>OX465595.1:132978269-142978269 GCA_950022295.1 Bromus sterilis | reverse complement strand
ATTCTCTGTTGTTGCTGTGCTGAGTTTGCTGGGATCTGATGGATTATGAGACTATGTTCAGTTTGTGATTGAGTAGTATATTTGGTTCCTATCTTTTATAGTATTTATGTTCTTGAGTAATTCTTGCATGTTCTTCATTGCTGTTTATTGCTTTGGCCAAGTAGTAGGTAGTGACTCCAAGAGGGAACGTTATGCTCGGTTGTGGGTTCATGCCCCCTGATGACTAGCTTGAGTGACAGAAACATGAGTCTAGGGGATGTTCTGTTGCCACAAGGGGGGAAACAACGGTGCTTGTAACTGTGGTTGCAAGTATTGTTTACTTTACGCAAAGTTCTTTTAATGCAGTTGTCTGTTGCTTTAGGTTTACACTTTGGGTGGGGCTCGCAACTTAATACCAGCGAGATGTTCTGGATAGGCATCTCAAGGTGGATGGTTAGTAGTAGATGCAGCTAGATTTTGGTCTACTTATTTTGGCGTACCGCCCATGCTTTTGAGCCTCGTCCTTTCTTTGTAGCATAGTTAGCATTGCGGTGCGTTTTTAATCCTGTCAATTGCCCAGCTGTGATTTATTTACCTCGCATAGCAGTTTTATCGTCTTTTGGGAGAGAGACATCACTAGTGAACATCACGGGACCCCGGTCCATATTCTCATCACTGTGTACACGCTCATTTATTTTCCTGCTTTTACTTTTTAGCTGCTATCACCATTTTCATTATCCTTTGCGTTTAATCCTTTGTAAACAACAAGGCCGGAGAGATTGACAACCTCTCTGAACTTCGTTGGGAGCAAAGTTATTTGTGTCGTGTGCATGTCCAGTTTAAGAGAGAAATATCTCAAAACGGCGCGTTGCTCGCTTCACCACCTACTTGTAGCTATCGGAGTCCTACGGGAGACACTCTAAACCTTGGCATCTTTGCCAAGGGAAATTTGCTGCTATCCTACATCTCACCTTCCACTTGGGGTAACCAACAAAGGGCGAGAAGCCATTATCACTTCCACGCCATCACATCCTCCTCCCCTCCCCGAGGAGGAACTAAACCCCCAAGGGGGGGAGGTGCGCTGGCCAGGGAGGGAGGATGGGGCCCACCCTTGGCGCCAAGCCCAAGAGGGGAAACCCCCTCCTCCCCTAATGGGCCCATATGGCCAATTAAGCCTTTTGAATTTTTAATTAATTTAATTATGTTTTAATATTTAATTCAGATAATTTAATAATAAAACATTATTAAATACAATTAAACTTTATTTTGAACCTTTCAAAATATCTGGGACAACTTCCGTTCTCTCCTGGAACTATTCCGATGATATCTCCTATTTCACCCATGATCCCGAATCAATCCCAATGCATCGATTGCACCTTAAGTGTAACACCCTGTCGGGACCCGGGGTTAGCGTATGCAAGACCCGCTACAAGACAATCATATGGAGAGCCGAGAACCGTACCCACTTGTCTAAGCAGACAAGGCCAAGAACAGAACGTTCTCGGAAAGCATCGAACGTGAGGGGCATCCCATCCAGGCCGGATGATCAACTGAGATGGGTCCTCATCGTCCGCACACAAGTCTAAATGATATGGGTGGTGAACTCCCATGCTCATAGACAAGTCGCCTCAACCATACTATCGATTGTATTATAACCCTTACATAGACTTACTCAAGCCCGATCACTTAGTCGGGGTCTAGGGCGGGCTCGATCATACAACAAAGTGTGCACATGACAGAGTCACGAGTAATCGCATCGCGATGCCCCAAGCTGCGCACATCTAAGGGCCACTTGGTGTATAAAATACCGCCAACCAGATAACAACTAAGGTCTCGAAAACCCATACTAAGACATGCATGTTATAATCATACACGCAACACACATGTCTAGTATGAACAGCAGGTATCATTGCAATTCTCTACAAAGTTTACAACTTTATTGATAACTCTTACAGAGTGCACACAGAGATCACAAGTCTGTGATCCAACATTACATCAAACATGCGGAAGCAAAGTAGGTCTGAGTACAGACAAGTTTAACAAATGGCTTAGAGAAGCCTTATTTATAATCAAGCCCTTCCACGAGGGAACAGTCGTCTGACTGGGACTACACTAGCTTGATCAGTCGTCGAGCTCCAGGAAGAATCCACCTTCGGGGTCAGTGGGTTCATCTAAAACATAGAATAAGCAAACGTGAGTACAAAGTCGTACTCAGCAAGACTTACATAGGAGCTATACTACTCATGCACATGTAACAAGGCAAAGGGAGGTGGGGTTCAAATGCAGAAGTGCCCGCTTTGACTTGGCTAGTCCTGAACTACGAGTACCATACTTGAGGTAATAAGCATACACTGATGGCTTCTCGCCCCTCGTTGGTTACCCCAAGTGGAAGGTTTGAGATGCAGTGCAGCAGCAAGTTTCCCTCGGTGAAGATACCAAGGTTATCGAACCAGTAGGACTCATGAGATACAAGTAGGAGGCAACATCGCCAGGAATTACTTCCTGACTAGGGTGTTGTCGTGGACCTGCACACAACAACAAATAACTTTGCTCCCAACAAGTACAGAGGAGTTGTCAATTCCTCCGGCCTTGTCGTTTACAAAGGATCAACGCAAGAGATAAAAGGTGCAAAGGAAAGTAAAAGCTGAAAGTAAATTGAGGGTGTGAACAATAATGTGAAGATGGACCGGGGTCCCGTGATTTTCACTAGTGATGTCTCTCTCCCAAAAGAAGATAAAAGTGCTAGCGAGGTAAACAAATCACAGTTGGGCAATTGACAGGATTATGAAGGCACCGCAATGCTAACTATGCTGCAAAGAAAGGAAGGGCTCAAAAGAAATGGGCAGTACGCCAAGGTAAGTAGACCAAAATCCATCTGCATCTACTACGAATCATCCACCTTGAGATATCTATCCAGAACATCTCGCTGGTATTAAGTTGCGAATCCCACCCAAAGTGTAAACTCAAAGCAACAGACAACTGCATTAAAAGAACTTTGCGTAAAGTAAACAATCCTTGTACCTGTAGGTACAAGCACCGTTGTTTTATCCCTGGTGGCAACAGCACATCCCCTAGTCTCATGTTTTTGTCACTCAAGCTAGACATCAAGGGGCTGAACCCACAATCGAGCATAACGCTCTCTCTTGGAGTTGCAAATAAAATACTTGGCCAAAGAAAATACTGCAACGGAGAACATGCAAGAATTTACTCAAGAACAAAATATAAAAGAGAAGAACCAAATATATTACTCATCACAATCTGAACATAGTCTCATAATCCATCAGATCCCAACAAACTCTGCATAGCAACAGCATAAATTACATAGATGCCTCGATCATGTGAGGCAGCTCACGAGGACTCGAAAGTGGAAGCACAAAAGGGGGAGAGATTCATCACATAGCTACTGGTCACGGACCCATGGTCCAAGGGAAACTACTCACGGTACATACGGGAGGGGTCCATGGCTATGGATGGTCTCCCGGAGGGGGTTACTCCTTCCGGCAGGGTGCCGGGGCAGCTTCTCCAGGCAGCCCCGATCTTGAAACGGCAGCGGCGGTACAGAGGGGAGTTCGCGAGAAAGAGATCGATATTAGGAGTTTCCACCCCGAGGGGTAAATATAGGCGAAGGGGGGCATCGAGGGGACCCACGAGGCAGTCAGGAGGGTCCCTGGCGCGGCCCAGGGTGGGGCCACGCCACCTGCCCTCCTGGCTTCCTGGTGGTGGCCCCCCTTCCCTCTCTTGGTGATTCCAGAAGATTCTGTTGAGCTGATTTTTTATATATTTTTCCCGGAATTTTTGGAGCACTTTTAATGGCCGGAAAACCTGAAATACAAAAACAGCAGAAAACCAAAACTGGCAACTGGGTGCACTGAGTTAATAGGTTAGTCCAAATAGGTTCAAAAGTGTATGAAAGTTCAAGAAAAACATGGCAAAGTCACACAAAACATGCATGGAGCAAGCAGAAATTATAGATACGTTTGGGACGTATCAACATCCCCAAGCTTAATTCCTGCTCGTCCTCGAGTAGGTAAATGATAATAAGCATAATTTCTGTGGTGACATGCCGCACAACCAAATAAGGACTTTTAAGTAAAGCAATCAAAGCATTCAATTCAAGTCTTAACAAGCAAGAGTCTATATTAGCATTGACACAAGCAACAAAAGAACAAAAGGTGCAAGAGATCTCACTGTCCGTGACTCGAACGTCTCCAAATGGTGTTTGCGTGCAAGCAAGGGACTAGGAAGAAAGAGAAAAAAGGTTGTTGAGAACAACTATCTACTAAAGTTTTACACTTGGTCTCCTTTGGATTCTTATCTGGACTCGTCCCCAGACCACTAGCCAGGTACAAGTCAAGCTGATCCACTCCCTTTCGATATTTTGAGCACTCATGCAATGGATGAGCGTGAGCAAGAAAGTTGACACCTAAAAGGCGAAACAGAAAGAAGGTGGAGGAGGAAGACAAAAAGGTGTGAAAGGCTCACATCAATGAGGACAATCATAGGCGAGAGAAGACCATATGATAGATATGATGTGAGGAGTAGGGATTGCCAAACAACGGATGCACATGTGAGCTAAAAGCTCTCCAAGGGAACTAGTGGGGGTGCATCTAACTTGCTTGCTCAAGAAGACCTAGAGCTCGTTTGAGGAGGCTCATCATTGGAATATACAAGCCAAGTTCTATAGTGTCAAGGGTCCCCACATAGCTATATACATGATGATGATCTCTATGGAGTACAAGGGATAGAAGATGAAGTACTAGTGTGGATCTCTCAAAAAGAATAGTAGTATGCCCCCTTCTCTCTTTTTATTTTTCTTTTCTCTTTTTCTCTTTTTTATTTTATTTTTTTGGTGGCCTCAATGGCTCTTTCTATTTAACTCCCATTTGTCCTCTTTGGGATCTTTTGATTTTGTCCTCTTTGGGATCTTTTCCTCACTTTAGGGGCAATACTCTATTACAAGAATATAGGAGATCTTTCGCACTTTACAAAGGTACTCACATAAAGAAAATGTAACTATCATGATGAAAATGTATGCCTCTGCCAGGGTAGCAGGATATGCAATGATACTAGCGCGTCATGTAGCAATGATTAGGCCAAGGCCCAACTAGCATGCGGCTCATCGATCAAGCAAGTAGCATGTATGACATGAAGATCAAGTCACGAGAAGGTGGATGTTGCATGGCAATGTATCTCGGAAAGGCTATGGAAATACCTTGTAGGTAGGTATGGTGGCTGTTTTGAGGAAAGATATAAGGAGGCTTATGATGACAGAGCGTATCATGCCAAGGGTTTGGATGCACCGGCGAAGTATGCGCCAACTCTCGAGGTGAGAAAGGGCAATGCACGGTACCGAAGAGGCTAGAAAAAGTATAGGTGGGTGGAAGTGTCAACTTTCGAATACTCACATTAGTCCGAAGAACTCATGCACTTATTATCGGTAAATCTCAATCTAATCAGGAGGTTCACAAAGAGACAGGCACCCCGAGGAGGAGTGTATGGGGGTTTGGTTATCCTTGCGCATCCTCGACTCATGGTACGTGAGTGTACTCTAATATTCGAACCCTCCAGAGATTAGTGATCCATCTAGTAGCTAGAGTTTCAACAGGGGTTTTGGTTTTCGAAAAACACACGGATTTCCCAAAATACGACATCTATCACTAATAGGAAAGAGATCTTGACACCATAAGTTCAAACATTACTCTAGTCAATACCTCAAAACTATTGCAAGTTACTACTACAAAGAGAACATCAACTTTAACTACCTACTTTCAGTCAAGACACAGAACTCAGTGCAACAGGCAAACTTTCTAACAAGATAAAACATGCAACCTATAGAAAGTTCAACCTAAAACAAAAGAAAATCTCTAGAAAAACTAAAGCACTACAACTAAACAGAACAGCAGTTAAGAAAAGAAAAAGAACAGCTCACAGCTAAAAGAATAAGCATGCAAATCCTATGAGGAGTTCTAGTTCAAGCGGAGCGTGAATCTCTCCCACACAAAAGAAAGTAAGCTGGGATCTAACTTGTTACTACAGGAAACAAAGCAAAAGAAAACTAAAAACAAAACCTAAGAGCGAGACGCTCCAAGAATAGCACATAACGCATGAAGTGATAAAAATATAGTGCAACGAGGGACAAACTGATGATTGTTGATGAAGAAGGGGATGCACGGGGGCATCCCCAAGCTTAGACGCTTGAGTCTCCTTGAATATTTATTGGGGGTGCACATGGGAATCCCCAAGCTTGAGCGTTTGACACTCGTGAATCTTCTTTCATCACCTTCCATCGCGCACTTGAAAACTCCCTTCATACATAGCTCATTGTAGAATGATTAGAGAGGTTAGTACCCTAATAAAATAATTTTCCTCTACTGCAAATAAAGATAATCTTGAAGAGCTACTGTTTCTCAAGATTGCCAAAAAAAATTTGCAAAGAAAAAGCAAGCTTAAGGTTTGCAAAAGTGAAGAGAGACAAAACGTGGCAGAATCTGTGAAAAACAGAACAGCAGGTAGAAACGAATTTTTTACGGGTACTTCTGCAACTCAAATCAAAAAACTCAGAACATACGCAAGTTTCATAATTTTATAGAGCACGCTGTGTAAACAATTCAGCTCAAAAAATGAACTGGGATTTTTCTATGATTTTTCTAGTCACGAGGACAGAATCTGTTTTCTGGACAGCATGTCACAACTTTCACTTCCCTTGTCATATGAGGCTATAAAAGGCACAAAGCTTGAAAAGTAAAGATACAATGATGTTGCTACAGTAGTAAAATTCATCAAGACCACTAAGAACAGAACAAAAGCAAAAAGAAAAACCTAAATTCGTTGCGGGCTGCCTCCCGAAAGCGCTTCTTTAGAGCCATTAGCTAGGCTTAAAGATTATAGAAGATCAAAGTTCTCCAAAATCATCGGAAGGTTCACCAAGGATTTCAAAAGGGTTTTCAATAAGCTCATCCTTGTTCTTCCGAGGGAAGAGGTACGTACCTTTTGCCTTACCACGCAAACGTATTTGTCCTTTACCTATATCAATGAAGCCTTTCATGGCTCGGAGGAAATCCCTTCCGAGCACTATATTTCCTTTGTTGGCCTTCATGATGGCAAAGTCAATCTCTACACTCCTTTTAAGAAACATGACCTGGACATCTTTTAATCTTCCCTGGATCTCAGAAATATCACCATTAGAATGTTCATGTAAAGATGTAAATTTGTCCATGCTTGCAAGGGACAAAGAATCATACATAAAGCTTGGCATTATAGAAACTATAGATCCAATGTCACAAAAAGCAAGGAAGTTTTGGTTAGAGATAACAACCCTAACAAAAGGCTCCCAATCATCTTCTATTTCCAAAATCTCCTCTCTAGGGGGATTTAACTTCTCTACTTCTTTTAAGTCTAGAGTATCAAGTCTCTTCTCAATAGTAGAAATTATGTCTACAGTGTTGAGACCATCATAAACAAAATAACCAGATAAACCATGTATAATTTCAAGAGCTCTAGCTTCATCACACTCTAAAAAGTCTCCTTCAGCTACAAGATCAAGAGAGTGCTTACACCACTTAAAAAGGCCAAAGTAAAAATTTCTAAGGACAATTCTTATAGGTAACCAAGGCATATTTGCCTTATGTGCTTCAAAAATTCTTTCCCATGCCTTCTTCATATTCTCCCCGTTCCTTTGATGGAAATCCAAGACTTAGGATTCCCTCATAGTACCAACTCCTAACATACTTAATCACACAAGAAGGGTAACAGGTATTTTTTGTATTTTTGATTAAGGACACAAGAGTAGAAACTGAAAGGTAAACTAACAAAACTAAAAAGCAAAGGTAAAAGATAGTGTGCAACTCCCCTATCTTGTAGACTTGAGTCTCCGGCAACGGCGCCAGAAATTTTCTTGATGGCTTCTCGCCCCTCGTTGGTTACCCCAAGTGTAAGGTTTGAGATGCAGTGCAGCAGCAAGTTTCCCTCGGTGAAGATACCAAGGTTATCGAACCAGTAGGACTCAGGAGATACAAGTAGGTGGCAACGTCACCAGAAATTACTTCCTGACTAGGGTGTTGTCGTGGACCTGCACACAGCAACAAATAACTTTGCTCCCAACGAGTACAGAGGAGTTGTCAATTCCTCCGGCCTTGTCGTTTACAAAGGATCAACGCAAGAGATAAAAGGTGCAAAGGAAAGTAAAAGCTGAAAGTAAATTGAGGGTGTGAACAATAATGTGAAGATGGACCGGGGTCCCGTGATTTTCACTAGTGATGTCTCTCTCCCAAAAGAAGATAAAAGTGCTAGCGAGGTAAACAAATCACAGTTGGGCAATTGACAGGATTATGAAGGCACCGCAATGCTAACTATGATGCAAAGAAAGGAAGGGCTCAAAAGAAATGGGCAGTACGCCAAGGTAAGTAGACCGAAATCCATCTGCATCTACTACGAATCATCCACCTTGAGATATCTATCCAGAACATCTCGCTGGTATTAAGTTGAGAATCCCACCCAAAGTGTAAACTCAAAGGAACAGACAACTGCATTAAAAGAACTTTGCGTAAAGTAAACAATCCTTGTACCTGTAAGTACAAGCACCGTTGTTTTATCCCTGGTGGCAACAGCACATCCCCTAGTCTCATGTTTCTGTCACTCAAGCTAGACATCAAGGGGCTGAACCCACAATCGAGCATAACGCTCTCTCTTGGAGTTGCAAATAAAATACTTGGACAAAGAAAATACTGCAACGGAGAACATGCAAGAATTTACTCAAGAACAAAATATAAAAGAGAAGAACCAAATATATTACTCATCACAATCTGAACATAGTCTCATAATCCATCAAATCCCAACAAACTCTGCATAGCAACAGCAGAAATTACATAGATGCCTCGATCATGTGAGGCAGCTCATGAGAACTCGAAAGTGGAAGCACAAAAGGGGGAGAGATTCATCACATAGCTACTGGTCACGGACCCATGGTCCAAGGGAAACTACTCATGGTACATACGGGAGGCATCCATGGCTATGGGTGGTCCCCAGGAGGGGGTTCCTCCTTCCGGCAGGGTGCCGGGGCAGCTTCTCCAGGCAGCCCCGATCTTGAGACGGCGGCGGCGGTACAGAGGGGAGTTCGCGAGAAAGAGATCGATATTAGGGGTTTCCACCCCGAGGGGTAAATATAGGCGAAGGGGGCATCGAGGGGACCCACGAGGCAGTCAGGAGGGTCCCTGGCGCGGCCCAGGGTGGGGCCGCGCCACCTGCCCTCCTGGCTGCCTGGTGGTGGCCCCCTTCCCTCTCTTGTTGATTCCGGAAGCTTCTGTTGCGCTGATTTTTTATATATTTTTCCCGGAATTTTTGGAGCACTTTTAATGGCCGGAAAACCTGAAATACAAAAACAGCAGAAAACAGAAACTGGCAACTGGGTGCACTGAGTTAATAGGTTAGTCCAAATAGGTTCAAAGGTGTATGAAAGTTCAAGCAAAACATGGCAAAGTCACACAAAACATGCATGGAGCAAGCAGAAATTATAGATACGTTTGGGACGTATCATACACGAGTCCACTACATGTCTCCAACCAATTATACCACTATGGTGCCTTCCTCGACTTCCCCACGAGAAAGCACGCCATAGCACTCACGCTTATCTTGGCAAGTTTTATAAGTATCCAGTTCAAGTTGTCTAATAATCAAGCTAAGCTTTCCAAGCAGTCCATAACCGCGGACGCGGCTATTCGAATAGTTTTGTTAACCCTACAGGGGTGTACCGCTACACACACATGACCATCAGTTACCGCCAGGTCTCGTCACCATTGAAGTGGTGCCGGCGAGGATGCTCACCACAACTGTTACCTCATAGCTGATCTAGTCCAAGAAAGCCGCCTATCTGGGTTGGTTTCCACTATCGTGAACCCGGCCGGTTTACCGAAGTGGACCCAGATGATGTGTGCAGGGCCCCAAGCCGGTCTCGATTGATCCGTTCTCGCACTTAGCAGGCCGTGCCACAAACCTACCAGAACTCCAAACTACTGCGACATCTGGACATCGAAAGGGATGAGTTAGTAGGTTGAGAGGGGTCAGTGAGCCCAATGTGTGCTTGTACTCTTTATCTTGGATCACCACACAAGAACTCGGACTTATGGCGGTGTTCAACGAGACAACCCACTGTGTACTCCTACACAGCCTCTCATCGTTCACCTTGTATTAGGGTAGATTCACCAACACATTTCCACCAACATCAACATGATTACTACCATCCCGACTCACATAACAGTATCAACATTGTATCACTCTAAGCATGCAATAAGCAGTAACAGTTGCAGGGGCCACATGATATCAATCAACTCCTACATTTGCTAGGATTGTGGTTTGCTTACTATTGTGACAAATGATAGGTCATCCAAAGGAATGGGTTCATCTATGCGGTAGAAACGTAGCATGGTAATCATCCTAAACAATGCATAAGCGAGACTGAGAGGGAAGTGGGATTTTATCGACATGATCAATGGGGTTTTCTTGCCTTGCTGACGAGGGTCATACACGGTATCTTCAACGGAGGGGGTGATCTCGGGTTCCGGCTCCACCTCTATTCGAGCAAACAACACAAACATTGCAATCAATATATGTACAATGCACAATCACATGACTTGAAGGTTGAAACTTGATGTATGTGTCACTGATATGTGGGTTATTCCATTTAAAAGGAGTGTATTGCAAATGAATTGCAAATTCAAACTCCAATTTGAATTCCAAAAGAATGCATATGCCATGTTGCCACTGTTCACCCAATTTTATTTGCTCAAACATGAAAACAGATTGCATATTTAGAATCCTTGCATTTTTCTGATAATTTTATATATATTATATGTTTAATTTGGAGTTAAAATGAATTAGTTATAAATTTCCAAAGTTTAATTCAATTTATGGAATTTTCTGAATTCTTTTAAATGAGAAATTCGATTATTGCACAAGCATGAGGTCATGCTGGCGTCAGGGGGCCACTGACAAGGGGGACCCACATGTCATTCTCTCACTGTGTTAATTAAAATGATTTAATCAATTTGAATTAAGCCAGAGGGGTTAGCAGGGGCTGGGCCCACATGTCATTCTCACTGCAGGTGGGGCCAGGGGAGATTAAGCTCTGGGTTAAGCTAATGACGCCGCCGGCGAGGCACTGTTCGCCGGAGCACGTCGGGATTGCGCTGCAGTGCACGGGAGAGGGCATGGAGGCCATGGCTAGGTTCCTACGGTTCCCGCGCGTCGAACGGTGCAAGCTAGGGCTCGAGGGGAGGTGCAGAGCGACGACGGCGACGAACTTGGCGGCGACAGAGAACCGGCGAGGTCGGAAGTGGGGCTAGATGCCACGGCTTGAAGCTGGGATGGGCGCGTTCGAAAGCTTACACGCCCGGGAGCCATACGCGCGCTCTGGTGGAGTCGATGGGGCACTGGGGCACCCTCGACGTCAACCGTGGCGGCAATGTGCTCTGGCCCTAATGGTGGATCCGGCTACAGATACGGGGAAGGTACGAGACCAAGGGTGAAACACTCAGTAGCTCACCGCGAATCGAACGGAAGCAACAGCAAGCGCGGGGAGTCTTCAACGGCGGCGAATCGACGGCGGCGAGCTCGCGGGTCCAGCGATGACTCGGGGGCGATTGCGGCGGCTCGAGTCCAAATCACGGCGCCATCTTCTGCGGGGAGATGAAGTCGACGACGACGAACCCAGACGACATGGTGGCTTGTCCTCTAGCTCACGGTGGCTACGTCTTCGATCGACGATGAACTGCGGTGGCGCTCGGGTGTCGGTGGAAACGGGCAGCACAGAGAGTGGGAGCAGCAGGAAGGAGGGGGAAATGATGTGGCGTGATCTCCTCGTCTCCGTGGAGAAGAGATAGAGCTTGGGGGCGCCTAGAACATCCTCGGCGTCGCGGTGGCGTCCACGGCGTGCCCCGGCTCGACACCAAGATGCTTGAGGAAGACTACAGAGGGGGCTCGTGGGCTGGGCCGGCTAGAGTTTAAGTTGGGCCTAAAGCAAGGTAAGCCTCCTTTTCTTTTTCTTCTGTTTTCTTTTCTGTATTTTTTTTTCTTCCTTGGATTAAATACCTAGGCATTTTATAAAATGCTGAAACTTTTTATATGGCCTCACAATATAATAGGCTAGCCACTTGTAAAGTTTGAACATTTTTAAAATTCAAATTATTTGAACTTTAATTCAAATAGGGGTTTAAATTTAAATCCATGCTCCTGTTTGAATATTTGAAAAATCCATGAGCATGGGGTTGGTCCCACATCACTTGATATGTGATCACACTCATTTATGAGACTTTTCAAAAATGCAAAAGGAATTTTTGGAGCAACTTTTATTCTGGCCATTTGAATTAAATTCATCTGGGGGGTTTCTTCTCCCATTTCAATTTCTTTTTGAAAATTTTCCATGATGCAAAGTGAGACTTGATCCTAGCACATACCTAACAGAGGGTTCTGACACACCCTACGGTCTGGGAAACAGCTGACATGATCGAGACATTATCATTGACCAATGACTAGTCAGTTGGACCTGGTTACAATCCTTGACAGCCCTTGCGCTTTAATACAATGAACTTCAATCGCTTTTGGAAATCGTTAACGATATGACATAATCCCTTTGTGCTGCGGTACTTTGTTTGTCCGAGGTTTGATCGTCGGTATTCAACATACCGGGTTCACACCTCGTTCACAACAAACAAGTTTACTCATCCGTTCCTATTACATCTCCTGTGACCTAGTCACTTGCTTGCAAGCTATTGATGCAATATCACCGAGTGGGCCCAAATTACCTGTCCGTCACTTGGACTGACAAATCCCGCTCTGATCTATTAACATACGCATCAACCATCTATTTCAGAATACCCAAAGTACATCGTTATGGCCAGCATATTTCAGTAAGGCGATAGATGCAAATCAATGTCTCCTGATAAATGACAATTACGTATGATCATTACGGTCTAAGGACTAAGCCATATGTTACAAAGTCATCGCAATGCTGAACAATGTGACTCGATCACATTACAATGCTTTAGGTGGGTGTGTTTCCATCACATCATTCCCCAATGATATGACCTCATTGTTAATGGACTTTAGTTACAACCTTAGTAGCAATCATAGTTGAATTATTCAATTTAATTACATTAGCAACATGAGATGAAGATTTTCTACAACTCTTATGTTGCTGCTCAAATTCTTTAGATGCTATCTCATTTTCACTCTTTTTTCTCCTGTTTTGCTTTACTAGCTTTAGCAAAATCATATTTCACAATTTGTTCAGGAGACATAGGAAGTAAAGAAATAGTTTTATCCCGATGAACAAGAGTATACTGATTTGTCTTACCATGGTGTACAACATTTCAATCAAATTTCCATTGCCTACCAAGTAAAAGAGAGCATGCTTGCATGGGTACCACATCGCAATCAACAAAATCAGCATATGCAGCGATACTAAAGTGCATACGAACATAACACGTTACCTTAAGATTACCGCTATAGTTAAACCATTGAATGTAGTACGAATGAGGATGTGATCTTGTGGTGGGGGATAGCTTCTCCACCAATTCAATGATAGATAAGTTGGTGAAACTCCCTCCATCAATAATGATGTGAATCGAACGTTCTTTCACCACTCCCTTTGTGTGGAACAAATTATGCCCCTGATTTTGCTCGGCCTTCATTACCTGCACACTCAGAACACATTGAGAAAACCAAACTAGCATATTTGTCCGCATCATCAGCAACCATATACTCTAGATCATGAGGAGAATCATGGACACCCTGTTCCTCATGAGAAATAAGAGCTAAAGTCTCCTCATCATAGTCAGTACAGGACTCATACCCACCATCCTCAATAATGGTCATCACAAGCCTGGAGGGATAGTCTTTTGCAAAAAGATCTCCACCTTGGCAGATATGAAATTTAATATCACGATCGCGTGTTTGCTCTGTGGATGCCATAGATGAAGAAGAACTCGGCGCCGCACCACCGGATGTAATCTTGAGGAAGGTGGTGGTGTTTGTTTTGGTGGCTCCCTATAGGAATTGGCGGCCGAAGTAGATGGTGGTGATGCAGCAGGACGTGTGACTGTAGAAGACCCACGCGATGTCTGTGATGTATTGTGACGCCCCCAAAATCGGACCGTGTACAGTAATCATACACGCAAGGTACACGATCGAGATCACTCACGGTGAGATATCACAACACAACTCTACAAATAAAATAATACAAGCTGTTTAATACAAGCCAGGGGCCACGAGGGCTCGAATACAACAGCTCGAGAGCACAAAGTCAGCGGAAGCAATCGTATCTGAGTATAGACACAAGAATACAAGGTTGCCTTAAGAAGGCTAGCACAAAATCAACACTCGATCGAAAAGGCGAGGCCTCCTGCCTGGGAACCTCCAAACTACTCCTGGTCAAAGGGGAACTCGACGTCGTAGAAGGCATCGGGGATCTTCATGTTGCGGTGGTCGACATCGGGGATCTCCTACTCCTGGACTCCAACGTCGACTGCAGCGGCCGATCAGGCAAAACAGTAAAGGAAATAAAGCAGGTGAGTATCTAGTATACCCGCGAGTCTTACGTCCGCTACTAAGCATTATGCATTGTATCAACGAAAAAAAGAGGTTGTATATAGTGGACTGAAAGACAGAAATCCAGAGCAAGGGTAAGAAGCTAGGCCTAACGAAGACTAGCATCTTCCGACGATGTCTTGCAGCATGAGGTAAGAATCAGCCAACAGTTTATATAAAGCATAAAGTAACAATGCAGCAGAAGTTGCTGCAGCATTGTATAATAATAAGTTGTAATGATTAACAATGCCTCCGAGTTCACCTCCTCGACATCCCCGCGAGGAAGAGAACCCGGAACCATACAGTTTAATAATAATAGTTTCTAGTGGTAAGATCCAGCTTCAGCATAAAGCGTCCTGTTACCGTGGACACGGCTATTCGAATAGATTAATCTTCCCTGCAGGGGTGCACTTGTGTTACGCTGCACGCACGGATCTCCAGGGTGGCGGGAACCTTGTTAGGGAACGCTCCACCGAGGCTATCCGACACTTCATAGCCCATCTTTCAAACTCAACAGAGAGGCCATCCGTCGGTCTACATCCTAAGTACTCAGGGCCTTGGACCCCAACCCTGACGTACTCCTGCACGGTGCGTGGGTGGCCGGTGAAGTTAAAGCAAATCCAAATAAGACATCACCGCGCGAGCAAATAAGACAACACCACTTCCCGGCAATCAGCCCGCAGTACTGCTGACGTCTGAAGAGTCCTCGGACGACACTACGAAGCAGAGGAGCCCATAACTCGTAATTCCCACGGGTAGGTAGTGCGTACATGGCATATAGCCAACTCAAGACATTCACTGAACCATTTAGCATTTTAATTAACCTGCGTGACAACCGTTATCGTTGCCTCGACTTAACTGACCCGCGGACAACGACAGCAGCCAGGACCACCAGTACATCGGTGCCTGCCCCGTCGTCCCACCAATTCACTGCGGTTACCAACAAGGTGAACCGTCTCATTACCTTGTCTCGCGTGTGCTCCTGGAGGAGCTCGACTTTCGTGGTTTGGTAACTCTCGCGGCCAACGATCAGGGGCCAAGCACACCGGTACACTGGTCGTACCCTCCCTGTCGTCCCGTCGCAATACCTCTCGCGGGCACCGTTGGGTCGCCCGACTTCTTACCTTTAAGGACACCAGTTGGTTCGAGTCCCTACCGTTAAGTGAAACCAGGAGGAATCACCCTCGATGGTACACTTGAGCTGGCTCGACTGAGACATCAGCGGAATGAACTAAAGAGGTAAACCTCATATCATCCCGGTGATACTACGCTACTGAGCCGACGAGAGTGAAATACGAGTCCATTCCACTCGTAAGCCAAACTCGAAGCGACTCGGCAGAGTCTCGCCGTTGTAGGTTCCCTATGGCATCTGCATTGATCCGTACCTGTTGCAGTTGTAATATAAGTTCCCGAGTTCACTCCCCTGAGTGATCACGACCCTCTATCTAATCCTAGCTAACAATGCGCAGGGCTCACTGCTGAATAATGCATAAGTAATAATAGGCAGCATAGGATGAAAGGAAGGTACATCAAGGGGCTACAGTGACAGGCTATGCAATTGAATAGGTAAGCAACGTAGCAGCAGCAGTAACAATGCCTAGTGCAAGAAATGTACGGAAAGATAGGCGATATCTGGGGAAGAGAATGGCTCTGCTTGCCTGGAAGCTCGACGGTAGGGGTAGGGTCGTCGACGAAGTAGTCGTACTCAGCAGCGGTGTAGTCGACAGCAGCAGCGGGGTCTACCGGAGAATAAGGGGGGAAGAAACAGTAAATACACAGCAAGCATATACAAACAGATGCATGTCATGACAAATGAAATGTTAACGGTGTTCTAACACAGTGCAATGCCATATGCTCGGAGCGGGAATTCATCTGGGGATGAACTACCGGCTCCGGGTGATTACCGGACAGGGTGTCCGGAGGGGGAGATATCATGCCGGAGGTGTCGTGGACATCCGACACATGTGTGGGTGGTGTATCCGGGTTAGTTGATCTATTCCGAACAACTTTCGTGTTCGAAATAAATTCATCCGGGTACTTTAGCAATACCGGACAAATCATCGAACAGACGGTCCGGAGGGGGGGGACGGTTCGACGTTTGGCATGTTAGAGGGGTGTGGTGGGAGTATGAGTAACGTATTCGTAATCGTGGATCCGTTCTGAGTAACTTTCGTATACAAAAGTTTTTCATCCGGACAACTTTTATCGGACTACCGGTCCGGAGGGGGGACGGTTCGATGTTCGTTGAATTTCAAAGTTTTAAATCATTTAAATGATTTTCTGAATTTCTTTTATTATTATAATAACATTATCCAGAACATTATCCAAAACATTATCCAAAACAGTGACTGACAGGTGGGACCCACATGTCAGCCTCTGTTAATATATAAAACATTTTAATAAATCAAAATAGCCTCTGGGCCCACATGTCAGCCACTGGAATTTTCTTTTAAATTCTTTTAAAAATCAAACTGACGAAGGGGGCCCAGGTGTCATTGACTCCAGTGCTAACTAAACATGTTTAATTAATTTAATGACCAGGGGACCCACATGTTAATGTCTGTGGGGGTTTATTATTCTGTTAATCTTCTCAGTTAAACTAACAGAGTAATTAGCCGGGGGGTCCACTGTCAGTGGCCCATTAGGGGTGGGATTAACCCCTAACGATAGATCTGACGAGGGGGGCCCGTCTGTCATCCTCACCGGAGGGCTCACCGGAGGCCCGCCGGCGGCGAGGTCGGGCTAGCTCGCGATTCCAAGCGCCGTTTGAGGCGCCGCTGGTTGCAGTCGACGAAGGACTCGAAGCCGCATCGATCTGGAGTGGTCTCGCGGGCTGGGACGCACGGAGGTGAGTGCGGCTTCAACAATGGCGGGGAAGGCGTCGGGCTCCAATGGCAGAACCCAAACGATGGCGAATTGGAGCGAACTGGCGGGTGGGTTCGAGCCTACGGGGTACGGGGAGCACGTGGGTGTCAGTGGCGTGCGCTGGGATGGACCACGTCGACGACTACGACGACGAGCCACGGCGGCCGGAGCGAGCTCAAAGGGGGAAAAGACTACGGGCCTAGCGGACGGCCACGGGCAGATGGCGAACAACGGGACGCTCACAGTGAATGTGTAGACGGTGGCAGCGGGCTCGGGGAGGGGCTGAGGCGGCCGGAATCGACGTTGAGGTTGCAGCGGCCGGAGTAGAGGAAGAAGAAGCGGGCGACGCCTGCGGTGCTTCCCGGGCTCGATTAGTTGCAGTAGTCGACGTAGACGACGACGGCGCAGCTGCTGGACACCACGTCGGGGCGGACCGTTCTCGTTGGCCACGACTGGCCACGACAATGGCGACGGCGGCGCTCGGGAGTTTTTCCCCTAGGCGTGCCAGAAGAGGAGGAGGGGAAAGGGCGGGGGAGGATGTCCAGGAGGGAGGGGGCGTCGCCCTTATCGCGTCGGCGCCGGGAGGGAGCAGGTGGAGGCGGGGTCGGCCTGGCAGCGGCGTGCCCACGCCCGGCTGCCATACGGGAGCAGGTGGGAGCAGGTGGGAGGAAGAAGACAAGGGGTGGGGTGGGCTGGGCTGCGGTGGGCCTCGCCCCAGGCGAGTTTAGAGCGTTTTCCAGTTTCTTTTTATTTTCCATTCTGTTCTTTTCTGTTAGTAATTAATTTAGTGCCTTTTGCATTTTTGTAAAATATGTAACCTGGTCCATAATTAGTAATATATATTCCTAGGGTGCCACAAAAAGTTTAGGCTTAAAATAAAACCATTTACTATTTCTTTATAATATTCAATTGTTAAATGGGGCTGTTTTGCTTGGTGTTTGGATTGTTTGAATTTTCCAGTGGCAAAATAAAATACCATAACAACATGGGCATGACCCAATGATTATTAGTGATTTTATAAAAGTGGTCCCATGATTTTTGGGCAAAGTTTAATTGCAACATATTTTTCATAGCAACCAAAAGGCATTTTTGAATATAATCAAAAGAAAAGTGGGTCATGGCATGGTTTTCATAGTGATTAGCAACAGTGATTAGTCCACAGTAAAAGTGATTACTGTTACAGGCAACTGAGGGTGTTACATGTATTTCGTCCTGTAGAAAAATGTTACTCCTCGTAGCGACCTATCGATCCTGCACTTCACATTCATCTTTACAAGCAAGATGAAACAAACGAGTGATAGAATTATAATCCTTGTATTCTAGAATAGTTTGAATCTCCTTGTTTAAGCCACCCATAAAACATGCAAGCATAGCTTCATTATCCTCCATTAGGCCACATCTAATCAATCCAGTTTTTAACTCCTGACAATATTCCTCTATAGAATTTTTTCCTTGTCTCAAACCTGTAACTTTTGTAGGAATTCACATTGATAATAAGGGGGAACCCCACGAGTACATATAGCATCTATTAAAGCAGCCCAAGTAGTTGGAACATTATTAGCATGAAATCTACAGTGTTCATACCACAAAATAGATGCAAACCCCGTTGAAAGGGCATTGTGCCCTCATGTTAGGTTTTGGTAATTGATGACGATCCCTATGGACTAATTGTAGCTTTGAGTTATACTCTAAGTTTTGTCCATAGGCAATTCTTGAAGATCATATGTTGGCTTCAAGGTTGAAAGCAGAAGATTATGTGATGACCAAGGTGTTATTCATGGAGTTATCCAAAGATTGGTTATGTGAGAGTTGACTGTATTGCAAGCATGTCTTGAAGAATAAGATGGTGTGAACATTCATAGAAGATGTACCTTGTGTGGGATCATGTGATCTCACGGTATGGTAAGCGGGGTTAGGTATCTTTCCATGGGCTTGTATCAAAAGGAAGATTTCATAGAGCCCAAAAGAGGATATCATCAAGTGGTGATAGCCATCAAGGTTGTGGTGTGCAAGTTCTAGAGGAGCATCAAGAAGAGATCATGCTTGGAGCTTGCCGACCATTTGGTGACAATGGTCTTGTGAACATGTGCCTAAAAGAGACTTAAAAAAAGATGTGCCTAAAAGAGGCTCACCCATAGGAGTATGGTGGAGCAATCTACTAGTATTCATCGAGGCGGCGCAATCAAGAAAGATGTTCCAACTTGAGGCGGCCATGATCGTGATCATCGAGCTCATATGGATTATGCTCAAGGCAAAGGTTTGACCTTGATAGGTTGTCTAGTTTACCGGTCTCATGGTGTTAGGAGACCGGGTTATATATTCGATTGCCACTCTATCAAGGAGAGCTCTCGAGTGAGTAGGACACATCATTCGTAGAGAGCTCAAACATGGCATCCTTGGCATCATCTTTATTGGATCTTGTTTGGCTTTTCTTTTTGCGAGTTTTGGATCTTGTGGTCTTCTTCATGACAAGCTCAAGTTTATCGAAAACTGATTTCATATGCATCTTCTATTGAGTTTCGATGTTGGATTTTTGTTGGATCTTCACGGATAGAGGTTTCATGACTCTATATGTTTGATAGCTCTTGTCGTTATCTTTCTATCAAGCTTGATTTTTTCATAATTGGAGTTCATTTGCAGAAGTTATGGCAGTTCTGGCCTGACGGTTGTACCGGCCTAGTAGAGTGGTTGTACCGCTCTGCCTGGCTGGTACTAGACATCTAGCTAGGGCACGGTAGTACCTCACGGATGGTCATTAGTACCAATCCTGCCAGGTGTCGGTACAACCGGGCCAACCATCGGGACAACTACCGACCGAGCTCTCCTTCCCCTCTGACCTAGGGTCGATGGTTGGGTGGTGCCACCCCGGCTATATCAGTTTATTATTTAAACTGGTACTACCGGCTTGGTGGGCGGTTGTACTTCTTGCACCCCTATCTTCCACAACCAAGGATTAGGGTTAGGGTTGCTCGCTAGGTGTCTTGCACCTGGCCGGTAGTACCGGTTGTGTGCATTCCTGCACATAACTGTTAGATTTGTGGGCCCATATTTAAGGGTATCTTCTTCCCCAATGCCCCCAATGATTCTTAAGCAAGTTTCCCCCACCATTGTTGACATCTTGGAGCTTTCTTTCTCTCTATTCCTCCTATGATTCTTGCATCTCTTTGAGGGAAAAGAGAGAGGAGATCTATATTTATGCTATCCACCAATCCATCTCTCCTCTAGGTGAGGGGAACCTTGTGGATCTAGATCTTGGAGTTCTTAGTGTTCTCCTTGTCCTTCCTCTCATATACCTCAATATATTTCGTTGCTTTTGGTGGGATTTGAGAGTGAGGTATTTGAGCACTTCGTGTGTTCTTGCCATTGAATTTTGTGCATCGGTTTGAGTTCTCTCCGAGGATTCGTTGTAGTGAAAGTGAAGTTGAGAAGATAGTTACTCTTTGTGTTGGAGATGTGCCCTAGAGGCAAATTATAAAGATGCTTTTATTGTCATGTCTCAAATGTTCACAATAAGTTTTATACATTGCTATAACTTTGTTAAGCGGAAACATGAATACATGTGTGGCATGTAAACAAACTAAGTCCCTAGTAGCGTATGTTCAACTATATTTATAATAAATTAAAATATTGGCACCCTAGAGATTGTTACTCTTGAGAGCATTGGCACTCTAGAGTTTGTTCCTCTCGGGTGCATTGGTCCCTAGAGGCTTGGTGTTGTCGCGAAGCTCAATCATTGTGGTGGAAAGCTCCGGGACGCTACGAGAGCCTCCGATTAAGTTATGGAGGTTTCACCGAGCATTTGTACGGCTACGATGACCGCCCCCAAGGGTTGCCAATTGTACGCGTTCGGTGACCGCTCTCAAGTGTCCCTTAGTGGAATCACGACATCTTACATTGTGCGAGGGCGTGAGGAGAACAAGGTCGTCCTAGTTGACTTGGGGGAGCATTGTGCCTCCGCACCTCTGCAACGGAGATTAGCATCCGCAAGGGCGTGAATTTTGGGATACATCGTGTCTCCGCGCTCCTCGGTTATCTCTTACCCGAGCCCTTTACTTGGGCACTTACTTTGTGATAGCCATAGTGTTTCTTGTTATATATATTGTTCGTATAAGTTGTTGGTGCACATAGTTGAGCCTAGCACTTTTTGGTTTCTTTCTTGGCAAATTAAACGCTAGTTTCATTGCACATTTGTTCAATCCTAAACTGTAATTGTTTTAAACGCCTATTCACCCAACCCTCTCTAGGCGACATCCACGTCCTTTCATCCGTGAATTCACAAACAACAACTGTAACACGCCTATGCTCAGAATATTGTAAACATGTAAAACATTGCTCAGTTTTGAACTCCCAAGTAAGATAAGCATCAGGAATATAGGTACCCTCAAATGGCTTAAGATTCAATTTCAGTCTAGTTATATTTTCATCATGGCGTACCTGAGATGGTTGTGGCTATCTACCTCGTCGAATGTAGGTACGTAGACGTCCATCTGGCGGTCGTGTGGCACCTCGTCCTCGTAGTCTCGTACTGGCCGATGGTAGGAGCAGCAGTAGCAACACCTAGACCAAAATCTTGTCTGTTCTCAAGCAGACCATGTAATGCGCGTCAAAAGTGGAGGGGACATAGAGGCGGTTGTTGTGCCTGAGCTGCATCAGGTGGAGGTAGACGTGCGAGCACCTCATTAAACTTGGCATCGATCTTGGTGTTGATCATCTTCTCCACGGCATCAAGCTTCTCCATGGCCTCTCCAAATATGTTCTCAATGGCATGCACCTGTTGAGACATCATATGTGAAAAATTGTCGTGTAGCTCATTGTTTGTCATGTTCTCCCAATCAATCTCATATTCTGATGCTGGCATGGTTAACAGAAATAGAAAACACACAAGAATAGGATCCTACTCTACTAATAGTATGTGGTGTGGTGGGAGTCACAAATCCGTCAAGCTTTTCTTTGTTCTTAGCGATTCTTACCAAGTAGCAGATGGTGATCTACAACCAACAGATCAAAACTCTCAAGGATTGGGTAGAGTGATGGTCAGAAGGTGTCAAATGCACGATGCAGAATGTATGTGGAGTTGTAGTAAGGCTTGATAAATATGGTAGCAAAAAGGTCAACAGTAATCAAGACAGAGATGCAAAGCTGAATAAACACTCAACAACAGTATTGTGACGATCCTAGGCTAAATCGTACTAGAGACGCGAGACTAGAACACCAACAATATCACGGCACGACACCTAAACAAAGGAGAAGCACACTCTGAATTTTCTCTTTCTTTGCGTTCTTTTTTCCAGCAAAAATCGCTATGATGGGGAGAGTCTCAAAATACTTCTCAAGCCTAGAAAACCGGGTAGACATGCTTTTTTTTGTTAATTTTGTTTCGACTGTCTGGACCAAAAAATTGAAACTGCTCAATTATTTTTTCCTATAACGGCGACTGTCTCAAAACGCTCTCCTACACCTAAAAATAGTGTAGTTAGATTTTTTTCCGACAAGTGCCTTTTTCAAAAATTGTGAGCCAGAATGGGGTTTGTTTCCAGAATATATTTTCCTTGATATCACCCTCTTCTACGGAAAACACAAGTTTGGTGAAATCCCAAACCTACTCGAACAACTCACATCTAATCTGTAATACTATAATAGATCATCACCACTATCTTTTCTATCTCAACATGCAAGCATGCCACATCACCATATAATTATGATTGGGATAAGGTCCACCTCAACATGCAACCATGCATGAGACAAGACCCACCACTACATGCAACCATGCATGCATGGAAAAATATTTTTCATTTCCTTACTATACTTATATTCAAAAATTAATTTATAAATATGCATAATCAAATATAGTAAGTTGTATGTGTTTTTAATTTTTTGGTTCATTTGTTATTAATCTAAATATTTAAAATTCACGTAAATAAATTTTGTTGAAATATAAGACGACCAATTCCCGTGATCCCACTAACTTATTTACCTCAGCATCCAAGCATGTCATATCACCACACAATTACGGATGGGATAAGGACCACCTCAACACACGACCATGCATGGAAAATAATTTTTTATTCTCTTATTATACTTATATTCAAAAATTCAATAACTAAACATAATCAAATATAATAAATTGTATGTGTTTTAATTTTTTGGTCCGTTTGTTATTAATCTAAATATTTAAAAATTACATAATTAAATTTTGTTGAAATATAGAGCGACCAATTCCCGCAGCAAGGCGCGGGGTATCATCTAGTATGTCTAAAGATTGATCACTAACCGAACATGAGATGTAACTCAACTCGGACTCGTGGTGGATGTATATGGAAACAGACTCGTTGTGGATGTATATGGAAACAAACTTTTGGTGGATGTATATGGAAACGGACTCGTGGTGGATGTATATGAAAACAGACTCGTTGTGGATGTATATGAAAACAGACTCGTTGTGGATGTAGACTCGGAGTGGCGGCGGCAAGATGGAAACTATGCGGCGGCGGCGACGTGACAAACTATGACCAGAACTTGAAACTCTAAGGAAACTAGATGCTAATATTAGCAACTCGACACGATGAAGTAACTGCAAATTCAACAAAGCAACTGAAAAAAAACATAAACCGAATTACCCGAACCAAAAAAACCGAATGCCCAGGGTGACTCCAGCCGGCCAGCCTGTCTCCGCTGTTAACCGATCCAGTTGGTTGTTTTGATTGGTTTAGTTGCTCTCAGTTAAGAGAGAATTCCTTATTTAACATCGTGTTTAAGTTTTATGCCCTATTTAACATTGACATTTTTTTCTATCTAATAACGAAACTAAAATTCATGTTTTTATGACACTTCTATTCATTTTGAGCCTAAATAACACCTGAAAAGTTCCTTTTACTTCTCATGTGATATGTTTATGCGTAAATTATTTTGTGCTGCTGCGTGTGTATGTGTGTATCAGCGTGTGTGTTGTTGTGTTTGTGTTGCGTGCGTGTGTTGTGTTTGTCCTACGTGCGTGTGCTGCTCTGTGTGTGTACGCGTGTGTACAGAACATACAAAATAACATTAAATTTCTGAACTGCAAATATTCATATTAACAATAGTGTAAAAGTATAAACAAGTAGTTATACAAATACAATACTAATGTGAACAAATATATATACATATAATATATAAATAGTTCCTTTTCACATAAATATTTTAGAAGTTAACTGGGCTTTGATTAGAGAATTCAGGAAGCTTTGTACACCTAGTTTAAATAGCCCATTATCCAAGTGTTAATTGATAGGTCAATTAGCATGTTATGAAAGGAAGCCCAACATAACCTTCGTGGGTGAATCAATGCAGAGGAGGATTTGCCCAGCTATAAACTCAAGAATATTAACGAAGAACAACTTGAGTCAAGGGGGGCATCGTCGGATCCGCTGAAGGAACAGAAGGCTTGGAAATCCTTGTGGAACACCAAAGTACTGGCTAAAATCAGAAGTTTCTTATGGAGGCTTGCAAAGCACTCTTTGGCGACAGTATGTGAGAATGAATCGCAACATGTGCACCGAGGACAAATGTCAATTCTGTGGGCAGGTGGACTCTTGGCGCCATTCTCTGGTCGAGTGCACGATGGCCAGCTGCGTATGGGCTCTTGCTGATGACAACATTGTTGTGGAGATGATCAACCAGATGGCTCAGAACGCGAAGACCTGGCTTTTTAACATTAGAGATTCTCTATCGCATGGGGATTTTTTAAAGTTCTCGGTCATGTTGTGGGCTATCTGGACTGCTAGGCGAAAGGCTATCCACGAGAGTATCTTCCAGAGCCCTTTGGGTACAAAGATCTTTGTTGATCGGTTTATCCAAGAACTCAATATGCTGGACATGCTGAATGGCGGAAATGCGCAGGGCCGGCCCTCGGGTCCGTCATCACATGTGGCCAAAGGCAAGAGAAGCAACGTTGGTGGTTGCAGAAGACCACCGTTGGGCATGGCAAAATTGATGGTGGAGGCTGCTTTTGATCTGGAACACAACACTGCTACTGCATCGGCAGTATGCCGAGACTATAACGGCGTCTACCTTGGGTCAGCTACACTCGTGCTCTCAGGCCTGAAAGATCAGGAAACGGCTGAAGCTATTGCATGCAGAGAGGCGCTCTCCCTCGCTGATGATCTTTTGCTCCAAAGCTTCGTTATCGCATGTGGGTCAAGGCCGGTGGTTCAAGCAATTGATCATCACACTGGAGGTGTTTTCGAAATGGTGAAAAGAGAAGTGAATCATAGAAGGTTATCCTTCCTCAAATGTGAGATTATCTATGAACGTAGAAGTTCCATATATATGCTTTAAATCTTTCTAAGTTTGCTTGTAATCTTCAACCGGGTCGCCACTTGTGGCTTAGTCTTCCTCATGACCCAGTTTGTATCTTACCTGTTATTGAATTTCTGCAATAAAGTAGTATAAAACCCTCAAAAAATACTGTAAACTCAGCGAGCGTATTACTACTCCGCACACACATATACCATGAGGGATAAAAGTGTTTTTTCAGATATTATTTAAGGTTAAAATGGATAATAGTGTTATAAAAAGCATATAATTTAAACTCGTTGTTAGATAGAGAAGAATTTTTTTCCAGTATCAAATAAGAAAACAAAAATTAAGATAGTGCTAAATAAAGAACTGTTTCCTTAGTTAACGCTTTTATTCTAGTCATCTAAGGAAAAAATTGTTGAACTATAATCTGCTTGTGATTGTTTGTGATTGTTATGGATGTGCTGACTGCTCTTTTGCGAAAGGCTGAGGAGGCTCATCATCTACATCCGTTAGTGCAGTGGGGCATTCGGCATCACATTTCCTTGTATGCGGACGACGTTATCATCCTCATCAGACCGTCGACGGTGGAAGCCAAGGTGATTCGTGCACTCTTGGAGATGTTTGGCAAGCCTCTGGACTGCGCTGTAACATGGGCAAGAGCAGCGCCTCTCTGATCAGATGCACCCCGGAGGAGGCGGCTGGGCCACTTGCTATCTTGGTATGCCAGACTGCCGATTTTCCTGTCAAATATCTCGACCTCCCCTTGTCCATCTTCCGCCTTGCCAAAGGTAACCTGCAACCTTTCATAGACAAAGTCGCTAATCATCTTCCTACATGGAAGACGACCTTGCTCAGGCGATCGAGTCGCCTGGTGTTGCTGAAATCCACCCTCACAGCGACCACAATTTACGCGATGCTCGCTCTCAAACTTCCCAAATGGTTCCTCTCCTGCATTGACAAGCTCTGCCGTGGATTTCTTTGGCGTGGGCACGGAGATGCGAAGGGCGGCCACTGTTTGGTTAAGTGGGACTCTTTTTGTGCGCCGGTGGAGTATGTTGGTCTGGGCATCAAAAACCTCAGCTGCTCAATGATGCACTCATGATGAAATGGAGATGGTTGGAACTCACTGAGGCGGATAAACCCTGGGTTGGCTTTTTGATGAAGCTTCCGGATAGAGCGGAGTCCCTCTGTCGCGCTGCTATCCAGTGTTCGCTACGCGATGGCAGAAAACTCAGGTTCTGGATGGACAACTGGCTGGACGGCTCAAAACTTGCAGCAAATCGCGCCCAACCTTCTCCTTCTGATCAAACCGGTTGCGAGAAGCCACTTGGTCGCAGATATCCTCCCTGACGCCAAATGGATGCTCGATATCTCAGGGCAGCTATCTATTCAAGCCATTGCTGAAACGATTCTTCTCTTCGAGCGCCTCCAGAACATCTCCCTCGTCGAGCACCCCGATAGCTTTCGTTGGCGCCCGGAAGCCAGTGGGACTTACTCCGCTGCATCGGCGTATTCGGCCTTTTTCTACGGTCCATGCTTCGCGCCTGAAGCCCTAGATCTTTGGGAATGTTGGGCCCCCAACGAGATCAAAGTCTTCATGTAGCTGGCCCTCAGAAATCGCCTATGGACTGCCGATCGTTTGGCGAGTCGTAACCTCGAGCACCCAGAGCTCTGTGTTTTGTGCTGCCAAGAAGAAACTTTGAATCACCTGCTGACCGGTTGCTCTTACGCCAGGCAAGTTTGGTATTCGCTTTTACTGGGTTGGCACCTCCATCATGCAACACCCGCTCGAGATACAGTGATGGTAGAATGGTGGATTTCAAAGGGGAAGCTGGCATCCGGAGATGGCTGACGCTCCCTCCATTCGTTCATTAGTTGTGTGTGTCGTATGATATGGTTGGAGCTTAATCGTTGAGTTTTCAACAAAGTAGCCCTCTTACCACATGCACTAGTTACTAAGATAAAAGCAGAGTGGCTATTGTGGTGTACCGCGAGGTGTAGACCGGTAGACGACAACATGGATTGAGTGATCGTGACTGATCTAACTTGTAAAAATTATAAATGTAACACCCCCTAAGACATGCGTTGTATGTTCTTCAAATAATCTGCCTGTAGGGCTTTCGCCACCCTGGTCACATGAGAGCAGGCGGCGGATCATTGTTAATGCAATCCTACTGGCTAGAAAATGCAATCCTACTGGCTAGAAAATTACTCAAGGGTGCACTTCTGCAAGTAGGCTATCCACTTACAAAGTCAATAATATAGGATATTCATGACACCTTGTATCCAAATAGGGTCAAAATTTTGGGATATTGATATTCCAGGTCAAAACTTTAGCTGCACATTAAGTATACAACTAGTATATGCAACCCTCAGAAGGGCAAGAAGAAGAAAAGAGAGAAGAAACAAGCCTTTATTTGGTAACACTCATGGAGGCTTTTCTTGTATAATAAACCCATCCAATCCCTGCACTAATAGTATACTACTCACTCAGATATGTACACTCTCTTGCTTCCAAACGAAGCGTGGTAACATCTTGTTTCTACTTTCATCTGCTTTCACTCTGCCTGCTTTAACAAGTTAAGGCTTTGCCTGTTCATCAACCGAGACATGACTGCTCCCAAAACTATTCATTCATTGGTGGGTCAAAAATTGTCTCGGCTTAGCTTCGGTGGAGACGGAGACCAAGGCGAACTGTGCAGCACGGCTACATCAAAACGCACTAGCACTCAAGAACACCCAACGGGTTATAGCTACACCCAGCAGACCAACCAAGAACACCAAGAATCATTTCAGCACTGGAGCATGCATTGACCTGCAATTATGGTGTTGATTTATTTAGGTTGCAAAGAAGCCAAACACTTATATGTACGGTTCAGCTTAACGGAGCGTACCACATTCTCATCAGTTCCCTCAAAATGGAACAGCAGCACACCCATTCCCCTTCTTTTATCTCTCTCTGCCTGAAAATTACAACTATGGTCAAACACAAACCAAGCCAGTAGATGGAGATGCTTGCCAAATGCTATTACTAGGACTGAGGGTGAGTTAAAACTAATAAATTAACAAAACAATGATGATATGTTACTTCATACCTAATCTGCACACCCAGAAAAAAAGAACCATTTAAAATTATTGAGAGAAGTTCAGACCACCTACCACACAAGAACATATGGTAATCCCACAAGCTGTTAAAGCCGATGTAACTTCAGCCATCATCCCTGTGCATCCAAAAAATTAATTGACATGGTTTTACTAATGTTTGCAGTGAAAGGTCAATAACTTAAGACCCGTAACAAATTGCAAGAAATAAATACTGCAACTTAATTTATGCTTCAAGCCTTCAACAAATTAATGTACTATGCATTTAAGGGAAGCAATAAAATGTATGGTACTTAAATGAGTCTGTTTCAGGAGCATAGGTAAACAATTACGCATGGGCACAAAATGGAGATGAACATAGTTGAAGTGAACCTTGGTATTACTCTCCGAGGGTACAGGACAGACACTAGTAATATATTTTCAGTTTAGTACATAAAAAAGTTCGATCACAAATGAGTAATACCTTTTCGATCAACACACACTATGCAAAGCCATTGGATAGAGTTGCCTTCTGTATTGTGCCAAGAAGAAATTTTACCACATTTCCAGCTATCCAAACTAGCAAAAACTTCCTTGCAAGCAGGGACGCTAGGGCGCATGAACTCAGTGGAGCCATTACCTCGAACTGTTGAACCGTTAATTTTGATGCCCAGTTCCTTAACAGTTTTGTTGTGCTTCCCGTTAATCTTTGGCTTGTGAACATTGTTAACAGGTAAAATGCCATCACTATTTTTATTCACAAAGGATAACGTGTTGGAACTTAATATCTTCTGCCAATTGAATTTATAGTCCTCATTTTGTGTGGTTGGAATCAATTGCTCACTGTCACTTTCATCTTCAAGATCAGCAACAAAGTTATTAACTGCATCCGCAGTTATTTCAGCAGCAGAAAGAGCAGCTTGCTCCCTTAAGAACTGAATAAGAAAACGATTCGTTACTACAGCCATCTAATAATGTAAGAAATCAATATTGATTAGACCTACTTTCATAATTTTGTGCCTAGCACTGCGGGTTTTGGCATGTTGAAGCCACTGCTGATGACGCTGGAATGCATATTTACTGAATAATTTCTGAAACAAAACAACAGGGAAAAAATATGCATATAAGTCAACTGTACCAGATACTCTAGAGATAACATATGTGTGCCATAAGTCAAGTGTACTAGATACTCAAGAGATAACATATGTGTGTCATAAGTCAAGTGTACCAGATACTCAAGAGATAACATATGTGTGTCTCAATACAATTGATGATGTGGAATCCTATTGCTGCAGTATGGATTTGTCTGTAGCAATTCAACAATTTGGTAGCTGAACTACAAGTGAAGAATATGAGACTACAACTTTTTAGTTAGAAGGTGATAATAGGACAGACACAGTGCTAGAAGCTCCTACACCAGGTGGGCTCGGAGGAAGGATTATACGAGGCAAGCCTTACCCCTGCACAGTGCAATGCAGAGAGGCTGCATCGAACCCAGGACCTCTTGGCACAAGTGGAAAGTACTTCACCACTGCACCAGGTTTGTCCTTCTAGTTTGATGGTTATACAACGGAATAAATTTCAGAACCATAATTGTAAGGAAATTTATATTTGGGGAACAAGATTAAAGGGCATAGCCTTCTGATTAGTGCAAAATTTCCTTAGTAAGTCTGTTTCAAGCAAATATAAAACAGAGAATACACAACTAAATTTTCCAAAATAATATAACAGAAATAAGGAACAAAGAAATACTGACATCGTAAGTTATTATCTCCACTACTTCAGCGTTTGCAAGTGCATGGATTGGTGAAACTAGATTACCATTCACCTGAAAAGAAGAGAATGAGCGCCCTCATATGAATAACTGTTAAATCATACTGCTGATGTTTCCACAACTAACCTTTGCTGCTACCATTTTGTTGCCAATTTCTGTATGGATCAGATATGCATAATCAATCACAGTGGCCCCCTTAGGCAGGTTTTTAATCTGAGAGTCAAAATATAGTTAGCCAAGTGCCCAACCCAAAGAAAAGCTATGCTCTCCAAGTTCAGTGACTACCTCGCCTTTAGGTGTAAACACAAAGACACGGCTTCCCAGAAGATCTCTGGTAATAGTATCCACAAATTCCCTAGAGCTCATGTTACCAACGAACTCTTCTTGCCATTCACGGATTGCATTGAGCCAACCAATCTATTGGAGGATTTTTAACTCAAGCAAGATAAAAGAAATAATGTGAACTGCAATAAACTTTAAAAAACTACTGTCATTATACTAAGTAATAAAAGATATACCCTCAGAGCAAAGCCTGTATTGTTAAGACAGATCACTTTCCCATCTAAATTCCTTCCACTAGATATTCCAGGACGAACAGGCCCTGAAACCACGCCTCTTCCACTGTAGTGTGCGGCAATGCCTCTTTCTGCTATCAGATCCATATCTTCTGTTCTTATCTGCAACACAATTGGAATAGAATTTGTGTCTTCAAGGTGAATCTTATACTCTACTTGAGTTCTCTAGCTTAAATTGCTAAGAGTAAGCAGTATTACCTGAACTTCCAAATGGAACATACTCTCATTAAGAAACGGTATCACCGTAGTATGTAGGCTTTGATAGCCATTAGGCTTTGGAGTTGCAATGTAGTCTTTAACCTATCGGCATAGCTGATTTTTTAGAAAAAACGATAGAAGCAATGTAAGTCAAAACGACATTTGAATAACAAAGAGCGCATAACTCACAGCTTGAGGTATAGGTGTCCATATGCCATGAACAAGACCAAGGACATGGTAGCAGATCTGATTGAATCAAGCATACTTGCGCATCAGTGATAAATTGACTGCATAAAGCCATAAACAAGATAATACTTGGTATATAATATTGCCTGTTGTGCGGTGCACAGTGGCCCAACACCATTGAAGGATTTTGGTTTTATGATGATCCGCAGCTGAACAAGAAATATAAAGACATGTTTTTCTAAGACATTCATAAAAATGGTAAAACTGAGCAGGAATAATTACTAAAGATATTCAGAAAATCGTACCTGAGCAACCTGGTTTACCTCGTTTAATGAACTCTTGGATTTGAGAGCTGTTTTATAAATACTGCAAAATGATTCAAACAATCAATAATCCACCAACAGACAACCTTACAGAACATTTCAAACTTGGAATCTCATAATAGTTATTCCTAATAAGACCACATAGTTTGTTTTTGGGTTGTAAAATGTAAATGAGAGGTCAGTTGAAAAAATGATTATGCAGCAGCAAAAACTAATTTCCCTAACTGTGCCTCATTGTGAACTGGTGTTTTTTCAGTAATGTAATACAGTGGCAAAAACAGATTATTTTTCCTTTTTATAAATAAATAGAGAAATTGTGTGGCGACTAGTAATACCCCAATATGAATTGAATTGAACAGTATTTATTATTAATTCCCGCAAAAAAAGAACAGTATTTATTAAGAACAATAAGCTAAGCACATCTATACCATAGAGAAATTACATTACTCCCTCCGTACCGATGCATACGTCATCTTAGGTTGTGCATTGCAACCAAGGTGAAGGGAAAATGAGAGAACTTAATGTTTATTTGCTAATTAATACCATTGAATGCAATAAATTGACCACTGCATGTTGTGCTAGGTAGTCTCATGTCACTGAAAACATATACGTCTCAAGTTTCTTATTGGTTGATTCACTTATTCAAGTCAAGAAACAAGGAATGAGGTGGAAATTAATGCACCGTGCCTAAGTGTTTTGGGATTATTTGGTTTTCGTAATGTGCCTAATGTGTTTTGGGATTATTTGGTTTTCGTAATGTGCCTAATGCACCGGTACGGAGGGAGTATTAGGTAGCGATAGAGATTCTGTAGTCTAACTCATCATGTAATAATAAACTTATCATAACCAAGGTAAGGTCTAAAGACAATATTTATTTTACTATGGAATAGCATGTTTGCTCTACCTGTAAAGTTCTTTACAGACTGAGCGCACTTCTGTTTCAACACTCACAAGATCGAGAAATTGATCCTCAGCAATCTTTTGCTTTAGGATTCTATTTGCCTGCAATTGAAAATCTCAAAGTAGTCAAAGAAACATCATCGACACGAAATGCAAAAACATGTTAGTGTGCAATATCAAAAGACAGTACCTCTTCCAATTCTTGTTCATGAGCTTTGAAGATGTCTTCAACTCTTTTCCTTAGTTCAGCAAAATCACCAGGATTCATGTACATGAAGGACAGATACTCTAACTCAGACTGCAATGGTAAGTGTTAAGTCATCAAATGGAAGAACCAAACTACTAAATAGTACATTAAAAAAAAACATTTCCAAAAAAAAGGAACATAAAAAAAACTAAAGAGTCCACAAGTTAAGAATCAGATGTCCATTGGAAGATGCTCTCCTTAAGATAACATAAACATTATGACATTGTCATTGCATCAGAGTATAATCATCTGCTTTATTCATATGATAAGGGGAAAATATTTCTTTGACCTCTTAACTTTGGCTGTACCGCTGTAGGTCTTTTAAAGTCCCTGAAGCCACCATCAAAGGGGAAAATGGACTGGTTTAAAAAAAATCAAGAGCTGGATGCCTGGTTTTGTAATTGCCCCCAGTACATGTGTATAATCAAGTTTGCGGTGAAATAAGAAAAAACCGACATTTCCGTAAGAAGTAAAAGTAAACATTGATAACAAGCAAAGTAAAATGCACTGTTGAAAAACAAGACGTTGGTAACATAAAAGAAGCATCACCATTATGAAATTAGCTTGTAACATGCACATCAATAACTGCTATACTTAAAAGGCGATTTCATCAAAGGTACCTTTATTTGATACATCCCGAGAAGTTTTGCTAGGGGTGCAAAAACCTGCAGTGTCTCCATGGCTATGGCATACTGGAAAGAGCAGTGTGTACAATCAGATGGCACTGAGTTATAGTGAGATCTTATACCAATGAAAATAAGAACATACCTGCTTGTGCTGAGGCATATGTGTAAGAGTACGCATGTTATGCAACCTGTCTGCCAGTTTCACAATGATTACACGAACCTACAGAAGATTATTATCATTTTGTTGGGGAACCAGTACATACTTCAAAATGCTGCGCTGGAACATTCTATATGGGATAAATACCTCTTCTGTCATTGCAAGAAACATCTGTCTTAAGTCTTCAGCTTTGACATCTTGTTTTGAACTACCCTCATTTTTGCATTGAAGTTTCCCTAGCTTAGACACCTGTATTTGTAATGAAATAGGTTTATGATTGAACTGAAACTATACCAAGATCATATAAGTTCTACAGTGAGTAGTACACAAGTTACAAAACGTGAACAGGTGAGCTGAAAAGTATACCTTTGTTTCCCCTTCAACAATACGACGCACTGTTGCCCCAAACTCATTTTGTATTGTTTCAAAAGTAACCAAGTCAGTATCTTCAACAGTGTCATGCAATAGACCAGCAGCAATTGATTCCCAGTCAAGTTCCTATTTATGTCCATGTAGTAGAGCACAGCCTGACTTCATTATGTTCATACTATGGATACTTGAGAAAATACTTCATTACAGTTCCAATGATATACTACTACTCACGTGCTCCCCAAGAATACGAGCTACTTCAACAGGATGAATGATGAAGGGTTCCCCACTCCGGCGTTTCTGCCCATTATGTGCTTCATATGCTAACTGCATTAGACCATAAGCTATCATGATGTGGCCTCTTGATGCACTCCCAGAGGAATCAGGAAGTCTAGAATATTATTCAGAAGCCGCAAGGAAGAACAATATCAGATGTAAATTACCTTTAAAGCGTCATGTACGAAGTTTAACTCTTCAGGTTGAAGGTACAAGATAGCTGGTCTGAGACTCTGTTATGTAATAGCATTAATAGTTAACACACAATAAAGAAATCCAATCTTGCTTTAATAAAAAAATATTTAGTTGCATTTCAGGGGGGTACCATTGAACACTAAATATAAAATGTCAAAATAACAACAACGATGTAAAATATGTCAACAAGTTAAGGAAGTGCATGTGGTATTACATTATTCAGGTACGAAAAGGCTATTTAACTTCCTTGAGTTCACTCTATATGCTTGGAGACTCGTGGAAAGACAAGAGAAACAATGACAAACATTCGATTTGATAATATCCGATCATGAAATGGTCCTAAAGCTAGCGGCCAAATAAAATCTTGATAGGGCAAAGCAATTACCCGTAATCTTAAGCTGATTTTAGAATAAGAGGCATATGAACATGAGTATTACAGACTAAATATGCACAATAAGTGAGAAAAGAGTGTTGAGCTTTGTGGTTTGTTCACACACCTCCCACAACGTTTCTGGAGAAATAAGGTCCAACGATTCCGATGAATAGCAGGAAACCTTCCATGTTGATTTCATGGGAGTTGACCAAGATCTGAATGTTTTTCCAGAGGAAAGAAAACTAGCTGATGAACCATGACCCAAATTTCCTTTGCTGATGTCTTCTGCCCATGTGATGTGCGGTAACTGGAGATAAAAGGCGACAACTATTAAGGAAAGAATCATTACAACATATCAACTGCAACCAATGTGCACAGTGACCAACTTTTCGAACGAGAAGTTAGATACGCGCAAAACTAACTATTTCACTATTAGTATCAGCACCGTTGGATGGCAGTCAGTATCAAGATACTTTGTCTTTAGTTTATGGTAACTAAGAACATGCTCTTCTGGATAGACATGTCTCTCAGTTTTTGCTATTGCTGGGTGATATCGATGTATGAACCTTTCCACCGGTTCAATTCTTTTGAATTTAGCTCTTTCGCTATGGTCTAAGTGAACCAAGAGATTAGCCCCATCGCTCTATGAAATAGCAACCCCTTCCTCTGCTACTAAAATTTCCTAATTATAGAATATGTGCAATAAGAGTTTTCAAACTTCCAACGCCTAAAATACACAAAAGTACTCAGTTTGACAATATGAAAAATAATTAGTACTGTAGTATATTTCAAATAAACATAGTTCCACAATGTCATCTTAAAAACACTATGAATACATTATGATAAAGTCAGTAGTCAAAAGATGAAAATCAGACGTGTGTCAATTTCTGAAAAGATGTCCACCTGCAATAGAAGGGACACTCTTATCTTGTGATTTAGATGGGAGAGCTAAGAAAACAATGGTGGGTCGGCAGGCTTTAAGCCTGTATGAGAACACATGATCTGTCATTAAGCCAATGGTGGATATTTAAAGAGCATAGTGCCTACAAGGGGTTACAGGTGAAATTGACAAGGTGATCACCACACCCATATTCCATAACGCAAGTCATATTGAATACATTTAACAGCAATTGGTACTAAATGTGTTTGCTGATGGAACCTATGTGGATGTACTACATAATAATGAAGCATGCAAGGAAATAACCTGTCAGGCAAATGTAGGGGTTTTCTTTCCCTCAGGAAAAAGTACTGTACTTCACAATTGCCCTTGACCCAAATGCTAGAAGTACCAATTTTACAACACGTATTTGATGATTTTGATATTTGGGAGAGTAGTTTCGTAGTTCCATAAGAATGGGGTAAGTAAAACACTCAGTTATTAAAGGTTAAGTAGCAGAGATACCAAATTCTTATCAAGAGCACAACTATACAGAAGAATCTCTAACGGGTAGGAGCAACACACCGTGTTATTGTTACTGTGGCGTGGGCGAGCTCGGCGCCTGCCGCCGCCTACGGCTTCAGCGTGGCTACAGGAGGAGCACTGCGCGGTGCTGGCAAGCGCGCCGGTGAGCGCGCGCGGAGCGTTCCAGGCGCAGGAGAGCACGCTGCATTCGTAGGGCCTCCCAGCTCCGCCGCCGCCCTTCCACAAGGCCCTGCAGGAGCTCGCCGCGCAATCCAGCGTCGACGCTACACGACACGAACAAAAACGAAAATCAGAGTCCGCAGGCAGAATTCTCCCCCAAAAACCTAGGCGAGGCAGAGGAGAGACTTGCCGAATCGCCGGTTTAATGAGGAGACGGGGCCTACCAGACAGAGCGGGCGTCGAGGGTTGCATGGCGCGCGGCGGCGACCAATCTCATCGGCGGCCGGCGAAAGGGGAGGGGGGCTCTTCGTGTGCCCAGGCTCCGGCGGGGCACGAATTAGGCGAAAGTCGGCGAGCGGTGGAGAGCGGGAGGGGGTTTGCCGACGAGTAGGAGGGGGGAGGGAGGAGGCGAGGCGGGGAAGAAGAAGAAGGGATAACAGGAGAGGGAGGCCACACAAAGGCCGCGGCCGTGGTGAAGTAAAATAGGGCTGTCTCTTCTCTTGTGTTGTGTGGGGTGGAGTTGGAGCTGGAGCTTTACCTCTGCGAGCGATTCTACTCTCGACGATTTCTTTTCTACTCGTATTTTGGTTGTGAAATGAAAATCTTGGGAAGTTTTTGATGATTTTTTCTGGTTTTCCGGCAGGAATGGTGTGGATCGCTGGATCCTAGTGCTTCCCTCTCCACTAGTAAGTTGTACTGGGCTCGTGGACGCCACTTTCCGCTCCTCTTGCGCACAAGGAGAAGGAAGGAATTCATCGCAGTTGTCTTTCGTGCGTGAACATTGATGATTTGATGGGCGGCACAGTGATGACGAGGGTGTAGTGCACGTCTAGCTCGTGAGTGATGTGGTATTTACACCGAGTATATATGTTTATTTTTATTTGTATATATGTTGTTAATTTACTTGCAAACAGGCAGTACTATGGAGAAATAATGTTAGGATAATTACATTTTTACCCCTGATTTGCGTCCACTCTAATATTTACCCTTAATTTTTTGTTATCCTCAAATTTACCCCAAAAATTGTATTAGGTTGCTAGAATGCCTTTTTGCTTGGTCAAAGTCATTTGACCATTACTTTAAAAATTCATAACAAATTCATATGAATTTAAAAAAAATGCAAGTAAGATATCAAAATGCTAAGCATCACTTACATGTGTTGTCATTTACATCCATAACAAAAGCACTGTTTAAACCTGTTTAGGGTTAATAACATTAATAATATTTTTAGAGTGAATGCAGATGTACGTGATGATTGTAAATAACATATCTGTATAGGTGGTGTTTTTTTAAATATTTTTATATCTTATTTATATTGTTAAGTCTATATAAATTAGTTATGAATTTCCAAAGTAATGGTCAAACAATTTTGACCATGCAAAAGAGCATTCAGGTGACCTAAAATGGGTTTTAGGGCACCTTCAATGAGGAGGCGCTTAAAATCCTGAGTTTTTTCTTTCAAAGTCGCCTGGGTGCTAGAAGGTGGATTTTGTGTGTTATTTTGTGGATAAAGATAAGTGTCAAACGTTTGGTATAAAGGATGCCCGCACGAACACTCTCATCTGCGTCCATCGTGATGCACACTTTTTAAAAAATCTTGCAGGTACCACGTCAACTGACCGAAACGTTCGAACAGTGAGAAGATTGCCAGAACGAATAATCATTTCCCCCACTGATAGGGCATATTTCCCCTTGATTGGTTTTAGTGATTGATGACAATGCATTTGCGGTTTAACCGTGTGTCAATAAGCATTTCAGATAATGGTGGTCATGGCACAAGACGGTCAGGTTCCCCTCTGGTGTTGGAGCGTGAAGAAGGAGTTTCCTTTCAATATCTTTTTGATTGATTGAGTCGTAGGAAAACCGTACTATCAAGAGGGGATCCGCTGTGGAATGGTGGGTGGAATCATCACACATACACACTCTCTGCACCCACATAGTTTTTAGGGCGTCACGGAGGAGCTTTCTTGGGTGGAGCTGGCTCCTTGGGTCTGCCAGGGCGGTAGTACCGCTGGGCTTGCGGTAGTACCGTGCCACGGTAGTACCGCTGGGCTTGCGGTAGTACCGTGCCACGGTAGTACCGTGGCTACTACCGTGATCTCTCTGGATTGAGCGGTAGTAAGCGCGGTACTAAGCCGCAGTACTACCATGGCATGGTAGTACCGCTCGATCAGCGGTAGTACCGCGCCACGGTAGTACCGTGGCTAGTACCGCACTCACTACTGTATCTTCTCGGGATTGAGCGGTAGTGGGTGTGGTACTGAGCCGCAGCACTACCGCGGCATGGTAGTATCGCTTGCATAGCGGTAGTACCGTGGCTAGTACCGCACCCACTACCGTATCCTCTCTAAATAGGGCGGTAGTGGGGCGCGGTACTGCGCCTCAGTACTACCGCGGCGCGGTAGTACCGCTTGGGTTGTGGTAGTACCGCTCCACGGTAGTGCCGCTCCTGGAGCGGTAGTACCGTGGTTGGTGGGCAACCAACGGCTGCTTTTATGGACACCTATAAAAGGAGGTCTTCTTCCCCATTGAGACTCACCTCATTTATTGCTCTCACCTCCATTGACGCCCAAGCTCCATTCTTGCCCGATCTCCCTCCCTAGCCATCAAATCTTGTTGATTCTCTAGGGTTTGGAAGAGGAGGCCCCGATCTACACTTCCACTAAAGGATATTTGATTCCCCCCACTAATCCCGTGTGGATCTTGTTACTCTTGGGTGCGTTGGTGCCCTAGACGGAAGAGGTCAACTCGAAGCCACATTCCATTGTGGTGAAGCTTCGTGGTTTCGTTGGGAGCCTCCAATTAAGTTGTGGACTTTGCCCTAACCTTGTTTGTAAAGGTTTGGTTGCCACCTTCAAGGCCGCCTAGTAGTGGATCACGGCATCTTGCATTGGTAAGAGCGTGAGGAGAAATAGGGTGGTGATACGTCCCAAACGTATCTATAATTTTTGCTTGCTCCATGCATGTTTTGTGTGACTTTGCCATGATTTGCTTGAACTTTCATAAACTTTTGAGCATATTTGGACTAATCTATTAACCCAGTGCATCCAGCTGCCAGTTGTTGTTTTTTGCTCTTTTTGTATTTCAGGTTTTCCGGCCATTAAAAGTGCTCCAAAAATCCGGAAAAATCAGATAAAAAATCAGCGACACGGAAGATTCCGGAAACACCAAAGGAGGGAAGGGGGCCACCACAGGGACTCCAGAAGGGTCCCTGGCGCGGCCCTACCCTTGGCCGCGCCAGGGAGCCTCCTGGCTGCCCTATGGCCCCTCTCGGTGCCCCCCTTCGCCTATATTTACCCCCCTTGACGGAAACCCCTGGGAGGAAACTCCTTTTTCGCGATCTCGCCTCTGTACCGCCGCCACCGTCGTTTCTAGATCGAGACTGCCTGGAGAAGCTGCTTCGGCACCCTGCTGGGAGAAGCTACCCCCTCCGGGAGACCATCCATAGCCATGGACGCCTCCCGTATGTACCGTGAGTAGTTTCCCTTGGACCATGGGTCCGTGACCATTAGCTATGTGATCTATCTCTCCCCTCTTTGTGCCTCCACTTTTGAGACCTCGTGAGCTGCCTCACATGATCGAGGCACCTTTGTAATTTTCTGTTGTTGCTATGCTGAGTTTGTTGGGATCTGATGGATTATGAGACTATGTTCTGATTGTGATGAGTAATATATTTGGTTCTTCTCTTTTATATTTTGTTCTTGAGTAAATTCTTGCATGTTCTCCGTTGCCGTATTTTACTTTGGCAAAGTGATTTGTTGCAACTCCAAGAGGGAGTGTTATGCTTGATTGTGGGTTCAGCCCCTTGATGTCTAGCTTGAGTGACAGAAACATGAGACTAGGGGATGTGTTGTTGCCACTAGGGATAAAACAACGGTGCTTGTATCCGCGGATGCAAGGATTGTTTACTTTACGCAAAGTTCTTTTAATGCAGTTGTCTGTTGCTTTGGATTTACACTTTGGGTGGGATTCGCAACTTAATACCAGCGAGATGTTCTGGATGGATATCTCAAGGTGGATGATTCGTAGTAGATGCAGATGGATTTCGGTCTACTTACCTTGGCGTACTGCCCATTGCTTTTGAGCCCTTCCTTTCTTTGCAGCATAGTTAGCATTGCGGTGCCTTCATAATCCTGTCAATTGCCCAACTGTGATTTGTTTACCTCGCTAGCACTTTTATCGTCTTTTGGGAGAGAGACATCACTAGTGAAAATCACGGGACCCCGGTCCATATTCATATCACTGTTTACATCCTTAGTTTACTTTCCAGTTGCTATCACTATCATTATCCCGTGCGTTTTATCCTTTGTAAACAGCAAGGCCGGAGGAATTGACAACTCCTCTGTACTCGTTGGGAGCAAAGTTATCTGTATCTGTGTGCAGGTCCAGGTGAAGTTAGCAACCCTCGGTTGTGAACGGCGCCATTGTTCACTTTACCACCTTCTTGTATCTCTGCGAGTCCTACGGGAGACAAACCCTATCCTCTACATAGGGGAAATTTGCTGCTACGCTACATCTCACCTTCCACCTGGGGTAACCAACGAGGAGTGAGAACCATCCTCACCGTATCAAGCCAATTTCTGGCGCCGTTGCCGGGGACTCCAGTCTACAAGATAGGGGAGTTGCACACTATCTTTTATCTTTGCTTTTTAGTCTTGTTAGTTTACCTTTCAGTTTTTACTTTTGTGTCCCTTATCAAAAATACCAAAAATACCTGCTGCTACTATGGGTTCCAATGAAAACACCAAGTTGTATGACTTCACTAGTCACAACAACAGTTACTTTATCTGCACTCCTATTGCTACACCTGCTACTTCAGCACCTTCTTATGAGATTAAACCTGCTTTGCTAAACCTTGTTATGAAAGATCAATTCTCTGGTGCTAGAGATGATGCTGCTTTGCATTTAAATAATTTTATTGAGCTTTGTGATATGCAAAAGTACAAAGAAGTAGATGGTGAAATTGTTAAGCTTAAGCTTTTTCCTTTCTCTTTGAGGGATGAAGCTAAAATCTGGTTTCAATCCTTGCCTAAGAATAGCATAGATTCTTGGGATAAGTGCAAGGATGCTTTTATCGGGAAGTACTATCCCCCTGCTAAAATTATTCAATTGAGGAGTAACATTATGAATTTCAGGCAATTGGATAATGAACACGTTGCCCAGGCATGGGAACGTATGAAGACGCTTGTCAAGAACTGCCCCACACATGGACTGACTACCTGTATGGTTATCCAGACTTTTTATGCAGGCTTGAACTTTACCTCGCGGAACCTGTTGGATTCGGCCGCGGGAGGAACCTTTATGTCGACCACACTTGGTGCTGCCACAAAGCTACTTGACGAGATGATGCTGAATTACTCTCAGTGGCACACCAAAAGATCTCCAACTGGTAAGAAGGTAAATTCTGTCGAGGAGATCTCCTCTCTAAATGAAAAGGTTGACCTTATCATGTCTCTACTTACCAAGCAAACTCCTATTGATCCTCAGGATGTTCCTTTAAATTCTTTGGTTGCTTAAGAACAAATAGATGTGAACTTTATCTCTAGAAACAACTTTAATAATAATGCTTATAGGGGCAACTTTGCTAGTAATCCTAGACCGTTTCCATCCACTTATGGGAATAACAACACCTACCCTAGCAACAAGAACCCCACCTCTGAACTAGAGAGTATGCTTAGAGACTTTATCACTACCCAAAAAGCCTTCAACAAGAATGTGGAAGAAAAACTAGCTAAATTAGATAATCTTTGTTTGAAGGTAGACAACTTAGCCCTTGATGTTGAGATGTTAAAAATTAGAACCACTCCCCTTGAGGAGAGTAAGGTCACTCCTATTAATGCTATCCAGTTACAAATCAATGAAAACATTAGGATGTTGGCTAAACTTAAAGAAAGATGGGCTAGAGAAAAAGAGGAAGAGGAATGAATTAAGAGCCTTCCTACCTAACACACAGTAGCCACTATCCAAGTAGTTGAGGATGTCCAAACAGTTAGCACCCATCACACCCCTATTCCCACTGGACCTATCAATGGTGATGCTACCACCTCAACCATAGATGAAGAAACCTCTATGAACGTAGAGGCTTTCAAACAAGTGAGCTTCAATGATATCACTACCTCCTTGATAGATAGTAGTGATCTAGACTTTGACAACTGCACTTTACCTGAAGTTATTGGTTTCCTACACAAGATGTCTAGAGACCCCCACACTAGCCCACTTAATCTTGCCTTCACAGAGCATATCACCAATGCTCTAATCAAAGTTAAGGAGGAGAAGCTTAGACTAGAAGCCTCCATACCTAGGAAGCTAGAAGATGGTTGGGATCCTATGATAAAAATCAAATTGAATAACTTCTCTTGTTATGCTTTATGCGATGTTGGAGCAAGTACCTCAGTTATGCCCAAAAGAATGTATGATATGCTTGAATTGAAACCTTTTGATTCTTGTTCTTTTGGTGTTCGTCTTGTTGATTCTTCCGTAAAGAAACCTTTGGGGAAGATCGACGATGTTCTTATCATTGTCAATGACAATTATGTTCCCGTTGATTTCACTATTATGGACATTGAATGTGAACCCTCTTGTCCAATTATTTTGGGACGTCCTTTTCTTCGTACAGTTGGTGCTGTTATTGACATGAAAGAGGGGAATATCAAATTTCAATTCCCTCTCAAGAAAGGGATGGAACATTTCCCTAGGAAAAATATTAAGCTACCTTTTGAGTCTGTCACACGGGCTAGTTATTCTCTTGAAAAGACTTGATCTTCTACTTTAAGCCTAGCTAATGGCTCTAAAGAAGCGCTTTCGGGAGGCAGCCCGCAACGAATTTAGGTTTTTCTTTTTGCTTTTCTTCTGTTCTTAGTGGTCTTTATGATTTTTACTACTGTATCAACATCATTGTATCTTTACTTTTTAAGCTTTGTGCCTTTTATAGCCTCATACGGCAAGGGAAGTAAAAGTTGTGACACGCTGTCCAGAAAACAGATTTTGTCCTCGTGACTAGAAAAATCATGGAAAAATCCAAGTTCATCTTTTTGATGTGAAATTGTTACACAGCATGCTCTATACAATTACGAAACTTCCGTATGTTCTGAGTTTTTTGATTTGAGTTGCAGAAGTACCCCTAAAAAATTCGTTTCTATCTGTTGTTCTGTTTTTCACACATTCTGCTACGTTTTGTCTCTCTCTACTTTTGCAAACCTTAAGCTTGCTTTTTCTTTGCAAAAACCTTTTGGCAATCTTGGTAAACAATAGCTCTTCAAGTTTATCTTTATTTCCAGCAAAGTAAAAAATATTTTAATAGGGTACTAACCTCTCTAACCAGTCTACAATGAGTTATGTATGAAGGGAGTTTTCAAGTGTGCGATGGAAGATGATGAAAGAAGATCTTGGAGTGTAAAACGCTCAAGCTTGGGGATGCCCATGTGCACCCCCAATAAATATTCAAGGAGACTCAAGCGTCTAAGCTTGGGGATGCCCCCGTGCATCCCCTTCTTCATCAACAATTATCAGTTCGTCTCTCGTTGCACTATATTTTTATCACTTCATGCGTTATGTGCTATTCTTGGAGCGTCTCGCCTTTAGGTTTTGTTTTTAGTTTTCTTTTGCTTTGTTTGCTGTAGTAACAAGTTAGATCCCAGCTTACTTTCTTTTGTGTGGGAGAGATACACGCTTCGCTTGAATTAGAACTCCTCATAGGATTTTCTTGCTTATTCTTTTAGCTGTGAGTTGTTCTTTTTCTTTTCTTAGCTGCTGCTCTAATTAGTTGTAGTGCTTTAGTTTTTCTAGATATTTTCTTTTGTTTTAGGTTGAACTTTCTATAGGTTGCATGTTTTATCTTGTTAGAGAGTTTGCCTGTTGCACTGAGTTTTGTGTCTTGACTAGAAGTAGGTAGTTGAAGTTGCTTTTCTCTTTGTAGTAGTAACTTGCAATAGTTTTGAGGTATTGACTAGAGTAATGTTTGAACTTTTGGTTTCAAGAGCTCGAGCCTATTAGTGATAGATGTCGTATTTTGGGCAATCTGTGTGTTTTTCGAAAACCAAAAACCCCTGTTGAGAACTCTAGCTACTAGATGGATCACTAACCTTTGGAGGGTTCGAATATTAGAGTACACTCACGTACCATGAGTCGAGGATGCGCAAGGATAACCAAACCCCCATACACTCCTCCTCGGGGCACCTGTCTCTTTGTGAAACTCCTGATTAGATTGAGAGTTACCGATAATAAGTGCATGAGTTCTTCAGACTAATGTGAGTATTCGAAAGTTGACACTTCCACCCACCTATACTTTTTCTAGCCTCTTCGGTACCGTGCATTGCCATTTCTCATCTTGAGAGTTGGCGCATACTTCGCCGGTGCATCCAAACCCTTGGCACGATACGCTCTGTCATCATAAGCCTCCTTATATCTTTCCTCAAAACAGACACCATACCTACCTACAAGGCATTTCCATAGCCTTTCCGAGATACATTGCCATGCAACATCCACCTTCTCATGACTTGATCTTCATGTCATACCTTTGCATCATGATAGTTATATCTTCTTTATGTGAGTACCTTTGTAAAGTGTGAAAGATATCCTATATTCTTGTAAAATATAGAGTGTTGCCCCTAAAGTGAGGAAAAGATCCCAAAGAGGTCAAAATCAAAAGATCCCAAAGAGGACAAATGAGAGTTAAATAGAAAGAGCCATTGAGGCCACCAAAAAATACAAAAATAGAAAAAAGAGAAAAAAGAAAAATAAAAAGAGAGAAGGGGGCACACTACTATTCCTTTTGAGAGATCCACACTAGTACTTCATCCTCTATCCCTTGTACTCCATAGAGATCATCATCATGCATATAGCTATGTGGGGACCTTCACACTATAGAACTTGGCTTGTATATTCCAATGATGAGCCTCCTCAAACGAGCTCTAGGTCTTCTTGAGCAAGCAAGTGAGATGCACCCCCACTAGTTCCCTTGGAGAGCTTTTAGCTCACATGTGCATCCGTTGCATGGCAATCCCTACTCCTCACATCATATCTATCATATGGCCTTCTCTCGCCTATGATTGTCCTCATTGATGTGAGCCTTTCACACCTTTTTGTCTTCCTCATCCACCTTCTTTCTGTTTCGCCTTTTAGGTGTCAACTTTCTTGCTCATGCTCATCCATTGCATGAGTGCTCAAAATATCGAAAGGGAGTGGATCAGTTTGACTTGTACCTGGCTAGTGGTCTAGGGACGAGTCAAGATAAGAATCCAAAGGAGACTAAGTGTGAAGCTTTAGTAGATAGTTGTTCTCAACAATTACTTTTTTATCTCGTATTTCCCTATCCCCTGCTTGCACGCAAAGACCATCTGGAGACATTCGAGTCACGGACAGCGAGAGCTCTTGCACCTTTTGTTCTTTTGTTGCTTGTGTCAATGCTAATATAGACTCTTGCTTGTTAAGACTTGAATTGAATTGCATGCTTTGATTTCTTTACTTAAAAGTCCTTTTATGGTTGTGTGGCATGTCACCACAGAAATTATGCTTGTTATCATTTACCTACTCGAGGACGAGCAGGAATTAAGCTTGGGGATGTTGATACGTCCCAAACGTATCTATAATTTCTGCTTGCTCCACGCATGTTTTGTGTGACTTTGCCATGATTTGCTTGAACTTTCAAACACTTTTGAGCATATTTGGACTAATCTATTAACCCAGTGCACCCAGCTGCCAGTTGCTGTTTTCTGCTGTTTTTGTATTTCAGGTTTTCCGGCCATTAAAAGTGCTCCAAAAAATCCGGAAAAATCAGATAAAAAATCAGCGACACGAAAGCTTCCGGAAACAGCAAAGGAGGGAAGGGGGCCCACCACAGGGACTCCAGAAGGGTCCCTGGCACGGCCCCACCCTAGGCCGCGCCAAGGAGCCTCCTGGCTGCCCTGTGGCCCCTCTCGGTGCCCCCCTTCGCCTATATTTACCCCCCGTGACGGAAACCCCTGGGAGGGAACTCCTTTTTCTCGATCTCGCCTCTGTACCGCCGCCACCGCCGTTTCTAGATCGGGACTGCCTGGAGAAGCTGCTCCGGCACCCTGCCGGGAGAAGCTACCCCCTCCGGGAGACCATCCATAGCCATGGACGCCTCACGTATGTACCGTGAGTAGTTTCCCTTGGACCATGGGTCCGTGACCAGTAGCTATGTGATCTATCTCTCCCCTCTTTGTGCCTCCACTTTCGAGACCTCGTGAGCTGCCTCACATGATCGAGGCACCTTTGTAATTATATGTTGTTGCTATGCTGAGTTTGTTGGGATCTGATGGATTATGAGACTATGTTCTGATTGTGATGAGTAATATATTTGGTTCTTCTCTTTTATATTTTGTTCTTGAGTAAATTCTTGCATGTTCTTCGTTGCCGTATTTTACTTTGGCCAAGTGATTTGTTGCAACTCCAAGAGGGAGCGTTATGCTTGATTGTGGGTTCAGCCCCTTGATGTCTAGCTTGAGTGACAGAAACATGAGACTAGGGGATGTGCTGTTGCCACCAGGGATACAACAACGGTGCTTGTATCCGCGGATGGAAGGATTGTTTACTTTACGCAAAGTTCTTTTAATGCAGTTGTCCGTTGCTTTGGATTCACACTTTGGGTGGGATTCGCAACTTAATACCAGCGAGATGTTCTGGATAGATATCTCAAGGTGGATGATTCGTAGTAGATGCAGATGGATTTCGGTGTACTTACCTTGGCGTACTGCCTATTGCTTTTGAGCCCTTCCTTTCTTTGCAGCATAGTTAGCATTGCGGTGCCTTCATAATCCTATCAATTGCCCAACTGTGATTTGTTTACCTCGCTAGCACTTTTATCGTATTTTGGGAGAGAGACATCACTAGTGAAAATCACGGGACCCCGTTCCATATTCATATCACTGTTTACATCCTTAGTTTACTATCCAGTTGCTATCATTATTATTATCCCGTGTGTTTTATCCTTTGTAAACAGCAAGGACGGAGGAATTGTCAACTCCTCTATACTCGTTGGGAGCAAAGTTATTTGTATCTGTGTGCAGGTCCAGGTGAAGTTAGCAACCCTCGGTTGTGAACGGCGCCATTGTTCACTTTACCACCTTCTTGTATCTCTGCGAGTCCTACGGGAGACAAACCCTATCCTCTACATAGGGGAAATTTGCTGCTACGCTACATCTCACCTTCCACTTGGGGTAACCAACGAGGAGTGAGAACTATCCTCACCGTATCAGGTGGCCCTCGTTGGCTTCGTGTGAGCATTGTGCTCCTCACCCTCTCCAAACGGAGACGTACTTCTCGAAAGAGAAGGAACTTCGGCAACATATCCTTGTCTCCCGTGTTCCCTTTACCTTTAATTTGTGCAAGTTATTTCCTTTTCTTATTTCTTGCTTGCTTGTTGTGGTGTAGTTGTTGGCATATAGGTTGCTCACATAGTTGCACTTCTATATAACCTATATTCTTTAATGAGCCCAATTTGTTAAGAAAAGCTTAAAAATTGTTAGTCCCCTATTCACCCCCCTCTAGTCGACATTCCGATCCTTTCAATTGGTATCAGAGCCTCGTCTCTTATTAAGGGCTTTACCGCCTTAAGAGGATGTCACAAGGGGATAAACCGAAAGAGGATGAGTTACTAGCAGCTACTTTGAACCCTCCCCTTTTGGTAAGGGTTCCAAGTACGGAGGGCCTCAAGAATACGTTTGCGAAGGATGACTCGTCATCTATCTCTCGACATGAGTACAATGAAGGCATGTCCGCCATTAAGTCTCACATGAATAAAGTTACCGATATGCTTAGTAGTCTCATGTCGAGGATGCCCACGGAGAGCAACCCCACCATCATCCCCAACATTCCAACGTTGGGTGGAGGAGATGTCATCTCCCAACCTAGTGATGATGGTAGGAATGACAGTCGATCCATTCCTCGTTCAGGGAATGGATCGGGTATTCATTCCGCGGTTTCTCCTCCTGTTACCTATAACTCACTACCTCTTCTCGAGCCTCATTTTGCACATGCATGCATTATTCCCATCCTTAAAAAATATGCTTATCCGGTTTGGGCTCATCGCATGAAGAGACATTTGAAGGGGTCCTTGGTGGAACTGTGGCGCATCGTTGAGGAGGGATTCAATCCTCGTGACCGCCACAACATGACCCCAAGAAAATATCGGGACAACATCATCAACAGTCATGCTTTGCTTGTGATAGTAAATGGGTTGAAGGAAGAGCAAGACAATCTTGTCCTAAAGTGTGAAACGGCCAAAGAGATGTGGGATCTTCTTGAGAAGACTCTCATGGGAAGCTCTAGCATACGGTGCTCGAAGTTTGACAAGGAGATCAAGCTGACCACTTTGTCAGGAATGAAGGGGAGTCTTCCGAGGATGTCCATCAAAGGTTGGTGGCTCTCGCCAACTCCATGACGGACCATGGAAGCATGGACACCGATGATGGATGGATAAAAAGAAAGTTCATCAGCTCCTACACAAGAAGCATATCACCAAGGTCATTCGTCAAAGGCCCGACTTTCGCGAGTTGAGTTCAAACCAAGTCTTGGATGAATTTGTTGCCATGGAAATCTTGGACTCCACGGCCGAGTTAAAATTTGCTCGCCAAAGTGGCACCAAGATGCCTTCTCTCGCCTTGAAGGTCAAGGAAGTTCAAGTTGAGGAAGATGAAGATGAAGAGGATGTTGGTCCGGAGGACACCAAGTATGCTTACAATGAGCACATGGTTCTACCCTCAAGACAATTTTGGGGCAACAAGAATAACTTCAAGTCCAACACAAGTAGCTTCAAGCCAAAGGGCCAAAGAATAAGGACTTGCTTCAATTGTTGCAATGGGAGTCATTTTGTTGAGGATTGTCCATATGAGAAGAGAGAAGACCACGGTGGCAAGCTCATCCGTAAGGACAAGAACAAGTCACCATTGAACAAGAACTTTGTGAAGAAGAAGCCACAACGTGTGTTGGTGGCTCAAGAAGAGTACTACTCCGATGATGAGGATGATGAAGAAAGTGGTGAGATTGTGGCAACCGCCACCGTTGCTATCGCCATTGTATCTCCCTCATCAACGTCTCTCTTCAACTCCCCCAACGAGAACCCTCACATCATCCACAAGTGCCTTATGGCCAAGACTACCTTGGTAACTCCTCACTCTAAACCGTTTACTCCCACTAACCCTTCGTTGTTGGATTGTGTGGAGGAAAATGAGGAGCCCAAGGCACAAGAAGAAAATGAATTCGAGCTATTCATGTCCAACCTCAAAGGTGAAGCCAAGGGACACTTTGTGGCTCTCTTGGAACAATTAGGTGAAGCCCATGCTCACATTGAACAACTTGATGAGACTATCACCAAGTTGCAAGGCCATAGTCGTGACTATGCGGATGAGATAGGGGAGCTATCTCATTCTCTTGAAGAAGAGCGTGAGCTTAAGTTGTCTCTTGATGAGACTTATGCTAGTGATATCTCTAAGCTAAAACTTGACCTTAAACATTCTAATGCCGTTGTTTGTGATCTCAAGACTAAAAATGATGAACTTGTTTAGGCTCATTAAATACTTCTTGTGGACCATGAGAAAGTCGAAAAGGACCACAAGTCCTTAAAGCACGAACTCATGGCTCTCAAGAAGGCTCATGAGGAAACAAGTATTCAACTCACTAAAGAGATTACTACCTTTTCTCCTATTATTGTGGTAGAGAAACCTAGTTCCTCTAACTCTTGTTGTGAGCATGTTCCTCTCGTTGAGGAAAACGCTAGGTTGAAGGCACAACTTGAGAAGGGACTTGTCTCGTCCATTCAAGGAGAGAAGAACCTTAATGATCTCTTGAGTTCCCAAAAGGAGGTCATTGGCAAGGAAGGCATTGGTTTTGGTGCAAGTCCATCAAAGAAGAAGAACAAGAAGAGGAAGAACAAAAAGAAGAAGGGCAAGGCCCCTCCTCCTTTGAAGGAAGTCACCTTTGTGAAGGAAGGGGAGAAGCCTCAAGAAAAGGTGGCAAAGGCCATTGAGGGTGGAGTGACCAAGAGGAGTGGTGCCATTCCCAATGACTTTGCCGGACCAACTAACCCCTCTTATGTTCTTTGTTGCACTAATGATGGGCATGTTTATGCCAAATTTGTTGGTTCTTTTGATGAGTATATTGCATGGTCCATTTGGGTGCCTAAGACCCTTGTTACTAACGCGAGAGGACCCATTCGTGAATGGGTACCTAAATCCAAGCGTTGATCTCATGTAGGTGGCGGCTTCCGGTGGTGGTTCATGGATACTTGATAGCGGGGCTACAAGTCATATGGCCGGAAGCAAGGACATGTTGGTGGACATTGATTTTGGACCATCTCGAACCACCCGTGTCCAATTTGGAGATGCAAACACGTCAAAGGTATTAGGTCTTGGCAAAGTAATAATTTCTCCGGACTCGTTCATTGAGAAAGTATTACTAGTTGAGACTTGTGCCTTTAATTTACTATCCGTTCATCAACTTGCCATGATGGGCCTTTGCATCTTCTTTGATAAAGACATGGTTACCTTGATGTGGAGAAAAACTCTTAAAGTGGACTTTGTTGGACACGTGGAGGACGATATGTATGTGGTGGACTTTTCAAAAGTCCCCACCAAAACCGCCATGTGTCTAATGGCTAAAGTCGATGTGGGATGGCTTTGGCACCGCCGACTAGCCCATGTCAATATGAGGTCTTTGCAAACACTTCTCAAGGGTGAGCATGTCATTGGACTAACAAATGTTAGCTTTGCCAAAGATCGTGCTTGTAGGGCATGCATTGAAGGGAAACTACATGAGAAGAAACATCCCGTCAAGAATATCATCTCCACCAAGAGGCCTTTGGAGCTCCTTCACATGGGTCTCTTTGGGCCTCCCTCATATGATAGTCTTGGCGGAAAGAAGTATTGCTTGGTTATTGTGGATGACTACTCAAGATATACATGGGTTTATTTCTTCAAGAAGAAAAGTGAGACCCAACAAACCGTCATCGAGTTTGCCAATGAAGCTCAACTTTAACACAACTCAAAGATTTTGGCAATTAGAAGTGACAACGGCACCGAGTTCAAGAACTACACCTTGGATGAATTCCTTGGAGATGAGGGGATCAAACATCAATATTCCGCTGCTTATACCCCTCAACAAAATGGTGTTGCGGAGAGGAAGAATCGCACTCTGATTGATGCAGCAAGGACAATGATGGCGGAATTCAAGAGTCCATACAACTTTTGGGCAGAGGCCATCAACACTGCTTGTCATGCAACCAACCGTCTTTATCTCCGTGAGATCTTGAACAAAACTCCGTATGAAATCATCACCGGGAAGAAGCCCAACATCAAGTATTTTCGGGTGTAAGTGTTTCATTCTTAAGAAAGGTGCTCGTTTGTCTAAGTTTGAGTCTAATACAAATGAGGGCATATTTGTTGGTTATGCTTCAAACTCTCACGCCTATATAGTATACAACAAGTCTTCCGGACTTGTTGAAGAATCTAGCAATGTGGAGTTCGATGAACATAATGCCTCCCAAGTGGGGCAAAGTGATCTTCATGATGTAGGTGATGAAATTCCTCCTCAAGCCATAAGAAGAATGGGTGTGGGTCATTTCCTATCTGTTGAGGAACCCCTTGTGGTGGAAGTAGAAGGACAATGCTCTACGCACGTGGAGCCATCACCTCCTCAAGATCCACAAGCAAATCAAGAACAAGACGAAGGCCCTCTCGCGCCCGAACGAGATCAAGGTCAAGATCCAATCATTGAGGATGGTGGCGCACCAAATGATGACCAAGATCAAGTTCACGTTCAAGGGCAAGCTCAAGATGATGAGAAAGTCCTTGAGGATGCTCCTCCTTCCGAAGATGGTCCTCTAGTTCCATCTCAAGAAACTTTGGAAGAAGAAAGAGTTCGCCGAGCACTCAAGATTGCATCCCGGTTAAAATCACAAGATCTATCGGTGGATCAAGTGCTCGGAAGCATCCAAAGGGGGGTAACAACTCGTAGTAAATTGAGAAACTTTTGTGCCCATAATGCATTTTTTCTTGTGTTGAACCCCAAAAGGTAGGTGAGCCGCTTGAAGATCCGGATTGGCTTGAGGCCATGCATGACGAACTCAATTACTTCAAGCACAACAAGGTGTGGACATTAGTGGATAGACCCAAAGGTGATCATAATGTCATTGGGACCAAGTGGGTATTCAAAAACAAGCAAGATGCACTTGGTATTGTCATCCGGAACAAGGCAAGGTTGGTGGCTCAAGGTTTTTCCCAAGTCGAAGGTATTGACTATGGTGAAACTTTTGCCCCTGTGGCTCGTCTTGAGTACATTCGTATTGCTCTTGCTTATGCTTCTCATCATAACTTCAAGTTATATCAAATGGATGTGAAGAGTGCTTTTCTTAATGGTCCCATTAATGAGTTTGTATATGTCAAGCAACCCCCCCGGGTTCGAGGACCACAATTTCCATAATCATGTCTATAAACTCGACAAGGCGCTCTATGGCCTTAAGCAAGAACCACGCGCTTGGTATGAGCGCCTTACCGAGTTCTTAGTTGATTATGGATTTGAAATTGGGCAAATCGATCCCACTCTTTTTACCAAGAGGGTTGGTGGGCAATTGTTCATATGCCAACTATATGTTGATGATATTATATTTGGTTCGATTAACAAATCTTTTAATGAGGAATTTGCTAAGCTAATGACTGACAAGTTTGAGATGTCTATGATGGGAGAGTTGGAGTTCTTTCTCGGTTTTGAAGTCAAGCAATTGTCAAGAGGAACTTTCATCAACCAAGCCAAATATACTCAAGACATGCTCAAGAGGTTCAAGTATGATGGTCTTAATGGAGCCAAGACCCCCATGCCACTCAAGTGTCAACTTGACCTCGACCCGAACGGCAAAGAGGTAGACCAAAGGGAGTATCGTTCTATGATCGGTTCTTTGTTGTATCTTTGTGCATCTAGTCCAGATATCATGTTGAGTGTGGGCATGTGTGCAAGATTTCAATCCGCACCAAAAGAGAGTCACGTAGTGGCTGTCAAAAGAATCTTTCGATATTTGGTTCATACCCCAAACTTTGGGTTGTGGTATCCTAAAGGCTCAAGCTTCAACCTCATCGGGTACACGGATTCAGATTGGGCGGGAGACAAGGTGGAGAGGAAGTCCACTTCCGGAGGATGTCAATTCCTTGGTAGGTCTTTGGTGAGTTGGTCATCCAAGAAGCAAAATTGTGTTTCCTTCTCTACTACCGAAGCCGAGTACATTGCAGCCGCAAGTTGTTGTGCTCAACTATTATGGATGAGTCAAACTTTAAAGGATTACGGTGTCACGTGTGACAAAGTGCCTCTTTTATGTGACAATGAAAGTGCTATCAAGATCGTCTACAAGCCCATTCAACATAGCAAGACGAAGCATATTGAGATTTGTCATCATTTTATTCGAGATCATGTGAAGCGGGGTGATATTGACCTTTCATATGTGGGCACCGGAGATCAACTTGCGGATATTTTCACCAAGCCCTTGGATGAAGCAAGGTTCCGAGAGTTAAGGCATGAGCTAAATATCATTGATTCAAGTAATGCGGTTTGAAGACTTGCCCACACTCCCCATCTCAACATGAAGTCTAGCTTGGATGTAGGCATGGACATAGGGGGATTGTTGCTTAATTCATAGGCAACCACTACACCTATTATGCAAAAAGAGATAAAATTCTATCACTATGGTCACGTTCGGCGGCCGTCATGGTCACCCAAGGTGACAACGGTGCTTCAAAGAAGAGCATTGGCAATGAACCCAAGATACATCTTAGTGGTGTCATACCAAACAAGCTCAAACATGGTGGCTTCGGCCACCGCCCCTCTCTTCGGGAGGGTTGGCTCTTGTTTGTGTGTGTCTCTTTTTGTGTTGTGTTGCTTTTTGATCACTCCGAGATTGCTCGCGCTTCTCTGCATTGGTTTTGGTCTCGGAGTGTTCTCTTCCCGCTGAAGTTTTTGTGTCTCCAACCCAAGCCCTTCCCCCTAAAACCTTTGATGCACAAGCCCATTCCTTCCTTGATACTTGGGTATGCTGGCATGCTGTTAGCGGTACTACCGCCCGCTGGCACGGTACTACAGCTCGCGCGGTACTACCGCTGTTCCCAGGAAAGGTATAACCGAAGGGGTACGGGGAGTTTCTCCCCATACCCCATTCAGTTTCTCCCTCTCCCTGTCTGCAGCACCGACGGCTGCCCCGACGCCCACCCTCGGAGCGTCGACTCCGGGCCATCATCCTTCGTTCTCCTCCGGTGGGATTGGTCCCCACCCTCCCCGAGTGCCATGGATTCCGGTATTGCCCTGTTTTCCTTCTCCATTGGTTCGTTCTTGAAATTTGTTGCTAGGGAAATACTTGTAGATCCACTAGGTTTTTGGCTATGCCTAGGCACTTTGAGAACTTGGATGGATTGCTAGATAGGAATGATGTAGATGTGTTGGAATAGTTTGCATTTTTGGCACCCCGGTAGTACCGGATCTCAGATCCGTGCTGTCTGCACCGGGACGGTACTACCGCTGGTATCGCTGCGGTACTACCGCGAGTACCAGCGGTACTACCGCTTGGCGGTACTACCGTACCAAGCACGGTACTACCGTGGTTCCTGAAACTGCAACTTATCCAACAAATTTTCTTTGTTCACCTGTGTCCGGGTTCTTGCATCCCATGTGTTTGTGTTGTCTGGTTCTTTCTGTTGGTTGTGTTCAGGTGATGGACCCTCTCGTAGGAACCTCAAGCGCAAGTCCACGGCCTCAGGAAAGGCCAGCTACTCCTCTATGAAGAAGACTGCAAAGAGGCAAAAGGAACCCGTCAAGCCTGTGTTTGAGCTCCCTCTGCCAGATTACAGAGATTTGCGCAAGGTCAACCCGTATACCCGCCCTCAAGACCCAGCGTTTGCAGGAACCAAGTTAAGGAACATGACTCAACATGATGTATATCATACTATTATGAAATACAGGAAGAATCTCTTTGTGCCCCATGTGAAGTCAGTTCAGCTACAGTACTTGAGGAATCACACAGACTATCTTGGTGAGGCTCTGGCGCTGTGTGAGCAGTTTGGGATTTGCGACATCATATCATTCAACAAAGCTTTTTATGCTGATCTCCTAGCTCAGTTCTTTGCCACCGTCTACTTCTCCACTGGCTCTGACAGGACACTTACTTGGATGTGTCATGAAGAGCGTGTGAGCTGTAAGTGGGAGACCTTCATGGCAGCTCTGGGAGTTCCGCCGTCCACTCCGGACGAGCCTCTTGGTCTCCGTCCGCACACGTCTGCTAATGCAAGGAACAAGAATGAGTTGGCCCCTTATCATAACACTATTGAAAACACGGATGCCAAGGGCAATGAGAAGCACCGTGTGGTCCTTATCCCGTTCCTGGATATCATGCATCGGATCTTCCGCTCCTCTTTGTTTCCTCGTGTTGGTAATCTGGATATGGTGCATAGTTACCTGGTGAACATGTTGTTGCTCTGCATGGAGTACAAGGGTACCACAATGACCCTGTATGTGTGCTCCATCATGTGGGAGGAGCTTTACACGGCTGTGATGGACCGGAAGGTCCCTATCTATGGACCCTATCTTCAGGTGCTCTTCGAGACAGCTTGGGCTGAGTCCTTCGAGGATGAGAGGCTTCCAGTGGGTCCCCTCACAAAGCATGAGACTGTGCAGCTGCGTATCAAGGACAAGTGGGCCGGGGGATATGGTCCTTTTCAGGGGTCTCCTGCCGGCTCCGATGAGGATATTGAGGAGGACTAGGCTGCAGCTGGTGGTCACAGTGTTCCCCGTACTCGCTCTGGCACAAGCTTTGGTGGTTCTGCTAGGTCCTCTGACCAGGGCCCTGAGCAGCCTGGATGGGCTGCCAAGCTCACCAGGAAGGTGAAGCAGCTCTTCTGCCTTCAGACTGACATTCAGCACCGCTTGTATGAGGCACACAGGAGGGAGAAGGAGAACCGACGGCTGCAGAAGGATTTCTACAGGCAGTAGGGTATGACGGTCCAGGACGGGTCTGAGAAGAGCATCACTCCCGAGGACAAGTGGGTCTCCAAGTTCAGCGAGTGGGACCTCACTGATGATGCGTCTGGCCCTTCGTCCACCGCTCAGCAGCCTGCTACTGATGACCCAGAGGCAGCAGTGGAGTCAGAGGAGTCTGACTGTGACGAGGACTATGACCAATACGACGAGTAGTCCATCACCATGGGACGCTAGGTCACTCTCTGCCTTTTTGGCGTCTCGATGCCAAAGGGGGAGAGAGTTATAGGACTCCGATTTGCATCTTCTCAGGGTTGGGCGAGTCACAAGCGTGTTTCAGTTGTCTCATTTTCTCCGCTTGTGAACTCCGTTTATTTGCTTTGGTTTTTAGTCCGTCTTGTGAGACTTCCGTGACATATGGTGTGAGACATATGCTATCCTATGTTCGTACTTTTATTGTCTGGTTATGTGATGCTATGTTATGACTTGTTATCTTTATGCTCACATATGTGTTATATCTAGCTAAGGTTGGCCTAGTTTATAAAATATAGGGGGAGTGTCTTCCTTATGTGTGTGTCTTGCATTCCACAGGCATATCTAAATTGATGCCCACATCTAGGGGGAGCCTGTCTATATTTTGTAAATAAATGGCATGTTTTAAATTCTCTAGTCCTATTTTATGCAAATCCTGTGTTGTCATCAATACACCAAAAAGGGGGAGATTTGATGGGTTCGTTGCATAGAAAACAAAATTTTTTCTACGATTGCAACTGCCAAGATCACATCTAGGAGATAACTTGTAACGGTTTGAGAAGGACTCACCCTCGAAGACCAAAAAGCTTTAACGAGAACGATTCTCGTGGGTGATGTAGTCGATCACTTGCCGACCTCAAGGTCGTGATGAAGATGGGCGCCACAAACGGGCAGCGCCTCCGTAATCGGTCACACGTACGGATCAGCGACGACCTCCGCCCCTTGCTCCAGTTGGGCAGCGGAAGTAGTGGATCCTCGGGAACTCCAGCAGCACTACAACATAGTGGTGGTGGTGGTAGAGAAGATCTTGAGCAGGGCTTCGCCTAAGCACCGTACTCGTGAAACTGGATCAGCTAGCAAGGGGAGGAAGATGCCAACCAAAGGGCATATGAGAGATGGAGGAATTTGTGTGTAGAGGGGTCTCCACCCATCTATATATAGGAGGGGGAGGCAGCCCCCAAGGGGTAGCACGCCCCAAGAGGTGCCCCCACCTCTCCCCTCATCATGTGGGTGGACTCTCCACTCACAAAAACAAAGGGTCACACATTATTCCCATAACTTCCATAATTTTCCACTCAAAATTCCAAGAGTTTATCACATTAAAACACTTTTAATTATCTTGTTTAATGTCACTCAAATTAATGAACACTTCATTCAATGAGTACTTCATTGATGAACACTTCATTCAATGAACACATTAACAATTATCCCCTTGCACTATTTTGATATACCGAAACTATTCCAGCAGTTTTATCAAAACAGTCCATGTGCTGTCCAGTATATTCTCTGGCGTTCCGTATCCACTCAAACGCGTCAACGAATCCTTAAGTGTGTCACCCTACGGTTCGTGAATAAAATGGACATGACAGAGACTCTTCTCTGATCAATAATCATCAGCGGGATCTGGAGATCCATGATGACTCCCACTTACTCAACGATGAACTAGTGATCGTGTGAACCAAAACTCCGTAACCAATTCCTTTTGTCTCGCGATATTTTACTTGTCCGAGATCCGATCATTTGGTATCATCCATACCTAGTTCGATCTCGTTACCGACAAGTACTATTTACTCGTTCCGTGATATAACATCCTCGTGAGCCAGTCACGTGCTTGCAAGCGATGTCAATGTGATATCACCGAGAGGGCCCAGAGTATATCTCTCCGTCATCTGGATGGACAAATCCCACTCTTGATCCACGAGCCTCAACTAACACTTTCCAAGTACCCAACGACACCTTTATAATCACCCTGTTACGGTGTGACGTTTGATGGAATCAAAGTACTCTTCCGGTGTCAGTGATTGACGTGATCTCATGGTCTAAGGATTAGGGTTACTTCGTGAAAGTTTGATACAGCAATAGAAACTTGATGACATGATCGTATTGCTATAACTACTGTGGGTGTATGTTCATCACATCATTCTCCAATGACATGACCTTGTTATTAACAACATCCAATGTTCATGATCAGGAAACCTTGATCATCCGTTAATCAACAAGCTAGTATAAAGAGAGGCATTACTAGGAACCTTTTCTCTGTTTATTAAACACACATGTATTAACGTTTCCGGTTAACACAATTATAGCATGAAAATAAACATTTATCATAAACATGGAATAAGATAATAACCACTTTATTATTGCCTCTCGGGCATATTCCCTTCAGTCTCCCACTTGCACTAGAGTCAATAATCTAGTTTGGTACTTGCGCATCCAACACCTATGGCATTCAGTTGTTATCCATACGCATTGCTAGTGGTAAACCTAATCTCCAGATCTGACACTTCAGGTCCGTGTGTATTTGCATTTCTTTGCGTCTCTACGCATCACTCATTCACTAATGAGATGGCATTGCATAAATTTGGTCCTCCGGTGAGACCTTAGTCCCTTGAGCTCAAAACATGTTGAATCTATTGTCGTACAATAGATCTTCATAGTATTAGCTCGCTTGGAACTACACCTAGTTTGTCAAACAAACTTCTTGACACAAATGCCCTCCTTTGCTGCTGCTAGAGCAGTCATATACTTAGCCTTTCCTTGTAGTATTCGTTATAATGTCTTAACTTTGGAACTCATCCAAATCCATTTGGAACTATTCCAAATCTATCATGGAACTTTCTTCCATTACATTTTGCCACCTTAACATACCGCCAAAATTGAGATAAATTTAGATTGTATCTTGCGACAAAACTAGTATCAATGTAACACTTTACAATGAACTATTGTCCAACATACATAATATATATTCTTAGTCCTTCCAAAGCACGTAAGGATATCTTTACTATTGTCCAATGATCATCTTATGAATCATTCTGGTATATGCTCATAACATTTAGAGCATAGGACATTCTGGAATTGTACATATCATGGTGTACATGATTGATCAAATCATTCATGTGGTTTTACTCACCAAGTGTCAAAACACTTGAATCTCGCTTCAACCTTTTCCATGCGGCAAGAACTTTTCTCGTCGTTTCCATATTGAACTTATTCAATATTTCATATATGTACTTCGGCCCAACCATATTAGCACCTCAATCTATCTATATAGACCATATTAGCCCAATATACTGGTTTTGCCCAAATCTTCCATTAAAATCAAATTTTCAATGAAACTTCACCCGTGTCAATAAAATATACATCATTTCCAATCAACAATATGTCTTCTACATAATGTATTAGAAATATGTCTCAGCGCTCCCACTTAATTTCTTGCAAAAGCAAGCATCTTCACCATCTCTGATGAAACTAAACGTTTTAACAATTTCATCATGATGAAGATTCCAACTCCGTGAATTCTTATTTCAACCATTGAAATTTGCATGCTATTTTAGCATCCTTTGAATTAACAGAACCCTTTGGACCGTGTCCTGTACACGTCTTAGGTAACCATTCTATTAGAAGAACGTTGTTCTGTTTGTTCAACTACCATATACCAAAACTAGCATATGTAGTGGTTGCTACAATAATCCGTCCAGACTAAATATCGTTATGAAAGATCAAATCTTGTCATAGCCAACTCTTTGAACATAATCGTAAACCATTTTAACGATATGTCGAATATTTCATAGATGTGAGAACATCCACGTCTGTTTCTTTATAGATCCAAACACGGTATCTGGAGGGTCTTCCAAGTTCAGAAACTTGGTTTCTCGTGTATGGAACTATCACGGATTTTATAGCTTCTAGCCATTTTGACGGAGTCAGGGCCCATCATTGCTTCTTTGCATGTAGTCGGTCCATTATTATCAAATAACAATGATTCAATCACAAATCTTACTATTTGATCGATTATCCGAACTACGCAGTTCAATAGGAACTTAGATCGCCGTGACCACAACCTTTGGGACACGGGAGCCAAGAGCATTGCGGCCGCTTCCGGGACACTTTCCGGCGCTGCGCCACTTAGCACATAAAGCTTAGGTTCAACAACCTAATCGAAGTTCTACTGTCCTCCCACTTAACTTTTCGCAAAAAATTCCTTCTCAAGAAACTTGATGCACTTAGCCACAAAACACTTTTGTCTTTATGTTATGGAGGAATACCCAACGGTTACTTTGGGATAACTTACAAAGACGCATTTTATCCTACTTTGGTTGTAAACATTTTACATATGCCTTGCATACCAAAATTTAAGAAAAGACAAATTGGGTTTTATCCCATTCCATAACTTATATGGTGTCATTTCAACGGATCTCGATGGCGCTCTTTTCAGTGAAAAGCGGTAGTCTCTAAAGCTTAATCCTTAAAATATAATGGCAATTTTATAAATAAAACCTTTGATCCTTACCATGTCAAACAAGGTTTGATTACATCTCTCGAACACTCCATACTCCTATGGTGTTTCGGGAAATGCAAGTTTTGGAACGATTCCTAAACTCTCAGGCATTTTCTAAACTTTTAACTCAAAAATCTTCTTTTATGATCCAATCATAAACTCTTATTTTCTCGTTACAATGATTTTCACTTCATCTTGAAATTTATTTGAACATTTTCAAACATTTCATACTTCTTCCTTATCAAGTAAATATACACATATATTCACTCAAAACCTCGGTTAAAGTATATGAAGTTATAAGACCCACCACACACGGCTACACATAATGAACTATGCACATCAACATGTATAATGTCCAATAAGTTAGTCGTCCGTCCTTCTTTGCCTATGAACGGAGTTTCAATCATTTCTAGGAAATTCTTACAAGCGTCAGTTGATTCAAAATCAAAAGACTCCAAAATTCCACCAACATGGAGTTTCTTCATGTTATCTTTCCAATATGATTTAAACGGTGTTTCAATCATCTCTAGAAATTTCTCACAACCGTCAATTGATTCAAAATCAAAAGACTCCAAAATTCCATCACCATGGAGTTTCTTCATGTGTTTCTTTCCAATATGATTCAAACGGTGGTGTCACTCATAAGTGATCTTCTAATCATTTGTCTTGCGACATGTTTAGCATCAGTTATTATGGATGTGATTTCTCCAACAAGATTTATAGAGTTCATCCATCTTCTATGAATATGGTGATAATTTGAACAACTATTGTTCGTATAACACCAGAACAGAATAACAATTATTCAAATAAATCTTGAAGGCTAGGTTTAATTCCAACGATAAACACTTTATTTTGTTCTTGATGAGAATCATCCCATATTCATTTGCTAGTTACTCAGGCCATTGCAACTCTTGTATTGCGTTGTTCCGTATGACACTTCATACCAACCAATCAGTATCCAATACTCAAGAATCACACTGTTTAACAAGCAATGAATATACCCATAACATGTATATCATCTATATACCCGAGCTGGACATTTCCAGTCTTTTCCTTTTTCTTTTCGCCAAAATATTTTTCAGATCCTCTTTCAGCAATTCCTTTCCTTTTTAGAAGAATTTATCAACATCACTTGTGGCACCATTCATATGACACATAATCCAAAGTGTGTTAGTCAAATACTAACACCCTTTGATTCTCACTTTGATGTAGATCACCGTCATCAAATGTTTGGTGTTCTTCCAAATTCCATTCTTTAGTAATATTATAGTGTAGTAAACATTTTACCTACATCTTCCATTCATCCTATCATGACAACTTTCATGACAGAACTACCATAGCTCATAGGGACAAACTGTGAGTACAATATTAGTTCCCAAAACCTTTTTGGGAGATTAGGACACATAGTGTCTCCAACCTTCACAAATTCTCATACAATATGAGAACATGTTTCTCACTAAATTTTACTCTATCACATTGCAACTAAACATTGTTTCAGATATCGCTATATCTTCCACACATGATAGTTTCTGAAACAATCATTTCAGCTCCTAGATAACCTTGATAATAACAAACAACATTTGAATATCAAGGATCATGGAGGCAAGTGTGATACTTAGACACTAACACTGGAATTGTTACTCTCGATTTAATACACATTATTAAACTTCATGGAGCAAGCAAGGTTTGCTAAAGTTTGCAATAAGACTTTAAACTTTAGATTGACACTCAAACAATACGGTACCAGTCCGTAAAGTTAAATATCCAGAATTCTATAGTTATATTATCTCAATTATAGCTAAGCGCAAAGGTAGTAAACAAATGCCAATGACTACAACGAACTATGCAAATTCACTTTGATTTAGTTCATGATAAAATGAGTTCATCTAACTCCCACTCAAAAACAACATCCCTCGAGTCGTCTTTGGTGATTACACGAACCAAATTCACTACACCACGACCGATCATCACGTGAGGCAGTGTAGCTGCAATGGCGAGCATCTCAATATGGTTCATCATATCATCCATATGACTCGTGCTTAACCTTTCGGTCCATGTTCCGAGGCCATGTCTGTACATGCTAGGCTCGCCAAGTAGAACCTTAGTATTTGCATGTGTTTCAAGGCCATGTCTGTACATGCTAGGCTTGAAAACACCCGTTGTATGCGAACGTAGAGTCTATCACACCCGATCATCACGTGGTGTCTCGAAACGACGAACTTTCTTAACGGTGCATACTAAGGAAGAACATATAATTATCTTAATATTAAGTGAGAGGGATCATCTTATAATGCTACCGAAGCGATCATGATCGTAACTAAGCAAAATAAGATGCATAAAAGGATAAACATCACATGCATGGATAATGTGATATGATATGGTCCTTCTCGCATTAGATCTCCATCTTGTGCGTCTTGGTATGATCTCCATCATGCCACCGGCGCGGCACCAAGGTCCATGGCGCCACCACCATGGTCGTCCTTCTCCATTACAATATATCTCATGGATATATCTACAGCACGCAGGCCTTAAAAAAGGAAAAACACAACCATATGGCTCCTGCCGGTTGTTTACAATAAATCTCATTTCATACAACAATTTTGTAACAATGACCATATCACATCACATGCCCTGCAAAAACAAGTTAGACGCTTCTAAATTATCTTTGCAAATTTTACGTGGTTTTGGGCTTCCTAGGAAAGAACCGATCTTACCTACGGACAAGAACCACAACGTTGATTCGCTAATTGTTTCTTTTCGTCCCTTTCCAGGGCCCTCCGTTGCAAATGCCATATCACTAATGTTAGAGAAACTGACACCCCCAAAGCTACTTTATACGGTACAAGCCGTATGTCAAGCGTGACACGCAATTTGCGCTTAGGGCCGCTTCAATCCAACATTGCCGCAATATGAACAAGTGCACAAAAGAGGGTAACAACTAGAGGATCAACGCCCACATCTCTATGTGTTCTAACCGTACAAAGCATCTACGCATAAACCTGGCTCTGATACCACTGATGGGTTCGTTGCATAGAAAACAAATTTTTTTCTACGATTGCAACTGCCAAGATCACATCTAGGAGATAACTTGTAACGGTTTGAGAAGGACTCACCCTCGAAGACCAAAAAGCTTTAACGAGAACGATTCTCGTGGGTGATGTAGTCGATCACTTGCCGACCTCAAGGTCGTGATGAAGATGGGCGCCACAAACGGGCAGCGCCTCCGTAATCGGTCACACGTACGGATCAGCGACGACCTCCGCCCCTTGCTCCAGTTGGGCAGCGGAAGTAGTGGATCCTCGGGAACTCCAGCAGCACTACAACATAGTGGTGGTGGTGGTAGAGAAGATCTTGAGCAGGGCTTCGCCTAAGCACCGTACTCGTGAAACTGGATCAGCTAGCAAGGGGAGGAAGATGCCAACCAAAGGGCATATGAGAGATGGAGGAATTTGTGTGTAGAGGGGTCTCCACCCATCTATATATAGGAGGGGGAGGCAGCCCCCAAGGGGTAGCACGCCCCAAGAGGTGCCCCCACCTCTCCCCTCATCATGTGGGTGGACTCTCCACTCACAAAAACAAAGGGTCACACATTATTCCCATAACTTCCATAATTTTCCACTCAAAATTCCAAGAGTTTATCACATTAAAACACTTTTAATTATCTTGTTTAATGTCACTCAAATTAATGAACACTTCATTCAATGAGTACTTCATTGATGAACACTTCATTCAATGAACACATTAACAATTATCCCCTTGCACTATTTTGATATACCGAAACTATTCCAGCAGTTTTATCAAAACAGTCCATGTGCTGTCCAGTATATTCTCTGGCGTTCCGTATCCACTCAAACGCGTCAACGAATCCTTAAGTGTGTCACCCTACGGTTCGTGAATAAAATGGACATGACAGAGACTCTTCTCTGATCAATAATCATCAGCGGGATCTGGAGATCCATGATGACTCCCACTTACTCAACGATGAACTAGTGATCGTGTGAACCAAAACTCCGTAACCAATTCCTTTTGTCTCGCGATATTTTACTTGTCCGAGATCCGATCATTTGGTATCATCCATACCTAGTTCGATCTCGTTACCGACAAGTACTATTTACTCGTTCCGTGATATAACATCCTCGTGAGCCAGTCACGTGCTTGCAAGCGATGTCAATGTGATATCACCGAGAGGGCCCAGAGTATATCTCTCCGTCATCTGGATGGACAAATCCCACTCTTGATCCACGAGCCTCAACTAACACTTTCCAAGTACCCAACGACACCTTTATAATCACCCTGTTACGGTGTGACGTTTGATGGAATCAAAGTACTCTTCCGGTGTCAGTGATTGACGTGATCTCATGGTCTAAGGATTAGGGTTACTTCGTGAAAGTTTGATACAGCAATAGAAACTTGATGACATGATCGTATTGCTATAACTACTGTGGGTGTATGTTCATCACATCATTCTCCAATGACATGACCTTGTTATTAACAACATCCAATGTTCATGATCAGGAAACCTTGATCATCCGTTAATCAACAAGCTAGTATAAAGAGAGGCATTACTAGGAACCTTTTCTCTGTTTATTAAACACACATGTATTAACGTTTCCGGTTAACACAATTATAGCATGAAAATAAACATTTATCATAAACATGGAATAAGATAATAACCACTTTATTATTGCCTCTCGGGCATATTCCCTTCAAGATTGATAGGGCATATTTCCCCTTGATTGGTTTTAGTGATTGATGACAATGCATTTGCGGTTTAACCGTGTGTCAATAAGCATTTCAGATAATGGTGGTCATGGCACAAGACGGTCAGGTTCCCCTCTGGTGTTGGAGCGTGAATACGGAGTTTCCTTTCGATATCTTTTTGATTGATTGAGTCGTAGGAAAACCGTACTATCAAGAGGGGATCCGCTGTGGAATGGTGAGTGGAATCATCACACATACACACTCTCTGCACCCACATAGTTTTTAGGGCGTCATGGAGGAGCTTTCCTGGGTGGAGCTGGCTCCTTGGGTCTGCCAGGGCGGTAGTACCGCTGGTCTTGCGGTAGTACCGTGCCAAGGTAGTACCGTGGCTACTACCGTGATCTCTCTGGATTGAGCGGTAGTAAGCGCGGTACTAAGCCGCAATAATACCATGGCACGGTAGTACCGCTCGATCAGCGGTAGTACCGCGCCACGGTAGTACCGTGGCTAGTACCGCACTCACTACCATATCTTCTCTGGATTGAGCGGTAGTGGGTGCGGTACTGAGCCGCAGCACTACCGCGGCGCGGTAGTACCGCTCCACGGTAGTGCCGCTCCTGGAGCGGTAGTACCGTGGTTGGTGAGCAGCCAACGGCTGCTTTTATGGCCACCTATAAAAGGAGGTCTTCTTCCCCATTGAGACTCACCTCATTTATTGCTCTCACCTCCATTGACGCCCAAGCTCCATTCTTGCCCGATCTCCCTCCCTAGCCATAAAATCTTGTTGATTCTCTAGGGTTTGGAAGAGGAGGCCCCGATCTACACTTCCACCAAAGGATATTTGATTCCCCCCACTAATCCCGTGTGGATCTTGTTACTCTTGGGTGCGTTGGTGCCCTAGACGAAAGAGGTCACCTCGAAGCCACATTCCATTGTGGTGAAGCTTCGTGGTTTCGTTGGGAGCCTCCAATTAAATTGTGGAGTTTGCCCCAACCTTGTTTGTAAAGGTTTGGTTGCCACCTTCAAGGCCGCCTAGTAGTGGATCACGGCATCTTGCATTGGTAAGAGCATGAGGAGAAATAGGGTGGCCCTCGTTGGCTTAGTGTGAGCATTGTGCTTCTCACCCTCTCCAAACGGAGACGTACTTCTCGAAAGAGAAGGAACTTCGGCAACATATCCTTGTCTCCCGTGTTCCCTTTACCTTTACTTTGTGCAAGTTATTTCCTTTGCTTATTTCTTGCTCTTGTTGTGGTGTAGTTGTTGGCATATAGGTTGCTCACATAGTTGCACTTCTAGATAACCTATATTCTTTGTTGAGCCCAATTTGTTAAGAAAAGATTAAAAATTGTTAGTCGCCTATTCACCCCCCCCTCTAGTGGACATTCTGATCCTTTTACCCACTGTCTCGCACTCATCTCTCTCACTCCTCTTTTCCCCACTTTCCCTAATCGTTGTGAGCTTCTCCTGGTCGGAGCGGGCGGTGGTGACCTCACGGGGACTCCCCGGGGAGCATCTGCTCGAAGAGAGACCGCGAGGCCCAACGGCCGAGCGTGCCGTCGGAGAGCAGCTGGCGAGGCTCGACCAAGAGCGTGCGGCGGAGGTTCCGAATGCGCACGGTGGCCACATGGATGGTTTGCATGATGCGGTCCAGTGAGGAGGTGGACGCCGGGAGGCACGACGCATGTACGCCAGGGCCGCTTCACAAGTGGTGAGCGCGAGACCCAGCAGGCGCGACGCTGGTACGCCGCCAGGGAGCCGATCCTTGGGAAGGCTAGCGGCCGCGGAGGCTGCTCGTGGTCGATTTGTAAGCTACATGGCTACGGGATTTAGGATGGGGTGGATGTTTGCGGCGCGCGGCGTTAGATGCAGACTATCCTCGACCTCGATGGAGCGCCGCCCAAACCCCCCATCCCGCATCGACCTGTTGCTGGAAAATGGGGTCAAACGCCTACGCTGTCGCCGCGAGGTACGCTGAATTCACTACTACACTAGTCTACTTCTCTTTAGCTAGTAATAGAGATTTGGGTTTTCATATTTTGTGTGATATGGCCTGCTAGTTAGGAACAAGTAGTTCTATAGATACTGCTTTGTCGATTGCAACTTAATATTTTTTGTTAAAATTTCCATCTCACATGTTCACATGTAGAAATAGATAAGTTGCCATGAATCTGGATATTTTGTCTCATAACAAAAATTACCACAGGGATTGCCATGATGTTTTTCAATAGCCATAACAATTTTACTTATTTTTAATACATGTCTACTATACTTTTTCGTACAATTTCCATGATAAATCTTCCATAATGATACTCACCGAACGTCAAGTTCGGCTCTGCCCGCCCGAATGCGTTATCCGGCTCACACTCCTTGCGCACTAATATTAAAGCAGACATCCATCCACACTCAATTTTTATGTTTTTCGCATTTTAAAAAGTTTTATCTCCTAAATAAAAATTTCGATTAAAATTCCATTTTCACCATTAAATCCGTCTCGACGAGATCTTCAAAATTAGATGTCATATTGATATGTTTCGAGAACTTTTTTTGGACCAAAAGTTGTCATGTTGTTTACACTGAAGTTGTCATGATTTTTTCGTCTATTTTTTCTTCTAGTTTTAAAGCCACCATTGTATTTTAACGCCTTTTGACTCATCGCCGAGGACCGGGAGAGTTGCGGTGATGCTCAGTGGACCCCGAGCAGATATCTGGCGGGGGGGGGGGGGGAGGGGTGCGCGACATGGCGGTCTCCTAGGTTAAGAATGCGTCGAGGAGATCCTCTGACGCATCTCAACGCGTGACGGTGGGGGAGGGGACATGGATCGGGGGGAGTTTTTCGACGGTGTGGTGCTGCTCTGGCGGCGACTTTTTTTGTGCCTATGGAAATTTATATTCATAGCACTAGCGTCTACAACTTGAAGTTGCCACCCTCACATAACTAGACTTGCCATTAAAAACATAAGGGATTGCCATGTACTCGTGTCAGACATGTGATAGTTATCAGCATTGTCATAAAAACGTGCCACACGTGTGGGTGGAAAGATGGCAAGCCCACACGCTTTCTTATTCATAGGACATGGCAATTCTTATTCATAGGACATGTCAATTTCTATTCATAGGACATGACAATTCTTATTCATATGACATGACAATTTCTATTCATAGGACATGACAATTCTTATTCGCAGGACTAGCATCTACAACTTGAAGTTGCCACCCTCACATAACTAAACTTGCCATAAAAACATCAACGATTGCCATGTTTCGTGTCACACATGTGGTAGTTATCAACATTGCCATAAAAACGTGCCACACGTGTGGGTGGAAATATGGCAAGCTCACACGCTTTCTTATTCATAGGACATGACAATTTCTATTCATAGGACATGGCAATTCTTATTCGTAAGACTAGCGTCTACAACTTCAAGTTGCCATCCTCACATAACTAAACTTGCCATAAAAAATATCAGCGATTGGCATGTTTCGTTTCACACATGTGGTAGTTATCAGCATTGCCATAAAAACGTGCCACACGTGTGGGCGGAAAGATGGCAAGCCCACACGCTTTGGTGGCGACTTTAGCACATGTGAGATGGCAACTTCTGCTAGTACATGGCAACTTTGCTAAATACATGGCAACTTTGACTAATAATTGTCATCTATGTACACCTAAAATTAGCATCTAAAAAACGTGTGGGCAGAAGTGCCTCCTATATATGGCAATTTTATTCATAGGACATAGCAATTCTTATTCATAGGACATGACAATTTTTATTCATATGATATGTCAATTTCTATTCATAGGACAAACGTCTGCAACTTGAAGTTGCCACCCTCACATAACTAAATTTGCATCAAAGACATCAGGAATTGCCATATACTCCTGCCACACATGTGGTAGTTATCAGCATCCCAAGTTTTTTCTATCTATTAATGGAAAACTATTTCCTTTTAGTGTTCATGAAAAATTTAACATATCTTTCGCCATGGCCATTTAAGATATGTTTTTGCCATGGCAAAAAGAACATGTGTTTACTCAAGGTAAGCTTTTAAAGTTTTATTTCATGAATTATGACAAATTTACTTAGAACATTGAAGAAAACGTGCAAAAAACTTAGTTGAAGCAAATGACGGTAATTTTAGTGCAAACAACATGATAATTTACGTGCAATAGACATGTCAATTTTGAACCCGAAAAAAAAGTTGTCGAAACATATGAATATGGGATCTAGTTTCGAAGATCTCGTCGCGACGGATTTAATAGTGAAAACAGTTCTTCAATTAGATTATTTATTTAAGAGATAAAACATTTTTAAAAATTGAAAATGCAAAAGATTCCGCTCACATGATAGATATTGCACACGCACGCATGCGTTGCGTTCGGGTCAGCCAGCCCCCACCTGACGTTTGGTGAATATCACCGTCCTTAATCTTTGCTTCACTTCTTCAATGGCAATGTCAGAAGTAACATGACATTTTATTTATTTTTTCCATGACCAATTTACCTTTTAAATTTGCCATGGAATTTTTTTTCTATATTCACATGGCAAATTTACCTTGGTAGATTTGCTTTGGTAACAAATTGCCATATCCCAAAAACTAAAATTGCCATGTCTCTAAAACTACAAATGCCATGTCCCTAAAACTACAATTGTCATGTCCCTTAAAGTACAATTGCCATGTCCCTAAAACTAAAATTGCCATGGCAATTCTTGTATATATTTTGCCATGACAATTTCAAGCTAAAATGTCATGGAAATTTTTAATTATTTTTTGTGGTATAATTTTGTTTTGGTAACAATTTGCCATGTCCCTAAAACAAACAATTGCCATGTCCCTAAAACTATAATTGCCATGACCCTGAAACTACAATTGCCATGTCACTTTTGGCTTAAACTTCTTTGATTTTGTAAATAGCAAAATTTGAAGTTTTGAAATTGCTATCTCACTTAAACTTCAATCGCACGCATCATAAAATAAAATAAAATAAAATTTAGGACTATTTTTGTACCATGGTAGATGTATATTTGTAAACATTCCCATGCTTTGTATAAAAGAAATTTGACATGGACGACATAAACTATGATAAGAATTTCCATGGCAATTGTTATTTGTGTCACATGGCAATTCTTAGTTGCGTGACATATTAATTCTTATTTGTGTGTCATGGCAATTCTTATTTACGTGATATGGCAACTCCAATTTATTTGATACGGCAATTGTTATATGTGTATCATGGCAAATTTTATTTTATGTTACATGGCCATTCTTATTTACGTGATATGGCAACTCTTGTCTATTTGGATACGGCAATTGTTATATGTGTATCACGACAATTCTTATTTTATGTGACATGACAATTCTTATGTGTGTATCGTACAATTTTTTTTATTTTTAATTAAAATACCATGGCATTGTTTTTTCTCTTGCAAACATGGCATTTTTTAGTTCTTGTTTGCAAACACCCCCACGACAGGTTTTATCAATTTTTTTCTCATTAAACCATAGCACATTATAGGGTCATGGCTAGGACAAATCTATATCTCTTATAAAGTAAAACCCCACTAAGATGTATTTAAGGTGTCTATCTCAACATGCAAGCTATCCACTTCATCCACTATTGTATCTAATAATTTGTCTATGTCATCCACTAACAAAATTCAACTAACATGCATTTGTGGTATCTATCTCAACATGCAAGCTATCCACATAATCCACTATTATAGTCAATAATTTATTCATGTCATCCATTTTTATTTACATGCATCTTATAACCTTTCAATTACATTGTAGAGTTCTTATAGAAATTACCGCTGCAACGCGCGGGGTATTCTTCTAGTTTGCTTTATGAATGATGGCAAATTTAGTTTACGGTACATGGCCAAATTAGTCTCCATTACAAAAAAAATTGAACATGACATGTTTGGTTTCCATGCATCATGGCAAATTTACTTTAAGTATCATGGCAATCTTAATTCATGGACCATGGCAAACTCTTTTTCCATCAGATCTTTTTTCTTTGTTAGGAACATACCTAACTTTATTTTTTCCATGGCAATTTTGCAATGATATGTATGGGAATTTTAAACCACTTTTTTGGGTCATTGCAAAAAGAAAATTTTCATGGATGGCAATTTTCTGATTTTAAAGGTTGGATTCTATTTAGCATAGTAAAAACTGGACTTTTATTTGTCACAGAATTTTTTAACACCTTTTTTTCCCTTTTTCCGTTTTCGCATGGAAAGGCCTGTAGTATGAGCGATGTCAGCAGCCGTTTTGTCAGTAAGGGGTCTTGTTCCGAACGAGACCATTCGGTACTGCGAGTTCTCCTGCCGAACGAAAACGTTCGGTCTAACGCAATCGGGACCTGGGACCTGATGTTCGGCTCATATCGGCGTCCTATTTTGTAGCTCTACTCCTCCATGAGCGTTGATGCAAAAAAAAGCACGAGGAACAACAAGGAAACTGCCAAAACGGCTGAAATTTAATGCCTGACACCTCTTACTTAGCATCCGCATTGGAGATGCTCTTAGCCTCTTAGGAGCCAATCTAAGCATAGCAAAAAAATTAAAACAAATATGAGAGTGTGCGTAAATTAGGAGCGAAAATATAACTTGTTCCAATAATGTTTGGCATGGTGAGCCATGCCAAACTGTTTGAATTCAGATGTATCTTTGGAGCAAAAAGCACAATCTTCCGATGGGCAGTGTCCACATTTGGACGTAACCTTTTTTGTACTTACAATCAGTATGCGCGCACGTCTACCATGCATGTGTCGTCCCAAGACAAGACAAGAAGAAGGGTGATGGACTTATGGAGAGACGGAGCTAATCACGTCCACAAGGTAAAGTAAAGACAAGCGTACAGCTCTCCTCTCATGGCTCGTGTCAAAAGGTTATCAAGATGCCTGCGACTCTCTGTGCCAGTTCGTCGACGGAGCAACGAACCAACAAACGCACGCACGCACGACAAGCACCACCACCATGGATCGTATTCCTACTACTAGTACTTGGTTGATTTGCTGAGAAGGGAAAGTGGCCGGCCAAAAGCCTAACGTGATCACCCCCCGTGTCTCCCCATGAACACGAGCGGCTTCGGCTTCGCTCACTGCTGCGGTAAGCTCACACTCCTGATCGACTCCACGGCTGGTCGCCGTTCCCACCCAGATCTGCGGGGCTAAAAATGTTTATAATTTAACCGCCCTAACACCGACAAACGTGATCAGATTCGGAATCTAGGAAAGGGAGCAGTATGATATGAGCCGCACCAGGTCGTATCCAGGTCAAAAATCATCTTCTGTGGTAATGCGGTCACAACATCGATAGCATCTTTAAGGACATAGTTTATCGCCTAATGGCATATCAAAAGAGCCGATGCATTTATTCGCTTTTGGTCCGCTGAATTTTATTTGAATTGTGGCGGATAATTTTTTTGGCTCAACGGGGCGCCGTAAACTTATCAATGTTCGTATTTTGGTTCGCCGCAACCCAATTTCGGTCTAAATCTGCGTTCGATTTAGATCCCCGCGTACACGCAGCGAACGCACGCGATGATCTCGCCTTGTCCGCCTGCCCCGCCTGGCTGCGTCCAACTCTCTAAATCTGCGTTCGACTTAGATCCCCGCGTACACGCAGCGGACGCACGCGATGATCTCGCCTTGTCTGCCTGGCCCGCCTGTCTGTGTCCAACTCTTCCCACCCTTTCAGTTTCCAATTTTCTCCCCACGCTCTCGCCATGGCTGACGCGCAGCCCACCACCGCCGCCCCAGATGAGCCCCCCCCCCCCCCCCCCCGTTACGTCGTGACCGGCGCCGGCAAGACGAAGGAGAAGCGCACCCCCAAAGAGCTAGCGGCCCTGGCGGACGAGAGTTCGAAGCGGAACGGGTGGAGGAAGACCGCCATGGCGAGGGAGCTCGCTCTGAAGAAGAAGCAGGAGGCCAAGGAGGTCGCCACTGCACCAACCGCTGCCGTCGGTCCTGCCCCCATGGACGTCATCAACACACTCGTCATGATGTCTACAACGCCGGGCATGGCCACTCTCCCCAGCTTGGCCGTTGTCCTTGCGGTGGTCGACCGCAACCAGTGTCATCAGCTCGACGGCCTCACATTTTCACCGGCCACCGAGGCTAGCTGTATCGCATTCCATCTATGGGAAGTCCGACAGTGACCCACCGACGTCGCGTTTCCCCGGATCTCCCTGCGACAGCTCACCGAAGGTCTCCACCTCGACGTCACCCATTGACCTGAATGCGTTTCCCATGGCCGTCTTGTTCCCGAACATGCAGTGGAGGTCAGTTGTTGTGCGGACATCGGTCCATTTGGCGAGACAAACTGAAAAAAGATGAACAAAATCGTGGTCCGTTTGGGTTCGCCCTTGGAGTTGCCCAAAGGTCATCTTCTAAGGCGCGTGCATTTTTTTTGTCCGTTGGCGTTCGTTTTGGTCGGTGCGGATCAAAATCGCGGCCAACGGGGCACCGCATACAGACAAGTGTTCGTTTTTTGTCCGTCGCGACCCATTCCCGGCCCAAGTATGCATCCGATTTGGGTCCGCGCGGACACGCAACGGACGCGAGCCGAACGCGCTCGATGTCCTCCCCTGGCCCACCTGTCTGCGTCTCAACCACGTCCTCTCACGCCACAATTCATCTGTTTAGTCCCACTTCGTCGGCCGAAGAGAGGTTGGAGGTGTTTATAAGGAGGGCGCACCGTGGACTAATGTCTTATATCAAAATGCAAAATGAAGATGAGACGTGAGTGGCAGGTCTTGGTTTACCAAAACTTGACCGCTCACGTGTCATACTCATTGCGGACTTTGCTATATTTTTTATTTTTTACATGTCATGTGGTGCATCTGTAAGACATTTATTGTGATTGATATGTCTTGTAAAAACTAAAATTATAGCAAAGTTATAATAGATCTTTTCATATGAGAGGCCAGACTTTGGCGATACCTATACTCTGAGAGGTATAATACTGCCCAAGTATGGATATCTCATATTGAAAGGCTTTTCTAAATCTGATACAAGACAATCATCCCATACTGCTCCCCCATTATAAACACCTCGGCGCGCCCCTCGACCAGCGAGGTGAGACTAAAAAAGGTGCGGGGCAATGGCCGACGAGGTGGTTCAGACGTAGACAAATAGCAATAAAAAATAGTAAAGTTACTTTAGACTGTTCATGCATAGATTGCATTTTGGTGTATACATGTTCTAACATGAAATTTTCATGTTAATACATGTATAGCACCAGAATACAGCTCGTGCGATCACGACCTCTTTTAACTGTGCTACTAGACAATTCTTCTAGTGTCCCCCCCTTATAAAAACCTACGAGAGTCCCTCGGCCGGTGAGGTGAGACTAAACATTGGGGAAGCAAGAAATATACAAAATAAAAAGTATAGAAAATACAATATTGTGCCTCGTGGAAAGACCAGCGCTATGGTGGTATACACCACTGCAACGCTGGTCCTTCCGTGAGAATACATTGCTGGATTTGCTATATTACAGTGTGGATACGAAGACCACCTTTATAAACACCTACGGAGTCCCTCAGTCGACGAGGTGGGACTAAAGTTAGGGAACTATGGTGCGGGGTGCGCTTGAGACGCAGACAGGCTGGCCAAGTGGGCCAGAGCGACCTGTCCAAAATGAGTTGCGCCCACACCGTTGGGCGAAGCGACCTGCAGACGGCGGACAATGGTCCGTTTGGCGACCCAAACGTACAAATAGCGGACGAAATGATGGTTCGTTTGGGTCGGACCTCTAGAGATGCCCTAAGGGCATTTTCTAACGTGGACCTTCAAATTTCCGCATAAGTTTGAATCAATTTTGTTATTTAATGCGGTCTTGTATCTCATCGCGGGATGATTTGTATGTTTGTTTTTCAATAAATCTGACCCAAATCAAGAGAAGATTTGCGAGAGTTCGGACACCAAACACATTTCATCCTGATAACCTCGTTCCACACGAATGCCCTCCGTGCCAAAATCCATCCCCACGGGCGAAGCGGTTGGCGGCTAGGCGTTGTCGTTCAATGCCTAAGAGACACAAATGGAGGTATCTGATCAGGGCTTCATTCTTCATGTGAGCTTTAATGTCGGAGAGATGCGATGGGACGGCTCCAAAGCGACGACGATGTTGTCAGCGCAACGTTGTTTATGTGTGTTCAATGCTAGAGACACGACAAGATGGATTCGAAGCGACGGTGACACTTCAATGTAGATGTGTCAGCCAAGAACTCTATCATGAAGGCATTGAAACCAACTGCACGTCTGTCCTCCAACCCGCGACTATATAAAGCAACGCGGTGATCCTTCGCCCCCAAACTCTCATCCGCTCCCAATGTCATCTGCGCCACTCCGATCACCATGGTCTGCTCGAATATCAAAACTTTTCAAGATATGCTCACTCTATCAAGGCGAGCCGGGATTCAAGCGGAGAAAGAGGAGGCTGTGGAGCAGGAGGAGGACGGTGACCTCAAGGTGGATGAGTAGGAGGAGGAGCACGAGGATGAAAATCCTATTCGGTTTTTGCCGGAACCGCATCGATGGCACACGTGCGTGTCATTCCCCTTCCTGGAGGTGTTTTCACGGTGTCGCCATGTTCACTGCTGCTTCGGGTCGGCATCGGTCTTCGGGGCGAAAGCCTTGATTTATAGGATCGACACGATGGCGGCGTCCTTAACGTTATTCCTCTGTTGGAAGCATTTTGCTGGGAGACTAGAGGCCCTATGTTGCGTTCCTCCGACTTTCACTACTACCCGAATCGTTCTTCTCTGGCGCTATGTACGGTAGCTGCTGGTTATTCCAAGGAAGTTGGATCTTCTTTTATTTGGATGTCACCGGTGTCGGCCGAGACATGGCGATGATTTGGTTTTGGGTTGGCTCTTTTGCATCGTAGTTGTGGTGTGTGTGAGGTTGTCTTTGAACTAGACGGGTTTGGTGTTGTGCTACACTCATTGTTCGTAGCGAGTGGTACATGTTGTATCATGATGTAATTCTCTCCTTATATAAAGCTAAGGTACGCGATTTGCGTACTCTCGAAAAAACCCTACCGAGTCCCTGCTGACCCACAAGTGTAGGGTATCGCAACAGTCTTCGCGGGTAAGAATAACCCAATTTATAGATTGTACACAATGAGAGACAAAGGATATTTATAAGCTTTTACAGTTGAGTTGTCAGTTCAACCGCACCTAAAAGATACTTGCTTGGCAACAATTTATTAGTAGCAACGGTGTGATGGAAGTAACAGTGACAACGAAAGTGATGGAGGCAAAGCAACGAAAGTAACAACAACAAAGTAAAGTAACTCGTAACAAGCAGGATTAAAACATTGTATGCTAGGGAAATAGATGGTTGGGCGCTGCATGGATGAGAGATAACATGTAATCCTATATCATATATACTTAAATAGTTGATCCCCACTAACTCTATTATCTTAACATGCACACATGCCACATCATCAAAGGCCCACCACAATATGGACGAGAACAAGTTCTTCATTATTAGTTGATCTCATGCTCGCATCCATTTAATGACACATGTCACCTCACTCAACATGCATTCATCTTTTCCATTATATTACATCACTCTTAAGATGCACACATGCCACACCATCAAAGATCCACCAAAATATGCATGAGAACAAGGGACGCGTCGATTCGGTGCCCGGGTGCATCTGCACCGTGGGAGACAAAAAATAAGAAAATGAAAATGAAAAATCTCATTTTTTTGTGGTGGAAGATGCTTACATCTGATATGTTTGTGCAAATTTTGAAGAAGTCCAGACATCTGAAGAGATCGCGGCAAAAAAGACAAACTTGCAGTTTCTTTAAACGCCACTATTAATGCTCTATTGCAGACTGAATTTGTCTTTTTTGCCGTGAGCTCCCTAGATGTACAAAAAAACTCAAATTTGACATGAACATCTAGCCCCTAAGCATCTTTCACCATAATAAAATTTGGTATTTTAAAGTTTTTTTCATATGTGTTTTCAATTTTTTTTTTGTGCAGGAGCATATGAGCCTGGGCACAGATTTGAATATCCCTGAGAACAAGTTCTTCATTATTAAGTTGATCTCATGCACACAACAATATATATAATGACACATGCTACCTCACTCAACATGCATGATTTTTTTTCATTCTATTACATTACTTATATTTAATAAATATTTTTGGCTACACAATAATAAAGTAAAATACATAAAATGTATTTTTTTCAATTTTAGTTTACATACTATTAATTAAACTATGCATGTTTAATGCAATCAATCATTCAAAAGATATTGCAACTGATTCCTGCAGCAACGCGTGGGGTATCATCTAGTTAACATGGGGCAAGGCACACAGAAAAGTAATGATCATCTAGGCATACATCAAACATTAGGCATGTATCCCGAAGGTAGTTGTGCGTTCTTGCAATAAGAACTTGCACAACATTTTTTGTCCTACCATCCCGCTACCAACGGGGCCAAAAGGAACTTATGGAGATTAAGGTGCTCTTGTCAAAGAGCACTAGAACAAAGCATTAAATATCAATGGATACATGGAATCCTCAAATTATAGTCCATCCCCTTTGGTGTTCCAAGATATCACCATTGAGATCGCCGATTCCAGACTATAATAGGTGCATACAACTTGTAGATAGGATCAAAACACAAATATACTCATGAAAGCATATAGGGTTCAGATCTGAAATAATGACACTCGGGCCCAAAGTTTCAAGCATGAAGAGCAACAAGATGTAGCAAAGATGATAAACACCATAGTAGATGATAGGCAACATGCCCCCAACAATCTGACGAACTATTACATGATCTAACTCATCCAATCCCTACCATCCCCTTCGCTTACAACAGGGAAATGCTCACACATTGATGGGGGAGACATGGAAGGATGATGGAGTGGCGATGGTGAAGACGATGTCGTCGATTTCCCCTCTCCGGAGGCCAAAACAGCCCCCAGATTAGCTCTCCCGAGGAAGAACAGAGGTGGCAGCGGCTCCGCGACGAAAAATTGGAGTATGGGCATCTGTTTCAGGGGTTCCTCTTCGCGAGTAAAAATACCAGCAGAAGGGGGACTGGGGGGAGGCCCCACCTGTCCAGGCGACTGGTGGGCGCGACCAGGGGGAGGCCGCGCCCTCTGGCCGCCTGGGTCAAGGGTGGCTCCCCTCTGGTCCATCTTCTAGTATCCGGGCTCTTCTGGTGCGTGGATTTTCTGGGAATTTTCTTGGATATTTCTGAGATGTTTAAATTCCCCTTTTTCTTCACACAAAAAAGACATACATGCAACTCAGCTGAAAATAGCATCAGTCCGGGTTAGTTTCGTTCAAATCATGCAAGAATGAGGTCAAAACAATAGCAAAAGTGTTTGGAAAAGTTGATACATTTCAGACATATCAACTCCCCCAAGTTTAGCATATTGCTTGTCCTCAAGCAATTCAGTTCAACGAACTGGACGTGACAAACAAAACTTTGACAAACTCTTTTGCTTCACAAGATGTGCATAAGCCTGCACTACAATCAAGTCTAGCTAGTAATAGAGCAATGCTACCAAGACAATGCACGAAGGAATCCTTCATTTTTTATGAAGAGTTCTCAAACAACTAAGAATAAATAATATGCAACTAAAAATCTAACAGGGTCACAATGCACATGCCTTAAACATAACAAAGTGGTATCCCGCTTGCCCCCATAGGTGAAGCAAAACATAAATGCAGAAGCACCTCCGGAGTTTTAAAGGAGACTATAAATAAATATTTCAGAATAAGCAATAGCACAATCATGCAAAAGACAATGTGGTACTTTGGGACAATGCACATTACACTCAGAATGACAATTATGCTCTCAGTACTTGCCGCTTTGAAGAAGAAGGTGGAGATTCTCGAACCGTGGCTTTGGATGCCAAGGTTGAATACCCATGGTCGGAAGCAAAGACTAAACAAGTACCAGAGATCGTGGTTTTAAAATCAGAGATAAAATGCTTTTTGAGAGTGTAACTTTCCAGTCAATGATTGACGGTAAAGGTTTTCAATATCTTCCATACCAACCATATTAATGGCGGTTCCCATAATTTTTATGATATTCCTACACTCATATTCCTCTTCCACCAATCATGGACAATCTTTGGCTAGCAATGAGTTGCAGTGTGCCTTTCATTTTGTCTCAAGTATGGGTAGAAAGTGTAAGTTTTATAAATTTTTGAAACAAGTGATAACTGGGCATTCTCTAGACCAGCCTCTGCCTCATAAATTTTACTAGAATCAACTTTGTCAAGGAGTAAAACATTTTTAGCATGGAAGAGACCGATCACCCCACCGCTCCATGATCTTGTACGTGTACAAAAGGGAAGTGCATTTGAATAATTTTGAGGTGGTACAAGAAAGTCTTCGTTAGGATGACCGGTAAATGTCATATGTAGGAAGGTATGGTAGAATCATCTGGCGTAACTGGTTTCAAGGATTTGGGATGCACAAGCAGCCAGTCCACTTAGTATAGGCGAAGGCTAGCAAAAGACAGGGAAGCGACCAACTACAGAGAAATAACGGTCATAACCGTGCAGAGCGACAAAGAAACATTGAATCGGGCATGAAAGTGATATGAATACTCTGAAATAAAAAGATCATCAAGGCTTGATAGACTTCTAGTCATAAACATGTGTAAGCATGTGCTAAGTCAATCCAGAAATGCTCCAAAGGGAAATACCACTTCACTATGCCAAACCATGAACAATGCAATGCATGCAAATATTTCAATAACACATTATGCACTCTAGCTATTCAAGAGTAGTCACAAAGAAAGCATGAACTATTGGGAAAGCATTGTAAACATAGCACTAGGTCGCTACAAGTTGGTCTCTAGATCATAAGTACAGGCATATGTACAAAAGAGAAACAAATAAAGTTCATACCTTCTTTCCTTGTTGCATCCATTCTGTCGATCTTCATATTTATTGCCTCGTCACTTACACTATCGAACGTCGAAAGATATAATCAAGTGCAATTGCAACCACAGACGCGAGCTGAACTATGCAAACAAAGAAAACTAAAAAGAGAAAGGAAATTGATGACTTCTCGCCCCTCGTTGTTTACCCCAAGTGGAAGGTTGAGATTTAGCACAACAACAAGTTTCCCTCAGTGAAGATACCGAGGTTTATGTCTCCGATGGACTCCGACAACGACAAGTAGGTGACAACGACGCTAGAAATTACTTGATAGCGCGAGAGTTGACGTGGACCTGCACACAACAAGAGATACCTTTGCTCCCAACGAGTACAGAGAGGTTGTCAATCTCTCCGGCCTTGTTGTTTACAAAGGGTCAAACGCAAGGGTAGATAGTAGTGATAATTGCGACAGAAAGTAAAACAGTAAATAAATTGAGGGTGTAAACAGTGGTGGAAATATGGACCGGGGTCCCATGAAGTTCACTAGTGATGTCTCTCTCCCAAAAGACGATAAACAGCTATGCAAGGTGAACAAATTACATCTGGGCAATTGACAAGATTGAAAACGCACCGCAATGCTAACTATGCTACAAAAGAAAGGAAGAGGCTCAAAAGCATGGGAAGTACGCCAAGACAAGTAGACAGAAATCCATCCGCATCTACTCACCAATCATCCACCTTGAGATATCTATCCAGAACATCTCGTTGGTATTAAGTTGTGATCCCCACCCAAATTGTAAACCCAAAGCAACAGACAACTGCATTAAAAGAACTTTTTATAAAGTAAACAATTCTTGCACCTGCAAGTACAAGCATCGTTGTTTTCCCCCTTATGGCAACAACACATCCCCTAGACTCATGTTTCTGTCACTCAAGCTAGTCATTGGGGGGCATGAACCAACAATCATGCATAACACTCCCTCTTGGAGTTACGATCCATCACTTGGCCAAAGTAATAAAAAGAAACGGAGAACATGCAAGAATTACTCAAGAACATAAATATAAAAGGAGAAGAACCAAATATATTACTCATCACAATCTTAATATAATCTCATAATCCATCAGATCCCAACAAAGTCAACATAGCAACAGCAGAAAAATTACATATGTGCCTTGATCATGTAGGGCAGCTCACAAGGTCTAAACATTGAAGAACAAAGATGGAGAGAAGACATCACATAGCTACTGATCATGGACCCATGGTCCAAGGTGGACTACTCACGGCTCATCCGGGAATTGTCCATGGTGGTGGAGAATCTCCCGGAGATCAATCCTCGCTCCGACAGGGTGCCGGGACAGGGTCTCCTGGCAGCCCTGTCAATCCTCACCAATCTTGAGCGTTTGACACTCCCGGGTCTTCTTTCATCATCTTCCCTCACACACTTGAAAACTCCCTTTATACATAACTCATCATAAGCTGATTAGAGTGGTTAGTACCCATAATAAAGTAATTTTTTCTCTACTGGAAATAAAGATATTCTTGAAGATCTACTGTTTCTCAAGATTCCCAAAAAGTTTTTGCAAAGAAAAAGCAAACTTAAGGTTTGCAAAACGAAGAAAAGGCAAAACATGGCAGAATTTGTGAAAAACAGACTAGAAGGTAGTAAATAATTTTTTCAGGGTACTTACGCAATTCAAATAAAAAAACTCAGAAGAGATGCACATAATCTAATTGTATAGAGCACGCTGTCAAAACAATTCAGATCCAAAAGATGATGTGGTGATTTTAGCCGAATTTTTCTGTCAAGGGACAAAATCTGTTTTCTGGACAACATGCCACAACTTTTGAACTTTCTTGCAATCAGAGGCTAAACTTGGCACAAAGCTTGAAAATAAAGATACAATGATATTGCTACAATAGTAACAATCATCAAGACTACTAAAAACAGAAGGAAAAAAATTGGGTTGGCTCCCAACAAGTGTTTTCTTTTACGCCTTTGAGGTAGGCACGAAGCAAAAAGATCAAGTTGTATCAATTGTACCATCATCAAGATCATAAAAAATCTCTTCAATTGTACAACTAGTCTTAAGAGGACTTTCAAATAAAGTTCTAATGAAGATACTTCTAGGGATAAAAGAAAAAGGTGAAGATCAATTGGAGTTTCATCTATAATTCTATTCAAGAGAGGTATCTCTTCCAAAGTCTTCACAGCTTCAACTCCCTTGGCAATAAGTGGATTGTTTTTGGGTCGAGGAACCTTAGGAACGTAAACGAACTTAGGTTCCTTCTTTGCTGGAGTTTCTACCTTTTTTTTGATTGAGGAGAAAGTAGTTCCTAGGATGTCAATGATGTCCTCAATCTTATCTATCCTAGAAGTATCCAAGTCATGGGATTTGATGGCCTCCAAGGTTTTAACATTTTTTTGCATGGAGCTATCAAGTCTATTCAAATTCCCTTGAATCCTACGATCTAAAGCATTTATCTTATTGATGCTTGGCATTTCTAGCTCTATCTTTTCAAGATTTTTCATAATGTGAGCTAGAGTAATGTCCTCTTGAATGCTAGAAACAGGGAGATTTCCATCAAGATTTCCCATAAAATTAAGAGCTTCCCAAATTGCGACTTCTAGGAAATTCCCATTGATATCAATATCTAGAATAAACCTATTCCAAGAAGTAATTCCAACATAAAAGTTTCTAAGCAGGATAGTAGTGGATTGATTCTTGGTGGCTCTTTTTTGAGAATCATTAATTCTATACCAAGCATCTTTCATACTTTCGCCACCTCTTTGTTTAAAGGTGAGCACTTCTGCCTCACCAAAGGAAAAAGGACCAGACATAATGACAACTACTAGCAAGGTAACTATTTTTTTGGTGTTAAGTTTTTGATAAAGGACACTAAGATAAAAACTGAAAGGTAAACTAACAAGACTAAAAAGCAAAGATAAAAGATAGCGTGCAACTCCCCTATCTTGAAGAGTGGAGTCCCTTGCAACGACGCCAGAAATTAGCTTGATGGCTTCTCGCCCCTCGTTGGTTACCCCAAGTGGAAGGTTGAGATGTAGCACAACGATAAGTTTCCCTCAGTGAAGATACCGAGGTTTATGTCTCCGACGGACTCCGACAACAACAATTAGGTAACAATGGCGCTAGAAATTACTTGATAGCGCGAGAGTTGACGTGGACCTGCACACAAAAACAGATAACTTTGCTCCCAACGAGTATAGAGAGGTTGTCAATCTCTCCGGCCTTGTTGTTTACAAAGGGTCAAACGCAAGGGTAGATAGTAGTGATAATTGTGACAGAAAGTAAAACAGTAAATAAATTGAGGGTGTAAACAGTGGTGGAAATATGGACCGGGGTCCTATGAAGTTCACTAGTGACGTCTCTCTCCCAAAATACGAGAAACAACTATGCGAGGTGAACAAATTACAGCTAGGCAATTGACAGGATTAAAAACGCACCGCAATGCTAACTATGCTACAAAAGAAAGGAAGAGGCTGAAAAGCATGGGCACTACGCCAAGACAAGAAGACCAAAATCCATCTGCATCTACTCACTAATCATCCACCTTGAGATATCTATCCAGAACATCAAGCTGGTATTAAGTTGCGAGCCCCACCCAAAGTCTAATCCCAAATCAACAGACAACTGCATTAAAAGAACTTTGCATAAAGTAAACAATCCTTGCACCCGCAAGTACAAGCACCGTTATTTTCCCCTTGTGGCAACAACACATCCCCTAGACTCATGTTTCTGTCACTCCAGCTAGTCATTGGGGGCATGAACCCACAATCATGCATAACGCTCCCTTTTAGAGTTACGATCCATCACTTGGCCAAAGTAATAAAAAGCAACGGAGAACATGCAAGAATTACTCAAGAACATAAATATAAAAGGAGAAGAACCAAATATATTATTCATCACAATCTGAACATAATCTCATAATCCATCAGATCCCAGCAAACTCAACATAGCAACAACAGAAAAAATACATATGTGCCTTGATCATGTAGGGCAGCTCACAAGGTCTAAACATTGAAGAACAAAGATGGAGAGAATACATCACATAGCTACTGTTCATGGACCCATGGTCCAAGGTGGACTACTCACGGCTCATCCGGGAATTGTCCATGGTGGTGGAGAAGCTCCCGGAGGACAATCCTCCCTCCGACAGGGTGTCGGGACAGGGTCTCTTGGCAGCCCTGACTTTGAAGCACGACGGCGGAGGAACAGAGGGGAGATCGCGAAAAAGGGTTATGTCCTCGGGGGTTTCAGGACAAGAGGTAAATATAGGCGAAGGGGGCCAGCCAGGGGGCCACCGGGGAGTCCAGGCGCCCCCCTGGCGCGGCCTAGGGTGGGGCCGCGCCACCCGGGCGCCTGGACGCCCGGTGGGGCCAGCCTGGCCCCCTTCGGGCATCCGGAAGTTTCCGCATCGCTGATTTTTTATATATCTTTCCCGGAATTTTTGGGCACTCTAAGTAATGGGAAAACCTGAAATACAAAAACAACAGAAAACAGAAACTGGCACTGTGGTGCACTGAGTTAATAGGTTAGTCCTAATATGATCAAAAGTGTATGAGAGTGCATCAAAAGCATAGCAATATCACCCAAAACATGCATGGAGCAAGCAGAAATTATAGATACGTTTGGGACGTAACAACAATCTTTTTGGATTTTTCAAAGGTTCATAAACAAAAAGGAGAAATCTTTTTGTTGTTTTTGCAAATTAAGAAAGAACAAAGAAGAGCAGGAAAAAACTCTGAAAATATTAAAAAGGAAACCATGGATAATACAATGAAAGGAAGAGAGGTGTACGTACTCCCCCAAGGTTAGGCCTTTGGCCTACGTTGGGATCGCCTACTGCGGGCCCCAGAAGCTCCCTCTGTCTCCGGGATAGTACTGGTAACTCCATGGATCCCGCTGGACGTCGTATGCAAAGAATGACATCCTGTCGTCCTCCCAAGAAGAAGGCTCCTGGCCCCAAGAAGAAGATCCATTGCCTCGCTCGGCAACATGCTCCTCTGGAGGAGGCGGAATCTGCTCTGGCTCCTCGTCCTCGGGAGCGTATGCCTCTGTCATGGGGGCGTAGAACTGCTGTCGAGCTAGGTACTCGTCCAGCTCAACCTCGGTGACCGACCATCCATTCCTGCTAGTGAAACTAAAGAAACGAGGTGCAGGCAAATGGATAGTACAGTTACAATCTTCACTAAATATTAACATGTAATCAAGGATCCCCAACTCAGAATTTCTAGTACGTGAAAAGGGTAAAGGCAAGTCAACTACATGTATGGCTAAACGGAGATGCTCAACAATAATTGTGGCGAAAATGCCCCAGTAGTTGGGACCCTTCTCGTCATTACTGTGGAGACGGCGAGCAATCAAAGCACCTAAGTTTTACGTGCGATCTCTCCCGAGGGAGGCTGCCAGGATAGCAAGGTCCCAGCGCTAATGTTGCTCGTGTTCCCACGAGCTAACTGTTGGGGTCCGAGGCAGAAAACAATAATTTCCATAACCAACGAGACCCAAACCCAAGACCTACGCTATGGAGATGCAAGTAACGGATGGAAATGGATCACATACCAGTATGTAGTCCGTTAAGAGGGAAACGTTCCCGCGTGAACGTGGTTGATGTATTCGTACCGGCAATCCCCGATGCCATGCAAATCCATGATGATCCTCAACTGTAGGGGATCGAGACAGTCTTCACGGGTAAGATAATCCAATTTATTGATTCGACACAAGGGAAGCCAAATAATATTTATAAGCTTTAACAGTTGAGTTGTCAATTCAAATGCACCTGAAATATACTTGCTTGCAACGAAATACTAATAGCAACTGTGATATGGAAGTGATGGTGTGATATGTCCCAAATGTATCTATAATTTCTGCTTGCTCCATGCATGTTTTGTGTGATATTGCTATGCTTTTGCTACACTTTCATACACTTTTGATCATATTTGGACTAAACTATTAACTCAGTGCACCCCAGTGCCAGTTCCTGTTTTCTGTTGTCTTTTTATTTCAGGTTTCCCCCGTATTAAAAATGCTCCAAAAATTCCAGAAAAAACAATAAAAAATCAGCGTACGGGAACCTTCCAGAACCCCGAAGGGGGACCAAGAGGGGACCCACCAGGGCCCTAGGCACCCTCCCGGCACACCCTAGGATGGGCCACGCCAGGGGGCCGCCTGGACCCCTGGTGGCCCCCCTGGCTGCCCCCCTTCGCCTATATTTACCTCTCGTCTCGGAACCCCCGAGGACATAACCCTTTTTCGCGATCTTGCCTCTGTTCCGCCGCCGCCGCACTTCCAAGATCAGGAGCACCAGAATACCTCTTCCCGGCACCCTGTCGGAGGGAGGATTGACCTCCAGGAGCTTCTCCACCACCATGGACGCTTCCCGGATGATCCGTGAGTAGTCCACCTTGGACCATGGGTCCATGATCAGTAGATATGTGAGCCGCCCTACATGATCAAGGCACATATGCAATTCTTTCTGCTGTTGCTATGCCGAGTTTGCTGGGATCTGATGGATTATGAGACTATGTTCAGATTGTGATTGAGAAATATATTTGGTTCTCTCTTTTATATTTTTGTTTTTGAGTAATTCTTGGATGTTCTCTGTTGCTGTTTATTTATTTGGCCAAGTAGTATGTAGTGACTCCCAGAGGGAGCATTATGCTTGATTGTGGGTTCATGCCCCGTGATGACTAGGTTGAGTGACAAAAACATGAGTCTAGGGGATGTGCTGTTGCCACAAGGGGGAAAACAATGGTGCTTGTAACCGCAGTTGCAAGGATTATTTACTTTACGCAAAGTTCTTTTAATTTAGTTGTCTGTTGCTTTGGGTTTACAGTTTGGGTGGGGCTCGCAACTTAATACTAGCGAGATGTTCTGGATAGATATCTCAAGGTGGATGATGAGTAGTAGATGCATATGGATTTCGGTCTACTTATCTTGGCGTACTGCCCATGCTTTTGAACCTCTTCCTTTCTTTGTAGCATAGTTAGCATTGGTTTGCGCTCGTAATCCTGTCAATTGCCCAGCTGTGATTTGTTTACCTCGCATAACAGTTTTATCGTCTTTTGGGAGAGAGACATCACTAGTGAACATCATGATATCCCGATCCATATTTCCACCACTGTTTACACCCTCAATTTACTTATTTCTTTTACTTTCTAGTTGCAATTATCACTACTATTTTCTGTTGCGTTGATCCTTTGTAAACAACAAGGCCGGAGAGATTGACAACCTCTCTGAACTTCGTTTGGAGCAAAGTTACTTGTTGTGTGTGAAGGTCCAGGTGAAGTAATCAACCTCGATGCCATTGCTCACTTTACCACCTACTTGTCGCTTTAGGAGTCCTACGGGAGATAAACCCTAACCTCTAAGTTAGGGGAAATTTGCTGCTATCCTACATCTCACCTTCCACTTGGGGTAACCAACGAAGGACGAGAAGCCATTATCATCTCTCGCGCATCAAGAAAATTTCTGGCGCCGTTGACGGGGACTCCAATCTTCAAGATAGGGGTGTTGCACACTATCTTTTATCTTTGTTTTTTAGTCTTGTTAGTTTACCTTTCAGTTCTTGCTTTAGTGTCTTTTATCAAAAACCACAGAATTTTTATTTATCTTGCTAGTAGTTGTTATTATGTCTGGTCCTTTTTCCTTTGTAGAGACAGAGGTGCTCACCTTTAAACAAAGAGGTGGTGAAAGTTTGAAAGATGCTTGGTATATTATTAATGATTCTCAGAAAAGAGCCACCAAGAAGCAATCCACTACTATCCTGCTTAGAAATTTTTATGTTGGAATTGCTCTTTGGAATAGGTTCATTCTAGATACTGCTATGAATGGGAATTTCCTAGAAGCCCCAATTTGGGAGTCTCTTAGTGTTATTGAAAATCTTGTTGGAAATCTCCCTGTTGCTAGCATTCAAGAAGATATCACTCTAGTTCACATTATGACAAAACTTGGAAAAATAGAGTTAGAAATACCAAGCATAAATAAGATAAATGAGTTGGATCGGAAGATTCAAGGGAATTTGAATAGACTTGATAGCTCCATGCATAAAATTATCAAAACTTTGGAGACCATCAAATCCCGTGATCTGGATCCTTCTAGGATAGATAAGATTGAGGAAATCCTTTACACTCTAGGAACTACTTTCTCCTCAATCAAACCCAAAAAGGTAGAAATTCCGACAAGGAAGGAACCTAAGTTCACTTATGTCCCTAAGGTTCCTCGACCCAAACATAATCCACTAATTGCTAAAGGAGTTGAAACTGTGAAAACTTTGGAAGAAATACCTCTCTTAGAAAAATTTATAAATGAAACTCAAATTGATTTTCCACCTTTTTCTTTTATCCCTAGAAGTATCTTCATTAGACCTTTATTTGAAATACCTCTTAAAAGTAGCTGTACAATTGAAGATATTTTTGATGATCTTGATGATGGTTCGATTGATACAACTTGATTCTTCTTTTTTGCTTTTTGCCTAGCTTACAGGCGTAAAAGAAAGCGCTTGTTGGGAGGCAACCCAAGATGTTCTTACTTCTGTTTTTAGCGGTCTTGATGATTGTTACTACTGTCGCAACACCATTGTATCTTTATTTTCAAGCTTTGTGCCAAGTTTAGCCGCTGATTGCAAGAAAGTTCAAAAGTTGCGACATGCTGTCCAGAAAACAGATTCTGTCCTTGGACGGAAAAAATTCACAATAAATCACCATATCATCTTTTTGATCTGAAATGTTTTGACAACGTGCTCTATAGAATTGTCTTGTCTGTTCTGAGTTTTTTGATCTGAGTTGCAGAAGTACGTCGAAAAAATTATTTACTACCTGCTGGTCTGTTTTTCACAGATTCTGCCACGTATTGCCTTTCCTCAGTTTTGCAAGTCTTGTGCTAGCTTTTTCTTTGCAAATTTTTTTGGCGGTCTTGAGAAACAGTAGCCCTTCAAGAAAATCTTTATTTCCAGTAAAGGAAAATTATTTTATTAAGCGTACTAACCTCTCTAACCAGCTTATGATGAGTTATGTATGAAGGGAGTTTTCAAGTGCGCGAGGTAAGATGATGAAAGAAGATCCGGGAGTGTCAAACACTCAAGCTTGGGGATGCCCCCATGCATCCCCAATAAATATTCAAGGAGACTCAAGCGTCTAAGCTTGGTGATGCCCCCGTACATTCCCTTCTCCATCAACAATCATCAGTTCGTCCTTCGTTCTACTATATTTTTATCACTTCATGCGTTATGTGCTATGCTTGGAGCGTCTCGCACTTTACTTTCTAGTTTTCTTTAGCTTTTCTTGCTGTTCATAACAAGGTAGAACCCATCTTTCTTTGTGTGGGAGAGAAACACGCTCAACTTTAAATTAGAACACATCATAGGATTTTCATGCTTATCTTTCTTTTGTTGTGTCTTCTTTATCTTTTCTTAACTGTTGTCATGTTTAGCTCTTGTGCTTTCATGTTTATCTTTTCAGGAGACTTTGTTTAGTTTGTTGCTGGAAATCTCTTTAGTTTTCATGTTTATCTTGTGTAGAGAGTTGGCTGTTGCACTGAGTTGTGTCTTGACTTGAAGTAGGTAATTGAGGTTGATATTCAATTGCAGTAGTAACTTGCAATAGTTTTGAGGTATTTTTGTGAGTAATGTTTGAACTTTTAGTGTCAGGAGCTCTAGCCTATTAGTGATAGGTGTCGTATTTTGGGCAATCCGTGTTTATTTTCAAAAACTACAAAAATTAGTTGAGAACTCTTGCTACTAGATAGATCACTAATCTTTGGAGGGATCAAATATTAGAGTACACTCACGTACCATGAGTCGAGGATGCACAAGGATAACCAAACCCCCATACACTCCTCCTCGGGGTACTTGCCTCTTTGTGAACCTCCTGATTAGATTGAGAGTTACCAATAATAAGTGCATGAGTTCTTCGGACTAATGTAAGTATTGAAAGTTGACACTTCCACCTCCTCATATTTTCTATCCTCTTTGATACCGTGCATTGCCCTCTTCTCACTCCGAAGAGTTGGCGTCCACCTCGCCGTGCATCCAAACCCTTGGCATGATACGCTCTGTAATCATAAACCTCCTTATATATTTCCTCAAAAAAGCCACCATAACTACCTATCAAGGCATTTCCATAGCCTCTCCGAGATATATTGCCATGCAACATCCACCTTCTCATGATTTGATCTTCATGTCATACATGTTCCTGCTACACTGGTAGAGGCATATATTTTCATACATCATGATAGCTACATCTTATTTATGCTGAGTACTTCTGTAAAGTGTGAAAGATCTTCTTTACTTCTTGTAAAATAGAGTGTACCCCCTAAGTGAGGAAAAGATCCCAAAGATGTCAAAATTTAAATGATCCCAAAGAGGACAAATGAGAGTTAAATAGAAAGAGCCATTGAGGCCACCAAAAAATACAAAGAATAATAGAAAAATAGAAAAAGAAAATAAAAAGAGAGAAAGGGGCACACTACTATTCCTTTTGAGAGATCCACACTCGTACTCCCTCTTATACCTTGTACTCCATAGAGATGATTATATATTCATATAGCTATGTGGGGACCTTCACACTTTAGAACTTGGCTTGTATATTCCAATGATGAGCCTCCTCAAATGAGCTCTAGGTCTTCTTGAGCAAGCAAGTTGGATGCACCCGCGCTAGTCCCATTGGAGAGCTTTTCTTAGCTCATATGTGCATCCGTTGCATGGCAATCCCTACTCCTCACATCATATCTATCATTTGGATTTCTCTCTCCTATGATTGTCCTCATTGATGTAAGCCTTTCACACCCTTTTTTTGTCTTCCTTCTCCGCCATATCTCTCTCTTTGCCATCCTAAGTGTCAACTCTCGTGCTTACACTCATCCATTGCATGCGTGCTCAAAATATCGAAAGGGAGTGGATCAAATTGACTTGTACCTGGATAGTGGTCTGGGAATGAGTCAATATAAGATTCCAAAGAAGACTAAGTGTGAAACTTTAGTAGATTGAGTTCTCAACAAATAAATATTTTCTCTCTCTCTCTCGTATTCCCATCCCCCACTTCTTGCACGCAAACACCATTTGAAGACATTCGAATCACGGACAACAAGAGCTCTTGCACCTTTATGTTCTTATGTTGCTTATTTCAATGCTGATATAGACTCTTGCTAGTTATGAATTGAATTGAATTACATGGCTTGATTGCTTTACTTACAAAGTTCTTTTATGGTTAGTAGCATGTCACCACATAAATTATGCTTGTTATCATTTACCTACTCGAGGACGAGCATGAATTAAGCTTGGGGATGTTGATACGTCCCAAATGTATCTATAATTTATGCTTGCTCCATGCATGTTTTGTGTGATATTGCTATGCTTTTTCTACACTTTCATACACTTTTGATCATATTTGGACTAACCTATTAACTCAGTGCACCCCAGTACCAGTTCCTGTTTTCTGCTGTCTTTTTATTTCAGGTTTCCCCCGTATTAAAAATGCTCCAAAAATTCCGGAAAATCCAATAAAAAATCAGCATAGGGAACCTTCCAGAGTCCCGAAGGGGGGCCGGAGGGGACCCACCAGGGCCCCAGACGCCCTCCTGGCACGCCTTAGGGTGGGGTCGCACCAGAGGGCCGCCTGGACCAATGGTGGCCCCCTGGCTACCCCCCTTCGCCTATATTTACCTCTCGACCCAAAACCCCCGAGGACAGAACCCTTTTTCGGGTTCTCGCCACTGTTCCGTCGCCGCCGCGCTTCCAAGATCGGGAGCACCAGAAGACTTCTTCCCGGCACCCTGCCGGAGGGAGGGTTGACCTCCGAGAGCTTCTCCACCACCATGGACGTTTCCCGGATGATCCGTGAGTAGTCCACCTTGGACCATGCGTCCATGTTCAGAAGCTATGTGATGTTCTCCTCCCCTCTTTGTTCTTCATGGATTAGACCTTGTGAGCTGACCTACATGATCAAGGCACATATGTAATTCTTTCTGCTGTTGCTATGCTGAGTTTGCTGGGATGTGATGGATTAAGAGACTATGTTCAGATTGTGATTGAGTAATATATTTGGTTCTTCTCTTTTATATTTTTGTTCTTGAGTAATTCTAGCATGTTCTCCGTTGCTGTTTATTGCTTTGGCCAAGTAGTAGGTAGTGACTCCAAGAGGGAGCGTTATGCTTGATTGTGGGTTCATGCCCCTGATGACTAGCTTGAGTGACAAAAACATGAGTCTAGGGGATGTTTTGTTGCCACAAGGGGGAAAACAGCGGTGCTTGTAACCGCGGTTGCAAGGATTGTTTACTTTACGCATAGTTCTTTTAATGCAGTTGTCTGTTGCTTTGGGTTTACAATTTTGGTGGGGCTCGCAATTTAATACCAGCGAGATGTTCTGGATAGATATCTCAAGGTGGATGATTAGTAGTAGATGCAGATGGATTTCGGTCTACTTATCTTGGCGTACCGCCCATGCTTTTGAACCTCTTCATTTCTTTGTAGCATAGTTAGCATTGGTTTGCGCCCGTAATCCTGTCACTTGCCCAGATGTGATTTGTTTACCTCGCATAGGAGTTTTATCGTCTTTTGGAAGAGAGACATCACTAGTGAACATCATGGGACCCCGGTCCATATTTCCACCACTGTTTACACCCTCAATTTACTTCTTTCTTTTACTTTCTAGTTGCAATTAGCACTACTATTATCTGATGCGTTGATCCTTTGTAAAAAACAAGGCCGGAGAGATTGACAACCTCTCTGAACTTCGTTGGGAGAAAAGTTACTTGTTGCGTGTGCAGGTCCGGGTGAAGTAATCAACCTCGGCGCCATTGTTCACTTGACCACCTACTTGTCGCTTTCGGAGTCCTACGGGAGACAAACCCTAACTTCTAAGTTAGGGGAAGTTTGCTGCTATCCTACATCTCTCCTTCCACTTGGGGTAAACAATAAAGGGCGAGAAGCCATTATCATCTCTCGCACATCATGGTGGCAACAGAAATAATGGTGGTGGAACAACGAAAGTAAAACAACAAAAGTAAACAACTATTAACCAGTAGGATTAAAAAACTGTAGGCTAGGGAGATGGATGGTTGGGCGCTGTTTGGATGAATAGTTTGAAGGGTTGTACACACCGTATATTGTGGAAATTCTTAGTGAAGAAGGTGCTTGGTAAATTGCAAAGAGTGGGTGTTCAGCATCAGGGTTGGAAGAAGGAGGAGTACAGGAGGGTGGACAAGGCTACAACAAGGAGGTGATCTTATAATTTAGCTATTGAGGAATAGTTTCGCAGTGCCAAATTTGTTAGGATGATTGAAGAAAAGGAGGACCTACTTCGTGGTAAATACCACAATGAAGAGGTAAGAAATACCATCTGAAGTGTCATTGTCACACTTGCTCCGCATAAGGAAGGAAAGACGTAGGAGTGGAAAAGAGGGTGCAATCCGCGGAAGGAAACACTGGCACACAGGTGCAGCCTACATTAAAGGTGCTGCACCCTACACCCAAGTTGTATATTTACATACAGCTGAGAGGTGATAAGGGTTTTCAAGATGAAGGAAGAAGTTTCCACCTAAACTCTAAATCATTGCAATCCAATGTAAATTACAAAAGTTCCGCCTATGAGAAAAGGAAGGCACTGGACCTTGGTCATGAGACTAGTGAGAAGCATCTCTCTATCTAATAGACATAGCAGTAATGAGCTTTAACTGCAACTCTTATTCCTATAGCAGGCTCTCAAACTGCCTTATGAGTGGTATTCTGCCTTTCCCTACTTAATACGACGCCATATGCTTATTAAAAAATATGGTATTTTCCGTGGGCAGGTGCATAATGCAGTTCCGTCCAAAACAACACCGAGATAAGACCATTTAGCGATCCTACCCCAGCATATCCAGTATGGAGCCGGTATCTGTATCGTTCACGAGGGTCTGATACCAAACGGACCCGAAGGATGCTTTCGTACCCAGTGTTAAGCACGTGCAATCCTTCAACTACCGCCTTCTTGTCATTTGATGCTTGTATGAAGTGAGTGTGTTACAGTCGTCTCCCTGGGACTGGAAGTCTTCCTTATGAGTGGAATTCTTATTTTTTTTCCGACTGCTCTTGTAGTTCTAGCTGGAATTCAACAATCGGTGCGCCGGCTCACTGAGAACTAGCTTTTCTTCTTATTTTTTACTAAAAAAACTTCCTGTTACTGGTAAGACCCCGTAAACTACTTCGCATGCTCCTTGTCTTCTGATAGCTAACTTTTCTTCTCGCTTGAGCTGCTAAAAGAGTAGACAGAGAGAATTCAAACTCCTGATAGGCCTGAAACGCCAAGTCAATTACAAGCTTGAACTCTCCCTGCTACAACTACATAAATTACTTGATAAGTGACTTACTACTATGGATACAAGCCGGTAAGAGATACCAAAGCAGATAAAAAATCTTCTTACTTTAAATAAAATAATAGCTGCTACCTGATGCCGGGATTTCATTCTTATTTCCAGCTCTTATTCCTTCTAAACCACCAAATGCTTGGTAAACGAGTATACAGGGAAAATCCAACTCTCGATATGAGCAAGCTGACTTTCTAACTAACTTATATCCTACTTCGAGTCGTTGAGCTACACTAATACGAGAGCTAACTCCAAATGCACTTACTTTGGTAGCTTACCACTGATTCACGACCTCAAACTGTAACGACCCAATTCACACAGAATTGAAGTCTCTGTGCTCAAGTGCCAGTCCCTGGATCGAACTCGCTGGCACACACAGTATTATAGATGTATATCAAAGTACAAGTGCATCATTATTACAACGTATGATCCAGAGTAAATAAATAACAAGTTGCATAACTCAAGGCTAGCTTATTCAATATAAATATAGCGGAAGAAAAAGCAAGTAACGTGGAGTCCATCAACAACCACATGCGAACATGGTGAGTGTAGACTCGCAAACCCTAAACGCACCTTACTGATCGTCTGAAAAACCTGTAACACCGAAGGTTACAGCCCGACAACGGGTCAGTACATCTGATTTGTACGGCAAGTGACACGGAAAAGTTTACATAAAGGACCTACAACTACATGCAAGGTAAATCAAAGGAAAAGCTTATGGGTTTGTTTTTGCAGAAAGCCAATTTTCTCCTGAACTAAACTAGTCAAAATTTTAGTTTAACTTACTACTAAAGATTGAACTGGGCACACCAGTCTCAATCCACACCCTTTATTAAATCTTTCCCACTCAAGTTATTAAGGTGATTCATCTGTCAAGATCCTCCAGTAACAGTAATGTCTAGTAGCTCAAGGATGTCCATAACCGGGGACACGGCTAATCATGATTAGTTTTTACTCTGCAGAGTTTAGTACACTTTCCCCGCTGGACTCAACCCGAAGATTGAGACGAATTCTTTCAGAAGAGGTCACCTACACCCAACGGCAAGCCGGTACCGCCTATCTCATGTACATCTGCTAGCTTTTCACGGGAGAGGCTTCCTACATCGTACTCAACTAAGCCAGAGCCCATATGGCCAGCGGCTGTACATGGAAGCTTCTAGTCACCAAGTATGTCGGATATTTTTGAGCCTGGACGGCGCCCACTGCGTCAGAGGGTACTCGCCATGACGTACTGTCAACCACCAAACCAACCATTAGGGGTACAACCTGGTATCGCCCTTAGATAAGGCACGAGCCCCCAGGAAGCACTCCCTGCCCGTCCAGAGGTGATTTCTATTTATTATAAAGTTGCTACACAAATTATTAAATAGCTCACATGCACTCCATGAATTTACACAACCCAAACCACGTCTACAGAGCATAGCAATAAAGCAACAACACGGCTAGGTTGATCTACGGTAGACAAGTCAAGACATGTGGCTATCCTATCTGGTTTTGCAGCAACAGTAAAGTAAACTACCTATCATGCAATAGGGTGATATTTCTTAACATAATGCATATAGAAAAATATAGGTATGAGTATGGTCAAAGTATCACTTGCCTTATACATTCGATGAAGATCTGCGCTCTCACGTTCCAGTCAACTCTATTCGTCACACTCCGAGCAATCTATCGTCAACGAAAGAACTCAATAAGCAATCACACCACAAGGACAAAACATAAGATCAAAAAAACAATCACAAAGGTTTTAGTAATAAAACAAAAGCTTTGAAGTGCAAAGGTGACGATGTGTTCGAAGTGATCGGTGGAACGGAAACTCGAGAGAGTCAACGGATAAAGAGTTGTCGATACAAGTTTATGATCAAGGCATTATGAAATCAAGGTAAAGATTATAGCAATATGAATGGTGTGTGGATATTGCCGATAGGATGTCTCATATGATCCAATATGCAAAAAGAATCACGTGAAACGGAATACTACAACACAGGTCATAGCAAGTGCAAAATTGAATTGAATTTGAATTTAAACAGATCAAGAAACATTTGAATTTTTGTGTACACATGCTATAGACAGAAAGTACATGGAACGAGTGATCCAACGCAAAAAGAATCACTCGATTTGGATCAACGGTATAAAAGATACGACCACCGGAATTTGAATTTGAATTTGAAATAACTTCAAATTCTAAAGTGTGCAAAGTGTGCAAAAATTTATACCATGCTAAAGTACAGAACAACACGAGCGCGTAGCAAAAAGTTTCACCTCGATCCGACGTACGGTGTAGAAGATATTGCGGTTACGGTGCCGGGGGTTTTTCTGCCAACATGGACTTGTTCGCGAATAAACATTTTTGCAAAAAGCGATCGGGTCCTCGGTTTCAGATCTGGCCGGAATTTGCTCTGGTGAACTCGCGAACTCCGGCGAAGTGAGGTGGAGGTGGGGCAGCACGGGCTGCAGGGCGCGGCAAGGTCCGGCGAGGGGCGCGGCTTGGCCATGCAGGCGGCGTGGCCACGCACAGCGGCGGCGGCCCGAGCGTGCGGCTCCGGCGGGCGGCCGGCTTGGCCCGCGGCTCCGGCGAGCTTGCCTCGGGCGGGGCGGCTCTGGCCAGGGCGGGGCGGGGAGGCGCGGTCCGGCGGGCGGCGGCGCGGCGTGAAGGCGCACCGGCGGCGGCGGCGTGGAGGCGCACCGGTGGCGGCGGCGCTCCGGTTCCGACGGCGGCGACGGCCCGGCTGGGCCCGGCGGCGGGGTGGCGGGTCCCGCTAGGGTTTCGGCCCTTTTTTTCGAAATAAGGAAAAGGAAAAAGAAAAAGAATTAAAAAGATAAACCTAATTCTATTTATATAGGCAGAGAAAAAAAACAAAAACGGGTCCGGATCGGACTCTATCGCTCTCGCGAGCAAAAAGGCTATTGGGCCGAGAGGCTACAATTTTTTTTCTATTTTCACAGAACTTCAAACAATTAAATAAAAATAACCGTAGCTCAGAAAAATATGAAACAAAAACCTAAATTCATCAAATAATCTAATTAAAATTATGCAATGAAAATATTTTCCAAAAAGTTAAATAAAAATAAAAACATTTTCTAAATACTTTATTTAAATATAAAATACTTTTCATAACTCAAATAAAATCCAATAATTTATAAAAATATTTTCATTTGGTCAAAAGCATTTATAAATCATTTCTAAATAATAAAATATAATTTTTGAAATTGTTACACCAATAAATAATTTGGTAAAAAAAATATCCCATTGGAATACTTTTTCAACTCTTTTAAAATATTTAATACATTATTTCAATGAAATAAAAACTCTCTTAGCATTATAGAATCCCTAAAATAATTTTAGAGTTATTTATAATACTCAAAATAAATTTTTAAAAATTTAAAGTAATATTCTAAATATTTTCCAACATTATTAAAAGGGGATAAGTCATTTTATATCCTCTCAAATGAATTTCCTCGAGTTGAAAAATGTTTTGAATATTCAAAAGAATTCCCATAATGATTTAAAACATTTTCCAACCTTTTAATATGTTGAAGGAGTCATATTACCTTCTCTCATTTTGTTTTTTTGATTTTGTTTTAAAATAATAAATTCCAAAGCACCCACTATGAATATTAGGGAAAGTCCTTTTATTCCCTCTCTTTTTAATATTCAATAAACTCCAAAAAGTTTTAATTCCCAGAGAAAATCAAACACATCAAGCAAACAATCATCATCTATTTAATTTTACTAACATTCCAAAATTCGGAGAATTTTGGGATGTTACACAAACCCTATTTCCTACCTTCAACCGATGCTATAACCAGACCATAGACAGCGTGCCCACATTCACTTTTGAACTTAGGGAAACAGTGAAAGAAGCCCTCTGACCCACTCTTCCTTCCCCCTACCTACCCTACAGGTAAGTAGGGGCCTCAGTATCTCTATGAACTGACAAACCTACTAAAATTACTTCGAGAAACCTACCAATTCGAGAAACAATAAAAACCTACAAAAAAAGGGCTCTAGAATGCTATTTTGCACGCGATTGTTTCCCACAAGGTCTTTTATAGAGAACAAACAAGATAAAACACTTAAAATTGATTAGACCTTTTTTTGATAGCATACCGATCCTTCCATGTTTCTAGAATAGCATTTATCTGTCTGGAATCCCATGACTCCAAACGAAGTTTGAGTTCTATCAGATCCTGCAAGAAATTGACATCCTTTCCGTTACAATGGATTATTTGCTCTATCCTATCTTGATAGCCTGGAAGACTCCCAGGATCCGAAAGGACACCATCCAAAAAAGGACTTTGCGATCCTAAAAAAAATCTGAATGCACCGTTGATGGCTTCTCGCCCCTCGTTGGTTACCCAAAGTGGAAGGTTGAGATTTAGACAACAACAAATTTCCCTCGGTGAATATACCACCAGTAGGACTCCGACAACGACAGGAAGGTGACAACGGCGCGTGCAATTAGGCGGTTGACGTGGACCTGCACACACAACAGATATCTTTGCTCCCAACGAGTACAAAGAGGTTGTCAATCCCTCCGGCCTTGTTGTTTAGAAAGAATCAAACGCACGGCATAATAATGATAGCGATAGCAACAGAAAAGGAAATAAAGCAGAAAATAAATAGCGGGTGTAAACAGTGGTGGAAATATGGACCGGGGTCCCATGATGTTCACTAGTGATGTCTCTCTCCCAAAAGACGATAAAATAGCCATGCAAGGTAAAAAAATTACAGCTGGGCAATTGACAGGATTATGTGCGCAAACCAATGCTAACTATGCTACTAAGAAAGGAAGAGGCTCAAAAGCTTGGGCGGTACGCCAAGACAAGTAGACCAAAATCCATCTGCATCTACCTACTAATCATCCACCTTGAGATATCTATCCAGAACATCTCGCTGGTATTAAGTTGCGAATCCCACCCAAAGTGTAAACTTGAAGCAACAGACAACTGCATTAAAGAACTTTGCGTAAAGTAAACAACCCTTGCACCCACAAGTACAAGCACCGTTGTTTTCTCCCTTGTGGCAACAACACATCCCCTAGACTCATGTTTCTGTCACTCAAGCTAGTCATCAGGGGGCATGAACCCACAATCCTGCATAAGGCTCCCTCTTGGAGTTACTACCTACTACTTGCCCAAAGCAATAAACAGCAACGAAGAACATGCAAGAAATACTCAGGAACATAAATATAAAAGAGGAGAATCAAATATATTACTCAAACACAATCTGAACATAGTCTCATGATTCATTAGATCCCAGCAAACTCAACATAGCAACAGCAGAAAGATTACTTATGTGCCTCGATCATGTAGGGCAACTCACGAGGTCTAAACCATGAAGAAAAAAGAGGGGAGGAGAACATCACATAGATACTGATCATGGACCCATGGTCCAAGGTGGACTACTCACGGTTCATCCGGGAAGCATCCATGATGGTGGAGAAGCTCCCGGAGGTGGTTCCTCCCTCCGGCAGGGTGCCGGGAAGAGGGCTCGTGGTGCTCCCGATCTTGGAAGCACTGCGGCGGCGCAACAAAGGAGAGATCGCGAAAAAGGGTTCTGTCCTCGAGTGTTTCGGGACAAGAGATATATATAGGCGAAGGGGGGCAGCCAGAGGTGGACCAGGGGCCCCAAGCGCCCCCTGGCGCGGCATAGGGGGTGGCCGCGCCAGGTGGCCGCCTGGGCCACCCCTGGCTCCCCTCTGGCCCCACTTTGGCTCTTCCCGAAGCTTCATGTACGCTGATTTTTCCTATATTTTTGCCGGAATTTTTCTGGCACTTTAAGTAATGGGAAAACCTGAAATATAAAAACAGCAGAACACTGAAACTGGCACTGGGGTGCACTGAGTTAATAGGTTAGTCCAAATATGATCAAAAGTGTATGGAAGTGTATCAATATCATAGCAATATCACACAAAAGATTCATGGAGCAAGCAGAAATTATAGATACGTTTTGGACATATCAACATCCCCAAGCTTAATTCCTGCTCGTCCTCGAGTAGGTAAATGATACCAAGCATAATTTCGGTGGTGACATGCTACCAACCATATAAGAACTTTTAAGTAAAACAATCAATGCATGTAATTCAATTCAATTCATAACAGGAAAGAGTCTATATTAGCATTGAAACAAGCAACATAAGAACATAAAGGTGCAAGAGCTCTCGCTGTCCGTGACTCGAATGTCTCCAAATGGTGTTTGCGTGCAAGAAAGGGGATATGGATATACGAGAGAGTAAAACATAGTTTTTATTGTTGAGAACTTAATCTACTAAAGTTTCACACTTGGTCTTCTTTGGAATCTTATGTTGACTCATCCCCAGACCACTAGCCAGGTACAAGTCAAAATGATCCACTCCCTTTCGATATTTTGAGCACTCATGCAATGGATGAGCGTAAGAAATAAATTTGACAGTTAGGATGGCAAAGAGAGAAAAATGATGGAGGAGGAAGACAAAAAGGTGTGAAAGGCTCACATCAATGAGGAAAATCATAGGCGAGAGAAAGCCAAATGATAGATATGATGTGAGGAGTAGAGATTGCCATGCAACGGATGCACATATGCGCTAAGGGAAGCTCTCCAATGGAACTAGTGGGGGTGCATCCAACTTGCTTGCTCAAGAAGACCTAGAGCTCATTTGAGGAGGCTCATCATTGGAATATACAAGCCAAGTTCTATAGTGTGAAGGTCCCCACATAGCTATATGCATAAATGATAATCTCTATGGAGTACAAGATATAAGATGGAGTACGAGTGTGGATCTCTCAAAAGGAATAGTAGTGTGCCCCCTTCTTTCTTTTTATTTATTTTTCTTTTTTTCTATTCTTTTTTCTATTTTTTTGGTGGCCTCAATGGCTCTTTCTATTTAACTCTCATTTGTCCTCTTTGGGATCTTTTGATTTTGTCCTCTTTGAGATCTTTTCCTCACTTTAGGGGCAACACTCTATATATTACAAGAAGTATAGAAGATCTTTCACACTTTACAAAAGTACTCAACATAAAGAAATGAAACTATCATGAAGTATGCAAATGTATGCCTCTGCCAGTGTAGCAGGATATGCAATGATACTAGCGCGTCATGTAGCAATGATTAGGGCAAGGCCCAACTAGCATGCAACTCATCAATCAAGCGAAATCATGTATGACATGAAGATCAATTCATGAGAAGGTGGATGTTGCATGGCACTGTATCTCGGAAAGGCTATGGAAATGCCTTGATAGGTAGGTATGGTGGCTGTTTTGAGGAACGATATAATGAGGGTTATGATGACAGAGCGTATCGTGCCAAGGATTTGGATGCACCGGCGAAGTATGCGCCAACTCTCGAGGTGAGAAAGGAAAAATATGGGTAGGTGGAAGTGTCAACTTTCGAATACTCACATTTGTCCGAAGAACTCATGCACTTATTATCGGTAACTCTCAATATAATTAGGAGGTTCACAAAGAGACAAGTAACCCGAGGAGGAGTGTATGGGGGTTTGGTTATCCTTGCGCATCCTCGACTCATGGTACGTGAGTGTACTCTAATATTCGATCCCTCCAAAGATTAGTGATCCATCTAGTAGCTAAAGTTCTCAACTAATTTTGTAGTTTTTTCGAAAATAAACACGGATTGCCCAAAATACGACATCTATCACTAATAGGCTAAAGCTCTTGACACCAAAAGTTCAAACATTACTCATAGAAATACCTCAAAACTATTGCAAGTTACTACTACAATTGAATAGCAACCTCAATTACCTACTTCAAGTCAAGACACACAACTCAATGCAACATGCAAACTCTCTAAACAAGATAAACATGAAAACTCAAGAGAGTTCCAGCAACAAACTAAACAAAATCTCTTAAAAATATAAGCATGAAAACTAAGAGCTAAACATGACAGCAGCTACGAAAAAGATAAAGAACACACACATGAAAGATAAGCATGAAAATCCTATGTTGTGTTCTAGGGTGAAGTGGAGCGTGTTTCTCTCCCACACAAAGAAAGATGGGTTCTAACTTGTAATGAACAGCAAGCAAAGCTAAAGAAAACTAAAAAGGAAATAAAGAGCAAGACGCTCCAAGCATAGCACATAACGCATGAAGTGATAAAAATATAGTGGAACGAAAGATGAATTGATAATTGTTGATGGAGAAGGGGATCCATGGGGGCATCCCCAAGCTTAGATGCTTGAGTCTTCTTGAATATTTCTTGGGGGTGCACGGGGGCATCCCCAAGTTTGAGCGTTTGACCCTCTTGAATCTTCTTTTATCATCTTCCCTCGCACACTTGAAAACTCCCTTCATACATAACTCATCATAATCTGATTAGCGAGGTTAGTACCCACAATAAAATAATTTTTTATCTACTGTAAATAAGGATATTCTTGAAGAGCTATTGTTTCTTAAGATTTCCAAAAAGTTTTTACAAAGAAAAAGCAAGCTTAAAGTTTGCAAAACGAAGAAAAGGCAAAACAGGACAGAATCTATGAAAAACAGACCAACATGTAGTAAATAAATTTTTAGGGGCACTTCTGAAACTCAAATAAAAAACTCAGAACATACGAAAGTTCCGTGATTGTATAGAGCACTCTGTGTAAAAATTTCAGCTCAAAAAGATGAACTGGGAATTTTCTATGATTTTTCCCGTCACGAGGACAGAATCTGCTTTCTGGACAGCATGTCGCAACTTTCACTTCCCTTGTCATATGAGGCTATAAATGGCTCAAAGCTTGAAAAGTAAAGATACAATGATGTTGCTACAGTAGTAACAATCACAAGACCACTAAAAAAAGAAGAAAAACAAAAAGGAAAACCTAAGTTCGTTGAGGGCTGCCTTCCGAAAGCGCTTTCTTTTATGCCTTTAAGCTAGGCATGATGCAAAAAGAGAAAATCAAGTTTTATCAAGAGTAAGAGAATAGCTAGCCTGTGTAACCGACTCAAAAGGTAACTTAATCTTCTTTCTAGGGAAGTGTTCCATCCCTTTATTGAGAGGGAATTGGAATTTTATATTCCCTTCTTTCATATCAATGACAACACCAACGGTGCGAAGAAAAGGGCGTCCCAAAATAATTGGACATGATGGTTCACATTCAATGTCCATAATAGTAAAATAAACGGGAACATAATTGTCATTGACAATGATAAGAACATCATCGATCTTCCCCAAAGGTTTCTTTACGGAAGAGTCAACAAGACGAACACCAAAAGAACAAGGATCAAAAGGTTTCAATTCAAACATATCATACATTCTTTTGGGCATAACGGAGGTACTAGCTCCAACATCACATAAAGCATAGCAAGAGAAGTTATTCAACTTAATTTTAATCATAGGACCCCAATGATCTTCTATATTTCTAGGTATGGAGGCTTCTACCCTAAGCTTCTCCTCCCTAGCTTTAATGAGAGCATTAGTGATATGCTCCGTTGACGAGGGGGTGACCCCACGACTCCTACGGACGAGCCTACCTGGTGTCCATGAAGGCAGAAAGCCCATGAAGATACAACCCCGACCCGCTAGTTGGCACCGACGTAGGAGTCCGCGACTCACAAGGAAGGTGCGAAGACATGCCATACGGAGCAAGCTAGGGTTAGGAAAGCTTACCTGTAAACGTAGATGAACTCCCCGAGACCTAGCCCAGTATATAAGGGCTAGGAGGGGTGACGCCAAAGACATCGAATATCACCTGTAACCCTAGCCCTGAGCACTCCAGCCTTGGCCTCCACTATAATCGCATCTCCCTCATTAATAATATCGAGCAGGAGCGAGTCTTTCTGTTTGCCGACGAGCTATCGTCCAACCTGTGCATATCATGACTAACCCAGGGTCCCTGACCATGGGATTTGCCGGGTTGATCCCCGTCATCCGTGAAGGCAAGATTAAGTGTGCTAGCGTGGGGATCTCTAGACATCTTGTGAAGGAAACCAATAACTTCAGAAAGGGTGCAATTATCAAAATAAAGTGGTAGTGGTGTCCTTTAGGCTCACTTGTTTGGTAGCTTCTATAGTCATAGGAGTTTCTTCTTCTACGGTTGAGGTCATAGCATCACCATTTATAGGTCCTATGGGACTAGGGGTGCATTGGGTGCTAAGAGTTTGGATATCCTCAACAACTTGGATAGTAGCAACGGTATGGTGTGTAGGAAGGCTCTTAATTCTATCTTCTTCCTCCTTTTCTCTATCCCATCTCTCTTTAAGTTTAGCCATCATCCTAATGTTTTCATTAATTTGCACTTGAATAGCGTTCATAGGAGTGACCTTCCTCTCCTCAAGAGGAGAAGTTCTAATTTTAAGAAATTCTACTTCATGGGCTAAATTGTCTACCTTCGACGAGAGATTACCTAATTTTTCTAGTTTTTCCTCTGCACTCTTGTTGAAGGCTTTTTGGGTAGTGATGAAGTCTTTTAGCATACTCTCTAGTTCAGAAGTGGAGTTCTTGGTGCTAGGATAAGTGTTGTTGTTCCCATAGTTGTTGGAGGGGAACGGTCTAGGATTGCTACCAAAATTACTCCTATTTAGGACAGTAAAACTGCACCTAATCCCTGTCCTCTTATGCATTTAGCATTTTTAACCATTGATTTCTCTAATCTAGCTGTTTCTGGCCATTAGATGCGGTCTGTATTAAAATTAGCGAGTTGTCCTATAAGGCCGCTGCTCTGGAAGCCAAAACCGAGCCTTTTGGTGCAATGGGCCCTTTTAGCAGCCCAACCTATCCTTACTTGCATCGCAATAACCAGAGGCCAGAGCAGACCACTCCCACCCATCTCTCCTCACTCCCCACCCGCGGCTAGGCCAGCCAACCCACGCCGCCGCCCCCTTCTCCATCCTCCTCGCCCCACCCTCTCCGGTTCCTCCCTCCCATCTGCTTCTCTGCTTCCTCTCCCCCTCTCATATCTGCTCCGGATCGGGCGGCGACCTGAAGGCAGGTAGCGCCATGGATCGGCCCCTGCAGGAGAAAGAGAAGGTGAGAGGGAGAGAAGGCGAGGATGGGATTGCTGGAGCGTCGGATGAGGAAAGGTTCGGCGGTTGGGGAGGCTCGTTTGCTGCAGACTCACATGAGGACGAAAGATCTTCCTGAATGTTTATGGTTTTACCCCTCCCGCGCAATCTTGTTCTTGGCATCATGAACTGAACCGTGATCTTGACAGTGTCCACAAACTTATATATTTCTGGACTATTGCTCTTCTTTTCCCCATTCTTTCTTCAGCAACAAAACCTATAGAAACTATGATTCTCCAATCTTGGTCCTGTAAAAACCTACCTCCTCTGGTGGTAGCTCTAGAGCCAACCAACTACATCGTAATGATCCTGCCGTCCTCCGCGACCATTCATCCATACATGCCTAGAACTAGGCGCATCTGACCTGCTGCGTTCAGATCAAGGTGCAAGCTTGTCCGGGTTGGTGATAATTGAGTAGCTAATAGTTTCTGTTGAATCACAAACCGATTAATCTCATTTTGTAAGTGGAGTTTTAGTTATTTGAATGACTTCGTCCATCAGTAGTAGTAATCCATAATATTTTTTAATTGTCCAGATATTATCTGCAATCTGATTAGCCTTTTTAATGCATGTAATGCATAGAGACATAACACATTAGTATGCAGCTCCTTTCCATCTCAGATTGTGCATCTCAATCAATTGAGCCATCCCATTTATAACTTTGCATTTGCACTTGTGATTTAGTTTTCTGCTTGCATATGTTTCAGATGAAAATACATTTTATAGAGTGGATGATAAGTTCACATCACACTTGTTTTTTTTTCAGGTTTCCCTGAATGGTCTTCGATGGAAGTAACAGAGTATTGAACCAACATGAACAAATTGATATCCACTCATCGGGTATTAGTGCTAAGTAAAAATATACCATTCTTCTTTTGTCTTTGCGTACTCAACTATCGTTGCTTTGTGCTTTGCCTTCCCCAAGAAAATTGCACTGCATAGTGACAACAATGCAGCTTTCAGTCTTGGAAAGTTAGCAAGGTGTGTACTTTTCCTTTACCGATATACATGTGTAAGTTTTCAATTTATTTACCGAATGTATAATTGCACGTTTCATGATTGTCAGGCTATACTAACTCAATCTTTGACGCTCTTGTGGATGGCAGGAATGTAATCACTAAACAATACAACTGAATATGTTCACCTGTCCTTACTAAAGTTTCATGCACTAACCTATCACTATATGTATCTGATAGATAAACACAAGCAGTAACAAGAAAAACAAAGAACACTTCAGGACAAGGACAGGGAGAACACTGATGGAAATGATAACAGTGGAGTGCATATTTCTCCTATACTTGATGCTACGGTACAACCATTTCCTACTTAGCTATACCCTTGACTAATTATTTACATCATTATTGTCGTGATTTTCTTTGAATAATAATTAAATAAACACATAGCACCATCTTGTACCAAGGAACAAGAAGCACAATCTTCTGACATTGAAACTGCAAATGATTCACCCAGAACTAGCAAGAAGTCCTGCAAAAGGTCTGTACTACAACTTAGAACCTCAAATATCTCCATTGCCGCTTAATATTTATTTACAAACAATTTTGTGGATTACAGAACTGGAACTGAAGCCAACAAATCGCCTCCAGAAAATAAGATGCATTTATCCTAAAAACAACTTCAATCAACATTTGAAATGCTAATAAAAGGAATGTCGACATTGTGCATATGTCCATCTTTTTGAGTGATTTTGTTTTCAATTAATAAATATATCGCATGCGTGCGAATGCTACTGCATGATCAGATGATCAGCAACCTTGTCTTCACAAGTAACTGTGTTTTGGTACTATGTAAAAAATATTCATCTTCTGTGCCCTGAACAATTAAACATGCAATTCTATACAGATGGTTATTCTACCTCTAAATAATGTTTGTTTCGATAGATTTGGTGTCTATTCCTATAAGAAAATGCACTGATTTGATATTCTACTATTCTCCCAAGAATGTTTAACTCTCCATCCTATATTTTCTCAAATTGTATTAGCATAACAAAATGCACCTTCTCGTTTTCCAATTAAACTTTCTCCTCACATGAGTTAACATCTGATCTGACCATCTTAGTCTCTAAATTTATATAAAAAATCAGAATTCTTACCTTGAATTTAGCAGTGCAAGCAGCAGACCTATAGTGCACACCACTCAAACAATTGCAACAAGCTTATTCTTCCAGTCCTGTATCATCGTTCCTCCTCTTCTTTTACAAGCGATCGCAGGTAGATTCACAGTAAATGTGGACTCCGTTCTGATTTGTGTTGAACATTTGTTCCATGTAGTTTAAATTTCACAGCTTTTAAATTTCTGTAGACATGATGTTTGAGGTAAGTCCTAAAAGGCTGCAAATAATTTCTACTGAATGGATATATAAATTTACTTTGTATTCATCATTCGTAATTTCGTAATTGAAGTAGTTCATCCAGCACAGACTATTTTAGTTTTTTCTTATTCGTAGATCTAGCATAGTTAAGTCTATCGGTGACATTCAGAGATCATTTTGTATTTGTGATACATATAAGGTAAGATAAATGGGATTGCTATTTTGTGTGTCAAGAACATAGTTTGGAACAACATCATGGGAAGAAGCAGCATAACTGGAATTTATGTTATCTTACTGGAAATGTTTCCAAACTAGCCATACGGCATGCTATCCATACCACATGAGATCAATCCCAATTGTTCAATTTCGATGTTTTATCATGCGAAGTTATCATCATATCTCTGTTCTTATGTCATTCGAGATAACTGAAACTCTATTATATTTGATCGATGTTCTACATTTGTTTTCTAACACTGGCTGGGCTCGAAATTCCTATACTTGGCTTTCTTAGGGACGCATATGATCTACCGAATTTGACTCATCAAATATATTTGAGGGTAATGAAGTGGGTTTGAGGCACCACCTTCATTATGTTTATGCCATTTTTTCTCGAAATGACTCAATATTGTCGGCATATGTACTTATGTAGTCTTGGTTTCACACTAGATATTGATGTAAGGTTAAACGCTTTTTGCATCATCGATTTTACTCTAGAAATTGTGAAATAAGTCATGCAACTAATGTCAAGCCCAAATATGGTTTCACTCGTGTCTTTTTGTAAGCCAACACAAAATACCCCTCAACCATATATATTCATGCAAATTTAACTTTCATTGTTTATGTCTCCACATTTACATATTGTCTACCATTACATTGTAAAAATGGACGGGGGTAGCAACGCACGCCATCAATGATCTAGTAAGCATTGTTATTGAATTTGTTTCTAGAGATAAAGTTCACATCTACTTGATCTTGAGCAATCAAAGAATTTAAAGGAACATCATGAGGATCAATAGGAGATTGCTTGGTAAGTAGAGACATAATCAAGTCAACTTTTTCATTTAGGGAGGAGATCTCCTCGACAGAGTTTACCTTCCTACCTGTAGCGTTGTAGCAAGTTTCGCGAGGTAAAGTTCAAGCCTGCATAAAAAGTTTGGATAACCATCCAAGTAGTCAAACCATGCGTAGGGCAATTCTTAACAAGAGATTTCATGCGTTCTCAAGCTTGGGCAACGTGCTCATTATCCAATTGCTTAAAATTCATAATATTACTCCTCAATTGGATAATCTTAGCTGGGGGGTAGTATTTCCCAATAAAAGCATCCTTGCACTTATCCCAAGAATCTATGCTATTCCAAGGCAAGGATTGAAACCAGATTTTAGCTCCTCCTCTCAAGGAGAAAGGAAAAAGCTTAAGCTTAACGATATCACAATCTACTTTTTTGTACTTTTGCATATCACAGAGCTCAACAATATTTTTAAGTGCAAAGCAGCATCATCTCCAGCACCGGAGAATTGATCTTTCATAACAAGGTTCAGCAAAGCAGGTTTAATCTCATAAGAAGGTGCTGAAGTGGCAGGTGGAGCAATAGGAGTGCAGATAAAGTCACTGTTGTTATGACTAGTGAACTCACACAACTTGGTGTTCTCGGTGGAACCCATAGCAGCAGCAAGCAAGATAACTATTTTTATTTTTATTTTTGATAAGGGATACTAAAGCAAAAACTGAAAGGTAAACTAACAAGACTAAAAAGCAAAGATAAAAGATAGTGTGCAACTCCCCTATCTTGAAGAGTGGAGTCCCCGGCAACGGCGCCAGAAATTAGCTTTGATGGCTTCTCGCCCCTCGTTGGTTACCCAAAGTGGAAGGTTGAGATGTAGACAGCAACAAATTTCCCTCGATGAAGATACCAAGGTTTGTCTCCAGTAGGACTCCGACAACGACAGGAAGGTGACAACGGCGCCAACAATTAGGCGGTTGACGTGGACCTGCACACACAACATATAACTTTGCTCCCAACGAGTACAAAGAGGTTGTCAATCCCTCCGGCCTTGTTGTTTACAAAGGATCAAACACACGGGATAATAATGATAGCGATAGCAACAAAAAATGAAATAAAGCAGAAAATAAATAGCGGGTGTAAACAGTGGTGGAAATATTGACCGGGGTTCCATGATGTTCACTAGTGATGTCCCTCTCCCAAAAGACGATAAAATATCCATGCAAGGTAAACAAATTACACCTGGGCAATTGACAGGATTATGTGCGCAAACCAATGCTAACTATGCTACTAAGAAAGGAAGAGGCTCAAAAGGTTGGGCGGTACGCCAAGACAAGTAGACCGAAATCCATCTGCATCTACCTACTAATCATCCACCTTGAGATATCTATCCAGAACATCTCGCTGGTCTTAAGTTGCGAATCCCACCCAAAGTGTAAACTTGAAGCAACAGACAACTGCATTAAAGAACTTTGCGTAAAGTAAACAATCCTTGCACCCGCAAGTACAAGCACCGTTGTTTTCTCCCTTGTGGCAACAACACATCCCCTAGACTCATGTTTCTGTCACTCAAGCTAGTCATCAGGGGGCATGAACCCACAATCATGCATAACGCTCCCTCTTGGAGTTACTACCTACTACTTGGCCAAAGCAATAAACAGCAACGGAGAACATGCAAGAAATACTCAAGAACATAAATATAAAAGAGGAGAATCAAATATATTACTCAAACACAATCTGAACATAGTCTCATAATCAATCAGATCCTAGCAAACTCAGCATAGCAACAACAGAAAGATTACATAAGTGCCTCGATCATGTAGGGCAGCTCACGAGGTCTAAGCCATGAAGAACAAAGAGGGGAGGAGAACATCACATAGCTACTGATCATGGACCCATGGTCCAAGGTGGACTACTCACGGTTCATCCGGGAAGCATCCATGGTGGTGGAGAAGCTCCCGGAGGTGGTTCCTCCCTCCGGCAGGGTGCCGGGAAGAGGGCTCCTGGTGCTCTCGATCTTGGAAGCGCTGCGGCGGCGGAACAGTGGAGAGAACGCAAAAAAGGGTTCGAGGGTTTCGGGACGAGAGAGATATATAGGCGAAGGGGGGCAGCCAGAGGTGGACCAGGGGCCCAAGCCCCCCTGGCGGCGGCCTAGGGGGTGGCCACGCCAGGTGGCCGCCTGGGCCACCCCTGGCTCCCCTCTGGTCCCACTTTGGCTCTTCCCGAAGCTTCCTGTACGCTGATTTTTTCTATATTTTCCCGGAATTTTTCTGGCACTTTAAGTAATGGGAGAACCTGAAATACAAAAACAGCAGAAAACAGGAACTGGCACTGGGGTGCACTGAGTTAATAGGTTAGTCCAAATATGATCAAAAGTGTATGGAAGTGCATCAATATCATAGCAATATCACACAAAAGATGCATGGATCAAGCAGAAATTAGAGATACGTTTTGGACGTATCAACTGTTAAAATTGGGAGTTAATTTGAGCATCCCCATAACGGCGTCCTTAGCGTTACTGTCGGGATCGTCAGCTGTTGGCAGAGCTGGATATTTATTTTGGATTTCCGTTAGGGTTCTAGTCATCCTTCTTTGGAAGAGCGCGGCCTGAAGTTGTTGATTGAATGGATTTGCTTTGGCGGGAATATTATTTAAATCTACTGACAGACGAAGCTGTTGCTCTTCGGGCGACAGTTCCTGCTCGAGATGCTCATGCTCGGGCGGCAGTTCGTTAAGGTCGAAGTCATTTATATTCATGAATGAGACCAGGACCCCCGCCTTGGAGGTTTCCTCCTCCGAACGCGAAGGACTTTTCAACGCCCTATGCCCATGGTTGCACATCGCTCCTGCCCCCTCCAGGCCGCTACCATTTCTTCAATGAGCGTTCCTTTATATCTCAAAATGCTAGAATGAAGAGTATAAGGGGGTGCTGCATTGGTTGATACAGTGAGCTTCTGAAGCAGAGATTTGCAGTGATCATCATTAGTGTAGCTGGTTTCTAGAGTTGAAGCCCAAGCAGGAGTAACTGCAGTGACTGCCATAATAAGAGAATCTCTTCTGCTCTAAGCATCTGCAACCTTGTTTTCTTTGCCTTTTTTGTATCCAATCTTGTAATTGAATTAAAGAAATTTTAACAAAATCTTGTGCTGGATGCCCTCAGAGACTTTTTGTTCTGTGATGTATTTAAGGCTCTGTTGATCAGTTTTGATCCAGAATTGGGAACCAAGAAAGTAGTGGCGCCATATCTTCAAGGATTCAAAAATAGCTAAAGCTTCTCCTTATTATAAGTTGACATAGCTTCATTTCTGGGTCCAAGGGTTTTACTGAAATAAGCAATTGGTCTGCCTTGTTGCATGAGGACAGAACCAATACCTTGACCTGATGCATCTTTTTCAAAAGTAAATGGTAGGGTCAAATCAGGCAAAGCCATAACAGGAGCAGTGACCAGACAATTCTTCAATGTTGTGAAGGCCTCAATTTGAGCATCTGACCACTGGAATGAATCTTTTTTAGACAGTCATGAAGTGGCCTAGAATTGATCCCATAATTCTTGACAAATCTTCTGTAATAACCACCCATACCAAGAAAACTCCTCAACTGAGTGATAGTCTTAGGTGCTGGCCATTCTTTGATGGAAACTATTTTCTAGGGGTCTGTAGATAGACCCTCTCCTTAGGTAACATGCCCTAAATACTCCACTTGAGGGACAGGAAAACTACATTTGCTAATCTTAGCATATAGTTTTTCTGACCTTAGAATGTCCAGGAATAACTTGAGATGCTTGAGATGAGCTTGTTTGGTCTTGGTATATATCAGAATACCAGCAAAGAATACCAAAAGGTATTTCCGGAGCAAAAACATGATTCATTAAAGATTGGAAGGTAGCAGGTGCATTAGTGAGTCCAAATGGCATCACTAAGTATTCACAATGACAAAAATATGTCCTAAAAGCTGTTTTATGTTCTCTTCGCATTCTTATCTGATGATAACCTGATCTCAAATCATGTTTGGACAACAATTGTGCACCATGTAGCTCATCTAATAGATCCTCAATGACAGGAATATTGAATTTATTTTCTGCACTTAACCCGAAGTTTTAAAACAAGGCCTGCTCTGTGAAGTGATGGAAGTAGTGAAGGTTTAGGCTTCGGATCTGTGAAGTTAAGGAGAGGGAAAGAAGACGGTCATGATAGATTGGTGAATGAGGAAGGAAAAGCCTAAACTATCCAAGCAAGATAGCGCTGTCAGGCAATCCTGTTTGGACCAAGCAAGCAAGTTGGAGCACCTTTCACTCTCAGACATAAAGGCTTTTATCCAATTCAATCACAATATGAGTATGAGGAGCTAAAATCTTTTAGCCGTTGGAGCTCTTTGTTTTGGTTCATACCAGAAGAATGAAATAACCGTTAAATAGCCGTAAGCGGTGGTGGTGATGAAGTCAGTTAATCTGATATATCCTCAGAGGACGATGAAACTAAGTCAAGTGTTAATTATGGAATACCGCCTATCCTTAGAAAATAAGATTGTACTTGTACTTGCTCTCTCATTCCTTGGAGTCCTTCAAGGCTATCAGATCTTGAAACTGGTTCTTCTTTCGCGCTTCCCCTAGCGTAGGCAGTAGTTTGATAGCGAGTTCACCTTCCTAGTAATGTTTTCTCATTTCATTCATTCTCATTCAAATCTACTTCTAAGGCATGTGAAGTACCAGTTGTGGACAGATCCCTCGGCAGAGTATCAACTTGAGATTCTTCTTTCACCCTCCAGGAGTTCAGTTCTTTTCGTTCTATATCAGAATACGACATAGAGGCTGAGCCTGCCGATTGATCAGACTAGCCAACTAAGGGGCGATTCACTTCTATAGAAAAATAGGTTTACTACGCGAAAGCTTCTCTTTATGAAAACCCCTCTGAGTCGTCTATAGCCGCCAAATCCCTTTTGATTCGGTTGTCAGAGTTCCCTTTCAATTTCATTGACCTTGGTACTGCATTTCATAGATACCTTCTCTATTACAGTAACGCAATTCTCCACTGAAGCCATCGACCTAGGTACCGAGTCTGTTATGCGTACGTATTTTCAGACTCTTTATTTGTTTGTGGACAACAAAAATGCAAACATGAGAAAAGGGGATCATTCCATTTTGAACACACCCATCTATCTCATCTGACCTCTCCGAATTCCCGAGTAAAGAACCTTGGGCTATAGATGGTTAGGACATATCATCATCCGGAGGGAGTGGTCTTAATACCGATGTCTTTCTTTAACCTTTGGGAGGTCGAACCACTGAACCTATTTCTTTGACCTTGGGACCGATAGGAAGAAGAAAAAAAAGCAAGGACGAGTGGAACGAAGGAGACTAGACTAGCGTTAGGAAGGACAAAGGAGACAGACATAATTTACATCATAAAAAGAAAAAGGACTTTTTGAAGTTTGAGTGAGGATAATTGTCTGAAATTTCGGAGAGTCGGCTGAAAAAATGCGGAATTGTCTTCGCCTTTGTAAGCGAAAATGTCCAGTAAAGCCTATCTCGCTTTTAGCCTTCATGGTGAATGGCCCACCCTTTCTTTGAACCTTTTCAATGATTGAACGAACTTACATATATGAACTGAGTGCCATTTGATGAGTAAGATCGAACAAGGGCGAGGGATATGGAAAGGATGAAGTAATGAAAGAGGAAGTCATTGCTAGTAGTAACGACTTGTCACGATCCATTGGTTCATATGGAATCCATGTCTGTAATAGATTCTAACATGGGGCAAGGCACACAGAAAAGCAAGGATCATCTAGGAAATATCAAACATTAGGCATGCATCCCGTAGGTAGTTGTACGTGCTTGCAATAAGAACTTGCACAACATCTTTTGTCCTACCATCCCGCTACGAACGGGGCCAAAAGGAACTTATGGAGATTAAGGTGCTCCTGTCAAAGAGCACCGGAACAAAGAATTAACACTCAATGGATACATGAAATCCTCAAATTATAGTCCATCCCCTTTGGTGTCCCAACATGTCACCTTTGGGATCACCGGTTCCGGACCATAATAGGTGCATACAACTCATAGATAGGATCAAGAACAAAAATACACTCATGAAAACACAAGTGGTTCAGATCTGAAATCATGGCACTCGGGCCCAAAGTGACAAGCATTAAGAGCAACAAGTTGAAGCAAAGATGATAAACACCAAAGTAGATGATAGGCAACATGGCCCCAACAATCTGACGAACTATTACATGATCTAACTCATCCAATCCCTACCATCCCTTTGCCTACAACAGGGAATTACTCACACATGAAAGGATAAGTCATGGAGGGATGATGGAGTGGCGATGGTGATGACGATGGCGATGATCTCCCCTCACCGGAGGCCAAAACAGCCTCCAGATTATCCCTCCCGGAGAAGAACAGAGGGTGGCGGCGGCTCCGTGACGAGAATTGGGAAAACGACTTCTGTTCTGGGGTTTCCTCGCGACAGGTAAAAATGGGGGTCCTGGTAGGGCACAAGAGGGGGGGAGGACCCACCTAGGTGGCCTCCTGGCACGGCCAAGGGGGTGGCCGCGCCAGCAGGGCGCCTGGGCCCCCCTGGCTGTCCTCTCGCCCACCTTCTGGTCCTGGGTCCCTCCGGGTGCGTGGATTTTTCGTGAATTTTCTGAGAATTTTCCGAGGTACCTAAAAATTCATATTCCTGCACACAAGATAACCATACAGGCAGCTCTGCTGAAAACAGCGTCAGTCCGGGTTAGTTTCGTTCAAATCATGCAAGAATGAGGCCAAAATAATAGCAAAAGTGTTTGGAAAAGTAGATACGTTTGAGACGTATCAATCCACGATGACTCCAAAAGCCACCCGGTCCATGTGGACCGATGACGGGATTGTGTCCCCGTCGGAACGTTGTCGATGAAGACATCGCGGTACGGCCACGACGATGAAGTAGCACCACAAGTGTAGCGCCTCGCGGGATTACACACATACGATGTACCCGACGTTCCCTCCGGGCTCCGAACCAGGAGAGCAGCGGAAACAAGATGGATTCGGATCCCGATTCCAGCAGCACGGCGACGTGCGTATACTGGAAAAATCCCCAACCAATTGCAGACTCCAAACAAGGGGAGTGCGCTCAAGGATGGAGAAAAGAGGAAGAGAGATGAGAACTTGTCTCAAAAAATTCATGAAGAAAAAATAAAGGGGTTCGTAGTAGTGGTAATCCGGGTTGTATTCTGGCACACCGGTGCCGAGTCTGTAGTTTCCCACAGATCTGATAGACCCTTCATCTGAGAAGCTTCCTTGACTTGGATATGAGTCGGCTTCAGTCAGTTCTTCTGAGGCGTCGTACATTGGGGACTCGAAAGAGCACTCTGACTCTGGAGTCTCACCGATGAATCCGACGAAAGTTCTTTTGGAGCCGGCGTGTCGCCGACTTGAAGTTTCCATGGGAACTTCAGGATCTGGCTCTGGCTCAGATCCGCCCGTCCTACCGATGAAGATGTGAATAGACCCGATTGGGACCCGATATCCTGATCCGACGGCATCGGCTTCGGGGCCCCAGGTTGAGTCGTCGATGCAGAGCTTCCCACGCCGGCTTCTGGTGATCTGTCCAGCGACGAATCCCTCCATGCCGTGCAGAGACCCCTCCAGAATCTCAACACCTGCGAGCGCAGGCCCCACGGTGGGCGCCAACTGTCGTGGGAAAGTCACGACAGATGTCCGAAGAGTCAAACTTAATAAGAGTTCAAACAATTCGTTGTTGGGTTCATATTCCTGACTCTTTTGCCCACCTTGTGATGGATTCGAAGCCTCCAGGTTTGTGGCTTCGCTCTGAGGGGTGCCCTCATGGGACCATCTGGGTGGCAACCAACTTCTCTGGTGAGGATTCATATTTTTGCAGAAAGGTTGGAAATTTTTTCTTCGCTCCAGGAACATTCAGAAAGGGGATAGGATCATCTTCAGATATGATGGTGAATATACCCTGTGGGCAAGGATTTTTGACTCGGATGGTGATCGAGACGGCTGTTGTATGGAGAGCTCCAGTAGTAGTGATGAAGATTTTTACAACAATGCAAGAGAGGCCAAAGTCACCTCATCTGAAGATGAAGCCGACTCTGAAGATGATGACTAAAGCTGTAATTTTCTACTTAGTAGTGCTTTGCCGACTTTGGCTATTGCTTTCCGGCAATGTAGGGCTCCTCCTTTTGATGTAAGACTCTGCTGTTAATGAATGAAATTTATAATTTCCCATCAAGTCTATAAGTCGATTTTATTCCTGATTTTGAATTTTACATGTGAGCCGTCTTGTATATGTAGCCCTCTGAGTCGATTGAGAATCACCATATGACGTTGATCGACTCATAGGATAGATCGGCTTGTAGCCCCCATGAGTTGGTGTGGTCATCTTGTGTGTCAAACCGGGTCATATAAATTTTGAAGTGTTACTCCCAAGAGTCGATGTATGCATCTGAGTGCTGTATCGAGTCTTTGCTTGAGAAGAAACTTCGTAGTGTAGTCCCCAAGAGTCAGCACGAACATCATTGCGTCGTGTCGGGTCTTTGAGAAGAGATTTTGAAGTGTAGTCCCCATGAGTCGGTATATGCATCTGTGTGCTTGTGCTGAGTCATATAGGTCTAACTTGCAGAAATTTTTCGTAAATAGTTATAAGATGCAGGATGATGCAAAGAATGAATATGCAAGGGCTAGTAGAAGTCGACTTAGACCTCATCTTCTCGCGTTGAGAAAGATTATTGGTTTAGGAGTCGAAACATCTCTGTAGAGTCGGGTTTTCACTGACGCGTGCCCGACTCTTTAGGACTAAATTCGATAGGTCTTTTATGTAAGCCCCGAAATTTAGACCAAACGGTTGCGCGTTAGTTATGTAAGCTCTAAACTGTACAGGCCGGGCATGGGTGGCCAATTCATGTGTATGCCAGGGTTTTTTCGGTTTTTAAGAGTCTATGAGAGCCATCAAACCCTCTTTAACCCCTTATCAATGCAAACACATGTGAAGTTTTACATATATATGCCGGCTTTTCTGGTAGGAGTCGATGAGTATCATCAAGCCCCCCTTTCACCTTATCAAAGAAATATACATGCTCAGAGCCGATAAAGGGTTGATCAAGCCCTCAGGTCTCTAAGAATTTTATGATGCAATATGTTGCACTATGTTGCAATATGATGTAATATGTATGAAAACTATGCAATATGAAGGTTGATTTTATGCATAAGTGTGGCGAGAGCCGGTGCGACGGAGTCGACTTTGAGATGTGGCGAAAGCCGGTTTTCGATTGTAAATCGACTTTATTTATGGCGAGAGCCGGTGCGACACGTGTCGACTTATATATATAGTGTGGGTCTATTCTAATAACACCCCTTAAGACTCTTATTCTAACAACACCCCTTATTCTAACAACACCTCTCACCCGGCCCGTACCTACAAAAATCTGATAAAAACAACGGAACGAATAAACCGACCAACCCACTGCTCTCCCTCTCCCGTGCTCCCCACCGCACCCCCACCCACCCACGACTCTCTCCCGTTCTCCCCACCGCAACCCACCCACCACCGGCCACGCCCCTCTCGGCCTTGTAGTGCGCCGACGGCAGAGAGGCAGATGGCGCGCCATGGCACTGTGTTTTTTTTGCAGTGCTCAACCGCTGCAAACGCAGCCCCCGACGGCTTTCAGTTCATTTTTCTATGATATTTTTGCAAAAGAATGCGGTTCACTTTTTGGAAGTGTTGTGGTTCACTTGCCCTTGTATTTGTGATCCGCCCTTGTATTTATGATCCGCTCTCGTTCATAAAAAGTAGTTCTCTTGCTCGTCTCATGCAGTGAGGTTTTTTATATGATGTAGTGTGGTCCATTGGATAATTAAGTTTACTGGACGTGGTTTTGATTGGTCCTGCGGTTCAGCGGTTTAATTTTCGTGAAGCGAACTGAAAAGTTCTGACAAATAAATCAAAAAAACATGCAGTTCTTTTTTTCAACATTGAATTCCGGTCGCCCGACGGATGCGGTCCACTTCGCCGATTCCGGATCTCAGGAAAACACGTGCATTTCTTTTTCCCGATAATGCAGTGCGGTTGCACGTCGGATGCATTTACATGCATTTCGCCTCGTCGATTCTAAATCCACAGCAAACACGTTCGTTTCTGTTCGCCGCTAATGCAGTGCGCTTGCCTGTCGGATGCACGTGCGAACGCCCAACAGATGTAGTTCGCTTGGTCGCTTTTCGGTACACGAAGAACAGAGTTCCGCGTTTTTAGTACAATCAACACAACTTTTAAACCGTAAGGAGTTAGAAAGAGTGATCTACATGAAAATGGAGCGCCTCGACGAGAGCTATCCAACCGTGTATCAATTGCATCGATCGGACGAACGAATCAAATTTTTTTACGCAAAAACGCCCCCTGTCCACAAGAGGGCAGCGCCACCGTTTTTTAAGTTCCTTCAAAACCGTGCAGAATCTAGAAAAGTGTTCAACATGTCGAAGATGCTCCTACTCCATACAAATCCAACAGTGTATCATACGCATCGTTTCGACAAACGGTTAAAAAGTTTGACTCTCTACGAGATCCGAAAACCAAAAACAGAGTGGCTGCATTTTTTTCAATTTGAAATTGCTCTCAAATCGTGAGGAATTAGACAAAGTGTTCTACATATTGATGGAGCGCTTGATCGATATATTTCCAACGGTATATCATTTGCATCATTCCGATGAACGGTTTATGAGAAATCGCGAAAATACGCCCGCTGCAAAAGTATGTCGCCGCTCCGTTTTCAAAACTGCTCTTAATCCGTGAGGAATTAGAAGAAGTGTTCAACATATGGAAGATGCTCCATTTCAATACGAATCCAACGGTGTATCATACACTCAATTCTGACAAACGGTTAAAAAGTTGAAGCCGAAAACGGTGCATGTGGTTCTGTTTTACCCGAGGTGCAGTGCTCTGAATTCAGCAGTGCGGTTCTCTTTGCGATACGATACAACGGTGTCAGAATAGACCGGCTGTATATATATATATATATATATATATATATATATATATGGCGAAAGCCGGTGCGACGAAGGTCGACTTTGTACAATAGTGTTCCTGTACTACCTAAGTATAATATGGACGAAGTTGTGCGATGTTCCACGGCCTGGGAGTCTCCTCCATAGATGTGCGTTATTCTGCCTTCTCGTGTATATCAACCAGGTAGTAGGATCTATTGTAGAGGTTCTTGCTGACCATGAACGACCCTTCCCATGGAGAAGAGAGCTTGTGCATCCCATCCTTTTACTGTATGAGGCGGAACACTAAGTCACCTTCCTAGAAAGTCTGACTTTTGATACGACGACTATGATATCGTCGCAGATCTTGTTGATAGATAGCCGAATGAGATGCTGCTAGTTCTCTTTTTCGAGAACATCCAGGGCGTGTTGCCTCGCTCTTTCGTTGTCGGCTTCCACATAAGCTGCGACCCTTGGCGAGTCGTGACGAATGTCACTTGGGAGAACGGCTTCTGCTCCATAAACCAGGAAGAAGGGTGTGTAGCCTGTTGACCTATTAGGAGTCGTCCTGATACTCCATAATACTAAGGGAAATTCATCCTCCCAGCAACCCGACGTCCTTTTCAAAGGAACGAAGAGTCGGGGTTTGATGCCTCGGGGCAACTCCTAGTTGGCTCTCTCGGCTTGTCCATTGGTCTGCGGGTGAGCTACTGACGCAAGATCGAGTCGGATGTGCTCATTTTGACAGAATCGCTGCATAACCCCTTCTGATAGGTTAGACCCGTTATCAGTGATGATGATGGGGGTTAGCCGAATCTGTATATTATTTTTTTCAAGAATTTCAATGCCGTTGCTGCGTCGCACTTGCTGACCGGCTCTGCTTCGACCCACTTGGTGAACTTATCGACTGCCACCAGTAAGTTTGTGTTCTTGTTGGCTGACCTTTTGAAAGGTCCGACCATATCAATCCCCCACACCGCAAAGGGCCAAGTGATGGGGATCATCCTGAGCTCTTGAGCCGGCACATGAGCTTGCTTAGCATAACGCTAGCACCCGTCACATTTTTTGACTATGTCTTCTGTGTCCGCATGTTCTGTGGGCCAGTAGAATCCATGTCTATAGGCTTTAGCCACAAGCGAACGAGAGCCGGCGTGATGCCCACAGTCTCTAGAGTGTATTTCATTGAGGATCTATCTGCCTTCTTCAGGTGACACACATCTTTGAAAGACATCTGCCGGGCTCCGCCGATGTAACTCACCGTTGATGAGCACAAAAGATTTGCTTCCGCTGATAATTTGTCTGGCCTCTACCTCATCAGCGGGTAAGGTTCCCCGGGTGTGGTAATCCAAATAAGGCACAACCCATGAGGGGGTATCATGTATTGCGGCCACCAGAGCCGGTTCTGGGTCCATCTCTGCTATGTCTTGCTTCGTTGGTATTTGCACGGACGACTTTGTTAAGACGTCAAGGAACACATTTGGTGGAACCGGCTTTTGCTGAGAGCCGAGCCGGGATAGAGCGTCTGCAGCTTTGTTTAGCTTACGCTCCACATAGTCCAGTTGGTACCCAACAAAGAAACCGGCTTGTTTTTCTACCTCCCGCCGATAGGCTGCCATTGTGGCATCTTTGGAGTTCCACCTTCCCGACACTTAATGGGAAACAAGATCAGAGTGGCCATAGCATCGGATTCGGCTTATGTTCATCTCGCGAGCCAGGCACATCCCATGGATTAGGGCCTCATATTCTGCTGCGTTGTTGGTGCAAATGAACTGTAGCTGCAAGACATAGCAAAATTGTTCTCCTTTGGGGGAAGTGAGGACCACGCCGGCTCCTGACCCTTGAAACTGCTGACTCCCGTAGAAGTGCATTGTCCAGTATTTTGTGATCGACTTCTCCGGAGGCGCCTGAATTTTTGTCCAATCATTGACGAAGTCAACTAGCGCTTGGTACTTGATGGTCGTACGTGGTTCATACTTGATGTGATAAGCCCCCAAATCTATAGCCCACTTTGCAATCCTTCCCGTGGCTTTGGGGTTCTGGATGATGTCTGGAAGCGGTGCCGAGCTGACTACAGTTATGGGGTGCTCCTGGAAGTAATTCTTGAGTTTCTGACTTTCCATGAATACACCGAGGACCAACTTCTGCCAGTGAGGGTAGCGTTGCTTTGATGAAGTCAGGATCTCACCGATATAATAGACTGGTATCTGCAACGGGTGCTCTTTGCCGGCTTCCATACGTTCAACCACAACCACGGCACTGACAACTTGATTATTGGAAGAAATATAGAGTAGCATCGGCTCTTTTGGTTTAGGATCTTCTAGGATTGGGGCCTGGGACAACTGTCTCTTTAATGCTTCTAGGGCTTGGTCGGCTTCATCATCCCAGGACAAACTTCTCCGACTTTCGCAGGAGTCGGTATAGGGGGATTGCTTTCTCTCCGAGTCGGCTGATGAACCGACTCAAGGCAGCCACACATCATGTGAGTCGTTGGACTCCCTTCACTGAAGCCGGCTTTTGGAGGGCCATGATAGCATTGATATTCTCTGGGTTGGCCTCTCTCAGACACTATGTATCCGAGGAGTTTTCCTGCGGGGACTCTAAAAGTGCATTTGGCAGGGTTTAACTTCATCTGGTACTTGTGCAGATTTTTGAAGGTCTCCTTGAGGTCACTGATGAGTGAGTCGGCCAGCTGAGATTTAATCACAATGTCATCTACGTACGCGTGCACATTGCGCCCAATTTGCTCCTTGAGGCAACTTTGCACGGTTCGCTGATATGTGGCCCCTGCGTTCTTCAAACCGAAGGGCATAGAAGTGTAGCAGTATATCCCAAAGGGAGTGATGAAAGCCGTTTTATCCTGGTCTTCAAGAGCAATCTTGATTTGGTGATAGCCAGAGTAGGAGTCAAGAAAACACAAGTGCTCGCACCCTGCGGTAGAGTCGATGATCTGATCGATGCAACACAGTGCGAAGGGATCCTTTAGGCAGGCATTGTTTAAGTCGGTGTAGTCGGTGCACATGTGCTAGGTCCCGTTCTTTTTCAAAATGAGGACCGGGTTTGGAAACCACTCCGGATAGAAAACTTCCATGATGAACCCGGCGGCAAGAAGCCGATCTATCTCTTCCCCGATGGCGTTCCTCCTTTCATCGTTGAAGCGACGAAGGAATTGTTTGACCGGTTGCAGCTTTGGATCAATATTTACGTGGTGCTCAGCGAGAGTTCCCTCGGGACGCCTGGCATGTCGGAAGGTTTCTGAAAGTCCAAGTATGTGATCAGAGGGGGAGGGGGTGAATGATCACTTCAAATTTTCGCATGAAACTCTGAAGTGAAGCATAACTTAGCAGCAAAAGTAATTCAACAGAAAGGTAAACAGTGAAGCAGAACAAGAGTGAAGCATAACATAGCGAATCAAAAGCATCGAATCAGTTGCATTGTATCAAATCACATAAGAAGTTGCAATACTGAATGTAAGTGCGGAATGTAAAACAAACTCTTGACTCGGCGATGTTTGGTCGACCAGTTCACACTCTGCAAAGTGCTACGTCTGGTTGGAGGGACTTGTGATTGAACACATGATCTAACCTGTCTCCGTCCGTTTCTCCACTGCACCAATCTCCTTGAGCTTGGCCAGTTCTTCACTCGTGGTTGATTATTGAGGAAATCCCCGAAATCTTTGACAGACAGGACTTCGAGGCGACATTTACTCTTCGCTCTCTGAAGAACAACGCTCTAACCATCTAGGAGAATTGCAGTTCTCCAAGATAAAAAGGCTAGTAAGCTTTCACCTAACTCATCTCAAATCTACTCAGATCAATGGGACTTAGGTTTCAGTATTCTGGGTTTGGGTTTTGATTCAGTGGTGTTCTTGGGGTGCTCTCTTCAGTCTCTCTCAGGAATGTTCTTAGAGCAGTCGCCCGCAAATAAAGGAGGGGGCGGCGTATTTATAGTTGGCGATCTCGAGGTGTGAAATGACCAGATTGACCTGAAGTGACAGCTTGACACGTGTCCACAACGGTCGGATTTGTCATTACTGCGCAACTTTACTTGCGGAACAAGTAAAGCTGCTCACAGACTTAGTTCTGCTTCAGAAGCCAAAGAACGAAGTCTTTGCTACTGAAGCTTAACTCGGTGCACATGAGATTTCTTCACTCTGGCTTCTCACTTGGTTTGGATTTGATCTGAGCATTTTCTCAATAACTTCGGTGTCCACAAACTAAAGACCCCTCTTGATAGTACGGTTTGTCTTATGACTCAAAGAACAGAAAAAGAACTACACAAAAAATCTAAGTCTTGCGCCATCTTCTTCATTTCCTTCAATGAGTTGAGCTTCAGGACACCTTCATTTTTGGGGGTCATCCTCCGTGATTAAGCTTCGCTCAAGGGGTAATGCTTCGATAACTTGAAAAACTAACCTGAAGCTTTATCACCTAGCTTGTCCTTCAGGAACCTATTCAACTGTTTACACTAGAAAACATTGTTAGTTCCTCTACTGTCTTGTCCAACAATATCCAAAACACACGGGGGCAAAACTTTTCTCTTACAATCTCCCCCTTTTTGACTATTGTTGACAAAACAGGCATCGATAAAACATATTGAAGTTTTTGTGAAGTGATGGGACAAACTCTAAGATATGAAGTTTTTGACTCCCCCTGAATGCAAGCATTGAAGATTTATATAATCGAAGTTAATCCTTGAGAGAAATTTCTTCGGTGGAGAGCAAAACAAATATCTTAGCGAATACAATTGCATTTGAAGATATATATATATATATATATATATATATATATATATATATCCAGAAATGTGTGCAATTGCTTCCAATGACCCGTGACTTAGAAAATAATAACCACCTGCAAGATAGAGGATATGAAGCAATACTTGCGATCAAGGGGTTATTAAAACTTAAGTGTATCACAGGAGTAGCATAACCGAATGTAAACTTAAGTTACAACCCAATCGAATAGAATGGAATGTTTGTTGTAACTTAAACCAAGTGAAGCAAAATGCAAATAGAAAAATCCCTTTCCCCGATGCAAATCTAACTCATCGATGCCCTCATTCTCCCCCTTTTTGTCAATGATTGGACAAAATGTTGGGAAGAGGTTCGAGAGATTTACTGCGCTGCATCAGCACCCTTGGAGCCCGACGAAGCTGAGCTGGACGAAGACTCATCCGAAGAAGATTGATCGCCAGAAGATTCTTCTTCCGAAGCAGATGAAGGAATTGCTTCGAGTCTCGTCTGAGTGATGAGGTTGTTGTCGAGGTCGCTGTCGTCGAGGCCGTCGTCGTCCTTCGATGTGATGGAGTCGTTTTCAGAGACGGTGTCTGGCCTGATGGGTTCTGGCTCGTTGACGAAGAGGAATTCATCAATCTTGTGTAGGGGAGGGATCTTTTGATTCTTTCGATTCACCGTATCATCACGGGAAAAGTTTCGCTGGAGGTGCTCATACTATTTGTAAATGCGATCTTTACGAAGGCCTTTAATAGAGTTGAATTTTCGGAGTCCCTTCCTGGAATGACGTTTGAGTACACGCAGATACTAATTGTTGTTGAGCGCAATGTTGCCAACACGGTTTATTTCATCAGCAAGAAATTGCATCTGGCGCTGATTGGCTTCAATGAAGTTTTCGCGCATTTGCTGCGACCGAAGATTAACTTCAAAGTGGCGGCAATCTTTCTGGAATTTCTTTGATAAGTTGTGCTCATTAACTTCATGGCGCACTCCAAAATATGTGGCAAAAGGATCATTGGGCTTCCTCAGCAATTCCAAAGTGTCACGCATAGGAGGAAGGAAAAGCTTCGGATGATGGCGAGCCAAAAAATCTTCATTCCTGCCATAGTCGCAGACAACTGGCAGCCAAGGAGCATATGGCTTCAGTGTGAATGGCAGCTCTGCTGCATGAACCAAATTCCGAAGGAAGCAGTCTTCAAAGTCAAAAGTGAGACCATGAGTGAGCTTCATAATTGCATGCCTTGTCTTTGGATAAAGATTTGATTCTTCTGAAGCAGTACTCAATGGAATCAAGGAGTTAGACAAGATGTAGAACCAGGTCTTGGAAATGAATTTCAAATTCTTTGGGCGAATGTTTTCAGGAATATAGTGTACAGTGACTTCAGTATCCAATAATGTAGCAAATTGTTCTTCAGTCAGATCTGGCTCTAAGTGAATCTTTTCTTGATCGCCAGAATGCCTTGGAATATTGACTATCTCCATGAATTCGGCTAAGGACATTCTGAAGATTTCACCTTGGATCATCCATTCTAGCGTACATGAGCTATGTTCATTTGCATCACCAGAAACATATAGTGTGGCATCAAATTGCTTGATGAGTTCAGAATTGAAGGGAGTGCTCAAAGCAAACAGCCGAGTCAAATTCTGATTCTCAATGGTTTCGGTGATGTTCTTGAAGCAAGTGGCAGTTGAAAGACTTCGCATATCCAGATATCGATGCCTAAACAGAACTCCTTGCTGACAGAAGACTTTGGTGTATAATTTTTTTTGCTCAGCAGTCCAGAAGCGTAGATCATCCGCAGTTCGATCTAAAGCATATGGACTGACACCAAAGAACCGGTGACGTTTCTGATGTTGTTCTAAACTGAACTCTGGATCGTGCCTTGAAGAACAACCAGCGCCCTTGAAGATAGGAAATGTTTCACAGGGGTAATTGGATTCAAGATGGGTGTCTTGGCAGGGGCGCGAATGAGCGTGAAACCTTTGCAGAGGAGCTATTTGATTGGCTCTTGACGACCAGCAGTTTGAGCGACTATTAGCTCTTGCTCTTGCGAGAGATTTAGTATCTGTACTTGCTCATCTTCATCTTCATGTGCTTCAGTACGAGGCACATTTGATTCGGATTCTTCAGCGGTTCTGGAGGGGGAAAAGTCTCGGGTGCCAAGGGTTCTGGAGTGGGATGGAGAGGGTTCATTTGCTTCAGGATGAGTTGATGGGGGAAGCATGTGGTGTGGGAGTCCTTTGCGGTGCGGGGGATGGAGCACTTGTTGGTGTGGGTGCACGAGGTGGAATAGGTGCGGGCGTTGGAGCAGGTGTTGGGGTTGGGGTTGGAGTTTTTGGAGGTGGAGTTTGTTTGGGAGTGGATTTGGTAGGAGGAGGTGTAGGGGTTTTTGTGGGTGAAGCTGAAGCTTTTGGTTTTGGCTGGGAGGGCTTTGGCTTGAGAGCAGGAGTGGGAACTGCTTCAGGAATTTCCTTCGGCTGCTCATCACTTGTATCCATGTTAGCAGCTGAGGCCAAAGTGACCTTCCGCTTCTTGGTAGTTCTCTTCTTTGGTGAAGGATCAGAAGGCTTGGCAACAACAGGTTTTGCAACAACTGGTTCAGCTTCTTGCGGGGCCTTGCGCTTTCGTGAATCTCTTTCCATAATGGATGCATTATGTGTCTTCACCATTTCATCGACAACAGCTTTAATCTTGCCCTTGAAGATTTTGATGTTTTCCTTGGTGGTGGTGTTGACGTCTGTCACCATCTGAAGCAATTTCAAAGCGTGTTGTTTGAATTCTTCATATGTTTCAGCTTCAGCGCGCTTCTGATAGTTGTGAATCTTTTCAACTTCAGATCTATCTCTAGAATGCAAGTCCTTCAGCTGACTAATCATAGTGGAGATCACTGCTTCGATGGAGCCTGAAATATAGACTTCACCTAGATCACCACCTTCAGACTCTACTACTGCACACTTCTTCCAAAGGGCTTCAGTAATGCCCAATTGATCGCATAGTTCACCTTCACGAGGATCAGGGAACTGATGTTCACTATGGCGATCAGCTTCAACTTGAGCTTCAGGCATAGAGATGCCTTTCTGCTTCGGTGGAATAACTTCAGTGAAGGGAGTCATATCGACAACCGACTTCTTCTGGACAACCCTTGCAGATTTCTCAACTTTCTTTGTTCTGAGGCCTTCTAGAGATGCCTTGCGTTTAGCTTCGTGCTCAGCCAACAGTTTGGCTTCTTCTGCAGCTTTTTCTTCATTCTTTTCGGCTTCGGCGAGCTTGCGCTTCGTCTCAGCCTTCTCTGCAGCAAATCTTGCGGAGTCCAACTCCCTTTGCTTTCTTGCAGCTGTTTCTTCTGCCTTTTGCTTCTCTGCAGAATCTTTAGCAAGAATGTTCCGTTCCAGTGCCTCCTCGAGGTCTTTTTGCTTTAGTTCAGCTTCAGTGAGCTTTCGCTTCGCTGAAGGGTTTGGTGGAGCAGACTGCTTGGGCTTCGGTGGTGCAGCGGCCTTTGCAGATTGTTGATGCTTAGCAGGGTCATGCCTCTGCTTCGAGCGCCTCTCAGTGTTGAGAGCATCAGCCGGTGGCTTGGAGGCCAAGGGCTTCGCAACCACCAAATTTGATAAGTCAATGGTGGGGCGAGCTGAGGGCTTATCCTTGGGGTCTTGAATCTTTATCCACTTAGCAACAGGTTTTTCTCCTGACTACTTCTTAAGTGGAAGCCGAATCCTTTTCTTATTGGGAGGAGAAGGTTCTGACTCATCATCTGCTTCAGATTCTGATTCTTCATCAGCTTCAGCATTTGACTCGTCAAGAATCGAGTCTTCCAAAGCAGCTCGTTCCAGTCTTGCTTGCTCTTCATCATCTGTGGAAGCATGAGGAGGAGAAGCAGGTTTCTTCTTAAGTTTCCTCTTCTTCTTCGAGCTAGGCCGAACATCATGGGCTTCAACTTCAGCTAGCTTGGCAGCCTTCTTTGCTTCCTTGAGTCTCTTTTTCTCTGCAGCGATTCTCAATCGCTCTTGCTCATCAGGATAATCATCAGGGGTCTTAAGAGTATTGGGGTGAGGATACTTTGGTGGAACAGGATAATACAAGTGACGATTTTCTTCAGTGTACTGACCACACATAGCAGAAGTGTACTGGTATGGTGGGTTGAAGGCAAACTGCATTGCCCACTTCCAATCTGGAATGCTCTTGTACTTGTACCATCTGATGGCCCAGTAGGGGCGAATGTTTTGCAAACGAATCTTGCGCTGATCTTTGGTTTCTTCTGGAGGCGTATCATATCCAAGCTCAATGCGAATGGACTTGGGAATGCCTCTTGCATTGTTGGTTTCCTTTGTTCTGCCTCCTTTTCTCTTGGGAGCTGGCTGTTCTGCTTTGTTGAGGTGATCAAGAACAGGGGACTCATTCCGGAAGCCTAAATCCACAGACATCCTGTGAAAAAGCACAAGGTAGCGAGGGAAAAACAGAAGTATGGTATGAGCACCAGCAAAAGTTTCGACCTAAAAAAATGGTTTTGACAAGAGATTCAGAGTGGAATATGGGTGATGTTTCTGGTCTGTTCTGAGCTAGACTTAGCCACAATGGTTTCGACCGTCCCTCCGGATTCTCTGGCGAGGATTTCATGGCGTTTCATGAGAGAATCTCAACGACCCGGATTAGACGGGATCTCAAAGACCGAAGAATATGTCTTCGACTTGAGTAAAACTTCGATAAAAGTTGGAAGCATTTGATTCAGAACTCAATGACGTTTGAAGCAAAATACTTTCCGTGTCAAGTATGTTCAACCATTTTGGATAGATAGAATAAGAAGGAAAAAGAACAGAAAGGGGTAGGGTCCGAAACTTATCACCTCGAAGAAAAAACCAAGCGAAGCAAAAGGTGATAAGCATTGAGGACTAAATCCAAGCAAAATAGAAATAAGAATTGAAGTAAAAGCAAATAACGAAACCAAAGACAAACAACGAAGAAAATGAATATATACAAGGAGGTAAAGGTTTGGTCTTACAGTACATTGCGTGAGTCCAATATATTGAGCTCACACCTTAACGCACAGAACCTTTTCTCATCCAATGGTTTCGTGAATATGTCGGCCAATTGATCTTCAGTTCTGACATGACTTATCACAATATCTTCACGCTGAACATGATCACGAAGAAAATGATGGCGAATGTCAATATGCTTCGTGTGAGAATGTTGTACAGTTTTGTGAGAAATTTTGATTGCACTCTCATTATCACATAGAAGAGGAATTTTCTTCACATGAATACCATAATCCTTCAGCGTTTGCTTCAGCCAAAGAATCTGAGTACAACATGACCCAGAAGCAATGTATTCGGCTTCAGTTGTAGATATTGAGACACAGTTTTTCTTCTTGGAAGCCCAACACACAAGTGATCTTCCAAGGAAATGACAAGTCCCCGAGGTTGATTTCCTATCCACACAATCACCAGACCAGTCTGAACCAGAATAGCCAATAAGATCAAACTGAGCTCCCTTGGGATACCACAAGCCCAAGGTTGGTGTGTGATCAAGATACCGAAGAATTCGCTTTACAACAGTATGATGTGATTCCTTTGGATTGGCCTGAAAACGAGCACAAATACATACTAAAAGCATAATGTCAGGTCTAGATGCACAAAGATATAAAAGAGAGCCAATCATAGACCGATATTTCTTCTGGTCGAAGGCTTTGCCCTTCTCATCTGCATCTAGGAAGCCATTGGTAGGCATTGGAGTCTTAATAGTTTTGCAATTAGTGAGACCAAACTTCTTCAGGCAATCCTTGAGATATTTTTCTTGAGAAATAAAGGTGCCATTCTTCTATTGACGAATTTTAAGTCCAAGAAAAAACTTAAATTCACCCATCATTGACATCTCATATTTCTTTGACATCATTTTGGCAAATTCTGCGCTGATTTCAGTGTTAGTGCAGCCAAAAATAATATCATCTACATATATTTGACAAACAAACAAATCACCATTATAAGATCGAGTGAAAAGAGTTGGGTCAGTTGTTCCTGGTTTGAAGCCTTTCTTCAGAAGTAAATCCTTCCGTGTGTCGTACCAAGCACGAGGTGCTTGCTTCAACCCATAGAGAGCCTTGTGCTACCTGTACACCATGTCAGGTTTATTTGGGTCTTCAAAACCTGGAGGCTGCATAACATACACTTCTTCTTCGATTTCTCCGTTAAGAAAAGCACTTTTCACATCCATTTGATAAAGTAGAATACCATTGAAATTTACAAAGGCAAGCATAACACGAATGGATTCGAGAAGAGCAACTGGAGCATAAGTCCCGCTGAAATCGATACCTTCAATTTGGGTGTATCCTTGTGCTACCAGTCGTGCTTTGTTTCTTACCACTATACAATCTTCATCTTGCTTGTTGCAAAAAATCCACTTTGTACCAATGATGTTGTGCTTCGTGGGATCAGGCCTATCAACTAAGGACCAGACTTTGTTTCGCTCGAACTGGTTAAGTTCTTCGAGCATAGCGGTTAACCAATCTAGATCCTTCATGGCTTCATCAAACTTTGAAGGTTCTAGCATGGAGACAAACAAAAAGTTTCCACAGAAGTTAGCCAAACGAGTACGAGAACGAGTTGTGGGACGACCTGGTTGTTGAATTTCTTCAAGGATCGAATCAACATCAACTCTTCTTCGAACTCGTGATAAAGTAGAATCGTTTGCTTCAGGCTCAGCTTCAGCTTCAGGATCTGCTTCAGCTTCAGGATCTGCTTCACCTTCAGCCTCAACATTTCCTTCAGGATTAGCATTTCCTTCGTTCCCTTGTCCTTCTTCGTTCTGTTCACCATCAGCTTCAGGATGTTGATCTTCAGCGCCCCGGGCTAGGTGTGGGAACATTGGATCATCATCATCCCTATTAGCTTGACGAGGATTTGCTTCAACAGGACGAATCTCTCCAATAGCCATGGACCTGATCACTTCATCAAGAGGAGGTTCATCTAGATCATGAGGCAAATGCTCTTTTTGAGAGCCATTAGTTTCATCAAACCTCACATTTACAGTTTCCATAACTTTCCCAAAGTGGGAGTTATACACTCTGTAAGTGTGAGAATTTGAGCCATAACCTAGTAGAAAACCTTCATGTGCCTTAGGGGCAAATTTGGAGCTATGATTCATATCTATAATAAAGCAAGGAGCACCAAATACCCTAAGATACGAAACATTTGGCTTGTTACCAGTGATAAGTTCAGGTGAAGTTTTCTTCAGAAATTTGTGAAGGTAAACCTTGTTGATGATATGACATGCAGTGTTAATTGCTTCGGCCTAGAACCTGATAGGAGTCTTGTATTCAGCAAGCATAGTTCTGGCCATTTCAATAAGAGTTCTATTCTTCCTTTCAACTACACCATTCTGTTGAGGTGTATAAGCAGCAGAGAACTCATGAGTAAAGCCATGATCATCAAGAAATTCTTCAATATGAGTATTTTTGAATTCAGTTCCATTATCACTTCGGATATGCTTCAAAGATAATTCATATTTGGTTTGAGCTCTCTTAGCGAATGACTTGAAGATTTCAACAACTTTGCTCTTGTCATCCAGAAAGAAAACCCAAGTATAACGAGAAAAATCATGAACAATAACAAGACCATATTTGTTTCCTCCCAGGCTTGCATAACTTTGAGGACCGAAAAGATCCATATGAAGCAATTCAAGAGGACGAGTAGTAGTCATGATAGTCTTCGCTGAATGATGTTTCTTCGTAATTTTACTAGCTTCACAAGCACTGCAGAGACGATCCTTATCGAATTTCACTTTGCTAATGCCAATAACATGCTTCTTCTTCACTAGATTTTGAAGATTTCTCATCCCTGCATGACCAAGTCTTCGATGCCATAACCAACCAGATGAAGCTTTTGCCATTGGGCATGTGGATACAGAAGGACCCAAAGAAAAATCAACAATATATAAATCTCCTTTTCGGTAACCCTCGAAGACAAACGTATAGTCATCCTGTGAAAAGACAACACAACGCGAAGCAGAAAATAGAACAAGCATACCCATATCGCATAACTTCGAAATAGACATAAGATTATATCCAAGAGATTGGACTAGCATATACTTGTCAATGTGCTTATCTTTTGATATGGCAACCTTACCCAAACCTAAAACTTTACCCTTGTTGTTATCACCGAAGGTAATGTACTTCTGAGAAGATTGAGATAGTTTTTCTTCGATGAATAACTCCTTGTCTCCGGTCATATGATTTGTGCAACCACTATCCATGACCCATTCGGATCCACCGGAGACATAGCCCTGCAGAAGAATTAGTTCTTCTTAACCACCCACAAACGAGCAGGTGACTGAGAAGAGGTGGAAGCACTTGTTGAAGCAATATTAAAACGAACATGATTATAATGCCTTGCCTAGGATGGCGTGATATGGGCTCTCGAGTTTCACCACTTCGTAGGGTATAATCTCAGAGCAAAAAATTTCAGGAGTTCCAAAGGCTGTCTCCAGGTAGATTTTTCCTATCGGCTGTGCCGAGTTTCCTGGGACTATTCCATGGAACATGGTGTTGGAGGTTTGCAGCTGTTTGTGAGCCAGTCCCATCCTTCGGAACGTCTCGTAGTAGAGGATGTTAATACTGCTTCCTCCATCCATGAGTACTTTGTCAAGAGATGTAGCACCCAATTTGTGGAGAAACTACCAGGGCTAGAGAACCCTGGTTTTCTACCGCTGGTGGGTGGTCATCCCTGATACGTCCAAAACGTATCTATCATTTCTACTTGCTCCATGCATGTTTTGTGTGATATTGCTATGATCTAGATACACTTTCATACACTTTTGATCATATTTGGACTAACCTATTAACTCAGTGCACCCCAGTGCCAGTTCCTGTTTTCTGCTGTTTTTCTATTTCAGTTTTCCCCCATACAAAAAGTGCCAGAAAAATTCGGGAAAATTCAGATAAAAAATCAGATTGACGAAAATTCAGATAAAAAAGAGGGGAGCCAGGGGGGCCCCAGGCGGCCACCTGGCGCGGCCCCACCCCTGGCCGCGCCAGGGTGGCGCCTGGGGCCCCTGGTCCACCTCTGGCTGCCCCCTTCGCCTATTTATTCTCCGTCATGGGAAAACTCCAGGAGAGGAACCCTATTCCGCGAACTCGCCTCTGTTCCACCGCCGCCGCGCTTCCGAAGATCGGGAGCACCAGAAGACCTCTTCCCGGAACCCTGCCGGAGGGAGGATTGACCTCCGGGAGTCTCCTCTCCACCATGGATGCTCCCCGGATGTCTCGTGAGTAGTTTTCCTTGGACCATGGGTCCGTGATCAGTAGCTATGTGATGTTCTCCTCCCCTCTTTGATCTTCATTGTTTAGACCTCGTGAGCTGCCCAACATGATCGAGGCACCTTTGTAATATTTCTTCTATTGCTACGTTGAGTTTGATAGGATCTGATGGATTATGAGATTATGTTCAGATTGTGATTGAGTAATATATTTGGTTTTTATCTCTTATATTTTTGTTCCTAAGTAATTCTTGCATGTTCCCCGTTGCTGTTTATTGCTTTGGCCAAGTAGTAGGTAGTGACTCCAAGAGGGAGCGTTGTGCTAAATTGTGGGTTCATGCCCCCCGATGACACGCTTGAGTACAGAAACATGAGTCTAGGGGATGTGCTGTTGCCACAAGGGGGAAAACAACGGTGCTTGTAACCGCGGTTACAAGGATTGTTTACTTTACGCAGAGTTATTTTTAATGCAGTTGTCTGTTGCTTTGGGTTTACACTTTGGGTGGGGCTCGAAACTTAATACCAGCGAGATGTTCTGGATAGATATCTCAAGGTGGATGATTAGTAGTAGATGCAGATGGATTTCGGTCTACTTACCTTGGCGTACTGCCTGTGCTTTTGAACCTCTTCCTTTCTTTTTTAGCATAGTTAGCATTGCGGCGCGTTCATAATCCTGTCAATTGCCTTTCTGTAATTTGTTTACCTCGCATAGCAATTTTATCGTCTTTTGGGAGAGAGACATCACTAGCGAACATCACGTATCCCGGTCCATATCCTTATCATTGTTTCCACGCTATATTTACTTTTCTGCATTTACTTTCAAGTTGCCATTATTATCCCTTGCGTTTTATCCTTTGTAAACAACAAGACCGGAGAGATTGACAGCCTCTCTGAACTTCGTTGGGAACAAAGTTATCTGTGTCTGTGTGCAGGTCCGCGTCAGTTGCGCCGCTGACACCTACTTATCATCTCTGGAGTCCTACTGGAGACAAACCTTGGTATCTTTACCGAGGGAAATTTGCTGCTGTGCTGCATCACGCCTTCCACTTGGGGCTCACCAATGAAGGGCGAGAAGACTACACCCGTCAACCCTCGTGCCATCAAGCAAATTTCTGGCGCCATTGCCGGGGACTCCAAGTGCTAAGATAGGGGAGTTGCACACTACCCTTTACCTTTGTTTTTTAGTCTTGTTAGTTTATCTTTCAGTTTTTATCTTTGTGTCTTTTATCAAAAACTACAAAAAAATCTGCCACACTTGCTGCTACTATGGGTTCCACTAAAAACACTAAGTTGTGTGACTTCACTAGTCACAACAACCAAGACTTTATCTGCATTCCCATTGCCACAACTGCCAGTTCAGCTACCTCTTATGAAATTAAACCTGCTTTGCTAAACCTTGTTATGAGAGATCAATACTCTGGTGCTGGAGATGATGCTGCTTTACACTTAAATAATTTTGTTGAATTATGTGATATGCAAAAGTATAAAGAAGTAGAAGGTGATGTTGTTAAGCTCAAGCTCTTTCCTTTCTCTTTAAGGGGAGATGCTAAAATCTGGTTTCAATCTTTGCCTAGAAATAGCATAGATTCTTGGTATAAGTGCAAAGATGCTTTTATAGGGAAGTACTACCCTCCTGCTAAGATTATCCAATTGAGGAGTAATATTATGAATCTTAAGCAATTGGATAATGAACACGTTGCCCAAGCTTGGGAACGGATGAAATCTCTTGTTAAGAAATGCCCTACACATGGTTTGACTACCTGGATGGTTATCCAGACTTTTTATGTAGGCTTGAACTTTACCTCGCGGAACCTGTTAGATTCGGCCGCGGGAGGAACCTTTATGTCAACTACACTTGGTGATGCCACAAAGCTTCTTGATGAAATGATGACCAATTATTCCCAATGGCACACAGAACGCGCTCCAACAGGTAGGAAGGTAAATTCTGTCGAGGAAATTACCTCCCTCAATGAAAAAGTTGACTTAATTATGTCTCTACTTACCAAGCAACCCTCTTTTGATCCTCATGATGTTCCTTTAAATTATTTGGTTTCTCAAGAACAAGTAGATGTGAACTTCAGTGCTAGAAACAACTTCAACAACAATGCTTATAGGGGAAATTTTGCTAGCAATCCTAGACCGTTTCCATCCAACGATGGGAACAACAACACTTACCCTAGCAACAATTCCTATAATCCTGCTTATACGAAAAGAGACCTACCCAGCTATGAGAAGTTGGTAGAAATAGAGAAAGCTACTAAGAACTATATGCACACCCAGTTTGAACAAAACAAAGCTTTTTCTAAGCAAATAGGTGAGCATACTGCCATTCTGCAAAACATTAGTGAACAGCTTGATAGCCTGAACAGTGAGATTTCTAATCTCCAGGTTAGACTTACCGCCACCGAAACCCATGTTTCGAATATGTCCCACCCCCAATCTACCTTGATAAATCAAATGGCAGCCAAGCCAGAAGTTATCCCTATGGAAGAGGATAGAATTAAGAGCCTTCCTACACACCACACAGTTGCCACTATCCAAATTGTTGAGGACACTCAAACTATTAGCACCCAATGCACTCCTAGTCCCGTTGGACCTACTAATGGTGATGCTAATACCTCAACCATAGATGAAGAAACTCCTATGAACATAGAGGATTTCAAACAAGTGAGCCTAGATGACACTACTACCACCTTTGATAGTAGTGATATTGATTTTGATAGTTGTACCCTCTCAGAAGTTATCAGTTTTCTACACAAAATGTCTAGAGACCCCCACACTAGCACACTTAATCTTGCCTTCTCGAAGCATATCACAAATTCTCTCATCAAAGCTAGGGAGGAGAAGCTTAGAGTAGAAGCCTCCTTACCTAGGAAGCTAGAGGATGGTTGGGACCCTATGATCAAAATTAAATTAAATAACTTCTCTTGCTATGCTTTATGTGATGTTGGAGCTAGTACCTCCGTTATGCCCAAAAGAATATTTGATATGTTTGAATTGAAACCTTTTGAGCCTTGTTCTTTTGGTGTTCGTCTTGTTGATTCTTCCGTAAAGAAACCTTTAGGGAAGATCGACGATGTTCTTATCATTGTCAATGACAACTATGTTCCCGTTGATTTTTTTGTTATGGATATAGAGTGTGAACCTTTATGTCCAATTATTTTGGGACGTCCTTTTCTTCGCACTGTTGGTCCGGTTATTGACATGAAAGAGGGGAATATAAAATTCCAATTCCCATTTAAAAAGGGGATGGAACACTTCCCTAGAAAGAAAATCAAGTTACCTTTTGAGTCCGTTACTCGGGCAATTTATTCTCTTTCTCTTGATAAAACTTGATTGATCTTTTGCATTAAGCCTAGCTAGTGGCTTTAAAGAAGCGCTTTCGGGAGGCAGCCCACAACGAATTTAGGGTTTTCTTTTTGCTTTTGTTGTGTCTTGATGATTGTTACTTCTGTAGCAACATCATTGTATTTTTATTTTTCAGCTTTGTGCCAAGTTATAGCCTCTTACGGGAAGGGAAGTAAAAGTTGTGACATGATGGCCAGAAAACAGATTCTGTCCTCGTGACCAGAAAAATCCCAGTTCATCTTTTTGAGCTGAAAGTTTTACACAGTATGCTCTATACAATTACGAAACTTCCGTATGTTCTGAGTTTTTTGATTTGAGTTGCAGAAGTACCCCTAAAAAATTCTTTACTATCTGTTGTTCTGTTTTTCACAGATTCTGCCACGTTTTGTCTCTCCCAACTTTTGCAAACCTTAAGATTGCTTTTTCTTTGCAAAAACTTTTTGGCACTCTTGAGAAACAGTAGCTCTTCAAGAATATATTTATATCCAGTGGAGATTTTTTTTTATTAAGGGTACTAACCTCTCTAATCAGCTTGTGATGAGTTATGTATGAAGGGAGTTTTCAAGTGTGCGATAGAAGATGATGAAAGAAGATCCAGGAGTGTCAAGCGCTCAAGCTTGGGGATTCCCCCATGCATCCCCAATAAATATTCAAGGAGACTCAAGCGTCTAAGCTTGGGGATGCCCCCGTGCATCCCCTTCTCCATCAACAATCATCAGTTCGTCCTTCGTCTCACTATATTTTTATCACTTCATGTGTTATGTGCTATGTTGGGAGCGTCTCGCTCTTAGGTTTTATTTTTAGTTTTCTTTAGCTTTGCTTGCTGTTCATAACAATTTAGATCCTTTCTTACTTTGTGTGGGAGAGAAACACGCTCCACTTTCAAAATCTAGAACACATCATAGGATTTTTCCTGCCTATCTTTTTGCTGTTGTGTGTTCTTTATCTTTTCATAGCTACTGCCATGTTTAGTCTTAGTATTAGTTTGTCTTTAGCAAGAGCCTTGGCTTTTGTTTAGTTTTTTGCTGGAACTCTTTTTAGTGTTCATGTCTATCTTGTTAAAGAGAGTTGGTTGTTGCACTGAGTAGTGTCTTGTTTTGGAAGTAGGTAATTGAGGTTGCTATTTAATTTTAGTAGTAACTTGCAATAGTTTTGAGGTATTGATGTGAGTAATGTTTGAACTTTTGGTGTCAAGAGCTCTTGCCTATTAGTGATAGGTGTCGTATTTTGGGAAATCCGTGTGTATTTTCAAAACCTACAAAACTAGTTGAGAACTCTAGCTACTAGATGGATCACTACTCTTCTGAGGAGTCGAATATCAGAGAACACTCACGTACCATGAGTCGAGGATGCGCAAGGATAACCAAACCCCCATACACTCCTCCTCGGGGTACTTGTCTCTTTGTGAACCTCCTTATTAGATTGATAGTTACCGATAATAAGTGCATGAGTTCTTCGGACTAATGTAAGTATTGAAAGTTGACACTTCCACCTTCCCATATTTTGCTAGCCTCTCCCGTGCCGTGCATTGCCTTCTTCTCACTCCGAGAGTTGGTGTCCACCTTCGCCGGTACATCCAAACCCTTGGCATGATACACTCTGTCATCATAAGACTCCTTATATCTTCCCTCAAAACAGCCACCATACCTACCTATCAAGGCATTTCCATAGCCTTTCCGAGTTATATTGCCATGCAACTTCCACCTCTTCATGACTTGATCTTGATGTCATACATGTTCCTTCTACACTGGCAGCGGCATACATTGCATATATCATGATAGTTACATCTTCTTTATGATTTTGAGTACCTTGTAAAGTGTGAAAGATTTCCTTTACCTTCTTGTAAAATAGAGTGTTGCCCTTAAGTGAGGAAAAGATCCCAAAGTGGACACATTAAAAGATCCCAAAGAGGACAAATGAGAGTTAAATAGAAAGAGCCATTGAGGCCATCAAAAAAATACAAAAAAATATAGAAAAAGAGAAAAATAAATAAAAAGAGAGAAAGGGGCAACACTACTATCCTTTTGAGAGATCCACACTACTACTCCCTTTATATGCTTGTACTCCATAGAGATGATCTTTATGCATATAGCTATGTGGGGACCTTCACACTATAGAACTTTGCTTGCATATTCCAAGGATGAGCCTTCTCAAACGAGCTCTAGGTCTTCATGAGCGAGCAAGTTAGATGCACCCCACTAGTTCCATTGGAGAGCTTCTTAGCTCGTATGTGCATCCGTTGCATGGCAATCCCTACTCCTCACATCATATCTATCATTTGGCATCCCTTGCCTATGATTGTCCTCATTGATGTGAGCCTTTCTCATCCTTTTTGTCTTCCTCCTCCACCATACTTTTCTCTTTGCCATCTTAAGTGTCAACTCTCGTGCTTACGCTCATCCATTGCATGAGTGCTCAAAATATCGAAAAGGAGTGGATCAAATTGACTTGTACCTGGCTAGTGGTCTGGGGACGAGTCAAGATAAGATTCCAAAGAAGACCGAGTGTGAAACTTTAGTAGATTGAGTTCTCAACAAAAATACTTTTTCATCTCGTATTCCCTATCCCCCTTCTTGCACGCAAACACCATTTGGAGACATTCTAGTCACGGACAGCGAGAGCTCTTGCACCTATTGTTCTTTTGTTACTTGTTTCAATGTTAATATAGACTCTTGCATGTTATGAATTAAATTGAATCTCTAACCTTGATTGCTTTACTTTTCAAAGTTCTTTTTATGGTTGCTAGCATGTCACCACAGAAATTATGTTGTTATCATTTACCTACTCGAGGACGAGCAGGAATTAAGCTTGGGGATGTTGATACATCCAAAACTTATCTATAATTTCTGCTTGCTCCATGCATGTTTTGTGTGATATTGCTATGATCTAGATACACTTTCATACACTTTTGATCATATTTGGACTAACCTATTAACTCAGTGCACCCCAGTGCCAGTTCCTGTTTTCTGCTGTTTTTCTATTTCAGTTTCCCCCCATACAAAAAGTGCCAGAAAAAATCGGGAAAATTCAGATAAAAAATCATCGTGACGGAAGCGTCGAGAAGAGCCCGGGAGGGGCCAGAGGGGAGCCAGGGGGCCCCCTGGCGGCCACCCGGCGCGGCCCCACCCCTGGCCGCGCCAGGGGGGGGAGCCTGGGGCCCCTGGTCCACCTCTGGCTGCCCCCTTCGCCTATTTATTCTCCGTCACGGGAAAACTCCAGGAGAGGAACCCTATTCCGCGAACTCGCCTCTGTTCTGCTGCCGCCGCGCTTCCGAAGATCGGGAGCACCATAAGTCCTCTTCCCGGCACCCTCTCGGAGGGAGGATTGACCTCCGGGAGTCTCCTCTCCACTATGGATGCTCCCCGGATGTCTCGTGAGTAGTTTTCCTTGGACCATGGGTCCGTGATCAGTAGCTACGTGATGTTCTCCTCCCCTCTTTGATCTTCATTGTTTAGACCTCGTGAGCTGCCCAACATGATCGAGGCACCTTTGTAATATTTCTGCTATTTCTATGTTGAGTTTGATAGGATCTGATGGATTATGAGATTATGTTCAGATTGTGATTGAGTAATCTATTTGGTTTTTATCTCTTATATTTTTGTTCCTAAGTAATTCTTGCATGTTCCCCGTTGCTATTTATTGCTTTGGCCAAGTAGTAGGTAGTGACTCCAAGAGGGAGCGTTGTGCTTGATTGTGGGTTCATGCCCCCCGATGACACACTTGAGTGACAGAAACATGAGTCTAGGGGATGTGCTGTTGCCACAAGGGGGAAAACAACGGTTCTTGTAACCGCGGTTACAAGGATTGTTTACTTTACGCAGAGTTCTTTTTAATGCAGTTGTCTGTTGCTTTGGGTTTACACTTTGGGTGGGGCTCGCAACTTAATACCAGCGAGATGTTCTGGATAGATATCTCAAGGTGGATGATTAGTAGTAGATGCAGACGGATTTAGGTCTACTTACCTTGGCGTACTGCCTGTGCTTTTGAACATCTTCCTTTCTTTTGTAGACTCAAAGCAACATACAACTGCATTAAAGAACATTGCGTAAATTAAACAATCCTTGCACCCGCAAGTACAAGCACCGTTGTTTTCCCCCTTGTGGCAAAAACACATCCTCTAGACTCATGTTTCTCTCACTCAAGCTAGTCATCGGGGGGCATGAACCTACAATCATGCATAACGCTCCCTCTTGGAGTCACGACCTACTACTTGGCCAAAGCAATAAACAGCAACGGAGAACATGCAAGAATTACTCAAGAACATAAATATAAAAGAAGAGAATCAAATATAAAACTCAATCACAATCTGAACATAATCTCATAATCCATCGGATCCTAGCAAACTCAGCATAGCAACACCAGAAAGATTACATATGTGCCTCGATCATGTAGGGCAGCTCACGAGGTCTAATCCATGAAGACCAAAGAGGGGAGGAGAACATCACATAGCTACTGATCATAGAACCATGGTCCAAGGTGGACTACTCAGGGTTCATTCGGGAAGCATCCATGGTGGTGGAGATGCTCCCGGAGGTGGTTCCTCCCTCCGGCAGGGTGGCGGGAAGAGGTCTTCTGGTGCTCCCGATCTTGGAAGCGCGACGGCGGCGGAACAGAGGATTGATCGCGAAAAAGGGTCCCGTCCCCGAGGGTTTCTCGTCACAGGGAATAAATAGGCGAAAGGGGCAGCCAGAGGTGGGCCAGGGGCTCCAGGGGTGGGGCCACGCCCTCTGGCCGCCTGGGCCCCCTGGATCCCCTCTGGCCCCTCTCGGTCTCTTCGCGAAGCTTCCGGTACGCTGATTTTTCCTATATTTTTCCCGGAATTTTTCTGGTACTTTTAATAAGGGGGAAACCTGAAATAGAAAAACAACAGAAAACAGGAACTAGCACTGGGGTGCACTGAGTTAATAGGTTAGTCCAAATATGATCAAAAGTGTATGGAAGTCATCAATATCATAGCAATATCACACAAAAGAGGCATGGAGCAAGCAGAAATTATAGATACGTTTTGGACGTATCATCAGCCTCCTTGGTCTTGTCAGACTCAGCATACTTGATGACCGCGTTCATTAGCTCTCCTATGTTGCTGACCGTCCTCTTAAGTCGGCCAAGATTGTGTACTAGAGGCTCAAACTTGCAGTTTCGTTCCAGGACGATCACTGCTTTCTGTGCAGTAATGGTATCCGAGGAATGGATTATATCTGCGACTCATCGTGCCTAGTTTAGGGCCGACTCTCCATCTTTCTGGACATAGTGCTCCAAGTCGACTATTGTTGTTGCCCGTCGGCAAGTGCCCTGGAAATTCTTGATGGACTTCTCTCTGAGATCCGTCCAGAAGGTGATAGAATTATCCGGGAGATTTTTAAACCATGTGCGAGCCGGTCCCTCCAACATCATCGTGAAGTAACGGGCGCCGACTTCTTCGCTGGCGTGTAACATATCCATGGCGAGATCGTAGCTTTCGATCCAGGCCGCCGGGTCCATGTCAGCCGTGTAGTTTGGGATCTTGCGCGGCCCTTTGAAATCCTGGGGCAAACGTGTGTTCCTTAAAGCCGATACTAGACATCGATTCCCAATGGATCTGCTCACAAATTCGGTGTTTGGTTCCTGCGGGGGAGGCTGGGCCCCCGGCTCTATGCGCTGGTTGGCGTTGGTAGCCGGTAGGTCCATTATTCTTAGTGCTCCCTGAGGGCTCAGGGGCACTTTTTGGTGGCGCTGGCTACCCGAAGCTGTTGGAGCCGGCGACTCCGCCTGCTGGCTCATACTTCGATATGGAGTTCCATGTATGTAAGGGACCCCTTGTGAGTATTGGCCTTGCTGTGTGATCGCAGTCTTGAGGAAGTCGGCGGCTTCTTGGGCGGCACGGTCTGCTGGGGTATCTCCATGAATTGGTGTATTAATGAGGTAACGAGTCGCCACCATGACGTTAGCCATCGGGTTGTCAAAGTGGTGAGGAGGTGTATGGAAGCGATCTCGGCGTGGCGGAGGAGCTGGTTGGCTGGGTGGCGTGAATCCTGGAGGATACTGATAAGGGCTAATGAACAACGTTCATCCGTGATACCCAGGGAGGAACCGACTCACGTGTCCCTGCGGGCGTGTATGGGCGAGACTCATCCGCTGGGCCGCTATCAACTCTGACTCTTCCCTGAGGCGTGTGGCTTCCTGGATGAGCCGGTTTTCTTTCTCAGCCATCTGTTCCTTTTCGGTGTTGATATCCCTTCGTATGTTCACTACTCGTGCCCTGAGTCCATTGACCCTCATCTTCCAAGCCTCCTGATTTTCAGCTTTTACTGTCATAGCCAAGGCTTCATCGAGAGCAGTAAATACGTCTGTGAGAGCTTCCACTTCATTAGGGGCTTGCTCCAATGAGCGGGCTTCCGGCTCCCCGATTTCATTGGGGGTCGCACCGGCTGCCGGCTCTGCGCCGTGGTTCTGAGCCGGCTGGCTTCCAGATCATCCGTTTCGGCCATGAACACTGTGGCGCAATATGGGGGTTCGCAGTAGTGGTAATCCGGGTTGTATTCTGGCACACCGGTGCTGAGTCTGTAGTTTCCCACAGATCACATAGACCCTTCATCTGAGAAGCTTCCTTCACTTGGATATGAGTCGGCTTCAGTCAGTCCTTCCGAGGCGTCGTTGACGAGGGGGTGACCCCACGACTCCCGCGTGTGAGGATACCTGGTGCATACGAAGACAAGAGGCCCGCTGGAAGCTTCGACATGCCCACGACTGGCCTGCTCTAGGAACCGACGTAGGAGTCCGCGACCAATATGGATGTCAAGAATTGACGTTTAAGGGAAGGCTAGAATTAGGCAATCGTCCCTATAACCTGAGACGGACTCCCCGAGACCCATCCTAGTATATAAAGGCTGGGATGGGGGACGCCTCAGGACATCCAATCTACAATCAACACCTCTGGTCTTGTGCGAACTCGCCTAGACTTCCATTGTAATCACCCCCTCGCTTAATACAATCGAGCAAGAAGTGCTTCTCCTGTTAGCCGACGAGTATCTCCAACCTGTTCCTTCTCTACGATCTAACCAAGGGTCCCTGACCATGGGATTTGCCGAGGCTGATCCTCGTCAGTCGTACAATGGGGACTCGACAGAGCGCTCCGATTCTGGAGTCTCGCCGATGAATCCGACGAAAGTGCTTTTGGAGCCGACATGTCGCCGACTTGAAGTTTTGATGGGAACTTCAGGAGCTGGCTCTGGCTCAGATCTGCCCGTCCTATCGATGAAGATGTGAATAGACCCGATTGGGACGCGATATCCTGATCCAACGGAATCGGCTTCGGGGCTCCAGGTTGAGTCTTCGATGCGGAGCTCCCCACGCCGGCTTCCTGGCCCTGGATCCAGTGGACCTCGGCTTATAAAGGCACCGGGTCTCGGAATTCCGCGAGTCCGACTCCGATACGAGGTGGAGTCCTATTCTACTTTACAAATATGCTACAAGCTATTCAAGGTAAGTCGAATTCCTTCTACGGCTTCGATCTTATTTCCTTGGCGCAACCGGTCTTGGGCCAGGTCTTCTTTCGTGGGCTTTCGGTAGGTGAGTCGGCCCATAGTACTAATACCGGGTTATAGGCTCGGTCTATCCCCCCGACATTAGCCCCCAGGATTGGTGTGACGCTTCAGTCTTCGCATCAATCTTCTTGCCTTCATCTGGGCTGCCGACTCTTCAATGGGAAAAACCGACTCTCACGTTCTTTTGAAAGTTTATAAGGAGTCGGTTTCAATCCTATTATTTCTTTGGTTTCATCTTCTGGTCAAAGAATTTCTTCTGAATTTTTAGTCAAAAATCCTGTATTGCTTTATGATTGCACTGCCCGAAACGTCTGTTGGAGGCATTGATTTTGTGATGGGAATCGAGGAGTCTTTCCATAAATGTCACCTACCATGAGTAGTTCACCCATGTCTTTATGGCATTGACTGATCTTCTCCTCGGAGCTGCTATAAATAGCCATTGAGTAGTTTGTCTTTTGAGTGCCTGCATCTTCTCCTTCCTTTTCTCTTCGTATTATCTTCTCCATGGCTCCCAAGCTAGATGCTCATGTTTCTTTGGCAGCCGATGACCTTGGTTCAAGTGTCAGTGCTCGTGGTCGAGGCTATGGCCGCGGTCGTGGTCGTGGGCGAGGTCGTGGCCATGGCAGAGGTAGGGGAAGAAGTGCTCGCGCTGCTTCTCCATCTGAATCTCCCCCTTCTTCTCCCGAGAGGAGTGAATTCTTAATAAGAGTTCAAACAATTCGTCGTTGGGTTCATCTTCCTGACTCTTTTGCCCAGCTTGTGATGGATTCGAAGCCTCCAGGTTTGTGGCTTCGCTCTGAGGGGTGCTCTCATGGGTCCATCTGGGTGGCCACCAACTTCTCTGGTGAGGATTCCATGTTTTTGCAGAAATGTTGGAAAAAATTTCTTCGCTCCAGGAACATTCAGAAAGGGGATACGATCATCTTTAGATATGATGGTGAAGATACCCTGTGGGCAAGGATTTTTGACTCGGATGGTGATCGAGCCGGCTGTTGTATGGAGAGCTCCAGCAGCAGTGATGAAGACTTTTACAACAATGCAAGAGAGGCCCAAGTCACCTCATCTGAAGACGAAGCCGACTCTGAAGATGACGACTCAAGCTGTAATTTTCTACTTAGTAGTGCTTTGCCGACTTTGGCTTTTGCTTTCCTGCAATGTAGGGCTCCTCCTTTTGATGTAAGACTCTGCTGTTGATGAATGAAATTTATAATTTCTCATCAAGTCTATAAGTCAATTTCATTCCTGATTTTGAATATTGCATGGGCACCTTACAACATGTACGCCTATATTTTATGGGGTATTTCATTATGGATAAATATGATGAGTACGCATATACCTATAAATAATTTTAAATCTTTGTGTAACATCCCAAAATTCTCCGAATTTTGGGATGTTAATAAAATAAAATAGATAATGATTGTTTGCTTGATGTGTTTGATTTTCTCTGGGATTTAAAACTTTTGGAGTTTTTTGTGAATACTAAAAGGAGAGGGAATAAAAGGACTTTCCCTAATATTCATAATTTGTGTTTTTGGACTTTATTATTTAAAACAAAACCAACAAAACAAAATGAGAGAAGGTAATATGACTCCTTCAACATATTAAAAGGTTGGAAAATGTTTTAAATCATTATTGGAATTCTTCTGAATATTCTAAACATTTTTCAACTCAAGGAAATTCATTTGAGAGGATATAAAATGACTTATCCCTTTTTTAATAAAGTTGGAAAATATTTAGAATATTACTTTAAAGTTTTTAAAATTTATTATGAGTATTAGAAATAACTCTAAATTTATTTTAAGGATTTTATAATGCTAAGAGAGTTTTTATTTCATTGAAATGATTTATTAAATATTTTAAAAGAGTTAAAAAATATATTCCAATGAGATATTTTTATTTTACCAAATTATTTATTGGTGTGACAATTTTAAAATTTATATTTTAATATTTAGAAATGGTTTGTCAATGCTTTTGACCAAATAAAAATATTTTATTAATTTATTGGATTTTATTTGATTTATGAAAATTATTTTATATTTAAATAAAGTGTTTAGAAAATGTTTTTATTTTTATTTTCCTTTTTGGAAAATGTATTCATTAAATAAATTTCTTCGTATTATTTGATGAATTTCAAAATTTATTTCATATTTTTCTGATGTATATTTATTTGTGTAAAATTGTTTGAAGTTTGAGTTTTAAAAGAAAAAGAAAAACTTGTAGCCAGCCGGCCCAACATCTTTTTCCGTCCACGAGCGCAATTGGAGCCCGAGTCGGTTCCAATTTTGTTTTTCTTGTCTGCCTATAAATAGAAATTAGGATTTCTTTTTTTCTTTTCTTTTTCTTTCCAAATTAAAAAAAACCTAGCCGGCGGGACCCGCATCGTCGCCGCCATCGCCTGATCCCGCCGGAGCTCGCCGGAGGAGCCCGACGCGAGCCGCCGCGCCGCCTCAACCTCCGCCGCCGGCCACCGCCTGCGCGCCGGCCCCGCCCCGAGCGCCGCCTCCTCGCCGCTCGCCGGACCGCCGTCCCCGCGCCGCCGCGGAGCACCTTCGTCGCCACCCGGCCGCACCTCCCGTCGCCCGGCCGCCGCCATGCAACGCACCGGAGCGCCGCCGGCTCCCGGTCGCCCCCGCCGTCGCCGCCCCGCACCGCCTGCGCTGCTCCGCCGGACCGGCGCCGCACCTCGCCGGCCCCCTCCCCCACACCTCGCCGGACCGCCCCATCGCGAGACGCCGCTGGCCAGCCGTGCCGGAGTTCGCCGGAGCTCCAACTCCGGTCAGATCCGGTCAACCACTGCCCAGGGACCCGATCGCTTTTTCTAGAGAAAGTTTATTTGCGAACAGGTCTTTTTGGCAGAAAACACCCCGGCGCCGTACTCGTAATATGTCCTTCACCGTGCGTCGGATTGAGGTGAAACTTTTTCCTACACACTCGTGTTGTTCTTTACTTTAGCATGGAATACATTTTTGCACACTTTGCACACTTTTGAATTTAAATTTATTTCAAATTCAAATTCAAATTCCGGAGGTCGTATCTTCTCAACCGTTGATCCAAATCGAGTGATTCTTTTTGCGTTGGATCACTCGTTCCATGTACTTTATGTCTATATCATGTGTAAACAAAATTTCACAAGTTTCTTGATCTGTTTAAAGTCAAATTCAATTCAATTTTGAACATGTTATGACCTGTGTTGTAGTATTCCTTTTCACGTGATTCTTTTTGCATATCGGATCATTTGAGACATGTTATCGGTAAGATTCAAACACTTTTCACGTGGGCATGATATTCACCTTGAATTCATAATGTCCATGATCACAATTCTTTACCAATAGTTCTTTATCTGTCGACTCTCTCGAGGTCACTTCCACTGATCACCTTCGAGCACATCGACACTTTTGCACTTCAAAGCCTTTTTGTTTTGTTGCTAAAACCTTTTGTGTTTGTTTTGTTGATCTATTGTTTGCCTTGTGGTGTGATTGCTTATTCGAGTTCCTTCGTTTGCGATAGATTTCTCGGAGGGTGACGAATAGAGTTTACTGGATCGTGAGAGCGAAGAACTTCATCGAATGTATAAGGCAATTCATACTTTGACCATTTCAGAACCTATATTTTTATTTATGCATGTAGCAAATATCACCCTATGCATGTTTAGGAAATTTCATATTATTATTGCTGCAAACCTGGTAGGATAGCCATATGATCTGATCCTGTATTCTTTGTCGCCGTAGCTCGTTTTTGTTATTTATATGCTATGCTTGTAGACGGGGATTGGTTGAGATTACATTGATTTATGTGAGGATCTATTAACTTGATTAACAAACATTAAATAGAATTCACCTCTGGATGGGCGGGATGCATCCTGGAAACTGCGCCTTCTCTAAGGGCAGGTTCAGGGCTAAATATTCCCAATGGTTTTGAATGGTTTGGAGGGAAGGCATCATGGGGTCGTGCACCTTATGTAAGGCAATGCGCCCATGAGAGTGCACCCTAAGTGGGCGCCGTCCAGGCTCAAAAAGATCGGACAAACTTAGTGACTAGTAGCTTCCATGTACAACCACTGGCTCTATGCGCTCTGGCTTAGTTGAGTACGTTGTGGGGAGCCTGACACTGGTAGCTAGCAGATGTAGATATGATAGGTGTACCGGCTACCAAAGGGTGGAGGTGACCTCTTCTGAAACACTTTGTCTCAATCTTCGGGTTAAGTCCAGTGCGGAAAGTGTACAAACCTCTGCAGAGCGTACAAACTAATCATGATTAGCTGTGTCCCCGGTTATGGACAACTTTGAGCAACTACACATTACTGTTGTTGGATGGTATTGACAGATGAACACTTTAATAAAACTTGAGTGGGAAAGATTTAATAAAGGGTATGGGTTGGAACTGGTGCAGCCCAGTTCAACCTTATGTAATATGATAAACTAAAATTTTGACTTAGGTAGATTGGAAAAAATCAGCTTTCTGCAAATAAAACCATAAGCCTTTCCTTTAACTTACCTTGCATGTAGATGTAGGTTTGTTATACGCTTTTTCGTGTGACTTGCCGTACAAATCAGATGTACTGACCCGTTGTCGGGCTGTAACCTTCGGTGTTGCAGGATTATATACGACGATTAAGTGATGCGTGGTAGGGTTACGATGTCTATACTCAACTATGCCGGTGGAATTGATGGACGCCACGAAGCTTTTTTTTCCGCTGTATTCTATTTGTAAGCTAGCCTTGAGCTATGCAGGTATGATTTATTGTAATACTGGATCTTCGATGTAATATATATGACATGTGATTTATTCTTGATATTACATCATGTACTGTGTGTGCTAGCATTTGATCCAGGGACTAGCACAGAATGCACAGAGACTTGGATTCTTAGTGAATCGGGTCGTTACACTTTGTTAGGTATTATACCCACGATTATTTTTTCGTTTTATGATGTTGTACAATACGTACTTTGTTTTGGGTATGTACGCGTATATTTCATGTTGGGTATTTAGTTTTAGACAAATACGATTAATACTCACATACCTAGAAATAAATTTTAATCGTAAGTAGGTATATATACCCACAACTAATATATAGGCACAAATAATTAACATAATAAATCCTCCGAGATTAAATTTAGAGGCCAGGAGCCTGGGCACCTAGGTGTCCCAAATGATCGTCCAATATATATATATATATATATATATATATATATATATATATATATATATATATATATATGGTGGGTCTATTCTAACAACACCCCTTAAGACTTTATTCTAACAACAATTTCTTATTCTAACAACACCCAGCTAACCCATCCATCGAGCCGCACCGCACCGCAAGGATAAAACGAAAAAAAAAACTGCCCACCCCGTCTCCCACGCACGACACCATCCCACCCCTCGCAACCCACGCACGAAACACACCCACCTCCGTCTGCACACACGAAACCCACCCCGCCGCCCCACTCAGGCCACCAGATCCCGCCGCCCCTCCCCACTCGGGCCATTGGATCTCGCCGCCCCGCTCGGCCTCCGGATCCTGCCGACCTCCCCCGACCGCGGGATCCCACAGCCCGCTCCTCGGCTACCGGATTCCGCCGCCAGCCCCGGCCATCGGAGCGCTTCGTCCTCCCCCTCTGGCCACCGTAGCGCACCGCCCTCCCCCTCCGGCCACCGCACCCCACCGCCCCCCGGCCACCGGAGCGCGGTGCCCCGCCCACGCCCACCAACGTTACCATGGCATCTCATCCATCTCCAATCTCCCACGACCGCCACACCTCCGCCCGTCGCGGCCACTTGAACGCGCCGCCCGCACAGGCCATGGAGGGGCGCTGGACGTGGTCGAGCTCGCCGGCGACGCCTCCCGCTCCGGTAAGAATCCGCCTATCCTATGGGATTCGTCCCTATCAACCCAATATGCTCATATAATCGCCCCAGATCTCCCCCGCAGATCGAGGACAGCACCAGGGTCGGCCCCGGGTGAGTCATGGCGCCCTACGGAGGCCTCAAGGACTGCACAAGGGTCAATTCCTCCTCTTCCAAACCGGTGGCAAAAATTGGGCCGGTTCCTGCCGCCGTGCACCTCCCAGTGAAGAAAATCGAGTGATTCGTTAGCCTCCAACCTCCTGTGTAGTTCTCCCGGCCGCCTGTTGATGTTTGATCTGGCCAATGTCGACACAGAAAGTCTACAGAGTAGTTTGCAGTTCTTTGTAAAAAATTGAAGTTTCTTTGTGCAGTTTGGAAGCTTGCCTCCCCCCGAGCAGTCTGCCTTCGTGCTATCTAAATTTGTTTTGTGTGCAGCTTTTTAATGTGTAAAAAGATGCACTATGTTCCCGTGTACAATGAGAAATCATGAAAAATATGCAATGCACTCTGGTCTAAAAGAAATTGCAGTGCGGTTCACCATCAGATGCGGTTTCATTAGATGCGTTTTGCTCGCAATTTATTTGAATAAAAACATATTGCAAAAAAGACAAATAAAATCTGCAGTTCATTTCAATTTGTATCGCGGTTCGCTTTCCTCCGAGCGAACTACAATGTTTTCATAAATAAATAAATTAAACATGCAGTTCTCTCCGTTCGACATTGCATTGCGGTCGCCCGACGGATGCAGTTCACTTCGCTGATTTCGTATCCGCGAAAAACACGTGCAATTCTGTTTGGCGATAATGCAGTGCGCTTGCCCGGCGAATGCAGTTCACGTGGTCGATTTCGGGTCCGCGAAGAACATGTGCGCTCTGTTTTGCGATAATGCAGTGCTCTTGACTGTCGGATGCAATTACATGCAGTTCACTTCGCCGATTTTCATTCCGCGACGAACGGAGTTCCGCCTTTTTAGTAGAATCGACATAACTTTTTAACCGTAAAGAACTAAAGAATGTGTTTTACATGAAAATGGAGCACCTCGACGATATCTATCCAACCGTGTAACAATTGAATCGATCGGACGAACGAATCAAAAAAATTTACGCGAAAACGTCCGCTATCCACAAGAGGGCAGCGCTACCGTTTTCAAAATTCCTTCAAAACCGTGAAGAATCCCGGAAAGTGTTCAACATATGGATTAAACTACTACTCCATACGAATAAAACAGTGTATCATACGCATCGTTTCGACAAACGGTTAAAAAGTTCAACTCTCTACAAGATTCGAAAAACAAAAACAGAGTTGCTACGTTTTTTATCTAAAATTACTCTCAAACCATGAGGAATTATAGAAAGTGTTATACATATGGATGGAGCGCCTGATCAATACCTTTCCAGCGGTGTATCATATGCATCAATCCGACAAACGGTTGAAGAGAAATCGCGAAAATACTCCCGCTATGAAAGTGGGCCTTCACACCGTTTTCGGAACTGCTCTTAATCCGTGAGGAATTAGAAGAAGTGTGCAACATACGGAAGATGATCCATTTCAATACGAATCCAACGGTGTATCATACGCTCAATTCCGACAAACGGTTAAAAAGTTATCGCGAAAAAGGTGCATGTGGTTCTGTTTTATCCGAACTGTAGTGCTCCGAATTCAGCAGTGTGGTTCTCTTTTGCGAAAAGATGCAGTTCCGAATGTTGTCAGAATAGTTATTCTGACATCGATGTCAGAATAGATCTGCTGTATATATATATATATAGTGAAGCTATTCATCACCCAGGATACAGAAGAATAACTATTCCTCATCCAGGGTGACGAATAGTCTATCCCTATATATATATCTATATGTGTGTGCGAGGAAGGTCGACTTTGTACAATAATGTTCCTGTACTACCTAAGTATAATATGGACGGAGTTGTGCGATGTTCCAAGGCCTGGGAGTCTCCTCCATAGATGTGCGTGATTCTGCCTTCTCGCATATATCAACCAGGTAGTAGGAGAGGTTCTTGCTGAACATGAAGGGTCCTTCCCATGGAGAAGAGAGCTTGTGCATCCCATCCTTTTTCTGTATGAGGCGGAGAACTGTGTCACCTTCCTGAAAAGTTTGACTTTTGATACGACGACTATGATATCGTCGCAGATCTTGTTGATATATAGCCGACAGAGCTGCTTCTAGTTCTTGTTTTCGAGAACATCCAGGGTGTCTTGCCTCGCTCTTTCGTTGTCGGCTTCCACATAAGCTGCGACCCTTGGCGAGCCGTGACGGATGTCAATTGGGAGAATGGCTTCTGCTCCATAAACCAAGAAGAAGGGTGTGTAGCATGTTGACCTATTAGGAGTCTTCCTGATACTCCGTAATACTGAGGGAAATTCATCCTCCCAGCAACCCGACGTCCTTTTCAAAGGAACGAAGAGTCGGGGTTTGATGCCTCAGAGAAACTCCTGGTTGGCTCTCTCGGCTTGTCCATTGGTCTGCGGGTGAGCTACTGACGCAAGATCGAGTCTGATGTGCTCATTTTGACAGAATCGCTGCATAACCCCTTCTGATAGGTTAGACCAGTTATCAGTGATGATGCTGTGGGGGTTGCCGAATCTGTATATTATCTTTTTCAAGAATTTCAACGCCGTTGCTGCGTCGCACTTGCTGACCGGCTCTGCTTCGACCAACTTGGTGAACTTATCGACTGCCACCAGTAAGTGTGTGTTCTTGTTGGCTAACCTTTTGAAAGTCCTACCATATCAAGCCCCCACACCGCAAAGGGCCAAGTGATGGGGATCATCCTGAGCTCTTGAGCCGGCACATGAGCTTGCTTAGCATAACACTGGCACCCGTCACATTTTTTGACTTTGTCTTCTGCGTCTGCATGTGCTGTGGGCCAGTAGAATCCATGTCTATAGGCTTTAGCCACCAGCGAACGAGAGCCGGCGTGATGTCCACAGTCTCTAGAGTGTATTTCATTGAGGATCTCTCTGCCTTCTTCAGTTGACACACATCTCTAAAAGACGTCTGCCGGGCTCCACCGATGTAACTCACCGTTGATGAGCACAAAAGATTTGCTTCCCTTGATAATTTTTCTGGTCTCTACCTCATCAGAGGGTAAGATTACCTGGGTCTTGTAATCCAAATAAGGCACAACCCATGAGGGGGTAGCATGTATTGCAGCCACCAGAGCCGGTTCTGGGTCCGGCTCTGCTATGTCTTGCTCCGTTGGTATTTGCACAGACGGCTTTGTTAAGACGTCAAGGAACACATTTGGTGGAACCGGCTTTCGCTGAGAGCCGAGCCGGGATAGAGCGTCTGCAGCTTTGTTTAGCTTACGCTCCACATAGTCCACTTGGTACCCAACAAAGAAACAGACTTGTTTTTCTACCTCCCGCCGATAGGCTGCCATTGTGGCATTTTTGGAGTTCCACCTTCCCGACATTTCCTGAGAAAAAAGATCAGAGTGGCCATAGCATGGGATTCGGCTTATGTTCATTTCGCGAGCCAGCCGTAGCCCATGGAGTAGGGCCTCATATTCTGCTGCGTTGTTGGTGCAAGTGAACTATAGCTGCAAGATGATACGTCCAAAATGCATCATTATTTTATATAGTAATTCATCCCTATTCATTGATGTATTTCATGTTATGATGCTATTCTTATGTTGTTTTGGCTTGTTTTACACAGTTTGCAACTTTCCGATGCCGAAGCAGCAGACGCAGGATTCAGCGGTAAAAAGTGGACGTTGAGTTGATGAAACAGAAGACCTCCAAATTACCTGAAAATCAACGGAGGTCATTTTCCAGAAGGATAATGAAGACACGCAAAAGAGGGTCCAGAGGGGGGGCCATAGGGTGCTTAGGCGGCCACCTGACGTGACCCCACCCCTGTCCGCGCCAGGAGGGTGCCTGGAGCCCTGGGGCCACTCCCGGCTCCCCCCTCTGGCCTATATATCACTCGTTATCCGAAAACCCTAAAAGAGGAGGAGTTTCGTGAGTTTCGCCGCCGCTCCATGGCGGAAACCTACAGAGAAGAAAAGCCATCTCTGGCGGGCAGATTCCGCCGGGGAGAACACTTCCCGGAAGGGGATGTCATCGCCATCTTCATCACCATCGTCACGAGCATCATCGAGATCATCATCAACATCATCCCCAACACCACCACCATCTCCATCTTCATCTCATCTAACCTCACAAGTTCAACTAGTGTTGTAATCCGTACTATCTATCCTCTCTACTCTACCTGTGTTGATTACCGCCGTGTGATGAATGCTATTGAGTTTTGTTGGAGAAATATCATTGTGTCCAGATTGTTTATCATCTATTTATCCCCTCTGATCATGATCTCTTTTATGTCTTGTGAGTAGTTACTTTAGTTCTTGAAGACATGGGAGAATTCTAGTTGTTAGTAGTCATATGATGTTGAAGTAATATGTGTTGTTTGATATTTAAGTTGTGTTGTAATTTTCGTAGTGGTGTTGTGTGAGTCAAACACTCAACACTTCGCCTTATTAAGGACCTAGGGGAATGCATTGTGTACAAAGAATGCTTACGGTGGGTTGCCGGAGTGACAGAAACCTGAACCCCAGTTTGCACGCCTTTGCACAAGGGAATAATGGATCATCGATCGTATTGCTATGGTTAGGATTTTGCCTTAATTACTATCTTGTATTTGCGGGTGCTTGCAAGATGTTTAATCACAAGAGTGCACTCATCTTAGTCTAGAGGGTGTAGTATCATAGATCCACCCACTCAACACTTATCGACACAACACATAGTATCGATACGGAATATGGCGAAAGCACGTGACTATTTCTCCCGTGTGTCCTTAAGAACGCAATAGCCTTTATAAGTTCAGTTGCTAGGCCTATCCTTTGTTCAAAAGGATTGGGCCACTTGTTACTCCTCAGTGACTTTTACTTTGTTCGCTTTTACCTTCTGTTGCTTATATCGAAAACCCCTAAAAAGTTATCTTCCAATTCCTGCAGCTATTTCTTTGCCAAAGTCACTTACCAATACCTTATGCTCCTCGTTGGATTCGACACTCTTATTTATCAAAACTCTACAAACTCTACCCTTCAGTTGAGTGTCATCAATTACTGTTTTCTGGCGCCGTTGCCGGGGAGCGTAGCGCTATTAGTAAGTGAAGCTGGTAAGGAAGTTTTTATATTTTTGTTTTTGTTTTGTTGTTTCTGTTCTTTGTCCTTATGGACATCTCTACTCTTGGTTCGTTGTTTATGGGGAAACGACCCACTATTGTGGTGGTCACTCCTACCCTTATTGAAATTGTGCCTTACAAAATACCTTCTGGTATTATCAATTATGTCTTGGCTAATCGTTATGCAGGAGATAGACATCCAGGTGAACACTTGCTATATTTATCTCAACTATGTTCATCTTTTAAGCTTGCAGGTGTGTAAATGGAGTTCTTCATGAAGAAATTATTCTCCATATCACTTACAGATAAAGCTTCAGATTGGTATAAGCTCCTCGACAACTCACATCTACTCAATTTTTTTTGAAACCTAAGAACTGTAAGGCAGAGTGCCCCACAACATTTTATTGAAACATAAAACAGGTATTTACAAATGTATAGGATGGTCTACCAAAGGTAGGAACCATAACATCTACAGATACATTAAAAAGGTAAATTACATTAAGGTGGAAGAAAATCAATCCATCTAAGAAGTTCATCCTTAAACCTTGGCTTGATTCTGTAGGCCAACAATGTAACATCATGAATGAAACCACTCCTCCACTTAGCAAAGGTGTATCTTCCATGTCTGAACACTTTGGCGTTTTTGACAGTCTATATGTTCCACCAAGCCAGGAAAACACCTCAGTAAAGAAAGGCTTATTGAAAGAGCCTCTAGCCTGGTTAGTGAGATGAACCATGTCATTGCCTGAGGGCCACTCTATCTACAGGTAATTCCAGATTCTATAGCTGAATTTACATTGAAAGAATAGATGGTTTCTATCCTCCAAGGCACGAGCAACACAAAGCACACATTCAGGTCCATCCTCAATTCTCCAGTGGCGCCTCTGAAGCATATCTTTGGTATTAATCCTGTCCATGATGACAAGCCAAGCAAACACCTTGATCTTGAGAGTGCATCAACTTTTCTAGACCCATTTCAGCAGTGGGTTGGGTTGGATTGGAGAGTGAACCAGGCTGTAGTACTTTTTAGCTGTATATTCCCCCTTTGTCCCTTCTTTCCATGACCAAACATCACTGTGATCAGTGAAACTGTAACCATCTATTAGAGCATTCACCTGTGCGAGCTCCTCGTAGGCATGGAGAGATAGAGGCAGGTGAAACATAGACATTTGGTCTGAGGAATTCCTGAACTCTGCCAGGGACAGGTAGGTGTCCTTAGCAAAGGAGAACAACCTCTTAAATTTGTGTTGCAAAGTGATGTTAGATCCTCCCAAGTGCCAATTATCACTCCATAGCAACACAGTGTCTCCAGTACCAGCAGCAGTAACTGAGCAGACCCTGAACTTGTCCATGAGCTTGCAAACACCCTTCCACCAGAAAGACCCACATTCAACAGTAGCATGAGGAACCCAGTCAGAATAATATGAATTCCACATCATATGCACCCAGGGTACATCCCTCTTGTTATAGAACTTGGCTAAGTGCTTCATGAGAAAAGCATCATTCTGCAGTGTGAGATTTTGAATGCCTAGCCCACCTTTATTTTTAGGTCTACAGACCAACTCCCAAGCAGCCAAGGAGTGCCCATACTCATGCCCCTACTTCCTCCACAAGCATTGTCTTTGAATCCTCTCAAGCTATTTGATGATCCCAGGAGGTATCTTCAGTGTGCAAAGGAAATATATTGTCATAGAGGAGATCACAGAGTTCAAAAATTACAATGTTCCACCCTGGTTGAGGAAAGTTGAGTTGGCAGTGAGCCTTCTCTCCATGCAATCCACCAGAGGCAAAAAATCAACCATCTTTGGTCTTGTTGTGCCCACAGGTAAGCGCAAATAGGTAAAAGGGAGTTTGCCCATTTTGCAACCAAAGACCTGAGCCAGATCATGCAACCTCTTCTCATATATATTGATGGGAGTAATGCATGATTTACGGAAATTGATGTCCAATCCTGTAGATGTAGAGAACAACCGGTGGGCATCTTTCAAGTGTTTAATCTGTTGCTCATCAGTAGGCATGATCAGTATGGTGTCATCATCATATTGTAAAATTGGAAAATCACTATCATGGCTGGGAAAGGGCAGCTGAATCTTATTTTCTTGCAATAGATTATTGACCACTGACTGAAGAAGGTCAGCAGCCAAGACAAACAGTAAAGGAGAGAGAGGATCACCCTGTCTGACCCCTATCCTACACCTAAACTGTTTACCAGGAACCCCATTGAGCAGCAAAGAAGAAGAGCTAGAATCTAGCAGCTCTTTGACCCATCTCCTCCATGTATCATTAAAACCTTTGTGTTTCATAATCTCCAGGATGGCTTCATGCTCAATGGAGTTGAAAGCTTTCTCAAAATCCAGTTTCAGGATGACCAGAGGCCTCTTGGATTGATGGCACTGATGTAAGTATTCAAAGGTCCAAGCCAGGAAATCCTGTATAGTTCTGGACTTGATGAAGCCATATTGATTTTTATGGATGCATCTCATGATCTCACTCTGAAATCTATTCGCACCCATCTTGGTTAGAAATTTTAAGCCCACACTGGTGAGGAAGATGTACTTTGGTTCTTGCTTCACACTGAATCAGATACCACTTCAGGTGTCAACTTTTTTGGGATCAAAGTGATATCACATGATCAGAGGCAGTTTTGGCAAGGGGAAGAAGTTGGGTCATAGGGTATTCAGAGATCCAGTTTGTACAAGTAAAAAACCAATCTAGTTGTTCCAGTAAAGGATTATCCTGCAACACATCTACTCAATTGGGAAGAGCTTATGTCTCTCTTTTATACAAAGTTTTATCCTCTTCATGAAATTCATCGAGACAAGAACTACATCTATAACTTTTGGTCTCGTGACGGAGAGAGCATCGCTCAAGCTTGGGGGAGACTGAAGTCCCTAATGTTCAAATGTCCTATTCATGAATTCCCCAAAGATATTATACTTACAAATTTTTATGCCAGGCTTTCTCGTCAGGATAAGGAGATGTTGGATGCCTCCTCTAGTGGGGTATTCCAAACAAGAAGCATTGAGGAAAATGTTGGAAATATGCCCTAGAGGCAATAATAAAATGTTATTATATATATATTTCCATGTTCGTAATTAATGTTTATATTTCTGTGCTATAATTGCAATGACCCTGACTGTGAGATTCAGAAGAAAACTCATTTTCATGTGTGGAAATGTAAACACCAAGAGTTCCTGGTTTAGCCTCTAAGACCATCTCATGTGCTAAGTGATTGATACGTTTTCTTAATCATGGACATTGTTCTTGTAACAAGGATGTCAGTAGCAATGAGAACATATTGTTAGCAGAACATGTGCTATAATTGCAATGACCCTGACTGTGAGATTCAGAAGAAAACTCATTTTCATGTGTGGAAATGTAAACACCAAGAGTTCCTGGTTTATCCTCTAAGACCATCTCATGTGCTAAGTGATTATTACGTTTTCTTAATCATGGACATTGTTCTTGTAACAAGGATGTCAGTAGCAATGAGAACATATTGCTAGCAGAACAATGATGTTGAACCGACCCAAGTATTTAATGATATACTTAGAGATCACAATGTTATCATATACGTAATTCCTTAGACCATGAGAGTATCGAGTTGCTTCACACAGGAAGATGTACTTTGGTTCTTAGATGAATCCTCCCGTTACTAGGAAGTAGTAAAATAATTTCTGGGTACATCGGATAGTTCAAGACTGGGATTTTCTCCTTCACGATGAATAAGATATTTACTTTAGGCCCACTCGGTATGACGGTATCCATTATAGTCTGGCCAGACGCATTGTGATTTAGTCATGGGGATACCGGAATACGATAACGAGAAAAGGGACAAACGAGCAAAGAGGACAACGAGTGGCTTGTGTTCAAGAAGTTGTTACACATGGGTGCCAAACTTCTCTCTTCTGACTTTGTCATATATCGCGAAGCAAAGGGAATGGTACATGTATAAACATAATGGTTCACTCGAAGTTTCTTCGTGTATGTGCGGGAGTCAACATGGGTGTCCATGGCTCCGCTGTTGATTATTGGCTATTGACAAAAGGCTGTTGTCCTACGTCCGGAAGACGTTCCGAGTCATGTCCGCATAATAACGAACCTATTGGGTCACACACTTAACGAGTAGTAATCTGTTAGAGAACTAGGAGATGAAAAGAGAAAGGGTACCGGAAGTCTTTTCAGGTAGCACTAGAAGTGTTCTAGGTTGTACCGAATGGTTTCAGAATATTCGTGAACGGTCTCGGATGATTCCGGAACATTCAAGAAGAGTCTGGAAGTGGTAACAAGACATCTGTGATAGTCTCAGAAGGTTTTAGAACATTCGGTAATGGTTGTGGAAGGGTTACGAAACATTCGGAAATTGTTCCGGGACCTCCAGAAATGTTCTGGGAGGCTCCGGGAGGTTCCGGGGAGCTTATGGAAGTATGCGGAGGGTTATGGAACTCTCCAAGACGCGGAAACCGAATCTAGGCCAAGTGGGAAGGTCCAAAAGGTCGTAGGTCAGCAGAAAAAGGACTTGGGGAAGAATTTGGAGGGGAATTTGAGGGGGTGGCTGCAATTTGTGTTAGGGGAAACCCTAGTAGGGATAGGGAGAGTGGTGGTCTTTATATAGGCTGGCCTGATGGCAAGTTTACACAAACACCCTCGGGTTTCCTCTCTGACCGCCGGGAGTCCATACGACCTCCGATCTCAGGTTGGGAGTCCATACGCCGTTTCTGACCGCCGGGAGTCCATACGACCTCCGATTCGGACGAAATCTTGAACCGCGCGCTCCACGCAGCGATCCCGTCAGTCCTACCTCACTTCGATACCGTTCCGTGAACATTTTCCAGCGCTCAATAAAATAACCCATTTAATTATTAAATGGGGTTTTTTTTCGTTCCGATGGCGATGGATGGACTTGTGCCGGAAGTTGCGACGGTGGTCGGGTGAACCCGATGTGGCAAAGGTCATGTGCTGTTTGGGAAAAAGGTTCGGTCCGGCATACGGTCCGAGAAAGAGGGGGAGAATATTCACCTATTAATAAATCAGCGAAGCAAATACTGCAAAAAATTATAGCAATCAGGAAAATAAAGCAACAAACAATTTTTCTTAATTTGGGTGAAAATCCCGGGCTGTTACAATACAACACCACCAACAATGGATCTCGTCCCGAGATCCTGGACGATCCGAGGGAGAGGAGAGGAGAGAAAAGATAGTCGACAATCTTCAACACCACCAACAAGGGACTCTGCTCCATGTCGACGTCGAACTTCCATCGAGATAATTTTCTGCAGGGAGATGGCAACGTCGGAGAACGAAACCATCGGGAGATCAAGAGGAAGAGCGATAGTGGAAAGCGATGATGAAGGGAAGAATTCTCACTGAAATCGTGAGGATACTTGGAAAGAGGATTGATGTCAACAAACGACCAAGACGTTTACCCAGAGTCGGAAGAACTAAAGGTACTACAGGATTTCCCAACCTGAGATCGGAATCGAGACAATACGCTGCAAGAAAGGCATTGTAACTATTCCAAAACTCCACTCACTCGAGATCCTAAAGTTTGAAAGGGGGTAAGGAGTAAAAAGAATCCTACTCTCCGATAACTAACGTAGTAACTACAAAATAATTTTTGTCTAGACTCAACTTCGACAAGAAAAGGGATACTACGGTTGGTAAGGCTCTGATACTAAGTTGTAAGGCCTGATATGCGGTATTGTTCCAGATCTAGATGTTTCCATCCAGATCCGGGGACGAAGCACATATCGGTCCCACCGCGACATATGACATTGCCATATGCCCCAGATTTCCAACATGATATCACAACATTACAGCTACAAGGATACAACATCTCATACAATCGACATACAACAGCCTTAATATATTACATCAGCGGAAGATACATGTCTGAGTACAAACTACAATCAAATGCCTAATGGCGAAGGTAAAACACACCATTCCAGTAACCACACGGGTCCAGGCTCTCCGCCGGGATCCACCTAACTAGTCGTCGTCGAGTCTCCGTGAAGGCGTCCAGAAGAAGGGTCATCGAGCTCCTCTGAAGTCCAAGATTGTTTGCATAACTTGCATAAAAGAGAAAAGAAGGGGTGAGATATAGCAACAAGTCTTGTAACTAACTTCTCACGGTAAGATGGGGGTAGTGGTGAGGTTGCAGTCGCACTAGCAATATATGGGGTGGCTAACGATCTATTTAGAGTAAGATGAGAACCAAGCATTCGATGGGGAATCGCCTCCAGCAAGTCTTGATATGATCTACTTACGCAAACATAACACCTATCCTATCCTTGTCCTCCCCTTCATCACCCTATGAATAAGAAGCAGTCAAGGCACACACACATTGATCAAGTTATAGTTATGATTCAGTTGATGTTATCTATGAACAAGACGTAGGTTCCAAGTCGTCCATAACCATGGACATGGCTTCTCGAAAAGATTTAACCCTGCAGGGGTGTACCAACTTCCCATTACAAGACTCCGCACGCACGCCCATCTCTCTCAGTTACTACCCATCACAGGAAACCATTTTATGATTTAGTTCCGAGAGATCCGAAACGACAGGTCCCTCTAGCTAACAACTCAAAAGCCGGTCGCGCTCTCGAATTGGCCTCTACCCTTCTAGATGAGGTATGGTTAGCTACCCAAACCATGTGGGCAGCCCCCTAGCTCCCTGGGGTGGACCAACAGGAGAAACCATGTCTCCGCTGGCCCGAGTTGTTTAAAATCTGCTGGGAGCTACCCGGCACACACACGATTTAGCAAATGGTAAATCATATTGGGCCACCAGTAGAAATGTTTGAAGCTAGGTAGGTAAGAAAAGGGGACCCCATAGTATCCCACACGCGGTTAGGCACGCTCAGTCTTAAAACTAATACCCGGAACTCAGATCCTAGGTGACTTGAATGGAACAAAGCGTCGGGGCGGGATAGCCTAGACCTTCCATCCTTCGTCGAATATAGTCAACATTATAACAATCATATCATCCACAACAATATAATAATGTGATAGCCCAATCCAAGGAGTAACAGGAGTTAACAGTTGATAGCATCCTAGCATGCATACTAAGCAGTGGCTGAGCAGCGAGCAATAGTAACATAGCCAAACAAGGTTTGTTGGGATGTGGAGGACATGATTGTTTGGGTTTATTTGAGAGGCATGAATATGAAGTGGTAGGATCAAGCAATCGTTCCATCCTACACCTAGGCGCGAGTAAGCTGAAAGTTATAAGCATGATATATGCTCCCCCTTACCTGATGAGAAGACGAAACCGAAGGTGTAGTCGATCGCAATCTCGCATCGTCTCCGAGAGGTACCCACGGAAGCACACAAGAAGGAAACACTGGAAAAGGCAATCGACGAGCCAGCATCTATTACTACGAAGCAATCACGAGAAATCATCAACAAGAAGGCAACACGAGACAACGCACTAAGGTATGGCATCTATCGTCGAGAGCGGTTACTAACAGGTTAAGTGGAGTACTCGTCACACACGACGATACCGCACGTTTACAATGGTTCAAGTTGTTTAGCTACACAACAAGAGCAAAGGTTATTAACAGGGCATCTCACTCAAGCATGGCATATCACACAATCATGGCAAGAGGTGAAGCACAAAGTAAACTATCTATGCTAGTAAATTTAAGTGAGGCAAAAATCCTAAACATGGCATTCACTAAGTACCCCACGACAAATTTAAGCATTTGATACTGTTCTTCCCTAAACCATATTTTAGGATGGTTAACAACATCAAACAATAACATAAAAACAAAGTACATGAAATTCTAGTCAAGTTACATGTAAAGAACACTCCAAACGGAGTTACGGTTAAAAAGATACAAGCATCACAATTTATGGGTACATGATGTTAACATCAGGGAGCATACCTTAGAGCAATGAAAAAATTAGCTACTGAATGCAAACATGCATCAAAAGGATGTGGATCAGCAGTAGAAATGACAAGGAAGGCATGTAAACAAAGTTCGATTTATACGAGCATCAGGAACAAGTAATGGTAACCCATGAAAAAAGCAAGAAAATACTACTGGTCTAGGGACTTAGCGAAAATCAGGGCATGTGACAGCAAACAGCAAGGTTGCACTTTGGGAGCTCAACAACTATGTGAACAACAAGGATATCATGGCATAGAAATATATGGCATCCAAGTATACATGGCAGAACATTGGAGCTAATGCATATGAAGCATGTATCACTAACTATAAGGTGTCAAAGTAGCAACTTCATATAAACAACAACACATGTTATCAGGGTCACCACTTTGGAGAAACATATAAAATAGCTACATCAGGAAAACATGACAAATCAATGCATCTAAATGAATTTCACATGATGCTTAACACATACAAGAAAGAATCAATAGCATAGGCCTCATGGATGTGACACAATCATCAACCAAAGTTGCAACAAAATAGCAGCAACAACAATTAACAGAAAATAGTAGCAGTTAACGATCTGGTGCCCACTTCAACACATATGAACAACATATAAATGGCCTCAAATGGATTTAATCCCAAAATAAAAAAGTTAGAGTACATCACAGAGAATTTTTTTCATTTTGGGCGCATGTTCATACGGGCTACGGATTCGAGGCTAGCTTCACCCAAACTTTGAATCTATTAACAGTTTCTGCGCATAACAACAAGAGTCACTTTTCAATAGAAGATTTATACATGCAAATCATTCCAAACATGATAAACAATTATGCTACCACCTAGAGCACAGAGAGCGCAAAAATCCAAAAAAATAATCATGCCAATCCGATCTATGAGCTAACGGGAAATCGCTTTGCAAGAGAGACACTTGAAATAAAATTTCTGGGACTTAGAAATTTACAGGGGGGTTCGAGCTCGGGTGTCACAACCATGGCGGGCTGGAGGGTGGTCGTGGTTGCGCCGGCGAGAAGCAAGGCGAGCGGGAAGGGGATGGGGAGGTCGGGAACGGCCGGATCTGGAGGAGGGCGACCGGAGCCGGGGATGGGAGATCGCCGGCGGCTCGGGGAGAGCTCCCATGGAGAGCTCGAGCTCCATGGAGCTCCTGTCCATGGTGCCATGGCCATGGCGGCTGCACCTGCGAGAGAGAGAGAGAGGAGAGGTGAGGGAGGAGAAGAGGAAGAAGAGGAGGGCGAGGGGAGAGGAGGAGGAGGCCGGGGAAGCGTGGCGGCTCGCCGGAGTTGGCCGGCGGCGGAGGCCATGGCGTGGAGCTCCGGGTGGCCGCCCATGGCGCGGCGCAGAGGCGGCCACAGCCTGGATCTGGCCCCGATAGTGGCGACGGCGGGCCCGTGGGGCCCGGACGCGGCCCGGCGGCGGCTGGAGCTGGTTGGAGGGAAGTTGGGGCGACGTGGCGTGATCTGATGCGCCCGTTTCAGATCTGACGGCCAGGAGCATTTCAGATCTAGGGTTTCGGGTTCTGGGGGGACTTGTGGCAGAATTTGGAGGGGAATTTGAGGGGGTGGCTGCAATTTTTGTTAGGGGAAACCCTAGAAGGGCTAGGGAGTGTGGTGGTCTTTATATAGGATGGTCTGATGGCAGGTTTACGCAAACACCCTCGGGTTTTCTCTCTCGCGTCCGGTACTCCACGTTTCTGATCGCCGGGAGTACATACGACCTCTGATTCAGACAAAATATCGAACCACGCGCTTAGCGCAGCGAGCCTGTCTGTCATACCTCACTTCTATACCGTTCCGAGAAATTTTCCGGTGCTCAATAAAAATAACCCATTTAATTATTAAATGGGGTTTTTCGTTCCGATGGCGATGGCTGGACTTGTGCCGGAAGTTGCGACGGTGCTCGGGTGAACCCGGTGTCGCAAAGGTCGTGTGTCGCTTGGGAAAAAGGTTCGGTCCCACATCCGATACGAGAAAGAGGGGGAGAATATTCACCAATTAAGCAAATACTACAAAAAATTATAGCAATCGACAAAATAAAGCAACAATCAATTTTTTTACTTTGGGTGAAAATCCCGGGTTGTTACATCCCTGAGGGCTCAGGGGTTTGTGGTGGCACTGGCTGCCCGAAGCTGCTGGAGCCGGTGACTCCGCCTGCCGACTCATACTTCAATATGGAGTTCCATGTATGTAAGGGACCCCTTGTGAGTATTGTCCTTGTTGTGTGATCGCAGTCTTGAGGAAGTCGGCGGCTTCTCGGGAGGCATGGTCTGCTGGGGTATCTCCATGAATCGGTGCATTGATGAGGTAACAAGTCGCCGCCATGACGTTAGCCATCGTGTTGTCGAAGTGGTGAGGAGGTGTATGGAAGTTATCTGGGCGTGGCGGAGGAGCCGGTTGGCTGGGTGGCGTGAATCCTGGAGGATACTGATCAGGGTTGTTGAACAACGTTCGTCCCTGATACCCAGGGGGGAGCCGAATCACGTGTCCCCGCGGGCGTGTATGAGCGAGACTCATCCGTTGGGCCGCTATCAACTCCGACTCCTCTCTGAGGCATGTGGCTTCCTGGATGAGCCGGTTTTATTTCTCATCCATCTTTTCCTTTTCGGCGTTGAGCTCCCTTCGTATGTTCACTACCCGTGCCCTGATTCCATTGACCCTCATCTTCCAAGCCTCCTGGTTTTCAGCTGTTACTTTCATGGCCAAGGCTTCGTCGAGAGTAGTTAATGCGTCTGTGAGAGCTTCCACTCTAGTAGGGGATTGCTCCGATGAGCGGGCTGACGGCTCCACAATTCAATTGGGGGTCGCACCGGCTGCCGGATCTGCACCTTGGTTCTGAGCCGGCTGGCTTCCAGATCCTTCAGTGTCGGCCATGAACATCGTGGCGCAATATGGGGGTTCGTAGTAGTGGTAATCCGGGTTGTATTCTGGCACACCGGTGCCGAGTCTGTAGTTTCCCACAGATCGGATAGACCCTTCATCTGAGAAGCTTCCTTCACTTGGATATGAGTCGGCTTCAGTCAGTTCTTCCGAGTCATCGTACATTGGGGACTCGACAGAGCGCTCCGACTCTGGAGTCTCGCCGATGAATCCGACGAATGTGCTTTTGGAGCCGGCATGTCGCCGACTTGAAGTTTCGATGGCAACTTTAGCATCTGGCTCTGGATCAGATCCGTCCGTCCTACCAATGAAGATGTGAATAGACCCGATTGGGACCCGATATCCTGATCCGACAGAATCGGCTTCGGGGCCCTAGTTTGAGTCGTCGATGCAGAGCTTCCCACGCCGGCTTCTGGTGATCCGTCCAGCGACAAATCCCTCCATGCCGTGCAGAGCCCCCTCCAGAATCTCAACACCCGCAAGCGCATGCCCCACGGTGGGCGCCAACTGTCGTGGGAAAGTCAAGGGAGATGTTCGAAGAGTCGAACTTAACATGGGACCTTTGCTGCGAGGCAGTTTCGTGGAGAGAGTCGACATGGACAAGATACTCGGCGATTTACCCAGGTTTCAGCCCCTCTTTGTCTAGAGGTAAAAGCCTACTCCTGCTCCTTATTATTATGGGTGCCGACTCTCGAAAGAAGAGTCGGTTGATCGATTACAAGGGAGTCGGTCATGAGCTTAATCTCGATGAGATCTAGGTCATGCCAACAAGTGTCTAGTCTAATCTTAGGTTTAGATTGTTTCCTGGCCCTGGATCCCGTGGACCTCGGCTTATAAAGGCATTGGGTCCTGGGATTCCGCGAGTCCGACTCCGATACGAGGTGGAGTCCTATTCAACTTTACAAATATGCTACAAGCTATTCAAGGTAAGTCGAATTCCTTCTACGGCTTCGATCTTCTTTCCTTGGCGCAGCCGGCCTTGGGCCGGGTCTTCTTTCGTGGGCTTTTGGTAGGTGAGTCGGCCCATAGTCCTAATGCCGGTTTATAGGCTCGGTCTGTCCCCATGACAAGACCCAAACCCAAGAGCTACACTATGGCGATGCAAGTAACGGATGGACATAGATCACATACCAGTATGTAGTCTGTTAAGAGGGAAACTTTTCTGCGTGTACGTGGTTGATGTAGTCGTACCGGCAATTCCCGGTGCCGCGCAGATCCACGATGACTACAAAATCCACCCGGTCCTTGTAGACCGATGACAGGATTGCGTCCCCGTCGGAACGTTGTCGGTGAAGACATCACGATACGGCCCCGATGATGAAGTAGCACCACAAGTGTATCGCCTCGCGGGATTACACACATACGGTGTACCCATCGTTCCCTCCGGGCTCCGAACCAAGCGAGTAGCGGAAACAAGATGGATTCGGATCCCGATTCCAGCAACACGACGACGTGCGTATGGTGAAGAAATCCCCAACCAATTGCAGACTCCAAACAAGGGGAGTCCGCGCAAGGAAGGAGAAAAGAGGAAGAGATATGAGAACTTGTCTCAAAAAATTCATGAAGAAAAAAGGGCACCCTACCCCCCCCCCCCCTTATATAGGCCAAGGAGGGGGGGAACCTCCCTCAAATTCCCATGTGGGACTAATCCCAAGGGAGGGGGTGGCGCACTCTAAATGGGGGTGGGACCCCTTTCTTGGCGCCATGGCCCAAGGGGGAGACTCCCTCTTTCCCTAATGGGCCTCTTTAGGCCCATATGCCTGTTCTTCCATTTTTAATTATATTTAATGATATTTTAATATTTAATTCTGTTAATTAAATAATAAAACATATTTAAACATTATTAAATAATATTTTGAACCTTTCAAAATATCCAGAACCATTTCTGGCCTCCACCAGAACTATTCCGGTGTTCTCTCTTATTTCTCCGGTGATCCCGAATCAATCCTTATTGCATCGAAAACCCTTAAGTGTGACACCCTACGGCCCGGAAAACAACAGACATGATTAGACACTCTCTGATAAATGACTAATAAATTGGACTTGGTTACAATCCTTGATAGCCCTTGCGCTTCCATCGAATGAACTTCATCTCTATTGGATCCGTTAACGTTGATTGTTCCCTATGTCCTACGGTACTTTGCTTGTCCAAGGTATGATCGTCGGTATACAATATACCTAGTTCATCCTCATAACCGACAAACATGTTTACTTGTTTCCGTGATATTACAACCCCGTGACCTAGTCACATGATTGCAATCTTTATGATGTAATATCACCGAGTGGGCCTAGAGTACCTATCTGTCACTCGGATGGATAAATCCCGCTTTGATCTATTTGCATACTCATTAACGTATCTATTTCGGAATACCCAAAGTACACCTTTATGGCCAGCATATTTCAGTCATGTAGTGATGCAAATCAAAGAATCCTAATAGATAGTAATTACGTATGATCATTACGGTCAAAGGATCTGGTCACTACGTTATAGTTACCGCAATGTTGAACTTATGTGACTCGATCACACTGCAACACTTCTGGTCGGTGTGTGTCCATCATATCATTCTTCCAATTATACGAGCCCATTGTCAAAAGGTGATTATGTCCTCATGATCAGGAAACCTTAATCATCCAATTTTCCAATGGACTAGTATACTAGAGTTAACTAGGGACCTGGTTGTTATGTACCACACGTGTATTAATTTTTCCGCTTAATACATTTATAGCACAATATAAAACTTATTATGAACTAATGGAATATGCTAATAAACATATTTTATTTGCCTCTAGGGCACATTCCCAACACTAACCCCCCTCGAGCGATATAATATGCAAAAGACCTGATGTGGGGAAGCTGGATGCCTGATATCTTCTCGATGGATCTCTTTGAGGTCCCCGCTACAAAGGGAGTTGAGGAGGGCCTTGACATTGGCGGGCTGCACCTTCATCTTACCCGTCCTCTCTACATTCTGCACACGCAAAACTTCACAAAACTCTGCCAATGTCATAGTTTTAATTTCATCATAATATCTAAATTCAATGGTGTGATAAGTACCATCATTAAATTGAATAATTTAACAAAGTTATATGTAAGCTTGGGATATTTTGGCACTTTATGTTTCACGAGATACATTAGACCTGCACTTTCACATAGACCATTAAATTGGTCTAGCAAACCTGCAGAAGCGAGGAACTCCGGGCACCGATATGACATGGCATGTGATACGTCCCAAACGTATCTACAATTTCTGCTTGCTCCATGCATGTTTTGTGTGATATTGCTATGATCTAGATACACTTTCATACATTTATGATCATATTTGGACTAACCTATTAACTCAGTGCACCATAGTGCCAGTTCCAGTTTCATGTTGTTTTTCTATTTCAGTTTCCCCATATAAAAAGTGCTCCAAAAATTCGGGAAAAATCAGATAAAAAATCAGCGTGACGGAACCTTCCAGAGTCCCGAAGAAGGACCCAGGTGGGACCCACCTGGGCCCCAGGCGTCCACCTGGCGAAGACAGGGGCTTGGCCGCGCTGGGGTGGGGGCGTCTGGGCCCCTGGTGGGCCCCCTGGCTGCCCCCCTTCGCCTATATATTCTCCGTCTTCCAAAACCCTCGAGGACAGAACCCTTTTTCGCGATCTCGCCTCTATTCCGCTGCCGCCACGCTTCCAAGAGAGTCAGCAAGACCCTTCTCGTCACTCTGCCGGAGGGAGGATTGACCTCCGGGAGCTTCCCCTTCACCATGGACGCTTTCCGGATGTTCCGTGAGTAGTTTCCTTTGGACCATGGGTCCGTGATCAGTAGCTATGTGATGTTCTCCTCCCCTCTTTGTTCTTCATGGTTTAGACCTCGTGAGCTGCCCTACATGATCAAGGAACATATGTAATTTTCTGTTGTTGCTATGCTAAGTTTGCTGGGATCTGATGGATTTAGAGATTATGTTCAGATTGTGATTGAGTAATATATTTGGTTCTTATCTTTTATATTTTTGTTCCTAATTAATTCTTGCATGTTCTCCGTTGCTGTCTATTTCTTTGGCCAAGTAGTAGGTAGTGACTCCAAGAGGGAACGTTATGCTCGATTGTGGGGTCATGCCCCCTGATGACACGCTTGAGTGACAGAAACATGAGTCTAGGGGATGTGCTGTTGCCACAAGGGGGAAAACAATGGTGCTTGTAACCGCGGTTGCATGGATTGTTTACTTTACACAAAGTTCATTTTAGTGCAGTTGTCTGATGCTTTGGGTTTACACTTTTGGTGGGGCTCACAACTTAATACCAGCAAGGAGGTATTCTGGATAGGCATATAAGGGTGGATGATTAGTAGTAGATGCAGATGGATTTCGGTCTACTTATTTTGGCGTACTGCCCATGTTTTTGAGCCTCGTCCTTTCTTTTGTATCATAGTTAGAATTGCGGTGTGTTTTTAATCCTGTCAATTTCCCAGCTGTAATTTGTTTACCTTGCATAGCTGTTTTATCGTCTTTTGGGAGAGAGACATCACTAGTGAACTTCACGGGACCCCGGTCCATATTCTCATCACTGTTTACACGCTTATTTATTTTCCTGCATTTACTTTTCAGTTGCAATTATTATTATCTTTTATCTCTTGCGTTTGACCCTTTGTAAACAGCAAGGCCGGAGAGATTGACAACCTCTCTGTACTCATTGGGAGCAAAGTTATATGTGTCTGTGTGCAGGTCCATCTCCGGAGTCCTACTGGAGACAAACCTTGGTATCTTCACCGAGGGAAATTTTCTCTCACCTTCCACTTGGGGTAACCAACGAGGAGAGACATCAAGCAAATTTCTGGCGCCGTTGCCAGGGACTCCAAGTGCTAAGATAGGGGAGTTGCACACTATCTTTTACCTTTGCTTTTTATTCTTGTTAGTTTACCTTTCAGTTTTTATCTTTGTGTCCTTTATCGAAAATCACAATTTTATTTATTTATTTTGCTTGTAGTATTCCTCCTTCTTTAGATGAACATATTAGGGCTTGGTGCTTTGTGGGAATCAGAAGTTCTAGATTTCCGTCAAAGGGATGGAGAAAATATGAAGAAGGCATAGGACAGAATTTCTGATGCACGTAAATGAATTATGCCTTGGATACCTATAAAAGTTGTGCTTAGAAATTTTTACCATGCTCTTTTTAAGTGGTGTAAACACTCTCTTGATATTATAGCTGAAGGAGACTTTTTAGAGTGTGATGAAGCTAGAGCTCTTGATATTTTGCATAGTCTATCTAGTTATTTTGTTTATGATCATAGTTTTGATACTGTTATAGATAGAGTTGCCATTATTGAAAAGAGGATGGATGCTCTAGACTTGAGGAAAGTAGAGGAACTTAAGTCCAACAAGAAAGAAATGTTGGAGATAGACTTCCTTGCTTTTTGTGATATTGGATCCATGGTTTCTACTATGCCAAAAATAGTATATGATTCTTTGAAACTAAATATGGATAAACTACCATCTTATCATGAACATGCTAATGGAGATATTTCAGAGATTAAGGGAAAGGTAAAAGAAGTCCAAGTTGCATTCCTTCATAGGATTGCACCGATAGATTTCTTCATCATGGAGCCAAATCAAAGCAACATTGTGCTTGGAAGGGACTTCCTCCGAGCAATGAAAGGCCTCATTGATATTGGTAAAAGGCACATACGCATACGCGGTAAGGTGAAAGGTAAGTACCTCTTTCCTAGGAAGAAGAAGAATGAGCTTGTTGAAAATCAATTTGAAGGTTTTTATGACTCCGATGATCTTGGAGACCTTTGATTCTTCTTTTGCCTTATGCCTAGCTTAAGGGCGTAAAAGAAAGCGCTTGTTGGGAGGCAACCCAAGATTTTTTTACTTGTTTTTTTAGTGGTCTTGATGATTTTTACTACTGTAGCAACATCATTGTATCTTTATTTTCAAACTTTGTGCCAAGTTATAGCTGTTATGATAAGGAAAGCAAAAGTTGTGACATGCTGTCCAGAAAACTTCTGCATCATGGGTCGAAAAAATGTTGCCGATAAAGGCAAGAAAGAAGTCACCACAGACAAAAGTAAAAATACAGCCGGCAGGACCAGACCTCCAGCTCCGAGGCCGACTTTAGAGGCTAATTGGTCAAAGAGCTGGGTTACTGATGCCTTTTTGAAGGAGATGGAGACAGGGGGATTTTGCCTCCCCAAACTGAATTTAAGTGGCGAGCTCATGGAAAGGAGACCCAGCCTCAGCCTCAGGCAGGCGAAGTCGTTGTTTTTGCTGATCATATCACAAGATACTTCCGTCCTCCCGGCTCTAAGTTTTTCAGGAATGTGCTGCACTTCTATAAATTGCATCCTCAGGATCTGAGTGCTAATTTGATGCTCAACATCTGTCATTTTCAAGTGTTCCGCGAGGCTTTTCTGCAGATGAAGCCGACTCTGGCTCTGTTTGCCGAGTTCTATTACTGCAATAGGCAGACTAAATATAGTGGAGGTCCGGCTTTGGAATGCGGTGAGTTACTATCCAGAAGCGTGCCAAGTCGAGCTACCCATCACTCAAGCTTGAGCTCCCATGTGAAAACATGGCAAAAAATCTTTCTTTTACTGCACCGTTGAAATTCCTGAGAAGGAAAATCCTCTGCCTGGCGTTTGTGAGAGTCGGCTTTAATTTCATGATGGCTTGAACCTGTTTCCTTTAGATGCTCAAAAGAAAAAGCATGAGCCGATTATGGCTCGGATAAAAGCTTTGTTAGCTCATGGTCTTGCCGGGACAGACCTGATCAAATGTTGGATAGGTTGGAAAATCCAGCCTCTTAGCGTGAGAGATGGACTCATGTGTGAGTATTCGGGGCCGGATGACCCCATGTGTTTTGTGAAGAAGGAGATTTCTGGAGGAGCTCTAGTGACGACTTGCAAGAAACTTCTTGCTGAGCGCATAGAGGACATCAAGAAAGTCAGCCTTCTCCCGTTCTGTAAAGCCAATCCGACTCTTCTGGTATGTTTATTTGGCTATTCCTCCTTGACATAATATTTGTCTAAAGATCTTGACCTTCCAACTTATTTCCAGGAGGATGATCCATGGTGGACTGTGGGCCAATACCTCCCTATGGAAGAAGTCGACGCTAAAAGTATGAGTCATTCGGTAAGATTCACTTGATTGATTCTTTTTGTGATGTCTTCTTCTTACCCTTTTTGTTCCTGTAGGATGACTCGGAGGAGGATGATGATGAAGATGAAGAAGAACAAGAGGAAGTTCTTCCAGTTAGGGCCGACTCTCGTAAGGAGAGCAAAGTCGCCAATCCACCGGTAATATCCTTTCCAGATTTTATGATGTACTTAGACAAGCTCGCGTCTTTATGTTTTTGTTTATAGGCACAAAGTCGCAAGAGGCATACCCGTAGTTCCGACTCGGCAGACCCTCTTGTGGTTTTGGGCGATGAGCCTCGAAAGGTCCGACAGAAGCCGACTTTAGTCGCGGCTCCTTCTCATCAGTGGACAGGGATTTCTGAGGGACAACATCAGGGTGGTGACTCTGGAACCCGTACTCCTTCATCTGAGGGTTCTTCCGTTCAGATGTCGGTTTTCCCAATCAACCATGGGTAAGTATTTCTTTCTTAGGACGGTAACTTGTCTTTTGTATGCATGATTTGCTGACAAATTCTATTTTTCTCTTTGAACAGCGCTCGAATTGACCCCAAGGATCTGGACGACTCTTCTTTTGCTAAGGAGTCGGCTATTATATCTGAAAAATTGCCAGAGGCTTCGGTTTCTGAAGCTTTGAAGAAAGCTGGCTTAGATGAGTCAAGCCCATCAGGAATATACAAAGATAATTCTCCTGAAGCCGGCCTCGATAAGCCGACGATTAATTCTGAAAAGGTGGTGGTTGCACCAAGTTCTGTGCCGGCTCCTTCCAAGGAAACGGCAGATTTTGATGAAGTTTTGATCACTGGGTCTCGGAAGGGTGACCCATCTTCTTGTACAACCATAATGAAGGTTTTGGACGACAAGAGTCAGGTGGTAGGTCAGCCTACTGAGTCAATATCTGAGAAGACATTTCTTGAAGATTTGTTCAAGCGGTCTGTAGCTTGTTCTTCGGAGCAGCATGATATATTCCTCCAGCTTCGGGGGCGTTATGAGGTATGTACTTGTCTGCACTGTCCTTGATGATATATATATGTATCCCCCATAAGCCGGCTTGGTGATTGATTGCCATGCTGGGTTATGAAAAATAAGCTGTATGAGCCATGAGTCAGTATACCTATTTTGTAGTATGTCGAGTTATGGTAAGCTTGAACTGTAGCCCCCATGGATCGATATACCAACTTTGTGGTATACCGAGTCATCATAGTTTTTTGAGCTGTAGCCCCCATGAGCCGGCAGAATGTGATTACGTTGCTACCGGGTCATGTTTATTTTTTGTAGTTTTTAGCCCCCAAGTAACTTGTTTAGGAAATAGGTATAAGTGAATACTTAGTAATATTTCATTGCTTGTAGGTTGTTTCCATGGATGCTGGTCAATCCAAGCGTCAGATGGAGGAATGGCTCGCTGCAGAGTCGGCAAAGATGAAAGGAGCTGACGAAGAAATTGGCCGATTCCGTGAGGAGTTGATAAAAAAGGACAAAGAACTGGAAGCCGTCAGATATGAGATGTCTGAGGCCGCAAATGTTCTGACCAGAGCTTTAAATGATGTAGCGGCTCATCATGATACAGCCGAGCGTAAATTAAAGTCGGCACAAAAGAAGCTGGAGACACTCAAGGATAGTATTCACCGACTTGTATCAGCCATCTTTGGTGAGTCGGCAAAGCTGCTTTTTTCAATCTGGGTGTTCCAATTTTCTTTGTTGCTTTCTGACTTTGATATCTTTTTTGTATTTACAATAGGCAAAGATCATGATATTCTGGGTGAGACGCCTGCTATGAACCTGACTTGCACGTTTGCTCTGGTCAAACAATTGTTTGAGGGTGCATGTAAAGCGATATGTGCGACTCAGCCCAAGCCCCCAAGCATGAAGAGGATAACTGATATAATGGGTCCTTTCTCAGTTGTACCTAAGTGGGTAAAGCTGGGGAAGCGATCGGCTTGTTGTATGGGGGTGATGCGTGGCTTGGAGCTTGCCAAGGCATATCATCCTGGATTGAAGTTGGATCGTCTGGCCGCCGGCTTCCCAGAGCTGGATGCAGATGAGTCCAATTTTTCCAAGGAAGATTTCATCAAAGTGCATAAAGAGACTCGTCCTTTTTCCACCAAGATTGCTGATTACATCGAGTTAAGCCGGTTAGAGACTGGATATGATGAGAGCAACAAGAGGCGTCAGATCAATCTTCCGACTCCCGTCGAGTTCTCTCTTCTGCCTCCTCCAAAGAGTTCTTCGGAGCCGGCGAATCCCGTGGAGCCGTTTCCGGGAGGAGAAGAGGATGACTTGATGATGGATGACATTGCTGATGTGGACTTAATGGAAAGTCGCAACGAGATCTTGCCATCAGCAAATGTTGCCGGGTCTTCATCTCAGGGCCAGGACAATGTCCCATCGTAAGCCTCTTGTTGAGAGAAAAACTTTTACAATATTTGTGCGGCCGTAGTGCCGGGTTTGTAATATTGGGAACCGTGTCCCGTGACTTGTGACCAACATGTGGTCAGATACTTTTATGGTGTTGAATTTGAAAGTTGCCTTTTCGGCTTTTGAATGTCAATCTTTATAATGCCATCCGGCTTTGTCTTTGGTTTTATTTGTTGCTTGCTTGAAGAAGATTTCCCTTCTGACATGAGTTGTAGAAGGGGGCCATATTCCGACTTTGCCCTGTTCACCAACTAGTGAAACACCTGAGAGTCGGCTGGCTTCATGGTGGAAGGTTTTTAGAGGCCGACTTTATGAGTAGTCTGGCCATCTTTATTATAAGTTTTTTTACGAATCACAGATATTTTCGAAGTATAATCCTCATGAGTCGGTATGATCATCATTGCGTCATGCCGACTCACGGAGACAGTTTTGAACTTGTAAAATTTTCTTTGAAGTAGTGCAACCCCCAAGTGCTGGGTTATCGTGCCTGCAACAACCTGGGACTTACAATTTCTTGCATGTTTTCTGAAGTCGGCAAGTATTTTATGCCAAGCCTTTTGATAAAGAATTTTTAAAGTGTTACTTCCTCAAGAGTCGGTGTATGCAGTTGGGTGATGTACCGAGTCTTTATTTGAGAATAAACTTTGAAGTGTAGTCCCCATGAGTCGGTATGTGCATTTGTGTGCAGTTCCGAGTCACATAGGTCTATCTTTTAATTTGCCAGGTCACATATATATGACACGATGGGTTGTGTTCCCAGCTTCCAAATAAAGTGGTGCTTCCAGTGCTGGGATATGTTTCCTTCAGCAACCCAGAATGATTTGTGTCGATTTCACGCCGGTATGGCAGCTAAGTCGGCAAGAGTCAGTGTGACGAAAGTCGACTTTATATATGGCGAGAACCAGTGCAACATAAGTCGACTTTATATATGGCGAGAGCCACTGCGACAGAAGTCGACTTTATATATGGCGAGAGCCCGTGCGACAAAAGTTGACTTTATATATGGCGAGAGCCAGTGTGACATAAGTCGAATTTATATATGGCGAGAGCCAGTGCGACATAAGTCGTTTTTATATATGGCGAGAGCCAGTGTGACAGAAGTCGACCTAAAAATGCAGAAGATGCGATGCAGAGGGTATAATCCCCATAAGTCAGTATGAGCATTTTTTGTGTCATACTGAGTCATACAGGTTAATCCTCAAGTTGCATCTTTTGGATGACATATAAAATGAGAAAAGTATGTGATGTATGCAAAAAAGGTAATTTATGAATTTCTCATATAGAAGTCGACTCTGGATTCATCTTTTCCTCATCTTCTCTTTGTTGAGAAATTTTTTGGGTTATCCATGAGTCGGAACTCCTCTGTATGCCGTCTCACTTTGATCAGCGTTTTTCCGTTTTCTTTAAAACTTCTTCTTGAGAGTTTTTAGCCGGGTTTCGCGTATTTAGATCGTATGAGCATCGAAAATACAGGCCATTATAGGGCTCGGAGTGCCACATGTATATGCCGAGTTTTCTTACTTAAGACTCGATGAGTGTAGTCGAGCCCCCAAGATTTCCCTGAAATAAGCTATATACATGTAATTACACATATGTGCCGGGTTTTCTCAGTGAAAGGTTTGATGAGCATCATCAAGCCCCCTAAACTTTCCTTGAAATAAACACATAAGTGCTCAGATAACAGTTGATAGTTGATCAAGCCCTCAAGTTTCTGAGATAATAATAATGCAAAGTATGGTATGTATAATGCAATTGCATGTAAAGTGAGTATAGGATGTAATGCATACATGAGTCGTTGAGGCTATGGTCAATCGACGATGATTTTTTACAATCGACTTATTTATTGTATTTGGCGAGAGACGGTAAATGAGAGTCAACTTTTTATAGAGTGGCGAGGGCCGATGCGATGAGAATCGACTTATGTGGGAAACGGCGTTGGCCTATTGCGACGTTGAGTCGGATTTTCCTTTTTTTTGACAACTCGGTAATGAGTTGTTGGGGTGTCCTTTGGCCCGCTTCCTGGGTTTGAGGCCCCAGATCGGATTTTTATTGCGAACGAGTCCATGTTCTTATTACCAAGTGTCTTGGTTTCTTGCGACTATGTGAGTCGGTTGGGCCGTCATCGTATCGACTTGCCTCTCGAATGTTTCTCTCGATTTGGCGTCTGTACTCCCGTATGAAGTAGCACTGATCCCAGGTGTGGTTAGCGTGGCGACCCGGTCCGGAATGGTTTGGGCAAGCTTCTTTCATAGCTTTGTCACAATCCCAGTGCCTTTTTTATTTCCTTGGCGGCCATTCGTATCTCTGGGAGTGGTTGCTACCGTATTCCTACGAGGTCAGGTTGCGCCTGCACTTTCTGTGGTGGGTCCGACATTGAAGTTGGGACTCCTCATATTTGTCTTCACGGGACTCGGCATATCTGGCGACGGCACCGATGAGTCCCCTCAGGTCATTGGCTACCTCATTTATGCGTCTTAGCGCGTTGGTTATAGGCGTAGGCCGGTGGCCTGTCGGCTCTTGAGCCCTGTCACTCTGTATCTCCTATGAAAGTCGATCTTGCGCTTCTGTGATACTTTTATGTTCCCAGGCCTTTCTCTGGTTTTCTTCTAATTCTTCGTCAGAGTCGGCTCTGTTCCGACGCAGTCGCTGCCACACGTTGGTGGTTCGTAGTTCTGAGCCGTTTTCGTTTTTTGATGGATTTTGGGTAGTGTCATGCGTCTCATGAGCTGAATTGTTGAAGTAGGGAGCATCTGGGTCGTATTATTCTGGATCGGATCCGAGTCTGCCTTCCCCGATGGATCGAATTGATCTGTTATCTGAGTATTTGTCTTCCTCTAGATATGAGTCAGCGTCGGAGAAACAATCCTTATCGTGGTTTGGGGTTCCGTCAGGGTGCTCCTGTTCTTGGAGATCGCCAATAAACCCGACGAAAGTGTGATGGAGGGCGGTATCAAGCCGACTTGTCTCTTTGAAAGGAATTTGTAGGTCACCGTTAAGTGAGTCGGTTAACTGGGATACGAATACGTCGTCCACAGAAGTATGCACATTCTGACTTATCTTCTTCTCGAAGTAGCTCTGCCCTACCTGCTGATAGGTGGCTGTTGCGTTTTTCAGGCCGTAAAGCCTGATTGGTGGCTGCCTCTGCGTTTCCATATGGACTTTGTCTTGTTCAGGGAGCATTGCCGGCTCGTCACCCATCGAGGTTTCGACAGAGCATGTCAACTTCGGGGGTTCGTTGATAAATCCGATGAAGGAGCGATCGGAGCCGGCAAGTCGCCGGCTTGCTGCTTCAGTTGGAGCATAATGATCCGGCTCCGGCTCCGACCCGTTCAATCCGCCGATGAAGAGGTGGATGGAGCCGACTGGGACCTGATAGCCTGACTCAATGAAATCAGCTGCGGGCCCCCAGGTGGCGTCGTCAATGCAGAGCATTCCGCTCCGGCTTCTGGTGATTCGTCCAGTAACAAATCTTTCCATACCTTGCAGAGCTCCCTCCAGAATCTCAACACCTGCGAGCGCAGGCCCCACGGTGGGCGCCAACTGTCGTGGGGAAGTCACGGCATATGTCCGTAGAGTCGGACTTTTCATGGGACCTTTGCTGCGAGGCGAATTCGTGGAGAGAGTCGACATAGACACAGGACTCGGCGAGTTACCCAGGTTTGGCCCCGTCGGTGCGGTAAAGACCTACTCCTGCTTTTTGACTATTGTGGGATCGACTCTTCAATAGGAAGAGCCGATCGTATCGATTACAGTGATGATATTTCGCAACCCTAGTCTCGTGGAGATCTAGGTTATAGCGTGAGTTGTCTAGTCCTGGCTTCCGATAAGTTCTGGCTCCCGTGGACCTCGGCTTATAAAGGTGCAGGGTCCCGGGATTCCTAGAGTCAGACTCCTACACGATGTGGAGTTCTATTCTACTTTAAAATTGGCTACGTGATATACAAGGTAAGTCGAATTCCTTCTAGGGCTTCAATCTTCACGCTTGGCACGTCACCTCCTGGCCGGGTCTTCCTTTGCGGGCCTTCATATGTAAGTCGGCGCAGGAGTTTCTAATGCCGGGTCTATGGGCCTGACCCATTCCCGCGACAGATACCCCCGTGCATCCCCTTCTCCATCAACAATCATCAGTTCGTCCTTCGTCTCACTATATTTTTATCACTTCATGCGTTATGTTCTATGCTTAGAGCATCTCGCTCTTAGGTTTCCTTTTTAGTTTTCTTAAGCTTTGCTTGCTGTTCATAACAAGTTAGACCCCATCTTACTTTGTGTGGGAGAGAAACACGCTCCACTCAGTTCTAGAACACATCATAGGATATGTCATGCTTATCTTTCTGCTGTTGTGTGTTCTTTATATTTTTTTAGATACTGCCATGTTTACGTTTAGTTTTAGTTTTTGTCTTTAGCAAGAGCATTGGCTTTTGTTTAGTTTGTTGCTGCAACTCTCTTTAGTTTTCATGTTTATCTTGTTAACAGAGTTGGTTGTTGCACTGAGTTGTGTCTTGTCTTGAAGTAGGTAATTGAGGTTGCTATTCAATGATAGTAGTAACTTGCAATAGTTTTGAGGAATTGTTGTGAGTAATGTTTGAACTTTTGGTGTCAAGAGCTCTATCCTATTAGTGATAGGTGTCGTATTTTGGGCAATCCGTGTTATTTTCAAAACCTACAAAAACTAGTTGAGAACTCTAGCTACTAGATGGATCACTAATCTTTGGAGGGATAGAATATTAGAGTACACTCACGTACCATGAGTCGAGGATGCGCAAGGATAACCAAACCCCCATACACTCCTCCTCGGGGTACTTGTCTCTTTGTGAACCTCCTTATTAGATTGAGAGTTACCGATAATAAGTGCATGAGTTCGTCGAACTAATGTAAGTATTGAAAGTTGCAACTTCCACCTCCTCATATTTGCTAGCCTCTTCCATACCGTGCATTGATTTCTTGTCACTCCGAGAGTTGGCGTCCAACTTCGCCGGTGCATCCAAACCCTTGGCATGATACGCTCTGTCATCATAAACCTCCCTATATCTTTCCTCAAAACAGCCACCATACCTACCTATCAAGGCATTTCCATAGCCTTTCCGAGATATATTGCCATGCAACATCCACCTCTTCATGACTTGATCTTCATGTCATACATGTTCCTGCTACACTAGCAGAGGCATACCTTTGCATACATCATGATAGCTACATCTTCTTTATGTTTGACTACCTTGTAAAGTGTGAAAGATCTTCTATATCTTCTTCTAAAATAGAGTGTTGCCCTTAAGTGAGGAAAAGATCCCAAAGTGGACAAAATAAAAGATCCCAAAGAGGACAAATGAGAGTTAAATAGAAAGAGCCATTGAGGCCACCAAAAAAATACAAAAAAATAGAAAAAAGAGAAAAAAGAAATAAAAAGAGAGAAAGGGGCAACACTACTATTCCTTTTGAAAGATCCACACTAGTACTCCCTCTCATCCTTGTACTCCATAGAGATGATCATTTATCATATAGCTATGTGGGGACCCTTCACACTATAAAACTTGGCTTGCATATTCCAAGGATGAGCCTCCTCAAATGAGAGCTAGGTCTCTATGAGCGAGAAAGTTAGATGCACCCCCACTAGTTCCATTGAAGAGCTTTTCTTAGCTCATATGTGCATCTGTTGCATGGCAATCCCTACTCCTCACATCATATCTATCATTTGGCTTTCTCGCCTATGATTGTCCTCATTGATGTGAGCCTTTCTCACCCTTTTTGTCTTCCTTCTCCACCGTATATCTCTCTTTGCCATCCTAAGTGTCAACTTTCGTGCTTACGCTCATCCATTGCATGAGTGCTCAAAATATCAAAAAGGAGTGGAGCAAATTGACTTGTACCTGGCTAGTGGTCTGGGGACGAGTCCAGATAAGATTCCAAAGAACACCAAGTGTGAAACTTTAGTAGATTGAGTTCTCAACAATTATATTTTCTTCTCTCGTATTCCCATACACCTTCTTGCACGCAAACACCATTTGGAGACATTCGAGTCATAGACAGCTAAGAGCTCTTGCACCTAATGTTCTTACGTTGCTTGTTTCAATGCCAATATAGACTCTTGCCTGTTATGACTTGAATTGAATCACATATCTTGATTTCTTTACTTTCAAAGTTCTTATATGGTTGCTAGCATGTAACCACAGAAATTATGCTTGTTATCATTTACCTACTCGAGGACGAGCATGAATTAAGCTTGGGGATGTTGATACGTCCCAAACGTATCTATAATTTCTGCTTGCTCCATGCATGTTTTGTGTGATATTGCTATGATCTAGATACACTTTCATACATTTTTTTATCATATTTGGACTAACCTATTAACTCAATGCACCACAGTGCCAGTTCCTGTTTTCCGCTATTTTTCTATTTCAGTTTTCCCCCATATAAAAAGTGCTCTAAAAATTCGGGAAAAATCAAATAAAAAATCAGCGTGATGGAACCTTCCAGAGTCCCGAAGGAGAACCAGGTGGGACCCACCTGGGCCCCAGGCATCCACCTGGCGCGGCCAGGGGCTTGGCCGCGCCGGGGGGGGGGGGGGGGCGCCTGGGCCCCTGGTGGCCCCCCTGGCTGCACCCCTTCGCCTATATATTCTCCGTCTTCCGAAACCCTCGAGGACAGAACCCTTTTTCGCGATCTCTCCCCCTTTCCACCGCCGCCGCACTTCCAGGATCGGGAGCGTCAGAAAGACCCTTCCCGGCACTCTGTCGGATGGAGGATTGACCTCCGGGAGCTTCCCCTCCACCATGGACGCTTCCCGGATGTGCCGTGAGTAGTTTCCTTTGGACCATGGGTCCGTGATCAGTAGCTATGTGATGTTCTCCTCCCCTCTTTGTTCTTCATGGTTTAGACCTCGTGAGCTTCCCTACATGATCGAGGAACATATGTAATTTTCTGTTGTTGCTATGTTGAGTTTGCTGGGATTTGATGGATTATGAGATTATGTTCAGATTGTGATTGAGTAATATATTTGGTTATTATCTTTTATATTTTTGTTCCTAAGTAATTCTTGCATGTTCTCCGTTGTTGTTTATTACTTTGGCCAAGTAGTAGGTAGTGACTCCAAGAGGGAACGTTATGCTCGATTGTGGGTTCATGCCCCCTGATCACACGCTTGAGTGACAGAAACATGAGTCTAGGGGATGTGTTTTTGCCACAAGGGGTAAAACAACGGTGCTTGTAACCGCGGTTGCAAGGATTGTTTACTTTACGCAAAGTGCTTTTTAATACAGTTGTCTGTTGCTTTGGGTTTACACTTTGGGTGGGGCTCGCAACTTAATACCAGTGAGGTGTTCTGGATAGGCATCTCAAGTTGGATGATTAGTAGTAGATGCAGTTGGATTTTAGTCTACTTATTTTGGTGTACTTCCCATGCTTTTGAGCCTCGTCCTGTCTTTGTAACATAGTAAGCATTGCGGTGCGTTCTTAACCCTATCAATTGCCTAGCTGTAATTTGTTTACCTCGCATAGCTGTTTTATCGTCTTTTGGGAGAGAGACATCACTAAATAACATCACGGGACTCCGGTCCATATTCTCATCACTGTTTACACACTTATTTATTTTCCTGCATGTACTTTTCAGCTGCAATTATTATTATCTTTTATCTCTTGCGTTTGACCCTTTGTAAACAGCAAGGCCGGAGAGATTGAGAAACGGTCTGTACTCGTTGGGAGTAAAGTTATATGTGTCTGTGTGCAGTTCCACGTCAATTGCGCCGTTGGCACCTACTTATCATCTCCGGAGTCCTACTGGAGACAAACCTTGGTATCTTCACCGAGATAAATTTGTCGCTATCCTGCATCTCACCTTCCAATTGGGGAGAGACATCAGCATGCACCGCTTCAGTCTCGTCGAGTAATCCCGGGTGCTCATTGTTGGGATTCGAGTAGAAAACAATAAAAATTGGCACTACAAAACCAAGTCCCAGGATTGGATCTAGATAGATGCAAACAAGGATAGCGATCTTGTTACATTAACAACCGTTCAACGGTAGTTCTCTCGTAGCGGAAGAAATTGATGAAGAGTTGGGGAAGCTTGAAGAAGCACAATCCCACAAACTGATCTAATCCACGTGAAGTTCCTCGTACAAAGATCGAATACACGATCTCTACAGTTCATATACACGTACGGTGTAGATGATCCGGTAGGGCTCCGCCGTCCAGAGCTCGGGGCCACCGGAGTAGAGAGGAGGGATAAGCAGCCCTTCGGGGATATGGTGGTGTTTAGATCTAAAGAGATAGAGAGCGGGGGCATTCCTGGGGCAAAGGATCAATCTGAATTGTCCTTGGGGTGCCCTCTTCTCATCTATTTATAGAGGAATGGGAGGGGAGGCCATCTTGGAGGAGGGGGAAGCCCTAGGGGGGCGCCCTAGGATTACCCCTCCCTTAGGGTGCGCCACAATGGGGGGAGGAAGCTTCCTCCTTGGCGCCTCCACCACTTGGGCCTCCTTGGTCCATGTGCCCCCTCCCCACTTGGGCCTTCCAAGTGAGAGGGGGGCCATTGATATTATATTCATTTTATTAATTCCAAAACAATTTACAAATTCACAATAAATCAATATTAAACATATTTAGACCATTCCGGAATTTTTCCGGTCCTTTGGTTTTACCCGGTTTTCTCAAAACTCTTCCCAGTACCTTACCGGGTCTCCGAAACGATTCCGGTTTTCTCACCGATCATAACCCGATCACTCCGAGACTTTCGCGGTGCAATAAATACATGCTCCTATAACTCTAGTACTCAACAAATCAACTACCCTTAAGTGTGTGACCCCATAGGTTCGGTAGGATACGGACATGAACCGGAAACTTTCTTTCTCGCAGAACAATAACCGATGGCGGAGCCATGGACACCCATAAAGGTTCCCGCACCTACATGAATATAAATTCAAGTGAACCGTAAGCTTAACATGTCATTCCTATTTTCTTCACGATACTATACGAAACCTGAGGTGAGATCTTTTAGGTATCCGCATGATTAACCATTAACCATTATACCAAGTCATCCTCCTTCCTGTTTCATTTCATTTTTCTCGTTTAGTATTCCGGTATCCCTTGTGATCAATTCACAGTGTCTGGCCAGACGATGTTGGATAACGTAATACCGAGAGGGCCCAAAGAAGTATCTCTCCATCGTTAGAGGAGGAAATTCCCAACTTGAATCGTTATGTCTCTTGACACACTTTCAGGTGTGAGTGATCAAAGCCTTTATAGCCACGGCTGTTACGGTTGGTGTTTGGACAGAGTCAAACCCCACCCTCCGGTATGAAGCTACAAAACATTCACATGGTAATTAAGTACACGTGCCTATTAACTTTAGATGATTTTACTCATAACGTGGAAACGATGTGATCTCAAAGTAAATCATACAATTGGGTCGGTTCAACACCCTTGTTCTGGCAACAATGTGCTCCCATGTTTTACCGACATCTTCAATGCCCTATGATCAGGAAAACATGTCATCCATAACACACGAGTTAGTCCTAGAGGCAGACTAAGAATGCTTTGTGTTTATACTCCACACCTGCATATGGGTTTTCCTCCGAAGGAAGTTAACATGCACTTCGCAAACCTCCGCATAGGCCATTGCAGTTATAGCACAGACATATAACATTAATAATGAACCTGGGATTATAATAATACAATTTATTATTTCCTCTAGGGAATAATTCCAACAGTCTCCCACTTTCACTAGAGACAATAATCTAGTTGCATGGTTTGCTCAGACCAATGGCACTTTGGTCTTCATGCTCGCTTGTGGTATAGAATTCGGCACGGATCTTAACGCTTTTAGGCTCGTCTCAATCCTGCGTATCTTAATGTACCCCTTCATCTTTATGAAGTATTTGAAGATAGGGTACTATCGCTCAACATGTTTGGACTACAGTGAGATCTTAGCTTACTTTGCTTTGATCATGATTCTCATATCAAAATATGGTTTGTGTAGATCAAGCGTTCGGAACTATGCCAATCACTATGATGGTTTTCCTGATCCAAATACCCTCCTACGCAACTTCCAGAGTTGCCATGTTTCACGTCTATATTGTAGAAATCCCGCTATGTGCCTTATCTTGAAAAACAATTTTCAACATCCTATTTTTCTACCTAGCTATAGACCGATAAAAAATACTACAAATCATTATTAAACTTTCTTTCATATATTTGTAATGACTCTTTAGTCTTCCTCTAAGAACCTTTCTTCATCTGAGGTACTTTAAGAGAACTAATCTACTATTTAGATTATTTTGGTGCATATTACACTTTCAAGACATCCAATGCCTTAGTGCTTTCTTTTTCTAAAATATTTATTATCAATCACTTAATTCCATATCTTATATGATTATTGATGAAATAATAACTTTTATAACTTCATCAAAACTATTACTCCGGCTCTATGATTTTTGCTTCAACAAGGACTAATCTTTAAAGCATTCTCACTTTTAATAATATCATATAGATCATTAAATCCTTTCAGGTTGTATCATGCATACACCCTTCGTTTAATTTTCTCAGAAGAAAAATCCATGTGTCATACTTCGGAAGTATGCCGTGATTATCAGTAGTTTTCCATATGAACATTTGCATCACTACACATATTGTAGTCAACCTTTTTGAACTCTATCGAAAACTTATTTTACGATAAGTCGAGCATTATCAACGATGAAGCTGTCGTTTATGTTCATATCTATGAAAGTCCGATCCACTCTAATGATCATGTATCCTTAGGAGGGTTTGACCAAGTTCTCAACTTGATTCTTGTGGATGGCTTTCATTTTATTTTTCATGGTGTTTAAACCATATAGTGGAGTTAGTGCTCGTCATGGTTTCCTGTAGTTTACAGGTTTATCGCACAATAGAATCACATTGGTTCAACGTGAATTTATAAAGTTGTGTGATACAACATCAGACTTGATCATTTCATCTCTGGAACGTATTTCAGAGTTTCATCATTCCTTTTCATCACATGTAGGAAGTTCTGGTTTGGTCACTGAATTTATGTCTAGATCGAATTTCGAGTTCCATTCTGTAGAACCAAAGGATTCAATGTCATCATTATCAAGCTATTAGTCCTCCCACTTAACTGTTTCAAGAAAGCTATTTTCTCAAGAAAAATCCCATGTTCCGTGATAAACATTTTTCACGGGTATGGTAGTGGAAGTATTGTTCGTAACAGGATGTTTCTACAATACTTATATTCGGGATCGAGTATATTCTAAATATATCTCCGATATTATGAAACAACAATTGGAGTTATTATCCATGGCATATTCTCATAGGGCATTGTTTCAACAGTCATATGACGACGTTCTATTTAGTTCGTAAGTGGTTTCTCTAAATAGTTAAGCAGTATAGTGAATGGGAGTGTAGTACATCACCGTCCTCATCATGTCATGTTGGAATTCAGAGTAGAAAACAATTTTAATTCCAATATGTCATATAGGGCTTGGTTGTGTGTCACGATACTCCGTAGCTATACACGAGGTCTCGAGTGACACTAGTATATGAACTGACTTCATACACTCAATGATGTTTGCTTAATTCTTTAACTCATTAATTTTACGATCAGATCATCAAATATTTGATCTATGTGTGACGATGATTCTCTTTGTGTTGAAACATTTTTGAACTTATTCAAAATTTCAGATATTATGTCTTGTCTAAATATCGGTATATCTATACAAGTCATTATCACAAAGTTTTATGTAAAGTACTATTTATTAGTTCTTCACACATTGATATGTGTTATTACCAATACTTTACTAAACACTTGAACAATTCATTTAATCAATGATTTTGTCTATCAGAAAAGCATTCATGCGTCAAATGACTCAAATTCAAGAGATTTGACTTCATCGATATGAAGCTTCCGCATGCGCTTTGTTCTAATGTGACTAAGTCATTTATTCTACTACAATTTTAGCATTATCATCACATAACTTAATTTATTTAGCAATCAAGAAAATAGATATAACATCAAGATTTCAACTTAAATAATTCACCACGAAGGGTGAAATTCAGAGAGCATTAACTTTGAACAACCATTATTCAAACTATGGATAAAGCATCCATCATGTAGATGACATAATACAATATTAATGTTTTACACAACCTCTGAATCAAATAAATTTTATTTAAAATCTAAGATAAATCTTGATAGACGAACGCCGACGGCCTTGGGTGACTTGGGCACCACTTTCTACGCGGACTTGCACTTCATTCGCTCTTCTCCTTCGAATTATGAGAATTCCCTGTACCGAGTTGCAAAACAAGTGCAATCGATATGGTATCAATTATACCTTTGAAGGTGTAATAATGAAATTTGTCTATTAAATTAGTATAACTTATTTATACCTTTAGTGATCAGACCACTCTTCAAATCTCCCAGATACTTCTTGCAATTCCTCTTCCAGTCCCCTTGTTCTTGCAGTAGTGACACTCAGAATATTTAGTTGGGCCACTCTTGGTATTTACCTGAGTTTTCGTCTTACCACCACTCTTGGCATTTCTGCCTTTTCCCTTAATCTTGAAACTGGTAGTGTTCATCACAACCAACACGTGGTTGGGATCCCTCTGCATAGATGCTTCCGCAGTCTTAAGCATAGCGAACAATTCGTCTGTGATCTTGTCAATCCCATTCATGTTGTAATTCATGATAAAGCCATTCTAAGACGGGGGGAGTGACGCAAGGTGAATGTCAGTGTCGAGTGTCGTAGGGATCGCAAATCCCAGAGCACTCATCCTCTGTGTGTAACCAACAAGTTTGATCACGTGATCGCTTATGGAGCTACCTTGTACCATCTTGCATTCCCACAGCTGCTTCGTTATCTCGTAATGTTCAGTTCTAGCTTGCTTCAGATACAAAGCGTTCAATTGTGTCACCATGTAAAAAACGGTGAAGTTCTCAAAATATTTTTGAAGCTCATTATCCATGCATGTAAGCATCAAGTATTGTACTGCGGTGTGGTCATCCACTTTAGTCGCATAGACGTTCTTATCGTCCTGCGATGCATCCTCAGCGGGAGCGGCTAGGAGAGATTCTTTGAGAACATAGTCCTTCTTAGCAACTTTCAGGACAAACCCAAGATTACGGAACTAGTCCGCATAGTTTCGCCCATTTGCAACAAGCTTCTCTTTTTCAAGCATCGGTCCTAAGCTTTACGGAACCAGTCGCGCGAAGATGATTATGGAACTCGTGTTGACGAAGACTATACCGCATCACATGTTCCTGCAAAAACAAGTTAGACGTTCTTCTACTCGTTATTTGCATCTTTTATGTGGCTACTAGGGTTTGCATGGAAAAAAGATTTGCTAGCAACGTAACCACAAAAGGCACAATCTTCAAGTTGCTAGATTAACACTCGGGGCGTATCAACCATGAGACTATAATTTAATCTCATGACCCATACTGAACAATCGTCAATACGCGTGATCCCTGTGCTAGATCAACAATCTAACACGCCCCTTTTGTTACACAATTTCTCCACACCAAAATCAAGACCCAAATCATCTTCGCGCGGCCAGCATACTCAGGAGCAGCATAGAAGGACCCCGAGGGGCAAGATGTTTGTAACAAAATCAAGCAATACAGGAGGGATCAACTTGTGCAATTAGAGGGAAAGCAACTCGAAGATTCCGTTTACATCTATTATCAAAAAACCACGCACAATGAAAATTTTGTCCAATGCCCTTTCATCACTATGAACTCTAGATCGAACCTGCATCTATTACTAGAACTAGCTCTGATACCGCTGTTGGCATTTGGAGTAGAAAACAAAACAATTCGGCACTACGAAACCAAGTCCCAAGATTGGATCTAGATAGATGCAAACAAGGATAGTGATCTTGTTACCTTAACAACCGTTCAACGGTAGTTCTCTCGCAGCGGAAGAAATTGATGGAGAGTTGGGGAAGCTTGAAGAAGCACAATCACACGAACTGATCTAATCCACGTGAAGTTCCTCGAACAAAGATCGAATGCACGATATCTCTACAGTTAATCCACACGATATGTTGGTGTTTAGATCTAAAGAGAGAGAGAGAGAGAGAGGCAGCCCTGGGGCAAAAGATCAATCTGAATTGTCCTTGGGGGTGCCCCTTCTCATCTATTTATAGAGGGATGGGAGGGGAGGCCATCTTGGAAGGGGCAGCCCTAGGGAGGCGCCCTAGGGTTTCCCCTCCCTTCGGGTACGCCACAAGGGGCAGGAAGCTTCGAGGAAGCTTCCTCCTAGGCGCCTCCACCACTTGGGCCTCCTTGGTCCATGTGATCCCTCCGCACTTGGGCCTTCCAAGTGAGAGGGGGGCCATTGATAATATATTCATTTTATTAATTCGAAAACAATTTAGGAATTCACAATAAATAAATATTAAACATATTTAGACCATTCAGGAACTTTTTTGGTCCTCCAGTTTTACCCGGTTTTCTCAAAAATCTTCCCGGTACCTTACCGGGTCTCCGAAACGATTCCGGTTTTCTCACTGATTACTCCGAGACTTTCGCAGTGTGATAAATACATACTCCTATCACTCTAGTACTCAACAGATCAACTACCCTTAAGTGTGTGACCCCATAGGTTCGTTAGGATACGGACATGAACCGGAAACTTTCTTTCTCGTGGAACAATAACCGATAGCGGATCCATGGACACCCATAAAGGTTCCCGCACCTGCATGAATATTAATTCAAGTGAACCGTAAGCTTAACATGCCAGTCCTATTTGCTTCACGATACTATACAAGACCTGAGGTGAGATCTTTTAGGTAACTGCATGATTAACCATTAACCATTATACAAAGTCATCCTCCTTCCTGTTTTGTTTCATTTTTCTTGTTTAGTATTCCGGTATCCCTTGTGATCAATTCACAGTGTATGGTCAGACGATGTTGGATACCATAATACCGATAGGGCCCAAAGAAGTATCTCTCCATCGTTAGAGGAGAAAATTCCCAAGTTGAATCGTTATGTCTCTTGACACACTTTCAGGTGTGAGTGCTCAAAGCCTTTATAGCCACGCCTGCTACGGGTGGTGTTTGGACAGAGTCAAAACCCACCCTACGGTATGAAGCTACGAAACATTCACATGGTCATTAAGGACACGTGGATATTAACTTTAGATGATCTTACTCATAACATGGAAATGATGTGATCCTAAAATAAATCATACAATTGGGTCGGTTCAACACCCTTGTTCTGGCAACAATGTGCTCCCATGTGTTACCGGCATCTTCAATGCCCTATGATGAGGAAAACATGTCATCCATAACACACGAGTTAGTCCTAGAGGCAGACTAAGAACACTTTGTGTTTATACTCCGCACCTGCATATGGGTTTTCCTTTGAAGGCAGTTAACATGCACTTGGCAAACATCCGCATAGGCCATTGCAGTTATAGCACAAACATATAAACATTAATAATGAACCTTGAATTATAATAATACAATTTATTATTGCCTCTAGGGCATAATTCCAACACTCAACATCATCATTGTAGCTCACCCTCACACTTGAGGATGATGCTCAAGCTCTAGTAACTTTGTCTATGGGTTCACCTTGTTTTCTTGCAAACCATCCTGTAAACTTTCTCATTATCACCTAATTTGATTTTTTTAGCAAGTTACAAAAAGTGATATATAAGAAAAAAGAGTTGAAGCATACTACTTTATTCACTTCCCCAAGGCATAAACTTGCGTCAAAACATCAAAAATAAATTTATAAGCATGCATGCAAGCTCATATGAACAACCACCAAGAACTCCAAAATACTCACACCTAAGTTTACCATTCAAAAATCTATTTGGAGAAGTAGAGGATTCAGGTACCAAGGAACATATGCCCCAAATCTCAGCCGGAATGGAGGGTTGTGGAAGGAAATTGAAAATCGCAGTAATGGAGCCAAGAACACGAGCTCAAGGTGGAAAATCGGGATTTTTGGAGTAAGAGAGAGAGGTAGGAAGACGACATACCTGCTGGGGGCCCTCATGGGCCCAAGCGGCTGGTGGGCGCGACCAGGGGGTAGGCCGCGCCCTCTGGCCACCTGCACCAGGGGTGGCTGATGGGTGCAGATAACACCTCCTCGTTGGTTACCCCAAGGGGAAGGTTATGATGTAGATAACAACAAATTTCCCCCAACTTTACAGGCTAGGGTTATGTATCCTGTAGGACTCCAAGAGATACAAGAATGTGGTGAAGTAAACAATGGTGCCGTTTACAATCTTGAGGGTTGCATCCTTCACCTGAATCTACACACAACAACAAATAACTTCGCTCCCAACGAGTACAGAGAGGTTGTCAATCTCTTCGCTCTTGGTGTTTACAAAGAGTCAAACACAAAGGGGAATAGTAATGGTGATTGCAACGAAAAGGAAATAAAAGCTATAAAGATTAACGGTGTAAACTATGGTGGAAATATGGACCGGAGTCCCTGATACGCCCCAAACGTATCTATAATTTATGCTTGTTCCATGCTCTTTTAGGTGACATTGCTATGTGTTTTTCTACACGTTCATATCTTTTTACACATATTTGGACTAACCTACTAACTCGGTGCACCCAATGCTAGTTTCTGTCTTCTGATGTCTGTAAGTTGCAAGATTTTATCAATATTTACAGAACTCCAAAAATTCCACAAAAATCATATAAAAAATCAGCGTACAGGAAGCTTCCAGAGTACCGAAGGAGAGCCGGGGGGGAGCCAGTCCCCACCCAGGCGGCCAGGTGGCGCGGCCCCCCTCCTGGCAGCGCCACCAGGGCACCTGGGAGGTGAGGCCACCTGTTGGGGGATGGCCCAAGTCCATCACCCGGTATACGGAAGGAACGTGCCGACTTTCAAGGTGAATGCTCAGAAGAAGACCCGGCTTGGGCCGAGTCATGACATCACGAAGCCAGAAGATCGTAGAAGGAAATAGACTTACCTATGTATAATAAGGAAACTATGTTTGTAAAGTAGACTAAGGGACCCGACACCTTTATAAGCCGCCCCCTTGGACCAAACGGGACAACTCAACTTAGATCCTCTCGAGGCATAGGCAGCGATCTCGCAACTTTGTATTAGAGAAGTCGACACCCCATAATAGAAAAGCAGGAGTAGGTCTTTACCTTCGAGGATCCGAAAACTGGGTAAATCTCGTGTCTTGTGTTCTCGCTAACTCACTTCCTCGAAACCACCGCGCAGCAAAGGTCCCACACTAAGTTCTCTAATGAGGACATCTATCGTGACTTTCCCACGACAGTTGGCGCCCACCGTAGAGCGTGCACATGCAGGCGTCGTAATCCTGGAGGAAACCCGGCAGGATATGGACGACTTCACGGTCAACTGGATTACTAGAAACCAGCGCCAGGAGTTTCGCATCTACAATACCACCTGGACCCCGTAGATCAACTCCATCGAATCGGCTCGTCGGATCCCAGCCGGTCATAACTGACACCTCATCAGAGGGCCGGAAGAATCTAAATCAGAATTCGAAAAAATTGAGGGTCGTCCAGAAACCGACTTGAGGCATGTTTTCGTCGGAATCATCAGCGGATCCCCAGAACCGGCGCGTTCTGTTGAGATTTTACTTCACGACGATCCGTAAAAAAATCCGATACTGCCTCATTTTCAGAAAAAGGACAACACTCCATGCCGAATCCATCTACCCGATTGGGAAAGACCGGCTCGGACCTGAGACAGAAGAATACAATCCAGAGTCCCCCAAATATAGGACACGCTCTCCTACAAATCCTCAGACCGACTTATGGAAGAAAGGACAAGGGAAGTCGTTAGCTCCACCCGCAAGTTTGTTGGACTCACCCAAGGATCTCCGGGACCAGAGCTCCCAGTGGAAACCCCGAAAAGAGAAAATACGTCACAATCCTCGAAAAGGATTTCTTTTAAGGAAGTATGTGAAAGACGGCCCTCACAGGAAGCACGGCAAGACGAAAAATAGAAGACTATGGAACACGCCCTCAAACCAGTAAGAAACGCGTTAAATCGCATAAATGAAGTAGTAAGTGATCTTCAAGAGCTCCTTGATGCCGCCACTGTATGTGTTGAATCGAATAAAACAAAGAACAGGGAAGTTAGAGATCAAAGTCGGCCAAATATTGGAAAGCGGAAATTTGATCAAAACCCGGGTGAGCACACTATTACCAACTTCCAGAAGCAGAAAAGCCTTGCAAAACCAAACAAAATAACTCGTATAAACAGTTACGAGAAAGCTCTGCAAGAACCTAGCCCAAAGCACTCTAAGCCGAGCCGCCCTGCCAACCATTCTTGGGACCAGTGCAACTACATGCTGACATTTAAACGGAAATGGAGCAAAGAAAACGAGCAGATGTGCCTATATCGGAGAGTATCAACCAGCTTCTATAGCCCACACGCATCAGGTCCGAGAGACTTTTGGCCCACCAACTATGAAATTGGTATGAGTCGTCAGACGCCAAGGGACTGGTAATACGACAAAACCACCTTATGATAAGAGTAGAGTTCTATCCAGTGAAGCCTGTCATCTAGACAAATAGACGAAGAGCCGGCGGCCATGAGCTCAGAACTTGTAAAGAGCCATGTGGAATGCACAGCTCCGTTATTATTGTATCTAGGACAGAAACATCCCTGGGCGACTTACTAAAAATAAAATATATAATAGAACCGGCCACCACAGACCGACCCCCTTCTTTTCCTGTCATTTGTTATTTTTCTTGCACGTTCGTATTATGTTTTGCATTGCATCATATCATCATATCATACATCTCATATTTTGGATGCACCATCTGGGGTACGAGAGGGTCTGATCAACCCTTTTATTGGAACTAGGCACGAATATTGCTGTATTCAGAGACCTTGGGGGCTTGAAGTCTTTGACTTCAGCTTGACAACCGGAGGGCTCGGCATATACGTGTAATGTTTGACATATGTATTGTTGTATTTAGAGACCTTGGGGCCTTATGGTCTTTTAACCTAAGCTTGACAACCGGAGGACTCGACTGTTGGGAATGTTCCCTAGAGGCAAATAAAATATGTTTATTGGCATATTCCATTAGTTCATAATAAGTTTTATACTGTGCTATAACTGTATTAAGCGGAAACTTTAATACACGTGTGGTATACAAACAACCAGGTCCCTAGTTAACTCTAGTATACTAGTCCATTGGGCAATTGATGATCAAGGTTTCCTGATCATGAGATGTGAACAGTCTATTGACAATGGGGTCATTTCATTGGGAGAATGACATGATGGACACACACCCACCGGAAGTGTTGCAATGTGATCCAGTCACATAGTTCAACATTGCGATAACTATAAACGTAGTGACCCGATCCTTAAAACCGTGATGATCATACATAATTGCTATCTACCAGGATGCTTTGAGTGCATTAACCGTTACACTGAAACATGGTAACCATAAAGGTGTATCTTGGGTATTCCGAAGTAGATATGTTGACGAGTATGCAAATAGATCAAAACGGGATTTGTCCATCCGAGTGAAGGATAAGTACTCTGGGCCCACTCGGTGATATTGCATCATAAAGTTTGCGCAAACGTGTGACTAGGTCACGGGGTTGCAATATCACAGGAACGAGTAAATATGTTTGTCGGTAACGAGGATGAACTAGGTATTGGATACCGACGATCAAACCTCGGACAAACAAAGTACCGTATGACAAAGGGATCAGGACTCAACGTTAACGGTTCAACGATGAAGTTAATTCGATGGAAGCGCAGGGGCCATCTAGGATTGTAACCAGGTCTGATCGATGGTCATTGATCAAGAGAGTGTCTTGATCATGTCTGCTGTTTCCCGGACCGTAGGGTGTCACACTTAAGGGTATTCGACGCAATAAGGATAGATTCGGGATCGCCGGAGAAATAAGAGAGAACTCCGAAATCGTTTCGGAGGGGAGACGGAAAAAGTTTCGTAATTCTAAATTGTTCGGAAAGTTTTTTAGATATGTTTTATTATTTATTTAAATGAATTAAATATTAAAATATAATTCAAATAATTAAAAGGAAAAAAGGTTCTTTTATTTTTTATTTAAAAGAAAGAAAGAGAAAAAGAAAAATAAAAGAAAAAAAAGGTGTGGGGGCGCCATGGGCTTGTGGCCCATATGTGGCCACTTGGCCACATGGCCACATGCGCCATGGCCATGGCCTTTGGCCGGCCACCCACGGCCATGCTAGGTGTGTGGCTAGCACCATGTGGTTTAGTACCACATTGCTAGTCCACGTACCTGCGTAGCCCCTTTTTCCCCTATATATAGATGTGGTGGGTGCCCCTTTTTCTACACAGAAAATTCCAGAAAAATACAAAAAAATTATGTTGATCTCTCTCTCTATTTTCTCCTTACTTGAGCGGACTCCCCTTGTTTGGAGGCTGCACTGGGTTGGAGGTTTTTGCACTATACGCACGCCGTCGTGCTACTGGGATCTGAATCCATCTTCTTTCTGCTGCTCGCCTAGTTCGGAGCCCGGAGGGACGTCGAGTACACCGTATGTGTGTAATCCCGCGAGGCACTACACTTGTGGTGCTCCTTCATCATCGAGGCCGTGTCGCGACGTCTTCACCGACAACGTTCCGACGGGGACGTAATCCCTTCATCGGTCTACAAGGACCGGGTGGCTTCTGGAGTCGTCGAGGATCTCCACCGCATCTTGGATCGGCGGGTACGACTACATCAACCACGTTCACGCGGGAACGTTTCCCGCTTAACGGACTACATACTGGTATGTGACCTATTTCCATCCGTTACTTGCATCGCCATAGCATAGGTCTTGGGTTCGGGACGTGTAGGTTATGAAAAATTATTGTTTTCTGCCCTGTTCCCCAACAGTGGTATCAGAGAAAGGCTATGCGTAGATGTATTGTACGGATAGAACACATCTAGTATGTGGCATCAATTCTCCAATTGTCACCCTCCCCCTTGTACTCGTTTAGCATTGCGGCAATGTCCTGATGAAGCGGCCCCGACCGACCTTACGCGTTTACGCGAGACTGGTTCCACGCTTGACATATGTCTTGTACCATATAAGTGGCTAGGGGGTGTCTGTCTCTCTAACATTAGCGATGCGAAGACGTTTGCAACGGAGGGCCCCGACAGGGGTGTAACAGAGACAATTGCGGGATTGGTGTTGTGGTTGTATGTTCGTAGGCATAGAAACGGTTCTATCTCGAAAGCCCTATCAGCCACGTAAAACTTGCAAAAGATAAAGTAGAGGCGTCTAAACTTTAATTTGCAGGGGGCATCATAGTTAGTATGATTTATACTGTTGCATCCTGTTTTGCTTGTATTAGATATACGACGGTAGCTTTATAGGATGATCCCTCACTAATCCAACAAAGTGTCCTTCCTTAGTGAAGCACCATCTGGAAAGATATCCATTATGGAGGCATCGCGTGTCACACGGGTGTCAAACATATTAGTGTTCAAATGAGATGGGTGGAGCAAGCTTAGCATGTCCAGAAACATGGCCTTGCATACGCGACATATAATCACTAAGGTTATTGTGGCGAGCCTGGCATATGCAGATATGGCCTCGGGACACAATGATCGAAAGATCGAGCATGAGTCACATGGATGATGTGATTTGCATGATGGCCTACCATGAGAATATACTGATGGTCGTGTCACACGGGGGAGGTATAGTTCTCAAGGATCGTGTAATCACTTAGAATAAACTATGAGGGTGTAACGGCCCGGTTCCTCAAAAACCGGAGTCTCTGTGCATTCTGTGCTAGTCCCTGGATCAATAGCTAGCACACACAGTACATGATGTAATATCAAGAATAAACCACATGTCATATATATTACATCGAAGTTCCAGTATTACAATATAGCATACCTGCATAGCTCAAGGCTAGCTTACAAATAGAATACAGCGGAAAAACAATAAAAGCTTCGTGGCGTCCATCAACTCCACCGGCAAGTTGAGTATAGACATCGTAACCCTACAACGCATCACTTACTCGTAGTATACAATCCTGCAACACCGAAGGTTACAACCCGACAACGGGTCAGTACATCTGATTTGTATGGCAAGTCACACGAAAAAGTATATAGCAGACCTACATCTACATGCAAGGATAAGTCAAAGGAAAGGCTTATGGTTTAGTTTTGCAGAAAGCCAGTTTTTCCCTCACATACTACAACTAATCAAACTTTAATTTATCTTGCTAGTACTAAGTATGATTGAATCGGGCTACACCAATTCCAACCACCCTTTTTTTTAAAGTTCCCACTCAAATTCTTATCAAGATTAATTATTTGTCAAGACCATCCAACAACAATAATGCCCAGTTGCTCAAAGTTGTCCGTAACCGTGGACACGGCTAATCATGATCAGTTTTTACACTCTGCGGAGGTTTGTACACTTTCCCCACTGGACTCAACCCGAAGATTGAGACATAGTCTTTCAGAAGAGGTTGCATCCACCCTTTGGTAGCCGGTACACCTATCATATCTACATCAGCTAGCTACCAGGGCCAGGTTCCCCACAACTTACTCATCTAAGCCAGAGCCCATATAGCCAGTGGTTGTACATGGAAGCTACTAGTCACACTGTATGTCCGATCTTTTTGAGCCTGGACGGCGCCCACTGCGTCAGAGGGTACTCGCCATGACGCACCCGGTTCACCACCATAACAACCATTCGGGAAGCATTTAGCCCTGGTCCGGCATGAGCCCCAGGATGCATTCCCTGCCCGTCCAGAGGTGATTTCTATTTAAGTTTGCTAGTCAAGTCATTAGTCCTCACATAACTCAATGATAACTCAACCAATCCCCGTCTATAAAGCAATAGCAGTATATAACAACCACGATCCTAGGGCGACAATGGAATACAAGGTCAGAACATATGGCTATCCTACTAGGTTTAAATCATAACTAATATATAGTCATACACATGCATAGAGTGATAATTTTCTACATGCATAATAGAAAATATAGGTTGAGGTATGGTCAAAGTGTAACTTTCCTTTTCCATTCGGTGAAGATCTTCGCTCTCGCGGTCCAGTCAACTCTACTCGTCACACTCCGAGAAATCTATCGCAAACGAAGGAACTCGAATAAGCAATCACATCACAACGAGACAAACAAAAGATCAACAAAACAATCACAAAGGTTTTTGAAACAAAACAAAAGCTTTGAAGTGCAAAGGTGTGGATGTGCTCGAAGGTGATCAGTGGAACGTGAACTCGAGAGAGTCAACAGATAAAGATTCATCGTTAAGGAATTGTGATCATGGACATTATGAATTCAAGGTGAATATCATGCCCACATGACAAGTGTGTGAATCTTACCGATAACACGTCTCAAGTGATCCGATATGCAAAAAGAATCACGTGAAACGGAATACTACAACGCAGGTCATAGCAAGTGCAAAATTGAATTGAATTTGAATTTAAACAGATCAAGAAACATTTGAATTTTTTTGTACACATGCTATAGACAGAAGGTACATGACACGAGTGATCCAACGCAAAAAGAATCACTCGATTTGGATCAACGGTTTAAAGGATACGACCACCAGAATTTGAATTTGAATTTGAATTAAATTCAAATTCAAAAGTGTGCAAACGTGTGAAAAGTTTACTCTATGCTAAAGTACAGAACAACACAAGCGCTTTGGAAAAAGTTTCACCTCGATCCGACTTACGGTTGCGGAGATATCGCGGGCGCGAGAACGAGGGGTTTTTTGCCAAAAGGACCTATCCACAAATAAAGTTCTTCCCAAAAATGCGATCAGGTCCTTGGGACCAGATCTGGCCGGAGTCGACTTCGGTGAGCTCCGGCGAGGCGGTTTCCGGCGAGGGCAGCGGAGTCCGGCGAGTGGCGCGGCGGCGTGGTGGTGGGGAGGCGCGGCACGGGATGGCCGGCGGGGCGCAGTGGATGGCTCGGTTGCGGGGTGCGGCGGCGGCCGGCGAGCTCGCGGCGCAGGCGGCTCGGGCCGTGCTCCGGCGGGGCGGCGCGGTCGCCGGCGGCCCGGCGGCGCGGGCGCAGTGGCCGGGTGGCGCGGGGAGGAGGCGGGGTGGCGTGGCCGCGCACGGCGGCGGCGGCGTCCAGCCGGGTCAACGGCTCGTCGGCGTGGCGCTCCGGCGAGCTGCCCGGCGCGGCGGCGCGGTTTCCGGCGACGCGGGGCCCGGCAGCGGCGGCCCGCGGGTCCCGCAGCTAGGGTTTTGAAAAAAAAATCTGAAAAACTTATATAGCCAGAAAAAAACAAAAACAAAAAAAAACAATTCGGATCCTACTCGGGCTCAATCTCACTCGTGGGCGGAAAAATGTAATGGGCCGGCTACAGTCTTTTTTCCCTTTTCTTTAAAAACCGAACTTCAAACAATTGTAGAAAAATAAATACTCATCATAAAAATATTAAATAAATTTCTAAATTCTTCAAATAATCCAAAGAAAATTATTTAATGAACACATTTTCCAAAAGGGAAAATAAAAATAAAACATTTTCTAAATAATTTATTTAAATATAAAATACTTTTCATAAAAATATTTTAAAATTGTCACACCAATAAATTATTTAAAAATATTTTTATTTGGTCAAAAGCATTGACAAACCATTTCTAAATAATAAAATATAAATTTCAAAATTGTCACACCAATAAATAATTTTGTAAAATAAACATATCCCATTGGAATACTTTTTTAACTCTTTGGAAGTATTAAATAAATCATTTTAATGAAATAAAAACTCTCTTAGCATTATAAAATCCCTAAATTAATTTTAGAGTTATTTATAATACTCAAAATAAATTTTAAAAACTTTAAAGTAATATTCTAAATATTTTCCAACATTATTAAAAAGGGGATAAGTAATTTTATATCCTCTCAAATGAATTTCCTCGAGTTGAAAAATGTTTTGAATATTCAAAAGAATTCCAATAATGATTTAAAACATTTTCCAACCTTTTAATATGTTGAAGGAGTCATATTACCTTCTCTCATTTTGTTTTGTTGGTTTTGTTTTAAAATAATAAATTCCAAAAACACCAATTATGAATATTAGGGAAAGTCCTTTTATTCCCTCTCTTTTAATATTCAATAAACTCCAAAACTATTAAATCCCAGAGAAAATCAAACATATCAATCAAACAATCATTATCTATTTAATTTTATTAACATTCCAAAATTTGAAGAATTTTGGGATGTTGCAGAGGGATGTTTGTCTGAGTGGGAGTTCCAGAATTGTTTTTAAAATCATGAACTCCTATTATGAACTTAATCTTCATGTCTTAGCAAATATCATTGTAGATAATGTCATACCCAATGTTTATAACTATGGCTCTTTTATGCGTGATGAAGAACTTAAGGTAGACGGGTCTTACTTCATTTATTGGTACCAACACCATTAGAGACATACTCATTAATAATGACTTGCTAAACGTAATACGAGAACTGCTAGGAGAGGCACCAGATAACTCCGTAATTAAGGAAGATGATGATGAGTATCGTACTCACCGTCACTTATGAATGATTGTCCAATACACCATACTTCATTCTATGAAATCTGAATTATGAATGCATGTTAACGACACCAACACATATGACGTGCTAGGTGTACTTAAAAGCACTAAGTCGCAAATCAAAGTAATGAAGAATGAGTATATGGATGGGGTTTATTTCAACCATGGTGGAAGGAACAACCTGTTGAGAAAGTCACATGGAAAATGTATAAGATACATGAACACCTTGTGTATAACTTGGACTACTGAATGACCGATTCTTTTGCGATAACTGGGGAGTTGCACCCGCTTCCTCCCAGCTACAAAGACCGTGTCTAGACTATGTCATGAAGGAGAATCGTTCACCTATCATGAGATCATGGTTAAAGTTGTGAACTTTAAAGGTAGAACCAATGCAGGAATAGTCATCGACGGAGAAAGTATATTTGATATACGGGTTATAAATGTCTTTCCCCACAAAACACTAATTGCGGATGATTAAGTATTCGATACTTGAACTTACTGCTTAAAGAGTGGCTTGGAAGGGATGAGGTGACAATGTGTGCTGACGATAATCAAGATAGTTGATGGACAACACTCTCCCTCTACATCTACCATTTGATTAATATATGAATAAATTTATGATCGTTTGAGTGTGGACTTTATTAGTGTGTCTTGCATCTCGCGAAGACAATTATTCATATTAGTGAGAAACAAGTCAGTTGTTCTTCTTTTATGAATGATATCTTTTATGGTCACATTATGATTATGAATGAGTTATTCTTATATTGATGATAGTAATTGATCATTTATAAGAAATATTGCAATGCCAAGAATTATCCACACCTAATAATGACACTACTGTTTATGTCATGATTGGTTTGATGAAGTCTTGAGATACTTGATCCCTTGACACATGCAAACCATGCCTCCTTAGGCAAGATGACTGAAACTCCGCATTCTGGTAAAACGGAGTTTGCGCTGATTGTTGAATATCATACATAATGATGTATCATATTTCAGCATGTAGTGAATTTCGTTATTTCGTTAACTTCATATGTGGACTTGGATGAATATGTGTATTCACTAATGAAAGATGAGACTGAAATAGTTTGATGTGATCAAAGGGATTTTAGAATGAAGACGGGTATTTAATTAACAAGAAAAACCAGTCTCTACGATTTGATCAAAGTGACAAATGTTTTGAGTTAGCCTTGGGCATATGGACTTGTGTGAAAGTTGTTCCACAAATCACAATGCTTAAGACACTTCAATATTGTTGATGTGCATGAACATTATAATCATACTCTATTGAATAGTGTATGGTATAAGTTATCTCCTACCGAGTTACGTTATTATAGTTTAGAGTTATTAATTTAATATTAAAACACTTACTTCAGAATAGGAAACCATCTGAGTTCGTGGAAACCAACACCATATGAGCCATGGTGAATCGTGGTTTCTAGGAAAATGATTTATGTGATAAATTATCTTTGTAGTGTATCCTTAGTCAATTATGGATACATCTTCCACAACTAGAACCAAAGAGCAAAACTTGTGTTGCTAAGTTTGGTGTTTGTCAAGAAGTGTTCTTGATAAATTTGTTAATGGAAGAAAGTGAAAGTTCAACCAAGGTAATTGACCTTGCCTCCATATGTCAGAGTAGCGCAACAGAATGTGTTCCGGAACCAAAGCTGTACAGTTAGAGGAGAAAATGATGATAATGATCATGGTGTTTCGCTTGAAACTTTTACTAAATAAAGTAGGATTCAAGAATACATGTTTTCCCCTTGTGCAAAGTAATATTCATGAATCACTTGTCATGTTTATGGAACAAGACATACCTACGGACTACGAAGAAGCGATGGTGGACCTGAGTATGAGAAATGACTATGAGTCATGAAATCCTATATTGAGTTACATTTAAGATTACTTGAATCTTATCGAGTAAAAAGGTTACATGATATTCTCAATAACTTCAAGGTTATAAGGATTAAATGTGAACATCAAAGGAAGACATCAAGATCGATTTGTCATGAAGGATGTTTGTGACAAATTCAAAAAGGTTGACTACAATATGTAGCGATGCTTGAGTCAATGGGATATTCACTATGATTGATCCAAATTGTTATCAATATTGTGACTTCCTCAAATCCTGTATTTGAAGAAGTGTTGTAATTGGTACAACAATAAGGTTTTGGAAAACATATGGATGCTAGTGTCTCGTAACCGGAATTCTCAATTTGATGGATGATCAAAGTGACTTTGGACTTAGCCAAAATATTGAGAAACATGCATTTGCATGAAACTGAGTGGGAGCTGAATAGTTTCCTAAACTTAATATGTGGACGACATATTTTGAGTGGGAGCTATGGGAGTGTTATCCTAGTCTTATATGTGGCTGACATATTTGAGTGGGAGCGTGACAACATTCTCATATATAACATATTGTGACTGGTGTAGTTGGTATTAATGATTATTGATATCTTTCATGAATGAAGATAAGCATTGAAAATCTATTAAGATAGATTAATACGTTTAATAACATTGAGTCGGAATACTTTCCTGGATAAGATTCTGAAGAAGTTCAGAATGGGACAAGTCAAGAAGGTAGTTCTTACTTGTATATACAAGAGAAGTATCGAGTTAATCTCAGTACAAGAACAATGGTTAAATGATGGTTAAATGAAAGAAATGTATGTGCTACATCCTTTATGCCCCTATCATAGGTTCTTTCATATAAAACCAAAGTTTTGTACTCGACGTAATGTGACCCAAGTTCTTAGTAAGAAGAACATGTTGTGATATGATTTATGAGTAAATCATGGAACAAAGAGTTAAGTTTCTCCTTTAGTGTCTAGAGAGAACTGAGGATACATCTCTAATTTGTAAAGGATAGTGAACTTGACCATAAAAGTTATGTTGGTTCAAGTTCTGACACTAACCTAGAAAATTGAGACATCATGCTAATAAATGCCTAATTTGAAAGAAACATGGTTAGACATCAAAGTTGCATACAATGCACTAAGGATTAAATCTACAATGATATGGTTGCTTTAGAAGTGGCAAGAGTTATATTCTGGCTTAAGAAGTTTGACTTCTGACTGAGTGAGTTTTAGTGTGCATGACTAAGGGAAAGTCCGCGTGACCCAACGGATTTCATTGCGGAAACACAACAAACGAAGTCTCACTCTACCACCAAATATATACCTCATCATTATAATGGATAATGAAAGTAATGTCAAACTAGGTGACATTAATGATTTGCAAAAGACATACGGATCTGAATGGTACCAAGACCGTTGATACAACCTTTTCCACAAGCAAGCATGATCTATAACCATATAGATGATATGGAGTTATGACCCACAGAAAAATGCAACTAGATTATTTGTACTCTAGTGCAAGTGGGAGACTGTTGGTGTAAGGCCCGATATGCGGTACTGTTCCAGACCTAGGTGTTTCCACCCAGATCCGGGGATGAAGCACATATCAGTCCCACCACGACATATGACAAATCCATATGCCCCAGATTTCCAACATGATATCACAACATTACAGATACAAGGATACAACATCTCATACAATCAGCATACAATTGCCTTAAATACAATACAACAGCGGAAGATACATGTCTGAGTACAGACTACAATCAAATGCCTACTAGCAAAGAGAAAAACATCGATCCCCATAACCACACGGTTCCAGGCCCTCCGCCGGGATCCGCCTATCTAGTCGTCGTCGAGTCTCCACGTGAAACGTCGATCACCATACCTGTTGCCGATCAAGAATCCTGAAAAGAGTTTGGGGGTAGTATCATGAGTACAGAAGTACTCAGCATCCAACTGTAGTGGTCAACTGACCCAGCAAGGAGTTCATCACTCGTCATTCTAGGACAACTAGTAGTTTACGGTAAGGAAGGGGTAAGTGGAGAGGTTGCTGCCGCGTTAGCATTTATGAAGTGGCTAACGATCTAGAGAGTAAGGTAAGAAGCCAAGCATTCAATGAGGAATCTCCTCCAACAAGTCTTGCTATCAACTACTTATGCAAACATAACACCTATCCTATCCTTGTCCTCCTCTTCGCATCCCGACGAAGAAGAAGCAGTCAAGGCACACACACATTGATCAAGTTATAGTTATGATTCAGTTGATGTTATCTATGAACAAGACGTAGGTTCCAAGTCGTCCATAACCGTGGACACGGCTTCTCGAAAAGATTTAACCCTGCAGGGGTGTACCAACTGCCCATTACAAGGCTCCGCACGCACGCCCATCTATCTCAGTTGCTACCCATTATAGGCAACCATTTTATGATTTAGTTCCGAGAGATTCGAAACGACAGGTCACTCTAACTAACAACGAACAAATCCGGGTGGCCCCCGGTGAGTCGACACCCAACTCAAAAGCCGGCCGCGATCTCGAATCGGTCTCTACCGTCTGTCGTGGGTTTGGATAGCCGGTTAATCACACATGGGAAACCGGGTCCTCAGCCGGACAAAGTGGGCCAGCAAGGGAACTATGTCCTCACTGGTCCAGGTTGGTTTGAAAACTACTGGCGGCCAACCAGCACACACACGGTTTCAAATGGTAAATCATCTTGGACCACCACTGGAAATGTTTGAAGCTAGGTAGGTAAGAAGAGGGGACCCCATAAAATCCCACACGCAGTTAGGCACGCTCAGTCTTAAAACCAATACCCGGAACTCGGATCCTAGGTGACTCAGATGGAACAAAGCGTCGAGGCGGGATATCCTAGACCTTCCATCCTTCGTCGAATATAGTCAACATTATAACAATCATATCATGATCAACAATATAATAATATGATAGCCCAAACCAAGGAGTAACAGGGTAACCTCGTAGCATCCTAAGCATGCATACTAAGCAGGGGTTGAGCAATGAGCAATAGTAACATAGCAGTACAAGGTTTGCTGGGAGGGGATATGGATGTATCGGTTTGAAAGAGACTGTAAACATGTGGTAGGATCAAACATCGAACCTAACCTGGACTAGCATGCAAACCGCTGGTTGAAATAGAATGGATCATAAGTAATGTATAGTCCTTGCCTGTTGATAAGTCGGGTTCCGAAGGTGTAGTTGATCGCAAGCTCGCATCGTCTCCGAGAGGTACCCGCGGAAGCACACAAGACGGTAAACACTGGAAAGAAATCAACGAGCAAGCATCTATTACTACGAGGAAAACACGAGCAAGCGTCAACAAGAAGGTAACACGAGACATCGCACCTACCGTCGAGAGCGGTTACTAACAGGTTAAGTGGAGTACTCGTCACACACGACGATACCGCCCATTTGGAAAGGTTCAAGTTGTTTAGCTACATGTGATCAACAAAGTTTGTTAACATGGCAAAGCACAGAAGCATGGAATATCACACAAACATGGCAAGAGGTGAAGCATAAGGTAAACTATCTATGCTAGCCAATTTAAGTGGGGCACAACCTAAACACGTCATAACACTAAGTACCCCACGACAATTAAAAGATTTGGTACTGTTCTGCACTAAACAATATTTTATTATTTTTATTAGCAACCAAGAGCAGCATAAACACAATCTACACAAAATTCTAGCCAAGTTACATATAAGAAACATTTTAATCCGAGCAACGGTTAAAAAGTTATTAAAGAAACAATTTACGGTGGCATGCGATGTAATTAGCAGTCAAACAACATGTAAACAAAGTCAAACATGGCAAGAAGCACATTTTATTAATCTACACAAAATTCTAAGCAAGTTTCATGCTTAAAACGTCGCGATCCGAGCTACCGTTAAAAAGATACGGGCAACGCAAAAATTAAAACACAATCAGCAATTTAATCTATCCGAAAAAAAACTAAACCGGGCACTGGGCCGAAACAGAGGCAATCAGGCCCAACAGCAGCACAAAAAAATCAATAAATAACAGGAAAAAAGGGGGCGTATCACCTCTGGGCCGAGGCCCATCGCGGTGGAGGTGGCGCTGGATAGCTAGCCACCGCTCGGGGCGCTGGGGCGCGGTCGGGCCGAGGCACTCGCACAGGCCGGCCCAACTGGCAGCGGGCGAGGCCCACGTCCACGTTGATACGTCCAAAACGTATCTATAATTTCTGTTTGCTCCATGCATGTTTTGTGTGATATTGCTATGATCTAGATACATTTTCATACATTTTTTATCATATTTGGACTAACCTATTAACTCAGTGCACCCCAGTGCCAGTTCCTATTTTCTGCTGTTTTTCTATTTCAGTTTTCCCCCATATAAAAAGTGCCAGAAAAATTCGGGAAAATTCAGATAAAAAATCAGCGTGACGGAAGCTTCGCGAAGAGCCCGAGAGGGGCCAGAGGGGAGCCAGGGGGGCCAAGGCGGCCACCCGGCGCGGCCCCACCCCTGGTCGCGCCAGGGGGGCGCCTGGGGCCCCTGGTCCACCTCTGGCTGCCCCCCTTCGCCTATTTATTCTCCGTCACGGGAAAACTCCAGAAGAAGAACCCTATTCGGCAAACTCGCCTCTGTTCCGCCGCCGCGGCGCTTCCGAGATCGGGAGCACCAGAAGACCTCTTCCCGGCACCCTGCCGGAGGGAGGATTGACCTCCGGGAGTCTCCTCTCCACCATGGATGCTCCCCGGATGTCTCGTGAGTAGTTTTCCGTGGACCATGGGTCCGTGATCAGTAGCTATGTGATGTTCTCCTCCCCTCTTTGATCTTCATTGTTTAGACCTCGTGAGGTGCCCTACATGATCGAGGCACTTTTGTAATATTTCTGCTATTGCTATGCTGAGTATGATGGGATCTGATGGATTATGAGATTATGTTCAGATTGTGATAGAGTAATATATTTGGTTTTTATCTCTTATATTTTTGTTCCTAAGTAATTCTTGCATGTTCTCCGTTGCTGTTTATTGCTTTGGCCAAGTAGTAGGTAGTGACTCCAAGAGGGAACGTTGTGCTAGATTGTGGGTTCATGCCCCCCGATGACATGCTTGAGTGACAGAAACATGAGTCTAGGGGATGTGCTGTTTCCACAAGGGGGAAAACAACGGTGCTTGTAACCGCGGTTACAAGGATTGTTTACTTTACGCAGAGTTCTTTTTAATGAAGTTGTCTGTTGCTTTGGGTTTACATTTGGGTGGGGCTCGCAACTTAATACCAGCGAGATGTTCTGGATAGATATCTCAAGGTGGATGATTAGTAGTAGATGTAGTTGGATTACAGTCTACTTATTTTTGCGTACTGCCCGTGCTTTTGAGCCTCTTCCTTTCTTTTGTAGCATAGTTAGCATTGCGGTGCGTTTATAATCCTGTCAATTGCCCTTCTGTAATTTGTTTACCTCGCATAGCAGTTTTATCGTCTTTTGGGAGAGAGACATCACTAGTGAACATCACGTATCCCGGTCCATATCCTTATTATTATTTCCACACTATATTTACTTTACTTCTTTTATTTGCTATCATTATCCCTTGCGTTTTACCCTTTGTGAACAACAAGACCGGAGAGATTGACAACCTCTCTTAACTTCGTTGGGAACAAAGTTATCTGTGTCTGTGTGCAGGTCCATGTTAGTTGCGCCGCTGACACCTACTTATCATCTCCGGAGTCCTACTGGAGACAAACCTTGGTATCTTCACCAAGGGAAACTTGCTGCTGCGCTACATCTCCACCTTCCACTTGGGGTAACCAACGAAGGGCGAGAAGCAATCAAGCGAATTTCTGGCGCCGTTGCCGGGGACTCCGAGTGCTAAGATAGGGGAGTTGCACACTACCCTTTACCTTTGTTTTTTTTAGTCTTGTTAGTTTATCTTTCAGTTTTTATCTTTGTGTCTTTTATCAAAATTTACAAAAAAAAAATTATTTATCTTGCTGTTAGTAGTCCTCCTTGTTTAGATGAACATGTTAGGACTAGGTGCTTTGCGGGAATCGGAAGTTCTTGATTTCCGTCAAAGGGATGGAGAAAATATGAGGAAGGCATGGGACAAAATTTCTGAAGCACATAAAAGAATTATGCCTTGGATATCTACAAAAATTGTGCTTAGAAATTTTTACCATGGTCTTTTTAAGTGGTGTAAACACTCTCTTGACATTATATCTAGTTATTTTCTAGAGTGTGATGAAGATAGGGCTCTTGATATTTTGCATAGTCTATCTAGTTATTTTGTTTACGATCGTAGTATTGATACTGTCATAGATAGACTTTCCACTATTGAAAAAAGATTGGATGCTCTAGATTTGGGGAAAGTAGAGGAACTTAAGTCCAACAAGAAATAAATGTTGGAGATAGATGATGATTGGGAGCCCTTTGTTAGGATTAGCATCTCTAACCAAGGCTTCCTTGCTCTTTGTGATATTGGATCCACAGTCTCTACTCTGCCTAAAATAGTTTATGATTCTTTGAAGCTAGATATGGATAAGTTATCATCTTATCATGAACATTCTAATGGAGATATTTCAGAGATTAAAGGAAAGGTAAAATAAGTCCAAGTTGCATTCCTTCATAGGACTGCAGCAATGGACTTCTTCATCATGGAGCCAAACCAAAGTAAGATTTTTCTCAGAAGAGACTTCCTCCGTGCTATGAAAGGCTTCATTGATATTGGTAATAGGCACATACGCTTACGCGGTATGGTGAAAGCTAAGTATCTCTTTCCTAGTAAGAAGAAGAATGAGCTTATTGAAAACCAATTTGAAGGTTTTTATGATTCTGATCTTGGATACCCTTGATTCTTCTTTTTGAATTATGCCTAGCTAATGGCTTTAAAGAAGCGCTTTCGGGAGGCAGCCCGCAACGAATTTAGGTTTTTATTTTTGCTTTTTTTGTGTCTTGATGATTGTTACTACTGTAGCAACATCATTGTATCTTTATTTTTCAACTTTGTGCCAAGTTATAGCCTCTTACGGCAAGGGAAGTAAAAAATGTGACATGCTGTCCAGAAAACAAATACTGTCCTCGTGACCAGAAAAATTCCAGAAAAATCCCAGTTCATCTTTTTGAGCTGAAATTTTTACACAGTATGCTCTATACAATTACGAAATTTCCGTATGTTCTGAGTTTTTTTATTTGAGTTGCAGAAGTGCCCCTAAAAAATTCTTTACTACCTGATGTTCTGTTTTTCACAGATTCTGCCACGTTTTGTCTCTCCTTACTTTTGCAAACCTTAAACTTGCTTTTTCTTTGCAAAAACTTTTTGCAACTCTTGATAAACAGTAGCTATTCAAGAATATATTTATATCCAGTGGGGAAAAATTATTTTATTAAGGGTACTAACCTCTCTAATCAGCTTATGATGAGTTATGTATGAAGGAAGTTTTCAAGTGTGCGATAGAAGATGATGAAAGAAGATCCAGGAGTGTCAAGCGCTCAAGCTTGGGGATGCCCCCATGCATCCCCAATAAATATTCAAGAAGACTCAAGCGTCTAAGCTTGGTGATGCCCCCGTGCATCCCCTTCTCCATCAACAAATCATCAGTTCGTCCTTCGTCTCACTATATTTTTATCACTTCATGCGTTATGTGCTATGCTTGGAGCGTCTCGCTCTTAGGTTTTGCTTTTAGTTTTCTTTAGCTATGCTTTCTGTTCATAACAAGTTGGATCCCTTCTTACTTTGTGTGGGAGAGAAACACGCTCCACTTTCAAAATCTAGAATGCATCATAGGAATTTTCCTGCTTATCTTTTTGCTGTTGTGTGTTCTTTATCTTTTCATAGCTACTGCCATGTTTAGTTTTAGTCTTAGTTTGTCTTTAGCAAGAGCCTTGGCTTTTGTTTAGTTTGTTGCTGGAACTCTTTTTAGTTTTCATGTTTATCTTGTTAAGAGAGTTGGTTGTTGCACTGAGTTGTGTCTTGTCTTGAAAGTAGGTGATTGAGGTTGCTATTTAATTTTAGTAGTAACTTGCAATGGTTTTGAGGTATTGATGTGAGTAATGTTTGAACTTTTGGTGTCAAGATCTCTTTCCTATTAGTGATAGGTGTCGGATTTTGCGCAATCCATGTTTATTTTCAAAACCTACAAAACTAGTTGAGAACTCTAGCTACTAGATGGATCACTTATCTTTGGAGGGATCGAATATTAGAGAACACTCACGTACCATGAGCCGAGGATGCGCAAGGATAACCAAACCCCCAGACACTCCTCCTCGGGGTACTTGTCTCTTTGTGAACCTCCTTATTAGATTGAGATTTACCTATAATAAGTGCATGAGTTCTTCGGACTAATGTAAGTATTGAAAGTTGACACTTCCACCTCCCCATATTTTGCTAGCCTCTCCCGTGCCGTGCATTGCCTTCTTCTCACTCCGAGAGTTGGTGTCCACCTTCGCCGGTACTTCCAAACCCTTGGCATGATACGCTCTGTCATCATAAACCTCCTTATATCTTTCGTCAAAACAGCCACCATACCTACCTATCAAGGCATTTCCATAGCCTTTCCGAGTTACATTGCCATGCAACTTCCACCTCTTCATGACTTGATCTTCATGTCATACATGTTCCTGCTACACTGGCAGCGGCATACATTGCATACTTCATGTTAGTTACATCTTCTTTATGATTTTGAGTACCTTGTAAAGTGTGAAAGATCTCCTTTACCTTCTTGTAAAATAGAGTGTTTCCCTTAAGTGAGGAAAAGATCCCAAAGTGGACACATTAAAAGATCCCAAAGAGGACAAATGAGAGTTAAATAGAAAGAGCCATTGAGGCCACCAAAAAATACAAAAAATAGAAAAAAAGAAAAAAAAGAAATAAAAAGAGAGAAAGGGGAAACACTACTTTCCTTTTGAGAGATCCACACTAGTACTCCGTCTATATCCTTGTACTGCATAGAGATGATCTTCATGCATATAGCTATGTGGGGACCTTCACACTTTAGAACTTGGCTTGCATATTCCAAGCATGAGCCTCCTCAAAGGAGCTCTAGGTCTTCATGAGCGAGCAAGTTAGATGCACCCCCACTAGTTCCATTGGAGAGCTTCTTAGCTCGTATGTGCATCCGTTGCATGGCAATCCCTACTCCTCACATCATATCTATCATTTGGCATCTCTTGCCTATGGTTGTCCTCATTGATGTGAGCCTTTCTCATCCTTTTTGTCTTCCTCCTCCGCACTTCTCTCTTTTCCATCCTAAGTGTCAACTCTCGTGCTTACGCTCATCCATTGCATGAGTGCTCAAAATATCGAAAAGGAGTGGATCAAATTGACATGTACCTGGCTAGTGGTCTGGGGACGAGTGAAGATAAGATTCCAAAGAAGACCAAGTGTGAAACTTTAGTAGATTGAGTTCTCAACACAAAAATTACTTTTTCTCGTATTCCCTATCCCCCTTCTTGCATGCAAACAACATTTGGAGACATTCGAGTCACGGAAAGTGAGAGATCTTGCACCTATTGTTCTTTTGTTACTTGTTTCAATGCTAATATAGACTCTTGCATGTTATGCTTTGAATTGAATTTCTAACCTTGATTGCTTTACTTTTCAAAGTTCTTATATGGTTGCTAGCATGTCACCACAGAAATTATGTTGTTATCATTTACCTACTCGAGGACGAGCAGGAATTAAGCTTGGGGATGTTGATACGTCCAAAACGTATCTATAATTTCTGCTTGCTCCATGCATGTTTTGTGTGATATTGCTATGATCTAGATACATTTTCATACATTTTTATCATATTTGGACTAACCTATTAACTCAGTGCACCCCAGTGCCAGTTCCTGTTTTCTGCTGTTTTTCTATTTCAGTTTTCCCCCATATAAAAAGTGCCAGAAAAATTCGGGAAAATTCAGATAAAAAATCAGCGTGACGGAAGCTTCGCGAAGATCCCGAGAGGGGCCAGAGGGGAGCCAGGGAGGCCCAGGCGGCCACCCGGCGCGGCCCCACCCCTGGCCGCGCCAGGGGGGCGCCTGGGGCCCCTAGTCCACCTCTGGCTGCCCCCCTTCGCCTATTTATTCTCCGTCACGGGAAAACTCCAGAAGAAGAACCCTATTCCGCAAACTCGCCTCTGTTCCACCGCCGCCGCGCTTCCAAGATCGGGAGCACCAGAAGACCTCTTCCCGGCACCCTGCCGGAGGGAGGATTGACCTCCGGGAGTCTCCTCTCCACCATGGATGCTCCCCGGATGTCTCGTGAGTAGTTTTCCTTGGACCATGGGTCCATGATCAGTAGCTATGTGATGTTCTCCTCCCCTCTTTGATCTTCATTGTTTAGACCTCGTGAGCTGCCCTACATGATTGAGGCACTTTTTTAATATTTCTGCTATTGCTATGCTGAGTTTGATGGGATCTGATGGATTATGAGATTATGTTCAGATTGTGATAGAGTAATATATTTGGTTTTTATCTCTTATATTTTTGTTCCTAAGTAATTCTTGCATGTTCTCCGTTGCTGTTTATTGCTTTGGCCAAGTAGTAGGTAGTGACTCCAAGAGGGAACGTTGTGCTAGATTGTGGGTTTATGCCCCCCGATGACATGCTTGAGTGACAGAAACATGAGTCTAGGGGATGTGTTGTTGCCACAAGGGGGAAAACAACGGTGCTTGTAACCACGGTTACAAAGATTGTTTACTTTACGCAGAGTTCTTTTTAATGCAGTTGTCTGTTGCTTTGGGTTTACACTTTGGGTGGGGCTCACAACTTAATACCAGCGAGATGTTCTGGATAGATATCTCAAGATGGATTATTAGTAGTAGATGTTGTTGGATTACGGTCTACTTATTTTGGCGTACTACCCGTGCTTTTGAGCCTCTTCCTTTCTTTTGTAGCATAGTTAGCATTGCGGTGCGTTTATAATCCTGTCAATTGCCCTTCTGTAATTTGTTTACCTCGCATAGCAGTTTTATCGTCTTTTGGGAGAGAGACATCACTAGTGAACATCACGTATCCCGGTCCATATCCTTATTGTTATTTCCACACTATATTTACTTTACTTCTTTTATTTGCTATCATTATCCCTTGCGTTTTACCCTTTGTGAACAACAAGACCGGAGAGATTGACAACCTCTCTGAACTTCGTTGGGAACAAAGTTATCTGTTTCTGTGTGCAGGTCCACGTCAGTTGCGCCGCTGACACCTACTTATCATCTCCGGAGTCCTACTGGAGACAAACCTTGGTATCTTCACCGAGGGAAACTTGATGCTGTGCTACATCTCCACCTTCCACTTGGGGTAACCAACGAAGGGCGAGAAGCCATCACACGTGCGCTGGATCGGGGGCGCTCATCCTCGTCTCGCACGGGGCTAGCCGTGGCGGCGCCGGCACGGCTTCCTAGCCGGCCGCCGGCGAGCGGAGGCATGGAACGGCCCGGGGACGGGCTGAAACGGGCGCGGGAGGACGAGATCCGGCCGGATCTGGGTCTGGACGACGGCGACACGAGGTTCCCAGTGAGGCGCGAGCTCGAGGGCCTCCCATGGCGGTTGGCGGTTCCGGTGGTTGTGCTCGCCGTCGTCGTCCTGCGAGGAGAGAGGGAGGTCAGGGAGAGGAGAGGAGAAGGCACGGATGGGAGGAGGAAGGCCGGGAGGAGGTGACGAGGCGGCGGTGAGGTCGGGCTAGGGACGGTTGCCGACGGGAGAGGTCGGGCGGCGGCTCCGGACGGGCCCGAAGCGGGCCGCGGTGGCGTGGAGCGGGCCCTGCGGGGCCCGAATTGGCTGGGAGGTGGCTGGAGGCGACGTGGCAGCCTCTGAGCCGCAGATCTCACGATCTGACGGCCAGAATCGCCTGGGATTAGGGTTTTCGGAATTTTGGGGCAAATTGGAGCATATCTGGGCAAAGTGGAGGGGGGTGGCTGCAATTTGGACTAGGAAAACCCTAGAAAGGGGTGGGGGTGTGGTGGTCTTTATATAGCCCAGGTGGCTGGAAGTTTGCAAAAATATCCCAGGTTTTTCTCTCGCGCGCGCGGTGTTTACGTTTCTTACCGCCGGGGGTCCGCAGGACCTCCGATTCGGGTAAAACTTCAAACTGCGCGATCAGTGCATCAAGCCGGCGGCGTTCACCTCGCGATAGAACCGTTCAGAGAACACTTTCCGGCGTGCTATAAAATACCCGTTTAATTATTAAACGGGGTTTTTCGTTCCGTTGGCTGCGGCTGGTCTCGTGCGTTTTCGCGACGGTGATAGGGTGAAACCCGGTGTCGCAAAGGTCGAGTGTCAGGGTGGCGAGGGTCAGTCTCCGTCCGTTACGAGATAAGAGGTGTGAAAATAATCGCCGATCGATAAATCGGGGATGCAAACACCGCAAACAAATCAGACAATCAAACAATTCACACCGAAAACAAAAATTTTATTTTTTGTGAAAACTGGGTTGTTACAGTAGGGAATGTGCCCTAGAGGCAAATAAAATATGTTTATTGGCATATTCCATTAGTTCATAATAATTTTTATACTGTGCTATAACTGTATTAAGCGGAAACTTTAATAGACGTGTGGTATACAAACAACCAGCTCCGTAGTTAACTCTAGTATAATAGTCCATTGGGCAATTGATGATCAAGGTTTCCTGATCATGAGATGTGAACATTCTATTGACAATGGGGTCATGTCATTGGGAGAATGACATGATGGACACACACCCACCACAAGTATTGCAATGTGATCCAGTCACATAGTTCAAAATTGCGATAACTATAAACGTAGTGACCCGATCCTTAAAACGTGATGATCATACATAATTGCTATCTACCAGGATGCTTTGAGTGCATTAACCGTTACACTGAAACATGGAAACCATAAAGGTGTATCTTGGGTATTCCGAAGTAGATATGTTGATGAGTATGCAAATAGATCAAAACAGGATTTGTCCATCCGAGTGACGGATAGGTACTCTGGGCCCACTCGGTGATATTGCATCATAAAGTTTGCGCAAACGTGTGACTAGGTCACGCGGTTGCAATATCACAGGAACGAGTAAATATGTTTGTCGGTAACGAGGATGAACTAGGTATTGGATACCGACGATCAAACCTCGGACAAACAAAGTACCGTATGACAAAGGGATCAGGACTCAACGTTAACGGTTACCCGATGAAGTTAATTCGATGGAAGCGCAAGGGCCATCTAGGATTGTAACCAGGTCTGATCGATGGTCATTGATCAAGAGAGTGTCTTGATCATGTCTGTTGTTTCCCGGACCGTAGGGTGTCACACTTAAGAGTATTCGACGCAATAAGGACAGATTCGGGATCGCCGGAGAAATAAGAGAGAACTCTGAAATCGTTTCGGAGGGGAGACGGAAAAAGTTCCGTAATTCCGAATTGTTCGGAAAGTTTTTTAGATATGTTTTATTATTTAATTAAATGAATTAAATATTAAAATATAATTTAAATAATTAAAAGGAATAAAGTTTCTTTTATTTTTTCTTTAAAAGAAAGAAAGAGAAAAAGAAAAAAAAAGGAAAAAGAAAAGAAAAAAAAAGGTGTGGGGGCGCCATGGACTTGTGGCCCATATGTGGCCACTTGGCCACATGGCCACATGCGCCATGGCCATGGCCTTTGGCCGGCCACCCACGGCCATGCTAGCTGCGTGGCTAGCACCATGTGGTTTAGTACCACATTGCTAGTCCACGTACCTGCGTAGCCCTTTTTTCCCCTATATATAGATGTGGTGGGTGCCCCTTTTTCTACACAGAAAATTTCAGAAAAATACAGAAAAATTATGTTGATCTCTCTCTCTCTATTTTCTCCTTACTTGACCGGACTCCCCTTGTTTGGAGGCTGCACTGGGTTGGAGGTTTCTCCACTATACGCACGCCGTCGTGCTGTTGGGATCCGAATCCATCTTCTTTACGTTGCTCGCCTGGTTCGGAGCCCGGAGGGACGTCGAGTACACTGTATGTGTGTAATCCCGCGAGGCACTACACTTGTGGTGCTCCTTCATCGTCGAGGCCGTGTCGCGACGTCTTCACCGACAATGTTCCGACGGGGACGTAATCCCGTCATTGGTCTACAAGGACCGGGTGGCTTCTGGAGTCGTCGAGGATCTCCTCCGCATTGAGGATCGGCGGGTACGACTACATGAACCACGTTCACTCAGGAACGTTTCCCGCTTAACGGACTACATACTGGTATATGACCTATTTCCATCCATTACTTGCATCGCCATAGCATAGGTCTTGGGTTCGGGACGCGTAGGTTATGAAAAATTATTGTTTTCTGCCCTGTTCCCCAACAGTCATTATTGTATCTAGGACAGAAACATCCCTGGGCGACTTAATAAAAACAAAATATATAATAGAACCGGCCACCATAGACCGACCCCCTTCTTTTCCTGTCATTTGTTATTTTTCTTGTACGTTCGTATTATGTTTTGCATTGCATCATATCATCATATCATACATCTCATATTTTGGACGCACCATCTGGGGTCCGGGAGGGTCTGATCAACCCTTTTATTGGAACTAGGCACGAATATTGTTGTATTCAGAGACCTTGGGGGCTTGAGACCTTTGACTTCAGCTTGACAACCGGAGGGCTCGGCATATACGTGTAATGTTTGAATTATGTATTGTTGTATTTAGAGACCTTGGGGCCTTATGGTCTTTTAACCTAAGCTTGACAACCGGAGGACTCGACATACATATGAAATTTTCCTACTACGGCAACGGCTCATCCGAACTAATATGACCTACATGGACCGTTTTAGTTTCAAAATCTCAGCCGGCTCTAAAAAATGCCCCCTGAGATTGATTCTATTACAGAGAACGCTTGAAATAGTCATGAGACGCTGGCTTACAGGGGAGTTTCGACTCACACGCAAAAGTTACCACCTTTTCTTTTCCACAAATCATATGAAAACCCTTCGCTAAAACTCGGTTGATCCAGAACTTGTGCTGCTAAAGAGAGTTGCGACAGTCACGCGTATGGTCGACCTTCCTCAAGCCATTCTTTTTGTTTCTGCATTTTCATAAAGCATAATTTTTGTTTCTTTCTTTCAGCATGTAAAAATCAATCTTTTTTCCAACATAGTCGATTTTCATTAGTGAATAAAACACAGAGTCGGTATTAAGGGGCTACAGTCTGGCTCTACTATCACTCGACATAAGAGTAAAATAATCATGCCGACTCATGGAGGTTCCTTGAATTTTGTTACTATGATTCGACATGAGAGTAAATTAATCATGTCGACTCATGGGGGGATATTACTCGATTTTGCTCAACCTTGGATCGACATGAAAGTGGACTAATCATGTTGATTCATGAGTTTATACGCCGACTCATGAAGGCCACAATTTGATCTTAAAACTCAGAAAACATGCTGACTCTGCCACAACTCGGTACAACGTATAACCGTTTACACCGACTCAGTGTATGGACACTTGTGTTTAAACGCGAATAAGTAAAGCCAAAAATATTACATAAACAAGTCAATTCACACCAGCACCCGTTCACAGGACATGGTAACAATTGAATTTGTCGAAAGTCATTGATATATGACTCGTGTGCGACCGACTTCTAACGAAAGGCCGACTTCATCAAAAAAGAGGAAGAAAACACACATAAGGGATATTAACGCCCATCATCCAAACGATAGTTCAAACAAAGCTATGTGCATGTTGCACACAACGAGAAGTAGCCCGTTAATGCAACACTGACAACTCGACAGTGTTTTACAAAATTCCAAAAGGAAAAACAGTTGGAGTTCAAGCACATCCTTCCTGTCCAGATTCATCTTCAAGATCAGGCTTCAGGGTCCTTATGATATTCACAACCTTCATACAGAAGCACATCCAAAACGTTTCCAATATCCAGGTCATCTAGAACCGGCTCATCCGAAGAGGCCGGCTCAGAGATCTGTGACGGAGGAAGCACGTAGAAGGAAACTGGCTCGGGTGGAGTGATTTTCCGCCTCTTGTTATGTTTGTCATAACCAGGCTCTATAACAGAGAAATCCACACCTTCGACAATTTTTGTTGCAAACTTGTGAGTCTCTTTGATAACCTTGGAGTAATCTTCAGGAGAAAACTCGGTGCCATCAGCATTAAACTCAGGAAAGCCATCAGCTAACAAATCCGAGTTCAGGTTTGGATGGTAGGACTTGGCAAGTTCGAGACCACGCATAACCCCTAATCGACACGTTGATCGCTTAATTACCTCTACCCAAGCTGGCATAGTTGAGAATAGCTGCATCATATCAGCTAGCTTGGGCATCATAGCAGGTTTGCCTTGAATGGCAAGGATGGTTCTGACAACTCCTTCGCAAAGCTGATTGATCACCGTAAACAACAGAGTCATCTACATACCCAGTGGCTCTTGGAGAGCAGGATGTTTGTCACCTGTTTCAAAAATTTATTGAGTCGGTAAAACTCATAGATACACAGTGGATTCATCTTTTAGTCTAAGACATCTCACCAAATACCGCTGAAGAAAAACACAGAATACTCCTCTTGAGAAGATTAAAGTTTCTCTCTGCTTCCTGGCATTTTGACTCAGACTCGTCAGCAACTTTTTTCAGAAGGTTAAGAGCTTCAGCATGGTGAGATTTTATCGCCTCCGGTTCTTCCGTTTTTATCTTTCATTCACCGAGAAGCCTCTTATCTCTTCATCCACCTGACGCCGCTTCTCGGATTCGACTCGTACCTTCTCCTCGATATGATGAGTCTCCTGACCGGCTTCCAGAACTAAAGCATGCATAAATATAAATAAGTTTCTGCTCATTACAAGTATATAATCAGACACTTGGGGGCTACATTGTTTCAATATAAAAAAACAAGCATGTTATCAAAGAATAAAGTCCTAGTTCAATACAAGTAAATCAACCTAGCACTTGGGTGATACACTTATCCCATACTATACAAATATGAGAAAAAGCTGTTGTAGAAAGACATACATACCTGATATGTCCCAAACGTATCTATAATTTTTGCTTGATCCATGCATGTTTTGTGTGATATTGCTATGTTTTAGATACACTTTCATACACTTTTGATCATATTTGGACTAACCTATTAACTCAGTGCACCCCAGTGCTAGTTTCTGTTTTCTGTTGTTTTTGTATTTCAGGTTTTCCCATTACTTAAAGTGTCCAATAAATTCTGGGAAAATATATAAAAAATCAGCGCGAAGGAACCTTCCAGAGCCGGAGGGGGGGGGGAACAAGTCACCGAGGCGGACACCAGGCGCGGCCTACGGGGGCGCCACCAGGCCGCCTAGGCGACTAGGACCACCCCCAGTGCCCCCCTTTGGCTCTTATTTATACTCGCGTCACGAAAACCCTGATTCCAGAACCCTTTTCTCCAAAAGCAATTCCGATCTCCGCCGCCATCGGCAACAAGCTTCGGGGGACCAGAATTCTTGTGTCGGCACCCTGCCGGGACGGGGAAGTGCCCCCCGATTCACATCCATCGATGATGCTTCCTCCCTCCATGATGCGGGAGTAGTTCCTCCTCGGGGCTAAGGTTTCTACCAGTAGCTATGTGGTCTTCTCTCTCTCTCAGGATGTGATCTTCATTGTGATCATAGGCTATGTTAATCTAGGATGATCCCATGATGTTTCCCCTTCTTCTATGTGTTGGATTGATGTACTCACTTGATCTTATCTAGTATAATCCCCGAGACCATGGTGACAGCGGTCTATTGGACATGGGTTAGAAGATTATTTTCATGAGTGATTTCCTCTTTTGTGTGTTGATTGAACATTGAGAGTCTCTTGGTGCTTGTCTTTGACTATCCTTGAGATATGTTGGGGTGATTGTGGTACTCTCTTTCGATGGCCGCGATGACATTGGGAAATCCGTAGATGAGAACTACGAACTCTAAGGTGTGATTTTGTAGCCCTACACAATTCTCGTCCTCTCTTGACCACAAAGGAATGACCTCCGAGTACGTCTTCATTGCATTTTTTATGGGAAATATCATGTGATTAGACTATGTTAATGTTGTTGGGAGTTGCCACTAGTGAAAGTACGAAGCCTAGGCCTTATTTCCACCATTGCAATACCGTTTGTGCTCACGTTTACCACTTGTTGTCTTGCTGCACTTTTTATTACAGATTTATATTACCTTGCTTTGCCACACCTATCACCCATATTTTACCATCTCTTCGCCGAACTAGTGCACCTATACAACTCCTAGTTGTATTAGGTTGTTGGGGACACAAGAGACTTCTTGTATCTTAATTGCAGGGTTGCTTGAGTAAGACCATCTTCAACCTCTACTTCCCTGAGTTCGATAAACCTTAGGTCATCCACTTAGGGAAATTTTTGTTGTCCTCCAAACCTCTGCGCTTGGAGGCCCAACATAGTCTACAGGAATAGAAGAGTGCGTAGACATCAAGCTATTTCTGGCGCCGTTGACGGGGAGGTAAGGTTTGAAGGTATATATTTAGATCTTGCAATAAATCTTTTCATTTCTTGTTTTTATTTTCACTAGTCAGGCTTATGGAAAACAACAAAAATATTATGAGAGAGTTTTATGAGCTCTACCTTGAGTTGGGACATGAAGTGTTTGAAGAGAAAATCAAAAAGCCTATGGAGATTTATTATTTGCACAACACTCATGATTGCAATGTTACTAGTATATCTTCTTTGAATACCTTTGATGCTAATGATATGCAAAGCTATAAGCTTGGGGATGCTACATTTGATGAAGATGATCCTGTTAGCCCCCAAGTTTTGATGAGGAAATTTATTTTGATGATACTTCTCCTCCTATCTATGATGATTATTGTGATGACACTTATGCTATAAAGAATAAATTTTTGCAAGTGGATCATTATAAGAATGATTCATGTGATAGATATTTTCTTGAGTTTGCTCCCACTACTATTGATGATTTTGCTTATGTGGTGAGTAATAAATTTTCTATGCTTGTGGATCATGATAAGAAAGTTTTATGTGATACTTATATTGTTGAGTTTATTCAGGATTTCACTGAAAATTATTATGAGAGGGGAACATAAATTTATAGATATCTCAATAATATCAAGTTCCCTCTCTTTATGTTGAAGGTTTTGAAGTTGCACTTGTTTTTCCTTCCTATGCTTATTGCTTTGTGCTTCAATGAATTATTCTATTGCAATATTCCTATCCATAGGAAGCATGTTAGACTTAAATGTGTTTGGTATTTGCTTCTTGAGGCTCTCTTTCGTTCTTCAACTCTTATTCCTACGAGAGCATCATTAAAATCTTAAGCCTACCTTTATGGCTATAAAGAAAGAGCTCTAGGGAGACAACCCTTGTTATCATTAATTTGAGTTTTTACTTTCAGTTTTTAGTGGTCTTGATGTTTGTTACTACTGTAGCAACATCATCGTATCTTTATTTTCAAGCTTTGTGCCAAGTTTAGCCGCCGATTGCAAGAAAGTTCAAAAGTTGTGACATGTTGTCCAGAAAACAGATTCTGTCCTTGCACGCAAAAATTCTCCTAAAATCACCAGATCATCTTTTTGATCTGAATAATTTTTACAGCATGCTCTATACAATTGTCTTTCGAGCGTCTGTTCTGAGTTTTTTGATTTGAGTTGCAGAAGTACCCCGAAAAAATTATTTACTACCTGTTGTTCTGTTTTTCACAGATTCTGTCACGTTTTGCCTTTCCTTACTTTTGCAAGTCTTGCGCTAGATTTTTATTTGAAAAACTTTTTTTCCAATCTTGAGAAATAGTATCCCTTCAAGAAAATCTTTATTTCCAATAGAGGCAATTTTTTTTATTAAGGGTACTAACCTCTCTAATCAGCTTATGATGCGTTATGTATGAAGGGAGTTTTCAAGTGTGCGAGGGAAGATGATGAAAGAAGATCCGGGAATGTCAAACGCTCAAGTTGGGGATGCCCCCATGCATCCCCAATAAATATTCAAGGAGACTCAAGCGTTTAAGCTTGGGGATGCCCCCGTGCATCTCCTTCTTCATCAACAATCATCAGTTCGTCCTCCGTCTCACTATATTTTTATCACTTCATGCGTTATGTGCTATGCTTGGAGCGTCTCTCTCTTAGGTTTATTTTTTTAGTTTTCTTTAGATTTGTTTGTTGTTCATAACAAGTTACTTTGTGTGGGAGAGAAACACGCTCCACTTAAAACTAGAACACATCATAGGATTTCATGCTTATCTTTCTTTTGTTGTGTGTTCTTTATCTTTTCTTAGCTGTTGTCATGTTTAGCTCTTATGCTTTCATGTTTATCTTTTAAAGAGCCTTTTGTTTAGTTTGTTGCTGGAACTCTTTTTAGTTTTCATGTTTATCTTGTTAAGAGAGTTGGTCGTTGCACTGAGTTGTGTCTTGACTTTAAGTAGGTAATGGAGGTGGCTATTCAATTGTAGCAGTAACTTGCAATAGTTTTGAGGTATTGTTGTTAGTAATGTTTGAACTTTTGGTTTCAAGAGCGCCTATTAGTGATAGGTGTCGTATTTTGGGAAATCCGTGTTTATTTTCAAAAAATACAAAACTAGTTGAGAACTCTAGCTACTAGATGGATCACTAATCTTTGGAGGGATCGGAATTAGAGTACACTCACGTACCATGAGTTGAGGATGCGCAAGGATAACAAAACCCGCATACACTCCTCCTCGGGGTACTTGTCTCTTTGTGAACCTCCTTATTAGATTGAGAGTTACCGATAATAAGTGCATGAGTTTTGCGGACTAATATAAGTATTGAAAGTTGACACTTCCACCTCCTCATATTTGCTAGCCTCTTTGGTACCGCGCATTGCCCTCTTCTCACTCCGAGAGTTGGCGTCCACCTCGCCAGTGCATCCAAACCTTGGCATGATACGTTTTGTCCTCATAAGCCTTCCTATATCTTGCCTCAAAACATCCACCATACCTACCTATCAAGGAATTTCCATAGCCTTTCCGAGATACATTGCCATGGAACATCCACCTTCTCATGACTTGATCTTCATGCCATACATGTTCCTGCTACACTGGCAGAGGCATACATTTACATACATCATGATAGCTACATCTTGTTTATGTTGTGTACCTTGTAAAGTGTGAATATCTTCTATACCTCTTTTAAAATAGAGTGTTACCCTTAAGTGAGGAAAAGATCCCAAATAGGACAAATTAAAATATCCCAAAGAGGACAAATGAGAGTTAAATAGAAAGAGCCATTGAGGCCACCAAAAAATACAAAAAAAATAGGAAAAGAGAGAAAAATAAAATAAAAAGAGAGAAGGGGGCAACACTACTATTCCTTTTGAAAGATCCACACTCGTACTCCCTCTTATACTTTGTACTCCATAGAGATGATCACACTATAGAACTTGGCTTGTATATTCCAATGATGAGCCTTCTCAAACGAGCTCTAGGTCTTCTTGAGCGAGCAAGTTGGATTCGCCCCCACTAGTTCCATTGGAGAGCTTTTCTTAGCTCATACGTGCATCCGTTGCATGGCAATCCCTACTTCTCACATCATATCTATCATTTGGCCTTCTCTCGCCTATGATTGTCCTCATTTATGTGAGCCTTTCACACCTTTTTTGTCTTCCTCCTCCACCATATCTCTCTCTGCCATCCTAAGTGTCAACTCTCGTGCTTACGCTCATCCATTGCATGAGTGCTCAAAATATCAAAAAGGAGTGGATCAAATTGACTTGTACCTGGCTAGTGGTCTGGGGACGAGTCAAGATAAGATTCCAAAGAAGACCAAGTGTGAAACTTTAGTAGATTGAGTTCTCAACAAATATATTTTTCTCTCTCGTATTCCCATCTCCCACTTCTTGCACGCAAACACCATTTGGAGATATTTGAGTCACGGACAGCGAGAGCTCTTTCATCTTTATGTTTTTATGTTGCTTGTTTCAATACTAGATATAAACTCTTGCTTGTTATGACTTGACTCGAATTGCATATCTTGCTTGCCTAACTATAAAGTTCTTATATGTTGGTAGCATGTCATCACAGAAATTATGATTGTTATCATTTACCTACTCGAGGACGAGCAGGAATTAATCTTGGAGATGTTGATACGTCCCAAACGTATCTATAATTTCTGCTTGCTCCATGCATGTTTTGTGTGATATTGCTATGTTTTAGATACACTTTCATACACTTTTGATCATATTTGGAGTAACCTATTAACTCAGTGCACCCAGTGCCAGTTTCAGTTTTCTGCTATTTTGTACTTCAGGTTTTCCCATTACTTAAAGTGTCCAATAAATTCCGGGGAAAATATATAAAAAATTAGCGCGAAGGAACCTTCCATAATCACTGAAGGAGAGCCGGAGGGGGGCCACCAGTCATCGAGGCGGCCACCCGGCGTGGCCTAGGGGGGCGCGCCACCAGACTGTCTAGGCGACTGGGACCACCCCCGGTGCCCCCTTTGGCTCTTATTTATACTCGCGTCGCGAAAACCCTGATTTCAGAACCTTTTTTATCCAGAAGCAATTCTGATCTCCGCCTCTATCGCCAACAAGCTTCAGGGGACCAGAATTCCTGTGTCGGCACCTTGTCGGGACGGGGAAGTGCCCCCGGATTCATCTCCATTGATGTTGCTTCCTCTGGCCATGATGCGGCAGTACTTCCTCCTCGGGGCTAAGGTTTCTACCAGTAGCTATGTGGTCTTCTCTCTCTCCCATGATGTGATCTTCATTGTGGTCATAGGCTATGTTAATCTAGGATGATCCCATGATGTTTCCCCTTCTTCTATGTATTGGATTGATGTACTCACTTGATATTATCTAGTATAATCCCCGAGACCATGGTGAGAGCGGTCTATTGGAAATGGGTTAGAAGAATATTTTCATGAGTGATTTCCTATTTTGTGTGTTGATTGAAGATTGAGAGTCTCTTGGTGCTTGTCTTTGACTATCCTTGAGATATGTTGTGGTGATTGTGGTACTCTCTTTGGATGGCCGCGGTGACATTGGGAAATCCGTAGATGAGAACTACGAACTCTAAGGTGTGATTTTGTAGCACTACACAATTCTCGTCCTCTCTTGACCACAAAGGAATGACCTCCGAGTACGTCTCCATTGCATGTTTTATGGGAAATATCATGTGATTAGACTATGTTAATGTTGTTGGGGGTAGACACTAGTGAAAGTATGAAGCCTAGGCCTTGTTTCCACCATTGCAATACCGTTTATGCTCACGTTTACCACTTGTTTGCTTGCTTCACTTTTTATTGCAGATTTATATTACCTTGCTTTCCCACACATATCGCCCATATTTTACCATCTCTTCGCCGAACTAGTGCACCTATACAACTCCTAGTTGTATTAGGTGTGTTGGGGACACAAGAGACTTCTTGTATCTTAATTGTAAGGTTGCTTGAGAGAGACCATCTTCAACCTCTACTTCCCTCAGTTCAATAAACCTTAGGTCATCCACTTGAGGGAAATTGGTGTTGTCCTACAAACCTCTGCACTTGGAGGCCCAACATAGTCTACAAGAATAGAAGCGTGCATAGACATCATTACCGCATATCCCTGCTTCATGCAGACAATCAAATCATGCTATTCACTAAGTCGGCTCAAAGATTGAGCGTATAAATCTTCTAAAGGGACCTTTTCAAGAGCCGACATAGAAGGTCGACTCTCAGACGGTCCCTCAACCATCAGGGGAGCTGGTTTAATAACATGATCATCGGTCACAGGGACTTCCTCAGTTAAAACTTTAAACGCAGGAGTCGAAACTAAGCCTGGGCCAGTAGACGCTTCCTAAGGCTGAGCGGCCAATTCCTCATTTCCATTCTTAAGAGAATTTTCCTTGGATGTGGCGGATCTTTCAGAAGAAATAGCAGGCGCTTCTTTAACAACATTAATCGGCTCCTTGAGAGTTACGGAATCGGTTTTTTTCTTGACCCTCGCTTGAGTCCTAGAAACAAAGAAACTTCACGAACATCATCATCCTATGAGAGTAAATCATTCACTACTCAAAGTACTTACCCGCGATTGCTAAGAAGTTTGTTGGGAAGTCGCACGAACGATTCCCCAGATGACATGCTATGTTCTTCAACACCAGCAGCAGGATGTTGTGACTCGACGCCTCCCTTCTGGCGAACTCGGCGGGGAAAGTCGGGTCGCATAGAGTCCAGGGGATCAACGGACTCGGAACTACGAGCCCCTTTTTCCCCTTCTTGACCCTATAATAAAAATAAATATAAGATAAGGATTACAACAAGAAAGCATTCGAAAAGAAGGTACATGTAAAATACCTCTTGCCGAGGGACTTGTTTCTCCCCAACCTTGGGAGAGTTGGTGGTAGCAGGAGGAGCTTCCTTCTCGTTGTCGTCTTTGCTTTCGCCCAAACCTTCTTGCATAGCAAGACGTGAATAAAAGGAGGCATGTCGCGAAAGTAAGTCAAAATATTACTTACATTATGACTCGGGTTATTGGCACCCATCTCCTCCTTGATAGCCGGCTCTTCAGTGGTGACCCACCATGAGTCGGTCGCTGATACGCCCCAAACGTATCTATAATTTTTTGCTTGCTACATGCATGTTTTGTGTGACTTTGCCATGTTTTGCTTGAACTTTCATACACTTTTTTTCATATTTGGACTAACCTATTAACTCAGTGCACCCAGTTGCCAGTTCCTCTTTTCTGTTGTTTTGTATTTCAGGTTTTTTGGCCATTAAAATTGCCAAATAAATCCTGGAAAAATTAGATAAAAAATCAGCGACCCGGAAGCTTCCAGAGTCACCAAGGAAGGAAGGGGGTGGACCCACCAGGGCCGCAGGAGGGTCCCTACCGCGGCCCCACCCTAGGCCGCGCCAAGAGGCCTCTTGGTTGCCCTGTGGCCCCTCTTGGTGCCCCCTTTGGCTTATATTTACCCCCCGTGACGGAAACCCCTAATATCGATCTGCTATTCCCGTTCTCCTCTTTGTTCCGCCGCCGCCGCCGTTTCAAGATCGGGGCTGCCAGGAGAAGCTGCCCCGGCACCCTGCCGGAAGGAGGAATCCCCTCCGAGAGACCATCCATCGACATGGACTCTTCCCGGATGTGCCGTGAGTAGTCCCCCTTGGACCATGGGTCCGTGACCAGTAGCTATGTGATGTACTTCGCCCCTCTTTGTGCTTTCACTTTCGAGACCTCGTGAGCTGCCTCACATGATCGAGGCACTTTTGTAGTTTTCTGTGTTGTTATGCTGAGTTTGCTGGGATCTGATGGATTATGAGATTATGTTCAGATTGTGATGAGTAATATATTTGGTTCTCTTTTATATTGGTGTTCTTTAGTAAATTCTTGCATGTTCTCCGTTGCCGTATTTTACTTTGGCCAAGTGATTTGTTGCAACTCCAAGAGGGAGCGTTATGCTTGATTGTGGGTTCAGCCCCTTGATGTCTAGCTTGAGTGACAGAAACATGAGACTAGGGGATGTGTTGTTGCCACCAGGGATAAAACAACGGTGCTTGTACTTGCGGGTGCAAGGATTGTTTACTTTATACATAGTTCTTTTAATGCAATTGTCTGTTGCTTTGAGTTTACACTTTGGGTGGGATTCGCAACTTAATACCAGCGAGATGTTCTGGATAGATATCTCAAGGTGGATGATTCATAGTAGATGCAGATGGATTTCGGTCTACTTACCTTGGCGTACTGCCCATTGCTTTTGAGCCTCTTCCTTTCTTTTGTAGCATAGTTAGCATTGCGGTGTGGTTATAATCATGTCAATTTCCCAGCTGTGATTTGTTTACCTCGCTAGCACTTTTGTCGTCTTTGGGAGAGAGACATCACTAGTGAACATCACGGGACCCCGGTCATATTCACACCATTGTTTACACCTTCAATTTACTTTCAGTTGCGTTGATCCTTTGTAAACAGCAAGGCCGGAGGAATTGACAACTCCTCTGTACTCATTGGGAGAAAAGTTATTTGTTTCTGTGTGCAGGTCATGACAACAACTCAATTTCTAGCACCGTTGTCACCTTCTTGTATTTCTGCGAGTCCTACTGGAGACAAACCTTGGTATCTTCACCAAGGTAAATTTGCTACTACGCTACATCTCACCTTCCACTAGGGGTAACCAACGAGGAGTGAGACAACTATCCTCACCGTATCAAGCCAATTTCTGGCGCCGTTGCCTGGGACTCTAGTCTACAAGATAGGGGAGTTGCACACTATCTTTTATCTTTGATTTTAGTCTTGTTAGTTTACCTTTCAGTCTTTACTTTTGTGTCCCTTATAAAAAATACCAAAAATACCAGCTGCTACTATGGGTTCCAATGAAAACACCAAGTTGTGTGACTTCACTAGTCACTACAACAGTGACTTTATCTGCACTCCTATTGCTCCACCGGCCACTTCAGCACCTTCTTATGAAATTAAACCTGCTTTGCTTAATCTTGTTATGAAAGATCAATTCTCAAGTGCTGGAGAGGATGCTGCCTTGCACTTAAATAATTTTGTTGAGCATTTTGATATGAAAAAGTACAAGGAAGTAGATGGAGACATCGTCAAGCTGGAGCTTTTTTCCTTTCTCCTTGAGAGGAAGAGCCAAGGAGTGGCTGCAATCCTTACCTAAGAATAGTATCATTTCTTGGGACAAGTGTAAGGATGCTTTTATTGGGAAGTACTATCCCCTGCTAAAATTATCCAGTTGAGAAGTAACATTATGAATTTTAGGCAATTGGATAATGAACACGTTGCCCAAGCTTGGGAACGGATGAAATCTCTTATTAAGAACTGCCCTACACTTGGTTTGACTACCTGGATGGTTATCCAGAATTTTTATGCAGGCTTAAACTTTACCTCGCGGAATCTGTTAGACTCGGCCACGGGAGGAACTTTCATGTCAACCACACTTGGTGCTGCCACGAAGCTACTTGATGAGATGATGCTGAACTAATCTCAATGGCACACCGAACGATCTCCAACTGGTAAGAAGGTAAATTATGTCGAGGAGATCTCATCTCATAATGAAAAAGTTGACTTGATCATGTCTCTACTTACCAAGCAAGCTCCTATTGATCCTCAGGATGTTCCTTTAAATTCCTTGGTTGCCCAAGAACAAGCATATGTGAACTTTATCTCTAGAGACAACTTCAACAATAATGCTTATAGGAGTAATTTTGGTAGCAACAATCCTAGACCTTTCCCATCTAACAACTATGGGAACAACAACACTTATCCTAGCACCAAAAACTCCACTTCTGAACTAGAGAGTATGCTTAAAGACTTTATCACTACCCAAAAAGCCTTCAAAAAGAGTGTAGAAGAGAAATTAGACAAATTAGATATTCTCTCTTCGAAGGTAGACAACATAGCCCATGATGTTGATATGCTTAAGATTAGAACTTCTCCCCCCGAGGAGAGGAAGACCACTCCTATGAATGCTATCCAAGTGTAAATTAATGAAACATTAGGATGTTGGGCAAACTTAAAGAGAGATGGGCTAGAGAAAAGGAGGAAGAAGAGAGAGTTAAGGGCATTCCTACCTACCACACAGTAGCTACTACCCAAGTTGTTGAGGATGTCCGAACTGTTAGCACCCATCACACCCCTAGTCCCACTGGACCTATCAATGCTGATGCTACCACCTCAACCATAGATGAAGAAACCTCTATGAACATAGAGGCTTTCAAACAAGTGAGCCTAAATGATATCACTACCTCCTTGGTAGATAGTAGTGATCTAGACTTTGACAACTGCACCTTACCTGAAGTTATTGGTTTCCTGCACAAGATGTCTAGAGACCCCCACACTAGCACACTTAATCTTGCCTTCACAGAGCATATCACCAATGCTCTAATCAATGTTAGGGAGGAGAATCTTAGACTAGAAGCCTCCATACCTAGGAAGCTAGAAGATGGTTGGGATCCTATGATAAAAATCAAATTGAATAACTTCTCTTGCTTTTCTCTTTGTGATGTTGGAGCTAGTACCTTTGTTATGCCCAAAAGAATGTATGATATGCTTGAATTGAAACCTTTTGATCCTTGTTCTTTTGGTGTACGTCTTGTCAATTCTTTCGTATAGAAACCGTTAGGGAAGATCGACGATGTTCTTATCATTGTCAATGACAATTATGTTCCCGTTGATTTTACTATTATGGACATTGAGTGTGAGCCCTCTTGACCAATTATTTTGGGACGTCCTTTTCTCCGCACCGTGGGTGCTGTTATTGACATGAAAGACGGAATATCAAATTCCAATTCCCTCTCAAGAAATGGATGGAACATTTCCCTAGGAAAAAAGATTAAGTTGCCTTTTGAGTCCGTCACACGGGCTAGTTATTTTCTTGATAAGACTTGATCTTCTGCTTTAAGCCTAGCTAATGGCTTTAAAGAAGCACTTTCGGGAGACATCCCACAACGAATTTAGGTTTTCCTTTTTGTTTTTCTTCTGTTCCTAGTGGTTTTGATGATTTTTACTACTGTAGCAACATCATTGTATCTTTACTTTTCAAGCTTTGTGCCAATTATAGCCTCATATGACAAGGGAAATGAAAGTTGTGACATGCTGTCGAGAAAACAGATTATGTCCTCGTGACGGGAAAAACGTAGAAAATTACCAGTTCATCTTTTTGAGCTGAATATTTTACACAACATGCTCTATACAATCACCGAACTGTCGTATGTTCTGAGTTTTTTTATTTGAGTTTCAGAAGTACCCCTAAAACTTCTTTACTACCTGTTGTTCTGTTTTTCACAGATTCTGCGACGTTTTGTCTCTCCTAATTTTCTTTGCAAACCTTAAGCTTGCTTTTTCTTTGCAAATTTTTTTGGCAATCTTGAGAAACATTAGCTCTTCAAGAATATCTTTATTTGCAGTAGAGGAAAATTATTTTAATAGGGTACTAACCTCTCTAATCAGTTTACAATGAGTTATGTATGAAGGGAGTTTTCAAGTGTGCGATGGAAGATGATGAAAGAAGATCCTGGAGTGTCAAATGCTCAAGCTTGGGGATGCCCCCATGCATCCCCAATAAATATTCAAGGAGACTCAAGCGTCTAAGCTTGGGGATGCCCCCGTGCATCCCCTTCTTCATCAACAATTATCAGTTCGTCCCTCGTTTCACTATATTTTTATCACTTCATGCGTTATGTGCTATCCTTGGAGCGTCTCGCTCTTTACTTTTCTTAGGTTTGTTTTTGCTTTCTTGATGTTATAACAAGTTAGATCCCTGCTTTCTTTTGTGTGGGAGAGAAACACACTCCGCTTGAACTAGAACTCCTCAAAGGATTTGCATGCTTATTCTCTTAGCTGTCAGTTGTTCCTTTTCTTTTCTTAGCTGCTGCCCTGTTTAGTTGTTGTGCTTTAGTTTTCTTCTAGAGCTTTTGATTTGTCTTAGGTTGAACTTTCTATAGGTTGCATGTTTTATCTTGTTAGAGAGTTTGCCTGTTGCACTGAGTTTTGTGTCTTGACTAGAAAGTAGGTAGTTGAAGTTGATATTCTCTTTGTAGTAGTAACTTGCAATAGTTTTGAGGTATTTATTAGAGTAATGTTTGAACTTTTGGTCTCAAGAGCTCGAGCCTATTAGTGATAGATGTCGTATTTTTGGAAATCCGTGTGATTTTCAAAAACCAAAAAGCCCCTGTTCAGAACTCTAGCTACTAGATGGATCACTAACCTCTGGAGGGTTCGAATATTAGAGTACACTCACGAACCATGAGTCGAGGATGCGCAAGGATAACCAAACCCCCATACACTCCTCCTCGGGGTACTTGTCTCTTTGAGAACCTCCTGATTAGATTGAGAGTTACCGATAATAAGTGCATGAGTTCTTCGGACTAATGTGAGTATTCGAAAGTTGACACTTCCACCCACCTATACCTTTTCTAGCCTCTTCGGTACCGTGCATTTCCCTTTCTCATCTCGAGAGTTGGCGCATACTTCGCCGGTGCATCCAAACCCTTGGCATGATACGCTCTATCATCATAAACCTCCTTATATCTTTCCTCAAACCAGACACCATACCTACCTATCATGGCATTTCCATAGCATTTCCGAGATACATTGCCATGCAACATCCACCTTCTCATGACTTGATCTTCATGTCATACATGCTAATTTCTTGATCGATGAGCCGCATGCTAGTTGGGCCTTGCCCTAATCTTTGCTACATGACGCGCTAGTATCATTGCATATCTTGCTACCCTGGCAGAGGCATACATTTGCATCATGATAGTTACATCTTCTTTATGTGAGTACCTTTGTAAAGTGTGAAAGATCTCCTATATTCTTGTAAAATATAGAGTGTTGCCCCTAAAGTGAGGAAAATATCCCAAAGAGGACAAAATCAAAAGATCCCAAAGAGGACAAATGAGAGAAATAGAAAGAGCCATTGAGGCCACAAAAAATACAAAAAATACAAAAAAGAGAAAAAGAAAATAAAAAGAGAGAAGGGGGCACACTACTATTCCTTTTGAGAGATCCACACTAGTACTTCATCCTCTATCCCTTGTACTCCATAGAGATCATCATACATGCATATAGCTATGTGGGGACCCTTCACACTATAGAACTTGGCTTGTATATTCCAATGATGAGCCTCCTCAAATGATCTCTAGGTCTTCTTGAGCAAGCAAGTTGGATGCACCCCCACTAGTTACCTTGGAGAGCTTTTAGCTCACATGTGCATCCGTTGCATGGCAATCCCTACTCCTCACATCATATCTATCATATGGACTTCTCTCGCCTATGATTGTCCTCTTTGATGTGATCCTTTATAACCTTTTTTTCTCTTCCTCCTCCACCTTCTTTCTGTTTCGCCTTTTAGGTGTCAACTTTCTTGCTCACGCTCATCCATGTCATGAGTGCTCAAAATATCGAAAGAGAGTGGATCAGTTTGACTTGTACCTGACTAGTGGTCTGGGGAAGAGTCCAGATAAGAATCCAAAGGAGACTAAGTGTGAAACTTTAGTAGATAGTGGTTCTTAACAACTATTTTTTATCTCGTATTCCCTATCCCCTTTCTTTCACGCAAACACCATCTGGAGACATTCGAGTCACGGACAGCGAGAGCTCTTGCACCTTTTGTTCTTTTGTTGCTTGTGTCAATGCTAATATAGTTGCTTGTTAAGACTTGAATTGAATTGCATGCTTTGATTGCTTTACTTAAAAGTCCTTATATGGTTGTGTCAAATGTCGCCACAGAAATTATGCTTGTTATCATTTCCTTACTCGAGGACGAGCAGGAATTAAGCTTGGGGAAGTTGATACGTCCCAAACGTATCTATAATTTCTGCTTGCTCCATGCATGTTTTGTGTGACTTTGCCATGTTTTTCTTGAACTTTCATACACTTTTTATCATATTTGTACTAACCTATTAACTCAGTGCACCCAGTTGCCAGTTCCTGTTTTCTTCTGTTTTTGTATTTCAGGTTTTCGGGCCATTAAAAGTACCAAATAAATCTCGGAAAAATTATATAAAAAATCAGCGACCCGGAAGCTTCCCGAATCACCAAGTAAGGAAGGGGGTGGACCCACCAGGGCCCCAGGAGGATCCCTGGCGCGGCCCCACCCAAGGCCGCGCCAGGAGGCCTCCTGGCTGCCCTGTGGCCCCTCTCGGTGCCCCCTTTGGCCTATATTTACCCCCCATGACGGAAACCACTAATATCGATCTGCTATTCCTGTTATCCTCTCTGTTCCGCCGCCGCCGCCATTTCAAGATCGGGGCTGCCAGGAGAAGCTGCCCCGGCACCCTGCAGGAAGGAGGAATCCCCTCCGGGAGACCATCCCTCGCCATGGACGCCTCCCGGATGTGCCGTGAGTAGTCCCCCTTGGACCATGGGTCCGTGACCAGTAGCTATGTGATGTACTCCTCCCCTCTTTGTGCTTTCACTTTCGAGACCTCGTGAGCTGCCTCACATGATCGAGGCACTTTTGTAGTTTTCTGTGTTGCTATGCTGAGTTTGCTGGGATCTGATGGATTATGAGATTATGTTCAGATTGTGATGAGTAATATATTTGGTTCTCTTTTATATTGGTGTTCTTTAGTAAATTCTTTCTTGTTCTCCGTTGCCGTATTTTACTTTGGTCAAGTGATTTGTTGCAACTCCAAGAGGTAGCGTTATGCTTGATTGTGGGTTCAGCCCCTTGATGTCTAGCTTGAGTGACAGAAACATGAGACTAGGGGATGTGCTGTTGCCACTAGGGATAAAACAATGGTGCTTGTACTTGCGGGTGCAAGGATTGTTTACTTTACGCATAGTTCTTTTAATGCAATTGTCTGTTGCTTTTAGTTTACACTTTGGGTGGGCTTCGCAACTTAATACCAGCGAGATGTTCTGGATAGATATCTCAAGGTGGATGATTCGTAGTAGATGCAGATGGATTTCGGTCTACTTACCTTGGCGTACTTCCCATTGCTTTTGAGCCTCTTCCTTTCTTTTGTAGCATAGTTAGCATTGCGGTGCGCTTATAATCCTGTCAATTGCCCAGTTGTGATTGGTTTATCTCGCTAGCACTTTTATCGTCTTTTAGGAGAGAGACATCACTAGTGAACATCGCGGGACCCCGGCCATATTCACACCATTGTTTACACCTTCAATTTACTATCAGTTCTTACTTTCAGTTGCATTACTATCTCTTGTGTTGATCCTTTGTAAACAGCAAGGCCGGAGGAATTAACAACTCCTCTGTACTCGTTGGGAGCAAAGTTATTTTTTATGTGTGCAGGTCATGACAACAGCTCAATTTCTGGCGCCGTTGTCACCTTCTTGTATTTCTGCGAGTCCTACTGGAGACAAACCTTGGTATCTTCACCGAGGGAAATTTGTTGTTACGCTACATCTCACCTTTGTAACGCCCCGGTCACACACCGGTTCCCGGCATACACCTGGCGGGATCTAGACTATCCCCACATACCAACACTAGTCTTTCCTGCGCACTTTGTCCTCACTCATGCGTACCCGGGAACAACTTCCCGGTCGGTCACCCATCCTCAAATCGCTCCAAGCCAAGCACGCTTAACTTTGGAGTTCTTTGGATCTGGGCTCCCGAAAAAGAAGGTGCTCCTTGTTGATATGAGTAGTCTTTCATTCCTACTAAGTCAGGATGTCACACACACCCACTCGCACTTTGTCCTCACTCATGCGCACCCGGGAACAACTTCCCGGTCGGTCACCCATCCTCAAATCGCTCCAAGCCAAGCACGCTTAACTTTGGAGTTCTTTGGATCTGGGCTCCCGAAAAATAAGGTGCACCTTGTTGATATGAGTAGTCTTTCATTCCTACTAAGTCAGGATGTCACAACCTTCCACTTGGGGTAACCAACGAGGAGTGAGAGAACTATCCTCACCGTATCAGTCGCCTAAAGCACACGATGAACAATCAAAACATCAGGGAAGGTCAATATCAAGTCGGGTTTTTGGTATAGCGGTCATAAAGCTTACCGCCGAAGCCGGGTTTCCGATGTAGAGGGGCGCAAGGCAGACTGCTAAAATCTCATATATGTTGTTCGCGAGAAATTTCCTGCAAGCAGCGACAAGAGCTGCCGATGCGAGTTGTGTATGTGAATAATGCCTGGGGTCATTAAGGCCCGAAAAATTACACATAAGTCGGTCCCTAATACTGAGGGATTGGACTTGCCATTCAACCCAGCACCGGCTCAGGTCCGTACCAAGGAGCCCATGGGAAAGAAGTGCTTTTACCATACCGAGCACTGGCTTCAGTTTCTCCTTTTTCTCTGGTGACGGGTGAGGATTTAAATGTCCTTGGTCGACCAGTCGGCTCTCACGGAAGCCGGGCAGAGGTTTCTCCTTCTCAGGAACTTCGGTAGTACAATAGAAGAAGGATTTCTGCCAATTCTTCAGTTGAGTCGCCAATTTTACTGAAGGATACATGCATCTTTGGCACTTTTGAAAGGAGACTCCTCCACACTCCAGAAGTGAACCACCACTATGCTCGATTTGTTTGCTCCCGTAGAAAAACTCGGAGAATAATAGCAAAGTCGGCTTCCTTTGTGTTGGGGTTCGCAGCAAAAACACATTTTTTTCTAACTAGCGTTCCCATAACCCAAGATCTAGCTAGCCGTATTACCGTAACGGAAAAGATTGCGGAAATAACATACCTCGGGGTGTAGTCCGTTACGCGGGAAACGTTCCCGCAAACGTGGTTGATGTAGCCGATCAAGTTTCACAGCCCCCTGGCTGTGTTGAGCACCCGGATGGGTGTAGTGCCACACATGTAGCACCTTGTAGTACTCACACACGTACGAGACTCGATGACGACCTCCGTTCTCCGATCCAGCGAAGGTGGCGGAAGCAGACCACCGGACGGAGCTTCGGCAGCACGACGGCCTCCGATTCTAGCAGAGAAGCCTCAATTCCACTATAGGCTCACACGTGGGAGCCCACCGTGAAAGAGACAAGGGAGGGGAGAGGACCGGAGAAAACCGATCTCAATTCGGAGTAATATTTAATTTCTCACGAATTTCTGTGTATTAAATATGTGCACCCTGCCCATCTATATATAGGCAGAGGAGAGGGAGTCAACCCCTCTCCCTTAGCAATGTGGGACTGAAGTCCCTTTGCTAAGGGGGGTGGCCGGCCAAGGGCGGGGAGGGGGTGCACCCCTCATGGGCCCTAGGGCCGATGGCGCCTCCCCCCTCTTTTCTTTTTTCTTTTTACCTTTTATTTCCCCTAATGGGCCTTTTTCTCCACTAAGGCCCATTGCACATATTAATTAGAAATAAAATGATTTTAATTATTAATTCAATTAATTAATAACTAAAACATAATATTCCATCTCCCGGTGCTCCGGAACACCTTCCGGTTCACTCCGAACTTGTTTCGGTTCAACACGGTACTTCTCCGATATTGTTTCCTTTATTCTCTGGTTACTCCGATGGTTCCGAAAAGGTCTCCGATTTCATAGAGCCCTTAAGTGTGTTACCCTACGGTCCGAGAACACTCCAGTCATGACCGAGATGAGGCTACGGTCAATGATCATCCGCGGGACCTGGATGCCCATAATGACCCCTGTGCATTCCGGATATCAAACACCGATTGGACCTTACGCCGTATAGCATTCCCTTTGTCAGCGATACTGGATTGTTCCGAGGTTCGATCAATGACATCGTATGTCTGGTTCAACCTCGTTCTGAACTAATCCTCATTCACTCGTTCCCGTGATATTCATCCCCGTGACCTAGTCACACGCTGCAGCTTTATGGATTGAATCTCACCGAGTGGGCCCCAAGTATCTATCCATTATATGGATTGACAAATCCCGCTCTTGTAACAATACTCCTCAACATATCTCCACGGAATACCCAAGATACAACCGTTATGACCCGCATATTTCAGTTAGGTTGTGGGATGTAAGTCAAAGCATCCGGGAAGATAGTAATTATGCACGTACTCACGGTCAAAGGAACGGTCTACCACGTTCTGTAATTACAACACTGAACCTTCATAAGATTTGATCATGCTGTAATGCTTACTTTGGGTAATGTTCATCACGTCACTTAAACAGTGAGGTGACCTCATAGTCAAGAGACTTAATTGTCCATGATCGCGAAACCACGACCATCATGTTGACCATGAACTAGTTATCGATGTAGAGGCTAACTAGGAACTCTGGGGGTTTCTATACCACACCTGCATCATTGTTTCACTGACGCAGTTCTAGCACGGTATGAAACTGGTTATGAACTTGCTTAGATATATTGGAATAATCATATATTATTTGCCTCTAGGGCATATATCCAACAGTCTCCCACTTGCACTAGAGTGCTAATAATCTAGCTGCATTTTTTCCGATCATAATCATGTTATCACATAAGTGTTCATTGATCATGCATGCTCATGGAAGAGGGTTCGTCAACGAACTGCACCAATTCAGATTCGTATGTTTCCTTTGCAACTGGTATAGGTCAAAAACTCTTTTGACATACCACTCATTATCATATAATGGTTGGATATAAGTTTCGCGGGAGAGTGAGACTATTATTTCATAGTATCCTCCAATGATCTCTTGGTTCAGTCTTTAGAAGACTCATCCATGGTCATATATACTGGGAAATACACTCAACCAGAAGTCCAATACTTCTAACGCTAAAATTTTATCCATACGTCTACTTTCTTAAGTAGTATTATGTTTGTAGTACCGTGAATTTTGCTCACATTTCTTTCATGTCTTTGGTGATGTCTCTAATTCCATATAGACCCATAATATGGCTTGCAATTGTAATCTTGCATTACATTCAAGTCTATTATCCTTTCTATATTTTAGAGAATAGTCCTCAGTATTCCTCATGTACTGAATGCATGGACTTTATTCAGATTCTGTGTTTTACTCCTAAAGCACATCGGAATCTGTTCTTCTTCCAAGAACTTTTGAGTCATTCTGTTGTTGGATTCACAATGCATGTTATATGGTAGAATCATATGTCAAGAACATATAAGATCACATGTCCAGTACATGGTGCATCTCTATTCTTCCATCAAGACATTGCTTGTGATATTTGGATTTCATCCATTATATAATTTCTAGCCACAAGAACCTGTTTCTTGTCTTAGAAGATTATTCCAACCTTCACTTCGTTTCATTATACGTATCTTAATTTACTCATATAAATTTCAACGTGTAATGTGTTGGTATTTCACATAAAAGAAGATTCTTGCAATCTTGTATTTTATTTGCCTTATGCTCTATATATATCATAATGCACATATGTATATAAGATGACTCTCTATATACACAATCAATGCATATCCATATATATACATATGAGATCATTCTTCACACATATCAATGCATATATGTTTGAGACAATGATCATGCTCCCACTCAAATATATCCATCATATACTCATATATTTGCGGTTCAGCTCTCATCAAGTCATTTTATTGTTCACTATGTCTCACATAATGACAATGCTTCCAAAGCTCCCACTCAGAAAATGCCCTCTGCATTCCAAGTTTCCGGGAAGTCTTCAAAGCTCCCACTCAGTTTCATGAAACTGTAGGCCCACTCAATATTTTGGTCATCACAAAATCACTTGATCAAATCAAGGTTGAGGGTTCCTGTCTTGAGGTACTATAGTCCATCCTCTTAACGAAATAACCTTCGTCATGCCCATTGCAGTTCTCTTTCAAATCCCAAATTTGACTGAGATGCAATTTCATGCTATGGTCCACTGTAGTGTAAATGAAATATTTTATTGATTAAAGCATTCCTACGTTTCCGTAGTCAATCACCATTGAACTTTGGTCATAACCACTTATGCCCGTTACATTTTTCTCAATAACTCTCCAGTTTGTCGAGAATTTGAAATAACCGATTTATTTCATAGGACGTGAGCCATCCTATATGTAACTCAATATTATTTCATTTCTCGTCGTGTTTTAGGCTACCATCATTTCTTTGTGTTTCAAGCAATGTTATTCCCTATTGTTTTATTAAGAAGACTCATGATTATTGTTCTGTATAGAACGTATTCATGACAACCTTCTAAATTCAACAATGGCTTCAACTCATATACCAAGATCAATCATCTTTGGCATATCCTTCCTTATATAGCGTCATTACAGCGGAACATGCTTCCGTTGCAATCCTCTGATATTCTGAAGGCAAGGTCCAATACCCTGGTCAAAGTATCCATTATCTCCCATTGGATCCGTGTCAAGAGACTTCTTCTCGCTTTACCAATCAAGCAACACACAATTTTGCTATTCGGGGAGAATATGTAATTTCAATTGCTTGTAGTTTTATTACAAAGAAATTCTTTCTTTTAAGAAACCTTATAACACCATCTGTTATGGAGCTATCATGTCTCGTTAGATTCAGGATGGTTTCCTATTCATGAAGTGGGTGTTTTAACTTAATGAATTAAACAACCTTATTCGACAATAACTATAGTGCTAGGGGAAAGAACGTTTAGACCATACTATGGTTTAGTATGACTACGAATGGTTTAAGTAGTCTAGCACTTTCAACTTCCATCGTAGTTTGTGGTACTACTTCCACAAGTCTCCCATTATGTCAATATCAATACTTATCACTTCGGATCATAGCGTAGTGATATGTATCCTTGTATTCTCACTTCTCACTGTGATTCCTGAATCTCAGTTTTATGATCTCAATTGAATACAACTTTCAATTAATCATATGAAGTCTTTAATGAACGTGCCCATTTTAGTACATCATTTATGTATAATGATTGGCACAAGTTCTACTTGCTAGAACCTTGTCATGGTTATATTTATTGCAGAGGTTCATAGATCGTGTATCTAATCCATCTCATACAATCAAGTTATGATTTTCATTCGATAATGAACTCACAAGTTAATAGATCATACATTTAATGAATTCATCAGTTATGAAGTCACCTCATGCAATCAAATCTTTGACTTGTTATAATCAAGACAACTTTATCATTAAACATTGAATATTTCTTGACAATAATAGCAGTATTATAAATGCTTTCTATTATATCATAAATCAAGACGTAACCAAAAGTATAAGCACACTTTTATTCATAAAGATGGAACAACTGACTTATCTCATTACATGAATAACTTTGTCTCGCGAGATGCAAGACACACAACTAAGTGTTCATACTATAATGATTACATAAGATTTATCTAATACTCTAAGTATCTCCTATGATAGATGTCTCGGCGGAATCCATGCTGGCCATCAACTGACTTGATATCCATCAATCCTCGATTTCACCTCTTCCCGTCCATGCAACGGCAGGTCCTGTTTTCATAAAACAGAATAAGTATCAAATACTCATTTACTGCAAATGTTGTATAAGGGAATAAACATTTATCAAGTATATCAAGTATATACCTTCTCCATCCAGGACTTCTGCATCCTTGATAGGAGCAATGTCCGCGGCCAAGAGATCAGTCATGAAGTTCTGGAGACTCATATTAGCTCCTCTTCCGACATAGCTATGAACATAATCACCACAACTCGGAGGGAGTGAGTGCAATAACGTGTTTATTGCAAACTCTTCTGTGGTGCTTTCGTTCATTGTACAATATTCATATCCCTCCACCAGGGTCAGGTACATCTCATGCATCATGTCCAAGTGATCACCAAGGCTTGTGCGTTCTTCCATCTTTGTAGATAGAAACTTGCTTTCTAACTCAAATCTGGCAATTCTGAACTCACGTACGAACATTGTCGTTAGCGTGTCCATCATGTCATATGAGCCAGTGTCCTGAAACTGTATGCCCAAAACCTCTGACATGCTGAAGATCATGAAATTCCTGACTACGGAGCATTTCTGTCGGCGAGCATAATGATCAAGTATCCCTTGATCGCCAACATGATCGTCTGGATGTTCTTCCACATGCACTTCTATTGTAAACAAGATGTTTGCTCTCTTGAGCGACGTCCTAAGGCGTAAGTACTAGTCAGCAAAGTTTGACCCATTTTCTCTAAGTCTTTCACCTTCTATGAAGAAAGATAGTTCACGTTGCTCTAGTGCATTCATTTTCTACAAACATAATTTCAAGGAACACAATTGATACTAGTTCACAACAATAAGTTCAGATAATCATATTATAAATGAGCTCGCACTAAGACAATTCATCCCTAGGAAGTTTTAGTGATTACATGATCCAGATTCACTGCCCGACCTCGAATATCACACGGCCGACGGGTCAGTTTCAAAGGTAGACAACAACTTGTGTGATCACATTATCTTATATGTACTGTGACTCATGCTCGATCTTTCGATCTCTAGTATTCCGAGGCCATATCTGCATATGCTAGGCTCGCCAAATTAACCTCCATGTTATATGCTTCTCAACAAGGCCATATCTGCATATGCCAGGCTTGTCGAACCCAACCTCATGCGAACTCCATTTAATATGTAGGACAAATCTGGTATGTACGGAGCATCAAGCCATATGGGAGAACCTTCCAGGCGGTGCACACTTCGGTAGAATACTTGTGTTTGGCTTTGTTAAGGGATCATCTTATCACATGCTACCATCGTGTATCCTATACTAGCAAGTTTTAAGATGTCTGAGCTATGGCAACACTAAGTCTACAGTGTCTCCATTAAAGTTTGTTTTATGATGACGATTACTACTTACTAGTAACACATAGCAAAGCTATCACTACATCACAAACAAAACAAACGATAGCCCCCACTTAGCAATACAAGGTTTAGACGGTCTAGTTGTATATTGCAAGTTTTACGTGGCTGCTAGGGCTTTCATAGTTAAACAGGTTTTAACCTACGAGTCAACCACAACGTCAACCATACGATTGTCTCTATTACACCCTGCACAGGGCCCTCCGTTGCAAATGCCACATCCGCTAAAGTAGAGAGACAGACACCCCCCCCCAGCCACTTTATACGGTACAAGCCGCATGTCAAGCGTGGAACCAGTCTCGCGTAAGCGTACGCGTAAGGTCGGTCGGGGGTCGCTTCATCAAACAATGCCGCAGATGTGAACAAGTACACGTGGGAGGGTAACAATCATACAATCAACGCCCACATCCCCGATGTGTTCTATCCGTACAGTAATACTAAGCATGGACCTAGCTCTGATACCACTGTTGGGGTTCGCAGCAGAAAACACAAATTTTTCTAACTAGCGTTCCCATAACCCAATATCTAGCTAGCCGTATTACCGTAACGGAAAAGATTGCGGAAATAACATACCTCGGGGTGTAGTCCGTTACGCGGGAAACGTTCCCGCAAACGTGGTTGATGTAGCTGATCAAGTTTCACAGCCCCCTGGTTGTGTTGAGCACCCAGATGGGTGTAGTGCCACACGTGTAGCACCTCGTAGTACTCGCACACGTCCGAGACTTGATGACGACCTCCGTTCTCCGATCCAGCGAAGGTGGCGGAAGCAGACCTCCGGACTGAGCTTCGGCAGCACGACAGCCTCCGATTCTAGCAGAGAAGCCTCAATTCCACTATAGGCTCACACTAGGGAGCCCACCGTGAAAGAGACAAGGGAGAGGAGAAGATCGGAGAAAACCGATCTTAATTCGGAGTAATATTTAATTTCTCACGAATTTATGTGTATTAAATATGTGCACCCTGCCCATCTATATATAGGCAGAGGGGAGGGAGTCAACCCCTCTCCCTTAGCAATGTGGGACTAAAGTCCCTTTGCTAAGGGGGGTGGCCGGCCAAGGGGGGGGGAGGGGGCGCACCCCTCATGGGCCCTAGGGCCCATGGCGCCTCCCCCCTCTTTTCTTTTTTCTTTTTCCATTTTATTTCCCCTAATGGGCCTTTTTCTCCACTAAGGCCCATTGCACATATTAATTAGAAATAAAATGATTTTAATTATTAATTCAATTAATTAATAACTAAAACATAATATTCCATCTCCCGGTGCTCCGGAACACCTTCCGGTTCACTCCGAACTTGTTTCGGTTCAACACGGTACTTCTCTGATATTGTTTCCTTTATTCTCTGGTTACTCCGATGGTTCCGAAAAGGTCTCCGATTTCATCGAGCCCTTAAGTGTGTTACCCTATGGTCCGAGAACACTCCAGTCATGACCGAGATGAGGCTACGGTCAATGATCATCAGCGGGACCTGGATGCCCATAATGACCCATGTGCATTCCGGATATCAAACACCGATTGGACCTTACGCCGTATAGCATTCCCTTTGTCAGCGATACTGGATTGTTCCGAGGTTCGATCAATGACATCCTATGTCTAGTTCAACCTCGTTTTGAACTAATCATCATTCACTCGTTCCCGTGATATTCATCCTCGTGACCTAGTCACACGCTGCAGCTTTATGGATGGAATCTCACCGAGTGGGCCCCGAGTATCTATCCATTATATGGATTGACAAATCCCGCTCTTGTAACAATAGTCCTCAACATATCTCCACGGAATACCCAAGATACAACCGTTATGACCCGCATATTTCAGTCAGGTGGTGGGATGTAAGTCAAAGCATCCGGGAAGATAGTAATTATGCACGTACTCACGGTCAAAGGAACGGTCTACCACGTTCTGTAATTACAACACTGATCCTTCATAAGATTTGATCATGTTGTAATGCTTACTTTGGGTAATGTTCATCACGTCACTTAAACAGTGAGGTGACCTCATAGTCAAGAGACTTAATTGTCCATGATCGTGAAACCACGACCATCATGTTGACCATGAACTAGTTATCGATGTAGAGGCTAACTAGGAACTCTGGGGGTTTCTATACCACACCTGCATCATTGTTTCACTGACGCGGTTCTAGCACGGTATCAAACTGGTTATGAACTTGCTTAGATATATTGGAATAATCATATATTATTTGCCTCTAGAGAATATATCCAACACTTTGTAGATAGACCTCATAGAAGACTGGAATGTTATAGATATGAAGGAAAGAGTTGGGAGCAAGATCTTGGGGGTGTAAGCCATATGGACCCAAAACATTCCTGAAAAATAGGGACCCGGGAGGACGAAAACCCCGGGTCACGTGCTCTCCAAATACAACCACCTCACCCTCAAGTGGATGCGACCGGATTTCCTCTCCAGGAGCGCGCCAGTTGATTTCTTTTTGAGCGGGGGGGGGGGGGGATTCCAGACTTTTCCATCTCCTCTAGCCGGAGCTGAGTCATTTGGGAACGCATCCAATTGGCTTCAAAGGTGCTCTTGGAAGTCGGATTTTTTCGTCGCCCTGAACCTTTGGGTTCTTAGAACTTGTTTTCTTTCCCACTGCGAAAGACTGGGACCTAAAATATAAAAGTATGCTGAGTCGGTTGATAAAGAAACGACTAAGCCTATGAACATATATCTGAGTCCATTTTCTGCAAGTCGGCTCGCACAGAGATATAAAATGGGCAGATCTACGTGACCTAAAAAATACATGCGAAAAGGAAAGATTATTTCGGTAACTACAGAAAAACTGAGATGATTATCAAACGACCATAAGTAGATCTAAGTAAAAATACTAGCGTACAGATAGCAGATCTATGATCAAGTTAAGAGATAGATCCGAACTAATCTATGGCGTATAAAAAGGAACCACCATTGATTCATTTTAAAGCTCATGAGGAGCGCGTCAATGGCGAGAATAAGAAGAAAAGAAATGGAACAAACATTTGGTTGAGAAACTTACTCAGCAAGAGGGCGAGAGTGAAGCGGACCCAGGTTTCCTTCTTGTGGCTGTAGGCGAGGCACGCGCCTGAAAACATCGGGAGTCTTGGTCTCCAGTGCACAAGGAAGAAGAAGTGGCAACGGTTGGAGGCAAATGAAGACGACCTGTGTTAGGAGGTCTATTTGAAATGACTTTTGTCCAAAAGTCGAGGCGCCGCAAGTGAACTCTCCGTTAAAGAGGGTTCTGGATTCCAACGATAATGAAGGCATGTCGGTTGAAATACCGAGGAAAAAGCATTAAATCATCTTGGGAAGATTGCTGCAATTAATGAAAAAGATTTGCTACTATAAATGCGTTAGCAAAGCTTGGCGGAAGCCAGCCTCTGAGAGTCGGCATATGAAGAAAGCCGAAAAGATCGTCGAGAAGCCGAAGCATCACGCCAATCTTGGGGGCTAATGTTGGGGGGATGGCCCAACGCCATGACCCGGTATACGGAAGGAACGGTCCGAATTTCAAGGTGAAGGCCCAGAAGAAGACTCGGCTTGGGCTGAGTCGTGACATCGCGAAGCCAGAAGATCGTAGAACTAAATAGACTTTCCTTGTATAATAAGGAAACTATGTTTGTAAAGTAGACTAGGACTCCATCTTTAGTCGGAGTCGGTTTCGTGTAGACCAAGGGACCCGGCGCCTTTATAAGCCGCCCCCTTGGACCAAACGGGACAACTCAACTTAGATACTCTCGAGGCATAGGCAGCGATCGCGCATCTTTGTATTCGAGAAGTCGACACCCCATAATAGAAAAGCAGGAGTAGGTCTTTACCTTTAGAGGGGCCGAAACCTGGGTAAATCTCGTGTCTTGTGTTCTCGCCAACTCACCTCCTCGAAACCACCTTGCAGCAAAGGTCCCACACTAAGTTCTCTAATGAGGAAATCTGTCGTGACTTTCCCACGACACCACCCCCTGGTGCCCCCCTTCGGCCTATTTTTACCCCTCGTTCCGAAAACCCTCGGGGAGACCCCCCGCATCGCAAATTTCCTCTCTGTTTTGCCGCCGCCGCGCTTCCAAGATCGGGAGCACGAGAAGACCTCTTCCCGGCACCCTGTCGGAGGGAGGATTGACCTCCTGGAGCTTCTGAACCACCATGGACGCTTCCCGGATGTGTCGTGAGTAGTCCTCCTTGGACCATGGGTCCATGAACAGTAGCTATGTGATGTCTTCTCTCCAATCTTTTGCTTCAATTCTTAGCCCTTGTGAGATGCCCTACATGATCAAGGCATCTATGTCATTTTCCTGCTGTTTCTATGCTTTGTTTGCTGGGATACGATGGATTATGAGATTATGTTCAGATTGTGATGAGTTATATATTTGGTTTACATTTTATATTTGTTCTTGAGTAATTCTTCCATCTTCTCCGTTGCTTTTTATTACTTTCTCCAAGTAGTAGATAGTAACCCCAAGAGGGAGTGTTTATGCATGATTGTTGGTTCATGCCCCCCATGTCTAGCTTGAGTGACGGAAACATGAGACTAGGGGATGTGTTGTTTCCACCAAGGAGAAAACAACGGTGCTTGTAACCGCGGTTGCAAGGATTGTTTACCTTACACAAAATTTGTTAATGCAGTTGTCTGTTGCTTTGAGTTTACAATTTGGGTGGGGCTCACAACTTAATACCAACGAGATGTTCTGGATAGATATCTCAAGGTGGGTGATTAGTGAGTAGATGCAAATGGATTTCGGTCTACTTGTCTTTGCATACTGCCCATACTTTTGAGACTCTAGCTTTCAAGTAGCATAATTAGCATTGCGGTGCGTTTATAATTCTTTCAATTGCCCAGCTGTAATTTGTTTACCCAGTTTAGCTATTTTATCGTCTTTTGGGAGAGATACGTCACTAGTGAACATCATGGGACCCCGGTCCATATTTCCACCACTTTTTACACCTCACTTTATTTTCGTCTTTTACTTTCAGTTGCTATCACCACTATTTCCACCCTTGCGTTTTGATACTTTGTAAACAACAAGACCGAAGAGATTGACAACCTCTCTGTACTCGTTGGGAGCAAATTTATTTGTTGTGTGTGTGCAGGTCCACGTCAACTTATTATCTTGCGCCTTTGACACCTACATGCAGAGTTGGGAGTCCTCCTGGTTCTAAAACCCTTATAGTCCCCGTGTAAGGGAAATTTTTTGCTACGCTACATCTTAACCTTCCACTTGGGGTAACCAACAAGGGGCGAGAAGCCATCAAGCTAATTTCTTGTGCCGTTGCCTGGGACTCCAATCTTCAAGATAGGGGAGTTGCACACTATCTTTTATCTTTGCTTTTTAGTCTTGTTAGTTTACCTTTTAGTTTTTGTCAGAACCCTCTGTTAGGTAATGTGCTAGGATCAAAGTCCTCTTGCATCATGTTAATTGTTTCAAAATAAATCATTGAAATCAAATTCAAAAGCAAAATGGGAGAAGGAACCACCCCCCCCCCTAGATGAATTAATTCAAAAGGCCAGATAAAAATCTTCTCCAAAAATTCATGTTAGATTTTTGAAAAGTCTTATAAATGAGTGTGATCACATATCAAGTGATGTGGGACCCACCCCATGCTCATGGATTTTTCAAATTTTCAAACAGTGCCTTGGAATTAATCAAAAAACCCTATTTGAGTTAAGATTCAAATTAATTGAATTTTAAAAAAGTGCCAAACTTTATAAGTGGCTAGTCTATATTAATATGAGGCCATATAAAAAGTTTCAGCATTTTTAAAAATGCCCAGCTATTTATTTTAGCAAGGCCAACATATAACAGAAAAATAAAACAGAAAGAAAAAGGAAAAGGCAAAGTAGCCCACTTACCTTGGGCCCTAGGCCCAACTAACCTAACCGCAGCCCAGGCCCACCTCGGCTTTTGTCTTCTTCCCCGGGCACGAGCAGGCAGCTGCGTGCCCGGCATGCCGACGCCGGCGCCACCTGCTTGCCTGCCTGGAGGCCCTCCCGTGCCTTCTCCTTGCGCCAGAGAGACGCCGTGCCGCCGTGAACCACTTCCCCCCCCCCATCGCCGCTTCGTCTCACGCCTTCTCCTCGTTTTCCCCTTCTTCCCCGAGAGCCTCCGCCATTCACGGTCGACGGGATCCGTGGCCAACGCTGGAGAAGAGCCAGAAGACCATGTCCCCCTCGCGCTACGTCGTCGTCCACGCCAAGCTGTTGAAGATGGTGACCTAATTGATCAAGGAGCCGCCACAATCGCCGTTTCCTTCTCGCCGGAGCCGAGGAAGATCGACGTCGAATTCGTCGCCGTCGAGCCACCTCAGCCTTCGCCGCCACCTCCGTCGAGTTCCTGGTGATCTCACGGTCAAACCCCCTCTTCTTGAGCCCCAATCAGTGTCTCCTTCGTGTTTTGCCATGGAAGCCGGAGTCCTTCGCCGCCACGGTCGTCATCGGCGAGCAACCGTTACGCAATCGAAGCCGAGGTCATGTCAGTTGCACTCGCGGTGCTCCACTGCGTCGAACCATCCCAGCCCCGCTTAAAATTTCGCCTTGTAGCGTTTTCCACCTCGCGGCCGTGCCCCTGTTGCCGCAAAGCTCGTCGCCGGCGAGCGTACAGGGCACCCCAGCCTCTCCGACCGGTCCCAATCGACGCGCGTTGACGAGGGCTTCACTCTGGTGGAAGCTGCGCTCGATTTGGACCACCGGAACGCCGTCCCCGCGGACGTCGCCGTCCACCGTGGTCGCCGCCGGTTAGCCGCCGGTGGCTGGTTTAGCTTAGGGCTAATCACCCCACTAACCCCCCCCCCTAACAGCCACTGACAGTGGGCCCAGGGCCCTTAACCCCCGGTTAGTTTAAACTAACCGGGTTAATTAACCCCACTGTGGCTGACCACTGGACCCCACACGTCAGAACCCCCCCCCCCCACGTCACAATCACGTCACAGTGACGCAGTAAAAGCTTTTCCAGAATAAAAAGAATTCAAGAAATTCCAGAAAATCCAAAAAAAGGCTGAAACTTTGGAAATTCATAGAAAATTCATATTAACTCCAAATTGGACAAATAATATATGAAAAATGATCAGGAGAAAATAAGATATCCAAATATCCAACTTTCAACCATGTTTGAATTGAATTTAAATTGGAACCAGTAGCATTTGTCATTTGATTTAATTGGAATTTATTCAAATTAAATTCAAATACTTTTGCAACTTGAACCATGCCAACATACTACATTTCAATCACACATCAGAGGCATATCATACACATTTCAAAATGGGTTAACTTGATCAAACAATGTCATATGCAACTTGGCTAAATTGAATTCAAATTGGAGTTTGAATTTGCAATTCAATTTGCAATATACTCCATTTAAATGGAATTGCTTCACACATCAAAGAATATACATCAAGTTTCAACCTTCAACCATGTGATTGTGCATTGTATTTACATTGCTACCTTGTTTGTTGTTTGTCGAGTAGAGGTGGAACCGGAACAGGAGGTTGCCCCCTTCGTTGAAGACCCCGACCCTGAACCTCGTCAGCAAGGCAAGCAAACCCCCATTGATCATGTCGATAAAATCCCAATTCCCTCTCATGTCTCGCTTATGCATTGTATAGGATGATTACCATGCTACGTTTCTACCGCATAGATGAACCCATTCCTTTTCATGACCTATCATTTGTCACAGTAGTAGGAAAACCACAATCCTAGCAACTGTAGGAGTTGATTGATATCATGTGGCCCCTGCAATTGTTACTTCTTATTTCATGCTTAGAGTGATACCATGATGATACTGTTATGTGAGTCGGGATGGTAGTGATCATGATGATGATGGTAGAAAGGTGTTGGTGAATCTACCCTAATACAAGGTGAACGATGAGAGGTTGTGTAGGAGTACACGGTGGGTTGTCTCGTTGATTACCGCCCTAAGTCTGAGTTCTTGTGTGGTGATCCAAGATGAAGAGTACAACCACACATTGGGCTCACTGACCCCTCTCAACTTACTAAATCATCCCTTTCGATGTCCAGATGTCGCAATAGTTCGGAGTTCTGGTAGGTCTGTGGCCTGGCTGCTAAGTGAGAGAACGGCTCATCCGAGACTGGCTTATGCACCACGCACACATCACTTGGGTCCACTTCGGTAAACCGGCCGGGTTCACGATAGTGGTAGCCAACCCAGGTAGGCGGCTTTCTCGGACTAGATAGGCTATGAGGTAACAGTTATGGTGAGCATCCTCGCCGCCACTTCTTGAACGGTGTCGAGTACAAAGGCGGTAACAGATGATCATGTGTGTGTAGCGGTACACCCCTGCAGGGTTAACAAAACTATTCGAATAGCCGCGTCCGCGGTTATGGACTGCTTGGAAAGCTTAGCTGTATTATTAGACAACTTGAACTGGATACTTCTAAAACACACCAAGATAAGTGTGAGTGCTATGGCGTGCTTTCTCGTGGGTAAGTCGAGGAAGGCACCATAGTGGTGTAATTGGTTGGAGAAAGTAGTGGACTCGTGTACGCTTCTTACCTCAAGTCTGGTACTCGTAGTTCAGGATTAGCCAAGTCAAAGCTGGCACTTCTGCAAGTGAAACCCCACCTCCCTTTACCTTGATACATGTGCATGAGTAGTATAGCTCCTATGTAAGTCTTGCTGAGTACGACTTTGTACTCACGTTTGCTTAATCTATGTTTTAGATGAACCCACTGACCCCGAAGGTGGCTTCTTCATCGAGTTGGACGACTGAAGATCAAGCTAGTCTAGTCCGAGTCAGACGATTGGTTCCCTCGTGGAGGGCTTGTGTTTAAATAAGGCTTCTTAAGCCATTTGTTGAACTTGTTTGTACTCAGACATACTTTGCTTCCGCTTGTTGTTGTAATGTTGGATCACATACTTGTGATCTCTGTGTGCACTCTGTAAGAGTTATCAATAAAATGTATACTTTGTAGATAATTGCAATGATACCTGCTATTCATACAAGGCATGTGTGCTGCGTGTATGTTTATAACATGCATGTCTTTGTATGGGTTTTCGAGACCTTAGTTGTGATCTGGCTGGCGGTCTTTCATACACCAAGTGGCCCTTAGATGTGCGCAGCTTGGGGCATTGCGATGCGATTGCTCAAGACTCCGTCTCATGCACACTTTGTGGTATGATTGAGCCCGCCCTAGACCCCGACTAAGTGATCGGGCTGGAGTAAGTCTATGTAAGAGTTATGAGATAGTCGATAGTATGGTTGAGGCGACTTGTCTATGAATATGGGGGTTCATCACCCATATCATTAGACTTGTGTGCGGACGATGAGGACCCATCTCAGTTGATCATCCGGCCTGGATGGGATGCCCCTCACGTACGATGCTTTCCGAGAACGTTCTGTGCTTGGCCTTGTCTGCTTAGACAAGTGGGTACGGTTCTCGGCTCTCCATATGACTATGTCGTAGCGGGACTTGCATACGCTAACCCCGGGTCCCGACAGTTTTTATCTCAGTGTCTTTTATCAAAAACATAAAAAAATTGTTTGCTTTGTTCTTGCTGCTACCACTATGGGTACCTATAAAAGTAACATACCTTGTGACTATGTTAGTTTTGACGGAGAATTATGCCCATGGCATGGTCTCCCTAGGAAGAAACTTGATCTTCGGTTTGAAGTTGCTCCTACACGTCCCCAAACTTGGGAAGACGTTTAAACTCTTATAATAGAAAGCAAATCAAATATAGAGGATGACACTACAATTTTACTTAATAGCGATGAAATTGATTTTGATAATTGTAGTCTTTCTAAAGTTATCACTTTTTTGCAAAGAATGACTAAAGACCCCCACACTAGCACACTTAACATTGCCTTCACCGAGCATATTACCAATGCTCTTATCAAAGCTAGGGAGGAGAAGCTCAAGCTAGAGACTTCTATTCCTAGGAAGCGAGAAGATGGTTGGGATCCCATAGTCAAAATTAAATTGAATAATTTCTCTTGCTTTGCTTTATGTGATGTTGAAGCTAGTGCCTCCGTTATGCCCAAAAGAATGTATGATATGCTCAATTTGAAACCTTTTGATACATGTTCTTTTGGTGTTCGACTTGTTGATTCTTCCGTAAAGAAACATTTAGGAAGGATTGATGATGTTCTTATTTTTGTCAATAATAATTATGTTCCCGTTGATTTTCTTGTTATGGACATTGAGTGTGATCCCTCATGTCCAATTATTTTGGGACGTCCTTTTCTCCGCACCGTTGGTGCTATAATTGACATGAAAGAAGGGACCATTAGATTCCAATTCCCCCTCAAAAATGAAATGGAACACTTCCCTCGAAGAATATTAAGTTACCTTATGAGTCCGTTACACGGGCAAGCTATTCTTTTGATATTGACAAAACTTGATCTTTTTGCATCATGCTTAGCTAAAATGCATAAAAGAAAGCACTTGTTGGGAGGTAACCCAAGATGTTTTTACTTTCAATTTTAGTGATCTTGATGCTTGTTACTACTGTAGCAACATCATTGTATCTTTATTTTTAAGCTTTGTGCCAAGTTTTAGCCTTCGATTGCAAGAAAGTTCAAAAGTTGTGACATTATGTCCAGAAACAGATTATGTCCCCTTGACGAAAAAATTAGCCAAAAATCACCAGATCATATTTTTCATCTGAATTGTCTTGACAGTATGCTCTATACAATTACCTTTCATGTGTTTGTTCTGAGTTTTTTGATTTGAGTTGCACAAGTACCCCGAAAAAATTATTTACTACCTGTCGGTCTGTTTTTCACAGATTCTGCCACGTTTTGCGTTTTCATCGTTTTTTAAATCTTAAGCTTGCTTTTTCTTTGCAAAAAAATTTGGAAATCTTGATAAACAGTAGCTCTTCATGAAAATCTTTATTTCCAGTAGAGAAAAAATATTTTATTATGGGTACTAACCCCTCTAATCAGCTTATGATGAGTTTCGTATGAAGGGAGTTTTCAAGTATGCGAAGGAAGATGATGAAAGAAGATTCGGGAGTGTCAAACTCTCAAGCTTGGGGATGCCCCCATGCATCCCCAAGAAATATCTAGGGAGACTCAAGCATCTAAGCTTGGGGATGCCCCCGTGCATCCCCTTCTCCATCAACAATCATCAGTTCGTGCTTCTCCATGCTATATTTTTATCACTTCATATGTTATGTGCTAAACTTGGAGCGTCCCGCTCTTTACTTTTTAGTTTGTTTAGTTTTGCTTGCTTTTCATAACAAGTTGGATCCTAGGCTTCATTGTTTGGGAGAGAAACACGCTCCACTCCACCTTAGAACACAACATAGACTTGCATGCTTATCTTTCTTTTTGTGTGTGTTCTTTGTCTTTTCATAGCTGTTGTCATGCTTAGCACTTAGTTTTCATGCTTATCTTTTTTAAGAGCTTTTGTTTAGGTTGACTTAGGAACCCTCTTGATTTTTCATGCTTATATTGTTTAGAGAGTGGTCTTGTTTCACTAAGTTGTGTGTCTTGCATGAGTAGGTAATTAAGGTTGCTATTACAAGTGTAGTGGTAACTTGCAATAGTTTTGAGGTATTGATTTGAGTAATGTTTGGACTTTTTGTGCCAAGATATTGAGCCTATAAGTGATAGGTGTCGTATTTTGGGCAATCCGTGCTTATTTTCTAAAACTAAAAGAAAATAGTTGAGAACTCTAGCTACTAGATGGATCGCTAACCTATGGACGGGTTCGAATATATAGAGTACCCTCACGTACCATGGGTCGAGGATGCGCAAGGATAACCAAACCCCCATACACTCCTCCTCGGGGTACTTGTATCTTTGTGAACCCTGATTAGATAGAGAGTTAGCGATAATAAGTGCATGAGTTCTTCAGACTAATGTGAGTATTCAATTGTTGGCACTTCCACCTTCCATATTTTACTAGCCTCTTCGGTACTGTGCATTGTCCTTTCTCATCTTGAGAGTTGGGCATACTTCGCCGGTGCATCCAAACCCTTGACATGATACGCTCTGTCAACATAAACCTCCTTATATCTTCTTCAAAATAGCCACCATACCTACCGATCAAGGAATTTCCATAGCCTTTCTGAGATACATTGCCATGCAACATCCACCATCTTATGACTTGATCTTCATGTCATACATGCTTTTGCTTGATCAAGGAGCCGCATTCTAGTTGGGCTTTGCCCTTATTATTGCTACATGACGCGCTAGTATCATTGCATATCCTGCTACACTGGCAGACGCATACATTTGCATACATCATGATAGTTTTCATCTTTCTTTATGTTGAGTACTTCTTGTAAAGTGTGAAGATCTTCTTTATATTCTTGTAAAATATAGGGTGTTGCCCTTAAGTGAGGAAAAGATCCCAAAGAGGACAAATGAGAGATAGCCACAAAAATAGAAAAAAAGAGAAAAAGGAGAAAAAAATAAAAAGAGAGAAGGGGGCAACACTACTATTCCTTTGTAAAGATCCACACTCGTACTTCATCGTCATATTTGTACTCCATAGAGATTATCATTCATGCATAACTATGTGGGGACCCTTACGCTACAGAACTTGGCTTGCATATTCCAAGGATGAGCCTCCTCAAATGAGCTCTAGGTCTTCATGAGCAAGCAAGTTGGATGCACCCCCACTAGTTATATTAGAGAGCTTACCTTAGCTCATATGTGCATCCGTTGCATGGCAATCCCTGCTAGTCACATCATATCTATCATTTGGCTTTCTCTTGCCTATGATTGTACTCATTGTTGTGAGCCTTTCCCACCTTTTTGTCTCTCTTCCCCGTCATTTCTCTCTTTGCCATCCTAAGTGCCAACGTATCTTGATCGCGCTCATCCATTGCATGAGTGCTCAAAGTCGAAAGGGAGAGGGTCACTTTGACTTGTATCTGACTAGTGGTTTGGGGATGAGTCAAAATAAGATCCCGAAGGATACCAAGTATGAAGTTTTAGTAGATTGAGTTCTCTATTAAACTATATAGTATTTTAATTCCCTAAACCCATCTCCCACTTCTTGCACGCAAACACCATTTGGAGACATTCGAGTCACGGAAAGCGAGAGCTCTTGCACCTTTATGTTCATACTTTGCTAGTTTCAATACTAGATATAGACTCTTGCTTGTTATTGTCTTGACTTGAATTGCACATCTTACTTGCTTTACTTTGAAGCTATTATATGTGTCTTAGCATGTCACCATAGAAATTATCTGTTTTATCATTCACCTACTCGAGGATGAGCAGGAATTAAGCTTGGGGATGTTGATACGTCCCAACCGTATCTATAATTTTTGCTTGTTCCATGCTCTTTTAGGTGACATTGATATGTGTGTTGCTACACTTTCATATATTTTTACACATATTTAGACCAACCTACTAACTCAGTGCACCCAGTGCAAGTTTCTGTCTGCTGATGTCTGTAAGTTGCAAGTTTTTGCCCATATTTACATAGCCCCAAAAATTCCACAAAAATCATATAAAAAATCAGCATACAAGAAGCTTCCAGAGTACTGAAGGAGATCCGGGGGAGCCAGACCCCACCCAGGCGTCCAAGTGGCGCGTCCCTCTCCTGGCCGCGCCACCAGGGCGCCTGGGAGGTGGGGCCACCCCCTGGTGCACCCCTTCGGCCTATTTTTACCCTTCGTTCCGAAAACCCTCGGGGAGACCCCCGCATCGCGAATTTCCTCTATGTTCTGCCGCCGCCGCGCTTCCAAGATCGGGAGCACCAGAAGACCTCTTCCCGGCACCCTGTCGGAGGGAGGATTGACCTCCGGGAGCTTCTCCACCACCATGGAAGCTTCCAGGATGTGCCGCGAGTAGTCCTCCTTGGACCATGGGTCCATGACCAGTAGCTATGTGATGTATTCTCTCCAATCTTGTGCTTCAATTCTTAGTCCTTGTGAGCTTCCCTACATGATCAAGGCATCTATGTAATTTTCCTGTTGTTGCTATGATGTGTTTGCTGGGATCCGATGGATTATGAGATTATGTTCAGATTGTGGTGAGTTATATATTTGGTTTACCTTTTATATTTTGTTCTTGAGTAATTCTTGCATGTTCTCCGTTACTTTTTATTGCTTTGGCCAAGTAATAAATAGTAACTCCAAGAGGGAGCATATGCATGATTGTGAGTTCATGCCTCCCAATGTCTAGCTTGAGTGACAAAAACATGAGACTAGGGGATGTTATATTGCCACCAGGGAGAAAACAACGCTACTTGTAACCGCGGTTGCAAGGATTATTTACCTTACACAAAGTTTGTTAATGCAGTTGTCTGTTGCTTTGAGTTTACATTTTGGGTGGGGCTCGCAACTTAATGCCAGCTAGATGTTCTAGATAGATATCTCAAGGTTGATTATTAATGAGTAGATGCAGATGGATTTCGGTCTACTTGTCTTGGCGTACTGCCCATACTTTTGAGCCTCTAGCATTCCAGTAGCATAATTAGCATTGCGGTGCATTTATAATTCTGTCAATTGCCCAGCTGTAATTTGTTTACCCAGTTTAGCTATTTTATCGTCTTTTGGGAGAGAGACATCACTACTGAACATCATGGGACCCCGATCCATATTTCCAGCACTGTTTCCACCTCACTTTATTTTCTGCTTTTACTTTAAGTTGCTATCACCACTATTTCCACCCTTGCATTTTGATCCTTTGTAAACAACAAGGCCGGAGAGATTGACAACCTCTTTGTACTCGTTGGGAGAAAAGTTATTTGTTGTGTGTGCAGGTCCATGTCAACTTATTATCTGGCGCCGTTGACACCTAATTGCAGAGTTCAGAGTCCTACTGGTTTGATAAACTTTACAGTCCTCGTGTAAGGGAAATTCGCTGCTACGCTACATCTCAACCTTCCACTTGGGGTAACCAATGAGGGGCGAGAAGCCATCAGTCCCATGATTTTCACTAGTGATGTCTCTCTCCCAAAAGACGATAAATAATTATGTTTGGTGAAAAAATTACAGCTGGGCAATTGACAGAATTATAAACGCACCGCAATGCTAATTATGCTACAACAAATCTAGAGGCGCAATCGTATGGGCAGTACGCTGAGACGAGCAGACCGTTTATTCATCAGCTTCTAATCACTAATCATCCACCTTGAGATATCTATCCAGAACATCTCACTTGTATTAAGTTGCGAACCCCAGCCAAACTGTAGGATCAAAGCAACATGAAACTGCATTAATACACTTTGCGTAAGGTAAACAATCCTTGCAACCACAGTTATAAGCATTGTTGTTTTCTCCCTGTTGCAACAACACATCCCCTAGTCTCATGTTTCTTTCACTCAAGCTAGACATCGGGGGGCATGAACCCAAAATCAAGCATAACACTCCCTCTTGGAGTCACGATCTACTACTTGGCCAAAGCAATAAAATGCAACGGAGAACATGCAAGAATTACTAAAAAACTATAACATAAAAGGTAAACCAAATATATTACTCATCACAATCTGAACATAATCTCATAATCCATCGGATCCCAGCAAACACGGCATAGCAACACACAAACTAATACATAGGTGCCTTGATCATGTAGGGAAGCTCACAAGGGCTAAGAATTGAGGCACAAGATTGGAGAGAAAATATCACATAACTACTGGTCATGGACCCATGCTCCAAGGGGCAATACTCATGGCACAACCGGGAAGCACTCATGGTGGTGGAGGACCTCCCGGAGATCAATCCTCCCTCCGGCAGGGTGCCAGTATGAGGTTTTCTGTCTATTCTGATCTCGGGATCGCGATGGCGGCGAAACAGTGGGGAAAATCGCGTGACGGATGACCTCCCGGAGGGTTTTCTGAAAATGAGGTAAGTATAGGCCAAAGGGGGGCACCAGGGGGCCCACCTGACGAGGCGGCTAGGTGGCGTGGCCACCCCCTGGCCGCGCCAGGCACCCGCCTGGTGCAAGGGGGTGGCCCCTCCGACCATTCTTCGGGCTTCTGGAGTCTTCTATTCCGCTGATTTTTTATATAATTTTTCCAGATTTATTCGAGAACTTTAAATATTAGTATTTTCCTGCAATACATGGATAACAGCAGACAAAGACTAGCACTGAGTCACTGAGTTAGTAGGTTAGTACAAATATGTTGAAAAAGGTATGAAAGTGTAGCCAAACATATAGCAAAGTCACCCATATAAGCATGGAACAAGTAGAAATTATAGATACATTTGGGATGTATCAGTGGCACCCCTAGTCAGTCTCAGGTGCCCATGGGTCTCTTTTTACGCAAAAATTTTGATTTTGATTTCTCTAGAATTTTTTTGACAACTTCATTTTCGAATATTTTTCAAGATGGCGAAAGCTGCAGAACTTCCTGAAACTCGAAACAGTGGTTAAACTTATGTAGTTTCAAAAATGCAAAGCTCGGGTACAACAAGGAGAAGTGAAAGCAAAATGAAATGAGAACAAAATAAGCTTCCCTTTTTTCTTATATAAAACAGATTTGTTAGTAAATGTCGTGGGAGGCAGCTGCACCGGGCCAGTGCCCTGTTTTCATTGGTCCACGTGAAGGTGGGACCAAGGCCGCCATGGGCGGCAGCTGCACCGGGCAGGTGCCCAATTTTAGTTGGTCCACATGCAGGTGGGACCAAGACTGTAGTGAATATATTATTTGAACTATACAACGCAAAGACAAGAGAATACATCATACGTGGGGTCGTAGTTAATGAGGCAATGACTTTTACTCTCAACTCGGGTTTCTATCTCTTTGTTTATGTCCATACCAGACTGGTTTTGGATGAAGTGAGAAAAGCGCCTGCATAAGGAGAGATGCTCGCCGGAAAACTTGTGTGCGGTTCCATGCCAGTAGCTTTGTCAGAGGAAACAGCGGCGGTGGATCGAGCTTCTGACGCGCATGGTTTTGATTAAGCGTTGGACTGGTTTTGTATTCAAGTGGGAAGCTAATGGCTTCTCACCCCTTGTTGGTTACCCAAAGTGGAAGGTTTGAGATACAGCACAGCAGGAAGTTTCCCTCAGTGAAGATACCAAGGTTTATGTCTCTAGTAAGACTCCGACAATAGCAAGTAGGTGACAACGGCACTAGAATTTCTAGCACGAGTTGATGTGGACCTGCACACAACAACAGTTAACTTTGCTCCCAACGAGTACAGAGAGGTTGTTAATCTCTCCGGTCTTGTTGTTTACAAAGGGTGAAACGCAAGGGTAGATAGTAGTGATAACTGCAACTAGAAAGTAAAACAGGAGGTAAATTAAGGGTGTAAACAGTGGTGGAAATATGGACTGGGTCCCATGAAGTTCACTAGTGATGTATCTCTCCCAAAATACGATAAACAACCATGCTATGTGAACAAAATACAGCTAGGAAATTGACAGGATTACAGACGCAAACCAATGCTAACTATGCTACAAAAGAAAGGAAGAGGTTCAAAAGCATGGGCAGTACGCCAAGATAAGTAGACCGAAATCCATCTGCATCTACTACTAATCATCCACCTTGAGATATCTATCCAGAACATCTCGTTGGTCTTAAGTTGCGAGCCCCACCCAAAGTGTAAACCCAAATCAACAGACAACTGCATTAAAAGAACTTTGCGTAAAGTAAACAATACTTGCAACCACGGTTATAAGCACTGTTGTTTCCCCCTTGTGGCAACATCACATACCCTAGACTCATGTTTCTGTCACTCAAGCTAGTCATCAGGGGTCATGAACCCACAATCAAGCATAACGCTCCCTCTTGGAGTCACTACCTACTACTTGTCCAAAGCAATAAACAACAACGGAGAACATGAAAGAATTATTTAAGAACAAAAATATAAAAGAGAAGAACCAAATATATTACTCGTCACAATCTGAACATAGTCTCATAATGCATCAGATCCCAGCAAACTCAACATAGCAACAGCATAAAGAACTACATGTGTGCCTTGATCATGTAGGGAAGATCACAAGGTCTAATCCATGAAGAACAAAGAGGGGGAGAGAACATCACATAGCTACTGATCATGGACCCATGGTCCAAGGTGGACTACTCACGGATCATCCGGGAAGCATCCATTGTGGTGGAAAAGCTCTCGGAGGTCAATCCTCCCTCCGGCAGGGTGCTGGGAAGAGGTCTTCTGGTGCTCCCAATCTTGGAAGCACAGCGGCGGCGAAACAGAGGCGAGATCGAGAAAAAGGGTTCTGTCCTCGAGGGTTTCGGGACGAAGGAAATATATAGGCGAAGGGGGGCAGCCAGGGGGGCCACCACGGGTCCAGGCGGCCTCCCGGCACGGCCCCACCCTAAGTCGCGCCACCTTGCCGCCTGGGCACCAGGTGGGGCCCCTCTGGCCCCCCTTCGGGACTCTGTAAGCTTCCGTTGCGCTGACTTTTTATATATTTTTCCCGGAATTTTTCTGGCATTTTACGTAATGGGAAAACCTGAAATAAAAAGACAGCAGAAAACAGAAACTGGACTGTGGGTGCACTGAGTTAATAGGTTAGTCCAAATATGATCAAAAGTGTATGGAAGTGTATCAAAAGCATAGCAATATCACCCAAAACATGCATGGAGCAAGCAGAAATTATAGATACGTTTGGGACGTATCAGCAGCACGCTAGCACTAGTGTGGAGGTTGTTAGGGAGATGCAAGCAGATGAACTTGAACTGGTTTTGGATGTACGGCTGAACCGACGTGAGGTTTACCAAGGAGATGCTCCCGGTAAACTTGACCATGAGAGCTTCATTCTCTCCTTGTGAACTCGCCAACGTCTTTGAAGATGTGTTTGAGGCACGGCTCCACCCCTCAACTGCTCAGCGAGTTCGGCGTCTTGTTAACTTGCGGTGGGAGGTGGTGCACAGCAGCAGCAGGGAAGCACAAAAGTGACTCTCCAATGGAGCTGTCTTGTGAGAAAGGAAACGATGCGCAGAACTAGCACTGCAGCAGTATCACTGGAGATAGGTTGGTGGGAATGTGGATGATGGGCATGTTAGAAACATCTTCCCCTACGATGGCTCACGTGTATGATACTTAATGTGTATTTTAATAAAATGGAAGAATACTTTGTGTAAAGCCTGCCACCGTACAATCCCACACATATCCTCGACCAATAAGATTTCAACTTACGCCAGGAGCAGCTGCCACCGCGTGCATAACGTCCACTCTCGGTTGATCAAGTCTTACTAGCAAACAAGTTATATATAGAGCAAAAAGTTTAACTTCTTGTAAAGTGCTCACGGTACCTTTATTTTAACGGACATTTTCCCCACCATAATGGTTTTGTATTTGTGATGCACATGTAAAAGACAATCCCAATCTCGAATCTTCAAGGTTTCAATATTTTCAATGGAATTAAGGCCATGCCTTTTATCAATCTTTTTCGGAAAATAAACCGTGTGCTCCTTGTCATAAACATTGAAAGAGACCTTTCCTTTATTGCAAACAATAATAGCACCTGCGGTGTTAAGAAAAGGTCTTCCAAGAATTATGGACATGCTCCCATCCTCGGGCATGTCTAACACAAAAAAAGTTGGTAAGAATTAAGCAATTAGCAACTTCCACGGGAACATCCTCACAAATACCAATAGGGACAGTTGTGGACTTGTCAACCATTTGGAGAGAGATATCTGTAGGGATTAGTTTGTCTAAACAAAATCTCTTATAAAGAGAAAAAGTCATAATACTCAATTCTGCGCAAGGTCACATAAAGCAGTTCCAACATAATTATTCTTTATGGAGCAAGGAATGGTGGGTATACCTAGATCTCCAAGCTTCTCAGGAATCTTTCCACTGAAAAAGTAATTAGAAAGTATAGTAGATATTGCCTCATTAGGCACCTTTCTTTTATTGGTAACAATACCTTTCTTATACCTCGAGTACGGATGCAACTTAATAGCATCAGTCAAAGGAATTTGGAGAAAAAGAGGCTTCATCCATTCACAAAATTTATTGTAATGCTCTTCTTCTTTAGTTTAGAGAGACTTACTTGGGAAGGGCATTGATTTTTGTACCCAAGGTTCCTTTTCCTTCCCATATTTTCTTGCAATAAAATCTTATTTACTATAGCTCATGCGCTTGTCGGGTGCTCCTTCTTCTTGTACTTCAGGTGGATCATTCTTCTCATGATTATTATTAGGTTCAGCACCGTCTTTAGTCTCAGCATCGGAAACAGAAATGCTATTAGTATCAACAATATGTTCTTCATTAGTCGTGGCATCATTGGAGTTGTCAGCTTCCTTATGTTTCTTCTTCTTCTTCTTCTTTAGGGAGTTGTCAACATCTCTTCCTGTATTTGAGAATCTTCCTCGATCCTATTTGGATGCCCCTATGGATAGAGAAGCTCCTGGGTGAGTGTCCCACCCCGGGTCTTAATACCATAGGCATGTGTATCACCTTGTTTGGAATTGTTAGCAAGCAAATATTTTTGCACATTTGAAATTTGTTAAAGCTGAGTTTGAACCATATGAAAATGCTTAACAAGACATTTAACATCATTAACAATTATACTTAAAACATCAAGCATACTTTTGATAGCAAGAAAATTATCAAGCAACTAACTTTGAATCCTCTCATTAAAGTGACTTTGCTTCATAATAAAATTATCAAGCTCATCTAAACATTGATCAAGAGGCTTACCATGAGGGACATCACTTGCATTGAAATCTAAAAGAGAGTGTACCTCTACCATAGGAGGGTGAGTAGCAGGCTCACAATTTTTTTCAATAGGATCTAGATTCTTCACATCTTCAGCTTTAATACATGTATTTTTAATAGACTTCTTTGCTTCTTGCATATCTTCGGGGTTTAAAACGAGCATTCCCCTCTTATTTGGTGTTGGAAGTGGTTCAAGGACGGACCAAGCATCATGATTCTTGGCTATCTTGCCCATTAATTCTTTGGACTCGTCAGGTGTTCTTGTTGGGATACGGTGCAGAAAACAATAATTTTTCCAACCTACGATACCCAAACCCAAGATCTATGCTATGGCGATGTAAAGTAACAGAGGGAATCGGTGTTCATACCTTTGAAGACCAAAAGAGGGAAACATTCTACGAATGTGGTTGGCGTAGACTCTAAACTTACGACCTCCCTGTCGTGTAGAAGAACACCGACGATGATGACTTGTGAAGACCTCCGGCGATGAAGTAGCACCACAGAGTGTAGTGCCTCGAGGAGATTACACATGTACAGTGCGACTGATGTTCCCTCCGAGCTCCAAACCAGGTGAGCAGCGGAAAGAAGACGGATTTGGATCTCGACTCCAGCAGAGCGACGGCGTGCTTTGGTGGAGAATTCCCAACCAGGTGCAAACTCCAAACAAGGGAGTCCCCTCGAGGTAGGAGAAAGAGAGAGAGAGATAACTCAATTGGATGATGGAAAAAGGGGTGTCTACCCCTCCTTATATAGGCCAAGGGGGTGTCATCCTCCTCCCCTACCCCATGTGGGACTAAACTCCCAAGGGGGGGAGTGCGCCGGCCAAGGGGGGGATGGGCCCCACCCTTGGCGCCAAGCCCAAGGGGGAAACCCCCTCCTCCCCTAATGGGCCCCAATTGGCCCATTTGCCTTTTTCCATTATTTTAATTAATTTAATTATATTTTAATATTTAATTCAGATAATTAAATAATTAAACATTAATAAATATAATTAAACTTTATTTTGAACCTTTCAAAATCCCGGAACATCTTCCGTTCTCTCCCGGAACTATTCCGGTGTTTCTCTCTATTTCACCGATGATCCCGAATCAATCCTAATGCATCGATTGAACCTTAAGTGTGACTCCCTACGGTCCAGGAAATAGCAGACATGGTCAAGACACTCTTTTCGATCAATGGCTAATCAATTGGACCTGGTTACAATCCTTGATAGTCCCTGCGCTTCCATCGAATGAACTTCAATCGCTTTTGAAAACCGTTAACGATAAGACATGATCCCTTTGTCTAGCGGTACTTTGTTTGTTCGAGGTTTGATCGTTGGTATCCTTATACCAGGTTCACATCTCGTTCTCAACAAAAAAGTTTACTCGTCCATGCCTATTACATCTCTTGTGACCTAGTCACTTGCTTGCAAGCTATTGATGCAATATCACCGAGTGGGCCCAGAGTACCTGTCCTTCACATGGACTCACAAACCCCGCTTTGATATATTTGCATACTCATCAACATATCTATTTCGGATGCCCAAAGTACAACTTTATGGCCAACATATTTCAGTCAGGCAGTGGATACAAATCAAAGCCTCCTAGTAGATAGCAATTACGTATGATCTAGACGGTCTAAGGACTAAGTCATATGTTACAAAGTCATCGCAATGCTGAACCATGTGACTTGATCACATCGCAATGCTTTAGGTGGGTGTGTGTACATCACATCATTCTCCTAATGATATGACCTCATTGTCAATAGGCGGTTCGTACCTCATGATCAGGAAACCATGATCATCAATTGCCCAACGAGCTAGTACACCTGTGTATAACTAGGGACGGGTTTTATACTACACTTGTATTAGTGTTTCCTAGTAATACAGTTCTAGCATGGTATAAAACGTATTATGAAAAAAATGAATATCTGACAAATATCTTTATTTAATTTGCCTCTAGGGCACATATCCAATAGTTCTTTCCCTAAAAACACAACCAACACAACTATCTAGAAAGGATCTAGATTCATCGGTTAGTCCGCTATAAAATATATCAAGTAATTCATTCTTAGGGACTCCATATCCCGGCCTAGCCTTGATTAAAGTGGAATACCTCACCCAAGCTTTAGGTAGGTGCTCATCCTACAACTGTTTAAAATTATAAATTCTTTCTAAAGCAGCATGTTGCATATGAGCGGGAAAATATTTAGCAACAAAAGATTGATATAAATCTTGAGGACTTTTAATAGAACCACATGGTAGTGCATCATACCATGCTTTAGCACCCTCCTTTAGATAAAAAGGGAGTAGCTTCGTAACATAATAGTTTTGTTTATTGTCCTCATTGGAAAATAAGCCACCCAACTCAGTGAGTTTAGTAAGGTGTGCAATAACATCTTAATATTCTCTGCCATAGAAGGGGTCAGCTTCAACCATAGATATAAGTGAAATATCAACAGAGAATTCAAAATTAGCATCTTTAATGCAAATAGGAGATGTAGAAAATTCAGGATGACGAGCAAACTTGTTCTTCATGGCATGCTTCTCAAGAAGCTTCTTCATAGCATCGGAATCTGCAGAATCATTACACTCTGCAAATTCTCTATAAAATTCATCATCAAGCTCAATATAATCATCATCAAAACATTTACCCTTGAGTTTACTCAAATCGGGGTAATCAGAGGATCTTCCACTAGGATAACTTGTAGCGGGAATTTCAGTCCTAGACTGTTTTGCAACCTTAGCAATCTGAGACTCAATAAAGTTACCAAGTGAAACAGTCTCATCAAAAACAGTAGAAGCATCATCAAAAGTATCAGAGGTACTACCAGACTCAGTAGAAGTATCATATGGTGGTGGTGAAGCAAACTTGCTCATAACGGAAGGTGAATCATGTTTAGCACTAGTGATAAGAACCGTACCTTTTCTTGTAGTGGATGGTAAGATCAGAATTCTGGGTCTCCTTTCATACCCATAGAGGATAAATCGCGGTAAGTAGAATAATTCCAAGTAGACCTGTAAATAGAGCTATGCTCCCCGGAAACGGCACGAGAAAATAGTCTTGATGACCCACAAATGTAGGGGAACGGAACAGTATTGCGGGTAAGAATAACCCAATTTATAGATTTGACACAAGGGGAGCCAAAGGATATTTATAAGCGTTGACAGTTGAGTTGTCAGTTCAACCGCACCTGAAAAATACTTTCATAGCAACTATTTATTAGTAGAAACGGTGTGATGGAAGTAACGATGGCAACGAAAATGCTTGAGGCAAAGCAACGTAAGTAACAACAACAAAGTAAAGTAACTTGTAACAAGCAGGATTAAAACACTGTAGGCTAGGGGAATGGATGGTTGGGTGCTGCATGGATAAGAGGTAACATGTAATTAACATGGGGCAATGCACACAGAAAAGTAATGATCATCTAGGCATATATCAAACGTTAGGCATGTATCCCAAAGGTAGTTGTGTGTGCTTGCAATAAGAACTTGCACAACATCTTTTGTCCTACCATCCCGCTACCAACGGGGTCAAAAGGAACTTATGGAGATTAAGGTTCTCATGTCAAAGAGCACCGGAACAAAGCATTAACAATCATTGGACACATGGAATCCTCAAATTATAGTCCATTCCCTTTGGTGTCCCAAGTTGTCACCATTTACATCGCCGGTTCCGGACTATAATAGGTGCGTACAACTTTTAGATAGGATCAAGAACACAAATACTCATGAAAACATATAGGGTTCAGATCTGAAATCATGGCACTCGGGCCCAAAGTGTCAAGCATGAAGAGCAACAAGATGTAGCAAAGATGATAAACACCATAGTAGATGATAGGCAACATGCCCCCAAAAATCTGACGAACTATTACATGATCTAACTCATCCAATCCCTACCATACCCTTCGCCTACAATAGGGAATTACTCACACATGGATGGGGGAGACATGGAAGGATGATGGAGTGGCGATGGCGATGGCGATGGTGTCGATTTCCCCTCTCCGGAGGCCATAACAACCCCCATATTAGCTCTCCCGAGGAAGTACAGAGGTGGCAGCGGCTCCGCGACGGAAAACTGGAGTATGGGGGTCTGTTTTAAGGTTTCCTCATCGTGAGTAAAAGGCCTGGGGGGAGGCCCACCTGTCCAGGAGACTAGTGGGTGCGGCCAGGCGGAGGTCGCACCCTCTGGCCGCCTAAGCCAGGGGTGGATCCCCTCTGGTCCATCTTCTAGCACTCGGGCTCTTCTGGTGCATGGATTTTCTAGGAATTTTTCTTGGAGTTTTCTGAGATGGTTTAAATTTCCATTTTTATGCACACAAAAAGACATACAGGCAGCTCTGCTGAAAACATCATCTGTCTGGGTTAGTTTCGTTCAAATCATGCAAGAATGAGGTCAAAAAAACAACAAAAGTGTTTGAGACGTATCAGTCCCCACTTAATTACAACTATTAACAGAACATCCAACAAGCTGGCGCTATCACGATGACATTCTCTTTTTGATGGATTAGGTTTTAGTATATGTATATATGCACAGGATACACGTACATTCCAATGAAGCTAAAATCAAAACTATAACTGTAAAAAGGGCCCAGAAAAAATAGGTGCTCATACTCTCGGGCTGCTTCCACGGGTGGCTCGGGAGAGAAAACCCTATCCGCCGCCAGTTATCCCCACCCCATGCCACCTGCTCCTCTCACCGCCGCCTCTGGGGCACGCCACTGGGCAAAGCCCGTGCTGCATCGACGGAGGCAGGGACGTGGGTTTCCTCTCGCATTAGGTTGGGCGGCGTAGGACACATTGATCTATTTGGAGAGCGGGGCATGGACAGGCGCGGACAGTCATGGTGCTTGCCAGCGCAAGGGCGGAGGTTCTCGTTCTGCTAGTGCTGGCCCGCCTGACCGATGCGGTTGTGTTGAATATATGTCGTAGAGGCAAATAATAATACGTGATTATTACAGTATATCTCAATAAGTTCATAATAGGTTTTATGCTATACTATAATTGTATCAGTGAAACCATGATACACGTGTGGTATATAAACAATCTAGGGTTCCTAGTTGGCCTCTCATCTAAACTAGCTCATATGTCAATCGATGATCGGGGTTTCACGATTATGGAAGTTTATGTCAATTGACAATGGGGTCACATCATTGGGTGAATGATATGATGAACATACCCAACATAAGTATTGCAACATGATCAAGTCATATCGTTCAGTGTTTTGATAATTAAGGAACGTAGTGATCTATTCCTTAGACCGCGAGATCACATATAATCATAATTACCGGAGGCTGCTCTGAATACATCCAACATCACACCGTTATAGGATGACCATAAATAAGTCTCTCGAGTATTCCAAAGGGATATGTTGAGGCATGTGGATCAAGAACGGGATTTTTCCATCCACTTGACAGATAGATATGATGGGCCCACTCGGTGAGATTGCATCCATAACGTTGCGCAGTGTGTGACTAGGTCACGGGGATGAAATATCACGAAACGAGTAAAGTGATACTTGTCAGTAATGAGATAGAACTAGGTATGATGATGCCAATGATCGGATCTTGGACAAGTCTATTATCTAAGAGACAAAGGGAATGGAATACAACGTGTATGGTTCAATCGATTTATCTTCGGAACGCACATGGGTCATTGTGGGCATCTAGGTCCCGCTAATGATCATTGATCGGAGAGTGGTCTCGGTCATGTATGGATTGTTTAAGAACTGTAGGGTAACACACTTAAGGGCTCGATGACATATCAAAGATGGTTTCAGAACAATCGGATTTACCAGAGAAAAGAGAAGAAGGAACCGGAAATGTTCCGTGTTGATCCGAAAGATCTTCGAAGTGATCTGGAAGGAGTTCTAGAGCAAGAGGAAATAAATAATATGTTTTTATTATGAATTAAGTGAATTAATTATTAAATAACATTTTGTTTTAATTATAAAGTGTAATGGGCGGGAGAGGGAGGGAGGCTCCCCCTTAAGGGGGTGGCGCCATGGACCCCTAGGCCCACTAGGGGACCGAACATCATGCCTCCCCTCTCCCCTTGGCCGACCACCTCCCCCTTAGCACATGGGCTTAGTCCCATATTTCTAAGGGAGGAGGCTTAGGCACTCACCTTTGTCCTATATATAGATATGGAGGGGTGCAATTTTTGATACTAGATGATATCCCGCGCGTTGCTGCGGGAACTATTAAGAAAGAATTTGATGTTTTAAGACATGTGAGAGAAAATTTGATGAAAAATACAAAAATGAGATTGTTTTTTGTTTTGTTAATTTAGTTACTTGAAAATATATCAGCAAGATGATATGAGACGAAAATAACGTCGAGTGTAGAGACAGTGAAGACGTGTTCACCCTTGGCTAAACCTAAAACAATGATAAAAACTATGGATCTGTATAAAAAAAGTCACATAGAAAAATAAAATACGAGGTAACTCATAATTTGATTTTCTATAAAGAAAGTTCCTTATAAATTGTGAGGTTGAGTGCATAATTTTTTATTTTTTATTTGTGATAGGATGCATGCACATGAAAAGTTAATGAGAGCATGTGCATGCAGAGTTAATGGAAGAGTTTTTACATGGTGGACCTACTTGATGATGTGGATATCTTGCGGTCAAGATAAAGATGAACTATTTAAGTATTATAAATAAGTCAAAAAAATATTTCTTTCTTGAGGGAACCTCCCCTTATCCTCTAAGACGCTTTTTTTTCTCCCTAGTTTTCTCCTACATTCTCGTGAGAGACAACACCACCGCAGTACGACGACGCACTGCGGGGGTTCCGTTTTGAAAGGGTCTTTTATCGCAAACTTCGGTGGATTAGAGATCGAAGGTCGTCGTCGAGCATCGTACGTGTGCGAGTACTACGAGGTGATGCACGCAGGACACTTATTGTCAGGGCATCTACATGGCTCGGAGGCCGTAAGGATCGTACAAATACATCAACCATGTTTGTAGGAACGTTTGCCGTGTTACATACTACAACAAGGGTACGTTATCGAAACCTTTGACATTGTAGTAATACGGCTAGATATATCTTGGTGATGGGCAACACTAGTTAGAAAATTTATCATTTTGTGTTGCGGACCCCTTCAGTTTGCTGGGAGTCCACCCACGCATAAATGGGAGCGACTTCGCTCCTGGGGGCGGAGGAGCGACCACGCGCAGTGGCGGACGACCGGCAAGCAAGGATACGCGTAGGCGCAGCAAGGCTCAAGATGGAGTGGTGTGGTGGCGTTGGGCTCGCCCGGGATGAGGTGGGTGCGCGCGTGATGTGCTCGCGGACGTCCCAGCGCGGATTCGGCATGGATGTGCGGCGAGGTGCGCGCTTTGGGCACGGCAGGGGCATGGTCAGCGGGCGCTGCTCTTGCTCGACAATGGGGCTACCACGACGAGGTGGTGCTAGCGAACGCGGGTTGGTCAGATCTGACGCCCTCAGGGTCAGTTGCGGCGGTAGGCTGTTCGCCGGAGAAAGCCGGGGCGACAGCCCCAGAAAGGTTGTGGTGTTGTTCTGGTGCTTCCTGTGACGTGTTACTGGTCCTGTGGGCGGCGATGGAATGGCCGGTGGTGTCCCATGTGCTTGGTGGTCGACGGAGAAGGGAGTTTGACGCAACGGGAACAACTCAAGTCTGGTCCAGATCTGTAGGCTATTCGTGTTGGGTTGGGAGAGTTCTAGGCGAAAGCATTGACCTGACTTTGTCGGTCCCGTCGATGGCGACACTTTCGGGCATCGTTTTCCTTATTGAAGGCGTCATCTTGGAACTTCTCTTCCTCTACGAGGGGCTTGGTCTCTCCGGGTGAAAACTTAATCTTCAGATGTTTTTCAGAGCGAGCAACGACGGCATCTTCGTTGATTTCCGCTTAGGGGTGTTTCTTGGGAGAGCTAGCTAGTGTTTTGTTGCATCTGATTCTCTACTACGTCCAGTTTGGTGGATGTCGAGGCGGCGGCCCTCGACGACTGATGTGCGCGGAGGCGCGCTCCAGTTGGGGCGGTTGGACAATACGCCGGGGAGGTGGCCCCGGATGAGGTGCGACGTTCGTGATCTGTATGCGGTTTCCCTGTGCAGCATGGGCTGCGTGCATCCGTGTCATGCGGCGTGCAGCTCAAGTGCGGATTGTGGCATGTCGGGGCGGCGGCTCCAGAAGGTGGTGTTGGTGGGCTGCGGTGGCGAGGCTCTATGGTATACGATGACTGACTGCAAGTGGACCTTTCGCTGATCTTTCATGGCGCCTATGTGTCGGTTCTGTCCTTCGGAGTTTGCCATCAAAGTCAGAGATGCGCTATCTGGTCGCAGGTTTTAGGGTTGACGATGACGCCATTAGGGAAGGGTGATGACAATGACACTTGTGTGCTATCTCGGCGAGGCACTCTTTAGAGTGGTGGTGTGTGTGAGGTATCTTAGGAATGTCGCTCAGCGGTTGTGAGGATTTTTGCTCGGTTTTCTCTAATAACCGAGCAACTCTGATTATCTTATTTAATAGATGTGGCAAAAACCCGCAAAAAATAAAAAATAAAAATAGATGTGGCAAAGCTTTTGCCATCGTTTCAGAAAAAAAAACTATAACTGTGGTAGCAATGGTATCATTTCTGGTAGTACTGCCAAAAACTATAACTGTGGTAGCAATGTTATCATTTCTTGGTAGTATTGCCTATAATATTCTCGCAGAATATAGACAGGTTAGTTCTGGAAACTCCAAACGGAGCACGCGGGCATATGCACCCACTAATTCAAAAAACCAAAACAAAAATGCAAAGCAATTAAAAAAAACCAAAATTTTGTGGAACGCAACATACTCATGCAAGTGACATCCTGCAAAATTTCAAGGTATTTCGACATACGATTTGTGAAACCAAGGCACCACAAAATTCTTGATGAATAGTGCCATTTTCCAAAAACCCTCAGTCCCAAAATTTGTCATTTTTGAATTGGATTACTCGAATGTTCAAACTTCACAAAACTTGCCATGGACTTCGCACACATGACCATCTTGCATCATACAAAAAATCCGAATTTTTTGGTTTTGTTTACTTTTTGAAAAACTGTTTTCAATACTAATAAGTGCATATGCCCGCGCTGTCAAAAAATCCGCGTCCGGTTAGTTCTCCCTATTTGTTCTGAAGAGCATTTGTTGAGTGATGCAATAAGCGCTCAATTAGCAAAGCAGTCCTACAAAAAGAAGTGTTGGGGGGCTTACCCTACATTAGTTATGACTCAGTATAGTAAACCTGTCAATAGTCTCCATCCCAACGAACTCTTGGGTATTTGTTATTTGCATAGCCTGAAGGAAAAAAGTGAATCTGACCTGAATTTAATCCTCAAAAAAAATCTGACCTGAATTTAGCAGATGGAGCTTTCCCAAAACCAGGAAAAGAGGACTCGGTAAACTACAACAATGTACCCGTACTGCAACACAGCAACTTTCAGAAAAAGAACTCACAACATTTGCTATTGGCATCTACTCCCTCCGTTCCGTAATATATGTCGTTCAAGGAGCCGTTCCGACCAAGTGAAAATAGGTATAAAAGTCGTTTCTACCCCTCCCCCTCGTTATAGATCGTCTTCCTCCGCACCTCCCCCAGCACGTCCTCGTCCAGGCGCCCAGCACCTCGCCCCGGCCCAGTTCCTCCTTGCCCACGCCCAGATATCCTCACGCAGTTCCTCCCCACCCTCACCCAGATCCGCTCGCCCAGATCTCCTTGCCCAAGTGCCATCAGCAGCGTCATCAGCAGAAGATCTAGCCGAGCTGCTCCTCTAACAATCAATCAGCAATGCCATAAGGTTGTCGCCCAGATCAGCAGCACCTCGCAAAGATTCTTGCCCAGGTCCATCAGCAGCACACGGCATGGTACCCCTGCAAGCAATTGGAATACTCAGTCAGAAACAACACACAACTACAGCAGCAGCACGGAATGGTACCCCCCTGCATTTTACTCAGAAAAATATTTGCTTGCAACTTACAGTGAAGGAAATCGAGAATTTTCAAGCAAGAAAATGCATCAGCCATCACAGAGATCAACAACAAAAGAATAACTCATTCATATTTTTTCTTTTGGATGAAGGTGAAAATACTTTATTCAAGACTAATGGAGCAGTACAAGACACTTGCAATTATTAAAGCAAACAAGTTTATTGAAGCAACTTTATTTAAGCAACTTTATTTAAGCAAAGTCTATTTAACAATACTGCAACTGATTTTGCAAGCCAGCGGAAGCAAATACTCCAAAATTATGGAACAAATTGCTGGAACAGAGAACTCCAATTTCTGGTAAAGAGCAATACTCCAAAGAACAACTGTACTGCAAGGAAATCCTACCAATTTCAGTACATGAACTGCATGAACTACAAGCACGGGAAGGGAGTACAAGACGATAGAATATTTGCAAGCACTACTGAAAATCCTAATGGAAAGCAGAGGAAGTAATACGTTTGCTGCCTAGATTAGCATTAATACTAACAGTAGTGCATTTCAAATACACTCCCTTGTGCAAAGTCAAATTCAGAGGAACAAAGAAGACATGAGTAGATTGGATAGGAGTGAACCAGAGGAAAAGATGGACCTTTGGATGTTGCTGAGGTGGCCGTGGCGGTGGGCGAGCAGCTGCAGGACGTCCAGCGCGCAGAGCTTCCTGTCGTTGGGTCGACCGCACACGACGCGCTGTGCAAGACTGCCAGCAGCTACAGGAGGTGGACGACCCATCCCATCCGCGCGCGCAGATGCAGCTGCAGGCCTCCTTGTCGTCGGGCGAGGCGGCTCAAGGCGCGGTGCGGGAGCTCCTGTTCATCCTCATCCTCGCTCCATGGCGTGGCTCTGCTGGAGGCCCGACGAAAGAATATAGTGCGGGCGGAGGAGAGCAAAGGGACGGCGGTGGCGACTCCACCAAGACGGCCACGTCCGTGGACTCCACGCCCGCAAGGCGTGGCAGAAGATCGGGACCATTGATGAGGGGCTGCTGGATTAAGCGGGATAGGCGACGAACCAGACCGTCGGAGAGCAGATCCACCGCCGCCCACGGATCCACCACCACCACTGGGAGAGTGAGAGCACGGAGGCACCAACGACGATGCGGGAGGGAGGAGGAGAGCACGGACCGCGTCGGCGGCGCAAGTTAGCGACGGGAAGAGAGCGAGCGCGTCATCGAAAGAGAGAGAGAGAGAGGGAGGGAGATTGGGAAAAGTGAGCGAGTGGGACAGTTCGTCTTCATTCTGACCGGGGGTAAAATTGGAAAGTGCAGGAAATTTGGAGTAAAAAATGAACTACGTTTGCTAAAACGTCTTATAATTCAAAACGGAGGGAGTATCTAACTGCGAAATGATCGTCGGATATTGATCCTTCTGTTATAACAGAGTATTTTGGTCAAAATCAGAATTTCCAACTGTTGGGCAATTTGCATTTCTCACACATGCATCTTGTTTCTGGAGAGATTTGTTCATACTCGCAAAATGAACTTGTTGTACTACACAACCACACGAGCGTCAGAAATTTGCAACATTACAACTGCTAAGGCACACTTCTGCCAAGGCAAATAGACAGCACTGGCTTCTTCAAGCATAAAGCAGAGGCCAAAACATTTACGATGTTCCCAGAACGTATGTTGTAACTAAGCATAACATTACAAGTTACAAAATATGTTCAACAAACACTAGAAATACTAATGACCATTCCTGAAGGTGTTAAATAGGGATCGAGATCCTCTAACTTTAGGGAGCAAAGTCAGGGAAGCTACAGTGCCCTGACTTTCCTCCACTAAATTTTCGTAAACTTTTTAATCAGTGATTTACAAACAGTAATACTCTACAGTAATCTATAAACAGTAACACATCTACAGTGAATTTCCAGCAGTGTACCATCTCTGACTTTCCCTCTTCATCTTATATAGAGAAGATACTGTACATACATGACTTGCCTCTTGTAAGTCAGAGGATCACTGTACATACATGACTTGCCTCTTGTAAGTCAGAGGATCCGGCTCCGTTAAATAGCATCACCATCTATCTACAAGATCTGTGTCTTGGATATACTGTTTTATCTTAAGGTCATAGCAATATCATGACGTTACAAAAATGGGAAAGGATGGAACACAGTGAAGGTTTCATACCACAAAGTGAAGCCTTAAAGTTTAATATATGATATACAATACAAATCAAAGAATATACTGTGTGTGAAGATGCAATGATGTGCTTCATAACAACACAGGTGTAAATTATTACCCCCAAAGCCACAAGTACAGTAAAACAATTTGAAATAACTCACAGTTTCCGTGTCAGGGATGATTACAGTGATAGTACATAAGGGAACTTGACAAACGTCCCTAGTCGGCCATTTTGTTCAACCGATGAATCATACTCCTGGCAAGCCTATTCCCAGGGTCAATCTTCAGAACCGAACGCAGGTCTTCAGCCCCAAGCCTATATTTCTCACTGCTCTCGTATAGGAGAGCCCGTTGCACTAGCACCGACACATTCTCCTTGTCTTGCTCGAGCACCTGCACAAGTACAAACCAGCATAACTAAAAGCAGGGAGATCTCCCAATAAGCAGAGAGGTGAAACTGTCAGTGTCATACCTTCGAACAGTCGGCAATAGCCTTCTTGTACTCGCCGACCTCCTTGTAGGAGGAGGCCCTTGATGACAGCACCTCTGCAATACCAGCATTTTTCCCGGTCTTCTCGATGAGCAGAACAGCCCAAGACAACCATTTGATAGCATCAGCATACTGCCCACCCTTGTAATTATCCATTCCTTTTGTCTTAGCAGCAGATGCCGTCAACCCAGATGGTGGTGGTGGTAATCCCTCCAGCTCTGTGGTTGTGCCACTGCTATCACCACCACCAACATACTCTGACTCCACGTCCACCCAACCATCCATCTCACCAAACATGTCACCACCACCATTACTCGCCGCAGAAGCAGTTGGTGCAGATGCAGCCGAAGGAAACAGCGTGTCGAAATGATCCACGCCCGAGCTCACCGGAGCAGAAACAGGCGCTCGAGCGGGTGCCGGCGAAGGGGTAACGCTGGGAGACTTCGTGGCACCAGAACTCTGGAAGCCACTGAATTCAGCACCGGCTTTCTGGAAAGCACTGAATCCAGCGTTGGTCGAACCTGAACTCACGCCCTGAAACGCGCCAAATCCCTGATCGGATTTGGCCGAACCTGCCTGCTTTGCAGCATTCATAGACCCAGGCTTCGCCGCGAAGGGATCTATGGAGCCGAACGGATCCTTCTTCTGCGCCATGGGCTGTGACGCGGTCGCCGACGCCATGCCCACCGGCTTCATCGGCCGGCCACCAACCCCGTAACTACCGGAAGCTATCGGCGCCCCGGTGGTTTTTGGGAGCGTGCTCGCCATACCGCCCATGGAGAAGGAAGAGCTGTTGGTGGCGCTTGCCGGCTTGGAGGGTTGGGCCGCTGCTGATCTGAGAGGCGCGTTGGGCTGGGCTCGGGTGGATCCGAGCGCGGGCCCGAGGAGGTCGCTGAAGAGGTTGGGGTTGTTGGACTGGGGGAGGCCGATGCCGGAGGAGGGCGCAGTGGCCGACCAGCTCCGGCCGGAGATGTCGCCAACCATGGACACAGGCCCGGATCCGAGCGCCGAAGCGGCGGAGGGGGATGGATGATGAGTCCAGGACGTCTTGGCTGGCTGGTGTGACCATGTGTTTGTGGTGGTTGGCCTCGGTGAAGGGTTGGTGGCGGCGCCTGGCCTCTGGTCGCGGAGGGGGCGGGAGGCGGAGGAGCGAGAGGCGTTGGCCCCGAAGTCGAACTGGTAGGAGTCGAAGGAGGTTGTGGTGGGGCGGGAGGAGGATCGGTCGCCGGAGTAGGAGTTCATGGTGGCTGGAGATCTGCGAGGAGAGGAGAGACGAGGAGGCGATGGGGGTAGGTCTCTCATCTATTTATTTATTTTTTGTTCTTTTCTGGTGCCTCGTTGTTTCGGTGGAAGCTGCGATGGGAGCATTATCCCACCCCGGGTCAGGGATAGCCGGTTTTTTAGGGATAGCCGTCGTTTGGTTTGGGGACGAGAAGGAATATTGATAACCGGATGCCTGGAATATTCCATCGAAATGAGGATACCCATGTCCGGCAAAAAATTGACGGATCTGCGTATCCAGCCGCGGTGTCGCTTTTCCCTTCGCACAAAATCGAGCACTGCCGAGGAGCGGCCATGGCGCGGCCGACTAGGAGGGAGTTGGAGGAGGCCGGCGAGGCCAGGCGTGTACGGGACGGAGGCGGAGGAGGAGGAGGCGCGGCGGACGGGACGGAGGGGAGGCGGAGAAGGCGCGGCCGACGGGACGGAGGCGGAGGAGGCATGGTGGGAGGGAGGGGGAGGAGGCCAGGCGCGGCGAGGAGTAGCGGCGCGGCCGACGGGAGGGAGGGGAGGAGGCCGGCGAGGCCAGACACGGCGAGGAGGGGCGGAGGAGGCGCGGCGAACGGGGCCGGCCAGGCGCGGAAGCGCAGCGGACGGGGTCGGCCAGGCGCGGCGGCGCGATGGCAGAGGAGGGAGGCGGATGGGGCCGGCCAGGCGCGGCGGCGCGATGGCGGAGGAGGGAGGGGGAGGAGGCGCGGCGGCGAAGGAGAAGGCCATGGCGCGTACGGGCCAGAGAAAATGCAGCGGAAGGCCAATGGGATACCCATATCCTGACAACCAAAACCAAACAAAAAAATGGCTATCCCTAACCAGGTGGTTGGGGATACCCATATCCACTAAAATCTATCCCCTCAACCAAACGCATCCATAGAGGAGGTGCCAGGCAGGAAGTGTGAGTTGTCGGGCCTGGTTGGGCCTCGCTTTATCACGTTTCTCTCACAAAAAAGTCATGTCCGTTATTCTAAAAAAATGTACTTAAGCACGTGTGACCGGCCACCCTGGTTTGGGCCATTGCTGCTATTAATTTTGGTTTGTAAAAAAAAATTCAAGTATGCATACATGCAATGGTATCAGAGTTTATACTTACTAGCAAATGTGTTCATGCATTGCAACGAAAAAAATGTATAAGGATCGCTAAAAATCAAGTGTTCATTGCTTGCTTATTGTGGAGCCGTTAGATGAGATGCATAATGGTGCACCTTGGTACTATGCGCCAAGAAAATTGCTCGCCATTGTCCCCTAGCCCCTCTCGTACTTCTAGGCCAGCCGAGTCAGGATATCTCGAGCCTTGCATGTTTGAACGATAAAATATGGAGTGCAACATGTTAGCACAATAACGTTATCATGAAAGAGTAGTTTCTGGTCCATGTTGTTCGAGTGTCGTCATTGGTGTCATCATCCACCAACGGCCGATTCGACGCGAAGAGAGAGATGCAAGATGTTCATGGTTTCCATGTGTAGAGCGATGAGGAGTTCACATCATTGGTGACCTTGTCAACCAACAACAGGTTTGGTGACTTGTTCCTCTCTATAATCACCGCGGAGAAGTCCTAACCGCTTGCACGCCCCGTGTGATTAATTAAAAATAATAATACCACCATCCAACGAACCCATCAAATGAACCACCCAAGAATGTACAAAGGGGTTCCTTCAAAGAAAGTGGGAGTAAGAGAAGGAGAGACAAGAAGGGGTGATGACCAAAATGACGAACAAATTTGAGGACATCTTATCCAAGATGGAGGAGGCATGCATCAAGCGCAACGAGATCAAGGAGGAGAATTAGCTTGAGAGATTTATCATCTTCGTGGCGGCGATTGAAAAAAAGATCATCGTCAAAGAGCTAAAGGTGGAGAGCAAATATCTCATAATGAAAATGGCTGACTTCGATCCGGATGCAGTGATGATGATGCAAGCCTCCTATGTGCGGATGCTAAAGCACATGTCGGTCGTTCTAGGGGTAGAAGAGGTGGAGGTGGCCACACAGGAGACTGCGGCCAGTGTAGACACCTGAGAAGTTGGAGGGGCCGTGAACAATCGAAGAGGGTAGTTTTTTATCCGGGATGATTGAACTAACACTTTTATGGTCTAGTATGGATAAATAATGAACATCCACCCCATTTTAGTTGTGACAGGGTGTTAAATTTACTCATTTCTATCCATTTCAAAATTGTAATATTTTTATTGAGATTGAAGCTAGGTGAATATTTATGAGATGTGATTGAATGATTGGCTCTCCCATCAGTATTCAAGGACTGGTCCAGATTGGCGAGCATACGACTTCGATATCTCTACTTCGATGAGCTTGTATGTTGTAAGAGCAACTCTAACAAGGCCCGTATCCGCCACAGACCCTTACAATAACCGCTAGTTTAAGGGTCTGCGGCGGAAAAACGGCCAGAACAGGACCCTTAAACGTTGTCGGTCCGTAAAAAATTTTAAGGGGCGCAGCAAATCGGCCCCCTCGACCGTCGCCTATTCCGGCCCAGTCTCGTGATACGTACCAAACGTATCTATAATTTCTGCTTGCTCCATACATGTTTTGTGTGATATTGCTATGCTTTACATGCACTTTCATATACTTTTGATCATATTTGGACCAACCTATTAACTCAGTGCACCCCAGTGCCAGTCCCTGTTTTCTGCTATTTTTCTTTCAGGTTTTCCCCATATTAAAAATGCTCCAAAAATTTCGGGAAAATACAAATCAGCGCACCGGAAGCTTCCGGAAGAGCCAAAGTGGGGCCAGAGGGCCACCACCAGGAGCCCAGACGCCCTGGTGGCGCGCCCTAGGGGGAGGCCGCGCCAGGTGGTCACCTGGACCCTTGGTGCCCCCATGGATGCCCCCTTCGCCTATATATTCTCCTTCACGGGAAACCTCCAAGGACAGAACCCTTTTTTGCGATCTCGCCTCTGTTCCGCCGCCACCGCGCTTCCAAGATCGGGAGCGCCAGTAGACCTCTTCTCGGCACCTGCAGGAGGGAGGATTGACCTCCGGGAGCTTCTTCTTCACCATGGACGCTTCCCGGATGATCCGTGAGTAGTCCACCTTGGACCATGGGTCCATGATCAATAACTATGTGATGTTCTCCTCCCCTCTTTGTTCTTCATGGATTAGACCTTGTGAGCTGCCCTACATGATCAAGGCACATATGTAATTCTTTCTGCTGTTGCTATGTTGGGTTTGCTGGGATCTGATGGATTATGAGACTATGTTCAGATTGTGATTGGGTAATATATTTGGTTCTTATTTTTTATATTTTTGTTCTTGAGTAATTCTTGCATGTTCTCCGTTGTTGTTTCTTGCTTTGGCCAAGTAGTAGGTAGTGACTCCAAGAGGGAGTGTTATGCTTGATTGTGGGTTCATGCCCCCTGATGACTAGCTTGAGTGACAGAAACATGAAGCTAGGAGATGTGTTGTTGCCACAAGGGGAAAACAATGGTGGTTGTAACCATGGTTGCAAGGATTGTTTACTTTACGCAAAGTTCTTTTAATGCAGTTGTCTGTTGCTTTGGGTTTACATTTTGGGTGGGGATCGCAACTTAATATCAGCGAGATGTTCTGGATAGATATCTCAAGGTGGATGATTAGTATTAGATGCAGATGGATTTCGGTCTACTTATTTTGGCGTACTGCCCATGCTTTTGAGCCTCTTCCTTTCTTTGTAGCATAGTTAGCATTGGTTTGCGCCCGTAATCCTGTCAATTGCCCAACTGTGATTTGTTTACCTCGCATAGCAGTTTTATCGTCTTTTGGGAGAGAGACATCACTAGTGAACATGATGGGACCCCGGTCCATATTTCCATAACTGTTTACACGCTCAAGTTATTTCCTGCTTTTACTTTCCAGCCGCATTTATCACTACCTATTATCTGTTGCGTTGATCCTTTGTAAACAGCAAGGCCAGAGAGATTGACAACCTCTTTGTACTCGTTGGGAGCAAAGTTACTTGTTGTGTGTGCAGGTCCAGGTAAAGTAAGCAACCAGAGGTTGTAAACGGCGTCATTGTTCACTTCACCACCTACTTGAAGTTATCGGAGTCCTACGGGAAGACACTCTAAACCTTGGCATCTTTGCCAAGGGAAATTTGCCACTATCCTACATCTAACCTTCCACTTGGGGTAACCAACGAGGAGTTAGTCATCAAGCAAATTGATGGCGTCGTTGCCGGGGACTCCACTCTACAAGATCGGGTAGTTGCACACTATCTTTTATCTTTGCTTTTTAGTCTTGTTAGTTTACTTTCTAGTTTTTGCTTTTGTGTCTTTATGAAAAAACAAAAAATAGTTGCTACTTTTTGTGTTTGTCTTTGTCTGCCTACTGCTGGTATCTTTTACGATGGGTGTGGAACCACCCAAATATGGTAGGATGGACGTGTTTCACGTGGATCGTCTTCGATCAATTTGTGCTCGCGCTAAAAACCCAACCAACTTGGTTGAGGGAAAATCATTGGATGAGTATGCTCATTATACGCAGCACCGCCTATCTCAGAAAGGGAAACACTTATGGCATCAAATACAAACTTCTTATTGCTATGCTGAGTGTTTATGCCACATTTATGATTTTACTTGCTGCTCTAATATAGATCGTAAACACCTCCCTTTCCAATGTGAGTTTAATGAAAATGAGATCTTATCTTCTTATGCTAAAGGTGTTTATGATTACTTTGATTTTGAAAAGATTGAAGAGTTTGTTGCTTTTAAGGGTGCTTATGAGATTGCTTCTTATCATCCCTCGCAACCGCATCCCCGAGAATGAGATGTTGATGAGAGATTACTTCTCGGAGATACCTACATACCCATCGCATCCCTTCCGACGAAGGTACCGTATGCGTCAATATTTCTTCATAAAGATTGTAGATGCATGCGAGGCCAATTCACGATATTTTACCCAACGAATAGATGCCACCAACTTGCTTGGATTTTCATCGTACCAAAAAATCATCGCAGGAATGAGAGTGATTGCGTATGGAGTTCTGACAGACTATACCGATGAGTATATTCGCATTGGCGAAGATACTACAATGGAGTCGATGATCCGTGTCTTCGGCCCCGTTTATCTTCGGGCACCCAATGAAGAAGACACGGTGAGGTTGATGGCAACAAATGGAAGCGAGGTTGGCCGGGTATGCTAGGAAGCCTTGGTTGTATGCATTAGACTTGGAAAATTTGTCCAAAGGCATGGCATGGGCAGTATTGTGGCAAGGGTGGTGATGCAACCATTGTGCTTGAGGCGGTCGCATCAGAGGATTTATGGATTTGTCATTGCTTTTTTGGTTTGTCGGGCACCCTCAATGACATCAATGTATTGCAGAGGTCGTATTTGTTTGCTAGGCTTGCTAGTTTTTATGCTCCTGCTTGCAACTACAAAGTGAATGGGCATGCATATACAAAAGGATACTATCTTTGTGATGGTATTTATCCTTCTTTGTCTACATTTGTGAAAACAATGTCAAATTCTATCAATAGGAAGCAAGCTTTATTTGCCAAGGCACAAGAAGGGTGCCGAAAGGATATTGAAAGAGGATTCAGTGTTTTGCAAGCTAGATTTTCCATTGTTCGTGGTCATGCTCGATTTTGGGACAAGAAAACTCTCCAAAACATAATGACATGTTGTGTCATTCTTCACAACATGATCATTGAAGATGAGAGGGACTTGAATTTTAGACTCTTGTATGACAATGTTGGTACTCGTGTGAAGCCGGCTAGAAACCCTGACCATATTCAAGCATTTCTTTAGACATACCGAGAGATAGAAGATAGGAACACCCACACACAACTTCAACAGGATCTTGTTGAGGATATTTGGTCGAGGCATGGGTAATATTTATTTTTCGTTTCATTATATTTATGTGTGATTTGTACTATTATTTTATTCGGAACATTGTTGTAATAATTTGGATGATGCTTGTAACATTTATTTTATTAATATTTGTATACACAACTATGCAAAATCTGTTGGAATTCGCTGTTTAAGATTCCGGATAAAGGTCAGATCGGTTGCGCGCGGAACAGAACCCGCGAACCGGACCCTTAAAAAGGAATATCCGCGGTTTCGGATACGATCCTTGTTATATTTGCTCTAACATCATATCGTCAACTTCCCCTCTCGCTCGATCGACTCTTCCCCATGCAAAAAAAACCGCTCCCGTCAATCCTCCCACCCCGTTCGCCACTCTCTCTTTCTCCCTCTCTCGCGCCCGCCGTCATGCGCTTACGCTGGATGGTGGCAACCGTCGACCACCTGCTTTCCCTCCCTATCGCGCGCACTCATGCGAGATCGAGTCGATATGGTACACCAGGGTACAGGAGGAGGTCTTCATCCCTCACCTATGTGCCCAAGACCGGGCTTGCTTCTTCCGCCTCCTTGTTTTCTTCTCCTCTAGTGTCTTCAATGCTAACAGCAATGGGGAGAGTCTTCCTCTACCCTCAGTCCCCAAGTCTCCTCCATCGTCAGCCAGAGGTACATGACCTCCTACCACTTCCAGTCCCTTAAAGTCTCCTCCGTCGTCAACCAGAGGTACATCAATGCCTGTCACTTCCAACCCCCAAGAACTGGATCAACGGTATGTTCTTTGTATGCCACTGTGATTCCTCATCTCTGTGATTTGGTTTGATTTTCTTGTTTTTAATGCTTTTATTCTTGTTCTTGGGTGTTACTAAAAAAGTAATAAGCTGATCGCTACTAGATGAGCGACATTTACTATGGATCGGAGGGAATAAGTATTAACTCTGACTGTAGAAGCAAAGTTGATTTTGTTTGTGGTAATATTCGGTAATATAGTTATTAAAATATACATGGTATTTTTGGTTTGCAGTAATATCACTGAATCCTATTTTTTCTACTAGAAAGTATTTATTACAAGTTTAGGGGAATTGTAGGTGACCGCGGCTTTGGTTGAGGATCGATTATGGTACTTTTTATGTATCGAAGTCATTTTTCGACTCAAAGAATGGTAGGAGGATCATATGTGGTTGGACTAATGAGACAGGCGGTTCTTCAGACGATGTTGAAAAAGGTTGAGCTGCAATCCATGTAAGATAATCATCCCCTTTTGGCTATATCTGCTTCATTGTTCATACTGAAATATTGAACTGATTTAGAAAATCACTTTTAATATCTTTAACCTCCTATGTAATTACATTTAGGCAATTCCCAAAACAATTTGGTTAGATAGTCATGGCAAGCAGTTACTCCAATGTCCAGTTGAAGAAGTCGATTCATGGAAAGGAAATGAAATCAACCATCATGGACTAGAACTAAAGAAGGGGGAACTATTTAAGATCAAGGGAGATGACAGTTTGCAGACACTTTCCTCTACAAAAACATGCTTGCCTTGGTCATCAAAGATAAGATTTCCCAAAAAATCATGCCGGTAAAAGATAATGATGACATATATTCTTCGACTTACATGTTCTATATATCTTTGCAGCAAATGTAGCTGATCTTGCACATCATTCTCTAGATAAAGGCTAATGTGGATACAAATTTTGAGATGGCGTCCATCGTTGATCCTTCCTGCCTTTTGCACATCGAGAAGCATTGCTGGGAAGCGGGCGCATTGGTTCATGGTGGCATAGGGCTGTTTGGGCTTGTTGTCCTGGCTTCTGCCAACATGGAGGAGCACACTGATATGCATGGACTTCAGGGTGTACAAGTCAAAGCGGAACTACATGGTACGCATGTGCTCTGATCTAAGAACGTGCTTATGGTTTTTGCCTTAATGTTTTATTTATCTCTAAAAACGCCCATTCCTATTGATGTTTAAAAAGTGATAATAGTATTTTATTCACATAGTTCTTTCCTGAAACAGGGACTATATACACCAGCCTATAGAGGTTTCATTGAATACAACCTTGGAAAAGAAAAGAAGATCTGAGAACTCTAGTGAGCTTGGGAGGCTTTTTTTAAGGCAAAACTGTAGAGCAAAGTGTTCTATAGTATATATATCAATTAATAATGTAACCTTCCAAAAACATCAACCAACACCGGTTCTAGGAAATTTTAAATACATGGTGTTAGTTTAAGAAATCAGCAATCCAGTCTTGTAAGACTGCTCTATACTTCTCTTTTATTCTATGTAATAGAAAAGTGAGGTCCTTCTTCATTCTTCTTCGCCAATTTGTGATGGATGGCCTATGTGTGTGAAAGATTAAGTCATTTCTTTGCATCCATATGTGCCATGCTCCCATAATGGTGATTTCCGTTGCCACTCCTTTAGGAAAATCTTCTTCATTGTTCATCACTTCATCATATATAGAGATACCTCGTGATCTCTCAGTTGTAATAGAGTCCCAGCATCCCAGTGCGAATGGACAGTCCCATATGAGGTGCTGAGATGTTTCTTCAGTATCCAATGAACATAGGACACAATTGTATGAAGCAATTTGAAATGATTTTCTGTTCAAAAGATTCCTAGTATTAACTCTATCATGTATGAGGAGCCATAAGAAGATTTTGTATCTCAATATGACTGCACTTTTCCATAAATATCTGAATATGGGGTACTTTTGATGTGCATCAAATGTTCTTCTGTATAGAACTATGGATGAGAAGCCAGTGGCATCATTTCTTATGCCCCATGTATCATTGCCTTCTGTAAGCTGAATGTGATTTATCCATTCATGTAGTCTTTCCATTTTCTCATAAGCTTGGACATAAATTGGTGTGCCAAAATTTGCAGTGATATCCTATTGTCTAGCAAAGTGCTCAATTGTCTAGTATTGGTGTGTTGCATATGAGTAGAGCTGAGGTTGATTGTCTTTCAGTATGCCATGTCCCCAGGCATCATGCCATGGTAGGATAGAGTTTCCTTTGCCCACCTTACAATGACACTCTGATCTGTATTGTGTATTAAATTTCATAATATTCTTCCACCAATAAGAGCCCACATTTCTGGATGGATTGAAACCTTGGTTTTAGTATGATTGCCAAATGAGTTGTACCCATGGGAGATCCTGGTGATTAAGGACTTTGTGAAGGTGTTTCATAAGCAGGCATTTGTTGTGGATGGTGATACGTCCCAAACATATCTATAGTTTCTGGTTGCTCCATGCATGTTTTGGGTGATATTGTTATGCTTTTGATACACTTTAGATCATATTTGGACTAACCTATTAACTCAGTGCACCCCAGTGCCAGTTTATGTTTTCTGCTGTCTTTTTATTTCAGGTTTTCCCATTACTTAAAGTGCCAGAAAAATTCCGGGAAAATGTATAACAAATCAGCGTACCAGAAGCTTCCAGACTCCCAAAGGGGGGCCAGAGGGGCCCCATGTGGCATCCCGGCTCAGAGGACCGGAACGCCCTATGCTCTAGCCCAGAGATCAAGTCTTCTGGAACACGACACTTCTTGATATAGAGCTGAACAACTTTCTATTAACAAATATACGAGTACACGGGGGTTATTACAACGCTGGCGGAGCGAGACGAAGCACAAGCTTGCTCCTCAAGCTCGACACGGATCTACATCAAGTAGCAGACTAACTCTCTAGCAGAGGAATATAACTCGGCAGCGGAACAACGGCGACGGTGATGAACTCCACTCCACAGGGACACTGGCTGGGACACCTCCTAGCTCGCAAACACCGGGAGCATCGTCCTACGCATCCAAAGCATCGCCTGCAAATCTGGCATGACACTCCAGGTCAGTACATCGAATGTACTTGCAAGCTCATAACAACCAAAGCACCAAGGCAAAACAATAACATGGCATTAGCAGGTTTGAGTATATTAATGAGTTAAACATGTGATCATCAACATCATGCAAACAGATAATCATCAAGCATACTATCAGCACTAATGCACAAGCAATCATCGTTTAAGGTCTCATGAACCCCACATGATCATAGAGTGATCATGTGGCTTACCTCGGAGTCCTTACCGACTCAAGAACTGGGTCATCTCATGACCAACAACTTATATGGATCGTCGCACAATCCTTCAACGGGTTAGTGTCCTCCGTTACCACCCAACCAATCCGATCATCGCATGCCCAACCACTTACCACGCTCATCCAACCGAACTCATGTTGATCTCATGGTGTGACCTACTATGAACTGTGTTCAATACCGTGGACTCGGCTATTCGAATAGATTTGTGTGACTACAGAGTTTGTGCACTTTCCCACACTATGGAGTTTTTTTCTCCATCCAGTACCTTGGAACTTGTCCTACGGGAACCTCGGAACTCGTACCATAGGAGTGGACTAGGACTTATCCAACGAGACCTCTCTACGGCATGCCTCCCTTACCGTATGATACGTCCCAAACGTATCTATAATTTCTGCTTGCTCCACGCATGTTTTGTGTGATATTGCTATGCTTTTGATACACTTTCATATCTTTTTAGAACATATTTTGGAACTAACCTATTAATGGTTGCAAGAGTGCACAAGTTCTTATTTTTCTACTTTATGTGTAGGAATTACTTGGATAATGGAAAGATCACAAAAAGAAGCCTTGTAAGAGTTGGACTCTAACTTTCCCGAAATCTGTCCCCACCAGACAGGTTTTAAAGATCGCATCGGAAACGCTAGAAGACGGCCTCAAACGAAAAAACTTAAAACTACAAAGTTGTAGGGAATTTTTTTTCCGGTGGATATAGACATAAAATTCGGCCCAGTCGGAGTTCGGATGCTCCCTGGAGGCCCGAAATACCGAAGACATAATCTGGATGACGGGAATCCGAGAGTCTATATAAAGAGAGGAAACCTAGGTCAAAGGGCACCACGAAGTTTCCTCCCCCTTGGCAACCGTCTTGAGGGGGAGATCAATCTCCACAGCAGCACCATCTCCAAGGAAGAAGAAGGGGCCAAGGGCCGCTGCCCCCAAGGGCCGTGGCCGTGGGCGCCGCCGCCGCCGCCGTCGTCATCTCCTTCATCTCCTCTGGGCTGAACCTCTCCATCAACAACTCTCCCTCTCACCATGTCCATGTGTGAGTATTTCTCCCTCGGGGCTAAGGCTTGTATCTTGATCTAAGTGGTTTCTCTCTCTCCCATGATGTGATCTTGTTGTGATCATTGGCTATGTTAATCTAGGGTGATCCCATGATGTTTCCCCTTCTTCTATGTATTGGATTTGATGTACTCACTTGATCCTATCTAGTATAATCCCCAAGACCATGGTGACAGCGGTCTATTGGACATGGGTTAGAAGAATATTTTCATGAGTGATTTCCTCTTTTGTGTGTGGATTGAAGATTGAGAGTCTCTTGGTGCTTGTCTTTGACTATCCTTTAGATATGTTGTGGTGATTGTGGTACTCTCTTTGGATGGTCGCGGTGACATTGAGAAATCCATAGATGAGAACTACGAACTCTGAGGTGTGCTTTTGTAGCCCTACACAATTCTCGTCCTCTCTTGACCACAAAGGAATGACCTCCGAGTACGTCTCCATTGCATGTTTTATGGGAAATATCATGTGATTAGACTATGTTAATGTTGTTGGGAGTTGCCACTAGTGAAAGTATGAAGCATAGGCCTTGTTTCCACCATTGCAATACCGTTTGCTCTCACGTTTACTACTTGTTTGCTTGCTGCACTTTTTATTACAGATTTATATTACCTTGCTTTGCTACACCTATCACCCATATTTTACCATCTCTTCGCCGAACTAGTGCACCTATACAACTCCTAGTTGTATTAGGTGTGTTGGGGACACAAGAGACTTCTTGTATCTTAATTGCAGGGTTGCTTGAGAGAGACCATCTTCAACCTCTACTTCCCTGAGTTCGATAAACCTTAGGTCATCCACTTGAGGGAAATTGCTGATGTCCTACAAACCTCTGCGCTTGGAGGCCCAACATAGTCTACAAGAATAGAATCGTGCGTAGACATCAAGCTATTTCTGGCGCCGTTGCCGGGGAGGTAAGTGTTGAAGGTATATCTTTAGATCTTGCAATTAATTATTTTTGTTTCTTGTTTTTATTTTCACTAGTTAGGCTTTATGGAAAACAACAAAAAATTTATGAGAGAGCTTTATGAGCTCTATCTTGAGTTAGGACATGAAGTGTTTGAGGAGGAGATCAAAAAGCCTATGGAGCTTTATTATTTGAACAACACTCATGATATTAGTAATGTTATTAACATGTCTTCTTTGAATACTTTTGATACTAATTATATGCAAAACCATAAGCTTGGGGATGCTACGTTTTATGAAGATGATCTTTTTAGCCCCCCAAGTTTTGATGAGGAAATTTATTTTTATGATACTTTGCCTCCTATCTATGATGATTATTGTGATGACACTTATTCTATAAATTTACAAGTGCACCATGATAAGAATGATTCATGTGATAGCTATTTTGTTGAGTTTTCTCCCACTATTACTAATGAGAAGGATTTTGCTTATGTGGAGAGTAACAAATTTTCTATGCTTGTGGATCATGATAAGAACTTTTTATGTGATACTTATATTGTTGAGTTTATTCATGATCCCACTAGAATTTATTATGAGAGGGGAACATATGCTTATAGATATTTCAATAATATCAAGTTCCCTCACTTTATGTTGAAGGTTTTGAAGTTGCACATTTTTTGCCTTCCTATGCTAATATCTTTATTCTTCAATGAGTTATTTCGCTACAAGATCCCTTTGCATAGGAAGCATGTTAGACTTAAATGTGTTTGGTATTTGCTTCTTTATGCTCTCTTTTGTGCTTCAACTCTTATTCCTATGAGAGCATCACTAAAATCTTAAGCCTATCTTTATGGCTATAAAGAAAGAGCTCTAGGGAGACAACCCTTATTATCTTTAAATTGAGTTTTTACCTTCTGTTTTTAGTGGTCTTGATGATTGTTACTACTGTAGCAACATCATTGTATCTTTATTTTCAAGCTTTGTGCCAAGTTATAGCCTCATATGACAAGGGAAGTGAAAGTTGTGACATGCTGTCCAGAAAACAGATTCTGTCCTCGTGACGGGAAATATCAGATCAAATCACCAGTTCATCATTTTGAGCTGATTTTTTTACACAGCGTGCTCTATACAATCACGGAACTTTCGTATGTTCTGAGTTTTTTTATTTGAGTTGCAGAAGTACCCCTAAAAAATTCTTTACTATGTGCTGTTCTGTTTTTCATAGATTCTGCCACGTTTTGTCTCTCCTAACTTTTGCAAACCTTAAGATTGCCTTTTCTATGCAAAAACCTTTTTGAAATCTTGATAAACAGTATCTCTTCAAGAATATCTTTATATCCAGTGAGGAAAAATTATTTATTAAGGGTACTAACCTCTCTAATCATCTTATGATGAGTTATGTATGAAGGGAGTTTTCAAGTGTGTGATGGAAGATGACGAAAGAAGATTCCGGAGTGTCAAGCGCTCAAGCTTGGGGATGCACCCATGCATCCCCAATAAATATTCAAGGAGACTCAAGCGTCTAAGATTGGGGATGCCCCCGTGCATCCCCTTTTTGTAACACCCTCACTGTCAGTGAACAGTAATCACCATTACTGTTTATCACTACTGTTCAAAATTTTGTTTGATCAACTTGGTTCACCTCAAATTCAATTCCATTTTGATATTGTTGAAAGCAATGTGATCATGGACCTTGGTCATGATGAATCCAAACAATTCCAAGATCAATTCAAATCCCCTTTGAATTGAAATCAAATCCCTTTGGTGCAATATTAAAAACAAGGTGACAATAAAACCTTGTCCAAAAATTGTGCTTCCACTTTTATTAAATCACTAATATTCAGTGGAGCATGTCACATCAATTTGGGGATTTTTTTAATCTCTAGATTAAATCAATTAAATCAAAACAGTGATCAAAAACTCTAAATAAATCACTTAATATTTAATCCAAATATTAAACGACTTTTAAAATTGCCCAAATCTTTTGTGGCACTAACCTAGGGTGATTACTAAATTATGGTACACTTAAAACGTTTTACAAAAATGCCTAGGTGAATAAAATTATTACAAAAAGAAATAAACAGAAAAGAAAATAAAAATAAAAACCTAGCCTACTGCCTAGCCCAACCCCCACCTCACCCCGAAACCGGCCCGTTTGGCCCACCCCGAGGGGTCATCGTCCTCCCCTGTTCACGCAACCCCTCGTGGCGACCATCCGCTCTGCCACGCCAGCCGGCGCCGCCGTGGAGGGCATCCGACGGACGCCGGTAGGATATGGGCCCCCCTGCCCGTCCCTTGGCCAACCCTAGATCGGCCGCCCTCCATTTCCCCCTCCTAGATCCACTCGCCTTCTTCCTCCAGAGCCCGACAGCAGACGCCATGGCCGCCGGATCGTGAACCCACGCGGCCAGTGAGCTCCACACGCCGCGCCGCCGTGTCCCAGCGCTGCGTCGTCCTCGTCTTCACCGCCCACCAGGAGGAATCGGGCCCAGGACGTCTACTGCGTGCACGTCGACGTCGTCTTCTACCTCGGCTTCGACGAGATCGTCGCTCAATTCCGGCTGCCCCGGCCTCCTCCGAGCCCATTGCCACCTCCTACGCCCTGCCGGTGAGCTCCTCGGCCGCCGCCAAGTGCTCGTACTCTCCCAATAAGCCCGTAGGCATGTTACCCTTTTGCACGCTCCGGCCGCCGCCATGGAATGTCGTGGCCGTGCCCCCGGTGCCGCTCTGCCCGCGCCAAGTGCACCGGCGTGATCCCCGTGAGCCGTAGGCCCGATTTGTCACGTTAGCTCGTTCGTTTGCACCCCGCACCGCGAGTCTCCATTGACGCCCGAGCGCAACCGCCGCCTTCCTCGTCGCCGACGACGTTTCGGTCGCCCCCAGGCCACGACACCACCACCCATCGACTTGCGGCTCAACGCTCGTTCGAAAGAGCCCAGCAGCACCTTCTCCCGTGCCCTGTGGCGTGCGCAGGCTCAACCTCGTCGGAGTCTGTCTCCGGCGAGCCTCCGGCGACCACCTGTGCCGCTGACAGGTGGGTCCCGCCCGCCAGATGATTAGCCAGTGCTAATCCCCCCCCTTAAGACACTGACGTGTGGGCCTGCCCCCCCCCCTTAATTAAACTGTTAATATTAACATAACCCCCCTTTGTCTATGACATGTGGGTCCTAGGCCATTTGTTTAAGTTAATAGAACTGTTAGTTGTCTCTCACTGACAACTGGGTCCCACCTGTAAGGAATTAAGTTAAAATAAATAAATATGCTAATAGTCTATGACATGTGGGTCCACTAGATTATTTAAATTTAGTTAAATCATTTTTATTAATTGTGGTTTGACCAGTGGGGGTTTGACCAGTCAACCCTCTGTGGATAATGTTAGAATTTATTAATAAAATAAAATCCAGAAATTGATTTAAATTTATTTAAAATTTGGAAATTCAATATCTTTTAAACCGTAAGTCTGATTCAAAAAACTTTATGCATGAAAATTGATCAGAAAAATATAACGAATACGGATACGCTATCTGTATACCCACCACACCCCTTTAACACAACGAACATCGACATCCCCCCTCTGGGTCGTCTGTCCGATGATTTGTCCGGTACTGTTAAAGTATCCGGATGAATTTATTCTGAACACGAAAGTTGTTCAGAATATTTCAACTAACACGGATACACCACCCATATGTTTGTCGGATGTCCACGACACCTCCGGCATGATCCCCCCCTCCGGACACCCTATCCGATAAATACCCGGAGCTAGTAGTTCATCCCCGAATGACTTTCCGCTCCTAGCATAATACATAATACTGCGTTAGACCACCGTTAACTTTTCATATGTCTTGTCATGCATCTGTTTGTTATGCCTGCTTTATATTTACTGTTTCTTCCCCCCCTTTTATTCTCCGGTAGACCCCGCTTCTACCGCCGACTACACTGCTGCCGGGTACGACTACTTCGTCGACGACCCTGCCCCTACCGTCGAGCTTCTAGGCAAGCAGAGCCATTCTCTTCCCCAGATATCGCCTACCTTTCCGTACTTTCTTGCACTAGGCATTGTTACTGCTGCTGCTACGTTAAAATCCTATTCAATTGCATAGCCTGTTTTTGTCGCCCCTTGATGTACCTCCTTTATCCTATGCTTCCTATTATTATTATGCATATATTAAGCAGTGAGCCCTGCGCATTGTTAGCTAGGATTAGATAGCGGGCCGTGATCGCTCTGGGAGTGAACACGGATACGATATATTAACTGTAACAGGTACGGTACAATGCGGACACCGCCTGAGGCCCCCTAGCTCGGCTCTGCTGAGCCACATCAAGTGGAGCTATCGAGGAGTAATCCTCATACTCCACTCGTTGCTGACTCTGTATAGCCGCTCTAGGTACCTGAGCAACGGTTGTCCTTAAGGTAAGAAGTCGGGCGACCCAACGGTGCCCGCGAGCGGTATATCGTCGGGAACGACAGGGAGGGTACGACCGTCGTTACTGGCGTGCTTGGCCCCTGCTCGTATCTCGCGAGAGTTACCAAACCACGAAAAGTCGAGCTCTACCAAGAGCACACGCGAGACAAGGTAATGAGACGGTTCACCTTGTAGGTAACCGCAGAGACTTGGTGGGACGACAGGGCACGCACCAATGTACCGGTGGTCCTGACTGCTGTCGTGGACCGCGGGTCAGTTAAGTCGAGGCAACGATAACGGTTGCCACGCAGGTTATTTAAAATGCTAAATGGTTCGGCGGATGTCTTGAGTAGCCTTTTGGCTTGTACGCACTACCTACACGTGGGACGAGGAGTGTGGGCTCCCCTGCATCGTAGTCTCGTTCGAGGGTCTTCAGACGTCAGCAGTATCGCGGGCTGATTGCCGGGAAGTGGTGTTGTCTTCTCTTGCTCGAGCGGTGTATTTGTATTTTCTTTGATTTTGCTTCACCGGCCAGTCACGCACTGTGCATGAGTACGTTCGGGTTAGGGTCCAAAGCCCGGCGTACATAGGATATAGTCCGGCGGATGACCTCTCTGTTGATTGCCGAAGGATGGGCTACTTTGTGTCGGATAGCTTTGGTGGAGCGTTCCCTAACAAGGTTCCCGCCACCCTGGAGATCCGAGCGTCGTAGAGTCACGTCAGTGCACCCCTGCAGGGAAGATTAATCTATTCGAATAGCCGTGTCCACGGTAACAGGACGCTTTATGCTGAAGCTGGATCTTACCACTACAAACTATTACTATTAAACTGTATGGTTCCGGGTTTTCTTCCTCGCATGGGAAGTCGAAGAGGGGAACTCAGAGGCATTATTATTATTAATTATTACAACTTATTATTATACAATGCTGCAGCAACTTCTGCTGCATTGTTATTACATTCATGCTATTGAACTGTTGGCTGTTTCTCTTCTCATGCTGCAAGACACGTCAGAAGATGATAGTCTTCGATAGGCCTAGCTTCTTACCCTTATTCTGATTTCTATCTTGCAGTCCACTATATATACAGCCTCCCCTTTCCATTGATACAATGCATAATGCTTAGTAGTGGACGTAAGACTCGCGGGTATGCTAGATACTCACCTTTGCTTTATTTCCCCTTTTTGTTTTGCCTGATCAGCCGCTGTAGTCGACATTGGAGCCTTGGATTCCAGGAGCAGGAGATCCCCGGTGCCGACCACCGCAACATGAAGACCCCCGATGCCTTCTACGACGTCGAGTTCCCCTTTGACCAGGAGTAGTTTGGAGGTTCCTAGGCAGGAGGCCTCGCCTTTTTGATCGTTGTTGTTATTTGTGCTAGCCTTCTTAAGGCAACCTTGTATTCTTGTGTCTGTACTCAGATACTATTGCTTCCGCTAACTTTGTGCTTTCGATCTGTTGTATTCGAGCCCTCGTGGCCCCTGGCTTGTATTAAACAGCTTGTATTATTTTATTTGTAGAGTTGTGTTGTGATATCTTACCGTGAGTCACTGATCTCGATCGTGTACCTTGCGTCTATGATTACTGTACAAGGTCTGATTTTTGGGGCGTCACACTTCTCCATCAACAATCATCAGTTCGTCCTTCGTCTCACTATATTTTTATCACTTCAGGCGCTATGTGCTATGCTTGGAGCATCTCGCTCTTAGGTTTTATTTTTAGTTTTCTTTAGCTTTGCATGAAGCCAAGGCTCGTAACAAGATAAACATGAAAACTAAAGAGAGTCCAGCAACAAACTAAACAAAATCCAAGGCTCTTGCTAAATACAAACTAAAACTAAAACTAAACATGGCAGTAGCTACGAAAAGATAAAGAACACACAACAGCAAAAAGATAGGCATGAAGAATCCTATGATGTGTTCTAGATTTTGAAAGTGGAACGTGTTTCTCTCCCACACAAAGTAAGACATGGTCTAACTTGTTATGAACAGCATGCAAAGCTAAAGAAAACTAAAACTAAAACCTAAGAGCTAGACGCTCCAAGCATAGCACATAACGCATGAAGTGATAAAAATATAGTGAGACGAAGGACGAACTGATGATTGTTGATGGAGAAGGGGATGCACCGGGGCATCCCCAAGCTTAGACTCTTGAGTATCCTTGAATATTTATTGGGGATGCATGGGTGCATCCCCAACCTTGAGCGCTTGACACTCCCGAATCTTCTTTCATCATCTTCCATCGCACACTTGAAAACTCCCTTCATACATAACTCATCATAAGCTGATTAGAGAGGTTAGTACCCTTAATAAATAGTTTTTTCCCACTGGATATAAAGATATTATTTAAGAGATACTGTTTCTCAAGATTTCCAAAAGGTTTTTGCAAAGAAAAAGCAAACTTAAGGTTTGCAAAAGTTAGGAGAGACAAAACATGGCAGAATCTGTGAAAAACAGAACATCAGGTAGTAAAGAATTTTTTAGGGGTACTTCTGCAACTCAAATCGAAAAACTCAGAACATATGAAAGTTCCGTGATTGTATAGAGCACACTGTGTAAAACATTCAGCTCAAAAATATGAACTGGTGATTTGATCTGATTTTTCCTGTCACGAGGACAGAATCTGTTTACTGGACAACATGTCACAACTTTCACTTCCCTTGTCGTATGAGGCTATAACTTGGCACAAAGCTTGAAAATAAAGATACAATGATGTTGCTACAGTAGTAAAAATCATCAAGACCACTAAAAACAGAAGTAAAAACACCTTGGGTTGCCTCCCAACAAGCGCTTTCTTTTACGCCTTTAAGCTAGGCATAACTAGCCCGTGTAATGGACTCAAAAGGTAACTTGATTTTCTTTCTAGGGAAGTGTTCCATCCCCTTTTTGAAAGGGAATTGAAATTTAATATTCCCCTCTTTCATGTCAATGATAGAACCAACGGTGCGAAGAAAAGGACGTCCCAAAATAACTGGACATAAATGTTCACACTCTATATCCATAATAATAAAATCAACGGGAACATAGTTGTCATTGACAATGATAAGAACATCGTCGATCTTCCCCAAAGGTTTCTTTACGGAAGAATCAACAAGACGAACACCAAAAGAACAAGAATCAAAAGGTTTCAATTCAAACTTATCATACATTCTTTTGGGCATGACGGAGGTACTTGCTCCAACGTCACATAAATCATAGCCAGAGAAGTTATTTAATTTAATTTTGATCATAGGGTCCCAACCATCATCTATCTTCCTAGGTATGGAGGCTTCTATCCTAAGCTTCTCCTCCCTAGTTTGATGAGAGAATTTGTGATATGCTCCATGAAGGAAAGATTAAGTGTGCTAGTGTGGGGGTCTCTAGACATTTTGTGTAATAAGCTAATAACTTCTGAGAGGGTGCAACTATCAAAATCAATATCACTACTATCAAAGGTGGTAGTAGTGTCATCTAAGCTCACTTGTTTGAAACCCTCTATGTTCATAGGGGTTTCTTCTTCTACGGTTGAGGTATTAGCATCACCATTAATAGGTCGAATGGGACCAGGAGTGCATTGGGTGCTAATAGTTTCGGTATCCTCAACAATTTGGATAGTGACAACTGTGTGGTGTGTAGGAAGGCTCTTAATTCTATCCTATTCCTCTTTTGCTCTTGCCCATCTTTCTTTAAGTTTAGCCATCATCCAAATGTTTTCATTAATTTGTAATTGGATAACATTAATAGGAGTGGCCTTACTCTCCTCAAGGGGAGAGGTTGTAATTTTTAACATCTCAAAATCAAGGGCTAAGCTGTCTACCTTCAAACAAAGATTATCCAATTTAGCTAGCTTTTATTCCACATTCTAGTTGAAGGCTTTTTGGGTAGTGATAAAGTCTCTAAGCATGTTTTCTAATCCAGAAGTGGGGTTCTTGTTGCTAGGGTAGGTGTTGTTGTTCCATAAGTGGATGGAAACGGTCTAGGATTACTAGAAAAGTTGCCCCTATAAGCATTATTATTAAAGTTGTTTCTAGCAATGAAGTTCACATCTACTTGTTCCTGAGAAACCAAATAATTTAAAGGAACATCATGAGGATCAATAGAGGGTTTCTTGGTAAGTAGAGACATAATTAAATCAACTTTATCATTTAGAGAGGTAATTTCCTCGACAAAATTTACCTTCCTACCTGTTGGAGCGCGTTCGGTGTGCCATTGGGAATAGTTGGTCATCATCTCATCAAGGAGTTTTGTGGCAGAACTGAGTGTATTTGACATAAAGGTTCCTCCCGTGGCCGAATCTAACAGGTTCCACGAGGTAAAGTTCAAGCATGCATAAAATGTCTGGATAACCATCCAGGTAGTCAAACCATGTGTAGGGCATTTCTTAACAAGAGATTTCATACGTTCCCAAGCTTGGGCAACATCTTCATTATCCAATTGCCTAAAGTTCATAATGTTACTCCTCAATTTGATAATTTTTGCAGGTGGGTAGTCCTTCCCAATGAAAGCATCTTTGCACTTATCCCAAGAATCTATGCTATTCCTAGGCAAAATTGAAACCAGATTTTAACTCCGTCCCTCAAAGAGAAAGGAAAAATCTTGAGCTTAACAACATCACCTTCTACTTATTTATACTTTTGCATATCACATAATTCAACAAAATTATTCAAGTGTAAAGCATCATCATCTGCAGCACCAGAGAATTGATCTCTCATAACAAGGTTCAGTAAAGCAGGTTTAATTTCATAAGAGGTAGCCGAAGTGGCAGGTGTGGAAATAGGAGTGCAGATAAAGTCTTTGTTGTTGTGACTGGTGAAGTCACACAACTTGGTGTTTTCAGTGGAACCCATAGTAGCAGCAAGTGTGGCAGATTTTTTGTAATTTTCGATATAAGACACAAAGATAAAAAAAGAAAGGTAAACTAACAAGACTAAAAAGTAAAGGTAAAAGGTAGTGGGAAACTCCCCTATCTTATCACTCGGAGTCCCCGGCAAGGGCGCCAGAAATTTGCTTGATTGCGTGGAAGTGGTAATGGCTTCTCGCCCTTTGTTGGTTACCCCAAGTGGAAGGTGAGATGTAGGATAGCAGCAAATTTCCCTCAGTGAAGATACCGAGGTTATCAGTCCAGTAGGACTCTGATAATTATAAGTAGGTGGTGAAGTGAACAATGGCGCCGTTCACAACCTCAGGGTTGCTTACTTCACCTGGACCTGCACACAGACACAAATAACATTGCTCCCAACGAAGTTCAGAGAGGTTGTCAATCTCTCCGGTCTTGTTGTTTACAAAGGATAAAAAACAAGAGATAATGATAATGATAGCAACTGAAAGTAAATGCGATAAAATAAATGAGCTTGTAAACAGTGATGAGAATATGGAACGGGGTCCCGTGATGTTCACTAGTGGTGTCTCTCTCCGAAAAGACGATAAAACTGCTATGCGAGGTAAACAAATTACAGACGGGCATTGACAGGATTATAAACGCACCGCAATGCTAACTATGGTACAAAATAAAGGAAGAGGCTCATAAGCATGGGAAGTACGCCAAAATAAGTAGCCCGAAATCCATCTGCATCTACTACTAATCATCCACCTTGAGATATCTATCCAGAACATCTCGCTGGTATTAAGTTGCGAGCCCCACCCAAAGTGTAAACCCAAAGAATTAGACAACTGCATTAAAAAGAACTTTGCGGAAAGTAATCAATCCTTGCAACCGCGGTTACAAGCACCGTTGTTTTCCTCCTTGTGGCCGCATCACATCCCCTAGACTCATGTTTCTGTCACTCAAGCGTGTCATCAGGGGTCATGTACCCACAATCGAGCAAAACGTTCCCTCTTGGAGTTACTACCTACCACTTGGCCAAAGCAATAAACAGGAATAGAGAACATGCAAGAATTACTTAGGAACAAAAATATAAGAGATAAAAACCAAATATATTACTCTATCACGATCTGAACATAATCTCATAATCCATCAGATCCCCTCAAACTCAGCATAGCAACAGTAGAAGAATTACATATGTGCCTCGATCATGTAGGGCAGCTCACGAGGTCTAAACCATGAAGAACAAAGAGGGGAGGAGAACATCACATAGCTACTGATCACGGACCCATGGTCCAAGGTAGACTACTCACGGCAAATCCGGGAAGCGTCCATGGTGGAGGAGAAGCTCCCAGAGGTCGATCCTCCCTCCGGCAGGGTGCCGGGAAGGGTCCTGACGGTGCTCGTAATCTTGGAAGTGCGGCGGCGGCGAAACAGAGGCGAGATTGCGAAATAGGGTTCTGTCTTTGGAAGTTTCGCGTGCCGGAGAATAAATAGGCGAAGGGGGCAGCCAGGGGGTCACCAGGGGTCCAGGAGCCCCCCTGGCCGTGCCAGGTGGCTGCCTGGGCACCAGGTTGTGCCCCCTGGCCCTCCTTCCGGGTTCTGGAGGCTTCCGACACGCTGATTTTTTATCTGGGTTTTACCGGATTTTTGGAGCACTTTTTATATGGGGAAAACTGAAATAGAAAAACGGCAGAAAACAGGAACTGGCACTGGGGTGCACTGAGTTAGTAGGTTAGTCCAAATATGATAAAAAAATGTATGAAAGTGTATCTAGATCATAGCAATATCACACAACACATGCATGAAGCGAGCAGAAATTATCGATACGTTTGAGACGTATCACTTACAAGCGGGGCCCGCTGGTAAAATCCCCTTTCCTCTCTCCTCCCCCGTTCTCTCCCTCCTCTGCCTCCCGCGATGTAGAAACATGGGACATCGGCCGAGCAAGGAGCCGGCGAGGGGAGGGGCATGGGCAAGCCCGCCGGGCGCGACACTCTGGCCGCTCCCTCCTGGAGGTCGCGACACCGCGCGCGGGAGGGGGGGGGGGGTGGCAGCGCTGCCCGCCATGGCCGGGCGCGGAGGCAGCACGCGGCGCGGGCCAGCGAGGCGGCGGGGGCGGGGTTCGGCGAGGGTTTGAGGCAGCTCGGGGGGTGGCTAGGGGTGGTGCTGGCGTGGGGCAGAGGTAGAGGGAGCTCGGCCGCCTCGAATTTTGGCCGGAGGGGGTGGCGGCCGTGGTGACAGGGGGCGACGGGGAGTGGCCCCGGCAAGGCAACAGAGAGGATGAGCTGGGCAAGGAGGGTCGGGGGCTGCTGGGTGATGCTCTGGGAGGGCCTCGGGCACGGCTTTTATAGCCATGGCGAGGATGCCGTGGCCAGAAGACGACACGCAGACGTGGCCTCGGCGTGGGGTGAGCTGGCGATGCTCGAGCAGCTTCGAGGGAGCTGGGTAGTCTGGCAGGGGAGCACGCGGGCTGCAGAAAGCCAGGCGGCGCGGGTGGACAAGAGGAAGGGGACAAGGTGCATAGCTGGGTGAAGGCGACGCATCCTGGACACGAGCAGAGCACGCCCGGAGCACGCCATGTGCGGCTGAGAGCGCGGACACCAAGGGGAGATGCAACTGGTGAAGATTTCTACGCAGCCAACTATGTCCAGCGTGGAGTCCTTTCAACGCTGATCACAACAATGCAAAGGATTGGACAAGAGGAGCCCTGGTGTGACCACACCATCAGTGAAAAGTTTGATACAACAAACTTGATGCAGAAGATAGGGTCACATGGTGAAGAGAGGGTGCATGAGGGGTTGTCTCCTGGGTTAAGGATAGGAAGGACTATGGTTCTGTGGAGTTTGGGCTCAAATGGACAAGGTTTGCACATACCTCCTTTGCAAATGTGGCAATGAGGCAGAAGGTGTTTGTGCTGTGGTATGGCTAGCACTTTTCTCCCCTAAGCATGATTTTTGTCTGAGCTTAATCCTACATCATAGTGATTAGGTGTACCAAGTTTCACCTCAAATGGAGCAAGATAGAATGTACTTCCTTTGCAAATGTCCAAATGGACCAGAAATACAAAGTTGAAGCTAGAATCTCATAGGATTGATGGAATTGGCTGAAAATTGGTGTGGTGGGATTATTTGGAGTGGTGCCCAAGTGTGTATATTTTCATGGCCATTGAACACACCTAGCTAGCACTTGCTTCACAAGGTGTCTTGCTGACCAGAATCTTACATTTGATGATGCACTCACTTGGGTGGTTGGATTTGGCTCAAAATTGGGTTAGTGGACTAATTTTGGGGGAGGATCATGCACAAAAAGTTTCAAGGCAAATGGAGTCACCTATCATGCACTTTCTTCACAATGCCCGCTTGCTGCATCCAAACTTTGGGAATTTATTGTGAGAGTTTGGCTAGGCAAATGGTGGTGGAATTTGGTGTAGACCAATGTTATGATCATATGAGATTGCAAAACAAGTTTCACCAGCAATGGATAAGGATAAATAGCACTCCCTTCACAAAGCTCCATTCTGCCCCCACAGACAAATGAATTCTTATAGAGAAAAAATCCACTTGGGCCATGCAATATTTTTTGAGAATTTGGCAACATATGGTGTCAAGAGAATGTGGGAATTATTTGGGGATTTATGGAGCAATAGAAATGTGGGTTGCTTCACAATCCTCAAATAATAGGAATATCCCTTTTATTAGAAAAGGAATACATGACTTGAATAAAAATGTGGCTTGGATGAGGTGGATCAATGAAATGACAATGGAGGGGCTTTGTGACGCCCCCAAAATTGGACCATGTACAATAATCATACACGCAAGGTACACGATCAATATCAGTGACTCACGGTGAGATATCACAACACAACTCTACAAATAAAATAATACAAGCTGTTTAATACAAGCCAGGGTCCACGAGGGCTCGAATACAACAGCTCGAAATAAAAAAGTTAGCGGAAGCAATAGTATCTGAGTACAGACACAAGATACATGATCTGCCTTAAGAAGGCTAGCACAAATAACAACAGATCGAAAAGGCGAGGCCTCCTGCCTGGGAACCTCCAAACTACTCCTGGTCAAAGGGGAACTCGACGTCGTAGAAGGCATCGGGGATCTTCATGTTGCGGTGGTCGGCATCGGGGATCTCCGGCTCCTGGAATCCAAGGCTCCAACGTCGACTGCAGCGGCCGATCAGGCAAAACAAAAAGGGGGAACTAAAGCAAGGGTGAGTATTTAGCATACCCGCAAGTCTTACGTCCGCTACTAAGCATTTATGCATTGGTATCAAATGGAAAGGCGCGGATGTATATAGTGGACTGAATGGCAGAAAATCAGAATAAGGATAAGAAGCTAGGCCTAACGAAGACTAGCATCTTCCGACGAGTCCTGCAGCATGAGGAGAGAATAGCCAACAGTTTATATAAAACATAAAGTAACAATGGAGCAGAAGTTGCGGCATCATTGTATAATAATAAGCTGTAATAATTAGCAATGCCTCCAAGATCCCTTCCTCGACTCCCTGCGAGGAAGAGAAACCGAAACCAACAGTTTAATAGTATTAGTTTGTAGTAGTAAGCTCTGGCTTCAGCATAAAGTGTCCTGTTACCGTTGACACGACTATTCGAATAGATCAAACTCCCTGCAGGGGTGCAGTACTGTTCAGCCTGCATGCTCGGATCTCCAGGGTGGCGTACACCTTGTTAGGGAATGCCCCACCGAGGCTATCCGACACGCCGAGGCCCATCCTACGGCTCATCAGAGAGGTCCCCGCCGGTTTACATCCTAAGCGCAAGGGGGTCTTGGACCATCGCCCCTCGCCCTCCGGGTCGTTGTGTACAGGCTGAATTCCACGCAACTCCTCTGGGATGCGGATCCGACCGTGCCACAATGCTGAAATGGACGTCTTTTAGAGCTTTCGAACGAGACCACAACGCGGAGGGCCCACACCGTAATCCCACGTGAAGATAGTGCGTACAGGCCTTTGCGGCCTCTTAAGTCATCCACCTGAACCACTAAGCATTTTATTATTATCTGTCGGGACAACCGTTATTGGTGCCCCTTTCTGGGTGAGTCGCGAACAACGACACAGCCAGGTCCACCCCCATAACCAGAGCCGGTGGCTGCCTGCCATGTCGTCCCACCAACTCGTGCGGTTACCAACAAGGTGAACCGTCTCCTTACCTTATCTCGCGTGTGCTCTTGGAAGAGCTCGACTTTCGTACAACAGGGTATCTCACGACCAACGAGCAAGGACCAGCCCACGATGGTATCCGCCTGTCCTGCCGTCCCGATACAATCCCTGCGCGGGCACCGTTGGGTCACCCGACTCCTTACCTTTAAGGACACCAGTTGATTCAGGTGCCCACCATTAAGTGAAACTAGGAGGAATCACCCTCCATGGTACACTTGAAGAGTTTCGATAGAGACATCAACAGAATGAACTAAAGAGGTAAACCTCGTATCATCCCGGTGGTGCCACGCTACTGAGCCGACAAGAGTGAAATACGAGTCCATCCACTCGTAAGTCAAACTCGAAGCGACTCGGCAGAGTCTCACCGTTGTAGGTTCCCTTGGGCGTCTGCTCTGTACCGTACCTGTTGCAGTTGTAATAGTTTAAACCCGCGTTCACTCCCAGAGTGATCACGGCCCGCTATCTAATCCTAGTTGACTAACAATGCGCAGGGCCAACTGCTGAATATTATATATATATATTATAAGGCAGCATAGGACAAGGAAAGGTACATCAAGGGGCGACAATGATAGGCTATGCAATTGAATAGGTAAGCAATGTAGCAGCAACAACAATGCCTAGTGCAAGAAATGTACGAAAAGATAGACGATATCTGGGGAAGGAAATGGCTCTGCTTGCCTGGAAGCTCGACGGTAGAGGTACGATCGTCGATGAAGTAGTCGATCATAGGGGCATTGGCAACGGACGTCGAGACTATCGGACAATAAGAGAGGGGGAAGAAACAATAAATACACATCAAGAATATCAATAGAAATTCAAGACATGGCAAACGCAGTGTTGACGGTGTTCTAACGCAGTGTTGAGTATTATAGGCGGAGCGGAAATTTATCCGGGGATGACTCATCGGTACCGGTTGATTACCGGACCGATGATATGGAGGGGAAGGTTCCATGTCTGCAGTGTTAGAGACATCTGACAGACATGTGGATAGTGTATCCGTGATCGCAGGTTTATTTTGAACAACTTTCATATTCAGAATAATTTCATCCGGAAAGTTTTACCGGGTCCGGGTGATTACCGGACAGTGCAATCCGGTATGTTAGAGGGGTGTGGTGGGGGTATGGGTAGCGTATTCGTATTCATGACATTTTTCTGATCAACTTTGATATAGAAATTATTTTCATCGGAGTTACGGTTTAAAATATATTGAATTTCAAAGTTTTAAAACATTTTCTAGAATTTCTTTTATTATTTAGTTCAAACATTATCCAAAACCTTATCCACAATACTGCTGACATGTGGGGCCACCCTGTCATAGGCTGAGGCCTTTGATTGGTCAAACTGACTAGTGGGTCCCACATGTCATTCACTGATTATTTATAAATTCATTTTATTTAATTTCTTACAAGTGGGGCCCAAGTGTCATTGAGACATATTTTTTTAATAGTTATTTTAAACTAACAGAGGGTTAAGTGGTGTTGGCCCACATGTCAATGGCTCAAGGGGTATTTAATTATTACTAATCTGTTATTAGTTTAGGGGCTTATGGCCCACATGTAATACACACATTTTAATTAACAGAGTGGTTTTTATCTTTAATGTGTTTATTTTGCACGAGGGTCCACCAGTCAGTGGGGTGTGGAGGGGGCTTAGCCCACGGCGGTTAACCCATACGCCGATGGCGAGCTCTGTCTGCGGCGAGGCCAGTAGGGGAGGAGCCACAGCGGGGAGGCAGGGCAAGGAGAGGAGGTGCGGCGCGACGAGGCACGCGCGGCAGAGTGCGCAAGGGGGCGCGACCATGCGCGGAGGCAGCCGCGGCGGAACCGCAGCCGCGGCGAGCGGCGGCAGGCCGGGGGGAAGGGGGGCGTGGCGTGCGTGGCCACACACTGCAGAGCGCACACACGGAGTGCCCTGGGGCACAACCATGTGCGGCCAGAGCGCGCGGCGCGGTGAGCTGAGCTTGTTCGGGACGTCTATGGCGGACGTCGGTCACGGCGTCAATGGGGAACGGCCACGACGGCGGATTGCGGAGGGAGAGAGGGGGGAATCGAAATGAGAGCTCATATGGAGCGCGTAGGGGCTGGCAGCAGGCCCGGGGAAGCATCGACGGCGGTGAATTCGTTGCCGGCGAGCCGTGGACCGGGAGGTGGAAGATGACCCGATTCCTCCGAAGAAGGGGCACATGGTGACGATGGAGATCTTGAGGCAGCGAGGTTGACCACGAGGAGCCTGCTGGACAGCGTCCCACGACGAGAGGAGGCCGTTGGCTATGCAGGCTCGCGGCGGGTGGCGACGGCCGCGCCCGGCGAGCTCGGGGAGGAGCAGCCGAGGCGGAGGGGGAGGCGGCGCGAGGGAGGGCAGAGAGGGCGAATGGGCTAGGGTTTCTCATCGGGGCAGGGGGCACGAGGGCTTATCTCCTCGCCGGTGACCGTGGATGGCCGCCACGACGTCGGCCGATGCCGTGGCCGGCGTGGATGGCGTCCACGGCGCCTCGATGTACAGGGGAAGGGGATGGGGAGAGGTGGGAGTGGGTTGGGCCTGGCCCAGTGGGAGGGGAGGGAGGGTTGCGCCCTAGGCGTTAGTTAGGTTTTTTCTATTTTTACTGTTTTATTTGTTTTTGCTACTGTCGTGGTCATACCAAAAGTATACCCCAAGGCAAAGGAAATCAAGGGGTACCCTCAAGCCCCTGGGTTTCCAACACACCTAACAAAATAAGTAACGTCAGTATGGAATACATACGCTTTATCTCAACTCTCAATATATCCCCAAATAACATATTACTCGGAAAACAGAAACCACCTCCGAGTAGTTGGCCACTCGGAGAGCAAACAAGATCCCAATGGTTCGTTACTCGGAGAAGATGAACGACGGGATATTCGTTACTCGGAAGATAAGAACGCAACGGACGGAAATCATTCAAGACTGCGGGCATTCCTCCTCCTTTATTAGCAGTAATGAGTAAACCGTTTCTTGTATTTAGTACGCATTTAAACCTGTAATTAAAGACCCATTAAGCTGAGGCATTAAGGGGCGGAGGCGCACTCTATATAAGCCCTCCCCCCTCCTCCTGTACGGGCACGCGCAACACCATTCTTCTCAACCTTTGAGCAAAGAACACCCCAGTCAGTCTGGGACAGGACTAAGGTTTTTTTATCTCTAAGGAGAGGCCTACCTGTATAATTTCCCCCGTGTCAACCACTCTACGTACAGATTCATTTAGCTCCTTCCATACCCCCCTCTCTATTGTCAGGATTATATCCCCGACAGTTGGCACCCACCATGGGGCATGACGTCTATCGAACCATGATGTGAACGGTTTGTATTCTCTCTTACAAATAATTTTCTTTGCTCTTGATGCACGTTGTGTTTTCCAAGAATAGCTCTGCGCGTTGGCCGTGGTCGCCTCTGCCGTCGTGCCCGCCGGGTTGACCGCAGACGCCTCCAACTCTCTCCAACCGGGCGTATTCCTGGCTCTTGCAACGAGCACCCCAGGCTAGCTCATACATGTGCACAAATTCAGGCGCGGCAATGACCATCTTCCTCCAGCATCCCGGACACGCCACAGCTCCGACCCCGTTCGTCGCAGCCCGTTCCTCGACGGCGACTCCTTCCCTTGCATCGGCCGCTCGGCGAGGGCGCGGGCCCATCTCAGCCGGTGACCTCTTTCCATTTTTTCCTTCAGGCCTTGCCGTTGAAAGTGTGTTGAGATAGTAAATTCTCACGTAATTAGCTACGAGCAATTAGCAGCGGTCAAGGGGAAGCAATTGCATGCGAAACCGAAGCATGCAACCCATTGAGCCATAATTGCATGTTAATGTCCGCTGAAACCCATAATTTCACGCTAAATGCTACCATTTGCTGTTACCATATTTATAGAACGTAATTAATGCTCTACCTTGACACCTGAGTTTCATCTAGCCAGATGAAGTAACTTATAGGTTTGCTCAGCTCGGATGGGTAAGACACACAACTCGGACGCCGGGTCTTTGCCCCTGCACACGGCAACCCCGTCTTACACGATGCAGCATGGATGCCCCCGACCTCCTGTAGTTCGGCGGCGCGTTTAACTTCAAATCCGTTCCCAAAATTATGTACTAATCCAGGAGGTTTGATTGATTTTACTTGGGCCAGCTAAGCACACGAGAAAACAAGCATATATGGCTACGGGAATGCTCACGTTTCTTGTTGCATTACTTCCCGAGACACCGGTGTCGTTCAAGAACAACGGCGACAGGGCAACACCCAGACCCAGCTTGCATGGTGACTCAGGTATGCCAGCAACTCGGAAGCAGCGCCGTCAACCTCCGCTCGGACGCCAGCGACTCAGCTACAGTGCCGGCAGCGCACCCCTGCTTCAACTCGGCGGCCCTCTCCGAGCTGCTCCAGCTCGGACGCAGGCCCCCGCTTCCCTACACAACTTGGCCGCCTCCCTCCAGCGACTTGGACGTGGCGTCCCCAACATCCTCGACAAGCTGCTTCCACCAGCGCCTTCGACCCCAAAGATACATGGGCTCACCTCCAACTCGGATCCCCTGGCCAGTGACTTCAGCGCTCCGTCTGCTCGGGGCCGTGACGAACCGCGCCGCTGCTCGGGGCTGCCCCCAACCTCCTTTTTACTCGGAGCCATGCGGGATCACGCCGCTGCTCGGAGCCATCCCCTACAGCTCAAACGTGCCTCCATTCTGCCCCTCGTGTATGCCAGGTCAGAGCTGCAGCCAGGTAACTGGATCCCGGGCGAGACCAGGTTCAACCTGCTGCATCTCTCTCTTTCCAGGTTCAAACTGAAAGTGCATATTGAAACTTTTACTCTACTAACCTATCACGTTGTACATAATGGATCCACTTTGTAAACTTGTGGAACATGTGTTTTGAACCGGCTACTCGGGACCGTGAGGACACAAAAACCGGCGACGGAGCGAGGGGCTGTACGGCAAGACCGTGCTGATCGTAGCGCACCCACTCCACCACTCGGACGCAGTCGACACTACTCCTACTCAGACGACTCCCTGATCTCTTTCCAACTCGGGCGGCCTCCCTGACAAACAGCAACCCCGAAGAATCCTAGCTAATTTAATTGCTCAGTGGATTTTATTCTATGACTGCTAACGTACAACCTACTCGAATGTTTGTATTTCAGACTCACAGGCCAACTCGGATGAGCCATTTTCTCAAACGGCTAACGAGCTTGTTTAAGCACTTGGACGACTCCAACAACTCGGGTGTGGCTAGCTTTGCATGGTTTATCCATCAGCACACTGTTCATCCATCAACGTCATTGTGCTAGATCTGCAATGCATGACTCAGACAGCTACAAGTTTACTCTTTCGCAATGTATCAACTCGACGTCGACGAGCCGGATGAGCTACACACCCCTTCCATGACACTTCATCCGCGATGACCTGGACAAGCTACGCGCTTCGTCCACAACTCTGTGCTGCATCGACTCCACATCGACGATTCAGACGAGCTATGCACTCCTTCTGCGACATTTCATCTGCGATGACCCGAACGAGCTATGCACTCCTTCGGCGATGATCCAGACGAGGTACATACTCCTTTCACAACTCCGCTCTGCTTCGACTCGTCCGAGACTCGAATGTGCTACGCACTCATTTGACGACGGAATCCGTCACGACTCGGCCTACGCTTCGACTCGGCCTCAGATTCCTCCGAGGACTTCTCTTCATAAGCGTCACGGCTTCACCGACACCGACTACATCACCAACGGGGAAACATATAAGTTTCTCATACAACCAATTTTCGTACTTAATCTTTAGCAAGTTGGTCTCTCCCGAGCATCACCCGGGAACCACTTCTCGCCTTTACCCGAGTCCACCTCGATGAAACACAAATTATATTCCCCGTATTCCGACAGGTCCGCCGTCGAAGGTTGTAACACACTCGGGGGCTTAGCAACACCGGGGGCTACAACTTAGATTAGAATCAGATTTATCTTTGCTGGTGGCTGTTTGCTCCACCCATTAGTTGTGCCGCCAGTCGGCAAGTTGTTTACTTGGTTTTCTCCTGTTCTTCGTGAAACGCCTATACATGTTCGGTACCTAAACGCCTACTCTTCGTCTCCAACCCGGTCGCAACGTGACTGTCTGGTTGGAAAGAGCAATAGCTACTGGTCTGCCGACTCGCTAAATGGCTAAACACGAGAGAACAATCAACCAAGTTAGACATATTATTATCTGCAAAGTTTAAGTTCTACACTTTATTTCTGCAAAGTTTAAAGTCCCGCGTTTTCACCCAGCTTTCTGGGTATGAATACTATAATACTTTCATTCTCTATCTGTTTGCATTTCTTTCAGGTCAATGAAGGAAATATCTTTGGTTTCATTCCGCGCCCGCGCACAACGAGATTCCAAATTCCTTCAAGAAACAACACTCAAGAAAATGTTCCGTGTCCACGCACGATGAATCAATTTTGTATAGCTTCAGCAAAAGACTCCAACTAACTACCAATAGTTAGTCGAAGCCTTGGGGGCTACACCCAGTGGGTGCACTGATCGTGCTCCCACTGGAAGGAAAATTTATCCCGAGTAGATCTTCACTCGGAAGAACAACGTACCGAGTAAGTTACCACTCGGATGGTCAACAAAATCGAGTAAGTTGTCACTCGATAACCTAAATCATAACCGAGTAAGTCATCACTCGGGGTATTTTTGAAAGAGGCTATTTCTCAAACATGAAACAGTTTCGAACGCGATAATACTCGAGACTAAGTGACATGCATGAATGCAGCCATATTTCATAATACACAGCAAACGAAAAATCTTGTATTCATTAGCTGTTCGAGAAAAGTTCCGAATGGTTAATTCACTAATAGTCCGTCTCTGACGAAGATTGCCTGATTATTAGTATGATAAGGTGCGAGGGGTAAAGAATTGATATCCCATGTGGTATGACCTAAAGCTCATTGTGATGTTTTAGGATATCGAACTTTACAAATCTGGTTTATATGGAGTGTAAGGCCTTTTACTCCAAGACACGCCTTCCGAGGCCTCAGTCCACCTCTTCCGAGAGACGCTTGAGTGTCGCCAGATTTTTCCTTTAACTTGCCCGACCCACTTACAAGGGAAAAGTGTAAACTTCAGTAAAGTCCTTCCGGGCCTCTTATTGAGTTTTATTCTTCATATACCTTATGAATATGTCATCAATAGGAAGATCACTCTCCTTTGATGAAATCAATTATCCCAATTAATAAAAAGTCTCCAATCAAAAGACTCCCACTGGAAGGATTTACACAACAAATATCTAATCTAAAGACTCTAAGTAACTTCAAGAAGTTACTCGGAGCCTTGGGGGCTACTGTCATGGTCATACCTAAGGCATACCCTTAAGTATCGCATATCATGGGGTACCCTTAAGGAGATAATAAGAATAAGATTGACATATAACCGATTCAGGTGTTACTCGATGATCAAAGTATGATTACGCCTCCGAGTAACAAATAACTTGGGGTGGCATGCTACTCGGACATGAAGCTACCGAGTAACGGGCAACTCGGAGAAGACGATGCTCAACAGTCACCGAAGCTATACAGTCAAGCGTTCTGCTTCACTCATTATAATACGAATTAATGGAGGAGTTTCTATGTTTTAATTAGAAGCTTTATTCTAGCACTAATAGGCATTAATCCCTCATTTATGTAATTTGAGTGAGGTGGAGGTGGCGCACTCTATATAAGCCACCCCCACCACCACTACAAGGGGCAAAGCTCCCGTTCTTCTTCTTCCTCTAGTTTTCTTCGTCCTCTACCATGGAAAGGACCTCATGTACATCTTGTTCATACAAAGATAAGGAAAAGCTCCTCCGGGAGCGTGAGACGTAGGGATTTTATCTCCTCCGGGAGAGTCCCGAACTCGATAAAATCGCCTGCGTCACCCGTTTGCATCTCGATAGATCATGCTCCGTTCATACCCCCTCTCTATTCTGAGGATTATATCCACGACAGCTACTTTACTATTTTTGTAAAACTTGTAACTTGCACTATACCAGAGAGCCACAAAATTTTTGGGCAGTTTTATAAATCATTTAGTATTTGTTTTAATTATGTCATTGACAAAAGTGGACTTTAGGCTACTGTTTTTATTTATTGGATTTATTTTATAGCTCAACAAATTCCCATATCCATATGGACATGATCCACTGAATATTGGGCAATTTATAAAAGTGACTGCAAAGTTTTTGGTTGAACTTTTATTGGCCACATTGTTTTTTTAATTTCAAACCCAAGGAAATTTGAAATTTATTTGATTCATGATGATCAAGGGATACTTAGCAACAATAATCATAATTAACAACAGTGATTACTGTTCTATGACAGTGAGGGTGTTACAAATCTCCATCACTACAGAGAATTCTCGTCTCGAGAATTAAAGGTAGTGTAAGGGGTAAATTTTTGGTTTCGGATTCTAACGATTCTTCTGGTGCTTGTTGTCCTTCTCGAATAAGTTTATCCTTCACGTTGACGTCTTCATTTATCTGTATCAGTCAGTGTTCCAAATATCGGCCGATATTCCGATATATCGGCCGATATATCGCTTATCGGGGTCCTACCGATATGATAAACACTTATCTTCATGATTTATCGCTCTGGCCGATATATCTTCTGTCAGACCGATTTTTTTACCGATTTTTACCGATATTTTATGATTTTTACCGATTTTTACAGAAGAGCAGCACCACGGTAGGATTTCTCTTCTCCCCTGATTTTATTTCTCTAGTGAGCAAAATTTGAGATGATATTAGGTAGTGCAACGAGTGTTGCATGATTTTATCATCTCAAATTTATTAGTTGGTCCATTAGATGGCAGTTTATATTAGGCAGATTGTAATTATATTAGTTAATCATTGGTAAACTATGTAGATTGCTGATATGGTTCTTTCCTTCTATTTATGTAGATGTCTGCTTCAGATTGCTTGCGCTTGTACACTGATATAGCATATTTTGAATGCTGAGAGCACTTATTTTTCATGTGTGTAATAGTTAATATAGCATATTTAATTTATTTATATTAGGAAAACATGAGTTTTAAAAAAACTTGCCGATAAATGATCAACTGATATAACCGATAAATCGGCCGGTAAGCCGATTTATCCCTTATCGGGGCTCGACCGATAAGTTAACGATAAGCGATATCTTGAACATTGGTATCAGTGCATCTCGATGAGCTGTCATTCTTCCTTCGGGGATTCATCGTACTTACGAAAAGGGTAGGAGGGCAACTTAAGGGGGTCACCTCGGTACAAGGTTAATCAACCGAGGTTGTCCGAGGGAATGGGATACAGAGTATGTCTCGAGTTTAAACTCACGGAAATACATCGAGATAAACCAAAGAAGGTATGAGAAATTTCAAGCGAATATTCATGCATTCGACGTCGATGAAAGATGATGAAAAGAGGTCCAGAGCATCAGGCATAAGTACTGTGTATGATATCGGACTGAATATCACAAGGTAGGTGACTCGTGAATTGCATACGAGGTCAAGCACGGGAATAACCCCGGGAACACAAAGGTAAAGGAGAGTAAGGTTTTGATCCTGTGGAACTGTGGGTTATGGGCCCACATTGTATAAGAAGGGTGGTGACATTCCATGTGATCATGATGCAAGGTTTGTCAAGGAACAGTTTGTCAGGTATGTCGGCAACAATATCAATACCAGGAGCAGTGGACAAAGAGAAGCATTTTTCTACTCGTTAAGACGAGGCAGACCAATTGGCAAAGTTCTTGTCCATTGGTGGTCACCGAAAAGTCATAAACAATAGTAACAGGTTGTACAGACAAGGTAGTACACCGAAGTGCTTACATAAGCAAGGATTATCACTGCTCAGATAAGTTATATCACAAGAAATGTTAAACATATCAATGGAAGGGAAAATGTGATGATACACAAGTATCAGGTGCATATCTTTCCCAAGGGAAAGCAGAGCACGATCTACACGACCAAGTTGTATTGGAAGAGAGTCAAGGGAGGTTGTCGATGATAACACAAATCATCGAGGGGCAGGGATGGTATTTCACATGGTGAACCCAATGGACACATGGAAGAAGCCATGTAGGATTTGCCAGATAATAATACACCAAAGGTCGGGTGGTTCGCATGAATCTGATGTGAGTATCGGCACTCAACCAGAAGAAGAAAGAATGCAAAGGCATCGGATGATAGAAGCATTGGAATAATTCGAGGCTTAAGTACAAGGGAATTATGATTCCATATCGGGAGGTGGATGTAATTATCCACACCGACTTATCGGTGGTAGGAGATTGCAAAGGCGATGAACACATAGGGTCTCGGGAGTTTATCAGAGAGTAATCTTCGGAATATTCTGGTGAATCAGGCGACCATCTTGGGTGAAGGGATCTCCGGGTAGATGCGACCACGAGATCCTAATGTCAGAGTTAGAAAAATATTTAACCCGACAGAGAAGAGAGATCAGAGTCCCAGTGTAAAGGTTTGGAGAAAAAGGATCCTAATCCCATCCAGTTTGCGTCGTGGGCCGATAAGCCACACGACACTGTTAGTAAAGTAGTTTTTCAAAGACTAGACTTGAATTCGACCAAGGAGTTGGAAGGGGGTGTCCGACAGGCAGTCGGCTCTGATACCAACTTGTGACGCCCAAACGTATCTATAATTTTTGCTTTCTCCATGCATGTTTTGTGTGACTTTTCCATGATTTGCTTGAACTTTCATACACTTTTCAGCATATTTGGACTAATATATTAACCCAGTGCACCCAGCTGCCAGTTGATGTTTTCTGCTGTTTTTGTATTTCAGGTTTTCCGGCCATTAAAAGTGCTCCAAAAAATCCGGAAAAATCAGATAAAAAATCAGCGACCCGGAAGCTTCCGGAATCACCAAGGCAGCGGAAGGGGGGCGACCACAGGGACTCCAGAAGGGTCCCTGGCGTGGCCCCACCTTAGGCCGCGCCAGGGGGCCTCCTGGCTGCCCTGTGGGTCCCCTCGACACCCCCTTCCGCCTATATTTAGCCCTCGGGGTGGAAACCCCTAATATCGATCTCTTTTCCGCGAACTCGCCTTTGTACCGCCGCCGCCGCCGTTTCTAGATCGGGGCTGCCTGGAGAAGCTGCCCCGGCACCCTGCCGGGAGTAGGAACCCCCTCCGGGAGACCATCCATAGCCATGGACGCCTCCCGTATGTACCGTGAGTAGTTTCCCTTGGACCATGGGTCCGTGACCAGTAGCTATGTGTTGTACTTCTCTCCCCTCTTTGTGCTTCCACTTTCGAGACCTCGTGAGCTGCCTCACATGATCGAGACACTTCTGTAATTTCTGTTGTTGCTATGCTGATTTTGCTGGGATCTGATGGATTATGAGACTATGTTCAGATTGTGATGAGTAATATATTTGGTTGTTCTATTTTATATTTTGTTCTTGAGTAAATTCTTGCATGTTCTCTGTTGCAGTATTTTACTTTGTCCAAGTAGTTTGTTGCAACTCCAAGAGGGAGCGTTATGCTTGATTGTGGGTTTAGCCCCTTGATGTCTAGCTTGAGTGACAGAAACATGAGACTAGGGGATGTGCTGTTGCCACCAGGGATAAAACAACGGTGCTTGTATCCGCGAGTGCAAGGATTGTTTACTTTACGCAAAGTTCTTTTAATGCAGTTGTCTGTTGCTTTGAGTTTACACTTTGGGTGGGATTCGCAACTTAATACCAGCGAGATGTTCTGGATAGATATCTCAAGGTGGATGATTCGTAGTAGATGTAGTTGGATTTCGGTCTACTTACCTTGGCGTACTGCCCATTGCTTTTGAGCCCTTCCTTTCTTTGCAGCATAGTTAGCATTGCGGTGCCTTCATAATTCTGTCAATTGCCCAACTGTGATTTGTTTACCTCGCTAGCACTTTTATCGTCTTTTGGGAGAGAGACATCACTAGTGAAAATCACGGGACCCCGTTCCATCTTCACATTACTGTTTACATCCTTAGTTTACTTTCAGTTGCCACTATTATTATCTCTTGCGTTGATCCTTTGTAAACAACAAGGCCAGAGGAATTGGCAACTCCTCTGTACTCGTTGGGAGCAAAGTTATTTGTTGCTGTGTGCAGGTCCACGTCAAGCGCCGTGACACCTTCTTGTATCTCTTGGAGTCCTACTAGTTCGATAACCTTGGTATCTTCACCGAGTGAAATTTGCTGCTACGCTACAGCTCACCTTCCACTTGGGGTAACCAACGAGGAGTGAGAGATCCTCACCGTATCAAGCCAATTTCTGGCGCCATTGCCGGGGACTCCAGTTTACAAGATAGGGGAGTTTCACATTATCTTTTATCTTTGCTTTTTAGTCTTGTTAGTTTACCTTTCAGTTTTTACTTTTGTGTCCCTTATCAAAAATACCAAAAATACCTACTGCTACTATGGGTTCCAATGAAAACACCAAGTTGTGTGACTTCACCAGTCACAACAACAGTGACTTTATCTGCACTCCTATTGCCACACCTGCCACTTCTGCTACCTCTTATGAAATTAAACCTGCTCTGCTTAATCTTGTTATGAAAGATCAATTCTCAAGTGCCGGAGAGGACGCTGCCTTGCACTTAAACAACTTTATCGAGCTCTGTGATATGAAAAAGTACAAGGAAGTGGATGGAGACATCGTCAAGCTGAAGATTTTTTCCTTTCTCTTTGAGAGGAAGAGCCAAGGAGTGGCTGCAATCCTTACCCAAGAATAGTATCGATTCTTGGAGCAAATGCAAAGATGCTTTTATAGGGAAGTATTATCCCCCTGCTAAAATTATTCAATTGAGGAGTAAAATTATGAATTTCAGGCAATTGGATAATGAACACGTTGCCTAGGCATGGGAACGCATGAAATCTCTTGTCAAGAACTGCCCCACACATGGACTGACTACCTGGATGGTTATCCAGACTTTTTATGTAGGCTTGAACTTTACCTCGCGGAACCTGTTAGATTCGGCCGCGAGAGGAACTTTTATGTCAACCACACTTGGTGTTACCACAAAGCTACTTGATGAGATGATGCTGAACTACTCTCAGTGGCACACCGAAAGATCTCCAACTGGTAAGAAGGTAAATTCTGTCGAGGAGATCTCCTCTCTAAATGAAAAGGTTGACTTTATCATGTCTCTACTTACCAAGCAAGCTCCTATTGATCCTCAGGATGTTCCTTTAAATTCTTTGGTTGCTCAAGAACAAGTAGATGTGAACTTTATCTCTAGAAACAACTTTAATAATAATTCTTATAGGAGCAATTTTGCTAGTAATCCTAGGCCGTTTCCATCCACTTATGGGAACAACAACACTTATCCAAGCACCAAAAACCCTACCTCTGAACTAGAGAGTATGCTTAGAGACTTTATCACTACCCAAAAAGCCTTCAACAAGAATGTGGAAGAAAAACTAGCTAAATTAGATAATCGTTGTTTGAAGGTAGACAACTTAGCCCTTGATGTTGAGATGTTAAAAATTAGAACCTCTCCCCTTGAGGAGAGTAAGGTCACTCCTATTAATGCTATCCAGTTACAAATCAATGAAAATATTAGGATGATGGCTAAACTCAAAGAAAGATGGGCTAGAGAAAAAGAGGAAGAGGATAGAATTAAGAGCCTTCCTACTTACCACACAGTAGCCACTATCCAAGTAGTTGAGGATGTCCAAACAGTTAGCACCCATCACACCCCTAGTCCCACTGGACCTATCAATGGTGATGCTACCACCTCAACCATAGATGAAGAAACCTCTATGAACATAGAGGCTTTCAAACAAGTGAGCCTAAATGATGTCACTACCTCCTTGATAGATAGTAGTGACCTAGAATTTGACAACTGCACTTTACCTGAAGTTATTGGTTTCCTACACAAGATGTCTAGAGACCCCCACACAAGCACACTTAATCTTGCCTTCACAGAGCATATCACCAATTCTCTAACCAAAGTTAGGGAGGATAAGCTTAGACTAGAAGCCTACATACCTAGGAAGCTAGAATATGGTTGGGATCCTATGATAAAAATCAAATTGAATAACTTCTCTTGTTATGCTCTTTGTGATGTTGGAGCAAGTACCTCAGTTATGCCCAAAAGAATGTATGATATGCTTGAATTGAAACCTTTTGATCCCTGTTCTTTTGGTGTTCGTCTTTTTGATTCTTCCGTAAAGAAACCTTTGGGGAAGATCGACGATGTTCTTATCATTGTCAATGACAATTATGTTCCCATTGATTTCACTATTATGGACATTGAATGTGAACCTTCTTGTCCAATAATTTTGGGACGTCCTTTTCTTCGCACCGTTGGTGTTGTTATTGACATGAAAGAGGGGAATATCAAATTCCAATTCACTCTCAAGAAATGGATGGAACACTTACCTAGGAAAAAGATTAAGTTACCTTTTGAGTCCTTCACACGGGCTAGTTATTCTCTTGAAAATACTTGATCTTCTGCTTTAAGCCTAGCTAATGGCTCTAAAGAAGCGCTTTCGGGAGGCAGCCCGCAACAAATTTAGGTTTTTCTTTTTGCTTTTCTTCTGTTTTTAGTGGTCTTGATGATTGTTATTACCGTAGCAACATCATTGTATCTTTACTTTTCAAGCTTTCTGCCTTTTATAGCCTCATACGACAAGGGAAGTGAAAGTTGTGACACGCTGTCCAGAAAACAGATTCTGTCCTCGTGACGGGAAAAATCACACAAAAATCCCATTTCATCTTTTTGAGCTGATTTTTTTACACAGCGTGATCTATACAATTACGAAACTTTCGTATGTTCTGAGTTTTTGGATTTGAGTTGCAGAAGTACCCCTAAAAAATCGTTTTTACCTGCTGGTCTGTTTTTCATAGATTCTGTCCAGTTTTGCATTTTCTTCACTTTGAAAACCTTAAGCTTGCTTTTTCTTTGCAAATTTTTTTTGGAAATCTTGAGAAACAGTAGCTCTTCAAGTTTATCTTTATTTGCAGTAGAGGAAAATTATTTCATTGTGGGTACTAACCTCGCTAATCAGATTATGATGAGTTATGTATGAAGGAAGTTTTTAAGTGCGCGCTGGAAGATGATGAAAGAAGATCTTGGAGTGTCAAATGCTCAAGCTTGGGGATTCCCATGTGCACCCCCAAGAAATATTCAAGGAGACTCAAGCGTCTAAGATTGGGGATGCCCCCGTGCATCCCCTTCTTCATCAACAATTATCAGTTCGTCTCTCGTTGCACTATATTTTTATCACTTCATGCGTTATGTGCTATGCTTGGAGCGTCTCGCTCTTTAATTTTCTAGGTTTTTTTTTGCTTTGTTTGCTGTAGTAACAAGTTAGACCCCAGCTTACTCTTTTGTGTGGGAGAGATACACGCCCCGCTTGAACTAGAACTCCTCATAGGATTTGCATGCTTATTCTTTTAGTTGCGAGTTGTTCTTTTTCTTTTCTTAGCCGCTGCTCTTTTTAGTTGTAGTGCTTTAGTTTTTCTAGAGCTTTTCTTTTGTTTTAGGTTGAACTTTCTATAGGTTGCATGTTTTATCTTGTTAGAGAGTTTGCCTGTTGCACTGAGTTTTGTGTTTTGACTAGAAGTAGGTAGTTGAAGTTGCTATTCTCTTTGTAGTAGAACTTGCAATAGTTTTGAGGTATTGACTAGAGTAATGTTTGAACTTTTGGTGTCAAGAGATCGAGCCTATCAGTGATAGATGTCGTATTTTGGGCAATCCGTGTGTTTTTCGAAAACCAAAACCCCTGTTGGGAACTCTAGCTACTAGATGGATCACTAACCTCTGGAGGGTTCGAATATTAGAGTACACTCACGTACCATGAGTCGAGGATGTGCAAGGATAACCAAACCCCCATACACTCCTCCTCGGGGTACTTGTCTTGTTGTGAACCTCTAGATTTGATTGAGAGTTACCGATCATAAGTGCATGAGTTCTTCGGACTAATGTGAGTATTCGAAACTTGACACTTCCACCCACCTATACTTTTTCTAGCCTCTTCGGTACCGTGCATTGCCCTTTTCTCGCCTTGAGAGTTGGCGCATACTTCGCCGGTGCATCCCAACCCTTGGCACGATACGCTCTGTCATCATAAGCCTCCTTATATCTTTCCTCAAAATAGCCACCATACCTACCTACAAGGAATTTCCATAGCCTTTCCGAGATACATTGCCATGCAACATCCACCTTCTCATGACTTGATCTTCATGTCATACATGCTACTTGCTTGATCGATGAGCCACATGCTAGTTGGGCCTTGCCCTAATCATTGCTACATGACGCGCTAGTATCATTGCATATCCTGCTATCCTGGCAGAGGCATACATTTGCATCATGATAGTTATATCTTCTTTATGTGAGTACCTTTCTAAAGTGTGAAAGATCTCCTATATTCTTGTAAAATATAGAGTGTTGCCCCTAAAGTGAGGAAAAAATCAAAAGATCCCAAAGAGGAAAAATGATAGTTAAATAGAAAGAGCCATTGATGCCACCAAAAAAATACAAAAAAATAGAAAAAAGAGAAAAATAAAAATAAAAAGAGAGAAGGGGGCACACTACTATTCCTTTTGAGAGATCCACACTAGTACTTCATCCTCTATACCTTGTACTCCATAGAGATCATTATCATGCATATAGCTATGTGGGGACCTTCACACTATAGAACTTGGCTTGTATATTCCAATGATGAGCCTCCTCAAACGAGCTCTAGGTTTTCTTGAGCAAGCAAGCTGGATGCACCCCCACTAGTTACCTTGAGAGCTTTTAGCTCACATGTGCATACGTTGCATGGAAATCCCTACTCCTCACATCATATCTATCATATGGCCTTCTCTCGCCTATGATTGTCCTCATTGATGTGAGCCTTTCACACCTTTTTTGTCTTCCTCCTCCACCTTCTTTCTGTTTCGCCTTTTAGGTGTCAAATTTCTTGCTCACGCTCATCCATTGCATGAGTGCTCAAAAATATCGAAAGGGAGTGGATCAGTTTGACTTGTACCTGGCTAGTGGTCTGGGGACGAGTCAAGATAAGAATCCAAAGGAGACCAAGTGTGAAACTTTAGTAGATAGTTGTTCTCAACAACCTTTTTTCTCTCTTTTTCCCAGTCCCTGCTTGCACGCAAACACCATTTGGGGACATTCGAGTCACGGACAGCGAGAGCTCTTGCACCTTTTGTTCTTTTGTTGCTCGTGTCAATGCTAATATAGACTCTTGCTTGTTAAGACTTGAATTGAATTGCATGCTTTGATTGCTTTACTTAAAAGTCCTTATATGGTTGTGTGGCATGTCACCACATAAATTATGCTTGTTATCATTTACCTACTCGAGGACGAGCAGGAATTAAGCTTGGGGATGTTGATACGTCCCAAACGTATCTATAATTTCTGCTTGCTCCATGCATGTTTTGTGTGACTTTGCCATGATTTGCTTGAACTTTCATACAATTTCGAGCATATTTGGACTAATCTATTACCCCAGTGCACCCAGCTTCCAGTTGCTGTTTTCTGCTGTTTTTGTATTTCAGGTTTTTCGGCCATTAAAAGTGCTCCAAAAAATCCGGAAAAATCAGATAAAAAATCAGCGACCCGGAAGCTTCCGGAATCACCAAGGCAGCGGAGGGGGGGCCACCACAGGGACTCCAGAAGGGTCCCTGGCGTGGCCCCACCCTAGGCCGCGCCAGGGGGCCTCCTGGCTGCCCTGTGGGTCCCCTCGACACCCCCTCCACCTATATTTAGCCCTCGGGGTGGAAACCCCTAATATCGATCTCTTTTCCGCGAACTCGCCTCTGTACCACCGCCGCCACTGTTTCTAGATCGCGGCTGCTTGGAGAAGCTACCCCGGCACCCTGCTGGGAGGAGGAACCCCCTCCGGGAACCATCCATAGCCATGGACGCCTCCCGTATGTACCGTGAGTAGTTTCCCTTGGACCATGGGTCCGTGACCAGTAGCTATGTGATGTACTTCTCTACCCTCTTTGTGCTTCCACTTTCGAGACCTCGTGAGCTGCCTCACATGATCGAGGCACTTCTGTAATTTCTGCTGTTGCTATGCTGAGTTTTCTGGGATTTGATGGATTATGAGACTATGTTCAGATTGTGATGAGTAATATATTTGGTTCTTCTCTTTTATATTTTGTTCTTGAGTAAATTCTTGCATGTTCTCCGTTGCAGTATTTTACTTTGGCCAAGTAGTTTATTGCAACTCCAAGAGGGAGCGTTATGCTTGATTGTGGGTTCAACCCCTTGATGTCTAGCTTGAGTGACAGAAACATGAGACTAGGGGATGTGTTGTTGCCACCAGGGATAAAACAACGGTGCTTGTATCCGCGGGTGCAAGGATTGTTTACTTTACGCAAAGTTCTTTTAATGCATTTGTCTGTCGTTTTGAGTTTACACTTTGGGTGGGATTCGCAACTTAATACCAGCGAGATGTTCTGGATAGATATCTCAAGGTGGATGATTTGTGGTAGATGTAGTTGGATTTCGGTCTACTTACCTTGGCGTAATGCCCATTGCTTTTGCGCCCTTCCTTTCTTTGCAGCATAGTTAGCATTGCGGTGCCTTCATAATTCTGTCAATTGCCCAGCTGTGATTTGTTTACCTCGCTAGCACTTTTATCGTCTTTTGGGAGAGAGACATCACTAGTGAAAATCACGGGACCCCGGTCCATCTTCACATTACTGTTTACATCCTTAGTTTACTTTCAATTGCCACTATTATTATCTCTTGCGTTGATCCTTTGTAAACAGCAAGGCCGGAGGAATTGACAACTCCTCTGTACTCGTTGGGAGCAAAGTTATTTGTTGCTGTGTGCAGGTCCACGTCAAGCGCCGTGACACCTTCTAGTATCTCTTGGAGTCTTACTGGTTCGATAACCTTGGTATCTTCACCGAGGGAAATTTTCTGCTACGCTACATCTCACCTTCCACTTGGGGTAACCAACGAGGAGTGAGAGATCCTCACCGTATCAGCAAGGTACACGGTCGAGATCAGGGACTCACGGTGAGATATCACAACACAACTCTACAAATAAAATAATACAAGCTGTTTAATACAAGTCAGGGGCCACGAGGGCTCGAATACAACATCTCAAAATCACAAAGTTAGCGGAAGCAATAGTATCTGAGTACAGACACAAGATACATGATCTGCCTTAAGAAGGCTAGCACAAATAACAACAGATCGAAAAGTCGAGGCCTCTTGCTTGGAACCTCCGAACTACTCTTGGTCAAAGGGGAACTCGACGTCGTAGAAGGCATCGGGGATCTTCATGTTGCGGTGGTCGGCATCGGGGATCTCCGACTCCTGGACTCCAAGGCTTCGACGTCGACTCCAGCGGCCGATCAGGCAAAATAAAAAGGGGGAAATAAAGCAAGGGTGAGTATCTAGCATACCCACAAGTCTTACGTCCGCTACTAAGCATTTATGCATTGGTATCAAATGGAAAGGGGAGGCTGTATATAGTGGACTGAATGACAGAAAATCAGAATAAGGATAAGAAGCTAGGCCTAACGAAGACTAGCATCTTCCGATGAGTCTTGCAGCATGAGGAGAGAATAGCCAACAGTTTATATAAAGCATAAAGTAACAATGGAGAAGAAGTTGCTGCAACATTGTATAATAATAAGTTGTAATAATTAGCAATGCCTCTGAGATCCCTTCCTCGACTCCCTGCGAGGAAGAGAAGCCGGAACCAACAGTTTAATAGTAGTAGTTTGTAGTAGTAGGCTCTTACTTCAGCATAAAGCGTCCTGTTACCGTGCAAACGACTATTCGAATAGATCAAACTCCTTACAGGGGTGCACTACTGTTCAGCCTGCACGCTCGGATCTCCAGGGTGGCGTACACCTTGTTAGGGATGCCCCACCGAGCTATCCAACACGCCGAGGCCCATCCTACAACTCATCAGAGAGGTCCCCGCCGGTCTACATCCTAAGCGCAAGGGGGTCTTGGACCGTCGCCCCTCGCCCTCCGGGCCGTTGTGTACAGGGTGAATTCCGCGCAACTCCTCTGGGATGTGGATCTGATACGTCCAAAACGTATCTATGATTTCCGCTTGATCCATGCATCTTTTGTGTGATATTGCTATGATATTTATGCACTTCCATACACTTTTGATCATATTTGGACTAACCTATTAACTCAGTGCACCCCAGTGCCAGTTCCTGTTTTCTGCTGTTTTTGTATTTCAGGTTTTCCCATTATTTAAAGTGCCAGAAAAATTCAGGGAAAAATATAGGAAAAACTAGCCTACATGAAGCTTCGGGAAGAGCCCAAGTGGGGCCAGAGGGGAGCCAGGGGTGGCCCAGGTGGCCACCTGGCGCGTCCACCCCTAGGCTGTGCCAGGGGGGGGGGGCGCCTGGGCCCCCTGGTCCACCTCTGGCTACCCCCCTTCGCCTATATATCCCTCTCGTCTCGAAACCCTCGAGGACAGAACCCTTTTTCGCGATCTCTCCTCTGTTCGGCCGCCGCCGCGCTTCCAAGATCGGGAGCACCAGGAGCCCTCTTCCCAGCACCCTGTCGGAGGGAGGAACCACCTCCGGGGGCTTCTCCACCACCATGGATGCTTCCCGGATGAACCGTGAGTAGTCCCCCTTAGACCATGGGTCCATGATCAGTAGCTATGTGATGTTCTCCTCCCCTCTTTGTTCTTCATGGTTTAGATCTCGTGAGCCTCCCTACATGATCGAGGCACATATGTAATCTTTCTGCTGTTGCTATGCTGAGTTTGCTGGGATCTAATGGATTATGAGACTATGTTCAAATTGTTTTTGAGTAATATATTTGATTCTCCTCTTTTATATTTATGTTCTTGAGTAATTCTTGCATGTTCTCCGTTGCAGTTTATTGCTTTGGCGAAGTAGTAGGTATTAACTCCAAGAGGGAGCGTTATGCGTGATTGTGGGTTCATGCCCCCTGATGACTAGCTTGAGTGATAGAAACAGTAGTCTAGGGGATGTGCTGTTGCCACAAGGGATACAACAACGGTGCTTGTACTTACGGGTGCAAGGATTGTTTACTTTACGCAAAGTTCTTTAATGTAGTTGTCTGTTACTGTGAGTTTACACTTTGGGTGGGATTCACAACTTAATACCAGCGAGATGTTCTGGATAGATATCTCAAGGTGGATGATTAGTAGGTAGATGCAGATGGATTTCTGTCTACTTGTCTTGGCGTACCGTCCAAGCTTTGGAGCCTCTTCCTTTCTTAGTAGCATAGTTAGCATTGGTTTGCGCACATAATCCTATCAATTGCCCAGCTGTAATTTGTTTACCTCGCATGGCTATTTTATCGTCTTTTGGGAGAGAGACATCACTAGTGAACATCATGGGACCCCGGTCCATATTTCCACCACTGTTTACACCCGCTATTTATTTTCTGCTTTATTTCCTTTTCCGTTGCTATCGCTATCATTATTATCCCGTGCGTTTGATCCTTTGTAAACAACAAGGCCGGAGGGATTGACAACCTCTCTGTACTCGTTGGGAGAAAAGTTACCTGTTGTGTGTGCAGGTCCACGTCAACCGCCTAATTGCTGGCGCCGTTGTCACCTTCCTGTCGTTGTCGGAGTCCTACTGGAGACAAACCTTGGTATCTTCACCGAGGGAAATTTGCTGCTGTCTACATCTCAACCTTCCCACTTTGGGTAACCAACGAGAGGCGAGAAGCCATCAAAGCTCATTTCTGGCGCCGTTGCCGGGGACTCCACTCTTCAAGATAGGGGAGTTGCACACTATCTTTTATCTTTGCTTTTTAGTCTTGTTAGTTTACCTTTCAATTTTTGCTTTAGTGTCCCTTATCGAAAATCAAAAAAATAGTTATCTTCCTTGCTGTTGCTATGGGTTCCACCGAGAACACAAAGTTGTGTGACTTCACTAGTCATAACAACAGTGACTTTATCTGCACTCCTATTGCTCCACCTGCCACTTCAGCACCTTCTTATGAGATTAAACCTGCTTTGCTGAACCTTGTTATGAATGATCGATTATCCGGTGCTGGAGATGATGCTGCTTGGCACTTAGACAATTTTGTCGAGCTCTGTGATATGCAAAAGTACAAAGAAGTAGATGGTGATATCGTTAAGCTTAAGATTTTTCCTTTCTCCTTGAGAGGAGGAGCTAAAATTTGGTTTCAATCCTTTCCTAGGAATAGCATAGATTCTTGGGATAAGTGCAAGGATGCTTTTATTGGGAAGTACTACCCCCCAGCTAAGATTATCCAATTGAGGAGTAATATTATGAATTGTAAGCAATTGGATAATGAGCACGTTTCCCAAGCTTGGGAACGCATGAAATTTCTTGTTAAGAATTGCCCTACGCATGGTTTGACTACTTGGATGGTTATCCAAACTTTTTATGCAGGCTTGAACTTTACCTCGCGGAACTTGCTAGATTCGGCCGCGGGAGGAACCTTTATGTCAACAACGCTTGGTGCTGCCACAAAACTACTCGATGAGATGATGACCAACTATTCCCAATGGCATACCGAAAGAGCTCCAACAGGTAGGAAGGTAAACTCTGTCGAGGAGATCTCCTCCCTAAATGAAAAGTTGACTTGATTATGTCTCTACTTACCAAGCAATCTCATATTGATCCTCATGATGTTCCTTTAATTTCTTTCATTGCTCAATATCAAGTAGATGTGAACTTTATCTCTAGAAACAACTTCAATAACAATGCTTATAGGAGTAATTTTGGTAGAAATCCTAGACCGTTCCCCTCCAACAACTATGGGAACAACAACACTAACCCTAGCACCAAGAACTCCACTTCTGAACTAGAGAGTATGCTTAAAGACTTCATCACTACCCAAAAAGCCTTCAACAAGAGTGTAGAGGAAAAACTAGACAAATTAGATAATCTCTCGTCGAAGGTAGACAATTTAGCCCATGAAGTAGAATTGCTTGAAATTAGAACTTCTCTTGAGGAGAGGAAGGTCACTCCTATGAACGATATTCAAGTGCAAATTAATGAAAACATTAGGATGATGGCTAAAATTAAAGAGAGATGGTCTAGAGAAAAGGAGGAAGAAGATAGAATTAAGAACCTTCCTACACACCATACCGTTGCTACTATCCAAGTTGTTGAGGATATCCAAACTCTTAGTACCCAATGCACCCCTAGTCCCATAGGACCTATTAATGGTCATGCTATGACCTCAACCGTAGAAGAAACTCCTATGACTATAGAAGCTACCAAACAAGTGAGCCTAAAGGACACCACTACCATTTTACTTGATAGTAGTGACCTCAATTTTGATAATTGCACCCTTTCTAAAGTTATTGGTTTCCTTCACAAGATGTCTAGACATCCCCACACTAGCACACTTAATCTTGCCTTCACGGAGCATATCACTAATGCTCTCATTAAAGCTAGGGAGGAGAAGCTTAGGGTAGAAGCCTCCATAACTAGAAAGCTAGATGATGGTTGGGATCCTATGATTAAAATTAAGTTGAATAAGTTCTCTTGGTATGCTTTATGTGATGTTGGAGGTAGTACCTCCGTTATTCCCAAAAGAATGTATGATATGTTTGAATTGAAACCTTTTGATCCTTGTTCTTTTGGTGTTCGTCTTGTTGACTCTTCCGTAAAGAAACCTTTGGGGAAGATCGATGATGTTCTTATCATTGTCAATGACAGTTATGTTCCCGTTGACTTTACTATTATGGACATTGAATGTGAACCATCATGTCCAATTATTTTGGGACGCCCTTTTCTTCGCACCGTTGGTGCTGTCATTGATATGAAAGAAGGGAATATAAAATTCCAATTCCCTCTCAAGAAAGGGATGGAACACTTCCCTAGAAAGAATATTAAGTTACCTTTTGAGTCCGTTACACGGGCTAGCTATTCTCTTACTCTTGATAAAACTTGATTTTCTCTTTTTGCATCATGCCTAGCTTAAATGCATAAAAGAAAGCGCTTTTGGGAGGCAGCCCGCAACGAATTAGGTTTATTTTGCTTTTGTTGTGTCTTGATGTTTGTTACTACTGCAGCAACATCATTGTATCTTTACTTTTCAAGCTTTGTGCCATTTATAGCCTCATATGACAAGGGAAGTGAAAGTTGTGACATGCTGTCCAGAAAACATATTCTGTCCTCGTGACGGGAAAAATCATAGAAAACTCCCAGTTCATCTTTTTGAGCTATATTTTTTACACAGCGTGCCCTATACAATCACAGAACTTTCGTATGTTCTGGTTTCTTTGATTTGAGTTGCATAAGTGCCCCAAATTTTTTTTACTACCTGCTGGTCTGTTTTTCACAGATTCTGTCCTGTTTTGCCTTTCTCTATTTTGCAAACCTTAAGCATGCTTTTTATTTGCAAAAACTTCTTGGAAATCTTGAGAAACAGTAGCTCTTCAAGAATATCCTTATTTCCAGTGGAGAAAAATTATTTTATTGTGGGTACTAACCTCGCTAATCAGATTATGATGAGTTATGTATGAAGGGAGTTTTCAAGTGTGCGAGGGAAGATGATAAAAGAAGATTCAGGAGGGTCAAACGATAAAGCTTGGGGATGCCCCCGTGCACCCCCAAGAAATATTCAGGAAGACTCAAGCATCTAAGCTAGGGGATGCCCCCATGCACCCCCTTCTCCATCAACAATTATCAGTTCCTCTTTCGTTCCACTATATTTTTATCACTTCATGTGTTATGTGCTATGCTTGGAGCGTCTTGCTCTTTATTTCATTTTTAGTCTTCTTTAGCTTTGCTTGCTGTTCATAACAAGTTAGAACCCAACTTTCTTTGTGTGGGAGAGAAACACGCTCCACTTCACCCTAGAACACAACATAGGATTTTCATGATTATCTTTGTTGTGTGTGTTCTTTATCTTTTTTGTAGCTGCTGTCATGTTTAGCTTATAGTTTTCATGCTTATCTTTTTAAGAGCTTTTGTTTAGTTTGTTGCTGGAACACTCTTGAGTTTTCATGTTTATCATGTTTAAAGAGTTTGCCTATTGCACTGAGTTGTGTGTCTTGACCTGAAGTAGGTAATTGAGGTTGCTATTCAATTGTAGTAGTAACTTGAAATAGTTTTGAGGTATTGCCATGAGTAATGTTTGAACTTTTGGTGTCAAGAGCTTTAGACTATTAGTGATAGATGTCGTATTTTGGGCAATCCGTGTTTATTTTCGAAAAACCTACAAAATTAGTTGAGAACTTTAGCTACTAGATGGATCACTAATCTTTGGAGGGATCGAATATTAGAGTACACTCACGTACCATGAGTCGAGGATGCGCAAGGATAACCAAAACCCCATACACTCCTCCTCGGGGTACTTGTATCTTTGTGAACCTCCTAATTATATTGAGAGTTACTGATAATAAGTGCATGAGTTCTTCGGACTAATGTGAGTATTCGAAAGTTGACACTTCCACCTACCCATATTTTTCTAGCCTCTTCGGTACCGTGCATTGTCCTTTCTCACCTCGAGAGTTGGCGCATACTTGCCGGTGCATCCAAATCCTTCGCACGATACGCTCCGTCATCATAAGCCTCATTATATCCTTCCTCAAAACAGCCACCATACCTACCTATCAAGGCATTTCCATAGCCTTTCCGAGATACATTGCCATGCAACATCCACCTTCTCATGACTTGATCATCATGTCATACATGCTTTTGCTTGATCGATGAGCCGCATGCTAGTTGGGCTTTTCCGTAATCATTCCTACATGACGCGCTAGTATCATTGCATATCCTGCTACACTGGCAGAGGCATACATTTGCATACTTCATGATATTTTCATTTTCTTTATTTTGAGTACTTTTGTAAAGTGTGAAAGATCTTCTATACTTCTTGTAATATATAGAGTGTTGCCACTAAATTGAGGAAAAGAACCCAAAGAGGACAAATTCAAAAGATCCCAAAGAGGACAAATGAGAGTTAAATAGAAAGAGCCATTGAGGCCACAAAAAAATACAAAAAATAGAAAAAAGAGAAAAAGAAATAAAAAGAGAGAAGGGGGCACACAACTATTCCTTTTGAGATATCCACACTCGTACTCCATCTTATAACTTGTACTCCATAGAGATTATCATTTATGCATATAGCTATGTGGGGACCTTCACACTTTAGAACTTGGCTTGTATATTCCAATGATGAGCCTCCTCAAATGAGCTCTAGGTCTTCTTGAGCAAGGAAGTTGGATACACCCCCACTAGTTCCATTGGAGAGCTTACCTTAGCTCATATGTGCATCCGTTGCATGGCAATCCCTACTCCTCACATCATATCTATCATTTGGCTTTCTCTCGCCTATGATTGTCCTCATTGATGTCAGCCTTTCACACCATTTTTTTCTTCCTCCTCCATCATTTCTCTCTCTTTGCCATCCTAAGTGTCAACTTTCTTGATTACGCTCATCCATTGCATGAGTGCTCAAAATATCGAGAGGGAGTGGATCATTTTGACTTGTACCTGGCTAGTGGTCTGGGGATGAGTCAAGATAAGATTCCAAATAAGACCAAGTGTGAAACTTTAGTAGATTAAGTTCTCAACAATAAAAACTATGTTTTACTCTCTCGTATATCCCTATTCCCTTTCTTGCACGCAAACACCATTTGGAGACATTCGAGTCACGGACAACGAGAGCTCTTGCACCTTTATGTTCTTATGTTGCTTGTTTCAATTCTAATATAGACTCTTGCCTGTTATGACTTGAATTGAATTACATGCCTTGATTTCTTTACTTAAAAGTTCTTATATGGTTAGTAGCATGTCACCACAGAAATTATGCTTGTTATCATTTACCTACTCGAGGACGAGCAGGAATTAAGCTTGGGGACGTTGATACGTGCAAAACGTATCTACAATTTCCGCTTGCTCCATGCATCTTTTGTGTGATATTGCTATGATATTGATGCACTTCCATACACTTTTGATCATATTTGGACTATCCTATTAACTCCGTGCACCCCAGTGCCAGTTCATATTTTCTGCTGTTTTTGTATTTCAGGTTTTCCCATTACTTAAAGTGCTAGAAAAATTCCGGGAAAAATATAGGAAAAATCAGCATACATGAAGCTTCTGGAAGAGCCCAAGTGGGGCCAGAGGGGAGCCAGGGGTGGCCCAGGCGGCCACCTGGCGCGGCCACCCCTAGGCCACGCCAGGGGGGGCGCCTGGGGCCCTTGGTCCACCTCTGGCTCCCCCCTTCGCCTATATATCCCTCTCGTCCCTTTTTCGCGATCTCTCCTCTGTTCTGCCGCCGCCGCGCTTCCAAGATCGGGAGTACCAGGAGCCCTCTTCCCGGCACCCTGCCGGAGGGAGGAAACACCCCCGGGAGCTTCTCCACCACCATGGATGCTTCCCGGATGAACCGTGAGTAGTCCCCCTTGGACCATGGGTCCATGATCAGTAGCTATGTGATGTTCACCTCCCCTCTTTGTTCTTCATGGTTTAGACCTCGTGAGCTGCCCTACATGATCGAGGCACATATGTAATATTTCTGCTATTGCTATGCTGTGTTTGCTGGGATCTGATGGATTATGAGACTATGTTCAGATTGTGTTTGAGTAATATATTTGATTCTCCTCTTTTATATTTATGTTCTTGAGGAATTCTTGCATGTTCTCCGTTGCTGTTTATTGCTTTGGCCAAGTAGTAGGTAGTAACTCCAAGAGGGAGCGTTATGCATGATTGTGGGTTCATGCCCCCTGATGACTAGCTTGAGTGACAGAAACATGAGTCTAGGGGATGTGATGTTGCCAAAAGGGATAAAACAACGGTGCTTGTACTTGCGGGTGCGAGGATTGTTTACTTTACGTAAAGTTCTTTAATGCAGTTGTCTGTTGCTTTGAGTTTACACTTTGGGTGGGATTCACAACTTAATACCAGCGAGATGTTCTGGATAGATATCTCAAGGTGGATGATTAGTAGGTAGATGCAGATGGATTTCAGTCTACTTGTCTTGGCGTACCGCCCAAGCTTTTGAGCCTCTTCCTTTCTTAGTAGCATAGTTAGCATTGGTTTGCGCACATAATCCTGTCAATTTCTCAGCTGTAATTTGTTTACCTCGCATGGCTATTTTATTGTCTTTTGGGAGAGAGACATCACTAGTGAACATCATGGGACCCCGGTCCATATTTCCACCACTGTTTACACCCGCTATTTATTTTCAGCTTTATTTCCTTTTCCGTTGCTATCTATATCATTATTGTCCTGTGCGTTTGATCCTTTGTAAATAACGAGGCCGGAGGGATTGACAACCTCTCTGTACTCGTTGGGAGCAAAGTTATTTGTTGTGTGTGCAGGTCCACGTCAACCGCCTAATGCTGGCGCCATTGTCACCTTCCTATCGTTGTCGGAGTCCTACTGGAGAAAAACCTTGGTATCTTCACAGAAGGAAATTTGCTGCTGTCTACTTATGAACCTTCCACTTTGGGTAACCAACGAGGGGCGAGAAGCCATCAGGATCCGACCGTGCCACAATGCTGAAATGAACGTCTTTCAGAGCTTTCGAACGAGACCACAACGCAGAGGGCCCACACCGTAATCCCACGTGAAGGTAGTGCGTACAGGCCTTTGCGGCCTCTCAAGTCATCCACCTGAACCATTAAGCATTTCATTATTATCTGTCGGGAAAACCGTTATCGTTGCCCCTTTCTGGGTGAGTCGCGGACAACGACAACAGCCAGGTCCACCCCCATAACCAGAGCCGGTGGCTGCCTGCCCTATTGTCCCACCAACTCATGCGGTTACCAACAAGGTGAACCATCTCCTTACCTTATCTCGCGTGTGCTCTTGGAAGAGCTCGACTTTCGTACAACAGGGTATCTCACGTCCAACGAGCAAGGACCAGGCCCACAATGGTATTCGCCTGTCCTGCCGTCCCGATACAATCCTTGCGCGGGCACCGTTGGGTCACCCGACTCCTTACCTTTAAGGAAACCAGTTGATTCAGGTGCCTACCATCAAGTGAAACCAGGAGGAATCACCCTCGATGGTACACTTGAAGAGGTTCAACAGAGACATCAGCGGAATGAACTAAAGAGGTAAACCTCGTATCATCCCGGTGGTGCTACGCTACTGAGCCGACGAGAGTGAAATACGAGTCCATCCACTCGTAAGTCAAACTCGAAGCGACTCGGGAGAGTCTCACCGTTGTAGGTTCCCTTGGGCGTCTGCTCTGTACCGTACCTGTTTAAGTTATAGTAGTTTAAACCCGCATTCACTCCCAGAGTGATCACAACCCGCTATCTAATCCTAGTTGACTAACAATGCGCAGGGCCAACTGCTGAATATTATATATATATTATAAGGCAGCATAGGACAAGGAATGGTACATCAAGGGGCGACAATGACAGGCTATGCAATTGAATAGGTAAGCAACGTAGCAGCATCAATGCCTAGTGCAAGAAATGTACGGGAAGATAGGCGATATCTGGGGAAGGAAATGGCTCTGCTTGCCTGGAAGCTCGACGGTAGAGGTACGATCGTTGACGAAGTAGTCGATCACAGGGGCATCGGCAGCGGACGTCGAGACTATCAGACAATAAGAGAGGGGGAAGAAAAAATAAATACACAGCAGGAATATCAATACAAATTCAAGACATGGCAAACGCAGTGTTGACGGTGTTCTAACACAGTGTTGAGTATTATAGGCGCATCGGAAATTTATCCGGGGATGACTCATCGGTACCAGTTGATTACCGGACCGATGATCCGGAGGGGAAGGTTCCATGTCTGTAGTGTTAGCGACATCTGACAGATATGTGGATAGTGTATCCATGCTCGCAGGTTTATTTTGAACAACTTTCATATTAAGAATAATTTCATCCGGAAAGTTTTACCGGCTCCGGGTGATTACCGGACAGTGCAATCAGAGGGGGAATGTCCCGTGTGCGGTATGTTGGAGGGGTGTGGTGGGGGTATGGGTAGCGTATCCGTATTCGTGGCATTTTCCTGATCAACTTTGATATATAAATTATTTTCATCGGAGTTACGGTTTAAAAGATATCGAATTTCAAAGTTTTAAATCATTTTCTAGAATTTATTTTATTATTTAGTTTAAACATTATCCAAACCCTTATCCACAATAATACTGACATGTGGGGCCACCCTATCACAAGCTGAGGCCTGTGACTGGTCAAACTGACCAGTGGGTCCCACATGTCATTCACTGATGATTTACAAATCCTTTTTATTTAATTTCTTACAAGTAGGGACCAACTGTCATTGAGACATTATTGTTTTAATAGTTATTTTAAACTAACGGAGGGTTAAGTGGTGCTGGCCCACATGTCAATGGCTCAAGGGGTATTTCATTATTACTAATCTGTTATTAGTTTAGGGGCTTATGGACCACATGTAATGCACACATTTTAATTAAGAGAGTGATTTTTATCTTTAATGTGTTTATTTTGCAGGAGGTTCCACCAGTCAGTGGGGTGTGGAGGGGGCTTAGCCTACGGCGGTTAACCCATACGCTGGCGGCGAGCTCTGGCCGCGGCGAGGCCAGTAGGGGAGGGCCCGCAGCGGGCAGGCAGGGCAAGGCGAGGAGGTGCGACGCGGCGAGGCACGCGCGGTAGAGTGCGCAAGGGGGCGCGACCATGCACGGAGGCAGCTGCGGCGGAACCGCAGCAGCGGCGAGCGGTGACAGGCCGGGGGGAAGGGGGGCGCGGCGGGCGTGGCCACTAATATGTCTCAAACATATCGATAATTTCTGCTTGCTCCATGCGTGTTTTGTGTGATATTGCTATGATCTAGATACACTTTCATACATTTTTTTATCATATTTGGACTAACCTACTAACTCAGTGCACCCCAGTGTCAGTTCCTGTTTTCTGATTTTTTTCTATTTCAGTTTTCCCCCATATAAAAAGTGCTCCAAAAATCCAGGAAAAATCAGATAAAATATCAGCGTGTCGGAAGACTCCCGAAGCCCGAATGAGGGCCAGGGGGCCACCACCAGGCACCCAGGCGGCCACCTGGCACGGCCAGGGGGGCGCCTGGGCCCCTGGTGGCCCCCCTGGCTGCCCCCCTTCGCCTATTTATTCTCCGTCACGGGAAACTTCCGAAGACAGAACCCTATTTCGCAAATTCTCCTCTGTTCCGCCGCCGCCGCGCTTTCAAGATCGGGAGCACCGTCAGGACCCTTCCCGGCACCCTGCCGGAGCGAGGATCGACCTCCGGGGGCTTCCCCTCCACCATGGGTGCTTCCTAGATGTGCCGTGAGTAGTCTACCTTGGACCATGGGTCCGTGATCAGTAGCTATGTGATGTTCTCCTCCCCTCTTTGTTCTTCATGGTTTAGACCTCGTGAGCTGCCCTACATAATCGAGGCACTTATGTAATTCTTCTGCTGTTTCTATGGTGAGTTTGATGGGATCTGATGGATTATGAGATTATGTTCAGATCGTGATAGAGTAATATATTTGGTTTTGATCTCTTATATTTTTGTTCCTAAGTAATTCTTGCATGTTCTCCGTTGCTGTTTATTTCTTTGGCCAAGTGGTAGGTACTAACTCCAAGAGGTAACGTTATGCTCAATTGTGGGTACATGCCCCCTGATGACACGCTTGAGTGACAGAAACATGAGTCTAGGGGATGTGCTGTGGCCACAAGGGGGAAAACACTAGTGCTTGTAACCGCGGTTGCAAGGATTATTTACTTTACGCAAAATTCTTTTTAATGCAGTTGTCTGTTGCTTTGGGTTTACACTTTGGGTGGGGCTCGCAACTTAATACCTGCGAGATGTTCTGGATAGATATCTCAAGGTGGATGATTAGTAGTAGATGTAGATGGATTTCCGTCTACTTATTTTGGTGTACTGTCCATGCTTATGAGCCTCTTCCTTTCTTTTGTAGCATAGTTAGAACTGCGGTGCGTTTATAATCCTGTCAATTGCTGATCTGTAATTTGTTTACCTCGCATAGAAATTTTATCGTCTTTTGGGAGAGAGTCATCACTAGTAACATCTTGGGACCCCGGTCCATATTCTCATCACTGTTTACAAGCTCATTTATTTTCTCGCATTTACTTTTAGTTTCTACCATTATCATTATCATTATCCCTTGTGTGTTTGACCCTTTGTAAACAACAAGACCGGAGAGATTGACAACCTCTCTGAACTTCGTTGGGAGCAAAGTTAATTGTATTGTGTGCAGGTCCGCGTCGGGTGCGCTGCTGTCACCTACTTATCATCGCCGGAGTCCTACGGGAGACAAACCCTATGCTGTAGACATGGGAAATTTTCTGCTATCCTACATCTCACCTTCCACTTGGGGTAACCAACGAAGGGCGAGAAGCCATTACCACTTCCCCGCCATCAAGCAAATTTTTGGCGCCATTGCCGGGGACTCTGAGTGATAAGATAGGGGAGTTGCTCAATATCCTTTACCTTTACTTTTTAGTCTTGTTAGTTTACCTTTCTTTTTTTTATCTTTGTGTCTTATATCGAAAATTACAAAAAAATCTGCCACACTTGCTGCTACTATGGGTTCCACTGAAAACACCAAGTTGTGTGACTTCACCAGTCACAACAACAAAGAATTTATCTGCACTCCTATTGCCACACCTGCCACTTCGGCTACCTCTTATGATATTAAACCTGCTTTACTGAAGCTTGTTATGAGAGATCAATTCTCTGGTGCTGGAGATGATGCTGCTTTACACTTGAATAATTTTGTTGAATTATGTGATATGCAAAAGTATAAAGAAGTAGAAGGTGATGTTGTTAAGCTCAATCTTTTTTCCTTTCTCTTTGAGGGACGGAGCTAAAATCTGGTTTCAATCTTTACCTAGGAATAGCATAGATTCTTGGGATAAGTGCAAAGATGCTTTTATTGGGAAGTACTACCCACCTTCTAAAATTATCCAATTGAGGAGTAACATTATGAATTTTAGGAAATTGGATAATGAACACGTTGCCCAAGCTTGGGAACGTATGAAATCTCTTGTTAAGAAATGCCCTACACATGGTTTGACTACCTGGATGGTTATCCAGATTTTTATGCAGGCTTGAACTTTACCTCGCGGAACCTGTTAGATTCGGCCGCGGGAGGAACCTTTATATCAGCTACACTCGGTGCTACCAACAAAATCCTTGATGAGATGATGACCAACTATTCCCAATGGCACACCGAACACGCTCCAACAGGTAGGAAGGTAAATTCTATCGAGGAAATTACCTCCTTAAATAATAAAGTTGATTTAATTATGTCTCTACTTACCAAGCAACCCTCTATTGATCCTCATGATGTTCCTTTAAATTCTTTGGTTGCTCAGGAACAAGTAGATGTGAACTTCATTGCTAGAACCAACTTTAATAATAATGCTTATACGGGCAACTTTGCTAGAAATCCTAGATCGTTTCCATCCACTTATGGGAACAACAACACTTACCCTAGCAACAAGAACCCCACTTCTGAATTAGAAAACATGCATAGAGACTTTATCACTACCCAAAAATCTTTCAAAGAGAATGTGGAAGAAAAGCTAGCTAAATTAGATAATCTTTGTTTGAAGGTAGACAGCTTAGCCCTTGATGTTGAGATGTTAAAAATTAGAACCTCTCCCGTTGAGGAGAGCAAGGCCACTCCTATTGATGCTATCCAGTTAAAAATTAATGAAAATATTACGATGATGGCTAAACTTAAAGAAAGATGGGCTAGAGAAAAAGAGGAAGATGATAGAATTAAGAGCCTTACTACACACCACACAGTTTCCACTATCCAAATCGTTGAGGATACCGAAACTATTAGCACCCAATGCACTCCTGGTACCATTGGACCTATTAATGGTGATGCTAATACCTCAACTATAGAAGAAGAAACTCCTATGAACATAGAGGGTTTCAAACAAGTGAGCTTAGATGACACTACTACCACCTTTCATAGTAGTGATTTTGATAGTTGCACTCTCTCAGAAGTTATTAGCTTATTACAAAAAAATTCTAGAGACCCCCACACTAGCACACTTAATGTTGCCTTCACGGAGCATATCACAAATGATCTTATCAAAGCTAGGGAGGAGAAGCCAAGGATAGAAGCCTCCATACCTAGGAAGCTAGATGATGGTTGGGACCCTATGATCAAAATTAAATTAAATAACTTCGCTTGCTATGCTTTATGTGACGTTGGAGCTAGTACCTCCGTCATGCCGAAAAGAATGTATGATATGTTTGAATTGAAACATTTTGATTCTTGTCCATTTGGTGTTCTTCTTGTCGATTCTTCCGTAAAGAACCCTTTGTGGAAGATCAACGATGTTCTTATCATTGTCAATGACAACTATGTTCCCGTTGATTTCATTATTATGGATATAGAGTGTGAACCTTTATGTCCAATTATTTTGGGACGTCCTTTTCTCCGCACCGTTGGTGCAATCATTGAACTTGAAAGAGGGGAATATAAAATTTCAATTCCCTCTCAAAAAATGAATGGAACACTTCCCTAGAAAGAAAATCAAGTTACCTTTTGAGTCTGTTACACGGGCTAGCTATTCTTTTTCTCTTGATAAAACTTGATTCTTCTTTTGCCTTATGCCTAGCTTAAAGGCGTAAAAGAAAGCGCTTGTTGGGAGGCAAACCAAGGTGTTTTTACTTCTGCTTTAGTAGTCTTGATGATTTTTACTACTGTAGAAACATCATTGTATTATTATTTTCAAGCTTTGTGACAATTATAGCCTCATATGACAAGGGAAGTGAAAGTTGTGACATGCTGTCCAGAAAACATATTCTGTCCTCGTGACGGGAAAAATCAGATAAAATCACCAGTTCATCTTTTTGAGCTGAATTATTTACACAGCGTGCTCTATACAATCACATAACTTTCGTATGTTCTGAGTTTTTTGATTTGAGTTGCAGAAGTACCCCTACAAAATTCATTACTACCCGTTGTTCTGTTTTTCACAGATTCTGCCACGTTTTGTCTCTCCTATCTTTTGCAAATCTTAAGCTTGCTTTTTCTTTGCAAAAACCTTTTGGAAATCTTGAGAAACAGTATATCTTCAAGAATATCTTTATATCCAGTGGGGAAAAATTATTTATTAAGGGTACTAACCTCTCTAATCAGCTTATGATGAGTTATGTATGAAGGGAGTTTTCAAGTGTGCGATGGAAGATGATGAAAGAAGATTCAGGAGTGTCAAGCGCTCAAGCTTGGGGATGCCCCCATGCATCCTCAACAAATATTCAAGGAGACTCAAGCGTCTAAGCTTGGGGATGCCCCCGTGCATCCCCTTCTCCATCAACAATCATCAGTTCGTCCTTCGTCTCACTATATTTTTATCACTTCATGCGTTATGTGCTATGCTTGGAGCGTCTCGCTCTTAGGTTTTATTTTTAGTTTTCTTTAGCTTTGCTTGTTGTTCATAACAAGTTAGATCCCGTCTTACTTTGTGTGGGAGAGAAACACGCTCCACTTTAAAAATCTAGAACACATCATAGGATTCTTCATGCCTATCTTTTTGCTGTTGTGTGTTCTTTATCTTTTCATAGCTACTGTCATGTTTAGTTTTAGTTTATTTTTAGCAAGAGCCTTGTCTTTTGTTTAGTTTGTTGCTGGAACTCTCTTTAGTTTTCATGTTTATCTTGTTAAGAGAGTTGGTTGTTGCACTGAGTTATGTCTTGTCTTGAAAGTAGGTAATTGAGGTTGCTATTTAATTTTAGTAGTGACTTTCAATAGTTTTGAGGTATTGATGTGAGTAATGTTAGAACTTTTGGTGTCAATAGACCTAGACTATTAGTGATAGGTGTCGTATTTCGGGAAATCCGTGTTTATTTTCTAAAACCTACAAAATTAGTTGAGAAATCTAGCTACTAGCTGGATCACTACTCTTTTGAGGGTCGGATATTAGAGTACACTCACGTACCATGAGTCGAGGATGCGCAAGGATAACCAAACCCCCATACACTCCTCCTCGGGGTACTTGTCTCTTTGTGAACCTCCTCATTAGATTGAGAGTTACCAATAATAAGTGCATGAGTTCTTCGGACTAAAGTAAGTATTTAAAGTTGACACTTCCACCTCCTTATATTTGCTAGCCTCTCCTGTGCCGTGCATTGCCTTCTTCTCATTCCGAGAGTTGGAGTCCACCTTCGCCGGTACATCCAAACCCTTGGCATTATACGCTCTTTCATCATAAGACTCCTTATATCCTTCCTCAAAACAGCCACCATAACTACCTATCAAGGCATTTCCATAGCCTTTCCGAGATATATTGCCATGCAACATGCACCTCTTCATGACTTGATCTTCATGTCATACATGTTCCTGCTACACTGGCAGCGACATACATTGCATACATCATGATAGCTACATCGTCTTTATGATTTGAGTACCTTGTAAAGTGTGAAAGATCTTCCATACCCTCTTGTAAATTAGAGTGTTGCCCTTAAGTGAGGAAAAGATCCCAAAGTGGACAAAATAAAAGATCCCAAAGAGGACAAATGAGAGTTAAATAGAAAGAGCCATTAAGGCCACCAAAAAAATAGAAAAAAGAGAAAAAGAAAATAAAAAGAGAGAAAGGGGCAACACTACTATCGTTTTGAAAGATCCTCACTAGTACTCCCTCTTATCCTTGTACTCCATAGAGATGATCATGCATATAGCTATGTGGGGACCTTCACATTATAGAACATGACTTGCATATTCCAAGGATGAGCCTCCTCAAAATAGCTCTAGGTCTTCATGAGCGAGCGAGTTAGAAGCACCCCACTAGTTCCCTTGGAGAGCTTTTGAACTCATATGTGCATCCGTTGCATGGCAATCCCTACTCCTCACATCTTATCTATCATTTGGGCTTCTCGCCAATGATTGTCCTCATTGATGTGAGCCTTTCTCATCCTTTTTGTCTTCCTCCTCCACCATATTCTCTTTTTGCCATCCTAAGTGTCAACTCTCGTGCTTACGCTCATCCATTGCATGGGTGCTCAAAATATTGAAAAGGAGTGGATCAAATTGACTTGTACCTGGCTAGTGGTCTGGGGACGAGTCAAGATAAGATTCCAAAGAAGACCAAGTGTGAAACTTTAGTAGATTGAGTTCTCAACACAAAAATACTTTTTCTTCTCGTATTCCCTATCCCCTTTCTTGCACGCAAACACCATTTGGAGACATTCGAGTCATGGACAGCGAGAGCTCTTGCACCTAATGTTCTTTCGTTTCTTGTTTCAATGCTAATATAGACTCTTGCATGTTATGACTTGAATTGGATTACATACCTTGATTGCTTTACTTTTCAAAGTTCTTGTATGGTACTAACCTCTCTAATCATCTTATGATGAGTTATGTATGAAGGGAGTTTTTAAGTGTGCGAGGGAAGATGATGAAAGAAGATCCGGGAGTGTCAAACGCTCAAGATTGGGGATGCCCCCATGCACCCCTAAGAAATATCCAAGGAGACTCAAGAATCTAAGCTTGGGGATGCCCCCGCGCATCCCCTTCTCCATCAACAATTATCAGTTCGTCCTTCGTTCCACTATATTTTTATCACTTCATGCGTTATGTGCTATGCTTGGAGCGTCTTGCTCTTTACGTTTTAGTTTTATTTAAATTTGTTTGCTGTTCATAACAAGTTAGAACTCAGCTTTCTTTGTGTGGGGGAGAAACACGCTCCACTTCAAACTAGAACACATCATAGGATTTTCATGCTTATCTTTCTTTGTTTTTTTTAATTTAAAACTGTGAAGCATGAGCTCCACAGTGCTTTATTGCATGGAAGAACAAAAAGTTCTCAACAAAAATAATGAGTATTTACATACAAAGAGGGAAGGGGAAGGGAGAGGACCTATACCTACCCTAATCTAATGTAAATTCTTAACCGATTGTAACAATTTATCCTTAGGACCCCCTGAAATCTATGTGAAAGCAGGGTGATATCATGCACAAAGTGCCTTCTCCAGGTTTGAAAAGAAGCTCTTTCATTCCTGAAGGTCTTCCCATTTCTAACAATCCAAATACACCAGGAAGCATTTAGGAGCACCTCCATGAAAAAACGGTGGCCAAAAGATGATCTAGCATGCTGCAGACATTGAACTAAAGAGTCATTACCGAGCCAGTTGATTTGCAGGTAAGTCCAGATCCTAGTGCTGAAGTTGCAGGAGAAAAACAAATGTAGTCTGTCTTCAAATGAATGAGAGGGGAAGAGTACACAGTTGTTGTCCTCCTGGGTAGATCTCCAATGCCTTCTAATAAGAAGATCTTTAGTATTTAGCCTATCAAAAAGTAATAGCCAACCAAACCCTTTGATCTTCATGGTGCATTTACTCCTCCAAATTCAAGAGGAAGGAAGGTCATCAGGCAAGTGAGAGTGCATCAAGATGTAGAAATTCTTAGCAGTGTAAGCATGCTTAGCTCGCCAGACCCAAGAATCATGAGCAGTGAGGTCCCTTTGCAGTAAACCCAACCATCCCCTCAGGATGAAATATTCAGAAGCAGCTTGTTGAGATAGTGGCAGATAAAACATAGCTGACTCATCCCCAATGTTTAGAAAATCCTGTACAGAGACTTTGTCATCCTTGACAAAGGAGAATAGGTGAGGTAGCCTATCTCTGAGAGTTCTGTAGGAATCATTCAAAGTCGAACCATCAGACCAGAATAATACTGAATCACCAGAATTGACTTTAACAGTAGCCACAGGTCTATACAGGTCAGACAACCTCAAGATTTCTTTCCACCAGAAGGATCCACAAAGAACTATGGCATGAGGTACATTGCCATCATAGTATGTGTTCCAGATGAGGAAGACCCAAGGTATCTCATCCTTGTTATAAAATTTGTGTAGTTGCTTCAATAGCAAAGCTTTGTTCTGTAAAGCCAGGTTGATGATACCCAGTCCTCCTTTTTTCTTTGGCCTGCAGACCAAATCCCATGCAGCAAGAGATTGCCTTGGAGTTTCAGAGTTCCCCCTCCACAAGCATTGCCTCTGGATTCTTTCAAGCTGCTTTTGAATGCCCTGGGGAATAGCCAAACTGCACAAATGGTATATTGGCATGGATGACCAAACTGAATTTACCAATTGTAGTCTAGCCCCCTGGTTGAGCATTGCAGAACTAGCAGAGAGTCTTCTCTCAACCCTGTCCACCAGAGGCATAAGATCCTGGATCTTGGGCTTGGAGGTACCCATTGGGAGTCCCAGGTATGTAAAAGGCATCTGCCCAATGGAACACCCAAAAACCTCAGCCAGAGAGGCAGTCATCTCAGCAGAGACATTAAGAGGTATCATTGAAGATTTATTGAAATTCACCTTCAAACCAGTGGAAGCCTGAAAATCAATCAGCATGTTCTATATGGCAAGCAATTGTGCAGCCTCAGCAGGTACCACCATGATAGTATCATCAGCATATTGGATGATTGGGTAGTTAGGATCATGTGTGGGGATGGGCAAAGACAGGACATGATCATTGAGCATTTTTTGACAATAGACTGAAGCAGATCAGCAGCCAACACAAAAAGCAGAGGGGACAGAGGGTCCCCCTGTCTCACTCCTCTCCTGCAGTAAAACTGTTTTCCAGGTACCCCATTAAGAAGTATAGAGGATGATCCAGAGCTCAGGATCTCTTTGACCCACCCAATCCACTTGTCACCAAACCCTTTGTGCTTGAGAACCTGAAGAATAACCTCATGCTCCAGAGTGTCAAAAGCCTTAGAAAAATCACACTTAAGAACTAAGATTGGTTTCTGAGACTGTTTACATTGATGTATGTACTCAAAAGCCCAAGCAATACAATCCTGAATAGATCTTGATTTCAGAAATCCATATTGATTCATGTGAATGCACTTAAGAATCACATGTTGAAGTCTGTTGGTTAACAACTTGGTGAGAAACTTCAAGCAGGTGTTGGTCAGTGAGATTGGCTTGAAATCATTTGGGCAGACAGGAGAGAGCATCTTAGGAATCAGAGCAATTAATGAAGAATTCAAACATTCCAACTTGAGATCACCATCTGCAAATTGAGATACTAGACACATAAAATCAGCTTGTATGATAGGCCAGCACTTCTTCAAAAACATCCCATTAAACCCATCAGGTCCAGGTGCTCTGTCCACTCGGAGATCCTTGAGAACATCATTAATTTCTTGCTGAGAAAAGGGTCTTTTCAAATCTTGAAGTCCATCAACAGGAGCAAGCAATTGGGGCAGCTCAAATTGCATTTGAATTCCTTATGAAACTCCCATTCTATTCTTGGAAGAATTCCACAGTAGACAGGCCATTTGGTCATGCTCAGATATAGATGATCCATAAGGAGCATTGAGAGAGGATATAGAGTTCCTCCTCAGCCTTTCAGAGGCCTTGGCATGAAAAAACTTGGAGTTCTCTTCCCCCACTTGTATGTCTCTGATAGTACATCTCTGCTTCCAGTATAGGTACTGCAATTTGAGTAGATGCTCATGATGCACTTTAACAATTTGTTTGAAGTTAAACTCAGGCCTAGTTAAAGGTCTGAACTCCTCTAACCTGTCAAAGAGCAGAATCACCTGCGAACACCTTCCAATGGTTTTTTTGAGAGAGGCCATGCTGGATGCCCATATTTTGAGATCATATTTAAGCCTTTTAAACTTCTTGGAAAGAATGTTGGTAGCAGATCCAGAAGACAGAGGTTCATTCCAGGACCTAGATACACATTCCATAAACCCTGGAAGCTCAGCCCAAAAATTCGCAAACCTAAAGAGGTTGCTCTTAGGAATGGTAGCATGAATAGAAACAATGCAGGGCACATGATCGGATGATGAATTACGCATAGGGTGGACCACAGTATTGGGGTAGATAGAAATCCAGGAACTAGAGGTGAAAAACCAGTCAAGCTGCTCCAGTAAAGGACTTTCCTGCATGTTAGACCAAGTATATGCTTTTCCCTTGAGAGGAAGTTCTAGGATTCCTAAATGCCCAATAATTTCATTGAATAAGAAGATGTCATTTATACCACCACCAGGTCTATTTATATTATCAAGGGATCTAATAAAATTAAAGTCCCCAAGTAAGAGCCAGTTGTCTTCATCAGGTATGCATAAATCATATAGCCACTACACAAACTCATCTCTCTAGTGTCCCTGACAAGGGCCATAAACAGCCACCATGGTCCAAACCTCAACATTATGGACATAAGTGAATTTAACAGTTAAGCCATAACGTCGTGTCTCAACCAGTAACCCTGAGAACATAGAGGAACACCAAACAATCAAAATGCCTCCAGAAGCACCAACCGACGGGGAAAAAGCAAAGTTGTCAAATCTTCTAGGACACAATTTGCGTATGAGCCGCATATAAAAGGAATCACATTTAGTTTCTTGCAAACAGACAACTGAGAAGCCACTCTCATCAATTTTACTTCTAACATCGCGTTGCCTTTCATCAGAGTTTAAACCATGAACATTCCAGCAAAGGACACGCCAGTTACAAAAAGTTTAACTATTCATAGATAACTAAAATAGGTTCAGCAAAAGCCCAGTCTGCATAACAGATAGGCAAAATCCCAGATACATCAAAAGACCACATGTTCAGGAAACACACACACTGTAGACCCCACACCCACACATGAATTACAGAGGTTGAACTAATCATGGAAAACATTGTGGTCATCAGCATCATCCGGCTGAGTGATGCTAGCAAGGAAGATACTTCTCTCACTCCTCGATGGTTACCCCAAGTGGAAGGTGAGATGTAGCGTAGCAGCAGAACTTCCCCTATGTAGAGGATAGGGTTTTTCTCCCGTAGGAATCGCGGATATACAAGTAGGTGGTAAAGTGAACAATGGCACCGAGGTTGCTAACTTTTCCTGGACCTGCACACACAGCAAATAACTTTTCTCCCAACGAGTACAAAGGAGTTGTCAATTCCTCCGGACTTGTTGTTTACAAAGGATCAACGCAAGAGATAATAATAAAGGCAACTGAAAGTAAATTTAAAGTGTAAACAATGATGTGAATATGGACCGGGGTCCTGTGATGTTCACTAGTGATGTCTCTCTCCCAAAAGACGATAAAAGTGCTAGCAAGGTAAACAAATCACAGCTGGGAAATTGACATGATTATAAACGCACCGCAATGCTAACTATGCTACAAAAGAAAGGAAGAGACTCAAAAGCAATGGGAAGTACGCCAAGGTAAGTAGACCGAAATCCATCTGCATCTACTACGAATCATCCACCTTGAGATATCTATCCAGAACATCTCGCTGGTATTAAGTTGCGAATCCCACACAAAGTGTAAACTCAAAGAAACAGACAACTGCATTAAAAGAACCATGCGTAAAGTAAACAATCCTTGCACCCGCAAGTACAAGCACCGTTGTTTTTTCCCTGGTGGCAACATCACATCCCCTTGCCTCATGTTTCTGTCACTCAAGCTAGACAACAAGGGGCTGAACCCACAATAAAGCATAACGCTCCCTCTTGGAGTTGGAACAAATCACTTGGCCAAAGTAAAATACGGCAACGGAGAACATGCAAGAATTTACTAAAGAACACAAATATAAAAGAGAACCAAATATATTACTCATCACAATCTGAACATAATCCATCAGATCCCAACAAACTTAGCATAGCAACATAGAAAACTACAAAAGTTCCTCGATCATGTGAGGCAGCTCACGAGGTCTCGAAAGTGGTAGCACAAAGAGGGGAGGAGTACATCACATAGCTACTAGTCACGGACCCATGGTCCAAGGGGGACTACTCACGGCACATCCGGGAGGCGACCATGGCGATGGATGGTCTCCCGGAGGGGATTCCTCCTTCCGGAAGGGTGCCGGGGCAGCTTCTCCTGGCAGCCCCGATCTTGAAATGGCGGTGGCGGCAGGACAGAGAGGAGAACGGGAATAGTAGATCGAAATTAGGGGTTTCCGTCACGGGGGGTAAATATAGGCGAAGGGGGGCACCGAGGGGGTCCACCAGGAAGCCAAGAGGCCTCCTGGCGCGGCCTAGGGTGGAGCCGCGCCAGGGACCCTCCTGGGCCCCAGGTGGTGGCTCTCCTGCCATATCTTGGTTATTCCGGAAGCTTCCGTGACGCTGATTTTTTATATAATTTTGCCGGGATTTATTTGGCACTTTTAATGGCCGGAAAACCTGAAATACAAAAATAGCAGAAAAACAGGAACTGGCAACTGGGTGCACTGAGTTAATAGGTTAGTCCAAATATGATAAAAAGTATATGAAAGTTCAAGCAAAACATGGCAAAGTCACACAAAACATGCATGGAGAAAACAGAAATTATAGATACGTTTGGGACGTATCACCCAGCCATAAGCTTAGCCGTGGTGAGCTCTGCAGGGTCAATTCCTAGGTCAGCTCCAAGATCTTGCATAACCCGAATGGGTGTAGGCGATGGTATGTCATTTTGATTTGAAACAGCATCGTCTTCAGGGTTGGACATAGCAGGGGCCGTCAGACGCTGCTTCTTGGCACGAGGTCGACGCGTAGGAGTAGGTTTAGGGGGCGTGGCCGATACTGGCTTGAGCCAGATTTCTTGGCACAACTGCGAGTGATTATACGAGTGGATAAATCCTCCTCCTCCCTCACTAGTGGAGATTGTGCGGAGCGACGACGCTTGCCGGAAGTTGTCTTCTTAGCAGTAAACTGGAAAATAGGGGCTGTAGAAGCAATGTCATCAGTAGCAGGTTCTGAAAGGGGCAGATCAATCATCAGTGGCTCCGCAAAGTGAACATCAGGAGAGTACATGTGTTTGTATTGTTCCATCCAATCTCCCACCGGCGGTAGAGGAGAGGGCAAGCTATGCACAAACTGTGGGAGCACTTGGACCTCAATGGCTGGCAGAAGATTACCCAAAGTTCTTTCCTAGATCATACGAGGAGGTAAAACTGGCCCAAACATAACCCTGTGTCTATGCTCCTGAATGAGATCAATGACAGGCAGCTGGTATACAACAAGGGCGAGAGCATCTGCATCCGCCTCATTATCCCGAACTGGAGCTTGGATATCCTGCATGACTGGCACTGCCTGAGGCATCTGCACCTCAACCACATCAGAGCCAGAGGAGGCACTTGAATTCAGAGATGGATTAAGATTCATAGAGTTATGTTCATGAGCGGGCATGACATCATGAATTATTTCCCCATTGTCAGCAGCAACTTCTGCATCCCAAGCCGGCCATCCATCATTGGCATGTCCCTCTTCTTCTGCAACATCACCTTGTGCAGCACCATCTTGTGCAACATTGTCATGCTTCTAATGTGCCATAGCACCATTCTACCCAAGATCAGGATAGGGTGGAAGCCCCCAAAGAGGAGCAGGCGGTGCAGCAAGCCTCGGCATTGGATGTGGATTGCCATCCATGGGCATGAAGTACTCATCCACTGGCAGTTGCACATCAGCAAAATTTGCAGTGAGAATATAGATTGGTGCTGTCCAGGACACCACAGTGCCTCCCCAGGGAGCAAACTCCCGAAACACCACATCACGCGGTACCAGGGCATTGTCCGGGAACGAGGCATGAACGATGGATCGAACCATACGCCTATCAGTATGATTCCAGGAGTGGAACTGCCCAAACGTGCCAAAAAATTTAGACAGAGATATTGTATTACGGTAATCGAGCGGAACCCCAATGAACATAAGCCACCAAGTGCAATGCCCGTGTACAGCCCGAAACCCTTCTCCAGCATTATGTGGAATAAAACGAACAAGGATTTCCTAACCCTCTTCATCTAGACCGAGAGCAAACGGCGGGTGCTGAATAAAGGACTCCCTAATGACAGGAGTCAAAACTTCAAATAACCCAACCCCTTGGAACCAAGTCTGAGCGGAAGGAATAACCTCATGGAGATCCTGGGTGAGAAACTGCAAAACGTGTTCACATCTGATAGCAACCAAGTGAGCCGGCGGGTGCGGTTCCACTATCGCCACCATGTATTACTCATGCATCTGAGGCGGCGGCTGCGACGCAGAGTAAAACGTCCACGGAAATCTCTCAGGTCCTCCATCAACAATGTCGTCGCCGACAGGAAGAAAGCTGCGGGGGTCTAGCTCAAAGTTGGCCATCCGGTCGGGAGGACACGGTGGCGGGAAATTTGGCGTGTGGTTGTTGGAGCTAGGCGGCGGAAAGCCAGAAGCAGGGGGGTCGGCGGAGCAAGAAGCAGTGGATTCTGCGGTTTCAAGATTGGGGCAATCTAGCTCAAGGTGGTTCTCTTTATGAGGAGGCGGCGAGACCGAACCATCGCAAAAGGACAAGGCTGTGGCGCGAGTCCCGAAATTTTTCGATGGGACTTTGGGCACCCAGATGGGAGATGCATTGAGTGCTCCAGGGCAATCATTTTTTACATGTCCGGACCGGAAACAAGTCCTACAACGAATACGATTAGTACATGCTCAGTTGCATGTCCCATGCTGATGCAATGCTGGCAATCCCAAAAGTTGGCAGCCATATCCTCAATCATCTCATCGAAGCTTTGCAAACCTTTGACAACCTCTTGGGGTGATGGAATCTTGATAGGAGAACTACCATCGGAATCATAATCAACCAGGCGGACCGGGCTAGGAGAGGTCGGTGAGGCCGGTGCAACTTCACTCAAAGCAGACGTGTCAGAACCAGACTCATGCAACACAACCAAGTTGTTGGCAGGGTGCGAGATTATGTGAGAAGAATCGGAAGACGGATCCGTAGAAAAGGAATCCGATCCTGATAAAAGTGGATCATTGAAAACCAAACTCTGCCTAATAGGGGGAGGTTCAAAACTACCAAATTTTATCACCGGCGGCACAAAAGCTGCCGGCGGCGAAGCCAGACTGGCTGGACTTTGAACGTTGGCATGTAGGTGCGAGATCTCATGACGTGTGAAGGAATAGCCACCCTCAAGGAACGTTTGAACATCCAAACCCGTTGGCATAAAACGATACCCTCTACAAGCTTCATAATTCATGAAAGTTGCAAATTTAACCTTCTTCTTCTTGGGGCTAATGGACTTGGTTGAGGGTTTAGCAGGCTGATGTTTCATGGCCTCAAGCCCTAGTTTAACACGGCGTTTTGAAGGACTAACTAGAGTCCATTCCTCATCACATTCAACCTGCCACAACTTGAATTCTTTTTTCCAATCGGGGTCGCCATTGCCCCAAAGATTGAACACACAATGAAACTTGGAAGAAAAAAATGTGTTCTGATGGAAGACAAAAAAAACCCAACATCCTTGCAAGAGACATGAAACGCAAAAACCCTATCATGAAGAAGGGAAACTTTAAGGAGAGAGAAGTAACCTCCAATGGCTGATTCCAGAGCCAGTCCAACATTGTCTTCATCAAGACGAAAAGAAGAGCGCACAAATGAGACCACCAAGATGAAATGCCCAGATCCATCAGGGTGCACGGTGCGCTTGAAAAGCCTCTTGACTTGATCAGCAAACTTGATCCCTGGGGAAAAATCTAGGACCAAGGAGATCGATGCATGGACTGCCATGAGATGGACACCCGTCGATGCAGGAGAGGACGCCAAAGAAGATGGTGGGTGCAAGGATCAAAGTCCACGGTTAGACGTGGAGATCGCCGGTGAGGGGGTGGCGGCTAGGGTTAGGGTGGTGGGAGCGCCATACTTAGGCTCCTGGCCGCCTTTGTTTTTGGGGCGACTATTCTTCTATTTATCTTTCTTTGTTGTGTGTGTTCTTTATCTTTTCGTAGCTGCTGTCATGCTTAGCTCTTAGTTTTCATGCTTATCTTTTTAAGAGCTTTTGTTTAGTTTGTTGTGGGAACTCTCTTGATTTTTCATGTTTATCTTGTTTAGAGAGTTGGCCTGTTGCACTGAGTTGTGTGTCTTGACTTGGAGTAGGTAATTGAGGTTGCTATTCAATTGTAGTAGTAACTTGCAATAGTTTTGAGGTATTGTTTTGAGTAATGTTTGAACTTTTGGTGTCAAGAGCTTTAGCCTATTAGTGATATATGTCATATTTTGGGAAATCCGTGTTTATTTTCGAAAACTACAAAAACTAGTTGAGAACTCTAGCTACTAGATGGGTCACTAATCTTTGGAGGGATCAGATAGTAGAGTACACTCACGTACCATGAGTCGAGGATGCGCAAGGATAACCAAACCCCCATACACTACTCCTCGGGGTACTTGTCTCTTTGTGAACCCCCTAATTAGATTGAGAGTTACCGATAATAAGTGCATGAGTTCTTCGGACTAATGTAAGTATTCGAAAGTTGACACTTCCACCTCCTCATATTTTGCTATCCTCTTCAGTACCATGCATTGTCCTCTTCTCACCTCGAGAGTTGGCGCATACTTCGACGGTGCATCCAAACCCTTGGCATGATACGCTCTGTCATCATAAACCTCCTTATATCTTTCCTCAAAATAGCCACCATACCTACCTATCAAGGCATTTCCATAGCCTTTCCGAGATACATTTCCATGCAACATCCACCTTCTCATGACTTGATCTTCATGTCATACATGTTCCTGCTACACTTGCATAAGCATACATTTGCATACATCATGATAGCTTCATCTTTATGCTGAGTACTTTTGTAAAGTGTGAAAGATCTTCTATACTTCTTGTAATATAGAGTGTTGCCCCTAAAGTGAGGAAAATATCACAAAGAGGACAAATTAAAAGATCCCAAAGAGGACAAATGAGAGTTAAGTAGAAATAGTCATTAAGGCCACAAAAATATACACAAAATAGAAAAAAGAGAAAAAAGAAATAAAAAGAGAGAAGGGGCACACTACTATTCCTTTTGAGAGATCCACACTCGTACTCCCTCTTGTATCTTGTACTCCATAGAGAGGATCATATATGCATATAGCTATGTGGGGACCTTTACACTATAGAACTTGGCTTGTATATTCCAATGACGAGCCTCCTCGAATGAGCTCTAGGTCTTCTTGAGCAAGCAAGTTGTATGTACCCCCACTATTTCCATTGGATAGCTTTCCATAGCTCATATGTGCATCCATTGCATGGCAATCCCTACTCCTCACATCATATCTATCATTTGGCTTTCTCTCGCCTATGATTGTCCTCATTAATGTGAGCCTTTCACACCCTTTTTTTCTTCCTCCTCCACCATATCTCTCTTTGCCATCCTAAGTGTCAACTTTCTTGCTTACGCTCATCCATTGCATGATTACTCAAAATGTCGAACGGGAGTGGATCAGTTTGACTTGTACATGGCTAGTGGTCTGGGGACGAGTCAAGATAAGATTCCAAAGAAGACTAAGTGTGAAAAGTGTGAAAATTTTGAAGATTGAGTTCTCAACTAAAATAAATAATGTTTTTCTCTCTCGTATTCCCATCTCCCACTTCTTGCACGCAAAGACCATTTGTAGACACTCGAGTCAGGGACAGCGAGAGCTTTTGCACCTTTATGTTCTTATGTTGCTTGTTTCAATGCTAATATAGACACTTGCTTGTTATGACTTGAATTGAATTAAATGCCTTTCTTGCCTTACTTAAATGTTCTTTTATGGTTGGTAGCTTATCACCATAGAAATTATGCCTGTTATCATTTACCTACTCGAGGACGACCAGGAATTAAGCTTGGGGATGTTGATACGTCCCAAACGTATCTATAATTTGTGCTTGCTCCATGCATGTTTTGGATGATATTGCTATGATTTTGATACACATTCATACACTTTTGATCATATTTGGACTAACCTATTAAATCAGTGTACCCCAGTGCCAGTTTCTATTTTCTGTTGTCTTTTTATTTAGGTTTTCCCATTACTTAAAGTGCCAGAAAAATTCCGGGAAAAATATATATAAAAAATCAACATACTGGAAGCTTCCAGACTCCTGAAGGGGGGCTAGAGGGGCCCCACCAGGAGTCTAGGCGGCCAGGGGGCGCGGCCTAGGATGGGGCCGCGCTGGGAGGCCGCCTGGACTCCCTGGTGGACCCCTGGCTGCCCCCTTCGCATATATTTACCTCACGTCCCGAAACCCTCGAGGACAGAACCATTTTTCACGATCTCGCCTCTGTTCCGCCGCTGCCGCACTTACAAGATCGGGAGCACCAGAAGACCTCTTCCCGGCACCCTACCGGAGGGAGAATTGACCTCTGGGAGCTTCTCCACCACCATGGACGCTTTTCGGACGAGCCGTGAGTAGTCCACCTTGGACCATGGGTCCATGATCAGTAGGTATGTGATGTCTTCTCTCCACCTTTGCTCTTCATTCATTAGACCTTGTGAGGTGCTCAACATGATCAAGGCACATATGTAAATATTTCTGCTGTTGCTATGTTGAGTTTGCTGGGGTCTGATGGATTATGAGACTATGTTCAGATTGTGATGAGTAATATATTTAGTTCTAATCCTTTTATATTTTCGTTCTTGAGTAATTCTTGCATGTTCTCTGTTGCTGTTTATTGCTTTGGCCAAGTAGTAGGTAGTAACTTCAAGAGGGAGCGTTATGCATGATTGTGGGTTCATGCCCCATGATGACTAGCTTGAGTGACAGAAACATGAGTCTAGGGGATGTGTTTTTGCCACAAGGGGGAAAACAACGCTGCTTGTAACCGCGGTTGCAAGGATTGTTTACTTTACGCAAAGTTCTTTTAATGCAGTTTTCTGTTGCTTTGGGTTTACACTTTTGGTGGGGTTCACAACTTAATACCAGCGAGATGTTCTGGATAGATATCTCAAGGTGGATGATTAGTGAGTAGATGCAGATGGATTTCGGTCTACTTGTTTTGGCGTACTTCCCATGCTTTTGAGCCTCTTCCTTTCTTTTGTAGCATAGTTAGCATTGTGGTGCATTTTTAATTGTGTCAATTGCCCAGTTGTAATTTGTTCACCTTGCATAGTTGTTCATCATATTTTGGTAGAGAGACATCACTAGTGAACATCATGGGACCCCGGTCCATATTTCCACCATTATTTACACCCTCAATTTACTTCCTATTTTTCTTTTATTGCAGTTATCACTACTATCTACCCTTCAGGCACAGGGGCGGGCCTAAATATGTGAGGGGAAATTCAGTAGTGCCACATCCCAATTCATTAGCCAGATCATGTGTTGTGTGTTCATCAGCATTGATGGATACAATGGTAGATTTATGATAATTGATCCTGAGACCAGTGAAGAGCTTGGAGTATGCTAGTAAATCTTTAAGTCGCCTGATCTTGGTCATATTGGCATGCATGATAATGAGGGTATCATCAGCATATTGAATCACATGGAATCCTCCATTGACATGTTGTGGCAAAGGGTGGCTAATGTGCTGATTTTGCATTGCTTCACTGAGGATTGTTTGAAGGAGGTTGATACGTCCCAAACGTATCTATAATTTCTGCTTGTTCCATGCACTTTTATGTGACATTGCTACATGTTTTGCTACACTTTTATATCCTTTTACACATATTTGGACTAACCTACTAACTCGGTGCACCAAGTGCCAGTTCCTGTCTGCTGATGTCTTTGGTTGCGGTGATTTTTCACCAATTTAAAATGCCATAAAAATTCCAGAAAAATCAGAATAAAAATCACCGTGGAGGAAGCTTCCGGAACAACCGAAGGATAGCCCGAGGGGGGCCACCCCCTCCCAGGCGGCCAGGTGGCGCGGCCCCACCCCTGGCCGCGCCACCAGGGCGCTTGAGACGTGGGCCCCACCTCTGGTACCCCCTTCGGCCTATTTTTACCCCCCGTCAAGGAAACCCTCAAGGAGAATCCCGCATCGCGAATTATCTCTCTGTTCCGCCGCCTCCGCTCTCCGAAGATCGGGAGCACCAGAAGAACCCTTCCCGGCACCCTGCTAGAGGGTGGATTGACCTCTGGGAGCCTCTCCACCAACATGGACGCCTCCTGGATGTGCCTTGAGTAGTCTCCCTTGGACAATGGGTCCGTGATAAGTAGCTATGTGATGTCTTCTCTCCACCCTTGTTCTTCAATGTTTAGACCTTGTGAGCTTCCCTACATGATCAAGGCGCCTATGTAATTTTGCTACTGTTTCTATGCTGTGTTTGCTGGGATCCGATGGTTTATGAGAATATGTTCAGATCGTATTGAGCTATATATTTGGTTTCCTTTTATATTTTGTTCTTAGTAATTCTTGCATGTTCTCCGTTGCTTTTTATTTCTTTGGCCAAGTAGTAGATAGTAACTCCAAGAGGGAGCGTTATGCATGATTGTGGATTCAACCCCTTGATGTCTAGCTTTAGTGACATAAACATGAGATTGGGGGATCTGTTGTTGCCACCAGGGAGAAAACAACGGTGCTTGTAACTGCGGTTGCAAGGATTGTTTACCTTGCGCATAGATTGTTAATGCAATTGTCTGTTGCTTTGAGTTTACACTTTGGGTGGGGCTCGCAACTTAATACCATTGAGATGTTCTGGATAGATATCTCAAGGTGGATGATTTTTGAGTAGATGCAGATGGATTTCAGTCTACTTGTCTTGGTGTACTCCCCATACTTTTGAGCAGTCCTAATTCAAGTAGCATTATTAGCATTGCGGTGCGTTTATAATTCTGTCAATTGCCCAGCTGTAATTTGTTAAACGAGCATAGTCGTTTTACCGTCTTTTGAGAGAGAGACATCACTAGTGAACATCACGGGAGCCCAGTCCATATTTCCACCACTGTTTACACCTCCACTTTATTTACCGTTTTTACCTTTCTTTGAAATTATCACTAATATCTGTTGGGATACGGGGCATAATTTTTTTTCCAACCTACGATACCCAAACCCAAGATCTATGCTATCGCGATGTAAAGTGACAGAGGGAATCAGTATTCATACATTTGAAGACCGAAAGAGGGAAACGTTCTACGAACGTGGTTGGCATAGACACTGAACCAACGACCTCCTTGTCATGTAGAAGACCATCGGCGACGATGACTTTTGGAGACCTCCGGGCTCCGAACCAAGAGAGTAGCGGAAAGAAGACAGATTCGGATCCCGACTCCGGCAGAGCGACGACGTTCTTTGGTGGAGAACGCCCAACCAGGTGCAAATTCCAAACAAGGGGACTCCGCTCGAGGTAGGAGAAAGAGAGAGTGAGAGATAACTCAATTGGATGATGGAAAAGGGGGGGGGGGTCTACCCCTCCTTATATAGGGCAAGGAGGGGGGGGGGTGATCCTCCTCCCCTCCCCCATGTGGGACTAAACTCCCATGGGGGGAGGTGCACCGACCAAGGGGGGATGGGCCCCACCCTTGGCGCCAAGCCCAAGGGGGGGGACCCCCTCCTCCTCTAATAGGCCCCATATGGCCCATTAAGCCTTTTTTTCAAGAAATAATAATTAATTTAATTATATTTTAATATTTAATTCAGAAAAATAAATAATAAAACATTATTAAACATAATTAAACTTTATTTTGAACCTTTCAAAATCCCCGGAACATCTTCCGTTCTCTCCCAAAACTATTCCGGTGTTTCTCTCTATTTAACTGATGATCCCGAATCAATCCTAATGCATCGATTGAACCTTAATTGTGACACCCTACGGTCCGGGAAATAGTAGACATGATCAAGAAACTCTTTTAAATCAGTGGCTAATCAATTGGACCTGGTTACAATCCTTGATAGTCCCTGAGCTACTATCGAATGAACTTCGATCGCTTTTGGAAACCATTAACGATAAGACATGAACCCTTTGTCTAGCGATACTTTTTTTGTCCGAGGTTTGATCGTCGGTATCCTTATACCTAGTTCACGCCTCGTTCTCAACAAACAAGTTTACTCGTCTGTGCCTATTACATCTCTTGTGACGTAGTCACTTCCTTGCAAGGTATTGATGCAATATCACCGAGTGGGCCCAGAGTACCTGTCCGTCACGAGGACTGACAAATCCTGTTTTTATCTAATTGCATAGTCATTAACGTGTCTACTTCAGAATACCTAAGATACACCTTTATGGCTTGCATATTTCAGTCAGGTGATAGATGCAAGTTAAAGTCTCCTGGTAAACAGTAATTACGTATGATCATCACGGTCTATGGACTAAGCCATATGTTATAAATTCATCGCAATGCTGAACTATGTGACTTGATCACATCGCAATTCTTTAGGTGGGTGTGTGTCCATCACATCATTCTCCTAATTATATGACCTCATTGTCAAAAGGCGGTTCATACCTCATGATCAGGAAACCATGATTATCGATGTCCCAATGAGCTAGTATACCTGAGTTAACTAGGGACGGGTGTTTATATACTACACGTGTATTAGTGTTTCCGAGTAATACAGTTCTAGCATAGTATAAATCGTATTATGAACACAATGAATATGTGACAAATATCTTTATTAATTTGCCACAAGGGCACACATCCAACAGTCTCCCACTTGCAGTAGAGTAAAAATTTCACTTGTTTACATCAGCCATGTTTCTAACTCCTATAGTATCTCGGTGTTCTTCAAACTTGCTTTGTGGAAGAGGTTTAGTCATTGGGTCTGTTGCGTTCAGATCCGTATGTATCTTGTGAATCCTAGTATCACCATCCTTGACGTAGTCCCGCGTCACATGGAAACGTCAGAGAACATGCTTGGCTATAGAGTGAGTTCTTGGTTCCTGCGCATTAGCAATGGCACCCGTATTGTCGCAGAAAATTCCAACAGGGTCAGTGCAGCTGGGAAAGACACCAAGATCGATCACGAACTTCTTCAACCAATGCGATTCACTTGACGCTTCGCAAGCGGAAATATACTCTGACTCCATTGAAGATTGGGAGACGACTGAGTGCTTGCCGCTCCTCCAGCTAATTGCGTCGCCATTCAACATGAACACATATCCCGTCTGGGATTTAGAGTCATCTGTGTCAGAGTTAAGGCTAGCATCAACGTAAAGTTTTACGGCCAACTCCTCTTCACATCCTCCATATACGAGAAAGAGATCCTTCGTCCTTCGTACGTATTTCAGGATTTTCTTTACTGCGGTCCAATGAATTATTCCTGGATTACTCTTGTAGCGATTAGTCATACTAATTGCTAGAGCCAAATCCGGCCGAGTACATAGCATATCATACATTATAGAACCTATTGCTAAGGCATAGGGCTTTGAGGACATATAATCCCTTTCTTGTGCTGTTGCTGGACATTGAGTCACACTTAACTTAACTCCTCTTATAACCGGCAAGAGACCTCTCTTGGAGTTATCCATTTTGAACCTCTTCAAAATCTTCTCAAGGTAGTTTCTTTGAATCAAAGCCAATAGGCGTTTTGATCTATCTCTATAGATCTTAATGGCTAATATGTACGCAGCTTCACCTAAGTCCTTCATGGAAAATTGTCCATTCAAGTATTCCTTCACATTCTCTAAGAATTTCACAACATTCCCTATCAGTAATATGTCGTCCACATATAACACAAGGAATTCTACAGAGCTCCCACTCATTTTCTTATAGACGCAGACTCTTCAACGTTTTGGACAAATCCAAACGCTTTGATCACCTCATCAAATCAAAGGTTCCAGCTCTGAGATGCTTCCTTCAACCCATAGATGGACCGTGGAAGCTTGCATACTTTACCAGCGTTCTTAGGATCAATAAAACCTTTCGGTTGCACCATGTACAACTCTTCCTCAATGTCACCATTAAGGAACACGGTTTTCACATCCATCTGCCATATCTCGTAATCATGATAGGCATCTATTGCTAGTAATATCCGAATAGACTTTATCATCGCTACAGGAGAGAATATCTCCTCGTATTCAACCCCTTGAACTTGTCGGAACCCTTTCGCGACAAGTCAAGATTTATAGAAAGAACGTTTTCGGCTGGATCAGTCTTTTTCTTAAATATCCATTTATTCTCGACGGCCTTGCGGTCCTCGGGAATATCCACCAAAGTCCATACTTTGTTGGCATAGATGGAGTCTATTTCCGATTTCATGGCTTCTAGAAATTTCTCGGACTCGGGTCCTTCAATTTCCTCTTTGTAGTTTTTAGGTTCGTTGGGTTCATTAACCGTGACTGCATTGAAAAGTTGATCGTAAAACTCAGTAGCTTGACGAATCCTTGATGACCTACGTGGAACAATAGATTCCTCTTCATTCTCATCATGATCATCATGTATGTCCTGATCATTATGAATGTCATGCTGACCACCTTCTTCAACTCCCACTATGGAAGATGGTTCTAGACCAATTTTTGTTGTCGGATCTTCCATTTGGAGTGATTGGTCAGTCAGTTCATCGAGGTCTATTTTCCTCCCACTCAATTATTTAGAGAGATACTCTTTCTCAAGAAAGTGTCCAGTCTTGGCGACAAACGTTTTACCCTCAGACTGGTTGTAGAAGGTGTATCCTACAAAGATGCATTTCTCCGCCTTAGATTCAAGTTTTTCAGGTTGAAGTTTCCTAACATAAGCCTCACAACCCCAAATCTTCAGGTAAGACAACACTGGTTTCTTGCCAAACCATTCTTCAAACGGTGTTGTCTTCACGGATTTGGACGGCACCCTATTAAAAACGTAAGCGGCAATTTCTAATGCATACCCCCAGAATGATGTAGGTAAGTTGGTATGAGACATCATTGAACGTACGCTATCCAATATTGTTCGATTACGTCGCTTGGACACACCATTTCGCTGAGGTGTTCTAGCTGGCATAAGTTGTGGTACAATGCCACAAGTCTTCAGATGAGTGCCAAACTCGTGACTTATATATTCGCCTCCTCGATCAGATCGAAGGTGCTTGATTTTCTTCCCGAGTTGATTCTCGACCTCACTCTGAAATTCCTTGAACTTTTCAAAGGTTTGGGACTTGTGTTTCATTAAGTAGATATACCCGTATCTACTTAAGTCATCTGTGAAGGTCACAAAGTAACAAAATCCATTGCGTGTGGTGACATTCATTGGTCCACATACATTAGTATGTATGATCCCTAATAAGTCTGTCGCACGCTCCATTATTACATTGAATGAAGTCTTTGTCATTTATCCCATCAGACATGGCTCACACATGTCAAGAGATCCAAAATCTAATGACTCCAGAAGTCCATCTTTATGAAGCTTCTCCATGCGTTTAATACTAATATGACCAAGACGACAATGCCACATCGTCATGTGTTCTTCGTTACCAGCCTTTAATCTCTTGGCATTTATATTGTTGATATGACAAACATCACAATCGAGATTAAGTATGAATAAACCATTTCTTTCCGGTGCGTGAACATAAAACACATCATTCTTTTAAATCGCACAACCAATTGTATCTGACTTAAAAGAATAGCGGTCTTTCTTCAAACAAGAACCACTAACGATGTTCACACTCAAAGCGGCTACATAGTAGCATTTATTCAAAACCAAAACTAATCCCAAAGGGAGAATAAGATGCTTCGTGCCGACAGCCAGTATTTCAACTTGACAGCCATTGCCCACGCGCATCGTCACTTCATCTTTCATCAAATGACGCTTATTCCTTAGTTCCTTAACGAAATTAGAAATATGAGCAACAGATCATGTATCAAATATCCAGGAATTTCTCCCAGCGTTTGTTAAGAAAAGATCAACAATATGTATATCAAATATACCTTTGTATCTCTTGGCAATCTTGCCAGCCTTCCTGTCCTTTAGGTACTTGGGGCAGTTGCGTTTCCAGTGGCCATCACCCTTGCAGTATAAGCACTCCGTTCCTGGCTTGGGTCCAGGTTTAGGTGCCTTCGGATGAATGACAACTGACTTGCCATCCTTCTTAGGGCCTCTTTTCTTTCCCTTCTCCTTCTTGCTATACTTCTTGATTTCAGTGGTCTTGTTGACCTTGAATACAGTGTGCTCCTCCTTGATCTCAACCTCAGCACTTTTCAGCATGGAGAATAACTTAGAAGGAGTCTTAGTCATCCCTTGTATGTTGTAGTTTAGCACAAAGCCTTTGTAGCTAGGGGGAAACGATTGCAGCACCCTATCAACAGCAAGTTCATCCGAAATCTGACATTCTAGAGCATTCAAGCATTGAACGTAGACAGACATTTTGACCACCTACTCACTAACACTGTTGTGCTCATCCATCTTAGCTGAGAACAAGGATTCAGAAGCCTCGTATCGTTCAACCCTGGCTTGAGGTGCAAAGACGTTTGATGGCAAGAGAGTGTTAATACTCTTCAAGCCCTCGTTGATTACCCCAAGTGCAGGGTGAGATATAGTGTAGCGGCAAGTTTTCCCTTGGCAAAGATAGCAAGGTTTGTCTTCCATAGGACTCCGAAGGATACAAGAAGGTGGTAAAGTGAACAATGGCGCCGAGGTTGCTAGCTTCACCTGGAACTGCACACAGATACAAATAACTTTGCTCCCAACGAGTACAGAGGAGTTGTCAATTCCTCCAGCCTTGCTGTTTACAAAGGATCAACGCAAGAGATAATAATAGTGGCAACTGAAAGTAAAGACTGAAAGTAATAAGGGTGTAAACAGTGATATGAAGATGGACCAGGGTCCCGTGATTTTCACTAGTGATGTCTCTCTCCCAAAAGACGATAAAAGTGCTAGCGAGGTAAACAAATCACAGTTGGGCAATTGACATGATTATGAAGGCACCGCAATGCTAACTATGCTGCAAAGAAAGGAAGGGCTCAAAAGCAATGGGCAGTACTCCAAGGTAAGTAGACCGAAATCCATCTGCATCTACTACAAATCATCCACCTTGAGATATCTATCCAGAACATCTCGCTGGTATTAAGTTGCGAATCCCACCCAAAGTGTAAACTCAAAGCAACAGACAACTGCATTAAAAGAACTTTGCGTAAAGTAAAAAATCCTTGCACCCGCAGGTACAAGCACCATTGTTTTATCCCTGGTGGCAACAACACATCCCCTAGTCTCATGTTTCTGTCACTCAAGATAGACATCAAGGGGCTGAACCCACAATCGAGCATAACACTCTCTCTTGGAGTTGCAAATAGAATACTTGGCCAAAGAAAATACCGCAACGGAGAACATGAAGGAATTTACTCAAGAACAAAATATAAAAGAGAAGAACCAAATATATTACTGATCACAATCTGAACATAGTCTCATAATCCATCAGATCCCAAAAAACTCAGCATAGCAACAACAGAAATTATATAGATGCCTCGATCATGTGAGGCATCTCACGAGGACTCGAAAGTGGAAGCACAAAAGGGGGAGAGATAGATCACATAGCTACTGGTCACGGACCCATGGTCCAAGGGAAACTACTCACGGTACATACGGGAGGCGTCCATGGCTATGGAGGGTCTCCCGGAGGGGGTAGTTTCTCCCGGCAGGGTGACGGAGCAGCTTCTCCAGGCAGCCCCGATCTAGAAACGGCGGCGGCGGCGGAGCAGAGACGAGATCGCGAAAAAGGAGTCCGTCTTAGGGGTTTCCACCCCGAGGGGTAAATATAGGCGGAGGGGGCGTCGAGGGGACCCACGAGGCAGTCAGGAGGGTGCCTGGCGCGACCCAGGGTGGGGCCGGGCCACATGCCCTCCTGGCTGCCTAGTGGTGGCCCCCCTTCCCTCTCTTGGTTAGTCCGGAAGCTTCTGTTGCGCTAATTTTTTATATATTTTTCCCGGAATTTTTGGAGCACTTTTAATGGCCGGAAAACCTGAAATACAAAAACAACAGAAAACAGAAACTGGCAACTGGGTGCACTGAGTTAATAGGTTAGTCCAAATAGGTTCAAAAGTGTATGAAAATTCAAGCAAAACATGGCAAAGTCACACAAAACATGCATGGAACAAGCAGAAGTTATAGATACGTTTGGGACGTATCAACGTCCTTGAGGTCGGTGATAATGTCTTAAGCACCCATCCTCTCAAAGAGTTTCTGCAACTCAGCCTCCATGGAATAGAGCATGCCACTCTGTACAAGGTTGTAATCATCAGCCTTGGAGAGGTAAACATTCTTCTCATCCTGGCTTGCATCTGCTGGTGGTGCATCACCTAACGCGACCTCTAGTACGTATGCCATTTTGAGGGGAACGAGGAGAATCCTCAGAGTGCGGAACCATTTGGTGAAGTTTGAACCATTAGTTTTCAGTTTGTCTTTCTCTAGGAATGACCCTAAGTTGAATGAGGGACATGGTGCTGCCATCTACAATGGTGATTCACAAAGATACATATTTAGACTTTTGTTCATAATGTGGAGTTTTAATTTTAACTTACAATTATAGAAAGCTCCCACTTAGATAAACACCTCTCAATTTAACTAAGTGATCACACAATCCTACACCCCATACCTCCCCCGATCTTCACGGCCATCAGTATGTGGCTAAGGTAGGCCATTATACCAATCACATCCGGTATGTGACTTGTGCTTGATCTTTCGATCTTCTGTGTTCTAGACCCGCATCTACATAAGCCAAGCCTGCCATTCTAACCTTATTGTTAGCTTCTTAGCAAGGCCATATCTACATATGGTAGGATTTCCAAACCCAACCTCATGCAAACGCCGTTTATTACGTATGACATCCATTTCTGGTATATAGGTCGTAAGGCAGATCCTTCCAGGCGATGCCCATTAAGGGAGAACACAATACTGGTATTGAGAGAGATGATCCTATTTATGCTACCGTCGTTATATCTACCATATTAGCAAAAAACCGGAAGTAAAACTGTAAATCATACAAGCTATGATCCCCCTTCATGCAAATTAAAGTTAAACGCCTTCTACTTTATCTTTTGCAAGTTTTACGTGGCTGCTAGGGGTTTCGATAGAGAGAACCGTTTCTATCCTGCGAAAACATGCCACAACACCAATTCCACAATTGTCTCTATTACACCCCTGTCGGGGCCCTCCATTGCAAACATCTTCGCGTCGCTAATGTTAGAGAGACAGACACCCCCAGCCACTTATATGGTACAAGCCATATGTCAAGTGTGGAACCAGTCTTGCATAAACGCGTAAGGGCGATCGGGGCCGCCTCATCAGGACATTGCCGCAACGCTAAATGAGTACACGTGGGAGAGTAACAAATGGAGAATTGATGCCCACAGCCACGGTGTGTTCTACCCATACAATACATCTACGCATAGCTAGCTCTGATACCACTGTTGGGATACGGGGCAGAAAACAATTTCCAACCTACGATACCCGAAACCAAGATCTATGCTATGACGATGTAAATTAACAGAGAGAAACAGTATTCATACCTTTGAAGACCGAAAGAGAGGGAAACGTTCTACGAACATGGTTGCCGTAGACTCTGAACCTACGACCTCCCTGTCGTGTAGAAGACCACCTGCGACGGTGACTTGTGGAGACATTCGGCGATGAAGTAGCACCACAGAGTGTAGTGCCTCGAGGAGATTACACACGTACAGTGCAACTGATGTTCCCTCCGGGCTCCGAACCAGGCAAGCAGCAGAAAGAAGACAGATTCGGATCTCGACTCTGGCAGAGAGACGACGTGCTTTGGTCGAGAACTCCCAACCAGGTGCAAACTCCAAACAAGGGGAGTCCGCTCGTGGTAGGAGAAAGAGAGAGAGATAACTCAATTGGATGATGGAAAAAGGGGGGATCTACCCCTCCTTATATAGGCCAATGAGGGGGTGATCCTCCTCCCCTCCCCCATGTGGGACGAAACTCCCAAGGGGGGGAGGTGCTTCGGCCAAGGGGGATGGGCCCCACCCTTGGCGCCAAGCCCAAGGGGGAACCCCCTCCTCCCCTAATGGCCCCATATGGCCCATTAAGCTTTTTCCAGTTTTAAATTAATTTAGTTATATTTTAATATTTAATTTAGATAATTTAATTATAAACATTATTAAACATAATTAAACTTTATTTTGAACCTTTCAAAAACACCAGAACATCTTCTGTTCTCTCCCGGAACTATTCCGGTGTTTCTCTCTATTTCAACGATGATCCCGAATCAATCCTAATGCATCGATTGAACCTTAAGTGTGACACCCTACTGTTCGGGAAATAGAAGACACGGTCTAGACACTCTTTTCGATCAATGGCTAATCAATTCGACCTGGTTACAATCCTTGATAGTCCCTGCGCTTCCATGGAATGAACTTCGATTGCTTTTGGAAACCGTTAACGATAAGACATTATCCCTTTGTCTAGCGGTACTTTTTTTCCGAGGTTTGATCATCAGTATCCTTATACCTAGTTCACACCTCATTCTCAACAAACCAGTTTACTCGTTTGTGCCTATTACATCTCTTGTGACCTAGTCACTTCCTTGCAAGGTATTGATGCAATATCACCGAGTGGGCCCAGAGTACCTGTCCATCACGAGGACTGACAAATCCCGTTCTGATCTAATTGCATACTCATTAACGTGTCTACTTCGGAGTACCTAAGATACACCTTTATGGCCAACATATTTTAGTCAGGCGGTGGATGCAAGTTAAAGTCTCCTGGTAAACAGTAATTACGTATGATCATCCCGGTCTATGGACTAAGCCATATGTTACAATATCATCGCAATGCTGAACTATGTGACTTGATCACATCGCAATACTTTAGGTGGGTGTGTGTCCATTACATTAGTCTCCTAATGATATGACCTCTTGTCAATAGGTGGTTCGTACCTCATGATCAGGAAACCTTGATCATCGATGTCCCAATGAGCTAGTATACCTGAGTTAACTAGAGAAGGGTGTTTATATACTACACGTGTATTAGTGTTTCCGAGTAATACAGTTCTAGCACAGTATAAAACGTATTATGAAAAAAATGAATATGTGAAAAATATCTGTATTAATTTGCCTCTAGGGCATATATCGAACACTATCTATCTCTTGCATTTGAACCTTTTTAAACGGCAAGGACGGAGGGATTGACAACCCCTTTGTATTCGTTGGGATCAAAGTTATTTGTTGTGTGTGTAGGTCGAGGTAAAGTAAGCAACCCTCGGTTGTGAACGGCGCCATTGTTCACTTTACCACCTACTTGTCATTGTTGGAGTCCTACTGGGTCGATCTCAACCTTGTTATGTTTGCCAAGGGAAATTACCGCTACCCTACATCTCAACCTTCCACTTGGGGTAGACAACGAGGAGCACTACTTCAGTTCCGTCAAGGGTAATTTCTGGCGCCATTTACGGGGACTCCACTCTCCAAGATAGGGGAGTTGCACACTATCTTTTACCTTTGCTTTTTAGTCTTGTTAGTTTACCTTTCAGTTTTTATCTTAGTGTGGGGGTCTCTAGACATCTTGTGAAGGAAACGAATAACTTCAGAAAGGGTGCAATTATCAAAATCAAGGTCACTAATATCAAGTAAAGTGGTAGTGGTGTCCTTTAGGCTCACTTGTTTGGTATCTTCTACAGTCATAGGAATTTCTTCTTCTACGGTTGAGTTCATAGCATCACCATTAATAGGTCCTATGGGACTAGGGGTGCATTGGGTGCTAAGAGTTTGGACATCCTCAACCACTTGGATAGTAGAAACAGTATGGTGTGTAGGAAGGCTCTTAATCCTATCTTCTTCTATGGTCGAAACCACTTTAGGTTTGGCCGCCATTTGGTTTATCAAAGTAGCCTGGGTATGAGACATATTGGAAACTTGGGTTTCCGTAGTGGTGATCCTAGTCTGAATATTAGAGATCTCAGTGTTTAGACTCTCTAGTTTTCTACGAATGTCTTGTAAGATAGAAGTGTGCTCATCTAATTGTCTAGAGAAGGACCTATTTTGTTCATACTGGGTGTGCATGTAGTTCTTAGTGGCCTTGTCTATTTCCAAAAGTTTCTCGTAACTAGGCATGTCTCTATCTCTAGGGGTAGAGTTTCTGGTGCTAAGATAGGTGTTGTTGTTCCCATAGTTTTTGGAGGGGAACGGTCTAGGATTTCTACCAAAGTTACTCCTATACGCATTGTTATTGAAGTTGTTTCTAGAGATAAAGTTCACATCTACTTGATCCTGAGCAATCAAAGAATTTAAAGGTACAACTTGAGGATCAATACGAGATTTCTTGGTAAGTAGAGACATAATCAAGTCAACTTTTTCATTTAGGGAGGAGATCTCCTCGACAGAGCTTACCTTCCTACCTGTTGGAGCTCTTTCGGTGTGCCATTGGGAATAGTTGGTCATCATCTCATCGAGAAGTTTTGTGGCAGCACCAAGTGTAGTTGACATAAAGGTTCCTCCCGCGGCCGAATCTAGCAAGTTCCGCGAGGTAAAGTTCAAGCCTGCATAAAAAGTTTGGATAACCATCCAAGTAGTCAAACCATGCGCAGGGCTATTCTTAACAAGAGATTTCATGCGTTCCCAAGCTTCGGCAACGTGTTCATTATCCAATTGTTTAAAATTCATAATAAAGCTCCTCAACTAGATAATCTTAGCAGCGGGGTAGTGGTACGTCCAAAACGTATCTATAATTTCGGCTTGCTCCATGCTTCTTTTGTGTGATATTGCTATGATATTGATGAACTTCCATACACTTTTGATCATATTTGGACTAACCTATTAACTCAGTGCACCCTAGTGCTAGTTCATGTTTTCTGCTGTTTTTCTATTTCAGGGTTTCCCCCTTATTTAAAGTGCCAGAAAAATTCCGTGATAAATATAGGAAAAATCAGCGTACGAGAACCTTCCTGAAGAGCCAAAGTGGGGGCCGAGGGGGACAGGGGGGCCAGGCGGCCAGAGGGCGCGGCCCCACCCCTGGCCGCGCCAGGGGGGCGCCTGGAGCCCCTGGCCCACCTCTGGCTGCCCCCCTTCGCCTATTTATTCCCCGTGACGAGAAACCCTCAGGGACGGAACCCTTTTTCGCGATCTCTCCTCTGTTCCGCCGCCGCTGCGCTTCCAAGATCGGGAGCCCCAGAAGACCTCTTCCCGGCATCCTGCCGAAGGGAGGAATCACCTCCAGGAGCTTCTCCACCACCATGGATGCTTCCCGGATGAACCGTGAGTAGTCCACCTTGGACCATGGGTCAATGATCTGTAGCTATGTGATGTTCTCCTCCCCTCTTTGTTCTTCATGGATTAGACCTCGTGAGCTGCCCTACATGATCGAGGCACTTATGTAATCTTTCTGCTGTTGCTATGCTGGGATCCGATGGATTATGACATTATGTTCAGATTGTGATTGATTTATATATTTGATTCTCTTCTTTTATATTTATGTTCTTGAGTAATTCTTGCATGTTCTCCGTTGCTGTTTATTGCTTTGGCGAAGTAGTAGGTAGTGACTCCAAGAGGGAGCGTTATGCATGATTGTGGGTTCATGCCCCCTGATGACTAGCTTGAGTGACAGAAACATGAGTCTAGGGGATGTGTTGTTGCCACAAGGGGGAAAACAACGGTGCTTGTACTTGCGGGTGCAAGGATTGTTTACTTTCCGGAAAGTTCTTTAATGCAGTTGTCTGTTGCTTTGAGTTTACACTTTTTGTGGGATTCACAACTTAATACCAGCGAGATGTTCTGGATAGATATCTCAAGGTGGATGATTAGTAGGTAGATGGATTTCGGTCGTATGGAGTTGAGATATCTTAATACCTTGAGATATCTATCCAGACCATCTCGCTGGTATTAAGATGCGAATCCCACCCAAAGTGTAAACTCAAAGCAAAGGACAACTGCATTAAAGAACTTTGCGTAAAGTAAACAATCCTTGCACCCGCAAGTACAAGCACCGTTGTTTTCCTCCTTGTGGCAACATCACATCCCCTAGACTCATGTTTCTGTCACTCAAGCTAGTCATCGGGGGGCATGAACCCACAATCAAGCATAACGCTCCCTCTTGGAGTCACTACCTACTACTTGGCCAAAGCAATAAACAGCAACGGAGAACATGCAAGAATTAGTCAAGAACATAAATATAAAAGAGGAGAATCAAATATATAACTCAAACACAATCTGAAATAATCTCATAATCCATCGGATCCCAGCAAACTAAGCATAGCAACAGAAGAAAGATTACATAAGTGCCTCGATCATGTAGGGCAGCTCACGAGGTCTAATCCATGAATAACAAAGAGGGGAGGAGAACATCACATATCTACTGATCATAGACCCATGGTCCAAGGTGGACTACTCACGGTTCATCGGGGAAGCGTCCATGGTGCTGGAGAAGCTCCCGGAGGTGATTCCTCCCTCCGGCAGGGTGCCGGGAAGAGGTCTTCTGGTGCTCCCGATCTTGGAAGCGCGACGGCGGCGGAACAGAGGAGAGATCGCGAAAAAGGGTTTCATCCCCGAGGGTTTCTCGTCACGGGGAATAAATAGGCGAAGGGGGGCAGCCAGAGGTGGTCCAAGGGATCCAGGCGCCCCCTGGCGCGGCCTAGGGGGTCGCCGCGCCGGTTGGCTGCCTGGCCCCCCTCGGCCCCCGCTTTGGCTCTTCTGGAAGGTTCCCGTACGCTGATTTTTCCTATATTTTCCCGGAATTTTTCTGGCACTTTAAATAAGGGGGAAACCTGAAATAGAAAAACAGCAGAAAACAGGAACTCGCACTGGGGTGCACTGAGTTAATTGGTTAGTCCAAATATGATCAAAAGTGTATGGAAGTTCATCAATATCATAGCAATATCACACAAAAGAGGCATGGAGCAAGAAGAAATTATAGATACGTTTTGGACGTATCAATGCTCTCCTCCCCTCTTTTTTCTTCATGGTTTAGACCTCGTGAGTTGCCCTACATGATCGAGGCACATATGTAATCTTTCTGCTTTTACTATGCTAAGTTTGATGGGATCTGATGGATTATGAGATTATGTTCAGATTGTGATAGAGTAATATAATTGGTTCTTATCTTTTGTATTTTTGTTCCGAAGTAATTCTTGCATGTTCTCTGTTGTTGTTTATTGCTTTGGCCAAGTGGTAGATAGTAACTCGAAGAGGGAACGTTATGCTCGATTGTGGGTACATGCCCTCTGATGACACGCTTGAGTGACAGAAACATGAGTCTAGGGGATGTGCTGTGGCCACAAGGGGGAAAACAACGGTGCTTGTAACCGCGGTTGCAAGGATTTTTTACTTTACGCAAAGTTCTTTTTAATGCAGTTGTCTGTTGCTTTGGGTTTACACTTTGGGTGGGGCTTGCAACTTAATACCAGCGGGATGTTTTGGATAGATATCTCAAGGTGGATAATTAGTAGTAGATGCAGATGGATTTCGGTCTACTTATTTTGGCGTACTGCCCATGCTTTTGAGCCTCTTCCTTTCTTTTGTAGCATAGTTAGCATTGCGGTGCGTCTATAATCCTGTGAATTGCCCGTCTGTAACTTGTTTACCTCACATAGCAGTTTTATCTCCTTTTGGGAGAGAGACATCACTAGTGAACATCACGGTACCCCGGTCCATATTCTCATCACTGTTTACACGCTCATTTATTTTCTAGCTTTTACTTTCAGTTTTTATCATTATCATTATCCCTTCTGCTTGATCTTTGTAAACAACAAGACCGGAGAGATTGAGAACCTCTCTGAACTTCGTTGGGAGAAAAGTTATTTGTGTCGTGTGCAGGTCCAGGAGAAGCAAATGATTCTTTTCAGACGGCGCATCACTTGCCAAAGCACCTACTTATCATTGTCGGAGTCCTACGGGAGACAAACCTTATGCTCTACATGGGGGAAATTTACTGCCATCCTACTTCTCACCTTCCACTTGGGGTAACCAACGAAGGGCGAGAAGCCATTATCACTTCCACGCCATCAAGTAAATTTCTGGCGCCGTTGCCGGGGACTCCGAGTGATAAGATAGGGGAGTTGCCCATTACCTTTTACCTTTACTTTTTAGTCTTGTCAGTTTACCTTTCAGTTTGTATCTTCGTGTCTTATATCAAAAATCACAAAAAAATTATTTATCTTGCTGTTAGTAGTCCTCCTTGTTTAAATGAACATGTTAGGACTTGGTTCTTTGCGGGAATCGGAAGTTCTCGATTTCCGTCAAAGGGATGGAGAAAATATGAAGAAGGCATGGGACATAATTTCTAACGCACATAAAAGAATTATGCCTTGGATACCTATAAAAATTGTGCTTAGAATTTTTTACCATGGTCTTTTTAAGTGGTGTAAACACTCTCTTGATATTATAGCTGAAGGAGACTTCTTAGAGTGTGATGAAGCTAGAGCTCTTGATATTTTGCATAGTCTATCTAGTTATTTTGTTTATGATCGAACTATTGATACTGTTATAGATAGACTTGCCACTATTGAAAAAAGGATGGATGCTCTAGATTTGAGGAAGGTAGAAGAATTTAAATCCAACAAGAAAGAAATGTTGGAGATAGATGATGATTGGGAGCCCTTTGTAAGGATTAGCATCTCTAACCAAGATCTCCTTGCTTGTTGTGACATTGGATCCATGGTTTCTATTATGCCAAAATTAGTTTATGATTCTTTGGAACTAGATATGGATAAATTATCATCTTATCATGAACATGCTAATGGAGATATTTCAGAGGTTAAAGGAAGGGTAAAATAAGTCCAAGTTACATTCCTTCATAGGATTGCACCGATGGATTTCTTCGTCATGGAGCCAAACCAAAGCAACATTGTGCTTGGAAGGAACTTCCTCCGAGCCATGAAAAGCTTCATTGATATTGGTAACGGGTTCATACGCTTACGCGATAAGGAAAAAGGTAAGTACCTCTTTCCTAGTAAGAAGAAGAATGAGCTTATTGAAAATCAATTTGAAGGTTTTTACGATTCCGACGATTTTGGAGACCTTTGATTCTTCTTTTTCCTTATGCCTAGCTTAAAGGCGTAAAAGAAAGAGCTTGTTGGGAGGCAATCCAAGATGTTTTAACTTATGTTTTTAGTGGTTTTGGTTATTTTTACTACTGTAGCGACATCATTGTATCTTTATTTTCAAGCTTTGTGCCAAGTTATAGCCTCATATGACTAGGAAAGCGAAAGTTGTGACATGCTGTCTAGAAAACAGATTCTGTCCTCGTGACGGAAAAAATCGGATCAAATCACCAGTTCCTATTTTTGAGCTGAATTTTGTTCACAGCGTGCTCTATACAATCGCGGAACTTTCGTATGTTCTGAGTTTTTTTATTTGAGTTCCAGAAGTACCCCGAAAAAATTCTCTACTACCTGCTGTTCTATTTTTCACAGATTCTGCCACGTTTTGTCTCTCCTTACTTTTGCAAAAACCTTTTGGAAATCTTGAGAAATAGTAGCTCTTCAAGAATATCTTTATATACAGTGGGGAAAATTATTTTATTAAGGGTACTAACCTCTCTAATCAGCTTATGATGAGTTATGTATGAAGGGAGTTTTCAAGTGTGCGATGGAAGATGATGAAAGAAGATTCGGAAGTGTCAAGCGCTCAAGCTTGGGGATGCCCCCATCCATCCCCAATAAATATTCAAGGATACTCAAGCATCTAAGCTTGGGGATGCCCCCGTGCATCCCCTTCTCCATCAACAATCATCAGTTCGTCCTTCGTCTCACTATATTTTTATCACTTCATGCGTTATGTGCTATGCTTGGGCATCTCGCTCTTATTTTTCTTTAGATTTGCTTGTTGTTTATAACAAGTTAGACCCCGTCTTACTTTGTGTGGGAGAGAAACACGCTCCACTCCAATCTAGAACACATCATAGGATTTTCTATGCCTATCTTTTTACCGTTGTGTGTTCTTTATCTTTTCGTAGCTACTTCCATGTTTAGTTTTAGTTTTAGTTTCTCTTTAGCAAGAGCCTTGTATTTTGTTTAGTTTGTTGCTGGAACTCTCATTAGTTTTCATGTTTATCTTGTTAAGTGAGTTGGTTGTTCACTGAGTTGTGTCTTGTCTTGAGAGTAGGTAATTGAGGTTTCTATTTAATTTTATTAGTAACTTGCAATAGTTTTGAGGTATTGATGTGAGTAATGTTTGAACTTTTGGTGTCAAGAGCTCTAGCCTATTAGTGATAGGTGTCGTATTTTGGGCAATCCGTTTTTATTTTCAAAAACCTACAAAACTAGTTGAGAACTCTAGCTACTAGATGGATCGCTAATCTTTGGAGGGATCGAATATTAGAGTACAATCACGTACCATAAGTCGAGGATGCGCAAGGATAACCAAACCCCCATACACTCCTCCTCGGGGTACTTGTCTCTTTTTAAACCTCCTTATTAGATTGAGAGTTACCGATAATAGGTGCATGAGTTCTTCGGACTAATGTAAGTATTGAAAGTTGACACTTCCACGTCATCATATTTTCTAGCCTCTCCTGTGCCGTGCATTGCCTTCTTCTCACTCCGAGAGTTGGCGGCCACCTTCTCCGATACATCCAAACCCTTGGCATAATACGCTCTGTCATCAGAAACCTCCTTATATCCTTCCTCAAAACAGCTACCATACCTACCTATCAAGGTATTTCCATAGCCTTTCCGAGATATATTGCCATGCAACATCCACCTCTTCATGACTTGATCTTCATGTCATACATGTTCCTGCTACACTGGCAGAGGCATACATTGCATACATCATGATCGCTACATCTTCTTTATGATTTGAGTAGCTTGTAAAGTGTGAAAGATCTTCTATACCCTCTTGTAAATTAGAGTGTTGCCCTTAAGTGAGGAAAAGATCCCAAAGTGGAAAAAATAAAAGATCCCAAAGAGGACAAATGAGAGTTAAATAGAAAGAGCCATTGAGGACACCAAAAAAATACAAAAAAGAAATAAAGAAATAAAAAGAGAGAAAGGGGCAACATTACTATCCTTTTGAAAGGTCCACACTATTACTCCCTCTTATCCTTGTACTCCATAGAGATGATCATTCATGCATATAGCTATGAGGGGACCTTCACACTATAGAACTTGGCTTGCATATTCCAAGGATGAGCCTCCTCAAAAGAGCTCTTGGTCTTCATGAGCGATCAAGTTAAATGCACCCACTAGTTCCATTGGATAGCTTTTCAGCTCATTTGTGCATCCGTTGCATGGCAATCCCTACTCCTCACATCATATATATCATTTGTCCTTCTCGCCTATGATTGTCCTCATTGATGTGAGCCCTTCTCACCCTTTTTGTCTTCCTCCTCCACCATATTTCTCCCGTTGCCATCCTAAGTGTCAACTTTCATTATTACGCTCATCCATTGCATGAGTGCTCAAAATATCGAAACGGAGTGGATCAAATTGAGTTGTACCTGGCTAGTGGTCTGGGGACGAGTCAAGATAACATTCCAAAGAAGACCAACTGTGAAAATTTAGTAGATTGAGTTCTCAACAAAAATACTTTTTTTTCTTGTATTCACTATCCCTCTTCTTGCACGCAAACACCATTTGGAGACATTCGAGTCACGGACAACGAGAGCTCTTGCACCTAATGTTCTTTCGTTTCTTGTTTCAATGCTAATATAGACTCTTTCATGTTATGACTTGAATTGAATCACATACCTTCATTGCTTTACTTTTCAAAGTTCTTATATGGTTGCTAGCATGTCACCACAGAAATTATGCATTGTTATCATTTACCTACTCGAGGACGATCAGGAATTAAGCTTGGGGATGTTGATACGTCCCAAACGTATCGATAATTTCTTCTTGCTCCATGCATGTTTTGTGTGATATTGCTATGATCTAGATACACTTTCGTACACTTTTGATCATATTTGGACTAACCTATTAACTCAGTGCACCCCAGTGCCAGTTTCTGTTTTCTGCTGTTTTTCTATTTCAGTTGTTCCCCCATATAAAAAGTGCTCCAAAAATCCGGGAAAATTAGAAAAAATCAGCGTACCGGAAGTTTCCAGAGCCCCGAAGGAGGGCCGGGGGCCCACCACCAGGTTCCCAGGCGGCCACCTGGCGCGCCAGGGGGCGCCTGGACTCCTGGTGGCCCCCTGCTGCCCCCTTTCCCCTATTTAATCTTTGTCACGGGAAACCTTCGAATACAGAACCCTATTTCGCAAACTCGCCTCTGTTCCGCCGCCGCCGCGCTTCCAAGATCGGGAGCACCGTCAGGACCCTTCCCGGCACCCTGCCGGAGGGAGGATCGGCCTCCGGGAGCTTCTCCTCCACCATGGACGCTTCCCGGATGTGCTGTGAGTAGTTTCCTTTGGACCATAGGTCCGTGATCATTAGCTATGTGATGCTCTCCTCCCCTCTTTTTTCTTCATGGTTTAGACCTCGTGAGCTGCCCTACATGATCGAGGCACATACTAAATCTTTCTGCTTTTGCTATGCTGAGTTTGATGGGATCTGATGGATTATGAGATTATGTTCAGATTTGATAGAGTAAGATAATTGGTTCTTATCTTTTGTATTTTTGTTCCGAAGCAATTCTTTCATGTTCTATGTTGTTGTTTATTGCTTTGGCCAAGTGGTAGGTAGTAACTTGAAGAGGGAACGTTATGCTCGATTGTGGGTACATGCCCCCTGATGACACGCTTGAGTGACAGAAACATGAGTCTAGGGGATGTGCTATGGCCACAAGGGGGAAAACAACGGTGCTTGTAACCGCGGTTGCAAGGATTGTTTACTTTACGCAAAGTTCTTTTTAATGCAGTGGTATGTTGCTTTGGGTTTACACTTTGGGTGGGGCTCGCAACTTAATACCAGTGAGATGTTCTGGATAGATATCTCAAGGTGGATGATTAGTAGTAGATGTAGATGGATTTTGGTCTACTTATTTTGGCGTATTGCCCATGATTTTGAGCCTCTTCCTTTCTTTTGTAGCATAGTTAGCATTGCGGTGCGTTTATAATCCTGTCAATTTCCCGTCTGTAATTTCTTTACCTCGCATAGAAGTTTTATTGTCTTTTGGGAGAGAGACATCACTAGTGAACATCACGGTACCCCGGTCCATATTCTCATCATTGTTTACACGGTCATTTATTTTCTAGCTTTTACTTTCAGTTGTTATCATTATCATTATCCCTTGTGTTTTATCCTTTGTAAACAACAAGACCGAAGAGATTGACAAACTCTCTGAACTTCGTTGGGAGCAAAGTTATTTGTGTCGTGTGCAAGTCCAGGAGAAGCAAGTGATTCTTTTCAGACGGCGCATCACTTGCCGAACCACCTACTTATCATTGCCGGAGTCCTACGGGAGACAAACCATATCCTCTACATAAGGGAAATTTACTGCTATCCTACTTCTCACCTTCCACCTGGGGTAACCAACGAAGGGCGAGAAGACATTATCACTTCCATGCCATCACATAGCCAAAAAATTTATGTTCTTATGCTTGAGGTGTTATGTTGACAAGGAAGACAACTTGATGTGTTATGCTTACCTTAATGTTTATGCTTTATGTGTTTTGCATCTAAGTCTTAATCAATTGTCTGTTCTCTCAAAGCCTTTGTTAGCCAATCTCTTTGCCAAGCAGATTTCTGCTTGTGCATCCCCTGAAACCAATATCTTTCATATGAGTCCACCATACCTTCCCATTCGTGGTATTTCCCTTCCGCTTCTAAAAGTATAGAATTTATGTGTTACCCTTAAACTAGCAGTGTGACCCGCGCAATTGCGCGGCTAGTTTTGTGTTTTTGTGAAAATTTTAGCTTTAAAAATACTTAGTATTACCAAAATATAAATTATAAATATTTTCTCTACATAACTACACTTGATAACCCATTTGTATGTAGTTTTGTTTTAAAACCTTTTTTGTGTGTATTTATTCCTTGAATTCTTTTGATTTTCCTTGGTTGGAAATTTGAAGTTATGCATCTGCAACATTGTGATTATGTTGTCTCAAGTACGAAATTATGACTGGATTGTGAGAACCATTAACATTTTTTGTAGTGGAACCATGCAAACCAATTTCTCAAGGAGGTGAAAGGCGTACATTTCATCAATTTATTTTCTTAAAGAAGGAACGATGACTCACCATAACTAATCGCTAGATTTCTAGCACTCTTGACAAAATATCACCATATTTATTTGTATTTAATTTAATATTTTCATTATTATCATTTGTGTGATTGAAATTTATCAAATCTCAAATTTGCATTCCATGCAAGAAAACATCTTATTAATTTGCTCTAAAAGATCTAGATGTGCATGTTTAGGACCCTCATCGCTGACAACATCTAGGATATCATATGTAGTAATACTCGGCCAATGGAAAATGCCCTATTTTTCATTGTCTATGATTTCGATGCATCAATGTGTTTGATAGTTTTATATATGAACAAATATTTTGTTGAGCCGCTTGCATACATAGTTCGTATGTACCTCTAAATCCTAACTACTATAATTGTCTCCTACCATTATAAAGAAAATAATATATAATATATGCTGACTGGTGCATTTGTGCAGGTAGAATTGTTACATTATATTCATTGTTGTTTGTGTTTTAATAGAATATCTGTACACAATATTAACATGTTGTTTTCACATTTATTTTGTTGTGTGAATTTACAAATGAATGTACAAAAAAGCGATGAAAATATATACTACAATTTTTTACTTCATCAGTCTATATTTATATATATTAAAACTTTATTAATGTGTATTGGTTTATGGATAAAATATTTCATACAATTTTCTTCCTATTTCTTTACTCGTAGATGCATACATCAATAAAGTAGTGATCTTTTATCCACCAAATAAGAATTTGTATACCCTTTTTATTTTAAATTTATCTATTAGGAATTTCAATAGAGTTTAAAAAGAAACTAATTGTCTAATTTTCCTTTGTAATTATTTTAGTTCCTTTATTAATCATATAGTTGTACTTTTTACCTGCATTGAAGGTATACTACAATTTTTTACTTCATCTGTCTATATTTATATATATTAAAACTTTATTAATGCTTATTAGTTTATTGATGAAATATTCCATACAATTTTCTTCCTATTTCTTTACTCGTAGATGCATACATCATTAAAGTAGTGATCTTTTATCCACCAAATAAGAATTTATATACCCTTTTTATTTTAAATTTATCTATTAGGAATTTCAATCGAGTTTAAAAGAAACTAATTGTCTAATTTTCCTTTGTAATTATTTTAGTTCCTTTATTAAACATATAGTTGTACTTTTTACCTGCATTGAAGGTAGTTTCCTATGTTTTGTTCACTTTTATATTAAGTTTTATGTGAATGAAAACACTTTTATTTTAATATTTTGTATATTGCATACTGTGGTTGCATTATTCAAATGTAGCTATGTATAAACGTCACTCATGATTCATGATAAAATGAAAAAACTATTTTTTTCTATGTTTTTTCAATTTTATATATTTATTTGCTTGAAATTTTTATATCAAGTTTTATGTGAATCAAATCACTTTTCGTTTAATATTTTTATACTGTACATTGTAGCTGCATTATTCAAATTCAGCTATTTATTACCGTTACTCATGGTTCATTATAAAATAATTGTTCTATAATTTTCTTGCTATGTTTTCTTCAATTTTAATTTTCATTGTCAGAAATTTTTATATCAAGATTTATGTGAACAAATCACTTTTATTTTAATATTCTTTTTATATTGTATACCGTAGTTGTATTATTAATCCATGAAATGAATTTTCTAAATATTACAACTCAATTCAAATTTAGCTATTTATCAATGTTACACATGGTTCATTATAAAACAAATGTTCTTGGTTCTTTTATTTTGAATTTAATATATTAAAGATAGATGTATTATTTGTTCATCTGGTAGAAGGTATATGTCGATTGGGTGGATGTGTGAGTCAATCTTTTAATTTATTCTTTATATCCACATTTTTATTTTTGCTCACATAGCCTTATTTGATCCGATGAAGCTTGAACTTGGCCAATAGATGGCAATTCAAAAGCTGAAGATTTTTTTTATATTAATTATAATGTTATATATTTGTGTATGAATGCATCACAAAAATCCATCACGTTCTTTTAGAACTACAAAAATCCATCACATGTAGCACTCTTTTTTAGAAGGGTGCCATCCGTTAATGTTGTTGTCTTGCAAAAGTACGGGCCAAAGAAGGCAGGTTGGCCCATACGGGTATCTTATTGATTTTTCTAACAATTAGTAATTAGAATCCAAATCTGAATTGCTATAATATTTTGACGTGATGTCATTGTATCTTCAAAGAGTCCGTTCCCTACACGTTATTAGGTTTGCTTTTTCCAACCGTAGCCTATTCTATTAAAGACTATACGTGACATATTTTATGGTGGTAAAACAAAGGATGCACATAATATTTGTATGTAACGTTGATAGTTTTAAATCTCAGCCCTTAATTTCTGAAATTAATGGTTGAGACAATTTAATCTATGTGGATCAATGTGGCGGCTCGTTTGTCTTTTGTTTTAATTATATAATAGATGTTTAAAATCTTCTGTTTTCTGCCTCTTGTTTAGCTCATGAGGAAGTAGTAGGTAATTCATGCTCTTATTAAGTTGGACAAGTTTTACCCAGGGATTGAATGTCTAATCTGCAAACCCATAATACGAGGAGGAACTGGCATGAGTGCGCCCCGCTCGTAAGATAATACAACAAACAAACCCTTCTTCACGCTTTATCTATGAGAAATCAGAAACTTTGGCAGTGATAAACAAAGGAGACTAAGAGGATGTGATCGTCCCCACTTGGGAGCCGTTCCTCGAAACTTGTCCAGCTTGAGAAGTAATTGAGCTATCTATTAGCATTCTTTGACAAACTATGCACCTCCTAAAATTTGTTTTCATTCTGTTTGATTTAAGGATAGCACATGAGTTTTCCCTGCTTGCCTATAACAAGGCATGTCCTTTACTTTTACGTTGAGTCAGTTTTCCTTCTTCCTTCTTTTCCCAAAGATAACATACATTTGATGTTGATGAGGATTCATTCATGTAATGCTGCATTAAGTTTTGCCATGCCACATCCTTGTTGACATTATCTTTTGATAAGTAAGTTGTTTGCGAAAGCTTATGCCAAGCAAGCATCTTCCTTTGTGTTAGCACTTTCACTTCATGACTAATAGCATGTTCTTTAAAAACCTCCAAATTGTCTCATTATAAAGTGAAAGAGCAAAAGTAAAAGTTATTAGTTGTCCTTTGACCAAAGATATGTTTGCCATAATTTGATGAGTTTCCTTAGCCCTACTTTTGATTATAATTTTTACTACTTTCTCATAAGGGCCTTATGAGTTGAGGTTGCTATTGAAGATGCTTGCGTTTGGTGAAGAAATCATGATGCTTCTTGTCCGTATTCTATTTATCGACACTTCACTCTCTAAACTTGTGGACAGGTTTACCGAACTCAGTTTTCGCTTGGGGACAAGCGAGGGCTAAGCTTGCAGGAGTTGATACGTCCAAAATGCATCACTATTTTATATAGTAATTAGTCCATATTCATTGATATATTTCATGTTATGATGCTATCCTTATGTTGTTTTGGTTTGTTTTACACATTTTGCAACTTTCCGATGCCGAAGCAGCAGACACATGATTCAGCGGTAAAAAGTGGATGTAGAGTTGCTGAATCAGAAGACCTCCAAATTACCTGAAAATCGACGGAGGTTATTTTCCAGAGGAATGACAGGGGGGGCCACCAGGAGCCCAGGCGGCCCCTGGCATGGCCCCACCCCTGGTTGCGTCGGGTGGCCTCCTGGACCCCTGGGGCCACCCCATGCTCCCCCCCTTTTTCCTATATATCACCCGTCATCTGAAAACCCTAAAAAGATAGGAGTTTCGCGAGTTCCGCCGCCGCTTCGTGGCGGAAACCTACAGAGAAGAAAAGACATCTTCGACGGGCAGATTCCGCCGGGAAGAACACCTCCCGGAATGGGAGATCATCACCATCGTCATCACCATCATCACTGGCATCATCGAGATCATCATCCACATCATCCCAACATCAGCACCATCTCCACCACCATCCTATCTCATCTCACAGTTGCAACTCATGTTGATACTATCTATCCCCTCTACTCTATCGGTGTTGATTACTATTGTTGTGGTGAATTCTATTGAGTTTTGTTGGAGAATTATCATTGTTTCCAGATTGTTTCTCATCTATTTATCACCACTGATCATGATCTCTTTTATGTCTTGTGAGTAGTTACTTTAGTTCTTGAGGAAATGGGAGAAATCTAGTTGTTAGTAGTCATGTGATGTTGAAGTAATATGTGTTGTTTGATATTTAAGTTGTGTTGTTATTTTCCTAGTGGTTTTGTGTGAGTCGAACACTCAACACTTCACCTTATTAAGGACCTAGGGGAATGCATTGTGTATAAAGAATGCTTACGGTGGGTTGCCAAAGTGACAGAAACCTGAACCCCAGTTTGCATGCTTTTGCACAAGGGAGCACTGGATCATCGATCGTAGTGCTATGGTTAGGCTTTTGCCTTAATTACTACCTTTTATTTGCGGATGCTTGCAAGGTTTTTAATCATAAGAGTGCACTTATCTTAGTCTAGAAGGTGCACTAGCATAGATCCACCCACTCAACACTTATCAATACAAAACATAGTACCGATACGGAATATGGCGAAAGCACGTGACTATCTCTCTCGTGTGTCCTCAAGAACACTTTAGCCTTTATAAGTTTAGTTTCTAGGCCTATACTTTTCTCAAAAGGATTGGGTCAATTGTTACTCCGCAGTGTCATTCGTCTTGCTTGCTTTTACCTTCTTGTCGCTTATACCGAAAACCCCTAAAAAGTTATCTTTCAGTGCATGCAGTTATTTCTTTGCCAAAGTCACATACCAATACCTTCTGCTCCTCGTTGGGTTCGACACCCTTATTTATCGAAAACGTTACAATCGATCCCCTACAGTTGAGGGTCATCAGAAGGGAACATATGCTTATAGATATTTCAATAATATCATGTTCCCTCTCTTTATGTTGAAGGTTTCGAACATGCAGTTGTTTTGCCTTCCTATGCATAGGAATCATGTTAGACTTAAATGTGTTTGTTATTTTCTTCTTGATGCTCTCTTTTGTTCTTCAACTCTTATTCCTATGAGAGCATCATTAAAATCTTAAGCCTATCTTTATGATTATAAAGAAAGAGCTCTAGGGATACAACCCTTGTTATCTTTACTTTGAGTTTTTTACTTTCAATTTTTATTGGTCTTGATATGTGTTACTACTATAGAAACATCATTGTATCTTTATTTTCAAGCTTTGTGCCAAGTTTTAGCCTCCGATTGCAAGAAAGTTCAAAAGTTGTGACATGTTGTCCAGAAACAAATTATGTCTGCTTGACGGAAAAAGTCACGATAAATCACCAGATCATCTTTTTGATTTGTTTTTGTTTGAAAGTATGCTCTATACAATTAGCTTTCTGGCTTCTGTTCTGTGTTTCTTGATTTGAGTTGCAGAAGTACCCCGAGAAAATTATTTACTACCTACTGGTCTATTTTTCACAAATTCTGTCACGTTTTGCGTTGTCAACGTTTTGCAAATCTTAAGCTTGTTTTTTCTTTGCAATTTTTTTGGCAATCTTGATAAACAGTAGATCTTCATGAAAATATTTATTTCCAGTGGACAAAAATTATTTATTTAAGGGTACTAACCACTCTAATCAGCTTATGATGAGTTTCATATGAAGGGAGTTTTCTAGTATGCGAAGGAAGATGATGAAAGAAGATCCATGAGAGTCAAAAGCTCAAGCTTGGGGATGCCCCCATGCACCCTCAAGAAATTTCCATGGAGCCTCAATCATCTAAGCTTGGGGATACCCCCATGCATGCCCTTCTCCATCAACAATCATCAGTTTGTCCTTCTCCATGCTATATTTTTATCAGTTCATATGTTATGTGCTATGCTTGGAGCGTCTTGCTCTTTACTTTTTACTTTGTTTTAGTTTTGCTTTCTGTTCATAACAAGTTGGAACCTAGACTTCATTGTTTGGGAGAGAAACACGCTCCACTCCACCCTAGAACACAACATACGTTTTCATGGTTATCTTTTTGTGCGTTCTTTATCTATTCATAGCTGCTGTCAGGCTTAACTCTTAGTTTTCATGCTTATCTTTTTAAGAGCTTTTATTTAGTTTGATTTAGGAACTCTCTTGAGTTTTCATGATTATCTTATTTAGAGAGTGGTCTTGTTGCACTGAGTTGTGTGGCTTGCATGAGTAGGTAATTAAGGTTGCCATTACAAGTGTAGTGTAACTTGGAATAGTTTTGAGGTATTGATTTGAGTAATTTTTTGACTTTTGGTGCCAAGAGCTTGAGCCTATTAGTGATAGGTGTCGTATTTTGGGCAATTCGTGCTTATTTTTTAAAACTACAAAAAATAGTTGAGAACCCTAGCTACTAGATGGATCGCTAACCTCTGGAGGGGTTTGAATATATAGAGTACCCTCACGTACCATGGGTCGAGGATGCGCAAGGTACTTGTCTCTTTGTAAACCTCCTGATTAGATAGAGATTTACCGATAAAAAGTGCATGAGTTCTTCGGACTAACGTGAGTATTCGATTGTTGGCACTTCCACCTTCCATATTTTGCTAGCCTCTTCGGTACCGTGCATTGCCCTTTCTCATCTTGAGAGTTGGTGCATACTTCGCCGGTGCATCCAAACCCTTGGCATGATAAGCTCTATCATCATAAAGCTCCTTATATCTTCCTCAAAACAGCCACCATACCTACCTATCAAGGCATTTCCATAGCCTTTCCGAGATACATTGCCATGCAACATCCACCATCTCATGATTTGATCTTCATGTCATACATGCTTTTGCTTGATCGAGGAGTCGCATGCTAGTTGGCCTTTGCCCTTATTACTGCTACATGAAGCGATAGTATCATTGCATATCATGCTACACTTGCACATGCATACATTTGCATACATCATGATATTTTTCATCTTTCTTTATGTTGAGTACTTCTTGTAAGGTGTGAAGATCTTGTATATTCTTGTAAAAAATAGAGTGCTCCCTTAAGTGAGGAAAAGATCCCAAAGAGGACAAATTAAAAGATCCCAAAGAGGAAAAATGAGAGATAAATATATCGAAAGAGCCAATGAGGCCAAAAAAATACAAAAAAGGAGAAAAAAGAGAAAAATAAATAAAAAGAGAGAAGGGGGCAACACTACTATTCCTTTTGAAAGATCCACACTCGTACTTCATTGTAATATTTGTACTCCATAGAGATTATCATTCATGCATAACTATATGGGGACCCTTACACTATAGAACTTGGCTTGCATATTCCAAGGATGAGCCTCCTCAAATGAGCTCTAGATTTTCATGAGAAAGCAAGTTGGATACACCCCCACTAGTTCCATTGGAGAGCTCACCTTTGCTCGTATGTGCATCCGTTGTATGGTAATCCCTACTCCTCACATCATATCTATCATTTGGCTTTATCTCGCCTATTTTTGTACTCATTGATGTGAGCCTTTCATACCCGTTTTGTCTTCCTTCCCCATCATTTCTCTCTTTGCCATCCTAAGTGCCAACGTATCGTGCTCTCGCTTATCCATTGCATGCGTGCTCAAAGTCGAAAGGGAGAGGATAAGTTTGACTTGTACCTGACTAGTGGTCTGGGGACGAGTCAAAATAAGATCCCAAAGGAGACCAAGTGTGAAGTTTTAGTGGATATTTATGCTCTAAACCCATCTCCCACTTCTTGCACACAAACACCATTTGGAGACATTCGAGTCACGGACAGCGAGAGATCTTGCACCTTTATTTCCTATGTTGCTTGTTTCAATACTAGATATAAACTCTTGCTTGTTATTACTTGAATTTCATATGTTGCTTGCCTTACTATAAAGTTCTTTTATGTTGGTAGCATGTCACCATAGAAATTATGCTTGTTATCATTACCTACTCGAGGATGAGCAGGAATTAAACTTGGGGATGTTGATACGTCCCAAATGTATGTATAGTTTCTGCTTCTCCATGCATGTTTTGGGTGATATTGCTATGTGTTTGCTACACTTTTATACCTTTTTCAACATATTTGGACTAACCTACTAACTCAGTGCACCTAGTGCCAATTTCTGTCTGCTTTGTCCGTGCATTGCAGAAAAAGGTGAAAAATCAAAGTGTCAGGAAAAATCCAAGAAAAATATATAAAATCAGCATTCCAGAAGAGTCCTCCAGTCGGACGATGAGGTCAAGGGGTGGCCCACATCCCCCAGACGCCCTCCTAGCGCGGCCAGGGGGACCCGCGCCACGAGGCCACCTGGGTGATGTGGGCCCCCTGGTGCCTGTTGTGGTTCGCGGCAAAATACAATAATTTTTCATAACCTACTAGACCCATGCCAAGACCTATGCTATGGCGATGCAAGTAACGAATGGAATTAGATCACATACCAGTATGTAGTCCGTTAAGCGGGAAACGTTCCTGCGTGAACGTGGTTGATGTAGTCGTACCGGCAATCCCCGATGCTGCGCAGATCCATGATGACTCCAAAATTCCACCCGGTCCTTGTAGACCGATGACGGGATTGCGTCCCGTCGGAACGTTGTCAGTGAAGACCTCGCGATACGACCACGATGATGAAGTAGCACCACAAGTGTAGTGCCTCGCGGGATTACACACATACGGTGTACCCGACGTCCCTCCGGGCTCCGAACCAGAAGAGCAGTGGAAAGAAGATGGATTCGGATCCCAATTCCAGCAGCACGACGGCGTGCGTATGGTGGAGAAATCCACAACCCAGTGCAGACTCCAAACAAGGGGAGTCCGCTTAAAGGCAGGAGAAAAGAGTGACAGAGAAGAGAACTTGTCTCAAAATTTCAAGAAGAAAAAGGGCACCCTACCCTTCCTTATATAGGCCAAGGAGGGGGGCAACCTCCCTCCTCTTCCCATGTGGTACTAATCCCAAGGGGAGGGGAGGATGGCGCACCAAGGGGGGTGGGCCCCTTTCTCTTGGCGCCTTGGCCCAAGGGGGAGACTCCCTCTTCCCCTAATGGGCCCTATGAGGCCCCTGTGCCTTTTAATTTATTACTTAATTCTTGAAATCAGATTTTTAATATTTAATTCATTAATTTAATACTTAAAGATATTTAAATAATATTTTGAAAAATTCAAAATCTCCAGAACCATTTCTGGTCTACCCCGGAAAAATTCTGGTGTTCTCTCTTATTTCACCGTTGATCCCGAATCTATCCTTATTGCGTCGAAGACCCTTAAGTGTGACACCCTATGGTCCGGGAAACAGCGGACATGATCAGACACTCTATGACCAATGACTAATCAATTGGACCTGGTTACAATCCTTGATATCCCCTGCGCTTCCATCGAATGAAACTTCATCGTTGTTGTATCCGTTAACGTTGTGCCTGTTCCCTTTGTCCCGCGGTAATTTTCTTGTCCGAGGTTTGATCGTCGGTATCCAATACCTAGTTCATCCTCGTTACCAACAAACATGTTTAATCGTCCCGTGATATTACAACCCCGTGACCTAGTCACATGATTGCAATCTTTATGATGTAATATCACCGAGTGCGCCCAGAGTACCTATTCTTCACTCGGATGGACAAATCCCGCTTTGATCTATTTGCATACTCATCAACATATCTATGTCGGATACCCAAAGTACACATTTATTGCCAACATATTTTAGTCAGGCGGTGGGTTGCAAATCAAAGCATTCTAATAGATATCAATTATGTATGATCATTACGGTCAAAGGATCTGGTCACTATGTTATAGTTATCGCAATGTTGAACTATGTGACTGGATCACATTGCAACACTTCTGGGTGGTGGGTGTCAATCATATCATTCTCCCAATGATATGACCCCATTGTCAATAGACTTATTTGTCTAATGATTAGGAAACCTTGATCATCAATTGCCCGATGGACTAGTATACTAGATTTAACTAGGGACCTGTTTGTTTGTAAACCACCCGTGTATTAAGGTTTCTACTGAATACAGTTATAGCACAGTATAAAACGTATTATGAAGTAATAGAATACGCTAATAAAACTTATTTTATTTGCCTCTATGGCACATTCCGAACAGTCTCCCACTTGCACTAGAGTACAAATAATCTAGTTGCATTTTTTCTGTGGATCATAACTCCATATCATCTATATGGTTTTTGATCATGTTTGCTTGTGGAAAAGGTTGTATCAACGGTCTGGGTACAATTCAGTTCCGTATGTCCTTTTGCAAATCATTAATGTCACCTAGTTTGACATTACTTCATTATCCATTATAATGATGAGGTCTATTCTATAATTGATTGTATATAGGGTGGGTCTATTCTATAAATGATTGTAGAATAGTATTCTACAATAGTATCCCTCCTATATAGAGCAAATCTAAAAAAAAATCCTCACCCTCCCACCCCACCCCACCCTCTCTCTCCTCCCGCAACCTCCCATCTATGCGCAGCCGGCCTCCCCTCCCCTCGCGCTGCCGGCCTCCTCCCCTCCCACCCGCGTCGCCGACCTCCTCCGCTCCACCCCCGCGCCGTCGGCCTCCTCCACTCCACCCCCGCGCCACCGGCCTCCTCCCCTCCCCCCGCACCACCAGACTCCTCCCCTTCACCCCTGTGCCGCCGACCTCCTCGCCTCCCACCCGCGCCGTTAGCGTCCTCCCTTCCCCGCGCTGATGCCCGCCCACCCGGCCGGCATCCTCCTGGCAGCGCCTGCCCGCTCGGTCAACCTCCTCGCCCGCCTGCCCGCTCGTCCTCCTCCTGCCCGCAGTCGCCCCCCCCCCCCGGCCAACCTCCTCCTGCTGGCGGCCGCCCACCCGGCTTCTGATGGCTTCTCGCCCTTCGTTGGTTACCCCAAGTGGAAGGTGGAGATGTAGCGCAGAAGCAAGTTTCCCTAGGTGAACATACCAAGGTTTGTCTCCAGTAGGACTCCGGAGATGATAAGTAGGTGTCAGCGGCGCAACTGACGTGGACCTGCACACAGACACAGATAACTTTGTTCCCAACGAAGTTCAGAGAGGTTGTCAATCTGTCCGGTCTTGTTGTTCACAAAGGGTAAAACGCAAGGGATAATGATAGCAAATAAAAGCAGTAAAGTAAATATAGTGTGGAAATAATAATAAGGATATGGACCGGGATACGTGATGTTCACTAGTGATGTCTCTCTCCCAAAAGACGATAAAACTGCTATGCAAGGTAAAAAATTACAGAAGGGCAATTGACAGGATTATAAACGCACCGCAATGCTAACTATGCTACAAAAGAAAGGAAGAGGCTCAAAAGCACGGGCAGTACGCCAAAATAAGTAGACCGTAATCCAACATCATCTACTACTAATCATCCACCTTGAGATATCTATCCAGAACATCTCGCTGGTATTAAGTTGCGAGCCCCACCCAAAGTGTAAACCTAAAGCAACAGGCAACAACATTAAAAAGAACTCTGCGTAAAGTAAACAATCCTTGTAACCGCGGTTACAAGAACTGTTGTTTTCCCCCTTGTGGCAACAACACATCCCCTAGACTCATGTTTCTGTCACTCAAGCATGTCATCGGGGGGCATGAACCCACAATCTAGCACAACGTTCCCTCTTGGAGTCACTACCTACTACTTGGCCAAAGCAATAAACAGCAACGGAGAACATGCAAGAATTACTTAGGAACAAAAATATAAGAGATAAAAACCAAATATATTACTCTATCACAATCTGAACATAATCTCATAATCCATCAGATCCCATTAAGCTCAGCATAGCAATAGCAGAAATATTACAAACGTGCGCCGATCATGTAGGGCAGCTCACGAGGTCTAAACATTGAAGATCAAAGAGGGGAGGAGAACATCACATAGCTACTGATCACGGACCCATGGTCCAAGGAAAACTACTCACGAGACATCCGGGGAGCATCCATGGTGGAGAGGAGACTCCCGGAGGTCAATCCTCCCTCCGGCATGGTGCCGGGAAGAGGTCTTCTGGTGCTCCCGGTCTCGGAAGCGCGGCGGCGGTGGCGGAACAGAGGCGAGTTTGCGGAATAGGGTTCTTCTCCTGGAGTTTTCCCGTGACGGAGAATAAATAGGCGAAGGGGGCAGCCAGAGGTGGACCAGGGGCCCCAGGCGCCCCCCTGGCGCGGCCAGGGGTGGGGCCGCGCCGGGTGGCCGCCTGGGCCCCCCTGGCTCCCCTCTGGCCCCTCTCGGGCTCTTCGCGAAACTTCCGTCACGCTGATTTTTTATCTGAATTTTCCTGAATTTTTCTGGAACTTTTATATGGGGGAAAACTGAAATAGAAAAACAGCAGAAAACAGGAACCGGCACTGGGGTGCACTGAGTTAATAGGTTAGTCCAAATATGATAAAAAATGTATGAAAGTGTATCTAGATCATAGCAATATCACACAAAACATGCATGGAGCAAGCAGAAATTATAGATACGTTTTGGACGTATCAGCTTCCTCCTGCCGTGGCAGCACAACCCCTGTGTCACATCAGGTGAAACACCTGTACTGCTTTTGCATTTGTTTTGGTACTTCTTCTGAATTTTTTTAGTATTTCTTCTGAATTTTTTTTTGTAATGCTTTTGAGTTTGGTTTAATTCTCTGGAAGGTGATGTCAACAACGGCCACCACACCCATCCTACCAATTCAGGCGATTTTTTGCTGGATGAAGAGAAGGGACAGGAACAACGTCATAGTGCAGCACTAGCACACACGATATTCTTTGTCTTGTTGAGTTCTTCGCTAATCTGTGCCAATGAAGGTTGTTCTTTCTCCAGTGGTCAGATTTTTAAGATAGCTAATCACATTTGTGCTGGATGTACTACCAAGATATCGACTTATGCATGCTCTGAATCCCCTATTTCTTACATACATATTTTAGATTTAACTACATCTGGCTTGCTTTGTCTTGTGTCGGTGCATGCGATGCAGCGACGACGGATGATGGATGGATGAGCCCGGCCGATGGGTGAAATGCACAAGAGCACTCCTGCAGGCTGCATCAAGTAACAACAAGCAACGACATAGTATTCCAGTAGTCCAGTACAGGGCATTATCTAGTGCATCTGTATAGAATTTTTCAAGCAACTTGTACAAACATTTTTATTACGGGGCAGTACCATTTTATCACTCTGTGCAACACCATTAATTCGCTATGGGCAGTACCTTTGATTCACACTATTTAGGTTCTTTACCTTCGAGCACCTCGGCGAACACAAATGTGATGAGAGCCGACACGACGTACTGTGCGACGTAGTAGCTAGAGCTGAAGTGGAAGCTCGAGGCGATGCCGATCAGGACCATGTATAATTTACACCGTATTTTTTACCGGGCAGTACCATTGTATCATCTTGAGCAGTACCATTAAAACACTCTAGGCAGTACTATTAATACACTCTTGGCGGTACCATTGATTTGTTCTAAGTAGTACAAAATATTGGTACACAAAACCAGTACCAGATTATCATCCCAGGCAGTACCGTGTTTAGAATCTACGAGTGAATTACTACACAGGTATGAAAAAGCAGTACCTTGTTTACTAAAAAAGCAGTACCATAGTGGTATGCAGAAGCAGTACCAGATCGTCATCCCGGGCAGTACGAAACGCATATTCGACAGAAAATACACGGTGCATGTCGAGGGAGGCTGAGTTCTATGAAAAAATATGAGAAGTACAATTTACTCATTTCGAGCAGTACAAGAATGTTTTTATTATTCGGCAGTACGAAACTCATATTTCAGAGAAGTACAATACTATGTTTCCTTGGAACAGCAAAAATCTCAGTATTTTGAATATCGTTCAAAAACCGTATAGAATTGGAAAAAGGTTAAAACACGAAAAACTTGTGAAATTTCAATACCTTTCCAACGCCATATCATTTGCATCATTGCGAGATCAAATGAACATCAATGATCATCTTTTCAAATATCTGGTTTTTAGTATTTTCAAAACTATTAAAAAATTATGCATAATTTGAAAAAACGTTAAACATGAAAAAGTTTGTAAATTTCAGTAGCTCCCCAACGGTATATCATTTGCGCTATTTGAAGAAGTGGTTAAAAAATTAATATCAAATTACTATTCGTCTATTTTGAATGAATCTCGGTATTTTCAAAACTACTCAAAAATTATGGCAAATTTGAAAAACCTTAATACACAAAAAAGATGAGAAATTCCAATGGCTTTCCAACGCCATATCATTTGCATCATTTTGAGGTCTAAAAAATATCCATAATCAGTTTTTAGTAAAATTGGTTTTTAGTATTTTCAAAATTGCTCACAAACTATCCAAAATTTGAAAAACATTAAAACATGAAAACGTTTTGAAATTTCAGTAGCTTTCCAACGGTATATCATTTGCGCAATTCCGACAAGTGGGCAAAAAAATTCGTTCAAAACACTTTTCAATCAGTTTGTGATGATTTCTGTTTTTTGAAAATTCATAATAAAAATATAAAAATTTGGAAAAAGTCACAATACAAAAAATTTGAGGATTTTCTATAGCTTTTCAACGATATATCATTTGCGTAATTTCGATTAACGGTTTAGAATCTACGATTGAATTACTACACACAAACAGAAGAGAAGTACCGACTTCATGAAAAAGAAGTACGGTAGTGTAATGCGGAAGCAGTACGAGAACTTTATCCCGGGCAGTACGATATTATTGCAGAGTATTATTCTATCATCGATTGTAGAATAGACGGCATGTATATATATTTGGCGGTAGAGTGAGGCACGGACTTCCCCATAGTGATGCACACTGAAAATCACTCAGTCAGAAGTCGAACTTCTTAAGCCAAAATATAACTCCTGCCACTTATAAAGCAGCCACATTGTAACAACCCAGATTTCACAAAAATAAAAAAAATTTGTTTTCGGTGTGAATTGTTTGATTGTCTGATTTGTTTGCGGTGTTTGCATCCCCGATTTATCGATCGGCGATTATTTTTCCCCCTCTTATCTCGTACCGGGCGGAGACCGACCCTTGCCACCTTGACACTCGACCTTGCGACACCGGGTTTCACCCAATCACCGCCGCGAAAACCGCACGAGACCAGCCGTAGCCAACGGAACGAAAAACCCCGTTTAATAATTAAACGGGATATTTTTATAGCGCTCCGGAAAGTGTTCTCGAAACGGTTCCAGCGCGAGGTGAACGCCGCCGGCTCGAAGCGTTGATCGCGTAGTTCGAAGTTTTACCCGAATCAGAGGTCCTGCGGACCCCCGGCGGTCAGAAACGTAAACACCGCGCGCGCGAGAGAAAAACCGGGGATGTTTTTGCAAACTGCCAGCCACCTGGGCTATATACAGAACACCACACTCACACCTCTTTCTAGGGTTTCCCTAGCCACAAAATTGCAGCCACCCCCTCCACTTTTCCCCAAAAATCCCCAATTTTCGCACCAAACCCTAAATCCAGATCTGGGATCCAACCCAATGGGTTCTGGACCGTCAGATCGGCCGATCTAACGGCCCTAGACGTGCCACGTCAGCGCCCCTGCCTTCCACCCATCTCCTCTCTCGTCCCGCGCCCGAGCACGCCGCCGGCCATGGAGCCGCCGAGCCGCGCTGCGCTCCATCCAGCCCCACGCCCCGGCTGCCACCCAGGTCATCCCGCGCCTTCTCCTCTCTCACCTCTCCTCCCTCACCTCTCCTTCTTCTCTCCCCAGGACGCCCTGCGTCGCCGCCTGCCTTGGCTATGGCGCTCGGAGCTGCCATGGCGCCCGCGAAGCTCGTCGGGGTGACCAGGACACCGCCGCATCCATGGCCTTGCCTCCGTCCGGATCCACAGGCCCCAGGCCCGTCACTAACCCCCTGCAGACTCCCCTCCATCGCCCCTCGCCGGAGCTCCGGCGGTTGACCCCGCCGCCGACCCTCCTCGCTCGGACGAGCCCGAGCTCGCACGCCCGCACGCTCGTGTGGACGCTGCAATGGGCCGGCGACGCCCCACGGCCCAGTCGGCCTCGCCCCAGCCTAGCTCGAGCTGGCCCGCGGCGCTACTCTACGCCCTCTACGCTCGGTGCCTATCCCCCGCCCCTTGCGTCCTGGGCCGAGGCCCACTAAGGTGAGCTGCCTTTTATTTCTTTTTCCTTTTTTTTCCTGCTAGTTGGGCTCGGCCCAGCTTTGTTTTGGCCCGTGTAGTCTTTTTTTTCTTTTTTTCTCTGGTTTAATAAAATTGATGTTTTTGCTTTAATTTTGCGTTGCCCGTATCTTTTTAACCGTAGCTTGGATCGCGACGCGTAAAACATGAAAGTTTCTTAGAATTTTGTGTAGTTTAATAAAATGTGCTCCTTTGCCATGTTTGAACTTGTCTACATGCTGTTTTGCTGTTATTTATATCGCATGCCACTGTAACTTGTTTATTTAATAACTTCTTAACCGTTGCTCTGTTTAAAATGTTCTTTGTATGTAACTTGACTAGAATTGCATATAGATTGTGTTTATGCTGCTCTTTCTTGCTAATAAAAATAATAAAATATTGTTTAGGGCAAAACATTACCAAATATTATAATTATCGTGGGGTCCATAATAGTTGCCATGTATAGGTTTTACCCCCCACTTAAAGTGACTAAATTAGATAGTTTACCTTATGCTTCACCTCTTTCCATGATTGTGTGCTATGCCATGCTTGGGTGAGATGCCATGTTAATAACCTTTGCTCATCTTGTGTAGCTAAACAACTTGAACCACCGTAAATGTGCGGTATCGTCGTGTGTGACGAGTACTCCACTTAACCTGTTAGTAAACGCTCTCGACGGTAGGTGCGATGTCTCGTGTTGCCTTCTTGTTGATGCTTGCTCGTGTTTGCTTCGTAGTAATAGATGCTTGCTCGTTGGTTGCTTTCCAGTGTTTACCGTCTTGTGTGCTTCCGCAGGTACCTCTCGGAGACGATGCGAGCTTGCGATCAACTACACCTTCGGAACCCGACTTATCAACAGGAAAGGACTATACATTACTTATGATACATTTTATTTCAACCAGCGGTTTGCATGCTAGTCTAGGATAGGTTTGATGTTTGATCCTACCACATGTTTACAACCTCTTTAAAACCGATACACCCATGACCCCTCCCAGCAAACCTTGTACTGCTATGTTACTATTGCTCGTTGCCCATCCCCTGCTTAGTATGCATGCTTAGGATGCTACGATGTTACCGTGTTACTCCTTGGTTTGGGATATCACATTATTATATTGTTGTTGATGATATGATTATTATAATGTTGACTATATTTGACGAAGGATGGAAGGTCTAGGCTATCCCGCCCCGACGCTTTGTTCCATTCGAGTCACCTATGATCCGAGTTCCGGGTATTGGTTTTAAGACGAAGCGTTCCTAACCGCGTGTGGGATTTCATGGGGTCCCTTTTCTTACCTACCTAGCTTCAAACATTTCTAGTCGTGGCCCAAGCGGATTTACCATTTGAAAACCGCGTGTGTGTCTGTTGGGTCGTTCCTAGCAGATATTCTTTAAAATAACTTGGGCCAGCGGAGACATGGTTTCTCTGTTGGCCCACCCCAGGGAGCTAGGGGGCTGCCCACATCTGTTTGGGTAGCTAACCCGACCTCGTCCAGACGGTAGAGGCCGAGTCGAGAGCGCGACCGGCTTTTGAGTTGGATGTCGAATCACCGGGGGCCACCCGGATTTGTGCGTTGTTAGTTAGAGGGACCTGTCGTTCCGGATCTCTTGGGACTAAATCATAAAATGGTTGCCTATCATGGGTAGCAACTGAGAGAGAATGGTGTGTGTGCGGAGCCTTGTAATGGGAAGTTGGTACACCCCTGCAGGGTTAAATCTTTTCGAGAAGCCGTGTCCATGGTTATGGACGACTTGAGACCTACTCCTTGTTCATAGACAACAACAACCGAGATAATCTTAATATATGACTTGATCAATGTGTGTGTGCCTTGACTGCTTCTTCTTCGTCGGGATGCGAAGAGGAGGACAAGGATAGGATAGGTGTTATGCTTGCGTAAGTAGTTGATAGAAGACTTGTTGGAGGAGATTCCTCATCGAATGCTTGGCTTCTTATCTCACTCTCTAGATCGTTAGCCACTTCATAAATGCTAGTGCGGCAGCAACCTCACCACTTACCCCATCCTTACCGTAAACTACTAGTTGTCCTAGAATGACGAGTGGTGAAGTCCTTGCTGGGTCAGTTGACCACTACAGTTGGATGCTAAGTACTTCTGTACTCTTGATACTACCCCCAAACTCTTTTCAGGGTTCTTGATCGACAACAGGTGTGGTGATCGATGTTTCACGTGGAGACTCGACGACGACTAGTTAGGCGGATCCCGGCGGAGGGCCTGGACCCGTGTGGTTATGGGGATCGATGTTTTCTCTTTGCCACTAGGCATTTGATTGTAGTCTGTACTCAGACATGTATCTTCCGCTGTTGTATTGTATTAAGGCAGTTGTATGTCGATTGTATGAGATGTTGTATCCTTGTATCTGTAATGTTGTGATATCATGTTGGAAATCCGGGGCATATGGCTATGTCATATGTCGCGGTGGGACCGATATGTGCTTCGTCCAGGGATCTGGATGGCAACATCTAGATCTGGAACAGTACCGCATATCGGGCCTTAAACACATCAATGTAGATTTAATCCGTAGTGTATGCAACTTTGATGTCTAACCATGTTTCTTTCAACTTAGGCATTCATTAGTATGATATCTCAATTTTATAGGTTAATGTGAGAACTTGAACCAGCATAACATTTATGGTCAATTTCACTATCCTTTTCAAATTAGAGATGTATCCTCAGTTCTCCCCAGACACCGAAGGATAAACTTAAATCTTTGTTCAATGATTTACTCATAAATCATATCACAACATTTTCTTCTTGCTAAGAACTTGGGTCACATTACGTCGATTACAAAACTCTGGTTTTATATGAAAGAACCTATGACAAAGGCATAGAGGATGTAGCATATCCATTTCTTTCTTTATTTAACCATTGTTCTTGTGCTGAGATTAACTCGATACTTCTCTTGGATATATAATTAAGAACTACCTTCTTAACTTGTCCCATTCTGAACTCCTTCAGAATCTTATCCAGGAAAGTATTCCGACTCAATGTTATTAAACGCATTAATCTATCTTAATAGATTTTTAATGCTTAACTTCATTCATGAAAGATTTTAAATAATCATTAATACCAACTACGCCATTCACAATATGTTATCCATATATGAGAATGTTGTCGTGCTCCTACTCAAATATGTCAGCCACATATAAGATTAGGATGACACTCTCATAGCTCCCACTCAAATATGTCTGTCACATATAAGACCGGGATAACATCCACAGACTGCCACTCAAATATGTCATCCACATATTAATATTAGGATATAATACTCCCATAGCTCACACTCAAAATATGTCGTCCACATATTAAGTTTAGGAAACTATTAAGCTCCCACTCAGTTCATGCAAATGCATGTTGGTACGTCCCAAATGTATCTATAATTTCTGCTTGCTCCATGCATGTTTTGGGTGACATTGCTATGCTTATGATGCACTTTCATACACTTTTTATCATATTTGGACTAACCTATTAACTCAGTGCACCACAGTGCCAGTTTCTATTTTATGCTATTTTTGTATTTCAGGTTTTCCCATTACTTAAAGTGCCCAAAAAATTCCGGGAAAAATATATAAAAAAATCAGCAAGATGGAAGCTTGCGGATGCCCTGGTGGCGCGTCCCTACCCTAGGCCGCGCTAGGGGGCCGCCTGGACTCTCTAGTCCAGCTCTGGCTTCCCCCTTCGCATATATTTACCCCCCGTGACGAAACCCTCGAAGACAGAACCGTTTTCCGTGATTTCCCTTTGTTCCGGCGCAGCCACAGTTTCAAGATCGGGGCTGTCAGGAGACCCTATCCCGTCACCCTGTCGAAGGGAGGATTGACCTCCGGGAGCTTCTCCACCACCATGGACGCTTCTCGGATGAGCCGTGAGTAATCCATGTTGGACCATGGCCCCATGATCAGTAGCTATGTGATGTCTTCTCTCCAATCTTGTGCCTCAATTCTTAGCCCTTGTGAGCTGCCCTACATGATCAAGGCACCTATGTAATTTTCCTGTTGTTGCTATTTTGATTTTGCTGGGATTTTATGGATTATGAGATTATGTTCAGATTGTGATGAGTAATATATTTTGTTCTTCTCCTTTTATATTTATGTTCTTGAGTAATTCTTGCATGTTCTCCGTTGCTTTTTATTACTTTGGCCAAGTGATGGATCGTAACTCCAAGAGGGAGCGTTATGCATGATTGTGGGTTCATGCCCCCCGATGACTAGCTTGAGTGACAGAAACATGAGTCTAGGGGATGCGATGTTGCCACCAGGGGGAAAACAACGGTGCTTGTACTTGCGGATGCAAGGATTGTTTACTTTACGCAAAGTTATTTTTATGCAGTTGTTTGTTGCTTTGGGTTTACATTTTGGGTGGGGCTCGCAACTTAATACTAGAGAGATGTTCTGGATAGATATCTCAAGGTGGATGATTAGTGAGTAGATGCAGATGGATTTCGTTCTACTTGTCTTGGCGTACTGCCCATGCTTTTGAGCCTCTTCCTTTCTTTTGTAGCATAGTTAGCACTGCGGTGCATTTTTAATCCTGTCAATTGCCCAGCTGTAATTTTTTCACCTCGCATAGCTGTTTATCGTCTTTTGGGAGAGAGACATCACTAGTGAACTTCATGGGACCCTGGTCCATATTTCCACCACTGTTTACACCTCCACTTTATTTTACTTTTTTTTTAATTTTGTTGGATTTATCACTACCATTATCTCTTGCATTTGATCCTTTGTAAACGGCAAGGCCGGAGAGATTGACAACCTCTCCGTGCTTGTTGGGAGCAAAGTTATTTGTTTCTGTGTGCATGTCCAGGTAACGTACGTGATTATCATTCAAACGACGCAATCACTTACCACACCACCTACTTGTTGATCCTTATAGTCCTCCTTGTTTGATAAACCTTATTGTCCTTGTGTAAGGGAAATTAGTCGCTATATACATCTCTACCTTCCACTTGGGGTAACCAACGAGGAGCACTACTTCGGTGCCATCACATGTCTCACCATATTTTGGCTTAGTCCAAAATACTTTGATCATCAATAAAAACGAGAATTTAGGTGACGAGACACTATCATCCATATGTTTTCCAAAACCTTCTTGTTGTACCAATTACAACATTTCTTCAAATGCAGAACTTGAGGAAGTCACGATATTGATAAAAATTTGGTTCAATCATAGTGAATATCCCATTGACTCAAGCATCGCTACATATTGTAGTCAAACCCTTTTGAATTTGTCAGAAACATCCTTAATGACAAATCGATCTTGATGTCTTCTTTGATGTTCACATTTATTCCTTGTAACTTTGAAGTTATTAAGAATATCAAGTAACCTCTTTACTTGATAAGATTCAAGTAATCTTAAATGTAACTCAATATAGGATTTCATGACTCATAGTCATATCTCATACTTAGGTCAACCATTGCTTATTCATAGTTTGTAGGTATGTCTTGTTCTATTAACTTGACAAGTGAATCATGAATATTATTTTGCACAAAGGGCAAATATGTATTCTTGAATCCTACTTTGTTCAGTAAAAGGTTTAACCGCAAAATCATGATCATTATCATCAAAATCTCCTCTCTCTATCGAGCTTTGCTTCTGGAACATATTCCATTGTGCTACTCTGATATTTGGAGGCAAGGTCAATTACCTTGGTTGAAATTTCACTTTTCTTCCATTAACACATTCATCAAGAACATTTCTTGATAAACACCAAACCTTAGCAACACATGTTTTGCTCTTTTGGTTCTAGTTGTGGAAGATGCTTCCATAATTATCTAAGGATACACTGCAAAGATAATTTATCATATAAATCAAACTTCCTAGAAACCACGACACACCATTACCTATATAGTTCTGGTTTCCATGAACTCAAATGGTTCCCTATACTGAAGTGAGTGTTTGCATATTAAACTAATAACTCTAAACAATAATAACATAACTCGATAAGAGATAACTTAGACCGTACACTCTTCAATAGACTATGATTACAATTTTCAGGCACATCAACAATATTGAAGTGTTCCAAGCATTTGTAAGTTGTGGAACAACTTTCACAAGTCTTTATGCCCAAGACTAACTCAAAACACTTGTCACTTTGATCAAAACATAGAGATTTGTCTTTTCTTGTTAATTGAATATCCGTATTCATTCCGAAATCCCTTTGATTAGATCAAATTATTTCAGACTCATGTTTCATTAGTGAATACGCATATTCATCTAAGTCCACATATGAAGTTCACGAAATAATGAAATTCACTACATGCTGAAATATGATACATCACAATGTATAATATACAAAAATCATCGCACACTCTGTTTTACCAGAATGAGAGGTTTTAGTCATCTGACCTCAAGAGGCATGGTTTGCATGTGTCAAGAGATCAAGTATCTCAAGACTTCATCATACCATTCATGACTTAAACGTTAGTGTCATTATTAAGTTTGGATAATTCTTGGCACTACAATATTTCTTATAAATGATCAAACTACTATCATCAATATAAGAATAACTCATTCATAATCGTAATGTGACCATACAATATATCATTCATAAAAGGAGAACAACTGACTTGTTACTCACTAATATGAATAATTGTCTTCGCGAGATGCAAGACACACTAATAAAGTTCACATTAAAATGATCATAAAATTATTCATATATTAATCAAATGATAGATGTAGAGGGAGAGTGTTGTCGACCATCAACTATCTTGATTTCCATCTGCACACATTATCACCTCATCCCTTCCAAGACACTCTAGAAGCATCATGTTCAAGTATCAAATACTTAAGTAACCGCAATTAGTATTTTGTGGGGAAAGACATTTATAACCCGTATATCTAATATACCTTCTCCGTCAATGACTATTCCTGCATTGGTTCTACCTTTAGAGTTCATATCTTTAACCATGACCTCATGACAGGTGAATGATTCTCCTTCATGACATAGTCTAGACACGGCCTTTGTAGCTGGGAGGAAGCGGATGCCACTTCCCAGTTATTGCAAAGTAACCAGTGATTCAGTAGTCCAAGTTGTACACAAGGTGTTCATGTATCTTATACATATTCCAACTGACCTTCTCAGCATGTTGTTCCTTCCACCACAGTTGAAATAAACGCCTTCAATATACTCATATTCCATTACTTTGATTTGTGATTTAGTGCTTTCAAGTTCACCTAGCACGTCATACGTGTTTGGTGTTGTTAACATGCATTCACAATTTAGATTCCATATAATGAAGTATGGTGTATTGGACAACCATTAATAAGTGATGGTGAGTACGATACTTATCATCATCTTACGGAGTTATCATGTGTATCTCCTAGCAGTTATCATATTAAGTTTATCAAGTCATTACTACTGAGTATGTCTCTAACGGTTTTGGTACACGTAAATGAAGTAAGACCCATTTACCTTAAGTTCTACATCACACTAAAAGAGCCCTAGTTATAAATATTGGCGATGACATTATCTACAATGATATTTGGTAAGACATGAAGATTAAGTTCATAATATGGAGTTCATGTTTTAAAACAATTCTGGAACTCCCACTCAGACAAACATCCCTCATACTTTATTCTAAGTGATTACACGATCCTTGAAGAACATACCTCCCCCGATCGTCACGGCCATCAGTATGTCGTCCAAGGTAGGCCATCATGCCAATCACATCATCTATGTGACTCATGCTCGACCTTTCGGTCTCTTGTGTCCCGAAGCCATATCATATACATATGCCAGGCTCACCACCCTACCCTATGTGATTTGTTGTTGTGAACAAGGCCATATCATATACATATGCCAGGCTTGCTACACCCACCTCTTCTGAAAGAAAAAATGTTTGACACCCGTGTGACCTGTGGTGCCTCCATGATACACGAGATAATACTCGCCCCTCGTTGGTTACATTAAGTGGAAGGTGAGATGTAGCGTAGCGGACAATTTTCCTTAGCGAAGATGCTAAGGTTTAGATTTTCTCCAGTAGGACTCCAAGATCGACAAGTAGGTGGTGAAGTGAACAATGGCGCCGTTTACAACCTAGGTTGCTAACTTCACCTGGACCTGCACACACAACAGATAGCTTTGCTCCCAACGAGTACAGAGGAGTTGTCAATTCCTCCGGCCTTGTCGTTTACAAAGGATAAAACGCACGGGATAATAATGATAGTGATAGCTACGGAAAAGTAAATACTGAAAGTAAATTGAAGGTGTAAACAGTACTGGAAATATGGACCGGGGACCTATGATGTTCACTAGTGATGTCTCTCTCCCAAAAGACGATAAAATAGCCATGCAAGGTAAACAAATTACAGCTGGGCAATTGACATGATTATGTGCACAAACCAATGCTAATTATGCTATAAAGAAAGGAAGAGGCTCAAAAGCATGGGAGGTACGCCAAGACAAGTAGACCGAAATCCATATGCATCTACCTACTAATCATCCACCTTGAGATATCTATCTAGAACATCTCGCTGGTATTAAGTTGTGAATCCCACCCAAAGTGTAAACTCAAAACAACAGACATCTGCATTAAAGAACTTTGCGTAAAGTAAACAATCCTTGAACCCGCAAGTACAAGCACCGTTGTTTTCCCCCTTGTGGCAACAACACATCCCCTAGACTCATGTTTCTGTCACTCAAGCTAGTAATCGAGGGGCATGAACCCACAATCATGCATAACGCTCCCTCTTGGAGTCACTACCTACTACTTGGCCAAAGCAATAAACAGCAACGGAGAACATGCAATAATTACTCAAGAACATAAATATAAAAGAAGAGAATCAAATATATAACTCAATCACAATCTGAACATAATCTCATAATCCATCGGATCCCAGCAAACTCAGCATAGCAACAGCAGAAAGATTACATAAGTGCCTCGATCATGTAGGGCAGCTCACAAGGTCTAATCCAAGAAGAACAAAGAGGGTAGGAGAACATCACATAGCTACTGATCATATACCCATGGTCCAAGGTGGACTACTCACGGTTCATCCGGGAAGCATCCATGGTGGTGGAGAAGCTCCCGGAGGTGATTCCTCCCTCCGGCAGGGTGCCGGGAAGAGCTCTTCTGGTGCTCCCAATCTTGGAAGCGGCGCGGCGGCGGAACAGATGAGAGATCGCGAAAAAGGGTTTCATTCCCGAGGGTTTCTCGTCATGGGGAATAAATAGGCGAAGGGGGGCAACCAGAGGTGGGCCAGGGCCTCCAGGCCCCCCCCTGGCACGGCCAGGGGTGGGGCCGCGCCCTCTGGCCGCCTGTGCCCCCCTCGGCCCCCACTTTGGCTCTTATGGAAGGTTCCCGTACGCTGATTTTTCCTATATTTTTCCGGAATTTTTCTGGTACTTTAAATAAGGGGGAAACCTGAAATAGAAAAACAGCAGAAAACAGGAACTGGCACTGGGGTGCACAGAGTTAATAGGTTAGTCCAAATATGATCAAAAGTGTATGGAAGTTCATCAATATCATAGCAACATAACACAAAAGAGGCATGGAGCAAGCAGAAATTGTAGATACGTTTTGGACGTATCACTCCATAATGTAGAACTTTCAGGTGGTGCTCACTAGGGTAAGGACATTATGTTGGTTTTAGTGAGGGATCATCCTATAATGCTACCGTCTTATATCAAACATATTAGCAAAACATGATGCAACAATTTAAATCATACTAACTATGATGCCCCCGTGCAAATTAAAGTTTAGAAGCCTCTACTTTATCTTTTGCAAGTTTTACGTGGCTGCTAGGGCTTTCGAGATAGAACCGTTTCTATGCCTACGAACATACAACCACAACAATTCAGCAATTGTCTCTATTAGACCCCTATCGGGGCCCTCCATGGCAAACTTCTTCGTGAAGCTAATGTTAGAGAGACATACACACCCAAAGCCACTTATATGGTACAAGCCATATGTCAAGCGTGGAACCAGTCTCGCATAAACGCGTAAGGTCGGTCGGGGCCGCTTCATCAGAACATTGCCGCAATGCTAAACGAGTACACGTGGGAGGGTAACAATTGGAGAATTGATGCCACATACTAAATGTGTTCTATCCGTACAATACTTCTACGCATAGCCTTGCTTTCAGACCACTGTTGGCGTTCGGGGCAGAAAACAATGATTTTTCATAACCTACGAGACCCAGACCAAGGCATATTCTATGGCGATGCAAGTAACGGATGTAATTAGATCACATACCAGTATGTAGTCCATTAAGCGGGAAACGTTCCCTGCGTGGACGTGGTTGATGTAGTCGTACCGGCAATCCCTGATGCCGCGCAGATCCACGATGACTCCAAAAGGCCACCCGGTCCCTGTAGACCAATGACGGGATTGCGTCCCTGTCGGAACGTTCTTGGTGAAGACCTCGCGGTACGGACACGATGATGAAGTAGCACCACAAGTGTAGTGCCTCGCGGGATTACACACATACGGTGTACCCAACGTCCCTCCGGGCTCCGAACCAGAAGAGCAGCGGAAAGAAGATGGATTCGGATCCCGATTCCAGCAGCACGACGGCGTGCATATGGTGGAGAAACCCCCCAACCCAGTGCATACTCCAAACAAGGGGAGTCCACTCAAAGGCATGAGAAAAGAGAGAGAGAGAGAAGAGAACTTGTCTCAAAATTTCATGAAGAAAAAGGGCACCCTACCCCTCCTTATATAGGCCAAGGAGGGGGGAACCTGTCGTGGGAAAGTCACAGCAGATGTCCGAAGAGTCGAACTTAAAATGGGACCTTTGCTGCGAGGCGATTTCGTGGAGAGAGTCGACATTGACAAGAGACTCGGCGATTTACCCAGGTTTCGGCCCCTCTTTGTCTCGAGGTAAAATCCTACTCCTTCTTCCTCTTATTATGAGTTCTGACACTCAATAGAAGAGTCGGTTTGGCTGGTTACAAGAGAGTCGATCGAAAAATTAGTCTCGATGAGATCTAGGTCTCACAGACAAGTGTCTAGTCCTATCTTAAGCTAAGATTGTCCGTTACCCTGGAATCCATGGACTTCAGCTTCTAAAGGCGCCGGGTCCCAGGATCCCGCGGGTCCGACTCCGACACGAGGTGGAGTCCTATTCTACTTTACAAATATGTTATGCGCTATACAAGGCAAGTCGCAAGTCGAATTCCTTCTACGGCTTTGGTCTTCTTTCCTTGGTGCAACCGGCCTTGGGCTGGGTCTTCTCTCCTGGGCCTTCAGTAGGCGAGTTGGCTCATACACTTAATGCCGAGTCTGGGCTTTAGTCCACCCCCAACCCCCGAAATTAGCCCCTAGGATCGGTGTGATGCTTCATTTTTTGCGCCAATCTTCCTGTCTTCATCTTGATGGCCGACTCTCTAGCTTGAGCATGCCGACTCTCATTCTTTTTCGGAAATTCCCTTTGGAGAGTCGGTATATATTTTCTTGTCCTTCAAAGTATTAATCTTTTGTTGAGCCGGCTCTTGCAATCGTACCGACTTACATTCTTCGGTGTTCAAACCCGGTTCTATCTTTTAACAACAGATCTGATTCTTCCACTTATTTTTTGGAATCTTTCGAACGGTCATTATCCCGATTCTGTCGACGCAATCAATGCCCGCTAGATTTTTTTGTGGAAATCGAGAGATTTCCTGCCATTGGACGTCATCATGCGACGCCTCGGGTCATGGGACGACCGCCTTTATAAAGAGGTCTCGGTACCTATCTTCATGTCCATTCCATCCATACCTTTTCTCCATTGTCTTCCTCCTTGCGCACTGGAAGTTCGAGCTTCATCTCCTCCGTGATTTCAAGCTTTCCTTCCTTCGGTGATTCATGAAGAATGGACTGGGGCCGTGCCACTCTCGTGCGTTAATCGAATAAGTCTTTCATCGCTTACCACTTGTTTCCCAGTAGCTTCGCTCGTCGCTATTGTCGTAGTTCGTCGAGTTTTTACCATTTCGATTACTTGAAGCAGTCCCTCGATGATAGATATTGATATGTATATGGGCGCGTAGTTTTTAGTGATATATCTAGATGCCGCCTTACATCTGCTTTTTATCGAGAGAAATAAGTTAGATCTGTAGATCTCTTGACTTTTTAGGGTTTCCCGTAGATTTGCATCCTGTTCATATTTTCCTTTCATTTTTTCTGAGCTCCGTAGATCTGTCTGTTTCACCATAATTTGTGAAATCTGTTCGTGTAACCATCATAGAGTTGATTTCTACCCGACTTCCCAGATCTGAACCATGTAGTTTCCATAGAGCCGATTCACGTTCAACTTCTTAAATCAGAACCATATAACCGTCACAAAGTCGGTCTTGATTTCGACTTTTATGAAGATAGGATCATCTGTTGCTTGTTTTAGTCGGCTCAGTATATATCATTTTTATGTTTTTTAGATCCGACTCTTGCACCATGGGAAAGAAGGTTGGTGCCTAGAAGAAACCGGCGGGAAAAAAGCCACCGAGGCCATCGACTCAAAGAACGACAGTAGAGGCGAACTGGGAGAAAAGTCATGTGACTTTAGATCAATTGAACAAAATGGTGGAAGACAGAATCCTTCAGCCCCGGGATGAGATCAAGTGGTGAGTCCCTGGGGAGGAAACCCGTCCTGAGCCCAAAGATGGTGAAATTGTTATCTTTGCTGATCATGTGACCCGGGGTTTCCGTCCTCCCGGGTAAAAGTTCTTTAGGAGCGTATTGCACTACTATATGCTGCATATTCAAGATTTGAGTGCCAACTCGGTGCCCAATATTTGTCACTTCCAAGTGTTTTGTGAGGCCTACTTGCAAATCAGACCAACTCTTAGTTTGTTTGCTGAATTCTACTATTGCAACAAGCAAACTGAGTATAGTGGAGGGACGACTTTGGAGTGTGGGGGAGTTACCGTCCAAAAGTGGGCTAAGTCGATCTTCCCTGCTCCTCGACTTATTAGCAAAGTAAAGGACTGGAAGAAATCGTATTTTTATTGTGCTGCCAAAGAGATTCCTGGTGAGCACCCTCTGCCCGGCTTTTGTGAGGGCCGGCTAGTGTTCCATGATAATCTAAATCTTTACCCTAAGGAGAAACACCAGAAGAGGAACGAGCAGATAATTTCTCGGATGAAGGCCCTGTTCGCCCATGGTCTTACTGGCAGGGACTTAACCTGGTGCTGGATTGGTTGACAGATCCAACCTCTTAGTATAGGGGATTATCTTATCTGCGAATACATCGGGAAAGATGACCCCATGTGTTTTTCTCATAATGAGCTTTCTTCTGATGAGATATCAAGAGCTTGCAAGAAGTTTCTTCAGGAGAAGCTTGATGATCTGAGAAGAGTCGGTCTAGCTCCGTTCTGCGTAGCCAATCCAGCTCCCAAGGTATGTTCTTATCATCTACTTTGTTTTGCTGTTTTCTGAAGTGTCTTTTGAATTTCCCACTCTTCCTTCTTCCAGGATGACGACCCATGGTGGACCGCATGACAAGATTTTTCTGGTAGTGCCAAGAGTCCGAGTCATACAGTAAGAGTCGATCACTCTTCTTTTCCATAGTGCTTTTCTATTTCTTTTTCTGATCCTTTTCATCTCTCGTAGGGTGACTCGGGCGATAATGAAGAGGAGGAGGAGGAAGAAGAGGTGGAACAAGATGAGGTTCCTCCCATTGAAGCCGACTCTCACAAGGAGAGTCAGAATGTAGATGTACCGGTATGTAGTTTTTCTGGCTCTTCTTAGTTTGTACTCCCTCCGTTCCAAAATAACTGTCGTAGCCTTAGTACAATTTTGTACTAGAGCTAGTGCAAAGTTGAGACAGTTATTTTGGAACGGAGGGAGTAGGATTTTTGTATCCTTATGTTGTCTTTTTCCCAACAGGCACAGGGCTTGAAGAGACGTACGCGCAGTACTGACTCGGAGGACCCTCTCCTAATTCTGGAGAGTGAGCCTCGACGTGTTCGAAGCAAGGCTGCTGATGTATCGACTCCTTCTCGTGAGTCGGGAAATCGTAGGGATGAACCGCCACAAAACGGCGATTCTTCCTCTGAGGGTTCATCTGCTCAAGCACCCATGCCTATCAATCTTGGGTGAGTACCTTTGTTGTCGTGCTCTTTTTGTCTTCTTATGTATGTCTTTCTGATAAGTGATGTGATTTCCTTTGGATAGTGCTCGGATTGATGTGGGCGACTCTGAAGTCATAAAGGAGCCGGAGGTTTTGCCAGAGATTGAGATTTTGAAGAAGGCCGGCTTGGATTAGTCGAGCCCTTCGGATCTTTACAATGATACTTCTCCCGTTGTTTGAGCCAAGAAGCCGGAGGCTCGGATTGTTGAGGAGGATGCAAGTGCTACCCCGACTCTCTTGGAGAAGGTAATTGACAATGAAGTGATGATTACAGGGACTCACCAGGGCAGCCCACCTGCTAAAACAGTGCTAGCCAAAGTCGTAGATAGCAAAGATCAGGTGAAGAGTCGATCTCGTGAGCTGACTTCTGAGAAATCTTCTCTTGAGGATTTATACGAGCGATCACTGGCATGTACCCCTGAGAAGCATAACATAGTTGTTCAGCTCCGTGAACACTATGAGGTACCTTTTATGATTTCTGTGTGATATAATGTCTGTAGCCCCCATAAGCCAGCATGGTTTACTTGAGTAAACCATGGTGGGTTGTGTTTCTTGGGGAGTTATCATAAGTCGGAAAAGTTAGAGCCGATAAAAAGTTTTTGGGTTGTAACTCCCATGAGTCGGTGAAGTTTTAGTTCACCGAGTTTAAAAACTTTGAAGGTGTAGGCCCCAAGTAGCTGGTTAGGCAGGGTGTCTGAGACGATGCTCGAGACGCTAAAGGGGAGCGTCACCCTACTTGTATCGGCAATATTTGGTGAGTCGGACAAGCTTTTCATATCTTTTGTTTCTCCGACTTTCAATGTTATTTGTCTGATCGTGTTATATTTTTGCAGGCAAGGAGCATGACATTGTGAAAGAGTCACCTGCAATGAAATTGAATTGCACTTTTTCCATTGTGTAGCACCTATTTGAAGGTGCCTGCAAGGCTATAGGCGCGACCCAGCCGAAGCCCCCAAGCATGAAGAGGATCACCGATATGATGGGGCCTCTTTCGGTTGTGCCTACCTGGGTGAAACTTGGTAAGCGCTCAGCTTGACGGATGGGAGTGATGCGAGGAATGGAGCTTGCCAAAGCTTATCACCCTGGCTTGAAGCCGAAATTGTTGGCGGCCGGCTTTCCTGAGTTCAAGGCCGATAAATCGAAGTTTTCCAAATATGACCACAACAAGTTTCGTAAGGAGACTCGTTCTGCTGCGACCAAGATAGCGGATGAAATGGAGTTGTCTTACTTAGAATCCGGTCATGATGCTACCAATAAGAGGCGCCAACTTGATCTTCCAGTTCCAACCGAGTTTGCTCTTCTTCCATCTCCGAGGAAGGCCTCAGAGCCGGCTGGCTCTGTCGAACCGGATTCAGGTGAGGGAGAAGATGAGCTGAAGATGGATGACATCTCTGATGCCAACTTGCTTGAAATGTGTAATGCCATCATGTCATCTGCAGGTGCTGCCGGGTCATCATCGAAGAACAAGGCTGATGATCAAGCCTTTGAGTCGAGTGACTCTTGAAAAACTTTCGTAATATTTTTAATACGGCCGTAGTGTTGGGTTTGTAATATTGGGAGACTTGTCTCGGATTTCGTGACCAGTGTGTTGGTCAAGTATTTTGATGCTACCTTGTCTTGGATGTTTCGCCTTGTTGACAGTTTGATTTTGACCTTTTCATGGCACAAGTCGATTTTGTACCTGTCTTTGTGGTCAATTATCCTTGTGGGTAGGAGAGTCGGTGTATGTGTCGGGGGGATGGATCAGGCCCATAGACCCGGCATTAGAAACCTCTGGGCCGATTTACATATGAAGGCCCACAAAGAAGACCCGGTCAGGAGTCTGACTTGCCAAGCGTGAAGATTGAAGCCCTAGAAGGAATTCGACTTACCTTGTATAGCACGTAGCAAACTTGTAAAGTAGAATAGAACTCCAAATCATGTAGGAGTAGGACTCTCAGAATCCTGGGACCCAGCACCTTTATAAACCGAGGTCCACGAGAACTAGAGCCAGAACTTACTTCAAGCCAGGACTAGACAACTCGCGCTATAACCTAGATCTCCACGAGACTAAGGTTGCGAAACATCATCACTGTAATCGATAAGACGGCTCTTCCTATTGAGGAGTCGATCCCACAATAGTCAAGAAGCAGGAGTAGGTCTTTACCGCATCGACGGGGCCGAATCTGGGTAAACCGCCGAGTCCTATGTCTATGTCGACTCTCTCCTCGAATTCGCCTCGCAGCAAAGGTCCCATGATAAGTCCGACTCTACGAACATCTACTGTGACTTTCCCATGACAGTTGGCGCCCACCGTGGGGCCTACGCTCGTAGGTGTTCAGATTCTAGGGGGAGCTCTGCAAGGTATGGAAGGATTCGTGGCTGGCGAATCACCAGGAGCCGGCGTGGAAAGCTCTGCATCAATGACTCGACTTGGGGCCCTGACGCCGATTCCGTCGAATCTGGTTATCGGGTCCCGATCGGGTCTATTCATATCTTCATTGGGAAGACAGACGGATCTGAGCCAGAGCCGGATCCTGAAGTCCCCCTGGACACCTCGAATCGGGGACATGCCGGCTCAAGGAAAACTTTTGTTGGTTTCATCGCTGGATCTCCAGAGTCGGCGCACTCTGTCGAGTCCCTGACACCCGACACCTCGGAAGAAACATCTGACGCTAACTCGCATCCTAGTGAAACAAGATTTTCAGATACCGGCTCCATCCGATCCGCCGGGAGCAACAGACTCGTCCCGGGAACAGCAGAATACGACCCTGACTTCCCGCTGTACGAGCCTCCATACTGCGTACAGTGTTCATGGCAGGCACCGAAGAACAGGGAAGTCAGCCGGCTCAGGGCATGGCGCAGAATCGGAACACAGAGACGGCTCACAACACGGCCCATAATCCAGATAGGGAGCAGCCATAAGTTCTCACGGGAGCAGAAGCCCTCACTGATACCTTAAACGCCCTGGACGAAGCCTTAGCCGCACTAATGATCACGGAAAACCAGGAGGCCTGGAGAACCAGGGTCAACGGACTCAAGGCCTAGGTAATGAGCATACGGAGGGAAATTAACTCCCATAACGCACAAATGGTGGAAAGAGAAACCCAACTCTCCCAAGAAACTAGGCGCTTGCGACACGAGTCAGAGTTGATAGAAGCTCAGAAACTAAGTCTCGCCAACGCACGCCCCGCAGGACCCGTGAGCCGGATCCCTGCTGATCTCCAGGCACGGAGACTATTCCAGGATACACATCAATCGACTCCCCCAGGGTACACGCCACCAAGGCAACATGCCCCCTCACCACGACAGGAACGGTTCCATACACCTCCGGATCATTTCAATAAGACCATGGCAAACGTGGTGGCAGCGACATGGTTCCTCGTCAGCGTGCCTGCGCACGGAGACACTCCGGTGGACCAGGCCACTCGAGGGGCAATCGATCTGCTCAAAACCGTAATCACACAGCAAGCCCAGTACTCACAGGGATTCCAATACTTACATGAGACCTCATATCAAAGTATGAGCCGACAAGCGGATTCACCGGCTCCGGCCGGTTCGAGCAGCCATCTCCAGCGCAGAGCTCCACCACCGACGGACCCGCAGGGGGAAATAACGATCCAAGGCTTGCCGGCCGGCTTCAATCCTAAACGCCGTGTAGAGCAGATAAGCCAACCTCCACCCCAAGATCAAGAAACCGAGTTCATCAGCAGATCCGTGGGCAACCGATGCCTGGTGCCGGCTCTACGAAATACACGCTTGCCATCAGACTTCAAGGGCCCACATAAGATCGCGAACTATACAGCTGACATGGACCCGACAGCTTGGATCGAAAGTTATGACCTAGCCATGGACATGTTACAAGCCAGCGAAGGAGTTTGTGCCCGTTACCTCACAATGATTTTGGAAGGGCCGGCTCGCACATGGTTCAAAAACCTCGCAGAGAATTCTGTCACCTCTTGGGAGCATCTCAAGGAAAAGTTCATCAAGAACTTCCAAGGCACATGTCGGCGAGCCACCACAATTGTTGACCTGGAGCATTGTGTCCAGAAGGAAGGAGAGTCGACCCTGAGTTGGGCACGACGGGTAGCAGAAATAATCCACTCCTCGGACACTATCACGGCCCAGACAATCGTCGTTGTCTTGGAAACGAACTGCAAGTTCGAGCCCCTAGTACACAAGCTTGGCCGACTGAAACGGACGATCAAGGATATAGGAGAACTCATGAACGATGTTATCAAATATGCCGAGTCTGAAAAAACCAAGAATACTTATCCTCAACAGGATAAAGCCAGACAGAACAAAAATGGCGGCAAAAAATCCTAGAATCAGAGTCAGCAAACCAAGCGGCGACTTGATGAGACTACTTCTGACTTGGTAGCCAACACAAATGTCAGCTCCCAAAGACAGAAGTAGGGGGCAACAACTACCGCAAGCCGGAAGGAAATTTTTTCCCAAACAACTTTGAAGCAACTATGAAGAGTCCTTGCCTGACCCATAGTAAACCCGGTCGCCCATCCAACCACTCCTGGGAAGATTGCAATTTCATGAAAGAATTTGCACGGCGTGGGAACCAGGGACCTCCTGGGTCAGGTGGGGGAGCCGGCCAGAACGGTAACAACCAAAATCATGGCTACCAAGGAGCCGGTGCAATACCTCAACACCAAGGACCCGGAGGAGGGGCCCAACAAAATCAGTCAGGGCTTGCTGGATTCCAAGAAAAACCAAAACAACTCTATGACCGTGAAGCATATCATGTTTTCACCACGAGCAGTTGCACGAGGGATAGGAAGCTGCACCGGAGAGCTGCTATGGTTGTGACCGCAGAGCCGGCTTGGCCCATGTGGCTTAATTGGTCAGAACAGCCAATCACTTTGACAAGGGATGATCACCCTTGGTGGTGGATAACCCGGGGGCCCTGGCTCTAGTAGTCTCTCCACAAATTGGAGGATATACACTTGGCAAAGTGCTCATGGACGGCGGAAGCAGCATCAACATCCTTTACTACGACACTTTCCGCGGGATGGGGCTGACCCAAAAACAGCTGCAACCCACCAACACCGTTTTCCACGGAATAGTCCCGAGCAAGTCAGCACGTCCGATAGGCAAGATCTACCTGGAGATGGCTTTTGGAAACGTCGAAAATTTCCGCTCCGATCTCATACCCTTTGAAGTAGTAAAACTCGAGAGCCCATATCACACCATTTTAGGCAGACCGGCTTACGCCAAATTCATGGCTCGACCATGTTATGTCTACTTAAAACTAAAGATGTCGGGTCCTAATGGCCCAATCACAGTCGATGGAAGTCGGTCCAGGGCAGTGGAGTGTGACGAACAGCACGTCAAATTTGCCGAGTCGACACGCGCCAAAGAGGACTTGTCAGTATACCAAGAAAAGGTAGACCCGGCAGACCCCACAATCCTGAAGAAACCGACTCCCGACAACAACCCCAAGTTCCAACCGGCTCAGGATACAAAGAAGGTTGACTTTGTCCCTGGTGACTCTTCTCAACAGTTCATTATTGGGACAGAGTTATCTGATAAATACGAAAGAGTGCTCATCGAGTTTCTCCGTGAGACTCAGAACATCTTTGCATGGAAACCCTCTGATATGCTAGGTGTCCCGAGGGAACTCGCTGAGCACCACCAAAACATAGATCCAAAACTGAAGCCGGTCAAGAAATTCCTTCGCCATTTCAACGACGAAAGGAGAAATGCTATTGGGGAAGAGATAGCCCGGCTCCTTGCCGCCGGGTTCATCATGGAAGTCTTCTATCCAGAATGGCTCGCAAACCAGGTCCTTGTTTTGAAAAAGAACGGGACCTGGCGCATGTGCATTGACTACACAGACTTAAACAAGGCCTGCCCGAAGGATCCCTTCGCGCTGCCTCGTATTGACCAGATCATAGACTCGACTGCGGGATGTGAGCTCCTATGTTTTCTTGCGCCTACTCTGGTTATCACCAGATCAAGATGGCCCTTGAGGATCAAGAAAAAACGGCTTTCATCACTCCCTTCGGGATCTACTGTTACACTTCTATGCCTTTTGGCCTTAAGAATGTGGGAGCCACATATCAGCGTACAGTGCAGAGTTGTCTCAAAGAGCAGATTGGGTGCAACGTGCATGCTTATGTGGATTATATAGTGATCAAATCCCAATTGGCCGACTCACTCATCAGTGGCTTACGGGAAACCTTCAAAAATCTGTGCAAGTACCAGATGAAGATAAACCCGGACAAATGCACCTTTGGGGTACCTGCAAGTAAGCTCCATGGATAAATAGTATCAGAGAGAGGTATCGAGGAAAACCCAAAGAAAATCAACGCTATCATGACTCTTCAGAAGCCGGCCTCAGTAAAGGGAGTCCAATAACTCACCGGATGTGTAGCCGTTCTGAGTCGGTTTATAAGCCGGCTCGATGAAAAGGCAATCCCCCTGTATCGACTTCTGAGGAAATCAGAAACATTTTTTTGTAATGACAAAGCCGATCAGGCCCTAGATTCATTGAATAAGCAACTATCCCAGGCTCCAATCTTGGCGGCTCCCAAGCCAAAGGGACATATGTTACTTTATATCGCAGCCAACAATCGAGCAGTCAGCGTTGTGGCTGTTGTTGAGCGTATGGAAGCCGGCAAAGAGCACCCCCTGCAAAGGCCAGTTTATTACGTCAGTGAGTTTTTGAATTTATCGAAGCAACGTTATCCTCACTGGCAGAAATTGGTTCTTGGTGTATTCATGGCGAGTCGGAAAATTAAACACTACTTTCAGGAGCACCCCATAACTGTAGCCAGCTCAGCACCACTTGCAGATATCATCCAAAACCGGGAAGCCACGGGAAGGATTGCAAAGTGGGCCATAGAGTTGGGGGCTTATCACATCAAATACAAGCCTCGAACGACCATCAAATCCCAGGCGCTAGCCGACTTCATCAATGACTGGAGAGAAATCCAAACATTTCCGGAGGAGCCAGTCACCAAATATTGGACGATGCACTTCGATGGAAGTCGGCAGCTCCAAGGGTCAGGAGACGGTGTGGTCCGTACCTCACCTAAAGGGGAAAAATTCTGCTATGTTCTGCAGCTGCAGTTCACCTGCACCAACAATGAAGCAGAGTACGAAGCCTTACTTCATAGGCTTCGACTGGCTCGTGAAATGAGCATAAGTTGGATCCAATGCTATGGCGACTCTGGTCTCGTTTCTCAAAAAGTGTCAGGAAAATGGGATTCCAAGAATCCCATAATGGCAGCTTATCGACGAGAAGTGTAAAGACAAGACGGATTTTTCTTTGGATACTAGGTGGATCATGTGGACTGTAGGGAAAACGAAGCAGCAGATGCTCTGTCCTGACTCGGCTCTTAGCGAAAGCTGGTCCCTCCAAATGTATTCATGGATGTTCTAACAAAACCGTCTATACAACCACCAACAGAGCAAGACATAGCAGAGCCAGATCCAGAGCCGTCTTTGGTTGCTGCAATTCATGCTACACCCTTATGGGTCGTACCTTATTTGGATTACAAGACTCGAGGAATCCTTCCTCAAGATGAGATGTTGGCTAGACAAATCTTCAGGAGAATCCAATCCTTTGTACTCATCAATGGTGATTTACATCGGCGGAGTGCCGCAGATGTTTTTCAGAGATGTGTCTCACCAGAAGAAGGTAGAGCCATCCTCAACGATAACACTCTGGAGATTGTGGACACCATGACGGCTCTCGTTCGCTTGTAGATAAATCTTTTCGACATGGTTTCTACTGGCTCACAGCTCATGTGGACGCAGAGGACATAGTCAAGAAATGTGATGGATGTTAGCGCTATGAAAAATAAGCTCACGTGCCAGCTCAAGAACTCAGGATGATTCCTAATATGTGGCGAACAAGGGATGGAAATCCGGCTTTTATTGAGGGCGGGTCCACGTTCATGATCTCTTGTAGTAGTACGAGACGGCAGGGGCTTCGTCGTATTGATTTGCCTTTTGGGTGCTTTCCTTGATTTGGTGTTTGTATTCTTTCATGAAGCTGCACTGCTCCCAAGTGTGTCTAGCGGGGCGACCAGGTCTGGAATGCTTTGGGCATGCTCCTTGGATGGCTTGTGTGCAATCTTGGCGTTTTTGTCCCTGCAGGGATGGTTGGGCCTGGTTCTGGGAATTGTGGCCGAGGTTTTTACGCTTCTTATTATACGTCCATCTTTGATTTGGAATTATCCCATATTTTGCTTTGTTGGCTTAGGCGTAGCTGAAGACAGCGTCTACAAGCCCTCTTAGGTCTTCGACTACCTCCTTGATGTGTTTTAACGCGTTGGTGATAGGTGTGAGCCGGATGCTGATTGACTCCTGTGGGTTATAGTGTTGTGGTTGCTGTGAGAGCCAGTGCTGAGCTTCTGCGAGAGTTCTGTCGTGGGGAAGTCACGGCAGATGTCCGCGGAGTCGGAATTATCATGGGACCTTTGCTGCGAGGAGAATTCCAGGAGAGAGTCGACATAGACACGGGACTGGCGGTTTATCCAGGTTCGGCCCCGTCGGTGCGGTAAAGACCTACTCCTGCTTCTTGATTATTTTGGGATCGACTCCTCAATAGGAAGAGCCGACCTTATCGATTACAGTGGTGATGTTTAGCAACCTTATCCTCGTGGAGATCTAGGTTGTATCGCGAGTTGTCTAGTCCTTGCTTGAGGTAAGTTCTGGCTCTGGCTCCCGCGAACCTCGTCTTATGAAGGTACCGGGTCCCGGGATTCCGCGAGTCCGACTCCTACACGAGGTGGAGTTCTATTCTACTTTACAAATTTACTACGTGCTATACAAGGTAAGTCAAATTCCTTCTAGGGCTTCAATCTTCACGCTTGGCACATCCGACTCCTGGCTGGGTCTTCTTTGTGGGCCTTCGTATGTAAGTCGGGCCAGAGGTTTCTACTGCCGGGTCTATGGGCCCAATCCATCCCCCCGACATTAGCCCCCAGAATTGTTGTGATGCTTTAGTCTTCATAGCAATCTTCTTCATTTCTTCATTGCCACCGGCTCTTCATGGGTTAAAAGCCGACTTCATGCTGGGCGTTGATTCAGAGTCAGAGTCGTCTCGCTTCAATCTTGCTTTAGTTCCTTTATCTTTATAGGACCGACTCTTCTGGTTGAGTCGACTAATATTAGATGCTCACTAGGAGTCGAAGCCAACTCTCTTTAGCTTCACATCATCTTCTACTTGAAATTTTTTCTTTGACTTTTGGTCAAAGATCCGTTTTGACATTTATAGTCTCTCTGCCCGAGACGCCACTGTTAGAGGCATTCATGTTGTTCTGGGAATCGAGGAGTCTTTCCATAAATGTCACCCACCATGGGTAGTTTACCCGTAGCATTGATTGATTTTCCTTGTAGTCGCTATAAATAGCCATCAAGCAGTTTATCTTCTGAGTGGTCATATCTTCTTCCTTCGTTTCTTTTTCTCGCAACTCTTGATGGCTCCCAAGCTAAGCACTCGTGTTCCTTCGGCGACCGATGACCCTGGTTCTAGCGCTGGTACTCGCCGTGGTCGAGGTCGTGGCCGCGGTCGTGGCCGTGGTCGTGGCAGGGGAAGAGGCACGCGTTCCACTTCTCCATTTGAATCTCCACCTTCTTCTCCTGAGAGGAGCGAGTTCTTGGTGAAGGTTCAGGAAGTCCATCGTTGGGTAAAGCTACCTGAATCTTTTGCTCAGATTGTAATGGATTCCAAGCCTCCAAGTCTTTGGCTCCGCTCTGAGAGGTGCCCTCATGGACCCATTCGGGTGGCTACCAGCTTTTCTGACCAAGACTCCATGTTCTTGGAGAAGGGTTGGAAAAATTTCCTTCGCTCCAGGAACATTCAGAAGGGAGATACTATCATTTTCAAATATGATGGTGATGAGACCCTATGGGCCAAGATTTTCGACTCAGATGGTGATCGAGCCGGCTGTTGCATGGAGAGCTCGAGCAGTAGTGATGAAGCTCAAGCCTGTTCATCTGATGATGAAGCCGACTCTAAAGACGACAACTGAAGCCGCTGAAGCCATAGGTTTTATCAAGTAGATTGATGTAGGTACTTCCGGATTTTGTCTTGTATGCTATTGATGTAAGAACTGATCTATGATGAATGAGAATTTTTATTTCCCATCTAATCTTTAAGTCGGTTTTTTTACCTAACTGATAAGATAATACGTATGTATGAGGGCCGACTTCCTTGACAGTATATGTAGCCCCCTGAGTTGGTTTGAAAAATGGTGTCATATCGACTCACGGGTAAAATTGTCTTGTAGCCCCCATGGTTGGTATGGACACCTTGTGTGCCGAACCAAATCATAAAAAATTGGAAGTGATATTTCCCAAGAGTTGGTACGAACATCATTGCGTTGTGCCGAATCTTGTAGAAAGAGTTTCTCGAAGTGTAATCCCCATGAGTCGGTATGTACATCTGGGTGTAATACCGAGTCACATAGGTCTATCCCTCGTCTTTGCGTTCCCTTTCTCAGAAAAACTTGGCGACATTGTGTAGAGTCGGCCAATGCGTTAAACTGAGACGGGTTCACCTTATATTATATGTGAATCGACAAGTTTTCTCAAATAATAGTTTCAAACTGTAGTCCCCATGAGTCGGTGTGAACATCTTTTGTGTCATACCGAGTCATAGAGAATTTTGAGCTATATTCCCCATGAGTCGGTATGAGCATCTTTTGTGTCATACTGAGTCACACAGGTTAATGCTCACGGTGCATCTTTTGGATGACATATGAAATGATAAAAGAAAAACTATGCTATGATACTGATTTATGCAAAAAGAAAGTATGAAGGCTCATATAGAAGTCGACTCTGAATTAAACATTCCTCATCTTCTCGCGTTTGAGATAGATTATTGGGTTATCCAGGAGTCAGAACCTCTCTGTAAGCCGGCTACATATGACTAGCGTTCCCTGTACTTAAGACCAAACTCGATAGCCATTGCTATCAGCCCCCAAGGTTTTTAGGCTAAGCCGGGTACACGTAGGTCGTATGAGCTTGAGCTATACAGGCCAAGATTAAGGCGTGGTTTAGCCAGTTCATGTATATGCTAGGATTTCTTCAGATAAGAGTCGATGAATGACATCGAGCTCCCCTACTGCCCCTGAATAAGCTTATACACACGATTGTCATCGAGCTCCCCGATTCCCCTGAATAAGAAATATACATGCTCAGTACCAATAGAAGGGTTTATCAAGCCCCCAGGTCTCTGAGATATAAAATGCAAAACATGCAATGTATGATGCAAAATAAATAACATGAAAGAACAACAACAACAAAAGTAAAGAAGAGTCGATATGGCGAGAGCCGGTGCGACAGATGTCGACTTAGGTATATGTGGCGAGGGCCAGTGCGACAAAAGTCGACTTATGTATATTAGATGGCTAAAGACGGCGCGATAAATGTCGTCTTATATATATGTTAACATGGCGAAATCCAGTGTGACGTGTGACGACTTGGATAAATGTACAGTAGTGTTCCTGTTCTACTCAAGTGTAATATGGACGGAGTTGTGCGATGTTCCACGGCCTAGGAGTCTCTTCCTTGCATGTGCACATGTCTGCCTTCTCGCGTATATCAACTAGGTAGTAGGATCCATTTTATAGGTTCTTGCTGACCACAAACGGTCTTTCCCAAGGAGAGGATAACTTGTGCATTCCATCTTTTTTCTGTATGAGTCAGAGCACTAAATCACCTTCCTGGAAAGTCCGACTTCTGATGCGGAGGCTATGATAGCGTCGCAGATCTTGTTGGTAAATAGTCGACTGAGCTGTGGCCAAATCTCGTTTTTCATCAAGAATATCCAAGGAATCTTGCCTTGCTTTCTCGTTTTCGGCTTCTACATATGCGGTGACTCTTGGTGTGTCGTGACGTATGTCACTTGGGAGAACGGCTTCCGCTCCATAGACTAGGAAGAAGGGTGTATAGCCTGTCGACCTGTGAGGAGTCGTCCTGATGCTCCACAATACTGAGGGTAACTCCTCCTCCCAACAACCCCGCATCCTTATCAAGGGGACATGGAGTCGGGGTTTGATGCCTCGGAGTAACTCTTGGTTGGCTCTCTCGGCTTGTCCGTTTGACTGTGGGTGAGCCACTGATGCAAGGTCAAGTTGGATGTACTCGTTCTAGCAGAATCGCTGCATAACCCCTTCTGATAGGTTAGAACCATTATCAGTGATGATGCTGTGGGGGTAGCCAAATATGTATATGATCTTTTTCAAGAATTTCAGTGATGTCGCAGTGTCACATTTGCTGACCGGATCTGCCTCGACCCATTTGGTAGACTTATCCACTGCCACTAATATGTGGGTATTCTTGTTGGCCGACCTTTTGAAAGGTCCCACCATATCAAGCCCCCATACCGCAAAGGGCCAAGTGATAGGGATCATCCTGAGTTCTTGAGCCGGGACGTGAGCTTGCTTTGCATAGCGCTGACATCCATCACATTTCTTGACTATGTCCTCTGCATCTGCATGTGCTGTGAGCCAGTAGAAGCCATGTCGAAAGGCTTTAGCTACAAGCGAACGAGAGCCGGCATGGTGTCCGCAATCTATAGAGTGTATTTCATTGAGGATGGCTCTACCTTCTTCTGGTGAGACACATCTCTGGAAAACATCTGCGGCACTCCGCCGATGTAACTCACCATTGATGAGTACAAAGGATTGGCTTCTCCTGACAATTTGTCTGGCCAAAATCTCATCTTGAGGACGGATTCCCCGAGTCTTGTAATCCAAGTAAGGTACGACCCATGAGGGTGTAGCATGAATTGCAACAACCAAAGCCGACTCTGGATCCTGCTCTGCTATGTCTTGCTCTGTTGGTGGTTGTACAGACGGTTTTGTTAGAACATCTAGGAATACATTTGGAGGGACCGGCTTTCGCTGAGAGCCGAGTCGGCACAGGGCATCTGCTGTTTCGTTTTTCCTACGGTCCACATAATCCACCTTGTATCCAACGAAAAATCAGGCTTGTCTTTCCACTTCTCGTCGATAAGCTGCCATTATGGGATCCTTGGAATTCCATTTTCCTAACACTTACGAGATCAGAGTTGCCATAACATTGGATCCAACTTATGCTCATCTCACGAGCCAGCCGTAGCCCATGAAGTAAGGCTTAATACTCTGCTGCGTTGTTGGTGCAAGTGAACTGCAACTGCAGAACATAGCAGAATTTCTCCCCTTTAGGTGAGGTAAGGACCCCGCCGGCTCCTGACCCTTGGAGCTGCCGACTTCCATCAAAGTGCACAGTCCAAAACTTGTTGACCGGCTTCTCCGGAGGTGCTTGGATCTCTGTCCAGTCATTGATGAAGTCGGCCAATGTCTGGGACTTGATGGCCGTACGTGGTTCATATTTTATGTGATAAGCCCCCAACTCTATGGCCCACTTTGCAATCCTTCTCGTGGCTTCCCGGTTTTGGATGATATCTGCAAGTGGTGCTGAGCTGACTATGGTTATTGGGTGCTCCTAAAAATAGTATTTGAGCTTCCGACTCGCCATGAATACACCAAGGGCCAATTTCTGCCAGTGAGGGTAACATTGCTTTGATAAAGTCAAAACTTCACTGACGTAACAGAATGGCCTCTGCAGAGGGTGCTCTTTACCGGCTTCCATCCGCTCAACAACAACCACAATGCTAACTGCTCGATTATTGGCTGCAATATATAGTAACATAGGTTCCTTTGGCTTGGGAGCCTCCAAGATTGGAGCCTGGGATAACTGCTTCTTTATTGATTCTAGGGCCTGGTAGGCTTCGTCATCCCAAACAAATTCTTCTGATTTCCTCAGAAGTCGGTACAGGGGAATTTCCTTTTCCCCGAGCCCGCTGATAAACCGACTTAATGCGGCTATACATCCTATGAGTCGTTGGACTCCTTTGACTCAGGCCGGCTTCTAAAGAGTCATGATAGCGTTGATCTTCTCCGGGTTTGGCTCAATGCCTCTCTCAGATACTATGTATCCGAGGAGTTTACCTATAGGTACCCCGAAGGTGCATTTGGCCGGGTTTAACTTCATCTGGTACTTGCGCAGGTTTTTGAAGGTTTCCTGTAAGTCACTGATGAGTGAGTCGTCCAGCTGGGATTTGACCACTATATCGTCCACATAAGCATGCACGTTGCGTCCAATTTTCTCTTTGAGGCAACTCTGCACTGTTCGCTGATACGTGGCTCCCGCATTCTTAAGGCCAAAAGGCATAGAAGTATAACACTAGATCCCGAAAGGAGTGATAAAATCCGTTTTCTCTTGATCCGCAAGGGCCATCTTGATCTGGTGGTAACCATAGTAGGCGTCAAGGAAACACAGGAGCTCACACCCCGCAGTTGAGTCTACGATTTGGTCAATACGAGGTAGTGCAAAGGGATCCTTTGGGAAGGCCTTATTTAAGTCCGTATAGTCGATACACATACGCTAGGTCCCGTTCTTTTTCAGAACGAGGACCGGGTTTGCGAGCCATTATGGATAGAAGACTTCCATGATGAATACAGCGGCAAGAAGCCGGGCTATCTCTTCCCTAATAGAGTTTCTCCTTTCGTCATTGAAACAGCGAAGGAATTGCTTGACCGGCTTCAGCTTTGGATCTATATATAGGTGGTGCTCAGCGAGTTCCCTCGGGACACCTGGCATATTAGAGGGTCTCCATGCAAAGATGTCCCGATTCTCACGGAGGAACTCGATGAGCACGCTTTCCTATTTATCAGATAACTCTGTCCCAATGATGAACTGCTGAGAAGAATCACCAGGGACAAAGTCAACTTTCTTTGTATCCTCAGCCGGTTGGAACTTGGGATTGTTGTCGGGAGTCGGTTTCTTCAGGATTGTGGGGTCTGCCGGGTCTACCTTTTCTTGGTATGATGACAAGTCCTCTTTGACGCATGCCGACTCGGCAAATTTGACGTGTTGTTCATCACACTCCACTGCCCTGGACCGATTTCCATCCACTATGATCGGGCCATTAGGACCCGGCATTTTTAGCTTCAAGTAGACATAGCATGGCCGAGCCATGAATTTAGCGTAAGCCGGTCTGCCTAAAATGACGTGATATGGGCTCTCGAGTTTTACCACTTCAAAGGATATGAGCTCGAGCGGAAATTTTCGGCGTTTCCAAAAGCCGTCTTCAGGTAGATCTTGCCTATCGGACATGCCGACTTGCCTGGGACTATTCCATGGGAAACGGTGTTGGAGGCTTGCAGCTGTTTTTGGGTCAGTCCCATCCTGCGGAAAGTTTCGTAGTAAAGGATGTTGATGTTGCTTCCTCCGTCCATGATTACTTTGTCAAGTGTATATCCTCCAATTTGTGGAGAGACTACTAGAGCCAGAGCCCCCGGGTTATCCACCACCGGGGGGTGGTCATCCCTTGTCCAAGTGATTGGTTGTTCTGACCAATTAAGTCACCTAGGCCAAGCCGACTCTGCAGTCACAGCCATAGCGGCTCTCCATTGCAGCTTACTATCCCTCCGGCAACTGTTGGTGGTGAAAACGTGATATGCTGCACGGTCATGGAGTTGTTTCGGGTTTGCTTGAAATCCAGCAAGCTCTGACAGATTTTGCTGGCCCCCTCCTCTGGGTCCTTGGTGTTGAGGTATTGTGCCGGCTCCTTGATAACCAGGATTTTGGTTGTTACTGTTCTGGCCGGCTCCCCCACCTGACCCGGGAGGTCCCTGGTTCCCACGCCGTGCAAAATCTTTCATGAAATTTCAATCTTCAAAGGTGTGGTGGGCTGGGCGACCGGGTTTACTATGGGTTGGGCAAGGACTCTTCATTTCTGCTTCAAAGTTGTTTTGGCGAAAATTTCCTTCCGACTTGCGGTAGTTGTTGCCCCCCTGCTTCTCTCTTTGGCAGCCGACATTTGTGTTGGTACCAAGTCAGAAGTAGTCTAATCAAGTCGCCGCTTGGTTTGCTGATTCTGATTCTGGGATGCTTTGCCGCCGTTTTTGTTCTGGCCGGCTTTATCCTGTTGTGGGTCAGTATCCTTGGTTTTGTCACACTCGACATATTTGATAACCGCGTTCATGAGCTCACCTATATCCTTGACCGTCCTCTTGAGTCGGCCAAGCTTGTGCACTAGGGGCTCAAACTTGCAGTTCCTTCCCAAGACAATGATGTTTGTTTGGGCAGTGATAGTGTCTGAGGAGTGGATTATTTATCCTACCCGTCGTGCCCAACTCAGGGTCGACTCTCCTTCCTTCTGGACACAATGCTCCAAGTCAACAATTGTGGTAGCTCGCCGACAAGTGCCTTGGAAGTTCTTGATGAACTTTTCCTTTAGATCCGCCCAGGAGGTGATAGAGTTCTCTGGGAGATTTTTGAACCATGTGCGAGCCGACCCTTCCAACATCATTGTGAGGTAACGGGCGCAAACTCCTTCACTGGCTTGTAACATGTCCATGGCTAGGTCATAACTTTCGATCCAAGCTACCGGGTCCATGTCAGCTGTATAGTTTGTGATCTTACGTGGTCCCTTGAAATCTGATGGCAAGCGTGTATTTCGTAGAGCCGACACCAGGCATCGGTTGCCCACAGATCTGCTGATGAACTCGGTGTTTTGATCTTGGGGTGGAGGTTGGGCCACCGGCTCTACACGGCGTTCGGGATTGGAGCCGGCCGGTAGGTCTTGGATCCTTATTGCCCCCTGAGTGTCCGGAGGTGGTGGAGCTCTACGCTGGCGATGGCTGCTCGAGCCGACTAGAGCCGGTGTGTCCGCTTGCCGGCTCACACTTTGATATGGGGTCTCATGTAAGTATTGGAATCCCTGTAAGTACTGGGCTTGCTGTGTGATTGAAGTTTTCAGCAAATCGATTGCCCCTCGAATGGCCTGGTCCACCGGAATGTCTCCATGCGCACGCACGCTGGCGAGGAACCGTGTCGCTGCCACCACGTTAGCCATGGGGTTATTCAAATGATTTGGAGGTGTATGGAACCGTTCCTGCGGTGGTGAGGGGGCAGGTTGCCTTGGTGGCGTGTACCCTGGAGGAGTCGACTGATGCGTATCCGGGAATAGTATCCGTGCCTAGAGATCAGCGGGAATCCGGCTCACGGGACCTGCAGGGCGTGTGTTGGAGAGACTTAGTTTCTGAGCTTCTATCAACTCCGACTTGTGTTGTAAGCGCCTAGTTTCTTGGGCGAGTCGGGTTTCTCTCTCCACCATCTGTGCATTCTGGGAGTTAATTTCGCTTCGTATGCTCATCACCTGGGCCTTAAGTCCATTGACCATGGTTCTCTAGGCTTCCTGGTTTTCCGCAGTCATTGGTGTAGCTAAGGCTTCGTCCAGGGAGTTTAAGGCATCTGTGAGGACTTCTGCTCCCGTGAGAACTTCTGGCTGATCCCTATCTGGATTAGGGCCCGTGTTGTGAGCTGTCTCTACGTTCCGATTCTGTACTGCGCCCTGAGCCCCCTAACCTCCCTGCTCTTCGGTGCCTACCATGAACACTGTCACGCAGTATGGAGGCTCGTACTGCAGTAAGTTGGGGTCGTATTCTGCTGTTCCCGGGCCGAGTCTGTTGCTCCTGGAAGATCGGATAGAGACGGTATCTGAGAGGCTTGTTTCACTGGGATGTGAGTCAGCGTCAGATGTTTCTCTTGAGGTGTCGGGCGTCAGGCACTCGATAGAGTGCGCCAACTCTGGAGATCCAGCAAGGAACCCAACAAAAGTGTGCCTTAAGTCGGCATATCGTCGACTCGAGGTTTCCATGGGGACTTCAGGATCCGGCTCTGGCTCAGATCCTTCTGTCTTCCCAATGAAGATGTGAATACACCCGATCGGGACCCGATACCCGAACTCGACGGAATCGGCCTCAGGGCCCCAAGTTGAGTCATCGATGTAGAGCTTTCCCCGCCGGCTTCTGGTGATTCGCCCAGCAAAGAATCCATCCATACCTTGCAGAGATCCTCCTAGAATCTGAACACCTGCGAGCGCAGGCCCCACGGTGGGCGCCAACTGTCATGGGAAAGTCACGGCAGATGCCCGCGGAGTCGGACTTATCATGGGACCTTTGCTGCGAGGCGAATTCGAGGAAAGAGTCGACATGGACACGGGACTCGGCGGTTTACCCAGGTTCGGCCCTGTCGGTGCGGTAAAGACCTACTCCTGGTTCTTGATTATTGTGGGATCGACTCCTCAATAGGAAGAGACGACCTTATCAATTACAGTGGTGATGTTTCGCAATCTTAGTCTCGTGGAGATCTAGGTTGTATCGCGAGTTGTCTAGTCCTGGCTTGAGGTAAGTTCTGGCTCTGGCTCCCGTGAACCTCGGCTTATAAAGGTACTGGATCCCGGGATTCCACGAGCCCGACTCCTACACGAGGTGGAGTTCTATTCTACTTTACAAATTTACTATGTGCTATACAAGGTAAGTCGAATTACTTCTAGGGCTTCAATCTTCACGCTTGGCACGTCCGACTCATGGCCGGGTCTTCTTTGTGGGCCTTCGTATGTAAGTCGGCGCAGAGGTTTCTAATGCCGGGTCTATGTGCCCGATCCATCCCCCCGACAAGTTCGGCGTTCCCAGCCTACCTACTTCTATAACCTTGTGGTCTTTTCCTCGTATTCTTCCAACTCCTGGTCAAGATTGAATCTGTTCTGGCTCAATCGCTTCCACTCGTTGGTGGTTTGTGTGTCTGATTCGTCCGATAGATTCTGGATGTCGACGGTTTTAGGAGCTGGGCTCCTATCTTCTGAAGAGCGTCGTCATCCTCGATCGTTTGTTGTGGAAACTAGTTCTTCCTTATGGTACTTGAAGTAGGGGCAATCTGGGTTGTATTCCTCTGGGTCAGATCCGAGTCCCCCATGTTTGACGAATCGGATTGACCCGGTTTCTTCTTGTTGGTACTTTTCTTGATATGAGCCGGCATCCGAGAGAGTTTTCGGGTGATCTTAGATCGGGATACCGACCGGGTGTTCCGATTTTGGAGACCCACCAATGAATCCTAGAAGGCATGGTGGGGGATGTTATTTAGCCGATTCATACCCGTAGGATTGCTTGTTAGATAGTAGGTAGCCGATGCATTTTTCCGTCTATGAGGTATGACAGATGGTTGATTGAAGGTTTTGACAGGTACTTCAAGATCCGGATCTGGCTCAGATTCTACTGTCTTGCCGATGAAGATGTGGATGGACCTGATCGGAACCTGTTATGCTGATTCGATGGAATCGGTTTCAGAGCCCCAAGTAGAGTCGTCGATGCATGGCTTCCTGCGCCGGCTTCTGGTGATCCGTCCAGCAAAAAATCTTCCATACCTTGCAGAGCTCCCTCCAGAATCTCGATACCTGCAAGCGCAGGCCCCACGGTGGGCGCCAACTGTCGTGGGAAAGTCACGGCAGATGTCCGAAGAGTCGAACATAACATGGGACCTTTAGTGCGAGGCGATTTCGTGGAGAGAGTCGACATTGACAAGAGACTCGGTGATTTACCCAGGTTTCAGACCCTCTTTGTCTCGAGGTCAAAACCTACTCCTGCTTCCTCTTATTATGAGTTCTGACTCTCAAAAGAAGAGTCAGTTTGGTTGGTTACAAGAGAGTCGATCGAAAACTTAGTCTAGATGAGATCTAGGTCTCGCCGACTAGTGTCTAATCCTATCTTAAGCTAAGATTGTTCGTGACCCTGGAATCCATGGACTTCATCTTATAAAGGTGTCGGGTCCCAGGATCCCGCGGGTCCGACTCCGACACGAGGTGGAGTACTATTCTACTTTACAAATATGTTATGCGCTATACAAGGCAAGTCGAATTCCTTCTACGGCTTTGATCATCTTTCCTTGGCGCAACCGGACTTGGGCCGGGTCTTCTCTCGTGGGCCTTCAGTAGGCGAGTCGGCTCATAGACTTAATGCCGAGTCTGTGCTTTAGTCCATCCCCCCGAAAGAACCTCCCTCCTCTTCCCATGTGGGACTAATCCCAAGGGGAGCGGGATGGCGCATCAAGGGGGGTGGGCCCCTTTCTCTTGGCGCCTTGGACCAAGGGGGAGACTCCCTCTTCCCCTAATGGGCCCTATGAGGCCCATGTACCTTTTAATTCATTATTTAATTATTTAATTCAGATTTTTAATATTTAATTCATTTATTAAATACTAAAACATATTTAAATAATATTTTGAACAATTCAAAATCTCCAGAACCATTTCTGGCCTCCACCGGAACTACTCCGGTGCTCTCTCTTATTTCACCGTTGATCCCGAATGTATCCTTATTGCGTCGAATACCCTTAAGTGTGACACCCAACGGTCCGGGAAACAACAGAAATAATCAGACACTCTCTGACCGATGACTAATCAATTGGACATGGTTACAATCCTTGATAGCCCCTGCACTTTCATAGAATGAAACTTCATCGCTGTTGGACCCGTTAACGTTGTGCCCGTTCCCTTTATCTTGCGGTACTTTGCTTTTCCGAGGTTTTATCGTCAGTATCCAATATACCTAGTTCATCCTCATTATCGACAAACATGTTTACTCGTTCCCGTGATATTACAACCCCGTGACCTAGTCACATGGTTGCAATCTTTATGATGTAATATCACTGAGTGGGCCTAGAGTACCTATCCATCACTCGGATGGACAAACCCCGCTTTCATCTATTTGCATAATCATCAACATATCTATTATGGATACTCAAAGTACAACTTTATGGACAGCATATTTCAGTCAGGCGGTGGGTTGCAGATCAAAGCATCCTAATAGATAGCAATTACGTATGATCATTACGGTCAAAGGATCTGGTCACTACGTTATAGTTATCGCAATGTTGAACTATGTGACTGGATCACATTGCAACACACTTGGTGGGTGTGTGTCCATCATATCATTCTCCCAATGATATGACCCCATTGCCAATAGACTTATTTGTCTCATGATCAGGAAACCTTGATCATCAATTGCCCAATGGACTAGTATACTAGAGTTAACTAGGGACCTAATTGTTTGTATACCACACATGTATTAAGGTTTCCGCTCCATACAGTTATAGCACATTATAAAACGTATTATGAACTAATGTAATATGCTAATAAAACATATTTTATTTGCCTCTAGGGCACATTCCCAACAGTGCCCCCCTTTGGCCCTTATTTATTCTCCCGACGCAAAAACCCTGATTCCAGAACTCCTTTTTTTAGAAACGATTCTGATCGCCGCCGCCATTGCCAACAAGCTTCGGGGGAGCAGAATTCCTGAGCCGGCACCCTGCCGGAACGTGGAAGTGCCCGGGATTCATCTCAATCGACGTTGCTTCCTCCCTCCATGAAGCGGGAGTAGTTCCTCCTCGGGGCTGAGGCCTTCTACAATAGCTATGTGGCTAATTCTCTCTCCCATGATATGATCTCGATTGTGATCATAGGCTATGTTAATCTAGGATGATCCCATGATATTTTCCCTTCTTATATGTATTGGATTGATGTACTCACTTGATTTTATCTAGTACTAGCAAACATGCCCGTGCGTTGCTACGGGATAAACAAATTTTCTTATATCTAAACATAACGGTCCAGAATACCTACTGGGGTGGCGTTGGCGGTGGTGGCAGAGGTGGTGAAGAAGGCGTCATCGGTGGCTTTAGTGGCCAGAACGCAGACGGTGGTGCGTCAAAGGTTCAGATGGTCCTCACGAGGTCACGCATGACCTCGCAGATTTGGGTGTTGTGGTTGTCTATGGATCATGGTGGCAGCGAGGCCAGTGGTAGATCCTCGTACCATGGCCTCGCTGGTGGCATCAGGGGCAGTGGAGGCGGCGGGTGCGCGTAGACGGCATCGCCGGGCTCTGCGGACTTCACATCGAGCAAGTCTGTAACAGCCCAGATTTCACAAAAATTAAAAATTTTGTTTTCGGTGTGAATTGTTTGATTGTCTAATTTGTTTGCGGTGTTTGCATCCCCGATTTATCTATCGGCGATTATTTTTTCCCCTCTTATCTCGTACCGGACGGAGACCGACCCTTGCCACCCTGACACTCGATCTTTGCGACACCGGGTTTCACCCGATCACCGTCGCGAAAACCACACAGGACCAACCTTCACCCTCGGTGCGGAAAAACCCCCATTTATATTTTAAATGGGTTATTTTATCAGGGTTCTCTACGTTCTCTTTGGGTGTTAAACTATGTAGACGACGTCAGTTCGATGCTTTCAGGCGGTGTTTTGAATTTCGCGCGATTCCGACTTCGTCGGGTAGGTGAACGTTCGGATGTGCCAGGCATAGTAGCCATTGTACTCCGAGGGGCGTATTTACATAATGTCGCGCGCGCTAATAGATGGACCCCCGGATTCCCCTCTTATCTTTGGATTCAAGCCCACCCGAAAAACCGGACCCGAAACGGGCCCTTTTGAGGCCCGAAAGCCTCCCCAAACACCCACTTGCTATATATAGCAGTGCTACCACTACCAAAATAAGAAAACCCTAGCCTACTCCCTCCAATTCTGTGCCTCCCATCTCCCCGCCACCACATGTCTCACCACCATCAGCCAGCCGCCACCTGAGCTGCCGGACCGATCTGGATCGTTGGATCCAGATCCGACAGCCCACAGGCCTCCACGTCACCAGATGCAGAACCAGCCATGGAGGCTCTTCCGCTGCGCCCGAGCCGCCTCCATCCGAGCCATCCAAGCCACCGTGCAACTACCGGCGAGCTGCGCCGCCGACGCCCCCACAGCATGTCGCCCCTCCCCCTCGCGGGCGTCCGGCCTCCTTCTCCCTTCCTTTCCTTTTCCCTCCCTCACGTGCTCTTCTTCTCCACAGGGACCAGATGCCACCATGGACGCCTCGATCCCGGACTTCGCCACCGTCGGCCTCCACAACCGCGCCAAGCGTCAGATTCGGTGAGACAGTCGGCGAGCCCCTCCACCGTGGCCCTTTGCTCGCTGCCGAGAGAGACGACGGGGACGCACGCGTCCGTTCGCGTGGGCCAGCCAGAGCCAGCGCCCCAATCTGCCCAGAGACCGTGGCCCAGCGCGCCAGCAATTTCGGCCCAGCAGCACGCCTCCAGCCTCCTCTCTCCCATAGGCGATGCCGCCTATCCAATGCCCGACTGCAGCTGGGCCTCATCCCATGAGGTGAGCGCCCCTTTTTTTATTTTTATTTTTTTGTTTGCTGCTGCTTTTGTTGGGCTCGGCCAAGTAACACTAGATTCAGCCCGTTAGACGTTTTTTTTGTCTTTGGGTTATTATTTTGGCAGATTTAGTTATAATTTTGCGAGTGCTATAACTTTTTAACGGTAGCTCAGATCGCGACGCGTTAAAATGTGCTCCTTTACCATATTTGACTTTGTTTACATGTTGTTTACCTGTTATTTACACTGCTTGCCACCGTAAACTGTTTCTTTAATAACTTTTTAACCGTTGCTCCGATAAAAATGTTTTTTATATGTAAATTGACTAGAATTGTGTGTAGATTGTGATTATGCTGCTCTTGCTTGCTAATAAAAATAATAAAATATTGTTTAGGGCAAAACGGTACCAAACATTATAATTTTCGTGGGGTAAATAGTGATAAGCAAGTTTAGGAATTTTCCCCACTTAAAGTGACTACATCGGATAGTTTATTTATGCTTCACCTCTTTCCATGATTGTGTGCTATGCCATGCTTGAGTGATATGCCATGTTAACAACCTTTGCTCATGTTGTGTAGCTAAACAACTTAAACCATTCTAAATGTGCGGTATCGTCGTGTGTGATGAATACTCCACTTAACCTGTTAGTAACCGCTCTCGCCGGTAGGTGCGTTGTCTCGTGTTGCCTTCTTGTTGATGCTTGCTCGTGATTGCTTCGTAGTAATAGATTCTTGCTTGTCATTTCCCTTTTCCAGTGTTTCCTTCTTGTGTGCTTCCGCGGGTACCTCTCAGAGATGTTGCAAGCTTGCGATCGACTTCACCTTCGGTTTCGTCTTCTCATCAGTTAAGGGGATCATATATCATGCTTATAACTTTCACCTCACTCGCGCCTAGGTGTAGGATAGAACAATTTCTTGATCCTACCACTTTATATTCATGCTTCTCAAATAAACCCAAACAACCATGTCCTCCACATCCCAGCAAACCTTGTTCCGCTATGTTACTATTGCTCGCTGCTCAGCTACTGCTTAGTATGCATGCTAGGATGTTATCAACTGTTATCCTGCTACTCCTTGGATTGTGCTATCACATTATTATATTGTTGTGGATAATATGATTATTATAATATTGACTATATTCGACGAAGGATGGAAGGTCTAGGCTATCCCGCCCCGACGCTTTGTTCCATTAGAGTCACCTAGGACCCGAGTTCCGGGTATTATGTCTCTTGACGAGCATGCCTAACCGCGTGTGGGATACTATGGGGTCTCCTCCTCTTACCTACCTAGCTTCAAACATTTCTATTGGTGGCCCAAGCTGATTTACCATTTGAAAAACATGCATATATGTCTGTCGGGTAGCTCCTGGCAGATATTCTTTAAAACAACCTAGGCCAGCGGGGACATGGTTTCCTTGTTGGTCCAACCTGTCCAGCTGAGGACCCGGCCTCATGTGAGAATTTACCGGTAATCCAAACCTGCGACAGACGGTAGAGACCAGATTGAGAGAGCGGACGGCTCCTGAGCTGGATGTCGACTCACCGGGGACCACCCGGATTTGTGTGTCTTTAGTTAGAGGGACCTATCGTTTCGGATCTCTCGGAACTAAATCATAAAATGGCTTCCTGTGATGGGTAGAAACTGAGGGAGATGGGTGTGCGTGTGGGGCCTTGTAATGGGCAGTTGGTACACCCCTGCAGGGTTAAATCTTTTGGAGAAGCCGTGTCCACGGTTATGGATGACTTCAGACCTACTCCTTGTTCATAGACAACTACAAGTGAGATAATCTTAATATAACTTCATCAACGTGTGTGTGCCTTGACTACTTCTTCTTCGTCAGGATGCGAAGAGGAGGACAAGGATAGGATAGGTGTTATGTTTGTGTAAGTAGCTGATAGCAAGACCTGTTGGAGGCGATTCCTCATCGAATACTTGGTCCTCATCTTACTTAAAAATAGACTGTTAGCCACTCATATATTGCTAGTGCGTCTGCAACCTCACCACTACCCCCATCTTACCCGTGAGAAGTTAGTTACAAGACTTTTGATATATTCTCACCCCTTGCTTTTATTTTCCCTTTTATGTTTTGCCTGATCGGCCGCTGCAGTTGATTACTACCTCGATTATTCTTCTAGACGCCTTCGTGGAGACTCGACGACGACTAGTTAGGCGGATCTCGGCGGAGAGCCTGGATCCGTGTGGTAACGGGAATGGTGTTTTTTACCTTTGCCACTAGGCATTTGAATGAAGTCTGTACTCAGACATGTATCTTCCGCTGATGTAATGTATTAAGGCAGTTGTATGCCGATTGTATGAGATGTTGTATCCTTGCAGCTGTAATGTTTTGATATCATGTTGGAAATCCGGGGCATATGGCATCGTCATAAGTCGCGGTGGGACCGATATGTGCTTCGTCCCCGGATCTGGATGGAAACATCTAGATCTAGAACAGTACCGCATATCGGTCCTTACAACTTGGTATCAGAGCCTTACCGACCGTAGGATCCCTTCTCTGGCAGAAGTCGAGTCTAGACACAAATTATTTTGTAGTTACTAAGTTAGTTATCGGAGAGTAGGAATCTTTTTACTCCTTACCTTTGCTCTGGTCAGGACAAGTGTCGTAAGTGTTTTATTCTCGTCTTATCCCCTTCAAACTCTAGGATCTCAAGTGTGTGGAGTATTGGAACCGTTACAATGCTTTGCTTGGGAAGTATTGTCTCGATTCCGAGCTCAGGTAGGAATTCCTGTAGTACCTTTAGCTTCTCCGATTTTGGGTATCATCTAGGTCATCCATCGCCATCCATCCTTTTGCCGGTGTTTTCACGAGTTGCGTCGAAAACACTATCCTTGATCCGGTTATCGTTGTCGTTCCTCCTCTTGACACCGACGGTTTCGTATTTTTCTGACGATGTCGTCTCCCTGCGCAAATTTATCTCGACCGAAGTTCGACGTCGATATGGAGCAGAGTCCCTTGTTGGTGGTGTTGAAGATCGCCGACTCTCTTTTCTCTTCCCCCCTCTCCCCTGGATCATCCTAGATCTCGGGACGAGATCCCTTGTTGGTGGTGTTGTCTTGCAACAGCCCAGATTTCACAAAAATTAAAAATTTTGTTTTCGGTGTGAATTGTTTGATTGTCTGATTTGTTTCCGGTGTTTTCATCCCCGATTTATCGATCGGCGATTACTTTTTCCCCTCTTATCTCATACCGGACGGAGACCGACCCTTACCACCCTGACACTCAAACTTTGTGACACCGCGTTTCACCCGATCACCGCCGCGAAAACCGCACAGGACCAACCTTCACCCTCGGTGCGGAAAAAACCCTATTTATATTTTAAATGGGTTATTTTATCGGGGTGCTCGACGTTCTCTTTGGGTGTTAACCGATGTAGACGACGTCAGTTCGATGCTTTGAGGCGGTGTTTTGAATTTCGTGCGATTCCGACTTCGTCGGGTAGGTGAACGTTCGGATGTGCCAGGCATAGTAGCTGATGTACTCCGAGGGGCGTATTTACATAATGTCGCGCGCGCTAATAGCTGGACCCCCGGATTCTCCTCTTATCTTCAGATTCTAGCCCACCCGAAAAACCGGACCCGAAACGGGCCAGTTTGAGGCCCGAACTCGTCCCCAAACGCCCACTTGCTATATATAGCAGTGCTACCCCTACCGAAATAAGCAAACCCATGCCTACTCCCTCCCATTTCGTGCCTCCCATGTCCCCGCCGCCACATGGCTCATCACCACCAGCCAGCCGACACTTGAGCTGCCAGACCGATCTGGATCGTTGGATCCAGATCTGACAGCCCACAGGCCTCCATGTCACCAGATGCAGAACCAGCCATGGAGGTTTTCCCGATGTGCCCGACCCGCCTCCACCCGAGCCATCCAAGCCGTTGCTCCTTCCGGCGAGCTGCGCCGCCGACGCCCCCACAGCAGGTCGCCCCTCCCCCTCGCGCGCGTCTGGCCTCCTTCTCCCTTCCTTTACTTTTCCCTCTCTCCCGTGCTCTTCTTCTCCACAGGGACCGGATGCCACCATGGACGCCCCGATCCCGGACCTCGCCACCGTCGGCCTCCATCACCGCGCCAAGCGTCAGATCCGGTGAGGCATCGGCCGGATCCACCGCCCCTCCGCCCGTACCGGCCTCCGCTCGTCGATGTGTCCTCTCCCGAAGACGACGGCCGGCGAGCCCCTCCGCGACGGCCCTCTACTCGCTGCCGAGAAAGACGACGGGGACGCACGCGTCCGTTCGCGTGGGCCAGCCAGAGCCAGCGCCCCCAATCGGCCCAGCGACCGTGGCCCAGCGCGCCAGCAATTGCGGCCCAGCCACACCCCTCCAGCCTCCTCTCGCCCATAGGCGATGCCGCCTATCCAGCGCCCGCCTGCAGCTGGGGCTCAGCCCATGAGGTGAGCGCGCCTCTTTTTTTTTGTTCGCTGCTGGTTTTGTTGGGCTCGGCCCAGTAACAATAGATTTAGCCCGTTAGACGTTTTTTTGTCTCTGGGTTATTATTTTGGAAGATTTAGTTATGATTTTGCGAGTGCTATAACTTTTTAATGGTACCTCGGATCGCGACGCGTTAAATATGAAAGTTGCTTAGCATTTTGTGTAGATTAATAAAATTTTCTCCTTTACCATGTTTGACTTTGTTTACATGTTTTTTACCTGTTATTTACACTGCTTGCCACCGTAAACTGTTTTTTTAATAACTTTTTAACCGTTGCTCCGGTAAAAATGTTCTTTATATGTAACTTGACTAGAATTGCGTGTAGATTGTGATTATGCTGCTCTTGCTTGCTAATAAAAATAATAAATATTGTTTACGGAAAAACAGTACCAAACGTTATAATTTTCGTGGGGTAAATAGTGATAACCATGTTTAGGAGTTTGCCCCACTTAAAGTGACTAGATCAGATAGTTTATTTATGCTTCTCCTCTTGCCATTATTGTGTGCTATGCCATGCTTGAGTGATATGCCATGTGAACAACCTTTGCCTATGTTGTGTAGCTAAACAACTTAAACCATTCTAAATGTGCGGTATCGTTGTGTGTGATGAATACTCCACTTAACCTGTTAGTAACCGCTCTCGATAGTAGGTGCGTTGCCTCGTGTTGCCTTCTTGTTGATGCTTGCTCGTGATTGCTTCGTAGTAATAGACGCTTGCTTGTCGTTTGCCTTTTCTGGTGTTTCCTTATTGTGTGCTTCCGCAGGTACCTCTCGGAGACGTTGCGAGCTGGCGATCGACTTCACCTTCGGTTTTGTCTTCTCATCAGGTAAGGGGAGCATATATCATGCTTATAACTTTTAGCTCAGTCATGCCTAGGTGTAGGATAAAACGTTCGCTTGATCCTACCACTTTATATTCATACTTCTCAAATAAACCCAAACAACCATGTCCTCCACATCCCAGCAAACCTTGTTCGTCTATGTTACTATTGCTCGCTGCTCAGCCGCTACTTAGTATGCATGCTAGGATGTTATCAACTGTTATCCTGCTACTCCTTGGATTGGGCTATCACGTTATTATATTGTTGTGGATGATATGATTATTATAATGTTGACTATATTCGACGAAGGATGGAAGGTCTAGGCTATCCCGCCCCGACGCTTTGTTCGATTCGAGTCACCTAGGACCCGAGTTCCGGGTATTGTGTCTCTTGACGAGCATGCCTAACCGTGTGTTGGATACTATGGGGTCCCCTCTTCTTACCTACCTAGATTCAAACATTTCTAGTGGTGGACCAAGCTCATTTACCATTTGAAAACCATGCATATATGTCTGTCGGGTAGCTCCTGGAAGATATTCTATAAAACAACCTAGGCCAGCGGGGACATGGTTTCCTTGTTGGTCCAACCTGTCCGGCTGAGGTCCCGGCCTCATGTGAGAATTTACCGGCAATCCAAACCTGCGACAGACGGTAGAGACCAGATCGAGAGAGTGGCCGGCTCCTGAGCTGGATGTCGACTCACCTGGGGCCATCCGGATTTGTGTGTTGTTAGTTAGAGGGACTTGTCGTTTCGGATCTCTCGGAACTAAATCATAAAATGGCTTCCTGTGATGGGTAGAAACTGAGAGAGATGGGCGTGCGTGCGGAGCCTTGTAATGTGCAGTTGGTACACCCCTGTAGGGTTAAATCTTTTCAAGAAGCCGTGTCCACGGTTATGGACGACTTGAGACCAACTCCTTGTTCATAGACAACAACAACTGAGATAATCTTAATATAACTTGATCAATGTGTGTGTGCCTTGGCTGCTTCTTCTTTGTCGGAATTTGAAGAGGACGAAAAGGATAGGATAGGTGTTATGTTTGCTTAAGTAGGTGATAGCAAGACTTGTTGGAGGCGATTCCTCATCGAATGCTTGGTCCTCATCTTACTCTAAAATACACCGTTAGCCACTCATAGACAAAAACAAGTGAGATAATCTTAATATAACTTGATCAACGTGTGTGTGCCTTGACTGCTTCTTCTTCGTCAGGATGCGAGAGGAGGACAAGGATAGGATAGGTGTTATGTTTGCGTAAGTAGCTGATAGCAAGACCTGTTGGAGGCGATTCCTCATCGAATACTTGGTCCTCATCTTACTTAAAAATAGACTGTTAGCCACTCATATATTGCTAGTGCGTCTGCAACCTAACCACTAGCCCCATATTACCCATGAGAAGTTAGTTATAAGACTTTTGATATATTCTCACCCCTTGATTTTCTTTTCCCTTTTATGTTTTGCTTGACCGACCGCTGTAGTTGATTACTACGTCGACTCTTCTTTTAGACGCCTTCGTGGAGAATCTACGATGACTAGTTAGGCGGATCTCGGCGGACAGCCTGGACCTGTGTGGTAACGGGAATTGTTTGTTTTACCTTTGCCACTAGGAATTTGAATGAAGTCTGTACTCAGACATGTATCTTCCGCTGATGTAATGTATTAAGGCAGTTGTATGCCGATTGTATGAGATGTTGTATCCTTGTAGCTGCAATGTTGTGATATCATGTTGGAAATCCGGGGCATATGGCATTGTCATATGTCGCGGTGGGACCGATATGTGCTTCGTCCCCGGATCTGGATGGAAACATCTAGATCTGGAACAGTACCGCAATTCGGGCCTTACAAAGTCTGTGAGCCCCGTTCACTGCTTTAGCTCCTCCGCTCGGTCTCCTCGAGGGTGGTCCGACTCCTATCCATGGGAACGAAAAAGGTGCGACTATTAAATAATGTGAGAACACCTGGTTCTAGCGTGGTCTCAAGAAGCTAGCTGACTTGGTTGGGTGGAGCGTTCTGAACAGGAAAACTTCGTGGGTTCGATCCAGCGCAATATTATTTTGTTAATTTCCTTCGAGCCCATGAGAGAAGGCCCATTAGCGTATGAAATTTGATCGGTACAAAGCGTTTTTTAATGAAGAATTTTTCTCACTTATAGGTGGCATTGGTGGTAATTTCTATCAACTTTAAAACGAAGAGTTTGTCTCACTTATAGGTGGTATTGGTGGTAATTTCTATCAACTTTAAGGACAAATAAGATGACGGACGAAAAAATGGGAGAAACCCACCTCCCTTTATTATTAGGTATAGATAATCTTCGAGACCATGGTGACAGCGGTCTATTGGACATGGATTAGAAGAATATTTTCCTGAGTGATTTCCTCTTTTGTGAATTGATTGAAGATTGAGAGTCTTTGTGCTTGTCTTTGACTATCCTTGAGATATGTTGTGGTGATTGTGGTACTCTCTTTGGATGGCCGCGGTGACATTGGGAAATCCATAGTTGAGAACTACGAACTCTGTGGTGTGCTTTTGTAGCCCTACATAATTCTCGTTCTCTCTTGATCACAAAGTAATGACCTCCAAGTTACGTCTCCTTGCATGTTTGAGTGGAAATATCATGTGATTAGACTATGTTAATGTTGTTGGGAGTTGCCACTAGTGAAAGTATGAAGCCTAGGCCTTGTTTCCACCATTGCAATACCGTTTGTGCTCACGTTTACTACTTGTTTGCTTGCTGTAATTTTTATTAAAGATTTATATACTTTGTTTCTCCACACCTATCATCCATATTTTACCATATCTTCTCCGAACTAGTGCACCTATACAACTCCTAGTTGTATTAGGTGTGTTGGGGACACAAGAGACTTCTTGTATCTTAATTGCAAGGTCGCATGAGAGAGACCATCTTCAACCTCTACTTCCCTGAGTTCGATAAACCTTAGGTCCACCACTTGAGAGAAATTGATGTTGTCCTACAAACCTCTGCGCTTGGATATTTAATCAAAACTAAGTATCTCCTATAGGAATCATACATCATAGGCAAAACAAAACCATAAAGGTGGATGTGTCTGGTAGCACAGAAGTAGCAGATAACTGATCTCTTACAGAAGTAGCAGTTAACTGATCTCTTACAGAAGTAGCTTGGGAGGCTTTTACACGTATCTAACAATTGCATGTATTACAAACATCTAATAGCAGTTTGCAATGCTCAAGCAGTAGATATAGAGGACAAAAAATTCAATGGTAGCTACCAGTTTCATTTTAGCCACTCAAGGTTTGATATTTTGATAGCTAATAGAGTTAGAAAAGTGGGCACCATCTCCTCACACCAGTTGGACGCTTCTTCCTTGCATTTGGGCATCGCTCGCCTACACGCTACCAGACCTGGTGCATGCCCGGATCAACTTCCAAGTCGTGGCAGCGCGTTCCAGACTTGAGGTTCGTCTTTATGATTTTATTTTTGCAATGCAAACTTGGAGCCTCACGTACAAACCAAACACATGCTTATACGAAGATGTAGTATGTGCCCTGCCTAAAGTGATGTTTTCCGATTAGATTGATTTTATTTCTAACCAATTTACGAATGGACTAGAGCTCTCTCAAAGCTGCGATCAAGAGTTCAGAAGGGATCCACTCTGGTCTGGTTTGATTTGGGGTGCGAAGGGAAGGGTTTTGTTTGCACACGAACACGTCACCGTGTACATTCGACGCCGGAGGTGATGCACCGCACCTCATGTTGAAGGAGACCCGTCCGGATCCGCGGTACGCAAGCACTTCGGCGGGCGATTTTGAACACCCAAAACCCCACGCTCCCGAGAGGGATCCCTTTATGGAGAACGGCGGATATGGGCTTCCCTAGATCGATTCACTCACCCCTAGAGCCTCGTGAGTTCATTGCCCTGCAATAAGAAAAACAGACGAAGAACGAGAGAGAAAGAATAAGGGAGAGGGATAAAATTAGGGTTCGAAGATGTAGATGGGTTTGTTCGATTGTGTGTTTTTTCAATCGGCCATCACCTCATCTATATATGAGGATGTTGGACTTTACGTACATGAAAAAGACTCCAAATCGTGTCCAAATCTTTTCAAACTTAACCGAACTCGGATTACAGGTGGGCCTTGGACAACAGTTAGGTTTTCGGGAGCTCGGGGCTATAAAAGACCTCGGATGAAAAAACACAAAACATCAAAGTTGTATCCCTCAAAATTACCAAGAACTTTTATGTTGAACGTTTTTTTATTCGGAGCCATCTTGAAAGGGTTTTGAACCGATTTCTAACTCAGGTCGGAGAAAAAAGCGAATCTGGAAAGTTTTCCCGAAGCCCGTCGCCAAAATCGGACATCCGTCATCGCTCGGACGTCCGATTCCCTTTGGACGTCTGGTCAAAATCGAAGGTCTACTGATGTGACGCCCCAAAAATCAAGTCATGTACGGTAATCATACACGCAAGGTACACGATCGAGATCAAGGACTCATGGTAAGATATCACAACACAATTCTATAAATAAAATAATACAAGTTGTTTAATACAAGCCAGGGTCCACGAGGGATAGAATACAATAGCTCGAAAGCACAAAGTTAGCGGAAGCAATAGTATCTGAGTACAGGCACAAGGTACACATGGTTTTCCTTAAGAAGGCTAGCACAAAAACAACAACGATCGAAAAGGCGAAGCCTCCTGCTTGGGAACCTCCAAAATACTCCTGGTCAATGGGGAACTCGACGTCGTAGAAGGCATTGGGGATCTTCATGTTGCGGTGGTCGGCATCGGGGATCTCCTGCTCCTGGTCTCCAACGTCGACTGCAGCGGCCGATCAGGAAAAACAAAAAGGGGGTAATAAAGCAAGGGTGAGTATCTAGCATACCCACGAGTCTTACGTCATCTAATAAGCATTTATGCATTTTTATCAAATGGAAACGGGAGGCTGCATATAGTGGAATGGAAGGTAGAAAGTCAGAGTAAGGATAAGAAGCTAGGCCTATCGAAGACTAGCATCTTCCGACGAGTCTTGCAGCACAAGAAGATAACATCCAATAGTTCATATGAAGCATAAAGTAACAATGCAGCAGAAGTGCTAGCCTTCCACGCTCACCCTTCCACGCTCCTGCACGGTGCAAGTCTGGCCGGTGAAGAAAAAGCAAATCCAAATACACCGTCCGGATGAAGAAAACACACCACTTCCTGGCAATCAGGCCGCGATACTGCTGACGTCTGAAGAGCTTTCGAATGAACTACGACGCGGGGGAGCCCATAACTCCTTATCCCACGTGATGGTAGTGTGTACAAACCAACGGTCCTCTCAAGTCATCCACCTAACCATTTAGCATTTTATTATTATCTTGCAGACAACCATTATCGTTGTCTAACTAACAACACAACGGACAACGAACAGCAACAATGACCACCAGTATGTCGGGGCCTGGCCCGTCGTCCTGTCAAAGCACGCGGTTACCAACAAGGTGAACCGTCTCCTTACCTTGTCTCGTGTGTGCTCCTGGTAGAGCTCGACATTTCGTGGTTTGGTAACTCTTGCGAGATAGGAGAAGGGGCCAAGCACGCCAGTAACGTCGGTCGTACCCTCCCTGTCGTTCCCGACGCAATACCGCTCACGGGCACCGTTGGGTCACCCCATTTCTTACATTAAGGACAACCGTTGTTCAGGACCCTGGGTCCTTAGACGGTGTTTGCATTGTACCGTACCTTTGCAGTTCTATATATATATATATATATATTGTTTCCGTTTTCACTCCCCAGAGTGTTCACGGCCCGCTATCCAATCCTAGTTGACTAACAATGCGCAGGGCTCACTACTGAATAATATATATGTATTTCTAGGCAACATAGGACAAATGAAGATACATCAAAGGGCGACAAAGACAGGCTATGCAATTGAATAGGGTTGTAACGTAGCAGCAGCAGTAACAATGCCTAGTGCAAGAAATGTACGGAAAGATAGGCGATATCTGGGGAAGAGAATCGCTCTGCTTGCCTGGAAGCTCGACGGTAGGGGTACGGTCGTCGACGCAGTAGTCGTACTCAGCAACGGTGTAGTCGGCGCCAGCAATGGGGTCTACCGGAGATTAAGGGGGGAAGAAACAGTAAATATAAAGCAAGCATAACAAGCAGACGCATGACAAGACATACACATTGTTAACGGTGTTCTAACGTAGTGCAATGCAGATTGCTCGGAGTGGAAATTCATCCGAGGATGAAATACCGGCTCCGGGTGATTACCGATAGACGGCCCGGAGGGGGGAATGTCGATGTTCGTTGTGCTAGAGGGGGTGGTTGGTATACGAATAGCGTATTAGTATTCGTTATATTTTTCTAATAAAGTTTCATGTATAAAGTTTTTGAGTCTCACCTATGGTTTAAAAGATATTAATTTCAGAAGTTTAAATCATTTAAAAGTATTTTCTGAATTTATTTTATTATTTAAATCCTAACATTATCCACAACAGGAAATTTGACTAGTCACATTATTAATAAGTCATTTTATTAAATTAAAATAGATCCAGGACCCACATGTCATTCACTAACAGATTTAATAATTCAATATTTTTAATAACTTATAGCTGGGGCCCAGATGTAAGTGTCACAGATATTAACTAACAGTTTTTATTTATTTAATCTAAATAACCAATGGGGTCCACATGTCATACACACTAGTGTTAATAATCATTTAAATTATTCCAGTGATTAGCTTAAGTACCTGGGCCCACATGTCATTGACTTAGTTTGTTTAACAGAGGGGTTAACTTTAATCTGATGCTTAGGGAGTAATTAAACAGGCTGGGGCCCGCCAGTCAGTGTCACAACCCCACTGGCTTGACCACGGGAGTGCCCACGCAGGGTACACCGGCGGCGAGCCCGCACGGCGGCGAGGACAGGGGGTCACGGCGGGGGCATGTGTGGCCTCGCACGTGCGCGCGAGTATGCTGGGGCGCGCCCAGGCCAGCGGCACAGCAGAAGCACGCCAACGCGGCGAGGCGCACGGCCACGGAGGACAATGGCGGCAGGAGCGTGGGGAGGGGGGCACAACGGCGAGCGGGAACGGGCGCGGCGGCTCACATGGTCCTGTAGGGAGGGGCAGCGAGCTCGAGGGCGCACCGGAGGCGGAAAATTCATCGCCGGTGAGCGGCGGGGCAGAGGTTGAATATGACTTCAATTCCGATGGAGATGCGGCGCCCGGCTCGATATACACTTTGTGGGCGACGAGGACGTCCATAGGGAAGCTCCGAAACACGTCGGCTCGGCCTCCGGCGGTCGTTGGCCATGGAGGCGCGACTGTGTGGCCACGGCTCCGCACGGGTGAGTGGCGAGTGAGGAACAGGGGCGCAAGGGGAAGGAGGGAATGGACAAGAGGCGGGATAGGGTTTTGGCCGGCGCGGGGTGCGGGGGCTTTATCCCCTCGGGCTAGCCAGCGGATGGCCGCCATGGCGCCCATGGCGTGGCCAACCGGGGATGGGCGCCACGCCACGCCCGTGAACAGGGGAGGGAGAAGGTGGGGAGGGGGGCCGGGGTGGGACGGGGTGGAGGGGGGTTTGGCCTAGTGGGGGAGCCTTTTCCCTGAGCGAAGTTTAATTCATTTTTATTTCTTTTGTTTTGTTTTCTCTTTTTTCTATCTGTTAATAATTTGTTTGAATAGTTTTTGATTTTTTATTGAAACTTGTTGCATAATTAGTGTAACACCATAATGAGGTGCCACAAAAAGTTTGGGACTTTTATAAATTCTTTTAATAGTTCTTTTTAATATGCAATTGGCAAAGGGTGTTGTTTTGCTACTAATTTGAACTGTTTGATATTTTTAATCATTGTATTAAATGCTCAAGGTTGGTTTATCATGGTCCACTGATTTTTAGGGATTGAACAAAATTTGTTGCACAATTTTTGGACAAATTTTATTTATCACATTGTTTTGGATATTTATTTGGGCTGAATTAGAACAGAGACATGATCAAACATTTCAATCACTGTGACTTAGCATTAATCAAAAGTGATTACTGTTACATGACATTCGGGGTGTTACAATTCTCCACCACTACAAAAAATTCTCGCCCCGGGAATTAAAAAGGTAGTGCAAGGGGTAAAGCTTCGGTTACGTATTCTATCGAATCTTCTGGTACTTGTTGTCCTTATCGAGGGAGTTGATCCTCAATGTTGTTGTCTTCATTTCTCTGCATCTGTGCATCTCGACGAGTTGTTGTCCTTCCTGCGGGGGCTTCATCGTACCTACGAATAGGCTAGGAGGAAAAACTTAAGGGGGGGGGTCAGATCGGTACCCAATTAATCAACTGAGGCAGTCTGAGGGTATGGGGTACAAAGTATCTCTCAAGGTTAGTCTCGGTAGAAATACATCGAGAGAAACAAAAGAGGGTTTGGGAAGTTTCAAGCAGGTAGGCATGCATTCGATATCGTTGAAGGATGATGAAAAGGGGTCCAGAGCATCAGGCATAAGTAATGCGTCTGATACCGGATTGAATAACTCAAGGTAGATAACTGGTGAATTTCAAACGAGGCCAAGCGCGAGGAATAACTTTGAGAACAGAAGGTACAAGAGAGTCAGGTTTCAATCATGTGGAACTGTGGGTTATGGGCCCACACGTATAAGAAGGATGGCGACATTCCATGCGATCACGATGTAATTTTTGTCAGAGAATAGTTTGTCATCTATGTCGGCCACAACATCAGTGCCATGGGCGAGGGACGAAAAGAACCATTTTCCTTCTCGTTAAGACGAGGCGGACCAATTGGCGAAGTTCTTGTCCATCGGTGTTCACCGAAAAGTCATCAACCATAGTAACAGGTTGTACTGGTAGATTAGTACACCGAAGTGATTACATAAGCAGGGAATTATCACTGCTCTAATGAGTTACCTCGGAGGAAAGGTTAAACAGACCAATGGAAAGGAAAATGTGATTATACACAAGTATCAGGTGTATTCCTTCCCAAGGGAAAATAGAGCACGAGACACCGGGTAGGACAGCAGGTACGACATCACTTGGGTAAAAGGGGGCGAGCAGATTCATGATGTTACCTAAAAAATGGTGTCTGGATAGTTGATCATGAAACATTTAGCACTCCGCTTTCAAACTTCCAATTGAGGTTCGGTATACCACAGTCGTGCTTCAAGGTAGCATTAATATGGTGTTTTAAGGAACTTAAGGTATAACCAAAGTATGACCAAGTTTGTGTTGGCAGGAAGTGTAGGGGGTTGTCGATGATAACACAAATCATCGAGGGGAAAGGATGTAATTTCTCAACATGAATTCAATAGACACTTGGAAGAAGCCACAATGTCTATGAGGACCACGACACATTGTGTTGAGAGGTTTCAAGAGAATGCGATCGAATAGAAAGATCACCAAGCAAAAGAGGTGGTGGGGCAAAAGGTAAGCGGTGTTCTCGGTTGACGACAACCCAGAACCCAGGGAGTGGCTATGGCGGGAAAGGTATTTCTTCATCCGAATATCCACAAGGTGTAGTGTAAAGGTACGACATCATCGAGATACCAGGGGGGTAATTGTCTTTACAAGAAACTTTCATGATAAGTTGTACATCGTATCTATGGGCATGAACACAAGGTTCAGAGTCGACTCCCACTTCATCAATGCATAACCCCTCATTAACTTCTCGTTGTCGATAAATTTGTAGTGTTCAAAAATTTATCTGGCATAACACCAATAGAGTAAGACCCGTAGAAGTTCATGGGTTCACACAGATGGATGAAGCATAGATACAACCCATAGGAACATTTTACGAATCTATACGACAAACAATAGGAACAACAGATACAAGTTTGAAAGGAAAAGGCTGATGACACGGACCAGATGATACCGCTCGCCAAAGGCATTTCGTATCAGGTGAAGCTCGTCAATGATTTCGGACACAAGGGTACGACAGGTAGTAATCTACCAAAAAGGTTAGGCGGCATACAGAGAGTCTGGTGCGAGTATCAGTACTCAACCATAAGAAGAAAGAATGCATAAGAATCGGAGATAGAAGCATATGAATAGTTTGACGTTGGAGTACAAAGGAATTGCGATGTCCAAAAGATGGAAAATCAATCAAGGTTTGATTTAATGATATCTAGCTCATGTCCGGAATGATGTATGAGCCGGAAGAATGAATTCATAGGGATCAACTGATGATTGCGTGCTCTAGCACACACGATGATTCAACAGATCGGAATGGCAATGCCAAGAGAGGTCCTCGAAGACTACAAGACAAATGGGATTAATCATAGTGCAAGCAGGTAAGAAGAATCTCCAAAGAAGTACGTTGTCGAGGATTGGCACGACATCTGATAGTATTTCAAAGTATTTTGGAGAATCATAGGAACCACTGAGGATGAACGGATCCTCGATAAATGTGAGGAATTATCCTCATGGTGATAAAAAGGTGCAAGGCAGTAGGAACAAAAAAAAATTGAAACAACGAAGAATATTTCGATCCATCTTGTAAACACAAGAGTATCTGAGATTGAACGGATGAACGGAAGGTGTATGTAATTATCCATAATGATGTAACATATGCATGGGATTGCAAATACGATGAAAACATAGGGTCTCAGGAATTTATCGAAGAGTATCTTCGGAATTTTCTTGTGAAGCAAGCGATCATCTATAATGAGGGGATCTCCGGGAGGAAGTAGTCACGAGAACCTAATGTTAGAGTTAGAAAAATCTTTAACTCGAAATAGAAGAGAGATTAGAGTCCCAGAGTAAAGGTACCGAGTAAAAGATCCTAATACCTCCCAGTTTGCGACGTGGGCTGATAAGCCACACAACACTGTTAGTAAAATAGTTTTGCAAAGACTAGACTCAACTTCGACCAAGGATTAGGAAGGGGGTGTCCTACAGGAAGTCGGCTCTGATACCAACTTGTAACGCCCCCAAAATTAAGTCGTGTACGGTAATCATACACGCAAGGTAAACGATCGAGATCAGGGACTCACGGTAAGATATCACAGCACAAATCTATAAATAAAATAATACAAGCTTTTTAACACAAGCCAGGGGCCACGAGGGCTAGAATAAAACAACTTGAAAGCACAAAGTTAGCGGAAGCAATACTATCTGAGTACAGACACAAGGTACACATGGTTTGCCTTAAGAAGGCTAGCACAAAAACAACAACGATCGAAAAGGTGAGGCCTCGTGCCTGGTGTAAGGCCCGATATGCGGTACTGTTCTAGATCTAGATGTTTCCATCCAGATCCGGGGACGAAGCACATATCGGTCCCACCGCGACATATGGCAATGCCATATGCCCCATATTTCCAACATGATATCACAACATCACAGCTGAAGGATACAACATCTCATACAATCGTCATACGACTGCCTTAATACAATACATCAGCGGAAGATACATGTGTAGGTACAAACTGCAATCGAATGCCTAATGGAAAAGGTAAAACACACCATTCCGGTAACCACATGGGTCGAGGATCTCCGCCGGGATCCGCCTACCTAGTCATCGTCGAGTGTCCGCGATGGTATCAGGAAGAAGGGTCGTCGAGCTCCTCTATAGTCCAAGATCTTTTGCATAACATGCGTAAAAGAAAAAAGAAGGGGTGAGATATATCAACAAGTCTTGTAACTAACTTCTCACGGTAAGATGGGGGTAGTGGTGAGGTTGTAGCCGCACTAGCAATATATAAGTGGCTAACGATCTAATTTTAGAGTAAGATGAGAACCAAGCATTCGATGAGGAATCGCCTCCAACAAGTCTTGCTATCAGCTACTTACGCAAACATAACACCTATCATATCCTTGTCCTCATCTTCGCATCCCGACGAAGATGAAGCAGTCAAGGCACACACACGCTGATCAAGTTATTAAGATTATCTCAGTTGTTGTTGTCTATGAACAAGGAGTAGGTCTCAAGTCGTCCATAACCGTGGACATGGCTTCAAGAAAACATTAAACCCTGCAGGGGTGTACCAAATTCCCATTACAAGGCTCCGCACGCACGCCCATCTCTCTCAGTTGCTACCCATCATAGGCAACCATTTTATGATTTAGTTCCGAGAGATCCGAAACGACAGGTCCCTCTAACTAACAACTCACAAATCCGGGTGGCCCCGGGGAGTTGACACCCAATGCAAAAGCCGGCCGCGCTCTCGGATCGGACTCTTCCGTCTGGAAGAGATTGGAGTAACTAACCCAAACCATGTGGGAAGCCTCCTAGCTTCCAGGTGTGGACCAACAGGAGAAACCATGTCTCCGCTGGCCCGAGTTGTTTAAAATCTGCTGGGAGCTCACAGTCACACACACGGTTTCAAATGGTAAATTGGCTTGGGCCACCACTAGAAATGTTTGAAGCTAGGTAGGTAAGAAGAGGGGACCCCATAGCATCTCACACGCAGTTAGTCACGCTCGTCAAGAGACACAATACCCGAAACTCAGGTCCTAGGTGACTCGAATGGAATAAAGCGTCCGGGTGGGTTAGCCTAGACCTTCCATCCTTCGTCGAGTATAGTCAACATTATAATAATCATATCATCCAAAAAAATATAATAATGTGATAGCCCAATCCAAGGAGTAACAGGAGAATAGTTGATAGCATCCTAGCATGCATACTAAGCAGTGGCTAAGCAGCGAGCAATAGTAACATAGCTGAACAAGGTTTTCTGGGATGTGGAGGACATGGTTGTTTGGGTTTATTTGAGAGGCATGAATATGAAGTGGTAGGATCAAGAAATTTTTCTATCCTACACCTAGGTGCGAGTGAGCTGGAAGTTATAAGCATGATATATGCTCCCCCTTACCTCGTTAGAATACGAAGCCGAAGGTGTAGTCGGTCGCATGCTCGCATCGTCTCCGAGAGTACACGCGGAAGCACACAAGAAGGAAACACTAGAAATGCAATCGACAAGCATAGATCTATTACTACGAAGCAATCACGAGCAAGCATCAACAAGAAGGCTACGCGAGACAACGCACTACGGTATCGCATCTATCGTCGAGAGCGGTTACTAACAAATTAAGTGGAGTACTCGTCACACACGACGATACCGCACGTTTATCATGATTCAAGTTGTTTAGCTACACAACATGAGCAAAGGTTATTAACATGGCATATTATACAATCATGTCAAAGGGTGAAGCATAAAGTAAACTATCTATGCTAGTCAATTCAAATGAGGTAAAATCCTAGACATGGCATATCGCTAAGTACCCCACAACAAAAATTAAAGCATTTGGTACTGTTCTGCCAAAAACCATATTTTAGGTTGGTTAACAATAGCAAAAAATAGTATCAACACAAAGTACATGAAATTCTAGTCAAGTTACATGTAAAGAATACTCCAAACGGAGTTACGGTTAAAAAGATACAAGCATCACAATTTACGGGTACATGCTGTTAACATCAGGGAGCATACTTTGGAGCAATGAAACAATTAGCTACTGAATGCAAACATGCACCAAAATGACATGGATTACTAGTAGACATGACAAGGAAGGCATGGCAACAAAGTTTCATGTATATGAGCATCAGGAACAAGTAACTGTAACTCGTGCAAAAGGCTAAATAATATTACTGGTCTAGGACTTAGTAAAAACAGAGGCATGAAAACAGTTATAAACATGCTATATAAACAGTAGCAAAAGTAATATAAAAAAGATCCAAAATGAACACGCAACACATCTACAACAATCCTACATGATGCTCATGAGTTCATACATAGCACTTGTGGTCAAAGGACCCACGGATGAAAAGATATGAAGCATGCAAGACAACTATATTATATTCCAGACTTTGTGAAATCTCAGGGTATGTGACAGAAAACAGAAGGGTTGCACTTTAGGAGCATGATAATTATATGAATAGCAACCATATCATGGCAAATAAAAGCATGGCATCAAAGTACACATAACAAGGGGAAAATAATTACATTGGAGCTAAAGCATATGAGGCATGGATCACTAATTATAAGGCATCAAAGTAGCAACTTTATACAAACATCATCACATGTTATCAGGGTCACCACTTTGGAGTATAGCAACATCAGCATTAAACATCATGTAGCAGTGTTTAGCAAGCACTTGCACCATCTAGCTGACCTCAGATGAATTAACTCACTAAAGCAAAAAAGTTAGAGCACATTAAAGAGCACAATTTTCCTTTTGGGCGCAACTTCATACGGGCTACGGATTACTCGCAATTCTACTCGCAAAACAGAAACAACAGCATATAAACAAAAAAGACTTGGCAGAAATAAGCTCAGGGAAAAAAATAAAAAGGCTCACATTGGGCCAGCCCAGAACTTGGAGGTGGGTGACGGTTTGGCTCGGCTCGCCCTAGGCGAGAGTTAGCAGCTGGCCAGGTCCCCCTGGTGGGCCGCGGGAGTGGCGAGGCCAGCCCACCTGGCCTTTGCTGGCGCCTCCGGCCGCGCGGCTGCAGGCACGCGTGGCGGCCGTGGTGGCGCCGGTGGCCACGCCGGGGAGGGGAGGGGCGAGCGCGGCAGGAGGAGGAGCCCGAGAACGGGCTGGCGGAGGTGGCGGCAGCCGGATCTGGTCGCCAGCGTCGGGAGGCAGCGGACGGCCGCGAGCTCTGCTCGGGAGGCTCCATGGCGCGACCGGTGACCTCCTGTTGGCGTGCATGGCGCGGCGGGCTACAGGGAGGAGAGAGGGAGGTGAGGAAGAATAGAGGAAGGAGAGAAAGGGGTGCGAGAGAAGGAGGGACTTCTCGGGGCGGCGGCTGGTGCGGCGAGTTCGCCGGAGCGAGGCGGCGACGGTGGCCGGAGCCAGCGGGGACAGGCGGCTGATGGCGTGGAAGTGATAATGGCTTCTCGCCCTACGTTGGTTACCCCAATTGGAAGGTGAGATGTAGGATAGCAGCAAATTTCCCCTATGTAGAGGATAGGGTTTTTCTCCCGTAGGACTCCGGCGATGATAAGTAGGTGTCAGCGGCGCACCTGACGCAGACCTGCACACAATACAATTGACTTTGCTCGCAACAAAGTTCAGAGAGGTTGTCAATCTCTCTGGTCTTGTTGTTTACAAAGGGTCAAACACACAAGGGATAATGATAATGATAGCAACTGAAAGTAAATACTGAAAAGGAAATACGCTTGTAAACAGTGATGAGAATATGGACCGGGGTCTCGTGATGTTCACTAGTGACGTCTCTCTCCCAAGAGAAGATAAAACTGCTATGCGAGGTAAACAAATTACAGATGGGCAATTAACAGGATTATAAACGCACCACAATGCTTACTATGTCACAAAAGAAAGGAAGAGGCTCATAAGCATTGGCAGTACGCCAAAATAAGTAGACCGAAGTCCATCTAATTCTACTACTAAACATCCACCCTGAGATATCTATCCAGAACATCTCGCTGGTATTAAGTTGCGAGTCCCACCCAAAGTGTAAACCCAAAGCAACATACAACTGCATTAATAGAACTTTGCGTAAAGTAAACAATCTTGCAACTGCGGTTACAAGCACCGTTGTTTTCCCACTTGTGGCCACAACACATCCCCTAGACTCATGTTTCTGTCACTCAAGCGTGTCATCAGGGGGCATGTACCCACAATCGAGCATAACGTTCCCTCTTGGAGTTACTATCCGCCACTTGGACAAAGAAATAAACAACAACGGAGAACATGCAAGAAGTACTTCGGAACAAAAATATAAGAGATCAAAACCAAATATATTACCCTATCACGATCTGAGCATAATCTCATAATCCATCGGATCCCATCAAACTCAACATAGCAACAGCAGAAGAATTACATATGTGCCTCGATCATGTAGGGCAGCTCACGGGGTCTAAACCATGAAGAACAAAGAGGGGAGGAGAACATCACATAGGTACTGATCACGGACCCATGGTTCAAGGTAGACTACTCACGGCGCATCCGGGAAGCGTCCATGGTGGAGGAGAACCTCCCAGAGGTCGATCCTTCCTCCGGCAGGGTGCCGGGAAGGGTCCTGACGGTGCTCCCAATCTTGGAAGCACGGCGGCGACGGAACAGATGCAAGATTGCAAAATAGGGTTCTGTCTTCGGAGTTTCCCCGTCACGAAGAATAAATAGGCGGAGGGGGGCAGCCAGGGGGGCACCAGGGGTCCAGGCGCCCCCCTGGCGCGGCCAGGCCCCTAGCGCGCCAGGTGGGCGCCTGGGCCTCTGGTGGTGGCCCTCTGGCCCGACTTGGGTGCTTCTAGAAGACTCCGTTACGCTGATTTTTATCCGATTTTCCCGAATTTTTGGAGAACTTTTAATATGGGGGAAACCTGGAATAGAAAAACAAAAGAAAACAGGAACTGGCACTGGGGTGCACTGAATTAGTAGGTTAGTCCAAATATGATCAAAAGTATATGAAAGTGTATCTAGATCATAGCAATATCACACAAAACATGCATGGAGCGAGCAGAAATTATCGATACGTTTGAGACGTATCGGCGGCGCGCAAGTTCGGTTCGGGCCGAGGCAGGCCCGCGGCGGAAAGATCTGGGCCTTGCGGGGCCCAGTGGCTGGCTGGCCTGGGAGCGACGTGGAGGCGTCCTGGCCCTCCGATCTTGGATCTGATGGCCAGAATTGGCTGGGAGCTAGGGTTTCGAAATTTGTGGCTAATTTGGGGCAGATCTGAGTATTTGGAGGGGGGTGGCTGCAATTTTTACATGGGGGAAACCCTAGAAGGCTAGGGGAGAGTGGTGGTCTTTATATAGGCTGGCCTGGCTGGCGGGTTTACGCAAATGCCCCCGAGTTTTCTCTCTCGCATCCGATACTCCGCGTTTCTAACCGCCGGGAGTCCATACGACCTCCGATTCAGACGAATCTCGAACCACGCGCTCAGCGCGGCAAGCCCGTCAGTCGTACCTCATTTCGATACCATTCCGAGAAAAAATTTCCGGTGCCCAATAAAATAATCCATTTAATTATTAAATGGGGTTTTCGTTCCGATGGCGATGGCTGGTCTCGTGCTATTGTTTGCTGCTGTTAACCAACCTAAAATATGGTTTAGGGCAGAATAGTACCAATTACTTAAATTGTCGTGGGGTACTTAGTGGTATGTCATTTTTAGGTTGTGCCTCACTTAAATTGACTAGCCTAGATAGTTTACCTTATGTTTCACCTCTTGTCATGTTTGTGTGCTATGTCATGCTTGAGTGAGATTCCATGTTAACAACCTTTTCTCACCTTGTGTAGCTAAACAACTTGAATGATTCTAAATGTGCGGTATCGTCATGTGTGACGGGTACTCCACTTAACTTGTTAGTAACCGCTCTCGACGATAGATGTGATGTCGTAGTGTGTTGTCTCGTGTTGTCTTCTTGTTGATGCTTGCTCGTGATTTCTTCGTAGTAATATATGCTTTCTCGTCGATTGCCTTTTCCAGTGTTTACCTCTTGTGTGCTTCCGCGGGTACCTCTCGGAGACGAGGCGAGCTTGCGATCGACTACACCTTCGGTTTCGTCTTGTCATCAGGTAAGGGGGAGCATATATCATGCTTATAACTTTCAGCTCACTCGCGCCTAGGTGTAGGATAGAACGATTTCTTGATCCTACCACTTTATATTCATGCCTCTCAAATAAACCCAAACAACCATGTCCTCCACATCCCAGCAAACCTTGTCCGGCTATGTTACTATTGCTCGCTGCTTAGCCACTGCTTAGTATGCATGCTAGGATGTTATCAACTGTTACCCCCTGTTACTCCTTGGATTGGGCTATCACATTATTATATTGTTGTGGATGATATGATTATTATAATGTTGACTATATTCGACGAAGGATGGAAGGTCTAGGCTATCCCACCCCGATGCTTTGTTCCATTCGAGACACCTAGGACCCGAGTTCCGGGTATTGTGTCTCTTGACGAGCGTGCCTAACCGCGTGTGGGATACTATGGGGTCCCCTTTTCTTACCTACCTAGCTTCAAACATTTCTAGAGGTGGCCCAAGCCGATTTACCATTTGCAAACCATGCATATATGTCTGTCGGGTCGCTCCTAGCAGACATCTTTTAAAAAAACTGGGGCCAGTGGAGACATGGTTTCTCTGTTGGTCCACCCGATCAGCTAGGACCCGGCCCCCATGTGAGGTGACCCGGTAATCCGACCTGCGTCAGCCAGAAGAGACCGATCCGAGAGTGCAGACGGCTTTTAGATTGGGCGTCGACTCCCTGGGGGCCACCCGGATTTGTTCGTTGTTAGCTAGAGGGACCTGTCATTTCGGATCTCTCGGAACTAAATCATAAAATGGTTGCCTATGATGGGTAGAAACTGAGAGAGATGGGCGTGCGTGCGGAGCCTTATAATGGGCAGTTGGTACACCCCTGCAGGGTTAAATATTTTCGAGAAGCCATGTCCACGGTTATGGACGACTTGAGACATACTCCTTGTTCATAGACAACAACAACTGACATAATATTAATAAACTTGATCAACGTGTGTGTGCCTTGACTGCTTCTTCTTCGTCGGGATGTGAAGAGGAGGACAAGGATAGGATAGGTGTTATGTTTGCGTAAGTAGTTGATAGCAAGACTTGTTGGAGGTGATTCCTCATCGAATGCTTGGTTCTCATCTTACTCTAAAAAAGACCATTAGCCACTCATATATTGCTAGTGCCTCTGCAACCTCACCACTACCCCCATCTAACCCGTGAGAAGTTAGTTACAAGACTTTTGATATATTCTCACCCCTCGTTTTTCTTTTCCCTTTTATGTTTTTCCTGATCGGTCGCTGCAGTTGATTACTACCTCGACTCTTCTTCTGAACGCCTTCGTGGAGACTCGACAACGACTAGTTAGGCGGATCCCGGCGGAGAGCCTGGACCCGTGTGGTGATGGGAATGGTGTGTTTTACCTTTACCACTAGGCATTTGATTGTAGTCTGTACTCAGACATATATCTTCTGCTGATGTAATGTATTAAGGCAGTTGTATGCCGATTGTATGAGATGTTGTATTATTGTAGCTGTAATGTTGTGATATCATGTTGGAAGTCCAGGGCATATGGCATTGTCATATGTCGCGGTGGGACCGATATGTGCTTCGTCCCCGCATCTGGATGGAAACATCTAGATATGGAACAGTACCGCATATCGGGCCTTACGTGGAAGTTGCATGGCAATATATCTCGGAAAGGCTATGGACATGCCTTGATAGGTAGGGATGGTGGTTGTTTTGAGGAAAGATATAAGTAGGTTTATGATGACAGAGCATATCATGCCAAGGGGTTGGATGTACCGGCGAAGGTGGACGCCAACTCTCGGAGTGAGAAGGAGGCAATGAACGGCACAGGAAAGGCTAGCAAATATGAGGAGGTGGAAGTGTCAACTTTCAATGCTCACATTAGTCTGAAGAACTCATGCACTTATTATCGGTAACTCTCAATCTAATAAGGAGGTTCAGAAAGAGACAAGTACCCCGAGGAGGAGTGTATGGGGGTTTGTTTATCCTTGCGCATCCTCGACTCATGGTACGTGAGTGTACTCTAATATTCGACCCCTCAGAAGTGTAGTGATCCATCTAGTAGCTAGAGTTCTCAACTAGTTTTGTAGGTTTTTGAAAATAACACACGAATTGCCCAAAATACGACACCTATCACTAATAGGCTAGAGCTCTTGACACCAAAAGTTCAAACATTACTCACATCAATACCTCAAAACTATTGCAAGTTACTACTGAAATTAAATAGCAACCTCAATTACCTAATTCTCAAAAACAAGACATAACTCAGTGCAACAACCAACTCTTTTAACAAGATAAACATGAAAACTAAAGAGAGTTCCAGCGACAAACTAAACAAAATCCAAGGCTCTTGCTAAGACAAACTAAGACTAAAACTAGACAGGGCAGTAGCTACGAAAAGATAAAGAACACACAACAGCAAAAAGATAGGCATGAAGAATCCTATGATGTTTTCTAGATTTTGAAAGTGGAGCGTGTTTCTTCCCACACAAAGTAAGATGGGATCTAACTTGTTATGAACAGCAAGCAAAGCTAAATAAAACTAAAAATAAAACCTAAGAGCGAGACGCTCCAAGCATAGCACATAACACATGAAGTGATAAAAATATAGTGAGATGAAGGACGAACCGATGATTGTTCGTGGAGAAGGGGATGCTCGGGGGAATCCCCAAGCTTAGACGCTTGAGTCTCCTTGAATATTTGTTGGGGATGCATGGGGGCATCCCCAAGCTTTAGCGCTTGACACTCCCGAATCTTCTTTCATCATCTTCCATTGCACACTTGAAAAGTCCCTTCATACACAACTCATCATAAGCTGATTAGAGAGGTTAGTACCCTTAATAAATATATATTTTCCCACTGGATATAAAGATATTCTTGAAGATCTACTATTTATCAAGATTTCCAAAAGGTTTTTTCAAAGAAAAAGCAAGCTTAAGGTTTGCAAAAGTTAGGAGAGACAAAACGTGGCAGAATTTGTGAAAAACAGAACAACAGGTAGTAAAGAATTTTTTTAGGGGTACTTCTGCAACTCGAATCAAAAAACTCAGAACATACGAAAGTTCCGTGATTCTATAGATCACGCTGTGTAAAAAATTCAGCTCAAAAAGATGAACTGGTGATTTATTCTGATATTTCGCGTCACGAGGACAGAATCTGTTTTCTGGACAGCATGTCACATCTTTTACTTCCCTTGATATATGAGGCTATACTTGGCATAAACAGTAGTAACAATCATAAAGACCACTAAAAACAGAAGTAAAAACATCTTGGGTTACCTCCCAACAAGCGCTTTCTTTTACGCCTTTAAGCTAGGCATAAGGCAAAAGAGAATCAAGTTTTATCAAGAGAAAGAGAATAGCTAGCCCGTGTAATGGACTCAAAAGGTTACTTGACTTTATTTCTAGGGAAGTGTTCCATCCCCTTTTTCAGAGGGAATTGGAATTTTATATTCCCCTCTTTCATGTCAATAGCAGCACCAACGGTGCGAAGAAAAGGGTGTCCCAAAATAATTGGACATAAAGGTTCACACTCTATATCCATAAAGATAAAATCAACGGGAACATAGTTGTCATTGACAATGATAAGAACATCGTCGATCTTCCCCAAACGTTTCTTTACGGAAGAGTCGACAAGGCGAACACCAAAAGAACATGAATCAAAAGGTTTTAATTTAAACATATCATACATTCTTTTGGGCATGACGGAGGTACTAGCTCCAACGTCACATAAAGCATAGCAAGGGAAGTTATTTAATTTGATTTTTATCATAGGGTCCCAACCATCATATATCTTCCTAGGTATGGAGGCTTCTATCCTAAGCTTCTCCTCCCTATCTTTGATAAGAGCATTTTTGATATGCTCCGTGAAGGCAAGATTAAGTGTGCTAGTGTGGGGGTCTCTAGACATTTTCTGTAATAAGCTGATAACTTCTGAGAGGATGCAACTATCAAAATCAATATCACTACTATCAAAAGTGGTAGTAGTGTCTGATACGTCCAAAACGTATCTATAATTTCTGCTTGCTCCATGCATGTTTTGTGTGATATTGCTATGTTCTAGATACACTTTCATACATTTTTTATCATATTTGGACTAACATATTAACTCAATGCACCCCAGTGTCAGTTCCTATTTTATGCTGTTTTTCTATTTCAGTTTTCCCCCATATAAAAAGTGCCAGAAAAATTCGGGAAAATTCAGATAAAAATCTGCGTGGAGGAAGCTTCGCAAAGAGCCCGGGAGGGGCCAGCGGGGAGCCAGGGGGGCCTAGGCGGCCACCCGGCGCGGCCCCACCCCTGGCCACGCCAGGGGGGCGCCTGGGCCCCCTGGTCCACCTCTGGCTTCCCCCCTTCGCCTATTTATTCTCCGTCACGGGAAAACTCCAAAGGAGGAACCCTATTCCGCGAACTAGCCTCTGTTCCGCCGCCGCGGCGCTTCCGAAGATCGGGAGCACCAGAAGACCTCTTCCCGGCACCCTGCCGAAGGGAGGATTGACTTCCGGGAGTCTCCTCTCCACCATGGATGCTCCCCGGATGTCTCGTGAGTAGTTTTCCTTGGACCATGGGTCCGTGATCAGTAGCTATGTGATGTTCTCCTCCCCTCTTTGATCTTCATTGTTTAGACCTCGTGAGCTGCCCTACATGATCGAGGCACCTTTGTAATATTTCTGCTATTGCTATGTTGAGTTTGATAGGATCTGATGGATTATGAGATTATGTTCAGATTGTGATAGAGTAATATATTTGGTTTTTATCTCTTATATTTTTGTTCCTAAGTAATTCTGCATGTTCTCCGTTGCTGTTTATTGCTTTGGCCAAGTAGTAGGTAGTGACTTCAAGAGGAACGTTCAAAAGATAAGTAGACCGAAATCCATCTGCATCTACTACTAATCATCCACCTTGAGATATCTATCCAGAACATCTCGCTAGTATTAAGTTGCGAGCCCCACCCAAAGTGTAAACCCAAAGCAACAGACAACTGCATTAAAAAGAACTCTGCGTAAAGTAAACAATCCTTGTGACCGCGGTCACAAGCACCGTTGTTTTCCCCCTTGTGGCAACATCACATCCCCTAGACTCATGTTTCTGTCACTCAAGCGTGTCATCGGGGGGCATGAACCCACAATCTAGCGCCTGTGCTTTTGAACCTCGTCCTTTCTTTTGTAGCATAGTTAGCATTGCGGTGCGTTCATAATCCTGTCAATTGCCTTTCTGTAATTTGTTTACCTCGCATAGCAATTTTATCGTCTTTTGGGAGAGAGACATCACTAGCGAACATCATGTATCCCGGTCCATATCTTCATTATTGTTTCCATGCTATATTTACCTTACTGCTTTTACTTGCTATCATTATCCCTTGCATTTTATCCTTGTGAACAACAAGACCGGAGAGATTGACAACCTCTCTGAACTTCGTTGGGAACAAAGTTATCTGTGTATGTGTGCAGGTCCGCGTCAGTTGCGCCGCTGAAACCTATTTATCATCTCTGGAGTCCTACTGGAGACAAACCTTGGTATCTTCACCGAGGGAAAACTGCTGCTGCACTACATCTCAACCTTCCAGTTGGGGTAACCAACGAAGGGGCGAGAAGCCATCAGTGTCATCTAGGCTCACTTGTTTGAAACCCTCTATGTTCATAGTAGTCTCTTCTTCTACTGTTGAGGTATTAGCATCACCATTAATTAGTCCAATGGGACCAGGAGTGCATTGGGTGTTAATAGTTTCAGTGTCCTCAACAATTTGGATAGTGGCAACTGTGTGGTGTGTAGGAAGGCTCTTGATTCTATCCTCTTCCTCTTTTTCTTTAGCCCATCTTTCTTTAAGTTTAGCCATCATCCTAATATTTTCATTTATTTGTAACTGGATAGCATTAATAGGAGTGGCCTTGCTCTCCTCAAGGGGAGAGGTTCTAATTTTAACATCTCAACATCAAGGGCTAAGCTGTCTACCTTCAAACAAAGATTATCTAATTTAGTTAGTTTTTCTTCCACATTCTTGTTGAATGCTTTTTGGGTAGTGATGAAGTCTCTACGCATACTCTCTAGTTCAGAGGTGGGGTTCTTGTTGCTAGGGTAAGTGTTGTTGTTCCCATAAGTGGATGGGAACGGTCTAGGATTACTAGCAAAGTTGCCCCTATAAGCATTATTATTAAAGTTGTTTCTAGCAATGAAATTCACATCGACTTGTTCCTGAGCAACCAAAGAATTTAAAGGAACATCATGAGGATCAATAGAGGGTTGCTTGGTAAGTAGAGAAATAATTAAATCAACTTTATCATTTAGGGAGATAATTTCCTCGACATAATTTACCTTCCTACCTGTTGGAGCGCGTTCCGTGTGCCATGGGGAATAGTTGGTCATCATCTCATCGAGAAGTTTTGTGGCAGCACCAAGTGTAGTTGACATAAAGGTTCCTCCCGCGGCCGAATCTAACAGGTTCTATGAGGTAAATTTCAAGCCTGCATAAAAAGTCTGGATAACCATCCAGGTAGTCAAACCATGTGTAGGGTTCCTTAACAAGAGAGTTCATACGTTCCCAAGCTTGGGCAACGTGTTCATTATCCAATTTCCTAAAATTCATAATGTTACTCCTCAATTGGATAATTTTAGCAGGTGGGTAGTACTTCCCAATAAAAGCATCTTTGCACTTATCCCAAGAATCTATGCTATTCCTAGGCAAAGATTGAAACCAGATTTTAGCTCCGTCCCTCAAAGAGAAAGGAAAAAGCTTGACCTTAACAACATCACCTTCTACTTCTTTATGCTTTTTATCTCTAGAAATAAGGTATCATGTTTAAATTACTTTGTTTAATAATTGGGGATTTGGAAAAAAGCCTCAAAACGAATTTAAATAAATGGCCAGACAAAAATATTTTTCCAAAAATCTTCTGAAGGTTTTGAAAAGTCCTATAAATGGGCATGATCACATTTCATGTGTTGTGGGTCCCATCTCATGCTCATGGAATTTTCAAAAATTCAAACAGAAGCTTGGAAATTAAATTTTATTCATATTTGAATTGGATTCAAATAATTGAAACTACAAAATCCTGAAAATTTGGGTGTGACTTTATATCAGCCACATATAGCCCCAATAAAAATATCAGGGTTTTATAAAAATGTTTTGTTATAAAAACAAAACAAAACAAAATTACAGAAGAAAAAAAGAAGAAAATAACAGAAACTTACCCCCTCACCTTCTGGCCCAGCCCGCCAGGGGCATCCCCGTCTTCCTCCCTGGCCAGCCGAGCACGCCACTGCGTGGCGAGCTTGCGCTCGACGCTGGCCACGCAGCAGCCTACTCTGGCATCCCTTCGCGCGCCGTGGAGACCCCCCTGGACACGCCGAGACCTTCCCCTCCCCCTGGTCTCATTTTCCTTCTCTCTCCCGTCCCAATTCGTGCGCCACCGAGAAGCTCCGTAGAGCGCCGTCGTGCTCCGACGCGTCCACCGGCCTCCTTTCTCCGAGGAGACTTGTCCAGGAATACCTTCGACGTCCTCTTCGTCATCTTCAGTGAACACGCGAGCCGAGATGACCCTGAGACGACGCTAGCATCACTTCCTCGCCGTGGGCTGCCATGAACTCCGGCGAGAGATTCGCCGTCTCCAGCGCCCCCCCCCTGAGCTCTCCAGCCTCTCCAGTGTGCTCCCGGTGAGCATCCGAGTCGTCTCCACCTCCCCGTTGGCCTCCTCATGTCCCGTAGAAGTTTACCCGCATAACCGAACTCCAGCCGCCGCGCCTCTCGACGCCGGTGAGGCCTCTGTCCTCCTATGTTCCTCCCGTGTGACCCACTGTGTGCGCGAGGCCACGGGCAGCCGAGTGATGCCCCTCGCGAGCCCCCTGGTGGCCGGGAGCCCCTCTCCGGCGAGGCGCCGCCGTGCCCAGTGGCACCGACGGTTAGCCGCCGGCCGGTTTGGCCATTAGGGCCCTTAATCACTCCCTAACCCCATCCTAAACAACCATAGACAGGTGGGCCCTGCCCCCTTAATTAAGCACTGCTTAATTAGTTAAATCGGGGTTAACCCCCTGTGTCAATGACAGGTGGGTCCCAGGCGCAGTTGACTGGTCAGCGCCCCCATGACATCATGTTGATGTCATGCTGACGCAGTAATCCTTTTCTCCATTTAATAGAATTTCCAGAAATTATTTAAATCTTTCAAATTCAATAACATTTAAACCACAAATCCTAATCAAATAAATAATATATGAAGAATTATCAGAAAAATGCAAGGAATCCAAATATTCTACTTTCAAACAGGAAAAAATAGTTTACAAAGATCAAACGGTAGCAAATGCAATTTGGGAAAAATTGAATAATCATTTGGAGTTTGAATTTGGAATTATTTTCCAAATATACTTCACTTAATATGTTGAAACTTGAACATAGAGCATATCAGTACCATTCCATGCTATTTTAAGCATCTTGTTTGTGCATTGCAATGTATGATTTATACTTTGTTGTCTCGGTGTCTGCTTCTTCTCGATAGATTCATATCCGGACGTAGTTTCTGACTTCCCTGAAGAGTGACACCTCGTGATCGTCAACAAGGCAAGCAAACCCCATTGATCATGTCTATATAAACCCATTTCCCTCTTGTTCTCTTATGCATGATTAGGTGACTCACATGTTACCGTTCTACCGCTAGTTTAACCCATCCTCTGCATGACCTATCATTGTTGCCACAGTATTAAGCAAACCTCAACCTAGCAGATCCAGGATTGTTTGTGTTCATCATGTGGCCCTTCATCCATGTTATGCTTATGCTATGCTTAGAGTGTTTGCAATGAAGTTGATCCATCTGGGTTATGTATCGGGATGGTAGTGAACAATGCAATATGATGGTAATGTGTTGGTGAAGTCACCCTAACAAAGGTGAACAATGAGAGGCTTTGTAGGAGTACACAGTGGTTTGTCTCATTTACACTGCCCTAGGCCCTGAGTTCTCGTGTTGTGATCCAAGACAAGAGTACTTCCACAAGCAGGGCTATGGGACCCCGTCTGGCCTACTAACTCACCCCGATTATGGTCCAGGATTCGCATGGGTTATCGCTTCTTCGATTTGATTTTGTGCCGGAGTGGGAGGAGATGCACGGTTACTTTGTAGCACGGTTTTAGACAAGCGCAGTACAATCCGTCGAGGTGGGCTTTGTCGGACCGTCCATACATCGTTTGAGTCCTGAATGGAAACCCCGGCCGGATTTCTGATTGGGGTACATACTCAAATAGGCGATCCCTTGGACTAGAGTTGGACCGTGAGGTAAGTGCCTTGGTGTTTATCCTCGTCCGACATCCGCTTGAAGGATGACGAGTCACGGGCGGTAAGTGATGACACGTGTGTGAAGCGTACACCCCTACAGGGTAATGATCTATTCGAATAGCGTGTCCGCGGTTATGGACTACTTGGATACCTTTACTTGATTACTAGACAACTCAAATGGATACTCTAAAAATCTCAAGATAAGTGTGAGTGCTTTGGGTTGCTTCCTCGTGGGGAAGTCGAGGAAGGATCCATGGTGGTGTATTGATGTGGTGATCAAGATTAGATGGACTCAAGTGCGCTTCTCATCTCAACTCTATGTAGTCGTAGTACAGGATAGCCAAGTCAAAGCTTTCTACATTACAACCCCACTTACCTTTACCTTGATACCTGAGCATGAGTAGTATAGTTCTGACGTAAGTCTTGCTGAGTACGACTTTGTACTCACGTTTTCTTATTCTATGTTTTAGAGAGGAGACCACTGACCCTGATGGTGGCCTCTACCTGGAGCTTGACGCCGACGAAGTAATGTAGTCCCAGACAGCAGCCTCGTCCCTCTGGAGGGTCTTTGTGTTTTCTTAAAGGCTTCTTAAGCCATTTGTTAACCTTGTCTTTACTAAGACATAATTTGCTTCCGTTGTTGTATGATGCAATGTTGGGTCACAGTTATGTGATCTCTGCTTGTAACACTACTATATCTGCTCTGTATAGAAGATGCAATAAAATTATGAGTTCGTAGAGTTCATGTTGTGTTACCTGCTGTTTACACTAGACATGTATGCTGCGTGTATGATTATAACGTGCATGTCTTAGTGTGGGATTCGATAGCTTAGTTGAGTTATTGTCGGCGGTCTTTTATACACCAAGTGGCCCTTAGATGTGCGCAGCTTGGGGCATCGCGATGCGATTGCTCGTGACTCTGTCACGTGGCACACTTTGTTGTATGATTGAGCCCGCCCGAGACCCCGACTAAGAGATCGGGCTGGAGTCTGTTTATGTAAGCGTTATAATTCAATCGATAATATGGTTGAGGTGACTTGTCTATGAGTATGGGATTTCACCACCCATAATCATTTAGACTTGTGAGCGGACGATGAGGACCCATCTCATTTGATCATCCGGGCCTGGATGGGATGCCCCTCACGTTCGAGCTTTCCGAGAGTGTCTTGTACTTGGCCTTTTCTGCTTAGACAAGTGGGTATGGCTCTCGGCTCTCCATATGATTGAGTTGTGACTGGAATTACATATGCAAATTCCGGGTCCCGACATTTGCATATCACATAATTCAACAAAATTATTCCAAGTGTAAAGCAGCATCATCTCCAGCCCCGGAGAATTGATCTCTCATAACAAGATTTAGTAAAGCAGGTTTAATTTCATAAGAGTTAGCTGAAGTGGCAGGTGTGGCAATAGGAGTGCAGGTAAAGTATTTGTTGTTGTGACTGGTGAAGTCACGCAACTTGGTGTTTTTAGTGGAACCCATAGTAGTAGCAAGTGTGGCAATTTTTTTGTAGTTTTTGAAATAAGACACAAAGATAAAAACAGAAAGGTAAACAAACAAGACTAAAAAGTAAAGGTAAAGGATAGTGGGAAACTCCCCTATCTTATCACTCGGGGTCCCCGGCAACGGCACTAGAAATTTTCTTGATGGCATGGAATTGATAATGGCTTCTCGCCCATCGTTGATTACCCCAAGTGGAAGGTCAGATGTAGAATAGCAGCAAATTTCCCCTATGTAGAGGATAGGGTTTGTCTCCCGTAGGACTCCGGTGATGATAAGTAGGTGTCAGCGGCGCACCTGACGCGGACCTGCACACAATACAATTAACTTTGCTCCCAACGAAGTTCAGAGAGGTTGTCAATCTCTGCGGTCTTGTTGTTTACAAAGGGTCAAACACACAAGGGATAATGATAATGATAGCAACTGAAAGTAAATACTGAAAAGGAAATAGGCTTGTACACAGTGATGAGAATTTGGACCGGGGTCCCGTGATGTTCACTAGTGATGTCTCTCTCCCAAGAGACGATAAAACTGCTATGCGAGGTAAACAAATTACAGATGGGCAATTGACAGGATTATAAACGCACCGCACCGCAAAGGAAGAGGCTCGTAATCATGGGAAGTACGCCAAAATAAGTAGACCAAAATTCATCTACATCTACTACTAATCATCCACCTTGAGATATCTATCCAAAACATCTCGCAGGTATTAAGTTGCGAGTCCCACCCAAAGTGTAAACCCAAAGCAACAAACAACTGCATTAAAAGAACTTTGACCTAAAGTAAACAATCCTTGCAATCGCGGTTACAAGCACCGTTGTTTTCCCCCTTGTGGCCACATCACATCCCCTAGACTCATGTTTCTGTCACTCAAGCGTGTCATCAGGGGGCTGATAAACCTCAACTGTAGGGGATCGAGATAGTCTACGCGGGCAAGATAACCCAATTTATCGATTAAACACTTGGGGACACAAAGAATACGTACAGGCTTTGACAATTGAGTTGTCAATTCAATCGCACCTGAAATAAACACTTGCTTGCACAAAGGTATTAGTAGCAACTGTGATATGGTGGTTGTAGTGGTGATGATAATAGTGGTGATAGTGATAGTGGAACAACAAAGGTAAACAACCAGTAACCAGCAGAAGGAAAACACTGTAGGCTAGGGAGATGGATGGTTGGGCGCTGCTTGGATGAGAACGAACATGTAACAGATTCTAACTTGAGCAAGGCTCACATAAAACAAAGGATCATCTAGGCAAATATCAAACATCAGGCATGTATCCCAAGGTAGTTGTACGTGCTTGCAATAAGAACTTTGTACAACATCTTTTGTCCTACCCTCCCGCTACAAACGGGGCCAAAAGGAACTTAGGGAGATTAAGTTACTCCTGTCAAAGAGCACTGGAACAAAGCATTAACAATTCATGGATACACGGAGTCCTCAAATTATAGTCTATCCCCTTTGGTGTCCCAAGATGTCACCATTGGGATCGCCGGTTCCGGACTATAATAGGTGCATACAACTCATAGATAGGATCAAGAACACCACAAACTCAAGAAACAAAAGGGTGATCAGATCTGAAATCATGGCACTCGGGCCCAAAGTGACAAGCATTAAGAGAAACAAGTTGTAACAGAGATGAGAAACACCAAGTAGATGATAGGCAACATGCCCCCAACAATTTGATTGAACTATTACATGATCTAACTCATCCAATCCCTACCATCCCCTTTTGCCTACAGCAGGGAATTACTCACACATGAGAGGAGGAGTCGTGGAGGGGTGATGGAGAGGCGATGATGATGACGATGGCGATGATTCCCCCCTCACCGGAGGCCAATTCAGCCTCCAGATTAGCTCTCCGAGGAAGAACAGAGGGTTGTGGAGGCTCCGCGACGTAGATTGGAAAAGCGACTTCTTCTTCGGGGTTTCCTCGACGGGGGAATAAATAGGGCCAAAGTAGGCCACTAGGGGGTGTGGGACCCACCCAGGAGGGCAGGTGGCGCGGCCAGGAGCTGGGTCGCGCTAGGCACCCTCCTGGCTGCTTCCTGGCTGCCCTGTGGCCCCCCTTTGGCCTGGTGGAAGCTTCCGGAATGCTGATTTTTTATATATATTTTTGGGATTTTTCCAGCGTACCTAAATATCCAGAAACCTACACAAAAGAAAACAGCATTGGTAGCTCTGCTGAAAACAGCGTCAGTCCGGGTTAGTTTCGTTCAAATCATGCAAGAATGAAGGCAAAACAATAGCAAAAGTGTTTGGAAAAGTAGATACGTTTTGGACATATCAACTCCCCCAAGCTTAGCTATTGCTTGTCCTCAAGAAATTTAGTTCAACGAACTGGACGCGACAAATAAAACTCTTTTGAGAGGTGCAACTTTCCAGTCAACGGTGAATGGTAAAGGTCTCTCAATATCTCCCATGCCAACCATATTAATGCCTTTTTCTTACACATATTCCCTTATCCATAAATCCTTTGACGGTCTACGGAACCTTTTATTTTGTCTCAAGGATGGAAGGAGGGTATCGTTCCATCTATCATAAGCAGCATTTGGTCCATTTCACTCCATCATCAAGTATGGGGGAGGTCTAACTCTCATTTTTTTTTCTTGACTAGTTAAAACTTCCGTCAAAATATTTTTGGCATGAAAGATACTGATTTCCTCTCACCGCACCATGAGCTTGTATGGTTACAAAGGAGAAGATTTTGAATAAATTTCGAGATGGCACATGAAATTCTAAGTTAGGAGTAGCCGGTAAATACCACATATAGGTAGGTATGGTGGACTCAAATGGAACAACTGGGTTTAAAAAGGAGTTTGGAAGCACAAGCAGAATTCCGATTGGTGCTGGAGGAAGGCTAGCAAAAGACGGGGAAGCGACCAACTAGAGAGCATAACAGTCATAATCATGCAGAGCGACAAAGCAACATTGAATCGGGCATGAAAGTGATATAGCTCACTCTGAAGTAAAAAGATCATCAAGGCAAAACAGACTTTTTAGTCTTAACATGCGTGAACATGTGCCAAGTCAATCCAAGAATCCCCCGGAGGGAAATACCACTTCAATATGCCACACCATGAACAATGCAATGCATGTCAAACATTTCAAGCAACACATTATAAACTCTAGCTATTTGAGGCTAACCACAAAGAAAGCATGAACCACTGGGAAAGCATTGTAAACATAGCACTATGTCGCTACAAGCTGGTCTCTAATCACAAGTACATGCATATGTACAGAAGTAGAAACAAAAAGAGTTCATACCGGCTTTCCTTGTTGCATCCCTTCCGTCGATCTCGTCATTACTGCCTTGTCAATTGCACGATCGAACGTAGGAAATTATAATCATCACGGACTCGAGCCGAACTCTGAAAAAAAGCAAACTAAAGAGCAAAGGAAACATATTTTTGGGTTTTTTAAGGTTTAACGAAAGAAAAAGAAAGGAGAAATCTTTTTTAGGTTTTTGCAAACTAAAAGAGCAAAGAAGAATAGGCAAAAACTTGCAAAAAGGATAAAATCGAACCAACGGTAGATACAATGGAAAGGGGAGGAGAGCACGTACTCCCCCAAGCTTAGGCTTTTGGCCTAAGTTGGGCTCTTCTACTGCGGTCCCGAGGAGCCTCCTGCTCCCGGGTAGTACTGGTGCGTCCATGGGTCGTAAGGGAAGTCGGGAGCATACATCGACGTCCTGGGATTCTCCCACGTGGAGGAGGAAGGTCCCGACCCCCATCCAGAGGAAGAACCTTCACCCCAGGGGGCGACGGTCTCCTCCTGGACTGGTGCATACACCTCGTGCTTCTCCTGAACGGGTGGATACACGACACGCTCCTCCTCATCTGGCTCGGCCCCCTCTGTGGGGTCGTGATACTGGTATCTCCCTGTGATCTCATCGAATTTGGCCACTGAAAATCGATATCCGTTCCTGCGAGAAAAATCAAACACAAGTGGTGCAGGTAGACGGACAGTGCGTGTCACACCATCTTTGAACCACAAAATATAATCAAGTGTAAAGCGGTCAGAGGCCTTAGTAACAAAGAAATGCCTCTTCATGGAAGCCAGGTCAAGACTAACAAAAGGAAAGATAGCATTTTCCATGATGGCAGTATCAGGCGTGGAAGTGCTGCTCGTGTTGTCTCGAGCCAACACTCCCCTAGCAATATAATAGGCGAAATACCTGAGGTGAGGAAACATAATATTGGAGATCTTCTGCCGGTTGGATGGCCTCACTTCGGTGTTGCAGAATGAGTCGAGGAGGGTGTTAATTTCAACAGTCGGGATAATTTTCCTCTTCTTCTTCTCGACCAAGCCTGACAAACCTAAAACTTCACAAAATTTACTCATAGGCATGGTCAGCAACCTTTCATAAAGTCGAAACACCACAGTATCATTGTCAGAATAAAATCTGAAAATGTTAACAAAAATAGCGGTGAGTGTCTCGTACTGTGGTACACGGCTTGTAACAAGCCGTGTCGTCTTGTAACAAGCCGTGTCAAACCTGCATTCGCACACAGAGCATAAAACTCTTCTTTTATGCCGACATTCTCCCTAAAATCATCGCATGGAAATGCCATGGCCTTCGCGGGTAACACGTCCAACATCTCTACGGGTATGATATCTTCATTGTAGCTTGCCCTTGTGGTAGAAGGCGAAGCTGCGGAACGCGTGACACGGCTAGAGCGCTCGGGTTTCTTCTTCCCAAGCCACTTCCCTAGTTTCTCCATTTCTGAAATTTTTACCAATTCACAAAAACAAAGATTTAAGAAAAACTAGTTTGGGCATAACATTCTACTTACTTAACAAAGGCTCAAACTAGCAGCAAAACTTGAAAAATAAATTTCTACACAAACATTTAAGCTTAACTAAACAGCACCAAGAACCACTAAATACTCACTAATGAAGCCACCAACTAGAAAACTAATTGGAGGGGTGAGGGAGTCACATACCAGGGAGCACTTGTTCCAAAAATCAGCTCAAACAAGTGGCTAAATGGGGAGATCAAAGGTACGTGCTCAAGAGCAGCAAGAACGAAGAAACCAGAGGAAGAACTCGTGTTTTTGGGAAGAAGGAGAGAGAGTGAGAGGAGAGATGCCACCAGGGGGCATGGGACCCACCCAGGAGGGTGGGTGGCGCGGCCAGGAGCTGGGCCGCGCCACCTGGCCTTCTGGCCTGGTGGTGGCCCCCCTGGTCAGCCAAAGGTTCCCCTAATGGCTTTTTACCTAAAAACTTTGAATATAATTTTTTTTGGAATTTTCTGGGCAACTTTAATGTAGAGAATTTTTCAAAGTTCAAAAAGTTGCAAAAACTTTCGTGAACTTGAGGCAAAAGTTAGAACAGGTGAATCTTTAAACACAAAAACTTTGGTACAACAAGGAGAATAAAAACTAAAGGAAATGAAAACATAACAAGCTCAACTTTTTACCTATATAAAACTTGCTAGTTAGCAAGGTTGATCAAGTCTTACCAACACACCGGTGATATATAACGCAGAAAGTCTCGCCTCTTATGAAGTGATCATTGCACTCTCACGTTAATGGACATTGTCCCCACCATAATTGTTTTGTATTTGTGGTATACATGTAGTGGACAATCCCATTCTCCAATCTTCACGGTCTCGATATTCTCAATGGAGTTAAGGCCATGCCTTTTGTCGATTTTCTTCGGAAAATACACCGTGTGTTCTTTGTCATTTACATTGAAGGTAACCTTCCCTTTATTGCAATCAATAACGGCACCTGCGGTGTTAAGAAAAGGTCTACCAAGGATAATGGACATGCTCCCATCCTCGGGCATGTCAAGCACCACAAAATCAGTACGTATTAAGCAATTGGCAACTTCAACAGGAACATCCTCAAAAATACCGATCGGGACGGCCGTGGACTTGTCGGCCATCTGAAGAGAGATATCTGTAGGAATTAGTTTCTCTAAACAAAGCCTTTTGTAGAGAGAGAAGGGCATAACACTCACTCCTGCACCAAGATCACATAAGGCAGTTCTAACATTATTATTCTTTATGGAGCAAGGAATGGTGGGTATACCTGGATCACCGAGCTTCTCAGGAATCTTGCCACTGAAAGAGTAGTTAGCAAGCATAGTAGATATTGCCTCATTAGGGACTTTTCTTTTATTAGTAACAATATCTTTCATATATTTTGAGTAAGGAGGTAATTTAATAGCATCAGTCAAAGGAATTTGAAGAAAAAGAGGATTCATCCACTCACAAAACTTGTTGTAGTGTTCTTCTTCTTTGGATTTGACGGACTTGCTTGGGAAAGGCATGGGTTTCTGTACCCATGGTTCCTGTTCCTTCCCGTGTCTCCTTGCAAGGAAGTCTTCTCTAGTATACTTCTTGCGCTTATCGGGTGCTTCTTCTTCACGAACCTCGGGTGGATCATTCTTTTCAGTATCTTTTTCAGGTTCAGCACCGTCTTCAGTCTCAGCATCGGATGTAGATATGCTGTTTAGATCCACAACTTGTTCTTCTTCTTCTATAGGATCATTGGGATTGTCATCTTCCTTGTGTTTCTTTTTATTCTTATTCTTCTTTGGGGAGCTAACAATTTCTTCTTCCTGCACTTGAGAATCTTGCTCGATCCTCTTTGGATGCCCCTCTGGATAGAGAGGGTCCTAGGTCTGTGTGCCACCCCGGGTCTTTATACCGTAAGCTTGTAAATTGTCCTGTTTGGCATTATTAGCAAGCAAATCTTTTTGCACATTAGAAATTTGTTCAAGCTGAGTTTGAACCATATGAAAATGCTTCACAAGACATTTAACATCATTAACTGTTCTACCTAGAACATCAAGCAAACTTTTGATAGCAAGAGTATTATCATGCAACTGACCTAGTATCTTCTTATTGAAGTGATTCTGCTTCATAATAAAATTATCAAGCTCATCTAAACATTGGTCAGGAGGTTTACCTTTAGGGATGTCACTTGCATTGAAATCTAAAAGAGAGTGTTCTTCTACCATAGGTGGGTGAGTGGTAGGCTCACACAGCTTCTCAATTGGAGGTAGATTCTTCACGTCGTTAGCTTTAATACCTTTCTCTCTTATGGACTTCTTTGCTTCTTGCATATCTTCCGGGCTTAGGACTAGCATGCCCCTCTTCTTAGGTGGTGGAGGTGGTTCAGGCACGGACCAATCTTCATGGTTTTTGGCAATTTTGCCCATCAATTCTTCCGCATCGTCCGGTGTTCTTTTCCTGAAAGCACAACCATCACAACTATCTAGGTAGGATTTAGACCAATCGGTTAGACCAGCACAAAATATATCAAGTAGTTCATTTTTAGGGATTTCATGTCCCGGTCTTGCCTTTAGCAAACTGCAAAATCTCCCCCAAGCTTTAGGGAGATGCTCATCCTGCAACTGTTTAAAGTTATAAATTCTTTGTAAAGCAGCATGTTGCATATGAGCAGGAAAATACTTATCAACGAAAGATATAGCCATATCTTGAGGACTCTGAATGGAACCACATGGTAGTGCATCGTACCATGCTCTAGCATCTCCTTTCAAGGAGAAACGAAGAAGCTTGGTCACATAAAAGTTTCGGATCCTTTCATCTGTGGTAAACAAGCCGCCTAACTCAGTGAGTTTGGTCAGGTGCCCGATAGCATCATCATTTTCTCTGCCATAAAAGGGATCAGCTTCAACTGTGGATATAAGTGAAAGGTCAACAGAGAAATCATAATCAGGATCAGTGATGCGTATAGGAGACGTAGCAAAAGTAGGATCAGGAGTAAACTTGTTCTTCAGGGAGTGTTTTGCTAGCTACTTCTTTATAGTAGCAGGGTCGGAATCAGCACATTCATTAAGTTCCCTGCAAAAATCATCATCAAGTGTAATATAATCATCCACAAGGAGTTTCTCCTTAAGGTCAGCAAAGTTATGAGTTTTCCCAATAGGAGTTTGGATAACAGGAATTTCAACACCCGAGAGTCGGGCAGCCGCAGCAATCTGTTCTTCTATAAAAGAACCAAGTGAACCTGTAGTCTCAAAAGTAGTAGAAGCATCATCAAAAGTATCTAACATATTGCCAGACTCAGCAGAAGTAGCATGTAACTGAGGTGAATCAAACTGACTCATAACCGAAGGTGAATCAAGTTTAGCACTAGTGCTAAGAGCAGTACCTCGTCTCGTACGGGATGGTAAGATCGGAACTTTAGGGTCTCCTTTCTTACCCATAGTGGATAATGTGCAGCAGGTAGGATACTTCGAGTAGACCTGTAAATAAAGCTATGGTCCCCGGCAACGGCGCCAGAAAACAGTACTTGATAACCCTCAATTGTAAGGGATCGAGATAGTCTTCGCGGGCAAGATAACCCAATTTATTGATTCGACACTTGGGGACACAAAGAATACGTACAGGCTTTGACAATTGAGTTTTCAATTCAACCGCACCTGAAATAAACACTTCCGTGCACAAAGGTATTAGTAGAAACTGTGATATGGTGGTGGTAGTGGTGATGATAATAGTGGTGATAGTGATAGTGGAACAGCAAAGGTAAACAACCAGTAACCAGCAGAAGGAAAAAAACTATAGGCTAGGGAGATGGATGGTTGGGCGCTGCTTGGATGAGAACGAATATGTAACAGATTCTAACTTGGGCAAGGCTCACAGAAAACAAAGGATCATCTAAGCAAATATCAAACATCAGGCATGTATCCCAAGGTAGTTGTACGTGCTTTTAATAAGAACTTTGCACAACATCTTTTGTCCTACCCTCCCGCTACAAACGGGGCCAAAAGGAACTTAGGGAGATTAAGGTACTCCTGTCAAAGAGCACCGGAACAAAGCATTAACAATTCATGGATACACGAAATCCTCAAATTATAGTCCATCCCCTTTGGTGTCCCAAGCTGTCACCATTGGGATCGCCGATTCCGGACTATAATAGGTGCATACAACTCATAGATAGGATCAAGAACACCACAAACTCAAGAAACAAAAGGGTGATCAGATCTGAAATCATGGCACTCGGGCCCAAAGTGAAAAGCATTAAGAGCAACAAGTTGTAACAGAGATGATAAACACCAAGTAGATGATAGGCAACATGCCCCAACAATCTGATTGAACTATTACATGATCTAACTCATCCAATCCCTACCATCCCGTTTTGCCTACAGCAGGTAATTACTCAAGCATGAGAGGAGGAGTCATGGAGGGGTGATGGAGAGGCGATGATGATGACGATGGCGATGCACCAGTATCAAAAAGAACTAATGCTGGATAAGAGTTTAGGAAAAACTTACCAAACACTGCATCTGGCTGTTCATAGACTTCCTCCACATTGACATGATTCACTTGTCCCTTGGCGAAAGGATTTGGCTTCTTGTTTCCAGAATTTCCATTGCCATTTACATTCTTGTTCTCAGGACAATCTGTTGAGTAGTGTCCTTTATTTTTGCACTTGAAGCAGGTGATCTGACTCAGATCCTTCCTCACTGGTGCAGTATTGTTGGGACGGTGTTGATTCCCATTTCCTCCATTTCCATTCCAAGGGACACCATGATTGTTTCCATGGTTCCCATGCTGAGAATGGCCTCCATGGCTATGATGGTTGTGTCCTAAAAACTTGTTGTGGCCTGATCCACCATATCCCGAGAATGGTGCGGGACGGGCTTTTGCTGAGCTCCAGAGTGAAACTTTCCCTGACCGTACTTCCTCTTGCGATTCTCCATTATCTGATGCTTGCCTTCAAGAATGATAGCCTTGTCCACCATCTCTTGATAATTAGAAAAAGTTGCCACCGTCAGCTGAACTCCAAGCTCATCATTTAGTCCCTCCAGGAACTTTTGTTTAACGGCATCCGAGGCCACATCTTCTGGAGCATAACGGGACAGCTTGTTGAACTCCTCCACATATTCTTCCACTGAACGGCCTCCTTGGCGTAAGTTGCGGAATCCCCTCTTCTTGAGACTCATAGCTCCAGCTGAAACATGAGTCGTGCGGAAAGCCTGCTGGAACTGATCCCAAGTCACATTAGCCATGGGGTATGTGGTGGTATGGTTATCCCACCATGCGGCTGCAGGTCCATCCAACTGGTGCGACGCAAACCTCACTTTCTCCCCATCAGTGCATCCAGCGGTTTTCAGCTTCCTTCCCATATTATGAAGCCAATCATCAGCCACAATCGGCTTTGGGCTGCTTGAGAACAATGGTGGGTTCAACCTCAGGAAACGGGTGAGACTATCCACCGGAGGCGGTGGTGGTGGAGGTGGTGGTGCGTTGTTGTTGTTGTTGGTGTTCATGTTCTGCATCAGAAGCTGCATCAACTGGTTTTGAGTCTGAAGCAACTGTTCTAGGCTGGGGATTCCAGTCCCTGATCCACTTCCGGAAGGGTCCCTTCTTGGTGGCATCTGTTGGGTTAGAATAGATGAGATATAGAGGGAGAAAAGGGCCTAAGGGGAAAACACTACCCATATGCAAAAATGATAGCAAGGTTTCAATTCAATTCACCCAAATCAAGTTTCAAACAAACAACCTAAGATAATCCATGTCACAAAGTCGAGATGGTAACTAAAAAAAAGATAGATCGAAACTCTACTCGAGTAGCTAAGGATAATCATCTATGATGGTGGTCTGTAACTAATTTGAGTCGGTAGAAGACTCGCTCATCTCAACGTCATGTGACCCCTCATGATCCTTATCCTGGCTGACGAAATCTCCATCAGAGTTGTCGTCCTAGATGTTTTCTCCATGGACAAGCTTCTCTTCAGCTTCTTCCAGCAGGAGCTTCACTTCTTCATGCTTCTTCAGTAGCGTGTTGATTTCATCCTCGTACCCTTCACGAGTTTCCTTGAGTTCCTCCTCCAGCTCCTCTTGGCGGATGGCCAGCTTCCTAGAGGTCTTCATGCCACGGTGCATCACCTTCTCCAAGCTGCGGATGTGCTCCTCCAGGTCTTGGATATAGGATGATATAGTGTCGTCCTCAACGGTGCGCACAATCTCTCCATGGTGATCCCGACGTCCGCACGCCATGAAGGTGGTTCCCTTGAGATCCTCTTTGTATTCCTCGCGGATGCGTCCGAGGGAGGTGTGTGTTGCGATGCTCTGGCCCAAACTCCAAGTTGGTGCCTCCAAGAAGAAGTCAATAGGCTTTATGTTCTTCTCGAAGGTGCGTCCATGAATGTGGACGTTGATCCTCCAGCATCTATCTTCTGGCGTCGAGGTCTTGAGGGTTCCAGTAAAACTGGGCAGTCCGATGTTCAGGTACTTGGTGATCTTCGTCAGGCGTCTCCCAAAAGGCATGGTCTCATCGGGCTGGGTGAACCGGGTCATGGCATTCGACATCTATATTTAAAAAAAAGAGAAGTTAGATTTTGAATAGACAAGGATACGAGAACAACGAAAAGTAGAAGGTTTGTAAAATAAAATTTTGTCCTATGGCTTTTCCATTTCTAAGGTCACGTCCTACAGTCAACATGTGCTCTGAGACCATCTTGTCATGACCCGATCCCGAATGGGACCAAAGTCTCCGTGATCTGTGCCAGTCCCTGGATCAACTTGCTGGCACACACAGTACTCGATGAATAATAGAATAAATCACATGTCTTTTATTACATCAGAGAGTTCAAAATAAAGAAAATTTATTACAATAGTATGGCTTAAGGCCATCAAAAACTACGGAAGCAATAGTAGTAGTAGTGGTTGATACGTCCCAAACGTATCTATAATTTCTGCTTGCACCATGCATGTTTTGTGTGACTTTGCCATGTTTTGCTTGAACTTTCATACACTTTTGAGCATATTTGGACTAACCTATTAACTCAGTACACCCAGTTGCCAGTTCTTGTTTTCTGCTGTTTTTGTATTTCAGGTTTTTCCAATAATTAAAATGCCCAATAAATCCCGGAAAAATTATATAAAAAATCAGCGTTCCGGAAGCTTCCACCAGGCCAAAGGGGGCCACAGGGCAGCCAGGAGGGTGCCTGGCGCGGCCCAGCTCCTGGCCGCGCCACCTGCCCTCTTGGGTGAGTCCCACACCCCCTGGTGCCCTACTTTGGCCCCTATTTATTCTCCCGTCGCGAAAACCCTGATTCCGGACCCCTTTTCTCCAGAAGCAATTCCGATCTCCGCCGCCATCAAAAACAAGTTTCGGGGGGACAGAATTCCTGTGCTGGCACCCTGCCGGGACGGGGAAGTGCCCCCGGATTCATCTCCATCGATGTTGCTTCCCTCCTTCATGAAGCGGGAGTAGTTCTCCCTCGGGGCTGAGGTTTCTACCAGTAGCTATGTGTTCTTCTCATTCTCCCATGATGTGATCTTCGTTGTGATCATAGGCTATGTTAATCTAGGGTGATCCCATGATATTTACCCTTCCTCTATGTATTGGATTGATGTACTCAATTGATCTTATCTAGTACAATCCCCGAGACAAAGGTGACAACGGTCTATTGGACATGGGTTAGAAGAATATTATCATGAGTGATTTCCTCTTTTGTGTGTGCATTGAAGATTTAGAGTCTCTTGGTGCTTGTCTTTGACTATCCTTTAGATATGTTGTGGTGATTGTGGTACTCTCTTTGCATAGCCGCGGTGACATTGGGAAATCCATAGATGAGAACTACGAACTCTGAGGTGTGCTTTTGTAGCCCTACACAATTCTCGTCCTCTCTTGACCACAAAGGAATGACCTCTGAGTACGTCTCCATTGCATGTTTTATGGGAAATATCATGTGATTAGACTATGTTAATGTTGTTGAGAGTTGCCACTAGTGAAAGTATGAAGCCTAGGCCTTGTTTCCACCATTGCAATACCGTTTGTGCTCACTTTTACCACTTGTTTCCTTGCTGCACTTTTTATTGCAGATTTATATTACTTTGTTTTGCCACACCTATCACTTATATTTTAGCATCTCTTTGCCGAAGTAGTGCACCTATACAACTCCTAGTTGTATTAGGTGTGTTGGGGACACAAGAGACTTCTTGTATCTTAATTGCAGGGTTGCTTGAGAGAGACCATCTTCAACCTCTACTTCCCTGAGTTCGATAAACCTTAGGTCATCCACTTGAGGGAAATTGCTGCTGTCCTACAAACCTCTGCGCTTGGAGGCCCAACAGAGTCTACAAGAATAGAAGCGTGCGTAGACATCAAGCTATTTCTGGCGCCGTTGCCGGGGAAGTAAGCATTGAAGGTATATCTTTAGATTCTGCAATTAAATCTTTTCGTTTCTTGTTATTATTTTCATTAGTTAGGCTTATGGAAAACTGCAATCTTAGTTCGCTGCTTCGGGGAGGCCGCTTTACCACACCCGTGGTAGAGAAGTATCCTCCACCTAAGGAATGTATCCCATTCAAAATACCACTTGGGATAATTGAAAAGGTTATGAATGATCATTATGCAGGGGATGGAACAGTCCATCCTAGTGTTCATCTGTTGAAACTTACAGAACTTTGTGAGTTATTTAAGATTTCAGGTTTGACAAGAGATGAATTCATGAGGAAATTATTTGCCTTGTCACTTAAAGGAAAAGCATTGGAATGGTATAGGCTACTACATGATTCTCACCTGCTGGATTGGGAAGAGATCCAGTCTCTCTTTTACTCCAAGTTCTATCCTCTTCATGAAGTCCATGAGAACAGGAATTATGTTTATAATTTCTATCCTCATGACGGAGAGAGCATAGCTCAATCTTGGGGGAGACTGAAAACTTTGATGCTAAAATGTCCTAACCATGGGCTCCCCAAAGATATGATTATTACTAATTTCTATGCAAGGCTATCTCGACAGGATAAAGACTTTCTCGATGCTTCCTCGATGGGTTCTTTCACAAACGAAAAGATTGATGCTAAATGGGAGCTCCTTGAAAGAATCCAACACAATACTGAAGATTGGGAGATCGACAAAGGTAAAGAGTCAGGTATAATTTATGAGTATGATTGCATTAAGTCCTTTGTTGAAACCGCAAGTTTTAATAAGTTTAGTGCTAAGTTTGGGCTTGATTCTCAACTAATTGTTGATTTCCTCAAATCTTTTGCTTCACGTCTTAATATGCCTAAGGAGAACTGGATCAAGCATCATGAACCTTTTAAAGAGATTTGCAAAGAAAATGAAATTGTTAATGATGATTGCAACATGCATGATCCAATTCCTGAAAATGAAGTTTTCTATAAGCATGTTAATTTTTGTGGAGTGGATAGACCTTGTGAAAGGCCTATGATTGAAGAAGATAAGTATTGTAAGCAACATAAGCATGAAAGAACAATCACTTGGGTTAGAGATTTAAATGAAATTGCTAGAGAATTTTGTGACCTTTATCCTTTTACTTGTGAACTTTGTTGCATAAAGGGTCACTTCAATTTTCAGTGCATGTACTTTCAAAACATAACTGTTAGCCAGTTGTGTGATGACATGATCACCCCTGATCTTTATGATGAGCTTATGTTATTTTTTATGTGTGAAGAGTTATCAGAAAAGACTTCTTGGCTAGATGTTCATGCTTTGGGAATAAATAACACTTTGCAGAATTGCCATCTCTATTGTGTTGTTAATTACCATGATAATGATTACATAAAAAATATTAGAAAGGAGGGAACTTTACGAAAGTATAAAAATGTCTCCTATGTTTCTACTAATAAAAAGGAGAGTTTATCCCAAGTTTCCCCTATTGTTTCTAATGATAAACCAGGATATGTGGAGAAGCTTTCTCTCCAACCACTCCTTCCTAAGGTGAAGAAGAAGAAAAAGAAGAGGAGGAGGAGGAGGAAGAGGAGCAAGAAGGAAGAAGAATGGGTAACAACCTGGCCTGAGCATATTCCTCGCATCAATTTTTATCCTAACGGACAGAAATTTTTGGAGGACGGTGAGCTTGATTGCATTCATTACTATCCTGATGTTAAGTCCGTAGGCACTATTGAAGATGATTTTGATTATGATTTGCATGTTACTTTTTGTGATTGGGAAAATGATGATAATGCTACTTATGATCTTGAAAATATTTTTGGTACCCACTCTGAGAGTGATGATATCGAAAGAACTAAGCTTGGGGATGATAGGATTGCAAGTCCTTTATCCATTAGTGATTTGGTAATTGATAATTCTTTTGCTAGTAAGAATAAAGACAACATGTTTACAAATATAGTTGCTAGCAATGATAATGCTCTTCTCTACTATGATGATGTTATAACTCCTATCTTTAGTGATTATAAAGGTACCTATGACATAAGGAGAAATTATCCTTATGAAACTTGTCATAATCATGGAGGGAATTACTCCCTTGTTGAACACCATCTTCCTAATACACAATTAATCTATAGTGTTCAAGTTGTTTATGATAGTCCTACTCCCACTATTACCAATGAGAAAGATTATGCTTATGTGGAGAGTAAGAGTACCCTTTTGCATGTGGATCATGGTAACAATGCTTTATGTGATACTTATATTCTTGAGTTTATTCATGATCCCACTGAAAATTATTATGAGAGGGGAACATATGCTTATAGATATTTCAATAATATCAAGTTCCCTCTCTTTATGTTGAAGGTTTTGAAGTTGCACTTATTTTGGCTTCCTATGCTAATATCTTTATGCTTCCATGAGTTATTTCTCTACAAGATCCCTTTGCATAGGAAGCATGTTAGACTTAAATGTGTTTGTTATTTGCTTCTTGATGCTCTCTTTTGTTCTTCAACTCTTATTCCTTATTCCTATGAGAGCATCATTAAAATCTAAAGCCTATCTTTATGGCTATAAAGAAAGAGCTCTAGGGAGACAACCCTTGTTATCTTTAGTTTGAGTTTTTACTTTCAGTTTTTATTGGTCTTGATGATTGTTACTACTGTAGAAACATCATTGTATCTTTATTTTAAATCTTTGTGCCAAGTCTAGCCTCCGATTGCAAGAAAGTTCAAAAGTTGTGACATGTTGTCCAGAAAACAGATTCTGTCCTTGGACGGAAAAATTAGCCTAAAATCATCAGATCATCTTTTTGATCTGAATTTCTTTGACAGCGTGCTCCATACAATTGACTATCGAGCGTCTGTTCTGAGTTTTTTGATTCGAATTGCAGAAGTACCCCTAAAAAATTCTTTACTACCTTCTATTCTGCTTTTCACAGATTCTGCCACGTTTCGTCTCTCCTAACCTTTGCAAACCTTAAGCTTTCTTTTTCTTTGCAAAAACCTTTTGGCAATCTTGAGAAACAGTAGCTCTTCAAGAATATATTTATATCCAGTGGGGAAAAAATATTTATTAAGGGTACTAACTTCTCTAATCAGCTTATGATGAGTTATGTATGAAGGGAGTTTTCAAGTGTGCGATGGAAGATGATGAAAGAAGATTCGGGAGTGTCAAGCGCTCAATCTTGGGGATGCCCCATGCATCCCCAACAAATATTCAAGGAGACTCAAGCCTCTAAGCTTGGGGATGCCCCCGTGCATCCCCTTCTCCATCAACAATCATCAGTACGTCCTTCGTCTCACTATATTTTTATCTCTTCATGCGTTATGTGCTATGCTTGGAGCGTCTCGCTCTTAGGTTTTATTTTTAGTTTTCTTTAGATTTGCTTGCTGTTCATAACAAGTTAGATCCCGTATTACTTTGTTTGGGAGAGAAACACGCTCCACTTTAAACTAGAACATCTCATAGGATTTTATGCTTATCTTTTGCTGTGAGTGTTCTTTATCTTTTCATAGCTACTGTTCTGTTTAGTTGTAGTGCTTTAGAGTTTCTCTAGAGCTTTTGTCTCAGGTCTGAACTTTCTATAATTTGCATGCTTATCTTGTTTGGAGAGTTTGCCTGTTGCACTGAGTTATGTGTCTTGACTAGAAAGTAGGTAGTTGAAGTTGCTATTCTTTTTGTAGTAGTAACTTGCAATAGTTTTGAGGTATTGACTTGAGTAATGTTTGAACTTTTGGTGTCAAGAGCTCTAGCCTATTAGTGATAGATGTCGTATTTTGGGCAATCCGTGTGATTTTCGAAAACCAAAAACCCTGTTGAGAACTCTATCTACTAGATGGATCACTAACCTCTAGAGGGTTTGAATATTAGAGTACACTCACGTACCATGAGTCGAGGATGCGCAAGGATAACAAAACCCACATACACTCCTCCTCGGGGTACTTGTCTCTTTGTGAACCTCCTAATTAGATTGAGAGTTACCGATAATAAGTGCATGAGTTCTTCGGACTAATGTGAGTATTCGAAAGTTGACACTTCCACATCCTCATATTTGGTAGCCTCTCCTGTGCCGTGCATTGCCTTCTTCTCACTTCGAGAGTTGGCGTCCACCTTCGCCGGTACATCCAAACCCTTTGCATGATACGCTCTGTCATCATAAACCTCCTTATATCTTTCCTCAAAACAGCCACCATACCTACCTATCAAGGCATTTCCATAGCCTTTCCGAGATACATTGCATGCAACATCCACCTCTTCATGACTTGATCTTCATGTCATACATGTTCCTGCTACACTGGCAGCGGCATACATTTGCATCATGATAGTTATATCTTCTTTATGTGAGTACCTTTGTAAAGTGTGAAAGATCTCCTATATTCTTGTAAAATATAGAGTGTTGCCCCTAAAGTGAGGAAAAGATCCCAAAGAGGACAAAATCAAAAGATCCCAAAGAGGACAAATGAGAGTTAAATAGAAAGAGCCATTGAGGCCACCAAAAAATACAAAAAAATAGAAAAAAGAGAAAAATAAAAATAAAAAGAGAGAAGGGGGCACACTACTATTCCTTTTGAGAGATCCACACTAGTACTTCATCCTCTATCCCTTGTACTCCATAGAGATCATCATCATGCATATAGCTATGTGGGGACCTTCACACTATAGAATTTGGCTTGTATATTCCAATGATGAGCCTCCTCAAACGATCTCTAGGTCTTCTTGAGCAAGCAAGTTAGATGCATCCCCACTAGTTCCCTTGGAGAGCTTTTAGCTCACATGTGCATCCGTTGCATGGAAATCCCAACTCCTCACATCATATCTATCATATGGCCTTCTCGCGCCTATGATTGTCCTTATTGATGTGAGCCTTTCACACCTTTTTGTCTTCCTCCTCCACTTTCTTTCGTTTTCGCCTTTTAGGTGTCAACTTTCTTGCTCACGCTCATCCATTGCATGAGTGCTCAAAATATCGAAAAGGAGTGGATCAGTTTGACTTGTACCTGACTAGTGGTCTGGGGACGAGTCCAGATAAGAATCCAAAGGAGACTAAGTGTGAAACTTTAGTAGATAGTAGTTCTCAACAATTACTTTTTCTCTCGTATTTCCCTATCCACTCTTGCTTGTTAAGACTTGAATTGAATTGCGTGCTTTAATTGCTTTACTTAAAAGTCCTTATATGATTGTGTGGCATGTCACCACAGAAATTATACTTGTTATCATTTACCTACTCGAGGACGAGCAGGAATCAAGCTTGGGGATGTTGATACGTCCCAAACGTATCTATAATTTATGCTTGCTCCATGCATGTTTTGTGTGACTTTGCCATGTTTTGCTTGAACTTTCATACACTTTTGAGCATATTTGGACTAACCTATTAACTCAGTGCACCCAGTTGCCAGTTCCTGTTTTGTGCTCTTTTTGTATTACATGTTTTTCCAATAATTAAAATGCCCAATAAATCCCGGAAAAATTATATAAAAAATCAGCGTTCCGGAAGCTTCCACCAGGCCAAAGGGGGGCCATAGGGCAGCCAGGGGGCAGCCAGGAGGGTGCCTAGCGCGGCCCAGCTCCTGGCCGCGCCACCTGCCCTCCTGGGTGGATCCCACACCCCCTGGTGCACTACTTTGGCCCCTATTTATTCTCCCGTCGCGGAAACCCTGATTCCGGACCCCTTTTCTCCAGAAGAAATTCCGATCTCCTCCGCCATCGAAAACAAGTTTCGGGGGGACATAATTCCTGTGCCGGCACCCTGGCGGGACGGGGAAGTGCCCCCGGATTCATCTCCATCGACGTTGCTTCCCTCCTCCATGAAGAGGGAGTAGTTATCCCTTGGGAAATCCATAGATGAGAACTACGAACTCTAAGGTGTGCTTTTGTAGCCCTACACAATTCTCGTCCTCTCTTGACCACAAAGGAATGACCTCCGAGTACGTCTCCATTGCATGTTTTATGGGAAATATCATGTGATTAGACTATGTTAATGTTGTTGAGAGTTGCCACTAGTGAAAGTATGAAGCCTAGGCCTTTTTTCCACCATTGCAATACCGTTTGTGCTCACGTTTACCACTTGTTTCCTTGCTGCACTTTTTATTGCAGATTTATATTACTTTGTTTTGCCACACCTATCATCTATATTTAACCATCTCTTCGCCAAACTAGTGCACCTATGCAACTCCTAGTTGTATTACGTGTGTTGGGGACACAAGAGACTTCTTGTATCTTAATTGCAGGGTTGCTTGATAGAGACCATCTTCAACCTCTACTTCCCTGAGTTCGATAAACCTTAGGTCATCCACATGAGGGAAATTGCTGCTGTCCTACAAAACTCTGCGCTTGGAGGCCCAACATAGTATACATGAATAGAAGCGTGCGTAGACATCAGTGGTCCATCCGACTCCACGGCAAAACGTTGAGTATAGTACAATAACCTATTCGCACCTTAATCACCGTCAGAGTAATCTGCAACAATCGTACAGCCCAAATAGGGTCAGTACTTTGAATGTACGGCAAGTCATACCAAGGAGAAAAAAATGAAGTCCTACAATACATGCATTTGGCTGGTGGAGCTTCTACGTTTCAATTTGCATAAAGCTGAATTTTTCCCTATAGAATAAGTGTTCCTAAAAATAATCTCAACAATAATAAGCACAAGACAACCCATGGTAATTATACCCAAAATGATTAATTAAAGATGATGAGATTTCTCAAAATTACCATAACTAGACGCTCAAATTGTCCAATACCGGGGACTCGGCTAATCGATTAGATTTATACGCTCTGCAAAGGTTTGTGCACTTTTCCCCACAAGACTCGACCACCTCCATTGGTATTTGCCACACTACACTTTGTATGGAAACAGGAAGGTCGAGACATGGTCTTTTAGAAAAGTTTCCCTTACTCTGGCGGTGCCCATCCCACCTACCAACACTACGTTCGTAGCACCACCTAGCAAGAGTCACTACTACTAATTAACCAAGCCAAAGCCCATAATGGCTTGTGGCTGCACAGGTAAGCTTCTAGAAAATGACAATATGATAAAATCTCTTTAAGCCTGGGAGGCTTTCCGCAGTGATCCCTGGCCATCTCCAGGTCACTTAGGCATCTCCACTGGTTCCTCCAGGGTGCCTCCAACCATTCCACCCAGGTAGTTCATTGATTTTAACTTGGTCCTGATTTACTATAAAGTCACTCATCTCATCATGAATTCACTCCCCAATCCACATCTACAATAGCAAAGCACCACAATTTCCTACACGATGGTGACAAGTTAAACCTACCACAAATTGAACTATTGATTTTTGCGTGAAAGTAAACTTCTACTTATGCGTTCTAAGAAAACGGGTACTACATGCAATAAAACATAGGTAAAGTGGAAAATGATCAAAGGTAGACTTGCATGGCTGCTTCTGGTCAAACTCTAAGGACTGGAAGTATTCTGCTTCGCACTCGGGACAATCTATCACAAACAAACAAGTGCATCCAATCAAAACATAATACAAAAGAAAACGAAAACAATGTTTCGACAAACTTTGAAAATAAAGAATGAAAAAGGTTTTGTTAAACAGAACAAAATTTGTGTAAAACTTGTTGATGACAGTCCTAAGTGATAGAGATAATTTAGGGTTTTGATTTGCACAAAGAATCAGTCAAAACCGAGTTACGGTTATAAAGTTTTGGCCAAACGAAGTTTGAATTTAAATATGTCCAAACTAATATTTTAAAATTTCAAAAAATTTAAAATAGGTGTCCACGGGATAGAGGGGTGAAAAACTTAAACGTGGAATTTGGTTTCGTCTAAAACTAATAAACGAGTAAAAAGATATAGCTAAAATAAGACTAGAGGCTAAATAGCTAAAAAAGAAAATTAAATAATTAGATATAAGTCCCTGGCTATCGTGTAAACAGGGGCTAAAATTCTAATCTAGTGAACGCTCTAAAAAATAACAAAAAAAACATTTCGTTTTTTTTTACAAAACTTTTTTTAACCCATCTTATTCTACACAAAGGAACGCACGTACTGGAGTTTTGGGGCCGGCGGCGTCTTCTTCGTGGGGGGGCGGCTCCGGCGGGGATTAGCGGCGAGGGAGATGTCGGGGAGGGGCTGCTCGGCGTGGGGAGGCGCAGGGTGGTGGCGGCGGTCTCCGGCGTGGCTACGACGTGGAGGGGCGGCGGTGAACTCCGGCGAACTCCAGTGGGCGCGCGACTCCGGGGAGAGCTCTATAGAGCACGAAAAAGAGAAACAAGATGTCTAAGAGATGCGCAACGACAAGGGCGACCAATTTCTAGAGTTTGGGGTCTCAAGACGGCTTACCGGCGACGTGATCGACGCCGAGGAGGAGCTCGACCGGCGAACTTCGGCGAGCAAATTCGCGAGCTACGGTGCGGCTTTGGGCTAGATCTTTGGGGGCTTTGGACGAGTGGGAGGAGGGGCACGCAGGGGTGATTTATATAGGGGGAGGGGTGTCCAGATGCGTGCTCCCGGCGACGAAATCCGGTGAGTGCGGAAACTCCAACGAGGTCTTTAATGGCGGATTAATGGGGGCTTTAATGGTGTCCGGGCGGAGAAGGGAGGTGCGGGATACGCGGGGAGGGAAGGACGGAAGGGGCGGAGGCGCGGCTGGCTTGGTCGGGCGCGGCCGGCGCGCTCATGGCGCTGTCGCGCCGCTGCTGCTGCGTGTGTTGCGTGCGTGCGTGCACATGCACGGGGAAGACGGGGCGTGGGGTGTGGGCCTGGGCGGCTGGGCCGGCCTGCTGGGCTGGCCTGGCGGCCGAAATCTTTTTTTTTATATAAAATAATATACCTCTAGAAAAATACTTAGTAAATTTTTAAAATCTTATAAATATATAAGAAAAATATTATAAATTTTTCCTTGTCAAAATAAAATACTACAGAAAATCTATTTCAAAATAAGTTTAATAAAACTCTAATAAAACCTCAACAAAAATTGTTATAAAGCCTAGGATAAATATTCCTAGCTCAATGCAATTTTATAAAATGTGGAAATTTATTTATAAAGTCATTTTGGACAATTAATAAATTCCAAAAGGAATTTTAGGATTTATTAAATTCCCTAAATGCTTTATTAAAATAAAATAAAAATTGTCCAATATTTTCTTAACCCTTTTTATTAAATTCCCTAAATGATTTTTATTGGGTTAAAATAAATTTGAAGGAAAATCAAAAGATCCAATATGAAAATGGGAAGAAATGATATGCACAAATGATTCTATTAACATCCAAATTTTTACAAAAATTGGGATGCTACAGAAATGGAAAGGGTAGACTGTATATAGTGGACTGCAAGGTAGAAAGTTAGAGTAAGCATAAGAAGCTAGGCCTATCGAAGACCAGCATCTTCCGACGATTCTTGCAGCACAAGAAGAGAACAGGCAACAGTTCATATAAAGTATAAAGTAACAATAAAGCAGAAGTTCTTGGAGCATTGTATAATAGTAAGTTTTTATAATTAACAATAATAATGCCTCCGAGTTCCCTTCCTCGACTTCCCTACGAGGAAGAAGACCCGGAACCATACAGTTTAATAGTAGTAGTTTCTAGTGGTAAGATCCAGCTTCAGCATAAAGTGTCCTGTTACCGTGGACACGGCTATTTGAACAGATTAAACTCCATGCAGGGGTGCACTACTGTTCAGCCTGCACGCTCTGATCTACAGATTGGCGGGAACCTTTTTAAGGAATGCTCCACCAAAGCTATCCGACACAGCGCAACCCATCCTAGGCTAAACAGAGAGGTCATCCGCCGGAATATATCATATGTGCTCAAGGGTCTAGGTCTCTCACCGTTCCACGCTCCTGCACGGTGCGAGTCTGGCCGGTGAAGCAAAAGCAAATCCAAATACACCATCCGGACGAACAAGACACACCACTTCCCGGCAATCAGGTCGCGATACTGCTGACGTCTGAAGAGCTTTCGAATGAACTACGACGCAGGGGAGCCCATAACTCCATATCCCACGTGAAGGTAGTGCGTACAGACCAACGGGCCTCTCAAGTCATCCACCGAACCATTTAGCATTTAATTATTATCTTGCAGACAATCGTTATCGTTGTCTAACTAACAACACAACGGACAACGAACAGCAACAGGGACCACCAGTACGTCGGGGCCTGCCCTGTCGTCCCGTCAAAGCACGCGGTTACCAACAAGGTGAACCGTATCCTTACATTGTCTCGCATGTGCTCTTGGTAGAGCTCGACTTTTCATGGTTTGGTAACTCTCGCGAGATACGAGCAGGGGCCAAGCACGCCAGTAACGTTGGTCGTACTCTCCCTGTCGTTCCCGACGCAATACCGCTCGCGGGCACCGTTGGATCACCCGACTTCTTACCTTAATGACAATCGTTGTTCAGGACCCTAGGGCCTTAGATGGTGTATGCATTGTACATATATATATATATATATATATATATTAATATATATATATATATTGTTTCCATGTTCACTCCCCAGAGTGTTCACATCCCGCTATCTAATCCTCGTTGACTAACAATGCGCAAGGCTCACTTCTGAATAATATATATGTATTTCTAGGAGCATAGGACAAAGGAAGGTACATCAAGGGGCAATAAAGACAGGCTATGCAATTGAATAGGGTTGTAACGTAGAAGCAGAAGTAACAATGCCTAGTGCAAGAAATGTACGGAAAGATAGGCGATATCTGGGGAAGAGAATTGCTCTACTTGCCTGGAAGCTCGACGGTAGGGGTACGGTCGTCGACAAAGTAGTCGTACTCAGCAGCGGTGTAGTCGGCGGCAGCAACAGGGTCTACCGGAGATTAAGGGGGAAGAAACAGTAAATATAAAGCAAGCATAACAAACAGATGCATGACAAGACATATGCATTGTTAAGGCTGTTCTAACGCAGTGCAATGCACGTTGCTCGGAGCGGAAATTCATCTCGGGATGAAATGCCGGCTCCGGATGATTACCGACAGACGGCCGGGAGGGGGGAATGTCGATGTTCATTGTGCTAAAGGGGGTGGTTGGTATACGGATAGCGTATTCGTATTCGGTATATTTTTCTAATCAAGTTGCATGTATATAGTTTTTGAATCTGACTTACGATTTAAAAGATATTAATTTCTAAAGTTTAAATCATTTAAAAGCATTTTCTGGATTTCTTTTATTATTTAAATCCTAACATTATCCACAACAGGAATTTTGACTGGTCAAACTGATCAGTGGGGCCCATTGATCAGCCTCACATTATTAATAATTCATTTTATTAAATTAAAATAGAGCCAGGGTCCACATGTCATTCACTAACAGATTTAATAATTTAATATTTTTAATAACTTACAGCTGGGCCTAGATGTAAGTGTCACAGATATTAACTAACAATTTTTATTTATTCAATCTAAATAACCAATGGTGTCCACATGTCATACACACTAGTGTTAATAATCATTTAAATTAATCCAGTGATTAGCTTAAGTACCTCGGCCCACATGAAATTGACTTAGTTTGTTTAACACGGGGGTTAACTTTAATCAAATGCTTTGGGACTAATTAAACAGGGCGTGGCCTGCCAGTCAGTGGGACTACCCCACTGGCTTGACCACGGGAGTGCCCACGCAGGGTACACCGGCGGCGAGGACAGGGGGTCACGGCGGGGGCACGTGTGGCCTCGCACTTACGCGCGAGTACACTGCGGTGCGCCCAGGCCAGCGGCACAGCAGCAGCACGCCACTTCGGCGAGGCGCACGGCCACGGAGGACAAAGGCGGCCGAAGCATGGCGAGGGGGGCGCAACGGCGAGCGGGACGACTGGGACAAAGGGGGAACGAGCGCGGCGGTTCACATGGTCCTGTAGGGAGGGGCGGCGGGCTCGGGGGCACACCGGAGGCGGCGAATTCGTCGCCGTTGAGCGGTGGGGCAGAGGTTGAAGATGACTTCAATTCCGATGGAGAGGAGGCGCCCAGCTCGAGCTACGGTTTGTGGGCGACGAGGACATCCATAGGGAAGCTCCGGAACATGCCGGCTCGGCCTCCGGCGGTCGTTGGCCACGGATCCGCACGGGCGAGCGGCGAGTGAGGCAGAGGGGCACAAGGGGAAGGAGGAGAATGGACACGGGGTGGGCTAGGGTTTCGGCCGGCGCGGGGTGCGGGGGCTTTATCCCCTTCGGCTAGCCGGCGGATGGCTGCCAAGGCGCGGGGTGCGGGGGTTTTTATGAAGATTGACTGGGGATCACCGAGGATGGAGGTGAGGGGACCCACAAGGCAGCCAAAAGGGTGCCTGGCGCGGCCCCCCTCCTGGCCGCGCCAGGCATCCTCCTGGATGCCTGGTGGCCCCCCTCGGTGCCCCCTCTCGCCTATAAGACCCCCCTAGGGTGAAAATCCTAAATACAGAAGAGTTTCCGTGTTTCGCCGCCGCCACGGGGTGAAAACCTACAGAGGAGAAAAGCCATCTCCGGCGGGCAGATTCCGCCGGGGAGATCACCTCCCGGAAGGGGAGATCATCGCTATCATCATCATCATCGTCACGGGCATCATCGAGATCATCATCAACATCATCCCCAGCATCAGCACTATCTCCATCTCCATCCCATCTCATCTCACAATTGCAACTTGTGTTGTAATCCGTACTATCTATCCTCTCTACTTTGTTGGTGTTGATTACTACTTTGTGGTAAATGCTATTGAGTTTTGTTGGAGAAATATCATTGTGTCCAGATTGTTTGCCACCCATCTATCACCTCTGATCATGATCTCTTTTCTGTCTCGTGAGTAGTTACTTTAGTTCTTGAGAACATGAGAGAAGTCTAGTTGTTGGTAGTCATATGATGTTGAAGTGTTATGTGTTGTTTGATACTTAAGTTGTGTTGTTATTTCTCTAGTGGTGTTATGTGAGTCGAACAATTAACACTTCACCTTTCATGGGCCTAGAGGAATACATTGTGCACAAAGGATGCTTATGGTGGGTTGCCGGAGTGACAGAAACCTGAACACCAGTTCGCACACTTTTGCACAAGGGAATTATGGATCCTTGATCGTAATGTTGTGGTTAGGCTTATGCCTTAATTACTTCCTTGTATTTGCGGATGCTTGCAAGGTGTATAATCATAAGAGTACACTTATGTTAGTCTAGAAGGTGTACTAGCATTGATCCACCCACCGACACTTATCAACACAATACATATTACTTGGCGGAGTACGGTGAAAGTAACTTGGCTACCTCTCCCGTGTGTTCTCGAGAACGCTTTAGCTTTTATAAGTTTAGTTCCTAGGCTTATCCGTGTGAAAGGATTGGGCCACTTTCTACTCCTCAGTTACCCTGTTTACTTTGCTTGTGTTTTACTTTTCTGTTGCTTAAACCAAAAAAAACTAAATATTTACCTTTGAGTGTGTGAAGCCTTTCCTTATCCAGTGTCACTTATCAGCACCTTCTGATCCTCGTGGGATCGACATCCTTATTTATCGAAAATCTACAATTGATCCCCTAGACTTGTGGGTTATCAAGAATCGTTTATTGGCGGGGTTAACATGGGAGGCAACCCAACTAAACCTATTAACTTCACCGCCATCAACGAGCTTTTCTGGCGCCGTTGCCGGGGAGTGTAGCGCTACTGGTAAGTGAAGCCGGTAAGGAAACCTTTATTTTCTGGTGTTACCTTTAGTCCTTATGGACTCTTCTACTGTTGGTTCATTGCTGGTAAGGAGCCGCCCCACAACTGTGGTGGTCACTCCTACCCCTACTGAAATTGTGCCCTATAAAATACCATCTGGTATTATTGATTATGTCTTGACTAATCGTTATACAGGAGAAGGACATCCGGGAGAACACCTGCTATTTTTATCACAAGTATGTTCTTTATTTAAGCTTGTAGGTGTAACAATGGAGTTCGTTATGAAGAAACTATTCTTCGTATCACTCAAAGATAAAGCTTCAGATTGGTATAAGCTACTTGATAACTCTGATCTTCTTGAATGGCCAGAGCTTATGTCTCTCTTTTATGCAAAGTTTTATCCTCTTCGTGAAATTTACCAAGACAGGAACTACATCTACAACTTTTGGTCTCGTGACGGAGAGAGCATCGCTCAAGCTTGGGGGAGACTGAAGTCCCTGATGCTCAAATGCCCAAACCATGAGCTCCCCAAGGAAATCATACTTACAAATTTTTATGCCAGGCTTTCTCGTCAGGACAGGGAGATGTTGGATGCCTCCTCTAGCGGGGTATTCCAGACCAGAAGTATGGAAGAAAAATTGGATCTTATAGAAAGGATCCAGAAGAACACTGAAGACTGGGAAATTGATAAAGGTATTGAACCCGCTATAAACTATGAGCATGACTACATTGAGAGTTATGTGAAGACTAATTACTTTAATACCTTTTGCTCTAAAATTGGTCTTGATTCCCAGCTAATGGTTGACTTTTGCAAGGACTTTGCTTCTCATATTGATTATTCTAAGAAGAAGGAGAGTCAACATCATAAACCTTTCAAGGAGTCACCTATTGAGATTAATGTTACTAATCCTGTTTTACCTGCAGTTGTGTATGAACAGCCTCCTTATCCCTCAAGGATAAAGGAGCACTCTTTTGTTACAGGTATTCTAAACAAAAACGGAAGGACCACTGATGAACCTGAGGACATGATCAAGGTCAAGCCTCAAGTTGCAATGGTCAAGGATCTGGTAACCAGTGATATTGAAGAATCCACTATTAGTTTTTGTGCTGTTTCCACTAACATTGTCACAGCCAAGAACAAAGGCCCAATTTCAGGTACACCAGTTGTATTTGTCAAAATAGGAGATCATAATTACTATGGGCTATGTGATTGGGGATCTAGCGTCAGTGCTATTCCCTTCACACTTTATCAAGAGAGCATGCATGAGATTCCGCCGTGTGAGATCGAGGACATTGATGTCACGATTCATCTTGCAAACAAACAAACAAACAATCTCTCCAGTTGGGATTGTGAGAGATGTTGAAGTACTCTGCGGGAAGGTAAAATATCCTACTGACTTTCTTGTACTTGGTTCAGTGCAAGATAGTTTTCACCCTATTATCTTTGGTAGGCCCTTCCTCAGAACTTGTGGAGCTATAATAGATTGCAAGAAAGGTAAAGTTTCTGTTGAATTCAACGGTGAGCCGTAGGAATTTAATTTTTCTAAGTTTTCTAAGCAGCCTCGTGGTACTGACTTGTAAAGTAATGACAAAATTATTGAAGAAATTTCTTCTATTTCTATTCCTCCTGATGATACCTTGCAGCAATTTATGGAAGACCACGAGAATGACATACATATGCAGGAGAGGGATGAACTAGAAGACATATTTTTAAGACAGACTCCTATCCAGAAGCACAACCTCCCAGTTGAACCTTTAGGAATCCTCTTGCAACCAAAAGGAGACCCGGTGTTTGATCTAAAACCACTACCCGATACGCTCAAGTATTCTTATTTAGATGAAAAGAAAGTATATCCTGTTATTATCAATTCTAACCTTTCAAGGTATGAAGAAGAGCGATTATTGGAGACACTCCGCAGACACCGAGGTGCTATTGGATATACTCTTGATGATCTCAAGGGTATTAGTCCATCCATTTGCCAACATACTATCAATCTCGAGCCCGATGCTAAACCAGTTGTTGATCATCAACGACGGTTGAACCCAAAGATGAAGGACGTGGTTAGGACAGAGGTTCTCAAACTTCTAGCCGCAGGTATCATCTATCCTATAGCTGATAGTAAGTGGGTAAGTCCCGTTCATTGTGTTCCTAAGAAAGGAGGTATGACTGTTGTTCCTAATGATAAAAATGAACTAATACCTCAGAGGACTATTATTGGATATAGAATGTGTATTGATTTCAGGAAGTTTAACAAGGCCACCAGGAAGGACCATTATCCTCTGCCCTTTATTGATCAGATGCTCGAGCGGCTGTCTAAAAACACCCACTTCTTCTATCTTGATGGGTATTCTGGCTTCTCCCAGATTCACGTTAACACCGCGGATCAAGAGAAGACCACCTTTACATGTCCTTACGGTACTTATGCTTATAGGCGTATGCCTTTTGGTTTGTGTAATGCACCTGCTACTTTTCAGAGGTGTATCTCTGCAATATTTCATGGTTTCTGTGAGGAGATTGTAGAAGTTTTCATGGACGACTTTTCCGTCTATGGAAACTCCTTTGACCACTGTCTCCACAATCTTAATAAAGTTTTGCAGAGATGTGAAGAAACGAATTTGGTGCTCAATTGGGAAAAGTGCCATTTCATGGTTAACGAAGGGATAGTTCTTGGACACAAGATTTCCGAAAGGGGAATTGAAGTGGACAAGGAAAAAATTGAAGCTATTGAAAGGATACCCTATCCAAGGGACATCAAAGTTATTCGTAGTTTTCTAGGTCATGTTGGTTTCTATAGAAGATTTATCAATGACTTTTCTAAGACCTCGAGACCCCTTACCAATCTTCTCCAGAAGGATTCTCCTTTTGTATTTGATGAAGATTGTAAGGAAGCTTTTGAAGTTCTTAAGAAAGCCTTGATAACCGCTCCTATAGTACAACCACCTGACTGGAATTTGCCCTTTGAAATTATGTGTGCTGCTAGTGATTTTGTTGTTGGAGTTGTTTTAGGACAAAGGGTTGACAAGAAGCTGAATGTCATCTACTATGCCAGCAAGACACTTGATAGTGCTCAAAAGAGTTATGCTACTACCGAGAAGGAATTCTTGGCAGTGGTGTTTTCTTGTGATAAGTTTAGACCGTATATTGTTGATTCTAAAGTTATTATTCATACTGACCATGCTGCCATTAAGTATCTTATGCAGAAAAAGGACGCCAAACCAAGACTCATTAGATGGGTACTCCTTCTTCAAGAATTTGATTTGCGGATTGTCGATAGAAAAGGAGAAGACAATCCAGTGGCGGATAATCTTTCAAGGATGGAAGATATCCCGCACGATCCTATTCCAGTCAATGACAGTTTCCCAGATTAACAGCTTGCTGTTGTAAAAGTACAATCTCATTCCGACCCTTGGTTTCCAGATTATGCTAATTTTATCGTTGCAAAGTTTTTGCCTCCAGGTTTTACATTTCAGCAGAGGAAGAAATTCTTCACGGATTTGAGGCACTACTTTTGGGATGACCCACATCTTTTCAAAGAAGGTGCGGACGGGATTGTAAGAAGGTGTATACCGGAGTACGAGCAGCAGGACATTCTTCGACAATGTCACGATAGTACCTATGGAGGACATCATGCCGGTGAAAGGACCGCACATAAAGTTTTACAATCAGGTTTTTATTGGCCTACTCTTTTTAAGGACGCCCGAAGGTACGTTGTATCTTGTGATAAGTGTCAGAGAGTTGGTACCATTAGCAGGAGAAATGAGATGCCTATGAATTACTCACTAGTGATCGAACCTTTCGATTGCTGGGGTTTTGATTTTATGGGTCCTTTTCCTCCTTCACACAAGTACACACACATCTTAGTTGTTGTTGATTTTGTAACCAAGTGGGTTGAAGAAATCCCTACTGAGAGTGCTGATCACAAGACATCTTTGAAAATGCTCAAGGATGTAATTTTTCCTAGGTTTGGAGTACCAAGGTACCTCATGATAGATGGAGGGTCACACTTCACACATGGAGATTTTAGGAAAGCTCTAGCCAACTACGATGTCAATCATAGGATTTCATCACCATACCACCCTCAAACTAGTGGGCAAGTTGAGCTTACCAATAGGGAGATCAAGTTGATCTTACAGAAGACAGTAAACAGTTCTAGAAAAGACTGGTCAAAGAAGTTAGGAGATGCTTTGTGGGCGTATAGAACTGCTTACAAAAACCCCATGGGCATGTCTCCGTATAAAATGTTCTATGGCAAGGCTTTCCATTAACCATTAGAGTTAGAGCACAAGGCTTTCTGGGCTGTCAGAGAGCTAAATGCTGACCCAAAGTTAGCTGGTGAAAAGCGTCTCATGAACTTGACTTCTCTAGATGAGTGGAGGAGTGAAGTTTACGAGAGTGCTAAAATGTTCAAGGAAAAGGTAAAGAAGTGGAACGATAAAAGAATTCTGAAACGTGAATTTAATGTTGGTGATAAAGTTTTGTTGTTTAGATCTCGTTTCAAGTTTTCTCCAGGTAAACTACTTTCCAGATGGGAAGGACATTTTCATATCGAAGAAGTATATCGGTCTGGTGCAATCAAGATCAATAATTTCGAAGGCACCAAACCTCAAGTTGTGAATGGACAAAGACTCAAACATTATATGGCAGGTGATGCAATCAATGTGGATGTAAACATGATATATACAAAGACTCACAAAGAACATGTTGCAGCCAGTTTCAGACTCCGGCAGGAGCAGAATAAGAAAAGGTATGAATTATGGTAAGAAAACACCGCGAACGTCAATAAAAGTTTACTTTTCAGAGTTTTTTCAAAATTAGGAAAATTCCTAGCCCGAGTGGAGCCGGAAAGGAGCTCCAGGGGCCCAGGAGGCCTCTTGGCGTGGCCCCCCTCCTGACCGCGCCAGGCACCCTCCTGGGTGCCCTGGACTTCGACTCCACCTAGGCTTGAAACCTTCCTTCTGTTGCAGAAATTTTTGCTATATATTTTCCCGGATAGTCCCGGCACCGTATCTCGCGATTTCGTGTGTATCCTTTCTAGGTCTGTTTCTACCAGGAAAACTTTCAGCAGATCTAGGTGCCATGGCTTCCCCAAGTTCCCCCAAGGACAAGTTCGTCATGAACGTCATCAACCCTTACCTCGCAGAGGTGAGGAAGCACCCCCAGGTCCTTCGTGTGGAGGACGGTGTTCTCCACAAGGAAGATCTGAAGGGACCAGTCAAGGAAGGGAGCACCGAGGAGCGGCTGAAGGAGATGGAACATGAGGTCTTCAAGTTCAAGAAGATGGTGGAGCATGGTGTTGAAGCTAACTTCGACATCATGAACGAGATAGAGGCTTCCCACAAGAAAGAGATGAAGGAGATGTGGTCAAGTTTGGCCGCACTAGAAGAAAAAGTTTATGAACTCCAATCATAGATCTATGATCTGCAAAACCAGAACTGTGAGTATGAACTAAATTTTCTACGCATGGGTTTAGGTGCTGAGTGCAGGATCCTGGAGACGGGAATGTCCTTTGAGACTGGAGAACAGCTACCATGGAAGCGCTTCGCCAAGGAGTACGTGACCGACAAGAACAAGAATGAGGAGTGAAATCTCCTCTGGTAAATGTGTCCCCTTAGCTTGTTCCAAGCTTGGGGGAGTGTCGGATATCTTTATCTTTATCTTTGTCTTTAGGAGTCAAGTAGAGTCGTATCATGTCTAGGGAAGTTACTTTATGAAATAGGTGTTGCTTTGAGGTCTATCACTCCTTTTGTGGAGAGCTTTGTATCTGTGAGTGTGGGGTCGTCTATGAAGGAATATTAATGAGAAGTCTATTGGTTTCTTCGCTGCACTCGGTATTCTCTTCACGCAATTGACATTATGAGTTGATTCTTATGGGGAGTATTGACGTTATATCAGGTATGGCTTCGAAAACTTTATTTAAAACTTGGCAAGTATAGCTTTGGTCATAACAACAAGCATGTTTTTGTCAAAGTAGCGACATAGCCAAAACCTTTGTGTTATTATGCTTGAAGTGTTATGTTGACAAGGAAGACAACTTGATGTTTCATGCTAGTTTTAATGTTTATGCTTTGTATTGCTTGCATCTAAGTTGTCATCAATTGTCTGGTCTCTCAAAGCCTTGCTAGCCAAAACTCTGTACTAAGAGGAATTCTGCTTGTACTTCCATACCCTGAAACCAACATCTTCCACTTGAGTCCACCATACCTTCCTATTTGTGGTATTCTACTACCACTCCTAAAGTATATAATTTATGTGCTATCTCTAGATTTTCAAAATCTTCTGTTTTGTGCCACTAATTCAGCTCATGAGGAAGTGGTGGGTAACCCATGATCTTCTTAATTTGGACAAGTTTTATTTTGGGATTTCATGTCTAATCTGCAAACCCCTAATACGAGAAGGGACTGGCATGAGTGCCGAGCTGGTAAAAGATAAATACTAACACACAAGTTCCTTCGCCCATTTATGAGTGATAAATAAAGGAATTTAAGGGGATGTGATCGTCCCCACATGGGAGCCGTTCCTCGAAACTTTTCCAAATCATGAAGTGAGTGAGTTATCTATCAGCAGTCGGTGACGGATCATGCACCTCCCAAAGGCATGTTTTTATTTTGTTTGATCTAGAGATGGCACATGAGTTTTCCCTGCTTACCCTTTTTGCATGGGGTTTATCCTTTATTTTGTGCTGAGTCAGTCCTTCCTACTTCCTTCCTTCTTGAGAGAGAACATACACTTCATGTTAATAAAGATTCTTGCATACAAAGCTGCATTGAAAGTTAGCATGTTACATCTTTGTTGACATTATCTTTTGATAAGTAAGTTGTTTGCAAAAGCTTATGCTTAGTAACATCTTCCTTTGTGTTAACATGTGCACTTCTTGACTCATAACATGTTCTTTCCAAAGCTTCAACTGGTTCCATTATAAGTGAAAGAGAAAAAGTAAAAAGTTATTAGTTGTTCCTTGACCAAGGCTATGTTTGCCATGATTTGATGAGTTTTCCAGGTCCTACTTTGTTATAATTGTTACTATTTTCCCATAAGGACCTTATGAGTTGAGGTTGCTGTTGAGGATGCTTCAGTTTGGTGAGAAATCTTGATGCTCCTTGTCCGTATTCTTTTATCGACGCTTCACTCTCTAAACTTGTGGACAGGTTTACCGAGCTCAGCAATCGCTTGGGGACAAGCGAGGTCTAAGCTTGGGGGAGTTGCTACGTCCAAAATGCATCACTATTTTGTATTGTAATTTCATCCTATTCATTGATATATTCCACTTTAAAGTATTGTTATTATGTTGTTTTGGATTGTTTTACACAGTTTACAACTTTCCGGTGCCGAAGCAGCAGAACCAGAATTCAGCGGTGAAAAGTGGACACCAAGTTGCTGAATCAGATCAAGTCCAAATGCGATGAAAATTTATGGGGAGCGTTTTTATGAAGATTGATTGCGGATCACCGAGGATGGAGGTGAGGGGACCCACCAGGAAGTAAGAAGGGTGCCTGGCGCGGCCCCCCTGGCCTCGCCAGGCACCCTCCTGGATGCCTGGTGGACCCCCTCGGTGCCCCCTCTCGCCTATAAGACCCCCCTGGGGTGAAAACCCTAAATACAGAAGAGTTTCCGTGTTTCGCCGCCGCCACGGGGCGGAAACCTACAGAGGAGAAAAGCCATCTCCGGCAGGCAGATTCCGCCAGGGAGATCACCTCCCGGAAGGGGAGATCGTCGCCATCATCATCATCCTCGTCACGGGCATCATCGAGATCATCATCAACATCATCCCCAACATCAGCACCATCTCCATCTCCATCCCATCTCATCTCACAATTGAAACTTGTGTTGTAATCCGTACTATCTATCCTCTCTACTCTGTTGGTGTTGATTACTACTTTGTGGTGAATGCTATTGAGTTTTGTTGGAGAAATATCATTGTGTCCAGATTGTTTTCCACCCATCTATCACCTCTGATCATGATCTATTTTATGTCTTGTGAGTAGTTACTTTAGTTCTTGAGAACATGGAGAAGTCTAGTTGTTAGTAGTCATATGATGTTGAAGTGTTATGTGTTGTTTGATACTTAAGTTGTCTTGTTATTTCTCTAGTGGTGTTATGTGAGTCGAACACTTAACACTTCACCTTTCATGGGCCTAGAGGAATACATTGTGCACAAAGGATGCTTATGGTGGGTTGCCAGAGTGACAGAAACCTGAACCCCAGTTCGCACACTTTTGCACAAGGGAATTATGGATCCTTGATCGTAATGTTGTGGTTAGGCTTATGCCTTAATTACTACCTTGTATTTGCGGATGCTTGCAAGGTGTGTAATCATAAGAGTACACTTATCTTATTCCAGAAGGTGTACTAGCATTGATCCACCCACCGACACTTATCAACACAATACATATTACTTGGCGGAGTATGGTGAAAGTAACTTGGCTACCTCTCCCGTGTATTCTCGAGAACGCTTTAGCTTTTATAAGTTTAGTTCCTAGGCTTATCCTTGTGAAAGGATTGGGTCACTTGCTACTCCTCAGTTACCCTGTTTACTTTGCTTGTCTTTTACTTTTCTGTTGCTTAAACCAAAAATCCCTAAATATTTACCTTTGAGTGTGTGCAGCCTTTCCTTATCCAGTGTCACTTATCAGCACCTTCTGCTCCTCGTGGGATCAGCATCCTTATTTATCGAAAATCTACAATTGATCCCCTAGACTTGTGAGTTATCAAGAATCGTTTATTGGCGCGGTTAACAGGGGAGGCAACCCAACTAAACCTATTAACTTCACCGCCACCAGGGAGCCACACCATGCCCGTGAACAGGGGAGGGAGAAGGTGGGGAGGGGGGCCGGGGAGGGCCGGGGTGGAGGGGGCTTGGCCCAGTGGGGGAGCCTTTGCCCTGAGAGAAGTTTAATCCCTTTTTATTTCTTTTGTTTTGTTTTCTCTTTTTCTGTCTGTTAATAATTTGTTTGAATAGTTTTTTATTTATTTTTTTGATTGAAACTTGTTGCATAATTAGTGTAACACCATACTGAGGTGCCACAAAAAGTTTGGGACTTTTATAAATTATTTTAATAGTTCTTTTTAATATGCAATTGGCAAAGGGTGTTGTTTTGCTACTAATTTGAATTGTTTGATATTTTTAATCATTCTAATAAATGCTCAAGATTGGTTTATCATGGTCCACTGATTTTTAGGGATTTAACAAAATTGGTTGCATAATTTTTGGACAAAGTTTATTTATCACATTGCTTTGGAATTTTTATTTGCGCTGAATTTGAACAGGGACATGATCAAACATTGCAATCACTGTGACTTAGCGTTAATCAAAAGTGATTACTGTTACATGACACCCGGGGTGTTACCACTGACCTTTCCCATCGGATTTCCGTTTTCTGTCGAACGCCCGAATTTCGATGGGAGGTTCTCTGACTTTTTTGTAGCAGCACACGGTTTCGGTCGTAACTTTGTTATACGAATTCAGATTTGGACGTTTCAAATATACAAATCGATCGGTTCACGAGCCGAAGCGCTTAGTGTAGAACATTTTCCCATTTGATGATGTTTTGAAGGCCTAATTGGAAGAATAGTACCTCAAATTCTAGGATCTTATTTCTTCAAACATAGTTTCGGCCTTCGAGATGGAATCGGATGGCGATGACTCAAACTAAAAAGATGTTCATATTGACAATACCAAACTTTTTCATGTACAATACTTCTTCATTTGGGTTCATCTTATATCGGTCATTGCCATGTTAAAAACCAGTGTGAACACATGCCCCGCTGTTTTTTGGTAAAACTTGTATGCCAAAAAATAATTTGTATCATGTCTGTTCTAAGGACAATGTCAACACTCCATCGGCCATGCATGTTCTTAGGGCGATAAAACATATATCGGCCATGTACTTTGCTTAAGATGACAAGTACATATCCTGAATTTGATTGCCACCAATCGGTCTTAAAGAGATGGGTATAACCCGTTCCTTGTAGCACTAATGAAATCAAACTCCGAGAGATCACGTCCAGTTAAGCAAGTTACCTTGGGATGATTCCAATCCACCGACGCATCGGCCAAATTAACATAAGCCGAATTATCCGCGTGAATAACTTCTACTTCATCATCGACCCATTGTATTAATAATTGATGCATGGTAGATGGCACACATTGATTAGCATGAACCTAATCACGGCCCAATATAACATTATAATTACCTTACACCTCAGCGATGAAGAATGTGGTGGCCAAAGTTTTGCTTCCCACAGTGAGCTCCATGCACATCACACCTTTGGCCTCTATCATTTGATCTTTTCTTTCCCATCAAATCCGTTAAGTACCATATTGGTCTTCATCAATGCATCATCATATAATCCCAATTTCTTGAAGACCGAATAGGGCATAAGATTTACCACAGCGCCACCATCAACTAGCATCTTTGCAACCGGTGATCCATTAATATGACCTTTAAGGTACAATGGCTTCAAGTGGTTCACCGGTTCTTTTGGTTTCTCGAAGATGGCATTTTTAGGACCAAAATCCAGTCGAGCCACATCTCCTTGTTCATATACAGCACTGAATTCGGCAGGTAAGCAATACACCATATTAATATCAATACCATCCCGAACCATATCATCTTCATCTCCCAAGGTGTATATTGGACTCGAAGTTTCCTCGGTTGAAGAAGGTACAACAAGTGACGTGGATGATGTAATAGAGACAGCATCATCCTTTTCAAGTGGTGTAGGTGTTGTTGTAGTTAATGTAGATGCATATGTGTTTTCCTTTTGTTTAGGCCTCCATATTTGTTTTGCGGGTACCATGGGCCAAATTCTATTAATTAATTCGTCATTTTGCTTCTCCTTTTCGTGCTCCACCTTCTCATGCTTCCTCATACGTTACAATCTCCTTTTCATGGTCTTGGTTAAACCGTGAGGACACCACTTAGGTTGAGCATATGTGGGATCCCTGTACTTGGCCCTGCTTGTGCTAGCCTCGTGATCATTAGCCATGGAACCCTACTGAACAAGAACAATATCATCATTAGAATTAGCCATATAACCAACAATCGACTCTTGGATCTCCTTTTGCTTGTCAAATTTGGAAATTTCTGCATTAGGTGACTTAACATGACACACTTTCTTATTGACTTTGCTCGGAGAAACTTGTGATGGCCGATTATCACCATGATTCAAACGGCCTTTTGAATAATAAGAAAACCTCCCACGAGCGGACCTCCTAGGTGCTGCCCACCCCATACGAAAAGCATAAGGAGCCATTGGCGGCTGCCCCCAACCACCGTTGAAGCCTCCCATGTAATATGGCGCACAGGGGGGTGGTGATGACCCATATGTCCTTGCATAGCGTCGACTTTCTTGTGGAGGTGACCTTGAACGCTTTGAAGTTGATGGTCGATTAGAGCTAGAACCGGCCACTTGATTGGCATACTTGGATAACAACATATCAAAAATTGGCTTGATCCGCTTGCGCCTATCTTCATTCCCTTTCCCCTTTCCCATTTCCAACTTCTGAATTCTTGGGTTTAACAAATTCAACATGAGCATCCTCTTGTATTTGTGGTTGCACCCCCCCCCCCCCGAGTGTAGGATTTTTATGGTGATATTTATTATTTCCTTGCCATCGGTTGTTTGTCAAGCACAACCTGTCTTCCCAAGAATTTCTCGTCTTCCTTGCTTTTCATGTATTCAGCAATAACAACATTATCTCTATTAGAAAATTCGGATATGTTAGGCCAAATTAACATCTTCCTTCCTTCTAAGTCCATGCTGTTCATTGGGAAGGGTTGTTTATCCACTTGCATATCAGCAAAATTCAATCATACATCACTAATAGCCGATCATATATGTCGTCTAAAAACATTGCAATCGTTAGTAGCATGAGAAAATGAATTATGATATTTGCAATAAGCACGCCGTTTCAACTCTTCAAACGACAGTAAGGTGTGTGATATTCTTATCATCTTATCTTGCAACAAAGCATCCAATATTCTATCACACTTGGATATGTCAAAAGTAAATTTCATCTCCTCATCACGATTCTTACGAATCGGCTTAAGAGCATTGCATGTAAAAGGTTTGGTCTTTGAGGACCAAATAAACTCAGTGTTATGGACATCAACCTCATATCCGAATTATCCTCATTGTAATCAACCATACGCACTCTAGGACGATCGACAGTTGCCCTATGAACTTCTTTACTTCGGCTCTCTTGGGCCAAAGCTTTCTGCAAGACTTGGTTAATATTCAAAAACTCATAACTTTCTAGCATCTCCTTAATGTGAGTCTTCAAACCATTAAGAACAAGATCTGCCAAGTCTCTCTCAGCTATCACTAAGCTATAACATCGGGTTTTTATATCTCTAAATCTTGTGACATAATCGGTGACCGATTCATCATGTTTTTGCCTAACCGATGTAAGATGTGACAACTTAAGCTCATTGTCGCCACTATAAAATTGATCATGAAATTTTTGTTCTAGTTGCGACCGCAAGAGAATAGAGATATGTGGCAAAGCAGTAAACCATGAAAATGCGGTGCCAGTCAAAGATAATGGAAATAAACGCACTTTCAATTCTTCTATGGAACTTGCTTCACCCAACTATGCTAGCTATGGACTAAGATGCTCCCAAGTTGTTTTTGTGCCCTCTCCACTAAATTTAACAAAATCAGGAACCTTGTAACCTTGAGGGTACAACACTTCATCGAAGTGTTTCGGATAAGGCTTTTGATACACAAGCCTCTTTACTTTTGCCTCACTTACAAAAGTTTCTTGAAACATCTTATGCCAATCCTCCCTTTGTTTGGCTAAAATTGCATATGTGGTAGATGTTGATGCTTGTGGCAATGGCATAGGAGCAACTTGAGTATTAGCTAATGGCCCAACTTGTGAGATGGGCGCCGAACCATAGTTCGGTGGAACACGAAACATGCCTGCACTTACGGGCGATGTGGAAAAGTGATTGAGCGTTGACGCCGAATTGGTTACACCCGCAATAAGATTAGGATATGTAGGTGTAGTCACAAGTTGATTAGTTTGGCTAGGATAAAAATTCATCGGCAAATTGTAATGTTGTTGCATGGGAGGTGCCGATGAAATAGGTGAAGTTGGATTAGGTTTTTCTGGTCTAAAGAATACACCAACAGTACCACTAGATGATGGATGTGTTGGATATGTGCCCTAGAGACAAATTAATAAAGGTATTTGCCACATATCTGTTTTGTTCATAATTCGTTTTATACTGTGCTACAACTGTATTAATTGGAAATACTAATACAGGTGTAGTATAAAACATAGGTTCGTAGTTTAACTCGGGTAAACTATCTCATTGGGCAATTGATTGATCAAGCTTTCCTGATCATGGCGACACTTAAGTCCATTGACAGTGAGGTCATGTCATTAGGGGAATGATGTGATGGACATACACCCACCTAAAGTATTGCAATGCGATCGAGTCACATAGTTCAGCGTTGCGATGACTTTGTAACGTATGGCTTAGTCCATGGACCGTAATGATCATACGTAATTGTCATCTATGAGGAGACTTTGATTTGTATCCCACCGCCTGACTGAAATATGCTGGCTCTAATTGTGCACTTTGGGTATTTCGAAATAGATGGTTGATGAGTATGTTAATAGATCAGAGCGGGATTTGTCAGTCCTTGTAACAGGACAGGTACTCTGGGCCCACTCGATGATATTGCATCAATAGCTTGCAAGCAGGTGACTAGGTCACGGGAGATGCAATAGGAACGGACGAGTAAACTTGTTTGTTGTGAACGAGATGTGAACACGGTATTTGGGATACCGACGATCGAACCTCGGACAATCAAAGGACCGCACAAAGGGATTACGTCGTATCGTTAACGGTTTCCTAAAGCGATTCAAGTTCATTCGATGGAAGCGCAGGGGCTGTCAAGGATTGTAACCAGGTCCAACGGACTAGTCATTGGTCAATGAGAAGAGTCTCAACCATGTATGTTGTTTCCCGGACCCTTAGGGTGTTACACTTAAGGGCAATCGATGCATAGGACAGTTTCGGGATCAATCGGTGAAATAGGAGAAATCATCGGAATAGTTCCGGAGGAGGACGGAAGTTGTTCCGGACATTTTGAATGGTTCAAAATACAGTTTAATTTGTTTTAATAATGTTTTATTATTTAATTATCTGAATTAAATATTTAAACATATTAAAATAATTAAAAAATTGGAAAAAGGCTATATGGGCCTATGGGGCCCATTAGGGGAGGAGGGGGTTTCCCCCCTTGGGCTTGGCGCCAAGGGTGGGGCCCATCCCCCCTCCTAGGATGACGCACTCCCCCCCTTGGGAGTTTAGTCCCACATGGGGGAGGGGAGGAGGATGGCACCCCCCCCCCCCATTGGCCTATATAAGGAGGGTACACCCCCCCCCTTTTTCCAACACACAATTATTCCTCTGTCTCTCTCCTTCTCCTTCCTCGAAGTGGACTCCCCTTGTTTGGAGTCCGTACCTGGACTGGAGTTCTCCACCATAAGGCAGGTTGTCGCTCTGCTGGAGTCGGGATCCGAATCCGTCTTTCTTCCGCTGCTCGCCTGGTTCGGAGCCCGGGAGGAACATCGATTTTACCGTACGTGTATAATCTCTTCAAGGCACTACACCTGTGGTGCTACTTCATCGTTGGAGGTCAACCGGGAGTCATCCTCGCCGGTGGTCTACTACACGACAGGGAGGTCGTAGTTCCGAGTCTACGTCAGCCACGTTCGCAAGAACGTTTCCCTCTTTTGGTCTTCAAAGGTACGAACACCGATTCCCTCCGTTATTTTACATCTCCATAGCATAGATCTTGGGTTCGGGTACCGTAGGTATGAAAATTTTGTGTTTTCTGCCCCGTATCCCAATAGTGGTATCATGAGCTAGCTATGCTTAGATGTATTGTAAGGGTAGAACACATCTAGGATGTGGGCATCGAATCTTCATTCGTTACCCTCCCACGTGTACTCATTTAGCGTTGCGGCAATGTTTGATGAAGTGGCCCCCGACCGACCTTATGCGTTTACGCGAGACTGGTTCCACACTTGATATATGGCTTGTACAATATAAAGTGGCTGGGGGTGTCTATCTCTCTGCATTAGCGATGCGAAGATGTTTGCAACGGAGGGCCCCGACAGGGGTGTAATTGAGATGGATGGGAGACGGTGTTGTGGAATGTTTTTCGCAGGATAGAAACGGTTCTCTCTCTCGAAACCCCTAGAAGCCACGTAAAACTTGCACAAGCTAAAGTAGAAAGGCGTTTGACTTTGCTTTGCATGAAGGGGGTCATAGTTTGTATGATTTACAGTTTTATTTCCTGTTTATGCTAGTATGCTAGATATGACGACGGTAGCACAAATAGGACCATCTCTCACAATACCAACATTGTGTTCTCCCTTGGTGGGCACCGCCTAGAAGGTTCTCCCATATGGCCGACATTCCGTACATACCGGGTGTCATACATATTAAACGGCGTTCGCATGAGGTTGGTGATACGTCTCAAACGTATCTACTTTTCCAAACACTTTTGCTATTGTTTTGCCCTCATTCTTGCATGATTTGGACGAAACTAACCCGGACTAACGCTGTTTTCAGCAGAGCTGCCTGTATGGTTTTATTGTGTGCAGGAAAATGGATTTTTAGACATCCCAGAAAATTCCCAGAAAAATACCAGAAAATCCACGCACCCGATGGAGCCAGGAGCCAGAAGTGGGACCAGAGGGGAGCCCTGGGGGCCCCAGGCGCCCCCCTGGCGCGGCCAGGGGTGCGGCCGCGCCCTCTGGCCGCCTGGGCTGCTCCCCCCTCCTCTGGTGCCCTACCGAGGCTCCTATTTATCCCCGTGACGAGAAAACCCCAGAACAGAAGTCGTTTTCCCAGTTTCCGTCGCGGAGCCGCTGCCACCCTCTGTTCTTCTTCGGGAGGGCTAATCTGGAGGCTGATTTGGCCTCCGGAGAGGGGAGATCGTTGCCATCGTCATCACCATCACCACTTCATCAATCCTCCATGACTTCTCTTCACATGTGTGAGTAATTCCCTGTTGTAGGCAAAGGGGATGGTAGGGATTGGATGAGTTTAATCATGTAATAGTTCGTCAGATTGTTGGGGGCATGTTGCCTATCATCTAGATTGGTGTTTATCTTCTTTGCTACAACTTGTTGTTCTTAATGCTTGTCACTTTGGGCCCGAGTGCCATGTTTTCAGATCTGAACCTTATGTGTTTTCATGAGTATATTTGTGTTCTAGATCCTATCTATGAGTTGTATGCACCTATTATGGTCCGGAACCGGCGATCCCAAAGGTGACAGCTTGGGACACCAAAGGGGATGGTCCATGATTTGAGGATTCCATGTATCCATTGAGTTTATTGCTTTGTTCCGGTGCTCTTTGACAGGAGCGCCTTAATCTCCATAAGTTCCTTTTGGCCCCGTTCGTAGCGGGATGGTAGGACAAAAGATGTTGTGCAAGTTCTTATTGCAAGCACGCACAACTACCTACGGGATACATGCCTATTGTTTGATATTTTCCTAGATGATCATTGCTTTTCTGTGTGCCTTGCTGTCAGAACCCCAACTTGGGTAAGTGCTAGGGTTGCTTGAGTCCTTTGCATCATGTGAAAATTTCAAAAATAAATTCAAAATTGGGGAAAAGAAAAGCCTTGGGAAATTAATTCAAATGGCCAGATAAAAATCTTTTTCCAAAAATCATTTGAATATTTCGAAAATTCTTATAAATGATGGTGATTATTTTAAAAGTGGTTTGGGTTCATTCCCATGCCCATGGAATATTCAAAAATTCAAAATGTGCCCTGGAAATTAAATTTGACCCCTATTTGAATTGAAATTCAAATGTTTTGAATTTCAAAAATGCTCAAATTCTACAAGTGACTTGCTACTAGTCACCTAGGATTTATAAAAATATTTTGGCATTTTTATAAAATGCTATGGTATTTTTTTAACCAGAGCAAAACAAATAACAGAAATAAAAGAAAAGGAAGAAGAACTCACCTCCCTTACCTTTTCAGCCCACCTAGCCCAGCTTGGCCCAGGGGACCAGCCCAGCCCACAGAGGCATGGTCATATTCTACCCTGGCCAGGCAAGCACACAGGTGCGTGGCGGCCATGCCCAGGGCGCCGGCGCCACCTGCTTCTCCCCCTCTCCTCATCTGCACGCCGTGGCGACGCCTAGAAGGCCCCTGCACCCTTTCCCCCTCCTCGCAGCTTCTCTCCACCTCTCTCCCTCTCTCTGAACTCGAGACCCGAGCGCCCGCTGGAGCATCTCGCCGCGCAGCCGTGGCCAGAGGCCCTCTCCACCGTTGCCAAGATGTCCAGCAGGTTCACCCGTGACGACTGCGTCTAGCAGCGCTTTCAATTCGAGCCCTTCGCCCACGAGCACGACTCCAGCCTCAAGAACTCGCCGCCGGCCGCCGGGGACGCCATTTTCAAATTCTTCTCTTGTGCTGCTCCAACGGCCTCCCCGAGCTCTTCCTCGTGATCTGGGTGAGCTGGAGCCTCGTTCCCCTCCCTCCTTGCTTTTTCCTGTGGCCGGATTCAAGTTTCCGGCGAGGTCAGTAGTCGGCCGCCGCACATCGATGTCGCCAACGTCGAAGTAGCCATCCCCGAGACCCCCAGCTTGTCCCAAGCGAAGCACGCGAGCAAGGGGATCCCTCTGGTGGTCTTCCCAATCAATTTGAGGCATTGGAGCACCGTCCAGCACCACTCCGGCGAGCCTCCAGTCGCCGGCGACGACACTCCGGCCAGCCCCAATAAGATTAACCCTAAACCACCCCCCTAATCCACCCCTAAGCCTATGACAGATGGGGCCCCCAACCCCCCTAACCCCTTTGTTAATTAAACAGAGAGGGATTAACCCCCCCCCTGAGGCTGACACCCTGGCCCCACATGTCAGCCCCCCCTGTGAAATCAACATTGCATCATGCTGATGCAATAAACAAATTTCTAGAAAATAAAAGAATTAAAGAAAACAAAGAAAAATCCAGAAAATCAATTAAACTTTAGAAAATCATAACTAATTCATATTAACTCCAAATTGGACATATAATATATGAAAATTTATCAGAAAAATGCAAGGATTATGAATTTGCAATTTGTTTTTATGTTTGACCATTTTAAAATGGGTGAACAGTAGCAAACATGCATATGGCCTAATTTGAATTTGAATTTGAAGTTTGAATTTGCATTTCAAATGCAATATACTTCAATTAAGATGAATATGCTACAAACCAGTACCATTTACATCATGGACAACCTTATCATGTGCTTGTGCATTTACTTTCGAAGTTGTTCCCCCTTGTTGATGATTGCCTCTGATGACAAACGTTCCGAGACGGTGATCACCCCCGAAGAAGAAGACCACCGTTAAGACCCGTGTATCGTTAGGAAGGAAAGCAAACCTCATTGATCATGTCTATAAAATCCTACTTCCCTCTCAGTCTCGCTTATGCATGTTTAGGAGATCACCGAGACACGTTCTTTCGCATAGTTGAACCCATTCCGATGCATGACCTATTATTTTGTCACCGTATTAAGCAAACCACAATCCTAGAAGATATAAGAGTTGAATGATGAGCATGTGGCCCCTGCAGCTGTTACTGCTTATTGCTGCTTAATGATACAATGAGGATGTTATGATTGTGAGTCGGGATGGAATGAACACAGTGATGCTGATGATAACGTGTTGGTGAATCCACCCTAAACAAAGGTGAACGATGAGAGGCTGTGTAGGAGTACACAGTGGGTTGTCTCGTTGAACACTTCCCTAGGCCCCGAGTTCCTGTTTTCTGATCCAAGACAAAGAGTATGACCACATGTAGGGTTTATGGGAGCCCCGTTTGGCCTCTTTACGTACCCGATCCGGTCCAGGAGTCACACTAGTTTCAAGCTTTCCATTTGATTTATGCATAGATATGTGGGTGGACCTGTGAGGCAGTGAAACCATCTGTCAAAGGTGGCGTCTCGTTCCCTTGCATTATCTGAGTCCGTTTCGTGGAACCGGCCGGACTCTCGAGCGGTGACAAACTCAGGTAGTCGACTCCTGGATTAGAGAAGGTGATATGAGGGTAGTGCCTTGGTTTCATCCACGTCCGACACCCGCTTGAAGGGTGACAAGAACGAGGCGATAAGTGATGACACGCGTGTGAAGATGTACACCCCTGCAGGGTTAATGAACTATTCGAATAGCCGTGTCCGCGGTTATGGACTACTTGGAGACCTTTACTTGATCATAGACAACTTGAATGGATACTTATAAAACTCGCAAGATAAGCGTGAGTGCTATGGTGTCCTCCTCGTGGGGAAGTCGAGGAAGTAACCATAGTGGTGTATTGGTTGGAGACTTGGTAGTGGACTCGTGTACGCTTCTTACCTCAAGTCTGGTACTCGTAGTACAGGACTAGCCAAGTCAAAGATGGCACTTCTGCATGTTGAACCCCACCTCCCTTTACCTTGATACTTGAGCATGAGTAGTGTAGTTCTGATGTAAGTCTTGCTGAGTACGAATTTGTACTCACGATTGCTTATTCTATGTTTTAGGTGAGAACCGGACCCCGATGGAGTCACCGACCTGAAGCTCGACGTTGACCTTGGTAGCATAGTTCCAGACAGCAGTCTGGTCCCTCGTGGAAGGGCATGTATGTTTACAAGGCTTCTCTAAGCCCTTTGTTAAACTTGTCTGTACTCAGACCTAATTTGCTTCCGTTGTATGATTTAATGTTGATCACAGACATGTGATCTTTGTATGCTCTATGTGTAAGTCAATAAAGATACACTTTGTAGAGTTATGTGATGATACATGGTGTTCATACTAGGCATGTGTACTGCGTGTGTGTTTATAACATGCATGTCTTAGTCTGGGTTTTCGAGACCTTAGTTGTGATCTGGCTGGCGGTCTTTTATACACCAAGTGGCCCTTAGATGTGCGCATCTTGGGGCATCGCGATGCGATTGCCCGTGACTCTGTCACGTGGCACACTTTGTTGTATGATCGAGTACGCCCTAGACCCCGACTAAGTGATCGGGCTGGAGTAAGTCTATGTAAGAGTTAGGATTCAATCGATAACATGGTTGAGGCGACTTGTCTATGAGTATGGGATTCACCACCCATAAGCATTTAGACTTGTGAGCGGACGATGAAGACCCATCTCAGTTGATCATCCGGCCTGGATGGGATGCCCCTCATGTTCGATGCTTTCTGAGAACGTTCTGTGCTTGGCCTTGTCTGCTTAAACAAGTGGGTACGGTTCTTGGCTCTCCATGTGATTGCATCGTGACTGGAATTACATACGCTAACCCCGGGTCCCGACACTTGCCCCGTGTTAGAATCTATTATATGTTTACTCCCATCCATGCAGCGCCCGACCATCCATCTCCCAAGCCTACAGTGTTTTCAATCCTGCTGGTTACTAGTTGTTACTTTTTTCTATTTACTTTTGTTGTTGCTATCATCACTATCATATCACCTTTACCACTTATCTATTGTTGCAAGCAAGTATATTTCAGGTGCGGTTGAATTGACAACTCAACTGTCAAAGCTTATAAATACTCTTTGGCTCCCCGTGTGTCGAATCAATAAATTGGGTTAACTTACCCGCGAAGACTATCTCGATCCCTTACGCCTGTGGGGCATCAAGCAGCGTTTTCTGGCGCCGTTGCCGGGGAGAATAGCACTATTTACAAGTCTACTTGAAGTATTCTTCCTGCTGCATATCATCCGCTATGGGTAAGAAAGGAGACCCCAAGGTTCCGATCTTACCATCCCGTACAAGAAAAAGTACTATTCTGAACACAAGTGCTACACTTGATTCACCTTCTGTTATGAGTAAGTTTACTTCACCACCACTACATGATGCTTCTATTGAGTCTGTTACTATGTCCAATACTTTTGATGATGCTTCCACTACTCTTGATGATGCTACTTTTCTTGCTCACTATATTGAAACTCGGACTGCTAAGACTGCAGCAAAATCCAAGACCGAGACCCCTGCTACCTATATTCCTACCTGCAAAACCTTTGGTTACCCGAGCTTAGATGAACTCAAGAAGAGAATCCTTGATGATGATTATGTTACTCTTGATGATGATTTTTGCAGGGAACTCAGAGAGTGTGTCGACTCTGACCCTGGTGCTGTTAAGGAGTTGCTCAAGAGGCACGCCATGAAGAACAAAGTTATTCCTTATCCTGAATTTGCCACGTCACCTATATGCATCACTGATCCCGATTATGATTTCTCTGTTGATCTTTCACTTATATCTACAGTCGAGGCTGACCCCTTTTATGGCAGAGAAAATGATGATGCTATAGCACACTTGACCAAACTCGCTGAGTTAAGCAACCTATTCAATACTGATGAGAAGATACGAAACTTCTATGTGGCCAAGCTTTTTCCTTTTTCTTTGAAGGAAGACGCTAAATCATGGCACGATGCACTACCCTATGGTTCCGTTAAGATTCCTCAGGACTTAGTCCAATTCTTCGTTGATAAATATTTTCCGGCTCATCTGCAACATGCTGCTTTGCAAATAATCTATAACTTTAAACAATTGCAGGATGAGCACCTCCTAAAGCTTGGGGGAGGTTTTGTGATTTACTTAAGGTTATGCCAGGACATGGGATCCCCAAGAATGAATTGCTTGATATATTTTATGCTGGTTTAGCCGACGAATCCAGAACCTATCTGGATAGTTGTGCTAGTTGTGTTTTCATGGAAAGAACGTCGGATGATGCAGAAGAATTAATGTGGAAAATCGCCAACAACTATGAACACTGGTCCGTTCCTAAACCACTTCTACCACCGAAAAAGAGGGGCATGCTTGTTCTGAACCCCGAAGATATGCAAGAAGCAAAGAATTTTATAAAGGAGAAAGGTATTAAAGCCGAAGACGTGAAGAATTTACCGCCTATTGAGAAGTTGTGTGAGCCTACTACTCACCCTCCCTAGGTAGAGGTACACTCTCTATTAGACTTTACTGAAAGTGACATCCCTAAAGGTAAGCCTCCCGACCAATGTTTAGATGAGCTTGATAATTTTATTGTTAAGCAAGACCATTTTAATAGGAGATTACAAAGTCAGTTGCATGATAATTCTCTTGCTATCAAAAGTTTGTGTGATGTTCTAGAAAGAACAGTTAACGATGTTAAATGTCTTGTTAAGCATTTTCATATGGTTCAAACTCAGCTTGAACACATTTCTAATGTGCAAAAAGATTTGCTTGCTAATAATGCCAAACAGTACATACAAGCTTATGGATTTAAAACTAGGGGTGGAACACACACCCAGGACCCACTCTATCCTGAGGGGCATCCAAAGAGGATCGAGCAAGATTCTCAAGTACAAGAAGAAGACAAGACTGTTAGCTCTCCGAAGAAAAAGAAGAAGAAGAAACACAAGGAGGCTGACAATCCCGGTGATCCTATTACAAGTGAAAATCCAGTTGTTGATCCTAATATCATATCTACCTCCGATGCTGAAACATAAGACGGTGCCGAGCCTGAAGAAAAGGATGCGGAGAAGGATGATCCTCCCAAGGTAAGAGAAGAAGAAGCACCCGATAAACGCAAGAGGTACTCTAAAGAAGACTTCATCGCAAGGAGACATGGGAAGGAAAGAGAACCATGGATACAGAAACCCTTGCCCTTTCCAAGTAAGTCCCTCAAATCTAAAGAAGAAGAGCATTATAATAAATTTTATGAATGGATGAAACCTCTTTTTCTTCAAATTCCTTTGACTGATGCTATTAAGTTACCTCCCTACTCAAAATATATGAAAGATATTGTTACTAATAAAAGAAAAGTTCCTAATGAGGCAATATCTACTATGCTTGCTAACTACTCTTTCAGTGGCAAGATTCCTAAGAAGCTCGGTGATCCAGGTATACCCACTATTCCTTGCTCCATAAAGAATAATTACGTCAGAACTGCTTTATGTGATCTTGGGGCAGGAGTGAGTGTTATGCCTTTCTCTCTTTACAAAAGGCTTTGTTTAGAGAAACTAATCCCTACAGATATCTCCCTTCAGATGGCTGACAAATCAACAGTTGTCCCAATAGGTATTTGTGAGGATGTACCCATTGAAGTTGCTAACTGTTTGATCCTTACAGATTTTGTTGTGCTTGACATGCCCGAGGATGGGAGCATGTCCATTATTCTTGGTAGAACTTTTATTAACATCGCAGGTGCTATCATTGATTGCAATAAAGGAAAGGTCACCTTCAACGTTGATGATAAAGAACACACGGTTTATTTTCCAAAGAAGATCGACAACAGGCATGGCCTTAACTCTATAGAGAATATCGAGACCGTGAAGATTGGAGAATGGGAATGTCCACTACATATTCACCACAAATACAAAGCCATTATGGTGGGGACAATGTCCATTAAAGTAAAGGTGCAATGATCACTTCATAAGAGGGGAGACTTCTTGTTCTATATATCGCCGGTTTGTTGGTAAGACTTGATCAACCTTACTAGTGAAGCTTGTTTTATATAGGTAAAAATTCAAGCTTGTTATGTTTTCATTTGCTTTAGATTTCATTCTCTTTGTTGTACCAAGTTTTTATGTTTTTAAAGCTTCACAATACTAATCACCGCTTTAAGTATTCAGAAAGTTTTGCAGCTTTTTGAACTCCGAGAAATTTTCAAGAGTGAAGTTTTTAGAAAAATTCCAGAAAAATAAGAATAAAAATTTCCATGCCAGGAGTGACCCAGAGGCACCTGGGGCTAACCAGGGGGGCCACCAGTGGCCCAGGCGGCCAGCTGGCGCGGCCTGCCCCCTGGCCGTGCCCACAGGGCGCCTGGGGCCCACAGGCCCCACTTCCAGGTATGTCTTCTTCCTCCTCCTTCCTCTCTCTCCAAAAACACGAGTTCTGCACTTTGTTCTTGCATTCTTGCTGTTCTTGGAGGCGATTTTCGATCTCTCTCTACAGCCCACCATTCGAGCTGAATTTTTGAGCAAATACTCCCTGGTATGTAACTCCTTCACCCCTCCAATTAGATTTTTGATTGGTGGCTTCATTTGTGAGTATTTAGTAGCTCTTGGTGTTGTTTATATGAGCTTGCCTGCATGTGTAGAATTTTATTTTCCAAGTTATGATGCAAGTTTATGCCTTAGGTAAGTGAGTTGAGTAGTTTGCCTTAACTCACTTGATTTAAATCCTTGTTTTTGTAAATTGTCAAAAATTTCAGAAATGAGTTTGCTAGGAAGAGCAAAGGGGTGGCTTGGGAAGAAGAGGCCCGAGCGCTCCGACCGAGTTACAAGAGCTGCAGCTTCACCCTCGACTGCTAGGGTGAGCTACAACGAAGATCATGTGCCCTTAGAGTTGTTGGAGGACACAAATCAAGCACGTGCAATGACTTTCCCGTGCGATGAATTCCTTGAAGCTGCAGGAATTAGGGAGGAGTTCTATAATCTTTGTGCTAATGCAGGTTTGACGCGGCTCGCAACGTGCCGTGTTACTCAGTATCAAAAACTCACCTCCTGTTTTATTAACAGTTTTAGATATAACCTTGATGTTGGTTCTGTTGATTTTAAAATTTACAATGATCTTTTGACCATGCCTTTGGAAAAGTTTTGTGAAATAATAGGTGTGCCGAGCGTGGGACTGACGGGGAAGATGAGCTCTCAGCCCTCCGAGCTGAGGACCGTCTTCAACTCTCTCTGTAGCATTGATACAATGGATATTCATCGGTCAAAGATCTCCTGCATCTTATTTCCACACCTCAGGTATTTTGCATATTATATTGCAAGAGGGGTGTTAGCTCGTGACAACACGAGCAACATATCTGTGTCGGATATTGCTATCCTGGCAACCGCCCTTTCAGGGAGGTTTGATTATAATGTGGGTGCCTTGATTGCTCGACGCCTTGCTATGAACGGTAACATGGGAGACTTATTTGGTGGAGTTTAAGCCACACTTATCCTCGAGTCTCTTAATGGCACCCCACACCCCGATGATAAGCCTTTTACTTATTTAAGTTTTGATCTTGCTGCTCTGAAAAGGCATAAGTTTGTTACCATGACTTCCGAGTTTGGTAACCTTGATTATATCTTGCATTTCGGAGCTACCACGGAACGCAAGATCCGTCTACCTGCACCTCTTTTGTTTGATTTTTCTCGCAGGAACGGATGGTCCTTTGATGTTATCCAGTTCGATGAGTTCGTGGTCCCGCATCAGTTTCATAACCCCATGGAGGGGGTTGTTCCCGACGAGGAGGAGCATGGTGAGTTCCCACCTTTCCAGGGGGAGACCTTCACCCAGTTTGGTGAAGGGTCTTCCTCTGCTTGGAGCGCGGATCCTTCTTCGTGGGAGGAGCCGAGGACTTCGGTGTACACACCGGAAGCCTCATACGACCCTTGTACTCACCAGTACTACCCTGGAGCAGGAGGCTCCTGGGGACATTAGCTACTACCAACTTAGGCCAAAAGCCTAAGCTTGGGGGAGTACGTGCCCTTCTCACTTTTCCATTGTATTATCCATTTTATTCGCTTTGATATTTTCGAAGTTTTTTCCCGTTCTTCTTTCTTTCTTTCTTTGCAAAAATAACAAAAATATTTTCTCTTTTCTTTCGCTTTCTTTTAACCTTTAAAAAACCCAAAAAGATTTCCTTTCTCTCTTTAGTTTTCTTTGTTTTCAGAGATCAGCCCGAGTCCGTGATGGCATTTGATTATATTTCCTACGTTCGATCGTGCAAGTGACCAGGCAGTAATGACGAATATCGACGGAAGGGAAGTAACAAGGAAAACCGGTATGAACTCTTCTTGTTTCTACTTTTGTACATATGCCTGTACTTATGATCTAGAGACCAGCTTGTAGCGACATAGTTCTATGTTTACAATGCTTTCCCAGCGTTCATGCTTTCCTTGTGGCTAGTCCCAAATAGCCAGAGTACATAATGTGTTGTTAAAATGATTTACACGCATTGCATTGTTCATGGTTTGGAACACTGGAGTGGTATTTCCCTTCGGAGGATTTTTGGATTGACTTGGCACATGTTTACACATGCTTATGACTAGAAAGTCTATTTTTGCCTTGATGATCTTTTTGTTTCAGAATAGTTATATCACTTTCATGCCCGATTCAATGTTTCTTTGTCGCTCTGCATGATTATGACAGTTATTGCTCTCTAGTTGGTCACTTCCCAGTCTTTTGCTAGCCTTCGCTCGCACTAAGCGGAATTCTTCTTGTGCTTCCAAACTCCTTTTTCAAACCCAGTTATTCCATTTGAGTCCACCATACCTACCTATATGTGGTATTTACCGTCCACTCCTAACTTAGACTTTCTTGTGCCATCTCGAAATTTATTCGAAAGCTTCCCTTTTGTAACTGTACAAGCTCATGGTCCGGTGAGGGAAATCAGTATCTTTCATGCCAAAAATATTTTGACGGAAGTTTTAACTAGTCAAAACAGAAAAATAAAAAAATATATGAGAGTTACACCTCCCCCATACTCGATGATGGAGTGATATGGACCAAATGCTGCTTATGATAGGTGGAACGATACCCTCCTTCCATCCTTGAGGCAAAATAAAAGGTTCCATAGACCATCGAAGGATTCATGGATAAGGGAATATGTGTAAGAAAAAGGCATTATATATGGTTGGCATGGGAGATATTGAGAGACCTTTACCGTTCACCGTTGACTGGAAAGTTGCACTTCTCATAAATGTTTTATCTCTGTTTTCAAAACCAAGAGCTCTAGCACATGTTTAGTCTTTGTTTCCTTTCACGGGTTTTCAACCTTGCCATCAAAAGCCACGGTTCGAGAGTCTCCCCTTCTTTCTTCAAAGCACCAACTATGAGAGCATAATTGTCATTCTTAGTGTCACATGCATTGTCCCAAAGTATTACATTGTCTTCTGCATACTTGTGTTATTGCTAGTTTGAAATTCTAATTTCTAGTCACCTTTAAAACTCCGGAGGAGTTTCTGCATTTATGTTTTGCTTCACTCATGGAGGCTAGCGAAATGCCACTCAAGTATGTTCAAGCTATGTGCATTGTGATCCTGTCTTGATTTTCAGTAGCTTATTATTTACTTTTAGTTGTTTGTGACTGATCACATGAAAGAAGAATTGCTTCGTGCATTGTCCTTATAGCATTGTTTCATTACTTGCTAAACTCTTTTCGTAGTACATGCTTATTTACATATAATGAAGAAAAAGAGTTTGTCAAAGTTTTCTTTGTCGCGTCTAGTTCGTTGAACTGAATTGCTTGAGGACAAGCAATATGCTAAGCTTGGGGGAGTTGATACGTCTCAAACGTATCTACTTTTCCAAACACTTTTGCTATTGTTTTGCCCTCATTCTTGCATGATTTGGATGAAACTAACCCGGACTAACGCTGTTTTCAGCAGAGATGCCTGTATGGTTTTATTGTGTGCAGGAAAATGGATTTTTAGACATCCCAGAAAATTCCTAGAAAAATACCAGAAAATCCAGGCACCCGATGGAGCCAGGAGCCAGAAGTGGGACCAAAGGGGAGCCCAGGCGCCCCCTGGCGCGGCCAGGGGTGGGGCCGCGCCCTCTGGCCGCCTGGGCTGCTCCCCCCTCCTCTGGTGCCCTACCGAGGCTCCTATTTATCCCCGTGACGAGAAAACTCCAGAACGGAAGTCGTTTTCCCAGTTTCCGTCGCGGAGCCGCTGCCACCCTCTGTTCTTCTTCGGGAGGGCTAATCTGGAGGCTGATTTGGCCTCCGGAGAGGGGAGATCGTCGCCATCATCATCACCATCACTACTCCATCTATCCTCCATGACTTCTCTTCACATGTGTGAGTAATTCTCTGTTGTAGGCAAAGGGGATGGTAGGGATTGGATGAGTTTAATCATGTAATAGTTCGTCAGATTGTTGGGGGCATGTTGCCTATCATCTAGATTGGTGTTTATCTTCTTTGCTACAACTTGTTGTTCTTAATGCTTGTCAATTTGGGCCCGAGTGCCATGTTTTTAGATCTGAACCTTATGTGTTTTCATGAGTATATTTGTGTTCTAGATCCTATCTATGAGTTGTATGCACCTATTATGGTCCAGAACCGGCGATCCCAAAGGTGACAGCTTGGGACACCAAAGGGGATGGTCCATGATTTGAGGATTCCATGTATCCATTGAGTTTATTGCTTTGTTCCGGTGCTCTTTGACAGAAGTGCCTTAATCTCCATAAGTTCCTTTTGGCCCTGTTCGTAGCGGGATGGTAGGATAAAAGATGTTGTGCAAGTTCTTATTGCAAGCACGCACAACTACCTACGGGATACATGCCTATTGTTTGATATTTGCCTAGATGATCATTGCTTTTCTGTGTGCCTTGCCCCGTGTTAGAATCTATTATATGTTTACTCCCATCCATGCGGCTCCTGACCATCCATCTCCCTAGCCTACAGTGTTTTAAATCCTGCTGATTACTAGTTGTTACTTTTTGCTATTTACTTTTGTTGTTGCTATCATCACTATCATATCACCGTTACCACTTATCTATTGTTGCAAGCAAGTATATTTCAGGTGCGGTTGAATTGACAACTCAACTGTCAAAGCTTATAAATACTCTTTGGCTCCCCGTGTGTCGAATCAATAAATTGGGTTAACTTACCCGCGAAGACTATCTCGATCCCTTACGCCTATGGGGCATCAGTTGGGTTCGGAAAGCCTGGCATATGCAGATATGGCCTTGCTGAACAGCTAACATCAAGGTTCGATTGGCAGGCTTGACGTATGTAGATGCGGGCCTAGAACATAGTAGATCGAAAGATCGAGCACGAGTCACATACCTGATGTGATTGGCTTAGAGGCCTACCTGGGTCGCATACTGATGGCCGTGACGATCGGGGGAGATATGGGTCTGGGATTGTGTAATCACTTAGTTAAATTGAAAGGTGTTTATCTAAGTGGGAGCTTTCTAGAATTTTGAAGATTAAATTGAAAAACTCCACATTATGAACAAAAGTCTAAATATGTATCCTTGTGAATCAAACTTTGTAGATGGCAGCACCACGCCCCTTGTTCAACTTAGGATCGTTTCTAGAGAAAGACAAACTGAAAACTGATGGGAAAACTTCACCAACTGGTTCCGCACCCTGAGGATTCTCCTCGTTCCCCTCAAAATGGCATATGTACTAGAGGGTGCGTTAGGTGACGCACCAGCAGATGATGCCAGTCAGGATGACAAGAATGCCTATCTTTCCAGGACTGATGATTACAACCTTGTCCAGAGTGGCATGCTCTACTCCATGGAGGCTGAGCTACAGAAACACTTTGAGAGGATGGGTGCATATGAGATTATCATCGACCTCAAGGCGGTCTTTGCACCTCAAGCCAGGGCTGAACGGTATGAGGCTTCTGAAGCCTTCTTCTCAGCAAAGATGGACGAGCACGGCAGCGTGAGTAAACACGTGGTCAAGATGTCTGGCTACGTTCAACTCTTGAATGATCTGGAATGTAAGATTCCAGATGAACTTGCTGTTGATAGGATGTTGCAGTAGCTTCCCCCTAGCTACAAAGGCTTTGTGCTGAACTAAAACATGCAGGGGATGACCAAAACCCCTTCTGAGTTGTTCGCCGTGATGAAAAGTGCTGAGGTTGAGATCAAGAAGGAGCACGCTGTCTTCATGGTCAACAAGACCACTGAGTTTAAGTAGTCAAGCAAGCGGGAGAAGGCTAAGAGAGGTGGCACCAAAAGGGATGGCAAGTCAGTTGTCATTCCTCCCAAAGCACCTAAGCCCAAACCCGGAGTTGAGTGCTTCTACTGCAAGGGTGAAGGTCACTGAAAACGCAACTGCCCCAAGTACCTAAAGGACAAGAAGGCTGGCAAGGTCGCCAAGAGAAACGAAGGTATATTTGATATACATATTGTTGATCTTTTCTTGACAAGCGCCGGGAACACATCCTGCATACTAGATACAGGATCTGTCGCTCATATTTCTAATTTTGTTCAGGGACTAAGGAATAAGAGACGCTTGCTGAAAGATGAAGTGACGATGCTCGTGGGGAATGGATGTCAAATTGATGTGTTGGTGGTCGGCACGAAGCATCTTAATCTGCCTTCAGGATTAGTTTTGGTTCTGAATAAATGCTACTATGTACCCGCATTGAGTGTGAACATCGTTAGTGGCCCTTGCTTGAAGCGAGACCACTATTCTTTTCAGTCTGATACAATTGGTTGTTCGATTTATAAGGATGAAGTGTTTTATGTTCACGTGCCGGAGCAACGTGGTTTATTTGTACTAGCATAAGCTGCATATCATGATTACGAGATATGGCAGATGGATGTGAAAACTGCATTCCTAAATGGCAACATTGAGGAAGAGTTGTATATGATGCAACCAGAGGAGTTTATCGATCCAAGGAATGCTGATAAGGTGTGCAAGCTTCAACGGTCCATCTATGGGTTGAAGCAAGCATCTCGGAGCTGGAATCTTCGATTTGATGAGGTCATTAAAGATTTTGGATTTTTCCAAAACGTCGAAGAGTTCTGCGTCTATAAGAAACTGAGTGGGAGCCCTGTAGAATTCCTTGTGTTATATGTAGATGACATATTGCTAATAGGGAACAATAAGAAATTCTTAGGAGAAGTGAAGGAATATCTTAATGGAGAATTTTCCATGAAGGACCTTGGTGAAGCTGCGTACATATTGGGGATTAAGATCTATAGAGATAGACCTAATCGACTATTGGCTTTGAGTCAGAGCACTTATATTGACAAGATATTGAAAAGGTTCAGTATGGATAACTCCAAGAGAGGCCTCTTGGTAGTTATAAAAGGTGTCAAGTTAAGCATGACTCAGTGCCCAACCACAGCAAAAGAGAAGGAGGAAATGTCCTCAAAACCCTATGCCTTAGCCATATGTTCTCTCATGTATGCTATGTTATGTACCCGGCCGGATTTAGCGCTGGCTATTAATATGACTAATCGCTACCAGAGTAATCAGGGAGTGGCTCACTGGACCGCAGTAAAGAACATCCTAAAGTACTTGAGAAGAACAAAGGATCTCTTTCTCGTTTATGGAGGAGTTGATGAGGAGCTCACCGTAAAGGGTTACGTTGACGCAAGCCTCGGCTCAGACCTAGATGATTCGGAATGCCATACGGGATATGTAACGACCCGGTCCCAAAAGGAACCAAGTCTACTGTGCTTCTGTGCTATCCCTGGATCAGTATGCTAGCACACACAGTACTCGATGAAATACCATGAATCACATGTCAAAAATTAACGTAAATACATGGTATTTATTACCTTATAGCCTTTGGGCTAGAATACACCGCGGAAATAAACAATACATAAGTGGAGTCCCATCAACACCAACGGCAAAGTTGAGTGTAGACATCGTAACCCTACATCGCATCACTTACTCGTCGTATACAATCCTGCAACACCGAAGGTTACAGCCCAAAATGGGTCAGTACTTTGAATGTACGACAAGTTACTCCCAAAAAAATATATAACAGACCTATCTTCTACATGCAATTTTGGCTGGTGGAAAAGCTCTAAGAGTTTCAGTTTGCATAAAGCTGATTTTGTCCTACTCAAAGATTATCATAACAGTACTACAAAGCTCATAATATGATTGAATTGGTTTCTCCAAGTCAATCTATTCCCAAAGTTGATTAAACCCGATTGATTAATTAAATATGATGAGATCCGTCAACATTCCCACTTCTAGATGCTCAAAGTTGTCCGTAACCGGGGACACGGCTAATCATGATCAGTTTGTACACTCTGCAGAGGTTTGTGCACTTTTCCCCACAAGACTCGACCACCTCCTTTTTAGTTCGTCACACTGCATGTTGTATGAGAACCGGAAGGTCGAGACATGGTCTTTTAGAAGAGTTTCCCTCACTCTGGCGGTGCCCATCCCACCTACTCATAACTACGTTCGTAGCACCACCTAGTAAGAGTCACTACAACTAATCAACCAAGCCAGAGCCCATAATAGCTTGTGGCTGCACACGTAAGCTTCTAGTTATGAAAAATATGATTGATCCCTTTAAGCCTGGGTGGCATTCCGCAGTGATTACTGGCCATCTCCAGGTCACTCAGGCAAATCCACTGGTTCCTCCAGGGTGCCCCCAACCATTCCACCCAGGTGGTTCATTAAGTTTATCTTGGTCCTGCTTACTACTTAGTCACTCATACCTCATAATGGATCACTTCCCAATCCACGTCTACTTAGCAAAGCAGTATAATTCTACACGGTGGCGACAATGATATAAGGTTCAGACCTACCTCAATGAACTACTGGGTGTAATAGCATAGCATAATATATAATCCTATCAATGCATAATATTTAAGTTGGACTACAATGCATATAAAAAATATAGGTAATAGTGGAGCATGATCAAAAGAGTAACTTGCCTGGATCCTGACGATGAAATATTCTACTCGTAGTCATCTCTCCATCTCGTTACAATATATCTAACGGTAAAAGAGAAACACTTCAACACACAACTCAATCCAAAGTGAAGATCCAAATAAGATACAATTACAACATAAATATTTAGTTATTACTAATAATAAACTAATTACTATGGCATGGATAGGTTGAGATAGGATCAAGTTGGATTGGATGGAAATATGATGGCAATCATATATCCGAGGATTGTAAAATCAATTGGATATGTTGGAGGTTGATTATAAAATCAATTGGATGGAGAGTATGTCAAACTCAGTTGGTTTGTCCATATGCATATTTGAATAGGAAATCAATTCTTGGATTGGATTCAAAAAGATCTGATAGAAATCGTGATGATCTTGTTGAGAAGATTGAATTTTTGTAGCCAAATTTATATAAAAAAGAGATATAACTAAATGGAAGCTAAGACGAAGGTTTGAGGTCAAAATAGTGTATTTATATGATGGAAAGAATGTGACAATTGTCCAAACAGAAAGATTTGATTTTAAGGATCAAATTTGATGAAGAAAATATTCCAAATAAATTATAGAATAAGATGTATATCAAACATACTCAAATTATAAAAATAAATTTGATTTAAATTTCGAATTATCGAAAGTGGAATATTACTGGAAAATAATAAACTACATTTTCCAAGGAATCCGGGGATATAAAATTTGTCGAAATCCGACTTACGGGCTAGAAGATATGAATTTTTGAAGTTTATATATTTTTGCTAAAATGAATTACGGGATTAATAAAAGGATGTCACGTGGCGAGTTCTGATAGGTCCGCACCTTTTCAATTTTTTACAAAAAAAATGATGAACAAAGGGGAGAAAATCTTACCAGAGATCTCGCCGGAATTTTGGAAAAAGGTCTCCGGCGTCAACGAACAGCCGAATGGGGTAGAGGATGATTTGGGCTACTCGATGGACAAGGTTATAGCTCCATGTTCGCCTTCGGATAGCCGAGAAGTTCCACCGGAGTAGAGAAGAACGCATGAAGAGCACAATGACATGGACGGCGTGCTCCGGCCTTGCAATCGAGAGGAAAAATATGTCACAACGGTGCGCATCGGCAAGGGGAAGAAACTAGAGGAAGAAATATGGACTAGGTACCTTTCATGGCGACAAAAATCTTCACCGGAAGTGTGGATGCATCTTTACTCCGACGAGAAATTGCGCACGAAGGATAGGGCTTTGAAGAGGGGCTTTATGCGTGGGAATGTGTGGTTCAAAGGGGTCCTAGGGGCGGTATTTATAGGGTCATGGGAGGTCCATAGAAGGAGAGTGGGTGAGGTTTTGAAATGGAGTTAATGGCATTCATGGAGAAATAATGAACATTAAAAGCGAGGTTTTGGAAATAGATTTAATGGCATTTATGGAGAAATAATGGGCATTAAAAGCGAGGTTTTGGAAATGAATTTAATGGCATTCATGGAGAAAATTATGGACAATTAAAAGCATTAAAACGCGTGTTTGTTTCCATGAATGGATTCCTCATGAACTTGTCCACAACTTTTTTGTAGGTTCTGAAGTGAATCGGTCAAAAGAGTAGATGGGAGGAAAAGAGGAAGAGCTTCAGTTGCCATGGCCATTTGCTTCTGTGTTCACGTACACATGAACGAACGAGAGGAAGAAGACAGCTCGCTCGGGCTATGGGCCTGAGTGCAAAATTTGTCCCAAGATAAAGAAAAAGGAAAGAGAGATAGAGGGAAAAAATTAGATAGGTGACCTCAGTCCAATTGAATTAGGAATCCTATTTTGGGTTAAACACTCTCAAATAAAATTGTATAGGCCAAATAAAACATAAAGAGCCTAGGAAAACTATATTTGCCTCTCAGAATACATTTTAGAAATTGATTTTTATAAAAAAAACTCATTAACGACATTATTAAAAAAATTCAATACTGTTTTTGGAGAAGTCATATTATCTCCTCTCATTTTGTTTATTAAATTATTGGAAATATTTAAATATCTCTTAAACGTCAATATCCAATAAACTCCAAAATAAGAATTCGAGAATGAGTATGGGACCACAATAAATTTAAGAAAGTCATTTTATTCTCACTCGGAAATATTTAATTGTGGTTCGTACCAAATTTCAAAAGGACAAAAGAAAGAAAATCATTCTTTGAAATTTTGAATAAAGTTCACAACCAAAATTTTCATTATTGGATAAATGATTATCCAATTTTATTAAATGGTTTGTAAAGGTTTAAACAAAAACTCAAGGGAAAAGTTTTCATTTATCCCAAAATCAAAACAATTCAATCAATATTATATTATTTATTAACATCCCAAAAAAAAATTCATGTTGAACGGTGGCGCAATTAGCTGGATGAGAGGCAAACATTCAGTCGTCGCCCAATCTACAATGGAATCGGAGTATATTGCCGCTTGTGAAGCGTCAAACGTGGCGCTGTGGCTGAAGAAGTTCGTGATCGATCTTGGCGTCTTTCCTAGCTGCACTGACCCCTTGGGAATCTTCTGCGACAACACGGGTGCCATTGCTAACGCGAAGGAGCCAAGAACTCACTCTACAGCCAAGCACATTCTCCGAAAGTTCCATGTGACGCGAGACTACGTCCAGAATGGACACACTAGGATTCACAAGATACATACGGATCTGAACGCAGCAGACCCGATGACTAAACCTCTTCCACAGGGCAAGTTTGAAGAACACCGAGAGACTATTGGTGTTAGATACATACCTGATGTAAACTAGTGTAATTTGTACTCTAGTGCAAGTGGGAGACTGTTGGATATGTGCCCTAGAGACAAATTAATAAAGATATTTGTCACATATTCGTTTTGTTCAAAATACATTTTATACTTTGCTATAACTGTATTACTTGGAAATAATAATACAGGTGTAGTATAAAACATAGGTTCGTAGTTTAACTCGGGTAAACTATCTCATTGGGCAATTGATTGATCAAGCTTTCCTGATCATGGCGACACTTAAGTCCATTGACAATGAGGTCATGTCATTAGGGGAATGATGTGATGGACATACACCCACCTAAAGTATTGCAATGTGATCGAGTCACATAGTTCAGCGTTGCCATGAATTTGTAACGTATGGCTTAGTCCTTAGACCGTAATGATCATACGTAATTGTCATCTATGAGGAGACTTTGATTTGTATCCCACCACCTGACTGATATATGCTGGCCATAATGGTGCACTTTGGGTATTCCGAAATAGATGGTTGATGAGTATGTTAATAGATCAGAGCGGGATTTGTCAGTCCTTGTAACAGGACAGGTACTCTGGGCCCACTCGGTGATATTGCATAAATAGCTTGCAAGCAGGTGACTAGGTGATACGTCCCAAACGTATCTATAATTTTTGCTTGCTCCATGCATGTTTTGTGTGACTTTGCCATGATTTGCTTAAAGTTTCATACACTTTTGAGCATATTTGGACTAATCTATTAACCCAGTGCACCCAGCTGCCAGTTGTTGTTTTCTGCTGTTTTGTATTTCAGGTTTTCTGGCCATTAAAAGTGCTCCAAAAAATCCGGAAAAATCAGATAAAAAATCTGCGACACGGAAGCTTCCGGAAACACCAAAGGAGGGAAGGGGGCCACCACAGGGACTCCAGAAGAGTCCCTGGCGCGGGCCCACCCTAGGCCGCGCCAGGGAGCCTCCTGGCTGCCCTGTGGCCCCTCTCAGTGCCCCCCTTCGCCTATATTTACCTCCCGTCACGGAAACCCCTGGGAGGAACACCTTTTTCGCGATCTCGCCTCTGTACCGCCGCGACCGCCGTTTCTAGATCGGGGCTGCCTGGAGAAGCTACTCCGGCACCCTGCCGGGAGAAGCTACCCCCTCCGGGAGACCATCCATAGCCATGGACGCCTCCCGTATGTACCGTGAGTAGTTTCCCTTGGACCATGGGTCCGTGACCAATAGCTATGTGATCTATCTCTCCACTCTTTGTGCCTCCACTTTCGAGACCTCGTGAGCTGCCTCACATGATCGAGGCACCTTTGTAATTTTCTGTTGTTGCTATGCTGAGTTTGTTGGGATCTGATGGATTATGAGACTATGTTCAGATTGTGATGAGTAATATATTTGGTTCTTATCTTTTATATTTTGTTCTTGAGTAAATTCTTGCATGTTCTCCGTTATCGTATTTTACTTTGGCCAAGTGATTTGTTGAAAATCCAAGAGGGAGCGTTATGCTTGATTGTGGGTTTAGACCCTTGATGTCTAGCTTGAGTGACAGAAACATGAGACTAGGGGATGTGCTGTTGCCACCAGGGATAAAACAACGGTGCTTGTATCCGCGGATGCAAGGATTGATTACTTTACGCAAAGTTCTTTTAATGGAGTTGTCTGTTGCTTTGGATTTACACTTTGGGTGGGATTCGCAACTTAATACCAGCGAGATGTTCTGGATAGATATCTCAAGGTGGATGATTCATAGTAGATGCAGATGGATTTCGGTCTACTTACCTTGGCGTACTGCCCATTGCTTTTGAGCCCTTCCTTTCTTTGCAGCATAGTTAGCAATGCGGTGCCTTCATAATCCTGTCAATTGCCCAACTGTGATTTGTTTACCTCGCTAGCACTTTTATCGTCTTTTGGGAGAGAGACATCACTAGTGAAAATCACGGGACCCCGGTCCATATTCATATCACTGTTTACATCCTTAGTTTACTTTCCAGTTGCTATCACTATCATTATCTCGTGCGTTTTATCCGTTGTAAACAGCAAGGACGGAGGAATTGATAACTCCTCTGTACTCGTTGGGAGAAAAGTTATCTGTATCTGTGTGCAGGTCCAGGTGAAGTTAGCAACCCTCGGTTGTGAATGGCGCCATTGTTCACTTTACCACCTTCTTGTATCTCTGCAAGTCCTACGGGAGACAAACCCTATCCTCTACATAGGGGAAATTTTTTGCTACGCTACATCTCACCTTCCACTTGGGGTAACCAACGAGGAGTGAGAGATCCTCACCGTATCAAGCAAATTTCTGGCGCCGTTGCCGGGGACTCCAGTCTACAAGATAGGGGAGTTGCACACTATCTTTTATCTTTGCTTTTTAGTCTTGTTAGTTTACCTTTCAGTTTTTACTTTTGTGTCCCTTATAAAAAATACCAAAAATACCAGCTGCTACTATGGGTTCCAATGAAAACACCAAGTTGTGTGACTTTACTAGTCACAACAACAGTGACTTTATCTGCACTCCTATTTCTACACCTGCTACTTTAGCACCTTCTTATGAGATTAAACCTGCTTTGCTAAACCTTGTTATGAAAGATCAATTCTATGGTGCTAGAGATGATGCTGCTTTGCATTTAAATAATTTTATTGAGATTTGTGATATTCAAAAGTACAAAGAAGTAGATGGTGAAATTGTTAAGCTTAAGATTTTTCCTTTCTCTTTGAGGGTTGAAGCTAAAATCTGGTTTCAATCCTTGCCTAAGAATAGCATAGATTCTTGGGATAAGTGCAAGGATGCTTTTATTGGGAAGTACTATCCCCCTGCTAAAATTATTCAATTGAGGAGTAACATTATGAATTTCAGGCAATTGGATAATGAACATGTTGCCCAGGCATGGGAACGTATGAAGACGCTTGTCAAGAACTGACCCACACATGGACTGACTACCTGGATGGTTATCCAGACTTTTTATGCAGTCTTGAACTTTACCTCGGGGAACCTGTTAGATTCGGCCGCGGGAGGAACCTTTATGTCGACCACACTTGGTGCTGCCACAAAGATACTTGACGAGATGATGCTGAATTACTCTCAGTGGCTCACCGAAAGATCTCCAACTGGTAAGAAGGTAAATTCTGTCGAGGAGATCTCCTCTCTAAATGAAAAGGTTGACCTTATCATGTCTCTACTTACCAAGAAAACTCCTATTGATCCTCAAGATGTTCCATTAAATTCTTTGGTTGCTCAAGAACAAATAGATGTGAACTTTATCTCTAGAAACAACTTTAATAATAATGCTTATAGGGGCAACTTTGCTAGTAATCCTAGACCGTTTCCATCCACTTATGGGAACAATAACACATACCCTAGCAACAAGAACCCCACCTCTGAACTAGAGAGTATGCTTAGATACTTTGTCACTACCCAAAAAGCCTTCAACAAGAATGTGGAAGAAAAACTAGCTAAATTAGATAATCTTTGTTTGAAGGTAGAAAACTTAGCCCTTGATGTTGAGATGTTAAAAATTAGAACCTCTCCCCTTGAGGAGAGTAAGGTCACTCCTATTAATGCTATCCAGTTACAAATCAATGAAAACATTAGGATGTTGGCTAAACTTAAAGAAAGATCGGCTAGAGAAAAAAAGGAAGAGGAAAGAATTAAGAACCTTCCTACCTACCACACAGTAGCCACTATCCAATAGTTGAGGATGTCCAAACAGTTAGCACCCATCACACCCCTAGTCCCACTGGACCTATCAATGCTGATGCTACCACCTCAACCATAGATGAAGAAACCTCTATGAACGTAGAGGCTTTCAAACAAGTGAGCTTAAATGATATCACTACCTCCTTGATAGATAGTAGTGACCTAGACTTTGACAGCTGCACTTTACCTGAAGTTATTGGTTTCCTACACAAGATGTCTAGAGACCCCTACACTAGCACACTTAATCTTTCCTTCACAGAGCATATCACCAATGCTCTAATCAAAGTTAGGGAGGAGAAGCTTAGACTAGAAGCCTCCATACCTAGGAAGCTAGAATATGGTTGGGATCCTATGACAAAAATCAAATTGAATAACTTCTCTTGGTATGCTTTATGCGATGTTGGAGCAAGTACCACAGTTATGCCCAAAAGAATGTATGATATGCTTGAATTGAAACCTTTTGATTCTTGTTCTTTTGGTGTTCGTCTTGTTGATTCTTCCATAAAGAAACCTTTGGGGAAGATCGAAAATGTTCTTATCATTGTCAATGAAAATTATGTTCCCGTTGATTTCACTACTATGGACATTGAATGTGAACCTTCTTGTCCAATTATTTTGGGACGTCTTTTTCTTCGCACAGTTGGTGCTGTTATTGACATGAAAGAAGGGATTATAAAATTCCAATTTCCTCTCAAGAAAGGGATGGAACATTTCCCTAGGAAAAAGATTAAGTTACCTTTTGAGTCCGTCACACGGGCTAGTTATTCTCTTGAAAAGACTTGATCTTCTGCTTTAAGCCTAGCAAATGGCTCTAAAGAAGCGCTTTCGGGAGGCAACCCGCAACGAATTTAGGTTTTCCTTTTTGTTTTTCTTCTGTTCTTAGTGTTCTTGATGATTGTTACTACTGTAGCAACATCATTGTATCTTTAATTTTTAAGCTTTGTGCCTTTTATAGCATCATACGGCAAGGGAAGTAAAAGTTGTGACATGCTGTCCAGAAAACAGATTCTGTCCTCGTGACTAGAAAGATCATGGAAAAATACCAGTTCATCTTTTTGAGCTCAAATTTTTACACAGCGTGCTCTATAAAATTACAAAACTTCCGTATGTTCTGAGTTTTTTTATTTTAGTTGCAGAAGTACCCCTAAAAAATTCGTTTCTATCTGCTGTTCTGTTCTTCACAGATTCTACCACATTTTGTCTCTCTCTACTTTTGCAAACCTTAAGCTTGCTTTTTCTTTGCAAAAACCTTTTGGCAATATTGGGAAACAGTAGCTCTTCAAGTTTATCTTTATTTCCAGCAAAGTAAAAATTATTTTAATAGGGTACTAACCTCTCTAATCAGTCTACAATGAGTTATGTATGAAGGAGTTTTCAAGTGTGCGATGGAAGATGATGAAAGAAGATCTTGGAGTGTCAAACGCTCAAGCTTGGGGATGCCCATGTGCACCTCCAATAAATATTCAAGGAGACTCAAGCGTCTAAGCTTGGGGATGCCCACGTGCATCCCCTTCTTCATCAACAATTATCAGTTCGTCTCTCGTTGCACTATATTTTTATCACTTCATGCGTTATGTGCTATTCTTGGAGCGTCTCGCTCTTAGGTTTTGTTTTTAGTTTTCTTTTTCTTTGTTTTCTGTAGTAACAAGTTAGATCCCAGCTTACTTTCTTTTGTGTTGGAGAGATACACGCTCCGCTTGAATTAGAACTGCTCATAGGATTTGCTTGCTTATTCTTTTAGCTGTGAGTTGTTCTTTTTCTTTTCTTAGCTGCTGCTCTGTTTAGTTGTAGTGCTTTAGTTTTTCTAGAGCTTTTCTTTTGTTTTAGGTTGAACTTTCTATAGGTTGCATGTTTTATCTTGTTAGATAGTTTGCATGTTGCACTGAGTTTTGTGTCTTGACTAGAAGTAGGTACTTGAAGTTGCTTTTCTCTTTGTAGTAGTAACTTGCAATAGTTTTGAGGTATTGACTAGAGTAATGTTTGAACTTTTGGTGTCAAGAGCTCGATCCTATTAGTGATAGATGTCGTATTTTTGGCAATCCGTGTGTTTTTCGAAAACCAAAAACCCCTGTTGAGAACTCTAGCTACTAGATGGATCACTAACCTCTGGAGGGTTCGAATATTAGAGTACACTCACGTACCATGAGTCGAGGATGCGCAAGGATAACCAAACCCCCATACACTCCTCCTCGGGGTACTTGTCTCTTTGTGGACCTCCTGATTAGATTGAGAGTTACCGCTAATAAGTGCATGAGTTCTTCGGACTAATGTGAGTATTCGAAAGTTGACACTTCCACATACCTATACTTTTTCTAGCCTCTTCGGTACCGTGCATTGCCCTTTCTCATCTTCAGAGTTGGCGCATAATTCGCTGCTGCATCCAAACCCTTGGCACGATACGCTCTGTAATCATAAGCCTCCTTATATCTTTCCTCAAAACAGCCACCATACCTACCTACAAGGCATTTCCATAGCCTTTCCGAGATACATTGCCATGCAACATCCACCTTCTCATGACTTGATCCTCATGTCATACCTTTGCATCATGATAGTTATATCTTCTTTATGTGAGTACCTTTGTAAAGTGTGAAAGATCTCCTACATGCTTGTAAAATATAGAGTGTTCCCCTAAAGTGAGGAAAAGATCCCAAAGAGGACAAAATCAAAAGATCCCAAAGAGGACAAATGAGAGTTAAATAGAAAGAGCCATTGAGGCCACCAGAAAAATGCAAAAAAATAGAAAAAAGAGAAAAAGAAAAAATAAAAAGAGAGAGGGGGGCACACTACTATTCCTTTTGAGAGATCCACACTAGTACTTCATCCTCTATCCCTTGTACTCCATAGAGATCATCATTCATGCATATAGCTATGTGGGGACCTTCACACTATAGAACTTGGCTTGTATATTCCAATAATGAGCCTCCTCAAACGAGCTCTAGGTCTTCTTGAGCAAGCAAGTTAGATGCACCCCCACTAGTTCCCTTGGAGAGCTTTTAGCTCACATGTGCATCCGTTGCATGGCAATCCCTACTCCTCACATCATATCTATCATATGGCCTTCTCTCTCCTATGATTGTCCTCATTGATGTGAGCCTTTCACACCTTTTTTGTCTTCCTCCTCCACCTTCTTTCTGTTTCTCCTTTTAGGTGTCAACTTTCTTGCTCACGCTCATCCATTGCATGAGTGCTCAAAATATCGAAAGGGAGTGGATCAGTTTGACTTGTACCCGGCTAGTGGTCTGGGGACGAGTCAAGATAAGAATCCGAAGGAGACCAAGTGTGAAACTTTAGTAGATAGTTGTTCTCAACAACCTTTTTTCTCTTTTTTCCCAGTCCCATGCTTGCACGCAAACACCATCTGGAGATATTCGAGTCACGGACAGCGAGAGCTCTTGTACCTTTTGTTCTTTTGTTGCTTGTGTCAATGCTAATATAGACTCTTGCTTGTTAAGACTTGAATTGAATTGCATGCTTTGATTGCTTTACTTAAAAGTCCTTTTATGGTTGTGTGGCATGTCACCACAGAAATTATGCTTGTTATCATTTACCTATTCTAGGACGAGCAGGAATTAAGCTTGGGGATGTTGATACGTCCCAAACGTATCTATAATTTCTTCTTGCTCCATGCATGTTTTGTGTGACTTTGCCATGATTTGCTTGAACTTTCATACACTTTTGAGCATATTTGGACTAATCTATTAACCCAGTGCACCGAGCTGCCAGTTGCTGTTTTCTGCTGTTTTTGTATTTCAGGTTTTCCGACCATTAAAAGTGCTCCAAAAAATCCAGAAAAATCAGATAAAAAATCAGCCACACGGAAGCTTCCGGAAACACAAAAGGAGGGAAGGGGGGCCACCATAGGGACTCCAGAAGGGTCCCTGGTGCGGCCCCACCCTAGGCCGCGCCAGGGAGCGTCCTGGCTGCCCTATGGCCCCTCTCGGTGCCCCCCTTCGCCTATATTCACCCCCCGTGACGGAAACCCCTGGGAGGAACTCCTTTTTCGCGATCTCGCTTCTGTACCGCCGCCACCGCCGTTTCTAGATCGGGGCTGCCTGGAGAAGCTGCTCTGGCACCCTGCCGGGATAAGCTACCCCCTCCGGGAGACCATCCATAGCCATGGACGCCTCCCGTATGTACCATGATTAGTTTCCCTTGGACCATGGGTCCGTGACCAGTAGGTATGTGATCTATCTCTCCCCTCTTTGTGCCTCCACTTTCGAGACCTCGTAAGCTCCCTCACATGATCGAGGCACCTTTGTAATTTTCTGTTGTTGCTATGATGTGTTTGTTGGGATCTGATGGATTATGAGACTATGTTCAGATTTTTATGAGTAATATATTTGGTTCTTCTCTTTTATATTTTGTTCTTGAGTAAATTCTTGCATGTTCTCCGTTGCCGTATTTTACTTTGGCCAAGTGATTTGTTGCAACTCCAAGAGGGAGCATTATGCTTGATTGTGGGTTCAGCCCCTTGATGTCTAGCTTGAGTGACAGAAATATGAGACTAGGTGATACGTCTCAAACGTATCTACTTTTCCAAACACTTTTGCTATTGTTTTGCCCTCATTCTTGCATGATTTGGACGAAACTAACCCGGACTAACGCTGTTTTCAGCAGAGCTGCCTGTATGGTTTTATTGTGTGCAGGAAAATGGATTTTTAGACATCCCAGAAAATTCCCAGAAAAATACCAGAAAATCCACGCACCTGATGGAGCCAGGAGCCAGAATTGGGACCAGAGGGGAGCCCTGGGGGCCCCAGGCGCCCCCCTGGCGCGGCCAGGGGTGGGGCCGCGCCCTCTGGCCGCCTGGGCTGCTCCCCCCTCCTCTGGTGCCCTACTGTAACAGCCCAGTTTTCACAAAATTAAAAAATTTTGTTTTTTGCGTGAATTGTTTGATTGTCTGATTTGTTTGCGGTGTTTGCATCCCCGATTTATTGATCGGCGATTATTTTTTCCCCTCCTATCTCGTACCGGACGGAGACCGACCCTTGCCACCCTGACACTCGACCTTGCGACACCGGGTTTCACCCGATCACCGTCGCGAAAACCGCACGGGACCAGCCGCAGCCAACGGAACAAAAACCTCGTTTAATAATTAAACGGGATATATTTTATAGCGTGCCGGAAAGTGTTCTCGGAACGGTTCCAGCGTGAGGTGAACGGCTCTGGCTCGACGCGTTGATCGCGCAGTTCGAAGTTTTACCCGAATCGGAGGTACTGCGGACCCCCGGCGGTCAGAAACGCGATCACCGGACACGCGAGAGGGGTACCGAGGGCGTTTGTGTCAACTGGCCAGCCAACCTGCCTATATATGGACCCCCACCTCCCAAACCAGCCAATTAGGGTTCCCCTTATGGCATAATTGCATCCACCCCCCTCTTTTTGCACAAAATTAGCCCCAAAACCCCGAAAATCCTCGAAACCCTAGATCCCAAGCGTCCCTGGCCGTCAGATCCTCAGATGGAGGGCTCTGATCGTTCCACGTCGCCCCCAGCAGCCTCCCAGACGACCCGGGGCCCGCAGGGCCAAGATCTCGCCGCCAGGGCCCACGTCGGGCCCGATCTGGACGTGCCCCCGGCCGCCTCCCGAGCCTCCTCGCCGTGGACGCCGTCGCCGTTGCTCCGGCGAACTCGCCGAGCAGCCGCGCCCCAGGTCTCCTCCAGCCGCGCCTCCCCTCCTCACCTCCTCTTCTCACCAGCCCGCTCCCTCTCCTCACACACCGGCCGCCGCCGAGCCATGGAGTCTTCCCAAGCTTGAGCCCGCCGTCCTTCCGCCGGATCCGGCGACCTAGGCCACCTCATGCGCCGCCCACCATCGGATCGGCGCCGCCCGCCACCGTCCGGCCTCCCCGCGCCTGTTTCCCCGCCCCACCTCGCCTGCAACCTCGCCGGAGGCCGCCGCTGCACGTGTCGGCGCCGTCGTTTGCCTCCGCTGGAGACGAGGGCGCCTCCAACGCTCGTGGCCGTGTGGGCCGGTCAGCCCCAAGCGGCCCAGTGCGCCAGGCGGCCCAGCAAGCCGCCAGCCCAAGCCAGGCCTGATGGGCCAGGCCCGTGGTAGTTTTTTTTCTTTTCCCTACCTCTGTTGATTTTTTCTGCTGATTCATTTTTCTGCTGCGAATAGCGATTAATCCGTAGCTCCGATGAACGTGCCCCCAAAATGAAAGTTGCTTAGAATTGTGTGTACTTCAATTCATCTTTTGCGAGCATTTGCATTTGAGGTCATCTTGATTGTGTAATTGTGTGCTAAACAGGGCAACTAGTCGTTAATTGCAAACTGTTGATTAACTGTTGTTGAAACTGTTGCTTGATTGAAACTTCAGGCGATGGTTGCTTCGCAACCCTACGTCGGAATTGTTTGATTCCTTTTGCGTTGCGTTAAGCATTGTTTCTACTTCCGTTTCATGCATTCACATGCCATAATTGCTTGTTGCATCATGACTGTATCTTGCTCCAAAGTAGCTACCCTGCTGTTAGTGTGTTGTTGTTTATATTTTGTTGCAACTTCGGCGGACGAGTGTGTCGCGACCGTTTATCGTAATTGAGTGATTCCAATTGCATATTGTTAAGCATCATGTATACTTACATTATATGTATTGCATTGTCATGATATTCTTGCTGGTCATATAGTTATTCATCTCCAAAGTTGTTATGCTGCTGTTGTTGACAGCCACCTCTGATTTTCACTAAGTCTGTTACTTTGCGACGCCATGTTGTTTGCTTAATATCTTTTGATCTATGACGTCTATTTGCATGATTCTTTTTGCCATGCCTTCCCTGTCATGTCTACTTTAGTTCCATATCATTTGTGAGCATGTTTGCATTGATTATCATGTTTATGCTTTGCTCTAAAGTGTGCTTCGTGATGTTGGCAGATTGTGCCTGTAACTTGTTTCGCTTATATCTTTTTAACCGTAACTCCGTTTGGGGTGTTATTTATATGTAACTTGATTAGTTTTTCGTGTACTTTGTGTTCATGCTATTGTTTGCTGTTGTTAACCAACCTAAAATATGGTTTAGGACAGAACAGTACCAAATGTTTTAATTGTCGTGCGGTACTTAGTGTATGCCATGTTTAGGTTGTGCCTCACTTAAATTGACTAGCATAGATAGTTTACTTTGTGCTTCACCTCTTGACATGTTTGTGTGTTATGCCATGCTTTCTTGAGTTGCCGTGTTAATAACCGTTGGTTGATCACCTGTAGCTAAGCAACTTGAACCACCGTAAACGTGCGGTATTCGTCGTGTGTGACCGATACCCCACTTAAACTGTTAGCAACCGTTCTCGACGATAGATCCGTATCGCGTTGCCGTGCCTTGTGTTGTCTCTTTGATCTTGTTTTGCTCCATAGTAATAGTGGTGCACCGTTGATTGCTTTCAAGTGTTTATCGTCTTGTGTGCTTCCGCGGGTACCTCTTGGAGACGATGCGAGCGTGCGATCAACTACACCTTTGGAACCCGACTTATCAACAGGAAAGGACTATACATTACTTATGATCCATTCTATTTCAACCAGTGGTTTGTATGCTAGTCTAGGTTAGGTTCGATGTTTGATCCTACCACATGTTTACAGCCTCTTTTAAACCGATACAGCCATGTCCCCTCCCAGCAAACCTTGTACTCCTATGTTACTATTGCTCGTTGCTCAGCCCCTGCTTAGTATGCATGCTTAGGATGCTACGATGTTACCATGTTACTCCTTGGTTCGGGATATCACATTAGTATATTATTGTTGTTGATGATATGATTATTATAAATGTTGACTATATTCGACGAAGGATGGAAGGTCTAGGCTATTCCGCCCCGACGATTTGTTCCATTCGAGTCACCTAGGATCCGAGTTCCGGGTATTGGTTTTAAGACTGAGCGTGCCTAACCGCGTGTGGGATTTTATGGGGTCCCCTTTTCTTACCTATCTAGCTTCAAACATTTCTAGAGGTGGCCCAAGCTGATTTACCATTTGAAAACCATGCATATATGCCTTTCGGGTAGCTCCTGGCAGACATCCTTTAAAACAACCCGTACCAGTGAGGACTTAGTTTCCCTGTTGGTCCACCTTTGACCGGCGAGGGCCCGAGGCCTCACGTGAGGCGTCTCGGTAACCCAAACCCTGTTGAGATGGAAGAGTCTGATCCGAGAGCGTGGCCAGCTTTTGGATTGGGTGTCGACTCCCCGGGGGCCACCCAGATTTGTTCGTTGTTAGCTAGAGGGACCTGTCGTTTCGGATCTCTTGGAACTAAATCATAAAATGGTTGCCTGTGATGGGTAGCAACTGAGAGAGATGGGCGAGCGTGCGGAGCCTTGTAATGGGCAGTTGGTACACCCCTGCAGGGTTAAATCTTTTCGAGAAGCCGTGTCCACGGTTATGGACGACTTGAGACCTACTCCTTGTTCATAGACAACAACAGCTGAGATAATCTTAATATAACTTGATCAACGTGTGCGTGCCTTGACTGCTTCTTCTTCGTCGAGATACGAAGAGGAGGACAAGGATAGGATAGGTGTTATGTTTGCGTAGTAGTTGATAGCAAGACTTGTTGGAGGCGATTACCTCACCGAATGCTTGGCTTCTTATCTTACTCTCTAGATCGTTAGCCACTTCATAAATGCTAGTGCGGCAGCAACCTCACCACTTACCACATCCTTACCGTAAACTACTAGTTGTCCTAGAATGACGAGTGATGAAGTCCTTGCTGGGTCAGTTGACCACTACAGTTGGATGCTGAGTACTTCTGTACTCATGATACTACCCCCAAACTCTTTATAGGGTTCTTGATCGACAACAGGTATGGTGATCGACGTTACACGTGGAGACTCGACGACGACTAGTTAGGCGGATCCCGGCGGAGGGCCTGGACCCGTGTGGTTATGGGGATCGATGTTTTTCTCTTTGCCACTAGGCATTTGCTTGTAGTCTATACCCAGACATGTATCTTCCGTTGTTGTATTGTATTTGAGGCAGTTGTATGCCGATTGTATGAGATGTTGTATCCTTGTATCTGTAATGTTGTGATATCATGTTGGAAATCCGGGGCATATGGCTTTGTCATATGTCGCGGTGGGACCGATATGTGCTTCGTCCCCGGATCTGGATGGAAACAACTATATCTGTAACAGTACCGCATATCGGGCCTTACAACTTGGTATCAGAGCCTTACCGACCGTAGGATCCCCTCTCTGGCCGAAGTCGAGTCTAGACAAAAACTATTTTGTAGTTACTAAGTTAGTTATCGGAGAGTAGGATTCTTTTTACTCCTTACCCTTGCTCTGGTCAGAAAAAGTGTCGTAAGAGTTTTAATTCTCGCCTTATCCCCTTCAAAACTCTAGGATCTCGAGTGTGTGGAGTATCGAAATCGTTAAAATGCTTTGCTTGGTAAGTATTGTCTCGATTCCGAGCTTAGGTGGGAATTCCTGTCGTACCTTTAGCTTCTCCGGTTTCAGATATCATCTGGGTCATCCAGTGCCATCCCTCCATTTACCGTTGCTTTACGACTTGCGTCGAAAATCACTATCCCTTGATCTGGTTCTCGCGATCGTTCTTCCTCTTGTCACTGACGGTTTCGTTTTTCCGACGATGTCGTCTCTCTGCGAAAATTTATCTCGACAGAAGTTCGACATCGACATGGAGCAGAGTCCCTTGTTGGTGGTGTTGAAGATCGTCGACTCTCTTCTTTCCCCCTTTCTCTCTCCCCCGGATCGTCCTGGATCTCGGGACGAGATCCCTTGTTGGTGGTGTTGTATTGTAACAGCCCAGTTTTCACAAAATTAAAAAAAATTTGTTTTCTGCGTGAATTGTTTGATTGTCTGATTTGTTTGCGGTGTTTGCATCCCCGATTTATCGATCAGCGATTATTTTTCCCCCTCCTTTCTCGTACCGGACGGAGACCGACCCTTGCCACCCTGACACTCGACCTTGCGACACCGGGTTTCACCCGATCACCACTCGCGAAAACCTCACGGGACCAACCGCAGACAACGGAACAAAACCCCCGTTTAAGAATTAAACGGGATATATTTTATAGCGCGGCGGAAAGTGTTCTCGGAACGGTTCCAGCGCGAGGTGAACGCCTCTGGCTCGACGCGTTGATCGCGCAGTTCGAAGTTTTACCCGAATCGGAGGTACTGCGGACCCCCAGCGGTCAGAAACGCGATCACCGGACACGCGAGAGGGGTACCGAGGGCGTTTGTGTCAACTGGTCAGCCAACCTGCCTATATAATGACCCCCACCTCCCAAACCAGCCAATTAGGGTTCCCCCTATGGCATAATTGCAGCCACCCCCCTCTTTTTGCACAAAATTAGCCCCAAAACCCCCAAAATCCTCGAAACCCTAGATCCCAAGCGTCCCTGGTCGTCAGATCCTCAGATGGAGGGCTCTGATCGAGCCACGTCGCCCCCAGCAGCCTCCCAGACGACCCGGGGCCCGGAGGGCCGAGATCTCGCCGCCAGGGCCCACGTCGGGCCCGATCTAGACGTGCCCCCGGCCGCCTCCCGAGCCTCCTCGCCGTGGATGCCGTCGCCGTTGCTCCGGCTAACTCGCCGAGAAGCCGCGCCCCAGGTCTCCTCCAGCCGCGCCTCCCCTCCTCACCTCCTCTTCTCACCATCCCGCTCCCTCTCCTCACAGACCGGCCGCCGCCGCGCCATGGAGTCGTCCCAAGCTCGAGCCCGCCATTCTTCCGCTGGATCCGGCGACCTAGGCCACCTCCTGCGCCGCCCGCCACCGTCCGGCCTCCCCGCTCCTGTTCCCCCGCCCCACCTCGCCTACAACCTCGCCGGAGGCCGCCGCTGCACGTGCCGGCGCCGCCGGTTGCCTCCGCTGGAGACGAGGGCGCCTCCAACACCCGTGGCCGAGTGGGCCGGCCAGCCCCAAGCGGCCCAGTGCGCCAGGCGGCCCAGCAACCCCACTCCAGCCCACCAAGCCGCCAGCCCAAGCCAGGCCAGATGGGCCAGGCCCATGGTAGTTTATTTTTCTTTTCCCTGCCTCTGTTAATTTTTCTAAGTCCCAGGATTTTTGCTGCTGATTCATTTTTGTGCTGCGAATAGCGATTAATCCGTAGCTCCGATGAACGTGCCCCCAAAATGAAACTTGCTTAGAATTGTGTGTAATTCAATTCATATTTTGTGACCATTTGCATTTGAGGTCATCTTGATTGTGTAATTGTGTGCTAAACAGGGCCACTGGTCGTTAATTGCAAACTGTTGATTAACTGCTGCTGAAACTGTTGCTTGATTGAAACTTCGGGCGACGGTTGCTTCGCAACCGTACGTCGGAATTGTTTGATTCCTTTTGCGTTGCGTTAAGCGTTGTTTCTACTTCAGTTTCATGCATTCACATGCCATAATTTCTTTCTGCATCATGATTGTATCTTGCTCCAAAGTAGCTACCCTGTTGTTAGTGTGCTGCTGTTCATATTTTGTTGCAACTTCGGTCGACGAGTGTGTCGCGACCGTTTACCGGAAGTGAGTGATTCCAATTGCATATGGTTAAGCATCATGTCTACTTCCATTATATGTATTGAATTTTCATGATATGCTTGCTGGTCATATAGTTATTCAGCTCCAAAGTTGCTATGCTGCTGTTGTTGACAGCCACCTCTGATTTTCACTAAGTCTATTACTTTGCGACGCCATGTTGTTTGCTTAATATCTTTTGATCTATGATGTCTATTTGCATGATTATTTTTGCCATGCCTTCCCTGTCATGTCTACTTTAGTTCCATATCATTTGTGAGAATGTTTGCATTGATTGTCATGTTTATGCTTTGCTCTAAAGTGTGCTTCGTGATGTTGGCAGATTGTGCCCGTAACTTGTTTTGCTTATATCTTTTTAACCGTAACTCCGTTTGGGGTGTTCTTTATATGTAACTTGATTAGTTTTTCGTGTACTTTGTGTTTATGCTATTGTTTGATGTTGTTAACCAACCTAAAATAAGGTTTAGGACAGAACAGTACCAAATGTTTTAATTGTCGTGCGGTACTTAGTGTATGCCATGTTTAGGTTGTGCCTCACTTAAATTGACTAGCATAGATAGTTTACTTTGTGCTTCACCTCTTGACATGTTTGTGTGTTATGCCATGCTTTCTTGAGTTGTCGTGTTAATAACCGTTGGTTGATCACCTGTAGCTAAGCAACTTGAACCACCGTAAACGTGTGGTATTCGTCGTGTGTGACTAATACCCCACTAAAACTGTTAGTAACCGTTCTCGACGATAGATCCGTATCGCGTTGCCATGCCTTGTGTTGTCTACTTGATCTTGTTTTGCTCCATAGTAATAGTGGTGCACCGTTGATTGCTTTCCAGTGTTTATCGTCTTGTGTGCTTCCGCGGGTACCTCTTGGAGACGATGCGAGCGTGCGAGCAACTACACCTTCGGAACCCGACTTATCAACAGGCAAGGACTATAAATTACTTATGATCCATTCTATTTCAACCAGCGGTTTGCGTGCTAGTCTAGGTTAGGTTCGATGTTTGATCCTACCACATGTTTACAGCCTCTTTTAAACCGATACAGCCAAGTCCCCTCCCAGCAAACCTTGTACTTCTATGTTACTATTGCTCGTTGCTCAGCCCCTGCTTAGTATGCATGCTTAGGATGCTACGATGTTACCCTGTTACTCCTTGGTTCGGGATATCACATTATTATATTATTGTTGTTGATGATATGATTATTATAAATGTTGACTATATTCGACGAAGGATGGAAGGTCTAGGCTATTCCGCCCCGACGATTTGTTCCATTCGAGTCACCTAGGATCTGAGTTCCGGGTATTGGTTTTAAGACTGATCGTTCCTAACCGCGTGTGGGATTTTATGGGGTGCCATTTTCTTACCTATCTAGCTTCAAACATTTCTAGAGGTGGCCCAAGCTGATTTACCATTTGAAAACCATGCATATATGCCTGTCGGGTAGCTCCTGGCAGACATCCTTTCAAACAACCCGGACCAGTGAGGACTTAGTTTCCTTGTTGGTCCACCTTTGACCGCCGAGGGGCCGAGGCGTCACGTGAGGCGTCTCGGTAACCCAAACCTTGTTGAGACGGCAGAGTCCGATCCGAGAGCGTGGGCAGATTTTGGATTGGGTGTCGACTCCCCGGGGGCCACCCAGATTTTTTCGTTGTTAGCTAGAGGGACCTGTCGTTTCGGATGTCTTGGAATTAATCATAAAATGGTTGCCTATGATGGGTAGCAACTGAGAAAGATGGGCGAGCGTGCGGAGCCTTGTAATGGGCAGTTGGTACACCCCTGCAGGGTTAAATCTTTTCGAGAAGCCGTGTCCACGGTTATGGATGACTTGAGGCCTACTCCTTGTTCATAGACAACAACAGCTGAGATAATCTTAATATAACTTGATCAACGTGTGCGTGCCTTGACTGCTTCTTCTTCGTCGGGATGCGAAGAGGAGGACAAGGATAGGATAGGTGTTATGTTTGCGTAGTAGTTGATAGCAAGACTTGTTGGAGGTGATTTCCTCATCGAATGCTTGGCTTCTTATCTTACTCTCTAGATCGTTAGCCACTTCATAAATGCTAGTGCGGCAGCAACCTCACCACTTACCCCATCCTTACCGTAAACTACTAGTTGTCCTAGAATGACGAGTGATGAAGTCCTTGCTGGGTCAGGTTACCACTACAGTTGGATGCTGAGTACTTCTGTACTCATGATACTACCCCCAAACTCTTTACAGGGTTCTTGATCGACAACAGGTATGGTGATCGACGTTACACGTGGAGACTCGACGACAACTAGTTAGGCGGATCCCGGCGGAGGGCCTGGACCCGTGTGGTTATGGGGATCGATGTTTTTCTCTTTGCCACTAGGCATTTGCTTGTAGTCTGTACCCAGACATGTATCTTTCGTTGTTGTATTGTATTTGAGGCAGTTGTATGCCGATTGTATGAGATGTTGTATCCTTGTATCTGTAATGTTGTGATATCATGTTGGAAATCCGGGGCATATGGCTTTGTCATATGTCGTTGTGGGACCGATATGTGCTTCAACCCCGGATCTGGATGGAAACAACTAGATCTGGAACAGTACCGCATATCGGGCCTTACAACTTGGTATCAGAGCCTTACCGACCGTAGGATCCCCTCTCTGGCCGAAGTCGAGTCTAGACAAAAACTATTTTGTAGTTACTAAGTTAGTTATCGGAGAGTAGGATTCTTTTTACTCCTTACCCTTGCTCTGGTCTGGACAAGTGTCGTAAGAGTTTTAATTCTCGCCTTATCCCCTTAAAAACTCTAGGATCTCAAGTGTGTGGAGTATCGAAATCGTTACAATGCTTTGCTTGGGAAGTATTGTCTCGATTCCGAGCTCAGGTGGGAGTTCCTGTCGTACCTTTAGCTTATCCGGTTTCTGATATCATCTGGGTCATCCATTGCCATCCCTCCATTTACCGGTGCTTTACGACTTGCGTCGAAAATCACTATCCCTTGATCTGGTTCTCGCGATCGTTCTTCCTCTTGTCACTGACGGTTTCGTTTTTCCGACGATGTCGTCTCTCTGCGGAAATTTATCTCGACAGAAGTTCGACATCGACATGGAACAGAGTCCCTTGTTGGTGGTGTTGAAGATCGTCGACTCTCTTCTTTCCCCCTTTCCCTCTCCCCCGGATCGTCCTGGATCTCGGGACGAGATCCCTTGTTGGTGGTGTTGTATTTTAACAGCCCAGTTTTCACAAAATAAAAAAAAATGTTTTCTGCGTGAGTTGTTTGATTGTCTGATTTGTTTGCGGTGTTTGCATCCCCGATTTATCGATCAGCGATTATTTTCCCCCCTCCTATCTTGTACCGGACGGAGATCGACCCTTGCCACCCTGACACTCGACCTTGCGACACCGGGTTTCACCCGATCACCGTCGCGAAAACCGCACGGGACCAGCCGCACACAACGGAACAAAAACCTCGTTTAATAATTAAACGAGATATATTTTATAGCGCGCCGGAAAGTGTTCTCGGAACGGTTCCAGCGCAAGGTGAACGCCTCTGGCTCGACGCGTTGATCGCGCAGTTCGAATTTTTACCCGAATCGGAGGTACTGCGGACCCCCGGCGGTTAGAAACGCGATCACCGGACACGCGAGAGGGGTACCGAGGGCGTTTGTGTCAACTGGCCAGCCAACCTGCCTATATAATGACCCCCACCTTCCAAACCAGCCAATTAGGGTTCCCCCTATGGCATAATTGCAGCCACCCCCTCTTTTTGCACAAAATTAGCCCCAAAACCCCCAAAATCCTCGAAACCCTAGATCCCAAGCGTCCCTGGCCGTCAGATCCTCAGATGGAGGGCTCTGATCGAGCCACGTCGCCCCCAGCATCCTCCCAGACGACACGGGCCCCGCAGGGCCGAGATCTCGCCGCCAAGGCCCACGTCGGGCCCGATCTGGACGTGCCCCCGGCCGCCTCCCGAGCCTCCTCGCCGTGGACGCCGTCGCCGTTGCTCCGGCGAACTCGCCGAGCAGCCGCGCCCTAGGTCTCCTCCAGCCGTGCCTCCCCTCCTCACCTCCTCTTCTCACCAGCCCGCTCCCTCTCCTCACCGACCGGACGCCACCGCGCCATGGAGTCGTCCCAAGCCCGCTAATCTGGAGGCTGATTTGGCCTCCGGAGAGGGGAGATCGTCGCCATCGTCATCACCATCACCACTCCATCCTTTCTCTATGACTTCTCTTCACATGTGTGAGTAATTCCCTGCTGTAGGCAAAGGGATGGTAGGGATTGGATGAGTTAAATCATGTAATAGTTCGTCAGATTGTTGGGGGCATGTTGCCTATCATCTAGATTGGTGTTTATCTTCTTTGCTACAATTTGTTGTTCTTAATGCTTGTCACATTGGGCCCGAGTGCCATGTTTTCAGATCTGAACCTTATGTCTTTTCATGAGTATATTTGTGTTCTAGATCCTATCTATGAGTTGTATGCACCTATTATGGTCAGGAACCGGCGATCCCAAAGGTGACAGCTTGGGACACCAAAGGGGGTGGTCTATGATTTGAGGATTCCATGTATCCATTGAGTTTATTGCTTTGTTCCGGTGCTCTTTGACAGGAGCGCCTTAATCTCCATAAGTTCCTTTTGGCCCTGTTCGTAGCGGGATGGGAGGACAAAAGATGTTGTGCAAGTTCTTATTGCAAGCACGCACAACTACCTACGGGATACATGCCTATTGTTTGATATTTGCCTAGATGATCATTGATTTTCTGTGTGCCTTGCCCCGTGTTAGAATCTATTATATGTTTACTCCCATCCATGCAGCGCCCGACCATCCATCTCCCTAGCCTACAGTGTTTTCAATCCTGCTGGTTACTAGTTGTTACTTTTTGCTATTTACTTTTGATGTTGCTATCATCACTATCATATCACCGTTACCACTTATCTATTGTTGCAAGCAAGTATATTTCAGGTGCGGTTGAATTGACAACTCAACTGTCAAAGCTTATAAATACTCTTTGGCTTCCCGTGTGTCGAATCAATAAATTGGGTTAACTTACCCGCGAAGACTATCTCGATCCCTTACGCCTGTGGGGCATCAAGCAGCGTTTTCTGGCACCGTTGCCGGGGAGCATAGCAATATTTACAAGTCTACTTGAAGTATCCTGACTGCTGCATATCATCCGCTATGGGTAAGAAAGGAGACCCCAAGGTTCCGATCTTACCATCCCGTACAAGAAAAGGTACTGTTCTGAACACAAGTTCTACACTTGATTCACCTTCTGTTATGAGTAAGTTTACTTCACCACGACTACATGATGCTTCTATTGAGTCTGTTACTATGTCCGATACTTTTGATGATGCTTCCACTACTCTTGATGATGCTACTTTTCTTGGTCACTATATTGAAACTCAGACTGCTAAGACTGCAGCAAAATCCAAGACCGAGACCCCTGCTACCTATATTCCTACCTGCAAAACCTTTGGTTACCCGAGGTTAGATGAACTCAAGGAGAGAATCCTTGATGATGATTATGTTACTCTTGATGATGATTTTTGCAGGGAACTCAGAGAGTGTGTCGAATCTGACCCTGGTGCTGTTAAGGAGTTGCTCAAGAGGCACGCCATGAAGAACAAAGTTATTCCTGATCCTAAATTTGCCACGTCACCTATATGCATTATTGATCCCGATTATGATTTCTCTGTTGATCTTTCACTTATATCTACAGTCGAGGTTGACCCCTTTTATGGCAGAGAAAATGATGATTATATAGCACACTTGACCAAACTCGCTGAGTTAAGCAACCTATTCACTACTGATGAGAAGATACGAAACTTCTATGTGGCCAAGCTTTTTCCTTTTTCTTTGAAGGAAGACGGTAAATCATGGTACGATGCACTACCCTATGGTTCCGTTAAGAGTCCTCAGGACTTAGTCCAATTCTTCGTTGATAAATATTTTCCGGCTCATCTGCAACATGCTGCTTTGCAAAGAATCTATAACTTTAAACAATTGTAGGATGAGCACCTCCCTAAAGCTTGGGGGAGGTTTTGTGATTTACTTAAGGTTATGCCGGGACATGGGATCCCCAAGAATGAATTGCTTGATATATTTTATGGTGGTTTAACCGACGAATCCAGAACCTATCTGGATAGTTGTGTTTTCAAGGAAAGAACGCCGGACGATGCAGAAGAATTAATGTACAAAATCGCCAAAAACTATGAAGACTGGTCCGTTCCTGAATCACTTCTACCACCGAAAAAGAGGGGCATGCTTGTTCTGAACCCCGAAGATAAGCAAGAAGCAAAGAAGTCTATAAAGAAGAAAGGTATTAAAGCCGAAGATGTGAAGAATTTACCGCCTATTGAGAAGTTGTGTGAGCCTACTAATGACCCTCCCTTGGTAGAGGTACACTCTCTATTAGACTTTACTGAAAGTGACATCCCTAAAGGTAAGCCTCCCGACCAATGTTTAGATGAGCTTGATAATTTTATTGTTAAGCAACACCATTTTAATAGGAGATTACAAAGTCAGTTGCATGATAATTCTCTTGCTATCAAAAGTTTGTGTGATGTTCTAGAAAGAACAGTTAATGATGTTAAATGTCTTGTTAAGCATTTTCATATGGTTCAAACTCAGCTTGAACAAATTTCTAATGTGCAAAAAGATTTGCTTGCTAATAATGCCAAACAGGACATACAAGCTTATGGAATTAAAACTAGGGGTGGAACACACACCCAGGACCCACTCTATCCTGAGGGGCATCCAAAGACGATCGAGCAAGATTCTCAAGTACAAGAAGAAGACGAGACTGTTAGCTCTCCGAACAAAAAGAAGAAGAAGAAACACAAGGAGGCTGACAATCCCGGTGATCCTATTACAAGTGAAAAGCCAGCTGTTCATCCTAATATCATATCTACCTCCGATGCTGAAACAGAAGACGGTGCTGAGACTGAAGAAAAGGATGCGGAGAAGGATGATCCTCCCAAGGTAAGAGAAGAAGAAGCACCCGATAAACGCAAGAGGTACTCTAAAGAAGACTTCATCGCAAGGAGACATGGGAAGGAAAGAGAACCATGGATAGAGAAACCCTTGCCCTTTCCAAGTAAGTCCCTCAAATCTAAAGAAGAAGAGCATTATAATAAATTTTGTGAATGGATGAAACCTCTTATTCTTCAAATTCCTTTGACTGATGCTATTAAGTTACCTCCTTACTCGAAATATATGAAAGATATTGTTACTAATAAAAGAAATTTTCCTAATGAGGCAATATCTACTATGCTTGCTAACTACTCTTTCAGTGGCAAGATTCCTAAGAAACTCGGTGATCCAGGTATACTCACTATTCCTTGCTCCATAAAGAATAATTACGTCAGAACTGCTTTATGTGATCTTGGGGCAGGAGTGAGTGTTATGCCTTTCTCTCTTTACAAAAGGCTTTGTTTAGAGAAACTAATCCCTACAGATATCTCCCTTCAGATGGCTGACAAATCAACAGCTGTCCCAATAGGTATTTGTGAGGATGTACCCGTTGAACTTGCTAACTGTTTGATCCTTACATATTTTGTTGTGCTTGACATGCCCGAGGATGGGAGCATGTCCATTATTCTTGGTAGACCTTTTCATAACACCGCAGGTGCTATCATTGATTGCAATAAAGGAAAGGTCACCTTCAACGTTGATGATAAAGAATACACGGTTTATTTTCCAAAGAAGATCGACAAGAGGCATGGCCTTAACTCTATAGAGAATATCGAGACCGTGAAGATTGGAGAATGGGACTGTCCACTACATATGCACCACAAATACAAAACCATTATGGTGGGGACAATGTCCATTAAAGTAAAGGTGCAATGATCACATCATAAGAGGGGAGACTTCTTGTTCTATATATCGCTGGTTTGTTGGTAAGACTTGATCAACCTTACTAGTGAAGCTTGTTTTATATAGGTAAAAAGTCAAGCTTGTTATGTTTTCATTTGCTCTAGCTTTCATTATCTTTGTTGTACCAAGTTTTTATGTTTTTAAAGCTTCAAAATACTAATCACCGCTTTAAGTTTTCAGAAAGTTTTGCAGCTTTTTGAACTCCGAGAAATTTTCAACAGTGAAGTTTTCAGAAAAATTCCAGAAAAATAAGAATAAAAATTTCCATGCCGGGAGTGACCCAAAGGCACCTGGGGCTGACCAGGGGGGGCCACCATTGGCCCAGGCGGCCAGCTGGCGCGGCCTGCCCCCTGGCCGCGCCCACAGGGCGCCTGGGGCCCACAGGCCCCACTTCCAGGTATTTCTTCTTCCTCCTCCTTCCTCTCTCTCCAAAAACACGAGTTCTGCACTTTGTTCTTGCGTTCTTGCTGTTCTTGGAGGCGATTTTCGATCTCTCTCTACAACCCACCATTCGAGCTGAATTTTTTAGCAAATACTCCCTGGTATGTAACTCCTTCACTCCTCCAATTAGATTTTTGATTGGTGGCTTCATTTGTGAGTATTTATTAGCTCTTGCTGCTGTTTATATGAGCTTGCATGCATGTGTAGAATTTTATTTTCCAAGTTTTGATGCAAGTTTATGCCTTAGGTAAGTGAGTTGAGTAGTTTGCCTTAACTCACTTGATTTAAATCCTTGTTTGTGTAAATTGTCAAAAATTTCAGAAATGAGTTTGCTAGGAAGAGCAAAGGGGTGGCTTGGGAAGAAGAGGCCCGAGCGCTCCAACCGAGTTACAAGAGTTGCAGCTTCACCCTCGACTGCTAGGGTGAGCTACAACGAAGATCATGTGCCCTTAGAGTTGTTGGAGGACAAAAATCAAGCACGTGCAATAACTTTCCCGTGCGATGAATTCCTTGAAGCTGCAGGAATTAGGGAGGAGTTCTAAAATCTTTGTGCTAATGCAGGTTTGACGCGGCTCGCAACGTGCCGTGTTACTCAGTATCAAAAACTCCCCTCCTGTTTTATTAACAGTTTTAGATATAACCTTGATGCTGGTTCTGTTGAATTTAAAATTTACAATGATCTTTTGACCATGCCTTTGGAAAAGTTTTGTGAAATAATAGGTGTGCCGAGCGTGGGACTGACGGCGAAGATGAGCTCTCAGCCCTCCGAGCTGAGGACCGTCTTCAACTCTCTCTGTATCATGGATACAAGGGATATTCATCAGTCAAAGATCTCCTGCATCTTATTTCCACACCTCAGGTATTTTGCGTATTATATTGCTAGAGGGGTGTTAGCTCGTGACAACACGAGCAACATATCTGCGCCGGATATTTCTATCCTGGCAACCGCCCTTTCAGGGAGGTTTGATTATCATGTGGGTGCCTTGATTGCTCAACGCCTTGCTATGAACGGTAACAAGGGAGACTTATTTGGTGGCGTTTACTCCACACTTATCCTCGAGTCTCTTAATGGCACCCCACACCCCGATGATAAGCCTTTTACTTATTTAAGTTTTGATCTTGCTGCTATGAAAAGGCATAAGTTTGTTACCATGACTTCCGAGTTTGGTAACCTTGATTATATCTTGCGTTTTGGAGCTACCACGGAACGCAAGATCCGTCTACCTGCACCTCTTTTGTTTGATTTTTCTCGCAGGAACGGATGGTCCTTTGATGTTATCCAGTTCGATGAGTTTGTGGTCCAGCATCAGTTTCATAACCCCATGGAGGGGCTTGTGCCCGACGAGGAGGAGCATGGTGAGTTCCCACCTTTCCAGGGGGAGACCTTCACCCAGTTTGGTGAAGGTTCTTCCTCTGCTTGGAGCGCGGATCCTTCTTCGTGGGAGGAGCCGAGGACTTCGGTGTACGCACCGGAAGCCTCATACGACCCTTGGACTCACCAGTACTACCCTGGAGCAGGAGGCTCCTAGGGACATTAGCTACTACCAACTTAGGCCAAAAGCCTAAGCTTGGGGGAGTACGTGCCCTTCTCACTTTTCCATTGTATTATCCATTTTATTCGCTTTGATCTTTTCGAAGTTTTTTCCCGTTCTTCTTTCTTTCTTTGCAAAAACAACAAAAAGATTTTCTCTTTTCTTTCGCTTTCTTTTAACCTTTAAAAAACCCAAAAAGATTTCCTTTCTCTCTTTAGTTTGCTTTGTTTTCAGAGATCAGCCCGAGTCTGTGATGGCATTTGATTATATTTCCTACGTTCGATCGTGCAAGTGACCAGGCAGTAATGATGAAGATCGACGGAAGGGAAGCAACAAGGAAAACCGGTATGAACTCTTCTTGTTTCTACTTTTGTACATATGCATGTACTTATGATCTAGAGACTAGCTTGTAGCGACATAGTTCTATGTTTACAATGCTTTCCCAGCGTTCATGCTTTCCTTGTGGCTAGTCCCAAATAGCTAGAGTACATAATGTGTTGTTGAAATGATTTACATGCATTGCATTGTTCATGGTTTGGCACACTGGAGTGGTATTTCCCTTCGGAGGACTTTTGGATTGACTTGGCACATGTTTACACATGCTTATGAGTAGAAAGTCTATTTTTGCCTTGATGATCTTTTTGTTTCAGAATAGTTATATCACTTTCATGCCCGATTCAATGTTGCTTTGTCGCTCTGCATGATTATGACAGTTATTGCTCTCTAGTTGGTCGCCTCCCAGTCTTTTGCTAGCCTTCGCTCGCACTAAGCAGAATTCTGCTTGTGCTTCCAAACTCCTTTTTCAAACCCAGTTATTCCATTTGAGTCCACCATACCTACCTATATGTGGTATTTACCGTCCACTCCTAACTTAGACTTTCTTGTGCCATCTCGGAATTTATTCAAAACCTTCCCTTTTGTAACCGTACAAGCTCATGGTCCGGTGAGGGAAATCAGTATCTTTCATGCCAAAAATATTTTGACGGAAGTTTTAGCTAGTGAAAACAGAAAAAGAAAAAAATATATGAGAGTTACACCTCCCCCATACTCGATGATGGAGTGATATGGACCAAATGCTGCTTATGATAGGTGGAACGATACCCTCCTTCCATCCTTGAGGCAAAATAAAAGGTTCCATAGAACATCGAAGGATTCATGGATAAGGGAATATGTGTAAGCAAAAGGCATTATATATGGTTGGCATGGGAGATATTGAGAGACCTTTACCGTTCACCGTTGACTGGAAAGTTGCACTTCTCAAAAATGTTTTATCTCTGTTTTCAAAACCAAGAGCTCGGGCACATGTCTAGTCTTTGCTTCCTTTCACGGGTTTTCAACCTTGCCATCAAAAGCCACGGTTCGAGAGTCTCCCCTTCTTTCTTCAAAGCACCAACTATGAGAGCATAATTGTCATTCTTAGTGTAACATGCATTGTCCCAAAGTATTACATTGTCTTCTGGATACTTGTGTTATTGCTAGTTTGAAATTCTAAGTTCTAGTCACCTTTAAAACTCCGGAGGAGTTTCTGCATTTATGTTTTGCTTCACTCATGGAGGCTAGCGAAATGCCACTCAAGTATGTTCAAGCTATGTGCATTGTGATCCTGTCTTGATTTTCAGTAGCTTATTATTTACTTTTAGTTGTTTGTGACTGATCACATGAAAGAAGAATTGCTTCGTGCATTGTCCTTATAGCATTGTTTCATTACTTGCTAAACTCTTTTCGTAGTACATGCTTATTTACATCTAATGAAGCAAAAGATTTTGTCAAAGTTTTCTTTGTCGCGTCCAGTTCGTTGAACTGAATTGCTTGAGGACAAGCAATATGCTAAGCTTGGGGGAGTTGATACGTCTCAAACGTATCTGCTTTTCCAAACACTTTTGCTATTGTTTTGCCCTCATTCTTGCATGATTTGGATGAAACTAACCCGGACTAACGCTGTTTTCAGAAGAGCTGCCTATATGGTTTTATTGTGTGCAGGAAAATGGATTTTTAGACATCCCAGAAAATTCCCAGAAAAATACCAGAAAATCCACGCACCCGATGGAGCCAGGAGCCAGAAGTGGGACCAGAGGGGAGCCAGGCGCCCCCTGGCGCGGCCAGGGGTGGGGCCGCGCCCTCTGGCCGCCTGGGCTGCTCCCCCCTCCTCTGGTGCCCTACCGAGGCTCCTATTTATCCCCGTGACGAGAAAACCCCAGAACATAAGTCATTTTCCCAGTTTCCGTCGCGGAGCCGCCGCCGCCCTCTGTTCTTCTTCGGGAGGGCTAATCTGGAGGCTGATTTGACCTCCGAAGAGGGGAGATCGTCGCCATCGTCATCACCATCACCACTCCATCCATCCTCCATGACTTCTCTTCACATGTGTGAGTAATTCCCTGCTGTAGGCAAAGGGGATGGTAGGGATTGGATGAGTTTAATCATGTAATAGTTCGTCAGATTGTTGGGGGCATGTTGCCTATCATCTAGATTGGTGTTTATCTTCTTTGCTACAACTTGTTGTTCTTAATGCTTGTCACTTTGGGCCCGAGTGCCATGTTTTTAGATCTGAACCTTATGTGTTTTCATGAGTATATTTGTGTTCTAGATCCTATCTATGAGTTGTATGCACCTATTATGGTCCGGAACCGGCGATCCCAAAGCTGACAGCTTGGGTCACCAAAGGGGATGGTCCATGATTTGAGGATTCCATGTATCCATTGAGTTTATTGCTTTGTTCCGGTGCTCTTTGACAGGAGCGCCTTAATCTCCATAAGTTCCTTTTGGCCCCGTTCGTAGCGGGATGGTAGGACAAAAGATGTTGTGCAAGTTCTTATTGCAAGCACGCACAACTACCTACGGGATACATGCCTATTGTTTGATATTTTCCTAGATGATCATTGCTTTTCTGTGTGCCTTGCCCCGTGTTAGAATCTATTATATGTTTACTCCCATCCATGCAGCGCCCGACCATCCATCTCCCTAGCCGACAGTGTTTTCAATCCTGCTGGTTACTAGTTGTTACTTTTTGCTATTTACTTTTGTTGTTGCTATCATCACTATCATATCACCGTTACCACTTATTTATTGTTGCAAGCAAGTATATTTCAGGTGCGGTTGAATTGAAAACTCAACTATCAAAGCTTATAAATACTCTTCGGCTCCCCGTGTGTCGAATCAATAAATTGGGTTAACTTACCCGCGAAGACTATCTCGATCCCTTACGCCTGTGGGGCATCATTAGGGGATGTGTTGTTGCCACCAGGGATAAAACAACGATGCTTGTATCCGCGGATGCAAGGATTGTTTACTTTACGCAAAGTTCTTTTAATGCAGTTGTCTGTTGCTTTGGATTTACACTTTGGGTGGGATTCGCAACTTAATACCACTGAGATGTTTTGGATAGATATCTCAAGGTGGATGATTCGTAGTAGATGCAGATGGATTTCGGTCTACTTACCTTGGCGTACTGCCCATTGCTTTTGAGCCCTTCCTTTCTTTGCAGCATAGTTAGCATTGCGGTCATAATCCTGTCAATTGCCCAACTATGATTTGTTTACCTCGCTAGCACTTTTATCGTCTTTTCGGAGAGAGACATCACTAGTGAAAATCATGGGACCCCGGTCCATATTCATATCACTGTTTACATCCTTAGTTTACTTTCCAGTTGCTATCACTATCATTATCCCGTGCGTTTTATCCTTTGTAAACAGCAAGGCCGGAGGAATTGACAACTCCTCTGTACTCGTTGGGAGCAAAGTTATATGTATCTGTGTGCAGGTCCAGGTGAAGTTAGCAACCCTCGGTTGTGAACGGCGCCATTGTTCACTTTACCACCTTCTTGTATCTCTACGAGTCCTACGGGAGACAAACCATATCCTCTACATAGGGGAAATTTGCTGCTACGCTACATCTCACCTTCCACTTGGGGTAACCAACAAGGAGTGAGAGATCCTCACTGTATCACTAGGTCACGGGAGATGCAATAGGCACGGACGAGTAAACTTGTTTGTTGTGAACGAGATGTGAACACGGTATGTGGTATACCGACGATCGAACCTCGGACAATCAAAGTACCGCAGCACAAAGGGATTATGTCGTATCGTTAACGGTTTCCAAAAGCGATTGAAGTTCATTCGATGGAAGCGCAGAGGCTGTCAAGGATTGTAACCAGGTCCAACTGACTAGTCATTGGTCAATGAGAAGAGTCTCGACCATGTCTGTTGTTTCCCGGACCGTTAGGGTGTTACACTTCAGGGAAATCGATGCATAGGACAGTTTCGGGATCAATCAGTGAAATAGGAGAAATCACCGGAATAGTTCCGGAGGACGGAAGTTGTTCCGAAAATTTTGAATGGTTCAAAATAAAGTTTAATTTGTTTTAATAATGTTTTATTATTTAATTATATGAATTAAATATTTAAACATATTAAAATAATTAAAAAATGGAAAAAGGCTATATGGGCCTATGGGGCCCATTAGGGGAGGAGGGGGTTTCCCCCCTTGGGCTTGGCGCCAAGGGTGGGGCCCATCCCCCCTAGGCCGGCGCACTCCCCCCCCCCTTGGGAGTTTAGTCCCACATGGGGGAGGGGAGGAGGATGGCACCCCGCCCCCCCTTGGCCTATATAAGTAGGGGTACACCCCCCTTTTCCAACACACAATTATTCCTCTCTCTCTCCTTCTCCTTCTTGGAAGTGTACTCCCCTTGTTTGGAGTCTACGCCAGCCACGTTCGCAAGAACATTTCCCTCTTTCGGTCTTAAAAGGTATGAACACCGATTCCCTTCGTTACTTTACATCGCCATAGCATAGATCTTGGGTTCGGGTATCGTAGGTATGAAAAATTTGTGTTTTTTGCCCCGTATCCCAACAGGATGCATATTTTTCCTGAGCATCAATATTTGTTATGAAAGCATTATAAATCATATCATTACCCTTGCTAACAATACTTTCAATCACAGCAACTTGCTCATCAGAAAAAAACTTTACTCATAGTGATTTCATCTAGCTTGTTATCGAGAGGAGGGAGACTGATTTCTCCAACCGGAGTGAAGTTGCCTCGGCGGTCCTTCTTGAAATTTGCAAGAAAAGATTGCAAATCCTCCTCCTCACGCTGTTTCTTGAGCGCCTCGTAAGGCTCTTCACGCTGCTTTTTGAGGGCTTCATAGGCTTGGCGATGTTCCTCCGAAAGTTCATCAAGATTGGGCTTAATGATGTTTTCGGTGCTAACTTCTGAGGGCTTGAGGAGATCAGACATGGTTGATGATGATTCTTGATCTATCGTCCCCAGTGGAGTCGCCAAAAAGTGTGTTCGCACACGCACACGTCATCGTGTACCCTCGACGCAGGGGGTGATACACCGCACCTCACGTCGAAGGAGACTCGTCCGGGATTGCGGTACGCAAGCTCTCCGGCGGGCGCTTTTGAACACATGAAACCCCACGCTCCCGGGAGGGATCCCGTCAGGGAGAACGAAGGCTATGGGCTGCCCTAGATCAATTCACTTGCCCCTAGAGCCTCGTGGATTCCTCGCCCTACAATAAGAAAAACAGACGAAGAACAGAGAGAAAGAACAAGGGAGAGGGATAAACTTAGGGTTCGAAGATGTAGATGGGTTTGTTCGATTGTGTGTTGTTTCAATCAGCCGTCACCTCATCTATATATGAGGACGCTGGACTTTCTGTACAATAAAAAGACTCCAAATCTTTCCAAACTTAACCGAACTCGGATTACAGGTGGGCCTGGGACAGCAGTTCGGTTTTCGGAAGTTTCGGGGCTATAAAAGACCTCAGATAAAAAACTCAAAACATTAAAGTTGTAGACCTAGGGGTTTCAAAGAACTTTTATGTTGAACGTTTTTTGATTCGGAGTAATCTTGAAAGGGTTTTGAACCGATTTCCAACTCAGGTCGGAGAAAAACGCAAATCTGGGAAGTTTTCCCAAAGCCCGTCGCTAAAATCGGTCGTCCGTCGTCATTCGGACGTCTGACCCGTCGGACGTCTGGTCAAAATCGGAGGTCTACTGACCTTTCCCGTCGGATTTCCGTTTTCTGTCGAACGCCCGAATTTCACTGGGAGGTTCTTTGACTTTTTTGTAGCAGCACACGGTTTGGGCCGTAACTTTGTTATACGAACTCGGATTTGGAAGTTTCAAATATTAATATGGAGCGGTTCGACGAGCCGAAGCCGCTCCATGCAGAATATTTTTCCCATTTGATGATGTTTTGAAGTCCTAATTGGCAGAATAGTACCTCAAATTCTAGGATCTTATTGCTTCAAACATAGTTTCGGCCTTCGAGATGTAATCGGATGCCGATGTTCATATTGACAATACCAACTTTTTCATGTAGAATACTTATTCATTTAAGGTCATCTTATATTGGTTTATTACCGTGCCAAAAACGAGTGTCAACAGGTTCTACTTTGATGTGCATGTGGAGAGGGGAAGCTTCGGTTGCGAGCATCGATCTTGCAATGGCCTGTGTACAGTGTTTGATGGGAACAACATTTTTTGTACTTCTCAAGTTTTCTGACATCTCCGGTCATTTCTCTTTCCCTCCTCTGTTATATCTCTTGCACGGACCTTTAATTTTTTGAGGCATTGACCGTAGAACAATTGTTCTACGGTATATTTTCTATTTCTCCAAAGAATAAATACAATGGTATGTTACAACGGAAGAAAACAAAAAAAGAGGTGAAGAGAGAACCAAACTAGTTAGCCAATTCCAGTTTTGTGGAACATTGTCATAGTCAAAAGATCTAAGTTAGCTGCCTCAAAAAACTTCAGTCTAGATTGACTGTGATCTAGTCCAAGAGTTCTTGTCTGAATTTATTCTTTATTCTGTGTTGAAGAAGATAAAGATCTTGAGTCAGATTTCCCCTCCAGCCTTGAACCGTTGGTCTTTCATTTCTGAAAATCCTACCATTTCTTTGGTTCCAAATGTGCCAGATTCCCAGTATTATGATCTCCAGGCCAAAGTGATGTGGTACATGCTCTAGTGCTAGCCAGGTTTCTTCCAGAGTGGAGGTGCCTCTTTGTTTGAAAGGCATCAGAGTGATCCAGCATTTAAAGGCAACGTTGCAGTCCCAGAACAGGTGCAGCGAGGTTTCTAGGGCATTGGTTGAGCAGCAAGCACAGTCATAGCAATGAAGATAGAAACTTTTCCTTTGAAGCAATGCTCTTGTGTTGATTCTATTATTTATCATTAACCAGAAGAAAATTGTGTGCTTTAACCGAGCAGCACAGCTCCAGAGCTTCTTAGTTAAACCATTTGCAGTGTCTTCTACCATGAGATGTTTGTATACTGTGATTGAGGACAAATTCAATTTTCCATGGCTTAGCCATAAATCTCTATTTCTTGAATTGTTTTGTAGAAGTTGAGAGACATGTTGAAGTTGGTTCCATGATTCAGTGGACAAAGGGGTGTGGAACAAATCATCCCAGTTGGGGGAGTCCCTGGCTTTTTTAACAGAAATGTTTTTGTCCTTGGCAAACGAATGGAGCTCAGGAAATTCTTGAGAGAGGTATTTGTCTGTCCACTTGCCATACCAAAGAGAGACAGAGTTTCCATGTCCAATCTGAATTGTAGCATGCTGCTTATAAGCCCGAAGAAGAGGGATGTGGGACTTCCACCAGAAAGAACCTGTGAATTGTCCAGTGGGTGGGTTTTCTCTGTAAGCAGTCTCCCATAAGAGCATGACCCAGGGAATGCAATCTTTATTGAGGAATTTGTCGATATTCTTGATGAGTAGGGCTTTGTTGTGGGTGGAAATATCAATAATTCCTAGACCTCCTTTGTCTTTGGGTTTACAAACTTTTTTCCAAGAGATGAGAGGTGATCCCCCCTGGCCAGCTCCAAATTTCCTCCAAAAGAAAGACCTGAGATACTTGTTGATTTGGTTGACTACACCAGCTGGCAGCATGAGGGAGCACATGAAGAATGTGGGGAGAGAAGAGAAGATGTGCTTGATAAGCATCAGTCTTCCATCATAGGAAAACATTGTGGAGCATCCAGAAAGCCTTCTATCTATTCTTTGCATTAAATTCAGGAACTGCTCAATTTTTGGTTTCTGAATGCCCATTGGTAGACCAAGATAAGTGAAGGGGAAGGATCCCGGTTGACAGTTCAGGGTGCTGGTGACAGCATGAATGTTGTCCAGTGGAACATTGATGGGAACCAGGGATGACTTGTGGAAATTTACTTTCAGACCAGTGTACTTTGCAAAATAATGCAGCAAAGTTTTTATCTGTTCCAATTGGGCCTTGTCGGCAGGCATAAGCAGTAGAGTGTCATCAGCATACTGAATAATTGGGAACTGGGGACATGATGAAATTATAAGAGGTCTCTCAATGAGTTGCTCCTGCATAGCCTCATTGCAAATGGATTGAAGGAGGTCAGCTGCCAGGACAAAGAGAATTGGTGAGAGGGGGTCACCTTGTATGACCCCTCTCTTGCAATGGAAAACTTTCCCAGGTATACCATTAAGCATGACTGATGATGTTCCAAAAGTGAAAATCATCCTCATCCATTTGCACCAAAATTTTCCAAATCCTTTGGCTTCCAAAATTTCTAGGGTGGTTTCATGTTCAATCATGTCAAAAGCTTTCTCAAAGTCCAGTTTTAGCAGCACTATTGGCTTCTTAGATGCATGGCATAGATGTAAATATTCAAAGGCCCATGCCACACAATCTTGTAGGGATATATTCTTGATGAACCCATATTGGTTGATGTGTATCAAAGAGGTGATGTGATCTTGCAATCTATTTGCCAGAAATTTAGTGATGATTTTGATGGTGCAGTTCAACAGAGAAATTGGTCTGAAATCGTTTGCAGTGGAAGGTTCATCAATTTTTTGGATGAGAGTGATGAAAGAAGCATTGATGCTCTGAAGGTTGACAATTCCAGCATGAAAATCAGCAATAAGTCTGTAGAAGTCTTGACAAATAATGTCCCAACAGTGCTTGATGAAAGCTCCATTGAAACCATCTGGTCCAGGAGCTTTGTCAGCAGGCATCTATTTAACTAGTTCATCAATTTTAGTGCATGTGAATGGAGCTTCAAGAACACTCAGGTTTTCCACCCTCTTGATGATATGTGATAAGTTCATATGGTCCTCTATTGCATTGCTGGTTCCTAGTCTATCTTTGAAAGCTTGCCAAAGAATATGGGCCTTTCCCTCTTGATCAGAGACTGTGTTTCCATTTGAATCTGTGAGTGAGGCTATGGAGTTGTGTCTGTGGTTTAAGGTAGCCTTGGTCTTGTAGAAATTAGAGTTCTCATCTTCAAGCTTGACCCATCTGATTGTTGCTCTTTGTTTCCAATATATTCTCTGATATTCAAGAATATTTGCTAGATGTTGTTTCAGTATGTCTCTGCCATTACTTTCAGTGTCACTTAGTGGTCTGAATTTCTCAAAGAAATCCCACATGTGAATGACCTCATTTGTGGCTTTGATGGTTGCTGTCAGGTTGGAGATTGTCTTGGCCCAATTTTTAAGTCCTTTTCTCATCCTTTTGAATTTTGCAGTGATGGATTTAGCACTATCAGTTTCTTGGATAGGTTGGTTCCAGATATCAGATATCACGGACCTTTAATTTTATTTGAGCAGTGAACACGAGAAGCCCTTCGTGATTTTTCAAGCAATAATGCTACATTCATGGGCAACTCCTCGACGAACTGTACGGAGTGCAAGCCATCCCTTAATCTAATTGCTCCCCCCTGATTTTCACTGCAGCCAATTGTTTCTAACCTCCCCGCAATCCCTCCGTAAAAGCCTGTGAACCTAGCATTACTCTTTTTCAAGTTTGCAATGATCCCCTCCCAGCACGAGCCTGACCTCTGCCATCGACAGAGTATCTAGTGCTCCCACCCCTTATGGTGCTACAAGTGCTACCATTCAAAAAAAATTTAAAAAGTTTCAAAAAAATCAGCGAAAAAGTGTGGTACTTCAAAAGACATGCTCGAGCACTAGATAATGTTACATTTTTTCGTTGAATTTTTTAAAACTTTTTAAAATGTTTTTTTAATGGTAGCACTTGTAGCACCTAAACTAGTGGTAGCACTAGATATTCCCTCCTCTGCCATCCTCCTTGGTGTGCCCCTACATCGGCAACCGCAACGACAACCTCGTTCGTGATGAGCTCGCCTCCACCGGGTCACTGCCGTGCAGTAGAGTGACTCTCTCCACTACGCGCTCTGATAAAATCAGTTCCGGTCATTGAATTTTGTGGCCGTGTTTGTCTTACTCGAATCTTTTGTTTGACCTGAATCCAGATCCACATGTAACATTTTGTACTAAATATTGAGCTGATGTACGAGATTACTTATCAATACCTTACCGATGAATACTTGAACTCGAGTTGGACTGCTGTGCATACAACAGTTGCTTAATTTTCCAGTTAATGGGAGAAGTACGTGAATAGTTTTGTGTACAGTTGGATGTTAATTGGAGATGTATCGTGTGATATGGATTTATGCCATGGTTGAAAGGCGATGTATCGGGTGAAAACTTTGGTTAGGTGAAAGTTTGAAAACTATTGTATTGGACCATCAGATGGCTAATTGACGGAACATATCCAAAGTGGAACTCCCGATCGGCCACTTAGCACCATTTTAAGCTTAACCCCCCATCTATTATGACGATCATCAAGCCCAATTCCACGATCTGTCCAAAACTTCCACGACTTTGATCTCGTGTAACACGGTGCCATCGGCTATGATCTCAGGCACTCCGTCGAACGTGATGGAGACTGCTCGTTCAGCCCCGTCCGCACCAGCTTTCACGCACGAAGCCATTGCCTCTCCATCTCGTTCCATGGACCTTCCGCCGCCGCTGGCTGACGTGCTCCATCTCACTTCAGTTCAATGTTTTGGTTAGTTCACCGTAGCATTTTCACACAATTAATTCTATGAAATGAACATGCAGATTAAGACCGAGATTTTCTGTCAACAGATTTGATACAAGAAGCGCCACAAAGCAGAGATTTTCAGTCGCGAGAGATTAAATTTTCACAGACTACAGCAGAGAATGCTTGGACGATTGTACAGCAAAATTGCAACATTCAAACAACTAAACTTCAAAAAACAAGAATCGCTACAAAGTCAAGCTTCAGTGTCGCGCTCCGAAATCCAGGGTGCACACACGCGCCATTCCGTTGGAAAGCACCAGCACCACGATCGCCGAGTTGATTTTTCCTGGATCAACATCGACAGCGTGTAGTCCGCGCCTCCGAGCCGTCAGTCGCCGTCGCGCCTTCGAGCCGTCGTCGCCGTTGCCCTCGGCTGGGTTAGGTTAGAGTTAGACTGCACGAGCACGACAACTCCCACAAAATGACTTTCTGGTCGTAGGTAATTCCTAGGGGTTAAGTGTCACGCAAAATCTAATTCTTGCCCAGGCACTATCCTGCCTAATCAGTGCTCGTTCGATCGCGATCGCCCGGCAGCCAACCCCACTGTTTTATCTGGCCGCGTGAACGTGATGTCGTGATCCCCCACCTGAGCCTGACACAAACGCCATCCCTCTCCAGATCCCCCATTCCCGTTCGTCTCTTTCCCTGCGCCCGCTTCTACCTAGGGTTGGCCGGCCGGACAAATCTCACGCATCTTCTTCGTCTCCCCCCCCCCCCTCACCACCCCCCTCTGCCAATCGGAGGAAGAGGATGTCGACGGCGGACCCGGTGATCGTGCACGGGACGAGGCGGGCAGGGGTACCAAATCCGGTGAGCAACCTTCACCTTGGTTGTTCTAACTCGCCTCACCCATCTAGTTGCATGTTTACATCCAGTAATGCCCCTCTTCTAGATTCACAAACTAGCTTTTTTCGATAGGGTGCACCGGGTTGGGGAGAAGGAAACGAAGGATTTGTGGCTGGGACAGAGGCGTTGCTCAAAAGGGTGGAGGTGAGTTTGCCCAGAATCAGTTGGGGGTGGGATTGTGGCAAACGTCTGTTCATCCCGTAAAAACAAGGGTTGTGCCTCAATCCCATGTCGCCCCCTTTCTCAAATTACCCCTTGTGTTCATCACATCCATGTTTTCTGAATTGCTTGTTTTTTTCTGTTGCTCCCCTAATAAACAGGAGCAGCTCTTTGAGAAGCGAGAAACTGCAACTAAATTCAAGGATCTCTGAGGAATGAAGGGGGAGAGGATCATCTCTTCGTCGAGGAACTACAGTATTTCTACATCCGAGGAACCACGTTTATGCAACTGAAGCGCATCTTACTAAAAGGTGAGCAGTAGTTCATTTTTTTGCTAAGAGATTGTGTACAGTTTAGAAATAGCATCCACAAGCAATCCACTCATAGGTTATTGTACGCACTTCGTGTCGCAGTTCTGGTACAATCTTAGAATTTGTCTAAGATAGTACAATGCTGTATACATCTAAAAAGAGGCGTTGAAATAATTTTGATTGACCGCCTTGGTATATACGTACATCTGAAACCTTGACCACATGTAGTATATTTATGGCCTTTTCTTTCAGATGCCCTACAACATCTAGATGTATTTCGTATGCACTTTGTTTACACATGACCATATGATTTTTGTTTGCATACATTGAGTAGTTTTTACACATCAAAAAAGGGGTGCTGATTTTTTTTCCGAGTTAGCCCCTGTTTTTTTCCATCATGGCTGGAATTTATTCTATGCACACATAAGCGTTGTTACATTTACTAGTAGTTTTATACATCTAAAAGGATGCAGTGGAATAATTTTGGTTGGTCCACTTGGTACATCTTAAAAGCATTGAACAAATGTATTTTGTTATGTTGTTTTTCACATGTCCTATAATATATAGATGTAAATAAAGGCAAAAATATAGCATATGCATCAAAAAGGGGTGCTGAATTTTTTTCGGAGTTAGCCCCTTTTTTTCTCCCGTTATGGATGGAATTTTATCCATGCACACATCAACTTTGTTACATTTACTAGTAGTTTTATACATCTAGAAAAAGAAGCGGCCGAATAATTTTGGTTAGTCCACTTGGTACAACATCTCGAAACCATTCACCAAATCTACTTTGGTATGCTGTTTTCACATGTCCTATAACATTTAGATGTAACTAAAGGCAAAAATATAGCATATGCATCAAAAAGGGGGTGCTGAATTTTTTTTCAAGTTAGCCCCTATTTTTTCTCCCGTTATGGATGGAATTTTATCCATGCACACATGAACTTTGTTACATCTACTAGTAGTTTTATACATCTAAAAAAAAGGTGGTCGAATAATTTTGGTTGGGCCACTTGGTACAACATCTCGAAACCTTTCACCAAATCTACGTTGTTATGTTGTTTTCACATGTCCTATAACATATAGATGTAACTAAAGGAAAAAAATATAGCTTATGCCTGAGCACCACCATGTAAATATTATCCAAAATTAGTTTTCGGTAATTTAACATTTTCACATCAAGTGTAGGTTTTATTAGTAGTTTTTATAAATCTAAAAATAGGCATCCAAACTTTTTTTGATTGCTCGTTACATAGTAGTTTTTATACATCTAAAAAAAAGGTGCCGGATTTTTTTTGGGTGGTTCCCTTGGTATAATATCTTGAACCAGCGAGGACATGTACTTTTCTTATTTTGTTTTTTAACATGCCCTATAGCATATAGATGTAACTTACCGCAAAATTTTAGCATATTTCCTGAGCACCGCCCTGTAATTTGTATACAAAGGTAGTTTTTCAGTAATGTAATCTTCTTACATCAAGTGTAGGTTTTTATTAGTAGTTTAATACATCTAGAAAGAGGTGTCCTGATTTTTTCTATTGCTTGTTGTAAGAGCAAAGTTTTGCCCCCGTGTGTTTTGGATATTGTTGGACAAGATAGTAGAAGAACTAACAATGTTTTCTAATGTAAACAGTTGTATAGGTTCCTGAAGGATAAGCTAGGTGATAAAGCTTCAGGGAAGGTCTTCAAGTTATCGAAACATTAACCCCTGAGCGAAGCTTAATCACGGAGGATGACCCCCATAAATGAAGGTGTCTTGAAGCTCAATTCATTGAGAAAAATGAAGAAGACGGCGCAAGACTTACATGTTTTTGTGTAGTTCTTTTTCTGTTTTTTGAGTCATAGGACAAACCGTACTATCAAGAGGGGTCTTTAGTTTGTGGACACCGAAGTCATTGAGAAAATGCTCAGATCAAATCCAAACCAAGTGAGAAACCTGAGCGAAAAATTTTATGTGCACTGAGTTAAGCTTCAGTAGCAAAGACTTCGTTCCTTGGCTTCTAAAGCAGAACTAAGTTTGTGAGTCAGATTTACTTGTTTCGCAAGTAAAGTTGCGCAGTGTTGACAAATCCAACCGTTGTGGACACGTGTCAAACTGTCACCTCAGGTCAATTTGGTCATTCCGCATCTCGGGATCGCCAACTATAAATACGCCGCCCCCTCCTCCATTTGCGGGTGGCTGGTTCAAGAATATTCCCGAGAGAGACTGCAGAGAGCATCCCAAAACGCCACCGAAGCAAAACCCAAAATCCAGAATACTGCAGCTTAAGTCCCATTGATCTGAGTAGATTCGAGATGACTTAGGTGAAAGCTTACTAACCTTTTTTATCTTGGAGAATTGCAATTCTCCTATACGGTTAGAGTGTTGTTCTTCAGAGAGCGAAGAGTTATTGTCGCCTCGAAGTTCAGTTTGTCAAAGATTTCGGTGATTTTCTCAATAATCAACCACGAGTGAAGAACTGACCAAGCTCAAAGAGTTTGGTGTAGTGGAGCAACGGACGGAGAGAGATTTGCTCCAGGTATTCAATCACCAGTCCCTCCAACCAGACGTAGCGCTTTGCAGAGCGTGAACTGGTCGAACAAACATCGCCGAGTCCAAGTTCGTTTTACTTCGAGCATTTACCTTCAGTATTGCATTAGCTTTGCAGTTATGCTTCAATGTGTTTTGATTCACTGCATTTAGTTTTGTTTCCAGTTTTACTTCGCTATTTCGCTTTACTTATGCTTCACTTCAATAGTTTCAGTCGAAATTTTTGAAGTGATCATTCACCCCCTCCTCCTCTGATCACATACTTGGTCTTTCAATTGGTATCAGAGCTAGTCACTCCCTACACTCTGTGTGTTTTGGATTAACCTCCTGGAGTGTTTTCAAGTATGTCTTTCGCAGCTATTCGCTCCGGCGAACCTATTCCTGTTTTCAATGGGAAGGACTACCCGTACTGGAAGGACAAAATGAAGAGAAATATCATGTCTATCAACTCGACTGCCTGGCAAGTTGTCTTGTATGGAGTCACTGTTGCCGATGAGAAGGCCATCACTCCTGATGAAGCAAAACTGATTGATCTTGATTCTGAAATTTGGATTTTCATCACCAATCATTTGACACCAGAAAAGTATCATGAAGTGAAGAATATTTCATCTGCCAAAGGTGTCTGAGACTATCTTAAAAAGATTGGTGAAGGTGTTTCTACCCAGAAGGATGCCAGAATTGACACACCCCGAAACAAATTCTATCGCTTCAAGAGAAACGAGGGTGAAAAAGTCAGCTCCATATACAGCAGACTCACAGCTCTTGCTAATGAGTTGATTTCCCTCGGTGCTGATGATATTACTCCTCACTCAGTTGTAAGAACTTTGCTTCGCTCATTGGATCATTCGTTTGATCACATTGTGCTGATGGTCAAGGAAAGGACATATTTCAGACGTCTTGTTGCCGCTGATATTCTTGAGAGACTCAATTCTTTGGAAATGGAAGAAGATGAGAAACGTGACATAAATGGCTCTCGAAGAAAAACTCATGCCTTGAAAGCAAAAGCTTCGCGTCATTCTTCACCCGAAGTCAGTTCTGCTTCAGGTGTCGAATCAGATGATCTTGCAAGCATTGGAAAAGATTTAGCATTGATCATGAGACGCTTCAACCGCTTCCAGAGAAAAGGTTTTTCTTCACCGAAGAAGAGTTATTCTTCAAGAAGCTCAACTCACTCATCTCACCGCTCATCCTCAAGAAGCTCTCCATCGAAGGACAACTGCTGCTACAAGTGCAAGAAACCAGGTCACTACATTGCTGATTGCCCTCTGTAGGAAGCTGAGAACAAAGCAAGGCATTCGCTCAGAGACTCCTCAACCAAGTCCCACAGATCTTTCAGAAGCTATGAGTCCAAGAGACATGATTCCAGTTCGAGAAGAGATAAGAAGAAAGATTCTGATGATGACAAGAGGAAGAAGTATCATCAGAAGCGTGAGGGTTCTTCATTGAAGACTTACTCGTCTCGGCGAAGCAGCTCTCACCGTGCCAAGGCCTATCTGGGAAAGGAGATGAACTCTGAAGACGAAGCCTCTGGGTCCGAAGCGGAATCAGGCTCAAGGTCTGGGTCTGGGTCCGAATCAGATGGTGTTGCTGGTTTGGCATTCGCCTCAGCAGATGCTTCGACTAAAGCTTCGAGCTCATTCTTCACCAACAACAGTAGTGAAGATGAAACTCCTGCATATTGCTTCATGGCCAAGGCTAAGGTATCTTCATCCAAATCTTATTATGATACTTCTGATTGGTCCTCATATGATAGTGATTCGAAGATAAGCTATGCTAAACTTGCTAAAATTGCTTCAATCCAACAAGATGAACTTGATTCGCTAAGCAAAACCATTAAGAAATCAGAAACTCTGTTGATCGATGAGATAGAGAAAGGTCAAACTTTGACTAATAAGCATGCAGCTCTGAAGAAAAAGTTTGAAGAATTATCCTCTCGGCATGATCTTCTTTCAGTTGATTATGAGAAGCTCACCTATGAATTTCTTCAGAGGAAAATGACTCTCGAAAGACTGAAAGAGGCTCATGAAGAGTTGGAAAATGTCAATCTCTCTCTCATGGCTCAACAAGGTTCTGAAGCAAATCATAAAACTGATTCACCTTGCTTAACTTGTCTGGAACGAAGCAAAACTGATTTCAAAGGCAAAGCTCCTATTATTATTGATGATACTAATGCCTCTGATGAGGAAAATCCTGCTGTTACCGAGGAACTCCTCAGGTTGAAAAACTTATTTGAAACAGGCATGTTCAAAAGTGTGCAAGGTCACCAGTATCTTTGTGATATCCTGAGGAAGGCTCTCCTTCACAGGAATCCCATGAATGAAGGTGTTGGTTTTGAGAGAAAGATAAACCCTGATGGCACCTATTGGGAACTTGAGCAGTATCCTAAGACTGTTTGGGTCCTAGCGAAAGAGAAACCTATTGATATTGCTAACCTTTCAGGTTTCGACTGCAAAATGAACAAAGCTATTGTGGATGAATCACTTGATTCAGACTACAAGTTCAACAAAGATGAACAGGGAAAGGTTACTGCTGAGTATGTTGGTACTCCTCCTAAGAATGACTTCTATAAGAGGCAGATATGAGTGCAGAAAGCATTTGTGGAAAAACTGCCTGCTAACCATACTATGCAGGGAAAGTCTTCGGTACCACCGAATCATTTCTATTCTCTTGAAACGAGAAATGATTCACTGGTGCCCGAATCAAATGTTCCGCAGAAGCAATACTATCGCACTGGTCGCCATACTTATCGTCCTCATAATAACCATGCTAAGATTGCATATGCTCATTCTTATCCTAACCATTCGCAGAGGACTTACATTTATGGTGTACTTGATGGTACACCGAAGCAATACTCCTGTTCGATTTAATATTGCTTCAACCAGTGCTTCAATATCTTCTCAGTCACCTGCTCGTTTGTGGGTGGTTAAGAAGAACTAATTCTTCTGCAGGGCTATGTCTCCGGTGGATCCGAATGAGTCATGGATAGTGGTTGCACAAATCATATGACCGGAGACAAGAAGTTATTCACCGAAGAAAAACTATCTCACTCTTCTCAGAAGTACATTAACTTCGGTGATAACAACAAGGGTAAAGTTTTAGGTTTGGGTAAGGTTGCCATATCGAAAGATAAGCACATTGACAAGGTTATGCTAGTCCAATCCCTTGGATACAATCTTATGTCTATTTCGAAGTTATGTGATATGGGTATGCTTGTTCTATTTTCTGCTTCGCGTTGTGTTGTCTTTTCACAGGATGACTATACGTTTGTCTTCGAGGGTACCGAAAAGGAGATTTATACATTGTTGATTTTTCTTCGGGCCCTGCTGTATCCACATGCTTAATGGCAAAAACTTCATCTGGTTGGTTATGGCATCGAAGACTTGGTCATGCAGGGATGAGAAATCTTCATAAGTTGGTGAAGAAGAACCATGTTATTGGCCTTAGCGAAGTAAAATTCGATAAGGATTGTCTCTGCAGTGCTTGTGAAGCTGGTAAAATTACGAAGAAACATCATTCAGCGAAGACTATCATGACTACCACTCGTCCTCTTGAATTGCTTCATATGGATCTTTTTGGTCCTCAAAATTATGCAAGCCTGGGAGGAAACAAATATGGTCTTGTTATTGTTGATGATTTCTCTCGTTATACTTGGGTTTTCTTTTTGGATGACAAGAGCAAAGTTGTTGAAATCTTCAAGTCATTCGCTAAGAGAGCTCAAACTGAATATGAATTATCTCTGAAGCATATCCGAAGTGATAATGGAACTGAATTCAAAAATACTCATATTGAAGATTTTCTTGATGATCATGGTTTTACTCATGAGTTCTCTGCTGCTTATACACCTCAACAGAATGGTGTTGTTCAAAGGAAGAATAGAACTCTTATTGAAATGGACAGAACCATGCTTGCTGAATACAAGACTCCTATTAGGTTCTGGGCCGAAGCAATTAACACAGCATGTCATATCATCAACAAGGTTTACCTTCACAAATTTCTGAAGAAAACTTCACATGAGCTTATCACTGGTAACAAACCAAATGTTTCGTACCTTAGGGTATTTGGTGCTTCATGCTTTATTAGAGATATGAATCATAGCTCCAAATTTTCCCCTAAGGCACATGAAGGTTTTCTTTTAGGTTATGGCTCAAACTCTCACACTTACAGGTTCTATAACTCTCACTTTGGGAAAGTTATGAAAACTGTGAATGTGAGGTTTGATGAAACTAATGGCTCTAAAAAAGAGCATTTGCCTCATGATCTAGATGAACCACCTCTTGATGAAGTGATCAGGTCCATGGCTATTGGAGAAATTCGCCCTGTTGAAGCCAATGCTCGTCAAGCTAATAGGGATGATAATGGTCCAATGTTCCCACACATAGACCGGGGCGCTGGAGATCAACATCCTGAAGCTAATGATGAACAGGACAAAGAAGAACAAGGGATCGAAGGAAATGCTAATTCCGAAGGAAATGCTGAAGCTGAAGGTGAAGCAGATCCTGAAGCTAAAGCTGATCCTAAAGCAGAAGCTGAGCCTGAAGCAAATGATTCAACCTTATCACGAGTTCGAAGAAGAATTGATGTTGATTCGATCCTTGAAAAAATTCATCAACCAGGTCGTCCCACAACTCGCTCTCGTACTCGTTTGGCTAACTTCTGTGGAAATTTTTCGTTTGTCTCCATGCTAGAACCGTCAAAGTTTGATGAAGCTATGAAGGATCCAGATTGGTTAACTGCTATGCTCGAAGAACTTAATCAGTTCGAGCGAAACAAAGTCTGGTCCTTAGTTGATAGACCTGATCCAACGAAGCACAACATCATTGGTACAAAGTGGATTTTTCGCAACAAGCAAGATGAAGATGGTATAGTGGTAAGAAACAAAGCACGATTGGTAGCACAAGGATACACCCAAATCGAAGGTATCGATTTCGGCAAAACTTATGCTCCAGTTGCTCGTCTCGAATCCATTCGTGTTATGCTTGCTTTTGCAAATTTCAATGGTATTCTAATTTATCAAATGGATGTGAAAAGTGATTTTCTTAACGGAGAAATCGAGGAAAAAGTGTATGTTATGCAGCCTCCAGGTTTTGAAGACCCAAAGAAACCCGACATGGTGTACAAGTTACACAAGGCCCTCTATGGGTTGAAGCAAGTACCTCGTGCTTGGTACGACACATTGAAGGATTTCCTTCTGAAGAAAGGCTTCAAACCAGGAACAACTGACCCAACACTTTTCACTCGATCTTATAATGGTGATTTGTTTGTATGTCAAATTTATGTAGATGATATCATTTTTGGATGCACTAACACTGAAATCAGCGAAGAATTTGCCAATATGATGTCGAAGAAATATGAGATGTCAATGATGGGTGAACTGAAGTTTTTCCTTGGACTTCAAATTCGTCAACAGAAGAACGACACCTTTATTTCTCAAAAAAAAATATCTCAAGGATTGTCTGAAGAAGTTTGGTCTTACTGATTGCAAAACTATCAAAACTCCAATGCCAACCAATGGCTTCTTAGATGCAGATGAGAAGGGCAAAGCCTTCGACCAGAAGAAATATCGGTCTATGATTGGATCTCTCTTATATCTTTGTGCATCTAGACCTGACATTATGCTTTCAGTATGTATTTGTGCTCGTTTTCAGGCCAATCCAAAGGAATCTCATCATACTGCTGTAAAGCGAATTCTTCGGTATCTTGCTCACACACCACCCTTGGGTTTGTGGTATCCCAAGGGAGCTCAGTTTGATCTTATTGGCTATTCTGATTCAGACTGGGCTGGTGATCGTGTGGATAGGAAATCAACTTCAGGGACTTGTCATTTCCTTGGAAGATCACTTGTGTGTTGGGCTTCAAAGAAGAAAAATTGTGTTTCAATATCTACTGCTGAAGCTGAATACATCGCTACTGGATCATGTTGTACTCAGATTCTTTGGCTGAAGAAAACGCTGAAGGATTATGGAATTCATGTGAAGAAAATTCCCCTTCTATGTGATAATGAGAGTGCAATCAAAATTGCTCACAATCCTGTGCAACACTCTCGCACGAAGCATATTGACATTCGCCATTATTTTCTTCGTGATCATGTTCAACGTGAAGATATTTTTATAATTCATGTCAGAACTGAAGATCAACTGGCTGACATATTTACGAAGCCATTGGATGAGAAAACGTTTTGTACGTTAAGGTGCGAGCTCAATATATTGGACTCACGAAATGTACTGTAAGATCGAACCTTTTACTCCTGTATATATTCATTTACGTCGTTGCTTACCGTTTGGTTTCGTTGTTTGATTTTGCTTCGTTTATTCTATTTTATTTCGCCTGGATTTAGTCCTCTATGCTTATCACCTTTTGCTTCGTTTGGTTTTTCTTCAAGGTGATAAGTTTCGGACCCTACCCCTTCTATTCTTCTTCTTTCTTATTCTGTCTGTCCAAAGTGGTTGAGCACAATTGAAACGGAAAGTATTTTGCTTCGAACATCATTGAGTTCTGAATCAAATGCTTCCATTTTTTATCGAAGTTTTACTCAAGTCGAGGACTTATTCTTCGGTCGTTGAGATCCCGTCAAATCCGGGTCGTTGAGATTCTCTCGCGATTCGCCACGAAATCCACGCCGTAGAATCCGGAGAGACGGACGCTGGGAGCCGTTCGATCTGATCTGACAACTCCTGTCAGACCGTCCTATATAAGGCATCCCACCCCAGCGAATCCATCTCACCTCCTCATTCTCTTCTCTCCGGAACCCTATCTCCCGAGCGCGCCGCCGAGCTCTTCGTCTCCGTCGCCGTTCTCGCCGCTTCACTGCCGGAAGAGCGCCGCCGTGGACTTCACGCCGTCGACGAGCACGTCCTCCCCGCTCATCGCCGTTGTAGCAGCTCGTCGCCACCGAGTTAGGGTACGCCGAGCCCTCGATCCGATCTCTTATTCTCTTTGCTCTTCCTCTTCTCGATCGGATCCAAGTTCTTAGGTTTATTTTGGGATGATTTCCTTAGGTTTCTTTGATCCGTTGGATCGTTGCACTGTTGGGAAACTTGTTTCTGATAGGAAAAGATTCCCATCCCGATTCAGGTTAGAACTTAGGGTTAGATGCTGTCTGTTTTGTGTTAGGGTTTGACACTCGTTTGAGGTTGCTAAGTCTAGCTCAGAACAGATTGGATATCTCTCCCATATTCTTCACTGAATCTCTTATCAAAACTTTTTGTTTTTAAATCGAAACTTTTGCTGGTGCTCATTCCATACTTGCCTTTTTCCCTCGCTACCTTTATGCTTTTCACAGGATGTCTGCAGAGTTAGGCTTCGGGAATGAGTCACCCAATCTTGACCACATCAACGAAGCAGAACGGTCTGCTCCGAAGAAGAAAGGTGGTATAACGAAGGAAACAAACAATGCCAGAGGCATCCCCGAATCCATTCGCCGTGAACTGGGGTATGACACGCCTCCTGAAGAAACCAAGGATCAGCGCAAGATTCGCTTGCAAAACAATCGCCGGTACTGGGTTGTTCGCTAGTACAAGTACAAGAGCATTCCTGACTGGAAGTGGGCTATGCAATTTGCCTTCAGTCCACCTTATCAATATACTTCGGCCATGTGCAGTCAGTACACCGAAGAGAATCGTCACTTATACTACCGTGCTCCACCGAAGCTCCCTCACCCCAATACTCTTAAAACCCCAGATGATTATCCTGATGAGCAAGAGCGTTTGAGGATTGCTGCTGAGAAGAAGAGGCTGAAAGAAGAAAAGAAAGCAGCCAAGTTGGCTGAAGCTGAAGCCCAAGAGGTTGGGCCTAGCTCAAAAAAAAGAAGAAACTGAAGAAGAAATCAACTTCTCCTCATGCTTACACAGAAGATGAAGAGCAAGCTAGACAAGAACAAGCAGCTCTGGAGGATTCAATGTTGGACGAATCAAATGCTGCTGACAACGAATCTGAATCTGAAGCAGATGATGAATCTGATGATCCTGCTCCACCAAAGAAGCAAAGGCTTCAGATTCCATTGAAGAAGAAACCAGGAGAAAAACCTGCTTCTAAGGGGATTAAGATTCAAGACCCCAAGGACAAGCCCTCAGCTCGCCCCACCATTGACCTATCTAACTTGGTGGTTGCGAAGCCCTTGGCCTCCAAGCCACCGGCTGATGCTCTCAATACTGAGAGGCGATCGAAGCAGAGGCATGACCCTGCCAAGAAACAAACTGCAAAGGCTTCAACACCAACGAAGCCCAAGCAGTCTACCCCTGCAAACCCTTCAGCGAAGCGAAAGATCACTAACGAAGAGTTGAGACAGAAAGACCTCGCTGAGGCACTTGAGCGCAGCATTCTTGCCAGAAGTTCTGCAGAAAAGAAGAAAGCAGATGAGGATGCTGCGAGAAAACAAAAGGAGTTGGACTCCGCCAGATTGGCTGCAGAGAAGGCTGAGACGAAGCGCAAGCTCGCCGAAGCCGAAAAGAACGAAGAGAAAGCTGCCGGGGAAGCTAAACAGCTGGCCGATCTTGAAGCAAAATGCAAGGCCACTTTAGACAGCCTCAGGACAAAGAAAGCTGAGAAAGCGGCTCGGACAAGTCAGAAAAAGCCCGTTGTTGATATGACTCCCCCCACTGAAGTTATTCCATCGAAGCAGAAAAGCATATCTCTGCCTGAAGCTCAAGCTGAAGCTGATCGCCATAGTGAACATCGGTTCCCTGACCCGCGCGAAGGCGAACTATGGGATCAGTTGGGCATCACTGAAGCCCTTTGGGAAAAATGTGCTGCTGAAGCGCCTGAAGCTGTTGATCTTGGAGAAGTTTACATCTCAAGCTCCATCGAAGCAATGATCTCCACAATGATCAGTCAGTTGAAGGATTTGCATTCAAGAGATAGGGCTGAAATCAAGAAGATTCACAACTATCAAAAGCGCGCTGAATCTGAACCAGATGAAGAATTCAAACAGCACGCTCTGAAATTGCTTCAGCAAGTGACGGACATCAACACCACCACCAAGAATAATATCAAAACCTTCAGAGGCAAAGTCAAGGCCGCTGTTGATGAAATGGTGAAGACCCATAATGCTTCCATTATGGAAAGGGATTCAAGGAAGCGAAAGGCTTCGCCCGAAGCTGAACCAGTTGTTGCACAACCATCGGCTGTAAAGCCTACAGCTTCAAAGGCTTCGGGTCCTTCACCCAAGAAGAAAATCACCAAGAAGAGGAAGGTTACTTTGGCTTCAGCTGCTGACATGGACACTAGTGATGAACAGCCGAAGGAAACTCCTGAAGCAGTTCCCACTCCTACACCGAAGCCAAATCTTGTTCAGCCCATTCCAAAGCCTTCAGCTCCACCCACCAAAACTCCCACACCTCCTCCTACCAAAACCACCCCCAAACCAACTCCACCTCAAAGAGCGCCTACCCCAACTCCATCAACTGCACACACTCCCACACCCATTCCACCCCGTGCACCCACACCCATCCGTGCTCCAAACCCCTCACCACAAAGAATTCCCACTCCACCAGCTGCTCCCGCACCACCTCCATCACCTCCCCATGAAGAAAATGCACCATCCCCAACCCACTCGAGAACACATGTCACCCGAGACTTTTCCCCTGCCAGAACTGCTCACGACTCCGAATCCAATGTGCCTCAAACCGAAGCACATGACGACGAAGAAGAACAAGTTCAGATACTGAATCTGTCGCAAGAGAAAGCGCTTATAGTCGCTCAAACTACTGGCCCTTCTAGAGCCAATCCAATTGCTCCTCTGCAAAGGTTTCACGCGCATTCGCGCCCCTGCCAAGATACCCAGCTTGACTCAAATTATCCTCGTGAAACTTTTCCAATTTCCAAGGGAGCTGGTTATTCTTCAAGGCATGGCCCAGACTTCAACTTGGAACAGCATCAGAAGCGCCACCGTTTCTTTGGTGTCAGTCCGTATGCTTCAGATCGCACCGCAGATGATCTTCGCTTTTGGACTGTAGAGCAACAAATCCTATACACCAAAGTCTTCTGTCAACAAGGAGTTTTGTTCAGGCATAAATTTCTGGATATGCGAAGTCTTTCCACTGCCACTTGCTTTCAGAACATCGCCGAAACCATTGAGAATCAGAATTTGACTCGGCTGTTTGCTTTAACCACTCCCTTCAATTCTGAACTCATCAAGCAATTCTATGCAACTCTTTATGTTTCTGGCGAAGAAAATGAACCTAGCTCATGGACGCTGGAATGGATGATTCAAGGTAAAATCTTCAGAATGTCCTCTGCCGAATTCATGGAGATTGTCAATATTCCAAGGCATTCTGGAGTCCAAGAAAAGATTCACTTAGAACCTGATCTGGCTGAAGAAGAATTTGCTACTCTGTTGGACACAGAAGTCTCTACAAGCTACCTTCCTGAAAACATTCGCCCGAAGCATTTGAACTTCATCTCCAGGACTTGGTTCTACATCTTGTCCAACTCATTGATACCGTTGAGTACTGCTTCGGAAGAATCGAACATTTATCCAGAGACAAGGCATGCAATTATGAAGCTCACTCATGGTCTCATCTTTGACTTTGAGGATTGCTTCATTAGGAACTTGGTTCATGCAGGAGAGCTACCATTCAAACTGAAACCTTATGCTCCCTGGCTGCAAGTTGTCTGCGATTATGGCAGGAACGAATACTTTGTGGCTCGCCATCATCCGAAGCTTTTCCTTCCACCAGTGCGTGACACTTTGGCATTGTTGAGGAAGCCCAATGATCCTTTTTCCACATATGTTGGCGTGCGCCATGAAGTCAATGAGCGAAACTTATCAAAGAAGTTCGAGAAAGACTGCCACCACTTTGAAGTTAATCTTCGGTCGCAGCAAATGCTTAGCAACTACATTGAAGCCAATCAGCGCCAAATGCAATTTCTTGCTGATGAGATCAACAGAGTTGGCAACATTGCACTCAACAACAATCAGTATTTGCGTGTTCTCAAACGTCATTCCTGGAAGGGGCTCCGTAAATTCAACTCTGTCAAAGGCCTTCGTAAAGATCGCATGTACAAAGAGTATCCGCACCTCCAGCGAAACTTTTCTCGTGATGATACAGTTGACCGCCAGAATCAGAAGATCCCTCCCCTGCACAAGATTGATGAAGTGTTCTTCGTCAACGAACCTGAACCCATCCGGCCTGATACCATCTCGGAAAATGACTCCATTACTTCAAAGGACGACGACGGCCTCGACGACAGCGACCTCGACATCAACCTCATCACCCAGACGCGCCACGAAGCTATTCCTTCGTCTTCTTCTGAAGAAGAATCCTCCGGCGATCAGTATTCATCGGATGAGTCTTCGTCAAGCTCAGCTTCGTCGGGTTCCCAGGATGCTGATGCCGCGAAATAGATCTCTCGAACCTTTTCTCAACCTTTTGTCTAATCATTGACAAAAAGGGGGAGAATGAGGGCATCGATGAGTTAGATTTGCATCGGGGAAAGGGTTTGCCATTTGTTTTTACTTCGTTCGGTTAAGTTACAACAAACATTCCATTCTCTTCCATTGGGTTGTAACTTAAGTTTAACTTCGGTCCTGCTACTCCTGTGATACGCTTCAGTTTTAATAACCCCTTTTCTTGCAAGTATTGCTTCGTATCTTCTATCTTGCAGGTGGTTGTTATTTTCTAAGTCACAGGTCATTGGAAGCAATTGCATACATTATTGGATATATATCTTCAACTGCAATTTTCTTCGCTAAGATAGTTGTTTTGTTCTCCACCGAAAAAATTTCCTTCAAGCATTAACTTCGATTATATAAATCTTCGATGCTTGAATTCAGGGGGAGCCAAAAACTTCATATCTTAGAGTTTGTCCCATCACTTCACAAAAACTTCAATATCTTTTATCGATGCCTGTTTTGTCAACAATAGTCCAAAAAGGGGGAGATTGTAAGAGCAAAGTTTTGCCCCCGTGTGTTTTGGATATTGTTGGACAAGACAGTAGAGGAACTAACAATGTTTTCTAGTGTAAACAGTTGTATAGGTTCCTGAAAGACAAGGTAGGTGATAAAGCTTCAGGGAAGGTCTTCAAGTTATCAAAGCATTAACCCCTGAGCGAAGCTTAATCACGGAGGATGACCCCCAAAAATGAAGGTGTCCTGAAGCTCAATTCATTGAAGGAAATGAAGAAGACGGCGCAAGACTTAGATGTTTCTGTGTAGTTCTTTTTTCTGTTCTTTGAGTCATAGGACAAACCGTACTATCAAGAGGGGTCTTTAGTTTGTGGACACCGAAGTCATTGAGAAAATGCTCAGGTCAAATCCAAACCAAGTGAGAAGCCTGAGCGAAGAAATCTCATGTGCACTGAGTTAAGCTTCAGTAACAAAGACTTCGTTCCTTGGCTTCTGAAGCAGGACTAATTCCGTGAGTCAGCTTTACTTGTTCCGCAAGTAAAGTTGCGCAGTGACGACAAATCCGACCGTTGTGGACACGTGTCAAACTGTCACCTCAGGTCAATTTGGTCATTCCACACCTCGGGATCGCCAACTATAAATACGCCGCCCCCTCCTCCATTTGCGGGTGGCTGCTCCAAGAATATTCCTGAGAGAGACTGAAGAGAGCACCCCAAAACGCCACCGAAGCAAAACCCAAAATCCAGAATACTGAAGCCTAAGTCCCATTGATCGAAGTAGATTCGAGATGACTTAGGTGAAAGCTTACTAGCCTTTTTATCTTGGATAACTGCAATTCTCCTAGACGGTTAGAGTGTTGTTCTTCAGAGAGCGAAGAGTTATTGTCGCCTCGAAGTCCAGTTTGTCAAAGGTTTCGGTGATTTCCTCAATAATCAACCACGATTGAAGAACTGACCAAGCTCAAGGAGTTTGGTGCAGTGGAGCAACGGACGGAGAGAGATTTGCTCCAGGTGTTCAATCACCAGTCCCTCCAACCAGACGTAGCGCTTTGCAGAGCGTGAACTGGTTGAACAAACATCGCCGAGTCCCAGTTCGTTTTACTTTGAGCATTTACCTTCAGTATTGCATTAGCTTCGCAGTTATGCTTCAATGTGTTTTGATTCACTGCATTTAGTTTCGTTTCCAGTTTTACTTCGCTATTCCGCTTTACTTATGCTTCACTTCAATAGTTTCAGTCAAATTTTTTGAAGTGATCATTCACCCCCTCCCCCTCTGATCACACACTTGGTCTTTCACTTGTTACATAATTAGTAATTTTCATACATCTAAAAAAAGGCATTGATTTTTTTGGATGGTGCCCTTGGTATGACATCTCGAACCATCAATCACATGTACTTTCTTACGCTGTTTTTTACATGCCCTATAACATATAGATGTAACTTAATGCAAAAAAATCTACCTTATGCCTTACCACCACCGTGTAATTTTTACACCGAGGTAGTTTTTGTGTAAATTAATAATGTTTCTTACATTAAGTGTATGCTATATTAGTGGTTTTCATAATGTCTCTTGTTTATTTATGTGAACAAAATAACAAGATCTATGCAGCTGAACAACAAGCAATCACAAAAGGATGCATCCACAATGTATTATTTGTATTTTTTTATTTCACATAACACAAGTTTTCTCATCCAGGTAACAAACACATATTTTTTTTGCTCCATATACACACACAGATTCTCCCAGTATGTTATCACATAGTTTTTCCTCAACCCATTGCTGAATGTTCTTTATGCAAATAAACAATCTAGTTTCTGTGTTCTCCTCAGAATACGGAGGGGCTGTTCTCTTTTGTGTCTTTGTCTTCTCACAGTGTGCACAAGGAAAAAGAGTGTACGGAAAATGAAGATAACGACTACAAAATTTTGACAAGCAAAACTACAATACGGGAGACTACTGTCCAGGTGGAAGTTTTCGAGGCTATGAAGTGGATTCTGGAGGGGGAGATAAAACATTTCATAATATGTTAGTGCAGGTTTTCCCCATAATGTAACTATGCAGAGAGAACCCAAAAAACTCCACCTTTTTGTGGTTTCAAGATATCTACTCACCCACCGATTATGTGTTTGATTTTTGGATGTGACAATCAAAGCCGTTTTAGTGGTTTTTATTTGTTACATCAAACTGGGATATTGTAGAACCATCAATGCACTATGTTTTTAGTTGGTTATAGTTTCATCATGATTTTTCATCAACATATTAGTTTTGGATGTAGTTCCCTTTTTTGCAGGCAGTTAGAGAAAAGAAAAGAACCGGAGAAGTGAGGGGATGAGAAAATAGATGGAGAATAGAAAATTCACCTTAAAAAATCCCTCCCTGCAGTTCTGGATGTAGTTTTTCCTCCGGGAAGCATCCTGTTGGGGCACGCGGTCCTAAATCAAAAATTTCTACCGCGCACAACCAAGATCACTGCTACTGGAGATGAACTACATGATTAGGGTTTACCACTAGACGTGCAGTCACGGCAGCGGAAGGAGAGTTGGTGATGTGTGTCAGTGGCTGCTGCTCGAATCCGTCGAACCGATCCCTCATACCGATCCCACGAACGGAGTCCCGCGATCCCCGCGAACAGTTCGTCCAAGCGCCGCAGGTGCAGCGCCTCCAAGGAATGCGCACGTACAAGGAGGATCGCCAGGCGGCGGACTGCTAGGTCCGGCGGCTCGGCCTGGAGGTGGAGTGGCGGCTAGGGTTGTGGCCTGACCTATCCCCTTCGGGGTTCACCCTAGCCCTTATATAGGCGCCCGTGGAATGGCCTCAACTCTTGAGGCAATCCGGACCCTCCATCCATATTCCATTCGGATCACATCCGAATGGGCTCCTTTCCTCTTAAGCGTGCGACCCTATAGGTTCACGTACACATGGACACGTTCCGAATCACATCCGGTTCGATAGTCGGTAGCGGTTCCTAGCAGAACGTGCCGACTCCCATATATGCGTAAATTCATAAGACAAACCATTACAAAGTGTCATATGCAACATTCCTTTTGCCTCACGATATATGTTGTCAAGCTCAAGGCGAGTACTTGTCACCCTTGTGATAGCTTGACCTCTCTTCTCGAAACCGTGATACATATTCCGGAACCGGGTTAACACTTAACCCATATCGCATTGCCATGCTTTCTGAATCTTATCACTCGAGAGGGCCCAGAGAATATCTCTCCAAAGTGGAGGGGCAAATCCCATCTCAATCAACCATGTCTCGCGACATGTATCATGACTCACCCGTAAGCTACCTTTATAACTACCCAGTTACGGTGTAGCGTTTGATAGTCCCTAAGTGAGTCATTCTCATCCCGAGAACATGCGAGGACCTCAGGTCTAGGACATGGCATATACATTATATCTCGCACTGCGTCTCAAAGTGGGTGTCTGTCCAACTCAGTGATCCCATCACTAAGTCCATACTATCGGTAGCATCTCCATGCTCATGACTTGTGAAACATAGTCATCAATCGAATCATGTACTAGTCAAGGGTATGTGTCCGCATAACCTTATCAACTAGGGACCATTAGAACAATCATCATAGAATATATAGTCTCACAAACAAGTCACATACTTATTGATACATATCAGTGATGATGTTCAAGGACAATACAAATAACTCATGAATACATAAGGAGATAACATCATAACATGATTGCCTCTAGGGCATATCTCCAACAGTCTCCCACTTGCAGTAGAGTCAATCAATTAGACATCTAAGGCCCATGGCTCTTACGTGCGCCTCATGCTTCGGCATCGGGAGAGGCTTCGTCAAAGGATCAGCAACATTTGCATCCGTGTGTACTTTGCATATATTTATATTACCATCATCTACGAATTGTCGTATGAGATGATAACGCCTTTCTATGTGCTTGGATTTCTGGTGATGCCTTGGCTCCCTGGCCTGTGCGATGGCACCACTATTATCACAATAGAGGTCCAACGGGTTTGCCGAGTCTGGAACCACACCAAGTAGGGTAATGAAATCCCTTATCCAAACACCTTCCTTTGAAGCTTCAGAATCTGCAAGGTACTCGGCCTCTGTTGCAGAATCAGCTACCGTCTCTTGCTTGGAACTCTTCCAGCTCACTGCACCTCCGTTCAGAATGAACACATAACCAGATTGCGAACGAAAGTCATCCTTGTCGGTTTGGAAACTAGCATCGGTGTAACCCTTTACAACGAGCTCATCCTCACCTCCATAAACTAGGAACATATCCTTAGTCCTTTTCAGGTACTTTAGGATGCTCTTAACTGCTGTACAGTGGCTCTTTCCTGGATTAGCCAGGTATCTGCTCGTAGCACTTAGAGCATAGGAAACATCTGGACGAGTACATACCATAGCACACATGATAGACCCGATGGCCGAAGCATACGAAATCTTATACATGCGTCTTTGCTCATCATGAGTCGATGGACCCTGAGTCTTGCTTAGATGAATGCCATGTGACACAGGCAAGAACCCTTTCTTAGCCTCATGCATGTTGAACCTTTTCAACACCTTGTCAATATACGTACACTAGCTTAATCCAATAAGCCTCCTTGATCTATCTCTATAGATCTTGATCCCCAAAATGTAAGCTGCTTCTCCCAAGTCCTTCATTGAAAAACTATTTTTCAGTGAGTCCTTGACAGCTTCAAGCATTGGAATGTCATTCCCAATCAGTAATATGTCATCCACATATAAGATTAGAAATATGATTGAGCTCCCACTAAACTTCTTGAACACACAAGGTTCCTTTTCGTTCTCGATGAAGCCAAACAATTTGACAATCTCTTTAAAACGAATATTCCAACTCCGAGATGCTTGCTTCAATCCATAAATGGATTTCTGAAGTTTGCATACCTTACTAGCATTCTCTGGATCGACAAAACCCTCGGGCTGTATCATATACACGTCCTCTTCTAAATTTCCATTAAGGAAAGCTGTTTTGACATCCATTTGCCATATCTCATAATTGAAATAGGCAGATATAGCTAGAATAATCAGAACTGATTTAAGCATCACTACAGGCGAGAAGGTCTCGTTGTAGTCAATTCCTTGAACTTGTCGAAACCCCTTCGCGACAAGTCAAGCTTCATGGATTTGAACATTTCCATCCATATCAGTTTTCTTCTTAAAGATCCATTTGCACTCAATGGTTCTTGCACCATTTGGTAGATCAACCAAGTTCCAAACTTGATTGTCATCCATGGACTTTAACTCGGATCTCATGGCCTCAAGCCATAACTCGGAATCTGGATCCACCATCGCTTCTGCATATGTCAAAGGCTCATCGTTGTCCAACAACAATACATTGCTTGCATTACGCAGCCTTTCTGACCTTCGTGGTGCGGGTGCTACTTCAACCACGGGTTCACTGACTGGCTCTGCCATAATGGCATCACTTGCCGTGTCTTCCCTGAGTGGTTATCTCGAACCTCTTAGAGTTTCACCGTCCTCCCACTAGACTTCCTAGTGAGAAACTCTTTCTCAAGGAAGGTACCATGTCGAGCGACAAACACTTTGCCCTCTTGTCGGTTGTAGAAGTAATACCCTAAGGTTTCCCTTGGATATCCCACGAATATGCACTTATCCGATTTGGGTGCGAGCTTGACCGACTGAAGTCGCTTGACAAACGCTTCACAACCCCAAATCTTTAGAAAAGACAAACTGTGACGCTTCCCAGTCCATATCTCATATGGTGTCTTGTCTACGGATTTATATGGTACTCTGTTTAGTGTGAAAGCTGCAGTTTCTAGAGCATGACCCCAAAATGACAATGGTAGATCTGACTGACTCATCATCGATCGAACCATGTCCAACAAGGTGCGATTCCTCCGTTCCGATACACCATTTCTTTGAGGCATTCCAGAAGGAGCGAGTTGTGGAACTATTCCACGACTCTTGAGATGATCATCAAACTCTTGACTCGGATATTCACCTCCACGATCTGATCGTAGAAGTTTGATCGTCTTGCCGAGTTGATTCTCTACTTCATTCTGAAACTCCTTGAACTTTTGAAAGGTTTCCGACTTGTGCCTCATCAAGTAGATATATCCATATCTGCTCAAGTTGTCGGTGAAAGTCACGAAGTACTGGTAACCACCTCTACCAGTCGTGCTCATTGGTCCACACACATCAGTATGTATGAGTTCCAACAAGTTGGATGCCCTCTCGCAACTCTTTGCAAAAGGTGTCTTGGTCATCTTGCCGAGTAGGCACGATTAGCATGTCTCGAATGATTCAAAATCAAACGAATTTAAAATTCCATCATCATGGAGCTTCTTATGCGCTTTTCACTAATATGACCAAGCCGACAGTGCCAAAAGTAAGTTGTATTCAGATCGTTAGGTTTAAGCCTCTTGGCATTTATATTATAGACAGATTCACTTCAAGATTCAAAATGAATAAACCATTCAAAACGGGCGCCAAGCCATAAAACATCTTATTCAAATATATAGAACCACCATTGTCCTTAATAATGAATTCATAACCTTGTCTCATCAAACATGAGGCAGAAATAATGTTTCGACTTAACGATGGAACATAATAACAATTATCAAACTCCATTACAAATCCAGAAGGTAAATTAAGTTGCATGGTGCCGACAGCTAATGCAGCAACTCTTGCTTTATTCCCGACGCGAATGTCAACTTCTCCTCTTGCGACATCGCTACTTCTTTTTAGTCCCTGCATCGAGTTGCAAATGTGAACAACCGATCCGGTATCATATACCCAAGAACTATTAGAAATATCCGCAAGATAAATGTCTATAACATATACAACAAGTGTACCTGTAGAAGACGTACTCCAACTGCTCTTGCCCTTGCTGGCGAGCCACTTGTTGCAGTTCCTCTTCCAGTGACCATTCTCCTTGCAATAGAAGCAAATGGTCTCCGCGTCAGTTCCAGGCTTAGGCGCCGGGGCTGCCCCTTGATCACATCCTTGTCCTTTCCCTTTGCGTTAGCCTTCTTCTTGGTCCATGACTTCTTTAACTTGGTTGTTTTCTGCACCATCAATACTTGATGTGTGCCCTTCTTAATGTCCTGCTCTGTTATCTTAAGCATCCCATGCAATTCAGTGGGCTTCTTTTCCATGTCATGCATATGAAAGTTCGTAATGAACGAGTTATAGCTTGGCGGAAGAGAACCCAGAATTGTATCTGTAGCTGACTTAGGAGTCAAAGGATGCCCAAGACGATCGAAATCTTGCATGTATCCCATCATTTTGATGACATGCGGACTCAGTGGATCACCCTCTTTCAGCTTGCAATCCATCAGGGATCGCCAAACATTGAACCTTTCGGTCCTAGCCTGAACATGAAACATGCCCTTAAGACTCTCGATCATATCGAAAGCCCTAATGTCTTCGAACTGCTGTTGCAGCCCGGGCTCCATAGAAGCCAGCTGATCTCAGTAGACTCATCCTTGAGCTTCTGATAGGCATTCTTAGCAGAAGTGGTGGCATTATCAGCCGATTCTTCTGGAAGCGGTTCCTCTAGAACATTTTCCTTTTTATCATGCTTGAGAACAATTCTCAGATTTCTATACCAGGTGGTAAAGTTTGTTCCATTTAATTTATCTTTCTCAAGGATGGATTTCAACGCAAAATTGGTAACTGGAGCAGGTGGTGCCATTGATCTACAACATAAAATGCAAAATACTAATACATGTATTCATGAAGAGCAATTCATATTAAACGCTTTAATAAAATTACTCCCACTAAGTTCAACATCCCTCTAGTTGACACTAAGTGATTCAGGATCCGATGGGGCGAATTGACTAGTGAGATTTTGCATCACTGCTAGAAGACTCGACCTACCGGTAAGCAACTCCTTGCTAATCGCATCAACCATACGACTCATGTTTGTTGATGCGCATCACATACACATCAACACCTATGCCCCAAAGCCCAAAATTGTTTTGATAGCCTTGACAAGTTAACCAAGTGTTATGCGTGTAAGTGTCCGACACAAACCCATCACGCCAAGGAGATCTAGCAGCACCATAATTTTATAGGCCTACTACTAAACATACATGACATGTGATGTGCAGCAATTGGGGAGGCAAATTTACTTGACATTCTTTGAGGGATCATCCTACTTAAACATCTACCTTGTCAAAGAAGGATGCATAAAGGGATAAACTTTCATAGGCAGTTTATACAAATGACATGGTATAGCCCCTTTATCATAGCGCATGGTGATCTCCATCTCCATGTGCGCGAACCTCCCATGGCGATCTCCATCTCCATGTACGGTTCTCCTCGTGGTGATCTCCATCGCCACGCCATGGTGTCAACCGCCAAGTGTTACATAAGTTACTATGCTATTACAAACTAATAGCTATGAAAGTAAATTACATTACATGGCTCCACAAGTTGACACGCGGGTCATTAATACAATAATGAGACAACCATATGGCTCCAGCCGGTTGTCAAAACCATGACACGCAGACCATGAATAATAACATACACAATGGGCTATACCAAATCACATTCATACCCTTCAAAACCAAGTTAGAAGTTCTACCACCGTCTAAACCTCTTTTAGCACTAGTCAAATTAGGTCTGCGAAAAATCGCCTAATTAACTAAAACCTGCTCGTTTGGTAGGTCACAGAGCTCAATCAAAGTTCATATGACCAAGATATGGCCTCTGAACCGAACCTGCTCACAGATTTCTGGACAGCGCAGATCATATCTACGTTGTGTCCTGATCCGTGTCCCGGATCAATCACCTAGTGATATCCGCATGCCACAATAGGGTTTACGGCACACTGTCTATCCCAATGGCGGATAACCGACCTCTAGGGATAAGTTGTGGCACGACCTAAGTAGCTCGTGCCTCGGGAAAGATCGTGAAATCGAGAACCTCAAACATACATGCAAAACCGATCTGATCAACACATCTCTATTTGCAAATCCATCACGAATTCACCACCAAATAGCAGAGGCTCTGATACCACTGTTGGGGCACGCGGTCCGCTACGCTAGCCCTAAATCAAAAATTTCTACCGTGCACAACCCAGATCACTACGACTGGAGATGAACTACATGATTAAGGCTTACCACTAGACGTGTAGTCACGGTAGCGGAAGGAGAGTTGGTGATGCGCGTCAGCGGCTGCTGCTTGAATCCGTCGAACCGATCCCTCGTACCGATCCCACGAACAGAGTCCCGTGATCCGATCCCGCGAACAGTTCGTCCAAGCGCCGCAGGTGCAGCGCCTCCAAGGGATGCGCACGTACAAGGAGGAGCATCGGGCGGCGGACTTCTAGGTCCGGCGGCTCGGCCTGGAGGTGGAGTGGCGGCTAGGGTTGTGGTATGACCTATCCCCTCGGGGTTCACCCTAGCCCTTATATAGGCGCTAGTGGAATGGCCTCAACCCTTGAGGCAATCCAGACCCTCCATCCATATTCCATTCGGATCACATCCGAATGGGCTCCTTTCCTCTTAAGCGCGCGACCCTATAGGTTCACGTACACATGGACACGTCCCGAATCACATTTGGTTCGATAGTCGGTAGCGGTTCCTAGCAGAACGTGCTGACTCCCATATATGCGTAAAGTCATAAGACGAACCATTACAAAGTGTCATATGCAATATTCCTTTTGCCTCACGATATATGTTGTCAATCTCAAGGCGAGTACTTGTCACCCTTGTGATAGCTTGACCTCTCTTCTCGAAACCGTGATGCAGATTCCTAAACCGGGTTAACACTTAACCCATATCGCATGGCCATGCTTTCTGAATCTTATCACTCGAGAGGCCCCAGAGAATATCTCTCCAAAGTGGAGGGGCAAATCCCATCTCGATCAACCATGTCTCGCGGCATGGATCATGACTCACCCGTAAGCTACCTTTATAACTACCCTGTGACGATGTAGCGTTTGATAGTCCCTAAGTGAGTCATTCCTCATCCCGAGAACATGCGAGGACCTCAGGTCTAGGACATGGCATATACATTGTATTGATACTAACAAATGACAATATCTCGTTGCGTCTCAAAGTGGGTCTCTGTCCAACTCAGTGATCCCATCACTAAGTCCATACTATTGGTAGCATCTCCATGCTCATGACTTGTGAAACATAGTCATCAATCGAATCATATACTAGTCAAGGGTATGTGTCCGCATAACCTTATCAGCTAGGGACCATTAGAACAATCATCATAGAATATATAGTCTCACAAACAAGTCACATACTTATTGATACATATCAGTGATGATGTTCAAGGACAATAGAAATAACTCATGAATACATAACGAGATAACATCATAACATGATTGCCTCTAGGGCATATCTCCAACACATCCTCCCATGGCGGTGGCTCTCAGATTTTGGTGGAGGGAAAGAAGAAAAGTTGTGCACTGGGTGCACAGGGGTAGCGTTCTTGTCATCTTTTTTTTATTTTGGTGGGTTGGGGCGCAAAGCAGCCTGGATGTGAGGGAAGGGCACTTTTTTCTATTTCAGGAAAGCAGGGACGGGGCGATAAGGCTGTTGCTATAAAAGGAAAGGGGCACTCCGAAAACCAAAAAGTGCCCGGGCACTGTGTAGTCATGTCCTAAGTGTAAAACTGGGTTAAGTTGCTGGAAGTCGACCTGTGATCTGCGCCATCAATTTACAATCCAGCGGTCAAAGGTGATAGTTTTCAAATTTTCACCGAATCTTGGTTTTCATTGGATACGTTGCCTACCACGTGATTTTTTCAATGAAACACATTATGCGAGTTGGAGATTAACTGATGGCTCGCTCGACTCGGTCGTCGTTCGCTCAGAATCGGACGTCGTCGCGTCGGAGGTCATGGGGACAAGACATGTATGTGAAGACACGACCATGACGACAACAACCACGTCCAGCACATGTGAATGTTGTCGAAGTTTCTCTTGTCTTGCGCGACGTCGACCACGACGTCGACGAAGGGTTCTCGGACAAATACCCTATGGCGTGCTCATCTAGGACAAACCCATCCATGGTGACCCCGAGAGGGCCCTAAACAATGTTTGTGGAGACGGCCAGGATGTGCGGTCGAGTGACCTTGATGCATGCTTGGCGATGTTGTCCTAAGAGTGCATGTCGATGCCCTGGACGGCCCGCGCTTCAATGCCCTCCACAATGCGTGCCGAGATCGTCCCGGGCAAGCACACGAAGGTGTCCTCCAAGGCATTAAGCATGTATCCTATTTTTGATTCCTTCAGCTTTTTTATTCCTTCTCCTACTTCTGGGATGTGCACGACGACACCCTCTAATTATATTTCTCCCATGTTGAGTTGCCAGCAGCAGTGGCGAGTTTTCTTTTCGGTCAAGTTCCTTGCAGATGCAATGGTCTGAGGGAAAGAAGCACAAGATTATCTTTTAAAGTTGTCTTCCCAGTTGACTATGATGCTTAATTAGTGATTTCTGTCTATACTTTTTCCACAGGTTTATTTTTGCCCGTGAATGAACTCGGTGTATTCCTGATCGAGCTGTTAGGGAATATCTTCACCATCAACCGATCAGCAATCTCAAAATCCCCAACTGTACTCACCCATAATCAGAAATATTGCCACCACTACTGATTACTTGCAACAAGAAATCAATGGATACTCCTTTTTAACATAAAATTAAAGTCTAACACAATAATATTCGACTTCATGTAATTTATTTTTCTTGGATCCGTTTTCCCTCCATAATTCATCTGGACCTACAAAAAACCGCGTATGCAGATTCCACATTTTAGTTTCTATTGGTCAACCGTTTTCCTTATTCATATGCATAATTAGATAATCATATGCATAATTAGAGAATACTATATGTTTTTTAAAATTGCGTTTAGAATATAAGCCGAGTCTAAACTAGGTTGCATTTGAGTCTTGATGTCCTTCCCACATAAGATGATGAGTAATTTTTTATATGTTGCCATGTTCCAGTGTAGTTCTAGGATGTGGTTATTAACATGAGAGGATACTAAGAAATATGGGTTGTACAATTGATTGAATCTTGAATTTTCCAATAAATTTAGTAAAATTTCACAATGATATGTGTAGTAGTTTTTAGTTTGGGATGAGCTTAAGCATGAGTAGGAACAAAATATGAGATTATGTAGTTATATTGTTCGTTTGTGAAGCTTGTGCACTACATGTGGAATTGGCCTACATTAAGAGAGTCGTGTGTTGCACGTACACACTAACTATATGCGAGAGACATGTTAACCAGCATGATTTTTCTTAGGTTCATCATTGATCATGAATATTGCAGATATAGGATATTGGAGATGAATTTATTTGATAAAATATGGTCATCTTTCGGCTCAAATTTAGCATTTTAACATAAAATAAGATAGATAGAAACAAAATATGTAGAAAAAATAAACTTATAAGAAAAACAAGATTCAATTTTTTTTGTCATGAAGATGTTTGTTGCACGTGCATACTAACTAGTTTTTATAGATTCATGTATGGGTGTTGTTTGCTTATGACCCTCAACGTAGAGGGATCTATTGCAGTGTTTTCGATAAGTAAGAGTGTCGAACCCAACGAGGAGCAGAAGGTAGTAGCAAGTGACTTTGGTAAAGAGATAACTGCAAGCACTGAAAGATAACTTTTTAGGGGGTTTCTTGGTATAAGCGACAGGAAAGTAAAGACGAGCAAAGTAAAAGATACTAGATAGTAAAGAGTGGCCCAATCCTTTCTGAGCAAAGGAGAGGCCTAGCAACTGAACTTATAAAAGCTAAAGTGTTCTTGAGGACACACGGGAGAGGTAGTCATGTGCTTTCGCCATATTCCGTATCGGTACTATGTGCTGTGTTGATAAGTGTTTGGTGGGTGGATCTATGCTAGTGCATCCTCTAGACTAAGATGAATGCACTCTTATGATTAAACACCTTGCAAGCATCCGCAAATACAAGATAGTAATTAAGGCAAAAGCCTAACCATAGCAATACGATCGGTGATCCATTGTTCCCTTGTGCAAAAGCGTGCAAACTGGGGTTTAGGTTTCTGTCACTCCGGCAACCCACCGTAAGCATTCTTTATACACAATGCATTCCCCTAGGTCCTTGATAAGGCGAAGTGTTTATTGTTCGACTCACACAACACCACTAGGAAAATAACAACGCAACTTAAATATCAACCAACACATATTACTTCAACATCATATGACTACTAGCAACTAGACTTCTCCCATGTCCTCAAGAACTAAAGTAACTACTCACAAGACATAAAAGATATCATGATCAGTGGGGATAAATAGATGATAAACAATCTGGACACAATAATATTTCTCCAACAAAACTCAATAGCATTCACCACAAAGTAGTAATCAACACCGATAGAGTAGAGAGGGTAGATAGTACGGATTACAACACGAGTTGCAATTGTGAGACAAGATTGGATGGAGATGGAGATGGTGCTGATGATGGGGATGATGTTGATGATGATCTCGATGATGCCCGTGACGATGGTGATGACGATGGCGATGATCTCCCCGACGGAATCTTCCCGCCAGAGATGGATTTTCTTCTCTGTAGGTTTCCGCCACGGAGCGGCGGCGGAACTTCGTAAACTCTCCCTCCTTTAGGGTTTTTGGATCACGAGGAGTAAATAGGCCAGAGGGGGGATCCGGGAGAGGCCCCGGGGGTCCAGGCGCCCTCCCGGCGCGGCCAGGGGTGGGGCCGCGCCAGGTGGCCGCCTGGGCACCCTGTGGCCCCCCTATGGTTGCTCTTTTGCGTGTCTTCGTGATCCTTCTGGAAAACAGCCTCCGTCGATTTTCAGGTAATTTGGAGGTGTTCTTCTTCAGCAACTCAGCGTCCACTTTTTACCGCTGAATCCTGTGTCTGCTGCTTCGGCACCGGAAAGTTGCAAACTGTGTAAAATAAGCCAAAACAACATAAGAATAGCATCATATCATGAAATATATCAATGAATAAGAAATAATTACGATATAAAATAGTGATGCATTTTGGACGTATCAACTCCCCCAAGCTTAGACCTCGCTTGTCCCCAAGCGAATACTGAACTCGGTAAACCTCTCCACAAGTTTAGAGAGTGAAGTGTCGATAAATAGAATACGGACAAGAAGCATCAAGGTTCCTTCATCATACTCAAGCATCCTCAACAGCAACCTCAACTCATAAGGCCCTCATGAGAAAGTAATAACAATTATAATCAAAAGTAGGGCTGAGGAAACTCATCAAATTATGGCAAACATAATCTTGGTCAAAGGAAAACTAAAAAAAATTTGAAGCTTTTGAAAGAACATGTTAATAGTCATGAAGTGCAAATGCTAACACGAAGGAAGATGCTCGCTAGGCAAAAGCTTTCGCAAACAACTTACTTATCAAAAGATAATGTCAACAAGGATATGGCATGGCAAAACTTAATGCAGCTCTATATGGATGAATCCTCATCAACATCAAATGTCTGTTCTCTTAGGGAAAAGAAGGAAGTGGGAAAACTGACTCAACATGAAGGTGGAAGAAAGGCCTTGTTCAGGGCAAGCAAGGAAAACTCATGTGCTATCCTTAAATCAAACAGAATAAAAATAGATTTTGGGGTGGTGCATAGTTTGTCAACGAATGCTAATAGATAGCTCAATTACTTCTCAAGATGGACAAGTTTCGAGGAATGGCTCCCAAGTGGGGACGATCACATCCCCTTAATCTCCTTTGTTTATCACTGCCAAAGTTTCTGGTTTCTCATAGACCAAGCGTGAAGGAGGGTTTGTTTGTTATATTATCTTTCGAGTTGGGCGCACCCATGCCAGTTCCTCCTCGTATTATGAATTTGCAGATTAGACATGCAATCCCGGGATAAAACTTGTCCAACTTAAGAAGATCATGAATCACCTACTACTTCCTCATGAGCTAAACAAGAGGCACAAAACAGAAGATTTTGAACATTTAAGGATAACACATAAATTCTATACTTATAGGAGTGGTAGGGGAATACCACGAATAGGAAGGCATAGTGGACTCACATGGAAGGTAAAAGTTTCAGGGTATGGATGCACAAGCAAAAATCTACTTGGCAAAGAGTTTGGCTAGCAAAGGCTTTGAGAGAACAGACAATTGATGCTAATTTAGATGCAAAACATATAAGGCATAAACATTAAGGTAAGCATAACACATCAAGTTGTCTTCCTTATCAACATAACACTTCAAGCATAATAACATAAAGTTTTTGGCTAAGTCGCTACTTGAGAAAACATGCATGTTGTCAAGACCAAAGCTATGTTTGCCAAAATTTAAATAAAGTTTTCAAAGCCATACCTGATATAAGTTCAATACTCCCCATAAGAATCGTCATATGATGCCGATTGCGTGAAGAGAATACCGAGTGCAGCGAAGGAACCCATAGAATTCCCATTAATATTCCATAATAGAAGACTCCACACTCACGGATACAACCTCTCCACAGACGGAGTGATAGACCTCAAAGCAAACACCTATTTCATATAATAAACTTCCTAGACATGATACGACTCTACTTGACTCTAAAAGACTAAGATAGAGATAAAGATACCGGGCACTCCCCCAAGCTTGGAACAAGCTGAGGGGATGCCATTACCCGAGGAGATTTTACTCCTCATTCTTGTTCTTCTTAGTCAGGTACTCCTTGGCGAAGCACTTCCATGGTAGCTCCTCTCCAGTCTCGAAGGACATTCACGTCTCCAGAATCCTGCACTCAGCACCAAAACCCATGCGCAGAAACTTTAGTTCATACTCACAGTTCTGGTTGTGCAGATCATAGATTTGTGCCTGGAGCTGGTAAACTTTTTCTTCTAGTGCGGACAAACTTGACCACATCTCCTTCATCTCTTTCCTATGGGAAGCCTCGATCTCGTTCCTGATGTCAAAGTTGGCTTCAACACCACGCTCCACCATCTTCTTGAACTTGAAGATCTCATGTTCCATCTCCTTCGGCCGCTCCTCGGTGCTCCCCTCCATGACCGGTCCCTTCAGATCTTCCTTGTGGAGAACACCGTCCTCCACACGAAGGACCTGGGGGTGCTTGTTTACCTCAGCGAGGTAAGGGTTGATGAAGTTGACGACGAACTTGTCCTTGGGGGAACTTGGGGAAGCCATGGCACCTAGGTCTAGCTAAAATAATTCCTGGCAGAAACAGATTGAAGAGAAAACACATGGAATCGCGAGATATGTTGCCGGAACGATCCGGGTGAATATATAGCAAAAATTTCTGCAACAAAAGGAAGGTGACGAGCCAAAGTGGGGTCGGAGACGGACTCCTGGGTGCCCAAGCGGCCTCCCGGCGCGGCCAGGAGGTAGGGCGCGCCAGGGGGGCGCTTGGGCCCCCTAGGGCTCGTCTCCGGCTCCACTTAGGCCTCGAATTTTCCTAATTTTGCAAAAACTCATAATATGGAATTTTTATGGCGGTTCGCGATGTTTCCTTACCGTAATACATACCTTTTCTTATTCTGCTTTTGTCGGAGTCTGAAACAGGTCTGCAACATGTTCTTCATGAGTTGTTGTGCGTATTATATTTACATCAACATTGACGGGATCTCCCGCCATGTAATGCTTGAGTCTTTGCCCATTCACAACTTGAGGTTTGGTGCCTTCAAAATTGTTAATCTTAATTGCACCAGACCGATAGACTTCTTCGATATGAAATGGCCCTTCCCACCTGGAAAGTAGTTTACCTGGAGAAAACCTGAAACGGGATCTAAACAATAAAACTTTATCACCAACATTAAATTCACGTTTCAGAATCCTCCTATCATGCCACTTCTTTACCTTTTCCTTGAACATTTTAGCGCTCTCGTAAGCTTCACTTCTCCACTCATCTAGAGAAGTCAAGTTCATGAGACGCTTTTCACCAGCTAACTTTGGGTCAGCATTAAGCTCTCTAACAGACCAGAAAGCTTTGTGTTCTAACTCTAATGGCAAATGGCAAGCCTTGCCATAGACCATTTTATAGGGAGACATGCCCATGGGGTTTTTGTAAGCAGTTCTATACACCCACAAAGCATCTCCTAACTTGCTTGACCAGTCTTTCCTATTTTTGTTAACTGTCTTTTGCAAGATCAACTTGATCTCTCTATTGGTGAGCTCAACTTGCCCACTAGTTTGAGGATGGTACGGTGACACAATTCTATGATTGACATCGTACTTGGCTAAAGCTTTTCTAAAAGCTCCATGCGTGAAGTGTGATCCTCCATCAGTCATGAGATACCTAGGTACACCAAACCTAGGGAAAATTACATCTTTGAGCATTTTCAAAGATGTTTTGTGATCATCACTCTCAGTGGGGATTGCTTCAACCCACTTGGTCACATAATCAACAACAACTAATATGTGAGTGTACTTGTGCGAAGAAGGAAAAGGACCCATAAAATCAAAACCCCAGTAATCAAAAGGCTCAATCACTAGTGAGTAATTCATAGGCATCTCATTCCTCCTACTAATATTACCAACTCTCTGACATTTATCACAGGCTAAAACATAATTTCTAGCATATTTAAAGAGAGTAGGCCAATAAAAACCTGATTGGAGAACCTTATGTGCGGTCCTCTCACCGGCGTGATGTCCTCCGAAGGGACTATCGTGACATTGCTTGAGAATGTCCTTCTGCTCATGTTCCGGTACGCATCTTCTCACGATCCCATCTGGACCTTCTTTGAAAAGATGAGGGTCATCCCAAAAGTAATGCCTCAAATCATGGAAGAACTTCTTCCTTTGCTGAAATGTTAAACCTGGAGGCAAATACTTTGCAACGATAAAATTAGCATAATCTGCAAACCAATGATCGAAAAGAGATTGTACTTTAACAACGGCAAGTTGTTCGTCTGGAAAACTGTCGTTGACTGGGATGGGATCATGCGGTATATCTTCCATCCTTGAAAGATTGTCCGCTACAGGGTTGTCTGCTCCTTTTCTATCAACAATCTACAAATCAAATTCTTGAAGGAGAAGTACCCATCTGATGAGCCTTGGTTTGGCATCCTTCTTCGTCATAAGATACTTAATGGCAGCATGGTCAGTATGAATAATAACTTTAGAATCAACAATATACTGCCTAAACTTATCACAAGCAAACACTACTGCTAAGAATTCCTTCTCAGTAGTAGCATAATTCTTTTGAGCACTATCAAGGGTCTTACTAGCATAATAAATAACATTCAACTTTTTGTCAACCCTTTGTCCTAAAACAGCTCCAACAGCAAAATCACTAGCATCACACATAATTTCAAAGGGAAAATTCCAGTTAGGCGGTTGTACTATAGGAGCGGTTATTAAAGCCTTCTTAAGAACTTCGAAAGCCTCCTTACAATCTTCATCAAATACAAAAGGAACATCCTTCTAGAGAAGATTAGTGAGGGGTCTGGAGGTCTTAGAAAAGTCTTTAATAAATCTTCTATAGAAACCAGCATGACCGAGAAAACTACGAATACCTTTAATGTCCCTTGGATAGGGCATCCTTTCGATAGCTTCAATCTTCGCCTTGTCCACTTCAATTCCCCTTTCGGAAATCTTGTGGCCAAGCACGATCCCTTCGTTAACCATGAAGTGGCACTTTTCCCAATTTAGAAATAAGTTTGTATCCTCACATCTCTGCAAAACTTTATTAAGATTGTGGAGACAGTGGTCAAAGGAAGTTCCATAGACGGAGAAATCGTCCATGAAGACTTCCACAATCTCCTCACAGAAACCATGAAATATTGCAAACATACATCTCTGAAAAGTAGCAGGTGCATTGCATAAACCAAAAGGCATACGCCTATAAGCATAAGTACCATAAGGACAAGTGAAAGTGGTCTTCTCTTGATCGGCGGTGTTAACATGAATTTGAGAGAAGCCAGAGTACCCGTCAAGATAGCAGAAGTGGGTGTTTTTGGACAGCCTCTCAAGCATCTGATCAATAAAGGGCAGCGGGTAGTGGTCCTTCCTGGTTGCCTTGTTCAGCTTCCTGTAATCAATGCACATTCTATATCCAATAATAATTCTCTGAGGTATTAGTTCATTCTTATCATTAGGGACTACAGTTGTCCCTCCTTTCTTAGGAACACAATGAACTGGACTTACCCACTTACTATCGGCTATAGGGTAGATAATACCTGCGGCTAGAAGCTTGAGGATTTCGGTCCTCACAACATCCATCATCTTTGGGTTCAACCGTCGTTGATGGTCAACAACAGGTTTAGCATCGGGCTCGAGGTTGATAGTATGTTGACAGATAGATGGACTAATTCCCTTAAGGTCATCAAGGGTATAGCCAATTGCACCTCGGTGTTTACGGAGTGTCTCCAATAATCTCTCTTCTTCATATCCTGAAAGGTTAGAATTGATAATAACAGGATATACTTTATTTTCATCTAAATAAGCATACTTGAGCGTATCGGGGAGAGGTTTGAGATCAAACACCGGGTCTTCTTTTGGTTTGGATAAAATTCCTAAAGGTTCAACCGGGAGGTTATGCTTCAGGATAGCAGGTTGTCTCAAGAAGATTTCATCAATTTCATTTCTTTGCTGCATATGAGTATCATTCTCGTGGTCCTCCATGTATTGCTGCAAAGGATCATTAGGGGGAATAGCAATAGAAGCAATACTTTCAATAATTTTATCAACACTAGGTAATTTGGTACCACGAGGCTGCTTGGAAATCTTAGAAAAGTTAAATTCATATGGCTCACCATTGAATTCAACAGAAACTTTACCTTTCTTGCAATCTATAATAGCTCCACAAGTTCTGAGAAAATGTCTACCAAAAATAATAGGACAAAAACTATCTTGTACTGAACCAAGTACGAGAAAGCCTGTAGGGTACTTTACCTTTCCGCATAGGACTTCAACATCTCTCACAATCCCAATAGGAGAGATAGTGGCTTTGTTTGCAAGATGAATAGTAACATCGATCTCTTCGAGTTCACAGGGTGAAATCTCACTCATGATCTCTTGATAAAGCGAATAAGGAATCGCGCTAGCACTTGATCCCAGATCGCATAGTCCATAATAATTGTGATCTCCTATTTTAACAGATACAACTGGTGTACCTGAAATTGGGCTTTTATTCTTGGTTGTGACAATGTTAGTTGAAACAGCACAAAAATTATAATAGAATCTGAAACATCATTAGTAACTAAATCTTTAACCATAGCTACTTGAGGATCGACTCTGATCTGGTCCTCAGGTTCGCCTGTTCTTCTCTCACTTTTATTTATGATGCCTGTCACAAAAGAGTGCTCCCTTATTCTTGAAGGAAAAGGGGGTTGTTCATATATAACTGCAGGCAAAATAGGATCAGCAACGTGGATATCAATAGGCACTTCTTTGAAAGGCTTATGGTACTGATCCTTCTTCATCTTAGAAGAATCAACATGAGAAGCAAAGTTCTTACAAAAATCAATCATTAGATGGGACTCCAGACCAATCTTAGAGCAAAAGGTATTAAAATAATCAGTTTTCACATAGCTCTCTATATAATCATGCTCATAATTTATAGCAGGTTCAATACCTTTATCGATTTCCCAATCTTCAGTATTCTTCTGGATCCTTTCGATGAGATCCCATCTTTCTTCAACGCTCTTTGTCTGAAATACCCCGCTAGAGGAGGTATCCAGCCTTTCCTTATCCTGACGAGAAAGCATGGCATAAAAATTTGTAAGTATAATATCTTTGGGGAGCTTATGGATAGGACATTTGAACATTAGGGATTTAAGTCTCCCCCAAGCTTGAGCGATGCTCTCTCCGTCGCGAGACCTAAAGTTATAGATGTAATTCCTGTCTCGGTAAACTTCATGAAGAGGGTAAAACTTTGTATAAAAGAGAGACATAAGCTCTTCCCAATTGAGAGAATGTGAGTTATCGAGGAGCTTATACCAATCTGAAGCTTTGTCTGTAAGCGATACGGAGAATAATTTCTTCATAACGAACTCCAGTGACACACCTGCAAGCTTGAATAATGAACATAGTTGTGATAAATATAGCAAGTGTTCACCTGGATGTCTGTCTCCTGCGTAGCGATTAGCTAAGACATAATCGATAATACCAGAAGGTATCTTATAAGGCACAATTTCAGTAGGGGAAGGAGTAACTACCTTAGTTGTGGGGCGGCTCCCCAAGAACAACGATCCAAGAGTAGGGGTGTTCATAAGGACAAAAATAGCAACGGAAAAACTAAAAACAGAAATATAAAAACTTCCTTACCAGCTTCACTTACTAATAGCGCTACACTCCCCGGCAACGGCGCCAGAAAACGTAGCTTGATGACCCTCAACGTAGAGGGATCTATTTCAGTGTTTTCGATAAGTAAGAGTGTCGAACCCAACGAGGAGAAGAAGGTAGTAGCAAGTAACTTTGGTAAGGAGATAACTGCAAGCACTGAAAGATAACTTTTTAGGGGTTTTCTTGGTATAAGCGACAGGAAAGTAAAGACGAGCAAAGTAAAAGATACTGGATAGTAAAGAGTGGACCAATCCTTTCTGAGCAAAGGAGAGGCCTAGCAACTGAACTTATAAAAGCTAAACTGTTCTTGAGGACAAACAGGAGAGGTAGTCATGTGCTTTCGCCATATTCCGTATCGGTACTATGTGTTGTGTTGATAAGTGTTTGGTGGGTGGATCTATGCTAGTGCATCCTCTAGACTAAGATGAATGCACTCTTATGATTAAACACCTTTCAAGCATCCACAAATACAAGATAGTAATTAAGGCAAAAGCCTAACCATAGCAATACGATCGGCGATCCATTGTTCCCTTGTGCAAAAGCGTGCAAACTAGGGTTCAGGTTTCTGTCACTCCGGCAACCCACCGTAAGCATTCTTTATACACAATGCATTCCCCTAGGTCCTTGATAAGGCGAAGTGTTGAGTGTTCGAATCACACAACACCACTAGGAAAATAACAACGCAACTTAAATATCAACCAACACATATTACTTCAACATCATATGACTACTAGCAACTAGACTTCTCCCATGTCCTCAAGAACAAAAGTAACTACTCACAAGACATAAAAGAGATCATGATCAGTGGGGATAAATAGATGATAAACAATCTGGACACAATAATATTTCTCCAACAAAACTCAATAGCATTCACCACAAAGTAGTAATCAACACCGATAGAGTAGAGAGGATAGATAGTACAGATTACAACACGAGTTGCAATTGTGAGACAAGATTGGATGGAGATGGAGATGGTGCTGATGATGGGGATGATGTTGATGATGATCTCGATGATGCCCGTGAAGATGGTGATGACGATGGCGACGATCTCCCCTTCCGGGAGGTGATCTCCCCGGCGGAATCTGCCCGCCAGAGATGGCTTTTCTTCTCTGTAGGTTTCCGCCACGGAGCGGCGGAGGAACTCCGTAAACTCTCCCTCCTTTAGGTTTTTGGATCACGAGGAGTAAATAGGCCAAAGGGGGGAGCTGGGCGTGGCCCCGGGGGTCCAGGCGCCCTCCCGGCGCGGCCAGGGGTGGGGCCGCGCCAGGTGGCCGCCTGGGCACCCTGTGGCCCCCCTCTAGTTGCTCTTTTGCGTGTCTTCGTGATCCTTCTGGAAAACAGCCTCCGTCGATTTTCAGATAATTTGGAGGTGTTCTTCTTCAGCAACTCAACGTCTACTTTTTACCGCTGAATCCTGTGTCTGCTGCTTCGGCACCGGAAAGTTGCAAACTGTGTAAAATAAGCCAAAACAACATAAGAATAGCATCATATCATGAAATATATCAATGAATAAGAAATAATTACTATATAAAATAGTGATGCATTTTGGACGTATCATTTGCTTAGAACTTAAATGGTTGAGAATCAACCATTCTAATTTCTATGATGATGGACTACTTATAGAAGATGAAGAGACATCTTGGAGAGGGAGAGAGAGATTGTTTGTTGTTGCTTCTCAAGGGTACGCTCATGTGACGTTTGAAACTCGCATGTTGGATTACAGAGGTGGTGGTAGTGAGCGGAGGAATTTTTTGTCAAAAAAGATCACTAGAATCGTTGTATATATCAAAAAACATAACATGTGAAAAATATTGTCAAAAAGGATCACCGTACATTAGCGGCGACACGTGACACATGATGCCACTGCCACTGATGGCAGGTTGCCATGTCACTGTTGGAATTATGCCCTAAAGGCAATAATAAATTGTATTATTATAATTCCAGGTTCATTATTAATGTTTATATGTCTGTGCTATAACTTCAATGGCTTATGCGGAGGTTTTCCAAGTAGCATGATAACTGCCTCCGGAGGAAAACCCATATGAAGGTGTGGAGTATAAACACCAAGTGTTCTTAGTCTGCCTCTAGGACTAACCCGTGTGTTATGGATGACATGTTTTCCTGTTCATAGGGCATTGGAAATGCCGGTAACACATGGGAGCACATTGTTGCCAGAACAAGGGTGCTGAACCGACCCAATTGTATGATTTACTTTGAGATTACATCGTTTACATGTTATAAGTAAAATCATCTAAAGTTAATATGCATGTGTCCTTCATGACCATAAGAATGTTTATTAACTTCATACCGGAGGGTGGGTTTAGACACTGTCCCAACACCACCCGTAACAGGCGTGGCAATAACGGCTTTGATCACTCACACCTGAAAGTGTGTCAAGGGACTTAACGATTCGAGTTGGGAATTTGCTCCTCTAACGATGGAGAGATACTTCTATGGGCCCTCTTGGTATTACGGCATCCAATATCGTCTGACCAGACACTATGAATTGATCACAAGGGATACCGGAATACTAAACGAGAAAATGGAACAAAACAAAAAGGAGGATGACTTGGTATAATGGTTAATGGTTAATCATGTAGATACCTATAGATCTCACCTCAAGTTTTGTATAGTATCGTGAAGCAAATAGGGCTGGCATGTTAAGCTTGTGGTTCACTCGAATTTATATTCGTGTAGGTACGGGAACCGTTATGGGTGTCCATGGCTCCGCTATCGGTTATTGTTCCGCGGGAAAGTCAGTTTCCGGTTCATGTCCGTATCCTACTGAACCTATGGGGTCACACACTTAAGGGTGGAAGATTTTTTGAGTACTAGAGTGATAGGAGCACGAGTATAACACACCGGAAAAGTTTCGGAGTGATTGAGATTTTGTCGGAGAGAAACCGGAATCGTTTCGGGGCACCGGTAAAGTACCGGGAAGAGTTTTGAGAAAACCGGGTAAAACCGGAGGGCCGGAAAAGTTCCGGGATGTTCTAAATATGTTTAATATTTATTTATTGTGAATTCCCATATTGTTTTGTAATTAATAAAATATATTTAATACCAATGGGCCCTCTCTCACTTGGAAGACCCAAGTGGGAGAGGGAGCACTTGGACCAAAGAGGCCCAAGGGGGGCGCCCTAGGAGGAAGCTTCCTCCTAGATGAGGAAACTTCCTCCCCCCTTCCTTGGTCAGCCCTAAGGGGAGGGAAAACCTAGGGCTGCCCCGTCCTCCAAGGTGTCCTCCCCTCCCCTCCCACTATAAATAGAGGAGATGGGGGCACCCCTTCAACACAGAAGTTGTTCTATTTGCCGAAGGGCTGCCCCCTCTCTCTTTCTCTTGTAGATCAAATCTTCTCCATAGCCCCGAAGGGCTGCTCCTCCCTCCTCTCTACTCCGGAGGCTCCGAGCTCTAGACGGCAGAGCCCTGCCGGATCTTCCACACCGTACGTGTGGATCAACCGTAGAGAGATCGTACGTTCGATCTTTGTTCGAGGGACTCCACAGTGATTAGATCTGTTCGTGGGATTGTTCATCTTCACGCTTCTTCAACTCTCCATCAACATATTCCGCTGCAAGAGAGAGTGCATCCGTTGAACGGTTGCAAGAAGGTAACAAGATCGATATCCTCATCTGCATCTTCCTAGATCCGTTCTTGGGTTTGGTTTTCGTAGTGCCGGAATTTTTTTGTTTTCTACTCCGAATCCCAACAGCGGTATCATGAGATAGTTTAGTGCTAGATGGAGGTTCGATCTAGAGTTCATAAGTGATGAACGGGAATTGCACAAAAAATTTCATTGTGCGCGGTTTTTTGATAATAGATCTAAACTGAATCTTCTAGTTGCTTCCCCTCTAATTGCACAAATTGATCCCTCCTGCATTGCTTGATTTTGTTACAAACATCTTTCCCCTCGGGGTACTTCTATGATGCTCCTGAGTATGCTGGTCGCGCGAAGATGATTTGGGTCTTGCTTTTAGTGTGGAGAAATTGTGTAACAAAAGGGGCGTGTTAGATTGTTGATCTAGCACGGGGATCACGCATATTGACGATTGTTCAGTATTGGTCATGAGATTAAATTATAGTCTCATGGTTGATACACCCCGAGTGTTAATCTAGGAACTTAAAGATTGTGCTTTATGTGGTTACGTAGCTAGCAAAACGTTTTGCCTTGCAAACCCTAGAAGCCACGTAAAAGATGCAAAGAACGAGTAGAAGAACGTCTAACTTGTTTTTGCAGGAACATGTGATGTGGTATTGTCTTCGGCATGATAAAAGTTGTATGAGATGATTATACTTTGTACATGTTAAATTTGCATGACTTGCACGTCATGGTATGGCATGATGGCTGGAGCCATATGATTGTCATTTATTCGGCCTGCGTGCCAAACTTCATGTAATTTTCTTTTAGTAGAATAGATGCTAGCAATAGTTGTAGTATCTACATGAAGATGATGATCATACGTCATGGTGCTTGACGACATGTCGTACGTGGAGGTGATGCTCTCCGCCAAAAGAAGATGAAGAAAGAAAAGCATGGTGCTTGGAGCTTCTTGAAGAAAAGGGCTATACCATATCACATACATTAAACTGCCTGTGATGTTAATCCTTTTCATTGCCTGTTTTGATTGCGCACTAGTCGTAATTTTAATAGGATGATCTCTCTTAAAATATCAAGAAGTTCGTGCTCTCCCAACCGTGCAACCTCCTGTAATAAACGCCACCTGAGGTGCGTCGTGTAACACGAGTACCAACGGAAAGGTAACAAAGAGGCGGGTGGATTGAGTTGTATCCACAACAATAGCACTTGGTTGTCTTGACGTTCTAGCTTATCCAATCTGAGCTCGGAGCACAAGTGTCGAAAGACTAATACAAGAGTCATAAGTCGGTTATGATTGGTTTAGCTAGACCTACCGGGTTGATCTCCTCCATGGCTGAGTGTTACACCGGTGGCAGGTGTATTGATCCGGATCTTGATTACCCTAAGATCAATTTTGAGAGATATTGGTTTTAGTGGGAGCATTAGATTAAACTTGTTAAGATTAATGCAATTAATTTTGAACCACGTCTAAATCAATCCGTTTATATCGATGTAGAGGGATGGCCCGCAACAACAATGCTTTTAGCCTAGGACCGATGCTTGAAAAAGGAATGCTTGCTGCAAATAGAGGCAACTATGCGGACTGGTTCCGTAATTTGGGTTTGTCCTCAAAGTTGCTTAACAAGGACTATGTTCTCATAGCATCTCTTCCAGCAACTCCCATAGAGGATGCGTAGTATGACGATAAGAACGTCTATGTCACTAAAGTGGATGACCACACCGCAGTACAATGCTTGATGCTGACATGCATGGATACTGAGCTTCAGAAACATTTTGAGAAACTTCACCATTTTTGACATGGTGACACAAATGAACGCTCTGTATCTGAAGCAAGCTAGGACTGAACATTACGAGATAATGAAGTAGTCGTGGGAAAGAAAGATGGCAGAAGGTGGCTCATTAAGTGAGCACGTGATCAAACTTGTTGGTTACGCACAGAGGCTAAGTGCTCTTGGATTTGTGATCCTTATGACACTCGGCACTGACATTCTCCTTGCGTCACGCCCCCCGTCTTACAACGGTTTTATCATGAATTATAAAATGAATGGGCTTGACAAGACCATAGACGAATTGTTCGCTATGCTTAAGACTGCGAAAGCATCTATGCAGAAGGATCCAAGCCACGTGTTGGCTGTGATAAACACTACCAGTTTCAAGAAGAAGGGCAAAGGCAGAAATGCCAAGAGCGGTGGTAAGACCAAAGCTCAGGTAAAGACCGAGAGTGGCCCAACTAAAGATTCTGAGTGTCACTACTGCAAGAACTAGGGGCACTGGAAGAGGAATTGCAAAAAAGTATCTGAGAGATCTGAAAAGTGGTCTGATCACCATATGTGTAAATAAGTTATACGAAGTTAATAGACAATTTCATTATTTCACCTTCATTGGTATATTTGATACCATATCGATTGCACTTGTTTTGCAACTCGACACAGTGAATTATCAGAATTCGAAGGAGAAGAGTGAATGAAGTGCAAGTCCGCATCGAAAGTGGTGCCCAAGTCACCCTAGGCCGTCAGCGTTCGTCTATCAAGATTTATCTTATAGTTTAATAAATGTTATTTGATTCAGATATTGTGTAAAACATTAATATTGTATTATGTTGTATACACGGTGGATGTGTTATCCATGTTTTGAATAATGGTTGTTCCAAAATTGTTACTCTCTGAATGTCACCCTTCGTGGTGAATTATTCAAGTTGAAATCTTGATGTTATGTCTATTTTCTTGATTGCTAACTAAATTAAGTTATGTGATGATAATGCCATTATTGTAATAGCATAAATGACTTAGTCGCATTAGAACAAAGCACATGCGGAAGCTTCATATCGATGAAGTCATTCAATCTCTTGACTTTGAGTCATTTGACACATGCAATGTTTTTCTAATAGACAAAATCATTTATTAAATGAATTTTTCAAGTGTTGAGTAAACTATTGGTAATAACACATATCGATGTGTGAAGATCCAATAAATAGTACTTTGCATAAAACTTTGTGAAGATGACTTGTATAATACTGATATTTAGACAAGACATAAAGTTTGAAATTTTGAATATGCTCAAAACTGTTTCAACACAAAGAGGATCATCATCACACATAGATCAAATATTTGATGATCTGATCGTAAAATAAATGAGTTAAAGAATTTAGCAAACATCATCGAGTGTATCAAGTCAGTTCATAAACTAGCGTCACCTGAAACCCCGTATAGCTACGGAGTATCTTGACGCATAACCAAGCCCTATATGACATATTGGAATTAAAATTGTTTTCTACCATGAATTCCAGCATGACATGGTGAGGTCGGTGATGAACTTAAACCACACTCCCCTTTACTATACTGCTTAACGCTTTTGAGAAACCACTTACGAACTGAATAAAGCGTCGTCATATGTTTGTTGAAACAATGCCCTATAAGAATACGACATGGATAAGAACTCCAATTGTTGTTTCATAATTTCGGAGATGTATTTAGAATATACTCGATCCCGAATATAAGGATTGTAGAAACATCATGTTACGAAATACACTTCCACTACTATACCCTGTAAAATGTTTATCACGGGACATGAGATTTTTTTCCTGAGAAAATTGCTCTCTTGAAACAATTAAGTGGGAGTACTAATAGCTTGATAATGATTACATTGAATCATTTGGTTCTACAGAATAAAACTCAAAAACTCGTTCTTGAGATAAACTCTGTGACCAAACCAGAAATTCCTACATTTGATGAAAAGGAATGATGAAACTCTGAAATGTGTTCAAGAGATGAAATGATCAAGTCTTATGATGTATCACACAGCTTTGTAAATTCACGTTGGACCAAGGTGGTTCTATAGTGCGATAAACCTGTGAACTACAAGAAACCATGATGAGCACTAACTCCACTGTATGGCTTAAAAACCATAAAAACTATATGAAAGCCATCCATCTAAATCAAGTTGGGAACTTGGTAAAACCCTCCTAAGGATACCTGATCATTAGAGTGGATTTGAATTTCATAGATATGAACATAGACGATAGCTTAATCGTTGATATTGCTCAACTTATCGTAAAATAAGTTTTTCGATAGAGTTCAAAAGGTTGACTACAATATGTGTAGTGATGCAAATGTTCATATGGAAAATTACTGATAATCGCGACATACTTCCGAAGTATGACATATGGATTTTTCTTCTGAGAAAATTAAACAAAGGGTGTATGCATGATACAACCTGAAAGGATTTAATGATCTATACGATATCAGTAAAAGTGATAATGCTTCAAAGATCAGTCCATAGTTGAAGCAAATATCACAGAGCTGGAGTAATAGTTTTTGATGAAGTTATAAAAGTTATTATTTCATCAATAATCATATAAGATATGGAATTAAGTGGGAGCACGATTCTAATCATATATGTGAATAACATATGAGTGATTGAGAATAAATAATTTAGCAAAATAAAGCACTAAGGTATTGAATAACGTTAAGCTCCGTGACGAAGTCTATACCACGAGCAAGCATGAAGACCAAAGTGCCATTGGTCTGAGTAAACCATGCAACTAGATTATTGTCTCTAGTGCAAGTGGGAGACTGTTGGAATTATGCCCTAGAGGCAATAATAAATTGTATTATTATAATTCCAGGTTCATTATTAATGTTTATATGTCTGTGCTATAATTGCAATGGCTTATGCGGAGGTTTGCCAAGTAGCATGTTAACTGCCTCCGGAGGAAAACCCATATGCAGGTGTGGAGTATAAACACCAAGTTTTTTTAGTCTGCTTAGTCTGCCTCTAGGACTAACCCGTGTGTTATAGATGACATGTTTTCCTATTCATAGGGCATTGGAAATGCCGGTAACACATGGGAGCACATTGTTGCCAGAACAAGGGTGCTGAACCGACCCAATTGTATGATTTACTTTGAGATCACATTGTTTCCATGTTATAAGTAAAATCATCTAAAGTTAATATGCACGTGTCCTTCATGACCATAAGAATGTTTCGTAACTTCATACCGGAGGGTGGGTTTTGACACTGTCCCAACACCACCCGTAACAGGCGTGGCAATAACGGCTTTGATCACTCACACCTGAAAGTGTGTCAAGGGGCTTAACGATTCGAGTTGGGAATTTGCTCCTCTAACGATGGTGAGATACTTCTATGGGACCTCTCGGTATTACGGCATCCAACATCGTCTGGCCAGACACTATGAATTGATCACAAGGGATACCGGAATACTAAACGAGAAAATGGAACAAAACAAAAAGGAGGATGACTTGGTATAATGGTTAATGGTTAATCATGTAGATACCTAATAGATCTCACCTCAAGTTTTGTATAGTATCGTGAAGCAAATAGGACTAGCATGTTAAGCTTGTGGTTCACTCGAATTTATATTCGTGTAGGTACGGGAACCGTTATGGGTGTCCATGGCTCCGCTATCGGTTATTGTTCCACGGGAAAGTCAGTTTCCGGTTCATGTCCGTATCCTACCGAACCTATGGGGTCACACACTTAAGGGTGGAAGATTTTTTGAGTACTAGAGTGATAGGAGCACGAGTATAACACACCGGAAAAGTTTCGGAGTGATTGAGATTTTGTCGGAGAGAAAACCGGAATCGTTTCGGGGCACCGGTAAAGTACCGGGAAGAGTTTTGAGAAAACCGGGTAAAACCGGAGGGCCGGAAAAGTTCCGGGATGTTCTAAATATGTTTAATATTTATTTATTGTGAATTCCCAAATTGTTTTGGAATTAATAAAATAGATTTAATACCAATGGGACCTCTCTCACTTGGAAGACCCAAGTGGGAGAGGGAGCACTTGGACCAAAGAGGCCCAAGGGGGGGCGCCCTAGGAGGAAGCTTCCTCCCCCTTCCTTGGCCGGCCCTAAGGGGAGGGAAACCCTAGGGCTGCCCCCTCCTCCAAGGTGGACTCCCCTCCCCTCCCACTATAAATAGAGGAGATGGGGGCACCCCTTCAACACAGAAGTTGTTCTATTTGCCGAAGGGCTGCCCCCTCTCTCTTTCTCTTGTAGATCAAATCTTCTCCATAGCCCCGAAGGGCTGCTCCTCCCTCCTCTCTACTCCGGAGGCGCCGAGCTCTGGACGGCGGAGCCCTGCCGGATCTTCCACACCGTACGTGTGGATCAACCGTAGAGAGATCGTACGTTCAATCTTTGTTCGAGGGACTCCACGGTGATTAGATCTGTTCGTGGGATTGTTCATCTTCACGCTTCTTCAACTCTCCATCAACATCTTCCGCTGCAAGAGAGTGTGCATCCGTTGAACGGTTGCAAGAAGGTAACAAGATCGATATCCTCATCTGCATCTTCCTAGATCAGTTCTTGGATTTGGTTTTCGTAGTGCCGGAAATTTTTTGTTTTCTACTCCGAATCCCAATAGTCACCACGTGCCGTCACTGTGGTGGCGACATGTTGCTTGGTGGACGTGCCGTCAATGTATGGTGGTCTTTTTTGACAAAAAAGCATAGATGGTCTATTTTAACATTAGAATGGCAATAGTAATCCTTTTTGACAAAAAAATTGAGTGGAGGAGGACAAAGAACAAGAATAATATGAGTTCATAGCTAAGGCTTCCTTTGGTTTGGAAGAATTATCTAGGAATTTCATAGGATAGTAATCTTGTAGGAAAAAATCATTTAGAACCCTTTGGTTTGTAGGAATAGAATCCTATTCCTATGGAGGAATTCTTCCTATCCTCCACATTTCATAGGAAAATAAACATTAGCCTAGACTCAATGGAAAAAATCATATGATGTGAACCAAAGAGCATCTCCTTTCCTATTCCTATGCATAGGATTTGTGATACATGTCATCCCATTTCCTATGACTTTCCTATTCCTACAATTTTCCTACCCTATAAACCAAAAGAGGCCTAAGTGTTTATGTGGCTGAAGCGAAAAGAGGAAGTTGTGAGTTGGATGCCTCATTGACATAGGTAACGAGCTCGGACTAGGGAAGTATACAATGATGCATGATGTCCATGAAGCTTCAAAAAAATATTAGTCACGATTGATGTTGAACCCATGAAATTTGTATGCTCCGTAGCAACACACGGGCAATTAAAAAAAGGTGCGTAATTGTTTTGCAGACTGTAAGAAAAATAGAGACGAATTAAAAAATATTACATCGACAAGGATTCTGAGGAGGTGAAGTCGACAGAAGGGGAGGGGGTTCATTCATTTTTATAAAACGAAATGATATACAAACGGTGATAGCTCATAACAAACCAAGAGAGAAAAATATAAATATTATCCTAGATGGTATTTATTTTCAGTATGATTATCATTTTTTATTCATACCATTTTTTTATTCAATTAGCTCATTTTTCTATCATGTCGATAGACTATGTATGTACCCCTATAGATATTATGGTCATTGAATCTATCATGTTTGCCCCTAAGAACAAGTTTTGTGGACATTGCCGATGCCTTGTTATCAAATGTAAAGGATGATATGTTTTTGCACGATGTTGTAAGACCAATGACATGAAGTTGTCACAATCTCATATGCATCATGTTTGAAACTTCAGTAAAATATTTCTAAAGCCCGTGGTAACGCATGAACAGTCTACTAGTATATTTTGTAGATCAAGATTGAAAATAACATAAAAGCTAGATTATAGTAGATTTTTTTTTCACATAAAGTATGTAGATCTGTTGCTCAGAATGGAAAGATCTGCAAATGCAACGTGCCCTGCCCATGCTCGATGTCTCGCAATCTCAGCGTGAGCTCGCGTCCTCCCAAGCTCGTGTACTCTAACGTGTCGGGACAGGTGGTGCCATTGGTCCGGCCGACTACCACACCACGTGTCGGGAGAGGTGTGAGGAGAAGCATCTAGTGGGCGACTCGTCATGTTCCTGTCAGTAGTGAAGGCAAAGCAAAATAAAAGCAGCATTTCGTAGAGCGAGCGAGAGAGAATTATATTGGAGAAAACTATCTGGTGGTTCCGTTAGTTTGTTTGCCCAAACAAATACGAGCAGCTTAACGATGAGTATCGTCGTTAGAGCAAGGACAATAGGATGACATAGGCGGATTGTAAAATATATAATATACTCCCTTCGATCCATAATAAGTGTCGGTAAAATGTGCGACACTTATTATGGATCGGAGGGAGTAATATTTTGGATGAGTTGAAAGAGAAAGAAGAAAAGCGGGCTAGTAGTTAACAGTCGGCTGCAGCACGTGCTCCTAGGCATATTATAAGAGTGTCAAGTGGGCCATATATCAACAAAATAGTATATTTTTATATATAACTATTGTATTTGCTATCTATAAGGTTAGCTATAGATGACATGTCAACGCCTTATAGCCAACAGCTGGCTATACTATTAACCATGCTCTTAGACTACCCATAGTGGGAAGTAACATCAACTAGTAACATCGATATGTTACTAGTCTATGTTACTAGATCTATAGTGGGGAATAACATCAACTAGTAACTTCATTTATTACGTTATAGACTCATATTGTCTTGATATATGTGATGTTACTCAAAAAGCAAGTACTTCTCCGTCCCGGTTTATTAGGCCCGTAAGCAGCATAAGCATGTCCTTTTTTATAAGGCCTTGTCTTGGGAAGTTGCGTGCATGCATTCTTTTCATTGGTTGCATGAAAAGTTATTGTTGTTAGTCCCATTGCTAAAGAATAAAGGACGCCGCTAAGCATCAGACTATAGGAATTTGCTTTCTATCAGACCAGTAGATGGCCGTACGATTAGAAGTAAGCTAGTCGTCCGATCTAATTGCCTAGGTGCCTAGCATTTCGTATTTAATTAATTCCTGATTTGTTGGTAACTGCAACCCTGAATTTTGGGGCTTCCTAATCTATGTCCCCACAATCTGCCATATGTTTCCTAAAATTGCTTCCTAGAATGGCTTAAAGTCCCATTATTTGCGGATGTAATTTTGAAAAAATATGGTTATTTCTCACAAGTAAATCCTGCAATTTATTACATAATTTGTAATATGTTTTTCCGAACTGACGATAGCATCATTTTAATACCACAGAAGCATTCTTCTTGATGTATGGAAGCATCATTTTATGTTGAATTAAACTTGCTTCCGTCTACCAACGAATTTGCTTCCATGGTGAATTATTAAGCTTCCATCTACCAACTGAGTATTTGAATTTGTACTTAAGTGATGATTTATGTTACTTCAAAAACACAAAATCACGTTTCCGTCATATAGATATTTGCTTCAAAAGAAATTAGACATTACCATCGAAATGATCTTTATCAAAAACACAAAATCACGTTTCCGTCATATAGATATTTGCTTCAAACACATCAGGGATGTGTTTCCAAGAAACAAATGTGCTTAGTTTTCTCCATGGATAAAATATTTTTGCTTTCATAATTCCATGGAGAAACAACTTTGCTTCCATGATAAACAATTTACATCAAATAATTCCTTACAAATTGAATATTGCTTCTACTCGTTTCACTACTTGCTTCTGTATGGGATGTAATGATCCATGCCTCAAGATGGCCTTTGGCGCAGCTCCTCATGGCATACATTATTTCAACACCTCGATGACACCCTTGGAGCTGCATATAGGTTTGCTTCCGCTGGCTTAAAGAAATAACTTGTCAATGCAGCAGTGCTTCAAATAGTTCATCCAACGCTGTCCAAATCACATGAAGTAAAACATCATTCCACCTGAAGCAATACAATGTTTGATGAAAGCATATAAACAAGGTAAGTTCAGTGAAGTAGTGTGAAAAAACATATGTATTGTTGATGCACATAATTTAGCATTTCAAAGCAATAATAAGTACGATGGAAGCATACACATATTCAATTAGATACACTAGCAAATGGATTGTCATTGTGTCTTCATAATTGTACCGGAGCAGGTATATGCAATGCAATTAAATATATATGGATTAACGGTTGTGTGTATAGATATACACATTATTGCTATAATGAAAAAGGTTAATTACACAACCTGAAGTGGCGATGCATGAAAAGGAAATTATAGAAGTAACGAAAATATAAAGAAGCGTGTTTTTGTAGAAATAAAATGCAAAACTACACACACAGGAAACACATATATTAAATCAAGAAGCATGAATTCTATCTGTACATAGAAAGCATGGATGCTCATAAGCAATGAACTTTACATCTGCACATCTAGAAAACATTGCTAGAAACTGAAGTTTGATTGCATGGAAGAAATATCTATACATAAAACACCTAGAAAGTATATATGCTAAGAAATAATATGTACACCAAGTAAGCATGGCAATAGATTGAAATACCAACCATACAGACAAAGGATGGTAGATGTAGCAGTGCATAGGAAGCTACCAGCTGGAAGCAGTACGTAGTAAATTTTTGCAAATACATGAAATGAAACAAATTCACACAATCACACAGATCCCACAACTGTTGAATCTCCCAGCTACATGTATGCATCCTTGATGAATCACTATATAGATGCCCTGACGCTGCAGGGTAGGGATGAGAAGCATAATTGGGGCAAGATTGCTATCTGGGTTGGGGGTATGGGAGAGAGAGAAACAGAGACGATGTACATCGGAGAACGACGAATATGTAGGCTCATCGGCAACATGGTGAACGGCGCCACGCGTGGTGATCTGGGGGCTGCATCAAGAAGTGGAGCGAGGCATGGATGCAACCTGGATGGCGCCGGTAGAGAGTACAGGGGCGGTGCGTGGATGCCGGCCTCGGCAGGGACGTGGTCAGAGGTAGAAGAGGGGAAAGAGATTTTGGGGATTGATTTGGGGGTAGTTAATGGAGCGGGGAATATGGAGGTTAGAAGGGGATATTGTTTGGTCTCTCCACCGTGGGATGAAACATAAATCGATGGCGTGCGAATGGTCTGACGATTTTGCTTTGTAAGACGTATGATAGAAAGTGTTTCCCAAGAATAAATATACTACATGCAAGCTTTTTTATTGGGTACAAAACTAGCATATGAGAGAGTGCATTGGAAATGGCATAAAGTGATTAATATGAGCAAATTACTATATACCTTGGTGTAAGAGAAATGGTCTTTGGGCCTAATAAACCGGGACGGAAGGAGTAACTACCTAAGTTACCACATGACTTTTTTTTTTTATTAATTGCTTGCCACATCATCTATTTTGCATAGATATGTACTCCCTCTGTTTCTTTTTACTTCGCATATAAGATTTGGTCAAAGTCAAACTTAATAAAGTTTAACCAAATTTATATTAAAAAAGTATCAACAACTACAACATCAAAGTTATATCATATGAAAACTAATGTCATGATGCTTCTAATGGTATTAATTTCATAATGTGGATGTTAATAGATTTTTTATAAAATTAATTAAACTTTAACAAGTTTGACTTTGACCATATATTATATGCGAAGTAAAAATAAACGGAAGGAGTATGATGTTACCACTTATGTTATTTCCACTATAGATAGTCTAAGTTACCACATGACTCTTTTTTTTCATTAATTGCTTGTCACATCAGCTATTTTACATATATATGTGTGATGTTACCATGTTCCACTATGAATAGTCTTAGTCGGTGACAGCCACGAAGGCTTGTATCCATTCTAGACGTCATTCAAGTGGCCACTGCATTATCTCGTACTACTAGCACTAGCCAGGTGAAATCACTTGCCGCGCTAGGTCGCAGACATGTGGCCCTGCGCGGTACTTTTTTAAATAAAAACTGAACGCTGTCATGAGCAAACCACACACAAATTCTACACAACGGACGCACACATGATCTGCCTAAAATGGAGCTTAAAATTAGTGAAATCAACTTTGTCTATATTCATATGTTTTTAATTAAGTATTTAAATTAAATATATGTATATCTAAATAAACTTAAATCCATTAATATGAATCAAAAGGGAGTATAATATATTACGTATGGTTAAAACACAAGAGTGTTGTACGTTATATGTGAAGTACATTGTACAATCGTCTTGGCTAGCATCCAAATGCTCTCCACCACGCGTCCGCACGGCGCTGCATCTCATCTTATAAAGTTGGGCAACTCAGCTGCTCCTTCCTCACCACACCAGCCCTCGCAACGAGGTGGGAGCACAGTGACTGACACGAGTCAGCAGGCAGGCAGGCAGCCATGGCCACCCCGAAGCTTGACCGCACCCCCAGCATCCGCGAACGCGTGGAGGACACCCTCCGCGCCCACCGCAACGAGCTCGTCGCCCTCCTCTCCAAGTCAGTCACCCCCCCCCCCCCCCCCCCCCCACACACATTTGTTCGCTCGTATGCCTCGCTGAAGATTTTGCTTCGTTCGGTCGGTAGGTACGTCAGCAAGGGGAAGGGGATCCTTCAGCCGCACCGCATCCTCGACACGCTCGACGAGGTGCAGGTCTCCGGCGCCAGCGCGTTCGCCGAGGGCCCCTTCCTCGACGTCCTGCGCTCCTCCCAGGAGGCGATCGTGCTGCCGCCGTTCTTGGCCATCGCCGTGCGGCCGCGGCCGGGGGTGTGGGAGTTCGTCCGCGTCAACGTGCACGAGCTCAACGTTGAGCAGCTCAGCGTCTCCGAGTATCTCCGCTTCAAAGAGGAGCTCGTCGACGGACAGTATGTTTGCTCCGCCTCCGCCTGTTCCTTCCTACTCTGTCAAGGAACCATAGCTTGAGTCGTCCATCGTTTGCTTAGCTATCGGCGCACGGCTACTGTCATATAATGTTAGAATAATCCGACTCGTATATCGATCTACCGGGATCAAGCAATCATCATGAGCACGAGCACGACACCGAGATTTGTTAACGAGGTTCATCAACATGGCTAGGGCATGACTACAGACGCTCCTCCCCATGTACCAAATACGCATGATACAGTCGACGACAAGTCCGCCACGGCCATTCGACAGCGCTCCGACCACCTTGCCACGGCCGGTCCGGCCGCCCCTGCCACGGGCACCGGACCGTCCCTCTCGTGATCTCTGTCTAGCCTATCAACTTGTGTCTCGTCTATTTTGCTACCCCGCGGTGCCTTTATATAATAGACCCAGGTTACACGTGTCCGACTCAAACACCTGACCCTCCGCTAATTACAAGTCCAACTGTAGCACAACTCGTACACATATATTCGGCACATATATTTTAACACTCCACCTTGACGAATATATCCTCGTCACCTTGAAGCCTCCATGCGCGAATCTCCGTGTACCTTGGACTTGAACCATGAGCACTATTGCTACTCCCAGACTCCATGTGACTCCACCTGCAACTGTAGTCCCTTCGTGTCTTCTCCACAGTCAACACACACGAGCAAATTAAGTTACCCTTTACTCTACTTTGTGCTTCCAACTTCCGGAGTATCCATTAAACACCATCACACACCGATCACTGTCTGCGTGAAAGTGAACAACTCACATATTGGTCGCTGCATATAAGAGTTACCCGAACTCAACATCCTAGATCTTCCTTGACTGATATCTGAAACTTGAAGAAATTTCACCGTTGTCTTGTGTCACCCCGAGTCAAATTCGCAGTTGTCCCATCCTTTTTTGGATAGTCTCTAACATGTCTCATCGCTATAGTACCCCGCTTCCTTCTGTCCTTGTCATCCGCACTTTTCCATGTGCACCGAACAACACAGAATATACGGCCATGTACTCTCTCAGCTTCTTGTCAATTTAAGACTTTTCGCCACTTTCTCGGATTACTTATGGCTGACTTCTGTCTATTACTGACGTTAATCTTCATAGACCCAACCACCAACTTAAATCCGGTACTCGTCAACACTGCTTCAGCACCCCTGCACACATCGTCTGACCACATGTCTGACCTACTGTGCCCTGGCCTGTCGTTGTGTCCCGTGCTTACCGCACACCTCGCCGCTATCACCCGCGTCGAGTCTCTGCTGTCCTGGTTGAGTCTCCTGGGCTGCAGACCCACACCACCTCAACCCCACTGCAGAGAAACACCGATCATCCACGACCGATGCCGAGTTTCACGTGTCCCTCAGACCCTTGGCCACAGTCTGAACAACATGTCCCCCGCTTTTCCCGCTGAAATAGGCTTCGACTCTCTGCTAGCTTACGCCGTAGCCCCTCCATCAGCTCAGAGTGAAGTCTTCCCTCGGACCTCAGCTCCACCTTCAACATGACTCCTCGTGGTTGTACGTGCCACCTCTCCGCGCCCTGTCGATTCCAAGCTCTCTTGTGTACACCGTCTTGAATCAATCCTGCGCTATTGTCACGTCGAACCGCACAAGCCCTCGGGCATGTGCCACGTGTTTCCACGCCCCAGAATTCGGCCACCATCAGCATCACGCTCCTTCTGCCTTGATCGATATCCACACCGATCCATCAGACTATCCAGTCCGAACCAGCCGAATTTATCCGACTGCAATCATGCTCCACCCTGCGCCATGTCCGTTCCGCACATCTTCGTGCATTCCTTGGCACCCTGTGTTTGCATGATCCTGTTACGACACGCTCCAAACTCCTTCGAGCTTTATACGCATGTCATCATCCACGCCACGACTCAAGCCTCTCCTTAAACTTTGACCAAAAATTTATTCCGCGCAGACTGTCCCGATGGGTACCTTCTGCACAATTTTTCTTGTCAAATTTGCTAGTAGCTTCCCTTTGCATGCACGTAGACCTTTTTTCTGGAATTTGTCCTCTTGCGCCAGCCTCCCGTGTACCCCTAGCACACACAATATCAAATCACCTTGATCCATAATCGTGTTGCTCCTGGACACCCAGCCACGCATCGGACTTGCTCCTTTTTTTCCTTTAACAAATCCTGCTGGCACATCCTCCCGTAGCAGCACACCTCCACGTGGCATTGAATCTCCTGGCTAACTTGCACTTGGGCTCAGCCTGACTTGATCACTTGTGCTGCTGCCCGACCGGTCGCGTCACCACCCTTCATGTGCCCCAACGCGTCGCGCCTGCTTGGGCTGGCTGCTCCCAGCCGCCGCTCTCCCGCACATGTGGTGGTCTACACGGAGCCGCCGCCTGCACGCGCACCAGGCCTCGGATCCGATCGATCTCCCCGATTGAACGGGCGATTCCGCCACCGCCGCTTCCCTGCTCCGGATCGGACCGATCCGATCTGCCGCCCTTGCAATGTATTGCGGCTCCTCCGATTACTTCTCGAAGAAATACCATGACCTTGCATCTGCTTTTAGATCGCTTGCTTGCTCCAGGTTGCAACTCGTCAGCCACGACTCGGCCATTGCTTCCACTCCCGCGACAACGATCAACTCTAACATAACTTTGTCGATATATTCTTCCTCCTCAAGATCAATAATCCGCAACCTCCGAATAACCTAGCTCATGATACCACTTATTAAAACAATCCGAGTCGCATATCGATTTACCGAGGATCAAGCAATCATCACGAGCACGAGCACGACACCGAGATTTGTTAACGAGGTTCACCAACATGGCTAATCCCCGGGGCTTGACTACAGGCGCTCCTTCCCATGTACCAAATCCACATGATACAGTCGACGACAAGTCCACCACGGCCATCCGACAGCGCTCCGACCACCTTGCCACGGCCGGTCCGGCCGCCCCTGCCACGGGCACCGGACCGTCCCTCTCGTGATCTCTATCTAGCCTATCAACTTGTGTCTCGTCTATTTTGCTACCCCGCGGTGCCTTTATATAATAGGCCCGGGTTACACGTGTTCGAATCAAACACCTGACCCTCCGCTAATTACAAGTCCAACTGTAGCACAACTCGTACACATATATTCGGCACATATATTTTAACATATTAAGAGATTGACAGCTTAGTTAGCTTTCAGAATCAGTACGACTCTGGACTGCTGGAGTTTTGATTTGACTCTTTTGCACAGCACAGTGATGGAACTAAAATTAAAAGTCAGCTAAATTGTCCCAAGTGGAATTGTTTCAGCTTTTATAACCATAATAAATCCACAATCCTGACCTCACGATGACCTGGCAGGCACAACGACCCCTACGTACTGGAGCTTGACTTTGAGCCATTCACTGCCTTAATCCCACGTCCGAGTCGGTCGTCGTCGATTGGAAATGGCGTGCAGTTTCTCAACAGGCACTTGTCTTCGGTTTTGTTCCGCAACAGAGATTGCCTGGAGCCCCTACTTGATTTCCTCCGTGAGCACCGGCACAAGGGGCATGTAAGTTTTGCTACCGCCGGGGAAATTGTGCGAGAAACTTGTGGTTCATGTATATGTTTGTTGTTAATTTGGGAGCTTTGCATCTGTCTTCTGCAGGTGATGATGCTAAATGATAGGATACACAGCGTGGGAACGCTTCAGTCTGTCCTCACAAAAGCTGAGGAACAACTGTCAAAGCTCCCAGCTGAAACACCCTACTCAGAATTTGCTAATCAGTTAGTTTATCCTGTCACTTTCTGAAGCCTTTATTTTATTTGTGCATAAATCTGATATGATATTGCCCAGAGTCAATTTTGCATTTTAGTTATTATAGTTTTTTATTGTTTGGAGAAGTACTACTGATGTTTGACTGTTTGGGCATTTCTAAGCGTGAAAACCCACAAGACCCTTGTCAGAAAATTTAGCAAAAAATGAATCATTCTCGAAAGTTAAAACCAATCTGACCATTTGGGTAAGCGGGGATCGATCCCCATACCTCTTGGCCCCGCGACCTAGCCGCCCCTGCCGCTCCCGCGGGCGGCGGCGGCGGCTCTCCCTACTGCTCCGCCCAGCCCCTCCTTCTCCTCCCCCTCGCCGCCGCCGGTGCGCGCCGCCGGGCAAAGCCCGGTCGGCGTCGGCGGCGGTGGGGCTTCTTCTCCTCGCCCCGGAGATGGCCGGCGCGGGCCGCGAGGTCCCGGATGGCAACGGCGTGCTGGCGCAGGGTGCGACGGCTGGCGGGAAGTGGCGGGTCGCGGCGGCGTCGCTGGCCCCTCTCCCGGCGCGGAGGGCTGCGCGGATGGGCTCCTCATGGCGGCGGCAGCGACCGGATCTGGTGGGCCGCTGTGGGCTGCTCGGCCGCGACGGCTAGTGGCGGCGCCCTGCTCTGGCCGACCAGATCGGCGGCGGCGGCGCGGCTGGCGGTGCCATGGCCGGCGGCGGTGCCCCGTGGCGGCTTTGCTGACCTGCATGTCTTCGGCCGGGTGCCGTGACGTGAGGCGGTCGTCCGCCGACGTCGGTGGTGGGTGCCCGGGGTGGCGGTGGTGCTATCCGGGCGGCTTCAGTGGTGGTGCGTGCCTGCGCTGCGACGACCAGATCTGGCCGGCAGGGGACGTGAGCTTCGATGGCGCGGTTCGAAGGCGGAGTTGGTGGTGCGGGTTGGTGCTGACTGCGGCGGCGTGGCGGCTGCGGTTCGGCTGGCAGCGCGGGGCGGTGGTGCGGCAGCCTCCTTCTCCCGGGACTAGGCCGGGTGCCTGGTCCTAGGGTTTGTGCTCGGGCGGGCCGAATCTGGGACCGGGGCAGATCGGGGTCGTTCCCCGGGTAGGAGTGGCTGGCCTTGGCCTGAGGTGCCTCCGTGGACGGGCCGTCACGGGGGTGGTGTGTGATGGCGGTGGCCTGGCACTTCTATCTGGCCTATTGATCGACGCCTCGACCTCGGTTTGGAGTCGTGCGAGCTCCACGAGGGCTTGACGGCGGCCGTCGGCAGTCCTACGATCGTGTCCCCTAGCTCCAGGTGGGCTTAATGGGGATGCAGGCGTCGACGCCTCCCACAGTGAGTGGGAGGGTCACCCAGATCCGAGGACTGAAGCCGGGCACTGAGTGGACAGTGAGCTCTACTCGTCCGACCGGGGTTGAAGCGTCGTGAGGTGGAGGGCGGCGGTGTCTTGGGGCATGGATGCCGGGGCGGCGGCCTTGGATGGTGGACCACATGGTTGCTTTTCGACAGGCACCATGGTGGTGGTGGTGGTTCCTCCCGGTTGTGTGGGTAACGGGTGGCGGAGCGGCGGGTAACTCGGACATTTCCTCTCTTGTAGGGGCGATGCCCTGATCCGGATCTGGGGACTATACTTCCTCACGCTCTACCTGGTGGCATCGGAGACACGCGTGAGTTGCCGAGTGAAAACTCTATGCCTTGGCATCGGCGGCGGCGACACCTGTGGGTTTCGCTCTCTTTCTGAAGACGTCGTCGTGGATCTTCTCCTCGTGTCAAGGCTCCGGGTGAAGACCTTTGTCCTGCTGGACTCGGCAACGGCGACGCTCGGCGCCGTCTCCCTCTTGAGGGCGTTGCTGTGGAGCCTATGTGTGTTAGGATGTAGTGTGGGGCTGTGTGTAGTTCTGCCGATGCCTTCTGCTGGTAGCATAGCTGCACCGCTTATTTCAGGATCGGCTTTGTAAGAGGGTTACCTCACCACCTTGTATCGTTCGGCCGTGTACCTTGGTTCGATTCCTTTATCTATAAAGGGGGGCAAAAGCCTAGTTTCTCATTTGGGTAAGCGGGTGTCACCGTGGCACTGTCGGTACACATCTCAGTACTGTCATCCTCTCATTAGTTTTTGTCTAGCCACTCAATATATGCACAAACATGTGGGGGAGATTAAAAACGAATTTTTTTGTTACAGTTAGTCCTATGTAACCAATTTTTTTTTGAACAATCACCAGGGGGGAAAGGTTCCCCACTTGAATATATTACTCAAAGTGACTGCAGGCAAAGCCTGCAAAAGCGGTTACATTAGAGCATTTTAAGATGCCCCCTCTAGAAATAACCTTGTAGTGGAACGTATAAGCTCAAGTTGAACTCTACCTGCTTAAGTTGTTGAAGTACATATGTGGATTGCCTAGCCTTTTCCATCAGTTCATGAAGCTTGACATGATATTAGAACCTAAGGTCTTGAGTTCAAGTCCTGACTTTCGCAATTTATCCAAAATTTTCTATCGCCCCCTTTTTGTCGCGTCACACGTGAGAGGGGGTGTTGAAGTGTATATGTAGAATGCCTAGCCTTTCATACAACATTTAATAGCTCTCGTGGTAAAGAAATGTATGTTAGCCTTGATGAAATGCCTTTGACTAGGTCTTGCATCAGCAAATTTACTGGTCACTGGTAATTGTTGAATAGTGTATGATTATTTCCTGATTCAGGAGGTGTATCTTTTGAGTACATCTCATCTAGCAGGAATAATTTAGCTTTAACACGTGGTGTATTTTCAGATTTCAAGAATGGGGCTTGGAGAAAGGTTGGGGTGATACAGCTGAACATGTATTGGAGATGATACATCTCCTTCTGGATATTCTTCAAGCACCAGATCCATCTACACTAGAGACATTCTTGGGGAGGATCCCAATGATCTTTAATGTTGTGATAGTTTCTCCTCATGGGTACTTCGGTCAAGCTAATGTGTTGGGAATGCCAGATACTGGAGGGCAGGTACCAAACAATGACACGACCATCGATATATATAGCTCGCACCAGTTTTTTTCCAGCTTTAATGTGCTATTTTCTCATCGCTTTGATACATCATTTTTTCCATTCTAATCTGTACTCAGATTGTTTATATATTGGATCAAGTTCGTGCATTGGAGAGTGAGATGGTTCTTAGGTTAAAGAAACAAGGCCTTGATGTTACCCCTAAAATTCTCATTGTAAGTTCAAATTTCTTGTCTTCTCATTTTGTTATGACATGCTCTTGTATATGGTATCCTAGACCGTCATCCAAAATGGTTGAACGTACACCGTGTTAGATCTTCAAGTGAATAGGAGATATAATATACTAAACACCTCATGTGGCCTTTTGAGAATAAAGAGTCCATAGGTTCATGGCATCTTACAAAAGCATTTTGGAGTATATGTATTTGTTGTGTAGTGACTCTTGCCACACCCCATCATCTTTTGATAACTTTTCTTCTTGGTCCTCAACGCCAACCACCCTTGATATTGCGGTCTACAATAATACTCCACTTAGTAACCGATACTTCTGTTTATGTTAATCACTTCGCCAAAGAATATGGATTTGTAATAACCCATTCTTCTCCGGACTCATTTGGGAAACTGAATAAAGGCTTCATAAAAAATAGGTAAACTTGTGAATACAGGATTGACCGGAAAAGGTCGTCCAATGTAGGATACAAAGCTTGTCTTTCCAACAACTGAGTTTTTTTCTCTCTAATCGGTCCTCAACTCCCCTCCACTCCTTATTCAAGAGCTTGCGATAATGAATGGGTATGCCAAGTTATCGGAAGGAGAAGGACCCTGCTTCACAATCAAACAAGTGTTTATATTGGTTCTTGACTTCTTTGACCTGACCAAAGAAAAAAAAGTTAGCTCTTATGGAAGCTAGCTTGTAAGCTGGACAATTGCGCAAACCTACACAGAATGAGTTTCATATTAACCCTTTTTTCCATATCGTCCATGAAGATAATGCTATGGTCCACATACCGAAGAATGGACACCCTGCTATCTACCAAATTTGCGACGAGGCCGCCAACATGACCGTCCTCCTTAGCCTTTGCTATGAGGATGGAAAGAATATCAGCGGAAGTATTAAAAAATGGGAGACATAGGATCCCCTTTCTACTCTGGATCTAATGGTCAAAGTTGTCATTGACTTTAATACAAACACTCTCACCATGATTGAACTGAGCAATCCAGCCGCACCACTCAGGTGTGGAATCCTTCATGCGGAAGGTCTATTGAAGAAAAGACCAATTGACTTTATGATATGCCTTCCCAAAATCCACCTTCAAGAAATATCTCTTTCTGATGAAGCTCGTGAATGGTTTCATGCAAGACTACCACCCTCTCTCGGATGTGTCGGCCTGGTAGGATCACCATGTGGGTTGGTCAGATTACATTAAGGACCATGGCAATGAGGCCATTAGTGCCCACTTTGGTGAATACTTTAGAAATTCATTGTAGAGGAAAATAGGGTGACGTTACTGTATTTGTACTCCATCTTGTTTCTGGCAAGAGTAATGACAGGCCTGGCACAATGGTGAAGTACTCCCTAGTTGTGCCAAGAGGACCTAGGTTTGAGGTAGCCTCTGCATTGCACGGTGCAGGTGTAAGGCTTGCCTCGTATAATCCTTCCCTAGACCCCACCTTGTGTGAGAGCTTCTAGAACTGGGTCTGTGCTTTCCGGAAGAGGGTAATGATCTAGCTGAAATAGAGGCAGTCTCCCTAGTCGGAAATTAGCGAATAACACCATCCAATTGTTGAAGAGTATATGTGAATTGCCTAGCCTTTTCCATCAGTTCAGATTTTTGTTTGCGTTGGCTAGTGCATGAAGGTTGACATAGTATCAGAGCCTAAGGTCTTGAGTTCTGATCCGGACTTTTGCAATCTATCTAAAAATTGCTATAGCACCGCCTTTGTCCATGTATTGGCCTTTTAATCCATACCTTGAGTCTATCCACGTGTTGACTTTTCACGTCACACCTGAGATTGGTATTGAAGTGTATACGTGAAGCCTAGCCTTTCCATCAGTTTGGACTTTTGGTTGCGTTGGCTAGTGCATGAAGCTTAACACAGATCAATGTTAATTACTTCCTCCGTAAACTTTTATAATATGTTTAGGTTACTATTTTAATGATCTAAAACGTCTTATAAAAGTTTACAAAGGTAATACCTCACAGAAACTTTGATAAAACTTAGCATGTGTTCATATTAGAGAAACTCTAGCATAGCCGCTATAAGTGCTCGTCCCGCAAAATAACAGTCAATATACGATACTGGGGCGAAAACAGCCCGAACGGGTACCGCATATCAGTCCGTACCGCAATTTTATCGCACAAAAAATGGTTGGCGCGAGTGAAATTTCACCACCGCTCCCTCTCCACCCCCGCAAAGCCAGGAGAAGGAAGATCCCCCGTGAGCGCGCGCAGCGGCTCGACCACCGGCGGCAGCAGCAGCCAGGGCGGCGAGCGCGAGCAGCGGCCAGCAGCGAGCAGCCAGGGCGGCTAGCGGCCGGCGGCCACTAGCGAGCAGTGGCTTGGCCACCAGAGGCCCGGAAAACGGTGCAAGAACTAGCGGCGACCAATGACTCGGCCTGGCCCTGCTCCTATAGCTTTGGTGTACAGATTCAGTTTCTCAATCGGCATAAGGACTCAATTGCAATTTATATTTTGCTTGTATGGGTTTTAATGCTATTTTGTAGGGATTTGTGGCATCTGTTCTGCCAGACGAGGCGTGGTACAACAAATATTTTGAGAGAATTCCTTATTTGACCCTTTCTTAAAATTTGCTTCCTTTTTTGGCCAAAAAAGCTTTTTTCTTCTCTTTTTGACACTCAAAATTACATTTTCTTCCCTATGTGACACTTTCATCGGTTTTGGCTATTAACAGTGTTAATTCTGAGATAAAAAAACCATTTTACCTATAATGCAGTATGTGACCAGATGTTTTACATGTTTTGTGGGTCAAAAAGGGACGCAAGTTTTAAGAAAACTGACAAAAAGAAGTAAACTGTTTTGTGGGTGAATAAGGGAAGCAAATTTGAAGGAAGGGCCAAATAAGGAATTCTCTCAAATATTTTTGCGGGCCGCCTGTAAACGCTTTTTAGGGGTCGAAAATATAGCGGCTCTGCTAGAGTTGCTCTTATGTGGTATATATATAGCATAGTTTGCAAATACTTTCTTTTGCCTCTTGCAGACAGAGAAGCACTTCTAATCATGTATTTCTGTTATGTTGTTTAGGTTACTCGACTAATACCAGATTCAAAAGGTACAACATGTAATCAGCGGCTTGAGAGAATAAGTGGAACACAGCATACTTTCATATTACGTGTTCCCTTTAAAAATGAAAATGGAATACTCAGGAAATGGATTTCAAGATTTGATGTGTGGCCCTATCTGGAGAAATTTGCTGAGGTGAGTATCAGTGATGCTTCTTCCCTTGAAAAAATTCCTGAGATGGCCAGGAACTGTTATCTTATTTCCGGAAAGAGTCCTAAGAAAAAGACCATTGCATCTGTATGATACATATCATGAAATGTGCATGGTTTGGAATGATGCCATATTTTATTACACATGACACAACCACCGAAAGGTGCAGAGTTGCTTATGTAAAAAGGACCACAACTTGTAAGGACAACTTTCCTCGTTATAATTTGTACATGCACTTCCTCTGCGTGTGAATTTGCGTTCAGTCTCATCTGACACTTGGTACTATAGTAGAATTGGGTATTTATTTTTTCTGTGACAAAATGGTGGCAATATAATGTTTCTTTTATACAGGATGCAGCTGGTGAAATCTCTGCAGAATTACAGGGTACCCCAGATTTCATAATTGGGAACTACAGTGATGGAAATCTTGTGGCATCATTGCTGTCTTATAAGATGGGAATTACTCAGGTATGCCTTATTAAATTATGGTTGTGGTTTTAAACTTGTCTCTTTACTGATCATGTCAGAATATTCTTTGCAGTGCAATATTGCTCATGCACTGGAAAAGACCAAATATCCAGATTCAGACATATACTGGAAGAAGTTTGATGAGAAGTATCATTTCTCTTGTCAGTTTACTGCTGATATAATCGCTATGAACAATGCTGATTTCATAATCACCAGCACGTACCAAGAAATCACCGGAAGGTTTCTTCTATTCTTTCTTGTTGGCCACACAATTTTTTTCTTGGTTAACTAATCGTACTATATGATGTTTTATTAATTACCCTCCATTCCTAGATATAAGGCGTATTTGTTTTTGAGAAAAAGTCTAAAATATAGGGTATATTGTGTTGCAGCACTCGTTTGGACAATTTTTGTAGAGCTTTGATCTTGTTTCCTTATATTTTGCAAACCCCTCTATTTTCTTATGTCAATTAGCTAGGGGTAATCCCATCCAAAGCTAGTGTAATCTTTCCTTCACGTGTGTTCTTTAATTTCCGTGCCAAAATTTATACTCCTTCTATCTAGGAACGGAGGGAGTGTTTAATACCAGGGTAAATGTAGACTTGTTGCATTTGAAGTATCTTACATTGGTTCTGATCATATATCCATGTTATTTACAAGACACTCACACTCGTACTTAATTCTGTACATTTCCCTGGTATGCAGCAAAAACACAGTTGGACAGTATGAGAGCCATACTGCTTTTACTCTTCCTGGCCTGTACCGCGTTGTTCACGGGATTGATGTTTTTGATCCAAAGTTCAACATAGTATCCCCTGGAGCAGACATGTCAATATATTTTCCATTCACTGAAAAGGACAAGCGTCTCACTGCCCTTCATGGTTCAATTGAGAGCTTGATTTATGATCCAGAGCAAAACGATGAACACATGTGAGAACTCTCTGTACAATAGTATTTCTAGTGAGGATATGGTGTAGATTTCACTTACCATTGCCATGAATGATGAGATGATTCCTTTCTGCACAATTTTGGTGATACCAGTAGTAGTATGGTCCTGCAAATAGTGTTGTCACATGCCATTTTACTGTTCTTTGCAGTGGACATCTAGATGATCGATCAAAACCAATTCTCTTCTCCATGGCAAGACTTGACCGGGTTAAAAACATAACAGGACTAGTTGAAGCTTATAGTAAAAACGACAAGCTAAGGTCACTGGTAAACCTTGTTGTGGTTGCCGGCTATAACGATGTCAAGAAATCGAAGGACAGAGAAGAGATTGCAGAGATAGAAAAGATGCATGAACTTATTAAGACATATAACTTGTTTGGGCAGTTCCGATGGATCTCTTCCCAAACGAACAGGGCTCGCAATGGTGAGCTGTATCGCTACATTGCTGATACTCATGGTGCCTTTGTGCAGGTATAGTTGTAAAGTTATACTTATAGCTTGTGTTTCTACAGGCAAAAGTTTTGTGGGTCTTTATACATACTGACTATATTAATTTATGTTGCTACAGCCAGCTTTGTATGAAGCATTCGGTCTCACTGTTTTGGAGGCCATGACCTGTGGACTTCCTACTTTTGCAACACTCCATGGAGGGCCTGCCGAGATTATCGAGCATGGGATCTCTGGTTTCCACATTGATCCTTACCATCCTGATCAGGCTGCCACGTTGATGGCTGACTTCTTTGAACAATGCAAACAAGACCCCAATCATTGGGTTAAGATATCTGACCAAGGCCTTCAGCGCATTTACGAGAAGTTAGTACAGCTAATCCTGTTTTGGGTAGGTGCCTGCCTGGTGTGCTTTCATGGTCACTTGTATGATAGTATTTGTTTTCTCCGTGATTTCTATCTAGGTATACATGGAAGATTTACTCCGAGAGGTTGATGACACTGGCTGGGGTTTATGGCTTTTGGAAGTACGTTTCGAAGCTTGAGAGGCGGGAGACTAGGCGCTACCTTGAGATGTTCTACATTTTGAAGCTCCGTGAGCTGGTATGCAGTAGCCTCCGCCTGCGCTCTATTTGCTCACAGCAATACCATTGAAATATGACTATTACGCGATACAGTAGAAGTAGTATTAGACAACGGGGAATCATACTTTTTCCTTCGAGGGAATATGCACTTTTGATCGGCTTCTCTTCTTTATTCATGCAGGTGAAGAGCGTGCCGCTTGCAGTAGATGAGGTACAGTAACTGTTCCGTCTCCAATACTCGTCTCCTACTAAACTGCTGTGTGCTCGTGGCTGCGTGGAAAAAAAAACTCTTATCACTGAAGGAAGGAGAAAGGAAATAAGATGCAGCTGATAATAAAAGTTAGTACTGTATCTACTTATTTGTCCAGCCCGTCTTTCTCTTTTTACATGGCGAGTGGTGAACTGGGATTTGAGTGTGCTCGTTATGTACATGAGTGACCAATACACTTGCCAAATTGTATTTTACCACGTTGTCTGTATTTTTAAAGCTTCTGCCAAGGCAGAAATCACTTTTTTAAGACACGCGCGCTTTATTATTCAATGTTCACATTTTGAAGGATACATAAATGATCATGGGGTTCCATAAGCCACACATGTTCCTACATAAGTTCTTCAATCATCTAGATCTACCCTGGGTGGAGATGATTTGGTCCACTTATTATCCCACTGGTCGGGATTAGCAGGAAACTCCTCGCGCTCCCCTCGCGTCGTCCCCGCGGGCGACCGAGGGGGCGAACCCTAGCCGCCGCCGGACCTCGGCCCTCCCCATCCCCTGCTCCCCCGCCGCCGCCAGCGCGCGCCGCCGGGCAAAGCCCGGTCGGTCCAGGCGGCGGTGGGCGCTCTCTCCTCCCTCTCCGAGTCGGGCGGCGCGGGCCGGCTACTCCGGGTGGGGACGCCGGGCTGTCCCAAGGCGCGGCGGCGTCTGGCCGAGCTCCGGTTCTGCGGGCGCTCGCCGGTAGCGTGGAGGGCTGGGTGCTCGCGGCGGTGTGCGCGACGCCCTCTCCCGGTGGCGGATGGGGGCTGCAGCCCGGCGGGTCCTGGTGGCGCGGATCCAGCTCCTGCTGGGTTCGGCCTCCGCCGGCGGCTCTCCGGCGGCTGGCCTGGTCGGAGGGCAACGGCGCTGCCGGGCGCGGGCGGCCCATGGCGGCTCGGCCTTGGCTGGCGGTGCGGGTGGTGGTGGCGGTCGCGGTCTCGCGGCGGCCGTCGGCTTCGTGTGGCGTGCTCCGTGGTGGTGGTGGTGCGTGCCCAACGGGGCAGCGACGGACCTTGGCACGGCCGCCAGATCTGGTGGCGGTTGCCCTGCCGGTCTGGCCTGTGGAGCGACGCGGGCTGTGAGCGGCTCTGGATGGTGGCGGCGCAGGGTGGTGGTGGTGACCTGCTCTCTCCTGGGTCTGTCTCGACGATGCGTGGGGCTGGGCGGATGCCGCCGCACACGCCTCGGGGCTGGGTCAGATCTAGGGTCCGTGCTCGGGCGGGTCAGCTCAGTGCCCGAGGCGGATCGAAGCTTGCGCTTTGGGTTGGCGTGGTTGGGCATGGCCCGGGAGGTGCCCGCCGGCGTTGGTCGTGCTCGCCTAGCGGGTACGGTGGTCGTAGGTGGTGGTCGTGGTAGCGGCTCGCCGGGTCGCAGATCAGCACCGGCAGCCTCGAACTTGGCATTGCGAGAGCTGGCTCAGTCGAGTGGCTTGGGCCAGCTCTCCGGTGGCCGTCGGCAGCCCAGGAGTTGCCTCCCCCCCCAATTCGCGGGAATTGGCTGGGGACGCATGTGTGGAGGCTCCGACGATGGAGGCGTCCACCCAGACTCTGGGGCTGATGCCAGGCGGAGAGGTGATGGCTGGCCATCGATCTTCCCACCGGGGTCGACGGCGCTGAGACAGGAACGATAGGCGCTATCTGGCGGCATGGATGCCGGGGCGGCGACCCCGGAAGGTGGTCGACATTGTTGCTTTCCGGTAGGCTTCATTGTGGTGGTGGTGGCTCTTCCCCGGATTGTGTGGGCAACAGGTGGCAGAGCGGTGGGTAGCCCGGACATGCCTCCTCGGGGACGTGTCCTGGTCTGGATCTGGGGCTAGCCTCCATGTGACCCTCTGACGGCATTGATGACACGGGTGAGTTGCCGAGTGAAAGCTCCGCACCTTGGCGCCGATGGCGGCGACAGCTGCGGGTGCCGCGTTCTTCCTGAAGACGTCTTCGTGGATCTGCTCTCTGTGTCAAGGTTCCAGGTGAAGACCTTTGTCCGGTGGACTCGGCAGCGGCGACGCTCTGCGCCGTCTTCCCTCTTGAGGGCGTTGTCGTGGAGCTTAGATGCGTTAGGGGGTTGCATGGGTATGTTTAGTTCCCGAGATGCTTCTCGTTGGCCACGTAGGTGCCTACGTGCGTCGTGTATCTTAGGACCAACTTTGTAAGAGGGTTACTTCACCACCTTGTATCGTTCGGCCGTGTACTCTGTTCCGGTCCTTTATCTATAAAGGGGGGCGAAAGCCTGTTTTCGATCGATTATCCCACTGGTCACAACAATCAAATTGGATCATTTTGGTGGAAAAACATTGTGAAACTCATCCTCATTCTCAAGAAGCATTCTCAGGCAAAGATTGGTAATGAAAGGAACATTCTTATATGGCAAGAAGGTTGGGTCTTATATGGCAAGAAGACTGAGGATCTGGTGTCTTAAAAGATATATTCCCTGAATTATATTCATTCTTTGACAACCAGCACACTAGTATTGCACAATTTGCACTGCATCAGGAACCTGAAGAATTATTCAATCTTTCATTATCTAACATTGCCTACAATCAGTACCAACAAGTGAACAATCTTGTGGCTAATGCACAACTTAGCAATGACTGGGATACTAGAATTTATGCATGGAACAGTCTGCAATATTCACCTTCTAAGATGTACAAAGATATCAGTCGTCAAGATAACTCACACTACATTTTTAAAAAGATTTGGAAAAATGCTGCCATGTTGAGACATAAGATTTTCATTTGGATGCTCATTCATGATAAAGTGAACTCCAGGAATCTTCTGAGAAGGAAAATATTTCACCTTCCCTCATATTCATGTGAGCTATGCCGCCAGTCAGCAGAAGAAACATCACAACATCTATTTTGGGATTGTGACCTTGCACTCAATTGCTGGTACACCATCACTAGCAGGAACAGAGGTTTTTCCTCGATTGAAGAACTGGTCAATTTGACAAACAAACTTCCCAAAAGCATTGCATGGGAAATTGCCATCATGGGATGTTGGAACATCTGGGTACAACGTAATAATTATATTTTTTTGAGGCAATGACCGTACAACAATTGTTCTACGGTATGTTTTCTATTTTCTCATGCATAAAGCTACAATGGTAGAGAAGGGGGTTGGGGTGGGGGGAATCAGCCTATACCAGTTTTTGCTAACATGAGAAAAAGGAGAACTAGATTAAAATTGCCTCAAAAAATCCAACTTATGAAAGTTGTTGGTCTATCCAGTCCTGTAAATAGGGTTTAAGGCCCTCTTTTATTCTGATCTACAGAAGTTTTAGGTATTGAGCAAAGTTTCTCCTTCATCCTTGGACTGTGACTTGCTCATTTCTGAACACTTTCCCATTTCTCTGTATCCATATATTCCAGCACCCTAGAATAGTGATTTCCATCCCTAGCTCCTTAGGTAGTTGTTGCATTGCTAAAAGAGTTTCGTCATAAACAGATGTGCCTCTTCTTTTAAAAGGCATTATGGACATCCAACATCTGGATGCAAAGTTGCAGTCCCATAGAAGGTGAAGCAGTGTCTCACTGGACTGGGAGGTACAACAGGGGAAGTCATAAGTATTTAGAAGCATTCCTTTTCTTTGTAACATGGCTCTTGTGTTAATTCTATTGTTTAGAACCAGCCAGTAGAAAATTTTGTGTTTGAGCATGCTTGCTGTTTTCCATAATTTATTCAAGAGAGTTTATCCTTGGTGTTCATCCATCAATTGTTTATATATGGTCATGGATGAGTATGCTTGCTTTCCTTGGCATGACCATATGTCTTTTCCTTGTGCTTCTGCTTGGATGATGTGCATTAAATCTTGGAGTTGATTCCAGGCTTGTGTAGTTAAAGGAGTATGAAAAATGTCTGTCCAACTGGAGTGCTGTCTGAAATTATCTAATGTTATACTGTTATCTTTTGCAAATGAGTAAAGCTCTGGACATTTCTGCCTCATAGGTTCCTTCTCCCAGTTGTCCTTCCACATCAAAATAGTGTTTCCTTTCTGTGGCTTAATGATGGCATGTCTCTTATAGATTTTTATAAGTGAAATATGTGCTTTCCACCAAAAAGAGCCCACAGATTGGTCTTCAGGAGCCCAGTTCCCATAGGCTGTCTCCCATAGCAGGGCCACCCATGGCAGGTCCACTTTATTGAGAAATTTATGTATGTTCTTGATGAGCAATGCTTTGTTCTGATTTGAGATATCTAAAATTCCAAGCCCCCTTTCTCTTTTGGCTTGCAGACTTTGTTCCAGGCTATTAAAGGTGCTCCTCCCTGTTCCTGCCCATATTTCCTCCAAAAGAAGTTCCTCAAGTATTTGTTTATTTGAGTGATGATCCCCACTGGCAGTGATAAAGAGCACATGAAAAATGTGGGGAGAGCAGAGAACAATGCCTTGATCAGAAGCAATCTTCCATCATAGGATAGCATAGTGCTGCAACCAGCAAGTCTTTGGTCAATTATTTGGAGTACATGAACAAACTGTTCAATTCTCGGCTTTGTAATCCCCATAGGAAGGCCCAAATATGTGAATGGAAATGATCCCAATTTGCATTGTAAGCTGTTTGTCAGAGCTGGGATTCTGCTTTCTTCAACATTAATGGGGACAAGGAATGATTTATGATAGTTTATTTTCAACCCAGTAAACTCAGTGAAGAAGTGAAGCAGATTTTTCATTTGTTCCAATTGAATGCAACTAGCTGGTAGTACCACTATTGTGTCATCAGCATACTAAATTATGGGAAAATTTGGGCAAGCCATAGATTGTATTGGAGGCTCCAGTAGGTTGGCAAGCATTGCTTCATTGCATATTGATTGAAGGAGGTCAGCTGCAAGCACAAATATCAATGGGGAAAGGGTCCCCTTGTCTTACTCCTCTTCTGTAGTGAATAATTTCCCCAGGAATTCCATTCAATAACACAGCTAATGTACCAGTTGATAGTGCATGTTTTACCTTGATTGGTTTTAGTGATTAATGAAAATACATCTGCGGACTAACCGGGTGCTATGAGCATTTCAGATAATTACATTAATAGCACAAGACGGTTTTTGCCCCCTCGATGTATGAAGCGTGAAGACGGAGTTTTTCTTTCGATCTCCTTTTTGATATTTGAATCGTAGGAAAACCGTACTATGAAGAGGGGATCCGCTGTGGAAATGGTGGGTGGAATCATCACACAGTCTCACTTTCTGCACCCACATATTTCTCTTGCGTCGTGGAGGTGTGGAAGATTTTCTGAATTGGCTCCCTGGCTCTGCCAGGGCGGTAGTACCGTTCCAGGAGCGGTAGTACCGCGCCGAGGTATTAACGGACTCAGTACCGCACCCACTACCGGAATCCCACTGGACTCTGCGGTAGTGGGGGCGGCACTGGGGCTCGGTAGTACCGCTCCGGGTGCGGTAGTACCACTCCACGGTAGTACCGGACCCAGTACCGCATTCACTACCGAAATCCCACTGGACTCTACGGTAGTGGGGGGCGACACTAGGGCTCGGTAGTACCGCGGAGCGGTAGTACCGTGCCTGGTGCGGTAGTAGCGCGCCCCGGTAGTACCAGGGCCAGTACCGCACCCACTACCGGAATCCTTCTGGACTCCACGGTAGTGGGCACGGTAGTGACCCTCAGTACTACCGGTGGCACGGTAGTACCGCTCTCGGTACAGTAGTACCGCTTTAGAAGCGGTACTACCGTGGTTGGTGGGCAGCCAACGGCTGGATTCATGGGAACATATAAAAGGGGATCTTCTTCCCTATTAAGACTCACCTCATTTATTGCTCTCACCTCCATTGACGCCCAAGCTCCATTCTTGCCCGATCTCCCTCCCTAGCCATCAAAACTTGTTGATTCTCTAGGGTTTGGAAGAGGAGGCCCCGATCTACACTTCCACCAAAGGATATTTGATTCCCCCCACTAATCCCGTGTGGATCTTGTTACTCTTGGGTGCGTTGGTGCCCCAGACGGAAGAGGTCACCTCGAAGCCACATTCCATTGTGGTGAAGCTTCGTGGTTTTGTTGAGAGCCTCCAATTAAGTTGTGGAGTTTGCCCAACCTTGTTTGTAAAGGTTTGGTTGCCACCTTCAAGCCGCCTCGTAGTGGATCACGACATCTTACATCGGTAAGAGCGTGAGGAGAAATAGGGTGGCCCTCGTTGGCTTCGTGTGAGCTTGTGCTCCTCACCCTCTCCAAACAGAGACGTACTTCTCGAAAGAGAAGGAACTTCGGAAACATATCCTTGTCTCCCGTGTTCCCCTTTACCTTTACTTTGTGCAAGTTACTTTCGTTGCTTATTTATTGCTTGCTTGTTGTATCGTAGTTGTTGGCATATAGGTTGCTCACATAGTTGCATATCTAGACAACCTATATTCTTTGTTGAGCCTAAATTGTTAAGAAAAGTTTAAAAAGTGTTAGTCGCCTATTCACCCCCCTCTAGTTGACATTCCGATCCTTCCAATTGGTATTAGAGCCTCGTCTCTTATTAAGGGATTTACCGCCTTAAGAGGATATCGCAAGAGGATAAACCGAAAGAGGATGAGGTTCCAGGAGCTGCTTCGAACCCTCCCCTCTTGGAAAGGGTTCCGAGTACCGAGGGCTTCAAGAACACGTTCGCGAAGGATGACTCGTCATCTATCTCTCGACATGAGTACAATGAAGGCATGTCCGCCATTAAGGCGCACATGAATAAAGTTACCGACATGCTTGGTAGTCTCATGTCGAGGATTCCCTCGGAGAGCAACCCCACCATCATCCCCAACATTCCAACGTTGGGTGGAGGAGATGTCATCTCCCAACCTAGTGATGATGGTAGGAATGACAACCGATCCATTCCTCGTTCAGGGAATGGATCGGGTATTCATTCCGCGATGGCTCCTCCTGTCACCTATAACTCACTACCTCTTCCCGAGCCTCATTTTGCACATGCACGAACTATTCCCATCCTTAACAAAGATGCTTATCCGGTTTGGGCTCATCGCATGAAGATACATTTGAAGGGGTCCTCGGTGGAACTGTGTCGCATCGTTGAGGAGGGATTCAATCCTCGTGACCGCCACAACATGACCCCAAGAGAATATCGGGACGACATCATCAACAGTCATGCTATGCTTGTGATAGGAAATGGGTTGAAGGAAGAGCAATACAATCTGGTCCTAAAGTGTGAAACAGACAAAGAGATGTGGGATCTTCTTGAGAGGACTCTTATGGGAAGCTCTAGCATACGGTGCTCGAAGTTTGACAAGATTCAAGATCAAGCCGATCACTTTGTCAGGAATGAAGGGGAGTCTTCCGAGGATGTACATCAAAGGTTGGTGGCTCTCGCCAACTTTATGACGAACCACGGGAGCATGGACACCGACGATGGATGGATAAAAAGGAAGTTCATCACGGCTATGCTCCTACACAAGAAGCATATCACCAAGGTCATTCGTCAAAGGCCCGACTTTCGCGAGTTGAGTTCAAATCAAGTCCTGGATGAATTTGTTGCCATGGAAATCTTGGACTCCACGGCCGAGTTAAAGTTGGCTCGCCAAAGTGGCACCAAGATGACATCTCTCGCCTTGAAGGCCAAGGAGGTTCAAGTTGAGGAAGATGAAGATGAAGAGGATGTTGGTCCGGAGGACACCAAGTATGCTTACAATGAGCACAAGGGTCTAGCCTCAAGACAATTTTGGGGCAACAAGAAGAACTTCAAGTCCAACACAAGTAGCTTTAAGCCAAAGGGCCAACGAATAAGGACTTGCTTCAATTGTGGCAATGTGAGTCATTTTGTTGCGGATTGTACTTATGACAAGAGAGAAGACCACGGTGGAAAGCTCATCCATTGAACAAGACCTTTGTGAAGAAGAAGCCACAACGTGTGTTGGTGGCTCAAGAAGAATACTATTCCGATGATGAGGATGATGAATAAAGTGGTGAGATTGTGGCAACCTCCACCGTTGCTATCGCCATTGAATCCCCCTCATCAACGTCTCTCTTCAACTCCCCCAACGAGAACCCTCACATCATCCACAAGTGTCTTATGGCCAAGACTACCTCGGTAACTCCTCACTCTAAACCGTTTACTCCCACTAACCCTGCATTGTTGGATTGTGTGGAGGAAAATGAGGAGCCCAAAGCACAAGAAGAAAATGAATTCGAGCTATTCATGTCCAAACTCAAAGCCAAGGGACACTTTGTGGCTCTCTTGGAACAACTAGGTGAAGCCCATGCTCACATTGAGCAACTGGATGAGACTATCACCGAGTTGCAAGGTCATAGTCGTGACTATGCGGATGAGATAGGGGATCTATCTCATTCTCTTGAAGAAGAGCGTGAGCTTAAGTTGTCTCTTAATGAGACTTATGCTAGTGATATCTCTAAGCTAAAACTTGACCTTAAACATTCTAATGCTATTGCTTGTGATCTCAAGACTAAAAATGATGAACTTGTTGAGGCTCATGAAAGACTTCTTGTGGATCATGAGAAAGTCGAAAAGGACCTGTCATCGATAAGTAACGGCAGATGACATGGGGATGGCTAAAGAGGGGGACAGACCGAGGTTAGTATCACTGGAACCGGAAACAAGAATGGGAACACACGGTGAGACACCACGATGTACCCAGGTTCGGGGCTCTCCGTAGAGATAACACCCCTAGTCCTGTCGAGCTAGCTATATGTAATAACTCTGGCTACAATGAATGCTCCTTGAGCTGTTTGAGAAGAAGAAGAAGAGGGCCTCAGGTCTCTACTCTCTCCTTGCTCTCTGTGGTGGGTGAGATTTCCATAACTACTCTGCCGTCGTCCCTCACGCAGGAGGGGTACCCGGGGCTCTTATAGGCCGAGCCCAGTGTACAAAGGTAAATACACAAGAGGAAGGGCCCAGCTGTCTGTCTCAGATCGGCTAGGGACCTAGCATCGTGCTTCTCCGGATGACCCGGTGTAGACTTGCGGCTCGCTATGCCGCTATCCCGTATACCTCGGCTATGAACAGTAAGGTTAGGTACTTAGGCCTGTTGGCCTGTCCGTGTGATCGGCGCTGGAGGAGACCGCACGCCTCTGACAGTCCTGATCTTCAGGGATTGCACATTGAATGCTCTTGTACCAGGTGTCCGATCTGGACCTCTAATCGGACGCTTCTCTTCTTACTTCGGCCGGATGCTCCTAGATAAGGCTGATTGCGCCCTCTCCGGGGCAATCGGCCCTCACTTGGAGCAGTTCGGCCCACTTCTTGGTTTCTCTTGTTTAGCTCGGCCTTGAATAGATCAGTGGCCTCCAGCTCGGTGATATATGTTTTGATGAACTATTTCCCCTGGGTGACCCTACCCGGGGGTCATTCCCCCGACAGTAGCCCCTGAAGCTGCGGAGGTCCCGCCGAACTCAGAGATGGCGAGGCCTGCACAGGTTCCTTAAAAATTCTTTCCTTGTCTCTGACCGATTGCTCCAATAGGCCGGTTGCTTGCTACCTGCCGATTGCTCTTGATCTTCTGATTGCTTCTATTCTTCCGATTGCTCTTGCTCTTCCGATTGCTCTTGATCTTCCGATTGCTCTTGATCTTCGTATCAACTGCTCTCAACAAGCCGATTGCACTTAACTTCCCGATTGGTCTTGACTTCCTCGACCGATCCGCCCAATGGTTGGTTTGAATGGAATGTTGACCAAACTTGCCGCTTCGAATTCGCTGAAAAATACGGGACGTCGTGCCATGACTTGACATGCCATAACCGCTGCCTCGACTCACGTGCGCACGTCCCGTCCCATCCGCCGGATCTTCTGTGCTCCGAACTGACGCCGTTCTGTGGATACACGCGGCCACACCGCATGTTAGATCGGCATAGCCGATCCCACTACCTCTTTACCGCGTCTTTAAATACTCTGTAACGCCCTCAGATCTTGTAACAGTAATCACTGTTGTTGGAACAGTAATCCTTTTGCTACAGTCAAATCACTGTTGCTAATTTCACTTTGATCACCTTTGCATTCTTCCTTTCAATGATCATGTTGGGTGATATTTCAAAAGCAATGTGATCATGGACCTTGTTCATCGTGGATCAAAACAAAGTCCAACCCAATTCTTTTGAAATCAATCAAAGCTTGAAATGCTTTTGGTTAAATATTAAAAACCATGCTGCAGATTAAACTTTGCCCAAAAATTATGAAACTACTTTTAATAATTCACAAATATTCAGTGGTCCATGTTGGTATAGTTGTGGTGATTTATCGAACTACCAAATAATTCAAATAACTAAAACAGTAGCTTGAATTGCCCGTTTTAGTCATTTAATAATTAAAAGAAATATCAAGTGAATTTATTTAGTTGCAAAAACTTTTGTGGCACTGTTATGCAGTGCCTTATTAATTTAGAGACACTTCAAACATTTTCAATAATGTCTAAGCTGTTAAAACAATTGCAAAAAGAAATTAAAATAATAATAATAATAAAAAACCTAATCTATTCTACACCGGTGGGCGTAGCCCACCCATCCCTCCCCTTGGGCCGGCCCCAGCCAGCCACCCCTACGCTAGAAGAGAGCCCGACCCCCACGCCCCCCACGACAGAACCCCCCTCCCCATCGCGAATCTGGATCGGCCGCCCCGCCCCCGATCCCGATTCCCCCCGACGACCACGCCTCCCTCCCACGGCCGCCGGCCGGCAGGTCCGGCCACATCGCCCCCCAGCGCCGCCGGCTGTCCTCCTCCCCAGCACGGAGCCCGCCCCCGAGCTTCACGCCCATGTCGCCGCGCCCCTCCGCCCCGAGTGCACCGCCCTGCCGCCCCCAACTCCGGCCTCCCCGGCCTCCTCCGCCCCCTCCGGCTGCCGCGACCCCTCCCGGCCAGACCACTCCCCTGCCCCCCCTGTAAGCTCCCCTGGCCGCCCCCCCTCATCGCGGTCAGCTTCGCCCGGCCGCCATTGCCATGGAGCGCGAGCTCCTCGCTGCCCCCTGTTCAAACTGTAGCCGTGCCCAGCCCCCCTCACCTACGTGCGCGAGTCCCCAGCCTCCCCCTGCACCTCCAGCCGCCCAAGCCCCCCTGCCGTGGCATAGCCCCGCCGGAGGCCTCCTATGCGTGCGCCATGGGAGAGCAGAGAGCTCTCCTCTTATTAACAGTGGGGATAACCCACTGACAAGGGGGCCCCACCCCCAATTAGCCCCCCCATAATCACAAAAAAATGTTAGATAAAAATTAATAAAATGACATGTGGGGTCACCCCCCTTTGATTACCTCTGTTAATTAGTTAAGATGTTAATTATAACATGTGGCAAAGACATGTGGGCCACTGGTTTAATTTATTAAATAAAATGAATTATTACTGCAGCTGTGTATGACATGTAGGTCCCACCTGTAAGTTTGACCAGTCAAATCCCTTATGGATAATGTTGTATTAAATATTAAAAAGAAATCCAAAATTGATTTAAAAATGATTAAAACTTTGAAATTCAATATCTTTTAAATCGTAACTCCGATGAAAATAATTTATACATCAAACTTGATCAGAAAAATATAACGAATACAAATACGCCATCAGTATTTCTACCCCACCCCCCTAACACACCGATCATAGACATTCCCCCTCCGGGCTGTCTGTCGATAATTCCCGGTGCCGGTAAAAACCTTCCGGATGAATTTATTCCGAACACGAAAGTTGTCCGGAACGGTTCAACTAACACGGATACACCCCTCTTATGTTTGTCGGATGTCCACGACACCTCCGGCCTAATCCCTTCCCCCTTCGGACACCCTGTCCGGTAATCACCCGGAGCTGGCTGCTCATCCCCGGATGAATTCCCGCTCCGAGCAAATCACCGAACACTGCGTTAGAGCCCTGTTGCTTTGTATCTTCTATGTCATATATTTTTATTGCTATTATTGTTGTGTATTTATTGTTTCTTCCCCCTTCTTATTCGATAGACCTCGTTACCGCTACCGTTGTCGACGTTGCTGGTACGACTACTTTGTCGACGACCGTACCCCTACCGTCGAGCTTCCAGGCAAGCAGAGCCATTTTCCTTCCGCAGATATCGCCTATCTTTCCGTACTTTCTTGCACTAGGCATTGTTGCTGCTGCTACGTTACAATCCTATTCAATTGCATAGCCTGTCTTTGTCACCCCTTGATGTACCTTCCTTTATCCTATGCTGCCTCTTATATATATTATATTCAGCAGTTAGCCCTGCGCCTTGTTAGTCAATAGGATTAGATAGCGGGTCGTGTTCACTCTGGGAGTGAATGCGGGTACGATCCATTACAACTGCTACAGGTACGGTTCAGAGCAGGCACCGACTCAGCCCCCTACGTCGGATCTGCCGAGCCACCTCAAGTGTGAGCGGTCGAGGAGAAATCCCCGTACTCCACTCGTGGTCGACTCTATATATCCGTCTTAGGGTTCTGGACCACAGTTGTCCTTACAGGTAATGAGTCGGGTGACCCCACGGTGCCCGCGCAGGGTATCTTAGCGGAACGACAGGTTAGGTGTATTCCACCGGTGTGCGGCGGGCGTGGTACTGTTCGTGGCCGAAGGATTTCCTATTGTAAGAAAGTCGAGCTCTTCGGAGCAAACGCGAGACAAGGTAAGGAGACGGTTCACCTTGTTGGTAACCGCACGAGTTGGTGGGACGATAGGGCAGGCACCGACGTTACTGGTGGTCCTGACTGCTGTCGTTGTCCGTGACTCATTCAGTAAGGGGCAACGATAACGGTTGTCTCGACAGAAAATTAATAAAATGCTTAATGGGTTCGGGGGATGACTTGAGTAGCCTTTTGGCTTGTACGCACTACCTATACGTGGGATTACGCGTTTGGGCGCCTCCGCAATGTAGCCTCGTTCGAAAGCTCTGAAAGACGTCCAGTTCAGCATTGCGGCAGGGACGGATCTCGCTGCGGCGTTGGAATTCACCCTCCTCGCAACGACCCGGAGAGCGAGGGGTGATAGGCGCATGACCCCCTTGCACCTAGGGCTGTAGACCGGCGGGGACCTCTCTGATGAGCCGTAGGATGGACTGCGTTGTGTCGGATAGCCTCGGTGGGGTGCTCCCTAACCAGGTGTACGCCACCCTGGAGATCCGAGCGTGTAGTGTCACAATAGTGCACCCCTGCAGGGAAGTTTAATCTATTCGAATAGCCGTGTCCACGGTAACAGGACGCTTTATGCTGAAGCCAGATCCTATCACTACAAACTACTACTATTAAACTGTTGGTTCCGGGTTTTCTTCCTCGCGGGGATGTCGAGGAGGGGAACTCGGAGGCATTGCTAATTATTACAACTTATTATTGTACAATGCTGCAGCAACTTCTGATGCATTGTTACTTTATGCTTTATATAAACTGTTGGCTGATTCTTACCTCATGCTGCAAGACTCGTCGGAAGATGCTAGTCTTCGATAGGCCTAGCTTCTTATCCTTATTCTGATTTCTACCTTGCAGCCCACTATATATAGCCTCCCCTTTCCATTTGATACATGCATAAATGCTTAGTAGCGGACGTAAGACTCGCGGGTATGCTAGATACTCACCTTTGCTTTATTTCCCCTTTTTCGCTTTGCCTGATCGGCCGCTGCAGCCGACGTTGGAGTCCAGGAGCAGGAGTTTCCAGGAGGAGCCTACTACGACGTCGAGTTCCCATTGACCAGGAGTAGTTCGGTGCATCCCAGGCAGGAGGCCTCGCCTTTTCGATCTGTACCTCTGATGTTATTTGTGCTAGCCTTCTTAAGCAAAACTTGACTAACTATGTCTGTACTCAGATATTATGATTGTATGACTTATGTATTCGGGTCCGTGTGACCCCCCACTTCATTGTAATATATTTGGTTTATCCTTTTGTGTTTAGTGTTGTGCTGTGATATTCCCACCGTGGCACCTTGATCTCTATCATGTACCCTGCGTGTATGATTACTGTACATGATCGTAAATCGAGGGCGTCACATACTCGATGGGGTGAGAGATGCGGCTCGCACCCCTCACTCCATCTCCTTCCTCGAGCTTTTCTCCGTTGCTTCCGCTGCCGCACCGCTCGCCCCGCCGTGCTGTTGCCACTTCCTCCTCCATCACCATAGGTGGGCTTGGATCTATATTTCCTCCGCCTCCGCCGCCGTCGTCTCCACCGCCACCACCTTCTGCGCCAGATGCCCCGGATGCTCCAAATGCCCCAGCTGCTTGAGCTCGGCATGCCGAACTCGTTTCCTGCTTTTGCTTAAAAAACAATTAAATTCCAAGTACGCCCGTCGAGGGCCACTTTCATGTAATGAACATCATTCGGCCGACTGGCCCTATCTTTGCTTGTGAACCTAGTATTTACTTAAATGATCATAGGACTCCGCCTTTGCGTTTTTCAACCGATTGCCTTTTTCTTTGCCACTTGTTCTCTCTTGGTCAAAAACTCTCACCAACCTTACAGTCGACCTGCGGTCTGTGGTTGGACCGGAGAATAGGCCTTGAAAGGATTTTTGACAAATACTTCTAGGTTCCCGGTTTTTTCTCGCAAAGGTGAAAATTTCGTGGCTGAGCCGCTTACAACCTGCCGATTGCTTGTCTAGCCAGCCTGGTCGCAATCGGCGAATTGTGAATGGCTTGCTCCGAACTGGATATACCTTGAGTATAAAATCTCCGATTGATCATTCTGTTCGGCCTCATCCCCCCGACATTACAACCGACCTGCGTTCTGCATTCGTTTCGGACCGGCTTTCACAAAACTCTTCACTTGTTTCGCTTTTTCTCCAAGTATACCCTTTTCGGGGCAACCAACCAGTCCTCGGGTCTGCTTTTGCTGACCCCAGGATTAAAACATGCTAAAACAAATGATTTCATACTCCTGCCGAATGCAATCTCATGGACGCACGACTATTCTCATTTATAACAATTCCACAAAAGGAGGCGATACAACAATACCATTCAACTGTAAAACGGACATAACAGCTCGGCGTTCCAAGGACGCTCCGTTTCTTGCCCCGAAGTATCCACGTATCGGGTCAGCTTCCTGAGATCAATGAGGTAATATGCATTGTTTTTGAGTGCTCGACTGACGACAAATGGACCTTCCCAAGGAGAGGATAACTTGTGCTGGCCATTCAATTTCTGGATTCGGCGCAACACCAAGTCACCCTCACGAAAAGCTAGGGGACGGATCTTCTTGTTGTGGTAGTGACGCAGCTTCTGCTGGTATATTGCCGACCTGGACAAAGCCAGGAGGCATGCTTCTTCTCTGAGATCAACGCCGTCCTCACGAGCTTCCTTGGCTTCTGCTTCTATGTACATGGCATGACGAGGTGAATCGAACTCAATGTCGCAAGGGAGCATTTCTTCGGCGCCATATACAAGGAAGAAAGGGGTGAATCCAGTTGAACGGTTGGGCGTGGTGCGCAAACTCCATAGTACTGCTAGTAGCTCATCGATCCATGCGCCAGGTGCTCTTTCCAGTGGCTCTACCAATCTTGGCTTGATTCCGGACAAAATGAGACCATTCGCCCGCTCTGCTTGGCCATTTAACTGTGGGTGAGCCACATATGCGACGTCCAGCCGGATGCCCTGCTGGGAGGCAAACCGAGCTAGCACCCCCTTTGCAAAGTTTGTTCCGTTGTCAGTGATGATGCTGTGTGGCACTCCATATCTGACCATGATGTCTGCTATGAACCTGACCGCAGTCGGCCCGTCCAGTTTCTTGATCGGCCTTGCCTCTATCCACTTGGTAAATTTGTCCACTTCTACCAGTAGGTGTGTCATACCACCTCTTGCTATTTTAAACGTCCCTACCATATCCAGACCCCAGACTGCAAACGGCCATGTGATCGGAATTGTCTTCAGTGCTGAAGCTGGTAGGTGGCTCTTTGCTTTAAACCTTTGAGACCCGTTGCAATGCTTGACCAGATCTTCTGCCGCTGCTTTCGCAGTTGGCCAATAGAAACCATGGCGAAAAGCCTTGGCGACTATTGCTATTGCTGATGCATGATGACCGCATTCACCTTGGTGGATGTCTCGGAGCAGCTCCAGCCCCTTGTCCTCTTCCACACACCGCTGAAGAACTCTTGTTGTACTTTGGTGCACCAGTTCATTGTTGATGATGGTGTATGCTCCAGATCGGCGCTGGATTTGCCGAGCTTCTACTTCATCTTCTGGGAGTATGCCGTCTACTAGGAAATCTCTGAATGGTTCTGCCCATGACGGCGCCGCCACAATCACCATTACAGTAACTGTTTCTGGCTCTGGTTGTGCGTCTTCCGCTACTGGCAGCTCGGAGGATGAAGAGCCGAATGCATCTGGCATGATTTCCTCAGTCCCCAAACTGACGACAGCAACCCCTGGTTCACAATCGGCTGCCCCTGGTGCTGCCGAATGCTCCTTTCCTTTTTGCTTTTTTGCCTCTAGTTCTGCCATCTTCAGTTCGTCTGGAATAAAGATTGACTCTGATTCTGGGGAAGGCTTGATGGACGGCTTGTGGATATTTTCTAGCGATATTCCTGAAGGAACCTCCTTTCTGGTGGATCCCAACTTGGACAGTACGTCTGCTGCTTCATTTTCAGCTCTGGGAATGTGATGGAATTCACACCCCTCAAAGAATCCAGATAACTGCTGCACAAGGAATCTGTACCGCGCCATGTTTTCATCCTTCGTATCCCAAGTGCCAGTGCATTGCTGCACCACCAGATCGGAATCACCATAACATAGAATTCGCCGAATACCGATCTCCTTGGCCACTCGGACGCCGTGCACCAAAGCTTCGTATTCGGCCACATTATTTGACGCTGCAAAGTGAATCTGCAGTACATATTCAAGCTTGTCTCCTTTTGGGGAAGTGAGAACAACACCAGCCCCTAGTCCGGTCATCATCTTGGAGCCATCGAAGTGCGTTTGCCAGAACTGAGAGTCCGGACAGGGGGGTATATATTGAGTTTCTGCCCAATCTACCAAAAAATCTACCAGAACCTGAGACTTGACCACCGTCCGAGGCTCATACTTGATCCCATGTGTTGCGATTTCTATGGCCCATTTTGCCACCCGACCGGATGCGTCCCGACTGCCAATGATTTCTGCCAATGGAGCCGAACTGACCACCGTGATCGGATGCGCCTGGAATAAGGCTTCAACTTTTTTGTTGCCATGTACACACCATAGCACATCTTCTGATAGTGGGGATAGTTTTGCTTGGAGGTGGAGAGCACTTCACTGAAATAATACACTGGCCTCTGGACCGGCTGTGCCTTGTCCTTTTCAGGACGCTCGACCACCATGACAATACTAACCACCTGATTGGTTGCTGCAATGTACAACATCATTGGCTCTTTTTCCTTCGGAGCTTCCAACACTGGAGCAGTGGACATCATACGCTTGAGCTGCTTGAATGCCTCGTCCGCCTGCGGTGTCCAGCTGAACTTGTCCGTTTTCTTCATTAATTGGTATAGTGGGATTGCCTTCTCTCCCAGCCGACTGAGAAATCGACTGAGTGATGCCAAGCATCCGGTGAACTTCTGCACATCTTTAAGGTGCCTGGGTTTGCCCATCCGCTCAATTGCTGCAATCTTCTCAAGGTTGCACTCTATCCCTCTTTCGGATACCAGGAAACCAAGCAACTTGCCGGCTGGAACGCCGAACACACACTTCTCTGGGTTGAGCTTGATCTGGTATGCTCGTAAATTTGCGAATGTTTCCTTGAGATCATCCAACAAGGTTGACCCCAGCACTGATTTGACCATGAGGTCATCTACATATACATGTATGTTCCGACCTAACTGAGTCCGAACACACCGCTGCATAGTACGCTGATAAGTCGCGTCGCCATTTTTCAGGCCGAATGGCATGGTGATGTAACAGTAAGCCCCGAAAGGGGTAATAAAAGCTGTTTTAATTTGATCGTTTACATCAAGCTTAATCTGGTGATAGCCTGCTGTGGCATCCAGAAAGCACAGGAGCTGACAGCCAGCCGTAGAATCAATCACTTGATCAATACGGGGAAACGCAAAAGGATCCTTGGGGCAGGCCTTATTCAGGCAAGTGTAATCTATACACATGCACCAAGTTCCATTCTTCTTCGAAACCAGAACTGGATTAGCTAGCCAGTCTGGGTAGAACACTTCCTTGATAAATCCTGCTGCGAGCAGCTTGGCTATCTCGTCGCCGATTGCTCCTCTCTTCTCTTCTGAAAAACGCCGAAGTGGCTGCTTGATCGGCTTGGATCCAGGTCGGATATGAAGCTTGTGCTCGGAAAGTTCCCTCGGTACACCAGGCATGTCATGTGGGGACCATGCAAAGATGTCACGGTTCTCACGGAGGAACTCGACGAGCTCTCTTTCCTATTTGCTCCTGAGTCCGGCCCCAACAATGACGCACTTGCTCGGGTCGGATGGGTCCAGGGCGATCTTCTTGCTGTCCTTTGCCGCTTGAAATATGGTCTCATCATCCAGCCTCTTGTCCTTCGTGCTCGGCATGGGGTCCTTCATCTGGTCTTGGACTGCTGCCACTACCTTGTCCAGCTGGCGCCGTTCTGCATCTATGACCAGAGCATCAGCTAGCTTGGAACCCGCGGATGAGCACTCCAGTGACTTCCTGTAGTCACCACACACAGTGATTGGACCATTCGGCCCTGGGAGCTTCATCTTCAAATATGGTTGCATGATGTTGAACATGAACTTGGTGATTGCAGGCGACCCGAGCAGAACATGGTATGGGCTGCTCAGATCGGCCACTTCGAACCAATCGGCTCTCGGCGGAAATTATCTTCCGACCCGAATACTACCTCGAGCCGAATGCGGCCTAACGGGGTACATGACAGTCCGGGCACTATCCCATGGAACCTAGTTCTGCTGGGCTCTAACTCGCTCTCTGACGAGGGGGTGACCCCACGACTCCTACGGATGAGCCTACCTGGTGTCCATGAAGGCAGAAGGCCCATGGAGATACAGCCCCGGCCCACTGGATGGCACCGACGTAGAGGTCCTCGACTCACAAGGAAGGTGCGGAGACCTGCCGTATGGAGCAAGCTAGGGTTAGGAAAGTTTACCTGTACACGTAGATGAAACTCCCCGAGACCTAGCCCGCTATATAAGGGCTGGGAGGGGCGACACCAAAGACATCGAATCTCACCGTCAATTGGCCTCCTGGTTTGTCGACGAGTTATCGTCCAACCTACGCCTCTCTTGACTAACCCAGGGTCTCTGACCATGGGATTTTCCGGGGTTGATCCCCGTCAATTGGCGTCGTCTGTGGGAACCGCGCGGGTTGGGAATGCGATCTCGGCGGCCTCATCACCACCACCACTCATCGAGTCGGCGGCTCCGACAAGATTCAACCTGTTCGAGTCCCTCGGATTCACGGCCCACCTCCCAGCCCTCAAACCACTCTTCACCGACCTACGCTCCGACATCAATCTGATCTTCGCAGAGTACCAGATCTACATCAACCACTGGGGTACCTCCGCCTCATCGACGACACCCGTGCGCCCGCAGCAACATCTACAGCAACGACCATAGCGGACGCCGCCCGCACGGACGATCCATCTGGCGGTTGTAGCTACGCACCCAACTCGCGGCTCCACACTACTCGCGACCGCTCGAGTGAGGCCCCAGCATGGAGAAGCACGATCACACGCATCGGCAAGGAAACGGCAAGGGCACCATCGCAGGTGTTCATGGCAGAAGTCGGCACATCAACGTCAGGTAACAACGGGTGAGCCGACGACCCGGACACTCGACAAGACACCCTAACCACCAACAGAGCGGCTGGCCCTGGCCACACCAGTCAGATGGTCGTACATCTAGGAGAATCGGGGACCATACCAAATAAAGTCTCGGTGGAGCAAGGACCAAGCTATCAAAAAAGCAGTCAGTTGCCAAGCAACAAACAGCAAGCACCTGGCCAAGACAGCCAGCCATCGCGCAACAGGCAGCAAACCCCGGTTGCATCAGCGGGCAAATCATCCAAAGAAAAAATATACTTGTCCAAGGAATCGATGGCAATGGTAAAAGAAGCAGTCGCCCACGGTGGGTTACTACCATCAAACGCCACAAGAGACGAGCTAAGGGCATACAACAAGCTAGCGGGTGAGCTAACAAAACAGAAGAGACAGTGGCGCCTAGCCATGGAGAAGCAAGCCAAAGCGGAACCCGAAAGGAAAAGCAGCTGCATACAATCTCCCAGAAGTGACTCGCCAGGTCACGACTCCCCCATCCGCAATAGATCGAAACTCAACAACCTGCGGAAAACAGAAAGGGCAAGAGTAGTACGGAAACTGGAAGACGACTTCAGGTCAGAGGAAGACGACGACGAAGAGGAGCCTCTCACTCCGGCGGAAGCACTCATAAGCGCCCAAGACTACCTGTCCCGTGCCCAGAAAAGCAGAAAGGGCAAAACGGATCGCTACACTTCCATAGCTCTGCAGATAATGAAGGACGCCATCGACGCCTCGGTACCTAAAAAATCCAGCGCAAAGCGTCAGACACGCGAGCGGACACCGGACAGGGACCCCAGTTCGCCAGACGAAGACGACGACAACGACAGTAACGACGACAGACGCAGGCGCTCCGACAAGCACAAGAAACGCGACAGCGACGACAACGGCAGACACCGCAGCACTCGGCGAGACGCGCGAGACGACATCACGCAGAACAGAGTCAACCGCAACAGGCGAAGACGCGTAGCACGCGAGGAGTACTCGGAGGAAGAGACTTCCGACGAGGAAATCGAGCCACGCGGAGCACTCTGCTTCACACGTGCCATACGTGAGACGCGCATGCCCAACGGGTTTAGACTGAACTCCAGGACTCTAAAGTACAACGGACTCGAGGAGCCGGAGGCATGGCTCGATGACTACCTAACAGCAGTCAAGTTTCAAAGAGGGACCAATGTCACGGCGATGCAGTACGTACAACTCATGCTCGAGAGCTCTGCTCTACACTGGCTGAAAAATCTTCGGCGCGGATCCATCAGCTCCTGGAGCAAGTTCCGAGGAGCCTTCATATAAAACTTCAAATCGACATACAAGCGACCAGCCTCACTCGAGGAGCTGCGGGCATGCAAACAAGGAACAAGGGAGGCCCTGCGAGCATACATCCAGCGATGGACGATACTCAAGAATTCAGCGGAAGATATCTCGGACGAGAGTGCGATCGACGCATTCAGGCGAGGTCTTCAGCGGGTTGAATTCAAAGAGCAGCTCGGACAGATGAAAGTCCGAACACTCGCACGGCTTCTAGAACTAGCCAACAACTGGGCGGACGGAGAAGATTCCGTTCGTAACGAAACAGAAACCCACACCGCACGATCAGAGTACGACTACGACTACAACGGAGATAGGGGAGACGACAGAAGAAGGAAGCGACCCAGACGGAACTTCTACAACGACAGAGGACCTGACATGGTCGCCGCCGGTTTCTCAGACGACCGGAACGGCAGGCACCGTGATGACAACAGACCACAGCGCCGAGACAACCCAGAAGACGAGCCCCAGGCTCAAAGACGAGAATGGAGGACAAGACAGCCACGCGACGGCACTCGCACATTCCGCTCCGCCAAAGAAAAACTCGATGGACCGTGCTCTCTACACGGATTCAGAAACGAGCGAGGAGAGCTCAAATCATCCCACACCCTCAGGAACTGTCGAAACTTCAACGAGTTGGCCGAAGAGAAAAGCCGCTCCTTGGTCGCAGTAGCTCGACCACTCGCAAGCATAGCAGTTGGGCCAGTCGACCACGGCGCACCACCAGCCCCCCCTCTGCCAACAAGACAGGTGGACTCCATCCAGGAACGACAAAGGATGACGGAAGAAGAAAACCAATACCCAGAAGCCCACGGGAGGATCTACATGATACAAGAAGGCAGACCTTCCAACAGGCAGCAGAAACAAGTCACCAGACAAGTCTTCCTGGCAACCTCCGCACACCCGGCCGTCCCAGAGTACCTGCGCGGGTCGGAGACAGAAATCTCCTTCTCTCGGGACGACCACCCACCAGTCGTCCCCCAACCATGGCACGCCGCGCTGGTACTAGAGGCCAGAATCGGAAATTACGACATGTCACAAGTATTCATGGATGGCGGAAGCAGAATCAACATCATCTTCACCCGAACACTCGACGACATGCTCATCCAAAACAACACACTCAAATCCTCAGGCACAACCTTCCACGGGATCGTACCAGGAAAAGAAGTTTACCCCCTCGGGAGGATAAGCCTGGAGGTAGTCTTCGGGAACGCGACGAACTTCCACAAGGAAACACTTGACTTCGAAGTGGTCGATTGGAAGTCGCAATACCACGCAATCCTCGGGCGGCCAGCTTTCGCTCGCTTCATGGCCATACCCCACTACGCCTACCTCAAGCTAAAGATGCCAGGCCCAAACGGGGTCATCACAATCAGCGGCAGTTTCGTCAGATCCGACCGCTGCGACAAAGAATTCCACAAGAGAGCAGAAGCATTCGTCGCCCACCAAGACAGCAGAACCACGGGACACACGGAAGAAGCGCTCCCGTAGGAGGAAAGGAACATTGCCCGAAGAAACCCAGAAGTGGGAGACAAAGCTACCAGGCCCCTAGAGCCACTACATCATCACTCTCAAGGGAACCTACCCTCTTCATATTTGTAAAGGAACAGCAGGAAAGATATTTCATAAATATTTTTCCACAAAATTACTCGACACTCGGGGACTCGCCAAAAGTAGCCACCCCCCGACGCGTCCTCCGCAATCGCGACAAACCAACTCGGCACTCGGGGGCTCGCCAAAAGTAGCCACCCCCCGACGCGTCCCCCGCAATCACGGCAAACTAACTCGACACTCGGGGGCTCGCCAAAAGTAGCCACCCCCCGACGCGTCCCCCGCAATCGCGGCAAACTAACTCGACACTCGGGGGCTCGCCGAAGCAGCCACCCCCTGAGACACCACATGAAACTGCAAATACAGATGATATATACAACCAAGAAGAAGCATATACAACAAAGGGAAGCACCTAATCTTTAGGCTCCAACTTCGCATTAATAAGTACACCAAGATGGCGGTCGTTTTCTTCGCAAACTCGCCTCACAACTTGGAGCGCATGCCTATCTACAGCCACGTAATGCTCATTCATTTGGTGATCCCTACCACCTGGAGGACCCGCCACCACCTGAGCAAAATCCACCCCTGGCCAATGACTATGGACCAAGCCCAAAGCAGCTAGGGTCCATCACTCGGCGCAACTCGGCAGGCTGAGAAAACATGCGACAAAGCCTCTTAAGGGACGAAGGAACTACCTCCAACGGATAGAACTCAGCATGGATACCACCCAACACACGTTGGCAGTAGCCGAGAGCTTCCGGTACCCGCTCAACTCGGCGACGAAGCAGCGCAAACGCTCGAGCACGAGCCCCATCCGCCCAAAAGGGATTGCTCGCCTGCACACTAGGATCATCAAGCCGCGACATCTCTGACTGAACGGCCCTCTCCTCATCTCGAGTTCGCCCTGCCAGCACTTCGAAAGTCAAGAACTACGATCAAGACAGAATTGGCGAAAACCCACCAAACGGAATTAAGCAACGAAACAGAGGCAAGACTCACCCCGCAGGAGGTCAGAAAACTTCACCACCCACGAAGCAAGGCCCTCAACCACGGACTCGGCACGCTCACGCCGAGTACGCTGAACGGCCACGGACCCCTTCAGTCGGACAATATCACGCTCGGCGTCCTTCAGCCGCAAGAAAACGGACTCGTATGCACCCTCGCGAGCACCATCCTTCAGCGAACTCCACGGACGAAGGAGGCCAGGAGCGGCCTACCGCATGACGAACAAAACAAATCAAAAAACAGCAAGAGGAACAGCCAAGCAGATATTCAGATAGAAGTTGCAAAAGATCAACCGTCACAACAGAGTCAGGAATTACAGACAAAATCTCCAAACGGCGAAATCACTACTACGCCTCCCCCTCACCTACGGCAGGAGGGACCCTGAGCATCTACAACTTTCTGCAGGCGACGAGCCAGCCTATCGGCTCGGTCGTCCTGCTCACCAGAATAGCACGGAATGGTATCAACCAAGGAATCGTCAAAGGAAACCCCATGCCCCATAAGGACGACATGGGCCGTGGAAGAACCACTCACCACGCTCTCCGCCACCAGCTCCTCCATATCTTTTCCATCAGGGCCGAAAGCAGCGACCCGAGCACCCAGGCCATCAGGCACCTTCGTACCTTCCGGCATAAGGTGCTCGTGCGCAAGACCCACAACATTGGAATCCCGGGCGCAGACATCCTCGACCACTGCAACAGCACCCGCCACAGCATCAACAGCACCTTGGAGAACTCCAGACCCCGACGCAGCAGCCTCCATTGGCTTCGCACCCACAGCAGCTGCACCAAACAAAGAAACGTCACCAAGGGCAAACAGTGGAAACATCAATAGTCGAACACCAAACTTACACACTAGAGAGCCCGCCAAGGCGCGAAGACGTCTGCTCTCGACTGCCTCCACCTGCGCACGCGCATCCTCATCCTGGCGAAGGTGAATCAGCTCCTCATGCTGACCATGCAACTCCGTCTCCTTGGAAGCCAAGGCAGCCTCGAGAACAGAAACGGTCCTCTCCGCCTTTTCGGCTTGTTTCTCGGCAGCCTGGCGACGACCTGCGAGTCAAATACAACACTCAGAACAAAAGACGAAGTACCCAAAATCTCAAAGAGCAAAAAAGAATAAAGCTCACCATCCATAATAGATAAGGCATCTTGGGCAGACTCATGGGCCCGTTGCCAACGCTCAGCTTCAAGAACCAAACGCTCACAGTGTTGGAAAACAGGCTGCAAGAACCAGGCAATCAGGTGTTAATTAAAGACAAGGCTACAAGCAACGGCAAACAGTTACTTCTAGCCTCGAGGGCTACTCCCATCGGGAGCACTGCCGTGCCCCTGATGATGAAGCAACACAGACAGGAATCATCTTACCAGTTTGGAGACATGATCGAAAGCACAAGATTTGTCTTCAATCGCCAGATCAACACGGCCAAAGAATGGAGGACAAAGCCCAGTCGACCTAGGCTCAGGAGCAGTAGCACCAGGCACACCAGAAGGAAACACGCCGGTAACAACACCCGCAGTCGAAACGGCAGGAGTCGCCGCCGGCCCAGATTGACCAGCGGCAGTCGAGTGGTCTTCAGGACGCCTGGCCGCTGCCCCAGAGCTCGTCGATTTCAGATCAGTAGCAGCCGCGCTGGTGCACGAAGCAGCCGGAGCAGGCGCCGCACTAAAAAATAAAGCTTATCAGTCGCAAGAGCGAGGAAAAAGAACCGGGCATTAATTCAGCAGAATCTTACCCAACACGCGCGCCACGAGGGCGCCCCAACCTACCAAGCCTGGCCCTCTTGGGAGGAAGGGCCGGAGCAACAGCCGAAGGAGAAGGCCCAGCAAAAGGAGCAGCAGAAGGGACAACATCACCTAATGCGGCATGATCTTCAGCATCCAAGGGGCGTGACTGCTTCACACGGAAGGGACTCGAATCCTCACTATCTCCGGTCTCCACCAGCACAACCTCAACATTAGTAGCCGGCGCAACATTCTCAGCTGCGGAAGCATCAGGCTCTTCACGAATATCGACGTCTTCCGGCTGCGGAGGATTACACGGAACTGGAGAACGACCCTGCAAAACAAGCAATGTCAACAACAAAACAAAACTAGGTACTCGTCCATACAAACGAAGGAACATGGGCACCAACCGGCGGCGGAAGATGATCAGAAGCATATGGAAGGACAAGGCGCATCTCGGAAACACTAGAGCACTTGGACACATGCTGAATACGAGCCAGCAAGTCATCAGCTTCTAGCTCTTCAGGCGAGCATCTCGTCGAGTCATCGAGTCCCTCGTACTGCCACATAGGGCGGTCTCGATGCTGCAACGGTTGAACTCGCCGCCCCACAAAAACAGAGATAAGTTGACCACCAGTCAAAATATCCTTCAGCACAGAAATCCTCTCCAAAAATGGAATCAATTCAGACGACTCCACCTCGGTCAAAGAATGAGACCACGAAGGCTGTCTGACAACTCGCGTGCCCGGATTGAAAGAAGCAAGACCAAATTGCTGACCAACAATGAAGCGATCCTTCAGATAAAACCAGCCTCTCCGCCAGCCGCTAACGGAATCGATCTTCTCCAAGTCAAAGTATGAGTGTTTATCCCCAATGGAGATACCCACACGACCCACGGCGTACTCACAGTTCGTCATTTTTACATTAAAAAGACGTCTCCAAAGTTCCCAATGGGGATAAATACCCAGGAAGGCCTCACAAAGAGTGATGAAACACGCAATGTGCAAAATCCCATTGGGAGTAAGGTCATGCAACTGGACCCGATAGGAATAAAGAAAGCCCCGAACGAAAGGATGCAACGGAAAAGAAAAACCACGGTGGAAGAAAGCCTGGAAGCATACCCGCTCGTCCGCCGGCGGTGCTGTAATCGACTCATCGCCAGGAAGACGAGCATCGCCCGCCACCACCATGCCATCAGCAACCAGCGCATCCAGATCTTCAGCGCCGAATGAGGACCGCTCCCACTTGGCGGACATCTTGGCCGACTCAATATCAGCTCGAGAGCGCTTGGACATATATCTCACAGCAGCACGCAGAGGAGAACAGATGAAGGCGCAGGAACACGAAGGAAAACAGAGAAAGCGGAGGAAGGCAACGGCTGGATGAAACCTGCTATTCACCCGGCCGCATGGTATTTAACGCAAGAACCTGGCAAGAAGGGCCACCGACCAACCTTTTCGCCCAGGAAATGTGCCACGATCCGCTATAGAGGCCAAAAGCATGGAAAATCCAACCGGCGCAGTAACAACACCGCCCACTACGCGCGCAAAAATAGGACCATGATCGCGCGGTGCGAAAATTTCGGCGGGACAGCGCCAAGTCACCTCACACGATAGACCGCAGCGGTCAAACAAATTGCAGAAGACCACGCCAACGTCATATCACAGCAAGGCGTACTCAGTACGCCATCAAGGCCCAAAAGATTCCATCTTTTCAGATCTTTTCTCCGAAGGAAGAAAAAATCTTACTCCCATCGGGAGCATACATCATAAGAGTTTCGGGTGCTCCCTCACCTAAACGTCAGCCACGTGCTCGAGTGAACACTCGCACTCATGAGAGTCTCGGGTGCTCCCTCAACCCGACGTAAGATAAACAAGCACTCGCCAAGACCATACGGCGCTAAGAGTCTCAGGTGCTCCCTCACCTGAAAAGCCGAAGCGGCATTCGAGTGATTACTCGCAAATAACCCCCCAACTGAGCACTCGAAACAAAGCTCCTCGGGTGAATGAGTGAACAGCTCGCTTGATGTTTTGTTCCAAGCGGGTGCAATGCTATAAGGCTCCGTGCCTCAAAAACACACAATTCCTGGAACACGATACACTGTGTCCAGATGCCACGCAATATTAGCGTGTAGGTAAGACCCCGCTGCGAAGTACGGCCGGGCTGGGACTTGCCGAAGAGAGATTTCACTTCCAACCTTTCCCATGCGCAGAGCATGATAGATAAGCCGGGCGGACGCGCCTTAGGCTACACACATTACTGGAGGCAAATGAACACCGTAAGACCTGAAGCGGTCGGACTTTTGCTCGACACCAGTGTTCCAAGCTCACGTAGAGGGACGTGGGTTTGATTGGGCTACTGTGGTGTTTGACCTAGTGCAATTCATCAAGGCTCGATCCGTCGACTCCTTGGGCCCTTTCAGCTTAGCATCCCTCGAAACAGGTTTTGTCATGGCCACAAGACTGCCAGCGACCCACGGATGAACCGTGCATATCAATAAACGACAAATGAATGTGCGGAGACCTGCCGTACGGATGACGAGGGGGTGACCCCACGACTCCTACGGATGAGCCTACCTGGTGTCCATGAAGGCAGAAGGCCCATGGAGATACGGCCCCGGCCCACTGGATGGCACCGACGTAGAGGTCCTCGACTCATAAGGAAGGTGCGGAGACTTGCCGTACGGAGCAAGCTAGGGTTAGGAAAGTTTACCTGTACACGTAGATGAAACTCCCCGAGACCTAGCTTGCTATATAAGGGCTGGGAGGGGCGACACCAAAGACATCGAATCTCACCTGTAACCCTAGCCCTGAGTGCTCCAGCCTTGGCTTCCTCTGTAAACGCATCTTCCCAATCAATAATATCGAGCAGGAGCAAGCCTCCTTGTTTGCCGACGAGTTATCGTCCAACCTGCGCCTCTCATGACTAACCCAGGGTCCCTGACCATGGGATTTGCTGGGGTTGATCCCCGTCACTCTCGCTGATGCCGAGCTTGATCATTGTGTCTCTATACAGAATGTTGATGGCACTGCCTCCATCAATAAGCGTCCTGGTGAACTTGCATGAATACAATGGTGACGCCAAGATTGCGTCCACCACGAGCATATAACTGCCTGGGTTGGGCATTACGCTCGGGTGGTCTTCTAGGCCCCATGTTATGGCATTGTCCGACCAGTTCAGGCTCTGAGGAATTGCCGGCATGATGGCATTGACTGCCTGCCCACGGGCTCTCCGACTACCCTTGTCATCTGACTCGCTGGTGAAGATCATATATGCTGCATCATGACGTGGGAACTGCTGCCGAGCATTGGCTGGGGGTGGGCCTGGGGGTGGTGGTGGCGGTGGGGGTGGATTTCCTTCCCCTCCCTTTGCCAGACGCCCGACCCAAATGCACTGCCTAGTGGTGTGCGATGCGGGCTTGCCTACTCCACTGTGCATCTTGCACGGCTGGTTCATCATATCCTCGAACGTGTACGGGGGCCTGGGTTGGCCTGGCGGTCTCTCTGCAATCTTCATCTTCCGACTGCCTCCCGCAGCCCCTTGTTCCTCTTGGTGTTGCACTGTTGCTACCTGTCGATTGCCATATTGGGCATCCGGCTGCTCATCCTTCCTCTTGTTGAAACCAGTGTTGTTGTTGTTGTTGAAATTAGGGGTGTTGTTGTTGTTGTTGTTGTTGTTGTTGAAATTGTTGTTCCTCTGGATCTCGCGCCTCTTGCGCCGGTTGGGACCATTTGCTTCTGCCGATTGCTGCTGCTGTCCGGATGTCTTCCCTTGGATGAAACCGCTGGGACTTAACGTGATCGGGCGCATTGCAGAGTCAGATGCGGCGAATGAATTGGCTATCCTCATCAGATCGGCCAAAGATGTTATTTCCTTGCGCAGGAGCTTGTGCTTCAACAAAGACCCGTCCAAGCAGCCGTCAGTGAAGTACTGGATGGCTTGGATTTCATGAACTCCCTCGCAAGTGTTCCTGAGCTTGATCCATCGCTGAAGGTAATCGCGCAGGGGCTCGTGCTTTCCTTGTACACAGAGAGCCAGGTGCCGAGGAAAACCTGGGCGCTCATAAGTACCCGTGAAATTACGGACAAATGCGTCCTCAAAATCCTTCCAGCAATTGACACTATTACTGGGCAAACTATTCAACCAGGACCGAGCTGAACCTTGGAGCATGAGCGGAGCATAGCGTATGGCTACACGCCGACCACCTCCTGCGATACCAACAACTGTCATATAATCGACCAGCCAATCTTCTGGCTTGACTGAACCATTGTACTTGGGGGTGTCCCTGGGCAATGTGAAACCTTTGTGGAACTGCTCTTGCCGAATGCGGGGGCCGAAACATGCTGGACCCGCCGGCGCATCATCTTCCGGTTGCTTATCCTGCTGCAACTGCTCGATTCGGTGTCTTGCGTCGTTGTCTGCGATTGCTCGGGGACCTAACCGCTGGCTGATTGCTGGCCGTACTGATGTCGCCGGTTGCTCATTATGCCTGTTGTTAACTGCTGGCTCGTCCCTCCGACTGCCTCCTGCAGCCCCTTGATTCTTCCGACTACGGTGCAAACTGCCATGTGGTGAAGATGCTTGCCTTTGCTGCCGCTGAAGCGCATTCGGCTGATTCGCACCTGCAGTTGCCCGAAGCGATTTTGATGTTGCTGGTGCTTGCTGCTCGATGGCCGCCCTTTGCTGCTAGTTTGCTGTGGTTATGAGGTCGCGCATTCGGCGCGTCCTCTCCCGCGGCTCTTCTCCTTCCAGATGCTCCAGCTCGGTGGCGATCTGCTGGGCAGCTCTCATGTTCTTCACAGGAGAACTGTATAAATATGTGGTGCCACAATGATGGACGCTACAGGCTGCTGGGCTCCTCCCAGCTCTCTGCCGACCTCTCGGCCTACTGCCCGAAGCTCCTCGATGAATGGGGGTGGGATAACACGCTGCCGAATGCCATGCGCTGCGTTGTACTCCCGAACTGATGCCTCCATTCGGCGCTTTTCAGCGTCGATCCGATCTGATTGCTCCTTCAACGCTTGACGCACCTTCTCCAGCTCGGCGTGAGCCATAGATGGATCGGCATGAAGATCCACGGGAGTGCTGAGCACGTCCGGTGGGTTGCTTGGTCCTCCCGCTGCTGCAGTTGCTGCCCTCGCGGCTCGGGAAGCTGAAGTGGAACTGTGGCGACTTGACGCCCCTTCCATCATGACCTCCGCACGGATGTGCGCAGTCGTGCCTTCTGCTCCCATGGCATCCGACCCTCATGGCAGCGGATCCGTGAGCTCAGAAAATACCCGAACCTCCCTGGGAAACACGTCAGGGAGTGCTGCGACGAAGACGCGATGTCCGCCGAAAGGAATGATGACGCCGCGCGGTAGAGGCATTCCAACCCCAAACCGCGAGGCGTTGTCGATGACGAAATCCCATGCTCCGCTCTTCATCACCAGGCCGGAGGTGAAGCGCACGCGTGATGCAGATGATGGTCCCGTCCGGATCAGAACTCCAGTCGACGCCTTGGCCTGCCCCACGGTGGGCGCCAACTGTCGTCGATAAGTAACGGCAGATGCCATGGGGATGGCTAAAGAGCGGGACAGACCGAGGTTAGTATCGCTGGCACCGGAAACGAGAATGGGAACACACGGTGAGACACCACGATGTACCCAGGTTCGGGGCTCTCCGTAGAGATAACACCCCTAGTCCTGCCGAGCTAGGTATATGCAATAACTCTGGCTACAATGAATGCTCCTTGAGCTGTTTGAGAAGAAGAAGAAGAGGGCCTCAAGTCTCTACTCTCTCCTTGCTCTCTCTGGTGGGTGAGATTTCAATAACTACTCTGCCGTCGTCCCTCACGCAAGAGGGGTACCCGGGGCTCTTATAGGCCGAGCCCAGGGTACAAAGATAAATACACAAGAGGAATGGCCCAGCTGTCTGTCTCAGATCGGCTAGGGACCTAGCATCGTGCTTCTCCGGATGACCCGGTGTAGACTTGCGGCTCGCCATGCCACTATCCCGTAGACCTCGGCTATGAACACTAAGGCTAGGTACTTAGGCCTGTCGGCCTGTCCGCGTGATCTGCGCTGGAGGAGACCGCACGCCTCTGACAGTCCCGATCTTCAGGATTGCGCATTGAATGCTCTTGTACCAGGTGTCCGATCTGGACCTCGGATCGGACGCTGCTCTTCTTACTTCGGCTGGATGCTCCTAGATAAGTCCGATTGCGCCCTCTCCGGGGCAATCGGCCCTCACTTGGAGCAGTTCGTCCCACTTCTTGGTTTCTCTTGTTTAGCTCGGCCTTGAATAGATCAGTGGCCTCCAGCTCGGTGATCTATGTTTTGATGAACTATTTCCCCTGGGTGACCCTACCCGGGGGTCATTCCCCCGACAGGACCACAAGGAGGTCATTGGCAAGGAAGGCATTGGTTTTGGTGCAAGTTCATCAAAGAAGAAGAACAAGAAGAAGAAGAACAAAAAGAAGAAAGGCAAGTCTCCCTCCTTCGAAGGAAGTCACATTTGTGAAGGAAGGTGAGAAGCCTCAAGAAAAGGTGGCAAAGGCCATTGAGGGTGGAGTGACCAAGATAAGTGGTGCCATTCTCAATGACTTTGCCGAACCAACTAACCCCTCTTACGTTCTTTGTTGCACTAATGATGGGCATGTTTATGCCAAATTTGTTGGTTCCTTTGATGAGTATATTGCATGGTCCATTTGGGTGCCTAAAACCCTTGTTACTAACGCGAGAGGACCCATTCATGAATGGGTACCTAAATCCAAGCATTGATCTCATGTAGGTGGCGGCTTCCGGTGGTGGTTCATGGATACTTGATAGCGGGGCTACAAGTCATATGACCGGAAGGAAGGACATGTTGGTGGACATTGATTTTGGACCATCTCAAACCACCCGTGTCCAATTTGGAGATGCAAACACGTCAAAGGTATTAGGTCTTGGCAAAGTGATAATCTCTCCGGACTCATCCATTGAGAAAGTATTGCTAGTTGAGACTTGTGCCTTTAATTTACTTTCCGTTCGTCAACTTGCCATGATGGGCCTTTGCACTTTCTTTGATAAAGACATGGTCACCTTGATGTGGAGCAAAACTCTTAAAGTGGCCTTTGTTGGACACGTGGAGGACGGTATGTACATGGTGGACTTTTCAAAAGTCCCCACCAAAACCGCCATGTGTCTAATGGCTAAAGTTGATGTGGGATGGCTTTGGCACCGCCGACTAGCCCATGTCAATATGAGGTCTTTGCAAACACTTCTCAAGGGTGAGCATGTCATTGGACTAACAAATGTTAGCTTTGCCAAAGATCGTGCTTGTAGGGCATGCATTGAAGGGAAACTACATGAGAAGAAACATCCCGTCAAGAATATCATCTCCACCAAGAGGCCTTTGGAGCTCCTTCACATGGATCTCTTTGGGCCTCCATCTTATGATAGCCTTGGCGGAAAGAAGTATTGCTTGGTTATTGTTGATGACTATTCAAGATATACATGGGTTTATTTCTTCAAGAAGAAAAGTGAGACCCAACAAACCGTCATCGAGTTTTCCAATGAAGCTCAACGTCAACACAATTCAAAGATTTTGGAAATTAGGAGTGACAACGGCACCGAGTTCAAGAACTACACCTTGGATGAATTCCTTGGAGATGAGGGGATCAAACATCAATATTCCGCTGCTTATACCCCTCAACAAAATGGTGTTGCGGAGAGGAAGAATCACACTCTGATTGATGCAGCAAGAACAATGATGGCGGAGTTCAAGAGTCCATACAACTTTTGGGCAGAGGACATCAACACTACTTGTCATGCAACCAACTGTCTTTATCTCCGCAAGATCTTGAACAAAACTCCATATGAAATCATCACCGGGAAGAAGCCCAACATCAAGTATTTTTTGGTCTTCGGGTGTAAGTGTTTCATTCTTAAGAAAGGTGCTCGTTTGACTAAGTTTGAGTCTAAGACAAATGAGGTCATATTTTTTGGTTATGCTTCAAACTCTCACGCCTATAGAGTCTACAACAAGTCTTCCGGACTTGTTGAAGAATCTAGCAACGTGGAGTTCGATGAACATAATGGCTCCCAAGTGGAGCAAGGTGATCTGAATGATGTAGGTGATGAAATTCCTCCTCAAGCCATAAGAAGAATGGGTGTGGGTCATTTCCTACCCATTGAGGAACCCCTTGTGGTGGAAGGAGATCGAAGGACAATGCTCTACGCACGTGGAGCCATCACCTCCTCAAGATCCACAAGCAAGCCAAGAACAATACGAAGGCCCTCTCTCACTCGAACAAGATCAAGGTCAAGATCCAATCATTAAAGATGGTGGTGCAACAAATGATGACCAAGATCAAGTTCTCGTTCAAGGGCATGCTCAACATGATGAGCAAGTCCTTGAGGATGCTCCCTCTTCCGAAGATGGTCCTCTTGCTCCCTCTCACAAAACTTTGGAAGAAGAAAGAGTTCGCCGAGCACTCAAGATTGCATCCCGGTTAAAATCACAAGATCTTTCGGTGGATCAAGTGCTCGGAAGCATCCAAAAGGGGGTAACAACTCGTAGTCAATTGAGAAACTTTTGTGCCCATAATGCATTTGTTTCTTGTGTTGAACCCCAAAAGGTAGGTGAGGCGCTTGAAGATCTGGATTGGCTTGAGGCCATGCATGATGAACTCAATAACTTCAAGCGCAATAAGGTGTGGACATTAGTGGAGAGACCCAAAGGTGATCATAATGTTATTGGGACCAAGTGGATATTCAAGAACAAGCAAGATGCACTTGGTATTGTCATCCGAAACAAGGCAAGGTTGGTGGCTCAAGGTTTTTCCCAAGTCGAAGGTATTGACTATGGTGAAAAAATTTCCCCCGTGGCTCGTCTTGAGTCAGTTCGTATTGCTCTTGCTTATGCTTCTCATCACAACTTCAAGTTATATCAAATGGATGTGAAGAGTGATTTTCTTAATGGTCCCATTAATGAGTTGGTATATGTCAAGCAACCCCCCGGGTTCGAGGACCACAATTTCCCTAATCATGTCTATAAACTCGACAAGACACTCTATGGCCTTAAGCAAGCACCACGCGCTTGGTATGAGCACCTTACCGAGTTCTTAGTCGATTATGGGTTTGAAATTGGGCAAATCGATCCCACTCTTTTTACCAAGAGGGTTGGTGGGAAATTGTTCATATGCCAACTATATGTTGACGATATTATCTTTGGCTCGATTAACAAATCTTTTAATGAGGAATTTGCTAAGCTAATGACCGACAAGTTTGAGATGTCTATGATGGGAGAGTTGGAGTTCTTTCTCGGTTTTCAAGTCAAGCAATTGTCAAGAGGAACTTTCATCAACCAAGCCAAATATACCCAAGACATGCTCAAGTGGTTCAAGTATGATGGTCTTAAAGTAGCCAAGACCCCCATGCCACTCAAGTGTCAACTTGACCTCGACCCGAACGGTAAAGAGGTAGACCAAAGGGAGTATCGTTATATGATTGGTTCTTTGTTGTATCTTTGTGCATCTTGGCCGGATATCATGCTGAGTGTGGGCATGTGTGCAAGATTTCAATCCGCACCAAAAGAGAGTCACGTAGTGGCTGTCAAAAGAATCTTCCGATATTTGGTTCATACCCCAAACTTTGGCTTGTGGTATCCTAAAGGCTCAAGCTTCAATCTCGTCGGGTACACGTATTCGGATTGGGCGGGAGACAAGGTGGAGAGGAAGTCCACTTCCGGAGGATGCCAATTCCTTGGTAGGTCTTTGGTGTGTTGGTCATCCAAGAAGCAAAATTGTGTTTCCCTCTCCACGACCGAAGCCGAGTACATTGCCGCCGCAAGTTGATGTGCACAATTATTATGGATGAGGCAAAATTTGAAGGATTACGGTGTCATGTGTGACAAAGTGCCTCTTTTATGTGACTATGAAAGTGCTATCAAGATCGCCTACAACCCCGTCCAACATAGCAAGACGAAGCATATTGAGATTCGTCATCACTTTATTTGAGATCATGTGAAGCGGGGTGATATTGACCTTTCATATGTGGGCACCGGAGATCAACTTGCGGATATTTTCACCAAGCCTTTGGATGAAGCAAGATTTCGAGAGTTAAGGCATGAGCTAAATATCATTGATTCAAGTAATGCGGTTTGAAGACTTGCCCACACTTCCCATCTCAACACGATGTCTAGCTTGGATGTAGGCATGGACATAGGGGGAGTGTTGCTTAATTCATAGGCAACCACTCCACCTATTATGCGGAAAGAGACAAAATTCTTTCACTATGGTCACGTTCGGCGGTCGTCATGGTCACCCAAGGTGATAACGGTGCTTCAAAGAAGAGCATTGGCAATGAACCCAAGATACATCTTTGCGGTGTCATACCAAATAAGCTCAAACATGGTGGCTTCGGCCACCGCCCCTCTCTTTGGGAGGATTGGTTCGTTTTGTGCTTCTTTCTTGTCTTTGGGTTGCTTATTTGCTTATTGATCACTCCGAGTTTGATCTTGCATTTCCTTGTTGTCCTTCATCTCGGAGCGTTCTCCATCCAGCTGCACTGTTTGGAGTCATCCCAAGCCCTTCTCCCTAAGACATTCGATGCACTTGCCCGATTTCACTTGTATGTTGGTGGACGGCTCTGCTGCCAGCGGTACTACCGCAGCAGTCACGGTACTACCGTGCCTGGCGCGGTACTACCGCTGTCCCGAGGAATCGTATAACTGAAGGGGTACGGGAAGTTCCTCCCCATTATCCCCATTCAGTTTCTTTTCTTATCCTCTGCAGCAGCGGCGCCCACCCCGACGCCCCCTCCCGGTATGCCGCATCCGTGCCGTCTCTCCCTGTTCTTCTCCGGTGGGATTGTTCCCCATCCTCCCCGGGTGCCATGGATACCGGTATTGCCCCATTTCCCTTCTCATTTGGTTCAGTTTTTTTGAACTTTGTTGCTAGGGAAATACTTGTAGATCCACTAGGTTTTTGGCTATGCCTAGGCACTTTGAGAACATGGATAGATTTCTAGATAGGAATGAAGTAAATGTGTTGGGGTGGTTTGAGTTTTTGGAACCCCGGTAGTACCGGATCTCAGATCCGTGTCCTGTGCTCCAGAATGGTACTACCGCTGGTCCCGCTGCGGTACTACCTCTTGCGCGGTACTACCACGCGGCCAGCGGTACTACCGCTGGGCAGTACTACCGTGCCCCGGGCGGTACTACCGTGGTTCCCAAAACTGACACCTCCCCAACAGACCTGCCTTGTTCACTTGTGTCCGGCTCTTGCATCTCATGTGTTTTGTTTTCCGTTTCTCTCTGTTGGTGTTGGTCATGTGATGGCTCTCGTCGAAATCCCAAGAGCAAGGCCTCTGGCCAACCCGGAAGAAACTTCAAGAAGACTGCTCACAAGAAGAAGGAACCAGTCAAGCCTATTTCAGAGATGCCTCTTCCCGAGTACAGGGCCTACCGTGTTGTCAATCCGTACCGTGCAGAGCAAGACCCAGAGTTAGTTGGCTCTCAGTTCTGGAACAAGACTCAGAGGGATGTGTTCCACATGATTATGAAGCACAGGAATAACAAGTTTGTTCCACATGTGAAGACTGTCCAACTGATGCACATGCGGGCTCACCCCGATTACTTTGGAGAGGCATATGCCCTATGCGAGCAGTTTGGGATTCTGGACATCATCTCCTTCAACAAGCGGTTCGATGCCAAGCTTCTTGCCCAGTTCTTTGCCACAGTGTACTTCACCAATCGCGATGATCGGACCATCATTTGGATGTGCAAGGATGAGCAAGTGAGCTACACGTGGGGGGATTTCATGACAGCTCTGCACATTCCCGTCTCCACGAAAGAGGAGCCCGTTGGTATTAGCCCATTCGCTGCGGCGACTGCCAAGAACAAGAGTCTGCTAGGGACTTATCAGGGTTCGATTCCCTATACTGATGCCAAGGGCTATCAGAAGCACATAGTGGTTCTCTGCCCGTTCTTGGACATCATGCACCGCATCTTCCGGACTTCTCTGTTTCCCCGCGTGGGCAATCTGGACATGGTTCATGGCCATCTGGTGGACATGCTTCTCCTCTGTGTGGAGTACAAGGGCACCACGCAGACCTTGGATGTCTGTGACATCATGTGGGAGGAGCTACATGCTGCTGTGATGGAAAGAAAGTTTCCCATTTATGGCCCTTATCTGCAGGTCCTCTTCGAGATCACTTGGGTAGCTACCTTTGCCGTTGAGCGCCTTTCTGTTGGGCCTCTGACTGCTCACGAGGAGGTTCAGTTACGCATCAAGGACAACTGGGTTGGAGGTCATGGTCCTGCGCATGACTCTCCTCTTGCCGGGTCTGATGAGGAGGTTCAGGAGGAGCCGGAGGCAGGTGGGGCAGTGTTCCCCGCACTCGCTCTGGTGCGAGCTTTGGTGCTGGTGGTTCGTCTTCTGCACAGGGTCCTGAGCAGCCAGGATGGGCTGCCAAGCTCACCAGGAAGGTGAAGCAGCTCTTTTGCCTTCAGACTGACATTCAGCACCGCATGTATGAGGCCCACACGAGGGAGAAGGAGAACCGGCGGCTGCAGAAGGCTTTCTACAGACAGCAGGGTATGACTGTCCAGAGTGGGTCCGAGAAGAGCATCAATCCCGAGGACAAGTGGATCTCCAAGTTCAGCGAGTGGGACCTCAATGATGATGTGCCTGGCCCTTCGTCCTCTGCTTAGCAGCCAGCTACTGATGACACAGAGGCAGTCATGGAGTCCGAGGAGTCTGATGATGATGAGGACTACGACCAGGACGACGAGTAGTTCATCACCATGGGACGCTAGGTCATTCTCTGCCTTTTTGGCCTCTCGATGCCAAAGGGGGAGAGAGTTCTAGGATTCCGATTTGCATCTTCTTAGGGTTGGGCGAGTCACAAGCGTGTTTTATTTTTCTCAGTTGCTCCGCTTGTGAACTCCGTTTATTTGCTTTGGTTTTTAGTCCGTCTTGTGAGACTTCCGTGATATATGGTGTGAGACATATGCTATCCTTGTTCGTACTCTTATTGTCTGGTTATGTGATGCTATGTTATGACATGTTATCTTTATGCTCACATATTTGTTTTGTCTAGCTTAGTATGGCCTAGTTTATAAAATATAGGGGGAGTGTCTTCCTTATGTGTGTGTCTTGCATTCCAGAGGCATATCTACAATGATGCACACATCTAGGGGGAGCCTGTCTATATTTTATAAACAAATGGCATGTTTTTAAATTCCCTATTTTTTATTGTGCAAATCTTGTGTTGTCATCAATACACCAAAAAGGGGGAGATTGATAGGGCATGTTTTCCCTTCATTAGTGTTAGTGATTGATGACAATACATTTGCGGACTAACCGGGTGCTATGAGCATTTCAGATAATTACATTAATAGCACAAGACGGTTTTTGCCCCCTCGATGTATGAAGCGTGAAGACGGAGTTTTTATTTCGATCTTATTTTTGATATTTGAGTCGTAGGAAAACCGTACAATGAAGAGGGGATCCGTTGTGGAAATGGTGGGTGGAATCATCACACAGTCTCACTTTCTGCACCCACATATTTCTCTTGCGTCGTGGAGGTGTGGAAGCTTTTCTGAATTGGCTCCCTGGCTCTGCCAGGGCGGTAGTACCGCTCCAGGAGCGGTAGTACCGCGCCGCGGTAGTACCAGACTTAGTACCGCACCCACTACCGGAATCCCACTGGACTCTGCGATAGTGGGGGCGGCACTGGGGCTCGGTAGTACCGCTCCGGGTGCGGTAGTACCGCTCCACGGTAGTACCGGACCCAATACCACATTCACTACCGGAATCCCACTGGACTCTACGGTAGTGGGGGGCGGCACTAGGGCTCGGTAGTACCGCGGAGCGGTAGTACCGTGCCTGGTGCGGTAGTACCGCGCCCCGGTAGTACCAGGGCCAGTACCGCACCCACTACCGGAATCCTTCTGGACTCCACGGTAGTGGGCACGGTAGTGACCCTCAGTACTACCGGTGGCACGGTAGTACCGCTCTCGGTACGGTAGTACCGCACCGCGGTAGTACCGCTTCAGAAGCGGTACTACCATGGTTGGTGGGCAGCCAACGACTGGATTCATGGGCACATATAAAAGGGGGTCTTCTTCCCCATTAAGACTCACCTCATTTATTGCTCTCACCTCCACTGACGCCCAAGCTCCATTCTTGCCCGATCTCCCTCCCTAGCCATCAAAACTTGTTGATTCTCTAGGGTTTGGAAGAGGACGCCCCGATCTACACTTCCACCAAAGGATATTTGATTTCCCCCACTAATCCCGTGTGGATCTTGTTAGTCTTGGGTGCGTTGGTGCCCTAGACGGAAGAGGTCACCTCGAAGCCACATTCCATTGTGGTGAAGCTTCGTGGTTTTGTTGGGAGCCTCCAATTAAGTTGTGGAGTTTTCCCCAACCTTGTTTGTAAAGGTTTGGTTTCCACCTTCAAGGCCGCCTCGTAGTGGATCACGACATCTTACATTGGTAAGAGCGTGAGGAGAAATAGGGTGGCCCTCGTTGGCTTCGTGTGAGCATTGTGCTCCTCACCCTCTCCAAACGGAGACGTACTTCTCGAAAGAGAAGGAACTTCGGAAACATATCCTTGTCTCCCGTGTTCCCCTTTACCTTTACTTTGTGCAAGTTACTTTCCTTGCTTATTTATTGCTTGCTTGTTGTATCGTAGTTGTTGGCATATAGGTTGCTCACATAGTTGCATATCTAGACAACCTATATTCTTTGTTGAGCCTAAATTGTTAAGAAAAGTTTAAAAAGTGTTAGTCGCCTATTCACCCCCCCTCTAGTCGACATTCCGATCCTTTCACCAGTGCTAAGAATCATTTGGATCCAGTTGCACCAAGTGTGACCAAAGCTTTTTGCCTCCAGGATTTCCAAAATTGAGGAGTGCTCAATTAGGTCAACTGCCTTTTCAAAATCTAGTTTCAGTACTACCACTTGTTTCTTGGAAATGTTGCATAAATGTAGATACTCATAAGTCCAGGGCACACAATCTTGTATGGACCTATTCTTTATGAATCCATACTGATTGGTATGTATCAGGGTTGTGATCACTTTCTGCAGTCTGTTTGCCAGTAGTTTGGTGATGATCTTGATTATGCAATTTAGCAGTGAGATTGGTCTGAAGTCATTAGTGGTTATAGGAACATATTTTTTTGGAATCAGTGTGATGAATGATGCATTGATGCTCTGAAGATTTACCTTTACATCATGGAAGTCAGTAATTAATCTGTAGAAATCTTGACAAATGATGTCCCAACATTTCTTTACAAAAGCACCATTAAATCCATCTGGTCCTGGTGCTTTATCTTTTGGCATTTGTTTGATGACCTCATCAATTTTAGATGTGGTGAATGGCCTTTCGAGTTCAGCAAGGTTTTCAACTCTTTCTAGAATGCCTGTGAGATCAAGAGGGTTAGATGTTGGCAATGAGGTGCCTAGTCTATCTTTAAAAGCTTGCCATAGGAGATTTGATTTATCTTGCTAATCAGTGATGATATTTCCATTTCCATCGGCAAGACTATTAATGAAGTTGTTTCTGAACTTGATGGTTGCTTTTGTTTTGAAGAAGTGAGAACTTTCTTTATCAAAATTGACCCATCTTATTTTCTATTTCCAATAGATTCTTTGGAATTCCAATATATTTGCTAAGTGTTCTTTAACAATTTCTCTATCATTTTGCTCAATGTCTGATAGTGGTCTAAATTCTTCAAAGAAATCCCACATGTGAATCACTTCATTGCAAGCTTTAGCTCTGGATGCCAGGTTTGACAGGTTTTTGACCTGATTTTCAATCCTTTTCTGAGTCGTTTAAATTTGGCTGTGATTATCTTTGCACTGTCTTCTTCCTGAATTGGCTGGTTCCAATTATCTTGTTCTACTTTTCTGAAATCCACGTGCTCCAGCCAAAAGTTCTCAAATTTGATTTTTATTTATTTTGGCAGAGTGGTTCCAATTGAGATACAGCAGGGGTGTGGTCTGAAGTTGTCTTGGCCAGTGTTCTGATAGTTGTATTGGGAAAGGATACTGTCCAATGTTCAGAGGTGAAAGTCCAGTCTAGCTTTTCAAGTAGAGGGGCATCCTGCATATTTCTCCAAGTAAATCTCCTATCTTTTAAAGGTATTTCCACTAGTGCCAAGGAGTGGATTGTCTCATTGAATTGCAGCATGTTAGATATGTCCCCCAGGCCCTTGATTGTGAGGATATCTGATGTAGTTGAAGTCTCCCACAGTTATCCAGTCTAAAGAATCAGGCATTTCTATGTTTTTGAACCAATCAATAAATTCAACTCTTTGGTCATTATCACATGGTCCATAGATGTTGGTTAGAATCCAAGATTTATTGTTCCTGAGAGATGTCAGCCTAATAGAGACTGAAAAGTTGTTCTTATGCAAGCATTCCCCATGAAACAAACTATCTTTCCAAGCAGTTAAGATACCACCAGATGCTCCATGTGATGGAACAAAATCAAATTTGTTAATTCTAGGAGGACAGAAATTATACAAATATGCTTGATAAAAACTTTCCCTCTTAGTTTCCCGAAGGAAAATAATTGAACAGCTAGCTTCAGAAATTTTGTTTGAAATGGCCAGCCACTTTTCTTTTGAGTTAATTCCCCTGATATTCCAGTTTAGTATATTCCATGAAACAGCCATACTATGCAAAGGTTTTTAAACTTATGACTACTGGTATGCCTAGTCCAGCTTGACTTACAGTAACCAAAATAAGTCTTCCTCTTACAAGCTGAGATTATTACATGACCAAGGAAGAGCAAAAGAAATCTTGTTCCTACTGCTATGTGAGTGACATGAACTTTCCAGTCTAGCATGACTAAGTTTTTTGGGTGGCTTGGCTCCCTTCTAAATGGCCATCTTTTCCCCTTTTTCTTGTTGTGCAGCATCTCCTTAGTTGTGTCCTTTGCATTAACCTTGCAATAAGACATATTCAAAAAATTTACAACTTTGCATTTGACAGGGGGAGGTACTGATTTGCATGCCAAGCAGTTTCTATTCAGACATAACTCATGTTTAAAACCATTTGCCCGACAAGTTAATGTAGCACTTCTTCTTACCTCAGATTCTACTAGATGTGCTCTGTCCTTTCTTTTCCCCTTTACATACACTGCACTAGTGGAATATGCAATGTGGGATTCTTTATCAGTGATCTTGATGGCCTTCCCCTGAGGAGTATGAAACATATTAGATGTGTCCAGTCCATCAGAAGCAGATGATTTCAGATTTGATCTATTTTCAGAGCAGTGTACATTCTGGCTAACAGGACATTTATCAGGAATAAAAATGGTCATTAGATCTTCATGTGATGTTCCATCCACAATGATATTCCACATTTCAGATTGAAGGAATTTACATATCCATTCAAATTTATTAGGAGAAAGTAGTTGACTAGCAATAAAGTGGGCCCACTCATTTGGTACCTGGAGCTGCAAGGACTCAGCTTGAATGGACTGAAAGAAAGTCTTCCAAGTCTCAGTAGAAAAAGAAGCAGAGAAGTCCTCATGCTCCTGCAAATAATGAGAGTGAGAATATTTGCCTTTTATATGAAAACCAGGGGGAGGGGAACTATTTGAAGAGGAAGTATTATCAGAAGTGTCATGTGAAGAAACCTCATTCCCCTGTGACACTGTGTCTGTGGTGTTTGCAGTTGATTTTTGAGAGTTGACTTCTTCATCTCCAGGTTTTTCCATTTCTATTTCCTCATCAACTGAAACTGAAGCACTGGATGAAGAGGCAGTGCTCTTGTTGGTTGGTTCAGCTGTAGCATCAACATGCTGGAGAACTGGGTCAAGAGGGTCATCTGGGAGATAAAAAGGGTCCACAGTAAGATTATCATACTGCATGACCTCCAGTTCAGGGGCAGATAATCTGTCCTCATTAGCATGGTCTAGAGGGCCTTGTAGTTCCATATGAGCATCATTATTTGCAACTCCATTGATGTTCAGAGATAGCTATAGTGCAGGTTGGTGGGCCTCAGGCCCATCAAGATTGTGGACCATTTGATTTAAATTATTTCCCTCCACAATTGCCACTGATCCTTCAGAAGGGCTGCTCACTGTATTTGATCCAAGTGAGAGAGTGAGGTTGCTGTCTGAACTTTGCTCTAAATCTGATTTATTTATGTCAATTTCCTCTTGCACAGGTAGTTTCTCTTCTAGTGGCTGCATCAGCTCTGCCAGCTCCAGAAATTCTCCAGGGATCACCTCTTGATCAATGTCTTCCTCAAAATCTCCACCAGCAGGATCAGCCTAGTGACCCCATCCTGGCATGTTTACTTCCTCATTGTTGGCTTCCAGGTCCTCATTTAAGTCTGGAATAACAGGGTTGGGAGCATTGAGATCATCCACAGCTTGGTGCTGCATCAAAGGACCAATGAAGTGGTTGTTCTGATTGGGGTGAAAATGAGGATTATTTGGATCAGGAATTGGGTTGACATTGGGGGGCAGGGGATCTTCATCAGGTGGACCTCCTCCCAACATCTCTTGCTGTAAAATTACAACAGGGACTTTCCAAGATTCATGTATGTCTCCTTCTCCCATGACTATGCTGATAGGGATGTCACTGAGGTTATCCACTCTGACCTTGACAGTGATGTATGCCCTGCAACTTCTGATTCTATCCCAAAGGATTAATTTGGCAAAGCTCCTGACTGCATTTGCCACTTCCTGTATATCTCTTTTATCAAAGGGGAACCCCACAAGCTGTATCCAGACATCCCTATTTAGGGCAAAGTTCCTCCAGTTCAGTCCTTGATTATGCTTTTGAAAAACCACATGGATGTCATCAAACTAATGGGGACTTTCAAAAACTAGAGCATCCCTATCTAGTGCACTGTTAAATCTAACATACGCTTGACCAAACGAAGAGGGGCAGATTTCTACAAACTGAGTTGGTCTGACATGCACTAGGAACTCTTCAAGGATATTTCTCAGATTTGCAAACTGGACATTCTGATTAGGCATTGGCATCATAGTAGCAATCGCCCATTCCTCATGCGCAGGTATAGAAGGGGAAGAAAATACCCGGATTCTTGGAGGCCTCCCCTGCACCTCCATACCTGCTGCCCCGGTGGAAGAAAATAATTATATTTCCAGAAACATTGCACCAAATATCCAGAACTGGCGAAATAACCTTAGGCAAGATCTACAACTGTTGTTGCACAGAATCAAGATGAAGCATATTCTCTTACTCCAAAACTGGATTTTAGATACCTTTCAATAACTCATGATTAGTGATAGAAAAGGCATTGGCTGATTTTTTGAGGTTTTCTGTATCATATTTGTACATTTTTAAATATTACATTTAATAAATATTGTAGAACAATCGTTCTACAGTCTGAAATCCTCAAAAGAAAACAAGCCACACATTTCGCACCTGATCAAGAGATAGAGCAAATCTAGCTAAGTTGGTCTAGCTAAGTTATGAGCTTTTGAATTAGACTCCTGATCTTCAAAGGTAATAGAACTTTTAAACTCCAGCGATTTTCGCTTGATTTCTGCTATGATCTGCCCATTTGTGCCCCTGCTATTACTGTTTATGTTACAGACCACACATTTTGCATCGTGTCTGCATTGGCAAACATACATCCAATCCAGTTTGCAGAGATCCATGCAGACCTTCCTTGGCGAACACACATCCAATGAGAAGATCATCAATGGTTTCACGCGCGTGGTCGCATAGTGGGCACGCTGCAGGATGATCTAGTCCTCGAGTTGCCAACCGATCAACTGTTTAGACAAAGTTTTTGAGCGCCAACCAAACAAAGAAACGTCAGCGCAAGGGGCTCTGGATTTCCAAGTGAAATCCGCCAGGGGAACAATCTCTTTGCCCTAGAAATATGTCGCAAGCCAAGCGCATCGAAAAATCTTCATCCGTCTCCCAATACCACGTGATCGTATTCAGACTCGCCGGCTGAAGTTCGATGCGGTAGGTTAATGTCCACAAACGTAGAAACTCTTGCAGAATAGGGGCCATAAGTTCCGACGCGATCTCCCTTGCCCATGCTCCATCAGTCAAAGCCTGTTGGAACCGTCAGCGTCCTTCTTGTACGGGGCGTGATGATGCCATAGATCATCAGGGCCAGCTCCTTGTCGAGCCAGAGCTCCTTCTAGAAAGTGATGCTCTCGTCGCCGCCAACAGTTGAAGGTGCTGCCGCTCCGACAAGCTGACAGGAAGCCTTAGGTTCAACGATGTCGAATTCAGCCGACAGCCGCTGGATCAGTTCGCTAAAGCCAGGACCAGCCGGCCTGTATAGTGATATTGAGTCATCATTTGAGGTCCGGTAAGCCAAGGCCTCCAACCCACTTTGGCGTGCATATTGTTCCAAATAGATTTTCTTATTTTCTCCATTATATAAACAAATAGAGCTAGATTCATGAGTTCATGGCTAAACGATTGCTTATTTATCTGTGCTAGTACAACATTTACATTATGTAACGAGTTACTATGCGCCACGCGGAAACTGATCAACGACGATAATCCGCTTTTTGTTCACCGCGGCTCGGCAGAGCGGGCAAGTCGACCTCATCCGGAACCACGACTCGATGCACGCGGCATGGAACCCGTGGCCGCAGCCCGGCACGAGCCGCCCGGTCTCGCCGAGCACAAACTCCACCAGGCACACCGCGCACTCCGCCTTTTTCGCGGCCACATGCACGAACACCGGGAGCTCCGTCATCCTGTTCTCGCTGTGCTCCGTATCGCTCGTTCCGCCAACCACCTGCGACGAGCAGGAAGGTGACGATGATGGAGCGGACGAGGTGGCAGCGCCGGCGAGAATGCCGCCGTTCCTCGGCGTGCCTTTCTTGAACTGCCATAGGAAGCGCCAGAATATGTAGAGCAGGATGAGGGCGACGCTGGCGGACGCGACGGCCGACGAAGCGCGGGTGTTGAACTTCAACTTCCCACCCGCAGCCGACGATGGCGAGGACACAGGAGAAACGCCACCCCCGTCCATCTGTCCGGTGTGGTAGTGGTAGTGCGCTGGAGAAGACTAAGCTTAGCTCGCAGAGATGTTACCCAGCTAGCTCTCCCATGACAAGCAATGGAATGGTGTATTGTGTATTTATGGTAATATATGGTTCACTAACTACATATTTGAGTAAAACCTTATTTATGCCTGCCCACCAATCCATCCGCTCCTTAACTTTCGATTGGATGAGCTAAACAGAAAGTCTTCTCTGGTGAAGGCAGTTTTTTTTCCTTTTTATTTTTTGCGGGGTGGTAATTTGTTCAACATGATTGCGTCCATGAATTTTAGCCTACTACTACCAGTGCCATGCCGTTGGTTTGGAATCCCTTCACTGCCGAAAGGAATCTGGATCTAATCAACTTCTAATAGTATTATTTTTTTAGGATAACAACTCCTAATATATTGTCAGCATTCGGCAGTCGATGACTTTGCTTAATAATTCTCGCGTCCTAATGTATTGTCCTGAAACGCTGATTAGTTAGCATACTCTGAAGGACAGCCCGCGAGTAATGCTGAGTTGTCTTGCTCTGATTTAGTGGTTGACCAATATTTTCTTAATTATATGCAGAGTCTTTCAGAATTCAAGATGAAAGATACCATGACATCCTTGAGATTTTCTCTCTACTTATGTAATGGCTCCCATCATCTATGGAACGTGTTTCTTAATGTCAGAGGTTACTCCTAATCAAAGGTTTTTGTCACTTGTACTGGCTTGCGAGATTTTTAAATCTATATTGCGCTTAATGTCAAAGAAGGGCGGCTAATTTGTGGCAGTTCGTATCGGTTTTGAACTAATAAAATAATTCTTATCAGTTTCTTGTTATATACTCCCTTCGATCTATAATAGGTGTCGCAAGTTTTATACTAAACTAGTACAAACTTTGTAGTAGATGAGCGACACTTATTATGAATCCGAGGGAGTACGTATACTCTATGATGAAAGGTTCAGGTTTTGTCTGAATTATTTTGCTAATTAATTGGGTATTATTTTCTTGCCTAGCTTATTGAAAATAATTAGTACAGCCATTTTGTGCATCTTTTTTTTATAGAAAATGATAGCTATACAACGCACAACCTTGCATGATCATGTGGCATTTTAGCACAACGTGGACAAGTTATGCTTCCAGCTGTGTGTTTGGTACTGTGTGTACGACAATCCTATATGCCTAATAAGATTAGTCTATTTTACAGTTTTAATAAATGTTTTTTTCTAATGTGGTTATTTTTTAGTTGATTACATGACAAATATAGTGCAATACAATTAACGATGGCAAGACCCCGGCAAAGTGAGCCTCAATTAGCAGTGGCAAGGCCTCCGTAATGTTGTATAAATAAAAAAGCATACAATCAGATTAAGGTTCTCTGGTAAGAGCCAAAATGAGATAAATATATAAAAAAACGTTTTGAGTTCCAAATGAATGATGAAGACATTTTTTTAACACATACAACCGTAGACGGTCAGATGCACGTACATATACTCAATTTTATAAATATACATCACATTCTATCTTTATGTGTACTTTCGAGATTGACGAAATCGCTAAAAGCATCTTGTAGTCGATAGGTTCGTCTCTTCCCACTGAACGGACATCATCGAAAAACCTAAAATAAAGCTCAATAAATGTGTGCACCAATATAATGTCTAGGACTTTAAACCTGATATGTTGATCTCAACACAAAATACCTAACCATTTGATCTGGACTTAGTCCATGCAACGTGATAAGTATGTACGGTGCATGGCTATGACTATATGGATTATTGGAGAATGCAAAATATTTATGAATTCAAATTCAAGTCTCCCAAAAAGATTGTATTAATCTCCTCTTTCACTAGTTAATTTTAATTTGAATCCAGAAAGTTCAAGTTATCTTTCAGACGATTTTTGTTCTAAGTCTTTATACTATCAACATCTGAATTCATATTCAATAGAGGACTAACAACATGTTGGGTCACTAGCAGAGTTGGTTGTACCTACAATTCACCATGAATCAAACCGCCTGTTCCACGTATTGTATATCCCAACAAGGAAGAATATTCTTCAAAGGATACATAAAAAAACTCTGTTTTAAAAACTCGTAATGTCACACATTGGGCATACTATACAAGGTTGTAAACCCACGATTAAAAATGAGTTTGCTGAATAATTCTCAACAAAAATGTGTTAGCATGTTGTGGAAAATGGCAACTAACGAGTATTGCTAAGTTGTTTTGCTTTGGTTTGGTGGTTGACCAAATACAACTGCTTAGGTATGCCACCACCCCTCACTACTTTTTTTAAAATATAATGATTTTGTTCATCTATAGAAATAAAAATATTAATCTATGATTGTGATGTAGTTAAATAGGAAATTACAGCCGTCTGTTGATTACTCTCCCATCTTCGAGAAAACTCTCGCATCCTCTCTCATCTCAGGACTTTTCTCAGATGATTCACCGTCCTACCTTCTCGCCCCAACCCATTCATACCCGCCACCATATCTTTTTCGCGAATATGCCTAGGCGTGTCATTGCATTGATAGAAGAAAGCAAGGGGTACATGGTTTGTGGCGACCTACGTACACAAGTCGGTGTAAGGACGACACAATGAGCAGAACACAACGAGGATGCTCAGCCCCAAGAAGAGCTACAAAATTACATCGAGACTTACGTTTGAATTTCTTTGGCACCAGTCGTGGCCTAGGATGAAGCCTCATCACGGATTGACTGAAGGAGTAGCGGAATGGAGGGCTTCAAATCATCAAATGCACAAGTGTTCTGGTGCGTCCAAATAAGCCAAGTCATGAGCAGAATGAGGGAGGACACACCTTTGCCCAGGGACGTAGGTGAGTTCGCCGTCGTTGTGGCCCACCATTGTAGAAAATCCTCCTCCTCTGATGGCATCGATGCCGGGATCCTGAATCCAGAGAGGGTGTCTAACAAAATCTGTCGCACAAACGAAAAGTGGAGGAGCAGGAGTTGCATAATCTCAGCCTGTTGATCATAGAGAACACATACGTCATGGCGCGGTAGATCAGATGAAAACGGCAATCCACATAGGTGCCCATATCCGCCAAACAAGGCGCCAACGCGGCATGGAGGTAGATCCGACAAACATGGCGACATATCGATCCTAAATGTTGCATGCTCGTCGTTACTGTGGTCGCCATAGCCACCTTCAACCATTGGTGAGTTCCTGCAAGATTTTCTTGGACTATGACACCTTCAAGCTCTTGTGAGAGACTGTAGTAGTCGATGCGACAAGGTTTGCTGGATCGCTAGCGAACGCGAACACGGCGACGCAAACCCGAGCAGGTCAAGCTGTCATGATCCAAGATTGGTATTATGAAGCATTGGGGTATCTCTAATGCAGACCCTTAAATCGCCCGTAAATACTCAGATCAAATTGTTCAGACGCATTTTTCCATCTAATGTGGATTCATATTTCTTCGTAGACGGCACGCCCACTTATCTTTTTCTGGCAATCCGGACCAAAACCAAGGGAAGCTTTACGGGCGTTTGGATCATTGTCAAGTACGTGTACAGTGCCTTAGTCCCACCGTAAACCATATTCCGCACCTTCTTCCCCGCAAACGCACACCTTCGCGTCTCGCGTTGCATTCATGCCAACCTAAAGCAGAGAAGATCGGTCATTGGAGTTGCTTTTGTTCCAGTGCACTTAATGATTCATAATATCTTAGTTGCATATAAAATCATGCCTACGATTAAAAAAAGAGTTAGTAAAGATGGATGGTGTGAATTAAAGCTTGATATGCATAAAGCCTAAAACTGCATGGAGGAGCCTATTGTTTTGAAGCTGGATTTTCAAATCGAAGAAGTGGAATTGATTATGACATGTATCTCCTAAGTGGAACATAGAGTGAGATATAATTTAATTAAAATAAATAAGGGGTTTCAAACCGTTTAGGGATCTAATGCAAGGGGATTCCTTATCCGCTTACCTCTTTTTGCTTTGTAGTCAAGGTTTGTCGGGATGCACCAACAGTAACCAATCTTTGCTTATGACTTTTTAAATTTAAAAAAATGCAACTTCGCTAAAATTAATTCTGGACATGTACTGTTTGGCTTCGGAGCAGTTGGTGATTGTGGATAAATCTAACACCTTTTCTGATGCGGAGCATCCAACCGACATCACCATGGATACACCTCCTCCACGTGGACCTTTGACAAAAGCACTAGCACGCGCCATCGAGACTAAGGTGAACTCGCTCCTATTCAAAATGCACTTACCAACTTGCGAGACTTGGGTACTACCTCATACGAACACTCTTTGCATCATCAGGTACCAATGATACACCCAAGGAAAATCCATGGACAAAGGAGAGAAACCACAAGGAGGTGAAGAGGAGGACATCATGAATTCTTGGGCACCCCATGTGCACGGGGTAGGAGACCCCCGTGCGCACGGCCTACCCAACCCAAGGCTACGCCCCAGCTCGTGTGCACGGGGTCCCGAGGCCCGTGCGCACGGCCCAGGCTGGAGTCACTGACCACCCCGTGCGCACGGCGTGTACCGTGGGCACGCCCCACGGTGGGCACGGGGTAAGTGGCCCCCGTGCGCACAGGCCCACCTGCAACATCCAGTCTTGGACAGACCATTGTACCCCTTCCCTTGCTAGAATATACGTACTTCTCTTCCACCTACGTTTTAGGGTTAGCTAAGAAAAAATCTAAACCATTGAGAGAGCCTAGCTCATATTTACCCTTGGGAAATTGATCTCCTAGAGATCCTCTCTCAATCTACCTTCATCTTCCTAGTAGTAGAAGAAGAGGCCCCTCTTTTAGTAGTAGAAGGAGAGGGAACTACCAAGACTACCTCTTGTGGATGAATGGATCTTGAGATGTATGGCACTTGTGTGTGGATTTGAGTATCCTATGTGTTTGGATCTTGTTCCCATTTCTCTCTTGTGTTGATTGTGTTTGTGAATCCCCCTTGTGTCTTGTTATTGTTGTGGATATTCCCTCCCCCTCCAAATTATGAAGATTGGGCAAATCCCCTTGGTATTAGACCGCAATTGAGGTTGGTCCTATATCATTTGGTATCAATAGCAAGGTTGCCATAATTTAGAGTCCCACCCCCTCACTTTTCTAGCCAATTTTTGTTTGTTCTTGTCCCAATTCGAAAATCCCCACCAAAAATAGCCATACCCAAGATCTTGCAACTTGTTGGTTGTTGTGAAATTTTGTTGGTTTTGTTCCATGGATGTGGTGTTTTACTAGTGGATCTCACCCCTTTTGTGTTGCTTTAGCCTCCCCACCAACAATTTTGGCCGAAAATTTTCTTTCTCCTCCCCAATTTTTAGGTCAACTCGCAGCCTATCCCGTGCGCACGACCCTCGTGACCCCGTGCCCACGGCCTAGCCCGTGCGCACGGCCCCTACAACAATTTTTTTCTCGGAAGCAAGGCCGGTTCCACCGCTATACACGAGGGTAAGGTAACGTGAGGTATACTTCCGTCATAACCACCCTCTCCTTGCCATTATCTTTGAGAGCCCATCTTCCTTTTGCGAATACCTCTGTTGTCCTATTGAGACTAGCTCTTCGAGTATTGCCGGCTCTCACAATTTGTGCACCTTAGTAGTCATACAATTGATACTCCGTGCATTGCTCATCTAGTATTATCGCAATTCATAGCGCTCCAAGTACCGTGGTCAAGCGAGAGTCTCATTCAAAAAAAAGAGAAGAGAAAAAGATATCAAAAGCTTCTAAGCAAACGAGAGCGCAAATAGTGAAACATCCACCAAAAGCACGTTTAGAGTTCATATCTCTTCACTATAGGTTGGTGCACTTGTGCGAATCAAGCCGTTGAGCAATCGAGCTAGTGAATCTCTTTGTACTTGTGCAATGCGAGCATTAGTCTTCGTTAGGTTACATTATCTTGCTCACTTTCTTGGTTGCATAAGTCCCAATATCTTTGCGCGTGCATTTCATATTGCTATCTCTCTCTCTTTTGATCTACTTGTATTGCATTGCTTCATTTGGACCACTACCAATTTTATTAACATCTTGATCCATTTGTTGCATTTCTTTGGCCACTAACTCCTACCAAGCTCCACAATAAGCCATTTGTAGGTGTGCGTGTGGGAACGAGATTCAAAAAAGGACATTCTCTTCACTACGCGAAGCTACACATCACTCGACTAATTACATCTTCGAGAAGGTAACCTTGATCTTGTTATCTTCCTTTTACTCTCACATCTACCCACTTGTTGTCATGGCTAGGCAAGACTCCCCTACTTCACCGGTGAATGGTCCACTTCGCGAGACAAGCAATATGGTTACTCAAGAGGCTCATCTACAATTCCAACATGAGATGAACGACGCACACGAGAAGTTGAGAAACCGCGTCACCACGATTGCGGTAGACCTCCATCACGGCGAAGATCTCATGTCACAGAAAATGGAAGAGCTATCCGAGCACAATGAAGCCAACATGTCACAGAAAATGGAGGAATTCCAAAAACAAATGAGCGACCGTGACAAATCCATTATGGACAAGCTCACGTCCATGCTATCTCCTCGGAAATATCATTCTTCATCATCCGCCTCTTCACACCAGTCTTTTCGCCGCTCCAAATCCAACCATGAGCCCGTCGAGCACATCCGGTCTCGTCATGGCAAGGAGCCACAAGACCAAGCCACGCAACGCGAAAAGCGTCTCCACCTTGAGAGACAAGTGCAAGACAGCCTCAACTACAACATTCACCGCCAAGGGGCACAAACTTATAATGCACGGTCAACAAGAAATGAAGGAGAATACCACCATAGGCTCCAAGAACATGACATCCGCATTCCTTCTCGGGTCATTCATGGCGAGCCATCTCATTCTCATGTGCCTTGAGATGACCGTCCTCCAAGACCGCCACTTCACCACGACAAGACAACATACGTTCGACAGCTCTTCGCACATTGGAGGGGCGCCCAAATGCACCTCATGTGCCCAACTTTGACCATCAAGAGTATTACAATGACAACCTTCACCACAATGACCGGCGAGCTAGACCACCTCCGCCACCACTTGAGCATCTTCGGGATCGTCAACCATACAACCATGAGGAGAGTTTTGCAAGGCTCAAATTCACAATGCCCAAGTTCTCTGCAGGCACAAATCCCGAGGACTACCTCTCATGGCCCTCAAAGTGGATAAGATATACCGCGTGCACGATTATGATGAGTCCAAGAAAGTAGCCATGGAATCACTTGGATTTGAAGACTATGCTCTCAATTGGTGGGAGCAAGTACAAGATCTCCGTCTCGAGCAAGGCACTCCACAAGTGTGCACATGGGAAGAAATGAAACAAGTGATGAGAGCCCGGTTCGTGCCACAACATTATACACGTGACCTCTACCAAAAGCTACAAGCCTCAAGCAAGGCTACAAGACGGTGGAAGAGTATTACAAGGATATGGAGTTAGCAATGATCCGAGCCAATGTGAAGGAATCCGCCGAGCAAACCATGGCCCGCTTCCTCAACGTCCTCAATTACCAAGTGAAGACGATCACCAACTTTCAACCATACAACACTATTGAAGAATTTTTCCATCAATCCACAAAATCGGAGCGACAAGTTCAAGAAGATGTGAAGTACTCCAAATTTGTGTCCTTCAACACACGGGGTACAACATCTACACCTCAAGCGCCTCCGAACACAACGCCCTATAACCGGGCTACAACATCAAGCGGTGGTCCTTCCAACACCAAGTCAACGACCAATTCATCAACGCGCTCTTCATCAACTACATCAAACTTCAAGCCAAGAGAGCCTAGCAAGGCTTTCCCATCCAAAGATGAAAAGACAAGCTCCATTGCGTGCTTCACTTGCAAGGGCCGCGGCCACAAATCTTGTTAGTGTCCGACCAAACGGACCATGATCATCACCGAAGACGGCGAGTATGATTCTCAACACATACACACAAATGATGATGAAGATGGCCAAGTATATTGTGACAATGACGCAAGTCCCTCCTTAGTGGTGTCCAAGGTGTTGACTCTTCAACAAGAGCTCGATGAGAATCAAAGGTGTCACATTTTTCATATCAAGGCGGGCATAAAAGGTATATCCATCAAGGTAATCATTGATGGTGGAAGTTGCCACACCTTCGCAAGTGAAGAACTTTGTCCCAAACTCAACCTCATCAAGAAGAAGCATCCTCACCCATACAAGGTGCAATGGCTTAGTGACTCTGGATCCATCAAAGGGGACCACACAGTGGAAGTCTCATTCCAAATCGGTGCCTACGGAGACACTTTGGGATGTGACGTGGTGCCAATGAGTGTGTGCCATTTTCTCTTGACCGTCCTTGGCAATTTGATAGGATTGTTCTACACAATGGCCGCACCAACCACTATATCTTCATGTGGAAGGGCAAAGAGTTGGTCCTTCGTCCCATGACCCCAAGTCAAGTGATCACCGACAAAATAGACAATACCAACCCTCATGGGGACAAAAGTGAGAGAGAGACACACCAAAAAATGAGCGAGAGACACAAGCCAAATATGAGTGAACCCATGAGGCATACCACCAATGACACCATCTTGCTATCCACTAAACGAGAGGTCCAAGAAGTGCGAAATAACCCATCCCATATCCTTCACTTTGTACTCTTGTACAAAGATGAGGTGCTTTTACCTAATGACTCACCCCCTCTTCCTCGTGCCATAGCTAATATTTTGCAGGTATTTGAGGATGTGTTCCCCGCCGAGCTACCACCGGGCCTTCCACCACTTCGTGGCATCGAGCACCACATCGACCTCATACTCGGTGCTCCTCTCCCCAACCGGGCACCCTACCGCACCAACCTAGAGGAGACAAAGGGGATTCAACGTCAAGTCGAACAACTACTAGAGAAAGGGTACGTTGGCGAAAGCCTTAGCCCTTGTGTGGTGCTGGTGCTAATTGTGCCCAAGAAAGATGGTACGTGGTGTATGTGTTGTGATTGCCGTCTGATAACCCTCAACTGTAGGGGATCGAGATAGTCTTCGCGGGCAAGATAACCCAATTTATTGATTTGACACTTGGGGACACAAAGAATACGTACAGGCTTTGATAATTGAGTTGTCAATTGAACCGCACCTGAAATAAACACTTGCTTTCACAAAGGTATTAGTATCAACTGTGATACGGTGGTAGTAGTGGTGGTGATAATAGTGGTGATGGTGGTGGTGAAACAACAAAAGTAAAACAGCAAAAGTAAACAACTAGTAACCAGCAGGAAAGAAAACACTGTAGGCTAGGGAGATGGATGGTTGGGCGCTGCTTGGATGAGAACGAACATGTAATAGATTCTAACACGGGCAAGGCTCACAGAAAAGAAAGGATCATCTAAGAAAATATCAAACATCAGGCGTGTACCCCAGGGTAGTTGTACATGCTTGCAATAAGAACTTTGCACAACATATTTTGTCCTACCCTCCCGCTACAAACGGGGCCAAAAGAAACTTAGGGAGATTAAGGTACTCCTATCAAAGAGCACCGGAACAAAGCATTAACACTTCATGGATACACGGAATCCTCAAATTATAGTCCATTCCCTTTGGTGTCCCAAGCTATCACCATTGGGATCGCCGGTTCCGGACTATAATAGGTGCATACAACTCGTAGATAGGATCAAGAACACCACAAACTCAAGAAACAAAAGGGTGATCAGATCTGAAATCATGGCACTCGGGCCCAAAGTGACAAGCATTAAGAGCAACAAGTTGTAATAGAGATGATAAACACCAAGTAGATGATAGGCAACATGCCCCCAACAATCTGATTGAACTATTACATGATCTAACTCATCCAATCCCTACCATCCCCTTTTCCTACAGCAGGTAATTACTCACACATGAGAGAGGAAGTCATGGAGGGGTGATGGAGAGGCGATGATGATGACGATGGCGATGATTTCCCCTCACCGGAGGCCAAAGCAGCCTCCAGATTAGCTCTCCCGGAGAAGAACAGAGGGTTGCGGCGGCTCTGCGACGTAGATTGGAAAAGCGACTTCTATTCTGGGTTTTCTGTGTTGGCAGAATAAATAGGGCCAAAGTAGGGCACCGGGGGACGTGGGACCAAGCCAGGAGGGCAAGTGGTGCGGTCAGGGGCTGGGCCATGCCAGGCACCCTCCTGGCTGCCCCCTGTCTTCCCTGTTGGCCCCTTTGGACTTGCGGAAGCTTCCGGAACACTGATTTTTTATATATTTTTTTGGGATTTTTACAGCGTACCTAAATATCCAGAAAACTGCACAAAAGAAAACAACACTGGTAGCTCTGCTGAAAACATCGTCAGTCCGGGTTAGTTTCGTTCAAATCATGCAAGAATGAAGCCAAAACAATAGCAAAAGTGTTTGGAAAAGTAGATACATTTGAGACGTATCAACTCCCCCAAGCTTAGCTATTGCTTGTCCTCAAGCAATTCAGTTCAACGAACTGGACGCGACAAAGAAAACTTTGACAAACTCTTTTGCTTCATTAGATGTATATAATCATGCACTACGAAAGAGTTTAGCAAGTTTTGACACCATGGTACAAGGACAATGCACGAAGCAATCCTTCTTTCATGTAATTAGTCACAAACAAACAAAAAGTAAATAATATGCTGCTGAGAATCAATTTAAGATCACAATGCACATAGCATGAACATATCAGAGTGGTATCTCGCAAGCCTCCATGAGTGAAGCAAAACATAAATGCAGAAACTCCTCCGGAGTTTTAAAGGAGACTAGAACTCAGAATTCAAAGTAAGAAACATCACAAGCATGCAGAAGACAATGTGATACTTTGGGACAATGCATGTTACACTAAGAATGACAATTATGCTCTCATAGTTGGTGCTTTGGAGAAAGGAAGGTGGAGACTCTCGAACCGTGGCTTTTGATGGCAAGGTTGAAAACCCGTGAAAGGAAGCAAAGACAAACATGTGCCAGAGCTCTTGGTTTTGAAAACAGAGAAACTCTTTTGAGAAGTGCAACTTTCCAGTCAACGATGAACGGTAAAGGTCTCTCAATATCTCCCATGCCAACCATATTAATGCCTTTTGCTTACACATGTTCCCTTATCCATGAATTCTCTGATGGTTTACGAAACCTTTTATTTTGCCTCAAGTATGGAAGGAGGGTATCGTTCCATCTATCATAAGTAGCATTTGGTCCATTTCATTCCATCATCAAGTATGGGGGAGGTCTAACTCTCATATATATTTTTATGGGATAATTGTTTTTGTGCCCTTAGTTGGGTCACACTCGACCGATATACCCCTAGTTTTGGAAAACACGCGGTCTTTCCCAAATCACTTTGGTCATCTTATGTTTTTTCCCTTTGACTGTAACTTTGAGAACTTCAAAACAGATTCATACTTACTCGGAAAAATGCAAATAAGATATCAAAATGTTCAGAAAAGCATCACCTATATGTTCATGTCATTTTCATTCATGAAAAAAGTGTTGAAAAGTCCAGATCTCAGTTTGAGCTCATATGATCGCAACATGAATAGGAAAATTTTAAAAAATTGAAACAAAATTCAAAAAATATATTATTTATTTTATATGTAAACATTGAAAAATGTTTTGAGTCCCTGCAAAGTTCTTTCATGGAATATCATTCATGAAAGTCGTGCCAAAAAAGACAAATTCAACCCTTCGAAACAATTTTGGAGTGTTGAATTTGTCTTTTTTGCCGCGACTTTCCCGAATGATATTCCATGATAGAACTTTGCAGGAACTCAAAACATTTGTCAATGTTTACATATAAAATAAATAATATATATTTTGAATTTTGTTTCAATTTTTTAAGATTTTCCTATTCATGTTGCGATCATATGAGCTCAAACTGAGATCTGGACTTTTCAACACTTTTTTCATGAATGCAAATGACATGAACATATAGGTAATGCTTTTCTGAACATTTTGATATGTTATTTGCATTTTTCCGAGTAAGTATGAATCGGTTTTGAAGTTTTCAAAGTTACGGTCAAAACTTCCGTCAAAATATTTTTGGCATGGTAGATACTGATTTTCCCTCACCGCATCATGAGCTTGTACGGTTGCAAAAGGGAAGCCTTTTGAATAAATTTCGAGATGGCACAAGAAAAATGTTTTATATGTAAACATTGAAAAATGTTTTGAGTTCCTGCAAAGTTCTTTCATGGAATATCATTCATGAAAGTCGTGCCAAAAAAGACAAATTCAACCCTTCGAAAAAATTTTGGAGTGTTGAATTTGTCTTTTTTGCCGCGACTTTCCCGAATGATATTCCATGATAGAACTTTGCAGGAACTCAAAACATTTGTCAATGTTTACATATAAAATAAATAATATATATTTTGAATTTTGTTTCAATTTTTTAAGATTTTCCTATTCATGTTGCGATCATATGATCTCAAACTGAGATCTGGACTTTTCAACACTTTTTTCATGAATGCAAATGACATGAACATATAGGTGATGCTTTTCTGAACATTTTGATATGTTATTTGCATTTTTCCGAGTAAGTATGAATCGGTTTTGAAGTTTTCAAAGTTACGGTCAAAACTTCCGTCAAAATATTTTTGGCATGGTATATACTGATTTTCCCTCACCGCATCATGAGCTTGTACGGTTGCAAAAGGGAAGCCTTTTGAATAAATTTCGAGATGGCACAAGAAAGTCTAAGTTAGGAGTGGCCGGTAAATACCACATATAGGTAGGTATGGTGGACTCAAGTGGAATAACTGGGTTTAGAAAGGTGATTGTGGAAGCACAAGCAGAATTCCGCTTGGTGCTGGAGGAAGGCTAGCAAAAGACGGGGAAGCGACCAACCAGAGAGCATAACGGTCATAATCATGCAGAGTGACAAAGCAACATTGAATCGGGCATGAAAGTGATATAACTCACCCTGAAGTAAAAATATCATCAAGGCAGAACAAACTTTTTAGTCTTAACATGCGTGAACATGTGCCAAGTCAATCCAAGAATTCCCCGGAGGGAAATACCACTTCAATATGCCACACCATGAACAATGCAATGCATGTCAATCATTTCAAGAAACACATTATAAACTCTACCTATTTGAGACTAACCACAAAGAAAGCATGAACCACTGGGAATGCATTGTAAACATAGCACTATGTCGCTACAAGCTGGTCTCTAATCATAAGTACAGGCATATGTACAAAAGTAGAAACAAAAAGAGTTCATACCGGCTTTCCTTGTTGCATCCCTTCCGTCCATCTTCGTCATTACTGCCTTGTCACTTGCTTGATCGAACGTAGGAAATTATAATCATCACAGATTCGAGCTGAACTCTGAAACAAAGAAAACTAAAGAGCAAAGGAAACATATTTTTGGTTTTTTTTAAGGTTTAACGAAAGCAAAAGGAAGGAGAAATCTTTTGGGGTTTTTTCAAACTAAAAGAACAAAGAAGAACAGGCAAAAACTTGCAAAAAGATAAAAGTGAACCAACGGTAGATACAATGGAAAGGGGAGGAGAGCACGTACTCCCCCAAGCTTAGGATTTTGGCCTAAGTTGGGGCTCGTCTATTGTGGTCCTGAGGAGCCTCCTGCTCCCGGGTAGTACTGGTATGCCCATGGGTCGTATGCGTCCTCCGGTGTGTACACTGAAGTCCTGGGTTCCTCCCACGTGGAAGAGGAAGGTCCCGCCCCCCATCCAGAGGAAGACCCTTCACCCCAGGGGGTGACGGTCTCCTCCTGAACTGGTGGATATACCACGTGCTCCTCCTTGTCTGGCTCGACCCCCTCCGTGGGGTCGTGAAACTGGTATCTCCCCGTGATCTCATCAAACTCGGCCACTGAAAAACGAAATCTGTTCCTGCGAGAAAAATCAAACACTAGTGGTGCAGGTAGACGGACAGTGTGTGCCACACCGTCTTTAAACCGCAAAATATAATCAAGTGTATAGTGGTCACAGGTCTTAGTAACAAAGAAATGCATCTTCATGGCAGCCAAGTCAAGGCTAACAAAAGGAAAAATTGCTTCATCTGGGCGCGGTTCTCCTTGGAGAAACTGCAAAAGAAGTGTGGCAAAGACGCCACCAAAGAGGTCCCCCTTGTTACTATTAGTAGCAAGGCGTTTCGCAATAAGCGAACCCACATGATACTCGTGCTTCCTTGAGAGGGCATTCGCCATGATAGCAGTATCAGGCGTAGAAGTGCTGCTCGTGTTGTCTCGAGCCAACACTCCTCTAGCAATATAATAGGCGAAATACCTGAGGTGAGGGAACATAATGTTGGAAATCTTCTGACGGTTGGATGGCCTCACCTCAGTGTTACAGAACGAGTCGAGGAGGGTGTTGAGTGCAACAGTTTGGACATTTTTCCTCTTCTTCTTCTCGACCAAGCCTGGCAAACCTAAAGCTTCACAAAATATACTCATAGGCATGGTCAGCAATCTTTCATAAAGTCGAAACACCACAGTATCATTGTCAGAATAAAACCTGAAACTGTTAACAAAAATAGCGGTGAGTGTCTCGTACTGTGGTACACGGCTTGTGACAAGCCGTGTCAAACCTGCATTGTCACACAGAGCATAGAACTCTTCTTGTATGCCGGCATCCTCCATGAAATCTTCGCATGGAAATGCCATGGCTTTCACGGGTGACGCGTCCGACATCTCTATGGGTACGATATCTTCATTGTAGCTCACCCTCGTGGTCGAAGGTGAAGCTGTGGAACGCGTAACACGGCTAGAGCGCTCGGGTTTCTTCTTCCCAAGCCACTTTCCTAGCCTCTCCATTTCTGAAATTTTTAACAATTCACAAAAACGAAGATTTAAGCAAAACTAGTTTGGGAAAAACATTCTACTTACTTTACCAAGGCTCAAACTAGCAACAAAACTTGAAAAATAAATTTCTACACAAACATTTAAGCTCAACTATACAAAACCAAGAACCACTAAATACTCACTAATGAAGCCACCAACTAGAAAACTAATTGGAGGGGTGAGGGAGTCACATACCAGAGAGTATTTGTTCCAAAGTTTAGCTCAAATGAGTGGTTGTAGAAGGAGATCTAGGTTCTGTGCTCAAGAACAACAAGAACATCAGAACCAGAGCAAGAACACGAGTTTTTGGGAGGAAGGAGAGAGAGTGAGGGAAGAGAGGCCACCAGGGGGTGCCTGTGGACCCCAGGAGGGTGGGTGGCGCGGCCAGGAGCTGGGCCACGTCACCTGGCCTCCTGGGCCAGGGGTGGACCCCCCCTGGTCAGCCACAGGTGCCCCCTGATGGCTTTTTACCTGGAAATTTTGATTTTGATTTTTCTGGAATTTTCTGGGCAACTTCACTGTAGAGAATTTTTCAAAGTTCAAAAATCTGCAAAAACTTTCATGAACTTGAGACAAAAGTTAGAACAAGTGAAGCTTTAAACACAAAAACTTGGGTACAACAAGGAGAATAAAAGCTAAAGGAAATGAAAACATAACAAGCTCAACTTTTTACCTATATAAAACATGCTAGTTAGCAAGGTTGATCAAGTCTTACCAACAAACCTGTGGTATATAGCGCAGAAAGTCTCGCCTCTTATGAAGTGATCATTGCACTCTCACTTTAATGGACATTGTCCCCACCATAATTGTCTTGTAGTTATGGTATACATGTAGTGGACAATATATCCCATTCTCCAATCTTCACGGTCTCGATATTCTCAATAGAGTTAAGGCCATGCCTTTTGTCGATCTTCTTCGGAAAATACACCGTGTGTTCTTTGTCATTCACGTTGAAGGTAACCTTCCCTTTATTGCAATCAATAACAGCACCTGCGGTGTTAAGAAAAGGTCTACCAAGGATAATGGCCATGCTCCCGTCCTTGGGCATGTCAAGCACAACAAAATCAGTAAGTATTAAGCAATTGGCAACTTCAAAAGGAACATCCTCACAAATACCGATCGGGACGGCCGTGGACTTGTCGGCCATCTGGAGAGAGATATCTGTAGGAATTAGTTTCTCTAAAAAAGTCTTTTGTAGAGAGAAAAGGGCATAACACTCACTCCTGCACCAAGATCACATAAAGCAGTTCTAACATAATTATTTTTTATGGAGCAAGGAATGGTGGGTATACCTGGGTCACCGAGCTTCTCAGGAATCTTGCCACTGAAAGAGTAGTTAGCAAGCATAGTAGATATTGCCTCATTAGGGACTTTTGTTTTATTAGTAACAATATCTTTCATATATTTAGAGTAAGGAGGTAACTTAATAGCATCAGTCAAAGGGATTTTAAGAAAAAGAGGTTTCATCCACTCACAAAACTTGTTGTAGTGCTCTTCTTCTTTGGTTTTGACGGAATTTCTTGGGAAAGGCATGTGTTTCTATACCCATGGTTATCGTTCCTTCCCATGTCTCCTTGCAAGAAAGTCTTATCTAGTATACTTCTTGCGCTTTTCTGGTGCTTCTTCTTCTCGAACCTCAGGTGGATCATTCTTTTCAGCATCTTTTTCAGGTTCAGCACCGTCTTCAGTCTCAGCATCTGAGGTAGATATGCTATTTGGATCAACAGATTGTTCCTCTTCTTCTATTGGATCATTGGAATTGTCATCTTCCTTGTGTTTCTTTTTCTTCTTCTTCTTCTTCTTCTTCTTCTTCTTTGTAGAGCTAAAAATTTCTTCTTCCTGCACTTGAGAATCTTGCTCGATCCTCTTCAGATGCCCTTCTGGGTAGAGAGCGTCCTGGGTGTGTGTTCCACCCCGGGTCTTTATACCATAAGCCTGTAAATTGTCCTGTTTGGCATTATTAGCAAGCAAATCATTTTGCACATTAGAAATTTGTTCAAGCTGAGTTTGAACCATATGAAAATGCTTCACAAGACATTTAACATCATTAACTGTTCTTCCTAGAACATCAAGAAAACTTTTGATAGCAAGAGTATTATCATGCAACTGACCTTGTATCTTCTCATTGAAGTGACTCTGCTTCAGAATAAAATTATCAAGCTCATCTAAGCATTGGTGAGGAGGTTTACCTTTAGGGATGTCACTTGCATTGAAATCTAAAAGAGAGTGTACCTCTACCATAGGTGGGTGAGTGGTAGGCTCACACAGCTTCTCAATTGGAGGTAGATTCTTCACGTCTTTAGCTTTAATACCTTTCTCTCTTATAGACTTCTTTGCTTCTTGCATATCTTCGGGGCTTAGGACAAGCATGCCCCTCTTCTTTGGTGGTGGAGGTGGTTCAGGCACGGACCAATCTTCATGGTTTTTGGCAATCTTGCCGATCAATTCTTCCGCATCGTCCGGTGTTCTTTGCCTGAAAACACAACCAGCACAACTATCTAGATAGGATTTAGACCCATCGGTTAGACCAGCATAAAATATATCAAGTAATTCATTCTTAGGGATCTCATGTCCCGGTCTAGCCTTCAACAAACTGCAAAATCTCCCCCAAGCTTTAGGGAGATGCTCATCCTGCAACTGTTTAAAGTTATAAATTCTTTGCAAAGCAGCATGTTGCATATGAGCAGGAAAATACTTATCAACGAAAGATATAGCCATATCTTGAGGACTTTGAATGGAACCACATGGTAGTGTATCATACCATGCTCTAGCATCTCCTTTCAAGGAAAAAGGAAGAAGCTTGGTCACATAAAAGTTCTGGATCCTTTCATCAGTAGTAAACAAGCCACCCAACTCAGTGAGTTTGGTCAGGTCCCTGATAGCATCATCATTTTCTCTGCCATAAAAGGGATCAGCTTCAACTGTGGATATAAGTGAAAGGTCAACAGAGAAATCATAATCAGGATCAGTGATGCATATAGGAGACGTAGCAAAAGTAGGATCAGGAGTAAACTTGTTCTTCAGGGAATGCTTTGCTAACAACTTCTTTATAGTAGCAGGGTCGGAATCAGCACATTCATTAAGCTCCTTGCAAAAATCATCATCAAGCGTAATATAATCATCCTCAAGGAGTTTCTCCTTAAGGCCAGCAAAGTTATGAGGTTTTCCAATAGGTGTTTGGGCAACAGGAATTTCAACACCCGAGAATCGGGCAGCAGCAGCAATATGTTCTTCAATAAAAGAACCAAGTGAACCTGTAGTCTCAAAGGTAGTAGAGGCATCTTCAAAAGTATCTGACATATTGCCAGACTCAGCAGAAGTAGCATGTAACTGAGGTGAATCAAACTGACTCATAACTGAAGGTGAATCAAGTTTAGCACTAGTGCTAAGAGCAGTACCTCTTCTCGTACGGGATGGTAAGAAAGGAACCTTGGGGTCTCCTTTCTTACCATAGTGTATAGTGTGCAGCAGGTAGGATACTTCAAGTAGACCTGTAAATAAAGCTATGGTCCCTGGCAACAGCGCCAGAAAATAGTACTTGATAACCCTCAACTGTAGGGGATCGAGATAGTCTTCGCGGGCAAGATAACCCAATTTATTGATTCGACACTTAGGGACACAAAGAATACGTACAGGCTTTGACAACTGAGTTGTCAATTCAACCGCACCTGAAATAAACTCTTTCTTGCACAAAGGTATTAGTAGCAACTGTGATACGGTGGTAGTAGTGGTGGTGATAATAGTGGTGATGGTGGTGGTGAAACGAAAAAAGTAAAACATCAAAAGTAAACAACTAGTAACCAGCAGGAAGAAAACACTGTAGTCTAGGGAGATGGATGGTTGGGCGCTGCTTGGATGAGAACGAACATGTAATAGATTCTAACACGGGCAAGGCTCACAGAAAAGAAAGGATCATCTAAGAAAATATCAAACATCAGGCGTGTACCCCAGGGTAGTTGTACGTCCTTGCAATAAGAACTTTGCACAACATCTTTTGTCCTACCCTCCCTCTACAAACGAGGCCAAAAGGAACTTAGAGGGATTAAGGTACTCCTGTCAAAGAGCACCGGAACAAAGCATTAACACTTCATGGATACACGGAATCCTCAAATTATAGCCCATTCCCTTTGGTGTCCCAAGCTGTCACCATTGGGATCGCCGGTTCCGGAATATAATAGGTGCATACAACGCATAGATAGGATCAAGAACACCACAAACTCAAGAAACAAAAGGGTGATCAGATCTGAAATCATGGCACTCGGGCCCAAAGTGACAAGCATTAAGAGCAACAAGTTGTAACATAGATGATAAACACCAAGTAGATGATAGGCAACATGCCCCCAGCAATCTGATTGAACTATTACATGATCTAACTCATCCAATCCCTACCATCCCCTTTGCCTACAGCAGGGAATTACTCACACATGAGAGAGGAAGTCATGGAGGGGTGATGGAGAGGCGATGATGATGACGATGGCGATGATTTCCCCTCACCGGAGGCCAAAGGAGCCTCCAGATTAGCTCTCTCGGAGAAGAACAGAGGGTTGTGGCGGCTCCGCGACGTAGATTGGAAAAGCGACTTCTGTTCTGGGGTTTCTGCGTCGGGAGAATAAATAGGGCCAAAGTAGGGCACCGGGGGACGTGGGACCAAGCCAGGAGGGCAGGTGGCGCGGCCAGGGGCTGGGCCGCGCCAGGTACCCTCCTGGCTGCCCCCTGGCTGCCCTGTGGCCCCCCTTTGGACTTGCGGAAGCTTCTGGAACGCTGATTTTTTATATATTTTTTGGGATTTTTCCAGCGTACCTAAATATCCAGAAACCTACACAAAAGAAAACAACACTGGTAGCTCTGCTGAAAACAGCGTCAGTCCGGGTTAGTTTCATTCAAATCATGCAAGAATGAAGCCAAAACAATAGCAAAAGTGTTTGGAAAAGTAGATACGTTTGAGACGTATCACCGTCTCATCAATAACATTACCGTTCGCTATAGACACCCCATCCCTCGCTTAGATTACATGCTTGATGAGCTATCCGGCGCCATCATTTTCACCAAAATTGATCTTAAGAGCGGCTACCACCAAATACGTATGCAAGTTGATGACGAGTGGAAAACCGCCTTCAAGACCAAGAGTGGTCTCTATGAATGGTTTGTTATGCTTTCGGATTATCCAAATCCCCTACCACTTTCATGCACATTATGAACTATGTTCTTCGTTATCTCATTGGCAAGTTTGTTGTAGTTTACTTTGATGATATCCTCATTTATAGCAAATCCGTGGAGGACCATGCTAGTCATATTCGTGAAGTGCTCCAAGTTTTGCGTAAGGAACAATTATATGCTAATCTTGAAAATTGCACTTTTTGCACTTACAAACTCGTTTACCTTGGCTTTGTGGTTTCCTCCAATGGCATTGAAGTTGATGAGACTAAAGTGAACGCAATTAAAACTTGGCCACAACCTACCACCCTTTCACAAGTTCGAAGTTTCCTTGGTCTAGCCGGTTTCTACCGTCGGTTTGTTAAGGATTTTAGCACCATTGCATCACCTTTGCACGCTTTGAGTAAAAAGAACGTGCCTTTTATTTGGGGTCCCTCCCAAGAAAAGGCTTTCCAAGAACTCAAACATCACCTCACCAATGCTCCTTTACTTGTGTTGCCCAATTTTGATAAACCATTTGAAGTTCATTGTGACGCTAGTGGCACGGGTATAGGCGGTGTGCTTATGCAAGATAGACGACCGGTAGATTACTATAGCGAAAAACTCTCCGGCGCCCAATTGAACTACCCTATCTACGATAAGGAACTTTATGATTTGATTCGCGTGTTGCAAGTTTGGGAACACTACCTTCTCCCTAGAGAATTTGTCATTCACTCGGACCACGAGTCTCTCAAATACTCGAAGTCTCAAACCAAATTGAACCATAGGCATGCTAGATGGAGTGAACTCATTGAGTCTTTCCCTTACATCATCATGTATAAAAAGGGCAATGACAACGTCGTCGCGGACGCCTTGTCACGTCGATGCATGCTTACAACCAAGCTTGAAGTTGACATTGTGGGGTTTGAGCACATCAAAGATCTTTATGCACATGACCCTTTCTTTGCGACACCTTTTGCCAATTGCAAGCGACACACAATTTGGGACAATTATTATATCAATGATGGACATATCATGCGCGCTAACAAGCTTTGCATTCCTGAGTGTTCTTTGCGTCTTCTCCTTTTGCAGGAATATCACGGCGGTGGTCTCATGGGACACTTTGGTCGTGAGAAGACCTACGCTACACTCTCCGTCAACTTCTTTTGGCCCAAGATGTCCCGTGACGTGGGCCGGCTTGTACAACGGTGCCACACTTGTCAAAAGGCTAAGTCAAAATCCCTATCACACGGTCTCTATATGCCTTTCCTATTCCTCTTGCTCATGTGCCATGGGAACACATTAGTATGGATTTCGTTCTTGGTTTACCTCGTACAAGGAATGGCAAGGACTCTATATTTGTGGTAGTGGATAGATTCTCCAAAATGGCACATTTTCTTCCTTGCAATAAAACGGATGATGCCTCGCATATTGCTAACATCTTTTGTAGGGAGATCCTGCGACTCCATGGTGTGCCCAAGTCCATCGTCTCCGACCGCGACGTCAAGTTCCTAAGCTACTTTTGGAAGACACTATGCGCCAAGCTTGGCATCAAGGTCCTCTTCTCCACAGCGTATCACCCGCAAACGGGTGGGCAAACGGAAGTGGTGAACCGATCCCTATGCACTCTACTCCGCACGCTCATCAAGAAGAACATCAAGGAGTGGGAAGATCACATCCTGGTGGCGGAGTTAGCCTACAACCGTGTGATGGCGTGGAAGTGATAATGTCTTCTCGCCCTTCGTTGGTTACCCCAAGTGGAAGCTGAGATGTAGGATAGCAGCAAATTTCCCTCAGTGAAGATACCGAGGTTGAGTATCGAACCAGTAGGACTCCGATAGTGATAAGTAGGTGGTGAAGCGAGCAACGCGCCATTGGAGATATTTCTCTCTTAACCTGGACCTGCACACGACACAAATAACTTTTCTCCCAACAAAGTTCAGAGAGGTTCTCAATCTCCCCGGCCTTGTTGTTTACAAAGGATCAAATGCAAAGGATAATTATAATGGTGATAGAAGCTAGAAAGTAAAAGAAGGAAATAAATTGAGCATGTAAACAGTGATAAGAATATGGACCGGGGTCCCGTGATGTTCACTAGTGATGTCTCTCTCCCAAAAGACGATAAAACTGCTATGCGAGGTAAACAAATCACAGCTGGGGAATTGACAGGATTAAAAACGCATCGCAATGCTAACTATGCTACAAAGAAAGGACGAGGCTCAAAAGCATGGGCGGTACGCCAAAATAAGTAGACCGAAATCCAAATGCATCCACTACTAATCATCCACCTTGAGATATCTATCCAAAACATCTCGGTGGTATTAAGTTGCGAGCCCCACCCAAAGTGTAAACCCAAAGCAACAAACAACTGCATTAAAAGAACTTTACGTAAATTAAACAATCCTTGGAACCGCGGTTACAAGCACCGTTGTTTTCCCCCTTGTGGCAACAACACATCCCCTAGACTAATGTTTCTGTCACTCAAGCTAGTCATCAGGGGGCATGAACCCACAATCGAGCATAACATTCCCTCGTGGAGTCACTCCCTACTACTTAGCCAAAGAAATAAACAACAACGGAGAACATACAAGAATTACTCAAGAACATAAATATAAAAGATAAGAACCAAATATATTACTCAATCACAAACTGAACATAGTCTCATAATCCATCAGATCCCAGCAAACTTAGCATAGCAACAACAGAAAATTACATATGTGCCTCGATCATGTAGGGCAGCAAACGAGGTCTAATCCATGAAGAACAAAGAGGGGAGGAGAACATCACATAGCTACTGATCACGGACCCATGGTCTAAGGTAGACTACTCACGGATCATCCGGGAAGCGTCCATGGTGGAGGAGAGGCTCCCGGAGGTCAACCCTCCCTCCGGCAGGGTGCCAGGAAGAGGTCTGCTGGCGCTCCCGATCTTGGAAGCGTGGCGGCGGCGGAACAGAGGCGAGATCGCGAAAAAGGGTTCTGTCTTCGGAAGAATCCCGTCACCGAGAATATATAGGCAAAAGGGGGGAGCCAGGGGGCCACCAGGTGTCTAGGCGCCCCCCTGGGGCGGCTAAGCCCTAGGTCGCGCCACCAGGGTGCCTGGACCCCTGGTGCTGGCCCTTTGGCCCCACCCAGGTGATTCCGGAAGGTTCTTCTGCGCCGATTTTTTATCTGATTTTTCCCAAATTTTTGGAGCACTTTTAATATGGGGGAAACCTAAAATAGAAAAACATCCGAAAACAAGAACTAGCACTGTGGTGCACTGAGTTAATAAGTTAGTCCAAATATGATCAAAATTGTATGAAAGTGTATCTAGATCGTAGCAATATCACACAAAACATGCATGGAGCAAGCAGAAATTATAGATACGTTTGGGATGTATCACCATGCCATGCACTCCACCACGAAGCGGTCTCCATTCGAGGTTGTCTATGGGTTCAATCCCTTATGCCCATTGGACATCCTACCTCTACCACTCCAAGAGCACGCCAACATGGATGCTAGCGCAAGGGAAATCTTCCTCAAGAAGCTTCATGAAGATACAAGGGAAACTATCGAGAAACATGTTGAATCCCATGCACACAAGATGAACATTCACAAGTCAAGCACGTTCCAACCGGGTGACCTAGTTTGGATACATCTCCGCAAACAGTGGCGGAGCCAGGATTTTAACTATGTGTAGTCAATATGAAGTTGTGTAGTCAAATACACATATTTATGATATCTTTATTATTTTTTACATGATTTTTTTCTTTAATTTCCAAAAAACCTGTTTGTCAGTTGACTACACTGGCTATAAGGTGGCTTCGCCACTGTCCGCAAATACCGGTTCCCGGACGCCCATAAGTCAAAACTCCTCCCTCCCGCTGACGGACCATTCAAGATTCTTACCAAGGTCAACAACAACGAATACACGGTAGATATCCCCACGGACAAGTACTCGGTGAGCAACACGTTCAACATCTCCGACCTCGCGCCTTACCATGGTGATGAAGACTTTGATCCGTGGAAGGATCTTCCCCAAGGGGGGAGATGAAGCGGAGCATACAACCGACATCACCATGGACACACCTCCTCCACGTGGACCTTTGACAAGAGCACAAGCACGCGCCATCGAGACTAAGGTGAACTCGCTCCTATTCGAAATGCACTTACCAACTTGCGAGACTTGGGTACTACCTCACACGAACACTCTTTGCATCATCAGGTACAAAGGATGCACCCAAGGAAAAGCCATGGACAAAGGAGAGGAACCACAAGGAGGTGAAGAGGAGGACAGTAGGAACTCCTGGACACCCCGTGTGCACGGCCTACCTGTCCCGAGGCTACGACCCAGCCCGTGTGCACGGGGTCCCGAGGCCCGTGCGCACGGCCCAGGCTGGAGTCACTGACCACCCCGTGCGCACGGCATGTACCGTGGGCACGCCCCCTGTAACGCCCCGACAACTCCCAACCGGTTAACCACTGATTCCATGGTCGGTGCGCCTGGGTTCTAGATTGTCCTCACAAACCAACACTAGTCTTTTTCTGCACACTTTGTCCTCACTCGTGCGCACCCGGGATCAACTTCCCGGTCGGTCTCCAAGCCAAGCACGCTTAACCTGGTAGTTCTTTCCCAATGGGCTCCCTAAAAAGAAGTGCACCTTGTTGATATGAGTAGTCTATCATTCCTATTGAGATCCTGGGTTGTTACATACACCACCCCTCAAAGGAACCGACGTCCCCGTCGGCCCAGCAGGAACGTTCCACTTTGGCACACGTTTGTGCGCGCCAGTTGCAGGCATCCAACATGTACCCCATGTAAGCCTCACCGACCGACACACGCACACCGTGTAACCGCTAGGGTCGGCTCTGATACCAGCTGTAACGCCCAGACCACTCCCAACTGGTTAGCCACTGATTCCATGGTCGGTGCGCCTGGGATCTAGACTGTCCTCACAAACCAACACTAGTCTTTTCTACACACTTTGTCCTCACTCGTGCGCACCCGGGATCAACTTTCCGATCGGTCACCCATCCCAAGACTACTCCAAGCCAAGCACGCTTAACATGGGAGTTCGTTGGAGCTGGGCTTCTGGAAAATAAGGTGAACCTTGTTGATATGAGTAGTCTATCATTCCTATTGAGATCCTGGGCTGTTACACCCCCCTCCCCGTGGGCACGGGGTAAGTGACCCCCGTGCGCACGGGCCCACCTACAACATCCAGTCTTGGACAGACAATTGTACCCCTTCCCTTGCTAGACTATAAGTACTTCTCTTCCACCTACGTTTTAGGGTTAGCTAAGAACAAATCTAAACCATTGAGAGAGCTTAGCTCCTATTTCCCCTTCAGAAATTGATCTCCTAGAGATCCTCTCTCAATCTACCTTCCTCTTCCTAGTAGTAGAAGAAGATGCCCCTATTCTATTAGTAGAAGGCGAGGGAACTACCAAGACTACCTCTTGTGGATGTATGGATCTTTAGATGTATGGCACTTGTGTGTGGATTTTAGTATCCTATGTGTTTGGATATTGTTTACCTTTCTCTCTTGTGTTGATTGTGTTTTTGAATCCCCCTTGTGTCTTGTTATTGTTGTGGATCTTCCCTCCCCCTCCAAATTGTGAAGATTGGGCAAATCCCCTTGGGATTAGACCTCAACTGAGGTTGGTCCTTGATACGTCCCAAACGTATCTATAATTTCAGCTTGCTCCATGCATGTTTTGGGTGATATTTCTATCCTTTTGATACACTTTCATACACTTATGATCATATTTGGACTAACCTATTAACTCAGTGCACCCCAGTGCTAGTTTTTGTTTTCTGCTGTCTTTTTATTTCAGTTTTTCCCATTACTTAAAGTGCCAGAAAAATTCCGGGAAAAATATAGAAAAAATCAGCGTACCGGAAGCTTCCAAATGCCCGAAGGGGGGAAAGAGGGGCCCTACCTGGTGCCCAGGAGGCCAGGGGGCGCGACCTAGGGAGGGGGCGTGGCCTAGGGAGGGGACGCGCCGAGAGGCCGCCTGGACTCCTGGTGGCCCCCCTGGCTTCCCCTCCTTCGCCTATATTTACCTCTCGTCCCGAAACCCTCAAGGAAAAAACCCTTTTTCGCGATCTCGTCTCTATTCCACTGCCGACGTGCTTCCAAGACCGGGAGCGCCAGAAGACCTCTTCCTGGCACCCTGCCGGAGGGAGGATTGACCTCCGGGACCTTCTCCACCACCATGGACGCTTCCCGGATGAGCCGTGAGTAGTCCACCTTGGACCATGGGTCCATGATCAGTAGCTATGTGATGTCCTCTCCCCCTCTTTGTTCTTCATGGATTAGACCTTGTGAGCTGCCCTATATGATCAAGGCACATATGTAATTCTTTCTGATGTTGCTATGTTGAGTTTGCTGGGATCTGATGGATTATGAGACTATGGTCAGATTGTGATGAGTAATATATTCGATTCTTCTCCTTTTATATTTTTGTTCTTGAGTAATTCTTGCATGTTCTCATTTTTTGTTTATTGCTTTGGCCAAGTAGTAGGTAGTAACTCCAAGAGGGAGCGTTATGCATGATTGTGGGTTCATGCCCCCTGATGACTAGCTTGAGTGACAGAAACATGAGTCTAGGAGATGTGTTATTGCCACAAGGGGGAAAACAACGGTGCTTGTAACCGTGGTTGCAAGGATTATTTACTTTACGCAAAGTTCTTTTAATGCAGTTGTCTGTTGCTTTGGGTTTACAATTTGGGTGGGGCTCGCAACTTAATACCAGCGAGATGTTTTGGATAGATATCTCAAGGTGAATGATTAGTGAGTAGACGCAGATGGATTTCGGTATATTTGTTTTGGCGTACTGGTGAAATTTGAGCCTCTTCCTTTCTTTTGTAGCATAGTTAGCATTGGATTGCGTCCGTAATACTATCAATTGCCCAGCTGTAATTTATTCACCTCACATATCTGTTTATCGTCTTTTGGGAGAGAGACATCACTAGTGAACTTCATGGGATCCCCATCCATATTTCCACCACTGTTTAAACCCTCAATTTACTTCTTGATTTTACTTTGTAGCTGTAGTTATCACTACCATTATCTGTTGTGTTGATCATTTGTAAACGACAAGGCCAGAGAGATTGAAAACCTCTCTGTACTCGTTGGGAGCAAAGTTATTTGTATCTGTGTGCAGGTCCAGGCGAAGCAAGTGATTATCAACGGCGCATCACTTGCCGAACCACCTACTTGTCGACATTGGAGTCCTACTGGATTGACTCTAAACCTTGGTATCTTGCCAAGGGAAATTTTCTGCTAGGCTACATCCAACCTTCCACTTGGGGTAACGAACGAGGTGCACTACTTCAATGCCATCAGTCCTATATCATTTTTAATTCAAGTACTTACATGAACATGAAGGCTCAAGTCTGTTCTATTCTACTCCCTCTAATCCATAATAACTGTTGTTCATTTTGTACTAAGTTAGTACAATTTTTTTACTAGATGAGCGACATTTATTATGGATCGGAGGGAGTAGAATATATGACTGAGGTATTGAATGATAAGTATTTGCGTTATCCTGCTAGATAAAATTGATAGTTTCTGATATTTGATTATCGTCTTATCAAGAGATTAATAGGGTGGAAAGAGAAGTGCCTATCCTCGGGTGGAAAAGAGATTTGATTAAGCCAGTTGCACAAGTAATACTAACTTATCTGATGTCATTTTTAAAATTCCTAGAAAAATCTTGTAAATGAATTACATATGCGATGTTAAAGTTTTGGTGGGGTGATGATGCAACTCATAAAAGAATGACCTTCTTTGCTTGGTGGAAGATGTGTGTCCCAAAAAAGAAAAGTGCAATGAGATTTTGTGATATTCATTGTTTTAATTGGACACTTCTGGCCCAACTTGCATGGAGGCTGCTGCATAATACTGATTCTCTCTGTGCCACAATCTTGAGAGGTAAATATTTCTCTGATGTTGACTTTCTCAATGCAACCTTAAATTACAAAAATTCTCTTATCACATGGCAGAGTATTATTCACTAGTAAGAAACAGGTCTTTGGACCGGAGCATTAGTCCTGGTCGGGTTTTGGACCGGGACTAGTGTGACCACTAGTCCCGGTTCATGAGGCTAGACCTTTAGTCCCGCTTCATGAGGAACCTCTAATCTCGGTTGGTGTTACCAACCGGAACTAAAGGGTGGGGCCCCTGTGATCCCCTTTAGTCCCGGTTGGTATCCCAAACCGGGACTAAAGGCCTATTTTTTTCTAAACAGAACAATTTCTATTTTTATATTTCGAATAACTATTACAATATTTGGAGTTTTTGAATGAATCTTTTTGCTTTAGGTCAAAATATAATAAAATTTCTGTTAGTGCCAGTAGTTTTCAAATTTAAATAGTTTAAATTTGAATTCTTTCAAAATTTGTGTGAATCACTAGTTTGTGAATAAGTTTAGTTTAAAAAAATATTTTTGAGTGATTTTTTTCCTGTTGTTTAATATTAGTATGCTTTATCATTATGTTAAATTTGGGAATTTTTAGGATATTTTAAATAGGTGTTTTAATCAAAACAAGATTATGTTTAACACTTTTAGTTTTATACCTTTATTTGTTTTAAATATTTTAGTTTATGTTTTCTTGTTATTATTTTTCCAAATTATATTATGTTTCTGTTAGTCAACATGAGGAGTTTTATTTTCAACCCTTACTTACTTCATTTTCTATTTTTCATGCAGCTAATGATTTTTTGAGCTAAATGACCCTGAAATTGAAAAGCTCTACAAATGAACTATGAAAAAGTTGAAACTTGGCATGGTATCATGATTTCACCCACATAGTATGTGCTAAAAAGTTGAGAGGGTTACATCAAAATCTGGATACACTTCGTGTACAAACTGGACTATCTCCTTCGAAGTATGAGGGTTTCGGACGAAAACTCATCTGTTACAAAGGCATTTCATTTTTTAACTTAATTTAACCCAGAATTTTTGTGCATTCAATATGCAGCATTCAAAGCCACATCCTCAAATTTCTCCGTCGTTTAGGAATTTTTTAGATTTTCAAAATTCCAAAGGGAATAATGAAAGCAGGAAAATTTAAGTTTTTGCCTGAAATTCGATTTTTTTTATTTTTTTTTATTTTTTGAAAATAAGAATTATTTTCTGCATAAATATTATTATTACTTAATCATTGTTGTTTATTGTTTATTTAGGTGTGGAATTCAAAAAATAATATCACGTGACATCAAAGTGTAGAGGTTAACAAGATTGATAGCATATTATTATCAAGGTGTTTGTAGTGCAACTTTGGAAGGGACTCAAAAGTTAAGTGTGCTCGCGGTGTAGTAGTGTGAGGATGGGTAATCAACCGGGAAGTTTGACCACAGGTAAGAAATTTGACATAGATATTAGAGACCACGACCACGAATTTAAGGATGAGTGATTAGAGATTAAATTAGAAAAAAATAAAAAAAATCAATTTTTTTATTCCCGGTTGGTGTTGGTCCCCAATCTTCGGCGTGCGATTCCAGCCACGTGGTAAGAATTTAGTCCCGGGTCATGGCCAACCCGGACTAAAGGGTGGGGGCCTTTAGTAACGATTTATCAGTCCCGGTTGGGGAACCGGGACTAAAGGTCCATTTTCCCACTAGTGAGTCTCGGATTCCAAAATCCCTAATAGAAATGGTGTTAACCAACAGATGTAACCATCTTCTCTCGTGTGTAGTTGATTTTATCAATCTGTCTACTAGAGAGTTGGATAGTGAGCTTGTGAATCATACTTTCTGGCATGTAGATGTCACAAGAATTGTGGCAATTCCACTTTCAATGCATGGAGGGACATACTTTTTTAGCTTGCCATCTTACAAAGAATGGTTTGTTTTATGTTCGCTCTACCTATCATATCTAATGGGAGCACCGATTTAGACACAAACTGGTAAATGAAAATAGTTACCAATTTCTTTTGCATCTAATAGCTCTTGGGCCACGGTTTGGAGCTTGGTGTGCCCTGAGAAAATTTAAAAGTTTGTATGCAGAACCTTGCACAACATTATTCCTTGCTGAGATGTCTTTCTTGACAGGCTTGCAAGACGGGTGAGGAATTGAGGATACTATCAAACACATGTTTGAGTGCCCGTCGGTGAAGGATCTATGTATACTTCTTGGTGTGGAGGATCCCGTTAGGATCATATCGGATTGTGTGTGATAAAATTCTTGTTGAACTATCTGGAACAGGAAGTAGTGCTAGGACAAGCCAGATTAAAAGAAATAATTACAATTACGTTTCAGTAAATCTGGTGAAAATAAGTTTGAAAGTGGCAGTGATGAGGGATAGTAATGAAAAGTTCCATCAACGAACGAGAGAATTCATAATGACCGACTTTTCATCCCCTAATCTTTGGTCAGAATCAGCTCCTGAGGAAATTGTATCCTTGATCTACAATGCTTATGAATGAATAATGAAGGTGAAAATTTACCAAAAAAAGAATGAAAGAGAAACAGCCCGAAGGCTGGCCAGTGGGAACGACAATTCCCAATCCATAGTCAAGAACGCACCAGGTAGAATTGATTTGACGGTTGGTATGTGAATACTACAAAAGTACTAGAGTACTATATACAAAGTCTTATAACTTAAAAATATGGTTGCAGTGTGGGTACAGAAGTACGTATATACTGTTCATGCAAATTCTAAAGGCATTTCATTTAAACCCCCACACTATGAGAAAAAAATGAAGTAAACAATTGGACAATATATAGCATTTTTTTCCTATACGAATTAAACAAAAATTAGAATTTTTATGGACAATACAAGCGATCTCAAAAAAAAGGAAAAATAATAGAGAGAAAAATACAACCACCCTCCTTCAACCTTGGAGCACAACCACCGGGCCAGCGAGCGAGGCACTCTTGTTCGCCTCCACCGCACTCGGTTCGCCGAAGGCCGCGACCCGGCATATGGGGCACGTGGAGTTGGCCCGGAACCATCGGTCGATGCACTCGACGTGGAACCTGTGTCCGCACCCGGGCAGAAGCCGGCCCTTCTCACCGTCCGTCATCTCCGCGAGGCACACCGCGCACTCCTCGCCGGCCGCGCCGCCGCCGTGCACGAACACCGGCAGCGCCTCGATTTCTCTCTGCCTCTGTGCCGCCTTGCAGCCACGGGAGCCGGAAGCGGAGGAGACGGGTAACATGTCCTGCGGGCGCGCGGACACGGTGAGCTTGTAAAGGCGCCAGAAGCACACGGCGAGGACGGCCGCCACGCCGAACGAGGCGAGCACCGCGTACGCGCGGAACCTGATGTCGCTACTCAGCTGCGAGGACTCCATCTCAGAGCTCGAGATGTCTTTGTATGCCTGGTCCAGGTATTATCTTTGTGTCTTCGGGACGACGATTTGGAGAAAGATCAATGGCGACGAGCCGGAGAATAGTGGAGAAATGGAGAGAAGTGTTTGTATCTGCTCGACGCTGTGCGCGATATATAAAGATGATATAGTACGAGTAGTAATATTATATTTTACGCCTAACTCGCTACCCGTAGCCAGTCCGTGTCCTAAAATATGTTATCTTTCGGGCAGGGTTACGTGACTAGAGTGCACACGGCCTCTAGCTCCAGGCATATTCGCCACATACTGCTGCTACCCGACGAGAAGAAAATGTGTGCAGGGTGATCCTAAGTTAAAACAATTCAGGATACAGAGAAGTCTAGAATCGATCTTGTAGCTAGGCGGCTTGTCGTCCACGTTCCGATCTGCCGCAAAAGTAGGAGAGAGTGTGACCTCGAGTTCTTACAAATGTGGGTTAAAAATATATTTTTTTACGGGTGAATGTGAGTGATATTGAGACTTCCTCCAATGCAAAGATGCTAAATGATATTGAAATGATTTTAGACTTCCTTCAATGCAAAGATACTAAATGAAGTGTTAAAAGCGTTGAATGTGCTAGGTAACTATAGTCTTCAATGGATTAAGACCTTCGACAATTAAAATTTAATAATGTGACATAGAATTAGACCTTTCAACAAGGAGAAGATATGCGATGTACAGCTGCACACGGTGAGCCCCCCTCCCCCAGGCCCCTCCCGAGTCGCCCCCCGCGAGGCGACCGAGAGGCCTCCAGATCACGCTGCTGCCAGGTCCTCTCCTCCTCCACCCCCGTCCTCGCCGCCGCCACAAGGCACGACCGGGCAAAGCCTGGCCGGCGTCGGCGGCGGCGGGGCTCTCAACGCCTCTCCGAGTCTCCTCTCCGTCGCGACGGATCTGGCGGCTTCGAGGCGAGGGGCTACCGCGGGGTCCCTTAGTGCGGCGACGCTCCGGCGAGGGCTCGCGCCTACTCCGGCAGCGGTTGTTGCGTGGCGGATTGTGTGTGTTCCGGGTAGCGGCTCGCCGCGGATCTGGCCGAGGGGTTTGACGCCCCCAAAATCGAACCGTGTACAGTAATCATACATGAAAGGTATACGATCGAGATTAGGGACTCACAGTGAGATATCACAACACAAATCTACAAATAAAATAATACAAGCTGAGTAATACAAGCCAGGGACCACGAGGGCTCAAATACAACAGCTCGAGAGCACAAAGTTAGCGGAAGCAATAGTATTTGAGTACAGACACAAGGAATACAAGGTTGCCTTAAGAAGGCTAGCACAAAATCAACACTCGATCGAAAAGGCGAGGCGTCCTGCCTGGGAACCTCCAAACTACTCCTGGCCGTCGGGGATCTCCATGTTACGGTGGTCGGCATCGGGGTTCTCCTGCTCCTGGACTCCAAGGCTCCAACGTCGACGGCAGCGGCCGATTAGGCAAAACAAAAATGGAGAAATAAAGCAAGGGTGAGTATCTAGCATACCCGCGAGTCTTACGTCCGCTACTAAGCATTTATGCATTTGTATCAAACGGAAAGGGGAGGCTATATATAGTGGACTGAATGGTAGAAAGTCAGAATAAGAGTGAGAAGCTAGGCGTATCGAAGACTAGCATCTTCCGACGGATCTTGAAGCACAAGAAGAGAATAGCCAACAGTTCAAATGCATGAATGTAATAACAATGCAGCAGAAGTTGCTGCAGCATTGTATAATAGTAAGTTGTAATAATTAACAAATATATATGCCTCCGAGTTCCCTTCCTCGACTCCGTGCAAGGAAGAGAAACCGGAACCAACTGTTTAATAGTAATAGTTTGTAGTGTTACAGTAGATTATAGTATCCCTATTAGCTAGGGGGTTTTCTGCATATTCATCACCTGTACATGTACTATATATTGTAGCCTTGAAATACAAGTTGCTTATTCCTAATATGGTATTAGAGCTAGGTTAAAAAAATTTGCACGCCGCGACTCGTGCTCTCGCTGCCGCCCGCTGGCTCGTTCGTCACCGCCGCCGGCTACCTCGTTTGTCGCTGCCGCCGGCCGCCCATCACCACTGCCGGCTGCCCGTCGCCGTCGCCGACCGCCCGTCGCCTCCGCGGGCCACCTCATCCTCCGCTGTCGCCGGCCTCCTTCCCTGTCCACCCGGATCCGTCTTCGCACGGCCGTCCCTTCCGCCGCTGCCCAGGCCGCCGCTGCCCAGGTCCGGCCGGCCGCCGCTGCCTGTCCCTGTCCTCGTCCGCGGCTGCCCAGGTCCCACTCCCGTTCTCGTCCTCGGCTGCCCGCCGAATCGGCCTCCCGCTGGATCCCACCTGCCCACTTGATCACGCCCGCATACACATCACGTACTGCTTGATGGAATCCATCCACTTTGGTGCTAGTACGCATGTTGTTCTTGTGTGCGTTTGATTGCTAATTTCGGTCGATTCAGTACGGTTGCTTCTGATTGATTTGCATCGACCTGATCTCATCTGATTGTTCGGTAAAAAAAAGAAAAAGAGTAAAAAAAGGGTACAATGTCTTGTTCGTCGGGTATGCCTCCCTCTCGCTGCCCGCGAATTGGTGGCGGTGTTCACTCTACTGATCCCGTCTCGCACCTGCGCCGTTCCTTGGTTCTTGGTGCATTATCGTCGGCAATGCCGTCCCATCACGGGTTGTCAGCATATGGTGATTGTCGCTCTACATCGACTCCTCTTGCGACTTTCATCGGTGATTGTCGCTCTACATCGACTCCTCTCACGACTTTTATCGGCGGTGCTGGTGCATATAGCACCCTTGACGACGCCTCGCACATGCGTCTTCCCTCGACGGTTGATGCTCGTCTGTCTACGGCGTCGACTTCTCCCTCGGCCTATGCAGACGATGTTGGTCATGCTATACCGCGTTCTCTCGCGGTTTCCTTCAGTTCCGGTGGCTGCTCCACCCACGATGCTACTATGCCGCCTGCGTCAGCTGTCTTCACCGACGAAGAGATTGTACGACTGCATGACATTCTTACTGCCTTCGAGTCTTCTATGAGGGGTGCATCTTCATCGGCTTCTTCAGTTGCGTCCCTCACTGAGCAGGAGATTATGCGACTTCGGTGCCGGCTAGCTGCGTTCTCCGACTCTACACTGTCAGGTTCTGCTGGTTCTGCTATTGACACTTCTGGCATTTTGAGACCACCTTCTACACAGGCAGGTACATCCTCGTGGATTCTTGATACTGGAGCTTCTGTTCATATGACTCATGATTCATCCACTTTATCGTCTATTCGATCACTCGATTCACCTGTTCATGTTCAAACTGCTGATGGTACCTCTCTTCCGGTTCATGGTCGCGACACTCTTAGTACTTCATCGTTTACTGTTCCTGATGTTGCGCATGTTCCTCGACTTACCATGCAGCTTATTTCTGGTGGTCAGATTGTTGACTCTGGTTGTTGGGTCATTCTTGACTTTGACTCTTGTTCTGTTCTCGACCGTTGCACTGGTTCTTTACAAGGTGCAGGTCCCCGTCGCCGTGACTCTCAGGGTCTTTGGGAACTTGACTGGCTTCATCTTCCTTCTGCTGCTACCACTGCCAGTTCCACCTCCTCTACTGCCTTATCTACCAGCTCTTTTCAGAAGTGGAATCACCGACTTGGTCACCTATGTGGCTCTCGTCTCTCCTCTCTAGTTCGACGTGGTCTTCTCGGATCCGTCTCCAGTGGTGTCTCTCTAGACTGTCTGGGTTGTCGCCTTGGCAAACAGATCCAGTTGCCTTACCCTCATAGCGAGACTGTGTCTCAGCGTCCTTTCGACCTTGTTCACTCTAACGTGTGGGGTCCCGCTCCTTTTGCCTCGAAGGGTGGTCATCGTTACTATATTATTTTTATAGACGACTTCTCTCGATACACTTGGATCTACTTTATGTCATCTCGTAGTGAGGTCCTATCCATATATCAGCGTTTTGCTGCCATGGTTCACACTCAGTTTTCTACGCCTATTCGTGCGTTCCATGTTGACTCTGCTGGAGAGTATATCTCCAAGATGTTGCGTGGAGTTCTTGCTGAGCAGGGTACTCTTGCTCAGTTCTCTTGTCCTGGTGCTCATGCTCAGAATGGCGTGGCTGAGCGCAAGCATCGTCACCTTCTTGAGATGGCCCGTGCGTTAATGATCGGCGCTTCTCTTCCCCCTCACTTCTGGGCTGAGGCTGTCTCTACTTCTTCCTATCTCATTAATATTCAACCCTCTGCCGCTCTTCAGGGTGCCATTCCTCTTGAGCGCCTTTCCGATCGCTCGCCTGATTATTCTATGCTTCGATCGTTTGGTTGTGTTTGCTTTGTTCTTCTTGCTCCTCGCGAACGCACCAAACTATCCGCCTAGTCTATTGAGTGTGTCTTTCTCGGATACAGTGATGAGCATAAGGGCTATCGTTGTTGGGATCCGGTGGCCCGTCGGATGCGTATTTCTCGAGATGTGACTTTTGATGAGTGTCGCCCCTTTTACCTGCGTTCGACCTCGTTTGCTACGGAGGATCTGTCTTTTCTCCTCTTTCCTGATTCTCCTCCCTCGATTCCTCATGATCCCTCTCCTCCTGCTCTTGTTGATCCGGTACCGTCTCCTCCGCCTTCGGTTCCATCTACTCCGACTCTATCCTCTTCTTCTTCTTCGTCGTCCTCTGCACCCTCTTCCCCAGTGCTTCCCTCACCTCCGCCTTCTCATGTTAGCCCTTCTCCTCCTACCTTCCTTTTTCACTATACTCGGCGTTTTCGTGTTGTTTCCGAGTCCTCTAATGCACACTCTCCTTCTGGTGCACCACCTCCTCCACCATCTTATACTCTTCGTCCTCGGCCTTGTCCTCCTCCTAAAGTATTATATCCTAATGATCCTGCTACCTACAGTGTCTTGGCCATTCCCGAGCCGACCACTTACCGTGAGGCTGTTGTCCATCCTGAGTGGCAACTCGCCATGGCTGAGGAGATTGCTGCGCTTGAGCGCACCGACACATGGGAGATTGTTCCTCTTCCTCCTCAGATTCGTTCGATAACGTGTAAGTGGGTCTACAAGGTTAAGACTCGTTCTGATGGGACACTTGAGCGCTACAAAGCTCGTCTTGTAGCTCGTGGCTTTCAGCAGGAGCATGGTCGTGATTATGATGAGACGTTTGCTCCGGTGGCTCACATGACCACAGTTCGTACTCTTCTCGCCGTGGCCTCTGTTCGCCATTGGTCTGTGTCTCAGCTTGATGTCAAGAATGCCTTTCTTAATGGTGAGTTGCGTGCGGAGGTTTATATGCAACCACCACCTGTGTATTCTGTTACAGATGGCATGGTTTTCCATCTTCGTCGCTCTCTCTATGGCCTCAAGCAGGCCCCTCGTGCCTGGTTTGAGCGCTTTGCTTCTGTAGTCACTGCTGCTGGTTTCTCCCCCAGTGCTCATGATCCAGCCCTGTTTGTTCACTGTTCTCCTCGTGGTCGCACTCTTCTTCTTCTCTATGTTGATGACATGATCATCACCGGTGAAGACCCTGAGTATATCTCCTTTGTTAAGGCTCGCCTGAGTGAACAGTTTGTCATGTCGGATCTTGGTCCGCTTCGTTATTTTCTTGGGATTGAGGTTTCCTCCACTGCTGATGGATTCTTTATTTCTCAAGAACGGTACATTCAAGATCTTCTTGCTCGTGCTGCTCTTACTGATGAGCGTACTGTTGAGACTCCCATGGAGCTCAATCTCTCTCTTCGTTCTTCTGATGGTGATCCTCTTTCCGACCCGACTCGTTATCGACATCTTGTCGGGAGTCTTGTCTATCTTACTGTTACTCGTCCAGCCATTTCTTACTCTGTCCATATTCCGAGTCAGTTTGTTTCTGCTCCCACTACGGTCCACTACAGTCACCTTCTTCGTGTTCTACGCTATCTTCGTGGGACTATCTCTCTCTCTCTTCTTTCCCCGTTCCAGCTCGTTACAGCTCCAGGCCTACCCCGATGCCACATGGGCGAGTGATCCTTTGGATCGCCGTTCACTATCTGCTTATTGTGTTTTTCTTGGTGGTTTTCTCATTGCCTGGAAGACGAAGAAGCAGACCGCAGTTTCCCGTTCGAGTGCAGAGGTTGAGTTGCGAGCCATGGATCTTTTGACTGCTGAGGTGACTTGGTTACGATGGTTACTGGTGTCTCCGTGACGACATCCACTACTCTATTGTCTGACAGTACAGGTGCTATCAGTTGTAACACCCTTAGTTGTCTGTAACAGTAATCCTTTCTGCTAATGACAATTACTGTTGCCAATCCCTGTTGCTAATCATGCCATGATCAAATTTGAATAAAATCAAATCCAAAATGCCTTTTTGTTGATATTAAAAATAATGTTGCAAATAAAACTTGTCCAAAAATTATACAACCACATTTATTAAATCACAAATAATCATTGGTCATGCCCATGTGGTTATGGTATTTTATTAAGCCACTGAAAAATCCAAACAACTCAAACAGTAGCAAAAACAGTGGGATTTGGTCCATTTTTAATAATATAAAATATCAAATGATTTTATAAAAACTTAAAATCTTTTGTGGCACCTCAGTAATATGTAACCCTAATTTACAAGCACCAATAACATTTTACAAAAATGGTAGGGTTAATAAATCAATTACAGCAAAGAAATAGAACAAACAGCAAAACAAAACAAAACAAAAAAGGCTATCCCTCGCCCTAGGCGAGGCCCACACCCGGCCCATCTCCCTTGTCTTCTTCTCCTAACTGCTCCCTCACCTGCTCCCGTACGGCGCCGAGCTCGCCGCGACGCTGGCAAGCCGGACCCGCCCCCACCTGCTCCCTCCCGATGCCGACGCGATAAGGCCACCCCGGCCGACCCCCTGGACATCCTCCCCCTCCCTTTCCCCTCCTCCTGTTCTCGCAATCGTCGGAGAAAGATTCCACCCGAGCCGCCTTCGCCATGGCCGTGAGCTCACGCGGCCAGTGAGTTCGCGTCGCCACGCCGCCTTGTCCAAGCCGTTCGCCAAAGTCGTCTTCGTCGTCCACCGCAAGGAATCGAGCCGACGCCGTCCACAGCAAGCACACGCCCAAGTTCCCTTTTCCTCGCCGCCGTTGAGGCGCAGTCGCGATTCGCCGCCGTCGAGCCTCCATCGAGCCCGCCGTCACCTGCACTGCACTCCTGGTGAGCTTCTATGCCTCCCCCAACTCCCCGACGAGCAAATCGTGCCCTGTAGCCCACCCCGCCATTAGGGCAGCAAGCTTGCTGCCGCCGGCGAGCTCCTCCCCGCGCCCTAGCTCACGCTTTTGGCGTGCCACTCGCGTCACTTCGCGCGTGTTGCTTCCAGGAACCGTTTCGCGTAGTGCATGACCAAGGTTTCCTGCTGTGGCGTCGTCGCTGTCGAGCTCCCGTACCGCACCTCTGCGTCGCACGTCGCAGGCCCCGATTCCGGCGCCCCCAAGTCACCGCACCACCACCATTCACCTCCTCGTCGCCCCCTGGTTCGAACGCAACCGGCGGCGCCCCCTACCCTACCCTGTGATGACGGCTAGCTCGACCTCGTCGACCCTCTGTCGCCGGTGAGCTCGCCGGAGTCACTGCCCAATAGGGGCCCCTTGTCAGAAATATAATTAGTATTAAGATAATCCTCTGATGGGCCACTGACAGCAGGGCCCCACCCCTGTTAAACTTGTTATTAGGTCTAAATGGTAATAACCCCCTGGGTCTCTGACGTGTGGGCCCAGGCAATTGATTTAATCACTGAATTTATTTAGCTATTAAATCAACACATGTGTCCATGACATGTGGCCCCCACTGGGTTAATTGATTAATAAAATGTTTTAGTTAATAATCAGAGGCTGACTGGTGGGACCAGAGGCTTTTCTGATTTATTAAAATGTTTTATAAATAAACAGAGGCTGACATGTGGGTCCCACATGTCAGGCACTGTTTTGGATAATGTTTCGGATAATGTTGGAATTTATTAATAAAAGAAATTCAGAAAATCATTTAAATGATTTAAAACTTTGAAATTCAATAACTTTTAAACCGTAACTCAAATTCAAAAACTTTATACATGAAAATTGATCAGAAAAATATAACGAATACAAATACTCTATCCGTATGTCTATCACACCCCTCTAACACAACTGTAAGAGCAAAGTTATAACCCCATGAGTTTTGGATATTGTTGGTCAAAACAGTAGAGGAACTAACAAGTCTTCTAGTGTGAAACAGATGGTTAGGTTCCTGAAGTTATAGGTTGGTGATAAAGCTTCAACGAAGATTTATACTTTTACTGAAGTATATCCTCTGGAGTGAAGCTCATCACGGATGTCGACCCCTAAAAAGATAAGGAATCCTGAAGCACGTCTCATCGAAGAAGATGACCAGGATGGCGCAAGACTTAGTTGTTTTTGCGTAGTTCTTTTCCACTTCTTTGAGTCGTAGGAAAAACCGTACTATCAAGAGGGGTTTAGTAAATGGACTCCGAAGGTTTTGATGAAAAGACTCAGATCGAATCCAAACCAGTGAGAAACCAGAGATGAGAAATCTCATGTGCGCTAGGTAATGCTTCACCAGCGAAGACTTAGTTCTTTCGGCTCCTGAAGCAGAACCAAGTCCGTGAGTCAGCTTTACTTGGACCGCAAGTAAAGTTGCGCCTTTGATTGGAAATATGACCGTTGGGGACAGGTGTCAAGCTGTCACATCGGGTCACTTCAGTCATTTCGCACCTAGGGATTGCCACCTATAAATACGCCACCCCAGCCCTCATTGGCCGGTGGCTGTTCCAAGATTAATTCCTTACAGAGGAGAGAGAGAGAGCAACCCCACCGAAGCAAAACCAAAACCCATCCACCGAAGCATAAGTCCTATTGATCTGAGTGATTCATTATGACTTAGGAAGAAGTTTGCTAGCCCTTTTATCTTGGAGAACTGCAATTCTCCTAGACGGTTAGAGAGTTGTTCTTCAGAGAGCGAAGAGTTATTGTCGCCTCGAAGTCCAGTTTGTCAAAGGCTTCGGTGATTTCCTTAATAATCAACCACGAGTGAAGAACTGACCAAGCTCAAGGAGATTGGTGCAGTGGAGATACGGACGGAGAGAGGTTAGCTCCTGTGTTCAATCACAAGTCCCTCCAACCAGACGTAGCACTTTGCAGATTGTGAACTGGTCGAACAAACATCGCCGAGTCAAGAGTTCGTTTTACTTTCCGCACTTACATTCAGTTTATCAATTGCTTCAGTGATCTGCTTCAATGCAATTGATTCAATGCTTTTGATTCGCTATGTTATGCTTCAATCATGTTCTGCTTCGATGTTTACCTTTCTGTTGAAACTCTTCTGTTGTTAAGTTATGCTTCACTTCATAGTTTCATGCAAAAATTTGAAGTGATCATTCACCCCCTCCCCCTCTGATCACATACTTGAACTTACAATTGGTATCAGAGCAAGGCACTCTTTATTTGGATTAACCTCCTGGAGTGTTTTCAAGTATGTCTTCTAGTATGTCTTTCGCAGCTATTCGCTCTGGCGAACCTATTCCTATTTTCAATGGGAAGGACTACCCGTACTGGAAGGACAAGATGAAAAGAAATATCATGGCTATCAACTCAACTGCCTGGCAAGTTGTCTTGTATGGAGTCACTGTTGCCGATGAGAAGGAGATCACCCCTGAAGAAGCAACGCTGATTGATCTTGATTCTGTAGTTTGGGTTTTCATCACCAATCACTTGACACCTGAAAAGTATCATGAAGTGAAGAATATTCCAACTGCCAAAGGTGTCTGGGACTATCTTGAGAAGATTGGTGAAGGTGTTTCTACCCAGAAAGATGCCAGAATTGACACTCTCCGAAGCAAATTCTATCGCTTCAAGAGAAACGAGGGTGAAAAAGTCAGTTCCATTTACAGCAGACTCACAACTCTTGCTAATGAATTGATTTCCCTCGGTGCTGATGACATTACACCTCACTCTGTTGTGAGAACTCTGCTTCGCTCATTGGATGATTCGTTTGATCACATAGTGCTGATGATCAAGGAAAGGACTGATTTCAGACGTCTTGTTGCTGCTGATGTTCTTGAGAGACTCACTACCTTTGAAATGGAAGAAGAAGAGAAACGTGACATAAATGGTTCTCGAAGGAGATCCCATGCCCTGAAAGCAAAAGCTTCGAGTCATTCTTCACCCGAAGTCAGTTCTGCTTCAGGTGTCGAATCAGATGATCCCTCAAGCATTGGAAAAGATTTAGCACTGATCATGAGACGCTTCAATCGCTTTAAAAGAAAAGGCTTTTCTTCACCCAAGAAGAGTTATCCTTCAAGAAGCTCAAGTCATTCTTCCTACCGTTCATCCTCTAAAAGCTCTCCATCAAAGGACAATTGCTGTTACAAGTGCAAGAAACCAGGTCACTACATTGCTGATTGCCCTCTGTGGGAAGCTGAGAACAAATCGAAGCATTCACTCAGAGACTCTTCATCGAAGTCTCACAGATCCTCCAGAAGTCATGAGTCAAAGAGACATGATTCCAGTTCAAAAAGAGAAAAGAAGAAAGATTCTGATGATGATAAGAGGAAGAAGTATCATAAGAAACGTGAGGTTCTTCATCGAAGACTTACTCGTCTCGTCGAAGCAGCTCTCACCGTGCCAAGGCCCATCTGGGAAAGGAGATGAACTCTGAAGACGAAGCCTCTGGTTCCGAAGCTGAAGAAGATTCAAGGTCTGCGTCTGGGTCCGAATCAGATGGTGTTGCTGGTTTGGCCTTCGCTTCGGCAGATGCTTCAATCAATGCTTCGAGCTCATTCTTCACCAACAACAGTAGTGAAGATGAAACTCCTGCATATTGCTTCATGGCCAAGGCAAAGGTATCTTCATCCAAGTCAAACTATGATACTTCTGGTTGTTCTTCATATGAAAGTGACTCAAAGATAAGCTATGCTAAACTTGCTAAAATTGCTTCAATCCAACAAGATGAACTTGATTCACTGAGTAAAACCATTAAGAAATCAGAGACGTTGTTGATCGATGAGATTGAGAAAGGTCAAACTTTAACTAATGAGCATGCTTCTCTGAAGGAGAAGTTTGAAGAATTATCCTCTCGGCATGATCTTCTTTCAGTTGATTATGAGAAGCTCACCTATGAATTTCTTCAGAGGAAAATGGCTCTTGAAAAACTGAAAGAGGCTCATTAAGAATTGGAAAATGTTAATCTCTCTCTCATGGCTCAACAAGGTTCTGAAGCAAATCATAAAACTGAATCACCTTGTTTAGATTGTTTGGAACGAAGAAAAACTGATTCCAAAGGGAAAGCACCTATTGTTATTGATGACACTAATGCCTCCGATGAGGAAAATCCTGCTGTTACCGAGGAACTCCTCAGGTTGAAAAACTTATTTGAATCAGGCATGTTCAAAAGTGTGCAAGGACATCAATATCTCTGTGATATCCTGAGGAAGGCTCTCCTTCACAGGAATCCCAGGAATGAAGGTGTTGGTTTCGAGAGGAAGATAAATCCTGATGGCACATACTGGGAGCCTGAACAGTATCCTAAGACTGTTTGGGTTCTAGCGAAGGAGAAACCCATTGATATTGCTAACCTTTCAGGTTTCGACTGCAAAATGAACAAAGTCATTGTGGATGAATCAATTGATTCATACTACAAACTCATGAAAGATGAACAGGGAAAAGTTTCAGCTGAGTATGTAGGTACTCTACCAAAGAATGGATTCTATAAGAGGCAGATATGGGTGCAGAAAACACTTGTGAAAAAACTGCCTGCTAACCATTCTATGCAGGGAAAGTCTTCGGTACCACCGAATCATTTCTACTCTCTTGAGACGAGAAATGATCCATTGGTGACCGAATCAAATGTTCCGCAGAAGCAATACTATCGTACTGGTCGCCACACGTATCGTCCTCATAATAATCATACTAAGATTGCATATGCTCATACTTATGCTAACCGTTCGCAGAGGACTTACATTTATGGTGTGCTTGATGGTTCACCGAAGCAATACACTCCTGTTCGATTTAATATTGCTTCGACCAGTGCTTAACCGTCTTCTCAGTCACCTGCTCGTTTATGGGTGGTTAAGAAGAACTAATTCTTCTGCAGGGCTATGTCTCCGGTGGATCCGAATGGGTCATGGATAGTGGTTGTACAAATCATATGACCGGAGAAAAGGAGTTATTCACCGAAGAAAAACTATCTCAATCTTCTTTGAAGTACATTACCTTCGGTGATAACAACAAAGGTAAAGTGTTAGGTTTGGGTAAGATTGCCATATCGAAGGATAAGTACATTGACAAGGTTATGCTAGTCCAATCTCTTGGATATAATCTAATGTCTATTTCAAAGCTATGCGATATGGGTATGCTTGTTCTGTTTTCTGCTTCGCGTTGCGTTGTCTTTTCACAGGATGACAATACGTTTGTCTTCGAGGGTTACCGAAAGGGAGATCTATACATTTTTGATTTTTCTTCGGGCCCTGCTGTATCCACTTGCTTAATGGCAAAAGCTTCATCTGGATGGTTATGGCATCGAAGACTTGGTCATGCAGGGATGAGAAATCTTCATAACTTAGTAAAGAAGAATCATGTTATCGGTCTTAGCGAAGTAAGATTCGATAAGGATCGTCTCTGCAGTGCTTGCGAAGCTGGTAAAATTACGAAGAAACATCATTCAGCGAAGACCATCATGACAACCACTCGTCCTCTTGAATTGCTTCATATGAATCTTTTTGGTCCTCAAAATTATGCAAGCTTGGGAGGAAACAAATATGGTCTAGTTATTGTTGATGATTTTTCTCGTTATGCTTGGGTTTTCTTTTTGGATGACAAGAGCAAAGTGGTTGAAATTTTCAAGTCATTCGCAAAGAGAGCTCAAATAGAATATGAATTATCTCTGAAGCATATCCGAAGTGATAATGGAACTGAGTTCAAAAATACTCATATTGAAGATTTTCTTGATGATCATGGTTTTACGCATGAGTTCTCTGCTGCCTATACACCTCAACAGAATGGTGTAGTTGAAACGAAGAATAGAACTCTTATTGAGATGGCCAGAACTATGCTTGCTGAATACAAGACTCCTATTAGGTTCTGGGCCGAAGCAATCAATACTGCATGTCACATCATCAACAAGGTTTACCTTCACAAATTCTTGAAGAAAACTTCACATGAGCTTATCACTGGTAACAAACCAAATGTCTCATATCTTAGGGTATTTGGTGCTCCATGCTTTATTAGAGATATGAATCATAGCTCCAAATTTTCCCCTAAGGCACATGAAGGTTTTCTTTTAGGTTATGGCTCAAACTCTCACACTTATAGAGTCTATAACTCTCACTTTGGGAAAGTTATGGAAACTGTGAATGTAAGGTTTGATGAAACTAATGGCTCTCAAAAGGAGCATTTTCCTCATGATCTAGATGAACCTCCTCTTGATGAAGTAATAAGGTCCATGGATATTGGTGAGATTCGCTCTGTTGAAGCCAATCAACGTCAAGCTGTTAGGGATGATGAAGGTCCAATGTTCCCACACATAGCCCGGGGCGCTGGAGATCAACATCCTGAAGCTAATGATGAACAGGACGAAGAAGGTCAAAGGAACGAAGGAAATGCTAATCCTGAAGGAAATGCTGAAGCTGAAGGTGAAGCTGATCCCGAAGCTGATGCAAATCCTGAAGCAGAAGCTGAGCCTGAAGCAAATGATACTACGTTATCACGAGTTCGAAGAAGAGTAGATGTGGATTCGATCCTTGAAGATATCAATCAACCAGGTCGTCCCACTACTCGATCTCGTACTCGTTTGGCTAACTTCTATGGAAACTTTTCTTTTGTCTCCATGCTAGAGCCTTCAAAATATGATGAAGCCATGAAGGACCCTGATTGGTTATTGGCTATGATGGAAGAACTTCACCAATTTGAAAGAAACAAGGTCTGGTCACTTGTTGAAAGGCCAGATCCCATGAAGCACAACGTTATTGGCACAAAGTGGATATTTCGCAACAAGCAAGATGAAGATGGTATTGTGGTAAGAAATAAGGCTAGATTGGTAGCACAAGGTTACACTCAAATCGAAGGCATTGACTTTGGTGAAACCTATGCTCCAGTAGCTCGTCTCGAATCCATTCGTGTCATGCTTGCTTTTGCTAACCACAAAAATATATTGCTATATCAAATGGATGTCAAGAGTGCGTTTATTAATGGTGAAATCGAAGAAGAAGTGTATGTTATGCAGCCTCCAGGTTTTGAAGACTCGAAGAATCCTGATATGGTGTACAGGCTTCACAAAGCTTTGTATGGACTGAAGCAAGCACCTCGTGCTTGGTATGAAACATTGAAGGATTTCCTCCTGAAGAAAGGCTTCAAACCAGGAACAACTGACCCCACTCTTTTCACTCGATCATATAACAATGATCTATTTGTGTGTCAGATATATGTAGATGATATTATATTTGGCTGTACTAACACTGAAATCAGCGAAGAATTTGCAAGAATGATGTCGAAGAAATATGAGATGTCTATGATGGGAGAATTGAAGTTTTTCCTTGGACTTCAGATTCGACAACAGAAGAATGGCACCTTTATTTCACAAGAGAAATACTTGAAGGATTGCCTGAAGAAGTTTGATCTTGCTGAATGCAAGACCATTAGAACTCCCATGCCTACTAATGGTTTTCTTGATGCAGATGAGAAAGGGAAACCCTTCGATCAGAAGAAGTTTCGGTCTATGATAGGTTCACTCTTATACTTATGTGCATCTAGACCTGACATCATGCTATCAGTTTGTATTTGTGCTCGTTTTCAGGCAAATCCGAAGGAATCGCATCATATAGCGGTGAAGCGAATTCTTCGATATCTAGCTCATACTCCTTCTTTGGGACTTTGGTATCCCAAAGGTACTCAGTTTGATTTGATTGGACATTCTGATTCAGACTGGGCTGGTGACAGGGTTGACAGGAAATCTACCTCAGGCACTTGTTATTTTCTTGGTAGATCTCTTGTGTGTTGGGCTTCAAAGAAACAGAACTATGTCTCAATATCTACTGCTGAAGCTGAATACATTGCTGCTGGCTCATGCTGCACTCAAATACTTTGGCTTAAGTAGACGCTGAAAGATTATGGTATTTTTGTGAAGAAAATCCCTCTGCTTTGTGACAATGAGAGTGCCATCAAGATTGCTCACAATCCTGTGCAACACTCTCGAACGAAGCATATTGATATTCGTCATCATTTTCTTCGAGATCATGTTCAGCGCGAAGACATTGAGATTAGTCATGTAAGAACTGAAGATCAATTGGCAGACATATTCACGAAGCCATTGGACGAGAAAAGGTTTTGTACATTGAGATGTGAGCTAAACATCTTAGACTCACACAATGTTCAGTAAGATCGAAACTTTTCATTGTATATATTCACCTTCGTTGTGTATTTATGTGTTTAGTTTCGATTGAGTTTTCCTTCGTCTTAATTTAGTTTCTTTTGCAATTTGCTTTCTGTTCTGTGTGCTCTTTATTTGTTCGTTTCTTTTGTCCCCTATGCTTGTCACTTTTAGCTTCGTTGTTGTTCTTCGAAGTGATAAGTTTCGGATCCTATCTCTCTTTTCAGATTCGCTCCCAATCTTTTCTATCTTGAATGATAAGCACAATTGAAACGGAAAGCATATTGCTTCGAACATCATTGAGTTCCGAATCAAATGCCTCCAACTTTATCGAAGTTTGTGCTCTTGGACAAGACTTATTCTTCGGCCGTTGAGTCCCCGTCTTTTTTGGGTCGTTGAGATTCGCTCGCGATACGCCACTTCATCTGAGCCGTTGAATCGGAAGAGTCAGTCGCTGTGAACCGTTCGATTTGATCTGGTAACCGCTCCAGGTCGGGCCTATTTAAGGCGTTCACCCAGCGAAACGGTTCACCCACGACTCATTCTCTCCGATTCCCCCGTCTTCCACCTCGAGAAATCCGTAGAGCTCTCGTCCCCGTCGTCGCCGTCGCCGCTTCACTGCCGGAACGCCGCCGCCGTGGACATTCCCGTCGTCGCAGAGCACTTCTCCGCTCCCCGTCGCCGTAGCCGCCTTGCGTCACCAAGTTAGGGTACGCAAAAGCCTCTTGGATCCAATCTTGTCTCCGTGTTCTTCATCTAGGGTTTGGATCTAAGTTTTGTTAGGGTTTTGATTTCTTTTATAGGGCTGTTTGATCCGTGCTGATCTTTGCTCTTTGGGAAAACTGTTCTTTGCATCAAAGTGATCCCATCTCTTCAGGTCAGTGCTTGAGATACGATTCATTCTCTGATTTGGATTAGATTAGGTCTTGTTTTCGAACAGGTTCTAGCCAAATTCATAAACAGAGTTGCATCCAATCTTAGATTGATCTGGGCTCCTATCAAAAATCTTTTGTTTTGGACGAAACCTTTGCCTGTACTTATTCATTCCCTCTCCTTGTTTCCCTCTTGTCTATAATTCTGTTCACAGGATGTCTGACGAAGAGGCTGCTATGGGGAATGAATCTCCCATTGTTGAAGGGCTCGAAAACTATCCAGAGCCACCGAATCAGAAAGTCAATAATCCCCGAGGCATAACCGAAGCCATTCGCCTCAAGATGGGCTATGACACCCCGCCAGAAGAGACAGATCATGATAGAAAGATTCGACTGCAAAGGATTCGTCGATATTGGGCTATCAGGTGGTACAAGTACAAAAGTATCCCAACTTGGAAGTGGGCAATGCAATTTGATTTCAGCCCACCTTATCGGTACACCACCGCCATGTGCGCTCAGTACACTGCAGCCAACCGGAAGAAGTACTACCCGAAGCCTCCGGCTGTCCCGCACCCAAATTCACTCAAGACCCAGGATGATTATCCTGAAGAGCAAGAGAGGCTTGCTATTCTGGCTGAGAAGAAGAGGATTAGAGAAGAGAAGAAGGCAAAATCACTTTCTGCTGCAGGGCTTGATGAAGCCGAACCATCGAAGCCTAAGAAGAGGCGAAAGCTTCAAAAGCTGAGTGATTCACCCCCTCCTGCTTCTGAAGAGGAGGCTGAACACGAAGCAGATGACGAAGCTGATGCAGCTGCACAGCTTGAAGACTCGATCGATGAAGATCCTGCTGATGAAGCAGATGATGAGTCAGAGCACTCTCCCATTCCCCCAAGTCCAAAGAAGAAACTGATTCGGATGCCTCTGAAGAAGAAGGCTGGAGCGAAGCCAACTGCTCCTAAAGGTGTTAAGTTTCAAGAACCAACTGAACCTCCTGCTCCCAAAAGAAACATAGATTTGACGAACTTGGTGGTCGAGGCTCCCCTGTCCTCCAAGCCTCCCCGCCGTCCAGTTCCTACTGAGCAGAGGACCAAGGAAAGGCATGACCCAAAGGCAAAGCCTGTGGCTAAACCTGCTGCTGTGCCCGAAGTCAAAGCTTCTGAGCATGCTAAAGCTCCGAAGCCGAAGACAACTATGGCTAAGCCTGGTCAGACTTATGCACAAGTTGGCACAAAGAAGCTGTCAGAAGCTGAATTGCGGAAGAGAGACCGCATCGAAGCTGAACGTCTGCATGCCAAAGCTCAAGCCAAAGCTAAGGCTGAGAAAGAAGCCAAAGAGAAAGAGAACGCTGATAGAGAAGCTGCTGATCTTGAAAAGCAAAGGAAGGAGCTGGCCGAGGCAAACCAGCAAGCTGAAGCGAAGCGCAAGCTAGCTGAAGCTAAAGCACAAGAGGCTAAGGCTGCCGCCGAAGCCAAACAGCTTAGCGAAGCTGAAGCCAAACGCCAAGCTCAATTGGATGTTCTTCGCACAAAGAAAGCTGAGAAAGCTGCAAGGGCCGCTCAAAAGGAAGCCGCTGTCGACATGGCACCGAAGGACCTTCCCCCGAAGCCAGTCGCAGCTCCTGTCCCCGAAGCCCATGTTGAAGCTGAGCATAGTGAACACATCTTCCCAGAGGCTAGAGAAGGTGAACTATGGGACTGTTTAGGCCTGAACCAGGCATACTGTAAGCTTCCTGAAGCTGTAAATCCCCAAGCTGTGGACATTGGGGATATCTATATTTCTCCAAATCTTTCAGCCATGCTCGAAACTTTATACACTCAGCTGAGGGATTTGCATTCAAGGGAGAGATCAGAAACTGCTAAGATTCTGAAATTCAAGAAGAAAGCAGATGATGAGTCTGATGAGGATTTCAAGAGCGAAGCCATTGCTGCTTCGAAAAAGATTGCTGTTGTTAATGAACAAACGAAGGAAAATATTCAAGTCTATCTTGGCAAGATTAAGTCTGCCATTGAAGAATGTTGCAAGACCCACAATGCTTCAGTCATGGCTCTTGACTCCAAGAAGCGCGAAGCCATGGTCAAGCAATTAGCTTCACCTCTTCCCAAGTTGCAACCAAGGAAGAGACGACTTATTGCTGACACTGAAGAAGCTGATGAGGTGAGCTCTCATCCGGCCAAGAAGGCCTCAAGAAAGGCATCGCCCCCTCGATGCAAAATCATCAAGCTTGGCAAACCCACTTCGAAGCCATCCGCCCCCGTAGTCGCTCCACCCCGTGCTCCAACTCCTCCTCCACCTCAACCCGCTCCTCAACCGTCTGCTCAAGACAACTTTGCGCCACAACCTTCTCCACCCCCTCAAGACATTCCTGAAAAGGATTACTCTTCAGCTCACTCTGCTGAGGAGTCTGAAGACAAAGAAGGCGAAGCCAAAGATCCAAATGCTGAAGCCGATGCAAATGTTGAAGTCGAAGCAGAAGCCGAAGCAAATGAGTTGGCCATTGTCACTCAACCACAAAGGCGAATCACAGATGCACGAAGGCACTGCATTCCTGATCAAGACACACAGCTGGACTCCGTTTATCCCAGAGAGACTTTTCCCATATTCTTGGGAGAAGGATCTTCTTCAAGACATGGTCCTGAATTTGACATTGAAGTTCATCGCAAGAAGCTTTGATTCTTTGGCACTAGTCCATATGACTCAGCAAGAACTACAGATGACCTTCGATTCTGGACCACCGAACAACAAATCCTATACACGAAGCTATACTGCCAGAAAGGTGTTCTATTCAGACACAAGTACTTGGACATGCACATCCTATCATCTGCGACGTGCTTCCAAAACATCATGGAAACTATCGAAGCACAAAACTTGACTGGTTTGTTTGCTATGGAGACTCCATTCAACTCAGAGCTAGTGAAGCAATTCTATGCCACACTATATGTCTCTGGAATCCCAGATGATACTAGCACATGGATACTTGAATGGATGATTCAAGGGAAAGTGTTCCGGATGCACTCAGATGAATTCATGGAAATAGTGAATATACCAAGACACACAGGAGAACTTTCAAAGGTTCATATGTTACCGGATCCCACTGAAGCCGAATTTGCATCACTTTTGGATCCCGAAGTCTCTGGAGATCACATGCCAGCGAACATTCGCCCGAAGCATCTAGTGTTCATTTCGAAGACTTGGTTTTACATCCTGTCAAATTCACTGATGCCTCTCAGTTCTGCGAATGAAGAATCAAACATTCTCTATCCTACTCGTCATGCTCTATTGAAGCTCACCCATGGACATGTGTTTGACTTCGAGGATTGTTTTCTTCGATACATGGTACCAGCTGCAGAATTGGTAAATCAACTGAAGCCATATGCCCCTTGGCTGCAAGCCATTTGCAACCATGGACGAAGCGAAGATTACACTGCGAAGCATCACCCGAAGCTGTTCTGTCCCCCTGTCCGCGACACGATGAATATCTTCAGGCGGCCAAATGATCCTTTTGCCACATATGTCGGCGTTAGACAGCATGTCAATGAACGCAATATGTCGAAGCGTTTTCAAAAAGAAGTGTACCACTTTGAAGTTGCAATTCGAAACCAACAGCTGCTTGAAAACTTTATTGAAGGAAATCAACGCCAGATGCAACATCTGTCAGATGAGATTAATAGAGTTGGAAACATTGCCCTGAACAACAACCAGTACTTGAAAGTGTTGAAGCGTCATTCTTGGAAAGGTTTACGGAAATTCAACTCAGTGAAGAAACTTGAAGCCGATCGGATTTTCAAGGAGTATCCACATCTTCAACGTTACTTCTCCAGAAATGATACGGTCGACCGCCCCAACCCCAAGATCCCTTCGCTGGACAAGATTGATGAAGTTCTCTTTGTCAACCCTTCTGAATAGATTCGCCCCGATACCTTCTCGGATGAAGACTCCCATACCTCGAAGCACGAAGACGATCCTCTCGACGACAGCGACCTTGAACTGCTTCAAGCGCCGATGGACTTCGACGAGGAAGAGTCACCTTCTTCGACCGAAGGCGATACTTCAGGCGATGCATCTTCTTCAGGCGAAGACAATGTGCAGGGTCCCAGGGTTGCAGCTGACGCATAGATGCTCTTGATCTACCTATCAACCTTTTGTCCAATTATTGACAAAAAGGGGGAGAAAGTAGCATCGATTGAGTTTACATTCGCTGCGGGGTTTAGGGTTTTGATTCGATCTTTTGCATGTTAAGTTACGACAAACATTCCATTCTCTTCGATTGGGTTGTAACTTAAGTATTACTTCGATTGTGAACTGCTTCATCCTATATGTTAATAACCCCCGTGCTTGCAAGTTGCTCTCCTATTGTTTACCTTGCAGGTGGTTATTATCCTTTAAAGTTCACAGGTCATTGGATGATTGCATATTCTTCAAATCATATTCTCTATATGCAATTGATTCACTAAGATATGTGTTAGGCTTCCCATTGATGATACTCTTCAACAAGCACTCTCTTCGATTATATAAATCTTCAATGCTTGCATTCAGGGGGAGTCAAAGGCTTCATATCTTAGAGTTTGCTCTCAACTCAACTCAAAATTCCATATCTTTTATCGATGCCTGTTTTGTCAACAATAGTCCAAAAAGGGGGAGATTGTAAGAGCAAAGTTATAACCCCATGAGTTTTGGATATTGTTGGTCAAAACAGTAGAGGAACTAACAAGTCTTCTAGTGTGAAACAGATGGTTAGGTTCCTGAAGTTATAGGTTGGTGATAAAGCTTCAACGAAGATTTATACTTTTACTGAAGTATATCCTCTGGAGTGAAGCTCATCACGGATGTCGACCCCTAAAAAGATAAGGAATCCTGAAGCAAGTCTCATCGAAGAAGATGACCAGGATGGCGCAAGACTTAGTTGTTTTTGCGTAGTTCTTTTCCACTTCTTTGAGTCATAGGAAAAATCGTACTATCAAGAGGGGTTTAGTAAATGGACTCCGAAGGTTTTGATGAAAAGACTCAGATCGAATCCAAACCAGTGAGAAACCAGAGATGAGAAATCTCATGTGCGCTAGGTAATGCTTCACCAGCGAAGACTTAGTTCTTTCGGCTCCTGAAGCAGAACCAAGTCCGTGAGTCAGCTTTACTTGGACCGCAAGTAAAGTTGCGCCTTTGACTGGAAATATGACCGTTGGGGACAGGTGTCAAGCTGTCACATCGGGTCACTTCAGTCATTTCGCACCTAGGGATTGCCACCTATAAATACGCCACCCCAGCCCTCATTGGCCGGTGGCTGCTCCAAGATTAATTCCTTACAGAGGAGAGAGAGAGAGCAACCCCACCGAAGCAAAACCAAAACCCATCCACCGAAGCATAAGTCCTATTGATCTGAGTGATTCATTATGACTTAGGAAGAAGTTTGCTAGCCCTTTTATCTTGGAGAACTGCAATTCTCCTAGACGGTTAGAGAGTTGTTCTTCAGAGAGCGAAGAATTATTGTCGCCTCGAAGTCCAGTTTGTCAAAGGCTTCGGTGATTTCCTCAATAATCAACCACGAGTAAAGAACTGACGAAGCTCAAGGAGATTGGTGCAGTGGAGATACGGACGGAGAGAGGTTAGCTCATGTGTTCAATCACAAGTCCCTCCAACCAGACGTAGCACTTTGCAGAGTGTGAACTGGTCGAACAAACATCGCCGAGTCAAGAGTTCGTTTTACTTTCCGCACATACATTCAGTTTATCAATTGCTTCAGTGATCTGCTTCAATGCAATTGATTCAATGCTTTTGATTCGCTATGTTATGCTTCAATCATGTTCTGCTTCGATGTTTACCTTTCTGTTGAAACTCTTCTGCTGTTAAGTTATGCTTCACTTCATAGTTTCATGCAAAAATTTGAAGTGATCATTCACCCCCTCCCCCTCTGATCACATACTTGAACTTACAACAACGAACATCGAACCGTCCCCCTCCGGACCGACTGTCCGATAAATTTTCCGATACTGCTAAAGTACCCGGATGAATTTATTTCGAACACGAATGTTTCTCAGAATAGATCAACTAGCACGGATACACCCCCTTATGTTTTTCTGGTAGCCACGACACCTCCGGCTTGATCCTTCCCCCCCTACGGACACCCTTTCCGGTAATCACCTGGAGCCGGTAGTTCATCCTCAGATGAATTTCCGTTCCGAGCAACGTGCATTGCACTGCGTTAGAACACCGTTAACATTTCATCTGTCATGGCATGCATCTGTTTGTATATGTTTGCTGTGTATTTACTGTTTCTCCCCCCCCCCTTAATCTCCGGTAGACCCCGCTGCTGCCGTCGACTACACCGCTGCTGAGTACGACTACTTCGTCGACGACCCTACCCCTACCGTCGAGCTTCCAGGCAAGCAGAGCCATTCTCTTCCCCAGATATCGCCTATCTTTCCGTACTTTTCTTGCACTAGGCATTGTTACTGCTGATGCTACGTTACAATCCTATTCAATTGCATAGCCTGTTTTTGTCGCCCCTTGATGTACCTTCTTTATCCTATGCTGCCTATTATTAATATGCATTATTCAGCAGTGAGCCCTGCGCATTATTAGCTAGGATTAGATAGAGGGCCATGATCACTCAGGGGAGTGAACGCGGGTACAAATATTATAACTGCACAGGTACGGTACAATGCAGACACCGCCTCAGGCCCCCTAGTTCGGCTCTGTCGAGCCACCATCAAGTGTGAGCTATCAAGGAGTAATCCTTGTACTCCACTCGTTGCTGACTCTGTATAGCCGCTCTAGGTACCTGAGCAACGGTTGTCCTTCAGGTAAGAAGTCGGGCGACCCAACGGTGCCTGTGAGAGGTATTGCGACGGGACGACAGGGAGGGTACAACCAGTGTACCAGTGTGCTTGGCCCCTGATCGTTGGCCGCGAGAGTTACCAAACCACGAAAGTAGAGCTCCTCCAAGAGCACACGCGAGATAAGGTAAGGAGATGGTTCACCTTGTTGGTAACCGCAGAGACTTGGTGGGACGACAGGGCAGGCACCGATGTACTGGTGGTCCTGGCTGCTGTCGTTGTCCGCGGGTCAGTTAAGTCGAGGCAACGATAACGGTTGTCCCGCAAGTTAATAAAATGACTAATGGTTCAGTGAATGTCTTGAGTTGGCTATATGCCATGTACGCACTACCTACCCGTGGGAATTACGAGTTATGGGCTCCTCTGCTTCGTAGTGTCGTCCGAGGACTCTTCAAACGTCAGCAATACTGCGGGCTGATTGCCGGGAAGTGGTGTTGTCTTATTTGCTCGCATAGTGGTGTATTATTTGGATTTGCTTTAATTTCACCGGCCAGCCACGCACCGTGCAGGAGTACGTTCGGGTTGGGGTCCAAGGCCCGGCGTACTTAGGATTTAGACCGGCGGATGGCCTCTTTGTTGAGTTTGAAAGATAGGCTACGGAGTGTCGGATAGCCTCGGTGGAGCGTTCCCTAACAAGGTTCCCGCCACCCTGGAGATTCGTGCGTGTAGTGTAACACAAGTGCACCCCTGCAGGGAAGATTAATCTATTCGAATAGCCGTGTCCACGGTAACAGGACGCTTTATGCTGAAGCTGGATCTTACCACTACAAACTATTATTATTAAACTGTATGGTTCCGAGTTTTCTTCCTTGCGGGGATGTCGAGGAGGTGAACTCGGAGGCATTGCTAATTATTAGAACTTATTATTATAAAATGCTGCAGCAACTTCTACTGCATTGTTACTTTATGCTTTATATATCTGTTGGCTGATTCTTACCTCATGCTGCAAGACATCGTCAGAAGATGCTAGTCTTCGATAGGCCTAGCTTCTTACCCTTATTCTGATTTCTATCTTGCAGTCCACTATATACAGCCTCTTCTTTCCGTTGATCCAATGCATAATGCTTAGTAGCGGACGTAAGACTCGCGGGTATGCTAGATACTCACCTTTGCTTTATTTCCCTTTTTCGCTTTGCCTGATCGGCCGCTGCAGCCGACGTTGGAGCCCAGGAGCAGGAGTACCCCGGAGGCGACTACTACGACGTCGAGTTCCCCGTTGACCAGGAGTAGTTCGGTGGATCCCAGGCAGGAGGCCTCGCCTTTTCGATCTGTATCTCTGATGTGATTTGTGCTAGCCTTCTTAAGGCAAAACTTGACTAACTATGTCTGTACTCAGATATTATGGCTTGTATGACTTATGTATTCGGATCCTCGTGATCCCTGGTATTGTAACATATTTGTTTATCCTTTTGTGTTTAGTGTTGTGCTGTGATATTCTCACCGTGGCACCCTAATCTCAGCCGTGTACCCTTCTTGTATGATTACTGTACACGGTCTGATTTTGGGGGCGTCACAAGTTGGTATCAGAGCCGACTGCCTGTAGGAAGCCACCCCACCACTACTTGGTCGATCTTGAGTCTAGACTTTGAAAAACTATTTTGCTAACTTAATATTTGGCTTACGGGCCCACATCGATGTCACTACGCGTGATATCTATGGTATTAGGATCCTTTTCTCCTTACCTATGCTCTGGGACTGCTCTCTTATCCTTGCTGGTAAGTTTTACAAACTCTGACATTAGGATCACGTTCTCTTGATTCCACCCGGCGTTTTGGTGCTTCCCCATTGATTGAGTCGTGTTGCAGGAGTTCTACCCCAGGTCCCGGACCGCGGATCCCATTCTCATTCTGGGCAGGCCGCGCGTCCTCTAGCATTAACTCCTGTGGCCAACAGTTTTCTTGCGGCGTGATTGACATAGTGGAATCTATGTCGCGTCGTGTAATCCTTACCGCGGTCTGCGCGCCGCCTAGTGAGTCCTTTTTCCTTAATTTCTACGACGTTACGCTGCCCGATTTTTGATTGACTCCGTGTGTAAATGTGTATGTCTTATATGACTACTCCTATATATATCCGCGCCTCCTCTTCGTTGTCGTTTTACTTCAGGCTTGATTCCGGTATCTCGTTAAATTTTCATCGCTGAAATACCCCTGTTAAATTCTAGCAGGATGGCTGGTCGTGGTGGTCGTGGTCATGGTCGTGGTGCCAACGACCCACCTCCGCCGCCGGATTACATGGCCACGATGATGCAGCAGTTCGAGCTAAACCGTCAGTTCATGGAGAATGTCATGGCTCAGTTCCCCCAGCCAAATCAGAATGGGCACCACCATCAGCATGCCACCGTGACTCTGCACGACTTCACCCGCCTCAACCCCACTATGTTCCGCAACACTGTTCAACCGTTGGATGCTGATGATTGGCTTCGCGAGATCACTCACGAGCTGGAGTCTGCTAATGTCGATCCAGCCGACTATGTGAACTTTGCGTCTTATCATCTGAAAGGCGCCGCTGCTAAGTGGTGGAGCACCCACAAGCGTTCACTGCCAGTTGGAGAAGTCATCACTTGGGATGAATTTCAGTCTGGCTTCCACGCCCGCTACATTCCTCAGGGGATCATGGATCGTAAGGCGGAAGAATTCCGCAACCTCACTCAGGGCGACATGACTGTTGAAGCCTATCAGCGCGAGTTCCTCAACCTCTCTCGCTATGCGGAAGAAGAGATCACCACTGATGCTTGCAGGCAGCAGAAGTTCCGTCGTGGCCTCAATCCAGACCTCAGGCTCGCTCTTGCCGTTCATGATTTCGCCAACTTCGCCACCATGGTGAACAAGGCTATCACCGTCGAGACTGCCCAGATGGAGCACAAGAACTCTCTGAAGCGTTATCGTGACGTTGGCTCATCTTCGGGCGCAACGCAGAAGCGTCGTATCTGGCTCCCTACCAGTGTGACCCATTCACCTGTCCCTGCTCCAAGGCTGTCTTATGCTGCACCTCGTCTGCTTCCGCCACCGCAGATGCCAAGAGCTCTGCCTGCACCACCCAATGCTACCCCTTCATCCTCAGGATGGATTATGCTTCACGTGCCGCCAACCTGGGCATTTTTCCAAGGAGTGCCCCCAGAAACAGAAGCAACTGGTAGTTCACCCCGCTGGCCGCGGAAATGGTCGTGGCAACAACAGGACCCCCAACTATAATACTGGGTCTGCTGCTTATGCTCGTGGACATGCTAACAACATCAATGTTGAAGAAGCTCAGCAACAACCCGCTACCGTGATGGGTACCCTTCTCGTTAATTCCGTACCTGCTACTGTTTTATTTGATACAGGAGCATCACATTCATTCTTGTCGGAAGCATTTGCATTGTCGCATAACTTCACGCTAGAAAAGATGAACCCACCGATGGTTGTCCGCACCCCGATAGGCCAATGCCAAACCACCAAGATAGTGCCCGGAACCATTGTTGAAATTGAAGGGATTGAATTCCTTGCTTCCCCCATCGTTATGAAGTCTTCCACCATAGACCTCATTCTGGGAATGGATTGGTTGAAATTTCACGATGCCGCACTCTATTGTGGCACCATGTCTGTCCAACTTTTTCACCCCTCCGGCGAGATTGTTAACCACACCACCCGAGTTACCCGTAATGCTGAAACATAGATATTTATGATGAATGCTTTGAATGTCGCCCCCCTTGAAGGCATCGAGAACGTTCCAGTCGTTCGCAATTTTCCCGACGTCTTCCCAGAAGAACTGCCAGGAATACCCCAGATCAGAGAAGTCGAATTTGTCATCGACTTGAGGCCTGACACCACCCCTATTTCCAAGCGTCCTTACAAGATGCCGCCACATGAACTCCTTGAACTTAAGGAGGAAATCGACAAGGCACTTCAGAAGGGATTCATTCGCCCCAGTTCCTCAGCTTGGGGAGCACCTTCGCTTTTTGTCAAGAAGAGCGATGGTACAAACCGATTGGTCCAAGATTAGCGGCCCATTAAACAAGCCACCATCCAGAACAAATACCCACTTCCCCGGATCAACGATCTGTATGATCAACTTGCCGGATCCAAGGTGTTTTCTAAACTCGACTTGAGGTTGGGTTATCACCAAATCCGAGTCCGTGATGAGGACATTCCGAAGACTGCCTTCATTACTCGCTATGGTTCATACGAGTACACTGTCATGTCCTTTGGCTTAACCAATGCTCCAGCCACCTTCTCCAGATTGATGAATTATATTTTCATGGAGTACCTCGACAAGTTCGTCGTGGTTTATCTGGATGATATATTGATATATTCCAAGAATGAAGAAGAACATGCCGAACATCTTTGTCTTATACTGGAGAAGCTTCGAGAACACAAACTCTACGCTAAGTATTCTAAGTGTGAGTTCTGGCTTCCCGAAGTAACCTACCTTGGACATGTGATTTCCAAGGATGGCATTTCCGTCACCCCAGAACGTATCCAGGCTATTCTGGACTGGAATCCTCCCAAGACGGTCAAGCAAGTCCGCAGTTTCCTCGGGCTCGCTAGCTATTGCCGCCGTTTCGTCGAGAATTTTTCCAAGATTGCCAGGCCTCTAACTAATCTGCTTCACAAAGGCGTCAAGTTTGAGTGGACAGATAAATGTCAAGAAAGTTTCCAAGCGCTCAAGGACAAGCTAACTTCTCCCCCGGTGCTCGCTCCCCCTGATACTCAGAAGGACTTCGTGATATATTGCGACGCGTCTCGTCAAGGATTAGGCTGTGTCCTAATGCAAGAGCGCAAAGTGATTGCTTATGGCTCTCGTCAGTTGTGTGCTCACGAAGACAAATATCCAACACATGATCTCGAATTGGCAGCAGTAATTTATGCATTGAAGCTGTGGCGACATTACCTCGTCGGTAATCGTTGCGAGGTCTACACCGATCACCAAAGTCTGAAGTACCTGTTTACTCAGCTAGACCTGAATCTTCGTCAACAACGATGGATCGAGACAATAGCCGACTTCAACATGGATATTTCGTATACCCCTGGCAAGGCTAACGTGATGGCCGATGCCTTGAGCCGCAAAGCTTACTGTTCTGAACTTGAAGTTCAGGTACAACAACCAAATCTGTATGAAGAGCTTCGCAAGCTGAACCTCGAGATTGTTCCTCAAGGTTACGTTAACAACCTGGTTCTCGAGTCAAAACTCGACGCCCTCATCAAGAGTAGGCAGCCTCTTGACGCTGACATTGTGAAGATCAAGCAAGACATCGCAGAAGGAAAGCCCTCCTCTTTTACCATTGATGCCAATGATGGTGATACTGTGTACTTCAAGGGCCGCTTAGTAGTTCCTGTGAGCTCGGCCATCATTAACTGTGGTCCGGATATCATGGAAGAAGCCCATAATTCTCCCTTGTCAATCCACCCTGGCAGTACCAAGATGTATAAAGACCTTTGTCAGCGGTACTGGTGGCCTTACATGAAGCAAGACATCGCCCGCTATGTTTCTCACTGTGACGTTTGCAGTCGCGTCAAGGCCGGACATCAAAAACCTGCTAGCTGGTTGCAACCACTCCCTCCTCCTGATTGGAAGTGGGACAAAGTCGAAATGGACTTCGTCACCGGTTTTCCTAAGTCACAGAAAGGTAACGATGCCATCTTCGTCGTCATCGACCGATTCTCCAAGATTGCTCACTTCCTGCCGGTCAAGGAGACGATCACTGCTAGTCAGTTAGCACACTTGTATATCTCCCGGATTGTGTCACTCCACGGTATTCCGCTGGAGATCAGTTCAGACCGTGGCAGCCTTTTCACCTCACGATACTGGAATAGTTTCATGGAAGCCTTCGGGACTCGTCTGTCTCTCAGCACCGCTTATCACCCCCAGTCGCAAGGCCAAGTTGAACGAGTCAATCAAGTGCTGGAAGACATGCTTCGCGCTTGTGTCCTTTCATTCGGCATGAAATGGGAGGAATCTCTCCCGTACGCGGAATTCTTGTACGACAATAGCTATCATGCTAGCTTGAAGATGGCCCCCTTCGAAGTTCTATACAGACTAAATGTCGAACCCCCCTGAATTGGTCAGGAACTAGGGAACGACCCTACTTCGGACCGGATCTTGTCCAACAAGCTGAAGATCAGGTTCGCATTGTGCAAGAAAATCTCAAGGCCGCACAGTCTCGTCAGAAGAGCAACTATGACCGCAAACACCGGGAAATGGAGTATCAACCTGGTGAATACGCTTACCTCCGTGTCACTCCCATGAGGGGCACTCATCGCTTCGGTATCAAGGGCAAGTTGGCTCCTCGCTACATTGGCCCGTTCTGTATCCTTTCCAGGAGTGGACCCGTGGCATACCGGTTGGAATTGCCGCCGAACCTCTCCCAAGTCCACGATGTCTTCCACGTGTCGCAACTTCGTCGCTGCTGCAAGGACCCTATCCGCGAAGTGGAACATGATATGATCGAGCTGCAACAAGACTTGACTTATCGAGAACATCCGAGCCGCATTCTCTATTAGTCTGAACGTCGAACCCGCAACCAGACCGTCAAGTTCCTCAAGGTTCAGTGGTCGAATCATTCTGAAGATGAAGCCACCTAGGAACGCGAAGATCGCCTTCGGGATGAATACCTCGATCTTTTCCTCGCTACCACTTAAATTCTCGGGACGAGAATTCTTGTAGTGGGGGAGATTCGTAACACCCTCAGTTGTTTGTAACAGTAATCCTTTTTGCTAATGACAATTACTATTGCCAATCCCTGTTGCTAATCATGCCATGATCAAATTTGAATCAAATCAAATCCAAAATGCCTTTTTGTTGATATTAAAAATAATGTTGCAAATAAAACTTGTCCAAAAATTATACAACCACTTTTATTAAATCACAAATAATCATTGGGTCATGTCCATGTGGTTATGGTATTTTATTAAGCCACTGAAAAATCCAAACAACTCAAACAGTAGCAAAAACAGTGGGATTTGGTGCATTTTTAATAATATAAAATATCAAATGATTTTATAAAAACTCAAAATCTTTTGTGGCACCTCAGTAATATGTAACCCTAATGTACAAACACCAATAACATTTTACAAAAATTCTAGGGTTAATAAATCAATTACAGAAAAGAAATAGAACAAACAGCAAAACAAAACAAAACAAAACAAAAAAGGCTATCCCTCGCCCTAGGCGAGGCCCACACCAGGCCCATCTCCCTTGTCTTCTTCTCCCAACTGCTCCCTCACCTGCTCCCGTACGGCGCCGAGCTCGCCGCGACGCTGGCAAGCCGGACCCGTCCCCACCTGCTCCCTCCCGACGCCAATGCGATAAGGCCACCCCGGCCGACCCCCTGGACATCCTCCCCCTCCCTTTCCCCTCCTCCTCTTCTCGTAGTCGTCGGGGAAAGATACCACCCGAGCCGCCGTCGCCATGGCCGTGAGCTCACGCGGCCAGTGAGCTCGCGTCGCCACGCCGCCTTGTCCAAGCCGTTCGCCAACGTCGTCTTCATCGTCCACCGCAAGGAATCGAGCCGACGCCGTCCACAGCAAGCGCACGCCCAAGTTCCCTTTTCCTCGCCGCCGTTGAGTCGCAGTCGCGATTCGCCGCCGTCGAGCCTCCTTCGAGCCCGCCGTCACCTGCACTGCACTCCTGGTGAGCTTCTACGCCTCCCCCAACTCACCGACGAGCAAATCGTGCCCTGTAGCCCACCCCGCCATTAGGGCAGCAAGCTTGCTGCCGCCGGCGAGCTCCTCCCCGCGCCCTAGCTCACGCTTTTGGCGTGCCACTCGCGTCACTTCGCGCGCGTTGCTTCCAGGAACCGTTTCGCGTAGTGCATGACCAAGGTTTCCTGCTGTGGCGTCGTCGCCGTCGAGCTCCCGTACCGCACCTCCGCCTCGCACGCGCCGGCCCCGATTCCGGCGCCCCCAAGTCACCGCACCACCACCATTCACCTCCCCGTCGCCCCCTGGTTCGAACGCAACCGGCGGCGCCCCCTACCGTGCCCTGTGACGACGGCTAGCTCGACCTCGTCGGCGCTCTGTCGCCGGTGAGCTCGCCGGAGTCACTGCCCAGTAGGGCCCCCTTGTCAGAAATATAATTAGTATTAAGATAATCCTCTGATGGGCCACTGACAGCAGGGCCCCACCCCTGTTAAACTTGTTATTAGGTCTAAATGGTAATAACCCCCTGGGTCTCTGACGTGTGGGCCCAGGCAATTGATTTAATCACTGAATTTATTTAGCTATTAAATCAACACATCTGTCCATGACAAGTGGCCCCCACTGGGTTAATTGATTAATAAAATGTTTTAGTTAATAATCAGAGGCTGACTGGTGGGACCAGAGGCTTTTTTGATTTATTAAAATGTTTTATAAATAAACAGAGGCTGACATGTGGGTCCCACATGTCAGGCACTGTTTTGGATAATGTTTTGGATAATGTTGGAATTTATTAATAAAAGAAATTAAGAAAATCATTTAAATGATTTAAAACTTTGAAATTCAATAACTTTTAAACCATAACTCAGATTCAAAAACTTTATACATGAAAATTGATCAGAAAAATGTAACGAATACGAATACTGTATTCGTATGTCTATCACACCCCTCTAACAAAACGAACATCGAACCGTCCCCCTCCGGACCGACTGTCCGATAAATTGTCCGGTACTGCTAAAGTACCCGGATGAATTTATTTCGAACACGAATGTTTCTCAGAATAGATCAACTAGCACGGATACACCCCCCTTATGTTTTTCCGGTACCCACGACACCTCCGTCTTGATCCTTCCCCCCCTCCGGACACCCTGTCCGGTAATCACCCGGAGCCGGTAGTTCATCCTCAGATGAATTTCCGTTCCGAGCAACGTGCATTGCACTGCGTTAGAACACCGTTAACATTTCATCTATCATGACATGCATCTGTTTGTATATGTTTGCTGTCTATTTACTGTTTCTCCCCCCCCCCCTTAATCTCCAGTAGACCCCGCTGCTGCCGTCCACTACACCGCTGCTGAGTACGACTACTTCGTCGACGACCCTACCCCTACCGTCGAGCTTCCAGGAAAGCAGAACCATTCTCTTCCCCAGATATCGCCTATCTTTTCGTACTTTTCTTGCACTAGGCATTGTTACTGCTGCTGCTACGTTACAATCCTATTCAATTGCATAGCCTTTTTTTGTCGCCCCTTGATGTACCTTCTTTATCCTAAGCTGCCTATTATTATTATGCATTATTCAGCAATGAGCCCTGTGCATTGTTAGCTAGGATTAGATAGAGGGCCGTGATCACTCAGGGGAGTGAACGCGGGTACAAATATTATAACTGCACAGGTACGGTACAATGTAGACACCGCCTCAGGCCCCCTAGTTCGGCTCTGTCGATCCACCATCAAGTGTGAGCTATCAAGGAGTAATTCTTATACTCCACTCGTTGCTGACTCTGTATAGCCGCTCTAGGTACCTGAGCAACGGTTGTCCTTCAGGTAAGAAGTCGGGCGACCCAACGGTGCCCGCGAGATGTATTCCGACGGGACGACAGGGAGGGTACGACCAGTGTACCGGTGTGCTTGGCCCCTGATCGTTGGCCGCGAGAGTTACCAAACCACGAAAGTCGAGCTCCTCCAGGAGCACACGCGAGACAAGGTGAGGAGACGATTCACCTTGTTGCTAACCGCAGAGACTTGGTGGGATGACAGGGTAGGCACCGATGTACTGGTGGTCCTGGCTGCTGTCGTTGTCCGCGGGTCAGTTAAGTCAAGGCAACGATAACGGTTGTCCCGCAAGTTAATAAAATGACTAATGGTTCAGTGAATGTCTTGAGTTGGCTATATGCCATGTACGCACTACCTACCCGTGGGAATTACGAGTTATGGGCTCCTCTGCTTCGTAGTGTCGTCCGAGGACTCTTCAGACGTCAACAGTACTGCGGGCTGATTTTCGGGAAGTGGTGTTGTCTTATTTGCTCGCGCGGTGGTGTCTTATTTGGATTTGCTTTAATTTCACCGGCCAGCCACGCACTGTGCAGGAGTACGTTCGGGTTGGGGTCCAAGGCCCGGCGTACTTAGGATTTAGACCGGCGGATGGACTCTCTGTTGAGTTTGAAAGATGGGCTACAGAGTGTCGGATAGCCTCGGTGGAGCGTTCCCTAACAAGGTTCCCGCCACCCTGGTGATCCGTGCGTGTATTGTAACACAAGTGCACCCCTGCAGGGAAGATTAATCTATTCGAATAGCCGTGTCCACGATAACAGGACTCTTTATGTTGAAGCTGGATCTTACCACTACAAACTATTATTATTAAACTGTATGGTTCCGGGTTTTCTTCCTCGCGGGGATGTCGAGGAGATGAACTCGGAGGCATTGCTAATTATTACAACTTATTATTATACGATGCTGCAGCTACTTCTGCTGCATTGTTACTTTATGCTTTATATATTTGTTGGCTGATTCTTACCTCATGCTGCAAGACATCGTCGGAAGATGCTAGTCTTCGATAGGCCTAGCTTCTTACCATTATTTTGATTTCTATCTTGCAGTCCACTATATACATCCTCTTCTTTCCGTTGATACAATGCATAATGCTTAGTAGCGGACGTAAGACTCGCGGGTATGCTAGATACTCACCTTTGCTTTATTTCCCTTTTTCGCTTTTCCTGATCGACCGCTGCAGCCGACATTGGAGCCCAAGAGTAGGAGTACCCCGGAGGCGACTACTACGACGTCGAGTTCCCCGTTGACCAGGAGTAGTTCGGTGGATCCCAGGCAGGAGGCCTCGCCTTTTCGATCTGTATCTCTGATGTGATTTGTGCGAGCCTTCTTAAGGCAAAACTTGACTAACTATGTCTGTACTCAGATATTATGGCTTGTATGACTTATGTATTCGGATCCTCGTGATCCCTGGTATTGTAACATATTTGTTTAACCTTTTGTGTTTAGTGTTGTGCTGTGATATTCTCACCGTGGCACCCTAATCTCAGCCGTGTACCCTGCGTGTATGATTACTGTACACGGTCTGATTTTGGGGGCATCACATCAGTATTGCACGTGACCCGGTGAAGCATGAGCTTAAGCATATTGGTGTTGATGCTTCCTTTGTCCGTACCAGTGTGCAGGATCAGATTATTGTGCTCCACTATGTGCCTTCAGAGCTACAGTTGGCAGATTTCTTTACGAAGGCCCAGACTCGATCACAGCATTGGTTTTTCTTCTCCAAAATCAGTGTTCTTCATCCACCATGAGTTTGAGGGGGGGGTGTTAGAGTAGATTATAGTATCCCTATTAGCTAGGGGTTTTCCTGCATATTTATCACCTGCACATGTACTATATATTGCGGCCTTTGGCCCCCATGGAATACAAGTTGCTTATTCCTAACATGTAGTACTAGGCTCTGGCTTCAGCATAAAGCGTCCTGTTACCATGGACACGGCTATTCGAATAGATCAAACTCTCTGCAGGGGTGCACTATTGTTCAGCCTGCACGCTCGGATCTCCAGGGTGGCGTACACCTTGTTAGGGAATGCCCCACCGAGGCTATCTGTGACGCCCCCAAAATCTGACCGTGTACAGTAATCATACACGCAAGTTACACGATCGAGATCAGTGACTCACGGTAAGATATCACAACACAACTCTACAAATAAAATAATACAAGTTGTTTAATACAAGCCAGGGGGCACGAGGGCTCGAATACAACAGCTCGAAAGCACAAAGTTAGCGGAAGCAAAAGTATCTGAGTACAGACACAAGGTACACATGATCTTCCTTAAGAAGGCTAGCACAAAACAACAACGATCAAAAAGGCGAGGCCTCCTGCCTGGGAACCTCCAAACTACTCCTGGTCGTCGGGGATCTCCAAGTCGTAGAAGGCATCAGGGATCTTCACGTTGCGGTGGTCGGCATCGGGGATCTCCTGCTCCTGGAAGGCTCCAACGTCGACTACAACGATCGATCAGGCAATCCAAAAAGGGGGGGATAAAGCGAGGGTGAGTATCTAGCATACCCGCAAGTCTTACATCCGCTACTAAGCATTTATGCATTTGTATCAAATGGAAAGGGGAGGCTGTATATAGTGGACTGCAAGCTAGAAATCAGAATAAGGATGAGAAGCTAGGCCTATCGAAGACTAGCATCTTCCGACGAGTGTTGAAGCATGAGAAGAGAATAGCCAACAGTTCAATATAAAGCATAAAGTAACAATGCAGCAGAAGTTGCTGCAGCATTGTATAATAGTAAGTTGTAATTATTAGCAATGCCTCCGAGATCCCTTCCTCGACTCCCCTGCGAGGAAGAAAAACCCGGAAACAACAGTTTAATAGTAGTAGTTTGTAGTAGTAGGATATGGCTTCAGCATAAAGCGTCCTGTTACCGTGGACACGACTATTCGAATAGATTAATCTTCCCTGCAGGGGTGCACTTGTGTTACACTACAGGCATGGATCTCCAGGATGGCGGCCACCTTGTTAGGGAACGCTCCACCAAGGCTATCCGACACTCCGTAGCCCATCTTTCAAACTCAACAGAGAAGTCATCCGCCGGACTAAATCCTATGTACGCGGGGCTTTGGACCCTAACCCCGACGTACTCCTCCACGGTGCGAGGCTGGCCGGTGAAGTTAAATCAAATACAAATCACACTGCTCGAGCAAAGAAGACAACACCATTTCCCTGCGCAGGCCGCGGTACTGCTGACGTCTGAAGAGTCCTCGGACGAGACTATGAAGCTGGGGAGCCCATAACTCCTAATTCCCACTGGTAGGTAGTGCGTACATGGCATATAGCCAACTCAAGACATCCACCGAACCATTAGTCATTTTATTAACTTGCGGGACAACCGTTATCGGTTCCTCGACTTAACTGACCCGCGGACAACGACAACAGTCAGGACCACCAGTACATCGGTGCCTGCCCTGTCGTCCCACCAAGTCTCTGCGGTTACCAACAAGGTGAACCGACTCCTTACCTTATCTCGCGTGTGCTCCTGGAGGAGCTCGACTTTTGGTTTGGTAACTCTCGCGGCCAACGATCAGGGTCCAAGCACACCGGTACACTGGTCGTACCCTCCCTGTCGTCCCGTCGCAATACCACTCGCGGGCACCGTTGGGTCACCCGACTTCTTACCTTTAAGGACAACCGTGTTCAGGACCCTAGGGAAACTATACATAGTCAACAACGAGTGGAGTACGAGGATTACTCCTTGATAGCTCCACTTGATGTGGCTCGGCAGAGCCGAGGTAGGGGCCTTAGGCGATGTCTGCATTGTACCGTACCTGTGCAATTATAATCACCGTATCCGCATTCACTCCTAGAGTGATCACGACCCGCTATCTAATCCTAGTTGACTAACAATGCGCAGGGCTTACTGCTGAATAACATATATATTATAATAGGCAGCATAGGATAAAGGAAGGTACATCGAGGGAGATAAAAACAGGCTATGCAATGGAATAGGATTGTAACGTAGCAGCAGCAGTAACAATGCCTAGTGCAAGAAAAGTACGGAAAGATAGGCGATATCTGGGAAGAGAATGGCTCTGCTTGCTTGGAAGCTCGCGGTAGGGGTACGGTCGTCGACGGCGTAGTCGATCACAGGGGCATCGACAGCGGTCGTCGGGACTACCGGTCAATAAGAGGGGGGAGAAACAATAAATACACAACAATAATAGCAATACAAATACAAGACATGGGAAAAGCAATGTTAACGGTGTTCTAACGTAGGGCAAGGCGTATTGCTCGGAGCGGGAATTCATCCGGGGATGAAATACCGGCTCCGGGTGATTATCGACAAACGACCCGGAGGGGAAAGGTTCCATGTCTGTAGTGTCGTGAATATCTGACAGACATGTGGATAATGTATCCGTGATCGTTGATGCATTCCGAACAACTTTTATGTTCAGAACAATTCCATCCGAAAAGTTTTACCGGCACCGGGTAATTACCGGACAAACGATCCGGAGTGGAAAAGTCTCGGGTTTGTTATGGTAGAGGGTGCGGTGGGTATGCGGGTAGCGTATTTTTATTCTTTATATTTTTCTGATCAATTTTGATGTATAAACTTTTTGAATCTGACTTACGGTTTAAAAGATATTCAATTTCAAAGTTTAAATCATTTTTAATTCAATTTTTTAATTTCTTTTATTTATTAAATAGACATTATCCAGAACTGTGTATGTTGACTGGTCAACCTTGACAAGGGGGTCTCACATGTCATAGACTATTTTTGTATTTCATTGAAATTTTGCTAAGTTTCGAATTTTGTCTCCTAACATCACTTAGCCATTTTCGAGAGCTTACGGTATTGGGTTCTGCTCATCCGCCGAGTTAGTGCCTTATATCAAGTCGAACAATTTTCTGTGGTCTCGAATCTGGTACGGAAGCCAAGTTTATCAGGGTTCATTTACTTAGTTTAAACCTTGCTAGAAAAGTGCTACTCAATGTTAATTTCAGAAATTGTTAAAAGATATAAACTTTGCTTGATGATTGCTATTTATCCATAGCTCTAATAGAGATTAATCCTACATGTGTTTTACACTATATTATGTTTACTACTAAGCCAAGCATTCATATGGCATGAAAGATCATCACAGCTTGCTCATCAAAAAGTTTAAAGTAGCAATGACCATAAACTGTTTTTCAATTAGTATAAATCGACATTTTATGATTTTTATAGGAATTAATCCATGCATCAAAAGGAGTTGTTACAGTGGAACAAAATGGACCTCATCAAGTATACTATCAATCCACACAAATTTTATCTATATTTGAATTTATTTTTCCCTATTTCTGCTGCTGTTTTGTTGCACACAAAGGGGTTCAGTAGCAGCAGCCATCAGCAGCAACACAGCTTCAGTAGCCGCAGCAGCTGCAGAGAGCAGCGCAGCAGCGTCCCCGGGCGGGCAGGCGCGTGGCCGGTGGCCGAAGCCAGCCGGGGGTGCGCTCACCATGCACACACGCAACGCACTCACGCACAGCACCCACAGCACGCACACATGGCACAAACCACTTGCACGTTCACACCACGCCATGGCTAAACCATCCATGGCCAGGACAGAGTAGCAGCAGCCATGCATGGCCACGACAAGTTCGGGGATAGCGAACCGAGTACGACCGGTACGCGCGTAGACACGGCAAGTCCGCAACGAGGGTGTCGGTGCAAGGCAGGGCGCGGCGAGTACGGCTCCGGCCATGGCGGCCGAGCATGGGACGGCGGCTTACGGCGACGGATCTGATGGGGAAAACATGGGAATCGGGGGAGGAGCTCACCACGGAGCTCGGGGACATGGCCAGGAGGCGAGGGGACGACCGGAGCAGCGGCATCGGCGACGATTTTGTGGCGGCCGTGGGCGGAGACGAAGACAATGGCGAACGTACGGGCCGTCCCAGCTCGAATCGATGGATGTAGCCGAAGGAGACTGCGACGGGGAATCTCCTGGACATCTTGACGCACCGAGAGGAGGCTGGTGGCCGCGGAATCGACGAAGGGACAGCGACTTGGAGCCTCTGACGACGAACAGAGGAATGGGGCAAACGAGAGAGAGAATAGGGAGGCTAGGGTTCGTCCGGGGTGTCGAGGGCGTCGGCCTTATCCTCCTGCACGACCGCGGGATGGTACACGACGACATCCGCGGTGTGGACGGCAGCACGCGTGCCATGGCCACCACGCCACGGCCTCTTCCTTCTCTTGTACGTGAAGAAGGAGAAGGCCCTTAGATGGGCTGGGCCGCTTACTGTAGTAGCAGCCTCTAAGTTCACTGTGTGATGTTTCTCTTTTTCTTTAATTAGTTTTTTTCTTTTATGCTTCCTACTTATTTGTTGCACCAATTTAGTTTTGCAAGATGTGCTACTCAACAAAACAAATACTTTACAATAGTCAGAGATGGTACAAAAAGATTGGGGCTCAAATAAATTATTTTGAATTTTATTTAAATAGTAAATAATTAAATGGAGTTTTTTTACCTACTATTTTATTTATTTAAACCATTTAAATCATTTGATAATTCTCCATTTCTATTTTATTATGACCTACTGGTTACTAGGTATTTTATAAAATTGTTTACATCATTTTAGGTTTAACTTTATGTTCTCCTATTATTTTAATTTCTAGGGCAAATTAATATCCTACCATTATTGGTTTCACTATTTATTATTGACTTGGGATTTTTGAAAATGATAAGAATAATTTGTTTAATTGTTAGCAAAGGTTTTACCTTGACAGGCCTTATGAAAATGACTTGGAGTGGAATTATTTCCTAAGGCAATAGTGAATGAGGGTGATCATGATGACAAGGCATTTAACAAGGTGATCATTGTTGAATTACTGTTGCATGATTACCGGGGTTTTACACTATCCGACACGCCGAGGCCCATCCTACGGCTAATCAGTGAGGTCCCCGTTGGTCTAAAGTCCTAAGAACAAGGGGGTCTTGGGCCATCGCCCCTCGCTCTCCGGGTCGGTGTGAGGACGGTGGATACCACGCAACTCTATCATGGATGCGGATCCGACCGTGCCACAATGCTGAACTGGACGTCTTTCAGAGCTTTCGAATGAGACCACAATATGGAGGGCCCACACCGTAATCCCACGTGGAGATAGTGCGTACAAGCCAAAAGGCTACTCAAGTCATCCACCTGAACCATTAGTCATTTTATTATTTTCTGTCGGGACAACCGTTTTCGTTGCCTTTTATCTGGGTGAGTCGTGGACAATGACATCAGCCAGGACCACCAGTACATCAGTGCCTTCCCTGTCGTCCCACCAATTCTTGCGGTTACCAACAAGGTGATTCGTCTCCTTACCTTATCTCGCGTGTACTCTTGGAAGAGATCGACTTTCGTACAACAGGGTATCTCACGGCCAACGAGCAAGGAACAGTCCCACGATGGTATCCGCCTGTCCTGCCGCCCCGATACAATCCCTGCGCGGGCACCGTTGGGTCACCCGACTCCTTACCTTATAAGGACACCTATTGATTCGAGTGCCTACCATCAAGTGAAACCAGGAGGAATCACCCTCGATGGTACACTTGAAGAGGTTCGGCAGAGACATCAGCGGAATGAACTAAAGAGGTAAACCTCGTATCATCCCGGTGATGCTACGCTATTGAGCTGACGAGAGTGAAATACGAGTCCATCCACTCGTAAGTCAAAGTCGAAGCGACTCGGCAAAGTCTCGCCGTTGTAGGGCGTCTGCATTGATCTGTACCTGTTGCAGTTATAATATTTTGTAATCCTTGTTCACTCACCAGAGCGATCACGGCCCTCTATTCTAACCCTAGCTAACAATGCACAGATTTTACTGCTGAATATAATATAATTATAAGGCAGAATAGGATAAAGGAAGGCACATCAAGGGGTGACAATGACAGGCTATGCAATTGAATAGGTAAGCAACATAGCAGCAGCAGCAAATGCCTAGTGCAAGAAATGTACGGAAAAGATAGGCGATATCTGGGGAAGGAAAATGGCTGTGCTTGCCTGGAAGCTCGACAGAAGGGGTACGGTCGTCGACGAAGTAGTCGTACTCAGCAACGCCGACAGCGGTCGCCAGGTCTACGGGACAATAAGAAGGGGGGAAGAAACAATGAATACACAACAATAATAGCAACACAATTGAAAGACACGGCAAACGTTTAGCTAGGGGTGAACTAACGTAATGTTACACGTTGCAGACGAAACGGGAATTTTACCGGCTCCCGGGCGATTACCGGACAGTGCAACCGAAGGGGGAATGTCTCGTTTTCGTTGTGTTAGAGGGGTGTGGTGGGGGTATGGGTAGCGTATCCGTATTCGTTGTATTTTTCTGACCAATTTTGATGTATAAATTATTTTGATCTCACTTACGGTTTAAAAGATATTGAGTTTCAAAGTTTAAATCAATTTAAAACAGATTCTGGATTTCTTTTTATTAATAAACCAACATTATCCAAAATAGTGATATTGACTGATCAAACTGACATAGGGGACCCACATGTCATAGGATGGTCCTTTGACTGGTCAACTGACCAGTACGTCCCACAGGTCATAGACCCATGTTGATATCTTTGAAATTTTCTAAGTCTAGGAATCTGCTATTATTTAACCCATTTGTGAATTTAATAACTAAACAATTATGCCTCAAACAAATATATGCCCATGACATTATTTGATCCTGGTTATGTGTAGAACATGTCCATGTCATTTTCATTATTAATAAAAGTCAATAACACAAAGTTTTGGGCTTACGAAGTGGTTAAGATAATGCTTCAAACTTAGAAGAAATTTACTAAGTCTGGGAATTCTGTTGTTAACAGAATTTTGCTGTTTTCAAAAGGACACAACTAGAGTTTTATACCTCCTATGATTTTGATCCCAACATCATCTTTGAGCACCTTCTATTATCTATAAATTGGTGCAAGTTTCATTCACATTAGACTTCATTTGCCTATTTAAATCTTTGCTAGAAAAGTCCTACCCAATGTTATCTCCAGAAATGCTTATAAGATATGAACTTTTCTTGATGATTGCCATTCATCCATAGATCAAATTGAGATGATTTCTATAGGTGTTTTGTACTATAACAAGAGTAGAATCATGCACTGCCCTGATGTCTACGGACGCTTCTATTCTTGTAGACTATGTTGGGCCTTCAACCACAGAGGTTTGTAGGACAGCAGCAATTTCCCTCAAGTGGATGACCTAAGGTTTATCGAACTCAGGGAAGTAGAGGTTGAAGATGGTCTCTCTCAAGAAACCCTGCAATTAAGATACAAGAAGTCTCTCGTGTCCCGAACACACCTAATACAACTAGTAGTTGTATAGGTGCACTAGTTCGGCGAAGAGATGGTAAAATTATGGTGATAGGTGTGGCAAATCAAAGTAATATAAATCTGTAATAAAAAGTGCAGCAAGCAAACATGTGACAAAAGTGAGCACAAACGGTGTAACAATGGTGGAAACAAGGCGTAGGCTTCATACTTTCACTAGTGGCAACTCCCAACAACATTAACATAGTCGAATCACACGATATTTCCCATAAAACATGCAATGGAGAAGCACTCGGAGGTCATTCCTTTGTGGTCAAGAGAGGACGAGAATTATGTAGGGCTACAAAAGCACACCTCAAAGTTCGTAGTTCTCAATCTATGGATTTCCCAATGTCACCGCGGCAATCCAAAGAGAGTACCACAATCAACACAACATATCTCAAGGATAGTCAAATACAATCACCAAGAGACTCTCAATCTTCAATCAACACACAAAATAGGAAATCACTCATGAAAATATTCTTCTAATTCATGTCCAATAGACTGCTGTCACCATGGTCTCGGGGATTATACTAGATAAGATCAAGTGAGTACATCAATCCAATACATAGAGGAAGGGGAAATATCATGGGATCGCCCTAGATTAACATAGCCTATGATCACAACGAAGATCACATCATGGGAGTGATAATTGACCACATAGCTAATGGTAGAAACCTTAGCCCCGAGGAGTAACTACTCCCGCTTCATGGAGCAAGGAACTAACGTCGATGGAGATGAATCCGGTGGCACTTCCCCGTCCCGGCAGAGTGCCGGCACAGGAATTCTGGTCCCCCGAAGTTTGTCGGTGATGGCGGCGGAGATCGGAAACGCTTCTGGAAAAAGTACTTTGATATTAGGGATTTCCTCCGTGGGGGTTAAATATAGGCCAAAGGAGGGGGGCACAGGGCAGCCAGGAGGGTAGGTGGCGAGGCCTAGGGTGGACCCGGGCCGGGCACCCTCCTGGGCCCCTGGTGGTAGCCCTCCTGCCATGTCTTGGTTATTCCGGAAGCTTCCGGGACGCTGATTTTTTATATAATTTTTCCGGGATTTATTGGGCACTTTAATTATTGGAAAAACCTGAAATGCAAAAACAGCAGAAAACAGGAACTGACAACTGGGTGCACTGAGTTAGTATGTTAGTCCAAATATGATCAAAAGTGTACGAAAGTTCAAGAAAAACATGGCAAAGTCACACAAATCATGCATGGAGCAAGCAGAAATGATAGATACGTTTGGGACGTATCAACATCGCCAAGCTTAATTCCTGCTCATCCTCGAGTAGGTAAATGATAACAAGCATAATTTCTGTTGTGACATGCTAGCAGCCATATAAGAATTTTGAAAAGTAAAGAAATCAAGGTATGTGATTCAATTCAAGTCATAACATGCAAGAGAATATATTAGCATTGAAACAAGCAACGAAAGAACATTAGGTGCAAGAGCTCTCGCTGTCCGTGACTCGAATGTCTCCAAATGGTGTTTGCGTGCAAGAAGGGGGATATGGAATACGAGAAAAAGGTATTTTTGTGTTGAGAACTCAATCTACTAAAGTTTCACACTTGGTCTCCTTTGGAATCTTATCTTGACTCGTCCCCAGACCACTAGCCAGGTACAAGTCAATTTGATCCACTCCTTTTCGATGTTTTGAGCACTCATGCAATGGATGAGTGTAAGCACGAGAGTTGACACTTAGGATGGCAAAAAGAGAATATGGTGGAGGAGGAAGAAAAAAAGGATGATAAATGCTCACACCAATGAGGACAATCATAGGCGAGAAGGCCAAATGATAGATATGATGTGAGGAGTAGGGATTGCCATGCAACGGATGCACATATGAGCTAAAAACTCTCCAAGGGAACTAGTGGGGGTGCATCCAACTTGCTTGCTCAAGAAGACCTAGAGCTCGTTTGAGGAGGCTCATCATTGGAATATACAAGCCAAGTTCTATAGTGTGAAGGGTCCCCACATAGCTATATGCATGATCATCTCTATGGAGTACAAGGATAAGAGGGAGTACTAGTGTGGATCTTGCAAAAGGATAGTAGTGTTGCCCCTTTCTCTCTTTTTATTTATTTTTCTCTTTTTTCTATTTTTTGTATTTTTTGGTGGCCTCAATGGCTCTTTCTATTTAACTCTCATTTGTGCTCTTTGGGATCTTTTGATTTGTCCACTTTGGGATCTTTTCCTCACTTAAGGGAATCACTCTAAATTACAAGAGGGTATAGAAGATCTTTTACACTTTACAAGGTACTCAAATCATAAAGAAGATGTAGCTATCATGATGTATGCAATGTATGCCGCTGCCAGTGTAGCAGGAACATGTATGACATGAAGATCAATTCATGAAAAGGTGGATGTTGCATGGCAATATATCTCGGAAAGGCTATGGAAATGCCTTGATAGGTAGGTATGGTGGCTGTTTTGAGGAAGGATATAAGGAGGTTTATGATGACAGATCGTATCATGCCAAGTGTTTGGATGTACCGGCGAAGGTGGACGCCAACTGTCGGAGTGAGAAGAAGGCCATGCACGGCACATGAGAGGCTAGCAAATATGAGGAGGTGGAAGTGTCAACTTTCAATACTTACATTAGTCCGAAGAACTCATGCACTTATTATCGGTAACTCTCAATCTAATAAGGAGGTTCACAACGAGACAAGTACCCCGAGGAGGAGTGTATGGGGGTTTGGTTATCCTTGCGCATCCTTGACTCATGGTACGTGAGTGTACTCTAATATCCGACCCCTCAGAAGAGTAGTGATCCATCTAGTAGCTAGAGTTCTCAACTAGTTTTGTAGGTTTTGAAAATAAACACGAATTGCCCAAAATACGACACCTATCACTAATAGGCTAGAGCTCTTGACACCGAAAGTTCAAACATTACTCACATCAATGCCTCAAACTATTGCAAGTTACTACTAAAATTAAATAGCAACCTCAATTACCTACTCTCAAGACAAGACACGACTCAGTGCAACAACCAACTCTCTTAAAAAGATAAACATGAAAACTAAAGAGAGTTCCAGCAACAAACTAAACAAAAGCCAAGGCTCTTGCTAAAGACAAACTAAAACTAAAACTAAACATGGAAGTAGCTATGAAAAGATAAAGAACACACAACAACAAAAAGATAGGCATGAAGAATCATATGATGTGTTCTAGATTTTGAAAGTGGAGCGTGTTTCTCTCCCACACAAAGTAAGACGGGATCTAACTTGTTATGAACAGCAAGCAAAGCTAAATAAAACTAAAAATAAAACCTAAGAGCGAGACGCTCCAAGCATAGAACATAACGCATGAAGTGATAAAAATATAGTGAGACGAAGGACGAACTGATGATTGTTGATGGAGAAGGGGATGCACGGGGGCATCCCCAAGCTTAGAAGCTTGAGTCTCCTTGAATATTTGTTGGGGATGAATGGGGGCATCTAATACGTCCAAAACGTATCTATAATTTCTGCTTGCTCCATGCATGTTTTGTGTGACTTTGCCATGTTTTGCTTGAACTTTCATACACTTTTGAGCATATTTGGACTAATCTATTAACCCAGTGCACCCAGCTGCCAGTTGCTGTTTTCTGCTGTTTTTGTATTCCAGGTTTTCCGGCCATTAAAAGTGCTCCAAAACATCCGGGAAAATCAGATAAAAAATCAGCGCAACGGAAGCTTCCGGAATCACCAAAGGAGGGAAGGAGGGCCACCACCAGGCAGCCAGGAGGGCAGGTGGTGCGGCCCCACCCTGGGCCGCGCCAGGCACCCTCCTGACTGCCTCGTGGCCCCTCTCGGTGCCCCCTTTCGCCTATATTTACCCCCGTGACGGAAACCCCTAAGATCAATCCCTCTTTCGCGATCTCGCCTCTGTACCGCCGCCGCCGCCGTTTCAAGATCGGGGCTGCCTGGAGAAGCTGCTCCGGCACCCTGCCGGGAGAAGCTACCCCCTCCGGGAGACCATCCATAGCCATGGACGCCTCCCGTATGTACCGTGAGTAGTTTCCCTTGGACCATGGGTCCGTGACCAGTAGCTATTTGATCTATCTCTCCCTTCTTTGTGCCTCCACTTTTGAGTCCTCGTGAGCTGCCTCACATGATCGAGGCACCTTTGTAATTTTCTGTTGTTGCTATGCTGAGTTCGTTGGGATCTGATGGCTTATGGGACTATGTTCAGATTGTGATGAGTAATATATTTGGTTCTTCTCTTTTATATTTTTTTCTTGAGTAAATTCTTGCATGTTCTCCGTTGCCGTATTTTACTTTGGCCAAGTGATTTATTGCAACTCCAAGAGGGAGCGTTATGCTTGATTGTGGGTTCATCCCCTTGATGTCTAGCTTGAGTGACAGAAACATGAGACTAGGGGATGTGTTGTTGCCACCAGGGATAAAACAACGGTGCTTGTATCCGCGGGTGCAAGGATTTTTTACTTTACGCAAAGTTCTTTTAATGCAGTTGTCTGTTGCTTTGAGTTTACACTTTGGGTGGGATTCGAAACTTAATACCAGCGAGATGTTCTGGATAGATATCTCAAGGTGGATGATTCGTAGTAGATGCAGTTGGATTTTGGTCTACTTACCTTGGCGTACTGCCCATTGCTTTTGAGCCCTTCCTTTCTTTGGAGCATAGTTAGCATTGCGGTGCCTTCATAATCCTGTCAATTGCCCAACTGTGATTTGTTTACCTCGCTAGCACTTTTATCGTCTTTTGGGAGAGAGACATCACTAGTGAAAATCACGTGACCTTGGTCCCTCTTCATATCATTGTTTACACCATCAATTTACTTTCAGTATTTACTTTCAGTTGCCACTATCATTATCTCTTGCGTTAATCCTTTGTAAACAGCAAGGCCGGAGGAATTGATAACTCCTCTGTACTCGTTGGGAGCAATGTTATTTGTTGCTCTGTGCAGGTCCACGTCAACTATCTAGCCCGAAGCTAATTTCTGGCGCCGTTGTCACCTTCTTGTATCTCTTGGAGTCCTACTGGTTCGATAACCTTGGTATCTTTACCGAGGGAAATTTTCTGCTACGCTACATCTCCTCTTCCACTTGGGGTAACCAACGAGAAGTGAGAGAACTATCCTCACCGTATCAGCATCCCCAAGCTTGAGCGCTTAACACTCCCGAATCTTCTTTCATCATCTTCCATCGCACACTTGAAAACTCCCTTCATACATAACTCATCATAAGATGATTAGAGAGGTTAGTACCCTTAATAAATAATTTTTCTCCACTGGATATAAAGATATTCTTGAAGAGATACTGTTTCTCAAGATTGCAAAAAGGTTTTTGCAAAGAAAAAGCAAGCTTAAGGTTTGAAAAAGTTAGGAGAGACAAAACGTGGCAGAATCTGTGAAAAACAGAACATCAGGTAGTAAAGAATTTTTTAGGTGTACTTCTGCAACTCGAATCAAAAAACTCAGAACAGACTCTCGAAAGTCAATTGTATGGAGCACGCTGTCAAAACAATTCAGATCAAAAAGATAATCTGGTAATTTTAGGCTAATTTTTCCGTCCAAGGACAGAATCTGTTTTCTGGACAGCATGTCACAACTTTTGAACTTTCTAGAAATCGGAGGCTAGACTTGGCACAAAGCTTTAAAATAAAGATACAATGATGTTGCTACAGTAGTAACAATCATCAATACCACTAAAAACTTAAAGCAAAAACTCAAACTAAAGATAACAAGGGTTGTCTCCCTAGAGCTCTTTCTTTATAGCCATAAAGATGGTCTTAAGTTTTTAGTGATGCTCTCATAGGAATAAGGAATAAGAGTTGAAGAACAAAAGAGAGCATCAAGAAGCAAATAAAAAACACATTTAATTCTAACATGCTTCCTATGCAAAGGGATCTTGTAGAGAAATAACTCATTGAAGCATAAAGATATTAGCATAGGAAGGCAAAACAAGTGCAACTTCAAAACCTTCAACATAAAGAGTGGGAACTTGATATTATTGAAATATCTATAAGCATATGTTCCCCTCTCATAATAATTTTCAGTGGGATCATGAATAAACTCAACAATATAAGTATCACATAAAAAATTCTTATCATAATCCACAAGCATAGAAAATTTATTACTCTCCACATAAGCAAAATCCTTCTCATTGGTAATAGTGGGAGTAGGACTATCATAAACAACTTGAACACTATAGATTAATTGTGTATTAGGAAGATGGTTTTCAACAAGGGAGTAATTCCCTCCATGATTATGACAAGTTTCATAAGGATAATTTCTCCTTATGTCATAGGTACCTTTATAATCACTAAAGATTGGAGTTATAACATCATCATAGTAGAGAAGAGCATTATCATTGCTAACAACTATATTTGTAAACATGTTGTCTTTATTCTTACTAGCAAAAGAATTATCAATTACCACATCACTAATGGGTAAAGGACTTGCAATCGTATCATCCCCAAGCTTAGAGATTTCCATCTCATCAATCTCAGAGTTGGTACCAAAAAGATTTTCAAGATCATAAGTAGCATTATCATCATTTTCCCAATCACAAAAAGTAACATGCATATCTTAATCAAAATCATCTTCAATAGTGCCTACGGACTTAACATCAGGATAATAATGAATGCAATCAAGGTCACCGTCCTCCAAAAATTTATGTCCGTTAGGATAAAAATTGATGCGAGGGATATGCTCAGGCCAGGTTGATACCCATTCTTCTTCCTTCTTGCTCCTCTTCCTCCTCCTCTTCTTTTTCTTCTTATTCACCTTAGGAGGGAGTGGTTGGAGATGATGTTTCTCCACATATCCTGGTTTATCATTAGAAACAATAGAGGAAACTTGGGAGAAACTCTCCTTTTTATTAGTAGAGATATAAGAGACATTTTTATACTTTGGTAAAGTTCCCTCCTTTCTAATCTTACTTATGTAATCATTTTCATGGCAATTAACAACACAATAGAGATGGCAATTTTGCAAAGTGTTGCTAATTCCTAAGGCATTAACATCTAGCAAAGAAGTCTTTTCTGATAACTCTTCACACATCAAAAATAACATAAGTTCATCATAAAGATCAGAAGTGATCACGTTATCACACAACTGATTAATAGTTATGCTTTGAAAGTTCATGCATTGAATATTAAAGTGACCCTCTATACAGCAAAGTTCACAAGTAAAAGGATAAAGGTCACACAATTCTCTAGCAATTTCATTTAAATATTTGACCCAAGCGATTGTTCTTTCATGCTTATGTTGCTTACAATACTTATTTTCTTCAATCATAGGCCTTTCACAAGGTCTATCCACTCCACAAAAATTAACATGCTTATATAAAACTTCATTTTCAGGTATTGGATCATGCATGTTGCAATCATCATGAACAATTTCATTTTCTTTGAAAATCTCTTTAAAAGGTTCATGATGCTTGATCCAATTATCCTTGGGCATATTAAGATGTGAAGCAAAATATTTGAGGTAATCAACAAGGAGTTGAGAATCAAGCCCATTCTTAGCACTAAACTTATTAAAACTTGCAGTTTCAACAAAGGACTTCATGCAATCATACTCATAATTTATAACTTACTCTTTACCTTTGTCGATCTCCCAATCTTCAGTATTGCGTTGAATTCTTTCAAGGAGTTCCCATTTAGTATAAATCTTTTCGTTTGTGAAAGAACCCATAGAGGAAGCATCGAGCAAGTCTCTATCATGTCGAGAGAGCCTTGCATAAAAATTAGTAATAATTATATCTTTCGATCGGGAGCCCATGGTTAGGAAATTTTAGTAATAAAGTTTTCAGTATCCCCCAAGCTTGAGCTATGCTCTCTCCGTCGTGAGGATAGAAATTATAGATATAATTCCTATTCTCATGAACTTCATGAAGAGGATAAAACTTGGAGTAATAGAGATACTGGATCTCTTCCCAATCCCGTAGGTGAGAATCATCTAGTAGCATATACAATTCTAATGCTTTTCCTTTCAGTGACAAGGCAACCAATTTATTCATGACTTCACCTCTTGTCAAACCTGAAATCTTAAATAACTCACCAAGTTCTGTAAGTTTCAACAAATGAATACTAGGATTGACTGTCCCATCATAACAATCATTAATAATTATTTCAACTATCCTAAGTGGTATTTTGAACGGGATACATTCGGTAGGTGGAGGAGACTTCTCTACCACGGGTGTGGTAAAGCGGCCTTTCCCAAACAGCGAACTAAGAGTGCAGTTTTCCATAAGCATAACCAGTGAAAATAAAAACAAGAAACGAAAATATTTAATTGCAAGATCTAAAGATATACCTTCAAACCTTACCTCCACGGAAACGGCGCCAGAAATAGCTTGATGTCTACGCACGCTTCTATTCTTGTAGACTATGTTGGGCCTCCAAGCGCAGAGGTTTGTAGGACAACAGCAATTTCTCTCAAGTGGATGACCTAAGGTTTATCGAACTCAGGGAAGTAGAGGTTGAAGATGGTCTCTCTCAAGCAACCCTGAAATTAAGATACAAGAAGTCTCTTGTGTCCCCAACACACCTAATACAACTAGTAGTTGTATAGGTGCACTTGTTCGGCGAAGTGATGGTAAAATATGGGTGATAGGTGTGGCAAAACAAAGTAATATAAATCTGTAATAAAAAGTGTAGCAAGCAAACATGTGACAAAAGTGAGCACAAATGGTGTAACAATGGTGGAAACAAGGCCTAGGCTTCATACTTTCACTAGTGGCAACTCCCAACAACATTAACATAGTCTAATCACATGATATTTCCCATAAAACATGCAATGGAGACCCACCTGGAGGTCATTCCTTTGTGGTCAAGAGAGGACGAGAATTATGTAGGGCTACAAAAGCACACCTCAAACTTCGTAGTTCTCAATCTATGGATTTCCCAATGTCACCGCGGCTATCCAAAGGGAGTACCACAATCACCACAACATATCTCAAGGATAGTCAAAGACAAGCACCAAGAGACTCTCAATCTTCAATCAACACACAAAAGAGGAAATCACTCATGAAAATATTCTTCTAATCCATGTCCAATAGACCGCTGTCACCATGGTCTCGGGGATTATACTAGATAAGATCAAGTGGGTACATCAATCCAATACATAGAGGAAGGGGAAATATCATGGGATCACCCTAGATTATCATAGCCTATGATCACAACGAAGATCACATCATGGGAGAGAGAATTGACAACATAGCTACTGGTAGAAACCTTAGCCCCGAGGAGGAACTACTCCCGCTTCATGGAGGGAGGAAGCAACGTCGATGGAGATGAATCCGGGGGCACTTCCCCGTCCCGGCAGGGTGCCGACACAGGAATTCTGGTCCCCCGAAGCTTGACGGTGATGGCGGCGGAGATCGGAATCGCTTCTGGAAAAAGTACTTCGATATTAGGGATTTCCTCCGAGGGGGTTAAATATATGCCAAAGGAGGGGACCAGGGGGGCCATGATACGTCTCAAACGTATCTACTTTTCCAAACACTTTTGCTATTGTTTTGGCTTCATTCTTGCATGTTTGAATGAAACTAACCCGGACTAACGCTGTTTTCAGCAGAGCTACCAGTGCTGTTTTCTTTTGTGCAGGTTTATAGATATTTAGGTACACTGGAAATATCCCAAAAATATATATAAAAAATCAGCGTTCCGGAAGCTTCCGCAAGTCCAAAGGGGGCCACAGGGCAGCCAGGGGGCAGCCATGAGCGTGCCTGGCGCGGCCCATCCCCTGGCCGCGCCACCTGCCCTCCTGGCTTGGTCCCACGTCCCTCGGTGCCCTACTTTGGCCCTATTTATTCTCCCGACGCAGAAACCCCAGAACAAAAGTCACTTTTCCAATCTACGTCGCGGAGCCGCCGCAAGCCTCTGTTCTTCTCCGGGAGAGCTAATCTGGAGGCTGCTTTGGCCTCCGGTGAGGGGAAATCATCGCCATCGTCATCATTATCGCCTCTCCATCATCCCTTCGTGACTTCCTCTCTCATGTGTGAGTAATTCCCTGTTGTAGGCAAATGGGATGGTAGGGATTGGATGAGTTGGATCATGTAATAGTTCAATCAGATTGTTGGGGGCATGTTGCCTATCATCTACTTGGTGTTTATCATCTCTGTTACAACATGTTGCTCTTAATGCTTGTCACTTTGGGCCCGAGTTCCATGATTTCAGATCTGATCACCCTTTTGTTTCTTGAGTTTGTGGTGTTCTTGATCCTATCTATGAGTTGTATGCACCTATTGTAGTCCGGAACCGGCGATCCCAATGGTGACAGCTTGGGACACCAAAGGGGGTGGACTATAATTTGAGGATTCCGTGTATCCATGAAGTGTTAATGCTTTGTTCTGGTGCTCTTTGACAGGAGTACCTTAATCTCCCTAAGTTCCTTTTCGCCCCGTTTGTAGTGGGAGGGTAGGACAAAAGATGTTGTGCAAAGTTCTTATTGCAAGCACGTACAACGACCCTGGGATACACGCCTGATGTTTGATATTTGCCTAGATGATCTTTTCTTTTCTGTGAGCCTTGCCCGTGTTAGAATCTATTACATGTTCGTTCTCATCCAAGCAGCGCCCAACCATCCATCTCCCTAGCCTACAGTGTTTTCTTTCCTGCTGGTTACTAGTTGTTTACTTTTGCTGTTTTACTTTTGCTATTTCACCACCACCATCACCACTATTATCACCACCACTACTACCACCGTATCACAATTGCTATTAATACCTTTGTGCAGGCAAGTGTTTATTTCAGGTGCGGTTGAATTGACAACTCAATTGTCAAAGCCTGTACGTATTCTTTGTGTCCCCAAGTGTCGAATCAATAAATTGGGTTATCTTTCCCACGAAGACTATCTCGATCCCCTATAGTTGAGGTTTATCAGGCCACAGGGCAGCCAAGAGGGCAGGTGGCGCGGCCTAGGGTGGACCCGCGCCGGGAACCCTCCTGGGCCCCGGGTGGTGGCCCTCCTGCCATGTCTTGGTTATTCCGGAAGCTTCCGGGACGCTGATTTTTTATATAATTTTTCCGGGATTTATTGGGCACTTTAATTATTGGAAAAACCTGAAATACAAAAACAGCAGAAAAAAGGAACTGGCAACTGGGTGCACTGAGTTAATAGGTTAGTCCAAATATGATCAAAAGTGTATGAAAGTTCAAGCAAAACATGGCAAAGTCACACAAATCATGTATGGAGCAAGCAGAAATTATAGATATGTTTGGGATGTATCATGCCCTCAATTGGCATGAAATATCCTTACAACTTGTTCATTAACCACCCTAAACTAGCTATGAGAACCATTTTGTGATCTGTCCCTTTTCTTGTTAACAGAAATTCACACTTTGTGAATTTCATTGCATTTAATCCATGCATTTTCCGAAACTGGTTCAATGGAACAAACTGAAGCTTGGTACTTCTACTTTAGGTTCATATAAATTTTATCCACATCATATATTTTTTGCTAGATGTTTTGTGGCAGTCAAGGTGGTACTCAGCAATGGTATTTACAACACTTAGCAGTTTTCTTTTGCAGCTTGAGCAACATTCAGCTACAACACCACATACAGAAGCATCAATTAGCAGCAGCAGTAACAAAACAGCCGCATCAGCTGTAGGTGGGCACGGGGTGGCCCGAGCGCGTCCAGGGGGAGGCCAGTCATGGCCGAGCGTGGCCAAGGGGCGCAGCCAGCGCAGGGCGTGTAGACGCGCGCAGGCACGCAGAGCGTGACCGGGGTGCAGACAACACAGGGGAGCTTGGGCACGGCGTGGGCTCGGGGCAAGACGCGTGCATAGTGAGAGAGAGATGGGGGGGTGCTCACAAGGGGATCAGCGGCGGCGCGAGGAGGTGGCATGGAGGTGGCTGGTGGCGACCACCGGGAGGCGCCGGAGCCACGACGGCAGCCATGGCGGCTAGGGCTGGTCGTAGCTGCGTACACGGGGGAGGGAGCGATGAATCCTCGCGGAGGAGAGGGAGAGCGACAGCGCAGGGTCCTGGGGCGGCGAGCGCAGGGGCCAGGACAACCGGCGACGGCTGGAGTTCACCGGGCCGCGACGTGAGGACGAGGCGTGAGAAGGCGAGAGGAGTCTGTTGCGGGTGTGCGTCCGTGGCGCCCCGTACAGGAGATGAGTAGGAGGGAGATGAGAGAAAGGAAGAAAGGCTGGGGGTGTGGGCTGGGCCCGGTGGGGTTGCCCTATGCGCAAGATAACACTTTTCTTTTATTCCTGTTTCTCTTCTTTCTGTTTTCTATTTTTTGTTTTGATTGCTTTAGCAATTTTTTAAAACATGTAACATGCTCCATAATTAGTATTGCACCATATTGAAGTGCTCCAAAAAGTTTTGGACTGTTCTAAAGTCATTTGATATTTTATTTAAATAATAAATTATTAAAATGGTTGTTTAAGCTACTGTTTGAATTGTTTAAATTCCTTAATGTGATATTAAATATACATTGCTATACTATCTTGATCTACTAACTTTTAGCCATTTAATAAAATAGGTTGCACAATTTTAGGGCAAGGTCTCATTTCCACATTGATTTGGAATTTTTATTTGGGCTGAATCTGGATCACTATGATCAAGGGTGATCATCCATGCTTAACCACAGTGACTTGGCAATAGTAAAAGTTACTACTGTAGGTGATTACTATAGTGTGACACCCAGGGTGTTATAATTCTCCCCCACTACAAAGAATTCTCGTCCCGAGAATTAAAGGTAGTGAAAGGGGTAAATTTTTGGTTTCGGATTCTAACGATTCTTATGGTGCTTGTTGTCCTTCTCAATGAAGTAAATCCTTCTCGTTGATGTCTTCACTTCTCTGCATCGGTGCATCTCGACGATTTGTTATCCTTCATTCAGGGTCTTCATCGTACTTACAAATAGGGTAGGAGGGGGATACTTAGGGGGGTCAGATCGGTACCAGGCTAATCAACTGAGGTTGTCCAAGGGGATGGGGTACAAGGTTTCTTCCGAGTTTAACTCAGCGAAATACATCGAGAGAAACAAAAGAAGGTATGAAAAGTTTCAAGCGGATAGGCATGCATTCGACGTCAATGACGGATGATGAAGAGGGGGTCCAGAGCATCAGACATAAGTACTGAGTCTAATATCGGACAGAATATCACAAGGTAGATGACAAGAGTCAAGTTTCGATCCTGTGGAACTGTGGGTTATGGGCCACATTGAATAAGAAGGGTGGTGACATTCCATGCAATCACGATGCAATGTTTGTCAGGGAACAGTTTGTTAGATTTGTCGGTAACAAGGTCGGTACCAAGGGTGAGGGACAATGAGAACCATCTTCGTGCTCGTTAAGACGAGGCGGACCAATTGGCAAAGTTCTCGTCCCGACGGTTATTTAAATGCCATCAACAATAGCAACATGTTATAATGACTGAGTAGCGCATCGAGGTGTTTTCATAAGCAGGGAATTATCACTGCTCAGATACGTTATATTACAAGGGAGGTTAAACAGACCAATGGAAAGGAAAATGTGATGATACACAAGTATCATGTGTATATCCTTCCCAAGGGGAAGCAGAGCAAGATATACACGACCAAGTTGTATTGGCAGGGAGTCAAGGGAGGTTGTCGATGATAACACAAATCATCGAGGGGCAGGGATGGTATTTCACACGATGAATCCAATTGACACATGGAAGAAGCCATGTAAGATTAGTTGTATAATAATCCACCAAAGGTCGGGTGGTTCGCGAAGAATCTGATGTGAGTATCAGCACTCAACCAGAAGGAGGAAGAATGCAAAGGCATCGGGTGATAGAAGCATCAGAATAATTCGATGCTTAAGTACAAGGGAATTATGATTTCCAGATTGGGAGGTGGATGTAATTATCCATACGGACTTATCGGTGGTAGGGGATTGCAAAGGCGATGAAAACGTAGGTTCTTGAGAATTCATCGAAGAGTATCTTCGACATCTTCAGGTGAAGCAAGCGGTCATCTTGGGTGAAGGGCTCTCCAGAAGGACAGAGGTGCGAGAACCTAAAGTCAGAGTTAGAAAAGTCTTTAACCCAAAAGGAAGAGAGAGCAGAGTCCCAGAGTAAAGGTGCGGAGAAAAAGATGCTAATACCACCTATTGTTGCGACGTGGGCCGATAAGCCACACGACACGGTTAGTAAAGTAGTTTTGCAAAGACTAGACTCGACTTCGACCAAGGAGTTGGAAGGGGGTTTCCTACAGGCAGTCGGCTCTGATACCAACTTGTGACGCCCCCAAAATCGAACTGTGTACAGTAATCATACACGCAAGGTACACGATCGAGATTAGGGACTCACGGTGAGGTATCACAACACAACTATACAAATAAAATAATACAAGCTGTATAATACAAGCCAGGGGCCACGAGGGCTCAAATACAACAGCTCGAGAGCACAAAGTTAGCGGAAGCACTAGTATCTGAGTACAGACACAAGGAATACAATGTTGCCTTAAGAAGGCTAGCACAAAATCAACACTCGATCGAAAAGGCGAGGCCTCCTGCCTGGGAGCCTCCAAACTACTCCTGGTCGTCGGGGATCTCCATGTTGCGGTGGTCGGCATCGGGGTTCTCCCGCTCTTGGACTCCAAGGCTCCAACGTCAACTGCAGCGGCCGATCAGGAAAAACAAAAAGGGAGAAATAAAGGAAGGGTGAGTATCTAGCATACCCGCGAGTCTTACGTCCGCTACTAAGCATTTATGCATTTGTATCAAACGAAAAGGGGTGGCTATATATAGTGGACTGAATGGTACAAAGTATGAATAAGGATGAGAAGCTAGGCCTATCGATGACTAGCATCTTTCGACGGGTCTTGAAGCACAAGAAGAGAATAGCCAACAGTTCAAATGCATGAATGTAATAAATATGCAGCAGAAGTTGCCGCAGCATTGTATAATAGTAAGTTGTAATAATTAACAATTATATATGCCTCCGAGTTCCCTTCCTCGACTCCCTGCAAGGAAGATAAACCGGAACCAACAGTTTAATAGTAATAGTTTGTAGTAGTAGGCTATGGCTTCAGCATAGAGCGTCCTGTTACCGTGGACACGGCTGTTCGAATAGATCAAACGCCCTGTAGGGGTGCACTACTATTCAGCCTGCATGCTCGAATCTCCACGGTGGCATACACCTTGTTAGGTAATGCCCCACAGAGGCTATCCGACACGCTGAGGCCCATCCTACGGCTCATAAGAGAGGTCCCGTCGGTCTAAAGTCCTAAGAACAATGGGGTCTTGGGCCGTCGCCCCTCTCTCTCCGGGTCGGTGTGAGGACGGTGGATACCACGCAACTCTATCATGGATGCGGAACCGACCGTGCCACAATACTGAACTGGACGTCTTTCAGAGCTTTCGGACAAGACCACAACGCGGAGGGCCAACACCGTAATCCCACGTGGAGGTAGTGCGTACAAGCCAAAAGGCTACTCAAGTCATCCACCTGAACCATTAGTCATTTTATTATTTTCTGTCAGGACAACCATTATCGTTGCCCCTTATCTAGGTGAGTCGCGGACAACGACAGCAGCCAGGACCATCAGTACATCAGTGCCTGCCCTGTCGTCCCACCAACTCTTGCAGTTACCAACAAGGTGTACCGTCTCCTTACCTTATCTCGCGTGTGAACTTGGAAGTGTTCGACTTTCGTACAATAGGGTATCTCACGGCCAACGAGCAAGGACCAGGCCCACGATGGTATCCACCTGTCCTGTCGTACCGATACAATCCCTGCGCGGGCACCGTTGGGTCACCCGACTCCTTACCTTTTAAGGACACCAGCTGATTTGAGTGCCTACCATCAAGTGAAACCAGGAGGAATCACCCTCGATGGTACACTTGAAGAGGTTCGACAGAGACATCAGCGGAATGAACTAAAGAGGTAAACCTCGTATCATCCCGGTGATGCTACGCTACTGAGCTGACGAGAGTGAAATATGAGTCCATCCACTCGTAAGTCAAACTCGAAGCGACTCGGCAGAGTCTCGCCGTTGTAGGTTCCCTAGGGAATCTCCATTGATCCGTGCCTGTTGCAGTTATAATATTTTGTAATCCACGTTCACTCACCAGAGCGATCACGACCCGCTATTCTAACCCTAGCTAACAATGCGCAAGCTTTACTGTTGAATATAATATAATTATAAGGCAGCATAGGATAAAGGAAGGCACATCAAGGCGCGACAATTACAGGATATGCAATTGAATAGGTAAGCAACATAGCAGCATCAGCAAATGCCTAGTGGAAGAAATGTATGGAAAAGATAGGCGATTTCTGGGGAAGGAAAATGGATCTGCTTATCTGGAAGCTCGACATAATGGGTACGGTCGTCGACGAAGTAGTCGTACTCAGCAACGTCGACAGCGGTCGCCAGGTCTACCGGACAATAAGAAGGCGGGGGGGAAGAAACAATAAATACACAATAATAATAGAACCACAATTGAAAGACACGGAAAGCGTTTACCTAGGGTGAACTAACGTAGTGTTACACGTTCCAGACGAAACGGGAATTTTAGCTGGCAATTTTACCGGCTCCCTGATACGTCTCACACGTATCTACTTTTCCAAATACTTTTGCTATTGTTTTGCCCTCATTCTTGCATGATTTTGACGAAACTAACTCAGACTAACGCTGTTTTCAGCAGAACTGTCTGTATGGTTTTATTGTGCACGGGAAAATGGATTTTTGGACGTCCCGGAAAATTCCCAGCAAAATACCAGAAAATCCACGCACCCGAAGGAGCCAGATGCCAGAAGTGGGACCAGAGGGGAGCCCTGGGGGCCCCAGGTGCCCCCCCTGGCGCGGCCACGGGTGGGGCCGCGCCCTCTGGCCGCCTGGAGGCCTCCCCCCTCCTCTAGTGCCCTACCGAAGCTCCTATTTATTCCCGTGACGCGAAGTCGTTTTCCCAGTTCTTGTCGCGGAGCCGCCGCCACCCTCTGTTCTTCTCCGGGAGGGCTAATCTGGAGGCTGTTTTGGCCTCCGGAGAGGGGAGATCATCTCCATCGTCATCGTCATCACCACTCCATCATCCCTCCATGACTTTTCCATCCATGTGTGAGTAATTTCCTGCTGTAGGCAAAGGGGATGGTAGGGATTGGATGAGTTAGATTATGTAATATTTTATCAGATTGTTGGGGGCATGTTGCCTATCATCTATATTGGTGTTTATCATCTTTGCTTCAACTTGTTGCTCTTAATGCTTGTCACTTTGGGCCCGAGTGCCATGATTTCAGATATGAACCCTTTGTGTTTTCATGAATATATTTGTGTTCTTGATCCTATCTATGAGTTGTTTGCATCTGTTATAGTCCGGAACCGGCGATCCCAAAGGTGACAGCTTGGGACACCAAAGGGGATGGGCTATAATTTGAGGATTCCATGTATACATTGATTGTTAATTCTTTGTTCCGGTGCTCTTTGACAGGAGCACCTTAATCTCCATAAATTCCTTTTGGCCCCATTCGTAGCGGGATGGTAGGACAAAAGTTGTTGTGCAAGTTCTTATTGCAAGCACGTACAACTACCTGTGGGATACATGCCTGATGTTTGATTTATGCCTAGATGATCTTTCATTTTCTGTGTGCCTTGCCCCAAGTTGATTACATGATGTGTCTTATCCATGCAGCGCCCAACCATCCATCTCCCTAGCCTACAATGTTTTAATTCTGCTGGTTACAAGTTGTTTACTTTTGCTGTTTTACTATTACCGTTGCTATCATCACTTCCATATCGCAGTTTCTATTAATATATTGTTGCAAGTAAGTGTATCTCAGGTGCGGTGTAATTGACAACTCCACTGGTAAAGCTTGTGGACATTCTTTGGCTCCCCTTGAGTCGAATCAATAAATTGGGTTATCTTACCCGGAAAGACTATCTCGATCCCCTGCAGTTGTGGGTTATCAAGCCTGTTTTCTGGCGCCGTTGCCGGGGAGCATAGCTTTATTCACAAGTCTACTTGAATTATTTTACCTGCTGCAATTTATCCACTATGGGTAAGAAAGAAGACCCCAAGGTCCCGATCTTGCCATCCCGTACAAGAAAAGGTACTGTTCTGAACACTAGTGCTACACTTAATTCACCTTCAGTTATGAGTAAGTTTGCTTCACCTCCACCACATGATGCCTCTACTGAATCTGTCACTATGTCCGATACTTTTGATGATGCTTCTACTACTCTTGATGAAATTGGTTCACTAAGTCACGCTCTTGAGAAACAGATTGCTGCTGCTGCCAAGAAATCTGGGATTGAAATTCCCGATACTTGCTATCCTTTTGATGGGACTTACACTTATCCTGATTTGAGTAAACTCAAGGAGAGACTCCTTGATGATGATTATATTATACTTGATGGTAATTTATGCAGGGAGCTAACAGAGTTTGATGACTCTGACCTTGACGCTATTAAGAAGCTTCTCGAAAAACATTCTTTGAAGAACAAGACCGTACCTGATCCTACTTTTGCTACATCTCCTATATGCATCAATGATCCTGATTATAATTTCTCTGTTGATCTTTCACTTATATCTATGGTTGAATCTGACCCCTTTTATGGCAGAGAAAATGATGATGCTATTGCACACCTAACCAAACTCACTGAGTTGGGTGGCTTGTTTACTACAGATGAGAAGATACAAAACTTCTATGTTACTAAGCTTCTTCCTTTCTCTTTGAAGGAAGATGCTAAAGCATCGTACGATGCACTACCATGTGGTTCTATTAGGAGTCCTCAAGACTTAGCTCAATCTTTTGTTGAAAAGTACTTTCCTGCTCATATGCAACATGCTGCTTTACGAAAAATTTATAACTTTAAACAGTTGCAGGATGAGAACCTCCCTAAAGCTTGGGGGAGGTATTGTAGTCTGATCCAGGCTAGACCAGGACATGGAGTCCCTAAGAATGAATTAATTGATATATTTTATGCTGGTCTAACTGATGAATCTAGATCCTACCTGGAAAGTTGTGCTGGTTGTGTTTTTCAGGAAAAGAACACCGGACGATGCAGAAGAATTGATGGGAAAGATTGCCAAGAATCACGAAGATTGGACCATCCCTGAACCATCTCCACCACCAAAGAAAAGGGGCATGCTTGTCCTAAGCCCCGAAGACATGCAAGAAGCAAAGAAGTCTATTAAAGAGAAGGGTATTAAAACTAAAGACGTGAAGAATCTACCCCCTATTGAGAAGTTGTGTGAGCCTACCACTCACCCTCCTATGGTAGAGGTACACTCTCTTTTAGATTTCAATGCAAGTGACATTCCTCATGGTAAGCCTCCTGATCAATGTTTAGACGAGCTTGATAATTTTATTATGAAGCAAAATCACTTTAATGAGAGGATACAAAGTCAGTTGCATGATAATTCCCTTGCTATCAAAAGTTTGCTTGATGTTCTAGGAAGAACAGTTAATGATGTTAAATGTCTTGTGAAGCATTTTCATATGGTTCAAACTCAGCTTGATCAAATTCTAATGTGCAAAAAGATTTGCTTGCTAATAATGCCAAACAGGATATACAGGCCTTCGGGATTAAAACCCGAGGGGGAAATAGCACTCAAGATCCTCTCTATCCGGAGGGGCATCCTAAGAGGATCGAGCAAGATTCTCAAATACAGGAGGAAGAAATTGTTAGCTCTCCGAAGAAGAAGAAGAAGAACAAAGAAGCTGACAATTCCAATGATCCAAATAGCATATCTACCTCCGATGCTGAGACTGAAGACGGTGCTGAGCCTGAAAAGGATGGTGAAAAAAATGATCCACCCGAAGTTCAAGAAGAAGAAGCACCCGACAAATGCAAGAAATACACTAGGGAAGATTTTATCGCAAGAAGACATGGGAAGGAACAAGAACCATGGGTATAGAAACCATGCCATTTCCAGGCAAGTCTCTCAAAACTAAAGAAGAAGAGCATTACAATAAGTTTTGTGAGTGGATGAAACCTCTTTTTCTTCAAATTCCTTTGACTTATGCTATTAAGTGACCTCCTTATTCAAGATATATGAAAGATATTGTTACTAATAAAAGAAAAGTTCCTAATGAAGCAATATATACTATGCTTGCTAACTACTCTTTTAGTGGCAATATTCCTGAGAAGCTTGGTGATCCAGGTATACCCACCATTCCTTGTTCCATAAAGAATAATTATGTTAAGACCGCTTTATGTGATCTTGGAGCAGGAGTGAGTGTTATGCCCTTTTCTCTATACAAGAGATTATGTTTAGTAAAACTAATCCCTACAGATATCTCTCTTTAGATGGCTGACAAGTCAACAGCCGTTCCCATAGGTATTTGTGAGGATGTTCCCGGTGAAGTTGCTAATTGTTTAATCCTTACTGATTTTGTTGTGCTTGACATGCCCGAGGATGGGAGCATGTCTATTAATCTTGGTAGACCTTTTCGTAACATCGCAGGTGCTATTATCGATTGCAATAAAGGAAAGGTTACTTTCAATGTGAATGACAAAGTACACATGGTGTATTTTCCGAAGAAGATCGACAAGAGGCATGGCCTCAACTCTATAGAGAATATCGAGACCATGAAGATTGGAGAATGGGATTGTCCTCTCCATGTGCACCACAAATACAAAACCATCATGGTGGGGACAATGTCCATTAAAGTAAAGGTGCAATGATCACTTCATAAGGGGTGAGACTTTTTGCTTTATATATCGCCGGTTTGTTGGTAAGACTTGATCAACCTTGCTAGTAAGCATGTTTTATATAGGTAAATAGTGGAGCTTGTTATGTTTTCATTTGCTTTAGATTTTATTCTCCTTGCTGTACCAAGTTTATATGTTTTTGAAACTTCACAATTCTAATCACTTCTTCAAGTTTTTAGAAGGTTTCGCAGCTTTTTGAACTTCGAAATTTTTTCAACAGTGAAGTTGTCAGAAAAATTCCAGAAAAATTATATTAAAAATTTCCATGCCGGGAGTGACCCAGGGGCACCTGGGGCTGACCAGGGGGGCCACCAGTGGCCCAGGCATCCAGCTGGCGCGGCCTGCCCCCTGGCCGCGCCCACAGGGCAGCCAGCCAGGTAAGTCTTCTTCGTCCTCCCTTCTCTCTCTCCAAAAACACGAGTTCTGCACTTTGTTCTTTCGTTCTTGCTGCTCTCCGTCGAGAATTTCGATCTCTCTCTACAACCCATCATTTGAGCTGAGATTTTGGGAAAATACTCCTTGGTATGCAACTCCTTCACCCCTCCCATTAGATTTTTGATTGGTGGCCTCATTTGTGAGTATTTAGTAGCTCTTGGTGCTGTTCTTATGAGCTTGCATGCATGTGTAGAAATTTATTTTCCAAGCTTTGATGCAAGTTTATGCCTTAGGTAAGTGAGTAGAGTAGTTTGCCTCAACTCACTTTGCTTAAATCCTTGTTTTTGTGAATTGTAATTTTTTTTCCAGAAATGAGTTTCTTTGGAAAAGCAAAGGGGTGGCTTGGGAAGAAGAAGCCCGAGCGCTCCGATCGAGTCACTAGAGCTGCAGCTTCACTCTCAGCAGTCAGGGTGAGCTACAATGAAGATCATGTGCCCCTGGAGCTGTTGGAAGAAACAAACCCAGCAGCATGCGCAATGATGTATCCTTGCGATGATTTTCTTATAGATAAAGGAATTAAGGAGGAATTTTATGGCCTTTGTGCCAACACAGGTTTGACACGGCTAGCTTTATGTCGTGTGGTGTAATACAAAACGCTTACCTCCTATTTTGTTAACAGTTTTTGTTATAACCATGATGCTGGAACCGTTGAGTTCAAACTTTATAATGATCTCATAACCATGTCTTTCGCACAGTTTTGTGATATAATAGGTGTGCCGAACATTGGTCACACAACTAAGATGACCATGCAGCCTTTCGGGTTGAGGACCCTCTTCAACTCCCTTTGCTGCCAGGAGGAGACCGACATTCGGCGCACAAAGATTTCCAGCATCTTGATTCCGCACCTCAGGTATTTTGCGTATTTTATTGCTAGAGGGTGTTGGCTCGTGAGAACACGAGCAATGGTTCTGCACCAGATTCCGCTATTTATGCGAACGCCCTCTCTGGTAAGAATGAGTATAATGTGGGTGCCTTGATTGCTCGGCGTCTTGTTACGAACAGTAACAAGGGTGATTTATATGGTGGCGTTTACGCCACACTTATCCTTGAGTCTCTTGAGCGCACCCCGCATCCTGATGATGTTCCCTTTTCATACGCGAGTCTCGATCTTGCGGCTATGAAGAGGCATAAGTTTTTTACCATGACTTCTCAGTTTGGTAACCTTGATTATATTTTGAGGTTTGAAAGGACTATTACTCGTGAGATCCGTCTACCTGCACCACTTTTGTTTGATAACACTCGCAGGAACGGATGGTCCTTCAACGAAATTCAGTTCGATGAGTTCATGGCTAATTACCAGCCGCATAACCCCGTGGAGGGGGTTGTGCCTGATGAGGAGGAGCATGGTGAGTTCACACCTTTCCAGGGAGAGACCTTCACCGAGCATGGCGAGGGATCTTCTTCCGCTTGGAGCGCAGGGCCTTCCTCATGGGAGGATCTGAGGACTTCGGTGAACACACCTGAGGGCTCATACGACTCCTGGACTTACCGTTACCCCGGAGCAGGAGGCTCCTGGGGGTAGTAGCTGCTACCAACTTAGGCCAAAAACCTAAGCTTGGGGGAGTACGTTCCCTTCTCACCTTTCCATTGTATTATCCGTTTTTATTTTGTTTGCTTTGATCTTTTCGAAGTTTTTGCCCGTTCTTCTTTGTTCTTTTATTTTGCAAAAACAACAAAAATATTTCTCTTTTTCTTTTTCTTTCGTTAAACCTTTGAAAAATCCAAAAATATTTTCTTTTCTCTCTTTAGTTTGCTTTGTTGCAGATTTTAGCTCAAGTCCGTGATGGCATTTGCACTAGGTTATATGTCCATACGTTCAATCGTGCAAGTGACAAGGCAGTGATGACGAAGATCGACGAAAGGGACGCAACAAGGAAAACCGGTATGAACTCTTTTTGTTTCTACTTTTGTACATATGCTTGTACTTATGATTTAGAGACCAGCTTGTAGCGACATAGTGCTATGTTTACAATGCTTTCCCAGTGTTCATGCTTTCCTTGTGGTCAATCCTAAATAGCTAGAGTTCATAATGTGTTGTTGAAATGATTTACATGCATTGCATTGTTCATGGTTTGGCATACTGAAGTGGTATTTCCCTTTGGAGAATTCTTGGATTGACTTGGCACATGCTTACACATGTTTATGACTGAAAAGTCTACTATGCCTTGATGATCTTTGAATTTCAAAATAGTCATATCATTTTCATGCCCAATTCAATGTTACTTTGTCGCTCTGCATGATTATGACTGTTATTTCTCTCTAGTTGGTCGCTTCCCAATCTTTTGCTAGCCTTCGCTCGCACTAAGCGGATTTCTGCTTGTGCATCCAAAATCCTTGAAACCAGTTTTCCATATGAGTCCACCATACCTTCCTATGTGGTATTTACCGGCCATCCTAACGAGGAATTTCTTGTACCATCTCGAAATTATTCAAAAGCACTCCTATTTTTCGCCTCTGTTATAGCTCATGAGGAAGTAGTAGGTAATTCATGACCGTCTTATGTTAGACATGTTTTATTCCGGGATTGCATGTCTAATCTGCAAACCCCTAATACGAGGACGGACTGGCATGAGTGCGCCCAGCTCACAAAAGATAATCACAACCAACAAACCCTCCTTCACGCTTTGTCTATGAGAAATCAGAAAACTTTGGCAGTGATAAACAAAGGAGATTAAGGGGATGTGATCGTCTCCATCTTGGGAGTCGTTCCTCGAAACATGTCTAGCGTAAGAGGTGATTGAGTTGTCTACTAGCATTCGTTGACGAAGCATGCACCTCCCAAAACACTTTTTATCTCTGTTTTCAAAACCAAGAGCTCTGGTACAAGTTTAGTCTTTGCTTCCTTTCACGGATTTTCAACCTTTCCATCAAACTCCACGGTTCGAGAGTCTCCACCTTCTTTCTTCAAAGCACAAACTAGGAGAGCATAATTGTCATTCTGAGTGTAATGTGCATTGTCCCAAAGTATTACGTTGTCTTTTGCATGATTGTGGTATTATTTATTCTGAAATTTCTTAGTTCTAGTCTCCTTTAAAACTCCGGATGAGTTTCTTCATTTATGTTTTGCTTCACTCATGGAGGCTAGCGAAATACCACTCTAGTATGTTCAAACTTTGTGTATTGTAATCCTGTCTTAATTTTCAGTAGCATATTATTTGCTTTTAGTTGTTTGAGATTGGCAACTTGAAAGAAGGATTTCTTCGTGCATTGTACTCATAGCATTGTTTTGATACTTGCTAAATTCTTTTCGTAGTACATGCTTATATACATCTATTGAAGCAAAAGAGTTTGTCAAAGTTTTCTTTGTCGCGTTCAGTTCGTTGTATTGAATTGCTTGAGGAAAAGCAATATGCTAAACTTGGGGGGGGGGGTTGATACGTCTCAAACATATCTACTTTTCCAAACACTTTTGCTATTGTTTTTCCCTCATTCTTGCATGATTTGGATGAAACTAACCCAGACTAACGTTGTTTTAAGCAGAGCTGTCTGTATGGTTTTATTGTGCGCAGGAAAATGGATTTTTGGACGTCCCAGAAAATTCCCAGAAAAATACCAGAAAATCCATGCACCCGAAGGAGCCAGATGCCAGAAGTGTGACCAGAGGGGAGCCCTGGGGGCCCCAGACGCCCCCCTGGCGCGGCCAGGGGTGGGGCCGCGCCCTCTGGCCGCCTGGGGGCCTCCCCCCTCCTCTGGTGCCCTACCGAAGCTCCTATTTATTCCCGTGACACGAAAACCCAAGAAGAGAAGTCGTTTTCCCAGTTCTCGTCGCGGAGCCGCCGCCACCCTCTATTCTTCTCCGGGAGGGCTAATCTGGAGGCTGGTTTGGCCTCCGGAGAGGGGAGATCATCGTCATCACCACTCCATCATCCCTCCATGACTTCTCCATCCATGTGTGAGTAATTCCCTGCTGTAGGCAAAGGGGATGGTAGGGATTGGATGAGTTAGATCATGTAATAGTTTATCAGATTGTTGGGGGCATGTTGCCTATCATCTAGATTGGTGTTTATCATCTTTCCTTCAGCTTGTTGCTCTTAATGCTTGTCACTTTGGGCCCGAGTGCCATGATTTCAGATCTGAACCCTTTGTGTTTTCATGAATATATTTGTGTTCTTGATCCTATCTATGAGTTGTTTGCACCTGTTATAGTCCGGAACCGGCGATCCCATAGGTGACAGCTTGGGACACCAAAGGGGATGGGCTATAATTTGAGGATTCCATGTATCCATTGATTGTTAATGCTTTGTTCCGGTGCTCTTTGACAGGAGCACCTTAATCTCCATAAGTTCCTTTTGGCCCCGTTCGTAGCGGGATGGTAGGACAAAAGATGTTGTGCAAGTTCTTATTGCAAGCACGTACAACTACCTGTGGGATACATGCCTGATGTTTGATTTATGCCTAGATGATCTTTGATTTTCTGTGTGCCTTGCCCCAATTTGATTACATGATGTGCCTTATCCATGCAACGCCCAACCATCCATCTCCCTAGACTACAGTGTTTTAATTTTGCTGGTTACTAGTTCTTTACTTTTGCTGTTTTACTATTACCGTTGCTATCATCACTTCCATATCGCAGTTGCTATTAATATATTGTTGCAAGTAAGTGTATCTCAAGTGAGGTGGAATTGACAACTCCACTGTTAAAGATTGTGGATATTCTTTGGCTCCCCTTGAGTCGAATCAATAAATTGGGTTATCTTACCCGCGAAGACTATCTCGATCCCCTGTAGTTGTGGGTTATCACTCCCGGGCGATTACCGGACAGCGCAACCGGAGGCGGAATGTCTCGTGTTCGTTGTGTTTGAGGGGTGTGGTGGGGGTATGGGTAGCGTATTCGTATTCGTTGTATTTTTCTGATCAATTTTGATGTATAAATTATTTTGATCTAAGTTACGGTTTAAAAGATATTGAATTTCAAAGTTTAAATCAATTTAAAACAGATTCTGGATTTCTTTTTATTAATAAACCAACATTATCAAAATTAGTGATATTGACTGGTCAAACTGACATAGGGGACCCACATGTCATAGGCTGGGCCTTTGACTGGTGAACTGACCAGTAGGTCCCACATGTCATAGACCCATGTTGATATCTTTGAAATTTTCTAAGTCTGGGAATCTGCTATTGTTTAACCCATTTGTGAATTTAATAACTAAACATGTATGCCGCAAACAAATATATGCCCATGACTTTATTTGATCCTAGTTATGTGTACAACATGTCCATGTCATTTTCATTATTAATAAAAGTCAATAACACAAAGTTTTGGGCTTACGAAGTGGTTAAGATAATGCTTCAAACTTAGAAGAAATTTACTAAGTCTGGGAATTCTGTTGTTAACAGAATTTTGCTGTTTTCAAAAGGACACAACTAGAGTTCTATACCTCCTATAATTTTGATCCTAGCATCATCTTTGAGCACCTTCTATGATCTATAAACTGGTGCAAGTTTCATTCACATTAGACTTCATTTTCCTATTTAAATCTTTGCTAGAAAAGTCCTATCCAATGTTATCTCCAGAAATGCTTATAAGATATGAACTTTGCTTGATGATTGCCAATTCATCCATAGATCAAATTGAGATGCTTTTTATAGGTGTTTTGTACTATAACAAGAGTACAATCATGCACTGCCCTCAATTGGCATGAAAGATCCCTACAACTTGTTCATTAACCACCCTAAACTAGCTATGAGCACCATTATGTTATCTGTCCCTTTTCTTGTTAAGAGAAATTCACACTTTGTGAATTTCATTGCATTTAATCCATGCATTTTCCGAAACTGGTTCAATGGAACAAATTGAATCTTGGTACTTCTACTTTGTAAAACCCTCAGAAGCCTGTAACAGTAACCCTCATTACTGTTGGTCCTTACTGTAGTTTAATCACTAATGATTCCCCCTGTCCTTGATAAAACTTTGTGTTGAGCTAAATCAAAACCTGGACGTGAGTGATCAACACCCAAGGCTCTTTGCATCATCACTTGTATTCATAATCATAAGTCAAAACCCTAAAACCCCTTTGTTGGAATATTAAAAAAATAGGTGGCAATAAAATCTTTCCCAAAAATCATGAGGCCACTTTTAGAAAATCACAAATATTCAGTGGGCCATGCCCATGTGATTTTGGATATTTATAATGCCACTGAAAATTCCAAACAATTGATACCAGTGTTTAAACAGCACTTTTGGCTGGTTTAATATTTGAAAGAAATATTAAATCTTTTCCTTTGGCACCCAAACTTTTTGTGTCACCTCTGTCTGGTGTCACACTAATTATGTCATTGGTTTACCATTTGACAAAAATGCAAAAGGCACCTAATTAATTACAAACAGGAAACACAGAAAGGAAAAGAATAAAAATAAAGTCAAAACACTATCTAGCGCCCGTGGGCAATAACCCCCCCAGACCAACCCCCCGGCCCACCCCGGCTCTCTCTCTCTCCTTCCACCTGCCCCCTCCCCTGTTCCAACCACCCCGCACGGCGCCATGCCCAGAACGTGCTCGACGCCGTGCCCCGGGCCCTCCTGCCTCTCCCGTCGTCGCCGCGCTGCCCGAACCGGATAAGAACGCTGCCCTAGACACCCTGGACGCCTCGCGAGATCTTTTCCCCCCACCCACCGCTCGTCCCCGTCTTCCTCCTCCGGCCAGCCGCCGCCATGGCTGCCCCCTCGTGAGCACGCACACCCACACGGCCTCCCAGCCCACTCCCCTGTGTCCAATCGACGCGCCCTCGTTGTCTTCGTCTCTGAGCTGAAGAGGAGGAGCCCGGAGCCACTGTACGCACCGGAATCGTCGCTTTCGTCTACCTCAGGCCGGCGAGCTCGAGCTCGAATTCCGACGCCACCGTTCGTCCCCGCGCCCGCTGCCATCACTACTGTGCTCCTGGTGAGCACCGCTACCCTCTGCACATGCTCGTCGTCGCCCGAATGGCCCCAGGACAGAAGCCCCCTTTTGCATTTTTCGGCGGCCGCCATTGTTGATGTGGCCGTGCACCTAAGCCCCCGTAGCTCACGCCTTTGACTCCTACGAGTTCCCACGGGTCCGTGTGTTCGATTTGGTGCGGCGGAAAGGAAGAATTCGCCGCGAGGAGCAAGACGCCATTTGAGCCCGTAGCACTAGCCGCCATTCTTGACCTAGTCCTCCAATCCGGCCGCCCCACCTTTCTCCCCCGGCATGGATCGATGCGGCTTGGTGCGCTGCGTCAATAGCAACAAGCGGCGCCTCTTTTGGTGCTCGGAATCGAGCTGTAGCTCGAGTTCGCCGGAATCTGCTCGCCGGCGAGCCGCCGGAGAGTCGCCTGAGCCACTGACTTATGGCCCCACCAGTCAGTTAGGTCATTAGCGACTAGGTTAAGGCTTAATCACCCACTGACATGCGGGCCACCCTGGGAAATCTTTTGTTAAGAAAATAAAATTGATAAAATGAATAAGTTAGCATGACATGTGGGCCTAGCCCACTTAACCCACTGTTAGTTTAAACTAATTGTTAAATTAAAACCTGAGACACTTACACCTGGGCCCCCCTTGTCAGGTTTTTTTTATTTATTTATTAAAAGATTTAATTAAAATTGGGTCACTGACATGTGGGTCCAGAGGCATTTTCTGATTTAATTAAATGTTTTATAAATAACAGAGGCTGACATGTGGGTCCCACATGTCAGCACTGTTCTAGATAATGTTTTGGATAATGTTCTGGATAATGTTGAATAAATAATAAAAGAAATCCAGAAAATCATTTAAATTGATTTAAACTTGGAAATTCAATAACTTTTAAACCGTAACTCGGATTCAAAAACTTTATACAAGAAAATTGATCAGAAAAATATAACGAATACAAATACGCTATCCGTATGTCTACCACACCCCTCTAACACAATGAACATCGAACATTCCCCCTCCGGACCGACTGTCCGATAAATTGTCCGGTACTGTTAGAGTGCCCGGATGAATTTATTCCGAACACGAATGTTTCTCGGAATAGATCAACTAGCACGGATACACCCCCCTTATGTTGTTCCGGTAACCACGACACCTCTGGCTTGATCCTTCCCCCTCCGGACACCCTGTCCGGTAATCACCCGGAGCCGGTAGTTCATCCTCAGATGAATTTCCGTTCCGAGCAATGTGCATTGCACTGCGTTAGAATACCGTTAACATTACATCTGTCATGTCATGCATCCATTTGTATATGCTTGCTGTGTGTTTACTGTTTTCTTTCCCCCCCTTAATCTCCAGTAGACCCCGCTGCTGCCATCGACTACACCGCTGCTGAGTACGACTACGTCGTCGACGACCCTACTACTACCGTCGAGCTTGCAGGCAAGCAGAGCCATTCTCTTCCCCAGATATCGCCTATCTTTTCGTACTTTCTTGCACTAGGCATTTCTACTGCTGCTGCTACGTTGCTTACCTATTCAATTGCATAACCTGTCATTGTCGCCCCTTGATGTACCTTCCTTTAATCCTATGCTGCCTATTATTACGTATGCATTATTCAGCAGTAAACCCTGCGCATTGTTAGTTAGGTTTAGAATAGCGGGCCGTGATCACTTTGGGAGTGATCGCGGAAATGATATGTTACAACTGCAACAGGTACGGATCAATGCAGACACCCTAGGGAACCTACAACGGCGAGACTCTACCGAGTCGCTTCGAATTTGACTTACGAGTGGAATGGACTCGTATCTCACTCTCGTCGGCTCAGTAGCGTAACATCACCGGGATGATACGAGGTTTACCTCTTTAGTTCATTCCGCTGATGTCTCTGTCAAACCTTTTTAAGTGTGCCATCGAGGGTGATACCTCCTGGTTTCACTTAATGGTAGGAACTCGAACCAACTGGTGTCCTGAAAGGTAAGAAGTCGGGCGACCCAACGGTGCCCGCGAGTGGTATTGCGATGGGACGACAGGGAGGGTACGACCAGTGTACCGGTGTGCTTGGCCCCTGATCGCTGGCCGCGAGAGTTACCAAACCACGAAAGTCGAGCTCCTCCAGGAGCACACGCGAGACAAGGTAAGGAGACGGTTCACCTTGTTGGTAACCGCAGTGACTTAGTGGGACGACAGGGCCGGCACCGATGTACTGGTGGTCCTGGCTGCTGTCGTTGTCCGCGGGTCGGTTAAGTCGAGGCAACGATAACGGTTGTCACGTAGGTTAATTAAAATTCTAAATGGTTCAGTGAATGTCTTGAGTTGGCTATATGCCATGTACGCACTACCTACCCGTGGGAATTACGAGTTATGGGCTCCTCTGCTTCGTAGTGTCGTCCGAGGACTCTTCAGACGTCAGCAGTACTGCGGGCTGATTGCCGGGAAGTGGTGTTGTCTTATTTGCTCGCGCGATGGTGTATTATTTGGATTTTCTTTAACTTCACTGGCCAGTCACGCACCGTGCAGGAGTACGTTCGGGTTGGGGTCCAAGGCTCGGCGTACTTAGGATTTAGACCAGCGGATGGCCTCTCTGTTGAGTTTGTAAGATGGGCTATGAAGTATCGGATAGCCTCGGTGGAGCGTTCCCTAATAAGGTTCCCGCCACCCTGGAGATCCGTGCGTGTAGCGTAACACAAGTGCACCCCTGCAGGGAAGATTAATCTATTCGGATAGCCGTGTCCACGGTAACAGGACGCTTTATGCTGAAGCTGGATAACCCCACTAGAAACTATTATTATTAAACTGTATGGTTCTGGGTTTTCTTCCTCGCGGGGATGTCGAGGAGGTGAACTCGGAGGCATTGTTAATTATTACAACTTATTATTATACAATGCTGCAGCAACTTCTGCTGCATTGTTACTTTATGCTTTATATAAACTGTTGGATGATTCTTACCTCATGTTGCAAGACATCGTCAGAAGATGCTAGTCTTCGTTAGGCCTAGCTTCTTACCCTTGCTCTGGATTTCTGTCTTTCAGTCCACTATATACAGCCTCTTCTTTCCGTTGATACAATGCATAATGCTTAGTAGCGGACGTAAGACTTGCGGGTATACTAGATACTCACCTGCTTTATTTTCCCCCTTTATTGTTTTGCCTGATCGGCCGCTGCAGTCGACGTTGGAGCCTTGGAGTCCAGGAGCAGGAGATCCCCGATGCCGACCACCGCAACATGAAGATCCCCGATGCCTTCTACGACGTCGAGTTCCCCCTTTGACCAGGAGTAGTTTGGAGGTTCCCAAGAAGGAGGCCTCGCCTTTTCGATCGAGTGTTGATTTTGTGCTAGCCTTCTTAAGGCAACCTTGTACCCTTTTATCTGTACTCAGATACTATTGCTACCGCTGACTTTGTGCTCTCGAGCTGTTGTATTCGAGCCCTCGTGGCCCCTGGCTTGTATTAAACAGCTTGTATTATTTTATTTGTAGAGTTGTGGTGTGATATCTCACCGTGAGTCCCTAATCTCGATCGTGTACCTTGCGTGTATGATTACTGTACACGGTCTGATTTTGGGGGCGTTACATACTTTAGGTTAATATAAATTTTATCCACATCATATCTTGTTTGCTAGATGTTTTGTGGCTATCAAGGTGGTACTCAGAAATGGTATTTACAACACTTAGAAGTTTTGTTTTGCAGCTTGAGCAACATTCAGCAACAACACCACATTCAGAAGCAGCAATTAGCAGCAGGAGTAACAAAAAAGCCGCAGCAGCTACAGGTGGGCACAGGGTGGCCCGAGCGCGTCCAGGGGGAGGCCAGTCATGGCCGAGCGCGACCATACCAAGGGCGCGGCCAGCGCGGGGTGTGCAGGCGCGCGCAGGCACGCAGAGCGTGGTCGGGGGTGCAGACAGCACAAGGGAGCGTGGGCACGGCAAGGGCTCGGGGCAAGAGGCGTGCATAGGGAGAGAGAGGGGGCGCTCACAAGGGGAGCAGTGGCGGCGCGAGGAGGTGGCATGGAGTTGGCTGGTGGCGACCACCGGGAGGCGCCGGAGCCACGACAGCAGCCATGGCGGCGGCGAGCTCGAGCCCGTGGCGGCTAGGTTCGGTCGTAGCTGCGCACACCGGGGGGGGGGGGGGGGGGGGGGGGCGAGCGATGAATCCTCGCGAAGGAGAGGTAGAGCGGCGGCGCAAGGTCCTGGGGCGGAGAACGCAGTGGCCAGGACGGCCGGCGACGACCGGAATTCACCGGGCCGCGACGTGAGGAGGATGCGCTAGAAGGGGATGGGGGAGAGGAGTCTGTTGCGGGTGTGCGTCCCTGGTGCCCCGTACAGGAGATGAGCAGGAAGTAGATGGGAGAAAGGAAGAAAGGCTGGGGGAGTGGGCTGGGCCCGGTGGGGTTGGCCTGTGCGCAAGATAACACTTTTCTTTTATTCCTGTTTCTCTTCGTTTTGTTTTCTATTTTTTTTATTGCTTTAGCAATTTTGTTAAACATGTAACATGCTCCATAATTACTGTTGCACCATATTGAAGTGCCCCAAAATGTTTTGGACTTTTCTAAAGTCATTTGATATTTTATTTAAATAATATATGATTAAAATGGGTTGTTTAAGCTATTGTTTGAATTGTTTAAAATACTTAAATGTGATATTAAATATCCATTGTTATACTATCTTGATCTACTAACTTTTAGCCATTTAATATAATAGGTTGCACAATTTTAGGGCAAGGTCTCATTTCCACTTTGATTTGGAATTTTTATTTGGGGCAGAATCTGGATCACTATGATCAAGGGTGATCATCCATGCTTAACCACAATGACTTGGCAACAGTAAAAGTGATTACTGTAGGTGAAAACTGTAGGTGATTACTATAGTGTGACACCCGGGGTGTTACAAGGGCTCCTTCTCCCGGGACTGGGTTCGGTGCCTGGTCCTAGGGTTTGTGCTCGGGCAGGCCGGATCTGGGCCCGAGGCAGATCGGGGTCGCACCCCGGGTAGGAGTGTCTGGTCTTGGCCTGGGGTGCCTCCGTGGACGGGCGGTCACGGGGGCGGTGTGCGATGGCGGTGGCCTGACAATGTCATCTGCCCTATTGATCAGTGCATTGACGTCGGATTTGGCGTTGTGCGAGCTCCAGGAGGGCTCGACGGCGGCCGTCGGCAGTCCTAGGATCGTGTCCCCTAGCTCCAGTAGGGCTTGATGGGGATACAGGCGTCGACACCTCCTACGGTGGAGGGTCAACCCAGATCGGGGGACTGATGTCGGGCACTTAGTGGACAGCTAAGGTCTACTCGTTCGGCCGGGGTTGAAGCGTCGTGAGGTGGAGGGTGGTGATGTCTAGGGTAGCGTTGCCGGGGCGGAGGCCCTGGATGGTGGACTGCATGGTTGCTTTCCGGAACGCACCATGGTGTAGGTGGTGGCTGCTCCCAGTTGTGTGGGCAACAAGTGGCGGAGCGGCGGGTAGCTCGGGCATTCCCTCTCTTGTACGGGTGATGCCCTGATCCGGATCTGGGGACTAGACCTCATCACGCTCTCCCTAGCGTCATCGGAGACACGGGTGAGTTGCTAAGTGAAATCTCTGTGTCTTGGCATCGGCGGCGGCGACACCAGTGGGTGCCGCTCTCTTCCTGAAGACGTTATGGTGGATCTTCTCCTCGTTTCAAGGCTTCGGGTGAAGACCTTTGTCCAACTGGACTCGGCAGCGGCGACGCTCTGCGTCATTTTCCCTCTTGAGGGAGTTGCTGTGGAGCCTAGGTGTGTTAGGATGTAGCGTGGGGTTGTGTGTAGTTTTTCCGATGCCTTCTGCTGGTCGCGTAGCTGCACCGCTCATCTCAAGATCGGCTTTGTAAGAGGGTTATCGTACCACCTTGTATGGTTCGGCCGTGTATCTTGGTTCGATTCCTTTATCTATAAAGGGGGGCGAAAGCCTAATTTCTCTCACTTAGACCTTCCGTAATGGGTAATATCATAAGCTAGTATCATGCACACGATACTAATTTATGATACCATCTCCAATACATAGTATCATATCCTAGTATCATAAGTAGTACTCCCTTCGTTCCAAATTAGATAACTTCCATTTATATACATGTCTACATACACATGTGAATAAATGCAAGTCATGTAATTTCGAACGGAGGAAGTATTATTTATTTTCATGCAAGACACATACTAGCTTTGCATTTATTATGATACGGTATCATAATAAGATACTCAACCCTCTCTTTCTTCATTTAATTATATGTAAGATCACCATTTTTTCTTAGTTGGCATGCATGATACTAGCTATGATATTCACATTGCGGGAGGTCTTAAATGAAGAAAGAGAGGGTTGAGTATCATATTATGATATCGTATCATAATAAATGCTATGTTAGGATGTGTCTTGCATGACATTAAATAATACTACTTATGATACTAAGATATAATAATGCATTGCGGAGGTAGTATGATACACTAGTATCATATGCATGATACTGATACTATCCATTGCGAAAGGTCTGATGCTTAGCTTGTTGTCGCTAAGATTTCCTCATTTAATTGTTTAGCAACTAAAATCTGGCATGTATAGGCTAGTTTTTTCATTTTTAATGTTTTGCATAGGTTTTGGTGACTAGCAACTGTTTCCTCCTGAGGTCATCAAACTTTTCTCTCTCCTTTTAGTTACGTTGTCGCAAAGTTTTTTTTTGTCTCATTGGCATACTTAGCACCTATCCTAGATGAAACATTGGGAGTGAAAGCTCAAGAATGATCAGAGGGGGAGGGGGTGAATGATCACTTCTAAAAATTCTAAGGAACTTAGAAGGAATTTATGCAAACTGCGAAGAACTAACACCATCTCGAAGGAAATACAGTATCGAAGGTAATGCATTGCTCGAAGGGATTGGGAGCGAAGGAAAACATCGAAGACAAACAGGCAACGAGTAAATACTTAATGTAAATGCTAGAAGGAAAATGAGACTGACATGACGATATTTGGTAAACCAGTTCACACTCTGCAAAGTGCTACGTCTGGTTGGAGGGACTGGTGATTGAACACCTGGAGCAAAACTCTCTCCGTCCTATTCTCCACTTCAACAAACTCCTCGAGCTTGTCCAGTTTTCACTCGTGGTAGATGATTCAGGACATCTCCGAGACCTTTACAAACTTCCTTCAGCAGCGACAATTACTCTTCGACTGCTTGACAGGCGACGCCTAACCGTCTAGGAGACTTGCAGTTCTCCAAGATAAAAAGATCGGCTAATCTCAACCTAAGTCTCTGTGAATTCCTCAACTCAGCTCAACTTGGGTTTTGGTTTTCTCTCGATGGATCTCTTTTGGGATACTCACAGACTTCTGTCTTAGAATCTTCAGTGGAGCGGCCAACCCGAAATGGCGGGTAGGTGCGGGGTATTTATAGTTGGCGATCCCGATGGGTAAAATGACTGAAGTGACCCGATGCGACCGCTTGACGCGTGTCCACAACGGTCGGATTCCAATCACTGCGCAACTTTACTTGAGGAACAACTAAGCTGACTTACCGAACGAGTTCTCTCTCGAAGGCACGAAGTGCGATGACTTTGCCTTCGAGCTATTCACTCGACTCTGTAAGATTTCTCTCGGTAGGCTTTCGTGGGTTTAGGTTGAGCAGAGCAAATTCACTTCGACTAAGATCTCAACTAGCAAACCCCTCTTGATAGTACGGTTTTTCCTACGACTCAAGAATATAAAGAGAAACTAGTAAAAAGACTAAGTCTTCGACCAGCTTCATCTTTCTCCTCGTTGCGCTTTTACTCGAGAGAGTCTTTTTCTTCGACGACATTTATAGGGGTCGTCTTCCTTCAAAGGTTTCGGTAGATGACTGGACCTTCGCTGCAGTGAGTTGTCCTTCGACCTTCTACATGCAAACTCCATTCTTTCGGAACCTAAGTATCTGTTTATACTCAAAAACAATATTAGTTCCACTTCTGCTTTGTCCAACAATGTCCAAAACCTTCGGGGGCAAAACTTGCTCTTACAGGGAGCACCTATGGAGCATTACAGATCCACGCGTTGATCATTAAAATTTAACTTACATACTATAGATCATTAATGGCGTGCGTTATCACACTTATCCATTATGACAATTAGATGATACCCTGCGTGTTGCTGTGAAATTGTTCAAAAAATTAGAGTTTTAAATATGATAAACTTTATAAATCATAGTATAATTTGGTTATAAATTAATTTTTGAAAAAATGTTGATTAGAGTACAATTCTATGATAAAATGATGAGAAATCAAAAACTGTGTGTGATTTTTGTTTTGCTAATTTATTACCTTGATAATATGTCGGTGAGATGATAAGAGACGAAAACAACGTTGAATAAAGACAATGGAGACATCATCATTGGCTAAACCTAAAAGAATGATAGTTACTACTTATGTGCATTCATAACAAATCGTATAGAAAAATAAAATATTATTTTAATGGAAGCATGTGCATAGAAAATTAATGGAAATAAGTTTTTACATGGTGGGCCTACTTCATGATGTGAATATCTTACATGTCAAAAAATATAAGTTAGTGAAGATGAACTATTTAGGTATTACAGATAATATATATATATATATATATATAGGACACCCGTTTGGGACACCTAGGTTCCTGGGCACCTTACTTCATAGCCGTTAGATGATGAGATGACATATGATGTTGATGTTGATATGGTAAATCATTAATGTGATTATATGACGTTAATTAATAAGCATGCGTGAATGCATGGTAACCATTTATGGTTTAAATTAATGGATCATCAATGCATTAAATCTTCCTAATTTCAAAGTATCAACGTGTAGTAAAGTATACGTCGAGCAATATACCTCGGATACGTTTAGATATGTACACATAAATTTTATGTCAAAAGGTATGTACAAATAATTGAAAAAGTTTTGAGTTTTCGATGATAAACCAGTGCTAAGATCGATGAAATACTCTCCCTTGATGTATGCACGGAAGATGAGAGTTTCCTGTGAAGTGCATATTTGACAAGTAGAGTCGAGGGAAAAATATCAATAATCTTAGCGAGTGAAATTGCATTCCAGATAATATCCAATAAGAAATATGAAACCTCCTCGAATGACCTGTGAACTTATATGAAAGATAACTTCCTGCAAAAGGTTAAGTATCGCAAGCAGCAGATAGATATCTTACGAAAAGGATAGTAGTTCACAGACCTACTTAGAGTTAGTTACAACCAGGTCGAATATGAATCGAAAGTTTGTTGAAACTACTCAGAAACCTCAAAGTTCAAAAGTTTATCGAACGAAAAGAAAATCCCTTAACCCCGAAGGCAAACTAATTTCTTCGATGCCACTACATCTCCCCCTTTTTGTCACAACGTACAAAAAGTCGAGAGAATAGGGTCGAAAGAAATCCCTACTCGCTTTGGCGGCTCCGGCGACGTCGAGAAGATTCGGCAAGCGTTGGAGCACGACGAATGGGGCGAGCGCCTGGAGGAGTAATCTTCGTGCAGAAGGAGTGATGATCTCCAGAAGATTCCAGCTGCGATTCCGGCGGGGTCCTAGGGCTTCGATGAAGTGGAGTATAAACTCTCGGTTGGCGTTGAGGGGCTTCATCTTTCTCGGAGTCGGAGGAGAAGGTGTTCATAGTGATGTGATAATAGTCATCGACACTGAGCACATCTCTGCTCTTCGGAAGCCGAGGGATATTGGGATCCGGGCGATCTACTCGATCATCATTAGTCCAATTCCTGTTAAGATGGGGAGGATATTCTTCGAATCCACATCGCTGAAGTTGACCGAGGGAATTGAATTTCCGCAGTCCTTTCCAATCACGGCGAAGACATTCACGCAGCATCTGATTATTGTTCATGGCAATATTGCGCAAATGATTTATCTCGTCCATCAATGCTTGCTTCTGAATGAAATCTTGGTCGATGTGATGTTGAAGCATATGCTGGGACCGAAGAGAAACTTCCATGTGATGCACTGGCTTGATAAACTTCGAGCGAACATTACGCTCAGTTAAGTGGGCGCGGATTCTAGCGTGCTCAACATATTGATCGTTGGGTTGAGCAACAATCTTCAATACTTCCCTAATTGGTGGAGTGAAAATCTTCGGGAAAATTGACACGGGGAATGGCACGTACCGAAAGTAATTGCAGATAGCCATCAGCCATGGTTCATACGGCTTGTGGGAATTGTGATCATCAGCACAAGACACCAAAGTTCTGATGAAGTAGTATTCAAAATCGAAGGGATGACCGTGGACTAACTCTAACAGAGCAAGTTGCACATCGTTGGGAATTGGAAAATCATTGTGCACATCGAGCATTGGCATTAAGGTCTTCGAAAGAATATAAAACCATGCCTTTGCTTCAAATACCAAATGTCTTGGCTTGGGCTCAGCCGGGTAGTTATCTCCTACGACATCTGGATTCATGAGCGTAGAAAATTCAGCAGGAGTTGGAGCAGGTAAGTCATGAAGCTTGTGTGGTAATCCTTCGAACCGAGGTAAATTGATGATGGCCAGAAATTGGTCGACAGTCATATGGAATACTTGGCCTTGGATCATATAATCAAATTTCCACGTCTTCGAGTTCTCGGGATCACCGGTGACATAGAGCGTTGCATAAAATTGCTTGATAAGATCGGGATTGTACCCACAATCAAGAGAAAACATCTTGTGAGCATGAAGACCATCAAATGTTTCGGCAACATTCTCGAAACATGAAGTGGAGTACATCGAAGGAATATCAAGGTATTGATGTTGGAAAACTCTTGCCTTGTTGTAAAGCACACGGGTGTAGTATATGTCTTGCTCTTGGGTCCAAAACCGAAGAGAATATGCACTTCTAGGCTTCTCGTAGGGATTGGTCCTGAAGAAAAATGGCTTGTGTTCACGCCTTTTGAAGATGGGGCCTCCTCGAGGAACATCTGAGCGGAACAGGGGTAGCATTTCTCTCAAATGAGCAGAATGGAGCAGCTCATCAACAGGAAAAACCTCGGCAGCATTATCCGGCATCTGGAAAACTGGCTCAGCAGGACGACGAATTGAAGAAGGAACATTTATAATATCCTGAGCTGGGATGGCTGCAGGGGCATTCTCCTCGGCCTGTGCTTCGACGGCAACTCCTTCGTCGGCATTAGCAATTTGAGCGGCTTCTTCAGTCTCCATGGCCTCCAAATCTTCGTCCAGTTGTGCGAAAGCATCAACCATTTCTTCGTTCGAGTAATTTGATGAGGAGGAGGAAGAGCTGTCACTAGAACTGTCATCTCCAGAACTATTTCCTTCGACAGCATCTTGCCGAGAAGAAACTGTTGTGATATCAACATTAGCGTCTTCGCCTTCATGCAGAGTTTGGGCAGAGGAGCAATCTTTCTGATCAGAGGAGATGGGGGCTTGAGTTTCTTGCTCGACCTGAACAGGTTGCTCGGTCTCTGCTTGTGCTTGGGTCTCGATGGCTGGGGTGGTCGATGGAATGATGTGCGGTGGTGATGATGGGTTTGGTGGTGGCGAAGAGGCTTTTGGTGGTGATGGTGGACGAGGAGGAGGTGTTTGTTGTCGAGGGGAAGGAGTGGCTTGGCGAGGTGGTGGAATTGTTTTACGAGTAGGAGTGGGTTGCTTGGTGGGGGTTGGTGTAGTTTCCTGTCGTGCTGTGGCAGCAACGACCTCGGTTGGCTTGGAATTCTTGGCATTCTTCTCGATCTCTGGCGTCCCACGCTCAGAGGTTGGGGTAGAAGACTTTCTCTTTCGAGATTTTCTTTTGTACAGGGCATCATTGTGCTCTTTGCATATGGCAGACACAATTTGTCGAACCTTTTCATTCACGGCGGTCAAGTTTTCCTTCTGTGCCCTTCTCGATGTTTCAAGGGTGGCAATCTTGGATTTGAAAAACTTACGGGACTCAAGGTCCTCGGTTTCTTCTTGAAGTTGCCTGGAGTAAAATCTCACTTGCTCCTTGTCCTTGCGATCCTGGGTGAGATACCCTTCACAGCGAATCATGTATCGAGCAACATGCTCTTGGATCTCAGCAGGGACATCATCCTCGGCAGTGACTTTGCTAGGTGTGGTAGCCATCTTCCAGAGGATATGTGAAATATTAGTAGCATCCCAAGGAGCATGGGCACCAGAATCTCCTTCGTTGGAGCTCTCTTCATCGGCACGAGGGCCGGAAACAACAGGTGCAGCAGGGGCAGGTGCAGGAGCTGGTGCGGCTCGAGGAACTGGAACAGCCTGAGCCTTCTGTCTGGCCTCTTTGGCTCTCTTCTCGGCCTCCTTGGTGGCCTTGGCAGCAGCAATGGGTTTTGTTACGGCACTAGGGGCCGTAGCTTTATCCTTCGAGGCACTTGGGGCCTCAGCGATTTTCTTTGCAGCACTTGAAGTTGCATCCTTTTCCTTCGTGACTGTGGGAGTCACAACTTTCTCAGTGGCGATGGGGGCCACGACCTTTTCCTTTGGGGCAGTTGGAATAGTGCCTTCAGCAATCTATCGTCGATACTTTTCACTGACCAGGTGCAGTATGCCTAACTGTTGAGCAACCTGGGCCTTTTTATGCTCGGGCTGACTGTGGAAGTTTAAAAGCTTGGAATTAATTAAGTCTTTATCTTCTTGCTCTTTTTGCTTTGCCAGCCTTTCCTTACGCTGGATAAGAGTTTCATCGTCCTCGGCCACTTGAGCTTGCTTTCCCTTCGATTTGGCCGAAGGTTTTGCCCTGCGAGCTTGAACTGGTGGAGCAGATGAAATGGGCGGATCAGTGACCAAATCGGTCATGTCAATTGTGTCTCGAGGAGCCTGGGCAGCTGGCTCCTGGATCCTGATGCCTTTTCTTCTCGGCTTCTTCTTCTGAGGAATGTCCTCGACATCAGCCTCAGTGCCAGGGTCTTGATCATCAGAATTAGATTCTTCTTCGGAGCTTGCATCTGGTGGCGAGAAAATTACCACCATTTTCTTTCGTTTGGCTGATTTCTTGCCAGCCTTCGGTTTGGCGCTCGGGCCAACTTCCTCGGCACCCTCAGCAGCAGCAGCCTCCTTTCTTGCTTTAGCCTCTTTGCGTTTTTGTGCTCGTGCTTCCCGATCATCAACCAGCTCTTGAAAGTCGGCTGGTGTTTTCAGAGAGGATGGATGAGCATCAGCTGGAGGAGGTGGTCGATTATCTTTCGTCCACTTGGGTCTTAAAGATTTGACATCAGACCAAGGATTTTTTAATGCAAACAACCTCTCCCAGCGAGGCATAAGAGACTTGTATTCATACCAACGAAGTGCTTGAAGCCTTCGAATCTCTTACAAACGGTTTTCTCTCGTGCGTTCATCTTGAGAACCTTCATGCGTTCTCAACTTATTTTCTATGATCAAATCCTCTGATAATCCTTCAGAGTTGTTGGTGATTCTTGTTCGGCCTCCTACACGCTTGGGTTCTCTGACATTTCCTTCGTTTCTAGACATTTTCCTGCGAAAAGGATAGGTACGAGGGAATATAGGAAAGTTGTGAACAGGTACCAACGGTTTTCGAGGAAAATCATTTTGAATGCAGTAAGCATATCGATAAACTTGTCTTGCAGCAAGTTTTTCAAGCAAGTGCTAGGCTAGATTTTCATCAAGTGTAAATCTAACAAAGAACTTGAATGAAATAAGTGCACAAGTGCAAATCCATCGATACGCTTCTGAGGAAATTGTCTAAGTGAGAGAATCCGAGGGATTTCTTACCCAGCTCAGATGGGGAATCGACAGAAAACACTAGAAATAGATTTCCCAACATTCAATGATCCAAAAGGATCAAACAGACCTAATAAAATGAGAGAAAATCAAGAACAAATCTAGGGCTCGATGAATAGAAGAGATTGGAATCGAGTCTTAGAGCCACACATACCCTATCTTGGCGATGTGCGGCGACTACGACGACGCGGATGAAGTTCCTCGTCGACGGGAAGGTCTCCGGCGGCTTCCTTCCGGCAGCAAAGCGGCGAGGGAGTCGACGGCGACGAGCAGCACGGTGAAGCGCGAGATTGAACTTCGGGAGCGGGGAGAAGAAGTAGAGGGAATTGCGAGTGCTTTGCCGGTAGGGTGGATCGGTATTGATAGGGAGGGTTCTGACGTAACGGTCAGATCTGATCCAACGGCGCAGATTCCGCGTCTCTCCGCATTCAACGGACGGATTTTGTGGCGGTAATCGCGGGGAAATCCCAACGAACTGAAAGAAAGTTGTTCCACGTCCAAGACCAAACTCATCGAACATCGAGTATAAAAGTAGATAAATGTTCGATAGATTTTCCTTCGGAATCAATGACATTCGAAGGGAATCTTAATCGAGTACAAATATACATGTTCACGAGAGAAAAGCAAAGATGGGGTAGGGATAGAATAGAGGGAAAACAGGGTCCGATGCTTAATCAATCCGAGGGAAAAACAGCGATAAAACTCGGAGTGATAAGTGTATAGGACAACACCAAACGAACGAAAACGAACGAAAACAAACGAAAAAGAAACACGATAGAAAAATTAACGTAAGTAAACAACATAGAGAGAAAAACGTATAATACATAGTATCGATAGTTATGGTCTTACTGCACATTGCGTGAGTCCAAGATGTTCAACTCACACCTTAGTGCACAGAACCTCTTCTCATCCAGGGGCTTCGTAAAGATATCAGCCAATTGATCTTCGGTGCGTACATGGCTGATAACAATATCTTCTCGCTGAACGTGATCTCGAAGAAAATGATGACGAATGTCAATATGCTTCGTTCGAGAGTGTTGCACAGGGTCATGGGCAATTTTGATAGCACTCTCGTGATCACATCGCAATGGAATTTTCTTCACAAGAATACCATAATCTTTCAGCATTTGTTTGAGCCACAGAATCTGAGTGCAGCATGAACCGGCAGCAATATACTCGGCTTCAGCCGTATAAATAGATACGCAATTCTGTTTCTTCGAAGCCCAACATACAAGAGATATACCGAGAAAATGACATGTGCCTGAAATAGATTTCCTGTCGACTCGATCACCAGCCCAGTCAGAATCAGAATATCCAACGAGATCAAACTGGGCACCCTTGGGATACCAAAGTCCCAAAGTTGGTGTGTGAGCCAGATATCGAAGAATTCGCTTGACAACAATATAATGTGATTCTTTCGGGTTTGCCTGAAAACGAGCACACATACAAACTGATAGCATAATGTCAGGTCTAGATGCACAAAGATAAAGAAGCGAACCGATCATCGAGCGATATTTCTTCTGATCGAAAGGTCTGCCCTTCTCATCTGCATCTAGATGAACATTAGTAGGCATTAGAGTCTTGATAGTTTTACAACTGACAAGATCAAACTTCTTTAGGCAATCTCTGAGATACTTCTCTTGAGAGATGAACGTCCCATTCGTCTGTTGACGGATTTGAAGCCCGAGAAAGAACTTCAATTCACCCATTATAGACATTTCATATTTCTTCGACATCATACGAGCAAATTCTTCGCTAATATCAGGGTTAGTACAGCCAAAAATAATATCATCGACATAAATTTGACACACAAAAAAGATCATTTTTGTGTGCACGAGTAAAAAGAGTCGGATCAGTTGTACCTGGTTTGAAGCCCTTCTTTTGAAGAAAATCCTTCAGTGTTGAATACCAAGCATGAGGTGCTTGCTTTAACCCATATAGGGCCTTATGCAACCTGTACACCTTGTCAGGATTCTTCGGGTCTTCAAAACCTGGTGGCTGCATAACATATACTTCTTTTTCGATTTCACCGTTAAGAAATGCACTTTTGACATGCATTTGATATAGCAATATACCATTGTAATTGGCAAAACAAAGCATGACATGAATGGATTCAAGTCGAGCAACTGGAGCATAAGTCTCACCGAAATCAATACCTTCGACTTGGGTGTAGCCTTGTGCAACCAGTCGATCTTTATTCCTTACCACAATGCCATCTTCATCTTGCTTGTTGCGAAAAATCCACTTCGTACCAATGATATTATGCTTCTTGGGATCAGGTCTATCAACAAGGGACCAGACTTTATTTCTCTCGAACTGATTAAGTTCTTCGAGAATTGCAGTCATCCAGTCTGAGTCCTTCATGGCTTCATCAAATTTCGATGGTTCTAGCATGGATACAAACGAAAAATTTCCACAGAAGTTAGCTAATCGAGTACGAGAACGAGTGGTGGGACGACCTGGTAAACGAATCTCTTCGAGAATTGAGTCGACATCCACTCTTCTTCGAACACGAGGTAAAACTCCTTCATCATCTTGCGGATCCGGTTGTTCTTCGGGATCAGCTTGACCTTCAGGATCAGCTTGTCCTTCGGGATCATTTCCTTCGGGTTCAGCTTCTCCTTTGGGTTGGACATTTTCTTCGTTTATGCATTCTCCTTCCACCTGTACATCATTTGCTTCAGGATGTTGATCTCCAGCGCCCCGGGCTATGTGTGGGAACATTGGACCATCATCATCCTTGTTGGCTTGACGTGCATTTCCTTCGATAGGTCGAATATCTCCAATAGCCATGTACCTGATAACTTCATCCAAAGGTGGTTCATCCAGGTTAAGAGGTAATTGCTCCTTTTGAGAGCCGTTAGTTTCATCAAATCGAACATTTACAGTTTCTACAACTTTGCCAAGATGAGAGTTGTAAACTCTGTAAATGTGAGAATTCGAACCATAACCTAGGAGAAAACCTTCGTGAGCCTTTGGGGCAAACTTGGAGCTGTGATTCATATCTCTGATATAACATGGAGCACCAAAAACCCTGAGATATGAAACATTCGGCTTTTTACCAGTGATGAGTTCATGTGAAGTTTTCTTGAGAAATTTTTGCAGATAAACCTTGTTGATGATATGACATGCAATATTAATAGCTTCGGCCCAGAACCTGATAGGAGTCTTGTATTCAGCAAGCATTGTTCTGGCCATTTCAATAAGTGTTCGATTCTTTCTCTCGACCACACCATTTTGTTGCGGTGTATAAGCAGCCGAGAATTCATGAGTAAATCCATATTCATCAAGAAATTCTTTGATATGAGTGTTTTTGAATTCTGTACCATTATCACTTCTGATATGCTTGAGAGATAATTCATATTCAGTCTGAGCTCTCTTTGCGAAAGTTTTGAAAATTTCAACAACCTTGCTTTTGTCATCTAGAAAGAAAACACAAGTATATCGAGAGAAATCATCAACAATAACCAGACCATACTTGTTACCTCCAAGACTAGCATAATTTTGAGGACCGAATAAATCCATATGAAGCAATTCAAGAGGACGAGTAGGAGTCATTATGGTTTTTGCTGAGTGATGTTTCTTGGCAATCTTTCCTGCTTCACAGGCACTGCATAGACGATCTTTATCGAATTTCACATTCTCAATTCCAACGATGTTCTTCTTCGAGATAAGAGTTTGAAGATTTTTCATTCCTGCATGACCAAGTCTTCGGTGCCATAACCAACCAGAAGTGGCTTTGTCCATTAAACATGTGGACACTGCAGGTCCCGAAGAAAAATCAACGATATAAAGATCACCTTTGCGATATCCTTCGAACACGAAGGAATAATCATCTTGTGAAAAGACAACACAACGAGAAGCAGAAAATAGTACAAGCATACCCATATCACATAGTTTTGAGATAGACATAAGATTATATCCTAGTGATTGAACAAGCATCACCTTATCTATATGCTTATCCTTCGATATAGCAACCTTACCTGTAAGGCCCCCGATGCGGTGCTAACTCGAGTTAGTCGCTTTCGCGTCCCGCTCAAGTTAGTAGCGCATAAAGAGCCACCGACTCACAACTCACGACACTCGCCTCGTGTCGCTGCCGGATTCTCAACAACAAGTATAAGAACGAAGAACTTTAACTAAGACATAAAATATATAGAGTCCAGGGCATACACCGCCACTGGATAATTATTACATCATCTCAGAGGTCCGTGGACCCAACAGTACATCATGCGTCAAGCGGAAGACAAACACAACCGAGTACGGTCAAAAGACAAATTTCCCTAGAGAGGGCTGCACATAAAGAGCCCACCCACGAATCTCGAAAGCCCAACTGTAGGATCTACTGAACGAGGTCGATCTCGTCGTCTTCCTCCGGGGGCACCTCCACGAAGTATCGTCCAGAGCTCGGGTCAAGAAAGTACTCCACTGCAGCGGCCGATCAGGAAAAACAGTAAAGCACAAAAGGAAAACAGGGGTGAGATTATATCATTACAGGATAACTGACTTCCTACGGTAAGACAAAGTAAAGGTAAAGGTTGCATCCGCACTCGCATATATGGTGGCTATCGTTCTATTAGAGTAGGAGTAAGATCCAAGAAATACATGTGACATCGCGTCATAAGTGTGCTATTCACCTACTTATGTCAAACATAACACAACCTGGATCTTCTCTTGGTCCCCCTGGACGAAGAAAAGCAACCAAGGCACTCACGCGGTAGGCAAGTTTTAATTATAATTCAAATTGATGTTATTCTATGAACAAGGAGTAGGTCTCAAGTCTTCCATGACCGCGGACACGGCTTTTCGAAAAGATTTAACCCTGCAGGGGTGTACCAACTGCCCACCATAGGCTTCGCATGTACGCCCGGTTTCCACTTGGCTAGGTGAACGCCTGAAACTCCGGAACGTCAGAGTCCCTCTAACTAGCAACGCACAATTCCGGGTGGCCCCCGGGGAGTCGACACCCAACCCAAGAACAAGCCACGCTCCCGGGTCGGACTCTACCGTAAGACGCAGGTCGGATTGCTGGTAATTCTCACATGAGGCCCTGTCCTAGCTGATTAGGTGGACCTACAAAGGATCAAAGTCCTCGCTGGCCCGGTTTGTTTCGAAAACTGCTGGGGTACCAACCAAGCACACACACACGTTTGCAAATAGTAAAACAGCTCGGGCCACCACTAGAATTGTATGAAGCTAGGTAGGTAAGACAAGGGGACCCCATAGAATCCCACACACGATTAGGCACGCTCGTCAAGAAACACAATACCCAGAACTCGGGACCTAGGTGACTCAAATGGAACAAAACACCTGGCGGGAACAGCCTGGTCTCCCATCCTTCGTCAAGTATAAACTTAACATCATCAATAATAAATATCAACCAACTTCTTTAAATAACATGATATCCCAAACCAATAACATAGGGTAAGCAGCAATTTTTCCTACTCATACTAAGCAATGGCTGAGCAGCGGTAACTTAGCAATACAATGTTTTGCTGGGATGTGGGGATCATGGTTGTTTGGGTTTCCAAAAATTGGCTTAATCAAGTGGATAGGATCAAGCAAACATTCTAGGCTACAGGTAGGCAGAAAGGTATCAAGTAATGCTATAAATCTTCCCCTTGCCTGGGTAATCGGTCATCGAAGCAGACGCAGCAGGGTCCTCGGGCTCGGTGTCGGAAATCTCCACGTAAGTCTCCTCGGCGGCCTCAGGTGCTAAAGTAAGGTACCGGAAAGGAAAAGGCACACAAGTAAGTAACGGTACAATGCACAGGCAAGGATGGTATGACCAAGTTTAATTGACATGATGTGACCCTATCTAGTCAGAGTTAAATGAAGGTGGTGACGACACGTCAACAACTTCATATGCAATTTATTTACGTAATAATGGCTTTGGTCTTAGCCTTAGTTTTGGTGTAAGTAACAGGTCAACATGGCATGGCATGAAACAATAACAACATGATGACAATAAAAGCATCGTGAAATACTTATCGATTCCAGAGACGAAGGACCGTGTCGGTGAAATTGACACCAAGGGGAGTATCAAAGGGGAAAAGACACATGGAAACTTGAGGGTGTTGCACATGGCAAGAGTTGGGACAAAGAAGAAGATGAAGGGGGTACATGGGCAAGGCAAAAGAGTGTGCACCCCCTCATCAACATGACATGATCACATGTGGGTAAACTCTTCCCTCCACATACTTGCATTTTTTTATGTTGCTCAAACATAAAAACCAATGTGCCCATGATGATCAGTGCATTATTCTACCCCAAAAAGATATATGCCATGGGCACAAAGCATTTGAATTCAAACAGAATTCAAATTGCAAAATAAAGGATTAAACAAAAAGAAAAAAAAACAGAAGTGAAAAAAAGAAACAGAGGGAGGCCAACTGGGCCAACCTTGGGTGGTCTCTGGCCCAAACAGCTGTGCTGTGCTCCCACGCGCGGGAAGGCTTGCTGGGCCAGACCCCTCTCGGCTGCTGCTGGAAACAAGCAAGCAAAAGAAAAAAAAGGGGGGGGCTTGCCTCGGCGGAGACTCGAACCCGCGCCCCCCAGGGTGAAGTGCGGCGCCTGAACCACTACGCCACTAACGGCTATCGAACGGATACCGGCAGCAAGCAACTTAACACAAGCCCCCTAGACTCTGAACCTGGCGACCAAACTGAAAGAGAAAAAGACACCGGCGACAGAGCAACTTCAGACGCCGACCGCGACGGCTGCGCTCTCCCGTGGACTCCTCGGAGAGGTCTGCGTGCACACGGCACATCCAGGAGTCCATAACCGCACCCATCTCGACTCGGGGTTCAAAAGGCGGCAGCTTGGCTCACCGGAATGCCACGTTGGGGAACTCCTCTGCACATCAGGGGGGTCACACCGGGTCGCTGCTGGCGCGGGCAACACAGTCCTGGGGGCGCCTGCTGCACTCTCCACGCACGCACGGTGCTAGAACGCCGGGGACACGCGCATGGCATGCACGGCGGCGTGACTCAACAGAACATCTCTGACGACGACGGGACTACGGCGACGGACCTATAACGATTACGGCGATGCATCCAGGGATGAGGGGCACTAAGCTCACCTAGGGGTGCTCGCGGGCGACCTCGACGACGCAAGAGAGGAGGTGGACGACCAGGACTTCAACGGGGAAGAAGGGGCCGAAAGCGGCACCACGGGCTCGGGGAGTCTCGGAGCTCCTGGCGTGAATCTGCAGGGATGGGAGGGTGAGAACAGGCTGCAGGAGGGCGCTCTCGCCGGAATCACGGGACGGCGATGAATCTCACCGGAGTCGTCGGCGGTCATGGGGAACAGGGGAGCGGCGAGTCGACCATGGCGGCGGCGGAGAGAGGAAGCGAAGGGGGAAATGGATCCTAGGGTTCCGTGGGGGGGGGCTCGGCGCGCTTAAAAGGAGGGGTTACGGCTGCCACTGACCTCAGGGCTCCATGCCGTCGCCGTGGCGTCAGCTGTGAGAGAGGAGAGGGGAAAAGGTCGTCTCCACGCTGGAAAGGAGGACGACGGGGCAGCGTATCCCTTCGCTGGCGGGCTGGGACGCGGGGAAAGAGGAAAGGGGGCCCAACTGGGCTGGCTGGCAAAGGAAAAAAAAGAAATAACAGAAGAAAACCCCTTGCCAGCTTATTTTCCATTTAGAAAAACAGAAAGCACTTGGGGAGTTTTCCAGAAACATTGTCAAGGAATTAAATCACATAAAAATATGCAAAATGATCCTTGCAATATTCCCCATTTTACAAAAATGAAATGGGCGTTTTGGCAACAACCAAAATTTGGAGCCACTTTTGAAATTCAAAACACTTTGAACTAGAGCCCACATTTTTGGTGATGGCAAAAATGAATTGGGGTTTTAAAAACCCTTGCCAAGGCAAAGGAAAAAGGTTGTTCCAAGTTGGGGTTCAGGGGAGATCAAACACAAATGGCACAAAATCACCCAACATGCTCCTTTAACCATTTTGTTTGAATTCAAAAGAAAATCAAATGAGCTCAAAACTCAATGCCATTTGGAATCATCACAAGGAATTACACCAATTAGCATCATGCCAAGTTTCAAAGTCATCAGACAAAGTGGAATTCTATTATGGATTACAATTATTGCAAATGGGCTGTTACATTACCCAAACCAAGTACTTTTCCTTTGTTGTTGTCACCGAAGGTAATGTATCTATGTGAAGATTCAGTGAGTTTGTCTTCGGTGAACAAATCTTTGTCTCCGGTCATATGATTTGTACATCCACTATCCATGACCCATTCGGATGCACCGGAGACATAGCCCTGCAGAAGAATTAGTTCTTATTAACCACCCACAAACGAGCAGGTGACTTAGAAGGCATGGAAGAGCTAGATGGAGCAGCGATATTATAGCGAACAGGGTTGCATTGTCGATCTGGACCATCAAGAACACCATAAATATAATTCCTCGACGAGGGGTTAGAGTACTGGTATGTAATAGCAGTTTTGGTATTATTGTCACGATGACGATAAATATTTCTATCAACTCGATAGTATTCCTTCTGGGGAACATTTGAAGCAGGCACCAAGGGTTCATTTCTATCCTCGAGAGAATAGTAGTGATTCGGTGGCACCGAGGATTTTCCCTGCATAGAATGGTTAGGGGGCAGTTTTTCTACGAGAGATTTGCGAACCCAAATCTGTCGCTTATAGAAACCATTCTTTGGAGGAGTACTAACGAATTCAACTGACACCTTTCCTTCCCGATCTTTGACAAGATTGTAGTCAGAATCAAGTGATTCATCAAAATAGCTTTATCAATTTTGCAACTGAACCTTAAAGATTAGCAATGTTAATGGGATTTTCCTTCGCAAGAACCCAGACAATTTTAGGATACTGCTCGGGTTCCCAGTAGGTTCCATCAGGGTTGATTTTCCTTTCGTAGCCAACTCCTTCGTTTCGTGGATTCCTGTGAAGGAGAGCCTTTCGTAGGATATCACATAGGTACTGGTGTCCCTGCACACTTTTGAACATGCCTGTTTCAAATAAATTTCTCAACCTGAGGAGTTCCTCGTTAATGGTTTCCTCGTTCGAGGGGTTAGTATCATCAATAACAATAGGTTGCTTTCCTTTCAATCTCTCAGAAATAGACTCAATTTTACTTCGTTCCAAAAAAGTTAAGCAAGGTGAAGTAGATTCATTTTTAGCTTCTAAGCCTTGTTGAACCATGAGCATGAGATTGACACTTTCCAACTCTTCATTAGCCTCTCTCAGTTTCTCGAGAGCCATTTTCCTTTGAAGAAATTCATAGGTTAGCTTCTCGTAGTCCACTGAGAGAAGATCATGACGAGTGGAAAGTTCATCATACTTTTCCTTCAGAGCAGCATGCTCGTTTGTCAAAGTTTAACCTTTTTCAATCTCATCGATCAACAAAGTCTCAGATTTTTGAATAGTTTCACTTAGAGAATCTAGTTAATCTTTTTGGATAGAAGCAATTTTAGCAAGTTTAGCATAGCTTATCCTAGAGTTACTTTCATAAGCAGATGCATCAGAAGTATCGTAGAAATTCTTAGATGAGGATACCTTACCCTTGGCCATGAAGCATTAAGCTGGAGATTCATCTTCACTGCTTTGGTTGGAGAAGAATGAACTTGAATTCTTGTTCGAAGCAAATGCTAGTCCAGCAACACCATCAGATTCAGAACCAGAACCAGAACCAGATCTTGAGTTTGATTCAGCTTCGGAACCGGATGCATCATCTTCAGAGTTCATCTCTTTACCCAAATATGCTTTGGCACGGTGAGAATTCTTGCGTCGAGAGGAATGTGATTTCTAGGAAGAACTCTCTCGATGCTTGTGATACTTCTTCTTCTTGTCATCATCAGAACCATCTTTCTTGTCTTTTCTGTACTTTGAATCATATCTCTTCGAATCATAGTTTTTTCTCGATCTGTGTGACTTTCTCGAAGAGTTGCTGTGAGAATGCTTTGATCTATGTTCAATTTCCCACAGAGGACAATCAACAATGAAGTGACCTGGCTTCTTGCACTTGTAGCAAGAGTTATCTTTCGCTGAAGAGTTTCTGGATGATGATCAATGCTGTGATGAATTGCTCGAATGTCTTGAAGAGTAGTTTTTCTTCGGTGAAGAGGAGTTCCTTCTCTGAAAGCGGTTGAATCTTCTCATTATCAGTGCCAGATATTTTCCAATATTCTCGGGGTCATCAGTGGCACCACCAGATTCAGAACTGGCTTCAGGAGAGGAGTGATGTGAAGCTCTGGCCTTTAGTGCATGAGATTTTCTTCGAGTCCCATTAACATCTCGTTTTTCATCTTCTTCCATCTCGAAGGTATTGAGTATCTCAAGAATATCAGCGGCAACTAGATCCTTGAAATCAATCCTTTCCTTAATCATCAGCACAATGTGATCGAAGGAATCATCAAGGGAACGGAGCAAAGTTCTGAAAATAATCCGATTGGTAATGTCTTCGGCACCGAGGGAAATCAGTTCATTTGACAGCGCAGTGAGTCTGCTGTATATGGAGCTAACTTTTTCTCCTCCGTGCCTCTTGAAACGATAGAACTTGCTTCGAAGGGTGTCAATACGAGCATCTTTCTGAGTAGAGACACCTTCACCAATCTTCTCGAGATAGTCCCAAACACCTTTGGCCGAAGAAGTATTCTTGACCTCATGATATTTCTTTGGAATCAGATGATTTATAATGAAGACCCAGACTTCAGCATCTAGCTCTATCTTCTTTGCCTCTTCAGAAGTGATAGCATTTTTTTCTTTGACAGTTACACCATTCTTGACAACTTCCCAAGCGGCAGAGTTGATAGCCATGATATTCCTCTTCATTTTGTCCTTCCAATAGGGATAGTCCTTCCCATTGTAGATAGGAATCGGTTCCCCCGAGCGAACAGCTGCAAGCGACATTCTTGACAACACTCCAGGTTGTTAGACCAAAATACGCAGAGCGTAGGGAGTGCCTAGCTCTGATACCAATTGGAAGCTCAAGAATGATCAGAGGGGGAGGGGGTGAATGATCACTTCTAAAAATTCTAAGGAACTTAGAAGGAATTTATGCAAACTGCGAATGACTAACACCATCTCGAAGGAAATATAGTATCGAAGGTAATGGCTCGAAGGGATTGGGAGCGAAGGAAAACATCGAAGACAAACAGGCAACGAGTAAATACTTAATGTAAATGCTAGAAGGAAAACGAGCCTGACACGACGATATTTGGTAAACCAGTTCACACTCTGCAAAGTGCTACGTCTGGTTGGAGGGACTGGTGATTGAACACCTGGAGCAAAACTCTCTCCGTCCTATTCTCCACTGCAACAAACTCCTCGAGCTTGTCCAGTTTTCACTCGTGGTAGATGATTCAGGACATCTCCGAGACCTTTACAAACTTCCTTCAACAGCGACAATTACTCTTCGACTGCTTGACAGGCGACGCCTAACCGTCTAGGAGACTTGCAGTTCTCCAAGATAAAAAGATCGGCTAATCTCAACCTAAGTCTTTGTGAATTTCTCAACTCAGCTCAACTTGGGTTTTGGTTTTCTCTCGATGGATCTCTCTTGGGATGCTCACAGACTTCTGTCTTAGAATATTCAGTGGAGCAGCCAACCCGAAATGGCGGGTAGGTGCGGGGTATTTCTAGTTGGCGATCCCGATGGGTAAAATGACTGAAGTGACCCGATGCGACCGCTTGACGCGTGTCCACAACGGTCGGATTCCAATCACTGCGCAACTTTACTTGAGGAACAAGTAAGCTGACTTACCGAACGAGTTCTCTCTCGAAGGCACGAAGTGAGATGACTTTGCCTTTGAGCTATTCACTCGACTCTGTAAGATTTCTCTCGGTAGGCTTTCGTGGGTTTAGGTTGAGCAGAGCAAATTCACTTAGACTAAGATCTCAACTAGCAAACCCCCCTTGATAGTACGGTTTTTCCTACGACTCAAGAATATAAAGAGAAACTAGTAAAAAGACTAAGTCTTCGACCAACTTCAGCTTTCTCCTCGTTGCGCTTTTACTCGAGAGAGTCTTTTTCTTCGACGACATTTTTAGGGGTCATCTTCCTTCAAAGGTTTCGGTAGATGACTGCAGCTTCGCTGCAGTGAGTTGTCCTTCGACCTTCTACATGAAAACTCCATCCTTTCGGAACCTAAGTATCTGTTTATACTCGAAAACAATATTAGTTCCACTTCTGCTTTGTCCAACAATGTCCAAAACCTTCGGGGGCAAAACTTGCTCTGACAGGGAGCACCTGTGGAGCATTACAGGTCCACGCTTTGATCATTAAACTTTAACTTACATACTATAGATCATTAATGGCGTGCGTTATCGCGCTCATCCATTATGACAATTAGATGATACCCTGCGTGTTGCTGTGAGAATTGTTAAAAAAATTAGAGTTTTAAATATGATAAACTTTATAAATCATAGTATAATTTGGTTATAAATTAGTTTTTGAAAAAATGTTGATTAGAGTACAATTCTATGAAAAAATGATGAGAAATCAAAACCTGTGTGGTGAGATGATAAGAGACGAAAACAACGTTGAATAAAGACAATGGAGACATCATCATTGGCTAAACCTAAAACAATGATAGTTACTACTTATGTGCATTCATAACAAATCGTATAGAAAAATAAAATATTAATTTAATGGAAGCATGTGCATAGAAAATTAATGGAAATAAGTTTTTACATGGTGGGCCTACTTCATGATGTGAATATCTTACATGTCAAAAAATATAAGTTAGTGAAGATGAACTATTTAGGTATTACAGATAAAATAAAAAGAATAATATATATATATATATATATATATATATATATAGTGAAGATATTCATCACACAGGGTACAGAATAATTTATTCTTCACTCGAGGTAATTTTACGAACCTTTCATAAAAAACTATATTTATAATACAAATAGTTACATTAATATGGATTCACTTCATAAATTTTGACATAAAAAACAAAAATATTGGTCATAAGATCAAAAAATTTACATTTTATGTATATTTTACACCATCATTTTTACCTTTGTAATTTTACGTAATTTAAAATATATTTGACGGCAATTATTTTTTTTTACATATATATAGTATGGCGCATGTTGCTGCATTGTTCTTTATGAAAATGAAGTAGAAAGTTTAGTGTTTGCCACCTTCCTTCCATTATGATACTAGAATGATCGAAGAAACGTGGCAACCATTAGTAATTCATCATTGGTCAATAATAACACAATGGCATAGACTTCACCTATCAAATACCATATCTCAACAATAAGACATGGCAAAAAAATGTGTTCTCACAAGTCATAGAGAGATTATATGAAGGAAAGATGATTATCTATGCTTGTGCAATAGAAAAAAATTGTAGATTTTTTTTCATCATAATGTAAGAAAAAACGCGTGAAACCAAAAATTCGAAAAATGTAAAAAAACATCTAAACACCGAAACGCGTACACAAAATAAATAAATAAATAAATAAATAAATAAGAAAGCGCTTCGGATGCGATGCACGACACGCTCTCAGCACAAAAAAAGATCCTTACAGATACTCTCGAACGAGTACTCCTCAGATAGTTGCTCTCCTTTGCCCTTAGGCCTGCCATAGACCTATGTACTTTTTTTTCTTCTATTGAGCTTAACATAGTCCATCATCAACTATAAAGTGATGGGGGGAAATCCATCGTAAAAGCTCATGAGCGAGGCTACGAAGTAATGTCTATTTGACGCCCGTGGACGCTCAGAATGTTGAGCTTTCACCACTGAAGGGTAGGGCGGTTGACACCTCAGTTGAGTCGGCCACATTTAAAAAAAAAACCAATTCCGTTTATTTTCTATTTTCCTTTTTATTTTTGATTTGTTTATTTTCTATTATATTTTTCAGTTTTGGATTTCGTATTTGTTAGAACATGTTGAACTTTTAAAATTTCATATTAAACCTTTTATAAATATATTAAACTATTATTAAATTTACAATGATTTTTTCTAAGAACATATTCAACTTTTTTTTAAATCATATTGAACTTTATTTATATATATATTATACTTTTTCTAATGTACAATGAACTTTCTTGTATACACATTTTTTTAAATGATGTGCATTTTTTTAATATAAATAGAATTATTTTTCAATATGGAATGAACTTTTTTCAATATGCATTGACCTATTTATTTTTTATATGATGAAAACTTGTTTATTATACACCAAAAATTCTAAGAAACCGACCAAAGGAGGAAATAGAAAAGATAAACAAAATACTGAAAAAATGTAATGGTCGTAAATGGAAAGGTCCAATTAGGCGTGCCTTCAGCAAAGGCACAACATTCTACGCCTATGAGCATGATATAGGAGCTCCATTTCAACCTGCTAAAAAGCGTTCCTGCCATCAAGCCCGCAGCTCAGAAATTAGGCTTTCGCCCCGCTTTATATATAAAGCACCAACCATAAGTCCAAGCATATATTACATAGATTCAAATAAGCTGGGGCAACGACACATCATGGCCCAAATAACGTCTAGGGGAAGCACCCACAACAAGAAGAACGAAGGGTGCCACACACAGCAGAGGGTCCTCATCCGAGGTCATGTCACCGCCATAGTAGGAGAGATCAAGCGTCGCCCCGTGCTCGTCAAGGCGTCAGTCGCCCGAAGGATGAACTCCCTATCCCTGCGTCGGGATAGCAGGTGCCACTGCTGCAAGAAAGCAAGAAATTTGAAGACCATATCACATGCCCGCCGCAAAAAGACGCGCTCAATAACCATCTTGTTCCTAGTGTTCCAAATCATCCAGGCCAACGCCGCGAACAACATCCAGAAGATACGCCTCCTCCTGTTAGGCTGGTTGGCCCGCCTCTGGAGGAACTCCGACAGGTCCGCCGCCTCCCAATCCGGCCCAAGGGCTTCCCGCATATAATTCCACATAAACCTGGCCGCGACACAGGAAAAGAATATATGGTTCCCATCCTCAAGGACCCCACACAAGGGGCATATCCCATTACCCGGGCCCTGTCTCTTCAGGACCTCGGTACCCGAGGGCAGGCGATCCCGAAGCAATTGCCAAACGAAGATCTTAATCTTGAGGGGGAGCGGGGCCTTCCATAGATGGGCCACCCAGGGCAGGGTCTGGGCGCGGTAGCTCGAGCTCACCGAGTACTGTCCCGACGGAGCCAGGTGCCATGCGAAATGGTCCGGTCGAGAGGGGCGCTCCACCGGTAGGAGGACAAGTAGCGCGTCCCATGCCGCCCTCTCGACAGGGCCGGAGGTGCGCCGAAAGGCGAGGTGCCAACGCCATTGGCACCCTCCGCGGCAACCAGAATCTCTGGTCCGCGCAAATAGCAAAGAGCCCCGGAAAGGACACCCGCAAGGGGGTCCTGTCCAGCCAGGGGTCCAGCCAGAAGAGCGTGTCCGCCCCGTCCCCCACCGAGACGGACAAGCCAGAACGGATCTCGTGCTTAATCGACTGGATGTCCCGCTAGAACTGGGAGCCAATCATAGTCGGGCATGCTAAGAGTGGGCGACCCCGCAAGTACTTAGCCTTGATCAATTGGAGCCATAGGCCGCCATCCCCAGTGAGGATGCGCCAGACCCACCTTAACATCAGCGCAACATTCATGCATCGCGAGTTGGTAATCCCCAGGCCACCGCACGGTTTGGGTAGAAAGATCTCCGCCCATTTAACCATGTGATATTTCTGGCGACCATCCGACCCCTGCCAGAAGAAGCGAGCCAACTCGCGGTCAAAAACCGCATGCACACCTTCCGGGAGAAGGAAGAGCCCCATCTGATACATGGGTAAACTAGAAAGGCACGGGTCAATCAGGACGGTCTTACTACCCTTGGAGGTGAACCGCCCACGCCACGGCTCCGCGCGCGAGGCGACCCGACCCATAACCGGGTCAAAGTCCTTAACTTGGAGGCAAGAGCCAGACAGTGGCATCCCCAGGAAGGAAATGGGAAGGTGGATAGCCTACAGTTAAGGTTATCCGCAATCCGTTGTTTTTCCGCCTCCGGGAACCCCATCACTACCACTTCACTCTTGTCAAAGTTAATCTTAAGGCCTGACATGGCTTCAAAGCAGAAGAGGAGGAACTTGAGGTTAATTACGCCATCAAGCCTGCAGCCGGCCGCTTGCTAATTTTTTGTCGAATCATCGTTGTGACAGGAATGGGAAAAATAAATCGGGTGTTTCAATCCAACAACACATCCTATGGGTCAACCGCACAGATGAGCACCCAAACGAAGAAAATAGATTTGCGTTCATTTTCATCATTAGATTAGGTTGTGTCTTGCAAATCGTGGAAGGAGTAATTGTAGAACTACATACATTAACAACTTGCTCACATGATTTTGTTCCAAATTCCCAATATTAGGTCCGCTGTCTGCACTTTTATTTATGATCGTTGTATGTATGTCCTCTGTATTCAAATATAAGTTAGTGAAGATCATCTTTATGTATGCACTTTTGTTTGTGATCTTTGTATGTATCTAGCTTTAAACATAGGATTAATATACACTTTCTTATTCAATACAATGTTTAATAGTAGAAAAAAGCTCTTGTATGGCGTGCCAAAAGTTGCTTTGCTGGCGTGGAGATCTGACGTTAGCAATATGGCGTCAGTGATAACAGATTTTGCTGGCGTTTGTCACTTACGCCAGAATTATATACTTCTATCTATGTCGTTCTAAGTAGTGACACGCCATAGATATAATTGTGGCACGTAGAAAAAAAATCATACGAGAACATTTATAAACAATAAAAAAAGTAGTTCCACTATCAGATTGAACAATATCTTCAAAACTGCAAAAGTACCTTCATCATCACATTAAACACTTACTTAAAGTACTATGTTCCGTCACCACGTCACATTACACAATACTAATTAACTACGAACAATAGCTTTGATCCTACGAAGTTTTCCAGTCTTTTGAACATCGCTATTGATTTTAGCGACATTGCTAGTCCACAACTCACTATTTCGGTCTCGAGGTGGTTCACCTCGACCTCGAGCTTCCTTGACCTCAAGGAGGTCATGGATAAGGTTGGCCTTGTCCTCGAGGAGGTCGTTGCGCTCTTGTTGGAGCTTGTTGGCATCTTTTTCGAGGATATTAATCCTCTTCTTGTGAGAATCCAGGATCTTCTTTAGCAGCTCCGCCTCCGCTGATTTGTGGCGAAGTTGGAACTGGTTAGCCGCATTCACACATAGCAAATAGAAAACATATAATATGAGTTAGTCCTTACGTTGTTCGCAGTGTTGCTGCTGGCTTGGTCCACCATTTGCGTTGATAAACATATAAAAAGTCAGTGGCAATGCAATAAAAATTCAGTGCTAATGCAATATAATGGCAATATAATGAAAAGTCAGTGGCAATGCAATAAAAATTCAGTGACAATGCAATAGAATTGCAATGTAATAAAAAGTCAGTGGCAATGCTATAAAAATTCAGTGACAATGCAATAGAATTGCAATGTAATACAAATTCAGTGGCAATGAAATAAAAATTACCTATTTCTATCACTAATTTATCATCTACCTTTATCACTAATTTATCTATCTCTACCACTAATTTATCGATGTCTATCACTAATTTACCATGGACATAAGCTAATTAAAAAGCTATCGCTAATCTATCTCTATCTCTATCGGGGAGGCAAAGGGATTTACCAGCGCGAGGGGTCGGACGGGGCGGCGGGTCAGCGGGGGCGGCGTCGACGGCTTCAGAAGGGGATTCGAGAGAGATGCGGAAGTGAGGAGAAGAGAGGGCCGAGAAGTGATTTAACTCTATTTGATGCTGGCGTGGGCTGGTTGAGCCCACGCGGTCACGTCAGCGATTAGTATTTTCACACTTTTCTGTACAATATTTTCACGACTACACATTTACACACTTGTCTTTAAAATATGTTTACATCTACACATTTTTACACCAACAAAAATACGTGTCTTTTTCATATATATATATATTATTTCATATTGTATATATGTTCTCTTTGTATTTATTTTATTTTGTGCATCATTCGTAATAAAATTGTTAATGTGACAAGAATTTATCATATAATGTACACAAAGAAGATGAAATAAAATCAACAGTTATAAAAACCCTTTAGTTAAGAAAGAATATAAAATAAAATAAAAATAAAAAACGTGAAATGAAATGAGGTTTCTAATGAATATTCATATAATGTAGGATAATTTTATATGGACCAGAAAGTTTATTTGTGACGTTTGAAAAAATAACACTTCATAGATAATGAAAATAGTGTTGGCATAGTGGTTTATAGAACTTCACCTATGTCTTAAGTCTTTTTTTGAACGATGAACCCCACATACAAGTGGCGTCCATACAAAATTTCACACCAGCACTAAGTGTATAGAACTGGCGTACGAAAAACATCAGACGCCAACACTATTTATGAAAAATAGTAATGACGTGTTTCAAATTTGGCGCGCGAGCAATGAAAGTTGGAATAAGCTTTTTTCTACTAGTGGTTTATTTATCTAAACTTAATTGTACTTTTCTATTCAAAATATAAATGGAAATAATAGAACATATGCTATTTTCAAGCCATTTTCCTCAGTTTTGCACTCTTTGCACCAAAAATTAGAATTCAAATTTCTAATCTTATTACCATATAGTTAGTCGCAAAGTTCAATTTACACTGACAATTTCATAACATTTGTTATTTTCTCATACATAAATTATTATTTATGCAGCCATAACAAAATATACATTACGATTTTACGTCAGATTTGATATACATATTATGTGGGTGATAGTTTTTTCTTGCCCGTCTTCGACGGCGGAACGCCATCCCTCCATCGCCTCCTTCACTTCTGCAAGGACATGCTACATTATGGGTTTCCGTCGGTAACATTGGCTTCGTCAACATATGCCCGAAGTAGTTAGCATGCGGTACACTTTCCCTTCCGTCCATGCCTAACTGTTACAAATAATCCAAAACATGTATACACCACGCTCATACACTTTGTTGGTCTTGAAAATATCGTCCATACACCAGTTGAGTTGATGTGTTGGGTGTGCTCCTGAATACTGAATGTCTATCATGTGCTTGTGGTTGTGGATACACATCAACAGGGAAGGTATAGCGAACGAATGATATAGGTTTCAAAATAGACAGGAACAAGAAATGCATTTCTGCTTCTCTCTCACTCAGGGATCACACACATGTCAGCCAGCGTCCGCCACAAGGGCGCGGCAGAGTGGGCAGGTAGCGTGCGATCGGAACCACCTGTCGACGCAATCGGCGTGGAACCTGTGCCCGCACCTCGGCAGACGCCGGCCGGTTTCGCCTTCTCTGAGCTCGCAGATGCACACCACGCACTCCACCACCTTGCCGCCGTCCTCCTCCGACGCGCGGTGGACGTACACCGGCAGCGATGCGAGGTCCTCCTTCCTGAGCCCTTTGGCTCTAGGCGATGCGCACGGCGAGCTCTCTCCGGAGGAGGGCGCGGTCGCCGCTCCACCGCCGTGGGGAGCGCCTTCTTGAGCTTTCCACGAGAAGAAGAGGCGCCAGACGACGGCGACGAAGAAGAGCAGGACGACGACCACGTTGCCGACGATGGCGACCTTCACGGCCGACCGGTTGACGTCCCACCCAGAACGCTGCGCCGGAGGGGCCGCGCTGGTGTCCGACGTGAGCCATCGCCTGGCCATCAATCAACTGCTTTATCAACGGAGACGGTGCCGGAAGCACGGACGGAATCAGGGGAGATATGCTCGGTTTTTCGGTTGGTTTGGCACGACGTATATGACAGTAACGAACATTGCCGCGGCATTTATTCACTGGCCAACGAGGAAACGAAGGAGGTTGCGACAATGGATGGGCATGCGCATCGCCCTCACCATTGGAAACAACGATGCTCTTAACATGTTTTTTAAAAGCTGATAGCCGGCAACTCGTATGACCTAGTAGTTGCTGCTGCTAGTGCTTCACTCGTGCCGTCGTGGGTCTTGGTCCGTCCGTACCGTGGCACCGCAAGTTGGAGACCATCGCCTACAAAACTGAAATCGCTCTGACACGAAACCATATATAATTTAGAGCAAACGATTCGTACATGGCAAATGCAAACGTTTTTATGGCAACTTGCAGTACAAACGCATAGCAACTGCAGTATAAACACATAGCAACTCGCTGCGTTTTTAAGTTTTTATGGCAATTGTGTGCTCTGAATTGCCATGCATTTATACTGCAGTTGCCATGTAAATCGTTCGCTCTTGCCATATCCTGGAACGAACGTTCGCTTCCTATGATTTTCCTTTGTAAATTGCTGATCCTCAATTTGACATCCCAAATCTGTGCTCAATAATCCTAGACGTACGGATGATCTACAGAAATCTTACAAAATCTTCTATTTAATCTTTTCTCTCCCTCCCTGAATTCAACTAGGGTGGGCCTGACCCGCTAGTCTAAACCAACTGACTTGCTCCACATCAGCATGTAAAAGGAATCATGTAAAAACTGCCTGTAGATCTAGCATTGCTCATCTGTGCTACCTTTCACGTTCACGGAAACTCTCTCAGGGGCACACAGGTTCTATTGCTTTAAGATTTTTGTGAACGCGTTTGGTTTAATGCATTTGATTACTGTAGATTGAGGTATATTTATTCACAGTTTTTGCAAGAGCTGCATGCACCATCTATCTCATCGCTTGTGTTTTTTTTTTCATTTTTGAGTTTTAATTTACTATATCTTTTGAATCAAAAGTTTAAATTAAATTTCGTTTGCATGTTTATATTTGTTGCGACAAAAAAATTCTAACAAAATCAATGTTAAATACATATTGAAAACTTGTCCGGGCGCCCGATTGCCTCGTGGTTTGCAAGACATTGGATTACGCACGAGGGTACACCTAGTTTTATGTTTGGATTAATTTGATAAATGTTACTCGAATTATGGCGATCCGAGAAATTCCACTTTAATTTCAAAAAATTGAAAATGCCATTTCCAGCCATTTCCAGTGGCATTTTTCAAAGTTTTGCATAATTTGAGTGGAATTTTTCAAAGTTTCGAAATTGCAGTGGAATTTCCATTAATCACCATAATACGAGTGGCATATATACATTTAACCCTTTAAGTTTAGTTGCAATTTTCCCTCGGTGAAGATACCAATGTTTGTCTCCCGCGGACTCCGGATTCTTCAGGTAGGTGTCAATGGCGTTAAAGATTAAGTTGCCGAATGGAGACATGGTTGACGTGGACCTGCACACAGAAACAAATAAGTTCAGAGAGGTTGTCAATCTCTCCGGCCTTATCGTTTACAAAGGGTCAAATGCACGGTGGAAATAATGATGGTGATTGCAACTGAAAGGAAACAAAGTAGTAAAGAGTTGAGGTGTAAACAATGGTGGAAATAAGGACCGGGGTCCCATGATGTTCACTAGTGGTGTCCCTCTCCCAAAAGACGATAAAACAGTTAAGACGGGTGAACAAATTACAACTCGGCAATTGACAGAATTATAAACGCACTGCAATGCTAACTATGCCACAAGAAAGTTAGAGGCTCAAAAAATGGGCAGTACGCCAAGACAAGTATACCGTTTATTCATCAACATCTACTTACTAATCATCCACCTTGAGATATCTATCCAGAACATCTCGTTGGTGTTAAGTTGCGAGCCCCACCCAAAGTGTAAACCCATAGCAACAGACAACTGCATTAACAAACTTTGCGTAAGGTAAATAATCCTTACAACTGCGGTTACAAGCATCGTCGTTTTCTCCCTGGTGCCAACAACACATCCCCTAGTCTCATGTTTCTGTCACTCAAGCTAGACATCGGGGGGCATGAATGTAACACCCCCAGTGCCAGTAACAGTAATCACTACAGTGATGCTCTTGTTAATGATCACTATTGTTGCTAATCAAGCCATGATCACCTGTGATCATAGCTCTTGGAAATTCCAACCCTGATAAAATTTTCAAATTCCCCCTTCTGATGTTGTTAAAGCAATGTGATCATGGATTTGGATCATCAGGAATCAAACCAAGTCCAAGCCATTTGAATGGAAATTCAAACAAACCCTAAATGCCTTTTGTTGAATATTAAAAATATGGTGACAATAAAGTCTTTTCCAAAAATCTTGGAACAACTTTTATAAAATCCCAAATAATCATTGGACCATACCAATGTGGTCATGGGTATTTATAGTGCTATGGAAAATTCCAAACAAATAATAACAAGGCTAAAACAACACTATTTGCCTTTTACAAATTCCAAATAAATATCTAGTGACTTTATAAAGTCCCAAAACTTTTTGTAGCCCTCTGGTATGATGTTGTATTAATTATGGTACACTTACAACATTTTGATAAAATGCCTAGGTGGTTAAAGTAATTACAAAATAGAAATAACAGAAAAGAACAAAAGAAAATGAAAAAGACCTAACTAGCGCCCAGAGCAAACCCCTTGGCCCAGCCCATGTACCCCAACCCCACCCCACCGGCCCAGCCAGCTCGGCCCACCCACCCCCCAACCGTCTCCAACCTCTGTTCATGGGGGCGCCGTGGCAAGAATCCCACGGCCGGCCACGCCCCCATCGTCGTGGAGGCCATCCCGCGGCCGGCGGCGGGGTTAAGGACCCCTGCGCCCCTCGGCCGAAACCTAGGCCACCCTTTCCCTCCCCCGCCTCCCTCGCGCCGCCTCCCTCCCTCGTCTTCCTCCTCCTCGCACACCCCCGGCCCGACCGTGGCCACACCGTCGCCGTCGACGCGGCCAACGGCGTCGGCAGGTCGAGCCGCCATGTCCGGCCACCTCCCCTACCTCGACCTCGTCTCCACGCCTCGTTCGACGTCGACATCGACCACCATCGTGCGCAAATCGGGCCTTCGCCTTCCGCCCCGGCCGCCACGGCCATCACCGTCGAGGCCACTGCCCCGAGCTCCCCAGCCTACCCCGAGACCCCCTAGAGCCTCACGGTGAGCACACACTCAGTTTGCCTTAATATTTGCTCGATTTCGTGCCCCGGACGTCGATTCCCTCATGGCCACGCTGCGGCCGCCGCGGTGGAGCCTCTTCGTCGTCGCTAGTTTCTGGCCTAGACTGCCCGCTCCCGTGCGCTCCTCTGCGTGCGTGCGACGCACCTTCTCGCATCCCCTCTCCCCACGCCTCGACGCTCAACCCCTGGCCAGAACGGCCGCACTGCCGTTGTCCTCTCTGCCGTGCTCGGCTCGCCGGCGGGCACGCGCGCAGATGAGCCATGGGCAACCCCCCCCAATGGATGACAGGTGGGCCCCGCTCGATTGGGTTATCCCCTAATCTTGGATTAGCAAATAAACCCCCCCATGTGATACTGACATGTGGGCCTCTACTGATTTTTGTTAATTAAAACATTTAATTAAAAGAGGTGTGTATGACAGATGGCCCCCACTGGTTATTAGATAAAATAAAAGGAAATACTAAAACAACAGTGAATGACAAGTGCCCCCCCTAGGATTTCTAGATTAAATTAAATCATTTTTATTAGTACTGTCTATGACATGTGGGACCCCCATGTCAGTGCACTGTTTTGGATAGACTTATGGATAATGTTGAATTCAAATAATAAAAGAAATCCAGGAAATTCTTTTAAATTGATTAAAACTTAGAAAGTTAATATCTTTTAAACCGTTAATCGGATGAAAATAATTTTTATATATAAAATGATCAGAAAAATATCACGGATGCGGATACGCTACCCGTATACCCACCGCACCCCTCTAACCTACCGAACGTCGAACCGTCCCCCTCCGGACCGGCTGTCCGATGATTTGCCCGATATCGTTAAACCTGCCGGATGAATTTATCCCGAACACGAAAGTTGTCCGGAACGGTTCAAATAACACGGTTACACCCCCCTTATCTTTGTCGGCTGTCCACGACACCTCCGGCATGATACCTTCCCCCTCCGGTCGCCCTGTCCGGTAATCACCCGGAGCTGGTAGTTCATCCCCGGATGGATTCCCGCTCCGAGCATCACACATGGCACTGCGTTAGAACCCCGTAAACATTCCATCTTACATGTAATTCATATGTTTGAATATTATTGCTGTGTATTTACTGTTTCCTCCCCCCCCTAAATCTCCGGTAGACCCCGCTGCTACCGCCGACTACACCGCTGCCGGGTACGACTACTTCGTCGACGACCGTACCCCTACCGATGAGCTTCCAGGCAAGCAGAGCCATTCTCTTCCCCAGATATCGCCTATCTTTTCCGTACTTTCTTGCACTAGGCATTGTTACTGCTGCTGCTACGTTACAATCCTATTCAATTGCATAGCCTGATTTTGTCGCCCCTTGATGTACCTTCCATATCCTATGCTGCCTGCTATATCTATATATTATATTCAGCAGTGAGCCCTGCGCATTGTTAGCTAGGATTAGATAGCGGGCCGTGGTCACTCAGGGGAGTGACGAGGATACAAAATATATACAACTGCAACAGGTACGGATCAATGCAGATGCCCTAGGGAACCTACAACGGCGAGACTCTGCCGAGTCGCTTCGAGTTTGACTTACGAGTGGAATGGACTCGTATTTCACTCTCGTCGGATCAGTAGCGTAGCATCACCGGAATGATAGGAGGTTTACCTCTTTAGTTCATTACGTTCATGTCTCTTTCAAACCTCTTTAAGTGTGCCATCGAGGGTGATACCTCCTGGTTTCACTTAATGGTAGGCACTCGAACCAACTAGTGTCCTTAAAGGTAAGAGTCGGGCGACCCAACAGTGCCCGCGAGCGGTATATTGTCGGGAATGACAGGGAGGGTACGACCGATGTTACTGGCGTGCTTGGCCCCTGCTCGTATCTCGCGAGAGTTACCAAACTACGAAAAGTCGAGCTCTACCAAGAGCACACGCGAGACAAGGTAAGGAGACGGTTCACCTTGTTGGTAACCGCAGTGACTTGGTGGGACGACAGGGCAGACATCGATGTACTGGTGGTCCTGACTGCTAGCGTTGACCGCGGGTCGGTTAAGTCGAGGCAACGATAATGGTTGTCACGCAGGTTAATTAAAATGCTAAATGGTGTCTTCTTCGTCCGGACGGTGTGTTTTTGGATTTGCTTTCGCTTCACCGGCCAGCCACGCACCGTGCAGGAGCGTGCAAGGGTGAGGGTCCTAGACCCCTTGGCGCATAGGATATAGTCCGGCGGATGACCCCTCTGTTGAGCCTAGGATGGGCTGCGTCGTGTCGGATAACCTCGGTGGGGCGTTCCCTAACAAGGTTCACGCCACCCTGGAGATCCGAGCGTGCAGGCTGAACAGTAGTGCACCCCTGCAGGGAGTTTAATCTATTCGAATAGCCGTGTCCACGGTAACAGGACACTTTATGTTGAAGCTGGATCTTACCACTAGAAACTATTACTATTAAACTGTATGGTTCCGGGTCTTCTTCCTCGCAGGGAGTCGAGGAGGGGAACTCGGAGGCATTATTATTATTAATAATTACAACTTATATTATTCAATGTTGCAGAAACTTCTGCTTCATTGTTACTTTATTGCTTTATATGAATTGTTGGCTGATTCTTACCTCATGCTGCAAGACATCGTCGGAAGATGCTAGTCTTCGTTAGGCCTAGCTTCTTACCCTTGCTCTGGATTTGTGTCTTTCAGTCCACTATATACAACCTCTTCTTTCCGTTGATACAATGCATAATGCTTAGTAGCGGACATAAGTCTCGCGGGTATACTAGATACTCACCCTGCTTTATTTCCTTTACTGTTTTTCCTGATCGGCCGCTGCAGTCGATGTTGGAGTCCAGGAGAAGGAGATCCCCGATGTCGACCACCGCAACGTGAAGATCCCCGATGCCTTCTACGACGTCGAGTTCCCCGTTGACCAGGAGTAGTTTGGAGGTTTCCAGGCAGGAGGCCTTGCCTTTTCGATCGAGTGTTGATTTTTGTGCTAGCCTTCTTAAGGCAACCTTGTATCCTTGTGTCTGTACTCAGATACTATTTCTTCCGCTGACTTTGTTCTCTCGAGCTGTTGTATTCGAGCCCTCGAGGCCCTTTGCTTGTATTAAACAGCTTGTATTATTTTATTTGTAGAGTTGTGTTGTGATATCTCACTGTGAGTCCCTAATCTCGATCGTGTACCTTGTGTGTATGATTACTGTACACAGATTGATTTTGGGGGCGTCACAAGTTGGTATCAGAGCCGACTACCTGTAGGTAACCCCCTTCCAACTCCTTGGTCGAAGTCGAGTCTAGTCTTTGCAAAAACTACTTTACTAACAGTGACGTGTGGCTTATCGGCCCACGTCGCAAACATGGCGGTATTAGGATTCTTTTTCTCCGTACCTTTACTCTGGGACTCTAATCTCTCTTCCCTTTCGGGTAATTTTGCTAACTCTGACATTAGGATCTCGTGGTCGCATCTACCCGGAGAGCCCTTCACCCAAGATGATCGCCTGCTTCACCTGAAGATTTCGAAGATTACTCTCCGATAAATCCCCCAGAACCTGCGTGTTCGTCGCCTTTGCAATCCCCTGTCACCGATAAGTCTGTATGGATAATTAAATCCACCTCCCGATCTGGAAATCATAATTTCCTTGTACTTAAGCGTCGAATTATTCAGATGCTTCTATCACCCGATGCCTTTGCATTCTTTCTCCTTCTGGTTGAGTGCCGATACTCACATCAGATTCTTTTCGAACCACCCGACCTTTGGTGGATTATTATCCGACTAATCTTTCATGGCTTCTTCCATGTGTCAGTTGGATTCATCGTGTGAAATACCATCCCTGGCCCTTGATGATTTGTGTTATCATCGACAACCTACCTTGACTCCCTGCCAATACAACTTGGTCGTGTATATCTTGCTCTGCTTCCCCTTGGGAAGGATATACACCTGATACTTGTGTATCATCATATTTTCATTTTCATTGGTCTGTTTAACCTTCCTTGTAATATAACGTATCAGAGCAGTGATAATTCCCTGCTTTTGTAAACAACTCGGTGTACGACCTTGTCAGTAAAACCTTGTTACCGAAATGTCATCAACAATGGTGGTAACCACCGGGACGAGAACTTTGCCAATTGGTCCGCCTCGTATTAACGAGCAGGAAAATGGTTCTCAATGTCCACTGCTCCTGGTACCGATGTTGTTGCCGACATAGCTGACAGGCTGTTCTCTGACAATCCTTACATCGTGATCGGGTAATATGTCACCACTCTAACCCACAGTTCCACAGGATCGAAACCTGACTCTTTTGTACATCCCCGTTTCCAAGGTTATTTCTTATGCTCGACCTCGTATGCAAATCATGAGTCGCCTACCTTGTGATATTCAGTCCAATATCAGACTCAATGCTTATGCCTGATTCTTTGGACCCCTTTTCATCATCTTTCATCGACATCGAATGCATGCTTATCCGTTGAAATTTCTCACACCTTCTTTTGTTACTCTCGATGGATTTTTCCTGAGTTTAAACTCGGAAAGATACTTTGTACCCCATACCTTGGACAACCCCGTTTGATTGAACTTGTATTGATCCGACCCCCTTAAGCTTTACCTCTTAACCTGTTCGTGACTGCGATGAAGCCCCGAGGAAAGGATGAAAACCCATCGAGATGCACCGATACAGTGCAGTGAAGGCCTCAACGTGAAGGAATAATTTCTTCGAGTAGGGCAACAAGAACCAGAAGAATCGTTAGAATCCGAAACCGAAAATTTAACCCTTACACTACTTTTAATTCTCGGGACGAGAATTCTTTGTAGTGGTGGAGATTTGTAACACCCCCAGTGCCAGTAACAGTAATCACTACAGTGATGCTCTTGTTAATGATCACTATTGTTGCTAATCAAGCCATGATCACCTGTGATCATAGCTCTTGGAAATCCCAACCCTGATAAAATTTTGAAATTCCCCCTTGTGATGTTGTTAAAGCAATGTGATCATGGATTTGGATCATCAGGAATCAAACCAAGTCCAAGCCATTTGAATGGAAATTCAAACAAACCCTAAATGCCTTTTGTTGTATATTAAAAATATGGTGACAATAAAATCTTTTCCAAAAATCTTGGAACCACTTTTATAAAATCCCAAATAATCATTGGACCATACCAATGTGGTCATGGGTATTTATAGTGCTATGGAAAATTCCAAACAAATAATAACAGTGCTAAAACAACACTATTTGCCTTTTGCAAATTCCAAATAAATATCTATTGACTTTATAAAGTCCCAAAACTTTTTGTAGCCCTCTGGTATGATGTTGTATTAATTATGGTACACTTACAACATTTTGATAAAATGCCTAGGTGGTTAAAGTAATTACAAAATAGAAATAACAGAAAAGAACAAAAGAAAATGAAAAAGACCTAACTAGCGCCCAGAGAAAACCCCCTGGCCCAGCCCATGTACCCCAACCCCACCCCACCGGCCCAGCCAGCTCGGCCCACCCACCCCCCAACCATCTCCAATCTCTGTTCATGGGGGCGCCGTGCCAAGAATCCCACGGCCGGCCACGCCCCCATCGCCGTGGAGGCCATCCCGCGGCCGGCGGCGGGGTTAAGGACCCCTGCGCCCCTCGGCCGAAACCTAGGCCACCCTTTCCCTCCCCCGCCTCCCTCGCACCGCCTCCCTCCCTCGTCTTCCTCCTCCTCGCACACCCTGGGCCCGACCGTGGCCACACCGTGGCCGTTGACGCGGCCAACGGCGTCGGCAGGTCGAGCCGCCATGTCCGGCCACCTCACCTGCCTCGACCTCGTCTCCACGCCTCGTTCGACGTCGACATCGACCACTATCGTGCGCAAATCGGGCCTTCGCCTTCCGCCACGGCCATCACCGTCGAGGCCACTGCCCCGAGCTCCCCAGCCTACCCCGAGACCCTCTGGAGCCTCACGGTGAGCACACGCTCAGTTTGCCTTAATATTTGCTCGATTTCATGCCCCTGACGTCGATTCCCAAATGGCCACGCTGCGGCCGCCGCGGTGGAGCCTCTTCGTCGTCGCTAGTTTCTGGCCTAGACTGCCCGCTCCCGTGCGCTCCTCTGTGTGCGTGCGACGCACCTTCTCACATCCCCTCTCCCCACGCCTCGAAGCTCAGACCCTGGCCGGAACGGCCGCACTGGCGTTGTCCTCTCCGCCGTGCTTGGCTCGCCGGCGGTCACGCGCGCAGATGAGCCATGGGCAACCCCCCCCCCCCCCCCCCAATGGATGATAGGTGGGCCCCGCTGGATTGGGTTATCCCCTAATCTTGGATTAGCAAATAAACCCCCCATGTGATACTGACATGTGGGCCTCTACTGCTTTTTGTTAATTAAAAAAATTAATTAAAAGAGGTGTGTATGACAGATGGCCCCCACTGGTTATTAGATAAAATAAAAGGAAATACTAAAACAACAGTGAATGACAAGTGCCCCCCTAGGATTTCTAGATTAAATTAAATCATTTTTATTAGTACTGTCTATGACATGTGGGACCCCCATGTCAGTGCACTGTTTTGGATAGACTTATGGATAATGTTGAATTCAAATAAGAAAAGAAATCCAGAAAATTCTTTTAAATTGATTAAAACTTAGAAAGTTAATATCTTTTAAACCGTTAATCGGATGAAAATAATTTATATATAAAAAATGATCAGAAAAATATCACGGATGCGGATACGTTACCCGTATACCCACCGCACCCCTCTAACCTACCGAACGTCGAACCGTCCCCCTCCGGACCGGTTGTCCGATGATTTGCCCGATACCGTTAAACCTGCCGGATGAATTTATCCCGAACACGAAAGTTGTCCGGAACGGTTCAACTAACACAGATACACCCCCTTATCTTTGTCGGATGTCCACGACACCTCCGGCATGATACCTTCCCCCTCCGGTCGCCCTGTCCGGTAATCACCCGGAGCTGGTAGTTCATCCCCGGATGGATTCCCGCTCCGAGCATCACACATGGCACTGCGTTAGAACCCCGTAAACATTTCATCTGTCATGTCATGCATATGTTTGAATATTATTGCTGTGTATTTACTGTTTCCTCCCCCCTTAATCTCCGATAGACCCCGCTGCTACCGCCGACTACACCGCTGCCGGGTACGACTACTTCGTCGACGACCGTACCCCTACCGCCGAGCTTCCAGGCAAGCAGAGCCATTCTCTTCCCTAGATGTCGCCTATCTTTTCCGTACTTTCTTGCACTAGGCATTGTTACTGCTGCTGCTACGTTACAATCCTATTCAATTGCATAGCCTGATTTTGTCGCCCCTTGATGTACCTTCCTTATCCTATGCTGCCTGCTATATCTATATATTATATTCAGCAGTGAGCCCTGCGCATTGTTAGCTAGGATTATATAGCGGGCCGTGGTCACTCAGGGGAGTGACGCGGATACAAAATATATACAACTGCAACAGGTACGAATCAATGTAGACGCCCTAGGGAACCTACAACGGCGAGACTCTGCCGAGTCGCTTCGAGTTTGACTTACGAGTGGAATGGACTCGTATTTCACTCTCGTCGGCTCAGTAGCGTAGCATCACCGGAATGATACGAGGTGTACCTCTTTAGTTCATTCCGCTGATGTCTCTGTCAAACCTCTTTAAGTGTGCCATCGAGGGTGATACCTCCTGGTTTCACTTAATGGTAGGCACTCGAACCAACTGGTGTCCTTAAAGGTAAGAGTCGGGCGACCCAACGGTGCCCGCGAGCGGTATATTGTCGGGAACGACAGGGAGGGTACGACCGACGTTACTGGCGTGCTTGGCCCCTGCTCGTATCTCGCGAGAGTTACCAAACTACGAAAAGTAGAGCTCTACCAAGAGCACACACGAGACAAGGTAAGGAGACGGTTCACCTTGTTGGTAACTGCAGTGACTTGGTGGGATGACAGGGCAGGCACCGATGTACTGGTGGTCCTGACTGCTGTCGTTGACCGCGGGTCGGTGAAGTCGAGGCAACGATAACGGTTGTCACGCAGGTTAATTAAAATGCTAAATGGTTCAGCGGATGACTTGAGAGGCCGCAAAGGCCTGTACGCACTACCTTCACGTGGGATAAGGAGTTATGGGCTCCCCTGCGTCGTAGTTTGTCCGAAAGCTCTTCAGACGTCAGCAGTACCGCGGCCTGCGCCGGGAAGTGGTGTCTTCTTCGTCCGGACGGTGTGTTTTTGGATTTGCTTTCGCTTCACCGGCCAGCCACGCACCGTGCAGGAGCGTGCAAGGGTGAGGGTCCTAGACCCCTTGGCGCATAGGATATAGTCCGGCGGATGACCCCTCTGTTGAGCCTAGGATGGGCTGCGTCGTGTCGGATAACCTCGGTGGGGCGTTCCCTAACAAGGTTCACGCCACCCTGGAGATCCGAGCGTGCAGGCTGAACAGTAGTGCACCCCTGCAGGGAGTTTAATCTATTCGAATAGCCGTGTCCACGGTAACAGGACGCTTTATGCTGAAGCTGGATCTTACCACTAGAAACTATTACTATTCAACTGTATGGTTCCGGGTCTTCTTCCTCGCAGGGAGTCGAGGAGGGGAACTCCGGGGCATTATTATTATTAATCATTACAACTTATATTATTCAATGTTGAAGCAACTTCTGCTTCATTGTTACTTTATTGCTTTATATGAACTGTTGGCTGATTCTTACCTCATGCTGCAAGACATCGTCGGAAGATGCTAGTCTTCCTTAGGCCTAGCTTCTTACCCTTGCTATGGATTTGTGTCTCAGTCCACTATATACAACCTCTTCTTTCCGTTGATACAATGCATAATGCTTAGTAGCGGACGTAAGTCTCGCGGGTATACTAGATACTCACCCTGCTTTATTTCCTTTACTATTTTTCCTGATCGGACGCTGCAGTCGATGTTGGAGTCCAGGAGCAGGAGATCCCCGATGTCGACCACCGCAACGTGAATATCCCCGATGCCTTCTACGACGTCGAGTTCCCCGTTGACCAGGAGTAGTTTGGAGGTTCCCAGGCAGGAGGCCTTGCCTTTTCGATCGAGTGTTGATTTTTGTGCTAGCCTTCTTAAGGCAACCTTGTATCCTTGTGTCTGTACTCAGATACTATTGCTTCCGCTGACTTTGTTCTCTCGAGCTGTTGTATTCGAGCCCTCGAGCCCCTTGGCTTGTATTAAACAACTTGTATTATTTTATTTGTAGAGTTGTGTTGTGATATCTCACCGTGAGTCCCTAATCTCGATCGTGTACCTTGCGTGTATGATTACTGTACACGGATTGATTTTGGGGGCGTCACAATGAACCCACAATCAAGCATAATGCTCCCTCTTGAAGTTACTAATACTACCTGGCCAAAGCAATAAAAAGCAACGGAGCACATGCAAGAATTACTCAAGAACAAAATATAAAAGGAGAACCAAATATATAACTCGTCACGATCTGAACATAATCTCATAATCCATCGAATCCCAACAAACACAGCATAGCAACATCAGAAAGATTACATGAGTTTCTTGATCATGTAGAGCAGCTCACAAGGGCTAAGAATTGAAGCACAATATTGGAAAGAAGACAACACGTAGCTGCTGGTCATGGACCCATGGTCCAAGGGGGACTAGTCACGGCACATCCGAGAAGCGCTGATGGTGGTGGATAAGCTCCCGGAGATCAATCCTCCCTTCGGGAGGGTGGCAGAACGAGGTCTTCTGGCGGTCCCGATCTCGGGATCGCGTCGGCGGCGGAACAGTGGTGAAAATCGCGATGCGTGGTCTCTTTTCAGGGTATCGGCATCGGGAAGTAAATATAGCCTGAAGGGGGGGCACCAGGGGAGGTGTCCTCCTCCTAGGTGGGCTATGGGCACGACCCCACCCATGGCCGCGCCAGGTGGCCACCTAGGAGGGGGGAGGTGGCCCCCCTCCGGCTCTCCTTTGGGCTTTTGGAGACTTCCGTCACGCTGATTTTTAATATATTTTGCTTGGAATTTTTTGGGCACTGTAAATATTTGTAAAAACATGCAATTCACAGACATCAGTAGATAGAAACTGGCAGTGGGTGCACAGAGTTAGTAGGTTAGTCCAAATATTGGTAAAAAGGTATGAAAGTGTTGCAAAACATATAGCAATGTCACCCAAATGAGCATGGAACAAGCAGAAATTATAGATACGTCTGGGACGTATCAACATCCCCAAGCTTAATTCCTACTCGTCCTCGAGTAGGTAAATGATAACACATATAATTTCTGTGGTGACATGCTAACACGCATATAAGAACTTCAAAGTAAAGCAAGTAAGATATGCAATTCAAGTCAATATAATAACAAGCAAGAGTCTATATCTAGTATTGAAACTATCAAAGTAAGAACATAAAGGTGCAAGAGCTCTCGTTGTCCATGACTCGAATGTATCCCAATGGTGTTTGCGTGCAAGAAGTGGGAGATGGCTTTAGAGCACAAAAATGCTATATAGTTTTAATTGAGAGATCAATCTAATAAAACTTCACACTTGGTCTCCTTCGGAATCTTATTTTGACTCGTCCCCAGACCACTAGTCAGGCACAAGTCAAATTGATCCTATCTCTTTCGACTTTGAGCACTCATGCAATGGATGAGCGCAAGCAAGATATGTTGGCACTTAGGATGGCAAAGAGAAAAATGATGGAGAAGGAAGACGAAAAAAGGTGTGAAAGGCTCACATCAATGATGACAATCATAGGCGAGAGAAAACCAAATGATAGATATGATGTGAGGAGTAGGGATTTCCATGCAACGGATGCACATATGAGCTAAGGTAAGTTCTCCAATGGAACTAGTGGGGTGTAAGTGCATCAAGTGCCCTCCCCTTGAGGTTTTGGAGTTTGATGACAAAACGGTTAAGGGACTGATGTGTTTGTGAGTATACACAGGAGAACAGTCCCTGATGAGGTGTTTAACCACCAATGTCGACCCCCCCCCCCAAAATGTTGAGGAACATTGGAGAAATCGGTGTGTTTCCTGAAGAATGAAGTTGCGCGAAATCCTGAGGAAGTAGGATCCTGAAGCGTTCGGTTGAAGCTGAAGCTGAAGACGATCCTGAGGAAGTTCGCGCTGAAAACGAAGTTGAAGCGTAGTCTTCTCTAATACTTTTTATACTTCTTGAGTAATGAAGTTGCGCGAAATCCTGAGGAAGTAGGATCCTGAAGCGTTCGGTTGAAGCTGAAGCTGAAGACGATCCTGAGGAAGTTCGCGCTGAAGACGAAGTTGAAGCGTAGTCTTCGCTAAGACTTTTTATACTTCTTGAGTCATAGGAAAACACCGCACTGTTGGAGGGGTTAAAGAAAACGAGTTCCGAAGGTCTGAGGAAGTGCTCAGTTAGGAATCCTGAAGAAAAACCCTGAGGAAATCTCCTGCAGTAGAAGTTCAGTTCCTCGGGTGTCTGAGACGTTGTTCTTCAGGACACTGAGGAATCTGTCTTCGGTTGAGGAGTCTGGAGACTGCGAGTGCAGTTCTCCTAAAGAGAGAGAAATCTCCTGCAGTAGAAGTTCAGTTCCTCGGGTGTCTGAGACGTTGTTCTTCAGGACATGAGGAATTTGTCTTCGGTTGAGGAGTCTGGAGACTGCGAGTGCAGTTCTCCTGAAGAGAGTGAGATCTCCTGCAATAGAAGTTCAGTCCTCATGTGTCTGAGACGTTGTTCTTCAGGACACTGAGGTAACTAACTTCGGTTGAGGAGTCTGGAGAGAGAATACTTTGACCGTGCCACGTGTTGCGTGGTGAGAGGCTAGAACTTATCTAGCAACGGTCATTTCTGAGGGCATGAGAGTAATTGCATGCATGGGCATTTATGTCCTTTCACCTCGGGTTGCTCCGCGGCTATAAATAGCCACCCCCAGCCCCATTTGTGGGTTGGCTGCTCCGACAGAAAAACTGACACTTGTCATCTAAGAGCAACCCACCTCTGAGGAAACTGAAGAACCTATGTGAGGAAAAACCACCAGCCTGAGTAGTTGAGCATTTCTGAGGAAGTCGGTTCGAGTGATCCGAAGCTTTTTACTCTTGAAGACTGTGATCTTCCAGCCAGTGTAGAAGTCTTCAGTCTGAGGAAGTCAAGATGCAATTGTGACTTCCCGGAGTGACTGAGTCTGTGAAGGTTTCGGGAGTCTACCTTGAAGACTCACCTGAGTTATTGGACGGAGTCAGTTCAAGGAGAACAAGGTGAAGACTATGTCTTCTGAGTTGAATCTCAGCCTCTCCAACCAGACGTAGAGTTGTCACAGCAACTTGAACTGGTCTACCAAACCAATGTCTTCAATCTCTGGTGCTATCTCTTCAACCTCTTAAGCTTCAGTATTTGATATGATATGCTTCAGCTCTCCCTCCGCTCTTTGTCTTCATACTATGCATCTGAGGCACTTCTGCTTATCTGAATTGATTTATTTCTGTTGCATTATGATGAGCTTCCCTAATGATTACATTCTGTGAAGTTTTATTTCTTCATGATTTTGGTTACTTCTTCAGCTTCATGATTTTCTTCAGCTTCATGATTGCTTCAGTCCTGAAGAAAACCAAAATCTGGTAGTAAAATTGAAAACCTCCCATTCACCCCCCTCTGGTCGATATATTGCACTTTCAATTGGTATCAGAGCAAGGTACTCCCTTGTTCTGTGTGATTCGGTTTAACCACCTGGAGTTTTAGTTATGTCGACCTCAGGTACAATGAGCGTTGCCTCAAACTGCCCCATCTTCGACGGAACAGACTATCCATACTGGAAGAACAAGATGAGGATGCATCTTGAAGCCATTGACAAGGATCTGTGGGACATTGTTGATCAAGGAATTCCTGAAGCAAATCTGATGACTACTCCCAAAGTTGTCAAGAAAAACTGGCAGCTTGATGCAAAAGCTCGAAGCATCATTGGTGGTCATCTCAATAAGGCTAAGTTCAACCGTATCAGTGGTCTGGATACTGCAAAGAAGATATGGACAAGACTGTCTAAAGTTAATGAAGGAGTCTCAGCTCAACGAGACTCACGAGTTGATACACTCCGCAGTCTCTTCAATCGGTTCAAGAGGCTGGATAATGAGCACGTGCAACAAACCTTTGACAGACTCACTGACATATCCAATGAACTTCAAGCTCTTGGTGCTGTTGATATCACAGATCATGAAGTTGTGAAGAAACTGCTGAGGTCACTGGATGACTCATTTGAGTTCCTATCACTGATGATTCAAGAAAGACCTGACTTCAAGACTCTGGATCCAGCAGACATTCTCGAGCGCCTCAATGCTCATGAACTGAAGCTCTCTGAAAAACGAGACTTATACAGCTCCACGCCTAAGGTCCGTGCGCTAAAAGCTAGAGCACGAAGAGTGTCCTCTGATGAAGAGTCTGAGGCTGATACTGATGATCCTGAAACCCTCAGCCGTGAACTTGCTCTCCTCACCAGAAAGTTTCAAAGATTCACGAAGAAGAATCGCTTCGGAAATTCCTCAAGATCGTCCTCAAGAAAAAGCAAAGATGATGACTCTGTCGAAGCAAGAAAGAGAGTCTGCCACAAGTGCAAGAAACTTGGGCATTACATCGCTGAGTGTCCTCTATGGGAAAAGGAAGCTAGACTGAAGAAGAAGAAGAAGAAAGGGAAAGATGACAGTTCTGATGAAACGACTAAGAAGAAATCCTCAAGATCCTCAAAGCCTGCTGGATACAGGAATAGCAGTTCCCGTATGGCTCGCGCATATCTCGGAAAAGAATTGGACTCGGAAGAATCTGGTTCCAACCCTGATGATGAGGAAGAAGAATCTGAAGAATCTAAGGGTGTGGCCGGTCTGGCTCTTGCCATGACACTTGTCTCAAAGTCAATCTTCAGCACTGAGGAATCTGGTCTATCACATGTTGATGATGAAGCTGAAGACACAACCCCTTCCTTCTGCTTCATGGCCAAGTCCTCCAAGGTATCTTCTTACTCATCATCAGATGATCCCTCTGATGAAGAACCTGATGAAAACTATGCTAAACTTTCTAAACTTGCCTCTAAGCAACAACGTGCACTTGAAAAGATTCAGATCTCACTAAACAAGAGTGATGATATGTTGGTTGAGGAAATGACGAAGACTCAAAAGTTGACTGATGAATCAAAAATTCTTCAGTCAAAGTTTGATGACTTGTTCAATCGTCATGAGGCACTCCTTACCGATCATGAAAAGCTGGCTCATGAGTTCCTCATGAGGAAACAAGAACTTGAACGCGTAAGGATGTGTCATGACGATCTGAGGAAAGAAAATGATTCACTCCTCTCCCAACAGATCATCATGCCACAAGAAGGATTTAATCCTCCCTGTTTAAAATGCATTGAACATGATCGTATCATCTCTGTGCCTAGTTCCTCAATGTCTTTAGACTCTGTTATTTCTATTGCTTCTGTGGTATCTAACCCCTCATCTGAGGATACCATAGACATTGCTGAAGAAAATGCTAGGTTGAAGAGTCTACTGGAAACCGGCATGTTCAAGAGTCTGAAAGGACATCAGACCCTTTGTGACATCCTCAAGAAATAGATCCTCAACAGGAACCCGAGGAAAGAAGGTGTCGCATTCACTCGGAAACTCAACCCTGATTGGTCTTACTGGAAACCTGAACAATATCCAGAGACCACTTGGGTTCGGGCAAAGACGCCTCCTCCTAATCCCGATACTTTATCTGGTTATGATACTGTTTCTCCAGTTGTGATGAATGAGTCTTTTGACTCAAACTATAAACTGTTTAAGAATGGTAATGGTGAGGTATTCGCCAGATACATCGGAACTAACTGCAGGAACGGTCCTCCAGTCAAGCAGATCTGGGTTCAGAAGGACCTCATCACTAACCTTCTAGTGAATGCAGATGCAAATGAGTTGAGGATGTCCTCAGTGGACAATTCTTCAAAAAGTCATGAATATGAGCATGTTTCATCTAATCACTTTGTTCACAGGGAAGCTCAGAACAAGAATGCTTACTCCTATGATTATCCTGATACCTCACCCGTGAGGCAATACTCTCCTCGTCGTTCCTCAAATTCTTCAAAACCACCCGTGCGAATGTGGGTGGTTAAGACTAACTAATCTCTTCTATAGGAATGCGTCCTGAGGCAAACTAACCATATTGCAGATCCTATGCCTAGGACGAAAATTATGTGTCAGCTGAAGAATATCGTTATACTGAAATCCTGAGACTTAAAATCCTGAGGAATACAGTCCTGAAGAATTCACGAATTCTTCAAACTAATGCTGGCTCATAACTTGTAGTGTGAGATACTAACTCTTTTGTAGGAAAATTCTTCGGGGAGAACTGAATGGATTATGGATAGTGGATGCACGAATCATATGACTGGTGACATAAATCTTCTCATGGAATCGTCTCTGAGTCCTTCATCGAAGAAAACAAATGCATTCGCTAACCATCATAATCACAAGCTATATCAAATGGATGTGAAAAGTGCATTCCTCAATGGTAATGTCGAGGAAGAAGTATATGTTGCTCAACCTCCAGGTTTTGAAGACGCAAAGAAGCCTAATATGGTGTACAGATTGAAGAAAGCTCTGTATGGGCTGAAGCAAGCCCCATGGGCTTGGTATGACACATTGCGTGACTTCCTCATCAGCAAGGGCTTCAAATTCGTCAGCAACGCAATGGCACCTTCATCTCTCAAGAGAAGTACCTCAAGGAATGCCTCAGAAAACTCGAGATGCAAGACTGCAAAGGTATCAAGACCCCGATGCCTACAAACGGACGCCTCGGTCCTGATGAAAATGGCAAGGACTACGATCAGAAGGTATACCGCTCCATGATTGGTTCTCTGCTATACTTATGTGCTTCAAGACCTGACTCCTGAAGCACAACACACGATGCGTCATACTCCTCAAATCATGAGGAACTACCTTGCTAAGTGTGAAGAAATTAACGTGGAATTGACTCAAGATCCATACGACAATTGTATGGTATCAAGTGTCTCATTCCCTATAAGGTGGGTAGCGCCACCGCCCAAACACCTCAGGATTTGGTGTTCCTCAACTTCCTCAGGATTTGATTCAGCTTCCTCAAGATTCGAAGTTTTCATTTCTGATAATTACCGAGTTTTGTCCTCAACAGCGTTCACCTATAGTTATTAATCTTCAGTTTTTTTTGCTTCTTCATATAGGTGAACGTGATCGGACCCGTCCCTCTGTGCTCACTTATCTAATCTGTCTATCTCATATGCGTTCATCCGGAAATCTTGTATTCCTCTGGCTGAGACCATTAGTCATCATCATCAGCCTGAGACCAGTTGTCTTCATCCTCAGTCTTTGTCCTCAAGTTCCTCAAATCATGGATTTACTGTTACAACTCTCTTCAATTTGGTGCGATTTACCGCACGTCGTGATTATCCACCATCAAGATATCCACTAAGGATCCCAACAATCAGGGGCAATCTGGTCCACAAATTTCGCAACCCCTCAGTTTTTACCCCTCTATAAATAGCCCTCTACCCCCTCCTCCGGTCATTTACCCCCCAACGCCTCCCTCACTCTCGCGCCGCCGCCCTTGAGCTCCTCAAGCTCGAGCGCTACCGTCGCCGGAGTTCGCCGTCGCCGGGGACGAAGACTCATTGTTCCTCAGCATTCGCCTCAAGTCTGCTCAGCTCGAACGTACAATTCCTCAGTCTCCTCAGCTGAAGAAAATGCCTCCTCGGCGCAAGCACACTGATACTGCTAAAGACTTACCTCCTGAGCTCTATGAGAAACTGAAGACTCCAGAACGTGAAACTGCTGATGATCGTAAGAAAAGGGTCCAGAAGATCACAAGAGAATGGGCCAAGCGTTGGGTGGCCTATCAATGGCTTAATCCTCAACATGAGGAAATGTTTGCCGTTAATCCGCCACTAAAGACATTGGGTATCAAGGCTCGACCTCCACCTGCACCAGGCATCATTCCTGATCCCACAACAATGCGCACTCCTGAAGACTTTCCTGCGGCATATGAGCAGTACCTCAAGCGCTCTCGCAGCCGTGTCAAGAATCTGGTCCGTGACATGACTGCTTCAATACAGATTCCGCCTCAAGATCAGTCTCAACCCAGACAACAACCTCCGCCTCAGCACCGCAAAAAGGCTCCTGGCATGAAACCTCAAGTTGTTGGCTCCTCATGTCAATGCACAGATGGTGCTGCCCCCTCCTCAAGGATCCGCACTGATGAATCTGGTGCTCCTGAGGCCTCAATCACAATGCCTCAGCCTCAGCTGAAGACCAAAACTGTTCTTCAACGCGGCCCTCGCCCCTCACCAAAGAAAACTGCTATGCGTGGTGCCATTCATCATAATCCTCAATCTTTTGATGATGAAGATGAATTTGAGGATTTGGCCAGCTTCGTCGCCACTAAAGCTGATAAGATTGAATACGTGCGTGCTGCGGCCAGACGCAAAGCTGAAGCAACGGGTTCAGAAATCCCGCTTCTCCTTGATCCCAAGAAGATCTTGGAGTACATTGAAATTTGGTCTGTTAAGCCTGACACTCCGCTTGATGATTTGGACATCCTGAAAGACATCAAATTCTATGTTCAACAATTCCTCATAAACGAGATTCATCAACGAGATCTTCAGAAACAGTTGAAGGCCAAACTGAAGAAAGTCCACAGTGACTTCAAAAAGAAACCTATCACTGATGTTACTCCTCAGGAGTTTATAGAGCATCAATGTGAAGTTCAATGCCTCAACATTGAGTTCGCTGCCAACCGTACTTATATTGGCAAATCCAAAGAACAGATCTCTCAACAGGTGGCAAAGTTGATGAAGCTTCGACAGCCTTCTTCCTCAGTACCCACTGATGCCACTGCTAAAAGCCTCAAGCGGCTGCCTGAAGCCCAACCCTCAACTCCACCTGCTGCGAAGAAGCCTACTGTTGAAGAACCCATTGATGCTACACCACTTTCCTCAGCTCCTCCGACCAAACAGGCCGCTGATACCACCGTTCATATTACTGCTGCCTCAACTCCACCTCAAAATCCTCAGCGCAGCTTAATCGTCTTCACTCCACCCCCTGCTGCAACACCCATTGTTCCAACTTCACCGTCCCCACCGCCACCAACTATCACTGAAGTTGAAGACATGGACGTCGACATTATGGATGATGGAACTCCTCGTGTCCATGATGATGACTATGGGCTGACACACTCACCCACTCATACCGTCTTCTCACCTGAGCCTCACTCTGACACCGTAACCGAGGTGCTTCCTGACACTTCTCTGCAGTCTGAAGACTCTGTTGGTGCATCGTCCTCAGCGTCTGATGCTGATGACCCCGAAGCCTCCAGTGCTCCAACAAATTCTGCTGCTAATACTGATGCTGCAGCAAACACCACCACTGATACTGATGCAGCTGACACTAAAACTGCTGATCCTTAGCCAGACCCACCTACTGCTGAAACTGAAGCTGAAGCCGACCAAAGCACAACTGCCCCTCCTGAAGCAGAAACCAGTACAAATGCTGAAGCTTCAAAGGATGGCTCTGAAGATAAACAGGCCACATCGCCTCGTCTCCCCAAGGACATCAACACATCTGTGCCTGATGCATCTGCAGCGACTCCGCCTCAGCCTCAAGCTACTCTTCAGATTGAAGTGCCTCAAGCGCCTTCCCCACCTCAAGGCCCAGTTCAAGCTCGGTCCTTATGTCCGATGCAGAAGCGACCATTCTTCCGTGACCTTGAAGCTGATGATACTCCAAGCTTTGATGCTACTGATTTCTTCAACGCCGTGAGTTTCTTTCAAGAGGGGATTCAAAATCCGTATCACTATGCTCCACCTCGAAAGCTGCTGAGGTTCTGGACTGCCACTCAGAAGAACTACTATGCTTCAGTGCTCTACAAGCAAAACAAACTGTTTCCTCACAAGCACATCCCTCTGATGGATATGGAAGCCCTTCCTTGCTTCAACAATGTGCTTCAGGATCTGCATCATGCCAAGCTGCTTCAGTTCTGCTCTGAATGCATACACTGGAATGAAGAGCTTGTGCTTCAGTTTTATGCCACGTTGTATGTTTCAGGAAATCCTCTGGATATCAACACCTGGGTCCTCGAGTGGATGACTGAGCATCATCACTACACCATCACTGTTCCTGAAGCAATTGACATTCTTGAGTTGCCTCAGTGCACTTCCCCTGCTGCCTGCTCCTATGGGTCTCAAATACTTCGAGTTGACCTGATGAACATGCTCATGAAGCCTTAGGCCCCTGAAGCCCCAGCTCGCACAAAGTTTCTAGTCTCTGAGCTTCAGTATCTGCCGAGTACAATGTATCGGATTCTGGCGAAGACCTTCTGCCCCATCAAAGGCTATGAATCCACTGTTGAAGAAATCATTGGTGTCATGAAGAACATACTTCACAACCTCTGCATGTCTGGGCCAATCAATGTTCCTGACTTCTTCTTCAGAACTCTAGTTGATGCTGCACAGAATCCTCATATCCTGAAGCCATACGCGCCTTGGATCATGAAGCTAATCCGAGCAGTGACTGGAATTGGTTTCCAACCTGATCACCCGAATCACAGGACTTATCTGCCGCCTGTCGAAGTGCTTCAGCATACTATTGCTACAAATGACAAAGGCAAATGCATCTTCTATGAAGAAGTTCTCCCGACCAATTCCCTCGGTGGAAATATTCGTCATCCTCAGTCTCGCACAACTGATGAAACAAGAACTCATGCCTCAACTGAGGATAAAACTCAGTCTCGAGTGATGACTGATCGAGAGCTTCTGATTAGTCTTCATCAGAAAGTTGATAGAAATCATGACTGGGTAAAGCGTCAGTTTTCTGAGATTCTCAGCTATATGGCTCACACGCATTCTTCTGTGAAGAAAGTGCATCAGTATGCTCATCATACATATCAACATCTTGATGCCCTGATGAGAGAAGTAATCACCCCTGAAGACCTTGCCAAGTTGGAGCTTCAACAGCCTCCGATTCCTGCCATCAGACCCCCAAGACAATTCAGACGCTGCACAACTCCTCCTCCGGCCATGGATTCTTATTCTTCAAACCAGGAGATGACTGCTGAAGAAGCTGAAGACACTGCTGGATGTCCTCACACTGCAACGGATTGCCTCAGGCGTGACTCACCTCATCCTTGAAGCAACTTCAAAGGGGCGTTAGCTTCAGTTTATCCCTTTTTTGTTCATTTTATGACAAAGGGGGAGAAATCTGTTAGTCTTCAAGCGGGTTTTAGTTATGGGGTTCTTCAGTTACAACTCTCGTTCTTCAGATTTTTTTGTAACGAGTTGTAAACTGTAATTTTGGTGTTTGCCTGATACTATTCCTCAGTTACCTCATGCTATTTCCTCACGTTTATCATATATGCATGTGATTATCTCTGCAAATATCTCTATCAGTGCGTTGTTTAATTCCTCAAACACTTCATAACATGCACTGCTACAAAAATGGCTGGATATAGGGGGAGCTCCTCATATACCTCAAAATTCTTTAGATATTAAATATTCTTCAACTTATATGCATATCCTCAGGAGGAGCTTCACTATATTCAGCTTAATGTTAAAAATGTTCTTCAAAGTTTTTTTTATTCTTCAAACTCATAATTTTATCCCCGTTGAAGCTTAACCTGATTGTCATCAAATCACCAAAAAGGGGGAGATTGTAAGTGCATCAAGTGCCCTCCCCTTGAGGTTTTGGAGTTTAATGACAAAACGGTTAAGGGACTGATGTGTTTGTGAGTATACACAGGAGAACAGTCCCTGATGAGGTGTTTAACCACCAATGTCGACCCCCGCAAAATGTTGAGGAACATTGGAGAAATCGGTGTGTTTCCTGAAGAATGAAGTTGCGCGAAATCCTGAGGATGTAGGATCCTGAAGCGTTCGGTTGAAGATGAAGCTGAAGACGATCCTGAGGAAGTTCGCGCTGAAGACGAAGTTGAAGCGTAGTCTTCGCTAAGACTTTTTATACTTCTTGAGTAATGAAGTTGCGCGAAATCCTGAGGAAGTAGGATCCTGAAGCGTTCGGTTGAAGCTGAAGCTGAAGACGATCCTGAGGAAGTTCGCGCTGAAGACGAAGTTGAAGCGTAGTCTTCGCTAAGACTTTTTATACTTCTTGAGTCATAGGAAAACACCGCACTGTTGGAGGGGTTAAAGAAAACGAGTTCCGAAGGTCTGAGGAAGTGCTCAGTTAGGAATCCTGAAGAAAAACCCTGAGGAAATCTCCTGCAGTAGAAGTTCAGTTCCTCGGGTGTCTGAGACGTTGTTCTTTAGGACACTGAGGAATCTGTCTTTGGTTGAGGAGTCTGGAGACTGCGAGTGCAGTTCTCCTGAAGAGAGAGAAATCTCCTGCAGTAGAAGTTCAGTTCCTCGGGTGTCTGAGACGTTGTTCTTCAGGACACTGAGGAATTTGTCTTCGGTTGAGGAGTCTGGAGACTGCGAGTGCAGTTCTCCTGAAGAGAGTGAGATCTCCTGCAGTAGAAGTTCAGTCCTCATGTGTCTGAGACGTTGTTCTTCAGGACACTGAGGTAACTAACTTCGGTTGAGGAGTCTGGAGAGAGAATACTTTGACCGTGCCACGTGTTGCGTGGTGAGAGGCTAGAACTTGTCTAGCAACGGTCATTTCCGAGGGCATGAGAGTAATTGCATGCATGGGAATTTATGTCCTTTCACCTCGGGTTGCTCCGCGGCTATAAATAGCCACCCCCAGCCCCATTTGTGGGTTGGCTGCTCCGACAGAAAAACTGACACTTGTCATCTGAGAGCAACCCACCTCTGAGGAAACTGAAGAACCTATGTGAGGAAAAACCACCAGCCTGAGTAGTTGAGCATTTCTGAGGAAGTCGGTTCGAGTGATCCAAAGCTTTTTACTCTTGAAGACTGTGATCTTCCAGCCGGTGTAGAAGTCTTCAGTCTGAGGAAGTCAAGATGCAATTGTGACTTCCCGGAGTGACTGAGTCTGTGAAGGTTTCGGGAGTCTACCTTGAAGACTCACCTGAGTTATTGGACGGAGTCTGAGGACTTTAGTTCAAGGAGAACAAGGTGAAGACTATGTCTTCTGAGTTGAATCTCAGCCTCTCCAACCAGACGTAGAGTTGTCACAGCAACTTGAACTGGTCTACCAAACCAATGTCTTCAATCTCTGGTGCTATCTCTTCAACCTCTTAAGCTTCAGTATTTGATATGATATGCTTCAGCTCTCCCTCTGCTCTTTGTCTTCATACTATGCATCTGAAGCACTTCTGCTTATCTGAATTGATTTATTTCTGTTGCATTATGATGAGCTGCCCTAATGATTACATTCTGTGAAGTTTTATTTCTTCATGATTTTGGTTACTTCTTCAGCTTCATGATTTTCTTCAGCTTCATGATTGCTTCAGTCCTGAAGAAAACCAAAATCTGGTAGTAAAATTGAAAACCTCCCATTCACCCCCCCCCTCTGGTCGATATATTGCACTTTCATGGGGGTGCATCCAACTTGCTCGCTCATGAAGACCTAGAGCTCTTTTGAGGAAGCTCATCCTTGAAATACGCAATCCAAGTTCTATATTGTAAGGATCCCCACATAGTTATGCATCAATGATATGAAGATCTCTATGGAGTAAAAATATGACTATCGAGTACGAGTGTGGATCTTTCAAAATAAATAGTAGTCTTGCCCGATTCTCTTTTTTTTATTATATTCTATTTGTATTTTTGTGGCCTTGTTGGCTCTTTCTATTTATCTCTCATTTTTCCTCTTTGGGATCTTTTCATTTGTCCTCTTTTGGGATATTTTATGTTGTCCTCTTTGAGATCTTTTCCTCGCTTTGAGGGAAACACTCTATATTTTACAAGAATACAAAAGATCTCACACTTTACAAGAAGTACTCAACATAAAGAAAACTGAAAAACTATCATGATGTATGCAAATGATGCCTCTTCCCGTGTAGCAGGATATGCAATAATACTAGCGCGTTGATGGCTTCTCGCCCCTCGTTGGTTACCCCAAGTGGAAGGTTTGAGATGCAGTGCAGCAACAAGTTTCCCTCGCTGAAGCTACCAAGGATATCGAACCAGTAGGACTCAGGAGATACGAGTAGGTGGCAACGTCGCCACAAATTGCTTCCTGACTAGGGTGTTGTCGGGGACCTGCACACAGCAACAAATAACTTTGCTCCCAGCGAGTACAGAAGAGTTGCCAATTCCTCGGCCTTGTCGTTTACAAAGGATCAACGCAAGAGATAAAAGGTGCAAAGGAAAGTAAAAGCTGAAAGTAAATTGAGGGTGTGAACAATAATGTGAAGATGGACCGGGGTCCCGTGATTTTCACTAGTGATGTCTCTCTCCCAAAAGACGATAAAAGTGCTAGCGAGGTAAACAAATCATAGTTGGAATTGATAGGATTATGAAGGCACCGCAATACTAACTATGCTGCAAAGAAAGGAAGGGCTCAAAAGCAATGGGCAGTACGCCAAGGTAAGTAGACCGAAATCCATCTGCATCTACTACGAATCATCCACCTTGAGATATCTATCCAGAACATCTCGCTGGTATTAAGTTGCGAATCCCACCCAAAGTGTAAACTCAAAGCAACAGACAACTGCATTAAAAGAACTTTGCGTAAAGTAAACAATCCTTGCACCCGCAGGTACAAGCACCGTTGTTTTATCCCTGGTGGCAACAACACATCCCCTAGTCTCATGTTTTTGTCACTCAAGCTAGACATAAGGGGCTGAACCCACAATCGAGCATAACACTCTCTCTTGGAGTTGAAAATAAAAATCCTTGGCCAAAGCAAATACCGCAACGGAGAACATGAAAAAATTAACTCAAGAACAAAATATAAAAGAGAAGAACCAAATATATTACTCATCACAATCTGAACATAGTCTCATAATCCATCAGATCCCAACAAACTCAGCGTAGCAACAACAGAAATTACATAGATGCCTCGATCATGTGAGGCAGCTCACGAGGACTCGAAAGTGGAAGCACAAAAGGGGGAGAGATTCATCACATAGCTACTGGTCACGGACCCATGGTCCAAGGGGGACTACTCACGACACATCCGGGAGGCGTCCATGGCTATGGATGGTCTCCCGGAGGGGGTTCCTCCTTCTGGCAGGGTGCCGGGGCAGCTTCTTCAGGCAGCCCCGATCTTGAAACGGCGGCGGACGCGGTACAGAGGGGAGTTCGCGAGAAAGAGATCGATATTAGGGGTTTCCACCCCGAGGGGTAAATATAGGCGAAGGGGGCAATCGAGGGGACCCACGAGGCAGTCAGGAGGGTCCCTAGCGCGGCCCAGTGTGGGGCCGCGCCACCTGCCCTGCTTGCTGCCTGGTGGTGGCCCCCCTTCCCTCTCTTGGTTATTCCGGAAGCTTCTGTTGCGCTGATTTTTTATATATTTTTCCCGGAATTTTTGGAGCACTTTTAATGGCCGGAAAACCTGAAATACAAAAACAGCAGAAAACAGAAACTGTCAACTGGGTGCATTGAGTTAATAGGTTAGTCCAAATAGGTTCCAAAGTGTGTGAAAGTTCAAGCAAAACATGGCAAAGTCACACAAAACATGCATTGAGCAAGCAGAAATTATAGATACGTTTGGGACGTATCAACATCCCCAAGCTTAATTCCTGCTCGTCCTCGAGTAGGTAAATGATAATAAGCATAATTTCTGTGGTGACATGCCACACAACCAAATAAGGACTTTTAAGTAAAGCAATCAAAGCATGCAATTCAATTCAAGTCTTAACAAGCAAGAGTCTATATTAGCATTGACACAAGCAACAAAAGAACAAAAGGTGCAAGAGCTCTCGCTGTCCGTGACTCGAAATTCTCCAAATGGTGTTTGCGTGCAAGCAAGGGACTGGGAAGAAAGAGAAAAAAGGTTGTTGAGAACAACTATCTACTAAAGTTTCACACTTGGTCTCCTTTGGATTCTTATTTGGACTCGTCCCTAGACCACTAGCCAGGTACAAGTCAAACTGATCCACTCCCTTTCGATATTTTGAGCACTCATGCAATGGATGAGAGTGAGCAAGAAAGTTGACACCTAAAAGGCGAAACAGAAAGAAGGTGGAGGAGGAAGACAAAAAGGTGTGAAAGGCTCACATCAATGAGGACAATCATAGGCGAGAGAAGGCCATATGATATATATGATGTGAGGAGTAGGGATTTCCATACAACGGATGCACATGTGAGCTAAAAGCTCTCCAAAGGAACTAGTGGGGGTGCATCTAACTTGCTTGCTCAAGAAGACCTAGAGCTCGTTTGAGGAGGCTCATTATTGGAATATACAAGCAAAGTTCTATAATGTGAAGGGTCCCCACATAGCTATATGCATGATGATGATCTCTATGGAGTACAAGGGATAGAAGATGAAGTACTAGTGTGGATCTCTCAAAAGGAATAGTAGTATGCCCCCTTCTCTCTTTTTATTTTTTTATTTTCTCTTTTTCTCTTTTTATTTTATTTTTGGTGGCCTCAATGGCTCTTTCTATTTAACTCTCATTTGTCCTCTTTGGGATCTTTCGATTTTTTCCTCTTTGGGATCTTTTCCTCACTTTAGGGGCAATACTCTATATTTTACAAGAATATAGGAGATCTTTCACACTTTACAAAGGTACTCACATAAAGAAAATGTAACTATCATGATGCAAATGTATGCCTCTGCCAGGGTAGCAGGATATGCAATGATACTAGCGCGTCATGTAGCAATGATTAGGGCAAGGCCCAACTAGCATTCAGCTCATCGATCAAGCAAGTATCATGTATGACATGAAGATCAAGTCATGAGAAGGTGGATGTTCCATGGCAATGTATCTTGGAAAGGCTATGGAAATGCCTTGTAGGTAGGCATGGTGGATGTTTTGAGGAAAGATATAAGGAGGCTTATGATGACAGAGCGTATCATGCAAAGGGTTTGGATGCACCGGCGAAGTATGCGCCAACTCTCGAGGTGAGAAAGGGCAATGCACGGTACCGAAGAGGCTAGAAAAAGTATAGGTGGGTGGAAGTGTCAACTTTCGAATACTGACATTAGTCTGAAGAACTCATGCACTTATTATCGGTAACTCTCAATCTAATTAGGAGGTTCACAAAGAGACAGGTACCCCGAGGAGGAGTGTATGGGGGTTTGGTTATCCTTGCGCATCCTCGACTCATGGTACGTGAGTTTACTCTAATATTCGAACCCTCCAGAGGTTAGTGATCCATCTAGTAGCTAGAGTTCTCAACAGGGGTTTTTTGGATTTCGAAAAACACACGGATTGTCCAAAATACGACATCTATCACTAATAGGCAAGAGCTCTTGACACCATAAGTTCAAACATTACTCTAGTCAATACCTCAAAACTATTGCAATTACTACTACAAAGAGAATATCAACTTTAACTACCTACTTTTAGTCAAGACACAGAACTCTGTGCAACAGGCAAACTCTCTAACAAGATAAAATATGAAACCTATAGAAAGTTCAACCTAAGACAAAAGAAAAGCTCTAGAAAAACTAAATCACTACAACTAAAAAGAACAGCAGCTAAGAAAAGAAAAAGAACAGCTCACAGCTAAAAGAATAAGCATGCAAATCCTATGAGGAGTTCTAGTTCAAGAGGAGAGTGAATCTCTCCCACACAAAAGAGTAAGTTGGGTTCTAACTTGTTACTACAGCAAAGAAAGCAAAAAAAACCTAGAAAAGTAAAGAGCGAGACGCTCCAAGCAAAGCACATAACGCACGAAGTGATAAAAATATAGTGCAACGAGGGACAAACTGATGATTGTTGATGAAGAAGGGGATGCATCGGGGGCATACCCAAGCTTAGACGCTTGATTCTTCTTGAATATTTATTGGGGGTGCACATGGGCATCCCCAAGCTTGAGTGTTTGACACTCCTGAATCTTCTTTCATCATCCTCCATCGCGCACTTGAAAACTCCCTTCATACATAACTCATTATAGGCTGATTAGAGAGGTTAGTACCCTAATAAAATAATTTTCCTCTACTGCAAATAAAGATTTCCAGGAAGAGCTACTGTTTCTCTTGCCTGCCCAAAAAAGTTTGCAAAGAAAAAGCAAGCTTAAGGATTGCAAAACTGCGAAAAGAAAAACCGGGGCAGAAGCTGAGAAAAACAGAATAGCAGAGAAAGGAGAAATGTTTCGAGGTACTTATGCAACTCAAATAAAAAAACTTTGAACATACGCCTGAAAGGTAATTGTATGGAGCATGCTTTCCAAAAAATTCAGATCAAAAAGATGATCTGGTGATTTATTGAGAATTTTTCAGTCAAGCAGACAGAATCTGTTTCTGGACAGCAAGCACCAACTTTTGACCTTTCTTGCAATCTGAGGCTAAACTTGGCACAAAGCTTGAAAAGTAAAGATACAATGATGTTGCTACAGTAGTAACAATCATCAAGACCACTAAGAACAAAACGAAAGCAAAAAAGAAAAACCTAAATTCGTTGCGGGCTGCCTCCTGAAAGCGCTTCTTTAGAGCCATTAGCTAGGCTTAAAGCAGAAGATCAAGTCTTTTCAAGAGAATAACTAGCCCGTGTGACGGACTCAAAAGGTAACTTAATCTTTTTCCTAGGGAAATGTTCCATCCCTTTCTTGAGAGGGAATTGGAATTTGATAGTTCCCTCTTTCATGTCAATGATAGCACCAACTGTGTGAAGAAAAGGGCGTCCCAAAATAATTGGACAAGAGGGCTCACACTCAATGTCCATAATAGTGAAATCAACGGGAACATAATTGTCATTGACAATGATAAGAACATCGTCGATCTTCCCCAAAGGTTTCTTTACGGAAGAATCAACAAGACGAACACCAAAAGAACAAGGATCAAAAGGTTTCAATTCAATCATATCATACATTCTTTTGGGCATAACGGAGGTACTTGCTCCAACATCACAAAGAGCATAACAAGAGAAGTTATTCAATTTAATTTTTATCATAGGATCCCAACCATCTTCTAGCTTCCTAGGTATGGAGGCTTCTAATCTAAGCTTCTCCTCCCTAACTTTGATTAGAGCATTGGTGATATGCTCTGTGAAGGCAAGATTGAGTGTGCTAGTGTGGGGGTCTCTAGACATTTTGTGTAGGAAACCAATAACTTCTGGTAAAGTGCAGTTGTCAAAGTCTAAGTCACTACTATCTACCAAGGAAGTAGTGATATCATTTAAGCTCACTTGTTTGAAAGCCTCTATGTTCATAGAGGTTTCATCTTCTAAGGTTGAGGTGGTAGCATCACCATTGATAGGTCCAGTGGGACTAGGGGTGTGATGGGTGCTAGCAGTTTGGACGTCCTCAACTACTTGGATAGTGGCTACTATGTGGTAGGTAGGAAGGCTCTTAATTCTCTCTTATTCCTCCTTTTCTCTAGCCCATCTCTCTTTTAGTTTTCCCAACATCCTAATGTTTTCATTAATTTGGACTTGGATAGCATTCATAGGAGTGGTCTTCCTCTCCTCGGGGGGAGAGGTTCTAATCTTAAGCATCTCTACATCATGGGCTATGTTGTCTACCTTCGAAGAGAGGATATCTAATTTCTCTTCCACACTCTTGTTGAAGGCTTTTTGGGTAGTGATAAAGTCTTTGAGCAAGGTCTCTAGTTCGGAAGTGGAGTTTCTGGTGGTAGGATAAGTGTTGTTCCCATAGTTGTTGGATGGGAAAGGCCTAGGATTGTTGCTACCAAAGTTACTCCTATAAGAATTATTGTTGAAGTTGTTTCTAGAGACAAAATTAACATCTACTTGCTCCTCAGCAACCAAAGAATTTAAAGGAACATCTTGAGGATCAATAGAGGGTTTCTTGGTAAGTAGAGACATGATAAGGTCAACCTTTTCATTTAAAGAGGAGATCTCCTCGACAGAGTTTACCTTCTTACCGGTTGGAGATCTCTTGGTGTGCCATTGCGAGTAGTTCAGCATCATCTCATCTAGTAGCTTTGTGGCAGCACCAAGCGTGGTTGACATAAAAGTTCTTCCCGCGGCCGAATCTAACAGGTTCCGCGAGGTGAAGTTCAAGCCTGCATAAAAAGTCTGGATAACCATCCAGGTAGTCAGTCCATGTGTGGGGCAATTCTTGACAAGCGTCTTCATACGTTCCCAAGCCTGGGCAACGTGTTCATTATCCAATTGCCTGAAATTCATAATGTTACTCCTCAATTGAATAATTTTAGCAGGGCGATAATTCTTCCCTATAAAAGCATCTTTGCATTTACTCCAAGAATCGATACTGTTCTTGGGCAAAGATTGTAGCCACTCCTTGGCTCTTCCTCTCAAAGAGAAAGGAAAAATCTTCAGCTTGACGATGTCTCCATCCACTTCCTTGTACTTCTGCATGTCACAGAGCTCGATAAAGTTGTTTAGGTGCAAGGCAGCATCTTCTCCTGCTCCTGAGAATTGAGCTTTCATAACAAGGTTAAGCAGAGCAGGTTTAATCTCATAAGAAGGTGCTGAAGTGGCAGGTGGAGCAATAGGAGTGCAGATAAAGTCACTGTTGTTGTGACTAGTGAAGTCACACAACTTAGTGTTTTCATTGAAACCCATAGTAGCAGCAGGTATGTTTGGTATTTTTGATTAAGGACATAAAAGTAAAAACTAAAAGGTAAACTAACAAGACTAAAAAGAAAAGGTAAAAGATAGTGTGCAACTCCCCTATCTTGTAGACTTGAGTCCCCGGCAACGGTGCCAGAAATTTGCTTGATGGCTTCTCGCCCCTCGTTGGTTACCCCAAGTGGAAGGTTTGAGATGCAGTGCAGCAACAAGTTTCCCTCGGTGAAGATACCAAGGTTATTGAACCAGTAGGACTCAGGAGATACAAGTAGGTGGCAACATGACAAGAAATTGCTTCCTGACTAGGGTGTTGTCGTGGACCTGCACACAGCAGCAAATGACTTTTCTCCCAACGAGTACAGAGGAGTTGTCAATTCCTCCGGCCTTGTCGTTTACAAAGGATCAACGCAAGAGATAAAAGGTGCAAAGGAAAGTAAAAGCTGAAAGTAGATTGAGGGTGTGAACAATAATGTGAAGATGGACCGGGGTCCCGTGTTTTTTACTAGTGATGTCTCTCTCCCAAAAGACGATAAAAGTGCTAGCGAGGTAAACAAATCACAGTTGGGCAATTGACAGGATTATGAAGGCACCGCAATGCTAACTATGCTGCAAAGAAAGGAAGGGCTCAAAAGCAATGGGCAGTACGCCAAGGTAAGTAGACCGAAATCCATCTGCATATACTACGAATCATCCACCTTGAGATATCTATCTAGAACATCTCGCTGGTATTAAGTTGCGAATCCCACCCAAAGTGCAAACTCAAAGCAACAGACAACTGCATTAAAAGAACTTTGCGTAAAGTAAACAATCCTTGCACCCGCAGGTACAAGCACCGTTGTTTTATCTCTGGTGGCAACAACACATCCCCTAGTCTCATGTTTCTGTCACTCAAGCTAAACATCAAGGGGCTGAACCCCCAATCGAGCATAATGCTCTCTCTTGGAGTTGCAAATAAATTACTTGGCCAAAGCAAATACCGCAACGGAGAACATGCAAGAATTTACTCAAGAACAAAATATAAAAGAGAAGAACCAAATATATTACTCATCACAATCTGAACATAGTCTCATAATCCATCAGATCCCAACAAACTCAGCGTAGCAACAGCAGAAATTACATAGATGCCTCGATCATGTGAGGCAGCTCACGAGGACTCGAAAGTGGAAGCACAAAAGGGGGAGAGATTCATCACATAGCTACTGGTCACGGACCCATGGTCCAAGGGGGACTACTCACGGCACATCCGGGAGGCGTCCATGGCTATGGATGGTCTCCTGGAGGGGGTTCCTCCTTCTGGCAGGCTGCCGGGGCAGCTTCTCCAGGAAGCCCCGATCTTGAAACGGCGGCGGCGGCGATACAGAGGGGAGTTCGCGAGAAAGAGATCGATATTAGGGGTTTCCACCCCGAGGGGTAAATATAGGCGAAGGGGGGCATCGAGGGGACCCACGAGGCAGTCAGGAGGGTCCCTGGCGCGGCCCAGGGTGGGACCGCGCCACCTGCCCTCCTGGATGCCTGGTGGTGGCCCCCCTTCCCTCTCTTCGTGATTCCGGAAGCTTCTGTTGCGCTGATTTTTTATATATATTTCCCGGAATTTTTGGAGAAGTTTTAATGGCCGGAAAACCTGAAATAAAAAAACAGCAGAAAACAGAAACTGGCAACTGGGTGCACTGAGTTAATAGGTTATTCCAAATAGGTTCAAAAGTGTATGAAAGTTTAAGAAAAACATGGCAAAGTCACACAAAACATGCATGGAGCAAGAAGAAGTTATAGATACGTTTGGGATGTATCACGCGTCATGTAGCAATGATAAGGGAAAGGCCCAACTATCATGCGGCTCTACGATCAAGAAAAATCATGTATGACATGAAGATCAAGTCGTGAGATGATGGATGTTGCATAGAAATGTATCTCAGAAAAGCTGTAGAAATGACTTGGTAGGTAGGTATGGTGGCTGTTTTGAGGAAGATATAAGAAGGTTTATGATGACAGAGCGTATCACGCCAAGGGTTTGGATGCACCGACGAAGTTTGCACCAACTCTCAAGATGAGAAAGGTCAAGGAACGGTACCGAAGATTGTAGCAAAATATGGAAGGTGGAAGTGCCAACAATCGAATACTCACATTAGTCCGAAGAACTCATGCACTTATTATCAGTAACTCTCTATCTAATCAGGGGGTTCACAAAGATACAAGTACCTCGAGGAGGAGTGTATGGGGGTTTGGTTATCCTTGTGCATCCTCGACCCATGGTATGTGAGGGTACTCTATATATTCCAACCCCTCCAGAGGTTAGAGATCCATATAGTAGCTAGAGTTCTCAACTAACTTTTTGTAGTTTTCGAAAATAAACAAGGATTTCCCAAAATATGACACCTATCACTAATAGGCTCAAGCTCTTGGCACCAAAAGTACAAACATTACTAAAATAAATACCTCAAAACTATTGCAAGTTACTGCTACACATACAATAGCAACCTCAATTACCTACTCATGCAAGACTGATGGCACTGAGGTAGTGCTCCTTGTTGGTTACCCAAAGTGGAAGGTTTGGATGTAGCCTAGCAGCAAATTTCCCTCGGTGAAGATACCAAGGTTTATGTCACCCTTAGGACTCCAAGGACGACAAGTAGGTGGTGAGAGAGATGCGTCGTCTGAATAGAATGACTTTCTTAACCTGGACCTGCACACAAAAACAAATAACTTTGTTCCCAACGAGTCAGAGAGGTTGTCAATCTCTCCGGTCTTGTTGTTTACAAAGGATCAAAACACAAGCGGGAAAATAATAGTGGTGATTGCAATGAAAAGGAAATAAAGAAGTAAATAGTGAAGGTGTAAACAGTGGTGGAAATATGGATCGGGGTCCCATGATGTTCACTAGTGATGTCTCTCTCTCCCAAAAGACGATAAAATAGCTGAGCTGGGTGAAAAAATTACAGCTGGGCAATTGGAAGAATCATAAACGCACCACAATGCTAATTATGCTGAAAAGAAATTTAGATGCTCAAAAGTATGGTCTGACGCCAAGACAAGTAGACCGAAATCCAACTGCATCTACTCACTAATCATCCACCTTGAGATATATATCCAGAACTTCTCGCCGGTATCAAGTTGCGAGCCCCACCCAAAGTGTAAACCCAAAGCAACAGACAACTGCATTAACAAATTTTGCATAAGGTAAAGAATCCTTGTCACCGCGGTTACAAGCACCGTTGTTTTCTCCCTCGTGACAACAACACATCCCCTAGTCTCATGTTTCTGTCACTCAATCTAGACATCGGGTGGCATGAACCCACAATCAAGCATAACGCTCCCTCTTGGAGTTGTTATCTAATACTTAGACAAAGCAATAAAAAGCAACAGAGAACATGCAAGAATTACTCAAGAACAAAATATAAAATGAGAACCAAATATATAACTCATCACAATCTGAACATAATCTCATAATCCATCGGATCCCAGAAAACACATCATAGCAACAGCAGAAAGAATTACATAGATGCCTTGAGCATGTAGGGCAACTCACAAGGGCTAAGAATTGAAGCACAAGATTGGAGAGAAGACATCACATAGCCACTGGTCATGGACGCATGGTCCAAGCGGGACTACTCACGGCACATCCTAGAAGCACTCATGGTGGTGGAGAAGCTCATAGAGGTCAATCCTCCCTCCGGAAGGGTGCCGAGAAGAGGTCTTCTGGTGCTCCCATCTTGGAAGTGAGGCGGTAGCGGAACAGATGTGAAAATCGCGATGCGGTGCTCCCTACGAGGGTTTTTGGAGCGATGAGTAAATATAGGCCGAAGGGGGGCACCAGGGGGTGCCCCCTCCCCCTAGGCGCCCCGGTGGCACGGCCTAGGGTGGGGCCGCGCCCCGTGGCCATCTGGGAGGGGGTGGCCCCCCTCTGGCCCTCCTTCGGTGATTCCCGAAGCTTCTATTGCGCTGATTTTTATATATTTTCCTAGAATTTTTGGAGCTCTGTAAATATGGGTAAAAACCTGCAATTCACAAAAATCAGCAGACAGAAACTAGCACTGCGTGCACTGAGTTAGTAGGTTAGTCCAAATCTGTGTAAAAAGATATGAAAGTGTAGCAAAATACATAGCGATGTCACCTAAAAGAGCATGGAACAAGCAGAAATTATAGATACGTTTGGGACGTATCAAAGACACACAACTCAGTGCAACAACCAACTCTCTAGACAAGATAAGCATGATAACTCAAGAGAGTTCCAAAATCAACAACCTAAATAAAATCTCTTACAAATATAAGCATGAAAACTAAAGCTAAGCATGACAGCAGCTAAGAAAAGATAAAGAACACATAGAAAGGATAAGCATGCAAACCTATGTTGTGTTCTAGGGTGAAGTGGAGCGTGTTTCTTTCCCAAACAATGAAGGATAGGGTCCAACTTGTTATGAACAACAAGCAAAACTAAAACAAACTAAAGAGTAAAGAGCGGGACACTCCAAGCATAGCACATAACACATGAAGTGATAAAACTATAGCATGGAGAAGGACGAACTGGTGATTGTTGATGGAGAAGGAGATGCACGGGGGAATTTTCAAGCTTAGAAGCTTGAGTCTCCTTGGGTATTTCTTGGGGTGCATGGGGGAATCCCCAAGCTTGATCTTTTGACACTCTCGGATCTTCTTTCGTCATATTCCTTCGCATACTTGAAAACTCCCTTCATACGAAACTCATCATAAGCTGATTAGAGGGGTTAGTACCCTTAAATAAATATATTTTTCCCTACCAGAAAGAGCTACCGTTTCTCAAGATTGCCAAAAGGTTTTTGCAAAGAAAAAGCAAGCATAAGATTTTTAAAACGGTGAAAACGCAAAACGTGGCAGAATCTTTGAAAAACAGACCAGCAGGTAGTAAATAATTTTTTCGGGGTACTTCTGCAACTCAAATAAAAAAACCCAGAACATATGCCAGAAAGCCAATTGTATAGAGCATACTGTAAAAAATATTCACATCAAAAAGATGATCTGGAGAATTTTGGTGAATTTTTCTGTCAAGAAGACAAAATCTGTTTCTAGACAGCATGTCACAACTTTTGAACTTTCTTCCAATCGAAGGCTAAAACTTGGCACAAAGCTTGAAAATAAAGATACAATGATGTTGCTCCAGTAGTAACAAGCATCAAGACCACTAAAAATGAATGTAAAAACATTTTGGGTTGCCTCCCAATAAGCTCTTTATTTTATTCCTTTTAGCTAGGCATGATGCAAAAAGATCAAGTTTTATCAACTCCAAAATAATAACTTGCCCGTGTAACGGACTCATAAGGTAACTAAATCTTCTTTCGAGGGAGGTGTTCCATTCCCTTTTTTAGGGGGAATTGGAATCTAATGGTCCGTTCTTTCATATCAATGTCAGTACCAACGGTGCAGAGAAAAGGACGTCCCAAAATAATTGGACATTAGGGATCACACTCAATGTCCATGAGAAGAAAATCAACGGGAACATAATTATCATTGACAAAAATAAGAATATCATCAATCCTCCCTAAAGGTTTCTTACGGAAGAATAAATAAGACAAACACCAAAAGAACAAGGGTCAAAAAGTTTCAATTCAAGCATATCATACATTCTCTTGGGTAAAACAGAGGCACTAGCTCCAACATCACATAAAGCAAAGCAAGAAAAGTTATTCATTTTGATTTTGACCATATGATCCCAACCATCTTCTAGTTTTCTAGGAATAGAAACCTCTAACTTAATTTTCTCCTCCCTAGCTTTGATAAGAGCATTGGTAATATTCTTGGTGAAGGCAATATTGAGTGAACTAGTGTGGGGTCTTTGGCCATTCTTTGCAAAAAAGTGATAACTTCAGAAAGACTACAATTATCAAAATCAAGATCACTACCATTAATTAAAGTGTTTGTGATGTCATCTAAGCTCATTCTCTTGGTAGTCTCTAGATTCATGGGACCTTCTTGTCCTAAAGTTGAGGTGTTAGCATCTCCATTGATATGTCCATTCAGACTAGGGATGTGATGGATGCTAAAAGTTTTGAGATCCTCAAAAACTTGTATTGTAGCAATAGTAGTGTGTGTAGGAAGGCTCTTAATCCTATCTCACTCTTGTTTCTCTCTAGCCCATCTATCCTTAAGTTTGGCTAGCATTCTATTGTTCTCATTAGTTTGCACTTGAATAACATTCATAGGTGTAGTTTTTCTTTCCTCCAGGGGAGAAGTTCTAATTTTAAGCATCTCTACATCATGAGCTATATTGTATACCTTCAAAGAAAGACTATCTAATTTTTCTAATTTCTCTTCTACACTCTTGTTGAAGTCTTTTTGAGAAGTGATAAAGTCCTTAAGCATGCTCTCTAATTCAGAAGTGGAGTTTTTGGGTGCTAGGATAAGTGTTGTATTTCCCATAGTTGTTGGATGGGAACGGTCTAGGATTGTCTCTACCAAAGTTACTCCTATAAGCATTATTATTAAAGTTGTTCCTTGAAATAAAATTAACATCGACTTGCCCTCTTTCTTGAGCAACCAAAGAACTTAAAGGAAGATCATAAGGATCAATAGGAGCTTGCTTAGTAAGTAAAGACATGATCAAGTCAACCTTTTCATTTAAATAGGAGATATCCTCAATAGAGTTTACCTTCCTACCTGTTGGACATATTTTGGTGTGCCATTTAGAATAATTTGTCATCATCTCGTCCAATAGCTTCGTGGAAGCACCAAGTGTAGTTGACATGAAGGTTCCTTCCGCGGCCAAGTCCAACAAATTTCGCGAGGTAAAGTACAATCCTGCATAGAAAGTCTGTATAACCATCTGATACGTCTCAAATGTATCTACTTTTCGAAACACTTTTGCTATTGTTTTGCCCTCATCCTTGCATGATTTGAACGAAACTAACCCGGACTAATGCTGTTTTCAGCAGAGCTGCCTGTATGATTTTATTGTGTGAAGGAAAATGGATTTTTAGGTACCTCATAAAATTTTGGGAAAATTCATAGAAAATCCACGCACCAGAAGCTTCCACGAGCCAGAAGTGGGGCCAGAGGGGCCCTAGGCGCCCTGCTGGCGCGGCCCCTCCCCTGGTCGCGCCGGGGGGCCACCTGGGGGGCTCCCACCTTCTCTGGTGCCCTACCTAGCCCGCTATTTATTCCCGTGACGCGAAAACCCAAGAATAGAAGTCGTTTTCCCAGTTTTCGTCGCGGAGCCGCCGTCACCCTCTGTTATTCTTCGGGAGGGCTAATCTGGAGGCTGTTTTGGCCTCCGGTGAGGGGATATCATCGCCATCGTCATCATCATCACCACTCCATCCTCCCTCCATGACTTCTCTTAACATGTGTGAGTAATTCCCTACTGTAGGCAGAGGGGATGGTAGGGATTGGATGAGTTAGATCATGTAATAGTTCGTTAGATTGTTGGGGGCATGTTGCCTATCATCTACTTTGGTGTTTATCATCTTTGCTACAACTTGTTGCTCTTCATTCTTGTCACTTTGGGCCCGAGTGCCATGTTTTCAGATCTGAACCACCTGTGTTTTCATGAGTATATTTATGTTCTTGATCCTATCTATGAGTTGTATGCACCTATTATGGTCTGGAACCGCCGATCCCAAAGGTGACCACTTGTGACACCAAAGGAGATGGACTATAATTTGAGGATTTCATGTATCCATTGAGTTTAATGCTTTGTTCCGGTGCTCTTTGACAGGAGCACCTTAATCTCCATAAGTTCCTTTTGGCACCGTTCGTAGCGGGATGGTAGGACAAAAGATGTTGTGCATGTTCTTATTGCAAGCACGCAGAACTACCTACGGAATACATGACTAATGTTTGATATTTGCCTAGATGATCTTTGCTTTTCAGTGTGCCTTGCCCCGTGTTAAAATCTATTACATGTTCACTCTCATCCAAGCAGCGCCCAACCATCCATCTCCCTAGCCTACAGTGTTTTAATCCTGTTGGTTACTAGTAGTTTGCTTTTGCTGTTTTACTTTCGTTGTCGCCACTACCATTATCATATCACCGTTGCTATTAATATTTTGTTGCAAACAAGTATATTTCAGGTGCGGTTGAATTGACAACTCAAATGTCAAAGCTTATAAATATTCTTTGTCTCCCCTTGTGTTGAATCAATGAATTGGGTTATCTTACCCGCGAAGACTATCTCGATCCCCTACAGTTGAGGGTCATCAAGTACTGTTTTCTGGCACCGTTGCCAGGGAGCATAGCTTTATTTACAAGTCTACTTTAAGTATTCTGCCTGCTGCACTTCATCCACTATGGGTAAGAAAGGAGACCCCAAGGTTCCGATCTTACCATCTACTACAAGAAAAGGTACTGTTCTGAGCACTAGTGCTATGCTTGATTCACCTTCCGTAATAAGTAAGTTTGATTCACCACCACCACCACATGCTACTTCCACTGATTCTTTTACTATGTCCGATACTTTTGATGATTCTTCCACTACTCTTGATGAAACTGGTTTTCTTGGTCACTATCTTGAAACTCATATTGCTAAGGTTGCAGCACAGTTCGAGACTGAAACTTCTGCTACCTATTTTCCTACATGCAAAGCCTTTGGTTACCCAGACTTAGATAAACTCAAGGAGAGACTCCATGAGGATGATTATATTATCCTTGATGATGATTTCTGCAGGGAACTTACAGAGTGTGCTAACGATGACCCTGGAGCTATTCAGAAGCTGCTTGAAAAACACTCCATGAAGAACAAGATCACTCCTGATCCTGAATTTGCTACATCTCCTATATGCATCACCGCTCCTGGTTATGATTTCTCTGTTGATCTTTCACTTATATCTACAGCTGAATCTGACCCCTTCTATGGCAAAGAAAATGATGATCCTATAGCACACTTGACCAAACTCACCGAGTTGGGTGGCTTATTTACTACTGATGAGAGGATACAAAACTTTTATGTGGCTAAGCTTTTTCCTTTTTCTTTGAAGGAAGACGCTAAAGCATGGTATGATGCACTAGCTTATGGTTCTATTAAGAGTCCTCAGGACTTAGCACAATCTTTTGTCGATAAATATTCTCCTTCTCATATGCAACATGCTGCTTTACAAAGAATTTACAACTTTAAACAGTTGCAGGATGAGCACCTCCCTAAAGCTTGGGGGAGGTATTGCGGTAATTAAGGCTAGACCGGGACATGAAGTCCCTAAGAATTAATTACTTGATATATTTTATGCTGGTCTAACCGATGAATCCAGATCCTATCTGGATAGTTGTGCTGGTTGTGTTTTTCAGGGAAAGAACGCCGGACGATGCTGAAGAATTAATGGGAAAGATTGCCAAGAACCACGAAGATTGGTCCGTCCCCGAAGCACCTCCACCACCAAGGAAGAGGGGCATGCTTGTCCTGAGCCCCGAAGATATGAAAGAAGCAAATAAGTCTATAAAGGAGAAAGGCATTAAAGCCGAAGACGTGAAGAATCTACCTCCTATTGAGAGGTTGTGTGAGCCTACTACTCACCCTCCCTTGGTAGAGGTACACTCTCTTTTAGATTTCAATGAAAGTGACATCCCTAAAGGTAAGCCTCCTGACCAATGTTTAGATGAGCTTGATAATTTCATTATTAACCAAAACCATTTTAATGAGAGGATACAAAATCAGTTGCATGATAATTCCCTTGCTATCAAAAGTTTACTTGATGTTCTAGGTAGAACAGTTAATGATGTTAAATGTCTTGTTAAGAATTTTCATATGGTTCAAACTCAGCTTGAACAAATTTCTAATGTGCAAAAGGATTTGCTTGCTAATAATGCCAAACAGGATATACAGGCTTATGGTATAAAGACCAGGGGTGGTACACACACCCAGGACCCTCTCTATCCTGAGGGGCATCCAAAGAGGATCGAGCAAGATTCTCAAGTGCAGGTAGAAGACGAGATTGTTAGCTCTCCAAAGAAGAAACACAAGGAATCTGACAACTCCAATGATCATATTACAAGTGAAGAACCCGTTGTTGATCCTAACAGCATATCTACCTCCGATGCTGAAACTGAAGACAGTGCTGAGCTCAAAAAGGATAAGGAGAAGAATGATCCTCCCGAGGTGCGAGAAGAAGAAGCACCCGATAAACGCAAGAAGTATACTAGAGAAGACTCGCAAGAAGACATGGGAAGGAGAGAGAACCACGGGTGCAGAAACCCATGCCCTTTCCAGGTAAGTCTCTCAAAACCAAAGAAGAAGATCATTATAATAAATTTTGTGAATGGATGAAACCTCTTTTTCTTCAAATTCCCTTGACTGATTCTATCAGGTTACCTCCTTATTCCAAATATATGAAAGATATTGTTACTAATAAAAGAAAAGTCCCTAATGAGGAAATATCTACTATGCCTGCTAACTACTCTTTCAGGGGCAAGATTCCTGAGAAGCTTGGTGATCCAGGTATACCCACCATTCCTTGCTCCATAAAGAATAATTATGTCAAAACTGCCTTATGTGATCCTGGAGAAGGAGTCAGTGTCATGCCTTTTTCTCTTTATAAGAGGCTATGTTTAGAAAAGCTAATCCCTACAGACATCTCTCTTCAGATGGCTGACAAGTCAACAGCCGTCCTGATTGGTATTTGTGAGGATGTTCCTGTTGAAGTTGCTAATTGCTTAATCCTTACAGATCTTGTTGTGCTTGACATGCCCGAGGATGGGAGCATGTCCATTATTATTGGTAGACCTTTTCTTAACACCGCAGGTGCTATTAATGATTGCAATAAAGGAAAGGTCACCTTCAACGTTGATGATAAAGAACACACAGTGTATTTTCCGAAGAAGATTGACAAAAGGCATGGCCTTAACTCTATAGAGAATATCGAGACCGTGAAGATTGGAGAATGGGATTGACCTCTACATGTACACCACAAATACAAAACCATTATGGTGGGGACAATGTCCATTAAAGTAAAGGTGCAATGATCATTTCATAAGAGGTGAGACTTTCTGCTCTATATATCGCCGGTTCGTTGGTAAGACTTGATCAACCTTGCTAGCTAGCATGTGTTTATATAGGTGAAAAGTGAAGCTTGTTATGCTTTCATTTGCTTTAGCTTTTGTTCTCCCTGATGTACCATGTTTATATGTTTCTGAAGCTTCACATTTCTAACCACTGTTTCAAGTTTTCAGAAAGTCGCGCAACTTTTTGAACCTTGAAATTTTTTCAAGAGTGAAGTTTTCAGAAAAATTCCAAAAAAATAAAAATCAAATTTTCCACGTCAAAAGTGACCCAGAGGCAACCGGGGATGACCAGGGGGCCACCAGTGGCCCAGGCGGCTAGCTGGCGCGGCCTGCCCTCTAGCCGCGCCCACAATGCGCCTGGGGCCCACAAGCTAGCTTCCCTGGTATGTCTTCTTCCTTCCTCTCTCTTTCTCCCCAAAAACACGAGTTCTGCACTTGTTCTTGTGTTCTTACTGTTCTTGGAGGCGATTTTTGATCCCTCTCTACAACCCATCGTTTGAGCTAAGATTTTGAGCAAATACTCCCTGGTATGTAACTCCTCCACCCCTCCAATTAGATTTTTGATTGTTGGTTTCATTTGTGAAAATTTAGTAGTTCTTGGTGCTGTTTATATGAGCTTGCATGCATGTGTAGAAATTTATTTTCCAAGTTTTGATGCAAGTTTATGCCTTAGGTAAGTGAGCAGAGTAGTTTGGCTCAACTCACTTTGCTTAAATCCTTGTTTTTGTGAATTGTCAAAAAAACCAGAAATGAGTTTGCTAGGAAAAGCAAAGGGGTTGCTTGGGAAGAATAAGCTCGAGCGCTCCGATTGAGTTACTAGAGCTGTAGCTTCACCCTCGGCTGCTAGGGTGAGCTACAATGAAGATCATGTGCCCCTAGAGTTGTTGGAAAACACGAGTTCAGCACGCGCAATGGCGTATATTTGCGATGCATTCCTCGAAGCTGCAGGAATTAAGGAGGGATTCTACGGCCTTTGCGCCAATGCAGGTTTGACACGACTAGCAACATGTCGTGTTGCTCAGTATGCAAAACTCACCTCCTGTTTTATTAATAGTTTCTGTTATAATCATGATGCTGGAATTGTTGAGTATAAAATTTACAATGAACTTTTGACCATGTCTTTGGCAAGATTTTGTGATATAGTAGGTGCGCCGAACGTTGGACAGACGACAAAGATGAACTCTCAGCCCTCCGAGCTGAGAACCGTCTTCAGCTCCCTTTGCAGCCAGGAGACGAGGGATAGTCATCGTTCGATGATTTCCAGCATATTATTCCCCCACCTTAGGTATTTTGCGTATTTTATTGCTAGAGGGGTGTTAGCTCGTGACAACACGAGCAGCAGTTCTGCGCCGGATATTGCTATCCTGGCAAACGCCCTCTCAGGGAGGAATGATTATAATGTGGGTGCCTTAATTTCTCGATGCCTTGCTATGAATGGTAACAAGGGAGATTTATTTGGTGGCGTTTACGCCACACTTATCCTTGAGTCTCTTAATGGCACCCCACACCCTGATGATAAGCCTTTTACTTATTTAAGTTTTGATCTTGCTGCTATGAAGACGCATGAGTTTGTTACCAGGACTTCCGAGTTTGGTAACCTTGTTTATATCTTGCGTTTCGGATCTTCCGCGAAACGCAAGATCCGTCTACCTGCACCTTATTTGTTTGATTTTTCTTGCATGAACGGATGGTCCTTTTATGTTATCCAGTTTGATGAGTTCATGTTCCAGTACCAGTTTCATAACCCCATGGAGGGGGTTGTGCCCGACGAAGAGGAGCACGATGAGTTTCCACCTTTCCAAGGGGAGACCGTCACGTAGTTTGATGAAGGTTCTTCCTCTTCTTGGAGCGCAAATCCTTCTTCGTGGGAGGATACGAGGACTTCGGTGTACGCGCCGGAAGCCTCATACGACCCTTGGACTCACCCACATCACCACGGAGCAGGAGGCTCCTGGGGGCAGTAGTTGTCACCAACTTAGGCTAAAAGCCTAAGCTCGGGGGAGTACGTGCCCTTCTCCCTTTTCCATTGTATTATCCGTTTTGTTATTTTGTTCGGTTTGATCTCTTTGAAGTTTTTGCCCGTTCTTCTTTGTTCTCTTTAATTTGCAAAAACAACAAAAAGATTTCTCATTTCTTTTGCTTTCGTTAAACCTTTGAAAAACCCAAAAATATTTCCTTTCTCTCTTTAGTTTTCTTTGTTCTCAGAATTCATCCCAAGTCCGTGATGGCATTTGATTATATTTCCCACGTTCGTTCGCGAAAGTGACAAGTCAGTAATGACGAAGATCGACGGAAGGGAAGCAACAAAGAAAACCGGTATTAGCTCTTCTTGTTTCTACTTTTGTACATATGTCTGTACTTATGATCTAGAGACCAGCTTGTGATGGCTTATCGCCCCTCGTTGGTTACCCAAAGTGGAAGGTTGAGATGTAGACAACAGCAAATTTACCTCGGTGAAGATAACAAGGTTTGTCTCTAGTAGGACTCCAACAACAACAGGAAGGTGACAACGGCGCCAGAAATTAGGCGATTGACGTGGACCTACACACTGATACGTCCAAAACGTATCGATAATTTATGTTTGCTCCATGCCTCTTTTGTGTGATATTGCTATGATATTGATGAACTTCCATACACTTTTGATCATATTTGGACTAACCTATTAACTCAGTGCACCCCAGTGCCAGTTCCTGATTTCTGCTGTTTTTCTATTTCAGGGAGGAACCACCTCCGAGAGCTTCTCCACCACAATGGATGCTTCCCGGATGAACCGTGAGTAGTCCACCTTGGACCATGGGTCTATGATCAGTAGCTATGAGATGTTCTCCTCCCCTCTTTGTTCTTCATGGATTAGACCTCGTGAGCTGCCCTACATGATCGAGGCACATATGTAATATTTCTGCTGTTGCTATGCTGAGTTTGCTGGGATCCGATGTATTTTGAGATTATGTTCAGATTGTGTTTGAGTAATATATTTGATTCTCCTCTTTTATATTTATGTTCTAGAGTAATTCTTGCATGTTCTCCGTTGCTGTTTATTGCTTTGGCGAAGTAGTAGGAAGTGACTCCAAGAGGGAGCGTTATGCATGATTGTGGGTTCATGCCCCCCGATGACTAGCTTGAGTGACAGAAACATGAGTCTAGGGGATGTGCTGGTGCCACAAGGGGGAAAACAACGGTGCTTGTACTTGCGGGTGCAAGGATTGTTTACTTTACACAAAGTTCTTTAATGCAGTTGTCCGTTGCTTTGAGTTTAAACTTTGGGTGGGATTCGCAACTTAATACCAGCGAGATGTTCTGGGTAGATATCTCAAGGTGGATGATTAGTTGGTAGATGCAGATGGATTTCGGTCTACTTTTCTTGGCGTACCGCCCATGCTTTTGAGCCTCTTCCTTTCTTGATAGCATAATTAGCATTGGTTTGCGCACATAATCCTGTCAATTGCCCAACTGTAATTTGTTTACCTCGCATGACTATTTTATCATCTTTTCGGAGAGAGACATCACTAGTGAACATCATAGGACCCCGGTCCATATTTCCAATACTGTTTTCACCCACTATCAATTTACTGCTTTATTTACTTTTCCGTTGCTATCACTATCATTATTATCCCGTGCGTTTTATCCTTTTTAAACAAAAAGGCTGTAGGAATTGACAACTCCTCTGTACTCGTTGGGAAGCAAAGTTATTTGCTGTGTGTGCAGGTCCAGGTGAAGTTAGCAACCTCAGTTGTAAACGGCGCCATTGTTTACTTCACCACCTTCTTGTATCTGTTGGAGTCCTACTGGATTGACACTCTACCTTAGCATCTTCGCTAAGGGAAATTGCCGCTGTCTACATCTCAACCTTCCACTTTGGGTAACCAACGAGGGACGAGAATTCGTACCATCAAAAGCTATTTCTGGCGCCGTTCCCGGGGACTCCACTCTTCAAAATAGGGGAGTTGCACACTATCTTTTATCTTTGCTTTTTAGTCTTGTTAGTTTACCTTTTAGTTTTTTACTTTAGTGTCGTTTATCAAAAATCAAAAAAATAGTTACCTTGCTAGTAGTTTTCATTATGTCTGGTCCTTTTTCGTTTTGTGAAGCAGAAGTGCTCACCTTTAAACAAAGAGGTGGTGAAAGTCTGAAAGATGCTTGGTATAGAATTAATGATTCTCAAAAGAGAGCCACCAAGAAGCAATCCACTACTATCCTGCTTAGAAACTTTTATGTTGGAATTAATTCTTGGAATAGGTTTATTCTAGATACCGCTATCAATGGGAATTTCCTAGAAGTCCCAGTTTGGGAAGCTCTTAGTGTTATGGAAAATCATGTTGGAAATCTCCCCGTTGCTAGAATTCAAGAGGACATTACCCTAGCTCACATTATGAAAAAACTTGAAAAGATAGAGCTAGAGATGCCAAGCATTAACAAGATAAGTGAGTTGGATCGTAAGGTTCAAGGGAATTTGAATAGACTTGATAGCTCCATGCATAAAATTTTCAAAACCTTGGAGACCATCAAATCCCATGACTTGGATCCCTCTAGGATTTATAAGATTGAGGAAATCATTGACACTCTAGGAACTACTTTCTCCTCAATCAAAACCAAAAAGGTGGAAACTCCTGAAAAGAAGGAACCTAGGTTTGTGTACGTTCCAAAGGCTCCTCGTTTCAAAAATAATCTATCTATTGCCAAAGGGGTTGAAACTGTGAAGACTTTGGAAGAGATACCTCTCTTTAATACAATAAATGAGACTCCAATTCATCTTCCGCACTTTTCTTTTATTCCTATAAGTATCTTTATTAGGCCTTTATTTGAAAAACCTCTTAAGAGTGGTTGTACTATTGAAGAGATTTTTGATGATCTTGATGATCGTTCAATTGATACAACTTGATCTATTTGCATTAAGCCTAGCTAATGGCTTTAAAGAAGCGCTTTCTGGAGGCACCCCGCAACGAATTTAGGATTTACTTTTTGTTTTTCTTCTGTTTTTAGTGGTCTTGATGATTGTTACTACTGTAGCAACATCATTGTATCTTTACTTTTCAATCTTTTTGCCATTTATAGCCTCATATGACAAGGGAAGTGAAAGTTGTGACATTTTGTCCAGAAAACAGATTCTGTCCTCGTGACGGGAAAATCATAGAAAAATCCCAGTTCATCTTTTTGAGCTGAAATTTTACACAGCGTGATCTATACAATCACGGAACTTTCGTATGTTCCGAGTTTTATTATTTGAGTTGCAGAAGTATCCCTAAAAAATTCTTTACTACCTGCTGGTCTGTTTTTCACAGATTCTGTCCTGTTTTGCCTTTTCTTCGTTTTGCGAACCTTAAGCTTACTTTTTCTTTGCAAAAACTTTTTGGCAATATTGAGAAACAATATCTCTTCAAGAATATCCTTATTTCCAGTAGAGAAAATTTATTTTATTATGGGTACTAACCTCGCTAATCAGATTATGATGAGTTATGTATGAAGGGAGTTTTCAAGTGTGCGAGGGAAGATGATGAAAGAAGATTCAGGAGTGTCAAGCGCTCAAGCTTGGGGATGCCCCCATGCATCCCCAAGAAATATTCAAGGGGACTCAAGCGTCTAAGCATGGGGATGCCCCCGTGCATCCCCTTCTCCATCAACAATTATCAGTTCGTCTCTCGTTTCACTATATTTTTATCACTTCATGCATTATGTGCTATGCTTGGAGCGTCTCGCTCTTAGGTTTTATTTTTAGTTTTCTTTAGCTTTGCTTGCTTTTCATAACAAGTTAGAACCCAGCTTTCTTTGTGTTGGAGAGAAACACGCTCCACTTCCAAAATCTAGAACACAACATAGGATTTTTCATGCTTATCTTTGCTTTGTTTGTTCTTTATCTTTTTCGTAGCTACTGCCATGTTTTGCTCTTAGTTTTCATGCTTATCTTTTTAAAGAGATTTTTTTAGTTTGTTTCTTGAACTCTCTTGAGTTTTCATGTTTATATTGTTTAGAGAGTTTGCCTGTTTCACTGAGTTTTGTGTCTTGACTTGAAGTAGGTAATTGAGGTTACTATTCTTTTGTAGTAGTAACTTGCAATAGTTTTGAGGTATTGTTTTGAGTAATGTTTGGAATTTTGGTGTCAAGAGCTTTAGCCTATTAGTGATAGATGTCGTATTTTGGGCAATCCGTGTTTATTTTCAAAACTTACAAAATTAGTTGAGAACTTTAGCTACTAGATGGATCACTACTCTTCCGAGGGGTCGAATATTAGAGTACACTCACGTACCATGAGTCGAGGATGCGCAAGAATAACCAAACCCCCATACACTCCTCTTCAGGGTACTTGTCTCTTTGTGAACCTCCTTATTAGATTGAGAGTTACCGATAATAAGTGCATGAGTTCTTCGGACTAATGTGAGTATTCGAAAGTTGACACTTCCACCTTCCAATATTTTTCTAGCCTCTCCTGTGTCGTGCATTGCTTTCTTCTCACTCCGAGAGTTGGCGTCCACCTTCGCCGGTACATCCAAACCCTTGGCACGATACACTCTGTCATCATCAACCTCCTTATATCCTTCCTCAAATAAGCCACCATACCTACCTATCAAGGCATTTCCATAGCCTTTCGGAGATATATTGCCATGCAACATCCATCTTCTCATGACTTGATCTTCATGTCATACATGCTACTTTCTTGATTGATGAGCCGCATGCTAGTTTGGCCTTGCCCTAATCATTGCACCATGATGCTCTAGATCATTGCATATCCTGCTACACTGGCAGAGGCATACATTTGCATACATCATGATAATTACATCTTCTTTATGATTTGAGTACTGTTGAAAAGTGTGAAAGATCTTGTATACTTCTTGTAATATATAGAGTGTTTCCCCTAAAGTGAGGAAAAGATCCCAAAGAGGACAAAATCAAAAGATCCCAAAGAGGACAAAATTAAAAGATCCCAAAGTGGACAAATGAGAGAAATGGAAAGAGCCATCGAGGCCACCAAAAAATACAAAAAATAGAAAAAAGAGAAAAAGAAATAAAAAGAGAGAAGGGGCACACTACTATTCCTTTTGAGAGATCCACACTCGTACTCCCTCTTATATCTTGTACTCCATAGAGATTATCCTTTATGCATATAGCTATGTGGGGACCTTCACACTATAGAACTTGGCTTGTATATTCCAATGATGAGCCTCCTCAAATGAGCTCTAGGTCTTATTGAGCAATCAAGTTGGATGCACCCCCACTAGTTCCATTGGAGAGCTTACCTTAGCTCATATGTGCATCTATTGCATGGCAATCCCTACTCCTCACATCATATGTATCATTTGGATTTCTCTCGCCTATGATTGTCCTCATTGATGTGAGACTTGCACACCTTTTTGTCTTCCTCCTCCACCATATTCTCTCCTTGCCATCCTAAGTGTCAACTTTCTTGCTTACGCTCATCCATTGCATGAGTGCTCAAAATGTCGAAAAGGAGTGGATCATTTTGATTTGTACTTGGCTAGTGGTCTGGGGATGAGTCAAGATAAGATTCCAAAGAAGACCAAGTGTGAAACTTTAGTAGATTGAGTTCTCAACACAAAAATACTTTTTTTCTCGTATATCCCTATCCCCTTTCTTGCACGCAAACACCATTTCTAGACATTCGAGTCACGGACAACGAGAGCTCTTGCACCTTTATATTCTTATGTTGCTTGTTTCAATGCTAAATATAGACTCTTTCCTGTTATGACTTGAATTGAATTACATGCCTTGATTGCTTTACTTAAAAGTTCTTATATGGTTGTTAGCATGTCACCACAGAAATTATGCTTTTATCATTTACCTACTCGAGGACGAGCAGGAATTAAGCTTGGGGATGTTGATATGTCCAAAACGTATCTATAATTTCTGCTCGCTCCATGCCTCTTTTGTGTGATATTGCTATGATATCGATGAACTTCCATACACTTTTGATCATATTTGGACTAACCTATTAAATCAGTGAACCCCAATGCCAGTTGCTCATTTCTGCAGTTTTTCTATTTCAGGTTTCCCCCATATTAAAAGTGCTCCAAAAATTCGGGAAATATCCAATAAAAATTCAGCACAGAAGAAGCTTCGGGAATCACCGAGGGGGGCTAGAGAGGACCCACCAGGGCCCCAGGCACCCTCTCGGCGCACCCTAGGGTGGGGCCGCGCCAGGGGGCCGCCTGGACCCCTAGTGGCCCTCTGGCTGCCCCCCTTCGCCTATTTATTCCTCGTGACGAGAAACCCCAGTGACGGGAACCCTTTTTCGCGATCTCTCCTCTATTCTGCCGCCGCCGCGCTTCCAAGATCGGGAGCACCAGAAGAACTCTTCCCGGCACCCTGTCGGTGGGAGGAACCACCTCCGAGATCTTCTCCACGAGTACAGAGGAGTTGTCAATTCCTTCGGCCTTGTTGTTTACAAAGGATAAAACGCACGGGATAATAATGATAGTGATAGCAACGAAAAAGTAAATAAAGCAGTAAATTGATAGTGGGTGCAAACCGTATTGGAAATATGGACCGGGGTCCTATGATGTTCACTAGTGATGTTTCTCTCCCAAAAGACGATAAAATTTCCATGCGAGGTAAAATTTTCACAGCTGGGCCATTGACAGGATTATGTGCGCAAACCAAGGCTAATTATGCTATCAAGAAAGGAAGAGGCTCAAAAGCATGGGCGGTACGCCAAGACAAGTAGACCGAAATCCATCTGCATCTACCTACTAATCATCCACCTTGAGATAACTATCCAAAACATCTCGCTGGTATTAAGTTGCGAATCCCACCCACTGTGTAAACTCAAAGCAACAGACAACTGCATTTAAGAACTTTGCGTAAAGTAAACAATCCTTGCACCCGCAAGTACAAGCACCGTTGTTTTCCCCCTTGTGGCAACAACACATCCCCTAGACTCATGTTTCTGTCACTCAAGCTAGTCATCGGGGGGCATGAACCCACAATCATGCATAACGCTCCCTCTTGGAGTCACTACTTACTACTTGGCCAAAGCAATAAAAAGCAATGGAGAACATGCAAGAATTACTCTAGAACATAAATATAAAAGAAGAGAATCAAATATATTACTCAAACACAATCTGAACATAATCTCATAATCCATCGGATCCCAACAAACTCAGCATAGCAACAGAAGAAAGATTACATATGTGCCTCGATCATGTAGGGAAGCTCACGAGGTCTAAACCATGAAGAACAAAGAAGGGAGGAGAGCATCACATAGGTACTGATCATGGACCCATGGTCCAAGGGGGACTACTCACGGTTCATCCGGGAAGCATCCATGGTGGTGGGGAAGCTCTCAGAGGTGGTTCCTCCCTCCGGAAGTGTGCCGGGAAGAGGTCTCCTGGTTCTCCCAATCTTGGATGCGCGGCGGCGGCGGAATAGAGGAGAGATCGAAAAAAAGGGTTCTGTCTTCGGGGGTTTCGCGTCACGGAGAATATATGGGCGAAGGGGGGGGATCCAGGGGGCCACCTGGCGCGGCCCCACCCTAGGGCGCGCCGGGAGGGCGCCTGGGGCCCTGGTGGGTCCCCTCTGGCCCCTCCTTGGTGATTCCCGAAGGTTTCGAAGAGCTGATTTTTATTGGACTTTCCCCAAATTTTTGGAGCACTTTTAATATGGGGGAAACCTGAAATAGAAAAACAGCAGAAAACAGGAACTGACACTGTGGTGCACTGAGTTAATAGGTTAGTCCAAATATGATCAAAAGTGTATGAAAGTGTATCAATATCATAGCGATATCACACAAAAGAAGCATGGAGCAAGAAGAAATTATAGATACATTTTGGACGTATCAACATCCCCAAGCTTAATTCCTGCTCGTCCTCATGTAGGTAAATGATAACAAACATAATTTCTGTGGTGACATGATACCAACCATATAAGAACTTTTAAGTAAAGAAATCAAGGTATGTAATTCAATTCAAGTCATAACAGGCAAGAGTCTATATTAGCATTGAAACAAGCAACATAAGAACATAAAGGTGCAAGAGCTCTCGCTGTCTGTGACTCGAATGTCTCCAAATGGTGTTTGCGTGCAAGAAAGGGGATAGGCATATACGAGAAAAAAGTATTTTTGTGTTGAGAACTCAATCTACTAAAGTTTCACACTTGGCCTTCTTCGGAATCTTATCTTGACTCATCCCCAGACCACTAGCTAGGTACAAGTCAAAATGATCCACTCCTTTTCGACATTTTGGGCACTCATGCAATGGATGAGCGTAAGCAAGAAAGTTGACACTTAGTATGGCAAAGAGAGAATAATGATGGGGGAGGAAGACAAAAAGGTGTGAAAGGCTCACATCAATAAGGACAATCATAGGCGAGAGAAAGCCAAATGATAGATATGATGTGAGGAGTAGGGATTGACATGCAACGGCTGCACATATGAGCAAAGGTAAGCCCTCCAATGGAACTAGTGGGGGTGCATCCAACTTTCTTGCTCAAGAAGACCTAGAGCTCATTTTAGCAGGCTCATCATTAAAATATACAAGCCAAGTTCTATAGTGTGAAGGTCCCCACATAGGTATATGCATGAATGATAATCTCTATGGAGTACAAGATATAAGAGGGAGTACGAGTGTGGATCTCTCAAAAGGAATAGAAGTGTGCCCCCTTCTCTCTTTTTATTTATTTTTCTCTTTTTCCTATTTTTTTGTATTTTTTGGTGGCCTCAATGGCTCTTTCTATTTCTCTCATTTGTCCTCTTTGGGATCTTTTGATTTTGTCCTCTTTGGGATATTTTGATTTTGTCCTCTTTGGGATCTTTTCCTCACTTTAGGGGCAACACTCTAGATATTACAAAAAGTATAGAAGATCTTTCACACTTTTCAAAATACTCAACATTAAGGAAATGAAACTATCATGAAGTATGCAAATGTATGCCTCTGCCACTGTAGCAGGATATGCAATGATAATAGCGTGTCATGTAGCAATGATTAGGGCAAGGCCCAACTAGCATGCGGCTCATCGATCAATCAAGTAGCATGTATGAAATGAAGATCAAGTCATGAGAAGGTGGATGTTGCATGGAAATGTATCTCGGAAAGGCTATGGAAATGCCTTGATAGGTAGGTATGGTGGCTGTTTTGAGGAAAGATATAAGAAGGTTTATGATGACGGAGCTTATCGTTCCAAGGATTTGGATGTACCGAAGAAGGTGGATGCTAACTCTCGGAGTGAGAAGAAAGCAATGCACGGCACAGGGGAGGATAGAAAAATATGGGTAGATGGAAGTGTCAACTTTCCAATACTCACATTAGTCCGAAGAACTCATGAACTTATTATCGGTAACTCTCAATCTAATAGGAGGTTCACAAAGAGACAAGTACCCCGAGGAGGAGTGTATGGGGGTTTGATTATCCTTGCGCATCCTCGACTCATGGTACGTGAGTGTACTCTAATATTCGATCCCTCCAAAGAGTAGTGATCCATCTTGTACCTAAAGTTCTCAACTAATTTTGTAAGTTTTGAAAATAAACATGGATTTCCCAAAATACAACATCTATCACTAATAGTCTAAAGCTCTTGACACCAAAAGTCCAAACATTACTCAAAGCAATACCTCAAAACTATTGCAAGTTACTACTACAATTGAATAGCAACCTCAACTACCTACTTCAAGTCAAGACACAAAACTAAGTGCAACAGGCAAACTATCTAAACACGATAAACATGAAAACTCAAGAGAGTTCCAGCAACAAACTAAACAAAATCTCTTAAAAAGATAAGCATGAAAACTAAGAGCTAAACATGAAAACAACTATGAAAAAGATAAAGAACACACACATCAAAGATAAGCATGAAGAATCCTATGATGTGTTCTAGGTTTTGAAAGTGGAGCGTGTTTCTCTCCCACACGAAGAAAGCTGGGTTCTAACTTGTTATGAGCATCAAGCAAAGCTAAAGAAAACTAAAAAGGAAATAAAGAGCGAGACGCTTCAAGCATAGCACATAACGCATGAAGTGATAAAAATATAGTGGAACGAAAGATGAACTGATAATTACTGATGGAGAAGGGGATGCACGGGGGCATCTCCAAGCTTAGACGCTTGAGTCTCCTTGAATATTTCTTGGGGATGCATGGGGGCATCCCCAAGCTTGATCATTTGACACTCCTGAATCTTCTTTTATCATCTTCCCTCGCACACTTGAAAACTCCCTTCATACATAACTCATCATAATCTGATTAGCGAGGTTAGTACCCATAATAAAATAAAATTTTTCTACTGGAAATAAGGATATTCTTGAAGAGATACTGTTTCTCAATATTTCCAAAAAGTTTTTGCAAAGAAAAAGTAAGCTTAAGGTTCCCAAAACGAAGAAAAGGCAAAACAGGACAGAATCTGTGAAAAACAGACCAGCAGGTAGTAAAGAATTTTTTAGGGATACTTCTGCAACTCAAATAAAAAAACTCAGAACATACGAAAGTTCCGTGATTGTATAGAGCACGCTGTGTAAAATTTCAGCTCAAAAAGAGGAACTGGGATTTTTCTATGACTTTCCCGTCACGAGGACAAAATCTGTTTTCTGGAAAACATGTCACAACTTTCACTTCCCTTGTCATATGAGGCTATAAATGGCAAAAAGCTTGAAAAGTAAAGATACAATGATGTTGCTACAGTAGTAACAATCATCAAGACCACTAAAAACAGAAGAAAAACAAAAAGGAAAACCTAAATTCGTTGCGGGCTGCCTCCCGAAAGCGCTTCTTTAAAGCCATTAGCTAGGCATAATGCAAAAAAGATCAAGTTGTATCAATTGAACCATCATCAAGATCATCAAAAAGATCTTCAATAGTACAACCACTCTTAAGAGGTCTTTCAAATAAAGGCCTAATAAAGATACTTCTAGGGATAAAAGCAAAGGGCGGAAGATCAATTGGAGTTTCATTTATTCTATTAAAAAGAGGTATCTCTTCCAAAGTCTTCACAGTTTCAACCCCTTTGGCAATAGATGGATTATTTTTGAAACGAGGAGCCTTTGGAACGTAAACGAACCTAGGTTCCTTCTTTGCCGGAGTTTCTACCTTTTTGGTTTTGATCGAGGAGAGAGTATTTCCTAGAGTGTCAATAATTTCCTCAATCTTATCTATCCTAGAAGGATCCAAGTCATTGGATTTGATTGTCTCCAAGGTTTTTAAAATTTTATGCATGGAGCTATCAATTCTATTCAAATTCCCTTGAATCTTACGATCCAACTCACTTAGCTTATTAATGCTTGGCATCTCTAGCTCTATCTTTTCAAGTGTTTTCATAATGTGAGCTAGGGCAATGTCCTCTTGAATGCTAGCAACAGGGGGGTTTCCAACAAGATTTTCCATAATATTAAGAGCTTCCCAAACTGGGACTTCTAGGAAATTCTTGTTGATAGCAGTGTCTAGAATAAACCTATTCCATGAATTAATTCCAACATAAAGTTTCTAAGCAGGATAGTAGTGGATTGCTTCTTGGTGGCCCTTTTTTGAGAATCATTAATTCTATAACAGGCATCTTTCAGACTTTCACCACCTCTTTGTTTAAAGGTGAGCACTTCTGCTTCACGAAAGGCAAAAGGACTAGACATAATGACAACTACTAGCGAGGTAACTATTTTATTTTTATTTTTGATGAAGGACACTAAATCAAAAACTGAAAGGTAAACTAACAAAATTAAAAAGCAAAGATAAAAGGTAGTGTTCAACTCCCCTATCTTGAAGAGTGGAGTCCCCGACAACGGTGCCAGAAATTAGCTTTGATGGCTTCTCGCCCCTCGTCGATCCCCGACAACGATGTAGACGACAACAAATTTCCCTCGGTGAAGATACCAAGGTTTGTCTCCAGTAGGACTCCAACAACGACAGGAAGGTGACAACGGCGCGAGCAATTAGGCGGTTGTCGTGGACCTGCACACACACAACAGATAACTTTGCTCCCAACGAGTTCAGAGAGGTTGTTAATCCCTCCGGCCTTGTTGTTTACAAGGGATCAAACGTACGGGATAATAATGATAGTGATAGCAACGGAAAAGTAAATAAAGCAGAAAATAAATAGTGGGTGTAAATACTATTGGAAATATGGACAGGGGTCCCATGATGTTCACTAGTGATGTCTCTCTCCCAAAAGACGATAAAATAGCCATGCGAGGTAAACAAATTACAGCTGGGCAATTGACAGGATTATGTGCGCAAACCAATGCTAACTATGCTATAAAGAAAGGAAGAGGCTCAAAAGCATGGGCGGTACACCAAGACAAGTAGACCGAAATCCATCTACATCTTCTTATTGGCTTCTCGCCCTTCGTTGGTTACCCCAAGTAAAGGTTTAAGATGCAGTGCAGCAGCAGTTTTCCCTTGGTGAATATACCAAGGTTTGTCTCCAGTAGGACTCCAGAGATGATAAGTAGGTGTCAGCGGCGCAACAGACGCGGACCTGCACACAGAAACAGATAACTTTTTTCCCAACGAAGTTCAGAGAGGTTGTCAATCTCTCCGGTCTTGTTGTTCACAAATGATAAAACGCACGGGATAATGATAGCAACTTGAAAGTAAATGCAGAAAAGTAAATATAGCTTGGAATCAGTAATGAGGATATGGACCGGGATACGTGATGTTCACTAGTGATGTCTCTCTCCCAAAAGACAATAAAACTGCTATGCGAGGTAAAAAAATTACAGAAGGGCAATTGACAAGATTATGAACGCACCGCAATGCTAACTATGCTACAAAAGAAAGGAAGAGGTTCAAAAGCACAGGCAGTACGCCAAGGTAAGTAGACCGAAATCCATCTGCATCTACTACTAATAATCCATCTTGAGATATCTATCCAGAACATCTCGCAGGTATTAAGTTGCGAGCCCCACCCAAAGTGTAAACCCAAAGCAATAGACAACTGCATTAAAAAGAAATCTGCGTAAAGTAAACAATCCTTGTAACCGCGGTTACAAGCACAGTTGTTTTCCCCCTTGTGGCAACAGCACATCCCCTAGACTCATGTTTCTGTCACTCAAGCGTGTCATCGGGGGGCATGAACCCATAATCTAGCACAACGTTCCCTCTTGGAGTCACTACCTACTACTTGGCCAAAGCAATAAACAACAACGGAGAACATGCAAGAATTACTTAGGAACAAAAATATAAGAGATAAAAACCAAATATATTACTCTATCACAATCTGAACATAATCTCATAATCCATCAGATCCCTCCAAACTCAACATAGCAACAACAGAAATATTACAAAGGTGCCTCGATCATGTAGGGCAGCTCACGAGGTCTAAACAATGAAGATCAAAGAGGGGAGGAGAACATCACATAGCTACTGATCACGGACCCATGGTCGAAGGAAAACTACTCACGAGACATCCGGGGAGCATCCATGGTGGAGAGGAGACTCCCAGAGGTCAATCCTCCCTCCGGCAGGGTGCTGGGAAGAGGTCTTCTGGTGCTCCCGATCTTGGAAGCGCGGCGGCGGCGGAACAGAGGCGAGTTCGCGGAATAGGGTTCTGCTTCTGGAGTTTTCCCGTGACGGGGGATAAATAGGCGAAGGGGGGCAGCCAGAGGTGGACCAGGGGCCCCAGGCGCCCCCCTGGCGCGGCCAGGGGTGGGGCCGCGCCGGGTGGCCGCCTGGCCCCCCTGGCTCCCCTCTGGCCCCTCCCGGGCTCTTCTCGAAGCTTCCGTCACGCTGATTATTTATCTGAATTTCCCGAATTTTTCTGGCACTTTTTATATGGGGGAAAACTGAAATAGAAAAACAACAGAAAACAGGAACTGGCACTGGGTGCACTGAGTTAATAGGTTAGTCCAAATATGATCAAAAATGTATGAAAGTGTATCTAGATCATAACAATATCACACAAAGCATGTATGGAGCAATCAGAAATTATAGATACGTTTTGGACGTATCAACATCCCCAAGCTTAATTCCTGCTCGACCTCGAGTAGGTAAATGATAACAACATAATTTCTGTGTGACATGCTAGCAACCATATAAGAACTTTGAAAAGTACAACAATCAAGGTTAGAAACTCAATTCAAGTCATAACAAGCAAGAGTCTATATTAGCATTGAAACAAGTAACAAAAGAACAAAAGGTGCAAGAGCTCTCGCTGTCCGTGACTCGAATGTCTCCAAATGGTGTTTGCGTGCAAGAAGGGGGATAGGGAATACGAGAAAAAAGTACTTTTGTGTTGAGAACTCAATCTACTAAAGTTTCACACTTGGTCTTCTTTGGAATCTTATCTTGACTCGTCCCCAGACCACTAGCCAGGTACAAGTCAATTTGATCCACTCCTTTTCGATATTTTGAGCACTCATGCAATGGATGAGCGTAAGAACGAGAGTTGATACTTAGGATGGAAAAGAGAGAAATATAGTGGAGGAGGAAGACAAAAAGGATGAGAAAGGCTCACATCAATGAGGACAATCATAGGCAAGAGATGCCAAATGATAGATATGATGTGAGGAGTAGGGATTGCCATGCAACGGATGCACATACGAGATAGGAAGCTCTCCAATGGAACTAGTGGGGGTGCATCTAACTTGCTCGCTCATGAAGACCTAGAGCTCTTTTGAGGAGGCTCATCCTTGGAATATGCAAGCCAAGTTCTATAGTGTGAAGGTCCCCACATAGCTATATGCATAAAGATCATCTCTATGGTGTACAAAGATATAGAGGAAGTACTAGTGTGGATCTCTCAAAAGGATAGTAGTGTTGCCCCTTTCTCTCTTTTTATTTCTTTTTCTCTTTTTCTATTTTTTTGTTTTTTTTTGTGGCCTCAATGGCTCTTTCTATTTAACTCTCATTTGTCCTCTTTGGGATCTTTTAATGTGTCCACTTTGGGATTTTTTCCTCACTTAAGGGAAACACTCTATTTTTCAAGAAGGTAAAGGAGATCTTTCACACTTTACAAGGTACTCAAAATCATAAAGAAGATGTAACTATCATGATGTATGCAATGTATGCCGCTGCCAGTGTAGCAGGAACATGTATGACATGAAGATCAAGTCATGAAGAGGTGGAAGTTGCATGGCAATGTAACTCGGAAAGGCTATGGAAATGCCTTGATAGGTAGGTATGGTGGCTGTTTTGAGGAAAGATATAAGGAGGCTTATGATGACAGAGCGTATCATGCCAAGGGTTTGGATGTACCGGCGAAGGTGGACACCAACTCTCGGAGTGAGAAGAAGGCAATGCACGGCACGGGAAAGGCTAGCAAAATATGGGAAGGTGGAAGTGTCAACTTTCAATATTTACATTAGTCCGAAGAACTCATGCACTTATTATCGGTAACTCTCAATCTAATAAGGAGGTTCACAAAGAGGCAAGTACCCCAAGGAGGAGTGTATGGCGGTTTGGTTATCCTTGCGCATCCTCGACTCATGGTACATGAGTGTACTCTAATATTCGACCCCTCAGAAGAGTAGTGATCCATCTAGTAGCTAGAGTTCTCAACTAGTTTTGTAGGTTTTGAAAATATACACGGATTGCCCAAAATACGACACCTATCACTAATAAGCTAGAGCTCTTGACACAAAAAGTTGAAACATTACTCACATCAATACTTCAAAACTATTGCAAGCTATTACTAAAATTAAATAGCAACCTCAATTACCTACTTTCAAGACAAAACACAACTCAGTGCAACAACCAACTCTCTTTAACAAGATAAACATGAAAACTAAAAATAGTTCCAGCAACAAACTAAACAAAAGCCAAGGCTCTTGCTAAAGACAAACTAAGACGAAAACTAAACAAGGCAGTAGCTATGAAAAGATAAAGAACACACAACAGCAAAAAGATAGGCATGAAGAATCCTATGATGTGTTATAGATTTTGAAAGTGGAGCGTGTTTCTCTCCCACACAAAGTAAGAAAGGATCTAACTTGTTATGAACAGCAAGCAAAGCTAAAGAAACTAAAAACAATACATAAGAGCGAGACGCTCCAAGAATAGCACATAACGCATGAAGTGATAAAAATATAGTGAGACGAAGGAAGAACTGATGATTGTTGATGGAGAAGGGGATGCACGGGGGCATCCCCAAGCTTAGACGCTTGAGTCTCCTTGAATATTTATTTGGGATGCATGGGGGCATCCCCAAGCTTGAGCTCTTGACACTCCTGGATCTTCTTTCATCATCTTCCATCGCACACTTGAAAACTCCCTTCATACATAACTCATCATAAGCTCATTAGAGAGGTTAGTACCCTTAATAAATAATTTTTCTCCACTGGATATAAAGATAATCTTGAAGAGCTACTGTTTCTCAAGAGTGCCAAAAAGTTTTTGCAAAGAAAAGGCAAGCTTAAGGTTTGCAAAAGTAAGGAGAGACAAAACGTGGAAGAATCTGTGAAAAACAGAACAGCAGATAGTAAAGAATTTTTTAGGGGCACTTCTGCAACTCAAATCAAAAAACTCAGAACATACGGAAGTTTTTTAATGGTATAGATCATACTGTGTAACAATTTCAGCTCCAAAAGATGAACTGAGATTTTTCTGGATTTTTTCTGGTCACGAGGACAGAATCTGTTTTCTGGACAGCATGTCACAACTTTTACTTCCCTTGCCGTAAGAGGCTATAACTTGGCACAAAGCTGAAAAATAAAGATACAATGATGTTGCTACAGAAGTAACAACCATCAAGACACAACAAAAGCAAAAAGAAACACCTAAATTCGTTGCGGGCTGCCTCCCGAAAGCGCTTCTTTAAAGCCATTAGCTAGGCATAATGCAAAAAGAAGAATCAAGTTTTATCAAGAGAAAGAGAATAACTAGCCCGTGTAACGGACTCAAAAGTTAACTTGATTTTCTTTCTAGGGAAGTGTTCCATCCCCTTTTTGAATGGGAATTGGAATTTAATATTCCCCTCTTTCATGTCAATAACCGTACCAACGGTGCGAAGAAAAGGACGTCCCAAAATAATTGGACATAAAGGTTCACACTCTATATCCATAACAATAAAATCGACGGGAACATAGTTGTCATTGACAATGATAAGAACACCGTCGATCTTCCCTAAAGGTTTCTTTACGGAAGAATCAACAAGACGAACACCAAAAGAACAAGGCTCAAAAGGTTTCAATTCAAACATATCAAATATTCTTTTGGGCATAACGGAGGTACTAGCTCCAACATCACATAAAGCATAGCAAGAGAAGTTATTCAATTTAATTTTGATCATAGGGTCCCAACCATCATCTAGCTTCCTAGGTATGGAGGCTTCTACTCTAAGCTTCTCCTCCCTAGATTTGATGAGAGCATTTGTGATATGCTCCGTGAAGGCAAGATTAAGTGTGCTAGTGTGGGGGTCTCTAGACATTTTGTGTAGAAAACTGATAACTTCTGAGAGGGTACAACTATCAAAATCAATATCACTACTATCAAAGGTGGTAGTAGTGTCATCTAGTCTCACTTGTTTGAAACCCTCTATGTTCATAGGAGTTTCTTTTTCTATGGTTGAGGTATTAGCATCACCATTAATAGGTCCAACGGGACTAGGAGTGCATTGGGTGCTAATAGTTTGAGTGTCCTCAAAAATTTGGATAGTGGCAATTGTGTGGTGTGTAGGAAGGCTCTTAATTCTATACTCTTCCTCTTTTTCTCTAGCACATCTTTCTTTAAGTTTAGCCATCATCCTAATGTTTTCATTGATTTGTAACTGGATAGCATTAATAGGAGTGGCCTTATTCTCCTAAAGGGGGGAGGTTCTAATTTTAAGCATCTCAATATCAAGGGCTAAGCTTTCTACCTTCAAAGAGAGATTATCTATTTTAGCTAATTTCTCTTCTACATTTTTGTTGAAGGCTTTTGGGTAGTGATAAAGTCTCTAAGCATGCTTTCTAATTCAGAAGAGGGGTTCTTGTTGCTAGGGTAGGTGTTCTTGTTCCCATAGTTGGATGGAAACGGTCTAGGATTGCTAGCAAAATTTCCCCTATAAGCATTGTTGTTGAAGTTGTTTCTAGCAATAAAGTTCACATCTACTTGTTCTTGGGCAACCAAAGAATTTAAAGGGACATCATGAGGATCAACAGAGGGTTGCTTGGTAAGTAGAGACATAATTAAGTCAACTTTTTCATTGAGGGAGGTAATTTCCTCGACAGAATTTACCTTCCTACCTGTTGGAGCGCGTTCGGTGTGCCATTGGTAATAATTGGTCATCATTTCATCGAGAAGCTTCGTGGCAGCACCAAGTGTAGTTGACATAAAGGTTCCTCCCGCGGCCGAATCTAACAGGTTCCGCGAGGTAAAGTTCAAGCCTGCATAAAAAGTCTGGATAACCATCCAAGTAGTCAAACCATGTGTTGGGCATTTCTTAACAAGAGATTTTATTCGTTCCCAAGCTTGGGCAACTGTTCATTATCCAATTTCTTAAAATTCATAATATTACTCCTCAATTGGATAATCTTAGCAGGAGGGTAGTACTTCCCTATAAAAGCATCTTTGCACTTATCCCAAGAATCTATGCTATTTCTAGGCAAAGATTGAAACCAGGTTTTAGCATCTCCCCTTAAAGAGAAAGGAAAGAGCTTGAGATTAACATCATCACCTTCTACTTCTTTATACTTTTGCGTATCACATAATTCAACAAAATTATTCAAGTGTAAAGTATCATCATCTCCAGCACCAGAGAATTGATCTCTCATAACAAGGTTTAGCAAAGAAGGTTTAATTTCATAAGAGGTAGCTGAAGTGGCAGGTGTGGCAATGCGAGTGCAGATAAAGTCTTGGTTGTTGTGACTAGTGAAGTCACACAACTTGGTGTTTTCAGTGGAACCCATAGTAGCAGCAAGTGTGGCAGATTTTTTTGTAGTTTTTGATAAAAGACACAAAGATAAAAACTGAAAGATAAACTAACAAGACTAAAAAACAAAGGTAAAGGGTAGTGTGCAACTCCCCTATCTTAGCACTTGGAGTCCCCGGCAACGGCGCCAGAAATACTCTTGCTTATTGGCTTCTCACCCTTCGTTGGTTACCCCAAGTGAAGGTTTGAGATGCAGTGCAGCAGCAGTTTTCCCTCGGTGAAGATACCAAGGTTTGTCTCCAGTAGGACTCCAGAGATGATAAGTAGGTGTTAGCGGCGCAACTAACGCGGACCTGCACACAGACACATATAACTTTGTTCCCAACGAAGTTCAGAGAGGTTGTCAATCTCTCCGGTCTTGTTGTTCAAAAATGATAAAACGCACGGGGTAATGATAGCAACTTGAAAGTAAATGCAGAAAAGTAAATATAGCTTAGAACCAGTAATGAGGATATGGACCGGGATACGTGATGTTCACTTGTGATGTCTCTCTCCCAAAAGACGATAAAACTGCTATGTGAGGTAAACAAATTACAGAAGGGCAATTGACAGGATTATGAACGCACCGCAATGCTAACTATGCTACAAAAGAATGGAAGAGGTTCAAAAGCACAGGGAGTACGCCAAGGTAAGTAGACCGAAATCCATCCGCATCTACTACTAATCATCCACCTTGAGATATCTATCCAGAACATCTCGCTGGTATTAAGTTGCGAGCCCCACCCAAAGTGTAAACCCAAAGCAACAGACAACTGCATTAAAAAGAACTCTGCGTAAAGTAAACAATCCTTGTAACCGTGGTTACAAGCACCATTGTTTTCCCCCTTGTGGCAACAACACATTCCCTAGACTCATGTTTCTGTCACTCAAGCGTGCCATCGGGGGGCATGAACCCACAATCTAGCACAACGTTCCCTCTTGGAGTCACTACCTACTACTTTGCCAAAGCATAAACAGCAACGGAGAACATGCAAGAATTACTTAGGAACAAAAATATAAGAGATAAAAACCAAATATATTACTCTATCACAATCTGAACATAATCTCATAATCCATCAGATCCCTCCAAACTCAACATAGCAACAACAGAAATATTACAAAGGTGCCTCGATCATGTAGGGAAGCTCACGAGGTCTAAACAATGAAGATCAAAGAGGGGAGGAGAACATCACATAGCTACTGATCACGGACCCATGGTCCAAGGAAAACAACTCACGAGACATCCGGGGAGCATCCATGGTGCAGAGGAGACTCTCGGAGGTCAATCCTCCATCCGGCAGGGTGCCGGGAAGAGGTCTTCTGGTGCTCCCGATCTTGGAAGCGCGGCAGCGGCGGAACAGGGGAGAGTTCGCGGAATAGGGTTCTTCTTCTGGAGTTTTCCCGTGACGGGGGATAAATAGGCGAAAGGGGGCAGCCAGAGGTGGACCAGATGCCCCAGGCGCCCCCCTGGCGCGGCCAGGGGTGGGGCCGCGCCGGGTGGCCGCCTGGCCCCCCTGGCTCCCCTCTGGCCCCTCCCGGGCTCTTCTCGAAGCTTCCGTCACGCTGATTTTTTATCTGAATTTTCCCGAATTTTTATGGCACTTTTTATATGGGGGAAAACTGAAATAGAAAAACAGCAGAAAACAGGAACTGGCACTGGGGTGCACTGAGTTAATAGGTTAGTCCAAATATGATCAAAAGTGTATGAAAGTGTATCTAGATCATAACAATATCACACAAAACATGCATGGAGCAAGCAGAAATTATAGATACGTTTTGGACGTATCAACATCTACCTACTAATCATCCACCTTGAGATATCTATCCAGAACATCTCGATGGTATTAAGTTGCGAATCCCACCCAAAGTGTAAACTCAAAGCAACAGACAACTGCATTAAAGAAATTTACGTAAAGTAAACAATCCTTGCACCCGCAAGTACAAGCACCATTGTTTTCTCCCTTGTGGCAACAACACATCCCCTAGACTCATGTTTCTGTCACTCAAGCTAATTATCGGGGGGCATGAACCCACAATCATGCCTAACGCTCCCTCTTGGAGTCACTACCTACTACTTGGCCAAAACAATCAACAACAACGGAGAACATGCAAGAATTACTCAAGAACATAAATATAAAATAGGAGAATCAAATATATTACTCAAACACAATCTGAACATAGTATGATAATCCATCGGATCCCAGCAAACTCAGCATAGCAACGGCAAAAAGATTACATATGTTCCTCGATCATGTAGGGCAGCTCACGAGGTCTAAACCATGAAGAACAAAGAAGGGAGGAGAACATCACATAGCTACTGATCATGGACCCATTGTCTAGGGGGACTACTCACGGTTCATCCGGGAAGCATCCATGATGGTGGAGAAGCTCCCGGAGGCGGTTCCTCCCTCCGGCAGGGTCCCGGGAAGAGGTCTCCTGGTGCTCCCGATCTTGGAAGCGCGGCGGCGGCGGAACAGAGGAGAGATCGCGAAAAAGGGTTCTGTCTTCGGGGGTTTCACGTCACGGAGAATATATGGGCGAAGGGGGCAGCCAGGGGGGCCACCAGGGGTCCAGGCGGCCCCCTGGCGCGGCCCCACCCTAGGGCGCACCGGGAGGGCGCCTGGGGCCCTGGTGGGTCCCCTCTGGCCCCTCCTTGGTGATTCCCGAAGCTTCCGAAGCGTTGATTTTTTATTGGATTTTCCCGAATTTTCGCAACACTTTTAATATGGGGAAACCTTGAAATAGAAAAACAGCAGAAAACAGGAACTTGCACTGTGGTGCACTGAGTTAATAGGTTAGTCCAAATATGATCAAAAGTGTATGAATGTGTATCAATATCATAGCAATATCACACAAAAGAAGCATGGAGCAAGCAGAAATTATAGATACGTTTTGGACGTATCAGCTTGTAGCGACAAAGTGTTATGTTTACAATGCTTTCCCTGTGTTCATGCTTTCTTTGTGGCTAATCGCAAATAGCTAGAGTACATAATGTGTTATTGGAATGATTTACATGCATTGCATTGTTCATGGTTTGGCATATTGAAGTGGTATTTCCCTTCGGAGAATTCTTGGATTGACTTGGCACATGTTCACACATGTTTATGACTAAATAGTCTATCATGCCTTGATGATCTTTTTATTTCAGAATAGTTATATCACTTTCATGCCCTATTCAATGTTGCTTTGTCGCTCTGCATGATTATGACAATTATTGCTCTCTAGTTGGTCGCTTCCCACTCTTTTGCTAGCCTTCTCTCGCACTAAACTCCTTTTCAAACCAGTTATTCCACTTGAGTCCACCATACCTTCCTATATATGGTATTTACCGGCCATCCCTAACTTAGACTTTCTTGTGCCATCTCGATATTTATTCAAAATCTTCCCTTTTGTAACCGTACAAGCTCATGGTGCGGTGAGGGAAAATCAGTATCTACCATGCCAAAAATATTTTGACGGGAGTTTTAACTAGTCAATTTAAAAAGAAAGAGTTACACCCCCCCATGCTTGATGCTGGAATGAAATGGGCCAAATGACGCTAATGATAGATGGAACGAGAAAACTTCCTTCCATACTTGAGGCAAAATAAAAGGCACCATAGCCGTCAAATGATGTATGGATAAGGGAACAAAAGTGTAAGAAAAAAGCATTAATATAGTTGGCATGGGAGATATTGAGAGACCTTTACCGTTCACCGTTGACTAGAAAGTTGCACTTCTCAAAAGAACTTTATTTCTGTTTTAAAAACCTAGAGCTCGGGTACATGTTTAGTCTTTGCTTCCAACCACGGGTTTTAAACCTTGCCATCAAAAATCCACGGTTCGAGAGTATAATTGTCATACTTAGTGTAACATGCACTGTCCCAAAGTACCACATTATCTTCTGCATGATTGTGATATTGCTAGTTCTGAAATTCTTAGTTCTAGTATCCTTTAAAACTCCGGAGGAGTTTCTGCATTTATGTTTTGCTTCACTCATGGAGGATAGCGAGATACCACTCTGATATGTTCAAGCTATGCGCATTGTGATCTTGTCTTGGTTTTCGGCTGCATATTATTTCCTTTTGGTTGTGTGTGATTGATCACTTGAATGAAGGATTGCTTCATGCATTGTCCTCTTTGCATTGTTTCAATGCTTGCTAAACTCTTTTCGTAGTACATGCTTATATACATCTTAAGAAGCAAAAGACTTTGTCAAAGTTTTCTTTGTCGCGTCTGATACGTCTAAAATGTATCGATAATTTCTGCTCGCTCCATGCATTTTTGTGTGATATTGCTATGATTTAGATACACTTTCATACACTTTTGATCATATTTGGACTAACCTACTAACTCAGTGCACCCCAGTGCACGTTCCTGTTTTCTTCTGTTTTTTTATTTCAGTTTTCCCCCATGAAAAAAGTGCTGCAAAAATCCGGGAAAATCAGATAAAAAATCAGCGTCTCGAAAGCCTCCAGAAGCCCGAAGGAGGGCCACGGGCCCACCACCAGGCGCCCAGGCGGCCACCTGGCGCGCCCAGGGGCCTGACAGGGCCAGGGGTGCGCCTGGACCCCTGGTGGTCCCCCTGGCTGCCCCCTTCGCCTATTTATTCTCCGTCACGGGAAACTTCCGAAGACAGAACCCTATTTCGCAATATCGCCTCTGTTCCGCCGCCGCCGCACTTCAAGATCGGGAGCACCGTCAGGACCGTTCTCGGCACCCCGCCGGAGGGAGGATCGACATCTGGGAGCTTCCCCTCCACCATGGACACTTCCTGGATGTGCCGTGAGTAGTCTACCTTGGACCATGGGTCCGTGATCAGTAGCTATGTGATGTTCTCCTCCCCTCTTTGATCTTCATGTTTTAGACCTCGTGAGCTGCCCTACATGATCGAGGCACTTATGTAATTCTTTTGCTGTTGCTATGCTGAGTTTGATGGGATCTGATGGATTATAAGATTATGTTCAGATTGTGATAGAGTAATATATTTGGTTTTTATCTCTTATATTTTTGTTCCTAAGTAATTCTTGCATGTTCTCAGTGCTGTTATTTCTTTGGCCAAGTGGTAGGTAGTAATTCCAAGACGGAACGTTATGCTCGATTTTGGGTACATGCCCCCTGATGACACGTTTGAGTGACAGAAACATGAGTCTAGGGGATATGTTGTGGACACAAGGGGGAAAACAACGGTGCTTGTAACCGCGGTTGCAAGAATTGTTTACTTTACGCAAAGTTCTTTTTAATGCTGTTGTCCGTTGCTTTGGGTTTACACTTTGGGTGGGGCTCACAACTTAATACCAGCGAGATGTTCTGGATAGATATCTTAAGGTGGATCATTAGTAGTTGATGCAGATGAATTTTGGTCTACTTAATTTGTCGTACTGCCCATGCTTATGAGCCTCTTCCTTTCTTTTGTAGCATAGTTAGCATTGCGGTGCGTTTATAATCCTGTCAATTGCCCATCTGTAATTTGTTTACCTCGGATAGTAGTTTTATCATCTTTTGGGAGAGAGACATCACTCGTGAACATCACGGGACCCCGGTCCATATTCCAATCACTGTTTACAAGCTCATTTATTTTCTCGCATTTACTTTTAGTTGCTATCATTATCATTATCCCTTGTGTGTTTGACCCTTTGTAAACAACAAGAACGGAGAGATTGGCAACCTCTCTGAACTTCGTTGGGAGCAAAGTTAATTGTATTGTGTGCAGGTCCAAGTCAAGGAAGCAACGTTTGTCTTAAACGGTGCCATTATTTTCTTGCCACCTACTTATCATTGTCGGAGTCTTACTGGAGATAAACCCTATCCTCTACATAGGGGAAATTTGCTGCTATCCTACATCTCACCTTCCACTTGGGGTAAAAACGAAGGGCGAGAAGCCATTATCACTTCCACGCCATCAAGCAAATTTCTGGCGCCGTTGCCGGGGACTCCGAGTGATAAGATAGGGGATTTTCCCACTATCTTTTACCTTTACTTTTTAGTCTTGTTAGTTTACCTTTCTGTTTTTATCTTTGTGTCTTATATCGAAAATTAGAAAAAAAATATGCCACACTTGTTGCCACTATGGCTTCCACTGAAAACACCAAGTTGTGTGACTTCACCAGTCACAACAACAAAGACTATCTGCACTCCTATTGACACACCTGCCACTTGAGCTACCTCTTATGAAATTAAACCTTCTTTGCTAAACCTTGTTATGAGAGATCAATTCTATAGTGCTGGAGATGCTGCTGCTTTACACTTGAATAATTTTGTTGAATGTGATATGCAAAAGTATAAAGAAGTAGAAGGTGATGTTGTTAAGCTCAAGATTTTTCCTTTCTCTTTGAGGGACGGAGCTAAAATCTTGTTTCAATCTTTGCCTAGGAATAGTATAGATTCTTGGGATAAATGCAAAGATGCTTTTATTGGGAAATATTACCCACCTTCTAAAATTATCCAATTGAGGAGTAACATTATGAATTTTAGGCAATTGGATAATGAACACGTTGCCCAAGCTTGGGAACGTATGAAATCTATTGTTAAGAAATGCCCTACGCATGGTTTGACTACCGGGATGGTTATCGAGACTTTCTATGCAGGCTTGAACTTTACCTCACGGAACCTATTAGATTCGGCCGCGGGAGGAACCTTTATGTCAACTACACTCGATGCTGCCACCAAACTCCTTGATGAGATGATGACCAATTATTCCCAATGGCACACCAAACGCACTCCAACAGGTAGGAAGGTAAATTCTGTCGAGGAAATTACCTCCCTAAATGATAAAGTTGATTTAATTATGTCTCTACTTACGAAGCAACCCTCTATTGACCCTCATGATGTTCCTTTAATTTCTTTGGTTTCTCAGTAACAAGTAGATGTGAACTTCATTGCTAGAAACAACTTTAATAATAATGCTTATAGGGGCAATTTTTCTAGTAATGCTAGACCGTTTCCATCCACTTATGGGAACAACAACACTTACCCTAGCAACAAGAACCCCACTTCTGAATTATAAAACATGCTTAGAAACTTTATCACTACCCAAAAAGCCTTCAAGAAGAATGTGGAAGAAAAGCTAGATAAATGAGATAATCTTTGTTTGAAGGTAGACATCTTAGCCCTTGATTTTGAGATGTTAAAAATTAGAACCTCTCCCCTTGAGGAGAGCAAGGCCACTCCTATTAATGCTATCCAGTTACAAATTAATGAAAATATTAGGATGATGGCTAAACTTAAAGAAAGATGGGCTAGAGAAAAAGAGGAAGAGGATAGAATTAAGATCCTTCCTACACATCACATAGTTGCTACTATCCAAATTGTTGAGTATACTGAAACTATTAGCACCCAATGCACTCCTGGTCCCATTGGACCTATTAATGTTGATGCTAATACCTCAACTGTAGAAGAAGAAACTCCTATGAACATAGAGGGTTTCAAACAAGTGAGCCTAGATGACACTACTACCATCTTTGATAGTAGTGATATTGATTTTGATAGTTGCACCCTCTCAGAAGTTATTAGCTTACTACACAAAATGTCTAGAGACCCCCCACACTAGCACACTTAATCTTGCCTTCACGGAGCATATCACAAATGCTCTCATAAAAGCTAGGGAGGAGAAGATTAGGATAGAAGCCTCCATACCTAGGAAGCTAGATGATGGTTGGGACCCTATGATCAAAATTAAATTAAATAACTTCTCTTGCTATGCTTTATGTGACGTTGGAGCAAGTACCTCCATCATGCCCAAAAGAATGTATGATATGTTTGAATTGAAACCTTTTGATTCTTGTTCTTTTGGTGTTCATCTTGTCGATTCTTCTGTAAAGAAACCTTTGGGGAAGATCGACGATGTTCTTATCATTGCCAATGACAAATATGTTCCCGTTTATTTTATTATTATGGATATAGAGTGTGAACCTTTATGTCCAATTATTTTGGAACACCCTTTTCTCCGCACCGTAGGTGCAATCATTGACATGAAAGAGGGGAATATAAAATTCCAATTACCTCTCAAAAAGGGGATGGAACACTTCCCTAGAAAGAAAGTCAAGTTACCTTTTGAGTCCGTTACACGGGCTAGCTATTCTCTTTCTCTTGATAAAACTTGATTCTTCTTTTGCCTTATGCCTAGCTTAAAGGCGTAAAAGAAAGCGCTTGTTGGGAGGCAACGCAAGATGTTTTTACTTCTGTTTTTAGTGGTCTTGATGATTGTTACTACTGTAGAAAAATCATTGTATCTTTATTTTCAATCTTTGTGCCAAGTTATAGCCTCATATGACATGGGAAGTGAAAGTTGTGACATGCTTTCCAGAAAACAGATTCTGTCCTCGTGACGGGAAAATTCAGATAAAATCACCAGTTCATCTTTTTGAGCTGAATATTTTACACAGAGTGCACTGTGCAATCACGGAACTTTCGTATGTTCTGAGTTTTTTTATTTGAGTTGCAGAAGTACCCCTAAAAAATTATTTACTACCTGATGTTCTGTTTTTCACAGATTCTTCCACGTTTTGTCTCTCCTAACTTTTGCAAACCTTAAGATTGCTTTTTCTTTGCAAAAACCTTTTGGAAATCTTGAGAAACAGTATCTCTTCAAGAATATCTTTATATCCAGTGGCGAAAAATTAATTATTAAGGGTACTAACCTCTCTAATCAGCTTATGATGAGTCATGTATGAAGGGAATTTTCAAGTGTGCGATGGAAGATGATGAAAGAAGATTCGGGAGTGTCAAGCGCTCAAGCTTGGGGATGCCCCCATGCATCTCCAACAAATATTCAAGGAGAATAAAGAGTCTAAGCTTGGGGATACCCCCATGCATCCCCTTCTCCATCAACAATCATCAGTTTGTCCTTCGTCTCACTATATTTTTATCACTTCATGTGTTATGTGCTATGCTTGGAGCGTCCCGCTCTTAGGTTTTATTTTTAGTTTTCTTTAGCTTTGCTTGCTGCTCATAACAAGTTAGACCCCATATTACTTTGTGTGGGAGAGAAACATGCTCCACTTTCAAAATCTAGAACACGTCATAGCATTCTTCATGCCTATCTTTTTGCTGTTGTGTGTTCTTTATCTTTTCATAGCTACTACCATGTTTAGTTTTAGTTTTTGTTTGTATTTAGCAAGAGCCTTGGATTTTGGTCAGTTTATTGCTGGAACTCTCTTTAATTTTCATGTTTATCTTGTTAAGAGAGTTGGTTGTTGCACTGAGTTATGTCTTGAAAGTAGGTAATTGAGGTTTCCATTTAATTTTAGTAGTAACATGCAATAGTTTTCAGGCATTGATGTGAGTAATGTTTGAAATTTTGGTGTCAAGAGCTCTATCCTATTAGTGATAGGTGTCGTATTTTGGGAAATCCTTGTTTATTTTCAAAACTTACAAAACTAGTTGAGAACTCTACCGACTAGATGGATCGCTAATCTTTGGAGGGATCGAATATTAGAGTACAATCACGTACCATGAGTCGAGGATGCGCAAGGATAAGCAAACCCCATACACCCCTCCTCGGAGTACTTGTCTCTTTGTGAACCTCGTCATTAGATTAAGAGTTACCGATAATAAGGACATGAGTTTCTCGGACTAATGTAAGTATTGAAAGTTGACACTTCCACCTCCTCATATTTGCTAGCCTCTCCTGTGCCGTGCATTGCCTCCTTCTCACTCCAAGAGTTGGCACCCACCTTCGCCGGTACATCCAAACCCTTGGCATGATACGCTTTGTCATCATAAACCTCCTTATATCCTTCCTAAAAACATCCACCATACCTACCTATCAAGGCATTTCCATAGCCTTTCCGAGATATCTTGCCATGCAGCATCCACCTCTTCATGACTTGATCTTCATGTCAATTATGTTCCTGCTACACTGGCAGCAGTATACATTGCATACATCATGATAGCTACATCTTCTTTATAATTTGAGTACCTTGTAAAGTGTGAAAGATCTTCTATTCCCTCTTGTAAATTAGAGTGTTGCCCTTAAGTGAGGAAAAGATCCCAAAGTGGACAAAATAAAAGATCCCAAAGAGGACAAATGAGAGTTAAATAGAAAGAGCCATTGAGGCCACCAAAAAATACAAAAAAATACAAAAATATAAAAAAGAAAATAAAAAGAGAGAAAGGGGCAACACTACTATCATTTTGATAGATCCACACTAGTACTCCCTCTTATCCTTGTACTCCATAGAGATGATCATGCACATAGCTATGTGGGGTCCTTCACAATATAAAACTTGGCTTGCATATTCCAAGGATGAGCCTCCTCAAAAGTGCTCTAGGTCTTCATAAGCGAGCAAGTTAGATGCACCCCCACTAGATCCATTGCAGAGCTTTTCAGCTCATATGTGCATCCGTTGCATGGAAATCCCTACTCCTCACATCATATCTATCATTTGGCCTTCTCGCCTATGATTGTCCTCATTGATGTGAGACTTTCTCACCTTTTTGTCTTCCTCCTCACCATGTTCTCTCTTTGCCATCCTAAGTGTCAACTCTCGTGCTTACGCTCATCCATTGCATGAGTTCTCAAAATATCGAAAAGAAGTGGATCAAATTGTCTTATACCTGGCTAGTGGTCTGGGGACGTGTAACATCCCAAATTTACTATTTCGGATGATTTACTAGTTATCATATGCATATTATGTTTTTGTGCATTTTGGATTTTATTTGGGTTTTATTGGATTTAATTATGAATGAAGTTTTTTTTTCTTGCGATAAAAACTCATTGAAAATTTTATTTACAGTTCTCTAAGATTTTAGAAATTTATTTTGTATTTTTCTGACTTATATTTTATTTTATAAAACTCCTTAAAGTTCAGGAAAATATGTAAATAAATAAATAAAGCTACCCACGTTTTATTTAATTATTTTATTTTTGAAAACTAACGCGTTATTTTTTCGGGTTATTTTTATTATTTAAAAAATACCTGTATACTCGTTTTTTTTTAAACTTCGCGAAAAAAATAACGCCGGCCAGCCGGGCCAGCCAACCAGCCGCCAGGCCCAGGCGCACGTGCGCCTCGTCTTTTTTCTCCAGCACGAGCACGTAACGAACTCAGAGTCCAGAACAAACTCGGGCACAACGCCGGCGGCCGTGTCTGCCCGTGACTTCTCTCCGGTTGCCCTCTGCCCACGAAATCATGTCCCATAAATACCCCATGACCCCCTCCACCGATTCCTTACAAAATTTCGCAGCAAACCGCCCCAAATCGAGCTAATTCCGAGGTAGATCTAGGGCCAACGGAGCTCCATTGTTGGACGAATTCGTCACCGATGAGCCTCCCCTTGACCCCAAATTCTGCAGGCTGACTTCTTTCTTCGTTGTACATCTAATAGACATCTTTACCCTCTTCTATTCTTGTGCAAGATTGATCCCCAAATTGTACGCACACCGCGGGAGTTCATCGGAGCGCGCTCGGTTCATCGCATCGCCACGCCCGTACGGACGACGTTGGAGATCATCACCACCACCGTTGTGATCTCCTAATCAAGCCCTACATCCTAGACGTCCTCGTTGACGCCGAATATCGCCGGAATCGTCGTCTTCGCCGCGTCAAATCTAGATTCCGCGGTTAGTAAAAACGGCGTAACTTTTTATCCGTTGCTCCGTTTTAGACGAAACTAGTGGCAAAATCGTTGTTTTGAAACCCTCTTCATATTGGGTACTGTAGATCCAAGTTTTGAGAAAATTATTTTTCCGTTTGATAAAAAAATTCCTAAATCCTATGCAAAACCGTTCTAGTAATATCTTTTTACTCGTAGATCCGTTTTGCGTGATTCCAAAGCCCATGGTTTTTTTTCGGAATCCTCTATCGAGTACCACCCTAAACTTTTATTTGTGATTTTCGAAAATAATCAGATCTGATCAGATTCCAAATCAAGTTTCTTTTGATCGTATCTTTTGTTTTACAACTCGGATTTGATTGATTCTTTTTGCAAACTAAAAACCTAGCTAAACCCTATATTCTAGATACCTTGCAACCCACCTTTGAACCAATCATGATCTGTTTTGCAAAATATTTTATTTGGTTTTTATTTTTGAGTTCTTGAACATTGTTTTTCTTTTGGTTGTGTATTGATTGTGTGTATCATTGCTTGCTCACGATAGATTGTCCGGAGTGCGAAGCAGAGTACCACCAATCTTTAGAGTTCTGCAATCAACAGCAAGGAAAGTAATATCTTTGATCATATTCTATATTACCTATATTTTAATGCATTAGTTCTTCTTCTTTAGATTGCATGATAGGTTATGCTATGCTATTACACCCAGTAGTTCATTGAGGTAGGTCTGATCCTTACATCATTGTCACCATCGTATACTATGATATTGCTATGCTAAGTAGACGTGGATTGGGAAGTGAATCATTATGAGGTATGAGTGATAATGTAGTAATTAGGACCAAGATAAAGTTAATGAACTACCTGGGAGGGATGGTTGCGAGTATCTTGGAGATGGCCAATGATGACTGCGAAAGCCACCCAGGCTCAAAGGGACTAATTGTGTTGTCATACCTAGAAGCTTACGTGTGCAGCCACAAGCTATTATGGGCTCTGGCTTAGTTGAGTAGGTTGTGTGACCTCTTTCCGGGATAGACTAGCAGATGTAAATTTTTATAGGTGTACCGGTTTATCCAGCGGTTAAGGAGAAACACTTCTGAAAGACGATGTCTCGATTTTCCAGTTGTCATACACCATGCAGTGTGACGAACTAAAAAGGAGGCGATCGAGTCTTGTGGGGAAAAGTGCACAAACCTCTGTAGAGTATAAAACTAATCGATTAGCCGTGTCCCCGGTTATGGACAATTTGAGCAACTAGTTGTGGTAATATTGATTTGTCTCATCATCTTGAAATAATTTACTGGTTTAATCACTTTGGGATACATTGAGTGGAATTTTCCCATCTCAATCGTATGTTATTTATAGAACTTAGCTATTATTATTCTAGAGGAAATTTTAGTTTTTTGCAAAAATAAATGTGGAAGCTCCACCATCCAAATTGCATGTATTGTAGCGCTTTTACTTCTTTCTGTGATATGGCTTGCCGTACGATCAAAGTACTGACCCATTTTGGGGCTGTAACTTACTTATGTTGCAGATTTTTCTGACGAGGAGTAAGGTGCGAATAGGTCGCTGTCTTATACTCAACTTTTGACGTGGAGTCGGATGGACTCGCTACTAATACTATTATAGCGTCCGCAAGTATTTAATTAGAAGGCCTTAAGCCCTAGTATTATTGTAATAATTACTTTATTCGATGTAATAAAGACATGTTTACTTCTGTTATTTCATCGAGTACTGTGTGTGCTAGCAAGCCGATCCAGGGACTAGCACGTTAAGCACAAAGACTTGGTCCCTTCGGATCTGGTCACTACAAAATGGTATCAGAGCACATGTTGACTGTAGGACGTGACCTTCAGAATGGAAAAGCCATAGGATGAAAACTTTATTTTAAACCCCTCTATAGTTCTAATGATTCTCATATTCTTGCCTATTCACTTCTAATCTCTTCTGTCCTTACAAATATAGATGTCGATCACCAAGTTCGCTCAGCCTGATGAGACCACACCTTTTGGACAAAGCGTGATGGAGATCGTGAAGTTCTTGAACATCGCCTTGCCTAGTTTCACCGGGACACTCATGACTACAGGACCAAGAGAAAAGTGCTGGAGGGTCCAAGTTCACATTCCAGGCCGAACCTTTGGAAGGAAGATCAAGCCAATTAATTTCTCGGTGAAAGCACCAAACTGGAGCGTGGGAAGAAGTTGTGCCGCAATGATGACCTTAGGCCGTATTCGACAAGAGTACCACGCAGACCTTCAAGAACCCGCTTCGAGATGTATGGACGCCGAGATCATACTGGAGAATTAGTACGCACTGTTGAGGATACATCAATGGCATCCCACATTCAAGACTTGGGGGAACATGTTCAACGTGTGCAGGAAGAAATGCTTCATTGCATGGACGTTATTGAGGGTTTGGAGGAGGAAGTTAAGAGAGTCCGTGAAGAGTATGAGGAGAAAATCGACGCACTACAAGAAAGGAATGAAGAGTTGAAGCTCATGCTGGACGAAGCAGAAGAACAACTTGACCAAGGATAAAACCTTTAGGAGGATGACTCTGATGGATGCCTCGCCAGCCAAGATGAGGATTACCAGTCAGAGGAAGAGGAAAATGGAAATGATGTCTTGATGATCGATTCTTCTTCCGACTCAAACTATTTATAGACCACCAGTACAGATTTTTTTCTTTTAGTTAAACGATTAGTATCGATCTGTGAGTTTTCTTAGAGTTACCATGTCAACTCTTGTGACATGGCCTATCTTAGTTAATTGTGTGAACCTTGATTTGAATGAGTGATTGATTGAAATTTCTTGCTATCATGTTGCATATGGGTAGTGTTATTCCCCTTAGGCCTATTTTCTCTCTATAACCTCATCTATTCTAACCCGACAGATGCCGCCAAGACGTACCCCTTCTGCTAGTGGATCAAGGAATGGAATTCCACCCGGCATAGATCAGATGCTTCAGACCCAGAATCAGATGATGCAGCTTTTGATGCAGAATATGAACAACAACAACAACAACAACAACAACAACAATGCCCCACCACCACCACCACCTTTGGGAGACAGCGTCACCCGTTTCCTAAGGTTGAACCCACCTTTGTTCTCTAGCAGCCCGGAGCCGATTGTTGCAGATGACTGGCTCCGCAATATGGGAAGGAAGCTAGCAACCGCGGGATGCACTGATGAGGAGGAAGTGAGATTTTCCTCGCACCAGCTAGATGGACCTGCAGCCGCATGGTGGGATAATTACACAACCACATACCCCATGGCGAATGTGACTTGGGACCAGTTCCAGCAGGCGTTCCGCACTGCTCATGTTTCAGCTGGAGCTATGAATCTCAAGAAGAGGGAGTTTCGCAACTTACGCCAGGGAGGCCGTTCAGTGGAAGAGTATGTGGAGGAATTCAACAAGCTGTCCCGTTATGCTCCAGGAGATGTGGCCACAGATGCTGCCAAACAGGAGAAATTTCTAGAGGGACTAAATGATGAGCTTGGAGTTCAGTTGACGGTGGAAACCTTTGCTAACTACCAGGAGATGGTGGATAAGGCTATCATTCTTGAAGGCAAGCATCAGATAATGGAGAATCGTAAGAGGAAGTACGGACAGGGCAATTATCATTCTGGAACTCAACAGAAGTCCCGTTCCGCACCATTCCAGGATATGGTGGAACAGGACCCAATAAGTTTGGAGGGCACAACCATCATAATCATGGAGGTCATTCTCAGCATGGAGGCAATGGACACAACCATGTAAACTAGAGGAATGGCAATGGAGGAAATGGGAATCAGCAGCGTTCCAACCCATCTACGCCCATGAAGAAGGACCTAAGCCACATCCTCTGCTTCAAGTGCAATAATAAAGGACATTACGCCACAGATTGTCCCGAGCTGAAGAATGGAAATGGAAATGGAGGTTCTGGAAACAAGAAGCCTAATCCTTTCACCAAGGGGCAAGTGAACCATGTCAATGTGGAGGAAGTCTATGAGCAGTCGGATGCCGTGTTTGGTAAGTTTTTACTAAACTCTCAACCATTATGAGTTCTTTTTGACACTGGTGCATCACATTCATTTATATCAAGGGTATTTGTGGATAAGTATAAGTTGCCTACCATAGTCCTTAAAACCCCAATGTTAGTAAGTTCACCGGGAGCCGAGTCTATGGTCAATCACGGAAGTTTTCGGTTACCCCTGACCATAGGAGGGCATAATTTCCCCACCGACCTGATAGTGTTGAAGTCACAAGGTTTGGATGTAATCCTGGGTATGGATTGGATGTCGAAGTATAAAGGAAACATTGACTGTGAGGGAAGATCAATCTCACTCACCACACCCGAAGGGAAGAGGATCAAGTATGTGACGAAGCACAAGTTTAGAAGGACCCAGTTATATTCTCTTAAGGGGGTTAGCCTGGAGGAAGTGCCGATAGTCAAGGAGTACCCTGATGTATTCCCAGAGGAGTTGCCCAGAATGCCACTGGACCGGGATATCGAGTTTTTGATCGAGTTACTGCCAGGCACCGGACCTATATCCAAAAGGCCCTATAGAATGCCCGCAAATGACTTGGAGGAAATTAAGAAGCAAATTAAGGAGTTATTGGAAAAAGGGTATATTCCCCCGAGTTCATCACCTTGGGGAGCCCCAGTGCTTTTAGTGGAGAAGAAGGATGGTCGTGGATTATCGCTCGTTGAACGAGGTGACTATCAAGAACAAGTATCCACTATCGATGATCAATGATTTGTTTGACCAGTTGGAAGGAGCTAGTGTGTTTTCCAAGATCGATCTCCGATCGGTATATCACCAATTGAAGATCCGTGAGAAGGATATACCCAAGACCGCTTTCACCACGAGATATGGACTCTATGAGTACACAGTTATGTCTTTCGGTCTAACCAATGCCCCTGCATATTTTATGAACATGATTAACAAGGTATTCATGGAGTTTTTGGACAAATTTGTTGTGGTGTTCATTGATGATATTTTGGTTTATTCCAAGAATGAAGAGGAGCATGAAGAACACCTACGCTTAGTTTTGGAGAAACTCAGGGAACATCAACTTTATGCCAAGTTTAGTAAGTGTGAGTTTTGGTTGAAGAAGTGGGATTTCTTGGACATGTTGTGTCAGGCGAAGGAATCGCAGTGGACCCCTCCAAGGTTGAAGCAGTCACAGAATGGCAGGCGCCCACATCCGTTGGTGAAAACCGTAGTTTTCTTGGACTTGAGGGTTATTACAGGAGATTTATTGAGAGTTTCTCCAAGATTGCCAAAACCATGACGGAATTGTTGAAGAAGGACACCAAGTTCGTCGGACGGATGAATGTGAAGCCAGTTTTCAGGAATTGAAGAAGCGTTTGGTTACAGCCCTAGTGCTGATTTTGCCCGATGTGCGCAAGGATTTTCAAGTCTATTGTGATGGATCGCGGTAAGGACTCGGAGGCGTTCTCATGCAAGATGGAAAGGTTGTATGTTACACCTCGCGTCAGCTTTGACCTCATGAGTTGAACTATGCCACACATGATTTGGAGTTAGCAGCCGTAGTGCACAGACTCAAGACATGGAGGAATTTTTTTTGGGAACAAGTGTGATGTATACACGGATCATAAGAGTTTGAAGTATATTTTTACGCAAAAGGAGTTGAACCTCAGGCAGAGGAGGTGGTTGGAGCTTATCAAGGATTATGATATGAGATTGCATTATCACCCAGGAAAGGCCAATGTAGTGGCAGATGCCTTGAGTCGGAAAAGTTATGTCAATACCCCTATAGAAGGAGGTTTACCTCATGAGTTGTGTGACGATCTCAGAGACCTTCGAATGGAGATTGTTCCACGAGGATATGTCTCCACAATAGAAATTCATTCCACGTTATTGGGAAAGATCCGGGAAGCCCAGAAGCTCGACAAGGGTATTGCAGAAATAAAGGAGAGAATGGAGAAAGGAAAATAAGAAGGATTTCATGAAGATGAGTATGGAACATTATGGTTTAAGAATCGTATTTACGTTCCCAATGACCCGGAGATCAGGAAGTTGATTCTCCAAGAAGCTCATGATTCGCCTTACTCAATACACCCGGGAAACACCAAGATGTATTTGGACTTGAAGGAAAGTTTTTGGTGGACCGGGATGAAAAAGGATATTGCTGAGTATGTGGCTATATGTGATGTATGTCAGAGAGTGAAGGCGGAGCATCAGAAACCGGCCGGATTACTTCAACCTTTGCCGATACCTGATTGGAAATGGGACAAACTTGGTATGGATTTTATCACAGGATTACCCAGGACACGATCAGGCTATGACTCTATTTGGGTAGTGGTTGACCGTTTGACCAAGGTGGCTCACTTCATCCCAGTGAAAACCACCTATACTAGTGCTAAGTTGGCTAAAATATACATGACCAGGATCGTATGTCTGCATGGAGTTCCGAAGAAGATTGTATCAGATAAAGGCACGCAGTTTACCTCAAAGTTTTGGCATCAGTTACATGAAACCTTGAGAACTAGGCTGGAGTTTAGCACCACTTTTCATCCACAGACAGATGGTCAGGCGGAGAGAGTGAATCAGATTCTGGAGGACATGTTGAGAGCTTGTGCATTGGATTATGGATCCAGTTGGGATGATAATTTTCCTTTTGCGGAGTTCTCATACAACAACAGTTATCAAGCCAGTTTAAAGATGGACCCGTTTGAAGAGTTGTATGGAACAAGATGTAGAACACCGTTGATGTGGGATGAAGTTGGAGACCGCAAGCTATTCGGACCAGATTTGATCAAGGATTCGGAAGAGAAGGTCAAGTTGATCCGTGATAGGCTGAAGATAGCTCAGTCTAGACAGAAGAGTTATGCCGATGCTAAACGCAAGGAAGTAACATATGAAGTGGGAGATAGAGCATACATTCGAGTGTCTCCGGTATTAAGAGATTTGGAGTTAAAGGAAAGTTAGCACCACGATTTATAGGGCCATATAAAGTCTTGGAACGCAAAGGAGAGGTTTCTTACAAGTTGGAATTGCCAGAAGGTTTGTCTGGAGTTCACGATGTGTTTCACGTGTCCCAGTTGAAGAAGTGTCATGCAGAAATGGCAAATATTCCGTTGAGAGACACCGTGCCATTGGAGGCAATTCAGCTGGGAAAGTGATTTGACATATGAGGAGAAGCCTGTGAAGATTCTCGATACGGCAGACAGAGTCACTCGTACCAAGGTTATTAAATTTTGCAAAGTTCAATGGAGTCACCACACCGAGGAGGAAGCTACTTGGGAGCGAGAAGAGGATCTCAAGCAGGATCACCCACACCTTTTTGCTGACCAACCCGAATCTCGAGGGCGAGATTCGCCTTAAGGGGGGTAGGTTTTGTAACATCCCAAATTTACTATTTCGGATGATTTACTAGTTATCATATGCATATTATGTTTTTGTGCATTTTGGATTTTATTTGGGTTTTATTGGATTTAATTATGAATGAAGTTTTTTTTTCTTTAGATAAAAACTCATTGAAAATTTTATTTACAGTTTTCTAAGACTTTAGAAATTTATTTTGTATTTTCCGACTTATATTTTATTTTACAAAACTCCTTAAAGTTCAGGAAAAATATGTATGTAAATAAATAAATAAAGCTACTCACGTTTTATTTATTTATTTTATTTTTAAACACTAATGTGTTATTTTTTCGGGTTATTTTTATTATTTTAAAAATACCACTATACTCGATTTTTTTTTAAAAATCACGAAAAAAAGAACACCGGCCAGTCGGGCCGAGGCCGGCCCAGCCAGCCAGCCGGGCCGAGGACGGCCCAGGGGTACGTGCGCCTCGTCTTTCTTCTCCAGCACGAGCACGTAACGAACTCAGAGTCCAGAACGGACTCGGGCACAACGCCGGCGGTTGTGTCCGCCCGGGACTCCTCTTCGGTTGCCCTCTGCCCAAGAAATCTTGTCCCATAAATACACCATGACCCCCTCCACTGATTCCTCACAAAATTTTGCAGCAAACCGCCCCAAATCGAGCTAATTCCGAGGTAGATCTAGGTCCAACGGAGCTCCATTATTGGACGAATTCGCCACCGGTGAGCCTCCCCTTGACCCCAAATTCTGCAGGCCGACTTCTTTCTTCGTTGTGCATCTAATAGACATCTTTTCCGTCTTCTATTCTTGTGCAAGATTGATCCCCGAATTGTACGCACACCGCGAAAGTTCATCGGAGCGTGCTTGGTTCATCGCGTCGCCACGCCCGTACAGACGATGTTGGAGATCATCACCACCACCATTGTGATCTCCTAATCAAGCCCTACATCCTAGACGTCCTCGTTGACGCCGAAGATCGCCGGAATCGTCGTCTTCGTCGCGTAAAATTTAGACGCCGCCGTTAGTAAAAACGCTGCAACTTTTTATCCGTTGCTCCGTTTTAGACGAAACCAGTGGAAAAATCGTTGTTTTGAAACTCTCTACATATTGGGTACTGTAGATCCAAGTTTTGAGAAAATTATTTTTCCGTTTGATCAAAAAAATTCCTAAATCATATGCAAAACCGTTCTAGTAATGTCTTTTTACTCGTAGATCCATTTTGCGTGATTCCAAAGCCGACGGTTTTCTTTCGGAATCCTCTATCCAGTACCACCCTAAAATTTTATTTGTGAATTCCTAAAATAATCAGATCTGATCAGATTCAAAATCAAGTTTCTTTTGATCGTATCTTTTGTTTTACAACTCGGATTTGATTGATTCTTTTTGCAAACTAAAACCCTAGCTAAACCCTATGTTCTAGATACCTTGCAACCCACCTTTGAACCAATCATGATCTGTTTTGAAAAATATTTTATTTGGTTTTTATTTTTGAGTTCTTGAACATTGTTTTGCTTTATGTTGTGTATTGATTGTGCGTATCTTTGTTTGCTCACGATAGATTGTCGGGAGTGTGAAGAAGAGTACCACCAATCTTTAGAGTTCTGCAATCAACAGAAAGGCAAGTCATATCTTTGATCATATTCTCTATTACCTATGTTTTAATGCATTACTTCTTCTTCTTTAGGTTGCATGATAGGTTATGCTATGCTATTACACCCAGTATTTCATTGAGGTAGGTCTGATCCTTACATCATTGTCACCATCGTATACTATGATATTGGTATGCTAAGTAGACGTGGGTTGGGAAGTGAATCATTATGAGGTATGAGTGATAATGTAGTAATTAGGACCAAGATAAAGTTAATGAACTACCTGGGTGGGATGGTTGCGAGTATCTTGGAGATGGCCAATGATGACTGCGGAAAGCCACCCAGGCTCAGAGGGACTAATTGTGCTGTCATACCTAGAAGCTTACGTGTGCTGCCACAAGGTATTATGGGCTCTGGCTTAGTTAAGTAGGTTGTGTGACCTCTTTCCGGGATAGACTAGCAGATGTAGATTTTTATAGGTGTACCGGTTTATCCAACGGTTAAGGGGAAACACTTCTGAAAGACCATGTCTCAATTTTCCAGTTTTCATACACCATGTAGTGCGATGAACTACAAAGGAGGCGATCGAGTCTTGTGGGGAAAAGTGCACAAACCTCTGCAGAGTATAAAACTAATCGATTAGCCGTGTCCCCAGTTATGGACAATTTGAGCAACGAGTTGTGGTAATATTGATTTGTCTCATCTTCTTTAATTAATTTATCGGTTTAACCACTTTGGGATACATTGAGTGGAATTTTCCCATCTCAATCGTATGCTATTTGTAGAACTTAGTTATTATTATTCTATAGGCAAAATTAGCTTTTTGCAAAAATAAATGTACAAGCTCCACCAGCCAAATTTCATGTATTGTAGCGCTTTTACTTCTTTGTGTGATATGGCTTGCCGTACGATCAAAGTACTGACCCCTTTTGGGGCTGTAACTTACTTATGTTGTAGATTGTTCTGACGAGGAGTAAGGTGCGAATAGGTCGTTGTCTTATAGTCAACTTTTGCCGTGGAGTCGGATGGACTCGCTACTACTACTATTATAGCTTCTGCAAGTATTTAATTAGAAGGCCTTAAGCCTTAGTATTATTGTAATAATTACTTTATTTGATGTAATAAAGACATGTTTACTTCTGTTATTTTATCAAGTACTGTGTGTGCTAGCAAGATGATCCATGGACTAGCACGTTAAGCACAGAGACTTGGTCCCTTCGGATATGGTCGCTACAGGAAGAGTCAAGATAAGATTCCAAAGAAGGCAAAGTGTGAAACTTTAGTAGATTGAGTTCTCAACAAAAATAAATTTTCTTCTCGTATTCCTTATCCCCCTTCTTGCACGCAAACACCATTTGGAGACATTCGAGTCACGGACAGCGAGAGCTCTTGCACCTAATGTTCTTTTGTTGCTTGTTTCAATGCTAAAATAGACTCTTGCATGTTATGACTTTAATTGAATTGCATACCTTGATTTCTTTACTTTTCAAAGTTCTTATATCTTTTGTTGCTTGATTCGGAAGCCTCCAGAAGCACGAAGGAGGGCCAGGGGCCCACCACCAGGCGCCCAGGCGGCCACCTGGCGCGCCCAAGGGCCTGGCATCGCCAGGGGGTGCATGGACCCCTGGTGCCCCCCCTGGCTGTCCCCCTTCGCCTATTTAATCTCCGTCATGGGAAACTTCCGAAGACAGAACCCTATTTCATAATCTCGCCTCTGTTCCGCCGCCGCCGTGCTTCCAAGATCGGGAGCACCGTCAGGACCCTTCCCGGCACCCTGTCGGAGGGATGATCGACCTCCGGGAGCTTCCCCTCCACCATGGACGCTTCCCAGATGTACCGTGAGTAGTCTACCTTGGACCATAGGTCCGTGATTAGTAGCTATGTGATGTTCTCCTCCCCTCTTTGTTCTTCATGTTTTAGACCTCGTGAGCTGCCCTACATGATCGTGGCACTTATGTAATTCTTCTGTTGTTGCTATGCTTAGTTTTATGGGATCTGATGGATTGTGAGATTATGTTCAGATCGTGATAGAGTAATATATTTGGTTTTTATCTCTTATATTTTTGTTCCTAAGTAATTCTTGCATGTTCTCTGTTGCTATTTATTGCTTTGGCCAAGTGATAGGTAGTAACTCCAAGAGGGAACGTTATGCTCGATTGTGGGTACATGCCCCCTGATGACACGCTTGAGTGACAGAAACATGAGTCTAGGGGATGTGCTGTGGCCACAAGGGGGAAAACAATGGTACTTGTAACCGCGGTTGCAAGGATAATTTACTTTACGCAAAGTTCTTTTTAATGCGGTTTTCCGTTGCTTTGGGTTTACACTTTGGGTGGGGCTCGCAACTTAATACCAAAGAGATGTTCTGGATAGATATCTAAAGGTGGATGATTAGTAGTAGATGCAGATGGATTTCGGTCTACTTATTTTGGCGTACTGCCCATGCTTATGAGCCTCTTCCTTTCTTTTGTAACATAGTTAGCATTGCGGTGCGTTTATAATCCTGTCAATTGCCCATCTGTAATTTGTTTACCTCGCATAGAAGTTTTATCGTCTTTTGGGAGAGAGACATCACTAGTGAACATCACGAGACCCCAGTCCATATTCCAATCACTGTTTACAAGCTCATTTATTTTCTCGCATTTACTTTCAGTTGCTATCATTATCATTATCCCTTGTGTGTTTGACCCTTCGTAAACAACAAGACCGGAGAGATTGTGTCGGGACCCGGGGTTTGCATATGTAATTCCTGTTACAACACAATCATATGGAGAGGCGAGAGCTGTACCCACTTGTCTAAGCAGACAAGGCCAAGCACAGAACACTCTCGGAAATCATCGAACGTGAGGGGCATCCCATCCAGGCCGGATGATCAACTGAGCTGGGTCCTCATCACCAGCTCACAAGTCCAAATAATTATGGGTGGTGAAATCCCATACTCATAGACAAGTCGTCTCAACCATATTATCGATTGAATTATAACGCTTACATAAACAGACTCCAGCCCGATCTCTTAGTCGGGGTCTCGGGCGGGCTCAATCATACAAAAAAGTGTGCCACGTGACAGAGTCATGAGAAATCGCATCGCGATGCCCCAAGCTACGCACATCTAAGGGCCACTTGGTGTATAAAAGACCGCCGGCAAGAACTCAACTAAGCTATCGAATCCCACACTAAGACATCCACGTTATAATCATACACGCAGCATACATGTCTAGTGTAAATAGCAGGTAACACAACATGAACTCTACGAACTCATAGTTTTATTGCATATTCTATATAGAGCAGATATAGTAGTGTTACAAGCAGATATCACATAACTGTGACCCAACATTACATCATACAACAACGGAAGCAAATTATGTCTTAGTAAAGACAAGGTTAAAAAATGGCTTAAGAAGCCTTTAAGAAAACACAACGACACTTCAGAGGGACCATGCTGCTGTTTGGGACTACATTACTTCGTCGGCGTCGAGCTTGAGGGGGAGGCCGCCATCAGGGTCAGTGGTCTCGTCTCTAAAACATAGAATAAGCAAACGTGAGTACAAAGTCGTACTCAGCAAGACTTACGTCAGAACTATACTACTCATGCTCACGTATCAAGGTAAAGGCAAGTGGGGTTGTAATGCAGAAAGCTTTGACTTGGCTATCCTGTACTACGACTACAGAGAGTTGAGATGAGAGGCGCACGCGAGTCCATCTAATCTTGATCACCACATCAATACACCACCATGGATCCTTCGTCGACTTCCCCACGAGGACGCAACCCAAAGCACTCACACTTATCTTGAGATTTTTAGAGTATCCATTTGAGTTGTCTAATAATCAAGTAAAGATCTCCAAGTAGTCCATAACCGCGGACACGGCTATTCGAATAGTTCATTAACCCTGCAGGGGTGTACTTCTTCACATACGTAGCTACCACTTACCGCCTAGAACTCGTCACCTTCAAGCGGTGTCAGCGAGGATAGTACCACCACACTTACCTCACGGCTCCAACTCTAGTCCAAGGGATCGCCTATCTGAGTATGTACCCCAATCGGGAATCCGGTCGGGGTTTCCGTTCAGGACCCAGACGATGAATGGATGGTCCGACAAGCCCACCTCGACGGATGGTGTTGCGCTTGCCTAAAACCGTGCTACGTTATGAAATCAAATAGAAGAAAATTAACCCATGCGAATCCTGGACCATAGTCGGGGTGAGTTAATAGGTCGAGAGGGGTTAATGATCCCAACATGTGGTAGTAATCTGTGTCTTGGATCACAACACAAGAACTCGGGGCCTAGGGCAGTGTAAATGAGACAACCCACTGTGTACTCCTACACAACCTCTCATTGTTCACTTATATTAGGGTGACTTCATCAACACGTTACCACCTTGTTGCATGTGTTCACTACCATCCCGATACATCACCCAGATGGATCATCTTCATTGCATACAACTCTAGCATGGCATAGCATAACATGGATGAAGGGCCACATGATGAACACAAACAAACTTGTATCTGCTAGGTTGAGGTCTGCTTAATACTGTGGCAGCAATGATAGGTCATGCAAAGGATGGGTTCAACTAGCGGTAGAACTGTAACATGTGAATCACCTAATCATGCATAAGAGAACAAGAGGTAAACTGGGTTTTTATAGATATGATTAAAGGGGGTTTTCTTGCCTTATTGTCGAGACTCGGGGTGCCACTCTTTGAAGAAATAGGAACTACGTCCGGCGATAGATCTATCAAGAAGAAACAAACACCTAGACACAAGTATGAACATTACATTGCAATGCACATTCAAGAAATGAATCATGGTATGGTACTGATGTGATCTATGTTCAATTTGCAACAATTTAGTTGAAGTTGATTTGAATAAGAAATTCAAATTCAAACTCCAAATGTTGTTCAAAGTATCCCATGTTGCATTTGCTAAACTTTTGTCTTTGTAAACTAGGTTGTCATGTGTATGATATGCCTCTGATGTTCATGTGATAAGGTTGGCATTGCAAAGATTTAATTTGAAATGATTTAAACATTTATTTTGAATCATTCCAAATAACCCAAATAGCTAAATGCTACTGGTCCATCATCATATATGTGTTTTTCATCTATGAAAATATGCTATTTGGAATCCTTGCATTTTTCTGATGATTTTTCATATATAACACTTTTGATTTGGAGTTATGGTTTAAAAGTTATTGAATTTCAAAGATTTAATCAATTTCTGGAATTTTTTGGATTATCTGTAAAAATAAAAAGGCTTTACTACGTTATGCCTGCGTCATGCTGACGCAGGGGGGGCTGACAGGTGGGACCCCTTGGTCAGTGACACAGGGGTTAATCTCCGTTTTAATTAGCCTCTGGTTAATTAGAGGGGGGCCCTGGGCCCATCTGTCATTGACCTTGCGTCAAATGAACAGGGGGTTAGCCCCCTAATTAACCAGGCCGGCCGGCGTTTAGCCGCCAGTGGCACTGGACGCGGCGGCGCCCACTGGAGAGGGGCTCTCCATCCACCTCTTGTCGCGGGAGAGGCGCCAAATAGGCCCCTCTCGCACGCGTGCGTCGTCTGGAGGGGAAGGGGAGGCCAAAGGCGGGCCGGGAGCACGACGGCGAGCACAAGGGCGCGGCGGCCGTGCTCGGGCTCGACGGCAACGGGGACTGGGGCCTCGGGGAGGAGCGTGGAAGAGCTGGGAGGAAGCGGAGGCTCACCCCGTGCGTGTTGGAGTGGACGGGGTCGACGGAGGAGCGCCGAAGGGGAGGCTATTGCTCGCTGGAGTTCTTCGGTGGCCGGCGGCGAAACTTGAAGCTGGCGTCGTCCTTGAAGCTCCTCTGCGCAAATTAGAGGTCCACGGAGACGAGGTCGATGGAGGCGGGCGTCCTGGACAACTCGGTGCGGCGGAGGGAGGCCAGTGGCCGCGGTGGCGCGAGCCGGTGAGCTCGGGGCGCTCGGGATCCTTGCGGAAATCGCAGGAGAGAGAGGAGAGGCGGGCTCCAGATGAGGGGGAAATGGAAGGGGGAAGAAGTCCTGGGCTCCACGACGCGATATGGACGAAGGGGGCAGCCAGGCAGCTGCCTGGCGGCCATGCCGGGCTCGCCGGCGACCTGGCTGCCTGCCTTTCCAGTGGAGGAAGACGACCCTGCCCTTTTGGGCTGGGACTCCTCTGCTGGGCCAGGTGGGCCAGGTAGGCCGAAGGGGTAAGTGACCTTTGGCCCCTTTTGTTTCTTTTTCTTTTTATTTTATTTGCTTTCTATTTTATTCGTTTTGCTCTGAAAAAAATACCAAAGCATTTTTATAAAATCCCCAAATATTTTATTTGGACTTATGTGATATATTGCTAGTCACTCCCAAGATTTGAAGATTTTTTAAATTCAAAACATTTGAATTACAATTCAAATAGCATTTAAATTTAATTTCCAAGCCTCTGTTTGAGTATTTGAAAAATCCATGAGCATGGGTTTGACTCCAAATCATTTTTAAAATGATCACACTCATTTATAGGACTTTTCAAAAATGTTTGGAGGATTTTTGGAAAAAAAATTATCTAGCCTTTTATTTAAATTCTTTTTGAGGCTTTTTCCAAATCCCCAATTCTTAAACCATAGAATTTAAACATGATGCAATTATTTCTAGAAATACAAAGCACATACCAAAACTAGGGTTGTGACAAGTCGCCCCCACTCAAAAGACTCTCGTCCCGAGATTCAGAAGTAGTCGGGAAGAGGGTGGGGTATTCAACTCGAAGATGATCTTCTCGTTCCCAGGTGGCTTCCTTCTCAGAATGGTTGGACCACTGCACTTTGACGAAATCTTCTGACGTCGGGTGGTGCGCTCAGCTTCATCGAGGATACAGACGGGATACTCTCGATACGACAGGTTTTCTTAGAGATCAAGCCTGAGTTGAGATACATGGAAGACATCGTGAACCTGAGAAAGATGCGGGGGTAGTTCAAGTTGGTAGGCAACTTCTCCACGTTTAGCTAGAATGCGAAAGGGGCCTATGTAACGTGGGGCCAATTTTCCTTTGATACCGAAGCGATGGGTTCCCTTCAGAGGAGTAACCCGGAGGTAAGCCTTCTCGTCCAGCTCGTAGCTCTCTGGCCTATGATGACGATCATAGTAGCTTTTCTGACGAGACTAGGCTGTTTTCAATTGCGCACGAACAATGCGAACCTTCTCTTCTACTTCCTGGATCATATCCGGTCCAAAGAATTGTCTTTTACCGGTTTCTGACCAGTTCAATGGTGGTCGACATTTTCGTCCATAGAGAAATTCAAAGGGTGCCATGCCCAAGCTAGATTGGAAGTTGTTGTTATAAGCAATCTCGGCGAATGGAAGAGATTTCTCCCAACTCTTTCCGAATGAGATAACACAGGCTCTGAGCATGTCTTCGAGAACTTGATTCACTCTTTCTACTTGACCACTTGACTAGGGATGAAAGGCAGTGCTAAAGGAGAGATGGGTTCCCATAGCATTTTGAAAACTTTCCCAAAATCGAGAGGTGAAAATACTTCCTCGGTCTGAATTGATTTCCAAAGGAACACCATGGAGAGAAACGATTCGGGAGACATATAAATCCGCTAACTGGCTAGCAGTTATACTCTCGCGAACAGGAAGGAAATGAGCAACTTTGGAAAGACGGTCAATGACCACGAAGATGGCATTGTTTCCCTTCTGAGACTTTGGAAAGCCAGTGATGAAATCCATACTGACTTTATCCCATTTCCACTCAGGAATGGCTAAAGGTTGAAGAGTACCAGCAGGTCTTTGATGCTCTGCTTTCACACGACGACAAACATCGCACTCAGCAACATATCGAGCGATTTCTCGCTTCATCCTAATTCACCAAAATCTCTGGCGTAGATCTTGATACATCTTAGTACTACCAGGATGAATCGAGAGAGGGGTGTCATGGGATTCCTTAAGGATCTGCTGCCTTAGATTCCTATCCTTCAGAACTACCATCCTATTCTCGAAGTACACAGTACCCTCATGGTCTAGGGTAAAACGTTTTGCCTTACCTCTAGCAATGTTCTGTTTGATATACCGGATACCTCGAGCACGTTGTTGAACATCTTTGATTTTATCCTCAAGGGTTGGTTTCACTGTCAAGGTGGAAAGGAATCCATGGGGAACAATCTCGAGGTTGAGCTTTCCAAATTCCTCACAGAGAAGTGGTTGATATTGTTGTAACATGAGGTTGTTACAATACGACTTACGACTAGGTGCATCAACCATGACATTGGCTTTGCCTGGGGGTGTAAGAGATACTTAAGTCATAATCTTTTATCAACTCTATCCAGCGTCTTTGCCTGAGGTTAAGATCTGGCTGGGTGAATATGTATTTGAGGCTTTGGTGATCGATATAGATTTCACAACGATTACCAAGGAGGTAATGTCGCCAAGTCTTCAGGGCATGAATTATGGCAGCGAGTTCAAGATCATGGGTAGGATAGTTCTCTTCATGTGGACGCAACTGGCGTGAAGCATATACTACTTGTAAGAGCAAAGTTATACCCCCATGAGTTTTGGATATTGTTGGGCAAAACAGTAGAGGAACTAACAAGTTTTCTAGTGTAAAACAGATGGTTAGGTTCCTGAAGTTATAGGTTGGTGATAAAGCTTCAACAAAGATTTACACTTTTACTAAAGCATATCCTCTGGAGTGAAGCTCATCACGGATGTCGACCCCTAAAAAGATAAGGAATCCTGAAGCACGTCTCATCGAAGAAGATGACCAAGATGGCGCAAGACTTAGTAGTTTTTGCGTAGTTCTTTTTCACTTCTTTGAGTCGTAGGAAAAACCGTACTATCAAGAGGGGTTTAGTAAATGTACTCCGAAGGTTTTGGTGAACAGACTCAGATCGAATCCAAACCAGTGAGAAGCCAGAGTTGAGAAATCTCATGTGCACTAGGTAATGCTTCACCAGCGAAGACTTAGTTCTTTCGGCTACTGAAGCAAAACCAAGTCCGTGAGTCAGCTTTACTTGGACCGCAAGTAAAGTTGCGCTTTGATTGGAAATATGACCGTTGGTGACAGGTGTCAAGCTGTCACATCGGGTCACTTCAGTCATTTCGCACCTTGGGATTGCCACCTATAAATTCGCCACCCCCGCCCTCATTGGCGGGCGGCTGCTCCGAGATTATTTTCCTTACAGTGAAGGAGAGAGAGCAACCCCACCGAAGCAAACCAAAAACCCATCCACCGAAGCATAAGTCCTATTGATCTGAGTTGATTCATTATGACTTCGGAAGAAGTTTGCTAGCCTTTTATCTTAGAGAACTGCAATTCTCCTAGACGGTTAGAGAGTTGTTCTTCAGAGAGCGAAGAGTTATTGTTCCCTCGAAGTCCAGTTTGTCAAAGGTTTTGGTGATTTCCTCAATAATCAACCACGAGTGAAGAACTGACCAACCTCAAGGAGATTGGTGCAGTGGAGATACGGACGGAGAGAGGTTAGCTCCTGTGTTCAATCACAAGTCCCTCCAACCAGACGTATCACTTTGCAGAGTGTGAACTGGTCGAACAAACATCGCCGAGTCAAGAGTTCGTTTTACTTTCCGCACTTACATTCAGTTTATCAATTGCTTCAGTGATATGCTTCAATGCAATTGATTCGATGCTTTTGATTCGCTATGTTATGCTTCAATCATGTTCTGCTTCAACGTTTACCTTTCTGTTGAAACTCTTCTGCTGTTAAGTTATGATTCACTTCATAGTTTCATGCAAAAATTTGAAGTGATCATTCACCACCTCCCCCTCTGATCACATACTTGGACTTACACTACCACATGTCGATCTTGCATAAGTATTCATCCTAACCCTTGCCGTGAAGCATCACAATAGATTTCGAAATCCTTTTTGGTGTTTGGAGGCGCAAGTACGGGTGCAGAAGTCAATCTTTTTTTTAGCTCTTGAAAGCTTTCCTCGCACTTGGGGGTCCATTCGAATTTCTTATCTTTCTTGAGGAGTTCAGTTAGAGGCTTTGCAACTTTGGAGAAGTTCTCAACGAAGCGGCGACAATAGCTTGCTAGGCCAAGAAAACTCCTAACTTGCTTAACCGATTCAGGTGGAGTCCAGTCAAGGACGGCCTGAACTCTCTCGGGATTCACAGCAATGCCTTTTGCAGAAATCACGTGGCCTAGGTAGGTCACTTCTAGAAGCCAGAATTCACATTTGGAAAACTTAGCATAAAGGCGATGCTCTCTAATTTTCATCAATACCAGCCTAAGATGCTCAGCATGTTCTTCTTCGTTCTTCGAGTATATAAGGATGTCATCAAGGTAAACCACAACGAACTTGTCCAAATACTCCATGAAGATCGCATTCATTAAGCGCGAAAAAGTGGCTGGGGCATTGGTTAAACCGAAGGACATGACGGTGTACTCATACATACCATAACGAGTAGTAAAAGCCGTTTTGGGAATGTCCTCGTTTCTGATTTTGATTTGATGATAACCTAATCTCAAATCCATCTTGGAGAAGACAGAGGATCCAGCAAGTTGATCATAAAGATCATTGATCCTGGGAAGTGGGTACTTGTTCTTTATCGTCGCTAGATTTAGCGGGCGATAGTCTACGCACATCCTTTTCGTGCCATCTTTCTTCGTTACGAACAGAACGGGGCAACCCCATGGCGATGAGCTAGGGCGGATGAAGCCTTTTGCCAACGAATCTTCAAGTTGGATTTTAAGCTCAGCTAACTCATGTGGGGCTTATTCTATATGGGCGTCTGGAAATTGGGGCGGTGCCTGGGATAAGATCTACAATGAATTCTACACACCTGTCGGGTGGCATGATTTAAGGGGTTGGGTTACTGGATAGCTTCCTAGAGGATGACCAAGGTTTACTAGGGGCTACAACAGATATGTCAGAGTAGCAAAGTACCCCAACACGATGGTTAGTGTGGTTCTTCTTGCTATAAGACATCTAAATTTGGAGGAAGAGCTGCAAATGAATCACTATAGGTTTCTAGAATAAACCTACATCAAACACTATGGAGCTGTTGGGAATGCCACCTAACAAATCTTGTATAAGGACAACCAAGAAAGAGCGAAGGATTTTGCAAATGCATCAGATTATGAAGAAACCTGGGGTGACTCGGACAGCATAACGGCTGTACCGGGGTGGTAAAATGAATCAATCTGCAAGAATGATCAGAACCTTCTCAAAAGGCTCGATGGAATGGTAACTCTAGACAACCAAAACATTCCTACAACTATGGAGAGTCAAACAACGAGATGTTCTAGTATAGACATAGATGATCCTAGTCCTATCTTCCCGTAGAAAAGATGAGGGTGACTCAGAACTCAGATCGATGAGGGTAAGGAGAAAAATGAAGCCTTACGTTGTTCCCTTATACCCAATGTAACTATATAACTATAGAATGCTAGACTCGACTTCGGCCAAGGATTAGTAATCCTACAGGCAGTCCTGCTCTGATACCAAGTCTGTCGGGACCCAGGGTTTGCATATGTAATTCCTGTTACAACACAATCATATGGAGAGCCAAGAGCCGTACCCAATTGTCTAAGCAGACAAGGCCAAGCACAGAGCACTCTCGGAAAGCATCGAACGTGAGGGGCATCCCATCCAGGCCGGATGATCAACTGAGATGGGTCCTCATCACCCGCTCAGAAGTCCAAATGATTATGGGTGGTGAAATCCCATACTCATAGACAAGTCGCCTCAACCATATTATCGATTGAATTATAACGCTTGCATAAACAGACTCCAGCCCGATCTCTTAGTCGGGGTCTCGGGCGGGCTCAATCATACAACAAAGTGTGCCACGTGACAGAGTCACGAGCAATCGCATCGCGATGCCCCAAGCTGCGCACATCTAAGGGCCACTTGGTGTATAAAAGACCGCCGACAAGAACTCAACTAAGCTATCGAATCCCACACTAAGACATGCACGTTATAATCATACACGCAGCATACATGTCTAGTGTAAACAGTAGGTAACACAACATGAACTCTACGAACTCATAGTTTTATTGCATCTTCTATACAGAGCAGATATAGTAGTGTTACAAGCAGAGATCACATAACTGTGACCCAACATTACATCATACAACAACGGAAGAAAATTATGTCTTAGTAAAGACAAGGTTAACAAATGGCTTAAGAAGCCTTTAAGGAAACACAACGACCCTCCAGAGGGACCAGGCTGCTGTCTGGGACTACATTACTTCGTCGGCGTCGAGCTTGAGGGGGAGGCCACCATCAGGGTCAGTGGTCTCGTCTCTAAAACATAGAATAAGAAAACGTGAGTACAAAGTCATACTCAGCAAGACTTACGTCAGAACTATACTACTCATGCTCAGGTATCAAGGTAAAGGCAAGTGGGGTTGTAATGCAGAAAGCTTTGACTTGGCTATCATGTACTACGACTACAGAGAGTTGAGATGGGAGGCGCACACGAGTCCATCTAATCTTGATCACCACATCAATACACCACCATGGATCCTTCCTGGACTTCCCCACGAGGAAGCAACCCAAGCACTCACACTTATCTTGAGATTTTTAGAGTATCCATTTGAGTTGTCTAATAATCAAGTAAAGATCTCCAAGTAGTCCATAACCGCGGACATGGCTATTCGAATAGTTCATTAACCCTGCAGGGGTGTACTTCTTCACATACGTAGCTACACTTACCGCCTAGAACTTGTCACCTTCAAGCGGTGTCGGCGAGGATAGTACCACGACACTTACCTCACGGCTCCAACTCTAGTCCAGGGGATCTCCTATCTTAGTATGTACCCCAATCGGGAATCCGACCGGGATTTCCGTTCAGGACCCAGACGATGTATGGACGGTCCGACAAGCCCACCTCGACGGATGGTGCTGCGCTTGCCTAAAACCGTGCTACATTATGAAATCAAATAGAAGAATATTAACCCATGCGAATCCTGGACCATAGTCAGGGTGAGTTAATAGGTCGAGAGGGGTCAATGAGCCCAACATGTGGTAGTAATCTGTGTCTTGGATCACAACACAAGAACTCGGGGCCTAGGGCAGTGTAAATGAGACAACCTACTGTGTACTCCTACACAACCTCTCATTGTTCACTTATATTAGGGTGACTTCATCAACACGTTACCACCTTGTTGCATGTGTTCACTACCATCCCGATACATCACCGAGATGGATCATCTTCATTGCATACAACTCTAGCATGGCATAGCATAACATGTATGAAGGGCCACATGATGAACACAAACAAACTTGTATCTGCTAAGTTGAGGTTTTCTTAATACTGTGGCAGCAATGATAGGTCATGCAAAGGATGGGTTCCATTAGCGGTAGAACGGTAACATGTGAATCACCTAACCATGCATAAGAGAACAAGAGGGAAACTGGGTTTTTATAGATATGATCAAAGGGGGTTTGCTTGCCTTATTGTCGGGACTCGGGGTGCCACTCTTCGAAGAAACAGGAACTACGTCCGGCGATGGATCTATCGAGAAGAAACAAACACCGAGACACAAGTATGAACATTACATTGCAATGCACATTCAAGAAATAAAATCATGGCATGGTACTGATGTGATCTATGTTCAATTTGCAACAAGTTAATTGAAGTTGATTTGAATAAGAAATTCAAATTCAAACTCCAAATGTTGTTCAAATTATCCCAAGTTGCATTTGATAAAGTTTGGTCTTTGTAAACTAGGTTGTTATGTGTATGATATGCCTCTGATGTTCGTGTGATAAGGTTGGCATTGCAAATATTTAATTTGAAATGATTTAAACATTTATTTTGAATTATTCCAAATAACCCAAATAGATAAATGCTACTGGTCCATCATCATGGATGTGTTTTTCATCTATGAAAATATGATATTTGGAATCCTTGCATTTTTCTGATGATTTTTTATATATAACACTTTTGATTTGGAGTTATGGTTTAAAAGTTATTGAATTTCAAAGATTTAATCAATTTCTGGAATTTTCTGGATTATCTGTAAAAAGAAAAAGGCTTTACTGCGTCATGCCTGCGTCATGCTGACGCAGGGGGGGCTGACAGGTGGGACCCCTTGGTCAGTGACACAGGGGTTAATCCCCGTCTTAATTAGCCTCTGGTTAATTAGAGGGGGGCCCTGGGCCCATCTGTCATTGACCTTGGGTCAAATGAACATGGGGTTAGCCCCCTAATTAACCAGGCCGGCAGGCGTTTAGCCGCCGGTGGCACTAGACGCGGCGGAGCCCACTGTAGAGGGGCTCTCCGGCCACCTCTTGGCACGGGAGGGGCGCCAAACAGGCCCTCTCGCACGCGTGCGTCGTCTGGAGGGGAAGGGGAGGCCAAAGGCGGGCCGGGAGCACGACGGCGAGCAAAAGGGCGCGGCGGCCGTGCTCGGGCTCGACGGCAACGGCGACTGGGGCCTTGGGGAGGAGCGTGGAAGAGCTGGGAGGAAGCGTAGGCTCACCCCGAGCGTGCTGGAGTGGACGGGGGCGACGGAGGAGCGCCGGAGGGGAGGCTATTGCTCGCCGGAGTTCTTCGGTGGCCGGCGGCGAAACTTGAAGCTGGCGTCGTCCTTGAAGCTCCTCTGCGCAAATTGGAGGTCCACGCAGACGAGGTCGATGGCGGCGGGCATCCTGGACAACTCGGTGCGGCGGAGGGAGGCCAGTGGCCGTGGTGGCGCGAGCCGGTGAGCTCGGGGCGCTCGGGATCCTTGCGGAAATCGCCGGAGAGAGAGGAGAGGAGGGCCCCAGGCGAGGGGGAAATGGAATGGGGAAGAAGTCCAGGGCTCCACAGCGCGATATGGACGAAGGGGGCAGCCATGCAGCTGCCTGGCGGCCATGCCGGGCTCGCCGGCGACCTGGCTGCCTGCCTATCCAGTGGAGGAAGACGACCCTGCCCTTTTGGGCTGGGCTTCCTCTGCTGGGCCAGGTGGGCCAGGTAGGCCGAAGGGGTAAGTGGCCTTTGGCCCCTTTTGTTTCTTTTTCTTTTTCTTTTATTTGCTTCTGTTTTATCTGTTTTGCTCTGAAAAAATTACCAAAGCATTTTTATAAAATCCCCAAATATTTTATTTGGACTTATGTGAATATTACTAGTCACTCCCAAGATTTGAAGATTTTTGAAATTCAAAACATTTGAATTTCAATTCAAATAGCATTTACATTTAATTTCCAAGCCTCTGTTTGAGTATTTGAAAAATCCATGACCATGGGTTTGACTCCAAATCATTTTTTAAATGATCACACTCATTTAGGACGTTTGAAAAATGTTTGGAGGATTTTTGGAAAAAAAAATTATCTGGCCTTTTATTTAAATTCTTTTTGAGGCTTTTTCCAAATCCCCAATTCTTAAACCATAGAATTTAAACATGATGCAATTATTTCTAGAAAAAAAGCACATACCAAAACTAGGGTTGTGACAGATTGACAACCTCTCTGAACTTAGTTGGGATGAAAGTTAATTGTATTGTGTGAAGGTCCAGGTCAAGGAAGCAACGTTTGTCTTAAACGGTGCCATTGTTTTCTTGCCACCTACTTATCATCGCCGGAGTCCTACGGGAGATAAACCCTATCCTCTACATAGGGGAAATTTGCTGCTATCCTACATCTGACCTTCCACTTGGGGTAACCAACGAAGGGCGAGAATCCATTATCACTTCCACGCCATCAGCGTCCAGTTCGTTGAATTGAATTGCTTGAGGACAAGAAATATGCTAAGCTTGGGGGAGTTGATACGTCTCAAACGTATGTACTTTTCCAAACACTTTTGCTATTGTTTTGCCCTCATCCTTGCATGATTTGAACGAAACTAACCCAGACTAACGATGTTTTCAGCAGAGCTGCCTGTATGGTTTTATTGTGTGCATGAAAATGGATTTTTAGGTACCTAGGAAAATTCTGGGAAAATTCACAGAAAATCCACGCACCAGAAGCTTCCACGAGCCAGAAGTTGGGCCGGAGGGGGCCAGAGGGGCCCTAGACGCCCTGCTGTTGCGGCCCGACCCCTGGCCGCGCAGGGGTGGGGCCTAGGGGGCTCCCACCTCCTCTGGTGCCCTACCTGGCCCCCTATTAATTACCAGGACGCGGAAACCCCAGAACATAAGTAGTTTTCTCAGTTTCTGTCACGGAGCCGCCGCCACCTCTGTTCTTCTTCGGGAGGGCTAATCTGGAGGCTGTTTTGGCCTCCGGTGAGGGGAGATCATCTCCATCGTCATCATCGTCACCACTCCATCCTCCCTCCATGACTTCTCTTCACATGTGTGATTAATTCCCTGCTGTAGGAAAAGGGGATGGGATGGATTTGATGAGTTAGATCATGTAATAGTTTGTCAGATTGTTGGGGGCATGTGTCCTATCATCTACTTTGGTGTTTACCATCTTTGCTACAACTTGTTGCTCTTAATGCTTGTCACTTTGGGCCTGAGTGCCATGTTTTCAGATCTGAACCACTTGTGTTTTCATGATTATATTTATGTTCTTGATCCTATCTATGAGTTGTATGCACCTATTATGGTCCGGAACCGGTGATCCCAAAGGTGACAACTTGGGGCACCAAAGGGGATGGACTATAATTTGAGGATTTCAAGTATCCATTGAGTTTAATACTTTGTTCCGGTGCTCTTTGACAGGAGCACCTTAATCTCCATAAGTTCCTTTTGGCCCCGTTCGTAGCTGGTTGGTAGGAAAAAATATGTTGTGCAAGTTCATAATGCAAGAACGCACAACTACCTACGGGATACATGCCTATTGTTTAATAATTTCCTAGATGATCCTTGCTTTTTAGTGTGCCTTGCCCCGTGTTAAAATCTATTACATGTTCACTCTCATCCAAGAAGCGCCCAACCATCCATCTCCCTAGCCTACAGTGTTTTAATCTTGCTTGTTACTAGTAGTTTTCTTTTTCTATTTTACTTTTGCTGTCGCCACTACCACTATCATATCACCGTTTCTATTAATATTTTGTTGCGAGCAAGTATATTTCAGGTGCGGTTGAATTGACAGCTCAACTGTCAACGCTTATAAATATTCTTTGGCTCCCCTTGTGTCGAACAATAAATTGGGTTATCTTACCCGCGAAGACTATCTCGATCCCCTACAGTTGAGGGTCATCACCATCCAAGTAGTCAAACCATGTGTAGGGAAATTCTTAACAAGAGATTTCATACGTTCCCAATCTTGGGCAATGTGTTCATTATCCACTTGTCTAAAATTCATAATGTTACTTCTCCACTAGATAATTTTAGCAGGTGGGTAGTACTTCCCAATAAAAGCACCCTTGCACTTATTCCAATAATCTATGCTATTCCTAGGCAAGGATTGGAGCCACTCTTTTTCTCTTCCTCTCATGGAGAAAGGAAAAATCTTAATTAACAATGTCACCATCTACTTCTTTGTACTTTTGCATATCACAAAGATCAAAAAAATTAAGTTCAAAGCAACATCATCTCTAGCACCGGATAATTGTTCTTTCATAACAAGATTCAGCAAAGCAGGTTTCATTTCATATGAAGGTGTAGAAGTGGCAGGTGGATCAATAGGAGTGCTAATAAAGTAATTATTGTTGTGACTAGTGAAGTCACACAACTTGGTGTTTTCAGTGGAACCCATAGTAACAGGCAAGTGCAAAGTAACTAATTTTTTGTGGTTTGTGGTATAAGACTCTAAAGCAAAAACTAGAAAGTAAACTAACAAGACTAAAAAGCAAAGGTAAAAGATAGTGTGCAACTCCCCTATCTTGAAGATTGGAGTCCCCAACAACGGCTCCAGAAATTATGCTTGATGGGTGTAGATAACACCTCCTCATTGGTTACCCCAAGTGGAAGGTTATGATGTAGATAGAAGAAAATTCCCCTCGGTGAAGATACCAAGGTTTGTCACCGGCGGACTCCAAATTATTCAAGTAGGTTTCAGTGATGACAAAGATTAAGTTGCTGAATGGAGACAACATTGATGTGGACCTGCACACAGAAACAAATAACTTTGCTCCAAATGAGTTCAGAGAGGTTGTCAGTCTCTCCGGCCTTGTCGTTTACAAACGATCAAATGCACGGTGGAAATAGTGATGGTGATTCCAACTGAAAAGAAACAAACCAGTAAAGAGTTAAGGTGTAAACAATGGTGGAAATATGGACCGAAGTCTCCCAATAGACGATAAAACAGCTAAGCCGGGTGAACAAATTACATCTGGGCAAATGAAAAAATTATAAACGCACCGCAATGCTAACTATGCCACAAGAAAGTGAGGCACAAAAGTACGGGCAGTACGCCAAGACAAGTAGACCATTTATTCATCAGCATCTACTTATGAATCATCCACCTTGAGATATTTATCCAGAATAGCTCGCTGGTAATAAGTTGCGATCCCCACCCAAAGTGTAAACCCAAAGCAACAAACAACTGCATTGACGAACTTTTCTAAGGTAAACAATCCTTGCAACCGCTGTTACAAGCACCGTTGTTTCTCCCTGGTGGAAAAAGCACGTCCCCTAATCTCATGTTTTTGTCACTCAATCTAGACATCGGGGGCCATGAACCCACAATCAAGCATAACGCTCCCTCTTAGAGTTACTATCTACTACTTGGCGAAAGCAATAAAAAGCAACAGAGAACATGCAAGAATTACTCGAGACCAAAATATAAAAGGAGAACCAAATATATAACTCATCACGATCTGAACATAATCTCATAATCCATCGGATCCCAGCAAACACAGCATATCAACAACAGAAAGATTACATAAGTTCCTCGATAATGTAGGGCAGCTCACAAGGGCCATAATTAAAGCACAAGATTGGAGAGAAGACATCACATAGCTACTGTTCATGGACCCATGGTTCAAGGGGGACTACTGATACGTCCAAAACGTATCTATAATTTCTGCTTGCTCCATGCCTCTTTTGTGTGATATTGCTATGATATTCATGAACTTCCATACACTTTTGATCATATTTGGACTAACCTATTAACTCATTGCACCCCAGTGCCAGTTCTTGTTTTCTGTTGTTTTTCTATTTCAGGTTTCCCCCATATTAAAAGTGCTCCAAAAATTCAGAAAAAAATCCAATAAATAATCAGCGCAGAAGAAGCTTCGGGAATCACCAAGGGGGGGACAGAGGGGACCCACCAGGGCCCCAGGCGCCCTCCCGGTGCGCCCTAGGGTGGGGCCGCGCCAGGGGGGAGCCTGGACCCCTGGTGGCCCCCCTGGCTGCCCCCCTTCGCCTATTTATTCATCATGACAAGAAACCCCCGTAACGGGAACCCTTTTTCGCGATCTCTCCTCTGTTCCTCCGCCTCCTCGCTTCCAAGATCGGGAGCACCAGAAGACCTCTTCCTGGCATCCTGCCGGAGGGAGGAACCACCTCCGGGAGCTTCTCCACCTCCATGGATGCTTCCCGGATGAACCGTGAGTAGTCCACCTTGGACCATGGGTCTATGATCAGTATCTATGTGATGTTCTCCTCCCCTCTTTGTTCTTCATGGATTAGACCTCGTGAGCTGCCCTACATGATCGAGGCACATATGTAATATTTATGTTGTTGCTATGCTGAGTTTGCTGGGATCCGATGGATTATGATATTATGTTCAGATTGTGTTTGAGTAATATATTTGATTCTCCTCTTTTATATTTATGTTCTAGAGTAATTCTTGCATGTTCTCCGTTGCTGTTTATTGCTTTGGCCAAGTAGTAGGTAGTGAAGGGAATATGCCCGAGAGGCAATAATAAAGTGGTTATTATCTTATTCCATGTTTATTATAAATGTTTATTTTCATGCTATAATTGTGTTAACCGGAAACGTTAATACATGTGTGTTTAATAAACAGAGAAAAGGTTCCTAGTAATGCCTCTCTTTATACTAGCTTGTTGATTAACGGATGATCAAGGTTTCCTGATCATGAACATTGGATGTTGTTAATAACAAGGTCATGTCATTGGAGAATGATGTGATGAACATACACCCACAGTAGTTATAGCAATACGATCATGTCATCAAGTTTCTATTGCTGTATCAAACTTTCACGAAGTAACCCTAATCCTTAGACCATGAGATCACGTCAATCACTGACACCGGAAGAGTACTTTGATTCCATCAAACGTCACACCGTAACAGGGTGATTATAAAGGTGTCGTTGGGTACTTGGAAAGTGTTAGTTGAGGCTCGTGGATCAAGAGTGGGATTTGTCCATCCAGATGACGGAGAGATATACTCTGGGCCCTCTCGGTGATATCACATTGACATCGCTTGCAAGCACGTGACTGGCTCACGAGGATGTTATATCACGGAACGAGTAAAGAGTACTTGTCGGTAACGAGATCGAACTAGGTATGGATGATACCAAATGATCGGATCTCGGACAAGTAAAATATCGCGAGACAAAAGGAATTGGTTACGGAGTTTTGGTTCACACGATCACTAGTTCATCGTTGAGTAAGTGGGAGTCATCATGGATCTCCAGATCCCGCTGATGATTATTGATCAGAGAAGAGTCTCTGTCATGTCCATTTTATTCACGAACCGTAGGGTGACACACTTAAGGATTCGTTGACGCGTTTGAGTGGATACGGAACGCCAGAGAATATACTGGACAACACATGGACTGTTTTGATAAAACTGCTGGAATAGTTTCGGTATATCAAAATAGTGCAAGGGGATAATTGTTAATGTGTTCATTGAATGAAGTGTTCATCAATGAAGTACTCATTGAATGAAGTGTTCATTAATTTGAGTGACATTAAAAAAGATAATTAAAAGTGTTTTAATGTGATAAACTCTTGGAATTTTGAGTGGAGAATTATGGAAGTTATGGGAATAATGTGTGACCCTTTGTTTTTGTGAGTGGAGAGTCCACCCACATGATGAGGGGAGAGGTGGGGGCACCTCTTGGGGCGTGCTACCCCTTGGGGGCTGCCTCCCCCTCCTATATATAGATGGGTGGAGACCCCTCTACACACCAATTCCTCCATCTCTCATATGTCCTTTGGTTGGCATCTTCCTCCCCTTGCTAGCTGATCCAGTTTCACGAGTACGGTGCTTAGGCGAAGCCCTGCTCAAGATCTTCTCTACCACCACCACCACTATGTTGTAGTGCTGCTGGAGTTCCCGAGGATCCACTACTTTCGCTGCCCAACTGGAGCAAGGGGCGGAGGTCGTCGCTGATCCGTACGTGTGACCGATTACGGAGGTGCTGCCCGTTTGTGGCGCCCATCTTCATCACGACCTTGAGGTCGGCAAGTGATCGACTACATCACCCACGAGAATCGTTCTCGTTAAAGCTTTTGGTCTTCGAGGGTGAGTCCTTCTCAAACCGTTACAAGTGATCTTCTAGATGTGATCTTGGCTGTTACAACCGTAGGAAATTTTTTGTTTTCTATGCAACGAACCCTTCAGTGGTATCAGAGCCTCGTCTATGCGTAGATGCTTTGTACGGTTAGAACACATAGAGATGTGGGCGTTGATCCTCTAGTTGTTACCCTCTTTTGTGCACTTGTGCATATTGCGGCAATGTTGGATTGAAGCGGCCCTAAGCGCAGATTGCGTGTCACGCTTGACATACGGCTTGTACCGTATAAAGTGGCTTTGGGGGTGTCAGTTTCTCTAACATTAGTGATATGGCATTTCGAACGGAGGGCCCTGGAAAGGGATGAAAAGAAACAACTAGCGAATCAACGTTGTGGTTCTTGTCCGTAGGTAAGATCGGTTCTTTCCTAGGAAGCCCAAAACCACGTAAAATTTGCAAAGATAATTTAGAAGCGTCTAACTTGTTTTTGCAGGGCATGTGATGTGATATGGTCATTGTTACAAAATTGTTGTATGAAATGAGATTTATTGTAAACAACCGGCAGGAGCCATATGGTTGTGTTTTTCCTTTTTAAGGCCTGCGTGCTGTAGATATATCCATGAGATATATTGTAATGGAGAAGGACGACCATGGTGGTGGCGCCATGGACCTTGGTGCCGCGCCGGTGGCATGATGGAGATCATACCAAGACGCACAAGATGGGGATCTAATGCGAGAAGGACCATATCATATCACATTATCCATGCATGTGATGTTTATCCTTTTATGCATCTTATTTTGCTTAGTTACGATCATGATCGCTTCGGTAGCATTATAAGATGATCCCTCTCACTTAATATCAAGATAATTATATGTTCTTCCTTAGTATGCACCGTTAAGAAAGTTCGTCGTTTCGAGACACCACGTGATGATCGGGTGTGATAGACTCTACGTTCGCATACAACGGGTGTTTTCAAGCCTAGCATGTACAGACATGGCCTTGAAACACATGCAAATACTAAGGTTCTACTTGGCGAGCCTAGCATGTACAGACATGGCCTCGGAACATGGACCGAAAGGTTAAGCACGAGTCATATGGATGATATGATGAACCATATTGAGATGCTCGCCACTGCAGCTACACCGCCTCACGTGATGATCGGTCGTGGTGTAGTGAATTTGGTTCGTGTAATCACCAAAGACGACTCGAGGGATGTTGTTTTTGAGTGGGAGTTAGATGAACTCATTTTATCATGAACTAAATCAAAGTGAATTTGCATAGTTCGTTGTAGTCATTGGCATTTGTTTACTACCTTTGAGCTTAGCTATAATTGAGATAATAGAACTATAGAATTCTGGATATTTAACTTTACGGACTGGTAGCGTATTGTTTGAGTGTCAATCTAAAGTTTAAAGTCTTATTGCAAACTTTATCAAACCTTGCTTGCTCCATGAAGTTTAATAATGTGTATTAAATCGAGAGTAACAATTCCAGTGTTAGTGTCTAAGTATCACACTTGCCTCCATGATCCTTGATATTCAAATGTTGTTTGTTATTATCAAGGTTATCTAGGAGCTGAAAGGATTGTTTCAGAAACTATCATGTGTGGAAGATATAGCGATATCTGAAACAATGTTTAGTTGCAATGTGATAGAGTAAAATTTAGTGAGAAACATGTTCTCATATTGTATGAGAATTTGTGAAGGTTGGAGACACTATGTGTCCTAATCTCCCAAAAAGGTTTTGGGAACTAATATTGTACTCACAGTTTGTCCCTATGAGCTATGGTAGTTCTGTCATGAAAGTTGTCATGATAGGATGAATGGAAGATGTAGGTAAAATGTTTACTACACTATAAGATTACTAAAGAATGGAATTTGGAAGAACACCAAACATTTGATGACGGTGATCTACATCAAAGTGAGAATCAAAGGGTGTTAGTATTTGACTAACACACTTTGGATTATGTGTCATATGAATGGTGCCACAAGTGATGTTGATAAATTCTTCTAAAAAGGAAAGGAATTGCTGAAAGAGGATCTAAAAAATATTTTGGCGAAAAGAAAAAGGAAAAGACTGGAAATGTCCAGCTCGGGTATATAGATGATATACATGTTATGGGTATATTCATTGCTTGTTAAACAGTGTGATTCTTGAGTATTGGATACTGATTGGTTGGTATGAAGTGTCATACGGAACAACGCAATACAAGAGTTGCAATGGCCTGAGTAACTAGCAAATGAATATGGGATGATTCTCATCAAGAACAAAATAAAGTGTTATTGTGTTTATCGTTGGAATTAAACCTAGCCTTCAAGATTTATTTGAATAATTGTTATTCTGTTCTGGTGTTATACGAACAATAGTTGTTCAAATTATCACCATATTCATAGAAGATGGATGAACTCTATAAATCTTGTTGGAGAAATCACATCCATAATAACTGATGCTAAACATGTCACAAGACAAATGATTAGAAGATCACTTATGAGTGACACCACCGTTTGAATCATATTGGAAAGAAACACATGAAGAAACTCCATGGTGATGGAATTTTGGAGTCTTTTGATTTTGAATCAATTGACGGTTGTGAGAAATTTCTAGAGATGATTGAAACACCGTTTAAATCATATTGGAAAGATAACATGAAGAAACTCCATGTTGGTGGAATTTTGGAGTCTTTTGATTTTGAATCAATTGACGCTTGTAAGAATTTCCTAGAAATGATTGAAACTCCGTTCATAGGCCAAAGAAGGACGGACGACTAACTTATTGGACATTATACATGTTGATGTGTATAGTTCATTATGTGTATCCGTGTGTGGTGGGTCTTATAACTTCATATACTTTAACCGAGGATTTGAGTGAATATATGTGTATATTTACTTGATAAGGAAGAAGTATGAAATGTTTGAAATTGTTCAAATAAATTTCAAGATGAAGTGAAAATCATTGTAACGAGAAAATAAGAGTTTATGATTGGATCATAAAAGAAGATTTTTGAGTTAAAAGTTTAGCAAATGCCTGAGAGTTTAGGAATCGTTCCAAAACTTGCATTTCCCGAAACACCATAGGAGTATGGAGTGTTCGAGAGATGTAATCAAACCTTGTTTGACATGGTAAGGATCAAAGGTGTTATTTATAAAATTGCCATTATATTTTAAGGATTAAGCTTTAGAGACTACCGCTTTTCACTGAAAAGAGCGCCATCGAGATCCGTTGAAATGACACCATATGAGTTGTGGAATGGGATAAAACCCAATTTGTCTTTTCTTAAATTTTGGTATGCAAGGCATATGTAAAATGTTTACAACCAAAGTCGGATAAAGTACGTCTTTGTAGGTTATCCCAAAGTAACCGTTGGGTATTCCTCCAGAACACTAAAGACAAAAGTTTTTTTTGTGGCTAAGAGCATCAAGTTTCTTGAGAAGGAATTTTTGCGAAAAGTTAAGTGGGAGGACAGTAGAACTTCGATTAGGTTGTTGAACCTAAGCTTTATGTGCTAAGTGGCGCAGCGCCGGAAAGTGTCCCGAAAGCGGCCGCAATGCTCTTGGCTCCCGTGTCCCAAAGGTTGTGGTCACGGCGATCTAAGTTCCTATTGAACTGCGTAGTTCGGGTAATCGATCAAATAGAAAGATTTGAGATTGAATCATTGTTATTTGATAATAATGGACCGACTACATGCAAAGAAGCAATGATGGGCCCTGACTCCGTCAAAATGGCTAGAAGCTATAAAATCCGTGATAGTTCCATACACGAGAAACCAAGTTTCTGAACTTGGAAGACCCTCTAGATACCGTGTTTGGATCTATAAAGAAACAGACGTGGATGTTCTCACATCTATGAAATATTCGACATATCGTTAAAATGGTTTACGATTATGTTCAAAGAATTGGCTATGACAAGATTTGATCTTTCATAACGATATTTAGTCTGGACGGATTATTGTAGCAACCACTACATATGCTAGTTTTGGTATATGGTAGTTGAACAAACAGAACAACGTTCTTCTAATAGAATGGTTACCTAGGACGTGTACAGGACACGGTCCAAAGGGTTCTGTTAATTCAAAGGATGCTAAAATATCATGCAAATTTCAATGGTTGAAATAAGCATTCGCGGAGTTGGAATCTTCATCATGATGAAATTGTTAAAACGTTTAGTTTCATCAGAGACGGTGAAGATGCTTGCTTTTGCAAGAAATTAAGTGGGAGCGCTGAGACATATTTCTAATACATTATGTAGAAGACATATTGTTGATTGGAAATGATGTATCTTTTATTGACACGGGTGAATTTTCATTGAAAATTTGATTTTAATGGAAGATTTGGGCAAAACCAGTATATTGGGCTAATATGGTCTATATAGATAGATTGAGGTGCTAATATGGTTGGGCCGAAGTACATGTATGAAATATTGAATAAGTTCAATATGGAAATGACGAGAAAAGTTCTTGCCGCATGGAAAAGGTTGAAGCGAGATTCAAGTGTTTTGACACTTGGTGAGTAAAATCACATGAATGATTTGATCAATCATGTACACCATGATATGTACAATTCCAAGAATGTCCTATGCTCTAAATGTTATGAGCATATACCAGAATGATTCATAAGATGATCATTGGACAATAGTAAAGATATCCTTACGTGCTTTGGAAGGACTAAGAATATATATTATGTATGTTGGACAATAGTTCATTGTAAAGTGTTACATTGATACTAGTTTTGTCGCAAGATACAATCTAAATTTATCTCAATTTTGGCGGTATGTTAAGGTGGCAAAATGTAATGGAAGAAAGTTCCATGATAGATTTGGAATAGTTCCAAATGGATTTGGATGAGTTCCAAAGTTAAGACATTATAACGAATACTACAAGGAAAGGCTAAGTATATGACTGCTCTAGCAGCAGCAAAGGAGGGCATTTGTGTCAAGAAGTTTGTTTGACAAACTAGGTGTAGTTCCAAGCGAGCTAATACTATGAAGATCTATTGTACGACAATAGATTCAACATGTTTTGAGCTCAAGGGACTAAGGTCTCACCGGAGGACCAAATTTATGCAATGCCATCTCATTAGTGAATGAGTGATGCGTAGAGACGCAAAGAAATGCAAATACACACGGACCTGAAGTGTCAGATCTGGAGATTAGGTTTACCACTAGCAATGCGTATGGATAACAACTGAATGCCATAGGTGTTGGATGCGCAAGTACCAAACTAGATTATTGACTCTAGTGCAAGTGGGAGACTGAAGGGAATATGCCCGAGAGGCAATAATAAAGTGGTTATTATCTTATTCCATGTTTATGATAAATGTTTATTTTCATGCTATAATTGTGTTAACCGGAAACGTTAATACATGTGTGTTTAATAAACAGAGAAAAGGTTCCTAGTAATGCCTCTCTTTATACTAGCTTGTTGATTAACGGATGATCAAGGTTTCCTGATCATGAACATTGGATGTTGTTAATAACAAGGTCATGTCATTGGAGAATGATGTGATGAACATACACCCACAGTATTTATAGCAATACGATCATGTCATCAAGTTTCTATTGCTGTATCAAACTTTCACGAAGTAACCCTAATCCTTAGACCATGAGATCACGTCAATCACTGACACCGGAAGAGTACTTTGATTCCATCAAACGTCACACCGTAACAGGGTGATTATAAAGGTGTCGTTGGGTACTTGGAAAGTGTTAGTTGAGGCTCGTGGATCAAGAGTGGGATTTGTCCATCCAGATGACGGAGAGATATACTCTGGGCCCTCTCGGTGATATCACATTGACATCGCTTGCAAGCACGTGACTGGCTCACGAGGATGTTATATCACGGAACGAGTAAAGAGTACTTGTCGGTAACGAGATCGAACTAGGTATGGATGATACCAAATGATCGGATCTCGGACAAGTAAAATATCGCGAGACAAAAGGAATTGGTTACGGAGTTTTGGTTCACACGATCACTAGTTCATCGTTGAGTAAGTGGGAGTCATCATGGATCTCCAGATCCCGCTGATGATTATTGATCAGAGAAGAGTCTCTGTCATGTCCATTTTATTCACGAACCGTAGGGTGACACACTTAAGGATTCGTTGACGCGTTTGAGTGGATACGGAACGCCAGAGAATATACTGGACAACACATGGACTGTTTTGATAAAACTGCTGGAATAGTTTCGGTATATCAAAATAGTGCAAGGGGATAATTGTTAATGTGTTCATTGAATGAAGTGTTCATCAATGAAGTACTCATTGAATGAAGTGTTCATTAATTTGAGTGACATTAAACAAGATAATTAAAAGTGTTTTAATGTGATAAACTCTTGGAATTTTGAGTGGAGAATTATGGAAGTTATGGGAATAATGTGTGACCCTTTGTTTTTGTGAGTGGAGAGTCCACCCACATGATGAGGGGAGAGGTGGGGGCACCTCTTGGGGCGTGCTACCCCTTGGGGGCTGCCTCCCCCTCCTATATATAGATGGGTGGAGACCCCTCTACACACCAATTCCTCCATCTCTCATATGTCCTTTGGTTGGCATCTTCCTCCCCTTGCTAGCTGATCCAGTTTCACGAGTACGGTGCTTAGGCGAAGCCCTGCTCAAGATCTTCTCTACCACCACCACCACTATGTTGTAGTGCTGCTGGAGTTCCCGAGGATCCACTACTTTCGCTGCCCAACTGGAGCAAGGGGCGGAGGTCGTCGCTGATCCGTACGTGTGACCGATTACGGAGGTGCTGCCCGTTTGTGGCGCCCATCTTCATCACGACCTTGAGGTCGGCAAGTGATCGACTACATCACCCACGAGAATCGTTCTCGTTAAAGCTTTTGGTCTTCGAGGGTGAGTCCTTCTCAAACCGTTACAAGTGATCTTCTAGATGTGATCTTGGCTGTTACAACCGTAGGAAATTTTTTGTTTTCTATGCAACGAACCCTTCAGTGGTATCAGAGCCTCGTCTATGCGTAGATGCTTTGTACGGTTAGAACACATAGAGATGTGGGCGTTGATCCTCTAGTTGTTACCCTCTTTTGTGCACTTGTGCATATTGCGGCAATGTTGGATTGAAGCGGCCCTAAGCGCAGATTGCGTGTCACGCTTGACATACGGCTTGTACCGTATAAAGTGGCTTTGGGGGTGTCAGTTTCTCTAACATTAGTGATATGGCATTTCGAACGGAGGGCCCTGGAAAGGGATGAAAAGAAACAACTAGCGAATCAACGTTGTGGTTCTTGTCCATAGGTAAGATCGGTTCTTTCCTAGGAAGCCCAAAACCACGTAAAATTTGCAAAGATAATTTAGAAGCGTCTAACTTGTTTTTGCAGGGCATGTGATGTGATATGGTCATTGTTACAAAATTGTTGTATGAAATGAGATTTATTGTAAACAACCGGCAGGAGCCATATGGTTGTGTTTTTCCTTTTTAAGGCCTGCGTGCTGTAGATATATCCATGAGATATATTGTAATGGAGAAGGACGACCATGGTGGTGGCGCCATGGACCTTGGTGCCGCGCCGGTGGCATGATGGAGATCATACCAAGACGCACAAGATGGGGATCTAATGCGAGAAGGACCATATCATATCACATTATCCATGCATGTGATGTTTATCCTTTTATGCATCTTATTTTGCTTAGTTACGATCATGATCGCTTCGGTAGCATTATAAGATGATCCCTCTCACTTAATATCAAGATAATTATATGTTCTTCCTTAGTATGCACCGTTAAGAAAGTTCGTCGTTTCGAGACACCACGTGATGATCGGGTGTGATAGACTCTACGTTCGCATACAACGGGTGTTTTCAAGCCTAGCATGTACAGACATGGCCTTGAAACACATGCAAATACTAAGGTTCTACTTGGCGAGCCTAGCATGTACAGACATGGCCTCGGAACATGGACCGAAAGGTTAAGCACGAGTCATATGGATGATATGATGAACCATATTGAGATGCTCGCCACTGCAGCTACACCGCCGGGGACTCCACTCTTCAAGATAGGGGAGTTGCACACTATCTTTTATCTTTTCTTTTTAGTCTTGTTAGTTTACCTTTCAGTTTTTGCTTTAGTGTCCTTTATCAAAAAAAAAATAGTATGTCTAGTTCCTTACTTGCCAATCAATGTCTGACTTCTTTGAAACTAGATCTTATTGGCATGGAGGATTCACTGAGGATCAACAAAAGTGGTACAAGGAACACCGCTTGTCTCAAAAGGGGATACACTTATGGTAACAAATACACTAGTTGTATGACTATGCTAGAAACTTGTGCTCAATATATAATATATCTTTCTGCAGGGATGAATCTTGTTGCTTTATGAGTCACAAACACCTTGCTTTTCAATGTGAGTACAATGATGATGAAACCTTAGCTTCTTATGCGAAGAGAAATTATAATTTTGATGATGCAGAGCAAATAGAAGAATTTGTTGCTTATAAGGGTGCCTCTGAAATTACTTCACTTCTTAAAAATATTGATGATGCCCCTTACAAATCTGAGAGTCTTGCTATACTTAACTATTGTTTGGAAAATTACGATGCAAATTATTATATTACTGATCATCTTGAGAGAATCTCTCCCCCAATGGAAGAGACTAATGTTTTGCAGGACTCTATGGAAGAAGAAATTGTTGAACCTGAAAGCTCCTTGGATGAAAAAGAGGAGGATAGTGACGAAGAATGGAGCCATCCATGTCTACCTTCTAAAGAGAGTAACTCTTTGAATCTTACCTTATATGAGTGTTATGATCCTATGGATTCTTTTGAAATATCCCTTTTTGATGAAGTTGATGCCTTCTATGCTTATGGCCGTGATGCCACTATGGATGATGCTTACAGAAATGAACTTTCTATAATTCCTCATGTTAAGCATGAAATTTTTTCTATTGCACCCACACTTGATTGTCCTATTATACTTTTGAAATCTCCAAATCATATTCCGGAGAATTATGCTCTTATTAAGGCTCAATGTGATGGATTGCATTTATCTTATAATCCTAAAGACCGTGTTGAAAATTATACACGTGTGATTGCAGGTCATGAACAACATGATTTATGTGATAGTTACATTCTTGATGTTGTTCATGATACTACTGAAAATTACTTTGAGAGAGGAAAGCTTGGTTCTAAAATCTTTCATGTTACAAAAACACCTCTCTTTTTGATGAAGTTTTTAAAGTTGCTCTTGTTCCACCTTCCTATGCTTGTCACTTTGTGCTTCTTTGATTTATTTTCTTATAAGATGACTATGCATAGGAAGTGGGTTAGACTTAAATGTGTTTTTTATTTTCTTCTTGATGCTCTTTGTTGCTTCAAGTCCTTATTCTTATGTGAGCATCTTTTATAATCTTTATGCCTAGCTTAAAGGCGTAAAAGAAAGCGCTTGTTGGGAGGCAACCCAAGATGTTTTTACTTCTGTTTTTAGTGGTCTTGATGATTTTTTTCTACTGTAGCAACATCATTGTATCTTTACTTTTCAACCTTTGTGCCAATTATAGCCTCATATGACAAGGGAAGTGAAAGTTGTGACATGCTGTCCAGAAAACAGATTATGTCCTCGTGACTAGAAAAATCACACCAAAATCCCAGTTCATCTTTTTGAGCTGAAATGTTTACACAGCGTGCTCTATACAATTATGGAGCTTTCGTATGTTCTGAGTTTTTTTATATGAGTTGCATAAGTAGCCGTAAAAAATTCTTTACTACCTACTGGTCTGTTTTTCACAGATTCTGTCCTGTTTTGCCTTTTCTTTGTTTTGCAAACCTTAAGCTTGCTTTTTCTTTGCAAAAACTTTTTTGAAATCTTGAGAAACCGTATATCTTCAAGAATATCTTTGTTTGCAGCAGATAAAAATATATTTTATTATGGGTACTAACCTCGCTAATCAGATTATGATGAGTTATGTATGAAGGGAGTTTTCAAGTGTGCGAGGGAATATGATGAAAGAAGATTAAGAAGTGTCAAGCGCTCAATCTTGGGGATTCCCCCATGCATCCCCAAGAAATATTCAAGGAGACTCAAGCGTCTAAGCTTAGGGATGCCCCCGTGCATCCCCTTCTCCATCAACAATTATCAGTTCGTCTCTCGTTTCACTATATTTTTATCACTTCATGCGTTATGTCCTATGCTTGGAGCGTCTTGCTCTTAGGTTTTATTTTTAGTTTTCTTTAGCTTTGCTTGCTGTTCATAACAAGTTAGAACCCAGTTTCTTTGTGTGGGAGAGAAACACGCTCCACTTCAAAAATCTAGAACACAACATATGATTTTTCATGCTTATCTTTGCTGTGTGTTTTTTTTCTTTTTCATAGCTACTGCCATGTTTTGCTCTTAGTTTTCATGTTTATCTTTTCAAAGAGCTTTTGTTTAGTTTGTTGCTGGAACTCTCTTGAGTTTTCATGTTTATCTTGTTTAGAGAGTTTTCCTGTTGCACTGAGTTTTGTGTCTTGATTTGAAGTAGGTAATTGAGGTTGCTATTCTTTTTTAGTCGTAACTTGCAATAGTTTTGAGGTATTGTTTTGAGTAATGTTTGGACTTTTGGTGTCAAGAGCTTTAGCCTATTAGTGATAAATGTCGTATTTTGGGCAATCCGTGTTTATTTTCAAAACCTACAAAATTAGTTGAGAACTCTAGCTACTAGATGGATCACTACTCTTCTGAGGGGTCAAATATTAGAGTACACTCACATACCATGAGTCGAGGATGCGCAAGGATAACCAAACCCCAGTACACTCCTCCTCGGGGTACTTGTCTCTTTGTGAACCTCCTTATTAGATTGAGAGTTACCGATAATAAGTGCATGAGTTCTTCGGACTAATGTGAGTATTCGAAAGTTGACACTTCCACCTTCCCATATTTTGCTAGCCTCTCCTGTGTCGTGCATTGCTTTCTTCTCACTCCGAGAGTTGGCGTCCACCTTCGCCGGTACATCCAAACCCTTGGCATGATACACTCTGTCATCATAAACCTCCTTATATCCTTCCTCAAAACAGCCACCATACCTACCTATCAAGGCATTTCCATAGCATTTCCGAGATATATTTCCATGCAACATACATCTTCTCATGACTTGATCTTCATGTCATACATGCTACTTGCTTGATCGATGAGCCGCATGCTAGTTGGGCCTTGCCCTAATCATTGCTACATGACGCGCTAGTATGAATGCATATCCTGCTACATTGGCAGAGGCATACATTTGCATACATCATGATAGTTACATCTTCTTTATGATTTGAGTACTTTGTAAAGTGTGAAAGATCTTCTATACTTTTTGTAATATATAGAGTGTTGCCCCTAAAGTGAGGAAAAGATCCCAAAGAGGACTAATTAAAAGATCCCAAAGAGGACAAATTAAAATATCCCAAAGAGGAAAAATGAGAGATATAGAAAGAACCATTGAGGCCACCAAAAAATAGAACAAAATAGAAAAAAGAGAAAAAGAAATAAAAAGAGAGAAGGGGGCACACTACTATTCCTTTTGAGAGATCCACACTCGTACTCCCTCTTATATCTTGTACTCCATAAATATTATCATTTATGCATATAGCTATGTGGGGACCTTCATACTATAGAACATGGCTTGTATATTCCAATGATGAGCCTCCTCAAATGAGCTCTAGGTCTTCTTGAGCAAGCAAGTTGGATGCACCGCTACTAGTTCCATTGGAGAGATTACCTTATCTCATATGTGCATCCCTTGCATGGCAATCCCTACTCCTCACATCATATGTATCATTTGGCTTTCTCTCGCCTATGATTGTCCTCATTGATGTGAGCCTTTCACACCTTTTTGTCTTCCTCCTCCACCATATTCTCTCTTTGCCGTCCTAAGTGTCAAGTTTCTTTCTTACGCTCATCCATTGCATGAGTGCTCAAAATGTCGAAAAGGAGTGGATCATTTTGACTTGTACCTGGCTAGTGGTCTAGGGATGAGTCAAGATAAGATTCCAAAGAATACCAAGTGTGAAACTTTAGTAGATTGATGTAACACCCCGGGTGTCACGCTACAGTAATCACCTACAGTAATCAGGATTACTGTTGCTAATCACTGTTGATAATCTCTATTGCTCAAATTGGCCTTGATAAAAAATTTGGTTTTCGTTAATCTTCTGATCATGATGGGGGTATTGAATCCAATGTACCCATCATGCCCTGATCAAACTTTGCAGTTGATCGTTCTGTATCATAATGGTTGATATCAATAAACCATGTGCCAACTGTGCCTTGATCATCATCATACAAATCAAAGTCCAACCCCCTTCTTGATCTGGATAATAAAAACAAGTGGCAGATAAACTTTAACCAAAAATTATAGTAGCAATTTTATAAAATGCCTAATAATCAATATGCCATATTAAAAGTGAATTGGGGTTTTATTAAAATGTTTTAATATTATAAAGAATTAAAAATAGTAGGAAAGCAATGGCTTTTATTACCTTTTTAATAAAACCAATAATCAAATGATTTTTGTAAATCTTAGAAACCTTTAGTAATAATTCTGAATAATATCACACTAATTTTTGGGGCTAGTCTGATATTTACAAAATACTAAAGTAGCTTAAACAAATAATAATAAAAAGAAAACAGAAAAAAAGGAATAAAATCTAGCCTACCCCAGCCCAACCCCCCTCCCACACTGGGCCATGACCCAGCCCACCTTGCCCCACCCTGGAGCCGTAGACAGGAAGGAGGGCCCGACCAGACCCCCCCTCCTCCCGTCATCTCTCTCAATCTCACCCGAAATCGGCTCCTCTCCCTGATCCCCCCTCGCCCGAATCCCTCCCCACCCCGATCCCCTCTTCCCATATCTATCTGCATCGCCCCCCCTCTACCTTCTGGACGCCGCCGCACCCGGCCAAATCCGGCGAGCCCCGGGCCGCCTCGACATCCAGCCCCCGCCCCTCCGCCACGGCCACCGCGGGAAGCGCCGCCCCTGCCGCTGCTGGGTCCCCTGCACCGCGAGCCTCCTCATGGCGCTGCCCTTGGCTAACCCTAGACGCCATGGATGCCGACGCGGCTCATGTGATCTTCCTCGACGCCCAACCGCGACCCTGCTCCCCCTGTGAGCAAATCCGCTCTCTCCCTGGCCTCCTCCACCTCCTTCCTGCCATGGACGCCCGTGGGCTCGCGCTGTGCTGCCGCCGTCTGCTGGTAGTCGGCGCCCCACTGACCTGGCTGCCTCTGCCTCTCCCTGGCAGCGGCCATGGCCTGCTGGCCGGCCTCACCGCGCCCTGTGCCTCGCCTGGCCGCGCGCGAGCATGGCCTGTCGCTGCTGCTGTGGGCTGTTGTCTGCTGCCACGGCTGCTGCTAACTACTGTTGTGGCTGATGCCTCCTGCTACTGAACATGAAGACGATGCAAAGTTCTGAAAACTGCTGCTGGACACCACTTTGAACAGCAACAAAAATCATGCAAATGGAATTTAACATGAATAAATGTTATGTTTACATGTAGTACACATAACGAGCTTCGATTTTCTCCATTGGACCAAGTCCATGCGATGCACAGATTAATTCCTACCAAATTCGCAAAAGGAGGATTTATGTGAAACCGCAAAACGGAGTTGACCCGATGGCCAATTTGGCGTTGTGGATGAACTTGTTGTAGGTATCTGTCATGCCTTCTGAGGGCATGGCATGATAATGCACATGTTATAGCGCAAAACCCGTGTTGGATGCATCTCCATCTCGGCTACTGATCAACGGCATTCATCGCCCGAACCTTGCATCTTTTAACAATTCCGAGAATTAACGTCGGGCATCACTTTTCCGGCAACGTTTTAATTGAGTAGATGAGCCCTAACCTAAATACCATCCGTACCAGATTCAACAACACTGGCAACTAATGACAGTTGATGTTGGGCACAAATTCATGAGAGGAGTGAAACCCTAAACCGTAGCCTCCCGAACACGGCTAATGGATGCTTAAAACGGAAAATTCCCAGACTTAGAGAAATTTCATAAAACCATAGTGGATGACATGTGGGTCCCGCAATGTTTTAACTAGATAAAAGATTTTATTTGAGACAAGGCAATGACAACTGGGTCCCACCAGTCAGTTGACTGGTCAACAACAATGTTTTGGATAATGTGATATTAAATGAATAAAATAAATCTAGTAAATGCTTTTAAATGATTTAATCTTTAGAAAATCGTATTAAATAAACCGCAGCTCAGATCCAAATACTTTCTACCTGAAAGTTGCTCAGAAAAATATAACGGATACGGATACACTACCCGTATACCCACCGCACCCCTCTAACATACCGAATGTGGAACATTTCTACTCCGGTTCATCTGTTTGTCAGACGCCCGGTGCCGGTAAAACTATCCGGATGAATTTGTTCTGAACATGAAAGTTGCTCGGAATGGATCAACTAACACGGATACACTATCCACATGTCTGTCAGATGTCTGTAACACTGCACACATGGAACCTTCCCCCTACGGATCATCGGTCCGGTAATCAACCGGTACTGATGAGTCATCCCCGGATAAATTCCTTCTCCGATCAAATCACCGAACACTGCGTTAGAGCCCCATTGCTTTATATCTGCTATGTCATACAATTGTATTGCTATTATTGCTGTGTATTTATTGTTTCTCCCCCCTATATTCTCCGATAGACCTCGTTGCTGCCGTCGACGACACCGTTGCCGAGTACGACTACTTCGTCGACGACCGTACCCCTACCATCGAGCTTCCAGGCAAGCAGAGCCATTTCCTTCCCCAGATATCGCCTATCTTTCCGTACTTTTCTTGCACTAGGCATGGTTACTGCTGCTGCTACGTTACAATCCTATTTAATTGCATAGCATGTTTTTGTCGCCCCTTGACGTACCTTCCTTTATCCTATGCTGCCTTATAAATATATATATAATATTCAGCAGTAAACCCTGCGCATTGTTAGCTAGGTTTAGAATAGCGGGCCGTGATCACTCTGGTGAGTGAACGCGGATTACAAAATATTATAACTGCAACAGGTACGGATCAATGCAGATGCCCTAGGGAACCTACAACGGTGAGACTCCGTCGAGTCGCTTTGAGTTTGACTTACTAGTGGACGGACTCGTATTTCACTCTCGTCGGCTCGGTAGAGTAGCATCACTGGGATGATACGAGGGTATTCCTCTTTAGTTCATTCCGCTGATGTCTCTGTCGAACCTCTTTAAGTGTACCATCGAGGGTGATACCTCCTGGTTTCACTTAATGGTAGGCACTCGAATCAACTGGTGTCCTTACAGGTAAGGAGTCGGGTGACCCAACGGTGCCCGTGCAGGGTATCTTAGCGGAACGACAGGTCAGGTGTATTCCACCGGTGTGCGGCGGGCCTGGTACTGTTCGTGGCCGAAGGATTTCCTGTTGTACGAAAGTCGAGCTCTACCAAGAGCACACGCGAGACAAGGTAAGGAGACGGTTCACCTTGTTCGTAACCGCACGAGTTGGTGGGACGACAGGGCAGGCACCGACGTTACTGGTGGTCCTGTCTACTGTTGTTGTCCGCGACTCACCGAGAAAGGGGCAACGATAACGGTTGTCTCGACAGAAAATTAATAAAATGCTTAACGGGTTCGGCGGATGACTTGAGTAGCCTTTTGGCTTGTACGCACTACCTATACGTGGGATTACGCGTTTGGGCGCCTCCGCAATGTAGCCTAGTTCGAAAGCTCTGAAAGACGTCCAGTTCAGCATTGCGGCAGGGACGGATCGCGCTGCGGCGTTGGAATTCACCCTCCTCGCAACGACCCGGAGAGCGAGGGGTGATAGGCCCATGACCCCCTTGCCCTTAGGGCTGTAGACCGGCGGGGACCTCTCTGATGAGCCGTAGGATGGCCTGCATTGTGTCGGATAGCCTCGGTGGGGTGCTCCCTAACCAGGTGTACGCTACCCTGGAGATCCGAGCGTGTAGTGTCACACTAGTGCACCCCTGCAGGGAAGATTAATCTATCGATAGCCGTGTCCACGGTAACAGGACGCTTTATGCTGAAGCTGGATCTTACCACTACAAACTACTACTATTAAACTATATGGTTTCGGGTTTTCTTCCTCGTAGGGAAGTCGAGGAGGGGAACTCGGAGGCACTATTATTATTAATCATTACAACTTACTATTATACAATGCTGCAGCAACTTCTGCTTCATTGTTACTTTATGCTTTATATGAACTGTTGGCTATTCTCTTCTCATGCTGCAAGACACGTCAGAAGATGCTAGTCTTCGATAGGCCTAGCTTCTTATCCTTATTCTGATTTCTATCTTGCAGTCCACTATATACAGCCTCCCTTTTCCGTTTGATACAAATGCATAAATGCTTAGTAGCAGACGTAAGACTCGCGGGTATGCTAGATACTCACCTGCTTTATTTCCCCCCCTTTTTGTTTTGCCTGATCGGCCGCTGCAGTCGACGTTGGAGCATTGGAGTCCAGGAGCAGGAGATCCCCGATGTCGACCACCGCAACATGAAGATCCCCGATGCCTTCTACGACGTCGAGTTCCCCTTTGACCAGGAGTAGTTTGGAGGTTCCCAGGCAGGAGGCCTCGCCTTTTCGTTCGTGTTGATTTTGTGCTAGCCTTCTTAAGGCAACCTTGTATCCTTGTGTCTGTACTCAGATACTATTGCTTCCACTGACTTGGTGCTCTCGAGCTGTTGTATTCGAGCCCTCGTGGCCCCTGGCTTGTATTAAACAGCTTGTATTATTTTATTTGTAGAGTTGTGTTGTGATATCTCACCGTGAGTCCCTGATCTCGATCGTGTACCTTGCGTGTATGATTACTGTACACGGTCTGATTTTGGGGGCGTCACAATTGAGTTCTCAACACAAAAATAATTTTTCTCGTATATCCCTATCCCCTTTCTTGCACGCAAACACCATTTGGAGACATTCGAGTCACGGACAGCGAGACCTCTTGCACCTTTATGTTCTTATGTTTCTTGTTTCAATGCTAAATATAGACTCTTTCCTGTTATGACTTGAATTGAATTACATGCCTTGATTGCTTTACTTAAAAGTTCTTATATGGTTGTTAGCATGTCACCATAGAAATTATGCTTTTATCATTTACCTACTCGAGGACGAGCAGGAATTAAGCTTGGGGATGTTGATACGTCCAAAACGTATATATAATTTTTGCTTGCTCCATGCCTCTTTTGTGTGATATTGCTATGATATTGATGAACTTCCATACAATTTTGATCATATTTGTACTAACCTATTAACTCAGTGCACCCCAGTGCCAGTTCCTGTTTTCTGCTGTTTTATTATTTCAGGTTTTCCCATATTAAAAGTGCTCGAAAATTTTGGGAAAAATCCAATAAAAAATCAGCGCAGAAGAAGCTTCGGGAATCACCGAGGGGGGCCAGAGGGAACACACCAGGGCCCTAGGCGCCCTCCCGACGCGCCCTAGGATGGGGCCGCGCCAGGGGGATTCCTGGACCCCTGGTGGCCCCCCTGGCTGCCCCCTTCGCCTATTTATTCCTTCTGACGAGAAATCCCCGTAACGGGAACCCTTTTTCACGATCTCTCCTCTGTTCCGCCGCCGCCTCGCTTCCAAGATCGGGAGCACCAGAAGACCTCTTCTCGGCACCCTGGTGGAGGGAGGAACCACCTCCGGGAGCTTCTCCACCACCATGGATGCTTCCCGGATGAACCGTGAGTAGTCGACCTTGGACCATGGGTCTATGATCAGTAGCTATGTGATGTTCTCCTCCCCTCTTTGTTCTTCATGGATTAGACCTCGTGAGCTTCCCTACATGATCGAGGCACATATGTAATATTTCTGCTATTGCTATGTTGAGTTTGCTGGGATCCGATGGATTATGAGATTATGTTCAAATTGTGTTTGAGTAATATATTTTATTCTCCTCTTTTATATTTATGTTCTAGAGTAATTTTTGCATGTTCTCCGTTGCTGTTTATTGCTTTGGCCAAGTAGTAGGTAGTGACTCCAAGCGGGAGCGTTATGCATGATTGTGGGTTCATGCCCCCCGATGACTAGCTTGAGTGACAGAAACATGATTCTAGGGGATGTGCTATTGCCACAAGGGGGAAAACAACGGTGCTTGTACTTGCGGGTGCAAGGATTGTTTACTTTACGCAAAGTTCTTTAATGCAGTTGTCCGTTCCTTTGAGTTTACACTTTGGGTGGGATTCACAACTTAATACCAGCGAGATATTCTAGATAGATATCTCAAAGTGGATGATTAGTAGGTAGATGCAGATAGATTTTGGTCTACTTGTCTTGGCGTACCGCCCATGCTTTTGAGCATCTTCCTTTCTTTATAGCATAATTAGCAAAGGTTTGCGCACATAATCCTATCAATTGCCCAGCTATAATTTGTTAACCTCGCATGGCTATTTTATCGTCTTTTGGGAGAGAGACATCACTAGTGAACATCATAGGACCCCGGTCCATATTTCACTTACTGTTTAAACACCCTATCAATTTACTGCTTTATTTACTTTTCCGTTGCTGTCACTATCATTATTATCCCGTGCGTTTTATCCTTTGTAAACAACAAGGCCGGAGGAATTGAAAACTCCTCTGTACTCGTTGGGAAGCAAAGTTATTTGATTTGTGTGCAGGTCCAGGTGAAGTTAGCAACCTTCGGTTGTAAACAACGACATTGTTCACTTCACCACCTTCTTGTATCTTTTGGAGTCCTACTGGTCGACACTCAACCTTAGCATCTTCTCTAAGGGAAACTTGCTGCTGTCTACATCTCAACCTTCCACTTTGGGTAACCAACGAGGGGGCGTTAATTCGTACCATCAACTACTCACGTACATCCGGGAAGCACTCATGGTGGTGGAGAAGCTGCCGGAGATCAATCCTCCCTCCGGCAGGGTGCCGGGATGAGGTTTACTGGTGATCCCGATCTCGGGATCGCGGGGCGGCGGAACAGTGGTGAAAATCATGATGCGGGGTCTATTTTAAGGGTTTTTGCATTGGGAAGTAAATATAGGTCGAAGGGGTGCACCGGGGAAGGTGTCCTCCTCCCAGGCGGGCTATGGGCACGGGCGCACCCCTGGCCGTGCCAGATGTCCACCTGGGAGGGGGTGGCCCCCCTCTGGCTCTCCTTGGGCTTCTGGAGGCTTCCGTCACACTGATTTTTATAAAATTTTCTTTGAATTTTTTGGGCACTGTAAATATGTGTAGAAACCTGCAATTCAAATACATAAGTAGAAAAAAACTGGCACTGGGTGCACTGAGTTAGTAGGTTAGTCCAAATATGTGTAAAAAGGTATGAAAGTGTAGCAAAACACATGTCACCCAAATGAGCATGGAACAAGCAGAAATTATAGATATGTTTGAGACGTATCACATGCCTCTCTTCTTTCACGTCATGTGTACCATCCACCTACCGTCTCGTGTAGTCCCAGTTGACCGACGACGGGGGACCTATCTCTTGGTCGCCTTAGTAATTCCTCCATAAAAATTGAGCCTGATCTATCAACTATTATGACCTGAATATTCATCATCTAATCACGACTATTAAAGTGGAGTCTGCGGTCGCGTTGGTAAGTCGATCATCGTAGTCGTCGTAATGGTTCCACCATCTTCCAGCGATTCCTTCCCGGTTCCAACCATAAAACAAACTGCAAACACTCCCGCAATTCCTTGCCACAAGTGCAAAGTTGGAAACCCACGCACGCACCTCGCACACCCCACGCCACCACCCCGAAAACCGCAACCCCTCGCTTTCGATCAGATCTCTCTCCTAAGAAAAAATCACCACCGCCGGGCACGTTGATACTGGCTTATTCCACCTCGCCGACTTAACATTGTCGTTATCGTCATACGTCGCGCGACCACACAACTTCAATGATTTGGGGGAGCGTTCCCTTTGAGGATTTAGTGCGTTGTGCGAAATGCATCACTATTTATATCGTAATTCACCCCTATTCATTGATATATTTCATGTTATGATGCTGTTCTTATGTTGTTTTGGCTTGTTTTACTCAGTTTGAAACTTTCCGGTGCCGAAACAGCAAACGCAGGATTCAGCGGAGAAAAGTGGACACTAAGTTTGCTGAAACAGAATATCTCCAAATGCGCTGAAAATCGACGGAGGATAATTTCCGAAGAATAACGAAGCTTCACCGAAAAGGAGCCAGAGGGGGGCCACCATGTGCCCAGACGCCCCCCTGGCGCGGCCCCCAACAGGGGCGCGCCGGGAGGCCGCCTGGACCCCTGGGCCCACTCCTGGCTCCCCCTTTGGCATATATATATTCTCCGTCATCCAAAAACCCTAAAGAGAGAGGAGTTTCGCGAGTTCCGCCTCCGCTCCGTGGAGGAAACTTACAGAGAATAAAAGACATCTTCGGCGGGCAGATTCCGCCAGGGAGAACACCTCCTAGAAGGGGATATCATCGCCATCATCATCACCATTGTCACGGGCATCATCGGGATCATCATCAACATCATCCCCAACATCAGCACCATCTCCATCTTCATCCTATCTCATCTCACAATTGCAACTTGTGTTGTAATCTGTACTTTCTATCCTCTCTACTCTACCGGTGTTGATTACTCCTTTGTGGTGAATGCTATTGAGTTTTGTTGAAGAAATAATGTTATGTCCAGATTGTTTATCATCTATTTATCACCATTGATCATGATATGTTTTATGTCTTGTGAGTAGTTACTTTAGTTCTTGAGGACATGGTAGAAGTCTAGTGGTTAGTAGTCATATGGTGTTGAAGTAATATGTGTTGTTTGATATTTAAGTTGTGCTGTTATTTTCCTAGTGGTGTTGTATGAGTCTAACGCATAACACTTTGCCTTGCTAAGGACCTAGGGGAATGCATTGTGTATAAAGAATGCTTACGGTGGGTTGCCGGAGTGAAAGAAACCTGAACCCCATTTTGCACACTTTTGCACAAGGGAATAATGGATCCTTTATCTTATTGCTATGGTTAGGCTTTTGCCTTAATTTATACCTTGTATTTGCGGATGCTTGCAAGGTGTTTAATCATAAGAGTGCACTTATCTTAGTCTAGAAGGTGTACTCGCATAGGTCTACCCACTCAACACTTATCAACACAAAACATAGTACCGATACGGAATATGGCAAAAGCACGTGGCTACCTCTCCCGTGTGTCCTCAAGAATGCTTTAGTCTTTATAAGTTCAGTTGCTAGGATTATCCTTTGTTTAAAAGGATCGGGGCACTTATTGCTCCTCAGTACCTTTTACTTTGCTTTCTTTTACATTCTCGTTGCTTATACCGAAAACCCCTAAAAAGTTATCTTTCAGCACTTGCAGTTATTCCTTGTCCAAAGTCACTTATCAATACCTTCTGCTCCTCGTTGGGTTCAACACTCTTACTTATCGAAAAAACTACAATAGCTCCCCTACAGTTGAGGGTCATCAAGTATTGTTTTCTGGCGCCATTGCCGGGGAGTGTAGCGCTATTTGTAAGTGAAGCTGGTAAGGAAGTTTTTATATTTCTGTTTTTATTTTGCTGTTGCTACTTTCTGTCCTTATGGACAACTCTACTCTTGGTTCGTTGCTTTTGAGGAAACGCCCCACTACTGTGGTGGTTACTCCTACCCCTACTAAAATTGTGCCTTATAAAATATTAACTGGTATTATTGATTATGTCTTGGCTAATCGTTATGCATGAGACAGACATCCAGGTGAACACTTGCTATATTTGTCACAACTATGTTCATTATTTAAGCTTGCAGGTGTATCGATGGAGTTTGTCATGAGAAAATTATTCTCCGTATCACTTATAGATAAAGCTTCAAATTGGTATAAGCTCCTCGATAACTCACATTTTCTTAATTGGCAAGAGCTTATGTCTCTCTTTTATACAAAGTTTTATCCTCTTCATGAAATTCATCGAGACAGGAACTATATCTATAACTTTTGGTCTCGTGACGGAGATAGCATCGCTCAAGCTTGGGGAGATTGAAGTCCCTAATTCTCAAATGTCCTATTCATGAGCTCCCCAAGGATATTATACTTACAAATTTTTATGCCAGGATTTCTCGTCAGGATAAGAAGATGTTGGATGCCTCCTCTAGTGGGGTATTTCAAACAAGAATCATTAAAGAGAGATGGGATCTCATTGAAAGGATTCAAAAGAACACTGAAGATAGGGAAATTGAGGAAGGTATTGAACCCATTACAAATTATGAGCAGGATTATATTGAGAGTATGTGAAAACTGATTACTTTAGTACCTTTTGCTCTAAAATTAGTCTTGATTCCCAGCTAATGATTGATTTCTGTAAGGACTTTGCCTCTCATATTGATTCTTCTAAGAAGGAGAAGGATCAGTACCATAAACCCTTTAAAAAATTACCTGTTAATATTAATGTTGTTGATCCTATTCTGCCTACAGTAACATATGAAAAAACCCCTTTTCCCGCAAGGATGAGGGAGCAATCTTTTGTGGCAGGCATAATAAATAAAAGTGAGAAAAGAACTGACAAGTCTGAGGACCAGATCAAGGTCGATCCTCAAGTTGTAGTTGCTAAAGATCTAGTTACTAATGATGTTTTAGATTCTAATATAGATTTTGTGTTGTTTCCACTAACATTGTTACAACCAAGAATAAAGGCCCAATTTCAGGTACACCAGTTGTATCTGTTAAAATAGGAGATCATAATTATTATGGGCTATGTGATTTGGGATCGAGTTCTAGCGCCATTCCTTATTCACTCTATCAGGAGATCATGAGTGAGATTTCACCCTGTGAACTTCAAGAGGTTGATGTTACTATTTGTCTAGTAAACAAAGAAACTATCTCTCCCATTGGAATTGTGAGAGATGTTGAAGTCTTATGCGGAAAGGTAAAGTATCCTACCGACTTTGTGGTACTTGGTTCAGTGCAAGATAGTATTTTCCCTATTTTCTTTGCTAGGCCTTTCCTCAGCACTTGTGGAGCTATAATAGATTGCAAGAAAGGTAGTTTCTGTTGAATTCAATGGTGAGCCATATGAATTTAAATTTTCTAAGTTCTCTCAGGAGCCTCGTGGTACTGATTTGTCTAGGTAATGATAAAACTATTGAAGATATTGCTTCCATTGCTATTCCTCCTAATGATCCTTTGCAGCAATATATGGAGGACCACGAGAATGATATGTATATGCAAGAAAGAAATGAGTTAGATGACATATTTTAAGGCAATTTGCTATACTGAAGCAAAAACTTCCGGTTGAACCTTTAGGAATCCTCACACAACCCAAAGAATACCTGGTGTTTGATCTCAAACCACTTCCCGATACGCTCAAGTACGCTTATTTAGATGAAAAGAAAATATTTCCTGTTATTATCAATGCTAACCTTTCAGGATTTGAAGAAGAGCAATTATTGGAGACACTTCGTAGACACCGTGGTGCTATTGGCTATACCCTTGATGAACTTCAGGGAATTAGTCCATCAATTTTCCAACGTACTATCAATCTCGAGCCCGATGCCGGTTGTTCATCATCAACGACGATTGAACCCAAGGATGAAGGATGTGACGCCCCCAAAATCAAGCCGTGTACAGTAATCATACACGCAAGGTACACGATCGAGATTAGGGACTCACGGTGAGATATCACAACACAACTCTACAAATAAAATAATACAAGCTGCTTCATACAAGCCAGGGGCCACGAGGGCTCGAATACAACAGCTCGAAAGCACAAAGTTAGCGGAAGCAACAGTATCAGAGTACAGAAACAAGGGTACAAGGTTGCCTTAAGAAGGCTAGCACAAAACCAACACGATCGAAAAGGCGAGGCCTCCTGCCTGGGAACCTCCAAACTACTCCTGGTCAAAGGGGAACTCGACGTCGTAGAAGACATCGGGGATCTCCTGCTCTTGGGCTCCAACGTCGGCTGCAGCGGCCGATCAGGCAAAACAAAAAGGGGAAATAAAGCAAAGGTGAGTATCTAGCATACCCGCGAGTCTTACGTCCGCTAATAAGCCTTATGCATTGTATCAGCGGAAAGAAGAGGCTGTATATAGTGGACTGAAAGACAGAAATCTAGAGCAAGGGTAAGAACCTAGGCCTAATGAAGACTAGCATCTTTCGACGATGTCTTGCAGCATGAGGTAAGAATCAGCCAATAGTTATATATAAAGCATAAGGTAACAATGCAGCAGAAGTTGCTGCAGCATTGTATAATCATAAGTTGTAATACTTAGCAATGCCTCCGAGTTCACCTCCTCAACATCCCCGCGAGGAAGAAAACCTGGAACCATACAGTTTAATAATAATGGTTTGTAGTGGTAAGATCTAGCTTCAGCATAAAGCGTCCTGTTACCGTGGACACGGCTATCCGAATAGATTAATCTTCCCTACAGGGGTGCACTTGTGTTACGCTAGACGCACGGATCTCCAGGGTGGCGGGAACCTTGTTAGGGAACGCTCCACCGAGGCTATCCGACACTCCGTAGACCATCTTTCAAACTCAACAGAGATGTCATCCGCCGGACTATATCCTATGTACGCGGGGCTTTGGACCCTAACCCCGACGTACTATTGCACGGTGCGAGGCTGGCCGGTGAAGTTAAATCAAAGCAAATACAAATCACACTGCCGCGGAAAATAAGACAACACCACTTCCCGGCGCAGGCCGCGGTACTACTGACGTCTGAAGAGTCCTCGGACGACACTATGAAGCAGAGGAGCCCATAACTCATAATTCCCACGGGTAGGTGGTGCGTACATGGCATATTGCCAACTCAAGACATTCACGGAACCATTTAGTATTTTATTAACTTGCGGGACAACCGTTATCGTTGCCTCGACTTAACTGACCCGCAGACAACGACAGCAGCCTGGACCACCAGTACATCGGTGCCTGCCCTGTCCTCCCACAAAGTCACTGCGGTTACCAACAAGGTGAACTGTCTCCTTACCTTGTCTCGCGTATGCTCCTGGAGGAGCTCGACTTTCGTAGTTTGGTAACTCTCGCGGCCAACGATTAGGGGCCAAGCACACCGGTACACTGGTCGTACCCTCCCTGTCGTCCCGTCGCAATACCTCTCGCGGGCACCGTTGTGTCGCCCGACTTCTTACCTGAAGGACAACTGTTGCTCAGGTACGTAGAGCGGCTATACAGAGTCAGCAACGAGTGGAATACAAGGATTACTCCTTGATAGCTCACACTTGATGGTGGCTCAGCAGAGCCAAGGTAGGGGCCGGAGGCGGTGTCTGCATTGTACCGTACCTGTGCAGTTATAATATTTGTATCCGCGTTCACTCCCCTGAGTGATCACGGCCCTCTATCTAATCCTAGCTAATAATGCGCAGGGCTCACTGCTGAATAATATATATAATAGGCATCATAACATAACGGAAGGTACATCAAGGGGCGACAAAAAAACAGGCTATGCAATTGAATAGGATTGTAACGTAGCAGCAGCAGTAACAATGCCTAGTGCAAGAAAAGTACGGAAAGGTAGGCGATATCTGGGGAAGAGAATGGCTCTGCTTGCCTGGAAGCTCGACGGTAGGGGTAGGGTCGTCGACGAAGTAGTCCTACTCAGCAGCGGGGTAGTCGACGGCAGCATTGGGGTCTACCGGAGATTAAGGGGGGGGGGAGAAACAGTAAATACACAGCAATCATATACAAACAGATGCATGACATGACACTGGCGGCGAGGTCACGGCCAGCCGGCACGGCGGCCAGAGCGGGCGGCCCGCGGCGAGCCGCAGCTGCAAGTAGCAGCAGCAACAGCGGGGGCGTGTGGGGGGTAGCGCATCCATGGCAACGAGGCCGACCGGCAGTGGGCAAGAGGCCACGGCCGGGGGCGTAGGGGGGGGGGGCGAAGGCAAGCGGACGAGAGCGCGGCCAGCGTGCCAGGGCGCGCGCGGGGAGCGTCCAAGGAAGCCCGTGAGCGCGGCCACGGGGTGGGGAGAAATTCTCCAGTGAGCCCGGGCGGCGGCGACAAACGGCAATGAGCGAGGAGAGGGCTACGGCGGCGGTCAGGCGAGGGGAGAGAGGGGAATCAAACGAGGGCTCACAGACGCGGTCGTTGGCGAGCTCGGGCGTGGTCGGGGACGACCGGTGGTGGAGATCGACGGCCATGGAAGAGGCGGCCGTGGGCGAGTCGGTGACGATGGCGTCGCAAGGAGGGCTTGGCAGCTCGATTCGCTGCGCACCGAGACGAAGTCATCGACGAGCAGCCACCCAGACACCATGGCGGGGGCAAGAATGGCAGGTGGCCGCGGTTGTTCACCGGCGCACACACATGGCGGGCTCGGGCCAGAGAAAGAAGAAAAGGGGATTGAGCACGGAGGGGGGGGGAATGGAGTGGTCTACGATCCACAATTCACGGGGGACCTTTATCCACGCCGAGGAGGGAGGGGGCAGGTGAGGAGCGAGGGGGGGATCGGTACGGCCATGGCTGCCCACGCCATGGCGACAGTGCAAGGTGGGGGAGGGGGAACAGGGAGAAGGGGAGAGAGAGATGGGCTGGGGGTGGGCCTTGTGCCCAGGGCGTAGGTTAGTTGTTTTCCAGTTTTTTTTCTTTCTTTTTTAATTTGTTTTAGCTACTTGATCAAATTTGTAAAAACATGGGACTGGCCCCAATATTAGTGTTATATAATATAAAAATATTAATAAGAGTTTTTGTGATTTATAAAAATCATTTGATGTTTTTTTTATTTAAACGGTACTTATAAGCCACTGTTTGCTACTGCTTTTATTTATTTCATTTATTTTAAAGTTTAATAAATTCCCAAAACTATTTTATTATAACCTACTGATTTTTTGGCATTTTATAAAATTGTTTCCATAATTTTTTAGTCCATTTAAAAATCCCCACTTGTTTATTATAATTTCCATGGAAATTTAATAATCACTAAGCAATTTTTTTTATTCCTTATTATTACCAAATCACTTTAATAAAAACCCCAAGTAACAGTTTTTATTCCATAATATTTCTAAAACACTTTAGTAGAATATCCATTGCTATTTTTAACATGGCCCAAGATTATTTGCTATTAAATAATGAAAGTTCTTGCAACACCTAGGGTTTACTTCAAAATTCCACATTGCTTTTATATTAATATTATAAGGAAATTTTACCACTCACCATTATTGGTTTTATAATTAACACTGACCTGGGACTCTGCAAATGACTAAGGTTGATTGGGTTGAACAACGATCAAGTGGATTCACATGCATCCACAATTTTTGGAGGAAAGTTTTATAGTTTACCCAATTTGAAAATTTTATCCTGGTTGGAAATTGACAGAGCTATGATCAAGGTGATCATGGCTTGATCATTAACAGTAATGATCACTAACAGTGGAATCACTGTAGTGATTACTGTTACTGATTCTGAGGGTGTTACAAATCTCCCCCACTACAAAGAATTCTCGTCCCGAGAATTAAAAGGTAGTGCAAGGGGTAAAGCTTTGGTTTCGTATTCTAACGAACTACTTTGTATTGGCAAAATCGATGAGAAGTATCGCACCAGCAAGAATTTACAAGGGGTGGTGCAATGACACAGTATCTTCGAGATACCAGGGGTAATACTAGAAGGTAGAATAGTGGATCATAGGTGTAGAAGAATTCATACCAAGGGGGGTAATTATCTTTACGAGAAGCTTTCATGATAAGTTCTACATAGTATCCATGGGCATGAACACAAAGGTTCAGGGTCGACTCCCACTTCTTGAATGCATAACCCTTCATTCACTTCTCTCTTTCGGGGAGGTGGTAGGATTGAAAGCTCATCTGACGGGAGGCCAGTAGAGTATAACCCGCATAAAGTTTGGGTTATACAGATTAGGGGAAACATAGGGTTAACCCATCGGGCATTTTGAAACCCATACAACAAATATCATAAGCAAGGGATACCAAATTGAAAGCAGAAGGCTGACGAAACCGAGAAGATGATATCATTCTCCAGAGGCATCTGATATCAGGGAAAATCATGAATGACTTAGGGTACAAGGGGATGGTAGGTAGTAATGCACCAAAAAGGTCAGACGGGGGTACAGAGAGTCTGGTGTGAGTATCGGTACCCAACCATAAGAAGAAATAATGCAAAGACATTGGAGATAGAAGCATCTGAATAATTCGACGCTGGAGTACAAAGGAATTACGATGTCCAAAAGACGGACAATCAAGGAAGGTTTGACTCACCGAGGTCCAGCTCATGTCCGGAATGACGTCTGAGCCGAACGAATGATTTCATAGGGTTAACCGATGACTGCGTGCATTCGCGCACAAGATGATTCAACAGACCGGAATGGCAATGCCAAGGAGGGCATCGAAGATCACAAGACAAACATGATTAATCATAATGCAAGCAGGTAAGAAGAATCTCCAAAGTAGTAGGCTGCCGAGGATTGTCGAGATCGAACAATATTTCAAAGTATTTTGGAAATCATAGGAACCACTTAGGATGAACGGATCCTCGATAAATGTGAGGAATTATCAGCAGGGTGAAAATAAGCTGCAAGGAAGTAGGCTCAACGGATTCTCGAAACAATGGAAAGTATTTCGGTGCATCTTGTGAACACAAGAAGAACTGAGATTGAATGGATGAACGGAAGGTGTATGTGGTTATACATACAGACTTATCGGTGGCAGGAAATTGCAAAGGTGATCGGCACATATGGTCTCGGAAGTTTTATCGGAGAGTAATCTTCAGGATCTTCTCGTGAAGTAAGCGATCATCTGTAAGGAGGGGCTCTCCGGGAGGAGGTGATCACGAGAACCTAGAGTCAGTGTTAGCAAAATCTTTAACCCGAAAGAGAAGAGATATCAGAGTCCCGGAGTAAAGATGCGGAGAAAAAGATGCTAATACCACCCAGTTTTGCGACGTGGGCCGATAAGCCACACGACACTGTTAGTAAAATAGTTTTGCAATGACTAGACTCGACTTCGACCAAGGAGTTGGAAAGGGGTGTCCTACAGGCAGTCGGCTCTGATACCAACTTGTGACGCCCCCAAAATCAAGCCGTGTACAGTAATCATACACGCAAGGTACACGATCGAGATTAGGGACTCACGGTGAGATATCACAACACAACTCTACAAATAAAATAATACAAGCTGCTTAATACAAGCCAGGGGCCACGAGGGCTCGAATACAACAACTCAAAAGCACAAAGTTAGCGGAAGCAACAGTATCTGAGTACAGAAACCAGGGTACAAGGTTGCCTTAAGAAGGCTAGCACAAAACCAACATGATCGAAATGGCGAGGCCTCCTGCCTGGGAACCTCCAAACTACTCCTGGTCAAATGGGAACTCGACGTCGTAGAAGACATCGGGGATCTTCATGTGGTGGTGGTCGACATCGGGGATCTCCTGCTCCTGGGCTCCAACGTCGACTGCAGCGGCCGATCAGGAAAAACAAAAAGGGGAAATAAAGCAAAGGTGAGTATCTAGCATACCCGCGAGTCTTACGTCCGCTACTAAGCCTTATGCATTGTATCAACGGAAAGAAGAGGCTGTATATAGTGGACTGAAAGACAGAAATCCAGAGCGAGGGTAAGAAGCTAGGCCTAACGAAGACTAGCATCTTCCGACGATGTCTTGCAGCATGAGGTAAGAATCAGCCAACAGTTATATATAAAGCATAAGGTAACAATGCAGCAGAAGTTGCTTTAACATTGTATAATCATAAGTTGTAATACTTAGCAATGCCTCCGAGTTCACCTCCTCAACATCCCCGCGAGGAAGAAAACCCGGAACCATACAGTTTAATAATAATGGTTTGTAGTGGTAAGATCCATCTTCAGCATAAAGCGTCCTGTTACCGTGGACACGGCTATCCGAATAGATTAATCTTCCCTGCTGGGGTGCACTTGTGTTACGCTACACGCACGGATATCCAGGGTGGCGGGAACCTTGTTAGGGAACGCTCCACAGAGGCTATCCGACACTCCGTAGCCCATCTTTCAAACACAACAGAGAGGTCATCTGCCGGACTATATCCTATGTACGCGGGGCTTTGGACCCTAACCCCGACGTACTCCTGCAAGGTGCGAGGCTGGCCGGTGAAGTTAAATCAAAGCAAATACAAATCACACTGCCGCGGCAAATAAGACAACACCACTTCCCGGCGCAGGCCGCGGTACTGCTGACGTCTGAAGAGTCCTCGGACGACACTATGAAGCAGAGGAGCCCATAACTCATAATTCCCACGGGTAGGTAGTGCGTACATGGCATATAGCCAACTCAAGACATTCACTGAACCATTTAGTATTTTATTAACTTGCGGGACAACCGTTATCGTTGCCTCGACTTAACTGACCCGCGGACAACGACAACAGCCTGGACCACCAGTACATCGGTGCCTGCCCTGTCGTCCCACCAAGTCACTACGGTTACCAACAAGGTGAACCGTCTCCTTACCTTGTCTCGCGTATGCTCCTGGAGGAGCTCGACTTTCGTAGTTTGGTAACTCTCGCGGCCAACGATCAGGGGCCAAGCACACCGGTACACTGGTCGTACCCTCCCTGTCGTCCCGTCGCAATACCTCTCGCGGGCACCGTTGGGTCGCCCGACTTCTTACCTGAAGGGCAACCGTTGCTTAGGTACCTAGAGCGGCTATACAGAGTCAGCAACGAGTGGAGTACAAGGATTACTCCTTGATAGCTCACACTTGATGGTGGCTCGGCAGAGCCGATGTAGGGGCCGGAGGTGGTGTCATTATTGTACCGTAACTGTGCAGTTATAATATTTGTATCCGCGTTCACTCCCCTGAGTGATCACGGCCCTCTATCTAATCCTAGCTAATAATGCGCAGGGCTCACTGCTGAATAATATATATAATAGGCAGCATAGGATAACGGAAGGTACATCAAGGGGCGACAAAAAAATAGGCTATGCAATTGAATAGGATTGTAACGTAGCAGCAACAGTAACAATGCCTAGTGCAAGAAAAGTACGGAAAGGTAGGCGATATCTGGGGAAGAGAATGGCTCTGCTTTCCTGGAAGCTCGACGGTAGGGGTAGGGTCGTCGACGAAGTAGTCGTACTCAGCAGCGGGGTAGTTGACAGCAGCAGCGGGGTCTACCAGAGATTAAGGGGGGGGGGGGAGAAACAGTAAATACACAGCAATCATATACAAACAGATGCATGACATGACAGATGAAATGTTAACGGTGTTCTAACGCAGTGCAATGCACGTTACTCGGAGCGGGAATTCATCCTGGGATGAACGGCCTGCTCCGGGTGACTATCGGACAAGGTGTCCGGAGGGGGGAGATATCATGTCGGAGGTGTCATGGACATCCGACACATGTGTGGGTGGTGTATCCGAGTTAGTTGATCTATTCCGAACAACTTTCGTGTTCGAAATAAATTCATCCGGGTACTTTAGCAGTACCGGACAATTTATCGGACAGTCGGTCCGGAGGGGGACAGTTCGATGTTCATTGTGTTAGAGGGGGGTGATAGACATACGGATAGCGTATTCATATTCGTTATATTTTTATGATCAATTTTCATGTATAAAGTTTTTGAATCTGAGTTACGGTTTAAAAGTTATTGAATTCCAAAGTTAGTTGTTTTCCAGTTTTTGAATCTGAGACAGTGCAAGGTGGGGGAGGGGGAACTGGGAGAAGGGGAGAGAGAGATGGGCTGGGGGTGGGCCTTGTGCCCAGGGCGTAGGTTAGTTGTTTTCCAGTTTTTTTTATTTCTTTTGTAATTTGTTTTAGCTACTTTATCAAATTTGTAAAAACATGGGACTGGCCCCAATATTAGTGTTATATAATATAAAACTATTAAGAAGAGTTTTTGTGATTTATAAAAATCATTTGATGTTTTGTTTTATTTAAACGGTATTTATAAGCCACTGTTTGCTACTGCTTTTATTTATTTCATTTATTTTAAAGTCTAATAAATTCCCAAAACTAATTTATTATAACCTACTAATTTTTTGGCATTTTATAAAATTGTTTCCATAATTTTTTAATCCATTTAAAAATCCCCACTTGTTTATTATAATTTCCATGGCAATTTAATAATCACTAAGCAATTTTTTTAATCCTTATTATTACCAAATCACTTTAATAAAAACCCCAAGCAATAGTTTTTATTCCATAATATTTCTAAAACACTTTAGTAGAATATCCATTGCTATTTTTAACATGGCCCAATATTATTTGCTATTAAATAATGAAAGTTCTTGCAACACCTAGGGTTTACTTCAAAATTCCACATTGCTTTTATATGAATATTATAAGGCAATTTAATCACTCACCATTATTGGTTTTATAATTAACACTGACCTGGGACTCTGCAAATGACTAAGGTTGATTGGGTTGAACAACGATCAAGTGGATTCACATGCATCCACAATTCTTGGAGGAAAGTTTTATAGTTTACCCAATTTGAAAAAATTTATCCGGGTTGGAAATTGACGGAGCTATGATCAAGGTGATCATGGCATGATCATTAACAGAAATGATCACTAACAGTGGAATCACTGTAGTGATTACTGTTACTGATTCTGAGGGTATTACAAAGGACGTGGTTAGGACTGAAGTTCTCAAGCTTCTAGCCGCAGGAATCATCTATCCTATAGCTGATAGTAAGTGGGTAAGTCCAGTTCATTGTGTTCCTAAGAAAGGAGGTATGACTGTTGTTCCTAATGATAAAAATGAACTAATACCTCAGAGGATTGTTATTGGATATATAATGTGTATTGATTACAGGAAGTTGAACAAAGCGACCAGGAAGGACCACTACATCGATCAAATGCTTGCGAGGTTGTCCAAAAACACTCAATTTTGATATCTTGACGGGTACTCTGGCTTCTCCCAAATTCATGTTAATACTGCCGATCAAGAGAAGACCACATTCACATGTCCCTACGGTACTTATGCTTATAGGTGTATAACTTTTGGTTTATGTAATGCCCCTGCTACTTTTCAGAGATGCATGTCTACTATCTTTCATGGTTTCTGTGAGGTGATTGTGGAAGTCTTCATGGATGATTTCTCTGTCTATGGAACTTCCTTTGACCACTGTCTCCAAAATCTTAATAAAGTTTTGAAGAGGTGTGAGGAGACAAATGTACTGCTAAACTAGGAAAAGTGCCACTTCATGGTTAACGAAGGGGTCGTTCTTGGTCACAAGATTTCCGAGAGGGGAATTGAAGTGGACAAGGCGAAGATTGAAGCTATTGAATGGATGCCCTATCCAAGGGACATCAAAGGTATTCGTAGTTTTCTCGGTCATGTTGGTTTCTATAGAAGATTTATTAAAGACTTTTCTAAGACTTCGAGACCCCTCACTAATCTTCTCTAGAAGGATGTTCCTTTTGTATTTGATGAAGATTGTAGGGAGGCCTTCAAAGTTCTTAAGAAATCTCTAATAACCGCTCCTATAGTACAACCACCTGTTTTAGGACAAAGGGTTGATAAGAAGTTCAATGGTATACATTACTCTAGAAAAACCCTTGATAGTTCTCAAAAGAATTATGCTACTACTGAGAAGGAATTCTTAGCAGTAGTGTTTGCTTGTGATAAGTTTAGGCAGTATATTGTTGATTCTAAAGTTATTATTCATACTGACCATTCTGCCCTTAAGTATCTTATGGAGAAGAAGGATGCCAAACCAAGGCTCATCAGGTGGGTACTCCTTCTTCAAGAATTTGATTTGCAGATTGTTGATAGGAAAGGAGTAGACAATCCGGTGGCGGATAATCTTTCAAGGATGGAAGATATACCACATGATCCCATTCCAGTCAATGACAACTTTCCGGACGAACAACTAGCTGTTGTAAAAGTACAATCTCTTTCCGATCCTTGGTTTGCAGTTTATGCTAATTTTATCGTTGCAAAGTTTTTGCCTCCAGGTTTAACATTTCAGCAAAGGAATAAGTTCTTCCATGATTTGAGGCATTACTTTTGGGATGACCCACATCTTTTCAAAGAAGGCCCGGGCAGGAACATGAGAAGATGGATACTGGAGCACGGACAGAAGGACATTCTTAAACAATGTCACGATAGTCCCTATGGAGGACATCATGCATGTGAGAGGACCGCACATAAGGTTCTCCAATCAGGTTTTTATTGGCCTACTCTCTTTAAGGATGCTAGAAATTATGTTATCTTGTGATAAGTGTCAAGGAGTTGGTAATATTAGTAGGAGGAATGAGATTCCTTTGAATTACTCTCTAGTGATTGAGCCTTTTGATTGCTGGGGTTTTGATTTTATGGGTCCTTTTCCTCCCTCACACAAGTACACTCACATTTTAGTAGTTGTTGATTATGTAACAAAGTTGGTTGAAGCAATCCCCACTGAAAGTGTTGATCAGAAAACATCTTTGAAAATGCTTCAGGATGTAATTTTTCCTAGGTTTGGTGTAGCAAGGTACCTCATGACTTATGGAGGATCACACTTCACACATGGAGCTTTTATAAAAGCTTTAGCCAAGTACGATTTCAATCATACAATTGCTTCACCGTACCATCCTCAAACTAGTGGGAAAGTTGAGCTCACCAATAGAGAGATCAAGTTGATCTTACAAAAGACAGTTAACAGTTCTAGGAAGGACTGGTCAAAGAAGTTAGGAGATGCTTTGTGGGCGTATAGAACTGCTTACAAAAACCCCATGGGCATGTCTCCCTATAAGATGGTCTATGGCAAGGCTTGCTATTTGCCATTAGAGTTAGAACACAAAGCTTTCTGGGCTGTTAGAGAGCTTAATGCTAACCCAAAGTTAGCTGGTGAAAAGAGTCTCATGAACTTGACTTCTCTAGATGAGTGGAAAAGTGAAGCTTACGAGAGTGCTAAATTTTTCAAAGAAAAGGTAAAGAAGTGGCATGATAGAAGGATTTTGAAACATGAATTTAATGTTGGTGATAAAGTTTTGTTGCTTAGATCTCGTTTCAAGTTTTCTTCGGGTAAACTACTTTCCATATGGGAAGGCCCATTTCATATCGAAGAAGTCTACCGCTCCAGTGCAATTAATATTAACAATTTTGACGGCATCAAACCTCAAGTTGTGAATGGGAAAAGACTCAAGCATTACATGGCAAGAGACCCTGTCAATGTTGATATGAATTTGATACACACAACAACTCATGAAGAATATGTTGCAGCCCTGTTTCAGACAACGGCAGAAGCAGAATAAGAAAAGGTATGTATTATGGTAAGGAAACATCGCGAACATCCAAAAAAGTTCCATATTATGACTTTCTGCAAAATTAGGAAAATTCTTGGCCTAAGTGGAGCCGGAGAGGAGCTCTAGGGGGCCCAGATACCCGCCTGGCGCGGCCTACGCCCTGGCCGCGCCGGGAGGCCGCCTGGTGATACGTCTCAAACGTATCGATAATTTCGGCTCGCTCCATGCATGTTTTGTGTGATACTGCTATGATCTAGATACACTTTCATACACTTTTGATCATATGTGGACCCCAGTGCCAGTTCCTGTTTTCTGCTGTTTTTTTATTTCAGTTTTCCCTCATATAAAAAGTGCTCCAAAAATCCGGGAAAATCAGATAAAAATCAGCATGTCGGAAGCCTGGCGCGGCCACCTGGCGCCACCACCAGGCGCCAAGGCAGCCACCTGGCGCGGCCAGGGGCCTGGCCATGCCAGGGGGGCGCCTGAACCCCTGGTGCGCCCTTGGCTGCCCCCCTTCTCCTATTTATTCTCTGTCACAAGAAACTTCTGAGGACAGAACCCTATTTCGCAATCTCGCCTCTGTTCCGCCGCCGCCTTGCTTCCAAGATTGGGAGCACCGTCAGGACCCTTCCCGGCACCCTGCCGGAGGGAGGATCGACCTCCGGAGCTTCCCCTCCACCATGGACGCTTCTTGGATGTGCCGTGAGTAGTCTACCTTGGACCATGGGTCCGTGATTAGTAGCTATTTGATGTTCTCCTCCCCTCTTTGTTCTTCATGGTTTAAACCTCGTGAGCTGCCCTACATGATCGAGGCACTTATGTAATTCTTTTGTTGTTGCTATGCTGAGTTTGATGGGATCTGATGGATTATGATATTATGTTCAGATCGTGATAGAGTACTATATTTGGTTTTTAACACTTATATTTTTGTTCCTAAGTAATTCTTGCATGTTCTCCGTTGCTGTTTCTTGCTTTGGCCAAGTGGTAGGTAGTAACTCCAAGAGGGAACGTTATGCTCGATTGTGGGTACATGCCCCCTAATGACACGCTTGAGTGACAAAAACATGAGTCTAGGGGATGTGTTGTGGCCACAAGGGGGAAAAGAACGATGCTTGTAATCGCAGTTGCAAGGATTGTTTACTTTACCCAAAGTTCTTTTCAACGCAGTTGTCTGTTGCTTTGGGTTTACACTTTGGGTGGGGCTCGCAACTTAAGACCAGCGAGATGTTCGGGATAGATATCTCAAGGTGGATGATTAGTAGTAGATGCAGATGGATTTCGGTCTACTTATTTTGGCGTACTGCCCATGCTTATGAGACTCTTCCTTTCTTTTGTAGCATAGTTAGCATTGCGGTGCGTTTATAATCCTTTCAATTTCCCATCTGTAATTTGTTTACCTCACATAGCAGTTTTATCGTCTTTTGGGAGAGAGACATCACTAGTGAACCTCACGGGACCCCGGTCCATATTCCAATCACTGTTTACAAGCTCATTTATTTTCTCGCATTTAATTTCGGTTGCTATCATTATCATTATCCCTTGTGTGTTCGACCCTTTGTAAACAACAAGACCGGAGAGATTGACAACCTCTGTGAACTTCGTTGGGAGAAAAGTTAATTGTATTGTGTGCAGGTCCAGGTCAAGGAAGCAACGTTTGTCGTAAACGGTGCCATTGTTTTCTTGCCACCTACTTATCATCGCCGGAGTCCTACGGGGGATAAACCCTATCCTCTACATAGGGGAAATTTTTTTCTATCCTACATCTCACCTTCCACTTGGGGTAACCAACGAAGGGCGAGAAGCCATTACCACTTCCACGCCATCAATCAAATTGCTGGCGCCGTTGCCGGGGACTCCGAGCGATAAGATAGGGGAGTTTCCCACTATCTTTTACCTTTACTTTTTAGTCTTGTTAGTTTACCTTTCTGTTTTTATCTTTGTGTCTTATGTCAAAAATCACGAATTTTTATTTATTTATCTTGCTGTTAGTAGTCTTCCTTGTTTAGATGAACATGTTAGGACTTTGTGCTTTGCCGGAATCGGAAGTTCTCGATTTACGTCAAAGGGATGGAGAAAATATGAAGAAGGCATGGGATAGAATTTCTGAAGCACACAAAAGAATTATGCCTTGGATACCTATAAAAATTGTGCTTATGAATTTTTACCATGGTCTTTTTAAGTGGTGTAAACACTCTATTGATATTATAGCTGAAGGATGCTTCTTAGAGTGTGATGAAGCTGGAGCTCTTGATATGTTGCATAGTCTATCTAGTTATTTTGTTTATGATCGTAGTATTGATACTGTTATAGATAGACTTTCTACTATTGAAAAGAGGATTGATGCTCTAGATTTGAGGGAAGTAGAAAAACTTAAGTCCAACAAGAAAGAAATGTTGGAGATAGATGATGATTGGGAGCCCTTTGTTAGGATTAGCATCTCTAACTTTCACTTCCCTTGTCATCTTATCATTAACATGCTAATGGAGATATTTCATAGGTTAAAGGAAAGGTGAAAGAATTCCAAGTTACATTCCTTCATAGGATTGCACCGATGGATTTCTTCGTCATGGAGCCAAACCAAAGCAATATTGTGCTTGGAAGGAATTTCCTCCGAGCCATGAAAGGCTTCATTGATATTGCTACGATCTTTCCTAGGAAGAAGAAGAATGAGCTTATTGAAAATCAATTTGAAGGTTTTTACGATTCCGACGATCTTTGAGACCTTTGATTCTTCTTTTGCCTTATGCCTAGCTTAAAGGCGTAAAAGAAAGCGCTTGTTGGGAGGCAACCCAAGATGTTTATACTTATGTTTTTAGTGGTCTTGATGATTGTTACTACTGTAACAACATCATTGTATCTTTACTTTTCAAGCTTTGTGCAAAGTTATAGCCTCATATGACAAGGGAAGTGAAAGTTGTGACATGCAGTCCAGAAAACAGATTCTGTCCTAGTGACGGGAAAAATCAGATAAAATCACCAATTCATCTTTTTGAGCTGAATTTTTTACACAGCGTGCTATATACAATCACAGAACTTTCGTATGTTCTGAGTTTTTTTATTTGAGTTGCAGAAGTACCGCTAAAAAATTCTTTACTACCTGTTGTTCTGTTTTTCATAGATTCTAGCACGTTTTGTCTCTTCTAACTTTTGCAAACCTTAAGCTTGCTTTTTCTTGCCAAAAACCTTTTGGAAATCTTGATAAACAGTAGCTCTTCAAGAATATCTTTATATCTAGTGGGGAAAAATTACTTATTAAGGGTACTAACCTCTCTAATCAGCTTATGTTGAGTTATGTATGAAGGTAGTTTTCAAGTGTGCGATGGAAGATGATGAAAGAAGATTCGGGAGTGTCCAGAGCTCAAGCTTGGGGATGCCCCCATGCATCCCCAACAAATATTCAAGGATACTGAAGCGTCTAAGCTTGGGGATTCACCCGTGCATCCCCTTCTCCATCAACAATCATAAGTTCGTCCTTCGTCCCACTATATTTTTACCACTTCATGCGTTATGTGCTATGCTTGGAGCGTCCCGCTCTTAGATTTTATTTTTAGTTTTATTTAGTTTTGCTTGCTTTTCATAACAAGTTAGACCCCGTCTTACTTTACGTGGGAGAGAAACACGCTCCACTTTCAAAATCTAGAACACATCATAGGATTCTTCATTCCTATCTTTTTGTTGTTTTGTGTTCTTTATCTTTTCGTAGCTACTGCTATGTGTAGTTTTAATTTTAATTTTTCTTTATCAAGAGCATTGGCTTTTGTTTAGTTTATTGCTGGAACTCTCTTTAGTTTTCATGTTTATCTTGTTAAGAGAGTTGGTTTTTGCACTGAGTTATGTCTTGAAAGTAGGTAATTGAGGTTGCCATTTAATTTTAGTAGCAACCTGCAATAGTTTCTAGGCATTGATGTGACTACTGTTTGAAATTTTGGTGTCAAGAGCTCTAGCCTATTAGTGATAGGTGTCGTATTTTGGGCAATCCGTGTTTATTTTCAAAACCTACAAAACTAGTTGCGAACTCTAGCTACTAGATGGATCGCTAATCTTTAGAGGGATCGAATACTAGAGTACACTAACGTACCATGAGTCGAGGATGCGCAAGGATAACCAAACCCCCATACACTCCTCCTCGGGATACTTGTCTCTTTGTGTGTAACACCCTCACTGTCAGTGAACAGTAATCACTGTTACTGTTCATAAATTTTTTTGCTTTAATCAAATGGTTCAGTTCAAATTCAAATTCCTCTTTGATATGGTGGCAAGCAAAGTGAACCATGGACCTTGATCATCATGGATGAAAACAAAGTCCAAGCCATTTAAGTTGAAATTCAAACAAACCCTAAAAATGCCTTTTGATGAATATTGGAAATTATGGTGACAATAAATCTTTTCCAAAAATCTTGGAACCACTTTTATAAAATCCCAAATAATCACTGCACCAATTACATATGGGTTTGAGTATTTATTAAGTTATAGAAAATTTCAAACAAATCAAAACAGTAGCTAAAAAAACCCCATTAAATCATTTAATATTTATTGCCAATATTAAATGATTTTATTTTGACCCCAAATCTTTTGTGGCACTAGCCTATGGCATAGCAATAATTATGGGACACCTCCCATATTTTACAAAAATACCTAAGTGGCTAAAATAATTACAAAGGAATAAACAGAAAAGAAAATAACAAAAAAAAAGGGAAAAAAAAACCCTAGCCAAACCTACCCCCCCCCCGGGCTAGAACCCAGCCCACCTAGCAACTAACCCAGCCCAACCAGCCCACAGCCCACCCCCAACCGGTCATCCCCCACCTCCCGTACGCCTCCTGGGCGTGGCGCCCATCCGCCGACTCCACGGCGATGCACCCCTCCGTGGAGGCCATCCGGCGGCGCCGGCGACCTACAAGTCGTGGCTTCGCCCCCCCTTCCCTAACCCGAGCCTCCATTCGCCCCCGCCCCTGTGGAACCCTAGCCGCCTCCGTCTCCTCCCCCTGCGCCTCCTTCCTCCCGCACGGGCCCGAGCACCGTCGTCGCCGCCGTTGCGGACTGCCGCGGCCAACGGCTACCTCCGACCGTGCGGGCACGTCTAGGAGGATCCCAAGGCTCGGCTTCTTCTTCCCGCGCATCGGATACGAGCTCCCGGACGCCGTGCGTCGCGAATCGGACAATTCCTCAACCTCGGTCGTCACCGCAATTCCGCCGATTCGCCGCCTGCGAACCTCCCCGCGCCCGTTGCCCAGACCCTGCGTGCTCAGGGTGAGCACCTCCATCGCCCCGTGTGCCCGCGCTCTTCCCCTCTCGCCCCGGTCACCCTCGCCATTGGAGCCGTGGCACGGCCGCCGCCCGCGCTCGCCGTGGACCTTGCTCTCGGCCTCTCCAGCAACTTCCCCCACCACCAGCCGACCTGCGGCTTTCCCCGCGTTCGATCCCCGCCCGCCGCCGCGAGATTGGTCGCCGGAGGCGCCCCCCCCCCCCCCCACGAGCTCGCCGTTGTCCTCTGTATGTCGCCGGCGGGCACGTCCTGATAGCCATGGGGCTTAATCCCTTTCCCCATGCCACTGCCCCCTGGGACCCACCCAGGGGATTAACCCGCTAACCTCCTGCTAGATTAGTTTAGTTAATCTAACTAAAACCTGTTAGTTAATTAGCCACTGACTAGTGGGCCCCGGCCTGTTAGAATAATTAAACCTGAAAAGTTATCACTAGAGTGTATGACACATGGGCCCCCTTTCAGGTTTTATTTATAAATGAATTAAAATTATTGTTGTGAATGACATGTGGGTCCCCCCACTGATTAATTAGATTTAATTAAATTATTTATTAACTGTGTCACTGACCAGTGGGACCCACTGGTCAGTTAATTAAAATGAATTATTAATTGATTTAATAATTAATAAAAGAATTATTAAATAGAAAAGGATTTTTAATGTTTTAAAATTGATTAAACTTATAAAATCAATATCTTTTAATCCGTATATCGGATAAAAAAACTTTATACATGAAAGTTGATCAGAAAAATATAACGAATACGGATACGCTATCCGTATGTCTACCACACCCCCCTAACACACCGATCATCGACATTCCCCCCTCCGGACTGTTGGTCGATAAATTCCCGGTACCGATAAAAAGTACCCGGATGAATTTATTCCGAACACGAAAGTTGTCCGGAATGGTTCAACTAACACGGATACACCCCCCTTATGTTTGTCGGATGTCCACGACACCTCCGGCTTGATCCTTCCCCCTCCGGACCCCTGTCCGGTAATCACCCGGAGCCGGTATTTCATCCCCGGATGAATTCCCGCTCTGCGCAACGTGCATGGCACTGCGTTAGAACACCGTTAACTTTTCATCTGTCATGTCATGCATATGTTTGTATATTTTTGCTGTGTATTTACTGTTTTCCTCCCCCCCCCCCTTAATCTCCGGTAGACCCCGCTGCTACCGCCGACTACACCGCTGCCGGGTACGACTACTTCGTCGACGACCCTGCTACTACCGTCGAGCTTGCAGGCAAGCAGAGCCATTATCTTCCCCAGATATCACCTATCTTTCCGTACCTTCTTGCACTAGGCATTGTTACTGCTGCTGCTACGTTATACTCCTATTCAATTGCATAGCCTGATTTTGTCGCCCCTTGATGTACCTTCCTTTATCCTATGCTGCCTATTATTAATTATGCATTATTCAGCAGTGAGCCCTGCGCATTGTTAGCTAGGATTAGTTAGCGGGCCGTGATCACTATGGGAGTGAACACGGATACAATATATACAACTGCACAGGTACGGTACAATGCAGACACCGCCAAAGGCCCCTATCTGGGTTATGCCTAGTCACCTCAAGTGTGAGCTATCAAGGAGTAATCCTTGTACTCCACTCGAGGCTGACTTTGTCTTGCCGCCATAGGGTCCTGGACAGCGGTTGTCCTTAAAGGTAAGAAAGTCGGGCGACCCAACGGTGCCCGCGAGAGGTATATCGTCGGGAACGACAGGGAGGGTACGACCGACGTTACTGGCGTGCTTGGTCCCTGCTCGTATCTCGCGAGAGTTACCAAACCACGAAAGTCGAGCTCTACCAAGAGCACACGCGAGACAAGGTAAGGAGACGGTTCCCCTTGTTGGTAACCGCAGTGACTTGGTGGGACGACAGGGCAGGCACCGATGTATGGGTGGTCCTGACTGCTGTCGTTGACCGCGGGTCGGTTAAGTCGAGGCAACGATAACGGTTGTCACGCAGGTTAATTAAAATGCTAAATGGTTCGGCGGATGACTTGAGAGACCCGTTGGTCTGTACGCACTACCTACGCGTGGGATTACGGTGTGGGCCCTCCGCGTCGTAGTTTGTCCGAAAGCTCTTCAGACGTCAGCAGTACCACGGGCTGATAGCCGGGAAGCGGTCTTGTCTTATTTGCTGCAGCACGTGTGTTTTGGATTTGCTGTTGCTTCACCGGCCAGTCTCGTACCGTGCAGGAGCGTGCAAGGGTGAGGGACCTAGACCCCTTGGCGCATAGGATATAGTCCGGCGGATGGCCTCTCTGCTGAGCCTAGGATGAACTGCGATGTGTCGGATAGCTTTGGTGGAGCGTTCCCTAACAAGGTTCACGCCACCCTGGAGATCCGAGCGTGCAGGCTGAACAGTAGTGCACCCCTGCAGGGAGTTTAATCTATTCGAATAGCCGTGTCCACGGTAACAGGACGCTTTATGCTGAAGCTGGATCTTACCACTAGAAACTATTATTATTAAACTGTATGGTTCCGGGTTTTCTTCCTCGCGGGGATGTCGAGGAGGTGAACTCGGAGGCATTATTATTATTGTTAATCATTACAACTTATATTATACAATGTTGCAGCAACTTCTGCTTCGTTGTTACTTTATGCTTTATATGAACTGTTGGCTGATTCTTACCTCATGCTGCAAGACATCGTCGGAAGTTGCTAGTCTTCGTTAGGCCTAGCTTCTTACCCTTATTCTGATTTCTATCTTGCAGTCCACTATATACAGCCTCTTCTTTCCGTTGATACAATGCATAATGCTTAGTAGCGGACGTAAGACTCGCGGGTATACTAGATACTCACCTGCTTTATTTCCTTTACTGTTTTGCCGGATCGGCCGCTGCAGTCGACGTTGGAGCCCAGGAGCAGGAGTACCCCGGAGGCGGATACTACTACGTCGAGACCCCCGCTGACCAGGACCAGGAGTAGTTTCGGAGGCTCCCAGGCAGGAGGCCTTGCCTTTTCGATCTGTATCTCTGATGTTATTTGTGCTAGCCTTCTTAAGGCAAGACTTGACTAATTATGTCTGTACTCAGATATTATGGTTTGTATGACTTATGTATTCGGGTCCGAGTGACCCCCTTTTTATTGTAAACATATTGGTTTATCCTTTTGTGTTTAGTGTTGTGCTGTGATATTCTCACCGTGGCACCCTAATCTCAGCCGTGTACCCTGCGTGTATGATTACTGTACACGGATTGATTTTGGGGGCGTCACAAGTTGGTATCAGAGCCGACTGCCTGTAGGAAGCCACCCTACCACTACCTGGTCGAAGTTGAGTCTAGACTTTGAAAAACTACTTTTGCTAACTAAATATTTGGCTTACGGGCCCACATCGATGTCACTACGTGTGATATCTATGGTATTAGGATCCTTTTCTCCTTACCTATGCTCTGGGAATCTGCTCTCTTGTCCTTGCTGGTAAGTTTTACAAAATCTGACATTAGGATCACGTTCTCTTGATTCCACCCGACGTTTTTATGGTGCATCCCCCACTGATCGAGTCGTGTCGCAGGAGTCGTACGCCAGATCCCAGACCGCGGATCCCATTCTCATTCTGGGCAGGCCGCGCGTTCTCTGGCATCAACTGCTGTGGCCAACAGTTTTCTTGCGGCGTGTTTGACATAGTGGAATCTATGTCGCGTCGTGTAATCCTTACCGCGGTCTGCGCGCCGCCTAGTGTGTCCTTTTTCCTTAATTTCTACGACGTTACGCTGCCCGATTTTCGGTTGATTCTAGGTGTGGATGTGTATGTCTTATATGACTACTCCTATATATCCGCGCCTCCTCTTTGTTGTCGCTTTGCCTCTTACTCGTTTCCGGTATTTCGTTAAGATGTTCATCGCTGAAATACCCCTGTTAAATTCTAGCAGGATGGCTGGTCGTGGTGGTCGTGGTCGTGGTCGTGGTGCCAACGGTCCACCTCCGCCGCCGGACTACATGGCCGCGATGATGCAGCAGTTTCAGATGAACCAAGTTTTTATGCAAGGAGTCATAGATCAGCTCCAGAATCAGAATCAGAACCAGAACCAGCACCAGAACCAACCGCCTGTGGTCACTCTACGGGATTTCATGCGTCTCAATCCCCCTCTCTTCCACCAACCGGAACAGCCGCTGGATGCTGATGATTGGCTTCGTGACATCACTCGTCAGCTGGAGTTTGCTAATGTGGGCGCTGCTGATTATGTCACCTTCGCATCCTATTTCCTGCGTGGTCCCGCTGCTCAGTGGTGGGACACTTACAAGGGCTCGCTAGCTGAAGGGACTGTCGTCACCTGGAATGACTTCAAGACTGCCTTCCGTGCTCGTTATGTCCCCCAGGCGATTATGAACCGTATGAAGGCCGAGTTCCGCAACCTCGTTCAGGGTAGCAAAACTGTCGAGGCTTACCAGAGGGAATTCCTCCGCCTCTCCCGCTATGCTGCAAGTGACCTCCCCAATGATGCAAGTAGGCAAGAGAAATTCCGTGATGGACTCAACGCAGATCTCCAGCTTGCACTTGCTTTGCACGTCTTCCCCGACTTCGCCACCATGGTGAACCAGACTATCACTCTGGAGACCGCTCAGCTTAAGTTCGGTGGTTCGCCGAAGCGCCCCCGTGATGCTGGCTCATCTTCGGGCACAGCACAGAAGCAGCGCGTTTGGCTTCCACACAGTGTGTTTCGTCCAAATGCCCCTGTACCACGGCCGTCGTATGTTGCACCTCGTCTGCCTCCGCCCCCGCCGAGACAGCCGAAGACTGAGACTGCACCCCTCCGTCCTCAAGATGGTCTGTGTTTCAAGTGCCGTCAGCCAGGACATATTTCCAGAGACTGCCCTCAGCGACAGAATCAACTGGTAGTTCACCCTGCTGGCCGCGGAAATGGTCGTGGCAACAATGGGACCCTCAACTATAATACTGGGTCAAATCCTCATGCTCGTGGTCATGCTTACAACATTGATGTTGAAGCAGTTCAGGAACAGCCCGCTACTGTGATGGGTACACTCCTCGTTAACTCAATACCTGCTACTGTTTTATTTGATACAGGAGCATCACATTCATTTATGTCTGGAGCATTTGCATCTAAGCATGGCGTATACCACGAAAAGATGCGCACCCCCTTGGCCGTTAAGACACCCGGCGGCATGTGTCACGTTGACATGCTGGCACCTAACCTCACCGTCGAGATCGAAAGGATTGAGTTCCTTGTCTCCCCACATATTCTGAAAACCTCCACCATCGACCTTATCTTGGGTATGGATTGGCTGAAAGCCCATGATGCCGCACTCTATTGTGGCACCAAGGTCATCCAACTTTTTCATCCTTCTGGCGCTATTGTGAGTCACACTGCCATTGTGTCGATGAATGCCGAAGCTCGTATATATGCTCTGAATGCCTTGAATGTCGCACCTCTCGAAGGGATTGAGAAAGTCCCAATCGTTTGCGATTTTACCGACGTATTCCCAGAAGAACTGCCGGGGATTCCCCCGATTAGGGAAGTTGAATTCGTCATCGATTTGAAGCCCGGCACCGTCCCTATTGCCAAGCGCCCATATAAGATGCCACCTCACCACCTCCTTGAATTGAAGAAGGAGATCGACACGGCCCTCGAGAAAGGCTTCATCCGTCCTAGTTCCTCTGCTTGGGGAGCACCTTCGCTCTTTGTCAAGAAGAGTGATGGCACAAACCGTTTGGTCCAAGATTACCGACCTATCAACCAGGCCACGATACAGAACAAGTACCCCCTCCCTCGGATCAACGATCTTTATGATCAACTTGCTGGATCCACGGTATTTTCAAAACTCGACTTAAGGTTGGGTTACCATCAGATCCGAGTCCGTGATGAGGACATTCCGAAGACCGCATTCATTACTCGCTATGGTTCATACGAGTACACTGTCATGTCCTTTGGCTTGACGAATGCACCAGCCACCTTCTCCAGATTGATGAACTATATATTCATGGAATACCTCGACAAGTTCGTCGTGGTTTATCTGGATGATATATTGATTTACTCCAAGACCGATGCAGAACATGCTGAACATCTTTGCCTTATACTGGAAAAGCTTCGGGAACACAAACTGTATGCTAAGTACTCTAAGTGTGAGTTCTGGCTTCCGGAAGTAACCTACCTTGGTCATGTGATTTCCAAGGATGGCGTTGCCGTCAACCCCGAACGTATTCATGCTATTCTTGACTGGAATCCGCCCAGGACTGTCAAGCAAGTCCGAAGTTTCCTCGGCCTTGCCAGCTATTGCCGCCGTTTTGTTGAGAACTTCTCCAAGATTGCCAGGCCTCTGACTAACCTGCTGCACAAAGGCGTCAAGTTTGAGTGGACTGATAAATGTCAAGAAAGTTTTCAAGCTCTCAAGGACAAGCTCACTTCACCCCCGGTACTTGCTCCTCCTGATACTCAGAAGGACTTTGTGATATATTGCGACGCATCTCGTCAAGGATTAGGCTGTGTCCTAATGCAAGGGCGCAAAGTGATTGCTTATGGCTCTCGTCAGTTGCGTGCTCACGAAGAAAACTATCCAACACATGATCTCGAATTGGCAGCAGTAATTTATGCATTGAAGCTGTGGCGACATTACCTCGTCGGTAATCGTTGCGAGATCTTCACCGACCACCAAAGCCTGAAGTACCTGTTTACGCAACCCGACCTGAATCTCCGCCAACAGCGATGGCTCGAGACAATAGCCGACTACGACATGGGAATTTCTTACACCCCCGGCAAAGCTAATGTGGTGGCCGATGCCTTAAGCCGCAAAGCCTATTGTAGTGAACTTGAAGTTCAGGTGCAACAGCCACGTCTGTATGCAGAACTCCGCAAGCTGAACATCGAAATTGTTCCGCAGGGATATGTGAACTCCCTGGTGGTCCAACCAGACCTCGACACCCGCATCAAGACGGTACAACATTATGACTCTGACATTTGGAAGATTAAGCATCGTGTCGCGCGCGGAGAGCCCTCATTCTTCACTATTGATGCAAATGATGATAATGCGGTGTACTTCAAGGGTCGTTTAGTGGTTCCGGTAGCCAAGGCCAACCTGAATTACGCTTCTGACGTCATGAAAGAAGCTCATGATACACCCTTGTCGATTCACCCTGGTAGTACCAAGATGTACCAAGACATTCGTCAGCGGTACTGGTGGTCTAACATGAAACAAGACATTGCTCGTTATGTTGACGAGTGTGACGTTTGCCGTCGCGTCAAGGCCGAACATCAAAGACCTGCTGGTACTCTGCAACCACTCTCTATTCCTGAATGGAAATGGGACAAGATTGAAATGGACTTCGTCACCGGATTTCCCCGATCACAGAAAGGTCATGATGCCATCTTTGTCGTCATCGACCGATTCTCCAAGGTGGCTCATTTTCTGCCTGTCAAGGAGACGATCTCTGCTAGTCAGTTAGCAGACTTATATGTTTCCAGAATCGTGTCGCTCCATGGTATTCCGTTGGAGATCAGTTCCGACCGAGGCAGCATTTTCACCTCTAAGTTCTGGGATAGTTTCCAAGAAGCTATGGGAACTCACCTGAGTTTCAGCACCGCTTATCACCCCCAGTCGCAAGGACAAGTCGAACGAGTCAACCAAGTACTTGAAGATATGCTTCGAGCGTGTGTCATTTCATTCGGTAAGAAGTGGGAGGAATCTCTTCCATTTGCCGAATTCTCGTACAACAATAGCTATCAAGCTAGTCTGAAGATGGCACCCTTTGAAGTTCTCTATGGACGTAAGTGTCGAACCCCTCTAAATTGGTCAGAAACTGGAGAACGAACTCTCATTGGTCCGGACATCATACAGCATGCCGAAGATCAGGTTCGCGTTATCCGTGAACACTTGAAAGCTGCTCAGTCTCGTCAGAAGAGCAACTATGATCGCAAGCACAAGGAAATGGTCTATCAACCTGGCGAATACGCGTACCTCCGTGTCACTCCGATGAGAGGCACTCACCGCTTCGGAATCAAAGGCAAGTTAGCTCCTCGCTACATTGGCCCGTTCCGTATCCTGTCCAGGAGTGGACCAGTGGCATACCGGTTGGAATTGCCGCCGAACCTCTCTCAAGTCCACGACGTATTCCACGTGTCGCAACTCCGACGCTGCTTCAAAGACCCTATTCGTGAAGTGGAACATGATATGATTGAATTGCAACAGGACTTGACTTATCAAGAACATCCGAGCCGCATTCTCGATCAGCCTGAACGTCGAACCCGCAACAAGACCGTCAAGTTCCTCAAAGTTCAGTGGTCGAATCATTCTGAAGATGAAGCCACTTGGGAACGCGAAGATCGTCTTCGTGAAGAATACCCTGATCTTTTTCCCGCTACCACTTAAATTCTCGAGACGAGAATTCTTGTAGTGGGGGAGATTTGTAACACCCTCACTGTTAGTGAACAGTAATCACTGTTACTGTTCATAAATTTTTTTGCTTTAATCAAATGGTTCAGTTCAAATTCAAATTCCCCTTTGATATGGTGGCAAGCAAAGTGAACCATGGACCTTGATCATCATGGATGAAAACAAAGTCCAAGCCATTTAAGTTGAAATTCAAACAAACCCTAAAAATGCCTTTTGATGAATATTGGAAATTATGGTGACAATAAATCTTTTCCAAAAATCTTGGAACCACTTTTATAAAATCCCAAATAATCACTGCACCAATTACATATGGGTTTGAGTATTTATTAAGTTATAGAAAATTTCAAACAAATCAAAACAGTAGCTAAAAAAACCCCATTAAATCATTTAATATTTATTGCCAATATTAAATGATTTTATTTTGACCCCAAATCTTTTGTGGCACTAGCCTATGGCATAGCAATAATTATGGGACACCTCCCATATTTTACAAAAATACCTAAGTGGCTAAAATAATTACAAAGGAATAAACAGAAAAGAAAATAACAAAAAAAAAGGGAAAAAAAAACCCTAGCCAAACCTACCCCCCCCCGGGCTAGAACCCAGCCCACCTAGCAACTAACCCAGCCCAACCAGCCCACAGCCCACCCCCAACCGGTCATCCCCCACCTCCCGTACGCCTCCTGGGCGTGGCGCCCATCCGCCGACTCCACGGCGATGCACCCCTCCGTGGAGGCCATCCGGCGGCGCCGGCGACCTACAAGTCGTGGCTTCGCCCCCCCTTCCCTAACCCGAGCCTCCATTCGCCCCCGCCCCTGTGGAACCCTAGCCGCCTCCGTCTCCTCCCCCTGCGCCTCCTTCCTCCCGCACGGGCCCGAGCACCGTCGTCGCCGCCGTTGCGGACTGCCGCGGCCAACGGCTACCTCCGACCGTGCGGGCACGTCTAGGAGGATCCCAAGGCTCGGCTTCTTCTTCCCGCGCATCGGATACGAGCTCCCGGACGCCGTGCGTCGCGAATCGGACAATTCCTCAACCTCGGTCGTCACCGCAATTCCGCCGATTCGCCGCCTGCGAACCTCCCCGCGCCCGTTGCCCAGACCCTGCGTGCTCAGGGTGAGCACCTCCATCGCCCCGTGTGCCCGCGCTCTTCCCCTCTCGCCCCGGTCACCCTCGCCATTGGAGCCGTGGCACGGCCGCCGCCCGCGCTCGCCGTGGACCTTGCTCTCGGCCTCTCCAGCAACTTCCCCCACCACCAGCCGACCTGCGGCTTTCCCCGCGTTCGATCCCCGCCCGCCGCCGCGAGATTGGTCGCCGGAGGCGCCCCCCCCCCCCCCACGAGCTCGCCGTTGTCCTCTGTATGTCGCCGGCGGGCACGTCCTGATAGCCATGGGGCTTAATCCCTTTCCCCATGCCACTGCCCCCTGGGACCCACCCAGGGGATTAACCCGCTAACCTCCTGCTAGATTAGTTTAGTTAATCTAACTAAAACCTGTTAGTTAATTAGCCACTGACTAGTGGGCCCCGGCCTGTTAGAATAATTAAACCTGAAAAATTATCACTAGAGTGTATGACACATGGGCCCCCTGTCAGGTTTTATTTATAAATGAATTAAAATTATTGTTGTGAATGACATGTGGGTCCCCCCACTGATTAATTAGATTTAATTAAATTATTTATTAACTGTGTCACTGACCAGTGGGACCCACTGGTCAGTTAATTAAAATGAATTATTAATTGATTTAATAATTAATAAAAGAATTATTAAATAGAAAAGGATTTTTAATGTTTTAAAATTGATTAAACTTATAAAATCAATATCTTTTAATCCGTATATCGGATCAAAAAACTTTATACATGAAAGTTGATCAGAAAAATATAACGAATACGGATACGCTATCCGTATGTCTACCACACCCCCCTAACACACCGATCATCGACATTCCCCCCTCCGGACTGTTGGTCGATAAATTCCCGGTACCGATAAAAAGTACCCGGATGAATTTATTCCGAACACGAAAGTTGTCCGGAATGGTTCAACTAACACGGATACACCCCCCTTATGTTTGTCGGATGTCCACGACACCTCCGGCTTGATCCTTCCCCCTCCGGACCCCTGTCCGGTAATCACCCGGAGCCGGTATTTCATCCCCGGATGAATTCCCGCTCTGCGCAACGTGCATGGCACTGCGTTAGAACACCGTTAACTTTTCATCTGTCATGTCATGCATATGTTTGTATATTTTTGCTGTGTATTTACTGTTTTCCTCCCCCCCCCTTAATCTCCGGTAGACCCCGCTGCTACCGCCGACTACACCGCTGCCGGGTACGACTACTTCGTCGACGACCCTGCTACTACCGTCGAGCTTGCAGGCAAGCAGAGCCATTATCTTCCCCAGATATCACCTATCTTTCCGTACCTTCTTGCACTAGGCATTGTTACTGCTGCTGCTACGTTATACTCCTATTCAATTGCATAGCCTGATTTTGTCGCCCCTTGATGTACCTTCCTTTATCCTATGCTGCCTATTATTAATTATGCATTATTCAGCAGTGAGCCCTGCGCATTGTTAGCTAGGATTAGTTAGCGGGCCGTGATCACTATGGGAGTGAACACGGATACAATATATACAACTGCACAGGTACGGTACAATGCAGACACCGCCAAAGGCCCCTATCTGGGTTATGCCTAGTCACCTCAAGTGTGAGCTATCAAGGAGTAATCCTTGTACTCCACTCGAGGCTGACTTTGTCTTGCCGCCATAGGGTCCTGGACAGCGGTTGTCCTTAAAGGTAAGAAAGTCGGGCGACCCAACGGTGCCCGCGAGAGGTATATCGTCGGGAACGACAGGGAGGGTACGACCGACGTTACTGGCGTGCTTGGTCCCTGCTCGTATCTCGCGAGAGTTACCAAACCACGAAAGTCGAGCTCTACCAAGAGCACACGCGAGACAAGGTAAGGAGACGGTTCCCCTTGTTGGTAACCGCAGTGACTTGGTGGGACGACAGGGCAGGCACCGATGTATGGGTGGTCCTGACTGCTGTCGTTGACCGCGGGTCGGTTAAGTCGAGGCAACGATAACGGTTGTCACGCAGGTTAATTAAAATGCTAAATGGTTCGGCGGATGACTTGAGAGACCCGTTGGTCTGTACGCACTACCTACGCGTGGGATTACGGTGTGGGCCCTCCGCGTCGTAGTTTGTCCGAAAGCTCTTCAGACGTCAGCAGTACCACGGGCTGATAGCCGGGAAGCGGTCTTGTCTTATTTGCTGCAGCACGTGTGTTTTGGATTTGCTGTTGCTTCACCGGCCAGTCGCGTACCGTGCAGGAGCGTGCAAGGGTGAGGGACCTAGACCCCTCTCTGCTGAGCCTAGGATGAACTGCGATGTGTCGGATAGCTTTGGTGGAGCGTTCCCTAACAAGGTTCACGCCACCCTGGAGATCCGAGCGTGCAGGCTGAACAGTAGTGCACCCCTGCAGGGAGTTTAATCTATTCGAATAGCCGTGTCCACGGTAACAGGACGCTTTATGCTGAAGCTGGATCTTACCACTAGAAACTATTATTATTAAACTGTATGGTTCCGGGTTTTCTTCCTCGCGGGGATGTCGAGGAGGTGAACTCGGAGGCATTATTATTATTGTTAATCATTACAACTTATATTATACAATGTTGCAGCAACTTCTGCTTCGTTGTTACTTTATGCTTTATATGAACTGTTGGCTGATTCTTACCTCATGCTGCAAGACATCGTCGGAAGTTGCTAGTCTTCGTTAGGCCTAGCTTCTTACCCTTATTCTGATTTCTATCTTGCAGTCCACTACATACAGCCTCTTCTTTCCGTTGATACAATGCATAATGCTTAGTAGCGGACGTAAGACTCGCGGGTATACTAGATACTCACCTGCTTTATTTCCTTTACTGTTTTGCCGGATCGGCCGCTGCAGTCGACGTTGGAGCCCAGGAGCAGGAGTACCCCGGAGGCGGATACTACTACGTCGAGACCCCCGCTGACCAGGACCAGGAGTAGTTTCGGAGGCTCCCAGGGAGGAGGCCTTGCCTTTTCGATCTGTATCTCTGATGTTATTTGTGCTAGCCTTCTTAAGGCAAGACTTGACTAATTATGGCTGTACTCAGATATTATGGTTTGTATGACTTATGTATTCGGGTCCGAGTGACCCCCTTTTTATTGTAAACATATTGGTTTATCCTTTTGTGTTTAGTGTTGTGCTGTGATATTCTCACCGTGGCACCCTAATCTCAGCCGTGTACCCTGCGTGTATGATTACTGTACACGGATTGATTTTGGGGGCGTCACATTGTGAACCTCCTAATTAGATTGAGAGTTACCGATAATAAGTGCATGAGTTCCTCAGACTAATGTAAGTATTGAAAGTTGACACTTCCACCTCCTCATATTTGCAAGCCCCTCCTGTGTCGTGCATTACCTCCTTATCACTCAAAGAGTTGGCGTCCACCTTCGCCGGTACAAGCAAACCCTTGGCATGATACGCTCTGTCATGATAAACCTCCGTATATCCTTCCTCAAAACAGCCACCATGCCTACCTATCAAGGCATTTCCATAGCCTTTCCGAGATATATTGCCATGCAACATCCACCTCTTCATGATTTGATCTTCATGTCATACATGTTCTTGCTACACTGGCAGCGACATACATTGCATACATCATGATAGCTACATCTTCTTTATGATTTGAGTACCTTGTAAAGTGTGAAAGATCTTCTATACCCTCTTGTAAATTAGAGTGTTTCCCTTAAGTGAGGAAAAGATCCCAAAGTGGACAAAATAAAAGATCCCAAAGAGGATAAATGAGAGTTAAATAGAAAGAGCCATTTAGGCCACCAAAAAAATTCAAAAAAATAGAAAAAAGAGAAAAAACAAAATGAAAAGAGAGAAAGGGGCAACAGTACTATCCTTTTGAAAGATCCACACTAGTACTCGCTCTTATCCTTGTACTCCATAGAGATGATCATGCATATAGCTATGTGGGGACCTTCACACTATAGAACTTGGCTTGCATATTCCAAGGATGAGCCTCCTCAAAAGAGCTCTAGGTATTCATGAGAGAGCAAGTTAGATGCACCCCACTAGTTCCATTGGAGAGCTTTTCAGCTCATATGTGCATCTGTTGCATGGCAATCCCTACTCCTCACATCGTATCTATCATTTGGCATTCTCGCCTATGATTGTCCTCATTGATGTGAGCCATTCTCACCCTTTTTGTCTTCCTCCTCAGCCATATTCTCTCTTTGGCGTCCTAAGTGTGAACTCTCATGCTTACGCTCATCCATTGCATGAGTGCTCGAAATATCGAAAAGGAGTGGATCAAATTGACTTGTACCTGGCTAGTGGTCTGGGGACGAGTCAAGATAAGATTCCAAAGAATACCAAGTGTGAAACTGTAGTAGATTGACTTCTCAACAAAAATACTTTTTTATCGTATTCCCTCTCCCCCTTCTTGCACGCAAACACCATTTGGAGACATTCAAGTCATGGACAGTGAGAGATCTTGCATCTAATGTTCTTTTGTTGCTTGTTTCAATGCTAATATAGACTCTTTACTTTTCAAAGTTCTTATATGGTTGCTAGCATGTCACCACAGAAATTATTCCTATTATCATTTACCTACTCGAGGACGAGCAGGACCACATGGCGCCCAGGAGGCCACCTGGCGCGGCCAGGGGCCTGGCCGCGCTAGGGGGCGCCTGTACCCCTGCTGGCCCCCCTGGCTGCCCCCATCGCCTATTTATTCTCCGTAAGGGGAAACTTCCGAGGACAGAACCCAATTTCGTAATCTCGCCTCTGTTCCTCCACCGCCGCGCTTCCAAGATTGGGAGCACCGTCATGACCCTTCCCGGCACCCTGCCGGAGGGAGGTTCGACCTCTGGGAGTTTCCCCTCCACCATGGACACTTCCTGGATGTGCCATGAGTAGTCTACCTTGGACCATGGGTCCGTGATCAGTAGCTATGTGATGTGCTCCTCCCCTCTTTGTTCTTCATGGTTTAGACCTCATTAGCTGCCCTACATGATCGAGGCACTTATGTAATTCTTCTGTTGTTGCTATGTTGAGTTTGATGGGATCTGATGGATTATGAGATTATGTTCAGATCATGATATAGTAATATATTTGGTTTTTATTTCTTATATTTTTGTTCCTAAGTAATTCTTGCATGCACTCCGTTGCTGTTTATTGCTTTGGCCAAGTGGTAGGTAGTAACTCCAAGAGGGAACTTTATGCTCGATTGTTGGTACATGCCCCCTTATGACACACTTGAGTGACAGAAACATGAGTCTAGGGGATGTGTTGTGGCCACAAGGGGGAAAACAACGGTGCTTGTAACGGCGGTTGCAAGGATTTTTTACTTTACGCAAAGTTCTTTTTAATGTAGTTGTCTGTTGCTTTGGGTTTACACTTTGGGTGGGGCTCGCAACTTAATACCAGCGAGATGTTCTGGATAGATATCTCAAGGTGGATGATTAGTAGTAGATGCAGATGGATTTCGGTCTACTTATTTTGGCGTACTGCCCATGCTTATGAGCCTCTTCCTTTCTTTTGTAGCATAATTAGAATTGCGGTGCGTTTATAATCCTGTCAATTACCCATCTGTAATTTGTTTACATCGCATAGCAGTTTTATCGTCTTTTGGGAGAGAGACATCACTAGTGAAAATCACGGGGCCCTGGTCCATATTCCAATCACTTTTTACAAGCTCATTTATTTTCTCGCATTTACTTTCAGTTGCTATCATTATCATTATCTCTTGTGTGTTTGATCCTTTGTAAACAATAAGACCGGAGAGATTGACAACCTCTTTGAACTTCTTTGGGAGCAAAGTTAATTGTATTGTGTGCAGGTCCAGGTCAAGGAAGAAACGTTTGTCGTAAACGGTGCCATTGTTTTCTTGGCACCTACTTATCATCGTCGGAGTCCTACGGGAGATAAACCCTATCCTCTACATAGTGGAAATTTGCTGCTATCCTACATCTCACCTTCCACTTGGGGTAACCAACAAAGGGCGAGAAGCCATTACCACTTCCACGCCATCACCTGGGCACCCGGGAGTCCGTCTCCGACCCCACTTTGGCTTGTTACTTTCCTTCTGTTGCAGAAATTTTTGCTATATATTTGCCTGGATCGTCTCGGCACCGTATCTCACGATTTCGTGTGTTTTCTTTTCGAGTTGTTTCTGCCAGGAAATCTTTCAGCTAGACCTAGGTGCCATGTCTTCCCCAAGTTCCCCAAGGACAAGTTCGTCGTCAACGTCATCAACCCTTACCTCGCTGAGGTGAAGAAGCACCCTCAAACCGTTTAGGTGGAGGATGGTGTCCTCCACCAAGAAAATATAAAGGGACCTGATGATCCACGACGTAATGGGATCTATTGCAGTGTTTTCGATATGTAAGAGTGTCGAACCCAACGAGGAGCAGAAGGTAGTAGCAAGTGACTTTGGTAAGGAGATAACTGCAAGTACTGAAAGATAACTTTTTAGGGATTTTCTTGGTATAATCAACAAGATACTAAAGACTAGCAAAGTAAAAGATACTGGAGAGTAACGAGTGGCCCAATCCTTTCTGAGCAAAGGAGAGGCCTAGCAACTGAACTTATAAAAGCTAAAGTGTTCTTGAGGACACACGGGAGAGGTAGTCATGTGCTTTCGCCATATTCTCCATCGGTACTATGTGCTGGGTTGATAAGTGTTTGGTGGGTGGATCTATGCTAGTGCACCCTCTAGACTAAGATGAATGCACTCTTATGATTAAACTCCTTGCAAGCATCCGCAAATACAAGATAGTAATTAAGGAAAAAGCCTAACCATAGCAATACGATCGGTGATCCATTGTTCCCTTGTGCAAAAGCGTGCAAACTGGGGTTCAGGTTTCTGTCACTCCGGCAACCCACCGTAAGCATTCTTTATACACAATGTATCCCCCTAGGTCCTTGATAAGGCGAAGTGTTGAGTGTTCGACTCACACAACACCACTAGGAGAATAACAACACAACTTAAATATCAACCAACACATATTACTTCAACATCATATGACTACTAGCAACTAGACTTCTCCCATGTCCTCAAGAACTAAAGTAACTACTCACAAGACATAAAAGAGATCATGATCAGTGGGGATAAATAGATGATAAACAATCTGAACACAATAATATTTCTCCAACAAAACTCAATAGCATTCACCACAAGGTAGTAATCAACACCGATAGAGTAGAGAGGATAGATAGTACGGATTACAACGCGAGTTGCAATTGTGAGACAAGATTGGATGAAGATGGAGATGGTGCTGATGGTGGGGATGATGTTGATGCTGATCTCGATGATGCCCGTGACGATGGTGATGACGATGGCGACGATCTCCCCTTCCGGGAGGTGATCTCCCCGGCGGAATCTGCCCACCAGAGATGGCTTTTCTTCTCTGTAGGTTTCCGCCACGGAGCGGCGGCGGAACTCCGGAAACTCTCCCCTTTTTAGGGTTTTTGGGCGACGAGGGGTATATAGGCCAGAGGGGGGAGCCGGGAGAGCTCCAGGGGGCCCAAGCGCCCTCCCATCGGGGCCAGAGGTGGGGCCGCGCCAGGTGGCCGCCTGGGCACCCTGTGGCCCCCCTCTGGTTGCTCTTTTGCGTGCCTTCGTTATCCTTCTAGAAAACAGCCTCCGTCGATTTTCAGGTAATTTGGAGGTGTTCTTCTTCAGCAACTCAGCGTCCACTTTTTACCGCTGAATTCTGCGTCTGCTGCTTCGGCACCGGAAAGTTGTAAACTGTGTAAAATAAGCCAAAACAACATAAGAATAGCATCATATCATGAAATATATCAATGAATAAGGAAGAATTACTATATAAAATAGTGATGCATTTTGGACGTATCAACTCCCCCAAACTTAGACCTCGCTTGTCCTCAAGAGAATACTGAACTCAGTAAACCTGTCCACAAGTTTAGAGAGTGAAGTGTCGATAAATAAAATACGGACAAGAAGCATCAAGGTTTCTCCATCAAACCCAAGCATCCTCAACAGCAACCTCAACTCATAAGGCCCTCATGAGAAAGTAATAACAATTATAATCAGAAGTAGGGCTGAGGAAACTCATCAAATTATGGCAAACATAACCTTGGTCAAAGGACAACTAAAAACAACATGAGCTAAACAAGAGGCACAAAACAGAAGATTTTGAACATTTAAGGATAACACATAAATTCTATACTTATAGGAGTGGTAGGGGAATACCACGAATAGGAAGGTATGGTGGACTCACATGGAAGGTAAAGGTTTCAGGGTATGGATGCACAAGAAGAAATCTACTTGGCAAAGAGTTTGGCTAGCAAAGGCTTTGAGAGCACAGACAATTGATGCTGATTTAGATGCAAAACATATAAGGCATAAACATTAAGGTAAGCATAACACATCAAGTTGTCTTCCTTGTCAACATAACACTTCAAGCATAATAACAAAAAGGTTTTGGCTATGTTGCTACTTGAGAAAACATGCATGTTGTCAAGACCAAAGCTATGTTTGCCAAAATTTAAATAAAGTTTTCAAAGCCATACCTGATATAAGGTCAATACTCCCCATAAGAATCGTCATATGATGCCGATTGCGTGAAGAGAATACCGAGTGCAGCGAAGGAACCAATAGACTTCTCATTAATATTCCATTAAAGACGACTCCACACTCACGGGTACAATCTCTCCACAGACGGAGTGATAGACCTCGATGCAAACACCTATTTCATATAATAAACTTCCTAGACATGATACGACTCTACTTGACTTTAAAAGACTAAGATAAAGATAAATATACTGGGCACTCCCCCAAGCTTGGAACAAGCTGAGGGGATGCCATTACCCGAGGAGATTTACTCCTCATCCTTGTTCTTCTCAATAAGGTACTCCTTGGCGAAGCGCTTCCATGGAAGCTCCACTCCAGTCTCGAAGGACATTCCCGTCTCCAGGATCCTGCACTCAGCACCTAAACCCATGCGCAGAAACTTTAGTTCATACTCACAGTTCTGGTTGTGCAGATCATAGATTTGTGCTTGGAGCTGATAAACTTTCTCTTCTAGTGCGGACAAGCTTGACCACATCTCCTTCATCTCTTTCCTATGGGAAGCCTCGATCTCGTTCCTGATGTCGAAGTTGGCTTCAACACCACGCTCCACCATCTTCTTGAACTTGAAGACTTCATGTTCCATCTCCTTCAGCCGCTCCTCGGTGCTCCCCTCCATGACTTGCCCTTTCAGATCTTCCTTGTGGAGAACACCGTCCTCCACACGAAGGACCTGGGGGTGCTTATTCACCTCAGCGAGGTAAGGGTTGATGACGTTGACGACGAACTTGTCCTTGGGGGAACTTGGGGAAGCCATGGCACCTAGGTCTAGCTAAAATATTTCCTGGCAGAAACAGATCGAAAAGAAAACACACGAAATCGCGAGATACGTTAATGGAACAATCCGGGTGAATATATAGCAAAAATTTCTGCAACAAAAGGAAGGTAACGAGCCAAAGTGGGGTCGGAGACGGAGTCCTGGGTGCCCAGGCGGCCTCCCGGCGCGGCCAGGGGGTAGGGCGCGCCAGGGGGGCGCCTGGGCCCCCTGGAGCTCGTCTCCGGCTCCACTTAGGCCTCGAATTTTCCTAATTTTCCAAAAACTCGTAATATGGAACTTTTTTGGCGGTTCGCGATGTTTCCTTACCGTAATACATACCTTTCCTTATTCTGCTTCTGTCAGTGTCTGAAACAGGGCTTCAACATGTTCTTCATGAGTTGTTGAGCGAATTATATTTACATCAACATTGACGGGGTCTCCCGCTATGTAATGCTTGAGTCTTTGCCCATTCACAACTTGAGGTTTGGTGCCTTCAAAATTGTTAATCTTAATTGCACCAGACCGGTAGACTTCTTCAATATGAAATGGCCCTTCCCACCTGGAAAGTAGTTTACCTGGAGAAAACCTGAAACGGGATCTAAACAATAAAACTTTATCACCAACATTAAATTCACGTTTCAGAATCCTCCTGTCATGCCACTTCTTTACCTTTTCCTTGAACTTTTTTAGCGCTCTCGTAAGCTTCACTTCTCCACTCATCTAGAGAAGTCAAGTTCATGAGACGCTTTTCACCAGCTAACTTTGGGTTAGCATTAAGCTCTCTAACAGCCCAGAAAGCTTTGTGCTCTAACTCTAATGGCAAATGGCAAGCCTTGCCATAGACCATTTTATAGGGGGACATGCCCATGGGGTTTTTGTAAGCAGTTCTATACGCCCACAAAGAATCTCCTAACTTATTTGACCAATCCTTCCTATTTCTGTTAACTGTCTTCTGCAAGATCAACTTGATCTCTCTATTGGTGAGCTCAACTTGCCCACTAGTTTGAGGATGGTACAGTGACGCAATCGTATGATTGACATCGTACTTGGCTAAAGCTTTTCTAAAAGCTCCATGCGTGAAGTGTGATCCTCCATCAGTCATGAGATACCTAGGTACACCAAACCTAGGGAAAATTACATCTTTGAGCATTTTCAAAGATGTTTTGTGATCAGCACTTTCAGTGGGGATTGCTTCAACCCACTTGGTTACATAATCAACAACAACTAATATATGAGTGTACTTGTGTGAAGAAGGAAAAGGACCCATAAAATCAAAACCCCAGCAATCAAAAGGCTCAATCACTAGTGATTAATTCATAGGCATCTCATTCCTCCTACTAATATTACCAACTCTCTGACATTTATCACAAGCTAAAACATAACTTCTAGCATCTTTAAAGAGAGTAGGACAATAAAAACCTGATTGGAGAACCTTATGTGCGGTCCTCTCACCAGCGTGATGTCCTCCGTAGGGACTGTCATGACATTGCTTTAGAATGTCCTTCTGCTCGTGTTCCGGTACGCATCTTCTCACGATCCCGTCTGGACCTTCTATGAAAAGATGTGGGTCATCCCAAAAGTAATGCCTCAAATCATGGAAGAACTTCTTCCTTTGATGAAATGTTAAACCTGAAGGCAAAAACTTTGCAACGATAAAATTAGCATAACCTGCAAACCAGGGATCGGAAAGAGATTGTACTTTAACAACGGCAAGTTGTTCGTCTGGAAAACTGTCGTTGACTGGGATGGGATCATGCGGTATATCTTCCATCCTTGAAAGATTGTCCACTACAGGGTTGTCAGCTCCTTTTCTATCAACAATCTGCAAATCAAATTCTTGAAGAAGGAGTACCCATCTGATGAGTCTTGGTTTGGCATCCTTCTTCGTCATAAGATACTTAATGGCAGCATGGTCAGTATGAATAATAACTTTAGAATCAACAATATACTGTCTAAACTTATCACAAGCAAACACTACTGCTAAGAATTCCTTCTCAGTAGTAGCATAGTTCTTTTGAGCACTATCAAGGGTCTTACTAGCATAATATATAACATTCAACTTTTTATCAACCCTTTGTCCTAAAACAGCTCCAACAGAAAAATCACTAGCATCACACATAATTTCAAAGGGAAAATTCCAGTTAGGCGGTTGTACTATAGGAGTGGTTATTAAAGCTTTCTTAAGAACTTCAAAAGCCTCCTTACAATCTTCATCAAATACAAAAGGAACATCCTTCTAGAGAAGATTAGTGAGGGGTCTTCAGGTCTTAGAAAAGTCTTTAATAAATCTTCTATTGAAACCGACATGACCGAGAAAACTACGAACACCTTTAATGTCCCTTGGATAGGGCATCCTTTCGATAGATTCAATCTTTGCCTTGTCCACTTCAATTCTCCTCTCGGAAATCCTGTGGCCAAGAATGATCCCTTCGTTAACCATGAAGTGGCACTTTTCCCAGTTTATAACTAAGTTTGTATCCTCGCATCTCTGCAAAACTTTATTAAGATTGTGGAGACAGTGGTCAAAGTAAGTTCCATAGACGGAGAAATCGTCCATGAAGACTTCCACAATCTCCTCACAGAAACCATGAAATATTGCAGACATACATCTCTGAAAAGTAGCAGGGGCATTGCATAAACCAAAAGGCATACGTCTATAAGCCTAAGTACCATAAGGACAAGTGAAAGTGGTCTTCTCTTGACCGGCGGTGTTAACATGAATTTGAGAGAAGCCAGAGTACCCGTCAAGATAGCAGAAGTGGGTGTTTTTGGACAGCCTCTCAAACATCTGATCAATAAAGGGCAGCGGGTAGTGGTCCTTCCTGGTTTCCTTGTTCAACTTCCTGTAATCAATACACATTCTATATCCAATAATAATTCTCTGAGGTATTAGTTCATTCTTATCATTAGGGACTACATTTGTCCCTCCTTTCTTAGGAACACAATGAACTGGACTTACCCACTTACTATCGGCTATAGGGTAGATAATACCTGCAGCTAGAAGCTTGAGGATTTCGGTCCTCACAACATCCATCATCTTTGGGTTCAACCGTCGTTGATGGTCAACAACAGGTTTGGCATTGGGTTCGAGGTTGATAGTATGTTGACAGATAGATGGACTAATTCCCTTAAGGTCATCAAGGGTATAGCCAATTGCACCACGGTGTTTACGAAGTACTTCCAATAGTCGCTCCTCTTCATATCATGAAAGGTTAGAGTTGATAATAACAGGATATATTTTCTTTTCATATAAATAAGCATACTTGAGTGTATCGGGAAGAGGTTTGAGATCAAACACCGGGTCTTCTTTTGGTTTGGATAGAATTCCTAAAGGTTCAACCGGAAGGTTGTGCTTCAGGATAGCAGGTTGTCTCAAGAAGATTTCATCAATTTCATTTCTTTCCTGCATACGAGTATCATTCTCGTGGTCCTCCATGTATTGCTGCAAAGGATCATTAGGGGGAATAGCAATAGAAGCAATACTTTCAATAATTTTATCATCACTAGGTAATTCAGTACCACGAGGCTGCTTGGAAATCTTGGAAAAATTAAATTCATACTGCTCACCATTGAATTCAACAGAAACTTTACCTTTCTTGCAATATATAATAGCTCCACAAGTTCTGAGAAAAGGTCTACCAAAAATAATAGGAAAAAACTATCTTGTACTGAACCAAGTACAAGAAAGTTGGTAGGATACTTTACCTTTCCGCATAGGACTTCAACATCTCTCACAATCCCAATAGGAGAGATAGTAGCTTTGTTTGCAAGATGAATAGTAACATCAATCTCTTCGAGCTCACAAGGTGAAATCTCAGTCATGATCTCTTGATAAAGTGAATAAGGAATTGCGCTAGAGCTCGATCCCATATCGCATAGCCCGTAATAATTGTGATCTCCTATTTTAACAGATACAACTGGTGTACCTGAAATTGGGCTTTTATTCTTGGCTGTGACAATGTTAGTTGAAACAGCACAAAAATTTATAATAGAATCTGAAACATCATTAGTAACTAAATCTTTAACCATAGCAACTTGAGGATCGGCTCTGATCTGGTCCTCAGGTTCACCTGTTCTTCTCTCACTTTTATTTATGATGCCTGTCACAAAAGGGTGCTCCCTTATTCTCGAAGGAAAAGGGGGCTGTTCATATATAACTGCAGGCAAAATAGGATCAGCAACATGAATATCAATAGGAACTTCTTTGAAAGGCTTATGGTACTGATCCTTCTTCCTCTTAGAAGAATCAACATGAGAGGCAAAGTCCTTACAAAAATCAATCATTAGATGGGAATCCAGACCAATCTTAGAGCAAAAGGTATTGAAATAATCAGTCTTCACATAACTCTCAATATAATCATGCTAGTAATTTATAGCAGGTTCAACACCTTTATCGATTTCCCAGTCTTCAGTATTCTTCTGGATCCTTTCGATGAGATCCCATCTTTCTTCAACGCTCTTTGTCTGAAATACCCCGCTAGAGGAGGCATCCAGCCTTTCCTTGTCTTGACGAGAAAGCATGGTATAAAAATTTGTAAGTATAATATCTTTGGGGAGCTTATGGATAGGACATTTAAACATTAGGTACTTAAGCCTCCCCCAAGCTTGAGCGATGCTCTCTCCTTCGCGAGACCTAAAGTTATAGATATAATTCCTGTCTCGATAAACTTCATGAAGAGGGTAAAACTTTGTATAAAAGAGAGACTTAAGCTCTTCCCAATTAAGAGAATGTGGGTTATCGAGGAGCTTCTACCAATCTGAAGCTTTGTCTGTAAGCGATACGGAGAATAATTTCTTCATAACGAACTCCAGTGATACCCCTGCAAGCTTGAATAATGAACATAGTTGTGATAAATATAGCAAGTGTTCACCTGGATGTATATCTCCTGCATAGCGATTAGATAGGACATAATCGATAATACCAGATGGTATCTTATAAGGTACAATTTCAGTAGGGGTAGGAGTAACTACCTTAGCGGTGGGGCGGCTCCCCGAGAACAACGATCCAATAGTAGGGGTCTCCATAATGATAAAAACAGCAACGGCAAAACTAAAAACAGAAATATAAAAACTTCCTTACCAGCTTCACTTACTAATAGCGCTACACTCCCCGGCAACGGCACCAGAAAACGTAGCTTGATGACCCACGACATAATGGGATCTATTGCAGTGTTTTCTATAAGTAAGAGTGTCGAACCCAACGAGGAGCAGAAGGTAGTAGCAAGTGACTTTGGTAAGGAGATAACTGCAAGCACTGAAAGATAACTTTTTAGGGATTTTCTTGGTATAAGAAACAGGATAGTAAAGACTAGAAAAGTAAAATATACTGGAGAGTAACGAGTGGCACAATCCTTTATGAGCAAAGGAGAGGCCTAGCAACTGAACTTATAAAAGCTAAAGTGTTCTTGAGGACACATGGGAGAGGTAGTCATGTGCTTTCGCCATATTCTGCATCGGTACTATGTGCTGGGTTGATAAGTGTTTGGTGGGTGGATCTATGCTAGTGCACCCTCTAGACTAAGATGAATGCACTCTTATGATTAAACTCCTTGCAAGCATCCGCAAATACAAGATAGTAATTCAGGAAAAAGCCTAACCATAGCAATACGATCAGTGATCCATTGTTCCCTTGTGCAAAAGCGTGCAAACTGGGGTTCAGGTTTCTGTCACTCCGGCAACCCACCGTAAGAATTCTTTGTACACAATGTATCCCCTTTGGTCCTTGATAAGGCGAAGTGTTGAGTGTTCGACTCACACAACACCACTAGGAAAATAACAACACAACTTAAATATCAACCAACACATATTACGTCAACATCATATGACTACTAGCAACTAGACTTCTCCCATGTCCTCAAGAACTAAAGTAACTACTCACAAGACATAAAAGAGATCATGATCAGTGGGGATAAATAGATGATAAACAATCTGAACACAATAATATTTCTCCAACAAAACTCAATAGCATTCACCACAAGGTAGTAATCAACATCGATAGAGTAGAGAGGATAGATAGTATGGATTACAACGCGAGTTGCAATTGTGAGACAAGATTGGATGAAGATGGGGATGGTGCTGATGGTGGGGATGATGTTGATGATGATCTCGATGATGCCCGTGACGATGGTGATGACGATGGCGACGATCTCCCCTTCCAGGAGGTGATCTCCCCGGCGGAATCTGCCCGCCAGAGATGGCTTTACTTCTCTGTAGGTTTCCGCCACGGAGCGGCGGCGGAACTCCAGAAACTCTCCCCTTTTTAGGGTTTTTGGGATACGAGGGGTATATAGGCCAGAGGGGGGAGCCGGGAGAGCTCCAGGGGGCCCAGGCGCCCTCCCGGTGCGGCTAGAGGTGGGGCCGCGCCAGGTGGCCGCCTGGGCACCCTGTGCCCCCCCCTCTGGTTGCTCTTTTGCGTGCCTTCGTTATCCTTATGGAAAACAGCCTCCGTCGATTTTCAGGTAATTTGGAGGTGTTCTTCTTCGGCAACTCAGCGTCCACTTTTTACCGCTGAATCCTGCGTGTGCTGCTTCGGCACCAGAAAGTTGTAAACTGTGTAAAATAAGCCAAAACAACATAAGAATAACATCATATCATGAAATATATCAATGAATGAGGAAGAATTACTATATAAAATAGTGATACATTTTGGACGTATCAGGACCTGTCAAGGAGGGGAGCATCCAGGCTAGGCTGGAAGAAGTGGAGCATGAAGTCTTCAAGTACAAGAAGATGGTCGAGCATGGTTTTTGAAGCCAACTTCGACATCATCAACGATATGAAGGAACACTACAAGAAGGAGATGAAGGAGATGTGGTCAAGCCTGGCCGCACCAGAAGAAAAGGTGTTCGAGCTTCAAGGGAAGATTTGTGATCTGCAGAACCAGAACTGTGAGTATGAACTAAAGTTTCTGCGCATGGGTTTAGGTGCTGAAAGCAGGATCTTAGAGACTGAAGCTTCATATGAGACTGGAGAACCTTTTCCATGGAAGCGCTTCTCCAAGGACTACGTGATCAACAAGAACAAGAATGAGGAGTGAAATCTCCTCGAGTAATGGCATCCCATTAGCTTCTTTTAAGCTTGGGTGAGTGCCCGTTATCTTTATATCAGGTATGGCTCCGAAAACTTTATTTAAATATTGGCAAACATAGCTTTGTTCATAACAACATGCATGATTTTCTCAAGTAGCGACATAGCCAAAACCTTTATGTTATTATGCTTGAAGTGTTATGTTGACAAGGAAGACAACTTGATGTGTTGTGCTTACCTTAATGTTTATGCTTTATCTGCTTTGGATCCAAGTCATCATCAATTGTTTGTTCTCTCAAAGCCTTTGCTAGCCAAACTCTGTACTAAGCAGTTCTGCTTGTGCATCCATCCCCTGAAACCAATATATTCCATCTGAGTCCACCATACCTTCCTATTCGTGGTATTCCACTACCACTCCTAAAAGTATAGAATTTATGTGTTATCCTTGAATGATCAAAATCTTCTGATTTGTGCCTCTGGTTTAGCTCATTAGGAAGTAGTAGGTAATTCATGATTTCTTAAGTTGGACAATTTTTACCCCAGGATTGCATGTCTAATCTGCAAACCCTTTATACGAGGAGGAAATGGCATGAGTGCGTCCAGCTCGTAAGATAATACAACAAACAAACCCTCCTTCACGCTTGGTCTATGAGAAATCAGAAACTTTGGCAGTGATAAACAAAGGAGATTAAGGGGATGTGATCGTCCTCACTTGGGAGCCGTTCCTCGAAACTTGTCCAGCTTGAGAAGTAATTGAGCTATGTATTAGCATTCGTTGACAAACCATGCACCTCCCAAAACTTGTTTTCATTCTGTTTGGTTTAAGGATAGCACATGAGTTTTCCCTACTTCCCTGTAGCAGGGCCTGTCATTTACTCTTATGTAGAGTGAATTCTTCCTACTTCTTTCTTTTCTTAAAGAGAACAGACATTTGATGTTGACAAGGATTCATTCATATAATGTTGCATTAAGTTGGTTCATGCAGCATCCTTGTTGACATTATCATTTGATAAGTAAGTTGTTTGCGAAAGCTTACGCCAAGCAAACATTTTCCTTTGTGTTAGCATTTTCACTTCATGACTAATAATATGTTCTTTCAAAAACTTCAAAATGATTCATTATAAGTGAAAGAGCAAAAGTAAAATTTATTAGTTGTCCTTTGACCAAGGATATGTTTGCCATGATTTGATGAGTTTCCTTAGCCCTACTTTTTATTATAATTGTTACTGTTTTCTCATAAGGGCCTTATGAGTTGAGGTTGCTGTTCAGGATGCTTGAGTTTGGTGAAGAAATCATGATGCCTCTTGTACGTATTCTATTTATCGACACTTCACTCTCTAAACTTGTGGGCAGGTTTACCGAGCTTAGTATTCGCTTAGGGACAAGCGAGGTCTAAGCTTGGGGGAGTTGATACATCCAAAATGCATCACTATTTTATATTGTAAATCACCCCTATTCATTGATATATTTCATGTTATGATGTTGTTTTTATGTTGTTTTGGCTTGTTTTACACAGTTTGCAACTTTCCGGTGCCCAAAAAGCAGACGCGGGATTCAGCGGAGAAAAGTGGACACTGAGTTGCTGAACCAGAATACTCCAAATGCGTTGAAATCGATGGAGGATATTTTCAAAGAATAATGAAGCTTTGCCGAAAAGGAGCCAGAGGGGGACAACCAGGTGCCTGGGTGCCCCCTGGCACGGCCCCCACCAAGGGCGCACCGGGAGGCCGCCTGGACCCCCGGGGCCACTCCCGGCTCCCCCCCCCTTTGGCATATATATTCCCCTTCATCCAAAAACCATAAAGAGAGAGGAGTTTCGCGAGTTCCGCCGCCGCTCCGTGGTGGGAACCTATAGAGAAAAAAGACATCTCCGGCGGGCAGATTCCGCCGGGGAGAACACCTCCCGGAAGGGGAGATCATCGCCATTGTCATCACCATCGTCACGGGCATCAGCGAGATCATAATCAACATCATCCCCAACATCAGCACCGTCTCCATCTTCATCCTATCTCATCTCACAATTACAACTTGTGTTGTAATCCGTACTATCTATCCTCTCTAGTCTACCGGTGTTGATTACTCCTTTGTGGTGAATGTTATTGAGTTTTGTTGGAGAAATATTCTTATGTCCAGATTGTTTAACATATATTTATCACCACTGATCATGATCTCTTTTATGTCTTGTGAGTAGTTACTTTAGTTCTTGAGGTCATGGGAGAAGTATAGTTGTTAGTAATCATATGATGTTGAAGTAATATGTGTTGTTTGATATTGAAGTTGTGTTGTTATTTTCCTAGTGGTGTTGTGTGAGTCGAACGCATAACACTTCGCGTAGTTAAGGACCTAGGGGAATGCATTGTGTATAAAGAATGCTTACGGTGGGTTGCCGGAGTGACAGAAACCTGAACCCCAGTTTGCTCACTTTTGCACAAGGGAATAACGGATCATTGATCTTATTGTTGTGGTTAGGCTTTTTCCTTAATTTCTACCTTGTATTTTTGGATGTTTGCAAGGTGTTTAATCTTAAGAGTGCACTTATCTTAGTCTATAAGGTGTACTAGCATAGTTCCACCCACTCAACACTTATCAACACAAAACATAGTACCGATACGAAATATGGCGAAAGCACGTGACTACCTCTCCCGTGTGTCCTCAAGAATGCTTTAGTCTTTATAAGTTCAGTTGCTAGGCTTATCCTTTGTTTAAAAGGATCGGGCCACTTATTGATCCTTAGTACCTTTCACTTTTCTTGCTTTTACCTTCTCGTTGCTTATACCGAAAACCCCTAAAAATTATCTTTCAGTGCTCGCAGTTATTCCTTGTCCAAAGTCAATCATCAATACCTTCTGCTCCTCGTTGGGTTCGACACTCTTACTTATCGAAGACGCTACAACAGATCCCCTATAGTTGACAGTCGTCACTGGTGGGATGGTGGGTGGGGGACGAGGTCACATCGGACTTCACCTCCATCGAGTACTTCATCCCAGGTACAATGTTGGTCTTCTCCTTCAAGCCTCTTTATTTCCGCTAGGGATCGTCTCTAGGGGAGATCACTAAGTGAGTTTGGGTGAGCCTTTTTTTTTGATTATTTCCATGGCCACCAGGAATACTCTCTAGGGAAAATAATAATTTTAGTTTGGGTGAAAGGGGAATCAGTACATACAGGAAATTCATAAAGAGATCGCAATTTGATTTTGGGTGACTTGGGTGAGCCTCGTTATTTGATTATTTCCATGGTCACTAGGGATACTATCTAGGGAACATCACAATTTGAGTTTGGGTGACAAGGGGATCACGTACATAAAGGAAATTCAGACAAAGATCACAATTTGTGTTTGCGTGACAAGGGGATCACATATATACATACAGGAAATTCAAACATAGACCACATGTATATCAATTTGTTGTAGACAGAAACCAATGCCTGAATAGTCTGATCAATAAATTTTCCCTATGAATTGAAAAAGAAATCCCTATAGTAATAAATAGGAAAAGGGATAAAATGCCAAATAGAGAGAAACCTGAAACGACTCACACACCTATGACCCAAAAAGCCGCGTTCCCAAATAGACAAAAACTATTGCGTTAGATGCTGGTAAAATTGACAAGAATGTCATGTGTTGTTTAGTCAGCATGCTACTCCTAAGATCCTTGTATTGTACTATCTTCAGTATTCCCTCCCTCTTGCAAGGTATGTAAATGTCTGCTGCTGATTGCTTAATTTCCGTGTTATTGATTGCTATTATTTCAAGGTTTCAGAAATATGTCTACTATCGGATTGTTTCATGGGTTATGTTTTCCAATCTATTATATACCTATATCTACCTCATGTTGATGCACTACTTCTATGACTTCAAATATGGGTCTTGGATTTAACATTTTAAGCATTGTCCCGACAGAAAGCGCTACATCACTTCAAGGAATGTCGAGTGGTGTTGAACACATTGCATTCAATTTCAATGTGAATGTTACACAAGACAAAAATCAACAAAGGAGAGACCATGATAAAGCGTGACGAGCTAGTCTAACACCCGAGCAGAGAGAGGAAATTAACGCACGTCGAAGAGAAACTAGAAAAAATAAAACTAATGAAGAGAGGAATGCAAACCAGATGTCAATTAGGAAAAATCTGACAGCCAATGATAGGCAAGATATTAATGCTCGAAGAAGGGCGGTCGGTAAAAATAAGCCAGCTAAGCAAAGGAAAGAGGCGAATGCCCGCAGAAGAGTACGCAGACAGAGCATACCACCCGAGGAGAGGCAGGAACTCCGGGCTCAACGCAACGCCGATATCGTAGCTAAAAGAAACACCTCGTGTGCCGAATCCATTGTAATGCCTCTCCAACATGCACATCTCTTATGAATCATCATTTAGGTTACTGAGTTTTTCATACTTTCGGTCTATATTTTTAATTACCTATTACACATGCTTTCTAGGATTGAATTCTAGATTTTTTTTTCTCAGTCCACTATTGTATCAATAACTAGTAGTATATTTCTGTCTTAAATTAGTTTATTAGTTGTAGCTGAGTGATGTCTACGCACGCTTATATTCTTGTAGACTACGTTGGGCCTCCAAGCGCAGAGGTTTGTAGGACAGTAGCAATTTCCCTCAAGTGGATGACCTAAGGTTTATCGAACTCAGGGAAGTAGAGGTTGAAGATTGTCTCTCTTAAGCAATCCTACAATTAAGAAACGAGAAGTCTCTTGTGTCCCCAACACACCTAATACAACTAGGAGTTGTATAGGTGCACTAGTTCGGCGAAGAGATGGTAAAATATGGATGATAGGTGTGGCAAAGCAAGGTATTATAAATATGAAATAAAAAATTACAGCAAGGTAGCAAGTAGTAAACGTGAGCACAAACGGTATTGCAATGGTGAAAACAGGGCCTAGGCTTCATACTTGCACTAGTGAAAACTCCCAGCAACATTAACATAGTCTAATCACATAATATTTCTACTAAAACATGCAATGGAGACGTACTCGGAGGTCATTCCTTTGTGGTCAAGAGAGGACGAGAATTATGTAGGGCTACAAAAGCACACCTCAGAGTTCGTAGTTCTCATCTATGGATTTCCCAATGTCACCGAGGCCATCCAAAGAGAGTACCACAATCACCACAATATATCTCAAGGATAGTCAAAGACAAGAACCAAGAGACTCTCAATCTTCAATCAATTCACAAAAGAGGAAATCACTCATGAAAATATTCTTCTAATCTATGTCCTAAAGACCGTTGTCACCTTGGACTCGGAGATTATACTAGATAAAGAAAAGTGAGTACATCGAATCCAATAAATAGAAGAAGGGCAAACATCATGGTATCAACCGCCTATGATCACAATCAAGATCACATCATGGCAGAGAGAATTAACCACATAACTACTGTAGAATACCTCAGCCCCGAGGAGGAACTACTCCCGCATCATCATCATGAGAAAGCAACATCGATGGAGATGAATCCGGGGGCACTTCCCCGTCCCGGCAGGGTGCCGACACGGGAATTCTGGTCCCCCGAAGCTTGTTGGCGATGGCGGCGGAGATCGGAATCGCTTCTGCAAAAGGGAGTGGTAGAATCAGGGTTTCCTCCACGGGGGTAAAAATAGGAACAAAGAGGGGAACCAGGGGAGGTCCCACATGTCTAGGTGGCCTCTTGGCGTGGCCTCCCCCTAGGCCGCGCGGGCAGGCCGCCCGTGATGGGGGTGGCCCCCCTCTGGCTCTCCTTCGGGCGTCTGGAGTCTTCTGGAATGTTGTTTTTTTATATTTTTTGGAATTTTTCGGGCACTATAAATATGGGTATAAACCTGCAATTCACAGACATCAGCAGCCAGGAACTGGCACTGGGTGCACTGAGTTAGTAGGTAAGTCCAAATATGTTGAAAAAGGTATGAAAGTGTAGCAAAACACATTGCAATATCACCCATATAAGCATGGAACAAGCAGAAATTATAGATACATTTGGGACGTATCAGCATCCCCAAGATTAATTCCAGCTCGTCCATGAGTAGGTAAATGATAAAACAGATAATTTCTATGGTGACATGGTACCATCACATATGAACATCAAAGTAAAGCAAGTAAGATATGCAATTCAAGTCAAGAAAATAACATGCAAGAGTCTATATCTAGTATTGCAACTAGCAACATAAGAGCATAAAGGTGCAAGAGCTCTCGCTATCCGTGACTCGAATGTCTCGAAATGGTGTTTGCGTGGAAGAAGTGGGAGATGGGTTTAGAGCATAAAACTACTATATAGTTTAATTGAGAACTCAATCTACTAAAACTTCACACTTGGTCTCCTATGGAATCTTATTTTGACTCGTCCCCAAACCACTAGTCAGGCACAAGTCAAAATGATCCTCTCCCTTTCGACTTTGAGCACTCATGCAATGGATGAGCGCAAGCAAGATATGTTGGCACTTAGGATGGCAAAGAGAATAATGATGGGGAAGGAAGACAAAAAAGGTGTGAAAGGCCACATCAATGATGACAATTATAGGCGATAGAAATCCAAATGATAGATATGATGTGAGGAGCAGGGATTTCCATGCAACGGATGCACATGTGAGCTATGGAAAACTCTCCAATGCAACTAGTGGGGGTGCATCCAACCTTCTTGCTCATGAACACCTACAGCTCATTTGAGGAGGCTCATCATTGGAATATACAAGCCATGTTCTATATGTAAGGATCTCCACATAGTTATGCAGGAATGATATGAAAATCTCTATGGAGTACAAATATTACTTTGGAGTACGAGTGTGGATCTTTCAAAAGGAATAGTAGTGTTGCCCCATTCTCTCTTTTTATTTCTTTTTTCTTTCTTTTTTATATTTTTTGTATTTTTGTGGCCTCATTGGCTCTTTCTATTTATCTCTCATTTGTCCTCTTTGGAATCTTTTAATTTGTCCTCTTTTGGGATCTTTTATTTTGTCCCCTTTGGGATCTTTTCCTCACTTTAGGGCAACACTCTATATTTTACAAGAGTATAGAAGATCTCACACATTACAAGAAGTAATTAACATAAAGAAAACTAAAAAACTATCATGATGTATTCAAATGTATGCCTCTGCCAGTGTAGCAGGATATGCAATGATACTTGCGCGTCATGTAGAAATGATAAGGGCAAGACCCAACTAGCATGTGGATCTACGATCAAGAAAAAAGCATGTATGACATGAACGTCAAGTCATGAGATGATGGATGTTGCATGACAATGTATCTCGGAAAGGCTATGGAAATGCCTTGTTAGGTAGGTATGGTGGCTGTTTTGAGGAAGGATATAATGAGGTTTATGATGACAGAGCGTATCATGCCAAGGGTTTGGATGCACCGGCAAAGTTTTCACCAACTCTCAAGATGAGAAAGGGCAATGCACGGTACCGAAGAGGATAGCAAAATGTGGATGGTGGAAGTGCCAACAATTGAATACTCGCATTAGTCAACGCAACTCATGCACTTATTATCAGTAACTCTCTCTCTCATTTGGGAACTTTTAATTTGTCCTCTTTGGGATCATTTCCTCACTTAAGGGCAACACTCTATATTTTACAAGGATATAGAAAGAATATCACACACTTTACAAGAAGTACTCCACATAAAGAAAACTGAAAACTATCGTGATGTATGCCTCTACCAATGTAGCAGGATATGCAATGATACTAGCGCGTCATGTAGCAATTATAAGGGCAATGCCCAACTAGCACGCGGCTCTACGATCAAGCAAAAGCATGTATGTCATGAATATCAATTCATGAGATGATGGATGTTGCATGTCAATGTATCTCGGAAAGGCTATGGAAATGTCTTGATAGATAGATATGGTGGGTGTTTTGAGGAAGGATATAATGAGGTTTATGATGACAAAGCGTATCATGCCAAGGGTTAGGATGCACCGACGAAGTTTGCACCAACTCTCAAGATGGGAAATGGAAATGCACAATACCGAAAAGGCTACCAAAATATGGATGGTGGAAGTGCCAACAATCAAATACTCGCATTAGTCAAAGGAACTCATGCACTTATTATCGGTAACTCTCTATCTAATCAGGAGGTTCACAAAGAGACAAGTACCCCGAGGAGGAGTGTATGGGGGTTTGGTTATCCTTGCGCATCCTCGACTCATGGTACGTGAGGGTACTCTATATATTCCAACCCCTCCATAGGTTAGCGATCCATCTAGTAGCTAGAGTTCTCAACTAACTTTTGGTACTTTTCGAAAATAATCACGGATTTCCCAAAATATGACATCTATCACTAATAGCCTCAAGCTCTTGGCACCAAAAGTCCAAACATTACTCAAATCAATACCTCAAAACTATTGCAAGTTACTACTATACTTATAATAGCAACCTCAATTACCTACTTAAGTCAAGACACACAACTCAGTGCAACAGACCAACTCTCTAAACAACATAAGCATGATAACTCAAGAGATTTCCAAAAGCAACAACCTAATTAAAATATCTTAAAAAGACAAGCATGAAAACTAAGAGCTAAGCATGACATCAACTATGAATAGATAAAGATCACACAAGCAAAGACAAGCATGAAACCTATGTTGTGTTCTAGGGTGGAGTGGAGCATGTTTCTCTCCCAAAAAATGTAGGCTAGGGTCCAACTTGTTATGAACAGCAACCAAAAGAAAACAAACTAAAACGTAAAGAGCGAGACGCTCCAAGCATAGCACGTAACATATGAAGTGATAAAAATATAGCGTGGAGAAGGACGAACTGATGATTGTTGATGGAGAAGGGGATGCACAGAGGCATCCCCAAGCTTAAACGCTTGAGTCTCCTTGGATATTTCTTGGGGGTGCATGGGGGAATCCCCAAGCTTGAGCTCTTGACACTCCCGGATCTTGTTTCGTCATTGTCCTTCGCACACTTGAAACTCCCTTCATACGAAACTCATCATAAGCTGATTAGAGTGGTTTGTACCCATAAATAAATAATTTTCCTCTACTGGGAATAAAGATTTTCAGAAAGAGCTACCGTTTCTCAAGATTACCAAAAAGTTTTTGCAAAGAAAAAGCAAGTTTAATATTTGCAAAACGGTGAAAACGCAAAACAAGGCAAAATCTGGGAAAAACAGACCAGCGGGTAGTAAATATATTTTTTAGGGGCACTTCTGCAACTCAAATCAAAAAACTCAGGACAGACCGCCGAAATTCAATTATATAGAGCATACTGTCAACAAAATTCAGATAAAAATATGATCTGGTGATTTTAGGCGATTTTTCCGTCAAGCAGACAGAATTTATTTTCTGGACAGCATGTTGCAACTTTTGATTTTTTGTGCAATCGGAGCCTAACTTGGCACAAAGCTTGAAAATAAAGATACAATGATGTAGCTATTATAGTAACTCACATCAAGACCACTAAAACTGAAAGTAAAGATAACAAGGGTTCTCTCCCTAGAGCTCTTTATTTATAGCCATAAAGATAGGCTTAAGATTTTGATGATGCTCTTGTAGGAATAAGAGTTGAAGAACAAAAGAGAGCATCAAGAAGCAAATACAAACCACATTTAAGTCTAACATGCTTTCTATGCATAGGAATATTGCAATGAAATAATGCATTGAAGCTCAAAGCAATAAGCATAGGAAGGAAAAACAAGTGCAACTTCAAAACCTTCAACATAAGGAGAGGGAACTTGATACTATTGAAATATCTATGAGAATATGTTCCCCTCTCATAATAATTTTCAGTGGGATCATGAATAAACTCAACAATATAAGTATAACATAAAAAAGTTCTTATCATGATCCACAAGCATAGAAAATTTATTACTCCCCACATAAGCAAAATTCTTCTCATTAGTAATAGTAGGAGCAAACTCATGAAAATAGCTATCACATGAATCATTCTTATCATGATCCACTTGAAAAAATATATTCTTTATAGCATAAGTGTTATCACAGTAATCATCATAGATAGGAGGCAAAGTATCATCAAAATAAATTTCCTCATCAAAACTTGGGGGGCTAAAAAGATCATCTTCATCAAACGTAGCATCCCCAAGCTTATAACTTTGCATATCATTAGCATCAAAAGTATTCAAAGAAAACATACTAATAACATTGCTACTATCATGAGTGTTGTGCAAATAATAAAGCTCCATAGACTTTTTGATTTTCTCTTACAACACTTCAGGTCCCAACTCAAGGTAGAGCTCATAAATCTCTCTCATTTTGTTGTTGTTTTCGATAAGCCTAACTAGTGAAAGTAAAGACAAGAAAAGAAAAGATTTAATTGCAAGATCTAAAGATATACCTTGAAGCACTCACTCCCCACAAGAAATAGCTTCCATGCGGGTGTGTGTGTGTGTGTGTGCCTCTTACCTTACTTCCCCGGCAACGACGCCTGAAATAGCTTGATGTCTACGCACGCTTCTATTCTTGTAAACTACATTGGGCCTCCAAGCACAGAGGTTTGTAGGACAATAACAATTTTCCTCAAGTGGATGATCTAAGGTTTATCGTACTCAGGGAAGTAGAGGTTGAAGATGGTGTCTCTCAAGCAATCCTGCAATTAAGAAACGAGAAGTCTCTTATGTCCCCAACACACCTAATACAACTAGAAGTTGTATAGGTGCACTAGTTCGGCGAAGAGATGGTAAAATATGGGTGATAGGTGTGGCAAAGCAAGGTAATATAAATTTGTAATAAAAATTACAGCAAGGTAGCAAGTAGTAAACGTGAGCACAAACGGTATTGCAATGGTGGAAACAAGGCCTAGGCTTCATACTTTCACTAGTGAAAACTCCCAACAACATTAACATATTCTAATCACATAATATTTCCACTAAAAATGCAATGGAGACATACTTGGAGGTCGTTCCTTGTGGTCAAGAGAGGAAGAGAATTATGCAGGGCTACAAAAGAACACCTCAGAGTTCGTAGTTCTCATCTATGGATTTCCCAATGTCACCGCGACCATCCAAAGAGAGTACCACAATCACCACCGTATATCTCAATGATAGTCAAAGACAAGCACCAAGAGACTCTCAATCATCAATCAAGTCACAAAAGAGGAAATCACTCATGAAAATATTCTTCTAATCTATGTCCAAAAGACCGTTGTCACCTTGGTCTCGAAGATTATACTAGATAAAGACAAGTAAGTACATCGAATCCAATACATAAAAGAAGGGGAACATCATGGGATCACCCTAGATTAACATAGCATATTACAATCAAAATCACATCATGGGAGAGAGAATTAACCACATAGCTACTTTAGAAGACCTCGGCCCCGAGGAGGAACTACTCCCGCATCATCATGAGAAGGAAGCAATGTCGATGGAGATGAATCCAGGGGCACTTCCCCGTCCCGGCAGGGTGCCGGCACAGGAATTTGGTCCCCCGAAGATTGTTGGCGATGCCACAGGAAAGGGAGTCTTGGAATCAGGGTTTCCTCCACGGGGGTAAAAATAGGGCCAAAGGGGGCACCAGGGGAGGTCCCACCCGTCTAGGCAGCCTCTTTGTCGACGATATGTGACAACGGATGCCATGGGGATGGCTAAAGAGGGGGACAGACCGAGGTTGGTTTCGTTGGTACCGGAGGCGAGATTGGGAACACTGCGATGTACCCAGGTTTGGGGATCTCTGTAGAGATAAAACCCTACACCTGCATGTGTGAACTATAGGTGGAATACTATACATGGTTGCTCCTTGAGATGTATCTGCTAACTACTCTTCTCCAGGCCGAACTGATCTGCTACTGCTAGCTAAGCAACTGCTCATCTTCTATTGCTAATCTGCTACTCTTTCTCCTTCTCCTCTCCTCCTAGCCGTGAGTGAGGGAGAGAGGTGTGTGTGAAGGGGGGAAATGAGATGGAACCCCCTCCACCATGGGCATCCTTGCCCCTTATATATGTGGTGGCAAGATGCTCAGGAGGGTGGAGACATGGGGAAGAAGACAAAAGAGAGTACAAGTGATGTGATGTGTTGATGTGATGTAATGTGACATCTCACACCTACACTATTCATGATGTGACTACAGGTGTACTTTCTTGTCTTATATGCTTGTCTTGTCTTGCTTGTCTTGATGCTTCAGTTGACTTCCGGGAAGCCGAACTGCGGGCAACCGGCAGCCAGCAGATGAGCACTCGGCCGGGTGCGCGGGCAGTCGGCACAGAGCCATCAGGGAGTCGTCTGAGCTGGGTCGCAGTCGGCGCGGAGGAGCTGGCGGGGTGCAATCGGCGGGTGCGCAGTCGGCTGACGGCAGTTGCATCGAATCGGGGACTTTGGGATACTGATATCTCCCCTCGTTGGTTACCCCAAGTGGAAGGTGAGATGTAGTGTAGCGGGAAATTTCCCTCGGTGAAGATACCAAGGTTCGTCTCCAGTAGGACTCCGGAGATGATAAGTAATTGTCAGCGGCGCAACTGACATGGACCTGCACACAACACAAGTAACTTTGCTTCCCAACGAGTACAGAGAGGTCAATCTCTTTGGCCTTGTTGTTCACAAAGGATAAAACACAAGGAATAATGATAATGGTGATAGCAACTAGAAAGTAAAAGCAGGAAAATAAATGAGCGTGTAAACAGTAATGAGAATATGGACCGGGGTCTCGTGATGTTCACTAGTGATGTCTCTCTCCCAAAACACGATAAAACTGCTATGCGAGGTAAACAAATTACAGCTGGGCAATTGACAGGATTAAAAACGCACCGCAATACTAACTATGCTACAAAGAAAGGACGAGGCTCAAAAGCATGGGCGGTACGCCAAAATAAGTAGACCGAAATCCAACTGCATCTACTACTAATCTTCCACCTTAAGATATCTATCCGGAACATCTCGCTGGTATTAAGTTGCGAGCCCCACCCAAAGTGTAAACCCAAAGCAACAGACAACTGCATTAAAAAGCACTTTGCGTAAAGTAAAAAATCCTTGTCAACCGCGGTTACAAGCAATGTTGTTTTCCCCCTTGTGGAAACAGCACATCCCCTAGACTCATGTTTCTGTCACTCAAGCGTGTCATCGGGGGGCACGAATCCACAATCGAGCATAACTTTCCCTCTTGGAGTGACTACCTACTACTTGGCCAAAGCAATAAACAACAACGAAGAACATGCAAGAATTACTTAGGAACAAAAATATAAAAGATAAGAACCAAATATATTACTCAATCACAACCTGAACATAATCTCATAATCTCATAATCCATCAGATCCCAACAAACTCAGCATAGCAACAACAAAAAATTACTTATGTGCCTCGATCATGTAGGGCAGCTCACGAGGACTAAACCATGAAGAACAAAGAGGGGAGGAGAATATCACATAGCTACTGATCACGGACCCATGGTCCAAGGGAAACTACTCACGACACATCCGAGAAGCGTCCATGGTGGAGGGGGAGCTCCCGGAGGTCAATCCTCCCTCCGGCGCTCTCGATCTTGGAAGCGCGGCGGCGGCGGAACAGAGGCGAGATTGCGAAAAAGGGTTCTGTCCTCGGGGTTTCGCGTCATGGAGAATATATAGGTGAAGGGGGCAGCAACGGGGGCCACCAGGGGTCCAGGCGCCCCCCCCCACGGCGCGTCCAGGCCCTAGGCCGCGCCAGGTGGCCGCCTGGGTCCTAGTGGTGCCCTCTGGCCCAGCCATGTGATTCCGGAAGTTTCCCGTACGCTGATTTCTTATCTGATTTTTCCCGAATTTTTAGATCACTTCTAATATGGGGGAAACCTGAAATAGAAAAGCAGCAGAAAACAGGAACTGGCACTATGGTGCACTGAGTTATTAAGTTAGTCCAAATATGATCAAAAGTGTATGAAACTGTATCTAGACCTTAGCAATATCAGACAAAACATGCATGGAGCACGCATAATTTCTGTGGTGACATGCTAGCAACCATATAAGAGCTTTTAAAAGTAAAGCAATCAAGGTATGTGATTTAATTCAATTCATAACACGCAAGAGTCTATATTAGCATTGAAACAAGCAACAAAAGAACATCAGATCAAAGATCCCTCACTGTTCGTGACTCGAATGTTTCCAAATGGTGTTTGCGTGCAAGAAGGGGGATATGGGAATACGAGAGAAAAAATATATTTGTTGAGAACTCAATCTACTAAAAGTTTCACACTTGGTCTTCTTTGGAATCTTATCTTGACTCGTCCCCAGACCACTAGCCAGGTACAAGTCAATTTGATCCACTCCCTTTCGATATTTTGAGCACTCATGCAATGGATGAGCGTAAGCACGAGAGTTGACACTTAGGATGGCAAAGAGAGAAATATGGTGGAGGAGGAAGAAAAAAAAGGTGAAAAGGCTCACATCATTGAGGAAAATCATAGGCGAGAAGGCCAAATGATAGATATGATGTGAGGAGTAGGGATTTCCATGCAACAGATGCACATATGAGCTAAGATAATCTCTCCAATGGAAATAGTGGGGGTGCATCCGACTTGCTCGCTCATGAAGACCTAGAGCTCGTTTGAGGAGGCTCATATTTGGAATATGCAAGCCAAGTTCTATAGTGTGATTAGGGTCCCCACATAGCTATAGGCATGAATGATCATCTCTATGGAGTATAAGGATAAGAGGGAGTACTAGTGTGGATCTTTCAAAAGGATAGTAGTGTTGCCTCTTTCTCTCTTTATATTTCTTTTTCTCTTTTTTCTATTATTTGTATTTTTTTGGTGGCCTCAATGGCTCTTTCTATTTAACTCTCATTTGTCCTCTTTGGGATCTTTTATTTTGTCCACTTTGGGATCTTATCCTCACTTAAGGGCAACACTATATTTTACAAGAGGGTATAGAAGATCTTTCACACTTTACATGGTACTCAAAACATAAAGAAGATGTAGCTATCATGATGTATGGAAAGTATGCCTCTGCCAGTGTAGCAGGAACATGTATGACATGAAGATCAAGTCATATAGAGGTGGATGTTGCATGGCAATATATCTCGGAAAGGCTATGGAAATGCCTTGATAGGTAGGTACGGTGGCTGTTCTGAGAAAGATATAAGAAGGTTTATGATGACAGAGCGTATCATGCCAAGGGTTTGGATGCACCGGCGAGGTGGACGCCAACTCTCGGATTGAGAAGAGGGCAATGCACGGTCCGGAAGAGACTAGAAAATATGAGGAGGTGGAAGTGTCAACTTTCGATACTTACATTAGTCCGAAGAACTCATGCACTTATTATCGGTAACTCTCAATCTAATGATGAGGTTCACAAAGAGACAAGTACCCCGAAGAGGAGTGTATGGGGCTTTGGTTATCCTTGCGCATCCTCGACTCATGGTACGTGAGTGTACTCTAATATCCGATCCCTCAAAAGATTAGTGATCCATCTAGTAGCTAGAGTTCTTAACTAGTTTTTTAGGTTTTGAAAATAAACACGGATTGCCCAAAATACGACACATATCACTAATAGGCTAGAGCTCTTGACACCAAAAGTTCAAACATTACTCACAACAATACCTCAAAACTATTACAAGTTACTACTAAAATTAAATAGCAACCTCAATTACCTACTTTCAAGACAAGACACAACTCAGTGCAACAACCAACTCTCTTAATAAGATAAACATGAAAACTAAAGAGAGTTCCAGCAACGAACTAAACAAAATCCAAGGCTCTTATTAAAGAAAAACTAAAACTAAAACTACACATAGCAGTAGCTACGAAAAGATAAAGAACACACAACAGTAAAAAGATAGGCATGAAAAATCCTATGATGTGTTCTAGATTGGAGTGGAGCGTGTTTCTCTCAAACACAAAGTAAGCTCGGGTATAACCTGTTATGAACAGTAAGCAAAGCTAAAGAAAACTAAAAAAAAACCTAAGACCGAGACGCTCCAAGCATAGCACATAACACATGTAGTGATAAAAATATAGTGAGACAAAGGACGAACTGATGATTGTTGATGGAGAAGGGGATGCATGGGGGCATCCCCAAGCTTAGACGCTTGAGTATCCTTGAATATTTATTGGGGATGCATGGGGGCATCCCCAAGCTTGAGCGCTTGACACTCCTGGATCTTCTTTCATCATCTTCCCTCGCACACTTGAAAACTCTCTTCATACATAACTCATAATAAGCAGATTAGAGAGGTTAGTACCCTTAATAAAACAATTTTCCCCACTGGATATAAATATATTCTTCAAGAGTACTGTTTCTCAAGATTTCCAAAAAGCTTTTGCAAAGAAAAAGCAAGCTTAAGGTTTGCAAAATTAAGGAAAGGAAAAACGTGGCAGAATCTGTGAAAAACAGAACAGCAGGTAGTGGAGAATTTTTTTCGGGGCACTTCTGCAACTCAAATAAAAAAACTCAGAACATACGAAAGTTTAACAATTCTATAGAGCATCCTGTGTAAAAAATTTAGCTCAAAAATATGAACTGGTGATTTGTTTAGATATTTTCCGCTAAGAAGACAGAATCTGTTTTCTGGACAGCATGTCACAACTTTTGCTTCCCTTATCGTAAGAGGCTATAACTTGGCACAAATCTTGAAAATAAAGATACAATGATGTTGCTACAGTAGTAACAATCATCAAGACCACTAACAACAGAAGTAAAAACATCTTGGGTTGTCTCCCAACAAGCGCTTTCTTTTACGCCTTTAAGGTAGGCATAAGGCAAAAGAAGAATCAAAGGTCTCCAAGATCATCGGAGTCATAAAGACCTTCAAATTTATTTTCAACAAGCTCATTCTTCTTCTTCCTAGGAAAGAGGTACTTACCTTTCGCGTTACCGCGTAAGTGTATGCGCCCGTTACCAATATCAATGAAGCCTTTCATAGCTCAGAGGAAGTCCCTCCCAAGTACGATGTTTCTATGGTTTGGCTCCATGATTAGGAAATCCATCGGTGCAACCCTATGGAGGAATGTAACCTGGACTTCTTTTACCTTTCCTTTAACCTCTGAAACATCTCCATTAGCATGTTCATGATAAGATGACAATTTATCCGTATCTATTTTCAAAGAATCGTAAACTATTTTTGGCATGGTAGAAACTATGGATCCAAGATCACAAAAAGCAAGGAAGTCTTTGTTAGAGATACTAATCCTAAAAAAGGGCTCCCAATCATCATTTATCTCCAACATTTCTTTCTTGTTGGACTTAAATTCCTCTACCTTTCTCATGTCTAGAGCATCCATCCTCTTTTCAATAGTGGCAAGTCTATCTATAACAGTACCAAAACTACGACCATAAACATAATAACTAGATAGACCATGAAAAATATCAAGAGCTCTAGCTTCATCACACTCTAAAAGTCTCCTTCAGCTATAATATCAAGAGAGTATTTACACCACTTAAAAACACCATGGTAAAAAATTCTAAGCACAATTTTTATAGGTATCCAAGGCATAATTCTGTTATGTTCTTTAGAAATTCTATCCCATGCCTTCTTCATATTTTCTCCATCCCTTTGACGGAAATCGAGAACTTCTGATTCCCGCAAAGCACCAAGTCCTAACATGTTCATCTAAAAAGGAGACCACTAAAAGCAAGATAAATAAAATTTTTGTGATTTTTGATATAAGACATAAAGATAAAAACTGAAAGGTGAAATAAAGACCACTAGTAGGCAACTCCCCTATCTTTGCACTCGGAGTCCCCGGCAACGGCGCCAGAAATTCGCTTGATATCTCTCCTCGTTGGTTACCCCAAGTGGAAAGTGAGATCTAGTGTAGCGGCAAATTTCCCTCGGTGAAGATACCAAGGTTAGTCTCCAGTAGGACTCCGGAAATGATAAGTAGGTGTCAACGGCGCAACTGATGTGGACCTGCACACAACACAAATAACTTTTCTTCCTAAAGAGTACAGAGAGGTTGTCAATCTCTCTAGCCTTGTTGTTCGCAAATGATCAAATGCAAGGCATAATGATAATGGTGATAGCAACTGGAAAGTAAAAGCAGGAAAATAAATGAGCGTGTAAAAATTAATGAGAATATGGACCGGGGTCCCGTGATGTTCACTAGTTATGTCTCTCTCCCAAAAGACGATAAAACTGCTATGCGAGGTAAACAAATTACAGACGGGCAATTGACAGGATTAAAAACGCATGGCAATGCTAACTATGCTACAAAGAAAGTACGAGGCTCAAAAGCATGGGCGGTACGCCAAAATAAGTAGACCGAAATCCAAATGCATCTACTACTAATTATCCACCTTGAGATATCTATGTAGAACATCTCGCTGTTATTAAGTTGCGAGCCCCACCCAAAGTGTAAACCGAAAGCAACATACAACTGCATTAAAAACCACTTTGCGTAAAGTAAACAATCCTTGCAACCGCGGTTACAAGCACCATTGTTTTCCCCCTTTTGGCAACATCACATCCCCTATACTCGTGTTTCTGTCACTCAAGCGTGTCATCCGGGGGCATGAACACACAATCGAGCTTAACGTTCCGTCTTGGAGTTACTACCTACTACTTGGCCAAAGCAATAAACAGCAACGGAGAACATGCAAGAATTACTTAGGAACAAAAATATAAAAGATAAGAACCAAATATATTACTCAATCACAATCTAAACATAATCTCATAATCCATAAGATCCCAACAAACTCAGCATAGCAACAGCAGAAAATTGCATATGTGCCTCGATCATGTAGGGCAGCTCACGAGAACTAAACCTTGAAGAACAAAGAGGGGAGGAGAACATCACATAGCTACTGATCACGGACCCATGGTCCAAGGGAAACTACTCACAGCACATCCCAGAAGCGTCCATGGTGCAGGGGAAGCTCCCGGAGGGCAATCCTCCCTCTGGCAGGGTGCTAGGAAGAATTCTGCTTGCGCTCCCGATCTTGGAAGCGCGACGGAAGAGGAACATAGGCGAGATCGCGAAAAAGGGTTCTGTCCTCGGGGGTTTCGCGTCACGGAGAATATATAGGCGAAGGGGGCAGCCAGGGGGCCCACCAGGGGTCTAGGAGCACCCTCGGCACGGCCAGACCCTAGGCCGCGCCAGGTGGCCGCCTGTCTCCCTGGTGGTGGCCCTCTGGCCACACCCAGGTGATTCCGGAAGGTTCCTGTACGCTGATTTTTTATTGGATTTTTCCCGAATTTTTCGAGCACTTTTAATATGGGGGAAACCTGAAATAGAAAAACAGCAGAAAACAGGAACTACCACTGTGGTGCACTGAGTTAATAAGTTAATCCAAATATGATCAAAAGTGTATCTAGATCATAGCAATATCACACAAAACATGCATGGACCAAGCAGAATTTATAGATATGTTTGGGACGTATCAGATACCCGGGGGTAATTCCCCCGACAGTAGCCTCCGAGCCTCCATGTGACTCGAAGAGTCATCCGGGGGCTTCTTCCTTGTCGGTGTAGATGGATGATGATTTGAACTTGGGGCAGATTCTTTTCGGTGGGGGCGCATCAGCGCACCCACTGGGTGTAGCCTCCGAGATTCGGACCGACTACGTGTAGTCGGCTCGGATCTTCTCCTATTTCTGTTGCAGTCGATGGCGTCAAGGGTCTCAACAGTTTTCCCCGGAAACAATCTTGCATAAGATAGAGTTAGTCAATGCAAACAAATCAAATCTTCACTATTTATTTGAAGTATGGATTGTGCAACGGGAAGCCGACTCGGCTTATCGAGCCCTTCACACATTTTTCTGTTCATTCCACCCGTTGGCTTTTTCTCTCGCCAGCATTACAGCCGACCTGCGGTTTGCATCTGGATCAAAGAGTGGGCCGCGAGATAGAGTATATAGTACTTGACTTTGGGGAGAAAACTCAACCGAGGAGACATCTAACAGGAAATGATCGGGTCGTCCAAACTGTTCTCTCTTCGGACGTTTTTTCATGTGTGGTGACCTTCAGGTTTTTCTCTTATCAACATTATAGCCGACCTGCGGTCTGCAGCTGGCTCGGAGAGTGGGCCTTTGGTATCCTACACACTACTAATTCATCTGTGGGAAATAACGAGTTGGGTTATCCGGTCTGCCCAGAGGCAACTGATGCGTCCCAAATGTATCTATAATTTTTTCTTGCTCCATGCATGTTTTGTGTGATATTGCTATGATCTAGATACACTTTCACACAGTGTTGATCGTATTTGGGCTAACTTATTAGTTTAGTGCAACACAGTGCCAGTTCCTGTTTTCTACTGTTTTCTATTTCAGGTTTCCCCCATATTAAAAGTGCTCCAAAAAATTGGGAAAAATCAGCGTACTGGAAGCTTTCGGAAACACCTAGGAGGGTCCAGAGGGGACCCACAAGGGCCCAGGCACCCTCCCGGCATGCCCTACGATGGGGCCGCGCCAGGGGGCGCCTGGACCCCTGGGGGCCCCTGATACGTCCAAAACGTATCTATAATTTATGCTTGCTCCATGCATGTTTTGTGTGATATTGCTATGATCTAGATACACTTTCATACACTTCTGACTATATTTGGACTAACTTATTAACTCAGTGCACCACCGTGACAGTTCCTGTTGTCTGTTGTTTTTCTATTTCAGGTTTCCCCCATATTAAAAATGCTCCAAAAATTCGGGAAAATCTGATAAAAATTCAGCGCAACGGAAGCTTCCAGAATCAACAAAGTGGGGCCAGAGGGCCTCCACCAGGGACCCAGGCGGGTGCCTGGACCCCTAGTTGGCCCCCTGGCTGCCGCCCTTCGCCTATATATATTCCATGTGACGCGAAACCTCCGAAGACAGAACCCCTTGACCTTCACGACACCCTACCAGAGGGAGGATTGACCTCCGGGAGCTTCCCCTCCACCATGGACGCTTCCCGAATGATCCGTGAGTAGTCTCCCTTGGACTATGGGTCCGTGATCAGTAGCTATGTGATTTTCTCCTCCCCTCTTTGTTCTTAATGGTTTAGACCTCGTGAGATGCCCTACATGATCGAGGTACATATGTAATTTTCTACTGTTTCTATGCTGAGTTTGCTGGGATCTAATGGATTATGAGACTATGTTCAGATTGTGATTGAGTAATATATGTGGTTCTTATCTTTTAAATTTTTGTTCCTAAGTAATTCTTGCATGTTCTATGTTGTTGTTTATTGCTTTGGCCAAGTAGTAGGTAGTGACTCCAAGAGGGAACGTTATGCTCGATTGTGGGTTCATGCCCCCTGATGACATGCTTGAGTGACAGAAACATGAGTCTAGGGGATTTGTTGTTGCCACAAGGGGGAAAATGGTGCTTGTAACCGCGGTTGCAAGGATTGTTTACTTTACGCAAAGTGCTTTTTAATGCAGTTGTCTGTTGCTTTGGGTTTACACTTTGGGTGGGGCTCGCAACTTAATACCAGCGAGATGTTCTGGATAGATATCTCAAGGTGGAGTATTAGTAGTAGATGTAGTTGGATTTCGGTCTACTTATTTTTGCGTACCGCCCATGCTTTTGGGCCTTGTCCTTTCTTTGTAGCATAGTTAGCATTGTGGTGCGTTTTTAATCATGTCAATTTCCCAACTGTGATTTGTTTACCTCGCATAGAAGTTTTATCGTCTTTTGGAGAGAGACATCACTAGTGAACATCACGGGACCCCGGTCCATATTCTCATCACTATTTACATGCTCTTTTATTTTCCTGCTTTTACTTTCTAGTTGTTATCATTATCCCTTGCGTTTGATCCTTTGTGAACAACAAGGCCGGAGAGATTGACAACCTCTCTGGACTCGTTGGGAAGAAAGGTTATTTGTATTGTGTGCAGATCCACGTCAATTGCGCCGTTGACACATACTTATCATTGCCGGAGTCCTACAGGAGACAAACCTTATCCTCTACATCGGGGAAATTTGCCGCTACACCACATCTAACCTTCCACTTGGGGTAACCAACAAGGATAGAGTATCAAGCAAATTTCTGGCGCCGTTGTCGGGGACTCCAAGTGCTAAGATAGGGGAGGTGCACACTATCTTTTACCTTTGCTGTTTAGTCTTGTTAGTTTACCTTTCAGTTTTTATCTTTGTTTCCTATATCGAAAATCACAAAAAAATCTGCCACACCTGCTCGTACTATGGGTTCCACTGAAAACACCAAGTTGTGTGACTGCACTAGTCACAACAACAACGACTTTATCTGCACTCCTATTGCCACACCTGCCACTTCAGCTACCTCTTACAAAATTAATCCTGCTTTGCTAAACCTTGTTTTGGGAGATCAATTCTCTGGTGCTGGAGATGATGCTGCTTTACACTTGAACAAATTTTTTGAGTTATGTGATATGCAAAAGTATAAAGAAGTAGAAGGTGATGTTGTTAAGCTTAAGATTTTTCCTTTCTCTTTAAGGGGTGAAGCTAAAATCTAGTTTCAATCTTTGCCTAGGGATAGCATAGATTCTTGGGATAAGTGCAAAGATGCTTTTATTAGGAAGTACTACCCACCTGCTAAAATTATCCAATTGAGGAGTAACATTATGAATTTTAAGCAATTGGATAATGAACACGTTGCAATCTTGGGAACAAATGGAATATCTTGTTAAAAAATTCCCTACACATGGTTTGACTACTTGGATGGTTATCCAGACTTTTTATGTAGGCTTGAACTTTACCTCGCGGAACCTGTTAGATTCGGTCGCGGGAGGAACCTTTATGTCAACTACACTTGGTGCTTCCACAAAACTTCTCGATGAGATGATGACCAACTATTCCCAATGGCACACCGAGCACGCTCCAACAGGTAGGAAGGTAAACTCTGTCGAGGAGATTACCTCCCTAAATGAAAAAGTTGACTTGATTATGTCTCTACTTACCAGGCAACCCTCTATTGATCCTCATGATGTTCCTTTAAATTCTTTGGTTGCTCAGGAACAAGTAGATGTGAACTTTATTGCTAGAAACAACTTCAACAATAATGCTTATAGGGGTAATTTTGCTAGCAATCCTAGACCGTTTCCATCCAACTATGGGAACAACAACACTTATCCTGGTAACAAGAACCACACTTCTGAACTATAAAGCATGCTTAGAGACTTTATCACTACCCAAAAAGCCTTCAACAAGAATGTAGAAGATAAATTAGCTAAATTAGATAATCTCTGTTTGAAAGTAGATAGCTTAGCCCTTGATGTTGAGATGCTTAAAATTATAACCTCTCCCCTTGAGGAGAGGAAGGAGAGGAATGCCACTCCTATTAATGCTATCCAATTACAAATGAATGAAAATATTAGGATGATGGCTTAACTAAAAGAAAGATGGGCTAGAGAAAAAGAGGAAGAGGATAGAATTAAGAGCCTTCCTACACACCACACAGTTGCTACTATCCAAATTGTTGAGGACACCCAAACTATTAGCACCCAACGCAGTCCTAGTCCCATTGGACCTATTCATGGTGATGCTAATACCTCAACCGTAGAAGAAGAAACTCCTATGGACATAGAAAGTTTCAAACAAGTGAGCATAGATGACACTACTACCACCTTTGATAGTAGTGATATTGATTTTGATAGTTGTACCCTCTCAGAAGTTATTAGCCTGCTACACAAAATGTCTAGAGACCCCCACACAAGCACACTAAATCTTGCCTTCATGGAGCATATCACTAATGCTCTCATCAAAGCTAGGGAGGATAAGCTTAGAATAGAAGCCTCCATACCTAGGAAGCTAGATGATGGTTGGGATCCTATGATTAAAATTAATTGAATAACTTCACTTGCTATGCTTTAAGTGATGTTGGAGCTAGTACCTCCGTTATGCCCAAAAGAATGTATGATATATTTGAATTGAAACCTTTTGATCCTTGTTCTTTTGGTGTTCGTCTCATTTTCTCTTCTGTAAATAAACATTTGGGGAAGACCGACGATGTTCTTATCATTGTCAATGTCAATTATGTTCCCATTGATTTCGCTATTATGGATATAGAGTGTGAACCTTTATGTCCAATTATTTTGGGACGTCTTTTTCTTCAAACCGTTGGTGCTATTATTGACATGACATAGGGGAATATAAAATTTCAATTCCCTCTCAAAAAGGGGATGGAACACTTCCCTAGAAATAAAATCAAGTTACCTTTTGAGTCCGTTACACGGGCTAGCTATTCTCTCTCTCTTGATAAACCTTGATTCTTCTTTTTGCTTTATGCCTAGCTTAAAGGCGTAAAAGAAAGCGCTTGTTGGGAGGAAACCCAAGATGTTTTTACTTCTCTTTTTAGTGGTCTTTATGATTATTACTACTGTAGCAACATCATTTTATCTTTATTTTCAAGCTTTGTGCCAAGTTATAGCCTCTTATGATAAGGGAAGCAAAAGTTGTGACATCCTAGCCAGAAAATAGATTTTGTCTGCTTGACCAAAAAATCAAAACAAATCACCAGTTCATATTTTTGAGCTGAAATTTTTACACAGCATGCTCTATACAATTTTTAAACTTTCGTATGTTCTGAGTTTTTCTATTTGAGTTGCAGAAGTGCCCCAAAAAAATTCTCTTCTACCTGATGTTCTGTTTTTCACAGAGTCTGCCACGTTTTGCCTTTCTTCACTTTTGCAAACTTTAATCTTGCTTTTTCTTTGTAAAAACATTTTGGCAATCTTGAGAAACATTAGCTCTTCAAGAATTTCTTTATTTCTAGTGGGGAAAATTATATTATTAAGGTTACTAACCTCTCTAATCAGCTTATGATGAGTTATGTATGAAGAGTGTTTTCAAGTGTGCGAGGGAAGATGATGAAAGAAGATCCGGGAGTGTCAAACGCTCAAGCTTGGGGATACCCCCATGCATCCCCAATAAATATTCAAGGAGAGTTAAGCGTATTAGCTTGGGGATGCCCCCGTGCATCCCCTTCTGCATCAACAATCATCAGTTCGTCCTTCGTCTCACTATATTTTTATCACTTCATGTGTTATGTGCTATGCTTGGAGCGTCTCGCTCTTAGGTTTCCTTTTTAGTTTTCTTTAGCTTTGCTTGCTGTTCATAACAAGTTAGACCCCAGCTTACTTTGTGTGGGAGAGAAACACGCTCCACTCCAATATAGAACACATCATAGGATTTTCATGCTTATCTTTTCTCTGTTGTGTGTTCTTTATCTTTTCATAGTTTCTTCCATGTTTAGGTTTAGTTTTCGTTTTTGTCTTTAGCAAGAGCCTCGGATTTTCTTTAGTTTGTTACTGTAACTCTCTTTAGTTTTCATGTTTATCTTGTTAAGAGAGTTGGTTGTTGCATTGAGTTGTGTCTTGTCTTGAAGTAGGTAATTGAGGTTGCTATTCAATTGTAGTAGTAACTCGCAATAGTTTTGAGGTATTGTTGTGAGTAATTTTTGAACTTTTGGTGTCAAGAGATCTAGCCTATTAGTGATAGGAGTCGTATTTTGGGCAATCCGTTTTTATTTTCGAAACCTACAAAAACTAGTTGAGAACTCTAGCTACTAGATGGATCACTAATCTTCTGAGGGATCGGATATTAGACTACACTCACGTACCATGAGTCGAGGATGCGCAAAGATAACCAAACCCACATACACTCCTCCTCGGGGTACTTTTCTCTTTGTGAACCTCCTCGTTAGATTGAGAGTTACCGATAATAAGTGCATGATTTCTTCGGACTAATGTAAGTATTGAAAGTTGACACTTCCACCTCCTCATATTTTGCTAGCCTCTTCAGTACCGTGCATTGCCCTCTTCTCACTCCGAGAGTTGGCGCCCACCTTCGCCGGTGCATTCAAACCCTTGGCATGATACTCTATGTCATCATAAACCTCCCTATATATTTCCTTAAAACAGTCACCATACCTACCTATCAAGGCATTTCCATAGCCTTTCCTAGATATATTGTCATGCAACATCCACATTCTCATGACTTGATCTTCATGTCCTACATGTTCCTGCTACACTGGAAGAGGCATACATTTGCATACATCATGATAGCTACATATTCTCTATGTTTAGTACCTTGTAAAGTGTGAAGATCTTCTATACCTTCTTGTAAAATAGAGTGTTTCCCTTAAGTGAGGAAAAGATCCCAAAGTGGACAAATTTAAAAGATGCCAAAGTGGACAAATTTAAAAGATCCCAAGGAGGACAAATGAGATATTAATTGAAAGAGCCATTGAGGCCACAAAAAAATAGAAAAATATAGAAAAAAGAAATAAATAAATAAAAAGAGAGAAGGGGGCAACACTACTATTCCTTTTGAAAGATCCACACTCGTACTCCCTCTTATATTGTACTCCATAGAGATGATCATTTATGCATATAGCTATGTGGGGACATACACACTGTAGAACTTGGCTTGCATATTCCAAGGATGATCCTCCTCAAACGAGCTCTAGGTCTTCATGAGCGAGCAAGTAGGATGCACCCCCACTAATTCCATTGGAGAGCTTTTATTAGCTCATATGTGCAACCGTTGCATGGCAATCCCTACTCCTCACATCATATCTAGCACTTGGCCTTCTCTTTCCTATGATTTTCCTCATTGATGTGAGCCTTTCTCACACTTTTTGTCTTCCTCTTCCACCATATTTCTCTCTTTGCCAGCCTAAGTTTCAACTCTCGTGTTTCTGCTCATCCATTGCATGAGTGCTCAAAATATCGACAAAGGAGTGGATAAAATTGACTTGTACCTGGCTAGTGGTCTGGGGACGAGTCAACATAAGATTCGAAAGAATACCAAGTGAGAAACTTTAGTATATTGAGTTCTCAACAAAAATATTTTTTCTCTCGTATTCCCATATCCCCCTTTTTGCACGCAAACACCATTTGGAGGCATTCGAGTCACAGACAGCGAGAGCTCTTGCACCTAATGTTCTTTCGTTACTTGTTTCAATGCTAATATAGACTCTTTCCTGTTATGACTTGAATTGAATCACATACCTTGATTGTTTTACTTTCAAAGTTCTCATATGGTTGCTAGCATGTCACCACCGAAATTATGCTTGTTATCATTTACCTACTCGAAGAAAAGCAGGAATTAAGCTTGGGGGATGTTGATACGTCCCAAATGTATCTATAATTTCTGCTTGCTCCATGCATGTTTTGTGGGATATTGCTATGATCTAGATACACTTTCATACACTTTTGATCATATTTGGACTAACTTATTAACTCAGTGCACCACAGTGCCAGTTCCTGTTTTCTGCTGTTTTTCTATTTCAGGTTTTCCACCATATTAAAAATGCTCCAAAAATTTGGGAAAAATCAGATAAAAATCAGCGCAACGGAAGCTTCCGGAATCACCAAAGTGGGGTCAGAGGGCCTCCACCAGGGACCTAGGCGGCCACCTGGCGCGTCCTAGGGCTTGGTCGTGCCAGGGGGCGCTGATGACCCTCAACTGTAGGGGATTGTTTGTAGTGTTTTCGATAAATAACAGTGTCGAACCCAACGAGGAGCAAAAGGTATTGGTAAGTGACTTTGGTAAAGAAATAGCTGCAGGAACTGAAAGATAACTTTTTAGGGGTTTTCGGTATAGGCAACAAGAAAGGTAAAAAGCAAGCAAAGTGAAAGGCACTAAAGAGTAACAAGTGGACCGATCCTTTTGAGCAAAGGATAGGCCTAGCAACTGAACTTATAAAGGCTACAGCGTTCTTGAGGACACACGGGAGAAATAGTCACGTGCTTTTGCCATATTCTGTATCGGTACTATGTGTTGTGTTGATAAGTGTTCAGTGGGTGGATCTATGCTAGTACACCCTCTAGACTAAGATAAGCGCACTCTTATGATTAAACATCTTGCAAGCATTCGCAAATACAAGATAGTAAATAAGGCAAAAGCCTAACCATAGCAATACGATCGATGATCCAAAGTTCCCTTGTGCAAAAGCGTGTGAACTGGGGTTCAGGTTTCTGTCACTCCGGCAACCCACCGTAAGCATTCTTTATACACAATGCATCCCCCTAGGTCTTTAATAAGGCGAAGTGTTGAGTGTTCGAGTCACGCAACACCACTAGGAAAATAACAACACAACTTAAATATCAAACAACACATATTACTTCAACATCATAAGACTACAAACAACTAGACTTCTCCCATGTCCTCAAGAACTATAGTAACTACTCACAAGACATAAAAGAGATCATGATCAGTGGGGACAAATATATGATAAACAATCTGGACACAATGATATTTCTCCAACAAAACTCAATAGCATTCATCACACGGTAGTAATCAACACTGGTAGAGTAGAGAGGATAGATAGTACGGATTACAACACAAGTTGAACTTGTGAGGTGAGATTGGATGAAGATGAAGGTGGTGCTGATGTTGGGGATGATGTTGATGATGATATCGATGATGCCCGTCACGATGGTGATGACAATGGCGACGATGTCCCCTTCCGGGAGGTGTTGTCCCCGGCGAAATCTGCCCGCGGAGATGTTTTTCTCCTCTGTAGGTTTCCGCCACGGAGCGGCAGGGGAACTCGTGAAAACTCTCCTCTTTTAGAGTTCTTCGATAATGTGTGATATATAGGACAGAGGGGGAGCCGGGAGTGGCCCAGGGGTCCAGGCGCCCTCCTGGCGCGGCCATGGTGGGGGCCGCGCCAGGTGGCTGCCTAGGCACCCTGTGGCCCCCCTCTGGCCCCTCTTTGGCGTGTCTTCATCATTCTTCTAAAAAACACCCTCCATTGACTTTCAGGTAATTTGGAGTGTTCTTCTTCAGCAACTCAGCGTCCCCTTTTTACCGTTGAATCCTGTGTATGCTGCTTCGGCACCGGAAAGTTGCAAACTATGTAAAATAAGCCAAAACAACATAAGAATAGCATCATAACATGAAATATATCAATGAATAAGAAAGAATTACTATATAAAATAGTGATGCATTTTTCACGTATCAACCCCCCCAAGCTTAGACCTCGCTTGTCCCCAAGCGAATACTGAGCTGGGTAAACCTGTCCACAAGTTTAGAGAGTGAAGTGTCGATAAATAGAATACGGACAAGAAGCATCAAGGTTTCTTCATCAAACTCAAGCATCCTCAACAGCAACCTCAACTCACAAGGTCCTTATGAGAAAGTTATAACAATTATAATCAAAAGTAGGGATGAGAGAACTCATCAAATTATGGCAAACATATCCTTGGTCAAAGGACAACTAATAACTTTTACTTTTGCTCTTTCTAATTATAATGAAACAAATTGAAGATTTGAAAAAACATGTTATTAGTCATGAAGTGCAAATTCTAACACAAAGGAAGATGTTTGCTTGGCAAAAGCTTTCACTAACAACTTACTTATCCAAAAGATAATTTCAACAATGATGTGGCATGGCAAAACTTAATGCAGCAATATATGGATGAATCCTCATCAACATCAAGTGTCTGTTCTCTTTTGGAAAATAAAGAAGTAGGGAAACTGACTCAACATAAAAGTAAAGGAAAGGCCTTGTTAAAGGCAAGCAGAGAAAACTCATGTGCTATCCTTAAATCAAACAGAATGAAAATAAATTTTGGGAGGTGCATAGTTTGTCAATGAATGCTAATAGATAGCTCAATTACTTCTCAAGATGGACAAGTTTCGAGGAACGGCTCCCAAGTGGGGACGATCACATCCCCTTAATATCCTTTGTTTATCACTGCTAAAGTTTCCGATTTCTCATAGACCACACGTGAAGGAGGGTTTGTTTGTTATATTATCTTTCGAGCTGGGCACACACATGCCAGTTCCTCCTCGTATTATGGGTTTGCAGATTAGACATGCAATCCCGGGGTAAAACTTGTCCAACTTAAGAAGATCATGAATTTCCTACTACTTCCTCATGAGCTAAACAAGATGCACAAAACAGAAGATTTTGAACATTTAAGGATAACACATAAATGTTGGGTCTCGCAGCATAAAACAATAATTTTTCTAACTAGCGTCGCCCTTAACCCAAGATCTATCTAGCTGTAATGCCGTAACGGAAAGACTTGCGGAAACATACCTCGGGGTATAGTCCGTTGCACGGGAAACGTTCCCGCAAACGTGGTTGATGAAGCCGTAAACCTTTCACAGCCCCCTGGTTGTGTTAGCACCCTATTGGGTGGTAGTGCCGCACGTGCAGCACCTCGTAGTAATCGCACACGTACGGACTCGATGACGACCTCCGTTCTCGGATCCAGCGAAGGTGGCGGAAGTAGATCTCCCGGAACCGAAGTTTCGGCAGCACGACGGCGTCCGCGTAGCAGAGAAGCCTCAATCCAAGCACAGGTTCCAGACAAGGGGACCCCGGCTTGAGAGAGACGGGAGAGGGGAGAAGACCGGTGAAAACCGATCTCAATTCGGAGTAATATTGAATTCTCTGCGAATTTTTCTGTCTTTAAGAAGTGCACCCCTGCCCATCTTTATATAGGCAGACGGAAGGAGTCAACCCCCCTTCCCTTGGCAATGTGGGACTAATCCATTGCCAAGGGGGGAGGGTGCGGCTAGGAGGAGGGGGGAAGTGGGGCGCCACCCACATGGGCCCAAAGGCCCATGGCGCCCCCCCTTTTTTTCTTTTCCTTTTCCCTTTTTTTCCTCCTTCCCCTAATGGGCTTCTTTCACAAATAAGGCCCATTGCACTTTTTAATCTGAAATAAATTATTATTAATTATTAATTAACTTAATTAATAAATAATACATATTATTTCATCTCCCGATGATCCGGAACTCCTTCCAGCTCACTCCGAACGTCCTTCGGACCAACACGGAACTTTTCCGGTACGTCTTTCTCTCTTCTCCAGTAACTCCGATAGTTCCGAAAAGGTCTCCGATATTCATAGAGCCCTTAAGTGTGTTACCCTACGGTCCGAGAACACTCCAGTCATGACCGAGACAAAGGCTACGGCCAATGATCAATAGCGGGACCTGGATGCCCATAATGACCCCTGTGCATTCCGGAAGTAACCGATTGAACCATACACGTTGTATACCATTACCTTTGCCATGCGATACTAGATTAGTCCAAGATTAGATCAAATGCATCCAATGCTTTAGTTCTATCTTGTTACCGACAAATCTTATTCACTCGTTCCGTGATATGCATCCTTGTGACCTAGTCACACGCTGCGCAGCTTTATGGATGCAATCTCACCGAGTTGGCCATGAAATATCTTTCCATTATATGGATTGACAAATCCCGCTCTTGAATCAACACTCCTCAACATATCCCATCGGATAGCCCAAGATACACCTTTATGGTCACCATGTTTCAGTGTGACGGTTAATGCACTCAAAGCATCCTCAGAAGATAGCAATTATGCGTAATCTCACGGTCAAAGGAACAGGCTACTACGTTCTGTAATTACAACACTGAACTTTTACGATTTGATCATGTTGCATGTCGGGACCTGGAATAGGCGTATGTAATTCCAGTCATGATGCAATCACATGGAGAGCCGAGAACCATACCCACTTGTCTAAGCAGACAAGGCCAAGCACAGAACGTTCTCGGTAAGCATCAAACGCGAGGGGCATCCCATTCAGGCCGGATGATCAACTGAGATGGGTCCTCAACGTCCGCTCACAAGTCTAAATGTTTATGGGTGGTGAATCCCATATTCATAGACAAGTCGCCTCAACCATGTTATCGATTGAATCCTAACTCTTACATAGACTTACTCCAGCCCGATCACTTAGTCGGGGTCTAGGGCGGGCTCGATCATACAACAAAGTGTGCACGTGACAGAGTCACGAGCAATCGCATCGCGATGCCCCAAGCTGCGCACATCTAAGGGCCACCTGGTGTATAAAGGACCGCCAGCCAGATCACAACTAAGGTCTCGAAAACCCATACTAAGACATGCATGTTATAAACATACACGCAGCACACATGCCTAGTATGAACAGCAGGTATCATCACATAACTCCACAAAGTACTTCTTTATTTACTTACACATAGAGTATACAAAGATCACATGTCTGTGATCGTCATTACATCATACAACGGAAGCAAATTAGGTCTGAGTACAGACAAGTTTAACAAATGGCTTAGAGAAGCCTTGTAAACATACATGCCCTTCCACGAGGGACCAGACTGCTGTCTGGGACTATACTAACTTAGTCAACGTCGAGCTTCAGGTCGGTGACTCCATCGGGGTCTGGGTTTCCATCTAAAACATAGAATAAGCAAACGTGAGTACAAAGTCGTACTCAGCAAGACTTACATCAGAACTATACTACTCATGCTCAAGTATCAAGGTAAAGGAGGTGGGGTTTCATCATGCAGAAGTGCCAGCTTTGACTTGGCTAGTCCTGAACTACGATTACCAGACTTGAGGTAAGAAGCGTACACGAGTCCACTATCCAAGTCTCCAACCAATACACCACTATGGTTACTTCCTCGACTTCCCCACGAGGAAGCACACCATAGCACTCACGCTTATCTTGCGAGTTTTAGAAGTATCCATTCAAGTTGTCTAATAATCAGGTACAGGTTCCAAGTATTCCATAACCGCGGACGCGGCTATTCGAATATTTTTGTTAACCTTGCAAGGGTGTAAGCTACACACACATGACCATCGGTTACCGCCTTTTGCTCGCCACCGTTCAAGAGGTGACAGCGAGGATGTTCACCACGACACTTCGCTCACAACCGGTCTATTCCAGCAGTCGACTATCTGAGTTTGCCTCCGCTCGAGAGCCCGGCCGGATCAACTAAACGGACTCAAACAATGTAAGTGACCGAGACGCCACCTCTGGCTGATGGTTTTCCTGCCTCAAAGGTGCACCCACATATCTATATGATGCAACCATTCCTTCATTCTTTTTCTATGCAGATGCCAAATGGAAAGCCCGAACTAATGTGACTCCTGGACGTCAACACGGATCAAGGTACTAGGCCGAGAGGGGTCAGTGAGCCCAATGTGTGGTTGTACTCTTTGTCTTGGATTAGCATACAAGAACTCGGTGCTTAAGGAGGTGTTCAACGAGACAACCCACTGTGTACTCCTACACAACCTCTCATCGTTCACCTTGTATTAGGGTGGATTCACCAACACAGTTTCACTTTTATCAACACCATGTTCACTATCGTCCCGACTCACATCAAAAGCAACCTCATTGTAACACTAAGCATGCAATAAGCAGTAACAGTTGCAGGGGCCACATGATATCAATCAACTCCTATGTCAGCTAGGATTGTGGTTTGCTTACTACTGTGACAAGATGATAGGTCATGCATCGGATATGGGTTCAACTATGTGGTAGAATCGATACAAGGTGATCTCCTAAACATGCATAAGCGAGGCTGAGAGGGAATTGGGATTTTATAGACATGATCAATGGGGTTTGCTTGCCTTGCTGACGAGGTTCACACACGGTGTCTTCGACGAAGGGGCTGGCCTCCGGTTCCAGTTGCACGTCTATCGAGAAAACAATCAAACAAGGAATAAATATAATTGCGATGCTCAAACACATGATTAGTTGTGAAAACATGATATACATGGTACTGATGTGTTGACAATTCCATTTAATTGAAGTGTATTGCAAAAGAATTGCAAATTCAAACTCCAAATTCAAATTCAAATTAAGCCATATGCATGTTTGCTACTGTTCACCCATTTTAAAATGGTCAAACATGAACAAAAATTGCATATTCATAATACTTGCATTTTTCTAATAATTTTTCATATATTATTTGTTTAATTTGGAGTTACATTGAATTTTCTATGATTATTGAAGTTTTGGCTATTTTCTGGATTTTTCTGATTTCTCTGGAATTCTTTTAATATAGAAAATGAATTACTGCGTCATGCTGACATTAGCATGACGTGGGGGGGTGTGACTAGTGGGGCCTCTCTGTCAGTGGGTCAGATTAATAAAAAACTGTTTGTTTTAATTAACAGAGGGGGTTTAGGGCCAAGGGGCCCCATCTGTCAGTGGGTACGGGGGGGGTGATTAGCTGGGCTAATCACACTGCCCACCGGCGACCTCAGCGCACGGCGGCGCCCGCACGGAGGGCACGGGAGCGGGAGCTGGGGGTTCCAAACGGAAGCCCTCGCTCGACCGCGTCTCCTAGAGCCTTCAGGGCACTCAAGGGAGGACTGAGGCCTCGCCGGCGTCAAGGTCCGCGGCGGCCGGAGCACCAGCATGACGCCCACGACTATTGGGGGCAAGGGAAGGAGCGCGGAGGGGCTGGGGAGAAGGGGAAGCTCACCAGGAGCTCGAAGACGTCGTCTAGGGAGGCTGGGGAGCTCGGCTGACGGAGTATTTGAAGAAGATCTCCACGGCGGCCGGCGGGAAGACGATGACCCTGGCGTCGCGGTTGGAGTTGTTCGGGCTCGATTAGCCGGGGGGTCCGACAAAGACGGCGTTACTCGACCTTCTGGACATCACAGAGAGGAGGAAGGAGGCCAGTGGCCGCGTGGTTAGCTCGGGGCCGCTCCGGCGTGCTCTCTGCGGCGGCCAAATTTGCGATGCAGAGAAGGGGGAATGGAGCTGGAGGAGGGGGAAAGGAATGGGGGCGTCCAGGGGCGTTGCGTGGCGTCCTGGGGGAGAAGGGGAGGGCCTGGAAGCTCCTCGGTGGCCTGCGCGGCGGTGAGCGCGCCACCGAGCTGCTTCGGGCGCCGGGGAGGAAGACGACAACGGGGGGCAGGTGGGTTGGGCCAGGCGAAGTTGAGTTGGGCCCAAGGCCAGAGGGGGTGGGCTCGGCTGGTTCTTTTCTATTTCTTTTCTGTTTACTTTTTCTTTGATCTGTTTTGCTCCAAACAAAAAATAGCAGAGCATTTTTAAAAATCCCCAAAACTTTTATGTGGGCTTAGGGTTCAAGCCACTAGCCACTCATAAGTTTTGGTGACTTTTGAAATTCAAACAATTTGAATTTAAATTCAAATTGGAGTTTAATTTAATTTCCAAGCCCTGTTTGGAATATTTGAAAAATCTTGGTGCATGTAGTGGGACCCACTTCACTTTATATGTGATCATGCATATTTATAAGACTTTTCAAAAATACCAGAGGAAAATTTTGGAAGAAATTTTTGTCTGGCCATTTGAATTAATTTCTCAGGGCTTTTCTTTTCACCATTTTTGAATTTCTTTTGAATTTTTACATGATGCAAAGGGGCACTCAAACCCTAGCACTTACCCTAGTTTGGGTTTTGACATTGCAATGCTTGCATTGGGTAATGTTCATCACGTCATTCATTCAATGAGGTGACCTTACCGTCAGTTGACTTGATTGTCCATGATCGTGAAACCACAATCATCAGTTGACGATAAACCAGTCATCATGAGAGGCTGACTAGGAACTCTGGTTGTTTCTATACCACACCTGTATCATTGTTTCACTGATACAGTTCCAGCGCAATATGAAACTGGTCATGAACTTATTTAGATATATTAGAATAATCATATATTATTTGCCTCTAGAGCATATATCCAACAGTCTCCCACTTGCACTAGATAGCAAATAATCTAGCTGCATATTTTCTCACTCATAATCATCTTATCATATAAGTGTTTATTGATCATGCTTGCTCATGGAAGAGGTTTCGTCAACGATCTGTACCCGTTCAGATTCGTATGTTCCTTTGCAACAGGTATTGGTCAACTTGCTTGATATACCCTTCATTATCTAATAATGCTTGAATTATAAGTTTGGCGGGAGAATGAGACTTCTTAATTTACAATATTCTCTAATGACAAAATGGTTTTAGTCCCTAGGACTCCCATAGTCATGTATACTGAAAAATACACTCAGCCAGAAGTCTAAACTTCTTACGCTAAACTTTATTCAACCTTCTACTTCCTTGAGTAGATATTTATATTTTGTAGAGTTTTGGTTCGTGAAATTATAGCTCACATTTCCTTTCTATTCCTTTTGGTGATATCTCTAATTCATATAGACCCATAATAAGGCTTGCAATCGTAATCCAGTATTACATTCAAGTATATTATCTTTTCTATCATTTAGAGTATTTTCCTCAGTTTCTCTTCAGATACTAAATGCTTGGACTTTGCTCAGGTTATGTGTTTTTCCAACCAAGCACATCGGAACCTGTTCTTCTTCTAAGAACCTTTGAGTCATTCTGTTATTGGATTCACAACTTCCGTTTATGGTAGAATCATATGTCAAAGGTCATATAGGATCACATTTCTTGAGACAAAGTGCATCCCTATTCTTCCATTAAAACATTATTTTGTGATATTAAGGTTTTACATCCTTTATATAATTCCTAGCCACAAGAACCTTTTCTTGTTTAGGATATCATTCCAATCCTTTTGATGTTCATTACACGTGTCCTAATCTATCCTTATATATTTTAGTGTGTGACACATTTGTATTTCGTTCATATAAGATTCTCGTAATCCTTTCATCTTATTAGCCTTAATCTCCATGTATATCAACGTATATATATGAGATTGTTTTCACATATATCATCATATATATATGAAATTGACATTGTGCTCCCACTCAAATATATCCGACATATATCTGTAAGTAAGATTTTATTAAGTTTCTATTCTAATTATGTCAGACATAATAATATTGCTCCCAAAGCTCCCACTCAGAAAATGCTCTCTGCATTCCAAGTTTTCAGGAAGTCTCCAAAGCTCCCACTCAGTTTCATGAAATTGCAGTCCATCTCAATATTTTGATTACTTCAAAATCACTTGATCAAATCAAGGTTGAGAGTTTCTTCCTTGAGGTACTATGGTCCATCTTATCGAAACATTCTTTCGTTATGCCAAGTGCTACTTCTCTTCAAATTCCACAACTTGAATGTGATGCAATTTCAAGTTATGGTCCCTTCATAGTGTTCATGAATGAAATACCCATATTGATTTAGCATTACTACGCTTCCGTAGTCAATCATTATTTAATTTAGCCATAACATATTTTATGTGCCAAATCATGCCTTTATGTGTTGCATCATTCTTAATAACTTCCTGGTTATTCGGAATGTGAAATAACTACTTTATTTCATAGGATGTGAGCCATCCCATATGCAACTCAATATGATTTCATTTCTCCTCGTTTCCTAGGTAACCATCAATCTTTCGTAATTTATGAGTAGTGTCCCTTTTGTTTCACTTAAGAAGACTCATGATTGTTGTTCTGTACAGAACGTATTCATGACAATCTTCTTATTTTTAAACTAAGGCTTTAACTAATATACCATGATTATCATCAATAGCATATTTCCTCTTTTCATGGAGTCATTGCAGCGGAACGTTTTCCGTTGTGTTACTCTGTTATATGGAGGCATGGTCAATCACCCTGGTCAAAGAATTCACTTTTCTCCCATTACTTTATTCCTTGAGAACCATCTTCTCATTCACCAATTCAAGCAATACAAGTTTTGCTATTTGGGAAGGTGTGTTTTACAATTGCTCACAACTCTAATACAAAGAAAGTTATATCATATAAAACTTCTAGAAACTTTCTAACACCATCATCATATGGAGTCATCAGCTTCATTAAATTCAGAATGGTTTCCTTATTTCATGAAGTGGGTGTTACAACTTTGTTCATTCAAAATAGCATTAGCGTAAGGGGAATATATTTAGATCATACTATATTTTAGTATGACTACGAATGGTTCAGGTGCTTGAGCACTTTAAACTTCCATCGTAATTTGTGGCATTATTTCCACAAGTCTCCCATTTATGTCAACTATAATACTCATCACTTTGATCACATCATGGTGATTTGTATTCTTATATCCAACTTCACTGTGATTCCGTAATCTCAGATTTATGATCTTAATTGAATGCCTTGTTCAATTAATCCTGCAAAGCATTTTTAATGATTATTCATGTGCTTGGTTAATACATCATTTATGTACAATGTTTGGCGAAAGTTCTACTTTGCTAGAACTCCATCATTAGTCATCTTGGTTGATAATAAATTCATGAGTTAATAGATCGAGTATCTAATGACTTCATCATTTATGAATTCATCTCATGCATTTAGTATGGTTATGACTTTTGACCTTATTGTTATTCATAATAACTTAATCATTAAACATTGAATGTCACTTGACAATTATGGTGTTTTATAAATGCTTCTATCATATTATAAACTCAATTGCAATCATCGTATAAGCACACTTTATTCATCAAAATGGAACAACTGACTTGTCTCAAAACATGAATAACTTTGTCTCGCGAGATGCAAGTCATACCACTAAGTGTTCATATTCAATTGATTACAAAAGATTTATCTAATACTCTAAGTATAATCCTATGATAGATGTCTTGGTGAAATCTTGGTGGCCATCAACTGTCTTGGTTGCCATCAATCCTGGATCGCACCTCTTCCCGTCCATGCAACGACAGGCCCTATTTTCATAAAACAGAACAAGTATCAAATACTTATTAAACTGCAAATTTTGTATAAGGGAACAAACATTTATAACGAGTATATCAAATATATACCTTCTCCATCAATAATTTCTCCTTCAATGGGTTCAACCTCTAAATCTCGGAGGTTGACCATGAACTCAAAGAACTGAAGGCTTTCACCTCTTCCGACATAGTCATGGACAAAATCTGTGTAACTCGGTAGAAGCGAGTGTAGCACCGTGTTTATAGCAGACTCCTCTATGGTCCAATAGTCAAAGTCCTCCACGAGTTTCAGATGTATCCCATGCATCTTGGCTACGTGAGTTTTCAGACAAGTGTTCTCTTGCATCTTTGTAGTAAGAAACTCATTTTCTAACTCAAATCTGGTCACTCTGAACTGACGTTTAAACAATGACTTCATCATGTCGATTGTGTCAAACGTGTCCATTTCCGTATATTGTACACGTAAATCTTGCGGCAAGCTAGTTTCTATGAGACTTTTAACCATGGCGTAAGTCCTTCGACGATTATGGTAATCAAGCATTACTTTTTCATCCATGTTGTCTTCTGGAGGGTCTTCGATACGCTCTTGTATCATGAACAAGAGGTTAACTCTCTTGAGCACAGTCCTAAGGTATAAGTACCAATCAACGAAATTTGAACCATCATCTTTAAGTCTTTCACCACGTAAGAAAGTAACCAATCCATGATACTGATTCATGTCCATTTTAATTTTCTACAAAATATTTGCAAGGAAAACAATTAAGACTAGTTCATAACAATGAGTTCATAATAATCATATTATAGATGAGCTCACACTAAAACAATCATCCCTAAGAAGTTTTAGTGATTACATGATCCAGATTCACTATCCGTCCTCGAATATCACAACGGCCGACGGATTAGTTTCAAAGGTAGACAACTAGTTTGTGCGATCACATCCTATATGTGACTCATGCTCGATCTTTCGATCTCTAGTATTCCGAGGCCATATCTACATATGCTAGGCTCGCCAAATTGACCTTAGTGTTATATGTTGCTTAGCAAGGCCATATCGACATATGCTAGGCTTGCCAGGCCCAACCTCATGCGAACTCTAATGTATGTATGACACCCGATTGCCACGGCCTGCCTATCATAAAGAGAACCTTCAAGGTGGTGCACACTTCGGTAGAATACTTATGTTTGGCATTTTATAAGGGATCATCCTATTTAATTCTACCGTCGTTTATCCTATGCTAGCAAGTTTTAAGATGTATGATCATGGTGGCACTAAGTCTACAGTGTCTCCATTTAAGTTTGTTTCATCATGATGAACGTTTACTACTTTCTAGTAACACATAGAAAAGCTATCACTACATCAAGATTAAGCAAACAACAATAGCCCCCTCTGCAATATAAAGTTAGATGCCTCTATATTTGTATATTGCATGTTTTACCTGGCTGCTAGGGCTTTTCATAGATCAACCGTTTCTACCAACATTGAACCACAACGCTGATTATAGATTGTCTCTATTACACCCCGTACGGGGCCCTCCATTGCAAATGCCATATCCGCTAAAGTAAGAGAGACAGACACCCCCCAGAGCCACTGTAACATCCCAAAATTTTCAAAATTTTGGAATGTTAATAAATAATATAATATTGATTGAATTGTTTTGATTTTGGGATAAATGAAAACTTTTCCCTTGAGTTTTTGTTTAAACCTTTACAAACCATTTAATAAAATTGGATAATCATTTATCCAATAATGAAAATTTTGGTTGTGAACTTTATTCAAAATTTCAAAGAATGATTTTCTTTCTTTTGTCCTTTTGAAATTTGGTACGAACCACAATTAAATATTTCCGAGTGAGAATAAAATGACTTTCTTAAATTTATTGTGGTCCCATACTCATTCTCGAATTCTTATTTTGGAGTTTATTGGATATTGACGTTTAAGAGATATTTAAGTATTTCCAATAATTTAATAAATAAAATGAGAGGATATAATATGACTTCTCCAAAAACAGTATTGGAAAAATTTAATAATGTCGTTAATGAGTTTTTTTTCATAAAAATCTATTTCTAAAATTTATTCTGAGAGGGAAATATAGTTTTCCTAGACTCTCTATGTTTTATTTGCCTATACAATTTTATTTGAGAGTGTTTAACCCAGATAATAAAAATAGGATTCCTAAGTCAATTGGACTGAGGTCATCGATCTAATTTTTCCCTCTATCTCTCTTTCCTTTTTCTTTATCTTGGAACAAATTTCCACTAAGGCTCATATCATCTTCTTCTGTCTCACGTTCACGAATGAACGAGTCACTCGTTACAGAAAAAACGAGGTACATGGCACCTGGACACATTCCTCCCCTCCTTATACTTAATTCCTTGACCGATTCGATATGAAGTCCACATTCGTAGCACATTATAAGGAATTCATTCAGGCAATTAAAACCTCACGTTAATGCTTTTAATTGTCCATAATTATCTCCATGAATGCCATTAAATCTATTTCCAAAACCTCGCTTTTAATGTTCATTATTTCTCCATGAATGTCATTAACTCCATTCCAAAACCTCACCCACTCTCCTTCTATGGACCTCACATGACCCTATAAATACCGCCCCTAGGACCCCTTTGAACCACACATCCCCACGCATAAAGTCCCTCTCCAAAGCCCTCTCCTTCGTGCGCAATTTCTCGTCGGAGTAAAGATGCATCCACACTTCCGGTGAAGATTTTTGTCGCCATGAAAGGTACCTAGTCCATATTTCTTCCTCTAGTTTCTTCCCCTTGCCGATGTGCACCGTTGTGACATATTTTTCCTCTCGATTACAAGGCCGGAGCACGCCGTCCGTGTCATTGTGCTCTTCATGCGTTCTTCTCTACTCCGGCGGAACTTCTCGGCTATCCGAAGGCGAACATGGAGCTATAACCTTGTCCATCGAGTCGCCCAAATCATCCTCTACCCCGTTCGGCTGTTCGTTGACGCCGGAGACCTTTTTCCAAAATTCCGGCGAGATTTTCTCCCCTTTGTTCATCATTTTTTTTGTAAAAAAATGAATTGGTGCGGACCTATCAGAACTCGCCACGTGGCATCCTTTTATTAATCCCGTAATTCATTTTAGCAAAAATATCCAAACTTCAAAAATTCATATCTTCTAGCCCGTAAGTCGGATTTCGACAAATTTTATATCCCTGGATTCCTTGGAAAATGTAGTTTATTATTTTCAAGTAATATTCCACTTTTGATAATTCGAAACTTAACTCAAATTTATTTTTATAATTTGAGTATATTGGATATACATCTTATTCTATAATTTATTTGGAATATTTTCTTCATCAAATTTGATCCTTAAAATCAAATCTTTCTGTTTGGACAATTGTCACATTCTTTCCATCATATAAATACACTATTTTGACCTCAAACCTTCGTCTTAGCTTCCATTTAGTTATATCTCTTTTTTATATAAATTTGGCTACAAAAATTCAATCTTCTCAACAAGATCATCACGATTTCTATCGGATCTTTTTGAATCCAATCCAAGAATTGATTTCCTATTCAAATATTCATATGGACAAACCAACTGAGTTTGACATACTCTCCATCCAATTGATTTTATAATCAACCTCCAACATATCCAATTGATTTTACAATCCACGGATATATGATTGCCATCATATTTCCATCCAATCCAACTTGATCCTATCTCAACCTATCCATGCCATAGTAATTAGTTTATTAATAGTAATAACTAAATATTTATGTTGTAATTGTATCTTATTTGGATCTTCACTTTGGATTGAGTGGTGTGTTGAAGTGTTTCTCTTTTACCGTTAGATATATTGTAACGAGATGGAGAGATGACTACGAGTAGAATATTTCATCGTCAGCATCCAGGCAAGTTACTCTTTTGATCATGCTCCAGTATTACCTATATTTTTTATATGCATTGTAGTCCAACTTAAATATTATGCATTGATAGGATTATATATTATGCTATGCTATTACACCCAGTAGTTCATTGAGGTAGGTCTGAACCTTATATCATTGTCGCCACCGTGTAGAATTATACTGCTTTGCTAAGTAGACGTGGATTGGGAAGTGATCCATTATGAGGTATGAGTGACTAAGTAGTAAACAGGACCAAGATAATCTTAATGAACCACCTGGGTGGAATGGTTGGGGGCACCCTGGAGGAACCAGTGGATTTGCCTGAGTGACCTGGAGATGGCCAGTAATCACTGCGGAATGCCACCCAGGCTTAAAGGGATCAATCATATGTTTCATAACTAGAAGCTTACGTGTGCAGCCACAAGCTATTATGGGCTCTGGCTTGGTTGATTAGTTGTAGTGGCTCTTACTAGGTGGTGCTACGAACGTAGTTATGAGTAGGTGGGATGGTCACCGCCAGAGTGAGGTAAACTCTTCTAAAAGACCATGTCTCGACCTTCCGGTTCTCATACAACATGTAGTGTGACGAACTAAAAGGGAGGTGGTCGAGTCTTGTGGGGAAAAGTGCACAAACCTTTGCAGAGTGTACAAATTGATCATGATTAGCCGAGTCCCCGGTTACGGACAACTTTGAGCATCTAGAAGTGGGAATGTTGACGGATCTCATCATATTTAATTAATCAATCGCGTTTAATCAACTTTGGGAATAGATTGACTCGGAGAAACCAATTCAATCATATTATGAGCCTTGTAGAATTGTTATGATAATCTTTGAGTAGGACAAAATCAGCTTTATGCAAGTTGAAACTTAGAGCTTTACCACCAGCCAAAATTGCATGTAGAAGATAGGTCTGTTATATATTTTTTTGGGAGTAACTTGCCGTACATTCAAAGTACTGACCCATTTTGGGCTGTAACCTTCGGTGTTGCAGGATTGTATATGACGAGTAAGTGATGCGATGTAGGGTTACGATGTCTACACTCAACTTTGCCGTTGGTGTTGATGGGACTCCACTTATGTATTGTTTGTTTCCGCGGTGTATTCTAGCCCAAAGGCTATAAGGTAATAAATACCTTGTATTTACGTTACTTTTTGACATGTGATTCATGGTATTTCATCGAGTACTGTGTGTGCTAGCATACTGATCCAGGGATAGCACAGAAGCATAGTAGACTTGGTTCCCTTCGGGACCGGGTCGTTACAGCCACTTTATACGGTACAAGCCGTATGTCAAGCATGGAACTAGTCTCGCGTAAGCGTACACGTAAGGTCGGTCGGGGGCCGCTTCATCAAACAATGCCACAGATATAACAAGTACACGTGAGAGGGTAACAATCGTAGAATCAACGCCCACATCCCCGATGTGTTCTAACCGTACAGCAATACGAAGCATAGATCTAGCTCATGATACCGCTGTTGGGTCTCGCAGCAGAAAACAATAATTTTTCTAACTAGCGTCGCCCTTAACTCAAGATCTATCTACCTGTAATGCCGTAACGGAAAGACTTGCGGAAACATACCTCGGGGTGTAGTCCGTTGCACGGGAAACGTTCCCGCAAACGTGGTTGATGAAGCCGTAAATCTTTCACAGCCCCCTTGCTGTGTTAGCACCCTGTTGGGTGGTAGTGTCGCACGTGCAGCACCTCGTAATACTTGCACACGTACGGACTCGATGACGACCTCCGTTCTCCGATCCAGCGAAGGTGGCGGAAGTAGACCTCCCGGAACCGGAGTTTCGGCAGCACGACGGCGTCCGCGTAGCAGAGAAGCCTCAATCCCAGCACAGGTTCCAGGCAAGGGGACCCCGGCTTGAGAGAGACGAGAGAGGGGAGAAAACCGGTGAAAACCTATCTCAATTCGGAGTAATATTGAATTCTCTGCGAATTTTCCTGTCTTTAAGAGGTGCACCCCTGCCCATCTTTATATAGGCAGACGGAAGGAGTCAACCCTCCTTCCCTTGGAAATGTGGGACTAATCCCTTTCCAAGGGGGGAGGGTGCGGCTAGGAGGAGGGGGGAAGTGGGGCGCCACCCACATGGGCCCCAAGGCCCATGGCGCCACCCCCCCCCCCCCCCCCCCCGTTTTTTCCTTTTCCTTTTCCCTTTTTTTTCCTCCTTCCCCTAATGGGCTTCTTTCACAAATAAGGCCCATAGCACTTTTTAATCTGAAATAAATTATTATTAATTATTAATTCACTTAATTAATAAATAATACATATTATTTCATCTCTCGATGATCCGGAACTCCTTCCAGCTCACTCCGAACGTCCTTCGGACCAACACGGAACTTTTCCGGTACGTCTTTCTCTCTTCTCCGGTAACTCCGATAGTTCCGAAAAGGTCTCCGATATTCATCAAGCCCTTAAGTGTGTTACCCTACGGTCCGAGAACACTCCAGTCATGACCGAGACAAAGGCTACGGCCAATGATCAATAGCGGGACCTGGATGCCCATAATGACCCATGTGCATTCCGGAAGTAACCGAGTGAACCGTACACGTTGTATACCATTCCCTTTGTCATGCGATACTAGATTAGTTCAAGATTCGATCAACTGCATCCAATGCATTAGTTCTATCTTGTTACCGACAAATCTTATTCAGTCGTTCTGTGATATTCAACCTTGTGACCTAGTCACACGCTGCGCAGCTTTATGGATGCAATCTCACCGAGTTGGCCATGAAGTATCTTTCCATTATATGGATTGACAAATCCCACTCTTGAATCAACACTCCTCAACATATCCCATCGGATAGCCCAAGATACACCTTTATGGTCACCATGTTTCAGTGTGATGGTTAATGCACTCAAAGCATCCTCAGAAGATAGCAATTATGCGTGATCTCAGGGTCAAAGGAACAGGCTACTACGTTCTATAATTACAACACTGAACTTTTACGATTTGATCATGTTGCAATGCTTGCATTGGGTAATGTTCATCAAGTCATTCATTCAATGAGGTGACCTTACCGTCAATTGACTTGATTGTCCATGATCGTGAAACCACAATCATCAGTTGACGATAAACCAGTCATCATTAGAGGCTGACTAGGAACTCTGGTTGTTTCTATACCACACATGTATCATTGTTTCACTGGTACAGTTCCAGCACAGTATGAAACTGGTCATGAACTTATTTATATATATTGGAATAATCATATATTATTTTCCTCTAGAGCATATATCCACCAATAAATTCTATACTTATAGGAGTGGTAGTAGAATACCACGAATAGGAAGGTATGGTGGACTCATATGGAAGGTATTGGTTTCAGGGTATGGATGCACAAGCAGAAATCGACTTGGCAAAGAGTGTGGCTACCAAAGGCTTTGAGATAACAAACCATTGATGCTAACTTAGATGCAAAAAATATAAAGCATAAACATGAAGGTAAGCATAACACGTCAAGTTGTCTTCCTTGTCCACATGACACTTCAAGCATAATAACATAAAGGTTTTGGCTATCTCGCTACTTGGAAAAACATGCATGTTGTCAAGACCAAAGCTATGTTTGCCAAAATTAAATAAAGTTTTCAAATCCATACCTGATATAAGGTCAATACTCCCCATAAGAATCATCATATAAGGTTGATTGCATGAAGAGAATACCGAGTGCAGCGAAGAAACCAATAGACTTCTCATTAATATTCCAACATAGACTACTCCACAATCACGGATACAAACTCTCCATAGAAGGAGTGATAGACCTTAATGCAAACACCTATTTCATATAATAACTTCCCTAGACATGATACGACTCTACTTGACTCTAAAAGACTAAGATAAAGATAAAGATACCGGGCACTCCCCCAAGCTTGGAACAAGCTGAGGGGATGCCAATACCCTAGGAGATTTACTCCTCATTCTTGTTGTTGTTGCTGATTCTTCAGATCCTTGATGACACGGCGAAGGGTTCGATTTTCTGATTCCTAGAATTCCACTTGTACTTTCGGTACACGGAAATCTTCACAGAGTTAGTTGGTGATGCGGTAAGCCTCGGAGATGGTGGAGATCGTACGTTGATCTTCAAGTGAAGTGGGAGCCCCTGAAAGGTTAAGAGAAAGATCATATTGACGTTGGATAGATCCCACCATGATGGGATTGCTTGCACCTCCTTGTTGTTGGGCAGCTATAATCTTGACTTCCTCTCTCACGAGCGCTCCATCTTCGCTTGGTTTAGATCCTTCTGTAGCCCAATCAATGTGCTTCCCTTGGTTTAGATCCTGCTGGACTTGGCGTAGACGTCGCCCCAAGAAGTTTTCTCCGCTCGAACCACAAGAAGACATCTCTAAAAATAACTTTTTGTCCTGTAAGAAACAGCTCGAGAAGAAAATACACGAAATTGCGAGATACAGTGTCGGGACTATCCGGGCAAATATATAGCAAAAATTTCTGCAACAATAGGAAGGTAATGAGCCAAAGTGGAGTCGGAGACGGTCTCCAGGGTGCCTAGGCGTCCACCCGGCGCGACAAGGAGGTAGGCCGCGCCAGGGGGGCGCCTGGGCCCCCCGGAGCACCTCTCCGGCTCCAATTAGGCTCTGAATTTTCTATATTTTTCAAAAACTCATAATCTGGAACTTTTATGGCGGTTTCGCGATGTTTCCTTACCGTAATACATACCTTTTCTTATTCTGCTTCTACTGGAGTCTGAAACGGAGCTGAAACATATTCCTCATGAGTGGTTGTGTGTATTATATTTACATCAGCGTTGATGGGATCTTCCGCCATGTAATGCTTGAGTCTTTGCCATCAAAATTATTAATCTTGATTGCACCTGACCGGTAAACTTCTTCGATATGAAATGGTCCTTCCCATCTGGAAAGTAATTTACCTGGAGAAAACCTGAAATGAGATCTAAACAACAAAACTTTATCATCAACATTAAATTCACGTTTCAGAATCCTTCTATCATGCCACTTCTTTACCTTTTTTACAAGTGTTGAGGAAAGGTCTACCAAAAATAATAGGGCAAAAACTATCTTGCACTGAACCAAGTACGAGAAAGTCGGTAGGATACTTCACCTTTCCTCATAGGACTACAACATCTTTCACAATTCCAATGGGATATATAGTTTCTTTGTTTGATAAATAAATGGTAACATCAACGTCTTCAAGTCCACAGGGTGAAATCTCACCCATGATTTCCTGGTAGAGTGAATAAGGAATAGCGCTAGCACTAGACCCAAGATCGCAAAGCCCGTAAAAGTTGTGATCTCTTATTTTGACAGATACAACTGGTGTACTTGCAATTGGGCTCTTATTCTTGGTTGTGACAATGTCAGTTGAAACAACACAAAAAATTATCTTGGAATCTGAAACATCATTAGTAACTAAATCTTTCACCATCGCAACTTCAGGATCGACCTTGATCAGGTCCTCAGGTTCATCAGTTCTTCTCTCACTTTTATTGATTATGCCTGTCACAAAAGAGTGCTCCCTTATCCTTGTAGGAAAATGGGGCTTTTCATAAAAAAAACTGCAGGCAGAATAGGGTCAGCAACATGAATATCAACAGGTAACTCTTTAAAGGGTTTATGATACTGATCCTTCTCCTCCTTAGAAGAGTCAATGTGAGAGGCAAAGTTCTTACAAAAATCAATCATGAGCTCGGAATCAAGACCAATCTTAGAACAAAAGGTATTAAAATAATCAGTTTTCACATAGCTCTCAATGTAATCACGCTCATAATTTATAGTAGGTTCAATACCTTTATCGATTTCCAAGTCTTCAGTATTCTTCTAGATCCTCTCAATGAGATCCCACTTTTCTTCGATGCTTCTTGTTTGGAATAGCCCGCTAGAGGAGGCATCCAACATCTCCTTATCCTGACGAGAAAGCCTGGCATAAAAATTTGTAGTTATAATATCTTTGGGGAGTTCATGGATAGGAAATTTGAACATTAGGTATTTATGTCTCCCCCAAGCTTGAGCGATGCTCTCTCCGTCGTGAGACCAAAACTTGTAGATGTAATTCATGTCTCGATGAATTTCATGAAGAGGGTAAAACTTTGTATAAAAGAGAGACATAAGCTCTTCCCAATTAAGTAGATGTGAGCTATCAAGGAGCTTATACCAATCTGAAGCTTTACCTATAAGTGATATGGAGAATAATTTCTTCATGATGAATTCCAGCGACACACCTACAAGCATAAATAATGAACATAGTTGTTTTAAATATACCAAGTGTTCACCTGGATGTCTATCTCCTGCATAATGATTTGATAAGACGTAATTGATAATACCATACGGTATTTTGTAAGGCACAATTTCATTAGGGGTAGGAGTGACCACCATAGTTATGAGGCGTTTCCCCGTAAACAACGATCCAAGATTAGAGGTGTCCATAAGGACAAAAGCAACAACGGCAAAACAAAAACAGAAATATAGAAACTTCCTTACCATCTTCACTTACTAATAGCGCTATGCTCCCCGGCAACGGCTCCAGAAAACAGTACTTGATGACCCTCAACTGTAGGGGATCGTTTGTAGCGTTTTCGATAAATAAGAGTGTCGAAACCAACGAGGAGCAGAAGGTATTGGTAAGTGACTTTGGTAAAGAAATAGCTACAGGAACTAAAAGATAACTTTTTAGGGGTTTTCGGTATAAGAAACAAAAAGGGTAAAAAGCAAGCAAAGTGAAAGGCACTGAAGAGTAACAAGGGTCCCGATCCTTTTGAGCAAAGGATAGGCCTAGCAGCTGAACTTATAAAGGCTAAAGCGTTCTTGAGGACACATGGGAGAAATAGTCACGTGCTTTCGCCATATTCCGTATCGGTACTATGTGCTGTGTTGATAAGTGTTGAGTGGGTGGATCTATGCTAGTACACCCTCTAGACTAAGATAAGCGCACTCTTACGATTAAACATCTTGCAACCATACGCAAATACAAGATAGTAATTAAGGCAAAAGCCTAACCATAGCAATACGATCGATGACCCAAAGTTCCCTTGTGCAAAAGCGTGTGAACTGGGGTTCAGGTTTCTATCACTCCGGCAACCCACCGTAAGAATTCTTTATACGCAACGCATTCCCCTAGGTCCTTAATAAGGCTAGGTGTTGAGTGTTCGACTCACGCAACACCACTAGGAAAATAACAACACAACTTAAATATCAAACAACACATATTACTTCAACATCATAAGACTACTAACAACTAGACTTCTCCCATGTCCTCAAGAACTATAGTAACTACTCACAAGACATAAAAGAGATCATGATCAGTGGGGATAAATTGATGATAAACAATCTGGAAACAATGATATTTCTCCAACAAAACTCAATAGCATTCGTCAGACGGTAGTAATCAACACCGGTAGAGTAGAGAGGATAGATAGTACGGATTACAACAGACGTTGAACTTGTGAGGTGAGATCGGATGAAGATGAAGGTGGTGCTGATGTTTGGGATGATGTTGATGATGATCTCGATGATGCCTGTGACGATGGTGATGACAATGAGGACGAGTCTCCTTCAGAGAGGTGTTGTCCCCGGCGAAATCTGCCCGCCGGAGATGTTTTTCTCCTCTGTAGGTTTCCGCCACGGAGCGGCGGGGGAACTCGCGAAAACTCTCCTCTTTTAGGGTTCTTGGACGATGTGTGATATATAGGCCAGAGGGGGGAGCCGCGAGTGGCCCAGGGGTCCAAGCGCCCTCCTGGCGCGGCCAGGGTAGGGGTCGTGTCTTCGTCATTCTTTGGCGTGTCTTCGTCATTCTTCTATAAAACACCCTCCGTTGACTTTCAGGTAATTTGGAGTGTTCTTTTTCAGCAACTCAGCGTCCCCTTTTTACCGTTGAATCCTGTGTATGCTGCTTCGGCACCGGAAAGTTGCAAACTGTGTAAAATAAGCCAAAACAACATAAGAATAGCATCATAACATGAAATATATCAATGAATAAGAAAGAATTACTATATAAAATAGTGATGCATTTTGCACGTATCTACTCCCGCAAGCTTGGACCTCGCTTGTGCCCAAGCGAATACTGAGCTCGGTAAACCTGTCCACAAGTTTAGAGAGTGAAGTGTCCATAAATAGAATACGGACAAGAAGCATCAAGGTTTCTTCATCAAACTCAAGCATCCTCAACAGCAACCTCAACTCATAAGGTCCTTATTAGAAAGTTATAACAATTATAATCAAAAGTAGGGATGAGAGAACTCATCAAATTATGGCAAACATATCCTTGGTCAAAGGACAACTAATAACTTTTACTTTTGCTCTTTCTAATTATAATGAAACAATTTGAAGATTTGAAACAACACGTTATTAGTCATGAAGTGCAAATGCTAACACAAAGGAAGATATTTTCTTGGAAAAAGCTTTCACAAACAACTTACTTAGAGAAAAGATAATGTCAACAATGATGTGGCATGGCAAAACTTAATGCAGCATTATATGGATGAATCCTCATCAACATCAAGTGTCTGTTATCTTTGGGAAAATAAAGAAGGAGGGAAACTGACTCAACATAAAGGTAAAGTAAAGGCCGTGTTAAAGGCAAGCAGAGAAAACTCATGTGCTATCCTTAAATCAAACAGATTGAAAATAAATTTTGGGAGGTGCATAGTTTGCCAATGAATGCTAATAGATAGCTCAATTACTTCTCAAGATGGACAAGTTTCGAGGAACGACTCCCAAGTGGGGACGATCACATCCCCTTAATATCCTTTGTTTATCACTGCTAAAGTTTCTGATTTCTCATAGACCACACGTGAAGGAGGGTTTGTTTGTTATATTATCTTTCAAGCTGGGCACACTCATGCCAAATCCTCCTCGTATTATGGGTTTGCAGATTAGACATGCAATCCCGGGGTAAAACTTGTCCAACTTAAGAAGATCATGAATTACCTACTACTTCCTCATGAGCTAAATAAGAGGCACAAAACAGAAGATTTTGAACATTTAAGGATAACACATAAATTCTATACTTATAGGAGTGGTAGTAGAATACCGCGAATAGGAAGGTATGGTGGACTCATATGGAAGGTATTTGTTTCAGGGTATGGATGCACAATCAGAAATCGACTTGGCAAAGAGTGTGGCTACCAAAGGCTTTGAGAGAATAGACCATTGATGCTAACTTAGATGCAAAACATATAAAGCATAAACATGAAGGTAAGCATAACACATCAAGTTGTCTGCCTTGTCAACATAACACTTCAAGCATAATAACATAAAGGTTTTGGCTATCTCGCTACTTGGAAAAACATGCATGTTGTCAAGACCAAAGCTATGTTTGCCAAAATTAAATAAAGTTTTCAAAGCCATACCTGATATAAGGTCAATACTCCCCATCAGAATCATCATATAAGGTTGATTGCATGAAGAGAATACCGAGTGCAGCGAAGAAACCAATAGACTTCTCATTAATATTCCAACATAGACGACCCCACACTCACGGATACAAACTCTCCATAGAAGGAGTGATAGACCTTAATGCAAACACCTATTTCATATAATAACTTCCCTAGACATGATACGACTCTACTTGACTCTAAAAGACTAAGATAAAGATAAATATACCGGGCACTCCCCCAAGCTTGGAACCAGCTGAGGGGATGCCATTACCCAAGGAGATTTACTCCTCATTATTGTTGTTGTTGTTGATTCTTCAGATCCCTGATGACACGGCGAAGGGTTCGATTTTCTGATTCCAAGACTTCCACGGAAATCTTCATAGAGTTGGTTGGTGATGCGGTAAGCCTCGGAGATGGTGGAGATCGTACGATGATCTTCAAGTGAAGTGGGAGCCCCTCAAAGGTTAAGAGAAAGATCATATTGACGTTGGAAAGATCCCACCATGATGGGATTGCTTGGACCTCCTTGTTGTTGGGCAGTGATAATCTTGACTTCCTCTCTCAAGAGCGCTCCATCTTCGCTTGTCTTGCAGATATTTCTTCTTCTGTAGCCCAATCAATGTGCTTCCCTTGGTTTAGATCCTGCTGGACTTGGCGTAGACGTTGAACTTGTGAGGTGAGATTGTATGAAGATGAAGGTGGTGCTGATGTTGGGGATGATGTTGATGATGATCTCGATGATGCTCGTGATGATGGTGATGACGATGGCGACGATCTCCCCTTCCGGGAGGTGTTCTCCCCGGCGGAATCTGCCCGTCGGAGATGTCTTTTCTCCTCTGTAGGTTTCCTCCACGGAACGGCGGCGGAACTCACGAAAACTCTCCTCTTTTAGGGTTTTTGGACGATGTGTGATATATAGGCCAGAGGTGGAGCCGGGAGTGGCCCCAGGGGTCCAGGCGCCCTCCCGGCGCGGCGATGGTGGGGCCCGTGCCAGGTGGCCGCCTGGCACCCTGTGGCCCCTCTTTGGCGTGCCTTCATCATTCTTCTGAAAAACACCCTCCGTCGATTTTCACGTAATTTGGAGGTGTTCTTTTTCACCAACTCAGCGTCCCCTTTTTACCGTTGAATCCTGCGTAAGCTGCTTCGGCACCGGAAAGTTGAAAAATGTGTAAAATACGCCAAAACAACATAAAAATAGCATCATAACATGAAATATATCAATGAATAAGAAACAATTACTATATAAAATAGTGATGCATTTTGGAAGTATCAGGCGCCTGGACCCCTCGTGGCCCCCCTAGCTGCCTCCCTTCGCCTATATATTCCCCGTGACCCGAAACCTCCGAAGATAGAACCCCCTTTTGCAATCTCGCCTTTGTTCCGCCGCCTCCGCACTTCCAAGATCGGGAGCGCCAGCAGACCTCTTCCCGGCACCCTTCCGGAGGGAGGAATGACCTCCGGGAGCTTCCCCTCCACCATGGACACTTCCTGGATGATCCGTGAGTAGTCCCCCTTGGACCATGGGTCCGTGATCAGTAGTTATGTGATGTTCTCCTACCCTCTTTGTTCTTCATGGTTTAGACCTCGTGAGCTTCCCTACAAGATGGAGGCACATATCTAATTTTCTACTGTTGCTATGCTGAGTTTGCTGGGATCTAATGGATTATGAGACTATGTTCAAATTCTGATTGAGTGATATATTTGGTTCTTATCCATTATATTTTTGTTCCTAAGTAATTCTTGCATGTTCTCCGTTGCTGTTTATTGCTTTGGCCAAGTAGTAGGTAGTGACTCCAAGAGGGAATATTATGCTCGATTGTGGGTTCATGCCCTCTGATGACACGCTTGAGTGAAAGAAACATGAGTCTAGGGGATGTGTTGTTTCCACAAGGGGGAAAACAACGGTGCTTGTAACCGCGGTTGCAAGGATTGTTTACTTTACGCAAAGTTCTTTTTAATGAAGTTGTTTGTTGCTTTTGGTTTACACTTTGGATGGAGCTCACAACTTAATACCAGCGAGATGTTCTGGATAGATATCTAAAGATGGATGATTACTAGTAGATGTAGTTGGATTTCGGTCAACTTATTCTGGCGTACCGCCCATGCTTTTGAGCCTCGTCCTTTCTTTGTAGTATAGTTAGCATTGCGGTGCATTTCTAATCATGTGAATTGCCTAGCTGTGATTTGTTTACCTCGCATAGCAGTTTTATCGTCTTTTGGGGGAGAGATGTCACTAGTGAACATCACGGGACCCCGGTCCATATTCTCATCGATGTTTACACGCTCTTTTATTTTCCTTCTTTTACTTTCTAGCTGTTATCATTTTACCTTGCGTTTGATCCTTTGTGAACAACAAGGCCGGAGAGATTGATAACCTCTCTGTGCTCGTTGGGAAGCAAAGTTATTTGTATTGTGTGCAGGTCCACGTCAATTGCGTCGTTGACACCTACTTATCATTGCCGGAGTCCTACGGGAGACAAACCATATCCTCTACATAGGGGAAATATGCCGCTACACCACATCTAACCTTCCACTTGGGGTAACCAACGTGGATAGAGTATCACCCCCCTGGCTGCCCCCTTTCGCCTATATATATGCTCCGTGACGTGAAACCTCCAAAGACAGAACCCTTTTTCGCGATCTCGCCTCTATTCCGCCGCAGCCGCGCTTACAAGATCAGGAGTGCTAGCAGACCTCTTCCCGGCATCCTGCCGGAGTGAGGATTGACCTCCGGGGGCTTCCCCTCCACCTTGGACGCTTCCCGGATGATCCGTGAGTAGTCTACCTTAGACCATGGGTCCATGATCAGTCGTCATGTGATGTTCTCCTCCCCTCTTTGTTCTTCATGGTTTAGACCTCATGAGCTGCCCTACATGATCAAGGCACATAAGTAATTTTCTGTTGTTGCTATGCTGAGTTTGCTGGGACATGATGGATTATGAGACTATGTTCAGTTTGTGATTGAGTAATATATTTGGTTCTTATCTTTTATATTTAGTAGGTAGTGACTCCAAGAGGTAACATTATGCTCGATTGTGGGTTCATGCCCCCTGATGACACGCTTGAGTGACAGAAACATGAGTCTAGGGGATGTGTTGTTGCCACAAGGGGGAAAACAACGGTGCTTGTAACCGTGATTGCAAGGATTGTTTACTTTACACAAAGTGCTTTTTAATGAAGTTTTCTGTTGATTTGGGTTTACACTTTGGGTGGGGCTCGCAACTTAATACCAGCAAGATGTTCTGGATAGATATCTCAAGGTGGATGATTAGTAGTAGATGTAGTTGGATTTCTCTCTACTTATTTTGGCGTACCGCCCATGCTTTTGAGCCTCGTCCTTTCTTTGTCACGTAGTTAGCATTGCGGTGCATTTTTTATCCTATCAATTGGCCAGTGGTAATTTGTTTACCTCGCATAGCAGTTTTATCGTCTTTTGGGAGAGAGACATCACTAGTGAACATCACGGGACCCCGGTCCATATTCTCATCGTTGTTTACACGCTATTTTATTTTCCTTCTTTTACTTTCTAGCAGCTATCATTATCATCTTTTATCTATTGCGTTGATCCTTTGTGAACGACAAGGCCAGAGAGATTGACAACCTCTCTGTACTCTTTGGGAAGCAAAGTTACTTGTGTCATGTGCAGGTCCAGGTGAAGTAAACAACCTTGAGTTGTGAACGGCGCCATTGTTCACTTCACCACCTACTTATCATTATCGAGTCCTATTGGTCAACACTCTCAACCTTGGTATCTTCACCAATGGAAACTTGTCGCTACTCTACATATCAACCTTCCACTTGGGGTAACCAACGAGGATAGAGTATCAAGAAAAATTTTGGCGCCGTTGTCGGGGACTCCGAGTGCTAAGATAGGGGAGTTGCACACTATCTTTTATATTTGCTTTATAGTCTTGTTTGTTTACCTTTCAGTTTTACCTTTGTGTTCTATATCAAAAATCACAACAAAAAATTATCTTTCTTTTAGTAGTCATTCTTGTTTAGAAGAACATGTTAGGACTTGGTGCTTTGAGGGAATCGGAAGTTCTAGATTTCCGTCAAAGGGATGGAGAAAATATGAAGAAGGCATGGGACAGAATTTCTGAGACACATAAGAGAATTATGCCTTAGATACCTATAAAAATTGTGCTTAGAAATTTTTACCATGGTCTTTTTAAGTGGTGTAAACACTCTCTTGATATTATAGCTGAAGGATAATTTTTAGAGTGTGATGAAGCTAGAGCTCTTGATATTTTGTATGGTCTATCTAGTTTTTTTTATGATCGTATTTTTGATACTGTTATAGATAGACTTGCCACTATTGAAAAGAGGATGGATGCTCTAGACTTGAGAAGAGTAGAGTAACTTAAGTCCAACAAGAAAGAAATGTTGGAGATAGATGATGATTGGGAGCCTTTTGTTAGGATTAGCATCTCTAACCAAGACTTCCTTGCTTTTTGTGATATTGGATCCATGGTTCTACTATGTGAAAAATAGTTTACGATTCTTTGAAACTAGACATGGATAAATTGTCATCTTATCATGAAAATGCTAATGGAGATATTTCAGAGGTTAAATGAAAGGTAAAAGAAGTCCAAGTTTCATTCCTTCATAGGGTTGCACCAATGGATTTCTTCATCATGGAGCCAAACCAAATCAACATCGTTCTTGGAAGGGACTTCCTCCGAGCTATGAAAGGCTTCATTGATATTGGTAACGGACACATACGCTTACACGGTAAGGCGAAAGGTAAGTACCTCTTTCCTAGGAAAAAAAAGAATGAGCATGTTGAAAATCAATTTGAAGGTCTTTAGGACTCCGATGATCTCGGAGACCTTTGATTCTTCTTTCTGCTTTATGCCTAGCTTAAAGGCGTAAAAGAAAGCGCTTGTTGGGAGGCAACCCAAGATGTTTTTACTTCTATTTTTAGTGTTCTTGATGATTGTTACTACTGTAGAAACATCATTGTATCTTTATTTTCAAGCTTTGTGCCAAGTTCTAGCCTCTTATGGTAAGGGAAGAAAAAGTTGTGACATGCTGTCCAGAAAACAGATTCTGTCTGCTTGACGGAAAAAAAGAAAACAAATCACCAGTTCGTCTTTTTGAGCTGAATTGTTTACACAGAATGCTCTATACAATTGTAAAACTTTCGTATGTTGCAGAAGTGCCCCGAAAAAATTCTCTACTACCTGTTGTTCTGTTTTTCATAGATTCTTCCACGTTTTGCCTTTCTTCACTTTTGCAAACCTTAAGCTTGCTTTTTCTTTGCAAAAACTTTTTGGCAATCTTGAGAAACAGTAGCTCTTCAAGAATATCTTTATTTCCAGTGGATAAAAATTATTTTATTACGGGTACTAACCTCTCTAATCAGCTTATGATGAGTTATGTATGAAGGGAGTTTTCAAGTGTGCGAGGGAAGATGATGAAAGAAGATCCGGGAGTGTCAAACGCTCAAGGAGACTCAAGCGTCTAAGCTTGGGGAGACTCAAGCGTCTAAGCTTGGGGATGCCCAGTGCATCCCCTTCTCCATCAACAATCATCAGTTCGTCCTCCATCTAACTATATTTTTATACCTTCATGCGTTATGTGTTATGCTTCGAGCGTCTCGCTCTTAGGTTTCCTTTTTAGTTTTCTTTAGCTTTGCTTGCTGTTCATAACAAGTTAGACCCCAACTTACTTTGTGTGGGAGAGAAAGACGCTCCACTCCAATCTAGAACACATCATAGGATTTTCATGCTTATATTTTCTCTGTTGTGTGTTCTTTATCTTTTCGTAGATGCTGCCATGTTTAGTTTTAGTTTGTCTTTATAAAGAGCCTTAGCTTTTGTTTAGTTTGTTGCTGGAACTCTCTTCAGTTTTCATGTTTATCTTGTTAAGAGAGTCGGTTGTTGCACTGAGTTGTGTCTTGTCTTGAAGTAGGTAATTGAGGTTGCTATTCAATTGTAGTAGTATCTCGCAATAGTTATGAGGTATTGTTGTGAGTAATGTTTGAAATTTTGGTGTAAAGAGCTCTAGCATATTAGTGATAGGTGTCGTATTTTGGGAAATCCGTGCTTATTTTCAAAACCTACAAAAACTAGTTGAGAACTCTAGCTACTAGATTGATCACTAATATTTTGAAGGATCGGATATTAGAGTACACTCATGTACCATGAGTCGAGGATGCGCAAGGATAACCAAACCCCCATACATTCCTCCTCGGGGTACTTGTCTCTTTGTGAACCTCCTCATTAGATTGAGAGTTACCGATAATAAGTGCATATGTTCTTCGGAATAATGTAAGTATTGAAAGTTCACACTTTCGCCTCCTCATATTTGCTAACCTCTTCGGTACCGTGCATTGCCCTCTTCTCACTCCGAGAGTTGGCGCCCACTTCGTCAGTGCATCCAAACCCTTGGCATGATACACTCTTTCATCATAAACCTCCCTATTACTTTTCTCAAAACAGCCACCATACCTACCTATCAAGGCATTTCCATAGCCTTTCCAAGATATATTGCCATGCAACATGCACCTTCTCATGACTTGATCTTCATGTCATACATGTTCCTGCTACACTGGCAGAGGCATACATTTGCATACATCATGATAGCTACATATTCTTTATGTTGAGTACCTTGTTATAAAATAGAGTGTTGCCCTTAAGTGAGGAAAAGATCCCAAAGAGGACAAAACTAAAAGATCCCAAAGAGGACAAATGAGAGCTAAATAGAAAGAGCCATTGAGGCCACCAAAAAATACAAAAAATAGAAAAAAAAAGAAAAAAAAAGAGAGAAAGGGCCAACACTACTATTCCTTTTGAAACATCCACACTCATACTCCCTCTTATCTTTTGCTCCATAGAGATGATCATTTTTTCATATAGCTATGTGGGGACATTCACACTATAAAACTTGGCTTGCATATTACAAGGATGAGCCTCCTCAAAATATCTCTAGGTCTTCATGAGCGAGCAAGTTGGATACACCCCCACTAGTTCCATTGGAGAACTTTTCCTAGCTCATATGTGCATCCGTTGCATGGCAATCCCTACTCCTTACATCATATCTATCATTTGGCCTTCTCTCACCTATGATTGTCCTCATTGATGTGAACCTTTCTCACCCTTTTTGTGTTCCTCCTCCACCATATTTCTCTCTTTGCCATCCTAAGTGTCAACTCTCGTGCTTATGCTTATCCATTGCATGAGTGCTCAAAATATCGAAAGGGAGTGGATCAAATTGACTTGTACCTAGCTAGTGGTATGGGGACGAGTCAAGATAAGATTCCAAAGAAGACCAAGTGTGAAACTTTAGTAGATTGAGTTCTCAACAAATATATTGTTTCTCTCGTATTCCCATCTCCCCCTTCTTGCACGCAAACACCATCTGGAGAAATTCGAGTCACGGACAGTGAGAGCACTTGCACCTAATGTTCTTATGTTGCTTGTTTCAATGCTAATATAGACTCTTGCCTGTTATGAGTTGAATTGAATTACATACTTTGATTGCTTTACTTTCAAATTTCTTATATGGTTGTTAGCATATGACCACAGAAATTATGCTTGTTATCATTAACCTACTCGAGGACGAGCAGGAATTAAGCTTGGGGATGTTGATACGTCCCAAACGTATCTATAATTTCTTCTTGCTCCATGCATGTTTTGTGTGATAATGCTATGATCTAGATACACTTTCATACACTTTTGATCATATTTGGACTAACTTATTAATTCAGTGCACCACAGTGCCAGTTCCTGTTTTCTGCTGTTTTTCTATTTTCGGTTTCCCCCATATTAAAAGTGCTCCAAAAATTCGAGAAAAATCAGATAAAAAATCAGTGTACCGGAAGCTTCCTGAAACACCTAGGAGGGGCCAAAGGGGACCCACGAGTGCCCCAGGCACCCTCCCGGCGTGCCCTAGGGTGGGGCCGCGCCAGGGGGCGCCAGGACCCCTGGTGGGCCCCTGTCTGCCTCCCTTCGCCTATATATTCTCCGTGACGCGAAACCTCCGAAGACAGAACACTTTTTCGCGATCTCGCCTCTGTTCTGCCGCCGTCGCGCTTCCAAGATCGGGAGCGCCATCAGACCTCTTCCCGGTACCCTGCCGGAGGGAGGATTGACCTCCGGGAGCATCCCCTCCACCATGGACACTTCCCGGATGATCCGTGAGTAGTCTACCTTGGACCATGGGTCCCTGATCAGTAGCTATGTGATGTTCTCCTTCCCTCTTTGTTCTTCAAGGTTTAGACCTCGTGAGCTTCCCTACATGATCGAGGAACATATGTAATTTTCTGTTGTTGCTATGCTGAGTTTGCTGGGATCTGATTGATTATGAGGCTATGTTCAGTTTGTGATTGAGTAATATATTCGGTTCTTATATTTTATATTTTTGATCCTAAGTAATTCTTGCATGTTCTTCGTTGTTGTTTATTGTTTTGGCCAAGTAGTAGGTAGTGACTCCAAGAGGGAACGTTATGCTCGATTGTGGGTTCATTCCCCCTGCTGACACGCTTGAGTAACAGAAACATGAGTCTAGGAAACGTGTTGTTGCCACAAGGGGGAAAACAACAGTGCTTGTAACTGTGGTTGCAAGGATTGTTTACTTTACGCAAAGTGCTTTTTAATGCAGTTGTTTTTTGCTTTGGGTTTACACTTTGGGTGGGGCTCGCAACTTAATACCAGCGAGATGTTATGGATAGATATCTCAAGGTGGATGATTAGTAGTAGATGCAGTTGGATTTCGGTCTACTTATTTTGGCGTACCGCCCATGCTTTTGAGCCTCGTCCTTTCTGTCGTGGATATAATCCTGACAATAGAGATAGGGTGTGATAGGAGCTAAATGAATTTATACATAGAGTGGTTGACGCAGCGAGGATTATACAGGTTAGGCCTCTCCTTAGAGATAAAACCTTAGTCCTGTCCCAGGCTGACTGGGGTGTTCTTGCTCAAGATATGAGATATTGTGTTGTGCGTGACCCTTCCTAGGGTGAGGGGTCCTTATATAGAGTGTGCCCTTGCCCCTTCAATGCCCTGGTGAATGAGTCATAATTACAGGTGTAAACTCCTATACTTAATACAAGAAACGGTCTACTCATTAATGTTAATTAAGAAGGAGAAACGCCTACGGTCTTTAATGCTCCGCACCCGTTGCTCTTCTTTCTCCGAGTACAAAGAAGCTTGTCGCTTCCCTCTTCCGAGTAACTGATCACTCGGAGCCTGTTTTCTTTCCGAGTAACTGAGTACTCGGAGACCATCTCTTCTTCCGAGTTACGGATTACTCGGAGACATTGTAACATGTGTCTATGTGTTTCGTCGAACTCTTTATGCTTTGGTGATTTTATTTATTTTCTCAGGTATTTCTAGGGGATCACAAAACTAAGGGTACCCCTTGATTCCCCATGCTTAAGGGTATGCCTTTGGTGTGACCACGACAGTAGCCCCCAAGTGCTTTTGGGCACTCGTGATTGAGGTAGTTGATGTCATCAGGATTCGTGAGGTATGTGAAGGTTAAACTCAATAAGAGGCCCTGAAGGACTTTATTGATATTTGAACTTTTCCCTCGAGTACGGTTTGGGCAAGTTAGCGGAAAAATCTGGCGACACTCAAGCGTCTTTCGGAAGAGGTGGACTGAGGCCCCGGAGGGTGTGTCTTGGAGTAAAGGCCTTAAACTCCATATAAACCAGATTTGTAAAGTTGATATTCTAAGGCATCAAAAATTGAGCTTTAGATCATACCACGTGGGATATCAAGTCTTTACCCCCTGCACCTTGTCATACTAGTGATCTGGCATTCTACGTCAGAGACGGGCCACTAGAGAATTAACTACACAGAATTTTCCTTGAGTAATTAACGACTATAATATTTTCCGTTTGCAGTGCGCTTCGGAACGCAATTCCATCATAACTAGCTCACTTAGCTTCAGGTGGTTCCCCCTCCTGTTGTTGTTTCGAGTTATTGGGGCACTGCTCGCATTCCTTAGCGCTCCGAGTGACAGCTTACTCGGTCATGATAGTCTTTTCTGAGTGATAACTTACTCGGGAAATTTTCCGAGTGATGTCTTACTCGGTCTGAGATGTCGGAAGAGAGATTTTCCGAGTAAGCCATTATTTGGCGTGGAGCTACATGCTTTCCGAGTAAGCGGAACGGTCTTGGTCTTCAATTCAAATCGAATTGGGTCTTAAATGAAGTGGATCTTGTCTTGTCAGAGAATCTCTTCGACAAGGCAAGTGAACGTGTTGTCAGGTCTGTCTCCTCGATTCCCGCGGTGGTCTTTTAGGATAATCATTAACTGTCCCATAAAAAGTGGTGTGGATTATGGGGAAACAAACCGGCGCCCCCGTAATGGGTTGCGGATCTGACGTGTGGCGGTTGCCTTCTTTGAAGTATAAAAGCTCCCCCCCATGGCCAAAAACAGATCTGAGTTCATTCGCCTCTTGACAATTCCTTCTCTTCCTCTCTCTCTCTTTCCTCCTTCGCGTTCACGCCGCCGCCGGAGCGCCCTTCTTCCTCCTCGTCGGTTGCTCGTGCCTCGCCCGAGACTTCATCCTTCTTGTTGCGCCGCCCTACCGGGACCATGTCTGCCACGGAGTGGCTTCTATCGATCGTGACGACGGAGATGCTGCAAGGATACCAAGACTCCGGTATGGTTCCTCGCCATGGCTGCCGCCTTCCTGCTGCTGGGAAGACGAACCTCTTCCCCGAGAGGGTGAGCGAGTTCTTCTTCTTTCTCATGTGGATCGTGGGTTCTCTCTCCCTCCGCGTCCTTTCTTCTTGGATTTTTTGGCATTCACTGGTTCTCAACTTCATCACCTTGTTCCCAACGCCATCACCCTACTCTCTAGATTTTTTACCCTATGCGAGGGTTACTTGGGCATAGAGCCTCATTGGCATCTCTTTCGCACCATTTACACCATTAAGCCTCAGAAGGCGAAGAAATCCGGGGAGGGTGCTGGCGTGGAGTTCAATCACTTGTGCGGAGGTTTGTTCTTAGCTAGGAAATAGAGGACCCAATATTTTTCTTCAAGCCTGCCGGATTCTGTAAAGAACTGGCAAAATAGTTGGTTCTATTGCAAGGTGGCAGAGGGGACGGGAGTTCGCATGTTGCCCCCTTACTCGGATGTGAGGTTGACCAAATCCCAGAGTTGGAACCCTCATCTTACCAACGCCGAGAAGGAGCAGGTGCTCCCTTTGATGCGTGAAATCGTGAAGTTGAAGAAGAATGACTTAGATGCCATGGATCTAATTGCCACTTTTGTTATTCGGAGGATCCAACCTATCCAAGCCAGGGCTCAAGGAATGTGGACATATGATGGGCTCGAGGATGACACTCGGTATAGCAATGCCGAGATGCCTACGGATGAATTTGAATCCCAAATGAAGCTCATCACCAGCGTGACTCGCGGTCTGCAGCCGGTAGGCTGAGTGAGACCACTCAGCAGCGAGAATCCTCCTACCCTAGTAGGTTCTCTCATTTCATATGTATCTTTGTGTTGGGTTCCTTTTGTCTGCTTGTTCAAACTCGGGCCTTTTACCTTTCTGTGCCAGGATGTTTCCTGATTCCATTCCCCCATTCCTTTGGCCCCTCAACATCCCGCTGAGGAAGATGAGGATAGCAATACTGGTGCGGGGATTGGGGTTGAGACTTGAGAGGAGATGGAATCCGAGGTGGCTCGTGCTCAAGTATCGTCCGAGCTACAGTCAAAGAGCAACCAAGACCGTGACTCGGTGCGAGAAGGTATTACTCGGACCCGTAAGAGGTCTCACCCTCCGAGTGGTGAGGAAGGTAGCAGCAAGCTTCCGGCGCTGGGTTCCAGCCATGGGAAATTTGCACCTTTGAAGAATAAGAAGCTTGTCACTCTTGGTGGTAGGGAAGTTAACCCTTCGGGGGATGCTGCAACTGAGAAGACCAAGGGAGATGGATCTAGTCCAGCCAAAGTTGTCGTGGCTCCCCTGAGGCGTGCTTTGAAAACCTCCCGCAAGTAATACTGTCACATTCTTTTTACCTTAGTATTTCATCAATTCTACAATATTTTTAACCGTTTCATTTTGTAGTGTCCGCCCGAGTGGTTCCGAGTCACTTCCTGGGGTTGAGGATCCGAGTGCAGAGACTTATGAGGATGTCAGCACCTGCGGAGTGACTGACTTTCCTGTTATGGACACCAGTCCTGAGGATGCTGCGGCTGGCTGTAGGGATTCTTCATCAAGTCTTTTGATGCTCTTATTATTGCAGCTTCCCATTTTTTTACTATGTCTATTGACTTCACTTTTCTTCAGTGGACATGGACATTGATTCTTCTGTGAGCCCGACTCGGACCGTGATTGACCCGACTGCCCCTGAGGTGACTCTTCCTGAGGTGGTTATTCTTGGAGAAGAGGTACCACTTGGATCAGGTCATCCTGCCGCCGGTAGTTTATCGGCTCCTCCCGCTGCGCACGAGGATCCTGTTGAGAAGGTTGCTGAGAAAACACCTGCTGCCCCAGCTGCTGCTCAAGGGAATGATCCATCTTCCTCAACTTCAATTACGGTCAGCGCTCCGGTTGAGCATGCTATCATCAGCGGTCTAAAGGAATCTTTGGTGAAGGCTTCTCAATTTGAGCTGCACTTGCACGAGTTAGCTTCTGAGGCCGAGTTGGTGAAGTCAAACATGCACGTCAGTACTTATGAAAGTTTTCTACCCAGTGTGTGTCTGAATGGCTTTCTGTCCGAGTTGCTGTTATTTTGGTAATTTGAAACTTCCACTGGGGCACTTCTTAGTGTACCCAGTGGGTGTAGCCCCCAAGGCTCCGAGTAAGATTTTAAAGTTATTCAGAGTCTTTTGTAAACAGACTAAAGATTAATGAACTTCCAGTGGGAGCACTTCTTAGTGCACCCACTGGGTGTAGCCCCCAAGGCTCCGAGTAACTTTTGGAAGTTATTAAGAGTTTTTTGTTGGGAGACTTTTTTTATTATGGTTCTTCTCCTGTACTAGGAGGCTTGCAAGCTGGGTTCTTCCTTTGTAAATTTTCAAGAGGATAATGCAGCCACGAAGAAAGCATATGAGGTGCTGCTTGAAGAGCACAACAAACTGAAGAAACAACATGCTGAAGACAATGGTGAGCTATCCTGGCTCGGATGTTATAAAAGCTTGGTTTTGATATCATTTCTTCTGTTTTTGTTCTGATGCAGAGGCGGCCAAGAAAGCTTTTGATGCCAAGGTCAAGGAGAATGACGATTTTGTGGCCAAGATGAAGAAGGAAATAGAGCAGGCTGAGAAGTGTGCCAAAGAGAAGAAGGTTTTGGAGAAATCTGTGCACTACTATAAAGAAGTTGTGAAGGAAAATGAAGCCAGCATCACGAAACTCCAATCTGATCTGGAAAAGATGTCTGAGCTGCGCTCTAAGGAAGAAGAAAACCACAAGGATGAGCTGAAAGCAACTCGGGACTCTGTGAAGGCAGCAGAGGAGTATTGTGCTGGCAGGTTAGCTGTCTTCAGCGAGACTCTATCTGGTGAGTTGTGAGAAAGTTCTATTGATAATGTTTGGTGTCATTCCAATTCGGGCGTATACTAATATTGTGTTGTTGAAGCATATTGTACCGATCTGGAAGCGGAGCGAGCCTGCATGGCTGAGTTTGCCGAAATCATGAAGAGGGACAACTACACGCCGGTGACAACCGTATTTACTTTAGCACGAGGTTTACTAACCATGCAGTGCACCAAGGCTAAGAGGTTTGCCGAGGAGGTCATGGGTGCTAGCTTGGCGTTGAAGAGCAAGTTGTCTCCTAGCGAGGGAAGTCGGGTGAAACTTGATACAGTGGTTCCCACCTCCAAGCAGCTCCTCAGCAATTAGCACGCTGGAAACGTTCCGCAGCGCGGAGTGGTGCGAACTATGCGCTGGCTTTGACCAAGGAAAACTTTCCCGACAGGGTTCATAACCTTGAAAGGTGTAACAGCCCAGATTTCACAAATATTAAAAAATTTATTTCGGTGTGGATTGTTTGATTGTCTGATTTGTTTGCGGTGTTTGCATCAGCGATTTATCGATCGGCGATTATTTCCCCCCTCTTATCTCGTACCAGACGGAGACCGACCCTTGCCACCCTGACACTCGACCTTTGCGACACCGGGTTTCACCCGATCACCGTCGTGAAAGCCGCACGAGACCAGCCGCAACCAACGGAATGAAAAACCCCATTTACTAACTAAACGGGATATTTTTATAGTGCGCCGGAAAGTGTTCTCGGAACAGTTCCAGCTCAAGGTGAACGCCGCCGGCTCGACGCGCTGATCGCGCAGTTCAAAGTTTTACCCGAATCGGAGGTCCTGCAGACCCCCGGCGGTCGCGCGAGAGAAAAACCGGGGATGTTTTTGCAAACTGCCATCCACATGGGCTATATAAAGACCACCACTCTCCCACCCCTTTCTAGGGTTTCCCTAGCCTAAAATTGCAGCCACCCCCTCCACTTAGCCAGATCTGCCAAAAATTTGACTCCAAACCCGAAACCCTAGCTCCCACCCAATTCAGGCCGTCGGATCCTCGGATCAATGACTCAGATGCGTCCACGTAGCCCTAGCCGTCCCCACCAGCGAACCGGGCCCGGCAGGGCCTGAGATTCTCCGCCGCGGGCCCACCTCGGCCCGTCCAATCCATGGTGTCGCCGCCGCCCAACTCCTCCTCTGGCGAGTCGCCGTCTCCGACCGCCGTGCGCCCCGGTGACCCGCGCCCTGCCTCCTTCCCTCCTCCTCTCGGCCTCACCCCTCCCCTTCTTTTCTCCCTGGAGACCGCGGCCCAAGTCGCCTCCCCGGCCCAACTCGCATCCACAGCCCAACCGCCAGCCACCGCAATTGGGTCGGCCCGTGGTGAGGGCCTGTTCTTTTTTTGTCTTTTATCCTGTTTTTTTTTCTTTTTGCTAGCCCTGCGAATTTTCACTAAGTCCTGGAGATTTTGCTGTTGATTGAATTTTGCGACGTAATTTACGAGTAAACCGTAGCTCGAATCGCGTTGCGCCCAAAAGGAAAATTGTTAAGAATTCTGTGTACTTCAAACCATCTTTTGTGAGAATTTTGATTTGAGGTCATCTTGATGTTGTTAATCACTGTGAAGTGGGCATCAGGCTGTTAACTGCTACTAATTTCTATTAAGTGCTGCTTTTTTTATTTTATTGCAAGTTTACATGATGATTGTGACTCATCCATGAGGCCTATTGCATTGATTATTTTTGCATACTGTTAAGCATCATGTCTACTTCCATTATAAGTATTGCATTGTCATGATATGCTTGCTGGTCATCTAGTTATTGAGCTCCAAAGTTGCTATGCCACTGTTTTTGACAGCCACCTCTGTTTTTCTCTAAGTTTGTAACGTTCCGATGCCATGTTGCATCCTTAATATCTTTTGATCTGTTATGCCTATGACCATGATTCTTGTTTTTACCTGATCACCATCATGTCTAGTTCATGCCCATATATTGCTATGTCATGTTGCTGCACTTTTGCATATAGTTTTGGTCATGTTTGTACTGCATGATAATAACAGTTTCTGCCCTGTTTTCGTCATTTTCACTAAGTCCTAGACCAGTAATATTTTATTGCATTTTGCATGGGCTATAACTAGTAGTTCATGATGCCTATTTGCATGATTCTTTTTGCCATGTCTACTTTAGTTGCATATCATTTGTGAGCATGTTTGCATTCATTATCCTGTTTATGCATTGCTCTAAAGTGTGCTTCCTGATGTTGGCAGATTGTGCCCGTAACTTGTTTTGCTTGTTTCTTTTTAACAGTAACTCCGTTTGGGGTGTTCTTTATATGTAACTTGATTAGTTTTGCATGTACTTTGTGTTTATGCTATTGTTTGCTGTTGTTAACCAATCTAAAATATGGTTTAGGGTAGAACAGTACCAAATTTCATTTTTGTCGTGGGGTCCGCAATAGTTGCCATGTATTGGTTTTACCCCCCACTTAAAGTGACTAGATTAGATAGGTTATTTATGATTCACCTCTTGTAATGTTTGTGTGTTATGCCATGCTCGAGTGAGATGCCATTTTAACAACCTTTGTTGATCACCTGTATCTAAACAACTTGAACCATCGTAAATGTGCGGTATCGTCGTGTGTGACGAGTACTCCACTTAACCTGTTAGTAACCGCTCTCGACTGTAGGTGCGATGTCTCGTGTTGCCTTCTTGTTGATGCTTGCTCGTGTTTGCCTCATAGTAATATATGCTTGCTCGTTGATTGCTTTCCAGTGTTTACCCTCTTGTGTGCTTCCGCAGGAACCTCTCGGAGACGATGCGACTTGCGATCAACTACACCTTCAGAACCCGACTTATCAACAGGCAAGGACTATAAATTACTTATGATCCATTCTATTTCATCCAGCGGTTTGCATGCTAGTATAGGATAGGTTCGATGTTTGATCCTACCACATGTTTACAACCTCTTTCAAACCGATACAACCATGTCCCCTCCCAGCAAACCATGTACTGCTATGTTACTATTGCTCGTTGCTCAGCCCCTGCTTAGTATGCATGCTTAGGATGCTACGATGTTACCCTGTTACTCCTTGGTTTGGGATATCACATTATTATTTTGTTGTTGATGATATGATTATTATAATGTTGAATATATTTGACGAAGGATGGAAGGTCTAGGCTATCCCGCCCCGACGCTTTGTTCCATTCGAGTCACCTAGGATCCGAGTTCCAGGTATTGGTTCTAAGACTGAGCGTGCCTAACCGCGTGTGGGATTTTATGGGGTCCCCTCTTCTTACCTACCTAGCTTCAAACATTTCTAGTGGTGGCCCAAGATGATTTACCATTTGAAACCGTGTGTGTGCTGGTCGGCCGCCAGTAGTTTTCAAACCAACCTGGGCCAGCGGGGACATGGGTTCCTTGTTGGTCCACCTTGTTCAGCTGAGGACCCGGTTTCCCTTGTGAGATTAACCGAGTATCCAAACCTGCGACATATGGTAGAGACCTATTAGAGAGCGCGGTCGTATTTTGAGTTGGGTCTCGACTCACCGGGGGCCACCCGGAATTGTTCGTTGTTAGCTACAAGGACCTGTCGTTTCGGATCTCTTGGAACTAAATCAGAAAATGGTTGCCTGTGATGGGTAGCAACTGAGAGAGATGGGCGTGCGTGCGGAGCCTTGTAATGGGAAGTTGGTACACCCCTGCAGGGTTAAATATTTTCGAGAAGCCGTGTCCACGGTTATGGACGACTTGAGACCTACGTCCTATTCATAGACAACAACAACTGAGATAATCTTAATATAACTTGATCAACGTGTGTGCGTGCCTTGACTGCTTCTTCTTCATCGGGATGCGAAGAGGAGGACAAGGATAGGATAGGTGTTATGCTTGCGTAAGTAGGTGGATAGCAAGACTTGTAGGAGGCGATTCCTCATCGAATGCTTGGCTTCTTATCTTACTCTCTAGATCGTTAGCCACTTCATAAATGCTAGTGCGGAAGCAACCTCACCACTTACCCCATCCTACCGTAAACTACTAGTTGTCCTAGAATGACGAGTGATGAAGTCCTTGTTGGGTCAGATGACCACTACAGTTGGATGTTGAGTACCTCTGTACTCATGATACTACCCCAAACTCTTTTCAGGGTTCCTGATCGACAACAGGTATGGTGATCGACGTTTCACGTGGAGAGTCGAGGACGACTAGTTAGGCGGATCCAGGCGGAGGGCCTGGACCCGTATGGTTATGGGAATCGATGTTTTTCTCTTTGCCAGTAGGCATTTTCTTGTATTCTGTACTCAGACATGTATCTTCCACTGTTGTATTGTATTTGAGGCAGTTGTATGCCGATTGTATGAGATGTTGTATCCTTGAATCTGTAATATTGTGATATCATGTTGGAAATCCGGGGCATATGACTTCGTCATATGTCGCGGTGGGACCGATATGTGCTTCGTCCCCGGATCTGGATGGAAACATCTAGATCTGGAACAGTACCGCATATCGGGCCTTACAACTTGGTATCAGAGCCTTACCGATTGTAGGATCCCTTCCCTGGCCGAAGTCGAGTCTAGAAAAAAACTATTTTGTAGTTACTAAGTTAGTATCGGAGAGTAGGAATCTTTTTACTCCTTACCATTGCTCTGGTCAGGGCAAGTGTCGTAAGTGTTTAATTCTCTTCTTATCTCCTTCAAACTCTAGGATCTCGATTAAGTGGAGTATCGGAATCGTTACAATGCCTTGCTTGCAGCGTATTGTCTCGACTCCGAGCTCAGGTGGGAATTCCTGTAGTACCTTCAGCTTCTCCGGTTTCGGATATCATCTGGGTCGTCCTTTGCCCTCCCTCCTTTTTCCCGGTGTTTTCACGACTTGCGTCGAAAATCACTGTCCCTTGATCTAGTTTTTGCGATCGTTCTTCCTCTTGTCACTGACGGTTTCGTTTTTCCGATGATGTCGTCTCTTTGCGGAAATTTATCTCGACCAAAGCTCGACGTCGACATGGAGCAGAGTCCCTTGTTGGTGGTGTTGAAGAATCGTCAACCTTCTTTTCTCTTTCCCCCTCTCCCCCGGATCGTCCTGGATCTCGGGACGAGATCCCTTGTTGGTGGTGTTGTATTGTAACAGCCCAGATTTCACAAAAATTGAAAATTTTGTTTTCGGTGTGGATTGTTTGATTGTCTGATTTGTTTGCGGTGTTTGCATCCCCGATTTATCGATCGGCGATTATTTCCCCCCTCTTATCTCGTAACGGATGGAGACTGACCCTTGCCACCCTGACACTCGACCTTTGCGACACCGGGTTTCACCCGATCACCGTCGCGAAAGCCACACGAGACCAGCCGCAGCCAACGGAACGAAAAACCCCGTTTAATAACTAAACGGGATATTTTTATAGTGCGCCGGAAAATGTTCTTGGAATGGTTCCAGCTCAAGGTGAACGCCGCCGGCTCGACGCGCTATTCACGTAGTTCAAAGTTTTACCCGAATCGGAGGTCCTGCAAACCCCCGGCGGTCAGAAACGTAAACACCGCGCGCGCGGGAGAAAGCCGGGGATGTTTTTGCAAACCGCCAGCCACCTGGGCTATATAAAGACCACCACTCTCCCACCCCTTTCTAGGGTTTCCTTAGCCTAAAATTGCAGCCACACCCTCCACTTAGCCAGATCTTCCCAAAATTTGACTCCAAACCCGAAACCCTAGCTCCCACCCAATTCTGGCCGTCGGATACTTGGATCAATGACCCAGATGCGTCCACGTAGCCCCAACTGTCCCCTCCAGCAAACCGGGGCCCGCAGGGCCTGAGATCCGCCGCCGTGGGCCCACCTCGGCCCGTCCAATACATGGTGTCGCCGCCGCCCATGGAGCTCCCGAACCGCCGCCCAAGTCCTCCTCTGGCGAGTCGCCGTCTCCGGCCGCCGTGCGCCCCGGTGAGCCATGCCCTGCCTCCTTCCCTCCTCCTCTCGGCCTCACCCATCCCCTTCTTTTCTCCCTGGAGACCGCGGCCCAAGTCGCCTCCCCGGCCCAACTCGCATCCACAGCCCAGCCGCCAGCCACCGCAATTGGGTCGGCCCGTGGTGAGGGCCTGTTCTTTTTTTTCTTTTATCCTGTTTTTTTTTCTTTTTCCTAGCCCTGCGAATTTTCACTAAGTCCTAGAGATTTTTCTACTGATTGAATTTTGCGACGTAATTTACGAGTAAACCGTAGCTCGAGTCGCGTTGCGCCCAAAAGGAAAATTGTTTAGAATTGTGTGTACTTCAATCCATCTTTTGTGAGAATTTTGATTTGAGGTCATCTTGATGTTGTTAATCACGATTGAAGTGGGCATCAGGCTGTTAACTGCTACTAATTTCTGTTAAGTGTTGCTGTTGTTATTTTATTGCAAATTTGCATGATGATTGTAACTCATCCATGAGGCCTATTGCATTGATTCTTGTTGCATACTGTTAAGCATCATGTCTACTTCCATTATAAGTATTGCATTGTCATGATATGCTTGCTGGTCATCTAGTTATTGAGCTCCAAAGTTGCTATGCCACTGTTTTTGACAGCCACCTCTGTTTTTCTCTAAGTCTGTAACGTTCCGATGCCATGTTGCATGCTTAATATCTTTTTATCTGTTATGCCTATGACCATGATTCTTGTTTGTACCTGATCACCATCATGTCTAGTTCATGCCCATATATTGCTATGTCATGTTGCTGAACTTTTTCATATGGATTTTCTCCTATTTGTACCGCATGATAATAACAGTTTCTACCCTGTTTTCGTGATTTTCACTAAGTCCTAGACCAGTAATGTTTTATTGCATTTTGCATGGGCTATAACTAGTTGTTCATGATGCCTATTTGTATGATTCTTTTTGCCATGCCTTCCCTGCTATGTCTACTTTAGTTGCATATCATTTGTGAGCATGTTTGCATTCATTATCCTGGTTGCTCTAAAGTGTGCTTCCTGATGTTGGCAAATTGTGCCCGTAACTTGTTTTGCTTGTATATTTTTAACCGTAACTCCGTTTGGGGTGTTCTTTATATGTAACTTGATTAGTTTTTCATGTACTTTGTGTTTATGCTATTGTTTGCTGTTGTTAACCAATCTAAAATATGGTTTAGGCCAGAACAGTACCAAATTTCATTTTTGTCGTGGGGTCCGCAATAGTTGCCACGTATTGGTTTTACCCGCCACTTAAAGTGACTAGATTAGATAGTTTATCTATGCTTCACCTCTTGTAATGTTTGTTTTCTATGCCATGCTCGAGTGAGATGCCATGTTAACAACCTTTGTTGATCACCTGTATCTAAACAACTTGAACCATCGTAAATGTGCGGTATCGTCGTGTGTGACGAGTACTCCACTTAACCTGTTAGTAACCGCTCTCGACTGTAGGTGCGATGTCTCGTGTTGCCTTCTTGTTGATGCTTGCTCGTGTTTGCCTCGTAGTAATATATGCTTGCTCGTTGATTTCTTTCCAGTGTTCACCCTCTTGTGTGCTTCCACGGGTACCTCTCGGAGACGATGCGAGCTTGCGATCAACTACACCTTCGGAACCCGACTTATCAACAGGAAAGGACTATACATTACTTATGATCCATTTTATTTCAACCAGCGGTTTGCATGCTAGTATAGGATAGGTTCGATGTTTGATCCTAACACATGTTTACAGCCTCTTTCAAACCGATACAGCCATGTCCCCTCCTAGCAAACCACGTACTTCTATGTTACTATTGCTCGTTGCTCAGCCCCTGCTTAGTATGCATGCTTAGGATGCTACGATGTTACCCTGTTACTCCCTCGATTGGGATATCACATTACTATTTTGTTGTTGATGATATGATTATTGTAATGTTGACTATATTTGACGAAGGATGGAAGGTCTAGGCTATCCCGCTCCGAGGCTTTGTTCCATTCGAGTCACCGGATTTGTTTGTTGTTAGCTAGAGGGACCTGTCATTTCGGATCTCTTGGAACTAAATCATAAAATGTTTGCCTGTGATGGGTAGCAACTAAGAGAGATGGGCGTGCGTGCGGAGCCTTGTAATGTGCAGTTGGTACTCCCTTGCAGGGTTAAATCTTTTCGAGAAGCCGTGTCCACGGTTATGGACGACTTGAGACCTACGTCATGTTCATAGACAACAACAACTGGGATAATCTTAATATAACTTGATCAACGTGTGTGCGTGCCTTGACTGCTTCTTCTTCGTCGGGATGCGAACAGGAGGACAAGGATAGGATAGGTGTTATGCTTGCGTAAGTAGGTGGATAGCAAGACTTGTTGGAGGCAATTAATCATCGAATGCTTGGCTTCTTATCTTACTCTCTAGATCGTTAGCCACTTCATAAATGCTACTGCGGCAGCAACCTCACCACTTACCCCATCCTTACCGTAAACTACTAGTTGTCCTAGAATGACGAGTGATGAAGTCCTTGCTGGGTCAGATGACCACTACAATTGGATGATGAGTACCTCTGTACTCATGATACTACCCCAAACTCTTTTCAGGGTTCCTGATCGACAACCGGTATGGTGATCGACGTTTCACGTGGAGACTCGAGGACGACTAGTTGGGCGGATCCCGGCGGATGGCCTGGACCCGTGTGGTTATGGGAATCAATGTTTTTTTCTTTGCCAGTAGGCATTTGCTTGTAGTTTGTACTCAGACATGTATCTTCCTCTGTTGTATTGTATTTGAGGCAGTTGTATGCCGATTGTATGAGATGTTGTATCCTTGTATGTGTAATGTTGTGATATCATGTTGGAAATCCGGGGCATATGACTTCGTCATATGTCGCAGTGGGACCGATATGTGATTCGTCCCCGGATCTGGATGGAAACATCTAGATCTGGAACAGTACCGCATATCGGGCCTTACAAAAGGGTTGGTGGCGGTGATCCTGAACAAGGACAAAGCTGCACCACATTTCTACCTCGGTATGCCGAGACTGCTGATACGTCCAAAATGCATCACTATTTTATATAGTAATTTTTTCTTATTCATTGATATATTTCATGTTATGATGCTATTCTTATTTTGTTTTGGCTTATTTTACACAGTTTGCAACTTTCCGATGCCGAAGCACCATACGCAGGATTCAGCGGTAAAAAGGGGACGCTGAGTTGCTGAGGAAGAACACCTCCTAATTACCTGAAAATTGACGGAGGGTGTTTTTCAGAAGAATGACGAAGACACGCCAAAGAGGGAACACAGGGTGCCTAGGCGTCCATAGGGTGCCTAGGAGGCCACCTGGCGCGGCCCCCACCCTTGCCGCGCCGGGAGGGCGCCTGGACCCCTGGGGCCACTCCCAGCTCCCCCCTCTGGCCTATATATCACACATCGTCCAAAAACCCTAAAAGAGGAGAGTTTTCGGGAGTTTCGCCGCAGCTCCGTGGCGGAAACCTACAGAGGAGAAAAGACATCTCCGGCGGGTAGATTCCGCCGGGGAGAACAGCTCCCGGAAGGGGAGATCATCTCCATCGTCATCACCATCGTCACGGGCATCATCGAGATCATCATCAACATCATCCCCAACATCAGCACTACCTTCATCTTCATCCAATCTCACCTCACAAGTTCAACTTGTGTTGTAATCCGTACTATCTATCATCTCTACTCTACCGGTGTTGATTACTACCGTGTGATGAATGCTATTGAGTTTTGTTGGAGAAATATCATTGTGTCCAGATTTTTTATCATCTATTTATCCCCACTGATCATGATATCTTTTATGTCTTGTGAGTAGTTACTTTAGTTCTTGAGGACATGGGAGAAATGTAACAGCCCAGTTTTCACAAAAATTAAAAATTTTGTTTTCGGTGTGAATTGTTTGATTGTCTGATTTGTTTGCGGTGTTTGCATCCCCGATTTATCGATCGGCGATTATTTTCCCCCTCGTATCTCGTACCGGACGGAGACCGACCCTTGCCACCCTGACACTCGACCGTTGCGACACCGGGTTTCACCCGATCACCGTCGCGAAAACCGCACGAGACCAGCCGCAGACAACGGAACGAAAAAAACCCCGTTTATTTAATAAACGGATTATTTTACGGGGCGCCGAAAAATGTTGTCGGAATGTCACCGCAGTGAGGTACGATCGACGGGCTCGACGCGCTGAGCGCGTGGTTCGAGATTTCCTCGGAATCGGAGTTCGTACGGAGTCTCGGCGGTCACGAACACGATCACCGGATGCGCGAGAGAGGTACCGGGGACGTTTGCGTAAACTAGCCAGCCAACCTGCCTATATAATGACCCCCACCTCCAAAACCATCCAATTAGGGTTCCCCCATGTAAAAATTGCAGCCACCCCCCTAAATTTTCCCCAAATTTTGCCCCAAACACGCCTCTCCCCCGAAACCCTAGGTCCCAAGCAAATCTGGCCGTCAGATCTGTCCATCTGTGGCTCAGATCAAGCCATGTTGCCCGGAGCCACCACCCAGCCGCATGGGCCCCGCAGGGCCCGATCCAGCCGCCGTCGGGCCGAACGGGCCGCGCCGCCCGTCTCCTTCGTAGCCGGCGCGCTGCCGACCAGTGCCGCGGTCGGCACTGGCGAGGCCACGGCCGCCGCGCCCTGCCACCTCCCTCCCGCGCCCTCCTTCTCCCTCTCCCCGTCTCACCTCCCCCTCACCCTCTGCAGGGCCGCTGCCGTCGCGGAGGTCGGCGCCGCCGCGCCATGGGCGTCCTCGCCGCGCCTGGAAGCTCGAGGCAGCGCTCCCCCCCCCCCTCCGCGACCGGATCCACGCGGTGCCACCCTGGATCCGCCTCCTCTGCCCTCCATCGCGCCAGGTCCGGGCCGCCTCGACCCTTGCCGCCCGCTCTCGCCGGTGCCGGCGAGCACCACCGCCGCCGGCTGCCTCGTCGGGAACGAGGAGAAGCCGAGCTGCCCAACCGCGCCGTCCAGGTGGGCTGGCCTTCTCCCACCGAGGCCCACCAGCGCTCCGAGGCCCAGTGCGCCATCCACGGCCTGATGGGCCGAAGCCCATGGGTGAGCCGTTATTTTTTTCCCTAGACCCTATTATTTATACTAAGTACCAGGAATATATGATGCTGATCCCGTTTTGTACTGCGTTTTCCCGTTGATCCGTAGCTCCGATGAACGTGCCCCCAAAACGAAAGTTGCTCAGTTTTGCGTGCTCTAGCATTCGTATGTAGAAAGTTTTTGCATTTGAGCTCATCTTGATTGTGTAATTGTGTGTTGAAGTGGGCATCAGGCCGTTAAACTGCTACTAATTCCTGTTAAGTGCTGCTGTTATTATTTTATTGCAACTTCGGGTGACGATTGCTTCGCAACCGTTCATCAGAATTGATTGATTCCTTTTGTGTTGCGTTAAGCATTGTTTCTACTTCAGTTTCATGCATTCACATGCCATTTTTGCTTGCTGCATCATGATTGTATCTTGCTCCAAAGTAGCTATCCTGCTGTTAGTGTGTTGTTGTTTATATTTTGTTGCAACTTCGGTCGACGAGTGTGTCGCGACTGTTTATCGGATTTGATTGATTCCAATTGCATATTGTTAAGCATCATGTCTACTTTCATTATATGTATTGCTATGTCATGTTTCTGCACTGTTGCATATAGATTTACCCCTATTTATACAGCTTGTGCCCGTAACTTGTTTTGCTTATATCTTTTTAACCGTAACTCCGTTTGGGGTGTTCTTTATATGTAACTTGATTAGATTTTCGTGTAATTTGTGTTTATGCTATTGTTTGCTGCTGTTAACCAACCTAAAATATGGTTTAGGAAAGAACAGTACCAAGTGTTTTAATCATCGTGCGGCACTTAGTGTTATGCCATGTTTAGGTTGTGCCTCACTTAAATTGACTAGCATAGATAGTTTACTTTGTGCTTCACCTCTTTCCATGTTTGTGTGCTATGCCATGCTTGCTTGAGTTGCCATGTTAATAACCGTTGGTTGATAACCTGTAGCTAAGCAACTTGAACCACCGTAAACGTGCGGTATTCGTCGTGTGTGACCGATACCCCACTTAAACTGTTAGTAACCGTTCTCGACGATAGATCCGTATCGCGTTGCCGTGCCTTGTGTTGTCTCTTTGATCTTGTATTGCTCCGTAGTAATAGTGGTGCACCGTTGATTCCTTTCCAGTGTTTACTTCTTGTGTGCTCCCGCGGGTACCTCTCGGAGACGATGCGAGCTTGCGATCGGCTACACCTTCGGAACCCGACTTATCAACACGCAAGGACTATACATTACTTATGATCCATTCTATTTCAACCAGCGGTTTGCATGCTAGTCTAGGATAGGTTCGATGTTTGATCCTACCACATGTTTACAGCCTCTTTCAAACCGATACAGCCATGTCCCTTCCCAGCAAACCTTGTACTGCTATGTTACTATTTCTCGTTGCTCAGCCCCTGCTTAGTATGCATGCTTAGGATGCTACGATGTTACCCTGTTACTCCTTGCTTTGGGATATCACATTGTTATATTGTTGTTGATGATATGATTATTATAATGTTGACTATATTCGACGAAGGATGGAAGGTCTAGGCTGTCCCGCCCCGACGCTTTGTTCCATTCGAGTCACCTAGGATCCGAGTTCCGGGTATTGGTTTTAAGACTGAGCATGCCTAACCGCGTGTGGGATTTTATGGGGTCCCCTTTTCTTACCTACCTAGCTTCAAGCATTTCTAGTGGTGGCCCAAGATGATTTACCTTTTGAAACCGTGTGTGTGCTAGTCAGCTGCCAGAAGTTTTTAAACCAACCCGGACCAGTGAGGACTTTGTTTCCCTGTTGGTCCACCTTTGACCGGCGAGGGCCCGAGGCCTCACGTGAGGCGTCTCGGTAACCAAAACCCTGTTGAGACGGAAGAGTCCGATCCGAGAGCGTGGCCAGCTTTTGGATTGGGTGTCGACTCCCCGGGGGCCACCCGGATTTGTTTGTTGTTAGCTAGAGGGACCTGTCGTTTCAGATCTCTTGGAACTAAATCATAAAATGGTTTCCTGTGATGGGTAGCAACTGAGAGAGATGGACGTGCGTGCGGAGCCTCGTAATGGGCAGTTGGTACACCCCTGCAGGGTCAAATCTTTTCGAGAAGCCGTGTCCACTGTTATGGACGACTTGAGACCTACTCCTTGTTCATAGACAACAACAACTGAGATAATCTTATATAACTTGATCAACGTGTGTGTGCCTTGACTTCTTCTTCTTCTTCGGGATGCAAAGAGGAGGACAAGGATAGGATAGGTGTTATGTTTGCGTAGTAGGTGGATAGCAGACTTGTTGGAGGAGATTCCTCATCGAATGCTTGGCTTCTTATCTTACTCTCTAGATCGTTAGCCACTTCATAAATGCTTGTGCGGCAGCAACCTCACCACTTACCCCTTCCTTACCGTAAACTACTAGTTGTCCTAGAATGACGAGTCATGAATTCCTTGCTGGGTCAGATGACCACTACAGTTGGATGCTGAGTACCTCTGTACTCATGATACTACCCCCAAACTCTTTTCAGGGTTCTTGATCGACAGCAGGTATGGTGATCGACGTTTCACGTGGAGACTCGACGACGACTAGTTAGGCGGATCCCAGCGGAGGGCCTGGACCCGTGTGGTTATGGGATCGATGTTTTCTCTTTGCCAGTAGGCATTTGATTTAGTCTGTACTCAGACATGTATCTTCCGCTGTTGTATTGTATTTAAGGCAGTTGTATGTCGATTGTATGAGATGTTGTATCCTTGCATCTGTAATGTTGTGATATCATGTTGGAAATCCGGGGCATATGGCATTGTCATATGTCGCGGTGGGACCGATATGTGCTTCGTTCCCGGATCTGGATGGAAACATCTAGATCTGGAACAGTACCGCATATCGGGCCTTACAAGAAGTCTAGTTGTTAGTAGTCTTATGATGTTGAAGTAATATGTGTTGTTTGATATTTAAGTTGTGTTGTTATTTTCCTAGTGATGTTGTGTGAGTCAAACACTCAACACTTCACCTTATTAAGGACCTAGGGGAATGCTGTAGCGACCCGGTCCCGAAGGGAACCAAGTCTACTGTGCTTCTGTGCTATCCCTGGATCAGTATGCTAGCACACACAGTACTCGATGAAATACCATAAATCACATATCAAAAAGTAACGTAAGTACATGGTATTTATTACCTTATAGCCTTTGGGCTAGAATACACCGCGGAAACTAACAATACATAAGTGGATTCCCATCAACACCAACGGCAAAATTGAGTGTAGACATCGTAATCCTACATCGCATCACTTACTCGTCCTATACAATCCTGCAACACCGAAGGTTACAAACCAAAATGGGTAAGTACTTTGAATGTACGGCAAGTTAATCCCAAAAGAATATATATAACAGACATGTCTTCTACATGCAATTTGGCTGGTGGAAAAGCTCTCAGTTTCAATTTGCATAAAGTTGATTTTGTCCTACTCAAAGAGTATCATATCAGTACTACAAAGCTCATAATATGATTGAATTGGTTTCTCCAAGTCAATCTACTCCCAAAGTAGATTAAACCCGATTGATTAATTAAAGATGATGAGATCCGTCAACATTCCCACTTCTAGATGCTCAAAGTCGTTCGTAATCGTGGACATGGCTAATCATGATTAGTTTGTACACTCTGCAGAGGTTTGTGCAGTTTTCCCCACAAGACTCGACCACCTCCTGTCTAGTTCATCACACTGCATTTTGTATGGGAACCGGAAGGTCGAGACATGGTCTTTTAGAAGAGTTTCCCTCACTCTGGCGGTGCCCATCCCACCTTCTCATAACTACATTCTTAGCACCACCTAGTAAGAGTCACTACAACTAATCAACCAAGCCAGAGCCCATAATAGCTTGTGGCTGCACACGTATGATTCTAGTTATGAAAAATATGATTGATCCCTTTAAGCCTGGGTGGCATTCCACAGTGATTACTGGCCATCTCCAGGTCACTCAGACAAATCAACTGGTTCCTCCAGGGTGCCCCCAACCATTCCACCCAGGTGGTTCATTAAGATTATCTTGGTCCTGTTTACTACTTAGTCACTCATATCTCATAATGAAGCATGATCAAAAGAGTAACTTGCCTGGATCCCGAAGATGAAATATTCTACTCGTAGTCGTTTCACCTTCTCGTTACAATATATCTAACGATAAAAGAGAAACACTTCAACACACAACACAAATACAAAGTGAAGATCCAAATAAAGATACATTTGACAACATAAATATTTAGTTGTTACTAAGCTAGTTATTATGGCGTGGCTAGGTTGAAATATGATCAAGTTGGATTGGATGGAAACATGATGGAAATCATATCTCCGGGGATTGCAAAAGCAATTGGATATGTTGAAGCTTGATTATAAAATCAATTGGGTGGAGAGTATGTCAAACTTCACTTGGTTTGACCATGTGGATATTTGAAAAGATATTACATGCTTGAATACAAAAATGATCTGATAGAAATTTTGAAAAGATTGAATCATTTCTATGGTCAAATTTATAAAGGAAAATGATGTAACTAAATGGAAGTTGAAACAAAGGCTTGAGGTCAAAATAAGGTGTCAACATGATGTAAAGAATGTGACAGATGTCTAAAAGAAAGGTGTGATAGTACGGATCAAATTTGATGAAGGAAAGATTTTCAAATAAATTATAGAACAAAATGTGGATCAAATATACTCAAATTAAAAAAAATTGAGTTATATTTTGAATTATCAAAAGTGAAATATTACTGGACCATAATAAAGTACATTTTCCAAGGAATCCGGGATATAAATTTGTCGAAATCCGACTTACGCGCTAGAAGATATGATTTTCTGAAGTTTGACTATTTTTGCTAAAATTAATTACGGGATTAATAAAAGGATGCCACATGGCGAGTTCTGATAGGTCTGTACCCATTCGATTTTTACAAAATCAAACGATGAACAGAGAGAGGAGAAAGCTCACCGGAGATCTCGCCGGAATTTTGGAAACGGGTCTCCGGCGTCAACGAACAACCGAACGGGGTAGAGGATGATATGGGCGACTTGATGGACAAGGTTATAGCTCCATGTTCGCCCTAGGATAGCCGCGAAGTTTCACCGGAGTAGAGAAGAACGCATGAAGATCACGATGACAAAGACAGCGTGCTCCGGCTTTGCAATCGAGAGACAAAATATGTCACAACAGTGCGCAAAGGAAAGAAGAAGAAACTAGAGGAAGAAATATGTCATAGGCACCTTCCATGGTGACGCAATCTTCATCGGAAGTGTGGATGTATCCCAACTCCGACGATGAATTGCTAACAAACGAGAGGGTTTTGGAGAGGGACTTTCTGCGTGGGGATGTGTGGTTCAAAGGGGTCCTAGGGGCGGTATTTATAGGGTCATGGGAGGTCCATAGAAGGAGAGTGAGCGAGGTTTTGGAAATGGAGTTAATGGCATTCATGGAGAAATAATGGGCATTAAAACCGAGGTTTTTGAAATAGAGTTAATGGCATTCATGGAGAAATAATGGCATTAAAATCATTAAAGTGGGGATTTAATTGCCTGAATTAATTCCTTATAATGTTCTAGGAATGTATACTTCATATTGAATCGGTCAAGGAATTAGGTAGAAGGAGGGGAGGAAGGAGTCCAAGTGCCATGTACCTCGTTTTTTCTGTAACGAGTGACTCGTTCATCCGTGAACGTGAGAAAGAAGAAGAAGCTATGAGCCTTAATGGTAAATTAGGTCCAGGAGGGAAAAAGACAGAGGGAAAATAATTGAGAAATATGGGCTCGGCTCAAATGATCTAGGATTTATATTTTCTAATATCTGACAACACTAATATTCTGGATTATCAAATCCCTCCAAATGGTAAAACATATATATATATAGACTAAATAAAATATAGAGAGTATAGGAGTATATATATCTCCGAATAAATTTTATAAATATATTTTTGTCAACAAAAATTCATTTAAGGCATTAATAAATTCCCTAAATTAGTTTTAGGGTTTTATAAATACCAAAATGATTACAAAATAATAATCAAGTGTTCAAATGAGCACTTAAAAAATCAATACTATCTTCGAAGAAGTCATATTATCTCCTAACATTTTATTAAATGAATTATTGAAAATATTTAAATATCTTTTAAACGTCAATATCAAATAAACGCAAATTTCAAATAAAATTCGAGAATGAGTATGGCACCACAATAAATTTGAGAAAGTCATTTTATTCTCGCTCTAAAATATTTAATTATGGTTCCTACCAAGTTTCAAAAAGACAAAAGAAAGAAAATCATTCTTTGAATTTTGAATAAACTTCATAACCAAAATTTTCATTATTGGATAAATGATTATCCAAATTTTATTAAATGGTTTGTAAAGGTTTAAACAAAAACTCAAAATAAAAGTTTTAATTTACTCTAAAATTCAAACAAGTCAATCAATATTATATTATTTACTAACATTCCAAAATTTGGAAAATTTTGGGATGTTACAAACTACCGCCCTTAAAAGAAATCTCGTCCTCGAGATTTGCAAAGGCTAGAAAGAAATGGGTTAGGCTCGAGGATTCTTGGTTACTTCCCCATGGTCTTGGCATAACATTATGAGGCTTGTAGTTTATCTTTCACTTCTCGTCTGAGGGATGTCTTCCATCGGTACAATTCCATATGCTTTCATTACTTCCGTATATACTAGGTTTGAGGGTTATCCTGTGTCTCAGCGAGGTTGTTTGGATCAATTATCCTCTCGGGGTGTTAGGGAACTACCACCCTTAAGAACAAACTGGTGGGGATTCTAGAATTTCTTCATTCCATGATGGTCTTCATCAAACTTCTACACATAAGAATCTGCATCTCCCAAAGGAACAAGTCTTGCAAAATTACATCAGTTTCTGAACTAACTATCGAGACTCTCATGGTGGTCAAAATAACTTCCAAAAGGAGCTTCTTGAAAACCTTCATGTTTCTTACTCACCGTATGACCTACGTTAGGCACGATGCCTTTCTACAAGGGTAATGTGTCTTACCATTCTATGGTTTTTAGGCTTGTCGCATCGACAGTCTACTAAGGGTTTTTTTTGGCTCTCTGATTTACCAATATAACATACAAAAGTATACAATGGGAGTCTTCGGTATGGGGGCCAATCCATCCCGTACTCAAATCATTACTTCATATGTAGATAGATGAATCACGTATTCTAACACTCGGTCTTTCTCACTCCTCTTAAAGAAGTGTTGGCCTGCAAAACTAATAAACGTTTTTGGGTGGCGATGATCCTACATGGTTTTTGCTCAAAACTTGCCTCCGTGGAATAGGGAACTTCTGTGTGCAACAATCGTGTTATCCTTGAATATGGGGGATTCTTGCCCTTCTATATTGTGAATCCATTCTTAAACTTTGAATGGGTGACTGATCTAATCAAAATAACTACGTCCATCTATGGGGTTTAAGGTTGGTCAGAGATGAGATAGATCTTCAGAGAGAAGGGGAGATGGATTCCTACACAACAATTATCAAACAACTAACATGCATAATAGACTCGTTTACTACGTTTTCGTTAGAAAGTCTTCATTCCCTTCGATTCTTGAAAGTCTTCGATACAAGGAGTTTCATCAATGTGATGGTCTTCTGATACATCATCCAATGCTCATACCTCTCAAGGTTGAATTAATAATAAATTCCTACGGAATACGTATCCTAAAAACACAAATTTAAATTTAACAATTCAAATCACACCAATCATTAAATCAATAGCGAGAACAACGAGAAAACTCCAAATATCACTCATAAAGTCAATCAAACAATTCCTATGGTACCTTCCTCCACATGAGCTCGCATGGTCGGGCACTCTACTCGTACTCCTTCGTTCATTTCACAATTCTCATGGTGGGCTTGGATACTATTGGTATTGTGTAATATATTCCTTAACTTCTTCACAAGCATCTTAGTCTTGGATGTATCCGGGTCTTCTATGGGTCTTGAGTAATCTAGGGATCTTTAGAGTCTTCAAATTCTTCGAGTCTTCCATACTTCCATACTACTAATTCACATTGAAAACATCTATTCTCTGAAATGGTCTTGAGCTGTCCAATATATTGTCCTTCCCGAAGAGACATAACACAATCCTTCTCAGTGGTCAAAGTGGCATGGGTATAGTCTAACTTGTTTGGGATAAGAGGGAGTGTTTGGTAAAACTCAGAAAAGATGAGTAGTAATGGAAAAAAATCAAAATAATACTTTTAGAGAGTATAACTTCCTAATGGCTTTCCAGTTTCTAGCACCACGATCTACAGCCAACATGTGCTCTTAAAGAGGTCTTGGCCTGCGAAACTAATAAACTTTGGATCATCGATCGTATTGTTATGGTTAGGCTTTTCCCTTAATTACTATCTTGTATTTGCGGATGCTTGCAAGATGTTTAATCATAAGAGTGCACGTATCTTATTCTAGAGGGTGTACTAGCATAGATCCACCCACTCACCACTTATCAACACAGCACATAGTACCGATGCGGAATATGGCGAAAGCACGTGACTATTTCTCCCGTGTGTCCTCAAGAACGCTTTAGCCTTTATAAGTTCAGTTGCTACGCCTATCCTTTGCTCAAAAGGATCGGGCCACTTGTTACTCTTCAGTGCCTTTCACTTTGCTTGCTTTTACCTTTTTGTTGCTTATACCGAAAACCCCTAAAAGTTATCTTTCAGTTCCTGCAACTATTTCTTTACCAAAGTCACTTACCAATACCTTCTGCTCCTCGTTGGGTTCGACACTCTTATTTATAAAAAATGCTACAAACGATCCCCTACAGTTGAGGGTCATCAAGTACTGTTTTCTGGCGCCGTTGCCGGGGAGCGTAGCGCTATTAGTAAGTGAAGCTGGTAAGGAAGTTTTTATATTTTTGTTTTTGTTTTTCCGTTGCTGCTTTTGTCCTTATGGACACATCTACTCTTGGATCGTTGTTTATGGGGAAACGCCTCACAACTTTCGTGGTCACTCCTACCCCTACTGAAATTTTTCCTTACAAAATACCGTCTGGTATTATCAATTACGTCTTATCTAGCCGTTATGTAGGAGATAGACATCCAGGTGAACACTTGCTATATTAACACAACTATGTTCATTATTTAAGCTTGCAAGCATGTCGCTAGAATTCATCATGAAGAAATTATTCTCCATATCACTTATAGGTAAAACTTCAGATTGGTATAAGCTCCTTGATAACTCACATGTACTTAATTGGGAAGAGCTTATGTCTCTCTTTATATAAAGTTTTACCATCTTCACGAAATTCATCGAGACAGGAATTACATCTACAACTTTTGGTCTCGCGACGAAGAGAGCATCGCTCAAGCTTGGGGAGACTTAAATCCCTAATGTTCAAATGTCCTATCCATGAACTCCCCAAAGATATTATAATTACAATTTTTTATGCTAGGCTTTCTCGTCGGGATAAGGAGATGTTCGATGCCTCCTCTAGCGGGGTATTCCAAACAAGAAGCGTCGAAGAAAAGTGGGATCTCATTGAGAGGATCCAAAAGAATACTGCAGACTAGGAAATCGATAAAGGTATTGAACCTGCTATAAATATGAGCATGATTACATTGAGAGATATGTGAAAACTGATTATTTTAATACCTTTGGTTCTAAGATTGGTCTTGATTCCCAGCTCATGAATGATTTTTGTAAGAACTTTGCCTCTCACATTGAATCTTCTAAGGAGGAGAAGGATCAGTATCATAAACCCTTTAAAGAGTTACCTATTTATATTCATGTTGTTGACCCTATTCTGCCTGCAGTTTTTTATGAAAAGCCCCATTTTCCTACAAGGATAAGGGAGCACTCTTTTGTGACAGGCATAATGAATAAAAGTGAGAAAATAACTGACGAACCTAAGGACCTGATCAAGGTCGATCCTCAAGTTGTGATGGTTAAAGATTTAGTTACTAATGATGTTTCAGATTCCAGGATAAAAAAATTGTTATTTCAACTGACATTGTCACAGCCAAGAATAAGAGCCCAATTTCAGGTACACCAGTTGTATCTGTAAAAATAGGAGATCACAACTATTACGGGCTTTTCGATCTGGGGTCCAGTGCTAGCGCTATTCCTTATTCACTCTATCAGGAGATCATGGGTGAGATTTCACCCTGTGAACTTGAAGAAGTTGATGTTACCATTTATTTAGCAAACAAAGAAACTATCTCTCCCATTGGAATTGTGAGAGAGGTTGAAGTCCTATGTGGAAAGGTGAAGTATCCTACCGACTTTCTCGTGCTTGGTTCAGTGCAAGATAGTTTTTGCCCTATTATTTTTTGTAGACCTTTCCTCAGCACTTTTGGTGCTATTATATATTGTAAAAAAGGTAAAGTTTCTGTTGAATTCGATGGTGAGCCATATGAATTTAACTTTTCTAAATTTTCCAAGCAACCTCGTGGTACTGATTTACTTAGTGATGATAAAATTATTGAAAATATTGCTTCTATTGCTATTCCTCCCAATGATCCTTTGTAGCAATATATGGAAGACCACGAGAATGATATGCATATGCAGGAAATAAATGAGTTACACGAAATATTCACAAGACAAACTGCTATCCTGAAGCACAACCTTCCAATTGAGCCTTTGGGTATCCTAGCGCAACCAACAGAAGACCCGGTGTTTGACCTCAAACCATTGCCCGATACGCTCAAGTATGCCTATTTAGATGAAAATAAAATATATCATGTCATTATCAATGCTAAACTTTCAGGATTTGAAGAAGAGCGATTATTGGAGACACTTCGCAGACACCGTGGTGCCTTAGGCTATACCCTTGATGACCTTAAGGGCATTACTCCATCGATTTTCCAACACACTATCAATCTCGATCCCGATGCTAAGCCAGTTGTTGATCATCAACGACGGCTGAACCCAAAGATGAAAGACGTGGTTAGGAAGGAGATTCTCAAGCTTCTAGCCACAGATATCATCTATCCTATAGCTGGTAGTAGGTGGGTAAGTCCAGTTCATTGTGTTCCCAAGAAAGAAGGTATGACTGTTGTTCCTAATGATAAAAATGAACTAATACCTCAAAGAGTTGTTATTGGATATAGAATTTGTATTGATTAAAGGAAGTTGAACAAGGCAACTAGGAAGGATCACTACACGCTTCCCTTTATTGATCAAATGCTAGAGAGGTTGTCTAAAAACACCCACTTTTGTTATCTTGGTGGGTACTCTGGCTTCTCTCAAATTCATGTCAACACTGCCGATCAAGAGAAGACCACTTTCACTTGTCCCTACGATACTTATTCTTACAGGCGCATGCCTTTTGGTTTATGTAATGCACCTGCTACTTTTCAGAGATGTATGTCTGCTATTTTTCATGGTTTCTGTGAGGAGATTGTGGAAGTCTTCATGGACGATTTCTCCGTCTATCGAACTTCCTTTGACCACTGTCTCCACAATCTTAATAAAGTTTTGCAGAGATGCGAGGACACAAACTTAGTTTTAAACTTGGAAAAATGCCACTTCATGGTTAACGAAGGGATCGTGCTTGGCCACCAGATTTCCGAGAGGGGCATTGAAGTGGACAAGGTGAAGATTGAAGCTATTGAAAGGATGCCCTATCCAAGGTACGTTAAAGGTATTCATAGTTTCCTCGGTCATGCTGGTTTCTATAGAAGATTTATGAAAGACTTTTCTAAGACTTCGAGACCCTCACTAATCTTCTCCAGAAGGATGTTCCTTTTGTATTTGATGAAGATTGTAAGGAGGCTTTCGAAGTTCTTAAGAAAGCTTTGATAACCTGTCACATCCCAACTTTTATTATCCTGTTAATAGAGTACCAAAAATTTGGGTAAACAAAAATCTTGCTATATTGGGTTGTGATAGCACTAGTATTGCCATGCCATGATTGCATATGCTTTGTTTTGATTGTTATGCATTACCTTGCCATGATCTTGAGTGTTCTGTTTTATCTTATGCCTTGCCAAGAATAATCAACTCAAAAAATGTTTAGCACATACCACAACTATTAATCCACCAACATATCACCACCATAACAAATTAGCATCTTTAATATTTTCGTCAAATAAAGTTTTGCTTGCACATAAATTCATTTTTTAAATAACTAAAAATACCTCTATAGCAGGAAGTATTTAATAAACATATTTCAAAATTGTTAATTAATTGTTTGCTATTAATACAATAGTAATAATATTATTAACCCAATTAAAAATTTCTTAAAAATTCTAAATAAATTAGAATAATACCCCTGGAGTTTATAAAGTATTTAAAAGGTTTGAATTTGAAGAAAAAAATCAAAATGTAAATCAAACCGGATTTTAAAACTGGGCAAACCTAACTAAATCAGTGCAAATAAAAAAAAGAGAAAAAAATAAACCTAGCCTACTGGGCCGCAGCCCATCTCCCCTCTCTCTCCCAGCTCTTACAACCTGACCCCACCCGATAGCCACCCACCCCTCCCTGCTGATGTCACCCCCGGGGCCCCCCTGTGACGCCATCCCTCGCTACCGCCATCGTTGGCCAGTAGAGGAGGAGGCGGGAGCGCCGCACCCCTCCCTCCAGCGCCCACTCCCCTCCCCTCCAGCGCTATAAAAGGGGAGCCACCCCAATCTCCTCAACTCACTCCACTCCACCAGCGCCCTGCGCCCTCCCACCACCAACGCACTCCACCCCTAGCCCTATCGGTAGAAGAAGAGAAGAAACAGAAGAGGAGGCGGGAGGAGAAAGAAGGAGAAGGAGATAGAAGAAGAGGAAGAGGAGGGAGGGCAGGCCGGCGCGCCTCCGCCCTCTCTCTCCGGATCTCCGCCGGCGAGCAGACGCCGGCCAGGAGCGAGGACGAGCCGCCCCGAGCCCCTCCACTGCAACGCCGTCTACCCCGAGCCCTTTCCACACGACGTCCCCGCGAGCAGTTTTTCGGCAAAAACGGGTTGCCCTCGCTGCCCTGAAGGTCCGCCGCCACTCGTCGTCGTCATCCGCCACCTGAGACGCCCCCGATGGGCCTCCCCTGACCTCACCTGTCCGCCTCGACGCGCCCCGCTTGCCCACGTCGCGCGCCCCCTTTTTGGGGGGAAATGGGGGCCCCTGGCCGCGCCGCCCCTCCCCCGCCCCTGGCCGCCGTCCTCTGGCCACCGGAGGGCCGTCGGCGAGGCGCGGCTCTCCCCTGGCCACCATGGGCGCCCCTCCCATGCCCTACCTGGGCGAGAGGAGGAAGACGGCCCCCTGGCCGTCAGATCTCTTTAGATCCAACGGCCTGGGAAGGCCGATACCCCTTCAGTTATTAAAAAAACACAGCAGCCGCTGCGCGGGCTCGGCCCACTGGAAAAGACCGCGTGTGGGCGCCGGTTAGCCCAGGCCGGCCTGCTGTTTCCTTTTCTTTATTTATAAATCTGAAAAACCTTTAGAATATTAGAAAAATATTTATAGCTCAGAAAAATATGAAATAAATTTTGTGATGTTCATAGAATTATGCTTTATTTTTCTGCATGTGTAGAATATTATTTTCCTTAGATAAAATTGTGACTTTTTATTATTATTTCGATTGCTAGTTTAATTTCTATAGAATTTTTGTTACTAGTATTAATTTGTTAGATTATTATTAAATTAGCTTCTGGTCAGTAGCAATTTTATTATGAATTTAGTTAATAAAAATAAAGTTATTTAAAAAGAAGTTAATGATTACATTGAGTGAAAAACATTGCTTAAGTTAAGATTTGTTTTAATATAATCTTGTTGTAATAATTTTATTATATTTATTCCAATGCCATGCTATGCTCTTTAACTTTGATGAGGTACTATAGGAATTTAAATCTTATTAAATAAATAAATAAATAAAAACCTTGAAAAACTTTTTTGGCCTTTGTTTCTTGTGTTTTTGTTTGAACAATTGAGTGTTGTGTGCATTGCTTGCTATTGCCCCGTTGTAATGGTGGATTTCTTTTCGCAATGTGTAGACGATACGCCTTACGCTTCAGGTGAAGACTCCTCCCTTTCCGCCGAAGAAGCCGATCCAGGGTACATCGCCGAGGAAGGAAAGCCACCGTCAAAACTCAAACTCCACTTTACTCAATTTTTACTTTCTTTTTGTATCATGTATATTGTATCATGTTAGTATGTTCATATGGTTGGGACTATATTAGTTATAGTAGGAAAACTCCACACACCTCATAAGCCTACCTATTTGGGAGAACAAAATAGAACCCCGGTGATCCCGACGTTCTGTCGAGACCACCATTTAGCTATAGTAATTAGCATTACATAATAATCATGGAAAGTCATATTTCACCCTATATGTTACAGCATACTCCAAAGAAGGTGGTATGGCCGAAATTGTGGAACATCGTTGGACATGGACAAAGTCTGGAGGGACTCTCTATAAGTGCCGCAAAAACCTAGCCTTACAGTACAACCACTATACTCTGGTATGGGGCAGGGCTAGTTGGAAGCTTGTTTGTCTTAGTAGGGGGGTCTTATAACTACACATGGATGGGTGATTCCACGAATCCGATAGCCCTCGAAGTCGATGGGTGAAATTCGCTAGGCTTAGTGTCGGAAGGAACTTGGTGCTCTTCGACTACGGTGCAGGCTTGGGTCCAAGAGGAGCATGACCTGACACACAGACAGTCCATGTAGTACACAGGGGGTAGATTCACATGTACTAGGACAGACAAGGGGAATACTATGGTCGATTATCCGAGACCCGCATACTGAAGTATGACGATCCGTGGGGACACACGGCAGATGTATCGAATGTGGTGGGTAAAGTGTACAACCTCTGCAGATTGAAAACTATTCGAGTAGACGGAGTCCACGGTCATGGACAGCTAGTGAGGCCACACTTTGTGGGGAATAGATGAGGAAGCCCGGTACTAAGTTTATGGTTCGCGATGATGATGTTGATATTGTTGGAAAAAGGTTGGACTTGACTTATCCAAATACATTTGTGGGAAATAAAATCTGCCAAGTTTAAAACTTTGCCAACTTAATAACAATCTTGAGTAGATAGAAAATCCCTATGAAAAACTCCACCATATAGCCATCCTATTATTTTCGTATACAAAACTTTGTTTCTTTCTATAGGTGGTTTTCGAGTACTTTGTATGTACTCACGGCTTTGTCCCTGGTTATTCCATCGGCCAGGCTTGGAGGAGCAGGTATATGACGATGATGCTACCGGCGATTACTAGGAAGTGCTATGCTCTGATCTACCCTGTGGATTGTTCGCCACTACCTTTGACGCTTTTGCTTATTCCGCTGCTATTTGAGTCCGATGAGGCCATGTAAGACTTTATTGTTGTATGACTTGTATTCGGTATTGTATGAACATTGAGACTATGATATCCATGTCGAGTTGTGTGTCATGCGACTTGATCATCGGAGCATGACCGTATACACAACTGGTCGCTTCGGACATATAGTCCGGGGTGCCCACATAACCGCTCCTATAGTACAACCACCTGACTGGAATTTGCCCTTTGAAATTATGTGTGATGCTAGTGATTTTGCTGTTGGAGCTGTTTTAGGAAAAAGGGTTGATAAGAAATTGAATGTTATACATTATGCTAGAAAAACCCTTGATAGTGCTCAAAAGAATTATGCTACTACTGAGAAGGAATTCTTAGCAGTAATGTTTGCTTGTGATAAATTTAGGCCTTATATTGTTGATTGTAAGGTTATTATTCATACTGACCATGATGCTCTTAATTACCTTATGGAAAAGAAGGATGCCAAACCAAGACTCATCAGGTGGGTACTCCTTCTTCAAGAATTTGATTTGCAGATTGTTGATAGAAAAGGAGCAGACAATCCGGTGGCGGACAACCTTTCAAGGATGGAAAATATACCGCATGACCCCATCCCAGTCAACGATAGTTTTCTAGACGAACAACTTGATGTTGTAAAAGTACAATCTCTTACCGATCCTTGGTTTGAAGATTATGCTAATTTCATTGTTGCAAAGTATTTGCCTCCAGGTTTAACATTTCAGCAAAGGAAGAAGTTCTTTCATGATTTGAGGCACTACTTTTGGGATGACCCTCATCTTTTCAAAGAAGGTCCAGACAGGATCGTGAGAAGATGCATACCGGAGCATGAGTAGAAGGACATTCTCAAGCAATGTCATGATAATCCCTATGGAGGACATCACGCCGGTGAGAGGACCGCACATAAGGTTCTCCAATCAAGTTTTTATTGTCCTACTCTCTTTAAAGATGCTAGAAATTATGTTTTATCTTGTGATAAGTGTGAGAGAGTTGGTAATATTAGTAGGAGGAATGATATGCCTATGAATTACTCACTGGTGATTGAGCCTTTTGATTGCTGGGGTTTTGATTTTATGGGTCCTTTTCCTCCTTCAAACAAGTACACTCACATTTTAGTAGATGTTGATTATGTAACCAAGTGGGTTGAAGCAATCCCCTTTGATAGTGCTGATCACTAAACATCTTTGAAAATGCTCAAAGATGTAATTTTCCCTAGGTTCGGTGTACCTAGGTACCTCATGACTGATCGAGGATCACACTTCACGCATGGAGCTTTTAGAAAAGCTTTAGCCAAGTACGATGTCAATCATAGAATTGCTTCACCGTACCATCCTCAAACCAGTGGGCAAGTTGAGCTCACCAACAGAGAGATCAAGCTGATCTTGCAAAAAACAGTTAACAGTTCTAGGAAGGACTGGTCAAAGAAGTTAGGAGATGATTTGTGGGCGTATAGAACTGCTTACAAGAACCCCATGGGCATGTCCCCGTATAAGATGGTCTATGGCAAGGCTTGCCATTTGCCATTAGAATTAGAACACAAAGCTTTTTGTGCTGTTAGAGAGCTTAATGTTGATCAAAGGTTAGCTGGTGAAAAGCGCCTCATGAACTTGATTTCTCTAGATGAGTGGAGAAGTGAAGCTTACGAGAGTGCTAAAATGTTTAAAGAAAAGGTAAAGAAGTGGCATGATAGAAGGATTCCGAAACGTGAATTTAATGTTGGTGATAAAGTTTTGTTGTTTAGATCTCGTTTCAAGTTTTCTCCAGGTAAATTACTTTCCAGATGGGAAGGACCATTTCATATCGAAGAAGTTTACCAGTCAAGTGCAATCAAGATTAACAATTTTGATGTCACCAAACCTCAAGTTGTGAATAGGCAAAGACTCAAGCATTACATGGCGGGAGATCCCGTCAACGTTGATGTAAATATAATACACACAACCACTCATGAGGAATATGTTGCAGCCCCGTTTCACACTCCAGCAGAAGCAGAATAATAAAAGCTATGTATTACGGTAAGGAAACATCGTGAAACCGCCATAAAAGTTCCAGATTATGAGTTTTTGCAAAATATAGAAAATTCATAGCCTAATTGGAGACGGAGAGGAGCTCCAGGGGGCCCAGGCGCCCCCCTGGCGCCGCCTACCTCCTGGCCGCGCCGGGTGGCCGCCTGGGCACCCCGGAGCCCGTCTCCAACTCCACTTTGGCTCATTACCTTCCTATTGTTGCAGAAATGTTTGCTATGTATTTTCCCGGATAGTCCCGGCACCGTATCTCGCGATTTCGTGTGTTTTCTTCTTGAGCTGTTTCTGCTAGGACAAAAAGCTATTTTTAGAGATGTCTTCTTGTGGTTCGAGCGGAAAAGACTTATATGGGTGACGTCTACGCCAAGTCCAGCAGGATCTAAACCAAGGGAAGCACATTGATTGGGCCACAGAAGAAGAAATTGCCGCAAGACAAGAGGAGATGGAGCGCTCCGTGAGAGACGAAGTCAAGATTATCACTGCCCAACAACAAGGAGGTCCAAGCAATCCCATCATGGTGGGATCTGTCCAACCTCAATATGATCTTTCTCTTAACCTTTCAGGGCCTCCCACTTCACTTTAAGATCAACGTACGATCTCCACCATCTCCGAGGCTTACCGCATCACCAACCAACTCTGTGAAGATTTCTGTGTACTGAAAGTACAAGTGGAAGTCTTGGAATCAGAAAATCGAACCCTTCGCCATGTCATCAGGGATCTGAAGAATCAACAACAATAAGAATGACCAGTAAATCTCCTTGGGTAATAGCATCCCCTCAGCTTGTTCCAATCTTGGGGGAGAGCCCGGTGTCTTTATCTTTATCTTAGTCTTTTAGAGTCAAGTAGAGTCGTATAATGTCTAGGGAAGTTATTATATGAAATAGGTGTTTCCATTAAGGTCTGTCACTCCTTCTATAGAGAGTTTGTATCCGTGAGTGGAGTCGTCTATGTTGGAATATTAATGAGAAGTCTATTGGTTTCTTCGCTGCACTCGGTATTCTCTTCATGTAATCAACCTTATATGATGATTCTTATGGGATGTATTGACCTTATATCAGGTATGGCTTTGAAAACTTTATTTAATTTTGGCAAACATAGCTTTGGTCTTGACAACATGCATGTTTTTCCAAGTAGCGACATAGACAAAACCTTTATGTTATTATGCTTGAAGTGTTATGTTGACAAGGAAGACAACTTGATGTGTTATGCTTACCTTCATGTTTATCCTTTATATGTTTTGCATCTAAGTTAGCATCAATGGTCTGTTCTCTCAAAGCCTTTGCTAGCCAAACTCTTTGCCAAGTCGATTTCTGCTTGTGCATCCATACCCTGAAACCAATAACTTCCATATAAGTCCACCATACCTTCCTATTCGTGGTATTCTACTACCACTCCTATAAGTATAGAATTTATGTGTTATCCTTAAATGTTCAAAATCTTCTGTTTTGTGCCTCTTGTTTAGCTCATGAGGAAGTAGTAGGTAATTCATGATCTTCTTAAGTTCGACAAGTTTTACCCCGGGATTGCATGTCTAATCTGCAAACCCATAATACGAGGAGGAACTGGCATGAGTGCGCCCAGCTCGAAAGATAATATAACAAACAATCCCTCCTTCAGCTTGGTCTATGAGAAATCAGAAACTTTGGCAGTGATAAACAAAGGAGATTAAGGGGATGTGATCGTCCCCACTTGGGAGCCGTTCCTTGAAACTTGTCCATCTTGAGAAGTAATTGAGCTATCTATTAGCATTCGTTGACAAACTATGCACCTCCCAAAATTTATTTTCATTTTGTTTGATTTAAGGATAGCACATGAGTTTTCCCTGCTTTCCTTTAACAAGGCCTTTCCTTTACTTTCATGTTGAGTCAGTTTCCCTACTTCTTTCTTTTCCCAAAGAGAACAGACACTTGATGTTGATGAGGATTCATGCATATAATGATGCATTAATTTTTGCCATGCCACATCATCGTTGACATTATCTTTTCGATAATAAGTTTTTTGCGAAAGCTTTTGCCAAGAAAACATCTTCCTTTGTGTTAGCATTTGCACTTCATGACTAATAACATGTTCTTTCAAATCTTCAATGTGTTTCATTATAATTAGAAAGAGCAAAAGTAAAAGTTATTAGTTGTCCTTTGACCAAGGATATGTTTGCCATAATTTGATGAGTTCTCTTAGCCCTACTTTTGATTATAATTGTTATAACTTTCTCATAAGGACCTTATGAGTTGAGGTTGTTGTTGAGGATGCTTGAGTTTGATGAAGAAACCTTAATGCTTCTTGTTCGTATTCTATTTATCGACACTTCACTCTCTAAAGTTGTGGACAGGTTTACCGAGCTCAGTATTCGCTTGGGGACAAGCCAGGTCTAAGCTTGGGGTAGTTGATACGTCCAAAATGCATCACTATTTTATATAGTAATTCTTTCTTATTCATTGATATATTTCATTTTATGATGCTATTCTTATGTTGTTTTGGCTTATTTTACACAGTTTGTAACTTTCCGGTGCCAAAGCAGGATGCGCAGGATTCAGCGGTAAAAAGGGGACGCTGAGTTGCTGAAGAAGAACTGTCGTGGGAAAGTCACGGCAGATGTCTGAAGAGTCAAACTTGATTATGGGGCCTTTGCTACGAGTGTACGAGGAAGAAAATCACACAGGGAGAGAGACGCGATTTATACAGCTTCGGGCCCCAGGAAACATCGTCCGGTAAAAACCCTACATGATGTTTGTGGCTAGGTTTTATTCCTTTGCTCATGGAGAGTCATCGGCATGTCGCCGGCTCTCCTATAGTTGTGTCTAGTTGTTCCGGATTTAAATGACCCGGGACTAGTCTCTAATCTAGAGCCTATTGTGGTCTATTAAGTCTGCTTGAGTTGTCCCAATTGGTGCGCCCTACCCCTCCTTATATAGGTGGAAGGGGGAGGCTTACATGTAGAGTCCTAGTAGGATACAAACTAGTCTCTTATTCTATTAAAAGTCAAATACTAGTCGGAGTCCTACTCTAAATCTTGTAGCTTTTCGTATCTTCCAAGTTAGGTGGACTTCTTCCGAGATTCCTTCGACCGACTTCCATCTCCGTGAGCCGGCTCTTGTCTAGCCGTGGGATATTCCCCCGACATTAGACCCCAAGTTTAGCTTGGACGCAATCTTGGCGTGGGCTTCATTTTTCCTCTGCTTTTCCTTGGAAATGAGATTGTCGTAGAAGAGAACGCTAGGTGCGCGTCCATGGTAAACTTACAATATAATGAATGATTAGGATAAAGACCGGGTCTGGAGGCCAAACCATTACGCCAGCTTGTTCCACTGATTCATGTCAATGAACCCGATATGATTCAATTTTGAGCTCTTCCACGTTTGAGTTCAACGTTGCTTTTTGCTCTTCCGTGTCTTGTCAAAAAGGACTCGGGAAAATTTTATGGGCAATTTTATGTCCATATCGCCTGTAGCCCCCAAGCTCTCAGTTTATCATCTCGTGATGACATGGAAAAATAGCTTTGTTGGTGTAGCCCCCAAGTGCCGGGTTGCCTTACCTGCAGCAACCTGGGACTTGTTCTTTGTGAAATTTTCTTCGAAGTAGTGTAGCCCGCAAGTGCCGGGTTATCTTGCCTGCAGCAACCTGGGACTTTACAATTTCTTGCTTATTTTCCGAAGTCGGCAAGTATTATATGCCAAAGCCGACAATTTTGGTTGAAGCCTTCAAATGTTTGCTTGCTGATAAAAATCGATGAATGTGAATTTGTTGAATTCGATAGATATGATATGATGGATTGTGCTCCCAGCTTCCAAATAGAGTGGCCCTTCGAGTGCTGGAATATGTTTCCATCAGCAACCCGTAATAATGTGTGACAACTCCAAGTCGGTATGAGTATCTGAATGTGGCGATGATGGCGCGGAAGTGTTAATGGCTTCTCTCCCTTCATTGGTTACCCCAAGTGGAACATGAGATGTAGGATAGCAGCAAATTTCCCCTATGTAGAGGATAGGGTTTATCTCCCGTAGGACTCCGGCGATGATAAGTAGGTGGCAAGAAAACAATGACACCGTTTAAGACATACGTTGCATCCTTGACCTGGACCTGCACAGAATACAATTAACTTTGCTCCCAACGAAGTTCAGAGAGGTTGTCAATCTCTCCGGTCATGTTGTTTACAAAGGGTCAAACACACAAGGGATAATGATAATGATAGCAACTAAAAGTAAATGCGAGAAAATAAATGAGCTTGTAAACAGTGATTGGAATATGGACCGGGGTTCCGTGATGTTCACTAGTGATGTCTCTCTCTCCAAAAATATGATAAAACTGCTATGCGAGGGAAACAAATTACAGATGGGCAATTGACAGGATTATAAACGCACCGCAATGCTAACTATGCTACAAAAGAAAGGAAGAGGCTCATAAGCATGGGAAGTACGCCAAAATTAGTAGACCGAAATCCATCTGCATCTACTACTAATCATCCACCTTGAGATATCTATCCAGAACGACTCGCTGGTATTAAGTTTCGAGCCCCACCCAAAGTGTAAACCCAAAGCAATAGACAACTGCATTAAAAAAACTTTGCATAAAGTAAACAATCCGTGCAACCGCGGTTAGACGCAACGTTGTTTTCCCCCTTCTGACAACAGCACATCCCCTAGACTCATGTTTCTGTCACTCAAGCGTGTCATCAGGGGGCATGAACCCACAATCGAGCATAATGTTCCCCCTTGGAGTTACTACCTACCACTTGGCCAAAGCAATAAACAGCAATGGAGAACATGCAAGAATTACTTAGCAACAAAAATATAAGAGGTAAAAACCAAATACATTACTCTATCACAATTTGAACATAATCTCATAATCCATCAGATCGCATCAAACTCAGCATAGCAACAGCAGAAGAATTACATAAGTGCCTCAATCATGTAGGGTAGCTCATGAGGTCTAAACCATGAAGAACAAAGAGGGGAGGAGAACATCGCATAGCTACTAATCACGGACCCATGGTCCAAAGTAGACTACTCACGGCACATCCGGGAAGCGTCCATCGTGCAGGGGAAGCTCCCGGAGGTCGATCCTCCCTCCGGCTGGGTGCCGGGAAGTGTCCTGACGGTGCTCCTGATCTTGGAAGCGCGGCGGCGGCGGAACAGAGGCGAGATTGCGAAATAGGGTTCTGTCTTCGGAAGTTTCCCGTGACGAAGAATAAATAGGCAAAGGGAGGCATCCAGGGGGCCACCAGGGGGCCAAGCGACCCCTTGGCGCGGCCAGGCCCCTGGCCGCGCCAGGTGGCCGCCTGGGCGCCCCTGGCCCTCCTTCGGCTTCTGGAGGCTTCCGACACACTGATTTTTTATCTGATTTTTCCCGGATTTTTTGAGCACTTTTTATATGGGGGAGAACTGAAATAAAAATAGAAGAAAACAGGAACTGGCACTGGGGTGCACTGAGTTAGTAGGTTAGTCCAAATATGATCAAAAGTGGATGAAAGTGTATCTAGATCATAGAAATATCACACAAAACATGCATGGAGCGAGCAGAAATTATCGATATGTTTGAGACGTATCAACATCCCCAAGCTTAATTCCTGCTCGTCCTCGAGTAGGTAAATGATAACAAACATAATTTCTGTGGTGACATGCTAGCAACCATATAAGAACTTTGAAAAGTAAAGCAATCAAGGTATGTCATTCAATTCAAGTCATAACATGCAAGAGTCTATATTAGCATTGAAACAACCAACGAAAGAACATTAGGTGCAAGATCTCTCGATGTCCGTGACTCGAATGTCTCCAAATGATGTTTGCGTGCAAGAAGGGGGATAGGGAATACAAGAAAAAGGGTATTTTTGTTGAGAACTCAATCTACTAAAGTTTCACACTTGGTCTTCTTTGGAATATTATCTTGACTCATCCCCAGACCACTAGCCAGGTACAAGTCAATTTGATCCAGTCCTTTTCGATATTTTGAGCACTCATGCAATGGATGATCCTAAGACCGAGAGTTGACACTTAGGATGGCAAAGAGAGAATATGGTGGAGGAGGAAGACAAAAAGGTGAGAAAGGCTCACATCAATGAGGACAATCATAGGCGAGAAGGCCAAATGATAGATATGATGTCAGGAGTAGGGATTGCCATGCAACGGATGCACATATGAGCTGAAAAGCTCTCCAATGGAACTAGTGGGGGTGCATCTAACTTAATCGCTCATGAATACCTAGAGCTCTTTTGAGGAGGCTCATCCTTGGAAAATGCAAGCCAACTTCTATAGTGTGAAGGTCCCCACATACCTATATGCATGATCATCTCTATGGAGTACAAGGATAAGATGGAGTACTAGTGTGGATCTTTTAAAAGGATAGTACTGTTGCCCCTTTCTCTCTTTTTATTTATTTTTCTCTTTTTTCTATTTTTTGTATTTTTTGGTGGCCTCAATGGCTCTTTCTATTTAACTCTCATTTGTCCTCTTTGGTATCTTTTATTTTGTACACTTTGGGATCTTTTCCTCACTTAAGGGCAACACTCTAATTTACAAGAGGGTATAGAAAAGGTGGATGTTGCATGGCAATATATCTCGGAAAGGCTATGGAAATGCCTTGATAGGTAGGTATGGTGGCTGTTTTGAGGAAGGATATAAGGAGGTTTATGATGACAGAGCGTATCATGCCAAGGGTATCGATGTACCGGCGAAGGTGGACGCCAACTCTCGGAGTGAGAAGGAGGCAATGCACGGCACAGGAGAGGCTAGCAAATATGAGGAGGTGGAAGTGTCAACTTTCAATACTTACATTAGTCTGAGGAACTCATGCACTTATTATAATTAAATCTCAATCTAATGAGTAGGTTCACAAAGAGACAAGTACCCCGAGGAGGAGTGTATAGGGGTTTGGTTATCCTTGCGCATCCTCGACTCATGGTACGTGAGTGTACTCTAATATTCGATCCCTCCAAAGATTAGCGATCCATCTAGTAGCTAGAGTTCTCAGCTAGTTTTGTAGGTTTTTGAAAATAAACATGGATTGCCCAAAATATGACACCTATCACTAATAGGCTAGAGCTCTTGACACCAAAAGTTCAAACATTACTCACATCAATGCCTCAAAACTATTGCAGGTTACTACTAAAATTAAATGGCAACATCAATTACCTACTTTCAAGACAAGACATAACTCAGTGAAACAACCAACTCTCTTAACAAGATAAACATGAAAAATAAAGAGAGTTCCAGCATTAAACTAAACAAAAGCCAAGGCTCTTGCTAAAGACAAACTAAGACTAAAACCAAACATGGCAGTAGCTATGAAAAGATAAAGAACACACAACAACAAAAAGATAGGCATGAAGAATCCTATGATGTGTTCTAGATTTTGAAAGTGGAGCATGTTTCTCTCCCACACAAAGTAAGATGGGATCTAACTTGTTATGAACAGCAAGCAAAGCTAAATAAAACTAAAAATAAAATATAAGAGCGGGACGCTCCAAGCATAGCACCAAACGCATGAAGTGATAAAAATATAGTGAGACGAAGGACGAACTGATGATTGTTGATGCAGAAGGGGATGCACGGGGGCATCTCCAAGCTTAGACGCTTGATTCTCCTTGAATATTTGTTGGGGATGCATGGGGGCATCCCCAAGCTTGAGCGCTGGACACTCCCGAATCTTCTTTCATCATCTTCCATCGCACACTTGAAAACTCCCTTCATACATAACTCATCATAAGCTGATTAGAGAGGTTAGTACCCTTAATAAATAATTTTTTCCCCACTATATATAAAGATATTCTTGAAGAGATACTATTTCTCAAGATTTCCAAGAGGTTTTTGCAAATAAAAAGCAAGCTTAATGTTTGCAAAAGTTAGGAGAGACAAAACGTGGCAGAATTGGTGAAAACAGAATAGCAGGTAGTAAAGAATTTTTTAGGGGTACTTCTGCAACTCAAATAAAAAAACTCAGAACATACGAAAGTTTCGTGATTGTATAGAGCACGCTGTGCAAAAAATTCAGCTCAAAAAGATGAAGTGGTGATTTATCTGATTTCCCCGTCATGAGGACAGAATATGTTTTCTGGACAGCATGTCACAACTTTCACTTCCCTTGTCATATGAGGCTATAGCTTGGCACAAAGCTTGAAAATAAAGACACAATGATGTTGCTACAGTAGTAAAAATCATCAAGACCACTAAAAAACAGAAGTAAAAACATCTCGGGTTGCCTCCCAACAAGCGCTTTCTTTTACGCCTTTAAGCTAGGCATCAGGCAAAAGAAGAATCAAGTTTTATCAAAAGAAAGAGAATAGCTAGCCCGTGTAACGGACTCAAAAGGTAACTTGACTTTCTTTCTATGGAAGTGTTACATCCCCTTTTTGAGAGGGAATTGGAATTTTATATTCCGCTCTTTCATGTCAATGATTGCACCTACGGTGCGGAGAAAAGGGCGTCCCAAAATAATTGGACATAAAGGTTCACACTCTATATCCATAATAATAAAATCAACAGGAACATAGTTGTCATTGACAATGATAAGAACATCGTCGATCTTCCCCATAGGTTTCTTCACGGAAGAATCGACAAGACGAACACCAAAATAACAAGAATCAAAAGGTTTCAATTCAAACATATCATACATTCTTTTCGGCATGACGGAGGTACTAGCTCCAACGTCACATAAAGCATAGCAAGAGAAGTTATTTAATTTAATTTTGATCATAGGGTACCAACCATCATCTAGCTTCCTAGGTATGGAGGCTTCTATCCTAAGATTCTCCTCCCTAGCTTTGATGAGAGCATTTGTGATATGCTCCGTAAAGGCAAGATTAAGTGTGCTAGTGTGGGGGTCTCTAGACATTTTATGTAGTAAGCTAATTGTAAGGCCCGATATGCGGTACTGTTCCAGATCTAGATGTTTCCATCCAGATCCGGGGACGAAGCACATATCGGTCCCACCGCGACATATGACATAGCCATATGCCCCCGGATTTCCAACATGATATCACAACATTACAGATACAAGGATACAACATCTCATACAATCGGCATACAACTGCCTTAAATACAATACAACAGCGGAAGATACATGTCTGAGTACAGACTACAATCAAATGCCTACTCGCAAAAAGAAAAACATCGATCCCATAACCACACGGGTCCAGGCCCTCCGCCGGGATCCGCCTAACTAGTCGTCGTCGAGTCTTCACGTGAAACGTCGATCGCCATACCTGTTGTCGATCAAGAACTCTGAAAAGAGTTTGGGGGTAGTATCATGAGTACAAAGGTACTCAGCATCCAACTGTAGTGGTCAACTGACCCAGCAAGGACTTCATCACTCGTCATTCTAGGACAACTAGTAGTTTACGGTAAGGAAGGGGTAAGTGGTGAGGTTGCTGCCGCACTAGCATTTATGAAGTGGCTATCGATCTAGAGAGTAAGATAAGAAGCCAAGCATTCGATGAGGAATTGCCTCCAAAAAGTCTTGCTATCAACTACTTTCGCAAACATAAAACCTATCCTATCCTTGTCCTATTCTTCGCATCCCGACGAAGAAAAAGCAGTCAAGGCACACACACGTTGATCAAGTTATATTAAGATTATCTCAGTTGTTGTTGTCTATGAACAAGGAGTAGGTCTCAAGTCGTCCATAACCGTGGACACGGCTTCTCGAAAATATTTAACCCTGCAGGGGTGTACCAACTGCACATTACGAGGCTCCGCACGCACGTCCATCTCTCTTAGTTTCTACCCATCACAGGCAACCATTTTATGATTTAGTTCCAAGAGATCCGAAACGACAGGTCCCTCTAACTAACAACGAACAAATCCGGGTGGCCCCCGGGGAGTCGACACCCAATCCAAAAGCTGGCCACGCTCTCGGATCGGACTCTTCCGTCTCAACAGGGTTTGGGTTACCGAGACGCCTCACGTGAGGCCTCGGGCCCTCGCCGGTCAAAGGTGGACCAACAGGGAAACCATGTCTCCGCTGGTCCGGGTTGTTTAAAAATTGCGAGGGGATCCACCAAGCACACACACGGGGTTTCAAATGGTAAATCATCTCGGGGCACCACTAGAAATGTTTGAAGCTAGATAGGTAAGAAAAGGGGACCCCATAAAATCCCACACGCGGTTAGGCACGCTCAGTCTTAAAACCAATACCCGGAACTCGGATCCTAGGTGACTCGAATGGAACAAAGCGTCGGGGCGGGATAGCCTAGACCTTCCATCCTTCGTCGAATATAGTCAACATTATAATAATCATATCATCAACAACAATATAATAATGTGATATCCCAAACCAAGGAGTAACAGGCTAACATCGTAGCATCCTAAGCATGCATACTAAGCAGGGGCTGAGCAACGAGCAATAGTAACATAGCAGTACAAGGTTTGCTGGGAGGGGACATGGCTGTATCGGTTTGAAAGAGGTTGTAAACATGTGGTAGGATCAAACATCGAACCTAACCTAGACTAGCATGCAAACCGCTGGTTGAAATAGAATGGATCATAAGTAATGTATAGTCCTTGCCTGTTGACAAGTCGGATTCCGAAGGTGTAGTCGATCGCAAGCTCGCATCATCTCCGAGAGGTACCCGCGGAAGCACACAAGACGATAAACACTGGAAAGCAATCAACAAGCAAGCACTCTATTACTACGAGGAAAACACGAGCAAGCATCAACAAGAAGGCAACACGAGACATCGCGCCTACCGTCGAGAGCGGTTACTAACAGGTTAAGTGGAGTACTCGTCACACACGACGATACCGCACGTTTACGGTGGTTCAAGTTGTTTAGCTACAGGTGATCAACAAAGTTGTTAACATGGCAAGCATAAAAGCATGGCATGTCACACAAGCATAGCAAAAGGTGAAGCATAAATAAACTATCTAATCTAGTCACTTTAAGCGAGGGGTAAAACCTATACATGGCAACTATTGCGGACCCCACGATAAAATGAAATTTGGTACCGTTTTGCCCTAAACAATATTTTATTATTTTTATTAGTAAGCAAAAGCAGCATAAACACAATCTACATGCAATTCTAGTCAAGTTACATATAAGAAACATTTTAAACAGAGCAACGGTTAAAAAGTTATTGCAACTACAGTTTACAATGGCAAGCAGTTGTAAATAGCAGGTAAACAAAGTCAAACATAACAAAGAAGCACATTTTAGTAAACTACACACAAAACTAAGCAAGTTTCATATTTTACGCGTCGCGATCCGGACTACCGTTAAAAAGTTACGGGCACCGCAAAATTACTACACAATCTGCCAAAAAAATAAAAACCCTAGCAGAAAAAAAACTAAACGGGCCGAAACTACTGGGCTCAACAGAAAAAATAGAAATAAAAAAAAAATAAAAAAAGAGGGGCAGCTCACCCATGGGCCACGGCCCATCTGGCCTGGAGAGCGCTGGAGAGGCCGGCTGGGGAGCTGGGCCACCAGGGGCGCGCAGGCCGGCCCACCTGGCCACGACAGCGGCTGGAGGGGGCGCTGGATCGGGATCGTGCCCGATCCCGTCCTTGCCGACGACGGCGGCGGCGCCCCAGCGGCAGTCCGGCGAGCGAGGTGGCACGAGGGGGCCGACGGTGACTGGAACGGACGCGGGGGAGGCGGGTCCACCGGATCCGGCCGGAGCTGCTCGCCGGCGGGGTCCCGAGGCGGCGCGGCGAGTTCCGGCTCGAGCTCGGGTTGGCTTCTAATGGCGGCTCGGCTAGGATCCTGCGCAGGAGGGAGAAGAGGTGAGGAGGGAAGAGAGGAAAGAGGAGAAGGGGGCGCGAGGGGAGGAGCTCACGGGGCGGCGGCGACTCCCTGGCCGGAGGCGCGTGGCGGCGGCGAACGCCGGATTCCCACGGCGTGGAGGCGGCTCGGAGAGAGGAGAGAGGAGCACGGGTTGGGCAAAACCACAGGGCGACGTGGCGCTATCCCGGCCGTCAGATCGGGCGATCTGATGGGCTAGCAAAAGGACGAAAATTGGGGCAATTGTGAGGGGGTGGCTGCAATATTGTGGCTAGGGAAACCCTAGAAAGGGGTCGGAGTGTGGTGGTCTTTATATAGCCCCGGTGGCTGGCAGTTTGCAAAAACATCCCCAGTTTTTCTCTCGCGCGCGCGGTGCTCACGTTTCTGACCGCCGGGGGTCCACAGGACCTCCGATTCGGGTAAAACTTCGAACTGCGCAATCAGCGCGTCGAGCCGGCGGCGTTCACCTAGCGCTGGAACCGTTCCGAGAACACTTTCCGGCGCGCTATAAAAATATCCCGTTTAATTATTAAACGGGGTTTTTCGTTCCGTTGGCTGCGGCTGGTCTCGTGCGGTTTCGCGACGGTGATCGGGTGAAACCCGGTGTCGCGAAGGTCGAGTGTCAGGGTGGCAAGGGTCGGTCTCCATCCGATACGAGATAAGAGGGGGGGAATAATCGCCGATCGATAAATCGGGGATGCAAACACCGCAAACAAATCAGACAATCAAACAATTCACGCCGAAAACATTTTTTTTTATTTTTGTGAAAACTGGGCTGTTACACTAATAACTTCTGAGAGGGTGCAACTATCAAAATCAATATCACTACTATCAAAGATGGTAGTAGTGTCATCTAGGCTCACTTCTTTGAAACCCTTTATGTTCATAGGAGTTTCTTCTTCTACGGTTGAGGTATTAGCATCACCATTAATAGGTCCAATGGGATTAGGAGTGCATTGGGTGCTAATAGTTTCGGTATCCTCAACAATTTGGATAGTGGCAACTGTGTGGTGTGTAGGAAGGCTCTTAATTCTATCCTCTTCCTCCTTTTCTCTAGCCCATCTTTCTTTAAGTTTAGCCATCATCCTAATATTTTCATTAATTTGTAACTGGATATCATTAATAGGAGTGGCCTTGCTCTCCTCAAGGGGAGAGGTTCTAATTTTTAACATCTCAACATCAAGGGCTAAGCTGTCTACCTTCAAACAAAGATTATCTAATTTAGCTAGCTTTTCTTCCACATTCTTTTTGAAGGATTTTTGGTTAGTGATAAAGTCTCTAAGCATGTTTTCTAATTCAGAAGTGGGGTCTTGTTGCTAGGGTAAGTGTTGTTGTTCCCATAAGTGGATGGAAACGGTCTAGGATTACTAGAAAAGTTGCCCCTATAAGCATTATTATTAAAGTTGTTTCTAGAAATGAAGTTCACATGTACTTGTTCCTGAGCAACCAAAGAATTTAAAGGAACATCATGAGGGTCAATAGAGGGTTGCTTGGTAAGTAGAGACATAATTAAATCAACTTTATCATTTAGGGAGGTAATTTCCTCGACAGAATTTACCTTCCTACCTGTTGGAGTGCGTTCGGTGTGCCATTGGTAATAGTTGGTCATCATCTCATCAAGGATTTTGGTGGCAGCACCGACTGTAGTTGACATAAAGGTTCCTCCCGCGGCCGAATCTAACAGGTTCCGCGAGGTAAAGTTCAAGCCTGCATAAAAAGTCTGGATAACAATCCAGGTAGTCAAACCATGTGTAGGGCATTTCTTAACAAGAGATTTCATACGTTCCCAAGCTTGAGCAACGTGTTCATTATCCAATTTCCTAAAATTCATAATGTTACTCCTCAATTGGATAATTTTAGCAGGTGGGTAATACTCCCCAATAAAAGCATATTTGCATTTCCCAAGAATCTATACTATTCCTAGGCAAAGATTGAAACCAGATTTTAGCTCCGTCCCTCAAAGAGAAAGGAAAAAAGCTTGAGCTTAACAACATCACCTTCTACTTCTTTATACATTTGCATATCACATAATTCAACAAAATTATTCAAGTGTAAAGCAGCATCATCTCCAACACCAGAGAATTGATCTCTCATAACAAGGTTTAGCAAAGTAGGTTTAATTTCATAAGAGGTAGCTGAAGTGGCAGGTGTGGCAATAGGAGTGCAGATAAAGTCTTTGTTGTTGTGAATGGTGAAGTCACACAACTTAGTGTTTTCAGTGGAACCCATAGTAGCAGCAAGTGTGGCAGATTTTTTTGTATTTTTCGATATAAGACACAAAGATAAAAAAGATAGGTAAACTAACAAGACTAAAAAGTAAAGGTAAAAGATAGTGGGAAACTCCCCTATCTTATCACACGGAGTCCCCGGCAACGGCGCCAGAAATTTGCTTGATGGCGTGGAAGTGGTAATGGATGCTCTCCCTTCGTTGGTTACCCCAAGTGGAAGGTGAGATGTAGGATAGCAGCAAATTTCCCCATTGTAGAGGATAGGGTTTATCTCCCGTAGGACTCCGGCGATGATAAGTAGGTGGCAAGAAAACAATGGCACCGTTTAAGACAAACGTTGCTTCCTTGACCTGGACCTGCAGACAATACAATTAAATTTGCTACCAACGAAGTTCAGAGAGGTTGTCAATCTCTCCGGTCTTTTTGTTTACAAAGGGTCAAACACACAAGGGATAATGATAATGATAATGATAGAAACTAAAAGTAAATGCGAGACAATAAATGAGCTTGTAAACAGTGATTGGAATATGGACCGGGGTCCCGTGATGTTCACTAGTGATGTCTCTCTCCCAAAAGAAGATAAAACTTCTATACGAGGTAAACAAATTACAGATGGGCAATTGACAGGATTATAAACGCACCGCAATGCTAACTATGCTACAAAAGAAAGGAAGAGGCTCATAAGCATGGGCAGTACACCAAAATAAGTAGACCGAAATCCATCTGCATCTACTACTAATCATCCACTTTGAGATATCTATCCAGAACATCCCGGTTGTATTAAGTTGCGAGCCCCACCCAAAGTGTAAACCCCAAGCAACAAACAACTGCATTAAAAAGAACTTTGCGTAAAGTAAACAATCCTTGCAACTGTGGTTACAAGCACCGTTGTTTTCCCCTTTGTGGCCACAGCACATCCCCTAGACTCATGTTTCTATCACTCAAGCGTGTCATCAGGGGGCATGAACCCACAATCGAGCATAACGTTCCCTCTTGGAGTTACTACCTACCACTTGTCCAAAGCAATAAACAGCAACGGAGAACATGCAAGTATTACTTAGGAACAAAAATATAAGAGATAAAAACCAAATATATTACTCTATCACGATCTGAACATAATCTCATAATCCATCAGATCCCATCAAACTCAGCATAGCAACAGCAGAAGAATTACATAAGTGCATCGATCATGTAGGGCAGCTCACGAGGTCTAAACCATGAGGAACAAAGAGGGGAGGAGAACATCACATATCTACTGATCACGAACCTATGGTCCAAGGAAGACTACTCACGGCACATCCGGGAAGCGTCCATGGTGGAGGGGAAGCTCCCGGAGGTCGATCCTCCCTCTGGCAGGGTGCCGGGAAGGGTCCTGACGGTGCGCCCGATCTTGGAAGCGCGGCGGCGGAACAGAGGCGAGATTGCGAAATAGGGTTCTGTCTTCGGAAGTTTCCTGTGACGAATAATAAAAAGGCGAAGGAGGGCAGCCAGGGGGGCCACCAGGGGTCCAGGCGCCCCCCCCCCCTGGCGCGGCCAGGCCCCTGGACGCGCCATGTGGCCGCATGTGCTCCTGGTGGTGGGCCCCTGGCCCTCCTTCGAGCTTCTGGAGGCTTACAACACGCTGATTTTTTATCTGATTTTCTCGGATTTTTGGAGCACTTTTTATATGGGGGAAAACTGAAATAAAAAAAACAGCACAAAACAGGAACTGACACTGGGGTGCACTGAGTTAGTAGGTTAGTCCAAATATGATCAAAAGTGTATGAAAGTGTATCTAGATCATAGCAATATCACACAGAACATGCATGGAGCGAGCAGAAATTATCGATACGTTTGAGACGTATCAGGCGAGAGCCGATGCAATGAAAATCAACTTATATATTTTATATGGCGAGAGCCAGTGCGACGAGTGTCGACTTATATCTATGGCGAGAGCCGGTGCGACGAAGGTCGACTTGTATGTATGGCGAGAGCTGTTTTGCGATGGATATCGGTTTGTATGGCGACAGCCGTTTGCGATGGATATCGACTTATAAATGCAGAAGATGCGATGCAGAAGGTATAGTCCCCATGAATCTGTATGAGTATTTGTGATGTCATGCCGAGTTATAGGAGGGTGAATATTTCCCAAAAATTTAACATGAATATGGGTTCATGCTAATAAAATGACTTATAATCCCCATGAGCCGGTATGAATATCTTTGTATCTTACCGGGTCATAGAGGAAGATTTTCGAGCTTCTAGCCCCTATGATTCGGCATGCGTGTCTTGGCGTACAACCGAGTCACATAAAGACGTTCTTTGAATTGTAGTCCCCATGAGTCGGCATGTGTGTCTTGGCACGCTGCCGCATCACATAGAGAAATTTTTCGAGTTGTAGTCCTCATGAGTCGGTATGTGTGTATTGACACATTACCGATTCAGATAAAGACTTTCGAGTTGTAGTTCCCATGAGTCAGCCTGTATGAATTGACACATTACCGAGACGCATAGGAACTTGTGTTGAGTTGTGGTCCCTATGAGTCGGCATGTGTGTATTGACACATTACTGAGTCGCATAGGTTTTAACTCTGTATCCTGCAAGGATTTTGTGTATATGCAAAGGAAAAATATGGTTATGATTATGTATGAAAAAAGGGTAATTCATGAAGTGCTTGAAGAAGCCGTCTCTGGATTCATCTGGTCCTCATCTTCTCTCGTTTGAGAAGAGTTTGGGTTATCCCTAAGTCGAGACTTCTCTGTATGTTGTCTCACATTGATCGGCGTTTCTCCGTTTGCGTCAAAAAATTCCTTTTGGGAATTTTCTAGCTGGATTTCACGCGTTTAAATCGTATGAGCATCGAACATACAGGCAATTGAGGAGGTGTGGAGTGCCACATGTATAAGCCGAGGTTTCTTGGGTGAAGACTCGATGGGTATAGTCAAGCCCCCAAGATTTCTCTGAATTCGAGCTTTGTACATGCAATTTTCACTTATGTGCCGAGATTTCTCAGTTCGAGGTTGATGAGTTGTCATCAAGCTATGTTGAACTTTCTCTGAATGAAACACATAAGTGCCCAGATCACCAATTGGAGGTTGATCAAGCCCCCAGATTTCTGAGAATTTTTTTAATGCAAAATATGACATGTGTGATGCAAACAGAAAAATAAATGCATGCAATGCTTATGATGATGTTGAATTAAAAATATTTGTTATGATTAAATCTAGTTTTGTTGTGTGGCGTTATAGTCGGTTGTAACAAAAAGTCGACTTTTAATGGCGAAAGCCGGTTGCGATCGAAGATCGACTTTATTTATGGCGAAAGCCGGATTCAACGAAAGTCGACTTATGCAATGCATCATGATATGAAAAATTATGGGTTCCAGAAGTGTCGAGTCTTCCGAGATTTCTTGTGAAGCCGGTAATTTGTAATGATCCTAGATCCATAAAGGAGCCAGAATTTCCGATGAAACGGAACTCATCGAGGAGCCGGAATCTTTTGATGAACCGGGAATCGTTGAGGATCCGGAATTTTAAATGAGTCGGAATTCGTCGAGGAGCCGGAATTTTCAATTAACCGGAAAAAACGAAGGGAGCCGGGATTTTCAATAAACCGGAACTCACGAAGGGGGCCAGAATTTTTCCAATGAACCGGAATCTGAGCCGGAATTTTACGGATGATCCGGGACTCAATGACTGAGCCGGAATTTTTCCAATGAACCGGAATCTTAGTTGGGATTTTACCATCGAAATCAATGGACCAAAATTTGTGATGGTCGATTATAATCCGTCGTTTGAAACATAATATGTCTCAATCTTCGTTGGATCCTATAGGAGGCGTAGCCCCCGAGTCTTGAGTCGACTCGAGGAGTCGGCTCAAGACTCCTTGTACTGATCTGATGATGCAAAGTAAACCCAAATCACCATGAAAATCGACTGTGATGAGGTTGTAGTCGATCTCGTTGGATTCGAAAATTGATGGCTTGACCAGCATAACGAGTCGGCGGTGAAAACTGGAGCGGACATAAGCCGGTACGAATGTGGACGTCGAGCGTGTCACTGATTTCAGTCGCGTGTAGACGTATTTTGTTGAAGCTTGTACGTGGTTGAATTTGCCGGTTTATGGCAATGAGACCGCCGGGAGTCGTCTTGGGCTGGTGCGGCTTTACGGGAGGCCGGTTAATGCCTGCGCACCCGCGCTGCTCATCCACTACCCCGTGGGCGAGCGGTGGGAGGTCGAGGGCGAGCGGGCGGGCGAGCGGGGAGGCCGAGGCGAGCGAGCGCGCGATGGACGAGTGGCGGGCGGTGGGCGGCGCGACGATCAGCCCTGCTCTCCGACCCTGCAGCGCTCCTCCACATCGGCATGGCCCTGGAGTGACTGGGCACACGCGGCACGCCGGTCGTGGCCGAGCTGGATGGCTGGGCACGCGAGCACGTGCCACCGTAGCTCCGAGTCGTGGCGAGCGGCGGGCCGCGGCCTGCCTGCGGGCGAGCATGGACTGCGGCGGGGCGACGGGCGACGACGGCGTGTGCGATGGCAGCCCGGGTGGTGGCCTTCGCAATGGGAAAGTGCGATGCATATTTAGGTCTTCTTTTCCCCGTTGGGTGCCTCGATATGTGTCCTCCCACGTCCAGATACATCACGCTCCAGGGAACAGGTAAGGGGACGGGGAGCAGGGGCGAGATGAGTGGGCTCAACCGAGTTTTACTGGGTTTTGAGGGCCGCTCGAAGCCCTGCCATCGACCGTCCACAGTCGGCCACAGCAACCGAATCGAGCGAGCAGAAGAAAGAGGATGACGTGGACAGGCTGAACGTCAAGACACTCGCGCAAGTCTTCTCGTGGAGGATGCTTGGTTGGCGTAATTTCGACTTCAATGGGCGAATCGACCGATGCATGATGCGCTACTTTGGTCAATCTCGTTATTACTATTCCTTCAGTTGCTCCTGTTTGCTTCGGTTTCTGATGGTTGATCTGCGTTGCTGGCTGATTGATTCTGCTCACGCGACAAGATTTGGCTGATTTTAGCTTGATCTGGCTAGCCGCGCAATCGATGTATCATCACAACGTGGTACTTGAACGAATCGGCCACGAAGGATCCAGCAGAACGGGCCTCTCGCCCTAGATCCGATCGGCTATTATTTTTTCTTGATTTTTCTGTACGAGATATTGCCAATTGGGATTGGATCGTGACGATCGATCTTCGCGTATGTCCGGCGTGTGTGCAACTTCGTACGCCGGCGGCTTCTTGCTGATTGATCTTTCTTTGCTTTGACCTTAATCTTCATGATGTGTTGATGTTGATACAGGTCTTGTCGATGGATCGTCGATTATCGATGTAGATTTGTTCATGCTGGTTCTTCTTTGTCCGACCGATCATGAGTTTCTCGATCACTGTGAGGACTTCCTTCGAGATGAAAACACCCTTGTGCGTAGGCCCTATAGTGGGCGCCAACTGTCGTGGAAAAGTCACGGCAGATGTCCGAAGAGTCGAACTTAATTATGGGGCCTTTGCTACGAGTGTATGAGGAAGAAAATCACACAGGGAGAGAGACGCGATTTATACAGCTTCGGGCCCGGTAAACATCGTCCGGTAAAAACCCTATATGCTGTTTGTGGCTAGGTTTTATTCCTTTTCTCACCGAGAGTCGTCGGCATGTCGCCGGCTCTCCTAAAGTTGTGTCTAGTTGTCCCGGGTTTAGATGACCCGGGACTAGTCTCTAATCTAGAGCCTATTGTGGTCTATTGAGTCTACTTGAGTTGTCCCGTTTGGGGCGCCCTACCCCTCCTTATATAGGTGGAAGGGGGAGACTTACATGTAGAGTCCTAGTAGGATACAAACTAGTCTCTTATTCTATTACAAGTCAAATACTAGTCGGAGTCCTATTCTAAGTCTTATAGCTTTTCGTATCTTCAAGTTAGGTGGACTTCTTCTGAGATTCCTTCTTCTGACTTCCATCTCTGTGAGCCGGCTCTTGTCATCCGACCGGCTATGTCTTCAAGTCGGGTCTAGCCGTGGGATATTCCCCCGACAAGAACACCTCCAAATTACCTGAAAATCGACGGAGGGTGTTTTTCAGAAGAATGACGAAGACACGCCAAAGAGGGGCCAGAGGGGGGCCACAGGGTGCCCAGGCGGCCACCTGGCGCGGCCCCCACCCTGGTTGTGTCGGGAGGGCGCCTGGACCCCTGGGGCCACTCCCGGCTCCCCCCTCTGGCCTATATATCAAACATCGTCCAAAAACCATAAAAGAGGAGAGTTTTCGCGAGTTCCGCCGTGGCTCCGTGGAGGAAACCTAGAGAGGAGAAAAAACATCTCCAGCGGGCAGATTCCGCCGGGGAGAACACCTCCCGGAAGGGGAGATCGTCGCCATCGTCATCACCATCGTCACGGGCATCATCGAGATCATCATCAACATCATCCCCAACATCAGTACCACCTTCATCTTCATCCAATCTCACCTCACAAGTTCAACTTGTGTTGTAATCCGTACTATCTATCATCTCTACTCTACCGGTGTTGATTACTACCGTGTGATGAATGCTATTGAGTTTTGTTGGAGAAATATCATTGTGTCCAGATTTTTTATCATCTATTTATCCCCACTGATCATGATCTCTTTTATGTCTTGTGAGTAGTTACTTTAGTTCTTGAGGACATGGGAGAAGTCTAGTTGTTAGTACTCTTATGATGTTGAAGTAATATGTGTTGTTTGATATTTAAGTTGTGTTTTTATTTTCATAGTGGTGTTGTGTGAGTCGAACACTCAACACTTCGCCTTATTAAGGAACTAGGGGAATGCATTGTGTATAAAGAATGCTTATGGTGGGTTGCCGGAGTGACAGAAACCTGAACCCCAGTTCGCACGCTTTTGCACAAGGGAACTTTGGATCATTGATCATATTGCTATGGTTAGGCTTTTGCCTTAATTACTATTTTGTATTTGCAGATGCTTGCAAGATGTTTAATCATAAGAGTGCACTTATCTTAGTCTAGAGGGTGTACTAGCATAGATCCACCCACTCAACACTTATCAACACAGCACATAGTACCGATACGGAATATGGCGAAAGCACGTGACTATTTCTCCCGTGTGTCCTCAAGAACGCTTTAGCCTTTATAAGTTCAGTTGCTAGGCCTATCCTTTGCTCAAAAGGATCGGGCCACTTGTTACTCTTGAGTGCCTTTCACTTTGCTTGCTTTTACCTCTTTGTTGCTTATACCGAAAACCCCTAAAAAGTTATCTTTCAGTTCATGTAGCTATTTCTTTACCAAAGTCACTGTAACACCCTCAATGTCAAGCTACAGTGATTTACTTTTGCTAATGTTAAATCACTATGGTTAATCATGTCTTAATCATCATTGCTTCAAATCACCATTCGAAATCCCCTTTTGATGGATTTAAAAAAAAAGTGCAACATAAAGTTGACCCAAAAATAATGCAACCAATTTTATTAAATACCTAATAATCAGTAGGTCATAAAAACTAGCAATGGTATTTTAGTACATTGTTAAAATATTGTATAAAAAACAAACAGTGCCTAAACCAGTCACTTTTAATACTTTTTAAATAAAACAAAAATCCAAAATATTTTATTAGTGCCTCAAACTTTTTATAGCAGTGCGGTATGTTGCAATAGTAATAATGGAGCAAAGTCCCACATTTTACAAAACCCATTTGATATCCAAATAAAATATAAACAGATAAAAAAAAAAGAGAAAACCTATTCGTCGCCTAGGGCGAAGCCCACCCCAGGCCCAACCCCAGCCAACACATCCTTCTTCCTCCTCTGTTCACCAGGGCATCGTGGACGCGCCTGATCCCTCCATGGCCGTGGATGGCCACGCGCCGGCCATCCCGCGGTCGGCGGCGGGGTTGAGGACCCCTGCGCCCCTCGGTCGAACCCTAGGCCGCCCCTTTCCCTCCCCCGCCTCCCTCGCACCGCCTCCCTCTCCTCTTTCCGAGCCGTCGCAGCGGAGCCGACGCCAGCGACCTGGGCGGACGCAGCCAACGGCCGCCTCGTGCCACGCCGGGTTGTCCTGCAGCTCCGCCTTCAACGTGCTCGCCTCCTCGCGCGAAGGAATCGAGCTAGGGAGCGCTACAAGATTCGGATCGGGCCGCCCCTTCCGTCGGTCGCCAGCGCCATTGCCGTCGATTGAGCTCCACTCTGACCACATCCAGCTTCCCCGAGACCCCCTCGAGCTCCACGGTGAACTCCTGCTTCGATTCCCCCTCTTCCCAGTCTCATTTCGTCGCCGTAATCACCTCTACGCGCCGGTGGCAGCCATGGCCGAGCTCTGCTCGCCGCGCCCACGACCGTGCCTCGCCGCGGCCCTGGCCGGAATGGCCCCCAACGCGCACCCTTTGTTCCGCCCTCGCAGCTCCCCCCCTCCCCCACGGCCCCCTCGCCGGCCGGCCTAGCGTGGCCACGGCCATGGACGGCTTGCCGTGCCGTGTTGTGGCTGGTGCCACGGGCATGTGGGGCCGGCCTTGATTAGATTAGGGGCTAACCTCTATTGAGTTAATCTCCAATGGATTAGCAGATAACCACCCCCCTCCTAATTATTGTTTAAACATAATAACCCCCCCTGTTAGTTAAACTATAAGTTAAAATAAAATTGCTAAGTTAAATTAACCACTGTGTGGCTTACATGTGGACCCTGGCTTTTGTTTAATTAAAATAATTGTTAAACTTAAAATGTCTCTATGACATGTAGGCCCCACTGCTTTTCAGATTTAATTAAATGGATTATATAAAATGAGACATTGACAGGTGGGACCCCTGGTCAGTTTGACCAGTCAAAGGCCTCAGCCTATGACAGGGTGGCCCCACATGTCAGCCCTGGTTTGGATAAGGTTCTTGATAATGTTAGAATTTAAATAATAAAAGAAAATCCAGAAATTGCTAGAAAATGATTTAAACTTCAAATATTAATATCTTTTAATCCGTATATCATATCGAAAAACTTTATACATGAAAATTGATCAGAAAAATATCACGAACCCGAATACGCTACCCATACACCCACCACACCCCTCTAACATACCGGACATCGAACCGTCCCCCTCCGGACCGTCTGTCCGATGATTTGTCCGGTACGGTTAAACTATCCGGATGAATTTGTTCTGAACATGAAAGTTGTTCAGAGAGGATCAACTAACACAGATACACCCTCCGTATGTTTGTCCGATGTCCATGACACCTCCGGCATGGTACCTTCCCCATCCAGATCATCGGTCCAGTAATCAACTGGTACTGATGAGAAATCCCCGGATAAATTCCTGCTCCGAGCAAATCACTGAACACTGCGTTAGAGCCTCGTTGCTTTGTATCTGATATGTCTTGCATTTGTATTGCTATTATTGTTGTGTATTTATTGTTTCTCCCCCCATTTTTTTTCTCCGATAGACCCCGTTACTGCCGCCGATGACATCGTTGCTGAGTACGACTACTTCATCGACGACCGTACCGCTACTACCGAGCTTCCAGGCAAGCAGAGCCATTCTATTCCCCAGATATTGCCTATCTTTTCCGTACATTTCTTGCACTAGGCATATGCTGCTGCTACGTTACAATCCTATTCTATTGCATAGCTTGTTTTTGTCGCCCCTTGATGTACCTTCCTATATCCTATGTTGCCTTATAAATATATATAATATTCAGCAGTAAACCATGCGCATTGTTAGCTAGGTTTAGAATAGCGGGTCGTGATCACTCTGGTGAGTGAACGCGAATTTCCTAATATTATAACTGCAACAGGTACGGATCAATGCAGACACCCTAGGGAACCTACAACGGCGAGACTCTGTCGAGTCGCTTCGAGTTTGACTTACGAGTGGACGGACTCGTATTTCACTCTCATCGGCTCAATAGCGTAGCATCACTGCGATGATACGAGGGTATTTCTCTTTAGTTCATTCCGCTGGTGTCTCGGCACCGCCGGGGTGATACGAGAATATTCCTCTTTAGTTCATTCCGCTGATGTCTCGGTCGAACCTCTTCAAGTGTACCATCGAGGGTGATTCCTCCTGGTTTCACTTGATGGTAGGCACTCGAATTAACTGGTGTCCTTACAGGTAAGGAGTCGGGTGACCCAACGGTGCCCGCGCAGGGTATCTTAGCGGAACGACATGTCAGGTGTATTCCACCGGTGTGCGGCGGGCCTGGTACTGTTCGTGGTCGACAGATATCCTGTTGTACGAAAGTCGAGCTCTTCGGAGCAAACGCGAGACAAGGTAAGGAGACGGTTCACCTTGTTGGTAACCGCACGAGTTGGTGGGACGTCAGGGCAGGCACCGATGTTACTGGTGGTCCTGGCTGCTGTCGTTGTCCGCGACTCATTCAATAAGGGGCAACGATAACGGTTGTCTCGACAGAAAATTAATAAAATGCTTAACGGGTTCGGCGGATGACTTGAGTAGCCTTTTGGCTTGTACGCACTACCTATACGTGGGATTACGCGTATGGGCACCTCCGCGGCGTAGCCTCGTTCGAAAGCTCTGAAAGACGTCCAGTTCAGCATTGTGGCCGGGACTGATCGTCACCTGTGGTGTACGGATCTCCCTCCTCACACAGACCCGGAGTGCGAGGGGCGACGGCCCAAGACCCCCTTGCGCTTAGGAATTTAGACCGGCCGGGACCTCTCTGATGAGCCGTAGGATGGACTGCGCTGTGTCGGATAGCCTTGGTGGGGTGCACCCTAACCAGGTGTACGCCACCCTGGAGATCCGAGCGTGTAGTGTCACACTAGTGCACCCCTGCAGGGAAGATTGATCTATCGATAGCCGTGTCCACGGTAACAGGATGCTTTATGCTGAAGCCAGACTCTACCAATACAAACTACTACTATTAAACTGTTGGTTCCGGTTTCTCTTCCTCGCAGGGAAGTCGAGGAGGGGATCTCGGAGGCATTGATATTATTAATAATTACAACTTATTATTATACAATGCTGTAGCAACTTCTGCTGCATTGTTACTTTCATTACTGTTATATTAAAATGTTGGCTGATTCTTACCTCATGCTTCAAGACTCGTCGGAAGATGCTAGTCTTCGATAGGCCTAGCTTCTCATCCTTATTCTGAATTTCTACCTTGCAGTCCACTATATACAGCCTCCCCTTTCCATTTGATACAAATGCATAATTGCTTAGTAGCGGACGTAAGACTCGCGGGTATGCTAGATACTCACCTGCTTTATTTTTTCCCCTTTTTGTTTTGCCTGATCGGCCGCTGCAGTCGACGTTGGATTCCAGGAGCAGGAGATCCCCGATGACGACCACCGCAACGTGAATACCCCCGATGCCTTCTACGACGTCGAGTTACCCTTTGACCAGGAGTAGTTTGGACGTTCCCAGGCAGGAGGCCTCGCCTTTTTGATCGTTGTTGTTTTTGTGCTAGCCTTCTTAAGGCAACCTTGTATTCTCGTGTCTGTACTCAGATACTTTTGCTTCCGCTAACTTTGTGCTTTCGAGCTGTTGTATTCGAGCCCTCGTGGCCCCTGGCTTGTATTATACAGCTTGTATTATTTTATTTGTAGAGTTGTGTTGTGATATCTCACCGTGAGTCCCTGATCTCGATCGTGTACCTTGCGTGTATGATTACTGTACACGGTCTAATTTTGGGGGCGTCACAGTCACTTACCAATACCTTCTGCTCCTCGTTGGGTTCGACACTCTTATTTATCGAAAACGCTACAAATGATCCCCTACAGTTGAGGGTCATTCAGCTGCCAGTCGGATTGCTCTGATGCCTGATCTAGACTTCTTCGTGGAATCGACTGGTGTCTTGAGTAAGTCGGACGAGGCCGGAGACGAATGAGAAACTTAGTTGGGGTGGAACGAAAAACTTTTTTAATTTTCCTCGGTATGCCGAGTGGTCTTGTAATAAACTTCTTCGTGGTTGATGTTGTGCCCTGGACACTAGACATGATTTTGATTTAGATTATCTACTTGTATGTTTGAAGTGGTTATCTAGTTGTGCATTAAGTAACCCTAAAGAGTAGGAAGGGTACTTAGAAAAGTTTTCTAAGCTCTCGTCTGAGCTGCACGCAGCTCCGATAAAAACTTGATTTTTGAACATTAAGTAACCCCCAAGTTATCAATGACTTGAAGTGTACTTAGAAAAGGTTTCTAATCTCTCGTCCGAGCTGCACACAGCTCGGATAAAAACTTGATGTTTAAACATTAAGTAACTCTCAAGTTATCAATGACTTGAAGGATACTTAGAAAAGTTTTCTAAGCTCTCGTCCGAGCTGCGCACAGCTCGGATAAAAACTTGATTTTTAAACATTAAGTAGCCCCCAAGTTATCAAATGACTTGAGGGGTACTTAGAAAAGGTTTCTAAGCTCTCGTCCAAGCTGCGCACAGCTCGGATAAAAACTTGATTTTTAAACATTAAGTAGCCCCCAAGTTACCAATGATTCGAGGCGTACTTAAAAAGGTTTCTAAGCTCTCGTCCGAGCTGCGCACAGCTTGGATAAAAACTTGATGTTTAAACAGTGAGTAGCCCCCAAGTTAAAGATACTTAGAAAAGTTTTCTAAGCTCTCGTCCGAGCTGCGCACAGCTCGGATAAAAACTTGAATTTTAAACATTAAGTAGCCCCCAAGTTATCAATGATTTGAGGGGTACTCAGAAAAGGTTTCTAAGCTCTTGTTGGAGCTGCACAGCTCGGATAAAAACTTGATGTTTAAACATTAAGTAGCCCCCAAGTTATCAATGACTTGAAGGATACTTAGAAAAGGAGTTGAAGGATACTTAGAAAAGTTTTCTAAGCTCTCATCCGAGCTACGCACAGCTCGGATAAAAACTTGATTTTTAAACATTAAGTAGCCCCCAAGTTATCAATGAGTTGAAGGACACTTAGAAAAGGTTTCTAAGCTCTCGTCCGAGCTGCGCACAGCTCGAATAATAATTTGATGTTTAAATAGTGAGTAGCCCCCAAGTTATCAATGACTTGAAGGATACATAGAAAAATTTTCTAAGCTCTCGTCCGAGCTGTGCACAGCTCGGATAAAAACTTGATTTTTAAACATTAAGTAGCCCCCAAGTTATCAATGACTTGACGAGTACTTAGAAAAAGTTCTAAGCTCTCGTCCAAGCTGCGCACAGCTCGGATAAAAACTTGATGTTTAAACATTAAGTAGCCCCCAAGTTATCAATGACTTGAAGGATACTTAGAAAAGTTTTGTAAGCTCTCGTCCGAGTTGCGCACAGCTCGAATTAAAATTTGATTTTTAAACATTAAGTAGCCCCCAAGTTATCAATGACTTGAAGGATACTTAGAAAAGTTTTCTAAGCTCTCGACCGAGCTGCGCACAGCTCGAATAAAAACTTGATTTTTGAACATTAAGTAGCCCCCAAGTTATCAATGACTTGAGGGGTACTTAGAAGAGGTTTCTAAGCTCTCGTCCGAGCTGCGCACAACTCGGATAAAAACTTGATTTTTTTATAACATGTAAAAGTACAGAGATTGATCAAGACACTTTGTCGTACAAACATTATATTTTATTCAAGTCTTACAACTGCGTTCACGCATAGAAGTGACGTAACAACTGGGCATTGCATGCGTGGGGCTCTTCTATGTTATTAGTTACATCATATAATCGATAGGCTACATTATGAAATACCCGGGATATGACATAGGGCCCTTCCCACGGAGAGGCTAATTTGTGATCGGAGGTCTGCTTGATATGTAACACCATGTCGCCTTCTTGGAATGAGGAAGCTCGGACATGTCGATCATGGTATCGGCGCAGGTCTTGCTGATAGAATGTTGAACGGCTAAGGGCTAAATTTATTTCTTCTTCCAGGAGATTAACACCATCTTGTCTTGCAGCTTCGGCTTCAGCTTCAGTGTACTGGCTTACTCGGGGGGCATTATGCTTGAGATCACTCGGAAGGATTTCCTCTGACCCGTACACTAGGAAAAAAGGAGTTGACCGAGTAGAGCGGTTAGGTGTTGTTCTCAATCCCCGCAGGACCGAGGGAAGCTCGTCTACCCAAGCGCCTGCTGCTTCTTTCAGTTCCCGAAGGAGACATGGCTTGATTCCTTTTCGAATTAGTCCATTTGCTTGTTCAACCTGACCATTGGATTGAGCATGTGCTACTGAGGCAAAATTAACATGAATGCCATTGCTCCAACAAAACTCCTTAAATTCAGCCGAGTTGAAGTTTGACCCATTGTCCGTGATGATGTCATGTGGGATTCCAAAACGGTGTATGATGCCTTGTATGAAACTGACTGTTGTGGCTGAATCTAGGGCTTTGATGGGTTTTGCCTCTATCCATTTTGTGAACTTATCAACAGCGACTAAGATGTGGGTAAAATCATTCTTGCCTGTTTTCAGTGGTCCGATCATGTCGAGTCCCCAGACTGCGAATGGCCAGGCTAGAGGGATTGTCTTCAACCCAGAAGCTGGTGTATGTGGTTGATTTGCGTAAAATTGACATCCTTGGCAATGATCCACAATATGCCGAGCATCGCTGAGTGCTTGGGGACCAGCTCAGAAAGCCTTCGCCACCAGTGTCCGACTTGAAGCATGATGTCCAAAATCGCCTGCATGGATATCTTGCAACATAGAACGCCCTTCATCTTCTGAGATGCATATCTGAGGCGGCTTAGTGATGTTGTTTCTGTATAACTCGCCATTGATCACCGAGTAGGAATTTAATTTTCAAACAATTTGTTTGGCTTCCAACTCATCTTCTGGAGCTCTTGTCTCTGTAAATAATCTAGAATAGGTAGTGTCCACTCGGGATGATTAACTTCTACATCAAATATCATAACCACTACTGCAGTTATATCTTCCTTGTTTGGTATGTTTTTATCTGGAAACATATTTGGATCTGCCTCCAAAAAAGGATCTTCTTTGACTGTTGGAGAGTATAAGTGTTCCAGATAAATTCCAGATGGTATCTGACTCCGAGTAGATCCCAGCTTGGCCAAATTGTCTGTGGCTTGATTTTGAACCCTTGGAATGTGATGGAGCTCTAGCCCATCAAAAAATTTCTCCAATTTTCTCACTGCTACACAGTAAGTTGTCATGGCTGGACTCCGAATGTCCCACTCCTTCATTACTTGATTTATCACCAGGTCAGAATCTCCAAACACCAGCAGTCTCTTGATTCCGAGTGAAATGGTCATTTGCAGACCATACAAAAGGGCCTCATACTTGGCTTCGTTATTTGTTGCTGGGAAGTGTATTTGGAGAACATATCTCATTTCATCCTTCCTTGGTGAGAACAAAACTACTCCCACCCCTACTCCATTTAACATTTTGGAACTGTGATGGAATGATCTTGAAAATAGTGTGCAAGCTTCTGAGATGCCAGGTAGATTCCCATTGCCAGGTTCTGGTAATGGGGATATCGTTGCTTGGATGGTGTGAGGACCTCAGAGATGAAGTACACAGGTCTTTGTACCTTCTGTGCCTTCCCTTCTTCTTATCTTTCCACCACTATAGCTACGCTGACAACTCGGCTTGTAGCTGCAATATATAACAAGAGTGGTTCTTTTTCTTTGGGCGCTGCAAGGACTGGCCGAGTTCACAATTGCTTCTTGAGTTCATCGAAAGCCGCTTGAGCTTCTTCAGTCCAAACGAAATTCGGCGATTTTTTCATCAACTGGTAGAGAGGTAGAGCTTTCCCTCCGAGTCTGGAAATGAATCGACTGAGTGTTGCAAGGCAGCCAGTTAGCTTCTGGACATCCCGGAGCTGCTGAGGTGGCTTCATACTCTGGATTGCTGCAATCTTTTCTGGATTAGCCTTTATCCCCCGCTCGGAAACCATGAATCCGAGTAACTTCCCCTGCGGGCACAGCAAAGACACATTTTTCCGGGTTTAACTTGATATTGTAGGCCCGGAGACTCTGGAAAGTTTCAGCCAAGTCGGCTAACAAACTACTTCCCTCAGTCGACTTGATCACAATATCATCCACATACACTTCAACATTTCTACCGATTTTCCAAATCAAGCAATTCTGCATCATGCGTTGATATGTGGCTCCTGCGTTTTTAAGCCCGAATGGCATCGTGGTGTAGCAGAAACATCTGAATGGGGTTATGAATGTTGTTTTAATTTCATCTCGTTCATATAATCGGATTTGATGATAACCCGAGTATGCATCAAGGAAACATAATCTCTCGCAACCCGATGTGGAAGCCACAATCTGGTCAATGCGAGGAAGGGGAAAATGGTCTTTTGGAAAAACTTTATTGATATGACGGAAATCAACACAAGTTCTCCAAGCTCTATCTTTCTTCGGAACCATTACAGGATTTGCTAACCACTCGGAGTGGAAATTTTCCCTAATGAATCCGGTTGCTAACAGTCTTGCTACTTCTTGTCCGATAGCTTTTCTCTTTTCGGAAGAAAAACGCCTAAGGGACTCTTTAACTGGTCTAGCCTTTGGATCAACATGTAACTTGTGCTCAGCCAACCCCCTTTGAATTCCAGGCATATCAGCGGGCTTCCATGCAAAGATATCCCAATTCTCACGGAGGAAGTTGATGAGCTCGAGTTCCTATTTAGGATCCAAGTCGGTTGCAATATTGGTGAACATATCCCCATCAGTAGGATGAATCTGCACCTTCTTGGTTTCCCCTGCCGACTCAAACGAAGACGTTTTCTTTGGTTGAAGTAACTCGGACGCATCAGCCATTTTCTTGTATTCGGCCAGCTCGACCTCAGCCATTTGCTGGTCAGCTATTAACGACCCTTTGTGCAGTAGTTCCTTGGCATGCTTGTAATCTCCTGAGATAGTGATCACGCCGTGTGGGCCAGGCATCTTCAACTTTAAGTAAACATAACATGGTATGGCCATAAATTTTGCATAAGCTGGCCTTCCGAGTAGAGCATGATATGCACTCGGAAAATCCACTACTTCGAAGGTGATCTTTTCTTTCCGGAAATTACTCGGAGTGCCAAAAACCACATTGAGAGAGATCATGCCCAGCGAATGTGCCTTCTTCCCCGGGATGATTCCGTGAAATTCTAGATAACTTTTACGAAGCTTAGACATTGGAATATTCATACTTTTCAGGGTGCTGGCATAGAGAATGTTTATGCCACTGCCTCCATCCATCAAGATGTTTCTCAGTCTAAAGTTTCCATTCCCTGTCTCTACCAGGGGATCGACAATCAAGGCATGTCTTCCTGGGTGAGGGATATGGGGAGGGTGATCCGACTGGCCAAATGTGATCGGAGTGTCAGCCCACTTCATGTAACTTGGAGTTGATGGAGCTGTCGAGTTAACCTCTCTGAACCATATCTTCTCAACTCTCTTTGACTCCCGGCCTGCAAAAATGACCAACACACCGTATTCTCTTGGGAAACCTTCACTATCCAGATCTAGGCTTGCCGCCTTCTTTTTGCCAGTGTCTTTATCCTGCTGAGATCCCGCTTTTGCATTCTGAACTTCCCTCCTGATCAAACGACACTGCCGAGTTGTATGCTTTGGGAGAATTAACTTTCCTTCAGCATCTCGGGTCGTATGAAGAGGATAGGGCTGATCCAAAACTTCATCATCATTTGCCGGCTTCTTTTGGCGCGGTTGCCACCCCTTCCTTTGCTGACCCTTACCATGAATCCCGGAGGCATTCGCAGCTGCCACTAACTCGGCATTTCTTGGGGCGTCTTCTACTTTTCGTTTGTTGTTGCCTCCAGTCTTCTGCTTTGGGTTAGGTGCCGAGGTTCTCCCTCCACCTCGGTGCTGCTGGGTCTTCTGCCGAATCTCCACTTCACCATTGGCATACTTGTTTGCTATCTCCATTAGTCTCCCAAGTGAAGTAACATGGGGTGATCTTGCTAGTTTGAGACTCAGCTCTCTGTAGTTAACCCCTTTCTTGAAAGCATGAATAGCTTGGAATTCGGAGACTCCTTCTACCGAGTTGTGAAGCGTAATCCATCTCTGGTTGTAATCCCGAGTTGACTCCGTATTTCCTTGTACACACAATTGCAACTCGGTTAGCCCTCCCGCCCTCTTGTAAGTCCCTTCGAAGTTCTTGACAAAAAATCTCTCTAGATCTTCCCAAATCCAAATACTGCTGGGGGGAAGTTGGTTCAACCATGTCCGAGCTGAGCCCTCCAGCATCGAAGGAAGGCGCATCATAGCTATCTCATCTCCGCCCCCTCCAATTTGTACAGCTATCCTGTAATCATATAGCCACGTCTGAGGTTTGGCGTCACCTCGGTACTTGTCCACCCCTTGAGCTATTCGGAAGTGAGGAGGGATGGGAGTGGATCGGATTCTCTCACTGAAACAAGCTGGCCATGTAGCCATTGAGGGGCGAGCCTGACCTTGCTGATGGGACCTAGCACGATCAACTTGCCTCTGCACCAGATGACTCCGGGCATCATCATCGACATAAATATAGCGGTTGCCTTGATGACTAGCTCGGCGTAGATGGAAATCACCTCTCCGCGGAGCACCTCGCTCAGACCTGTGAACCTCATAGTTATCTGGTCTCCGATGCTCTTCAAGCCGACATTGATCATGGTGATAATCCTCTCGGGGATCATTTCTGAGTCGAGGGGGTGTGTTCCTATTTCTCCGAGTGTCGCCATAAGGCGTATGAACTGATTGCGATGTTCCCGCGGGAGGAACCTGAGAGTGAATGCGCTTCTGTGATTGACTGACTACAACATTTTTATCTACCGCTGCCTGCAACAAGAATGCTAAGTACTGGATTCCCTCTGCTGCCGATCCACTCGGCTGCAAAGAGTTTACAATCCGAGTTGCCGCTATGAGGTTCTCCACTGAAGTCTCCATGGCTCGGAAAGGTTCTCGTCCGTGCCCTCACAACTGCCGACTTGTTCTTCTTTGCTTAAGCTGAGCGACTTCTCGAGCCTGACGCTCTAAGGTATTTTCCAACTCGGCCAAGCGCTCTCGCTCAGCCAAGTTAGTTAACCTAGCTGCTTCTAGGCCTCGCCCTTCCGGAGTACTCGTGTCAATGGGGGTGTTCAACAGTCGCTCTGTCGCTTCTGCTTCTTCTTGTTCCTCCCGAGTAAGAGGTCGGGGTTGTCGACTCGGCCCTCCGAGATCTAACCTTCGGAAGGCAAACGTGCGCCAAGGTGGATCATGACCATCAGCTCCAGATGGGCTATTGGCTTCGTTTCGGGCATGATCGACTTGGGCCGGCGACGGCTGGGGTGGAGGTGTTTCCGCCATGCAAACTTCTGCAACTGCGATCGGGACGCCGCTGCTGCCCTCTTGTTCTTCATCGGGCTCTGGGTCAGACATCGCCATGCCCTCATCTTCAGCCGAGTTGAACAGATGCAAATGGGATGCCGATGGGCCTTCTCTTGCGATCAACTCCTCCAGGGCTCTCTGGGCTGACTCCACCGAGTCGATGACCGCCACTTTCTGAACCCTAACTTGCTTGTTGCGATGAGGAATGTGTGGTCGACCCGAGCGCTTCTTCTTGTGACAAACGGACAGAGGGGCTTGTGCCTGACGCTGAGCTGATAACTGGAGGCACAGGGCCCCCGACTCGTCAGCTCGGAAGTGGACGCTGCCTCTCGAAGGCAACAATTGCGCCTGGAGCGGTGACTCCGCTAACCAAGCAGAATCATCAGCCATAAAGGCCAACGATCCAAAGTGAAACATCTCGCCGCAGACGAGCTCGGGGCCGCGGACCGACGAGGAATATGAAAAAGACACCATCTCTACAATTGCTGATCAACTCAGCCCCACGGTGGGCGCCAACTGTCGTGGATATAATCCTGACAATAGAGATAGGGGTGTGATAAGAGCTAAATGAATCTGTACGTAGAGTGGTTGACGCAGGGAGGATTATACAGGTTAGGCCTCTCCTTAGAGATAAAAACCGCAGTCCTGTCCCAGGCTGACTGGGGTGTTCTTGCTCAAGATATGAGGGATTATGTTGCGCGTGACCCTTCCTTGGGTGAGGGGGGCCTATATAGAGTGCGCCCCTGCCCCTTCAATGCCCCGGTGAATGAGTCATAATTACAGGTGTAAACGCCTATACTTAACACAAGAAACGGTCTACTCATTACTGCTAATTAAGAAGGAGAAACGCCTACAGTCTTTAATGCTCCGAGCCCGTTGCTCTTCTTTCTCCGAGTAGAGAGCAGCTCATCGCTTCCCTCTTCCGAGTAACTGATCACTCGGAGCCTGTTTGCTTTCCGAGTAACTGAGTACTCAGAAACCATTTCTTCTTCCGAGTAACGGATTAATCGGAGACATTGTAACCTGTGTCCGTGTGTTTCGTCGAACTCTTTATGCTTTGGTGATTTTATTTATTTTCTCAGGTATTTCTAGGGGATCACAAAACTAAGGGTACCCCTTGATTCCCCATGCTTAAGGGTACGCCTTTGGTGTGACCACGACACTTTCTTTGTAGCATAGTTAGCATTGCGGCGCGTTTTTAATCATCTCAATTGCCCAGCTGTGATTTGTTTACCTCGCATAGTATTTTTATCGTCTTTTGGGAGAGAGACATCACTAGTGAACATCACGGGACCCCGGTCCATATTCTCATCACTGTTTACAAGCTCTTTTATTTTCCTGCTTTTACTTTCTAGCTGCTATCATTATCATCTTTTATTTGTTGCATTGATCTTTTGTGAACGACATGGCCGGAGAGATTGACATCCTCTCTGTACTCGTTGGGAAGCAAAGTTACTTGTGTCGTGTTGATGGTGGGGAAGTGGTAATGGCTTATCGCCCTTCGTTGGTTACCCCAAGTGGAAGGTGAGATGTAGGATAGCAGCAAATTTCCCCTATGTAGAGGATAGGGTTTGTCTCCCGTAGGACTCCGGCAATGATAAGTAGGTGTCAGCGGCGCACCTGACACAAGACAATTAACTTTTCTCCCAACGAAGTTCAGAGAGGTTGTGAATCTCTCCGGTCTTGTTGTTTACAAAGGATCAAACACAAGAGATAATGATAATGATAGCAACTGAAAGTAAATACTGAAAAGGAAATAAGCTTGTAAACAATGATAAGAATATGGACCGCGGTCCCAGGATGTTCACTAGTGATGTCTCTCTCCCAAAATACGATAAAACTGCTATGCGAGGTAAACATATTACAGAAGGGAAATTGATAGGATTATAAATGCACCGCAATGCTAATTATGCTACAAAAGAAAGGAAGAGGCTCAGAAGCATGGACAGTACGCCAAAATAAGTAGACCGAAATCCATCTGCATCTACTACTAATCATCCACCTTGAGATATCTATCCAGAACATCTCGCTGGTATTAAGTTGTGAGCCCCACCCAAAGTGTAAACCCAAAGCAACACACAACTGCATTAAAAAGAACTTTGCGTAAAGTAAACAATCCTTGCAACCACGGTTACAAGCACTGTTGTTTTCCCCCTTGTGGCCACAGCACATCCCCTAGACTCATGTTTCTTTCACTCAAGCGTGTCATCAGGGGGCATGTACCCACAATCGAGCATAACGTTCCCTCTTGGAGTGACTACCTACTACTTGGCCAAAGCAATAAACAGCAACGGAGAACATGCAAGAATTACTTAGGAACAAAATATAAGAGATAAAAACCCAAATATATTACTCTATGACGATCTGAACATAATCTCATAATCCATTAGATCCCATCAAACTCAGCATAGCAACAACAGAAGAATTACATATGTGCCTCGATCATGTCGGGCAGGTCACGAGGTCTAAACCATGAAGAACAAAGAGGGGAGGAGAACATCACATAGCTACTGATCACGGACCCATGGTCCAAAGGAAACTACTCACGGCACATCCGGGAAGCGTCCATGGTGGAGGAGAAGCTCCCGGAGGTAGATCCTCCCTGCCGGCAGGGTGCCGGGAAGGGCCCTGACGGTGCTCCCGATCTTGGAAGCGCGACGGCGGCGGAACAAAGGCGAGTTTGAGAAATAGGGTTTTGTCTTCAGAGTTTCCCCGTGACGGAGAATAAATAGGCGAAGGGGGGCAGCCAGGGGGGCCACCAGGGGTCCAGGCGCCCCCCCTGGCGCTGCCAGGGGGGCGGCGGCCGCCTGGACACCTGGTGGTGGCCCTCTGGCCCCACTTTGGTGATTCTGGAAGGCTCCGTTGCGCTGATTTTTTATCCGATTTTCCGGAATTTTGGAACATTTTTAATATGGGGGAAACCTGGAATAGAAAATCAGCAGAAAACAGGAACTGGCACTGGGGTGGACTGAGTTAGTAGGTTAGTCCAAATATGATCAAAAGTATATGAAAGTGTACCTATATCATTGCAGAATCACACAAAACATGCATGGAACGAGCAGAAATTATCGATACGTTTGAGACGTATCAACATCCCCAAGCTTGATTCCTTCTCGTCCTCGAGTAGGTAAATGATAATAAACATAATTTATGTGGTGACATGCTACCAACCATATAAGAACTTTGAAAAGTAAAGCAATCAAGGTATGTGATTCAATTCAAGTCATAACGTGCAAGAGTCTATATTAGCATTGAAACAAGTAACGAAAGAACATTAGATGCAAGAGCTCTCGATGTCCGTGACTCCAATGTCTCCAAATGGTGTATGCGTGCAAGAAGGGGTATAGGGAATACGAGAAAAATGTATTTTTGTGTTGATAACTCAATCTACTAAAGTTTCCCACTTGGTCTTCTTTGGAATTTTATCTTGACTCGTCCGCGGACCACTAGCCAGGTACAAGTCAATTTGATCCACTCCTTTTCGATATTTTGAGCACTCATGCAATGGATGAGCGTAAGCACGAAAGTTGACACTTAGGATGGCAAAGAGAGAATATGGTGGAGGAGGAAGACAAAAAGGATGAGAAAGGCTCACATCAATGAGGACAATCATAGGCGAGAAGGCCAAATGATAGATATGATGTGAGGAGTAGGGATTGCCATGCAACGGATGCACATATGAGCTGAAAAGCTCTCCAATGGAACTATTGGGGGTGCATCTAACTTGCTCGCTCATGAATACCTAGAGCTCTTTTGAGGAGGCCCATCCTTGGAATATGCAAGCCAAGTTCTATAGTGTGAAGGTCCCCACATAGTTATATGCATGATCATCTCTATGGAGTACAAAGATAAGAGGGAATACTAGTGTGGATCTTTCGAAAGGATAGTAGTGTTGCCCCTTTCTCTCTTTTTATTTTTATTTTTCTCTTTTTTCTATTTTTTTGAAAAAAATTTGGTGGCCTCAATGGCTCTTTATATTTAACTCTCATTTGTCCTCTTTGGGATCTTTTATTTTGTCCAATTTGGGATCTTTTCTTCACTTAAGGGCAACACTCTAATTTACTAAGAGGGTATAGAAGATCTTTCACACTTTACAAGGTACTCAAATCATAAAGAAGCTGTAGCTACCATGATGTATGCAACGTATGCCGCTGCCAGTGTAGCAGGAACATGTATGACATGAAGATCAAGTCATGAAGAGGTGGAAGTTGCATGGCAATATATCTAGGAAAGGCTATGGAAATGCCTTGATAGGTAGGTATGGTGGCTGTTTTGAGGAAAGATATAAGGAGGTTTATGATGACAGAGCGTAGCATGCCAATGGTTTGGATGTACCGATGAAGGTGGACGCCAACTCTCGGAGTGAGAAGAAGGCAATGCACGACACAGGAGAGGCTAGCAAATATGAGGAGGTGGAAGTGTCAACTTTCAATACTTACATTAGTCTGAATAACTCATGCACTTATTATCGATAACTCTCAATCTAATAAGGAGGTTCAAAAAGAGACAAGTACCCCGAGGAGGAGTGTATGGGGGTTTGGTTATCCTTGTGCATCCTCGACTCATGGTACGTGAGTGTACTCTAATATTCGATCCCTCCAAAGATTAGCGATCCATCTAGTAGCTAGAGTTCTCAACTAGTTCTGTAGGTTTTGAAAATAAACACGGATTGCCCAAAATACGACACCTATCACTTATAGGCTTGAGCTCTTGACACCAAAAGTTCAAACATTACTCACATCAATACCTCAAAAATATTGCAAGATTCTACTAAAATTAAATAGCAACCTCAATTACCTACTTTCAAAACAAGACACAACTCAGTGCAACAACCAACTCTTCTGAACAAGATAAACATGAAAACTAAAGAGTGTTCCAGCAACAAACTAAACAAAAGCCAAGGCTCTTGCTAAAGACAAACTAAAACTAAAATTAGACATGGCAGTAGCTACGAAAAGATAAAGAACACACAACCGTAAAAAGATAGGCATGAAGAATCCTATGATGTGTTCTAGATTTTGAAAGTGGAGCGTGTTTCTCTCCCACACAAAGTAAGACGGGGTCTAACTTGTTATGAACAGCAATCAAAGCTAAATAAAACTAAAAATAAAACCTAAGAGCGAGACGCTCCAAGCATAGCACATAACGCATGAAGTGATAAAAATATAGTGAGACGAAGGACGAACTGATGATTGTTGATGGACAAGGGGATGCACGGGGGATCCCCAAGCTTAGACGCGTGAGTCTCCTTGAATATTTTTTGGGGATTCATGGGGGCATCCCCAAGCTTGAGCGCTTGACACTCCCAAATCTTCTTTCATCATCTTCCATCGCACACTTGAAAACTCCCTTCATACATAACTCATCATAACCTTATTAGAGAGGTTAGTACCCTTAATAAATAATGTTTTACCCTATGGATATAAATATATTCTTTAATAGCTACTGTTTCTCAAGATTTCCACAAAAAATTTCAAAGAAAAAGCAAGCTTAAGGTTTGCAAAAGTTAGGAGAGACAAAACGTGGCAGAATCTGTGAAAAACAGAACAGCAGGTAGTAATGAATTTTTTAGGGGTACTTCTACAACTCAAATCAAAAAACTCAGAACATACGAAAGTTCCGTGATTGTATAGAGCACACTGTGTAAAACATTCAGCTCAAAAAGATGAACTAGTGATTTTATCCGATTTTTTCCGTCACGAAGACAGAGTCTGTTTTCTGGACAGCATGTCACAACTTTCACTTCCCTTGTCATATGAGGCTATAACTTGGCACAAAGCTTGAAAATAGATATAAAATGATGTTTCTACAGTAGTAACAATCATCAACACCACTAAAAACAGAAGTAAAAACATCTTGGGTTGCCTCCCAACAAGCGCTTTCTTTTACGCCTTTAAGCTAGGCATAAGGCAAAAGAAGAATCAAGTTTTATCAAGAGAAAGAGAATAGCTAGCTCGTGTAACAGACTCAAAAGGTAACTTGACTTTGTTTCTAGGGAAGTGTTCCATCCCCTTTTTGAGAGGGAATTTAAATTTTATATTCCCCTCTTTCATGTCAATGATAGCACCAATGGTGCAGAGAAAAGGACGTCCCAAAATAATTGGACATAAAGGTTCACACTCTATATCCATAATAATGAAATCAACGGGAACATTGTTGTCATTGACAATTATAAGAACATCGTCGATCTTCCCCAAAGGTTTCTTTATGGAAGAATCGACAAGACGAACACCAAAAGAACAAGAATCAAAAGTTTTCGATTCAAACATATCATACATTCTTTTGGGCATGACGGAGGTACTAGCTCCAACGTCACATAAAGCATAGCAAGAGAAGTTATTTAATTTAATTTTGATCATATTATCCCAACCATCATCTATCTTCCTAGGTATGGAGGCTTTTATCCTAATCTTCTCCTCCCTAGCTTTGATGAGAGCATTTGTGATATGCTCCGTGAAGGCAAGATTAAGTGTGCTAGTGTGGGGGTCTCTAGACATTTTGTGTAGTAAGCTAATAACTTCTGAGAGGGTGCAACTATCCAAATCAATATCACTACTATCAAAGGTGGTAGTAGTGTCATCTAGGCTCACTTGTTTGAAACCCTCTATGTTCATAGGGGTTTGTTCTTCTACAGTTGAGGTATTAGCATCACCATTAAGAGGTCCAATGGAACCAGGAGTGCATTGGGTGCTAATAGTTTCAGTATCCTCAACAATTTGGATAGTGGCAACTGTGTGGCAGATTTTTTTGTAATTTTCAAGATAAGACACAAAGATAAAAACAGAAAGGTAAACTAGCAAGACTAAAAATTAAAGGTAAATGGTAGTGGGCAACTCACCTATCTTATCACTCGGAGTCCCCGGCAACGGCGCCAGAAATTTGCTTGATGGCGGGGAAGTAGTAATGGCTTCTCGCCCTTCGTTGGTTACCCCAAGTGGAAGGTGAGATGTAGGATAGCAGCAAATTTCCCCTATGTAGAGGATAGGGTTTGTCTCCCGTAGGACTCCGGCGATGATAAGTAGGTGTCAACGGCGCACCTGATGCGGACCTGCACACAACACAATTAACTTTTCTCCCAACGAAGTTCAGGGAGGTTGTCAATCTCTCCGGTCTTGCTGTTTACAAAGGAGCAAACACAAGAGATAATGATAATGATAGCAACTGAAAGAAGATACTGAAAAGGAAATAACCTTGTAAACAATGATAAGAATATGGACCGGGGTCCCGTGATGTTCACTAGTGATGTCTCTCTCCCAAAAGACGATAAAACTGCTATGTGAGGTAAAAAAATTACAGAAGGGCAATTGACAGGATTATAAACGCATCGCAATGCTAACTATGCTACAAAAGAAGGGAAGAGGCTCATAAGAATTGGCAGTATGCCAAAATAAGTAGACCGAAATCCATATGCATCTACTACTAATCATCCACCTTGAGATTGTTAGGAAACGTAGTAGAAAACAAAAAAATTCGGCCTACGAATCAAGAACCCAAGATCATCCAAGAAGATTGCATACAAGGTTTTAGGTCATGGCTCACCAACCGATGTAGCGGAAGTAGAGTTGGTGAAGCTCGTGGACGTAGTGGAATTAGATCTCGCAAGTTCTCCCACGAACAGTCCCTTGATCAATCCCACGAACAAGTCCCGCGATCTAGTCCCACGGACAAGTCCCATGAACAAGCTCCTCGAAGAAGGGTCGAAGGTACGACCCCTCCATTAGTATCCACACATCCCGTAGCAGCAATCCAGCAGCGCTCCGCCGTCCAGAGATGAACGCCACCGAGAAAACTAGAGGGAGAAAACCCTAACGGATTCCGATCTAGAACAGCGTCTAAAACGGGGTCTAAAAGTGGAGCAACAGGGTTTAGAGGAGGGAGGGTGGCGCATAGGCCTTGGGGACAAGTTGTGCTGCGCCCCCCACCCCTCCCCCACATTATATAGGTGGCCAAGAGGCCCTTGGGGCGCAATAGGGGGGTGGGGAGTCCAACTTGGACTCCCAAACCTCCCAAACCTTCCCACCGGAAACCTGCCATATTGGAGAGTTGGACTTTCCACCTGGAGGGGGATTCCTTCCCCTTGGTGCGCCCCCCACCCCTTGGCCGGCCAGGGAAGCCTAGGTGGCTTGCCCCCCAAGGCTAGGGGCGAAGGGGAGTGGGTGGTACTGCCCGGAACCTTCTGGAACCTTCCATGACCTTCTAGAAGCTTCCAGGACCTTCCGGGACATACCGGGACCGTTTCGGGACATTCCGGACACTTCTGGAGCACTTCCAGGACCTTCCGAGACCGTTCTCGGACGTTCCGGAGCCATCCGGATAGTTTCCAAGACCATCCGAGTTACAGTTTAAGCCACCGGATGACCGCGAAGGTTGTCGGGACGCCCAGCGATTATCCGGAAACTATTCCGGTTGATCCAGGACTTCCCCAGTACCATTCTCATATGTTCCGGAACCACCTGGGACTACTCCAGAGTGATTCGGACATAACCTTAAATACCCAGAACTACTTATGGTGCCCTTATGAACAATTCCATAAATCTCCGGAACTACTTCCGGTACCCGTATGAACTATTCTGCTTTGCTTCCACTAAACCTTCTACCATACTAGTATTCTAACAGACTACTGCTCGTTAAGTGTGTGACCCAATAGGTTCGGTATAATGCGTACATGACTCAGAACATCTTCCGGACATAGGTCAACAGCCTTTTGTCAATAGCCAATAATCAACAGCGGAGCCATGGACACCCATGTTGACTCCCGCACATACACGAAGAAACTTCGAGTGAACCATTATGTTTAGTCATGTACAATTCCCTTTGCTTCGCGATATATGACAAAGTTAGAGGAGAGAAGTTTGGCACCCATGTGTAACAACTTTTGAACACAAGCCACTCGTTATCCTCTTTGCTCGTTTGTCCCTTTTCTCGTTATCGTATTCCGGTATCCCCGTGACTGAATCACAATGCGTCTGGCCAGACTATAATGGATACCTTCATACCGAGTGGGCCCGAAGTGAATATCTTCTTCATCGTGAAGGAGCAAATCCCATTCTTGAACTATCACAGTCACTAGCCACACCATCTGACATACCCAGAACTTATTTTACTACTTCCCATTTACGGGAGGATTCATCTAAGAACCAAAGCATGTCTTCATGTGTGAAGCAACTCGATACTCTCATGGTCTAAGGAATTACGTATATGAAAACATTTCATGATATGACTTATAACGTAGTTACGATGTGAGCTCTAAGTATATCATTCAATACTGGGGTCGGTTCAACATCATTGTTCTGCTAACAATATGTTCCCATTGCTACTGACATCCTTGTTACAAGAACAATGTCCATGATTAAGAAAACGTAATCATCAGTTAGCACATGAGCTGGTCTTAGAGGCTAAACTAGGAACTCTTGGTGTTTACATTTCCACACATGCAAATGAGTTTTCTTCTGAATCTCACAGTCAGGGTCATTGCAATTATAGCACAAAAATATAAACATTAATTATGAACGTGGAAATATATATATAATAACATTTTATTATTGCCTCTAGGGCATATTTCCAACAGTCTCCCACTTGCACTAGAGTCAATAATATTGTCAGTGCTTGAGCACTTTACACCTATGGCATACCGGTGTAAGAAATGCTTCATTTGTGGTATAGACCTCATCTTCGGATCTGACGTTTCAGGCCCGTTTGTATCTTGCATATCTTCGCGTTTTCACGCTATCATAAAATTCACTAATTTTATCAGTTTAGCTTTGTATATGTTTGAATCATTTGGCAGGACCTTGGTTCCTTTAGAATAAGTCATGAAATCATTCGTCAATGTTCCATGAGCTTCAAGCATCTAGGAAACCATACCATGTTCATAAATGAATTTATGATTCAAAATACCCTCCTTGTTACTTCTTTAAGCAACAATATACTTAGCCTCTGTTATAGAATTCACCACAGTATCGAACTTGACATAGTTCCTCCATACTGTGCCACCCTTACGTGTGAAACACATAATCCCAATTAAAATCGAAAATCGATCGGAGTAAGTATGAAGACTGAATTGGTGTAATTGTTTACATCAAAATTCAGTTGGTGTAACTTGTTACAACGAGCTCTTCATTATCTCCATTTTCTGAGAAACATATCTTATCTATCATAAGTTTAACTTTTCACTGCTTGTCCAATGATCAACATGTTGATCACTTTGGTATCTTGCTCACAACCTTTTGGAGCGTTGGACATATCTGGTCGTTTTACATATTATGGTGTACATGATTAATCCAAACACACATGTGAGTGAAATTCAATTCATGTGTTTTGCTTATCAATGTTCATGAACACCGATTTCCGCAAACAACTTTTCACCGTGACCTCGGCAAGAACATCCTTCCTGGCGTTTTCATACTAAACTACTTTAGTATCATGTCAATATGCAGTGTTGGCTTTAGCATGATCAGGCACTTACTATCTTCATAGATCACTGCGCTCAATACTAATGCTATATTAGCCCAAGTACTTCAGCTGAAAACTATTTTCAATAAAGTCCTTATTTGTGTCAAGAAATTTATATCATTTCTAATCAACAATATGTCATATACATAAGGTTTTAGAAATATTATTCAGCTCCCACTTACTTTCTTGAATATTCAAGCATCTTCGTTATTCCTGATGAAAACAAACTCTTTTGGCAATTTCATCACAACGAAAATTCCAACTCCATTATGCTAGCTTCAGTCCATCACTGGATATCTAAGGCTTGCATCTATTTTAGCATCCTTTGAATCGACAAAACATTCCGGTCGTATCACATATACGTCCTTTGTTATATTTCCGTGTAGGAACTTTGTTTTGACGTTCATTCTACCATATCCTATAAATGAGATATGTAGTAATTGCTAATATAACCCGAACTGACTAAAGCATTTCTACGGTCGACACTATTTCGCCGTAGTCAACCTTTGAACTTGCTAGAAAACAATTTTCCAACGAGTTGAGCTTTATGGATAAAACAATTTCATCCGAATCAATTATAGATCCATATATATATTCTTCAGACTTTTAGTCTTTCCGAGGGTCTACCAAGTTCAAAACTTGACTTACTTCCATGGATACTATCTCGGATTATTTGGCATTTAGCCAAATCCCGGAGTCAGGGCCCATCAACGCTTCTTTGTATGTCACATGTTTGTCATTGTCGAACAACAATATCTCATTTTACATATCATGAATGTTTGTACAATTTTTGTCTAACCTGTGTGGTTCAGCTGCGCACTTCTCTGAAGATTCAACAATCTTTGACAAGTTGCACTGTCCTCCCACTCACTCTTTTGTAAGAAACTATTTTTCTTCAAAATACATTGTTCTTAACAGCAAACAGTTTTGCTTTTGTGTAGTGATAGAGGAATACCAAAACTTTTGGCATAACCTTAACAAAGTAGCACTTATCTGATTTGGGGTTTTGAGTATGTCAAACATATGCCTCATATACCCAAATTTTAAGAAAAGACAACATGGTTTTAACAGTCCATACCACATCTAATATGGTGTCATTTCAACAGATTTGATGGTGCTCTTTTCAGTGTAAAAGCTGTAGTCACTAACGCATAACTTTAATAAGTATAATGGCAAATTGATAAACGTCATATTTGATCTTACCGTGTCATACATGGATTGATTACATCTCTCGAACACTTTACTCATAGTAGTGTTCCGGGAGACGCAAGTTATGACACTTCTTCACAACTCATCAGACGTTCGCTAAACTTGTAAATCAAATATTACTTTCTACAATCTAATTTGCAGAAGCTTTATTTTCTTGTTACAATGAATTTCTATTTCACTCTAAAATTCCTTAAACATTTCAAAGATTTCAGAAGTATGTCTCTATTGAACAGATATCCACATATCTACTTCAACTCATGAGTGAAGATAGGGAATCCACTGCACACAACTACACTTATTGGACTACACACATCATCATGTATGATTACCAATGGTTTAGTTGCCCGTTCATGTATGGCCTATCAACGGTGTTTTAGTCACATTACTTCGAGACAAAGATCGCAAGTGTCAAGTGATTCATAATCATATGACTCGAAAGTCCATCACTTATGGAAATTCTTCATGCATGTTATGTCACTTGTGATAAACGGCAGTGCCACATCTATGTGGTATTTCTGTTAGTCTTGCGACGTTTAGCGTCAGTGTTATGGATGTTTAGTATTATTATCAAGATTCATAACATACACCCTATTCATAATGGAAGTATGGCCTTTACGTTATTCATAGCTTTGAACAACTCTCTTGCAACAAACATGATTCAAAATGATGTTTTGCAACAAGGCTAAAGTGTAGTAACAATTTACTCAACTCTAAAATGAATTATGAAGATAATCATAGAGTCAACACACGGTATAGTAAACCTTTTACCGTGTTCCCGAGCGTGTCAAAACTCATCATTAGCTAGTCATAAAGGCCATAGTATTTATTGCATCTAGTTGCAACAATATGCAATCGATGTGATATTCCGGTGATCAACAGTTTAATCACAATATACAGAATCCACAATTAACTGCTTAATCATGATTCCCAAGAATTACATCTCTTGACCAGCAATGAATTCATCTATAACTCCGTATGACTTTCATTTCTGAGCTGGTTATTCCAGTCTTCTTTCGTTTTGCCTTTATACGTATCATAGTTCTATTTCCAATGTCACTCCTACTCACAGAAGATCACACATGATCAAGGGTGGCGCAGGCCATGGACTTTCCGGCGTGTAAGTCTTACTAACACCCTATGGAACTTCCTTTCCCTTAATCCTCATCATCATATGATCATTGTTCTTCTGGATCCCACACATCAGTTTTGTTTAGAGCACAATGAACATTTTCACTAATGCTTAAAATCATACATTGTACTAGATATCTTATATCCAACATTAATTGTCTTACTACTGAAAACTTATTTTTCAGTTCCATGAATATAACATAACTATCCCAAACTTTTCGAAGTTCGGGTTTCATGATGGTGAAGACAATGCACTTAGCTGTCGTGGAATTCTAGCATTTTGGATTATGGACATAAGTCACATCATCCATAGCATCAGCGGGAGAGCATCAAAAATTTGCGATAGGACAAGCTCCTTCTCGACACTATTGAGGATAGTCCTCACAATACGGTACCAATCGTAAAGTTTTTACCAGATAAAACAGTTAATCAAAATCAATTGGGAAGGTGGTAACGCGAGCCATTATTCTACAACGATAATGCAAATACTAAGACTTTGTTCATAATTAAGTTGCACTTGTGATTAATCAATTTAATTACTTAGTGCGCTCCCACTCAGATCAATATCTCTCGTAATTGATGTTGGAGTGATTCAAGATCCAACCCAATCGTCCGCCATTGATGTGACATCACTGATGACTTAGACTGGACCGGTAGGCCAACTTGCCAATCACACCAAAGGTGATTCTTGTTCATCTTTCGATGGGCGTGTTCCGGTAGCAAACTTTTATCCAAACCGTCAAGACAACCAAGTGTAATGCGCTGTGTGTTCTTTTAACACACCCGCCTTTTATGCGTCACACACGTGTGCACCCATGTGACATGACCTGCTCCGGTGTGAAACATAGTATAGACGGTGCTACAGTTGGGAGAACACTATCAACTTGATATTGTTTTGCGAGAGATCACCCTAATAAAATACGACTACCGCGCATCAAACAAGGGTGCATCAAAGGGATAAACATCACAGGCAGTTCATAAAATTATGTGATATGATATAGCCCTTTGCTTCGTGAAGTCTTCATTATCTTCACGTCGTCGTGGTTGAAGTCACCGTGTCCACCAACTTTGTCCTTGGTGCCGGGACCAACACCACGGCTTCCGGCATGTGCGTCGGGGTCCACCTCCGCATCGTAGATCATCACCTTGCATCTATCTATTGCTTTGCCTCGAGCTAATAAACAGTTCTGGCACACAGGCCATAATTAAGTGACAATCATATGACTCCAGTCATCATGCCGTACCACGACACGCAGGTCGCGAATAAATATTACATAACATATAGCATCTCATACAAACACATTGCAAATCTTGAAGGCTATACCACATCACATGCATACTCTGCAAAAACGAGTTAGATCGCCATCTACACGGGTTGTTGCAACTTTTATCGTGGTTGTTAAGCAGGTTTACAAGGCAAACGAGAAACCCTAGACAAAACAAAAACACGATACTTCTTTTGTTGCTAGTTTAACATACGGGGTGCGTGTAGCAACTAATGCCACAAGCCAAACTTCGTTAAACGCGTGACCCCCGTGTGGATTTGAGTTCATAAAATACACAAGCCCGTTCATGTAAAATTTTCTATAGCAAGACTAGGATGAGATCCAAGGAATTTGATGTAGTCCATGATCAAGGCAACCAGCATACTAAGAGCAGCATAGAGGGATCATGGCAAAACTCAAACCTTGTAGCAAAATCACATCATGCCGTCGAGCAAAGAAAAGATCACATGATAGGGAAGCAAACAAGAAAATCAATACCTCATATCAACATATGATCTACCTAAACATGCATCTAATCAAGGATCGCTCTGATACCACTGTTAGGAAACGTAGTAGAAAAAAAAATTCGGCCTACGAATCAAGAACCCAAGATCATCCAAGAAGATTGCATACAAGGTTTTAGGTCATGGCTCACCAACCGATGTAGCAGAAGTAGAGTTGGTGAAGCTCGTGGACGTAGTGGAATTAGATCTCGCAAGTTCTCCCACAAACAGTCCCTTGATCAATCCCACGAACAAGTCCCGCGATCTAGTCCCACGGACAAGTCCCATGAACAAGCTCCTTGAAGAAGGGTCGAAAGGTACGACCCCTCCATTAGTATCCACACATCCCGTAGCAGCAATCCAGCAGCGCTCCGCCGTCCAGAGATGAACGCCACCGAGAAAACTAGAGGGAGAAAACCCTAACGGATTCCGATCTAGAACAGCGTCTAAAACGGGGTCTAAAAGTGGAGCAACGGGGTTTAGAGGAGGGAGGGTGGCGCATAGGCCTTGGGGACAAGTTGTGCTGCGCCCCCCACCCCTCCCCCACATTATATAGGTGGCCAAGAGGCCCTTGGGGCGCAATAAGGGGGGTGGAGAGTCCAACTTGGACTCCCAAACCTCCCAAACCTTCCCACCGGAAACCTGCCATATTGGAGAGTTGGACTTTCCACCTGGAGGGGGATTCCTTCCCCTTGGTGCGCCCCCCACCCCTTGGCCGGCCAGGGCAGCCTAGGTGGCTTGCCCCCCAAGGCTAGGGGCGCAGAGTAGTGGGTGGTACTGCCCGGAACCTTCTGGAACCTTCCATGACCTTCTAGAAGCTTCCAGGACCTTCCGGGACATACCGGGACCGTTTCGGGACATTCCGGACACTTCTGGAGCACTTCCAGGACCTTCCGAGACCGTTCTCGGACGTTCCGGAGCCATCCGGATAGTTTCCAAGACCATCCGAGTTACAGTTTAAGCCACCGGATGACCGCGAAGGTTGTCGGGACGCCCAGCGATTATCCGGAAACTATTCCGGTTGATCCAGGACTTCCCCAGTACCATTCTCATATGTTCCGGAACCACCTGGGACTACTCCAGAGTGATTCGTACATAACCTTAAATACCCAGAACTACTTATGGTGCCCTTATGAACAATTCCATAAATCTCCGGAACTACTTCCGGTACCCGTATGAACTATTCTGCTTTGCTTCCACTAAACCTTCTACCATACTAGTATTCTAACAGACTACTGCTCGTTAAGTGTGTGACCCAATAGGTTCGGTATAATGCGGACATGACTCAGAACATCTTCCGGACATAGGTCAACAGCCTTTTGTCAATAGCCAATAATCAACAGCGGAGCCATGGACACCCATGTTGACTCCCGCACATACACGAAGAAACTTCGAGTGAACCATTATGTTTAGTCATGTACCATTCCCTTTGCTTCGCGATATATGACAAAGTTAGAGGAGAGAAGTTTGGCACCCATGTGTAACAACTTTTGAACACAAGCCACTCGTTATCCTCTTTGCTCGTTTGTCCCTTTTCTCGTTATCGTATTCCGGTATCCCCGTGACTGAATCACAATGCGTCTGGCCAGACTATAATGGATACCGTCATACCGAGTGGGCCCGAAGTGAATATCTTCTTCATCGTGAAGGAGCAAATCCCATTCTTGAACTATCACAGTCACTAGCCACACCATCTGACATACCCAGAACTTATTTTACTACTTCCCATTTACGGGAGGATTCATCTAAGAACCAAAGCATGTCTTCCTGTGTGAAGCAACTCGATACTCTCATGGTCTAAGGAATTACGTATATGAAAACATTTCATGATATGACTTATAACATAGTTACGATGTGATCTCTAAGTATATCATTCAATAATGGGGTCGGTTCAACATCATTGTTCTGCTAACAATATGTTCCCATTGCTACTGACATCCTTGTTACAAGAACAATGTCCATGGTTAAGAAAACGAAATCATCAGTTAGCACATGAGCTGGTCTTAGAGGCTAAACTAGGAACTCTTGGTGTTTACATTTCCACACATGCAAATGAGTTTTCTTCTGAATCTCACAGTCAGGGTCATTGCAATTATAGCACAGAAATATAAACATTAATTATGAACGTGGAAATATATATATAATAACATTTTATTATTGCCTCTAGGGCATATTTCCAACAGAGATATCTATCCAGAACATCTCGTTGGTATTAAGTTGCGAGCCCCACCCAAAGTGTAAACCCAAAGCAACAGACAACTGCATTAAAAAGAACTTTGCGTAAAGTAAACAATCCTTGTAACCGCGGTTACAAGCACCGTTGTTTTCCCCCTTGTGGCAAAAGCACATCCCCTAGACTCATGTTTCTGTCACTCAAGCGTGTCATCGGGGGGCATGAACCCACAATCTAGCACAACGTTCCCTCTTGGAGTCACTACCTACTACTTGGCCAAAGCAATAAACAACAACGGAGAACATGCAAGAATTACTTAGGAACAAAAATATAAGAGATAAAGACCAAATATATTACTCTATCACAATCTGAACATAATCTCATAATCCATTAGATCCCTCCCAACTCAGCATAGCAACAGAAGAAGAATTACATATGTGTCTCAATCATGTAGGGAAGCTCACGAGGTCTAAACCATGAAGAACAAAGAGGGGAGGAGAACATCACATAGATACTGATCACGGACCCATGGTCCAAAGGAAACTACTCAAGGCACATCCGGGAAGCGTCCATGGTGGAGGAGAAGCTCCCGGAGGTCGATCCTCCCTCCCGGCAGGGTGCCAGGGAGGGTCGTGACGGTGCTCCCGACCTTGGAAGCGCGGCGGCGGCAGAACAGAGGCGAGTTTGCGAAATAGGGTTCTGTCTTCGGAGTTTCCCCGTGACGAAGAATAAATATGCGAAGGGGGCAGCCAGGGGGGCCACCAGGGGTCCAGGCGCCCCCCTGGCACGGGCCGCCTGGACACCTGGTGGTGGCCCTCTGGCCCCACTTTGGTGATTCTGGAAGGCTCCGTTGCACTGATTTTTTATCCGATTTTTCCCGAATTTTTGGAGAATTTTTAATACGGGGGAAACCTGGAATAGAAAAACAGCAGAAAACAGGAACTGGCACTGGGGTGCACTAAGTTAGTAGGTTAGTCCAAATATGATCAAAAGTGTATGAAAGTGTATCTAGATCATAGCAATATCACACAAAACATGCATGGAATGAGCAGAAATTTTCGATACATTTGAGACGTATCACGTGTGTAGGTCCAGGTGAAGTAAACAACCTTGAGTTGTGAATGGCGTCATTGTTCAATTCACCACCTACTTATCATTATCGGAGTCCTACTGGTCGACACTCTCAATCTTGGTATCAGCAACCGGTCCCTGGACGAGCATGCAACCAACTAGAAATAATGCGGAGATAACCCCCGAAGACTAATCAGGTTCATCCGTCATACTTGTTGTGAAAAAGTCATATTGAATGAACTCACATCGCATTTCTGGTGCCGCCGGTGTCGGGACCCGGGGTTAGCGTATGTAATTCCAGTCACGATGCAATCACATGGAGAGCCGAGAACCGTACCCACTTGTCTAAGCAGACAAGGCCAAGCACAGAACGTTCTCGGTAAGCATCGAACGTGAGGGGCATCCCATTCAGGCCGGATGATCAACTGAGATGGGTCCTCATCGTCCGCTCACAAGTCTAAATGCTTATGGGTGGTGAATCCCATACTCATAGACAAGTCGCCTCAACCATGTTATCGGTTGAATCCTAACTCTTACATATACTTACTCCAGCCCGATCACTTAGTCGGGGTCTAGGGCGGGCTCGATCATACAACCAAATGTGCACGTGACAGAGTCACGAACAATCGCATCGCGATGCCCCAAGATGCGCACATCTAAGGGCCACTTGGTGTATAAAAGACCGCCAGCCAGATCACAACTAAGGTCTCGAAAACCCATACTAAGACATGCATGTTATAAACATACACGCAGCACACATGCCTAGTATGAACAGCAGGTATCATCACATAACTCTACCAGTACTCTTTATAGATATACACATAGAGCATACAAAGATCACATGTCTGTGATCAACATTACATCATACAACGGAAGCAAATTAGGTCTGAATACAGACAAGTTTAACAAATGGCTTAGAGAAGCCATGTAAACAAACATGCCCTTCCACGAGGGACCAGACTGTTGTCTGGGACTATGCTAACTTAGTCAACGTCGAGCCTCACGAACGTGACTCCATCGGGGTCCGGGTTCTCATCTAAAACATAGAATAAGCAAACGTGAGTACAAAGTCGTACTCAGCAAGACTTACATTAGAACTATACTACTCATGCTCAAGTATCAAGGTAAAGGAGGTGGGGTTCAACATGCAGAAGTGCCAGCTTTGACTTGGCTAATCCTGTACTACGAGTACCAGACTTTGAGGTAAGAAGCGTACACGAGTCCACTACATCTCCAACCAATACACCACTATGGTCACTTCCTCGACTTCCCCACGAGGAGGCACACCATAGCACTCACGCTTATCTTGCGAGTTTTATAAGTATCCATTCAAGTTGTCTATGATCAAGTAGAGGTTTCCAAGTAGTCCATAACCGCGGACACGGATATTCGAATAGTTCATTAACCCTGCAGGGGTGTACATCTTCACACGCGTGTCATCGCTTATCGCCTCATTCTTGTCACCCTTCAAGCGGGTGTCGGACGTGGATGAAACCAAGGCACTACCCTCACATCACCTTCTCTAATCCAGGAGCCGACTACCTGAGTTTGTCACCGCTCGAGAGTCCGGCCGGTTCCACGAAACGGACTCAGATAATGTGAAGGACCGAGACGCCACCTTTGACAGATGGTTTCACTGTCTCACAGGTCCACCCACATATCTATACATAAATCAAATGGAAAGCCTGAATCTAGTGTGACTCCTGGACTGCATCGGGTACGTAAAGAGGCCAAACGGGGCTCCCATAAAACCCTACATGTGGTCATACTCTTTGTCTTGGATCACAAAACAGGAACTCGGGGCCTAGGGCAGTGTTCAACGAGACAACCCACTGTGTACTCCTACACAGCCTCTCATCGTTCACCTTTGTTTAGGGTGGATTCACCAACACGTTTCACTTTCATCAACACCACTGTGTTCATTCCAGCCCGACTCACAATCAAAACATCCTCATTGTACCACTAAGCAGCAAAAGCAGTAACAGTTGTAGGGGCCACATGCTCATCAACCAACTCCTAAATCTTCTAGGATTGTGGTTTGCTTAATACGGTGGCAAAATGATAGGTCATGCATCGGAATGGGTTCAACTATGCGAAAGAACGTGTCTCGATGATCTCCTAAACATGCATAAGCGAGACTGAGAGGGAAGTAGGATTTTATAGACATGATCAATGGGGTTTGCTTGCCTTGCTGACGAGGTTCGATATCGGTGTCTTCAACGAAGGGGGTGGCCTCCGGTTTCCAGTTGCACGTCTATCGAGCAAACAATCAAACAAGGTATAAATTTATTTGCAATGCATCAAACACATTATCAATATTGAAATGGTGATGTTCTTGGTCACAATGTGGGTACAATTCCATTTAAAAGAAGTCAAATGCAAAGTCATTTGCAAATGTGCTTCAATCTTGAATTTGAAAAAAAAGCCATATGGATGTTTTGCACTGTTCACCCAATTTTAATTGGTCAAACATGAAAACAGAGCCCATATTCATAATCCTTGGATTTTTCTGATATTTTTAGACATATTATTTGTTATATTTGGAGTTAAAATAAATTACTTATGAATTTCCCAAGTTTAAATGATTTTCTGGAATTTTCTGGATTAAATTAATTCTCTGGAAAAAAATTATTGCGTCATGCTGACCTCAGCATGACGTGGGGGCTTCTGACCTGTGGGGCCCCTCTGTCAGCCTCAGGGGGTTAATCCCCTCTGTTAGTTTAACTAACAGTGGGTTAGGGGTGGCCTGGGGCCCACTTGTCATGGACTCGGGGTGGGATTAGCAGGGTCATTAGGTGCTAATGGCCGGCGGCTAACCGCCGGCGGCTGTGCACGCGGCGGCGCCTCGCCGGAGAGGGCCTCCCGGCCACGGATTGGCACGGGGAGAGCACTGAGAGGAAGCCCTCGCTCGTGCGGTTCTTCTGCGACTACTGGGGTTTCACGGGAGGGCTCGAGGCCATGGCTACGACAACAATGGCGGCGGCCGGAGCACTGGAACGGCGGAGCGACGGCTACGGGGTGCCAAAAACGAGCGCGGGTTGGGGGAAAAAACTCGTGAAGCTCACCAGAGCTTGATGGCGAGCACGGGGAGGCCGGAGGGGGCTCGGTGGTGAAGAATCTCACGCCGGGATCTACTGCAGCCGGCGGCGAGAGGTTGAACAGGGCGTCGTCCAGAGGGCTCGTTTTTTCGATTCGAAGTGCTGGAAGACGAAGGCGACACCGGCGCTTCTCCTGGACAGCTTTTCCCGGCCGGTGGGCGTCTCTGGCCGCGCGGGCTCACGGCGGCGCTCTGCGGTGGACCTCGGGCTGGCGCGAGAACGACGATGGGAGAGGAGGAGAGTGAGCTGGAGGAAGGGGGAAGGGTGTGGCGCTCTCTGGGCGTCTCCGTGGCGTCCAGAAGAGGGCGAGGGGGAGCCAGGAAGGCTGGTGGCGTGGCGTCGCGGCCGCCGCGCGCTCTCGGCTCGCCACCGAGCAGCTTCGGGGCGAGGGGTAGAAGACGACAGAAGCTCGGGTGGGCTGGGCCGGCTACAGGTGAGTGGGCCTGCGCCTAGGTGCAAGGTAAGCCTCTCCTCACTGTTTTTCTTTTATTTCTTCTGATATTTGTTCTGTTTTGATAAAACAAATATCAAAACATTTTATAAAAATGCCCAAACAATTTTATAAATCCTAGGTGACCAGTACCTAGCCACACAAAGAATTTGGACATTTTTGAAATTCAATAAGTTTGAATTCCAAATCAAATAGGGGTTTATTTAATTTCCAAAGCCACTGTTTGAATATTAGAAAATTCCATGTGCATGGGATTGATCCCAAACCACTTTTAAAATGATCAGCAACATTTCTAGGAATTTTCCAAACATTCAAATGATTTTTGGAAAAAGATTTTTATCTGGCCATTTCAAAATAATTTCTCAGGGCTTTCTGCTTCCTCATTTTTGAATTTCTTTTGAATTTTTGCATGATGCAAAGGGATCAAACAAACCCTAGCACTTACCCTAGTTGGGGTTCTGACAACTCGCCCCCACTCAAAAGAATCTCGTCCCGAGATTCAGAAGTCATCGGAAGGAAGGTGGGGTACTCGGCACGGAGGCGATCTTCTCTTTCCCACGTTGCTTCTTTCTCGGAGTGATGTGACCATTGCACTTTGAGGAACTTGATCTTCTGACGACGAGTGACACGCTCTGCGGAATCAGGAATACGAACAGGGTACTCTCGATAAGAAAGGTCATCTTGGAGATCAAGCGTTTCATGGTCGACTTCGCGGATGGGGTCCTTGAAGCAACGCCTGAGTTGTGACACATGGAATACATCATGTACTCGGGAAAGGTGCGGAGGTAGTTCAAGTTGGTAGGAACCTTCTCCACGTTTAGCAAGAATGCGGAAGGGTCTGATGTAACGTGGGGCCAACTTGCCTTTGATACCGAATCTTTGGGTTCCCTTCAGAGGAGTAACCAGAAGGTAAGCCTTCTCATCAATATTGTAGCTCTCCTCTCTATGATGACGATCATAGTAGCTCTTTTGACGAGACTGAGCGGCTTTCAAACGATCACGAACAATGCGAACTTGCTCTTCTGCTTCCTTGATCATATCCGGTCCAAAGAGTTGTCTTTCACCGGTTTCTGACCAGTTTAAGGGTGTTCGACATCGTCGTCCATAGAGGAATTCAAAGGGAGCCATGTTCAGACTAGATTGATAGCTATTGTTATAAGCAAATTCGGCGAATGGAAGAGATTTCTCCCAATTCTTTCCGAAAGAGATAACACAAGCTCTGAGCATGTCTTCCAAGATTTGATTAACCCTTTCAACTTGACCGCTAGATTGAGGGTGGAAAGTTGTACTAAAGGATAGATGAGTTCCCATAGCATTTTGAAAACTTTCCCAAAATCTTGAGGTGAAAAGGCTACCACGATCAGAATTGATCACCAAAGGAACACCGTGAAGAGACACAATTCTAGAGACATACAAGTCCGCTAACTGGCTAGCAGTTATAGACTCGCGAACGGGAAGGAAGTGAGCAACTTTGGAAAGTCGATCAATGACAACGAAGATGGCATCATTTCCTTTCTGGGTTTTTGGAAAGACGGTGATGAAGTCCATACCGACCTTGTCCCATTTCCACTCGGGAATAGACAATGGTTGAAGAGTACCAGCAGGTCTTTTGTGTTCTGCCTTAATGCGACGACAAACATCACATTCGGCAACAAATTGTGCAATGTCTCTCTTCATCCGGGTCCACCAAAATCTCTGGCGTAGATCTCGGTACATTTTTGTGCTACCGGGATGAATTGAGAGGGGAGTGTCATGAGCTTCCCTAAGGATCAGCTGCTTTAGGTCTTCATTTTTAGGAACTACTAAACGATTTTCAAAGAATATCATTCCTTGATCATTTGTAGAGAAACATTTAGCAACTCCGCTAACAATGTTCTGCTTGATCTCTTGAATACTACTATCTTGTTTCTGGGCGGCTATGATTTGATCCTCAAGGGTTGGTTTCGCCACCAAGTTGAAAAGAGATCCACGAGGAACAATCTCGAGATTGAGCTTTCGAAATTCCTCATGAAGAAGTGGTTGATACTGTTGTAACATGAGGTTGTTACAATACGACTTACGACTTAGTGCATCAGCCATGACATTGGCTTTTCCTGGGGTGTAAGAAATTCCTAAGTCATAATATTTTATCAACTCTATCTAGCGTCTTTGCCTGAGGTTAAGATCTGGCTGGGTGAATATGTATTTGAGGCTTTGGTGATCGGAATATATCTCACAACGATTACCAAGGAGGTAATGTCGCCAAGTCTTCAGGGCATGAACTACGGCAGCGAGTTCAAGATCATGGGTAGGATAGTTCTCTTCATGTGGCCGCAACTGGCGTGAAGCATAAGCTACCACATGTCGATCTTGCATAAGTATGCATCCTAACCCTTGCCGTGAAGCATCACAATAGATCTCGAAATCCCTTTTTGTGTCTGGAGGTGCAAGTACGGGTGCAGAAGTCAATCTTCTTTTTAGCTCTTGAAAGCTTTCCTCGCACTTGGTGGTCCATTGGAATTTCTTATCTTTCTTGAGGAGTTCAGTAAGAGGCTTTGCAACTTTAGAAAAGTTCTCAACGAAGCGGCGGCAATAGCTTGCTAAGCCAAGAAAACTCCTAACTTGCTTAACCGATTCAGGTGGAGTCCAGTCAAGGACGGCCTGAACTCTCTCGGGATTGACTGCAACACCTTTCGCAGAAATCACGTGGCCTAAGTAGGTCACTTCTGGTAGCCAAAATTCAAACTTGGAGAACTTGGCATAAAGGCGGTGCTCTCTAAGTTTCATCAATACCAACCTAAGATGTTCTGCGTGCTCTTCTTCGTTCTTCGAGTAGATGAGAATGTCATCAAGATAAACCACAACAAATTTATCTAAGTACTCCATGAAGATCGAATTCATTAAGCGCGAGAAAGTGGCGGGGGCATTGGTTAAACCAAAGGACATGACGGTGTACTCGTAAAGACCATATCGAGTAGTGAAAGCCGTTTTTGGAATGTCCTCGTTTCGGATTTTGATTTGATGGTAACCTAATCTCAAATCCATCTTGGAGAAGACGGAGGATCCTGCAAGTTGATCATAAAGATCATTGATCCTGGGCAGTGGGTACTTGTTCTTTATCATCGCTAAATTTAGCGGGCGATAGTCTACGCACATCCTTTCTGTTCCATCTTTCTTCGTTACGAACAGAACGGGGCAACCCCATGGAGATGAGCTAGGGCGGATGAAGCCTTTTGCCAACGAAGCATCAAGTTGGGTTTTTAGCTCAGCTAACTCATGTGGGGCCATTCTATATGGGCGTCTCGAGATTGGGGTTGTGCCTGGTATAAGATCCACTATGAATTCTACACACCTGTCGGGTGGCATTCCCGGCAACTCTTCAGGAAAGACATCCGGGAAGTCACGAACCACCGGAACATCTTCAAGGTCTGGAAGTGGAAGCACATTCAAAGTATGCATCTGGTTTTTAGAGCTGGGTGATGTGTAGTCAATGATCTGTCCTGAAGGATGGGTGAGTTTGACTGATTTGGCTTTACAATCAAGGAAAGCATTCTGCCTTGATAACCAATCCATTCCTAGGATGACATCAATGTCCGAAGACTTGAGGGCTATAAGAGAAGCAAGGAATACTAAACCCTCAATTTCAATTTGATTGCCATGGCTTACTCTATTAGTTTGCCACTTTGAACCAGGAGTTTGAATGATCATTGGAGAAAACATTTCTTCAAAGGGGAACTCATGATGAAGTGCATAACTCTCCGACATGAATGAATGAGAAGCTCCTGGATCAAAAAGAACGGAGGCGGGGACATGATCTACTGGGAGTGTGCCAAGAATGACATCAGAAGCAGCAGTGGTTTTCTCAACTCAGATTTGGTTCACACAACCACTACTTGTGACTGAAAACTTTGCTGGGATGGCTTTGGTGGTTGATTTCTTTGGAGGCTTGTGACTAGGTCGACGTGGTGCCACCAACACTGTAGGGCATTGTCGGAAGTAATGTCCTGTCAGACCACACGTGAAACATACCCTGCCTGAATTGCTGGGAGCAGGATTACTTGATTGCACACCATCATTCCTAGAAGGAACAATGTGTTGAGGTGGATGGCATATATTCAGTGGTGGTCTCTGAAGAAGGTTTTGAGGTATGGCACGGGTTGGAATCCAAATTCTGCGTTTCTGAGGGGCTGAACTAGAAGAAGGGGCAAGCTCAAGAGCATGCTTGCGAGACTCTTCGAACACTTCATTGCCATGCTCAACTCTGAAGGATCTTTTGACCAAATCCTCAAAGGTGGCAAATTCGATGAGGTTGAGATCATGACGAAGGATAGGGCTAAGTCCCTTATGGACCCTTGCCTGCTTTCTGGCATCGGTGGTGATCTCATCTTGGGCATACCGAGCAAGACGGTTGAACTCTCTCACATACTCATGGATGGACATCTTTCCTTGAGTCAAACTACAGAACTCTTCCTTCTTGCGCTCCATCAACTCATCCAGAATGTGGTACCTTCGAAAGGCAACACAGAACTCCTGCCAAGTCACTACGTGACTATCTGGCTGCATAGCAACATAGTTCTCCCACCATTGAAGAGCAGCACCTTCCAAGAAGTATACCGCAAAAACAACTCGGTCATCGGGAGCAACATGTGCAGTGTCAAGCTTACGCTCGATGGAACGGAGCCAATCATCAGCTTCAAGGGGCTCGGAAGAACATCGGAATACCGGTGGCTTGAGGAGAATGAAGTCCTGAATGCTGACCACCACATTACTATGGTGGGCGGTATTCTGCTCGATGAGCTCCAGAAGACGTGTTTGATCGTGTTGATTCTTCTCAGCTTCCATCATGATTTCCGCCGCAGAAGGCGGTGGTAGAGATTCATCATCATTTCGATTCCGAACACGGTCTCGATTCCGACGAACAGCATTACGAGTTCCACCTGACATCCTGTGTGATAAAAATCAACAATCAGAACAGGTTGGATGATGGATTCAAGGATAACAAGACATGATGAAGGCGGAAAAGATTATAATGCGAAGGCAATGATTCACAGAAACTTGGAATAATTCCGGCATCATAACGGCTATGCGGGGATGGAAAATGAAACAACCTCGAGGAGATTGGACAGAACTTCCTCAAGGAACTCAAAACAGGAAGACTCTGGACGACCACAATAATCCTACGGCTAAAAGGAAGCACTCAACGAGATGTTCTAGTAAGACATAGATGAGCCTAGTCCTATCATCCCGTAGAAAAGATAAGGGTGACCCAGAACTCAAATCGATGAGGGTAAGGAGAAAAAGAAGCCTTACGTTGTTCCCTTATATACCCAAGTAACTATATAACTATAGAATGCTAGACTCGACTTCGACCAAGGGTTTGATAAGCCTACAGACAGTCCTTATCTGATACCAAGTCTGTCGGGACCCGGGGTTAGCGTATGTAATTCCAGTCACGATGCAATCACATGGAGAGCCGAGAACCGTACCCACTTGTCTAAGCAGACAAGGCCAAGCACAGAACGTTCTCGGTAAGCATCGAACGTGAGGGGCATCCCATTCAGGCCGGATGATCAACTGAGATGGGTCCTCATCGTCCGCTCACAAGTCTAAATGCTTATGGGTGGTGAATCCCATACTCATAGAGAAGTCGCCTCAACCATGTTATCGGTTGAATCCTAACTCTTACATATACTTACTCCAGCCCGATCACTTAGTCGGGGTCTAGGGCGGGCTCGATCATACAACAAAATGTGCACGTGACAGAGTCACGAACAATCGCATCGCGATGCCCCAAGATGCGCACATCTAAGGGCCACTTGGTGTATAAAAGACCGCCAGCCAGATCACAACTAAGGTCTCGAAAACCCATACTAAGACATGCATGTTATAAACATACACGCGGCACACATGCCTAGTATGAACAGCAGGTATCATCACATAACTCTACCAGTACTCTTTATAGATATACACATAGAGCATACAAAGATCACATGTCTGTGATCAACATTACATCATACAATGGAAGCAAATTAGGTCTGAATACAGACAAGTTTAACAAATGGCTTAGAGAAGCCTTGTAAACAAACATGCCCTTCCACGAGGGACCAGACTGCTGTCTGGGACTATGCTAACTTAGTCAACGTCGAGCTTCACGAAGGTGACTCCATCGGGGTCCGGGTTCTCATGTAAAACATAGAATAAGCAAACGTGAGTACAAAGTCGTACTCAGCAAGACTTACATCGGAACTATACTACTCATGCTCAAGTATCAAGGTAAAGGAGGTGGGGTTCAACATGCAGAAGTGTCAGCTTTGACTTGGCTAATCCTGTACTACGAGTACCAGACTTTGAGGTAAGAAGCGTACACGAGTCCACTACATCTCCAACCAATACACCACTATGGTCACTTCCTCGACTTCCCCACGAGGAGGCACACCATAGCACTCACGCTTATCTTGCGAGTTTTATAAGTATCCATTCAAGTTGTCTATGATCAAGTAGAGGTTTCCAAGTAGTCCATAACCGCGGACACGGATATTCGAATAGTTCATTAACCCTGCAGGGGTGTACATCTTCACACGCGTGTCATCGCTTATCGCCTCATTCTTGTCACCCTTCAAGCGGGTGTCGGACGTGGATGAAACCAAGGCACTACCCTCACATCACCTTCTCTAATCCAGGAGCCGACTACCTGAGTTTGTCACCGCTCGAGAGTCCGGCCGGTTCCACGAAACGGACTCAGATAATGTGAAGGACCGAGACGCCACCTTTGACAGATGGTTTCACTGTCTCACAGGTCCACCCACATATCTATACATAAATCAAATGGAAAGCCCGAATCTAGTGTGACTCCTGGACTGGATCGGGTACGTAAAGAGGCCAAAGGGGGCTCCCATAAAACCCTACATGTGGTCATACTCTTTGTCTTGGATCACAAAACAGGAACTCGGGGCCTAGGGCAGTGTTCAACGAGACAACCCACTGTGTACTCCTACACAGCCTCTCATCGTTCACCTTTGTTTAGGGTGGATTCACCAACACGTTTCACTTTCATCAACACCACTGTGTTCATTCCAGCCCGACTCACAATCAAAACATCCTCATTGTACCACTAAGCAGCAAAAGCAGTAACAGTTGTAGGGGCCACATGCTCATCAACCAACTCCTAAATCTTCTAGGATTGTGGTTTGCTTAATACGGTGGCAAAATGATAGGTCATGCATCGGAATGGGTTCAACTATGCGAAAGAACGTGTCTCGATGATCTCCTAAACATGCATAAGCGAGACTGAGAGGGAAGTAGGATTTTATAGACATGATCAATGGGGTTTGCTTGCCTTGCTGACGAGGTTCGATATCGGTGTCTTCAACGAAGGGGGTGGCCTCCGGTTTCCAGTTGCACGTCTATCGAGCAAACAATCAAACAAGGTATAAATTTATTTGCAATGCATCAAACACATGATCAATATTGAAATGGTGATGTTCTTGGTCACAATGTGGGTACAATTCCATTTAAAAGAAGTCAAATGCAAAGTCATTTGCAAATGTGCTTCAATCTTGAATTTGAAAAAAAAGCCATATGGATGTTTTGCACTGTTCACCCAATTTTAATTGGTCAAACATGAAAACAGAGCCCATATTCATAATCCTTGGATTTTTCTGATATTTTTAGACATATTATTTGTTATATTTGGAGTTAAAATGAATTACTTATGAATTTCCCAAGTTTAAATGATTTTCTGGAATTTTCTGGATTAAATTAATTCTCTGGAAAATGTTTATTGCGTCATGCTGACCTCAGCATGACGTGGGGGCTTCTGACCTGTGGGGGCCCTCTGTCAGCCTCAGGGGGTTAATCCCCTCTGTTAGTTTAACTAACAATGGGTTAGGGGTGGCCTGGGGCCCACTTGTCATGGACTCGGGGTGGGATTAGCAGGGTCATTAGGTGCTAATGGCCGGCGGCTAACCGCCGGCGGCTGTGCACGCGGCGGCGCCTCGCCGGAGAGGGCCTCCCGGCCACGGATTGGCACGGGGATAGCACTGAGAGGAATCCCTCGCTCATGCGGTTCTTCTGAGACTACTGGGGTTTCACGGAAGGGCTCGAGGCCATGGCTACGACAACAATGGCGGCGGCCGGAGCACTGGAACGGCGGAGCGGCGGCTACGTGGTGCCAAAACAAGCGCGGGTTGGGGGAAAAACTCGTGAAGCTCACCAGAGCTTGATGGCGAGCACGGGGAGGCCAGAGGGGGCTCGGTGGTGAAGAATCTCACGCCGGGATCTACTACAGCCGCGGCGAGAGGTTGAACAGGGTGTCGTCCAGAGGGCTCGATTTGTTCGATTCGAAGTGCTGGAAGACGAAGGCGACACCGGCGCTTCTCTTGGACAGCTTTTCCCGGCCGGTGGGCGTCTCTGGCCGCGCGGGCTCACGGCGGCGCTCTGCGGTGGACCTCGGGCTGGCGCGAGAACGACGATGGGAGAGGAGGAGAGTGAGCTGGAGGAAGGGGGAAGGGTGTGGCGCTCTCTGGGCGTCTCCGTGGCGTCCAGAAGAGGGCGAGGGGGAGCCAGGCAGGCTGGTGGCGTGGCGTCGCGGCCGCCGCGCGCTCTCGGCTCGCCACCGAGCAGCTTCGGGGCGAGGGGTAGAAGACGACAGAAGCTCGGGTGGGCTGGGCCGGCTACAGGTGAGTGGGCCTGCGCCTAGGTGCAAGGTAAGCCTCTCCTCACTGTTTTTCTTTTATTTCTTCTGATATTTGTTCTGTTTTGATAAAACAAATATCAAAACATTTTATAAAAATGCCCAAACAATTTTATAAATCCTAGGTGACCAGTACCTAGCCACACAAAGAATTTGGACATTTTTGAAATTCAATAAGTTTGAATTCCAAATCAAATAGGGGTTTATTTAATTTCCAAAGCCACTGTTTGAATATTAGAAAATTCCATGTGCATGGGATTGATCCCAAACCACTTTTAAAATGATCAGCAACATTTCTAGGAATTTTCCAAACATTCAAATGATTTTTGGAAAAAGATTTTTATCTGGCCATTTCAAAATAATTTCTCAGGGCTTTCTGCTTCCTCATTTTTGAATTTCTTTTGAATTTTTGCATGATGCAAAGGGATCAAACAAACCCTAGCACTTACCCTAGTTGGGGTTCTGACAGCCGGAACACCCACTGAGTTAAGATGTAGCCACGGCGTGAATAGGTGAGTCATCCAGATGGGTCCTCTGTTGTTGTAGCAAACGGGGCACTCGGCAAGATCGTCCTCGGAGCCTCCGGGTGACTCGACGAATAGGACACTTATCTCATGTGGGCGCTCCAGGCAGATGGCATGCCATCTGTGACACAGCCACACACTCTTTTTCTTTTCCGCACGGGGATTACCAACGCAATCGTCCAATACAAAGTGCAATCAGCTCTCTTTTTTGCAGTCGGATGGCCGAACAGGCGCAAACGGATGCGAACACAGTCTGGCGGGCGCAATTGGCCTGGCACAACCGAATACTGAGCAATCGGGTGACAATTTTTCTCTTGTCGCAGCTCGTTCAACAGATCATAGCCGACCTCTTTTTTCCCGCATCCGGATGGCCGAAAGGCACAAACGGATGCAACTGCAGACTAGCGGGCGCAATCGACCTGGCACCAGCCGAACTGATTGAGCAATCGACCCACACAAATGTGCACCCGGGTAACACTCTATCTTGGTCGCAACTGGTCCAACAGACCACAACCGGCCCTTTTTTTTAGCCGGACCGAGCTCACGCAGTCGGCTGGTCGATCTGGCCCAACCGGCTGGCCGAACTGACACATTACCGTCGGGTGTCTCTCTTTTTATTCTTTATTTTTTCTTGCAAGCCGAGCTGGCATCGCATCCGGTCACCCACACATAATGCAATCGGCCCAAACCTACAGCTTGGACAGTCCCTCTTTTCTTTGAACTTTGGCTCTTTGTCTCTGAACTTTGGATCTTTGTCTGAACTTTTCTGCAGTTGGAGCCAGGGCAGCCGGCTTAGCAGGCCTGCGCAGGGCACGAGGTCGGGGCGCAGCTGGCCGACGCACTTGGCGAGGGAGGAACAGGCACCAGCAGTAGTCGGCAGCGCAGCGCGGCTGACCTGGGCGGTGCAGCAGTAGGCCACGGACTGCTTGGGGAGCAGTCGGCGGATGGATTGCAGCCGGTCCAGAGTGCCAATGCCTGGGGCACACTACGCAATGTCTCGCAGGAGTACGAGCACTATATAACCAATGTAGAGGTAGTGTACGGGGAGATTCTGGCCTGCTTCTGTTTGAAATTTTTTGTTCGTCTCTAAATTCTCTCAACCGGCGCACGGCTGGGAGGGCGGAAGCGGAGCAGCCGACCACGGCCGGATGGAGGCCGGAGCAACCGGCGACGGTTTGATGGGAGCCGGAGCAATCGGCCCAAAACTAGCAACACAGCCAAGAGCCTTTTTCTTTCCTTTTCTGAACTTATGTCTCTTCTTCTATGTTTCTCTTTAGTCCGGCGGAGGCATGATGCACGGGACCGACGGGCCGGCAGCTGCCGCCGGCGCACAGCGGGCGGCGGCGCGCATAGAGCGACAGGGAGGCCAGGCTGGCCGAACTGAGAAATCGGCGGCTTATACGTGAGAGAGAATTGCTTCTCGCCCTTCGTTGGTTACCCCAAATGAAAGGTAAGATGCAGCGTAGCAGCAAGTTTCCCTCTGTGAGATACCGAGGTTGAGTATCGACCAGTAGGACTCTGCGATGATAAGTAGGTGTCAGCGGCGCACCTGACACGGACCTGCACACAACACAATTAACTTTGCTCCCAACGAAGTTCAGAGAGGTTGTCAAACTCTCTGGTCTTGTTGTTTTCAAAGGATCAAAAACACAGGATAATTATAGTGATAGCAACTGAAAGTAAAAAAACAATAAAATATATGAGCGTGTAAATAGTGATGAGAGTATGGACCGGGGTCCCTTGATTTTCACTAGTGATGTCTCTCTCCCAAAAGATGATAAGACTGCTATGCGAGGTAAACAACTTACAGACGGGCAATTGACAGGATTATAAACGCACCGCAATGCTAACTATGCTACAAAAGAAAGGAAGAGGCTCAAAAGCATGGGCAGTATGCCAAAATAAGTAGACCGAAATCCATCTGCATCTACTACTAATCATCCACCTTGAGATATCTATCCAGAACATCTCGTTGGTATTAAGTTGTGAGCCCCACCCAAAGTGTAAACCCAAAGCAACAGACAACTGCATTAAAAAGAACTTTGCTTAAAGTAAACAGTCCTTGTAACCGCGGTTACAAGCACCATTGTTTTCCCCCTTGTGGCCACATCACATCCCTTAGACTCATGTTTACTCAAGCGTGTCATCAGGAGGCATGTACCCACAATCGAGCATAACGTTCCCTCTTGGAGTCACTACCTACCACTTGGCCAAAGCAATAAATAGCAACGGAGAACATGCAAGAATTACTTCGGAACAAAAAATACAAAAGATAAGAACCAATTATATTTCTCTATCACAATCTGAACATAATCTCATAATCCATCAGATCCCATCAAACTCAGCATAGAAAAAGCAGAAAGAATTACATATGTGCCTCGATCATGTAGGGCAGCTCACGAGGTCTAAACCATGAAGAACAAAGAGGGGAGGAGAACATCACATAGCTACTGATCACGGACCCATGGTCCAAGGTAGACTACTCACGGGACATCCGGGAAGCGTCCATGGTGGAGGGGAAGCTCCCGAAGGTCGATCCTCCCTCCGGCAGGGTGCCGGGAAGGGTCCTAACGGTGCTCCCGATCTTGGAAGCGTGGCGGCGGCGGAACAGAGGAGAATTTGCGAAATAGGGTTCTGTCCTCGGAGTTTCCCCGTGACGGAGAATAAATAGGCGAAGGGGGCAGCCAGGGGGGCCACCAGGGGTCCAGGTGCCCCCTGGCGCGGCGAGGCCCCTGGCCGCGCCAGGTGGCCGCCTGGGCCCCTGGTAGTGGCCCTCTGGCCCCACTTGGGTGCTTCTGGTAGACTCCGTTACACTGATTTTTTTTATCCGATTTTTCTCGAATTTTTGGAGCATTTTTAATATGGGGGAAACCTGGAATAGAAAAACAGCAGAAAACAGAAACTGACACTGGGGTGCATTTAGTTAGTAGGTTAGTCCAAATATGAACAAAAGTGTATGAAAGTGTATCTAGATCAGCAGAAATTATCGATATGTTTGAGACGTATCAGCGGAGAAGAGGCCAAGCTCGGGCCGACGGGGAGCTCGGAGTGGCGAGCTGGCGGCGTGGCGGCCGGCCTGGGTGGAGGCCAGCTCAAGCGCGTAGTCGTCATGGCAGAGGAACTGGGAGCGCGGGTGGACGCAGCCGATTGCAGGGCAGCTCGGCGCAGCGGCGGTCGAACTGAGGCAGTTTGGAGAGGCAGGACGAATCAGATCGGTGAGCCGGATGCACTAGCTCGGGACCGGATGCAAACCAGCTCGGGGACTTGATGTATCAGCTCGGCGGCAAACTGAAATAGCTCGGGCACCAACATGATCAACTCGGAGAGGAAACTCAACTCGGCTGCCAAACTGACCAACTCGGGTGCCGGATGGATTGGCTCGGCGGCCGAACTGACCAGCTCGAGAGCCGGACTAAAAATAGAATGCGACGGTGATGATGTAGCTGGACGCAGCCTTCGGGCAATCCAGAAAACTTGGCGTTGAAGAAGATCATTGATGAAGAAAAAACCGTTGATGACAAGGATGGTCTCTTCGGGATCAGAACTCCAGTCGACGCCTCGGCCTGCCCCATGGTAGGCGCCAACTGTCGTCGATATGTGATAGCATATGCCATGGGGATGGCTAAAGAGGGGGACAGGCTGAGATTGGTGTTGTTGGTGCCGGAGGCGCGATTGGGAACACTCGATGTACCCAGGTTCGGGGTTCTCCGTAGAGATAAAACCCCTACTCCTGCATGTGTGAACTATAGGTGGAATACTATACATGGTTGCTCCTTGAGCTGTATCTGCTAACTACTCTGCTCCAGGCCGAACTGATCTGCTACTGCTAGCTAAGCCACTTCTCATCTTCTACTGCTACTCTTGCTCCTTCTCCTCTCCTCCTAGCCGCGAGTGAGGGAGAGAGGTGTGTGAAGGGGGGAAATGAGATGAAACCCCCTCCACCGTGGGAATCCTTGCCCCTTATATAGGTGGTGGAAAGATGCTCATAAGAGTGGAGACATGGGGAAGAAGACAAAAGAGAGTACAAGTGATGTGATGTGTCCATGTGATGTAATGTGAAATCTCACACCTACACTATTCATGATGTGACTAAAGGTGAACTTTCTTGTCTTATATGCTTGTCTTGATGCTTCAGTTGACTTCTGGGCAGCCGTACTGCGGGCAACCGGCAGCCAGCAGACGAGCAGTCGGCCGGGTGCGCGGGCAGTCGGTGCGGAGCCATCAGGGAGTCGTCCGAGCTGGGCCGCAGTCGGCGCAGAGCAGTCGGCGGGGTGCAATCGGCAGGCGTGCAGTCGGCCGACGGCAGTTGCGTCGAATCGGAGACTTTGGGATACCCGGGGGTAATTCCCCCGACACTCTTGGCACGGCATCCCCCTAGGCCGCGCGGGCAGGCCGCCTGGGAGGGGTGGCCCCCCCTCCGGATCTCCTTCGAGCGTTTGGAGACTTATGGAACACTGATTTTTTATATATTTTTTATGGAATTTTTCGGGCACAGTAAATATGGGTATAAACGTGCAATTCATCGGCAGACAGAAACTGGCACTGGGTGCACTTAGTTAGTGATACACGAGATAATACTCGCCCTCATTGGTTACCCCAAGTGGAAGGTGAGATGCAGTGTAGCAGCAAATTTCCATTAGCAAAGATGCTAAGGTTGAGTATCGAACCAGTAGGACTCGAAGAGATACAAGTAGGTGTCACGGCGCTTGACGTGGACCTGCACACAGATACAAATAACTTCGCTCCCAACGAGTACAGAGGAGTTGTCAATTCCTCCGGCCTTGCTGTTTACAAAGGATCAATGCAAGAGATAATAATAGTGGCAACTGAAAGTAAACTAAGGGTGTAAACAAAAATGTGAAGATGGACCGGGGTCACGTGATTTTCACTAGTGATGTCTCTCTCCCAAAAGACGATAAAAGTGCTAGCGAGGTAAACAAAGCACAGTTGGGCAATTGACAGGATTATGAAGGCACCGCAATCCTAACTATGATGCAAAGAAAGGAAGGGCTCAAAAGCAATGGGCAGTACGCCAAGGTAAGTAGACCGAAATCCAACTGCATCTACTACGAATCATCCACCTTGAGATATCTATCCAGAACATTTCGCTAGTATTAAGTTGCGAATCCCACCCAAAGTGTAAACTCAAAGCAACAGACAACTGCATTAAAAGAACTTTGCGTAAAGTAAACAATCCTTGCATCCGCGGATACAAGCACCGTTGTTTTATCCCTGGTGGAAACAGCACATCCCCTAGTCTCATGTTTCTGTCACTCAAGCTAGACATCAAGGGGCTGAACCCACAATCAAGCATAACGCTCCCTCTTGGAGTTGCAACAAATCACTTGGCAAAAGTAAAATACGGCAACGGAGAACATGCAAGAATTTACTCAAGAACAAAATATAAAAGAGAAGAACCAAATATATTACTCATCACAATCTGAACATAGTCTCATAATCCATCAGATCCCAACAAACTCAGCATAGCAACGGCAGAAAATTACAAAGGTGCCTCGATCATGTGAGGCAGCTCACGAGGTCTCGAAAGTCGAAGCACAAAGAGGGGAGAGGAACATCACATAGCTACTGGTCGCGGACCCATGGTCCAAGGGGAACTAATCACGGTACATACGGGAGGCGTCCATGGCTATGGATGGTCTCCCGGAGGGGGTTCCTCCTCCCGGCAGGGTACCGGGGCAGCTTCTCCAGGCAGCACCGATCTTGAAACGGTGGCGACGGCGGTATAGAGGAGAGATAGCGGAGAAGAGATCGATATTAGGGGTTTCCACCCCGAGGGCTAAATATAGGCGAAGGGGGCACCGAGGGGGGCCACAGGGCAGACAGGAGGCTCCCTGGCGCGGCCTAGTGTGGGGCCGCTCCAGGGACCCTTCTGGAGTCCCTGTGGTGGCCCCCCTTCCCTCCTTTGGTGTTTCCGTAAGCTTCCGGGTCGCTGATTTATTATCTGATTTTTTCGGATTTTTTGGAGCACTTTTAATGGCCGGAAAACTTGAAATACAAAAACAGCAGAAAACAGCAACTGGCAGCTGGGTGCACTAGGTTAATAGATTAGTCCAAATATGCTCAAAAGTGTATGAAAGTTCAAGCAAAACATGGCAAAGTCACACAAAACATGCATGGAGCAAGCAGAAATTATAGATACGTTTGGGACGTATCAACATCCCCAAGCTTAATTCCTGCTCTTCCTCGAGTAGGTAAATGATAACAAGCATAATTTCTGTGGTGACATGCCACACAACCATATAAGGACTTTTAAGTAAAGCAATCAAAGCATGCAATTCAATTCAAGTCTTAACAAGCAAGAGTCTATATTAGCATTGACACAAGCAACAAAAGAACAAAAGGTGCAAGAGATCTAGCTGTCCGTGACTCGAATGTATCCAGATGGTGTTTGCGTGCAAGCAGGGGACTGGGAAAAGAGAGAGAAAAAAGGTTGTTGAGAACAACTATCTACTAAAGTTTCACACTTAGTCTCCTTTGGATTCTTATCTTGACTCGTCCCCAGACCACTAGTCAGGTACAAGTCAAACTGATCCACCCCCTTTCGGTATTTTGAGAACTCATGCAATGGATGAGCGTGAGCAAGAAAGTTGACACCTAAAAGGCGAAACAGAAAGAAGGTGGAGGAGAAGACAAAAAGGTGTGAAAGGCTCACATCAATGAGGACAATCATAGGCGAGAGAAGGCCATATGATAGATATGATATGAGGAGTATGGATTGCCATGCAACGGATGCACATGTGAGCTGAAAGCTCTCCAAGGGAACTAGTGGGGGTGCATCTAACTTGCTTGCTCAAGAAGACCTAGAGCTCGTTTGAGGAGGCTCATCATTGGAATATACAAGCCAAGTTCTATAGTGTGAAGGTCCCCACATAGCTATATGCATGATGATGATCTCTATGGAGTACAAGGTATATAGAGTGAAGTACTAGTGTCGATCTCTCAAAACGAATAGTACTGTGCCCCCTTCTCTCTTTTTATTTCTTTTTCTCTTTTTTCTATTTTTTTATTTTTTGGTGGCCTCAATGGCTCTTTCTATTTATCTCTCATTTGTCCTCTTTGGGATCTTTTGATTTTGTCCTCTTTGGGATCTTTTCCTCACTTTAGGGGCAACACTCTATTTTTTTCAAGAATATAGGAGATCTTTCACACTTTACAAAGGTACTCACATAAAGAAGATATAACTATCATGATGCAAATGTATGCCTCTGCCAGGATAGCAGGATGTAGCATGTATGACATGAGGATCAAGTCATGAGAAGGTGCATGTTGCATGGCAATGTATCTCGGAAAGGCTATGGAAATTCCTTGTAGGTAGGTATGGTGGCTGTTTTGAGGAATGATATAAGGAGGTTTATGATGACAGAGCGTATCGTGCCAAGGTTTTGGATGCACCGGCGAAGTATGCGCCAACTGTCAAGGTGAGAAAGGGCAATGCACGGTACCGAAGAGGCTAGAAAAAGTATAGGTGGGTGGAAGTGTCAACTTTCGAATACTCACATTAGTCCGAAGAACTCATGCACTTATTATCGGTAACTCTCAATATAATCAGGAGGTTCACAAAGAGACAAGTACCCTGAGGAGGAGTGTATGGGGGTTTGGTTATCCTTGCGCATCCTCGACTCATGGTACGTGAGTGTACTCTAATATTCGAACCCTCCAGAGGTTAGTGATCCATCTAGTAGCTAGAGTTCTCAACAGGGGTTTTTGGTTTTCGAAAAACACACGGATTGCCAAAAATACGACATCTATCACTAATAGGCTCGAGCTCTTGACACCAAAAGTTCAAACATTACTCTAGTCAATACCTCAAAACTATTGCAAGTTACTACTACAAAGAGAATAGCAACTTCAACTACCTACTTCTAGTCAAGACACAAAACTCAGTGCAACAGGCAAACTCTCTAACAAGATAAAACATGAAACCTATAGAAAGTTCAAGCTAAAACAAAAGAAAAGCTCTAGAAAAACTAAAGCACTACAACTAAACAGAGCAGCAGCTAAGAAAAGAAAAAGAACAACTCACAGCTAAAAGAATAAGCATGCAAACCCTATGAGGAGTTCTAGTTCAAGCGGAGCGTGTATCTCTCCGACACAAAAGAGTAAGCTGGGGTCTAACTTGTTACTACAGCAAACAAAGCAAAAACAAACCTAGAAAAGTAAAGAGCGAGACGCTCCAAGCACAGCATATAACGCATGAAGTGATAAAAATATAGTGAAACGAGGGACGAACTGATAATTGTTGATGAAGAAGCGGATGCACGGGGGCATCCCCAAGCTTAGACGCTTGAGTCTCCTTGAATATTTATTGGGGGTGCACATGGGCATCCCCAAGCTTGAGCGTTTGACACTCCAAGATATTCTTTCATCATCTTCCATCGCACACTTGAAAACTCCCTTCATACATAACTCATTGTAGGCTGATTAGACAGGTTAGTACCCATAATAAAATAACTTTTTCTCTACTGGAAATAAATATAATCTTGATGAGCTACTGCTTCTCAAGATTTTCAAAAAGTTTTTGAAAATAAAAAGCAAGCTTAAGGTTCGCAAAAGTAAGGAGAGACAAAACGTGGCAGAATCTGTGAAAAACAGAACAGCAGGTAGAAAAGAATTTTTTAGGGATACTTCTGCAACTCAAATAAAAAAACTCAGAACATACGAAAGTTTCGTAATTGTATAGAGCACACTGTGTAAAAAAATAAGCTCAAAAAGATGAACTGGGATTTTTCTCTGATTTTTCTAGTCACGAGGACAGAATCTGTTTTCTGGACAGCATGTCACAACTTTCACTTCCCTTGTCGTATGAGGCTATAAAAGGCACAAAGCTTGAAAAGTAAAGATACAATGATGTTTCTACAGTAGTAACAATCATCAAGACCACTAAAAACAGAATAAAAGCAAAAGGAAAACCTAAATTCATTGTGGGCTGCCTCCCGAAAACGCTTCTTTAAAGCCATTAGCTAGGCTTAAAGATTATAGAAGATGCTCCCACAAGAATAAGAATTTTGAAGCAAAAGAGAGCATCAAGAAGCAAATATGAAACACATTTAAGCATAACCCACTTCCTATGCATAGGCATCTTGTAAGAAAATAAATCAAAGAAGCACAAAGTGACATGCATAGGAAGGTGGAACAAGAACAACTTCGAAAGTTTCAGTTTAGAGAGAGGTGTTTTTGTCACATGGAAGTTTCTATAACCAAACTTTCCTCTCTCAGAGTAATTTTCAGTAGTATCAAGAACAAAATCAATAATATAACTATCATATAAATCACATTGTTCATGACCTACAAGCACACGTGTATTGTTTTCAACACGGTTTTTAGGATCATAAGATAAATGCAACCCATCACATTGAGCTTTGATAAGAGGAAAATTCTCCGGAGTTGGAGATTTTAAAAGGATAATAGGACAATCAATTGTGGGTGCAATAGCAAAAATTTCATGCTTAACATGAGGAACTATAGCAAGTTCATCTCCGTAAGCATCATCCATAGTGGCATCTTGGCCAAAAGTATAGAAGGCATCAACTTCATCAAAAAGGGATATTTCAAAAGAATCCATAGGATGATAATACTCATATAAGGTAAGAGTCAAAGAGTTACTCTCATTAGAAGGTAGACATGGATGGCTCCATTCTTCCTCCTTTTGTTCGTCACTCTCCTCCTCTTTTTCATCCAAGGAGCTTTCAGGTTCAACAATTTCTTCTTCCACAGACTCCTGCAAAACATTAGTCTCTTCCTTTGGGGGAGAGATTCTCTCAAGATGATCAGTAATATAATAATTTGCATCGTAATTTTCCAAACAATAGTTAAGTATAGCAAGACTCTCAGATTTTTAAGGGGCATCATCAATATTTGTAAGAAGAGAAGTAATTTCATAGGCACCCTTATAAGCAACAAATTCTTCTATTTGCTCTGCATCATCAAAATCATAATTTCTCTTAGCATAAGAAGCTAAGGTTTCATCATCATTGTACTCACATTGGAAAGCAAGGTATTTGTGCCTCATAAAGCAACAAGATTCATCCCTGCAGAAAGATATATTATATATTGAGCACAAGTTTCTAGCATAGTCATACAACTGGTGTATTTGTTTCCATAAGTGTATCCCCTTTTGAGACAAGCGGTGTTCCCTGTACCACTTTTGTTGATCCTCGGTGAATCCTCCAGGCCAATAAGATATAGTTTCAAAGAAGTTAGACATTGATTGGAAAGTAAGGAACTAGACATACTTTTTTTTTGGATTTTTGATAAAAGACACCAAGATAAAAACTAAAAGGTAAACTAACAAGACTAAAAAGCAAAGATAAAAGATAGTGTGCAACTCCCCTATCTTGAAGAGTGGAGTCCCCGGCAACGGCGCCAGAAATTCGCTTGATACAAGAGATAATACTCGCCCTCGTTGGTTACCCCAAGTGGAAGGTGAGATGCAGTGTAGCAGCAAGTTTCCCTTAGCAAAGATGCTAAGGTTGAGTATCGAACCAGTAGGACTCCAAGAGATACAAGTAGGTCTCACGGCACTTGACGTGGACCTGCACACAAATACAAATAACTTCGCTCCCAACGAGTATAGAGGAGTTTTCAATTCCTCCGGACTTGCTGTTTACAAAGGATCAACGCAAGAGATAATAATAGTGGCAACTGAAAGTAAAGACTGAAAGTAAACTAAGGGTGTAAAAAATAATGTGAAGATGGACCGGGGTCACGTGATTTTCACTAGTGATGTCTCTCTCCCAAAAGACGATAAAAGTGCTAGCGAGGTAAAAAATCACAGTTGGGCAATTGACAGGATTATGAAGGCACCGCAATGCTAACTATGTTGCAAAGAAAGGAAGGGCTCAAAAGCAATGGGCAGTACGCCAAGGTAAGTAGACCGAAATCCAACTGCATCTACTACGAATCATCCACCTTGAGATATCTATCCAGAACATCTCGCTGGTATTAAGTTGCGAATCCCACCCAAAGTGTAAACTCAAAGCAACAGACAACTGCATTAAAAGAACTTTGCGTAAAGTAAACAATCCTTGTACCCGCAGGTACAAGCACCGTTGTTTTATCCCTGGTGGCAACAACACATCCCCTAGTCTCATGTTTCTCTCACTCAAGCTATACACCAAGGGGTTAAACCCACAATCAATCATAATGCTCCCTCTTGGAGTTCCAACAAATCACTTGTCCAAAGTAAAATACGGCAACGGAGAACATGCAAGAATTTACTCAAGAACAAAATATAAAAGAGAAGAACCAAATATATTACTCATCACAATCTGAACATAGTCTCATAATCCATCAGATCCCAACAAACTTGTGTAACGACCCGATTCGCTAAGGAATCCAAGTCTCTGTGCATTCTGTGCTAGTCCGTGGATCAATAGCTAGCACACACATGTCATAAGTATTACATCGAAGATCCAGTATTACGATATAGCATACCTGCATAGCTCAAGGCTAGCTTACAATAGAATACAGCGGAATAACAATAAAGAGCTTTGTGGCGTCCATCAACTCCACCGGCATAGTTGAGTATAGACATCGTAACCCTACAACGCAACACTTACTCGTCGAATACAATCCTGCAACACCGAAGGTTACAGCCCGACAACGGGTCAGTACATCTGATTTGTACGGCAAGTCACACGAAAATAAAAAAATAGCAGACCTACATCTACATGCAAGGTAAGTCAAAGGAAAGGCTTATGGTTTAGTTTTGCAGAAAGCCAGTTTTTCCCTCACATTCTACAACTAATCAAATTTTAATTTATCTTGCTAGTCCTAAGTATGGTTGAATCGGGCTACACCAATTCCAACCATCCGTTTATTAAAAGTTCCCACTCAAATTCTTATTAAGGTGAATTATCTGTCAAGACCATCCAACAACAATAATGCCCGGTTGCTCAAAGTTGTCCGTAATCGTGGACAAGGCTAATCATGATCAGTTTTTACACTCTGTAGAGGTTTGTACACTTTCCCCACTGGACTCAACCCGAAGATTGAGACATAGTCTTTCAGAAGAGGTTGCCTCCACCCTTTGGTAGCCGGTACACCTATCATATCTACATCAGCTAGCTACCAGGGTCAGGTTCCCCACAACTTTCTCATCTAAGCCAAAGCCCATATAGCCAGTGGTTGTACATGGAAGCTCCTAGTCACCAAGTATGTCTGATCTTTTTGAGCCTGGACGGCGCCCACTTACGTTCAGAGGGTAGATACCATGACGTAATGTCGACCACCAAAACCAACCATTAGGGGTACAACCTGGTCTCGCCTTAGATAAGGCACGAGCCCCCAGGAAGCACTCCCTGCCCGTCCAGAGGTGAATTATATTTAAGGTTGCTAGTCAAATCATTAAATCCTCACTCAACTCAATGTATTCTCAAGCCAATCCCCGTCTACAAGCATAGCAATATATAATCAAATACGAACTAGGGCGACAAAGAATACAGGATCAGATCATATGGCTATCCTACCAGGTTTGCAGCATAAGTATATATACTAGTCCTACACATGCATAGAGTGATAGAGTACTACATGCATAATGAAAAATATAGGATGAGGTATGGTCAAAGTGCAACTTGCCTTATACATTCGATGAAGTTCTTCACTCTCACGTTCCAGTCAACTCTACTCGTCATACTCGGAGCAATCTATCGCAAACGAAGGAACTCGAATAAGCAATCACACCACAAGGACAAAACAAAAGATCAACAAAACAATCCCAAAGGTTTTAGCAAACAAACAAAAGCTTTGAAGTGAAAGGGTGTCGATGTGCTCGAAGTGATAGGTGAAACGTGAACTCGAGTGAGTCAACGGATAAAGAATTGTTGATATCAAAGGTTATGATCAAAGGCATTATGAATTCAAGGAAAAGATCATGGCAATGGAAGGTGTGTGGGTACTGCCGATAGGATGTCTCATATGATCCAATATGCAAAAGGAATCATGTACGACAGAACACTACAGCACTAGCTCGAAGCCGGTTGAAGTTTGAACTAAATTTCAATTTAAACAGATCAAATAAGTATTTGAATTTGATGGATACATGATGTGGATATCCAGTATATGATAGGAATGTTCTTACAAACAAAATGGGATCAACCGAATTTGATCAATGGTATACAAGATACGACCTCCGAAAGGTCTAATTTCAATCTGAATACATACAAATTCAAAATGGTTTCAAAAGTTGAGTTGATATGTTTACTGGATAGAGGAGCTCAAAAGATAAACTTAGGCCTTTGAATCGCCTAAATCAAATTAATGGTTGATACGTCCAAAAAGCATCACTATTTTATATTGTGATTTCACCTTATTCATTGATATTTTCCACTTTAAAGTGTTGTTCTTATGTTGTTTTGGCTTATTTTACACAGTTTACAACTTTCCGGTGCCGAAACAGCAGAACCAGGATTCAGCGGTGAAGAAGTGGAAACCAAGTTGATGAAGCAGATCAAGTCCAAATACGATGAAATTTTACGGGGAGCATTTTTATGCCAAATGACTGGGAGTCACCGAAGGAGAAGGTGAGGGGACCCACCAGGCAGCCAGAAGGGTGCCTGGCGCGGCCCCCCTTCCTGGCCGCGCCAGGCACCCTCCTGGGTGCCTGGTGGCCCCTCTCGGTGCCCCCTTTCGCCTATATAACCCCTTGGGGGTAGAAACCCCTAAACAGGAGCTGCTTTCGCGAGACGCCGCCGCCACGGTGCGGAAACCTACAGAGGAGAAAACCAATCTCCAGCGGAGAGATTCCGCCGAGGAGATCACCTCCCAGAAGGGGAGATCGTCGCCATCATCATCATCATCGTCACGGGCATCATCGAGATCATCATCAACATCATCCCCAACATCAGCACCATCTCCATCTACATCCAATCTCATCTCACAATTGCAACTTATGTTGTAATCCGTACTATCTATCCCCTCTACTCTGTTGGTGTTGATTACTACTTTGTGGTGAATGCTATTGAGTTTTGTTGGAGAAATATTATTGTGTCCAGATTGTTCATCACCTATTTATCACCTCTGATCATGATCTCTTTTATGTCTTGTGAGTAGTTACTTTAGTTCTTGAGAACATGGGAGCAGTCTAGTTGTTAGTAGTCATATGATGTTGAAGTATTATGTGATGTGTGATACTTAAGTTGTGTTGTTATTTCTCTAGTGGTGTTATGTGAGTCGAACACATAACACTTCACCTTTAATGGGCCTAGAGGGAAACATTGTGCACAAAGGATGCTTATGGTGGGTTGCCGGAGTGACAGAAACATGAACCCCAGTTCGTAGACTTTCGCACAAGGGAGTTATGGATCCTTGATCGTAATGCTGTGGTTAGGCTTATGCCTTAATTACTACCTTGTATTTGCGGATGCTTGCAAGGTGTGTAATCATAAGTGTACACTTATCTTAGTCTAGAAGGTGTACTAGCATTGATCCACCCACCGATACTTATCACACAATACATATTACTTGGCAGAGTATGGTGAAAGTGACTAGACTATCTCTCCCATGTTTTCTCGAGAACGCTTTAGCCCTTATAAGTTCAGTTCTTAGGCTTATCCTTGTAAAAGGATTGGGCCACTTGCTACTCCTCAGTTACCCTGTTTACTTTGCCCGTGTTTTACTTTTCTGTTGCTTAAACCAAAAACCCCTAAATATTTACCTTTGAGTGTTTGCAGTCTTTCCTTATCCAGTGTCACTTATCAACACCTTCTGCTCCTCGTTGGGATCGACATCCTTATTTATCGAAAAGCTACAATTGATCCCCTAGACTTGTGGGGGTTGGCGCGGTTAACAGGGAAGGCAACCAAACTAAACCTATTAACTTCTCCGCCATCAACGAGCTTTTCTGGCGCCGTTGCCGGGGAGTGTAGCGCTATTGGTAAGTGAAGCTGGTAAGGAAACTTTTATTTTCTGTTGTTACTTTCAGTCCTTATGGACTCTTATGTTGTTGGTTCGTTGTTGGTAAGGAGCCGCCCCACGACTGTGGTGGTCACTCCTACCCCTACTGAAATTGTGCCCTATAAAATACCATCTGGTATTGTTGATTATGTCTTGGCTAATCGTTATACAGGAGAAGGACATCATCGGAGAACACCTGCTATATCTATCACAATTATGTTCTTTATTTAAGCTTGCAGGTGTGACGATGGAGTTCGTCATGAAGAAACTATTCTCCATATCGCTCAAAGATAAAGCTTCAGATTGGTATAAGCTACTCGATAACTCTGATTCGCTTGAATGGCCAGAGCTTATGTCTCTCTTTTATGCAAAGTTTTATCCTCTTCGTGAAATTCACCAAGACAGGAATTACATCTACAACTTTTGGTCTCGCGACGAAGAGAGCATCGCTCAAGCTTGGGGGAGACTGAAGTCCCTGATGCTCAAATGCCCAAACCTTGAGCTCCCCAAGGAAATTATACTCACAAATTTTTATGCCAGGCTTTCTCGTCAGGACAAGGAGATGTTGGATGCCTCCTCTAGTGGGGTATTCCAGACCAGAAGTATGGAAGAAAAATGGGATCTTATTGAAAGGATCCAGAAGAATACTGAAGACTGGGAAATTGATAAAGGTATTGAACCCGCTATAAACTATGAGCATAGCTACATTGAGAGTTATGTAAAGACTGATTACTTTAATACCTTTTTATCTAAAATTGGTCTTGATTCCCAGCTAATGGTTGACTTTTGCAAAGACTTTGCTTCTCATATTGATTCTTCCAGGACGAAGGAGAGTCAACATCATAAACCTTTCAAGGAGTCAACCATTGAGATTAATGTTACTGATCCTGTTTTACCTGCAGTTGTGTATGAACAGCCTCCTTATCCCTCCAGGATGAAGGAGCACTCTTTTGTTACAGGTATTTTAAATAAAAATGGAAGGACCACCTACAAACCTGAGGACACGATCAAGGTCCAGCCTCAAGTTGCAATGGTCAAGGATCTGGTAACAAGTGATATTGAAGGTTCCACTATTAGTTTTTGTGCTGTTGCCACTAACATTGTCACAGCCAGGAACAAAGGCCCAATTTCAGGTACACCTGTTGTATCTGTCAAGATAGGAGATCATAATTACTATGGGCTATGTGATTTGGGATCCAGCGTCAGCGCTATCCCCTTCACACTTTATCAAGAGATCATGCACGAGATTCGGCCGTGTGAGATCGAGGACATAGATGTCACCATCCATCTTGCAAATAAACAAACAATCTCTCTAGTTGGGATTGTAAGAGATGTTGAAGTACTCTGCGGGAAGGTAAAATATCCTACAGACTTTCTTGTACTTGGTTCAGTGCAAGATAGTTTTTGCCCTATTATCTTTGGTAGGCCCTTCGTCAGCACTTGTGGAGCTATAATAGATTGCAAGAAAGGTAAAGTTTCTGTTGAATTCAACGGTGAGCCGTATGAATTCAATTTCTCTAAGTTTTCTAAGCAGCCTCATGGTACTGACTTGTCAAGTAATGACAAAATTATTGAAGAAATTGCTTCCATTGCTATTCCTCCTAACGATACTTTGCAGCAATTTATGGAGGACCACAAGAATGATATACATATGCAGGAAAGGAATGAACTAGAAGACATATTTTTAAGAAAACCTGCTATCCTGAAGCACAACCTACCAGTTGAACCTTTAGGAATCCTCTCGCAACCAAAAGAAGACCCGGTGTTCGACCTAAAACCACTACCCGATACGCTCAAGTATGCTTATTTAGATGAAAAGAAAGTATATCATGTTATTTTCAATTCTAACCTTTCAGGGTATGAAGAAGAGCGATTATTGGAGACACTTCGCAGACACCGAGGTGCTATTGGCTATACTCTTGATGATCTCAAGGGTATTAGTCCATCCATTTGCCAACATACTATCAATCTCGAGCCCGATGCTAAACCGGTTGTTGATCACCAACGACGGTTGAACCCAACGATGAAGGACGTGGTTAGGACAGAGGTTCTCAAACTTCTAGCCGCAGGTATCATCTATCCTATAGCTGATAGTAAGTGGGTAAGTCCCGTTCATTGTGTTCCAAAAAAGGGAGGTATGACTGTTGTCCCTAATGATAAAAATGAACTAATACCTCAGAGGACCATTATTGGATATAGAATGTGTATTGATTTCAGGAAGTTAAACAAGGCCACCCGGAAGGACCATTATCCTTTGCCCTTTATTGATCAGATGCTCGAGCAGTTGTCTAAAAACACCCAGTTCTGCTATCTTGATGGGTATTCTGGCTTCTCCCAGATTCACGTTAACACCGCGGATCAAGAGAAGACCACTTTCACGTGTCCCTACGGTACTTATGCTTATAGGCGTATGCCTTTTGGTTTATGTAATGCACCTGCTACTTTTCAGAGGTGTATGTCTGCAATATTTCATGGTTTCTATGAGGAGATTGTAGAAGTTTTCATGGACGACTTTTCCGTCTATGGAAGCTCCTTTGACCACTGTCTCCACAATCTTAATAAAGTTTTGCAGAGATGTGAAGAAACAAATTTGGTGCTCAACTGGGAGAAGTGCCATTTCATGGTTAACGAAGGGATAGTTCTTGGACACAAGATTTCCGCAAGGGGAATTGAAGTGGACAAGGCAAAAATTGAAGCTATTGAAAGGATGCCCTATCCAAGGGACATCAAAGGTATTCGTAGTTTTCTAGGTCATGCTGGTTTCTATAGAAGATTTATTAAGGACTTTTCTAAGACCTCGAAACCCCTCACCAATCTTCTCCAAAAGGATGTTCCTTTTGTATTTGACGAAGATTGTAAGGAAGCTTGTGAAGTTCTTAAGAAAGCCTTGATAACCGCTCCTATAGTACAACCACCTGACTGGAATTTGCCCTTTGAAATTATGTGTGATGCTAGTGATTTTGCTGTTGGAGCTGTTTTAGGACAAAGGGTTGACAAGAAGCTGAATGTCATCCACTATGCCAGCAAAACACTTGATAGTGCTCAAAAGAATTATGCTACTACCGAGAAGGAATTCTTGGCAATGGTGTTTGCTTGTGATAAGTTTAGGCAGTATATTGTTGATTCTAAAGTTATTATTCATACTGATCATGCTGCCATTAAGTATCTTATGCAGAAAAAGGATGCCAAACCAAGACTCATTAGGTGGGTACTCCTTCTTCAAGAATTTGATTTGCAGATTGTCGATAGAAAAGGAGAAGACAACCCGGTGGCGGATAATCTTTCAAGGAAGGAAGATATCCCGCACGATCCTATTCCAGTCAACGACAGTTTTCCAGATGAACAGCTTGCTGTTGTAAAAGTGCAATCTCATTTCGATCCTTGGTTTGCAGATTATGCTAATTTTATCGTTGCAAAGTTTTTGCCTCCAGGTTTTACATTTCAGCAGAGGAAGAAATTCTTCACGGATTTGAGGCACTACTTTTGGGATGATCCACATCTTTATAAAGAAGGTGCGGACGGGATCGTAAGAAGGTGTATACCGGAACACGAGCAACAAGACATTCTTCGACAATGTCACGACAGTCCCTATGGAGGACATCATGCTGGTGAAAGGACCGCACATCAAGTTTTACAATCAGGTTTTTATTGGCCTACTCTTTTTAAGGACGCCCGAAGGTACGTTCTATCTTGTGATAAGTGTCAGAGAGTTGGAAACATTAGCAGGAGAAATGAGATGCCTATGAATTACTCACTAGTGATCGAACCTTTCGATTGTTGGGGTTTTGATTTTATGGGTCCTTTTCCTCCTTCACACAAGTACACACACATCTTAGTTGTTGTTGATTATGTAACCAAGTGGGTTGAAGCAATCCCCACTGAGAGTGCTGATCACAAGACATCTTTGAAAATGCTCAAGGATGTAATTTTTCCTAGGTTTGGAGTACCAAGGTACCTCATGACAGATGGAGGGTCACACTTCACACATGGAGCTTTTAGGAAAGCTGTAGCCAAGTACGATGTCAATCATAGGATTGCATCACCGTACCACCCTCAAACTAGTGGGCAAGTTGAGCTCACCAACAGGGAGATCAAGTTGATCTTACAGAAAATAGTAAACAGTTCTAGAAAGGACTGGTCAAAAAAGTTAGGAGATGCTTTGTGGGCGTATAGAACTGCTTACAAAAACCCCATGGGCATGTCTCCTTATAAGATGGTCTATGGCAAGGCTTGCCATTTACCATTAGAGTTAGAGCACAAAGCTTTCTGGGCTGTCAGAGAGCTGAATGCTGACCCAAAATTAGCTGGTGAAAAGCGGCTCATGAACTTGACTTCTCTAGATGAGTGGAGAAGTGAAGCTTACGAGAGCGCTAAAATGTTCAAGGAAAAGGTAAAGAAGTGGCACGATAAAAGAATTCTGAAACGTGAATTTAATGTTGGTGATAAAGTTTTGTTGTTTAGATCTCGTTTCAGGTTTTCTCCAGGTAAACTACTTTCCAGATGGGAAGGACCTTTTCATATTGAAGAAGTATATCGGTCCGGTGCTATCAAGATCAATAATTTCGAAGGCACCAAGCCTCAAGTTGTGAATGGACAAAGACTCAAACATTATATGGCAGGTGATCCAATCAATGTGGATGCAAGCATGATATACACAAGTACTCATGAAGAACATGTTGCAGCCCAGTTTCAGATTCCGACAGGAGCAGAATCGGGAAAGGTATGAATTATGGTAAGAAAACACCGCGAACGTCAATAAAAGTTTATTTTTCAAAGTTTTTGCAAAATTAGGGAAATTCCAAGCCTTATTGGAGCCGGAGTGGAGCTCCAGGGATGCCAGGAGGCCCCCTGGCGCGGCCCCCCCTTCAGGCCGCGCCGGGCACCCTCCTGACTCCCCTGTACACCGCCTCCGACTCCACCTAGACTCGGAACCTTCCTTCTGTTGCAGAAATTTTTGCCATATATTTGCCCGGATCGTCCCGGCACCGTACCTCAAAATTTCGTGTGTTTTCTCTTTCGGTTGTTTCTGCCAGGAAAACTTTTAGCAGATTTAGGTGCCATGGCTTCTCCAAGTTCCCCCAAGGACAAGTTCGTCGTCAACGTCATCAACCCTTACCTCGCAGAGGTGAGGAAGCATCCTCAGGTCCTTCATGTTGAGGACGGTGTCCTCCGCAAGGAAGATTTGAAGGGGCCAGTCAAAGGGGGGAGCACCGAAGATCGGCTGAAGGAGATGGAACAAGAGGTTATCAAGTACAAGAAGATGGTGGAGCGTAGTGTTGAAGACAACTTCGACATGATGAACGAGTTGAAGACTTTCCACGAGAAGGAGACAAAGAGGATGCTGTCGAGTTTGTCTACATTAGAAGACAAGCTCTACGCACTACAAGCACAAATCTATGATCTTCAGAACCAGAACTGTGAGTATGAACTCAAGTTCTCACGTATGGGTTTGGCTACTGAGTGCAGGATCCCGGAGACCGAGATGACCTTCGAGACTGGAGAACCTTTACCGTGGAAGCGCTTCGCCTGGGAAAGCATGTTCATCCCCAACAACAAGGAGCAGGAAGAGGAGGAGTAAAACTCCTCGGGTAATGGCATCCCATTGGCTTGTTCCAAGCTTGGGGGTGTGCCTGGTATCTTTTATCTTTTGTCTTTGTCTTTAGGAGTCAAGTAGAGTCTTATCATGTTTAGGGAGGTCACTTTATGAAATAGGTGTTGCTTTGAGGTCTATCACTCCTTTTGTGGAGAGCTTTGTATCAGTGAGTTCGGAGTCGTCTATGAAGGAATATTAATGAGAAGTTTATTGGTTTCTTCGCTACACTTGGTATTCTCTTCACGCAATCGACATCATGAGATGATTCTTATGGGGAGTTTTGACCTTATATCAGGTATGGCTTCGAAAACTTTATTTAATCTTGGCAAGTATAGCTTTGGTCAAAACAACAAGCATGTTTTTCTCAAAGTAGCGACATAGACAAAACCTTTGTGTTATTATGCTTGAAGTGTTATGTTGACAAGGAAGACAACTTGATGTTTCATGTTAGTCTTAATGTTTATGCTTTGTACTGCTTGTATCTAAGTTGTCATCATTTGTCTGCTCTCTCAAAGCCTTGCTAGCCAAAACTCTGTACCAAGCGGAATTCTGCTTGTACTTCCATACCCTGAAACCAACATCTTCCACTTGAGTCCACCATACCTACCTACTTGTGGTATTCCACTACCACTCCTAAAGTATATAATTTATGTGCTATCTTTAGATGTTCAAAATCTTCTGTTTTGTGCCACTGATTCAGCTCATGAGGAAGTGGTGGGTAACCCATGATCTTCTTAATTTGGACAAGTTTTATCTTGGGATTGCATGTCTAATCTGCAAACCCCTAATACGAGAAGGGACTGTCATGAGTGCCCAGCTCGTAAAAGATAAATACTAAACACACAAGTTCCTTCCCCCTTTTTCGAGTGATAAACAAAGGAATCCAAGGGGATGTGATCGTCCCCACATGGGAGTCGTTCCTCGAAACTTGTCCAAATCATGAAGTGAGTGAGTTATCTATCAGCATTCGTTGACGGATCATGCACCTCCCAAAAGCTTGTTTTTATTCTGTTTGATCTAGAGATGGCACATGAGTTTTCCCTAATTACCCTTTTGCACGGGGTTTATCTTTATTTTGTGCTGAGTCAGTCCTTCCTTCTTCCTTCCTTTCTAAAGAGAGAGAGCAGACACTTGGTGTTAATAAAGATGCTTGCATATAAAGTTGCATTGAGATCTAGCATGTCACATCTTCGTTGACATTATCTATTGATAAGTAAGTTGTTTGCAAAATCTTATGCTTAGTAGACATCTTCCTTTGTGTTGGCATGTGCACTTATTGACTAATAGCATGTTCTTTCAAAAGTTTCAACTGTTTAATCAAAAGAGAAAGAGCAAAAGTAAAAGCTATTAGTTGTTCCTTGACCAAGGCTATGTTTGTCATGATTTGATGAGTTATCCAGGTCCTACTTTGTTATAATTGTTACTACTTCTTATAAGGACCTTATGAGTTGAGGTTGTTGTTGAGGATGCTTAAGTTTGGTGAGGAATCTTGATGCTTCTTCTTCGTATTCTTTTTATCGACACTTCACTCTCTAAACTTGTGGACAGGTTTACCGAGCTCAGTAATCGCTTGAGGACAAGCGAGGTCTAAGCTTGGGGGAGTTGATACGTCCAAAAAGCATCACTATTTTATATTGTGATTTCACCTTATTCATTGATATTTTCCACTTTAAAGTGTTGTTCTTATGTTGTTTTGGCTTATTTTACACAGTTTACAACTTTCCGGTGCCGAAACAGCAGAACCAGGATTCAGCGGTGAAGAAGTGGAAACCAAGTTGCTGAAGCAGATCAAGTCCAAATACGATGAAATTTTACGGGGAGAATTTTTATGCCAAATGACTGGGAGTCACCGAAGGAGAAGGTGAGGGGACCCACCAGGCAGCCAGAAGGGTGCCTGGCGCGGCCCCCCTTCCTGGCCGCGCCAGGCACCCTCCTGGGTGCCTGGTGGCCCCTCTCGGTGCCCCCTTTCGCCTATATAACCCCTTGGGGGTAGAAACCCCTAAACAGGAGCTGCTTTCGCGAGACGCCGCCGCCACGGTGCGGAAACCTACAGAGGAGAAAACCAATCTCCGGCGAAGAGATTCCGCCGGGGAGATCACCTCCCAGAAGGGGAGATCGTCGCCATCATCATCATCATCGTCACGGGCATCATCGAGATCATCATCAACATCATCCCCAACATCAGCACCATCTCCATCTACATCCAATCTCATCTCACAATTGCAACTTGTGTTGTAATCCGTACTATCTATCCCCTCTACTCTGTTGGTGTTGATTACTACTTTGTGGTGAATGCTATTGAGTTTTGTTGGAGAAATATTATTGTGTCCAGATTGTTCATCACCTATTTATCACCTCTGATCATGATCTCTTTTATGTCTTGTGAGTAGTTACTTTAGTTCTTGAGAACATGGGAGCAGTCTAGTTGTTAGTAGTCATATGATGTTGAAGTATTATGTGTTGTGTGATACTTAAGTTGTGTTGTTATTTCTCTAGTGGTGTTATGTGAGTCGAACACATAACACTTCACCTTTAATGGGCCTAGAGGGAAACATTGTGCACAAAGGATGCTTATGGTGGGTTGCCGGAGTGACAGAAACCTGAACCCCAGTTCGCGGACTTTCGCACAAGGGAGTTATGGATCCTTGATCGTAATGCTGTGGTTAGGCTTATGCCTTAATTATTACCTTGTATTTGAGGATGCTTGCAAGGTGTGTAATCATAAGAGTACACTTATCTTAGTCTAGAAGGTGTACTAGCATTGATCCACCCACCGATACTTATCACACAATACATATTACTTGGCAGAGTATGGTGAAAGTGACTAGACTATCTCTCCCGTGTTTTCTCGAGGACGCTTTAGCCCTTATAAGTTCAGTTCTTAGGCTTATCCTTGTAAAAGGATTGGGCCACTTGCTACTCCTCAGTTACCCTGTTTACTTTGCCCGTCTTTTACTTTTCTGTTGCTTAAACCAAAAACCCCTAAATATTTACCTTTGAGTGTTTGCAGTCTTTCCTTATCCAGTGTCACTTATCAACACCTTCTGCTCCTCGTTGGGATCGACATCCTTATTTATCGAAAAGCTACAATTGATCCCCTAGACTTGTGGGGGTTGGCGCGGTTAACAGGGAAGGCAACCCAACTAAACCTATTAACTTCTCCGCCATCAATGGTTTAGAAGGTGTGGCTAAAATAAAACTGTAAACTAATCTGTGAGATACAAAACTGATCTGCGAAAAATGGTATTATGACTGGGTCACTGTTAAAAAAACAGTGAAGCTCACCGTGTACACAGGAAGGTGCCAGAATAGAACTAGACATGCTCAGCTTCGGACGTCGAGGCCATCGGCTCCGGTGAATTTTCGTTACACAAGATGTCTACCACGTGACCCGTACGGAGGGCAACGCGATGGTGCTGACGAAAGCGACGGGCGGATTTTAGCTTGACCGCGGCAGTGACGTGAGCCCGGTGCACCCGGTGAACTCAGGCGCTCTCAGATGGTGTCGGCTTGTTTCCGCGGAACGCGTAAAGTGACGAACTATCGAGACGCAATTGACGACAAAAACAGCGGCGGCAGTTGCCTCCGGCGAACTCCGACGTGGCACGGTGGCGAGGTCGGCGGCCCTGTGGTGGCACGGGAGTGGCGTGGGGCTGACGGGAAGCGCAGCGCGCAGCCTGTGGCTGGCGCTGACTGGACGAGGTCGCCGGCGCGGTGGTGCTCCGGCCGTGGTGGCAGGCGGCGCGGCATCGCGGGCGCGGTGGCGCTCCGGCCGTGGCAGGGTGGCGGCGGCCATGGGGCGCAGGCTCCGCTGCTAGGTGCAGCGCCCGCCGGCATAGGGTGGCGCGGCGGCCGTGGGGCGGCGCGGGGAGCCCTGGCTCGGGCGTGCGTGCTCCGGCTTAGGCGGCGCGGCACGGCCGGGCGACAAGGTTGGCCGGCGGCGAGGTGGCCGGGGCGAGGCGGCCCGGTGGCCAGAGGTGGCGTCGGTCGGGCGGCGGCGCGGAGGCACGCAGGGTGTGGCGGCGGACGAGGTTAGGGTTAGGGAGGCAGTGAAAAAAACAGGTCTCCCAAAAAAATATAAATAGGTCGTAAGAAGAAAAAAAACAAGGTGGGCCAGGTGGGCGGCCCAGTTGCAATTGCAGTTTTTTTTAACTTTCCAACTTCAAGCAATTTTATAAAATCAACCACACCTCAGAAAAATATAAAGTAAAATTCTAAATTCATCAAATAATTTAAAAAAATTGCAATGGAAATAATTACCAAATTCTTAACTAAAAATAATAACATTTTTCAATGAATTTATTTAGTTATAAAATATTTTAGAAATTCACAAAATCTCAAATAATTATTTAAATAGTTTCCACTCAATTTTCTTGAAAAAAGTCATTTTATCTTCTCTCATGTTATTATTATTTTGAATGGAAAATTATTTAAATAACTCCAATTAAATTAAAATAAAATCATATTAAAACATTTCCAACTTTCTTTTATAATGAAGGAGTCATATTACCTTCTCTCATTTTAATTTGTTGGATTTGTTTTAAATAATAAATTCCAAAACTCCAACAATGAATATTAGGGAAAGTCCTTTTATTCCCTCTCTTTTTAATATTCAATAAACTCCAAAAAGTTTTAAATCCCAGAGAAAATCAAACACATCAAGGAAACAATCATTATCTATTTAATTTATTAACATTCCAAAATTTAGAAAATTTTGGGATGTTACAGACTACCACCCTTAAAAGAAATCTCGTCCTCGAGATTCGAAAAGGCTAGAAAGAAAAAGGTTCGGGTTTGGGTCTTCATGATAGTCCACCGATCCTCCGATGAGCTAGGGTATACCACCCTTAAAATGAATCTGGCATGGTCTTCAAAAGTTTTAATCTATCGATGACATCCTTCATAAAGATTAACCTCCTCCGAGGTCTTGAATCCTTAGCAAAAGAGGAATCTTCCATATACCGAACCTTAATGGCTGACAGTCAGGCGCCAATACTAAGCAACTATCGATTCCCTCATGGTGATCATCAAGGATACTTTTACGGGATATCTGCAGCAAAAGGTCTTGGTCCATACTCACCGTGTAACACATACGGTAATCTCCTACAGGGGTCACACATCGTACCATTCTATGGCTCAGGTTTAACATCGTTGTCTCTCTGCTATAGGTAAGTCACTCAAGATTTACTATCCCACATAGCAAGAGCGAATAATAAGGGTAGTCGTCATGGTGATCAATCCATTCTGCACCCATATCATTACCTTGTATATGGTTTGGCAAATCCCGTAATCTAACACTCGGTCATCCTCAAAAGCATTGCAGAAAGTCCTCTTGTTCATGAACTGGGTTCAGATAAGTCCATGGTTCTGCAAGCCAAACAAACATCTATTGTTTCCTCACAACACTCAGGTTTGCGCAAAATGTTATAAAACATGCACTGATGAACTACAAATCCCTCCAAGGTTCTTCGTTCAGCAAGATTGTGTTTGCTTGTTGTAAGATCCTGACACACGGGGATTTCCTTGAACTCGGCAGTATGTTGTATCCATCTTTATTCCAGTCTTGAGATTAGAAGCCCTTGTAGTAGCTTCTTCAATGTAGGGATTAGGATGAGAGGGAATAGGATGCAGAGAGAGATATACCCATACAAACATCACACTAGTTTTGAAAACATAAGTTTTGATGTGTAGCTGTCGGTAAAAACAAGAAATGACAGCTCACAGACACGATCTAACGGTAGAAACTTTGAATCTCCAGGTCTTCAAGTCTTCAATGACGGCAGATTCAGTTTTTTAATGTCGAAGCAATCTTCATATCGTTGAGTTACTTGCCAACTTATTCTTGTTGTTGTTATGTATCCTTTAGTCTTGAAGCATACTAAATAGATGAGGGTCTAAGGTAACGTAAACTTATTCTACTCGCATAGAAGAAACACAAAGGACCACACACAACATCAATCAAAGACATATCAGGGTCAAAGGGCACAAGACAAAACTTAACAAAACAATTCATGACATAGAACATCTAGTTCATCCATAGCAAAAACACACATCGATCCACATCTCCAACTAACATAAAAGGTACCACCGTACACTTAGTACACACCACGAATATTCTATTCTCCAATTGCAAAACATAAGCTTCGATATGTCCACGTCTTTGCTCCCATGTTCACATCTTCTTATTTCTCTTCGCTCCTGGACACATGTTGTTGTCGTGTCCCATGTTCCTGCACCGATAACACTCAATTTGGCTAAGGTCCTTATTTTTCTTCTTCATGGGTGCTTCCCTGAATTCCTGGATAATTTTTTCTCCATTCCTTCCTTTTGATGCTGAGATACTTGTTGTGTCATGATGAAAAATTGACACTGAGCGGCGTAATGATTCTTTCCTTCACACACAAAACATGTGACTTGAGCAGTGGGACATTCTTCACCCCTGTGCATTTCCTCACAATAGGGACATCCATCTTGGTGTCCTTCATAGGATTGTCCTTCCTCACCGCAAATTGTGCAGGCACGGATCCTCTTAAGGTTTACCGTACTTTGCGTCGGGGCGATAAGGCGGGATCCCAACAAAATCTTTGTAAACTCCTTCCAAGTAATCTTCCTTCTTGATCCGTTAATCGATTGATGTATTCTCCACCAAGTAGCCGCCTCTTCTACAGAAGTGCTTGACAGCATAGTGGACCATGTCCTCACTTCCAACCTTGTTATGCTCCATGTGTTCCTCCTTATTATGAATCCATTGCTCCACCTTCAGTCTAGTCATCGCCCCAGAAAAGGCGAGTCCTACTCCATACTCCATCTATTAAACCCATAAGACAAGGGTTAGGGGAGCACTATAACACCGACAAGAAAACAAACTAAGATAACACCAAGCATATGCACTCAACAAGAAAGAGGCAAAAACACCTACGTTCAACAGTAACACAAAACAACAATCAATGAAACACAAAAAGTCACACCACACAAACAACTCCTAGAGTAAGGTCATATGTGCAAGACATACGATCTCATCATACTACGCGAAATTCGTTCATCTAACTTCACCTAAAAGGTGGTGGTCTAATTCTAAGATTCATCCTTCTTAGCTAAGCTGATCTTAAAGATTCCTCTCGTAGTGTCAAAACTTATTTATCATCGTAGGGTATTCTTCTCGTTCTTGTGGTCATAACTTCAATTGATTCACGAGGTTGATGATGCACCTCTCAAATGTCTTGTCTTCAGGGGTAAGCAACTCAGAGGGGTATTAACAGTAAAACAAGATGAGGGGTTTTAGAAGATGAATAATAGATGAGAAATACTAGTGAAGAGAGTAAGTAATCAAAGAGTGATAGAATACTTTTGTTCCTATGGCTTTTCCTATCCATTTTCTAGGGTCACGACCTACAGTCAACATGGGCTCTGATACCATCTGTAACGACCCGATTCGCTAAGGAATCCAAGTTTCTGTGCATTCTGTGCTAGTCCCTGGATCAATAGCTAGCACACACAGTACATGATGTAATATCAAGAATAAACCACATGTCATAAGTATTACATCAAAGATCTAGTATTACAATATAGCATACCTGCATAGCTCAAGGCTAGCTTACAATAGAATACAGCGGAAAAAAATAAAGAGCTTCGTGGCGTCCGTAAATTCCACCGGCATAGTTGAGTATAAACATCGTAACCCTACAACACATCACTTACTCGTTGAAAACAATCCTGCAACACCGAAGGTTACAGCCCGACAACGGGTCAGTACATCTGATTTGTACGGCAAGTCACACAAAAAAAATAGTAGACCTACATCTACATGCAAGGTAAGTCAAAGGAAAGGCTTATGGTTTAGTTTTGCAGAAAGCCAGTTTTTCCCTCACATTCTATAACTAATCAAATTTTAATTTATCTTGCTAGTCCTAAGTATGGTTGAATCGGGCTACACCAATTCCAACCATCCGTTTATTAAAAGTTCCCACTCAAATTCTTATTAAGGTGAATTATCTGGCAAGACCATCCAACAACAATAATGCCCAGTTGCTCAAAGTTGTCCGTAAACGTGGACACGGCTAATCATGATCAGTTTTTACACTCTGCAGAGGTTTGTACACTTTCCCCACTGGACTCAACCCGAAGATTGAGACATAGTCTTTCAGAAGAGGTTGCCTCCACCCTTTGGTAGCCGGTACACCTATCATATCTACATCAGCTAGCTACCAGGGCCAGGTTCCCCACAACTTACTCATCTAAGACAGATCCCATATAGCCAGTGGTTGTACATGGAAGCTCCTAGTCACCAAGTATGTCTGATCTTTTTGAGCCTGGACGGCGCCCACTTACGTTCAGAGGGTAGATACCATGACGTACTATCGACCACCAAAACCAACCATTAGGGGTACAACCTGGTCTCGCCTTAGATAAGGCATGAGCCCCCAGGAAGCACTCCCTGCCCGTCTAGAGGTGAATTATATTTAAGGTTGCTAGTCAAATCATTAAATCCTCACTCAACTCAATGTATTCTCAAGCCAATCCCCGTCTACAAGCATAGCAATATATAATCAAATACGAACTAGGGCGACAAAGAATACAGGATCAGATCATATGGCTATCCTACCAGGTTTGCAGCATAAGTATATATACTAGTCCTACACATGCATAGAGTGATAGAGTACTACATGCATAATGAAAAATATAGGATGAGGTATGGTCAAAGTGCAACTTGCCTTATACATTCGATGAAGTTCTTCGCTCTCACGTACCAGTCAACTCTACTCGTCATACTCGGAGCAATCTATCGCAAACGAAGGAACTCGAATAAGCAATCACACCACAAGGACAAAACAAAAGATCAACAAAACAATCCCAAAGGTTTTAGCAACAAAACAAAAGCTTTGAAGTGCAAGGGTGTCGATGTGCTCGAAGTGATAGGTGAAACGTGAACTCGAGTGAGTCAACGGATAAAGAATTATTGATATCAAAGGTTATGATCAAAGGCATTATGAATTGAAGGAAAAGATCATGGCAATGGAAGGTGTGTGGGTACTGCCGATAGGATGTCTCATATGATACAATATGCAAAACGAATCACGTACGACAGAACACTACAACACGAACTCGAAGCCGGTTGAAGTTTGAACTAAATTTAAATTTAAACAGATCAAATAAGTATTTGAATTTGATGGATACATGATGTGGATATCCAGTATATGATAGGAATGTTCTTACAAACAAAATGGGATCAACCGAATTTGATCAATGGTATACAAGATACGACCTCCAAAAGGTCTAATTTCAATCTGAATACATACAAATTCAAAATGGTTTCAAAAGTTGAGTTGATATGTTTACTGGATAGAGGAGCTCAAAAGATAAACTTAGGCCTTTGAATCGCCTAAATCAAATTAATGGTTTAGAAGGTGTTGCTAAAATAAAACTGAAAACTAATCTGTGAGATACAAAACTGATCTGCGAAAAATGGTATTATGACTGGGTCACTGCTAAAAAAATAGTGAAGCTCACTGTGTACACAGGAAGGTGCAAGAATAGAACTAGACATGCTCAGCTTCGGACGTCGAGGCCATCGGCTCCGGTGACTTTTCGTTACACAAGATGTCTACCGCGTGACCCGTACGGAGGGCAACGCGATGGTGCTGACGAAAGCGACGGGCGGAGTTTAGCTCAACCGCGGCAGTGGCGTGAGCCCGGTGCCCCCGGTGAACTCTGGCGCTCTCAGATGGTGTCGGCTTGTTTCCGCGGAACGCGTAAAGTGACGAACTATCGAGACGCAATTGACGACAAAAACTGCGGCGGCAGTTGCCTCCGGCGAACTCTGGCATGGCACGGTGGCGAGGTCGGCGGCCCTGTGGTGGCACGGGAGTGGCGTGGGGCTGACGGGAAGCGCAGCGCACAGCCTGTGGCTGGCGCCGACTGGACGAGCTCGCCGGCGCGATGGTGCTCCGGCCGTGGTGGCAGGCGGCGCGGCATCGCGGGCGCGGTGGCGCTCCGGCCGTGGCAGGGTGGCGGCGGCCATGGGGCGCAGGCTCCGCTGTTGGGTGCATCGCCCGCCGGTGTAGGGTGGCGCGGCGGCCGTGGGACGGCGCGGGGAGCCCTGGCTCGGACGCGCGTGCTCCGGCTTAGGCGGCGCGGCACGGCCGGGCGACAAGGTTGGCCGGCGGCGAGGTGGCCGGGGCGAGGCGGCCCGGTGGCCGGAGGTGGCGTCGGCCGGGCGGCGGCGCGGAGGCGCGCAGGGTGTGGCGGCGGACGAGGTTCGGGTTAGGGAGGCAGTGAAAAAAAAAGGTCTCCCAAAAAAATATAAATAGGCCGTAAGAAGAAAAAAAACAAGGCGGGCCAAATGGGCGGCCCAGTTGCAATTGCAGTTTTTTTTTACTTTCCAACTTCAAGCAATTTTATAAAATCAACCACACCTCAGAAAAATATAAAGTAAAATTCTAAATTCATCAAATAATTTCAAAAAAATTTGCAATGGAAATAATTACCAAATTCTTAACTAAAAATAATGAAATTTTTCAATGACTTTATTTAGTTATAAAATATTTTAGAAATTCACAAAATCTCAAATAATTATTTTAAATAGTTTCCACTCAATTTTCCTGAAGAAGTCATTTTATCTTCTCTCATGTTATTATTATTTTGAATGGAAAATTATTTAAATAACTCCAATTAAATTAAAATAAAATCATATTAAAACATTTCCAACTTTCTTTTATAATGAAGGAGTCATATTACCTTCTCAAATTTTAATTTGTTGGATTTGTTTTAAATAATAAATTCCAAAACTCCAACAATGAATATTAGGGAAAGTCCTTTTATTCCCTCTCTTTTTAATATTCAATAAACTCCAAAAAGTTTTAAATCCCAGAGAAAATCAAACACATCAAGCAAACAATCATTATCTATTAATTTATTAACATTCCAAAATTTAGAAAATTTTGGGATATTACAACTCAGCATAGCAACGACAGAAAATTACAAAGGTGCCTCGGTCATGTGAAGCAGCTCACGAGGTCTTGAAAGTGGAAGCACAAAGAGGGGATAGGAACATCACATAGCTACTGGTCACGGACCCATGGTCCAAGGGGAACTACTCACGGTACATACGGGAGGCGTCCATGGCTATGGATGGTCTCCCGGAGGGGGTTCTTGCTCCCGGCAGGGTACCGGAGCAGCTTCTCCAGGCAGCCCCGATCTTGAAACGGTGGCGGCGGCGATACAAAGGCGAGATCGCGGAAAAGAGATCGATATTAGGGGTTTCCACCCCGAGGGCTAAATATAGGCAATGGGGGGCACCGAGAGGGGCCACAGGGCAGCCAGGAGGGTCCCTGGCGCGGAGTCCTTGTGGTGGCCCCCCTTCCCTCCTTTGGTGTTTCCGAAAGCTTCCGGGTCGCTGATTTTTTATCTGATTTTTCTGGATTTTTTGGAGCACTTTTAATGGCCGGAAAACCTGAAATACAAAAACAGCAGAAAACAACAACTGGCAGCTGGGTGCACTGGGTTAATAGATTATTCCAAATATGCTCAAAAGTGTATGAAAGTTCAAGCAAAACATGGCAAAGTCACACATAACATGCATGGAGCAAGCAGAAATTATAGATACGTTTGGGACGTATCAGTTAGTAGGTTAGTCCAAATATGTTGAAAAAGGTACAAAAGTGTAGCAACCATAACAATATCACCCATATAAGCATGGAACAAGAAGAAACTATAGATGCGTTTGGGACATATCACTAAGCAACATATCCGCAATTTGGTGAGTTTTGCAGAACATATTTTACTTTTGCTTCTTAGTAAAAACATATGAAATGATCCTCTTGGCTAATTGGTATTCTATGTCCAAACAAAATTATGTGGGCTCTACCCGATCTTCCTGTAGCCTTTACTCCTGCACCCCGTCGTTCTTCTCTCCCAAGGCGGAGACCAGCGAGTGGCAACATACTAAGGGAAGCGGTGTGACTATGGGAGGAGTAGTTAGACGGTGGAAATCTCGCAACCGGTATAGGCATACAACGCTTATGTTTGATTTGTTAGTGTTGTGTTTGAAATTTTGCAACAGGAGGAGATCTGTTGCAGGTTGTGTTCCTGAATTTTTTTTCTTTGCTCATTTCTTCTTTTCGATGTAGCATTTGAGCTAATTTGTGTCTTATTCTTCACAGCATCAGGAAAGACCGCACTGCTCGCATGGGGATGTTTCTCCATGGCTGCCAAATCAAAGGTCCCAGGTCCCAAGTAAACTTGTGCTCCTTTTGAACTTTTTTCTTTAGCATCATGTTTTGAAGCTGGAGAATGCAAGATATTCGCAATCTGGCTGAATTTTTGAGCAAGATGCTAATGCTTTTTTCAATGAGGTGGCAGAGGTACAACACCTCACGTTCGAATTTACAGTTCAACAAATAAAGGTATATATGTTCTTGGAACAAATGTTATCGCAAGATGTCTTAGGTTCCTGTAAGTTGATTTTGTAATAATGGTTACTCTTTAATGCTTCAGAAGCAGTGGGTGTTTTCAAGGAAGCAGTGGACTAGCCCTCACATGTTTTTCCGGCCCATGATAACTTAGAAATACATGATTTTGAAAAGAAGGCTCAAACACAATGGTGAGAAGGAAATGCGGACAGAAAGGACGGTGGGTGGAAAGATGTTGATTTATCTTCTTACTCCCTCCGTCCCAAAAAGAATGTCATGGTTTTAGTTCAAATTTGAACTAAAACCATGACATTCTTTTTGGGACGGAGGGAGTATAAGATTATGGTTAAGGAGATACGAGGATTGCCGAACAAAAAAAGAGAAGGAAAGAACCAGTTTCACAATGCAAATGAAAACGACATGTTGTCATGTTTGACTCACAGTCATAAATTATAAACATTTTATATTAGAAATAATTGTGTGATTATTTTTTGTGTGAAACGACTCTATTCAATCGCAGGGACGTTGACCGCCTCCATCACTTGACATACTTATGTGTTACCTGATGATGTCAGCACAACAAGGTGTGCGTTGCAAAGTTTTCAAACGCAACATGATCGAACGGTTGCCTTGCACACCATCTCTGCTGAGGTGGTCGATCTAATTGATTTATCATCCAATAAATGCCTAACACAATGCCATATTTTCTGTTATTTTGTGACAACGCACGAATACTAGTAGAATGCCCGTGCGTTGCTACGGGATTTTTAATTTTATTATTGCATATATAGACATAAGGCGTGTCAAATTTCGCATATATATATAAAAAGATAGTCCGCATTCGTTGAATTTTTTTTGAAACACACTTCACCTATAATGGAAAGTTGATGAGTTTTTGGCCCGATCCATATAGTTACACGAGGGACTTTATCAATTCACATTTTCAACGCATCATTCAAAGCACATTTTTATCTTTGATCTACAAAAGTGAACTTATAAACACATTAAGATAAGATCATATTAAATATACTTCCTCTGTTTATTTTTACTTCGCATATATGAATTGTCTGAAGTCAAACCTTGTAAAGCTTGACCAATTTTACAGAAAAATCTATCAACATCCATAATATGAAACCAATGTCATTAAAAGCATCATGATATTAATTTTCATATGGTATAAGTTTGATGTATAGATGTTGATACTTTTTAGTATAAATTTGCTTAAATTTTATCAAGTTTGACTTTGACCGAATCTTATATGTGGAGTATATTGATTGGTCAACTATTAAATGCGAGCACATGGTCGTTTTTAGTCGAGTGAGTGGCATCCCAATTTGAATAAACTATAGGCTCACCGATAAATCACTTATTGATAACTATTTTTAAGAAATGATTTGATAGGTATGTAATATATTTTTCACTATCATTATATAAAAATATATGGCATTTCACTCATAGCAACACATGCTTTTCCTTTTTCATTAAAATAGGCAACCAACCTCTCCCTCTGCACAACACATCGCCCACGGTCAGATTGTGGTCCTGTCGTGGAAAAGTCACGGCAGATGTCTGAAGAGTCGAACTTAACATGGGACCTTTGTTGCGAGGTGATTTCATGGAGAGAGTCAACATTGACAAGAGACTCGGCGATTTACCCAGGTTTCAGCCGCTCTTTGTCTCGAGGTAAAATCCTACTTCTGCTTCCTCTTATTATTGTTGGGAATGTGCCCTAGAGGCAAATAAAAAATGTTTTATTGAGCATATTCCATTAGTTCATAATACGTTTTATACTATGCTATAACTGTATTAAGAGGAAACCTTAATACAGGTGTGGTATACAAACAACCAGGTCCCTAGTTAGCTCTAGTATACTAGTCCATTGGGCGATTGATGATCAAGGTTTCCTGATCATGAGACAAATAAGTCTGTTAGCAATGGAGTAGTATCATTGGGATAATGATATGATGGACATACACCCACCAGAAGTGTTGCGATGTGATCAAGTCACATAGTTCGACATTGCGATAACTATAACGTAGTGACCAGATCCTTTGACCGTAATGATCATACGTAATTGTCATCTATGAGGAGACATTGATTTGTATCCCACCGCCTGACTGAAATATGCTGGCCATAATGTTGCACTTTGGGTATTCCGAAATAGATGGTTGATGAGTATGAAAATAGATCAAAGCGGAATTTGTCCATCCGAGTGACGGATAGGTACTCTGGGCCCACTCGGTGATATTGCATCATAAGGTTTGCGCAAACATGTGACTAGGTCACGGAGTTGTAATATCACGGGAACGAGTAAACTTGTTTGTTGAGAACGAGGACGAACTAGGTATATTGGATACCGATGATCAAACCTCGGACAAGCAAAGTACCATAGGACAAAGGGAACAGGCACACGGTTAACGAATCCAACAACGATTGAAGTTCATTCGATGGAAGCGCATGGGCTATCAAGGATTGTAACCAGGTCCAATTGATTAGTCATTGATCAATAAGATTGTCTCGATCATGTCTGCTATTTCCCGGACCGTACGGTGTCACACTTAAGGGTATTCGACGCATTAAGGATAGATTCGGGATCGCCGGAGAAATAAGAGAGAACTCTGAAATCGTTTCAGAGCAGAGACGGAAAGGTTTCCGTGATTCCGAATTGTTCGGAAAGTTATTTGATATGTTTTATTATTTAATTAATTGAATTAAATATTAAAATATAATTTAAATAATTAATGGAATAGTTTTCCTTTTAGTTTTTGTTTCTTTTCTTTAAAGAAAGAAGAAAGAAAAAAAGGAAAAGGAAAAAAGAGGGTGGGTGGCGCCATGGGCCAGGGGGCCCATGTGCCACCACGGCCATGCACATGTGGCCGGCCAAGCTAGGCCACAGCCATGCATGTGGCGCAAGTGCCACAATGTGGTAATAGTTTTAGTTTTAGTACCACATCGGTTTTGGAGGTAAATTTGCACCCCGGTTTCCCCTATATATATAGATATGGAGGATGCCCCTTTTTCAACACACAAAATTCCAGAAAAATAGAGATAAATTATGTTGATCTCTCTCTCTTTTTCTCCCTCCTATGAACGGACTCCACTTGTATGGAGTCTGCACTAGGTTGGAGGTTTCTCCACTATACGCATGCCATCGTGCTGCTCGGGATCTGAATCCATCTTCTTTCCGCTGCTCGCCTGGTTCGGAGCCCGGAGGGACGTCGGGTACACCGTATGTGTGTAATCCCGCGAGGCGCTACACTTGTGGTGCTACTTCATCGTCGTGGCTGTATCGCGGCGTATTCACCGACAACGTTCTGACAGGGACGCAATCCTGTCATCGGTCTCAAGGACCGGGTGGCAATCAGAGTCATCATGGAGCTGCGCGGCATCGGGGATTGCCGGTACGACTACACCAACCACGTTCACGCGGGAACGTTTCCCGCTTAACGGACTACATACTGATATGTGACCTATTTCATCCGTTACTTGCATCGCCATAGCATAGGTCTTGGGATTGGGTATCGTAGGTTATGAAAAAAATTGTGTTTCCTGCCCCGAACCCCAACAGTGGTATCAGAGCAAGGCTATGCGTAGATGTATTGTACGGATAGAACACATCTAGTATGTGGGCATCAATTCTCAAATTGTTACCCTCTCACTTGTACTCGTTTAGCATTGCGGCAATGTCCTGATGAAGCGGCCCCGACCGACCTTACGCGTTTACGCGAGACTGGTTCCACGCTTGACATATGGCTTGTACCATATAAGTGGTTGGGGGTGTCTATCTTCTAACATTAGCTTTGCGAAGACGTTTGCAACGGAGGGCCCCGACAGGGGTGTAATAGAGACAATTGCGGGATTGGTGTTGTGGCTTGTTTTCGTAGGATAGAAACAGTTCTTTTCTCGAAACCCCTAACAGCCACGTAAAACTTGCAAAAAATAAAGTAGAAAGACGTTTTCAACTTTAATTTGCATGTCGGGGGGAATCATAGCATGTATGATTTATTGTTTTACATCATGTTTTGCTAATATGCTAGATATAACGACGGTAGCATAAATAGGATAATCTCTCACAATACCAACATTGTGTTCTCCCTTAGTGGGCACCGCCTGGAAGGATCACCCATATGGCCGACATTCCGTACATATCGGATGTCACACATATTAAATGGCGTTCGCATGAGGTTGGGTTTGGCTAGCCTGGCATATGCATATATGGCCTTGCTGAACAGCTAACATTAAGGTTGGATTGGCAGACTTGACGTATGTAGATGCGGGCCTGGAACACGGTAGATCAAAAGATCGAGCATAAGTCACATAGATGATGTGATTGGCATGATGGCCTACCTTAAAAACATACTGATGGCCGTGACGATCGGGGGAGGTATGGTGTTCGAGGACTGTGTAATCACTTAGTAAATTTGAGAGATGTCGTACTAAGTGGGAGTTTTAGAATTAATTAAAATTGAACTCCACATATTATGAACTTAATCTTCATGTCTTAGCAAATATCATTGTAGAAAATGTCATACCCAAAATGTTTATAACTATGGCTCTTCAGCGTTATGAAGAACTTAAGGTAGATGGGTCTTACTTCATTGATGTGTACCAACACCGTTAGAGACATACTCATTAGTAATGACTTACTAAACATAATACGAGAACTGCTAGGAGATACACCTGATAACTCCGTAATTAAGGATGATGATGATGATGAGTATCGTACTCACCGTCACTTATGAATGACTGTCCAATACACCATGATTCATTCTATGGAATCTGAATTATGAATGCATGTCAACGACACCAAAACACGTATGATGTGCTAGGTGAAATTGAAAGCACTAAGTAACAAATCAGAGTAATGGAATATGAGTATATGGACAGGGTTTCTTTCAACCATGGTGGAAGGAATAACCTGCTGAGAAAGTCACTTGGAAACTGTATAAGATACATGAATACCTTGTGCATAACTTGGACTACTAAATGACTGGTTACTTTGCGATAGTTGGGGAGTTGCATCCGCTTCCTTCCAACTACAAAGACCATATCTAGACTATGTCATGAAGGAGAATTGTTCACCTGTCGTGAGGTCATGGTTAAAGTTAAGAACTTTAAGAGTAGAACCAATGCAGGAATAGTCATTGACGGAGAAAGTATATTTGATATACGAGTTATAAATGTCTTTCCCCACAAAACCCTGATTGCGGTTGATTAAGTACTTGATGCTTGAACATACTGCTTGAGAGTGGCATGGAAGGGACGAGGTGACAATGTGTGCTGACGATAATCAAGATAGTTGATGGTCGACAACACTCTCCCTCTACATCTATCAATTGATTAAATATATGAATAAATTTATGATCGTTTGAATGTGAACTTTATTAGTGTGTCTTGCATCTCGCGTAGACAATTATTCATATTAGTGAGAAACAAATCAGTTGTTCTCCTTTTATGAGTGATATCTTTTATGGTCACGTTACGGTTATGAATGAGTTATTCTTATATTGATGATAATAGTTTGATCATTTATAAGAAATATTGCAATACCAAGAATTATCCAGACTTAATAATGACACTACAGTTTAAGTCATGAATGGTATGATGATGTTTTGAGATACTTGATCTCTTGACACATGCAAACCATGCCTCTTTAGGTGAGATGACTAAAACCTCGCGTTCTAGTAAAACAGAGTGTGTACTGATTGTTGAATATCATACATTGTGATGTATTGTATATCAACATGTAGTGAATTTCATTATTTCGTGAACTACGTATGTGGACTTAGATGAATATGTGTATTCACTAATGAAACATGAGTCTGAAATGATTTGATATGATCAAAAGGGATTTTAGAGTGAAGATGGATATTAAATTAACAAGAAAGACAAGTCTCTACGATTTGATCAAAGTGACAAATGTTTTGAGTTAGTCTTGGGCATACATACTTGTGAAAGTTGTTTCACAAATTGCAATGTCTTGATACACTTCAATATTGTTGATGTGCCTGAACATTGTAATCATACTCTATTGAATAGTGTATGGTCTAAGTTATCTCTTACCGAGTTACGTTATTATTGTTTAGAGTTATTAATTTCATATGCAAACACTCACTCCAGTATAGGGAACCATCTGAGTTCGTGGAAACCAACATTATATATGTCATGGTGTATCGTGGTTTCTAGGAAGCCTGATTTATATGATAAATCATCTTTGTAGTGTATCCATAGACAACTATGGATACATCTTCCACAACTAGAGCCAAAAGGAGCAAAACTTGTATTGCTAAGCTTGGTGTTTGTCAAGAATTGTTCTTGATAAATGTGGTAATGGAAGAAAAGTGAAAGTTCAACCAAGGTAGTTGACCTTGCCTCCAAATGTCAGAGTAGCACAACGGAATATGTTCCGGAAGCAAAACTCTACAATTAGAGGAAAAACTAATGATAATGATCATGATGTTTTGATTAAAGCTTTTACTGAACAACGTAGGATTCAAGAATGCATATTTGCCCCTTGTGCAAAATTATATTCATGATTCACGTGTCGAGTTAATAGAACAAGACACACCTACGAACTACAAAGAAGCGATGGTGGACCTAATTACGAGATATGACTATGAGTCATGAAATCCCATATTGAATCACATTTAAGATTACTTGAATCTTATCAAGTAAGGAGGTTACTTGATATTCTCAATAACTTCGGAGTTATAAGGAATAAATGTAAACATCAAAGAAGACATCAAGATTGATTTGTCACAAAGATTGTTTCTGACAAATTCAATAGGTTGACTACAATATGTTGCAATGCTTGAGTCAATGGGATATTCACTACGATTGATCCAAATGGTCATCAATACCGTGACTTCCTCAAATACTGCATTTGAAGAAGTGTTGTAATTGGTACAACAAGAAGGCTTTTGAAAACATATGGATGCTGGTGTCTCGTGACAGGAATTCTCAATTTGATGAATGATCAAATGATTTTGGACTTAGCCTGAATATCGAGGAAACATGCATTTGCATGAAACTGAGTGGGAGCTGAATAGTTTCCTAAACTTAATATGTGGACGACATATTTTGAGTGGGAGCTATGGGAGTATTATCCTGAAATTAATATGTGTCTGACATATCTGAGTGGGGGCATGTGGATGTTATCCTCACCTTATATGTAACTGACATATTTGAGTGGGAGCTATATGAGTGTTATCCTGAACTTAATATGTGCATGACATATTTGAGTGAGAGCGTGACAACATTCTCATATATGGATAACATATTGTGAATGGTGTAGTTGGTATTAATGATTATTTGAATCTTGCATAAATGAAGATGAATAAGTATTAAACATTGAAAATATATTAAGATAGATTAATGTGTTTGATAAACATTGAGTCGGAATACTTTCCCAGATAAGATTCTGAAGGAGTTTAGAATGGGACAAGTCAAGAATTAGTTCTTACTTGTGTATCTAAGAGAAGTATCGAGTTAATCTCAGTACAAGAACAATGGTTAATTAAATGAAAGAAATGGATGTGCTGGATCCTCTATGCCTTTGTCATAGGTTCTTTCATATAAAACCAGAGTTATGTACTCGACGTAATGTGACCCAAGTTCTTAGTAGTAAGAACATGTTGTGATATGATTTATGAGTAAATCATTGAATGAAGAGTTAAGTTTATCCTTCAGTGTCTGGAGAGAACTGAGGATACATCTCAAATTTGTAAAGGATAGTGGACTTGAACATAAATGTTATGCTGGTTCAAGTTCTGACACTAACCTAGAAAATTGAGATATCATACTAATGAATGCCTAAGTTGAAAGAAACATGGTTAGACATCAAAGTTGCATACAATGCACTAAGGAATAAGTCTACATTGATGTGGCTACTTTAGAAGTGGCAGGAGTTATAATTTGGCTGGAGAAGTTTGACTTCTGACTGAGTGAGTTTTCAGTGTGCATGACTAAGTAAAGGTCCGCGTGACCCAACGGACGTCATTGCTGAAACACAACGAACGCAGTCTCACTCTACCGCCAAATATATACCTCATCATTATAATGGATAATGAAGGAATGTCAAACTAGGTGAAATTAATGATTTGCAAAAGACATACGGATCTGAATGGTTCAGACCGTTGATACAATCTTTTCCACAAGCAAGCATGATCTATAACCATATATATGATATGGAGTTATGATCCATAGAAAATGCAGCTAGATTATTTGTACTCTAGTGCAAGTGGGAGACTGTTGGGAATGTGCCCTAGAGGCAAATAAAATATGTTTTATTGAGCATATTTCATTAGTTCATAATACGTTTTATACTATGCTATAATTGTATTAAGCGGAAACCTTAATACAGGTGTGGTATACAAACAATCAGGTCCCTAGTTAACTCTAGTATACTAGTCCATTGGGCGATTGATGATCAAGGTTTCCTGATCATGAGACAAATAAGTCTGTTAGCAATGGAGTCGTATCATTGGGATAATGATATGATGGACATACACCTACTAGAAGTGTTGCGATGTGATCAAGTCACATAGTTCGACATTGCGATAACTATAACGTAGTGACCAAATCCTTTGACCGTAATAATCATACGTAATTGTCATCTATGAGGAGACTTTGATTTGTATCCCACCGCCTGACTGAAATATGCTGGACATAATGGTGCACTTTGGGTATTCCGAAATAGATGGTTGATGAGTATGCAAATAGATCAAAGCGGGATTTGTCCATCCGAGTGACGGATAGGTACTCTAGGCCCACTCGATGATATTGCATCATAAGGTTTGCGCAAACATGTGACTAGGTCACGGAGTTGTAATATCACGGGAACGATTAAACTTTTTTGTTGAGAACGAGGACGAACTAGGTATATTGGATACCGATGATAAAACCTCGGACAAGCAAAGTACCGTAGGACAAAGGGAACAGGCACACGGTTAACGGATCCAACAACGATTGAAGTTCATTCGATGGAAGCGCAGGGGCTATCAAGGATTGTAACCAGATCCAATTAATTAGTCATTGATAAATGAGATTGTCTCGATCATGTCTGTTGTTTCCCGGACCGTAGGGTGTCACACTTAAGGGTATTCGACGCATTAAGGATAGATTCGGGATCGCCGGAGAAATAAGAGAGAACTCCGAAATCGTTTCAGAGGAGAGACGGAAAGGTTTCCGCGATTCCGAATTGTTCAGAAAGTTATTTGAATATGTTTTATTATCTAATTAATTGAATTAAATATTAAAATATAATTTAAATAATTAATGGAATAGTTTTCCTTTTAGTTTTTGTTGTTTTCTTTAAAGAAAGAAGAAAGAAAGAAAGGAAAAGGAAAAAAAAGAGGGTGGGTGGCGCCATGGGCCATGAGGCCCATGTTCCACCACGGCCATGCACATGTGGCCGGCCAAGCTAGGCCACGGCCATGTGATGGCTTCTCGCCCCTCGTTGGTTACCCCAAGTGGAAGGTTTGAGATGCAGTGCAGCAGCAAGTTTCCCTGGGTGAAGATACCAAGGTTATCGAACCAGTAGGACTCAGGAGATACAACTAGGTGGCAACGTCGCCATAAATTGCTTCCTGACTAGGGTGTTGTCGTGGACCTGCACACAGCAACAAATAACTTTGCTCCCAACGAGTACAGAGGAGTTGTCAATTCCTCCGGCCTTATCGTTTACAAAGGATCAACGCAAGAGATAAAAGGTGCAAAGGAAAGTAAAAGCTGAAAGTAAATTGAGGGTGTGAACAATAATGTGAAGATGGACCGGGGTCTCGTGATTTTCACTAGTGATGTCTCCCTCCCAAAAGACGATAAAAGTGCTAGCGAGGTAAACAAATCAAATTTGGGCAATTGACAGGATTATGAAGGCATCGCAATGCTAACTATGCTGCAAAGAAAGGAAGGGCTCAAAAGCAATGGGTAGTACGCCAAGGTAAGTAGACCGAAATCCATCTGCATCTACTACGAATCATCCACCGTGAGATATCTATCCAGAACATCTCGCTGGTATTAAGTTGTGAATTCCACCCAAAGTGTAAACTCAAAGCAACAGACAACTGCATTAAAAGAACTTTGCGTAAAGTAAACAATCCTTGCACCCGCAGGTACAAGCACTGTTGTTTTATCCCTGGTGGCAACAACACATCCCCTAGTCTCATGTTTCTGTCACTCAAGCTAGACATCAAGGGGCTGAACCCACAATCGAGTATAACGCTCTCTCTTGAAGTTGCAAATAAAATACTTGGCCAAAGCAAATACCGCAATGGAGAACATGCAAGAATTTACTCAAGAACAAAATATAAAAGAGAAGAACCAAATATATTACTCATCACAATCTGAACATAGTCTCATAATCCATCAGATCCCAACAAACTCAGCATAGCAACAACAAAAATTACATAGATGCCTCGATCATGTGAGGCAGATCACGAGGACTCGAAGGTGGAAGCACAAAGGGGGGAGAGATTCATCACATAGCTACTGGTCACGGACCCATGGTCCAAGGGGGACTACTCACGGCACATCCGGGAGGCATCCATGGCTATGGATGGTCTCCCGGAGGGGGTTCCTCCTTCCGGCAGGGTGTCGGGGCAGCTTCTCCAGGCAGCCCCGATCTTGAAACGGCGGCGGCGGCGGTACAGAGGGGAGTTCGCGAGAAAGAGATCGATATTAGGGGTTTCCACCCCGAGGGGTAAATATAGGCAAAGGGGGCATCGAGGGGACCCACGAGGCAGTCAGGAGGGTCCCTGGCGCGGCCCAGGGTGGGGCCGCGCCACCTGCCCTCCTGGCTGCCTGATGGTGGCCCGCCTTCCCTCTCTTGATGATTCCGGAAGCTTCTGTTGCGCTGATTTTTTTTTCCAGGAATTTTTGGAGCACTTTTAATGGTCGGAAAACCTGAAATACAAAAACAGCAGAAAACAGAAACTGGAAACTGGGTGCACTGAGTTAATAGGTTAGTCCAAATAGGTTCAAAAGTGTATGAAAGTTCAAGCAAAACATGGCAAAGTCACACAAAACATGCATGGAGCAAGCAGAAATTATAGATACGTTTGGGACGTATTAACATCCCCAAGCTTAATTCCTGCTCGTCCTCGAGTAGGTAAATGATAACAAGCATAATTTCTGTGGTGACATGCCACACAACCATAAAAGGACTTTTAAGTAAAGCAATCAAAGCATGCAATTCAATTCAAGTCTTAACAAGCAAGAGTCTATATTAGCATTGACACAAGTAACAAAAGAACAAAAGGAGCAAGAGCTCTCGCTGTCCGTGACTCGAATGTCTCCAAATGGTGTTTGCGTGCAAGCAAGGGACTGGGAAGAAAGAGAAAAAAGGTTGTTGAGAACAACTATCTACTAAAGTTTCACACTTGGTCTCCTTTGGATTCTTATCTGGACTCGTCCCCAGACCACTAGCCAGGTACAAGTCAAACTGATCCACTCCCTTTCGACATTTTGAGAACTCATGCAATGGATGAGCGTGAGCAAGAAAGTTGACACCTAAAAGGCGAAACAGAAAGAAGGTGGAGGAGAAGACAAAAAGGTGTGAAAGGCTCACATCAATGAGGACAATCATAGGCGAGAGAAGGCCATATGATAGATATGATGTGAGGAGTAGGGATTGCCATACAACGGATGCACATGTGAGCTAAAAGCTCTCCAAGGGAACTAGTGGGGGTGCATCTAACTTGCTTGCTCAAGAAGACCTAGAGCTCGTTTGAGGAGGCTCATCATTGGAATATACAAGCCAAGTCCTATAATGTGAAGGGTCCCCACATAGCTATATGCATGATGATGATCTCTATGGAGTACAAGGGGTAGAAGATGAAGTACTAGTGTGGATCTCTCAAAAGGAATAGTAGTATGCCCCCTTCTCTCTTTTTTCTTTTTTATTTCTTTTTCTCTCTTTTATTTTTATTTTTTGGTGGCCTCAATGGCTCTTTCTATTTAACTCTCATTTGTCCTCTTTGGGATCTTTTGATTTTGTCCTCTTTGGTATCTTTTCCTCACTTTAGGGGCAATACTCTATATTTTACAAGAATATAGGAGATCTTTCACACTTTACAAAGGTACTCACATAAAGAAAATGTAACTATCATGATGCAAATGTATGCCTCTGCCAGGGTAGCAGGATATGCAATGATAATAGCGCGTCATATAGCAATGATTAGGGCAAAGCCCAACTAGCATGCGGCTCATCGATCAAGCAAGTAGCATGTATGACATGAAGATCAAGTCATGAGAAGGTGGATGTTGCATGGCAATGTATCTCGGAAAGGCTATGGAAATGCCTTGTAGGTAGGTATGGTGACTGTTTTGAGGAAAGATATAAGGAGGCTTATGATGACAGAGCGTATCATGCCGAGGGTTTGGATGCATCGACGAAGTATGCGCCAACTCTCGAGGTGAGAAAGGGCAATGCACGGTACCGAAGAGGCTAGAAAAAGTATAGGTGGGTGGAAATGTCAACTTTCAAATACTCACATTAGTCCGAAGAACTCATGCACTTATTATCGGTAACTCTCAATCTAATCAGGAGGTTCACAAAGAGACAGGTACCCCGAGGAGGAGTGTATGGGTGTTTGGTTATCCTTGCGCATCCTCGACTCATGGTACGTGAGTGTACTCTAATATTCGAACCCTCCAGAGGTTAGTGATCCATCTAGTAGCTAGAGTTCTCAACAGGGGGTTTTTGGTTTTCGAAAAACACACGGATTGCCCAAAATACGACATCTATCACTAATAGGCAAGAGCTCTTGACACCATAAGTTCAAACATTACTCTAGTCAATACCTCAAAACTATTGCAAGTTACTACTACAAAGAGAACAACAACTTTAACTACCTACTTTCAGTCAAGACATAGAACTCAGTGCAACAGGCAAACTCTCTAAGAAGATAAAACATGCAACCTATAAAAAGTTCAACCTAAGACAAAAGAAAATCTCTAGAAAAACTAAAGCACTACAACTAAACAGAACAGCAGCTAAGAAAAGAAAAAGAACAACTCACAGCTAAAAGAATAAGCAAGCAAATCCTATGAGGAGTTCTAGTTCAAGCGGAGCGTGAATCTCTCCCACACAAAAGATTAAGTTGGGGTCTAACTTGTTACTACAGCAAATAAAGCAAAACAAACCTAGAAAAGTAAAGAGCGAGACGCTCCAATCAAAGCACATAACGCATGAAGTGATAAAAATATAGTGCAACGAGGGACAAACTGATGATTGTTGATGAAGAAGGGGATGCATCGGGGGCATCCCCAAGCTTAGACGCTTGAGTCTTCTTGAATATTTATTGGGGGTGCACATGGGCATCCCCAAGCTTGAGCGTTTGACACTCCTGAATCTTCTTTCATCATCCTCCATCGCGCACTTGAAAACTCCCTTCATACATAACTCATTGTAGGCTGATTAGAGAGATTAGTACCCTAATAAAATAATTTTCCTCTACTGAAAATAAAGATTTCCAGGAAGAGCTATTGTTTCTCTTGCCTGCCCAAAAAAATTTGCAAAGAAAAAGCAAGCTTAAGGATTGCAAAACTGCGAAAAGAAAAACCGGGGCAGAAGCTGAGAAAAACAGAACAACAGAGAAAGGAGAATTTTTTCGAGATACTTCTGCAACTCAAATCAAAAAACTTTGAACATACGCCTGAAAGGTAATTGTATGGAGCATGCTGTCAAAAAAATCAGATCAAAAAGATGATCTGGTGATTTATTGAGAATTTTTCCGTCAAGCAGACAGAATCTGTTTCTGGACAGCAAGCACCAACTTTTGACCTTTCTTGCAATCTGAGGCTAAACTTGGCACAAATCTTGAAAATTAAAGATACAATGATGTTGCTACAGTAGTAACAATCATCAAGACCACTAAGAACAGAACAAAAGCAAAAAGAAAAACCTAAATTCGTTGCGGGCTGCCTCCCGAAAGCGCTTCTTTAGAGCCGTTAGCTAGGCTTAAAGCAGAAGATCAAGTTGCATCTATTGAACCATCATCATGATCATCAAAAAGATCTTCAATAGTACAACTAGTCTTAATGGGTTTCTCAAATAAAGGACGAATGAAAATGCTTCTTGGAATAAAATCAAAAGGAGGGAAATCAATTGGAGTTTCATTAAAGTTAAAGATAGGTCTATCCTCCAAAGTTTTCACCGTTTCAACTCTCTTGGCACTGGTTGTGCTAGCTTTAGCTCGGGGAACCTTGGGTACGTAAACGGACTTAGGTTCCTTCTTTGCTGGAGTTTCATCCTTTTTGGTTTTGATTGAGGAAAAGGTAGTTCCTAAAGTTTCAATGACTTCCTCAATCTTTTCTATCCTAGAAGACTTTTCATCAAGGGATTTGATAGTCTCCAAAGTTTTGACAATTTTCTGCATGGAATTATCTAGCCTATTCAAATTCCCTTGAACCTTACGATCCAACTCATTCACCCTATCGATACTTGGCATCTCTAGCTCTATTTTTTCAAGTTTTCTCATAATGTGAGCTAAAGTAATGTCCTCCTTAATACTAACAATGGGGAGACTTCCAACAAGATTTTCAATAACATTAAGGGCTTCCCAAACTGGGGCCTCTATGAAGTTCCCATTGATAGCAATGTCTAAAAGAAACCTATTCCAAGAAGTAATCCCAACATAAAAATTTCTAAGCAGGATAGTAGTGGATTGCTTCTTGGTGGCTCTTTTTTGAGAATCATTAATTCTATACCAAGCATCTTTCAATATTTCACCACCTCTTTGAGTAAAGGTAAGCACTTCTGCCTCACCAAAGGTAAAAGGACCAGCCATAGTGGTAACTAGTGACAAGGTAACAGGTGTTTTTGGTATTTTTGATTAGGGACACAAAAGTAAAAACTGAAAGGTAAACTAACAAGACTAAAAAGCAAAGGTAAAAGATAGTGTGCAACTCCCCTATCTTGTAGACTTGAGTCCCCGGCAACGGCGCCAGAAATTTGCTTGATGGCTTCTCGCCCCTCGTTGGTTACCCCAAGTGGAAGGTTTGAGATGCAGTGCAGCAGCAAGTTTCCCTCGGTTAAGATACCAAGGTTATCGAACCAGTAGGACTCAGGAGATACAAGTAGGTGGCAACGTCGCCAGAAATTGCTTCCTGACTAGGGTGTTGTCGTGGACCTGCAAACAGCAACAAATAACTTTGCTCCCAACGAGTACAGAGGAGTTGGAAATTCCTCCGGCCTTATCGTTTACAAAGGACCAACGCAAGAGATAAAAGGTGCAAAGGAAAGTAAAGGCTGAAAGTAAATTGAGGGTGTGAACAATAATGTGAAGATGGACCGGGGTCCCGTGATTTTCACTAGTGATGTCTCTCTCCCAAAAGACGATAAAAGTGCTAGCGAGGTAAACAAATCACAGTTGGGAAATTGACAGGATTATGAAGGCACCGCAATGCTAACTATGCTGCAAAGAAAGGAAGGGATCAAAAGCAATGGGAAGTACGCCAAGGTAAGTAGACCGAAATCCATCTGCATCTACTACGAATCATCCACCTTGAGATATCTATCCAGAACATCTCGCTGGTATTAAGTTGTGAATCCCACCCAAAGTGTAAACTCAAAGCAACAGACAACTGCATTAAAAGAACTTTGCGTAAAGTAAACAATCCTTGCACCCGCAGGTACAAGCACCGTTGTTTTATCCCTGGTGGCAACAACACATCCCCTAGTCTCATGTTTCTGTCACTCAAGCTAGACATCAAGGGGTTGAACCCACAATCGAGCATAACGCTCTCTCTTGGAGTTGCAAATAAAATACTTGGCCAAAGCAAAAACCGCAACGGAGAACATGCAAGAATTTACTCAAGAACAAAATATAAAAGAGAAGAACCAAATATATTACTCATCACAATCTGAACATAGTCTCATAATCCATCAGATCCCAACAAACTCAGCATAGCAACAGCAGAAATTACATAGATGCCTCGATCATGTGAGGCAGCTCACGAGGACTCGAAAGTGTAAGCACAAAGGGGGGAGAGATTCATCACATAGCTACTGGTCACGGACCCATGGTCCAAGGGGGACTACTCACGGCACATCCGGGAGGCGTCCATGGCTATGGATGGTCTCCCGGAGGGGGTTCCTCCTTCCGGCAGGGTGCCGGGGCAGCTTCTCCAGGCAGCCCCGATCTTGAAACGGCGGCGGCGGCGGTACAGAGGGGAGCTCGCGAGAAAGAGATCGATATTAGGGGTTTCCACCCCGAGGGGTAAATATAGGCGAAGGGGGGCATCGAGGGGACCCACGAGGCAGTCAGGAGGGTCCCTGGCGTGGCCCAGGGTGGGCCTCGCCACCTGCCCTCCTGGCTGCCTGGTGGTGGCCCCCCTTCCCTCTCTTGGTGATTCCGGAAGCTTCTGTTGCGCTGATTTTTTATATATTTTTCCCGGAATTTTTGGAGCACTTTTAATGGCCGGAAAACCTGAAATACAAAAACAGCAGAAAACAGAAACTGGCAACTGAGTGCACTGAGTTAATAGGTTAGTCCAAATAGGTTCAAAAGTGTATGAAAGTTCAAGCAAAACATGGCAAAGTCACACAAAACATGCATGGAGCAAGCAGAAATTATAGATACGTTTGGGACGTATCACCATGCATGTGGCGCAGGTGCCACAATGTTGTACTAGTTTTAGTACCACATCGGTTTTGGAGGTAAATTTGCACCCCAGTTTCCCCTATATATATAGATATGGAGGATGCCCCTTTTTCAACACAAAAAAATTCCAGAAAAATAGAGATAAATTCTGTTGATCTCTCTCTCTTTCTCCCTCCTATGAGCGGACTCCCCTTGTATGGAGTCTGCACTAGGTTGGAGGTTTCTCCACTATACGCACGCCGTCGTGCTGCTCGGGATCCGAATCCATCTTCTTTCCGCTGCTCGCCTGGTTCGGAGCCCGGTGGGACGTCGGGTACACCGTATGTGTGTAATCCCGCGAGGCGCTACACTTGTGGTGCTACTTCATCGTCGTGGCCATATCGCGGCGTCTCACCGACAACATTCCGACGGGGACGCAATCCCGTCATCGGTCTCAAGGACCGGGTGGCTATCGGAGTCATCGGAGCTGCGCGGCATCGGGGATTGCCGATACGACTACACCAACCACGTTCACGCGGGAACGTTTCCCGCTTAATGGACTACATACTGGTATGTGACCTATTCCATCCGTTAGTTGCATCTCCATAGCATAGGTCTTGGGATTGGGTATCATAGGTTATGAAATTTTTTGTGTTTTATGCCCCGAACCCCAAAAATTATGAGTTCTGACTCTCTAAAGAAGAGTCGGTTTGTCTGTTTACATGAGAGTTGATCGAAAACTTAGTCTCGATGAGATCTATGTTTCTCTGACAAGTGTCTAGTCCTATCTTAGGCTAAGATTGTTCGTGACCCTGGACTCCATGGACCTCAGCTCATAAAGGCGTCGGGTCCCAGGATTCCGTGAGTCCGACTCCATCATGAGGTGGAGTTCTATTCTACTTTACAAATGCGTAAAGTGCTATACAAGGCAAGTTGAATTCCTTCTACGACTTCGATCTTCTTTCCTTGGCACAACCGTCCTTGGGCCGGGTCTTCTTTGTGCGCCTTTGGTAGGCGAGTCGGCCCATAGACCTAATGCCGAGTCTGGGCTTTTAGTCTATCCCCCCGACATTAGCCCCCAGGATTGGTGTGATGCTTCAGTCTTCACGCCAATCTTCCTATCTTCATCTTGATGGACGACTCCCTTTCTGGTCTTCGAGAAATTAATCTTTGCCAAGCCGGCTTTTTCGATTGTATCAACTCACATTCTCTTTGAGGCTTGCGAGGAGTCGATAACAATCTTTCTCATCTCTTCGTTTCATCTTCCAACTTAAAATTTCTTCTGACTTTTTCAGTCAAAGATCCTTTATGGTATTTATGGTTACACTGCCCGAAACGCCGGCCGGTAGACATTGATGTTGTAGTGGGAATCTAGGAGTCTTTCCATAAATGTTATTTACCACGGGTAGTTGGTATTGATTGATCTCTTCCTCAGATCTACTATAAATAGTCGTCGGGTAGCTTTTATCTTCCAAGCATCCGTATCTTTCTTCTTCCTCTTCTCCTTCTACCTGCTTTTCCCCATGGCACCCAAGCTAGAAGCTCATGCCTCTTCGGCATCTGACGAACCTGGCTCCAACATAGGTGCTCGTGGCCGAGGTCGCGGCCGTGGTCGTGGACGTGGGCGAGGTTGTGGTCGTGAGCGAGGTAGGGGAAGAAGTGCTCGCACGACCTCTCCTTCAGAATCTCCCCCTTCTTCTCCTGAGAGGAATGAGTTTTTGATAAGGGTTCAAAATATTCGCCGTTGGGTTCATCTTCCTGATTCTTTTGCGCAACTTGTGATGGACTCGAAGCCTCCAGGTTTATGGCTTCGCTCTGAGGGGTGCCCTCATGGGCCCATCTGGGTGACCACTAACTTCTCTGGTGACGAATCCATGTTCTTGCGGAAAGGTTGGAAGACTTTCCTTCGTGCCAAGAATATTCAGAAAGGAGATATATTCATCTTCAGATATGATGGTGAAGATACCCTATAGGCAAGGGTTTTTTATTCGGACGGTGATCGAGTCGGCTGCTGTATGGAAAGCTCCAGCAGCAGTGATGAAGATTTTTATAACAATGCAAGAGAAGCCCAAGTCACCTCATCTGATGATGAAGCCGACTCTGAAGATGACGACTGAAGCTGTAGTTTTCTTCTTTAGTAGTATTTGCCGACTTTGGCTTTTTATTTTCCTGTAATGTCCCTCCTTTTGATGTAAGACTCGGTTATTTTGATGAATGAAACTTATGAATTTTCATCGAGTCCTTTAAGTCGGTTTTGTTCCTGACTTTAAATGTTTTTTGCAAAAATGCATGGGAGCCGATATTTTATGATAATGTATGTATTTGTATCCCCCTGAGTCGATTCAGAAACATGTGTATCGGTAGACGACTCATAGGATAGATCGACTTGTAGCCCCATGAGATGGTGTGGTCACGTTTACGTGCCGTACCGTATCATATATATTGAAGTGTTGTTTCATCAGGAGTAGTATGATTATTATGGCGTCGAGCCGAATCTTTGGAGAAAGAATTTTCGAATTGTTACTCCCAAGAGTCGGTGTATGCATCTGGGTGTTGTACCGGGTCTTATGTTGAGAAGAAATCTTTAGAAGTGTAGTCCCCAAGAGCCGGTATGGACATCTTTGTGTCATGTCGGGTCTTTGAGAAGAGAACTTTCGAAGTGTAGTCCCCATGAGTCGGTATGTGTACCTGAGTGCGTGTGCCGAGTCACATAGGTCTAACTTTTATTTGAAAGAAAAAATTGTAAATATGCATGATGCTATGAAATGCAGGATTGTAATGTAAAGGTTAGTAGAAGTCGGCTTTAACCTCATCTTCTCGCATTGAGAGAGATTATTGTTTAGGAAAGTCGAAACTTCTCTCCAGAGCCGGCTTTCCCGTAACTATCGTGCCCGGCATGTAGGACTAAATTCGATAGATGGTTTATGTAAACCTCTAAGTTCAGACCAACCGGTTTCGCGTTAGTTAAGGAAGCTCTATATTGTACAGGCCGGGTGGCGTGGCCAAGTCATGTGTATGCCAAGATATTGTCGGGATGTAAGGGTTGATGGGAGCTATCGAACCCCACCTTTATCTTTAGGTAAACAAACACAAGTTTTTACATGTATATGCCAGCTTTTTCCGGTCAGAGCAGATGATTGTCATCAGGCTCCCCCTCTTTCACCTTGAGAAAGCAATATACATGCCCAGAGCCGGTAGAGGGTTGATCAAGCCCCCAGGTCTCTGAGAATTTTTGTAATGCAATATGTAATGTGATGTAATATGTGTGAAAGAGTATGATTTTTTTTTCTGTTTTATGCATATTGTGGCGAGAGCCGGTGCGACGAAGTCGACTTTATGGCGTTTTAGCCTGTTTTTGCAATCAAAGTCGACTTTATGGCGTTTTAGCCTGTTTTTGCGATCAAAGTCGACTTTATGGCGTTTTTAGCCTGTTTTTGCGATCAAAGTCAACTTTAAATTATGGCGATAGCATGATTGCGATGAAAATCGACTTTAATATATAGCGATAGCCGAAAATGCGATTTTAAGATCGAGTTTAACTATTCTGACTGGAAGTCAGTTGCAATGAAGATCGACTTTATTATGCGGTGGTACCGATTGCGACAAATGTCGACTTATATACATATATGGCGAGAGCCGGTGCGACGAGTGTCGACTTGTTACAATAGTTTCCTACCCTACTTAGGTGTAATATGGACGGAGTTGTGCGATGTTCCACGGCCTTGGAGTCTCCTCCATCGAGGTGCGTGATTTTGCCTTCTCGCGTATATCAACCAAGTAGTAGGATCCATTGTATAGGTTTTTGCTGACCACACACGGTCCTTCCTATGGCGAAGATAACTTGTGCATTCCATCCTTTTTCTGGATAAGTCGGAGCACCAAGTTCCTTCCTTGAAAGTCTGGCTTTTGATGCGACGACTGTGGTATCGCCGCAAATCTTGTTGGTAAATAGCCGACTGAGCTGTAGCTAGTTCGCGCTTCTCATCGAGGACGTCTAAGGCATCCTGCCTGGCTTTCTCATTATCGGCTTCCACATAAGCGGTGACTCGTGGTGAGTCGTGACGGATGTCACTTGGGAGAATGGCTTCAGCTCCATAGACCAGGAAGAAGGGCGTATAGCCTATTGACCTGTTAGGAGTCGTCCTGATGCTCCACAATAATGAGGGTAGTTCTTCCTCCCAGTAACCCGGCGTTTGATACGTCCCAAACGTATCAATAATTTATGCTTGCTCCATGCATGTTTTGTGTGACTTTGCCATGTTTTGGTTGAACTTTATTACACTTTTAAACCAATTTGGACTAACCTACTAACTCAGTGCACCCAGTTGCCAGCTTCTGGTTTTCTGCTGTTTTTGTTTTTCAGGTTTTCCGGCCGATTAAAGTGCCCAAAAAATTCCGCAAAAATTATATTAAAAATCAGCGGACAGGAAGCTTCCGGAATAACCAAGGGAGAGAGCCGGGACCACCACCAGGGAGCCAGAAGGGTCCCTGGCGCGGCCCCAACCCTAGGGCGCGCCAGGCACCCTCCTGGCTGCCCTGGGTGGCCCCTCGACGCCCCCCTTCGCCTATATAACCCCCTCGGGGTAGAAACCCCTAAACAAGAACTCTTTTTCGCGAAACCTCTCTGTTCCGCCGCCGCCGCCGTTTTCAGATCGGGGCTGCCTGGAGAAGCTGCTCCGGCACCCTGCCGGAAGGAGATCACCCCTCCGGGAGACCATCCATAGCCATGGACGCCTCCCGTATGTGCCGTGAGTAGTCCCCCTTGGACCATGGGTCCGTGATCAATAGCTATGTGATGTCCTCTCCCTCTTTTGTGCTTTCACTTTCGAGACCTCGTGAGCTGTCTCACATGATCGAGGCACCTATGTAATTTTCTGCTGTTGCTATGCTGAGTTTGTTGGGATCTGATGGATTACGAGACTATGTTCAGATTGTGATGAGTAATATATTTGGTTTGCCCTTTTATATTTTGTTCTTGAGTAAATTCTTGCATGTTCTCCGTTGCAGTATTTGCTTTGGCCAAGTTATTTTCTTGCAACTCCAAGAGAGAGCGTTATGCTCGATTGTGGGTTCAGCCCCCTGATGTCTAGCTTGAGTGACAGAAACATGAGACTAGGGGATGTGATGTTGCCACCAGGGATAAAACAACGGTGATTGTGCCTATTGGTGCAAGAATTGTTTACTTTACGCAAAGTTCTTTTAATGCAGTTGTCTGTTGCTTTGAGTTTACACTTTGGGTGGGATTCGCAACTTAATACCAGCGAGATGTTCTGGATAGATATCTCAAGGTGGATGATTCGTAGTAGATGCAGATGGATTTCGGTCTACTTACCTTGGCGTACTGCCCATTGCTTTTGAGCCCTTCCTTTCTTTGTAGCATAGTTAGCATTGCGGTGCCTTCATAATCCTGTCAATTGCCCAACTATGATTTGTTTACCTCGCTAGCATTTTTATCGTCTTTTGGGAGAGAGACATCACTAGCGAAAAACACGGGACTTCGGTCCATCTTCATACCATTGTTCACACACACTATTTACCTTTCTGTTTTTACTTTTACTAGTACCTTTTTATCTCTTGCGTTTGATCCTTTGTAAAAGACAAGGCCGGAGGAATTGACAACTCCTCTGAACTCGTTGGGAGCAAAGTTATTTGTTTTGTGCAGGTCCACGACAACTCCACGCATCAGAATAATTTCTGGCGCCGTTGCCACCTATCGTACTTATCGTTGAGTCCTACTGGAGACAAACCTTGGTATCTTTACTGAGGGAAATTACCGCTACGCTGCATCTCAACCTTCCACTTGGGGTAACCAACGAGGGGCGAGAAGCCATCAAGCTAATTTCTGGCGCCGTTGCCGGGGACTCAAAGGAAGTACAAATACGCGAGTCCTGATAACCGCCAATTTCTGGCTCCGTTGTCGGACTCCTGTATCAAAAATAGGGGAGTTACATGCTATCTTTTACCTTTGCTTTTTAGTCTTGTTAGTTTACCTTTCAGTTTTTACTTTTGTGTCCCTAATCAAAAATACCAAAAATACCTGTTACCTTGTCAGTAGCTACCACTATGGCTGGTCCTTTTGCCTTTGGTGAGGCGGAAGTGCTTACCTTTACTCAAAGAGGTGGTGAGAGTTTAAAAGATGCTTGGTATAGAATTAATGATTCTCAAAAAAGAGCCACCAAGAAGCAATCCACTGCTATCCTGCTTAGAAATTTTTATGTTGGGATCACTTCTTGGAATAGGTTTCTTTTAGATACTGCTATCAGTGGAAACTTCACAGAGGCCCCAGTTTGGGAAGCCCTTAATGTTATTGAAAATCTTGTAGGAAGTCTCCCTATTGCTAGTATTAAAGAGGACATTACTTTAGCTCACATTATGAGAAAACTTGAAAACATAGAGCTAGAGACGCCAAGCATTGATAGGATGAATGAGTTGGAGCGTAAGATTCAAGGGAATTTGAATAGGCTAGATAACTCTATGCAGAAAATTATCAAAACTTTAGAGACTATCAAAACCCTTGATGAAAAGTCTTCTAGGATAGAAAAGATTGAGGAAGTGATTGAAACTTTAGGAACTACTTTTTCCTCAATCAAAACTAAAAGGGATGAAACTCCAGCAAAGAAGGAACCTAAGTCCGTTTACGTACCCAAGGTTCCTCGAACAAAAGATAGCACACCTATTGCCAAGAGAGTTAAAACGGTGAAAACTTTGGAGACACCTATCTTTAATTTTAATGAAACTCCAACTGATCCCCCCCTTTTGATTTTATTCCAAGAAGCATTTTTATTCGTCCTTTATTTGAGAAACCTATTAAGACTAGTTGCACTATTGAAGAGCTTTTTGATGATCATGGTAATGGTTCAATAGATGCAACTTGATCTTCTGCTTTAAGCCTAGCTAATGGCTCTAAAGAAGCGCTTTCAGGAGGCAGCCCGCAACGAATTTAGGTTTTTATTTTTCCTTTTGTTCTGTTCTTAGTGGTCTTGATGATTGTTACTACTGTAGCAACATCATTGTATCTTTCTTTTTCAAGCTTTGTGCCAAGTTTAGCCTCAGAATGCTTGAAAGTTCAAAAGTTGGAGCTTGCTGTCCAGAAACAGATTCTGTCTTATTGACGGGAAAATTCACGATAAATCACCAGGTCATCTTTTTGATCTGAAATTTTTTGACAGCATGCTCCATACAATTGGCTTGCTAGCCTCTGTTCAAAGTTTTTTGATTTGAGTTGCAGAAGTACCTCGAAAAAATTCCCCTTTCTCTGTTGTTCTGTTTTTCTCAGCTTCTGCCCCAGTTTTTCTTTTCGCAGTTTTGCAATCCTTAAGCTTGCTTTTTCTTTGCAAACTTTTTTGGGCAGGCAAGAGAAACAGTAGCTCTTCCTGGAAATCTTTATTTGCAGTATAGGAAAATTATTTTATTAGGGTACTAACCTCTCTAATCAGCCTACAATGAGTTATGTATGAAGGGAGTTTTCAAGTGCGCGATGGAAGGTGATGAAAGAAGATCCAGGAGTGTCAAGCGCTCAAGCTTGGGGATGCCCAAGTGCACCCCCAATAAATATTCAAGGAGACTCAAGCGTCTAAGCTTGGGGATGCCCCCGAGGCATCCCCTTCTTCATCAACAATCATCGGTCTGTCTTTCGTTGCACTATATTTTTATCACTTCATGCGTTATGTGCTTTGCTTGGAGCGTCTCGCTCTTTACTTTTCTAGGTTTGTTTTGCTTTCTTTTCTGTAGTAACAAGTTAGACCCCAACTTACTCTTTTGTGTGGGAGAGAAACACGCTCTACTTGAACTAGAACTCCTCATAGGATTTGCATGCTTATTTCTTTTAGCTATGAGTTATTCTTTTTCTTTTCTTAGCTGTTGGTCTGTTTAGCTGTAGTGCTTTAGTTTTTCTAGAGATTTTCTTTTCAGGTTGAACTTTCTATAGGTTGCATGTTTTATCTTGTTAGAGAGTTTGCCTGTTGCACTGAGTTCTGTGTCTTGACTAGAAAGTAGGTAGTTAAAGTTGCTTTTCTTTTTGAAGTAGTAACTTGCAATAGTTTTGAGGTGTTGACTAGAGTAATGTTTGAACTTTTGGTGTCAAGAGCTCTTGCCTATTAGTGATATATGTCGTATTTTGGGCAATCCGTGTATTTTTAGAAAACTAAAAACCCCTGTTGAGAACTCTAGCTACTAGATAGATCATTAACCTCTGGAGGGTTCGAATATTAGAGTACACTCACGTACCATGAGTCGAGGATGCGCAAGGATAACCAAACCCCCATACACTCCTCCTCGGGGTACCTGTCTCTTTGTGAACCTCCTATTAGATTGAGAGTTACCGATAATAAGTGCATGAGTTCTTCGGACTAATGTGAGTATTCGAAAGTTGACACTTCCACCTACCCATACTTTTTCTAGCCTCTTCGGTACTGTGCATTGCCCTTTTCTCACCTCGAGAGTTGGCGCATACTTCGCCGGTGCATCCAAACCCTTGGCATGATACGCTCTGTCATCATAAGCCTCATTATATCTTTCCTCAAAACAGCCACCATACCTACCTACAAGGCATTTCCATAGCCTTTCCGAGATACATTGCCATGCAACATCCACCCTCTCATGACTTGATCCTCATGTCATACATGCCACTTGCTTGATCGATGAGCCGCATGCTAGTTGGGCCTTGCCCTAATCATTGCTACATGACGCGCTAGTATCATTGCATATCTTGCTATCCTGGCAGAGGCATACATTTGCATCATGATTAGTTACATTTTCTTTTTGTGAGTACCTTTGTAAAGTGTGAAAGATCTCCTATATTCTTGTAAAATATAGAGTATTGCCCCTAAAGTGAGGAAAAGATCCCAAAGAGGACAAAATCAAAAGATCCCAAAGAGGACAAATGAGAGTTAAATAGAAAGAGCCATTGAGGCCACCAAAAAAAAGAGAAAAAGAGAAAAAGAAAAATAAAAAGAGAGAAGGGGGCATACTACTATTCCTTTTGAGAGATCCACACTAGTACTTCATCTTCTATCCCTTGTACTCCATAGAGATTATCATCATGCATATAGCTATGTGGGGAACTTTTACACTATAGAACTTGGCTTGTATATTCCAATGATGAGCCTCCTCAAACGAGCTCTAGGTCTTCTTGAGCAAGCAAGTTAGATGCACCCCCACTAGTTCCATTGGAGAGCTTTTAGCTCACATGTGCATCCGTTGTATGGCAATCCCTACTCCTCACATCATATCTATCATATGTCCTTCTCTCGCCTATGATTGTCCTCATTGATGTGAGCCTTTCACACACCTTTTTGTCTTCCTCCTCCACCTCTTCTTTCTGTTTCGCCTTTTAGGTGTCAACTTTCTTGCTCACGCTCATCCATTGCATGAGTGCTCAAAATATCGAAAGGGAGTGGATCAGTTTGACTTGTACCTGGCTAGTGGTCTGGGGACGAGTCCAGATAAGAATCCAAAGGAGACTAAGTGTGAAACTTTAGTAGATAGTTGTTCTCAACAACCTTTTTTCTCTTTCTTCCCAGTCCCTTGCTTGCACGCAAACACCATCTGGAGACATTCGAGTCACGGACAGCAAGAACTCTTCCACCTTTTGTTCTTTTGTTGCTTGTGTTAATGCCAATATAGACTCTTGCCTGTTAAGACTTGAATTGAATTGCATGCTTTGATTGCTTTACTTAGCAGTACTTATTTGGTTGTGTGGCATGTCACCACAGAAATTAAGCTTTTATCATTTACCTACTCGAGGACGAGCAGGAATTAAGCTTGGGGATGTTGATACGTCCCAAACGTATCAATAATTTCTGCTTGCTCCATGCATGTTTTGTGTGACTTTGCCATGTTTTGGTTGAACTTTATTACACTTTTAAACCAATTTGGACTAACCTACTAACTCAGTGCACCCAGTTGCCAGCTTCTGGTTTTCTGCTGTTTTTGTTTTTCAGGTTTTCCGGCTGATTAAAGTGCCCAAAAAATTCCGCAAAAATTATATTAAAAATCAGCGGGCAGGAAGCTTCCGGAATAACCAAGGGAGAGAGCCGGGACCACCACCAGGGAGCCAGAAGGGTCCCTGGCGCGACCCCAACCCTAGGGCGCGCCAGGCACCCTCCTGGCTGCCCTGGGTGGCCCCTCGACGCCCCCCTTCGCCTATATAACCCCCTCGGGGTAGAAACCCCTAAACAAGAACTCTTTTTCGCGGAAACCTCTCTATTCCGCCGCCGCCGCCGTTTTCAGATCGGGGCTGCCTGGAGAAGCTGCCCCGGCACCCTGTCGGAAGGAGATCACCCCTCCGGGAGACCATCCATAGCCATGGACGCCTCCCGTATGTGCCGTGAGTAGTCCCCCTTGGACCATGGGTCCGTGATCAGTAGCTATGTGATGTCCTCTCCCTCTTTTGTGCTTTCACTTTCGAGACCTCGTGAGCTGCCTCACATGATCGAGGCACCTATGTAATTTTCTGTTGTTGCTATGCTGAGTTTGTTGGGATCTGATGGATTACGAGACTATGTTCAGATTGTGATGAGTAATATATTTGGTTTGCCCTTTTATATTTTGTTCTTGAGTAAATTCTTGCATGTTCTCCGTTGCAGTATTTGCTTTGGCCAAGTTATTTGCTTGCAACTCCAAGAGAGAGCGTTATGCTCGATTGTGGGTTCAGCCCCCTGATGTCTAGCTTGAGTGACAGAAACATGAGACTAGGGGATGTGATGTTGCCACCAGGGATAAAACAACGGTGATTGTGCCTATTGGTGCAAGAATTGTTTACTTTACGCAAAGTTCTTTTAATGCAGTTGTCTGTTGCTTTGAGTTTACACTTTGGGTGGGATTCGCAACTTAATACCAGCGAGATGTTCTGGGTAGATATCTCAAGGTGGATGATTCGTAGTAGATGCAGATGGATTTCGGTCTACTTACCTTGGCGTACTGCCCATTGCTTTTGAGCCCTTCCTTTCTTTGCAGCATAGTTAGCATTGCGGTGCCTTCATAATCCTGTCAATTGCCCAACTGTGATTTGTTTACCTCGCTAGCATTTTTATCGTCTTTTGGGAGAGAGACATCACTAGTGAAAATCACGGGACTCCGGTCCATCTTCATACCATTGTTCACACCCACTATTTACCTTTCTGTTTTTACTTTTACTAGTACCTTTTTATCTCTTGCGTTTGATCCTTTGTAAAAGACAAGGCCGGAGGAATTGACAACTCCTCTGAACTCGTTGGGAGCAAAGTTATTTGTTTTGTGCAGGTCCACGACAACTCCACGCATCAGAATAATTTCTGGCGCCGTTGCCACCTATCGTACTTATCGTTGAGTCCTACTGGAGACAAACCTTGGTATCTTTACTGAGGGAAATTACCGCTACGCTGCATCTCAACCTTCCACTTGGGGTAACCAACGAGGGGCGAGAAGCCATCAGCGTTCTTTCTAAAGGATTGAAGAGTCGGGGTTTGATGCCTCAAAGCAACTCTTGGTTGGATCTCTCGGCTTGTCCGTTGGTCTGCGGGTGAGCCACTGACGCAAGGTCGAGTCGGATGTGCTCTCTTCGGCAGAATCGCTGCATAACCCCCTCTGATAGGTTAGACCCGTTATCAGTGATGATGCTTTGGGGGTAGCCGAATCTGTATATTATTATTTTCAAGAATTTTAGCGTTGTCCCTGCATCGCACTTACTAACCGGCTCTACCTCGACCCACTTGGTGAATTTATCGACTGGCACCAGAAAATGTGTATTCTTGTTAGGTGACCTTTTGAAAGGTCCCACCATATCAAGCCCCCACACCGCAAAGGGCCAAGTGATTGGGATCGTCCGGAGTTCTTGAGCCGGCACGTGTGCTTGCTTTGCATAGCGTTGGCATCCAACACACTTCCTGACTATGTCCTCTGCGTCTGCGTGAGCTGTTGGCCAGTAGAATCCGTGTCTATAGGCTTTAGCCACCAGCGATCGAGAGCCGGCATGGTGCCCGCATTCTCCAGAGTGTATCTCATTGAGGATTTCTCTACCTTCTTCTGGTGATACGCATCTCTGAAAGATGTCTGCAGGGCTTCGCCGATGCAACTCACCGTTGAGGATTACAAAAGATTTGCTTCTTCTGATGATTTGTCTGGCTTCTACCTCATCAGCTGGTAGGATTCCCTGGGTCTTTTAGTCCAGATATGGTGCAACCCATGAGGGGGTAGCAAGTATTGCAGCTACCAGATCCGGCTCTGTTATGTCTTGCTCTGTTGGTATTTGTATAGATGGCTTGCGCTCCACATTCCTTCATTTGGAGGGACCGACTTTCGTTGGGAGCCAAGCCGGGACAGGGCATCGGCAGCCTCGTTTAACTTGCGCTCCACATCGTCTACTTGGTACCCAACAAAGAAACCGGCTTGTTTTTCCACCTCACGCCGATAGACTGCCATGGTGGCATCCTTGGAGTTCCACCTTCCCGACACTTGTTGAGAAACAAGGTCGGAATCGCCATAACAATGAATCCGGCTTATATTCATCTCACGGGCCAACCGCGGTCCATGGAGTAGAGCCTCGTATTCTGCCGCGTTGTTGGTGCAAGTGAACTGCAGTTGTAAAACATAGCAGAATTTTTCTCCTTTGGGAGAAGTAAGGACCACACTGGCTCCTGACCCTTGCAGCTGCCGGCTCCCATCGAAGTGCATCGTCCAATACTTGGTGATTGGCTTCTCTGGAGGTGCTTGGATTTCTGTCCAGTCATTGATGAAGTCGACTAGTGCTTGGGACTTGATGGACGTGTGTTGTTCATACTTGATGTGATAAGCCCCCAACTCTATGGCCCACTTTGCAATCCTTCCCGTGGCCTGCCGGTTTTGGATGATATCTGCAAGCGGTGCTGAGCTAACTACAGTTATGGGGTGCTCTTAGAAGTAGTGCTTAAGCTTCCGGCTTGCCATTAACACGCCAAGGACTAGCTTTTGCCAATGAGGGTAGCGTTGCTTTGATGAAGTTAAGACCTCACTAACGTAGTACACTGGTCTCTGCAAAGGGTGTTCCTTGCTGACTTCCATACACTCAACCACAACTACGACACTGACTGCTCGGTTGTTGGATGAGATATAGAGAAGCATTGGTTCCTTTGGCTTGGGAGCCGCCAGGATCGGGGCCTGGGACAGTTGCTTCTTCAATGCTTCCAGGGCTTGAGCGACTTCATCGTCCCAAACGATTTTTTCCGACTTTCACAGAAGTCGGTATAAGGGGATTGCTTTTTCCCCAAGCCGGCTGATAAACCGACTTAGGGCAGCCACGCATCCTGTGAGTCGTTGGACTCCTTTCACGGAGGCCGGCTTCTGGAGAGCCATAATGGCGTTGATCTTCTCTAGGTTCGCCTCAATGCCTCTTTCTGACACTATATACCCATGAAGTTTTCCTGCAGGGACCCCAAAGGTGCACTTGGTCGGGTTTAGCTTCATTTGGTACTTGCGCAGATTCTTGAAGGTCTCTTGGAGGTCACCAATGAGCGAGTCGGCAACTTGAGACTTGATGACTATATCATCCACATAGGCATGCATGTTTCGCCCAATTTGCTCCTGGAGGCAGTTCTGTACTATTCGCTGATATGTGGATCCTGCGTTCTTCAAGCCGAAAGGCATAGAAGTATAGCAGTATATCCCAAAGGGAGTAATGAAAGCCGTTTTCTCCTGGTCCTCGAGGGCCATCTTGATTTGGTGATAACCTGAGTAGGCATCGAGAAAACACAGGAGCTCGCATCCTGCGGTAGAGTCGACAATTTGATCGATGCGAGGTAGTGCGAAGGGATCCTTTGGGAAGGCTTTGTTTAAGTCGGTGTAGTCAATGCACATACACCAGGTCCCGTTCTTTTTCAAAACAAGGACCGGGTTTGCAAGCCACTCCAGATAGAAAACTTCCATGATGAACCCGGCGGCGAGGAGCCGGGCTATCTCTTCTCCAATGGCATTCCTCCTTTCATCATTGAAGCGACGAAGGAATTGTTTAACCGACTTCAGTTTTGGATCGATATTAAGGTGGTGCTCAGTGAGTTCCCTCGGGACACCTGGCATGTCAGATGGTTTCCATGCAAAGATATCCCGATTCTCACGGAGGAACTCAATGAGCACGCTTTCCTATTTGTCAGATAGCTCTGTCCCAATGATGAACTGCTTGGAAGTGTCACCTGAGACAAAGTCGACTTTCTTGGTGTCCTGAGCCGGCTGGAACTTGGGGTTGTTGTCAGGAGTCGGTTTCTTCAGGATGGTGGTATCTGCTGGGTCTACCTTTTCCTAGAATTCTGATAGATCCCCTTTAGCACAGTCCGACTGCGCGAATTTGACGTGTTGCTCGCCGCACTCTGTGGATCTGGACCGGCTCCCATCCACTGTGATAGGGTCGTAAGGACCCAGCATTTTCAGTTTTAGGTAGACGTAGCATGGCCGAGCCATGAACCTGGCATAAGCCGGTCTGCCTAAGATGGCGTGATATGGACTCTCGAGTTTCACTACCTCATAAGGTATGATTTCGGAGCGAAAGTTTTCAGGAGCTACGAAAGCCGTCTCCAGGTAGATCTTGCCTATCGGACATGCCGACTTCCCTGGGACTATTCCATGGAACACGGTGTTGGAGATTTGCAACTGTTTGTGGGTCAGACCCATCCTACGAAAGGTTTCGTAGTAAAGGATGTTGATGCAGCTTCCTCCATCCACGAGTACCTTGTCCAATGTGTAGCATCCAATTTGTGGAGAAATCACTAAAGCCAAAGAACCCGGGTTTTCTACCACAGGGGGGTGGTCGTCCCTTGTCCAAGTGATCGGCTGCTCCGACCAGTTAAGCCACCTGGGGTAAGCCGGATCTGTGGCCACGGACATAGCGGCTCTCTGTTGTAGCTTCCTGTCTCTTCGCCAGCTGGTGGTGGTGAAGACATGATAAGCCGAGTGGTCTTGGAGCTGTTTTGGACTTTTGGGTTCGATTGGTATCCAGCACGCCCTGATTGGTTTTGCTGTCTACCTCCTTGGGATCCCTGATATTGTGGTGCTGCGCCGGCTCCCTGCTGACCAAAGTTGTTTTGGTTATTATTGTTTTGGCCGGATCCACCACCTGGCCTAGGAGGGCCCTGGCCTCCTTGCCTTTGGTATTCCTTCATGAAGTTTCATTGTTCCCAAGTGTGGACGGCCGGACGGCCAGGTTTACTGTGGAACGGGCAAGGTCTTTTCACAGTTTCTTCAAAGGTAGTTGGGGGTTGGAAATTTCTTTCCTGCTTGCCGCGGTAGTCGTTGCCCCTTGCTTCTGTCTTTGGGAGCCGACAGTTGTGTTGGCTACCAAGTCAGAAGTATTCTGATCGAGTCGTCTTTTGCCCGGTTGGTTCTAGTTCTGAACCCCCTTGCCATTGTTCTTTTTGCCCTGAGTGGCTTTATCTTCTTCCAGATCGGCATCCTTGGTTTTGTCCGACTCGGCGTACTTGATGACGGCGTTCATGAGCTCTCCTATGTTGTTGACCGTCCTCTTGAGTCGGCCAAGCTTGTGAACTAGAGGCTCAAACTTGCAGTTTCTTTCCAGAACTATTACCGTTGTCCGTGCAGTGATGGTATCCGAAGAATGGATTATGTCTGCAACTCATCGTGCCCAGTTCAGGGCCGAATCTCCTTCTTTCTGAACGCAGTGCTCCAAGTCGACTATTTCCGTAGCTCGCCGGCAAGTCCCTAGGAAATTCTTGATGAACTTCTCTCTGAGATCTGTCCAGGAAGTAATGGAATTCTCCGTGAGGTTCTTGAACCATGTGCGAGCCGGTCCTTCCAGCATCATCGTGAAGTATCGGGCGCATACATCTTCGCCGGCTTGTAACATGTCCATGGCAAGGTCGTAGGTTTCGATCCAAGTTGTCGGGTCCATGTCAGCCGTGTAGTTCGGGATTTTGGGCGGTCCTCTGAAGTTTGGGGGTAGGCGTGTGTTCCTTAGAGCCGATATTAGACACCGATTGCCCACGGATCTGCTGACAAACTCAATATTTGGTTCCTGTGTAGGAACTTGAGCCGCCGGCTCTGTGCGTCGAGTCATGTTGGGAGCCGGTATATCCGCGATCCTCAACCCTCCCAGAGGGGCCATGGGCACTCTTTGGTGGCGCTGGCTGCTGGAGGCCGCTGGAGCCGGCGATTCTGCTTGCCGGCTTACACTTCTATACGGGGTTCCATGTAAGTATGGGACTCCTTCTAAATACTGACCTTGTTGTGTGATCGCTGTCTTGAGGAAGTCAACTGCTACTCGGGCGGCACGATCTGCTGGGGTATCTCCCTGGATCGGTGAAATGGCGAGGTACCGAGTCGCCGCCATGACGTTGGCTACCGGGTTACTGAAGTGGTGAGGGGGCGTGTGGAAACGATCTTGATGTATCCCGGGGGAGTCGATTGGTCAGGACTGTTGAATAGTGTTCGCCCTTGGTAATCAAGGGGGAAACGGCTCGCGTATCTCTACGGACGTGTGTAGGCGAGGCTCAGCCACTGAGCGTCTATCAGGTCCGACTCTTCCCGGAGACGTGTGGCTTCTTGAAAGAGTCGGGCTTCTTTTTCCGCCATCTGTTCCTTCTCGGCGTTGGCCTCTGCTTGCAAGTTTGCTACCCGATTCTTGAGCTCGTTGACCCTTGTCTTCCAAGATTCCCGGTTTTCGAGCATCATCGGTACTGCTAGGGCTTCGTCGAGAGAAGTCAAGGTGTCAGCAAGGGTCTGGGCAGCAGTAGGAACTTGTACCGATGGACGAGCTGTTGGGTCCCTATTTGCACTAGGGCCCGCAGCAGCCGCTGATTCGACTCCTTGGTTGAGAGCCGGCTGGGCTCCTGATCCTCCAGTGTCGGCCATGAATACCGTGGCACAATATGGAGGTTCGAGGTAGGGAAAAACTGGGTTGCAGGTTGGCGTGCCGGTACCGAGTCTATAGTTTCCCATAGGCCAGATAGACCCCTCGTTTGAGAAGTTTTCCTCGCTGGGACGTGAGTCGGCATCAGTCGTTTCTTCCGAGGCGTCGTATGTTGGGGACTCGACAAAACGCTTCGGCTCTGGAGACTCCTCAATGAATCCGACGAAAGTGCGCTTGGAGCCGACGTGCCGCTGACTCGAAGTTTCGACAGGTACTTCGAGATCTGGCTCTGGCTCGGATCCGTCTGTCTTGCCGATGAAGATGTGGATGGATCCGATCGGGACCCAGTATCCTGATTCGACGGAATTGGCTTCAGGGCCCCAAGTGGAGTCGTCGATGTAGAGCTTCCCGCGCCGGCTTCTGGTGATCCGTCCAGCAACGAATCCTTCCATGCCTTGCAGAGCTCCCTCCAGAATCTCAACACCTGCAAGCGCAGGCCCCACGGTGGGTGCCAACTGTCGTGGAAAAGTCACGACAGATGTCCGAAGAGTCGAACTTAACATGGGACCTTTTGCTGCGAGGTGATTTCATGGAGAGAGTCGACATTGACAAGAGACTCGGCGATTTACCCAAGTTTCAGCCCCTCTTTGTCTCGAGGTAAAAGCCTACTCTTTCTTCCTCTTATTATGAGTTCTGACTCTCTAAAAAAGAGTCGGTTTGGTTGTTTACAAGAGAGTCGATCGAAAACTTAGTCTTGATGAGATCTATGTTTCGCTGACAAGTGTCTAGTCCTATCTTAGGCTAAGATTGTTCGTGACCCTGGACTCCATGGACCTCAGCTTATAAAGGCGCCGGGTCCCAGGATGCTGTGAGTCTGACTCCATCACGAGGTGGAGTTCTATTCTACTTTACAAATACGTCAAGTGCTATACAAGGCAAGTCGAATTCCTTCTACGGCTTCGCTCTTCTTTCCTTGGCACAACCGTCCTTGGACCGGGTCTTCTTTGTGGGCCTTCGGTAGGCGAGTCGGCCCATAGATCTAATGTCGAGTCTAGGATTTTAGTCCATCCCCTCGACAGATCCCCCGATATTCACTCTCCCACGGCACAATACAATGCTCACACTCATATCTGATTTTTGTAGTCATCTCTTCCTGCCACACCTTGTAACTACCACCTCACATTGACGCCACGACATTCAATCCACACATTCCTATCACCGACCTCTCATCTCCCCTCCATGGCACATCTAGCATGAGGGTAATTTGTATCCAGCCAAAGGTGCAGAAGGACTCCCGTTATCCCTTAGCCGTTCTATTGTTGACCGACAAATCAAGCTTAACAAGAGTAGTAAAATCCTTGATGCCCTATTTAAGTGCGGAAATTTGAAATAGGCATTTCAACGTCTATCCCTCCTCCACAGCGCTTTTTCCCTCTTTCAACAATCCCTGTGCATCATCGCCTTGGCCGATCTGCGCCGCCCCACCATGCCCGCCATGGCCAGAAGCCGCTACAGCATCGTGGCCCTCCACCACCGCTGCAGCTCAGCCACTTTCCACCCAGTCATCTGTAGCAACCTCGGCCACACCCTTCTCCATGTTGCCATCAAAATTTGTACCCCCCCGATAAAGAGACATGGATCTTTCATCGGGTTAGTCGCTCGGGACTCAAAATCCACATCTATATGATGGGGGAAATGGTATTAATTAGTACATACATCAGCAAATATAATTAAAATTAGATTTCCTAAATATCCTTCTAAAACTCATTTTTACAAAATGTAGCAACTAACCTCGGTATCCAAACAACCACTAAAAGTAGAAAAGATACCATTGTTACTTGAGAAACAAAACTTCAAATCTCAGAGTGCTACAACTACCATGCAAAATCATTGCAATATGGCTCACCTTCAAAGAATTACAGCACAGAGAAGAGCTCCTCAAGATACTGAAAAGGAGACAATCATGAAAATTAATTGAGGTAAGTAATAGAAATAGCTAGAGCAGAGTATAACACACATGCAAAGTAACAACATTTAACTGTTCGCAGTAACTGATAGTAACATCCATTACTGTCTGGTATTATTAGTGCCAGCTTCATCTTTAGCAATCTGAGTGCTCAACTCGAAGGTAGACATCAAAAGAGTTGTTGTAGGTTGGGTTTTCATAATAATAAATTGTGTAGAAGGGCGTACCACCAAAAGATATCCATAGAGAATGAATAAAATTCAGTGTCATACCTCAAAATATTGCATCAAAGGGAAGTTAAAGTTACTCATAATGCCCAAAAAATCAAGTGTTAAAACTTGTACGTACTTCTCCGTAACAAGCTGACCAAGTTTTTTCTCAGCTTCAGTGTTGAGGTCACTTATAGGCTCGATTTCTGTTCTAGCTTCCCACCAAACAAAAAAAAACACCAATCTTTAATTATTTTTTACTATGATGTCATACATCAGGCTGTGTACAATAGAGTTGAAGTAGAAATTATATACTGCACGAAAACGATATAAAATTCAAATGATGAGAGGAAAATATCAGGGTGGCAATGAAATATCTACATGTTTGTACTTTCAACATTTGTATTCCTTCCTCATAACTAAGCCTCAAGGTATTCTCTAGGTACTGCTGAATAAATTAACACAATGTGAGTCGACATCTTGAACTGCAAAACACAGATAATGTAACATAACTGAAATAAATTGTTTACCTCCAGTGGTTCAAATGGATACTGCCAGCAAATCGACTCAAGTTTCTTCTGCAATTTTCCTGAAATAGCCCAATGCCAATTTCAAGTATTGCAACCTTGACAAGGATTTATACAAACATGAATTCAAACAAAAATTAGCTAATTGAAGAGATCTGCACATTTATGTGTGTTTGACCAGGTGCCTTTTCTCTCTCTCGATTTTGAAGCACATTCGTTAAGTGTTTAGTTACTACTATTCCTTAATGGTGCATCATCGTAACCATTATATGTAAATCTTAAGAATAAATTTGCTCTTAGAAAGAACATGTAAACAAAAGATGTTGTTTGGGATGGACATTAATGAATTTAGGCGAAAATGTTTTATGATCACAAAAAAAAGTATAAATCATATATGTACTATATCCAAACTCAGTGAAACACACAATGGGGTATTTTTCAAATTCTAATCACCGGTAGGTAACGCAAACTTATGCAGAAGGCCAAGTATCTCAAATAAGGACCAAAGCCATTCAATCGTGTCACAGATATCACGACCTGACTAATGCTACTTACTTGAAGATAAGAACATAAACCAGTTTCTATGTATTTTAAGCAATCGATTCGATGTCTTGGTCAACCTTATTTATATTCACAGCATGAACCTCGAAGATACCTTACAAATTTAACTTATAAAGATTGCTAGCCCATGGAGCTCCACAGCCAGCCTCAAGGGGCAACTTAAGCTGGCCGTTGGATGCGTTGGTGGATCGTTGGGAGCAGTTGGATCCTGTCTGGTGGTCATATATATTTGTCTCATCTCAGCCGCAGTGAAAACCTAGCCCGCACTGATCCCTCCTCTCCCGCTCATCTCCATTCTCCAGTCGCCGCACCCCTGCCGCAAGCCACCGCCTCTGCCCGCGCAGGTCAGCCCGGCGCCGCCGTGCTTCTCCTTCCTCCTCCCCCTTCTTCTCCATCTTCCTCTCTCTCTCATCTCTTTTTATCTCTCTGAACCGCACGCAGGGCCCCCACGGACAACCAGGAGCAGGTTGCCGCCGCCCTAGCGCCCCTCACCGCCGTCAACCCCGGGTCCAGCCAGATCCGGCCGCCATCGACTCATCCCCGCTGTTCCTGCATCTCGCCGCGACCGGATGCTGCTGACGAGCCGCGCCGCCACCGCCCCCTACAGGTCGCCCCTCAGCGTGCCTCCTTCTATCCATCTCCTCCCTCCTTCCCCTCTCATCTCTCTCTCTCTCTCTCTTTGATGGTTAGGAGCAGCCATCGGAGGCCCTCGAGCTTGCGCCTAGCCTCATCCTTTCTTCTCCCGTGTCCCTTTCTGTGATTTTCTTCTTCTAAAATTTTGTTCTAGGCAACCATAACAAGATGATTCTGTGATATTAATAAGGCAACTGGGTGCAATTGGAATTTATTAGACTGGATTTTATTAGATTGTATTTTTGTTTCAGACGAAATCCATATTATTATTTATAAGGACCAACAAAAATGATGGCATGACAGATAGGCAATTGTTGGATACGGCATGGAATCATGAATAGACGACCGATTGTGTTTAGGTGGCTATGGTAGAATTTTTGGAGAAAACATAATGGACTATGCACTTATCTGCAATCTCTCATTTTTTAAGAGGTGGGGTCTGCTTTGGTTTATGCTATTTTTTCTATTCTCTTAAATATACACGACTACCTACGTCTGAAAGTTTAAACACTATAGACATAACTGGACAAACTTGAGCAAGATATAATCCTCTGTTTACTGCCCACATTTTCTTTTTGTATTGAACTTTGCAGAACTGGATGATCATATTGTGGTACTCTTTGAAATGATGATTGAATTCCTTCTTTGACATATGCATAATTTTTATATGTTGGTATATTTATGCGTATTTGGTCGACCTTTTTTTACTCATATCAGAGGCTAGCGGCTGGTGAGTGGTGTACTGCTCGAGTATCATCATGTGTTTTTTATATAGCCTACCCAAGATTATTTATAGCCAGCTATGCCAAGATGACATACTTATGGTTAGAAGGGCAGCTGCATCAAATCTTGCGAAGTTTGTTGTCGCTGTTGAACAAAGCCATTTACTGTTATCTTTGGAAATCCAATGTCACCAAATGCACTGGATTTGGATCTGAGTAAATTGAGCTGAGATTTTACTGAATATTCACAACATTTGTATCCTTAATTTGTACCGATCCAGGGCTGCAGCGATGGAGCATAATGGCAGCAGTTAGCAACAACAATTGTGCCTCCTTATCGAGGGAGACTAGCTTCAAACATCCCTTTTAATTCATGTGTATTTTTCTCATCTAGCGTTTTGTATGGTGGTTGATTTCAACACTGATTTTGTTGTTTTCCGTGTACCGCGTGGTTAATAGTTAGTCTATATAGATTTGGATATTTCTAGAGATACGTTGTGCATTTCTTTCTTTCTGATAATAGTTTTTTTTTCTGGAAACTGATGATTTTTTGTTCGGGAAACTGAAGGTTTTTCTTGCAAATCAACTTATGAGTATTAGTTGATTAACTATATGTGCAGTTAACAACCGAAAACACACACTTATTTGTGTTGTTCTATTTCTATGCTTTTGACCTCTTAGCTACAGTTTTGCAGAGATAAAAACAATTTCGATGCATTTTACTACCTGAAAGTTTTCTTAAATGATATAGTGCCACCATGAAATTAATTTGGACTGGATTTCCATGGTTTTATTAGGCGAAGCAGCGCAGAAAACAAATTATTTATATTGTGCATGCTTTGTTGTTATCCTCTTAGTTGCAGTTTTGAAGACAGAGAGAGAAATAGTGCGCTGCCATCTGATACATTATGTTTTACTGGATAACTAGCGCTGCATATTTTTGTCATGTATCAACTTCCATTTAGATGGAAACTTATAATAACCAAGGGAGCTTTCTTAGATTTTCTTTTTGTGGATGTATTATTGTTCTGCTGATATTGTTATATTCTCCTGATACAAACGGTTACATTCTCTTGATAATGTTCTTCGTGTACATGTATTATGCTTCCGGATACAAACAATAGATGGAGATGATGTCCGTTTGGGACTTGTCAATTCTGAAGCTTATTTAGAAACCAATGTTGTTCACAAACAGGTTGTCCCTTTTTTATATACAAATAATGGGATTGCACTTTTCTCTCTCGGCTCCAATGTTGTTCACAAGCCGTGGAAATGGCAGCAGAGTGAGAGGAATCCTAATGGCAAGGTATACTGAAGAATTGTATTTATTTGTATTTCAGTTTCAATCTTTTTTTGCTTGCCTTCTGAATTATCTTGACTATCTTTTGTTAGTCTACTGCATCTGTTTCGCCTCACCTGTGGCAACCAGCAAATGGGATTCTAATGACAAATTACACAAGAGATGGAAACCCGGAAGAAGCAACCGCCTTCATTGCGTTGTCTAAAAATGATTCCTATGTAATGTCTGCATCTGGTGGCAAAGTCTCATTGTTCAATATGATGACATTCAAGGTAAATAGTTTCTCCAACATATATCAAACGAACTGTCCCCACCCCTTGGTAATATAGTTTCCTGATAAGCCAAGAACCATAATTGTGTTACTGCCTTTCTCTGACTTTCCTGATTAGACATGCGGAATTTGTCACAGGTCATGACTACATTCATGGCACCTCCACCTGCTGCGCCGATGAGCCCCCGCGCGATGTAAGTTTTGTTTAATTATAGCGATGTTTAAATTCAGTACCCTTATAATCCACCTACATGTGATTTTTATGAATGAATAACTCACATAATAATTTCTAGCTCTTAATCATGTGCTCCTTCGCTTTGTGCTGAATCAATGAAATGGTTATGTATATTGCTTCATGTTTTTTTGATTAATTACCATACATAGAGTATGTAATGCACATGGTAATTAGTGATCATCTAGCTTACTATGCTGCTATTCGAGGCAGCACATCCTCTGCATGATGACAAGAGGGTCACATCTTTCTTGATAGATAGCAACCAACAACATGGTAGTTAGCTGCAAAAAAAACTTCTGATCCTTCATTTATAGAGTTTGCTAATTAGCACGTTCATTTCAAATAAATCTAGATGGTAACATTTTGATCGATTTACTTTTGATCCTTCATTTATGAACCTATTCATGTAAAGCAATAGAGATCTCTATCATGTACATTTTTTTAATCTTTAAGACTAACTTAACTTCTTCAAGCATCTAGGTAAATGTGCAGAATCAAGGAGTTCTTGAGTTTAGAGTTCCTGCAGCGAGCAAAAGCATCACATTTCCCTGATCCAAATGAGGCCTATCAGCTTAGAAACTTGAAACTTCTTCAGTCTGGTCTGCTGGTTCACGCTGGTAAAATGAAAGAGACTGATGTAGTACACGGTCCTCACCCTGTACTACTTTTGCTCAAGTAAGTTTAAAATATGAATTTGTGCTGCTCGGCTCACTTTCATGCGAGTCTCAACTCTCCTTTATTGTTACTATGACCATATTCTTTTTTCTCATCATGAGTGCCAGATAATGTTTATTAAATGTGCTGCAAAATTGGACATAAAGCATCACTAATCACTGTTAAAAATATTAATCTTCTTATTTTAGTTTTAGGAAGCATTATAGAATGCTAGATCTTAACATTAATCTTTTGACACGCGTTCCAGTATGTATGTCAGTAATCTTTATGCTTATGACGTTCTGTTGATTTGTGCAAAGAAGCGACATTGTTATTGCCGAATATTTTCCGTATTCTGTTTTTTGCCGAATGTTTTCTGGACTCTGATTTCCATCTACGTGCCTTTTTCCACGTAATCATCAGTTATTTCCAATCACCTTCAGAGAATACACTCTCTCTTCTTATATGGGAGAAGCTTTCATGGGGCCTCTCCAATTATCTTCAGAGAATATAGGTTCTTGACAGAGATATGGAGAGAACTACATAAATAGTTATCAATAATTCCCTTCTTATTATATTTTCACTTTATATGAAAGACAGCTAACTAAGGCCATAATTAATTTATAAAAAAGTCATGTACCACATATGTCTGACTAAATTGCCTTCTGGGACCTCTCCAATCGGTTATTATATTACACCTTCTAATCCATAGGTCTAACCGCAAATACATCATGCCCTTCAAGGCGATATCAATATATAAATATTATCATTGTGTAAATAATGCATCACATAGATTTATCTGCTGGTAAATAGTTTGTTGATGTATAAATACTACCGAATAAGATTATTAGTCTAATAACTCAATCAGGCTCAAATTTAGCTGTAGTTCTGAAATTACTTGAGATGGCAAAATATCTTCTACAAGCTCTATGATTTTTTGTGTATATTCTCCCTTATATAAATGGCTATTTTTTCTACCAACCATTATTTACGTATCCTTGAAGTTATACTATGTTGCTGGATCATATACTTCTGAGTAGGTTCACTATTTTTCCAGTAAAATAAATTATATAGAATCAGAAAATGCAATTATATTTTTTTATCAAGAATTGTACTGTAGAAATAAGTAGTGTCATTTGTTTAAAATATGAAGGTCTTGAAAATCAGGAAACATGAACCATTTTTACTCATCATCAGAAAATAATTATTGTGGATGCTGATGCCGACAACCATAGGAGATTTCTTTTTTGCTTTTGTCGAAGGTCTTGATTTGTGTGGTGGGCGCGATGATACACCTGGACATCCTCTGCTTCAGACTCTTCAAACTTTGCGCAAGGGGTATTAATACAATCCAAACTTTTCTGTAAGTTTTAGATTCCTTTATCATAGGCTTGTATCTTGAAGCCTAGAAAGATATATACTTGTGTCTTGGTTAGGTTTCTTATGTAACAATTACCGTAGTATTAATTTTGAGAAGAGTAGGAACCATTTCTGATGTTTGGTTCTTAGTCATCAAGAGTAAATCAGGGATAAAAAACATGAAAAAATCAAACGATGATGCACTTCTCATGATTGAAAGATTACCTAAATATGTAATCGAAGTGAGATGTTTGAAGCAAAACTGGAATTATTAAACTGTTGATTGTGAAACATATTTTCTACTTCAGTTTTTTAGGAGGTGAGGGTCTGATCTGGTTTTTGCTATTTTGTCTATTCTCTTAAAAATACTTGACTAGCTACAACTGATAATTTAAACACTCAAGTCATAGATGGACAAACTTGATCAAGATATAGTCCTCTTTTTGCTGCCCTAATTTTTGTTTTGTATTGAGCATTACAGAGTTGGATGCTTTGGAAGCCATCATACGGAGTTCTCAGTGGGCTGCAATCCCATCGTACCTTCAGCCAGGCGAGGAATAGGATCTAGGTAAGCGAATTCCATTGTATCTACCATCTCACAGTAGAATGCAATTTGCACAACATCCTTAAGTTCTCTCAATATTATCCTGTATTTCTGGTATTTATTTCCTCTAACGAATGAACACAACAGGCATACACCTTCACACATGCACATACTGAACTCATTAGTTTAACATGGTAGGAAAAAATTTCATGATATGCTAAGATTGATGTCGATTTGCCTTTTATGGTTTTGTACCTGTTAGGAAGATGTTGCATGATTTGGCTAGAGTTGACTGACTAAGTAACCGTGTTATTTTCCCATGAGCCATTATTTAATTATGAGTCATTCTGCCAAGATCTCTAAAGACCGCATCTGTGTCTTTTGCCTTCCACACCCAAAAAGGGAAATTGTGGGTCGATGTTCACAGGTTTTGAGTAGGTTAGTATATGAACCAGGTTCATGCCTTATACTGTGAACATTGGTTCGCTTGCTAAGCTATGATAGTATGTTTGTTGACAGATCTTTCAATGCAACGAGGGAAGAAGATGAAAAGGACTGCCTGCATATATAATGTAATGGGAGAATGCATATATAATGTAATGAGAGAATGCAGTACAACCTCTTATTTGTTCTATTCTATGTGTATGCTCCTATTTTGTTATGGTTGGTCACTGTGTTGAACCTTATAAGGTTGTTATTGCGGAAAACTAACGTGTTCTGCTTTTTGAATAAATGAATCATGCGTGTAAGACTGGCATCTTAGGAAATCAGTGTGTTCACTTTTGAATCTAATATATTAAGTGTTGTGTTGTATGGTCCATAGATTTCATTTGATATAGTGATTAACTATATGCACTGGCAATTTTTCATTTGGCATAGCCTAATAGCATATGTGTTACATTGCGATAAAGGTAATTCATGAGTACCACTAGCTCATTGGATTTGCTACAATGCTTTTACACTTGTAGTTGATGATTTAGCTTGATCATTTCATCATGATTGGTATCTGAAAATGCAAGTTTTTTCTACGAAAACATGGTTTCAAATGGGACTCTGTGCCATTTGACGCAACGGGTCATCTAGCAACATGGAAAAGACAAGTGAGTTAGTGCAGCAAAGTTCTTATCCGAAATTGCCTATTGATTAAATATGAGCGAGTAAGAAAACATCAGATTGCATATGCTGCAGATATGGATGGCTTACTATTGTACATGTAACTTTGAAATTTATCTCTAGTGAAACAACCAACAATTTTCGTTTGGGGAGAAATTTGAATTTATTATTTTCATCAAACCAAATTAGATGGATTCCCTTCTTTGCTTCGGCTAGGTCATGATTCGTACCTGCTCCATCGCCATGAACCAGCGTCAGTTGCGCTCATCGATCTCATCTGCAAATCATCATAAAACTGTTGCATCAAGCCACTCAACAAATCCATCAACCATCGCATTCACAAAGGTGAGTTGCCAACAGGGACGTACCTGAGATGACAACAACCTTGTCATATGCACCGCCAACAGCATCATCTCGAAGAATAACTCTTGGGTGTCAATGTCAGGGGCCGCCGGCGTGCTCTTTGAAGCTCTTTTCACGAGGATGTATGATTCCACCTCGTCCAAGTCGAGGGACTTGCTGGCTCGGAACGCGACCTCCTTGAGGTTCGGCTTGGCGGCCAGGCGATGCTCCCCTACGACGACGTGAGGGCGTCTAGTGCGGCCCTCGAGGCACCGTTGGGATCCCCAAACATTGAGACTGCCCCGCGGAGCCACGCATGGTGGCCCTTGATCCGCTTTGGCTGCAACACGGGAGCCGACGAGTTAGGGGGGCGAGGGCAGGGAAATGGCGAGGGTTTGCTAGTGGGGAAGAGTGTGGAGGCGTCGGCGGCTGGCTTAGGGTTGAGGAGTGCGGGGAATGAGAGAGGAGGCGGGGTGAGGCTGCGGGGAAGGAGGGAATTGGAGGCAAGGGCATGAAAGGAGGGGGCCGATGGAAGGTGGGGTTTTTTTCACGAGGAAAGCGGTCGAGGGGGAGGGGTGCTATCGAGGGATCGCTGTCAGGATACGACGATGACTACGTAAGCAATCGATTCGATGTCTTGGTCAACCTTATTTATATTCAGAGCATGAACCTTGAAGATACCTTGCAAATAACATGGGAAAGACAAGTGAGTTAGTGCAGCAAAGTTCTTATCCGAAATTGCCTATTGATTAAATATGAGCGACTAAGAAAACATCAGATTGCATATGTTGCATATATGGATGGCTTACTATTGTACATGTAACTTTGAAATTTATCTCTAGTGGAACAACCAACAATTATCGTCTGGGGAGAAATTTGAATTTATTATTTTCATCAAACCAAATTAGATTGATTCCCTTCTTTGCTTCGGCTAGGTCGTGATTCGTACTTGCTCCATCGCCATGAACCAGCGTCAGTTGCGCTCATCGATCTCATCTGCAAATCATCACAAAACTGCTGCATCAAGCCATTCAACAAATCCATCAACCATCGCATTCACAAAGGTGAGTTGCCAACAGGGACGTACCTGAGATGACAACAACCTTGTCATATGCACCGTCAACAGCATCAGCTCGAAGAATAACTCTTGGGCGTCAATGTTAGGGGCCGCCGGCGTGCTCTTTGAAGCTCTTTTCACGAGGATGTATGATTCCACCTCGTCCAGGTCGAGGGACTTGCTGGCTCGGAACGCGACCTCGTTGAGGTTCGGCTTGGCGGCCAGGCGGTGCTCCCCTACGGCGACGTGAGCGGTGTCCAGTGCGGCCCTCGAGGCACCGTTGGGATCCCCGAACATCGAGACTGCCCCGCGGAGCCACGCATGGTGGCCCTTGATCCGCTTTGGCTGCAGCATGGGAGCCAGCGAGTTAGGGGGGGCAGGGGCGGGGAAATGGCGAGGGTTTGCTGGTGGGGAAGAGGGTGGAGGCGTCGACGACTGGGTTAGGGTTGAGGAGTGCAGGGAAGGAGAGAGGAGGCGGGGTGAGACTGCTGGGAAGAAGGGAATTGGAGGCAAGGGCGTGAAAGGAGGGGGGGGCGATGGAAGGTGGGTTTTTTTTTTCGCGAGGAAAGCGGTTGAGGGGGAGGGGTGCTACCGAGGGATCGCTGTCAGGATACGACGATGACTACGTACGAACTAATATTTTAGGAGTAAAAATTAAACTAGTAATAAAACACAAAAGCATCAAACCTGAAGTTTAACCATCCAACCACGTGTGGTTATCAGCAAAGCCGGTTTCAGAATGAACTTTTCAACGAAGGCAAGTCAGGAAACAACCCCGCACCACCCGATGAAGAACGCACGTGCGAGATCAGCCCATCAAACCCATTTCCTTCCACTCTTCCTCCCTTCTTTTCTTCACCCGCCCACTTTCCCCGGTTTCCCATCCCGTTCACCAGCCGCCGCCTCCCTCCTCCGCTAGGCTCTACGCGGCGCAAAAACCTACGAGGGGGCCACGAGATGGCAATGGTTCTGCGGCGCCTCGCCGGCGCGTCAGGCTCGCCGTCGGCGGCCGCTCTGCTGCTCCGTCCGGCGCTGACCCGCCCGATCTCCACCGGCTTCCGCGAGGAGCGCGACACGTTCGGCCCCATCCGCGTGCCCAACGACAAGTACGTGGTTGTCTTGTTGATTTTCTAGGATCTTCTGTCATTGATCTGTGGGATTCGTAGCGCCTACTATAGTTCCCTTGTTTTTGCTTTTGATCTGTTCGTGTTACGGTCCTTACGGATGGCGTGGTTGATCTTATCGCGATTTTTGGTAGGTTGTGGGGCGCGCAGACACAGAGATCGCTGCAAAATTTCGACATTGGCGGCGAGCGCGAGCGGATGCCTGTGCCTATCATCCGCGCCTTCGGCGTGCTAAAAAAGTGTGCCGCTAAGGTATACATATATTTGATCCTTTTCTCGAATGCCTGCGTGTCTGTTGGTGGAGGGTTAGATGCATTTGGTTGCTTCCTTGTCCTCGAGGAGCACTGCTAGCTTGTAGAGCGATTTTTTTTTTCACTTTGTCAGGAATGAAAAGGTTCACGCCTGATTTTGTTTTCTGTAAATAATCATCTAGCCGGCATTTTACAGTAGGAGGTCACTGTCAAATCACTAGATCTTTCTGGCTGAAAATGAACTCGACTAGACAAGTTCTTTGACAACTTAATACTTTGTTTCACTATTGCCTTTTAGTTTTTATTTACTGCCACTTTTCAGTTTGCTTATAATTTTGTGCAATGGTTAACTGAATACCATATAGGTAAATGTTCTACATGCTGTTTAGAAATGAACAGATTGCAATGTTGATAATTTTTTAGATATTTTATTTAGTGTTCAGATAGAAGATTCTGAGTAATTCAACATCTTGTCTAGGTAGTTTGTAGGATGATTAGCTTAAGTATCATGTATGCTTGGAGGCCTTACTACTTGCTCGTTTGACTTTTCAAGGTGAATATGGAGTATGGCCTTGATACAACAATTGGGAAGGCAATAATGCAGGCGGCTGAGGAGGTTGCAGAGGGAAAGTTGGATGATCACTTTCCGCTTGTTATCTGGCAAACTGGCAGTGGGACACAAAGCAACATGAATGCCAATGAGGTTTATGTCCTACACATGCAGATTCTTGGGTGTAACATCTTTTCATGTACTAATATTTAAATCATCTATTTACGAATTGTATGAGTTTGCAATCCCGTCCAAATGTCAGTAGTCTAGTGTTCTTTTTTGTACTCTATCAATGGTTATATGAAGAAAAACTCATTACTACATCGAGCTGATTCTAATGTGAAGATGCTGTGGACGCAGTTTGGTTTTAATACGTTGTGCCATTATCATTTATTATCCGTTTCTTCAGGTGATTGCAAATAGGGCAGCTGAGATACTTGGACATAAGCGTGGTGACAAGTTTGTACACCCTAATGACCATGTGAACAGGTCACAGTCTTCAAATGATACATTTCCCACTGTAAGTATTCACGACTTTCTTATCTTCATTTTGCTGTTGTTCTCTGAAGTTTATGAGTTGTGTTGATGTTGCTTTCAGGTTATGCACATAGCAGCAGCGGTAGAGATCAACTCAAAGTTTATCCCAAGTTTGGAGCAGTTGCATAAGTCACTTCATTCGAAGGTAAAAACTCTCCTGTTTCGCTTTGCGGCTATTTTACTTGTTTTGTGCCTTTATATTGTTATTATGCCTATCTTTTCACATATGGTCTCGGTTCCAGTTTGTACCAGCCCCTAAATCACAGTTAACTTCATCAGAAGTCTCATGTAATCTTATTACAGTTGCTTTGTTGTGGATTTGGGCTTGTTGCTAATGAATTCAGATCGAGGAGAAATATATATATAGGGTGTGCCCAGTCCGAAAATCTCTGTGGGGTCTGCGGAAAGGATTTTGTAACAGCCTAGATAAATGCATCAGAAATTTGAATATATAGGTTTCTGCCGGCCCAACCTTCGATGCTTTCGTTATTTCGTGAGTAGACTTTGTGGCTGCATTTTAGCAGCTGCTTACTGTGTACAAGCGCAGAAGTATTGTAGTGGCCTAGAACCCTCATGTCACCCTAATGTCCTTGTTTTTTTGGGTTCAATTCTAGGCCTGGCATTATCCGACTCTAATCTATTCTTTGTGTTAATCTGTGGGTGGACCTTTCCTTTTCTGTATATGACTGATAACAATAGTGTATGGTTTGAATGAGTATCTGTTGTCAATTTGTAACTCGAGATGTAATCTTATCAATAATGTATGGCTGGAACGAATATCTGTTGTCAATTTGTCGCTCGAGATATAATCTTGGTACATTCAGATCTCAGCACTTGATGCACATTTCTTTCTTTTGTGTTGAAAGTGAATTGCAAATTGTAATACATAGGCATGTGTAAATTATATGTTAGATTGAACAATAAACAGTTCACTTGCTTGCAGATTATTAGTGAATGTGGCAACAAAAACTAGAACACATGTTTTGGTCATTCATGCCATCAAGCATTTCCTGTGCTTTATCATAAGCCCTGTTCTGGTTTGCTCTTTGGATGGCATGTTACCGTGGTTGGTATCAGTAGCTAGATGGCATATGGTTTGGTTGTTCATACACTAAAGTTGAGATACTTACTTCGGAATGGAGTAGCATATACTAACAAATACACTGTTCTGATAAATTTGCTAACTTGTTGCCACAGTCTGATGAGTTTAAAGACATTATTAAAATTGGGCGGACACATACCCAAGATGCCACCCCACTGACTCTTGGTCAAGAGTTCAGTGGTTATGCTACACAGGTAGGAATTCATCCCATTGCCTTATTGATAATTATGCACTTTACATTGTCAGTGTTCCTTATCAATTGTGTTATACTGCCTTTGCAGGTGAAATATGGAATTGACCGAATTGCATGCACCTTACCAAGGATGTATCAGGTACTGTACTAGTGTTCTTTCGTTTGTGAAATGACAGACAAATGAGTATTGACTGATCATTTTTCCTTGGTATGCAGCTTGCTCAAGGTGGAACTGCTGTTGGCACTGGCTTGAACACGAAGAAAGGGTAAATTGCAACTGTTTTGTGTTAGATAAACTGTTGCATTCAAGGAAAAAAAACTCTAGGCATTAATTGCACATTTTACCACTGCCTAGCGCATATCTCACCTAAGTGTATGCCTAGGAGTGCCTAGCATGATTAAGTGATAGGCATTCTGTTGTTGCCTAGCGCGAGCACGCTTAAGCCCACGCCTAGGTGCATGTTTTTTTTTTATGGTTACATTGATAATACAACAACAACATTAGCTTTTTGTCCAACTTCCAACCAAGTTGGGGTAGGCTAGATATGAAACCCAACAGAAACATACAGAAACCAAAGAAGTAAACGAAGCATAAAAGAGTAAATTACGGTTCTGCTTGCTCCCTGCCCCTTTTAGTATTTTTGATACCCTTTAGGATCCCATTATTAACTGGTGCTTCTGGAGGTCTCAGTTGGATATGCTCAAACCACCTTAGTCAGTATTGGACAAGCTTCTCCTCAATCGGCGCCAGCCCTGCCCTTTTCACGTAGTACCCCGTTTCTAATTCGTTCCTTTCTTGTAAGGCCACACATCCACCATAGCATGCGCATCTCTGTGATGTTTATTTGTTGGATGTGTTGTCTTTTAGTGGGCCAACATTCTGCTCCATATAGCATCACAGGTCTGATTGCCGTCCTATAGAACTTACCCTTTAGCTTTTGGGGGACCTTCTTGTCACAAAGGATGCCAAACGCTTGTCGCTACTTCACCAACCCCGCTTTGACCCTGTGGTTAATATCCTAATCGATACCACCATTACTTTGCACCATTGATCCCAAGTATCGGAACATGTCTCTCTTGGGCACTATTTGTCCTTCTAGACACCTCTCCCTCCTCACAACCAGCACCACTAAAGTCACACCTCTTATATTTAGTCTTGGTCCTATTAAGTGTAAACCCCTTGGATTCCAAAGTCTGTCTCCATTACTGGTTAGATTGATATTCCTTTTTTCCTGTCAAATCTTTGACCTTCTCCGTATTATCTCCCTATTCATGTGTCATGTGTGGAGAGAATCCATGTAACCCTCAATCCAGAGTGTTATGGCCATAACAATCCAGGTGAAACAAACTGCAGTTCTGTGGTAGTTCAGGTTCAGCTGCTCTCAAATGCCAGGCTAACCTCTGCTGTTAAACCATCTATGTGGTCTTTTGGTCTTAGCTGATGAGATATGAAGATGTTCAAAATGATTGCTAACCCAATTTGCAAAGATAATAGCGCCTGAACCAAATGTATTTATTTTGATTAGGATCCTATTCTACGATTACGACTACAATAATCATTCTTTACTTTGCGAGGGCGTAAGTGTGCCAGACTGCTGAATTATTTTATTATTCCTACAATATACACTAACACTAGGGGATATAGGGGGTAACACTGTCCCTATAAATTCCTTTTTTCCTTTTCTTTTTTGTTCAATTCTGAACAAAAAAGAAATTGATTATATATGGTTAAGGTTAACCATAAGTCCGCGACTGTATTTGTTACTTTATTAACATCGACTTTTATATAGGCTGTATGCTCCTTGCATTTTTATGTTCTTTGTGCATGCTATTTCTTCTGCTTGGTTAAAACTTCATCTCTTCTTTCAGATTTGATGTCAAAATTGCAGCTGCAGTGGCTGAGGAAACAGACCTACCTTTCGTGACAGCAGAGAACAAGTTTGAAGCTCTGGTTAGTGGTTATGTGCACTCTAACCTTGAATTGCCAATAGGGTTGGTTGGTTGGAGGTTCCATGCAAATTCATTTGAGATTAATTGTGTAATTTATTTGTGGGTCATATGTTCCCACGATATATTGTTGCAAAAGAACTGTCCGTTTTAAGTAAACATGGATTAGAGCATTTGTACTTTTGCTGAAGATCCCTAGTAGTTATTAACCCAGGGAGTTAAGAAACCATTTCGGCTAAGTATTCTATTTATGCTAGTTGTTTGCCTTGCACTTTGTAATAGCTGCCTCCCTTTTCTTGCTTTGATTGTGCTTTTAAAATACGATTTTCTATTGCTTTGCTCGCCCCTCCTACCTCCTAACTTATTTTTATTGTTGATCATATTTCAAACTTATGTGGTAATCTCAATTTTCTTTTGCGTAATAGGCAGCACATGATGCTTTTGTTGAGAGCAGTGGTGCTGTGAACACTATTTCTGCATCTCTTATGAAGATAGCAAATGACATTCGCTTACTGGGAAGGTCACTACTACAATTTTCTATTATCTTCTTGATAATCAATATTTTTCTAATATTTTGAGGAGCTGCACTTAACATTTCCAGTATGATGACAGTGGCCCTCGTTGTGGACTTGGTGAACTTATCCTGCCAGAAAATGAGCCTGGGAGCAGCATTATGCCTGTAAGCAGTATATCAGTGTGTTAACTTGGTTGTTTCAGCATGTTAGTTGATTAGAGCTTTGCTGTGTAGCTTTGATTTGTAACTGCTTTCTTTCTTTCAGGGAAAGGTTAATCCTACCCAGTGTGAGGCTCTGACCATGGTTTGTGCTCAGGTATTGCTACTTGTACCTTATTTTTTTCATTTGAATATATTCTTTTAGTCTAAATGATTTTCTGCGATTTGCTCTATGCTTTTGATGGACAAGTGCTGCTTATCTAAAATATCGTTTATTTCCCAGTGGTCATTTTTTTCCATACTATATAACTATAATATTAAGTTCGATCAATCTTTATTTGTAGATCTGTTGTCAGCTTATGTTTTACATAATTTCTTATTTGCCCTTCCGTTTGCATCATCCTTGCTAAAAATATAGGGATAGAGCAAACATTTTGGGGGCATATAAGGAATTCCCATGTGTTAGATATTCCTTTCTACCAACTATCCAGAAAAACTGATCAAATAGAAAGTGGAGATATAATAGTACTTAACACCCCCATTTACATCGGAAGTGGATATGGAATGATCAACACCTGACTTGAACCTAAGACCTCAGGTCTGATACCATGTTAGATACTCCTATCTACCAACTATCCCAAAAGACCGATCTTATAGGAAGATGAGATATAATATACTACCTCTGTAACTTAATATAAGATGTTTTTTTTACACTATCATAGTGTTAAAAAACGTCTTATATTAAGATTCGGAGTACTACTTAACACACTGTTAATGTGAATATTCAATATGGTAATCAACTCTTGCTTGGATATGTGACATTGCAGGTTATGGGTAATCATGTTGGTGTTACAATTGGTGGTTCAAATGGGCATTTTGAACTGAACGTTTATAAGCCAATGATTGCTGCTGGATTGCTTCGGGTATGATCTTGGTTCTCTATGTATCACACACTATGCTTAATTAATGGATGGAGATAACTTCCCTTTGAATAACCACACTAAACCTCTTATAAATCTGCATACCCCTTGTTACCGCGACTTGGCAAATTTAACCTCATTTCTCTGTTAACGCTAGCATACTATAATTTGATTGACGCACCAACCCTTTTTCCGACAGTCATTGAGATTATTAGGGGATGCATCTGTGTCCTTTGAGAAAAACTGTGTCAGGGGAATAGAAGCAAACCATAAGAGGATTTCACAATTGTTGCACGAGGTAACTATGTTGATTTGTTTTTAGAATTTGATCGCACCATCCTTTTTTTTATCTAGTTTGGATTGATATATTAATTTACTGTTATTTTTGTACAGTCTTTGATGTTGGTCACATCCTTGAACCCTGTAAGTAAAATGCACTATTTTCATTTCTCAACTTAATTCTTGCTGTACAACCTATGAGAATTCATGCTTAATTCTCCAATGAATGAATACAGAAAATTGGCTATGACAATGCTGCAGCTGTTGCTAAGAAAGCTCACAAAGAAGGAACAACACTGAAGGTGATTATTGCATCTGTTTGATTTGCTTTGGTCTCTGCAGTGCATATAATTCAGACTAGCTTCAAGGTCATGTGCATAACATGCCTTTTTCATATCTTGGCTGGAATTCCAACAGCCAATTTTAACGCATAAAATCTCATGATCATGTTACTTGAATTAGAAGTCTAAATTTCATTACATTACCTACTTGGGCTCTTTGATCTCCTGTTTTAATATGATTAACTATTACAGTTCAATTTTTTTATTACAGTAATATCATAATGTAATTGTGCTGCCTGCTGACGCCGTGCTTAAATAAATCATGCTACAACATAGTACTAGAAATTGTATGTTTAGAATTTATTATTAATCCTTTGTTCCTTAACTTTTTTCTACCAGGAAGCTGCTTTAAGTCTTGGAGTTTTGACGGAAAAGGAATTCCATGAACTCGTTGTTCCAGAGAAAATGATTGGCCCTTCTGATTAAAAGCATCTTGTTAGTTATGCTTCTCTCCGAAGCGCTCAGGTTACTACTTCGTGGTTCCTAGCTCATCCGTAAATAAAGCAAAGCCAGATTTCACATCTTCATTTCGTCACCCCACTGGGAGAGTTAATTTTGCACAACTAATGGTGCCGGAGATACACAATATTTTTTGTTATCCATACAGGAGTGGCATTGTTTGGATTCATTGGAATAGGCTATTTTTTCTTGGATATTACCAGCACGCCAACTTTTTCCAACGTGTCAAATGTCCATGTAATAAGTGCTTCAGTATATGGTAACAATGTCCTTGAAAATGATTAGCATTCATCTCGATAACAAACAAAAATGTACATTAGTTCTAGTTTCTTATTCTCTTCATCTGTTGTACTTCATTGACATACACGACGATTAGCTGCTCTATTTGTAACAAATCCCTTTAGTTGATTCGTGTGGGCGTAGGGGCTCTCTCAGGGCACTTGCCCTTTTGGCCGTTCGATCCGGTTTTTCAGGCGACGTGTATAGATGTCGGTCATTCGATCTTCCCGACTCGGTGGTATAAGAGCACCCATGAAACCTAGCATCCCCTCGATCCTGCCCTCGTTCTCCCAGCTGCCCCTCTCGTACTCCTCTTCCACCGCGTGCGCGCCGAGCTCCGTCGCCATCAAGGAGATGTCCCCGCGCTGGCCGCCGGCAACCGCCTCTTTGGCGAGGAAGCCTCCGGCATCACGGCGCGCTACCCGGCAAGGTCTTCTCCCCCCATGCGCGACCTCCTTGCCAAGCCCTTCCCCTACGCGCGCTCCCTCGCCGACTCGCTCTTCCTCACCTACGACCTCGTCCAGGACGCGCGCGGTGCCGCCGCCGTCCGCGCCGACGACAGCCAGGTCTACACCGTCGAGGAGATCGTCGCCATGGAGCTCCACTACGCGTCCGGGATCGCCGATGCCCACGTACGCCTGCCCGTGTGGGACGCCGCCGTCGCTGTGCCGCCGTATTTCGGCCAGGCCGAGCGCCGGACCCTCACGCAGGCGGCCCAGCTCGCTGAATTCAACGTCCTGGCGCTCATGATTTTGATTGTTACAAACTGCTTAAATTTTGGATTGTATTTGCTTCTATCGTCTAGATATGATTTTTTTGAGCGATCACCGGGGGGGGGGGGGGGGAGAGATTCCCCACCTGAATATATTGCATCAAAACATGGAGGACAAGGCCTCAGTTACATCAGGGTTTGGGGAGGACAAGCCTCAATTACAACACATCAGAAATACAAAGGGGAGAACAAGATGAATGCCCAAGAGAAGGCACGAGCTAGCAGCAGACCGAAAGACCAACACCATGAGAAATACTAGTAGAAGTGGTGTGTCGTCTAGAGAACACAATACCAACACTAAGCAACTATCCTAACGCACCACACTGGCGTGCGTACCGACTCTATGGCCCTCTACTGAGCCTCCACAATCAACGAGTGAAGCTATCACGAACCTTGATTGGGAACTCCGCCACACGAAACCGGAACGATTAGCAAGCTGGGGAGGCATCATTGCATCGTCGTTGAGCAAAGGTGAACCAGGGCAACACCAAGAGCATGAAGCTCGCCACAACACACGACCCCACCATGGGAGAGCCTTGGGCAAGCACACCAAAGCACGAGCAATCATCGAACAGGCGGGAGGCGGATGGATGGCGACGTATGACTCCCAAATGACGCCCTCAGGAGGGAAAACGACATCCACAGACGACGTCGCCAATAAGCTTTCGCCCGGAGCACATACCTAGCAGATCCACCAAAACCGCGGAGCCGAAGACCACACCCTCAAGAGGGTATGCGACGCCCGAAAGGCGCCACCGTGATCAGCTGATAAGGATCAGAGAGATTTTGATGTTGCCTTCGCTGCGTGCTCGTCCTTTGTTTGCAGGTGTTGCTTCTTTTGGTAGATCACATCCTCGGATCCTCGTTTGATCTGTATCGGCCTTCATGTCTTTGTCCAGGGAGCCACAGGTCAACCCCTCCTCCTTCTTTTCTCTGTTCATGTTTATTTGCATATCTAGGTTAGCACTCGTTCGTTCTCGTCCGTGTATATTTCATGTACTCTCTGTATAGGGATTTTGTTTGGTTCAGTTGATGTGTCAGTTAGTTGTTGTCAGATTCGAGTAGCGTACAAATTGGCCAACCAGTGTGCCTATTCTTTGTCTTGTTGTTGGTAGAGGTAAATGATGTATCTCCTGATTGGATTTTTGTGGACTGCTCTCCATACTTTTGTTCTCTTGTGGATGGATAGTTTGTGAGGTGGTCCTTTGCTCTGCCATGGCATGCTAATTTTCCTATGCTTTCCACATTGTGGGTTTTAGTCTGATTTGTTGCATTTCAATTGGCCTGCTTAGTTTGTGTTCCTTCTGTCCCGATTGATTTTTTGTTGTCATCTTCAGGTTTATTAGTTGTATTAGGTCCCTGCTTTTTTCCCATATGGATGTATAGTTTCAGAAAGTAGCGACGAACAGTGACATTTTTTCCATATCCTGTTCTTGTTATAATTTGGGCCTGTAGAGGAGCATCAGAGATAGAGGAAGCCACCATTTTTCTGTTGACTTCTCTCTTGCTGTTGTCCCTGCAGGTTCTTGTCCCACCCGCACGGAAGCCGGTGGCGCGTGTGACATCTCTTTCCTCCGTCCAGCTCCATGCGTGCTCCTGGGGCTGCTGCGCCCTCCTCGGCCAGAAGCCCCTTACCTCGGTGCCGCCCGCTGCAGGACGCCTCTACTCCGTCCACGCGCATGCCGCCCCTAACACCAACATCGTAAGCCCACGACCCCTCCTTCCTCTTTCTATTTTCACCACATTAATTTGTATGGATGTTCAGTACCATTATTACAACAATAATAAAATTCTGTAGCACTAGCAGGAGTTTCTTCACCTTATTCATTGACAATATATTTAGATTACAGGAATTGTCTTTGCAAGAGGGCCTGCTGTTGATGTGTTGATTCTTTTGGAGTTGAAAGAGCAAACTTATTCTCAGTAAGAACAGGTAGTTATTGTGACTTGCAGTTTGTGAGGTTAGTATCTTCTTTTTCCTCTGTTTACAGTGTGTGTACCAAGATTTTCCATGTTAGAATGTTTACAAGTTTGCCATGCTCAATTAACTGAAATTGAAATTCAGTACAGTAGCAAGAAACAAGTGTTTACAAGGTGTTAAAATCCATTGTTGTGTGTTTGCATCAAACAAGTGTTAAAATGGTTTGTTGAAATTTGAAATTCAATAGTAGCTGCATAGCACTTGTCGTTGGTTGATTTTTTTCTGAACTTCATGCATTGTTTGAAATCCGGTAAGATTCAGGGATCATTTAGATTAGCCCGTTCTTGGGCATTTCACCCTTTTTAGATTATAGCTGAATTCTCAAGTCATGTGAAAAACAATCTGTTGCAATAAATAAAACTAGATTTAAGACTAATGTGGGCATGTGGCTATACCAGCATGAAGTTCTAACCATCTAACTATATACTCCATGTTGAAGTACATTCACAGTTTGAAAGTGTGTACATAGTAGCCAATTTAAATGATTGGCTAGCACTAAATTTAGTAATCAAATTCATTTAATAGGAAGAGCATTAGTAGCGCTCCATATTTTTTGTCAGCTCTAATATTTATATGATTCATTCTTGTCAGCTTTATAGCTTTAATATTTTTGTTTGATGTAATTTATACTTAACCTGAACATGTCATGTTTGGCCTTTCATAAAGTCTGGCAGTATATGTGATTCTTATAGCTGAAGGTGCTTTTTGCCTCATTCTAACACCATTTCTCTGTGCTGCAAAACTGCAAGTACCACACCTGTGCGCTTCATATAGTTGTTGATGTTCAAATAATGAGCAACTGTACTTTCAGTAATAGACGCCTCCTCCTTTGTTCTTGTTTTCCACCCAGTAATGTACACTATTGTACTTAGCTGCTGCCTTAGGTGTATTCCCTGTTTATGTAAGAAGAAGATAGCAATAAGAAAAACAGAGTGTGTGCTCTGTTTAAGTAGAATATTCCCTGGAAAAAGCCTTTTGAGCCCAGCAGCTCAAACTCAAAATTACGAAAACTCTCAGAAAGAGAGCCATCGACATATATCATTTTTCCATTTAGCAAGTATGTCAACCATGATTACTTTCCCACTGACTCTTGTTCATCACTAGCTACGCCTGGGAAATAAAGGGAGTGTTACTTTGGAATAAAATTGCATGATTAGGGATAGCCTCTGCTATACATTCTGCCAACTCAAAAGTTCCCTGGACTTTTACTTTACAACAACAACAACAAAGCCTGTCAGTCCCAAACAAGTTGGCGTTGTGTGCTAGAAATTGCTAAGCTCCCTCTGTATTAAACGGTTTTTTTTACTTGTGGCATTCATATTAAATTATTTTTGATCAAATCTAAAAAGCATTTTCTTCATATGAGATTATTTTTCTTAATCAGATTTTGCTTTGGTCAGATTTTGCATGTAATCAGGTTTATGGTTGGAATTAGGAACATGAAAGCAATTCTTCAGTTTAATCATGTACAACTGCGCCAAAGATTTTGTCCTTCCATCCTAACCAACTGCGCAGTGGGCATCGCCATAAACATGTGCACATTCCTGATTAACATCTCGTGAAATGAAATTATTAGGTCATGAAGTTGATTTCTCTTATTTCTGAAAAGATTTGTGGTTGTTGGCTGCTAATCATTGTGTCTCTATAAACAATTCCATTGTTTTAGATATGCATGTTGATTTGAAAAAGGTATAGTGGGTTTGTGCCAGATGTTTTCTGCACGCTCAAAGATTGTGAAGTATAGCTTGTGTTCTTTGCTAAAAGAATTCTGGAAAACAAATTAAAGGTCAGTTCCTGTAGGATGTTGAGTCTTTGTGGGCATGTATATCCCATAGTATTTGTACATCTGTAGTGTGAATATGTAGGACGAAACTAAAAAAATGTTCATTGCATCTCAGGCCATTCCCATAGCATCTTTTCTATTATCAGTTTTCTTATCCTTGGTATTATTTCATTTTTCTTGACAACTTAATTATGTGTTTGCTTCATATATTCCTATGTACTATTTATAGTTTATTTCTCTTTTATGGATCTTACATCCTATATTATTAGAGTTTTTTTGATACATCATAATTAATTTATGTCTTCTTTATTTAACCTTTATTATATTTCTCAAAATTTATTTTTAAAATCATAATCTTCATTATTTATGTTGTTTTGATTTAAACGTCTTAGTTTTGTTCTAAAAATATGATCCATCATAATTTTTATTATTCAAACTTATTTTTTTTCTCTTTTATCATGGGTAAAATCTTTTTTTTAAATGCCAACTATAGTCTGTCATTTGAACTTATAAATTTATTTTAAATTTGTGTATGGTGATTTTTGAAATCATTGCTTATAGAAACTTTAAAATATAATACCATTTAACCATCGTATATGTCCTCTGCAGCTATGACTGTCATTACAATCTTAAGAAGACCGGCTTCATTCTTATGCATCTGATAGCCTGCTTACCATGTGCACTTCACCTTTGTTTAGACTCATGTGATGTATGAGTTGAACCTTATCTTACTGCTTTTGTTTGGAACTACCAATGTAACAGTAAACAATATGCTCCTATTATGTTCTTCTGTGAAATGTAAGACTGCCTACTAATTACTCTCTTCTTATTAATTGTTCTCTTTGTCACAGTTGACATGATTTAAGAGTACTTATAGCAATGTTCAGCGATAAGATCAGTTGTTTTATAACCGATAGTAATTCATTCTTGCCCGTTGTTTGGTGGGCACGGTGGGCAACGTGCGGCAAGCCGCGTCCCCTATCTAGTAATTAATATGGACACCGGTTCTCCCCCCAAAAAAGGATGCCAATTTAGCTTGTTAGTCTTGCTACGTACTTAGAGCATCTCCAGCCGCGTCCCAAGAGGCCCCCAAGCCGGAACTAATTGTGTCGGACGGCTGAAATTCGCCCAGCTGTGCCCCCAAGAGTCCAATTAGCGCCGGATTGAGCCGAAAGTGGATCCGGCGATCCCAAGCCGACCTAGCGCGTTGGGGGGGGGGGGGGGGCGCTCTTGGGGACGCCGGACAAACGAAACGTCGTATGGGGCCGCTTTGTCGGCGAGATATAACGCATTTCCCGTCGTTTTCCTTCCCCCTCCCCGCCCCCAGCTCTCGCCATTTCCCCTAGATCTGTCCCCTGCCGTCGAAGAAGAAATATGCGCCCCCTCGCCGCACCGATGAGTCAGCTCCGGCCCCTCCGCCCCCAAAGAGAGGAAGCCGAGAGCGCCGCTACCAAGGCCGGACGGTTGGTCGGACGCCCGGTGGAAGGCCGACGTCGAGTGCCATGCTGTGACGTCCACCGCACGGCGCAACAGGCTCGTCGCCCAGCTCCTCCGGGAGAGCATGGACGCCGCCCAGAAGACGGCGGCGAAGAATCTGAAGGCCATCCAAGATGGGGTGGCTGTGGCCAAGCGCGACCTCCAGGAGGCCCTTGCGGCGGCAGCGGACGTCCGCTCTGGCGCAACGCAGTTTCGCCCCCCCAACTCAGCAGAGCGTCGCCTCCCCCGCCGGTAACTCCTCGCCTTCGACGCCGTCGGCATGGGGGGCACACAGTTGCCTGACCCCAGCGGCTTCGGCCCCAACCTCGCCTTCCCCCACGCTCCCCTGCGACCGGTGTCGGCGTCCTGCTCGCCTGCCTACTTGTCGGCCTACGCGTCCGCATCCACCCCGTCCCTGTTGTTGCGCAGGGAAGCCATCCCCTTCACCGCCGGCTCCGAGGCTTTCGCCGCGGAGATGAAGGACATCATCACCGCCGGCTCCGAGGCTTTCGCCGACTTCACCCACGACGCCGGCGGCGAAGAAGAGACACAAGGCGCCGAGGACAACGCCGAAGAGACACAAGAAGCGCTGGAGGAGCAGGCCGTCACAGGGAAGAAGAAGAGGAAGAACAGGGAGGTTGCGCTGAACCGCGTCCAGTGGAAGGCCAAGTAAGACGAATGCCTCGCTGAAGCATGGAATACGGTGAGTTTGGACCCCATCACCGACGCCAACCAGAACGGCGACACGTACTGGACTAGGGTCAAGGCGGCGTTCGACGAGCGGAAGATGGTCAACCTCGCCTTCACCGGCATCTTCATGGACCGCGGCGCGAAAGACATGGCGTCCCACTGGTCGACGATCCAGGCGGCGTGCAACAAGTGGCACGACATCCAAGAGGAGGTGTTCGCCAGGCCCGAAAGCGGCGCCAACAACGACCAAAAGGTATGAACCCGCCGCGAACTCGCCGTAAACTCGCGTAGACAAGGTTGTCCTAACGGCGCCGCGGTAATTCGCGCGCATGTTCTCCATGTTTCGGCAGGATACCAACGGCGAATTCAAGTTCATCCACGTCTTCCCCCGGCTCGAGATGTGCGAAAAATGGAGCGAGTGCCGCGTCCTGCTCACCAAGTCCAAGAACGGCGTCTACAACCCAGACGAGCCGGCACCGGCGGCGTCCGCAGGGCGCCCGGCCGAGGGCAACAAGAAGGCCAAGGCGTCGAAGGCCGCGGCGCCGGCTGCCGAGCGGCTGCAGTCGTCCATTGAGAAATGCATCGCCGACGCCGCAAGCAACACCGCGATCAGGGAGGAGAAGGCCCAGGCGAGGTGGTCGGAGCTGCTGACAAAGCAAGACGCCAAGCTCAACCTCCTTAGGACAAATGCCGACGCAAAGAATAGGAACGCTGACCTCACCTTCCTGGCGACAATGGCGACGATGAATTTGGCCGAGATGGACGCGTCGGTCAGGGAGTGGTTCGTCGCCGAGCGCGCCAAGATCTTGGCCCAAATGTCGCTGCCCGTGCTCACGCCGCCCGTAGTCGCGCCGCCCGCCTCCTCGTCTACGCCTGTTGCGCCCGCCTCGCCCAGGAGCACGCCGTCGACTCCGGGCACGCCGTCCACGACACCCGATGGATTCGGCCAGGCCATTGGTTCTGCCGTCGACCTGGACGGGCCCTTTTGTTGAGCCATCGGCCGACCTACTTTTTTTGTTCCCCGCGCAGATCATGCCGCCTGTGGCATGTTTGATCGCTGAACCATGGCATGTTGAGCCGAACTTTGCAGTTTTTTGAAGCGGGAAGACGACCATTTGAAATTTACGCGCACATCGCCGTTCTGTTGGGGCCGCCTTTCGGACCGCGACTAGGGAGCCGCCCCCCTAACGTTTTCGCCGCCCGGGCGCCCCCCAAGCGACGCTAAAATAGCGCCGAAAAACGGCTTGGGGAGGGGGGGGGGGCGAACGGCTGGAGATGCTCTTAGAATCTTGTGTTGTGGCATATACTGCATGGGAGAATATCATATGAATATCGACATTAGGTGGAAACCACTCGAAAACAATGTTTTAAATATTTTGAAAAAATCTGAAAAAATGTGGGATGTTAAGAGGGTGATGTCCTATTGCCTTGCAAAATTTTAAGTTGAAACACATTATGAGCTGTGAGCTCTGGAAAAAATTGGTATTGTATAGTGTCGAACCGTAATATTTGTTGAACATTGTTTTTTTCATAGTTTGTGTTCCATAATGTATTTCAACTTAAAATCTTGCACGACAATAGAACACCACCCTCTTAACAACCAACATTTTTTCTAGTTCTTTTTAAACATTCAAAGATGGTCAATGAAAAATTAACGGACCCTTAAGGCCGCTTAAGCATGCTAAAGCGTTTAGTAGCCTAGCGCTTCGCTTTCAATTTAAACGCTAAATTAAGCGTGTAGAAATAAACTGTGCCTATGCGCTTGATTAAGCGTTGAGCAAGTAGGCGAATTGGGCTAAAGCGATCCTAGATGGAAAAAGCGTCGATTGAGCGTTCAAGCTGTCGACAGGAGGAAATAAAAAAGTTGAAGAAAAAACGAGGAAAACATAGCTTTGGATAGGGCTTAGCGAGGGGCTCTTTTAGGGTACAGAGGAGAAAGGGGTTTCTCTCGCACGCACAAAACGCTAGGCAGCGAGGGCGACCAATCAAGCTCCTCGGAGGTGACAAATCAACTAGCACACCACCGTTCACTTCACATCACCCGCCAACTCCTCAACCTCCCCGGCTTCCCTCTCACCCCCTTCGTCGCCTCGCCTGTCTGTCTTCCCTGGCTTCATCGATGATGGATATGGTTGCCTTCCTCCACCCCAAGATCGCCCCTATCCACTTTTTTTGACATTAAACCACCTCCATTACTCCTCAACCACCATATTATTGTTTACAAGTACCCGGTCTAAGAATCCTGGCTGGGAATCAAGCCACACCTTAGGATTTGAGAACCTAGCACAACTAGCTAGTTCATGAGCTACAACATTACTCTCCCTATTACAATGATCAAATACAACATGAACAAAATCAAGGGACATATGGTAACAGTCATCAAAAATCGCACTTACCGCCAACGAAGATCTTCCTTCTTGTAGAGCCGCAACCACCTCCATATTATCAGATTCAACTTGAATCTTCCCACATCCTGCAGTTCTGGGTAGGTTTAGCCCAAACCGGACATGCCAGAGCTTCCGCCGTGAAAACGTCAGTGCATATGTTTATTCTTTCGTTTGCCGCTGCTACGAATCTTCCCTTATGATCTTTGATTATAGCTCCCACTGTACCTTGCAGTAGATCATTGTCAAAGGTTGCATCAACATTCAATTTCAAATAACCTTTCCTTGGTTTTCTCCAAGAATTCTTCCAGATTTTTGCTTTGGGCGAACATGCAATGACAAAATTTGCCTCAAGAGCCCTAATAACCACCGCAACCTGATCGGGCGATTGGGTTTTTTCATTATGTTTCAATTTTCGTCTCTCTTACCAGATATACCAAGCTGTAGTAGCAATTGTTGCTCTTAGCTTTGCTTGACCCAGGATCATCAGCTCTTCATGTGGCACACATAACAGATATTCAAACACTGCTTCCCCCGCTCTGTCAACTTGGCAAGCGTTCTTGATAACGTCATATAGGCCCAAAATCTTCCACACTTCAGTTGCCACCTTGTACTCAAAAAGCAAGTGTTTAATTGTGCCCACTCCCTGATTGCACTGAGGGCAATGGCTTAGAATCTTCATATGCCTGTTAGCAAGGATCACTCTACAAGGGATAGCTCTATGCAGAGTTCTCCATATGAAAACTTTTATCTTGGCCGGGCATTTGAGCTTCCAAATTGACTCTCACGTATCTATGCCCGAGCTTCTGTTCTCCTTCGATTGCACCTTGCTGCCATATTGATTTTTCCATTCCTCATGATATGCTGAACGGACAGAGAACAAGCATGTTCTCGATGGTTCCATGCAATAAAGTCCGAGTGTCATGGATCGGTAGAGGGATCGAGAGGATCCTTCTGGTATCGACTGGCCAACACATTTGCTCAACCATCTTGACGTCCCAATCCCCACTAGTTGGGTCAATAAGATCTGACACATTTGACAGAATATTATAGCCTCTCGGTGTTAATACCCTCCTTGAGTTTGAACTAGGCACCCACGAATCATTCTAGATATCCACTTTCTCTCTTGTACCAATCCGCCAGATGTAGCCACTTCGAATTGTTTGTATACCTGGAAATATGCGCTGCCAAGTATAGGAGGACTTTTGTTTCCATACAGCTTGCAACAGGTCACCTTCTGGTAAGTATTTAGCCTTTAAAATAGTCGCACAGAGAGAATCAGGATTATCCACAAGCCTCCACGCCTGTTTAGCTAGCAGCGCCAAATTAAAACAATGGATATCTCTAAACCCCATACCACCTTGTTTTTTTGGTATACACATCTTCCACCATTGAAACCAGTGCATCCTCCTCTTGGTTGAATCATCACCCCACCAATAACTTGATATCGCATCTATAATTCCTTTGCAAGTTTTCTTAGGAATTTTGAAGACCGACATCGCATATGTTGGTATGGCTTGAGAAACTGATTTAAGAAGCACCTCTTTTCCTCCCGCCAATAAACACTTCTCCTTCCACCCCGTCAACTTCATAATAATGCGGCCAATTAAGTAATGGAAGCTCTCTCCTTTATCTTGCCCCATCATAGAGGGTAAACCAAGATACTTATCATTAAGACTCTCATTCATGATGTTCAAAGTTGAGCTCACCGACAACTTATCCTCTGATCTTGTACCCGGGCTAAAAAAGATGCTTGATTTTCCCACACTGACGAGTTGTCCAGATGCAGAACAATACATATCAGTGCATACTTGAGTGCAGATGCATTGGCCGAGTTGGCCTTCATTAAGATTAAGGAATCATCTGCAAACAGCAAGTTAGTAACGGACGGGGCATCTCTACAAACTTTCACACCTTCCAGTTTACCAGTTGTTTCTGCATGTGATAACAAAGCTGCTAAGGCAACAACTTTGTCGTTGAACAATACATATTAGAACGTTGTCCGTGATCAATCTCCTGAGATCCAATGCACTCTGTGTTGGAATTATAATATCAGGCAACAAGTTCTTCAGTCTTGCAGCCATCATCTTGGAAATGACTTTATAGACTACATTGCAGAGCCTGATCGGCCTATATTGAGACAAGTTCCCCGGAGAATTATTTTTCGGTATGAGAATGATCGCCGTATTATTCCATCCCTCTGGTATGGATTTAGTACTGACAGCTTGGAGAACTTCTCTGCAGAACTCATCCCCCAGCAAAGGCCAGTATCTCTTATAAAATATAGAGTGGAGGCCATCTGGCCCAGGGGCTTTGAAGTCTCCTATTGATAAAAGGGCCTTCCTTACCTCATCATCAGTATAAGACGCCATCAGGATAATATCCGTCTCAGCAGTTACTTTGCGTGGAACTTGATTTATCACTTGCATATCAGGTGCACTCACTTGCGACGAAAACATCTCCTGGAAATAGCTCCGGATGATCGAGCTTAAATCATCCTGGTTCTCTTTCCATACTCCTGTGTCGTCAAGAAGTCTTTTGATATAGTTTCTCTTCTTATGGGCTGAGGCTACTCTATGGAAGAATTTGGTATTTCTATCCCCATGCAATAATCAGTTTGCTCGGCCTTGATGAAGCCAAACCAACTCTTCTGGATCTAACAGATTCTCAATGATTAATTGGGCCTCGTTCATCTCTCTTCTAGTTTCTGGATTGAGTTGTCCACAACGGAGTTTCTCAATCCGTTTCCTCAAATTTTTTATCCTTTTCTTCGGGCCCTTCAACGTTTCTTTATCCCATGAGAGTAGGTCATCTAACACCGCTTTCGATCACGCAGCGAGATTAGGCCCGATACCCTTAGCTACTACATTCTGCCAGGCAGTCCTGACAACTTCCTCTACCGCTTCTTCTTGCAGCCATGTACCCTAAAACCTTTTAACTTTTGAATGCCGAGCCATAGCTCAATCGAAATATTTTGTATCAAGCAAGAGGGGCCTATGATCCGAGTGCATATGGTGCTCATGAATAATCGCAGCGCCCGGATACTTGACCGCCCAAGCATCATTGATGGCGTGGAAGTGGTAATGGCTTCTCGCCCTTTGTTGGTTACCCCAAGTGGAAGGTGAGATGTAGGATAGCAGCAAATTTCCCTCGGTGAAGATACCGAGGTTGAGTTCGACCAGTAGGACTCCGACGATGATAAGTAGGTGGTTCGGCAAGTGATGCGCCATTTGAAAAGAATCGCTTTCTTCTCCTGGACCTGCACACAATACAATTAACTTTGCTCCCAACGAAGTTCAGAGAGGTTGTCAATCTCTCCGGTCTTGTTGTTTACAAAGGGTCAAACACACAAGAGGTAATGATAATGATAGCAACTGAAAGTAAATACAGAAAAATAAATGAGCTTGTAAACAATGATTGGAATATGGACCGGGGTCCCGTGATGTTCACTAGTGATGTATCTCTCCCAAAAGATGATAAAACTGCTATGCGAGGTAAACAAATTACAGATGGGCAATTGACAGGATTATAAACGCACCGCAATGCTAACTATGCTACAAAAGAAAGGAAGAGGCTCATAAGCATGGGCAGTACGCCAAAATAATAGACCTAAATCCATCTGCATTTACTACTAATCATCCACCTTGAGATATCTATCCAGAACATCTCGCTGGTATTAAGTTGCAAGCCCCACCCAAAGTGTAAACCCAAAGCAACAAACAACTGCATTAAAAGAACTTTACGTAAAGTAAACAGTCCTTGCAACCGCGGTTACAAGAACCGTTGTTTTCCCCCTTGTGGCCACATCACATCCCCTAGACTCATGTTTCTGTCACTCAAGTGTGTCATCAGGGGGCATGCACTACAGGAAACAGGAGTTTTGCCGTCAGCCAAAGCTGACGGCAAACATACGAAAAGCCGACGGCAAAGGCTTTGCCGTCAGCTCCACGACGGCAAACCTGTTGTCAGCTCATCAGTCGGCAGTGAGCTGCTTTGCCGTCAGCTCAAGATCGACCGACGACAAAGCATTTGCCGTCAGCCTTTTTGTACTGGCTGACGGCAAAGCCGCTCGTACGGGCCATCTCTGACTTAACCCCCATGGGCTGAGTTAACGGCGTGCATTGCCGTCAGCTAGCCGCCTGGCTGACGACAAAGCCCTTGCCTGGGCCCACATGTCAGCAGTTTGCCGTCAGCCAACCTACTCTTTGCCGTCAGCCGGTTGAAGGCCGACGGCAAAGCCATGACCAAATGGTCACTGCCACATCCCAGATTGAACAGGCTGCCGCCACGTGTCCACTTTGCCGTCAGCTTGCTAACGGCAGCGCCTTTGCCGTCAGCAAGCTGACGGCAAAGCTCTCTGTATCTATCTTTTTAATTTGTTTTTCTTTAATTCCCTGCATATAAACAATAATATATATATATATATATGTACAGAATGCCATCCACAAGTCATATATACAATCATAATGCTATCCACAAGTCACGTATACAAAAGAAGCCATCCACAAGTCATATATACAAAAAGAAGCCATCCACAAGTCATATAAACAAAAAGAAGCCATCTCCATGTTTAAAAAAGCAAGTCATCTCCATGTTTAAAACAGCAAGTCATCTCCAAGTTTAAAACAACAAGTCATCATATATACGAAAGGAAAGTGCCCAACATGATATACATCTACAAGTCATCTCCATCCTAACATACTATATCTACAACAAAGAAGCATCCATCCATGCATAAAGGCAAATCTGCAAAATGAAAACATAATCATATGTTACATACGGAAAAGAAGAAATCCAAAATGATGAAAAGATGAAAATAAAAATGAAAAATAAGAACAAGGAGAAGAAGAGTAAGGAGAAGAAGAGGAAGAATAAGAATAAGATGAAAGGAAGAAGAGAAGATGGAGAAAAAGAAAGAAGAGAAAAAGTAAGAATAAGAAGAACTTTTCTTCTTTTACTTTCTTTTTCACCTCTTTCTTCTTCACTTCTTTATTTTCCTCCTATCCTTCTTCTTATTCTACAATACTTGTTCTTCTTAGACCTCAAGAGATAAATATATCTCATTTTAGATCTAACTAAGTCATTAATTCATTTTTGAGCTTTATATGCGAAGTATAAGTCATTTTTAGGTTTATAAGCCACTTAAGCTAGTAAATTCATTATTGAGTTTTTATAAGACAAGTATAAGTCATTGTTGAACTTAATAAGCTTATAAAATCTAATTTGAGCTTTAAAATCTTATAAAGCCAAGTTTGAGCTTTATAAGCTTATAAATTCACTATTGAGCTTTTAGAAGCCAAGTATAACTCAATTTTCATCGAACTACGCTATTAACATCATTTTTCAGCTTTTGAGCTTATGAAGTCATTGAGGAGCTATTATAAGCCAAGTATAATTCATTTTTTAGGTTTACAAGCTTATAAAGCCAAGTATAAGTTTTATAAGCTTATATAGTCATTTTTTAGCTTTTATAAGCCAAGTATAATTCATTTTTTAGGTTTATAAGCTTATAAAGCCAAGTATAAGTTTTATATGCTTATGTAACTTACCGGAGGCCACCTCAAGGCTGAGAAGCGCCGCCACGTGGGTTGCTCGGGGATTCACTAGGAGATTCTTGTGGGTTGTGAGATGCAGCTCCGGAATTATGCTGCAACAAAGGATGAGTTGCAATGTGGTAAGCATGATGACACTTGATGGTATAAGACCGGGATATATTGATCATTGAAAGAAACTTACCGTTCCGGGAGGAGAAACGATAGGCGTCGGCATCGGTGGAGGGGTAAGACCTTGCTTCTCCCACATACTCTGCGAGTTAGGTTTTGAGGACTCGAGCATATTAGCAAGTGAACCAAACATATGCATATGCATTCTTGGCGGATATATGAAAAAGTAGTAACTTACCGAGAAGAGGTCGTAGATGGCCTTCGTCTGGGCATTATTGCGTGCCCTCTCCTCCTCGAGTATCCTCTGGGTCCTCTCCTCCGCCAGCCGGTCCCTCTCCGCAAGCTGCTCCGACAACATCTCTTGTGTCGCCTGTCTCTCCCTCTGAATGGCGTCCTGAGAACACTCAACAATATAGCAATTATTGTCATCATCGCTACGTAATCTAAAGAACGGAAAGAAAAATTGAGACAAAGTTATACCTGGATAGCAATGTCCACTGGCCGCGGGCGAGGTCGTACAGCAGGAGCGAAGCTCGTTTGCCTCGCCTTGATCTGAGGTAGAGTCTCCGGGCAATGTACGAAGCCATTGCACATGGAGGTGCTGCCATGATGCTTACCGCCACCAGAAATCATCAAGGCCTCCGGATCAATCTCCTCCTCGCTCGGGTCAAACTGAGGACCGCGTAGCTCTTTCGCCACCTCAGAATAGGCCATCATCTTGTGGTAGGCTGCAGCGCTGGTGTACGCCTCAACACCTTCGCCCTCGGAATATGCCGTCACCGTTTTGTACTTTCCCTTATGGGCCATGGCAAATGAGCGAAATCCCTTAGGCACAGGCTGATTATGGTGCTTCGCCTACAATGAAAAGCAAAGAAAAGGCATGAAACAAATCAATTGATTAATGATGAAAGGACATGAAACTTAAAACAAAAAGGCACATACCCATTTTTTTGCGTACTCGTTGACGTTGAGATTGCCTTGGTGGTGTGCCACACCTACCATTTGTGCACGCCTAGCCTTGGCGCTTTTGTGGGTGGACAGCCAGGCATCACTGAGCCATTTGTCCACTATCGCCTCAAAGCAATCCATCTTATTTGCACACCATCTCGGGGGCGCCTATAAATTAATAATCTTATAAAGTCATTGAATATCTTTTTTAAGCCAAGTACAAGTCAAGTTTTATGTAACTAAGCTATTATTATCATTTTTTAGTTTTACAAGCTTATAGAGCCAAGTTTGACCTTTATAAACTTATAAAGCCAAGTTTGACACTTATAAGCTTATAAAGACAAGTTTGAGCTTCATAAGCTTATAAAGAAAAGTTTGACACTTATAAGCTTATAAAGCCAAGTTTGAGCTTCATAAGCTTATAAAGAAAAGTTTGACACTTATAAGCTTATAAAGCCAAGTTTGAGCTTCATAAGCTTATAAAGAAAAGTTTGACACTTATAAGCTTATAAAGCCAAGTTTGAGCTTCATAAGCTTATAAAGAAAAGTTGGAGCTAACTAGGCCTTACTTATAAGTGTAGGAATTTACCTCCAAGTATTCATCCTTCTTAAGGAAAACTTTTCTACACTTCTTCTTGGCCTTCTTCACGCCCTTCTTGGCGTACCAATCTCGAACACACTGAACACGCATCTCGTTCCTAGTGTTCGTGAGTAGCCTCACTATCTCCTTCTCAAGATTCTTCTGGGCCGCCGGCTCCATCCCCTCCTCAACCCTATAGTAGCACTGAAAAATGCATCGAACATATGAAAAGATGAGTGAAATGATTCCAACACTAATAAATGATTGCAATGCTTAGAATACTTACCCAAAAAGTAGCCACCACCATGTCGGCTTTGGTACGGCATTCAACGTTGTTGATGCGTTCATCTGGCGGGGCCGGGGCGGCTTTGTAGTGTGGCCAAGTGAGGCTGGGCTCAGGAACCCTACCCTCAATAGGCAACTGGACTAGCCCGGGGAACTGCTCCTTAAGCACGGCACCAAGGAGGCAGTTCGGATTCCGAGCACCTTCCGGGTAAGTCCACGCCCTGCAAAATAAGAACACAAAGACATTAGTTCTTGTTGGACCATATGTACATGTATGATATATATATACAAGGAACACAAAAAATTCATCAACTTACTTCTCCCCATCTGGCGCAATCAATACCCTCTGCGCAGGGTCCGGACGTGGTGGGAGCCGTGTCATACCACGCTGGTACACCGGCTTCTTGGAAGAGGAGCTCCCCTCACCCCCATCATCCCCCTCACCCCCTCAACCCCGTCGTCATCGCTATCATCATCCTTATCAGCATCATCATCATCCGTGCGAGCACGCTCCTCCCAAGGATCATCCCAACGAGGCTCCGTCGACTGCCTCGGTGCCTCCGGTGTCTCTGACTGCACCGGCGGTGTCCGCTGCTCCGGTGCCTCCGACTGCACCGGCGGTGGCCGCTGCTCCGGTGCCTCTGACTGCACCGACGGTGGCTCCTGCACCGGTGAGGCTGTCCTGTGAGTGGGTGACTCGGCTAGGGCGCCACCTGCTCCTCGACCACCTCCTCGACCACTGGGTTTAGCTCTCTTTGGGCCTTTTCCCCGACCTCTCCCACAAGGCTGCTCAGCACGCGCCGGCGGCGAGCTGGCTGCGACAATACCCGCCAGCAACTCTCTCCGTAGAGGTAGAGGTGGTCGAGACTCCACCGGTGGGTCCCTACGGCTCACCATGTGTCAACACCTGTTACGGAGTAAAGATGAATTAGTAAAGTAAGGAAATAAATAATTAATTCTGGCTAGCTAGCTAGTACAAATTAATACCAGAAGGCAAATAATTAATTACGGTGATACGGCATATACGAAGGCCGGAACATATCAAAGGAAAAGAGAGCAAAATATTAATTATATTTATTTTCTAACTTCTTCTCTTCTTCTTTCTTCTTTCTTCTATTTCCTTTTATTCTTCTATATCTTTATCCCCTCCTCTTATCCTTTCCTTTTCTCTCCTTTTCCACCTCCTTCTCTTCTTCCTATTCCTAACTACTTTTCCTTCCCTTTCCTATTCTTCCTTTTCCTTCTCTTTCCTATTCTTCTAGCTATAACACAAGACCATGCCAATCATAAGCCACAAGATAACTAGCCCTAACTACTTTTACTTTACTTTTCATTTCATTTTACTTTTTTCACTTTTCATTACATTCAATTTTCTTTCAATTCATTAAAAATCTAACAAATGATTTTCAATAACTAACTAACTATTGTCTTTAACTAACTACAAACTAACTACATAATCTTAGCTACTATAACTAGCTAACTAGAACCTGACTACTGATTTTACTAAATAACTAACTAACTAATGATTTTAATTAAATAAATAAATAAATAACTATTGATTCTAACTAACTACAATTAATCTATCTACTGTTTTTATTATAACTAGTTAACTAAAATCTAACTATTGATTTTAACTATAACTAACTAACTAAATATCTACTGATTTGAACTAACTAGAACCTAACTACTAATTTATTTTAACTATAACTAACTAATTAAAAGAATTAAAAATGGTGGCTGCTAGGGTTGCTCACCGGAATGCCGGCCGACGAGGGGGGGCCAGGAGTCTAGCGAAGGGGTGGGGGCGGCGGCTCGGGTGGTGGGGGCGGCGGTCGGGGTGGTGGTGGTGGGGGCGACGTCCTGCAGAGGCGTCGACGGCGCGTCAGAGTGGAGGAGAGGGAGAGGAGAGAAGGTGCAGGCGGCGGCGCTCACCGGGGTGGTGGTGGTGGAGGCGGCGGCGGCTCGGGTGGTGGGGGAGGCGGCCGGGGTGGTGGTGGTGGGGGCGGCGGCGGCGCTGGGTCGAGGGGAGAGAGAGAGGGCTGGGGTCGCGCGAGTGGGGGTGGGAGTTAGGGCTGGCTGCGCGAGGGGTTAAGGCCCCGCTATGCGGTCAGCTGGCTGACGGCAACGTCTGCCGTTAGACTATGCCGTCAGCCGGCTGACGGCAAAGCTTCTCGCCGTTACCCCATGCCGGCAAGGGCCACGTGGCGCACGGGAGACCGTCAGCATTCCTTTGCCGTCAGCTGATGGGCAGTATGTCGTCAGCCAACGGACGGCTTACAATCGGCTGACAGCACAGAACAATTACGCCGTCAGCCATATCGTTGCCGTCAGCTTCGGACCAAGCTGACGGCCTTCTACCCTTTGCCGTCAGCCCCGACGTAAAACTGACGACAAAAGCTTTCGCTGACGGCAAAACTTCTTTTTCCTATAGTGATGTACCCACAATCGAGCATAACGTTCCCTCTTGGAGTTACTATCTACCACTTGGTCAAAGCAATAAACAACAACGGAGAACATGCAAGAATTACGTAGGAACAAAAATATAAGAGATCAAAACCAAATATATTACTCTATCACGATCTGAACATAATCTCATAATCCATCAGATCCCATCAATCTCAGCATAGCAATAGCAGAAGAATTACATATGTGCCTCGATCATGTAGGGAAACTCACGAGGTCTAAACCATGAAGAACAAAGAGGGGAGGAGAACATCACATAGCTACTGATCACGAACCCAAGGTCCAAGGTAGAATACTGACGGCACATCCGGGAAGCGTCCATGGTGGAGGGGTAGCTCCCGGAGGCCGATCCTCCCTCCGGCAGGGTGCCGGGAAGGGTCCTAACGGTGCTCCCGATCTTGGAAGTGCGGCGGCGGCGGAACAGAGGAGAGTTTGTGAACTAGGGTTCTGTCTCCGGAAGTTTCCCGTGACGGAGAATAAATAGGCTAAGGGGGGCAGCCAGAGGGGCCACCAGGGGTCCAGGCGCCCCCTGGCCGCGCCAGGTGGCCGCCTGGGCGCCTGGTGGTGGCCCCCTGGCCCTCCTTCAGGCTTCCGACACACTGATTTTTATCTGATTTTTCCCGGATTTTTGGCGCACTTTTTATATGGGGAAAACCTGAAATAGAAAAACAACAGAAAACAGGAACTGGCACTGGGGTGCACTGAGTTAGTAGGTTAGTCCAAATATGATCAAAAATGTATGTAAGTGTATCTAGATCATAGCAATATCACAAAAAACATGCATGGAGCGAGCAGAAATTATCGATACGTTTGAGACGTATCAACATCCCCAAGCTTAATTCCTGCTCGTCCTCGAGTAAGTAACTGATAACAGTCATAATTTCTGTGGTGACATGCTAGCAACCATATAACGACTTTGAAAAGTAAAGAAATCAAGGTATGTAATTCAATTCAAGTCAGAACATGCAAGAGTCTATATTAGCATTGAAACAAGCAACGAAAGAACATGAGGTGCAAGAGCTCTCGCTGTCCGTGACTCGAATGTCTCCAAATGGTGTCTGCGTGCAAGAAGGAGGATAGGGAATACGAGAAAGAGTATTTTAGTTGATAACTCAATCTACTAAAGTTTCACACTTGGTCTTCTTTGGAATCTTATCTTGACTCGTCCCCAGACCACTAGCCAGGTACAAGTCAATTTGATCCACTCCTTTTCGATATTTTGAGCACTCATGCAATGGATGAGCGTAAGCACGAGAATTGACACTCAGGATGGCAAAGATAGAATATGGTGGAGGAGGAAGTCAAAAAGGATGAGAAAGGCTCACATCAATGAGGACAATCATAGGCGAGAATGCCAAATGATAGATATGATGTGAGGGGTAGGGATTGCCATGCAACGGATGCACATATGAGCTGAAAAGCTCTCCAATGGAACTAGTGGGGGTGCATCTAACTTTCTCGCTCATGAAGACCTAGAGCTCATTTGAGGAGGCTCATCCTTGGAATATGCAAGACAAGTTCTATAGTGTGAAGGGTCCCCACATAGCTATAGGCATGAATGATCATCTCTATGGAGTACAAGGATAAGAGGAGTACGAGTGTGGTTCTTTCAAAAGGAATAGTAATGTTGCCCCTTTCTCTCTTTTTATTTCCTTTTTCTCTTTTTTGTATTTTTTGTATTTTTTTGGTGGCCTCAATGGCTCTTCCTATTTAACTCTCATTTGTCCTCTTTGGGATATTTTATTTTGTCAACTTTGGGATCTTTTCCTCACTTAAGGGCAACACTCTAATTTACAAGAGGGTATAAAAGATCTTTCACACTTACAAGGTACTCAAATCATAAAGAAGATGTAGGTATCATGATGTATTCAATGTATGCCACTGCCAGTGTAGCAGGAACATGTATGACATGAAGATCAAGTCATGAAGAGGTGGATGTTGCATGGCAATATATCTCGGAAAGACTATGGAAATGCCTTGATAGGTAGGTATGGTGGATGTTTTGAGGAAAGATATAAGGAGGTTTATGATGACAGAGCGTATCATGCCAAGGTTTTGGATGTACCGGTGAAGGTGGACGCCAACTCTCGGAGTGAGAAGAAGGCAATGCACGGCACAGGAAAGGCTAGCAAATATGAGGAGGTGGAAGTGTCAACTTTCAATACTTACATTAGTCCGAAGAACTCATGCACTTATTATCGGTAACTCTCAATCTAATAAGGAGGTTCACAAAGAGACAAGTACCCCGAGGAGGAGTGTATGGGGGTTTGGTTATCCTTGCGCATCTTCGACTCATGGTACGTGAGTGTACTCTAATATCCGACCCCTCAAAAGAGTAGTGATCCATCTAGTAGCTAGAGTTCTCAACTAGTTTTGTAGGTTTTTGAAAATAAACACGGATTGCCCAAAATACGACACCTATCACTAATAGGCTAGAGGTCTTGACACCAAAATTTCAAACATTACTCACATCAATACCTCAAAAATATTGCAAGTTACTACTAAAATTAAATAGCGACCTCAATTACCTACTCTCAAGACAAGACACAACTCTGCAACAACCAACTCACTTAACAAGATAAACATGAAAACTAAATAGAGTTCCAGCAATACTAAACAAAAGCCAAGGCTCTTGCTAAAGACAAACTAAGACTAAAACTAAACATGGAAGTAGCTATGGAAAGATAAAGAATACACAACAGCAAAAAGATAGGCATGGAGAATCCTATGATGTGTTCTAGATTTTGAAAGTGGAGCGTGTTTCTCTCCCACACAAAGTAAGTCGGGGTCTAACTTGTTATGAACATCAAGCAAAGCTAAATAAAAATAAAAACTAAACCTAAGAGCGAGACGCTCCAAGCATAGCATATAACGCATGAACTGATAAAAATATAGTGAGACGAAGGACGAACTGATGATTGTTGATGGAGAAGGAGATGCACGGGGGCATCCCCAAGCTTAGACGCTTGAGTCTCCTTTGATATTTATTGGGGATGCATTGGGGCATCCCCAAGCTTGAGCTCTTGAGACTCCTGAATCTTCTTTCATCATCTTCCATCGCACACTTGAAAACTCCCTTCATACATAACTCATCTTAAGCTGATTAGAGAGGTTAGTATCCTTAATAAATAATTTTTCCCCACTGGATATAAAGATATTCTTGAAGATCTACTGTTTATCAAGATTTCCAAAAGGTTTTTGCAAAGAAAAAGCAAGCTTAAGGTTTGCAAAAGTTAGGAGAGACAAAACGTGGCAGAATCTGTGAAAAACAGAACAGAAGGTAGTAAAGAATTTTTAAGGGTACTTATACAACTCAAATCAAAAAACTCAGAACATACGAAAGTTTTGTGATTGTATAGAGCACGCTGGGTAAAAAATTCAGCTAAAAAAGATGAACTGGTGATTTTATCTGATTTTTCCCGTCACGAGGACAGAATCTGCTTTCTGGACAGCATGTCACAACTTTCACTTCACTTGTCATATGAGGCTATAACTTGGCACAAAGCTTGAAAATAAAGATACAGTGATGTTGCTACAGTAGTAACAATCATCAAGACCACTAAAAATAGAAGTAAAAACATCTTGGGTTGCCTCCCAACAAGCGCTTTATTTTACGTCTTTAAGCTAAGAATAAGGCAAAAGAAGAATCAAAGGTCCCCAAGATCATCAGAATCGTAAAAACCTTCAAATTGATTTTCAATAAGCTCATTCTTCTTCTTCCTAGGAAAGAGGTACTTACCTTTCGCCTTACCGCGTAAGCGTATGAACCCGTTACTAATATCAATGAAGCCTTTCATGGCTCGGAGGAAGTTCCTTCCAAGCACAATGTTGCTTTGGTTTGGCGCCATGACGAAGAAATCCATCGGTGCAAACCTATGAAGGAATGTAACTTGGACTTATTTCACCTTTCCTTTAACCTCTGAAATATCTCCATTAGCATGTTCATGATAAGATGACAATTTATCCATATCTAGTTTCAAAAAATCATAAACTAATTTTGGCATAGTAGAAACCATGGATCCAATGTCACAAAAAGCAAGGAAGTCATGGTTAGAGATGCTAATCCTAACAAAGGGCTCCCAATCATCATCTATTTCCAACATTTCTTTCTTGTTGGACTTAAGTTTTTCTACTTCCCTCAAATATAGAGCATCCATCCTCTTTTCAATAGTGGCAAGTCTATGTATAACAGTATCAATACTACGATCATAAACAAAATAACTATATAGACTATGCAAAATATCAAGAGCTCTAGCCTCATCACACTCTAAGAAGTCTCCTTCAGCTATAATATCAAGAGAGTGTTTACACCACTTAAAAATACCATGGTAAAAATTTCTAGGCACAATTTTTATAGGTATCCAAGGCATAATTCTTTTGTGTGCTTCAGAAATCCTGTCTCATGCCTTCTTCATATTTTCTCCATCCCTTTGACAGAAATCGAGAACTTCCGATTCCCGAAAAGCACCAAGTCCTAACATGCTCATCTAAACAAGGAGGACTACTAACAGCAAGATAAATACTTTTTTTGTGATTTTCGATAATAGACACAAAGATAAAAATAGAAAGGTAAACTAACAAGACTAAAAAGTAAAGGTAAAAGATACTGGGCAACTCCCCTATATTATCACTCAGAGTCCCCGGCAATGGCGCCAAAAATTTGCTTGATGGCGTGGAAGTGGTAATGGCTTCTCGTCCTTCGTTGGTTACTGTAACAGCCCGGAAATTCCACCCTAATTAAAATTTTTGTTTGTTGCTTTATTTTTGCTGATTGCTATAGTTGTTTGCAGTATTTGATTCGCTGATTTATTAATCGGTGAATATTTTCCCCCTATTTCTCATATCGGATGTGGGACCAAACCTTTTTCCCAAATGGCACACGACCTATGCGACACCGGGGTCACCCGAGCACCGTCGCAACTTCCGACACGAGGCCAACCATCGCCATCTGAACGAAAAACCCCATTTAATAATTAAATGGGTTATTTTATTGAGCGCCGGAAAATTTTCTCGGAACAATGTCGAAGTGAGGTACGATTGACGGGCTCTCCGCGCTGAGAGCGTGGTTCGAGATTTCGTCCGAATCGGAGGTCGTATGCACTCCCGACTTTCAGAAACGTGGAGTATCGGACGCGAGAGAGGACACCCGAGGGTGTTTGCGTAAACTTGCCAGCCAGGCCACCTATATAAAGACCACCACTCTTCCACCTCTTTCTAGGGTTTCCCCTAGAAAAATTTGGAACCACTCCCCTCCAAAACCCCCAAAATTCTGTCCACAACCTCCAAAATTCGAAACCCTAGCCCAAACCCTCGATCTGGACCGTTAGATCCAGATCAGAGTGCTCCCAATGCGCCAGGTAGCCTCCCAGCATCCTCCAGCCGGTTAGGGCCCCGCAGGGCCTCTCTCCGCAGCCGCAGCCCTCCCGGGACCGATCTGGGCCGAGGCAGCCGCCACGCGCAGCCGTCGCCCGTGGAACTCCCGCAAGCCGCCGCCGCCAAGCTCCGGCGAGCCACCGGCGAGATGCCGCCGCAGCCACGCCCAGGTCGCCCTCCTCCCTCTCCTCTTCCCCTGCCTCACCCTCACCCTCTCCTTTCCTCCCTCCTCGCAGGTCACCCACGCCGTTGCGCGCCATGGAAGTGGCCTTCCGAGCCGAGGAGCTCGTCGCTGCTGTCGTCCTTGCCGCGCCGCCCTCCACCGCCAGTATCCGGCGACCCAATGCCACCTCCGCGTCGCTCCCCTTCGACCCGCGCCCCCTCCTGTGCCCCTGCGCCGTCGTCCACCCTCGCTGGAGGCCGGCCACCATCCTTGTCGACGGATCGGGACTGCACAGCCGTCGTGGCCCAACGCCTCGGCCCAACGCGGCCTCGCGCCCCCAACAGCCCACCTGCAAACCGACCCAGCACGAGCTGCCCAGCCAGCGCGTCTCCTCCGCCCCGAGCGCTGCATAGCTAACTGCCGCCCACCCGTCATGGGCTTGGCCCGCAAGTGAGCAACCCCTTCTCTTTTTTTTCTTTGCGTAGATGGGCTTGGCCCAATATTTTTCCTGCAGTGTGGCGCCCTGTGCGTAGGATAGATTAGCAGCGCCCCCTGTTAGGCCTAGTTCGGCCCGAATAGTTTTTTTCCTAGAAGTTTATTAATATTAATTATGGCAGATTGTATTGCTATTTTCCGAGGCTTATATCTTTTAGACCGTAGATCGAATTGCGACGATCTTAACATGAAACTTGCTCCGTTTTGCATGTAGATTAATAAAATTTTGCCCTTTGACTTGTTTTAATGTGTATACATGTTGTTTATTGCTATTTACGTCGCATGCCACCGTAAATGCAATAGGCCGTAACTTTTTAACCGTTGCTCCGATAAAAATGTTCTTTATATGTAACTTGACTAGAATTTCGTGTAGGTTGTGAATATGTTACTCTTGCTTGCTAATAAAAATAATAAAATATTGTTTAGGGGAAAAGAGTACCAAATTTTATAATTTTCGTGGGGTAAGTAGTGATCAGCATGTTTAGGAGTTTGCCCCACTTAAACTGACTAGCTTAGATAGCTTACTTATGCTTCACCTCTTGCCATGTTTGTGTGATATGCCATGCTTGAGTGAGATGCCATGTTAACAACCTTTGCTCATGTTGTGTAGCTAAATAATTTGAACCATTCTAAATGTGCGGTACCGTCGTGTGTGACGAGTACTCCACTTAACCTGTTAGTAACCTCTCCCGACGGTAGATGCGCTTTCGTATTGCGTGGTCTCGTGTTTCCTTCTTGATGTTTTTTGATGGTGATTGCTTCGTAGTAATAGATGCTTGCTCGTCGATTTCCTTTTCCAGTGTTTCCTTCTCGTGTGCTTCTGCGGGTACCTCTCGGAGGCAATGCGAGCTTGCGATCGACTACACCTTCGGTTTCGTCTTCTCATCAGGTAAGGGGGAGCATATATCATGCTTATAACTTTCAGCTCGCTCGCGCCTGGGTGTAGTATAGAACGATTGCTTGATCCTACCACTTCATATTCATGCCTCTAAAATAAACCCAAACAACCATGTCCTCCACATCCCATTAAACCTTGTTCGGCTATGTTACTATTGCTCGTTGCTCAGCCATTGCTTAGTATGCACGCTAGGATGATATCAACTATTACCCTGTTATTTATTGGATTGGGCTATCACATTATTATATTGTTGTGGATGATATGATTATTATAATGTTGACTATACTCGATGAAGGATGGAAGGTCTAGGCTATCCTGCCTCGACGCTTTGTTCCATTCGAGTCACCTAGGACCCGAGTTCCGGGTATTGTGTCTCTTGACGAGCGTGCCTAACCGCGTGTGGGATTTTCTGGGTCCCTTTTTCTTACCTACCTAGCTTCAAACATTTCTAGTGGTGTCCCAAGCTAATTTACCATTTGAAACCCGTGTGTGTGTGTCTGTCGGGTCGCTCCTAGCAGATATTCTTTAAACAAACCGGGCCAGTGGGGACATGGTTTCCCTATTGGTCCAACCTGGCCGGCTGAGGACCCAGACTCATGTGAGAATTCACCGGTTATCCAAACCCGAGTCATATGGTAGAGGTTGATTCGAGAGCGCGGCCGTCTTTTCAGTTGGATGTCGACTCACCGGGGCCACCCAGATTTGTGCGTTGTTAGTTAGAGGGACCTGTCGTTTCGGATCTCTCGGAACTAAATCATAAAATGTTTGCCTGTGATGGGTAGAAACTGAGAGAGATGGGCGTGTGTGCCGAGCCTTGTAATGGACAGTTGGTACACCCCTGCAGGGTTAAATATTTTCGAGAAGTCGTGTCCACGGTTATGGACGACTTGAGACCTACTCCTTGTTCATAGACAACAACAACTGGGATAATCTTAATAAACCTGATCTATGTGTGTGTGCCTTGGCTGCTTCTTCTTCATCGGGACGCGAAGAGGAGGACAAGGATAGGATAGGTGTTATGCTTGCGTAAGTAGTTGATAGCAAGACTTGTTGGAGGCGATTCCTTATCGAATGCTTGGTTCTCATCTTACTCTAAAATAGACCGTTAGCCACTCATATATTGCTAGTGCGACTGCAACCTCACCACTACCCCCATCTTACCCGTGAGAAGTTAGTTACAAGACTTTTGATATAGCTCACCTCTTTCTTTTCTCTTCTACGCACGTTATGCAAACAATCTTGTACTTCAGAGGAGCTCGACGACCCTTCTTCTGGACGCCTTCACGAAGACTCGATGACGACTAGTTAGGCAGATCCCGGTGGAAAGATGGGTCCCGTGTGGTTACAGGAATGGTGTGTTTTACCTTTTCCACTAGGCAATTGATTGTAGTCTGTACTCAGGCATGTATCTTCCGCTGATATATTGTATTAAGGCAGTCGTATGCCGATTGTATGAGATGTTGTATCCTTGTATCTGTAATGTTGTGATATCATGTTGGAAATCCGGGGCATATGGCATTGTCATATGTCGCGGTGGGACCGATATGTGCTTCGTCCCCGGATCTGGATGGAAACATCTAGATCTAGAATAGTACCGCATATCGGGCCTTACACTTACCCCAAGTGGAAAGTGAGATGTAGGATAGCAGCAAATTCCCTCGACGAAGATACCGAGGTTGAGTTCGACCAGTAGGACTCCGGCGATGATAAGTAGGTGGTTCGGCAAGTGATGCGCCGTTTGAAAAGAATCACTTGCTTCTCCTGGACCTGCACACAATACAATTAACTTTGCTCCCAACGAAGATCAGAGAGGTTGTCAATCTCTTCGGTCTTGTTCTTTACAAAGGGTCAAACACACAAGGGATAATGATAATGATAGCAACTGAAAGTAAATACGGAAAAATAAATGAGCTTGTAAGCAATGATTGGAATATGGACCGGGGTCCCGTGATGTTCACTAGTGATGTCTCTCTCCCAAAAGACGATAAAACTACTATGCGAGGTAAACAAATTATAGATGGGCAATTGACAGGATTATAAACGCTCCGCAATGCTAACTATGCTACAAAAGAAAGGAAGAGGCTCATAAGCATGGGCAGTACGCCAAAATAAGTAGACCGAAATCCATCTGCATCTACTACTAATCATCCACCTTGAGATATCTATCAAGAACATCTCGCTGGTATTAAGTTGCGAACCCCACCAAAAGTGTAAACCCAAAGCAACAGACAACTGCCTTAAAAGAACTTTGCATAAAGTAAACAATCTTTGCAACCGCGGTTACAAGCACCGTTGTTTTCCCCCTTGTGGCCACAACACATCCCCTAGACTCATGTTTCTGTCACTCAAGCGTGTCATCAGGGGGCATGTACCCACAATCGAGCATAACGTTCCCTCTTGGAGTTACTATCTACCACTTGGACAAAGCAATAAACATCAACGGAGAACATGCAAGAATTACTTAGGAACAAAAATATAAGAGATAAAAACCAAATATATTACTCTATCACGATCTGAACATAATCTCATAATCCATCAGATCCCATCAAACTCAGCATAGCAACAACAGAACAATTACATATGTGCCTCGATCATGCAGGGCCTCTCACGAGGTCTAAACCATGAAGAACAAAGAGGGTATGAGAACATCACATAGATACTGATCACGGACCCAAGGTCCAAGGTAGACTACTCACGGCACATCCGGGAAGCGTCTATGGTGGAGGGGAAGCTCCCGGAGGTCGATCCTCCCTTTGGCAGGGTGCCGGGAAGGGTCCTGACGGTGCTCCCGATCTTGGAAGCGCGGCGGCGGCGAAACAGAGGAGAGTTTGCGAACTAGGGTTCTGTCTTCGGAAGTTTCCCGTGACGGAGAATAAATAGGCAAAGGGGGGCAGCCAGGGGGCCCACTAGGGGTCCACGCGCCCCCTGGCCGCGCCAGGTGGCCGCCTGGGCGCCTGGTGGTGGCCCCCTGGCCCTCCTTCGGGCTTTTGGAGGCTTCCGACACGCTGATTTTTTATCTGATTTTCCCGAATTTTTGGAGAATCTTTAATACGGGGGAAACCTGGAATAGAAAAACAGCAGAAAACAAGAACTGACACTGGGGTGCACTGAGTTAGTAGGTTAGTCCAAATATGATCAAAAGTGTATGAAAGTGTATCTAGATCATAGCAATATCACACAAAATATGCATGGAGCGAGAAGAAATTATCGATACGTTTGAGACGTATCAATCATGACTCCCTGCCCGATCTAGTTTCTCCTTTATGACCCCTTGACTCCACGTAAAGGGATCACCAATGAACATTATTTCATGTAGCTCACATTCATCTAGGCAGCCCCTAAAGTATTGCATAAAATGACTTGGCCTCAGATTCCCACCTTCCTTCTCACTAGCAATAAGAATCTCATTGAAGTCGCCGATTACCAGCCACGGTGCTGAAGAGTTGTTGTACATGTCTCCGAGATATGCCCAAGATTTGTGTTTAAGCTCCCAACTTGGTTCTCCATAGAACCCAGTTAATATGTAAGCCACCTCATTCCCCTCCATAAAAAAACAATCAATGTAATTTGCAGTAGCAAAGTTCAACACCACCTCGTTTGCCAAGTTCTAGAACAAGACTAGCCCTCCAGCTCGTCCATCACTTTCAAAAATATGAAACTTATCAAACTCCAATTTCCTATCCACTTTAATTAGTGATGTGTTGTCCCACGTTCATACAAAACGGTTAAGCACACCTAGGCGATGCTTAAGCTATCATTGCACAAAGCAATGACCACTGCTCGCTCACCGCCTAGCGTTTTAAAAAACCTTGAACGTGGTTTCCACAATTTTTTTGAATGTTGGTTTCCATATGATATTATTCCTATACTGTTGTTGGTTATATGTTGTTCCCATATCATTTATCTTATAATCAGTATATATAATAGTTAAATATAAATATATACTACTTATCAATGTATAGTTCATTTTACACTTTTACAAAGTTACTAGGAGTATGTGTTAAGCTGGTTGATATTGTTAAAAGTAATCTCAAGAGAAAGGATCAAGAGAATAGACATAAATGTAAAAGTGGATAGTTAATCTTTATTGATGATTAGCACGACTATTTATAGAGCTACAAAGGACATCCAGTAAAAATGTGTCTGTTTGAGAAGCCCGTCGTTGGTTTCCATATGCCAATAGCCAACTATTCTTTAGGCATGGATTAATAGGGTTAATTAAATCCTAACATTGCCCATAATCTATGGTTGTTAGTGTAGTATTATCATCTTGAAAAATAACTTTTAAAAAATCATTGTTGGAAAAATGTAAGGTAGGGACGTGTTTGGTTATCATATCTAATATTGTCTGCATTGCATACACGTCTGATCGAGCAGATGCATGCAAAATGGTGGGCACATTGTTTGGTTGTCTGCATACCCTCTAGCTTGGCTGGGGCAAAACCAACATCTGCATGTTGATTGGTTGACTGCATACCCTCTAGCCTGGCTGGTGCAAAATGGAAGGCACGTTGTTTGGTTGTCCACTTGTTTAGGCGAAAACGCAAGGCATGGTGTTTGGTTACATGTGTCACGTGTAGTCTCGTAACCTCCTCATTGATGTGGTGAGATTACTAGCACACTAGGCAGACAAAAAATAAGCAAAGATACACACATAAATAGCCAATAAACACAGTACGATAGTACGATAGCTAACAAGAAATTTTGATCCAAACATACTACTTAAACAAATAACCACTTTGGTGCTCCTAGACATTCACAACATAGGCATCGTCGTGCTTCCCGCACTTAGTCACCACTTCATTGCAATCACAGTAGAATACTATAACCTTAAGCGTGTTAGGATTAACTAACTTGAAGGTTACCATGTACCCTATCTTGATCTGATGGATAGCGGTGAAGGTGGCCCAACCTTGATCGAGGGTGACCTTGCCATCCACCAGCCGGACGGTGATCCTCCATGCGCAACCTGTGTTGGTATCCATCCTGAATTACGTCGGCACGGTCATGAAATGCTTTGTGAAATCCAGGGGCATTGGCAGGGACTCCAGCTTTGCCGCATGGATGACCTTGCAGAAGGAAGTTGGCCCAACCTACGGAAGGTAGTGCCCGTAGTTCCGGCGCTTGGTACCGGCTGGTGTGGCCTCCAATACCTCCTCGGTCATGAGCACCACCTCCAAGGGCGACTCATCCTTGCCACCTCCTTGCCATTGTCCATCTGCATTGGTGAACAACACAAAGGTCAAAGGTTAATCGACATTAAAACCCTCACCACTTACCCATCCTGATGCTCACTACTTTCCCACCATCAGACCCAGTTAACCCTCTTCCACATATCCATCACTATGACCTCCAACCCCAACCTCTTTCCCTCGGATATTGGATGGAGGGCTTTCTTTCTAATTGGGTCCTCATAAGGTGACCACAACAAGTTGAAAAACACCATGGAAGTGCACTCGAACTTTACCAGCATCCAAGACATGTGCAAGGAATCCATCAATGTGGTAAAGCGATCTACACTGGAGGAGTGGGAGACCATGATTCCTAACCCAGTGAATGGTGCACAGTCAGTGGCATCCTGCGCTAGGCCATGAATCAGGTAGGCTTCGACCACGCCGGACAGAGGGCAATATGGGCCAACTACAAGGAATACATGGCTCCCCAAGATGAGCGCACCGTAGCGTTCTAGGCTAAGAAGTTGCCGCCGCTAGCTGTAGGATGACCACGACGTGGTGCAAATGGTGGTCAGGCCGCCTAAGGCAGGCGATGCTGTCGTTCTTGATGAAAAAGATGAGGACGTGGAGGGGGAAAATAAGATGTCTACGGCCCCTCCCCGCTTGTAGTGGCTCAAAGCTTGTCGCGACTAGGATTAGGTGCTTGCAATCCCCACCCAGATGTAATAAAGAAACAACGTTAGAACCCTAGAATCCATCAGTGAAAAACCGATGGATTCGAGGGTTCATCGACCGTGTTTACCCTAAATCGCCCCACCCCGATGTGGTCAACCCCCTCCCAACACGCTCTAATGCAGTGCAGAAATCTAATCTACCGCGACTCAAAAGCAGTAAATCGAGAGACAAAGTAAGGGCTTACCACCATGGTCGATTCGCTCGTGAATCCGATGTTTGCCTCTGTCTTGGATCTTCTTGCATTCGCTCTGGTGCTCGCCACCGCTGATGTGAGTGGAGAAGCGAGGAGAGGGAGAAATGAGGGGAAGTTATGGGGCGGCTTGGGGAAACAACACCGCTTCCCGAGCCTGGATCCCCTCGTGCAGGGGGACGACCCACCACTTGCGCTCAAATCAACCTGGCTGGTTGGAAACAGCCGATTCAACCGTTTCCAGCGGGCTTGTCTAGGAGGTGCTTTAAGTTCCGTGTGATGCGGGCCAAACAATGTATATGGGGAAACAAACATGTCGATTTCTTCCCGTCAGGGCCTGGTTGAGCTGGATGCTAGAGACCAAGCACGTCCTAGTTGTTTGATATGTTGCTAAATTTCCGCCAAATCCAGTGGGGAAGATAAGAAATAAAATGACACATCATATAGTTGATATTGCCTCTTTCAACTCAATATGAGAAAACTCATAGAATTATTAGAAACTGCATATGCAGTATATACTTTCCTCAAAATCCCGATGAAAAAACAGAAAGTATGACATATGATCTTATGTTGATATTACCTCATTAAAGAGTTTAACAAAAATATGTAAAGTAAACTCATAAAGGCATGCAATCAACAATAGCGAGATGTTGAGTTCAAAAACTCTTATATGCGGCATTCAATATACGTGTTGTTTACTCTTCACATATGAGAGAATAAGCTATCAAGATGATGATAAATCAATGTTATCGGATATGGTGCCTTTATGGTTGAACGTGTGAAGGCGTTGAATGGATACTTCGGAAGACTGAGAACACAAAACAAGAGTGCCGACATTTTGTGTGAGCCTTGACTCATGAAAGAAGGAACTATATTTGCAAGTGGAGTCACATGAAATGAAAGTAGTAGCGGCGCAACTCATAATTAATGGTTCAAGTTCAAAAGTACATGGAGGTTCACACATAATGACTTAAAGATGACGTGGGCATATTCACACATGATTGAACTTGTAATTTACGGAAAGTTAGGTGTTTGAGTTGGACATGTATAATCCGACCTATTAATAAAGATCCCATTGGATAGTCTTAGACACAGACCATGTGGGGAAAGGTTCAGACGACTGTGGCCGGGATAGCTGGGTCAGCCAAGACGCGGCGATCCAAGCGCTGTCTGACGGCCTCAACGAACTTATGGTCAACTGTATCATGTAATTTATATAAAGGAGTGTTTGTAGTCATGCTTGTTATCAAACTTTAGTACCGTGTTTGTGCTTATGTAAATGCATGTCGTCAAAAGATCGATGTGCTTTAAGTTAAGCTTCCATCAACAAACGTTTAGGAAGAAGACTCCATCAGCCACAAATGCCTACCCAAAGAAAGTGAACTAGAGACCTTGGCTAAGTTATGAGCATCTGCATTAGACGCTCTAGACTAAAAAATGAAATTGCAGCTATTAAAGATAAATCTACGGTACATAATCTTTTTGACAATGGAAATCACGTTAGATACGATACGACACAGACTTTTGAGTGGCAGCGATTGAAGTGCCACAAGAATATAGTGGTGATTTTTAAACTGTAATGCACAAATGGGATGGAAAAGTGTCGTATGTATAGGAGTGTTCTAAAATCGATCTAGCATGCATTTTCATGTGTTTGTGGTAGAAGCAAAAATACACATAAAGAAGTCAATACTACTATATGAAAAGAAGACATAAAGATTCAGGTGGGATTCAGTATGAGCTGATGTGGATCGATTAAGGGTCTCTGTAGACTCAAAGGCAAATACATGTCTTATACAAGTTGCATCACGCCAATTTCGTTTGCTTCAATGATAAAGAACCTAGATACAAGCTTCTGACCACAAGGACGCAACCCCGGCCCAGTAGCTACTGCATCATTACCCAACGTGTAAGGTAAACAGAAGTAAACTCTGGTTACTTCGGTTAAACTCAGGTGGAACTCAGTTGCCTAGACATCGGCAGCAATGACCACATCCCAGGTGCTGGTTCGGAAGCTCAGAGCTTCGACAGAGCTATGTCCATGGCGTCGGCGAAGAAATCTGCATTCAACACCGAAAATAAGGATCAGATTTTATGTGCAACATCAGACCAAATATTACAGCAGCAACGAAATCGAACGTGATGAAACAACAATTACCAGCGTCTTCCTTGGTGAAACACAGAGGGGGAGTGATTCTGAACACGTTACCGTAAAACCCTCCCTTCCCGACCAAAACGCCCATATCTGCCCACCCCAAACTATCAAGTCAGTTTTGAGTGTTCTTTTTCTTTTTAGTGTTGAGTGTTCAGGTACACAGAAAAGAGGAGGTTCTTCCAAGTTCCAAGTAGTAGTTGTACCTTTCATGTGTTCCATGGCATGGCAAATCTCATCTTTCGCCGGGGTCTTGAGCTGCCGATCGGTCACAAGCTCGACGCCAAGCATGAAACCCGTTCCCCTCACGTCGCCGATGACTGCAAGAGCAAAAGTATGTAAAATCCAATCCAATGTGTTGAATGTCCCAAATGTTCATTTATTTTCTCAGAGCACAAACTTTGGTGTTTCTCCTGGAGACCGCGGAGGCGGTCTTTGAGGTAGGAGCCGACGATGAAGGCGTTCTCTTGCAGCTTCTCCTTCTCAAGCACCTTGAGGACGGCGAGCCCACCTGCCGTGCACAACGGGTTGCCGCCGAACGTGTTGAAGTAGGAACGCCTGGTCAGGACCTGTGCGATCTCCGGCGTTGTGACCACGGCGCCCAGAGGGATGCCGTTCCCGATGCCCTGCGTGTCAATTACAAACAAGTGGTCAGCAAAGAAAAGGATGCGATAAAGCCTTAGTTGTTTCGTCGTGCACCTTTGCCATGGTGACTATGTCAGGGATGACACCATGGGTCTCGAACCCCCAGAAGTGGCTGCCGACGCGCGCGAAGCCCGCCTGGACCTCGTCGGCGATGCACAGCCCGCCGGCCTTCCTCACAGCGTCGTACGCCAGTGGCATGTAACCGGGCGCCACCTCCACGATCCCACCTACGCCCTGCAAGCCAAAGAGTTCATGGTGCCATGAGAGGAAGCTCTGCTCTGTTACTGTTAGTGACTGACAGTGAACAGTACGTACCTGGATAGCTTCGGATATGAAACCAGCGACGTGGCCCGTGGTGCCGAACTCGATGATCTCCTTCACGTCTCGCGCGTACTTCTCGCCGTCCGAGCCGAAGGCGCCTCTGTAGGGGTCCGGGTTAACGGCATGGTGCACGCCACTCTTCAGCATCAAGCGATCAAAGAAAAGGTTCAGTACGTGTTCCGGGCACGAAGATTCAGTAGTCTCATCGCGGTTCCGGCGATCCTCTTGATCGTACGTACGTACCTGAATAACATTGAACTTCCAGTTCTTCTGTGAGGTGGCACCCATGGTGGCGGCGGCGTTGCCGTGGTAGGAGTTCCGGAGAGATATGATGTCGTGGGAGCCGGTGTACAGCCTCGCCATCATGATGGCCAGCTCGTTCGCCTCCGTGCCGGAGTTGGTGAAGAAGACGACCTATCATAATCCATCATACACCCCGCAACGTCAGCGGTACGTTACTTTCTACGTCACGAGTAATAATATGCAAAAAATTAATTTAGTATGTGCGCGCGTGTCGCGTGCCTTGAGATCGCCGGGCATTTTGGAGGCCAAAGCTTCGGCGAAGTCCGCGATGGCGTGGTTGAGGTAGAGTACGGTGGAGTGCTGCAGGCGCTTGGCCTGCGCGGTGATGGCGTCGATGATGTCCGGGTGGCTGTGGCCACAGCACACCGTGGCGATGCCGGCGAACGAGTCCAGGTAGCGCCGCCCGTGCTCGTCGTACAGGTACTGCTTCTTTCCCTCCACAATGTTGAGCTGCAAAGACCATTAATGGTTGGGAAGAGTTGCAATTGAATTTTACGTAGGTCACTAATTAATAAATGGTTCCAAAACTGAGAGACGGAGAAAGAGCTAGCACTGACGGGCTTGGAGTAGAAATGGAAGAGGGACGGGCTGAGGAACTCGGCGCGCTTCCGGGCGATCTCGACGGCGCTCGGCCCGTCGTAGGGCAGCGGCACGTGGTCGAACGCCGGCATTCTCGGCACTTCCACCGGCGACCTAACCGCCGCGGCGAGCCTAGAGAATGATCTCCTAGCCCCCTGCATCATCATCATCTCTACTGCCCACCTGAAGAATCCGATGTGATGTGATGTGATTCACTTCACTTGAGTTGGGTGTAGGAGTAGGAGAGGAAGAAGGGTGTGGGAGAATTCAGGAGACGGGGTGTGGAGGGGTTTATAAGGTGGCGCCACCTGCAGCAAAAGATAGTATGTCTCTCTCTTCTCTGGGAATGAAATATCAATCTGTTACTCTCTTGCCCAAATTGAGAAGCGCAGTTACCGGCAGCTAATTAGCTATGAATCTTTTGAGTGTTTATTTACGCAGTCTCACGCGCGAGCGCGAGTGGTCGACATGGATGCTGTTTTGCAGGGATTATTTTCCATCACCATGAACAGAAGAGAAGGAGAGTTAAGAGTCAGCAGCACAAACGGCGTGCTGTTCCGATGAATCTGGACAGTTTCCTTTTGCGATCAGCGTTGTGCTCACAAGCACAATCTAGTTTTAGCCAATGTGCGTTCCCTGAGTGAGAGTGGTGAGTGCCTTGAAATTCTGCCTGGTTCATTGAACCTGGACTAGACGAGACATATCTATCGTAAGAGGGTGCCGTTGGAAAGACGAAAGAACAAAACAGAAGCGAGGTGTACAAGCGATGACGTTTCTTGTATTCGTATGTATCTATCTCTTCGATGCATCCTAAAACAACATTGTTACTGCAGTTTTATTGATTGATTTAGACATGTTTTTAACTATATATTCTACTGCTAGTGCTAGGTGTGTTCAAAAACGGCGCTGGATTGGAAGAGACCACCGAAACCGGCAACCGGTGTATGTAGCGCGCTAGTTTACTGCAAACTAGGAGTACATCATGTGTCTCGATTGAGTAGTGTTTCTTCTGCATTCGATACATTGGGGGATAGGATATGGATGTGCCTCCTGCTGTTCAGAATCTCCGCTGTCTACATATATTAAGCAAATTAGCTGGAATATAATGCAAGCAGTCGGGCAAATCGACAAGCACACGGCAGCACTTCTCTTAAACAAATGGATGGATTGGATTCAGACATATGTGGTGTGACATTGATTACCGAACAACCCGTAGTGATCTTAATCAAGGAACAAACTCTAGTGTTAATTGCGACGAGGCATTATAAATCACCAGTGGCATGGGCAACCGAATTAACAAATCCATCTAGGTATGTGTCTCAGGCTCATATGCTGATTCTAGTTCTATGCATGATAGACAGTGCTATACATTATTTGAAGAAAGTTTGGTGCACATATGTTTGCCCTGTATTTGGTCTATCTGGCTTTGTTTTGTATCTTTTCGAAAAGGAAGGTTTTGCCTTTGCGTTATTGTGATGCACACATTCATTTCATTTTTATAACCCAAATGATAAATGCCTCACGCGTGTTGCAGGAAGCAATTCGATTTTGACGTTTTTTACAACTAAAATTGTCATCTGAAAAGAAAAAAAACAAAGCCAAAAAAAAGTTGACATTTGACACGAAAATTGCATGCTTTAACAACTAAAGTTACCACCCTCACGTTACTAAACTTACCATAAAAAACTTCAGAATTGCCATATTTTCATGCCATACGTGTGATACTTGTCACTTGTCAGGGCCCTTTTATAAATATTAAACAAATTGCATAACAAACACAAACATGGCGTAATCGTTATAAAATATGAAAACAACTACCTACAACTAAGTCCATTAGTTTCGTGACAACACCTTTAACAAGGGATAAACGTCTTCGCTTCATCATTGCCATGCCCAATCAGAGATGGACTAGACAAGTATTTTCATCCTAATTTCCCAGATCAGCTAATGAAAACAAGCATATATGCCATATTCAATCTGGCCTAGCTTTTGTAAAGTTGCACACCATATATTATGTATTTTTTGCCCTTTAAAAAGATAAGAAGCTTCCTCCCATAAATAAATAAAATAAAAGACCAAGGAACTATCTTTTTCTCAATATTAAACTTTGCATCATCTGCATAATTATGTTGGCATTTGTGTCGAGCATGTGTGGAAGTATAGCATAAAAATATTAAACTTGTAATCAGCAGGGATGGTTGTCCGAGTTAAACATGTGTAACTAGGGTTTCTAGAGAGGTAAGCTTTAGTTGAACTCTGTCATCAAATGTCATATCTAGGTGTCGTATCGGCACGATTTCTATCTGTAATAAATTATGTACTACTCCCTTCATTCCATAATGTAGTGCATATTTTATTTTAAAAAAGTCAAACTTATCAAAGTTTGACCAAATTTATAGAATAAACCATTGACATATAAAATACACATATTATAAAAGTACACTTCATCATGAATCTAATGATAGTAATTTTGGTATTTATATATTAGTATTTTTTTTCTATAACCTTGGTCAAACGTAGACATGCTTGACTTTTCTAAATCAAAATATGCACTACATTGTGAAATGGAGGGAGTACTTTTTTCCTCACTTAGTTTATACACACTCTTAATTTGGATATATAAAAATTGAATTTGCCTCTCTTATGGAAAATAAACATCTTGAGCAAGTAGAGGCTCCTTCGAGAATATAAAGGGAAAAGAAAATTGTAGTTGCTAACATTATTGGTTCATGAGCGTATTATTTGTTCAGGAGTAGTGTGGGGGAGCATGCTTCCTAGTTGGATCCACAATGGAGTCACACTTAGTCCTTATCTGATTGCCTAGTAGTTGATTACCTTTCTTTGTTTAAGCTTTCGGTTCGAGTTTAGATGTGATCCCCAACCCGAGGCTTGCTCAGACATCACTAACTTTAACCTAACCCATCAGCTCGTCAGTTCGCATCATCCTATGGTACGGTAAGTGGAGCAACCCTGAGTGGCCAACACAGAAAGAAAATCTCAAAAAAATATTACTTGAAAGTTGGAAACAAACTCCGTAAAACCAAAGCTCGAAAGAACATTTATTGTATGGAGAGAAAAGGCACACGATTTATTTTATACCCAAAGACATTTTCCATCCACGATGCACACACAATAAAAAATATAGCAAACAAGACTATTAAAAAAAAACTTTGTGGTTTGAATCATAATCAAATGTTTGAGATGCTTGCGAAATTTGTTAACCAAACGACATTTGGGAGCTTTTTAAGAAAACAAAATTTGCGATCAAACTATCGTGCACTATTTGAGTAGTTTATATTTTGTTAGAATGGAGCTCATTTTATGTTATCTGGCCATCAAACTTTGTAAGCATCTAAACCATTTATTCATAAACAATGCCACAAAGTTTTATTATTTTTATTATGATTTTATTGTTTTTCATTGATGCATTTAACTTAGGTGTAGCTAAACATTTTCCATTAGTGATAAGCTAAATGTGTCAACTATGCCACACGAAAAAAAATGTCTACTACTTTCTCAGTGCTATGCTTGTCTGGAATTAGTTAAGCGGGCTAAGCGAACATGATGATTCACTTACAGGTTAATTGACCACCAGTAGAGTATGTATCATGCACACTAGTAGAAAATCGCTCATCAGTACCGGTTCGGGAGGGCCTTTTGTGCCGGTTTTCTAACCGGTACTAAAGGCCCGGTACTAAAGCCCCCCCCCTTTGGTATCGGTTCCTTGTGAACCGGTATTAAAGGGGCCTCCACGTGGTCACGGAGGAGCCCGCGGGGCTGGAGACCTTTGGTACCGGTTCGTAACACGAACCGGTACTAAAGGCTATTTCGTTAAAAAAAATATTCATTTTTTTTCTAATTATTTTTCACTCCATCTTTTTTTTAGAATATCTAGTATTTTCATTAGTGTCTAACTACACTTAATCTCTAGTCAAATTATTTATCTGTGGTCAAACTTCCCAGTCGGTCACCCATCCTTACACTACTCCAACACTAGCACGCTTAACTTCCGAGTTCCTTTCCCACCCACTTCCAAGTGCTTCGCACGCATGTTGTTGATACTAGTATCATATCAATCCTATTAACATGTTGGTCGATGTCACATTTCTTTATTGTTGAAATTCCAGATAATTCTTTTAATAAAAAAATTAATGATGTAATAATAATGTTGAATAAATAGATAGAATTAACTTTCGTAGCCGGTGATAGCTAGGTGTGGAATCTTGCAAAACTCTTTATAAATCTCTGATGAAATGAGTACTTGTGCACATATGAAAAAAAGGAGAGGAGAGGGGGGATGGTGAGACGCTCACAGCGGGGGTGGCGCCGGCGAGGTCGTCGATGTCGTCAGGGTCGTTGATTGAAAAAAAAACAAAAAAGTATAGCAATTTCATTATAGGACGTCAACGGAAGAATACTCCATATCCTGTACTCTGTCATGGTGAATTTCAGACGGAGCACGCCTGGTTGGCAGATCTCGCAAGTCTACCGACCAGGCGGGAACCGTCTGTAATACCCGTACGGGATTTTCATCCCATACAGGTTTACAGACGGTCCCCTCCTCGTGGGCACATCTGGAAAATCTGCCAACCAAACGAACTCCGTCCGAAATTTCCCCGGACAGAGTACAAGATACAGATGAATTTCTCCGTGTACAGCCTTTAGTGAACTTGTTATGCTACGATTAGTCCACGCGGACCTGTGCTTATAAACAGGTCTAACTCCACTTCGGCTAGCGAGGTGGTACTAATTTCCTGGCCTAATAACGAACCCGGAGGGAGAGAGGAAGAATTAGTACCGGTTCTCCACTTGAACCGGTACCAAAGGACCAGCCCTGGCCCCACCCAAACCTTTAGTACCGGTTCCTAACTCAAACCGGTACTAAAGCTCCGCACAAACCGGTACGAGAGCTCCTCGCCCGCCTGGACGCCCAAACCGGTACGAAAGACCCCTTTAGTACCGGTTCGTAATGAAACCGGTACTAAAGGCTTAGACGGATGCCCCATTTTCTACTAGTGGCACAATCACCTAGATTAGTATTAGTAATTTAAAGTGGGAACTGCTTCGTTCCGTTCAAAGTTTGCGAGAACTGACAGAGCTGTAACTTAAAACAAAAAGATGATAGCCCATTGACTTCAAAATATAAGGTGTACTATTTGTTAAAAGTCTTCCGCTAACATGACGGATGACATCGGATGGTAATTTTGTTGTCATTCCAGCGTGCTCCTCGTCTTTGATCTCCTCCCGCCATCGTTGAAGGACGCCGGGAATGACAACGGTGGCAACAGGTCTCTACTGGGTTGGGTATTTGGGATCCATTCTTATGGTTTTTGGCCCGCAGAAGCAGCTTTTTAAGGCGCATCGATGGTGATGGGACATGTCACAAGGAAAGCGTCAGATCATGCATGCACCGCTGTAGAGTGGTAAGGATAACTTTATTCCTCTTTTCATAAATGAAATTACATGAATGAAAAGACTCGGAGTTAAGATTGATTTCCTTGATGATCATTCCATGGCGTCCTTCGGTTGTGTGCACCTTACCGGTAGTCTTCGGTGTCACGGACTCCTACATACCAAGCACCACATGGGCCCACACGGCAACTGCGGACCGCACCATCCTCATGATGTTGTTTGCCGATACCTAGAGGTGCGGGCTGCCGTTGGCCTTGGTGCTTGCCGACCTGGATTAGGAGGCGTGGCGCCAGTCTGGCTGTTATGCGTCCCTAATCTAGTGGAAGTTGCGCTTCGGCTCTATTCATGTCGGCCCCTTGTGCCTAGGTGTCTGGGCAGTTGTAGTCCTTGGTGGTGTGCTTCACTATCGGTGTTGGTCTTTGGCAACCACTCTGGGTTACGACGGACTTGCTATAAATTGCGGTGACCACTCAATGGTTTTCATAGGGTTCCTCCCTCGATGCTCAGGGGTTAACTTCGGTAGGAAGATGCAAACTGTAGACGATGGCTTGATGTAGAGGATTACTTGTGCAGTGGTTTATCATGAAATATAATCTAATTTAATCCATAATACCAATTTTTGTGTGTGTCACAATACTAATTTAATCTCATTAGATTTATCATGAAATATATTATTATTATTATTATTATTATTATTATTATATACTCTAAAAAAACTGAGTTGGTGGTGATGGTGTGTCTGCCATCAGGTGTTTCAGGCCGTTCGATCTGTATCTAACGCGTACGAGATGAGCTATGTCATTTTTCTAAAAAGACGCTCGCCACCCGCTTCACATTTGCAACGAAGCCCTTGGCCTCTCCTTCCAGCCCACCCATCCCCGACCTCTCACCCAAACACAGAGCAATGGAATCGATCATCGAACTGAGCGGTGGCCGCTGCCCATCCGCACACCGCGGGCGCAATCCTCTCCAATGCCTCTTCCAGAGGTTTTAGCATTTAACACCAATTGTTGGAGCATTTTTTGCACAAAACCACAACTTGTGATTTTTTATGCACAAAACACCAACTATTGGGGTAATTGGTTGCAACAAACACAAATCAAGTCTTTAGCTACTTTGACAGATAATTAACAACTTGAGTCCGCATTTATGAAGTTTTATTGTGTATATTGATGCTAACTGTCTATCAATATTAGAAATTACTGTAGTATTTTCTCTCCTACCTGTACAATTTAGTTAGCATCCAAATAAAAATTCATTTTGGACCCCAAAAAACCGTATTTTCCTGAAAACAAACTTTCTGTAGAAAATCGTTTTCCTGAAAAAAAAACCTTTTTTTAAGAAAAACTATTTTCCACCGAAATTATTTTCGACCCAAAAAAATCATTTTCGGCCAAAAAAAACCTTTTTTTCTTCAAAAATATAAATTCACCCCGAATTTTTCTCCCGCATAAAATATTTTTCCTGGAAAAGTAATTTTTTCTGATTTTTTCTACATTTTTTTATCTAAAAAATATATATTTTGTGCCCACATGTAAGTTAACGGCCCTCATATTTTGTTTAACCGGCCAGTTAAGTGTCTATCAAACCGACTAATGACTAAATTTGTGTTCTATGCAAAAAGTTACTCAAATAGTTGGTGTTTTGTGCAAAAAAATGTTGGGGTTGTGGTTTGGTGCAATAAAAGCCCCAACAAATGGTGCTATGTGTAATTTCCTCCCGTATGATGGCTTCTCTAAACCCTCAACAGTAGCTCTGGACATGATCGACAACTGGGCGCAGATTCATGACTTTCCTGACGGGTTTTACCCGCTGTTAAAATCTTTGGCTGGCAAGATTGGGACGTTTCTGTTTGCGGAACCCAAGTCTCAGGATTTCGAGGGAAACTTCTTTAGGGTGAAGGTGAGGATCAATGTGTGCAAACCTCTCAAGAACGCGGTATCTCTCGTCAAGGGTGGGAAGCGTCAGATTTTTCTCGTTAAATATGAGCGGCTCCCCGACTGGTGTGTTGTATGTGGGCATCTTGGCCATCTTCACAAGGGTCATGGCGATGGAGTTCATCCCCCATCGGCTTTAGTCTTCAAGAACTTGAGAGCAGATTGGTTCCGGGGAGCTGGGCTGGGACCGGGTCGTGCGCGGAGGAACGATCAAAGAGCAGCACCGGCGGCGGGGACGCAACTTCCTCTAGAGCCGCTGGGAGCGAAGGTTCAGCAGAGGGATACACTGATGGACGATGCCGATCTCTCCAGGAAGCGAATTTCTGAGGTGAATGTTGACCCTGCAAAGGTGGCACTACCTGCTACTAGTGAGGACAAGTCAAATTCTGATGCAATGGCTGTGGATCATTCTAATATTCCACCTAGCCCCCCACCAAAGCAAGATCCAAAACGATAAAAAACTATGGAAATCAAAACTGTGGATCCGAAAAACAACCTTTCCAATGCAAAATCGGCGGGCTCCGTGACGGAGCGCCGCCGGGCATAATGTGTCTCTTAAGCTGGAACTGTCGCGGTTTGGGTAATCCCGCGACAGTTCGTGAGGTTCGCGAGCTCGTGAACAAATTTACCCCGTTCGTGCTTTGCTTACTAGAGACACAAATCCAGCGCACACGGGCGGAGCTCTTATCGGGTTCATTTGGTTTTGATAAAGCTTTTGCGGTTGGCAGTACGGGGTGAAGTGGAGGTTTGGTTATTTTCTGGAATAATGACATAAAGCTTGAGATTCTTGGTTCGTCTAGGTACCATATTGATGCCAAGATCTCGGAGTTAGGTCTTTCCGAGTGGAGACTCACGTGTGTATATGGGGAAGCTCAGGTTCCACACGGATCGAGAACATGGAACACGCTGAAAGACTTGGCTGTCAACTCATCACTTCCTTGGGTGATGATGGGCGACTTCAATGAGGTGCTGCACCTCTCCGAACATGATGGTGTAGGGCAAAGGAGTCAGGCACAGGTAGATGCCTTTCGGGATGCTTTGGATATCTGTGGGCTCTCTGATATGGGTTTCTCTGGTTGTCAATGGAAGTTTGAAAAACGAGTGGCGGGTGGCTCCTATACCCGGGTTCGACTTGATCGAGCATGCGCCGACGCAGCTTGGTCGTTGATGTTTCCAGCAGCAGCAGTCGAACACCTCACGGCTGCTTGCTCCGATCACGTCCCAGTCTTGCTCCAACTAAATGACGAGCCCATCAGAAAGAGGGAACGCTCTTTCAAATATGAAGTGATGTGGGAAACTCACCCTGAATTGGCTTCCTTTGTTCAGAACAAATGGCGAGAAGCTGGGGGCACCACTTCCCTAGTGGATATCCAGGAGAAATTATCTAGCATGGCAGGTGACTTGAGCCAGTGGGACAGGAACGTCTTCGGCAACGTTAGGCGGGAAATAAGGGCCTTAAAGGCAGAACTGGAGGCTCTCCGTCATGTGCCAGGGAGAGCGGGACCAACTCATAGGGAGCATAAAATATCGGACCGTTTGGTGGAACTCTATAACAGAGAAGAAATTCTCTGGAAACAAAGGTCGAGGATCGAATGGCTGGTAAGCGGCGACAAGAATACTCACTTTTTCCATCTCCGTTCTTCTATGAGAAGAAGGAAAAATCTGATAAAATCCTTGCACAATGCTGATGGGGATATGATATCGGATATTACAGAACTGGAAAACATGACTAGGGAGTTTTACTCCAACCTGTACACATCTGAAGGGGTGCAAGATATGAACCTGGTTCTGGATCACGTCCCAGTGAAAGTGACAGAGGCAATGAATTCAATTCTCACATCCCCTTATTCTGAAAAGGAGGTGAAAACTGCTCTTTTCCAGATGTTTCCGTCGAAGGCACCCGGACCCGATGGGTTCCCGGCGCAGTTTTTCCAAAAACACTTGGACACATGCGGGCAGGAAGTAACTAGTGCTGTGTTGCGGATTGTTAACGGGACCGAGAGCGCAAAGGCAATAAATAAGACAATTCTAGTCTTAATCCCGAAAGTGAAGGGTCCAACGTCCCTCGCGCAATTCCGTCCCATTAGCTTATGTAATGTCCTCTACAAAATTGCGTCGAAAGTGGTAGCCAACCGTCTGAAACTGATCCTCCCAGAAATTATTTCCCTTGAACAATCTGCCTTTGTTCCAGGCCGGTTAATCTCAGACAACATCTCCGCAGCTTATGAGTGTCTCCACTTCATGAAGAGGAACAAATCTTTAAAGCATCGGCATTGCGCTCTAAAGCTCGATATGATGAAGGCCTACGACAGGGTCGAATGGGCATATTTAGAAGCCATAATGCTCAAGTTGGGGTTTAATGACCGGTGGGTCTCAATTGTAATGGACATGGTGAGCTCAGTTTCCTTCTCGGTTCAATTCAATGGAAAGAAACTGGAGGAATTTACACCAACAAGGGGTATTCGGCAGGGAGACCCAATCTCCCCCTACCTTTTCCTTTTAGCAGCAGAGGGCCTCTCAGGTCTCCTAAAATCGCAAGATGAATCATCACAAGTGCAGGGTCTGCAAGTGGCTCCCCAAGCGCCACATGTAAACCACTTGCTCTTCGCTGATGATAGCATGCTGTTCTTCAAGGCAAATGGTCAGGGGGCGAACGAGGTGTCAAACCTGCTTTATACCTATTGCATGGCTTCGGGGCAGAGAATAAACAATGCTAAGTCCTCAGTTTTCTTCAGCAAGGGATGCCCGGAGAGTGTCAGAGAAACGGTTAAAAACGTGCTTAATGTACCAAATGAAACTCTTAATGAGAAGTACCTCGGGCTACCCTCGGATGTTGGGGCTAGCAAAACAGGAGCTTTCAAATATTTGAAGGATCGTCTTTGGAACAAGGTCAAGGGGTGGATACAGAAAACTATCTCTTCGGCTGGAAAGGAAATTCTAATCAAGTCGGTGGCACATGCGGTCCCTGTTTATTCCATGTCATGTTTTAAACTCCCGCGGGGTCTTTGTGAGGATCTAAACAAGACCATCCGACAGTTCTATTGGGGGAGTAAGGCGGGACAGCGAAATCCACATTGGGTTTCGTGGAAGTCCATGACCCAACCAAAGAAGATGGGAGGTCTGGGTTTCAAGGATTTGGAAATTTTCAATATTGCACTCCTAGCTCGCCAAGCCTGGAGGACCCTCACGAACCCCAATTCGCTTAGTGCTCAGCTTCTAAAAGCGATCTATTTCCCTGATTGTGGGTTCCTGGACGCCGAACTTGGCTCACATCCTTCGCAGATTTGGAGGGCGTTGTTGGAAGGACGTGATTTCATGTCACAGGGGCTGATCCGGCGTATCGGCGACGGGCGTAGCACCAGGGTTTGGAGTGATAATTGGTTGCCTAGAGATTCCTCTCTCAGGCCGCTGGCTTGCCTCTCGGCAGCCCCACCTGTGTGGGTTTCTGATCTCATCAATGAGGCTGAGCGCACCTGGAACTTACCAAGGGTGGATAGCCTTTTCCTTCCGGTGGATGCTGAAGTGATAAAAAATATCCCTCTCCCTACGGTACAGACTCCGGACTTCTATGAATGGCACTTTGAAAGGAATGTGTTTTTCTCTGTTCGTTCTGCTTATAGGATGATCATTGACACCAGAAACAGGCGGGAAGATTGGCTGGAGGGAAGGGAAGCTACTTCTGACCGGAACATTGAGAATGGATGGAAGTCGCTCTGGAAAGTCCAAGTCCCAGCAAAGATCCGCACTTTCCTTTGGAGATTGGCGAAACACTCCCTCCCCACCGAGGACGTAAGAAACCATCGCAATATGAGTACCGAAGACTGCTGCCAGCTATGTGGGGCGGTCGATTCGTGGGGCCACTCCCTAGTGGATTGCTCTATGGCGCGATGCGTTTGGGGCTTAGAGGACGAGGATTTGGTGAAGCATATGATAACAACACAAGCTAGTAGTGCAAAGGTCTGGTTATTTATGCTCATGGAATCATTATCACATGCTCAGTTTATCAGGGTGGCTGTCACCCTGTGGGCTGTCTGGACGGCAAGAAGGAAGGTGATACATGAAGAATTTTTCCAATCGCCGATCGCAACTCACCTCTTTATCAACCGGTTCATCTCGGAGCTGGACACGGCGAACGCATTATCTCGTTATGTCACGATGGCTCCATCGAGCCGGGACAGGCCCGGTGGGGGGAACCCGTCCAGGTGGTCTCATCCGCCGGCTGGGAGCTGCAAGATTAATGTTGATGCAGGTTTCTCAAGAACTGCAGGGCAGGGAGCGGCGGCGGCCGTGTGCAGAAACCACGACGGGGTGTACATGGGCTCTTCCGCCCTTGTGATAAAGGACTTCTCTGATCCCAGCACCCTTGAGATGATTGGCTGCAGAGAGGCTCTAGCTTTGGCACAAGATCTGGGGCTCCAGAACCTTGTCATTTCATGCGATGCAAAAGGAGTAGTAGAGGAAATCAATTCTGTCAGTGGAGGAGTTCACAGTTCCATCGTCAAGGAGATTCGAGGGAGAAGGTCCAACATACTACAATCCAAAGTTATCTTCGAGCCTCGCCAGACAAATGTTGAGGCGCATCTTCTTGCCAAATTCGCTGCAGACCTTAGTCCAGGACGCCACCTGTGGCTGACTGCCCCTCATGATTCTACTTGTATACCTTTGTTATTACAATCTGAATAAAGTTTTCTTAGTGCTCAAAAAAAAAAACCTACTCTATGCCGTAGCAGCCCCACCACCCACCACCTCCCCTCCTCCGAACGGATCTCCGCACGTTCACCGCTGGCGCCGTCTGTCCCCAACACCTCTCCTGGTTCTTCCTCTGCCGTAGAATCACCTCCCACCACCGCCTCCTCCTCCTACTCGTCTTTTCCTGCCCCTCCCCCATCTCCTGCATCTTCGACCCATGCATGTAGGCCGGCTACGCGCTGCACATCCTCGCCGGCAGCGCCACCACCTACTACTCTTTCCCCCTTCTCCGCTGACGTGCTCCACATCTGGACTTTTCACGTACGTATGTGCTGCTCCAGAGGGCCTCTACACCTTCTGCAACTAAGCATCACCCACGAGGTTCACACCCGCGTCCTCTTCCATCCAGAATCCATCTTTGAGATGGTGTGATGGATGACGTGGATGTACTATGCTCAGGTATTGCCTCTCTTTTCCCATCTTCAGACTGAACGTACCAATGTACTATGAGTGTTGGTGACTACTGAAGAGTAATATCTTCTTCGCTGTCTCTTATTAATTCTTGATCCATCTTTGTTAGACAATGTTTACTTGTGTAGTTACATATGTGTGATAGACTGATAGTGACATGGTGTGAACTGTGAAGCCTCCGAGATACTGTACCATTTTTCTGAAAACTAGCTATTGTGCCCATAGCAGTGTCTACTGTAACAATGTTTGGTTTCAATTTCTTATATAGATTCTTCTTCTAGAATGAAATTGTAAGTATTGCAAAGGAATCACAATAGTTACATGAAAATATGAATAAGACAATCCATAGTTACTGCTAGAGGATTTGAGTTCGATATCATGTAGGCCAAATATTGTGTTAAAATAGTTGAAGTACCCAACATTTTACTAATTATCCAATAGATCGGTTTTCGCGTATGCTACCATTCAACAATGATGTCACTTTTATCGGTCAAGTTGGCATCAAAACTGGAAGCTGCATGTCATTGTATGGCTCTACAAATTGTCCGTCAGTTTCTTTTGATATGCATATCTCCATCTCTTGTTGTGCATTTTATTTCATTGCTCGGTAGCAAATGTATTGCAAGTGATGCTCATTGTTTTGTACTCTGCCTAAATATACTGTAGATTGTTATGTACGCTGTAGTAGCGATAGTTGCAGAGCTAATATTGTTGGCACATATGTTTTGAGAAAATGACTAAAAGAAGCCAAGAAGGCTATACTATGCTTGACAAAAGATTCCATGGCCTAATACATGACTAAGGTATGTAACTATGTAAGTCGAACTGACTGTGTGAGTCATGTCTGAAATATTTATTTCTGTATAAAGGTTCATGCTTCTTGTGCATCTGTAGCAAAGTACTTAGTCAAGCACTTATACTTCATTCCTATTTGTCCTAGAACCATTTATAAGTGTGTGCTCAAAGATACAATATGTATGTTATTTGGATGTATTAATGACCACCATTTCTCTTCACATTTAATTTAAGTCTGGTGTGCCTAATAGCACGAAATAAGTAGTGTTGAATCATTTGATGAGAGGTAACAGTATAGCTTGTTTTGTTCTCTACAACTGTTCCGGGGAAAGGAGCAGTTCTGGGAACGAGATCCTCTGACGTAGTATAGAAAACTGCAGAGGGACGTCGTTTCTCGTCGATCGCTAGATGTGCATCGGACGGCAACTGCTCGAACGCAGTATAACGCAGCGAAACAGTCAGCCCAAAGCCCATTCGGCGAGCTCCCAGCTCAGAACAAAAAAAATTCCCCCGCACGGTCTCGCCGTCGCCGTCAGTTCCCCGGCACGCCCAACTCCGCCTGCGTGGCCGGCACCACCGGATCCGTGGCCTCCATCCCGGCCGTGGATTCCGGCGCCGTCGCGGTCATGCGCGCATTGGAAGTTGGCCTCCACGCAGAGGAGAAGCAGGCGACCATGCCGGCCTAGTCGCCGTGCTCGAGCTCTCCGCTGCCATGGTCGATGTACTCGAACTCTCCGCTGCCACTTCCTTGGTGCACGCCGGGCGCGTCCTCCAAGCGGAGGAGCAAGAGTGGTGTCGTCCTGATTGCCGCACTCATCTATTGTTGCCGCCGCTGATATCCGAGTTGCTGTTCTATAACTGAATAAATTCTCTAGTTTCTACCTGTACAGGTGTAGAACTGAAAAGATTGTAAAGGAATTATGTGTTTGCTCGAATTTTATGAATAAATGAGTGTTCAACGATTGTTCAGTGTACACAAGTTCAGCAGGAGTACATATGCAAAAATCTGGACTGACTGAATGTCTACTGTTGCTCCAAACCGAATTGAACAGAAGTGCATATGCAAATATCTAAGCTGAATTGATTGCCAACTGCTGCTCCAAACTGAATTGAACTAAATGGCACCAACGCCTGAACTTGAACTGAACTAAATGGCAACTACTGCCCATAGCAAAGTGATCTAAATGGCACCCACACCTGATCTTCACCTGAACAAAATGGCAGCTACTGCCCATAACAAAGGTGAACTGGATGGGCACCCAGAACTGAATTAAATGGCAACTAGTGCCCAGAACTGATCTAAACTGAATGGCATCCAAAAACAGAAATATTTCACAAGAATGCAGTGAAGAAGTCATCTGTGATTGGTCCCTGTAAATTAAATAAAGATGTAAGTAAGATTTTCTAAACAATTATGATATCTAGATTTGTAAACTAACACTATATAAACAAAATTACCATTAATAGCTGAGTGAAGTTAAGATCAGCTTTATAAACTTCAGATTCCTTCCCTTTGCCACTATAAACACTATCATTTACAACTTGTACCTGTGCATCCGCTTGTGATTGTGCTTGTGCACTACCACTTGCTTCCTCTTCCCCAACCTCCTGTGTTAATCGCTTCTTCCATCTCAGTTTCTTCTTCCATGGACAGGTACTCAAACCTGGGGAGCATTAGTACACAATACACTGTTTAATTCTGCAAAAAAAAACCCTCCAAAACAGCTGACAGTTGGCATTAAAAGGTTGTTGGGCATAATCTTGTTTGGGGTAAAAGACTGACGTACATAAATCTTCCATAGGCTAAAAATGTTACTCTACTGATCTAGATCGTGCAAGTGAGGTACCATTGGAAAGGTATAACTATGTACTACAACTTTGATTTTGGGCCTAAATCAAAATTATGCCCTGATTGAGAGCAGTTTTAAGTTTGATCCTCCCTGATTGCATCTACCTAGGACAGGTCAGAAAGGAAGGCTACCGAGATTTACCTGGGATTGATGAGCAGAGCAGCGCATTGGCGAGCAGAGCAATACTTTCTGCGGAGCAGGTTCTGACGATCTCCTTTTCGCGCCGTTTCTTCTCTCGGCTTCTCGCGCCCTTTTTCTTGGTCTCCTTGCGCCCTTTTCTGAGCTGGGAGTACGCCGTTTTCCTCTCCCGTTCGTTGATATGGGCTTTGGGCCGACTGTTTTGCTGCCTTAGACTAGTTCGAGCAGTTGCCGTCCGATGCACATCTAGCGATCGACGAGAAACGACGCCCCTCTGCAGTTTTCTATACTACGTCAGAGGATCTCGTTCCCAGTTCTGTTGTAGTAGTTGTTCTAAACAGGAGATGATAATATGTATTGGAGATCGTCGGCTGTGCTGGTGATTTGGGAGATATGGCGTGCATGCATCCGTCGTATGTTTTACAATTCAAAGTTCTCGGCTGTACCATCGCACGCCTTGCCATTGATGAAGCGGTGTTTGGAAGGAGGCCGGCACATGGCACATCATTTTGTTATAGTAGTCTAACTTAGTGGGCTCACAATCATTCTGTGTTTTCTCTTCTGCTTTTCATATGTTTTGTACAATATGTATTCCTTTTATCAATAAAATCAACAACTCTCATGTTGGGTCATCAAACTGGAACCTATTGTTGCTTTCTATCAATAAAATCAACAACTGCCAACGGAGAAAATTGCAGTGTGAGTTATTCATGTACATGCAACACTTTTTGAACCTGTACTAGATGGGCTGGCGCGCTTCACCGCGCCCGACTATAGGAGTGCAGTTTGTCGGTGATTTTAGGTGAGGACAGTTCTCATGACATTTTTGGTGGGATGACCTCTATGGTGTGAAGATCAAATATCGACCTTTTGCCTAGCAGTTCGCAATTTGTGTTCCTTATGTTGCATCAAAATCCTAGTATCTTTATTTTAGACTGCTCTATAATATTAAACTAATTTGGATATGGATCCACCAGACGTTATGCTGGATGATTATACATAGTCTCAAGTAGGACAACTTCATTTTTCTTTTATTGAAATCATAATATTTAAATAAGGACACCTTTAACACACGTTTAAAATTTATTTTAGTGGTCAAACATGTTTAGAATTTCTCACTTAGTGATGCTAAAAGTTTGTTTCTTTCAATCGATTATATCAATATACTCACAGAGTATTGATATATAATTTAAGACATGTACATATCTGTTGGCTAAACACCATTGACATGAACATTGCCATTTACATCGACAACGGTAGTTGGAAAAAAATCTAGCATTTAGCCATTTAGTCAGCTTAATACACAAAAAACAAGACCCCGATTAAAAACAGTCTTTTGACCAATATTATTGGAACTATACCAAATCCTTAAAATCAAAATGGACATGTCCATAAGATAACCACACTGACATTTTATAATTATATCGAGATGCACAATGTACTCAAGAGAAAAACGACAATCATCTAAAATGATCGGTCCAATCAATGTTTTCATCCATCGGATAGGAAGAAGAAGCAATCGTCCTTGTCGAAGAAGAAGCATTCCTTGGGACTATCTTAGGGGTGCGGTTCACCGGAGAGCATCACCCCGGTGTCTATCATAGGGGTGGGGGTGCAGGTAAGATTGAATGTCACCAAACTTTAAGTCGAGGTGGGGCTGGCATGGAGGTGGGTGACGGTTGGGGGGAGGGGGAGGTAGGTAGGTGCAATAGCGCTGCTGGCCGCGAGCGGTGGAGGCAGGTGACCTGGCGGGTGTCATGCTAGTGATTAGCAAAGAAGATCCCCATGAGGGTGAAAGATCCAATCTGAAGTGCTCGATTTTGACTCAAAATTTTAAAAGAATGGGTTGACTAATTTTTTTTCATGCAACTCCCCAGTAGCCAGGTCCCAAAGTGTAGCTTTGCGGATTTAGAAATCAACTTTAAGCAACCAGATACCGTAACTTTATATATATCCATTAGAAAACACGATAGAAAGAAAACATAAAAAAACTTACCACTGAAGCAGTATCAACAGTGAATAGGCCGCAATTAAAAACCAGTGCGGAGAGCCGGTCATCCGGTCAAAATTTTGGCTGGTCGGTTTCATATAGTAAAATGTGATAATCCTTATAGTAAATTAAAGCGTCTGTTGCAACAAAATTTATTTTCCTACATTTATGTGTACTTTAAAAAATTTTTGGTACCGTTGTGGCAAAAATCGTAGCACCGTCATCACACGCCAAACCCGTGGTTGCCTGCTGATGGTAGCTTTTTCACTGTTGATTGCAGAAAAATTCAAGGATGCAATGATAGATTTCCTTGTTGTCCGTTGCAGTAAAAAAACATGGCCATCATCATTGGTCACACTTTTATAAATGTTGTATTTAACACTAATATACATCTAGGGCTCATAAGGTAGGAGGAATCAAAGATATCCATTCGTTTGAGCGATAATTTATATAGTTTGAAGGTAGTAGCATTTTGTCCTTTTTAATAAATATATTTAGCATTAAAATACATTTATATAAGCAATAGATAATATGAATCAAAGAAATACAATTAAAGTACTAATAAATATTAGTATCAAGATTGTTTTTCCGTACCCGGCCAACCCGGCCGATAGCAGCAAAAAAATAAAGAAGGTCGCTGCGCATTCCTAGCGACTGGCCGAAGCTAACGGAAATCATTTTCCATAATTAAATAGGAAGAAACTACCCAGCTGAAAAAACAACGCAAGTGAAAAATACCATGTGCGGGCCCTGGCTCACCCGGAGAGCAGCGTCACGAACTCACGGCCCAAGGAAGGGCACCTAACACAAACCAGTTGATCAGAGGATGAGGGGACCCAGGGTGTCAAAAAAGAAAAGAGAATGGGACCCAGATGACAACCACATTAATTCTGGTGACGGCCTGAGCGCTCCCGTAGGTCGCCAGGCTTAAACTATAGAGGGATGCGTGTTTGCATCAAAGAATTCCTACTTTTTCCATGTCATTTCTTCTGGCCAGTTGCAGATTGTGATATGTTTGTGGGATTATAACACACTTAGCAAACTGATTTAGAAATATTTAGTATTGATGGGTCACACTTGAAGTATTGCAGAATGCTATGTGATGTGATACAGAGTGGTTGGTAATGCTACAAGATCAATTTATTTGAGATGCCATTCACCGTTATATTTTCCCATGAGTGGTAAGGCTACAAGATCAATTTATCTGAGATGCCATTTACCATTATATTTTCCCATGAGTGGTAATGCTACAAGATCAATTTATTTGAGATGACATTTACAATTATATTTTCGCATGAGTGATAAGAGATGATAATGTGTAACATGGCCGGGTGATGGAACAGGAAATGTGCTAACAGGTTGTGCTAATCGGCTAGAGCCGAATGATGAAGTCAGTAGTTGTTGCACCTCCATTGCATAGATTCATGGGGCAACCATTGATATTGGCTCTTGACTATATAGTTTACGTCTGACTTTGTTTCCACGAAACACACAAGAGCTTTGCGTGTTTATTCATTTAAGGGAGAGAACCAGTACAAATCGGATTTTATAGGGAGCTGAGCTACACCCCAAACAACATAACAAACATAACATAACAAACATTGGTTAAGTTTCGGACACACCCATCATATTTCCACCCATAGTTCTACTCATATGGCTCCAGGCTAGCTTCACATCCGTCATTCCGTCATGATCTTAGCCACCACAACAACCTCTAAGGAAACTACTCCCTCCGTAAAAAAATATAAGAGCATTTAGATCACTACTTTAGTCATCTAAACACTCTTATATTACTTTACGGAGGGAGTACCTTCTAAGAAATACGGATGTTGCGGTCCTTCCATATCTATTAAATGGGATTCCTAGTAAACAATTCCAATGTAAGAGAGGGGTTAGACAGGGAGATCCACGTTCACCATTGCTATTTGTCCTTTGTGTTGACCTCCTACAATCCATCCTCAATGAATCTATGCATAATCAACTGACCAGTCACCCTCTGCCACATCACATCAATGGTGGTTTCCCGGTTATTCAATATGCAGATGTCACTCTACTTATTATGTGTGACGCCCCCAAAATCAGACCGTGTACAGTAATCATACACGCAAGGTACACGATCGAGATCAGGGACTCACGGTGAGATATCACAACACAACTCTACAAATAAAATAATACAAGCTGTTTAATACAAGCCAAGGGCCACGAGGGCTCGAATACAACAGCTCGAGAGCACAAAGTCAGCGGAAGCAATAGTATCTGAGTACAGACACAAGGGTACAAGGTTTCCTTAAGAAGGCTAGCACAAATAACAACAGATCGAAAAGGCGAGGCCTCCTCCCTGGGAACCTCCAAACTACTCCTGGTCAAAGGGGAACTCGATGTCGTAGAAGGCATCGGGGATCTTCATGTTGCGGTAGTCGGCATCGGGGATCTCCTGCTCCTGGACTCCAAAGCTCCAACGCCGACTGCAGCGGCCGATCAGGCAAAACAGTAAAGGAAATAAAGCAGGTGAGTATCTAGTATACCCGCGAGTCTTACGTCCGCTACTAAGCATTATGCATTGTATCAACGGAAAGAAGAGGCTGTATATACTGGACTGCAAGATAGAAATCAGAATAAGGATAAGAAGCTAGGCCTATCGAAGACTAGCATCTTCCGACGATGTCTTGCAGCATGAGGTAAGAATCAGCCAACAGTTTATATAAAGCAATAAAGTAACAATGAAGCAGAAGTTGCTGCAACAATGTATAATATAAGTTGTAATGATTAATAATAATAATGCCTCCGAGTTCCCCTCCTCGACTCCCTGCGAGGAAGAAGACCCGAAACCATACAGTTTAATAGTAATAGTTTCTAGTGGTAAGATCCAGCTTCAGCATAAAGCGTCCTGTTACCGTGGACACGGCTATTCGAATAGATTAAACTCCCTGCAGGGGTGCACTACTGTTCAGCCTGCACGCTCGGATCTCCAGGGTGGCGTGAACCTTGTTAGGGAACGCCCCACCGAGGCTATCCGACACGTCGCAGCCCATCCTAGGCTCAACAGAGAGGCCATCCGCCGGACTATATCCTATGCGCCAAGGGGTCTAGGTCCCTCACCCTTGCACGCTCCTGCACGGTGCGAGTCTGGCCGGTGAAGCAAAAGCAAATCCAAACACACCTGCTGCAGCAAAAGACAAGACCACTTCCCGGCGATCAGGCCGCAGTACTGCTGACGTCTGAAGAGCTTTCGGACGAACTACGACGCGGAGGGCCCACACCGTAATCCCACGTGTAGGTAGTGCGAACAGACCAACGGGCCTCTCAAGTCATCCGCCGAACCATTTAGCATTTTAATTAACCTGCGTGACAACCGTTATCGTTGCCTCGACTTAACCGACCCGCGGTCAACGACAGCAGTCAGGACCACCAGTACATCGGTGCCTGCCCTGTCGTCCCACCAAGTCACTGCGGTTACCAACAAGGTGAACCGTCTCCTTACCTTGTCTCGCGTGTGCTCTTGGTAGAGCTCGACTTTTTCGTGGTTTGGTAACTCTCGTGAGATACGAGCAGGGGCCAAGCACGCTAGTAACGTCGGTCGTACCCTCCTTGTCGTTCCCGACAATATACCTCTCGCGGGCACCGTTGGGTCGCCCGACTCTTACCTTTAAGGACACCAGTTGATTCGAGTGCCTACCATTAAGTGAAACCAGGAGGTATCACCCTCGATGGCACACTTAAAGAGGTTTGACAGAGACATCAGCGGAATGAACTAAAGAGGTAAACCTCGTATCATTCCGGTGATGCTACGCTACTGAGCCGACGAGAGTGAAATACGACTCCATTCCACTCGTAAGTCAAACTCGAAGCGACTCGGTAGAGTCTCGCCGTTGTAGGTTCCCTAGGGTGTCTGCATTGATCCGTACCTGTTGCAGTTGTATATATTTTGTATCCGCGTCACTCCCCTGAGTGGCCACGGCCCACTATCTAATCCTAGCTAACAATGCGCAGGGCTCACTGCTGAATATAATGCATAGATATAGCAGGCAGCATAGGATAAGGAAGGTACATCAAGGGGCGACAAAATCAGGCTATGCAATTGAATAGGACTGTAATCGTAGCAGCAACGGTAACAATGCCTAGTGCAAGAAAGTACGGAAAGGTAGGCGATATCTGGGGAAGAGAATGGCTCTGCTTGCCTGTAAGCTCGACGATAGAGGTACGGTCGTCGACGAAGTAGTCGATCACAGGGGCATCAGCAGCGGACGTCGAGACTACCGGACAATAAGAGAGGGGGAAGAAACAATAAATACACAGCAATAATAACAATACAAATACAAGACATGACATATGAAATGTTAACGATACTCTAACGTTGTACGATACACGTAGCACGGAGCGGGAATTCATCTGTGGATGAACCGTCGGCTCCGGGTGATTACCGAACAGGGCGTCCGGAGGGGAAAGGGTTCATGCCGGAGGTGTCATGGATATCTAACAAACATGTGAAGGGTGTATCCGTGTTAGTTGATCCATTCTGAACAACCTTCGTGTACAGAACATTTTCATCCGGAAAGTTTTACCGGCACCGGGCGTCTGACAAACAGATGAACCGGAGGGGAAATGTTCCACGTTCGGTATGTTAGAGGGGTGCGGTGTGGGTATGGGTAGCGTATCCGGGTTCGTGATATTTTTCTGATCAACTTTCATGTAGAAAGTATTTTGATCTGAGCTACGGTTTATTTTATATTATTTTCTAAAGTTTAAATGATTTTCTTTATTGTCAGGAATTATTTTAATTCACAAATATTTAGTTAAATATTTTTATATCCGGACTGAGCCAGCCACAGTCAATGACATGTGGTGCCAGTGGGGTACAGTCAATAGTTGACCAGTTAAGGTTGACTGGCCTACAGGGTCAAGGTCGGGCCCACTTGTCAGTGGTTCATTGATTTTTGGAACCCACTGAATTTTTGCTAAGTCTGGAAATTCCGGTTTTAATTATCCATCGGCCGCCTTCGGGGGGCCACGGTTTGGGGGTTCCACACCTCCGATGAATCTGTGCCGTACATCAACATTCATCAGTTGTCCGCGATCTCGAATCCGGTACGGATGGTATTTAAGTTAGGGTTCATATGCTTACGTAAAAGGTTGCCGAAGAAGTGCTGCCCGACGTTAATTCCGGAGATTGTTAGAATGTGCAAAGTTTGCCCCATGACGGCTATTGATCTGAGCTGCGGAGATGCATCCAATATGTGTTTTGCGCTACAATATGTATATAATCATGCCATGCCTTCAGATGGCATGACGAATGTCTGTATCATGTTTAACCACTGCGCTAAAGTGGCCATCGGGGCAACTCCTATTTGTTGTTTAATAGGAATCCGTGTTTTGCAATTTTTATTGAACTAAAACCGTGCCTTATCTAGAGACGGTTCAATGGAACAAAACGAAGTCGGTTATGTTCACTACAAGCTCATATAATTCTTAACTATGCCACATTTTGTTTTCTATTACGTATTGATGTCCAAAGTTAGCATCTAGCAGCAACATTTTTACACTTAACGGTTTTTCTTCAGGTTCAGTAGAGTTCAGTAGCGCAGCAGCACCTGCAGCAATAACAAGTATGCAGTAGCAGCAGCGGTACACGGCGACGGCTGCCAAATCGGGCGAGTGGCGGCAGCTGCCGAAGCGGACGAGCGGCGGCAGGCTCGGGCGCAGCGCCGCAAGCTGCATAGCGCCTCAGAGGGCGGCCACACTAGCACGCACACACACGTTTTCCATGGCCATGGCCGGCATCAACAGTGGGGTGAGCGGGGGAAAGGCGGCGGCTCACAGCGAGTTAAGTGGGGAGCTCAGGGGAGCCGAGGGCGGCCGGAGGGGGTCCGGGTGGAGTGGTGCGAGCGGCGGCGGCGCGGTGACCGTGGGCACCATGGGCGGCTAGGGTTAGCCCGTGCCCACGGGAGGAGGAGCCAACGGCGGGTCGGTGGGGTGGAGGAGGAGTTCCACCACAAGGGGGGCGGCAGGGAGCGGCGCGGCGGCCCGCGAAGCCGGCGGCGGCGGGGTTTGGCCTGCGGCCGCGGTGGAGGAGGAGCAGCGCGGACCTCCTAGGGTGGAAGGAGGCGGCGTGGGGGGTGGCCGATGGCGCCGGAGCCACGGCGGTCCGCCGAGGTGGAGGGAGTTCGGGGGCGGGGCCGGGGTCGCCGGCGGTGGCCTGGCCAGCGGCGGCCGGAGGGAGGTCGGGATCGGGGTCCCTTTCGGCGTCCAGGGAGAGGGGAAATCGGGAGGGAGGTTAGGTCGAGGGAGATGGGGAGACCGAGATCGAGGGAGAGAGCTGCTCGGGCTAGGTCTAGGGGGAGGCGGGCCGGGGTGGTTTGGCAGGCCGGCCTGGGCTGGCTGGGCACTAGGCCCAGTTGGCTTGGGCCGGTTCTTTTTATTTTTTTAATTTCCTTTTTTAATTATTTATTATTTACTTTATTTAATTCTTTTAGCTAGCATTATAATTTTGTAAAATATAGGACTGGCTCCAATATTAGTGTTAGGTAATATACAGTGGCTACTTAAAGTTTGAACTGTAAATAAAATCATTCATCATTTTATTTAAATAATTATTATTCAATTTGGATTGTTTAATCTACTGTTTTATTTGTTTGCATTATTTTATAGCACAATAAATAACAACAACTATACCAACCTGGTCCAGAGATTATTAGTGAATTTATAAAAGTGGTGGGGCAATTTTTGGACAAACTTTAATTTTCACCTAGGTTTTAATATTGCACCCAAGGCATTTCAAGATTTGATTTGAATTCAAATGAAAAGGGCTGGACTTTTTATTGATTCATTATGAACAAGGTCCAAGATCACATTGCTTTTGAATATCACCCAACATGATTATTGAAAGGATCAATGCAAAGGTGATCAAAGTGAAATTAGCAACAATGATTTGACTGTAGCAAAAGGATTACTGTTCCAACAACAGTGATTACTGTTGGGTTACTGTAGCGTGACACCCGGGGTGTTACATTATGCATGGCAATCTGGCACAAGTTCAGTATCTCAAAGACCTTCTCTCCTATTACAATCTTTTCATTGGTCTAAATATTAATTACCAGAAGTCTACCATTGTCTCAATTGCTGAGGCCTTCACTACACAAGCCCTAGCTAAGGAACTGGGTTGTTCACTGGAAGCTTTCCTCTCAAATACTTAGGCCTACCTCTGTGTTTGAACAAACCTAAAAAAGAGGACTTCATGCCTATGATTCAAAGGATTGATAGAGGATTATTAGGATGCTCTACCTTGCTCTCATCAGGAGAGAAATTGACTTTGATCAAATCAGTATTCTCAAGCCTGCCCACATTCTACATGTGCACATTGACCATTCCTACTGGGATCATGAAGCAAATTAACAGATTCATCAAACACTGCTTTTGGAGAAAACATGGGATGGAAGATAGAGGAACTGCACTTATTGCATGGCACAAAGTCACTAAACCCAAAGAAAATGGAGGATTAGGAGTATTGGACCTCACCATCCTCAACAAATGTCTGCTTATGAAACATCTACATAAATTCCTCAACCATCAAGATCTTCCATGGATTCAGCTTATTTGGTAAACATATTACACTCAAGGTTTTAATCCATACAGAAATGTGGGCTCGTTTTGGTGGAAAAATATTCTGAAGCTCACTACACTATACAAAACAAAGATCAACTTCCATATTGGTAAAGGCAATTCTATTCTCCTATGTCATGATGATTGGGGACATGGCATATTGAAAGACAACCAACCAAAACTTTTCTCATATGCAATTCATCAGAACCAAACCATTGAGCATTTCTCAAGGCACCATGAGGTCTTTGCAAATTTTAGCACACCCATTTTAGTTCAGGTCTTTCCAGCAGCTTGAAAGGTAGCAAAACTGGTTCAATTCTATTCAATTGATTGAGGAAAAGGATACATGCACTACTGGAAAACAGGTCATTAGTGGTACACCTATTTTTACTAGCACGCCACTACTAACACTTAGTAATGGCACACATTTGGTGCGCCATTACTATGTCAGCTAACAGTGGCGCACCCAATATTTTTTTCAATTTTTTCTTCAGTTTTTTCTTAAGCTCAGGTCACTATGCTTAATCTCAAGTCAAATTGACCTCCGTGGTCAAACTTCCCCAAGAATCATCCATCCTCACACTACTCCAGCCCCAACTCTCTTAACTTCTCAGTTCCATTCAACTCCAACCCCATCTCGCTTAACATGCACTTGTTGATATATGTATCATATCGATTCTATTAAACCATTTGATGTCCATGGTTGTGATGAAATTTTGAACATTTGTTTGAAACTTCTCGGTCGGTCACCTATCATATTTTGAACATTTTAAAAATATTTTTTGATAAAAAATATTTTTTGTATTTTCTATTACTATACTAGTGGCGCACCTAGCAAATAGTGCATCACTACTAAGTTTGATTTTTTTTTGATTTTTGGCATCATAATTTTTTCTGTTAGGTTTCTAACGATTCTATAAAATCGACAACGGGCATAGCCAGTTGAATTCGGATGTAACTTTTGAGTTGATGATGTTTCATATAAAAAACTTTTTCATCGGAGTTCGTATGCAAAAGTTCTAACCATTTTACCGAAACGCAACGGCATGTTGCAAACAAAGTCGAAATTCATGTTTGTTAATTTTCCTAAATACTACAACACTTAACACATGGGCATCTCGAAGGATTTTTTTATCATTTTCTTTTATTTTATTTCAAACTAAAAAGGCGATGCACGCGCGCGGGGGGGGGGGGGGGGGGTGTTTTTGGTGACAATTTTGGGCACCTCACATAGCAATGGCACACTTTTGCAACGATGCGCCATTTCTATGTCAAACTTACTAATGGCGCACCTATACAAAGTGTGCCATTACTATGTTTGACATGAATGGGTCAAACCTTGGTCAAACATAGTAATGACACACTTTCTATAGGTGTTCCATTGCTATGTCAAACTTACTAATGACGCACCTATACAAAGTGCTCCATTATTATGTCCAAGAATGGGTCAAACCTTGGTCAAACATAGTAATGGCGCACTTTTGTAGAGGTGCGCCATTGCTATGTCAACTTAGTAATGGTGCACCTATACAGAGTGCACCATTACTATGTCTAGGAATGGGTCAAACCTTGGTCAAACATAGTAATGACCCACTTTTCACCAGGTGCTCCACTGCTATTTAGGTTACTAAAGGTACACTATGTATATGTGCGCCATTACTATATAGTAGTGACGCACCACATGTACAGTGCGCCATTAGTGTCCATATTATCTATAGCCTATTTTCCAGTAGTGATGGGGTATAAAACAAGATGCTTCTATATTTTCATCTATGATATTATACAAAAGAGATTTCTTTGCACAACAAACACATCCTGTATTCAGTTACATATGGAGTAGTGAAGTCATTTTGAGATACAAGATCTTTTTCGGGCTGCTCAGTCATGATAGAGTTAATACCAGAAATCTTTTAAACATGAAGTCTTTCAATATCCCATCTTTCAACTGTGTGCTTTGTACCCTTGAAACCGAGGAAACATCACAACATCTCATTTGGGATTGCCCTTTTGCACTTGGATGCTGGGATTCTATCACCACCGAGAGATTTAGAGGCATCTCCATCTATGATGAAGTGATGAACAACAGGGATGCTTTCCGTTGATGCATAGCTATGGAAATTACCATCATGGGAGTGATGTCTACGCACGCTTCTATTCTTGTAGACCATGTTGGGCCTCCAAGCGCAGAGGTTTGTAGGACAGCAGCAATTTCCCTCAAGTGGATGACCTAAGGTTTATCGAACTCAGGGAAGTAGAGGTTGAAGATGGTCTCTCTCAAGCAACCCTGCAATTAAGATACAAGAAGTCTCTTGTGTCCCCAACACACCTAATACAACTAGGAGTTGTACAGGTGCATTAGTTCAGCGAAGAGATGGTAAAATATGGGTGATAGGTGTGGCAAAGCAAGGTAATATAAATCTGTAATAAAAATTACAGCAAGCAAACATGTAGTAAACGTGAGCAAAAACGGTATTGCAATGGTGGAAAACAAGGCCTAGGATTCATACTTTCACTAGTGGCAACTCCCAACAACATTAACATAGTCTAATCACATGATATTTCCCATAAAACATGCAATGGAGACGTACTCGGAGGTCATTCCTTTGTGGTCAAGAGAGGACGAAAATTATGTAGGGCTACAAAAGCACACCTCAGAGTTCGTAGTTCTCAATCTATGGATTTCCCAATGTCACCAGGCCATCCAAAGAGAGTACCCCAATAACCACAACATATCTCAAGGATAGTCAAAGACAAGCACCAAGAGACTCTCAATATTCAATCAACACACAAAATAGGAAATCACTCATGAAAATATTCTTCTAACCCATGTCCAATAGAACGATGTCACCATGGTCTCGGGGATTATACTAGATAAGATCAAGTTAGTACATCAATCCAATACATAGAGGAAGGGGAAATATCATGGGATCACCCTAGATTAACATAGCCTATGATCACAACGAAGATCACATCATGGGAGAGAGAGAAGAACACATAGATACTGGTAGAAACCTCAGCCCCGAAGAGGAACTACTCCCGCATCATGGAGGGAGGAAGCAACATCGCTGGAGATCAATCCGGGGGCACTTCCCCGTCCCGGCAGGGTGGCGACACACGAATTCTGGTCCCCCGAATCTTTTTGGCGATGGCGGCAGAGATCGGAATTTCTTCTGGAGAAAAGGGTTCTGGAATCAGGGTTTTCGCGATGCGAGTATAAATAAGAGCCAAAGGGGGGGCACCGAGGGTGGTCCCAGTCGCCTAGGCGGCCTGGTGGCTCGGCCTCCCCCTAGGCCGCGCCGGGTGGCCGCCTCGGTGACTGGTGGCCCCCCTCCGGCTCTCCTTCGGTGATTCTGGGAGGTTCCTTTGCGCCGATTTTTTATATATTTTCCTAGAATTTATTGGGCACTTTAAATAATGGGAAAACCTGAAATACAAAAACAACAGAAAACAGGAACCGGCATTGGGGTGCACTGAGTTAATAGGTTAGTCCAAATATGATCAAAAGTGTATGAAAGTGTATCTAAAACATAGCAATATCACACAAAACATGCATGAAACAAGCAGAAATTATAGATACGTTTGGGACGTATCAACATCCCCAAGCTTAATTCCTGCTCGTCCTCGAGTAGGTAAATAATAACAAGAATAATTTCTGTGGTGTCATGCTAACAACCATATAAGAACTTTGTAAGTAAAGTAATCAAGGTATGTAATTCAATTCAAGTCATAACAGGCAAGAGTCTATATTAGCATTGAAACAAGCAACATAAGAACATGAAGGTGCAAGAGCTCTCGCTGTCCGTGACTCCAATGTCTTCAAATGGTTTTTGCGTGCAAGAAGTGGGAGATGAGAATACGAGAAAAAATATATTTATTTGTTGAGAACTAAATCTACTAAAGTGTCACAATTATTCTTCTTTGGAATCTTATCTTGACTCGTCCCCAGACCACTAGCTAGGTACAAGTCAATTTGATCCACTCCCTTTCGATATTTTGAGCACTCATGCAATGGATGAGCGTAAGGACGAGAGTTGACACTTAGGATGACAAAGAGAGAGATATGGTGGAAGAGGAAGACAAAAAGGGTGTGAAAGGCTCACATCAATGAGGACAATCATAGGCAAGAGAAGGCCAAATGATAAATATGATGTGAGGAGTAGGGACTGCCATGCAACGGATGCACATATGAGCTAAGAAAATCTCTCCAATGGAATTAGTGGGGTGATGTGCGAGATGATGATAATGGTTTATCGCCCTTCGTTGGTTACCCCAAGTGGAAGGTGAGATGTAGGATAGCAGCAAATCTCCCCTATGTAGAGGATAGGGTTTGTCTCCCATAGGACTCCGACAATGATAAGTAGGTGGCAAGAAAACAATGGCACCGTTTACGATAAACGTTGCTTCCTTGACCTGGACCTGCACACAACACAAATAACTTTGCTCCCAACGAAGTTCAAAGAGGTTGTCAATCTCTCTGGTCTTGTTGTTTACAAAGGATCAAAACACAAGGGATAATGATAATGATTGCAACTGAAAGTAAAAGCAGAAAAGTAAATGAGCGTGTAAACAGTGATGAGAAATGGACCGGGGTCCCGTGATGTTCACTAGTGATGTCTCTCTCCCAAAAGATGATAAAACTGCTATGCGAGGTAAACAAATGACAGATGGGCAATTGACAGGATTATAAACGCACTGCAATGCTAACTATGCTACAAAAGAAAGGAAGAGGCTCAAAAGCATGGGCAGTACGCCAAAATAAATAGACCGAAATCCATCTGCATCTACTACTAATCATCCACCTTGAGATATCTATCCAGAACATCTCGCTGGTATTAAGTTGCGAGCCCCACCCAAAGTGTAATCCCAAAGAAACAGACAACTGCATTAAAAAGAATTTTGCGTAAAGTAAACAATCCTTGCAACCGCGGTTATAAGCACTATTGTTTTCCATCTTGTGGCAACAACACATCCCCTAGACCCATGTTTCTGTCACTCAAGCGTGTCATCAGGGGGCATGAACCCACAATCGAGCATAACGTTCCCTCTTGGAGTTACTAACTACTACTTGGCCAAAGCAATAAACAACAACGAAGAACATCTAAGAATTACTTAGGAACAAAAATATAAAAGATAATAACCAAATATATTACTCTATCACAATCTGAACATAATCTCATAATCCATCAGATCCCATCAAACTCAGCATTGCAACAGCAGAAAGATTATTTACGTGCCTCGATCATGTAGGGCAGCTCACGAGGTCTAAACCATGAAGACCGAAGAGGGGAGGAGAACATCACATAGCTACTGATAGCGGACCCATGGTCCAAAGGAAAATACTCACGACACATCCAGGAAGCGTCCATGGTGGAGGGGAAGCTCCCGGAGGTCGATCCTCCCTACGACAGGGTGCCGGGAAGAGGTCTGCTGGCGCTCCCGATCTTGGAAGCGCGGCGGCGGCAGAAAAGAGGCGAGATCGCGAAAAAGGGTTCTGTCTTCAGAAGTTTCACGTCACGGGAGATATATAGGCGAAGGGGGGCAGCCAGGGGGGCCACCAGGGGACCAGGTGCCCCCCTGGCGCGGCCAAGCCCTAGGCCACGCTAGGTGGCCTCCTGGGGCCCTGGTGGGTCCCACCTGGTCCTCCTCCGGGACTCCGAAAGGTTCCTTCACGCTGATTTTTTATCTGATTTTCCCGAATTTTTGGAGCACTTTTAATATGGGGGAAAACTGAAATAAAAAACAGTAGAAAACAGAAACTGGCATTGGGGTGCACTAAGTTAATAGGTTAGTCCAAATATGATCAAAACTGTATGAAAGTGTATCTAGATCATAGCAATGTCACACAAAACATGCATGGAGCAAGCAGAAATTATCGATACGTTTGGGACGTATCAACATCCCCAAGCTTAATTCCTGCTCGTCCTCGAGTAGGTAAATGATAACAAGCATAATTTCTGTGGTGACATTTTAGCAACCATATAATAACTTTGAAAAGTAAAGCAATCAAGGGATGTGATTCAATTCAAGTCATAAGATGCAAGAGTCTATATTAGCATTGAAATAAGTAACAAAAGAACATTAGGTGCAAGAGCTCTTGCTGTCCGTGACTCGAATGTCTCCAAATGGTGTTTGCGTGCAAGAATAGAGATAGGGAATACGAGAAAAAAGTATTTTTGTTGAGAACTCAATCTACTAAAGTTTCACACTTGGTCTTCTTTGGAATCTTATCTTGACTCGTCCCCAGGTACAAGTCAATTTGATCCACTCCCTTTCGATATTTTGAGCACTCATGCAATGGATGAGCGTAAGCACGAAAGTTGACACTTAGGATGGCAAAGAGAGAAGTATGGTGTAGGAGGAAGACAAAAAGGTGAGAAATGCTCACATCAATGAGGACAATCATAGGCGAGAAGGCCAAATGATAGATATGATGTGAGGACTAGAGATTGCCATGCAACGGATGCACATATGAGCTAAGGTAAGCTCTCCAATGGAACTAGTGGGGGTGCATCCAACTTGCTCGCTCATGAAGACCTAGAGCTCGTTTGAGGAGGCTCATCCTTGGAATAAGCAAGCCAAGTTCTATAGTGTGAAGGTCCCCACATAGCTATAAGCATATATGATCATCTCTATGGAGTACAAGGATAAGAGGGAGTACTAGTGTGGATCTTTCAAAAGGAATAGTAGTGTTGCCCCTTTCTCTCTTTTTATTTATTTTTTCTCTCTTTTCTATTTTTTTTTCTATTTTTTGGTGGCCTCAATGGCTCTTTCTATTTAACTCTCATTTGTCCTCTTTTGGATCTTTTATTTTGTCCACTTTGGGATCTTTTCCTCACTTAACGGCAACACTCTATTTTACAAGAAGGTATAGAAGATGTTTCACACTTTACAAGGTACTCAACATAAAGAAAATGTAGCTATCATGATGTATGCAAATGTATGCCTCTGCCAGTGTAGCAGGAACATGTATGACATGAAGATCAAGTCATGAAGAGGTGGATGTTGCATGGCAATATATCTCGGAAAGGCTATGGAAATGCCTTGATAGTTAGGTATGGTGGATGTTTTGAGGAATGATATAAGTAGGTTTATGATGACAGAGCGTATCATGCCAAGGGTTTGGATGCACCGGCGAGGTGGACGCCAACTCTCGGAGTGAGAAGAGGGAAATGCACGGTACCGAATGTGACGCCCCCAAAATCAATCCGTGTATAGTAATCATACACGCATGGTACACGGCTGAGATTAGGGTGCCACGGTGAAATGTTCACCCCTATGATCATTCAAACTCCTGGTTCCAAGTGGAAAACTAATAGAGTAAGCCATGGTAATCAAATTGCAATTGAGGGTTTAGTATTCCTTGCTTCACTCATAGCCCTCAAGTCTTCAGACATTGATGTCATCCTTGGTATGGATTGGTTATCAAGACAACATGCTTTTCTTGATTGTAAATCCAAGTCAGTTAGACTTACACACCCTTCAGGCCAGACAATAGATTACACCTCACCCAGAACAAGAAACCAAGTACAATCTTTGAATGTGCTTCCCCTTCCTGACCTTGAAGATGTTCCGGTGGTTCGTGACTTCCCGGATGTCTTTCCTGAAGAGCTGCCGGGAATGCCACCCGACAGATGTGTAGAGTTCATAGTGGATCTTGCCCCAGGAACCGCACCAATTTCCAGACGCCCATACAAAATGGCCCCACGTGAGTTAGCTGAGCTTAAGACCCAACTGGAAGCTTTGTTGGAAAAAGGCTTCATCCGCCCTAGCTCATCGCCATGGGGTTGCCCCGTTCTGTTCGTAACGAAGAAAGATGGAACACAAAGGATGTGCGTAGACTATCGCCCGCTAAATTTAGCGACGATAAAGAACAAGTACCCACTGCCCAGGATCAATGATCTTTATGATCAACTTGCAGGATCCTCTGTCTTCTCCAAGATGGATTTGAGATTAGGTTATCATCAAATCAAGATCCGAAGCGAGGACATTCCCAAGACGGCTTTCACTACTCGTTATGGTCTTTACGAGTTCACCGTCATGTCCTTCGGTCTAACCAATGCCCCCTCCACTTTCTCACGCATGATGAATTCGATCTTCATGGAGTATTTGGACCAGTTCGTCGTTGTTTACCTCGATGACATCCTTATATACTCGAAGAACATGCCGAACACCTAAGGCTGGTATTGATGAAACTTAGAGAGCATCACCTGTATGATAAATTCTCCAAGTGTGAATTTTGGCTACCAGAAGTGACCTACTTAGGCCACGTGATTTCTGCAAAAGGCATTGCTGTGAATCCCGAGAGAATTCAGGCCGTGCTTGACTGAACTCCACCTGAATCGGTTAAGCAAGTTAGGAGTTTTCTTGGCCTAGCCAGCTATTTCCGTTGCTTCGTCGTGAACTTCTCTAAAGTTGCAAAGCCTCTTACTGAACTCCTCAAGAAAGATAAGAAATTCCTATGGACTCCCAAGTGCGAGGAGAGCTTTCAAGAGCTAAAAAGAAGATTGACTTCTGCACCAGTACTTGCACCTCCAGACACCAAAAAGGATTTCGAGATCTATTGTGATGCCTCACGGCAAGGGTTAGGATGCATACTTCTGCAAGATCGACATGTGGTAGCTTATGCTTCACGCCAGTTGCGGCCACATGAAGAGAACTATCCTACCCATGATCTTGAACTCGCTGCCGTAGTTCATGCCCTAACAACTTGGCGACATTACCTCCTTGGTAATCGTTGTGAGATCTATTCCGACCACCAAAGCCTCAAATACATTTTCACCCAGCCAGATCTTAATCTCAGGCAAAGACGCTGGATTGAGTTGATAAAAGATTACGACGTAGTAATTTCTTACACCCCAGGCAAAGCCAATGTCATGGCTGATGCACTAAGTCGTAAGTCGTATTGTAACAACCTCATGTTACAACAGTATCAACCACTTCTTCATGAGGAATTTCGAAAGCTCAATCTCGAGATTTTTCCTCGTGGATCTCTTTTCAAATTGGTGGCGAAACCAACCCTTGAGGATCAAATCATAGTTGCCCAAAGACGTGCACGAGGTGTACGCCGGATCAAGGAGAACATTGCTAGCGGAGATGCTAAATGTTTCTCCACAGATAGTAAAGGAACGATATTCTTTGGAAATCGTTTGGTAGTACCTAAGAATAGAGATCTAAGGCAAATCATACTCAAAGAAGCCCATGACACACCCCTCTCAATTCATCCCGGTAGCACAAAATGTACCGATATCTACGCCAGAGATTTTGGTGGACTAGGATGAAGAGAGACATTGCTCAATTTGTTGCCGAATGTGATGTTTGTCGTCGCATTAAGGCAGATCACCAAAGACCTGCTGGTACACTTCAACCTTTGCCTATTCCAGAGTGGAAATGGGACAAAGTCGGTATGGACTTCATCACCGGCTTTCCAAAAACCCAGAAAGGAAATGATGCCATCTTCGTTGTCATAGATAGGCTTTCCAAAGTTGCTCACTTCCTTCCAGTTCGCGAGTCTATAACTGCTAGCCAGTTAGCGGACTTGTACGTCTCTAGAATTGTATCCCTTCACGGTGTTTCTTTGGAAATCAATTCTGATCGTGGTAGCCTTTTCACCTCTAGATTTTGGGGAAGCTTCCAACGTGCTATGGGAACTCATCTCTCCTTTAGTACAACTTTTCATCTTCAGTCTAGTGGTCAAGTCGAAAGGGTTAACCAGATTTTGGAAGACATGCTCAGAGCTTGTGTTATCTCATTCGGAAAGAATTGGGAGAATTCTCTTCCATTTGCTGAATTTGCTTATAACAATAGTTTTCAATCTAGTCTGAACATGGCTCCTTTTGAACTCCTATATGGACGACGATGTCGAACACCCTTAAACTGGTCAGAAACCGGTGAAAGACAATTCTTTGGACCAGACATGATCAAGGAAGCAGAAGAGCAAGTTCGCATTGTTCGTGATCAATTGAAAGCAGCCTAGTCTCGTCAGAAAAGCTACTATGATCGTCATCATAGGCAAGAAAGCTACAATCTGGATGAGAAGGCTTACCTCCGAGTTACTCCTCTGAAGGGAACCCAAAGATTCGGTATCAAAGGCAAGTTGGCCCCACGTTACATCGGACCTTTCCGCATTCTTGCTAAACGTGGAGAAGTTGCCTACCAACTTGAACTACCCCCGCACCTTTCCCGAGTACATGATGTATTCCATGTGTCACAACTCAGGCGTTGCTTCAAGGACCCCATCCGCGAAGTCGACCATGAAACGCTTGATCTACAAGATGACCTTTCTTATCGAGAATACCCTGTTCGCGTTCTTGATTCAGCAGAGCGTGTCACTCGTCGAAAGAAGATCAAGTTTCTGAAAGTTCAGTGGTCACACCACTCTGAGAAAGAAGCCACGTGGGAAAGAGAAGACCGTCTCAGTGCCGAGTACCCCTCCTTCCTCCCGCAAACTTCTGAATCTCGGGACGAGATTCTTTTGAGTGGGGGCGAGTTGTCACAACCGCAAGTTAGGTATGTGCTTGGATTAGAGGTACCTTGCATTCATGCAAAAATTTCAAATTGCAATTCAAAAATGGGGAAAAGAAAGCCCTGAGAAATTAATTCAAATGGCCAGATAAAAATCTTTTTCCAAAAATCATTTGAACATTTGGAAAATTCCTATAAATGGTGCTGATCATTTTAAAAATGGTTTGGGAGCAATCCCATACTCATGGAATTTTCTAATTTTCGAATAATGGCTTGGAAATTAAATAAATACCCTATTTGATTTAAAATTCAAATGTTTTGAATTTTAAAAATGCTCAAATTTTATAAGTGGCTATCTCTCTATTTTATGAGGCCATATAAAAAATTATGGCATATTATAAAATGCCTAGCTATTTTTATTAGCTAGGTCAACCTACTTACAGAAAAATAAAAAAATAAAAGAAAACAACAAAGCTTACCTGTCGCCCACAGGCGATGCCCACCTTCTGTCGCCTCGGCCCAGCCCACCAGCGGGCTTGTCGTCTTCTACCCCCGCCCCTCCAAGCTGCTCGCTGGAGCTGGGAGCGCGGCGACGCCCTGGTCCTTCTAGGCCTCCCCCTCCCTCTATCTTGCGCCACGCAACGCCACACACACCCCGCACCCCTCCCCCTTGCTCCTGGTCACCCCTCCTCTCTGCGACGCCAATTCCTCACCATCCCGAGCGCCTGCCGGAGCACGCCGTCGTGCCCGACGCGGCCACCGGCCGAGTTAGCCCAGACCTCCTTGTCCATCGAGCTCCCCACCGTCGTCTTCATCACCGTGCAAAGGGAATCGAGGCCGGAGCCCCTGCAGCCACCGGAATCGCCGTCGCCATCTCGTCGGAGCCGCGGGAGCTCGCCGTTGATTACGTCGCCACCGCGCCTTCCCCAACCACGCCGTCCTCACCAGCAAGTTCAGGGTGAGCCCCTGCTTCTTTCCCCTCTCCCAGCGCGCGTTTTGGTGCCCGAAATCACCATCGCCGTCGTGCTCCGTCTCCGGCCGCCGCCTCCGTTGAAGCTGTCGTCGCCGTGGAGCTCCCCCGTGACCCCCTCGTGCTCTACGGGATGCGGGCGTGCACGGGGCACCTCCCAGTGGCCTCCCCGTTCCAAGAAGAGGCCGGGAGCGAGCTCCGGCGAGCCCTTCGCCGTGCCCAGTGGCACCGGCGGCTAACCGCCGGCCGTTTAGGCCTTAAGCACCCCCTTAAACCCCCCTAAACACACTGACAGTGGGCCCCCTGACCCCCTAATCACACTGTTAGTTTAAAACTAACCGGGTTTTAACCCCGAGTGGATGACAGGAGGGCCCCACTGGCCAGAAGCCCCCCCCCCACGTCATGCTGATGTCAGCATGACGCTAGAAATGAATTTCCAGTTATTTAATAAATCAGAGAAATTCCAGAAAATGCAATAAACTTTGGAAATTCATAATTAATTCATCCTAACTCCAAATATAGCAAATAATATGTCTAAATTTATCAGAAAAATACAAAGATTATGAATATGCAGTTTGTTCTGATGTTTGACCATTTTAAAATGGGTGAACAGTAGCAAACATGCATATGGATCCTTTTCAAATTCAAATTTGGAGTGATTTTGCAAATGATTTTGCAACACCCTTAATTCCAATGGTTTCTTCCACACATCAGAGACATTACTTCAACTATACCACATCACTTCATGATCAATATTTTCAAATGAACTTTGATGCATTCAAATGCATTTGAAATTCATCGATAAATCAAATGGAGTTTGAATTTGCATTTCAAATGCAATATTTAAAAAAAAAATGGAATGCTCAACACATCAGTACCATAAACATCACCATTACAATCTTATTCATGTGATTGTGCATTGTAAATTATGTTGATCCTATGATTGTCGTGCTGCTGATAGAAGTGGAGCTGGAACCCGAGGCCACCCCCTTCGTTGAAGACACCGTTATCGAAACCTCGTCAGCAAGGCAAGCAAACCCCCATTGATCATGTCGATAAAATCCCACTTCCCTCTCATGTCTCGCTTATGCATTGTTTAGGATGATCACCATGATAACGTTTCTACCGCATAGTTGAAACCATATCCTTTGCATGACCTATCATCTTGTCACAGTAGTAAGCAAACCACAATCCTAGCAGATGTAGGAGTTGGTTGATATCATGTGGCCCATGCAACTGTTACTGCTTATTGCATGCTTAGTGGTACAATGAGGTTGCTTATGATGTGAGTCGGGATGATGTTAAACATGGTGTTGATGAAAGTGAAATGTGTGGGTGAATCTACCCTAATACAAGGTGAACGATGAGAGGCTGTGTAGGTGTACACAGTGGGTTGTCTCGTTGAACACCGCCTTAAGCCCGAGTTCTTGTGTGGTGATCCAAGAAGAAGAGTACAACCACACATTGGGCTCACTGACCCCTCTCGACCTAGTACCTCACCCCGTTCGAACCCCAGAATTCGCAGTAGTTCGGAGTTCTGGTAGGGCTGTGGCACGGTCTGCGAAGTGGACGAACGGCTTTTCAAGACCGGCTTGGGACCCTGCACACATCGTTTGAGGCTGTACTGGAACCTCGGCCGGACTTCCATACGGATCCCCCTCAGATAGGCGACTCTCTGGACTAGAATGGAGCTGTGGGCGAAGTGTCGCGGCAACATCCTCGCCGGTACCCGCTTGAAGGGTCCCACTGTGAGTGTGTGTGTGTAGCGGTACACCCCTGCAGGGTTAACAAAACTATTCGAATAGCCGCGTCCGCGGTTAAGGACTACTTGGAGAGCTGTGCTCGATTATTAGACAACTTGAACTGGATACTGCTAAAACTCGCAAGATAAGCGTGAGTACTATGGTGTGCTTCTCATGGGGAAGTCGAGGAAGTAACCATAGTGGTGTAATTGTTTGAAGAGATGTAGTGGACTCGTGTACGCTTCTTACCTCAAGTCTGGTACTCGTAGTTCAGGACTAGCCAAGTCAAAGCTGGCACTTTTGCAAGTGAAACCCCACCTCCCTTTACCTTGATACATATGCATGAGTAGTATAGCTCCTATGTAAGTCTTGTTGAGTACGATTTTGTACTCACGTTTGCTTAATCTACGTTTTAGATGAACCCACCGACCCCGATGGTGATTTCTACCTGAAGTTCGAAGAATGAAGACTCAGACCAAGACCAAGCTAGTGTAGTCCCAGTCAGACGACTGGTTCCCTCGTGGAGGGCTTGTTTTTAGATAAGGCTTCTCTAAGCCATTTGTTAAACTTGTCTGTACTCAGACCTACTTTTCTTCCGCTTGTCTGTTGTAATGTTGGATCACATGCTTGTGATCTCTGTGTGCACTCTGTAAGAGTTATTAATAAAGATGTATACTTTGTAGAGAATTGCAATGATACCTACTGTTCATACAAGGCATGTGTGCTGCGTGTATGTTTATAACATGCATGTCTTTGTATTGGTTTTCGAGACCTTAGTTGTGATCTGGCTGGCGGTCTTTTATACACCAAGTGGCCCTTATATGTGCGCAGCTTGGGGCATCGCGATGCGATTGTTCGAGACTCTGTCTCGTGCACACTTTGATGTATGATCGAGCCCGCCCTAGACCCCGACTAAGTGATCGGGCTGGAGTAAGTCTATGTAAGGGTTATAATACAATCGATAGTATGGTTGAGGGGACTTGTCTATGAGTATGGGAGTTCACCACCCATATCATTTAGACTTGTGTGCGGACGATGAGGACCCATTTCAGTTGATCATCCGGCCTGGATGGGATGCCCCTCACGTTCGATGCTTTCCGAGAACGTTCTGTGCTTGGCCTTGTCTGCTTAGACAAGTGGGTACGGTTCTCGGCTCTCCATATGATTGTGTTGTAGCGAGGCTTGCATACGCTAACCCCGGGTCCCGACATCAACACCCCTTACACCATGTTATAACAATTGATCATGTGATTGTGCATTGTCTTACATTGATCACTTTGTTTGCATTGTTTTCAATCAAATAGAGGTGGAGCCGGAACCCGAGATCACCCCCTTCGTTCAAGACCTCGATACTGAATCTGGTCAGCAAGGAAAGCAAACCCCCATTGATCATGTCGATAAAAACCCATTTCCCTCTCAGTCTCGCTTATGCATGAAATAGGATGATAACCTTGTTATCGTTTCTACCGCATGGTTGAACCCAATCCTTTGCATGACCTATCATTTTGTCACAGTAGTAAGCAAACCACAATCCTAGCAAATGTAGGAGTTGGTTGATATCATGTGGCCCCTACAACTGTTAAAGCTTATTGCATACTTAGAGTTACAATGAGGTTACTCTTTTGTGAGTCGGGATGGTAGCAATCATGTTGAAGAAGGTGAAACTGTGTTGGTGAATCTACCCTAATACAAGGTAAACGATGAGAGGCTGTGTAGGAGTACACAGTGGGTTGTCTCGTTGAACACCGCCTTAAGTCCGAGTACTTGTGTGGTGATCCAAGAAAAAGAGTGCAACCACACATTGGGCTCACTGACCCCTCTTATCCTAGTACCTCACCCCTTTCGAACCCCAGAAGTCGCAGTAGTTCGGAGTTATGGTAGGGCTGTGGCACAGTCTGCGAAGTGAATGAACGGATTTTCAAGACCGGCTTGGGACCCTGCACACATCGTTTGAGGCTGTAGTGGAACCTCGGCCGGACTTCCATATGGATCCCCCTCAAATAGGCGACTCTCTGGACTAGAACGGAGCTGTGAGCAAAGTGTTGTGGTGAACATCCTCGCCGACACCCCTTGAATGGTGTCGAAGGCGGTAACTGATGGTCATGTGTGTCTAGCGGTACACCCCTGCAGGGTTAATAAAACTATTCGAATAGCCGCGTCCGCGGTTAAGGACTGCTTGGAAAGCTTAGCTTGATCATTAGACAACTTGAACTAGATACTTATAAAATTGCCAAGATAAGCGTGAGTGCTATGGCATGCTTTCTCGTGGGGAAGTCGAGGAAGGTACCATAGTGGTGTAATTGATTGGAGACATGTAGTGGACTCGTGTACGCTTCTTACCTCAAGTATGGTACTCGTAGTTCAGGATTAGCCAAGTCAAAGCTAGCACTTCTGCTTATGAACCCCACCTCCCTTTAACTTGATACATGTGCATGAGTAGTATAGCTCCTACGTAAGTCTTGCTGAGTACGACTTTGTACTCACGTTTTCTTATTCTATGTTTTAGATGAACCCACTGACCCCGATGGTGGATTCTTCCTGGAGCTCGACGACTGAAGACCAAGATAGTGTAGTCCTAGTCAGCAGACTGGTTCCCTCGTGGAAGGGCTTGTTTATAGATAAGGCTTCTCTAAGACATTTGTTAAACTTGTCTGTACTCATACCTACTTTTCTTCCGCATGTTTGATGTAATGTTGGATCACAGACTTGTGATCTCTGTGTGCACTCTGTAAGAGTTATCAATAAATTTATATACTTTGTAGAGAATTGCAATGATACCTCTTGTTCATACTAGACATGTGTGCTGCGTGTATGATTATAACATGCATGTCTTAGTATGGGTTTTCGAGACCTTAGTTGTGATTTGGCTGGCGGTCTTTTATACACCAAGTGGCCCTTAGATGTGCGCAGCTTGGGGCATCGCGATGCGATTGCTCGTGACTTCGTCACGTGCACACTTTGATGTATGATCGAGCCCGCCCTAGACCCCGACTAAGTGATCGGGCTGGAGTAAGTCTATGTAAGGGTTATAATACAATCGATAGTGTGGTTGAGGCGACTTGTCTATGAGTATGGGAGTTCACCACCCATATCATTTAGAGTTGTGTGCGGACGATGAGGACCCATCTCAGTTGATCATCCAGCTTGGATGGGGTGCCCCTCTCGTTCGATGCTTTCCGAGAACGTTCTGTGCTTGGCCTTGTCTGCTTAGACAAGTGGGTACGGTTCTCGGCTCTCCATATGATTTGGTTGTAGCGAGTCTTGCATAAGCTAACCCCGGGTCCCGACAATTTTGTTGGAAGTTTGGTTGATGCTTGTGTCACATCCATGAGGCCTATGCCAGTAATTCTTTATTGTATGTGTTAAGCATCATGTGTACTTCAATTAGATGCATTCCTTTGCCATGTTTGCCTGTTGTAACTATTTTATTTCTTGCTCCTAAGTGGTGACGCTAATAACATGTGCTGCTGTTTGCATAAAGTTGCTACTTTGGTGCCTAATAGTTAATGATCCATGCCTCATATGCTTTAGTACCAATGTAATTATTTTCTCCTTGTTATGTGCACTTTGATGTCCTGCTTTTATGTGCCATGATATGGTTTTTTTTCATATATTTATTGAGCTCCCAAAGTGCAACCCTGTTGTTTTCTGTCACATACCCTGAGATTTCACTAACTCTGGAATATAATAGAGTTTTCTTGCATGCTTAATACTTATTCATCCATGGGCCCTTTGACCACAAGTGCTATGTATGAACTCATGAGAATCATGTAGGCTTGTTGTAGATGTGTTGCATGTTTATTTTGGAGATTTTTTAATATTTCTTTAGCTACTTTCTATATAGCATGTTTATAACAGTTTGCCATGCCTATGTTTTTCACTAAGTCCCTAGACCCGTAGTATTATTTAGCTTTTTGCATGGGTTAAAATTACTTGTTCTTGATGCTCATATACATGAAACCTTGATGTCATGTCATGCTTGTCATGTCTACTATTGAACCACATCATTTTGGTGCATGTTGGCAACCTATATCATGTTGGTTTATTGCTCTCAAGTGCGCTAGCTGATGTTGGCAGATTGTGTTCATAACTTGTGATGCTTGTATCTTTTTAACCATAACTCCGTTTGGGGTGTTCTTTACATGTAACTTGACTAGAATTTCATGTAGATTATGATTGTGATAATATTTTTTGTTGTTAACAAATATAAAATATGGTTTAGGCCCGAACAGTACCAAAGACTTAAATTATCGTTGGATACTTAGTGATATGCCATGGTTAGGATTGTGGCTCACTTAACTTGACTAGCATAGATAGTTTACTTTATGCTTCACCTCTTGACATGATTGTGTGATATGGCATGCTTGAGTGAGATTCCATGTTAACAACCTTTTCTCATGTTGTGTAGCTGAACAACTAGAACCATTCTAAATGTGCGGTATCGTCGTGTGTGACGAGTACCTCACGTAACCTGCTAGTAATCGCTCTCAACGATAGAAGCGATACCGTAGTGCGTTGTATTGTGTTGCCTTCTTGTTGTTTATTTGTCATGATTGCTTCATAGTAATACATGAATCTCTGTTGATTGCCTTTCCAGTGTTTACTTCTTGTGTGCTCCCACAGGTACTCTCGGAGACAATGCGAGCTTTCGATCGACTACACCTTCGGTTTCGTCTTCTCACCAGGTAAGGGGAAGCATATATCATGCTTATAAATTTCAGCTCACTTGTGCCTAGGTATAAGATATAACGATTGCTTGATCCTACCACTTCATATTTATGCCTCTCAACTAAACTCAAACAGCCATGTCCCCCACATCCTAGCAAACCATTGTTTGGCCATGTACCTTGCTTGCTTAACCACTGCTTAGTATGCATGCTTAGTATGCTATCAACAGTTCCCCTGTTACTCCTTGGATTGGGCTATCGTACTATTATATTATTGTGATTGATTTGATTATTATAATGTTGACTATACTCGACGAAGGATGGAACGTCCATGCTATCCCACCCCGACGCTTTGTTCCATTTGAGTCACCTAGGACCTGAGTTCCGGGTATTATGTCTCTTGACGAGCGTGCCTAACCCTGTGTCGGATTTTATGGGGTCCCCTTTTCTTACCTACCTAGCTTCAAACATTTCTAGTGGTGGCCCAAGCTGATTTACCATTTGCGAAACCGTGTGTGTGTGCCGGGTAGCTCCCAGCAGATTTTAAACAACTCGGGTCAACGGAGACATGATTTCTCTTGTTAGTCCACCCCAGGGAGCTAGGGGGCTGCCCACATGGTTTAGGTAGCTAAACCGACCTCATCCAGACGGTAGAGGCAAATTCGAGAGCGCGGCTGGCTTTTGAGTTGGATGTCGACTCATCGGGGCCACCTAGAATTGTGCGGTGTTAATTAGACGGACCTGTTGGAAATCCGGGGCATATGGTAGTGTCATATGTCCCGGTGGGACCGATATGTGGTTCGTCCTTGGATCTGGATGGAAACATCTAGATCCGGAAAAGTACGACATATCGGGCCTTATAGGAAGGCTCTCCCACCTACTGAAATTGTGCCTTTCAAAATACCAACTAGTATTGTTGATTATGTTTTGGCTAATCAATATGCAGGAGATAGACATCCAGGCGAACACTTGCTATATCTTTCACAACTATGCTCCTTATTTAAGCTTGCAGGTATATCTTCATTGCAATCACTCTAGCATAGCATAGCATAACATGGATGAAGGTCCACATGATGAACACAATCAATCCTGGATCTGCTAGGTCTAGGTTTGCTTAATACTGTGGTAGCAATGATAGGTCATGCAAAGGATGGGTTCAACTTAGCGATAGAACGGTAACATGTGAATAACCTAATCATGCATAAGATAACAAGAGGGAAATGGTTTTATATAGACATGATCAATGGGGTTTGCTTGCCTTGTTGACGATCATGAGGTGCCACTCTTTAGAGCAGTCGGAAACTACGTCCAGCGATGAATATATCGAGAAGAGGCAAACACCGAGACAACAAAAAAGTAAACATCACATTGCAATGCACAATAAAGATGTATTACATAGCATGGCATGGTACTGCTGTGCTCTATGTTCAAGTTGCAACATGTTAAATGAAGTTGATTTGAAGAAGAAATTCAAATTCAAATTCCAAATGAATATTCAATTTTTCCCAAATTGCATTTTCTATTGTTTTATATTTTTGAACTATTTTTTCATGCTTGAAAGTTGCATAATTGGATTCCTTGCATTTTTCTGATAATTTTTCATATATTATTTGTTCAATTTGGAGTTATGGTTATTTTTCTATGAATTATTGAAGTTTTAGCTATTTTTTGGAATTTTCTATTAACAGAGAAAATATTTATTGAGTCATCATGACACAAGGCTGACATCAGGGGGGCTGACATGTGGGGTCGCTTTATCAGTGGAACATGTTTAAGTTTCTGTTTAAATTAACTAAACAGTGGATTAGAGGGGGGGCGACCCCACCTGTCAATGACCCTGGGTCAAATGACCCGGGGATTAGCCCCCTAATTAAGTGCCACGTAGGCTCACTGGGGTTTGGCCGCCGGTGACCAAACCGCACGGCGGCGTGCACTGGAGACGGAGTCTCCGGCCACGAGGAGGCTAGCGGAGGGCACCAAGGGGGAGCCCTCGATGCCGCGCTCCACCCAGTGCATGCAGGGGTCGAAGGGGAGGCCGGAGACGAGGTCGGCGTCGAGCTCGGACGGCTTCCGTGCTCGGGCCCGACGCAGCGGGTGACAGAGAGTACTAGGGCGAGAGGGGTTAGGGGAAAACGTGCGCTCGCTCACCCTGGTTGCGTTGACATCGATGAGGAGGCCTGAGGGGCAACGGGCAGGAGGCAATCGCTCACCGGAGAGCTTCGGCCGCGGCGAAGGAATTTGGCACGGGCGTCGTCCACGGATCTCCTCCGCTCGAATTGAGTGCGCACGGCGACATAGGCGAGTGTGGCGGACGTCCTGGACAGATTGGCGCGGCGAGGGGTGGTCTCTGGCCACGATGGCGCTCGTCGGTGAACTCCGGGGCGCTCGGGTCCTTGCGGTATCTCACCGGGGAGAGAGGAGGAAGACCAGAGGAAGGGCGAGAAAGAAAGGGAGCTTGCCCAGGGCCTCCACGACGCGGATATGGGCGAGGGGAGCAGCCGGGTAGCTGCCTGGCGGCCATGCCGGGCACGCCCGCGAGCTGCCTGCCTGCCTGGGCAGGTGGAGAAGACAACGCTGCCCCTTTGGGCTGGGCTTCCTCTACTGGGCCAGGTGGGCCAGGTAAGTGGCTTGGCTTTTATTCTTTTTTCTTTTTATTTAATTATGTTTATTTGTTTTGCCTTGGAAAATATATCTAGGCAGTTTATAAAATGCCCAAAACTTTTATGTGGCCTTACATGGCATATAGCTAACCACTAACAAGTTTTGGATATTTTTGAAATTCAAATAATTTGAATTTCAAATCAAATAGGGTTATTATTAAATTTCCAAGCCCTTCTCTGATTTTTTTTAAATCTTGGAGCATGCAATGGGACCCACAACACATGAGATGTGATCATGCCCATTTATATGACTTTTCAAAAACTTCAGAAGATTTTTGGAAAAAGATTTTTGTCTGGCCATTTATTTAAATTCTTTTTGAGGCTTTTCCAAATCCCCAATTATTAAAGAAGGAAATTTAAACATGATGCCTTATTTCCAGAAATGAAAATCACATACCAAAACTAGGGTTGTGACAACTCGCCCCCACTCAAAAGAATCTTGTCCCGAGATTCAGAAGTCGTCGGGAAGAGGGTGGGGTACTTGACTCGAAGATGATCTTCTCGTTCCTAGGTGGCTTCTTTCTCAGAATGGTTGGACCACTGCACCTTGAGGAACTTGATCTTCTGACGTCGGGTGGTACGCTCAGCTTCATCGAGAATACGGACATGATACTCTGGATATTACAGGTTTTCTTGGAGATCAAGCATTTCGTGGTCTACTTCGTGGATGGGGTCCTTGAAGCAACGCCAGAGTTGAGATACGTGGAAGACATCATGAACCTGGGAGAGGTGAGGGGGTAGTTCCAATTGGTAGGCAACTTCTCCACGTTTAGCAAAAATGCGAAAGGGACCAATGTAATGTGGAGCCAACTTGCCTTTGATACCGATGTTATGGGTACCCTTTAGAGGAGTAACCCGAAGGTAAGCCTTCTCCTCCAGATTATAGCTTTCTTCCCTATGATGACGAGTATAATAGATTTTCTGACGAGACTGGGTTGTTTTCAATTGCTAACGACCAATGCAAACTGTCTCTTCTGCTTCCTAGATCATATCCAGCCCAAAGAATTGTCTTTCACCGGCTTTTGACCAGTTCAATGGTGTTCGACATTTTTGGCCATAGAGAAATTCAAAAGGTGCCATGCCCATACTAGATTGGAAGATGTTGTTATAAGAAAACTTGGTGAATAGAAGAGATTTCTCCCAACTCTTTCCGAATGAGGTAACACAGGATCTGAGCATGTCTTCGAGAACTTGATTGACTCTTTCTACTTGACCACTTGACTGGGTAGGAAAGGTGGTGCTAAAGGAGATATGGGTTCCCATAGCATTTTGAAAACTTTCCCAAAATAAAGAGGTGAAAAGACTTCCACGGTCTGAATTGATTTCCAAAGGAACACCATGGAGAGAGACGATCCGGGAGACATAAAGATCCGCTAACTGACTAGCAATTATACTCTCGCGAACAGGAAGGAAATGAGCAACTTTGGAAAGACGGTCAATGACCACGAAGATGGCATTGTTTCCCTTTTGAGACTTTGGAAAGACAGTGATGAAATCCATATTGACTTTATCCCATTTCCATTCAGGGAAGGCAATGGTTGAATAGTACAAGAAGGTCTTTGGTGCTCTGCCTTAATGCGACGACAAACATCACATTCATCAACAAATTAAGCGATTTCTCGCTTCATACCGGTCCACCAAAATCTCTGGCGTAGATCTCGGTACATTTTCGTACTACCGGGATGAATCGAGAGAGGTGTGTCATGCGCTTCCTGAAGAATCAACTGTTTTAGGTTTTGGTTTTCTAGCACTACGAAACGATTCTCAAAGAATACCGTTCCTTGATCATTTACAGAGAAACATTTAGCACTTTCTCTAGCAAGGTTATCTTTAATCTCTTGGATACCACTATCATGTTACTGGGCAGCTATGATTTGATTCTCAAGGGTTGGTTTCGCCACCAAGGTAGATAGGAAGCCATGAGGAACAATCTCGAGTGAGCTTTCAAAATTCCTCGTGAAGAAGTGGTTGATACTGTTGTAACATGAGGTTGTTACGATACGACTTACGACTTAGTGCATCAGCCATGACATTTGCTTTGCCTGGCGTGAAAGAAATTCCTAAGTCATAATCTTTTATCAACTCTATCCAGCGTCTTTGCCTGAGATTAAGATCTGGCTGGGTGAATATGTATTTGAGGCTTTGGTGGTTGGAATAGATATCACAACGATTACCAAGGAGGTAATGTCGCCAAGTCTTCAGAGCATGAACTACGGCAGCGAGTTCAAGATCATGGGTAGGATAGTTCTCTTCATGTGGACGCAACTGGCGTGAAGCATATGCTACCACATGTCGATCTTGCATAAGTATGCATCCTAACCCTTGCCCTGAAGCATCACAATAGATCTCGAAATCCCTTTTGGTGTCTGGAGGCGCAAGTACGGGTGCAGAAGTTAATCTTCTTTTCAGCTCTTGAAACCTTTCCTTGCACTTCGGGGTCCATTTCGAATTTCTTATATTTCCTTAGGAGTTCAGTTAGAGGCTTTGCAACTTTGTAGAAGTTCTCAACGAAGCGGAGACAAAAGCTTGCTAGGCCAAGAAAACTCCTAACTTGCTTAACCGATTCAGGTGGAGTCCAATCAAGGACGGCCTGAACTCTCTCGGCATTGACAGCAATGCCTTTTGCAGAAATCACGTGGCCTAGGTAGGTCACTTTTGTTAACCAGAATTCACACTTGGAGAATTTGGCATATAGGCGATGCTCTCAATGTTTTATCAATACCAGCCTAAGATGTTCGGCATGTTCTTCTTCGTTCTTCGAGTAGATGAGAATGTCATTAAGATAAACTACAACAAATTTATCCAAGTATTCCATGAAGATCGAATTCATCATGCGCGAGAAAGTGGCGGGGGCATTGGTTAAACCGAAGGACATGATGGTGTACTCGTAAAGACCATAACGAGTAGTGAAAGCCGTTTTGGGAATGTCCTCGTTTCTGATTTTGATTTGATGATAGCCTAATCTCAAATCCATCTTGGAGAAGACAGAGGATCCAGCAAGTTGATCATAATGATCATTGATCCTGGGTAGTGGGTACTTGTTCTTTATCGTCGCTAGATTTAGCGGGCAATAGTCTACGCACATCCTTTCTGTTCCATCTTTCTTCGTTACGAACAGAACTGGGCATCCGCATGGCGATGATCTAGGGCGGATGAATCCTTTTGCCAACAAAGCTTCAAGTTGGATTTTAAGCTCAGCTAACTCATGTGGGGCCATTCTATATGGGCGTCTGGAAATTGGGGCGGTTCCTGGGGCAAGATCTACAATGAATTCTACACATCTGTAAGGAGGCATTCCTGGCAGCTCTTCTGGAAAGACATCCGGAAAGTCACAAACTATCGCAATATCTTCAAGGTTAGGAAGGGGATGTTCATTCAACGAATATAGCTGGGTTTCTGAACCTTGAGATGAGAAACGGACTATCTTGCCGGAAGGATGAGTGAGTTGGACTGAGTTATTGGCACAATCAATCTTGGCACAGTGTTTCGACAACCAATCCATACCTAAGATGATATCGATATCTGAAGATTTGAGGGCTATGAGAGAAGAAAGGAATACAAGATCCTCAACAGCAATTTCATTGTCATGACTTACCCTACTGGTACGCCATATGGATCCTAGAGTTTTAATCATGAAAGAGGTAGGCAACTTGTTGGGACCCGGGGTATGTGTATGTAATTCCAGTCACGATGCAATCACATGGAGAGCCGAGAGCCGTACCCACTTGTCTAAGCAGACAAGGCCAAGCACAGAACACTCTCGGAAAGCATCAAACGTGAGGGGCATCACATCCAGTCCGGATGATCAACTGAGGTGGGTCCTCAACGTCCTCTCACAAGTCTAAATGCTTATGGGTGGTGAATCCCATACTCATAGACAAGTCACCTCAACCATGTTATCGATTGAATCCTAACTCTGACATAGACGTACTCCAGCCCGATCACTTAGTCTGGGACTAGGGCGGGCTCGATCATACCACAAAGTATGCACGTGACAGAGTCACAAGCAATCGCATCGCGATGCCCCAAACTGCGCACATCTAAGGGCCACTTGGTGTATAAAAGACCGCCAGCCAGATCACAACTAAGGTCTAGAAAACCCATACTAAGATATGCATGTTATAAACATACAGGCAGCACACATGCCTAGTATGAACAGCAGGTATCATCACGTAACTCTACAAAGTGTATCTTTATTGACTTACACATGGAGCATACAAAGATCACATGTCTATGATCAACATTACATCATACAACGGAAGAAAATTAGGTCTGAGTACAGACAAGTTTAACAAATGGCTTAGAGAAGCCTTGTAAACATACATGCCCTTCCACGAGGGACCAGACTGCTGTCTAGAACTATACTACCAAGGTCAACGTCGAACTTCACGAAGGTGACTCCATCGGGGTCCGGGTTCTCATCTAAAACATAGAATAAGAAAACATGAGTACAAAGTCGTACTCAGCAAGACTTACATCAGAACTATACTACTCATGCTCATGTATCAAGGCAAAGGGAGGTGGGGTTCAACATGCAGAAGTGCCAGCTTTGACTTGGCTAGTCCTGTGCTACGAGTACCAGACTTGAGGTAAGAAGCGTACACGAGTCCACTACCAAGTCTCCAACCAATACACCACTATGGATACTTCCTCGACTTCCCCACGAGGAAGCACGCCATAGCACTCACGCTTATCTTGCGAGTTTTAGAAGTATCCATTCAAGTTGTCTAATAATCAGGTACAGGTTCCAAGTAGTCAATAACCGCGGACGCGGCTATTCGAATAGTTTTCTTAACCTTGAAAGGGTGTAAAATACACACACATGACCATCAGTTACCGCCAGGTCTCGCCATCGTTCAAGAGGTGACAGCGAGGATGTTCACCACGACACTTCGCTCACAACCGGTCTATTTCAGGAGTCGACTATCTGATTTTTTCACCGCTCGAGAGTCCGGCCGGATCAACGATACGGACCCAGACAATGTAGGCAACCGAGAAGCCACCTCTGACAGATGGTTTCACTGTCTCACAGATCCACCCACATATCTAGGATGATGCAAAATTTCCACTCACTCTTTTTCTATGCATATGTCAAATGGAAGGCCCGAACTAATGTGACTCCTGGACGTCAACACGGATCAAGGTACTAGGCCGAGAGGGGTCAGTGAGCCCAATGTGTGGTTGTACTCTTTGTCTTGGATTACCATAAAAGAACTCGGTGCTTAAGGCGGTGTTCAATGAGACAACCCACTGTGTATTCCTACACAGCCTCTCATCGATCACCTTTGCTTAGGGTGGATTCACCAACACAGTTTCACTTTCATCAACACCATGTTCACTATCATCCCGCCTCACATCAAAAGCAACCTCATTGTAACACTAAGCATGCAATAAGCTGTAACAGTTGCAGGGGCCTCATGACATCAATCAACTCCTATGTCAGCTAGGATTGTGGTTTGCTTACTACTGTGATAAGATGATAGGTCATGTATCAGATATGGGTTCAACTATGCGGTAGAATCGATACAAGGTGATCTCCTAAACATGCATAAGCGAGATTGAGAGGGAAGTGGGATTTTATAGACATGATCAATGGGGTTTGCTTGCCTTGCTGACGATACACGTGTCTTAACGGTGGTCTTCTTCTTCGGGGATGATCACCGTCTCGGAACGTCTGTCATCGGAGGCAATCATCAACAAAGGGGGCAACATCGAATGTAAATGCACAAGCACAAGATATAGTTGTCCATGATGTGAAATCTACTGGTTTGTGGCAAATTCATCTTAATTGAAGTGTATTGCATTTGGAATGCAAATTCAAACTTCAAATTCAAATTCAAATTGTGCCATATGCATGTTTTCTACTGTTCACCCATTTTAAAATGGTCAAACATAGAAACAAGTTGCATATTCATAATCCTTGCATTTTTCTGATAATTTTTCATATATTATTTTTCCAATTTGGAGTTAATATGAATTTTCTATGATTTATTGAAGTTTTAAACAATTTCTGGATTTTTCTGGAATTCTTTTAATTCAATTAAACAACGAAATCTGTTTATTGCGTCAGTAGTACGCAGTGCTGAAGTCACAGGGGGGGCTGACAACAGGGGCCCACCTGTAAGCCTCAGTGGGGGTTAATCCCATGTTTATTTATAAACAGAGGGGGTTAATAGGGCTGGGCCCCACCTGTCATAGACCCCAGGGGGTGATTAGGGACCCTAATGGCCAATCTAGCCGGCAGCTAACCCAACGGGAGAGAAGGAGGAGAGCACCAGGGGGTGCCTCTCGCTCTTCCGCGTGCAGCAATGCTATTAGGGGGTCTCCAGGGGGCACTGGGGCGTCGTCGGCGACGACTTGCGCGACGGATGGCCACTGGCCTCGATGAACACGGCGATTACGGCGCGAGAGGAGGCACGGGAAGGTGCAGGAGCACCGTGAGCTCACCGTGAGCGTGAAGAAGAACACGGCGGGGTCGGGGAGGTCCTGGCGGCGGAGGAATCGCTCGTCGGAGCTCTCTGCGCCCGGCGGTGACTCGATGAAGGGGGTGGCTCCTCTGTTGGCGCTCGGCTCCAATTGATGCCGCGGATCGAAGGGGGCGTCGATGGCGGAGCGAAAGGACACGGCGGCACACGCTAATTCGTCCGGTGGCCGCGTCGGTCCTCGTCGTCGTGCTCCGGCTGGGGCTCGGGCTGCGCTGATTCTTGCCGGGAGAGGGAGAGAGATATCCAGGGAGAGGGGGAAACGATTCGGGAGGCTTCCAGGACGTCCACGACGACGGGATAAGGCAGGGGAAGCAAGCAGGAGGTGGCTAGCCGCCGGGCATGGCCGCCACGCACCTCTGTTCCTGCTGGCCGGGGTGGAAGACGAAGATTCCCTTTTGGGCTGGGTTGGGCCAGAAGAGGTGGGCCTACGCCCATAGGCGACAGGTAAGCTTCTGGCTTTCTTTTTCTTATTTTTCTTTCTGCTATTTGTTTTGCCCAATTAAAAAAATTAGTTACGCATTTTTATAAATGCTCCAAATTTTTATGTGGACTTGTAATGCATATAGCTAGCCACTCACAAAGTTTGGGCATTTTTAAAATTCAAATAATTTTTACTTTAATTCAAATAGGGTATTTATTTAATTACCAAGCCCTGTTTGGAATATTTGAAAAATCTTGGTGCATGCAGTGGGACCCACTTCACTTTATATGTGATCATGCATATTTATAAGACTTTTCAAAAATACCAGAGGGATTTTTGGAAGAAATTTTTGTCTGTCCATTTAATTAAATTCTTTAGGGCTTTTCTTTTCCCCATTTTTGATTTTCTTTTGAAATTTTCACATGATGCAAAGGGGAACTCAAACCCTAGCACTTACCTAAACTTGGGTTGTGACAACTCGCCCCCACTCAAAAGAATCTCGTCCCGAGATTCAGAAGTCGTCGGGAGGAAGGTGGGGTACTCGACACGGAGGCGGTCTTCTCTTCCCATGTTGCTTCTTTCTCGGAGTGATGTGACCATTGCACAATCAGAAACCTGATCTGCTAACGATGAGTAACACGCTCTGCGGAATCAAGAATACGAACAGGGTACTCTTGATAAGAAAGGTCATCTTGGAGATCAAGCGTTTCATGGTCGACTTCGCGGATGGGGTCCTTGAAGTAACGCCAGAGTTGTGATACATGGAATACATCATGTACTCGGGAAAGGTGCGGAGGTAGTTCAAGTTGGTAGGCAACTTCTCCACGTTTAGCAAGAATGCAGAAAGGTCCGATGTAACGTGGGGCCAAATCGCCTTTGATACCGAATCGTTGGGTTCCCTTCAGAGGAGTAACCCGGAGGTAAGCCTTGTCATCCAGATTGTAGCTTTCTTGCCTATGATGACAATCATAGTAGCTTTTCTGACGAGACTGGGCGGCTTTCAATCGATCACGAACAATGCGAACTTTCTCTTCTGCTTCCTTGATCATATCCGGTCCAAAGAGTTGTCTTTCACCAGTTTCTGACCAGTTTAGGGGTGTTCGACATCGTCGTTCATAGAGGAATTCAAAGGGAGCCATGTTCAGACTAGATTGGAAACTATTGTTATAAGAAAATTCGGCAAATGGAAGAGATTTCTCCCAATTCTTTCCGAATGAGATAACACAAGCTCTGAGCATGTCTTCCAAGAATTGATTAACCCTTTCCACTTGACCGCTAGACCGAGGATGGAAAGATGTACTAAAGGATAGGTGAGTTCCCATAGCATTCTGAAAGCTTCTCCAGAATCTAGAGGTGAAAAGGCTACCACGATCGGAATTGATTTCCAAAGGAACACCGTGAAGAGACACAATTCTAGAGACGTACAAGTCCGCTAACTGGCTAGCAGTTATAGACTCGCGTACTGGAAGGAAGTGAGCAACTTTGGAAAGTCGGTCAATGACAACGAAGATGGCATCATTTCCTTTCTGGGTTTTTGGAAAGCCGGTGATGAAGTCCATACCGACTTTGTCCCATTTCCACTCGGGAATAGGCAAATGTTGAAGTGTACCAGAAGGTGTTTGGTGTTCGGCCTTAATGCGACGACAAACATCACATTCGGCAACATATCGAGCAATGTCTCTCTTCATCCTAGTCCACCAAAATCTCTGGCGTAGATCTCGGTACATTTTGTGCTACCAGGATGAATCGAGAGGGGTGTGTCATGGGATTCTTTGAGGATGAGTTGCCTTAGATCTCTATTCTTAGTTACTACCAAACGATTTTCAAAGAATACCGTTCCTTTGCTATCTGTGGAGAAACATTTAGCAACTCCGCTAGCAATGTTCTCCTTGATCCGGCGTACACCTCGTGCACGTCTTTGGGCAACTATGATTTGATCCTCAAGTGTTGGTTTCGCCACCAAGTTGAAAAGAGATCCACGAGGAACAATCTTGAGGTTGAGCTTTCGAAATTCCTCATGAAGAAGTGGTTGATACTGTTGTAACATGAGGTTGTTACAATACGACTTACGACTTAGTGCATCAGCCATAACATTGGCTTTGCCTGGGGTGTAAGAAATTCCTGCATCGTAATCTTTTATCAACTCAATCCAGCGTCTTTGCCTAAGATTAAGATCTGGCTGGGTGAATATGTATTTGAGGCTTTGGTGGTCGGAATAGATATCACAACGATTACCAAGGAGGTAATGTCGCCAAGTTGTCAGGGCATGAACTACGGCAGCGAGTTCAAGGTCAAGGGTAGGATAGTTCTCTTCATGTGGCCGCAACTGGCGTGAAGCATAAGCTACCACATGTCTATCTTGCATAAGTATGCATCCTAACCCTTGCCGTGAGGCGTCACAAAAGATCTCGAAATCCTTTTTGGTGTCTGGAGGTGCAAGTACGGGGGCAGAATTCAATCTTCCTTTTAGCTCTTGAAAGCTTTCCTCGCACTTTGGAGTCCATAGGAATTTCTTATCTTTCTTGTGGAGTTCAGTTAGAGGCTTTGCAACTTTGGAGAAGTTCTCAACGAAGGGGCGGCAATAGCTTGCTAAGCCAAGAAAACTCCTAACTTGCTTAACCGATTCAGGTGGAGTCCAGTCAAGGACGGCCTGAACTCTCTCGGGATTCACAGCAATGCCTTTTGCAGAAATCACGTGGCCTAATTAGGGCACTTCTGGTAGCCAAAATTCACACTGTGAGAATTTAGCATATAGGCGATGCTCTCTAAGTTTCATCAATACCAGCCTTAGATGTTCGGCATGTTCTTCTTCGTTCTTTGAGTAGATGAGAATGTCATCAAGATAAACTACAACAAATTTATCTAAGTACTCCATGAAGATCGAATTCATCATGCGCGAGAAAGTGGCGGGGGCATTGTTAAACCAAAGGACATGACTGTGTACTCGTAAAGACCATAACGAGTAGTGAAACCCGTTTTTGGAATGTCCTCATTTCTGATTTTGATTTGATGATAGCCTAATCTCAAATCCATCTTGGAGAAGACCGAGGATCCAGCAAGTTGATCATAAAGATCATTGATCCTGGGCAATGGGTATTTGTTCTTTATCGTCGCTAGATTTAGCGGGCGATAGTCTACGCACATCCTTTCTGTTCCATCTTTCTTCGTCACGAACAGAACGGGGCAACCCCATGGCGATGAGCTAGGGCGGATGAAGCCTTTTGCCAACAAAGCTTCAAGTTGGACTTTCAGCTCAGCTAACTCACGTGGGGCCATTTTGTATGGGCGTCTCGAAATTGGGGCGGTTCCTGGGGCAAGATCTACAATGAATTCTACACATCTGTCAGGAGGCATTCCTGGCAGTTCTTCAGGAAAGACATCCGGGAAGTCACGAACCACCGGAACATCTTCAAGGTCTGGAAGGGGAAGCACATTCAAAGTATGCATCTGGATTCTAGAGCTGGGTGATGTGTAGTCAATTGTCTGGCCTGAAGGATGGGTGAGTTTTACTGACTTGGCTTTACAATCAAGGAAAGCATTCCGTCTCGATAAGCAATCCATTCCTAGGATGACGTCAATGTCTTAAGACTTGAGGGATATAAGAGAAGCAAGGAATACTAAACCCTCAATTGCAATTTGATTGCCATGGCTTACTCTATTAGTTTGCCACATTGAACCAGAAGTTTGAATTATCATTGGAGAAAACATTTCTTCAAAAGGAAACTCATGACGAAGTGCATAACTCTCCGACATGAATGAATGAGAAGCTCCTTGTGACGCCCCTAAAATCAATCCGTGTACAGTAATCATACACGCAGGGTACACGGCTGAGATTAGGGTGCCACGGTGAGAATATCACAACACAACACTAAACACAAAAGGATAAACCAATATGTTACAATAAAAGGGGGTCACGCAGACCCGAATACATAAGTTATACAAACCATAATATCTGAGTACAGACATAGTTAGTCAAGTTTTGCCTTAAGAAGGCTAGCACAAATAACATCAGAGATACAGATCGAAAAGGCAAGGCCTCCTGCCTGGGAGCCTCCGAAACTACTCCTGGTCCTGGTCAGCGGGGGTCTCGACGTAGTAGTATCCGCCTCCGGGGTACTCCTGCTCCTGGGCTCCAACGTCGACTGCAGCGACCGATCAGGCAAAGCGAAAAATGGGAAATAAAGCAAAGGTGAGTATCTAGTATACCCGCGAGTCTTACGTCCGCTACTAAGCATTATGCATTGTATCAACGGAAAGAAGAGGCTGTGTATAGTGGACTGCAAGATAGAAATCAGAATAAGGGTAAGAAGCTAGGCCTATCGAAGACTAGCATCTTCCGACGATGTCTTGCACCAAGAGGTAAGGATCAGCCAACAGTTCATATAAAGCATAAAGTAACAACGAAGCAGAAGTTGCTGCAACATTGTATAATATAAGTTGTAATGATTAACAATAATAATAATGCCTCCGAGTTCACCTCCTCGACATCCCCGCGAGGAAGAAAACCCGGAACCATACAGTTTAATAATAATAGTTTCTAGTGGTAAGATCCAGCTTCAGCATAAAGCGTCCTGTTACCGTGGACACGGCTATTCGAATAGATTAAACTCCCTGCAGGGGTGCACTACTGTTCATCCTGCACGCTCGGATCTCCAGGGTGGCGTGAACCTTGTTAGGGAACGCCCCACCGAGGCTATCCGACACGACGCAGCCCATCCTAGGCTCAACAGAGAGGCCATCCGCCGGACTATATCCTATGCGCCAAGGGGTCTAGGTCCCTCACCCTTGCACGCTCCTGCACGGTGCGAGTCTGGCCGGTGAAGCAAAAGCAAATCCAAACACACCTGCTGCAGCAAATAAGACAAGACCACTTCCCGGCGATCAGGCCGCAGTACTGCTGACGTCTGAAGAGCTTTCGGACAAACTACGACGCGGAGGGCCCACACCGTAATCCCACGTGTAGGTAGTGCGTACAGACCAACGGGCCTCTCAAATCATCCGCCGAACCATTTAGCATTTTAATTAACCTGCGTGACAACCATTATCGTTGCCTCGACTTAACCGACCCGCGGTCAACGACAGCAGTCAGGACCACCAGTACATCGGTGCCTGCCCTGTCGTCCCACCAAGTCACTGCGGTTACCAACAAGGTGAACCGTCTCCTTACCTTGTCTCGCGTGTGCTCTTGGTAGAGCTCGACTTTCGTGGTTTGGTAACTCTCATGAGATACGAGAAGGGGCCAAGCACGCCAATAACGTCGGTCGTACCCTCCCTGTCGTTCCCGACGATATACCTCTCGCGGGCACCATTGGGTCGCCCGACTTCTTACCTTAAGGACAACCGCTGTTTAGGACACTAAGGCGGTAAGACAAAGTCAGCCTCGAGTGGAGTACAAGGATTACTCCTTGATAGCTCACACTTGAGGTGACTAGGCATAACCCAGATAGGGGCCTTTGGCGGTGTCTGCTTTGTACCGTACCTGTGCAGTTGTATATATTATATCCGTGTTCACTCCCCTGAGTGATCATGTCCCGCTATCTAGTCCTAGCTAACAATGCGCAGGGTTCACTGCTGAATATATGCATAATTATAATAGGCAGCATAGGATAAGAAAGGTACATCAAGGGGCGACAAAATCAGGCTATGCAATTGAATAGGAGTATAACGTAGCAGCATCAGTAACAATGCCTAGTGCAAGAAAGTACGGAAAAGGTAGGCGGTATCTGGGGAAGAGAATGGCTCTGCTTGCCTGCAAGCTCGACGGTAGGGGCAGGGTCGTCGACGAAGTAGTCGTACCCGGCAGCGGTGTAGTCGGCGGTAGCAGCGGGGTCTACCGGAGGTTAAGGGGGGGGAGGAAACAGTAAATACACAGCAATAATATACAAACATATGCATGACATGATAGATGGAATGTTAACGGTGTTCTAACGCAGTACGATGTATCAGGCTCAGAGCGGGAATTCATCCGGGGATGAACTACCGGCTCCGGGTGATTACCGGACAGGGCGACCGGAGGGGGAAGGATCAAGCCGGAGGTGTCGTGGGTACCGTACAAACATAAGGGGGTGTATCCGTGTTAGTTGAACCATTCCGGACAACTTTCGTGTTCGGAATAAATTCATCCGGGTACTTTTTATCGGTACCGGAATTTATCGACAGACAGCCCGGAGGGGGGAATGTCAATGATCGGTGTGTTAGGGGGGTGTGGTAGACATACGGATAGCGTATCCGTATTCGTTATATTTTTCTGATCAACTCTCATGTATAAAGTTTTTGAATCTGAGCTACGGTTTATTTTCTATGATTTTCTAAAGTTTTAAGCAATTTAAATCATTTTCTAAATCATTTTTAAATTATTTTTATTTATTAACAGAACATTATCCACAACACAGTTGACTGGTCAAACTGACAGAGGGGACCCACTGGTCAGCCTCACATGTGATAAATCATTTTAGTTTAATTAGAAAAATGCCTGGGCCCACATGCCATACACTGATATTATTATAAATTCATTTTCTTTAACTACTTACAAGTGGGACCCCTCTGTCATCCTAACAGGGACTAATTAACAGTTATATGGTTTAATTAAATGGGGTTTAAGGGGGGTGGCCCACACGTCAGCGAGCGTGAGAGGGGGGTTAAGACTAATCGACTCATTAGTGCTAATTAAACTTCTGACGCAGCGGCCCCACTTGGCAGCCACACGGGAACACGCCGGCGAGGCCGTGGGCGCCGGCGGCGACCGTGCGCTCGCCACGGACCACAGGAGGACACGGGACCGGTCGCGTTCGAATGAGGGAGAACCCGTGCGTCGTCTGGAGGTGGTTTCGTCGCCTGTGGTGACCGGAGTCGACGACGACAAAGAGCGCGGCGGCGGACCGAAAGCTAGCGCCGAGTAATTCGACGACCTAGCGCGTAAGCTTGGGCGTGTGGTACTGGGTTCAGTTCCTGGGAGCGTGAGGAGCAATCTGACGCGCCCAGCGCGCCAAACGCGGGCTCCAAGCTACGGTTGCGAGCTCACCCGCGGCGGCGAGCCCACGACGCCAATGGCGGATCGGGTTAGAGCAAAAGAGAGAGGGCGCGAGGAGTTGGCGACGGACGAGGAGCTCACCAGGAACCTGCTGGTGTGCTAAGCGGGCGCGGTGGGGACTCGACGGCGGCGAATCGCGACCGCGACGGCAACGGATGCAGGAGAGGGGAACTGCGAGAAGCGCACGATGTAGGGGCTCCGGGACCGATTCCTTCAGCTTGTCGACGTAGACCACGACGACGGAGCGGCCGGACAAGGCGGATGGGGCTCGGGAGGTCGGTGGCTACGCGTGGGCGCAACAATGGCGACGGCGGTGGCCGCGCGGTTTTGCCCAAGACGAGGACGAGCGAGGAGGGACCGAAACGGAGCTAGGGTTCGTCCACGGGGGAGGGGAGGAACTACTTAACCTAGCCCGGGGCACTGTTGCCGTGCGTTGTCGAGCATCGAGCGGCTGGAGGCGTCGAACACCTCCATCCATGGCGCCACGCACGGGCTGGGGTGAACAGGGGAAGGGGATGACCGGGTGGGCCGTGGGCTGGTTGGGGTAGTGGGCTAGTTGCTAGGTGGGCTGGGTTCTGGCCAAGGGGGGTGAGGGGGGTTTAGCTAGGTTTAGCTTTCTTTTTCTTCCTTTTCTTTTCTGTAATTTTCTTTTTGGTAATTATTTTATATACCTTGGCATTTTTATAAAATGTGGCATGTGACCCATAATTGTTTTTATACCCTAGGCTAGTGCCACAAAAGATTTGGGGTCAAAAGAAAATCATTTAATATTTGATTTAAATATTAAATGATTAAATTGGGGTTTTTAGCTACTGTTTCGATTTGTTTGGAATTTTCTATAACTCAATAAATACCCAAACCCATATGGATTTGGTCCAGTGATTATTTGGGACTTTATAAAAGTGGTTCCAAGATTTTTGGAAAAGATTTATTGTCACCATATTTTTAATAACCACTAAAAGGCATTTTAGGGTTTGTTTGAATTTTAATTCAAATGGCTTGGACTTTGTTTTCATCCATGATGATCAAGGTCCATGGTTCACATTGCTTGCAACAATATCAAAGGAGAATTTGAATTTGAACTGAACCAGTGGATCAAACAAAAGTTTTGAACAATAGAGATGAACAGTAATAGTGATTACTGTTCACTAACAGTGAGGGTGTTACACTCCTGGATCGAAAAGAACGGAGGCGGGAACATGATTGACTGGGAGTGTGCGAAGGATGACGTCAGAAGTAGCAGTGGTTTCCTCAACTGATATTTGGCTCACATATCCACTACTTGTGGCTGAAAACTTTGCTGGGATGGTTTTGGTGGTGAATTTCTTTGAAGGCTTATTACTAGGTCGACGGGGTGCCACAAACACTGTAGGGCATTGTCGGAAGTGATGGCCTGTCAAACCACAAGTGAAACACACCCTGCCTGAATTGCTGGGGGTTGGGTTACTTGGTTGCACACCATCATTCCGGGGTGGAATAACGTGTTGAGGTGGATGGCATAAATTGGGCGGTGGCCTCTGAAGAAGGTTTGGAGGTATGGCACTAGTTGGAATCCAAATTCGGCGTTTCCGAGGGGCTGAACTGGAAGAAGGGGCATGCTCAAGAGCATGCTTGCGAGACTCCTCGAAAATTTCATTGCCATGCTCAGCTCTGAAGGATCTGTTGACTAAATCCTCAAAGGTGGAAAATTCGATGAGGTTGAGATCATGACGAAGGATGGGGCTAAGTCCGTTGCGAAACCTTGCCTGCTTTCTGGCATCGGTGGTGATCTCATCTTGGGCATATCGAGCAAGACGGTTGAACTCTCTCACATACTCATGCATGGACATCTCTCCTTGAGTCAGGTTGCAGAACTCTTCCTTCTTGCGCTCCATTGACTCATCCAGAATGTGGTACCCTCGAAAGGCAACACAGAACTCTTGCCAAGTCACTAGGTGACCATCTGGCTACATAGCAACATAGTTCTCCCACCATTGAAGAGTAGCACCTTCTAGGAAGTATACCGCGAAAATAACTCGGTCATCGGGAGCAACATGTGCAGTATCAAGCTTACGCTCGATGGAACGGAGCCAATCATCAGCTTCAAGGGGCTTAGAAGAACATCGGAATACAGGTGGATTGAGGAGGATGAAGTCCTGAATGCTCACAACCACATTGCGATGATGGGCAATATTCTGCTCGATGAGATCCAGAAGGCGTGTTTGATCACGTCTATTCTGCTCGGCTTCCATCATGATTTCCGCCGCAGAAGGCGGTGGTAGAGGTTCATCATCATTTCGATTCCGAACACGGTCTCGATTCTGACGAATAGCACTACGAGTTCCACCTGACATCCTGTCTGATAAAGATCAACAATCAGAATAGGTTGTATGATGGAATCAAAGACAAGAAGGACATGATGAAGACGGAAAATAGCATAATGCGAAGGCAATGACTCAAAGAAACACGGAACAAATCGGGCAGCATAACGGCTACACCGGGATGGAAAATGAAACAACCTTGAAGATATTGGACAGAACTTCCTCAAGGAACTCAAAACACGGAGAATCTGGACAAGCACAACAATCCTATGGCTACAAGGAAGCAATCAACGAGATGTTCTAGTCAGACATAGATGAGCCTAGTCCTATCATCTCGTAGAAAAGATAAGGGTGACCCAGAACTCAGATCGATGAGGGTAAGGAGAAAAAGAAGCCTTACGGTGTTCCCTTTATACCCAAGTAACTAAATAACTATAGAATGCTAGACTCGACTTCGACCAAGGGTTTGATAAGCCTACAGACAGTCCTGCTCTGATACCAAGTCTGTCGGGACCCGGGGTATGCGTATGTAATTCCAGTCACGATGCAATCACATGGAGAGCCGAGAGCCGTACCCACTTGTCTAAGCAGACAAGGCCAAGCACAGAACACTCTCGGAAAGCATCAAATGTGAGGGGCATCCCATCCAGGCCGGATGATCAACTGAGGTGGGTACTCAACGTCCGCTCACAAGTCTAAATGCTTATGGGTTGTGAATCCCATACTCATAGACAAGTCGCCTCAACCATGTTATCGATTGAATCCTAACTCTTACATAGACGTACTCCAGCACGATCACTTAGTCGGGGTCTAGGGAGGGCTCGATCATACCACAAAGTGTGCACGTGACAGAGTCACGAGCAATCGCATCGCGATGCCCCAAGCTGCGCACATCTAAGGGCCACTTGGTCTATAAAAGACCGCCAGCCAGATCACAACTAAGGTCTCGAAAACCCATACTAAGACATGCATGTTATAAACATACACGCAGCACCCATGCCTAGTATGAACAGCAGGTATCATCACGTAACTCTACAAAAGTGTATCTTTATTGACTTACACATAGAGCATACAAAGATCACATGTCTGTGATCAACATTACATCATACAACGGAAGCAAATTAGGTCTGAGTACAGAAAAGTTTAACAAATGGCTTAGAGAAGCCTTGTAAACATACATGCCCTTCCACGAGGGACCAGACTGCTGTCTGGAACTATACTACCAAGGTCAACGTCGAGCTTCACGAATGTGACTCCATCGGGGTCCGGGTTCTCATCTAAAACATAGAATAAGAAAACGTGAGTACAAAGTCGTACTCAGCAAGACTTACATCAGAACTATACTACTCATGCTCAAGTATCAAGGTAAAGGGAGGTGGGGTTCAACATGCAGAAGTGCTAGCTTTGACTTGGCTAGTCCTGTGCTACGAGTACCAGACTTGAGGTAAGAAGCGTACACGAGTCCACTACCAAGTCTCCAACCAATACACCACTATGGATACTTCCTCGACTTCCCCACGAGGAAGCACGCCATAGCACTCACGCTTATCTTGCGAGTTTTAGAAGTATCCATTCAAGTTGTCTAATAATCAGGTACAGGTTCCAAGTAGTCCATAACCGCGGACGCGGCTATTCGAATAGTTTTGTTAACCTTGCAAGGGTATAAACTACACACACATGACCATTAGTTACCGCCAGGTCTCGCCACCGTTCAAGAGGTGACAGCGAGGATGTTCACCACGACACTTCGCTCAAAACCGGTCTATTCCAGGAGTCGACTATCTGAGTTTGTCACCGCTCGAGAGTCCGGCCGGATCAACGATACGGACCCAGACAATGTAGGCAACCGAGACGCCACCTCCGACAGATGGTTTCACTGTCTCACAGATCCACACACATATCTAGGATGATGCAACATTACCACTCACTCTTTTTCTATGCATATGTCAAATGGAAGGCCCGAACTAATGTGACTCTTGGACGTCAACACGGATCAAGGTACTAGGCCGAGAGGGGTTAGTGAGCCCAATGTGTGGTTGTACTCTTTGTCTTGGATTACCATAGAAGAACTCGGTGCTTAAGGAGGTGTTCAATGAGACAACCCACTGTGTACTCCTACACAGCCTCTCATCGATCACCTTTGCTTAGGGTGGATTCACCAACACAGTTTCACTTTCATCAACACCATGTTCACTATCATCCCGACTCACATCAAAAACAACCTCATTGTAACACTAAGCATGAAATAAGCTGTAACAGTTGCAGGGGCCACATGAAATCAATCAACTCCTATGTCAGCTAGGATTGTGGTTTGCTTACTACTGTGACAAGATGATAGGTCATGCATCGGATATGGGTTCAACTATGCGGTAGATTCGATACAAGGTGATCTCCTAAACATGCATAAGCGAGACTGAGAGGGAAGTGGGATTTTATAGACATGATCAATGGGGTTTGCTTGCCTTGCTGACGATACACGTGTCTTAACGGTGGTCTTCTTCTTCGGGGTGATCACCGTCTCGGAACGTCTGTCACCGGAGGCAATCATCAACAAAGGGGGGCAACATCGAATGTAAATGCACAAGCACATGATATAGTTTTCCATGATGTGAAAGCTACTGGTTTGTGGCAAATTCATCTTAATTGAAGTGTATTGCATTTGGAATGCAACTTCAAACTTCAAATTCAAATTCAAATTATGACATATGCATGTTTGCTACTGTTCACCCATTTTAATACGGTCAAACATAGAAAAAAGTTGCATATTCATAATCCTTGCATTTTTCTGATAATTTTTCATATATTATTTGTCCAATTTGGAGTTAATATGAATTTTCTATGATTTATTGAAGTTTTAAACAATTTCTGGATTTTTCTGGAATTCTTTTAATTCAATTAAACAGAGAAATCTGTTTATTGCGTCAGCATGACGCAGTGCTGAAGTCACAGGGGGGGCTGACAACAGGGGCCCACCTGTAAGCCTCAGTGGGGGTTAATCCCATGTTTATTTATAAACAGAGGGGGTTAATAGGGCTGGGCCCCACCTGTCATAGACCCCAGGGGGTGATTAGGGACCCTAATGGCCAATCCAGCCGTTGGCTAACCGCCGGTGACCACGAGTCACGGCGGCGCCTCGCCGGACTTGGGTTTCCGGCCACGGGAGAGAAGGAGGAGAGCACCAGGGGGTGCCTCTCGCTCTTCCGCATGCAGCAGTGCTATTAGGGGGTCTCCAGGGGGCACTGGGGCATCGTCGGCGATGACTTGCGCGGCGGCTGGCCACTGGCCTCGATGAACACGGCGATTATGGCGCAAGAGGAGGCACGGGAAGGTGTAGGAGCACCGTGAGCACACCGTGAGCGTGAAGAAGAACACGGCGGGGTTGGGGAGGTCCTGGCGGCGGAGGAATCGTTCGTCGGAGCTCTCTGCGGCCGGCGGCGACTCGATAAAGGGGGCGGCTCCTCTGTTGGCGCTCGGCTCCAATTGATGCCGCGGATCGAAGGGGGCGTCGATGGAGGAGCGAAAAGACACGGCGGCGCATGCAATTCGTCCGGTGGCCGCGTCGGTCCTCGTCGTCGTGCTCCGGCTGGGGCTCGGGATGCGCTGATTCTTGCCGGGAGAGGGAGAGAGAGATCCAGGGAGAGGGAGAAACGATTCGGGAGCCTTCCAGGACGTCCACGGCGACGGGATAAGGCAGGGGAAGCAAGAAGGAGGTGGCTAGCCGCCAGGCATGGCCGCCACGCACCTCTGTGCCTGCTGGCCGGGGTGGAAGACGAAGATGCCCTTTTGGGCTGGGCTGGGCCAGAAGAGGTGGGCCTGCGCCCATAGGCGACAGGTAAGCTTCTGGCTTTCTTTTTCTTATTTTTCTTTCTGCTATTTGTATTTCCCAATTAAAAAAATTAGTTAGGCATTTTTATAAATGCTCCAAATTTTTATGTGGACTTGTAATGCATATAGCTAGCCACTCACAAAATTTGGCCATTTTTAAAATTCAAATAATTTGAACTTTAATTCAAATAGGGTATTTATTTAATTTCCAAGCCCTGTTTGGAATATTTGAAAAATCTTGGTGCATGCAGTGGGACCCACTTCACTTTATATGTGATCATGCATATTTATAAGAGTTTTCAAAAATACCAGAGGAATTTTTGGAAGAAATTTTTGTCTGGCCATTTAATAAAATTCTTTAGGGCTTTTCTTTTCCCCATTTTTCAATTTCTTTTGAAATTTTCACATGATGCAAAGGGGAACTCAAACCCTAGCACTTACCTAAACTTGGGTTGTGACACAACTCCTCGAATGAAATGTCATGCAGGAGTGCGAACTTTCCAGAGAAAAATGAATGAGAAGCTCCGGAATCAAAGCAAATATGTCACAATTTAAGAGCGGACAAGATTGTAATGCAAAAGCATCGGAATCACTAGAAACACGGTACAAATCGGACAACATAACAGCTTTACCGGGATGAAAAAGATTAATCAAACTGCAAGAATGATCAGAACCTTCTCAAAAAGGCTTGATGGAAAGGTGACTCTAGACGACCAAAACATTCCTACAGCTACTGAGAATCAAACAACGAGATGTTCTAGTATAGACATAGAAGAGCCTAGTCCTATCTTCCCGTAGAAAAGATGAGGGTGACTCAAAAATCAGATCGATGAGGGTAAGGAGAAAAATGAAGTCTTACGTTGTTCCCATATACCTAAGTAACTATATACTATAGAATGCTAGACTCGACTTCGGCCAAGGTTTAGTAATCCTACGGGCAATCCTGCTCTGATACCAAGTCTTTCGGGAACAGGAATATGCATATATAATTCCAGTCACAACTCAATCATATGGAGAGCCGAGAGCAATACCCACTTGTCTAAGCAGACAAGGCCAAGTACAAGACACTCTCAGAAAGCTCGAATGTGAGGGGCATCCCATCTAGGCCCGGATGATCAACTGAGATGGGTCCTCATCGTCCACTCACAAGTCTAAATGCTTATGGGTGGTGAAATCCCATACTCATAGACAAGTCGCCTCAACCATATTATCGATTGAATCATAACACTTACATAAACAGACTCTAGCCCGATCACTTAGTCGTGGTCTCGGGCGGGCTCAATCGTACAACGAAGTGTGCCACGTGACGGAGTCACGAGCAATCGCATCGCGATGCCCCAAGCTGCGCACATCTCAGGGCCACTTGGTGCAAGAAAGACCGCCGGCGAGAGCACAACTAAGCTATCGAACCCCACACATGACATGCACGATATAAACATACACGCATCATGCATGCCAAGTGTATAACAGCAGGTAACACAACATGAACTCTACAAAATGATAGACTTTATTGCATCTGCTAAACTGATCAGACATATTAGTTTTATTACAAGCAGAGATCACATGAATGTGATCCAACATTACTTCAAGTAACAACGGAAGCAAATTATGTCTTAGTAAAGACAAGGTTGACAAATGGCTTAAGAAGCCTGAAAGAAAATACCACGACCCTCCAAAGGAACCAGGCTGCTGTATGGATCTATACGACTTAGTCGGCGTCGAGCTCGAGGTAGAGGCCACCATCGGGGTCAATGGTCTCGTCTCTAAAACATAAATTAAGCAAAGGTGAGTACAAAGTCGTACTCAGCAAGACTTACATTAGAACTATACTACTTATGCTCAGGTATCAAGGTAAAGGCAAGTGGGGTTGTAATGCAGAAAGCTTTGACTTGGCTATCCTATACTACGACTACATAGAGTTGAGATGAGAGGCGCAAACGAGTCCATCTAATCTTGATCACCACATCAATACACCACCATGGACTCTTCCTCGACTTCCCCACGAGGAAGCAACCCAAGTCACTCGTACTTATCTTGGAAGTTTTAGAGTATCCGTTTCAAGTTGTCTAATAATCAAGTAAAGGTCTCCAAGTAGTCCATAACCGCGGACACGACTATTCGAATAGATCAATACCCTGCAGGGGTGTACGCTTCACACACGTTTCAACACTTACCGCCCATGACTCGTCATCCTTTGAGCGGATATCGGACGAGGATAAACAACAAGGCACTTACCTCACGGCTCCAACTCTAGTCCAATGGATCGCCTGTTTGAGTATGTACCCCAATCAGAAATCTGGCCAAGGTTTCCATTCAGGACTCAAACGATGTATAGACGGTCTGACAAGCCCACCTCGACGGATGGTACTGCGCTCGTCTAAAACTGTGCTACAAAGTAACTGTGCATCTCCTCCCACTCCGGCACAAAATCAAATCGAAGAAGCAATAACCCATGCGAATCCTAGACCATAGTCGGGTGAGTTAGTAGGCCAAACGTGGTCCATATCCCTTCATGTGGAAGTACTCTTGTCTTGGATCACAACACGAGAACTCGGGGCCTAGGGCAGTGTAAATGAGAAAACCCACTATGTACTCCTACACAGCCTCTCATTGTTCACCTTTGTTAGGGTGACTTCACCAACACATTACCATTACATTGCATTGTTCACTTCCATCCCGATACATCACACAGATGGATCATCTTCATTTCAATCACTCTAACATAGCATAGCATAACATGGATGAAGGGCCACATGATGAACACAATCAATCCTGGATCTGCTAGGTTGAGGTTTGCTTAATACTGTGGTAGCAATGATAGGTCATGCAAAGGATGGGTTCAACTTAGCGATAGAACGGTAACATGTGAATCACCTAATCATGCATAAGAGAACAAGAGGGAAATGGGTTTATATAGACATGATCAATGGGGTTTGCTTGCCTTGTTGAAGATCATGAGGTGCCACTCTTCAGAGCAGTCGGAAACTACGTCCGGCGATGAATCTATCGAGAAGAGGCAAACACCGAGACAATAAAAAAGTAAACATCACATTGCAATGAACAATCAAGATGTATAACTTAGCATGGCATGGTACTGATGTGCTCTATGTTCAAGTTTCAACATGTTAATTGAAGTTGATTTTAAGAAGAAATTCAAATTCAAACTCCAAATGAATATTCCATTTTGTCCAAATTGCATTTTCTACTGTTTGATCTTTGTAAACTATTTTTTTCATGCTTCAAAGTTGCATAATTGGATTCCTTGCATTTTTATGATAATTTTTCATATATTATTTGTTCAATTTGGAGTTATAGTTATTTTTCTATGATTTATTGAAGTTTTAGTTATTTTCTGTAATTTTCTATTAACAGAGAAAAGATTTATTGCGTCATCATGACACAAGGCTGACATCAGGGGGGGCTGACATGTGGGGTCGCTTTGTCAATGGCACATGTTTAAGTTTCTGTTTAAATTAACTAAACAATGGATTAGAGGGGGCGCTGGCCCCACCTGTCATTGACCCTGGGTCAAATGACCAAAAGATTAGCCCCCTAATTAAGTGCCACGTAGGCTCATCGGGGTTTGGCCGCCGGTGACCAAACTGCACGGCAGCTTGCATTGGAGACGGTGTCTTCGGCCACGAGGAGGCTAGCGGAGGGAACCAAGGGGGAGCCCTCGATGCCGCGCTCCACCCAGTGCATGCAGGGGTCAAAGGGAAGGCCGGAGACAAGGTCGGCTTCGAGCTCGGGCGGCTGCCGTGCTCGGGCCCAACGGAGCGGGTGACAGAGAGTGCTAGGGCGAGAGGGGTTAGGGGGAAAACATGCGCGCGCTCACCCTGATGCCAGAGGGGAAACAGGGAGGAGGCAACCGCTCGCCAGAGAGCTTCGGCCGCGGTGAAGGAATTTGGCACGGGCATCGTCCACGGATCTCCTCCGCTCGAATTGAGTGCGCACGGCAACATAGACGAGTGCGGCGGACGTCCTGGACAACTTGGTGCAGCGAGGGGTGGCCTCTGGCCACGGTAGCGCTCGTCGGTGAACTCCGGGGCTCTCGGGTCCTTGCGGTATCTCGCCGGCGAGAGAGGAGGAAGACCAGAGAAAGGGCGAGAAAGAAAGGGGGCTTGCCCAGGGCCTCCACGACGCGGATAAGGGTGAGGGGAGTAGCCAGGTAGCTGGTTGGCGGCCATGACGGGCACGCCGGTGAGCTGCCTGCCTGCCTGGCCAGGTGGAGAAGACAACCCTACCCTTTTGGTTGGGCTTCCTCTGCTGGGCCAGGTGGGCCAAGGAAGTGGCGTGGCTTTTTTATTTATTTAATTTTGTTTATTTATTTTTCCTTGGAAAATATATCTAGGCATTTTATAAAATGCCCAAAACTTTTATGTGGCCTCACATGGCATATAGCTAACCACTCACAAGTTTTGGATATTTTTGAAATTCAAATAATTTGAATTTAAAATCAAATAGGGTTATTATTAAATTTCCAAGCCCTTCTCTGAATTTTTCAAAAATCTTGGAAAATGCAGTGGGACCCACAACACATGATATGTGATCATGCCCATTTATATGACTTTTCAAAAACTTCAGAAGATTTTTGGAAAAAGATTTTTGTCTGGCCATTAATTTAAATTCTTTTTGAGGCTTTTCCAAATCCCCAATTATGAAAGAAGGAAATTTAAACATGATGCCTTATTTCTAGAAATGAAAAGCACATACCAAAATTAGGGTTGTGACATTCTCGTCAGGATAGAGAGATGCTCGATGCCTCCTCTAGTGGGGTATTCCGCACCAAAAGCGTTGAAGAAATGCGGGATCTTATCGAAAGGATCCAAAAGAACATCAAAGATTGGGAGATCGATAAAGGTATTGAACCCGTTATAAATTATGAGCATGATTACATTGAGAGCTATGTGGAAACTGATTACTTCAATACTTTATGTGCTAAGATTGGTCTTGATTCCCAACTTCTGATTGATTTTTGCAAAGACTTTGCCTCTCATGTTGATTCCTCTAAAAAGAAGGAGGATCACCATCATAAGACCTTTAAGGAATTACCTGTTGATATTCATGTTGCTGACCCTATTTTTCCTGCAGTTATATATGAAAAGCCCCGTTTTCCCGCAAGGATGAGGGAGCATTCTTTTGTGACAGGTATATTAAATAAAAGTGATAGAATGAATGATGAACATGAGGACCTTATTAAGGTCGATCCTCAAGTTACATTGGTTAAAGATCTTGTTACTATTGATATTAGAGATTCCACTATAAATTTTTGTGTTGTTTTCACTAACCTTGTCACAATCAAGAATAAAGGCCCAATTTTAGGTACTCCAGTGGGATCTGTTAAAATAGGAGATCATAATTATTATGGGCTATGCGATTTGGGATCCAGTGCTAGTGCATTCACTCTATCAAGAAGTCATGAGTGAGATTTCACCTTGTGAACTTGAAGAAGTTGATATTACTATTCATCTTGCAAACAGAGAAACCATCTCTCCTATTGGAATTCTAAGAGATGTTGAAGTCTTATGTGGAAAGGTAAAATATCCTACCGACTTTTAGTACTTGGTTCAGTGCAGGATAGTTTTTGTCCAATTATATTTGGTAGACCTTTCCTCAAGACGTGTGGAGCTATTATAGATTGCAGGAAAGGAAAAGTATCTGTCGAATGCAACGGTGAGCCATATGAATTTAGCTTTTCTAAATTCTCCAAGAAAACTCATGGTACTGATTTGCCTAGTAATGATGAAATTATTGAAGATACTGCCTCTATTTCTATTGCTCCCGACGATCCTTTGCAGAATTATATGGAAAACCACGAGAATGATATTCATATGTAGGAAAGAAATGAACTTGATGAAACCTTCTTGAGAAAACCTGCTATCCTGAAGCACAACCTTCTGGATGAACCTTTAGGAATTCTATCACAACCAAAAGAAGACCCGGTGTTCGATCTAAAGCCTCTTCCCGATACGCTCAAGTATGCTTATTTAGATGAAAAGAAAGTATATCCTATTATTATCAATTCTAACCTTTCAGTATATGAAGAAGAGCGATTATTGGAAACCCTTCGTAGACACCGAGGCGCGATTGGATATACTCTTGATGATCTCAAAGGAATTAGTCCATCTATCTGTCAACATACTATCGACCTTGATCCCGATGCTAAACCGGTTGTTGATCATCAACGACGGTTGAATCCTAAAATGAAGGATGTTGTGAGGAGAGAGATCCTCAAGCTCCTATCCGCAGGTATTATTTACCATATAGCTCATAGTAAGTGGGTAAGTCCGGTACATTGTGTTCCTAAGAAAGGAGGCACAAGTGTTGTTCCTAATGATAAGAATGAACTAATCCCTCAAAGAATTATTATTGGATATAGAATGTGTATTGATTACAGAAAGTTGAACAAGGTGACAAGGAAGGATCACTACCCGTTGTCGTTCATCGACCAAATGCTTGAAAGGTTATCCAAAAACACCCACTTTTTCTATCTAGATGGATATTCTAGCTTCTCTCAAAGTCATGTGAACACTGCTGATCAAGAGAAGACCACTTTTACTTGTACTTTTGGTACTTATGCTTATAGACGTATGCCTTTCGGTCTATGCAATGCCCTTGCTACTATTTTTTGAATGTTTACTGTGAGACAACAACCCCATAGTCTTTTAATTCCAGAAATTCCAGGCCTGTTTAAATTTGCTCCCACAAGGAGTCGAACCCAGGACCTGGCATGCTACTAGGTTTCCTGCAACCACTAGGCTACAAGCCCGTTCGCGCCCCTGCTACTTTTCAAAGGTGTATGTCTGCTATCTTTCATGGTTTTCATGAGGAAATTGTTGACGTATTCATGGACGATTTCTCCGTCTATGGAAATTCTTTTGACCATTGTCTCCACAACCTTAATAAAGTTTTGCAGAGATGTGAAGAGACAAATTTGGTACTCAACTGGGAAAAGTGCCACTTCATGGTCAACAAGGGAATTGTTCTTGGCCACAAGATTTCCGAAAGGGGAGTCGAGGTGGACAGGGCCAAGATTGAAGCAATTGAGAGGATGTCCTATCCAAGGGACATCAAAGGTATTCGTAATTTTCTCGGTCATGCTGGTTTATATTGAAGATTTATTAAAGAAATTTCTAAGACTTCAAGACCCCTCATCAATCTTCTTAAGAAGGATATCCCTTTTGTGTTTGATGAAGATTGTAAGGAAGCCTTCGAAGTTCTTAAAAAAGCTTTAATGACCGCTCCTATAGTCCAACATCCTGATTGTAATTTACCTTTCAAAATCAAATGTGTTGCTAGTGACTTTGTTGTTGGAGCTGTGCTAGGACAAAGGGTTGATAAGAAACTGAATGTTATACGTTATGCTAGCAAAACCCTTGATAGTGCTCAAAAGAATTATGCTACTACTGAAAATGAATTTTTAGCAGTAGTGTTTGCTTATGATAAATTTAGACCATACATTGTTGATTACAAAGTCATTATACACACTAACCATGCTGCTATTAAGTATCTCGTGGAGAAGAAGGATGCCAAACCTAGGCTTATCCGATGGGTTCTTCTTCTTCAAGAATTTGATTTGAAGATTGTTAACAGGAAAGGAGCAGATAATCCCATAGCGGAAAATCTTTCCAGGATAGAGAACATACCACATGATCCTATTCCGGTTAATGATAGCTTTCCTGATGAACAGTTAGCTGTTTTGAGAATACAATCTATTTCTGATCCTTGGTTTGCATATTATGCTAACTTTATTGTTACTAAGTTTTTACCTCCAGGTTTAACATTTCATCAAAGGAAGAAATTCTTCCATGACTTGAGGTATTACTTTTGGGATGACCCACACCTTTTTAGAGAATGCCTGGATAGGATCGTGAGAAGACGCATACCGGATCATGAGCAGAAGGATATCTTGAGGGACTATCATGATAGTCCTGATGGCACTAAAGTAGTTCTCCTCGTTGGCTACCCCAAGTGGAAGGTTGAGATGTAGAGTAGCAGTAATTTACCTCGATGAAGATACCAAGGTTTGTCTCCAGTAGGACTCTGACGACGACAAGTAGGTGACAAGAACGATAGATATTGATAGCGCGAGGTTGACGCGGACCTACACACATCAACAAATAACTTTTCTACCAATGAGTACAAAGGGGTTGTCAATCCCTCTAGCCTTACCGTTTACAAAGGATCAAACACAACAGATAATGGAAGTGATAATTGCAACTAGAAAGTAAATACAGGAAGTAAATTGAGGGTGTAAACAGTAATGGAAATATGGACCGGGGTCCCATGAAGTTCACTAGTGATGTCTCTCTCCCAAAAGACGATAAACAGCTATGCGAGGTGAAAAAATTACAGCTGGGCAATTTACAGGATTAAGAACACACCGCAATGCTAACTATGCTATAAAAGAAAGGAAGAGGCTCAAAAGCATGGGCAGTACGCCAAGACAAGTAGACCAAAACCGATCTACATCTACTCACTAATTACCCACCTTGAGAGATCTATCCAGAACATCTCGCTGATATTAAGTTGCGAGCCCCACCCAAAGTGTAAGCCCCAAGCAACAGACAACTGCATTAAAACAACTTTGCGTAAAGTAAACAATCGTTGCAACCGCGGTTACAAGCACCGTTGTTTTCCCCCTGGTGGCAACAACACAGCCCCTAGACTCATGTTTTTGTCACTCAAGCTAGTCATCGGGGGGCATGAACCCACAATAATGCATAACGCTCCCTCTTGGAGTTACTACCTACTACTTGGCCAAAGCAATAAATAGCAACGGAGAACATGCAAGAATTACTCAAGAACATAAATATAAAAGGAGAAGAACCAAATATATTACTCATCACAATCTGAACATAATCTCATAATCAGTCAAATCCCAGCAAACTCAACATAGCAACAGCGGAAGAATTACATACGTGCCTTGATCATGTAGGGCAGCTCACAAGGTCTAAACATTGAAGAACAAAGGTGGATATAAGATATCACATAGCTACTGATCATGGACCCATGGTCCAAGGTGGACTACTCACGGCTCATCCGGGAAGTGTCCATGGTGGTGGAGAAGCTCTCGGAGGTTAATCCTCCCTCCGGTAGGGTGCCAGGAAGGGGTCTTCTGGCGCTCCCGATCTTGGAAGCGCGGCGGCAGCAGAATAGAGGGAGATCGCAAAAAAGCGTTCTTTCCTCAGGGGTTTCGGGACGAGAGGCGTATATAGGCGAAGGGGGGCAGCCAGGGGGCCACCATGGAGTCCAGGTGGCCTCCTGGCGCGGCCCCACCCTAGGACGCGCCCCCTGGACGCCTGGACACCTGGTGGGGCCCCCTGGATCCCCTTCGTACGTCTGTAAGCTTCCGGGACGCTGATTTTTTATATATTTTTCCCGAATTCTTTTGGGCACTTTAAGTAATGGGAAAACCTGAAATAGAAAAACAACAGAAACAGAAACTGGCACTGGGGTGCACTGAGTTAATAGGTTAGTCCAATTATGATCAAAAGTGTATGAAAGTGCATAAAAAATATAGCAATATCACCCAAAACTTGCATGGAGCAAGCAGAAATTATAGATACGTTTGGGACGTATCAACATCCCCAGGCTTAATTCCTGCTTGTCCTGGAGTAGGTAAATGATAACAAGCATAATTTTTGTGGTGACATGCTACCAACCACAAAGTAACTTTTAAGTAAGGAAGGCAAGGCATGTAATTCAATTCAATTCATAACAAGCAAGAGTCTATATTAGAATTGAAACAAGCAACATAAGAACATAAAGGTGCAAGATCTCTCGCTGTCTGTGCCTCGGATATCTCCAAATGGTGTTTGCGTGAAAGAAGTGAGAGATGGGATTATGAGAGAGTAAAAAAATACTATTTATTTTAGTTGAGAACTCAATCTAATAAAGTTTCACACTTGTTCTTCTTTGGAATCTTATCTTGACTCATCCCCAGACCACTAGCCAGGTACAAGTCAAACTGATCCACTCCCTTTCGACTTTTTGAGCACTCATGCAATGGATGAGCGTAAGCAAGAAAGTTGACACTTATGATGGCAAAGAGAGAAATAGTGGAGGAGGACGATAAAAAAGGGGTGAAGGATCACATCAATGAGGAGAATCATAGGCGAGAAAAAGCCAAATGATAGATATGATGTGAGGAGTAGGGATTTCCATGCAACAGATGCACATATGAGATATGGAAAGCTCTCCAATGGAACTAGTGTGGTGGGCCCCCTGGCTGCCCCCTTCGCCTATATATTCTCCGTGACGGGATTCTTCCAAAGACAGAACCCTTTTTCGCGATCTTGCCTCTGTTCCGCCGCCGCCGTGCTTCCAAGATCGGGAGCGCCAGCAGACCTCTTCCCGGCACCCTTCCGGAGGGAGGATCAACCTCCGGGAGCCTCTCCTCCACCATGGACGCTTCCTGGATGATCCGTGAGTAGTCTACCATAGACCATGGGTCCGTTATCAGTAGCTATGTGATGTTCTCCTCCCCCTCTTTGTTCTTCATGGATTAGACCTCCTGAGCTTCTCTACATGCTCGAGGCACTTATGTAATTTTCTGTTGTTGCTATGCCGAGTTTTCTGGGATCTTATGGATTATGAGACTATGTTCAGCTTGTGATTGAGTAATATATTTTGTTCTTATCTTTTATATTTATGTTCTTGAGTAATTCATGCATGTTCTTCGTTGTTGTTTATTGCTTTGGCCAAGTAGTAGGTAGTGACTCCAAGAGGGAACGTTATGCTCGATTGTGGGTTCATGCCCCCTGATGACATGCCGAGTCTAGGGGATGTGTTTTTGCCACAAGGGGGAAAACAACGGTGCTTGTAACCGCAGTTGCAAGTTTTGTTTACTTTACGCAAAGTGCTTTTTAATGCAGTTGTCTATTGCTTTGGCTTTACACTTTGAGTGGAGCTCGCAACTTAATACCAGCGAGATGTTCTGGATAGATATCTCAAGGTGGACGATTAGTAGTAGATGCAGTTGGATTTCGGTCTACTTATTTTGGCGTACCGCGAATGCTTTTGAGCCTCGTCCTTTCTTTGTAGCATAGTTATCATTCGCTTTCACCCGTAATCCTTTCAATTGCCCAGTTGTGATTTGTTTACTTCGCATAGCAGTTTTATCGTCTTTTGGGAGAGAGACATCACTAGTGAACATCATGGGACCCCGGTCCATATTCTCATCACTGTTTACGCGCTCTTTTATTTTCCGCTTTTACTTTCTAGCTGCTATCACCATTATCATTATCCCTTGTGTTTGATCCTTTGTAAACAACAAGACCGGAGAGATTGAGAACCTCTCTGAACTTCGTTGGGAGCAAATTTATTTGTTGTGCGTGCGCCGGTGTCACCTTCTTTGCCGCTTTCGATTCCTACGGGAGACAAACCCTATCCTCTACATAAGGGAAATTTGCTTCTATCCTACATGTCACCTTCCACTTGGGGTAACCAACGAAGGGCGAGAAACCATTATCATCTCTCGCACATCGGGCAAATTTCTGGCGTCGTTGCCGGGGACTCAAATCATCAAGATAGGGGAGTTGCACACTATATTTTACCTTTGCTTTTTAGTCTTGTTAGTTTACCTTTCAGTTTTTATCTTAGTGTGCCATATCAAAAATCACAAAAAAAATATTTAGCTTGCTAGTAGTTTCGTCATGTCTGGTCCTTTTTCCTTTGTTGAGACAGAGGTTCTCACCTTTAAACAAAAATGTGGTGAAAATTTAAAAGATGCTTGGTATAGAATTAATGATTCTCAAAAAATAGCCACCAAGAAGCAATCCACTACTATCCTGCTTAGAAATTTTATGTTGTAATTACTCCTTGGAATAGGTTCATTCTAGATAATGCTATCAATGGGAATTTCCTACAAGCCCCAACTTGGGAGTCTCTTAATGTTATTGAAAATCTTGTTGGAAATCTCCCTGTTGCTAGCATACAAGAGGATATCACTCTAGCTCACATTATGAAAAAACTTGAAAAGATAGAGTTATAAATACCAAGCATAAATAGGATAAATTAGTTGGATCACAAGATTCAAGGGAATTTGAATAGACTTGATAACTCCATGCATAAAATTATTAAAACCTTGTAGACCATCAAATCCCATGATATAGATCCTTCTAGGATTGATAAGATTGAGGAAATCATTAACACTTTCGGAACTAATTTCTCCTCAATAAAACCAAAAAGGGGAGAAACACCGGCAAGAAGGGAACCTAAGTTAAATAATGTCCCTAAGGTTCCTCAACCTAAAACTAATACACCCATTGCCAAGGGAGTTGAAACTGTGAAAACTTTGGAAGAAATGTCCCTCTTAGATAAATTTCTAAATGAAACTCCCATTGATTTTCTGCCTTTCGGTTTTATCCCTAGAAGTATCTTTATGAGGCCTTTATTTGAAAGATCTCTTAAAACTAGTTGTACAGTTGAAGATCTTTTTGATGATCTTGATGATGGTTTGATTGATTCAACTAGATTCTTCTTTTTTCTTTCTGCCTAGCTTAAAGGCGTAAAAGAAAGCACTTGTTGGGAGGCAACCCAAGTTGTTTTTACTTCTGTTTTTAGTGGTCTTGATGATTTTTACTACCGTAGCAACATAATTGTATCTTTATTTTCAAGCTTTGTGCCAAGTTCTAGCCTCTTATGATAAGGGAAGCAAAAGTTGAAAAAATGCTGCCCAGAAAACAGATTCTGTCTGCTTGACCGAAAAAATCTAAACAAATCACCAGTTCATCTTTTTGAGCTGAATTTTTTACAAAGAATTCTCTATACAATTGTGAAACTTTCATATGTTTTGAGTTTTTTTATTTGAGTTGCACAAGTACCCGGAAAAAATTATTTACTACCTGCTATTCTGTTTTTCACAGATTCTTCCACGTTTTTTCTTTCTTCACTTTTGCAAACCTTAAGCTTGCTTCTTCTTTGCAATTTTTTTTGGAAATCTTGAGAAACAGTAACTCTTCAATAATATCTTTATTTCCAGTAAAGGAAAATTATTTTATTAAGGGTACTAACCTCTCTAATCAGCTTATGATGAGTTATGTATGAAGGGAGTTTTCAAGTGTGCGAGGGAAGATGATGAAAGAAGATCCGGGAGTGTCAAACCCTCAAGCTTTGGGATGCCCCCATGCATCCCCAATAAATATTCAAGGATACTCAAGCGTCTAATCTTTGAGATGCCCCCGTGCATCCCCTTCTCCATCAACAATCATCAGTTCGTCCTCTGTCTCACTATATTTTTATCACTTCATGCGTTATGTGCTATGCTTGGAGCGTCTCGCTCTTAGGTTTCCTTTTTATTGTTTCTTGCTGTTCATAACAAGTTACACCCCAGCTTACTTTGTGTGGGAAATAAACACGCTCCACTTCAATCTAGAACACATCATAGGATTTTCATGCTTATCTTTCTCTGTTGTGTGTTCTTTATCTTTTCGTAGCCGCTGCCATGTTTAGCTCTTAGTTTTCATGTTTATCTTTTTAAAGACCTTTAGATTTAGTTTAGTTTAGCATGTTGCTGGAACTCTCTTTAGTTTTCATGTTTATCTTGTTAGGAGAGTTGGTTGTTGCACTGAGTTGTGTCTTGTCCTGAAAGTAGGTAATTGAGGTTGCTATTCAATTGTAGTAGTAACTTGCAATAGTTTTGAGGTATTGTTGTGAGTAATGTTTGAAATTTTGGTGTCAAGATCTCTACCCTATTAGTGATAGGTGTCGTATTTTGGGCAATCCGTTTTTATTTTCAAACCTACAAAACTAGTTGAGAACTCTAGCTACTAGATGGATCACTAATATTTTGAGGGATCGAATATTAGAGTACACTCACGTACCATGAGTCGAGGATGTGCAAGGAGAACCAAACCCCCATACGCTCCTCCTTGGGGTACTTGTCTCTTTGTGAACCTCCTCATTAGATTGAGAGTTACCGATAATAAGTGCATGAGTTCTTCGGACTAATGTAAGTATTGAAAGTTGACCCTTCCACCTCCTCATATTTGCTAGCCTCTTCGGTACCGTGCATTGCCCTCTTCTCACTCCGAGAGTTGGCGTCCACCTCGCCGGTGCAGCCAAACCCTTGGCATATTCTCTGTCATCATAAACCTCCGTATATCTTTCTTCAAAACGGCCACCATACCTACCTATCAAGGCATTTCCATAGCCTTTCCGAGATATATTGCCACGCAACATCCACCTCTTCATGACTTGATCTTCATCTCATACATGTTCTTGCTACACTGGCAGAGGCATACATTTGCATACATGATGATAGCTACATCTTCTTTATGTTGAGTACTTTGTAAAGTGTGAAGATCTTCTATACCTTCTTGTAAAATAGAGTGTTTCCCTTAAGTGAGGAAAAGATCCCAAAGTGGACAAAATTTAAAAGATCCCAAAGAGGACAAATGAGAGTTAAATAGAAAGAGCCATTGAGGCCACAAAAAATACAAAAAATAGAAAAAATAAATACAAAGAGAGAAAGGGGCAACACTACGATTTCTTTTGAAAGATCTACACCCGTACTCCCTCTTATCTTGTACTCCATAGGGATGATCATTTATGCATATAGCTATGTGGGGACCTTCACACTATAGAACTTGGCTTGCATTTTCCAAGGATGAGCCTCCTCAAACGAGCTCTAGGTCTTCATGAGCGAGCAAGTTGGATGCATGCCCACTAGTTCCATTGGAGAGCTTTCCTTAGCTCATATGTGCATCCATTGCATGGCAAGCCCTACTCCTCACATCATATCTATCATTTGGCCTTCTCTCTCCTATGATTTTCCACATTGATGTGAGCCTCTCTCACCCTTTTTGTCTTCCTCCTCCACCATATCTATCGCTTTGCCATCCTAAGTGTCAACTCTCGTGCTTACGCTCATCCATTGCATGAGTGCTCAAAATATCGAAAGGGAGTGGATAAAATTGACTTGTACCTGCCTAGTGGTCTGGGGACGAGTCAAGATAAGATTCAAAGAAGACCAAGTGTGAACCTTTAGTAGATTGAGTTCTCAACAAAAATATTTTTTCTCTCGTATTCCCATATACCCCTTATTGCACGCAATCACCATATGGAGACATTCGAGTCACGGACAGCAAGAGCTCTTGCACCTTTATGTTCTTATGTTGCTTGTTTCAATGCTAATATAGACTCTTGCTTGTTACGACTTGAATTGAATTACATACCTTGATTGCTTTACTTTCAAAGTTCTTATATGGTTGGTAGCATGTCACCACAGAAATTATGCTTGTTATCATTTACCTACTCGAGGACGAGCAGGAATTAAGCTTGGGGATGTTGATACGTCCCAAATGTATATATAATTTCTGCTTGCTCCATGCATGTTTTGTGTGATATTGCTATGATCTAGATAAACTTTCATACAATTTTGATCATATTTGGACTAACTTATTAACTCAGTGCACCACAGTGTCAGTTCCTATTTTCTGCTATTTTTCCATTTCAGGTTTCCCCGATGTTAAATGTGCTCCAAAAATTCGGGAAAATCTGATAAAAAATCAGCGTGAAGGAACCTTCCGGAATCACCAAGGTGGGGCCAGTGGTCCACCAATAGGGGCCCAGGTGCCCTGGTGGCGCTCCCTAGGGGCTGGCCGCGCTAGGGGGAGCCTAGACCCCTGGTGGGGCCCCTGGCTGCCCCCCTTCGCCTATATATTGTCCATGACGGGATTCTTCCGAAGACAGAACCCTTTTTCATGATCTCACCTCTATTCCGCCGCCGCCGCCGCGCTTCCAAGATCGGGAGCGCCAGCAGACCTCTTCCCGGCACCCTGCCGGAGGGAGGATTGACCTCCGGGACCCTATCCTCCACCATGGACGCTTCCCGGATGATGCGTGAGTAGTCTACCTTGGACCATGGGTCCATGATCAGTAGCTCTGTGATGTTCTCCTCCCCTTTTTGTTCTTCATGGACTAGACCTCATGAGATGCCCTACATGATCGAGGCACTTATGTCATTTTCTGCTGTTGCTATGCTGACTTTTCTGGGATTTGATGGATTATGATACTATGTTCAGTTTGTGATTGAGTAATATATTTTGTTCTTATCTTTTATATTTATGTTCTTGAGTATTTCATGCATGTTCTTCGTTGTTGTTTATTGCTTTGGCCAAGTAGTAGGTAGTGACTCCAAGAGGGAACGTTATGCTCGATTGTGGGTTCATGCCCCCTGATGACATGCCGAGTCTAGGGGATGTGTTTTTGCCACAAGGGGGAAAACAACGGTGCTTGTAACCGCAGTTGCAAGTTTTGTTTACTTTACGCAAAGTGCTTTTTAATGCAGTTGTCTATTGCTTTGGCTTTACACTTTGAGTGGAGCTCGCAACTTAATACCAGCGAGATGTTCTGGATAGATATCTCAAGGTGGACGATTAGTAGTAGATGCAGTTGGATTTCGGTCTACTTATTTTGGCGTACCGCGAATGCTTTTGAGCCTCGTCCTTTCTTTGTAGCATAGTTATCATTCGCTTTCACCCGTAATCCTTTCAATTGCCCAGTTGTGATTTGTTTACTTCGCATAGCAGTTTTATCGTCTTTTGGGAGAGAGACATCACTAGTGAACATCATGGGACCCCGGTCCATATTCTCATCACTGTTTACGCGCTCTTTTATTTTCCGCTTTTACTTTCTAGCTGCTATCACCATTATCATTATCCCTTGTGTTTGATCCTTTGTAAACAACAAGACCGGAGAGATTGAGAACCTCTCTGAACTTCGTTGGGAGCAAATTTATTTGTTGTGCGTGCGCCGGTGTCACCTTCTTTGCCGCTTTCGATTCCTACGGGAGACAAACCCTATCCTCTACATAAGGGAAATTTGCTTCTATCCTACATGTCACCTTCCACTTGGGGTAACCAACGAAGGGCGAGAAACCATTATCATCTCTCGCACATCGGGCAAATTTCTGGCGTCGTTGCCGGGGACTCAAATCATCAAGATAGGGGAGTTGCACACTATATTTTACCTTTGCTTTTTAGTCTTGTTAGTTTACCTTTCAGTTTTTATCTTAGTGTGCCATATCAAAAATCACAAAAAAAATATTTAGCTTGCTAGTAGTTTCGTCATGTCTGGTCCTTTTTCCTTTGTTGAGACAGAGGTTCTCACCTTTAAACAAAAATGTGGTGAAAATTTAAAAGATGCTTGGTATAGAATTAATGATTCTCAAAAAATAGCCACCAAGAAGCAATCCACTACTATCCTGCTTAGAAATTTTATGTTGTAATTACTCCTTGGAATAGGTTCATTCTAGATAATGCTATCAATGGGAATTTCCTACAAGCCCCAACTTGGGAGTCTCTTAATGTTATTGAAAATCTTGTTGGAAATCTCCCTGTTGCTAGCATACAAGAGGATATCACTCTAGCTCACATTATGAAAAAACTTGAAAAGATAGAGTTATAAATACCAAGCATAAATAGGATAAATTAGTTGGATCACAAGATTCAAGGGAATTTGAATAGACTTGATAACTCCATGCATAAAATTATTAAAACCTTGTAGACCATCAAATCCCATGATATAGATCCTTCTAGGATTGATAAGATTGAGGAAATCATTAACACTTTCGGAACTAATTTCTCCTCAATAAAACCAAAAAGGGGAGAAACACCGGCAAGAAGGGAACCTAAGTTAAATAATGTCCCTAAGGTTCCTCAACCTAAAACTAATACACCCATTGCCAAGGGAGTTGAAACTGTGAAAACTTTGGAAGAAATGTCCCTCTTAGATAAATTTCTAAATGAAACTCCCATTGATTTTCTGCCTTTCGGTTTTATCCCTAGAAGTATCTTTATGAGGCCTTTATTTGAAAGATCTCTTAAAACTAGTTGTACAGTTGAAGATCTTTTTGATGATCTTGATGATGGTTTGATTGATTCAACTAGATTCTTCTTTTTTCTTTCTGCCTAGCTTAAAGGCGTAAAAGAAAGCACTTGTTGGGAGGCAACCCAAGTTGTTTTTACTTCTGTTTTTAGTGGTCTTGATGATTTTTACTACCGTAGCAACATAATTGTATCTTTATTTTCAAGCTTTGTGCCAAGTTCTAGCCTCTTATGATAAGGGAAGCAAAAGTTGAAAAAATGCTGCCCAGAAAACAGATTCTGTCTGCTTGACCGAAAAAATCTAAACAAATCACCAGTTCATCTTTTTGAGCTGAATTTTTTACAAAGAATTCTCTATACAATTGTGAAACTTTCATATGTTTTGAGTTTTTTTATTTGAGTTGCACAAGTACCCGGAAAAAATTATTTACTACCTGCTATTCTGTTTTTCACAGATTCTTCCACGTTTTTTCTTTCTTCACTTTTGCAAACCTTAAGCTTGCTTCTTCTTTGCAATTTTTTTTGGAAATCTTGAGAAACAGTAACTCTTCAATAATATCTTTATTTCCAGTAAAGGAAAATTATTTTATTAAGGGTACTAACCTCTCTAATCAGCTTATGATGAGTTATGTATGAAGGGAGTTTTCAAGTGTGCGAGGGAAGATGATGAAAGAAGATCCGGGAGTGTCAAACCCTCAAGCTTTGGGATGCCCCCATGCATCCCCAATAAATATTCAAGGATACTCAAGCGTCTAATCTTTGAGATGCTCCCGTGCATCCCCTTCTCCATCAACAATCATCAGTTCGTCCTCTGTCTCACTATATTTTTATCACTTCATGCGTTATGTGCTATGCTTGGAGCGTCTCGCTCTTAGGTTTCCTTTTTATTGTTTCTTGCTGTTCATAACAAGTTACACCCCAGCTTACTTTGTGTGGGAAATAAACACGCTCCACTTCAATCTAGAACACATCATAGGATTTTCATGCTTATCTTTCTCTGTTGTGTGTTCTTTATCTTTTCGTAGCCGCTGCCATGTTTAGCTCTTAGTTTTCATGTTTATCTTTTTAAAGACCTTTAGATTTAGTTTAGTTTAGCATGTTGCTGGAACTCTCTTTAGTTTTCATGTTTATCTTGTTAGGAGAGTTGGTTGTTGCACTGAGTTGTGTCTTGTCCTGAAAGTAGGTAATTGAGGTTGCTATTCAATTGTAGTAGTAACTTGCAATAGTTTTGAGGTATTGTTGTGAGTAATGTTTGAAATTTTGGTGTCAAGATCTCTACCCTATTAGTGATAGGTGTCGTATTTTGGGCAATCCGTTTTTATTTTCAAACCTACAAAACTAGTTGAGAACTCTAGCTACTAGATGGATCACTAATATTTTGAGGGATCGAATATTAGAGTACACTCACGTACCATGAGTCGAGGATGTGCAAGGAGAACCAAACCCCCATACGCTCCTCCTTGGGGTACTTGTCTCTTTGTGAACCTCCTCATTAGATTGAGAGTTACCGATAATAAGTGCATGAGTTCTTCGGACTAATGTAAGTATTGAAAGTTGACCCTTCCACCTCCTCATATTTGCTAGCCTCTTCGGTACCGTGCATTGCCCTCTTCTCACTCCGAGAGTTGGCGTCCACCTCGCCGGTGCAGCCAAACCCTTGGCATATTCTCTGTCATCATAAACCTCCGTATATCTTTCTTCAAAACGGCCACCATACCTACCTATCAAGGCATTTCCATAGCCTTTCCGAGATATATTGCCACGCAACATCCACCTCTTCATGACTTGATCTTCATCTCATACATGTTCTTGCTACACTGGCAGAGGCATACATTTGCATACATGATGATAGCTACATCTTCTTTATGTTGAGTACTTTGTAAAGTGTGAAGATCTTCTATACCTTCTTGTAAAATAGAGTGTTTCCCTTAAGTGAGGAAAAGATCCCAAAGTGGACAAAATTTAAAAGATCCCAAAGAGGACAAATGAGAGTTAAATAGAAAGAGCCATTGAGGCCACAAAAAATACAAAAAATAGAAAAAATAAATACAAAGAGAGAAAGGGGCAACACTACGATTTCTTTTGAAAGATCTACACCCGTACTCCCTCTTATCTTGTACTCCATAGGGATGATCATTTATGCATATAGCTATGTGGGGACCTTCACACTATAGAACTTGGCTTGCATTTTCCAAGGATGAGCCTCCTCAAACGAGCTCTAGGTCTTCATGAGCGAGCAAGTTGGATGCATGCCCACTAGTTCCATTGGAGAGCTTTCCTTAGCTCATATGTGCATCCGTTGCATGGCAAGCCCTACTCCTCACATCATATCTATCATTTGGCCTTCTCTCTCCTATGATTTTCCACATTGATGTGAGCCTCTCTCACCCTTTTTGTCTTCCTCCTCCACCATATCTATCGCTTTGCCATCCTAAGTGTCAACTCTCGTGCTTACGCTCATCCATTGCATGAGTGCTCAAAATATCGAAAGGGAGTGGATAAAATTGACTTGTACCTGCCTAGTGGTCTGGGGACGAGTCAAGATAAGATTCAAAGAAGACCAAGTGTGAACCTTTAGTAGATTGAGTTCTCAACAAAAATATTTTTTCTCTCGTATTCCCATATACCCCTTATTGCACGCAATCACCATATGGAGACATTCGAGTCACGGACAGCAAGAGCTCTTGCACCTTTATGTTCTTATGTTGCTTGTTTCAATGCTAATATAGACTCTTGCTTGTTACGACTTGAATTGAATTACATACCTTGATTGCTTTACTTTCAAAGTTCTTATATGGTTGGTAGCATGTCACCACAGAAATTATGCTTGTTATCATTTACCTACTCGAGGACGAGCAGGAATTAAGCTTGGGGATGTTGATACGTCCCAAATGTATATATAATTTCTGCTTGCTCCATGCATGTTTTGTGTGATATTGCTATGATCTAGATAAACTTTCATACAATTTTGATCATATTTGGACTAACTTATTAACTCAGTGCACCACAGTGTCAGTTCCTATTTTCTGCTATTTTTCCATTTCAGGTTTCCCCGATGTTAAATGTGCTCCAAAAATTCGGGAAAATCTGATAAAAAATCAGCGTGAAGGAACCTTCCGGAATCACCAAGGTGGGGCCAGTGGTCCACCAATAGGGGCCCAGGTGCCCTGGTGGCGCTCCCTAGGGGCTGGCCGCGCTAGGGGGAGCCTAGACCCCTGGTGGGGCCCCTGGCTGCCCCCCTTCGCCTATATATTGTCCATGACGGGATTCTTCCGAAGACAGAACCCTTTTTCATGATCTCACCTCTATTCCGCCGCCGCCGCCGCGCTTCCAAGATCGGGAGCGCCAGCAGACCTCTTCCCGGCACCCTGCCGGAGGGAGGATTGACCTCCGGGACCCTATCCTCCACCATGGACGCTTCCCGGATGATGCGTGAGTAGTCTACCTTGGACCATGGGTCCATGATCAGTAGCTCTGTGATGTTCTCCTCCCCTTTTTGTTCTTCATGGACTAGACCTCATGAGATGCCCTACATGATCGAGGCACTTATGTCATTTTCTGCTGTTGCTATGCTGACTTTTCTGGGATTTGATGGATTATGATACTATGTTCAGTTTGTGATTGAGTAATATATTTGATTCTTATGTTTTATATTTATGTTCTTGAGTAATTCTTGCATGTTCTCCGTTGCTGTTTGTTTCTTTGGCCAAGTAGTAGGTAGTGACTCCAAGAGGGAACATTATGCTCGATTGTGGGTTCATGCCCCCTGATGACACGCTTGAGTGACAGAAACATGAGTCTAGGGGATGTGTTGTTGCCACAAGGGGGAAAACAATGGTTTGTTTTAACCGCGGTTGCAAGTATTGTTTACTTTAATGCAGTTGTCTGTTGCTTTTTAATGCAGTTGTCTGTTGCTTTGGGTTTACACTTTGGGTGGGGATCGCAACTTAATACCAGCGATATGTTCTGGATAGATATCTCAAGGTGGATGATTAGTAGTAGATGCAGTTGGATTTCGGTCTACTTATTTTGGCGTACCGCCCATTCTTTTGAGCCTCATCCTTTCTTTGTAGCATAGTTAGCATTGGTTTGCTCCCGTAATCATGTCAATTGCCCAGTTGTGATTTGTTTACCTCGCATAACAGTTTTATCGTCTTTTGGGAGAGAGACATCACTATTGAACATCACGAGACCCCGGTCCCTATTATCATCACTATTTACGCGCTCTTTTATTTTCCGCTTTTACTTTCTAGCTTCTATCACCATTATCATTATCCCTTGTGTTTGATCCTTTGTAAACAACAAGACCGGAGAGATTGACAACCTCTCTGAACTTTGTTGGGAGCAAAGTTATTTGTTGTGTGTGTGCAGGTCCACGTCAACCGCTAAATTTCTAGCGTCGTTTTCACCTATTTTGCCTCTTTCGATTCCTACGGGAGACAAAACCTTTCCTCTACATAGGGGAAATTTGCTGCTATCATACATCTCACCTTCTACTTGAGGTAACCAATGAAGGCGAGAATCCAGTATCATCTCTCGCACCTCAGTTATCCTTGCGCATCATCGAATCATGGTACGTGATTGTACTCTAATATCCGATCTCTCCAATGATTAGTGATTCATCTAGTAGCTAGAGTTCTCAACTAGTTTTTTGTATTTTTCGAAAATAAACACGTAATGCCCAAAATACGACATCTATCACTAATAGGATAAAGCTCTTGACACCAAAAGTTCAAACATTACTCAAAACAATACCTCAAAACTATTGCAAGCTACTACTACAATTGAATAACAACCTCAATTACCTACTTTAAGTCAAGACACAAAACTCAGTGCAACTGGCCAACTCTCTAAACAAGATAAACATTTAGACTCAAGAGAGTTCCATCAAAAAACTAAATAAAATCTTTCAAAAAGATAAGCATGAAAACTAAGAGCTAAGCATGACAGTAGCTACGAAAAGATAAAGAACACACACAGCAAAGAAAGATAAGCATGAAAATCCTATAATGTGTTCTAGGTTGAAGTTGAGCGTGTTTCTCTCCCACACAAAGAAATCTGGGTTCTAACTTGCTATGAACATCAATCAAAGCTAAAGAAAACTAAAAAAGTAAAGAGTAAGATGCTCCAAGCATAGCACATAACGCATGAAGTGATAAAAATATAGTGGAACGAAGGACGAACTGATAATTGTTGATGGAGAAGGGGATGCACGGGGGCATCCCCAAGCTTAGATGCTTGAGTCTCCTTGGATATTTCTCAGGGGTGCATGGGGGCATCCCCAAGCCTTAGCATTTGACACTCCCGGATCTTCTTTCATCATCTTCCTTCGCACACTTGAAAACTCCCTTCATACATAACTCATCATAAGCTGACTAGAGAGGTTAGTACCCATAATAAAGTAATATTCCTCTACTGGAAATAAGGATATTCTTTGAAGAGCTACTGTTCCTCAAGATTACCAATTAGTTTTTTCAAAGAAAAAAACTAGCGCAAGATTTGCAAAACTGGGAAAAGGAAAAACAGGGCAGAATATGTGAAAAACAGACCAGCAAGTAGTAAATAATTTTTTTGGGGTACTTCTGCAACTCAAATAAAAAAACTCATAACAGATGCACGAAGGATAATTGTATAGGGCACGCTGTCAAAAAAATTCAGGTCAAAAAGATGATATGGTGATTTTATTAGAATTTTTCCGTCCAGGGACATAATCTGTTTTCTAGACAGCATGTCACAACTTTTGAACTTTCTTACAACCAGAGGCTAAACTTGGCACAAAGCTTGAAAATTAAGATACAATTATGTTGCTACAGTAGTAACAATCGTCAAGACCACTAAAAAAGGAAGGAAAACATCTTGGGTTGCCTCCCACCAAGCTTTCTTTTACGCCTTTGAGCTAGGCACAAAGCAAAAAGAGGAATAAAAAATCATCATAATTGTCAGAGTTATAAAACCCTTCAAATGGTTCCTCAACAAGTTCATTCTTGTTTCTTTTAGAAATGGGGTACGTACCTTTTGCTTTCCCACGTAAGTGTATTTGCCCCTTAACTATATCTATGAATCCCTTCATGGCTCGGAGCAAATCCATTCCAAGCACTATGTTGCCTTGTTTGGCTTCATGATGAAGAAATCAACCATTGCAATCCCTTTAAGTAATGTAACTAGTACGTCTTTAATCCTTTCCTGGATCTCAGAAATATCAATATTATCGTGTTCATGATAGGATGATAAATTGTCCATGTTTAATTTTAAAGAATCATAAACTACTTTTGGCATTGTAGAAACCATGTATCCAATATCACAAAAATCAAGGAAGTCTTGGTTAGAGATGCTAATTCTAACAAAAGGCTCCCAGTCACCATCTATCTCAAAAATATCTTTCTTATTGGGCTTGGGTTTCTCTACTTTTCTCAAGTCTAGAGCATCCATTCTCCTCTCAATAGTACCAAGTCTATCTATAATAGTATCAAAACTATGATCATCAACAAAATAGCTAGATAGACCATGTATAATATCAAGAGCTCTAGCTTCATCACACTCTAAGAAATCTTCTTCAACTATAATATCAAGAGAGTATTTACACAACTTAAAAATACCATGGCAAACATTTCTGAGCACAATTTTTATAGGTATCCAAGGCATAATTCTCCTATGTGCATCAGAAATTCTGTCGCATGCCTTCTTCATATTCTCTCCATCCCTTTGATGGAAATATAGAACTTCCGATTCCCTCAAGGAAACAAGTACCAACATACTTGACTAAAAAGGGAAGACTACTAAAAGCAAGCACTACATGAAACATGAGTTTTGCCGTCAGCCGAAGATGACGACAAACATATGGAAAACAGACGTCAAAGCCTTTGCCGTCAGCTCCCGGACGGCAACATGTTTGTCAGCACTTTAGTTGGCAGCGAGCGGCGTTGCCGTCAGCCGAAGATCGACCGACGGCAAAGGTTTTGCCGTCAGCCATTATGTACAGGTGGACGGCAACGTCGCTTGTACGGCCAGTCGGTGACTTAACCCCGTAAAGGGGTTAACGACGTGTGTTGCCGTCAGCCGGGACGACAGCTGACGACAAAGAAGTTGCTCTGGGTCCCACATGTCCGGTGGTCGACGGCAGCCAGTCTGCCTGGGCCCTCTGTCAGCCCTTTGTCGTGAGCTCGTAGGGTGGCTGACGACAAAGCCGTGACCATATGGTCACTCCCACAGCCCTAGGAAGCACAGGTGGTCCCCACATGTCGGCTTTGCCGTCATCTAGTCGACGGCAACTCCTTTGCAAAGTCCCCTGTTTCTTTATTTTTTGTTTGTTTTCTGTTTATTCCCTGCATTTAAACAATAACATGAATATATATATGTATAACAAGTGCACAACCTAGAACCAGCATATGGACCACAATCATTCTATATATACAACAACACAACCATGCATCATATTGATCACAAGTGCATCAACCATCATATGGATCACAAGTACAAAGAACCAAAACTACAAGTATACAAGTTCAGCATGACAAGTGGTGCAAACATAACCACAAGTCTAGAACTACAAGTGGCGCAACATCAAAAAGACTAACATCCTATATGTACAGCACACTCCAAGCTTCATCCATACATTTAGCTAAATCTGCAAAATGAAAACATAATCATGTTAGTGGCGAAAAAGAAGAAATCTAAAATGAAGTTTATATTTGAAACTAGCTAGGTATAAAAAGAAGCTAAGTAAATGTCAGTTTTAGCCTTTATAAGCTAAGTATAAAGAAGAACAAGAAGAAGAAGAAGAAGAAGAGGATAACAAGGAGAAGAAGAAGAATAAGGAGAAAGAGGAAGAAGATGGAGAGGAAGAAGATGGAGAAAAAGAAAAAGAAAAAAGAGAAAAGGTAAGAATAAGAAGATATTTTATTCTTCTTCTTCCTTTTCACCTTTTTCTTCTTGTCTTCTTTCTTTTCCTCATCTCCTTCTTTTCTTAGACCTTAAGAGCTAAATATATCTCATTTTAGATCTAACTAAGCTAGTAATTCATTTTTGAGCTTTATATGGCAAGTATAAGTCATTTTTGAGGTTTATAAGCTACTAAAGTAAATTTTTATCTAACTAAGCTAGTAAATTCATTTTTGAGCTTTTATAAGCCAAGTACAAGTCGTTTTTGAGGTTTATAAGCTTATAAAACCAGGATTTAACTTTATAAGCTTATAAAGTCATTTCTTAGCTTTTATAAGTCAAGTATAAGACAATATTTATCTAACTAAGATATTAATATCAATTTTGAGGTTTGTGAGCTTATAAAGTCATTGAGGAGCTTTTATAATCCAAATATATGTCATTTTTTTAGGTTACAAGCTTATAAAGCCGAGTTTAAGCTTTATAAGCCAAGTATAAGTTATTTTTTAGGTTTATAGGCTACTAAAGTCATTTTTTAAATCTAACTAAGCTAGTAAATTCAGTTTTGAGCTTTTATAAGCCAACTACAAGTCATTGTTGACATTAATAATCTACTAATTTAAATTTTGAGCTTTATAAGCTTATAAAGCCAGGTTTGAGCTTTATAAGCTTATAAAGTCCGTTCTTAGCTTTTATAAGCCAAGTATAAGTCAATATTTATGTAACTAAGCTATTAATATCATTTTTGAGGTTTGTGAGCTTATAAAGTCATTGAGGAGCTAACTATGCAAATTTTAATCTAATGAAGCTAAATAGTACATAAGTAACTTACTAGAGGACACCTCAAGGCTAAGAAGCACCGCCAGGTGGGTTGCTCGGGGATTCATTAGGAGATTCTTTTGGGTTGTGAGATGCAGCTCCGGAATGATGCTGCAACAAAGGATGAGTTGCAATGTGGTAAGCACAACGACACTCAATGATATAAGACCGGGCTATATTGATCATTGAAAGAAACTCACCGTATCGGAAGGAGAAACGATAGGTGTCGGCATCGGTGGAGGGGTAAGACCTTGCTTCTCCCACATACTCTGTGAGTTAGTTTTTGAGGACTCAAGCATATTAGCAAGTAAACCAAACATGCATAGCATTCTTGGTGGATATATATGAAGAAGTAGTAACTTACCGAGAAGAGGTCGTAGATGGCCTTCGTCTGGGCATTATTGCGTGCCCTCTCCTTCTCCAATATCATCTCCGTCCTCTCCTCCAATAACCTCTGGGTCCTGTCATCCGCCAGCCGATCCTTCTCCTCCGCCATCCGGTCCCTCTTCGCCAAATGTTGTGCCAACAACTCTTGTGTCGTCTGTCTCTCCCTCTGAATGGCGTCCTGCAAGCATTCCGCAATATAGCAATTAAATCATTATCGCTACGCAATCTAAAGAACGAAAGGAAGAATTTAGACAAAGTTATACCTGTATAGCAAGATCAACTGGTCGCGGGCGAGATCGTACAGAAGGAGCGGAGCTCGTTTGCCTCGCCTTGATCTGAGGTAGAGTCTCCGGGCAAGGTATGAAGCAATTGTACATGGAGGTACTTCCATGATACTTACCGCCACCAGAAAACATCAAGGCCTTCGGATCAATCTCCTCCTGGCTCGGGTCAAACTCAGGACCGCGCAACTATTTCGCCACCTCAGAATATGCCATCATCTTGTGGTAGGCTGCAGCGCTGGTGTTCGCCACCTCAGAATATACCCTCGGAATATGCTTTCACCTCTTTGTACTTTCCCTTATGGGCCATGGAAAATCCGTGAAATCCCTTAGGAAGAGGTTGATTATGGTATTTGGCGTACAATGAAAAGAGAAATATCTAATCAGTACAAGAAAAACTATGAAAAAATCAATTGATTAATGATGGAAGGACATGAAACTGAAAATATGCCACATACCCATTTTTTGGTGTACTCATGGATGTTGATATGGCCTTGGTGGTGTGCCACACCAACCATTTGTGCACGCCTATCCTTGGCAGTTTTTTGGGTGGCCAACCAAGCATCACTGAGCCATTTTCCCACTATGTCCTCAAAGCAATCCATCTTATTTGCACACCATCTCGGGGGCACCTATGAATTAACAAGATTATAAAGTCAGTTTTAAGATTTTATCTAACTAAGCTATGAACTAACAAGCTTATGAATTAACAAGCTTATAAAGTCAACTTTTGAGCTTCTTATCATTTTTGAGTTTTACAAGCTTATAAAGTCAAGTTTGAGCTAATTACCTCCAAGTATTGAGGCTTCTTAACGAAAACTTTTCTACACTTCCTCTTGGCCTTCTTCACGCCCTTCTTGGCATACCAATCTCGAACACACTGAACACGCATCTCGTATCTCCTTCTCTAGATTCTTGTGGGCCTCCGGCTCCATCCCCTCCTCAACCGTATAGTAGCACTTAAATTGCATCGAACACATGCTTCGATGGGTGAAATGATTCCAACGCTAATAAATGATTCCAATGCTTAATTAGAATACTTACCCAAAAAGTATCCACCACCATGTCGTCTTTGGTATGGCATTCAACGTTGTTGATGCGTTCATTTGGCGGGGCCGGGGTGGCTTTGTAGTGCGGCCAAGTGAGGCCGGTCTCAGGAACCCTACCCTCACCATGCAACCGGCCTAGCACGGGGAACTTCTCCTTAAGCACAGCACCAAGGAGGCAGTTCGGATTCTGGGCACCTTCCGGGTAAGTTCACGCCCTGCAAAATAAGAACACAAAGACATTACTTGTTGTTGGAACATATATATGATACATAGAAGGAATACACAAAAAATCATTAACTTACTTCTCCCCATGTGGCGCAATCACTACCTCTGCGCGGGGTCCGGTCGAGGTGGGAGTTGTGTCATACCACGCTGGTACACCGGCTTCTTCTTGGAAGAGGAGCTCCCCTCAGCCCCGCCATCACCACCCTCAATATCTTCATCGCTATCATCATCGCTATCCTCATGCTCACCATTATCATTGTGAGTGCGAGCATCATAAGGATCATCCCAACGAGTCTCCCGCTGCCCCGATAACTCGTTCTCCGGTGCCTCCTCCCGCTGCTTTGGTGCCTCCTACCGCTTCTCCGGTGCCTCCGACTGCACTGGTGCCTCCTGCTTCGGTGCCTCCTACTCCGGTGCCTCTGTCCTGTGGGAGGGTGAGTCGGCTAGGGGTGGTGGTGAGTGGCTTCGGTGAGCCGATTGGGTCGCTCGACCACCTCCGCGGCCACCTGCTCGACCATCGACTCTAGCCCTCTTTCCTCCCCGGCCTCTCCCACGGGGCTGCTCAATACGCGCGGCATGCTCGGTGATACTATATCCGCCAACAACTCTCTACGTAGAGGGAGATGTGGTCGAGACTCCACCGAAGGGTCACTCCCCTTACGCCGGACCACCATGTGTCACCTATTAAAAGAAAGATTAAAGAATAATTAGTACAATGAAGAAATAAATAATACAAATTCATATATACAAAAAACAATAATATATGTAAGAAAGAGTAAAGAATAATTAGTAAAGTGAGGAAATAAATAATACAAATTCATATATACAAAAAGAAAGTTGGGATGCATACAACTAATGATAGTCGGGATCATCTGTATCTTCTCCGGGATCAATAAAAACATCATCGTCACTATCACGCGTGTCATCATGAATGATCTCTTCTCCGGGATCGGGTTCAGCGGCAGCCACATTTCGAAAGCCTTTTCGTAACCGGTCAAGCAATGATAGGTTATCCGCATCGGTAACCTATTCGTGTTCCACTTCTTCCTCCTCATCATCATCGGTAACGTCTTCGTGTTCCACTTCTTCCTCCTCATCATCATTGGTTTCATTGTCATTCTCTACTTCCATGTTCTGACCAAACGTAGAGGTGTTTCCGAAATGTTTTTTTCCCACACGTGTTTCTTGGAAAAATTCTCCTTCATATGTGTCTGGGTCTATGTGAGGTTCATAATCCTCTTCATTGGGGGCAGGTAGTTTACCATGTGGTGGCACGTCGTACACGACATACCAATCTTCGAGATTCTTTACACTTTCGCAGGCCCATGGAAGATAGAAAACTTGTGTGCCCTGTTGTGCCACAATATAAACATCGGCAACATTTAAATGGTTCTTCTGTTTAATTTAAACTAGCCCAACATGCTCATGAGTTCGTCTAGTGTCGTTCGGATCGAACCAATGACATTTGAAGACAACGGCGTTCGGAGGATTTTCACCATAATATAGCAGTTCGTATATTTCTTCAACTATTCCATAATACTCGACACCTCCATCTATAGAGGACACACCGGAATTTGTTGTTTTCCGATCGGGCATAGTTTGCTCTTTCCTACCAGTACGAAAGAGATACCCATTGATGTTGTATTTTTTATATGTATGGACCTTAAAGTCAAAACCATTTGCAATTTGTCTCAATTCAGCGTCCATCGACTCTGAATTAGCCTAGAAGTTGAAATGGAAAGTCTTGTTGTATTAGTCATAACTGAGACCCCGAAGAAATAAAAATGGCCTATATGTTATATAAGAAGTACCGTTTGTGTAAAACAAGAGATGAAACCGGGATTTCTGCCTCCCCGCTTCTCAAGAAGATTGATCTCTTCGATGGAGTCTTTTTCGATCGCCACTCCATTCGAGAATTGCGCGACGAATCGACGATATCAAATAATTAAGAGAAGTTAGACACAAAACTCGTCAAGAAGTTCCGGAACAATTAATATGTACCGAGCGCTTACTCGATGTATGGCCGCACTTCTGGCAAGTTGGTCAAGATATACAATGTAATGATACCCCATTCCTTGAAGGTCAACGTCTTTGTTTGCATAACCCCACAAGGTGCGAGGCTCCCTTTAAAGATTTTGAAGTTGGATTCACGTCGCTCGGGGTCGCCAGTATTGTACCAAGGCTTTGGATTATGCAAACTGTGATCAGTGCCAGCATAGTGTGTTGTCACGAAGTTTGCCGCTTCCTCGACAACGAATGCCTCAGCCATTGATGCTTCAATTCTCCATTTATTTTTACATTTTGCTCGAAGCGTCTTCTGCATTCTCTCAGTTGCATAGCACCAATGGTTTTGCATAGGGCCACCCAATCTTGTCTCCATCGGTAGATGCAAAATCATATGTTGCATAGGATTAAAGAAACCCGGTGGAAAGATCTTCTCTAACTTCCATATCAACTCCGGCGGCAGTTTTTCCATCTCTTCTATCACAATAGGTGATAGTTCTTTAGCACAAAGAACCCAGAAGAAATAGCTCAGCTCTGCCATTACTAGCCATTCCTTCTCGGGGATGTAGCCGCGCAACATCACCGGTGTTATCCGCTCAAGCCATATGTGCCAATCGTGACTCTTCAGCCCAAAGATTTTCAACTTTCCAAGACTTGCTCCCCTTGCTAGATTCGCTGCATACCCATCGGGGAACATCAACTTTATTTAACCCACATGAGTATTTCCCTAATGTGTTCCCTTTTAAGATTGAACCAGGCCTTTGGCTTCTCCCAATTCTTCTTCCCTTTCGGTTGTCACATGTTCAGTGACTTCCTATTACACAGACTTTCCTGATTGACTCTAGCATTAACAGTATCTTTCCCCTTATCAGTGCCGAACAATATACCAAAAAGGGCCTCATCCATATTTTTTTCAGTGTGCATCACGTCAATGTTGTGTGGAAGAGCAAGGTCTTTGAAATAGGGGAGATCCCAGAAGCATGGCTTGTGTGTTCAAGCGTGTTCCATATTATATCCCAAGAAATACCCTGACCGGTCTGGATCAGGCTCCAGTGAGTTCAACTGATCCATAATTTGTGCGCCCGTCATCATAGGTGGTGCCTCGTTCTCAACAACTTTACCTTTGGTGAAATGCTTCTTGTCTTTTCTGAAGTCATGGTCCAGAGGAAGGAATTGTCTATGCAAGTCGAAGCAAGAATACTTGCGACACTCCGGCAACCAATGAAACTTAAGAGCAGCCTTGCATTGCGGGCATGGGAACCTTCCGTGCACACACCATGCAACGAAAAGTGCAAACGCCGGCAGGTCATGCATCGAGTACGTCAACCAAGCATGCATTCAGATGATTGTTTTGCTAGCTACGTCGTATGTCCAGATCCCATTATCCCAGGCTTCTTTCAAATCTCCTGATCGACTCTAGCCTTAACAGTATCTTTCATCCATCAGTGGTTGCAAGTACACATTCATATTTTTGCCAAGATAGTTGGGCCCCGGAACTATCAACGTCAAGAATATGTGCTTTCTTTGCATAAGGACTCCAGGGTGCAGATTGAGGGGCATGATGAATACGGGCCAACAACTATACTGGGTTGCCGTCATACCGAAAATGGCGAGTGCCACATTCCTTGGGTCTTTGGCTTTACCTTCTTTATGTATTTCATTGAACATATTCCACGCTTCACCATCAGAGGGGTGAGTCAACATCAAATTCCCGTATTCATCTGTAGCACTTCTAATTCCATCTCTGTGCCATGTCATCTGTTTTGCTGTTTCTTCAAGCATGTAAAGCCGTTGAAGTCTTGGTAAGATCGGTAGGTAATGAAGAATGTTTATGGGTATTTTTCTCTGCGTCTTCTCACCAAGACCGTTGTCTACGACAATATACCTGGAGGACTTGCAGCGTGAAAACTAATTTTCATCCGCATACTCATGCCTAAATAAGACGCATCCTTTCTCACAAACATGTATCCGCTCGATGGGCATCTTCAGTGCACCGAGTATTTTGTCTGAGTGGTATAGGTTTGCAGGCATAATATGACCATGCGGTAGAAAGCGCCCGAATAAGGTCATCATCGCATCATAGTATTCTCTGCCCAAGTTGAATTGGGCCTTAAGAGCCATTGTTTGTGCGATGGCATCTAGCTGACAAAGCTTGGTGTGCGCATGTAGTGGGAGTTTTGAAGACTCCAGCATGGCATAAAAGGCATTGGAAGTTTCCTCCGGTTCTTCGTCCTCATGACGAGCATCGTTGTAGTCATTGACCATGTCTTTGATCCCTGTACCACAATCCTCGATGCGCTAACGCACTACTTCCTGTCTGTCACGTTGGGCCAACTCACCATGAAATGACCACAACGTATAATCAGGCATGAAACCACGCATCTGCAGGTGTTTACCCATTACATCCTTTGTCTGTCGTGAATAGTTCCGACATCTAGTGCAGGGGCACCATGTTCTTGGTTGGCCAGATCTAAATGCGACCTCTAGGAACTCCTTGATCTTGGTCAACCATTCCTCAGTCATATCTTTCTGACTAGGGTGACCAGTGTACATCCACGCACGATCATTCATTCTGGCTAGCTAGCTAGTACAAATTAACACAAGAAGGCATATAGTTAATTACGGTGATACGGCATATGCACCTACCAGCTAATAGGTAAAGATAGGTCCTAATCCCACCCGAGTATGTGCAGATTGGGTTCATTTACCCATGCTCTCCTCCCGATCCGACGCAAAATTATGACAGCATCTCCCTGTCATTCTCCTGATACACGTCTCGACATAAACCGAGAGTATGTGTACCCGGAGAACAACAAGGTGGTGATGACCCTCAACTGTAGGGGGTCGTTTGTAGCGTTTTCGATAAATAAGAGTGTCGAACCCAACGAGGAGCAGAAGGTATTGGTAAGTTACTTTGGTAAAGAAATAGTTGCAGGGACTGAAAGATAACTTTTTAGGGGTTTTCGATATAAGCAAAAAAAGGTAAAAGCGAGTGAAGTAAAAGAGCACCGAGGATTAACAAGTGGCCCAATACTTTCGAGCAAAGGAGAGGCCTAGCAACTGAACTTATAAAGGCTAAAGCGTTCTTGAGGACACACGGGAGAAATAGTGACGTGCTTTCGCCATATTCCGTATCGGTACTATGTGTTGTGTTGATACGTGTTGAGTGGGTGGATCTATGCTAGTACACCCTCTAGACTAAGATAAGTGCACTCTTATGATTAAACACCTTGCAAGCATCCACAAATACAATATAGTAATTAAGGCTAAAGACTAACCATAGCAATACGATCGATGATCCATTGTTCCCTTGTGCAAAAGCATGCGAACTGGGGTTTAGGTTTCTGTCACTCCGGCAACCCACCGTAAGCATTCTTTTACACAATGCATTCCCCTAGGTCCATAATAAGGCGAAGTGTTGAGTGTTCGACTCACACAACACCACTAGAAAAATAACAACACAACTTAAATATCAAACAACACATATTACTTCAACATCATGTGACTACTAACAACTAGACATCTCCCATGTCCTGAAGAATTAAAGTGACAACTCATAAGACATAAAAGAGATCACGATCAGAGGGGATAAATAGATGATGAACAATCTGGACACAATGATATTTCTCCAACAAAACTCAATAGCATTCATCACACGGTAGTAATCAACAGTGGTAGAGTAGAGAGGATAGATAGTACGGATTACAACACGAGTTGAACTTGTGAGGTGAGATTGGATGAAGGTGAAGATGGTTCTGATGTTGGGGATGATGTTGATGATGATCTCGATGATGCCCGTGACGATGGCGACGATCTCCCCTTCCGGGAGGTGTTCTCCCCGGTGGAATCTGCCCGCCGGGGATGTCTTTTCTCCTCTGTTGGTTTCCACCACGGAGCGGTGGAGGAACTCGTGAAAACTCTCTCTTTTTAGGGTTTTTGGACGGAGAGGGATAAATAGGCCAGAGGGGGGAGCCTGGGTGGCCACAGGGGTCCAGGCGGCCACCCGGCGCGGCCAGGGGTGGGGTCGCGCCAGGGGAGCGCCTGGGCTCCTAGTGCCCTCCCCCATCTGGTCTCCGTTTTGCATGTCCCCGTCATTCTCCTGGAAAATACTCTCCGTCGATTTTCTGGTAATTTGGAGGTCTTCTCTTTCAGCAACCCAGCGTCCACTTTGTACTGCTGAATCCTGCTTCAGCTGCTTCGGCATCGTAAAGTTGCAAACTGTGTAAATTAAGACAAAACAACATAAGAATAGCATCATATCATGAAATATATCAATGAATAAGAAAGAATTACTATATAAAATAGTGATGCATTTTGGACGTATCAACTCCCCCAAGCTTAGACCTCGCTTGTCCCCAAGCGAATACTGAGCTCGGTAAACCTGTCCAGAAGTTTAGAGAGTGAAGTGTCGATAAATAGAATACAGACAAGAAGCATCAAGGTTTCTTCATCAAACTCAAGCATCCTCAACAACAACCTCAACTCATAAGGTCCTTATGAGAAAGTAATAAAAATTATAATCAAAAGTAGGGCTGAGAAAACTCATCAAATTATGGCAAACATATGCTTGGTCAAAGGACAACTAATAACTTTTACTTTTGCTCTTTCACTTTTTAATGAAACAATTTGAAGATTTTGAAAGAACATGTTATTAGTCATGAAGTGCAAATGCTAACGCAAAGGAAGATGTTTGCTTGGCAAAAGCTTTGGCAAACAACTTACTTATCAAAAGATAATGTCAACAGTGATGTGTCATGGCAAAACTTAATGCAGAATTATATGAATGAATCCTCATCAGCATCAAGTGTGTAACGAACCAATTCACACAGAATTGAAGTCTCTGTGATCAAGTGCCAGTCCCTGGATCAAACTCGCTGGCACACACAGTATCATAGATGTATATCAAAGTACAAGTGCATCATTATTACAACGTATGATCCATCATAAATCAAATAACAAGTTGCATAGATCAATGCTAGCTTATTCAACATAAATATAGCGGAAGAAAAAACAAGTAACGTGGAGTCCCATCAACAGCCACATGCGAACATGCTGAGTGTAGATGTCGGGACCCGGGGTTAGTGTATGCAAGTCCCGCTATGACATAGTCATATGGAGAGCCGAGAACCGTACCCACTTGTCTAAGCAGACAAGGCCAAGCACTGAATGTTCTCGGAAAGCATCGTATGTGAGGGGCATCCCATCCAGGCCGGATGATCAACTGAGATGGGTCCTCATCGTCCGCACACAAGTCTAATGATATGGGTGATGAACTCCCATATTCACAGACAAGTCGCCTCAACCATACTATCGACTATCTCATAACTCTTACATAGACTTACTCCAGCCCGATCACTTAGTCGGGGTCTAGGGCGGGCTCGATCATACCACAAAGTGTGCACGAGACCGAGTCTCGAGAAATTGCATCGCGATGCCCCAAGCTATGCACATCTAAGGGCCACTTGGTGTATGAAAGACCGCCAGCCAGATCACAACTAAGGTCTCGAAAACCCATACAAAGACATGCATGTTATAAACATACACGCAGCACACATGCCTTGTATGAACAGCAGGTATCATTGCAATTCTCTACAAAGTATACATCTTTATTAAAAACTCTTACAGAGTGCACACAGAGATCACAAGTCTGTGATCCAACATTACATCAAACATGCGGAAGCAAAGTAGGTCTGAGTACATACAAGTTTAACAAATGGCTTAGAGAATCCTTGACTATAAACAAGCCCTCCACGAGGGAACCAGTCGTCTGACTGGGACTACACTAGCTTGGTCTTGGTCTGAGTCTTCAATCTTCGAGCTTCAGGTAGAATCCACCATCGGGGTTGGTGGGTTCATCTAAAACATAGAATAAGCAAACGTGAGTACAAAGTCGTACTCAGCAAGACTTACATAGGAGTTATACTACTCATGCACATGTATCAAGGTAAAGGGAGGTGGGGTTCAATTACAGAAGTGCCAGCTTTGACTTGGCTAGTCCTCAACTACGAGTACCAGACTTGAGGTAAGAAGCTTACACGAGTCCACTACATCTCTTCAACCAATTACACCACTATGGTGCCTTCCTCGACTTCCCAACGAGAAAGCACGCCATAGCACTCACACTTATCTTGGTGTGTTTTAAAAGTATCCACTTCAAGTTGTCTAATAATCAAGCTAAGCTTTCCAAGCAGTCGTTAACCGCGGGAGCGGCTATTCGAATAGTTTTGTTAACCCTGCAGGGGTGTACCGCTACACGCACATGATCATCATTTACCGCCTTTGATCTCGACACCATTCAAGGGGTGCCAGCGAGGATGCTCACCACAACTGTTACCTCATAGCCGATCTAGTCCGAGAAAGCCGCCTACCTGGGTTGGCTACCACTATCGTGAACCCGGCCGGTTTACCGAAGTGGACCCAAGTGATGTGTGCGTGGTGCATAAGCCGGTCTCGGATGAGCCGTTCTCTCACTTAGCAGCCAGGCCACAAACCTACCAGAACTCCGAACTATTGCGACATCTGGACATCGAAAGGGATGAGTTAGTAAGCTGAGAGGGTTCAGTGAGCCCAATGTGTGGTTGTACTCTTCATCTTGGATCACCACACAAGAACTCGGACTTAGGGCGGTGTTCAACGAGACAACCCACCGTGTACTCCTACACAGCCTCTCATCGTTCACCTTGTATTAGGGTAGATTCACCAACACCTTTCTACCAACATCATCATGATCACTACCATCCCGACACACATAACAGGATCAACATGGTATCATTCTAAGCATGCAATAAGCAGTAACAATTGCAGGGGCCACATGATATCAATCAACTCCTACAGTGTCTAGGATTGTGGTTTGCTTACTACTGTGACAAAAAGATAGGTCATGCAAAGAAATGGGTTCATCTATGCAGTAGAAACGTAGCATGGTAATCATCCTATACAATGCATAAGCGAGACATGAGAGGGAATTGGGATTTTATCGACATGATCAATGGGGGATTGCTTGCCTTGCTGACGAGGTTCGGGTTTGGGGTCTTCAACGAAGGGGGCAACCTCCTGTTCCGGTTCCACCTCTACTCGACAAACAACAAACAAGGTAGAAAAGTAAATACAATGCACAATCACATGGTTGAAGGTTAAAACTTGATGTACATGCTTTGATGTGTGAAGCAATTCCATTTAAATGGACTCCAATTTGAATTCAATTTAGTCAAGTTTCATATGACATTGTTTGATCAAGTTTAAACATTTTGAAATGTGTATGATATTCCTCTGATGTGTGATTGAAATGTAGTATGCTGCCATGGTTCAAGTTGCAAAAACAATTGAAATTAATTTGATTTAATTCCATTTAAATCAAATAGCAAATGCTACTGATCACATTTTAAATTAAACTCAAACATGGTTTAAAGTTGGATATTTGGATAGCTTATTTTCTCCTGATCATTTTTCATATATTATTTGTTAAATTTGGAGTTGATATGAATTTTCTATGAATTTCCAAAGTTTCAGCCCTTTTCTGGAATTTTCTGGATTTATAAAATCATTTATTCGAATTACTGCGTCAGGCTTGCGCAAAGGTGACGTCAGGGGGGGTCTGACGTGTGGGGTCGGCCTGTTAGCCACTGGGTTAATTAACCCGGTTAGTTTAAACTAACCGGGGGGGATTAAGGGGGCCAGGGCCCACTGTTAGTGACCCAGGGTCACTTAACCCAGGTGGGGTTAAGCCCCTAACTACGGCCATGTCGGCGGGCTGCCGGCGGCTAAACGCCGGCGTCACCAGACGCGGCGGCGACGCACGGGACGGCGGCTCCGGCCACCATTTGGTGCGCTGAGACCACCGAACGGAAGCCCGAGCACGTCCGCGTCAAGATGGACACAGCAGGGCCACGGGAATGGCCGGAATCCTCGTCGGCGTTGAGTTCTTGCGACGGCCGTGGCTGGGCAATGACGAGGACGAAGCTGCGGTGAGTTTTCGTGGGCATGCGATGGCTCGAACGACTCCTTGGAGCACCAGGAGCACGGTGGACGTCATGGATGGGTCGAAGGGGCACGGGAACTTCCTCGCCGTCGACCATGGCGGCGACGAGCTCCTGTGTTCATGGTGGATCTAGCTAGGGAGGAGGAGGGAGACGAAGGAATGGCTCGGGTGAACCGTGAGCTCACCGTGAGTTCAACGAAGGTGGTGGCGTGGTCGGGGACGCCCTGTGGTTGCTGGAATCAAAGAAATCGCGCGGCGGCTCCGGCGAGGTCTCGGTGAAGCTTGCGTTGGCCTCGAGATCGATTAGTCCTCCAGCTTCTCCAGATCGAGGAAGTCGACGATGGCGCGCACGATGGACATGGGCTCCAGGCTTCTCTCCGGCGTTGGCTACGGGTTTCGTCAACGGCGAACGGCGGCTGCTCTCGGGGGAATTGGGGAAAGCGCACAGAGAGCTTGAGAGAGTGCGGCGAGAGAGGGAGAGTGACGAGGACATCCAGGGGCTTCTCCTGGACACGTTGAAGGCGGCGGGGAAGCAGCTGCGTGGCCGGGGACGTCGCGGTGGTGTCGGCGGCCTCGGCATGACCGGCACGCAGCAGTGTGCTCGCCTGCCGGGGTAGACGACAAGCGTTCCAGATGGGCCTGGGCCAGGGGGGATGAGTTGGGCCGAATGGCTAGGTAAGTCCTTTTCCCTTTTATTTTCTGTTTAATCTTTCCTTTCTTTTTCTGTAAATTTGTTTTGGTTATGATAAAATATCAAACCATTTTATAGAATGCTGAAACTTTTTATGTGGCATCACAATATACTAGGTTAGCCACTTGTAAAGTTTGAACATTTTTAAAATTCAAATAATTTGAATCTTAATTCAAATAGGGGTTTTTGATTAATTCCAAGGCACTGTTTGAATATTTGAAAAATCCATGAGCATGGGTTGGGTCCCACATCACTTGATATGTGATCACACTCAGTTATAAGACTTTTCAAAAATCTAACATGAATTTTTGGAGAAGATTTTTATCTGGCCTTTTGAATTAATTCATCTGGGGGGTGTTCCTTCTCCCATTTTGCTTTTGAATTTGATTTCAAGGATTTCTTTTGAAATAACATGATGCAAGTGACTTGCTAACCCTAGCACATTACCTAACAGAGGGTTCTGACAGTAGACCCGTAACCCTAAACGCACCTTACTAGTCGTCTGAAAAACCTGCAACACCGAAGGTTACAGCCCGACAACAGGTCAGTACATCTGATTTGTACGACAAGTGACACGGAAAAGGTATATATAAAGGACCTACATCTACATGCAAGGTGAGTCAAAGGAAAGGCTTATGGTTTTGTTTTGCAGAAAGCCAATTTTCTCCTGAACTAAACTAGTCAAAATTTTAAGTTGAATTCTACCTGAAACACACAACAACCCATGCTATTCTTTCCCATCAAATTGTTATTAAGTGTTCATCTGTCAAAATCATTCATCAACAGTACTGACTAGTTGCTCAAAGTTCGTCGGTAACCGTGGACACGGCTAATCATGATCAATTTATACGCTCTGTAGAGGTTGTACACGTTCCCCACTGGACTCAACCCGAAGATTGAGACGAAGACTTTCCGAAGAGGTTGCCTCCACCCTTTGGTAGACGGTACACCTAACACACATCTACATCAGCTAGATACCAGGGCCAGGTTCCCCACAACGTACTCGTGATAAGCCAGATCCCATATAGCCAGTGACTGTACACGGAAGCTACTAGTAATATTGCCTGTCTGATCTTTTTGAGCCTAGACGGCGCCCACTGCGTTCAGAGGGTAGACACCATGTCGCACCCGGTTCACCACCAAAACAACCATTGGGTGCATTTAACCCCGGCACTGTCCTTAGACAAGGCACAACCACCACGATGCAAGCCACCCGTCCAGAAGTGATTTCTATTTATTATAAAGTTGCTACACAAATTATTAAATAGCTCATATGCACTCCATGAATTCTCACAACCCAAACCACGTCTATAAAGCATAGCAATAAAGTAACAACACGTGCTAGGTTGATCTACAAATACAAGTCAAGACATGTGGTTTACGCACCCGGTTCACCACAAAAACAACTGGTTTTGCAGCAACAGTAAAGTAAACTACCTATCATGCAATAGTGTGATATTCTTAACATAATGCATATAGAAAATTATAGGTATGAGTATGGTCAAATCATCACTTGCCTTCTTGCTGTTCCTGACGATCATAATCCTCACAAAACGAGGCGGCGCACTCCGGACAATCTATACGAGCAAACATAGCACCAATCAACTTATATTCAACACAATTATGCACACACGGTAATAAGCATACAAATAACAGTAGAAAAACTTGCCTAATAGAATCTAAATTTAAAGTACTTGACAAAATAGAACCAACGCAAAAAGAAACGGCGCAAACGGGCGCACCGTTAAAAAGATACGGCTACCGGAAGTTCAAATTTGGATCTACTTGGAATTCAAATTTGAAAACTTCAAACTTCTGTAAAACTTAGTCTACTGGCTAGAAAATTTCGTCACGGTCGCAACGCAACTGGAATCACTCGATTCCAAGTTACTGTTAAAAAGTACTCGCGAAAACGGTACCGTGCGATTTCGGGGTCTAAACTGCGAAAAGGACTCATACGTAAATATAATAACTTAAAAAAAAGCGATCGGGTCCCCGGCGGATTTGAAACCGGATCTGGCCGGAATCCGGCGGCGGCGGCGGCTTGGCCGGCCGGCCGGCCGGCGGCGCAGCGATCCGTGGCGAGGGCCGGCGGGGCTCACCGGCGGCGGGTTCGCGCGTCGGCGGATCGGGCGAAAAACCCTAACTCCCCGCGGGTCCACGGGTTTTATAACCCGACCCACAAAAAATTTAAAACCGAAATAAAAACAAATACGGTCAGGCGAAAAAAACCAAAACAGTCCCATTAGGCCCAAAATAATTTTAGAAAAAACACGGATAATTATTTTTAATTTCCTTCTTCACCAAACATTTTAAAATAATAAAATTGATTTTTTGGCATGACAAATTTTTTTTAAAAAATAAAACTTTGCAACTTATTTTTAATATTTTTTAAAATACTTTTTTGGCACTTTAAAAATACCGGGAAACTCCGAATATGATTTTAAAACTTTTCCGGAACATAAATAAATTTCCAAAATATTTTTAGAAATTATTTATAACTCCAAAGTAAATTTAAAAAGTCTCCCATAAATATTTTAAACTATTTTCCAACAATTTATGTGGGGATAAGTCCTTTTATATCCTCTCCATAGAACTGCCATGTGTTGAAAAAATGTTTAAAATATTTTTAAAACTCCAGAAAAAATGCGGAAACAGCATGAGATGCATATGATGATCTATTAACATCCGAATTTAGAAAATTGGGATGTTACAAAGTGTCTGTTCTCTTTAAAAAAGGAAGGAAGTGGAAAAAATAACTCAACATAAAAGTAAAAGATGAGCCTTGTTATAGGCAAGTAGGGAAAACTCATGTGGTATCCTTAATCAAACAGAATGAAAATAAATTTTGGGAGGTGCATAGTTTGTTAACGAATGCTAATAGATAGCTCAATTACTTCTCAAGATGGACAAGTTTCGATGAACGGATCCCAAGTGGGAACGATCACATCCCCTTAATCTCCTTTGTTTATCACTACCAAAGTTTCTGATTTCTCATAGACCAAATGTGAAGGAGGGTTTGTTTGTTGTATTATCTTTCGAGCTGGGCACACTCATGCCAGTTCCTCCTCGTATTATGGGTTTGCAGATTAGACATGCAATCCCGGGGTAAAACTTGTCCAACTTAAGAAGATCATGAATTACCTACTACTTCCTCATGAGCTAAACAAGAGGCACAAAACAGAAGATTTTGAACATTTAAGGATAACGCATAAATTATATACTTTTAGGAGTGGTAGGGGAATACCACGAATAGGAAGGTATGGTGGACTCATATGGAAGATATTGGTTTCAGGGTATGGATGCACCAACAGAAATCTGCTAGGCAAAGAGTTTGGCTAGCAAAGGCTTTGAGAGAACAGAGAATTGATGCTAATTTAGAAGCAAAACATATAAATCATAAACATTACGGTAAGCATAACACATCAAGATGTCCTCCTTGTCAACATAACACTTCAAGCATAATAACATAAAGGTTTTGGCTATGTCGCTACATGGAAAAACATTCATGTTGTCAAGAGCAAAGATATGTTTGCCAAAATTAAATAAAGTTTTCAAAGCCATACCTAATATAAGGTCAATACTCTCCATAAGAATCATCATATAAGGTCGATTGCATGAAGATAATACCGAGTGCAGCGACGAAACCAATAGACTTCTCATTAATATTCCATCATAGACGACTCCACACTCACGGATACAAACTCTCCATAGGAGGAGTGATAGACCTCAATGCAAACACCTATTTCATATAATAACTTCCCTAGACATGATACGACTCTACTTCACTCTAAAAGACTACAATAAAGATAAATATACCGGGCATTCCCCCAAGCTTGGAACAAGCTTAGGTGGTTCCCTTACCCAAGGAGATTTACTCCTCATTCCTGTTGTTGTTGATTCTTCAGATCCCTGATGACACGGCGAAGCATTCCGTTTTCTGATTCCAAGACTTCCACTTGTACTTTCAGTACACGGAAATCTTCACATAGTTGAATGGTGATGCGGTAAGCCTCGGAGATGGTGGAGATCGTACGTTGATCTTCAAGTGAAGTGGGAGGCCCTGAAAGGTTAAGAGAAAGATCATATTGAGGTTGGACAGATCCCACCATGATGGGATTGCTTGGACCTCCTTGTTGTTGGGTAGTGATAATCTTGACTTCCTCTCTCGTAGAGCGGTCCATCTCCGCTTGTCTTGTGGCAATTTCTTCATCTGTAGCCCAATAATTGTGCTTCCCTTGGTTTAGATCCTGCTGAAGTTGGCGCAGACGTCGCCCCAAGAAGTCTTTTCCGCTCGAGCCACAAGAAGACATCTCTAAAAGTAGCTTTTCATCCTGGAAGAAACAGATCGAGAAGAAAACACACGAAATCGCGAGATACGGTGCCAGGACTATCTGGGCAAATATATAGCGAAAATTTATGCAAAAAAAGGAAGGTAACGAGCCAAAGTGGAGTCGGAGATGGGCTCCGGGTGCCGAGGTGGCCACCCGGCGTGGCCAGGAGGTAGGCCGCGCCAGAGGGGCGCCTGGGCCCCCTGGAGCTCCTCTTCGGCTCCAATTAGCCTCCGAATTTTCTATATTTTTCAAAAACTCGTAATCTGGAACTTTTATGGAGGGTTCGCGATGTTTCCTTACCGTAATTCATACCTTTTCTTATTCTGCTTCTGCTGGTGTCTGAAATGGGGCTGCAACATATTCTTCATGAGTTGTTGTGTGTATTATATTTACATCAACATTGACGGGATCTCCCGCCATGTAATGCTTGAGTCTTTTCACATTCATAACTTGAGGTTTGGTTCCATCAAAATATTTAATCTTGATTGCACGAGAGCGGTATACTTCTTCAATATGAAATGGTACTTCCCATTTGGAAAGTAGTTTACCTGGAGAAAACCTGAAACGGGATCTAAACAATAAAACTTTATCACCAACATTAAATTCACGTTTCAGAATCCTTCTACCATGCCACTTATTTACCTTTTCCTTAAACATTTTAGCACTCTCGTAAGATTCACTTCTCCACTCACCTAGAGAAGTCAAGTTCATGAGACTCTTTTCACCAGCTAACTTTGGGTCATCATTAAGCTCTCTAACAGCCCAGAAAGCTTTATGTTCTAATTCTAATGGCAAATGGCAAGCCTTGCCATAGACCATCTTATACAGAGACATGCCCATGGGGTTTTTGTAAGCAGTTTTGTACACCCACAAAACATCTCCTAACTTCTTTGACCAGTCCTTCCTACAACTGTTAACTATCTTTTGTATGATCAAATCGATCTCTCTATTGGTGACCTCAACTTGCCCACTAGTTTGAGGATGGTACGGTGAAGCAATTCTATGATTAACATCGTACTTGGCTAAAGCTTTTCTAAAATCTCTGTGTGTGAAGTGTGATCCTCCATCAATCATAAGATACCTAGGTACACCAAACCTAGGGAAAATTACATCTTTGAGAATTTTCAAAGATGTTTTGTGATCAGCACTCTCAGTGGGGATTGCTTCAACCCACTTGGTCACATAATCAACAGCTACTAAAATGTGAGTGTACTTGTGTGAAGGAGGAAAAGGACCCATAAAATCAAAACCCTAGAAATCAAAAGGCTCAATCACTAGTGAGTAATTCATAGGAATCTCATTCCTCCTACTAATATTACCAACTCTCTGACACTTATCATAGGATAAAACATAATTTCTAGCATCTTTAAAGAGAGTAGGCCAATAAAAACCTGATTGGAAAACCTTATGTGCGGTCCTCTCACTAGCGTGATGTCCTCCATAGGGACTGTCGTGACATTTCTTGAGAATGTCCTTCTGCTCATGTTCCGGTATGCATCTTCTCACGATCCCGTCCGGACCTTCCTTGAAAAGATGAGGGTCATCCCAAAAGTAGTTCCTCAAATCATGGAAGAACTTCTTCCTTTGCTGAAATGTTAAACCTGGAGGCAAATACTTTGCAACAATAAAATTAGCATAATCTGCAAACCAAGGATCGGAAAGAGATTGTAATTTTACAACAGCAAGTTGTTCGTCTGGAAAATTGTCGTTGACTGGGATGGGGTCATGCGGTATATCTTCCATCCTTGAAAGATTGTCCGCCACCGGATTGTCTGATCCTTTCCTATCAACAATCTGTAAATCAAATTCTTGAAGGAGGAGTACCCACCTGATGAGTCTTGGTTTGGCGTCCTTTTTCGCCATAAGGTACTTAAGAGCAGCATGGTCAGTATGAATAATAACTTTTGAATCAACAATATAAGGTCTAAACTTATCACAAGCAAACACTACCGCTAAGAATTCCTTCTCAGTAGTAGCATTATTATTTTGAGCACTATCAAGGGTTTTGCTAGAATAATGTATAACATTCAATTTCTTATAAACCCTTTGTCCTAAAACAGCCCCAACAGCAAAATCACTAGCATCACACATAATTGCAAAGGGAAAATTCCAGTCAGGTGGTTGTACTATAGGAGCGGTTATCAAAGCTTTCTTAAGAATTTCGAAAGCCTCCTTCCAATCTTCATCAAATACAAAAGGAACATCCTTCTGGAGAAGATTAGTGAGGGGTATCGAAGTCTTAGAAAAGTCTTTAATAAATCTTCTATAGAAACCAGCATGACCGAGAAAACTACGAATACCTTAAATGTCCCTTGGGTAGGGCATCCTTTCAATAGCTTCAATATTCGCCTTGTCCACTTCAATTCCCCTCTCGGAAGTCTTGTGACCAAGCACGATCCCTTCGTTAACCATGAAGTGGCAATTTTCCCAGTTTAGAACTAAGTTTGTATCCTCGCATCTCTGGAAAAATTTATTAAGATTGTGGAGACAATGGTCAAAGGAAGTTCCATAGACGGAGAAATCGTCCATGAATACTTCCACAATCTCCTCACAGAAACCATGAAAAATAGCATACATACATCTTTGAAAAGTAGCAGGTGCATTGCATAAACCAAAAGGCATACGCCTGTAAGCATAAGTACCATAGGGACATGTGAAAGTGGTCTTCTCTTGATTGGCAGTGTTGACATGAATTTGAGAGAAGCCAGAGTACCCATCAAGATAGCAAAAGTGGGTGTTTTTAGACAACCTCTGTAGCATCTGATCAATAAAGGGAAGTGGGTAGTGGTCCTTCCTGGTCGCTTTGTTCAATTTCCTGTAATCAATACACATTCTATATCCAATAACAACACTTTGAGGTATTAGTTCATTTTTATCATTAGGAACAACAGTCATACCTCCTTTCTTAGGAACACAATGAACTGGACTTACCCACCTACTATAAGCTATAGGATAGATGATACCTGCGGCTAGAAGTTTGAGAATTTCCGTCCTAACCACCACCTTCATCCTTGGGTTCAGCCGTCATTGATGATCAACAATTGTCTTAGCATCAGGCTCGAGATTGATAGTGTGTTGACAAATAGATGGACTAATCCCCTTAAGGTCATCAAGGGTATAGCCCAAGGCACCACGGTGTCTGCGAAGTGTCTCCAATAACCGCTCTTCTTCAAATCATGAAAGGTTAGCATTGATAATAGCATGATATATTTTATTTTCATCTAAATAAGCATACTTGAGCGTATCGGGCAGTGGTTTAAGGTCAATGTAACATCCCAAAATTCTCCGAATATTGGAATGTTAATAAAATTAAATAGATAATGATGGTTTGCTTGATGTGTTTGATTTTCTCAGGGATTTAAAAACTTTTTGGAGTTATTGAATATTAAAATGAGAGGGAATAAAAGGACTTTCCCTAATATTCATAATTGATGTTTTTGGAATTTATTATTTAAAACAAAACCAAAAAAAGAAAATGAGAGAAGGTAATATGACTCCTTCAACATATTAAAAGGTTGGAAAATATTTTAAATCATTATTGGAATTCTTCTAAATATTCAAAACATTTTTCAACTCAAGGAAATTCATTTGAGAGTATATAAAATGACTTATCCCCTTTTAAATTAAGTTGGAAAATATTTAGAATATTACTTTAATGTTCTAAAAATTTATTATGAGTATTATAAATAACTCTAAAATTATTGTAGGGATTTTATAATGCTAAGAGAGTTTTTATTTTCATTGAAATGATTTATTAAATGTTTTAAAAGAGTTGAAAAAGTATTCCAATGGGATATTTTCATTTTACCAAATTATTTATTGGTGTAACAATTTTAAAATTTATATTTTATTATTTAGAAATGGTTTCTCAATGCTTTTGATCAAATAAAAATATTTTTCTATAATTTATTAGATTTTATTTCATTTATGAAAAGTATTTTATATTTAAGTTAAGTATTTAGAAAATGTTTTTATTTTTCTTTTAATTTTTGGGAAATGTATTCATTAAATAAATTTCTTTGTATTATTTGATGAATTTAAAATTTTATTTCATATTTTTCTAATTTACGGTTGATTTTATTTTATTGTTCGAAGTTTCGGATCAAAAAAATTGTAGCCAGCCGGCCCGGTAGCCTTTTTCGCTCGCAAGCGCAATTGAAGCCCAAGTCGGACCCGAATCAGTTTTTTTTCTCATGCCTATATATATTATTTCGTTTTTTTTCCCTATTTTCTCTTTTTTCCAAATCCTAGAAAATAAAAACTGCTAGGCGGCCGCCGCCGCCGCCGCCGTCTTCGCCGGATCCCGCCGCCACGGTCACGCTGCCTTCGCCGCCGCCCCGCAGCCGGCCGCCCGACGCCGCCGCCTCACGTCACGCGCCCGTGCCTCCTCCGTGGCCGAGCCGTCGCCGGTCATCCTCGCCGGAGACGCCACCCGCGACCGCCCCGCCACCCGACGCTGCCACGCCGCCATCCCCGCTCGCCGTAGCCGTCCGAGCGCCGCCCGAGCGAAGGCGCCACCCCGAGGCCGCGCCTCGCCTCCCTCGCTGGGCCCCGCCATCGGCCGAGCCGCCGTTGTCGGAGTGCCACGCCGCTGGCCGGAGTCAACGGGGCCGCACCCCACCTCGCCGGAGCTCCATCTGCGGTCAACTCTGGCCAGATCTGACCGAGGACCCGATTGCTTTTTCGGAAAAAAATTAAATTGTGAACAAGTCCTTTTTGCAGAAAAGACCCCGTTCTCGTGTCCGCAATATCTCCCACACCGTAAGTCGGATTGAGGTGAAACTTTTTGCTACACGCTCGTGTTATTCTGTACCTTAGCATAGAATAAGTTTTGCACACTTTGCACACTTTTGAATTTGAGTTTATTTCAAATTCAAATTCAAATCCCGGAGGCCGTATCTTTTAAACCGTTGATCCAAATCGAGTAATTCTTTTTGCGTTGGATCACTCGTTCCATGTACTTTCTGTTCATAGCATGTGTACACAAAAATTCAAATGTTTCTTGATATGTTTAAATTCAAATTCAATTCAATTTTTGCACTTGCTATGACCTACGTCGTAGTATTCCGTTTCACGTGATTCTTTTGGCATATCGGATCATTTGAGACATGTTATCGGTAAGATCCACACACTTTTCATGTGGGCATGATATTTACCTTGAATTCATAATGTCCATGATCACAATTCTTTAACGATAGTTCTTTATCTGTCAACTCTCTCGAATTCACGTTCCACCGATCAATTCGAGCACATCTACACCTCTGCACTTCAAAGCTTTTTGTTTTGTTGCTAAACCCTTTGTATTTTTTTGTTGATCCTTTGTTTGCCATGTGTTGTGATTCTTATTTGAGTTCCTTCGTTTGCGATAGATTGCTCGGAGTGTGACGAGTAGAGTTGACTGGACCGCGTGAGCGAAGAGCTTCACCGAATGGAAAAGGCAAGTTACACTTTGACCATACCTCAACCTATATTTTCTATTATGCATGTAGCAAATTATCACTCTATGCATGTGTAGGATTATATATTACTTATGATTTAAACCTAGTAGGATAGCCATATGTTCTGAACTTGTATTTCATTGTCGCCCTAGGATCGTGGTTGTATATACTGCTACTGCTTTGTAGACGGGGATTGGTTGAGTTATCATTGAGCTATGTGAGGATGAATGACTTGACTAGCAAACTTAAATAGAATTCACCTATGGGAGGGCAGGGAATGCATCCTGGGGCTCGTGCCTTGGATAAGGAGGGACCAGGGCTAAATGCTTCCCGAATGGTTGTTTTGGTGGGAAACCGGGTGCGTCATGGTGACTACCCTCTGAACGCAGTGGGCGCCGTCCAGGCTCAAATGGATCGGACAGACAGTGTGACTAGTAGCTTCCATGTACAACCACTAGCTATATGGGCTCTGGCTTAGATGAGTAAGTTGTGGGGAACCTGGCCCTAGTAGCTAGCTGATGTAGATATGATAGGTGTACCGACTACCAAATGGTGGAGGTAACCTCTTCTGAAAGATTATGTCTCAATCTTCGAGTTGAGTACAGTGGGGAAAGTGTACAAACCTCTGCAGAGTGTAAAAACTGATCATGATTAGCTGTGTCCACGGTTACGGACAACTTTTAGCAAATAGGAATTATTGTTGTTGGATGGTCTTGACAGATAATTCACCTTAATAATAATTTGAGTGGGAAATTTTAATAAAGGGATGGTTGGAATTGGTGTAGCCCGATTCAACCATACTTAGGACTAGCAAGATTAATTAAAATTGGATTAGTTGTAGTATATGAGGGAAAAATCAGCTTTCTGCAAAAGAAAACCATAAGCCTTTCCTTTGACTTACCTTGCATGTAGATGTAGGTCTGTTATATACTTTTCTCGTGTGACTTGCCGTACAAATCAGATGTACTGGCCCGTTGTCGGGCTGTAACCTTCGGTGTTGCAGGATTTTTATACGACGAGTAAGTGGTAAGATGTAGGGTTACGATGTCTATACTCAACAGTGCCGGTGGAGTTGTTGGACGCCACGAAGCTTTTATTGTTTTTCCGCTGTATTCTATTTGTAAGGTAGCCTTGAGCTATGCAGGTATGCTATATTGTAATACTCGATCTTCGATGTAATACATATGACATGTGGTTTATTCTTGATATTACATCATGTAATGTGTGTGATAGCTATTGATCCAGGTACTAGCACAGAATGCACAGGGACTTGGATTCTTTAGTGAATCGGGCCGTTACATATGGTATCAGAGCCCATGTTGACTGTAGGTCGTGACCCTAGAAATTGGATAGAAAAGGCCATAGGAACAAAATTATTTTATCACTCTTTGATTAATTACTCTCTCCAATAGTATCTCTCATCTATTATTCATCTTCTAAACTTCTTATCTTGTTTTAATACCCCTCCGAGTTGCTTATGCCCCTGAAGATATGACTTTTGAGAAGTACATCATCAACCTCGTGGATCAATTGAAGTTACAGCTGCCAGAATTAGAAGGAGTATCCTATGGATTTTAATAAGGATTAGTGTTTACACTACGAGAGGATCTTTAAGATCAGCTTAGCTGAGAAGGATGAAGCATTAGAATGAGACCACCTCCTTTTAGCTGAAGTTAGTTAAACGAATTTCGCGAAGTATGATGAGATCGTATGTCTTGAACATACGACTTTACTCTAGGTGTTGTTTGTGTGTCGTGACTTTTGTGTTTCATTGATTGTTGTTTTGTGTTACGGTTGAACGTAGGTGTTTTCACCTCTTTCTTGTTTGAGTTCATATGTTTGGTGGTATCTTAGTTTGTTTTCTTGTCGGTGTTGTAGTTTTGCCCTAAACCCTTGCCGTATGGGTTGAATAGATGAGTATGGAGTAGGACTCGCCTTTTCTGGGGAGATGTCGAGACTGAAGGTGGAGCAATGGATTCGTAGTATGGAGGAGCACATGAAGATAAACATGGTTGGAAGTGAGAACATGGTTCACTATGTTGTCAAGTACTTGGTAGAAGAGGCTGCTACTTGGTGGACAATGCACCAGGCGATTAACGAAGCAAGAAAGAAGAGTGCTTGGAAGGAATTTACAAAAAATGTGTTGGGATCCTGCCTCGTCACCCCAACGAAAAGGACGGTAAACCTTAAGAGGCCCTGTGCCTGCTCAATTTGCGGAGAAACAGGATACTCCTATGAAGGACACCAAGATCGATGCCCCTATTGTGAAGAAATTTACTGGGGTGAGGAATGTCCCACTGCTCAAGTCACATGTTTTGTGTGCGAAGGAAATAACCATTTCCCCGCTCAGTGTCAATTTTTCATCATGACACAACAAGTATCTCAGCATCAAAAGGAGGGAATGAAGAAAGTTATCAAGGAGTTGAAGGAAGCACCCGTGAAGAAGAAAAAGAAGGACCTTAGCCAAATTGAGTGTTATCGGTGCAGGAACAAGGGACACTACGCCAACATGTGTCCAGAATTAAAGGAAGCACCCGTGAAGAAGAAGATGAAGGACATTAGCCAGATTCAATGTTTCCGGTGAAGCAATATGGGACATTACGCCAACATGTGTCCAAAATTGAAGGGAGAGAAGAAGCTGTGAACGCGGAAGCAAGGATGCTGACTCGAATAAGCTTATGTTTGGAAATTGGAGGATATACGTTCGTAGGTGTGCACTAAGTGTACGATGTTACTTTTTTTATTGTTAGTTGAGATGTGGAGCGATGCATGTTCTGCTGGTTGCACTAGGAGTGTTATGTCTGATTGTTTTGTTTGGTTTTGCTTGTGGCCTTGACCCTGTTATGTCTGGTTTTGATGTGATGTGTTGTGCTTTGTGGTTCTTCTTCGCGAGTAGAATAAGTTTACGTTACCTTAGACCCCTTATCTAATTAGTATGCTTCAAGACTGAAGAAGACACAACCACAAGAATAATAAATTGTCAAGTGACTCAACGATACGAAGATTACTTCAACAACGCGAAACTGAAGCTACCGTCATTGAAGATCTGAAGACTTAAAGACCTGGAAGATTCAAGTTTCTACCGTTAGATCGTTTTGTGAGCTGTCCTTTCTTGTTTATACCGACAGCTACACATCAAAACTTATGTTTCAAAACTAGTGTGATGTTTTTATGGGTATCTCTCCCTATCTCTCTCTCTACCTCGCTATCTACATTCTATTCCCTCTCATCCTGAAGGAGTTACTACAATGGATGCTAATGTGAAGGCTGGAATAAAGATGGATGCAACCAATGATGAGCTCAAAGTTAACCCCTTGTGCCGGGATCTTACAACAAGCAAGCACAATCTTGCTGAAGGAAGAACTCTGGAGGAAGTTGAAGTCCACCAGTACACGTTTTATAGAAGTTTTCGCAAACCTGAGTGTTGTGAAGAAACGATAGATGTTTTGTTTGGCTTGCAGAACCATGGATTGTCTGAACCTAGTTCATGAACAAGAGGACTTCTGTAGTGCTGGTGAGGATGACCGAGTGTTAGATTGCGAGATTCGCCAAACCATATACAAGGTAATGATTTGGGTGCGGGATGGATTGATCACCATGCCAACTACTCTTATTATTCGCTCTTGCTATGCGGGATAATAAATCTTGAGTGACTTACCTATAGTAGAGAGACGACGATGTTAAGCCTGAACCATAGAATGGTAGGATGTGTGACCCCTGTAGGAGATTACCGTTTGTGTTACACAATGAGTATAGACCAAGACCTTCTCCTGCAGGTATCCCGTAAAATTATTCTTGATGACCACCATGAGGGAATCGATAGTTGCTTAGTATTGGCGCCTAACCTGTCAGCCATGAAGGTTCAGTATACGAAAGACTCCTCTTCTGCTAAGGATTCAAGACCTGATAGGAGGAGGTGAATCTCTTTGAAGGAGGTCATCGATGGAGTAAGATTTTGAAGACCATGTCGCATTCCTTTTAAGGGTGGTAGCACCCTGGACCATCATTGGATCGAGGGACTGTCATGAAGACCCGAACCCTAACCTTTCTTTCTAGCCTTCTCGAATCTCGAGGACGAGATTCCTTTTAAGGGTGGTAGTGTGTAACATCCAAAATTCTCTGAATTTTGGAATGTTAATAAAATAATATAGATAATGATTGTTTGCTTGATGTGTTTGATTTTCTCTGGGATTTAAAAACATTTGGAGTTATTGAATATTAAAAAGAGAGGGAATAAAAGGACTTTCCCTAATATTCATAATTGATGTTTTTGGAATTTAATATTTAAAACAAAACCAACAAAACAAAATGAGAGAAGGTAATATGACTCCTTCAACATATTAAAATGTTGGAAAATATTTTAAATCATTATTGGAATTCTTCTAAATATTCAAAACATTTTTCAACTCAAGGAAATTCATTTGAGAAGATATAAACTTACTTATCCCCTTTTTAATTAAGTTGGAAAATATTTAGAATATTACTTTAAAGTTTTTCAAATTTATTATGAGTATTATAAATATCTCTAAAATTATTTTAGGGATTTTATAATGCTAAAAGATTTTTTTTCATTGAAATGATTTATTAAATATTTTAAAAGAGTTGAAAAAGTATTCCAATGGGATATTTTTATTTTACCAAATTATTTATTGGTGTAACAATTTTAAAATTTATATTTTATTATTTAGAAATGGTTTGTCAATGCTTTTGATCTAATAAAAATATTTTATATAATTTATTGGATTTTATTTGATTTATGAAAAGTATTTTATATTTAAATAAAGTATTTAGAAAATGTTTTTATTTTTATTTTACTTTTTGGAAAATGTATTCATTAAATAAATTTCTTTGTATTATTTGATGAATTTACAATTTTATTTCATATTTTTCTGATTTACGGTTGATTTTATTTTATAGTTTGAAGTTTCGGATTTTACAAAAAATGAAAACCTGTAGCCAGCCGACCCGGTAGCCTTTTTCGCTCGCAAGCGCATTTGGAGCCGAAGTCGGACCCGAATCAGTTTTTTTTTCTTTTTCTCAGGCCTATATATATTATTTCGTTTTTTCCTATTTTCTCTTTTTTTTAAACCCTAGAAAAAAAAACTGCTAGCCGACCCCCGCCTCCGCCGTCTTCGCCGGAACACGCCGCTGCGGCCACGCCGCCCTCGCCGCCGCCCCGCAGCCGGCCGCCCGCCGCTGGAGACGCCACCCGATGCCGCCGCCTCACGTCGCGCGCCCGTGCCTCCTCCGTGGCCGAGCCGTCGCCGGCCGTCCTCGCCGGAGACGCCACCCGCGACCGCCCCGCCACCCGACGCCGCCGCGCCCCCATCCCCGCTCGCCGGAGCCGTCTGAGCGAAGGCGCCACCCCGAGGCTGCGCCTCGCCTCCCTCGCTGGGCCCCGCCATCGGCCGAGCCGCCGTTGCCGGAGTGCCACGCCGTCGGCCAGCCGCTCGTCGGAGTCACCGGGGCCGCTCCCCACCTCGCCGGAGCTCCATCTCCGGTCAACTCCGGCCAGATCTGACCGAGGACCCGATTGCTTTTTCGGTAAAAAATTAAATTGCGAACAAGTCCTTTTTGCAGAAAAGAGCCCGTTCTCGTGTCCGCAATATCTCCCACACCGTAAGTCGGATTGAGGTGAAACTTTTTGCCACACGCTCGTGTTGTTCTGTACTTTAGCATGGAATAAGTTTTGCACACTTTGCACACTTTTGAATTTGAGTTTATTTCAAATTCAAATTCAAATCCCGGAGGCCGTATCTTTTAAACCATTGATCCAAATCGAGTAATTATTTTTGCGTTGGATCACTCGTTCCATGTACTTTCTGTTCATAGCATGTGTACACAAAAATTCAAATGTTTCTTGAACTGTTTAAATTCAAATTCAATTCAATTTTTGCACTTGCTATGACCTACGTTGTAGTATTCCGTTTCACGTGATTCTTTTGGCATATCGGATCATTTGAGACATGTTATCGGTAAGATCCACACACTTTTCATGTGGGCATGATATTCACCTTGAATTCATAATGTCCATGATCACAATTCTTTACCGATAGTTCTTTATCTGTTGACTCTCTCGAGTTCACGTTCCACCGATCACTTCGAGCACATCTACACCTCTGCACTTCAAAACCTTTTGTTTTTTTGCTAAACCCTTTGTGTTTGTTTCTTGATCCTCTGTTTGCCTTGTGATGTGATTGCTTATTATAGTTCCTTCGTTTGCGATAGATTACTCGGAGTGTGACGAGTAGAGTTGACTGGACCGCGTGAGCGAAAAACTTCACCGAATGGAAAAGGCAAGTTACACTTTGACCATACCTCAACCTATATTTTCTATTATGCATGTAGCAAATTATCACTCTATGCATGTGTAGGATTATATATTAGTTATGATTTGAACCTAGTAGGATAGCCATATGTTCTGAACTTCTATTTCATTGTCGCCATAGGATCGTGGTTGTATATACTGCTATTGCTTTGTAGACGGGGATTGGTTGAGTTATCATTGAGCTATGTGAGGATTAATGACTTGACTAGCAAACTTAAATAGAAATCACCTCTGTGCGGGCAGGGAATGCATCCTGGGGCTCGTGCCTTGGATAAGGAGGGACCAGGGCTAAATGATTCTCGGATGGTTGTTTTGGGGGGAAACCGGGTGCGTCATGGTGACTACCCTCTAAACGCAGTGGGCGCCGTCCAGGCTCAAAAAGATCGGACAAACAGTGTGACTAGTAGCTTCCATGTACAACCACTGGCTATATGGGCTCTGGCTTAGATGAGTAAGTTGTGGGGAACCTGGCCCTGGTAGCTAGCTGATGTAGATATGATAGGTGTACCGGCTACCAAAGGGTGGAGGCAACCTCTTTTGAAAGACTATTTCTCAATCTTCGGGTTGAGTCCAGTGGGGAAAGTGTACAAACCTCTGCAGAGTGTAAAAACTAATCATGATTAGCCGTGTCCACGGTTACGAACAACTTTGAGCAACTGGGCATTATTGTTGTTGGATGGTCTTGACAGATAATTCACCTTAATAAGAATTTGAGTGGGAACTTTTAATAAAGGGATGGTTGGAATTGGTGTAGCCCGATTCAACCATACTTAGGACTAGCAAGATTAATTAAAATTTGATTAGTTGTAGTATATGAGGGGAAAATCAGCTTTCTGCAAAATAAAACCATAATCCTTTCCTTTGACTTACCTTGCATGTAGATGTAGGTCTGTTATATACTTTTTTCGTGTGACTTGCCGTACAAATCAGATGTATTGACCCGTTGTCGGGCTGTAACCTTCGGTGTTGCAGGATTGTTATATGACGAGTAAGTAGTACGATGTAGGGTTACGATGTCTATACTCAACAATGCCGGTGGAGTTGATGGACGCCACGAGGCTTTTATTGTTTTTCCGCTGTATTCTATTTGTAAGCTAGCCTTGAGCTATGCAGGTATGCTATATTGTAATACTGGATCTTCGATGTAATACATATGACATGTGGTTTATTCTTGATATTACATCATGTACTGTTTGTGCTAGCTATTGATCCAGGGACTAGCACAGAATGCAGAGAGACTTGGATTCTTTAGTGAATTGGGCCGTTACAGTCAAACACCGGGTCTTCTTTTGGTTGTGCTAGTATTCCTAAAGGTTCAACCAGAAGGTAGTGCTTCAGGATAGCATCTTGTCTTGCAAATATTTCTTCTGACTCATTTGTCTCCTGCATATGCATATCATTCTCGTGGTCTTCCATATATTGCTGCAAAGGATCATTAGGAGGAATAGCAATAGAAGCAATATTTTCAATAATATTATCAACACTAAGTAAATCAGCACCACGAGGTTGCTTGGAGATTTTAGAAAAGTTAAATTCATATGGCTCACCATTGAATTCAACATAAACTTTACCTTTTTTGCAATCTATAATAGCACCACAAGTGCTGAGGAAAGGTCTACCAAAGATAATAGGGAAAAAACTATCTTGCACTGAACCAAGTACGAGAAAGTCGGTAGGATACTTTACCTTTCCACATAGGACTTCAACATCTCTCACAATTCCAATGGGAGAGATAGTTTCTTTGTTTGCTAGATAAATAGTAGCATCGATCTCTTCAAGTTCACAGGGTGAAATCTCACCCATGTGCTCCTGGTAGAGTGAATAACGAATAGCGCTAGTACTGGACCCCAGATCGCAAAGCCCGTAATAGTTGTGGTCTCCTATTTTGACAGATACAACTGGTGTACCTGAAATTGGGCTCTTATTCTTGGTTGTGACAATGTTAGTTGAAACAACACAAAATTTTATCTTGGAATCTGAAACATCATTAGTAACTAAATCTTTAACCATAGCAACCGTAGATCGGCCTTGATCAGGTCCTCAGCTTCGTCAGTTCTTCTCCCACTTTTATTTATTATGCCTGTCACAAAAGAGTGCTCCCTTATCCTTGTAGGGAAAGGGGTTTTCATAAAAGACTGCAGGCAGAATAGGGTCAGCAACATGAATATCAACAGGTTACTCTTTAAAGGGTTTATGATACTGATCCTTCTCCTCCTTAGAAGAGTCAATGTGAGAGGCAAAGTTCTTACAAAAATCAATCATAAGTTGGGAGTCAAGACCAATCTTAGAACAAAAGGTATTAAAATAATCAGTTTTCACATAGCTCTCGATGTAATCATGCCCATAATTAATAGCAGGTTCAATACCTTTATCGATTTCCTAGTCTTTAGTATTCTTCTGGATCCTCTCGATGATATCCCACCTTTCTTCGACGCTTCTTTTTTGGAATACCCCGCTGGAGGAGGCATCCAACATCTCCTTATCCCGACGAGAAAGCCTGGCATAAAAATTTGTAATTATAATATCTTTGGGGAGTTCATGGATAGGACATTTGAACATTAGGGATTTAAGTCTCCCCCAATCTTGAGCAATGCTCTCTCCGTCACGAGACCAAAAGTTATAGATGTAATTCCTGTCTCGATGAATTTCATGAAGAGGGTAAAACTTTGTATAAAAGAGAGACATAAGCTCTTCACAACTAAGTAGATGTGAGTTATCGAGGAGGTTATACCAATTTGAAGCTTTGTCTATAAGTGATATGGAGAATAATTTCTTCATGACGAACTCCAGTGACACACCTGCAAGCTTAAATAATGAACATAGTTGTGATAAATATAGCAAGTGTTCACCTGGATGTATATCTCCTGCATAATGATTAGCTAAGAAATAATTGATAATACCATATGGTATTTTGTAAGGCACAATTTCAATAGGGGGTAGGAGTGACGACCACAGTTGCGGGGCGTTTCCCCATAGACAACGATCCAAGAGTAGAGGTGTCCATAAGGACAAAAAGCAGCAAAACAAAAACAGAAATATAAAATCTTCCTTACCAGCTTCACTTACTAATAGCGCTACGCTCCCCGGCAACGGCGCCAGAAAACAGTACTTGATGACCCTCAACTGTAGGGGGTTGTTTGTAGCATTTTCGATAAATAAGAGTGTTGAACCCAACGAGGAGCAGAAGGTATTGGTAAGTGACTTTGGTAAAGAAACAGCTGCAGGGACTGAAAGATAACTTTTTAGGGGTTTTCGATATAAGCAACAAAAAGGTAAAAGCGAGCAAATTAAAAGAGCAGTGAGAAGTAACAAGTGGCCCAATCCTTTTGAGCAAAGGAGAGGCCTAGCAACTGAACTTATAAAGGCTAAAGCATTCTTGAGGACACACGGGATAAATAGTCACGTGCTTTCGCCATATTCCGTATCGGTACTATGTGTTGTGTTGATAAGTGTTGAGTGGGTGGATCTATGCTAGTACACCCTCTAGACTAAGATAAGTGCACTCTTATGATTAAGGCAAAAGCCTAACCATAGCAATACGATCGATGATCCATTGTTCCCTTGTGCAAAAGCGTGCGAACTGGGGTTTAGGTTTCTGTCACTCCGGCAACCCACCGTAAGCATTATTTATAAACAATGCATTCCCCTAGGTCCTTAATAAGGCGAAGTGTTGAGTGTTCGACTCACACAACACCACTAGGAAAATAACAACACAACTTAAATATCAAAAAACACATATTACTTCAACATCATGTGACTACTAACAACTAGACTTCTCCCATGTCCTCAAGAACTAAAGTAACTACTCAAAAGACATAAAAGAGATCATGATCAGAGGGGATAAATATATGATGAACAATATGGACACAATGATATTTCTCCAACAAACTCAATAGCATTCATCACACGGTAGTAATAAACACCGGTAGAGTAGAGAGGATAGATAGTACGGATTACAACACAAGTTGAACTTGTGAGGTGAGATTGGATGAAGGTGAAGATGGTGCTGATGTTGGGGATTATGTTGATGATGATCTCGATGATGCCCGTGACGATGGTGATGACGATGGCCATGATCTCCCCTTCCGGGAGGTGTTCTCCCCGGCGGAATCTGCCCGCCGAAGATGTCTTTTCTCCTCTATTCGTTTCCTCCACGGAGCGGCGGCGGAAATCACGAAAACTCTCTCTTTTTAGGGTTTTTGGAAGACGAGGGATAAATAGGCAAGAGGGGGAGCCTAGGGTGGCCCTAGGGGTCCAGGCGGCCACCCGGCGCGGCCAGGTGTGGGGCCGCGCTAGGTGGCGCCTGGGCTCTTGGTGGGACCCTCTGGTCTCCGTTTTGTATGTCCCAGTCATTCTTCTAGAAAATACTCTCCATCCATTTTCAGGCAATTTGGAGGTCTTCTCCTTCAGCAACTCAGCGTCCACTTTTTACCACTGAATCCTGCTTTTGCTGCTTTGGCATCGGAAAGTTGCAAACTGTGTAAATTAAGACAATACAACATAAGAATAGCATCATATCATGAAGTATATCAATGAATAAGAAAGAATTACTATATAAAATAGTGATGCATTTTGGACGTATCAACTCCCCCAAGCTTAGACCTCGCTTGTCCCCAAGCGAATACTGAACTCGGTAAACCTGTCCACAAGTTTAGAGAGTGAAGTGTCAATAAATAGAATACGGACAAGAAGCATCAAGGTTTCGTCATCAAACTCAAGAATCCTCAAGAGAAACCTCAAATCATAAGGTCCTTATGTGAAAGTAATAACAATTATAATCAAAAGTAGGGCTGAGAAAACTCATCAAATTATGGCAAACATATCCTTCGTCAAAGGACAACTAATAACTTTTACTTTTGCTCTTTCACTTTTTAATGAAACAATTTGAAGATTTTGAAAGAACATGTTTTTAGTTATGAGGTGCAAATGCTAACGCAAAGGAAGATGTTTGCTTGGAAAAATCTTTCGCAAACAACTTACTTATCAAAAGATAATGTCAACAGTTATTTGGCATGGCAAAACTTAATGCAGCATTATATGAATGAATCCTCATCAGCATCAAGTGTCTGTTCTCTTTAAAGAAGGAAGGAAGTGGGAAAACAGACTCAACATAAAAGTAAAAGAAGAGCCTTGTTATAGGCAAGTAGGGAAAACTCATGTGCTATCCTTAAATCAAACATAATGAAAATAAATTGTGGGAGGTGCATAGTTTGTCAACGAATGCTAATAGATAGCTCAATTACTTCTGAAGATGGACAAGTTTCGAGGAACGGCTCCCAAGTGGGGACAATCACATCCCCTTAATGTCCTTTGTTTATCACTACCAAAGTTTCCGATTTCTCATAGACCAAGCGTGAAGGAGGGTTTGTTTGTTGTATTATCTTTCGATCTGGGCGCACTCATGCCAGTTCCTCCTCGTATTATGGGTTTGCAGATTAGACATGCAATCCCGGGGTAAAACTTGTCCAACTTAAGAAGATCATGAATTACCTAGTACTTCTTCATTAGCTAAATAAGAGGCACAAAACAGTAGATTTTGAACATTTAAGAATAACACATAAATTTTATACTTTTAGGAGTGGTAGGGGAATACCACGAATAGGAAGGTATGGTGGAGTCATATGGAAGATATTGGTTTCAGGGTATGGATGCAGCAGCAGAAATCTGCTAGGAAAAGAGTTTGGCTAGCAAAGTCTTTAAGAGAATAGACAATTGATGCTAATTTAGATGCAAAACATATAAAGCATAAACATTCTAGGGTATCTTCTAGGTAGGGTGAAACTAAGAGGAGAGAGAGTCGTTTGGTGTGCCCAGGAGGAAAGAGTGCTAGTCACGGGAGCCTATGCAATTAATTTAATAAGGCAACCTTAGCAACAACAAGCTAAGCACCAATACATTGGAGACTATAGTTACTTAACACAATTAATACTCTTAGTGCCTCACTTAGCACCATTGCATTGGAGGAAGTCTAACTAGAAATCCTAACATTTGTTACTTCCATTTATTTCCTTTCCATTCATTTCTTTCTTTTATTTCCTTTTATTTATTTCCTTTCCATCATTCCTTTTTTTCATTTTAACTTCTATTTCTTTCTAACATTTATTTCCTTCTCTTATGGTTCACTGGTCTCACTACAATTATTACAGATCATCAAATGAAAAAAGCACTTTTATTTCCTTCTCTTATGGTTCCACTTTAGGCTAACTACCCCCAAGATATTAGCGACTCTGCTGCTCCTGTTCATTTATTTTTTATTTCTTTTTTTTCTAATTCTCCACAGCTAACAATACTAACTATATATCCTAATTAGTACTAACTAATCCCTAAATCTAACAAACCCTAGCCCTAATCTACTAACAGATCTAGCTAGCTAAAAATTTAACTCAATATTGATAAGCTAACTAAAATTTACCATAAATATGTACTAACATTAAATAGAAACAAAAATGAATAACAAAATTGGAGAAAGGAGGGGGTGCTCACCAGGGGGGTCGACGGCTGGGGGGAGGACACCGGCGGCGCCTCCAAGACCTAGAGAGGGAGGGGGAGCCGAGAAGGAAGTCGGCGGCGGGGTGAGCGATGACGACCAGGGGAGGTGACGGCGGTGGCTGGATCCCGCTCGGGGGAACTAGCGGGCGACTGCTGGATCCGGGGGCAACGAGCTCGACGGGGAGGTGGCGGCGAGGGCTGGATCTGGGGGCGACGAGCTCGACGCGGAGCAGTGGCACGAGGAGCAACGACGGCGGCTAGGTGCGGTGACGGCAGCAGCATGGGAGAGAGAGAGGAACGTGAGAGAGAAAGAGAATGAGAGAAAATAGGGCTAGGACGCGCATTTAACGGCGCTGGCGCTTTGCCGTCAGCCAGCTAACGACAAAGGGTTGTTGCTGTCAGCTGGCTGCCTGCAAATCTCTAGCCCGTTATCCCCTTGGCACGTGGTGGGCCCGGGTCCACGTACGCCGTTATCCACCACGTTGCCGTCAGCCTAGGGGCACTATACCGTGAGCCAGCTGACGGCTTTGAAAAATCATACGGAATAGCTTTTTTTGCCTACAGCTCATACTTCGTCGTGAGCTTTTCTCCTAGCTGACGGCAACGTGAGCTTTGCCGTCAGCCCCGATAGAAAGCTGACGGCAAACGGGTAAGCTGACGGCAAAACTCCTGTTTCCAGTAGTGAAGGTAAATAATATTTTGGTAATTTTTGATAAAGTACACTAAAGAAAAAACTGAAAGGTAAACTAACAAGACTAAAAACCAAAGGTAAAAGATAGTGTGCAATTCCCCTATGTTGAAGAGCGGAGTCCCCGGCAACGGCGCCAGAAATTGCTCTTGATGGCACTGAAGTAGTGCTCCTCGTTGGCTACCCCAAGTAGAAGGTTGAGATATAGTGTAGCAATAATTTCCCTCGGTGAAGATACCAAGGTTTGTCTCTAGTAGGACTCCGACGACGACAAGTAGGTGACAACGGCGCTAGATATTGATAACGCGATGTTGATGCAGACTTGCACACAGCAACAAATAACTTTGCTCCCAACGAGTACAGAGGGGTTGTCAATCCCTCCGGCCTTGGCGTTTAAAAAGGATCAAACACAAGAGATGATGGTAGTGATAATTGCAACTATAATGTAAAAATGAGAAGTAAATTGAGGGTGTAAACATTAATGGAAATATGGACCGGGGTCCCATGAAGTTCACTAGTGATGTCTCTCTCCCAAGAGACGATAAAAAACTATGCGAGGTGAACAAATTACAGCTAGGCAATTGACATGATTAAGAACGCACCGAATGCTAACTATGCTACAAAAGAAAGGAAGAGGCTCTAAAGCATGGGAAGTACGCCAAGACAAGTAGACTGAAATCCATCTGCATCTACTCACTAATCATCCACCTTGAGATATCTATCCAGAACATCTCGCTGGTATTAAGTTGCGAGCCCCACCCAAAGTGTAAACCCAAAGCAACAGACAACTTCATTACAAAAACTTTGCGTAAAATAAACAATCCTTGCAACCGCGGTTACAAGCACCGTCGTTTTCCCCTGGTGGCAAAATCACATCCCCTAGACTCATGTTTCTGTCACTCAAGCTAGTGATCGGGAGGCATGAACCCACAATCATGCAAAACGCTCCCTCTTGGAGTTACTACCTACTACTTGGCCAAAGCAATAAACATCAACGGATAACATGCAAGAATTACTCAAGAACATAAATATGAAAGGATAATAACCAAATATATTACTCATCACAATCTGAACATAATCTCATAATCCGTCAAATCCCAGCAAACTCAACATAGCAACAACAGAAGAATTACATACGTGTCGTGATCATGTAGGGCATCTCACAAGGTCTAAACATTGAAGAACAAAGGTCGATAGAAGAAATCACATAGCTACTGATCATGCACCCATGGTCCAAGGTGGACTACTCACGGCTCATCCGGGAAGCGTCCATGGTGGTGGAGAAGCTCCCGGAGGTCAATCCTCCCTCCGGCAGGGTGCCGGGAAGGGGTCTTCTGGCGCTCCCGATCTTGGAAGCGCGGCGGCGGCGAAACAGAGGGGAGATCGCGAAATAGGGTTATGTCCTCGGGGGTTTAGGGACGAGAGGCATATATAGGCGAAGGGAAGACAGGGGGCCAACAGGGAGTCCAGGCGGCCTCCCGGCGCGTGTTGGGAAACGTAGTAGAAAACAAAAAATTTCGGCCTACGAATCAAGAACCCAAGATCATCCAAGATAGATTGCATACAAGGTTTAGGTCTTTGCTCACCAACGGTTGCAGCGGAAGTAGAGTTGGTGAAGCTCGTGGACGTAGTGGAAGTAGATCTCGCAAGTTCTCCCACGAACAGTCCCTCGATCAATCCCACGAACAAGTCCCGCGATCTAGTCCCACGGACAAGTCCCATGAACAAGCTCCTCGAAGAAGGGTCGAAGGTACGACCCCTCCATTATTATCCACACATCCCGTAGCAGTAATCCAGCAGCGCTCCGCCGTCCAGAGATGAACGCCACCGAGAAAACTAGAGCGAGAAAACCCTAACGGATTCCGATCTAGAACAGCGTCTAAACCGGGGTCTAATTGTGGAGCAACGGGGTTTAGAGGAGGGAGGGTGGCGCATAGGCCTTGGGGATTGATTGTGTGTCTCTTCCCCCACCCTTGGCTCACCTTATATAGGTGGACAAGGGGCCTAGGGCGCAGCTCAAGGAGGTTTGGGAGTCCAACTTGGACTCCCAAGCCTTCCAAACCTTCCCACACCTTCCCACCGGAAACCTGCCATAATGGGTTTTGGAAATCCCACCTGGAGGGGAATTCCTTCCCCTTGGTGCGCCCCCCAAAACCCTTCCGGAACCTTCCATGACCTTCTAGAGGCTTCCAGGACCTTCCGGGACATACCGGGACCGTTTCGGGACATTCCGGACACTTTTGGAGCACTTCCAATACCTTCCGGGACCTCTAACGAATGTTCCGGAGCCATCTAAATTAGTTTCAGAACAATCCGGGTTTAGGTTAATATGTCCGGTGAACACAACATATTGTTTAAGATGTCCACTGATCAACGAAACTATTCCGGTTGATCGTAAACTTTCCCATTACCATTTTCATATGTTCCGGAACCACCTGGGACTACTCCAGAGTGATCCGGACATATCCTTAAATACCCAAAACTACTTTTGGTGCCCTTATGAACTATTTCATAAATCCCCAGAACTACTTCCGGTACCCGTATGAACTATTCTGCTTTGCTTCCACTAAACCTTCTACCATTCTAGTATTCTAACAGACTACTGCTCGTTAAGTGTGTGACCCAATAGGTTCGGTATAATGCGGACATGACTCAGAACATCTTCCGGACATAGGTCAACAGCCTTTTGTCAATAGCCAATAATCAACAGCGGAGCCATGGACACCCATGTTGACTCCCGCACATACACGAAGAAACTTCGAGTGAACCATTATGTTTATTCATGTACCATTCCCTTTGCTTCGTGATATATGACAAAGTTAGAGGAGAGATGTTTTGGCACCCATGTGTAACAACTTCTTGAACACAAGCCACTCGTTATCCTCTTTGCTCGTTTGTCCCTTTTCTCGTTATCGTATTCCGGTATCCCTGTGACTGAATCACAATGCGTCTGGCCAGACTATAATGGATACCTTCATACTGAGTGGGCCCGAAGTGAATATCTTCTTCATCGTGAAGGAGCAAATCCCATTCTTGAACTATCACAGTCACTAGCCACACCATCTGACATACCCAGAACTTATTTTACTACTTCCCATTTACGGGAGGATTCATCTAAGAACCAAAGCATGTCTTCCTGTGTGAAGCAACTCGATACTCTCATGGTCTAAGGAATTACGTATATGATAACATTTCATGCTATGACTTATAACGTTGTTACGATGTGATCTCTAACTATATCATTCAATACTGGGGTCGGTTCAACATCATTGTTCTGCTAACAATATGTTCCCATTACTACTGACATCCTTGTTACAAGAACAATGTCCATGATTAAGAAAACGTAATCATCAGTTAGCACATGAGCTGGTCTTAGAGGCTAAACCAGGAACTCTTGGTGTTTACATTTCCACACATGCAAGTGAATTTTCTTCTGAATCTCATAGTCAGGGTCATTGCAATTATAGCACAGAAATATAAACATTAATTACGAACGTGGAAATATATATAATAACATTTTATTATTGCCTCTAGGGCATATTTCCAACAGTCTCCCACTTGCACTAGAGTCAATAATATTATCAGTACTTGAGCATTTTACACCTATGGCATACCAGTGTAATACATGCTTCATTTGTGGTATAGACTTCATCATCGGATCTGATGTTTCAGGCCCGTTTGTATCTTGCATATCTTCGCGTTTTCACGCTATCATAAAATTCACTAATTTTATCAGTTTAGCTTTGTATATGTTTGAATCATTTGGCAGGACCTTGGTTCCTTTAGAATAAGTCATGAAATCATTCATAAATGTTCCATGAGCTTTAAGCATCTTGGAAACCATACCATGTTCATAAATGAACTGATGATTCAAAATACCCTCCCTTGTTACTTCTTTAAGCAACAATATACTTAGCCAGTGTTATAGAATTCGCCACAGTATCGAACTTGACAAAGTTCCTTCATACTGCGCCACCCTGACGTGTGAAACACATAATCCCAATTAAAATCGAAAATCGGTCGGAGTAAGTATGAAGACTGAATTGGTGTAACTATTTACATCAAAAATTCAGCTGGTGTAACCCATTACAACGAGCTCTTCATTCTCTCCATTTTCCGAGAAACAAATCTTATCTATCATAAGTTTAACTTTTCATTGTTTGTCCAATGATCAACATATTGATCACTTTGGTATCTTGCTCACAACCTTTTGGAGCGTTGGACATATCTGGTCGTTTTACATATTATGGTGTACATGATTAATCCAAACACACAGGTGAGTGGAATTCAATTCACGTGTTTTTTCTTATCTGTGTTCATGAACACTGATATCTGCAAATAATTTTTCACCGTGACCTCGGCAAGAACATTCTTCTTGGCGTTTTCATACTAAACTACTTTAGTATCATGTCAACATGTAATGGTGGTCTTAGCATGATCAGGCACTTACTATCTACATAGATCATTGTGCTCAATCCTAATGCTATATCAGCCCAAATTCTTCAACTGAAAACTATTTCCAACGAAGTCCTTATTTGTGTCAAGAAATTTATATCATTTCCAATCAACAATATGTCATCTACATAAGGTTTTAGAAATATTATTCAGATCCCACTTACTTTCTTGAATATTCAAGCATCTTCGTTATTCCTGATGAAAACAAACTCTTTTCGCAATTTCATCACAACGAAAATTCCAACTCCATTATGCTAGCTTCAGTCCATCACTGGATATCCAAGGCTTGCATCTATTTTAGCATCCTTTGAATCGACAAAACATTCCGGTCGTATCACGTATACGTCCTTTGTTATATTTCCGTGTAGGAACTTTGTTTTTGACGTTCATTCTACCATATCCTATAAATGAGATATGTAGTAATTGCTAGTATAACCCGAACTGACTAAATCATTTCTACGGTCGACACTATTTCGCCGTAGTCAACCTTTGAACTTGCTAGAAAGCAATTTTCCAACGAGTTGAGCTTTATGGATAAAACAATTTCATCCGAATCAATTATAGATCCATATATATATTCTTCAAACTTTTAGTCTTTCGGAGGGTCTACCAAGTTCAAAACTTGACTTACTTCCATGGATACTATCTCGGATTATTTGGCATTTAGCCAAATCCCGGAGTCAGGGCCCATCAACGCTTCTTTGTATATCACAGGTTTATCATTGTCGAACAACAATATCTCGTTTTACATATCATGAATGTTTGTACGAGTTTTGTCTAACCTGTGTGGTTCAGCTGCGCACTTCTCTGAAGATTCAACAATCTTTGACAAGTTGCACTGTCCTCCCACTCACCTTTTGTAAGAAACTATTTTTCTTCAAAACACATTGTTCTTAACAGCAAACAGTTTTGCTTTTGTGTAGTGATAGAGGAATACCAAAACTTTTGGCATAACCTTAACAAAGTAGCACTTATCTGATTTGGGGTATTGAGTATGTCAAACATATGCCTCATATACCCAAATTTTAAGAAAATACAACATGGTTTTAACAGTCCATACCACATCTAATATGGTGTCATTTCAACAGATTTGATGATGCTCTTTTCAGTGTAAAAGCCGTAGTCACTAACGCATAACTTTAATAAGTATAATGGCAAATTGACAAACGTCATATTTGATCTTACCGTGTCATACATGGCTTGATTACATCTCTCGAACTGTTTACTCATAATGGTGTTCCGGGAGACGCAAGTTATGACACTTCTTCACAACTCATCAGACGTTCGCTAAACTTGTAACTCAAATATTACTTTCTACAATCTAATTTGCAGAAGATTTATTTTTCTCGTTACAATGAATTTCTATTTCACTCTATAATTCCTTGAACATTTCAAAGATTTCAGACGTATGTCTCTATTGAACAGATATCCACATATCTACTTCAACTCATGAGTGAAGATAGGGAATCCACTGCTCACAACTACACTTATTGGACTACACACATCATCATGTATGATTACCAATGGTTTAGTTGCCCGTTCATGTATGGCCTATCAACGGTGTTTTAGTCACATTACTTCGAGACAAAGATCGCAAGCGTCAAGTGATTCATAATCATATGACTCGAAAGTCCATCACTTATGGAAATTCTTCATGCATGTTATGTCACTTGTGATAAACGGCAGTGCCACATCTATGTGGTATTTTTGTCAGTCTTGCGACGTTTAGCATCAGTGTTATGGATGTTTAGTATTATTATCAAGATTCATAACATACAACCTATTCATAATGGAAGTATGGCCTTTACGTTATTCATAGCTTTGAACAACTCTCTTGCAATAAACATGATTCAAAAATGATGTTTTTCAACAAGGCTAAAGTGTAGTAACAAGTTACTCAACTCTAAAATGAATTATGAAGATAATCATAGAGTCAACACACGGTATAGTAAAACTTTTACCGTGTTCCCGAGCGTGTCAAAACTCATCATTAGCTAGTCATAAAGGCCATAGTATTTCTTGCATCGAGTTGCAACAATATGCAATCGATCTGATATTCCGGTGATCAACAGTTTAATCACAATATACAGAATCCACAATTAACTGCTTAATCATGATTCCCAAGAATTACATCTCTTGACCAGCAATGAATTCATCTATAACTTCGTATGACTTTCATTTCTGAGCTGGTTATTCCAGTCTTCTTTCGTTTTGCCTTTATACGTATCATAGTTCTATTTCCAATGTCACTCCTACTCACAGAAGCTCACATATGATTAAGGGTGGCGCATGCCATGGACTATCCGGCGTGTCAGTCTTACTAACATCCTTTGGACTTCCTTTCCCTTAATTCTCATCATCATATGATCGGTGTTCTATTGGATCCCACACTTATCAGTTTTGTTTAGAGCACAGTGAACATTTTCACTAATGCTTACAATCATACATTGTACTAGATATCTTATATCCAACATTAATTGTCTTACCACTGAAAACAATTTTTCAGTTCCATGAATATAACATAACTATCCCAAACTTTTTGAAGTTCGGGTTTCATGGTGGTGAAGACAATGCACTTAGCTGTGGTGGAATTCTAGCATTTTGGATTATGGACGTAAGTCACATCATCCATAGCATCAGCGGGAGAGCATCAAAAATTTGCGATAGGACATGGTCCTTCTCGGCACTATTGAGGATAGTCCTCACAATACGGTACCAATCGTAAAGTTTTTACCAGATAATACAGTTAATCAAAATCAATTGGGAAGGTGGTAACGCGAGCCATTATTCTACAACGATAATGCAAATACTAAGACTTTGTTCATAATTAAGTTGCACTTGTGATTAATCAATTTAATTACTTAGTGCGCTCCCACTCAGATCAATATCTCTCGTAATTGATGCTGGAGTGATTCAAGATCCAACCCAATCGTCCGCCATTGATGTGACATCACTGATGACTTAGACTGGACCGGTAGGCCAACTTGCCAATCACGCCAAAGGTGATTCTTGTTCATCTTTCGATGGGCGTGTTCCGGTAGCAGACTTTTATCCAAACCGTCAAGATAACCAAGTGTAATGTGTTGTGTGTTCTTTTAACACACCCGTCTTTTATGCGTCACACCGTGTGCACCCATGTGACATGACCTGCTCCGATGTGAAACATAGTATAGACGGTGCTACAGTTGGAAGAACACTATCAACTTGATATTATTTTGCGAGAGATCACCCTAATAAAATACGACTATCGCACATCAAACAAGGGTGCATCAAAGGGATAAACATCACAGGCAGTTCATAAAATTTTGTGATATAGTATAGCCCATTGCTTCGTGAAGTCTTCATTGTCTTCACGTCGTCGTGGTTGAAGTCACCGTGTCCACCAACTTTGTCCTTGGCGCCGGGAACATCACCACGGCTTCCGGCATGTGCGTCGGGGTCCACCTCCGCATCGTAGATCATCACCTTGCATCTATCTATTGCTTTGCCTCGAGCTAATAAACAGTTCTGGCATGCAGGCCATAATTAAGTGACAATCATATGACTCCAGTCATCATGCCGTACCACGACACGCAGGTCGCGAATAAATATTACATAACATATAGCATCTCATACAAACACATTGCAAATCTTGAAGGCTATACCACATCACATGCATACTCTGCAAAAACGAGTTAGATCGCCATCTACACGGGTTGTTGCAACTTTTATCGTGGTTGTTAAGCAGGTTTACAGGGCAAACGAGAAACCCTAGACAAAACAAAAACACGATACTTCTTTTGTTGCTAGTTTAACATACGGGGTGCGTGTAGCAACTAATGCCACAAGCCAAACTTGGTTAAACGCGTGACCCCCGTGTGGATTTGAGTTCATAAAATCCACAAGCCCGTTCATGTAAAATTTTCTATAGCAAGACTAGGATGAGATCCAAGGAATTTGATGTAGTCCATGATCAAGGCAACCAGCATACTAAGAGCAGCATAGAGGGATCATGGCAAAACTCAAACCTTGTAGCAAAATCACATCATGCCGTCGAGCAAAGAAAAGATCACATGATAGGGAAGCAAACAAGAAAATCAATGCCTCATATCAACATATGATCTACCTAAACATGCATCTAATCAAGGATCGCTCTGATACCACTGTTGGGAAACGTAGTAGAAAACAAAAAATTTCGGCCTACGAATCAAGAACCCAAGAGCATCCAAGATAGATTGCATAAAAGGTTTAGGTCTTTTCTCACCAACGGTTGCAGCGGAAGTAGAGTTGGTGAAGCTCGTGGACGTAGTGGAAGTAGATCTCGCAAGTTCTCCCACGAACAGTCCCTCGATCAATCCCACGAACAAGTCCCGCGATCTAGTCCCACGGACAAGTCCCATGAACAAGCTCCTCGAAGAAGGGTCGAAGGTACGACCCCTCCATTATTATCCACACATCCCGTAGTAGTAATCCAGCAGCGCTCCGCCGTCAAGAGATGAACGCCACCGAGAAAACTAGAGCGAGAAAACCCTAACGGATTCCAATCTAGAACAGCGTCTAAACCGGGGTCTAATTGTGGAGCAACGGGGTTTAGAGGAGGGAGGGTGGCGAATAGGCCTTGGGGATTGATTGTGTGTCTCTTCCCCCACCCTTGGCTCACCTTATATAGGTGGCCAAGGGGCCTAGGGCGCAGCTCAAGGAGGTTTGGGAGTCCAACTTGGACTCCCAAGCCTTCCAAACCTTCCCACACCTTCCCACCGGAAACCTGCCATAATGGGTTTTGGAAATCCCACCTGGAGGGGAATTCCTTCCCCTTGGTGCGCCCCCCACCCCTTGGCCGGCCAGGGAAGCCTAGGTGGCTTGCCCCCCAAGGCTAGGGGCGCAGGGGAGTGGGTGGTAATGCCCGGAACCTTCCGGAACCTTCCATGACCTTCTAGAGGCTTCCAGGACCTTCCGGGACATACCGGGACCGTTTCGGGACATTCCGGACACTTTTGGAGCACTTCCAATACCTTCCGGGACCTCTAACGAATGTTCCGGAGCCATCTAAATAGGTTTCGGAACAATCCGGGTTTAGGTTAATATGTCCGGTGAACACAACATATTGTTTAAGATGTCCACCGATCACCGAAACTATTCCGGTTGATCGTAAACTTTCCCATTACCATTTTCATATGTTCCGGAACCACCTGGGACTACTCCAGAGTGATCCGGACATATCCTTAAATACCCAAAACTACTTTTGGTGCCCTTATGAACTATTTCATAAATCCCTGGAACTACTTCCGGTACCCGTATGAACTATTCTGCTTTGCTTCCACTAAACCTTCTACCATTCTAGTATTCTAACAGACTACTGCTCGTTAAGTGTGTGACCCAATAGGTTCGGTATAATGCGGACATGACTCAGAACATCTTCCGGACATAGGTCAACAGCCTTTTGTCAATAGCCAATAATCAACAGCGGAGCCATGGACACCCATGTTGACTCCCGCACATACACGAAGAAACTTCGAGTGAACCATTATGTTTATTCATGTACCATTCCCTTTGCTTCGTGATATATGACAAAGTTAGAGGAGAGATGTTTTGGCACCCATGTGTAACAACTTCTTGAACACAAGCCACTCGTTATCCTCTTTGCTCGTTTGTCCCTTTTCTCGTTATCGTATTCCGGTATCCCTGTGACTGAATCACAATGCGTCTGGCCAGACTATAATGGATACCTTCATACCGAGTGGGCCCGAAGTGAATATCTTCTTCATCGTGAAGGAGCAAATCCCATTCTTGAACTATCACAGTCACTAGCCACACCATCTGACATACCCAGAACTTATTTTACTACTTCCCATTTACGGGAGGATTCATCTAAGAACCAAAGCATGTCTTCCTGTGTGAAGCAACTCGATACTCTCATGGTCTAAGGAATTACGTATATGATAACATTTCATGATATGACTTATAACGTTGTTACGATGTGATCTCTAAGTATATCATTCAATACTGGGGTCGGTTCAACATCATTGTTCTGCTAACAATATGTTCCCATTACTACTGACATCCTTGTTACAAGAACAATGTCCATGATTAAGAAAACGTAATCATCAGTTAGCACATGAGCTGGTCTTAGAGGCTAAACCAGGAACTCTTGGTGTTTACATTTCCACACATGCAAGTGAGTTTTCTTCTGAATCTCATAGTCAGGGTCATTGCAATTATAGCACAGAAATATAAACATTAATTACGAACGTGGAAATATATATAATAACATTTTATTATTGCCTCTAGGGCATATTTCCAACAGTCTCCCACTTCCACTAGAGTCAATAATATTATCAGTAATTGAGCATTTTACACCTATGGCATACCGGTGTAATACATGCTTCATTTGTGGTATAGACTTCATCATCGGATCTGATGTTTCAGGCCCGTTTGTATCTTGCATATCTTCGCATTTTCACGCTATCATAAAATTCACTAATTTTATCAGTTTAGCTTTGTATATGTTTGAATCATTTGGCAGGACCTTGGTTCCTTTAGAATAAGTCATGAAATCATTCATAAATGTTCCATGAGCTTTAAGCATCTTGGAAACCATACCATGTTCATAAATGAACTGATGATTCAAAATACCCTCCCTTGTTACTTCTTTAAGCAACAATATACTTAGCTAGTGTTATAGAATTCGCCACAGTATCGAACTTGACAAAGTTCCTTCATACTGCGCCACCCTTACGTGTGAAACACATAATCCCAATTAAAATCGAAAATCGGTCGGAGTAAGTATGAAGACTGAATTGGTGTAACTATTTACATCAAAAATTCAGCTGGTGTAACCCATTACAACGAGCTCTTCATTCTCTCCATTTTCCGAGAAACAAATCTTATCTATCATAAGTTTAACTTTTCATTGTTTGTCCAATGATCAACATATTGATCACTTTGGTATCTTGCTCACAACCTTTTGGAGCGTTGGACATATCTGGTCGTTTTACATATTATGGTGTACATGATTAATCCAAACACACAGGTGAGTGGAATTCAATTCACGTGTTTTTGCTTATCTGTGTTCATGAACACTGATATCTGCAAATAATTTTTCACCGTGACCTCGGCAAGAACATTCTTCTTGGCGTTTTCATACTAAACTACTTTAGTATCATGTCAACATGTAATGTTGGTCTTAGCATGATCAGGCACTTACTATCTACATAGATCATTGTGCTCAATCCTAATGCTATATCAGCCCAAATTCTTCAACTGAAAACTATTTCCAACGAAGTCCTTATTCGTGTCAAGAAATTTATATCATTTCCAATCAACAATATGTCATCTACATAAGGTTTTAGAAATATTATTCAGATCCCACTTACTTTCTTGAATATTCAAGCATCTTCGTTATTCCTGATGAAAACAAACTCTTTTCGCAATTTCATCACAACGAAAATTCCAACTCCATTATGCTAGCTTCAGTCCATCACTGGATATCCAAGGCTTGCATCTATTTTAGCATCCTTTGAATCGACAAAATATTCCGGTCGTATCACGTATACGTCCTTTGTTATATTTCCGTGTAGGAACTTTGTTTTTGACGTTCATTCTACCATATCCTATAAATGAGATATGTAGTAATTGCTAGTATAACCCGAACTGACTAAATCATTTCTACGGTCGACACTATTTCGCCGTAGTCAACCTTTGAACTTGCTAGAAAGCAATTTTCCAACGAGTTGAGCTTTATGGATAAAACAATTTCATCCGAATCAATTATAGATCCATATATATATTCTTCAGACTTTTAGTCTTTCGGAGGGTCTACCAAGTTCAAAACTTGACTTACTTCCATGGATACTATCTCGGATTATTTGGCATTTAGCCAAATCCCGGAGTCAGGGCCCATCAACGCTTCTTTGTATATCACAGGTTTATCATTGTCGAACAACAATATCTCGTTTTACATATCATGAATGTTTGTACGAGTTTTGTCTAACCTGTGTGGTTCAGCTGCGCACTTCTCTGAAGATTCAACAATCTTTGACAGTTGCACTGTCCTCCCACTCACCTTTTGTAAGAAACTATTTTTCTTCAAAACACATTGTTCTTAACAGCAAACAGTTTTGCTTTTGTGTAGTGATAGAGGAATACCAAAACTTTTGGCATAACCTTAACAAAGTAGCACTTATCTGATTTGGGGTATTGAGTATGTCAAACATATGCCTCATATACCCAAATTTTAAGAAAAGACAACATGGTTTTAACAGTCCATACCACATCTAATATGGTGTCATTTCAACAGATTTGATGATGCTCTTTTCAGTGTAAAAGCCGTAGTCACTAACGCATAACTTTAATAAGTATAATGGCAAATTGACAAACGTCATATTTGATCTTACCGTGTCATACATGGCTTGATTACATCTCTCGAACTGTTTACTCATAATGGTGTTCCGGGAGACGCAAGTTATGACACTTCTTCACAACTCATCAGACGTTCGCTAAACTTGTAACTCAAATATTACTTTCTACAATCTAATTTGCAGAAGCTTTATTTTTCTCGTTACAATGAATTTCTATTTCACTCTATAATTCCTTGAACATTTCAAAGATTTCAGACGTATGTCTCTATTGAACAGATATCCACATATCTACTTCAACTCATGAGTGAAGATAGGGAATCCACTGCTCACAACTACACTTATTGGACTACACACATCATCATGTATGATTACCAATGGTTTAGTTGCCCGTTCATGTATGGCCTATCAACGGTGTTTTAGTCACATTACTTCGAGACAAAGATCGCAAGCGTCAAGTGATTCATAATCATATGACTCGAAAGTCCATCACTTATGGAAATTCTTCATGCATGTTATGTCACTTGTGATAAACGGCAGTGCCACATCTATGTGGTATTTTTGTCAGTCTTGCGACGTTTAGCATCAGTGTTATGGATGTTTAGTATTATTATCAAGATTCATAACATACAACCTATTCATAATGGAAGTATGGCCTTTACGTTATTCATAGCTTTGAACAACTCTCTTGCAATAAACATGATTCAAAAATGATGTTTTTCAACAAGGCTAAAGTGTAGTAACAATTTACTCAACTCTAAAATGAATTATGAAGATAATCATAGAGTCAACACACGGTATAGTAAACCTTTTACCGTGTTCCCGAGCGTGTCAAAACTCATCATTAGCTAGTCATAAAGGCCATAGTATTTCTTGCATCGAGTTGCAACAATATGCAATCGATCTGATATTCCGGTGATCAACAGTTTAATCACAATATACAGAATCCACAATTAACTGCTTAATCATGATTCCCAAGAATTACATCTCTTGACCAGCAATGAATTCATCTATAACTTCGTATGACTTTCATTTCTGAGCTGGTTATTCCAGTCTTCTTTCGTTTTGCCTTTATACGTATCATAGTTCTATTTCCAATGTCACTCCTACTCACAGAAGCTCACATATGATTAAGGGTGGCGCATGCCATGGACTATCCGGCGTGTCAGTCTTACTAACATCCTTTGGACTTCCTTTCCCTTAATTCTCATCATCATATGATCGGTGTTCTTCTGGATCCCACACTTATCAGTTTTGTTTAGAGCACAGTGAACATTTTCACTAATGCTTACAATCATACATTGTACTAGATATCTTATATCCAACATTAATTGTCTTACCACTGAAAACAATTTTTCAGTTCCATGAATATAACATAACTATCCCAAACTTTTCGAAGTTCGGGTTTCATGGTGGTGAAGACAATGCACTTAGCTGTGGTGGAATTCTAACATTTTGGATTATGGACGTAAGTCACATCATCCATAGCATCAGCGGGAGAGCATCAAAAATTTGCGATAGGACATGGTCCTTCTCGGCACTATTGAGGATAGTCCTCACAATACGGTACCAATCGTAAAGTTTTTACCAGATAATACAGTTAATCAAAATCAATTGGGAAGGTGGTAACGCGAGCCATTATTCTACAACGATAATGCAAATACTAAGACTTTGTTCATAATTAAGTTGCACTTGTGATTAATCAATTTAATTACTTGGTGCGCTCCCACTCAGATCAATGTCTCTCGTAATTGATGCTGGAGTGATTCAAGATCCAACCCAATCGTCCGCCATTGATGTGACATCACTGATGACTTAGACTGGACCGGTATGCCAACTTGCCAATCACGCCAAAGGTGATTCTTGTTCATCTTTCGATGGGCGTGTTCCGGTAGCAAACTTTTATCCAAACCGTCAAGATAACCAAGTGTAATGTGCTGTGTGTTCTTTTAACACACCCGTCTTTTATGCGTCACACCGTGTGCACCCATGTGACATGACCTGCTCCGATGTGAAACATAGTATAGACGGTGCTACAGTTGGAAGAACACTATCAACTTGATATTATTTTGCGAGAGATCACCCTAATAAAATACGACTATCGCACATCAAACAAGGGTGCATCAAAGGGATAAACATCACAGGCAGTTCATAAAATTTTGTGATATAGTATAGCCCATTGCTTCGTGAAGTCTTCATTGTCTTCACGTCGTCGTGGTTGAAGTCACCGTGTCCACCAACTTTGTCCTTGGCGCCGGGAACATCACCACGGCTTCCGGCATGTGCGTCGGGGTCCACCTCCGCATCGTAGATCATCACCTTGCATCTATCTATTGCTTTGCCTCGAGCTAATAAACAGTTCTGGCATGCAGGCCATAATTAAGTGACAATCATATGACTCCAGTCATCATGCCGTACCACGACACGCAGGTCGCGAATAAATATTACATAACATATAGCATCTCATACAAACACATTGCAAATCTTGAAGGCTATACCACATCACATGCATACTCTGCAAAAACAAGTTAGATCGCCATCTACACGGGTTGTTGCAACTTTTATCGTGGTTGTTAAGCAGGTTTACAAGGCAAACGAGAAACCCTAGACAAAACAAAAACACGATACTTCTTTTGTTGCTAGTTTAACATACGGGGTGCGTGTAGCAACTATTGCCACAAGCCAAACTTCGTTAAACGCGTGACCCCCGTGTGGATTTGAGTTCATAAAATCCACAAGCCCGTTCATGTAAAATTTTCTATAGCAAGACTAGGATGAGATCCAAGGAATTTGATGTAGTCCATGATCAAGGCAACCAGCATACTAAGAGCAGCATAGAGGGATCATGGCAAAACTCAAACCTTGTAGCAAAATCACATCATGCCGTCGAGCAAAGAAAAGATCACATGATAGGGAAGCAAACAAGAAAATCAATGCCTCATATCAACATATGATCTACCTAAACATGCATCTAATCAAGGATCGCTCTGATACCACTGTTGGGAAACGTAGTAGAAAACAAAAAATTTCGGCCTACGAATCAAGAACCCAAGTTCATCCAAGATAGATTGCATACAAGGTTTAGGTCTTTGCTCACCAACGGTTGCAGCGGAAGTAGAGTTGGTGAAGCTCGTGGACGTAGTGGAAGTAGATCTCGCAAGTTCTCCCACGAACAGTCCCTCGATCAATCCCACGAACAAGTCCCGCGATCTAGTCCCACGGACAAGTCCCATGAACAAGCTCCTCGAAGAAGGGTCGAAGGTACGACCCCTCCATTATTATCCACACATCCCGTAGTAGTAATCCAGCAGCGCTCCGCCGTCCAGAGATGAACGCCACCGAGAAAACTAGAGCGAGAAAACCCTAACGGATTCCAATCTAGAACAGCGTCTAAACCGGGGTCTAATTGTGGAGCAACGGGGTTTAGAGGAGGGAGGGTGGCGAATAGGCCTTGGGGATTGATTGTGTGTCTCTTCCCCCACCCTTGGCTCACCTTATATAGGTGGCCAAGGGGCCTAGGGCGCAGCTCAAGGAGGTTTGGGAGTCCAACTTGGACTCCCAAGCCTTCCAAACCTTCCCACACCTTCCCACCGGAAACCTGCCATAATGGGTTTTGGAAATCCCACCTGGAGGGGAATTCCTTCCCCTTGGTGCGCCCCCCACCCCTTGGCCGGCCAGGGAAGCCTAGGTGGCTTGCCCCCCAAGGCTAGGGGCGCAGGGGAGTGGGTGGTAATGCCCGGAACCTTCCGGAACCTTCCATGACCTTCTAGAGGCTTCCAGGACCTTCCGGGACATACCGGGACCGTTTCGGGACATTCCGGACACTTTTGGAGCACTTCCAATACCTTCCGGGACCTCTAACGAATGTTCCGGAGCCATCTAAATAGGTTTCGGAACAATCCGGGTTTAGGTTAATATGTCCGGTGAACACAACATATTGTTTAAGATGTCCACCGATCACCGAAACTATTCCGGTTGATCGTAAACTTTCCCATTACCATTTTCATATGTTCCGGAACCACCTGGGACTACTCCAGAGTGATCCGGACATATCCTTAAATACCCAAAACTACTTTTGGTGCCCTTATGAACTATTTCATAAATCCCCGGAACTACTTCCAGTACCCGTATGAACTATTCTGCTTTGCTTCCACTAAACCTTCTACCATTCTAGTATTCTAACAGACTACTGCTCGTTAAGTGTGTGACCCAATAGGTTCGGTATAATGCGGACATGACTCAGAACATCTTCCGGACATAGGTCAACAGCCTTTTGTCAATAGCCAATAATCAACAGCGGAGCCATGGACACCCATGTTGACTCCCGCACATACACGAAGAAACTTCGAGTGAACCATTATGTTTATTCATGTACCATTCCCTTTGCTTCGTGATATATGACAAAGTTAGAGGAGAGATGTTTTGGCACCCATGTGTAACAACTTCTTGAACACAAGCCACTCGTTATCCTCTTTGCTCATTTGTCCCTTTTCTCGTTATCGTATTCCGGTATCCCTGTGACTGAATCACAATGCGTCTGGCCAGACTATAATGGATACCTTCATACCGAGTGGGCCCGAAGTGAATATCTTCTTCATCGTGAAGGAGCAAATCCCATTCTTGAACTATCACAGTCACTAGCCACACCATCTGACATACCCAGAACTTATTTTACTACTTCCCATTTACGGGAGGATTCATCTAAGAACCAAAGCATGTCTTCCTGTGTGAAGAAACTCGATACTCTCATGGTCTAAGGAATTACGTATATGATAACATTTCATGATATGACTTATAACGTTGTTACGATGTGATCTCTAAGTATATCATTCAATACTGGGGTCGGTTCAACATCATTGTTCTGCTAACAATATGTTCCCATTACTACTGACATCCTTGTTACAAGAACAATGTCCATGATTAAGAAACGTAATCATCAGTTAGCACATGAGCTGGTCTTAGAGGCTAAACCAGGAACTCTTGGTGTTTACATTTCCACACATGCAAGTGAGTTTTCTTCTGAATCTCATAGTCAGGGTCATTGCAATTATAGCACAGAAATATAAACATTAATTACGAACGTGGAAATATATATAATAACATTTTATTATTGCCTCTAGGGCATATTTCCAACAGCGCGGCCCCACCCTAGGCCGCGCCCCCTGGCCGCCTAGACACCTGGTGGGCCACCCCTGGCCGCCTGGACACCTGGTGGGGCCCCCCTGGCCCCCACTTCAGGCGTCTGCAAGCTTCCGGGTTGCTGATTTTTTCCCATAATTTTTTGGGCACTTTAAGTAATGGGAAAACCTGAAATACAAAAATAGCAGAAAACAGAAACTAGCACTGGGGTGCACTGAGTTAATAGGTTAGTCCAATTATGATCAAAAGTGTATGAAAGTGCATCAAAAGTATAGAAATATCACCCAAAACATGCATGGAGCAAGAAGAAATTATAGATACGTTTGGGACGTATCAAGTCCCTGTGGAGGGCGTCACGCTGGTGAGAGGACTGCACACAAGGTTCTCCAATCAAGTTTTTATTGGCCTACCCTCTTTAAAGATGCTAGAAAATATGTTTTATCTTGTGATAAGTGCCAGAGAGTTGGTAACATTAGTAGGAGAAATGAGATGCCTATGAATTACTATATAGTTATTGAGCCTTTTGATTGCTGGGGTTTTGATTTTATGGGTCCTTTTCCTCCTTCACACAAGTACACTCACATTTTATTAGTTGTTGATTATGTAACCAAGTGGGTTGAGGCAATCCCCACTGAGAGTGCTGATCATAAGACATCTTTGAAAATTCTTAAAGATGTGATATTTCTTAGGTTTGGTGTACTCAGGTACCTCATGACCGATGGAGGATCACATTTTACACATGGTGCTTTTAGAAAAGCTTTAGAAAAGTATGCTGTCAACCGTAGGATTGCTTCACCTTACCTCCCTCAAACGAGTGGGCAAGTTGAGCTCACAAATAGGGAGATCAAGTTGATCATGCAAAAGACAGTGAACAGTTCTAGAAAGGACTAGCCCAAAAAATTAGGAGATGCCTTGTGGGCGTACAGAACTTCTTACAAAAATCCCATGGGCATGTCTTGCTATAAGATGGTATATGGCAAGGCTTTCCATTTACGTTTAGAATTAGAGCACAAAGCTTTCTGGGATGTTAGAGAGCTTAATGCTGACCCAAAACTTGCTGGTGAAAAGTGTCTCATGAACTTGACTTCTCTAGATGAGTGGAGAAGTGAAGCTTACGAGAGTGCAAGAATGTTTAAGGAAAAGGTAAAGAAGTGGCATGATAGGAGAATTTTGAAACGTGAATTTAATGATGGTGATAGAGTTTTGTTGTTTAGATCTCGTTTCAGGTTTTCTCCAGGTAAATTACTTTCCACATGGGAAGGACCTTTTCACATTGAAGAAGTCTACCGCTGCGGTGCAATCAAGATTAACAATTTTGAAGGAACCATACCTCAAGTTGTGAATGGAAAAAGACTGAAGCATTACCTGGCAGGAGACCCTGTCAATGTTGATGTGGATACAATACGCACAGCCACTCACAAAGAACATGTTGCAGCCCTGATTCAAACACCAGCAGCAACAGAACAAGAATAGGTATGTAATACGGTAAGGAAACTCCACGAACATCCATAAAAGTTCCGTATTACGTGTTTTTGGAAAATTAGGAATATCCGGAGCCAAAGTGGAGCCAGAGAGGAGCTCCAGGGGCTCCAGGCACCCTGGTGGAGCGGCTTGCTTCCTGGCCGTGCTAGGAATCCGCCTGGGCCACTCAGAGTCCGTCTCCGACCCCGCTTTGGCTTGTTACCTTCCTTTCAATGCAGAAATTTTTTCTATATATTTTCCAGGATCTTCCTGGCTTTGTATCTTGCGATTTCATGCGTTTTCTTTTCGATCTCTTGTTGCCAGGAAAACTTTCAGCAAAACCTAGGTGCCATGGCTTCCCCAAGTTCCCCCAAGGACACATTCCTCCCAACGTCATCAACCCTTACCTCCTAGATGTGAAGAGGCATCCTTAAACACTTTGGGTGGAGGATGGTGCCCTCCACAAAGAAGATCTGAAGGGACCGGTCAAGGAGGGGAGCACCAAGGCCAGGCTGGAAGAAGTGGAGCAAGAAGTCTTCAAGTACAAGTTGATGATCGAGTGTGATGTTGAGGCCAACATTGGCATCATCACAGAGCTAAAGAAGCAACTTGAGGAGGATATGGAGGAAGTGCGGGCAATCATATCCGCACTAGATACCCAAGTGTTCGAATCCAAGTACACATCTATGACCTCCAAAACCAGAATTGTGTGTATGAACTAAAGTTTTTGCGCATGGGACTATCAGCTGAAAGTAGGACCCCGGAGACTGAAGAATCTTGTGTGGAGGGAGGAACTTTACCATGGAATCTTTTTGCCAAGGATTACCTGAGTAACAAGAACAAGGATGACGAATGAAATCTTCATAGGTAATGGCATCCCCTTAGCTTGTTCCAAGCTTGAGGGAGTACCCGTTAGCTTTATCTTTATCTTTGTCTTTTGTGGTCAAGTTTAGTGTCGTATCATGTCTAGGGAAGTTATCTTATAAAATAGGTGTTTGCATTGAGGTCTATCACTCCTTTGTGGAGAGTCTTGTATCCTTGAGTGTGCAGTGCCTATGATGGAATATTAATGAGAAGTCTCTTGGTTTCTTCGCTGCACTCCGTATTCTCTTCACGCAATCGACCTTATATGTTGATTCTTATGGGAGTATTGATCATATATATTCGGTATGGCTTTGAAATCTTTATTTAATCTTGGAAAACTTAGCTTTGGTCATAACAACAAGCACGAGTTTTTCTAGTAGAGACATAGCCAAAACCTTTACGTTCTTATGCTTGAAGTGTTATGTTGACAAGGAAGACAACTTGATGTTTTATGCCAATCTTAATGTAGACTTTATACTGTTTTGCATCCAAGTCAACATCATTTATCTGCTTTTAAAAGCCTTTGCTAGCCAAACCATGTACTAAGCGGGAATACTGCTTGTACACCCATACCTTGCAACCTCAACCTTCCGAAGAGTCCAACATACCTTTCCTATTCGTGGTATTTCACCGCCACTCCTAAAGTATATTATTCATGTGCTATTTTTAAACCTTCAAAATAGTATACCCCTTGTTTTGTGCCTCTATTTTAGCTCATGAGCAAGTAGTAGATAATTCATGATCTTCTTATGCTGGACAGGTTTTATCTTGGGATTGCATGTCTAATCTGCAAACCCCTAATACGAGGAGGAACTGGCATGAGTGCGCCAAGCTTGTAAAAGATAATAGCAACAAAAAAACCCTCCTTCACACTTTGTTCATGAGAAGTCAGAGAACTTTGGCATTGATAAACAAAGGAGATTAAGGGGATGTGATCATCCCCACCTTGGGAGACATTCCTCGAAACTTGTCCAACATGAGAAGTAATTGGGCTATCTATTAGCATTCGTTGACGAATTATGCACCTCCCAAAATATTATTTTGTGATCCTATTGTTTCTTAAAACCACTGAAATCTCTAGCACATGAATTTTACCTACTTCCCTCTGCGAAGGGCTAAGCCTTTACTTTACGTTGAGTCAGTAAACCCACTTCTTTCTATCCCACAAAGAGCAGACACCTTATGTTGATAAAGATGCATGCATTTATATTGTCTCATGGAGAATTGCCATATTACATCTTTGTTGACATTATCATTAAGATAAACAAGTTGTTTGTTGAGCCTGCTACATCAAACATCTTCCTTTGTGTTAGCATTTTCACTTCTTGACTAATAACATGTTCTTTCAAAAGCATCAAATGATCTCATCAAAATATAAAGAAAGAGAAAAAGTTAAAAGTTATTAGTTGTTCTTTGACCAAGGACATGTTTTCCATGATTTCATGAGTTTCCTCGGTCCTAATTTTGTTTGTAATTTATATTACTCTTTCATAAGGGTCATATGAGTTGAGGTTGCTGTTGAGGATGCTTGAGTTTAGTACAAGAAATTATGATGCTTCTCGCATGTATTCTTATTATCGACACTTCACTCTCCAAACTTGTGGATAGGTGTACCGAGCTCAGTATTCGCTTGGGACAAGCGAGGTATAAGTTTGGGGGAGTTGATACGTCCAAAATGCATCACTATTTTACATCATAATTTATCCCTATTCATTGATATATTTCATGTCATGATGATGTTCTTATAGTGTTTTGGCTTGTTTTACATAGTTTACAACGGGGAAAAGTGCACATTAAGTGGCCATATCAGCACATCTCCAAATGACCTGAAATTCACGGGGCCTAACTTTCTAAAGAAATGAAGAAGACCAGCCGAAGGGCATCCGAAGGGGGCCACCAGGCTCCCAGGCGCCTTGGTGCCCCCCCCTCAGGCCATGCCAGGTGGCCAAGTGGGAGGTGGGCCCCACTCCAGGAGCCCTCCTTTGGCCTATATGATAGTCGTGACCTAAAAACCCCAGAAAAAGAAGAGTTTCCATAGTTCCTATCGGGGGGATAGACGAAGCCATGACCCGGCATTAGATCTATGGGCTGACTCGCCTACGGAAGGCCCAAGGAGGAAGACCCGGCCTAGTGTCGGCTGCGCCAAGGAAAGAAGATCGAAGCCATAGAAGGAATTCGACTTACCTTGTACAGCACATAGCATATTTGTAAAGTAGAATAGGACTCCACCTCGTGTCGGAGTCGGACTCGCGGAATCCCGGGACCAGGTGCCTTTATAAGCCGAGGTCCATAGGATCCAGGGTCAAAGAAACAATCCCGATCTAAGATAGGACTAGACACTTGTCGGCTTAACCTAGATCACCTCGAGATCAAGATTGCGAATCGAATCTCTTGTAATTAATCAACTGACTTTTCTTTCGAGAGTGGAACCCATGATAATAATAAGCAGTAGTAGGCTTTTACCTTGAGACAAAGAGGGGCTGAAACTGGGTAAATCGTTGAGTCTCTTGTCCATGTAGACTCTCTCTCCATGAAATCGCCTCACAACAAAGGTCCCATGTTAAGTTCGACTCTTCGGACATCTGCCGTGACTTTCCCACGACAGTTGGCGCCCACCGAGGGGCCTGCGCTCGCAGGTGTTGAGATTCTGGAGGGAGCACTACAAGGCATGGAGGGATTCGTCGCTGGACGGATCACCAGAAGCCGGCGCGGGAAGATCTGCATCGACGACTCAACCTGGGGCCCTGAAGCCGATTTCGTCGAATCAGGATATCGGGTCTCGATCGGGTCTATCCACATATTCATCGGCAGGACGGACGGATCTGAGCCAGAGCCAGATCCCGAAGTTCCCATCGAAACGTCAATTCGGCGACACGCCGGCTCCAAAAGCACTTTCGTCGAAATCATTGGTGAGACTCCAGAGTCAGAGCGCTCTGTCGAGTCCCCGATGTACGATGCCTCGGAAGAACTGACTGAGGTCGACTCATATCAAAGTGAAGGAAGCTTCTCAGATGAGGGGTCCATCCGATCCATGGGGAACAACAGACTCGGCACTAGTATGCCAGAATATAACCCGGATTACCCTCACTTTGCACCCCCCATATTGTGCCACGGTGTTCATGGCCGACATTGGAGGAGTGGAGAGTCAGACAACCCAACACCAAGGCGCGGAGTCGTCGGCCGCCGTGGTTCCTAATCCAAAGAGGGACCCCGGCAGCCCGAGTCCCCGCTGGAGTCGAAGCCCTCGCAGATGCCCTAAAATCCCTTGACGAGGCCATGTCCACGACGGTAACAACAGGGAATCAAGAGGCTTGGAAGACAAGGGTTAACGAACTCAAGGAACGGATAGCGAACTTAAGGAGGGAAGTCAACACCGATAAAGAGAAGATGGCTGAGAGAGAAGCCCGAATCGTTCAGGAAGCCACACGCCTCCGGGGAGAGTCGGATCTGATAGCGGCTCAGCGACTAAGCCTCGCACTCACATGCCCACAGGGATACACAAGTCGGTTCCCCCTTGGCTACCATAAGGGGTCCCATACATATATGGAACTCCGTATTGAAGTGTGAGCCGACAAGCAGAGTCGCCGTCCCTAGCAGCCTCGGGTAGCCAGCACCACCACAGAGTACCCAGAGCCCTCAGGGGGCACTGAGAATCATGGACCTACTGGCTCCCAACACAACCAACGTGCAGAGCCGGCGGCCCACCTCCCCTCACAGGAACCAAACACCGAGTTTGTCAGCAGATCCGTGGGTAACCGATGTTTAGTGTCGGCTTTGAGGAACACACGCTTGCCCCCATATTTGAAGGGACCGAGTAAGATCCCAAACTACACGGATGACATGGACCCAACAGCTTGGATCGAAAGCTATGACCTCGCCATGGACATGCTTGAAGCCGGCGAAGATGTTTGTGCCCGTTACTTCACAATGATGTTGGAAGGGCTGGCTCGCACATGGTTCAAAAATCTCCCAGAGAATTCCATCACCTCTTGGGCGGATCTCAGAGAGAAGTTCATCAAGAATTTCCATGGCACATGTCCGCGAGCCACCACAATCGTCGACTTGGAGCACTGCGTCCAGAAGGAAGGAGAGTCGGCCCTAAACTGGGCACGACGAGTCACTGATATAGTACATACCTTAGACACTATTACGGCACACAGACAAAAGTGATCGTCTTGGAAAGGACCTGCAAGTTCGAGCCTCTAGTACACAAGCTCGGCCGACTCAAGAGGACGGTCAGTAACATGGGAGAGCTCATGAACGCGGTAATCATGTATGCCGAGTCTGATAAAACCAAGGATGCTGACCAGGAAGAGGAAAAATCCACCGAGAATAAAAAGAATAACGGCAAGGGATCTCAGAGCCAGAACAAACAAACCAAGCGTTGAATCGATCAGAATACTTCTGACTTGGTAGACAACACAAATGTCGGCTCCCAAAGGCGGAAGCAGGGGGCAACAACTACCGCAAGACGGAACGAAGTTTCCAACCCCTAGTCACCTTTGAAGAAGCTCTGAAGAGACCTTGCCCACAACACATCAAGCCCGGTCGTCCAGCCAGTCACCCTTGGGAAGACTGCAACTTCATGAAAGAGTTCCCACGTTGTGGAGGCCAGGGCCCCCTGTGTCAGCCGATCAAAACAACAATATCCAAAATTTTGGCCATCAGGGAGCCGGTGCATCTCCGCAATACCAAAGACCCCAAGGAGGGGAACTCGCTGAGCACCACCTAAATATCGACTCAAAATTGAAGCCGGTCAAGCAATTCCTCCGTCGTTTCAACGACGAAAGGAGGAACGCCATTGGGGAAGAGATAGCTCGGCTCCTAGCTGTCGGGTTCATCATGGAAGTCTTCCATCCGGAGTGGCTTGAAAACCCGGTCCTCGTTTTGAAAAAGGACGGGACTTGGCGTATGTTCATTGACTAAACCGACTTAAACAAGGCCTGCCCAAAGGATCCCTTCGCATTACCTCGCATTGATCAAATCATCGACTCTACTGCAGGATGCGAGCTCCTGCGTTTTCTCGACGCATATTCTGGCTATCATCAGATCAAGATGGCTCTAGAAGACCAGGAGAAAACAACTTTTATTACTCCCTTTGGGATATACTACTACATGTCTATGCCTTTCGGCTTGAAGAATGCTGGGGCTACATACCAGCGAATGGTGCATAACTGCCTCAAGGAGAAAATTGGGCGCAATGTGCACGCTTACGTGGATGACATAGTCATAAGTCTCAGGTCACCGACTCACTCATCAGTGACCTCCAGGAAACCTTCAAGAATCTGCGCAAGAATCAGATGAAGCTGAACCCGGCCAAGTGCACCTTTGGGGTCCCCGTAGGAAAACTCCTCGGATACATAGTGTCAGAGAGAGGAATCGAAGAAAACCCGGAGAAAATCAACGCTATTATGGCTCTTCAGAAGCCGGCTTCAGTGAAAGGAGTCCAACGGCTCACAGGGTGCGTAGCTGCCTTGAGTCGGTTCATAAGCCGACTTGGAGAAAAATCGATCCCACTATACCGACTCTTGCGAAAGTCGGAGAAATTTGTATGGGACGATGAAGTTGATCAAGCTCTGGAAGCTTTAAAGAAACAATTGTCCCAGGCTCCAATCGTGGCGGCTCCCAAGCCAAAAGAGTCGACGCTACTATATATTTCTTCCAACAATCGAGCGGTCAGCGTTGTGGTTGTGGTTGAACGTATGGAAGCCGGTAAAGAGAACCCTTTGCAGAGGCCAGTCTATTATCTTGACTTCATCAAAGCAACGCTACCCTCATTGGCAGAAGCTTGTCCTTGGTGTGTTCATGGCGAGTCGGAAGCTCAAGCATTACTTCCAGGAACACCCCATAACTGTAGTCAGCTCAGCACCGCTTGCAGATATCATCGAGAACCGGGAGGCCACCAGGAACCGGAAGTGGGCTATAGAGTTGGGGACTTATCACATCTAGTATTAACCAAGCACGACCATCAAATCTCAGGCGCTCGTCGACTTCATCAATGACTGGACAGAGATCCAAGCACCCCCAGAAAATCCGGTCACTAAATACTGTACAATGCACTTTGATGGGAGTCGGCAGCTCCAAGGGTCAGGAGCCGGCGTGGTCCTCACTTCTCCCAAAAGAGAGAAATTTTGCTATGTCTTGCACCTACAGTTCACTTGCACCACCAACGCAGCAGAATATGAGGCCCTACTCCATGGGTTGCGGCTGGCTTGCGAGATGAACATAAGTCGGATCCAATGCTAGGGTGATTATGACCTTGTTACCCAACAAGTGTCGGGAAAATGGAACTCCAAAGATGCCACCATGGCAGATTACCAGCGAGAGGTTGAAAGACAAGCCGGTTTCTTTGTGGGGTACCAAGTGGACTATGTGGAGCGCAAGCTAAACGAAGCCGCCGATGCTTTATCCTGGCTCCGCTCTCAGCGAAATCCGGTTCCACCAAATGTGTTCCTCGACGTCCTAACAAAGTTGTCCGTGCAAATACCAACGGAGCAAGACATAGCAGAGCTGGACCCAGAACCAGCTCTGGTGGCCGCGATACATGCTACTCCCTTATGGGTTATACCTTATCTGGATTACAAAACCTGGGGAATCCTACCCAATGATGAGGTGCTGGCTAGGCAAATTGTTAGAAAAAAAACAAATCTTTTGTACTCATCAACAGTGAGTTACATCGGCGGAGCCCTGCAGACGTCTTTCAGAGATGTGTTTCACCAGAAGAAGGCAGAGAAATCCTCAATGAGATACACTCCGGTGCCTGCGGGCATCATGTCGGCTCTCGTTCTCTAGTGGCTAAAGCCTACAGACACAGATTCTACTGGCCCACAGCACATGCGAACGCAGAGGATATAGTCAAGAAGTGCGACGGATGCCAGCGTTATGCTAAACAAGCTCATGTGCCGGCTCAAGAGCTCAGGATGATCCCTATCACTTGGCCCTTCGCGATGTGGGGGCTTGATATGATGGGGCCTTTCAAAAGGTCATCCAACAAGAATAGACACCTATTGGTGGCAGTCGATAAATTTACCAATTAGGTCGAGGAAGAGTCGGTCAGCAAATGCGATGCAGCAATGGTGCTAAAATTCCTAAAAAAGATAATATACATATTTGGCTACCCTCACAACATCATCACTAATAATGGGTCTAACCTATCAGAGGGGGTTATGCAACGATTCTGTCAAAACGAGCACATCCGACTCGACCTTGCGTCAGTGGCTCACCCACAGACCAATGGAAAAGCTGAGAGAGCCAACCAAGAGTTGCTCTGAGGCATCAAACCCCGACTCTTTGTTCCTTTGGAAAGGACACCGGGTTTCCGGGAGGATGAATTGCCCTCAGTATTGTGGAGTATCAGGATGACTCCTAACAGGTCGACAGGCTACACACCCTTCTTCCTGGTCTATGGAGAAGAAGCCGTTCTCCCAAGTGACATCTGTCATGACTCGCCAAGGGTCACAAATTATGTGGAAGCCGACAACGAAAGAGCGAGGCAGGACGCCTTGGATATTCTCGATGAAAAACAAGAACTAGCAGCAGCTCAGTAGGATATCTACCAACAAGATCTACGACGATATCATAGTAGTCGTATCAGAAGTCAGACTTTCCAGGAAGGTGACTTAGTGCTCCGCCTCCTACAAAAAAGGATGGAATGCACAAGCTATCTTCTCCATGGGAAGGATCGTTCGTGGTTAGCAAGAACCTCTACAATGGATCCTACTACCTGGCTGAAATACGCGAGAAGGAAAAGTCACGCACATCCATGGAGGAGACTCCAAGTCCGTGGAACATCGCACAACTCCGTCCATATTATACTTAGGTAGCACAGGAACATTATTGTACAAAGTCGACACTCGTCACACCGGCTTTCGCCATATATATGTAAGTCGACATTTGTCGCACCGGCTATCGCCACATAATAAAGTCAATTTACATCGCAACCGGCTTTCGCCACAGTTAAATTAATAAGTCGATCTTCATCTCATTTAGGCTATCGCAATAATTAACATATAAAGTCGACTTTCGTCGCAAATAGGCTATCACCATACTTAAACACCAAGTTGATTTTCATCGCAAACAGGTTTTCGCCAAAAAGTCGATTTTTCTAGCATTAGGCTTTCGCCGCATCTAAAAGTCCACTCTCGTCGCACCGAATTTTGCCACACTTATGCATAAAATCAACTTTTATATTGCATAAAACGTTCATATTACATAAACATTCATATTGCATCAATTACATATTTTTACACCTTTTTCTCAGAGACCTAGGGTCTTGATCAACCCTCTATCGGCTCTGAGCATGTATATTGCTTTGATAAGGCAAATCGGGGAGCTCGATGATACTCATCGACTCCTACCAGAAAAGCTGGCATATATATGTAAAACTTCACATGCGTATGACTTAATCAGGGGAAGTAGGGGAGTTAGATGGCTCCCATCGACTCTTAACCGAAGAAATCCCGACATATACATGAATTGGCCACCCATGTCAACCGGCTTGTACAGTTTAGAGCTTACATAACTAACGTGCAACCGGTTGGTCTAAACTTCGGGGTTTACATAAAACACCTATCGAATTTAGTCCTAAGAGCCGGGCACGCTAGTCATTGAAAGACGACTCTATAGAGATGTTTCGAATCTTGAACCAATAATCTCTCTCAACCCGAGAAGATGAGGTCTAAGTCGACTTATACTAGCCGTTGCATTTCATTCTTGCATATAAAGCATCATGCTCAATTAATAAAAACAATTTTTTCTCACGGATACACAGTTAGACCTATGTGACTCGGCACAAGCACACAGATGCATATACCGACTCATGGGGACTACACTTCAAAAATAAAATCTTCTCAAAGACCCGACATGATGCAATGATGTTCGTGCCGACTCTTGGGGACTACACTTCAAAGTTTCTCCTTAAGCAACGACTCGGTACAGCACCCAGATGCATACACCGACTCTTGGGGAGTAACACTTCAAAATTTTCTTATTCAATATTTGGCACGACGCCACAAATGATCATACCAACTCTTGGGGAGTATGACTTAAAAAAAGTTATATGACCTGGTATGGAAAACAACGTGACAACACCAACTCATGAGGGATACAAGTCGATCTATCCTATGAGTCGATCAATAACCCAAGGCTATTTTGAATCAACTCAGGGGGCTACATATACAGATATTATCGAACATATTGGCTCTCATGCATTTTGCAAAAACATTCAAAGTCAGGAATAAAACCGACTTATAGAATCGATGGGAAATTTTCATTCAACAACAGCCAAGTCTTACATCAAAAGGAGAAGCCTTACATTAGAGAAAAGTAAAAGCCAAAGTCAAAAAAATACTACTAAATAAAGAACTACAGCTTCAGTCGTTTTCTTCAGAGTCGGCTTCGTCTTAAGATGAAGAGAATTTGACTTCCTCTTCATTATTTTAAAATTCTTCATCACTACTGCTGGAACTCTCCATGCAGCAGCCGGCTCGGGCACCATCTAAATCAAAGATTCTAGCCCACAGAGTGTCACCACCTTCATATCTAAAAACAATGGTGTCTCCTCTTGAGATGTTCCTGGAGGAAAGAAAAGTTTTCCAACCTTTCTCCAAGAACATGGAGTTGTTGCTAGAGAAGCTAGTAGCTACCCAGACAGGTCCATGAGGACACCCCTTGGAGCGGAGCCAAAGACCCAAAGACCTTGAATCCATCACAAGATTGGAAAAAGACTTAGGAAGTTTGATCCAATGGCGAATCGTCTGTACGTGTATCAAGAACACACCCCTCTCAGGAGAAGACCCTACCTCTGCCACGACCACGACATCGCCCACGGCCACGACCGCAGCCACGAGCGTCTGCACTGGAACCAGGATCATCGACCGGCGAAGGAACACGATGTGACACCCCCAAAATCAACCCGTGTACAGTAATCATACACTCAGGGTACACGTCTGAGATTAGGGTGCCACGGTGAGAATATCACAGCACAACACTAAACACCAAAGGATAAACAAATATGTTACAATACCAGGGATCTCGAGGATCCGAATACATAAGTCATACAAGCCATAATATCTGAGTACAGACATAGTTGGTCAAGTTTTTCCTTAAGAATGCTAGCACAAATCACATCAGAGATACAGATCGAAAAGGCGAGGCCTCCTGCCTGGGATCCACCGAACTACTCCTGGTCAACGGGGAACTCGACGTCGTAGTAGTCGCCTCCGGGGTACTCCTGCTCCTGGGCTCCAACGTCGACTGCAGCGGCCGATCAGGCAAAACGAAAAGGGGAAATAAAGCAAAGGTGAGTATCTACCATACCCGCGAGTCTTACGTCCGCTACTAAGCATTATGCATTGTATCAACGGAAAGAAGAGGCTGTATATAGTGTACTGCAAGATAGAAATCAGAATAAGGGTAAGAAGCTAGGCCTATCGAAGACTAGCATCTTCCGACGATGTCTTGCAGCCTGAGGTAAGAATCAGCCAACAGTTTATATAAAGCATAAAGTAACAATGCAACAGAAGTTGCTGCAGCATTGTATAATAATAAGTTGTAATAATTAACAATGCCTCCGAGTTCACCTCCTCGACATCCCCGCGAGGAAGAAAACCCGGAACCATAAAGTTTAATAATAATAGTTTGTACTGGTAAGATCCAGCTTCAACATAAAGCGTCCTGTTACCGTGGACACGGCTATTCGAATAGATCAATCTTCCCTGCAGGGGTGCACTTGGGTTACACTACACGCACGGATCTCTAGGGTGGCGGGAACCTTGTTAGGGAACGCTCCACCGAGGCTATCCGACACTCCGTAGCCCATCTTTGAAACTCAACAGAGGCCATCCGCCGGTCTAAATCCTAAGTACGCCGAGCGTTGGACCCCAACCCGAACGTACTTCTGCACGGTGCGTGGCTGGCCGGTGAAGTTAAAGCAAATTCAAATAAGACACCACCGCGCGAGCAAATAAGACAACACCACTTCCCGGCAATCAGCCCGCAGTACTGCTGACGTCTGAAGAGTCCTCGGACGACACTACGGACCAGAGGAGCCCATAACTCGTAATTCCCACGGGTAGGTAGTGCGTACATGGCATATAGCCAACTCAAGACATTCACTGAATCATTAGTCATTTTATTTACTTGCATGACAACCGTTATCGTTGCCTCGACTTAACTGACCCGCGGACAACGACAGCAGCCAGGACCACCAGTACATCGGTGCCTGCCCTGTCGTCCCACCAAGCCACTGCGGTTACCAACAAGGTGAACCGTCTCCTTACCTTGTCTCGCGTGTGCTCCTGGAGGAGCTCGACTTTCCATGTTTGGTAACTCTTGCGGCCAACGATCAGGTGCCAAGCACACCGGTACACTGGTCGTACCCTCCCTGTCGTCCCGTCGCAATACCTCTCGCGGGAACCATTGGGTCGCCCGACTTCTTACCTGAAGGACAACCGTTACTCAGGTACCTAGAGCGGCTATAGAGAGTCAACAATGAGTGGAGTACAAGGATTACTCCTTGATAGCTCACACTTGATGGTGGCTCGGTAGAGCCGAGCTAGGGGGCCTGAGGCGGTGTCTGCATTGTACCGTACCTGTGCAGTTATAATATTTGTATCCGCGTTCACTCCCCTGAGTGATCACAGGCCACTATCTAATCCTAGCTAACAATGCGCAGGGCCCACTGCTGAATATTGCATAATAATAATAATAGGCAGCATAGGATAAAGGAGGTACATCCAGGGCGACAAAAACAGGCTTTTGCAATTGAATAGGTTTGTAACGTAGCAACAACAGTAACAATGCCTAGTGCAAGAAAAGTACGGAAAGATATGCGATATCTGGGGAAGAGAATGGCTCTGCTTGCCTGGAAGCTCGACGGTAGGGGTAGGGTCGTCGATGACGTAGTCGTACTCAGCAACGGTGTAGTCGACGGCAGCCGCGGGGTCTATCGGAGATTAAGGGGGGGAAGAAACAGTAAATACACAACAAGCATATACAACAGATGCATGACATGACAGATGAAATGTTAACGGTGTTCTAACGCAGTGCAATGCACGTTGCTCGGAGCGGAAATTCATCCGGGGATGAACGGCCAGCTCCGGGTGATTATCGGACAAGGTGTCCGGAGTGGGGAGATATCATGCCGGAGGTGTCGTGGACATCCGACACATGTGTGGGTGGTGTATCCGGGTTAGTTGATCTACTCCGAACAACTTTCGTGTTCGAAATAAATTCATCTGGGTACTTTAGCAGTACCGGACAATTTATCGGACAGTCGGTCCGGAGGGGGACGGTTCGATGTTCGTTGTGTTAGAGGGGTGTGATAGACATACGGATAGCGTATTCGTATTTGTTATATTTTTCTGATCAATTTTCATGTATAAATTTTTTGAATCTGAGTTACGGTTTAAAAGTTATTGAATTTCAAAGTTTTAAATGATTTAAATGATTTTCTGAATTTCTTTTATTATTAAATTCCAACATTATCCAAAACATTATCCACAATAGTGCCTGACATGTGGGACCCACATATTTATTTATAAAACATTTTAATAAAAATAAAACAAGCACTGGGCCCACATGTCAGTGTCTCAGTACCAATTAATACATTTTATTAATCCAGTGGTTAACTTAATTGCCAGGGCCCACATGTAAGTGAGACATACTAAACTAATTGTTATTTTTCTATTTGTCTTAACAGAGACAATTAGCAGGGGGTGGGGCCCGGCTGTCAGTGGCTCATTAGCCACTAACAGAAAACCTGACCGAGAGGACCCACCGGTCAGTGACTTCGGTGAGCTCGCGGGAGGCTCGCCGGCGATAGAGCTCCGGCGAACTCGAGCTAGCGCACGCCACCGTGCACGGTTTTTCTCGGGGTTTGATGCTATGTGACCAGTGAGGTGCGCCGCATCGATCTGTGCTAGGGGAGGTGGACGTGGTGGACGCAGCCGAGCGCTACTTCAACAATGGCGGAAAACAGAGCTCGGGCGTCCATGGCAAGTCGAGCTACGTGAAGCAAACGAGCAAACTACCGCGCCAAATAGACCGTGTAGGCCAGCAGTAACTCGTGAAGGCCAAAATCGTGAGCTAGGGCGGCTTGTGTGCATGGCTACGACGATGAACCGCGGCGGCCAGAGCAATGAAAAGGGGGCTTTTGCACGGGGACCTAGCGGGCGTCAACGGGGAGTTGGGGACGGTGATATTGCTCACCCTGATCACGCAGACGGTGGCAGTGAGCTCGGGGACGAATCGGGGTGGCCAGAATCGCTCAGGGATCTCGCCGGAGCCGAAGAAGAAGAAGAAGAAGAAGACGTCGCGCTCGTTGTAGTCGATCCCGCCGCAATTCCAAGCGCACGCAGACGAAGTCGACCACCACACGCACGCCAGGCACGTTGTTGTCGCATGGGAAGGTCAATGGCCACGGTTGCTCACCACGGAGGCCATGGCGGCTCGGAAGGATTTTCCCCCCGACGATGCGAGAGGAGGAGGAGGGGAAAATGGAAGCGGGGGTGTCCAGGGAGTGGGTGGGGGTGCTCTCCTTGTCAACGCGGGCACAGTGGAGGGGAGCAGGTGAGAGAGGGGCCGGCATGGCCATGGCCAGTGGCGGGGCCTCACCGGGTACGGGGCAGGTGGAGGTAGAAGACAACCGTGGGGTGGGCTGGGCCAAGTGGGCCGTCGCCCCGGGCGAGTTTTAAGCGTTTCTATTTTTATTTTCATTTTGCATTCTGTTGACCTTTATTGCAATAAAATAAATGCCTCCCTATTTTTGTAAAATGTTTTAGGTGTTTGTAAACTAGTATTACACCCCACCTTAGTGTTATAAAAGGTGTGGGCACAAAACAAAATCATTCAATAATTTAGTTAACTATTAATTGATTAAAATGGTTCAATTTAGCTACTATTTTAATTGTTTACGTTTTTCTATAGCTTCAAAAATTTCCAAAGTTGGTCCAACATGATTATAATGATTTTAGGAAATTTACAAAAATGGTTTCACGATTTTTGAGCACGGTTCAATTTGCCACAATTTTCCTAACCTCATTTGAATAGGATTTTGACTTTGGGTTTGACTTCAAGTGATCATGCACATGGGGCATGTGTTGTTGATCACCTACATCAAGGTATTGATTAAGATCATCACAAAGTTTGAGTAATGAAAGGGGAGCAACAATGATTAATCAACAGTGATGATCATTACTGTTACAGACAACTGAGGGTGTTAAAAATCTCCCCCACTACAAGAATTATCGTCCCGAGAATTTAAGTGGTAGCGAGGAAAAGATCGGGGTATTCATCGCGAAGGCGATCTTCGCGTTCCTAGGTGGCTTCATCCTCAGAATGATTCGACCACTGTACCTTGAGGAACTTGATGGTCTTTTTGCGGGTTCGACGCTCAGACTGATCGAGAATGCGGCTCGGATGTTCCCGATAAGTCAAGTCTTGTTGCAGCTCGATCATATCATGCTCCACTTCGCGGATAGGGTCCTTGAAGCAGCAACGGAGTTGCGACATGTGGAATACATCGTGGACTTGGGAGAGGTTCGGCGGCAATTCCAACCGGTATGCCACGGGTCCACTCCTGGAAAGGATACGGAACGGGCCAATGTAGCGAGGAGCCAACTTGCCCTTGATACCGAAGCGATGAGTGCCCCTCATGGGAGTGACATGAAGGTAAGCGTATTCACCAGGTTGATACTCCATTTCCCGGTGTTTGCGGTCATAGTTGCTCTTCTGGTGGGACTGAGCGGCCTTCAAATGTTCACAGATGACGTGAACTTGATCTTCAGCTGGCTGAATAATATCCGGGCCAATGAGTGCACGTTCCCCAGTTTCTGACCAACTCAGAGGGGTCCGGCACTTACGCCCATAGAGAACTTCATAGGGTTCCATCTTCAGACTAGCGTGGTAGCTATTGTTATACGAGAACTCGACCAACGGAAGAGATTCCTCCCATTTCTTACCGAAGGAAATAACGCAAGCTCGAAGCATGTCTTCCAGCACTTGATTGACTCGTTCAACTTGGCCTTGTGACTGGGGGTGATAAGCGGTGCTGAGATGCAGAATAGTCCCCAAAGCTTCTTGGAAACTCCGTCAATATCTTGAGGTGAAAAGGCTTCCACGATCTGAACTGATCTCCAATGGAATACCGTGGAGCGACACGATTTGGGAGATATACAACTCCTCTAACTGAGCCGCCGCGATCTTCTCCTTGACTGGTATAAAGTGAGAAACCTTGGAGAACCGGTCGATGACGACAAAGATAGCATTGTTACCTTTCTGTGATCGGGGAAAACCGGTGACGAAGTCCATCTGAACTTTGTCCCACTTCCATACAGGGATTTCAGGTGGTTGTAGAGTTCCAGCAGGTTTTTGATGTTCACCCTTGACGCGACGGCAAACGTCACATTCAGAAAAATATCGGGCAATGTCTTGCTTCATGTTAGGCCACCAGAATTGTTGACGAATGTCTTGGTACATCTTGGTGCTTCCCGGATTAATGGACAACGGGGTATCGTGAGCCGCTTTCATGACCTTCGGGGTCATATCCAGGTTCTCATTCCTGCCCTTGCTATGAGTAACCACTAAACGGTTCTGGTAGAATGCCGCACCTTTTCTATCGACAGTGAAGGGTGAGGGTCTCCCATTGGCGATATCGCGCTTAATCTTGTGTACGAAATCATCATAAAATTGTATACCCTTGACGGATTTGACGAGATCCGGTTCGATAACCAGGTTATTTGCATAACCTTGAGGAACAATCTCGAGGTTCAGCTTTTGAAACTCTTCATACAGAGGTGGTTGTTCTAGTTGAACCTCAAGTTCACTACAGTAAGCTTTACGGCTCAAAGCATCGGCCATCACATTAGCTTTGCCCGGGGTGTAATGAATATCCATGTTGAAATCGGCTATTGTCTCGAGCCATCTTTGTTGGCGGAGATTCAGGTCTGGCTGAGTAAACAAGTACTTCAGGCTTTGGTGATCGGTGTAGATCTCGCAACGATTACCAACGAGCTAATGTCGCCACAGCTTCAATTCAAAAATTACTGCTGCCAATTCGAGATCATGCGTTGGATAATTATCTTCGTGAGATCGCAACTGACGAGAGCCATAAGCAATCACTTTGCGCCCTTGCATTAGGACACAACCTAATCCTTGACGAGACGCGTCGCAATATATCACGAAGTCCTTCTGAGTATCAGGGGGAGCGATCACCGGGGGAGAAGTCAGCTTGTCCTTGAGCGCTTGGAAACTTACTTGACATTTATCTGTCCACTCAAACTTGACGCCTTTGTGAAGCAGATTAGTCAGAGGCCTGGCAATCTTGGAAAAATTCTCGACGAAACGGCGGCAATAGCTAGCGAGACCGAGGAAACTGCGGACTTGCTTGACGGTCTTGGGAGGAGTCCAGTCAAGAATAGCCTGGATACGTTCTGGGGTGACGACAATGCCATCCTTGGAAATCACATGTCCAAGGTAGGTTACTTCGGGAAGCCAGAACTCACACTTAGAATACTTAGCGTAGAGTTTGTGTTCTCGAAGCTTCTCCAGTATAAGACGAAGATGTTTAGCATGTTCTTCTTCATTCTTGGAATATATCAATATATCATCCAGATAAACCACGACGAACTTGTCGTGGTACTCCATGAAAATATAATTCATCCATCTGGAGAAGGTGGCTGGAGCATTGGTTAAGCCAAAGGACATGACAGTGTACTCGTATGAACCATAGCGAGTAATGAAGGCAGTCTTCGGAATGTCCTCATCACGGACTCGGATTTGGTGATAACCCAACCTCAAGTCGAGTTTAGCAAACACCTTGGATCCGGCAAGTTGATCATACAGATCGTTGATCCGGGGAAGTGGGTATTTGTTCTGGATGGTGGCTTGGTTAATGGGCCGATAATCTTGGACCGATCGGTTTGTCCCATCGCTCTTCTTGACAAAAAGCGAAGGTGCTCCCTAAGCTGAGGAACTGGGGCGAATGAATCCTTTCTGAAGTGCCTTGTCGATTTCCTCCTTAAGTTCAAGGAGTTCATGTGGCGGCATCTTGTAAGGACGCTTGGCAATAGGGGTGGTGCCGGGCTTCAAGTCGATGACAAATTCGACTTCTCTGATCGGGGGTATTCCCGGCAGTTCTTCTGGGAAGACGTCGGGAAAATCGCGAACGACTGGAACGTTCTCGATGCCTTCGAGGGGGCGGCATTCAAAGCATGCATCATAAATATCTGTGTTTTAGCATTACGGGTAACTCGGGTGGTGTGGTTAAGAATCTCGCAGGAAGGGTGAAAAAGTTGGACAGACTTGGTGCCACAATAGAGTGCGGCATCGTGAAATTTCAACCAATCCATTCCCAGAATGAGGTCTATGGTGGAAGATGTCAGGATGATGGGGGAAGCAAGGAATTCAATTCCTTCAATTTCAACAATGGTTCCGGGCACTATCTTGGTGGTTCGGCATTGGCCTATCGGGGTGTGAACAACCATTGGTGGGTTCATCTTTTCCAACGCGAAGTTATGCGACAATGCAAATGCTTCCGACATGAATGAATGCGATGCTCCTGTATCAAATAAAATAGTAGCAGGTACGGAATTAACGAGAAGGGTACCCATCACGGTAGCGGGTTGTTGCTGAGCTTCTTCAACATTGATGTTGTTAGCATGTCCACGAGCATAAGCAGCAGACCCAGTATTATAGTTGGGGGTCCGGTTGTTGCCACGACCATTTCCGCGTCCAGCAGGGTGAACTACCAGTTGCTTCTGTTTCTGGGGGCCCTCCCTGGAAAAATGCCCAGGCTGGCGGCACGTGAAGCATAATCCATCCCGAGGACGAAGGGGGGTAGAATTGGGTGGTGCAGGTAGAGCTCTTGGCATCTGCGGTGGCGGAGGAAGACGGGGTGGAGCATAAGACGGCCTTGGAGCAGGGACAGGTGAATGGGTCACACTGGTAGGGAGCCAGATACGACGCTTCTGCGTTGCGCCCGAAGATGAGCCAACGTCACGATAACGCTTCAGAGAGTTCTTGTGCTCCATCTGGGCAGTCTCGACAGTGATAGCCTTGTTCACCATGGTGGCGGAGTTGGCGAAATCATGAACGGCAAGAGCGAGCCTGAGGTCTAGGTTGAGGCCACGACGGAACTTCTGCTGCCTGCGAGCATCAGTGGTGATCTCCTCTTCCGCATAGCGAGAGAGGTTGAGGAACTCGCGCTGATAGGCTTCAACAGTCATGTCGCCCTGAGTGAGGTTGCGGAATTCTTCCGCCTTACGATCCATGATCCCCTGAGGAAAGTAGCGGGCGCGGAAGGCGGACTGAAATTGATCCCAAGTGATGACTTCTCCAACTGGCAGTGAACGCTTGTGGGTGATCCACCACTGTGCAGCGGCGCCTTTTAGATGATAAGACGCAAAGTTCACATAGTCGGCTGGATCGACATTAGCAGACTCCAGCTCGTGAGTGATTTCGCGAAGCCAGTCATCAGCATCCAACGGCTGAACAGTGTTGCGGAACATAGTGGAGTTGAGGCGGGTGAAGTCGTGCAGAGTCACGGTGGCGTGCTGATGGTGGTGCCCATTCTGATTCGGCTGGGGGAACTGAGCCATGACATTCTCCATGAACTGACGGTTCAGCTCGAACTGCTGCATCATCCCGGCCATGTAATCTGGAGGCGGAGGTGGGTCGTTGGCAGCACGACCACGTCCACGACCACGACCACCACGACCAGCCATCCTGCTAGAATTTAACAGGGGTATTTCAGCGATGAAAATTTAATGAGATACCGGAATCAAGCATGAAGTAAAGCGACAACGAAGAGGAGGCGCGGATATATATAGGAGTAGTCATATAAGACATACACATTTACACACGGAGTCAATCAAAAATCGGGCAGCGTAACGTCGTAGAAATTAAGGAAAAAGGACTCACTAGGCGGCGCGCAGACCGCGGTAAGGATTACACGACGCGACATAGATTCCACTATGTCAATCACGCCGCAAGAAAACTGTTGGCCACAGGAGTTAATGCCAGAGGACGCGTGGCCTGCCCAGAATGAGAATGGGATCCGCGGTCCGGGACCTGGGGTAGAACTCCTGCGACACGACTCAATCAATGGGGAAACACCAAAGCGCCGGGTGGAATCAAGAGAACATGATCCTAATGTCAGAGTTTGTAAAACTTACCAGCAAGGATAAGAGAGCAGAGTCCAAGAGCATAGGTAAGTCGAAAAGGATCCTAATACCATAGATATCACACGTAGTGACATCGATGTGGGCCCGTCAGCCAAATATTAAGTTAGAAAAATAGTTTTTCAAAGTCTAGACTCAACTTCGACCAAGTAGTGGTGGGGTGGCTTCCTATAGGCAGTCGGCTCTGATACCAACTTGTGACGCCCCCAAAATCAACCCGTGTACAGTAATCATACACGCAGGGTACACGGCTGAGATTAGGGTGCCACGGTGAGAATATCACAGCACAACACTAAACACCAAAGGATAAACAAATAGGTTACAATACCAGGGATCACGAGGATCCGAATACATAAGTCATACAAGCCATAATATCTGAGTACAGACATAGTTAGTCAAGTTTTTCCTTAAGAAGGCTAGCACAAATCACATCAGAGATACAGATCGAAAAGGCGAGGCCTCCTGCCTGGGATCCACCGAACTACTCCTGGTCAACGCGGAACTCGACGTCGTAGTAGTCGCCTCCGGGCTACTCCTGCTCCTGGGCTCCAACGTCGACTGCAGCGGCTGATCAGGAAAAATGAAAAGGGGAAATAAAGCAAAGGTGAGTATCTAGCATACCCGCGAGTCTTACGTCCGCTACTAAGCATTATGCATTGTATCAGCGGAAAGAAGAGGCTGTATATAGTGGACTGCAAGATAGAAATCAGAATAAGGGTAAGAAGCTAGGCCTATCGAAGACTAGCATCTTCCGATGATGTCTTGCAGCCTGAGGTAAGAATCAACCAACAGTTTATATAAAGCATAAAGTAACAATGCAGCAGAAGTTGCTGCAGCATTGTATTATAATAAGTTGTAATAATTAACAATGCCTCCGAGTTCACCTCCTCGACATCCCCGCGAGGAAGAAAACCCGGAACCATACAGTTTAATAATAATAGTTTGTAGTGGTAAGATCCAGCTTCAGCATAAAGCGTCCTGTTACCGTGGACACGGCTATTCGAATAGATCAATCTTCCCTGCAGGGGTGCACTTGTGTTACACTACACGCACGGATCTCCAGGGTGGCGGGCACCTTGTTAGGAAACGCTCCACCGAGGCTATCCAACACTCCGTAGCCCATCTTTCAAACTCAACAGAGAGGCTATCCACCGGTCTAAATCCTAAGTACGCCGAGCCTTGGACCCCAACCCGAACGTACTCCTGCACGGTGCGTGGCTGGCCGGTGATGTTAAAGAAAATTCAAATAAGACACCACCGCGCGAGAAAATAAGACAACACCACTTCCCGTCAATCATCCCGCAGTACTGCTGGCGTCTGAAGAGTCCTCGGACGACACTACGAAGTAGAGGAGCCCATAACTCGTAATTCCCACGGGTAGGTAGTGCATACATGGCATATAGCCAACTCAAGGCATTCACTGAATCATTAGTCATTTTATTAACTTGCGTGACAACCGTTATCGTTGCCTCGACTTAACTGACCCGCGGAAAACGACAGCAGCCAGGACCACCAGTACGTCGGTGCCTGCCCTGTCGTCCCACCAAGCCACTGCGGTTACCAACAAGGTGAACCGTCTCCTTACCTTGTCTCCCGTGTGCTCCTGGAAGAGCTCGACTTTCGTGGTTTGGTAACTCTTGCGGCCAACGATCAGGGGCCAAGCACACCGGTACACTGGTCGTACCCTCCCTGTCGTCCCGTCGCAATACCTCTCGCGGGCACCGTTGGGTCGCCCGACTTCTTACCTGAAGGACAACCGTTACTCAGGTACCTAGAGCGGCTATAGAGAGTCAACAACGAGTGGAGTACAAGGATTACTCCATGATAGCTCACACTTGATGGTGGCTCGGCAGAGCCGAGCTAGGGGGCCTGAGGCGTTGTTTGCATTGTACCGTACCTGTGCAGTTATAATATTTGTATCCGCGTTCACTCCCCTGAGTGATCACAGCCCGCTATCTAAACCTAGCTAACAATGCGCAGGGCCCACTGCTGAATATTGCATAATAATAATAGGCAGCATAGGACAAAGGAGGTACATCAAGGGCGACAAAAACAGGCTATGCAATTGAAAGGGATTGTAACATAGGAACAACAGTAACAATTCCTAGTGCAAGAAAAGTACGGAAAGATAGGCGATATCTGGGGAAGAGAATGGCTCTGCTTGCCTGGAAGCTCAACGGTAGGGGTAGGGTCATCGACGACGTAGTCGTACTCAGCAGCGGTGTAGTCAACGGCAGCCGCGGGGTCTACCGGAGATTAAGGGGGGGGGAGAAACACTAAATACACAACAAGCATATACAACAGATGCATGACATGACAGATGAAATGTTAACGGTGTTCTAACGCAGTGCAATGCACGTTGCTCGGAGCGGAAATTCATCTGGGGATGAACGGCCAGCTCCGGGTGATTATCGGACAAGGTGTCCGGAGGGGGGAGATATCATGCCGGAGGTGTCATGTACATCCGACACATGTGTGGGTGGTGTATCCGAGTTAGTTGATCTACTCCGAACAACTTTCGTGTTCGAAATAAATTCATCCGGGTACTTTAGCAGTACCGGACAATTTATCCGACTGTCGGTCCGGAGGGGGGCGGTTCGATGTTCGTTGTGTTAGAGGGGTGTGATAGACATACGGATAGCGTATTCGTATTTTTTATATTTTGCTGATCAATTTTCATGTATAAAGTTTTTGAATCTGAGTTACGGTTTAAAAGTTATTGAATTTCAAAGTTTTAAATCATTTAAATGATTTTTTGAATTTCTTTTATTGTTAAATTCCAACATTATCCAAAACATTATCCACAACAGTGTCTGATATGTGGGACCCACATGTCAGCCTCTGTTTATTTATAAAACATTTTAATAAAAATAAAACAAGAACTGGGCCCACATGTCAGTGTCTCAGTACCAATTAATCCATTTTATTAATCTAGTGGTTAACTTAATTGCCAGGGCCCACACGTCAGTGAGACATACTAAACTAATTGTTATTTTTCTATTTGTCTTAACAGAGACAATTAGCAGGGGGGTTGGGCCCGGCTGTTAGTGGCTCATTACCCACCGGTCAGTGACTCCGGTGAGCTCGTCGGAGGCTCGCCGGCGACAGAGCTCCGGCGAACTCGAGCTAGCGCATGCCACCGTGCACGGTTTTGCTCGGGGTTTGATGCCATGTGACCAGTGAGGTGCGCCGCATCAATCTGTGCCGGGGGAGGTGGACGTGGTGGACGCAGCCGAGCGCTACTTCAACAATAGCGGAAAACAGAGCTCGGGCGTCCATGGAAAGTCGAGCTACGTGAAGCAAACGAGCAAACTACCGCGCCAAATAGACCGTGCAGGCCAGCAGTAACTCGTGCATGCCAAAATCGTGAGCTAGGGCGGCTTGTGTGCATGGCTACGACGATGAAACCCGGCGTCCAGAGCAATGAAATCGGGGCTTTTGCACGGGGACCTAGTGGGTGTCAACGGGGAGTTGGGGACGGTGATATTGCTCACCCTGATCACGCAAACGGTGGAAGTAAGCTCGGGGACGAATCGGGGTGGCCAGAATCGCTCAGGGATCTCGCCGGAGCCGAAGAAGAAGAAGAAGAAGACGTCGCGCTCGTTGTAGTCGATCCCGCCGCAATTCCAAGCGCACGCAGACAAAGTCGACCACCGCACGCACGCCAGACACGTTGTTGTTGCACGGGAAGGTCAATGGCCACGGTTGCTCACCACGGCGGCCATGGAGGCTCGGTGGGAGTTTTCCGCCGACGATGCGAGTGGAGGAGGAGGGGAAAATGGAAGCGGGGGTGTCCAGGGAGTGGGTGGGGGTGCTCTCCGTGTCAACGCGGGCACAGTGGAGGGGAGTAGGTGAGGGAGGGGCCGGCATGGCCATGGCCAGTGGATGGGCCTCGCCGGGTATGGGCAGGTGGAGGTAGAAGACAACCGCGGGGTGGACTGGGCCAAGTGGGTCGTCGCCCCGGGCGAGTTTTAAGCGTTTTCTTTTTTTCTTTTCATTTTGCATTTTGTTGACCTTTATTGCAACAAAATAAATGACTCCCTATTTTTGTAAAATGTTTTTGGTGTTTGTAAATTAGTGTTACACCCCACCTTAGTGTTATAAAAGGTGTGGGCACAAAACAAAATGTTTCAATAATTTAGTTAACTATTAATTGATTAAAATGGTTCAATTTAGCTACTGTTATAATTGTTTACATTTTTCTATAGCTTCAAAAAATTCCAAAGTTGGTCCAACATGATTATAATGATTTTAGGAAATTTAAAAAAATGGTTTCATGATTTTTGAGCAAGGTTTAATTTTCCACAATTTTCCTAACCTCATTTGAATAGGATTTTGACTTTGGGTTTGACTTCAAGTGATCATGCACATGGGGCATGTGTTGTTGATCACCTACATCAAGGTTTTGATTAAGCTCATCACAAAGTTTGAGTAATGAAAGGGGAGCAACAGTGATTAAGCAAGAGTGATGATCATTACTGTTACAGACAACTGAGGGTGTTACACACGAGCACCTAGCTTGGTAGCCATGGAGAAAGTAGCAAAGAAGAGGAAGAATAAGATGCGGGCACTCAAAGGATAAAACTACCCGATGGCTATTTATAGCACTTCCGAGGAGAGGATCAATCAATGCCATAATGACGTGGATGAACTACCCATGGTAGGTGAAATTTATGGAAAGACTCCTCGATTCCCATCACAATATCAATGCCTCCAACAGGCGTTTCGGGCAGTGCAACCATAAAAGAGATATCGGATCTTTGACTGAAAAAGACAAAATAAATTTTCTAGTTGGAAGAGGAAGCGAAGAGACAAGAGAAATTGGCACCGACTCCTTGTAAATCTCAAAGAGGGTGGGAGTCGTTCTGAACAAGTTAGAGAGTCGGCAAGCATGATGATGACAAGAAGATTGCTTCGAAGACTAAAGCATCACACCAATCCTGGGGGCTAATGTCGGGGGGATGGACCAAGCCATGACCCGACATTAGATCTATGGGCCGAGTCTCCTACGGAAGGCCCAAGGAGGAAGACCCGTCCCAGGGCCGGCTGCGCCAAGGAAAGAAGATCGAAGCCATAGAAGGAATTTGACTTACCTTGTATAGCACATAGCATACTTGTATAGTAGAATAGGACTCCACCTCATGTCGGAGTCGGACTCGCGGAATCCCGAGACCCAGTGCTTCCATAGGATCCAGGGTCAAAGAAACAATCTCAATCTAAGATAGGACTAGACACTTGTTAGCGCAACCTAGATCACCTCGAGATCAAGATTGCGAATCGACTCTCTTGTAATCGATCAACCCACTCTTCTTTCGAGAGTCGGAACCCATAATAATAAGAAGAAGGAGTAGGATTTTACCTCGAGACAAAGAGGGGCTGAAACCTGGGTAAATCGCTGAGTCTCTTGTCCATGTCAACTCTATCCATGAAATCGCCTCGCGGCAAAGGTCCCATGTTAAGTTCGACTCTACGGACATCTGTCGTGACTTTACCATGACAGTTCCACCGCCGCACTGTAGCGGAAATCTACAGAGAAGAAAAGACCTTTCCGGCGGGCATATTCAGATGGGGAGAACTCCTCCCGAAGGGGGAGATCGTCCTCATTATCATCACCATCATCAAGGAATCATCGAGATCATCATCACCATCATCCCCATCACCAGTACCATCTCCATCTTCATTCCATCTCATATCACCATTGCAATTCAAGTTGTAACTCGTACTATCCATCCCCTCTACTCTACCGGTGTTGATTACTCTTTTGTGGTGAATTCTATTGACTTTGCTGGAAAAGTATTGTTATGACCAGATTTTTTATCACGTATTTATCACCTCTGATCATGATCTCTGTTATGTCTTGTGAGTAGTTGCTTTATTTCTGGAGGACATGGGAGAAGTCTAGTTGTTAGTATTCATATGATGTGGAAGTAATATGTGTTTTTTGATATTTAAGTTGTGGTGTTATTCTTCTAGTGGTGTGGTGTGAACGTCGACTACATAACACTTCGCCTTTTTAACGACCTAGGGGAATGCATTGTGTGTAAATTATGCTTATGGTGGGTCGCCGGAGTGACAGAAACCTGAACCCCAGTTCGCACACTTTTTCATGTGGGAGTGTTGGATCCTAAAGTTTATTGCTATGGTTAGGCTTTGCCTTAATTTCTCTCTTATATTGGAGGATGCTTGCAAGAGGTTTAATCATAATAGTGTGTGTATATTAGTCTAGAAACTACACTAGCATAGGTTTACCCACACAACACTTATCAACACAAGACATAGTACTAGATGGAATATGGCGAAAGCACATGACTATCTCACTCGTGTGTCCTCAAGAACGTTTTCGCTATTATAAGTTTGATCCTTCGGCTTATCCTTTGTGTTCAAAAGGATAGGGCCACTTGCTGCACCTTAGCGTAATTTACTTTCCTTGTATTTATGTCCTTGTTTCTTATACCAGAAAACCCATAAAAATCTACCTTTCAGTACTTGCAGTTATCCCTATCTCAATATCACTTGTCAATTCCTTCTGCTCCTCGTTGGGTTCGACACTTTTACTTATCGAAAAGGCTACGATAGATCCCCTACACTTGTGGTTCAACACTTGTAACTGCAGTTGCAAGAATTGCTTACATTACGCATAGAGTGTTAGCAGTTCTCTGCTGCTTTGAGCCTACAGCTTGGCTAGGGTTTGCAACTTAATACCAGCGAGATGTTCTGGATAGATATCTCAAGCTGGATGATTAGTGAGTAGATGCTGATGACTAAACGGTCTTCTCGTTTTGGTGTAATTCCCATACGATTGAGCCTCTAGCTTTCTCGTACCATAATTAGATTGCGATGCATTTATAATTATGTTAATTGCCCAGCTGGAATTTGTTCACCCAACATAGTTGTTTATCGTCTTTTGGGAGAGAGGCATCACTAGTGAAAGTCATGGAACCCCGTTCCATACTTTCACCAAGTTTACACCGTTCACCTTTACTTCTTTTATTTCCTTTCCGTTGGAATCACCATTATTGTTTCCACCTTGTGTTTTGATCCTTTGTTGGGAGAAAATTTATTTGTTTCTGTGTGCAGGGCCACGTCAACTTATGCACAAGCAAACTTTTGGTGCCGTTGTCACCTACTTGTATCTCTTGTAGTCCTACTGGATTGATAACCTTGGTATCTTCACCGAGGGAAATTTTCTTCTATCTACATCATAACCTTCCACTTCGGGTAACATCTACACCCATCAAGAGAATTTCTGGCGCCGTTGCCGGGGACTCCAGTCTACAAGATAGGGAGTTGCACATTATCTTTTACCTTTTCTTTTTAGTCTTGTTAGTTTACTTTTTAGGTTTTTTCTTTAGTTACTTTGTTCTTAGCTTGCTTCAAGTAGTAGTCATTATGTCTAGTTCTTTTACCTTCAGTGTTCCACCCGAGGCAGGAGTCCTCACTTTCAAAAAAATAGGTGGGGAGAGTTTGAAAGATGCTTGGTATAGGATTAATGATTCTCAAGTTAGAGAAACTAAGAAGCAATCCACCACTATCCTTCTTGGAAAATTTTATGTTAGGATTACTTCTTGGAATAGGTTTATTATAGACACAGCTATAGGTGGGAATTTCTTGGAACCTCCCGTTTGGGAGGCTCTTAATGTTATGTAAACTCTTGTTGGAATCCCATATTTTGTTGACACAAAAGATAATATCAGTTTAGCTAACATTATGAGTAAACTTGAGAAGATAAAGATAGATATGCCAAGCATGGATAAGATAAATGAAGTGGATTATAGGATTCAAGGGAATTTGAATAGGCTTGATAGCTCCATAAGCAAAGTTAACAAAACTTTGGAGACCCTTAAATCCAAGGATGATGACCCTTCTAGGATTGATAAGATTGAGGAAATAATTGATGCTTTAGGAACAAACTTATCTTCAATCAAAACCAAAAACGTAGAAACCCCGGCAAAAAAGGAACGTAAGTTCATTTATGTACCCAAGGTTACTAGCACCAAACTTGATCCACCCATTGTCAAGGGGAACGAAACTATTAAGACCTTGGGGGAGATACCTCTCTTAAATAAAATTAAAAATGAAACTCCAATTGGTCTTACTACCTTTATTTTGTTCCTAGGAGTGCTATTACTAGGCCTTTATTTGAAAGTCTTGTAAAAAGACTACTTGTACTATTGAAGAGCTTTTTGATGATCTTGATGATGGTTTAATTGACAAAACTTGATCTGTGTTGCTTCATGCCTAGCTCAAAGGCATAAAAGAAAGCGCGTATTGGAGGCAACCCAAAATATTTTTGCTTTAAATTTTAGTGGTCTTGATGCTTGTTACTACCGTAGAAACATCATTGTATCTTTATTTTCAAGCTTTGTGCCAAGTTTTAGCCTCCGGTGGCATGTAGATCAAAAGTTGTGACATGTTGTCCAGAAAACACATTTTATTTGCTTCATTGCAAAAATCTTTAAAAATTCACCAGATCATCTTTTTGATCTGAATTCTTTCGACAGTATGCTCTATACAATTAACTCTCTGCCACTTGTTCTGAGTTTTTTATTTTAGTTGCTGAAGTACCCCTAAAAAAGTATTTACTACCTACTGGTATGTTTTTCCCATATTCTGCCTTGTTGAAAATCATTATTGGCATCTTTCACATGCTTGTTTCTTTGCAAAAACTTTTTGGCAATCTTGAGAAACATTAGCCCTTGTTTAAAATCCTTATTTCCAGCAGAGGGAAATTATTTTATTATGGGTACTAACCACTCTAATCATATTATGATAATTTTCGTATGAAGGGAGTTTTCAAGTGTGCAAAGGAAGATGGTGAAAGAAGATCCGAGAGTGTCAAAGGATCAAGCTTGGGGATGCCCCATTGCACCCCCAAGGATTATTCAAGTATACTCAAGCGTCTAAGATTGTGGATGCCCCCGTGCATCCCCTTCTCCATCAAGAATAATCGGTTCGTCCTTCTCCACACTATATTTTTATCAATTCATATGTTATGTGCTATGCTTGGAGCGTCTCGCTTTTTACTTTTTAGTTTGCTTTGCTTTTTTAGTTTGGTTTGCTGTTCATAACAAGTTGGACCCTAGACAACCTTGTTTGTGAGAGAAACACGCTCCGCTTTTTCCTAGAATACTCATAGTTTTCATGCTTATCTTTGTTGAGTGTTCATTACTTTTTCTAGCTGCTGTCATGTTTAGCTCTTGTTTTTCATGTTTATCTTTAATAGATTTTATTTAGGTTGTTTCTTCTAGAACTCTCTTGAGTTTCTTTCTTATCTTGTTTAGAGGTTTGTCCTTTTGCACTGAGTGTGTGTCTTAAATTGAGTAGGTAAATGAGGTTGCTATTATAATTCTAGTAGTAACTTGCAATAGTTTTGAGGTATTGTATTGTGTAATGTTTGGAATTCTGTGTGTCAAGATCTCAAGCCTATTAGTGATAGGTGTCGTATTTTGGTCCAACATGCTTATTCTCAAAAACTACAAAAATAGTTGAGAACTCTAACTACTAGATGGATCACAAACCTCTGGAGGGGTTGTAATATATAGAGTACCCTCACGTTATCATGAGTCGAGGATGCGCAAGGATAACCAAGCCCCCATACGCTCCTCCTAGGGGTACTTGTCTCTTTGTGAACCTCCTGACTAGATAGAGAGTTACCGATAATAAGTGAATGAGTTCCTTTAACTAATGTGAGTATTCGATTGTTGGCACTTCCACCATCCATATTTTGCTAGCCTCTTTGGTACCTTGGATTGCCCTTTCTCATCTTGAGAGTCGGTGCAAACTTCGCCAGTGCATCCAAATACTTGGCATGAAACGCTCTATCATCATAAGCCTCATTATATCCTTCCTTAAAACATCCACCATACCTACCTATCAAGGCATTTCCATAGCCTTTCTGAGATACATTACCATGCAACATTCATCTTCTCATGACATGATCTTTCATTGTCATACATGCTTTTGCTTGATCGTAGAACCGCAGCTAGTTGGGCATTGCCCTTATAATTTGTACATAGCGCGCTAGTATCGTTGCATATCCTGCTACACTGGCAGAGGCATACATTTGCATACATCATGATTCATTTTTCAGGTTCTTTATGTTGAGAACTTCTTACAAAGTGTGTGATCTTCTACATCCTTGTAAAATATATAGTGTTGCCTTTAAAGTGAGGAAAATATCCCAAATAGGACACAAGTAAAAGATCCCAAAAGAGGACACATGAAAAGATCCTAAAGAGAAAAAATGAGAGATAAATAGAAAGAGCCAAAGAGGCCACAAAAATACAAAAAAGAGAAAAAGAGAAAGAAACAGGAAATAGAAAGAGAGAAGGGGGCAACACTACGATTCCTTTTGAAAGGTCCACACTCGTACTCCAAATTAATATGTATACTTCATAGCAATTTTCATATCATTCATGCATAACTATGTGGGGATCCTTACACTATAGAGCTTGGCTTGTATATTCCAATGATGAGCCTCCTCAAATGAGCTCTAGGTCTTCTTGAGCAAGATAGTTGGATGCACCCCCACTAGTTCCATTGGAGAGCTTCCCATAGCTTATATGTGCATCTGTTGCATGGCAATCCCTACTCCTTGCATCATATTTATCATTTGGCTTTCTCTCACCTACGATTGTCCTCATTGATGTGAGCCTTTCACACCTTTTTTCTTCCTTCCCCCATCATTTTGTTCTATTTTCCATGATAAGTGCCAACTAATCTTGCTCGCGCTCATTCATTGCATGAGTTCTCAAAATCGAAAGGGAGATGATCAGTTTGACTTGTACCTGGCCAGTGGTCTGGGAACGAGTCATAATAAGATTCCAAAGGAGACTAAGTGTGAAGTTCTAGTTGATTGAATTATCAACAACTACTACTATTTTTATGCTCTAAGCCCATCTCCCACTTTCTTGCACAAGAAACACTGATTGGAGACATTCAAGTCACGGACAGCGAGAGCTCTTTCACCTTTATGTTCTTACTTTACTAGTTTCAATACTAGATATAAACTCTTGCTTGTTATTGTCTTGAATTGAATTGCGTACCTTACTTGCTGTACTTTAAAGTTCAAATCTTTGTTTGTATCCTGTCACCAAAGAAAATATCTTTGTTATCATTTACCCGCTCGAGGACGAGCAGGAATTAAGCTTGGGGATGTTGATACGTCCCAAACGTATCTATAACTAGAAGAATACCCCGCACGTTGCAGCATAAATATCTATAAAAACTCTACAATGTAAATTGGAAGGGTATAAGATCCATGTAAATAAAAGTGGATGATATAGCCAAATGATTGGTTACAATAGTGGGTGTTGTGGATAGCTTTCATATTGAGATAGATAACATAAATGCATGCCTTTTAGTGGGATTTGTTAAGTGGATGACATGGACAAATGGTTGGCTACAATAGTGTGTGATGTGGATAGCTTGCATGTTGAGATAGACACCATAATATTTTTTAGTGGGATTTTGCTTTATAAGAGATATAGATTTCTGATTGTTCCGTGCTTATATTGGTGATATTTCTATGTGGTTTGCTACACTTTCATACCTTTTATAACATATTTGGACTAACCTACAAACTCAGTGCCCAGTGCCAGTTTCTGTATGCTGTTGTCCGTGCATTGCAGGAAAATGTCAAAAATAAAAGTGCTTGGAAAATTCCAAAAAAATCAGATAAAAAATCAGCAGAACAAAAGACTCCAGAAGCTCGAAGGATAGTCGGAGGGGGGCCACCGCCTGGTTAGGCGCCTACCTGGCGCGACCAGGCGGGAGGCCGCGCCACCTTGCCGCCTGGTCAGGTGGGGCCTCCCCTCGGGCGTCCCTTCGGCCTATATTTACATACCGAGGAGAAAACCCTCGCAGAGACCCCCCCCCATTACGCGATTTCATCCACTATTTTTCCGCCGGAGCGATTCCGATCTCGGGATCGCGAGGAGAAGCTTCCCCGGCACCCTGCCGGAGAGAGGATTCACCTCTGGAGACCTCTCCACCACCATTATCGCCTCCGGGATGTGTCGTGAGTAGTCCCCCTTGGACCATGGGTCCATGATCAGTAGCTATGTGAGTTCTTCTCTCCAATCTTCTGCATGAATTCTTAGACCTTGTGAGCTGCCCTACATGATTAAGGCACTTATGTATTAGGTTTTGTGTTGCTATGATGTGTTTTCTGGGATCCGATGGATTATGAGATTATGTTCAGATTGTGATGAGTAATATATTTGGTTTACCTTTTGTGTTTTAGTTCTTGAGTGCTCTTGCATGTTTCCCGTTGCATTTGTTTCTTTGGCCAAGTAGTAGATTGTAACTCCAGGAGGGAGAGTTATGCTTGATTGTGGGTTCATCCCCCCCCCCCCCGATGTCTATCTTGAGTGATAGAAACATGAGACTAGGGGATGTGTTGTTGCCATCAGGGAGAAAATAGTGGGATTACCCACCTCAAATATGTTGATGTTACCATTATCATGGTAGAGGGGTCGGAACTTGACATTATTCACATCAATTTCTTTCTCTTGTGCTTTGAGGGCATGTCTGGCCTGAAGATTAACTTTGATAAAAGTGAAATTATTACGTTGGGCTACCTGGAGGAAGGACATAAATAAGATCCCGAACAACCTAAACTGCAAGATGCCCGACCTCGCTATTTCATACCTAAGGATGCCATTGTCTGACGCTAGAATTCCATTGGTTGTGTTTGACCCCCTTATGCAACAGGTTGCCTACCACTCAAAGACTTGATGTGGACAATTTTCTTCTAAAGGAATTAAAACGGTCCCGATCGATGCTTGCCTGTCCAATCTCCCCATGTACATGATGGGGTTGTACATGTTGCCTGAGGGGGTACATAGCTCCTTCAACAAGGACCTCGTGAGGTTCTTTTGGCAGGCTCAAACAGGAACCAAAAAATACTACATGGTCAAATGTGCTGACATTTGTTTCCCTAGGGATATGGGTGGCATTGAGATCCTCTCTTCTCGTGGATGAGCATTGGCTTTATGTTCTGCTGGGTGTGGTGGATTTTCCGCAGAGAGGTTGGTTTGTGGCTCCAGTTGATAGAGGATAATACCTCTGGGGACATCCCCTTCTCGCTTGTGACCAATGTGGTGTGTCCCAGTTCGGACGCGCCATCCAGTCCATCAAACTGGAGATCCGTACTGGCCTCTCCATTGCACTACGTAAGGGAGATAGTACCTTATTCTGGATAGATCCCTGGGTAAAGGGGGGCTCTAGGAGGTCCCACTTCCCCTCTCTATTTGCTATTTTCTCCAACCCCCGAAGAGTTGCCTTGGAGGCTCTGGAAGATGGAAACCGGAACATCTCGTTCTGGCGGACATATGGACCTGATAAGAACATTGCTTGGACCTCCATTACGGCGATCTTGTCAACCACCCTTCCGGGCTCACTTGATATCTTCTCGTGCGGAATGACTCGCTAGGTGTTATTTTTCGTTGGTCCATCTTAGTGTGCGCGGTGAGGTAGTCCATCTCTCCACTGGTTGTGTCTCTTATGCAAAGTGTTGATCCCCTTGAAGATTAAAATCTTCCTTGGGTAGCTTCGTTGGGATTGGTAGTTGTTTGGTGATACGTCAAACATATCTATAATTTTTTCTTGATCCATGCTCATTTTGTGTCATTGCTACATCTTTTTTCCATTCTTTTGAATCATTTATTGGACGGACCTACTAATATAGATCCCAGTTCTAGTTTCTGTCGGTTTTTCTTTGCAATGTAGAAAAGGTCCAAAAATGAAGTTGCTCAGAAAATTCCCAAAAAATGACCATAATTTTTTTTCATCGGAAGAGTCCTCCAGTCGGAGGAGGAGCTTTTGGGGAGGCCCACACCCTCCAGGCGGCCTCTGGGCATGGCCAGGGGGGACCCGCGCCACCTAGCCGCGCGGGCGAGGTGGGGCCCACTCAGACTCCCCTTTGTCCTATATTTACCCCAACCCCCCCCCCCCCCCCGATGCAAAAACCCGAGATATCCAGTCATATTTTCCAGAAGCGATCCCGATGTCTACCGCCATCGAAACCTAGCTTCGAGGGTCACCAGAATCCTGCTTCAGCTCCCTACCGGAGAGGGCCTTGTCCCCCGGGGTCATCTTCTTCAACCCCTCTTCGCTCCATGATGCTTCTTCAGTAGTTCCCCCTCATACTATGTGTTATGTTCTCCCCCTAGATCTTCAATACAAAGTTCTCATGAGCTGCCCTACATGATTGAGATCCATATGATGTAATTGGTGTTGTGTTTGTTGGGATTATTCAGTCCTAAGAACTTTATGAATTATTGTCGCTGCAATTTTTTGTTCTTAATGCTTGTTTCTAGTGCATGATTAGCATGATTCCAGATCTGAGCTCTTTATGGTTGCATGATTATAATTATTGTTCTAGATCTTATCTATGGTTGTATGCACCTGTTATAGTCCGGACCGGCGATCTCAATGGTGACATCTTGGGACACCAAAGGGGATGGGCTATAATTTGAGGATTACATGTATTCTTAGAGTGTTAATGCTTTGTTCCGGTGCTCTTTGGTAGGAGCACCTTAATCTCCATAAGTTAGTTTTGGCCCCATTGGTAGCGAGATGGTAGGACAAAAGATGTTGTGCAAAGTTCTCATTGCAAGCACGTACAACTACATACGTAATACATGCCTGCGTTTGGTTCTTAGACTAGGATGCTCTAGTTTGTTCTTTCGCTAGAGTTAGTGCAATTTTATCAATTGCCCAACTGTAATTTGTGCACCCAACACTTGTCCTTTTGCTTGGAGAGTAACCACTAGCGAAACCCTGAACCCCTGTCCATCTTTCTTTCCTCCGTTTTTACTATTGCTCTCATTACTGCTGCTACTCTTTTGTTACTACTTTTTGGTGTTGGTGATTGGGGAAGCCTTAAAGGCTACACCCGTCAACACACTGTTGCTACTTACATCTTGTCTAGTGCTTTTACAGGTGTGGTTGAATTGAAAACTCAACTGCTAATGCTTATAAGTATTATTTGGCTCCCCTTGTGTCGAATCAATAAATTGGGTTATACCTACCCGCGAAGACGGTTGCGATCCCCTACACTTGTGGGTCATCATTTGGTACCGAAGTGCTTAAGAACCATGGTCTTGGGGATGGGTTGTGTACTCTGTGTGGGGTCCGGGAAATGGCCACCCACATCCTTCTTTTCCTGCTCCACGATTTGCTTCATGTGTAGTTTATCCCGCGAGGCACTGGGGCCGGATTGGCAAGCCCTAGACTTGTGTGAGTTCCTTCACACTTGTGCATTCCAACCCGACAAGAGGAAACATGTAAGACCTGATATGCGGTGTTGTTTCAAATCTGGAAATTTCCGTCCAGACCCGAGGATGAAGCACATATCGGACCCACCGCGACATATGAAGAAGACATATGTCTCGGATTTCAACATGATATGACAACATTACATCTACAAGGATACAACATCTCATACAATCGTCATACAACTGCCTTAATACAATACATCAGCGGAAGATATGTCTCAGTACAGACTACAATCAAATGCCTAATGGCAAAGGTAAAACACACCATTCCCGTAACCACACGGGTCCAGGATCTCCGCCGGGATCCACCTAACTAGTCATCGTCGAGTCTCCACAAAGGCATCCAGAAGAAGGATCATCGATCTCGTCTGAAGTCCAAGATCATTTTCATAACATGTGTAAAAGAGAGAAGAATGGGTGAGCTATATCAACAAGTCAGATAACTAACTTCTCATGGTAAGATGGGGGTAGTGGTAGGGTTGCAGCCGCACTAGCAATATATGAGTGGCTAACGATCTATTTAGAGTAAGATGAGAATTCAAGCATTCGATGAGGAATCTCCTCCAACAAGTCTGTTGTCAGCTACTTACGCAATCATAACACCTATCATATCCTTGTCCTCCCCTTCATCACCTGATGAAGAAGAAGCAGTCAAGGCACACACACGTTGATCAGGTTATTAAGATTATCTCAGTTGTAGTTGTCTATGAACAAGGAGTAGGTCTCAAGTCGTCCATAACCGTGGACACGGCTTCTCGAAAAGATTTAACCATGCAGGGGTGTACCAACTTCCCATTATAGGCGTCACATGTACGCCCGAATTTTTCTTGGCTGTGTGAAAACGCCTGAAATTCCGAAACGTCAGAGTCCCTCTATCTAACAACGCACAATTCCGGGTGGCCCCCGGAGAGTCAACATCCAATCCAAAAGTCGTCTGCGCACTCGGATCGGCCTCTTCCGTCTACACAGGGTTTGGGTTACCAGGACACCTCACATGGGGCCAGGCCCTCGCCGGCCAAGGGTGGACCAACAAGGAAACCATGTCCCCGCTGGCCTAGGGTGTTTTACATAATGTCTGCTAGGAGCGACCCGACAGACACATGCATGGTTTGCAAACGGTAAATCAGCTTGGGCCACCACTAGAATCGTTTGGAGCTAGATAGGTAAGAAAATGGGACCCCATAGAATCCCACACACGATTAGGCACGCTCATTGACGAGGATCAGCCTCGGCAAATCCCATGGTCAGGGACCCTGGGTTAGTCCTAGAGAAGGAACAGGTTGGACGATACTCGTAGGCTAACAAGAGAAGCACTTCCTGCTCGATATTATTGCGTGAGGGGCGATTACAAGGGAGGCCAAGGCGAGTTCTCGCAAGACCAGGAGAGTAGATTGAGTATTGGATCATCAAGATGTCTCCCCTCCTAGCCTTTATATACTAGGCTAGGTCTCAGGGAATCCGTACTAGATTACAGAGATAGTTTCCTAGTTCTGTCTTGCCTTGTACGCCAAGTCGTGCCTTCCATATCAGTCGCGGACTCCCACTTCGGTGCTTGATTGGGCCGGTCGTGGACCTGTCGAGGCTTTCCAGCAGGCCTTCCGTCTTCATGCGCACTAGGTATCCTCACACGCAGGAGTCGTGGGGTCACCCCCTCGTCAGTAGGCCCCGAGTGCCTGGGGGACTCGAAGAGTCGCGCAGGGACTCGAATTCATCAGTGCTTTATTGTTTGTAGGCGCGGCACCGCCTCGGGTCGCTGGCAGTTTTGAGCCATGAAAATACCTGTTTCGAGGGATTGCTAAGCTGAAAAGGGCCCAAGGAGTCGACTGGTCGAGCCTTGGTAAATCGCGCTAGTGGCAAATACCGAAGTAGCCCAATCAAGCTCACGTCCCTCGACATGAACTTGGAACGACCGGTGTCTAGAAAATTCATGCCGCTGTAGGTCTTATAGGATCAATTCCTGCCAATCTAAGCAAATAGCCTGAGTGCATTCGCTCGGCTCTTTCTATCATGCGAGCGCATGGAAAAGGTCGGGAGTGAAATCGCTCTGCGGCAATTCCCGGCCCGGCCGTTCTGCGCAGTGGGATCTTACCTACACGCTAAGATTGCGTGGCATCTGGGTACAGTGTGTCATAGTCCAGGTATAATTGTTTTTGTAGAGGTACGGAGCCTGGTTAGCGATGCACACACTTGGAATAAACAATCAAGTGAGCTATTAGCAGTCACTCGCGGAGCTTTTCGCGAACTCAGGCGAGGAAAATAAGAAAGCGCCCACTCGGACAGTCGTCGAGTGCGCGAGTAGATCATGTTGTCAAATATTTGTTGCATCTTTGCGAGTAGTCACTCGAATGCTTTACTGTTTTCAGGGTGAGGGAGCACCCAAACTCTGAAAGTACGTTGTTTTTGCTGGTGCGACTTATCACTCGAGCACGTGTCTGCCTTCTGGGTGAGGGAGAACTCGATTAAAGGTACTCCCAATGGGAGTAAAATATTTTTTGGAATAATATGAAAAAGCTTGTGAGGAGCAGGATGCTGACCGAAGGTGCATGCTTAAGACGCATTGCTGAGATGTGACGTTGCCGGTCCGCCTGACAGGTTGGGTCGCCGTGTCATGTGAAAATGAAGTGACATGACGCCTGCTGCCCAAAAATTCCGCACTTTGCGATGATGTCCCTCGTTTCTCGCGCGCAGTGGGCGGTATGGTTAATGCGCCGGTTGAGTTTCCCATGTTTCTTGGCTATCGTGGGATCGTGCCACCTCCGCTGAATTCCAAGATTAACGGTGATGATTTGCGTGCCCCTATTGTTGGTTAAATACCGGGGGGGCTGGTTTGTTTAGGTTTTCACCCAGCCATTGCCTTCTCCTGCTAGTCCTTCTTCTTCCTTCTTCGTTCTTTGTCTCATGACTTTCTCTTTGCGCATTTTGCTAGTGAGATCCATGTCCAAGCGTCCTCGCAGTCCAGCACAGGAGTCGGCGAGGATGACTGGTAGGTGGGAGCGGTCTGCTTTTGGAGCCGCAGATCTGGATGATTTGGTGGTGGACGGCCTGGTGGTGGGTGGTGACGCGCGGATTCCTGGGGATGAGGAGGTTCCTGCGCCCTGTCCAGTTAAACAGGTATGCTTTCAGAGCTTCTTTCCTCGTGGTTTTGCGCTTCCCGTTCATCCTTTTCTCCGGGGGTTTCTTTTTGCCTATCAATTGCAACTGCATAACTTGACCCCCAATGGGATTCTGCACATTGCCTGTTTTATCACGCCCCATTGGAGCCTCTGGAAATGTCTTTCAATGTGAAGAGGACGAACTCTGAATATACCATTGGGGGCGTTGGTATTTCCATTAAGTAGAAAGGTGCCTATTTTGATCTGGAAAAACTGGACTCCATCTATACATGGTGGAGGAGTTGGTTTTATCTGAAGGATCGGCGCGTTGAGGGCCAGTGATTTGGTCTTGCCCCTTTCGATCCTGCTGCGTGAGCGGTTAAGCGGTCTTCATGGGCACATCTTTTGTCTTCTCGCGAGGTGTCTCTTGTGGAGCCATTGGTGCAAAGGATCTCTGCATTGAAGGATGAGTTGACTGACAGTCAGCTTATCTCCGTGTTTGTGAGTAGACGTGTGCAGCCGCTTCAGCATCGGGTGCGTCCCATGTGGCAGTACACTGGGCCCAACGACTCGACCAGGTGTTCGCCCGAGGAGTTCTCTGATGTTGACCTTTTGACTCGGGTTCAGCAAGTCATGAAGTGTACCATCATTGGGGAGGAGAGCCTTGTCAAACCTTACTCTACTGATTTACCTCTTCCTCGGGTACTTGTCTAGAATTTTCTATTTGTGATTTTGACTCCTTTCTGTTGGTTACTGATGTTGCTCTGATTTTTAGGATCATAGTCCCTTGTTGAAGAATCCGCCGCAGCCTGAAGATGCGGAAATACTTAATGAACCTGGTGCGGCTGATACTGGTCCTCTGCTTGCGAGTGACGGGGGTGCTTCGGGTGCTGATGCTGTCGAGTCAGCGGGTGGTCGGCCGTCAGTTGCGGAGAACTCTGAGGAACCGAGTCCTCTGCGTGTCAAACGCACTCGCCCTTTGAATGCGAGTGATCGTGATGTGGTCGTGCAGCCTGTTGTGCCGTGTACTCCTTCGGTTGCCCCGAAAAAACGCAAGTTCATGATATTGCTTCGTCCGGGCGATGCACCTGGTGGGTTAGTATAACTTTCTGCTTGATCATTCTGCTGTTATTTGTTTTGACTCGTGTTCTAAAGATATGTTGTTTGTAGGACTGCTCCCGTTCCGGCTGCTTCTTCTGCGAGTGCCGCTACTGTTGGTGCTCGTTCGAATGATTCTGGCGCAGCGCCTGATCGGCCGGCTGATTCTGCTACTCCTGTGGCTTCAGGTGCGGGGACGACCCCTGTGGCTGTAGGCGCGGAGGGAACTCCTGTGACTGCTCCGTCTGGGGGATTTGTTGCGGATCCTGGAGGGTACTTTCCTCCAGATGTTAAACTAGTGATCCCTGAGGAGCTCTTCTTGGAGAGGCGGGATCTTTCTGCTGAAGATAAGGCGAAGTTCTTTGATCGCATGGCAGAGAAGGTATGTGATTTCTTGTCCTTCTGAACTTTGTTGGAGTAGCCCTCAAGGCTGCAAGCGATCATTTGTGATTTCTTGTAGTCTTTAGCTTGGGTTTTTCTCTTTTTTCGATCTTTTGAATATAGGGAGCACGGCAGTGCTCCCAATGGGAGTAGCCCCTGAGGCTGCAAGAAATCATTTGTGATTGGTTGTAGTCTTGAGCTTGATTTTCTTCTTTCCTAGGCTTTGACTGGTGCATTTACTTGAATTCAGCCTTTGTTTCGGATATGCGAACGTGTGCTGACTGAGAATGATCGGTGGCGACGTGCTCATGACTCGGTCCAGGGGAGCTTGACCGCTATGAGACGTGAGATCTTGATTCTTGGTCTTTGTTTCTTTTGCTAGTTGGTTTTGTCTGACTGGTGTCCATTCCGCAGGTCGCAAGAAAGGTGCTGACAAGCGGGCAAAGTCTGCAAAAAGGATCTTCCTGAGCTTCGGACCACTCTGGAATGCAAGCAAAGGGAGCTGCAGGCGCAACATGGCGAGCTCGAGCGGTTGCAGCAGATGGAGGAGCAATTTATCTAGGTCGAGAAGGTTGAGTGCGAGCGCCTGCGGGACTTGGCGGGCTCTTTGGCTGGTTTGTGGACTGTTCCTGTCTTCTGTTTACTGGGGTTTGTTCGTCTCTGGAATTTCTGGGTATTGAGTCTTTTCCCTTCTTCCAGGTTCTGCGGGTATTGGGGCAGTGGACGTGGCTGCTGCAAGATCGGGCACTTTTTGTGGTGCTATGGATGCCGTCTCGGGCATTGTTTTAGCTGTGGGGGATGTTTGTGCTCGGGCTTCAACTCTTCTGAAGGTTCTTCATGAGCATATGTTCCCGGATGAGGAGAAGAGGCCAAAGGGTCGTGATTCTCTGGTTGCTGCTTTTTGTCCGGACGGTGATCAACTGGAGGGCTTGGTTCACGAGAACGTGGTGAGTGGGCTTGCCACGTTTATTGTTGTTCTTCTGGGGCATGGTGCCCCCATTGAAGATTCCATGGTGGATAGTCTTCCTGATTATACAGACGAGCAGACTGCTCGAGCTACTCGGCTGGCCCGTCAGCTGCAGCTGGTTGTGGAGGCTGATAACCGTAATTCTTCAGCCGAGGAGTAGGGTGGACTGGTTTTGGTTTTGAGACTTTGAGTTGTAATGTGCCTCCTGTGGGATGGTGGATCTTTTTTCATTCATGGAACTGCTTTGCTCTTTTGTGCTTCTTGTTGTCTTGTTTCTTTGAATTGTTCCTCTTTGCGGTAGGCCACCCTGGACGTTTCTCGGGCATGGAATTTTTTGAAGGAGGATGCTCGCGAGGGTGCCTACGAGTTTGTTTGCTTGAGGCTAAAAGAGGTCGAGCGTGAGATCGTTCGCCTGAAAGGTATTGTTGCAGTCCATCGCTCAAAACGTGAATGTGCTGAAGCTGTCTTAGATAGCTTGGCGGCTTGGTTGATGAAATTTTCTAATCTTCTGAAGGGTGAGTTTGTCTCTCTTCGACTGCTCAACTATGCGAGTTCTTTTCCTTGTGCTTGCGGCTGATCTTTTGTTCTTCGTTGCGAAGTGCTTGCTGGGCGTTCTCGCGAGGAAGAGGAAGTTGTACAGTCGGATTTGTTGCGGCTGGAGGACCCGATTGTGCAGGCGAACAATCCTTTCTGGATGGATTGGACGCGTGCTCGGGTGTTCGCCCTTCTGCGGATGCGGGTTGAGAGGGTACCGCGGGCTCTTGAGTACTGTTGCAGGGTGTTTGGCAGGATCTTTGCTGAGTTTTATCCTTGCTTCGAGTACTAATGCGGCGTGTCCTGGACGCGGGATGGCTGGCGGGTGGTCTTCTCGGGAGAAGGTAATTTCAGTCTCAGACCCACGTAAGTATTCTGGGACAGCAGGGTGCGAGGAGACTGCGAGAAAAACTTGTCTGGTGACCTTCTTCTGCTGGCTGTTTGATGGTCTTACTTCTTGTATCATGTAGATCCGGCCCTGTGCTTCTCGGTATTTTTCTTCTTCTTCGGGTGTCGTGCTCCACTCCGGGATTGGTGCTACTTGCCTTGCTGGCATTGCAGGGGTTGGTCAAGCGTTGTGGGCGATGGTCCCGACTGCTACACTTGCGAGAGGCTGTGCTGTTGTTGTTGTGGATCGACTTTTTTCTTCTGATAGCTCAATGAAGCGCCTGCAGTTCCTGAGGGTGTGTCCTGATCTGAGCTCTCCACGCTCGTTTCTGAACCCGTGTAGTGTACACGGTCCATCGAGTTGTTCTTTGGCCGAGCGATATGCTCGGGCGTCATCTCGCGGCTGCCTTGATCTCCAATCTCGTTTCCGGACTTGGGGTGCTTCTTCTTGGCTGTCCCTACGTTGCATTCTGCTGTCTTCGCGATGTCTGCCTTCTTTGTCGTCCGGGAATCCGGCTGCGAACATATCGGGTCCTCTGTCGTCGTAGAAGTTACGCCTCAGGCGTTTTCTTCTTCTGTCGAATCCTCTGTCGCTGGTGTGGTAGTCGTAGTCGCGTTCTGAGCGCGCTGTCTGGATTTCTGATTCGTTTCGCACGGAGTCTTCTCCGTCTTCCCAGTTGTTGGCTTGCTCTAGTAGTCGTGCGAGTGTTCGGACCTTCATCTGCCCGAGTTGCTCCTTGAAGTCGATGCGTTGCAAGCCCCTCCTGAATGCGTCGATTGCGCTTTCGTCTGATATATCCTCAGCTGAATTTTTTAGTATGGTCCATCATTGGATGTATGCTCGCAGGGACTCTCTGGATCCTTGCTTGCAGGCCCTCATCTCCTCGAGTGATGCTGGTCATTTGTAGGTGGACTTGAAGTTCTCGATGAAGGCGCTGCGGAACTGCTTCCAGGAACTGATTGATCCTCGCGGTAGGTTCTTCACCCAGTGTCGTGCCGAGCTCTCGAGCATGAGTTGTACGTACTTCATTGCTGTGATATTGGTTCCACGCTGGAATTTGGCGGCTGTTAGGTAGTCATCGAGCCATGGTTCTGGCTCTTCCATCCCGTCGTACTTGTGTGTTGTGGAGTTTAGCTTGAAACCTTTCGTCATCCGTGTTTCTCGTATGGATCGCGTGAAGCACAGTGCTCCGTATGGTTCTATGTCCTCGTCGGAAGCTTGCTCGTCCAATTATTCTTCGAGGGCTGCTCGTCTTCGTCTTCCGTGGATGACATTGCTTTGTGTTATGTCGTCGCGTGAGTATCGTCGATTGCTGTTGCGTCTGTTGTCGTTGCCTTCGATGTCGTGGTTTTTGTTTTTGTTTGGGTGCTTGCGCCAGCCGTCATGCTGTCGTCGTCAGGTGAACTGGGGTCCCTATCCGGAGTCTACTCGCGGGGGACTCGCCTTACGTCTGATATTTTAGGTTTTGAGGCGGTGATGGCGTCTTTCATTATTTTGAGTGACATCGTCGTGTTGCCATCTAAACTGCCCTTCTTGCCCTTCTGGGCACGAGATAGGTATTCTTGGGCAGTTATGAGGGCTTCAGCTGGAGTGAGTTGTTCTTCTTCGTCGTCGTCCTCTTCTAGCTTGAAGTCGTCATCTAATTTGCGGGATACCGTCTTCTTGTCCATGCGTTTCAGATTGCTGAATCTGGATCTAGCTCGGACAGGGGAGTCGTAGTCGGAGGAGTCGCTTCTGGGAGATGGCCTGTGGTTGGTCCTTGGGTCGATGGCTATTTTCCCTTGCTTTTCTAATTCTAGACGTTGTTGTCTTGTTTTCTTGGTAACGTCTGATACGTCCCAAACGTATGTATAATTTCTGCTTGCTCCATGCATGTTTTGTGTGACTTTGCCATGATTTTCTTGAACTTTCATACACTTTTGAGCATATTTGGACTAATCTATTAACCCAGTGCACCCAGATGCTAGTTGCTATTTTCTGCTGTTTTTGTATTTCAGGTTATCCGGCCATTAAAAGTGCTCCAAATAATCCGGAAAAATCAGATAAAAAATCAGCGACACGGAAGCTTCCGGAAACACCAAAGGAGGGAAGGGGGCCACCACAGGGACTCCAGAAGGGTCCCTGGCGCGGCCCCGCCCTAGGCCGCGCCAGGGAGCCTCCTGGATGCCCTGTGGCCCCTCTCGGTGCCCCCCTTCGCCTATATTTACCCCCCGTGACGGAAACCCCTAGGAGGAACTCCTTTTTCGCGATCTCGCCTCTGTACCGCCGCCACCGTCGTTTCTATATTGGGGATGCCTAGAGAAGCTGCTCCAGCACCCAGCCGGGAGAAGCTACCCCCTCCGGGAGACCATCCATAGCCATGGACGCCTCCCGTATGTACTGTGAGTAGTTTCCCTTGGACCATGGGTCCGTGACCAGTAGCTATGTGATCTATCTCTCCTGTCTTTGTGCCTCCACTTTCGAGACCTCGTGAGCTGCCCTACATGATCGAGGCACCTTTGTAATTTTCTGCCGTTGCTATGCTGATTTTGTTGGGATCTGATGGATTATGAGACTATATTCAGATTGTGATGAGTAATATATTTGGTTCTTCTCTTTTATATTTTGTTCTTGAGTAAATTCTTGCATGTTCTCCGTTGCCGTATTTTACTTTGGCCAAGTGATTTGTTGCAACTCCAAGAGGGAGCGTTATGCTTGATTGTGGGTTCAGCCCCTTGATGTCTAGCTTGAGTGACAGAAACATGAGACTAGGGGATGTGTTGTTGCCACCAGGGATAAAACAATGGTGCTTGTATCCGCGGATGCAAGGATTGTTTACTTTACGCAAAGTTCTTTTAATGCAGTTGTCTGTTGCTTTGGATTTACACTTTGGGTGGGATTTGCAACTTAATACCAGCGAGATGTTCTGGATAGATATCCCAAGGTGGATGATTCGTAGTAGATGCAGATGGATTTCGGTCTAGTTACCTTGGCGTATTTCCCATTGCTTTTGAGCCCTTCCTTTCTTTGCAGCATAGTTAGCCTTGCGGTGCCTTCATAATCCTGTCAATTCCCCAAATGTGATTTGTTTACCTCGCTAGCACTTTTATCGTCTTTTGGGAGAGAGACATCACTAGTGAAAATCACGAGACCCCAGTCCATCTTCATAGAAATGTTTACATCCTTAGTTTACTTTCCAGTTGCTATCACTATCATTATCTTTTGCGTTAATCCTTTGTAAACAGCAAGGCCGGAGGAATTGACAACTCATTTGTACTCGTTGGGAGAAAAGTTATCTGTATCCGTGTGCAGGTCGTTGTCAAGCGTCGTGACACCTTCTTGTATCTCTGCGAGTCCTACGGGAGACAAACCCTATCCTCTACATAGGGGAAATTTTCTGCTACGCTACATCTCACCTTCCACTTTGGGTAACCAACGAGGAGTGAGAACTATCCTCACCGTATCAAGCCAATTTCTGGCGCCATTGCCGGGGACTCCAGTCTACAAGATAGGGGAGTTGCACACTATCTTTTATCTTTGCTTTTTAGTCTTGTTAGTTTACCTTTCAGTTTTTACTTTTGTGTCCCTTATCAAAAATACCAAAAATACCTGCTGCTACTATGGGTTCCAATGAAAACACCAAGTTGTGTGACTTCACTAGTCACAACAACAGTGACTTTATCTGCACTCCTATTGCTACTCCTGCTACTTCAGCACCTTCTTATGAGATTAAACCTTCTTTGCTAAACCTTGTTATGAAAGATCAATTCTCTAGTGCTAGAGATGATGTTGCTTTGCATTTAAATAATTTTATTGAGCTTTGTGATATGCAAAAGTACAAATAAGTAGATGGTGAAATTGTTAAGCTTAAGCTTTTTTCCTTTCTCTTTGAGGGATGAAGCTAAAATCTGGTTTCAATCCTTGCCTAAGAATAGCATAGATTCTTGGGATAAGTGCAAGGATGCTTTTATCGGGAAGTACTATCCCCCTGCTAACATTATGCATTTCAGGCAATTGGATAATGAACATGTTGCCCAGGCATGGGAACGTATGAAGATGCTTGTCAAGAACTGCCCCACACATGGACTGACTACCTGGATGGTTATCCAGACTTTTTATGCATGCTTGAACTTTACCTTGCGGAACCTATTAGATTCGGCCGCGGGAGGAACCTTTATGTTGACCACACTTGGTGCTGCCACAAAGCTACTTGACGAGATGATGCTGAACTACTCTCAATGGCACACCGAAAGATCTCCAACTGGTAAGAAGGTAAATTCTGTCGAGGATACCTCCTCTCTAAATGAAAAGGTTGACCTTATCATGTCTCTACTTACCAAGCAAGCTCCTATTGATCCTCAGGATGTTCCTTTAAATTTTTTGGTTGCTCAAGAACAAATAGATGTGAACTTTATATCTAGAAACAACTTTAATAATAATGCTTATAGAGGCAACTTTTCTAGTAATCCTAAACCGTTTCCATCCACTTATGGGAACAACAACACCTACCCTAGCAACAAGAACCCCACCTCTCAACTAGAGAGTATGCTTAGAGACTTTATCACTACCCAAAAAGCCTTCAACAAGAATGTGGAAGAAAAACTAGCTAAATTAGATAATCTTTGTTTGAAGATAGACAACTTAGCCCTTGATGTTCAGATGCTAAAAATTAGAACCTCTCCCCTTGAGGAGAGTAAGGTCACTCCTATTAATGCTATCCAGTTACAAATCAATGAAAACATTAGGATGATGGCTAAACTTAAAGAAAGATGGTCTAGAGAAAAAGAGGAAGAGGAAAGAATTAAGAACCTTCCTACCTACCACACAGTAGCCACTATCCAAGTAGTTGAGGATGTCCAAACAGTTAGCACCCATCACACCCCTAGTCCCACTGGACCTATCAATGGTGATGCTACCACCTCAACCATAGATGAAGAAACCTCTATGAACGTAGAGGCTTTCAAACAAGTGAGCTTAAATGATATCACTACCTCCTTGATAGATAGTAGTGATCTAGACTTTGACAACTGCACTTTACCTGAAGTTATTGGTTTCCTACACAAGATGCCTAGAGACCCCCACACTAGCACACGTAATCTTGCCTTCACGGAGCATATCACCAATGCTCTAGTCAAAGTTAGGGAGGAGAAGATTAGACTAGAAGCCTCCATACCTAGGAAGCTAGAAGATGGTTGGGATCCTATGATAAAAATCAAATTGAATAACTTCTCTTGTTATGCTCTTTGTGATGTTGGAGCAAGTACCTCAGTTATGCCCAAAAGAATGTATGATATGCTTGAATTGAAACCTTTTGATTCTTGTTCTTTTGGTGTTCGTCTTGTTGATTCTTCCGTAAAGAAACCTTTGGGTAAGATCGACGATGTTCTTATCATTGTCAATGAAAATTATGTTCCCGTTGATTTCACTATTATGGACATTGAATGTGAACCTTGTCCAATTATTTTGGGACGTCCTTTTCTTCGCACAGTTGGTGATGTTATTGACATGAAAGAGGGGAATATCAAATTCCAATTCCCTCTCAAGAAAGGGATGGAACATTTCCCTAGGAAAAAGATTAAGTTACCTTTTGAGTCCCTCGCACGGGCTAGTTATTCTCTTGAAAAGACTTGATCTTCTGCTTTAAGCCTAGCTAATGGCTCTAAAGAAGTGATTTGGGGAAGTAGCCCGCAACGAATTTAGGTTTTTCTTTTTTATTTTCTTATGTTCTTAGTGGTCTTGATGATTGTTACTACTGTAGCAACATCATTGTATCTTTACTTTTTAATCTTTGTGCCTTTTATAGCCTCATACGGCAAGGGAAGTAAAATTTGTGACATGCTGTCCAGAAAACAGATTCTGTCCTCGTGACTAGAAAAATCATGGAAAAATCCCACTTCATCTTTTTGATATGATATTTTTACAAAGCGTGCTCTATACAATTACGAAACTTCCGTATGTTCTGAGTTTTTTTATTTGAGTTGCAGAAGTACCCCTAAAAAATTCGTTTCTATCTGATGTTCTGTTTTTCACAGATTCTTCCACGTTTTGTCTCTCTCTACTTTTTCAAACCTTAAGCTTGCTTTTTCTTTTCAAAAACCTTTTGGAAATCTTGGGATACAGTAGCTCTTCAATTTTATCTTTATTTCCAGCAAAGGAAAAATTATTTTATTAGGGTACTAACCTCTCTAATCAGTCTACAATGAGTTATGTATGAAGGGAGTTTTCAAGTGCGCGATGGAAGATGATGAAAGAAGATCTTGGAGTGTCAAACGCTCAAGCTTGGGGATGCCCATGTGCACCCCCAATAAATATTCAAGTAGACTCAAGCATCTAAGCTTGGGGATGCCCCCATGCATCCCCTTCTTCATCAACAATTATCAGTTCGTCTCTCGTTGCACTATATTTTTATCACTTCATGCGTTATGTGCTATTCTTCGAGCGTCTCGCTCTTAGGTTTTGTTTTTAGTTTTCTTTTGATTTGTTTGATGTAGTAACAAGTTATATCCCAGCTTACTTTCTTTTGTGTGGGAGAGATACACGCTCCGCTTGAACTAGAACTCCTCATAGGATTTGCTTGCTTATTCTTTTAGCTGTGAGTTGTTCTTTTTCTTTTCTTAGCTGCTGCTCTGTTTAGTTGTAGTGCTTTAGTTTTTCTAGAGCTTTTATTTTGTTTTAGGTTGAACTTTCTATAGGTTGCATGTTTTATCTTGTTAGAAAGTTTTCCTGTTGCACTGAGTTTTGTGTCTTGACTAGAATTAGGTAGTTGAAGTTGATTTTCTCTTTGTAGTAGTAACTTGAAATAGTTTTGACGTATTGACTAGAGTAATGTTTGAACTTTTGCTGTCAAGAGCTCGAGCCTATTAGTGATAGATGTCGTATTTTGGGCAATCCGTGTGTTTTTCGAAAACCAAAAACCCCTGTTGAGAACTCTAGCTACACGATGGAGCACTAACCTCTGGAGGGTTCGAATATTAGAGTACACTCACGTACCATGAGTCGAGGATGCGCAAGGATAACCAAACCCCCATACACTCCTCCTCGGGGTACTTGTCTCTTTGTGAACCTCCTGATTAGATTGAGAGTTAACGATAATAAGTGCATGAGTTCTTCGGACTAATGTGAGTATTCGAAAGTTGACACTTCCACCCACCTATACTTTTTCTAGCCTCTTCGATACCGTCCATTGCCCTTTCTCATCTTGAGAGTTGGCGCATACTTCGCCGGTGCATCCAAATCCTTGGCACGATACGCTCTGTCATCATAAGCCTCCTTATATCTTTCCTCAAAACATCCACCATACCTACCTACAAGGCATTTCCATAGCCTTTCCGAGATACATTGCCATGCAACATCCACCTTCTCATGACTTGATCCTCATGTCATACCTTTGCATCATGATAGTTATATCTTCTTTCTGTCAGTACCTTTGTAAAGTGTGAAATATCTCCTATATTCTTGTAAAATATAGAGTGTTGCCCCTAAGTGAGGAAAAGATCCCAAAGAGGACAAAATCAAAAGATCCCAAAGAGGACAAATGAGAGTTAAATAGAAAGAGCCATTGAGGCCACCAAAAAAATACAAAAAATAGAAAAAAGAGAAAAATAAAAATAAAAAGAGACAAGGAGGCACACTACTATTCCTTTTGAGAGATCCACACTAGTACTTCATCCTCTATCCCTTGTACTCCATAGAGATCATCATCATGCATATAGCTATGTGGGGACCTTCACACTATAGAACTTGGCTTGTATATTCCAATGATGAGACTCCTCAAACGAGCTCTAGGTCTTCTTGAGCAAGAAAGTTAGATGCACCCCCACTAGTTCCCTTGGAGAGATTTTAGCTCACATGTGCATCCTTTTGCATGGCAATCCCTACTCCTCACATCATATCTATCATATGGCCTTCTCTCACCTATGATTGTCCTCATTGATGTGAGCCTTTCACACCTTTTTGTCTTCCTCCTCCACATTCTTTCTGTTTCGCCTTTTAGGCGTCAACTTTCTTGCTCACGCTCATCCATTGCATGAGTGCTCAAAATATCGAAAGGGAGTGGATTAGTTTGACTTTTACCTGGCTAGTGGTCTGGGGACGAGTCAAGATAAGAATCCAAAGGAGACCAAGTGTGAAACTTTAGTAGATAGTTCTTCTCAACAATTACTTTTTTATCTCGTATTTCCCTATCCCCTGCTTGCACGCAAACACCATCTGGAGACATTCGAGTCACGGACAGCGAGAGCTCTTGCACCTTTTGTTCTTTTGTTGCTTGTGTCAATGCTAATATAGACTCTTGCTTAATAAGACTTGAATTGAATTGCATGCTTTGATTGCTTTACTTAAAAGTCCTTATATGGTTGTGTGGCATGTCACCACAGAAATTATGCTTGTTATCATTTACCTACTCAAGGAAGAGCAGGAATTAAGCTTGGGGATGTTGATACGTCCCAAACGTATCTATAATTTCTGCTTGCTCCATGCATGTTTTGTGTGACTTTGCCATGATTTGCTTGAACTTTCATACACTTTTGAGCATATTTGGACTAATCTATTAATCCAGTGCACCCAGCTGCCAGTTGCTGTTTTCTGCTGTTTTTGTATTTCAGGTTCTCCGGCCATTAAAAGTGCTCCAAAAAATCCGGAAAAATCAGATAAAAAATCAGCGACATGAAAGCTTCCGGAAACACCAAAGGAGGGAAGGGGCAACCACAGGGACTCTAGAAGGGTCGCTGGCGCGGCCCCACCCTAGGACGCGCCAGGGAGCCTCCTGGCTGCCCTGTGGCCCCTCTCGGTGCCCCCCTTCGCCTATATTTACCCCCCGTGACGGAAACCCCTAGGAGGAACTCCTTTTTTGCGATCTCGCATCTGTACCGCCGCCACCGCCGTTTCTAGATCGGGGCTGCCTGGAGAAGCTGCTCCGGCACCCTTCCGGGAAAAGCTACCCCCTCCGGGAGACCACCCATAGCCATGGACGCCTCCCGTATGTACCGTGAGTAGTTTCCCTTGGACCATGGGTCCATGACCAGTAGCTATGTGATCTATCTCTCCTCTCTTTGTGCCTCCACTTTCGAGACTTCGTGAGCTGCCCTACATGATCGAGGCACCTTTGTAATTTTCTGTCGTTGCTATGCTGAGTTGTTTGGGATCTGATGGATTATGAGACTATGTTCAGATTATGATGAGTAATATATTTGGTTCTTCTCTTTTATATTTTGTTCTTGAGTAAATTCTTGCATGTTCTTCGTTGCCGTATTTTACTTTGGCCAAGTGATTTGTTGCAACTCCAAGAGGGAGCGTTATGCTTGATTGTGGGTTCAGCCCCTTGATGTCTAGCTTGAGTGATAGAAACATGAGACTAGGGGATGTGTTGTTGCCACCAAGGATAAAACAACGGTGCTTGTATCCGCGGATGCAAGGATTGTTTACTTTACAAAAGTTCTTTTAATGTAGTTGTCTGTTGCTTTGGATTTACAATTTGGGTAGGATTCGCAACTTAATACCAGCGAGATGTTCTGGATAGATATCTCAAGGTGGATGATTCGTAGTAGATGCAGATGGATTTTGGTCTACTTACCTTGGCGTACTGCCCATTGCGTTTGAGCCCTTCCTTTCTTTGCAGCATAGTTAGCATTGCGGTGCCTTCATAATCCTGTCAATTTCCCAACTGTGATTTGTTTACCTCGCTAGCAGTTTTATCGTCTTTTGGGAGAGAGACATCACTAGTGAAAATCACGGGACCCCGGTCCATCTTCCTATCACTGTTTACATCCTTAGTTTACTTTACAGTTGCTATCACTATCATTATCTTTTGCGTTAATCCTTTGTAAACAGAAAGGCCGGAGGAATTAACAACTCCTCTGTACTCGTTGGGTGCAAAGTTATCTGTATCTGTGTGCAGGTCCACGTCAAGCGCCGTGACACCTTCTTGTATCTTTGCGAGTCCTACGGGAGACAAACCCTATCCTCTACATAGGGGAAATTTGCTGCTACGCTACATCTCACCTTCCACTTGGGGTAACCAACGAGGAGTGAGAATTATCCTCACCGTATAAACGTCACTCGCCAATTTGTTGTATGCTCTAAGCTCGTCTCGTGTTGCGTTCTCCGGGAGTAGTTTGCCGTGTTTACTGCGTCTTTAACTCTGACGATTGCTTCTTTGGACAGGTAGATTTTTTCTACTTGATTGTCCTCTTTCGCAATGCCTGGGGTCTTGTGATTGCTGCTTTCTGGTTCGTCGCTCCTATGATTGCTATGCTCCAGTCCTTTGTATACTTTTCTTGGTATGGTTCCTGGTTCTCCAAGTGTGACGGTGACATGGCCGGTGTTGTCGGGATCACTGATTTTGCTGTTCGAGCGAGTGTCTCGACGACTACTCGGGTCGTCATCTTGGTCTTTGTCATCTGCGGTTGGCTCGCGGACGTCTTCCATGAACACTTGGGAGGGTGTCCTGACTGATGTCTTGCTTGCACGCATGTTGCGCTTCTTCCATGGTGTCGGTCCACTCGAGTAGTCTCTAGTGACGCGACGTCTTGTGTCGGGTTGGGAGTCGTGGCTGACTCGCAGGGTCGCCATGCGGGCGGGTGTTGCTTCGATCGCTGCTGTAGCGATTGCTGCTGCGGGTGCTCGAGTGCTATCCGTGAGGCGGAGGGTTCCCCAGTGGTTGATGCAGATCTGGTACGCTCCGAAGGTCAGGTTGATGCCAGTGCGTAGGTCGGCGAAGGCCGGTCGAAAGGTTGGAAGGTGAGCCATGAAGCCGAGAGATCCGAACAGATCGGAGTCCGCTCGAGTCTTGGAGTCATTGAGTGCTGACGGAGTCGCTGCTTTGACGGATGCTGGTGACGAGGCCGCCGAGTTCGCGATTCCAACCTTTTGGGTTCCCACAGACGGCGCCAATTGACGAGGATCAGCCTCGGCAAATACCATGGTCAGGGACCCTGGGTTAGTCATAGAGAAGGAACAGGTTGGACGTTACACGTCAGCTAACAGGAGAAGCACTTCCTGCTCGATATTATTGCGTGAGGGGGCGATTACAAGGGAGGCCAAGGCGAGTTCTCGCAAGACCAAGGGAGTAGATTGAGTATTGGTTCATCAAGACGTCTCCCCTCCTAGCCTTTATATACTAGGCTAGGTCTCGGGGAGTCCGTACTAGATTACAGAGATAGTTTTCTAGTTCTAGTCTTGCCTTGTACGCCAAGTCGTGCCTTCCATATCAGTCGCGGACTCCCACGTCGGTGCTTGATTGGCCCGGTCGTGGGCCTGTCAAGGCTTTCCAGCGGGCCTTCCGTCTTCATACGCACCAGGTATCCTCACACGCAGGATTCGTGGGGTCACCCCCTCGTCACTCGTCAAGTGACACAATACCCGGAACTCGGATCCTAGGTGACTCGAATGGAACAAAGTGCCAAGGCGGGATAGCCTGACCTCCCATCCTTCGTCGAATATAGCCAATATTATAATAATCATATCATACACAACAATATAATAATGTGATAGCCCAATCCAAGGAGTAACAGGGGAACAGTTGTAGCATCCTAAGCATGCATACTAAGCAGTGGTTAAGCAAGTAAGGTACATGGCCAAACAATGGTTTGCTAGGATGTGGAGGACATGGCTGTTTGGTTTTATTTGAGAGGCATAAATATGAGGTGGTAGGATCAAGCAATCGTTCTATCCTATACCTAGGAAAGTGAGCTGAAAGTTATAAGCATGATATGTGCTCCCCATTGCCTGATGAGAAGACGAAGTCGAAGGTGTAGTCGATCGCAAGCTCGCGTCGTCGCCAAGGGTAACCACGCGATCGCACAATAGGGAAACACTGGAAAGTCAATCGACGAGCAAGCATCTATTACTACGAAGCAATCACGAGAAAGCATCAACAAGAAGGCAACACGACACAACGCACCACGGTATCACATCTATCGTCGAGAGCGGTTACTAACAGGTTAAGTGTAGTACTCGTCACACACGACAATACCGCACATTTAGAATCGGTTCAAGTTGTTGAGCTACACAACATGAGCAAAGGTTGTTAACATGGCATCTCACACAAGCATGACATATCACACAATCATGGCAAGAGGTGAAGCACAAGTAAACTATCTATGTTAGTCAAGTTAAGTGAGGAAAAATCCTAAACATGACATACCACTAAGTACCCCACAAAAATTATCGGTTTTACTACTGTTCTGCCCTAAACCATATTTTAGATTGGTTAACAACAGCAAACAATAGCACAATCACAATCTAAATGAAATTCTATTCGAGTTACATATAAAGAACATTTTTATCGGAGCAACGGTTAAAAAGTTATGGCCTATTACATTTTACAGTGGCAAGCAGTGTAAATAGCAGTGAAACAACATGTAGGCAAGTTCAAACATGGAAAAGGAGCACATTTTATTAATCTACGCTAAATTCTAAGAAAGTTTCATGTAGAACACTTCGCAATCCGAGCAACGAGGTAAAGGATATTAGCATCGCTAAAACGGTTCGCAATCTGCCATTTTAATTAACCAGAAAAAATCTACTAAGCGTTTTGGGCCGAAACAGCACGACACGGGCCTAACGGGGGCGACGCGGAATAGTTATACTGTGCACACATGCGTCAAACAACAGAAGCAGGTTAATGGGTCGAGCCCAACTCGCGAAAAAAAAGAGAAGGGCGAGTCCTCACCTAGCGGGCCAAGCCCAGGAACTGGGATAAGCACAGGATAGCTGGGGACGCCCACGGGCGGAGGACATGCGCGGGCAAAGGGTGCGTTGGGCCGTGCGGGGCGCTGCACCGTGGGGCGCGGAGTGCAGGCCAGCCCACGAGCGCTAGGAGGCTGGGGCTCGCTAGATCGGGATTTGCAGGCGGCGGTGGGACTTACTCCGGCGAGGTCCGCCCGGAGACGACCGCGAGAAGGGATGCCATGGCGAGGCGACACCAGATCTAGGAGGAAGAGGAGGTCTAGCGTCCGTCCAGGGCGGGGGCGAGGCAGTTCCTGAGCGGCGACGAGCTTCACGACGCCATGGTGTTGCGGCTGCGAGGAAGAGAACAGGGAGAGAGAAGAGAGAGGTTAGAGGGAGAGGGAGAAGAGAGGGAGAAGGGAAGGAGAGGGTCGCAGCCGTGGCAGGGCTCACCGGGGCGCGGGCTGCGGCGGTGCCTCACCGGCGAGGTGTGCGGCGTCCACGGGAGGCGGCGCTCGGGTGGCTTCCCTCGGATGGGCTCGGGCGGGCCAGCAGCGGAGGAGCTCGGCCCGACGGGGCCTGGAGTGGGCTGGGAGGCTGCTGGGGGCGACATGGCACCTCCTGAGCCGTAGATCTTCAGATCTGATGGCCAAGGATGGCCAGGGGCTAGGGTTTCGGAATTTGGGGGCTTTGGGAGGCAGATTTGGGCAGTTTGGAGGGGGTGGCTGCAAAAATGGACTAGGAGGAACCCTAAAATGGGTGGGAGAGAGTGGTGCTCTATTTATAGGGCTGATTGGCTGGCAGGTTTACGCAAATGCCTCCGGTTTCTCTCTCGCGTGTCCGATGTTTACGTTTCTGACCGCCGGGAGTCCAACGACCTCCTATTCGGGTAAAACTTCGAACCACGCGCTCAGCGCGTCGAGCCGGTCACTTCCACTTCACTTCGATACCGTTCCGAGAACATTTTTCAGCGAACAATAAAATAATCTTTTTATTAAATAAACGGGTTTTTTTCCAATGGCGATGGCTGGTCCTGTGCGGGAAGTTGTGACGGTGCTCGGGTGAAACCCGGTGTCACAAAAGGGTCATGTGCCATGGTGGAAGGGTTTCGGTCAAGTATGCCAGTACGAGAAAAAGGGGGGAAATATAATCACCTTTTAATAAAACAGCGAAGCAAGTACTACAAAAAATTCTAGCAATCAATAAAATAAGGCAACAAATAAAATTTTTAATTTGGATGAAATTTCTAGGCTGTTACAAAACACCTCATCTGGCTAGTGTTCATGGCTATGACTTGGAATTTTTGAACGATTAGAAACAAGATGTTGACTGAGTGAGTTTTTCTTCGACATGCATCGAACACACTTTTTAAATGTTTGGTTTTCTTGTAACATTGGTACCCGGTCTCAAAGAGTCATGAGCATGAGCGGCTAGGCCGCATGGTGGATGCCATAGCGGAGACAACATGCACGATGGTGGTGCCTTCGCCCAAGCTTTTAGTCGATGTTTTATTTTTAGGCGATTCGTAATTTTTTTTGGAAAGAACCATATACAAATATTGAGGAGATATCAATTACACCCAGCCTCTGCACCAAATGAACACCCTAAAGGTGTTACGGATGCACACAGCCGAAAAAAAGAGAAAAAGAAACTAAGAAATAAAAGTCCCGCTACAGAGTTCCAGGTATTACAGCAGGCGCACAACCACCACCAAGACAACACCTGATGTCCAAATCCTCTAAAAGCAACGTCTTCAAAAAGGAAACAGTGCACAAGCGTCGTCATTGCCTGATCGAAGATCAAGGGTTTCACCCTGGAGATAGACCCCGCTCTAAAAACAATGCCTTCAGCAAGGTCATTGCCAGCCACAACCGATTAAGGCCAAACCTTGGATTTTTACCCTGAGAGACAAGGCTTTGAACCTCACCTGTGTTGCCGCCCCCTCTTACATACCACTGCCAAAATTCCTGAAACTCCAAGCCAGTTCCTCATCGACGCAAAGGCCCCAATGACCATTGTTAGTCCTCCAATCTCAGCCTTCATGACATTCTCCACCTTTGACTTCACCATGGATTTTCCAATGATGGAAAAAGTAGCAGAGCTTCACGCCACTCCTTGCGTTGCGACCGAATCCCACCCGATCCAGCAAACTCCAGGCATATGCCCTTGGGAATTCGCCGGCGGAGCCTTATGTAACCCGACACTTCAGCCAGATCAAAGAGGACATACGTCAGCCAGATCTTCTCCCTGGCGCGATTCGAAACCCTAGGACCGCCCCCTTATTCGAGCACACCGGTAGGCCCCCACGCCGTCGGACGAAGAAGCAAAGAAGGAGGTAGCCGCCACAAAATCCAACCATGGGCGGAGGACAGCCCAGATCAGACACTCTGGTCCAGATCCATGGTCGCCGCCGCGCCGTCGGAGAGGATCCTTCGCGTCGGCCGCCACCAACTCCCCACCCTGCCGTCAAGCTCCGGCCCTCAGGGTCGCGCCATCTGGAACCGCCGCCGCCCCACCACCGCCCATGGAGCTGCCGCGATGAGACCCTCACCTCCCCTCCGTCCGCGAGAGGGGGGGCGCTACCGCCGCCGGCGTGGGCGACGGCGTGGCCAGGGATCTCGGGAGAGGGAACTCTTCCACTGTTATTCCTGTTTAAACTCGAGATTCTATTGTACGGTTATTGTGACTTGTATATGTAGCGGGATGAAAAGCTATTTTGTATAACTTATCGAAATTGTCAGTAGTGGACAGACCCCCATATTATCCCGGTTCATATGGGCCTTCGGTCCCGGTTCCACACCCGGGACCAATAACTCGGGACCAATGATGATCCCGGTTGGCCCACGAACCGGGGCCGAAGAGGCTCCACGTGGCCAGGCGCGCAGCGAGGGGGGGAGGGGTCATCGGTCCCGGTTGATAGGAAGAATCGGGACCGAAGAGGCTCCACTGCCCTCCTTTTTAGCCCTATTTTCTGATTTTTTTCATTTATTTATTTTGTGTTTTGTATTCAATTAAATGGTACCATATATATATAAATTAAAGCAACAATGAAGGAACCACAATATATATTACACATTATCGTCACGAATATATCATATACACCATCTCATTCCTCGTGCTTGGTCGAACATGTATTACACAAACGGTACTCACACGAGTTCGATCTACTTTACATCGGTCCTTGGCCGCTTGTCTTCAAAAAAATGAGGGTGAAAGAACTCTTCGGTCGGAGCTATGACATGGTCTAATAAGAATCCGGCGATTTCCTCTTGAATTGCTCACACGCGTTGTCGTGGTAGAAGACCGTCCCGCATTCGTTCGATCTAATTAAAAGAAAGGGATCAATATATATGAATGAAACTAAACACAATTTAACGCAATAAATTAAAGTATTGAATGTTGTTTATCGTACTTCAATTTTCCTTATGTTTCGGGTTGCGGCCGTCTCTTTGGTCGTCTGGCGAATGAACTCGCAGACATAATATCCACATAAGTTATTCCCGGGTCCCTGTCTCAAACATTTTACGAGAACGGAGATCAATGAATATTATAATCAGCATGATAATTATACTGAAACTATAATCAAAAAGATGCACGGATCTAGCAAGTAGTACTTACATTCAGTGATTCCAATGTAAGCTTTGCCGGAAGACCCGGTGTTTTGGCGGTGAACCGTTTCCAAACCCTCTGGAGGCATGCTTGCATGTCCTCCCATGATTTCATAGATTTGCGTCCCGGGTCCATGACTTTTACTACTCCTTCGTCCGGAACAATGATCAACAGAATAAAGTGGAAGCTGCACACGCATAAAGAGTCAATTATACGCTTAACACCGAGCAAGCAAAATAGAATGTGTGCGAGACAGTAACACTCAGTCAAAGTTGTAAGGAAATAGTATTTCCCTTCTTGTGCCGAAATACGTCAACGATTGCAACAAGTTGTTCTCTGTCTGGTTGGGCTTCTCTTTGAGAGTTCTTTCATGAACGAACTGGCAGTCAACGAACCCAATGTATAAGATTTGTCCTTTCTTGCATTCGAGAATCTTCATTCTGCATATATAATTAGTTTAGTGATGAGTGTAAGATTGTACATGAAACGAATGAACTGAGCTAGAAAGGCTTGATCACTGAAATTAATGGTACTTACAGACAATATGCACTGACGATAGATTTGTCGATGGCGTCTCCATTGTAAAACTGAAATAATTCTGAGAATTCAATCAGATCGAAGCCTTGTCCATGCCCGTAATGCTCGTTCTGAAATTTAGCGTAGATCCAGTTTTCGGATTTAGCAGATTTTTCCATGTACCAGTCATGCAATTTTCGCATCTTTGTTGGTAGATCGTTGACTAACTCGGGTTTGTATGCCGGTACGAATTCCTCGTCGTTCCCGAACTCATCCAGACGGCTCAGGTAATCAGTAATAGACAATCCTACTGCATGGGATTTTGCTCCGTACTGTCTTATAAACACCGGATCTTTGTTCGGATCATACGCATCGACCTGATGCTGCTGGGGGCGCGGCCAAGTGTGCACTTTCAGCGGTTCGATCGATTGTTCTTTCTGTAGTCCGAGCTGGGCAATCTCTTTTCTGACTCTCCGCTCTTTTGCCTCAGCCGACTTTGTAATAGAGCGTTCATAGTCTGATGTGAGCAGTATGGGGTTGTGAAGCTTCTTCTTCAGTTTCGCGCACGCGGCGTGATCTTCTAGGGTGCGCGGGAACAATGGCTCTATCGGCTTCTTCTTGTTGGCCACATCAATCTTCCACTTTTCATAAGACATTTTTACGGACACTTCCAGTTCCTCAGGTGTCATCTCTCCGGGTAGCTTCTTCATATTCTGATGAGGAACTTTTGGGAGGGGTGATCGCTTACGTTTCGGTGATTTATTGCTGCCCCTCCTAGTATAGGTACGCTTCCGCTTCTGGCTCTGAGGCTCAGAAGATGGAGAAGGCTGCGGCGACGGTGGAGATGCCTGAGGCGACGGTGGAGACGGCTGAGCCGGAGAGTGGTGAGGCGGTGAAGGCGATGGTTGCGGTGAAGAATGGTCACGTGGCGGCGAAGGTGGATTGCTCTTCTGAAGAGTGGGTGACCTTGGCGGCACATAATTTGGAAGCACGATGTGCTCCTTTCGCCATAGAACACTCCCCTTTTTTGCTTCTCCTAGTTCTTTCAGCTCCCCATCTTCACCTGCAGGGTGGTCCAGCTTCAGCTCCTCATAATCATCCATCACATCATCCACCATGACGACAGCGTATCCTTCTGGAGTCGGGTTGCAATGATAAGTTGGTTTCTCCGGGATTGATAGGGCCATGCCGACCGCCACTGTCACCTTTAAGTTCATCACTTGCACCTTAAGCTCACAACGTGTGCTCTCCGTGATATAATCCACTGGGTAGCGTTTAGGAGCAGCCGTTGTTAGTGCATCATCATCATCCTGCTGGAGCTGCGTGGAAGCTTGGGAGCTTTTCCGATTCGATGGGGCGCCGGTAGCATCGAATCCAGTTTCTAACAAGAGCTCTTGAGGTTGGCCGCCACTTTGCTGGCTAAGTCTGCCGATCAGCTCCTCCGCCCGCTTTAAGCCTTCTTCTACATTACGCAGCCGTTCTATGGTAGCCGTTTTCTCAGCCTCATTCGCCACTTTCTCTCTCTCAGCCGCCGCTTTCTCAGCTGCCTCCCTTTCCTTCCTCCTCTTATGGCTTTTATCCGGATATTTCTTGCTTTCCAAAGGGAAGGCAACTTTCCAACACTTGGAGCCTGGCGTGCCTCGTGCTCGTCCTGGGTGTTCTTTATTTTTTAGGGCGCGTGTGAGCTCGTCGTCCTCTCTATCGGGAATGAACCGCCCCTCTTCAATATCACGTACTGCATCTCTAATATCTTCGATGGGCAGCAGGGGATCATCTATGTGTGACTGGTTATATATTGCCTTCCCATCTTGGTCCAACGTGCCCCCATGGCCGTAAAACCAGTTTCTTGTCCGTTCGTTCCATGTTGTAGGCTCTGGAGTGATCCCGGCATCAAAATACTTGGCCTCAATTTCCTCCCACCTAGGCATGCAACCGGCGTAGCCAGCAGGCCCCATTTTATGGTGGTAAATCTTCTTAGCGGCATTCGTCTGATTTACTTCAGACCTTTGCTGTGCGTGCTCCGATTTCTTGTGCGCCACAAAATCATCCCACTGCTCTCTTATCTTACCATAGCCGTGTTCGAAATCCGGAGTCTTGTCTAACTTGACATATTTTAGGTACAAGTTTTTCTTCCAATTCTTGAATTGCTCGGCCATCTTGCTGAGAGCAAACTTCTTGACTCTAGCCTCTAGCTCCAGTCTAGCTGCCGCCTCCTGAGCTGGATTATCCACCTCTGGCATCCGCAGGAGGAAATTATGCATGAGCATGTTCCAAAGCCTGTCTTTCATGGTGTCGCACACAAACGAGATTGTAGGGTCCTTTAGCTGCATCCATTCTCGAATGGTGATCGGGATGTTGTCCCTCACGAGAGTTCCGCATGCCTTCACAAATTTTTTCTTAACATCGTCCGGAGCTAACGGTTCGCCGTCTGGACCGACCTCTTCGATCCTATACCTCACATTGTCAGCCAACTTTTTGGTTGGGCCTCGTTTCGGTCTTGCGGAGGAATGGCCAGATCCGGATCCGGAGGGCTAAAAGAAGAAAGAGTGTTAATATATGCATGTACATATACAACTGCATTTTAATTAACAGTAATTTACATATATATCAACCTCACCGGTGTTTTCGAGATTAAAGGTTCCGCCGGAGGCGGAGCCGGCTTGTCTCCCGTCCGATGCTTCTTCTCGGTGGAGAGACTCGTCTCCCTCACCGGAATCGTTCAGAAACCGGTGGGTGACATCTTGACCTTCATCGTCGTTGATCATATCGTGAAGCAAGTTTTCCTCATTTTCATCTCTATGAAATATTGGATCCATAGTATCTGCAAATTAAGAATTGCAAGCTATTATAATGCAAATCGTAGGCGGCAGCGGTGTAGTCAACGGTAGCAGCAGAGTCTACCGGAGATTAAGGGGGGGGACAGTAAATACACGGCAATCATAGCAAACAATACAAGGCATGACAAATGAAATGCGATCGGTGATCTAACGTAAAACGATGCAATAAGCTCGGCGCTAATGGCGACCTCGCCGGTGATTACCGGACAGGGTGTCCGGAGGGGGGGGATCAAGCCGGAGGTGTCGTGGGTACCGGACAAACATAAGGGGGTGTATCCGCGCTAGTTGATCTGTTCTGAGAAACATTCGTGTTCGAAATAAATTGATCCGGGTACTGTAGCAGTACCGGACAATTCATCGGACAGACGGTCCGGAGGGGGACGGTTCGATGTTCGGTATGTTATAGGGGAGCGGTAGACCAACGGATAGCGTAGTTGTATTCGTTGAATTTTTCTAAGCAATTTTCATATATATATTATTTTAATCCGAGTTACGGATTAAAAGATATTAAATAAACAAGTTTTATTCAATTTAAAACAATTAAATCAATTTTCTATTTAATAATTCTTTTTATTAATTATTAAATCAATTAATAATCATTTTTAATTAACTGACCAGTGGGTCCCACTGGTCAGTGACTAGTATTAAAATAAATTAATTTAATTTAAATTAATCTAAGGGGGTGGCCCACATGTAAGTGACTATTAGTCTAATTAAATTAGTTTAATTAATTTAACAGGGGCAGGGCCCACCTGTCATTCACAGTAGGGGGGGCTGACCAGCAGGGCCCACTGGTCAGTGGCCCATGGGATTAACCCCGTTTAAGTTAGGCTGACAGGGGGTTAAGGGGTGCTAGGGCCCCACCTGTCAGTTGCACAGTGGGGGGATTAGGGCCTAATTAGCCCAGCCGGTCGGCGGCTTAACGCCGCTGACCACGGTCACGGCGGTGCCTCGCCGGAGTGGCGTTCCCGGCCACGGATTGGCACGGGGGAGGCACCAAAATGCTCCCCGTGGCCTCGCGCATCCACTAGTGCAGGCCAGGGACCACGGGGTGGCCTGGAGCCACGCCGACGATGAGGGGCGCGGCGGCCGGAGTACTGCCTCGAGGGGAATGACGACGCGGTCTGCGGGATCCATCGCTGGGAGGGGAAAACGACGAGGAGGCTCACCAGGAGCACGCAGATGAGGTCGGAGAGCTCTGGGAGGCGCTGGAGACGGCGAATTCGGCGGAGGCGTCCACGGTGGCCGTGGCGATTCCGGTGACACGCTGGCGTCGTTGCTGGGGTCCAAAGCTGTCGAGCTCCACGCCCAGGACAACGGGGAGGCGCCGGCGAGGCGAACGGCGGCGAGAATCGGGCAGCCTGCCGGCGTCCGACGAGAATTCCGCGCTTTTCCTTAGTGGTTTCGGCGATTTGGTGGAGTTGTGGGAGGAAGAAGAAAGGCTCGCGTATATAGTAAGGACCATAGATCCCGGTTGGTACCACCAACCGGGACCAAAGACTCAACGGTCCCGGTTGGTGCTACGAACCGGGATCGTTGGCCTGGGCGGGGAGGGGCGTGGTGATGCCACGTCGCACCAGGGTCATCGATCCCGGTTGGTAGCACCAACCGGGACCGTTGAGTCTTTGGTCCCGGTTGGTTCAACCCACCGGGATCGTTGACCCTTTTATGCAATGTTTTCGGCTTCCCGTCCTTTTCAAATTTATTTTCTTTTTTAATTAGTTAGGTGTTTCAATTTAAAATGATTTTTTGTTTGGAATTTGAAAAAACTTTTAACAGCAAAAGTGCTTCAATTTAATTAACTAATCCAATACCATTTTTTGTTTTGCAAGATTGCACACCTAGCTATCACCGGCCATGCCCCCCCTCCCCCGTTTTGACCGCATTTTGAAATCAGTGCTTAAACAATTCAAAAAAAATCAAAAAATATAAAACCTTCGCGTTGCATCCTAATTTATGTCCTAGTAACCATACAAACCAACAAACTTGGAATAATGCAAATCTATTAAAAAAGTCTTCTCAAAATGGGCTATCGAGTATGAAGGTTCATGGCTTTCAAGTCAAATGGCCGAAGTTATAGCTAATTTCAAATGATATTTTCCCCAAATGATCTCATATTATTCATATGTGTGTATATTTGAATGGCCAACAAGTTTGCCAAAGGAAGTTTTCATTTTTGTTGCACGAAAAATCCATTTTTCATTTTCCGAGTGCCGAAAGTAGGGTCTTTTTGTGAAGGATCTACCAAATATTTGATGTCAATTTGAACCAACCCATTTTTGTATTATACTAGACCATATTTTATTAAAAATTTACAAAAGTTTCCATGTAAAATGTTTCTTATGCACCTCTGCTGAAAAAGACAAATTGCCGCCAATTAAGCTGGAACGGGGTGAAAATTGAAATACAAGTGCTTGATAGATTGCTCTTTATTTTTTCAAAAAACATTTCCAAGTGCACAAGTACTCATTTCATCAGAGATCTACAAAGAGTTTTGCATGATTCCACACCTAGCTATCACCGGCCATGCCCCCCTCCCCCGTTTTGACCGCATTTTGAAATCGGTGCTTAAACAATTTAAAAAAATCAAAAATATATAAAACCTTCGCGTTGCATCCTAATTTATGTCCTAGTAACCATACAAACCAACAAACTTGGAATAATGGAAATCTGTTAAAAAAGTCTTCTCAAAATGGGCTATCGAGTATGAAGATTCATGGCTTTCAAGCCAAATGGCCGAAGTTATAGCTAATTTCAAATGATAGTTTCCCCAAATGATCTCATATTTTGCATATGTGTGTATATTTGAATGGCCAACAAGTTTGCCAAAGGAAGTTTTCATTTTCATTGCACGAAAAATCCATTTTTCATTTTCCGAGTGCCGAAAGTAGGGTCTTTTTGTGAAGGATCTACCAAATATTTGATGTCAATTTGAACCAACCCATTTTTTTATTATACTAGACCATATTTTATTAACAATTTACAAAATTTTCCATGTAAAATGTTTCTTATGCACCTCTGCTGAAAAAGACAAATTGCCGCCAATTCAGCTAGAACGGGGTGAAATTTGAACTACAAGTGTTTGATAGATTGCTCTTTATTTTTTCAAAAAAACATTTCCAAGTGCACAAGTACTCATTTCATCAGATATCTACAAAGTGTTTTGCAAGATTCCACACCTAGCTATCACCGGCCATGCCCCCCTACCCCGTCTTGACCGCATTTTGAAATCGGTGCTTAAACAATTCAAAAAAATTCAAAAAAATATTAAACCTTCGCGTTGCATCCTAATTTATTTCCTATTAACCATACAAACCAACAAACTTGGAATAATGCAAATCTATTAAAAAAGTCTTCTCAAAATGGGCTATCGAGTATGAAGGTTCATGGTTTTCAAGCCAAATGGCCGAAGTTATAGCTAATTTCAAATGATAGTTTCCCCAAATGATCTCATATTTTTCATATGTGTGTATATTTGAATGGCCAACAAGTTTTCCAAAGGAAGTTTTCATTTGCGTTGCACGAAAAATCCATTTTTCATTTTCCGAGTGCCAAAAGTAGGGTCTTTTTGTGAAGGATCTACCAAATATTTGATGTCAATTTGAACGAACCCATTTTTGTATTATACTTGACCATATTATATTAACAATTTACAAAAGTTTACATGGAAAATGTTTCTTATGCACCTCAGCTGAAAAAGACAGATTGCCGCCAATTAAGCTGGAACGGGGTGAAATTTGAACTACAAGTGCTTGATAGATTGCTCTTTATTTTTTCAAATAAACATTTCCAAGTGCACAAGTACTCATATCATCAAAGATCTACAAAGAGTTTTGCAAGATTCCACACCTAGCTATCACCGGCCATGCCCCCTCCCCCGTTTTGACCGCATTTTGAAATTGGAAAGCACTACAATTGGAAAGCATCATGTTCAAACTTGGCTAATTGCAAACATCACAAAAAAATCACCAATGGTTCAATACATTATTACACATCACTTGTTTCCTACATTGCTTATGATCGCTTCTTGGGCCGTAACCACGGAGCATCTTCATTGCTTAATGGGATAGTTGGGTCAGTTTTCCCTATGAATGGAGGAATTTCATGAAACTTATCGTAATCTTCGGACATGTCTGTCTTGTCCTCGACTCCCACGATGTTTCTTTTTCCTGAATGAACTATGTGACGCCTGGGCTCATTGTCTGATGTATTCGTATCCTTGTTTTTCCTTTTTCGGTCTAGAAGACATGTCCTTCACATAGAAAACCTGAGCCACATCTTTGGCTAGGATGAATGGGTCGTCTGTGTGACCAAGATTCTTCAGATCCACTATTGTCATTCCGTACAGCTGGTCGACCATTACCCCATCTACATTCATGTTGACCCAACTGCACCGAAACAAAGGGACCTTAAAAGTAGGTCCATACTCAAGTTCCCATATCTCATCTATGTAACCATAGTATGTGTCCTTTGTACCATCCTCGTTTGTTGCATCAAAGCGGACACCACTGTTTTGGTTGGTGCTCTTCTTATCTTGGGCGACCGTGTAAAATGTATTCCCATTTATCTCGTACCCTTGGAAAGTCAATACAGTCTCAGACGGTGTCGCGGCCAGCAAGTAGAGTTGATTTCCAATAGTGGTGCCATGCATGAGACGTAATTGCAACCAAGTGCCGAAAGTCTCCATGTGTTTGACTTGAATCCATTGGTCATCCTCCCCCGGGAACTTGGAGCGTAGAACATTCTTGTGTTCCTCGATATACGGTTGGACGAAGATAGAAGTTTGTAGAACTGTGTAGTGTGCTTGAGTCAAAGAATGCCCGTCCTGAAATATCTTTGCTTTCTTTCCTAGCGTTCCTTTTCCACTCAGTCTCCCCTCATACCGCAATTCAGGAACACCAATCGGCTTAAGGTCAGGAATAAAGTAACCACAGAACTCAATGACCTCCTCTGTTCCATAGCCCTTGGAGATGCTTCCTTCTGGCCTTGCACGGTTACGAACATATTTCTTTAAAACTCCCATGAACCTCTCGAAGGGGAACATATTGTGTAGAAATACAGGACCTAGAATGGCAATCTCGTCGACCAGGTGAACCAGCAGATGCGTCATAATATTGAAGAAGGACGGGGGGAACACCAACTCAAAACTGACGAGACATTGGACCACATCCTTCTGTAGCCTTTCCAGACTTGCATGATCGATTACCTTCTGAGATACTGCATTGAGAAATGCACATACCTTCACAATGGGTACTCGAACATTTTCTGGTAGAAGCCCCCGCAATGCAACCGGAAGCAACTGCGTCATAATCACGTGGCAATCATGAGACTTGAGGTTCTGGAATTTTTTCTCTGCCATATTTATTATTCCCTTTATATTTGACGAGAAGCCTGTCGGGACCTTGATACTTCTAAGGCATTCAAAAAATATTTCCTTCTCTGCTTTGGTAAGAGCGTAGCTGCTTAGACGCCCTTTATCAGTATGCCTGTGGTATGGGTCTTTCATACGTTGCTGGTCCTCCCGTGCTTCTGGTGTATCTTTTGACTTCCCATACACGCCCAGGAACCCTAGCAGGTTCACGCAAAGATTCTTCGTCACGTGCATCACGTCGATTGAAGAACGGACCTCTAGGTCTACCCAATAGGGTAGCTCCCAAAATATAGATTTCTTCTTCCACATGGCCACGTGTCCGGTAACGGCGTCTTTCGGAACAGATTGACTGCCAGGACCCTTTCCAAAGATTACTTCTAGGTCATTCACCATACCAAATACATTAGCACCTTTAGGGAGCTTAGGCTTTTTCCGGTGATCTGCCTCACCGTTGAAATGCTTGCCTTTCTTTCTCACGATATGATTGGGCGGCAGAAATTGACGACACCCGAGGTACACAACCTTCTTACATTTATCCAAATATATACCTTTAGTCTTATCTAAACAGTGCGTGCATGCATTGTATCCCTTGTTTGACTGTCCTGAAATGTTACTAAGAGAGGGCCAATCATTGATGGTTACGAAAAGCAACGCTCGCAGGTCAAATTCCTCCTGTTTGTCCTCATCCCACACGTGTACACCTGGTTTGGCCCACAGCTCCAAAAGTTCATCGACTAATGGCCTTAGGTACACATCAATGTCGTTGCCGGGTTGCCTCGGTCCTTGGATGAGCACTGGCATCATGATGAACTTCCGCTTCATGCACAACCAAGGAGGAAGGTTGTAGATACATAGAGTCACAGGCCAGGTGTTGTGACTGCAGCTCTGCTCTCCAAAAGGGTTCATGCCATATGTACTTAGACCAAACCATAAGTTTCTTGCTTCATCTGTAAAGTCTGAGTGGCCTCTCTCGATTTTTCTCCACTGCGACCCATCAGGGGGATGTCTCAACTTCCCGTCTTTCTTACGGTCTTCTTTGTGCCATCGCAGCAACCTGGCATGCTCCTTGTTTCTGAACAGACGTTTCAACCGGGGTATTATAGGAACATACCACATAACCTTAGCAGGAACCCTCTTCCTCGGGGGCTCGTCATCTCCCTCAGCATCACCAGGGTCATCTTGTCTGATCTTGTACCGACTCGCAGTGCATACCGGGCATTTATCAATACTCTCGTACTTTTCACCGCGGTACAGGATGCAGTCATTAATGCATGCATGTATCTTCTGCACATCTAATCCTAGAGGGCAGATAACCTTCTTTGCTTCGTGTGTTGTCGCGGGAAATTCGTTATCCGGTGGAAGCTTCGACTTTATTATTTGCAGTAACTTCTCAAATCCGGTGTCAGAACAACCAAAATCTGCCTTCCATTTCAACAGTTCCAGTGTGGTACCGAGCTTTGTGCTGCCATCTTCGCAATTTGGGTACAAGGGATTTTTGTGATCGTCTAGCATGGTCTCCAACTTCTCCTTCTATTTTCTTGTTTCACAGTCTCGCTTTGCATCAGAGATGACCCGACCAAGACCATCAGCGATCTCATCCGATGCCCGTTGTTTTTCTTCATTGTCACCTCGAGGAGCTCCATCTTCTTTATTGTCTTCCATTGCAATGTCACCGAATTCTTCAGGGGACATAGGATAGCTATCATCATCCTCCTCTTCTTCATTGTCTTCCTGCCTAACCCCTCTTTCTCCGTGCTTGGACCAACAATAATATCCGGGAATGAAACCTCTCCGAAGCAGGTGGCCTTGAAGTGTTCTCGAGGAAGAGTACTCCGCCATGTTCCGACAGTCAATACAGGGACAAGGCATAAAATTATCCACTTTGTTTGCATTAGCCACATTGAGAAATGTATGCAGGTTTGTAATAAACTCGGACCCGCGTCGATCGCTGTACATCCATCATATCCGTGCTTCGATCTGCGTCATATAATTAACCATTACAATAACTTCGTGAATAGTGAAAAGACTATTATATATGTACACGTGCAGTATTTTTGTATCAGTAACAGATGGAGAAGATAAGGTTGCTAACCTCGGCCGAGGATACGGTGTTCTGAGGACCTAAGTGTGGCTTGGAAATTTCGTCGAACACCTGGTGTGCAATCAAAGGAAAAAAAATCTAGCACCCACCCCACACCCCAACACAATCCTGAAATTTTTTGAGGCAAAATGGCAAAGTGCTGGCTGGGGGCTTATATAGCCAGGGCAACCGTCCCGGTTTTTGCCAACAACCGGGACCAATGCCTCGCAGTGCGCCACGTGTTGGTCGCCAGAGCATTGGTCCCGGTTTGTGGCAACAACCGGGACTGTTGCCCCCCTTGAACCGGGACCGTTGCCCCTGTACAGACGAACCGGGACAGTTGCGTGGCATCGGTCCCGGTTCTGAAATGAACCGGGAGCGATGCCGTTTTTGGGCTGGACGAAAGAGGGGTCTGTCTACTAGTGTGTTGAGAAATTTCTAGGCTTTGTCGAGTTTTGGGGGTATCGACAAAGACGGTAAGCCTTGCTCGCTGTGATGGAGCTCATATGCTGAACGATTGAGCATAACACATTCAACGGTAAAGTTGATCAACTGAGAATTTCATTTTTTTTTATAAAGCGTAAATTTTATTGATTTAAAATGAAGCAAACACAATAAGTATACACTCACCCCTGTATAGCTAAAATGCACACAAATAACATCTCCACACGCTAAAAACTAAACATCAACACACGCGCACACAAAATACATCGACCCAGGTATACATCAGTAAAATGCATAACCTCGACCGAAGCCAAGAGAGTTGCACTGATCGAGACCGGTGAGCGTGCATGTGAAGGATCCGTGGACGCTCCCAGCGCAACAGGACGGAAAGGAGGAGCATTACATGACACTCCCGTACATGGCATGGGGACAGACAAAGGCCCTGACCTGGCCTCCCACGACACACCACGCCATTGCATGCCTCCAGCGTCCACGGGCTGGCCGACGCGCGCGTCGGGAACGGCACCCCCCGCGCGGCATATATATGCTGGCTAGCTGAAAGACTGAAGCGGACGTGCTGCCGGCTAGCTCTCGGTCGCTAGCCATCTGAAATTAGGGGTGAAATTTGATTCCAACGATCTGGTGGCCCGCGCGGTCTCCCAGTTTGCATGCATAGATTGACGTTGGGATTGATTGGTCGAGTCCTAACTAAGCTGAGGTCACCCGTGCCCCGGCCGCGGCCGACGTGATCATATGGGCTAGCCGATCGACCTGTAAATAACAGACATGACTCGACTGATACTATGCGCCGTCACTTTTGCGTATATATGCGGTTCGGAAGATAAAATGATGTGTATAGCTGGCCGCAGGGTCCTTACAAATTTATCGTTTTAAAATAGCGTACGCATGTTTTCTGAATTTATTTGAAGATTTTCAACAATGTTCATTTCATGGAAAGATACATTTCTATCTATTACGAAGAGATTGTGATGATTTTATCAATCCCAAGGTATTATGCCGGTTTAATATCTCAAAGATGTTATAAAAATAACGTATGTGTGTCCATACGAATGATTGTATGTACATGCCATATAAGTGTCAGAGTTGTACTATGTTAAACAAAAGTGTGCAAGCAATCAAATGAACTTAAACAAGGTTCAAGGCACACCAGGCAGAGTATAAGCCAGACAAATGGCCAAATGGGAACAGGCAAGTCAAGGACTCAAGGCCTCCCAAACTGAACTACAAAATGCAATGCTACTGCAGGGGTGTAGGGGCGATGGTTGAGCAAAGGGTTCGGTAGTGACACCAATCATGACAATTATCATGACGTTGGCATCAACATCCACTCGCTTGATGTTCGGAGTCTATTGCTACAGTGGTGAAATTATTTTGAATATGCAATCAAAAATGTCTCTTAGAAAAGACATTCTTAATGATAAATTTGTGAAGCATCCAAAGAAATCAAGAAAGCGCAGCAAATGCAGACAGAAAATACTTGGATGAATTGACTAGAACAATCAGAAAGGTGATGAAACAGGTCATTTAGGCTATTGGTACTTCATTTAACATTTAGACACGAGCGGGCGCAATTCCAAGCAAATTTAGCATGGTCACATTTAAAGATAATATGCTTCATTTTTCATTCTCTCACAACGAGAACAAGAAGCAAAGACAGTTCCATTGCATTTCACAAATTGGTTGCTAGACATGAGGCACATCCCACTAGTAGAAAATGGCTCATTTGTCCCGGTTGCAGAGGCCCATTTCTTCCGGTTCCGGAACCGGGACTAAATGATCGTTATTAATGCCCAAAACTTTTAGTTCTGGTTTGCCCACGAACCGAGACAGATGGGCCACCACGTGGCCTCTTCTGCTTGCCCAGACGGGAGGGCATTTGTCCCGGTTTGTGCCATCAACCGGGACCAAAGGACATCCACGCGGCCGCATTTCAGCGGCTAGGTTTTTGTTTTTTTTAAGAGGGGGTAGGGGGTTTTTGCAGGGTTAATTTAGGGGTTTGATATATTGTTTTAGCTAGCTAATAAAGAGAGGTGTGTACTCTCTTATCTCCGTGCATGGTCGACGCTACGCTACGTACTATACATATAGAGAGGACTCGACACGCTAGCTAGCTAATAAGCAAATGAAGAAACCATTAATACAAGTACAGAAGATCGTCATGAACACACACACACACACACACACACACACACACACACACACACACACACACACATATATATATATATATATATATATATATATATATATATACAGAGAGAAGATCGACCTCTCCTTCCCCGTCCGAGAGATTAGTCGATACAACAAGTTTTCGTATATCTATCCCTAACATCTGAACTCAATTTTCACATCTCATCTCAAGTTCCATATGCAATTCTCCTTTCTTATCGATGACGTGGTCAAGAAAGAATCCCGCCAATTCCTCTTGAATTGCACTTATGCGATCTTTTGATAGGAGTTCTTCCTGCGGCTCCCAAAGCTAATTTGAATAAGAGGGTCAATACATGCATATATATGAATGAAACTCCAACACAAAATTGTAAATAATGTTGCTTACGCACATCAAACTCCCTTTTAGAGTAGCCGGCCTGCTTAGAGATCGTCGCGTCGTAGATGTACTCGCAAATGTAGTATCCACATATATTAGTCCCTTCTGGCTGCCACAACCACTTTACGAGAAATAGAGGTCAATGAAACTAATAATGAAGCATTATAAATGGTATTGATGAAACGACTAGCTAGAATCAATGGGAGATGCGCGGAACTAGCTAGTAGTACTTACTTTCGAGTATGAAAATTTCAGTTCCTTAGGCAGTCCCAGAGCTTTTTTGGTGAACTGTTTCCAAACTCTGCCATATACAAAGAAAATAATTATTACCTGATACCAGGATATGAACAAAGTTGTCGATATATGATCGATTGAACTTACTTCGCGAGCATTTCAATGATCTCCGCATACTGCGTGCGATCTTTTCGTCTTTAGTCGAAGACGGTTACTACTCCCTTCTCAAGCTGAATCTCTAGGAGAATAAAGTGGAAGCTGCGCACGCATGCATAACTCATCAATTACATTACTATAAACCTCCAATATTAAGGAAAACCGAATATGCACAAGACAGTATAACACTCACTCGAAGTTGTAAGGAAAGATTATTTTTTCTTTGTTTTGATTTTTAAGCAACGATTTAACCAAGTTGGCTTCGGTTCGTTTGGCATCATTTTTAACCTCCCATGGATCAAAGATATTTAGGTTAATGAACCCAATAATGTAGATTTCTTTTTTCTTGCATTCGACGATCTTCAATCTGCATATATATAGAGGATAAATTATATGTACATGCAATGAAAGAGCTGAGCTAGCTATATATATAGAGAGAGAGAGAGAAACTTAATTAAAGAAGTAGTACTTACAGACAGTAGCAAGTGACGATTACTTGATCGATGGTCATTTGATTGTAAAGCTGGAATAATTCCTCAAATGGAACATACAACTCAGTAATTCCAACAAGGTTGTGCTCATCCTCTTTAACTTTAAGCATCAAACTATCAAGACCAGACGACTTGCAGAAATCGATGTACCACTCATGGAGTCTTCGCATCATCGTTGTTAGAGGAGGATGATCAGGTTTGACGAGAGGATACACGTACCGGTATTTGTCACCCACCTCCAATGAATCAAAATGTACATCATCGGGCATGTAATCACCAGTATTAGTATTGGGCACCATCCCCGGCGATTTGAGTCGACGACGATATCGCTAGACACGTTCAACGAGGGGCACGATTGGTTCGCCTGTTCGCCGAGCTGGGGAACTTGTTTCCCTTGTGTATTTTTTTGTGCTCTCCTTTTGTCAGCTGCAGTGGTTCCAGACCGGTGCGCTGCTTACGCTGTCTTTTTAAGAGTATGGACACGGTTGTCATCCAGCGGAGCCGGTGGTGGTCGCATCTGGGCATCCAAAGTGCGTTTTAATTTCTCCGGATCTATCTTCTTCTTCGGAGTTGGATTTTTTTTTCTTTGTTAAAAAGGCAGCTACTTCTTCTTTAACGATCTTCTCGGTTTCCTCCGCGCTCTTCTCGTATGGTAACTTCTCAAGAGGCTTGAGAGATGATGGACCGTATTTGTATGGCCTCCCGGTGGCGCTGGATGTACTGCTAGACGTCAGAGCAGCTGGAGCGGCGGCGGATGTCTTCCTTTGTTGCTTAGGCGCCGGAGCAGCCGGAGCGGCGGGGGCATCTCTCTTCTTCCCTTGCTGACGAGGAGGAGGCGGGCTGATCGAACGCGCCGGCGCAGGCGGAGAAGGATACGGAGGAGGAGGTGTACGAGGAGGCGGGCTGATCGGACGCGCCGGTGCAGGCGGAGAAGGAGGCGTAGGAGGAGGCAGACGAGGAGGCAGAGAAGGAGGCGTGCCCTGATCACGCGCCGGAGGAGTAGGCGCCATACAGTTCGGAAGCTTGATTAATTCCTTCCGCCATAGACATGAAGTCCTCAGAGCGTGAAGCAACTGAGTTTCCCCTTGACCGGTAGGGTAATCAAGCTCGAGCCCCTCATATCCCTCAACTATTTCATCGACCATCACAAAGGCATAGCCTTGTGGAATCGGACCACAGTGAAAAGTTATGTCGGGTCGAGGAGGTGCAACATGGCCGACAGCCGCCTTGGGTGTAAGGTGCTGAAATTTTGCCAAAAGGTGGCAATCTTGAGACTCCGTGATAGCATCCACGGGGTAGCTGGGAGCCGTCAACTCAGCTAGCTCGGTGGAAGCCACGCTGCTTCTCCACTGAGATGGCGGGGTAGCTTCTCAGGTAGCTTCGTCAACTCGATGTCTCTCCTCTAGCGCTTTTACTCTTGCATTCAGCTTCTGCATTTCGTTGAGCTCCTGTTTCCCCTTCCTCTCTCTGCTTCTATAACCGTCTGAGTCGGGAAACCCATGCTTCCACGGAACGAAGCCTGCCGTGCCTCCTGTTCGTTCTGGGTGCTCAGGATTCCCGAGGGCCTCTGTGAGCTCGTCGTTCTCTATGTCGGGAATGAACGTCCCTTCCCGCGATGCGATGAATAATTTCTGAAGCTTTTCTACCGGTACGGTCAATTGTTCGTTCGTCCAAACGCAATTCCCTGTTTCGGGGTCGAATGTCCCCCCAGCCCCGAAAAACCAAGTCCTTGCACGGTCTGACCAGTTCCATGTCTCTAGTATGATACCTCTGTCAAGCAAGTCCTTCTCAGTCTTCTGCCACGACGGGCGGGCTTTGAGGTAGCCACCTGACCCCGTGCGATAGTGTAGCTTCTTCTTTGCAGCATTTAGCTTGTTTGTCTCTGACATCTTCTTACCCTTCTCCAAAGTCTTGTGGGCCACAAATGCAGGCCAATCATGTTCTATCTTCTCATATCGACCAGTGAATATTGGAGTTTTCTTTTTGTCGACAAAGTTTCTTTTCAAGTCATTCTTCCACCTCCTGAATAGTTCTACCATCTTCTTAAGAGCATGAGTCTTGATCAATTGCTCTATAATTGGATTTTCCGGATCCTCCTCTGGCGGTAGGGTGAAATTTGCCTTCAGCGAGGTCCAATGATCATCTTTCTGTCTATCGTCGACAAAAGACACTTGAGGGTCTCCGCTCTTCGGCTTATTCCATTGCTGGATGCTGATCGGGATCTCCCTAACGAGGACCCCACACTGAGCAGCAAAGGCGTCCTTGGTCCGAATGGGTTTAATCGGTTGGCCATTCTCGGTGATCTCGGTGATCGTGAACTTTTCATCCGGGAGCAACTTTTTTTCGGGCCTCGTCTCGTTACCGAAGTTTGGCTCGATCCGGATCCGGAGGGCTAGAAAATAAGAAAGAACAGAGTTAATATATATTTCTACATACCAAGACAATTAATGCATCAATTCAATTAGCTAGTCTCATCAGCACAGGCTATATTAATATATATACCTCGCCGGACTTTGCAACAGCTTCTTCCTTCGTTCGCTCATCGTAGTCGTCATCATGGTCTACTTCGTCATCCTCGGAGCCTGCTTCCAGACCATCGGTGTCGTTCAGATACGACATGACATCACCTCCTTCCTGGAGGATGTCGCCCACCAACGGTCCCGGTCCTCCTTCCTGGATGTCGTCGCCCACCAATGTTGGTCCTCCTTCGCAGATGATTTCACCCATAAAGTCTTCTTCATCTAAGTTTCTTTGACCACCGTCCATAGTTTCTGCAAAATATTACAACATTCCCCGGTTACTTCCGGCTAATGATGAAGCCATGGATTTCTTCAATACTTTGACACAATGCAACCTCTCTCGACCAGCCTCGGCGTTCCTCGACCCTCGACCCCTCGACGACCCTCGACCCTCGACCTCTCTCGGTGACCCTCGACCCTCAACCGGCCTAGATATATCCCGACCCTCGAACCCTCGACCCTCGAGCTCAACGATCCTCGAACCCTCGACCCCTCGATGACCCTCGACCCTCGATCGGCCTAGATATATCCCGACCCTTGAACCCTCGACCCTCGAGCTCGACCTCTCTCGGTGACCCTTGACCCTCTATGTACCGACGCATATAGTTCCTGACCCTCGACCGCACGGCGATCCTCGACACCCTCTCCTCTTCGTCTCCTCCTTTTTCCTCTTCTTATTTTTTATTTTCGCTCTCCTTCTTTTTCTTTTTCCTTCTCTTCCTCTTTTCTTATTATCCCCCAACACTAGAACATTTTAACTTATTAAATTGAGACTAATTATAAAACAGAAAAAAATAACATGAAAAAAAAATATTTTCTATTTTCTTTTCTCTGTTCTCTTTTAATTTTACTTTTTTTGTTTTTCTTTTTTTTTTCTCCCCCACTATAGCTAGAACACATTTTAACATGCACTTAGAAAAAATAAGAGGAGAATTAAGAAGAAGTAATAGAGGAGAAGAAGAAAAAACAGGGTTCTATTTTTCTTCCTCCTCTATTCCTTCTTCTTCTCCTCTTATTTTTTTCTTCTTCCTCTCCTCTTCTTCTCCTCCTTTTTCCTCTTCTTATTTTTCTTTTTCCCTCTCCTTCTTTTTATTTTTCCTTCTCTTCCTCTTTTCTTATCCCCCAACACTAGAACATTTTGACTTATTAAATTGAGACTAATTATAAAACGAAAAAAAATAACATGTAAAAAAATATTTTCTATTTTCTTTTCTCTGTTCTCTTTTAATTTTACTTTTTTTGCTTTTCTTTTTTTTCTCCCCCACTATAGCTAGAAAACATTTTAACATAAGCACTTAGAAAAAAAATTGCCATGGCCGTGGCCGGCCGGTGGCGAGAGCATGGGAAGAGCTCCCCCTCCCGGCCATGGCGGTGCGCACGGGAGAGGAGCTAGCTAGCTCCCCCTCCCGGCCATGGCGGCCGGCGTGCAGACGGGCGCGCGCAGCAAGAGAGCTAGAGAGAGTGAGATGGAGGCGCTCACAGCGGGGAGGTCGTCGGCGACAGCGGGGGTGGTGCGGCGCCGGCGAGGTCTTCGGCAACGGCGGGGCGGTGCGGCGCGGCGAGGAAATCGGGCAGACTGACTGCGTCGGTGTCGTCTCCGACGTCGTCTTGAGAAAATGGCGAGATGGGAACGAGGGTTTCAAGGCGGGGGCTTATATACCCCGAGGATTGGTTCCGGTTGGGGGCTTTGGTACCGGTTCGTTCCACCAACCGATACCAAAGGTCTGTTTCAGCAGCCTATAGGGCGGGAAAAAGAGACCATTGGTACTGGTTTGTGGCACGAACCGGTACCGATGCCCCCCTTTGGTACCGGTTGGTCACACCAACCGGAACCAATGCCACCCTTTGGTACCGGTTGGTGCCACCAATCGGGACCAACCTGGCGCTGGCTCGGTGCGGTGGGATGTTTCGTCCCACCTCGCTAACCGAGGGCGCTCCAGAGTGGTTTTATAAGCGCTGCTGCGCCAACCATCTCGAGCTCCTCTCAAATGCAGGCTTTGCGGCCTATCCACTGTCACCCTTTGCCTGATAGCCTACTGGGCCTTTTCTGGCCTGGATCCTGGCCCATCATAGGGTTACTAGTTGCATCCAGGCCGCATTGGCCCAGTAGTGGCATTTGGTATTATTCTTTCAGTAATAAAATTGTAAAAAGGACCTTTGGTCCCGGTTGGAGCCATCAACCGGGACGAATAGTCTATAATTAGTCCTTTGCAGTAATACAAAAGGGAAAAAAGGACCTTTAGTCCCGGTTGGAGCCACCAACCGGGACCAATGGTCTATAATTAGTCCCACCTCGCTAACCGAAGGTGGGTTAGAGTTGTTTGTAAGCACGGGCTGTCCAGCTCTTACTCTAGCATATCAAGCTTATTAAAAGGTGTATACCGAGGAATTCAACCCGAGCGGGGTGTTGTATCTCTTTAAGCGGGCGGGAGGCTGACTTCCGCTTCAACCAGCTTGAACAGACATAGGTCCTTCTGGGACCTGTGTTTGTTGAAGCCGGTAGAGGCAGATGTCACCCTCCCGCATGCTTAAGGAGATATATATCACCCTCCTTGGGAGGATTCCTCTATCTACCTCTTATAATAAATTTGCTATAAAAAAATTTGTATAATTTTAGTTCACCGAATGATTTGTATAAGATCAAGAAAACACACAATTTCGCCTGCATACAGCCCCACGGTGGCTCATGAGTGCAAGCATATCAAATGCACCGTCGAACGTATGCAGGCGAATCTGAATGGTTTGTATTCGGCCGATGAACTGAGTGTCGAACAAGTCCTAGAGGTGGGCTATATATATAGGCAACGACAAGCCTGATCCAATGGCTCACAAGCCTGATCCAACGATTCACAAGCGCTTGAAAGAAACACGCGATCCGTGTGCTTCTTCCTGATTGGTTGGATTCAACGGCTCAGAATCCTGATCCAACGATTCACAAGCGCTTGAAAGAAACACACGATCCGTGTGCTTCTTCCTGATTGGTTGGATTCAGAATCGTGTACGGTTAAAAGCGCATGGAAGAGGACTCCACGCAACGCCAGTCGCCACTAGTTCTCTTCTCGTGCACTATTTCCCCTTCCGCGCCACCGCCACCATGCCGCCCCGCCGCCGAATCCACCCCCTCTACCACGGCGTCTGCGGGCGCCTCGATGGCACATCCACGGCAGTGATCACCTGCGCCAACAACGAGCGCGTGTGGCTCGGCACGTTCTACCATGCATCTTCAGCCGCACACGCGTACAACGTTGCGGCGTGGAGGCTCGGCCGCCCGCACGCGGAGATGAATTTCCGCAACTGCCACAACGTGGAAGAGGCGGAGGACATGGCAGATCCGCCGCTCCTCCTCACTGAATAGGACCACCGCCTCCATCGCCGAAGAGCGGTGCTCGACCTCGCCTCGGAGCAGGACCAGCGTGCCGTGCAGGATTGGTACGCGAGCCATCCTCGTGAAGCCTCGGCGGAGGAGGAACACTGGACGAGGCTGGCGACCGAGAGCGCGGAGCGGCGACATGAGCGTCATGAATGGCGGGAGGAGTGGAGGGCGGCCAAGGCGATGGCGGGGGAGGAACTGGCGAGAGGCGCCGCCAACTGGCCCGTCGGTGACCCCCGCTGGATAGCGCTGGAGGATGACATCAGCTCCGTCACCGAAGACGATTTCTCCGACGACGAGGAGTAGTTTTTTGTATGTTCTAGGTTTGAGATATTAAGTTGTTGAATGTTTTAAGTTTGCCACGTCGCCGCCACCAGGACACCATATCTTCTAGGTTTCAACGACTCACAAGTGCTTGAAAGAAACACGCGATCCGTATGCTTCTTCCTGGTTGGTTGGATTCAGAATCGTGTGAGGTTAAAGGCATTTCATTTTTCTAAACTTATTTGAACTCAAGACTTTTTGTGCATTCAATATGCACCATCCAAAGCCACATACTAAAATTTCAAACATTTCTAACTTTATTTGCTATTTTTCATGCATTTAATGATTTATTTTGAGCTAAATGACCCTGAAATTGGAAAGCACTACAACTGAACTCAGAAAAGGTTGAAACTTGGCATGGTATCATCATTTGACCCACATAACATGCTGCAAAAGTTGAGAGGATTACGGCAAAAACTGGATGCACTTCGTGTACAAACTTGCCAGACATAGAGTGGGACCGGAGTGCCAAAAATCCGAGAAAGTTTAGAGCAGTGTCATTGCACAGATTACACATAGAGAAAGATTTGACTGGAAACTTTCCAGACATAGAGTGGGACCGGAGTGCACCGCCAGCTATCTCCAAGAGGGAAGGAAACAAGGCAACAAGATCGTACTGATTCACTACCTCTTTGGGATAGAGAGCTCGACGGAACCACTGGTCCTAGTCGATGGTGGAGAGCTCCAAAATGGAGATCTCTGAGTTCAGAGAATAGGAGAAAAAAAGCGGAAAACATAATCAAAGGGGGCCATCCCCACACCACCAATCTCACCAGAAACGAATAGACATATCAAAACCAACCTTAAACTTAAGAAAACCTTTGAATTCATCACGAACATGAACAAGAGATCTTGAAAACTGGGGTCAACCCCTAGGATTAGCATTTATGGGGTCCAATCCATATTTTTTAAATATTTACCTTTCATTATCTGAAGCCAGATGAGTCATTAAGGATATGCCACAACCATTTCTTGATTATACATTTGTTCAACTGGGAGGTGTTAATAATAATGCCCAACCCTCTCACTAGTAGAAAACGGCCCATTTGTCCCGGTTCCAAAGGTTAATTTGTCCCGGTTCTGGAACCGGGACTAAAGGGTCGTAACTAAAGCCCAATATCTTTAGTCCCGGTTTTCCCACGAACCGGGACTAAAGGTCCTCCACGTGGGTTGTTGTGGTGCACTGGGACGGAGGATCTTTAGTCCCGGTTGGTAACACGAACCGGTACTAAAGGCCTCCACGGGAAAAAATCATTCAATTTTTTCCTCTTCCTTTTTTCTATTTTTTCAAAAAAATTATTATTTCCATTATTTGACCAGTTTTTTGCACTCCCTTTTTTTATATATCTTCAAAATTTCTATTATTGAGTTATTTTACTAGTTTAGTCTCTAAATACCCTTAATGTCTAGTCAAATTACTTATTCGTAGTCAAACTTCCCGACCGGTCACCCATCCTTGGGCTACTCCAGCAATAGCACGCTTAACTTCTGAGTTCCTTCCGTCTCCACTTTCAAATACACCGCGCACACATTATTGATATTACTATCATATCAATCCTATTAACCTCTTGGTCACAATGTCACACTTCTATATTATTTTAATTCCAAATAATTATTTTAATAAACAAAAGTAATGAAATAATAATAATCTTGAATAAAAACAAAAACAAATTTTTTTTATTTTTTTGCAAAACCTAAAATCTGAAAATTATCATATTTCCCTCAATAGTATAGTCGGAAAACCCTTATTTCATATTTCCCAACTTTAAATTTCTATCCCAACTTTTTTTGAATTATTTTATTGAGGAGAAGAATGAATGGGTAAGTGGATGGGCGCCCATTTAAATTTCTATCCCAACTTTTTTTGAATTATTTTTCCTCCAAATTTTAAAAAGATATTAAATGCATGAAAAATAACAAATGAAGTTAGAAAGGGTTGAAATTTTAGGATGTGGCCTTGAATGGTGCATATGTAATGCACAAAAAGTCTGGAGTTGAAATAAGTTAGAAAATAAATATTTTTGTAACATATGAGTTTTCTTCCAAAACCCTCATACTTCCAAGGAGATGGTCCAGTTTGTACACGAAGTGCATCCAGTTTTTGCCGTAATCCTCTCAACTTTTTAGCACATGCTATGTGGGTGAAATGATGACACAATGCCAACTTTCAACCTTTTCAGAGTTCATTTGTACTTCTTTTCAATTTAATGGTCATTTAGCGCAAAAAAATCATTAAATGCATGAAAAATAGCAAATGAAGTTAAAAAAGGGTTGAAGTTTGAGGATGTGGCTTTTAATTGTGCATATTGAATGCACAAAAATTCTACAGATGAATAAGTTAAAAAAAGAAATGTCTTTGCAACAGATGAGTTTTCGTCTGAAACCCTCATACTTCGAAGGAGATGGTCCAATTTGTACATGAAGTGCATCCAGTTTTTGCCGTAACCCTCTCAACTTTTTAGCACATGCTATGTGGGTGAAATGATGATACCATGCCAAGTTCCAACCTTTTTAAAGTTCATTTGTACTGCTTTTTCAATTTTAGGGTCATTAAGCAAAAAAACATTAAATGCATGAAAAATAAAAAATGAAGTTAGAAAGGGTTGAAATTTGAGGATGTGGCTTTGAATGGTGAATATTGAATGCACAAAATTTTTGGAGTTGAAATAAGTTAAAAAAGAAATACCTTGTAACAGATGAGTTTCCTTCCAAAACCCTCATACTTCAAAGGAGATGGTCCAGTTTGTACACGAAGTGCATCCAGGTTTTTTCGTAATCCTCTTAACTTTTTAGCACATGTTATGTGGGTGAAATGATGATACCATGCCAAGTTTCAACCTTTTTAGATTTAATTTGTACTTTCTTTTCAATTTTAGGGTCATTTAGCGCAAAAAAAAAATCATTAAATGCATGAAAAATAACAAATGAAGTTCAAAAAGGCTTGAAATTTCAGAATTTGGCTTTGAATGGTGCATATTGAATGCACAAAAAGTCTGAAGTTGAAATAAGTTAAAATAAATAAATGCCTTTCTAACAGATGAGTTTTCTTCAAAAACCCTCATACTTCGAAGGAGATGGTTTAGTTTGTACACGAAGTGCATCCAGTTTTTGTCCTAATCCTCTGAACTTTTTAGCACATGCTATGTGGGTGAAATGATGACACAATGCCAAGTTTCAACCTTTACAGAGTTCATTTGTACTGCTTTTCAAATTCATGGTCATTTAGCGCAAAAAAATCATTAAATGCATGAAAAATAGCAAATGAATTTAGAAAGGATTGAAATTTGAGGATGTGGCTTTGAATGGTGCATATTGAATGCACAAAAAGTCTTGAGTTGAATAAGTTAAAAAAACGATATGCCTTTGTAACAGGCTTGAAATTTCAGAATTTGGCTTTGAATGGTGCATATTGAATGCACAAAAAGTCTGAAGTTGAAATAAGTTAAAATAAATAAATGCCTTTCTAACAGATGAGTTTTCTTCAAAAACCCTCATACTTCGAAGGAGATGGTTTAGTTTGTACACGAAGTGCATCCAGTTTTTGTCCTAATCCTCTGAACTTTTTAGCACATGCTATGTGGGTGAAATGATGACACAATGCCAAGTTTCAACCTTTACAGAGTTCATTTGTACTGCTTTTCAAATTCATGGTCATTTAGCGCAAAAAAATCATTAAATGCATGAAAAATAGCAAATGAATTTAGAAAGGATTGAAATTTGAGGATGTGGCTTTGAATGGTGCATATTGAATGCACAAAAAGTCTTGAGTTGAATAAGTTAAAAAAACGATATGCCTTTGTAACAGGTGAGTTGAAACCCTCATACTTCAAAGGAGATGGTCCAATTTGTACATGAGGTGTATCCAGTTTTTGCCGTAACCCTCTAAGATTTTTAGAACATGCTATGTGGGTGAAATTATGACACAATGCCAAGTTTCAACATTTTTCAGAGTTCATTTGTACTTCTTTTCAATTTCATGGTCATTTAACGCAAAAAATCATTAAATGCATGAAAAATAGCAAATGAAGTTAGAAAGGGTTGAAATTTGAGGATGTGGCTTTGAATGGTGCATATTGAATGCACAAAAAGTCCGGAGATGAATAAGTTAAATAAATAAATACCTTTGTAACAGATGAGTTTTCGTCCAAAACCCTCATACTTTGAAGGAGATGGTCCAATTTGTACACGAAGTGCATCCGGTTTTTTCCGTAACCCTCTCAACTTTTAGCACATGCTATGTGGATGAAATGATCATACCATGCCAGGTTTCAACCTTTTTAGAGTTCATTTGTACTGCATTTTTAATTTCAGGGTCATTTAGCGCAAAAACAATCATTAAATGCATGAAAAATAACAAATAAAGTTATAAAGGTTTGAAACTTGAGAATATGGCTTTGAATGGTGCATAGTTAATGCACAAAAAGTCTGGAGTTGAAATAAGTTAAAAAAAAGAAATACCTTGTAACAGATGAGTTTTCGTTCGAAACCCTCATAATGAGTTAAACAGAATCCGGTTTTGATTAAAATACCTATTTAAAATATCCTAAAAATTCCAATATTGAACATACTGATAAAAATACTAATATTAAACAACAAGAAAAATAATCACTCAAAAATCTATTTTTAAACTAAAGTTATGCACAAACTATTGATTCACACAAATTTCAAAAGAATTCAAGTTTAAACTATTTAAATTTGAAAAATATTGGCAGTAACAGAAATTTTATAATTTTTTGACCTAAAGAAAAAAGATTCATTCAAAACTATAAATATTCTAACAGTTATTCAAAATCTAAAAACAGAAACTCTTCGGTTTAGAAAAAGAAAAAATAGACATTTAGTCCCGGTTCAAGCCACCGACCGGGACTAAAGGTTGCGACACCCTTTAGTCCTGATTCATGTCTGGAACCGAGACAAAAGGGTCCAGAAGAACCGGGACCAATGCCCCACGAGGCCCGGCCGGCCCCCTGGACGCACAAACCGGAACGTATGCCCCCATGGCTCTCGGTTCGTGACTGAACCGAGACTAACTAATGGTTGGCCAGGCCTGAAGCAAAGCCCTGTTTTCTACTAGTGCCTTCAAGAATTTCAGGTGGCACATGAGTTTCCATTTAACCAATCCATACTTTTTTGTTACCAGCATAGTTTGGGTAGAAAGCACTACATTCCTTGTTAAATTTGCATCGCTACTATCAAGACACCGGTAGAAATCCGTAATAAACACTAGTAAACTAAAAAAGCAAGTTGTGATAAGGGGACATTACCCCCTGAGGTATTAAATTTGCCTCGCTAAGGGGAAACTCTCAAGACCAATTTAAGAACCACATGTCTGAACGCAATTGAGGTGAACTTGAAGTGGCAATAGGAATCCCCAATTAAGTACAAAGGAAGGAGCCAAGTTTACATCTTAATAAATTAGAAATATGATCATGTGGTGTGTCCCTGCATCCAAGGACAAATGCATCGTGTTTGTTCTGGTTGATTGACATGTGGATTCAAAACAAAGAAGAATGAACTTTAGACTTGCTTTTGTATGTCATTTTTCTCGACCAAACTGATAGTATCACCAACGTACTGGAGATGAGGCACCATCTTTAGATACATATGAGAGGCAACTCCACAAATATCATCAATATTTTGAGAAACAAAAAATCATCAGAGAAACAACATCAATGACAAAATTGAATCAGAGGGGGAAATGGGGTCACCTTATCTCAAACAAGTATAAGGAGCATTGTAAGAGAAGAGGAAAATCATATACAAGAACACTATAAGCATGAGTTGGGTATTACACCGCCACCAATGGCCTGAACTTGGAAAAATTTGCCTTGTCTCTCATTGGTTGATTGGAGTGTTTTAACCCCTGGCTGAACAATCTAGGAGCTTCTATCGAGTAGCTTTGATCTCAACGGTCACTAGTCGACACCCCCAACGATTGATATATACTTCCTAATATTTTTCGGTCTCTCGCTCCACCCTACGGATGCTACTTTCGGTTTTCTGCATCGTCGGATAAAATCTTAGTGAAGAACTGATGATGATGAAGATTGATTACAAATGATTAATGGATATGATGTCTGGAAGCTAGGGTTGAAGGTGTATATATAAGGGACCTTTACAAGCCTCCTTTCGTATATGTGTCTTCTCTCCTTTGATCCAAAGGATCTAGATGAGCCAAATCCTGTCCCGAATCACCCCTTGATGGAAAAGGGAATCGATGGATCAAATGAGTATGAAATCCTCAAAGAATTTTGGAAGATATGGATGATTTCAGAACTCTTGGTGCCTGCTACTAGGGATGTATCACATGTCGTCTTCTCTAGACTACACGCGTGTAGTTTCCTATTTTGGTCATCATTCCTTCATGAGAACTCTTATTTCAGAGTTCTTGGTATCATTGAACTTATCTCAAAATCCCAATACACAACGGGTATTGGATCTTCAATTTGGGTAGTTTGGGACATTTTAAATTATTCAAATCTCAAAAGGCATGTATCTAATGCCTGGAATTAAATCCTTTTTATTGAGCCCAACCTTGGTCATTTCATCGTGCTAAGTCCATGGTTGTTAAAAATCACACAGGAACACAAAAAACAAGGAAAACTAAGAAAAACTATAGGTTGTGCATTGCTCATGTTAAAAGGGAGGCAATGTGGTGATCATGCATATGGGACATATAAATGGTATAAATGGCTCAATCAGTCATGGTATATGGATTTCTATGAAGCCAATGATATTTCAATATGAGTCTAAAACGGAGCCTTCAACCTCCCCAAGCTTAAACCTTGCTCATCCTTGAGAAAAACATTGACTAACTACGCTTATTGTTGCTAGCTCTTAGGCTTACATTGAAAACCACCTACCCACAAGTATATCCATTTTCTTCTAGTGAGCTTGTAAAAGTTAACTAGCATGGGGTAATACCTATAATTGATTTAGTTCCATATCCATGCAGGCCAAGAAAGAGAAATACTTCTGTGGATTCCAAATCCAATTACTAATGGTTGAATGACAATATCATGTTCAAAAAGAAGTGATGTCCATCATAGACACACGAAATCAGACATTAGTTATCGCTTCAAAAACACTAGCCTGAGTCATACTAGGTACAAAAGCAAAATAGATTGTTTGTGTTTAGTCAATCGCGCTCAATCAGAGCTGAGGCAAGCCTAGGCTTCACACTTAATGGGAAAATTCATACACTTATTGAGGTTTAAAGAAGTAAAAAACTAAGAATATATTGCATGAATGCAATTGACAATTAGTCATACGAGGTCATCATCCACACTACAAGTTCAGATTGTTCTTAGTTTTAATTAAACGGGTGAAATATCATCTGATTTATGTAAACTAATTATGTTAAATTTGAATAAATTATGTGTGATTTTATCTGAATTTGAGTCAATTTATTTATATTGCGGATGGGCGTATGTGTAAACCGTTGGAATGACCAACCTCTATACCACTGTCTGCGAGTTGTTTCAAATAATCCGCGAATAAATAATGTCTCTTTTTTAAAAGTCGCCGTTGGAGATGACCTATGGGTTAAAAGGTATATGAGCCAATTTGTGCTCTAGTAAATCACGTTGACAAACAATGAATGATACTTTCAAATTGTTGTAGATGGCTCAAAGTTGAAATAAGTATTATCATGTACATTGAAATACTAGGAGTATCTATGACCGGAGTCTTCATATCCGCGTCAAACGTTTGGACAAGCTTCATGGTTAATGTTCGTAATGAATTTTTCCATTCATCCAGAAGTGACAAATTCGGCTCAAATATTAGGATATACCGATAGTTCCTATATCCAACCCATATGCATATGGGGGCATCCATCAGGATGCCCCTCATCTACCATGTTCGACTTGCAGATTAGTTCCGACAGGCGCCGTTCCAATTTAGGTGAGGACACATTGATGGTGTCTCTTTGGCAGAGGGAGCTAGTGTTCGCCTATTAAAGTCGGACTGTGAGCAAACTCTAGACCTTCACATTCTCTCTCATCTGCGCCATTTCTGCCCCTCCTCTCCTTCACCTTCTTATTTCAAATTGGATCTGAGGTCCGCTGAAGCCTCCATGGTCCTAAGCAAGATAATCAACTACAAGATGCTCATGCCGAAGCGTTGGGCAGACTTGTACGCGCATATGGAGGGAGTGAAGCAGACCCACATCATGTGTCGTGTCATATGCATTGTGGAGACGCCGGATAATCTGGACGAGGAGACGCTAGAGCAAATGGACGTGCAGGCGCCAATGCATGAGGACGTGAAGGGGTCGACGAAGGAGGGGGCGACATGGAGGTGGCAGCCAAATTCACGATGGAGAACACCCTCGTGAAGTACAAGCTCACACAAGCGAGAGAGGCGGCCGAGCATCTGGCCATCCTCGGCTCCAACCACTATGAGGCGTAGGTTTCCACGAACCACCACTTCCTCGATGAGGTGGCTATGGATCGTGTAACAACCCAGATTTCCCAAAAATTAAAAATTTTGTTTTCTGTGTGAATTGTTTTATTGTCTGATTTTTTTGCGGTATTTGCATCACCGATTTATCGATCGGCGATTATTTTTCCTCCACTTATCTCGTACCGGACGGAGACCGACCCTTGCCACCCTGACACTCGACCTTTGCGACACCGGGTTTCACCCGATCACCGTCGCGAAAACCCGCGAGACCAGCCGTAGCCAACGGAACAAAAAACCTCGTTTAATAAGTAAACGGGATATTTTTATAGCGCGCCGGAAAGTGTTCTCGGACCGGTTCCCGCGCGAGGTGAACGCCGCCGGCTCGACGCGCTGATCGCGCAATTCGAAGTTTTACTCGAATTGGAGGTCCTACGGACCCCCGGCGGTCAGAAACGTAAACACCGCGCGCGAGAGAGAATAACCGGGGATATTTTTGCAAACTGCCAGCCACCTGGGCTATATAAATACCACCACTCTCCCACCCCCATTCTAGGGTTTCCCTAGCAAAAAATTGCAGCCATACCCTCGATCTGCCCCAAATTTTCACAACTTAGTCTATTTTCATCCAAACCCTAGCCCCATCTGATCTGGACCGTCAGATCCGAAAATTCGACGGCCCAGATACGCCCTGGCCTTCTCCCTCATCTCTCCTTCAACGTCCTCACGCAGCCGCCGCCCGTATGGACTGTGTCGCCGCCGCGCCTCCGGTGAGCAGCTCCACCCGCGCCTCCTTCCTCCTCTCCTCTTTCCCCCTCATCCCACCTCTTCCTCTCAACAGGAAGCCGCTGGCCACCGCGCCATGGACGGGGCCGAGACGAAGCTCGAGCCGCCGCTGGCGTCTCCCGCCCGAGGCCGCGGTCGCTAGTGCGTTAGCCACTTCATAATGCTAGTGCGGCAGCAACCTCATCACTTACCCCATCCTTACCGTAAACTACTAGTTGTCCTAGAATGATGAGTGATGAAGTCATTGTTGGGTCAAATGACCACTATAGTTGGATGTTGAGTACTTCTGTACTCATGATACTACCCCCAAACTCTTTTCAGGGTTCTTGATCGACAACAGGTATGGTGATCGACGTTTTACGTGGAGACTCGACGACGACTAGTTTTGCGGATCCCGGCGGAGAGCCTTGACCCGTGTGGTTACGGGAATGGTGTGTTTTACCTTTGCCACTAGGCATTTGAATGTAGTCCGTACTCAGACATGTATCTTCCGTTGTTGTATTGTATTTAAGGCAGTTGTATGCCGATTGTATAAGATGTTGTATCCTTGTAGCTGTAATGTTGTGATATCATGTTGGAAATCCGGGGCATATGGCATTGTCATATGTCGCGATGGGACCAATTTGTGCTTCGTCCCCGGATCTGGATGGAAACATCTAGATCTGGAACAGTACCGCATATCGGACCTTACAACTTGGTATCAGAGCCTTACCGACCGTAGGATCCCTTCTCTGGCCGAAGTCGAGTCTAAAAAAAACTATTTTGTACTTACTAAGTTAGTTATCGGAGAGTTGGAATCTTTTTACTCCTTATCCTTGCTTTGGTCAGGACAAGTGTCGTAAGTGTTTTAATTCTCGTCTTATCCCTTTCAAACTCTAGGATCTCGAGTGTGTGGAGTTTTGAAATAGTTACAATGCCTTGCTTGCAGCGTATTGTCTCGATTTCGACCTCAAGTGGGAATTCCTGCAGTACCTTTAGCTTCTCCGATTTCGGGTATCATCTGGCTCATCCATTGTCATCCATCCTTTTGCCGGTGTTTTCACGACTTGTGTCGAAAACACTATCCTTTGATCCGGTTATCGTTGTCGTTCCTTCTCTTGACACCGACAATTTCTTATTTTCGACGATGTCGTCTCCCTGCGGAAAGTTTCTCGACGGAAGTTCGTCGTCGACATGGAGCAGAGTCCCTTGTTGGTGGTGTTGAAGATTGTCGACCCTCTTTTCTCTCCCCTCCTCTCCCTCGGATCATCCAGGATCTCGGGACGAGATCCCTTGTTGGTGGTGTTGTATTGTAACAGCCCAGATTTCACAAAAATTAAAAATTTTGTTTTCGGTGTGAATTCTTTGATTGTCTGATTTCTTTGCGGTGTTTGCATCACCGATTTATCGATCGACGATTATTTTTCCCCCTCTTATCTCGTACCGCACGGAGACCGACCCTTGCCACCCTGACACTCGACCTTTGCGACACCAGGTTTCACCCGATCACCGTCGCGAAAACCCGCGAGACCAGCCGTAGCCAACGGAACGAAAAACCCCGTTTAATAAGTAAACGGGATATTTTTATAGCTCTCCGTAAAGTGTTCTCGGAACGGTTCCCGCGCGAGGTGAACGCCGCCGGCTCGACGTGATGATCGCGCATTTCAAAGTTTTACCCGAATCGGAGGTCCTGCGGACCCCCTGCGGTCAGAAACATAAACACCGCGCGCGAGAGAGAAAAACCGGGGATGTTTTTGCAAACTGCCAGCCACCTAGGATATATAAAGACCACCACTCTCCCACCCCCTTTCTAGGGTTTCCCTAGCCAAAAATTGCAGCCACACCCTCAGATCTACCCCAAATTTTCACAACTTAGTCTATTTTCGTCCAAACCCTAGCCCCATCTGATCTGGACCGTCACATCCGGAGATCCGACGGCCCAGATGCGCCTTGGCCCTCCTCTCTCCTCCAACCTCCTCACGCAGCCGCCACCCGTATGGACTGCGCCGCCGCCGCGCCTCCGGTGAGAAAATCCACCCGCGCCTCCTTCCATCTCTCCTCTTTCCCCCTCATCCCTCCACTTCCTCTCAGCAGGCAGCCACCGGCCACCGCGCCATGGACGGGGCCGAGACGAAGCTCGAGCCGCCGCCGGCGTCTCCCGCCCGAGGCCGCGGTCACCTCCCCGACGCCTGCACCGACCCAGCCTCCGGCCGCACGTCCCTGCCGCCTCCGTCGCGCCACCCTGCGCCGGCTGCCTCCTCCTCGCCGGCGTCAGGTCGCCGCCGGCCGCCGCCTCCCGAAGCCCCGATCCAGGCGGATCGGGCACGAACCGCAGCCGCCGCGCGGGTGGGCCGGCCTGGCGCCCACGGCCCACTGCACCAAGCCCAGCCGCCAGCCAGCTAGCTGGGCCGAGCCCGTTAATGGGTGAGGCTCTTTTTTTTCTTTTCTTTCCCCTTTGTTTTTTTTGTTTTCCTTTGCGAATTTCTGCTAAGTCCTTAAAAATTGTGTGTTGATGCTATTTTGCGACGATATTTGCGAGTAAACCGTAGTCCGGATGATGTTGCGCCCAAAAGGAAAATTGTTTAGAGTTGTGTGTACTTCACTTCATCTTTTGTGAGCATTTTGATTTGAAGCCATCTTGATGTTGTTAATCTATGTTGAAGTGGGCATCAGACTGTTAACTGCTATTATTTTCTGCTAGTGTGTTGGTGCTGTTATTTTATTGCAAGTTTGCATGATGATTGTGACACATCCATGAGGCCTATGCTATTGATTCTTGTTGCATACTGTTAAGCATCATGTCTACTTCCATTACATGTATTGCATTGTCATGTTTGCATTCCTGGTCATAATTATGTTTAGCTCCAAATTTGATATGCCACTGTTTTTGACAGCCACCTCTGATTTTCTCCAAGTCTGTAACTTTCCGATGCCATGTTGCATGCTTAATATCTTTTGATCTATGATGCCAATGACCATGATTCTTGTTTGTAGTTGATCATCATCATGCCTACTCCATGCCCATCTATTACTAAGTCATGTTTTTGCACTTTTGCATATAGCTTTACCCCTGTTTATACAACATAAAAATAACAGTTTCTGCCCTGTTTTCCTGATTTTCACTAAGTCCTTGACCAGTAATGTTTTATAGCTTTTTGTGTTGCTTATAACTAGTGAACCATGATGCATTTTTGCATGATTCCTTTTTCGATGCCATGCCTGCCATGTCTACTTTAGTTGCATATCATTTTTGTCCATGTTTACAACATTTTGCTTGTTTATTTGATGCTCTAAAGTGTGTATCTGATGTTGGCAGATTTTGTGCATAACTTGTATTGTTTGTATCTTTTTAACCGTAACTCCGTTTGGAGTGTTCTTTATATGTATCTTGATTAGAATTTCATATACTTTGTATTTATGCTATTGTTTGCTGCTGTTAACCAACCTAAAATATGGTTTAGGGAAGAATAACAGCAATTACTTAAATTGTCGTGGGGTACTTAGTGATGCCATGTTTAGGTTGTGCCTCACTTAAATTAACTAGAATAGATAGTTTCCTTTATGATTCACCTCTTGTCATGTTTGTGTGCTATGCCATGCTTGAGTGAGATGCCATGTTAACAACCTTTGCTCACCTTGTGTAGCTAAACAACTTGAACCTTTCCAAATGTGCGGTATCGTCGTGTGCGACGAGTACTCCACTTAACCTGTTAGTAACCACTCTCGACGGTAGGTGTGATGTCTCTGTTGCCTTCTTGTTGATGCTTGCTCGTGTTTGCTTCGTAGTAATAAACGCTTGCTCGTTGATTGATTTCCAGTGTTTCCCTCTTGTGTGCTTCCGCGGGTACCTCTCGGAGACGATGCGAGCTTGCGATCAACTACACCTTCGGAACCCGACTTATCAACAGAAGGACTATACATTACTTATGATCCATTCTATTTCAACCAGCGGTTTGCCTGCTAGTCTAGGTTAGGTTCGATGTTTGATCCTACCACATGTTTACAGCCTCTTTCAAACCGATACAGCCATGTCCCCTCCCAGCAAACCATGTACTGCTATGTTACTATTGCTCGTTGCTCAGCCCCTGCTTAGTATACATGCTTAGGATGCTACGATGTTACCCTGTTACTCCTTGGTTTGGGCTATCACATTATTATTTTGTTGTTGATGATATGATTATTATAATGTTGACTATACTCGACGAAGGATGGAAGGTCTAGGCTATCCCGCCCCGACGCTTTGTTCCATTCGAGTCACCTAGGATCCGAGTTCCGGGTATTGGTTCTAAGACTGAGCATGCCTAACCACATGTGGGATACTATGGGGTCCCCTTTTCTTACCTACCTAGCTTCAAACAATTCTAGAGGTGGCCCAAGCCGATTTACCATTTGCAAACCATGCATATATGTCTGTCGGGTCGCTCCTAGCAGATATCTTTTAAAACAACTTGGGCCAGTGGAGACATGGTTTCTCTGTTGGTCCACCCGATCAGCTAGGACTCGGACCCATGTGAGGTGACCCGGTAATCCGACCTGCGTCAGCCGGAAGAGTCCGATCTGAGAATGCAGACGGCTTTTGGATTGGGTGTCGACTCCTTGGGGGGCATCCGGATTTGTTCATTGTTAGCTAGAGGGACCTGTTGTTTCGGATCTCTTGGAACTAAATCATAAAATGGTTGCCTGTGATGGGTAGCAACTGAGAGATGGGCGTGCGTTCGGAGCCTTGTAATGGGCAGTTGGTACACCCCTGCAGGGTTAAATCTTTTCGAGAAGCCGTGTCCACGGTTATGAACGACTTGGAACCTACGTAATGTTCATAGATAACATCAACTGAATCATATTTAATAACTTGATCAACGTGTGTGTGCCTTGACTGCTCCTTCTTCGTCGGAATGCGAAGAGGAGGACAAGGATAGGATAGGTGTTATGTTTGCCTAAGTAGCTAATAGCAAGACTTGTTGGAGGCGATTCCTCATCGAATGATTGGCTTCTTATCTTACTCTCTAGATCGTTAGCCACTTCATAATGCTAGTGCGGCAGCAACCTCATCACTTACCCCATCCTTACCGTAAACTACTAGTTGTCCTAGAATGATGAGTGATGAAGTCATTGTTGGGTCAAATGACCACTATAGTTGGATGTTGAGTACTTCTGTACTCATGATACTACCCCCAATCTCTTTTCAGGGTTCTTGATCGACAACAGGTATGGTGATCGACGTTTTACGTGGAGACTCGACGACGACTAGTTTTGCGGATCCCGGCGGAGAGCCTTGACCCGTGTGGTTACGGGAATGGTGTGTTTTACCTTTGCCACTAGGCATTTGAATGTAATCCGTACTCAGACATGTATCTTCCGTTGTTGTATTGTATTTAAGGCAGTTGTATGCCGATTGTATAAGATGTTGTATCCTTGTAGCTGTAATGTTGTGATATCATGTTGGAAATCCGGGGCATATGGCATTGTCATATGTCGCGATGGGACCAATTTGTGCTTCGTCCCCGGATCTGGATGGAAACATCTAGATCTGGAACAGTACCGCATATCGGACCTTACAACTTGGTATCAGAGCCTTACCGACCGTAGGATCCCTTCTCTGGCCGAAGTCGAGTCTAAAAAAAACTATTTTGTACTTACTAAGTTAGTTATCGGAGAGTTGGAATCTTTTTACTCCTTATCCTTGCTTTGGTCAGGACAAGTGTCGTAAGTGTTTTAATTCTCGTCTTATCCCTTTCAAACTCTAGGATCTCGAGTGTGTGGAGTTTTGAAATAGTTACAATGCCTTGCTTGCAGCGTATTGTCTCGATTTCGACCTCAAGTGGGAATTCCTGCAGTACCTTTAGCTTCTCCGATTTCGGGTATCATCTGGCTCATCCATTGTCATCCATCCTTTTGCCGGTGTTTTCACGACTTGTGTCGAAAACACTATCCTTTGATCCGGTTATCGTTGTCGTTCCTTCTCTTGACACCGACAATTTCTTATTTTCGACGATGTCGTCTCCCTGCGGAAAGTTTCTCGACGGAAGTTCGTCGTCGACATGGAGCAGAGTCCCTTGTTGGTGGTGTTGAAGATTGTCGACCCTCTTTTCTCTCCCCTCCTCTCCCTCGGATCATCCAGGATCTCGGGACGAGATCCCTTGTTGGTGGTGTTGTATTGTAACAGCCCAGATTTCACAAAAATTAAAAATTTTGTTTTCGGTGTGAATTCTTTGATTGTCTGATTTCTTTGCGGTGTTTGCATCACCGATTTATCGATCGACGATTATTTTTCCCCCTCTTATCTCGTACCGCACGGAGACCGACCCTTGCCACCCTGACACTCGACCTTTGCGACACCAGGTTTCACCCGATCACCGTCGCGAAAACCCGCGAGACCAGCCGTAGCCAACGGAACGAAAAACCCCGTTTAATAAGTAAACGGGATATTTTTATAGCTCTCCGTAAAGTGTTCTCGGAACGGTTCCCGCGCGAGGTGAACGCCGCCGGCTCGACGTGATGATCGCGCATTTCAAAGTTTTACCCGAATCGGAGGTCCTGCGGACCCCCTGCGGTCAGAAACATAAACACCGCGCGCGAGAGAGAAAAACCGGGGATGTTTTTGCAAACTGCCAGCCACCTAGGATATATAAAGACCACCACTCTCCCACCCCCTTTCTAGGGTTTCCCTAGCCAAAAATTGCAGCCACACCCTCAGATCTACCCCAAATTTTCACAACTTAGTCTATTTTCGTCCAAACCCTAGCCCCATCTGATCTGGACCGTCACATCCGGAGATCCGACGGCCCAGATGCGCCTTGGCCCTCCTCTCTCCTCCAACCTCCTCACGCAGCCGCCACCCGTATGGACTGCGCCGCCGCCGCGCCTCCGGTGAGAAAATCCACCCGCGCCTCCTTCCATCTCTCCTCTTTCCCCCTCATCCCTCCACTTCCTCTCAGCAGGCAGCCACCGGCCACCGCGCCATGGACGGGGCCGAGACGAAGCTCGAGCCGCCGCCGGCGTCTCCCGCCCGAGGCCGCGGTCACCTCCCCGACGCCTGCACCGACCCAGCCTCCGGCCGCACGTCCCTGCCGCCTCCGTCGCGCCACCCTGCGCCGGCTGCCTCCTCCTCGCCGGCGTCAGGTCGCCGCCGGCCGCCGCCTCCCGAAGCCCCGATCCAGGCGGATCGGGCACGAACCGCAGCCGCCGCGCGGGTGGGCCGGCCTGGCGCCCACGGCCCACTGCACCAAGCCCAGCCGCCAGCCAGCTAGCTGGGCCGAGCCCGTTAATGGGTGAGGCTCTTTTTTTTCTTTTCTTTCCCCTTTGTTTTTTTTGTTTTCCTTTGCGAATTTCTGCTAAGTCCTTAAAAATTGTGTGTTGATGCTATTTTGCGACGATATTTGCGAGTAAACCGTAGTCCGGATGATGTTGCGCCCAAAAGGAAAATTGTTTAGAGTTGTGTGTACTTCACTTCATCTTTTGTGAGCATTTTGATTTGAAGCCATCTTGATGTTGTTAATCTATGTTGAAGTGGGCATCAGACTGTTAACTGCTATTATTTTCTGCTAGTGTGTTGGTGCTGTTATTTTATTGCAAGTTTGCATGATGATTGTGACACATCCATGAGGCCTATGCTATTGATTCTTGTTGCATACTGTTAAGCATCATGTCTACTTCCATTACATGTATTGCATTGTCATGTTTGCATTCCTGGTCATAATTATGTTTAGCTCCAAATTTGATATGCCACTGTTTTTGACAGCCACCTCTGATTTTCTCCAAGTCTGTAACTTTCCGATGCCATGTTGCATGCTTAATATCTTTTGATCTATGATGCCAATGACCATGATTCTTGTTTGTAGTTGATCATCATCATGCCTACTCCATGCCCATCTATTACTAAGTCATGTTTTTGCACTTTTGCATATAGCTTTACCCCTGTTTATACAACATAAAAATAACAGTTTCTGCCCTGTTTTCCTGATTTTCACTAAGTCCTTGACCAGTAATGTTTTATAGCTTTTTGTGTTGCTTATAACTAGTGAACCATGATGCATTTTTGCATGATTCCTTTTTCGATGCCATGCCTGCCATGTCTACTTTAGTTGCATATCATTTTTGTCCATGTTTACAACATTTTGCTTGTTTATTTGATGCTCTAAAGTGTGTATCTGATGTTGGCAGATTTTGTGCATAACTTGTATTGTTTGTATCTTTTTAACCGTAACTCCGTTTGGAGTGTTCTTTATATGTATCTTGATTAGAATTTCATATACTTTGTATTTATGCTATTGTTTGCTGCTGTTAACCAACCTAAAATATGGTTTAGGGAAGAATAACAGCAATTACTTAAATTGTCGTGGGGTACTTAGTGATGCCATGTTTAGGTTGTGCCTCACTTAAATTAACTAGAATAGATAGTTTCCTTTATGATTCACCTCTTGTCATGTTTGTGTGCTATGCCATGCTTGAGTGAGATGCCATGTTAACAACCTTTGCTCACCTTGTGTAGCTAAACAACTTGAACCTTTCCAAATGTGCGGTATCGTCGTGTGCGACGAGTACTCCACTTAACCTGTTAGTAACCACTCTCGACGGTAGGTGTGATGTCTCTGTTGCCTTCTTGTTGATGCTTGCTCGTGTTTGCTTCGTAGTAATAAACGCTTGCTCGTTGATTGATTTCCAGTGTTTCCCTCTTGTGTGCTTCCGCGGGTACCTCTCGGAGACGATGCGAGCTTGCGATCAACTACACCTTCGGAACCCGACTTATCAACAGAAGGACTATACATTACTTATGATCCATTCTATTTCAACCAGCGGTTTGCCTGCTAGTCTAGGTTAGGTTCGATGTTTGATCCTACCACATGTTTACAGCCTCTTTCAAACCGATACAGCCATGTCCCCTCCCAGCAAACCATGTACTGCTATGTTACTATTGCTCGTTGCTCAGCCCCTGCTTAGTATACATGCTTAGGATGCTACGATGTTACCCTGTTACTCCTTGGTTTGGGCTATCACATTATTATTTTGTTGTTGATGATATGATTATTATAATGTTGACTATACTCGACGAAGGATGGAAGGTCTAGGCTATCCCGCCCCGACGCTTTGTTCCATTCGAGTCACCTAGGATCCGAGTTCCGGGTATTGGTTCTAAGACTGAGCATGCCTAACCACATGTGGGATACTATGGGGTCCCCTTTTCTTACCTACCTAGCTTCAAACAATTCTAGAGGTGGCCCAAGCCGATTTACCATTTGCAAACCATGCATATATGTCTGTCGGGTCGCTCCTAGCAGATATCTTTTAAAACAACTTGGGCCAGTGGAGACATGGTTTCTCTGTTGGTCCACCCGATCAGCTAGGACTCGGACCCATGTGAGGTGACCCGGTAATCCGACCTGCGTCAGCCGGAAGAGTCCGATCTGAGAATGCAGACGGCTTTTGGATTGGGTGTCGACTCCTTGGGGGGCATCCGGATTTGTTCATTGTTAGCTAGAGGGACCTGTTGTTTCGGATCTCTTGGAACTAAATCATAAAATGGTTGCCTGTGATGGGTAGCAACTGAGAGATGGGCGTGCGTTCGGAGCCTTGTAATGGGCAGTTGGTACACCCCTGCAGGGTTAAATCTTTTCGAGAAGCCGTGTCCACGGTTATGAACGACTTGGAACCTACGTAATGTTCATAGATAACATCAACTGAATCATATTTAATAACTTGATCAACGTGTGTGTGCCTTGACTGCTCCTTCTTCGTCGGAATGCGAAGAGGAGGACAAGGATAGGATAGGTGTTATGTTTGCCTAAGTAGCTAATAGCAAGACTTGTTGGAGGCGATTCCTCATCGAATGATTGGCTTCTTATCTTACTCTCTAGATCGTTAGCCACTTCATAATGCTAGTGCGGCAGCAACCTCATCACTTACCCCATCCTTACCGTAAACTACTAGTTGTCCTAGAATGATGAGTGATGAAGTCATTGTTGGGTCAAATGACCACTATAGTTGGATGTTGAGTACTTCTGTACTCATGATACTACCCCCAATCTCTTTTCAGGGTTCTTGATCGACAACAGGTATGGTGATCGACGTTTTACGTGGAGACTCGACGACGACTAGTTTTGCGGATCCCGGCGGAGAGCCTTGACCCGTGTGGTTACGGGAATGGTGTGTTTTACCTTTGCCACTAGGCATTTGAATGTAATCCGTACTCAGACATGTATCTTCCGTTGTTGTATTGTATTTAAGGCAGTTGTATGCCGATTGTATAAGATGTTGTATCCTTGTAGCTGTAATGTTGTGATATCATGTTGGAAATCCGGGGCATATGGCATTGTCATATGTCGCGATGGGACCAATTTGTGCTTCGTCCCCGGATCTGGATGGAAACATCTAGATCTGGAACAGTACCGCATATCGGACCTTACAACTTGGTATCAGAGCCTTACCGACCGTAGGATCCCTTCTCTGGCCGAAGTCGAGTCTAAAAAAAACTATTTTGTACTTACTAAGTTAGTTATCGGAGAGTTGGAATCTTTTTACTCCTTATCCTTGCTTTGGTCAGGACAAGTGTCGTAAGTGTTTTAATTCTCGTCTTATCCCTTTCAAACTCTAGGATCTCGAGTGTGTGGAGTTTTGAAATAGTTACAATGCCTTGCTTGCAGCGTATTGTCTCGATTTCGACCTCAAGTGGGAATTCCTGCAGTACCTTTAGCTTCTCCGATTTCGGGTATCATCTGGCTCATCCATTGTCATCCATCCTTTTGCCGGTGTTTTCACGACTTGTGTCGAAAACACTATCCTTTGATCCGGTTATCGTTGTCGTTCCTTCTCTTGACACCGACAATTTCTTATTTTCGACGATGTCGTCTCCCTGCGGAAAGTTTCTCGACGGAAGTTCGTCGTCGACATGGAGCAGAGTCCCTTGTTGGTGGTGTTGAAGATTGTCGACTCTCTTTTCTCTCCCCTCCTCTCCCTCGGATCATCCAGGATCTCGGGACGAGATCCCTTGTTGGTGGTGTTGTATTGTAACAGCCCAGATTTCACAAAAATTAAAAATTTTGTTTTCGGTGTGAATTCTTTGATTGTCTGATTTCTTTGCGGTGTTTGCATCACCGATTTATCGATTGGCGATTATTTTTCCCCCTCTTATCTCGTACCGCACGGAGACCGACCCTTGCCACCCTGACACTCGACCTTTGCGACACCAGGTTTCACCCGATCACCGTCGCGAAAACCCGCGAGACCAGCCGTAGCCAACGGAACGAAAAACCCCGTTTAATAAGTAAACGGGATATTTTTATAGCTCTCCGTAAAGTGTTCTCGGAACGGTTCCCGCGCGAGGTGAACGCCGCCGGCTTGACGTGATGATCGCGCATTTCAAAGTTTTACCCGAATCGGAGGTCCTGCGGACCCCCTGCGGTCAGAAACATAAACACCGCGCGCGAGAGAGAAAAACCGGGGATGTTTTTGCAAACTGCCAGCCACCTAGGATATATAAAGACCACCACTCTCCCACCCCCTTTCTAGGGTTTCCCTAGCCAAAAATTGCAGCCACACCCTCAGATCTACCCCAAATTTTCACAACTTAGTCTATTTTCGTCCAAACCCTAGCCCCATCTGATCTGGACCGTCACATCCGGAGATCCGACGGCCCAGATGCGCCTTGGCCCTCCTCTCTCCTCCAACCTCCTCACGCAGCCGCCACCCGTATGGACTGCGCCGCCGCCGCGCCTCCGGTGAGAAAATCCACCCGCGCCTCCTTCCATCTCTCCTCTTTCCCCCTCATCCCTCCACTTCCTCTCAGCAGGCAGCCACCGGCCACCGCGCCATGGACGGGGCCGAGACGAAGCTCGAGCCGCCGCCGGCGTCTCCCGCCCGAGGCCGCGGTCACCTCCCCGACGCCTGCACCGACCCAGCCTCCGGCCGCACGTCCCTGCCGCCTCCGTCGCGCCACCCTGCGCCGGCTGCCTCCTCCTCGCCGGCGTCAGGTCGCCGCCGGCCGCCGCCTCCCGAAGCCCCGATCCAGGCGGATCGGGCACGAACCGCAGCCGCCGCGCGGGTGGGCCGGCCTGGCGCCCACGGCCCACTGCACCAAGCCCAGCCGCCAGCCAGCTAGCTGGGCCGAGCCCGTTAATGGGTGAGGCTCTTTTTTTTCTTTTCTTTCCCCTTTGTTTTTTTTGTTTTCCTTTGCGAATTTCTGCTAAGTCCTTAAAAATTGTGTGTTGATGCTATTTTGCGACGATATTTGCGAGTAAACCGTAGTCCGGATGATGTTGCGCCCAAAAGGAAAATTGTTTAGAGTTGTGTGTACTTCACTTCATCTTTTGTGAGCATTTTGATTTGAAGCCATCTTGATGTTGTTAATCTATGTTGAAGTGGGCATCAGACTGTTAACTGCTATTATTTTCTGCTAGTGTGTTGGTGCTGTTATTTTATTGCAAGTTTGCATGATGATTGTGACACATCCATGAGGCCTATGCTATTGATTCTTGTTGCATACTGTTAAGCATCATGTCTACTTCCATTACATGTATTGCATTGTCATGTTTGCATTCCTGGTCATAATTATGTTTAGCTCCAAATTTGATATGCCACTGTTTTTGACAGCCACCTCTGATTTTCTCCAAGTCTGTAACTTTCCGATGCCATGTTGCATGCTTAATATCTTTTGATCTATGATGCCAATGACCATGATTCTTGTTTGTAGTTGATCATCATCATGCCTACTCCATGCCCATCTATTACTAAGTCATGTTTTTGCACTTTTGCATATAGCTTTACCCCTGTTTATACAACATAAAAATAACAGTTTCTGCCCTGTTTTCCTGATTTTCACTAAGTCCTTGACCAGTAATGTTTTATAGCTTTTTGTGTTGCTTATAACTAGTGAACCATGATGCATTTTTGCATGATTCCTTTTTCGATGCCATGCCTGCCATGTCTACTTTAGTTGCATATCATTTTTGTCCATGTTTACAACATTTTGCTTGTTTATTTGATGCTCTAAAGTGTGTATCTGATGTTGGCAGATTTTGTGCATAACTTGTATTGTTTGTATCTTTTTAACCGTAACTCCGTTTGGAGTGTTCTTTATATGTATCTTGATTAGAATTTCATATACTTTGTATTTATGCTATTGTTTGCTGCTGTTAACCAACCTAAAATATGGTTTAGGGAAGAATAACAGCAATTACTTAAATTGTCGTGGGGTACTTAGTGATGCCATGTTTAGGTTGTGCCTCACTTAAATTAACTAGAATAGATAGTTTCCTTTATGATTCACCTCTTGTCATGTTTGTGTGCTATGCCATGCTTGAGTGAGATGCCATGTTAACAACCTTTGCTCACCTTGTGTAGCTAAACAACTTGAACCTTTCCAAATGTGCGGTATCGTCGTGTGCGACGAGTACTCCACTTAACCTGTTAGTAACCACTCTCGACGGTAGGTGTGATGTCTCTGTTGCCTTCTTGTTGATGCTTGCTCGTGTTTGCTTCGTAGTAATAAACGCTTGCTCGTTGATTGATTTCCAGTGTTTCCCTCTTGTGTGCTTCCGCGGGTACCTCTCGGAGACGATGCGAGCTTGCGATCAACTACACCTTCGGAACCCGACTTATCAACAGAAGGACTATACATTACTTATGATCCATTCTATTTCAACCAGCGGTTTGCCTGCTAGTCTAGGTTAGGTTCGATGTTTGATCCTACCACATGTTTACAGCCTCTTTCAAACCGATACAGCCATGTCCCCTCCCAGCAAACCATGTACTGCTATGTTACTATTGCTCGTTGCTCAGCCCCTGCTTAGTATACATGCTTAGGATGCTACGATGTTACCCTGTTACTCCTTGGTTTGGGCTATCACATTATTATTTTGTTGTTGATGATATGATTATTATAATGTTGACTATACTCGACGAAGGATGGAAGGTCTAGGCTATCCCGCCCCGACGCTTTGTTCCATTCGAGTCACCTAGGATCCGAGTTCCGGGTATTGGTTCTAAGACTGAGCATGCCTAACCACATGTGGGATACTATGGGGTCCCCTTTTCTTACCTACCTAGCTTCAAACAATTCTAGAGGTGGCCCAAGCCGATTTACCATTTGCAAACCATGCATATATGTCTGTCGGGTCGCTCCTAGCAGATATCTTTTAAAACAACTTGGGCCAGTGGAGACATGGTTTCTCTGTTGGTCCACCCGATCAGCTAGGACTCGGACCCATGTGAGGTGACCCGGTAATCCGACCTGCGTCAGCCGGAAGAGTCCGATCTGAGAATGCAGACGGCTTTTGGATTGGGTGTCGACTCCTTGGGGGGCATCCGGATTTGTTCATTGTTAGCTAGAGGGACCTGTTGTTTCGGATCTCTTGGAACTAAATCATAAAATGGTTGCCTGTGATGGGTAGCAACTGAGAGATGGGCGTGCGTTCGGAGCCTTGTAATGGGCAGTTGGTACACCCCTGCAGGGTTAAATCTTTTCGAGAAGCCGTGTCCACGGTTATGAACGACTTGGAACCTACGTAATGTTCATAGATAACATCAACTGAATCATATTTAATAACTTGATCAACGTGTGTGTGCCTTGACTGCTCCTTCTTCGTCGGAATGCGAAGAGGAGGACAAGGATAGGATAGGTGTTATGTTTGCCTAAGTAGCTAATAGCAAGACTTGTTGGAGGCGATTCCTCATCGAATGATTGGCTTCTTATCTTACTCTCTAGATCGTTAGCCACTTCATAATGCTAGTGCGGCAGCAACCTCATCACTTACCCCATCCTTACCGTAAACTACTAGTTGTCCTAGAATGATGAGTGATGAAGTCATTGTTGGGTCAAATGACCACTATAGTTGGATGTTGAGTACTTCTGTACTCATGATACTACCCCCAATCTCTTTTCAGGGTTCTTGATCGACAACAGGTATGGTGATCGACGTTTTACGTGGAGACTCGACGACGACTAGTTTTGCGGATCCCGGCGGAGAGCCTTGACCCGTGTGGTTACGGGAATGGTGTGTTTTACCTTTGCCACTAGGCATTTGAATGTAATCCGTACTCAGACATGTATCTTCCGTTGTTGTATTGTATTTAAGGCAGTTGTATGCCGATTGTATAAGATGTTGTATCCTTGTAGCTGTAATGTTGTGATATCATGTTGGAAATCCGGGGCATATGGCATTGTCATATGTCGCGATGGGACCAATTTGTGCTTCGTCCCCGGATCTGGATGGAAACATCTAGATCTGGAACAGTACCGCATATCGGACCTTACAACTTGGTATCAGAGCCTTACCGACCGTAGGATCCCTTCTCTGGCCGAAGTCGAGTCTAAAAAAAACTATTTTGTACTTACTAAGTTAGTTATCGGAGAGTTGGAATCTTTTTACTCCTTATCCTTGCTTTGGTCAGGACAAGTGTCGTAAGTGTTTTAATTCTCGTCTTATCCCTTTCAAACTCTAGGATCTCGAGTGTGTGGAGTTTTGAAATAGTTACAATGCCTTGCTTGCAGCGTATTGTCTCGATTTCGACCTCAAGTGGGAATTCCTGCAGTACCTTTAGCTTCTCCGATTTCGGGTATCATCTGGCTCATCCATTGTCATCCATCCTTTTGCCGGTGTTTTCACGACTTGTGTCGAAAACACTATCCTTTGATCCGGTTATCGTTGTCGTTCCTTCTCTTGACACCGACAATTTCTTATTTTCGACGATGTCGTCTCCCTGCGGAAAGTTTCTCGACGGAAGTTCGTCGTCGACATGGAGCAGAGTCCCTTGTTGGTGGTGTTGAAGATTGTCGACTCTCTTTTCTCTCCCCTCCTCTCCCTCGGATCATCCAGGATCTCGGGACGAGATCCCTTGTTGGTGGTGTTGTATTGTAACAGCCCAGATTTCACAAAAATTAAAAATTTTGTTTTCGGTGTGAATTCTTTGATTGTCTGATTTCTTTGCGGTGTTTGCATCACCGATTTATCGATTGGCGATTATTTTTCCCCCTCTTATCTCGTACCGCACGGAGACCGACCCTTGCCACCCTGACACTCGACCTTTGCGACACCAGGTTTCACCCGATCACCGTCGCGAAAACCCGCGAGACCAGCCGTAGCCAACGGAACAAAAAACCCCGTTTAATAAGTAAACGGGATATTTTTATAGCTCTCCGTAAAGTGTTCTCGGAACGGTTCCCGCGCGAGGTGAACGCCGCCGGCTTGACGTGATGATCGCGCATTTCAAAGTTTTACCCGAATCGGAGGTCCTGCGGACCCCCTGCGGTCAGAAACATAAACACCGCGCGCGAGAGAGAAAAACCGGGGATGTTTTTGCAAACTGCCAGCCACCTAGGATATATAAAGACCACCACTCTCCCACCCCCTTTCTAGGGTTTCCCTAGCCAAAAATTGCAGCCACACCCTCAGATCTACCCCAAATTTTCACAACTTAGTCTATTTTCGTCCAAACCCTAGCCCCATCTGATCTGGACCGTCACATCCGGAGATCCGACGGCCCAGATGCGCCTTGGCCCTCCTCTCTCCTCCAACCTCCTCACGCAGCCGCCACCCGTATGGACTGCGCCGCCGCCGCGCCTCCGGTGAGAAAATCCACCCGCGCCTCCTTCCATCTCTCCTCTTTCCCCCTCATCCCTCCACTTCCTCTCAGCAGGCAGCCACCGGCCACCGCGCCATGGACGGGGCCGAGACGAAGCTCGAGCCGCCGCCGGCGTCTCCCGCCCGAGGCCGCGGTCACCTCCCCGACGCCTGCACCGACCCAGCCTCCGGCCGCACGTCCCTGCCGCCTCCGTCGCGCCACCCTGCGCCGGCTGCCTCCTCCTCGCCGGCGTCAGGTCGCCGCCGGCCGCCGCCTCCCGAAGCCCCGATCCAGGCGGATCGGGCACGAACCGCAGCCGCCGCGCGGGTGGGCCGGCCTGGCGCCCACGGCCCACTGCACCAAGCCCAGCCGCCAGCCAGCTAGCTGGGCCGAGCCCGTTAATGGGTGAGGCTCTTTTTTTTCTTTTCTTTCCCCTTTGTTTTTTTTGTTTTCCTTTGCGAATTTCTGCTAAGTCCTTAAAAATTGTGTGTTGATGCTATTTTGCGACGATATTTGCGAGTAAACCGTAGTCCGGATGATGTTGCGCCCAAAAGGAAAATTGTTTAGAGTTGTGTGTACTTCACTTCATCTTTTGTGAGCATTTTGATTTGAAGCCATCTTGATGTTGTTAATCTATGTTGAAGTGGGCATCAGACTGTTAACTGCTATTATTTTCTGCTAGTGTGTTGGTGCTGTTATTTTATTGCAAGTTTGCATGATGATTGTGACACATCCATGAGGCCTATGCTATTGATTCTTGTTGCATACTGTTAAGCATCATGTCTACTTCCATTACATGTATTGCATTGTCATGTTTGCATTCCTGGTCATAATTATGTTTAGCTCCAAATTTGATATGCCACTGTTTTTGACAGCCACCTCTGATTTTCTCCAAGTCTGTAACTTTCCGATGCCATGTTGCATGCTTAATATCTTTTGATCTATGATGCCAATGACCATGATTCTTGTTTGTAGTTGATCATCATCATGCCTACTCCATGCCCATCTATTACTAAGTCATGTTTTTGCACTTTTGCATATAGCTTTACCCCTGTTTATACAACATAAAAATAACCGTTTCTGCCCTGTTTTCCTGATTTTCACTAAGTCCTTGACCAGTAATGTTTTATAGCTTTTTGTGTTGCTTATAACTAGTGAACCATGATGCATTTTTGCATGATTCCTTTTTCGATGCCATGCCTGCCATGTCTACTTTAGTTGCATATCATTTTTGTCCATGTTTACAACATTTTGCTTGTTTATTTGATGCTCTAAAGTGTGTATCTGATGTTGGCAGATTTTGTGCATAACTTGTATTGTTTGTATCTTTTTAACCGTAACTCCGTTTGGAGTGTTCTTTATATGTATCTTGATTAGAATTTCATATACTTTGTATTTATGCTATTGTTTGCTGCTGTTAACCAACCTAAAATATGGTTTAGGGAAGAATAACAGCAATTACTTAAATTGTCGTGGGGTACTTAGTGATGCCATGTTTAGGTTGTGCCTCACTTAAATTAACTAGAATAGATAGTTTCCTTTATGATTCACCTCTTGTCATGTTTGTGTGCTATGCCATGCTTGAGTGAGATGCCATGTTAACAACCTTTGCTCACCTTGTGTAGCTAAACAACTTGAACCTTTCCAAATGTGCGGTATCGTCGTGTGCGACGAGTACTCCACTTAACCTGTTAGTAACCACTCTCGACGGTAGGTGTGATGTCTCTGTTGCCTTCTTGTTGATGCTTGCTCGTGTTTGCTTCGTAGTAATAAACGCTTGCTCGTTGATTGATTTCCAGTGTTTCCCTCTTGTGTGCTTCCGCGGGTACCTCTCGGAGACGATGCGAGCTTGCGATCAACTACACCTTCGGAACCCGACTTATCAACAGAAGGACTATACATTACTTATGATCCATTCTATTTCAACCAGCGGTTTGCCTGCTAGTCTAGGTTAGGTTCGATGTTTGATCCTACCACATGTTTACAGCCTCTTTCAAACCGATACAGCCATGTCCCCTCCCAGCAAACCATGTACTGCTATGTTACTATTGCTCGTTGCTCAGCCCCTGCTTAGTATACATGCTTAGGATGCTACGATGTTACCCTGTTACTCCTTGGTTTGGGCTATCACATTATTATTTTGTTGTTGATGATATGATTATTATAATGTTGACTATACTCGACGAAGGATGGAAGGTCTAGGCTATCCCGCCCCGACGCTTTGTTCCATTCGAGTCACCTAGGATCCGAGTTCCGGGTATTGGTTCTAAGACTGAGCATGCCTAACCACATGTGGGATACTATGGGGTCCCCTTTTCTTACCTACCTAGCTTCAAACAATTCTAGAGGTGGCCCAAGCCGATTTACCATTTGCAAACCATGCATATATGTCTGTCGGGTCGCTCCTAGCAGATATCTTTTAAAACAACTTGGGCCAGTGGAGACATGGTTTCTCTGTTGGTCCACCCGATCAGCTAGGACTCGGACCCATGTGAGGTGACCCGGTAATCCGACCTGCGTCAGCCGGAAGAGTCCGATCTGAGAATGCAGACGGCTTTTGGATTGGGTGTCGACTCCTTGGGGGGCATCCGGATTTGTTCATTGTTAGCTAGAGGGACCTGTTGTTTCGGATCTCTTGGAATTAAATCATAAAATGGTTGCCTGTGATGGGTAGCAACTGAGAGAGATGGGCGTGCGTGCGGAGCCTTGTAATGGGCAGTTGGTATACCCCTGCAGGGTTAAATCTTTTCGAGAAGCCGTGTCCACGGTTATGGACGACTTGGAACCTACGTCTTATTCATAGATAACATCAACTGAATCATATTTAATAACTTGATCAACGTGTGTGTGTACCTTGACTGCTTCTTCTTCGTCGGGATGCGAAGAGGAGGACAAGGATAGGATAGGTGTTATGTTTGTGTAAGTAGCTGATAGCAAGACTTGTTGGAGGCGATTCCTCATCGAATGCTTGGCTTCTTATCTTACTCTCTAGATCGTTAGCCACTTCATAATGCTAGTGTGACAGAAACCTCACCACTTACCCCATCCTTACCGTAAACTACTAGTTGTCCTGTAATGACGAGTGATGAAGTCCTTGCTGGGTCAGATGACCACTACAGTTGGATGCTGAGTACTTCGGTACTCATGATACTACCCCCAAACTCTTTTCAGGGTTCTTGATCGCCAACAGGTATGGTGATCGACGTTTTACGTGGAGACTCGACGACGACTAGTTAGGCGGAGTTGGATGTTGAGTACTTCTGTACTCATGATACTACCCCCAAACTCTTTTCAGGGTTCTTGATCGCCAACAGGTATGGTGATCGACGTTTTACGTGGAGACTCGACGACGACTAGTTAGGCGGATCCCGGCGGAGAGCCTGGACCCGTGTGGTTACGGGAATGGTGTGTTTTACCTTTGTCACTAGGCATTTGAATGTAGTCTGTACTCAAACATGTATCTTCCACTGTTGTATTGTATTTAAGGCAGTTTTATGCCGATTGTATGAGATGTTGTATCCTTGTAGCTGTAATGTTGTGATATCATGTTGGAAATCCGGGCATATGGCATTGTCATATGTCGCGGTGGGACCGATATGTGCTTCGTCCCCGGATCTGGATGAAAACATCTAGATCTGGAACAGTACCGCATATCGGGCCTTATAGATCGTGAGGAGTACTTCACGAACAAGACATCGTAGGATAATGTTGAGGAGGCTCCACCATCTTGATCGGACGTCAATGACTATGATGTCAGAGGGTTCGAAACGACCTTTAACAATATATTTGATGGTAGCATAGGTGATAGTTTTCTAGTAGTTTACGTAGATCAAGATGTAGCATGTCTTTGTAAGAAAATGAAACGGATCAAATGAGTGTGACTGTGATTTATAAAATTTTGGAGTTGATCCAACATTGCTCGTGGACCCGAATGTTTTGGTTTAGTCCCACATCGATTATGGGAGGAGACATAACACGACTTATAAGGCGGGGGCACCCCCACCTATCAGGATAGTCTTTTGGGAGGGGAGAGCCCAAGGCCTGTTATAAGTCGGTGTTGCTCTTCGGTAGGGCGGGGTGACACATGTGGGTTAGAAACGGTTGTGTAGCGAACCGCGGAATTTCTTAACAAGTGGTATCAGAGTCCAGGTGTCCGGAATAAATCTCGTTGGACTCACGGATGCTCGGTCATGGTTAATGGATTGGAACCGTTGGTGTTGGCGGGCTCATTGTGACTGATGTGTGAGGACAAGAATATTGAGTTTAATCCCACTCGATCGTGGAAGAAGACATACCACGATTTATAAGGCGGGAAAATCCCCTCCTATCAGGCTAGTCTATTGAAAGGAAAAAAGCCCAAGGCCTGTTATAAGTCGATGTTTCCGATTGGACAAGGTGACGCATGTGGATCAAAAATGCTTGTGTAGCGGATCCTAAAATTGCGTAATAGGCGCGAATGTTTGGGATTTGGATTTGCTACGTGTGGTTGTGGAGAGGCTTTAAGTAGCATAAAACATAAAACAAGTCAATCATTATGCACATCTTCAGAAACTAAAATGGGCGAGCATTACCGCTCAGTTTTGTCCACAGAGACATATATTTGATTAGACTAGTTGAATCGATTGTCGTACATCCCCCCATCGCAACGCAACACAACAAATTGGTGCTAACTCATGAACACGTACAGCACATAATTTTTGGTTTCTGGCAAGCATTTTGTAGGGATCGGCACGTGTGGGCAGGCAAAACATGAGCCCGTGAAAGCGTATGTTTTGGAGCCTTGCATGAACCACGTCTTATCGCCTCCAAAAACAAACAAGTTCCTTGCCAAAACAATCCAGCTAGCCAGCCAGACATGGAATTCTCTCGAAATAGCCCATAACTATTCAAGGAAAATAATGCAGCACACGAACCGGTTAACATATTTGTGCACTATTCATGTTCCCCCAGGCAAGCTCTCATGCATGTAGGAGTAGTACACGCACGCGACTTCTTAATTAGTTTTTCACGAGATGTCGCCGCTGCATGAAATAATAAGCATCTTTACATACGGTAATGATATCCAACCCGTGCGCGCGCATGCACGTAGACGTAGTTGAGTGCGTGAATGAAGATGAAGCCCTAGGGTCCAGGAACGCGTGACATGCCTTTGTCGCGCTAGCTCATCCTGTAGTGACACCCCTGCCACCATTGTTGTCAAGCCCACTCCGCAACAACGCACCACCCCTTGGTGCATGACTGCATCTGCATGCCCCTCTTCACGAGCAGATTCGTTCTCGCCCTCTCCGGCCCCTCTCGTGCACACAGGAAAACACACGACGTCACAGCAAGGCCAGCTGCGTACCAGACGAAACATGCACGTACGCATATATATACTCCCTTCTTTAATGTTTTACCCACATATGCACGTAAGTCTCTGCATGTATTGATGGTTTTGAAGCTGATCAGGGAGTAGCAGCAATGCACCATGGTTTGGTTTGGCTCACTACTAGATAGCTTCAGGCCTTGTCCATATACTACGTTACGTATGGCTCACATGGTAGCTAGTGCGGTGGTTACCTGATCAACTTCTGTGTCGTCGCCATTGCCAGAAAGAAAGAGAAGAAAAACTTATCCCGTCGATGCTCTCTGCGTCTTGTGTCGAGTCTATGGATAGATCAGGTATGGGTATGGCAAGTTCCAAGTTGCAAGGACAGGGTGGTGCGTGCAGTACATTTTATCGATGCAATATTGCAGTCGCAGAGGGCATATATGCAACTACAGCTAAGCGGCCTGTCCAGGCAAAGATCACGAGGGCCGTATATATATAATAAACAAGCAATAGTTGATGCAGTGGCCGCCTTCCATTCCTTTTGTACGAACTTGTGCATATAGAGTACTACATATGAGAATGTTTTCCGTGCATTCATGCATGCCTGGTACGTGCTGATGCGATGACTAAATAATGATACAAGCGGGCACTGGTATTTCCTTAGTAAACAATGCTATATGCTACTACTACGTAATATCAACAGTCGATATGCGAGCCTTTGGATTTCCATGACATGGACTATGATAATTCAGTGATCGATGTCCCCGCTCACTGGGTAGCTCCTTGTGTTCCAAAATAACTGTCTCAGTTGACACAATTATTTTGAAATGGAAGAAGTATGATGCTGGGCAAGGGGCCTTGACCCCGACTCCTAGAACATGCATATCCTTATGAATTTAAAGCGGACCACAACCGTTTCGAAAAGAAAAAAAGCGGACCACAACGTACATGGGCTGTGGAGCAGACGGTGTGCTTCACCACGTCGTGCACCCTTACATGATCTGCACAGCTTGTGATCACAATTCTTGAGTTCGATCTCTGTGACGCCCCGAAAATCAATCCGTGTATAGTAACCATACACACAGGGTACACGGCTGAAATTAGGGTGCCACGGTGATAATATCACAGCACAACACTAAACACAAACGGATAAACAAATAGGTTACAATAGAGGGGGTCACGTGGACCCGAATACATAAGTCATACAAGCCATAATATCTGAGTATAAAAATGGTTAGTCAAGTTTTGCCTTAAAAGGCTAGCACAAATCACATCAGAGATACAGACCGAAAAGGCGAGGCCTCCTGCCTGGGATCCACCGAACTACTCCTGGTCAACGGGGAACTCGACGTCGTAGTAGGCGCCTCCGAGGTACTCCTGCTCCTGGGCTCCAACGTCGCCTGCAGCGGCCGATCAGGCAAAACAGTAAAGGAAATAAAGCAGGTGAGTATCTAGTATACCCGCGAGTCTTACGTCCGCTACTAAGCATTATGCATTGTATCAACGGAATGAAGAGGCTATATATAGTGGACTGAAAGACAGAAATCCAGAGCAAGGGTAAGAAGCTAGGCCTAACGAAGACTAGCATCTTCCGACGATGTCTTGCAGCATGAGGTAAGAATCAGCCAACAGTTTATATAAAGCATAAAGTAACAATGCAGCAGAAGTTGCTGCAGCATTGTATAATAATAAGTTGTAATGATTAACAATGCCTCCGAGTTCACCTCCTCGACATCCCCGCGAGGAAGAAAAACCTGGAACCATACAGTTTAATAATAATAGTTTCTAGTGGTAAGATCCAGCTTCAGCATAAAGCGTCCTGTTACCGTGGACACGGTTATTCGAATAGATTAATCTTTCCTGCAGGGGTGCACTTATGTTACGCTACACGCACGGATCTCCAGGGTGGCGGGAACCTTGTTAGAGAACGCTCCACCGAGGCTATCCGACACTTCATAGCCCATCTTTCAAACTCAACAGAGAGGCCATCCGCCGGTCTAAATCCTAAGTACGCTGGGCCTTGGACCCCAACCCGAACGTACTCCTGCACGGGGCGTGGCTGGCCGGTGAAGTTAAAGAAAATCCAAATAAGACATCACCGCGCGAGCAAATAAGACAACACCACTTCCCGGCGCAGGCCGCGGTACTGCTGACGTCTGAAGAGTCCTCGGACGACACTACGAAGCAGAGGAGCCCATAAACTCGTAATTCCCACGGGTAGGTAGTGCGTACATGGCATATAGCCAACTCAAGACATTCACTGAACCATTTAGCATTTTAATTAACCTGTGTGACAACCGTTATCGTTGCCTCGACTTAACTGACCCGCGGACAACGACAGCAGCCAGGACCACCAGTACATCGGTGCCTGCCCCGTCGTCCCACCAAGTCACTGCGGTTACCAACAAGGTGAACCATCTCCTTACCTTGTCTCGCGTGTGCTCCTGGAGGAGCTCGACTTTCGTGGTTTGGTAACTCCCGCGGCCAACGATCAGGGGCCAAGCACACTGGTACACTGGTCGTACCCTCCCTGTCGTCCCGTCGCAATACCACTCGCGGGCACCGTTGGGTCGCCCGACTTCTTACCTGAAGGACAACCGTTTACAGGACCCTATGGCGGCAAGACAAAGTCAGCCTCGAGTGGAGTACAAGGATTACTCCTTGATAGCTCACACTTGAGGTGACTAGGCATAACCCAGATAGGGGCCTTTGGCGGTGTCTGCTTTGTACCGTACTTGTACAGTTATAATATTTGTATCCGCGTTCACTCCCCTGAGTGATCACGACCCTCTATCTAATCCTAGCTAACAATGCGCAGGGCTCACTGCTGAAAAATGCATAATAATAATAATAATAATAATAGGCAGCATAGGATAAAGGAGGCACATCAAGGGGCGACAAAAACAGGCTATGCAATTGAATATGATTGTAACGTAGCAGCAGCAGTAACAATGCCTAGTGCAAGAAAAGTACGGAAAGATAGGCGATATTTGGGGAAGAGAATGGCTCTGCTTGCCTGGAAGCTCGACGGTAGTAGTAAGGTCGTCGACGAAGTAGTCGTACTCAGCAGCGATGTAGTCAACGGCAGCAGCGGGGTGTACCGGAGATTAAGGGGGGGGAAGAAACAGTAAATACACAGCAAGCATATACAAACAGATGCATGACATGACAGATGAAATGTTAACGGTATTCTAACGCAGTGCAATGCACATTGCTCGGAACGGAAATTCATCTGAGGATGAACTATCAGCTCCGGGTGATTATCGGACAAGGTGTTCGGAGGGGGAAGGATCAAGCCGGAGGTGTCGTGGGTACCGGTCAAACATAATGGGGGTGTATCTGTGCTAGTTGATCTATTCTAAGAAACATCCGTGTTCGGAATAAATTCATCAGGGTACTTTAGCAGTACCGGACAATTTATCGGACTGCCGGTCCGGAGGGGGACGGTTCGATGTTCGTTGTGTTAGAGGGGTGTGATAGACATATAGATAGCGTATTCGTATTCGTTATATTTTTCTGATCAATTTTCATGTATAAAGTTTTTGAATCCGAGTTACGGTTTAAAAGTTATTGAATTTCAAAGTTTTAAATCATTTAAATGATTTTCTGAATTTCTTTTATTATTTATTCAACATTATCCAGAACATTATCCAAAACAGTGCCTGACAGGTGGGACCCACATGTCAGCCTCTGTTAATATATAAAACATTTTAATAAATCAAAATAGCCTCTGGACCCACATGTAAGTCACTGGATTTTCTATAAATCTTTATAATAAATAAAAATCTGACAGCGGGGGCCACCAGTCAGTGACACATGTTTAATTAAACAGTTTATTGATTTAATTTAACATGGGTAGGACCCCTGTGTCATTGGCTGTGGGGGGGTTATTTCCAACTAACAGTTAATTAGGGGATCGGGCCCCACATGTAAGTGACCCATAGTGATATAATTAACCCCTAATGACAGTTCTGACCGGCGGGGTCACACTTCAGTGGCACGGGAGGCTCGTCGGAAGCTCGCCGGAGACAGAGCTCCGACGAGGTCGAGCATGCGCACGGTACCGAGCACCATTGGGGGCGTCGTTGAGCCCTACGGGTAGCTGAAGGTGAGCCGCGTCGATTGGGGAGGGTGCGGTGGCTTGGGGTCGCCGGGAACGAGGCCGGCGACGAGGTTTGGCGGGCGGCGGCGTCGGGCTCCCATGGCGTCTTGCGAATCGTGGCGAATCCGAGCGCACAAAAGGATGGAATCGAGCCTACGATGCACGGGGAGTACAACGGTGCCAAAAGCGCGCGCTAGGAGGGCCTGTGAGCTCGGCATCGTCAACAATGGCGGCTGCCGGAGCGTGCGAAAGAGGGGTTCCTGCGTGGGGCTAGTCGGGCGCGTGCGAGTACATGGGGGAGGTAGCGGTGCTCACCGGGAACCTGTCGAGGTGGGCAACGGGCTCAGGGAGGCACAGGCGGCGGCGAATCGAACGTCGAGAAGCGGCGGCCGTGGTGAAGTCCGGCGTCGATTGCGGCTCAGCAAGGGCGTCGTGGATCAAATTGATGGCACGGGGTGGCGTAGCAGTCCACGGCGCACCTCGCGGACAACCTGGTGCGGCAAGGAGAGGCCAGTGGCCACGCCGGCGGTGAGGCCGCGTCCACGGCAGAACTCGGGCGGGTGGGGAATGGCTGGGGAGGGGGGGAAATGGCGTCGGCTCACGGTCCACGAATCGCGGGGGTCATCCTTATCGTCTCCGGTCCGGCTAGGGGACAGGGGAGCAGGTGAGGAGGGCGGGGTCGGCTTGGCAGCGGCGGCCACGGCGGCGGCATGGCGCCAGTGCGGGAGGAGGAAGGAGAGAGAGAAGTGGGCCGGGTGGGCCATTGCCCAGGGCGAGGTGTAGTTTTTTTGTATTTTCTTTTGCTTTTTGTTTTCTGTCTTTTTGTTTGTATTTTAATTCAGTGCCTTTTGCATTTTTGTAAAATGTGCAACCTGGCCCATAATTAGTATTGTATATCATTAGAGTGCTACAAAAAGTTTGGGGTCAAATGAAATATATTTAGTATTTCTTTTATATAACCGAATGACAATTGGTGCTGTTTTGGCTGGTGTTTGAATTTTTTTAGAGGCATAATAAAATACCATAACCACATGGGCATGACCCACTGATTATTTGTGATTTAATAAAAGTGGTTGTATAATTTTTGGGCAAGTTTTATTTGCAACATTATTTTTAATATCAACAAAAAGGCATTTTGGATTTGATTTGATTCAAATTTGATCATGGCATGATTTAGCAACAGTAATTGGGCCACAGTAAAAGTGATTACTGTTACAGACAACTGAGGGTGTTACAAATCTCCCCCACTACAAAAATTCTCGTCCCGAGAGTTTAAGTGGTAGCGAGGAAAAGATCGGGGTATTCATCGCGAAGGCGATCTTCGCGTTCCCAAGTGGCTTCATCTTCAGAATGATTCGACCACTGGACCTTGAGGAACTTGACGGTCTTGTTGCGGGTTCGACGCTCAGACTGGTCGAGAATGCGGCTCGGATGTTCTCGATAAGTCAAGTCTTGTTGCAGCTCGATCATATCATGCTCCACTTCGCGGATAGGGTCCTTGAAGCAGCGACGGAGTTGCGACACGTGGAATACATCGTGGACTTGGGAGAGGTTCGGCGGCAATTCCAACCGGTATGCCACGGGTCCACTCCTGGAAAGGATACGGAACGGGCCAATGTAGCGAGGAGCCAACTTTCCCTTGATACCGAAGCGATGAGTGCCCCTCATGGGAGTGACACGGAGGTAAGCGTATTCGCCAGATTGATAGACCATTTCCTTGTGCTTGCGATCATAGTTGCTCTTCTGACGGGACTGAGCAGCTTTCAGGTGTTCACGGATAACGCGAACCTGATCTTCGGCATGCTGAATAACGTCCGGACCAATGAGAGTTCGTTCTCCAGTTTCTGACCAATTCAGAGGGGTTCGACACTTACGTCGATAGAGGACTTCAAAGGGTGCCATCTTCAGACTAGCTTGATAGCTATTGTTGTATGAGAATTCAACAAATGGAAGAGATTCCTCCCATTTCTTACCGAATGAGATGACACAAGCTCGGAGCATATCTTCAAGCACTTGGTTGACTCGTTCGACCTGTCCTTGCGACTGGGGGTGATAAGCGGTGCTGAAATTTAGATGAGTTCCCATAGCTTCTTGGAAACTATCCTAGAATCTTGAGGTGAAAATGCTGCCACGGTCTGAACTGATCTCCAGCGGAATACCATGGAGGGACACAATTCTGGAAACATACAAGTCTGCTAACTGACTAGCAGAGATCGTCTCCTTGACTGGCAGAAAGTGGGCAACCTTGGAGAATCGGTCGATGACGACAAATATGGCATCATGACCCTTCTGTGATCGGGGAAAACCGGTGACGAAGTCCATCTCGATCTTGTCCCACTTCCATTCAGGAATAGAGAGTGGTTGTAGTGTTCCAGCAGGTCTTTGATGTTATGCCTTGACGCGACGGCAAACGTCACATTCAGAAACATATCGGGCAATGTCTTTCTTCATGTTAGGCCACCAGAATTGCTGACGAATGTCTTGGTACATCTTGGTGCTTCCAGGATGAATGGACAACGGGGTATCGTGAGCCGCTCTCATGACCTTCGGGGTCATATCCAGGTTCTCATGCCTGCCCTTGCTGTGAGTAACCACTAAACGGTTCTGGTAGAACACCGCACCTTTGCCATCAATGGTGAAGGGTGAGGGTCTCCCATTGGCGATATCGCGCTTAATCTTGTGTACGAAATCATCATAAAACTGTATACCCTTGACGGATTTGACGAGATCCGGTTCGATAACCAGGTTATTAGCATAACCTTGAGGAACAATCTCGAGGTTTAACCTTTGAAAATCTTCATACAGAGGTGGTTGGTCTAGTTGCACCTCAAGTTCACTACAGTAAGCTTTACGGTTCAAAGCATCGGCCATCACATTAGCCTTTCCAGGGGTGTAATGAATATCCATGTTGAAATCGGCTATTGTCTCGAGCCATCTTTGTTGGCGGAGATTCAGGTCGGGCTGAGTAAACAAGTACTTCAGGCTTTGGTGGTCGGTGTAGATCTCGCAACGGTTACCAACGAGGTAATGTCGCCACAGCTTCAATACATAAATTACTGCTGCCAATTCGAGATCATGTGTTGGATATTTGTCTTCGTTGGCACGCAACTGACGAGAGCCATAAGCAATCACTTTGCGCTCTTGCATTAGGACACAACCTAATCCTTGACGAGACGCGTCGCAATATATCACGAAGTCCTTCTGAGTATCCGGGGGAGCGAGCACCGGGGGAGAAGTTAGCTTGTCCTTGAGCGCTTGGAAACTTTCTTGACATTTATCTGTCCACTCAAACTTAACACCTTTGTGAAGAAGATTAGTCAGAGGCCTGGCAATCTTGGAGAAATTCTCGACGAAACGGCGGCAATAGCTAGCGAGCCCGAGGAAACTGCGGACTTGCTTGACGGTCTTGGGAGGAGTCCAGTCAAGAATAGCCTGGATACGTTCTGGGGTGACGGCAATGCCATCCTTGGAATCACATGTCCAAGGTAGGTCACTTCGGGAAGCCAGAACTCACACTTAGAATACTTAGCGTAGAGTTTGTGTTCTCGAAGCTTCTCCAGTATAAGACGAAGGTGTTCAGCATGTTCTTCTTCATTCTTGGAATATATCAATATATCATCCAGATAAACCACGACGAACTGGTCGAGGTACTCCATGAAAATATAATTCATCAATCTGGAGAAGGTGGCTGGAGCATTGGTTAAGCCAAAGGACATGACAGTGTACTCGTATGAACCATAGCGAGTAATGAAGGCAGTCTTCGGAATGTCCTCATCACATACTTGGATTTGGTGATAACCCAACCTCAAGTCGAGTTTAGAAAACACCTTGGATCCGGCAAGTTGATCGTATAGATCGTTGATCCGGGGGAGTGGGTATTTGTTCTGGATGGTGGCTTGGTTAATGGGCCGATAATCTTGGACCAATCGGTTTGTCCCATCGCTCTTCTTGACAAAAAGCGAAGGTGCTCCCCAAGCTGAGGAACTGGGGCGAATGAATCCTTTCTGAAGTGCCTTGTCGATTTCCTCCTTAAGCTCAAGGAGTTCATGTGGCGGCATCTTGTAAGGACGCTTGGCAATAGGGGTGGTGTCGGGCTTCAAGTCGATGACAAATTCGACTTCTCTGATCGGGGGTATTCCCGGCAGTTCTTCTGGGAAGACGTCGGGAAAATCGCGAACGACCGGAACGTGCTCGATGCCTTTGAGGGGGGCGGCATTCAAAGCATTCATCATAAATATCTGTGTTTCAGCATTACGGATAACCCGGGTGGTGTGGTTAACAATCTCGCCAGAGGGGTGAAAAAGTTGGACAAACTTGGTGCCACAATAGAGTGCGGCATCGTGAAATTTCAACCAGTCCATTCCCAGAATGAGGTCTATGGTGGAAGACATCAGGATTATGGGGGAAGCATGGAATTCAACTCCTTCAATTTCAACGATGGTTTCGGGCACTATCTTGGTGGTTCGGCATTGGCCTATCGGGGTGCGAACAACCATCGGTGGGTTCATCTTTTCTAGCGTAAAGTTATGCGACAATGCAAATGCTTCCGACATGAATGAATGCGAGGCTCCTGTATCAAATAAAACAGTAGCAGGTACGGAATTAACGAGAAGGGTACCCATCACGGTAGCGGGTTGTTCCTGAGCTTCTTCCACATTAACGTTGTAAGCATGTCCACGAGCATGAGCAGCAGACCCAGTATTATAGTTGGGGGTCCTGTTGTTGCCACGACCATTTCCACGGCCAGCGGGGTGAACTACCAGTTGCTTCTGTTTCTGGGGGCACTCCCTGGAAAAATGCCCAGGTTGGCGGCACGTGAAGCATAATCCATCCTGAGGACGAAGGGGGGTAGCATTGGGTGGTGCAGGCAGAGCTCTTGGTATCTGCGGTGGCGGAGGCAGACGGGGTGCAGCATAAGACGGCCTTGGAGCAGGGACAGGTGAATGGGTCACACTGGTAGGGAGCCAGATACGACGCTTCTGCGTTGCGCCCGAAGATGAGTCAACGTCACGATAACGCTTCAGAGAGTTCTTGCGCTCTAGCTGGGCAGTCTCGACGGTGATAGCCTTGTTCACCATGGTGGCGAAGTTGGCGAACTCATGAACGGCAAGAGCGAGCCTGAGGTCTGGGTTGAGGCCACAACGGAACTTCTGCTTCCTGCGAGCATCAGTGGTGATCTCTCCTTCCGCATAGCGAGAGAGGTTGAGGAACTCGCGCTGATAGGCTTCGACAGTCATGTCGCCCTGAGTGAGGTTGCGGAATTCTTCCGCCTTACGATCCATGATCCCCTGAGTAATGTAGCGGGCGCAGAAGGCAGACTGAAATTCATCCCAAGTGATGACTTCTCCAACTGGCAAGGAACGCTTGTGGGTGCTCCACCACTGAGCAGCGGCGCCTTTCAGATGATAAGACGCAAAGTTCACATAGTCGGCTGGATCGACATTAGCAGACTCCAGCTCATGCGTGATGTCGCGAAGCCAGTCATCAGCATCCAACGGCTGAACAGTGTTGCGGAACATAGTGGGGTTGAGGCGGGTGAAGTCGTGCAGAGTCACGGTGGCATGCTGATGGTGGTGTCCATTCTGATTCGGATGGGGGAACTGAGCCATGATATTCTGCATGAACTGACGATTCATCTCGAACTGCTGCATCATCGCGGCCATGTAATCCGGCGGCGGAGGTGGGTCGTTGGCAGCACGACCACGACCACGACCACCACGACCAGCCATCCTGCTAGAATTTAACAGGGGTATTTCAGCGATGAAAATTTAACGAGATACCGGAATCAAGCCTGAAGTAAAATGACAACGAAAATGGGGCGCAGATATGTATAGGAGTAGTCATATAAGACATACACATTCATACACAGAGCCAATCGAAAATCGGGCAGCGTAACGTCGTAGAAATTAAGGAAAAAGGACTCACTAGGCGGCGCGCAGACCGCGGTTAGGATTACACGACGTGACATAGATTCCACTATGTCAATCACGCCGCAAGAAAACTGTTGGCCACAGGAGTTAATGCCAGAGAACGTGCGGCCTACCCAGAATGAGAATGGGATCCGCGGTCCGGGACCTGGGGTATGACTCCTGCGACACGACTCAATCAATGGGGGGAAGCACCAAAAACGCCGGGTGGAATCAAGAGAACGTGATCCTAATGTCAGATTTTGTAAAACTTACCAGCAAGGATAAGAGAGCAGATTCCCAGAGCATAGGTAAGGAGAAAAGGATCCTAATACCATAGATATCACACGTAGTGACATCGATGTGGGCCCGTAAGCCAAATGTTAAGTTAGCAAAATAGTTTTTCAAAGTCTAGACTCAACTTCGACCAAGTAGTGGTGGGGTGGCTTCCTACAGGCAGTCGGCTCTGATACCAACTTGTGACGCCCCCAAAATCAATCCGTGTACAGTAACCATACACACAGGGTACACGGCTGAGATTAGGGTGCCACGGTGATAATATCACAGCACAACACTAAACACAAACGGATAAACAAATAGGTTACAATAGAGGGGGTCACGTGGACCCGAATACATAAGTCATACAAGCCATAATATCTGAGTACAGACATAGTTAGTCAAGTTTTGCCTTAAGAAGGCTAGCACAAATCACATCAGAGATACAGACCGAAAAGGCGAGGCCTCCTGCCTGGGATCCACCGAACTACTCCTGGTCAACGAGGAACTCGACGTCGTAGTAGGCGCCTCCGAGGTACTCCTGCTCCTGGGCTCCAACGTCGGCTGCAGCGGCCGATCAGGCAAAACAGTAAAGGAAATAAAGCAGGTGAGTATCTAGTATACCCGCGAGTCTTACGTCCGCTACTAAGCATTATGCATTGTATCAACGGAATGAAGAGGCTATATATAGTGGACTGAAAGACAGAAATCCAGAGCAAGGGTAAGAAGCTAGGCCTAACGAAGACTAGCATCTTCCGACGATGTCTTGCAGCATGAGGTAAGAATCAGCCAACAGTTTATATAAAGCATAAAGTAACAATGCAGCGGAAGTTGCTGCAGCATTGTATAATAATAAGTTGTAATGATTAACAATGCCTCCGAGTTCACCTCCTCGACATCCCCGCGAGGAAGAAAACCCGGAACCATACAGTTTAATAATAATAGTTTCTAGTGGTAAGATCCAGCTTCAGCATAAAGCGTCTTGTTACCGTGGACACGGCTATTCGAATAGATTAATCTTCCCTGCAGGGGTGCACTTGTGTTACGCTACACGCACGGATCTCTAGGGTGGCAGGAACCTTGTTAGGGAACGCTCCACCGAGGCTATCCGACACTTCATAGCCCATCTTTCAAACTCAACAGAGAGGCCATCCGCCGGTCTAAATCCTAAGTACGCCGGGCCTTGGACCCCAACCCGAACGTACTCCTGCACGGTGCGTGGCTGGCCGGTGAAGTTAAAGCAAATCCAAATAAAACACCACCGCGCGAGCAAATAAGACAACACCACTTCCCGGCGCAGGCCGCGGTACTGCTGACGTCTTAAGAGTCCTCGGACGACACTACGAAGCAGAGGAGCCCATAAACTCGTAATTCCCACGGGTAGGTAGTGCGTACATGGCATATAGCCAACTCAAGACATTCACTGAACCATTTAGCATTTTAATTAACCTGCGTGACAACCGTTATCGTTGCCTCGACTTAACTGACCCGCGGACAACGACAGCAGCCAGGACCACCAGTACATCGGTGCCTGCCCCGTCGTCCCACCAAGTCACTGCGGTTACCAACAAGGTGAACCGTCTCCTTACCTTGTCTCGCGTGTGCTCCTGGAGGAGCTCGACTTTCGTGGTTTGGTATCTCTCGCGGCCAACGATCAGGGGCCAAGCACACCGGTACACTGGTCGTACCCTCCCTGTCGTCCCGTCGCAATACCACTCGCGGGCACCGTTGGGTCGCCCGACTTCTTACCTGAAGGACAACCGTTTATAGGACCCTATGGCGGCAAGACAAAGTCAGCCTCGAGTGGAGTACAAGGATTACTCCTTGATAGCTCACACTTGAGGTGACTAGGCATAACCCAGATAGGGGCCTTTGGCGGTGTCTGCGTTGTACCGTACCTGTACAGTTATAATATTTGTATCCGCGTTCACTCCCCTGAGTGATCACGGCCCTCTATCTAATCCTAGCTAACAATGCGCAGGGCTCACTGCTGAAAATGCATAATAATAATAATAATAGGCAGCATAGGATAAAGGAGGCACATCAAGGGCCGACAAAAACAGGCTATGCAATTGAATAGGATTGTAACGTAGCAGCAGCAGTAACAATGCCTAGTGCAAGAAAAGTATGGAAAGATAGGCGATATCTGGGGAAGAGAATGGCTCTGCTTGCCTGGAAGCTCGACGGTAGTAGTAGGGTCGTCGACGAAGTAGTCGTACTCAGCAGCGGTGTAGTCAACGGCAGCAGCGGGGTCTACCGGAGATTAAGGGGGGGGGGGGGAAGAAACAGTAAATACACAGCAAGCATATACAAACAGATGCATGACATGACAGATGAAATGTTAACAGTATTCTAACGCAGTGCAATGCACATTGCTCGGAACGGAAATTCATCTGAGGATGAACTATCAGCTCCGGGTGATTATCGGACAAGGTGTTCGGAGGGGGAAGGATCAAGCCGGAGGTGTCGTGGGTACCGGAAAAACATAAGGGGGTGTATCCGTGCTAGTTGATCTATTCTGAGAAACATCCGTGTTCGGAATAAATTCATCCGGGTACTTTAGCAGTACCGAACAATTTATCGGATTGCCGGTCCGGAGGGGGACGGTTCTATGTTCGTTGTGTTAGAGGGGTGTGATAGACATACGGATAGCGTATTCGTATTCGTTATATTTTTTTGATCAATTTTCATGTATAAAGTTTTTGAATCCGAGTTACGGTTTAAAAGTTATTGAATTTCAAAGTTTAAATCATTTAAATGATTTTCTGAATTTCTTTTATTATTTATTCAACATTATCCAGAACATTATCCAGAACATTATCCAAAACAGTGCCTGACAGGTGGGACCCACATGTCAGCCTCTGTTAATATATAAAACATTTTAATAAATCAAAATAGCCTCTGGACCCACATGTAAGTCACTGGATTTTCTATAAATCTTTATAATAAATAAAAATCTGACAGCGGGGGCCACCAATCAGTGACACATGTTTAATTAAACAGTTTATTGATTTAATTTAACAGGGGTAGGACCCATGTGTCATTGGCTGTGGGGGGGGTTATTTCCAACTAACAGTTAATTAGGGGATCGGGCCCCACATGTAAGTGACCCATAGTGATCTAATTAACCCCTAATGACAGTTCTGACCGGCGGGGTCCACACGTCAGTGACACGGGTGGCTCGTCGGAAGCTCGCCGGAGACAGAGCTCCGACGAGGTCGAGCATGCGCACGGTATCGAGCACCATTGGGGCGTCGTTGAGCCCTACGGGTAGCTGGAGGTGAGCCGCGTCGATTGGGGAGGGTGCGGTGGCTTGGGGTCGCCGGGAATGAGGCCGGCGACGAGGTTTGGCGGGCGGCGGCGTCGGGCTCCCATGGCGTCTTGCGAACCGTGGCGAATCCGAGCGCGCAAAAGGATGGAATCGAGCCTACGATGCACGGGGAGTACAATGGTGCCAAAAGCGCGCGCTAGGAGGGCCTGTGAGCTCGGCATCGTCAACAATGGCGGCTGCCGGAGCGTGCGAAAGAGGGGTTCCTGCGTGGGGCTAGTCGGGCGGGTGCGAGTACATGGGGGAGGTAGCGGTTCTCTCCGGGAACCTGTCGAGGTGGGCAACGGGCTCAGGGAGGCACAGGCGGCGGCGAATCGAACGTCGAGGCGCGGCGGCCGTGGTGAAGTCCGGCGTCGATTGCGGCTCAGCAAGGGCGTCGTGGCTCAAATTGATGGCACGGGGTGGCGTAGCAGTCCACGGCGCACCTCGCGGACAACCTGGTGCGGCAAGGAGAGGCCAGTGGCCACGCCGGCGGTGAGGTCGCGTCCACGGCAGAACTCGGGCGGGTGGGGAATGGCTGGGGAGGGGGGAAATGGCGTCGGCTCACGATCCACGAATCGCGGGGGTCATCCTTATCGTCTCCGGGCCGGCTAGGGGACAGGGGAGCAGGTGAGGAGGGCGGGGCCGGCTTGGCAGCGGCGGCCACGGCGGCGGCATGGCGCCAGTGCGGGAGGAGGAAGGAGAGAGAGAAGTGGGCCAGGGTGGGCCATTGCCAAGGGCGAGGTGTAGTTGTTTTGTATTTTCTTTTGCTTTTTGTTTTCTGTCTTTTTGTTTGTATTTTAATTCAGTGCCTTTTGCATTTTTGTAAAATGTGCAACCTGGCCCATAATTAGTATTGTATATCATTAGAGTGGTACAAAAAGTTTGGGGTCAAATGAAATATATTTAGTATTTCTTTTAAATAACCGAATGACAATTGGTGCTGTTCTGGCTAGTGTTTGAATTTTTTTTAGAGGCATAATAAAATACCATAACCACATGGGCATGACCCGCTGATTATTTGTGATTTAATAAAAGTGGTTGTATAATTTTTGGGCAAGTTTTATTTGCAACATTATTTTTTTAATATCAACAAAAAGGCATTTTGGATTCTATTTGATTCAAATTTGATCACGGCATGATTTAGCAACAGTAATTGGGCCACAGTAAAAGTGATTACTGTTACAGACAACTGAGGGTGTTACAATCTCACATTCTCCCTCGAGCTCACATGGTGCATCACCCGTCGGCAGACATGCCTCGAGTCCTCATGGTTGCGGAGGTCGACCATATTGCCGAAAATTGATTGACTAACAAACTAATCTCTATGTCAATGGATGATTAGATGTAATGGCATATCTAGGAGTCTCCTGTCTCTCCTAGATCTGGATCTTCTGGATCGAACGATGACGACGACTTTGTTGACGTTTTCCCTCCTAATTAAGGGCACCGTTTTGGAGCAGGTGCTGGCTGGAGGAACAAAGAGATGGAGCGGTGTTGCATCTACCGCGTCGGCGATGGAGGGTATCAGTAGCGTGGCGAAACATGGACTTGGCAATGGCCGCGTGTTTATGGACACACGCAAGATGGTGGAGCTGCCTGGCGCCATGGTGGCGTTGGCGGCAGTATGGCCTGGAAAGGTGAATGCATTGATCTATCTTGAAGGTGGGATAGCGAAAGGTGGTAGCAGATCCAGACCATGTGCATGCGGTGTGTGCTATATGTCGGCCAGACCTAGTGGTTCTCTCGGCCCGATGCGGGGCATTTGCGTGAGGCTACCGGATTATATAGTGTGTGTTCATGCGCTTCGGGCATATTATCTAAAGTGTAGATTTTGCGACTTTGCTCATGAGATAGGTGGTTTCGGGTTAATCCATGTATTCAAGTCATCAGACTTTGTTCAATAATAATAAAGATGGTTGTATGCATCGATTGATGCAGAGGCCGAGGGTTATCCTTATTTTCAAAGAAAAGTGGCATATCTATGATTAAGTCAAGCCCCGGTCCAACTAAGGTCAAATGACGCAAAATAGTGTATAAAGTGTTGAATAGTGCAAAATGGGTTACGGAAATCATCACGCCCCGGGCCATGGCCTCCCTATCTAGGGGCCTATCTACACATCTGATTGGATAGTGGTTTCTCTATCCTTTCATATGATGATGGCATGATACTCTTCATGGAGCATGTCGTCACAAAATTTAAGAACATGAAGCTAGTATTTTCAGCATTAGAACAATTGTCGGGATTCAAAATAAATCTCCATAACAAAAATTGAGGAAGCCAAGAGAAAACTCCCCAACACACCGAGTTATTAGGCTCGGGCAAGGCTAATTCCCTATTTGCAGTATTTGAGAATCCAAATTCATTATTGTACACTCTCAACATTGAAACATATGGAGTGAGGGAGGGTCATTCTTGAAAGTGCATTGCTCAACATCATTGTCTTGTATAGATAAGTTAGATTGATTTTAATCCCATTTTTCCTGTAAAGTGACATTTAAAAGAAAAATATATTAATTGGCTAAATAGATTATTATTTGTAGTATTAAAGAGCACAGTGGTCTTGTAAATGGAGAACTTGAGGTTAAGAATATATTCCTTATCTATAAATGACTTTTCAAGCTTCTTATCAAGGATGGGGTGTGGAAAAAACCTCATGAAAAATGAAGTATAACGGCTCGAATGCTCTTTCTCGGATTCATTCAAAACAAGGCGATTCTCACTTTTTGGTCGATCTGATGGCGATAAAGAATGTTTTCTTTCACTTCAAACCTTTCTCTACCAAGACTGCCTTTGATATTTGTTTCTAGGAAGATAGATGGTTGGGCTGTGGAAAATATCAAGATGGGACTAAGAGAGTGAATAGGTATAATTATGAATTTAACTTGATTATTATCAAGTTTAGCCAATGAAAAATATAAAGATCAGCCCAAACAGTTGCTACGGTGAGATAAACGACACAATATGATGAATGCAAAGTCCAGTGATAAAAGTACAACCACAGGTAAGGAGTTAGGGCTAGGGATCGAAGACTCCGGAGACAAGTATGTATCCCGATGTTGATGAGTGGATTTTTGCATAACATTTAGATCCTATTCTAGTATCAAAAGTTCTCATATTATAGCCATCTAGCAATTTCATGTCAACAATGCATAGTTTTTTTTACCTTTACTCTATTTACCAGGTTCATTGCACTACTTTTAATTTTTATTATTTTTTCTTTGTTTTCTCTATTTGTGTGTGCGGTGTTACATGTGTGTATCCACGCTATGCAGATGTTGGGTGCAAAATCGCTATGCTTGTATCTCCTTTATGCAGCATTATGATTCTGACATGTATTAAAAGAAGAGAGATTTTACGGTGCATTATGATACATGAGGGGAGGCGTATCATTTAAATGATCCAACGGTTCAAATTATATATAGAGAGAGCACTTCGTTCCAATGCAATGCCAAAAAATCATATCAAAACTACCCATGCTTTTTTCATGATTGGAAAAAATCGAATATGTTCAAAATAATTCATTTTACCAAAAATGCCCATCGGTTTTCTTATGATACAAATGACATCAACGTATCATATTCGAATCTGAACCGTCAAATCTGATCAAACGAGTGGTTTATATTCACTTGATGCACCGTAAAGAGACTATAAAAGAAAAGGTAATACACATATCAGCGCTTCATCATCCTCATGCTAATCCTAACAGAAAAAGAAAAACACCCTATAGTTTTGTTTCGTTTTTTGCGTTGTTTCGTTGAAGGTCTGGACTTGAAACAAGTGATGTTGAACTTTTTAGGGTTTTAGTGGGACCGAAAAATGAAAACATGAGAGCACGTCTATCGGGTGGGCTACTTGTTTCCATATTATTAGCACTTGCTTTCTACGTAGTTTGTAAGCAAGAGAAATGAGAAGATAGCAACAATAATTCATAAGGGAAGGTCACGTGAGTGGCCACCGGGGAGAGCACTATATAGATATGGAGAGCGGGCTCTAGCCTTCTCGCCTTTCTCGGTCTTCCATTGGAGTTGGAGCTATAAGCTGCTCCCACTCACAACTCTCCCTCTTCCTCTCCAAGCTATCTCTGTCGCCTCGCTTCGACAGCGAGAGAGGTCGTCGGAGAGTGATGATGTCGAGGGAGCGCAAGAAAGCAGCTGCTCTACAGGAGAAGCTGCAACTCCTTCGCTCTCTCACCCACTCCCATGCTGTAATTCATCCATCTCTCTCAGCTTGCGTACTAGCAGTTCTGCTTATGTTCATTCCAAAATCATCATAGTTGGGCGATCTTCACCATGCTTGTTCTTTCTTTCTTCCTTTGTGGGTGACTCTTAATAACTAAAATGGATATCATGCATATGGCTGCAGCTGAGCAACACGTCCATAATCATGGACGCTTCCAAGTACATCAAGGAGCTGAAGCAGAAGGTGGTGATGCTGAATCAGGAGATCGCTTGCGCGCAAGACTCGCGCAGCAGACAGACCTCCTACCCGACGGTACGCATGGCAGACATATATAGATAGATATGCTACTAGTAAAAGAGTTTTTTTTTCCTTTTCACATGCTAATAAACACAAAGACAGTGAGATGTGGATTGAAACAGTAGGTATGTAGGACCGCGCATACTCACATGCATAAAGCTTCCAAACCCCTCCTGCATTTATCAGTTGCTTACCCGATGTGATATACGGATGTGTGCGCAGGTGAAGGTTGAAACCCTAGGACACGGGTCCTTCCTCGTCAATGTGTTGTCTGACAAGAGCTGCTCGGGGCTTCTTGTTTCCATTCTCGAGGCCTTGGACGAGCAGGGCCTCACCGTCCTCCAGGCCACGGCCACTTGCGCCGATACCTTCCGCCTAGAAGCCATAGGAGGAGAGGTACATACCAAGCTAACTAATACTCCTCTACTAACCAACACAACAAAACAAAAGATGTTAGAATTAAGCTCCTGTATGTATGATTTTCACTCTTGTGTGCTCGTGCAGAACCTGGTGGAGAACGTGGACGAGCACGTCGTGAAGCAGGCGGTGCTGCAGGCCATAAGGGCGGCACAGAGCGGCGGCGCAAAGCAAATATAGCGCATCCACCGACCGGCCGTCAAGTGTCTCAACATATATTAGTAGTTAACCTGCTCTATTCTCTTTATCACATAGTATCTCCCTCTGGTTCCTTCCTAATTCGTCTACCGGTGATGAATGATGATGAGATGCCTTGTTCCTGATCGATTCGATGATTTTTATTAGCACTCAGTCCTCAGTCGCGCGTGTAATGTTGTTAGTGAGGAGGGTTGGGGCGAGGCATAATATGAACATGATGACGAGTTTAAGACCGTGATCATGACTGGGGTCTGAAAGTGCTAAGCTAAATGGAGCAAGCTGCCCGGCCTGTATCGTACGTATCATATATGCACTCAGCTCGTTCTTGATGCAGGACGTATATGTCCATTCTTTTCTTTTCTTTTTTGCGAGGAGACGTATATGTCCATTCATGTCCCACATATAACAATGGTTCCATGAACCTGATATGAGATGATGAGGGCTTGACGACGCGCTCATGCACGAGCACAACAGTTGTTGCATGGACATATAATAAGGCTCTCGCTAAGCTCTGAATCTAATCTATAGTGAGTGACTGAAAGCAGCACATGTAGCCCAATATTTCACTATGAATGATATGCGCTGCGAAGTAAATACCCCAATTGGCTGTTTGCTTTGCTACGAAACGACCCAATTGACAGTCGCTGCTGGGAATAAAAGAGGGAGGAAGGGCATGCAAAAGGCCAGGTTCCGAAAACCGAGGAAAGCGGCCAATGAGAAGGGGCCGTGCATGCACATGCTGATTGATTTAACCCGCAGTCACACCTGCATCTGCATCTGCATGCATGCGTTGCAATGCAACCACGAGAGCAAGGTGAGGTCGGCCGATGGCGAGAGGAGGGAAAGTAACGCGGTGCCATATCCCTATCTATCTATCTATGGGAGGGGATGGCCGCAGCTGTCTTGTTCTTGCGGCGTTGGCTGATACGAACGTAGCCCAGCCTACTAGTACTAGGCTACCCGTGACACGGCCGGCTGTGGTTCACGCGGATGCCCGTCTCTCCTGACGACCACCGGCATAACCAGGCCCAGCGCAGCTCGCTTCTTCCTTCATGGGCGTAACAGTTTCCAGCTCCGGCGTCCAGAGAGAGACAGAGCCGCCTCCCGGCGCGCATTTGTCATGTCATGTGTCTGTCTGTGCTGACGGACGGAGCGGCGAGCGAGCAGCACCGGCAGGTTACCGGCCAGTCCCGCGCCCTTACGCCTCACGAGAGGGATTTGCGCATGGCTCCATCTCCATGTAGGGTGTGGCCCTGTCATCGCCCTTGTCGTCGTCGGGCTCGGGTGTACTACCACACCACACCAGAGGCAAGGGGAGGCCGGCCGGGGTCCGCCCTATCCTACCTCACCCGTAGCCACCCTCTTATGTTCCAGGCAGGCTTGTTGGACACATACACGGCGCTGTTGCTCACGAGGCGACAATCAAGGCACTGAAACTCTCAGCAGCTCAACCCCCGGGATGGATGGATGGATGCATGACTCCTGATGTGACGCTTGCTTCAGCCAGCCATGGATCAGAATCAAATCAAACGGACATACGTGCCTGATTATTTGAAACGAAGAGAACCAAGGTGCACTGCATAGTGCCAATGGCTGACAAGCACTGAACAAGGGCAACTAATTCATGGATGTCTCTACTTTTTATCGCCAAAAAAAACCCGATGAAGTGCTTGTGAGGAGGGAGTAAGAGTAGCCACTTGATCAAATCAAATCCTTATTATTGCATCAACAATGTTGCCAAGTCTCATCAAAGGGAAGCAAAAATTCAACACTTACAGTCTGCAGGTTTTCCTAGTCTCATCAATGAATGGCTCAGGCTCTCAGGGGATAAAGGGAGGCCTGCCAAAAAGTATGGCTCCTGCAAGGACAACTGCCTGAGAAAAACATGAGTTATCGGCATTTGGCTTGGTTCCTCATCCACCTTGCGATCATCTTGATAAACAAAATTAACCACTGCCAGTATTCTTTCGAGCCATTTTTACTCGGTCATAATCATTTTTCCATGCTCTATAAGCCGTCCTAACTTCATCCAGCTGAGGATCAGGTATGCTGGTGAAGTGGTCCAAGTTCTCCACCCATTCTTGCCACGGAGGCAGGGATGCATCCAGGTATTTTGCTAGCTCAGGCAGAAGAGCTGCCTTGTAGAATTCCATTACACCCTTCTTCATTTCTTCAGATTCATTAATCGACTGAATGCCAGGCCGAACAATGCTCCCTTGCTTGTTCCTCGTGCAGAAACTGTTATCTCTAAGGATCAGAACTTCAGATGGGGCGATTGGCAAAACGATGCGGGAAAACTTTGCAAGCGAAAGTTCTATGATATCTTTGGGTAGTAATCCACGCTTCACGGCCACAGCGGTACCAACCATCTTCCGGATCTGAGGCCAAAAAAAAAAGGAATAACATCACTGAAAAGTCAGAGCCCGATGTACACATAATATTTCCACTATTCGGATATACATTCATCTCAAACATCATGCTAATTTGGTATAGCACCAATCAATTCTACTCCCTCCGTTCACAACTATAACATGTTTTGGATATTTCAATATGGACTACACAAGGAATGAAATGAATGAACAAACACACTAAAACGCATATACATACATCCGTTTCAGAAAAATGCTAGAACATCTTATAATTGTGAACGGAGAGGATACATCCCAAAACTCTAATTAAACTAGTCTACTGGTTAGGTATTTTAGTTTAAGAACTAGTTTACTGGCACTAAATGCTGAATACTGCCGTTTAGCAACCACATATCCAACTTAGAGAGAGCTAGCTAGTGAAGAGGGGCGATTGGGCAATGATCGTTACCAATATACCATTCCATTGACAACACGTAAAAATAACTAAGCCTAGAAAAACAGTCTCAAAACTTTAAAATCATCTTGTGAATTTATCTTTCATTGATGGGTGTTTCTTCATGGACTCCGCATACCTGATGTAGCATAAAAGATACTCCACATATTGTAAGTTCCACAAATTGAATTCCTGAAGAACTCTGCAACCCTCCACATGAGCTGGTGAGGATATCTCTGAAGTGTGATGCACTTAGTCTATCATTTTCATTAGGCTCATGGAGCCATCTAGCTTGAATTTGTACAGGACTCTCAGGAAATTCAGAATCGTCCATCTTACAATTGTCTTCTGGTGCAATAGGATCGAGTGTTGATGAGTATTCCTCATCTGGATCAGAAGTAGTTCCGTCACCAGAAGTGCTTTGATCTGCAACGATTTCGGAGGATATGGAATGCACTGTTGAGCTTGTTTCTTTGGCCCTTCGGTGTGCTCCTGCTAGAACTTTCCTATATTTCGCGCGAGCAGTGTAATTATGAAATGGGTGGTTTCCCTGCAAGTATGAACAGGATAATGAACCTTGTGCAGGTGCAAAGAATGAAAAGTGAATGAGTAGAATTGTTATTTGATCATATCTACCTCAAGTGTGCTCAAAAAAAATGTAATCATTCGCATGGCAAAATTTTATCTACCAATGACCCTTACAAATATCTGAACTATTTTTATATTCATGATTTGTCTTAGAAAGACATGGAGAATGTGAAAAATAGAAATATCACATGGACCCTGTTGAGCAGGTCTTTTACAAATTTATATTAGCTCTAGAAACTGTATCAGTGAAGATTACAATGAACAATACGTTCTCACTTGTTCAGCTTTATTAGTGTCACCTTAAACTTCAATTTTTTGTCTGGCAGATCACCAAGAATGTTTAACTGTTCACTGAAGTCCATTCAACGGTAAAGTAGGTAGAAAGTGGTGGACTAGACCATAATGAAGCTACTGAACCTGCTATTGGTCCATTATCCAACTATGATATTGGTCCATTATCCCTATTTTGATGGTCAATTTGCACTGCTCAGGTGTTCATCTATGTTAGTTTTTGTTCTCATAGGCTGTACCAAATAAAATTCAGGAAGATGACAGGGTACAAATCAAATTTAAGATCATATTTAGTGGACTAACCGGTCATATCTGATTATCCCTAGTCTAATCTTGTATCTTATGTCTCAGTCTTATTCATCATAGAGTTATATCGATATGTCCCCCTCAGCATATATTTCTATCAGATGATTCATCAAAAGTATTCACAAACCATGTACTTCTGCACAAACAAGTCCACAGCATACAAAAGACATATTTAAGCAGAAATTTACCTGAAAACCTTTCAGTATATTATTGAATTCAGTTAAGTGTTCCTCTACTTCTTCAGAGCTACAACTGCTTTTAATGCCAATAATTTCAGCAGGCAAAAGATAGAAGTACTCCCGATACAAGCATTCCCTCCTTACATCGAAACTCCTACGGTTAAATGCAAACCATGTCATGGAAAAATGTTGTTGTTTATGCAAAATATAGTTAATCATGGGACACCAGAAACATTCCCACTACCTTTGAGCAGGCAAGATACTGAAAACTTTAATATTGTTTGGTAAATTCGAGTTAATGAAGTTCGCAAGAGCTATGCCATCAGGATCCTTCTCCCATGCTCGATCAGGGATTTCCATCTTAAGAGAAATCATTGTAGCCAGTGAATGCACCTGAAATTAGTCCATACTAAGCATGCATAAAAGCATTGTTAGACAAAAAATGGATAAACATATTTTCCACTCAATTAGGAAAAACCAAGAGGTTATATTGTCAAGTCCTACCCCTTTATCAGTTCGGCTACTCCTTTCCCAACCAACTTTTTGCAACTTTCCATAATTACTCTCAAGAATGCCCCCTGCCTTGAAGATGGCAGATTCCAAAACTGACTCAATGGCTACAGAAGAAGACCAGAACGTTTAATCAGCATTCGCTAATCCTCCATGATAATATTTGATGTAAAAACAAGGGTAAAATTAGAATCACCCTTTTTTGCCATCTGATTAAATAACATATAAATGTTCCTGGTGGAATAACTACAGTTGTGCACCCATAAATTGCATTCAAGGTACAAACTTCCAATGTCACTAGTCCCATAAGAGCAACTCTAACAGATCCACGGTTCTCGCCCGTACCGCATAATAACCGCCGATATACAGTACCGGGGCAAAAAAAACGGCCCGAACAGGTACCATATATCGGCTCGTACCGCCAAAACATTTGCGAGGAGCGCTAAAATCCGCCCCACGGGCGGCATATTTCGTGTTTTCCCTCCCCAATTTGCCGCTCCCCGTATCCCTATCCGCGAGTTGGCGGGAGTGAAACTTCCCCTTTTCCGCGCCCTCTGCCCCCGTCGCCGCAGCCTCAATTCCGTCCGACGCGGTCCCGTTTCTCGCCTCACTACTGTGCGCTGTCGCCAGCATGAAGCCAGGACATGACAAAGCGTCCCAATCGGCGAATCCCCATCCCCACGTGGTTCCGACCGCCTACCCTATTCCTTCGGCCGGCGTCGGGAAAGGCAGGGCAGCCGTGTTATCCAGGAAGCTGCCTCCGCGCCCAAGGGTGGCAAGAAGAAATCGACGCAAAGTCCCCGGACCATGCCACCGGTTCCTTCATCGGATCCAGTCGATTTGAGTCGCACCTGCAAGGTAAAAACTTCTCTTTTTGCCATGGCTGGTGATAAACTCTTCCACCTCCTTGAGGATGATGAAGAAAGTGATGAAGAAACAAGGGCAAGCCGAATGGGAATAAGGAGAAAGAGAGGGTGAATAGGTCAGCCGAGGCTATCACTTTGAGAGAACAAATTTGTCAAATGGTTAAGCTCAAAGAAATGACATTGGCTAAGCATTTGGCAACCAAGATTGAGATGGCCAAGAAGAAAGACAAGTACAAAGAAGAAAAGTGGGAAAAAATGTGCCTTTGAGGAGCGAAAGATTGCTCTAGAGGAGCAAAAGAGGAAGGATGAGAAAACCACCGAGGAGGACCGGTTTTTGATGATGAATCCGGATGCCATGGATGCTATGTCACAAGAATTTTGGGAGTTGAAAAGGATGGTGATCATGGGCTGAAGATTCAAAGAAGAATGGAACTTCAAAATCTTGTGGCCGGTAGTGGTTTTGGAGGAGGTGGTGGTGGAGAAGACTTTGGAGGAGGAGGTGGTGGTGGTGGTGGAGAAGGCTTTGGAGGAGGAGGAGGAGGGGGAGGTGGTGGTGGAGAAGGCTTTGGATGAGGTGGTGATGGTGGTGTTCAAGCTTCACACATTGAGGATGCTGTTCATGCTACAACCGACGATGGTGTTCTTCGCAACAATGATCATGCTGAATTTCAGATGTCGAACCTTTTGCTAATTCGTAACCTTTTGGATGTATTCATCAAATATGCTATTGTGACATGTCCATTTTATATGAATTATGTGCAACAATATGAATTCTAAATGATGCAATTGTTGAGTGTAAAAATATATGCAGTACAGCGAGGGGTTAGACCGCAAATTTCTTTTCCGCAGGAGCCCTCACAGTACTGAAAAAAATTGCGGACCGCCCGTAAACGGGATTTGCGGGTCGCGGGGATGGCGGAGCTGCTAGAGTTGCTCTAATCAAGTTGTCATAATGCCACGGAACAAAGCATAACACCAAGTATTTCATGCTAATGGTAATAGCACTGAAAAATAATTGGTACAAATAGACTATTATTTAATTTATTTATATAAGAATATGTCATATTCCAGGCAGAGGTACTAATTCCCATAGAGAGAACTCGAGTGATGACAATTCAATGCAACTAACATGAAACACATGTACTTCCCCGCAATGTGTGTTTGCAATTCAAAAATAAAATAAAATAACAGCTGAGATTACCAACAATTCAAACGCATAGATAAGCTAAAACAAAACGAAACGGATTACTTGAATCCGCGCTGAGATCTCGCTGCTTCTGAAGACCTGGAAGAAAAAGATCAATGCACTGGATCAATGCCACAAGCGGAGACTCGACCCGGCACGCATCACACTGAGAGAAACTAACGAGCAAGGCATTCCATCCAACCTCGGTACTCGCTGCCGACGTAGCCGACGCGGAGCACGACCCTCTTCTTCCGTGCAGATTCCCACCTCATCCCGCCACCTCCATCGGTGGAGCAGGTTGTAGGCGGAGGAGGAGACGGGGTTGGTCGTAAAGGGGCGGGGACGAAGGCGCGGGCGGAGATAGAGTGGGAAAAGCATAGGGTGGAACGGAGAAACCTAGGGTTCGTGCACCCTGTGGGGATAGTGGAAGAGAAGGATCTCCCGAGAATCCACGACGACGTCGTGGCGGCGGCGGCGGCGGCGGCCATGGGCGGGGCGGGCGGAAGGTCCAAGCAGGCGTGAAAGGGGATGTCCGGATTAGACTTGTGTACAGAGAGAGAGAACAGCGGCCATTGGGCCTAGCATCACAGTGGGCTCGAAGTTAAAAGGCTGTCATGATGATGTCACCGACCGATAAAAAAGCTTACTTACTCACTCAGCAGATTCATTTGTATTTTCTTGAAATAAGGCTCATTCTGCCAATCCAGATTACATAGACAAAAATTGTTCTAAAAAGCCTAGCAAGAAAAAATGATTTAGTAACTAACTACTCTCTTTGTTTCATATTAATTATCACTAAAATGAATGTATCTACATATATTTTAGTGCTAGATACATTTATTTGAGCGATAGTTCATATGGAACAAGGGGAGTAGATGATATGAAAGCAACTAATTGAAGAGTACTTCTTTGAAAACCCAGCAAATGTCACTTTTGATGCGCTAAAAACGCACCACACGTTTAAGTGTATCCGGATTTATTTATTTTGTATACGCATTTTCATGGTTTATATGGTTTTTTTGGATTTTTGGTTTTGTCGTGGCTTTTCTTACATTTTTAAGAAAAAAGTACGTAAAAAATACATTTTTTAAATTTTAATACAAGGCACGATCGTGTTTCTCATGGAGTCACGGGTTTGCTTCTATGAAAGGCACGATCATGCCTCTAGAAAAGAAAAGAAAATATGTTTTCTTTTTCGAGAGACACGCCTCGTGCCTCTCAAAAAGGGAAAAACACATGTTCATGTTTGAAGAGAAACGATCGCGCCTCTCGTAGAGGCACATGCTTGCTTCCGCGAGAGGCACACCCATACCTTTCGAAAAGGAGAAATATGTTTTCTTTTTTCTGAGAGGCACGATCATGCCTCCCAAGGAGGCGCACGTTTGTTTAAACATATTAACATGGAATCTAGTTTCGAAGATCTCTATTCAAGTAATCCAACAGTGAAAACGGTTTATAATTTGAATGCACGATTTAAGAGTAAACCATTTTCAAATTAAATCTATGAAAAAAAAACATATTGTGATAAGTGACAGGCATGCATTGTGTTACTTATCAACCTCGAAGGAGGAAGGGTGCAGAGCAAGGACTACTTATTAATTAGTAATTTCGAGATGATATATTGTTTGTTGTTGTGAGAATTGGTTGTAACATATTCTTGTGAGTTTTGTTGTATGGATTATAAAATACTTGGATTAATAATCATAATATCATGCTAAAATTTGGATGTAAATATTTATCAAATGTACGAAGACAAATAAATATTTTCACATACATAATTATATATTGAGGTAGACAATTTGGCACACATGCATGATTGCATGCTTGCACTAAATATGCTTGTTGGATTGAACATACAAATGAAAAAAAGAGGAAAACAAAAATAATTTGATGAGATGGCATATTGTAAATACATTTGTATCATCGCCACTAGCAAATGCATAGTATCGATCCTATGTTGTCATCAGACACAACATGCACGTACGAAAAATGCACTCTTGTGTGGATGGAGTGGCAGGATCACAGCCGAGCACTGCAGAAAATTGTAACAATATATACAAATGATTTCGACGAATCGAGCTTAACAAATGAATATATACAAGGGCCTTATAACATTAGAGAGATAAAATTTAACAAACACCTTAAGAAAACTTACAAAAAAGTTGATGGTGTCCATAACCCTTCTAGACTGATATGCCTGGAATAATCAAAGCTAACGTCGTGTTTAGGTCAAACCCTCCCTTTAACCAAAATGTTTCATGATTTGAGCTTTACCCCCTTGATGTTGTTACTTTTGAAGGTTGAATACTCCAAAGCTGGTAGGAATATTATTTTTTTTGATGTACAACTGCAGGGCAAAGCACCCCACAACACTTTCTTGTGCAGCACGTGTATTTACAAATTTAAAAAAGGGCAAGGCCCAAGAAAGGAAAAAACAGATACAACAAACCACATTAAGGTGGTAAAAAGTCTATCCACCTGAACAACTCATCTTTAAACCTTAGTTTGATTATATATCCTAGTAATGTTGAGTCATGTATGAAGCCTTGACGCCACCTAGCAAAAGTTGGCCTGACATGTCTGAAGACTTTGTCATTTCTGATGATCCACAAGTTCCACCAGGCTGTAGGAATATTGTGAAGAAGAATTGTTGTGATTACCTCGAAAAGTTTATGAAGGTTTGGAAACCACCTTAAGGTCTACTAGTGGTTAGGAATCACATTCATTGTGATATCTCAAGGAGAATAGAGTGAGCCTTTCTGGTTTTGGTTTTCCTTCATGGTAACATCCACCCCTCTAAAGAGTGACTAGCTTTCCTCAAAGAAAATGAACATCCTCGTCCCCAGAGCTTCCTTATCACTAGCTCTTACTTGTGGTTTACTTTGGTCATTTGGTCTTGCACTTGCTATCATATTTTGTTATTGACTGGCTATATTATTGCCCTCGTTCTAGTTATTAAACTTCTCTTACATTGGCAATTATTAGGTTCACTTACATCCTACATTTTTCTATCAATTAGAATTTATAATTGGATTTATTCACACATTATTCTATAGATCCATATCAATTCTTTCAGCTTTCTATTAAGGAAAGAATTCATACACTAATTGGAGGCTACTTACTTGGGCTAGATTTCCTTGCTTCCTTTGGCTTCATCTTTGATATATTCTTGTATGCTTTTGTTTCTTTAACTTGTTAACCCATGAAGGTTTATCTGAACTTTCGTTGATTAGGATAATTTGTTTGAACATGAAAATTTTCTTGGAATATTAACTAGTGTTGAATTTTTTTTACTTATTTTGTGTGCATATACCATGTGCCAAATAAGACACGAGTAAGACCTCGAGTAAAGTCAAAGCATTACTACACCTTTGGATTGGTTGTACTTGTCAATAAGGAAAGGGAGAATATCCTACGGAAACCAATATTCAACGAAAACTTCGTGGAAATCACGTTTAAATGTTTTGAAAAAATCTGAAAAAATGTAGGTTAGTAAGACGATGATGTTCTAGTACCATGCAAAATTTCAAGTTAAAACACATTACGGATTGCGAGCTATGAAAAAAACAAAATTCAACAATGAATAGTAATGTTACTATTCAACACTATTCAATGCTGATTTTGTTTTTTTCATAGCTCGCAATCCGTAATGTGTTTTAACTTGAAATTTTGCATGGTACTAGAACATCATCTTATTACTAACCTACATTTTTTTAGATTTTTTGGAATATTCAAAATATCATTTTCGAGTGGTTTTCACCGGTTTCCACCGAATAATGGTTTCCATATGATATTTCCCCATAAGGAAAATGAAATGAGGTTGGCTATAGTGGAAGTAACTTAGGGTCATCTCCAATATGGATCCTCAAATATTTTGCATTCGTTCGGATTGGGTTGTACGGACTAGTTTTGACTTCCAAAGAGGCCCTGTATCCGTCTGCAGGTTGGTCTACATGTTTATTTTCTCGCAAATCTCACTCAAACCAAGGGGAGCTTTGTGGGAGTCCGGACAACAAACACGTCATGCCCTGACAACCTCCACCCACCCAAATGTCCTTTGCGCCAAAATGCATCCCCGTGCATGAAGCAGTTGGCGACTGGGCCTTGCCGTTAAATGCCGACGAGAAGCGGGTGGGGGTATTATGTCAGAGCTTCGTTCTCCACCCATTTGTTAATACTGGAGAGACGCGATGGGACGTCTTAGAAGCAACGGTGATGCCATCAGTGTTGGGAAACGCAGTAGAAAACAAAAAAAATTCAGCCTACGTAGCAATCACCCAAGATCATCTATGAAGATTGCATACAAGGTTTTAGGTCATCGCTCACCAACCGATGTAGCGGAAGTAGAGTTGGTGAAGACCGTCGGTGAAGATCCCCGCAGCTAGGAATTTCAATGACCTCCCAACCGCGAGGATATCGATCCCTCGAATCGTCCCGCGATCTAGTCCCGCGAACAAGTTCCACGAACAAGCTCCTCGAAGAAGGGTCGAAGGCACGACCCCTCCATTAGTATCCACACATCCCATAGCAGCAATCCAGCAGCGCTCCGCCGTCCAGAGATGAACGCCACAGAGAAAACTAGAGGGAGAAAACCCTAACGGATTTCGATCTAGAACAGCGTGTAAACCGGGGTCTAATTGTGGGGCAATGGGGTTTAGAGGGAGGGAGGGTGGCGCATAGGCCTTGGGGTTCAAGTTATGTTGCGCCCCCACCCCCTCCCCTCATTATATAGGTGTCCAGGGGGCTGTCCTGGCCGACCTGGGGCTTGTGGAGTCCCCCTGGGACTCCTACTCCCAAAGGGAGACCTTCCCACCGGGGAGTCTGGGTCCAAGGAGGACTCCTCCCCAAGTAGGGCGCCCCCACCACCTAATTTCGGCCAGCCCCCTTGGGGTGCTGATACGTCTCAAACGTATCTATAATTTCTGCTTGCTCCATGCATATTTTGTGTGATATTGCTATGATATAGATACACTTTCATACACTTTTGATCATATTTGGACTAACTTATTAACTCAGTGCACCCCAGTGCCAGTTCCTGTTTTTTTCTATTTTTCTATTTCAGGTTTCCCCCATATTAAAAGTGCTCCAAAAATTCGGGAAAATCAGATAAAAAATCAGCGTACCGGAAGCTTCCGGAAGAGCCCAAGAGGGGCCAGAGGGCCACCACCAGGTGCCCAGGAGCCCTCCTGGCGCGCCCTAGGGTGGGGCCGTGCCAGGGGGCCGCCAGGACACCTGGTGGCCCCCTGGCTGCCCCCCTTCGCCTATTTATTCTCCGTGACGGGATTCTTTCGAAGACAGAACCCTTTTTTTCGATCGCGCCTCTGTTTCGCCGTCGCCGTGCTTCCAAGATTGGGACCGCCAGCAGACCTCTTCCCGGCACCCTGCCGGAGGGAGGATTGACCTCCGGGAGCCTCTCCTCCACCATGGATGCTTCCCGGATGATCCGTGAGTAGTCTACCTTGGACCATGGGTCCGTGATCAATAGCTATGTGATGTTCTCCTCCCCTCTTTGTTCTTCATGGATTAGACCTTGTGAGCTTCCCTACATGATCAAGGCACATATGTAATTCTTTATGTTGTTGCTATGCTGCGTTTGCTAGGATCTGATGGATTATGAGACTATGTTTAGTTTGTGATTGAGTAATATATTTGGTTCTTATCTTTTATATTTTTGTTCTTGAGTAATTCTTGCATGTTCTCCGTTGTTGTTTATTGCTTTGGCCAAGTAGTAGGTAGTGACTCCAAGAGGGAATGTTATGCTCGATTGTGGGTTCATGCCCCTTGATGACTAGCTTGCGTGATAGAAACATGAGTCTAGGGGATGTGTTGTTACCACAAGGGGGAAAACAACGATGCTTGTGACCGCGGTTGCAAGGATTGTTTACTTTACGCAAAGTTCTTTTAATGCAGTTGTAGGTTGCTTTGGGTTTATACTTTGGGTGGGGCTTTGATACGTCCAAATTGCATCACTATTTTATATCGTACTTCATCCTTATTCATTGATATATTTCACATTACGATGATGTTCTTATGTTGTTTTGGCTTATTTTACATAGTTTGCAACTTTCCGGTGCCGAAGCAGCAGACGCAGGATTCAGCGGTAAAAAGTGGACGCTGAGTTGCTGAAGAACAATACCTCCAAATTACCTGAAAATCGACGGGGGGTATTTTCCAGAAGGATAACGAAGACTCGCCGAAGAGGGGCCAGAGGGGGCCACAGGGGCCCCAGGCGGCCACCTGGTGCGGCCTCACCCCTGGCCGCGCCGGGAGGGCGCCTGGAGCCCTGGGGCCACTCCCGGCTCCCCTCTCTGGCCTATATACTCCTCGTTACGCGAAAACCCTAAAAAGAGAAGCTTTCACGGAGTTCCGTGGCGGAAACCTACAGAGAAGAAAAGGGCTCTCCGGCGGCCATATTCCGCCGAGGAGATTACCTCCCGGAAGGGGAGATCATCGCCATCGTCATCACCGTCGTCACGGGCATCATCGAGATCATCATCAACATCATCCCCAACATCAGCACCATCTCCACCACCATCCAATCTCACCTCACAAGTTCATCTTGTGTTGTAATCTGTACTATCTATCCTCTCTACTCTACCGGTGTTGATTACTACTTTGTGGTGAATGCTATTGAGTTTTGTTGGAGAAATACCATTATGTCCAGATTGTTTATCATATATTTATCACCTCTGATCATGATCTCTTTTATGTCTTGTGAGTAGTTACTTTAGTTCTTGAGGACATGGGAGAAGTCTAGTTGTTAGTAGTCATATGATGTTGAAGTAATTTGTGTTGTTTGATATTTAAGTTGTGTTGTTATTTTCCTAGTGGTGTTGTGTGAGTCGAACACTCAACACTTCGCCTTCTTAAGGACCTAGGGGGATGCATTGTGTATTAAGAATGCTTACGGTGGGTTGCCGGAGTGACAGAAACCTAAACCCCAGTTTGCACACTTTTGCACAAGGGATTACCGGATCCTTGATCTTATTGCCTAGGTTAGGCTTTGCCTTAATTTCTATCTTGTATTTGCGGATGCTTGCAAGATGTTTAATCATAAGAGTGCACTTATCTTAGTCTAGAAGGTGTGCTAGCACAGATCCACCCACTCAACACTTATCAACACAACACTTGTTATCGATACGGAGTATGGCGAAAGCACGTGACTACCTCTCCATGTGTCCTCAAGAACGCTTTAGTCTTTATAAGTTCAGTTGCCAGGCTTATCCTTTGCACAAAAGGACTGGGCCACTTGCCGATCCTCAGTACTATTTACTTTTCTCGCTTTTATCTTATCGTTGCTTATATCGAAAACCCCTAAAAAGTTATCTTTCAGTGCTTGCAGTTATTCCTTGTCCACCATCACCTATCAGTACCTTTCGCTCCTCGTTGGGTTTGACACTCTTACTTATCGAAACGCTACAATAGATCCCTTTACATTGAGGGTCATCAGGCTTGCAACTTAATACCAGCGAGATGTTCTGGATAGATATCTCAAGGTGGATGATTAGTAGTAGATGCAGTTGGATTTCGGTCTACTTATTTTGGCATACCGCCCATGCTTTTGAGCCTCTTCCTTTCTTTGTAGCATAGTTAGCATTGCGGTGCGTTTTTAATCCTTTCAATTGCCCAGTTGTGATTTGTTTACCTCGCATAACAGTTTTATCGTCTTTTGGGAGAGAGACATCACTAGTGAACATCACGGGACCCCGGTCCATATTCTCATAACTGTTTACACGCTCAATTTATTTCCTGCTTTTACTTTCTAGTTTCAATCATTATTATCCTTTATCCCTTGTGTTTTATCCTTTGTAAACAACAAGGCCGGAGATATTGACAACCTCTCTGAACTTCGTTGGGAGCAAATTTACTTGTGTGTGTGCAAGTCCAGGTTAAGGGAGCAATATCTCAAACGGCGCGTTGCTCGCTTCACCACCTACTTGTAGTTATCAGAGTCCTATTGGTTCGATCTCAACCTTGGTATCTTTGCCAAGGGAAATTTGCTGCTATTCCACACCTCAGCTTCCACTTAGGGTAACCAACGAAGGCAAGAAGCCATTATCATCTCTCGCACATCAAGCAAATTTCTGGCGCCTTTGCCGGGGACTCCAACCTACAAGATAGGGGAGTTGCACACTATCTTTGACCTTTGCTTTTTAGTCTTGTTAGTTTACCTTTTAGTTTTTATCTTAGTGTCCTTTATCAAAAATCAGAAAAAATTGCCTGTCACACTTGATGCTACTATGGGTTCCACTGAAAACTATAAGTTGTGTGACTTCACTAGTCACAACAACAATGATTTTATCTACACTCCTATTGCCACACCTGCCACTTCAGCTACCTCTTATGAAATTAAACCTGCTTTGTTAAACCTTGTTATGAGAGATCAATTCTCTGGTGCGGGAGATGCTGCTGCTTTATACTTAAATAATTTTGTTGAGCTATGTGATATGCAAAAGTATAAAGAAGTAGAAGGTGATTTTGTTAAGCTTAAGCTTTTTCCTTTCTCTTTGAGGGAACGAGCTAAAATCTGGTTTCAATCCTTGCCTAGGAATAGCATAGATTCTTGGGACAAGTGCAAAGATGTTTTTATTGGGAAGTACTACCCACCTGCTAAAATTATCCAATTGAGGAGTAACATTATGAATTTTAAACAACTGGATAATGAACACGTTGCCCAAGCTTGGGAACAAATGAAATATCTTGTTAAGAAATGCCCTACACATGGTTTGACTACTTGGATGGTTATCCAGACTTTTTATGCAGGCTTGAACTTTAAATTTTTGTGCTGTTTCCACTAACCTTGTCACGGCCAAGAATAAGGGCTCAATTTCAGGTACTCCAGTAGTATCTGTTAAAATAGGAGATCACAATTATTATGGGCTATGCGATTTGGGATCGAGTGCTAGTGCTATCCCGTATTCACTTTATCAAGAGATCATGGGTGAGATTTCACCTTGTGAACTTGAAGAAGTTGATGTTACTATTCATCTTGCAAACAGAGCAACTATCTCTCCTATCGGAATTTTGAGAGATGTTGAAGTCCTATGCGGAAAGTTAAAGTATCCTACCGACTTTCTAGTACTTGCTTCAGTGAGGGATAATTTTTGTCCTATTATTTTCGGTAGACCTTTTCTCAGAACCTGTGGAGCTACAATAGATTGCAAGAAAGGTAAAGTTTCTGTTGAATTCAATGGTGAGCCATATGAATTTAATTTTTCTAAGTTCTCAAAGCAGCCTCGTGGTACTGATTTGCCTAGTAATGATAAGATTATTGAAGATATTGCTTCCATTGTGATACGTCCCAAACGTATCTATAATTTCTGCTTGCTCCATGCATGTTTTGTGTGATATTGCTATGTTTTAGATACACTTTCATACACTTTTGATCATATTTTGACTAACCTATTAACTCAGTGCACCCCAGTGCCAGTTTCTGTTTTCCGCTATTTTTGTATTTTAGGTTTTCCCATTATTAAAAGTGCTCAGAAAATTCCGGGAAAAATACATAAAAAAATCAGCGTTCCAGAAGCTTCCTTACGCCCGAAGGGGGGCCAGAGGGGCCCCACCTGGTGCCTAGGCGGCTAGTGGGCGCGGCCTAGGGGTTGGTCGCACCGGGAGGCCGCCTTGACTCCTGGTGCCCCCCCTGGCTGCCCCCCCTTGGCCCTTATTTTTACTCGCGTCATGAAAACCCTGATTCCAGACCCCTTTTCTCTAAAAGCAATTCCGATCTCCGCCGCCATCGCCAACAAGCTTCGGGGGACCAGAATTCCTGTGTCGGCACCCTGCCGGGACGGGGAAGTGCCCCCGGATTCATCTCCATCGACGTTGCTTCCTCCCTCCATGATGCGGGAGTAGTTCCTCCTCTGGGCTGAGGTTTCTACCAGTAGCTATGTGGTCTTCTCTCTCTCCCATGATGTGATCTTGATTGTGATCATAGGCTATGTTAATCTAGGATGATCCCATGATGTTTCCCCTTCTTCTATGTATTGGATTGATGTACTCACTTGATCTTATCTAGTATAATCCCCGAGACCATGGTGAGAGCGGTCTATTGGACATGGGTTAGAAGAATATTTTCATGAGTGATTTCCTTTTTTGTGTGTGGATTGAAGATTGAGAGTCTCTTGGTGCTTGCCTTTGACTATCCTTTAGATATGTTGTGGTGATTGTGGTACTCTCTTTGGATGGCCGCGGTGACATTGGGAAATCCACAGATTGGAACTACGAACACTGAGGTGTGCTTTTTTAGCCCTACACAATTCTCGTCCTCTCTTGACCACAAAGGAATGACCTCCGAGCACGTCTCCATTGCGCGTTTTATGGGGAATATAATGTGATTAGGCTATGTTAATGTTGTTGGGAGTTTCCACTAGTGAAAGTATGAAGCCTAGGCCTTGTTTCCATCATTGTTACACTGTTTGCACTCACTTTTGTTACATGTTTGCTTGCTGCACCTTTTATTACAGATTTATATTACTTTGTTTTGCCATACCTCTCACCCATATTTTACCATATCTTCGCCGAACTAGTGCACCTATACAACTCCTAGTTGTATTAGGTGCGTTGGGGACACAAGAGACTTCTTGTATCTTAATTGCAGGGTTGCTGGAGAGAGACCATCTTCAACTTCTACTTCCCTGAGTTCGATAAACCTTAGGTCATCCACTTGAGGGAAATTTCTGATGTCCTACAAACCTCTGCGCTTGGAGGCCCAACATAGTCTATAAGAATAGAAGCGTGCGTAGACATCAAGCTATTTTTGGCGCCGTTGCCGGGAAAGTAAGTGTTTGAAGGCATATCTTTAGATGTTGCAATTAAATCTTTTCGTTTCTTGTTTTTATTTTCACTAGTTATGTTTATGGAAAACCGCACTCTTAGATTGTTGCTTGGGGAAGGCCGCTTTACCACACCCATGGTAGATGTGACACCTTGGATTTTGGAACTTTCTTTTTCCGAAAACTTTTCTGATTTATTTCTGGATTTGCTATTGGATTTGTTTTTTGAGCACCTCGTTGGACTTGAAACTTGGGCATATTTTCTTTCCATGTTCATGTGACCCTTGATTTCAAGCCTTTCCCATGTCATTCCATGGACCCATCTCATCCAAGCCACCATTTTATTCAAGCCATATATTCCTTTTTCCAATAAAAGGAATATTCCTATTATTTGAGGTTTGTGAAGCAACCCCTACTTATGATGCTCCATAAATCCTCAAATAATTCCCACATGTCATTGATGTCATATCTTGCCAAATTATTCAAAAACATTTCATAGCCCAAGTGGATTTTTCCTCTAGAAAAGTCCATTCGTCTGTGGGGGCAGAATGGAGCTTTGTGAAGGGAGTGCCATTTCACTTGATCCATTGCTGGTGAAAATTTTTGTGCAATCTCATATGAACATATCATTGATCTCCACAAAATTCCACCACCATTTGCTTAGCCAAACTCCCACAATAAATTCCCAAAGTTTGGATGCAGGAAGGGAGCATTGTGAAGAAAGTGCATGATAGGGGACCCCATTTACCGTGAAACTTTTTGAGCATGATACTAACACAAAATAACTCCACCAAACCAGATTTGAGCCAAATACCATTACCCTTGTGAGTGCATTGTCAATATTAAGTTTCTGACCAGTGGGCCACATTGTGAAGCAAGTGCTAGATATGTGTGTCCAATGGCTATGAAATTTTATAAACATATGCACCATGCCAAATAACCCCAGTACACCAATTTTCAGCCAACTACACCAATCCTATGAGATGATAGCTTCAACTTTGCATTCTGTCCTAATTGGACATTTACAAAGGAAGTGCTAACTAGCCTGATCCAAATGAGATGAAACTTGGTGTACACACTCATCCTAGTGCATGATTGAGCTATGAAAAAGATCATGCCTAGGGAAGCTATGTACAAGCCATGCCACATCACAAACACCTTCTGCAACATTGCCACATTTGCAAAGGAAGTGCCATGTGCATTTGCTTAATTGAGCCCAAACTTTTCATATCTCTAGTCCTTTGTACCCAAAAGCCAGAAGACAACCTGGAAACACCCCAACCCCCACCATGTGAGCTCTGCTTCTTTCCCAAGATTTCTGCATCCAACTTGTCAGTCAATGTGTGGTCAATCCAGAGAACCTTTAGCCAAACTTTTCGCACAGAGGTGATCTACAGTCAAAGGACTTCATGTTAGACACCTTTGGCCACGTGAATCCTTATCTCTTGCACCAGTGCGCGTGGGGAGCAAGCACATGGCGTGCTCTAGACGCGCCCCGAGCGTGCCCGACGAGTCTCCATCGTGCCACAGTGCGTCCCCGTCGTCTTCCTCGTGTCCCTCCGCGCCGTACGACCTTCCCACCTCCCTATGCTCCACGCCGCCTCGTCCCGTCGCCCTCAGCTCACCGCACGCCTCGGCCGCGTCCGCCCGGCGTCTTCCGGCCACGACATCAACGCCCCCTATAAAAGGGAGCTCGCCCGAGCCCTCCAGAGCACCCCAGCGCCTCACCCACTCTCTCCTAGTCCCAACCCCACTTCCAATTCGTAGCCAGAGCCACTCCATCGCCTCCACGGCCGCCATTGCCGACGCCCTCCCTCCGAAAAAATTCGTACGGCCGGAGCCCTCCCTCTCCTCCTAGCCACCACTGTAGCCTCTCCAATCTGCCTCCTGAGCCCTCGGCCACCTCCCGTCCTCGCCGGAGCCGCCCGTGCTCGTGGCGCACCGTCTGCCGTTCACCGTGGCCGCGCTCCTCCTGCTGGGCCGAGGCCGCTGGCTGCCTGCGTGACTCCCATGGCCACCGGCGTGGGAAGCCCGGCTCGCCGCGCCCCGAGCTCCACCGTCGGACTCGCTCCTGCTCTTCCCTCGCCAGCGCCGCGCGCGGCCTCGCCTCCCCTGTTCCAGCCACGGGAGAGAGAAGACAGAGCAAGAGGAGGAGAGGAGAGACTGTCGGGTGGGTCCCGCTTGTAAGCCACACGTGAGGCTGACAGCGCGGGCCCGCTCCGTTTAAGTGGAGGCACGTTTTGGTGAATGCGCTTTCCTCCAGGGAAAGCGTAGTTCATTTCCTTTCGGCCCGAAATACGTTTTTGTTTAACGAAAGCGTACTTTGCTCTTCGTAGGCCAGAAGTACGTTTTATATTTTGGAATGCGCATTCCCTCCTGCTTCAGCCTGAAATACGCTTTCACTACTCCGAAAGCGTACTCCACCCCAAAACCAGCCCCGATACCGTTTCGCGAATATCTCCGCAACTGTAACTCCGATTGAGGTGATTCTTGTTGCATTGGTTTTGTTTTGATCTCCTCTTCATGTTGGCATAGGTTTCATGCCATGTTTTGATGTTGTCATTTTCTGGTCAAACCAAAGATGATGTTTGACGTTTTGCCCGTTTTTCTATTTGAAATATTTTTGCAGGGCGTTGTCGGTGTGCAAGACCGAGGGTGTTTCACACTCCTCTGGTGAAAGGCAAGCCACAATACCCTTTGCACCTTTGCAAAGCTTTGACGTGCTTTTAAAATTGCTTTACAGTGATATGCTTAAATTTTTGACCGTGATCATGTTGCCATGCTATGATTGATGTTATCATTGTCATGCTATCATTGAGTATGCTATTGCTATGCTATGCTTTTCCATGTCATGTTCATGCTATGATTTGCTCATGTCATTGCCATGTCATACTCTGCATCATCTTAACCACCACATACCAACACCATGTTAAGATGCTCATGTTACACCTGTTCATGCTATGCCTAAGTTATGCTTAACTGCATTCATAATGTTGCCATGTTAATAACTTAATATTTGTAACACGGATAAGTTCACCATCTAAAATATGCTTGATCATATCTGAAATCATTATGCTAGTATGCGATGCATTGTTATGATCTGATGCTACTCATGTTGCGCCTAATACTTTTGTTTGCTGTTGGAGACATGGTTCATGACAAGTTGATCAGGTGCCACCGAACCGAGCTTATCAGTGCAGCCACATTTGCCTGTATGGGCGGGCCTTGATCAGGCAGGCGGCGGTAGTCTTGAAAGCCAGAGTATGTTTTGCGCGCGGTCCCTGACGGGGGACAAATTTAGTAGACCACGTGTTGGTCAGGGCCATGCGATGGCTGGATTGGTTGGGTGGTAACGGAGGACACCTAACCACAGGGGCTACCCAAGACGAGATGTCGGTGATACGGTAAGAGGGACACGCGGTAGTATCCGTCTTGTTAGAGAAGTTCTAGTTCACTCCTGTGGTGCGAGTTCCAAGGATCCTGTGGGACAAGTACCGGGGTGATGGATGGAGGAAGAACTCCATAGTGTGGGTAACGTGTACAAACTCTGCAGAGTCACACAAATCTATTCGAATAGCCGCGTCCAAAGTAATGGACACAGTTCGTACTAGGTCACACCATATGATCAACATGAGTTCGGTGGTATATTTGTGGTAAGTGGATTGGTCATGCGATGACCAGATTGGTTGGGTGGTAACGAAGGACACCTAACCCGTTGAATGGTCACGATGTGACCCGGTGCTTGAGTCGGTAAGGACTCCGAGGTAAGCCACATGATCATGCGATGATCATGTGGGGTTCATGTGACTTTAAACGATGATGGTGTGTGCATTAGTTTTTATGTTGACAATATGCTTGATGAATATCCGTTTGCATGATATTGTTGCTCACCTGTTTAATTCACTAATGTACTTTAACCTGTTGCGATGTTATTGTTTTGCCTTGTTGCATGGTTGTTGTGAGCTTGCAAGTACATTCAATGTACTGACCTGGCGTGTTATGCCATATTTGCTGGCCGTGCTTTGGATGCGTAGGACGACGTTCCTGGTGTTTGGGAGCTAGGAGGTGTCCCAGCCAGTGTCCCTGTGGATTGGAGTTCATCATCACCGTTGTTGTTCCGCTGCCGTCGTTATTTCGCTGCTAGAGGGTTATGTTGCTGCTTGGTGTAGAGCTGAGGCTAGCCTGAGGAGCAAGCTGTATCTCAGCTAGCATTTTAATAGACCTCGTGTACCCCTATCTTCGATAATAGAAATTTGTTCAGTTCTATATCAATCAGTGCCGTGTTCAAGAAGACTTGATCTCTGGGCTGGTGCACGGGGCGTTCCGGTCCTCTGAGACGGGGTGCCACAACGGTTGGTATCAGAGCAGGACTGGCTGTAGGACCCGCTAGCCCCCGCGAGCGTTAGAAGAACGTTAGATTGACGTTAGAGCTAGAGTATAGCTTGCTTGTGTGATGCTATTGCCGGCTGCATTTGTTTGCTGCATATAGACGATATGTTTTCGCTAACGATCTGATCTGACGAGTGTAGATGGCGGAATACCCGGTGGGCTACACAGGATCCTCATCCGCAACCAACTTTGACTACCTCCTTGCAGACCTATGGTGGACTCTCTACCCCAGTGGAGAGATTCCAAGGTACCAAGTTTCCCAGACGCCGATCGGAGGGCAGCTGCTTGAGTACCGTGCCAACGTCTACGTGACAGCCACCATCCCCATCGGCATGCGCTCCTACAACTTCCAGGGTGGACCCGCTTCTACCCCGGATCGTGCCATCCAGCTTTCCACGTTGGCAGGCCTGTTAGGCCTACGCCACCAGGAGATTTTGATGCAACAGAATCGCGCCTTCCATTTCTACCCCACCTCGGGGGCGACTCCGCAGCAAATAAGGTTTCCTCGCCCTTTGGCGGAAGCCGGTGCGGAGGTGATCACCATGTCCCGCTACATGATCGCCCCGTACGCCCTCCTCGTCGAGCTAGTCCGTGATGCAAGGGATGCAAGAAGAGCTCTTGCCGCAGCCTTATCGTTGTCGACTCCTCCGCCCACTCCTGCGACCCCCGGCAACCCGCCGTCAGATCAGAACGCCTGAGCTTCGCGTAGTTCGTGATGCATGAGTAGTAGTGTTGCATGTTGCTTGTTGCATATTGATGTGTATAGCAATAAGTTGAGATCCTGCGTGCGATCTCAGTGCTTGTTCAGTATTGCTTTTCCTGCTTAGTTGGTTCTCGTTGTTGGTTTTTTGTTCAGTTTCTTCGGCAGGTGCTAACTCTGTTTTGGCAGGTATTAGATGACTGGGACGGACCCTTGCTTATTGTTCTTTGATATTGGCACCACGTCTGGTTCTGAGCTGATGCATCGTCGGCCGTCCGGAGTGGGTGCCTGTTTTACCTTTCTCTTTTCAACAACCGACCCGTGTTCTGAGCTGCTTTTCGGCCATCTCAGACAGTTGTTGAGTTTCTTTTCGCAGTGGAGACCCTATGCTCTGAGCTGCTTTTCGGCCGTCTTAGGGGCCCTCTGCATTCTTTTTATCAACATTGTCTCATGCTCTGAGCTGATTTCGGTCGGCCGTCGTGAGAAATGCTTGAACTATTCCAGTACAAGTCCCAGATCTGAGTTGTAAAGACCGTTCTGGTGGCTACTGGGTTATTCAGTGCTTTTCTTTGCAAGGAGTCCGGATGGTCATCGACTACCGCTAAAGCTGATGAGGCAGCGAGCCGTTCCTCGTTTGTTTTCCTCCGTGGTTTTCTTCATTGGTTCTTCGTTTGGTTCTTTGGTGTCACTTTATCCGCCCCGATGGAAAGTTGCTCATAACCCCGCATACCTCGAAGAATCAGTGCAAGACCGCAGAGCACCATGAAGACACCAAGTCAAGGACCCACACCAGCTTGCAGCAGGAATACTCAGCTTCCGTATGAGTTCTGCCCGAATGAGTCAAGTCAGCATCAGTCCGGTAACCATTATGGCCATGAAGATTCCATTAGTGGAAGACCGCAAGGAAATAAGGAAACCGAGCAAGACAAGAAGAGCTCGTACCTGGTTGCATCGGGAGCATTCTGGCTCAAGTATGAATCATCCGGCAACCATCATCTGCGTCAGGCATACATTTCTCCTGTAACCAGTACAATCGTAAAGATTTGATCAGTTAAAGGCCGCGATGATGCGGAAAATCAGCAAGTCAAACAAGAATCATGCCCAATCGCATGTGGGTCATGAAAGGACGTTACCCAAGCCATCACTTGAATCAAGTCTGCATCATCCATGACCGCCACAAGGATTCAGGCAAGGAAAGCAGAAATTGTGACCCGGAAACATATGCGTCCAAGACATGGCAAGCACCAGCTACAATCTTTTCAGATGCAAATTACTTCGGTATATTCCGGAAGATGGTCAGAATGTATCATGAAACTCACATCCAGCAAAGGAATGATTGGAAGGGTGTTTCCTCTGATAAGCCAGCAGGCAGAAAATTTTCAGGCACCGTGGTCAGTTTTGTTCCCACCTGAGTGAGGGAAAGCTTCGGACAGAAGGAAGCTCAGCCTCCCGGGACAAGGAACCCGGCACAACCGACACATACAGTGTACCAGCCTTCCTCAGTACGCCACCCGCGTATCTTCCCGACCAAGATACGCAATCTTCCACCACAAGCCACTGGCAGAAGCTTACGGTGCAAGACACTCAGTCGGACTCAGTACGCACCACCGATGGATTTCAGCACAAGCTACCCGACCGTCTACAATGATCTACCGCCGAAACTTCCAGCATAAGGAACAGATGTATCCACAGTATAAAGAGGCAGACTTCCAAAGCAAGACAAACTATCTTCGTCAGAAAGTTACTAAGAAAGCTTCCAAGGCAAGACACCCAGTCTTCTTCAACAAGCTATCGAGGCATCTTCCCGTGTGCGACACCCTGCCTTCCTCGATACGCCACCGGAGCAAGCTTCCGGGGTACGGTACCCAACCTTCCCCAACAAGCTACCCCAAGCTTCGCAGATAAGCTACAGAGTCTTCCTCGACATGTCATCAGGTCTGCAACGGTATTGTCAGATATTCAGTTATTCGAAGACCGCAAAGGCATCAGCATCGTCAGGACCCGCACATCTTATGGGCATCCTTCTCAAGTATGCAAGCTACCCCGACATGGATACCACCATGCTTGCAATCGGAAAGAGTTATGCACTTGAACATCGGTGAGAAACCGCAACTCTTGGGAGACAAGTCAGTAGAAGAGTCAGATACACACCTCGGCCTGGCAGAAAGACTAACAAAGTCATGAAAGCACCCCCTAAAGACCAGAAGCGGAAGAGCATTGAATCTCGCACCAATCGCGAGGGACAACTTTTCCTGTCTGACAAGGCCCGAAAAAAGGATGATTTTGAGATACCATTCATGGCAATCAGTATTATCATGGCAATCCAAGAGACAAAAGGTGATGGTAACCTGTCCATCTCAGAGGAAGATTTCGGCAGAACAATAAGCCGCGATGCAAGAAGAAAGGAACCCTGACTAAAGAAAAGCCAGTTCAAGAAAGGTGAGTGCCACATGAGCAAGACCCAGGGCAGACAAACATGGCATATGTCAAACCTTGCTGCAATGTATACCCCCGGAATGAGCATTGCACCTCGTAAGAGGTCAAAAGTATGCAACCCTTGCAAGCCGACGGGTAAGACGAAAGAATGGTATGGACCTCAAGTTAAAATTGCCTCGATCATTTGACGCCAGGTGGTCCACCATGGATGCCTGCAACAAAGAAATCTCATCCAGTATGGGCAAAGTACCGCGTACCCAGCCCATCAGCCCGAGCAATTACTCAAGTTCGGCATCGTCCGTCTTGCCAAGATACACCAGCCTGCTTCATTAAAGGTCACCCGCTCAGCCCGGCATTTTAATACAAGAATCGGATTAAAGTATATCATGACCTATCGCCACCCGGATAGGGCCACCAGTCAGGCAAATCTCAGCGTAAGTGAATGTCCAGAATTTTGTGCCCCGCTCCGGACCCTTGAGCACAGTGGACAGGCCAAAAGAAATAAGAGGCAACCCCACGTGCCGTCAGTTAAGGTCCCGATAGTAAACATTCAGAGATACCAACTGCCGATGAAGGCCAAGCTCTTGTCGAAGAGGCCAATCCAAAGGATTCAAGACCGTAGCACGAATAAAGCCCGAGGTACCCCAGACACAGTATGGGTATCGTCAGCATTCAGCCTATGACAGGACATCCTGTTACCATACAAGTCAAAAAAATATGAGGATGGAAATCAGCAGGAAAGGATGTGAGGTATCAAGGAAGAACCTTCTGTCAGAGCTACAGATCGGGTGAAGTAAACCCCCTCAGCAGTGATATATTGGATGCTACTATGGGAACAGTATGCGGTAAAAAGGAAATCCGAGAAGCAGCAAGTTTACGAAGGACGGTAAGCTTGCGATGGTTCCCTGAGAAACCAAATCTCGAGGACGAGATTTTTATAAGGGGGGGTAGGTTTGTGACACCCTGGATTTTGGAACTTCCTTTTTCCGAAAACTTTTCTGATTTATGTTCTGGATTTGCTATTGGATTTGCTTTTGAGCACCTCGTTGGACTTGAAACTTGAGCATATTTTCTTTCCATGCTCAAGTGACCCTTGATTTCAAGCCTTTCCCATGTCATTCCATGAACCCATCTCATCCAATCCACCATTTTATTCAAGCCATATATTCCTTTTTCCAATAAAAGGAATATTCCTATTATTTGAGGTTTGTGAAGCAACCCCTATTTATGTTGCTCCATAAATCCCCAAATAATTCCCACATGTCATTGATGTCATATCTTGCCAAATTCTTCAAAAACATTTCATAGCCCAAGTGGATTTTTCCTCTAGAAAAATCCATTTGTCTGTGGGGGCAGAATGGAGCAAGGGGGCATTGTGAAGCAAGTGCATGATAGGGGACCCCATTTGCCTTGAAACTTTTTGAGCATGATACTAACACCAAATAACTGCACCAATCCAGATTTGAGCCAAATCCCATTACCCATGTGAGTGCATTTTCAATATTAAGTTTCTGACCAGTGGGCCACATTGTGAAGCAAGTGCTAGATATGTGTGTCCAATGGCTATGAAGTTTTATACACATATGTACCATGCCAAATAACCCTAGTACACCGATTTTAAGCCAATTACACCAATCCTATGAGATGCTAGCTTCAACTTTGCATTCTGCCCTAATTGGACATTTACAAAGAAAGTGCTAGCTAGCCTGATCCAAATGAGATGAAACTTGGTGTACACACTCATCCTAGTGCACGATTGAGCTATGAAAAAGATCATGCCTAGGGGAGCTATGTACAAGCCATGCCACATCACAAACACCTTCTGCAGCATTGCTACATTTGCAAAGTAAGTGCCATGTGCATTTGCTTAATTGAGCCCAAACTTTCCAGATCTCTAGTCCTTTGTACCCAAAAGCCAGAAGACAACCTGGAAACACCCCAACCCCCACCATGTGAGCTCTGCTTCTTGCCCAAGATTGTTACATCCAACTTGTCAGTCAATGTGTGGTCAATCCAGAGAACCTTTAGCCAAACTTTTCACACAGTGGTGATCTATAGTCAAAGGAGTTCATGCTAGACACCTTTGGCCACGCAAATCCTTATCTCTTGCACCAGTGCGCGTGGGGAGCAAGCACATGGCGTGCTCTAGATGAGCCCCGAGCGTGCCCGACGAGTCTCCATCGTGCCACAGTGCATCCCCGTCGTCTTCCTCGTGTCCCTCTGCGCCGTACGGCATTCCCACCTCCATATGCTCCACGCCGCCTCATCCCGTCGCCCTCATCTCGCCGTACGCCTCGACCGCGTCCTCCCGACGTCTTCCGGCCACGACATCAACGCCCCCCTATAAAAGGGAGCTCGCCCGAGCCCTCCAGAGCACCCCAGCGCCTCACCCACTCTCTCCTAGCCCCAACCCCACTTCCAATTCGTAGCCGGAGCCACTACATCGCCTCCATGGCCGCCATTGCCGCCGCCCTCCCTCCGTAAAAATTCGCACGGCCGGAGCCCTCCCTCTCCTCCTAGCCACCACTACAGCCTCTCCTATCCGCCGCCCTGAGCCCTCGGCCACCTCCCATCCTCGCCGGAGCCGCCCGTGCTCATGGCGCACCGTCCGCCGTACGTCGTGGCCGCGCTCCTCCCGCTGGGCGGAGGCCGCTGGCTGCCTGCGTGACCCCCGTGGCCACCGGCGTGGGAAGCCTGGCTCGCCGCGCCCCGAGCTCCACCGGCGGACTCGCTTCTGCCCTTCCCTCGCCGGCGCCGCGCGCGGCCTCGCCTCCCCTGTTCCAGCTACGGGAGAGAGAAGACAGAGCAAGAGGAGGAGAGGAGAAATTGTTGGGTGGGTCCCGCTTGTAAGCCACACGTGAGGCTGACAGCGCGGGCCCGCTCCGTTTAAGTGGAGGCACGTTCTGGTGAATGCGCTTTCCTCCAGGGAAAGCGTAGTTCATTTCCTTTCGGCCCGAAATACGTTTTTGTTTAACGAAAGCGTACTTTGCTCTTCGCAGGCCAGAAGTATGTTTTCTCTTTTGGAAAGCGTATTCCCTCCTGCTTCAGCCAGAAATACGCTTTCACTACTCCGAAAGCGTACTCCACCCCAAAACCAGCCCCGATACCATATCGCGAATATCTCCGCAATCGTAACTCCGATTGAGGTGATTCTTGTTGCGTTGGTTTTGTTTTGATCTCTTCTTCATGTTGGAATAGGTTTCATGCCATGTTTTAATGTTTTCATTTGCTGGTCAAACCAAAGATGATGTTTGACGTTTTGCCCGTTGCTCTATTTGAAATATTTTTGCAGGGTGTTGTCGGTGTCCAAGACCGAGGGTGTTTCACACTCCTCTGGTGAAAGGCAAGCCACAATACCCTTTGCACCTATGCAAAGCTTTGACGTGCTTTTAAAATTGCTTTACACAGTGATATGCTTAAATCGTTGACCGTGATCATGTTGCCATGCTATGATTGATGTTATCATTGTCATGCTATCATTGAGTATGCTATTGCTATGCTATGTTTTTCCATGTCATGTTCATGCTATGATTTTCTCATGTCATTGCCATGTCATACTCTGCATCATCGTAACCACCACATACCAACACCATGTTAAGATGCTCATGTTACACCTGTTCATGCTATGCCTAAGTTATGCTTAACTGCATTCATAATGTTGCCATGTTAATAACTTAATATTTGTAACACGGATAAGTTCACCATCTAAAATATGCTTGATCATATCTGAAATCAGTATGCTAGTATGCGATGCATTGTTATGATCTGATGCTACTCATGTTGCGCCTGATACTTTTGTTTGCTGTTGGAGACATGCTTCATGACAAGTTGATCAGGTGCCACCGAACCGAGCTTATCCGTGCAGGCACATTTTCCTGTATGGGCGGGCCTTGATTCGGTCTGCCGGTGGGTTCTCTTGCGCGTATCTCCAAAGTAGGGGGGGGGGGGAGCTACGCGCGCGCGGCTGCCCTGATCAGGCAGGCGGCGGTAGTCTTGAAAGCCAGAGTATGTTTTGCGCGCGGTCCCTGACGGGGGACAAAGTTAGTAGACCACGTGTTGGTCAGGGCCATGCGATGGCTGGATTGGTTGGGTGGTAACGGAGGACACCTAACCACAGGGGCTACCCAAGACGGGATGTCGGTGATACGGTAAGAGGGACGCGCGGTAGTATCGGTCTCGTTGGAGAAGTCCTAGTTCACTCCTGCGGTGCGAGTTCCAAGGATCCTGTGGGACAAGTACCGGGGTGCTGGATGGAGGAAGAACTCCATAGTGTGGGTAACGTGCACAAACTCTGCAGAGTCACAAAAATCTATTCAAATAGCCGCGTACACAGTAATGGACACAGTTCGTACTAGGTCAAACCATATGATCAACATGAGTTCGGTGGTATATTTGTGGTAAGTGGATTGGTCATGCGATGACCGGATTGGTTGGGTGGTAACGAAGGACACCTAACCCATTGAATGGTCACGAAGTGACCCGGTGCTTGAGTCGGTAAGGATTCTGAGGTAAGCCACATGATCATGCGATGATCATGTGGGGTCCATGTATGTTTTGTGTGACTTTGCCATTATTTGCTTGAACTTTCATACACTTTTGAGCATATTTGGACTAATCTATTAACCCAGTGCACCCAGCTGCCAGTTGTTGTTTTCTGCTGTTTTTGTATTTCAGGTTTTCTGGCCATTAAAAGTTCTCCAAAAAATCCGGAAAAATCAGATAAAAAATCAGCGACCCGGAAGCTTCTGGAATCACCAAGGCAGCGGAGGGGGGCCACCACAGGGACTCCAGAAGGGTCCCTGGCGCGACCCCACCCTAGGCCGCGCCAGGGGGCCTCCTGGCTGCCCTGTGGGTCCCCTCGACACCCCCCTCCGCCTATATTTAGCCCTCGGGGTGGAAACCCCTAATATCGATCTCCTTTCCGCGAACTCGCCTCTGTACCGCCACCGCCGTTTCAAGTTCGGGGCTGCCTGGAGAAGCTGCCCGACACCCTGCTGGGAGGAGGAATCCCCTCCGGGAGACCATCCATAGCCATGGACGCCTCCCGGATGTGCCGTGAGTAGTCCCCCTTGGACCATGGGTCCGTGACCAGTAGCTATGTGATGTACTTCTGTCCTCTTTGTGCTTCCACTTTCGAGACCTCGTGAGCTACCTCACATGATCAAGGAACTTTTGTAATTTCTGTTTTTGCTATGCTGAGTTCGCTGGGATCTGATGGATTATGAGACTATGTTCAGATTGTGATGAGTAATATATTTGGTTCTTCTCTTTTATATTTTGTTCTTGAGTAAATTCTTGCATGTTCTCCGTTGCAGTATTTTACTTTGGCGAAGTAGTTTGCTTGCAACTCCAAGAGGGAGTGTTATGCTTGATTGTGGGTTTAGCCCCCTGATGTCTAGCTTGAGTGACAGAAACATGAGACTAGGGGATGTGCTGTTGCCACCAGGGATAAAACAACGGTGCTTGTACCCGTGGGTGCAAGGATGTTTACTTTACGCAAAGTTCTTTTAATGCAGTTGTCTGTTGCTTTGAGTTTACACTTTGGGTGGGATTCGCAACTTAATACCAGTGAGATGTTCTTGATGGATATCTCAAGGTGGATGATTCGTAGTAGATGCAGTTGGATTTTCGGTCTACTTACCTTGGCGTACTTCCCATTGCTTTTGAGCCCTTCCTTTCTTTGCAGCATAGTTAGCATTGCGGTGCCTTCATAATTCTGTCAATTGCCCAGCTGTGATTTGTTTACCTTGCTAGCACTTTTATCGTTTTATTGACCCTGGTCCATCTTCACATCACTGTTTACACCCTCAATTTACTTTCAGTCTTTACTTTCAGTTCCACTTTTATCTCTTGCGTTGATCCTTTGTAAACAGCAAGGCCGGAGGAATTGACAACTCCTCTGTACTCATTGGGAGCAAAGTTATTTGTATATGTGTGCAGGTCCAGGTGAAGCTAGCAACCTCGGCGCCATTGTTCACTTTACCACCTTCTTGTATCCTTTGGAGTCCTACGGGAGACAAACCTTGGTATATTTGCCAAGGGAAAACTTGCCGCTGCACTATATCTCACCCTGCACTTGGGGTAACCAACGAGGCTTAAAGAGGATTAATACTCTCTTGCCATCAGCAAGTTTTCTGGCGCCGTTGCCGGGGACTCCAGTCTACAAGATAGGGGAGTTGCACACTATCTTTTATCTTTGCTTTTTAGTCTTGTTAGTTTACCTTTCAGTTTTTACTTTTGTGTCCCTTATCAAAAATACAAAAAATACCTGCTGCTACTATGGGTTCCAATGAAAACACCAACTTGTGTGACTTCACTAGTCACAACAACAGTGACTTTATCTGCACTCCTATAGCTCCACCTGCCACTTCAGCACCTTCTTATGAAATTAAACCTACTCTGCTTAATCTTGTTACGAAAGATCAATTCTCAGGTGCTGGAGAGGACGCTGCCTTGCACTTAAACAATTTTATCGAGCTCTGTCATATGCAAAAGTACAAGGAAGTGGATGGAGACATCGTCAAGCTGAAGATTTTTTTTCCTTTCTCTTTGAGAGGAAGAGACAAGGAGTGGCTGCAATCCTTACCCAAGAACAGTATCGATTCTTGGAGTAAATGCAAAGATGCTTTTATAGGGAAGTACTACCCCCCTGCTAAAATTATTCAATTGAGTAGTAACATTATGAATTTCAGGCAATTGGATAATGAACATGTTTCCCAAGCATGGGAATGTATGAAGAAGCTTGTCAAGAACTTCCCCACACATGGACTGACTACCTGGATGGTTATCCAGACTTTTTATGCAGGCTTGAACTTTACCTCGCGGAACCTGTTAGATTCGGCCGCGGGAGGAACTTTTATGTCAACCACACTTGGTGCTGCCACAAAGCTACTTGATGAGATGATGCTGAACTACTCTCAGTGGCACACCGAAAGATCTCCAACTGGTAAGAAGGTAAATTCTGTCGAGGAGATCTCCTCTCTAAATGAAAAGGTTGACCTTATCATGTCTCTACTTACCAAGTAAGCTCCTATTGATCCTCAGGATGTTCCTTTAAATTCCTTGGTTGCTCAAGAGCAAGTAGATGTGAATTTTGTCTCTAGAAACAACTTCAACAATAATGCTTATAGGAGTAATTTTGGTAGCAATAATCCTAGGCCTTTCCCATCCAACAACTACGGGAACAACAACACTTATCCTAGCACCAAAAACTCCACCTTTGAACTAGAGACCTTGCTCAAAGACTTTATCACTACCCAAAAAGCCTTCAAAGAGAGTGTGGAAGAGAAATTAGATAAATTAGATATCCTCCCTTTGAAGGTAGACAACATAGCCCATGATGTAGAGATGCCGAAGATTAGAACTTCTCCCCACGAAGAGAGGAAGACCACTCCTATGAATGCCATCCAAGTCCAAATTAATGAAAACATTAGGATGTTGGGAAAAATAAAAGAGAGATGGGCCAGAGAAAAAGAGGAATAAGAGAGAATTAAGAGCCTTCCTACCTACCACAAAGTAGCCACTATCCAAGTAGTTGAAGATGTCCAAACTGTTAGCACCCATCACACCCCTAGTCCCACTGGACCTACCAATGGTGATGCTACCACCTCAACCATAGATGAAGAAACCTCTATGAACATAGAGGCTTTCAAACAAGTGAGCCTAAATGATATCACTACCTCCTTGATAGATAGTAGTGACCTAGACTTTGACAACTGCACTTTACCTGAAGTTATTGGTTTCCTACACAAGATGTCTAGAGACCCCCACACTAGCACACTTAATCTTGACTTCACAGAGCATATCACCAATGCTCTAATCAAAGTTAGGGGGGAGAATCTTAGACTAGAAGCCTACATACCTAGGAAGCTAGAAGATGGTTGGGATCCTATGATAAAAATCAAATTGAATAACTTCTCTTGTTACGCTCTTTGTGATGTTGGAGCAAGTACCTCTGTTATGCCCAAAAGAATGTATGATATATTTGAATTGAAACCTTTTGATCCCTGTTCTTTTGGTGTTCGTCTTGTTGCTTCTTCCGTAAAGAAGCCTTTGGGGAAGATCTACGATGTTCTTATCATTGTCAATGACAATTATGTTCCCGTTGATTTCACTATTATGGACATTGAGTGTGAGCCCTCTTGTCCAATTATTTTGGGACGTCCTTTTCTTCGCACAGTTGGTGTTGTTATTGACATGAAAGAGGGGAATATCAAATTCCAATTCACTCTCAAGAAAGGGATGGAACATTTCCCTAGGAAAAATATTAAGTTAACTTTTGAGTCCGTCACAAGGGCTAGTTATTCTCTTGAAAAGACTTGATCTTCTGCTTTAAGCCTAGCTAATGGCTCTAAAGAAGCGCTTTCGGGAGGCAGCCCGCAATGAAGTTAGGTTTTTCTTTTTGCTTTTCTTCTATTCTTAGTGGTATTAATGATTGTTACTACTGTAGCAACATCATTGTATCTTTACTTTTCAAGCTTTGTGCCAAGTTTAGCCTCGTACGACAAGGGAAGTGAAAGTTATGACATGCTGTCCAAAAAACAGATTTTGTCCTCGTGACTAGAAAAATCAGAGAAAAATCCCAGATCATCTTTTTGAGTTGAATTATTTACACAGCATGATATATACAATTACTAAACTTTCATATGTTCTGAGTTTTTTGATTTGAGTTGCATAAGTACCCCTAAAAAATTCGTTTTTACCTGCTGGTATGTTTTTTACAGATTCTGTCCTGTTTTTCCTTTTCTTCGTTTTGCAAATCTTAAGCTTGCTTTTTCTTTGCAAAAACTTGTTGGAAATCTTGAGAAACAGTAGCTCTTCAAGGTTATCTTTATTTCCAGTAGAGGAAAATATATTTTAATAGGGCACTAACCTCTCTAATCAGTCTACAATGAGTTATGTATGAAGGGAGTTTTCAAGTGCGCGATGGAAGATGATGAAAGAAGATCTTGGAGTGTCAAACGCTCAAGCTTGGGGATGCCCATGTGCACCCCCAATAAATATTTAAGGAGACTCAAGCGTCTAAGCTTGGGTATGCCCCCGTGCATCCCCTTCTTCCTCAACAATTATCAGTTCGTCCCTCATTGCACTATATTTTTATCACTTCATGCGTTATGTGCTATGCTTGGAGCGTCTCGCTCTTTACTTTTCTAGGTTTGTTTTTTTCTTTGTTTGCTGTTGATTCGTAGTAGATGCAGTTGGATTTCGGTCTATTTACCTTGGCGTACTTCCCATTGCTTTTGAGCCCTTCCTTTCTTTGCAGCATAGTTAGCATTGCAGTGCCTTCATAATTCTGTCAATTGCCCAGCTGTGATTTGTTTACCTCGCTAGCACTTTTATCGTTTTTTGGGAGAGAGACATCACTAGTGAAAATCACGGGACCCTGGTCCATCTTCACATCACTGTTTACACCCTCAATTTACTTTCAGTCTTTACTTTCAGTTCCACTTTTATCTCTTGCGTTGATCCTTAGTAAACAGCAAGGCCGGAGGAATTGACAACTCCTCTGTACTCGTTGGGAGCAAAGTTATTTGTATATGTGTGCAGGTCCAGGTGAAGCTAGCAACCTCGGCGCCATTGTTCACTTTACCACCTTCTTGTATCCTTCGGAGTCCTATGGGAGACAAACCTTGGTATCTTTGCCAAGGGAAAACTTGCCGCTGCACTATATCTCACCCTGCACTTGGGGTAACCAACGAGGCTTGAAAACTATTAACACTCTCTTGCCATCAGTGTTTGCGAGCTAGGAGGTGTCCCAGCCAGTGTCCTTGTGGATTGGAGTTTATCATCGCCGTTGTTGTTCCGCTGCCGTCGTTATTTCGTTGCTAGAGGGTTATGCTGCTGCTTGGTGTAGAGCTGAGGCTAGCCTGAGGAGCAAGCTGTATCTCTGCTAGCATTGTAATAGACCTCGTGTACCCCTATCTTCGGTAATAGAAAGTTGTTCAGTTCTATATCAATCAGTGCCGTGTTCCAGAAGACTTGATCTCTGGGCTGGTGCACGGGGCGTTCCGGTCCTCTGAGCCGGGGTGCCACAGTAGAGAAGTCTCCTCCACCTACTGAATGTATCATGTTCCAAATACCACTTGAGATAATTGAAATAATTAGGAATGATTGTTATGATGGAACAGTCAATCCTAGTATTCATTTGTTGAAACTTACAGAACTTTGTGAGTTGTTTAACATTTCAGGTTTGACAAGAGGTGAAGTCATGAAGAAATTATTTTCCTTGTCACTGAAAGGAAAAGCATTGGAATGGTATAGGCTACTAGATGATTCTCACCTACAGGATTGGGAAGAGATCCAGTCTCTCTTTTACTCCAAGTTTTATCCTCTTCATGAAGTTCATGAGAATAGTAATTATGTTTATAATTTCTATCCTCATGACGGAGAGAGCATAGCTCAAGCTTGGGGGAGACTAAAAACTTTAATGCTAAAATGTCCTAACCATGGGATCCCCAAAGATATAATTATTACTAATTTTTATGCAAGGCTCTCTCGACAGGATAAATACTTGCTCGATGCTTCCTCTATGGGTTCTTTCACAAACGAAAAGATTGATGCTAAATGGGAACTCCTTGAAAGAATTCAACGCAACACTGAAGATTGGGAGATCGACAAAGGTAAAGAGTCAGGTATAATTTATGAGTATGATTGCATTAAGTCCTTTGTTGAAACTGCAAGTTTTAATAAGTTTAGTGCTAAGATTGGGCTTGATTCTCAACTCCTTGTTGATTTCCTCAAATATTTTGCTTCACATCTTAATATGCCTAAGGATGATTGGATCAAGCATCATCAACCTTTTAAAGAGATTTGCAAAGAAAATAAATTGTTCATGATGATTGCAACATGCATGATCCAATTCCTGAAAATGAAGGTTTATATAAGCATGTTAATTTTTGTGGAGGGGATAGACCTTGTGAAAGGCCTATGATTGAAAAAGAGAAGTATTGTAAGCAATATAAGCATGAAAGAATAATCACTTGGGTCAAAGATTTAAATGAAATTGCTAGAGAATTGTGTGACCTTTATGCTTTTACTTGTGAACTTTGTGGTATAGAGGGTCACTTTAATTTTCAATGCATGAACTTTCAAAACATAACTGTTAACCAGTTGTGTGATAACATGATCACCCCTGATCTTTATGATGAACTTATGTTATTTTTGATGTGTGAAGAGTTATCAGAAAATACTTCTTGGCTAGATGTTAACGCCTTAGGAATAAACAACACTTTGCAAAATTGCCATCTCTATTGTGTTGTTAATTATCATGAAAATGATTACATAAGTAAGATTAGAAAGGAGGGAACTTTACCAAAGTATAAAAATGTCTCTTATATTTCTACTAATAAAAAGGAGAGTTTCTCCCAAGTTTTCCCTATTGTTTCTAATGATAAACTAGGATATATGGAGAAACTTCATCTCCAACCACTCCCTCCTAAGGTGAAGAAGAATAAAAGGAAGAGGAGGAGGAAGAGGAGCAAGAAGGAAGAAGAATGGGTATCAACCTGGCCTGAGCATATTCCTCGCATCAATTTTTATCCTAACGGACATAAATTTATGGAGGATGGTGAGCTTGATTGCATTCATTATTATCCTGATGTTAAGTCCGTAGGCACTATTGAAGATGATTTTGATTATGATATGCATGTTACCTATTGTGATTGGGAAGATAATGATAATGCCACTTATGATCTTGAAAATCTTTTTGGTGACAACTCTGAAAATGATGATATGGAAAGCTCTAAGCTTGGGGATGATAGGATTGCAAGTTCTTTACCCATTAGTGATGTGGTAATTGATAATTATTTTTCTAGTAAGAATAAAGAAAACATGTTTACAAATATAGTTGCTAGCAATGATAATGCTCTTCTCTACTATGATGATGTTATAACTCCTATCTACAGTGATTGTAAAGGTACCTATGACATAAGGAGAAATTATCCTTATGAAACTTGTCATAATCATGGAGGGAATTACTCCCTTATTGAACACCATCTTCCCAATAAACAATTAATCTATAGTGTTCAAGTTGTTTATGGTAGTCCTGCTCCCACTATTACCAATGAGAAAGATTATGCTTATGTGGAGAGTAAGAGTACCTTTTTGCATGTGGATCATGGTAACAATGCTTTATGTGATACTTATATTGTTGAGTTTATTCATGATCCCACTGAAGATTATTATGAGAAGGTAACACATGCTTATAGATATTTCAATAATATCAAGTTCCCTCTCTTTATGTTGAAGGTTTTGAAGCTGCACTTGTTTTGCCTTCCTATGCTTATTGCTTTGTGCTTCAATGAATTATTCTATTTTAATATTCCTATGCATAGGAATCATGTTAGGCTTAAATGTGTTTGGTATTTTCTTCTTGATGCTCTCTTTTGTTCTTCAACTCTTATTCCTACGAGAGCATCATTAAAGTCTTAAGCCTATCTTTATGGCTATAAAGAAAGAGCTCTAGGGAGACAACCCTTGTTATCTTCACTTTCAGTTATTTCTTTCAGTTTTTAGTGGTCTTGATGATTGTTACTACTGTAGCAACATCATTGTATCTTTACTTTTAAAGCTTTGTATCATTTATAGCCTCATATGACAAGGGAAGTGAAAGTTGTGACATGCTGTCCAGAAAACAGATTCTGTCCTCGTGACGGGAAAAATCATAGAAAAATCCCAGTTCATCTTTTTGAGCTGATTGTTTTACACAGCGTGCTCTATACAATCACGGAACTTTCGTATGTTCTGAGTTTTTTTATTTGAGTTGCATAAGTTTCCCTAAAAAATTCTTTACTACCTGCTTGTCTGTTTTTCACAGATTCTGTCATGTTTTGCCTTTTCTTCATTTTGCAGACCTTAAGCTTGATTTTTCTTTGCAAAAACTTTTTGGCAATCTTGAGAAACAGTAGCTATTCAAGAATATCCTTATTTACAGTAGAGAAAAATATATTTTATTATGGTTACTAACCTCTCTAATCAGCTTATGATGAGTTATGTATGAAGGGAGTTTTCAAGTGTGCGATGGAAGATGATGAAAGAAGATTCGGTTGTGTCAAGCGCTCAAGCTTGGGGATTCCCCCATGAATCCCCATGGATACTCAAGTGTCTAAGCTTGGGGGTTCCCCCGTGCATCCCCTTCTCATCAACAATCATCAGTGTGTGTCGCTCTTAGGTTTTATTTTTAGTTTTCTTTAGCTTTGCTTTCTGTTCATAAAAAGTTAGATCCCGTCTTACTTTGTGTGGGAGAGAAACACGCTCCACTTTAAAAATCTAGAACACATCATAGAATATTTCATGCCTATATCTTTGCTATGAGTGTTCTGTATCTTTTTCATAGCTACTGTCATGTTTAGCTCTTAGTTTTCATGCTTACACTTTTAAGAGATTTTGTTTAGTTTGTTGCTGGAACTCTCTTGAGTTTTCATGTTTATCTTGTTTAGAGGGTTTTCCTGTTGCACTGAGTTGTGTGTCTTGACTTGAAGTAGGTAATTGAGGTTGCTATTCAATTGTATTAGTAACTTGCAATAGTTTTGAGGTATTGCTTTGAGTAATGTTTGGACTTTTGGTGTCAAGAGCTTTAGCCTATTAGTGATAGATGTCGTATTTTGGGAAATCCGTTTTTATTTTCAAAACTTACAAAATTAGTTGAGAACTTTATCTACTAGATGGATCACTAATCTTTGGAGGTTCGAATATTAGGGTACACTCACGTACCATGAGTCGAGGATGCGCAAGGATAACCAAACCCCCATACACTCCTCCTCGGGGTACTTGTCTCTTTGTGAATCTCCTTATTAGATTGAGAGTTACCGATAATAAGTGCATGAGTTCTTCGGACTAATGTGAGTATTCGAAAGTTGACACTTCCACCTTCCCATATTTTGCTAGCCTCTCCTGTGCCGTGCATTGCTTTCTTCTCACTCTGAAAGTTGGCGTCCACCTTCGCCGGTACATCCAAATCCTTGGCACGATACGCTCTGTCATCATAAACCTCATTATATCCTTCCTCAAAACAGCCACCATACCTACCTATCAAGGCATTTCCATAGCCTTTCCGAGATACATTGCCATGCAACATCCACCTTCTCATGACTTGATCCTAATGTCATACATGCTACTTGCTTGATCCATGAGCTGCATGCTAGTTGGGCCTTGCCCTAATCATTGCTACATGATAGGCTAGTATCATTGCATATCCTGCTACATTGGCAGAGGCATACATTTGCATACTTCATGATAGTTTCATCTTCTTTATGATTTGAGTACTTTTGTACAGTGTGAAAGATCTTCTATACTTCTTGTAATATATAGAGTGTTGCCCCTAAAGTGAGGAAAAGATCCCAAAGAGGACAAAATCAAAAGATCCCAAAGAGGACAAATGAGAGAAATAGAAAGAGCCATTGAGGCCACCAAAAAAAATACAAAAATAGAAAAAAGGAGAAAAAGACATAAAAAAGAGAGAAGTGGGCACACTAGTATTCCTTTTGAGAGATCCACACTCGTACTCCCTCTTATATCTTGTACTCCATAGAGATTATCATTCATGCATATAGCTATGTGGGGACCTTCACACTATAGAACTTGGCTTGTATATTCCAATGATGAGCCTCCTCAAATGAGCTCTAGGTCTTCTTGAGTAAGCAAGTTGGATGCACCCCCACTAGTTCCATTGGAGAGCTTACCTTAGCTCACATGTGCATCCGTTGCATGGCAATCCCTACTCCTCACATCATATCTATCATTTGGCTTTCTCTCGCCTATGATTGTCATCATTTATGTGAGCCTTTCACACCCTTTTTGTCTTCCTCCTCCACCATATTCTCTCTTTGCCATCCTAAGTGTCAACTTTCGTGCTTACGCTCATCCATTGCATGAGTGCTCAAAATATCGAAAAGGAGTGGATCATTTTGATTTGTACCTGGCTAGTGGTCTGGGGATGAGTCAAGATAAGATTCCAAAGAAGACCAAGTGTGAAGCTTTAGTAGATTGAGTTCACAACACAAAAATACTTTTTTCTTGTATGTCCCTATCCCCTTTCTTGCACGCAAACACCATTTGGAGACATTCGAGTCACGGACAGCGAGAGCTCTTGCACCTTTATGTTCTTATGTTGCTTGTTTCAATGCTAAATATAGACTCTTTCCTGTTATGACTTGAATTGAATTGCATGCTTTGATTTCTTTACTTACAAAGTTCTTATGGTTGTTAGCATGTCACCACAGAAATTGTGCTTGTTATCATTTACCTACTCGAGGACGAGGATGAATTAAGCTTGGGGATGTTGATACGTCCCAAACGTATCTATAATTTCTGCTTGCTCCATGCATGTTTTGTGTGATATTGCTATGTTTTAGATACACTTTCATACACTTTTGATCATATTTGGACTAACCTATTAACTCAGTGCACCCCAGTGCCAGTTTCACTTTTCTGCTGTTTTTGTATTTAAGGTTTTCCCATTATTAAAAGTGCTCAGAAAATTCCTGGAAAAATACATAAAAAATCAGCGTTCCAGAAGCTTCCTTATGCCCGAAGGGGGGCCAGAGGGGCCCCACCTGGTGCCTAGGCGGCTAGTGGGCGCGACCTAGGGGTTGTCCGCACCGGGAGGCCGCCTAGACTCCTGGTGGCCCCCCTGATTCCAGACCCCTTTTCTCCAGAAGCAATTCCGATCTCTGCCGCCATCGCCAACAAGCTTCGGGGGACCAGAATTCCTGTGCCGGCACCCTTCCGGGACGGGGAAGTGCCCCCGGATTCATCTCCATGGATGTTGCTTCCTCCCTCCATGATGCGGGAGTAGTTCCTCCTCGGGGCTGAGGTTTCTACCAGTAGCTATGTGGTCTTCTCTCTCTCCCATGATGTGATCTTGATTGTGATCATAGTCTATGTTAATCTAGGATGATCCCATGATGTTTCCCCTTCTTCTATGTATTGGATTGATGTACTCACTTGATCTTATCTAGTATAATCCCCGAGACCATGGTGACAGCGGTCTATTGGACATGGGTTAGAAGAATATTTTCATGAGTGATTTCCTTTTTTTGTGTGTGGATTGAAGATTGAGAGTCTCTTGGTGCTTGTCTTTGACTATCCTTTAGATATGTTGTGGTGATTGTGGTACTCTCTTTGGATGGCCGCGGTGACATTGGGAAATCCATAGATTAGAACTACGAACTCTGAGGTGTGCTTTTGTAGCCCTACACAATTCTCGTCCTCTCTTGACCCCAAAGGAATGACCTCCGAGCACATCTCCATTGCGCGTTTTATGGGGAATATCATGTGACTAGGCTATGTTAATGTTGTTGGGAGTTGCCACTAGTTAAAGTATGAAGCCTAGGCCTTGTTTCCATCATTGTTACACCGTTTGCACTCACTTTTGTTACATGTTTGCTTGCTGCACTTTTTATTACAGATTTATATTACTTTGTTTTTCCATACCTATCACCCATATTTTACCATCTCTTCGCCGAACTAGTGCACCTATACAACTCCTAGTTGTATTAGGTGTGTTGGGGACACAAGAGACGTCTTGTATCTTAATTGCAGGGTTGCTGGAGAGAGACCATCTTCAACCTCTTCTTCCCTGAGTTCGATAAACCTTAGGTCATCCACTTGAGGGAAATTGCTTTTGTCCTACAAACCTCTGCGCTTGGAGGCCCAACATAGTCTACAAGAATAGAAGTGTGCATAGACATCACATTGCTATTCCCCCTAATTATCCTTTGCAGCAATATATGGAGGACCACGAGAATGATTTGCATATGCAGGAGAGGAATGAGCTGGACGAAATATTCTTAAGACAACCTGCTATCCTAAAGCACAACCTTCCAGTTGAGCCTTTGGGAATTTTGTCGCAACCAAAAGAAGATCCAGTGTTTGATCTTAAACCTCTTCCCGATTCGCTCAAATATGCTTATTTAGATGAAAAGAAAGTATATCCTGTTATTATCAATTCTAACCTTTGAGGGTATGAAGAAGAGCGTTTATTGGAGGTACTTCGCAAACATCGAGGTGCAATTGGCTATACCCTTGATGACCTTGAGGGGATTAGTCCGTCTATTTGTTAACATACCATCAACCTTGAGCCTGATGCTAAACCAACGACGGTTGAATCCGAAAATGATGGATGTTGTAAGGGCAGAGATTCTCAAGCTTCTAGCCGTAGGTATTATCTACCCTATAGCTGATAGTAAGTGGGTAAGCCCGGTTCATTGTGTTCCAAAGAAAGGAGGAACAACTGTAGTCCCTAATGATAAGAATGAACTAATACCTCAGAGAATTATTATTGGATATCGAATGTGTATTGATTATAGGAAGCCGAACAAGGCAACCAGGAAGGACCACTACCCATTGCCGTTCATCGACCAAATGCTTGAAAGGTTATCCAAGAATACTCATTTTTTTTATTTAGATGGTTATTCTAGCTTCTCTCAAATTCATGTTAACACTGCTGATCAAGAGAAGACCACTTTTACTTGTCCCTATGGTACTTATGCTTACAGACGTATGCCTTTTGGTTTATGTAATACCCCTGCTACTTTTCGAAGGTGTATGTCTGCTACCTTTCATGGTTTTTGTGAAGAAATTGTGGAGGTATTCATGGAAGATTTCTCCCTCTATGGAACCTCTTTTGACCATTGTCTCCACAACCTTAATAAAGTTTTGCAGAGATGTGAGGAGACAAATCTGGTGCTTAACTGGGAGAAGTGCCACTTCATGGTCAACGAGGGAATTGTTCTTGGCCACAAGATTTCCGAGAGGGGAATTGAAGTGGACAGGGCCAAGATCAAAGAAATTGAAAGGATGCCCTATCCTAGGGACATCAAATGTATTTGTAGTTTTCTTGGTCATGCTGGTTTCTATAGAAGATTTATTAAAGACTTTTCTAAGACTTCGAGACCCCTCACTAATGTTCTCCAGAAGGATTTTCCTTTTGTTTTTGATGAATATTGTAAGGAAGCCTACAAAGTTCTTAAGAAAGCTTTAATAACTGCTCCTATAGTACAACCACCTGATTGGAATTTACCTTTTGAAATTATGTGTGATGCTAGTGATTTTGCAGTTGGAGCTGTTTTAGGACAAAGGGTTGATAAGAAGTTGAATGTTATATCTTCTGCTAGCAAAACCCTTGATAGTTCTCAGAAGAATTATGCTACTACTGAGAAGGAATTCTTAGCAGTAGTGTTTTCTTGTGATAAGTTTAGGCAGTATATTGTTGATTCTAAGATTATTGGTCATACTGACCATGCTGCCATTAAGTATCCTATGGAGAAGAAGGATGCCAAACCAAGGCTCATTCGATGGGTACTCCTTCTTCAAGAATTTGATTTGCAGATTGTCGATAGGAAAGGAGCAGACAATCTGGTGGCGGATAATCTTTCAAGGATGGAAGATATACCGCATGATCCCATTCCAGTCAACGACAGTTTTCCAGACGAACAACTAGCTGTTGTTAAAGTACAATCTCTCTCCGACCCTTGGTTTGCAGATTATGCTAACTTTATCATTGCAAAGTTTTTGCCTCCAGGTTTAACATTTCAGCAAAGGAAGAAGTTCTTTCATGATTTTAGGCATTACTTTTGGGATGACCCATATCTTTTCAAAGAAGGTCCAGACGGGATCGTGAGAAGATGCGTACCGGAACACGAACAGAAGGACATTCTCAAACAATGTCACGATAGTCCATATGGATGACATCATGCTGGTGAGAGGACCGCACATAAGGTTCTTCAATCAGGTTTTTATTGGCCTACTCTCTTTAAAGATGCTAGAAATTATGTTTTATCCTGTGATAAGTGTTAGAGAGTTGGTAATGTTAGTAGGAGGAATGAGATGCCTATGAATTACTCTCTAGTGATTGAGCCTTTTGATTGCTGGGGATTTGATTTTATGGGTCCTTTTCCTTCCTCACACAAGTACACTCACATTCTAGTTGCTGTTGATTATGTAACCAAGTGGGTAGAGGCAATCCCCACTGAAAGTGCTGATCACAAGACATCTTTGAAAATGCGCAAGGATGTAATTTTTCCTAGGTTTGGAGTACCCAGGTACCTTATGACTGATGGGGGTTCACACTTTACTCATGGAGCTTTTAGAAAAGCTTTAGCCAAGTACGATGTCAATCATAGAATTGCTTCACCGTACCACCCTAAAACTAGTGGGCAAGTTGAGCTCACCATTAAAGAGATCAAGTTGATCTTACAGAAGACAATAAATAGAAATAGAAAGGATTGGTCAAATAAGTTAGGAGATGCTTTGTGGGCGTATAGAACTTCTTACAAAAACCCCATGGGCATGTCTCCTTATAAGATGGTTTATGGCAAGGCTTGCCATTTGCCATTAGAATTAGAGCACAAAGATTTCTGGGCTATTAGAGAGCTTAATGCTGACCCGAAGTTAGCTGGTGAAAAGCGTCTCATGAACTTGACTTCTCTAGATGAGTGGAGAAGTGAAGCTTACGAGAGCGCTAAAATGTTCAAGTAAAAGGTAAAGAAGTGGCATGATAGGAGGATTCTGAAACATGAATTTAGTGTTGGTGATAAAGTTTTGATGTTTAGATCCCGTTTCAGGTTTTCTCTAGGTAAACTACTTTCCAGATGGGAAGGACCATTTCATATTGAGGAAGTCTACCACTCAGGTGCAATCAAGATTAACAATTTCGATGGCACCAAACCTCAAGTGGTGAATGGGCAAGGACTTAAGCATTACATAGCAGGAGACCCTGTCAATGTTGATGTGGATTTGGTATATACAAAGTCTCATGAAGAACATGTCGCAGCCCTATTCCAGACACCAGCAGGAGAAGAATAAGGAAAGGTATGTATTACGGCAAGGAAACATCGCGAAACCGCCATAAAAGTTCCAGATTATGAGTTTTTTCAAAATATAGAAAATTTGAGGCCTAAGTGGAGCCGGAGACCAGCTCCAGGGGGCCCAGGCGCCCCCCTGGCGCGGCCCCACCCCTGGCCACGCCGGGAGGCCGCCTGGGCACCCCGGAGCCCGTCTCCGACTCCGCTTTGACCTGTTACCTTCCGTTCTGTGCAGAAATTTTTGCTATATATTTGCCCGGATCGTTCCGGCAACGTATCTCGCGATCTTGTGTGTTTTCTTTTTGAGCTGTTTCTGCCAGGAAAGTTTTCATCTAGACCTAGGTGCCATGGCTTCCCCAAGTTCCCCGAAGGATAACTTCGTCGTCAACGTCATCAACCCTTACCTCGCTGAGGTGAAGAAGCATCCCCAGATCCTTCGTGTGGAGGAAGGTGACCTCCACAAGGAGGATATGAAGGGACCAGTCAAGGAGGGGAGCACCGAGGAGCGGCTGAAGGAGATGGAACATGAGGTCTTCAAGTTCAAGAAGATGGTGGAGCGTGGTGTTGAAGCTAACTTCGACATCATGAATGAGATCGAGGCTTGCCACAAGGAGATGAAGGAGATGTGGTCAAGTTTGGCTGCACTAGAAGAAAAAGTTTATGGGATCCAAGCACAGATCTATGATCTGCAGAACCAAAACTGTGAGTATGAACTAAAGTTTCTGCGCATGGGTTTAGGTGCTGAGTGCAGGATCTAGGAGACGGGAATGTCCTTTGAGACTGGAGAACAGTTGCCATGGAAGCGCTTCGCCAAGGAGTACGTGACCGACAAGAACAAGGATGAGGAGTAAATCTCCTCGGGTAATGGCATCCCCTTAGCTTGTTCCAAGCTTGGGGGAGTGCCCGGTATCTTTATCTTTATCTATGTCTTTTAGAGTCAAGTAGAGTCGTATCATGTCTAGGGAAGTTATCTTATAAAATAGGTGTTTTCTTTGAGGTCTATCACTCCTTTCTGGAGAGTTATGTATCCGTGAGTGTGGAGTCGTCTATGATGGAATATTAATGAGAAGTTTATTGATCCCTTCGCTGCACTCAGTATTCTCTTCACGCAATCGACCTTATGATGATTCTTATGGGGAGTATTGACCTTATATCAGGTATGGCTTTGAAAACTTTATTTAATCTTGGGAAACATAGCTTTGGTCATAGCAACAAGCATGTTATTTTTCTCAAAGTAGCGACATAGCCAAACCCTCTTTGTTATTATGCTTGTCGTGTTATGCTGACAAGGAAGACAACTTGATGTGCTATGCTTGTTTTAATGTTTATGCTTTATATTGTTTTGCATCCAAGTCATCATCAATTGTCTGTTCTCTCAAAGCTTTTGCTAGCCAAACCTCTGTACTAAGCGGAATTCTGCTTGTACATCCATACCCTGAAACCAGTATCTTCCATATGAGTCCACCATACCTTCCTATTCGTGGTATTCCGCTACCACTCCTAAAGCATAGAATTTTTGTGTTATCCTTAGATGTTCAAAATATTCTGTTTTGTGCCCCTATTTTAGCTCATAAGGAAGTAGTAGTTAACTCATGACTTTCTTAAGTTGGACAAGTTTTACCCCGGGATTGCATGTCTAATCTGCAAACCCCTAATACGAGGAGGAACTGGCATGAGTGCGCCCAGCTCACAAAAGATAATACAACATACAAACCCTCCTTCACGCTTTGTTCATGAGAAATCAGAAAACTTTGGCAGTGATAAACAAAGGAGATTGCGGGGATGTGATCGTCCCCGTTTGGGAGCCGTTCCTCAAAACTTGTCCAATCTGAGAAGCAATTGAGTTATCTATTAGCATTCGTTGACAAATCATGCACCTCTCAAAACTTGTTTTCATTCTATTTGATTTAAGGATAACACTTGAATTTTCCCTGCTTGCCTTTAACAAGGCTTCCTTTTTCCTTTACTTTTATGTTGAGTCAGTTTCCCCTACTTCCTCATTTCCCAAAGAGAACAGACAATTGATGCGGATGAAGATTCATCCATATAATGCTGCATTAAAGTTTTGCCATGCCATATCATTGTTGACATTATCTTTTGATAAGTAAGTTGTTTGCAAAAGCACTTGCCAAGCAAACATCTTCCTTTGTGTTAGCATTTGCACTTCATGACTAATATCTTGTTCTTTCAAAAGTTCCAATTTATCTCTTCAAAATATAAAGAGAAAGAGCAAAGGTAAAAGCTTTTAGTTGTCCCTTGACCAAAGGACTTGTTTGCCATGATTTGATGAGTTTCCTTAGCCCTACTTTTGATTATAATTGTTATTACTCTTTCATAAGGGCTTTTATGAATTGGAGTTTGCTGTTTAGGATGTTTGAGTTTGGTGAAAAGATCATGGTGCTTCTTGTTCATATTTTATTTATCGACACTTCACTCTCTAAACTTGTGGACAGGTTTACCGAGCTCAGTTTTCGCTTGGGACAAGCGAGGTCTAAGCTTGGGGGAGTTGATACGTCCAAATTGCATCACTATTTTATATCGTAATTCATCCTTATTCATTGATATAATTCACATTACGATGATGTTCTTATGTTGTTTTGGCTTATTTTACACAGTTTGCAACTTTCCGGTGCCGAAGCAGCAGACGCAGGATTCGGTGGTAAAAAGTGGACGCTGAGTTGCTGAAGAAGAATACCTCCAAATTACCTGAAAATCGACGGGGGGTATCTTCCAGAAGGATAACGAAGACTCGCCGAAGAGGGGCCAGAGGGGGGCCACATGGCCCCAGGCGGCCACCTGGCGCGGCCCCACCCCTGGCCGCGCCGACAGGGCGCCTGGAGCCCTCGGGCCACTCCCGGCTCCCCCCTCTGGCCTATATACTCCTCGTTACGCGAAAACCCTAAAAAGAGAAGCTTTCACGGCGTTCCGCCGCCGCTCCGTGGTGGAAACGTACAGAGAAGAAAAGGGCTCTCCGGCGGGCAGATTCCGCCGAGGAGATTACCTCCCAGAAGGGGAGATCATCGCCATCGTCATCACCATCGTCACGGGCATCATCGAGATCATCATCGACTCCATCCCCAACATCAGCACCATCTCCACCACCATCCAATCTCACCTCACAAGTTCATCTTGTGTTGTAATCCGTACTATCTATCCTCTCTACTCTACCGGTGTTGATTACTACTTTGTGGTGAATGCTATTGAGTTTTGTTGCAGAAATACCATTATGTCCAGATTGTTTATCATATATTTATCACATCTGATCATGATCAATTTTATGTCTTGTGAGTAGTTACTTTAGTTCTTGAGGACATGGGAAAAGTCTAGTTGTTAGTAGTCATATGATGTTGATGTAATTTGTGTTGTTTGATATTTAAGTTGTGTTGTTATTTTCCTAGTGGTGTTGTGTGAGTCGAACACTCAACACTTTGCCTTCTTAAGGACCTAGAGGAATGCATTGTGTATTAAGAATGCTTATGGCGGCTTGCCGGAGTGACAGAAACCTGAACCCCAGTTTGCACACTTTTGCACAAGGGATTACTGGATCCTTGATCTTATTGCTGTGGTTAGGCTTTGCCTTAATTTCTATCTTGTATTTGCGGATGCTTGCAAGATGTTTAATCATAAGACTGCACTTATCTTAGTCTAGAAGGTGTGCTAGCATAGATCCACCCACTCAACACTTATCAGCACAACACTTGTTATCGATATGGAGTTTGGCGAAAGCACGTGACTACCTCTCCATGTGTAACGACCCAATTCACACAGAATTGAAGTCTCTGTGCTCAAGTGCCAGTCCCTGGATCGAACTCGCTGGCACACACAGTATTATAGATGTATATCAAAGTACAAGTGCATCATTATTACAACGTATGATCCAGAGTAAATAAGTAACAAGGTGCATAGCTCAAGGCTAGCTTATTCAATATAAATATAGCGGAAGCAAAAGCAAGTAACGTGGAGTCCCATCAACAGCCACAAGCGAACATGCTGAGTGTAGACTCGTAACCCTATCGTAACACTCTAATCTTCTGAGAAACCTGCAACACGAAGGTTACAGCCCGAACACGGGTCAGTACATCTGATTTGTACGGCAAGTAACACAAGTGACAAAGCAAGCCTACAACTAATTTCAAAACAAGAATAAGAAACAAGCTTGGTTTGTTGTACATAAAGTTTGTATTCATCTACTTCTACTTACTACTCAACAATTTTTTTATCACTCAAGTTAATAACGACCCACAACGCACAACAGCTAACTAACCGCCTATGAGAGCCCCCGGGATCATAGGATTTCTAATGGCAGCCATGAGAGCCCTCAGGATCATGCTTCCGTGAGTATTGTAGAGCCCTCAGGATACAATTGCACACGTACCTCCTATTCGTGAACATCATAGAGCCCTCAGGATACGATGCCACTACAAACACGTTCGTGACCGTTACAGAGCCCTCAGGATGCAACGTCACCCTATCGTGAACACTGTAGAGCCCTCAGGATACAGCGCCACTACCTAGACACAAAGTGAACATTGCAGAGCCCTCAGGGTGCAATGCCACACAAACAAACGTAAGTGAAATATCACAGAGCCCTCAGGATGTAATACCACTCTACAGTACCTCAATCGCAAGTTACCATTTTACTGATAAAAATGTTTTGACAACACTTGAATAACACAACAATTACTCCCATGGTTATCATTGCAACAGTAAGCATAAATCACATAGCACAATAAATACTAAAAACATAATAACGTTGGATACATTGATCAATCAAAACACGTGGCTATCCTACCAGGTTTCAGCATAAACACAACGCCCTTCACATGCATGGAAACATAGTATATGCATAATCAAAAGTGAAGCTTAACCAAAAGTGAAACTTGCCTTGAACGGTGTTGAAGTAATCTAACACTTATTTCTGATCCTTTCTGCACTCCGGACAATCTACACAGTCAAACAATGAAGCATTCAACACACCATAACACATAAACAATGCAACAAAAAAAGAACCAATTGAACAGCAATAAAATCAACTAAACAATAGCTAAACTTAAAGTACTTGTCAAATAAAAACCAACGCAAAAAGAAACGGCGCAAACGGGCGCACCGGTAAAAGGTTACGGCTGCCGGAAGTTCAAATTTGGATCAGCTTGGGATCAAAATTTAAATACTCCAAACTTCTGTAACACTAGGTCTACTGGCTAGATAATTTCTACACGGTCGCAACGCAACTGGAATCACTCGATTCCGAGTTACGGTTAAAAAGTAGTCGCGAAAACGGTTTCGGGTGAAAAACGGGGTACCGGGGGGGGGGGGGTCTACTGTAAAAAGGACTGATACATAAATAAAATTTTTGCAAAAAACGCGATCGGGTCCCTGGGCGGTTTTGGATCTAGATCTGAGAAGAAAAAAAATTCGCGAACCGTTTTCTAATGTTTTTTTTCCAAGTCCATCTCCTTCCTCGCGTAGGCTGCACAGGAGGCAGCCATGGGACCGGCCAAGCTCCGGCCATGGAGCTAGGCTCACCGGCCGGCGAGCGGGCGGCCAGGGCCGGGGCGGCAGCGGCCTGCCGCGGGAGGGCCGGCGGGGCGGGGGCGCAGGCGCGCACAGCCGTGGGCGCACGGGACGCGCGGGCGCGGCATGGGCAGGAGCTCGCGGCGCCATGGCGCGGGCGGCGGCCGGCTCCGGCCGGTGGGGCGGCGGCCCGGCGGCGGAGCGGCGCGGCTAGGGGCGGCGCAGTGGCGGGGTCGGCGCAAAATCCGGTGATCCGCACAATAAATTTTACCTCAAAAAAAACGCGAAAAACGCACTCCGGCGATGCTCCGGCGAAAAATCCGGCGAACTCCGGCGATGACGTCGGCGGCGGCGGGTCCCGCGGATTAATTAGAGCTAACCCTAAAACGCTGGCGAAAATAAATTTAGCCCTAATCAGGGCTATTTATATCCAGCCCCTAATCCCTTTTTTTTGTAAATCCGAAATAAAAACAAATTCGGTCTGCTGGAAAAAAACAGACCAGGCCCAATAGGCCCAAAACAATATTAGAAAAATCACGGAAATTTATTTTAAAATTCCGTCTTCACCAATATTTTTAAAATAATAAAATTGAATTTTTGACTTGACCAAAATAATAAAATAAAATAAAAACTTTTCAACTTATTTTTAAATATTTTTAAACACTTTTCTGGTATTTTAAAAATACCGAAAACTCCGAAAATTGATTTAAAAACTTTTCCAGAGCATAAATAAATTCCAAAAATAATTTTAGAAAATATTTATAACTCCAAAGTAAAATTAAAAAGTCTCCCATAAATATTTTAAACTATTTTCCAACAATTAAAAATGGGGATAAGTCCTTTTATATCCTCTCCAGCGAACTGCCATGTGTTGAAAAATGTTAAAAAATATTTTAAAACTCCAGAAAAATGCGGAAGCAGCAGGAGATGCATATGATGATCTATTAACATCCGAATTTAGAAAATTGGGATGTTACACCATGTGTCCTCAAGAACGCTTTAGTCTTTATAAGTTCAGTTGCCAGTATTATCCTTTGCACAAAAGGAGTGGGCCACTTGCTGATCCTCAATACTATTTACTTTGCTCGCTTTTATCTTATCGTTGCTTATATTGAAAACCCCTAAAAAGTTATCTTTCAGTGCTTGCAGTTATTCCTTGTCCACCATCACCTACTAGTACCTTTCGCTCCTCGTTGGGTTCGACACTCTTACTTATCGAAAACGCTACAATAGATCCCTTTACGTTGAGGGTCATCAGGCTTGCAACTTAATACCAGCGAGATGTTCTGTATATATATCTCAAGGTGGATGATTAGTAGTAGATGCAGTTGGATTTCGGTCTACTTATTTTGGCGTACCGCCCATGCTTTTGAGCCTCTTCATTTCTTTGTAGCATAGTTAGCATTGCGGTGCATTTTTAATCCTTTCAATTGCCCAGTTGTGATTTGTTTACCTCGCATAGCAGTTTTATCGTCTTTTGGGAGAGAGACATCACTAGTGAACATCACGGGACCCCGGTCCATATTCTCATAACTGTTTACACGCTCAATTTATTTCCTGCTTTTACTTTCTAGTTGAAATCATTATTATCCTTTATCCCTTATGTTTGATCCTTTGTAAATAACAAGGCCGGAGATATTGACAACCTCTCCGAACTTCGTTGGGAGCAAAGTTACTTGTGTGTGTGCAGGTCCAGGTTAAGGGAGCAATATCTCAAACGGCGCGTTGCTCGCTTCACCACCTAATTGTAGTTATCAGTCCTATTGGTTCGATCTCAACCTTGGTATCTTTGCCAAGGTAAATTTGCTGCTATTCCACATCTCACCTTCCACTTGGGGTAACCAACGAAGGGCAAGAAGACATTATCATCTCTCGCGCATTGATAACCCTCAACTGTAGACTTGTCGGCCATCTGAAGGGAGATATTTGTAGGAATTAGTTTCTCTAAACAAAGTCTTTTGTAGAGAGAAAAGGGCATAACACTCACTCCTGCACCAAGATCACATAAAGCAGTTCTAACATAATTATTTTTTATGGAGCAAGGAATGGTGGATATACCTGGATCACCGAACTTCTCAGGAATCTTGCCACTAAAAGAGTAGTTAGCAAGCATAGTAGATATTGCCTCATTAGTGACTTTTCTTTTATTAGTGACAATATCTTTCATATATTTAGAGTAAGGAGGTAATTTAATAGCATCAGTCAAAGGGATTTGAAAAAAAAGAGGTTTCATCCACTCACAAAACTTGTTGTAGTGCTCTTCTTCTTTGGTTTTGATGGACTTGCTTGGGAAAGGCATGGGTTTCTGCACCCATGGTTCTCGTTCCTTACCGTGTCTTCTTTCTAGGAATTCTTCTCTTGTATACTTTTTGCGCTTATTGGGTGCTTCTTCTTCACGAACCTTGGATGGATCATTCTTCTCAGCATCTTTTTCAGGTTCAGCACCATCTTCAGTCTCAGCATCGGAGGTAGATATACTGTTTGGGTCAACAGCTGGTTCTTCTTCTTCTATAGGATCATTGGAATTGTCAGCTTCCTTGTGTTTCTTTTTCTTCTTCTTCTTCTTTGGAGAGCTAACAATTTCTTCTTTATGTAATTGAGAATCTTGCTCGATCCTCTTCGGGTGCCCTTCTGGATAAAGAGGGTCCTAGGTGTGTGTTCCACCCCGGGTCTTTATACTGTAAGCTTGTAAATTGTCCTGTTTGGCATTATTAGCAAGCAAATCTTTTTGCACATTAGAAATTTGTTCAAGCTGAGTTTGAACCATATGAAAATGCTTCACAAGACATTTAACATCATTAACTGTTCTACCTAGAACATCAAGCAATCTTTTGATAGTAAGAGTGTTTTCATTCAACTGACCTTGTATCTTTTCATTGAAGTGATTCTGCTTCATAATAAAATTATCAAGCTCATCTAAACATTGGTCAGGAGGTTTACCTTTAGGGATGTCACTTGCATTGAAGTCTAAAAGAGAATGTACTTCTACCGTAGGTGGGTGAGTGGTAGGCTCACACAGCTTCTCGATCGGAGGTAGATTCTTTACATCTTGAGTTTTAATACCTTTTTTCTCTTATGGACTTCTTTGCTTCTTGCATATCTTCGGGGCTTAAGAACAGCATGCCCCTCTTCTTTGGCGGTGGAGGTGGTTCAGGCACGGACCAATCTTCATGGTTTTTGGCAATCTTGCCCATCAGTTCTTCGGCATCGTCCGGTGTTCTTTGCCTGAAAACACAACCAGCACAACTATCGAGATAGGATTTAGACCCATCGGTTAGACCAGCATAAAAGATATCAATTAATTCATTCTTAGGAATTTCGTGTCCCGGTCTAGCCTTCAGCAAACTGCAAAATCTCCCCCAAGCTTTAGGGAGATGCTCATCCTGCAACTGTTCAAAATTATGATTCTTTGTAAAGCAGCATGTTGCATATGAGCAGGAAAATACTTATCAACGAAAGATATAGCCATGTCTTGAGGGCTTTGGATGGATCCACATGGTAGTGCATCATACCATGCTCTAGCATCTCCTTTTAAAGAAAAAGGAAGGAGCTTGGTCACATAAAAGTTCCGGATCCTTTCATCAGTAGTAAACAAGCTACCTAACTCAGTGAGTTTGGTCAGGTGCTCGATAGCATCGTCATTTTCTCTGCCATAAAAAGGATCAGCTTCAACTGTGGATATAAGTGAAAGGTCAACAGAGAAATCATAATCAGGATCTGAGATGCATATAGGTGACGTAGCAAAAGTAGGACCAGGAGTAAACTTTTTCTTCAGGGAGTGTTTTGCTAGCAACTTCTTTATAGTGGCAGGGTCGGAATCAGCACATTCATTGAGTTCCCTGCAAAGATCATCATCAAGTATAATATAATCATCCTCAAGGAGCTTTTCCTTAAGGCCTGCAAAGTTATGAGTTTTTCCAATAGGAGTTTGGGTAACAGGAATTTCATCACCCGAAAGTCGGGCAGCTGCAGCAATCTGTTCATCTATAAAAGAACCAAGTGAACCTGTAGTCTCAAAGGTAGTAGAAGCATCATCAAAAGTATCTGACATATTGCCAGACTTAGCAGAAGTAGCATGTAATCGTGGTGAATCAAACTGACTCATAACTGAAGGTGAATCAAGTTTAGCACTAGTGCTAAGAGCAGTACCTCGTCTCGTACGGGATGGTAGGATCGGAACCTTGGGGTCTCCTTTCTTAACCATAATGGATAACGTGCAGCAGGTAGGATACTTCGAGTAGACCTGTAAATAAAGCTATGGTCCCCGGCAACGGCGCCAGAAAACAGTACTTGATAACCCTCAACTGTAGGGGATCGAGATAGTCTTCGCGGGCAAGATAACCCAATTTATTGATTCGACACTTGGGGACACAAAGAATACGTACAGGCTTTGACAATTGAGTTGTCAATTCAACCGCACCTGAAATAAACACTTGCTTGCACAAAAGTATTAGGAGCAACTGTGATACGGTGGTAATAGTGGTGGTGATAATAGTGGTAATAGTGATAGTGGAACAGCAAAAGTAAAACAGCGAAAGTAAACAACTAGTAACCAGCAGAAAGAAAACACTGTAGGCTAGGGAGATGGATGGTTGGGCGTTGCTTGGATGAGAACGAACATGCAACAGATTCTAACTTGGGAAAGGCTCACAGAAAACAAAGGATCATCTAGGCAAATATCAAACATCAAGCATGTATCCCAGGGAAGTTGTACGTGCTTGCAATAAGAACTTTGCACACCATCTTTTGTCCTTCGCTCCCGCTACGAACGGGGCCAAAAGGAACTTAGGGAAATTAAGGTCTCCTACAGCGGAGAACCGGAACAAAGCATTAACACTTCATGGATACACGGAATCCTCAAATTATAGTCCATCCCCTTTGGTGTCCCAGGCTGTCACCACTAGGATCGCCGGTTCCGGACTCTAATAGGTGCATACAACTCATAGATAGGATCAAGAACACCACAAACTCAAGAAACGAAAGGGTGATCAGATCTGAAATCATGGCACTCGGGCCCAAAGTGACAAGCAATAAGAGCAACAAGTTGTAAAAGAGATGATAAACACCAAGTAGATGATAGGCAACATGCCCACAACAAATCTGATTGAACTATTACATGATCTAACTCATCCAATCCCTACCATCCCCTTTGCCTACAACAGGGAATTACTCACACATGAAAGGAGAAGTCATGGATGGGTGATGGAGAGGTGATGACGATGACGATGGCGATGATTTCCCCCTCACCGGAGGCCAATTCAGCCTCCAGATTAGCTCTCCGGAGAAGAACAGAGGGTTGCAGCGGCTCCGCAGCGTAGATCAAAAAAGCGACTCCTATTTCGATGTTTTCTCGACGGGAGAATAAATAGGGGCCAAGGTAGGTCACCAGGGGGTGTGGGACCCACCCAGGAGGGCATGTGGCGCGGCCAGGGGGTGGGGCCGCGCCAGGCACCCTCCTGGATGCCCCCTGGCTTCCCTGTGGCCCCCCTTTGGCCTGACGGAAGCTTCCGGAACGCTGATTTTTAATATAATTTTTTGGGATTTTTCCAGCATATCTAAATATCCAGAAACCTGCACAAAAGAAAAACAACACTGGTAGCTCTGATAAAACAGCGTCAGTCCGGGTTAGTTTCTTCAAAATTATGCAAGAATGAAGTCAAAACAATAGCAAAAGTGTTTGGAAAAGTAGATACGTTTGCAAAAGTGTTTGGAAAAGTGTTTAAAAAAAATCAGCGTACCGGAAGCTTCCGGAAGAGCCCGAGAGGGGCCAGAGGGCCACCACCAGGTGCCTAGGCGCCCTCCCGGCGCGCCTCATGACGAGAGAGTTGACGGGTGCAACATCTCTCCTCGTTGGTTACCCCAAGTGGAAGGTGTAGGATAACGGAAAATTTCCTTCGGTGAAGATACCAAGGTTTGTCTCTAGTAGGACTCTGGAGATAATAAGTAGGTGGCAAGAAAGAAATGGCACCGTTTGAGACAAAAGTTTCTTCCTTGACCTGGACCTGCACACAACACAAATAACTTTGCTTCCCAACGAGTACAGAGAGGTTGTCAATCTCTCCGGCCTTGCTATTCACAAAGGATCAACGCAACAGATAATAGTGATAATGATAACAGCTAGAAAGTAAAAGAAAGAAAGTAAAAGCAAGAAAGTAAATAAGCGTGTAAACAACAATGAGAATATGGACCGGGGTCCCGTGATGTTCACTAGTGATGTCTCTCTCCCAAAAGACGATAAAAACGGCTATCCGAGATATACAAATTACAGTTGGGAAATTGACAGGAGTATAAACGCACCGCAATGCTAACTATGCTACAAAGAAAGGAAGAGGCTCAAAAGCATGGGAGGTACGCCAAAATAAGTAGACCGAAATCCAACTGCATCTACTACTAATCATCCACCTTGAGATATCTATCCGGAACATCTCGCTGGTATTAAGTTGCGAGCCCCACCCAAAGTGTAAACCCAAAGCAACAGACAACTACATTAGAAAGCACTTTGCGTAAAGTAAACAATCCTTGCAACCGCGGTTACAAGCACCGTTGTTTTCCCCCTTGTGGCAACAACAAATCCCCTAGACTCATGTTTTTGTCACTCAAGCATGTCGTCGGGGGGCATGAACCCACAATCGAGCATAACGTTCCCTCTTGGAGTTACTACCTACTACTTGGCCAAACAAATAAATAGCAACGAAGAACATGCAAGAATTACTTAGGAACAAAAATATAAAAGATAAGAACCAAATATATTACTCTATCGCAATCTGAACATAATCTCATAATCCATCAGATCCCAGCAAACTCAGCATAGCAACAACAGAAAGATTACATATGTGCCCCGATCATGTAGGGCAGCTCACGAGGACTAAACCATGAAGAACAAAGAGGGGGGGGGAGAACATCACATAGCTACTGATCACGGACCCATGGTCCAAAGAAAACTACTCACGGCACATCCGGGAAGCGTCCATGGTGGAGGGGAAGCTCCCGGAGGTCGATCCTCCCTCCTGCAGGGTGCCGGGAAGAAGTCTGCTGGCGCTCACGATCTTGGAAGCGCGGCGGCGGCGGAACAGAGGAGAGATCACGAAAAAGGGTTCTGTCTTCGAGGGTTTCGCTTCACGGGGATTAAATAGGCAAAGGGGGGCAGCGAGGGGGGCCACCAGGGGTCCAGGCGGCCACCCGGCGTGGCCCCACTCTAGGCCGCGCCACCTGGCCGCGTGGGCACCAGGTGGGGCCCCTCCGGCCCTCCTTTGGGACCCTGGAAGCTTCCGCTGCGCTGATTTTTTATCTGATTTTCCCGGATTTTTGGAGCACTTTTAATATTGGGGAAAAACTGAAATAGAAAAACAACAGAAAAAATAAAATGGCACTGGGTTGCATTGAGTTAATAGGTTAGTTCAAATTTGATCAAAAGTGTATGAAAGTGTATCTAGATCATAGAAATATCACACAAAACATGCATGGCGCAAGCAGAAATTATAGATATGTTTGGGACGTATCAACATCCCCAAGCTTAATTCCTGCTCGTCCTCGAGTAGGTAAATGATAACAAGCATAATTTCTGTGGTGACATGCTAGCAACCATATAAGAAGTTTGAGAATTAAACAAATCAACATATGTGATTCAATTGAAGTCATAACATGCAAGAGTCTATATTAGCATTGAAACAAGCAACAAAAGAACATTAGGTGCAAGAGCTCTCGCTGTCCGTGACTCGAATGTCTCCAAATGGTGTTTGCATGCAAGAAAGGGGATGCGGAATACGAGAAAAAAGTATTTTTGTTGAGAACTCAATATACTAAAGTTTCACACTTGGTCTTCTTTGGAATCTTATCTTGACTCGTCCTCAGACCACTAGCCAGGTACAAGTCAATTTGATCCACTCCTTTTCAATATTTTGAGCACTTATGCAATGGATGAGTGATACGTCCAAAACGTATCTATAATTTCTTCTTGCTCCATGCCTCTTTTTTGTGATATTTCTATGATATTGATGAACTTCCATACAATTTTGATCATATTTGGACTAACCTATTAATACAGTGCACCCCAGTGCCAGTTCCTGTTTTCTACTGTTTTTCTATTTCAGGTTTCCCTCATATTAAAATGCTCCAAATATTCGGGAAAAATCCAATAAAAAATCAGCGTAGAAGAAGCTTCGGGAATCACCGAGGGGGGGGGGGGGCAGAGGGGACCCACCAGGGCCCCAGGCGCCCTCCCGGCGCGCCCTAGGGTGAGGCCGCGCCAGGGGGCCGCCTGGACCCCTGGTGGCCCCCCTGGCTTCCCCCCTTCGCCTATTTATTCCTCGTAACAAGAAACCCCCGTGAGGGGAACCATTTTTCGCGATCTCTCCTCTGTTCCGCCGCCGCCGCGCTCCAAGATCGGGAGCACCAGAAGACCTCTTCCTGGCACCCTGCCGGAGGGAGGAACCACCTCCGGGAGCTTCTCCACCACCATGGATGCTTCCCGGATGAACCGTGAGTAGTCAACCTTGGACCATGGGTCTATGATCAGTAGCTATGTCATGTTCTCCTCCCCTCTTTGTTTTTCATGGATTAGACCTTGTGAGCTGCCCTACATGATCGAGGCACATATGTAATATTTCTGCTGTTGCTATGCTGAGTTTGCTGGGATCCGATGGATTATGAGATTATGTTCAGATTGTGTTTGAGTAATATATTTGATTATCCTCTTTTATATTTATATTCTAGAGTAATTCTTGCATGTTCTCTGTTGCTGTTTATTGCTTTGGCCAATTAGTAGGTAGTGACTCCAAGAGGGAGCGTTATGCATGATTGTGGGTTCATGCCCCCTGATGACTAGCTTGGGTGACAGAAACATGAGTCTAGGGGATGTGCTGTTGCCACAAGGGGAAAACAACGGTGCTTGTACTTGCGGGTGCAAGGATTGTTTAATTTACGCAAAGTTCTTTAATGCAGTTGTCCGTTGCTTTGAGTTTACACTTTGGGTGGGATTCACAACTTAATACCAGCGAGATGTTCTGGATAGATATCTCAAGGTGGATGATTAGTAGGTAGATGTAGATGGATTTCGGTCTACTTGTCTTGGCGTACCGCCCATGCTTTTGAGTCTCTTCCTTTCTTTATAGCATAATTAGCATTGGTTTGCGCACATAATCCTGTCAATTGCGCAGCTGTAATTTGTTTACCTCGCATGGCTATTTTATCGTCTTTTGGGAGAGAGACATCACTAGTGAACATCATAGGACCGCGGTCCATATTTCCATCACCGTTTATGCCCGCTATCAATTTACTTTTAGTATTTACTTTTCCGTTTCTATCACTATCATTATTATCCCGTGCATTTTATCTGTAACATCCCGATGCTCGGAATGTTTAATAAAAATATTTACAAAAAGTAGAGTCAGAAAATTTCATTTATTTTATTTGGTTATTAAAAGCTTAAATGGGTTTTTTATAATTTAGAGATTTTAATTTGATTAAAAACCAAAATAAATTAAATTTTGAGTTCTTATTTTTATATAGCTTTCTTGTTTTTATTTGATTTTCCCAAAATCATTTGGTTTCTCTATGCTAGTATGTCTTATATTTTATTTTGTTAAAAAAATCAATAATTTTATTGATCCTTTTCCCTTTCTTTTCATTCTCCTCATTGGTCTTTATTTTGTGCATGATCTATGTATGCACGTGGTGCATATCTTTCTTATTTTCTTTGGTCATTGAACAAATGGGTATGAGATGGTCTTTGCTTGCCATCATACGTGTGTGTGTCATCTACCTAGCACATATATGTTTATTTCTTTCTTTCTTTTCTAATCAGCCATCAAGAAATTTAGGCCCAAGGCCCATGGCAAAACTAACGTGAGAAACCAGCCCAGTTGACGGCACCGGAGTCATCTTCTTCCTCCCCACCACACATGTACCTGTTCAAGTTCAACTCATACTCAGAAGAAACGCTTCCTCTTCCTTTCTTCATCAATTCTTTCACCGTTTCTATTAGTCATTAATACAAAAATTACTCACCATGAAGCATAGAACCCATTCAGGCAATAAAAATCCAATTTCTTTGCTTTAAATTTTCCAAACCGACCTCGTGCTCCGAATGCCAAGAGTTGACATTCACCTCTCGATCTCCTTCCACAGTCTATAAAAGGAGGAGCCGAGGTGAACCTCGCGCGGCTCTCTTCTTCCTCCTCCATTTTTGTTCTTACACTTTCTCCAAAGGAGCTCTGTGGTGCTCGTACTCATGCTTCAAAGCTACACGTATAATTTCTTCTTCAATTCTGTTCATCGCATCGATTCATCCGACACGGTGAGTTTCTGCCCAGTTTCTTTTGCACGACCACTCAAAATTGATCATGCTATCTCCTAGACATCATGTTTTTTCCTATCTTCGTAGTTGATCACGAGTACCATCATCACATGAACCGGATGTTTTTTCAATGGCATGATCTTGTTTACGTAGTTTTTGTTCATGTTTCTCGGATAATTTCGTGCCAAATATATCAAATTCTTTCTATGAACATAGAATCCTATTGGTGAAATTAATTTTCTAGATCGGTAATCGTTTGTTTAGAATAAATTTTATTTAATCGTTCGTGTTAATTAGAATAATTTATTTTTTGTACGATTACGTGTGGTAATCTCTTGCATCATGTAATAGTGTGATATGCCTTTGTGTTAGTTCTTGTGAATTATTAGCATGTATATTAGTTGTTGATGAAGTTCTATTTTACTGTATGATGTTTTGTATATGTTCATGACATGTGTAGGAGTCGTTCCTAATAATTTTATTTATGTGTGTTGGATGTGAATGACTAGATTATTATAATGACTTCTTTTATTTGTTAATTATATTTTTGTATGTTGTAGCGTGTTGTTATCTTCTTTATAAATCATGTATTCCGCTCTTTGCATGTATATATTTTTGGTGAATGTTCATCATGCTTATAATTTCGTAGGATTATTCTAGGCTTCACTTTATTTATTAAATCATGAAATAGTTTATGTTTTGATTATTTTATTTTTTCTTAGCATGATTATATCTTTTATTGATTTACATATTATTATTATTTTAAAAATGTCACATGTTTCATTTATTGGTTTAAATCATGTCTAGATGTTTATATATTTTTGTGTATGTGTTGTTGCATAGTTTCTTTATGCTAGATGTTATGAAACGATCTCTTGTTTGATAACAAATATATTGTGGTTCTTTGTCGCATAACATATTATTGCCTAGTTGATCCTCTTATTTTGTAGATGATTGTTATCCAAGATTTCATGTTGAATAGTTGTATGCCATGATATTATTTTCGTGGCTTTATATAGTTATTCTTGTGGCATAGAACTTAGTTTATTATCTCTTGGTAATTATCATGTGTGTTTTATCTACCCATGGCATTATCTATGCATGCTTAGTTTATTGCCATGTCATGTTAGCATTTTTCTCATAGTCAAATCCATGTTTTGATTGCATCTTCTTTTTGTGTTATAATTTGCTTGTTAGTATTATAAGCCCATAAATATGGTTAGTCTTGCTTGTTAGTTATACATGTTCGATCTCATCATGTTTATATAAGTATGCTTTCTTTTGTTAGATTGATATCATGCTATGTTGTTGTGATTGTATGATTAGAGTATATTGCATGTGTGTACGAATTCATGTATTAGATCATACCTAGTTGTGTCATATGTCTTTGCATGTGTAGGATGTATTGGATAGAAATGCATGTCATCTATTCATACTTGTATATTACATATTGATTTTCTTTATATCATGATCTATTTGTTTACTTTCCCACATGCTTAGTATGCTACCTTCATATGTTTATTTTTCATAACTAGCATGCTAGTGTTGTGTGATAATGCTATGCTTTCATGTTCTTACATGTCATTACTATATATTAGAGTTGTGTGACATTACTATGCTTGATTTTCATGTTAGTTGTTATAAACTTAGTTATGTTACACTCATGAGTTGTATTGTATTGGTACCTTAGCATCTTGATTGAGTGATGACCATCTTCATGCTTATCATCATATCTTGTTTATCTTATGTTTCATTTGTGGTATGCGTAAGCCTAGGCATCATGTCATGATAGTGATCTTTTATGTCTTAGTTTGTTCTATGTGTTATACCTTGTGTTCCTCATACATGTTTAACTTGCCTCGTGTTAGTATTATGAGTGTTTTATGTGTGTTGCAATAGTTCATCATATGGTTAGAATAGTTTAACTTTCATGTTAGTTGAGTTGTCAATTTCTTTTATGCTTAACATGAACAACTTGTTTTGTTATTATAACCATGTGGTAGTAATCTTGTTGCTAGTCATTATATAGGTATATGTAGTACCTTATTTTTAAGAGCATGTATTAGTTTAGTATCTTCTTATGTTCACTCTTGTGTTTGATGCTTGTGTTACTAGATAAGACATCTGTATGATGCACTATTCCATGTTTTGTATGATACGTGTCTTGGTATTTAGTTGTTTAATTATGTTTCACCTTAGTTTTGGGTTGACGCTTGTTTTTAGAAATGCTTGGTAATAGTTGTATGCTTGATCTTTGATTATGCTTGATGTTAACCATTATAAATATCTAGAATCATCTAAATATTTATTTGTGGTTCATTATTACTCTTAATCATATCATGCCTAGAATAGTTGTTCATCTATGTGTTTCATGTGTTGTATAGTTTCTTGTTAATTGTTTGACAAATTAATTGGTTCGATATATTGCGGATGCTCCTATTCTAATAGTGTTTTAGGGATATACCTAGATCAATTCAATTCGTGTCGTTGAATTACGTTTGTTTGTTTAATTAGTTTGGTTTATATTAATGGTTTGGTTATCTTAGAGAATACATGCTTTTAAATTAGTATATATGTGATGTATATGTTTTGATGCTATTAGCCATAATCTAAATATTTATTTGTGGCTAACTTTTATCTTAGTCATGCTATTTCATTCGATGTGTGTTGATGCCATTGTGTTGTTATATAGTAGTTTCCTATATAGTTAGTCAGGATGTGTAGTGGGCACTACTAGTGTTTGTATCATAGTTCCTATTAGAATGTTAGTCTTGATCGCCAAACCTTCCTTAGCCATGTCAACCTAAACCCTATCACTCGTTGAACCCTGTCTCCTACCCCTATCAAACTACCTCATTTTGGAATCTCCAACTTTATCAATATCTTGCTATCCATCCAACCTTAATCTATTTTGGATGTTATTTGGATTTACTTTGGCTTTGGTATTTATTTAGTTCATTTGCTATCGTTACGACGAGTAGGGAGTGATGAGGTCGAACATGGACAGATTCAAGTTACCGAAGATGGAATCAACAACGAAGGCATGCCTCCCTCTTTGATCATGTTTATCCTATGTTTTACAAAACTGCATTGTATTTTATAACCACTATATGCATGCTATTTTATCTTGTAGCTAGCGTGTCGATTGCCACATTTACCCTGATCCGCTTGTCGCCTATTTACTTGACACCTGAGTAGAACTATATAGTACTCTAGTAGAGTAGAAATTCTTAGCCATGCTAATTATTCTATAGGTACTTATCTGAATGATCTTTGGACCATTAACACTTGAAACTTGTTACTGAGCTTGCTAAGCTAGGCCGGTTGGCCATTTTGATTTCCTCTACTCTCTTCTACTCTGGGTGAAACTTACCATCTAAATACTGGCGCGGGCAACATCTGGATCAAGGATTGAAGGAGCGATTGGCTGCCCTTCACGAGGTGAAGGGGGCAATCTGTCGTCCGTGCCGCATGAGGCCCAATAAGTCTTGGATTTGAAGATTGTGACAACTGTACAACCACATGCTATATGGGCACTGGCTTGGTTAATTAGTTAGTTCATCCTTATTATCGGCATCGTCGTACCGCAGATGGGATAGCTGCCTTGCGAGGAGTATCCTCGGCACAAAAGGGGGCAAGGACTGTGAACTGCGGTTACTACCTTGTGAAACCTAGTGGGCATGTCATAGTAAGGGTGGGTCTAATGAAAGACCTCGTCGCAATCTCCCTGCCGGTATACAAAATAGTGTACCACGCCAGCGACGGCTGGTGGCAACAAGACGAGATTGTGTTGTGTGGGTAAAGGGTACAACCTCTGCAGAGTGTAAAACTATTCAAATAGCCGTGTCCACGGTCATGGACGACACATGAATCTTTCTTGACATGCGGGAACCTGTGTTGCTCATTCCCTCTTTGCCCCTATTCTTGGAATCTATGAAGGATGTGAGTGGATCGAGGATCCTCACCTTGTTGAAAGTTATGATGGAGAAAATTCTTGTTTTCGTCTAAAACCGCTTATCAAACAATTATGCTTTTTGAAACAAAATTAGCTTTTATGCAAAAGAACCATACAACCTTCCTTTGAAGCCTCATGTAGTTACTAGGGCCTTTCCCGGGAGGCATGTTGAGTACGAAATGTACTCATGGCAATAATTTTGTTGAAACAGAGATCCATGAAGATGAAGGTGGTGATTATGACTACTATGGCGATCCGTAGGAGTGAGGTCACGTGGACTACATCGACTACCTGTGGCTGAGATGGAGTCGCTACGCATTTTACTTTCCGCTGTTTCCTGATTGTAATAAATTTATATGTATGCCTTATGGCAGATTATGGTACTTGTAAAATCTTTGTGTATTCTGCAATGATACCATTTCGCTATGTCGTCAACAATGATCCTGGGATTGACAATTAAACACAGGAGGGTCTGGAAATTATTTCCGGGTTCTCACATTATCCTTTGTAAACAACAAGGCCGGAGGAATTGACAACTCCTCTGTACTCATTGGGAAGCAAAGCTATTTGCTGTGTGTGCAGGTCCAGGTGAAGTAAGCAACCTTAGGTTGTGAACGACGCCATTGTTCACTTCACCACCTTCTTGTATCTGTTGGAGTCCTACTAGTTCGATACTAAACCTTAGCATCTTCGCTAAGGGAAACTTGCTGTTGTCTACATCTCAACCTTCCACTTTGGGTAACCAACGAGGGGGCGTTAATTCGTACCATCAAAAGCAATTCCTGGCGCCGTTGCCGGGGACTCCACTCTTCAAGATAGGGGAGTTGCACACTATCTTTTATCTTTGCTTTTTAGTCTTGTTAGTTTACCTTTCCAGTTTTTTCTTTTGCCTTTGTGTCTTATATGGAAAACCACAAAAATAGTTGCTACCTTTTGCCTTTGTCTTGCTTTGCCTAGTGATGCTATCCTCACCATGGGTGCTGAACCACCAAAATATGGAAGGATGGACATGTTTCACTTGGATCGTCTTTGATCAATTTGTGCTCGCACTAAAAACCCAACCGACTTGGTTGAGGGAAAATCATTGGATGAGCATGCTCATTATACGCGGCACGGACTATCTCAGAAAGGGAAACACTGATGGGACCAAATACAAACTTCTTATTGCTATGCTGAGTGTTTATGCCAAATTTATGATTTTACTTGCTGTTCTAATATAGATCATAAACACCTTACTTTCCAATGTGAGTTTAATGAAAATGAGATCTTATCTTCTTATGCTAAAGGTGTTTATGATTACTTTTATGTTGAAAAGATTGAAGAGCTTGTTGCTTTTAAAGGTGCTTATGAGATCGCTTCTTTGATTGAAAAGTATCACGATACTATTTACAAATCTTAAAACTTTGCAGTTCTAGCTTATTGCTTCGAGAATTATACTTCCAATTCTTATATTGAGGATTTTAAAATAAAATGTTTGCTGCCCTAGAAGAGGCTAATGATTGCTTTGATGAGGAATCCCATGATTCCGAGGACTCACTTGACACTTCCCTTTTTGATGAACTTAATACTTGCTTTGTTGATGGCCTTGATGCCAATATGGATGACGCTTACGAAGATGAACTTGCTATAGTTCCTTATGTTAAGCATGAAATTGTTGCTATTGCACCTATACTTGATTGCCATATTATCTTTTTGAAACCTCCAACTCCGGAGAATTTTTCCCTTATCAAGGCTCAATGTGATGGGTTGCATTTATCTTATAATCCTAAAGACCGTGTTGAAAACTATACACGTGTGCTTGTAGGTCATGAACAACATGATTTATGTGATAGTTATATTCTTGATGTTGTTCATGATACTATTGAAAATTATTTCGAGAGAGGGAAGTTTGGTTGTAGAAACTTCCATATTACTAAAACACCTCTCTTCATGTTGAAAGTTTTGAAGTTGTTCTTTTTCGACCTTCCTATGCATGTCACTTTGTGCTTCTTTGATTTATTTTCTTACAAGATGCCTATGCATAGGAAGTGGTTTAGGCTTAAATGTGTTTCATATTTGCTTCTTGATGCTATCTTTTGCTTCAAAATTCTTATTCTTGTGAGAGCATCTTCTATAATCTTTAAGCCTAGCTAATGGCTTTAAAAAAACGCTTTCGGGAGGCAGCCCACAACGAATTTAGGATTTCACTTTTGTTTTTCTTCTGTTTTTAGTGGTCTTGCTGATTGTTACTACTGTAGCAACATCATTGTATCTTTACTTTTCAAGCTTTGTGCCATTTATAGCCTCATATGACAAGGGAAGTGAAAGTCGTGACATGCTGTCCAGAAAACAGATTCTGTCCTTGTGACTAGAAAAATCAGAGAAAAATCCCAGTTCATCTTTTTGAGCTGAATTTTTTACACAGAGTGATCTATACAATTACGGAACTTTCGTATGTTCTGAGTTTTTTGATTTGAGTTGCAGAAGTTTCCCTACAAAATTCTTGACTACCTGATGGTCTGTTTTTCACAGATTCTGTCCTGTTTTTCCTTTCCTTCATTTTGCAAACCTTAAGCTTGCTTTTTCTTTGCAAAACCTTTTTGGCAATCTTGAGAAACAGTAGATATTCAAGATTATCTTTATTTCCAGTAGATAAAAATTATTTTATTATGGGTACTAACCTCGCTAATCAGATTATGATGAGTTATGTATGAAGGGAGTTTTCAAGTGTGCGAGGGAAGATGATGAAAGAAGATCCAGGAGTGTCTAGCGCTCAAGCTTTGCTTGCTGTTCATAACATGTTAGACCCCATCTTACTTTGTGTGGGAGAGAAACACGCTCCACTCCAATCTAGAACACATCATAGGATTTTTCAAGCTTGAGCGCTTGACACTCCCGGATATTCTTTCATCATCTTCCCTCGCACACTTGAAAACTCCCTTCATACATAACTCATCATAAGCTGATTAGAGAGGTTAGTACCCTTAATAAAATAATTTTTCCCACTGTATATAAAGATATTATTGAATATATATTGTTTCTCAAGATTTCCAAAAGGTTTTTGCAAAGAAAAAGCAAGCTTAAGGTTTGCAAAAGTAAGGGGAGGTAAAACGTGGCAGAATCTATGAAAAACAGAACAACAGGTAGTAGAGAATTTTTTCGGGGCACTTCTGCAACTCAAATAAAAAAACTCAGAACATACGAAAGTTTCACAATTGTATAGAGAATGCTGTGTACAAAATTAAGCTCAAAAAGATGAACTGGTGATTTGTTCCGATTTTTTCCGTCAAGTAGATAGAATCTGTTTTCTAGACAACATGTCACAACTTTTGCTTCCCTTATCATAAGAGGCTATAACTTGGCACAAAGCTTGAAAATAAAGATAAAATGATGTTGCTACAGTTTGAACAATCATCAATACAACTAAAAACAGAAGTAAAAACATCTTGGGTTGCCTCCCAATAAGCGCTTTCTTTTACGCCTTTAAGCTAGGCATAAAGCAAAAGATCAAATTGTATCAATCGAATCATCATCAAGATCATCAAAAATCTCTTCAATTGTACAACTAGTCTTAAGAGGTCTTTCAAATAAAGGCCTAATGAAGATACTTCTAGGAAGAAAATAAAAAGGCGTAAAATCAATGGGAGTTTCATTTATAAATTTATCAAAAAGAGGTATTTCTTCCAAAGTTTTCACGGTTTCCACTTCCTTGGCAATGGGTGGATTATTTTTAGGCCGGGAAACCTTAGGGACATAATTGAACTTAGGTTCCTTTCTTTCCGGAGTCTCTACCTTTTTGGTTTGATTGAGGAGAAAGTAGTTCCTAGAATATTAATGATTTCCTCAATCTTATCAATCCTAGAAGGATCCATGTCATGGGATTTGATGGTCTCCAAAGTTTAAATAATTTTAAGCATGGAGCTATCAAGCCTATTCAAATTCCCTTTAATCTTGCGATCCAACTCATTTATCCTAGTTATACTTGGTATTTCTAACTCTATCTTTTCAAGTTTCTTCATAATGTGAGCTAGAGTTATATCTTCTTGTAAGCTAGCAACAAGGAGATTTCCAACAAGATTTTTAATAACATTAAGAGACTCCCAAATTGGGGCTTCTAGGAAATTTCCATTGATAGCAGTATCTAGAATGAACCTATTCCAAGGAGTAATCCCAACATTAAAATGTCTAAGCAGGATAGTAATGGATTGTTTCTTGGTGGCTCTTTTCTGAGAATCATTAATTCTATACCAAGCATCTTTTAAACTTTCACCACCTTTTTGTTTAAAGGTGAGAACCTCTGTCTCAACAAAGGCAAAAGGACCAGACATAATGACAGCTGCTAGCAAGATAAATATTTTTTTGATGATTTTTTATATAATACACAAAGATAAAAATTGAAAGGTAAACTAACAAGACTAAAAAGCAAAGGTAAAAGGTAGTGGGCAACTCCCCTATCTTAGCACTCGGAGTCCCCGGTAACGGCACCAGAAATTCGCTTGATGACGAGAGAGTTGACAGGTATAACACCTCTCCTCGTAGGTTACCCCTAGTGGAAGGTGAGATGTAGGATAACGACAAATTTCCCTCGGTGAAGATACCAAGGTTTGTCTCCAGTAGGACTCCGGAGATGATAAGTAGGTGGCAAGAAAGCAATGGCACCGTTTGAGACAAAAGCTGCTTCCTTGACCTGGACCTGCACACAACACAAATAACTTTGCTTCCCAACGAGTACAGAGAGGTTGTCAATCTCTCCGGCCTTGCTGTTCACAAAGGATCAACGCAACAGATAATAGTGATAATGATAGCATCTAGAAAGTAAAAGCAAGAAAGTAAATTAGCGTGTAAACAATAATGAGATATGTACTGGGGCCCCGTGATGTTCACTAGTGATGTCTCTCTCCCAAAATACGAGAAAACTGCTATGCGAAGTAAACAAATTACAGCTGGGCAATTGACAGGAGTATAAACGCACCGCAATTCTAACTATGCTACAAAGAAAGGAAGAGGCTCAAAAGCATGGGTGGTACGCCAAAATAAGTAGACCGAAATCCAACTGCATATACTACTAATCATCCAAATTGAGATATCTATCCAGAAAATCTCGCTGGTATTAAGTTGCGAGCCCCACCCAAAGTGTAAACCCAAAGCAACAGACAATTGCATTAAAAAGCACTTTGCGTAAAGTAAACAATCCTTGCAACCGCGGTTACAAGCACCGTTGTTTTCCCCCTTGTGGCAACATCACATCCCCTAGACTCATGTTTCTGTCACTCAAGCGTGTCATCAGGGGGCATGAACCCACAATCAAGAATAACGTTCCCTCTTGGAGTTACTACCTACTACTTGGCCAAAGCAATAAACAGCAACGAAGAACATGCAAGAATTACTTAGGAACAAAAATATAAAAGATAAGAACCAAATATATTACTCTATCACAATCTGAACATAATCTCATAATCCATCAGATCCCAGCAAACTCAGCATAGCAACAACAGAAAGATTACATATGTGCCTCGATCATGTAGGGTAGCTCACGAGGACTAACCATGAAGAACAAAGAGGGGAGGAGAACATCACATATCTACTAATCACGGACCCATGGTCCAAAGAAAACTACTCACGGCACATCCGGGAAGCGTCCATGATGGAGGGGAAGCTCCCAGAGGTAGATCCTCCTCCGGCAGGGTGACTGGAAGAAGTCTGCTGGCGCTCCCTCTATTTGAAGCGCGGCGGCGGGGGAACAGAGGCAAGATCGCGAAAAAGGGTTCTGTCTTCGGGGGTTTCGCGTCACGGGGATTAAATATGCGAAGGGGGAAGCCAGGGGGGCCACCAGGTGTCTAGACGGCCTCCCTGCGCGGCCCCACCGTAGGCAGCGCCACCTGGCCGCCTGGGTACCAGGTGGGGGCCTTCTGGCCCTCCTTTGGGACTCTGGAAGCTTCCGTTGCGCTGATTTTTATCTGATTTTCCCAAATTTTTGGAGCACTTTTAATATGGGGGAAAACTGAAATAGAAAAACAGCAGAAAACAGAAACTGGTGATGGCGTGGAAGTGGTAATGGCTTCTCGCCCTTCGTTGGTTACCCCAAGTGGAAGGTGAGATGTTGGATAGCAGCAAATTTCCCCTATGTAGAGGATATGGTTTATCTCCCGTAGGACTCCGGCGATGATAAGTAGGTGTCAGTGGCGCACCTGACGTGGACCTGCACACAGTACAATTAACTTTTCCCCCAACGAAGTTCAGAGAGGTGGTCAATCTCGCCGGTCTTGTTGTTTACAAAGGGTCAAACCCAAAAGGGATAATGATAATGATAGCAACTGAAAGTAAATGCGAGAAAATAAATGAGCTTGTAATCAGTGATGAGAATATGGACCGGGGTCCCGTGATGTTCACTAGTGATGTCTCTCTCCCAAAAGACGATAAAACTGCTATGCGAGGTAAACAAATTACAGATGGGCAATTGACATGATTATAAATGCACCGCAATGCTAACTATGCTACAAAAGAAAGGAAGAGGATCATAAGCATGGGTAGTACGCCAAAATAAGTAGACCGAAATCCATCTGCATCTACTACTAATCATCCACCTTGAGATATCTATCCAGAACATCTCGCTGGTATTAAGTTGCGAGCCCCACCCAAAGTGTAAACCCAAAGCAACAGACAACTGCATTAAAAAAACTTTGCGTAAAGTAAACAATCCTTGCAACCGCGGTTACAAGCACCGTTGTTTTCCCACTTGTGGCCACAACACATCCCATAGACTCATGTTTCTGTCACTCAAGCGTGTCATCAGGGGGCATGTACCCACAATCGAGCATAACGTTCCCTCTTGGAGTTACTACCTACCACTTGGCCAAAGCAATAAACAGCAATGGAGAACATGCAAGAATTACTTAGGAACAAAAATATAAGAGATCAAAACCAAATATATTACTCTATCACGATCTGAACATAATCTCATAATCCATCAGATGCCATCAAACTCAACATAGCAACAGCAGAAGAATTACATAAGTGCCTCGATCATGTAGGGCAGCTCACGAGGTCTAAACCATGAAGAACAAAGAGGGGAGGAGAATAGCACATAGCTACTGATCACGGACCCATGGTCCAAGGTAGACTACTCACGTCACATCTGGGAAGCATCCATGGTGGAGGAGAAGCTCCCAGAGGTCGACCCTCCCTCCGGCAGGGTGCCAGAACGGTCTTGACGGTGCTCCCGATCTTGGAATAGCGGCAGCGGTGGAACATAGGAGAATTTGCGAAATAGGGTTCTGTCTTCGGAAGTTTCCCGTGACAGAGAATAAATAGGCGAAGGGGGACAGGCAGGGGCCCAGGCACCCCCTGGCGCGGCCAGGCCTCTGGCCGCGCTAGGTGGCCGCCTAGGTGCCTGGTGGTGGCCCCGTGGCCCTCCTTCGGGCTTCTGGAGGCTTCCGAAAAGCTGATTTTTTATCTGATTTTTCCTGGATTTTTAGAGCACTTTTTATATGGAGGAAAACTTAAATAAAAAAACAACAGAAAACAGGAACTGGCACTGGGGTGCACTGAGTTAGTAGGTTAATCCAAATATGATCAAAATTGTATGAAAGTGTATCTAGATCGTAGCAATATCACACAAAACATGCATGGAGCGAGCAGAAATTATCGATACGTTTGAGACGTATCAACATCCCCAAGCTTAATTCCTTCTCGTCCCCGAGTAGGTAGATGATAACAGTCATAATTCTGTGGTGACATGCTAGCAACCATATAAGAACTTTGAAAAGTAAAGCAATCAAGGTATGTAATTCAATTAAAGTCATAACATGCAAGAGTCTATATTAGTATTGAAACAAGCAACGAAAGAACATTAGGTGCAAGAGATCTCGCTGTCCGTGGCTCGAATGTCTCCAAATGGTGTTTGCGTGCAAGAAGGGGGATAGGGAATACGAGAAAAAAATATTTTTGTGTTGAGAACTCAATCTACTAAAGTTTCACACTTGGTCTTCTTTGGAATCTTATCTTGACTCGTCCCGAGACCATTAGCCAGGTACAAGTCAATTTGATCCACTCCTTTTCGATATTTTGAGCACTCATGCGATGGATGAGCGTAAGCACGAAAGTTAACACTTAGGCTGGAAAAGAGAGAATATGCTGGAGGAGGAGGACAAAAAGGGTGAGAATGGCTCACATCAATGAGGACAATCATAGGCTAGAAGACCAAATGATAGATATGATATGAGGAGTAGGGATTGCCATGCAACGGATGAACATATGAGCTGAAAAGCTCTCCAATGGAACTAGTGGGGGTGCATCTAACTTGCTCGCTCATGAAGACCTAGAGCTCTTTTGAGGAGTCTCATCCTTGGAATATGCAAGCCAAGTTCTATAGTGTGAAGGTCCCCACATAGCTATATGCATGATCATCTTTATGGAGTACAAGGATAAGAGGGAGTACTAGTGTGGATCTTTCAAAAGGATAGTAGTGTTTCCCCTTTCTCTCTTTTTATTTTCTTTCTCTTTTTTCTATTTTTTGTATTTTTTGGTGGCCTCAATGGCTCTTTCTATTTAACTCTCATTTGTCCTCTTTTGGGATCTTTTATTTTTTTCCACTTTGGGATCTTTTCCTCACTTAAGGGCAACACTCTAATTTACAAGAGGGTATAGAAGATCTTTCACACTTACAAGGTACTCAAATCATAAAGAAGATTTCGCTATCATGATGTATGCAATGTATGGCGCAGCCAGTGTAGAAGGAACATGTATGACATGAAGATTAAGTCATGAAGAGGTGGAAGTTGCATGGCAATATATCTCGGAAATACTATGGAAATGCCTTGATAGATAGGTATGGTGGATGTTTTGAGGAAAGATATAAGGAGTTTTATGATGACAGAGCGTATCATGCCAAGGGTTTGGATGTCTCGGCGAAGGTGGACGCCAACTCTCGGAGTGGGAAGGAGGCAATGCACGGCACGAAAGAGGCTAGCAAATATGAGGAGGTGGAAGTGTCAACTTTCAATACTTACATTAGTCCGAAGAATTCATGCACTTATTATCGGTAACTCTCAATCTAATGAGGAGGTTCACAAAGAGACAAGTACCCCGAGGAGGAGAGTATGGGGGTTTGGTTATCCTTGCGCATCCTCGACTCATGGTACGTGAGTGTACTCTAATATCCGACCCCTCAGAAGAGTAGTGATCCATCTAGTAGCTAGAGTTCTCAACTAGTTTTGTAGGTTTTTGAAAATAAACACGGATTTCCCAAAATACGACACCTATCACTAATAGGCTATATTTCTTGACACCAAAAGTTCAAACATTACTCACATCAATACCTCAAAACTATTGCAAGTTACTACTAAAATTAAATAGCAACCTCAACTACCTACTTTCAAAACAAGACATAACTCAGTGCAACAACCAACTCTCTTAACAAGATAAACATGAAAACTAAAGAGAGTTCCATAAATAAACTAAACAAAAGCCAAGGCTCTTGCTAAAGACAAACTAAGACTAAAACTAAACATGGCAGTAGCTATGAAAGGATAAAGAACACACAACAGAAAAAAGATAGGCATGAAGAATCCTATGATGTGTTCTAGATTTTGAAAGTGGAGCGTGATTCTCTCCCACACAAAGTAAGACAGGATCTAACTTTTTATGAACATCAAGCAAAGCTAAAGAAAACTAAAAATAAAACCTAAGAGCGAACGCTCCAAGCATAGCACATAACGCATGAAGTGATAAAAATATAATGAGACGAAGGACGAACTGATGATTGTTGATGGAGAAGGGGATGCACGGGGGCATCCCCAAGCTTAGACGCTTGAGTCTCCTTGAATATTTGTTGGGGATGCATGGGGGCATCCCCAAGCTTGAGCGCTTGACACTCCCGAATCTTCTTTCATCATCTTCCATCGCACACTTGAAAACTCCCTTCATACGTAACTCATCATAAGCTGATTAGAGAGGTTAGTACACTTAATAAATAAATTTTCCCTACTGGATATAAATATATTTTTGAAGATCTACTGTTTCTCAAGATTACCAAAAGGTTTTTGTGAAGAAAAAGCAAGCATAAGGTTTGCAAAAGTTAGGAGAGACAAAACGTGGCAGAATCTGTGAAAAACAGAACTACAGGTAGTAAAGAAGTTTTTAGGGGCACTTCTGCAACTCAAATAAAAAAACTCAGAACATACGAAAGTTCTGTGATTGTATAGATCACGCTGTGTAACAAATTCAGCTCAAAAAGATGAACTGGTGATTTTATCTGATTTTCCCGTCACGAGGACAGAATCTGTTTTCTGGACAACATGTCACAACTTTCACTTCCCTTGTCATGTGAGGCTATAACTTGGCACAAAGCTTGAAAATAAAGATACAATGATGTTGCTACAGTAGTAACAATCATCAACACCACTAAAAATAGAAGTAAAAACATCTTGGGTTGCCTCCCACCAAGCGCTTTCTTTTACACCTTTAAGCTTGGCATAAGGCAAAAGAAGAATCAAGTTTTATCAAGAGAAAGAGAATAGCTAGCCCGTGTAACGGACTCAAAAGGTAACTTGATTTTATTTATAGGGAAGTGTTCCATCCCCATTTTAGAGGGAATTGAAATTTTATATTCCCCTCTTTCATGTCAATGATAGCACCAACGGTGCGGAGAAAAGGACGTCCCAAAATAATTGGACATAAAGGTTCACACTCTATATCCATAATAATAAAATCAACGGGAACATAGTTGTCATTGAGAATGATAAGAACATCATCGATCTTCCCCAAAGGTTTCTTTACAGAAGAATTGACAAGACGAACACCAAAAGAACAAGAATCAAAAGGTTTCAATTCAAACATATCATACATTCTTTTGGGCATGCGGAGATACTAGCTCCAACGTCACATAAAGCATAGCAACAGAAGTTATTTAATTTAATTTGTTTCATAGGGTCTCAAACATCATCTAGCTTCCTAGGTATGGAGGCTTCTATCCTAAGCTTCTCCTACCTAGCTTTGATGGGAGCATTTGTGATATGCTCCGTGAAGGCAAGATTAAGTGTGCTAGTGTGGGGGTCTCTAGACATTTTGTATAGTAAGCTAATAACTTCTGAGAGGGTGCAACTATCAAAATCAATATCACTACTATCAAATGTGGTAGTAGTGTCATCTAGGCTCACTTGTTTGGAACCCTCTATGTTCATAGGAGTTTCTTCTTCTATGGTTGAGGTATTAGCATCACCATTAATAGGTCCAATGGGACCAGGAGTGCATTGGGTGCTAATAGTTTCAGTATCCTCAGCAATTTGGATAGTGTCAACTCTGTGGTGTGTAGGAAGGCTCTTAATTCTATCCTCTTCCTCTTTTTCTCTAGCCCATCTTTCTTTAAGTTTAGCCATCATCCTAATATTTTCATTAATTTGTAATTGGATAGCATTAATAGGAGTGGCCTTGCTCTCCTCAAGGGGAGAGGTTCTAATTTTTAATATCTCAACATCAAGGGCTAAGCTATCTACCTTCAAACAAATATTATCTAATTTAGCTAGCTTTTCTTCTATATTCTTGTTTAAGGCTTTTTGGGTAGTGATAAAGTCTCTAAGCATGCTTTCTAATTCAGAAGTGGGGTACTTGTTGCTAGGGTAAGTGTTGTTGTTCCCATAGTTGGATGGAAACAGTCTAGGATTACTAGAAAAGTTGGCCCTATAAGCATTATTATTGAAGTTATTTCTAGCAATGAAGTTCACATCTACTTGTTCCTGAGAAACCAAAGAATTTAAAGGAACATCATGAGGATCAATAGAGGGTTGCTTGGTAAGTAGAGACATAATCAAGTCAACTTTTTCATTTAGGGAGGTAATTTCCTCGACATAATTTACCTTCCTACCTGTTGGAGCGCGTTCGGTGTGCCATTGGGAATAGTTGGTCATCATCTCATCGAGAAGCTTTGTGGAAGCACCAAGTGTCGTTGACATAAAGGTTCCTCCCGCGGCCGAATCTAACAGGTTCTGCGAGGTAAAGTTCAAGCCTGCATAAAAAGTCTGGATAACCATCCAGGTAGTCAAACCATGTGCAGGGCATTTCTTAACAAGAGATTTCATACATTCCCAAGCTTGGGCAATGTGTTCATTATCCAATTGCCTAAAATTCATAATGTTACTCCTCAATTGGATAATTTTTGCAAGTGTGTAGTACTTCCCAATAAAAGCATCTTTGCACTTATCCCAAGAATCTATGCTATTCCTAGGCAAAGATTGAAACCATATTTTAGCTCCGTCCCTCAAATAGAAAGGAAAAAGGTTGAGCTTAACAACATCACCCTCTACTTCTTTATACTTTTGCATATCACATAATTCAACTCAATTATTCAAGTGTAAAGCAGCATCTCTCCAGCACCAGAGAATTGATCTCTCATAACAAGGTTCAGTAAAGCAGGTTTAATTTAATAAGAGTTAGCTGAAGTGGCAGGTGTGGCAATAGGAGTGCAGATAAAGTCTTTGTTGTTGTGACTGGTGAAGTCACACAACTTAGTGTTTTCAGTGGAACCCATAGTAGCAGCAAGTGTGGCAGATTTTTTTTGTAATTTTCGATATAAGACACGAAGATAAAAACAGAAAGGTAAACTAACAAGACTAAAAAGTAAGGGTAAAGGATAGTGGGCAACTCCCCTATCTTATCACTCGGAGTCCCCGGCAATGGCGCCAGAAATTTGCTTGATGGCGTGGAAGTGGTAATGGCTTCTCGCCCTTCGTTGGTTACCCCAAGTGGAAGGTGACATGTAGGATAGCATCAAATTTCCCCTATGTAGAGGATAGGGTTTGCCTCCCGTAGGACTCCAGCGATGATAAGTAGGTGTCAGCGGCGCACCTGACGCGGACCTGCACACAATACAATTAACTGTGCTCCCAACGAAGTTCAGAGAGGTTGTCAACATCTCCGGTCTTGTTGTTTACAAAGGGTCAAACACACAAGGGATAATGATAATGATAGCAACTGAAAGTAAATGCAAGAAAATAAATGAGCTTGTAATCACTGATGAGAATATGGACCGGGGTCCCGTGATGTTCACTAGTGCCCGCTACTAGGGAATACCCTTTTAGTGGCGTCCTTTTTTTGTGTTTAGTGGCGCATTATGGATGAGCCACTAACTACAAGCCACTAATAAGGGCTTAGAGGTGGCGCATTCTGGATGAGCCACCCCTAAGGCCCTTAGGCGTGGCGCATCTCAAAATTTGACACTACCATCTAATACATGATATGTCCAAAACGTATCAATAATTTCTGCTTGCTCCATGCCTCTTTTGTGTGATATTGCTATGATTTTGATGAACTTCCATACACTTTTGATCATATTTGGACTAACCTATTAACCCAGTGCACCCCAGTGCCAGTTCCTGTTTTCTGCTGTTTTTCTATTTCAGGTTTCGCAAAGGTCGAGTGTCAGGGTGGCAAGGGTCGTCCTCCGTCCGGTACGAGATAAGAGGGGAAAAATAATCGCCGATCGATAAATCGGGGATGCAAACACCACAAACAAATCAGAGAATCAAACAATTCACACCGAAAACAAATTTTTTAATTTTTGTGAAATCTGGGCTGTTACAATACAACAACACCAACAAGGGATCTCGTCCCGAGATCCAAGACGACCCGGGGGAGAGGGGGAGAGAAAAGAAAGACGACGATCTTCAACACCACCAACAAGGGACTCTGCTCCATGTCGACGTCGAACTTCTGTCGAGATAAATTTCCGCAGAGAGATGGCAACGTCGAAAAACGAAACCATCGGGAGATAAAGAGGAAGAACGACACTTCAAAGCGACGATCAAGGGAAGTACTCTCACTCAAATCGTGAGGATACTGGGCAAGTGGAATGAAGTCAATGGACGACCAAGATAGTTACCCAGAGTCAGAAGAACTAAAGGTACTACAGGATATCCCAACCTGAGATCGGAATCTAGACAATACGCTGCAAGCAAGGCATTGTAACAATTCCAAAACTCTACACACTCGAGATCCTAGAGGTTTTGAAGGGGATAAGGCGAGAATTAAGACACTTACGACACTTGTCCTGACCAGAGCAAAGGTAAGGAGTAAAAAGATCCTACTCTCCGATAACTAACTTAATAACTACCAAATAGTTTTTGTCTAGACTTGACTTCGGCCAGAAAAGGGATCCTACGGTCGGTAAGGCTCTGATACCAAGTTGTAAGGCCCGATATGCTGTACTGTTCCAGATCTAGATGTTTCCATCCAGATCCGGGGACGAAGCACATATCGGTCCCACCGCGACATATGACATAGCCATATGCCCCGGATTTCCAACATGATATCACAACATTACAGATACAAGGATACAACATCTCATACAATCGGCATACAACTTCCTTAATACAATACAACAGCGGAAGATACATGTCTGAGTACAGACTACAATAAAATGCCTAGTGGCAAAGAGAAAAACATCGATCCCCATAACCACACGGGTCCAGGCCCTCCGCCGGGATCCGCCTAACTAGTCGTCGTCGAGTCTCCACGTGAAATGTCGATCACCATATCTGTTGTCGATCAAGAACCCTGAAAAGAGTTTGGGGGTAGTATCATGAGTACAGAGGTATTCAACATCCAACTGTAGTGGTCAACTGACCCAGCAAGGACTTCATCACTCGTCATTCTAGGACAACTAGTAGTTTACAATAAGGATGGGGTAAGTGGTGAGGTTGCTGCCCCACTAGCATTATGAAGTGGCTAACGATCTAGAGAGTAAGATAAGAAGCCAAGCATTCGATGAGGAATCACCTCCAACAAGTCTTGCTATCAACTACTTACGCAAACATAACACCTATCCTATCCTTGTCCTCCTCTTCGCATCCCGACGAAGAAGAAGCAGTCAAGGAACACACACGTTGATCAAGTTATATTAAGATTATCTCAGTTGTTGTTGTCTATGAACAAGGAGTAGGTCTCAAGTCGTCCATAACCGTGGACACGGCTTCTTGAAAAGATTTAACCCTGCAGGGGTGTACCAACTGCCCATTACAAGGCTCCGCACGCACGCCCATCACTCTCAGTTTCTACCCATTATAGGCAACGATTTTATGATTTAGTTCCGATAGATCCGAAACGACAGGTCCCTCTAGCTAACAACGAACAAATCCGGGTGGCCCCGGGGAGTCGACACCCAATCCAAAAGCCGGCCACGCTCTCGGATCGGACTCTTCCGTATGACGCAGGTCGGATAGCCGGTTAATCACACATGGGAAACCGGGTCCTACCTAATTGGGTGGACCAACAGAGAAACCATGTCTCCACTGGCCCAAGTTGTTTTAAAACTGTTGGGGGCCCAACCAAGCACACACACGGTTTCAAATGGTAAATCAGCTTGGGCCACCTCTAGAAATGTTTGAAGCTAGGTAGGTAAGAAAAGGGGACCCCATAAAATCCCAAACGCGGTTAGGCATGCTCAGTCTTAAAACCAATAAACTCGGGTCCTAGGTGACTCGAATGGAACAAAGCGTCGGGGCGGGATAGCCTAGACCTTCCATCCTTCGTCGAATATAGTCAACATTATAATAATCATAAAATCAACAACAATATAATATAATAATGTGATAGCCCAAACCAAGGAGTAATAGGGTAACATCGTAGCATCCTAAGCATGCATACTAAGCAGGGGCTGAGCAACGAGCAATAGTAACATAGAAGTACAAGGTTTGCTGGGAGGGGACATGGCTGTATCGGTTTGAAAGAGGCTGTAAACATGTGGTAGGATCAAACATCGAACTTAACCTAGACTAGCATGCAAACCGCTGGTTGAAATAGAATGGATCATAAGTAATGTATAGTCCTTGCCTGTTGATAAGTCAGGTTCCGAAGGTGTAGTTGATCGCAAGCTCGCATCGTCTCCGAAGGTACCCGTGGAAGCACACAAGACGGTAAACACTGGAAAGCAATCAATGAGCAAGCACTCTATTACTACGAGGAAAACACGAGAAAGCATCAACAAGAAGGCAACACGAGACATCGCACCTACCGTCGAGAGCGGTTACTAACAGGTTAAGTGGAGTACTCGTCACACATGACGATACCGCACGTTTAGCAAGGTTCAAGTTGTTTAGCTACAGGTGATCAACAAAGGTTGTTAACATGGCATAGCACACAAACATGGCAAGAGGTGAAGCATAAATAAACTACCTAAGATAGTAAATTTAAGTGGGGTGAAATCCTAGACATGGCAAACTATTGCGGACCCTACGATAAAAAATGGAATTTGGTACTGTTCTGCCATAAAAATATTTTATTATTTTTATTAGCAAGCAAGAGCAGCATAAAAACAATCTACATGCAATTCTAGTCAAGGTACATAGAAAGAACATTTTATTTGGAGCAACGGTTGAACAATTATCACAATTACAGTTTACAGTGGCATGGCATGTAATTAGCAGGTAAACAACATGTAAACAAAGTCAAACATGGCAACAAGCAACATTTTATTAAACTACACAAAAAACTAAGCAAGTTTCATGTTTTACGCGTCGCGATCGGAGCTACGGTAAAAAAGTTACGGGCATCGCAAAATCGAATCAGCAGTAGTATTCAACACTTAAAAGAAAAAAATAAATAAAAGAAAAACGCTTATGAAAAAAAAAGGAGGGCGGCTGGGCTGGCTCACCCTAACTGGGCCTGGGCCTTGGGGGCGGCTGCTGGGCCGCAGTGGCTGTCCGGCCCACGTGGAGGTGCAGCGGGAGGCCACGGTCACGGGACCTCGTCCTGACCCGCCAGGCGGCGGCCGCGGTGGTGCTCCGGCCACCGGCGGCGAGGGGAGCGCGGAGGGCGGCGGAACGGGCCGGTGCGGCGCGGATCCGGTCTGGGAGAGGTCCAAGGCGACGCGGGGTCTCCTTCCATGGCACGGGCGGCGCGGGGCTTCGAGCTTCGGGTAGTTGGTCATGGCGGTGGCGGCTCCATGGCATCCGGCGGTGACGTGCTGCGAGGGGAGAGAGGAAGCGGGTCAGAGGAAGAGAGGAAGGAGGAGGGCGCGAGGCAGAGAGGCGGGGGCGCGGCGGCGGCCCGGCTGGCCGGGCCCGGCGGCGGCCGGTGGCTTGCTGCCCTCGGCGTGGAGGCGGCGGGAGAGGAGAGAGGAGGATGGAGGTGCGGTTGGTGGGGCCGACGTGGCCCACTCTGGATGCTCGGATCGCCAGATCCAACGGTCAACACTGCTTGGGGCTAGGGTTCCGAAAATTGGAGGCTGTGGGGGAAATTTTTGGGCAATGTGGAGGGGGGTGGCTGCAATTTTGGCTTAGGGGAAGCCCTAGAAGAGGAGTGGGAGAGTGGTGGTCTTTATATAGCCCAGGTGGCTGGCAGTTTGCAAAAACATCCTCGGTTTCTCTCTCGCGCGCGCGGTGTTCACGTTTCTGATCGCCGGGGGTCCGCAGTACCTTCGATTCGGGTAAAACTTCGAACTACACGATCAGCGCGTCGAGCCGGCGTCGTTCACCTCGCGCTGGAACCGTTCCGAGAACACTTTCCGGCGCGCTATAAAAATATCCCGTTTAATTTTTAAACGGGGTTTTTCGTTCCGTTGGCTGCGGCTGGTCTCGTGCGGTTTTCGCAACGGTGATCGGGTTAAACCCGGTGTCGCAAAGGTCGAGTGTCAGGGTGGCAAGGGTCGGTCTCCGTCCGGTACGAGATAAGAGGGGAAAAATAATCGCCAATCGATAAATCGGGGATGCAAACACCGCAAACAAATCAGACAATCAAACAATTCACACCGAAAACAAAATTTTTTAATTTTTGTGAAATCTGGGCTGTTATAGCCAGGGGGGCCCAGGCGGCCAGAGGGCGTGACCAGGCCCCTGGCCGCGCCAGGGGGTCGCCTGGAGCCCCTGGCCCACCTCTGGCTTCCCCCTTTCGCCTATTTATTCCCCGTGACGAGAAACCCTCGGGGACATAACCCTTTTTCGTGATCTCTCCTCTGTTCCGCCGCCGCCGCGCTTCCAAGATTGGAAGCACCAGAAGACCTCTTCCCTGCACAATGGATGCTTCCCGGATGAACCGTGAGTAGTCCACCTTGGACCATGGGTCCATGATCAGTAGCTATGTGATGTTCTCCTCCCCTCTTTGTTCTACATGGATTAGACCTCGTGAGCTGCCCTACATGATCGAGGCACATATGTAATTTTTTCTGCTGTTGCTATGCTGAGTTTGCTGGGATCCGATGGATTATGAGATTATGTTTAGATTGTGATTGAGTTATATATTTGATTCTCTTCTTTTATATTTATGTTCTTGAGTAACTCTTGCATGTTCTCCGTTGCTGTCTATTTCTTTGGCCAAGTAGTAGGTAGTGACTCCAAGAGGGAGCGTTATGCATGATTGTGGGTTCATGCCCCCCGATGACTAGCTTGAGTGACCGAAACATGAGTCTAGGGGATGTGCTATTGCCACAAGGGGAAAAAACGGTTTCTTGTACTTGCGGGTGCAAGGATTGTTTACTTTACGCAAAGTTCTTTAATGCAGTTGTCTGTTGCTTTGAGTTTACACTTTGGGTGGGATTCGCAACTTAATACCAGCGAGATGTTCAGGATAGATATCTCAAGGTGGATGATTAGTGGGTAGATGCAGATGGATTTCGGTCTACTTGTCTTGGCGTACTGCCCGTGCTTTTGAGCCTCTTCCTTTCTGTTTTGCATAATTAGCATTGGTTTGCGCACATAATCCTGTCAATTGCCCAGCTGTAATTTGTTTACCTCACATGGATATTTTATCGTCTTTTGGGAGTTAGACATCACTAGTGAACATCATGGGACCCCGGTCCATATTTCCACCACTGTTTACACTATCAATTTACTTTCAGTATTTACTTTTCCGAAGCTATCACTATCATTATTATCCCGTGCGTTTTATCCTTTGTAAACAACAAGGCCGGAGGAATTGACAACTCCTTTGCACTCGTTCGGAAGCAAAGCTATCTGTTGTGTGTGCAGGTCCAGGTGAAGTAAGCAACCTTGAGTTCTGAATGGCGCCATTGTTCACTTCACCACCTACTTGTATCTGTTGGAGTCCTCCTGGACGATACTCAACCTTAGCATTTTTGCTAAGGGAAATTTGCCGCTATCTATATCTCACCTTCCACTTGGGGTAACCAACGGGGGCGAGAAGTTATCTCGTGTATCAAGCAAATTCCTGGCGCCGTTGCCGGGGACTCCACTCTTCAAGATAGGGGAGTTGCACACTATCTTTTATCTTTGCTTTTTAGTCTTGTTAGTTTACCTTTCAGTTTTTTCTTTAGTGTCTTTTATCAAAAATCAAAAAAATAGTTATCTTCCTTGCTGCTGCTTTTATCGGGAAGTACTACCCCCCTGCTATGATTATCCAATTGAGGAGCTTTATTATGAATTTTAAACAATTGGATAATGAACATATTGCCCAAGCTTGGGAACGCATGAAATCTCTTGTTAAGAATTGCCCCACACATGGTTTGACATTTGGATGGTTATCCAGACTTTTTATGCAGGCTTGAACTTTACCTCGCGGAACCTGCTTGATTCGGCCGCGGGAGGAACCTTTATGTCAACTACACTTGGTGCTTCCACAAAACTTCTCGATGAGATGATGACCAACTATTCCCAATGGCACACCGAAAGAGCTCCAACAGGTAGGAAGGTAAACTCTGTCGAGGAGATCTCCTCCCCAAAATGAAAAAGTTGACTTGATCATGTCTTTAATTACCAAGCAATCTCCTATTGATCCTCAAAACGTTCCTTTAAATTCTTTGATTGCTCAGGATCAAGTATATGTGAACTTTATCTCTAGAAACAACTTGAACAACAATGCTTATAGGAGTAACTTTGGTAGAAATCCTAGACCGTTCCCCTCCAACAACTATGGGAACAACAACACTTATCCTAGCACCAAAAACTCCACTTCTGAATTAGAGAGTATGCTTAAAGACTTTATCACTACCCAAAAAGCCTTCAACAAGAGTGTAGAGGAAAAACTAGACAAACTAGATACCCTCTCGTCGAAGGTAGAAAATTTAGCCCATGAAGTAGAATTGCTTAAAATTAGAACTTCTCCCCTTGAGGAGAGGAAGGTCACTCCTATGAATGCTATCCAATTGCAAATTAATGAAAACATTAGGATGCTGGCTAAACTCAAAGAGAGATGGGCTACAGAAAAGGAGGAAGAAGATAGAATTAAGAGCCTTCCTACACACCATACTGTTGCTACTATCCAAGTGGTTGAGGATATCCAAACTCTTAGCACCCAATGCACCCCTAGTCCCATAGGACCTATTAATGGTGATGCTATGATCTCAACCGTAGAAGAAGAAATTCCTATGATTATAGAAGCTACCAAACAAGTGATCCTAAAGGACACCAGTACCACTTTACTTGATAGTAGTGACCTTGATTTTGATAATTGCACTCTTTCTGAAGTTATTCGTTTCCTTCACAAGATGTCTAGAGACCCCCACACTAGCACACTTAATCTTGCCTTCACGGAGCATATCAGTAATGCTCTCATCAAAGATAGGGAGGAGAAGCTTAGGTTAGAAGCCTCCATACCTAGAAAGCTAGAAGATGGTTGGGATCCTATGATTAAAATAAAGTTGAATAACTTTTCTTGCTATGCTTTATGTGATGTTGGAGCTAGTACCTCTGTTATGCCCAAAAGAATGTATGATATATTAGAGTTGAAACCTTTTGATGCTTTTTCTTTTGTTGTTCGTCTCGTCGATTCTTCCGTAAAGAAACCTTTGGGGAAGATAGATGATGTTCTTATCGTTGTCAATGACAACTATGTTCCCGTTGATTTTAATAATATGGACATTGAATGTGAACCTTCTTGTCCAATTATTTTGGGACGCCCTTTTCTTCGCACCGTGGGTGCTGTTATTGATATGAAAGAAGGGATTATAAAATTCCAATTCCCTCTCAACAAAGGGATGGAACACTTCCCTAGTAAAAATATTAAGTTGCCTTTTGAGTCCGTCACACGGGCTAGTTATTTTCTTGAAAAAACTTGATCTATTTGCATTAAGCCTAGCTAATGGCTTTAAAGAAGCGCTTTCGGGAGGCAGCCCGCAACGAATTTAGGATTTCCTTTTTGTTTTTCTCTCTTTTTTGTGCTCTTGATGACTGTTACTACTGTAGAAACATCATTGTATCTTTACTTTTAAATCTTTGTGCCTTTTAAAGCCTCATACGACAAGGGAAGTGAAAGTTGTGACATGCTGTCCAGAAAACAGATTCTGTCCTCGTGACTAGAAAAATCAGAGAAAAATCCCAGTTCATCTTTTTGAGCTGAAGTTTTTACACAGAGTGTCTATACAATTAAGAAACTTTCGTATGTTCTGAGTTTTTTGATTTGAGTTGCAGAAGTACCCCTACAAAATTCTTTACTACCTGCTGGTCTGTTTTTCACAGATTCTGTCCTGTTTTTCCTTTTCTTCGTTTTGCAAACCTTAAGGTTGCTTTTTATTTGCAAAAAACTTTTGGCACTCTTGATAAATAGTAGATCTTCATGATTATCTTTATTTCCAGTAGAGAAAAATATTATTTTATTATGGGTACTAACCTCGCTAATCAGATTATGATGAGTTATGTATGAAGGGAGTTTTCAAGTGTGCGAGGGAAGATGATGAAAGAAGATTAAGAAGTGTCAAGCGTTAAATCTTGGGGATACCCCCATGCATCTCCAAGAAATATTCAAGGAGACTCAAGCGTCTAAGCTTGGGGATGCCCCCGTGGATCCCCTTCTCCATCGACAATTATCAGTTCGTCTCTCGTTTCACTATATTTTTATCACTTCAGTATGTGCTATTCTTGGAGCGTCTCACTCTTAGGTTTTGTTTTTAGTTTTCTTTAGCTTTTCTTGATGTTCATAAAAAGTTAGAGCCCATATTTCTTTGTGTGGGAGATAAACACTTTAGAACACAACATAGGACTTTTTCCTGCTTATCTTTGCTGTGTTTGTTCTTTATCTTTCCATAGTTGTTGTCATGCTTTGCTCTTAGCTTTCATGTTTATTTTTTCAAAGAGCTTTTGTTTATTTTGTTGCTGGAACTCTCTTGAGTTTTCATGTTTATCTTGTTTAGAGAGTTTGGCTGTTGCACTGAGTTTTGTGTCTTGACTTGAAGTAGGTAATTGAGGTTGCTATTCTTTTTGTAGTAGTAACTTGCAAAAGTTTTGAGGTGTTGTCTTGAGTAATGTTTGGACTTTTGGTGTCAAGAGCTTTAGCCTATTAGTGATAGATGTTGTATTTTGGGCAATCCGTGTTTATTTTCAAAAATCTACAAAATTAGTTGAGAACTTTAGCTACTAGTTGGATCACTACTCTTCTTAGGGGTCGAATATTAGAGTACACTCACGTACCATGAGTCGAGGATGCGCAAGGATAACCAAACCCCCATACACTCCTCCTCGGGGTACTTGTCTCTTTGTGAACCTCCTTATTATATTGAGAGTTACCGATAATAAGTGCATGAGTTCTTCAGACTAATGTGAGTATTCGAAAGTTGACAATTCCACCTTCCCATATTTTTCTAGCCTTCCATGTGCCGTGCATTGCTTTATTCTCACTCCGAGAGTTAGAGTCACTTTTTCCGGTACATCCAAACCCCTGGCACGATACGCTCTGTCATCATAAGCCTCCTTATATCCTTCCTCAAAACAACCACCATACCTACCTATCAAGGCATTTCCATCGCCTTTCTGAGATACATTGCCATGCAACATCCATCTTTTCATGACTTGATCTTCATGTCATACATGCTACTTACTTGATCGATGAGCCGCATGCTAGTTGGGCCTTGACCTAATCATTGCTATATGACGAGCTAGTATCATTGCATATCCTGCTACACTGGCAGAGGCATACATTTTCATACATCATGATAATTACATCTTCTTTATGATTTGAGTACTTTGTAAAGTGGGAAAGATCTTCTATACTGTTTGTAATATATAGAGTGTTTCCCCTAAAGTAAGGAAAAGATCCCAATGTGGACAAAATTAAAAGATCCCAAAGTGTACAAATTAAAAGATCCCAAAGAGGACAAATGAGACTTAAATGAAAGAGCCATTGAGGCCACCAAAAAATACAAAAAAAAAGAGAAATAAAAAGAGAGAAGGGGGCACACTACTATTCCTTTTTTTGAGAGATCCACACTCGTACTCCATCTTGTATCTTGTACTCCATAGAGATTATCATTCATGCATATAAATATGTGGGGACTTTCACACTATAGAACTTGGCTTGTATATTCCAATGAGGAGCCTCCTCAAATGAGCTCTAGGTCTTCTTGATCAAGAAAGTTGGATGCACCCCCACTAGTTCCATTGGAGAGCTTTTAGCTCACATGTGCATCCGTTGCATGGCAATCCCTTCTCCTCACATCATATCTATCATTTGGCTTTCTCTCGCCTATGATTTTCCTCATTGATGTGAGCCTTTCACACCCTTTTTGTCTTCCTCCTCCACCTTATTCTCTCTTTGCCACCCTAAGTGTCAAATTTCTTTATTACGCTCATCCATTGCATGAGTGCTCAAAATGTCGAAAAGGAGTGGATCATTTTGACTTGTACTTGGCTAGTGGTCTGGGGCTGAGTCAAGATAATATTCCAAAGAAGATCAAGTGTGACACTTTAGTAGATTGAGTTCTCAACTATAAAAATCCTTTTGTCGTATATCCCTATCCCCTTTCTTGCACGCAAACACCATTTGGAGACATTCGAGTCACGGACAGCGAGAGCTCTTGCACCTTTATGTTCTTATGTTGCTTATTTCAATACTAGATATAGACTCTTGCCTGTTATGACTTGAATTGAATTGCATCCTTTGATTGCTTTACTTACAAAGTTCTTATATGGTTGTTAGAATGTCACCATAGAAATTATGCTTGTTATCATTTACGTACTCGAGGACGAGCAGGAATTAAGTTTGGGGATGTTGATACATCCAAAACGTATCTATAATTTCTGCTTGCTCCATGCCTCTTTTGTGTGATATTGCTATGATTTTGATGAACTTCCATACAATTTGGATCATATTTGGACTAACCTATTAACTCAGTGCACCCCAGTGCCAGTTCCTGTTTTCTGCTGTTTTTCTATTTCAGGTTTCCCCCTTATTAAAAGTACCAGGAAAATTCCGGGAAAAATATAGGAAAAATCAGCGTACCGGAAGCTTCGCGAAGAGCCCGAGAGGGGCCAGAGGGGAGACAGGGGGGCCCAGGCGGCCAGAGGGCGCCTGTAGCCCCTGGCCCACCTCTGGCTTCCCCCTTTCGCCTATTTATTCCCCATGACGAGAAACGCTCAGGGACGGAACCCTTTTTCGCGATCTCTTCTCTGTTCCGCCGCTGCCGCGCTTCCAAGATCGGGAGCACCAGAAGACCTCTTCCCGGCACCCTGCCGGAGGGAGGAATCACCTCCGGGAGCTTCTCCACCACCATGGATGCTTCCCGGATGAACCGTGAGTAGTTCACCTTGGACCATGGGTCCATCATCAGTAGCGATGTGATGTTCTCCCCCCCTCTTTGTTCTTCATGGATTAGACCTCGTGAGCTGCCCTACATGATCGAGGCACATATGTAATTTTTCTGCTGTTGCGATGCTGAGTTTGCTGGGATCCGATGGATTATGAGATTATGTTCAGATTGTGATTGAGTTATATATTTGATTCTCTTCTTTTATATTTATGTTCTTGAGTAACTCTTGCATGTTCTCCGTTGTTATTTATTGCTTTGGCCAAGTAGTAGGTAGTGACTCCAAGAGGGAGCGTTATGCATGATTGTGGGTTCATGCCCCCCGATGACTAGCTTGAGTGATAGAAACATGAGTCTAGGGGATGTGCTATTGCCACAAGGGGGAAAACAACAGTGCTTGTACTTGCGGGTGCAAGGATTATTTACTTTACGCAAAGTTCTTTAATGCAGATGTTCGTTGCTTTGAGTTTACACTTTGGGTGGGATTCGCAACTTAATACCAGCGAGATGTTCTGGATAGATATATCAAGGTGGATGATTAGTGGGTAGATGCAGATGGATTTCGGTCTACTTGTCTTGGCGTACTGCCCGTGCTTTTGAGCATCTTCCTTTCTATTTTGCATAATTAGCATTGGTTTGGGCACATAATCCTGTCAATTGTCCAGCTGTAATTTGTTTACCTCGCATGGCTATTTTATCGTCTTTTGGGAGAGAGACATCACTAGTGAACATCATGGGACCCCGGTCCATATTTCCACCACTGTTTACACTATCAATTTACTTTCAGTATTTAGTTTTTCGTAGCTATCACTATCATTATTATCCCGTGCGTTTTATCCTTTGTAAACAACAAGGCCGGAGGAATTGACAACTCCTCTGTACTCGTTGGGAAGCAAAGCTATCTGTTGTGTGTGCAGGTCCAGGTGAAGTAAGCAACCTTGAGTTGTGAACGCCACCATTGTTCACTTCACCACCTACTTGTATCTATTGGAGTCCTCCTGGACGATACTCAACCTTAGCATTTTTGCTAAGGGAAATTTGCCGCTATCTACATCTCACCTTCCACTTGGGGTAACCAACGGGGGCGAGAAGTTATCTCATGTATCACTTCACAAAGAGTACATCCAAATTACATGTAGGGCACACATTCATCAAACGACTGCCATATATAACATAAATTGTTCAATTGTTCTGACTCGGCTCGGGGAATGGGCAGCATCCTTCTTTCGTCATGAAAGGCCTTGTGACACGCAAGGCCTTTAGGCGGACTTCTATCTCCCCATTGGATGGTGCAATTTTGGAGTGGAAGATCGACCCCTTCATTTGTACTTCATGACGGATGATAGTCGCCATCTGCGCTTGGATGTGAAAGAAATCCTCCTTAAGATTTGCATCGGCAATTTCTGCCTTCCTTTCGGCCCACGCTCTGAGATGACTTGGCAGCGTAAGGTTGCGTTGTTCCTGTACAATCGCCCTCATGTGATGAAGGGCGTAGTACGCAACCCTCACACTGCCAGCCGGCTTCTTGACGCACGGGAACTGCGTTACATGGGTGAACACGTTCACGTCAAGCTGATTCTTCCTGAACTTGTGCTTCACTATCTTGCCTCCGGCTTTTATGTAGCCGGCGAGAGCATCATCAAAACTCTCATGATATACTTGTAATCTTTCTTCTTCACACTCCCCGAGTATAAATACACGGCATGCGAGTGTTGCGCTGAAAAGCAGATGAGCACGCAGTCTTGATCCTCACTGCATAATTAAAACAATCCAAAAGGAATGTTGGAAGAGGACAATGGAAAGCTAAGAAAGCATATATGCTACGGCGATGAGCGAATGACTTACTTGGGAGAGTAGGTCATAAGAATTGAATCCTTGCCGGCGTTCTGTAGCATGAAGTCTGTGATGTACCCCGCCGCGAGATCCGCGTCCCCGTCATCCATCAAGATGCTTTCACGCATGTAGAAGGGGTCCAATATCGCGACTCTCGGGGTCTTGTCTCTCCTGATACTAATAGAAAGGCTGAGCGAGAACAGACGGATAAGGCTATGGTCCAGCCGCTTGAGATGGTAAAAATTGAAGATCTCCGAAAACCGCAGGATTATCATATCCGCGGGGATAGTGTTGATGAAGCCCATGTTGAGTGGCACCTTGGCGATGAAAACCGGGTACGAGGAATTCTCTTCTCGAAGAAGAATCTTCTCTAATGCCATAATACTGTGATGCACACTCTACATATCCGAAGATGCAAGGTCGAGCATGTCCTTAGGTAGCATCGCCCTACCAGCCACATGGATTTCAAACGAGAGATCCTTGGGTCTTGGTGGCCCGTCCTGAGCCCGGATCGGCATCGAAGGTTGGCTACTCGAAGTGATGCTCTTCTTTCTTTTCCGTCCCTTCTTCTTTTCTGATTTCGAGCAGTCACCGGCCTTTATTTGCTCAGTGGCCGCCTTATGGAGTGTGGACGGGTTGATAATAGATCTCCTTGTGGCATCTGCTTGAGGCTCGGTGAAGGCGCAAGTTGCTGGAGACATCTCCTGAGAAACAGCGAAGGGACGCGTGGAGCAAGCAGAAATGGCTTGTTCTATATGCATCAAATCAAATAAAAATGACTATAATTGAGCAGCAGCAGCACAACCTAATTCAGCAGCCGAAATTTTCAACAGCAAAATTGAGAAACCCTAGCCATGGGGACAGGGGAGCAGGGGGTCGGCGCCGGGGTGGATGGAGATGAAGGGGGTCGGCGCCGTGCTTATCTCGGGGGCGTTGGGGTGGCGGATCCGGTGGCGTCGCGGGGGCTCCGGGGTGGCGGAGACGACATGATCGACGATCATGTCCACGGCGGCTCCGGTGGCGTCGACGGGCTTCCCGACTCGGGTTCCGCGGTGGACAGGAAGCAGACGACCCCGACGAGGCTCTGGTGGCAGCTCCGGTGGTGGCGAGGGCGGTGGTCCGAAAGGGGGGCTCGAACGGCGGGGGTGGCTCCGGTGGCGGTCGGCGGCGACGAGTGCGGTTGGCCGGTGGGGATCGAATGGGTGTGGGCACGGGCAAGGGGAGGTGGGTGATTGAGGTTAAGGCTTAGGGGTGGCGCATTTTGCTGAAATGCGCCACGCATAAGGTTTCTTATGCGTGGCGCATTTTGGCGAAATGCGCCACACATAAGAAACCTTTTGGTGGCGCATATCCTCTAGATGCGCCGCGCATAAGAGAACTTAGTGGCGCATTTGGGAAATATGCACCACCCCCAAGCGTTTTTTAATTTTTTTGTTCAATTATTTTTTAATTAAACATGCCTTGTCACATTATGAATGAATATTTCCATTTCTTCTTTTTGGAGTATATGTAGGTGGTTATAATATTCCTTGTCACATTCCTTGTCACATGCCTTGTCACATTATGACATGTTTATTTTTTAATTAAACATGTCTTTTCACATGCCTTGTCACATTATGAATGAACTTAGTACCGTAACAATTATGATGAAAACACAGACCCCTGATGGTTATAATATGTAGGTGGAGTCATGAAGTGGATGCAAACAAGGAAAATCTTTAACAAAATACTAGGTGTAATGTGAGAGGGGAGCAAGCACAAGCAGCAACACCAACAAACAACAACAAAGTGCATATTAAATCCATGCATACACAAAGTGATCATGAATTACAAAATATTTTTCTTAAATTTGTAGCTAGCTATCTAGCTATCGTTTCCTCACGATCTTCTTCTTGCCCTTCTTTGTCGTGGCTGAATAATTTAGGCCCGGGACGCCTTCACTTTTCCTCTTGAGAGGGAGGAGACCTTTCTTCGGTAGGGTTGTGGTGTATGTATCCTGAGCGGCGTAGTCATCCTCCATCTTCGGGTCGCCGTACTTGTCAAAGTATTGCTCGTTGGCGACTCCATCCATTCCGATGATGTTTCTTTTGCCTCTCCTCACTACAACGCGGCTCGGCTTTGATGGGTCGGTAATGAAGAAGCATTGGTCCACTTGGCTAGCCAGTACCTATGGCTCATTTTTCGCGGTGACGTTTGCGCCCGCAACCTTGGATTTGGCTTCGGGTATAAGCATGGTGGTGAAGTACCGGTCTTATTTTACGACGCTCATGGCCCATCTCACACGGAACATCGGCACCTTCTCTGCACAGTAGTTGAGCTCCCATATGTCCTCGATCCTTCCATAAAATCTTTCCTTGACGTCATCGGTGTAGAATATCCCCGTTACCCCTGAGTTCTGGTAATCGCAGTTATTGTCCTTTTCCTCCGTGTAGAATGTGTAGCCGTTGATATCATTCGCTTGATAGGTCACCAGGTTGCGTGCGGCACCCTGTGACAAGGTGAATATCATCTTTTCGTCCTCGGAAGCGTTCCTTCGCGGGGGATTAGCACGAAGCTCGTCCCTGAACCAAGTCATGAAACCGGAGTTGTGCTCTTTGATTAGCCGTGGATCTCGGTACGTTATCTGCAGGCCCTGGTCACTGTACTTCTTCCTGATTAAATCCTTGTGCATTACTATCCAAGGATCGACTAGCTGGATGTGTTGTAGCGCGACTAGGCTTGCTCTTTCAAAGTCGATGTCTCGACCGTCAAAGTTGACATGCATTGCGCGGCTTCCCTCGTGGTGACCACACCCATCGCTCCTGCCAAAGTGCTTGTTGACGGCCAGACCAACAGGGTTCTCGATGTTGAGATAATTCGTGCAAAAAGAGATGCACTCTTCGGTTAGAAAGCCCTTCACTATGCTTGCATCTGGACGGGACCTGTTACGAACGTATTTTTTGATGTGTCCATTCATCCTTTCGAACGGCATCATGCTGCGCAGAAACGCAGGCCCGAGTTGGACGATATCCTCCATGACGTGGATCAGCAGATGCACCATAATGTCGAAGAATGCGGGCGGGAAATAGATCTCAAGCTCGCATAGTATGAGCACGATCTCCTCCTGTATCCTTTTGAGTTGCGTAGCGCAAATCGACTTCCGGGAGATGACGTCAAAAAAGTTGAAAAGGCCAAACAACGTTTTACGGACGTACTCGTCCATTATCCCTCGGATCGCAACCGGGAGAATCTGCGTCATCAGCAAGGCACAGTCGTGAGATTTCATCCCGCTGAAACAACTGCTTTGCCTCGTCTAGGTATCTTCTTATCTTCCCCGCGTAGACGTTCGGAAACTTTACTCCTATGAGGCAGTGGATAAATCGCTTGATCTCCTCCTCGCATAGAGTGAATCATGCCGGGGGGCAGTGATCAATACAGGTCTTCTTCTTGGTCGCCCTTTTTCGTTTGTGAGAGTTTTTCGTTTCCGTATCCTCTTCCTCCTCCGTCTCATCATCGTCGTCACTAGGGGGGTGAAGTTCCCTCCTGATGCCCATAAATTTCAAGTCATTCCTTGCTTTTGGCCCGTCCTTGGTCTTCTCCGGCATGTTGTGTAGCGTTCCAAACAAGCTCTCGCACACGTTCTTTGTGTTATGCATGAGATCAAGGCTATGAGGACTGCGGAGGAGACTCCAGTATTCAAAATCCCAGAAAACAGACCTCGCTTTCCATACCCTCATCAACGACTGAGTCTTCTTTTTTTTCTTTCCCGGCGCGGGGCACTCTTTCCAAGTTTTCAGCAAGTTGTCGATTTCTTTGCCACTCCTTCGAGCTGGGGGTGTGATGACGGCTTCTCGCCCTTCGTTGGTAGGCCCCAAGTGGAAGGCGTGATGCGGTACAGCAGCAAGTTTTCCCTCAGTAAAGATACCAAGGTTTGTCTCTAGTAGGACTCCAGAGATGATAAGTAGGTGTCAGCGGCGCAACTGACGCGGACCTGCACACAGACACAGATAACTTTGCTCCCAACGAAGTTCAGAGAGGTTGTCAATCTCTCCGGTCTTGTTGTTCACAAATGATAAAACGCAAGGAGATAATGATAGCAAATTAAAAGTAAATGCAGTAAGGTAAATATAGATTGGAAACAATAATGAGGATATGGACCGGGATACGTGATGTTCGCTAGTGATGTCTCTCTCCCAAAAGACGAAAAAATGCTATGCGAGGTAAACAAATTACAGAAAGGCAATTGACAGGATTAAGAACGCACCGCAATGCTAAATATGCTACAAAATAAAGGAAGAGGTTCAAAAGCACGGGCAGTACGCCAAAGTAAGTAGACCGAAATCCATCTGCATCTACTACTAATCATCCACCTTGAGATATCTATCCAGAACATCTCGCTGGTATTAAGTTGCGAGCCCCACCCAAAGAGTAAACCCAAAGCAACAGACAACTGCATTAAAAGAACTTTGCGTAAAGTAAACAATCCTCGTAACCGCGGTTACAAGCACCGTTGTTTTCCCCCTTGTGGCAACAGCACATCCCCTAGACTCATGTTTCTGTCACTCAAGCATGTCATCGAGGAGGCATGAACCCACAATCTAGCACAACGCTCCCTCTTGGAGTCACTACCTACTACTTGGCCAAAGCAATAAACAGCAACGGAGAGCATGCAAGAATTACTTAGGAACTAAAATATAAGAGATAAAAACCAAATATATTACTTATCACAATCTGAACATAATCTCATAATCCATCAGATCCGATCAAACTCAACATAGCAATAGCAGAAATATTAAAAAGGTGCCTCGATCATGTAGGGCAGCTCACGAGGTCTAAACAATGAAGATCAAAGAGGGGAGGAGAACATCACATCGCTACTGATGATGGACCCATGGTCCAAGGTGAACTACTCACGGTTCATCCGGGAAGCATCCATGGTGGTGGAGAAGCTCCCGGAGGTGATTCCTCCCTCCGGCAGGGTGCCGGGAAGAGGTCTTCTGGTGCTCCCGATCTTGGAAGCGTGGCAGCGGCGGAACAGAGGAGAGATCGCGAAAAAGGGTTCCGTCCCCGAGCGTGGGTGATCATGGACCCATGGTCCAAGGAAAACTACTCACGAGACCAGGGGCCGCGCCGGGTGGCCGCCTGGGCCCCCTCTGGCCCCTCCCGGGCTTTTCTCGAAGCTTCCGTCATGCTGATTTTTTATCTGAATTTTCCCGAATTTTCTGGCATTTTTTATATGGGGAAAACTGAAATAGAAAAACAGCAGAAAACAGGAACTGGCACTAGGGTGCACTGAGTTAATAGGTTAGTCCAAATATGATAAAAAATGTATGAAAGTGTATCTAGATCATAGCAATATCACACAAAACATGCATGGAGCAAGCAGAAATTATCGATACGTTTTGGACGTATCAGGGTGCTCGGAGCTCCTCGCTTCCATCGAACAGATGTCCTTGTTTTCTCCACGCGTGTTTCTTGGGAAGCCACCTCCGAGACTGTAACAGCCCAACAGCAATTCATAAATCATCTTGTATTTTTGCTTTCATCTTTTGCTACCAGGGTTGTCGTGGTGCTAGTGAATGCTATATCGTGTGATGATGTTGAATGCTTAGGAGTGTGGAGCTATTTTGGGTTTGCTTTCATTTCTTTTGGGTGGCTAAAGAAAGGTGTTGTGGGGTCTTTCCATGTTCCATTTGTGTTCCCCATGAATCCAAACTTTTCTTAAGCAAATCTTTGGACCTTTTTCTCCATGCCCATGAATTTAGTTTGATTTTTTTACCTCTCTGGAAAAATCAAATGTAATTCAAGTCCATTTAAAATCTAATTCTTTTGCACTGATTTTTATTTGTCGAAATTGGGTCAAACCAATTTAATAAAATCAGGAAATCCCCCCCTAAAATAAAACATATTTTTCTATGTTTTATTTTCTTTCAGTTTGGGCTCTAGAAGGTTTTGGAGGTCTCTTTTGTTTTTTTTGTTTTCTCTTTATTGAATTAGGCCTCCTTCACTTGTTTTTCTGGAGAAGTGGAGACAGCCCACCTGGGCCTGCCCGAATTCCAGCCCAAGCGGCCCCCTTCTCTTATTTTTCTTTCCTTGCTCTCTTTCTCCCCAGCCGGGCTCACCTGTCATCCTCCTCCTCCCATTTCCTTCTCCCAACTTTTTCCTGGCGTCAGGGGAAAGCAGAGAGAAGGGAGGACGCCGTGGAGCCCTCCGGGCAGCCTCCTGTGCTCGCCCCCTTTATCTAGCCCCTCCTGAGCCTCTGCCGAAAACCCTAGCCCCTTCCTCCTCCCTTGCGCCGCCACCCCTCTTCTCCTTCCTCCCAGCTCTCTCTGAAGACGCCATGGACAGGAGGTCCAAGGCCTGAAGTTGTTTCTCCCGCGCAGGTCACCCTCATCGAGGACGCCGGCGACCAGTTCCCCGAGCCGTACGACTACAGCAGGCCCGCTGTGAGCCGCGACGCCTCCCCCTTCCCCTGTTTCTCGCGAGTAGGATGTAGGTGTCGTGTGTGCCGCCGTGGCCGCCATGGATTTCGAGGTGATGGGATTCCCTGTAGGCTGCGAGGAGAGGCGAGTTCGGCGCAAAAATGAGACCTTGGTAGTCCCATCTACGCCGGGGAGCACTTCGGCGAGCCCTCGGGCCAGCGAAGATGACGCAGTTGTCGCCGGAAGTACGCCGCCGTGGCTTTGTCTGAAGAATTCTCAGAGAGCGCGGCCTGTCGCCTGAAGTTTCAGAGGGTTGGGCCGCCTCGTTTTCTGGTGAGCCTAGCGCCACCGTCACAGCACCCCGGCGAGAACCCGGCCGCCCTACGCGTTCACGGGAGCACCAACTCCTCGTTCCTCCGCCTAGCCGTGGCGTCAGAGACCTGTGCGTGAGGCCACAGCCGCCTGAATCTGCCTGCTGCGCCCGTTCTCTGCAACTGTCTGCCGTGTGTTCGGAGTTCAGAGAAGACACCCGGGTCGCTACAACTAGTTTTCCCCCTGTTCTATGTAAATAGCACCGTAGTAGCGTAGTGGCAAGGGAACCAGTGGCTGCGTGGGCGCGTTGCGGGTTCGAATCCGGCCAGGCGCATAAGCCCCCCTTTTTCTTCTTTTTTCAGCTCTGTGTTCGAGTGGCTCGGGTCACAGAGACCGCTGGGTCAGCCCAGCATGCGAGCCAGACCCAACCGAAGGCAGCCCAGAGTGGGTCTTCGTCCCATTTTTTTTCACAAACCCTTTTCCGATTATGTTTTATCTCAAAATTCAGAAAACTTGTGTCTTTTGCATGCTTGCTCAAAATGCCACATGTTGTACATGTTTTTGGGGCAGAAAAATCCGATGTGTAAGATGGTGTCATCCATATTGTGTTTTGGGAAAATGCAAAGTGAGACGTGATGCCTTTTCACGTGTGCCACCATTTTTTTTCTTTCTTCTTCTTCTTTTTCTTCTTTTCTTTTCAATCTCTAGCTCATGTCAAATCTTTTCATCTTGTTGATCTCTTCCAACCAGACCTCCCACGTCATGTTATTACATGATAGCAGGTCTTTCCCCCTCAAGATCCGAAATGCATGTCTGTTGTTTCACACCTTTGCTTCATTGAAACCTTCTGATGCCAACTTCCGTCAGCACTTCTCCGTCTCCGGAATCGATATTTCTTTCACGATGTTTATTACTGTTAAATTGTTGTTATTGTTTCATGACATGACATGTCACCATGATATTTACACCAAGGTTAAGGCTATGACCAAAGCCATAAAAATTTAAGTAATTGCATATGCAGTTGTTGACGTGTCGTCAACACCTCCATTTAAATTTGACTATATAGGGTCACACCATGTCTATTTAACTTGATCATCACATCCATGCTTGAGTTTTGTTGATCTCGTTGTTTACTTGTGTGCTTTTCCTTGCCGGTACCTTACGTTAGCACCTGAGACCGCCGAGGAGACTTACGTGGAGATTTCCGACACCGAGCCGGAGGACCCTGCTGCGTCTGCTTCGACGACCGATTACCCAGGCAAGGGGAAGATTTATAACATTACTTGATACCATTCTGCCTACCTTCCTAGCTATAGCCTAGAACTTTTGCTTGATCCTATCCACTTTCTTTAAGTCATTTATGGAAACCCAAACAACCATGATCCCCACATCCCAGAAAAACATTGTATTGCTAAGTTACCGCTGCTCAGCCATTGCTTAGTATGAGTAGGAAAACTTGCTGCTTACCCTATTGCTATGGTTTGGGATATCATGTTATTGTAAAGAAGTTGGATGATATTTATTATAATGATGTTAATTATACTTGGCGAAAGATGGGAGACCAGGCTGTTCCCGCCAGGTGTTTTGTTCCATTTGAGTCACCTAGGTCCCGAGTTCCGGGTATTGTGTTTCTTGACGAGCGTGTCTAATCGTGTGTGGGATTCTATGGGGTCCCCTTGTCTTACCTACCTAGCTTCATACAATTCTAGTGGTGGCCCGAGCTATTTTACTTTTGCAAATGTGTGTGTGCTTGGTTGGTACCCCATCTGTTTTCGAAACAACCCGGGCCAGCAGAGAGATGGTTTCTCTTGTTGGTCCGCCCCAGGGAGTTAGGGGGTTGCCCACATTTGTTTGGGAAACTAACCCGACCTCATCCAGACGGTAGAGGCCGATTCGAGAGCGCGGCCGGCTTTTGAGTTGGGTGTCGACTCACCGGGGGCCACCCGGAATTGTGCGTTGTTAGTTAGAGGGACTCTGACGTTTCGGAGTTTCAGGCGCTTACCTAGCCAAGTGGAAACCGGGCGTACATGCGAAGCCTATGATGGGCAGTTGGTACACCCCTGCAGGGTTAAATCTTTACGACAAGCCGTGTCCGCGGTTATGGACGACTTGAGACCTACTCCTTGTTCATAGAATAACATCAATCTGAACCATAATTAAAACTTGCCTACCGTGTGAGTGCCTTGGTTGCTTTTCTTCGTCTAGGGGGACCGAGAGAAGATCCAGGTTGTGTTATGTTTGACGTAAGTAGGTGGATAGCAGACTTATGACGCGATGTCACGTGTACTTCTTGGATCTTACCTCTACTCTAATAGAAAGATAGCCACCATATATGCTAGTGCGGCTGCAACCTTTACCTTTACTTTGTCTTACCGTGGGAAGTTAGTTATCCTGTAATGATATAATCTCACCCCTGTTTTCCTTTTGTGCTTTTACTGTTTTGCCTGATCGGCCGCTGCAGTGGAGTACTTTCTTGACCCGAGCTCTGGACAATACTTCGTGGAGGTGCCCCCGGAGGATGACGATGAGGACGACCACGTTTAGTAGATCCTACAGTTGGGCTTCGACGATCCGTGGGTGGACTCTTTATGTGCAGCCCTCTCTAGGGCAATTTGGCTTTTGACCGTACTCGGTCGTGTTTGTCTTCCGCTTGTCGCATGATGTACTGTTTGGTCCATGGACCTCTGAGATGATGTAATAAATTCCAATGGCGATGTATGCCTTGGACTTTATATATTTATGCTTAGTTGAAGTTCTTTGTTCTTATACTTGTTGTCAAGAATCTGGCAGCGACGCGAGTGCGAGTGTCGCGAGTCGGTGGCTCTTTATGCGCTACTAACTTGAGCGCGACGCGAAAGCGACTAACTCGAGTTAGCACCGCATCGGGGGCCTTACAACTTGGTATCAGAGCAGGACTGACTGTAGGACCCCTTACTGGCCGAAGTTGAGTCTAGAAACTATTTTGTAGTTATTAAGGAAAAATCGGAGAGTAGGAACTCTTTCTTTTTCTTCTTACCCCACCCTCCCACCCCTTTTTCCGTGAGGAACTGAAACGTTGTTTTCTCTCTGCAACTTATCCCCTTTCAAAAACAAGGCTAGGTTCTCGTTTACATGAGGCTCCGATTCCTCTATAATTTTTTGCTAGCGACGAGATGTGTTGGCGTGTTTGGGACCACTGAGCCGCCACTTGGGGTTGACTGCTCTACCTCGCTTACGGCGTACCCCAGGTGAAACGTCCATACATGATTGACGGGCATCCTATGGTAATATGGATGTGGTGTCTTTTCCCCTATGGACGACCGTGATGGCGGGCCGCTCAGGGAAGATGTCTCATTGTTCAGGTTTCCAACCGCTCGTATATATATTGTTGTGTGCTCGCTAGCAGATTATTATCTTGGTTTCGGATGATCTCGGTTTGGTGATTCCAGTAGCACCTAGCTTTCGACTTTCCGGGTTAACCTTGGTGGAATTTCAGCTTTCGGCTTTCTCACACCTCGTGAGGAAGTATTTTTGTCAATATTGCTTTGTCTTCTGGTTACTTCAATGTTTCGACCATGTTCTCATAAGTGTTCATGTATATAGGATGCCAAGAGCAAACATGCCGGCGCCGGAGAACCCTATCCTTGGAGAGGCTGTGGCCGCAGTGGCTCAGGGCACTGCTGCGATCTTACAGATGCTACAGAACCAGACTGCCCAGAGGAATGATCGACCACAGTACACCACACTGCAGCAGTTCCTCGCGATCAACCCACCCAGGTTCTCCGAGGCTCGAGACCCGCTGGAGGCGGATGACTGGATCGCAGATATCAAGAAACACTTCAATGAAAACACCGTCAGACCCGTCGACTACGTCACCTTCGCCTCCTTCCAGCTTCAGGGTGTAGCAGCCAGCTGGTACGACACCTACAAGGCCAACAAGGGCGATGCTCTCATCACGTGGGCAAATTTCGTCGCAGACTTCAGAGCAGCGCATATTCTGAGTGGCCTGATGGACAGGAAGCGTGAGGAGTTCTTGGCTCTGAGACAGGGTGACAGGTCAGTTCAGGAGTACAACCTGGCCTTCGTCAGGCTCGCCAGGTACGCTCCAGAGGAGGTCAGCACAGAGGCTAAGAAGATCGCCAGGTTCCGTGGAGGTCTCAGCACAGAGATCAAGTACGCGCTCACTCAGTGCAGTCCCACGCTATTCTCACAGTTCGTGGATCAGGCTATCCGCCAGGAGTCAGCCAGAGCAGAGTGGGATGCGGACAGGAAGCGCCAGCGTGAGCACAGTTCCGCAGTGATGATCCACAAGAAGGCAAAGACTTGGGTTACAGAGGCACCACCGCAGAGGCAGCAGTACCAGCAGAGGGGGGCAGTTGTACGCACTTTTGCCCGCCCTCCCATCCCAGTTCAGCAGGGGCCTCGCTCTACACGACCACACGCGAGGCCACCCAAGCCGCAGCAGCAGCCCAGGCTGGGCGTGATCTGCTACAAGTGCAGAGAGCCAGGGCACACGTCTCCCAACTGCATCGATCCGCGCTTTGCTCGGCTCCCACCCCCTCCACCTCGCTCTACTCCGAACACCGCGATGGTGAAGACACAACCACGTGCACTTCAGGTGAACAACGTGATGCTCACAGATGCTCAGTAGTCTCCAGAGATCGTTCTTGGTAGGTTGCTTGTTAATTCTGTTCCCGCGACTGTGTTGTTCGATTCCAGAGCTTCCCACTCGTTTGTTTCCCATAGATTCGCTCACGATCAGGTTCTCACCTTGGAGGACTTGCCCAAGTTCCTGCCTATTGTTTCACCCGGTTCCAAGTTCACTTCTTCTATCCGTGCACCATTTGTAAGGATCACTATTCAGGGTTGCCATTTCCCGGCTTCGCTCATCGTTTTTCCTAGCTCTGACATTGATGTCATCTTGGGCATGGATTGGCTTGTGCAACACAAGGACAATATTGATTGTCCGACCAGATCAGTGAAGTTGACACATGATTCAGGCGCAGAGGTCTTGTACACTTGTGGCTCTATGTCGGGACCAACACAGTTGTACGCGTTGAACGCAGGAGTTGCGCCTTTGCTCGAAGAGGTCAGAGTTGTCTGTGAGTTCCCAGACGTCTTTCTAGAGGAGTTGACAGGAATTCCCCCAGTTCGAGCTATTGAGTTCGTTATTGAGCTAGAGCCTGGTACCCAGCCGATTTCTCGGCATCCGTACAAGATGTGTTCGACGGAGTTGATCGAGCTCAAGAAGCAATTGACAGAGTTGGAGGCAGGCAGTTTTATCCGCGCGAGCACTTCCCCTTGGAGTGCACCAGCTTTGTTTGTCCAGAAGAAGGATGGAACTAGCCGCTTGGTCCAGGACTATCGCGGTATCAACAAGAAGACCATCAAGAACAAGTACCCTTTACCCCGCATCAATGATTTGTTTGAGCAGTTAAATGGGGCTAAGGTGTTTTCCAAGCTTGACTTGAGGATGGGGTATCATCAAATACGTGTTCGTGAAGAGGATATTCCCAAGACCGCGTTCATCACACGTTATGGGCTGTATGAGTTCACAGTCATGACTTTTGGGTTCTCAAATGCCCCTCCGACATTCATCAGAGCTATGAACTATTTGTTCCAAGAATGGCTTGATGTGTTTGTGATCCTCTACCTCGACGACATTCTTGTCTATTCCAAGTCAGAGGCTGAGAATGAGGAACATTTGCGCTTGGTGCTGCAGAAGTTAAGAGAGCACCGGTATTACGCCAAGTTCTCCAAATGTGAGTTTTGGCTGGACAAGGTCAATTTTCTGGGCCATGTCATCTCCGCTGAGGGAATTGCGGTTGACCCAGAGCGAGTCCGCACTATAAAAGAGTGGGCTCCGCCGAAGAACGTGAAGCAACTAAGGAGTTTTCTCGGCCTCGCCAGTTATTGCAGAAGGTTTGTGCAGAATTTCTCCAAAATAGCCAAGCCAATGAATGAATTGTTGTGCAAGGACAAGCGGTACACTTGGTCACCATCTTGCCAGTCAGCCTTCGAGGAGTTGAAAGAGAAGCTGACCACAGCTCCAATTCTCACACCGCCAGATGAGTCACAGCGTTTTCAGGTGTTTTGTGATGCCTCTTTGCAAGGTCTGGGCGGAGTTTTGATGCAAGGCAGGAATATTGTGGCTTATACCTCACGGCAGTTGAAGACAAGTGAGAAGAATTATCCCACGCACGACTTGGAGCTTGCAGCAGTTGTGCACGCTTTGGTCACTTGGCGACACCTCCTCTTAGGGAGGAAGGTGGATGTGTTCACCGACCACAAGAGTCTGAAGTACTTTTTCACTCAGCCAAATCTGAACTTGAGGCAAAGAAGATGGCTTGAAACCATTACTGAGTACACAATTGATATTCAGTACACCCCTGGGAAGGCGAAAGTCACAGCTGATGCGCTGAGCCGCAAGGGCGACTGCAATAATATCCAGGTGAAGAAGATCCACCCTGATTTGTGTGAGTCCTTTTGAAGGCTCTCGAGCTAGTTCCAGCAAGCTATCTTGCCAACCTTTTGGTAGAGCCCACTATCCATGAAAAGATTCGTGAAGCTCAGTCTGGCAGCTCTATGATACAGAAGATTAAGCAGGGTGTTGCCGCCTCAGTTCCTAAGTACGGTTGCTTTTCAGTGCATAATGACGGCACCGTGTTGTTCGAAGAGCGAGTTGTTGTTCCCAAGGAGGGAGATCTCAGAGAGGTCATCATGAAGGAAGCCCATGATTCCAAGCTATCGATTCACCCTGGCAGTACGAAGATGTATCAAGATCTCAAGCAAAGCTTTTGGTGGACTCGTATGAAGCGGGATGTTGCCCGTTACGTGTCTCAGTGTGATGTGTGCAGGAGAGTGAAGGCACAGCACCAGAAGCCTGCAGGGTTGCTTCAGCTACTTGAGATTCCGGAGTGGAAATGGGATCATATAGAGATGGATTTCATCACAGGCTTCCCCTTGTCGCAGAAGAAGAACAATGCCATCTTTGTTGTCATTGACAATCTTTCCAAAGTTGCCCACTTCTTCCCAGTGAAGGACTCCATTTCAGCAGCTCAGTTGGTGGATTTGTACACCGCAAGAGTTGTATCCTTGCATGGCATTCCCAAGAAGATCAGTTCAGATAGAGGCAGCCTTTTCACCTCTAAGTTCTGGCAGGCCTTTCAAAAGGAGATTGGTACGACAGTGTTGTTCAGTACCGCTTATCACCCTCAGACAAGTGGGCAAGTCGAGCGCGTGAACCAAATCCTCGAGGACATGCTTCGGGCATGTGTCATCTCGTTTGGCATGAAGTGGGAAGAGTGCTTGCCGTATGCTGAGTTCTCTTACAACAACAGCTATCAGGCAAGTCTGCAGGCAGCGCCGTTTGAAGTCTTGTATGGCCGCAAATGCAGGAAACCTTTGAACTGGTCCAAGACAGGTGAGAGGCAGCTGTTCGGTCCAGATGTGATCCAAGAGGCAGAGGACAGAGTGAAGATTTTCCGAGAGCACCTAAAGGCAGCACAGTCTAGGCAGAAGGCCTATTGTGACAAAAGGCACCGTGGTGTAGCATTTCAGGTTGGTGATTGGGCGTGCCTGAGAGTGTCTCCATTGAGGGGAACTCACCGCTTTGGTATCAAATGAAAGCTCGCTCCACGATTTGTCGGACCTTTCCGCATCCTTGAGACTAGGGGACCTCTTGCCTTTCGGCTCGAGCTTCTAGAGAGTCTGTCCATGGTGCATGACGTGTTCCATGTGTCCCAGCTAAAGCAGTGCTTCAAGCAGCCAGAGCAGGCTGTTGACTTGGGCGAGATACAACTGAGTGCGGACCTTTCCTACTCAGAGCGTCCAGTCCATGTTCTTGAGACGTCCGAGCGCCAGAATCGCAACAAGACCGTCAAGTTCATGAAAGTTCAGTGGGCACATCACTCGGAGAAGGAGGCGACATGGGAGCGTGAAGATCATCTCCGTTCTGAGTATCCCGCGCTTTTTCATGCTTAGATCTCGGGACGAGATCCAGTGTTGGTAGAGGAGAGATGTAACAGCCCAACAGCAATTCATAAATCATCTTGTATTTTTGCTTTCATCTTTTGCTACCAGGGTTGTCGTGGTGCTAGTGAATGCTATATCATGTGATGATGTTGAATGCTTAGGAGTGTGGAGCTCTTTTGGGTTTGCTTTCATTTATTTTGGGTGGCTAAAGAAAGGTGTTGTGGGGTCTTTCCATGTTCCATTTGTGTTCCCCATGAATCCAAACTTTGCTTAAGCAAATCTTTGGACCTTTTTCTCCATGCCCATGAATTTAGTTTGATTTTTTACCTCTCTGGAAAAATCAAATGTAATTCAAGTCCATTTGAAATCTAATTCTTTTGCACTGATTTTTATTTGTCGAAATTGGGTCAAACCAATTTTATAAAATCAGGAATTTTCCCCCCCAAAATAAAACATATTTTTCTATGTTTTATTTTCTTTCAGTTTGGGCTCTAGAAGGTTTTGGAGGTCTCTTTTGTTTTTTTGTTTTCTCTTTATTGAATTAGGCCTCCTTCACTTGTTTTTCTGGAGAAGTGGAGACAGCCCACCTGGGCCTGCCCGAATTCCAGCCCAAGCGCCCCCCCTTCTCTTGTTTTTATTTCCCTGCTCTCTTTCTCCCCAGCCGGGCTCACCTGTCATCCTCCTCCTCCCATTTCCTTCTCCCACCTTTTTCCTGGCGTCAGGGGAAAGCAGAGAGAAGGGAGGACACCGTGGAGACCTCCGGGCAGCCTCCTGTGCTCGCCCCCTTTATCTAGCCCCTCCTGAGCCTCTCGCGAAAACCCTAGCCCCTTCCTCCTCCCTTGCGTCGCCACCCCACTTCTCCTTCCCCCCAGCTCTCTCTGAAGACGCCATGGACAGGAGGTCCAAGGCCTGAAGTTGTTTCTCCCGCGCGGGTCACCCTCGTCGAGGACGCCGGCGACCACTTCCCCGAGCCGTACGACTACAGCAGGCCCGCTGTGAGCCGCGACGCCTCCCCCTTCCCCTGTTTCTCGCGAGTAGGATGTAGGTGTCGTGTGTGCCGCCGTGGCCGCCATGGATTTCGAGGTGATGGGATTCCCTGTAGGCTGCGAGGAGAGGCGAGTTCGGCGCAAAAATGAGACCTTGGTAGTCCCATCTACGCCGGGGAGTACTTCGGCGAGCCCTCGGGCCAGCGAAGGCGACGCAGTTGTCGCCGGAAGTACGCCGCCGTGGCTTTGTCTGAAGAATTCCGAGAGAGCCCGGCCTGTCGCCTGAAGTTTCAGAGGGTTGGGCCGCCTCGTTTTCTGGTGAGCCTAGCGCCACCGTCACAGCACCCCGGCGAGAACCCGGCCGCCCTACGCATTCACGGGAGCACCAGCTCCTCGTTCCTCCGCCTAGCCATGGCGTCGGAGACCTGTGCGTGAGGCCACAGCCGCCTGAATCTCCCCGCTGCGCCCGTTCTCTGCAACTGACTGCCGTGTGTTCGGAGTTCAGAGAAGACACCCGGGTCGCTACAACTAGTTTTCCCCCTGTTCTATGTCTAGAGCACCGTAGTAGCATAGTGGCAAGGGAACCAGTGGCTGCGTGGGCGCGTTGCGGGTTCGAAACCGGCCAGGTGCATAAAACCCCCTTTTTCTGCTTTTTTTAGCTCTGTGTTCGAGTGGCTCGGGTCACAGAGACCGCTGGGTCAGCCCAGCAAGCGAGCCAGACCCTTCCGAAGGCAGCCCAGAGTGGGTCTTCGTCCCATTTTTTTTTCACAAACCCTTTTCCGATTATGTTTTATCTCAAAATTCAGAAAACTTGTGTCTTTTGCATGCTTGCTCAAAATGCCACATGTTGTACATGTTTTTGGGGCAGAAAAATCCGATGTGTAAGATGGTGCCATCCATTTTGTGTTTTGGGCAAATTCAAAGTGAGACGTGATGCCTTTTCACGTGTGCCACCATTTTTTTCTTTCTTCTTCTTCTTCTTTTTCTTCTTTTCTTTTCAATCTCTAGCTCATGTCAAATCTTTTCATCTTGTTGATCTCTTCCAACCAGACCTCCCACGTCATGTTATTACGTGATAGCAGGTCTTTCCCCCTCAAGATCCGAAATGCATGTCTCTTGTTTCACACCTTTTCTTCGTTGAAACCTTCCGGTGACAACTTCCGTCGGCACTTCTCCGTCTCCGGAATCGATATTTCTTTCACGATGTTTATTACTGTTAAATTGTTGTTATTGTTTCATGCCATGACATGTCACCATGATATTTACACCAAGGTTAAGGCTATGACCACAGCCATAAAAATTTAATTAATTGCATATGCAGTTGTTGACGTGTCGTCAACACCTCCATTTAAATTTGACTATATAGGGTCACACCATGTCTATTTAACTTGATCATCACATCCATGCTTGAGTTTTTTTGATCTTGTTGTTTACTTGTGTGCTTTTCCTTGCCGGTACCTTACGTTAGCACCTGAGACCGCCGAGGAGACTTACGTGGAGATTTCCGACACAGAGCCCGAGGACCCTGCTACGTCTGCTTCGACGACCGATTACCGAGGCAAGGGGAAGATTTATAACATTACTTGATACCTTTCTGCCTACCTGCCTAGCTGTAGCCTAGAACGTTTGCTTGATCCTATCCACTTTGTTTAAGCCATTTCTGGAAACCAAAACAGCCATGATCCCCACATCCCAGCAAAACATTGTATTGCTAAGCTACCACTGCTCAGCCATTGCTTAGTATGAGTAGGAAAACTTGCTGCTTACCCTATTGCTATGGTTTGGGATGTCATGTTATTTTAAATAAGTTGGATGATATTTATTATAATGATGTTAATTATACTTAGCGAAAGATGGGAGACCAGGCTGTTCCCGCCAGGTGTTTTGTTCCATTTGAGTCACCTAGGTCCCGAGTTCCGGGTATTGTGTTTCTTGACGAGCGTGCCTAATCGTGTGTGGGATACTATGGGGTCCCCTTGTCTTACCTACCTAGCTTCATACAATTCTAGTGGTGGCCCGAGCTGTTTTACTTTTGCAAATGTGTGTGTGCTTGGTTGGTACCCCAGCTGTTTTCGAAACAACCCGGGCCAGCAGAGACATGGTTTCTCTTGTTGGTCCACCCCAGGGAGCTAGGGGGTTGCCCACATCTGTTTGGGAAACTAACCCGACCTCATCCAGACGGTAGAGGCCGACTCGAGAGCGCGGCCGGCTTTTGAGTTGGGTGTCAACTCACCGGGGGCCACCCGGAATTGTGCGTTGTTAGTTAGAGGGACTCTGACGTTCCGGAGTTTCAGGCGCTTACCTAGCCAAGTGGAAACCGGGCGTACATGCGAAGCCTATGATGGGCAGTTGGTACACCCCTGCAGGGTTAAATCTTTTCGAAAAGCCGTGTTCGCGGTTATGGATGACTTGAGACCTGCTCCTTGTTCATAGAATAACATCAATCTGAACCATAATTAAAACTTGCCTACCGTGTGAGTGCCTTGGTTGCTTTTCTTCGTCCAGGAGGACCGAGAGAAGATCCAGCTTGTATTATGTTTGACGTAAGTAGGTGGATAGCAGACTTATGACGCGATGTCACGTGTACTTCTTGGATATTACCTCTACTCTAATAGAACGATAGCCACCATATATGCTAGTGCGGCTGCAACCTTTACCTTTAATTTGTCTTACCGTGGGAAGTTAGTTATCCTGTAATGATATAATGTAGCCCCTGTTTTCCTTTTGTGCTTTTACTTTTTTTCCTGATCGGCCGCTGCAGTGGAGTACTTTCTTGACCCGAGCTCTGGACGATACTTCGTGGAGGTTCCCCCGGAGGATGACGATGAGGACGACCTCGTTCAGTAGATCCTACAGTTGGGCTTCGACGATCCGTGGGTGGACTCTTTATGTGCAGCCCTCTCTAGGGCAATTTGGCTTTTGACAGTACTCGGTCGTGTTTGTCTTCTGCTTGTCGCATGATGTACTGTTGGGTCCATGGACCTCTGAGATGATGTAATAAATTCCAATGACGATGTATGCCTTGGACTTTATATATTATGTCTTAGTTGAAGTTCTTTGTTCTTATACTTGTGGTCGAGAATCCGGCAGCGATGCGAGTGCGAGTGTCGCGAGTCGGTGGCTCTTTATGCGCTACTAACTTGAACGGGACGCGAAAGCGACTAACTCGAGTTAGCACCGCATCGGGGGCCTTACAGAGACCCCTGGAACACGGTTTTTGAAGATCCGGGATCTTTTGGTAGCTGGTGGTACGTTGTATTATCCATGCACCTAACGCGTGCACAGAATCCTTGGACCACCTGCCCTGATAAATATCTGTATCCGAGATAGTCGTGCACCGTCGTGATCACCGCGACTTTCATTGGGAAATATTCTTTTGCCACGGCGTCCCAAGTATTGACTCCGTCTTTCCATAACGTTTCTACCTCCTCTTTCAACAGCTGTAGATATAGATTGAGGTCCGTACCTGGTTGTTTCGGCCCTTGAACTACACATTGTTATGTACTTTTTCTTCATGCACTTCCAGGGGGCAAGGTTGTATATGCATACAAACACGAGCAAGGTACTGTGTGTGCTGCTCTGGACGCCAAACGGATTGACTCCATCGGCGCTCACACCAATCCTGAGGTTCCTTGGTTCTTTCCCAAAATCTGGGTATTCGAGGTCCAACACAGTACATTGGCTACCATCTGAAGGGTGCCTCAGCATGTCCTCCTTTTCCGGATCCGGGTTCGGGTCATCCTCTTTTAGTTTCTTTCTATCTGCGTGCTAGGTCATGAGCTTTGCTTCCTCGGGATCTACGAAATACCTCTGCAGACGAGGAGTGATTGAAAAGTACCTTACCACTTTTCTAGGAACTTTCTTCCCTCTCTTTTATCGAGTAACACCGCACACCGAACATGTTGTTTTATATTCGTCCTCACCCGATAGATCATGCAATAATTTATGCAGACGTGGTATTTAACATGCGGAAGATCAAGAGGGCAAAGGACTTTCTTGGCCTCAACGATACTAGTTGGGCACGTGTTGCCCTTCGGAAGACGATCGTGCCAGAATGCCATGTTATCATCGAAGCTTTTGTCGGTCCATTTGTGTTTTGCCTTCATCTCCATAGCCCAAAGTGTTACATTCAAGTGGGTATCCCCGTCGTTGCATCCTTCGTACAACTTCGTAATCGCGTCTTTCTCGAGTTGCGCCATCTTGGATTTCTCTCTAGCTACACCTCTTCCGTTCAACGCCTCTTTGACAAGCAGCTCTTGAACATGAGGGTCCCACACCCAGCTTGAATCCTCATCATGTCCGACATCTTGATCTTCATGTCTGGCATCTTGATCTACATGATCCGCTTCGGCATCTTCTTCATGATCATGTACGGGATGCTCTTCGTCTTCTCGCCCGCTGATACGGTGACGATATTTATCACTCCTCGTTGGTTACCCCAAGTGGAAGGTGAGATGTAGCATAGCAGCAAATTTCCCTCGGTGAAGATACCAAGGTTATCGACCCAGTAGGACTCAAGAGATACAAGAAGGTGTCACGACGCTTGACGTGGACCTGGACACTGATACAGATAACTTTGCTCCCAACGAGTACAGAGGAGTTGTCAATTCCTCTGGCCTTGCTGTTTACAAAGGATTAACGCAAGAGATAATAATAGTGGCAACTGAAAGTAAAGAATGAAAGTAAATTGAGGGCGTAAACAATGATATGAAGATGGACCGGGGTCCCGGGATTTTCACTAGTGATGTCTCTCTCCCAAAAGACGATAAAAGTGCTAGTGAGGTAAACAAATCACAGTTGGGAAATTGACAGGATTATAAAGGCTCCGCAATGCTAACTATACTGCAAAGAAAGGAAGGGTTCAAAAGCAATGGGCAATACGCCAAGGTAAGTAGACCGAAATCCAACTGCATCTACTACGAATCATCCACCTTGAGATATCTATCCAGAACATCTCGCTGGTATTAAGTTGCGAATCCCACCCAAAGTGTAAACTCAAAGCAACGGACAACTGCATTAAAAGAACTTTGCGTAAAGTAAACAATCCTTGCATCCGCGGATACAAGCACCGTTGTTTTATCCTTGGTGGTAACAACACATCCCCTAGTCTCATGTTTCTGTCACTCAAGCTAGACATCAAGGGGCTGAACCCACAATCAAGCATAACGATCCCTCTTGGAGTTGCACCTAATCACTTGGACAAAGTAAAATACGGCAACGGAGAACATGCAAGAATTTACTCAAGAACAAAATATAAAAGAGAAGAGCCAAATATATTACTCATCACAATATGAACATAGTCTCATAATCCATCAGATCCCAACAAACTCAGCATAGCAACGACAGTAAATTACAAAGGTGCCTCGATCATGTGAGGCAGCTCACGAGGTCTCGAAAGTGGAAGCACAAAGAGGGGAGAGGAACATCACATAGCTACTGGTCAAGTACCCATGGTCCAAGGGGAACTACTCACGGTACATACGGGAGGCGTCCATGGCTATGGATGGTCTCCCGGAGGTGGTTCCTCCTCCCGGCAGGGTGCCGGGGCAGCTTCTCCAGGCATCCCCAATCTAGAAACGGCGGCGGCGGCGATACAGACGCGAGATCGCGGAAAAGAGATTGATATTAGGGGTTTCCACCCCGAGGGCTAAATATAGGCGGAGGGTGGTGTCGAGGGGACCCACCAGGAAGCCAGGAGGCCTCCTGGCGCGGCCTAGGGTGGGGCCGCGCTAGGGACCCTCCTGGTCTCCTGGTGGTGGCCCCCTCCGCTGGCTTGGTTATTTCGGAAGCTTCCGGGTCGCTGATTTTTTATCTGATTTTTCCAGATTTTTTGCAGCACTTTTAATGGCCGGAAAACCCGAAATACAAAAACAGCAGAAAAAAGCAACTGGCAGCTGGGTGCACTGGGTTAATATATTAGTCCAAATATGCTCAAAAGTGTATGAAAGTTCAAGAAAATCATGGCAAAGTCACACAAAACATGCATGGAGCAAGAAGAAATTATAGATACGTTTGGGACGTATCAACATCCCCAAGCTTAATTCATGCTCGTCCTCGAGTAGGTAAATGATAACAAGCATAATTTCTGTGGTGACATGCCACACAACCATAAAAGGACTTTTAAGTAAAGCAATCAAAGCATGCAATTCAATTCAAGTGTTAACAAGCAAGAGTCTATATTAGCATTAACACAAGCAACAAAAGAACAAAAGGTGCAAGAGCTCTCGCTGTCCGTGACTCGAATTTCTCCAGATGGTGTTTGCGTGCAAGCAGGGGACTGGGCAAAAGAGAGAAAAAAGGTTGTTGAGAACAACTATCTACTAAAGTTTCACACTTGGTCTCCTTTGGATTCTTATCTTGACTCGTCCCCAGACCACTAGCCAGGTACAAGTCAAACTGATCCACTCCCTTTCGATATTTTGAGCACTCATGCAATGGATGAGCATGAGCAAGAAAGTTGAAACCTAAAAGGCGAAAAAGAAAGAAGGTAGAGGAGGAAGACAAAAAGGTGTGAAAGGCTCACATCAATGAGGACAATCATAGGCGAGAGAAGGCCATATGATATATATGATGTGAGGAGTAGGGATTTCCATGCAAAAGGATGCACATGTGAGCTAAAAGCTCTCCAAGGGAACTAGTGGGGGTGCATCTAACTTTCTTGCTCAAGAAGACCTAGAGCTCGTTTGAGGAGGCTCATCATTGGAATATACAAGCCAAGTTCTATAGTGTGAAGGTCCCACATATCTATATGCATGATGATGATCCATATGGAGTACAAGGGATAGAGGATGAAGTACTAGTGTGGATCTCTCAAAAGGAATAGTAGTGTGCCCCCTTGTCTCTTTTTTCTATTTTTTGTACTTTTTTGTGGCCTCAATGGCTCTTTCTATTTAACTCTCATTTGTCCTCTTTGGGATCTTTTGATTTGGTCCTCTTTGGGATATTTTCCTCACTTAGGGGCAACACTCTATATTTTACAAGAGTATAGGAGATCTTTCACACTTTACAAATGTACTCACATAAAGAAGATATAACTATCATGTTGCAAATGTATGACATGAGAATCAAGTCATGAGAAGATGGATGTTGCATGGCAATGTATCTCGGAAAGGCTATGGAAATGCCTTGTAGGTAGGTATGGTGGCTGTTTTGAGGAAAGATATAAGGAGGCTTATGATGACAGAGCGTATCGTGCCAAGGGTTTGGATGCACCGGCGAAGTATGCGCCAACTCTCAAAGTGAGAAAGGGCAATGCACGGTACCGAAGAGGCTAGAAAAATATAGGTGGGTGGAAATGTCAACTTTCGAATACTCATATTAGTCCGAAGAACTCATGCACTTATTATCGGTAACTCTCAATCTAATCAGGCGGTTCACAAAGAGACAAGTACCCCGAGGAGGAGTGTATGGGGGTTTGGTTATCCTTGCGCATCCTCGACTCATGGTACGTGAGTGTTCTCTAATATTCGAACCCTCCAGAGGTTAGTGATCCATCTAGTAGCTAGAGTACTCAACAGGGGGTTTTGGTTTTCGAAAAAACACACGAATTGCCCAAAATACGACATCTATCACTAATAGGCTCGAGCTCCTGACACGAAAAGTTCAAACATTACTCTAGTCAAAACCTCAAAACTATTGCAAGTTACTACTACAAAGAGAATAGCAACTTCAACTACCTACTTCTAGTCAAGACACAAAACCCAGTGTAATAGGCAAACTCTCTAACAAGATAAAACATGCAACCTATAGAAATTTCAACCTAAAACAAAAGAAAAGCTCTAGAAAAACTAAAGCACTACAAATAAACAGAGCAACAGCTAAGAAAAGAAAAAGAACAACTCACAGCTAAAAGAATAAGCATGCAAATCCTATGAGGAGTTCTAGTTCAAGAGGAGCGTGTATCTCTCCCACAAAAAAGAGTATGCTGGGGTCTAACTTGTTATGAACAGAAAGCAAAGCTAAAGAAAACTAAAAACAAAACCTAAGAGCGAGACGCTCCAAGAATAGCACACAACGCATGAAGTGATAAAAATATAGTGCAACGAGGGACGAACTGATAATTGTTGATGAAGAAGGGGATGCACGGGGGCATCCCCAAGCTTAGACGCTTGAGTCTCCTTGAATATTTATTGGGGGTGCACATGGGCATCCCCAAGTTTGAGCGTTTGACACTCCAGGATCTTCTTTCGTCATCTTCCATCGCACACTTGAAAACTCCCTTCATACATAACTCATTGTAGACTGATTAGAGAGGTTAGTACCCTAATAAAATAATTTTTCCTCTACTGGAAATAAAGATAATCTTGAAGAGCTACTGTTTCTGAAGATTTCCAAATAGATTTTGCAAATAAAAAGAAAGTTTAAGGTTTGCAAAAGTAAGGAGAGACAAAACGTGGCAGAATCTGTGAAAAACAGAACATCAGATAGAAACGAATTTTTAGGGGTACTTCTGCAACTCAAATAAAAAAACTCAGAACATACGCAAGTTTCGTAATTGTATAGAGCTCGCTGTGTAGGAAAATTCAGCTCAAGAAGATGAACTGGGATTTTTTCATGATTTTTCTAGTCACGAGGACAGAATCTGTTTTCTGGACAGCATGTCAAAACTTTTACTTCCCTTGTCGTATGAAGCTATAAAAGGCACAAAGCTTGAAAATTAAAGATACAATGATGTTGCTACAGTAGTAAAAATCATCAAGACCACTAAGAACAGAAGAAAAGCAAAAATAAAAACCTAAATTCGTTGCGGGCTGCCTCCCAAAAGCGCTTCTTTAGAGCCATTAGCTAGGCTTAAAGCAGAAGATCAAGTTTTTTCAAGAGAATAACTAGACCGTGTGACGGACTCAAAAGGTAATTTAATCTTTTTCCTAGGGAAATGTTCCATCCCTTTCTTGAGAGGGAATTTGAAGTTGATATTACCCTCTTTCATGTCAATAACAGCACCAACTTTGCGAAGAAAAGGACATCCCAAAATAATTGGACAAGAAGGTTCACATTCAATGTCCATAATAGTAAAATCAACGGGAACATAATTCTCATTAACAATGATAAGAACATCGTCGATCTTCCCCAAAGGTTTGTTTACGGAAGAATCAACAAGACAAACACCAAAAGAATAGGGATCAAAAGGTTTCAATTCAAGCATATCATACATTCTTTTGGGCATAACTGAGGTACTTTCTCCAACATCACAAAGAGCATAACAAGAGAAGTTATTCAATTTGATTTTTATCATAGGATCCCAACCATATTCTAGCTTCCTAGGTATGGAGGCTTCTAATCTAAGCTTCTCCTCCCTAACTTTGATTAGAGCATTGGTGATATGCTCTGTGAAGGCAAGATTAAGTGTGCTAGTGTGGGGGTCTCTAGACATCTTGTGTAGGAAACCAATAACTTCAGGTAAAGTGCAGTTGTCCAAGTCTAGATCACTACTATCTATCAAGGAGGTAGTGATATCATTTAGGCTCACTTTTTTGAAAGCCTCTATGTTCATAGAGGTTTCTTCATCTATGGTTGAGGTGGTAGCATCACCATTGATAGGTCCAGTGGGACTAGGGGTGTGATGGGTGCTAACAGTTTGGACATCCTCAACTACTTGGATAGTGGCTAGGAAGGATCTTAATTCTATCTTCTTCCTCCTTTTATCTAGCCCATCTCTCTTTAAGTTTGGCCATCATCCTAATATTTTCATTGATTTGTAACTGGATAGCATTAATAGGAGTGACCTTACTCTCCACAAGGGGAGAGGTTCTAATTTTTAACATCTCGACATCAAGGGTTAAGTTGTCTACCTTCAAACAAAGATTATCTAATTTAGCTAGTTTTTCTTCCACATTCTTGTTGAAGGCTTTTTGGGTAGTGATAAAGTCTGTAAGCACACTCTCTAGTTCAAAGGTGGAGCTTTTGGTGCTAGGATAAGTGTTGTTGTTCCCATGGTTGTTGGATGGGAAAGGCCTAGGGTTGTTGCTACCAAAATAACTCCTATAAGCATTACTGTTGAAGTTGTTTCTAGAGATAAAGTTCACATATATTTGTTCTTGAGCAACCAAAGAATTTAAAGGAACATACTGAAGATCAATAGGAGCTTGCTTTGTAAGTAGAGACATGATAAGGTCAACCTTTTCATTTAGAGAGGAAATCTCCTCGACAGAATTTACCTTCTTACCAGTTGGAGATCTTTCGGTGTGCCACTGAGAGTAGTTCAGCATCATCTCATCAAGTAGCTTTGTGTCAGCACCAAGTGTGGTTGACATAAAAGTTCCTCCCGCGTCCGAATCTAACAGGTTCCGCGAGGTAAAGTTCAAGCCTACATAAAAAGTCTGGATAACCATCCAGGTGGTCAGTCCATGTGTGGGGCAGTTCTTGACAAGCGTCTTCATACGTTCCCACGCATGGGCAACGTGTTCATTAGCCAATTGCCTAAAATTCATAATGTTACTCCTCAATTGAATAATTTTAGCAGGGGGATAGTACTTCCCGATGAAAGCATCCTTGCACTTATCCCATGATATATGCTATTCTTAGGCAAGGATTGAAACCAGATTTTAGCTTCATCCCTCAAAGAGAAAGGAAAAAGCTTCAGCTTAACAATATCACCATCTAGTTCTTTCTAATTTTGCATATCACAAAGCTCAATAAAATTATTTAAGTGCAAAGCAGCATCATCTCTAGCACCAGAGAATTGATCTTTCATAACAAGGTTCAGCAAAGCAGGTTTAATCTCATAAGAAGGTGCTGAAGTAGCAGGTGTAGCAATAGGAGTGCAGGTAAATTCACTGTTGTTGTGACTAGTGAAGTCACACAACTTGGTGTTTTCATTGGAACCCATAGTAGCAACAGGTATTTTTGGTATTTTTGATAAGGGACACAAAAGTAAAAACTGAAAGGTAAACTAACAAGACTAAAAAGCAAAGATAGAAGATAGTGTGCAACTCCCCTATCTTGTAGACTGGAGTCCCCGGCAACAGCGCAAGAAACTAGCTTGATACGGTGAGGATAGTTCTCACTCCTCGTTGGTTACCCCAAGTGGAAGGTGAGATGTAGCGTAGCAGCAGATTTCCCTCGGTGAAGATACCAAGGTTATCGAACTAGTAGGACTCAAGAGATACAAGAAGGTGTCACGGCGCTTGACGTGGACCTGCACACAGATACAGATAACTTGGCTCCCAACAAGTACAGAGGAGTTGTCAGTTCCTCCGGCCTTGTTGTTTACAAAGGATTAACGCAAGAGATAATAATAGTGGCAACTGAAAGTAAAGACTGAAAGTAAATTGAGGGCGTAAACAATGATATGAAGATGGACCGGGGTCCTGTGATTTTCACTAGTGATGTCTCTCTCCCAAAAGACGATAAAAGTGCTAGCGAGATAAACAAATCACAATTGGGCAATTGACAGGATTATAAAGGCACCGCAATGCTAACTATGCTGCAAAGAAAGGAAGGGCTCAAAAGCAATGGGAAATACGCCAAGGTAAGTAGACCGAAATCCAACTGCATCTACTACGAATCATCCACCTTGAGATATCTATCCAGAACATCTCGCTGGTATTAAGTTGCGAATCCCATCCAAAGTGTAAACTCAAAGCAACGGACAACTGCATTAAAAGAACTTTGCGTAAAGTAAACAATCCTTGCATCCGCGGATACAAGCACCGTTGTTTTATCCTTGGTGGAAACAACACATCCCCTAGTCTCATGTTTCTGTCACTCAAGCTAGACATCAAGGGGCTGAACCCACAATCAAGCATAACGCTCCCTCTTCGAGTTGCAACAAATCACTTGGCCAAAGTAAAATACGGCAACGGAGAACATGCAAGAATTTACTCAAGAACAAAATATAAAAGAGAAGAACCAAATATATTACTCATCACAATCTGAACATAGTCTCATAATCCATCAGATCCCAACAAACTCAGCATAGCAACGACAGTAAATTACAAAGGTGCCTCGATCATGTGAGGCAGCTCACGAGGTCTCGAAAGTGGAAGCACAAAGAGGGGAGAGGAACATCACATAGCTACTGGTCACGGACCCATGGTCCAAGGGGAACTACTCACGGTACATACGGGAGGCGTCCATGGCTATGGATGGTCTCCCGGAGGTGGTTCCTCCTCCCGGCAGGGTGCTGGGGCAGCTTCTCCAGGCGGCCCCAATCTAAAAACAGCGGCGGCGGCGGTACAGAGGCGAGATCGCGGAAAAGAGATCGATATTAGGGGTTTCCACCCCGAGGGCTAAATATAGGCGGAGGGGGGTGTCAAGGGGACCCACCAGGAAGCCAGGAGGCCTCCTGGCGCAACCTAGGGTGGGGCCGCGCCAGGGACCCTCCTGGTCTCCTGGTGGTGGCCCCACTCCGCTGCCTTGGTTATTCTGGAAGCTTCCGGGTCGCTGATTTTTTATCTGATTTTTCCGGATTTTTTGGAGCACTTTTAATGGACGGAAAACCTGAAATACAAAAACAGCAGAAAATAGCAACTGGCAGCTGGGTGCACTGGGTTAATAGATTAGTCCAAATATGCTCAAAAGTGTATGAAAGTTCAAGCAAATCATGGCAAAGTCACACAAAACATGCATGGAGCAAGCAGAAATTATAGATACGTTTGGGACGTATCACCCGCCGCTGTCTTCTGGTTGCCCTTCCTCATTTACTGGCGCCCCACCATTGACGTCCTCCTCCTCACCAGCTTCATCACTTATCCACCGTGTGTAGCCATCCATCAAACCATTACGCTTCAGGTGTCTTTGCAATATTCCGGAATCAGGCTCGGTCACGCCTTGCAGTTTGCATCTCCGAAACATACATCTTATATCCGACCTATTATTCCTTAGCATGTCGTTTTTCGCACATTGCATCCACCTAGCCACGGTGATATCGCTCAGCATCTCGCGGACCATGGTCGATCACCTGCGTGCACAGAGAGAGCAACACAATTATATATCACAGTCGTCGCCGGAAAAATTCGGCATGACCTTCCCTAATAATGCATGGGAGCATGCGGAGAGTGCGCCAGAAATTTGCCTAAATGGAAATGAATCGACATTTTGGCAAAACATTGGCCACTCAAGATTCACATATACATCAAACCACCATAAGCTTCACATATACATCAAACCACCACAAGCTTCACATATACATCAAACCCAAGCTTCACATGTACAACAAACCCCAAGTTAACAAAGGCAAGTATATGGGTCATAAATGGAAGAAAAGAGTTTGGGAGGAGGTCCACTTACTTCAATATGAAACAAAATACATCTAATGCCAAGTATCGATGGATAAATGGAAGAAATGAGGTGGGGAGGAGGAGAAAACCGAATAGATCGAGTTTGAGAATTGTGTGGAGTGAATGAGAGGTCCTAGGTGGGGTGGAGTAGATAAGGGCAGCTCTAGGCATTTAGTGGCGCATATATTAAGTCACTGGTGGCGCATTGTTGAAATGCGCCACCCCTAAGCTCTTATGGGTGGCGCATTTCAACAATGCGCCACCCCTAAGAACCTTATGGGTGGCGCATTTCCAAAATGCGTCACCTATAAGGTTCTTAGGGGTGGCGCATATTATCAAATGCGCCACGTATAAGATCATCCAGGCTGGCCCATTCTTAGGGGTGGCGCACTGGAAAAAAATGTGCCACCCCTAAGGTCTTATGGGTGGCGCATTATTGTACAGTCCGCCAGCCCTAACAGATGGTGGCGCATGGCTTGTTATATGCGCCACTAATAAGCTTTCCATGTATAACTATTTCCCTAGTAGTGTGATGTCTCTCTCCCAAAAGACGATAAAACTGCTATGCGAGGTAAACAAATTACAGATGGGAAATTGACAAGATTATAAATGCACCGCAATACTAACTATGCTACAAAAGAAAGGAAGATGCTCATAAGCATAGGCAGTACGCCAAAATAAGTAGACTGAAATCCATCTGCATCTACTACTAATCATGGATACGTCCAAAATGCATCACTATTTTATATTGTAATTTAACCCTATTCATTGATATATTCCACTTTAAAGTATTGTTCTTATGTTATTTTGGCTTGTTTTACACAGTTTGCAACTTTCCGGTGCCGAATCAGTAGAAGCAGAATTCAGCGGTGAAAAGTGGACATCAAGTTGCTTAATCAGATCAACTCCAAATTTGATGAAATTTGACGGAGATCATTTTTATGAAGATTCACTGGAGTTCACCGAAGAGGGACCAGAGGGGACCCACCAGGCAACCAGAAGGGTCCCTGGCGCCCCCCCTAGGACGCGCCAGGAACCCTCCTGGATGCCTGGTGGCCCTCCTCGGTGCCCCCTCTGGCCTATATTACCCCCCTGTGGTAAAAACCCTAGAACGAGAGGAGTTTCGGAGTTTCGCCGCCGCCTCGTGGCGGAAACCTACAGAGAAGAAAAAGCCATCTCCGGCGGGCATATTCCGCCGGGGAGATCACCTCCCGGAAGGGGGGATCATCGCCATCGTCATCATCATCGTCACGGGCATCATCGAGATCATCATCAACATCATCCCCAACATCTGCACCATCTCCACCTCCATCCCATGTCATCTCACAATTGCAACTTGTGTTGTAATCCGTACTATCTATCCTCTCTACTCTGTTGGTGTTGATTACTACTTTGTGGTGAATGCTATTGAGTTTTGTTGGAGAAATATTATTGTGTCCAAATTGTTTGCCACCCATCTATCACCTCTGATCATGATCTCTTTTATGTCTTGTGAGTAGTTACTTTAGTTCTTGAGGACATGGGATGTAACACCCTGGGTGTCACACTATAGTAATCACCTACAGTAATCACTTTTAATGTTGCCAAGTCGCCATGATTAGGCATGTGATGCTCCCTCTTGATCATGACTTGTTCAGATTCAACCCGAATAAAAAATTCCCCGAATAAAATTTCCAACACAATGTGGAATTCAAACTTTTAAACATGATAAATATGAAGGTCCATAACCTTGCAAATAACCCTCATGCTATTATAGAATTTAAATCAATATGTTAGCATTACTAAATTGTCCTGATAAAATTAAATAAAACTGTTGTATAAAAGTTGCAGGAAAATTTATGGAAAAATATTTATAATATATCTAATAATCAATGGGTCATGATAAAATAGGAAAAGGAATTTATTAAAATGTGTAGATAAATTAAATAAATAATAACAGTGCTAAACATCCCCATATAAGCCTTTAAAAATAAATAACCATATTCAAATGATTTTATTTTTATCCCAAACTTTTTCTAGCAGTGTAATATAATGCAATACAAATACTGGTGCAAGTTTCACTGTTGAATAAATTCAAATAATGTCTAAACAAATTTTAAATATAAAGGAAAAGAAATAATAAAGCAGAAAATGGAAAAGTCTTATCCCTCGCGCGTGGCAACAACAACCCGGCCCAGCCCACCCCGGCGCTCTCCTTCTTCTTCCCCTGTTCATCTCGTGCGTGGCGCACATCCGGCCATCATGGCCGCCGGCTGGCCTCGCTGTCGAGCATCCACGGCTCCCCTTGAGGTATAAGACCACGCCCCGGGAACCCTAACCCTAGGCCTCCCCATTCCCCCTGCCTCACCCTCTCCTCTCCCGCAGCTTGCCTGAACCCGGCGCCGCCGTCGCCATGACCAAGTGCGCCACCGTGGACAATGTCTTCCCCAGCGCATGAGACCTTGTCCCCAGGACCGTCATGGACGTCCACGTCCATCCCGTGCTTCGATTCGAGCCGGAGGCCAGGGCATCGAGCGAATCGAGCCGTTCCCCTCCGCCACGGTCGCCGGTTACCACGTCCGATTCTCCGCCGGCGGAGCCTCCCTGGCCTCCCAAGCGTGTCCACGAACCCCCAGTGAGCTTCTCCCTCGGATTTCCCTTTTCCCCCTCGTCAATTCGTCGCCGTTAGCCGTCCCCGTTGTCGTGGCCGTGCGCGTCGCATCTCTGCTGTCCGCTTTTGCCTCGTCCTGGCCGCCTCAGCCCGCGCGCCGGTTGTCCCTTCCCCGCGCCCGCGTGCATCGTTGCTGCCCGTGCACGCCTGGGCGTGCACCCATGCTTGCCTGCTGCCGCTGCCGGTGGGCATGGCTATGACCATCGCCATGGCCGTGAAGTGTGTGCGTGTGGGAGGTGTGTGTACGTGATAGTGTGGCCGCCCCTAAAGCTGTTGCCCGTTGCTGCGCTTGCTGCAGCGCAACTTCTGCCTGCTGCATTCCGCTACTGCCGCTTGGCGGTTGTGGCTTCCTCGGCCTGCTATTATCCGTGGGGCGATCTGAAGTTTAGCTAGTTGCCTAACTGAAAACTGAAGGGAAAACTACCTGAAACTCGTACGTGCACAAGCTTTATTCAGAGAAGCTAGAACGTGCACAAGCTTTTATTCAGAGAAGCTAGAATGTGAAACTGTAAGTGTGTGTGTGCGTACGGGTGGATGGATTGGCTGGGTTGTGCTCCTGGATGGTTTGGCTGCGTGTGTGCGTGCGTTCCAGCTGCTGCTACGCTCACCGCTGCGCAGGTGCTGACTTCAGTTGCTGATCGGCTTGCTACTGCTTAAGTTGTTGCTGCTGCTGTCTGCTTGTTGCTGCTACTTGCTGCTTGTTCAGCCACAAGGCAGCAGCCAAAACAACACAAAAACAGCTAGCAAAAGAGTTTTAAAATGGGAAAATTTAATATGTGTAGATAATAGACATAAGCAACTTCATTTTATTTCATTAGACCAACTTCATTTGATGCATAAATTAAATGCAATGAAAATCGCAAAATGAAAATTTTAACAAATTCTGAAAACAACATTAAGTGCCACTTTTCAAACCAAGATTTGATTAAGCAAATGAACTCCAACAAAGATAAAATTTGTATCAGATTGTAGATCATAGAAAAATACTCAGATTTGATATAGGGCACCAATTCATAGGATGAGCAGAGCATTAAGCCATAGCCATTTGAAAACAGATAAGTGGTGTTTAAAATCAAATCCTCATACTTAGCAAAATTCCGAGCATTTTAGTAAGTGGTAATGACATGTGGGCACATGTGCTATTTAATTAAATTTAATGATTTTATTAATATCCAGGGGCTGACCAGCGGGACCAACTAGTCAGGTTTGACAAATCAACATCACTGTTTTGGATAATGTCATTTATTAATAAAAAGAATTCAAGAAAATTCTCAAAATTATTAAAGTTTTGAAATTCAATATCTTTTAATATGTAACTCCGATGAAAATATTTTATACATCAAAGTTGATCAGAAAAATGCCACGAATACGAATACGCTACCCATGCCCCCACCACACCCCTCTAACATACTGAACCCGAGACTTTCCCCCTCCGGATCGTTTGTTTGGTAATTACCCGGTACCGGTAAAACATTCCGGATGGAAATTCTCTGAACAGAAAAGTTGTTCGGAATGAATCAACGATCGTGGATACCCTATCCACATGTCTGTTAGATATTCACGACACTACAGACATGGAACCTTCCCCCTCCGGGTCGTTTTTCGATAATCACCCGGAGCGGTAGTTCATCCCCGGATGAACTCCCGCTCCGAGCAATACACCTTGCACTGCGTTAGAGCACCGTTAACATTGCGTTTTCCATGTCTTGTATTTGTATTGCTATTATTGTCATGTATTTATTGTTTCTCCCACGTCTCTTATTGTCCGGTAGTCCCGACGACCGCTGCCGATTCCCCCGTGATCGACTACATCGTCGACGACCGTACCTCTCCCGCGAGCTTCCAGGCAAGCAGAGCCATTCTCTTCCCCAGATATCGCCTAGCTTTTCCGTACTTTCTTGCACTAGGCATTGTTACTGCTGCTGCTACGATTACAATCCTATTCAATTGCATAGCCTGATTTTGTCGCCCCTTGATGTACCTTTCTTATCCTATGATGCCTATTATATTTATGCATTATTCAGCAGTGAACCCTGCGCATTGTTAGCTAGGACTAGATAGCGGGTCGTGATCACTCAGGGGGGTAAACACGGATACAATATATACAACTGCACAGGTACGAAACAAAGCAGACACCGCCAAAGGCCCCTATCTGGGTTATGCCTAGTCACCTCAAGTGTGGGCTATCAAGGAGTAATCCTTGTACTCCACTCGAGGTTGACTTTGTCTTGCCGCCATAGGGTCCTGGACAGCGGTTGTCCTTAAAGGTAAGAAGTCGGGCGACCCAACGGTGCCCGCGAGCGGTATATCGTCGGGAACGACAGGGAGGGTACGACCGACGTTACTGGCGTGCTTGGCCCCTGCTCGTATCTCGCGAGAGTTACCAAACCACGAAAGTCGAGCTCTACCAAGAGCAAACGCGAGACAAGGTAAGGAGACGATTCACCTTGTTGGTAACCGCAGTGACTTGGTGGGACGACAGGGCAGACACCGATGTACTGGTGGTCCTGACTGCTGTCGTTGACCGCGGGTCGGTTAAGTCGAGGCAACGATAACGGTTGTCGCGCAGGTTAATTAAAATGCTAAATGGTTCGGCGGATGTCTTGAGTAGCCTTTTTGGCTTGTACGCACTACCTACACGTGGGATGAGGAGTGTGGGCTCCCCTGCATCGTAGTCTCGTTCGAGGGTCTTCAGACGTCAGCAGTACCGCAGGCTGATTACCGGGAAGTGGTGTTGTCTTGTCTTGCTCGAGCGGTGTATTTGTATTTTCTTTGATTTTGCTTCACAAGCCAGTCACGCACCGTGCAGAAGTACGTTCGGGTTAGGGTCCAAAGCCCGGCGTACATAGGATATAGTCCGGCGGATGACCTCTCTGTTGATTGCCGAAGGATGGGCTACTTTGTGTCGGATAGCTTTGGTGGAGCGTTCCCTAACAAGGTTCCCGCCACCCTAGAGATCCGAGCGTCGTAGAGTCACGCCAGTGCACCCCTGCAGGGAAGATTAATCTATTCAAATAGCCGTGTCCACGGTAATAGGACGCTTTATGCTGAAGCTGGATCTTACCACTAGAAACTATTACTATTAAACTGTATGGTTCCGGGTCTTCTTCCTCGCAGGGAGTCGAGGAAGGGCACTCGGAGGCATTATTATTATTAATCATTACAACTTATATTATACAATGTTGCAGCAACTTCTGCTTCGTTGTTACTTTATGCTTTATATGAACTGTTGGCTGATTCTTACCTCATGCTGCAAGACATCGTCGGAAGATGCTAGTCTTCGATAGGCCTAGCTTCTTACCCTTATTCTGATTTTCTATCTTGCAGTCCACTATATACAGCCTCCCCTTTTCGTTGATACAAATGCATAATGCTTAGTAGCGGATGTAAGACTCGCGGGTATGCTAGATACTCACCTTTGCTTTATTTCCCCCTTTATGTTTTGCCTGATCGCCCGCTGCAGTCGAAGTTGGAGCCCAGGAGCAGGAGTACCCCGGAGGCGGATACTACTACGTCGAGACCCCCGCTGACCAGGACCAGGAGTAGTTTCGGAGGCTCCCAGGCAGGAGGCCTTGCCTTTTCGATCTGTATCTCTGAAGTCATTTGTGCTAGCCTTCTTAAGGCATAACTTGACTAACTATGTCTGTACTCAGATATTATGGCTTGTATAACTTATGTATTCGGGTCCGCGTGAACCCCCTTTATTGTAACATATTGGTTTATCCTTTTGTGTTTAGTGTTGTGCTGTGATATTCTCACCGTGGCACCCTGATCTCAGCCGTGTACCCTGCGTGTATGATTACTGTACACGGATTGATTTTGGGGGCGTCACAAGTTGGTATCAGAGCCGACTGCCTGTAGGACACCCCCTTCCAACTCCTTGGTCGAAGTCGAGTCTAGTCTTTGCAAAACTAATTTACTAGCAGCGTCGTGTGGCTTATCGGCCCGCGTCGCAAACTGGGTGGTATTAGGATCCTTTTTCTTCGTACCTTTACTCTGGGACTCTGATCTCTCTTCTCTTTCGGGTTAAAGATTTTGCTAACTCTGACATTAGGTTCTCGTGACTACTTTCTCCCGGAGAGCCCCTCATCACAGACGATCGCTTGCTTCACGAGAAGATTTCGAAGATTATTCTACGATAAAGTTCCCGAGACCATATGTGCCGATCACCCTTACAATTCACTGCCACCGATAAGTCTGTATATATAACCACATACACGTTCCGTTCATCCATTCAATCCCAGTTGCTCTTGTGTTCACAAGATGCATCGAAATACTTTCCGTTGTTTCGGGAATCCTTGAGCCTACCACCTTGCAGCTTCTTTTCACCCTGTGGATAATTCCTCATCTTTATCAAGGATCCGTTCATTCTAAGTGGTTCCTGTGATTCCCAAAATACTTTGAAATACTATTCGATCTCGTGACAATCCTCGGCAGCCTACTGCTTTGGGGATTCTTCTTACCTTCTTGCACTATGATTAATCTCGTTTGTCTTGTAGCCTTTGATGACATCCCTTGGCATTTCCATTCTGATCTGTTGAATCATCGTGTGTGCTAGTGCACGCAATCATCAGTTGATCCCTACGAATCCATTCTTCTGGCTCAGACGTCATTCCAGACATGAGCTGGATCTCGGTGAGTAAAACCTTCCTTAATTGTCCGTCTTTTGGAAGTCATAATTCCTTTTTACTTAAGCATCTAATTATTCCGATGCTTCTATCTCCAATGCTTTGGCATTCTTTTCTTCTTATGGTTGAGTACCGATACTCACACCAGACTCTCTGTACGCCGCTTGACCATTTTGGTGGATTACTACCTACCGTACCCTTGTGACCTAAGTCATTCATGAATTTTCCCGGATATCAGATGCCTCTGGAGAATGATATCATCTACTCGGTGTCGTCAGCCTTCTTCTTTCGAACTTGTATCCCTTGCTTATGATATTTGTTGTATGGGTTTCAAAATGCCCGATGAGTTAACCCTATGCTTCCCCTAATCGTATGAACCCAAACTTTATACGGGTCATACTCTACTGGTGTTATGCCAGATAAATTATTGAACGCTATAAATTCATCGACAGCGAGAAGTGAATGAAGATCTATGCATTGAAGAAGTGGGAGTCGACCTTGAACTTGTGTTCATGCCCATGGATACTATGTAGAACTTATCATGAAAGCTTCTTGTAAAAGGAATTGCCCCCTTGGTATAAATCTTTCTGCACCTATGATCCTCCTTTCTACCTTCGAGTATTACCCCTGGTATCTCGAGGACATCATGCCTTTGCACTACATCTTATGAATTGTGATGAAACAATGTATATCCCTGTCATAGCCATTTCATAGTTCTGGGTTGTCGTCAACCGGGAACACCGAATACTTTCTCTTCACCATTCCTTTTGCTTGATGTCGCCGTTGTTCGATTATATTTTCTTGAAACCTTTTGAAATGATGTATCGTGGTCATCATCGACATCTTGGCTTCTACCAAGTGTTAATTGGATTCATCGTGTGAAATACCATCCTTGCCCCTCGATGATTTGTGTTATCATCGACAACCTTCTTTGACCCCCCCTCGCCAATACAAACTTGGTCATATATCTTGCTCTGCTTTCCTTTGGAAAAGATATACACCTGATACTTGTGTATCAACACATTTTCCTTTCCATTGGTCTGTTTAATCTTTATTTAAATATAAATTATCGGAGCAGTGATAATTCCCTGCTTATGTAAACACTTCAGTTTTATACTTTGTCCGTACAACATGTTACTATTGTTGATGACTTTTCGGTGACCACCGATGGACAAGAACTTTGCCAATTGGTCCGCCTCGTCTTAACGAGCAGGAAAATGGTTCTCTTCGTCCCTCTCCCTTGGCACTGATATTGTTGCCGACATAGCTAACAAGCTGTTCTCTAGCTTACCTTGCAACTTGATCGCATTGTTTGCCACCACCCTTCTTATTCACTATGGGCCCATAACCCACAGTTCCACAGGATCGAAACCTGACTCTCTTGTACCTTTTCGTTCTCGAGGTTATTCCTCTTTCTTGACCTCGTAGGCAATTCACGAGTCCTCTACCTTGTGATATTCATTTCGATATCAGACTCAGTGCTTATGCTTGATGCTCTAGACCCCCCCTTTTTTTCATCGTGCGTAATGGACATCGAATGCTTGTCTGTCAGCTTGAAACTTCTCATACATTATTTTGTTTTCTTCCGATGTATTCCCCTGAGTATAAACTCGGAAGATACTTTGTGCCCCATTTCCTCGGACAACCTCGATTGATTAACCGAGCGTCGATCCGAAACCCCTCAAATTTTTCCCCCTAACCTATTCGTAGGTATGATGTAGCCCCGAAACAAGGATGACAACCCGTCGATATGCACTGATGCAGAGAAATGAAGACGTCAACGTGAAGGATTAACTTCTTCGAGAAGGACAACAAGCACCAGAAGAATCGTTAGAATATGAAACCGAAACTTTACCTCTTGCACTACTTTTAATTCTCGGGACGAGAATTCTTTGTAGTGGGGGAGATTTGTAACACCCTGGGTGTCACACTATAGTAATCACCTACAGTAATCACTTTTAATGTTGCCAAGTCGCCATGATTAGGCATGTGATGCTCCCTCTTGATCATGACTTGTTCAGATTCAACCCGAATAAAAAATTCCCCGAATAAAATTTCCAACACAATGTGGAATTCAAACTTTTAAACATGATAAATATGAAGGTCCATAACCTTGCAAATAACCCTCATGCTATTATAGAATTTAAATCAATATGTTAGCATTACTAAATTGTCCCGATAAAATTAAATAAAACTGTTGTATAAAAGTTGCAGGAAAATTTATGGAAAAATATTTATAATATATCTAATAATCAATGGGTCATGATAAAATAGGAAAAGGAATTTATTAAAATGTGTAGATAAATTAAATAAATAATAACAGTGCTAAACATCCCCATATAAGCCTTTAAAAATAAATAACCATATTCAAATGATTTTATTTTTATCCCAAACTTTTTCTAGCAGTGTAATATAATGCAATACAAATACTGGTGCAAGTTTCACTGTTGAATAAATTCAAATAATGTCTAAACAAATTTTAAATATAAAGGAAAAGAAATAATAAAGCAGAAAATGGAAAAGTCTTATCCCTCGCGCGTGGCAACAACAACCCGGCCCAGCCCACCCCGGCGCTCTCCTTCTTCTTCCCCTGTTCATCTCGTGCGTGGCGCACATCCGGCCATCATGGCCGCAGGCTGGCCTCGCTGTCGAGCATCCACGGCTCCCCTTGAGGTATAAGACCACGTCCCGGGAACCCTAACCCTAGGCCTCCCCATTCCCCCTGCCTCACCCTCTCCTCTCCCGCAGCTCGCCTGAACCCGGCGCCGCCGTCGCCATGGCCAAGTGCGCCACCGTGGACAATGTCTTCCCCAGCGCATGAGACCTTGTCCCTCGGAACGTCATGGACGACCACGTCCATCCCGTTCTTCGATTCGAGCCGGAGGTCAGGGCATCGAGCGAATCGAGCCGTTCCCCTCCGCCACGGTCGCCGGTTACCACGTCTGATTCTCCGCCGGCGGAGCCTCCCTGGCCTCCCAAGCGTGTCCATGAACCCCCAGTGAGCTTCTCCCTCGGATTTCCCTTTTCCCCCTCGTCAATTCGTCGCCGTTAGCCGTCCCCGTTCTCGTGGCCGTGCGCGTCGCGTCTCTACTGTCCGCTTTTGCCTCGTCCTGGGTGCCTCAGCCCGCGCGTCGATCGTCCCTTCCCCGCGCCCGCGTGCATCGTTGCTGCCCGTGCACGCCTGCGCGTGCGCCCATGCTTGCCTGCTGCCGCTGCCGGTAGGCATGGCTATGACCATCGCCATGGCCGTGAAGTGTGTGCGTGTGGGAGGTGTGTGTACGTGCTAGTGTGGCCGCCCCTAAAGCTGTTGCCCGTTGCTGCGCTTGCTACAACGCAGCTTCTGCCTGCTGCGTTTCGCTACTGCCGCTTGGCGGTTGTGGCTTCCTCGGCCTGCTATTACCCGTGCGGCGATCTGAAGTTTAGCTAGTTGCCAAACTGAAAACTGAAGGGAAAACTACCTGAAACTCGTACGTGCACAAGCTTTATTCAGAGAAGCTAGAACGTGCACAAGCTTTTATTCAGAGAAGCTAGAACGTGAAACTGTAAGTGTGTGTGTGCGTACGGGTGGATGGATTGGCTGGGTTGTGCTCTGGATGGTTTGGCTGCGTGCGTGCGTGCGTTTCGGCTGCTGCTACGCTCACCGCTGCGCAGGTGCTGACTTCAGTTGCTGCTCGGCTTGCTACTGCTTTAGTTGTTGCTACTGCTGTCTGCTTCTTGCTGCTACTTGCTGCTTGTTCAGCCACAAGGCAGCAGCCAAAAAAACACAAAAACAACTAGCAAATGAATTTTAAAATGGGAAAATTTAATATGTGTAGATAATAGACATAAGCAACTTCATTTTATTTCATTAGACCAACTTCATTTGATGCATAAATTAAATGCAATGAAAATCGCAAAATGCAAATTTTACCAAATTCTGAAAACAACATTAAGTGCCACTTTTCAAACAAAGATTTGATTAAGCAAATGAACTCCAACAAAGATGAAATTTGTATCAGATTGTAGATCATAGAAAAATACTCAGATTTGATAACAGGAACCAATTCATAGGATGAGCAGAGCATTAAACCATAGCCATTTGAAAACAGATAAGTGGTGTTTAAAATCAAATCCTCATACTTAGCAAAATTCTGAGCATTTTAGTAAGTGATAATGACATATGGGCACATGTGCTATTTAATTAAATTGAATGATTTTATTAATATCCAGGGGCTGACCAGTGGGACCCACTGGTCAGGTTTGACAAATCAACATCACTGTTTTGGATAATGTCATTTATTAATAAAAAGAATTCTAGAAAATTCTGAAAATTATTTAAGCTTTGAAATTCAATATCTTTTAATATGTAACTCCGATGAAAATATTTTATACATCAAAGTTGATCGTAAAAATGCCACGAATACGAATACGCTACCCATGCCCCCACCACACCCCTCTAACATACCGAACCCGAGACTTTCCCCCTCCGGATCGTTTGTTTGGTAATTACCCGGTACCGGTAAAACTTTCCGGATGGAAATGCTCTGAACAGAAAAGTTTTTCGGAATGAATCAACGATCGTGGATACCCTATCCACTTGTCTTTTAGATATTCACGACACTACAGACATGGAACCTTCCCCCTCCGGGTCGTTTGTCGATAATCACCCGGAGCGGTAGTTCATCCCCGGATGAACTCCCGCTCTGAGCAATACACCTTGCACTGCGTTAGAGCACCGTTAACATTGCGTTTTCCATGTCTTGTATTTGTATTTCTATTATTGTCGTGTATTTATTGTTTCTCCCACGTCTCTTATTGTCCGGTAGTCCCGACGACCGCTGCCGATTCCCCTGTGATCGACTACATCGTCGACGACCGTACCTCTCCCGCGAGCTTCCAGGCAAGCAGAGCCATTCTCTTCCCCAGATATCGCCTACCTTTTCCGTACTTTTTTGCACTAGGCATTGTTACTGCTGCTGCTACGATTACAATCCTATTCAATTGCATAGCCTGATTTTGTCGCCCCTTGATGTACCTTTCTTATCCTATGATGCCTATTATATTTATGCATTATTCAGCAGTGAACCCTGCGCATTGTTAGCTAGGACTAGATAGCGGGTCGTGATCACTCAGGGGGGTGAACACGGATACAATATATACAACTGCACAGGTACGAAACAAAGCAGACACCGCCAAAGGCCCCTATCTGGGTTATGCCTAGTCACCTCAAGTGTGGGCTATCAAGGAGTAATCCTTGTACTCCAGTCGAGGCTGACTTTGTCTTGCCGCCATAGGGTCCTGGAAAGCGGTTGTCCTTAAAGGTAAGAAGTCGGGCGACCCAACGGTGCCCGCAAGCGGTATATCTTCGGGAACGACAGGGAGGGTACGACCGACGTTACTGGCGTGCTTTGCCCCTGCTCGTATCTCGCGAGAGTTACCAAACCACGAAAGTCGAGCTCTACCAAGAGCAAACGCGATACAAGGTAAGGAGACGGTTCACCTTGTTGGTAACCGCAGTGACTTGGTGGGACGACAGGGTAGGCACCGATGTACTGGTGGTCCTGACTGCTGTCGTTGACCGCGGGTCGGTTAAGTCGAGGCAACGATAAAGGTTGTTACGCAGGTTAATTAAAATGCTAAATGTTTCGGCGGATGTCTTGAGTAGCCTTTTTGGCTTGTACGCACTACCTACACGTCGGATGAGGAGTTTGGGCTCCCCTGCATCGTAGTCTCGTTCGAGGGTCTTCAGACGTCAGCAGTACCGCGGGCTGATTGCCGGGAAGTGGTGTTGTCTTCTCTTGCTCGAGAGGTGTATTTGTATTTTCTTTGATTTTGCTTCACCGGCCAGTCACGCACCGTGCAAAAGTACGTTCGGGTTAGGGTCCAAAGCCCGGCGTACATAGGATATAGTCCGGCGGATGACCTCTCTGTTGATTGCTGAAGGATGGGCTACTTTGTGTCGGATAGCTTTGGTGGAGCGTTCCCTAACAAGGTTCCCGCCACCCTGGAGATCCGAGCGTCGTAGAGTCATGCCAGTGCACCCCTGCAGGGAAGATTAATCTATTCGAATAGCCGTGTCCACGGTAACAGGACGCTTTATGCTGAAGCTGGATCTTACCACTAGAAACTATTACTATTAAACTGTATGGTTCCGGGTCTTCTTCCTCGCAGGGAGTCGAGGAAGGGAACTCGGAGGCATTATTATTATTATTAAGCATTACAACTTATATTATACAATGTTGCAACAACTTCTGCTTCGTTGTTACTTTATGCTTTATATGAACTGTTGGCTGATTCTTACCTCATGCTGCAAGACATCATCGGAAGATGCTAGTCTTCGATAGGCCTAGCTTCTTACCCTTATTCTGATTTTCTATCTTGCAGTCCACTATATACAGCCTCCCCTTTCCGTTGATACAAATGCATAATGCTTAGTAGCAGACGTAAGACTCGCGGGTATGCTAGATACTCACCTTTTCTTTATTTCCCCCTTTATGTTTTGCCTGATCGGCCGCTGCAGTCGACGTTGGAGCCCAGGAGCAGGAGTACCCCGGAGGCGGATACTACTACGTCGAGACCCCCGCTGACCAGGACCAGGAGTAGTTTCGGAGGCTCCTAGGCAGGAGGCCTTGCCTTTTCGATCTGTATCTCTGATGTCATTTGTGCTAGCCTTCTTAAGGCATAACTTGACTAACTATGTCTGTACTCAGATATTATGGCTTGTATAACTTATGTATTCGGGTCCGCGTGAACCCCCTTTATTGTAACATATTGGTTTATCCTTTTGTGTTTAGTGTTGTGCTGTGATATTCTCACCGTGGCACCCTAATCTCAGCCGTGTACCCGGCGTGTATGATTACCGTACACGGATTGATTTTGGGGGCGTCACATGGGAGAAGTCTAGTTGTTAGTATTCAAATGAAGTTGAAGTATTATGTGTTATTTGATACTTAAGTTGTGTTGTTATTTCTCTAGTGGTGTTATGTGAGTCGGACACTTAACACTTCACCTTTCATAGGCCTAGAAGAATACATTGTGCACAAAGGATGCTTATGGTGGGTTGCCGGAGTGACAGAAACCTGAACCCCAGTTCGCACACTTTTGCACAAGGGAGTTATGGATCCTCGATCGTAATGCCGTGGTTAGGCTTATTCCTTAATTACTACCTTGTATTTGCGGATGCTTGCAAGGTGTGTAATCATAAGAGTGCACTTATGTTAGTCTAGAAGGTGTACTAGCATTGATCCACCCACCGACACTTATCGACACAATACATACGACTTGGCGGAATATGGTGAAAGTAACTTGACTATCTCTCCCATGTGCCCTCGAGAATGCTTTAGCTTTTATAAGTTCAGTTCCTAGGCTTATCCTTGTGAAAGCATTGGGCCACTTTCTACTCCTTAGTTACCTTATTTACTTTGCTTGTCTTTTACCTTTCTGTTGCTTAAACCAAAAACCCCGAAATATTTACCTTGCAGTGTGTGCAACTTTTTCCTTATCCAGAGTCACTTGTCAACACCTTATGCTCCTCGTTGGGATCGACATCCTTATTTATCGAAAAGCTACAATTCATCCCCTAGACTTGTGGGTTATCAAGAATCGTTTATTGGCGCGGTTGACAGGGAAGGCAACCCAACTAAACCTATCAACTTCTCCGCCATCAACGAGCTTTTCTGGCGCCGTTGCCGGGGAGTGTAGCACTATTGGTAATGAAGCTGGTAAGGAAACCTTTACTTTGTGTTGCTATTTTTATTTTTGCTGTTGCTACCCTCAATCTTTATGGACCCCTCTACTGTTGGTTCGTTGTTGGTGAGGAGCCGCCCCACGGCTGTGGTGGTCACTCCTACCCCTACTGAAATTGTGCCCTATAAAATACCAATTGGTATTATTGATTATGTCTTGGCTAATCGTCATACAGGAGAATGACATCCGGGAGAACACCTGCTATATTTATCACAATTATGTTCTTTATTTAAGCTTGCATGTGTAACGGTGGAGTTCGTCATGAAGAAATTATTCTCCGTATCACTTAAAGATAAAGCTTCAGATTGGTATAAGCTACTCGATAACTCTGATTTGCTTGAATGGCAAGAGCTTATGTCTCTCTTTTATGCAAAGTTTTATCCTCTTCGTGAAATTCACCAAGACAGAACTACATCTACAACTTTTAGTCTCGCTACGGAGAGAGCATCGCTCAAGCTTTGGGGAGACTGAAGTCCCTGATGCTCAAATGTCCCAACCATGAGCTCCCCAAGGAAATTATACTTACAAATTTTTAAGCCAGGCTTTCTCGTCAGGACAAGGAGATGTTGGATGCCTCCTCTAGCGGGGTATTCCAGACCAGAAGTATAGAAGAAAAATGGGATCTTATTGAAAGGATCCAGAAGAATACTGAAGACTGGGAAATTGATAAAGGTATTGAACCCGCTATAAACTATGAGCATGACTACATTGAGAGTTATGTGAAGACTGATTACTTTAATACCTTTTGCTCTAAAATTGGTCTTGATTCCCAGCTAATGATTGAATTTTGCAAGGACTTTGCTTCTCATGTTAATTCTTCTAAGAAGAAGGAGAGTCAACATCATAAACCTTTCAAGGAGTCACCTATTGAGATTAATGTTACTGATCCTGTTTTACCTGCAGTTGTGTATGAACAACCTCCTTATCCCTCAAGGATAAAGGAGCACTCTTTTGTTACAGGTATTATAAACAAAAATGGAAGGACCACTGATGAGCCTGAGGACCTGATCAAGGTCAAGCCTCAAGTTGCAATGGTTAATGATCTGGTAACCAGTGATATTGAAGAATCTACTATTAGTTTTTGTGCAGTCTCGACTAACATTGTCACAACCAAGAACAAAGGCCCAATTTCAGGTACACCTGTTGTATCTGTCAAAATAGGAGAGCATAACTACTCTGGGCTATGTGATTTGGGATATAGTGTCAGTGCTATTCCCTTCTCACTTTATCAAGAGATCATGCACGAGATTCAGCCGTGTGAGATCGAAGACATAGATGCCATGATTCATCTTGCAAATAAACAGACAATATCTCCAGTTGGGATTGTAAGAGACGTTGAAGTACTCTGCGGGAAGGTAAAATATCCTACTGGCTTTCTTGTACTTGGTTCAGTGCAAGATAGTTATTTCCCTATTATCTTTGGTAGGACCTTCCTCAGCACTTGTGGAGCTATAATAGATTGCAAGAAAGGTAAAGTTTCTGTTGAATTCAATTTAATTTTTCTAAGTTTTCTAAGCAGCCTCGTGGTACTGATTTGTCTAGTAATGAAAAAATTATTGAAGAAATTGCTTTTATCGCTATCCCTCCTGACGACACTTTGCAGCAATTTATGGAAGACCACGAGAATGACATGCGTATGCAGGAAATGAATGAGCTAGAAGACATATTCTTAAGACAACCTGCTATCCTGAAGCACAAGCTCCCAGTTGAACCTGTAGGAATCCTATCGCAACCAAAAGAAGACCCGGTGTTTGATCTAAAACCACTTCCCGATACGCTCAAGTATGCTTATTTAGATGAAAAGAAAGTATATCATGTTATTATCAATTCAAACCTTTCAGGGTATGAAGATGAGCGATTATTGGAGACACTCCGCAGACACCGAGGTGCTATTGGCTATACTCTGGATGATCTCAAGGGTATCAGTCCATCCATTTGCCAACATACTATCAATCTCGAGCCCGATGCTAAACCGGTTGTTGATCATCAACAACGGTTGAACCCAAAGATGAAGGACGTAGTTAGGACGAAGGTTCTCAAACTTCTAGCCGCAGGTATCATCTATCCTATAACTGATAGTAAGTGGGTAAGTCCAGTTCATTGTGCTCCTAAGAAAGGAGGTATGAATGTTGTTCCTAATGATAAAAATGAAGTAATACCTCAGCGGACTATTATTGGATATAGAATGTGTATTTATTTCAGGAAGTTGAACAAGGCCACACGGAAGGACCACTATCCTGTGCCCTTTATTGATCAGATGCTTGAGCGGCTGTCTAAAAACACCCACTTTTGCTGTCTTGATGGGTATTCTGGCTTCTCTCAGATTTATGTTGACACCGCTTATCAAGAGAAGACCACTTTCACGTGTCCTTATGGTAGTTATGCTTATAGGCGTATGTCTTTTGGTTTGTGTAATGCACCTTCTACTTTTCAGAGGTGTATGTCTGCTATATTTCATGGTTTTTGTGAGGAGATTGTGGAGGTCTTCATGGATGACTTTTCCGTCTATCGAACCTCCTTTGACCACTATCTCCACAATCTTAATAAAGTTCTGCAGAGATGTGAAGAAACAAATTTGGTGCTTAATTGGAGAAGTGCCATTTCATGGTTAAGAAGGTATAGTTATTGGTCACAAGATTTCCGAAAGGGGAATTGAAGTGGACAAGGCAAAGATTGAAGTTATTGAAAGGATGCCGTATCCGAGGGACATCAAAGGTTATCGTACTTTTCTCGGTCATGCTGGTTTCTATAGGAGATTTATCAAGGACTTTTCTAATACCTCGAGACCCCTCACCAATCTTCTCCAGAAGGACGTTCCTTTTGTATTTGATGAATATTGTAAGGAAGCTTTCGAAGTTCTTAAGAAAGCTTTGATAACCGCTCCTATAGTACAACCACCTGACTGGAATTTGCCCTTTGAAATTATGTGTGATGCTAGTGATTTTGCTGTTGGAGCTGTTTTAGGACAAAGGGTTGATAAGAAGTTGAATGTCATACACTATTCTAGAAAAACCTTTGATAGTGCTCAAAAGAATTATGCTACTACCGAGAAGGAAATCTTGGCAGTGGTGTTTGCTTGTGATAAGTTTAGGCAATATACTGTTTATTCTAAGGTTATTATTCATACTGACCATGCTGCCATTAAGTATCTTATGCAGAAGAAGGATGCCAAACCAAGGCTCATAAGATGGGTACTCCTTCTTCAAGAATTTGATTTGTAGATTGTCGATAGAAAAGGAGAAGACAATCCGGTGGCGGACAACCTTTCAAGGATGGAAGATATTCCGCACGATCCTATTCCAGTCAATGACAGTTTTCCAGATGAACAACTTGCTGTTGTAAAAGTACAATCTCATTCCGATCCTTGGTTTGCAGATTATGCTAATTTTATTGTTGCAAAGTTTTTGCCTCCAAGTTTTACATTTCAGCAGAGGAAGAAATTCTTCACGGATTTGAGGCATTACTTTTGGGATGACCCACATCTTTATAAAGAATGTGCGGACAGGATCGTAATAAGGTGTATTCCGAAGCATGAGCAGAAAGACATTCTTCGACAATGTCACGATAGTCCCTATGGAGGACATCATGCCGGTGAAAGGACCGCACATAAAGTTCTAAAATTAGGGTTTTATTGGCCTACTCTTTTAAAGGACGCCAGAAGGTACGTTCTATCTTGTGATAAGTGTCAGAGAGTTGGTAACATTAGCATGAGAAATGAGATGCCTATGAATTACTCACTATTAATTGAACCTTTCGATTTCTGGGGTTTTGATTTTTTGGGTCCTTTTCCTCCTTCACAGAAGTACACACACATCTTAGTTGTTGTTGATTATTTAACCAAGTGGGTTGAAGCAATCCCCACTGAGAGTGTTGATCACAAGACATCTTTGAAAATGCTCAAGGATGTAATTTTTCCTAGGTTTGGTGTACCAAGGTACCTCATGACAGATGGAGGGTCACACTTCACGCATGGAACTTTTAAGAAAGCTCTAGCCAAGTACGATGTCAATCATAGAATTGCGTCACCGTACCACCCTCAAACTAGTGGGCAAGTTGAGCTCACCAATAGAGAGATCAAGTTGATCTTACAGAAAACAGTAAACAGTTCTAGAAAGGACTGGTCCAAGAAGTTAGGAGATGATTTGTGGGCGTATAGAATTTCTTACAAAAACCCCATGGGCATGGCTCCATATAAGATGGTCTATGACAAAGCTTGCCATTTGCCATTAGAGTTAGAGCACAAGGCTTTCTGGGCTGTCAGAGAGCTGAATGCTGACCCAAAGTTAGCTGGTGAAAAGCGTCTCATGAACTTGACTTCTCTAGATGAGTGGAGAAGTGAAGCTTACGAGAGCGCTAAAATGTTCAAAGAAAAGGTAAATAAGTGGCACGAAAAAAGGATTCTGAAACGTGAATTTAATGTTGGTGATAAAGTTTTGTTGTATAGATCCCGTTTCAGGTTTTCTCCAGGTAAACTACTTTCCAGATGGGAATGACATTTTCATATCGAAGAAGTATATTGGTCCGGTGCAATCAAGATTAACAATTTTGAAGGCACCAAACCTCAAGTTGTGAATGGACAAAGACTCAAACATTACATGGCAGGTGATCCTATCAATGTGGATGTGAACATGATATATACAAGAACTCATGAAGAACATGTTGCAGCCCAGTTTCAGACACCGGCAGGAGCAGAATAAGAAAAAGTATGTATTACGGTAACGAAACATCGCGAACGTAAGTTTACTTTTCAAAGTTTTTGCAAAATTAGGAAAATTCCAAGCCCTAGTGGAGCCGGAGAGGAGCTCCAGGGGGCCCAGGAGGCCTCCCGGTGCGGCCCACTCCTGGCCGCTCCTGGCACCCTCCTGGGAGCCCCGGACTCCGACTCCGACTCCACCTTGGCTTGAAACCTTCCTTCTATTGCGGAAATTTTTGCTATATATTTACCCGGATCGTCCCGGCACCATATCTCTCGATTTTGCGTGTTTTCTTCTCGAGCTGTTTCTGCCAGGAAAACTTTCAGCAGATCTACGTGCCATGGCTTCCCCAAGTTCCCCCAAGGACAAGTTCGTCGTCAACGTCATCAATCCTGTCAAAACCCTCTGTTAGGTATGTGCTAGGATCAAGTCTCACCTTGCATCATGTTAAAAATTTCAAAAGAAATTGAAATGGGAGAGAGAACACCCCCGAGATGAATTTAATTGAAATGGCCAGAATAAAAGTTGCTCCAAAAATTCCTTTTGCATTTTTGAAAAGTCTTATAAATGAGTGTGATCACATATCAAGTGATGTGGTAGCAATCCCATGCTCATGGATTTTTTAAATATTCAAACAGGACCTTGGAATTAATCAAATACCCCTATTTGAATTTGAATTCAAAAAGTTGAATTTCAAAAATGTTATGTCACAACCCCAAGTTAGGTATGTGCTAGGATCAGAGGTACCTTGCATTCATGCAAAAATTTCAAATTGCAATTCAAAAATGGGGAAAAGAAAGCCCTGAGAAATTAAATCAAATAGCCAGAGAAAAATCTTTTTCCAAAAATCATTTGAGTATTTGGAAAATTCCTATAGATGGTGCTGATCATTTTAAAAATGGTTTGGGAGCAATCCCATGCTCATGGAATTTTCTAATATTCAAACAGTGGCTTTGGAAATTAAATAAAACCCTATTTGACTTGAAATTCAAATTATTTGAATTTCGAAAATGCCCAAAAGTTATGAGTGGCTAGCTCTCTATTTTATGAGGCCACATAAAAATTTGGGGCATTTAATAAAATTCCTAGGTATTTTGTTTTCTAGGCAGAACAAATAGAACAGAATTAAATAAAAAGAAAAGAGAAAGCAGAGAGCTTACCTCTCGCACCAGGCGAGGCCCACCTCCTTGGCCCCGGCCCAGCCCACCGAGCCACCTTGTCTTCTTCCTCCCCGCCCCTCCAAGCACCTCGCTGGAGGGCAGAGCACGGCGACGACGCCACGGCGACGTCCCGGCCCTTCTAGACCTCCCCCTCCCTCTCTCTTGTGCCACGGAGTCGCGCGGAAGCCCCCCCCCACACCCCAGGTCTCTCCCAGACCCTCTCCTTCCCCTCCGGCGACGAGAAACCGAGCACCCCCGAAGCACAGCCGGAGCGCGGCGACGCCCCGACGTGGCCACCGTGCCCCCCTCGCCGAGCCGAGCTGTCCAGTGCATCCGCTGCCGTCGTCTTCGTCATCTCCCGCACAGAATCGAACCGAGGAGCTCCCCAGGCGTCGCCCGTGTCTTCGAGTTGCCGCCGGCCGCCGACGACCCCCAAGTCGATTTCGACGCCGTGCTGCTTTCCCCGCCCCCTTCGTCCTCTCCATCGCCACTGGTGAGCTCGTGGCTCCATTTCCCCCCCATCCGTGCGTCTCCCCGGGATCTCTGTGCTAGTCCGCCATGGACAGTGTCTCCGGCCGCCGCCTCCCGACGTCGAAGCCATGGCCTGGAGCCTCCCCCTCGAACCCCTCCTAGTCCAGACGACGCGCGACGTCGCGGGCTTCGTCCCAGTGCCCCCAGCCTCCTCCCCGTGTCCCGTAACGCCGTTCCGGTAGAGCGCCGCCGCGCACTGGACGCCGGCGGCTAACCGCCGGGCACTTAGGAGTTAACCCACCCCTAATCACCCCCTAATACCACTGACTCGTGGGCCCAAGGCCACTAACTAACCCCTGGTTAGTTTAACTAACCGGGTTATTTAACCCCCCCCCCCCAAGTGACAGCCCGGACCCACGCGTCAGCAGCCCCCTGACGTCACCCTGGCATCAGGCTGACGCAGTAAATCAGTTAAATGGTTTATTTAATTCCAGAAATTCCAGAAAATACCCCAAACTTTGTAAATTCATAGAAAATTCATCCTAACTCCAAATATAGCAAATAATATGTCTAAAATTATCAGAAACATACAAGAATTAAGAATATGCAATTTGTTTTCATGTTTGACCATTTTAAATAGGGTGAACAGTAGCAAACATGCATATGGACCCTTTTCAATTTCAAATTTGGGATGATTTTGCAAATGATTTTGCAACACCCTTATTTCCAATGGTTTCATCCACACCTCAGAAACATTACTTCAACTATACAACATCACTTCATGATCAAACTTTTCAGATGAACTTTCATGCATCCAAATGCATTTGAAATTCATCGATAAATCAACTGGAGTTTGAATTTGCATTTCAAATGCAATATACTCCTTTTAAATGGAATGCTCAACACATCAGTACCTTGAACATCACCATTACAATCTTATTCATGTGATTGTGCATTGTACATTATGTTGATCCTATGATTGTCATGTTGCTGATAGAAGTGGATTCGGAGCTCGAGATCACCCCCTTCGTTGAAGACTCCATTATCGAAACCTCGTCAGCAAGGCAAGCAAACCCCCATTGATCATGTCTATAAAATCCCACTTCCCTCTCATGTCTCGCTTATGCATTGTTTAGGATGATCACCATGATAACGTTTCTACCGCATAGTTGAACCCATATCCTTTGCATGACCTATCATCTTGTCACAGTAGTAAGCAAACCACAATCCTAGCAGATGTAGGAGTTGGTTGATATCATGTAGCCCCTGCAACTGTTACTGCTTATTGCATGCTTAGTGGTATAATGAGGTTGCTTATGATGTGAGTCGGGATGACAAACATGGTGTTGATGAAAGTGAAACGTGTTGGTGAATCTACCCTAATATAAGGTGAACGATGAGAGGCTGTGTAGGAGTACACAGTGGGTTGTCTCGTTGAACACCGCCCTAAGCCCGAGTTCTTGTGTAGTGATCCAAGAAGAAGAGTACAACCACACATTGGGCTCACTGACCCCTCTCATCCTAGTACCTCACCCCGTTCGAACCCCAAGAGTCGCAGTAGTTCGGAGTTCTGGTAGGGCTATGGCACGGTCTGCGAAGTGGATAAACGGCTTTTCAAGACCGGCTTGGGACCCTGCACACATCGTTTGAGGCTGTACTGGAACCTCGGCCGGACTTCCATACGGATCCCCCTCAGATAGGCGACTCTCTGGACTAGAACGGAGCTGTGGGCGAAGTGTTGTGGTGGCATCCTCGCTGTCACCTCTTGAACGGTGACACGCAAAAGGCGGTAACTGATGACATGTGTGTGTAGCGGTACACCTTTGCAAGGTTAACAAAACTATTCAAATAGCCGCGTCCGCGGTTAAGGACTGCTTGGAGAGCTGTGCTCGATTATTAGACAACTTGAACTGGATACTTCTAAAACTCGCAAGATAAGCGTGAGTGCTATGGTGTGCTTCTCGTGGGGAAGCCGAGGAAGTAACCATAGTGGTGTATTTGGTTGAAGAGATGTAGTGGACTCGTGTACGCTTCTTACCTCAAGTCTGGTACTCGTAGTTCAGGACTAGCCAAGTCAAAGCTGGCACTTCTGCAAGTGAAACCCCACCCCCCTTTACCTTGATACATATGCATGAGTAGTATAGTTCCTATGTAAGTCTTGCTGAGTACGATTTTGTACTCACGTTTGCTTAATCTATGTTTTAGATGAACCCACCGACCCCGATGGTGGCTTCTAACCGAAGCTCGAAGAATGAAGACTCCGACCAAGACCAAGCTAGTGTAGTCCCAGTCAGACGACTGGTTCCCTCGTGGAGGGCTTGTTTTTAGATAAGGCTTCTCTAAGCCATTTGTTAAACTTGTCTGTACTCAGACCTACTTGCTTCCGCTTGTTTGTTGTAATGTTGGATCACATGCTTGTGATCTCTGTGTGCACTCTGTAAGAGTTATTAATAAAGATATATACTTTGTAGAGAATTGCAATGATACCTGCTGTTCATACAAGGCATGTGTGCTGCGTGTATGTTTATAACATGCATGTCTTTGTATGGGTTTTCGAGACCTTAGTTGTGATCTGGCTGGCGGTCTTTTATACACCAAGTGGCCCTTAGATGTGCGCAGCTTGGGGCATCGCGATGCGATTGTTCGAGACTCTGTCTCGTGCACACTTTGATGTATGATCGAGCCCGCCCTAGACCCCGACTAAGTGATCGGGCTGGAGTAAGTCTATGTAAGGGTTATAATAAAATCGATAGTATGGTTGAGGCGACTTGTCTATGAGTATGGGAGTTCACCACCCATATCATTTAGACTTGTGTGCGGACGATGAGGACCCATTTCAGTTGATCATCCGGCCTGGATGGGATGCCCCTCACGTTCGATGCTTTTCGAGAACGTTCTGTGCTTGGCCTTGTCTGCTTAGACAAGTGGGTACGGTTCTCGGCTCTCCATATGATTGTGTTGTAGCGAGGCTTGCATACGCTAACCCCGGGTCCCGACAGACTTGGTATCAGAGCAGGACTGACTGTAGGATTATCAGCCTTGGCCGAAGTCGAGTCTAGCCTTCTATAGTTATATAGTTACTATGGGTATATAAGGGAACAACGTAAGGCTTCTTTTTCTCCTTACCCTCATCGATCTGAGTTCTGAGTCACCCTCATCTTATTCTACGGGAAGATAGGATTAGGCTCACCTCTGTCTTACTAGAACATCTTGTTGATTGCCTCCTTATAGCCGTAGGATGGTTATGGTTGTCCAGAGTCTTCGTATTTTGAGTTCCTTGAAGAAGTTCTGTCCAATTTCTTCGAGGTTGTTTCATTTTCCATCCTAGTGTAGCCGTTATGCTGCCGGATTTGTTCCGTGTTTCTTTGAATCATTGACTTTGCATTATAGTCTTCTCCTTCTGAAATCGTATCCTTTTATCCTTGACTCCATCGTACAACCTGTTCTGATTGTTGATTTTTATCACACAGGATGTCAGGTGGAACTCGTAGTGCTGTTCTTCGGAATCGAGACCATGATCGGAATCGAAATGATGATGAACCTCTACCATCGCCTTCTGCGGCAGAAATCATGATGTAAGCTGAGCGGAATAGACGTGATCAAACACGCCTTCTGGAGCTCATCAAGCAGAACACCGCCCACCATCGTAATGTGGTGGTCAGCATTCAGGACTTCATCCTCCTCAAGCCACCGGTATTCCGATGTTCTTCTGAGCCCCTTGAAGCTGATGATTGGCTCCGTTCCATCGAGCATAAGCTTGATACTGCACATGTTGCTCCCGATGACCGAGTTGTTTTCGCGGTATACTTCTTGGAATGTGCTTCTATTAAGTGGAGGGAGAACTATGTTGCAATGCAGCCAGATGGTCACGTAGTGACTTGGCAGGAGTTCTGTGTTGCCTTTCGAGGGTACCACATTCTGGATGAGTTGATGGAGCGCAAGAAGGAAGAGTTCTGCAATCTGAATCAAGGAGAGATGTCCATCCATGAGTATGTGAGGGAATTCAACCGTCTTTCTCGGTATGCCCAAGATGAGATCACCACCGATGCCAGAAAGCAGGCAAGGTTCTGCAAGGGACTTAGCCCCATCCTTCGTCATGACCTCAACCTCATCGAATTTGCCACCTTTGAGGATTTAGTCAACAGATCCTTCAGAGCTGAGCATGGCAATGAAGTTTTCGAAAAGTCTCGCAAGCATGCTCTTGAGCTTGCCCCTTCTTCCAGTTCACGCCCTCAGAAGCGTATGATCTGGATTCCTAACAGTTTGATCCACCAAAACAACTCACCGAGGCCATCCCTTGTGCCGCCTCGTCCACCAGCTCCACCAAACAACCCAGCTCCCCGCACTATCTTTGGAGCCTTCTTTAGATGTGGCCAGCCTGGTCACTACTCTCGTGAGTGCCCTGTCAACCAAAATGCTCCACCCCATGCCAAGGGAAAACCCACTGTACGTGCCAAACCACCTCCAAAGGTTCCCACCGCTAATCCATCCACCTCAGAAAATCTTGGACGTGTGAACCAAATCTCAGCTGAGGAAACTGATGGTACTTCTGAAGTCATTCTTGGCACACTCTCAGTCAATTTTGTTCCCACTTCTGTTCTTTTCGATCCAGGAGCTTCTCACTCATTCATGTCGGAAAGTTATGCACTTCGACATGATGTATCCTTTGAAGAAATGTTCACCCCTATGATCATTCAAACTCCTGGTTCCAAGTGGAAAACTAATAGAGTAAGCCATGGTAATCAAATTGCAATTGAGGGTTTAGTATTCCTTGCTTCACTCATAGCCCTCAAGTCTTCAGACATTGATGTCATCCTTGGTATGGATTGGTTATCAAGACAACAAGCTTTTCTTGATTGTAAAGCCAAGTCAGTTAGACTAACACACCCTTCAGGCCAGACAATAGTCTACTCCTCACCAAGAACAAGAACCCAGGTGCATTCTTTGAATGTGCTTCCCCTTCCCGACCTTGAAGATGTTCCGGTGGTTCGTGACTTTCCGGATGTCTTTCCTGAAGAGCTGCCGGGCATGCCACCCGACAGGTGTGTAGAGTTCATAGTGGATCTTGCCCCAGGCACAACCCCAATTTCCAGACGCCCATACAAAATGGCCCCACGTGAGTTAGCTGAGCTTAAAACCCAACTGGAAGCTTTGTTGGAAAAAGACTTCATCTGCCCTAGCTCATCACCATGGGGTTGCCCCGTTCTGTTCGTAACGAAAAAAGATGGAACAGAAAGGATGTGCGTAGACTATCGCCCGCTAAATTTAGCGACGATAAAGAACAAATACCCACTGCCCAGGATCAACGATCTTTATGATCAACTTGCAGGATCCTCTGTCTTCTCCAAGAAGGATTTGAGATTAGGTTATCATCAAATCAAAATCCGAAATGAGGACATTCCCAAAACGGCTTTTACTACTCGTTATGGTCTTTACGAGTACACCGTCATGTCCTTCGGTTTAACCAATGCCCCCGCCACTTTCTCACGCATGATGAATTCGATCTTCATGGAGTATTTGGACCAGTTCGTCATGGTTTACCTCGATGACATCCTTATATACTCGAAGAACAAAGAAGAACATGCCAAACACCTAAGGCTGGTATTGATGAAACTTAGAGAGCATCGCCTGTATGCTAAATTCTCCAAGTGTGAATTTTGGCTACCAGAAGTGACCTACTTAGGCCACGTGATTTCTGCAAAAGGCATTGCTGTGAATCCCGAGAGAGTTCAGGCCGTCCTTGACTGGACTCCACCTGAATCGGTTAAGCAAGTTAGGAGTTTTCTTGGCCTAGCTAGCTATTGCCGTCGCTTCGTCGAGAACTTTTCTAAAGTTGCAAAATCTCTGACTGAACTCCTCAAGAAAGATAAGAAATTCCTATGGACTCCCAAGTGCGAGGAAAGCTTTCAAGAGCTAAAAAGAAGATTGACTTCTGCACCCGTACTTGCACCTCCAGACACCAAAAAGGATTTCGAAATCTATTGTGACGCATCACGGAAAGGGTTAGGATGCATACTTCTGCAAGATCAACATGTGGTAGCTTATGCTTCACGCCAGTTGCGGCCACATGAAGAGAACTATCCTACCCATGACCTTGAACTCGCTGCCGTAGTTCATGCCCTAACAACTTGGCGACATTACCTCCTTGGTAATCGTTGTGAGATCTATTCCGACCACCAAAGCCTCAAATACATTTTCACCCAGCCAGATCTTAATCTCAGGCAAAGACGCTGGATTGAGTTGATAAAAGATTACGACGTAGTAATTTCTTACACCCCAGGCAAAGCCAATGTCATGGCTGATGCACTAAGTCGTAAGTCGTATTGTAACAACCTCATGTTACAACAGTATCAACCACTTCTTCATGAGGAATTTCGAAAGCTTAATCTCGAGATTGTTCCTCGTGGATCTCTTTTCAACTTGGTGGCGAAACCAACCCTTGAGGATCAAATCATGGTTGCCCAAAGGCGTGCACGAGGTGTTCGCCGGATCAAGGAGAACATTGCTAGCGTTGTTGCTAAATGTTTCTCCACAGATAGTAAAGTAACGGTATTCTTTGGAAATCGTTTGGTAGTACCTAAGAATAGGGATCTAAGGCAACTCATCCTCAAAGAAGCCCATGACACACCCCTCTCAATTCATCCCGGTAGCACAAAAATGTACCGAGATCTACGCCAGAGATTTTTGTGGACTAGGATGAAGAGAGACATTGCTCATTTTTTTGCCGAATGTGATGTTTGTCGTCGCATTAAGGCCGAACACCAAAGACCTGCTGGTACACTTCAACCTTTGCCTATTCCAGAGTGGAAATGGGACAAAGTCGGTATGGACTTCATCACCGGCTTTCCAAAAACCCAGAAAGGAAACGATGCCATCTTCGTTGTCATAGATAGGCTTTCCAAAGTTGCTCACTTCCTTCCAGTTCGCGAGTCTATAACTGCTAGCCAATTAGCGGACTTGTATGTCTCTAGAATTGTGTCCCTTCATGGTGTTCCTTTGGAAATCAATTCTGATCGTGGTAGCATTTTCACCTCTAGATTTTGGGGAAGCTTCCAACGTGCTATGGGAACTCATCTCTTCTTTAGTACAGCTTTCAATCCTCAGTCTAGTGGTCAAGTCGAAAGGGTTAACCAAATTCTTGAAGACATGCTTAGAGCTTGTGTTATATCTTTCGGAAAGAATTGGGAGAAGTCTCTTCCATTTGCCGAATTTGCTTATAACAATAGTTTTCAATCTAGTCTGAACATGGCTCCTTTTGAACTCCTTTATGGACGACAATGTCGAACACCCCTTAACTGGTCAGAAACCGGCGAAAGACAATTCTTTGGACCGGATATGATCAAGGAAGCAGAAGAGCAAGTTCGCATTGTTCGTGATCAATTGAAAGCCGCACAGTCTCGTCAGAAAAGCTACTATGATCGTCATCATAGGCAGGAGAGCTACAATCTGGATGAGAAGGCTTACCTTCGGGTTACTCCTCTGAAGGGAACCCAACGTTTCGGTATCAAAGGCAAGTTGGCCCCACGTTACATCGGACCTTTCTGCATTATTGCTAAACGTGGAGAAGTTGCCTACCAACTTGAACTACCCCCGCACCTTACCCGAGTACATGATGTATTCCATGTGTCACAACTCAATCGTTGCTTCAAGGACCCCATCTGCGAACTCGACCATGAAACGCTTGATCTCCAAGATGACCTTTCTTATCGAGAATACCCCGTTCGTATTCTTGATTCCGCAGAGCGTGTCACTCGCCGAAAGAAGATCAAGTTTCTGAAAGTTCAGTGGTCACACCACTCAGAGAAAGAAGCCACGTGGGAAAGAGAAGACCGTCTCAGTGCCGAGTACCCCTCCTTCCTCCCGCAGACTTCTGAATCTCGGGACGAGATTCCTTTGAGTGGGGGCGAGTTGTCACAACCCCAAGTTAGGTATGTGCTAGGATCAGAGGTACCTTGCATTCATGCAAAAATTTCAAATTGCAATTCAAAAATGGGGAAAAGAAAGCCCTGAGAAATTAAATCAAATAGCCAAAGAAAAATCTTTTTCCAAAAATCATTTGAGTATTTGGAAAATTCCTATAAATGGTGCTGATCATTTTAAAAATGGTTTGGGAGCAATCCCATGCTCATGGAATTTTCTAATATTCAAACAGTGGCTTTGGAAATTAAATAAAACCCTATTTGACTTGAAATTCAAATTATTTGAATTTCAAAAATGCCCAAAAGTTATGAGTGGCTAGCTCTCTATTTTATGAGGCCACATAAAAATTTGGGGCATTTAATAAAATGCCTAGGTATTTTGTTTTCTAGGAAGAACAAATAGAACAGAATTAAATAAAAAGAAAAGAGAAAGCAGAGAGCTTACTTCTCGCACCAGGCGAGGCCCACCTCCTTGGCCCCGGCCCAGCCCACCGAGCCACCTTGTCTTCTTCCTTCCCGCCCCTCCAAGCACCTCGCTGGAGGTTAGAGGACGGCGACGACGCCACGACGACGTCCAGGCCCTTCTAGACCTCCCCCTCCCTCTCTCTTGTGCCACGGAGTCGCGCAGAAGCCCCTCCGCACCCCAGCTCTCTCCCAAACCCTCTCCTTCCCCTCCGGCGACGAGAAACAGAGCACCCCCGAAGCACAGCCGGAGCGCGGCGACGCCCCGATGTGGCCACCGTGCCCCCCTCGCCGAGCCGAGCTGTCCAGTGCATCCGCTGCCGTCGTCTTCGTCATCTCCCGCACAGAATCGAACCGAGGAGCTCCCCAGGCGTCGCCCGTGTCTTCGAGTTGCCGCCGGCCGCCGCCGACCCCCAAGTCGATTTCGACGCCGTGCTGCTTTCCCCACCCCCTTCGTCCTCTCCATCGCCACTGGTGAGCTCCCAGCTCCATTTCCCCCCCATCCGTGCGTCTCCCCGGGCTCTCTGTGCTAGTCAGCCATGGACAGTGTCTCCGGCCGCCGCCTCCCGACGTCGAAGCCATGGCCTGGAGCCTCCCCCTCGAACCCCTCCTAGTCCAGACGACGCGCGACATCGCGGGCTTCGTCCCAGTGCCCCCAGCCTCCTCCCCGTGTCCCGTAACGCCGTTCCGGTAGAGCGCCGCCGCGCACTGGACGCCGGCGGCTAACCGCCGGGCACTTAGGAGTTAACCCACCCCTAATCACCCCCTAATCCCACTGACTCGTGGGCCCAAGGCCACTAACTAACCCCTGGTTAGTTTAACTAATCGGGTTAATTAACCCCCCCCCACTAACAGCCCGGACCCACGCGTCAGCAGCCCCCTGACGTCACCCTGGCATCAGGCTGACGCAGTAAATCAGTTAAATGGTTTATTTAATTCCAGAAATTCCAGAAAATACCCCAAACTTTGGAAATTCATAGAAAATTCATCCTAACTCCAAATATAGCAAATAATATGTCTAAAATTATCAGAAAAATACAAGGATTAAGAATATGCAACTTGTTTTCATGTTTGACCATTTTAAAATGGGTGAAAAGTAGCAAACATGCATATGGACCCTTTTCAATTTCAAATTTGGGATGATTTTGCAAATGATTTTGCAACACCCTTATTTCCAATGGTTTCATCCACACCTCAGAAACATTACTTCAACTATACAACATCACTTCATGATCAAACTTTTCAAATGAACTTTCATGCATCCAAATGCATTTGAAATTCATCGATAAATCAACTGGAGTTTGAATTTGCATTTCAAATGCAATATACTCCTTTTAAATGGAATGCTCAAGACATCCGTACCTTGAACATCACCATTACAATCTTATTCATGTGATTGTGCATTGTACATTATGTTGATCCTATGATTGTCATGTTGCTGATAGAAGTGGATTCGGAGCTCGAGATCACCCCCTTCGTTGAAGACTCCATTATCGAAACCTCGTCAGCAAGGCAAGCAAACCCCCATTGATCATGTCTATAAAATCCCACTTCCCTCTCATGTCTCGCTTATGCATTGTTTAGGATGATCACCATGATAACGTTTCTACCGCATAGTTGAACCCATATCCTTTGCATGACCTATCATCTTGTCACAGTAGTAAGCAAACCACAATCCTAGCAGATGTAGGAGTTGGTTGACATCATGTAGCCCCTGCAACTGTTACTGCTTATTGCATACTTAGTGGTATAATGAGGTTGCTTATGATGTGAGTCGGGATGAAAAACATGGTGTTGATGAAAGTGAAACGTGTTGGTGAATCTACCCTAATACAAGGTGAACGATGAGAGGCTGTGTAGGAGTACACAGTGGGTTGTCTCGTTGAACACCGCCCTAAGCGCGAGTTCTTGTGTAGTGATCCAAGAAGAAGAGTACAACCACACATTGGGCTCACTGACCCCTCTCATCCTAGTACCTCACCCCGTTCGAACCCCAAGAGTCGCAGTAGTTCGGAGTTCTGGTAGGGCTATGGCACGGTCTGCGAAGTGGATGAACGGATTTTCAAGACCGGCTTGGGACCCTGCACACATCGTTTGAGGCTGTACTGGAACCTCGGCCGGACTTCCATACGGATCCCCCTCAGATAGGCGACTCTCTGGACTAGAACGGAGCTGTGGGCGAAGTGTTGTGGTGGCATCCTCGCTGTCACCTCTTGAACGGTGACACGCAAAAGGCGGTAACTGATGACACGTGTGTGTAGCGGTACACCCTTGCAAGGTTAACAAAACTATTTGAATAGCCGCGTCCGCGGTTAAGGACTGCTTGGAGAGCTGTGCTCAATTATTTGACAACTTGAACTGGATACTTTTAAAACTCGCAAGATAAGCGTGAGTGCTATGGTGTGCTTCTCGTGGGGAAGCCGAGGAAGTAACCATAGTGGTGTATTTGGTTGAAGAGATGTAGTGGACTCGTGTACGCTTCTTACCTCAAGTCTGGTACTCGTAGTTCAGGACTAGCCAAGTCAAAGCTGGCACTTCTGCAAGTGAAACCCCACCCCCCTTTACCTTGATACATATGCATGAGTAGTATAGTTCCTATGTAAGTCTTGCTCAGTACGATTTTGTACTCACGTTTGCTTAATCTATGTTTTAGATGAACCCACCGACCCCGATGGTGGCTTCTAACCGAAGCTCGAAGAATGAAGACTCCGACCAAGACCAAGCTAGTGTAGTCCCAGTCAGACGACTGGTTCCCTCGTGGAGGGCTTGTTTTTAGATAAGGCTTCTCTAAGCCATTTGTTAAACTTGTCTGTACTCAGACCTACTTGCTTCCGCTTGTTTGTTGTAATGTTGGATCACATGCTTGTGATCTCTGTGTGCACTCTGTAAGAGTTATTAATAAAGATATATACTTTGTAGAGAATTTCAATGATACCTGCTGTTCATACAAGGCATGTGTGCTGAGTGTATGTTTATAACATGCATGTCTTTGTATGGGTTTTCGAGACCTTAGTTGTGATCTGGCTGGCGGTCTTTTATACACCAAGTGGCCCTTAGATGTGCGCAGCTTGGGGCATCGCGATGCGATTGTTCGAGACTCTGTCTCGTGCACACTTTGATGTATGATCGAGCCCGCCCTAGACCCCGACTAAGTGATCGGGCTGGAGTAAGTCTATGTAAGGGTTATAATACAATCGATAGTATGGTTGAGGCGACTTGTCTATGAGTATGGGAGTTCACCACCCATATCATTTAGACTTGTGTGCGGACGATGAGGACCCATTTCAGTTGATCATCCGGCCTGGATGGGACGCCCCTCACGTTCGATGCTTTCCGAGAACGTTCTGTGCTTGGCCTTGTCTGCTTAGACAAGTGGGTACGGTTCTCGGCTCTCCATATGATTGTGTTGTAGCGAGGCTTGCATACGCTAACCCCGGGTCCCGACATGTTAAAAACTTGGGAATGACTAACTACTGGTCATGTAAGTCCATATATAATTTTTGAGCATTTATAAAAATTCCTAACTATTTCATTTAATGGGAAAACAAATTACAGAAAAGAAAATAAAGAAAGGAAAGATTAAACAGACAGGAAAAATAGAAAAACCCTTACCTGTCGCCTAGGCGAAGCCAGCCCAGCCGGCCTAGCCAGCCCAAAGGGGAAAGGGGGTATTCTTCCCCACCCCGCGCCCCCAAGCTGCTCGATGGAATGCCACCGAGCCAGCCGAGCACGTCGCCGCTTCCCCAGTCGCCACTTGCCCCTCTGGAGCCTTCTAGTCGCGCCTCGCAGCTCCTGGAGACGCCGTGCTTCCTTTGACCCCTCCAGAGCCTCTCCCTCTCACTCTCTCGCCGAGTTCGACGACGACCCAAGCGCCGCCGTCGCCATGGTTTGAAGCACGCGTAGCCCCCGTCGTCCCCGAGCCGCGCCATCGTGTCCATAGTCTTCTTCATCGTCGGCTACGCCGAGCCGCAGAAGGAATGGCCCCGAGACGCCTTGTAGCCGCCGAGCGCTTCATCGTCTTCCACTCCGGCCGCCGCGCGCCATCGCCGGATTATCCACCACCAGGACACCCCCGAGCTTTCCGTCTGCTCCGTTGAGTGCGCTGTGAGCTCCTGAACTTTTCCCCTAACCTGGTGCCTCCCCATTCGATCCCTATTTCGATCCGCCATGGACACCGGAGCACATCGCCGCCGCAGCTCTCGACGGTGAGCAACCGCGAACCAAGCAAGCCCCAGACCGTGTCCATCTTCTTCCATGTTTCCTTGCGCGTCGAACGCACACACCCGGGGTTCAATTGATGCACTGTGGCGACGTTTGCCTCGCGGCCGTGCCTCTGTTGCCGCCGGTGAGGTCCCCGTCGTCGCCTCCGTCACCCCTTGGCCGTGCCATGGCTTGCACGCGACCCGCGAGTGCATGGGTTGCACTCCAGTGCCTTTGGCGTTGCGAATCATGCCCCGCGCCGCCGTCCCTTGTGACTCCGCCGTGCTGGGTGGTCGCCGGCGTTGAGCCGCTGGCAAGGTGATGTGGCCGTGGTTAGTTTAAACCACTAACCAGCCACACCAGCCACTGACATGTGGGCCCAGGCCACTAATTAATTTCTGGTTAATTTAATCAAACCAGTTTAATTAACTAACCCCACTGACATGCTGACCCCACACGTCAGAGCACCCCCTGACGTCAGCATGACCTCATGCTGATGCAGTAAATGTTTTCTATTTAAATCAATTCTAGAAAATCCAGAAAATACTTCAAACTTTGGAAAATCATAGAAAATTCATCCTAACTCCAAATGTAGCAAATAATATGTCTAAAATTATTAGAAAAATTCAAGGAATCTGAATATGAAATCTGTTTTCATGTTTGACCAAGTTTTCTTGGGTGAACAGTGGTAACAAAGCATATGCATTCCTTTTAAATTCAAAATGGAGTTTGAATTTGCAATTCATTTGCAATACACTCCTTTTAAATGGAATTCCCTCACACATCAGAAGAATATACATCAAGTTTCAAACTTCAACCATGTGCTTGTGCATTGTATTTACTTTGCTTCCTTGTTTGTTGTTTGTCAAGTAGAAGTGGAACAGGAACAGGAGGCTTCTTAAGCCATTTGTTAAACTTGTCTGTACCCATACATAACTTGCTTCCGCATGCTTGTTGTAATGTTGGATCACGGTCTCGTGATCTCTATGTGCACTCTGTAAGAGTTATCAAAAAAGTTGTATACTTTGTAGAGAATTGCAATGATACCTGTTATTCATACTAGACATGTGTGCTGCGTGTATGATTATAACATGCATGTCTTAGTATGGGTTTTCGAGACTTTAGTTGTGATCTGGCTGGCGGTCTTTTATACACCAAGTGACCCTTAGATGTGCGCAGCTTGGGGCATCGCGATGCGATTGTTCGTGACTCTGTCACGTGCACACTTTGATGTATGATCGAGCCCGCCCTAGACCCTGTAAGTGATCAGGCTGGAGTAAGTCTATGTAAGTGTTATGAGATAGTCGATAGTATGGTTGAGGCGACTTGTCTGTGAATATAAGAGTTCATCACCCATATCATTTGGACTTGTATGCGGCGATGAGGACCCATCTCAGGTGATCATCCGGCTTGGATGGGATGCCCCTCACGTACGATGCTTTCCGAGAACGTTCTGTGCTTGGCCTTGTCTACTTAGACAAGTGGGTACGGTTCTCGGCTCTCCATATGACTATGTTGTAGCGGGACTTGCATGCGCTAACCCCGGGTCCCGACAGACTTGGTATCAGAGAAGGACTGACTATAGGATTATCAGCCTTGGCCAAAGTCGATTCTAGATTGCTATAGTTATATAGTTACTCTGGGTATATAAGGGAACAACGTAAGGCTTCTTTTTTCTCCTTACCTCATCGTTTTGAGTTCTGAGTCACCCTCATCTTGTTCTACGGGAAGATAGGACTAGGCTCATCCTTGTCTTACTAGAATATCTCGTTGTTATCTTCCTTGTAGCCGTAGGAAAGTTGTGTTCGGTTTGCTATAGTTTTTGTGCTTCCTGATTTCTTACATCGTATGTAAGTGTTGTTTCTACATTGCAAGAAAAGACATTACTTACAATTACAGCCGTTATGCTGTCCCAGTCATTCCAAGTTTCTTCATATTCTGATGCATTTGCAAACTCCTTCTTTCTGTTTCATATGGCAGATCTTCCCCCTCGGCAGATTGTTCGTTTGACTGCCTCGGTGTGTGTGGCCATCCCGCCATGCTGATCGAGATGATGTCCTTCATTGCATACCGATGGTACCCTGAGTACACTGTTGAGGAGTAGTTCCTTGACTTCAACCAGACCCAGTTCCACTGCATTGTCAGGATCTACCCGCACCACACTGGAGTCACTCAGCCTATCCACTTTGGACATGGCATTGGCATGACTGAGAACATGGTTGTGCAGGATGTTGCATACTCATGTATGACTCTGCTGAGAGAGGAGCACGCTATGCTTGGAGGCACATCTTTCCGCTATATCCCTGCTGCCCTTCCAGGAGAAGAGGGATATTACACCAGATTGTACACAGATCACTCTTTGGAGGATCCTTTGCTTCAGATCACTGCTCGGCACGCTTGTGATAGAGATCGTGATGCACGTGCCCTTCGTTTTGAGCTTCACGCCACCCGTGTCCGTCTGTATCGAGCACTTACACTTCTGGCTCCATTTGTGAGTGTTGGATCAGTGGAGTATGATGCTATCTACTCAGTCAGGACATAGATGCCTTCTCGAGTTGCTCGGCCCGAGATTGGAGGCATTTTTTCACCCCGTGGTCCTCTGCTTCCACCCTACGATGGACCTAGGCCCCATCCTTGGCCAAATGGATATTAGGGTCCACAGGCCTCCGTGTTTTCCGATGGTCACCTTCAGCTACCGGGTTACGCGGGTAACTATTACGAGGATTACTATGGAGATGGAGATGAGTGAGACCGCTTGTGGTCTTACTCCAGTGAGGATGTAGTAGTATCTTTAGTATATTGTACGCAAGGTGTTCTAAGTTCCAGAGGCTTAGATAAATAATGTATAGGAAGTCAGAGTGCCTCTGAAGGATGTATCATCTTCATCACGTTTGTATCATCTTAGTCACGTTTGTATGACAGCTTGTGAATATATGGCTTGTATGCTTTTATCACCATGTTGTCAGGATGATTACTTCCTTTTCTCTGTGATTCATCCAGTACCTTCAATACCTTGTTTAGACTCTTCCAATCAACTCTGTTTGACTTTGGTTTTCACCTCCAGGATGTCTCAAGGAACCCGTGGCCAGCTTGGTCGTGCCCATGGTCGTGGGAATGATCCGGAGGAAGGCACTCTTCCACCCCCACCCACGATGGCTCAGGTTCTAATGGAGGTTGAGAGGAACCGCCGAGACTCTCACCAGATGCTGGAGGTCATTGCCCGCAACACCACTCAGCAGCGCAACGAGTTGGTGTCCTTGAATGACTTCATCCGGCTTCATCCCCCGGTTTTCAGCTACTCCACCGAGCCCCTTGACGCCGATGACTGGCTTCGCAGCATCGAGAGGAAGCTCCAGACAGGCCATGTTGCAGATGGTGACAGGGTCAGCTATGCCACCTACCACCTCGAGGGTGCAGCTAGCTCTTGGTGGGAGAATTTCCTGAACATGCGTCCCGGTTGACCGCCCATGACTTGGGATGAGTTCTGCACTTCATTCCGTGAGCACCACATTCCAAAGGGTCTTATGGACCGCAAGCGTGAGGACTTCTGCAACCTCACCCAAGGAAGAAGGACTTTTGACGAGTTTAGTCGTGAGTTCAACCGACTGGCTCGTTATGCTACTGAAGAGGTATCTACCGACGCCAAGAAGCAAGAGAGGTTCCGCCATGGACTCAATTCTGGACTCCGTCGTGAGCTCAACCTGCATAACTTTGCAACCTTCCAAGTCCTTGTCAACAAGGCCATCAAGGCGGAGGACATGAACACCCCCAATGACTTCCGCAAACACCCTAGAGACAATGGTTCATCCAGCTCAGGCTCTCATAAGCGCAAGATCTGGATCCCCAATAGCATGTTTCGCCAGAACAACCCATCGAGGCCATCCTATGTGGCGCCTCGTCCACCAGCTTAGTTCCACCCTGCTCCATCGAACAACCCAACTCCCCGCACTGTCTTTGGAGCCTGCTACAAGTGTGGTCAGGCAGGTCACTACTCCCACGACTGTCCCGAGAACCAGCTCCAGAATCAGAATGCTCCACCCCGTGCCGGAGGTAACAACAATGGTCGTGGCAAGCCACCCCCGAAGGTCTACACCACCAAACCAGCTCCTCCCGCCAATCGTGGACGTGTGAACCAGATCTCAGCTAAAGAGACTGACGACACTTCTGACGTCATTCTTGGTACGCTCCCAGTCAATTATGTTCCTACTTCCGTTCTTTTCGACCCAGGAGCATCTCATTCATTCATGTCGGAAAGTTATGCACTTCGTCATGAGTTATCCTTTATTGAAATGTCCACCCCAATGATAATTCAAACTCCAGGGTCAAGATGGCAAACTAATAGAGTAAGTCATGGCAATCAAATTGTAATTGAGGGTTTAGTATTCCTTGCTTCAGTCATAGCCCTGAAGTCTTCATACATTGATGTCATCCTTGGTATGGATTGGTTATCAAGACAACATGATTTTCTTGATTGTAAAGCCAAGTCAGTTAGACTTACACATCCTTCAGGCCAGACAATATATTATTCCTCACCTAGAACAATAACCCAGATGCATTCTTTGAATGTGCTTCCCCTTCCCGACCTTGAAGATATTCCGGTGGTTCGTGACTTCTCGGATGTCTTTCCTGAAGAGCTGCCGAGCATGCCACCCGATAGATGTGTATAGTTCATAGTGGATATTATGCCCGGAACCGCACCAATTTCCAGACGCCCATACAAAATGGCCCCACGTGAGTTAGCTGAGCTTAAAATCCAACTTGAAGCTTTGTTGGCAAAAGGCTTCATCCGCCCTAGCTCATCGCCACGGGGTTGCCCCGTTCTGTTCGTAACGAAGAAAGATGGAACAGAAAGGATGTGCGTAGACTATCGCCCGCTAAATCTAGCGACGATAAAGAACAAGTACCCACTGCCCAGGATCAATGATCTTTATGATCAACTTGCTGGATCCTCTGTCTTCTCCAATATGGATTTGAGATTAGGTTATCATCAAATCAAAATATGAAACGAGGACATTCCCAAAACGGCTTTCACTACTCGTTATGGTCTTTACGAGTACACCGTCATGTCCTTTGGTTTAACCAATGCCCCCGCCACTCTCTCGCGCATGATGAATTCGATCTTCATGGAGTACCTGGATAAATTTGTTGTAGTTTATCTTTATGACATTCTCATCTACTCGGAGAACGAAGAAGAACATGACGAACATCTCAGGCTGGTATTGATGAAACTTCGAGAGCATCGCCTGTATGCTAAATTCTCCAAGTGTGAATTTTGGCTACCAGAAGTGACCTACTTAGGCCACGTGATTTCTGCAAAAGGCATTGCTGTGAATCTTGAGAGAGTTCAGGCCGTCCTTGACTGGACTCCACCTGAATCGGTTAAGTAAGTTAGGAGTTTTCTTGGCCTAGGCAGCTATTGTCGCCGCTTCGTCGAGAACTTTTCTAAAGTTGCAAAGGCTCTAACTGAACTCCTCAAGAAAGATAAGGAATTCCAGTGGACTCCCAAGTCCGAGGAAAGCTTTCAAGAGCTAAAAATAAGATTAACTTCTGCACCCTTACTTGCACCTCCAGACACCAACAAGGATTTCGAGATCTTTTGTGACGCCTCACAGCAAGGGTTAGGATGCATACTTATGAAAGATAGACATGTGGTAGCTTATGCTTCACGCCAGTTGCGTCCACATGAAGAGAACTATCCTACCCATGATCTTGAACTCGCTGCCGTAGTTCATGCCCTGACAACTTGGCGACATTACCTCCTTGGTAATCGTTGTGAGATCTATTCCGACCACCAAAGCCTCAAATACATATTCACCCATCCAGATCTTAATCTCAGGCAAAGACGCTGGATGGAGTTGATAAAAGATTATGACGTAGGAATTTCTGACACCCCCGACAAAGCCAATTTCATGGCTGATGCACAAAGTCGTAAGTCGTATTGTAACAACCTCATGTTACAACAGTATCAACCACTTCTTCATGAGGAATTTCGAAAACTCAATCTTGAGATTGTTCCTCATGGCTATCTTTCTACCTTGGTGGAGAAACCAACCCTTGAGGATAAAATCATAGCCTCCCAGAAACGTGACAGTGGTATTCGAGAGATCAAGGAGAACATTGCTAGCGGAGTTGCTAAATGTTTCTCCATAAATGATCAAGGTGTCGTTTTCTTTGGCACTCGATTGGTTGTACCACGAAAACACAATCTTAGGAGGCTAATTCTTAAGGAGGCCCATGACACACCCCTTTCGATTCATCCTGGTAGCACAAAATGTACCGAGACCTATGCCAGAGATTTTGGTGGACTAGGATGAAGCGATAAATTGCTCAGTTCATTGCTGAATGTGATGTTTGTCGTCGCATTAAGGCAAAACATCAAAGACCTGCTGGCACACTTCAACCTTTGCCTATTCCAGAGTGGAAACGGGACAAAGTCAGTATGGATTTCATCACTGGCTTTCCAAAAACGCAGAAAGGAAATGATGCCATCTTCGTTGTGGTGGATAGACTGTCCAAAGTTGCACACTTCCTTCCAGTTCGCGAGTCTATAACTGCTAGCCAGTTAGCGGACTTGTATGTCTCTAGAATTGTGTCTCTTCATGGTATTCCTTTGGAAATCAATTCTGATCGTGGTAGCCTTTTCACCTCTAGATTTTGGGGAAGCTTTCAGAATGCTATGGGAACTCATCTCTCCTTTAGTACAACTTTCCATCCTCAGTCTAGTGGTCAAGTTGAAAGGGTTAACCAAATTCTCGAGGACATGCTCAGAGCTTGTGTTATCTCATTCGGAAAGAATTGGGAGAAGTCTCTTCCATTCGCCGAATTTTCTTATAACAATAGTTTCCAATCTAGTATGAACATAGCTCCTTTTGAACTCCTATATGGACGACGATGTCAAACACCTTTAAACTAGTCAGAAACCGGTGAAAGACAATTCTTTGGACCGGATATGATCCTGGAAGCAGAAGAGCAAGTTCGCATTGTTCGTGATCAATTGAAAGCAGCCCAGTATCGTCAGAAAAGCTAGTATGATCTTCATCATAGGCAAGAAAGCTACAATCTAGATGAGAAGGATTACCTTCGGGTTACTCCTCTGAAGGGAACCCAACGATTCGGTATCAAAGACAAGTTGGCCCCACATTACATCGGACCTTTCCGCATTCTTGCTAAACGTGGAGAAGTTGCCTACCAACTTGAACTACCCCCGCACCTTTCCCGAGTACCGAGTACATGATGTATTCCATGTGTCACAACTCAGGCGTTGCTTCAAGGACCCCATCCGCGAAGTCGACCATGAAACGCTAGATCTCCAAGATGACCTTTCTTATCGACAGTACCCCGTTCGTATTCTTGATTCCGCAGAGCGTGTCACTCGTCGTCAGAAGATTAAGTTTCTGAAAGTGCAATGGTCACACCACTCTGAGAGAGAAGCCACGTTGGAAAGAGAAGACCGTCTCAGTGCCGAGTACCCCTCCTTCCTCCCGCAGACTTCTGAATCTCGGGACGAGATTTTTTGAGTGGGGGCGAGTTGTCAGAACCCTCTGTTAGGTATGTGCTAGGATCAAGTCTCACCTTGCATCATGTTAAAAATTTCAAAAGAAATTGAAATGGGAGAGAGAACACCCGCTAGATGAATTTAATTCAAATGGCCAAAATAAAAGTTGCTCCAAAAATTCCTTTTGCATTTTTGAAAAGTCTTATAAATGAGTGTGATCACATATCAAGTGATGTGGTAGCAATCCCATGCTCTTGGATTTTTCAAATATTCAAACAGGACCTTGGAATTAATCAAATACCCCTATTTGAATTTGAATTCAAATAAGTTGAATTTCAAAAATGTTCAAAACTTGGGAATGACTAACTACTGGTCATGTAAGTCCATATATAAATTTTGAGCATTTATAAAAATGCCTAACTATTTTATTTAATGGGAAAAACAAATTACAGAAAAGAAAATAAAGAAAGGAAAGATTAAACAGACATGAAAAATAGAAAAACCATTACCTGTTGCCTAGGCAAAGCCAGCCCAGCCGGCCCAGCCAGCCCAAAAGGGAAAGGGGGTCTTCTTCCCCACCCCGCGCCCCAAGCTGCTTGGTGGAATGCCACCGAGCCAGCCGAGCACGTCGCCGCTTCCCCAGTTGCCACCTGCCCCTCTGGAGCCTTCTAGCCGCGCCTCTGATACGTCCCAAACGTATCTATAATTTCTGGTTGCTCCATGCATGATTTGTGTGACTTTGCCATGTTTTGCTTGAACTTTCATACACTTTTGAGCATATTTGGACTAACCTATTAACTAAGTGCACCCAGTTGCCAGTTCCTGTTTTCTGCTGTTTTTGTATTTCAGGTTTTTCGAATAATTAAAATTCCAAATATATCCCGGAAAAATTAAAAAAAAATCAGCGTTCCGGAAGCTTCCACCAGTCCAAACGGGGGCCACAGGGCAGCCAGGGGGCAGCCAGGAGGGTGCCTGGCGCGGCCCAGCTCCTGGCCGCGCCACCTGCCCTCCTGGGTGGGTCCCATACCCCATGGTGTCCTACTTTGGCCCCTATTTATTCTCCCGTCGCGGAAACCCTGATTCCAGACCCCTTTTCTCCAGAAGCAATTCCGATCTCCGCCTCCATCGCCATCAAGTTTCGGGGGGACAGAATTCCTGTGCCGGCACCCTGCCGGGACGGGGAAGTGCCCCCCGGATTCATCTCCATCGCCGTTGCTTCCTCCCTCCATGAAGCGGGAGTAGTTCTCCCTCGGGGCTGAGGTTTCTACCAGTAGCTATGTGTTCTTCTCTCTCTCCCATGATGTGATCTTCGTTGTGATCATAGGCTATGTTAATCTAGGGTGACCCATGATATTTTCCCTTCCTCTATGTATTGGATTGATGTACACAATTGATCTTATCTAGTATAATCTCCGAGACCAAGGTGACAGCAGTCTATTGGACATGGGTTAGAAGAATATTATCATGAGTGATTTCCTCTTTTGTGTGTGGATTGAAGATCGAGAGTCTCTTGGTGCTTGTCTTTGACTATCCTTTAGATATGTTGTGGTGATTGTGGTACTCTCTTTGGTTGACCGCGATGACATTGGGAAATCCATAGATTGAGAACTATGAACTTTGAGGTGTGCTTTTGTAGCCCTACATAATTCTCATCCTCTCTTGACCACAAATGAATGACCTCCGAGTGCGTCTCCATTGCATGTTTTATGGGAAATATCATGTGATTAGACTATGTTAATGTTGTTGAGAGTTTCCACTAGTGAAAGTATGAAGCCTAGGCCTTTGTTTCCACCATTGCAATACCGTTTGTGCTCACGTTTATCACTTGTTTGCTTGCTGCACTTTTTATTACAGATTTATATTACTTTGTTTTGCCACACCTATCACCCATATTTTACCATCTCTTCGCCGAACTAGTGCACCTATACAACTCCTAGATGTATTAGGTGTGTTGGGGACACAAGAGACTTCTTGTATCTAAATTGCAGGGTTTCTTGAGAGAGACCATCTTCAACCTCTACTTCCCTGAGTTTGATAAACCTTAGGTCATCCACTTGAGGGAAATTGCTGTTGTCCTACAAACCTCTGCGCTTGGAGGCCCAACATAGTCTACAAGAATAGAAGCGTGCGTAGACATCAAGCTATTTATGGCGCCGTTGCCGGGGAAGTAAGGTTTGAAGGTATATCTTTAGATTCTGCAATTAAATCTTTTCGTTTCTTGTTTTTATTTTCACTAGTTAGATCTGATGGAAAACAACAAAAATATTATGAGAGAGCTTTATGAGCTCTACCTTGAGTTGGGACATGAAGTGTTTGAAGAGAAAATAAAAAAAAGCCTATGTAGATTCATTATTTGCAAAACACTCATGATTGTAGAAATGTTATTAGTATGTCTTCTTTGAATCCTTTTGATGCTAATGATATGCAAAGTTATAAGCTTGGGGATGCTACGTTTTATGAAGATGATCTTTTTAGCCCCCCAAGTTTTGATGAGGAAATTTATTTTGATGATACTTTGCCTCCTATCTATGATGATTATTGTGATGAAACTTATGCTATAAAGATTCAATGTTTGGAAGTGTATCATGATAAGAATGATTCATGTGATAGCTATTTTCTTGAGTTTGCTCCCACTATTACTAATGAGAAGGATTTTGCTTATGTGGAGAGTAACAAATTTTCTATGCTTGTGGATCATGATAAGAATTTTTTATGTGATACTTATATTGTTGAGTTTATTCATGATCCCACTGAAAATTATTATGAGAGGGGAACATATGCTTATAGATATTTCAATAATATCAAGTTCCCTCTCTTTATGTTGAAGGTTTTGAAGTTGCACTTATTTTGGCTTCCTATGCTAATATGTTTATGCTTCCATGAGTTATTTCTCTACAAGATCCCTTTGCATAGGAAGCATGTTAGACTTAAATGTGTTTGTTATTTGCTTCTTGATGCTCTCTTTTGTTCTTCAACTCTTATTCCTTATTCCTATGAGAGCATCATTAAAATCTTATGCCTATCTTTATGGCTATAAAGAAAGAGCTCTAGGGAGACAACCCTTGTTATCTTTAGTTTGAGTTTTTACTTTCAGTTTTTAGTGGTCTTGATGATTGTTACTAATGTAGCAACATCATTGTATCTTTATTTTCAATCTTTGTGCCGAGTCTAGCCTCCGATTGCAAGAAAGTTCAAAAGTTGTGGCATGCTGTCCAGAAAATAGATTCTGTCCTTCGACGAAAAAATTAGCCTAAAATCACCTGATCATCTTTTTGATCTGAATTTTTTTGACAGCGTGCCCCATACAATTGACTTTCGAGCGTCTGTTATGAGTTTTTTGATTCGAGTTGTAGAAGTACCCCTAAAAAATTCTTTACTACCTGCTGTTCTGTTTTCCACAGATTCTGCCACGTTTTGTCTCTCCTAACCTTTGCAAACCTTAAGCTTGCTTTTTCTTTGCAAAAACTTTTTGGCAATCTTGAGAAACAGTATCTCTTCAAGAATATCTTTATATCCAGTGGGGAAAAATTACTTATTAAGGGTACTAACTTCTCTAATCATCTTATGATGAGTTATGTATGAAGGGAGTTTTCAAGTGTGCGATGGAAGATGATGAAAGAAGATTCGGGAGTGCAAGCGCTCAAGCTAGGGGATGCCCCATGCATCCCCAACAAATATTCAAGGAGACTCAAGCGTCTAAGCTTGGGGATGCCCCCATGCATCCCCTTCTCCATCAACAATCATCAGTTCGTCCTTCGTCTCACTATATTTTTATCACTTCATGCGTTATGTGCTATGCTTGGAGCGTCTCGCTCTTAGGTTTTATTTTTAGTTTTCTTTATATTTTCTTGCTGTTCATAACAAGTTAGATCCCGTATTACTTTGTTTGGGAGAGAAACACGCTCCACTTTAAACTAGAACATCTCATAGGATTTTATGCTTATCTTTTGCTGTGAGTGTTCTTTATCTTTTCATAGCTACTGTTCTGTTTAGTTGTAGTGCTTTAGAGTTTCTCTAGAGCTTTTGTCTCAGGTCTGAACTTTGTATAATTTGCATGCTTATCTTTTGTGGAGAGTTTTCCTGTTGCACTGAGTTATGTGTCTTGACTAGAAAGTAGGTAGTTGAAGTTGCTATTCTTTTTGTAGTAGTAACTTGCAATAGTTTTGAGGTATTGACTTGAGTAATGTTTGAACTTTTGGTGTCAAGAGCTCTAGCCTATTAGTGATAGATGTCGTATTTTGGGCAATCCGTTTGATTTTCGAAAACCAAAAACCCTGTTGAGAACTCTATCTACTAGATGGATCACTAACCTCTGGAGGGTTCGAATATTAGAGTACACTCACGTACCATGAGTCGAGGATGCGCAAGGATAACCAAACCCCAATACACTCCTCCTCGGGGTACTTGTCTCTTTGCGAACCTCCTAATTAGATTGAGTGTTACCGATAATAAGTGTATGAGTTCTTCGGATTCATGTGAGTATTCGAAAGTTGACACTTCCACCTCCTCATATTTGCTAGCCTCTCCTGTGCCGTGCATTGCCTTCTTCTCACTCCGAGAGTTGGCGTCCACCTTCGCCGGTACATCCAAACCCTTGGCATGATACGCTCTGTCATCATAAGCCTCCTTATATCTTTCCTCAAAACAGCCACCATACCTACCTATCAAGGCATTTCCATAGCCTTTCCGAGATACATTGCCATGCAACATCCACCTCTTCATGACTTGATCTTCATGTCATACATGTTCCTGCTACACTGGCAGCGGCATACATTTGCATCATGATAGTTATATCTTCTTTATGTGAGTACCTTTGTAAAGTGTGAAAGATCTCCTATATTCTTGTAAAATATAGAGTGTTGCCCCTAAAGTGAGAAAAGATCCCAAAGAGGACAAAATCAAAAGATCCCAAAGAGGACAAATGAGAGTTAAATAGAAAGAGCCATTGAGGCCACCAAAAAATACAAAAAAATAGAAAAAAGAGAAAAATAAAAATAAAAAGAGAGAAGGGGGCACACTACTATTCCTTTTGAGAGATCCACACTAGTACTTCATCCTCTATCCCTTGTACTCCATAGAGATCATCATCATGCATATAGCTATGTGGGGACCTTCACACTATAGAATTTGGCTTGTATATTCCAATGATGAGCCTCCTCAAACGAGCTCTAGGTCTTCTTGAGCAAGCAAGTTAGATGCACCCCCACTAGTTCCCTTGGAGAGATTTTAGCTCACATGTGAATCCGTTGCATGGCAATCCCTACTCCTCACATCATATCTATCATATGGCCTTCTCTCGCCTATGATTGTCCTCATTGATGTGAGCCTTTCACACATTTTTGTCTTCCTCCTCCACTTTCTTTCTGTTTCGCCTTTTAGGTGTCAACTTTCTTGCTCATGCTCATCCATTGCATGAGTGCTCAAAATATTGAAAAGGAGTGGATCAGTTTGACTTGTACCTGACTAGTGGTCTGGGGACGAGTCCAGATAAGAATCCAAAGGAGACTAAGTGTGAAATTTTAGTAGATAGTAGTTCTCAACAATTACTTTTTTCTCTCGTATTTCCCTATCCCCTACTTGCACGTAAACACCATCTGGAGACATTCGAGTCACGGACAGCGAGAGCTCTTGCACCTTTTGTTCTTTTGTTGCTTGTGTCAATGCTAATATAGACTCTTGCTTGTTAAGACTTGAATTGAATTGCGTGCTTTAATTGCTTTACTTAAAAGTCCTTATATGGTTGTGTGGCATGTCACCACAGAAATTATGCTTGTTATCATTTACCTACTCGAGGACGAGCATGAATTAAGCTTGGGGATGTTGATACGTCCCAAACGTATCTATAGTTTCTGCTTGCTCCATGCATGTTTTGTGTGACTTTGCCATGTTTTTCTTGAACTTTCATACACTTTTGAGCATATTTGGACTAACCAATTAACTCAGTGCACCCAGTTGCCAGTTCCTGTTTTCTACTGTTTTTGTATTTCAGGTTTTTCCAATAATTAAAATGCCCAATAAATCCCGGAAAAATTATATAAAAAATCAGCGTTCCGGAAGCTTCCACCAGGCCAAAGGGGGGCCACAGGGCAGCCCGGGGGCAGCCAGGAGGGTGCCTGGCGCGACCCAGCTCCTGGCCGCGCCACTTGCCCTCCTGGGTGGATCCCACACCCCCTGGTGCCCTAGTTTGGCCCCTATTTATTCTCCCGTCGCAGAAACACTGATTCCAGACCCCTTTTCTCTAGAAGCAATTCGATCTCCGCCGCCATCACCATCAAGTTTCGGGGGGACAGAATTCCTGTGCCGGCACCCTGCCGGGATGGGGAAGTGCCCCCCGGATTCATCTCCATCGCCGTTGCTTCCTCCCTCCATGAAGCAGGAGTAGTTCTCCCTCGGGGCTGAGGTTTCTACCAGTAGCTATGTGTTCTTCTCTCTCTCCCATGATGTGATCTTCATTGTGATCATAGGCTATGTTAATCTAGGGTGACCCATGATATTTTCCCTTCCTCTATGTATTGGATTGATGTACTCAATTGATCTTATCTAGTATAATCTCCGAGACCAAGGTGACAGCAGTCTATTGGACATGGGTTAGAAGAATATTATCATGAGTGATTTCCTCTTTTGTGTGTGGATTGAAGATCGAGAGTCTCTTGGTGCTTCTCTTTGACTATCCTTTAGATATGTTGTGGTGATTGTGGTACTCTCTTTGGATGACCGCGGTGACATTGGGAAATCCATAGATTGAGAACTACGAACTTTGAGGTGTGCTTTTGTAGCCCTACATAATTCTCATCCTCTCTTGACCACAAATGAATGACCTCCGAGTGCGTCTCCATTGCATGTTTTATGGGAAACATCATGTGATTAGACTATGTTAATGTTGTTGAGAGTTTCCACTAGTGAAAGTATGAAGCCTAGGCCTTGTTTCCACCATTGCAATACCGTTTGTGCTCACGTTTATCACTTGTTTGCTTGCTTCACTTTTTATTACAGATTTATATTACTTTGTTTTGCCACACCTATCACCCATATTTTACCATCTCTTCGCCGAACTAGTGCACCTATACAACTCCTAGTTGTATTAGGTGTGTTGGGGACACAAGAGACTTCTTGTATCTAAATTGCAGGGTTTCTTGAGAGAGACCATCTTCAACCTCTACTTCCGTGAGTTCGATTAACCTTAGGTCATCCACTTGAGGGAAATTGTTGTTGTCCTACAAACCTCTGCGCTTGGAGGCCCAACATAGTCTACAAGAATTGAAGCGTGCGTAGACATCAACCTCGCAGCTCCTAGAGACGCCGTGCTTCCTTTCCCCCCCTCCAGAGCCTCTCCCACTCACTCTCTTTCCGAGTTCGATGACGACCTGAGCGCCGCTGTCGCTATGGTTTGAAGCACGTGTAGCCACCGTCGTCCCTGAGCCGCACCATCGTGTCCATCGTCTTCTCCATCGTCGTCTACGCCGAGCCGCAGAAGGAATCGCCCCGGGACGCCTTGTAGCCGCCGAGCGCTTCATCGTCTTCCACTCCGGCCGTCGCGCTCCATCGCCGGATTCTCCACCACCAGGACACCCCCGAGCTTTCCGTCTCCTCCATTGTGTGCGCGGTGAGCTCCTGAACTTTTCACCTAACCAGGCGCCTTCCCATTCGATCCCTATTTCGATCCTCCATGGACATCGGAGCACATCGCCACGGCAGCTCTCGACGGCGAGCAACCGCGAACCAAGCAAGCCCCGGACCGTTTCCATCTTCTTCCCTGTTTCCTTGCGCGCCGAACGCACCCATCCGGTGTTCAATTGATGCACTGTGGCGACGTTTGCCTCGCGGCCGTGCCTCTGTTGCCGCCGGTGAGGTCCCCGCCGTCGCTCCGTCACCCCTTGGCCGTGCCGTGGCTTCCACGCGACGCGCGAGTACATGGGCTGCACTCCAGTGCCTTTGGCGCTGCGAATCATGCCCCGCGCCGCCATCCCGTGGGACTCCGCCGTTCTGGGTGGTCGCCGGCGTTGAGCCGCCGACAAGGTGACGTGGCCGTGGTTAGGTTAAACCACTAACCAGCCCCACCAGCCACTGACATGTGGGCCGAGGCCACTAATTAATTTCTGGTTAATTTAATCAAACCAGTTTAATTAACTAACCCCACTGACATGCTGACCCCACACGTCAGAGCACCCCCTGACGTCAGCATGACCTCATGCTGATGCAGTAAATGTTTTCTATTTAAATCAATTCCAGAAAATCCAGAAAATACTTCAAACTTTGGAAAATCATAGAAAATTCATCCTAACTCCAAATGTAGCAAATAATATGTCTAAAATTATTAGAAAAATTCTAGGAATCTGAATATGCTATCTGTTTTCATGTTTGACCATGTTTGCTTGGGTGAATAGTGGTAACAAATCATATGCATTCCTTTGGCTTGGTCTTATCTGCTTAGACAAGTGGGTACGGTTCTCGGCTCTCCATATGACTATGTCGTAGCGGGACTTGCATGCGCTAACCCCGGGTCCCGAAAAATCCTTACCTCGCAGAGGTCAGAAAGCATCCCTAGATCCTTCGTGTGGAGGATGGTGTCCTCCACAAGGAAGTTCTGAAGGGACCAGTCAAGGGAGGGAGCACCGAGGAGCGGCTGAAGGAGATAGAACATAAGGTCTTCAAGTTCAAGAAGATGGTGGAGCATGGTGTTGAAGCTAACTTCGACATCATGAACGAGATAGAGGCTTCCCACAAGAAGGAGATGAAGGAGATGTGGTCAAGTTTGTCCGCACTAGAAAAAAAAGTTTATGAGCTTCAAGCACAGATCTATGATCTGCAAAACCAGAACTATGAGTATGAACTTAAGTTCTTACGCATAGGTTTGGGTGCGGAGTGCAGGATCCTAGTGACGGGAATGTCCTTCGAGACTGGAGAACCTTTTCCTTGGAAGCGCTTCTCCAAGGAGTACGTGATCAACAAGAACAATAATGAGGAGTAAATCTCCTCGGGTAATGGCACCCCCTCAGCTTGTTCCATGATTTGGGAGTGCCCGGTATCTTTATATTTATCTTTTTCTTTAGGAGTCAAGTAGAGTGGTATCATGCCTAGGGAAGTTACTTTATGAAATAGGTGTTGCATTGAGGTCTATCACTCCTTTTGTGGAGAGTTTTGTATCCATGAGTGTGGAGTCGTCTATGAAGGAATATTAATGAGAAGTCTATTGGTTTCTTCGCTGCACTCGGTATTCTCTTCACGCAATCGACATTATGAGCTGATTCTTATGGGGAGTATTGACCTTATATCAGGCATGGCTTCGAAAACTTTATTTAATCTTGGAAAGTATAGCTTTGGTCATAACAACAAGCATTTTTTTTCTCAAAGTAGCGACATAGCCAAAACCTTTGTGTTATTATGCTTGAAGTGTTATGTTGACAAGGAAGACAACTTGATGTGCCATGCTAGTTTTAATGTTTATGCTTTATATTGCTTGGATCCAAGTCATCATCAATTGTCTGGTCTCTCAAAGCCTTGCTAGCCAAAACTCTGTACCAAGCGGAATTCTGCTTGTACATCCATACCCTGAAACCAACATCCTCCACTTGAGTCCACCATACCTTCCTATTCGTGGTATTCCACTACCACTCCTAAAGTATATAATTTATGTGCTATCTTTAGATGTTCAAAATCTTCTGTTTTGTGCCTCTGATTCAGCTCATGAGGAAGTGGTGGGTAACCCATGATCTTCTTAATTTGGACAAGTTTTATCTTGGGATTGCATGTCTAATCTGCAAACCCCTAATACGAGAAGGGACTAGCATGAGTTCCCAGCTCGTAAAAGATAAATACTAACACACAAGTTCATTCGCCCATTTATGAGTGATAAAAAAAGGAATTTAAGGGGATGTGATCATCCCCACATGGGAGTCGTTCCTCGAAACTTGTCTAAGTCATGAAGTGAGTGAGTAATCTATCAGCAGTCGTTGACGGATCATGCACCTCCCAAAGTCTGTTTTTATTCTATTTGATTTGAGGATAGCACATAAGTTTTCCCTGCTTGCCTATAAACAAGGCCTTTCTTTTACTTTTATTTTGAGTCAGTCCTTCCTACTTCCTTTCTTCCTGAGAGAGAACATACACTTGATGTTGATAAAGATTCTTGCATATAAAGTTGCATTGAGAGTTAGCATGATACATCTTTGTTGACATTAGCTTTTGATAAGTAAGTTGTTTGCAAGGCTTATACCAAGTAAACATCTTCCTTTGTGTTAACATGTGCACTTCTTGACTAATAACATGTTCTTTCAAAAGCTTCAACCGGTTCCACTATAAGTGAAAGAGAAAAAGTAAAAGTTATTAGTTGTTCCTTGACCAAGGCTATGTTTGCTATGATTTAATGAGTTTTCTTGGTCCTACTTTGTTATAATTTTTACTACTTTCTCAAAAGGACCTTCTGAGTTGAGGTTTGCTGAGCTCAGTAATCGCTTGGGGACAAGCGAGGTTTAAGCTTGGGGGAATTGATAAGTCAAAAATGCATCACTATTTTATATTGTAATTTAACCCTATTCATTGATATATTCCACTTTAAAGTATTGTTCTTATGTTGTTTTGGCTTGTTTTACACAGTTTGCAACTTTCCGATGCCGAAGCAGCAGAAGCAGAATTCAGCGGTGAAAAGTGGACATCAAGTTGCTTAATCAGATAAAAACCAAATTCGATGAAATTTGACGGAGATCATTTTTATGAAGATTCACTAGAGTTCACCGAAGAGGGACTAGAGGGGACCTACCAGGCAACCAAAAGGGTCCCTAGCGCGGCCCCCCTAGGGCGCGCCAAGCACCCTCCTGGATGCCTGGTGGGCCTCCTCGGTGCCCCCTCTAGCCTATATTACCCCCTGGGATAAAAACCCTAGAACGAGAGGAGTTTCGGAGTTTCGCCTCCGCCTCATGGAGGAAACCTACAGAGAAGAAAAAGCCACTTCCGGCGGGCAGATTCCGCCGCAGAGATCACCTCCCGGAAGGGGAGATCATCGCCATCGTCATCATCATCGTCACGGGCATCATTGAGATCATCATCAACATCATCCCCAACATCAGCACCATCTCCACCTCCATCCCATCTCATCTCACAATTTCAACTTGTGTTGTAATCCGTACTATCTATCCTCTATACTCTGTTGGTGTTGATTACTACTTTGTGGTGAAGGCTATTGAGTTTTGTTGGAGAAATATTATTGTGTCCAGATTGTTTGCCACCCATCTATCACCTCTTATCATGATCTCTTTTATGTCTTGTGAGTAGTTACTTTAGTTCTTGAGGACATGGGAGAAGTCTAGTTGTTAGTAGTCATATTGTAACACTCTCATTGTCAGTGAACAGTAATCACCATTACTGTTGATCACTACTGTTCAAATTTTTTGTTTGATCAACTGGTTCAGTTCAAATTCAAATTCACCTTTGTTATTGTTGAAGCACTTTGATCATGGAACTTGGTCATCATGAATCAAAACAATTCCAAGCTCAATTCAAATACCCTTTGAATTGAAATCAAATCAAATCTTGAAATGCCTTTGGTGCAATATTAAAAACAAGGTGACAATAAAACCTTGTCCAAGAATTGTGCTTCCACTTTTAATAAATCACTAATATTCAGTGGAGCATGTACACCAATTTGGGGATTTTATTAATCTCTAAATTAAATTCAAACAAATCAAAATAGTAGCTAAAAATCCCATATTAATCATTTAATATTTAATTCAAATATTAAAACTTTTAAAATTGCCCAAACCTTTTGTGCCGCTAACCTATGGTGATTAAGAAATTAAGGGACACTTCCCACATTTTACAAAAATGCCTAGGTTAGTAAAAAAATGCAAAGGAAAATGAACAGAAAAATAAAAGAGAAAAATAAAACCTAGCCCTAACCTACTGCCAGAGCCCACCCCGACCTGGCCCATTCCCCCTTTCCCCTGGGCCACCTAGCCCAACTGTAGCCCGCAGCCCACCGCCCCCCAACCGTCCCCTACCTCCTGTTCACACCCCCCCCCCCCCCTGGCACGCATCGGCCATGGCCACCACGGCCGACGCCGCCGTGTCGGCCATCGAACGACACCCCGGCGACCATATGAGGCCGAGACCCGCCGGTGCCCTAGAACGAACCCTAGCCCCTCCCCTCGACAGATCTCACCCTCCCTCGCGCCCCCCATCGTCGTCTACCTCACGCCCGAGCCCGCCCGTGGCCGCCGTCCCGCGCCGACGCGGCCAACAGCGACGACAAGCCATCTCGTGTTGTCCAGCCGCTTCCACATCGAGGTCCACGCCAACTCGCGGCCGTCGACGACCCCCGGAGCTCCCACCGCCTGCGAATCGAACACGCGCCCCCACAATGGCCGCCGTCTCCAGCGACGAATTCCGGCAACCACAACCCTCCCCCGAGCCCATTGCCACCACTACGCGCTCCCCGGTGAGCCCGCGTCCATTTTGCCCCCTCCCCCGCTCGATATGGTCCCCTCCGTCGTCTTCACCATGGACGTGCTCCGGCCGCCGCTGTCGCGCGTCGTAGTCGTCGCTAGGTTCCGCCCCAGCCCGCGCTGGTGGTACCACTCGGCGCGGCTCGGAATACTCGCCCGAACGTGCCCACCCGTGCCTACTCTCGTCGCCGGAATCAAGCGCGAGCATGTCGCCGGTCACACTGACTTCGCCGGCGTACTCCCGTGTGACTGCCCGGCGGGTCCCACCCGTCAGGGCCATTAGCCCACTAACCCCCCTTTAACCCCCTCTGTTTTAATTAAACAGAGATAAACCCCTCACCCAATGACATGTGGGTCCCAGCCCGACTTAACACTTGTTAGATTAATTAATTGTTAGAATAAATATGACCCTATGACACATGGGCCCCACTGTTAATTAACTTGATTAAAATATTTTATAAAATTCCAGTGAGTATGATGTGTGGGACCCCTGTTAATTAATCAAATAATTAGATATTATAGCCTATGACATGTGGGTCCCTGTTGTCAGGTTTGACTAGGTCAATATCACTGTTTTGGATAATGTTTATTTAAATATTAAAATAAAATAGAAAATGGTTTAAAATTGATTTAAACTTAATAAATTAATATCTTTTAAACCGTAAATCGGATGAAAATAATTTATATATCAAAATTGCTCAGAAAAATACAACGAATACGAATACGATATCCGTATGTCAACCACACCCCTCTAACACAACGAACATCGACATTCCCCCCCTCCGGGCCGTCTATCCGATAATTGCCCGATATCGTAAAACTCCCCGGATGAATTTATTCCTAACACGAAAGTTGTTCAGAATGGATCAACTAACACGGATACACCCACCATATGTTTGTCAGATGACCACGACACACCCGGCATGGTACCTTCCCCCCCGGACACCCTGTCCGGTAATCACCCGGAGCCGGTAGTTCATCCCCGGATGAATATCCTCTCTGAGCTGAGTGCATCGTACTACGTTAGAGCACCGATAACATTTCATCTGTTATGTCATTTATTTGATTGCTATGTTTGTTTTATATTTACTGTTTATTCCCCCCCATTAGTTTCCGGTAGACCCCGTTGCTGCCGCCGACTACACCGCCGCTGAGTACGACTACTACGTCGACGACCCTACCCCTACCGTCCAGCTTCCAGGCAAGCAGAGCCATTCTCTTCCCCATATATCGCCTATCTTTTCCGTACATTTCTTGCACTAGGCATTGTTACTGCTGCTGCTACGTTACAATCCTATTCAATTGCATAGCCTGTCATTGTAGCCCCTTGATGTACCTTCTTTAATCCTATGCTTCCTATTATTACTTATGCATTATTCAGTAGTAAACCCTGCGCATTGTTAGTTAGGTTTAGAATAGCGGGCCGTGATCACTCTGGGAGTGATTGCGGGAACGATATATTACAACTGCAACAGGTACGGATCATTGCAGACGCCCTAGGGAACCTACAACGGCGAGACCCTGCTGATTTGCTTCGAGTTTGACTTACGCGTGGACGGACTCGTATTTCACTCTCATCGGCTCAGTAGTGTAGCATCACTGGGATGATACGAGGGTATTCCTCTTTAGTTCATTCCGCTGGTGTCTCGGCACCACCGGGGTGATACGAGAATATTCCTCTTTAGTTCATTCCGCTGATGTCTCTGTCGAGCCATCTCAAGTGTACCATCGAGGGTGATTCCTACTAGTTTCAATTGATGGTAGGCACTCGAATCAACTGGTGTCCTTACAGGTAAGGAGTCGGGTGACCCAACGGTGCCCGCGCAGGGTATCTCAGCGGAACGACGGGTCAGGTCTATTCCACCGGTGTGCGGCGGGCCTGGTACTGTTCGTGGCCGACAGATATCCTGTTGTACGAAAGTCGAGCTCTTCGGAGCAAACGCGAGACAAGGTAAGGAGATGGTTCACCTTGTTGGTAGCCGCACGAGTTGGTGGGACGACAGGGCAGGCGGCCACTGGCTCTGGTAATGGGGGTGGACCTGGCTGCTGTCGTTGTCCGCGGCTCACCGAAATAAGGACAACGATAACGGTTGTTCCGACAGATAATAATTAAAATGCTTAATGGGTCAGGTGGATGACTTGAGTGGGTCGTCGTGCCCTTTACGCACTACCTCCACGTGGGATTACGGTGTGTGCCCTCTGCGTTGTGGCCTCGTTCGAGGGCTCTTCAGACGTCATCTTTACCTCGGGCTGATTTCCGGGCTTGGACCGCTTACTCCGGTAGTGGGAAGTGGGTCCGCTTCACCGGCAGTAGCGTACCGTGCAAGAGTACAAAGGACAGGGGTCCAAAGTTCCTTTGTACTTAGGATTTAGACCGGCGGATGGCCTCTCTGTTGAGCTCGAAGGATGGACTTCGGCGTATCGGATAGCCTCGGTGGGGCATTCCCTAACAAGGTGTATGCCACCCTGGAGATCCGAGCGTGTAGGGTAACAGTAGTGCATCCCCTGCAGGGATGATAATCTATTCGGATAGCCGTGTCCACGGTAATAGGACGCTTTATGATGAAGCCAGATCCTACTACTACAAACTACTACTATTAAACTATTGGTTCCGGTTTCTCTTCCTCGCAGGGAAGTCGAGGAGGGGATCTTGGAGGCATATATAATTGTTATATAATACAACTTACTAGTATACAATGCTGTAGCAACTTCTGCTGCATTGTTATTACATTCATGCTATTGAACTGTTGGCTATTCTCTTCTCATGATGCAAGACTCGTCGGAAGATGCTAGTCTTCGTTAGACCTAGCTCCTTACCCTTTTCTGATTTCTATCTTGCAGTCCACTATATATAGCCTCCCCTTTCCATTTGATACATGCATAAATGCTTAGTAGCGGACGTAAGACTCGCGGGTATGCTAGATACTCACCTTTGCTTTATTTCCCCCTTTTTGTTTTGCCTGATCGGCCGCTGCAGTCGACGTTGGAGTCCAGGAGCAGGAGATCCCCAATGTCGACCACCACAACATGAAGATCCCCGATGCCTTCTACGACGTCGAGTTTCCCTTTGACCAGGAGTAGTTTGGAGGTTCCCAGGCAGGAGGCCTCGCCTTTTCGATCGTGTTGTTTTTGTGCTAGCCTTCTTAAGGCAACCTTGTATCCTTGTGTCTGTACTTAGATACTATTGCTTCCGCTAACTTTGTGCTCTCGAGCTATTGTATTCGAGCCCTCGTGGCCCCTGGCTTGTATTAAATAGCTTGTATTATTTCTATTTGTAGAGTTGTGTTGTGATATCTCACCGTGAGTCCCTGATCTCGATCGTGTACCTTGCGTGTATGTTTACTGTCCACGACTTGATTTTGGGGGCGTCACAAGTTGGTATCAGAGCCGACTGCATGTAGGACACCCCCTTCCAACTCCTAGGTCGAAGTCGAGTCTAGTCTTTGCAAAACTACTTTACCAACTGTGTCGTGTGGCTTATCGGCCCACGTCGCAAACTTGGTGGTATTAGGATCCTTTTTCTCCGCACCTTTACTCTGGGACTCTGATCTTTTTGCTCTTTCGGGTTAAAGATTTTGCTAACACTAACTCTAGGATCTCGCACCTCTGTTCTTCCAGAGAGCCATTTTCCCAAGATGATCGCTTGCTTCACCTGAAGATCCCGAAGATTACTCTTCGATAAATTTCCGATTCCCTACGTGTTCATCGTCGTTACAATCCCCTACCACCGATAAGTCCGTATGGATAATTACATCAACCTCCCGATCTGGAAATCACAATTCCTTTGTACTTAAGCATCGAATTATTCCGATGCTTCTATCACTCGATGCCTTTGCATTCTTTCTCCTTCTGGTTGAGTGCCGATACACACATCAGATTATTTGCGAACCACCCGACCTTTGGTGGATTATTATCTGACTAATCTCACATGCCAACAAGACGACCAGGTTCCTCAAAGTTCAGTGGTCGAATCATTCTGAAGATGAAGCCACTTGGGAACGCGAAGATCGTCTCCGCGATGAATACCCCGATCTTTTCCCCTCTACCACCTAAAATCGCGGGACGAGAATTCTTGTAGTGGGGGATATTTGTAACACTCTCACTGTTAGTGAATAGTAATCACCATTACTGTTGATCACTACTGTTCCAAATTTTTGTTTGATCATCTGGTTCAGTTCAAATTCAAATTCACCTTTGTTATTGTTGAAGCACTTTGATCATGGACCTTGGTCATCATGAATCAAAACAATTCCAAGCTCAATTCAAATGCCCTTTGAATTGAAATCAAATCAAATCTTGAAATGCCTTTGGTGTAATATTAAAAACGAGGTGACAATAAAACCTTGTCCAAGAATTGTGCTTCCACTTTTAATAAATCACTAATATTCAGTGGAGCATGTACACCAATTTGGGGATTTTATTAATCTCTAAATTAAATTCAAACCAATCAAAACAGTAGCTAAAAATCCCTTATTAATCATTTAATATTTAATTCAAATATTAAATCACTTTTAAAATTGCCCAAACCTTTTGTGCCACTAACCTATGGTGATTAAGAAATTATGGGACACTTATCACATTTTACAAAAATGCATAGGTTAGTAAAACAAATGCAAAGGAAAATGAACAGAAAAATAAAAGAGAAAAATAAAACCTAGCCCTAACCTACTGCCAGAGCCCACCCCGACCTGGTCCATTCCCCATTTCCCCTGGGCCACCTAGCCTAACTGTAGCCCGCAGCCCACCGCCGCCAACCGTCCCCTACCTCTGTTCACGCCCCCCCCCCCCCCGTGGCAAGCATCGGCCATGGCCACCGTGGCCGACGCCGCCGTGTCGGCCATTGAACGACACCCCGGCGACCATATGAGGCCGAGACCACCCGGTGCCCTAGAACGAACCCTAGCCCCTCCCCTCGATAGATCTCACCCTCCCTCGCACCCCCCATCGTCGTCTACCTCACGCCCGAGCCCGCCCATGGCTGCCGTCCCGCGCCGAAGTGGCCAACAGCGACGACAAGCCATCTCATGTTGTCCAGCTGCTTCCACATCGAGGTCCACGCCAACCCGCCGCCGTCGATGACCCCCGGAGCTCCCACCGCCTGCTAATCGAACCCATTGAAGCTTAACCTGATTGTCATCAAATCACCAAAAAGGGGGAGATTGTAAGTGCATCAAGTGCCCTCCCGTTGAGGTTTTGGAGTTTGATGACAAAACGGTTAAGGGACTGATGTGTTTGTGAGTATACACAGGAGAACAGTCCCTGATGAGGTGTTTAACCACCAATGTCGACCCCCCCAAAATGTTGAGGAACATTGGAGAAATCGGTGTGTTTCCTGAAGAATGAAGTTGCGCGAAAACCTGAGAAGTAGGATCCTGAAGCGTTCGGTTGAAGCTGAAGCTGAAGACGATCCTGAGGAAGTTCGCGCTGAAGACGAAGTTGAAGCGTAGTCTTCGCTCAGACTTTTTATACTTCTTGAGTAATGAAGTTGCGCGAAATCCTGAGGAAGTAGGATCCTGAAGCGTTCGGTTGAAGCTGAAGCTGAAGACGATCCTGAGGAAGTTCGCGCTGAAGACGAAGTTGAAGCGTAGTCTTCGCTAAGACTTTTTATACTTCTTGAGTCATAGGAAAACACCGCACTGTTGGAGGGGTTGAAGAAAACGAGTTCCGAAGGTCTGAGGAAGTGCTCAGTTAGGAATCCTGAAGAAAAACCCTGAGGAAATCTCCTGCAGTAGAAGTTCAGTTCCTCAGGTGTCTGAGACGTTGTTCTTCAGGACATTGAGGAATCTGTCTTCGGTTGAGGAGTCTGGAGACTGCGAGTGCAGTTCTCCTGAAGAGAGAGAAATCTCCTGCAGTAGAAGTTCAGTTCCTCAGGTGTCTGAGACGTTGTTCTTCAGGACACTGAGGAATTTGTCTTCGGTTGAGGAGTCTGGAGACTGCGAGTGCAGTTCTCCTGAAGAGAGTGAGATCTCCTGTAGTAGAAGTTCAGTCCTCATGTGTCTGAGACGTTGTTCTTCAGGACACTGAGGTAACTAACTTCGGTTGAGGAGTCTGGAGAGAGAATACTTTGACCGTGCCATGTGTTGCGTTGTGAGAGGCTAGAACTTGTCTAGCAACGGTCATTTTCGAGGGCATGAGAGTAATTGCATGCATGGGCATTTATGTCCTTTCACCTCGGGTTGCTCCACGGCTATAAATAGCCACCCCCAGCCCCATTTGTGGGTTGGCTGCTCCGACAGAAAAACTGACACTTGTCATCTGAGAGCAACCCACCTCTGAGGAAACTGAAGAACCTATGTGAGGAAAAACCACCAGCCTGAGTAGTTGAGCATTTCTGAGGAAGTCGGTTCGAGTGATCCGAAGCTTTTTACTCTTGAAGACTGTGATCTTCCAGCCGGTGTAGAAGTCTTCAGTCTGAGGAAGTCAAGATGCAATTGTGACTTCCCGGAGTGACTGAGTCTGTGAAGGTTTCGGGAGTCTACCTTGAAGACTCACCTGAGTTATTGGACGGAGTCTGAGGACTTTAGTTCAAGGAGAACAAGGTGAAGACTATGTCTTCTGAGTTGAATCTCAGCCTCTCCAACCAGACGTAGAGTTGTCACAGCAACTTGAACTGGTCTACCAAACCAATGTCTTCAATCTCTGGTGCTATCTCTTCAACCTCTTAAGCTTCAGTATTTGATATGATATGCTTCAGCTCTCCCTCTGCTCTTTGTCTTCATACTATGCATCTGAAGCACTTCTGCTTATCTGAATTGATTTATTTCTGTTGCATTATGATGAGCTGCCCTAATGATTACATTCTGTGAAGTTTTATTTCTTCATGATTTTGGTTACTTCTTCAGCTTCATGATTTTCTTCAGCTTCATGATTGCTTCAGTCCTGAAGAAAACCAAAATCTAGTAGTAAAATTGAAAACCTCCCATTCACCCCCCCTCTGGTCGATATATTGCCCTTTCAATTGGTATCAGAGCAAGGTACTCCCTTGTTCTGTGTGATTCGGTTTAACCACCTGGAATTTTAGTTATGTCGACCTCAGGTACAATGAGCGTTGCCTCAAACTGTCCCATCTTCGACGGAACAGACTATCCATACTGGAAGAACAAGATGAGGATGCATCTTGAAGCCATTGACAAGGATCTGTGGGACATTGTTGATCAAGGCATTCCTGAAGCAAATCTGATGACTGCTCCCGAAGTTGTCAAGAAAAACTGGCAGCTTGATGCAAAAGCTCGAAGCATCATTGGTGGTCATCTCAATAAGGCTCATTTCAACCGTATCAGTGGTCTGGATATTGCAAAGAAGATATGGACAAGACTGTCTAAAGTTAATGACGGAGTCTCAGCTCAACGAGACTCACGAGTTGATACACTCTGCAGTCTCTTTAATCGGTTCAAGAGGCTGGATAATGAGCACGTGCAACAAACCTTTGACAGACGCACTGACGTATCCAATGAACTTCAAGCTCTTGGTGCTGTTGATATCACAGATCATGAAGTTGTGAAGAAACTTCTGAGGTCACTGGATGACTCATTTGAGTTCCTATCACTGATGATTCAAGAAAGACCTGACTTCAAGACTCTGGATCCAGCAGACATTCTCGAGCGCCTCAATGCTCATGAACTGAAGCTCTCTAAAAAACGAGACTTATACAGCTCCACGCCTAAGGTCCGCGCGCTAAAAGCTAGAGCACGAAGAGTGTCCTCTGATGAAGAGTCTGAGGCTGATACTGATGATCCTGAAACCCTCAGCCGTGAACTTGCTATCCTCACCAGAAAGTTTCAAAGATTCACGAAGAAGAATCGCTTCGGAAATTCCTCAAGATCGTCCTCAAGAAAAAGCAAAGATGATGACTCTGTCGAAGCAAGAAAGAGAGTCTGCCACAAGTGCAAGAAACTTGGGCATTACATCGCTGAGTGTCCTCTATGGGAAAAGGAAGCTAGACTGAAGAAGAAGAAGAAGAAGAAGAAAGGGAAAGATGACAGTTCTGATGAAACGACTAAGAAGAAATCCTCAAGATCCTCAAAGCCTGCTGGATACAGGAATAGTAGTTCCCGTATGGCTCGCGCATATCTCGGAAAAGAATTGGACTCGGAAGAATCTGGTTCCAACCCTGATGATGAGGAAGAAGAATCTGAAGAATCTGAGGGTGTGGCCGGTCTGGCTCTTGCCATGACGCTTGTCTCAAAGTCAATCTTCAGCACTGAGGAATCTGGTCTACCACATGTTGATGATGAAGCTGAAGACACAACCCCTTCCTTCTGCTTCATGGCCAAGTCCTCCAAGACATTGCTGAAGAAAATGCTAGGTTGAAGAGTCTACTGGAAACCGGCATGTTCAAGAGTCTGAAAGGACATCAGATCCTTTGTGACATCCTCAAGAAACAGATCCTCAACAGGAACCCGAGGAAAGAAGGTGTCGCATTCACTCGGAAACTCAACCCTGATGGGTCTTACTGGAAACCTGAACAATATCCAGAGACCACTTGGGTTCGGGCAAAGACGCCTCCTCCTGATCCCGATACTTTATCTGGTTATGATACTGTTTCTTCAGTTGTGATGAATGAGTCTTTTGACTCAAACTATAAACTGTTTAAGAATGGTAATGGTGAGGTATTCGCCAGATACATCGGAACTAACTGCAGGAACGGTCCTCCAGTCAAGCAGATCTGGGTTCAGAAGGACCTCATCACTAACCTTCTTGTGAATGCAGATGCAAATGAGTTGAGGATGTCCTCAGTGGACAATTCTTCAAAAAGTCATGAATATGAGCATGTTTCATCTAATCACTTTGTTCACAGGGAAGCTCAGAACAAGAATGATTACTCCTATGATTATCCTGATACCTCACCAGTGAGGCAATACTCTCCTCGTCGTTCCTCAAATGCTTCAAAACCACCCGTGCGAATGTGTGTGGTTAAGAAGAACTAATCTCTTCTATAGGAACGCGTCCTGAGGCAAACTAACCATATTGCAGATCCTATGCCCAGGACGAAAATTATGTGTCAGCTGAAGAATATCGTTATACTGAAATCCCGAGACTTAAAATCCTGAGGAATACAGTCCTGAAGAATTCACGAATTCTTCAAACTGATGCTGGCTCATAACTTGTAGTGTGAGATACTAACTCTTTTGTAGCAAAATTCTTCGGGGAGAACTGAATGGATTATGGATAGTGGATGCACGAATCATATGACTGGTGACATAAATCTTCTCATGGAATCGTCTTTGAGTCCTTCATCGAAGAAAACAAATGCATTCGCTAACCATCATAATCACAAGCTATATCAAATGGATGTGAAAAGTGCATTCCTCAATGGTAATGTCGAGGAAGAAGTATATGTTGCTCAACCTCCAGGTTTTGAAGACGCAAAGAAGCCTGATATGGTGTACAGATTGAAGAAAGCTCTGTATGGGCTGAAGCAAGCCCCATGGGCTTGGTATGACACATTGCGTGACTTCCTCATCGGCAAGGGCTTAAAATTCGTCAGCAACGCAATGGCACCTTCATCTCTCAAGAGAAGTACCTCAAGGAATGCCTCAGAAAACTCGAGATGCAAGACTGCAAAGGTATCAAGACCCCGATGCCTACAAACGGACGCCTCGGTCCTGATGAAAATGGCAAGGACTACGATTAGAAGGTATACCGCTCCATGATTGGTTCTCTGCTATACTTATGTGCTTCAAGACCTGACTCCTGAAGCACAACACACGATGCGTCGTACTCCTCAAATCATGAGGAACTACCTTGCTAAGTGTGAAGAAATTAGCGTGGAATTGACTCAAGATCCATACGACAATTGTATGGTATCAAGTGTCTCATTCCCTATAAGGTGGGTAGCGCCACCGCCCAAACACCTCAGGATTTGGTGTTCCTCAACTTCCTCAGGATTTGATTCAGCTTCCTCAAGATTCGAAGTTTTCATTTCTGATAATTACCGAGTTTTGTCCTCAACAGCGTTCACCTATAGTTATTAATCTTCAGTTTTTTTTGCTTCTTCATCTAGGTGAACGTGATCGGACCCGTCCCTCTGTGCTCACTTATCTAATCTGTCTATCTCATATGCGTTCATCCGGAAATCTTGTATTCCTCAGGCTGAGACCATTAGTCATCATCATCAGCCTGAGACCAGTTGTCTTCATCCTCAGCCTTTGTCCTCAAGTTCTTCAAATCACGGATTTACTGTTACAACTGTCTTCAATTTGTTGCGATTTTACCGCACGTCGTGATTATCCACCATCAAGATATCCACTGAGGATCCCAACAATCAGGGGCAATCTGGTCCACAAATTTCTCAACCCCTCAGTTTTTACCCCTCTATAAATAGCCCTCTACCCCCTCCTCCGGTCATTTACCCCCCAATGCCTCCCTCACTCTCGCGCCGCCGCCCTTGAGCTCCTCAAGCTCGAGCGCTACCGTCGCCGGAGTTCGCCGTCGCCGGGGACGAAGACTCATTGTTCCTCAACATTCGCCTCAAGTCTGCTCAGCTCGAACGTACAATTCCTCAGTCTCCTCAGCTGAAGAAAATGCCTCCTCGGTGCAAGCACACTGATACTGCTAAAGACTTACCTCCTGAGCTCTATGAGAAACTGAAGACTCCAGAACGTGAAACTGCTGATGATCGTAAGAAAAGGGTCCAGAAGATCACAAGATAATGGGCCAAGCGTTGGGTGGCCTATCAATGGCTTAATCCTCAACATGAGGAAATGTTTGCCGTTAATCCGCCACTAAAGACATTGGGTATCAAGGCTCGACCTCCACCTGCACCAGGCGTCATTCCTGATCCCACAACAATGCGCACTCCTGAAGACTTTCCTGCGGCATATGAGCAGTACCTCAAGAGCTCTCGCAGCCGTGTCAAGAATCTGGTCCGTGACATGACTGCTTCAATACAGATTCCGCCTCAAGATCAGTCTCAAACCAGACAACAACCTCCGCCTCAGCACCGCAAAAAGGCTCCTGGCATGAAACCTCAAGTTGTTGGCTCCTCATGTCAACGCACAGATGGTGCTGCCCCCTCCTCAAGGATACGCACTGATGAATCTGGTGCTCCTGAGGCCTTAATCACAATGCCTCAGCCTCAGCTGAAGACCAAAACTGTTCTTCAACGCGGCCCTCGCCCCTCACCAAAGAAAACTGCTATGCGTGGTGCCATTCATCATACTCCTCAATCTTCTGATGATGCAGATGAATTTGAGGATTTGGCCAGCTTCGTCGCCACTGAAGCTGATAAGATTGAATACATGCGTGCTGCGGCCAGACGCAAAGCTGAAGCAACGGGTTCAGAAATCCCGCTTCTCCTTGATCCCAAGAAGATCTTGGAGTACATTGAAATTTGGTCTGTTAAGCCTGACACTCCGCTTGATGATTTGGACATCCCGAAAGACATCAAATTCTATGTTCAACAATTCCTCATAAACGAGATTCATCAACGAGATCTTCAGAAACAGTTGAAGGCCAAACTGAAGAAAGTCCTCAGTGACTTCAAAAAGAAACCTATCACTGATGTTACTCCTCAGGAGTTTATAGAGCATCAATGTGAAGTTCAACGCTTCAACATTGAGTTCGCTGCCAACCGTACTTATATTGGCAAATCCAAAGAACGGATCTCTCAACAGGTGGCAAAGTTGATGAAGCTTCGACAGCCTGCTTCCTCAGTACCCACTGATGCCACTGCTAAAAGCCTCAAGCGCCTGCCTGAAGCCCAACCCTCAACTCCACCTGCTGCGAAGAAGCCTACTGTTGAAGAACCCATTGATGCTACACCACTTTCCTCAGCTCCTCCGACAAAACAGGCCGTTGATACCACCGTTCATATTACTGCTGCCTCAACCCCACCTCAAAATCCTCAGCACAGCTTAATCGTCTTCACTCCACCCCCTGCTGCAACACCCATTGTTCCAACTTCACCGTCCCCACCGCCACCAACTATCACTGAAGTTGAAGACATGGACGTCGACATTATGGATGATGGAACTCCTCGTGTCCATGATGATGACTATGGGCTGACACACTCACCCACTCATACCGTCTTCTCACCTGAGCCTCACTCCGACACCGTAACCGAGGTGCTTCCTGACACTTCTCTACAGTCTAAAGAATCTGTTGGTGCATCGTCCTCAGCGTCTGATGCTGATGACCCCGAAGCCTCCAGTGCTCCAACAAATTCTGCTGCTAATACTGATGCTGCAGCAAACACCACCACTGATACTGATGCAGCAGACACTACAACTGCTGATCCTCAGCCAAACCCACCTGCTGCTGAAACTGAAGCTGAAGCCGACCAAAGCACAACTGCCCCTCCTGAAGCAGAAACCAGTACAAATGCTGAAGCTTCAAAGGATGGCTCTGAAGATAAACAGGCCACATCGCCTCGTCTCCCCAAGGACATCAACACATTTGTGCCTGATGCATCTGCAGCGACTCCGCCTCAGCCTCAAGCTACTCTTCAGATTGAAGTGCCTCAAGCGCCTTCCCCACCTCAAGGCCCAGTTCAAGCTCGGTCCTTATGTCCGATGCAGAAGCGACCATTCTTCCGTGACCTTGAAGCTGATGATACTCCAAGCTTTGATGCTACTGATTTCTTCAACACCGTGAGTTTCTTTCAAGAGGGGATTCAAAATCCGTATCACTCTGCTCCACCTTGAAAGCTGCTGAGGTTCTGGACTGCCACTCAGAAGAACTACTATGCTTCAGTGCTCTACAAGCAAAACAAACTGTTTCCTCACAAGCACATCCCTCTGATGGATATGGAAGCCCTTCCTTGCTTCAATAATGTGCTTCAGGATCTGCATCATGCCAAGCTGCTTCAGTTCTTCTCTGAATGCATACACTGGAATGAAGAGCTTGTGCTTCAGTTTTATGCCACGTTGTATGTTTCAGGAAATCCTCTGGATATCAACACCTGGGTCCTCGAGTGGATGACTGAGCATCATCACTACACCATCACTGTTCCTGAAGCAATTGACATTCTTGAGTTGCCTCAGTGCACTTCCCCTGCTGCCTGCTCCTATGGGTCTCAAATACTTCGAGATGACCTGATGAACATGCTCATGAAGCCTCAGGCCCCTGAAGCCCCAGCTCGCACAAAGTTTCCAGTCTCTGAGCTTCAGTATCTGCCGAGTACAATGTATCGGATTCTGGCGAAGACCTTCTGCCCCATCAATGGCTATGAATCCACTGTTGAAGAAGTCATTGGTGTCATGAAGAACATACTTCACAACCTCTGCATGTCTGGGCCAATCAATGTTCCTGACTTCTTCTTCAGAACTCTAGTTGATGCTGCACAGAATCCTCATATCCTGAAGCCATACGCGCCTTGGATCATGAAGCTAATCCGAGCAGTGACTGGAATTGGTTTCCAACCTGATCACCCGAATCACAGGACTTATCTGCCACCTGTCGAAGTGCTTCAGCATACTATTGCTTCAAATGACAAAGGCAAAGACATCTTCTATGAAGAAGTTCTCCCGACCAATTCCCTCGGTGGAAATATTCGTCATCCTCAGTCTCGCACAACTGATGAAACAAGAACTCATGCCTCAACTGAGGATACAACTCAGGCTCGAGTGATGACTGATCGAGAGCTTCTGATTAGTCTTAATCAGAAAGTTGATAGAAATCATGACTGGGTAAAGCGTCAGTTTTCTGAGATTCTCAGCTATATGGCTCACACGCATTCTTCTGTGAAGAAAGTGCATCAGTATGCTCATCATACATATCAACATCTTGATGCCCTGATGAGAGAAGTAATCACCCCTGAAGACCTTGCCAAGTTGGAGCTTCAACAGCCTCCGATTCCTGCCATCAGACCCCCAAGACAATTCAGACGCTGCACAACTCCTCCTCCGGCCATGGATTCTTATTATTCAAACCAGGAGATGACTGCTGAAGAAGCTGAAGACACTGCTGGATGTCCTCACACTGCAACGGATTGCCTCAGGCGTGACTCACCTCAGCCTTGAAGCAAGTTCAAAGGGGCGTTAGCTTCAGTTTTTCCCTTTTTTGTTCATTTTATGACAAAGGGGGAGAAATCTGTTAGTCTTCAAGCGGGTTTTAGTTATGGGGTTCTTCAGTTACAACTCTCGTTCTTCAGATTTTTTTGTAACGAGTGGTAAACTGTAATTTTGGTGTTTGCCTGATACTATTCCTCAGTTACCTCATGCTATTTCCTCACGTTTATCATATATGCATGTGATTATCTATCAGTGCGTTGTTTAATTCCTCAAACACTTCATAACATGCACTGCTACAAAAATGCCTGGATATAGGGGGAGCTCCTCATATACCTCAAAATGCTTTAGATATTAAACATTCTTCAACTTATATGCATATCCTCAGGGGGAGCTTCACTATATTCAGCTTAATGTTAAAAATGTTCTTCAAAGTTTTTTTTATTCTTCAAACTCATAATTTTATCCCCGTTGAAGCTTAACCTGATTGTCATCAAATCACCAAAAAGGGGGAGATTGTAAGTGCATCAAGTGCCCTCCCCTTGAGGTTTTGGAGTTTGATGACAAAACGGTTAAGGGACTGATGTGTTTGTGGGTATACACAGGAGAACAGTCCCTGATGAGGTGTTTAACCACCAATGTCGACCCCCCCAAAATGTTGAGGAACATTGGAGAAATCGGTGTGTTTCCTGAAGAATGAAGTTGCGCGAAATCCTCAGGAAGTAGGATCCTGAAGCGTTCGGTTGAAGCTGAAGCTGAAGACGATCCTGTGGAAGTTCGCGCTGAAGACGAAGTTGAAGCGTAGTCTTCGCTAAGACTTTTTATACTTCTTGAGTAATGAAGTTGCGCGAAATCCTGAGGAAGTAGGATCCTGAAGCGTTCGGTTGAAGCTGAAGCTGAAGACGATCCTGAGGAAGTTCGCGCTGAAGACGAAGTTGAAGCGTAGTCTTCGCTAAGACTTTTTATACTTCTTGAGTCATAGGAAAACACCGCACTGTTGGAGGGGTTGAAGAAAACGAGTTCCGAAGGTCTGAGGATGTGCTTAGTTAGGAATCCTGAAGAAAAACCCTGAGGAAATCTCCTGCAGTAGAAGTTCAGTTCCTCGGGTGTCTGAGACGTTGTTCTTCAGGACACTGAGGAATCTGTCTTCGGTTGAGGAGTCTAGAGACTGCGAGTGCAGTTCTCCTGAAGAGAGAGAAATCTCCTGCAGTAGAAGTTCAGTTCCTCGGGTGTCTGAGACGTTGTTCTTCAGGACACTGAGGAATTTGTCTTCGGTTGAGGAGTCTGGAGACTGCGAGTGCAGTTCTCCTGAAGAGAGTGAGATCTCCTGCAATAGAAGTTCAGTCCTCATGTGTCTGAGACGTTGTTCTTCAGGACACTGAGGTAACTAACTTCGGTTGAGGAGTCTGGAGAGAGAATACTTTGACTGTGCCACATGTTGCGTGGTGAGAGGCTAGAACTTGTCTAGCAACAGTCATTTCCGAGGGCATGAGAGTAATTGCATGCATGGGCATTTATGTCCTTTCACCTCGGGTTGCTCCGCGGCTATAAATAGCCACCCCCAGCCCCATTTGTGGGTTGGCTGCTCCGACAGAAAAACTGACACTTGTCATCTGAGAGCAACCCACCTCTGAGGAAACTGAAGAACCTATGTGAGGAAAACCACCAGCCTGAGTAGTTGAGCATTTCTGAGGAAGTCGGTTCGAGTGATCCGAAGCTTTTTACTCTTGAAGACTGTGATCTTCCAGCCGGTGTAGAAGTCTTCAGTCTGAGGAAGTCAAGATGCAATTGTGACTTCCCGGAGTGACTGAGTCTGTGAGGGTTTCGGGAGTCTACCTTGAAGACTCGCCTGAGTTATTGGACGGAGTCTGAGGACTTTAGTTCAAGGAGAACAAGGTGAAGACTATGTCTTCTGAGTTGAATCTCAGCCTCTCCATCCAGACGTAGAGTTGTCACATCAACTTGAACTGGTCTACCAAACCAATGTCTTCAATCTCTGGTGCTATCTCTTCAACCTCTTAAGCTTCAGTATTTGATATGATATGCTTCAGCTCTCCCTCTGCTCTTTGTCTTCATACTATGCATCTGAAGCACTTCTGCTTATCTGAATTGATTTATTTCTGTTGCATTATGATGAGCTGCCTAATGATTACATTCTGTGAAGTTTTATTTCTTCATGATTTTGGTTACTTCTTTAGCTTCATGATTTTCTTCAGCTTCATGATTGCTTCAGTCCTGAAGAAAACCAAAATCTGGTAGTAAAATTGAATACCTCCCATTCACCCCCCTCTGGTCGATATATTGCACTTTCATTCTCCGGTAGACCCCGCTGCTTCCGCCGACTACACCGCCGCTGAGTACGACTACTACGTCGACGACCCTACCCCTACCGTCCAGCTTCCAGGCAAGCAGAGCCATTCTCTTCCCCATATATCGCCTATCTTTTCCGTACATTTCTTGCACTAGGCATTGTTACTGCTGCTGCTACGTTACAATCCTATTCAATTGCATAGCCTGTCATTGTAGCCCCTTGATGTACCTTCTTTAATCCTATGCTGCCTATTATTACTTATGCATTATTCAGCAGTAAACCCTGCGCATTGTTAGTTAGGTTTAGAATAGCGGGCCGTGATCACTCTGGGAGTGATCGCGGGAACGATATATTACAACTGCAACAGGTACGGATCATTGCAGACGCCCTAGGGAACCTACAACGGCGAGACCCTGCCGAGTTGCTTAGAGTTTGACTTACGCGTGGACGGACTCGTATTTCACTCTCATCGGCTTAGTAGCGTAGCATCACTAGGATGATACGAGGGTATTCCTCTTTAGTTCATTCCGCTGGTGTCTCGGCACCACCAGGGTGATACGAGAATATTCCTCTTTAGTTCATTCCGCTGATGTCTTTGTCGAGCCATCTCAAGTGTACCATCGAGGGTGATTCCTCCTGGTTTCACTTGATGGTAGGCACTCGAATCAACTGGTGTCCTTACAGGTAAGGAGTCGGGTAACCCAACGGTGCCCGCGCAGGGTATCTCAGCGGAACGACGGGTCAGGTGTATTCCACCGGTGTGCGGCGGGCCTGGTACTGTTCGTGGCCGACAGATATCCTGTTGTACGAAAGTCGAGCTCTTCGGAGCAAACGCGAGACAAGGTAAGGAGACGGTTCACCTTGTTGGTAGTCGCATGAGTTGGTGGGACGACAGGGCAGGCGGCCACTGGCTCTGGTAATGGGGGTGGACCTGGCTGCTGTCGTTGTCCGCGGCTCACCTAAATAAGGACAACGATAACGGTTGTTCCGACAGATAATAATTAAAATGCTTAATGGGTCAGGTGGATGACTTGAGTGGGTCGTCGTGCCCTTTACGCACTACCTCCACGTGGGATTACGGTGTGGGCCCTCTGCATTGTGGCCTCGTTCGAGGGCTCTTCAGACGTCAGCTTTACCTTGGGCTGATTGTCGGGCTTGGACCGCTTAGTCCGGTAGTGGGAAGTGGGTCTACTTCACTGGCCAGTCGCGTACCGTGCAGGAGTACAAAGGACAGGGGTCCAAAGTTCCTTTGTACTTAGGATTTAGACCGGCGGATGGCCTCTCTACTGAGCTCGAAGGATGGACTTCGGCGTATCGGATAGCCTCGGTGGGGCATTCCCTAACAAGGTGTACGCCACCCTGGATATCCGAGCGTGTAGGGTAACAGTAGTGCAGCCCCTGCAGGGATGATAATCTATTCAGATAGCCGTGTCCATGGTAACAGGACGCTTTATGCTGAAGCCAGATCCTACTACTACAAACTACTACTATTAAACTGTTGGTTCCGGTTTCTCTTCCCCGCAGGGAAGTCGAGGAGGGGATCTCGGAGGCATATATAATTGTTATATAACACAACTTACTATTATACAATGCTGCAGCAACTTCTGCTGCATTGTTAATTACATTCATGCTATTGAATTGTTGGCTATTCTCTTCTCATGCTGCAAGACTCGTCGGAAGATGCTAGTCTTCGTTAGACCTAGCTCCTTACCATTTTCTGATTTCTATCTTGCAGTCCACTATATATAGCCTCCCCTTTCCATTTGATACATGCATAAATGCTTAGTAGCGGACGTAAGACTCGCGGGTATGCTAGATACTCACCTTTGCTTTATTTCCCCCTTTTTGTTTTGCCTGATCGGCCGCTGCAGTCGACGTTGGAGACCAGGAGCAGGAGATCCCCGATGTCGACCACCGCAACATGAAGATCCCCGATGCCTTCTATGACGTCGAGTTTCCCTTTGACTAGGAGTAGTTTGGAGGTTCCCAGGCAGGAGGCCTCGCCTTTTCGATCGTGTTGTTTTTGTGCTAGCCTTCTTAAGGCAACCTTGTATCCTTGTGTCTGTACTCAGATACTATTGCTTCCGCTAACTTTGTGCTCTCGAGCTATTGTATTCGAGCCCTCGTGGCCCTTGGCTTGTATTAAATAGCTTGTATTATTTCTATTTGTAGAGTTGTGTTGTGATATCTCACCGTGAGTCCCTGATCTCGATCATGTACCTTGCGTGTATGTTTACTATACACGACTTGATTTTGGGGGCGTCACACATATGAAGTTGAAGTATTATGTGTTGTTTGATACGTAAGTTGTGTTGTTATTTCTCTAGTGGTGTTATGTGAGTCGAACACTTAACACTTCACCTTTCATGGGCCTAGAGGAATACATTGTGCACAAAGGATGCTTATGGTGGGTTGCCGGAGTGACAGAAACCTGAACCCCAGCTCGCACACTTTTGCACAAGGGAGTTATGGATCCTCGATCGTAATGTTGTGGTTAGGCTTATGCATTAATTACTACCTTGTATTTGCGGATGCTTGCAAGGTGTGTAATCATAAGAGTGCACTTATCTTAGTCTAGAAGGTGTACTAGCATTGATCCACCCATTGACACTTATCTACACAATACATACTACTTGGCGGAATATGGTGAAAGTAACTTGACTATCTCTCCCGTGTGCCCTCGAGAACACTTTAGCTTTTATAAGTTAAGTTCATAGGCTTATCCTTGTGAAAGGATTGGGCCACTTGCTACTCCTCAGTTACCTTGTTTACTTTGCTTGTCTTTTACCTTTCTGTTTCTTAAACCAAAAACCCCTAAACATTTACCTTTTAGTGTGTGCATCCTTTTCCTTATCCAGAGTCACTTGTCAACACCTTCTGCTCTTCGTTGGGATCGACATCCTTATTTATCGAAAAGCTACAATTGATCCCCTAGACTTGTGGGTTATCAAGAATCGTTTATTGGCGCGGTTGATAGGGAAGTTAACCAAACTAAACCTATTAACTTCTCCGCGATCAATCATCCACCTTGAGATATCTATGCAGAACATCTCGCTAGTATTAAGTTGCGAGACCCACCCAAAGTGTAAACCCAATGCAACAGACAACTGCATTAAAAAGAACTTTGCGTAAAGTAAACAATCCTTGCAACCGCGGTTACAAGCATCGTTCTTTTCCCCCTTGTGGCCATAGCACATCCCCTAGACTCATGTTTCTGTCACTCAAGCGTGTCATCAGGGGGCATGTACCCACAATCGAGCATAATGTTCCCTCTTGGAGTTACTACCTACCACTTGGCCAAAGGAATAAACAACAACGTAGAACATGCAAGAATTAGTTAGGAACAAAAATATAAGAGATCAAAACAAAATATATTACTCTATCACGATCTGAGCATAATCTCATAATCCATCAGATCCTATCAAACTCAATGTAGCAACAGAAGAAGAATTACATAAGTGCCTCGATCATGTAGGGCAGCCCACGAGGTCCAAACCATGAAGAACAAAGAGGGGAGGAGAACATCACATAGCTACTGCTCACGGAACCATGGTCCAAGGTAGACTACTCACGGCACATCCGGGAAGCATCCATGGTGGAGGAGAAGCTCCCAGAGGTCGATCCTACCTCTGGCAAGGTGCCAGGAAGGGTCCTGACGGTTCTCCCGATCTTGGAAGCGCAGCGGCGGAGGAGCAGAGGATAATTTGCGAAATAGGGTTCTGTCTTCGGAAGTTTCCCGTGAAGGAGAATAAATAGGCGAAGGGGGGCAGCCAGGGGGCCACCAGGAGCCCAGGCGCGCCCCTGGCGCGTCCAGGCCCCTGGCCGCGCCAGGTTGCCACCTGGGTTCCTGGTGATGGCCCCGTGGCCCTCCTTCGGGCTTCTGGAGGCTTCCGACACGCTGATTTTTTATTTGATTTTTCCCGGATTTTTGGAGCACTTTTATATGGGGGAAAACTGAAACAGAAAAATAGCAGAAAACTTGAACTGACACTGGGGTGCACTGAGTTAGTAGGTTAGTCCAAATATGATCAAAAGTGTATGAAAGTGTATCTGCATCATAGCAATATCACACAAAACATGCATGGAGCGAGCATAAATTATCGATACGTTTGAGACGTATCAACTGGCACTGGGGTGCACTGAGTTAATAGGTTAGTCCAAATATGATAAAAAGTGTATGAAAGTTTATCTATATCATACCAATATCACACAAAACATGCATGGAACAAGCAGAAATTATAGATATATTTGGGACGTATCAGCGCCCTAGGGTGGGGCCGCGCGAGGGGGCCGCCAGGACACCTGGTGCCCCCTTGGCTTCCCCCCTTCGCCTATTTATTCTCCGTGACGGGATTCTTCCGAAGAAAGAACCCTTTTTCGCGATCTCGCATCTGTTCCACCGCCGCCGCGCTTCCAAGATCGGGAGCGCCATCAGACCTCTTCCCGGCACCCTGCTGGAGGGAGGATTGACCTCCGGGAGCCTCTCCTCCACCATGGACGCTTCCCGGATGTTCCGTGAGTAGTCTACCTTGGACCATGGGTCCGAGATCAGTAGCCATGTGATGTTCTCCTCCCCTCTTTGTTCTTCAATGATTAGAACTTGTGAGCTGCCCTACATGATCAAGGCACATATGTAATTCTTTATGTTGTTGCTATGCTGAGTTTGCTAGGATTTGATGGATTATGAGACTATATTCAGTTTGTGATTGAGTAATATATTTGGTTCTTATCTTTTATATTTTTTTTCTTGAGTAATTCTTGCATGTTCTCCGTTGCTGTTTATTGCTTTGGCCAAGTAGTAGGTAGTGACTCCAAGAGGGAACGTTATGCTCGATTGTGGGTTCATGCCCCCTGATGACTAGCTTAAATGACAGAAACATGAGTCTAGGGGATGTTTTGTTGCCACAAGGAGGAAAACAATGGTGCTTATGACCGCGGTTGTAAGGATTGTTAACTTTACACAAAGTTTTTTTAATGCAGTTGTCTGTTCCTTTGGGTGGGGCTTGCAACTTAATACCAGCAAGATGTTCTGGATAGATATCTCAAGGTGGATGAGTAGTAGTAGATGCAGTTGGATTTCGGTCTACTTTGTAGCATAGTTAGCATTGCGGTGCGTTTTTAACCATGTCAATTGCCCAGCTGTGATTTGTTTACCTCACATAGCAGTTTTATCGTATTTTGGGAGAGAGACATCATTAGTGAACATCACGGGACCTCGGTCCATATTCTCATCACTGTTTACACGCTCAATTTATTTCCTTCTTTTACTTTCTAATTTCAATCATTATTATCCTTCATCCCTTGCGTTTGATCCTTTGTAAACAACAAGGCTGGAGAGATTCACAACCTCTCCGAACTTCGTTGGGAGAAAAGTTACTTGTGTGTGTGCAAATCTAGGTTAAGGGAGCAATATCTCAAATTGCGCGTTGCTCGCTTCACCACCTACTTGTAGTTATCAGAGTCCTACTGGTTCGATCTCAACCTTAGTATCTTTGCCAAGGGAAATTTGCTGCTATCCTATATCTCACCTTCCACTTGGGGTAACCAACGAAGGGCGAGAAGCCATTATCATCTCTCGCGCATCAGGTGCCTTGCTCCCCAAGGCTAAGGGTCGTGGGGCGCATATGGTCTTGTCCGAAAACTTGTGGAACCTTCCAGAAGCTTCCGAAACCTTCCAGGACCTTCTAGGACCCTTTGGGACCATTCCGGGACCTTCCGGGATGGTTTCGGGACATTCCGAAACCTTCTGGAACACTTCCAAGACCTTTCGGGACCGTTTTCGGACGTTCTGGAACTATCTGGATAGTTTCCGAGACCATCTGAGTTACAGTCTAATAAATCCGATGACCGCGTAAGTTTGTCGGGACGTCCATCGTTTAACCGGAAACTATTCCGATCGATCCAGGACTTCCCCAGTACCATTCTCATATGTTCCGGAACCACCTGGGACTATTCCAGAGTGATCCGTACATATCATTAATGTAACACCCTAGTGTCATGCTATAGTGATCACCTTTATTAATGATAAATCACAATGATTAACCTTGCCTTGATCATGTTCAAATCAAATAATATTAAAAGTCCCTTGGTTGGAAATTAAAATCAAAAGTGAAAATAAAACTTAACCCAAAATTATTGCAACCATTTTTCTTAAATGACTAAAAGTTAGTAGACCATGATACTATGGTAATGGAAATTTATTACAATATTTAAATAATATAAAATTTCAAACAATAGTTAAAACAACCATTTAATCATTTATTAATTATATAAAAATTCAAATGAATTTATAAAAAGCTCAAACCTTTTGTAACAACATATTTAGGTGTAATACAAATATTGGTGTTGGTTTAATATAAAAAAACCAATAATGGTCAAACAAATAAAACATGAGATAATTAAACAAAAAAAACTAAATAAAATAAAAAACCCTATCCTACGACCAGGGCAAGGCCCAGCCCACCCCCTCTCTTCTCTTCTCCCTCATCCTGTGCAACCGACCGAGCCATGGCGCCCACAACCGGCCGCGGCAGCGACCGTGTCGCCATCGAACCCCCTCGCCCCGCGTCGCTGATACGTCTCAAACGTATCTACTTTTCCAAACAGTTTTGCTATTGTTTTTCCCTCATTCTTGCATGATTTGAGCAAAACTAACCCGGACTGACGTTGTTTTCAGGAGAGCTGCCTGTATGGTTTTGTTGTGTGCATGAAAATGTATTTTTGGACATCTCAGAAAATTCCCAGAAAAATACCAAAAAATCCACGCACCCGAAGGAGCCCGGAGCCAGAAGATGGGATAGAGGGCTGCCAGGGGGACCCCAGGCGCCCTGTGGGCGCGGCCAGGGGTGGGCCGCGCCGGGAGGCTGCCTGGGAAACTCCCCCCTCTCTTGGTTCCCTACTTCGTCTCCTATTTATTCCCGTGACGGGGAAACTCCGAAACAAAAGTTGCTTTTCCAGAACCCGTCGCGGAGCCGCCGCCAACCTCTGTTCTTCCTCGGGAGGGCTAATCTAGAGGCTAATTTGGCCTCCGGAGAGGGGATATCATCGCCATCGTCATCACCGTCCCCACTCCATCCTCCTTCCATGACTTCCCTTCACATGTGTGAGTAATTCCCTACGGTAGGCAAAGGGGATGGTAGGGATTGGATGAGATTAATCATGTAATAGTTCGTCAGATTGTTGGGGTCATGTTACCTATCATCTACTTTGGTGTTTATCATCTTTGCTACAACTTCTTGCTCTTAATGCTTGTCACTTTGGGCCCGAGTGCCATGTTTTCATATCTGAACCACTTATGTTTTCATGAGTTTATCTATGTTCAAGATCCTATCTATGAGTTGTATGCACCTATTATGGTCCGGAACCGGCGATCCCAAAGGTGACAGCTTGGGACACCAAAGGGGATGGTCCATAATTTGAGGATTCCATGTATCCATTGAGTTTATTGCTTTGTTCCAGTGCTCTTTGACAGGAGCACCTTAATCTCCATTAGTTCCTTTTGTCCCCGTTCGTAGCGGGATGGTAGGACAAAAGATGTTGTGCAAGTTCTTATTGCAAGAACGCACAACTACCTATAGGATAGATGCCTAATGTTTGATATCTGCCTAGATGATCATTGCTTTCCTGTGTGACTTGCCCCGTGTTAGAATCTATTACATGTTCATTCTTATTCATGCAGCGCCCGACCATCCATCTCCCTAGCCTAAAGTGTTTTAATCCTGCTGGTTACTACTAGTTTACTTTTGCTGTTACCACTATTGCTATCATCTCACAGTTGCTATTAATACCTTGTTGCAAGCAAGCATATTTCAGGTGCGGTTGAATTGACAACTCAACTGTCAAATCTTATAAATAGTCTTTGTGTCCCCTTGTGTCGAATCAATAAATTGGGTTAACTTACCCGCGAGAACACTACAATCGATCCCCTACAGTTGATGGTCATCAAGTACTGTTTTCTGGCGCCGTTGCCAGGGACCATAGCAATATTTACAAGTCTACTTGAAGTATCCTGCCTGCCACACTTCATCCGCTACGGGTAAGAAAGGAGACCCCAAGGTTCCGATCCTACCATCCACTACAAGAAAAAGTACCGTTCTGAGTACTAGTGCTATGCTTGATTCACCTTCGGTTATAAGTAAGTTTGCTTCACCACTACCACCACATGCTACTTCTACTGAGTCTTTTAGTATGTCCGATAAATTTGATGATGCTTCCACTACTCTTGATGATGATAATTTTCTTGGTCACTATATTGAATCTGAGACTGCTAAGGCTGCAGCAAAGCCCGAGACTGAGATACCTGCTACCTATATTCCTACTTGCAAAACTTTCGGTTACCCAGATTTAGATGAACTCAAGGAGAGACTCCTTGAAGATGATTATGTTATTCTCGATGATGATATTTGCAGGGAACTCAGAGAGTGTGTCGACTCTGACCCTAGAGCTGTTAAGGAGTTGCTCAAAAAGCACTCCACGAAGAACAAGAATATTCCTGATCCTAAATTTGCCACATCTCCTATATGCGTCAATGATCCTGATTATGAATTCTCTGTTGATCTTTCACTTCACTACAGTCGAGGCTGACCTTTTTTATGGCAGAGAGAATGATGATGCTATCGCACACTTGACCAAACTTGCTGAGTTAAGTGACCTATTTACTACTGATGAGAAGATACGAAACTTCTACGTGGCCAAGCTATTTCCTTTTTCTTTAAAGGGAGATGCTAAATCATGGTATGATGCACTACCCTATGGTTCCATTGATAGTCCTCAGAACTTAGTTCAATTTTTTGTTGATAAATATTTTCCTGCTCATATGCAACATGCTGCTTTGCAAAGAATCTATAACTTTAAACAGTTGCAGGATGAGCACCTCCCTAAAGCTTGGGGGAGGTATTGTGATTTAATTAAGTCTAGACCGGGACATGAAGTCCCAAAGAATGAATTGCTTGATATACTTTATGCTAGTCTAACCGACGAATCCGGGTCCTATTTGGATAGTTGTGCTAGTTGTGTTTCAGGGAAAGAACACCGGTCGATGCTGAAGAACTATTGGGCAAGATTGCAAAGAACCATGAAGATTGGTCCATCCCTGAACCATCTCCACCACTAAAGAATAGGGGCATGCTTGTCCTGAGCCCTGAAGATATGCAATAAGCAAAGAAGTCTATTAAGGAGAAAGGCATCAAAGCCAAAGACGTGTAGAATCTACCACCTATCGAGAAGTTGTGTGAGCCTAATACTCACCCTCCCTTGGTAGAGGTACACTCTCTATTAGACTTTACTGAAAGTGACATCCCTAAAGGTAAGCCTCCCGACCAATGCTTATATGAGCTTGATAATTTTATTATTAAGCAAGACAATTTCAATAGGAGGACACAAAGTCAGTTGCATGATAATTCTCTTGTTATCAAAATTTTACTTGGTGTTCTTGAAAGAACAGTTAATGATGTTAAATGTCTTGTTAAGCATTTCCATATGGTCAAACTCTGCTTGAACAAATTTCTAATGTGCAAAAAGATTTGCTTGCTAACAATGCCAAATAGGACATACCAGCTTATGGCATCAAGACCAGGGGTGGAACACACACCCAGGACCCCCTCTATCCTGAGGGGCATTCGAAGAGGATAGAGCAAGATTCTTAAGTGCAAGAAGAAGACGAGATTGTTAGCTCTCCTAAGAAGAGAAAGAAGAAGAAGAAACACAAGGAAGCTGTCAACTCCAATGATCCTATTACAAGTGAAGAACCTTCTATTGACAATAACAACATATATACCTCTGATGCTGAAACTGAAGACGGTGCTGAGCCCGAAGAAAATGGTAAGGAGAAGAATGATCCTCTCGATGTGCGAGAGGAAGAAGCACCCGATACGCGCAAGAATTACACAAGAGAAGACTTCATAGCAAGAAGACATGGGAAGGAAAGAGAACCGTGGGTACAGAAACCCATGCCCTTTCCAGGTAAGTCTCTCAAATCTAAAGAAGAAGAGCATTATAATAAATTTTGTGAATGGATGAAACCTCTTTTTCTGCAAATTCCTTTGACTGATGCTATCAATATTACCTCCTTATTCCAAATACATGAAAGATATTTTTACTAATAAAAGAAAAGTTCCTAATGAGGCAATATCTACTATGCTTGCTAACTACTCTTTCAGTGGCAAGATTCCTGAGAAGCTTGGTGATCCAGGTATACCCACCATTCCTTGCTCTTTAAAAAATAATTATGTCAAGACTGCCTTATGTGATCTCAGAGCAGGGGTGAGTGTTATGCCCTTTTCTCTTTATAAAAGGCTATGTTTAGATAAGATAATCCCTACAGATATCTCTCTTCAGATGGCTGACAAATTAACAGCCGCCCCGATAGGTATTTGTGAGGATGTTCCAGTTGAAGTTGCAAATTGTTTAATTCTTACTGATTTTTTTGTGCTTGACATGCCCGAGGATGGGAGCATGTCCATTATTCTTGGTAGACATTTTCTTAACACTGCAGGTGCCATTATTGATTGCAATAAAGGAAAGGTCACCTTCAACGTAGACGATAAAGAACACACGGTGTATTTGCCAAAGAAGATCGACAAAAGGCATGACCTTAACTCAATAGAGAATATCGAGACCGTGAAGCTTGGAGAATGGGATTTTCCTTTACACGTGCACCACAAATACAAAACCGTTATGGTGGGGACAATGTCCATTAAAGTGAAGGTGCAATGATCACTTCATAAGAGGTGAGACTTTTTGTTCTATATATCGCCGTTTCATTGGTAAGACTTGATTAACCTTGCTAGTGAGCATGTTTAATATAGGCAAAAAGTGGACCTTGTTATGTTTTCATATGCCTTAGTTTTTATTCTCCTTGATGTACCAAGTTTATATGTTTTTGAAGCTTCACAATTCTAATCACTGCTTCAAGTTTTCAGAAAGTTTCACAGCTTTTTGAACTCCGGAAAATTTTCAACACTGAAGTCTTTAGAAAAATTCCAGAAAAATTATATAATTTCCATGCCGGGAGTGAACCAGAGTCACCTAGGGCTGACTAGGGGGGCACCAGTGGCCCAGGCGGCCAGCCCCCTGGCCACGCCCACAGGGGGCCTGGGGCCCACAGGTCCCACCTCCAGGTAAGTCTTCTTCCTCCTCCCTTCTCTTTCTCCAAAAATACGAGTTCTGCACCTGGAACTTGTGTTCTTGCTCTCCTCCGTCCAGAATTTTGATCTCTCTCTACAACCCATCATTTGAGCTGAGATTTTGGACAAATACTCCTTGGTATGCAACTCCTTCACCCCTCCAATTAGATTTTTGATTGGTGGGTTCATTTGTGAGTATTTAGTAGTTCTTGGTGCTGTTTAGATGAGCTTGCATGCATGTGTAGAAATTTATTTTCCAAGTTTTGATGCAAGTTTATGCCTTAGGTAAGTGAGTAAAGTAGTTTGCCTCAACTCAGTTTGTTTAAATCCTTGTATTTGTGAATTGTAAAAAATTTCGGAAATGAGTTTGCTAGGAAAAGCAAAGGGGTGGATTGGGAAGAAGAAGCCCGAGCGCTCCGATCGAGTCGCTAGAGCTGCAGCTTCACCCTCAGCAGTTAGGGTGAGCTATAATGAAGATCATGTGCCCCTGGAGTTGTTGGAAGACACAAGTTCATCATGCAGAATGATGTATCTGTGCGATGATTTTCTTACAGCTGCGGGAATTAAGGAAGAATTTTATAGCCTTTGTGCCAATGCAGGTTTGACACGTCTAGCATTATGCCGTGTGGTACAATACAAGAATCTTACCTTCCGCTTTGTTAGCAGTTTTCGTTATAACCATGATGCTGGAAACGTTGAGTTCAAACTTTATAATGATCTGATAGCTATGTCTTTGGCACAGTTTTCTGATATAATAGGTGTGCCGAACGTTGGTCTGACAACGAAGATGACCTCTCAGCCTTCCGACTTGAGGACCCTCTTCAAATCCCTTTGTTACCAGGAGGAGACCGACATTCAGCGCACGAAAATTTCCAGCATTTTGTTTCCCCACCTTAGGTATTTTGCGTATTATATTTTTTTTTTGAATTTTAAGACTGTGAAGCATGAGCTCCACAGTAATTTATTGCATGGGAGAACCAAAGGTTCTCAAAGAATAGTACAAGGAAATAATTTTGCGTATTATATTGCTAGAGGGGTGTTGGCTCGTGACAACACGAGCATTGGTTTTGCACCAGATTTCGCTATTTATGCGAACGCCCTCTCTGATAAGAATAATTATAATGTGGGTGCCTTAATTGCTCGACGCCTTGTTACGAATAGTAACAAGGGCGACTTATATGGTGGCGTTTACGCCACACTTATCCTTGAGCCTATTGAGCGCACCCCGCATCCTGATGATGTTCCCTTTTCATGCGCAAGTCTCGATGTTGCTGCTATGAAGAGGCATACGTTTGTTACCATGACTTCCCAGTTTGGTAACCTTGATTATATTTTGAGGTTTGAAAAGACCATTACTTGTGAGATCCGTCTACCTGCACCACTTTTGTTTGATAACACTCGTAGGAACGAATGGTCCTTCAACTATATCCAGTTCGATGAGTTTATGGCTCATTACCAGCCATATAACCCCATGGAGGGGGTTCTGCCCGACGAGGAGGAGCATGGTGAGTTCCCACCTTTCCAGGGAGAGATCTTCGCCGAGCATAGCGATGGGTCTTCTTCCGCTTGGAGCGCAGGACCTTCCTCATGGGAGGACCCGAGGACTTCGATGTACGCACCGGAGGGCTCATACGACTCCTGGACTTACCACTATCCCGGAGCAGGAGGCTCCTGGGGGTAGTAGCTGCTGCCAACTTAGGCCAAAAGCCTAAGCTTGGGGGACTACGTGCCCTTCTCACCTTTCCATTGTTTTATCCGTTTGTATTTTGTTTGCTTTGATCTTTTTCGAAGTTTTTGCCCGTTCTTCTTTGTTCTTTTATTTTTGCAAAAAAAACAAAAAGATTTCTCTTTTTTTTCTTTCGCTAAACCTTTGAAAAACCCAAAAAGATTTCCTTTCTCTCTGTAGTTTGCTTTTTTTTTAGAGTTCAGCTCGAGTCCGTGATGGCATTTGATTATATATTTCCCACGTTCGGTCGTGCAAGTGAAAAGGCAGTAATGACGAAGATCGACGAAAGGGAAGCAACAAGGAAAACCGGTATGAACTCTTTTTGTTTCTACTTTTGTACATATGCCTGTACTTATGATCTAGAGACCAGCTTGTAGCGACATAGTGCTATGTTTACAATGCTTTCCCAGTGTTCATGCTTTCCTTGTGGCTGATCTCAAATAGCTGGAGTGCATAATATGTTGCTGAAATGATTTGGATTCATTGCATTATTCATGGTTTGGCATATTGAAGTGGTATTTCCCTTCGGAGAATTCTTGGATTGACTTGGCACATGTTCACACATGTTTATGACTGATATGTCTATCATGCCTTGATGACCTTTTTATTTCAGAATAGTTATATCACCTTTATGCCCGATTCAATGTTACCTTGTCGCTTTGCATGATTATGACAATTATTGCTCTCTAGTTGGTCGCTTCCCAACATTTTGCTAGCCTTCACTCGCACCAAGCGGAATTCTGCTTGTGCAGACAAACTCCTTTCCAAACCAGTTATTCCACTCGAGTCCACCATACCTACCTATATGTGGTATTTACCGGCCACTCCTAACTTAGACTTCCTTGTGCCATCTCGAAACTTATTCAAAAGCTACCCTTTTTCAACCGTACAAGCTCATGGTGCGGTGAGGGAAACTCAGTATCTACCATGCCAAAAATATTTTGATGGAAGTTTTAACTAGTCAATAAAAAAAGGAGAGTTACACCTCCCCCATACTTGATGATGGAATAAAATGGACCAAATGCTGCTTATGATAGATGGAACGATACCCTCCTTCCATACTTGAGGCAAAATAAAAGGTTCCGTAGAACATCAAAGGATTGATGAATAAGGGAACATGTGTAAGCAAAAGGCATTAATATGGTTGGCATGGGAGATATTGAGAGACCTTTATCGTTCACCGTTGACTGGAAAGTTGCACTTCTCAAAAGAATTTTATCTCTGTTTGCAAAACCAAGAGCTCTGGCACATGTTTAGTCTTTGATTCCTTTCACGGGTATTCAATCTTGCCATAAAAAATCCATGGTTCGAGAGTCTCACCTTCTTTCTTCAAAGCACCAACTATTGAGAGCATAATTGTCATTCTTAGTGTAACATGCATTGTCCCAAAGTACTACATTTTCTTCTGCATGCTTGTTATATTGCTAGTATGAAATTCTTAGTTCTAGTATCCTTTAAAACTCCGGAGGAGTTTCTAAATTTATGTTTTGGTTCACTCATGGAGGCTAGCGAGATACCCCTCTGATATGTTCAGGATATGTGCATTGTGATCTTATTTTGACTTTCAGCTGCATATTATTTGCTTTAGTTTGTTTGTGATTGGTCACTTGAAAGAAGGATTGCTTCGTGCATTGTCCTCATAGCATTGTTTTGATACTTGCTAAACTCTTTTCGTAGTACCGGCTTATGTACATCTTATGAAGCAAAAGAGTTTGTCAAAGATTTCTCTCTTCTTCTGTTTTCATTAAAACTTTGAAAAACCCAAAAATATTTCTTTTCTCTCTTTAGTTTAATTTGTTTTCAGGGTTCAGCTCGAGTCCGTGATGGCCTTTGATTATATATTTCCCACATTCGGTCATGCAAGTGACAAGGCAGTAATGACGAAGATCAACGAAAGGGAAGCAAGAAGGAAAACCGGTATGAACTCTTCTTGTTTCTACTTTTGTACATATTCCTGTACTTATGATCTAGAAACTAGCTTGTAGCGACATAGTGCTATGTTTACAATGCTTTCCTAGTGTTCATTCTTTCCTTGTGGCTGATCTCAAATATCTAGGGTGCATATTATGTTGTTGCAATGATTTACATGCATTGCATTGTTCATGGTTTGGCATATTGAAGTGGTATTTCCCTTCGGAGAATTCTTGGATTTACTTGGCACATGTTCACACATGTCTATGACTAAAATGTCTATCATGCCTTGATGAATTTTTTTATTTTATAATAGTCATATCACTTTCATGCCCGATTCAATGTTGCTTTGTTGCTCTGCATGATTATGAAAATTATTGCTTTCTAGTTGGTCGCTTCCCAGTCTTTTGCTAGCCTTCTCTCACACTAAGCGGAATTCTGCTTTTGTATCCAAACTCTTTTTCAAACCAGTTATTCCAGTTGAGTCCACCATACCTACCTATATGTGGTATTTACCATCCACTCCTAACTTAGACTTTCTTGTGCCATCTCTAAATTTATTCAAAAGCTCCCCTTTTGTAAGCGTACAAGCTGATGGTGCGGTGAGGGGAAATCAGTATCTACCATGCCAAAAATATTTTGACGGCAGTTTTAACTAGTCAAATTAAAAAAAGAGGAAAGAGTTACACCTCCCCCATCTTGATGATGGGATGAAATGGAGAAAATGCTGCTAATGATAGATGGAACAATATTCTCCTTCCATACTTGAGGCAAAATAAAAGGTTTCGTAGACCATCAAAGGATTTATGGATAAGGGAACAAGTGTAAGAAAAAAGCATTAATATGGTTGGCATGGGAGATATTGAGCGACCTTTACCGTTCACCGTTGACTGGAAAGTTGTACTTCTCAAAAAGAATTTTGTCTCTGTTTTCAAAACCAAGAGCTCTAGCACATGTTTAGTCTTTGCTTCCATTCACAGGTTTTCAATCTTGCCATCAAAAAGCCACGGTTCGAGAGTCTCCCCTTCTTTCTTCAAAGCACCAACTATTGAGAGCATAATTTTACTTCTTAGTGTAACATGCATTGTCCCAAAGTATTACATTGTCTTCTGCATGCTTGTGATATTGCTAGTCAAAAATTCTTACTTCTAGTCTCCTTTAAAACTCCGGAGGATTTTATGTTTTTCTTGATGATACGTCCAAAACGTATCTATAATTTCTTCTTGCTCCATGCCTCTTTTGTGTGATATTGCTATGATATTGATGAACTTCCATACACTTTTGATCATATTTGGACTAACCTATTAACTCAGTGCAGCCCAGTGCGAGTTCCTGTTTTCTGCTGTTTTTCTATTTCAGGTTTCCCCCTTATTAAAAGTACCAGAAAAATTCCGGGAAAAATATAGGAAAAATAAGCGTACCGGAAGCTTCGCGAAGAGCCCGAGAGGGGCCAGAGGGGAGCCAGGGGGGCCCTAGGCGGCCAGAGGGCGCGGCCCCACCCCTGGCTGCGCCAGGGGGGCGCCTGGAGCCCCTGGCCCACCTCTGCCTGCCCCCTTTCGCCTATTTATTCCCCGTGACGAGAAACCCTCGGGGAAGGAACCCTTTTTCGCGATCTCTCCTCTGTTCCGCCGCCGCTGCGCTTTCAAGATCGGGAGCACCAGAAGACCTCTTCCCGGCACCCTGCCGGAGGGAGGAATCACCTCCGGGAGCTTCTCCACCACCATGGATGCTTCCCGAATGAACCATGAGTAGTCCACCTTGGACCATGGGTTTATGATCAGTAGCTATGTGATGTTCTCCTCCCCTCTTTGTTCTTCATGGATTAGACCTCGTGAGCTCCCCTACATGATCGAGGCACTTATGTAATCTTTCTGCTATTGCTATGTTGAGTTTGCTGGGATCCGATGGACTATGAGATTGTGTTCAGATTGTGATTGAGTTATATATTTGAATCTCTTATTTTATATTTATGTTCTTTAGTAATTCTTGCATGTTCTCCGTTGCTGTTTATTGCTTTGTCCAAGTAGTAGGTAGTGACTCCAAGAGGGAGCGCTATGCATGATTGTGGGTTCATGCCCCCCCGATGACTAGCTTGAGTGACAGAAACATGAGTCTAGGGGATGTGCTGTTGCCACAAGGGGGAAAACAATGGTGCTTGTACTTGCGGGTGCAAGGATTGTTTACTTTACGCAAAGTTCTTTAATGCAGTTGTCTGTTGCTTTGAGTTTACACTTTGGGTGGGATTCGCAACTTAATACCAGCGAGATGTTCTGGATAGATATCTCAAGGTGGATGATTAGTTGTTAGATGCATTTGGATTTCAGTCTACTTGTCTTGGTGTACCGCCCGTGCTTTTGAGCCTCTTCCTTTGTGCATAGCATAATTAGCATTGGCTTGCGCACATAATCCTGTCAATTGCCCCGCTGTAATTTGTTTACCTCGCATGGCTATTTTATCGTGTTTTGGGAGAGAGACATCACTAGTGAACATCATAGTACCCCGGTCCATATTTCCAACATTGTTTACACCTTCAATTACTTTCAGTATTTACTTTTCCGTAGCTATCACTATCATTATTATCCCGTGCGTTTTATCCTTTGTAAACAACAAGTCTGGAGGAATTGACAACTCCTCTGTACTCGTTGGGAGCAAAGCTATCTGTTGTGTGTGCATGTCCAGGTGAAGTAAGCAACTTAGAGTTGTGAACGGCGCCATTGTTCACTTCACCTCTTACTTGTATCCTTTGGAGTCCTAGTGGTTCGACATTCAACCTTAGCATCTTCGCTAAGGGGAACTTGCTGCTATCTCCATCTCACCTTCCACTTGGGGTAACCAACGAGGGGCGAGAAGTTATCTCGTGTATCAAGCAAATTTCTGGCGCCGTTGCCGGGGACTCCACTCTTCAAGATAGGGGAGTTCCACACTATCTTTTATCTTTGCTTTTTAGTCTTGTTAGTTTACCTTTCAATTTTTGCTTTAGTGTCTTTTATCGAAAATCAAAAAAATAGTTATCTTTCCTGCTGCTACTATGGGTTCCTCTAAGAACACCAAGTTGTGTGACTTCACTAGTCACAACAACAGTGACTTTATCTGCACTCCTATTGCTACACCTGCTACTTCAGCACCTTCTTATGAGATTAAACCTGCTTTGCTAAACCTTGTTATGAAAGATCAATTCTCTGGTGCTTGAGATGATGCTTCTTTGCATTTAAATAATTTTATTGAGCTTTGTGATATGAAAAAGTAAAAAGAAGTAAATGGTGATATTTTTAAGCTTAAGCTTTTTCCTTTCTCTTTGAGGGATGAAGCTAAAATCTGGTTTCAATCCTTGCCTAAGAATAGCATAGATTCTTGGGATAAGTGCAAGGATGCTTTTATTGGGAAGTACTATCCCCCTGCTAAGATTATCCAGTTGAGGAGCTTTATTATGAATTTTAAGCAGTTGGATAATGAATACGTTGCCCAAGCTTGGGAACGCATGAAATCTCTTGCTAAGAATTGCCCTACGCATGGTTTGACGACTTGGATGGTTATCCAGACTTTTTATGCAGGCTTGAACTTTACCTCGCGGAACCTGCTAGATTCGGCCGCGGGAGGAACCTTTATGTCAACTACACTTGGTGCTGCCACAAAACTTCTCGATGAGATGATGACCAACTATTCCCAATGGCACACCGAAAGATCTCCAACGGGTAGGAAGGTAAACTCTATCGAGGAGATCTCCTCCCTAAATGAAAAAGTTGACTTGATTATGTCTCTACTTACCAAGCAATCTCCTATTGATCCTCAAAATGCTCCTTTAAATTCTTTGATTGCTCAGGATCAAGTCGATGTGAACTTTATCTCTAGAAACAACATCAACAACAATGCTTATAGGAGTAACTTTGGTAGAAATCCTAGACCGTTCCCCTCCAATAACTACGGGAACAACAACACTTATCCTAGCACCAAAAACTCCACTTCTGAATTAGAGAGTATGCTTAAAGACTTTATCACTACCCAAAAGGCCTTCAACAAGAGTGTAGAGGAAAAACTAAACAAACTAGATACCCTCTCGTCGAAGGTAGACAACTTAGCCCACGAAGTAGAATTGCTTAAAATTAGAACTTCTCCCCTTGAGGAGAGGAAGGTCACTCCTATGAATGCTATCCAATTGCAAATTAATGAAACCATTAGGATGATGGCTAAACTTAAAGAGAGATGGGCTAGAGAAAATGAGGAAGAATATAGAATTAAGAGCCTTCCTACACACCATACTGTTGCTACTACCCAAGTGGTTGAGGATATCCAAACTCTTAGCACCCAATGCACCCCTAGTCCCATAGGACCTATTAATGGTGATTCTATGACCTCAACCGTAGAAGAAGAAAGTCCTATGACTATATAAGCTACCAAACAAGTGAGCCTAAAGGACACAACTACTACTCTACTTGATAGTAGTGACCTTGATTTTGATAATTGCACTCTTTCTGAAGTTATTTGTTTCCTTCACAAGATGTCTAGAGACCCCCACACTAGCACACTTAATCTTGCCTTCACGGAGCATATCACTAATGCTCTCATCAAAGCTAGGGAGGAGAAGCTTAGGGTAGAAGCCTCCATACCTAGAAAGCTAGAAGATGTTTGGGTTCCTATGATTAAAATTAAGTTGAATAACTTTTCTTGCTATGCTTTATGTGATGTTGGAGCTAGTACCTCTGTTATGCCCAAGAGAATGTATAATATATTTGAGTTGAAACCTTGTTCTTTTGGTGTTCGTCTCGTTGATTCTTCCGTAAAGAAACCTTTGGGGAAGATATATGATGTTCTTATCATTGTCAATGACAAGTTCCCGTTGATTTTACTATTATGGACATTGAATGTGAACCTTCTTGTCCAATTATTTTGGGACATCCTTTTCTTCGCACCGTGGGTGCTATTATTGATATGAAAGAAGGGATTATAAAATTCCAATTCCCTCTCAAGAAAGGGATGGAACACTTCCCTAGGAAAAATATTATGTTGCCTTTTGAGTCCGTCACACGGGCTAGTTATTTTTTTGAAAAAACTTGATGTATTTGCATTAAGCCTAGCTAATGGCTTTAAAGAAGAGCTTTCGGGAGGCAGCCCGCAACGAATTTAGGTTTCCCTTTTGTTTTTATTTTTCTTTTAGTGGTCTTGATGATTGTTACTACTGTCGCAAAATCATCGTATCTTTACTTTTCAAGCTTTGTGCCTTTTATAGCCACATACGACAAGGGAAGTGAAAGTTGTGACATGCTGTCCAGAAAACAGAGTCTGTCCTCGTGACTAGAAAAATCCCAGTTCATCTTTTTGAGAAGAATTTTTTACACAGCGTCCTCTATACAATTATGAAACTTTCGTATGTTCTGAGTTTTTTTATTTGAGTTGCAGAAGTATCCCTAAAAAATTCTTTACTACCTGCTGGTCTGTTTTTCACAGATTCTGTCCTGTTTTGCCTTTTCTTCGTTTTGCAAACCTTGAGCTTTCTTTTTATTTGAAAAAACTTTTTGGTAATCTTGAGAAACAGTAGCTCTTCAAGATTATCTTTATTTCCAGTAGAGAAAAAAATATTTTATTATGGGTACTAACCTCACTAATCAGATTATGATGAGTTATGTATGAAGGGAGTTTTCAAGTGTGCGAGGGAAGATGATGAAAGAAGATTAAGAAGTGTGAAGTGTTCAAGCTTGGGGATGCCCCCATGCATCCCCAATAAATATTCAAGGAGACTCAAGCATCTAAGCTTTGGGATGCCCCCGTGCATCCCCTTCTCCATCAATAATTATCAGTTCGTCTCTCGTTTCACTATATTTTTATCACTTCATGCGTTATGTGCTATGCTTGGAGCGTCCCGCTCTTAGGTTTTGTTTTTAGTTTTGTTTAGCCTTTTCTTGCTGTTCATAACACGTTAGAACCCAGTTTTATTTGTGTGGGAGAGAAACACGCTCCACTTCCAAAATTTAGAACACAACATAGGACTTTTCATGCTTATCTTTGTTGTGTTTGTTCTTTATCTTTTCGTAGCCGCTGTCATGTTTTGCTATTAGCTTTCATGCTTAAATTTTCAAAGAGCTTTTGTTTAGTTTGTTGCTGGAACTCTCTTGAGTTTTCATGTTTATCTTGTTTAGAGGGTTTGCTTGTTGCATTGAGTTTTGTGTCTTGACTTGAAGTAGGTAATTGAGGTTGCTATTCTTTTTGAAGTAGTAACTTGCAATAGTCTTGAGGTGTTGTTTTGAGTAATGTTTGGACTTTTGATGTCAAGAGATTTAGCCTATTAGTGGTAGATGTCGTATTTTGGGAAATCCTTTTTTATTTTCAAAACCTACAAAATTAGTTGAGAACTCTAGCTAATAGATGGATCACTACTCTTCTGAGGGGTCGAATATTAGAGTACACTCACGTACCATGAGTCGAGGATGCGCAAGGATAACCAAACCCCCATACAATCCTCCTCGGGGTACTTGTCTCTTTGTGAACCTCCTTATTAGATTGAGAGTTACCGATAATAAGTGCATGAGTTCTTCGGACTAATGTGAGTATTCGAAAGTTGACACTTCCACCTTCCCATATTTTTCTAGCCTCTCCTGTGTCATGCATTGCTTTCTTCTCACTCCGAGAGTTGATGTCCACATTCGCCGGTAATTCCAAACCCTTGGCACGATACGCTCTGTCATCATAAGCCTCCTTATATCCTTCCTCAAAACAGCCACCATACCTACCTATCAAGGCATTTCCATAGCCTTTCCGAGATATATTGCCATGCAACATCCATCTTCTCATGACTTGATCTTCATGTCATACATGCTACTTGCTTGAACGATGAGCCGCATGCTACTTGGGCCTTGCCCTAATCATTGCTACATGACGCGCTAGTATCATTGCATATCCTGCTACACTGGCAGAGGCATACATTTGCATACATCATGATAGTTACATTTTCTTTATGATATGAGTACTTTGTAAAGTGTGAAAGATCTTCTATACTTTTTGTAATATATAGAGTGTTGCCCCTAAAGTGAGGAAAAGATCCCAAAGTGGACAAATCAAAAGATCCCAAAGTGGACAAATCAAAAGATCCCAAAGTGGACAAATTAAAAGATCCCAAAGAGGACAAATGAGAGAAATAGAAAGAGCCATTGAGGCCACCAACAAAATAGAAAAAATAGAAAAAAGAGAAAAAGAAATAAAAAGAGAGAAGGGGGCACACTACTATTCCTTTTAAAAGATCCACACTCGTACTCCCTCTTATATCTTGTACTCCATAGAGATTATCATTCATGCATATAGCTATGTGGGGACCTTCACACTATAGAACTTGGCTTGTATATTCCAATGATGAGCCTCCTCAAATGAGCTCTAGGTATTCTTGAGCAAGCAAGTTGGATGCACCCCAACTAGTTCCAATGGAGAGCTTACCTTAGCTCATATGTGCATCCGTTGCATCTCGATCCCTAATCCTCACATCATATCTATCATTTGGCTTTCTCTCGCCTATGATTGTCCTCATTGATGTGTGCCTTTCACACCTTTTTTGTCTTCCTCCTCCACCATATTTCTATCTTTTCCATCCTAAGTGTCAACTTTCTTGCTTACGCTCATCCATTGCATGAGTGCTCAAAATGTCGAAAAGGAGTGGATCATTTTGACTTGTACCTGGCTAGTGGTCTGGAGATAAGTCAAGATAAGATTCCAAAGAAGACCAAGTGAGAAACTTTAGTAGATTGAGTTCTCAACTTAAAAATACTTTTTCTCGTATATCCCTATCCCCTTTCTTGCACGCAAACACCATTTGGAGACATTCGAGACACGGACAGCGAGAGCTCTTGCACCTTCATGTTCTTATGTTGCTTGTTTCAATGCTAAATATAGACTCTTGCCTGTTATGACTTGAATTGAATTACATGCCTTGATTTCTTTACTTAAAAGTTCTTATATGGTTGTTAGCATGTCACCACAGAAATTATGCTTGTTATCATTTACCTACTCGCGGACGAGCAGGAATTAAGCTTGGGGATGTTGATACGTCCAAAACGTATCTATAATTTCTGCTTGCTCCATGCCTCTTTTGTGTGATATTGCTATGATATTGATGAACTTCCATACACTTTTGATCATATTTGGACTAACCTATTAACTCAGTGCACCCCAGTGCCAGTTCCTGTTTTCTGCTATTTTTCTATTTCAGGTTTCCCCTTATTAAAAGTACCAGAAAAATTCCAGGAAAAATATAGGAAAAATCAGCGTACCGGAAGCTTCGCGAAGAACCTGAGAGGTGCCAGAGGGCGCGGCCCAACCCCTGGCCGACCCAGGGGGGGCGCTTGGAGCCCCTGGCCCACCTCTGGCTGCCCCCTTTCGCCTATTTATTCCCCGTGACGATAAACCCTTGTGGACGGAACCATTTTTCGCGATCTCTCCTCTGTTCCGTCGCCGCTGCGCTACGAAGATCGGGAGCACCAGAAGACCTCTTCCAGGCACCATGCCGGAGGGAGGAATCACCTCCGGGAGCTTCTCCACCACCATGGATGCTTCCTGGATGAACCGTGAGTAGTCCACCTTGGACCATGGGTCTATGATCAGTAGCTATGTGATGTTCTCCTCCGCTCTTTATTCTTCATGGTTTAGACCTCGTGAGCTTCCCTACATGATCGAGGCACTTATGTAATCTTTCTGCTGTTGCTATGTTGAGTTTGCTGGGATCCGATGGATTATGAGATTATGTTCAGATTGTGATTGAGTTATATATTTGATTCTCTTCTTTTATATTTATGTTCTTGAGTAATTCTTGCATGTTGTCCGTTGTTGTTTATTGCTTTCGCCAAGTAGTAGGAAGTGACTCCAAGAGGGAGCGTTATGCATGATTGTGGGTTCATGCCCCCCGATGACTAGCTTGAGTGACAGAAAAATGAGTCTAGGGGATGTGCTGTTTCCAAAAGGGGGAAAACAATGGTGCTTGTACTTGCGGGTGTAAGGATTGTTTACTTTACGCATAGTTCTTTAATGCAGTTACCTGTTGCTTTGAATTTACACTTTGGGTGGGATTCGCAACTTAATACCAGCGAGATGTTCTGGATAGATATCTCAAGGTGGATGATTAGTGGGTAGATGCAGTTGGATTTCGGTCTACTTGTCTTGGCGTACCGCCCGTGGTTTTGAGCCTCTTCCTTCCTGCATAGCATAATTAGCATTGGTTTGCGCATGGCTGTCAATTGCCCAGCTGTAATTTGTTTACCTCGCATGGCTATTTTATCGTCTTTTGGGAGAGTGACATCACTAGTGGACATCATAGTACCCCGGTCCATATTTCCAACACTGTTTACACCTTCAATTTACTTTTAGTATTTACTTTTCCGTAGCTATCACTATCATTATTTTCCGTGCGTTTTATCCTTTGTAAACAACAAGCCCGGAGGAATTGACAACTCCTCTGTACTCGTTGGGAGCAAAGCTATCTGTTGTGTGTGTAGGTCCAGGTGAAGTAAGCAACTTAGAGTTGTGAACGGCGCCATTGTTCACTTCATGACCTACTTGTCTCCGTTGGAGTCCTAGTGGTTTGACATTCAACCTTAGCATCTTCGCTAAGGGAAACTTGCTGCTATCTGCATCTCACCTTCCACTTGGGATAAACAACGAGGGGCGAGAAGTTATCTCGTGTATCAAAAAAATTCTGGCGCCGTTGCCGGGGACTCCACTCTTCAAGATAGGGGAGTTGCACACTATCTTTTATCTTTGCTTTCTAGTCTTGTTAGTTAACTTTCAGTTTTTACTTTAGTGTCTTTTATCGAAAATCAAAAAAATAGTTATCTTGCCTGCTGCTACTATGGGTTCCTCTGAGAACACCAAGTTGTGTGACTTCACTAGTCACAACAACAGTGACTTTATCTGCACTCCTATTGCTACACTTGCTACTTCAGCACCTTCTTATGAGATTAAACCTGCTTTGCTGAACCTTGTTATGAAAGATCAATTCTCTGGTGCTAGAGATGATGCTGCTTTGCATTTAAGATCAATTCCTCGGACTGATGCTGTTTTCAGCAAAGCTGCCTGTACCATTTTATTATGCGCAGGAAAATGGATTTTTGGACATCTCAGAAAATTCCCAGAATAATACCAAAAAATCAACGCACCCGAAGGAGCCCGGAGCCAGAAGATGGTCCAGAGGGCAGCCAGGGGGCCCCAGGCGCCCTGTGGGCGCGGCCATGGGTGGGGCCACGCCGGGAGGCCGCCTGGGCGACTCCCCCCTCTCCTGGTGCCCTACTTCGTCTCCTATTTATTTCCGTGACGGGGAAACTCCGAAACAGAAGTCGCTTTTCTAGAAACCGTCGTGGAGCCGCCGCCAACCTCTGTTCTTCCTCGGGAGGGCTAATCTGGAGGGTGATTTGGCCTCCGGAGAGGGGATATCGTCGCCATCGTCATCACCATCACCACTCCATCTTCCCTCCGTGAATTCCCTTCACATGTGTGAGTAATTCCCTGCTGTAGGAAAAGGGGATGGTAGGGATTGGATGAGATTGATCATGTAAATTTGGTCAGATTATTGGGGGCCTGTTGCCTCTCATCTACTTTGGTGTTTATAATCTTTGCTACAATTTTTTGCTCTCAATGCTTGTCACTTTGGGCCTGAGTGCCATGTTTTCAGATCTGAACCACTTATGTTTTCATGAGTTTATCTATGTTCAAGATCCTAGCTATGTGTTGTATGCATCTATTATGGTCCGGAACCAGCGATCCCAAAGGTGACAGCTTGGGACACCAAAGGGGATGGTCCATAATTTGAGGATTCCATGTATCCATTGAGTTTATTGCTTTGTTCCGGTGCTCTTTGACAGGAGCACCTTAATCTCCATAAGTTCCTTTTGGCCCCGTTCGTAGCGGGATGGTAGGACAAAAGATGTTGTGCAAGTTCTTATTGCAATGACGCAAAACTACCTATGGGATACATGCCTAATGTTTGATATCTGCCTAGATGATCATTGCTTTTTTGTGTGCCTTGCCCCGTGTTAGAATCTATTACATGTTCATTCTTATTCATGCAGCGCCCGACCATCCATATCCCTAGCCTACAATGCTTTAATCCTGCTGGTTACTACTAGTTTACTTTTGCTGTTACCACTATTGCTATCATATCACAGTTGCTATTAATACCTTGTTGCAAGCAAGCATATTTCAGGTGCGGTTGAATTGACAACTCAACTGTCAAAGCTTATAAATACTCTTTGTGTCCCCTTGTGTCGAATCAATAAATTGGGTGAACTTACCCGTGAGAACACTACAATCGATCCATTACAGTTGAGGGTCATCAGCCGCTACAGGGTTACTCGTGGATAAGGAGGCCACGGCACCGCGCACGAACCCTAAGACGCCCCTCCGATCCCTCCCTCCCCTTTTTCTCGATCTAGATGGTAGCAGGACGCCACCGTCGCTATGGCCGAGCTCGTGGCCGTGACCACCATCGTCCTCCAGCACCGGGAGCTTGTCCGACAGCTTCCCCGTGCCCATCTCCATCGTCCTGGAGCTCTTTTTAGTCTCGGGGGCAAACACATCGACTTCTTTGAGGTCCTTCCCCGCCATGGCCACCGTGATGCGCCACTCGATCCCATCGTCTCTGGCCACCCCGTGCCACCCCGAGCTCGCCGACGCGTTCACTGTGAGGCCCTCGCCCTTTTCCCCCCTCTCCCCCTTCGTCGTTTGAGCCTCTGCATCCGCCTCCCCGTCCGAGCCTGACGTAGCCGGCCGCCATGGCCAGAGCTTGCTCCGCGTGTCTCCCCGCGACCTCTGCCCGCGCCTGCTGCCTCCTCGCGCGTACGCCCGCTTGGCCACACGCGTGCATGCGCACGCCCCCGCCGCCAGCCCGTGCTGACCGCCGCACCCCATTCCCCTGGCCTGGACGGCCTCCCCGCGCTCGTCGCCGGCCTCTTCCCTGGCCTGGGCGGGCTGTGTGTTGGTGGCCTTGTGCCACTTCCAGGTGGGGCCAACCCAGATTTAATTAGGGGCTAACCCCCTATTAAGTTAACCCCCTTTTTTAACTAACCCCCTCTGATTGAATAGCTAAATAGTGTATGACATGTGGGCCCTCATATCCCCCTAATTAGATAGATTTAAAATAACCAGGGAGATCCCTCTAGTTAGAATTACATGTGTGCCCAACCTATTAAATAATATAATGATTTAGTTAACACCAATAAGTGGATGACAAGTGGGACCCCCCTTTACTGTTAAATAAATAAAAGGAATTGTTTAGCCACTTTGTATGACTGAGCGGCCCCACCTATCAGTTGACTGGTCAATAGCCAGGTTGTGGATAATGTTGATTTAATAATTAAAAGAAAATCCAGAAAATGATTTAAATTGATTTAAACTTAGGAAATTAATATCTTTTAATCCGTAGCTCTCATGGAAAAACTTTATACATCAAACTTGAATACAAAAATATCACGGATACAAATATGCTACCCGTATACCCACCGCACCCCTATAACATACCAAACGTGGAATATTTCCCCCCCGGTTCATTTGTCTGTCAGACGACCGGAGCCGGTAAAGCTGTCCGGATGGTTCAACGAGCACGGATACACTATCCACATGTATGACAGATGTCTAACATTACAGACATGGAACCTTCCCCCTCTGGATCATCTGTCCGGTAATCAACCGGTACTGATGAGTCATCCCCGGATAAATTTCCGCTCCGAGCATAGCACGTTGTACTGCGATAGAACACCGTTAACAATGCATCCTCCATGTCTTGTATCTGTATTGCTATTATTGCCATGTAGTTGTTGTTTCTTCCCCCTCTTATTGTCCGGTAGACCCCGCTACTACCGTCGCCGATGTTGCTGTGTTCGACTACTGCGTCGACGACCGTACCCCTACCGTCGAGCTTCCAGGCAAGCAGAGCCATTTTCCTTCCCCACACATCGCCTATCTTTTCCGTACATTTCTTGCACTAGGCATTGTTACATTTGTTGCTACGTTACAATCCTATTCTATTGCATATCCTGTTTTTGTCCCCCCTTGATGTACCTTCCTTTATCCTATGGTGCCTATAAATATATATATGATATTCAGAAATGAGCCATGCGCATTGTTAGTTAACTAGAATTAGATAGCGGCTCGTGTACATTCTGGGGAGTGAACGCGGATACAAAATATATATAACTGCACAGGTACGGTACAATGCAGACACCGCCTAAGTCCCCTACCTCGGCTCTGCCGAGCCACATCAAGTTGAGTTATCGAGGAGTAATCCTCACACTCCACTCCTTGCTGACTCTGTATAGCCGCCCTATGGTCCTGAACAACGGTTGTCCTTAAAGGTAAAAGTCGGTTGACCCAATGGTTCCCGCGAGTGGTATTGCGACGGGACGACAGGGAGGGTACGACTAGTGTACATGTGTGGTTGGACCCTGATCGTTGTCCGCGAGAGTTACCAAACCACGAAAGTCGAGCTCCTTCAGGAGCACACACGAGACAAGGTAAGGAGACGGTTCACCTTGCTGGTAACCGCGTGCTTTGACAGGACGACTGGGCAGGCACCGATATACTGCTAGTCCTGGCTGTTGTTCGTTTTCCGTTGTGTTAATTAGTCAGGCAATGATAACGGTTGTCCGCGAGATAATAAAATGACTAAGGGTTCGACAGATGAGTTGAGTAGCCTTTTGGCTTGTACGCACTGCCTACACGTGGGATAATGAGTTATGGGCTCCTCTACTTCATAGTCTCGTTCGAAGACTCTTCAGACGTCAGCAGTACCGCGGCCTGCGCCAGGAAGTGGTATTGTATTCTTTGCTCGAGCAGTGTGATTTGTATTTGCTTTTGCTTCACCGGCCAGCCTCGCACCGTGCAGGAGTACGTCAGGGTTAGGGTCCAAAGACCTGCGTACATAGGATTTAGTCCGACGGATGACCTCTTTGATGAGTTTCGAAGATGGGCTGCCGAGTGTCGGGTAGCCTCGGTGAGGCATTCCCTAACAAGGTGTACGCCACCCTGGAGATCCGTGCATTGTAGTGTAACAGAAGTGCACCCCTGCAGGGAAGATTAATCTATTTGAATAGCCGTGTCCATGGTAACATGATGCTTTATGCTGAAGCCAGATCCTACTACTACAAACTATTATTACTAAACTGTTTGGTTCCTGGTTTTCTTCCTCGCTGGGAAGTCGAGGAAGGGATCTCGGAGGCATTGCTAATTATTACAACTTACTAATATACAATGTTGCAGCAACTTCTATTGCATTGTTACTTTATGCTTTATATAAACTATTGGCTATTCTCTCCTCATGCTGCAAGACTCGTCGGAAGATGCTAGTCTTCGATAGGCCTAGCTTCTCTTCCTTATTCTGGGTTTCTACATTTTAGTCCACTATATACAGCTGAAAGGGCATGTGCCCTTATGTTTGGTTTTGGTAATTGATGAAAATATTTATGGACTAATGGTTTCCTTGAGTTATACTTTAAGGTTTGTCCATAGGCAACACTTGAAGATCATACGGTGGCTTCAAGGTTGTAAGATGAAGATTACATGTTGACCAAGGTGTTCTTCGTGGAGCTATCCAAAGATTGGTCAAGTTATGTGTGCAAGGTCAAGAGGAGCATCACGAAGATATCATATGCTTGGAGCTTGCCGACCATTTGGTGATAATGGTCTTGTGAAGATATGCCTAAAAGAGGCTCACCCATAATGGAGTATGGGGGAGAAATTTACTAGTCTTCATCGAGCCGGCGCAACCAAGAAATGTGTTCCAACTTGAGGCAGACATGATCGTCATCATCAAGCTCAAGTGGATTATGCGCAAGACAAAGGTTTGACCTTTATAGGTTTCTAGTTTACCGGTCTCATGGTGGTAGTTAGGAGACCCGGTTATAGGCTAGGCCGCATCGTTCGTGGAGAGCTCAAACCTTTGCATCCTTGGCATCATCTTTATTGGTTCTTTTTTGGTTTTTCTCTTTGTGAGTGTTGGAGCTTGAGTTCTTATTCATTACAAGCTCTTCTTCATCGAAAACGTATTTCATATACATCTACTTTTGTGTTTTCAATGTTGGTGTTTTTGTCGGCTCTTATCTTTTGAAGGTTTCACCTTCTACCTTGTTGGCACGTTAACCTTTCCTTGTTTTGCATATTTTCTTTTTGTCGATCTTGGTTGGCTCTCTATGTGAGGACCTAGATCTTTTCCATAGCTTTAAAACAAGCCCAAGATCATCAAAATCGGAGTTCGTATGGAAAAGTTATGCTTGTTTTGGCCTGTGGGGTAGTACCGCCCGGAAGAGCGGTAGTATCGTGGCTACTACCGCACTTACTACCGCAAACCTTCTGTTTCAAGCGGTAGTAGAGCTTTTTTAGTGTCTGGTAGTACCACTTGAGCGGTAGTACCGCTCGGGACGCAGAAAACTGCTAATAAAGGTTGGATTCGTGGGGACCTATAAAAGGGGGTCTTCTTCCCCATGTTCCCTAATGTTCTTGAGCTCGTTTTTCACCTCCATTGTTGAACTCTTCAAGCTTTAGATCTCTCTATTCCTCCCATGATTCTTGCTCCTTTTTTTAGTGAAAAGAGAGAGGAGATATAGATCTACATTCTCCACCAAGTCAACTCTCCTCTTTGTGAGGGGAACCTTGTGGATCTAGAACTTGGAGTTCTTGGTGTTTCTCCTTGTTCATCCTCTCATATTCCTCCATAGCTTTTGTTTCTTTGGTGGGATTTGAGAGTGGGGGACTTGAGCACTTTGTGTGCTCTTGCCATTGCATTTGGTGCATCGGTTTGAGTTCTCTCCAAGGATTTGTTGTAGTAAGTGAAGTTGAGAAGATAGTTACTCGTGAGTGCATTGGCACTCTAGAGGTTGTACTCTTTAGTGCATTAACACTTTAGAGCTTGTTCCTCTTGGATGCGTTGGCCCCTAGAGGCTTGTTGTTGTTGTAAATCTTCGGGACGCTACGGGAGCCTCCAATTCGGTCGTGGAGATTGCCCCGAGCATTTGTACGGGTTCGGTGACCGCCCCAAGGGTCGCCATTTGTATGGGTTTGCTGACCGCCCTCAAGTGTCCTTTAGTGGAATCACGACATCTCGCATTGGTGAGAGCGTGAGGAGAATAGGGTGGCCCTCGTCAGCCTGCGTGTGAGCATTATGCTCCACACCCTCTCCAAACGGAGAAGTACTTATCGCAAGAGAAGGAACTTCGGTAACACATCCTTTTCTCCATCGACTCCACTTGCGGTTATCTCTACCTTTACTTTGAGCAAGCTTATTACCTTGTTTATCTTGTGCTTTCTCACATTATTGTTCATTTCTTGTCCCATAGGTTGTTCTCCTTGTTGTTTATCTAGTCAACCTATTTACTTGTGCACCTACTTTGTGATAGCCTTAGTGTTCATGTTATATATCCTGATATCACATAGTTGTTTATCTTCCTTAGTATATGTTTTTGGTGCACACAGTTGAGCCTAGCTTATTTAGGTTTCTTGCTTGGAAAATTAAACGTTATGTTTTACTCTCCATTTCTTCAAGCCGAAACAGTAATTGTTTTTAAGCGCCTATTCACCCCCTCCAGGAGACATCCACGTCCTCTCAATTGGTATCAGAGCCTCGTCTCTCTTAATAGGGCTTCACCGCCTTGAGAGTAAGGGTGTCTACTAGGGGATTAGGATTCATTGACACTCTTAGTTTTGATGGCACAATATATGTTGCTTGGAAAATTTGCATGCTTAATTATTTCTGGGTCATTGACCCGTGTATGGTCTACTATGGTCTAAGCAGACAAGGCCAAGCACAGAACACTCTTGGAAAGCATCAAACGTGAGGGGCATCCCATACATGCCGGATAATCAACTGATATGGGTCCTCATCGCCCGCTCACAAGTCTAAATGATTATGGGTGGTGAAATCCCATACTCATAGACAAGTCGCCTCAACCATATTCTCGATTGAATTATAACACTTACATAAACAGACTCCAGCCCGATCACCTAGTCGGGATCTTGGGAGGGCTCAATCATACAACAAAGTGTGCCACGTGACCGAGTCACGAGCAATCGCATCGCGATGCCCCAAGCTGCGCACATCTAAGGGCCACTTGGTGTATAAAAGACCGCCGGTAAGAACTCAACTAAGCTATCGAACCCCACACTAAGACATGCACGTTATAATCATACACGCAGCATACATGTCCAGTATAAACAGAAGGTAATCACAACATGAACTCTACAAACTCATAGTCTTTATAACTTCTGCTAAATAAGGCAGACATATTAGTTGTATTACAAGCAGAGATCATATGGTTGTGATCCAACATTACATCAAACATCAAAGGAATAAAATTATGTCTTAGTATAGACAAGTTTAACAAATGTCTTAAGAAGCCTGAAAGAAAATACAACGACCCTCCAAAGGGCACATGCTGCTGTTTGGAACAATGCGACTTAGTCCACGTCGAGCTCAAGGTAGAGGCCACCACCAGGGTCAGTGGTCTCGTCTCTAAAACATAGAATAAGAAAACGTCAGTACAAAGACGTACTCAGCAAGACTTACATAGGAACTATACTACTCATGCACAAGTATCAAGGCAAAGGGAGGTGGGATTTCAATGCAGAAGTGCCAGCTTTGACTTGGCTAGTCCTGTACTACGAATACCAGAAAGAGGTAAGGAGCGTACACGAGTCCAAGTACCAAGTCTCCAGCCAATACACCACTATGGATACTTCCTCGACTTCCCCACGAGGAAGCACGCCATAGCACTCACTCTTAGCTTGGCAAGTTTTAAGAGTAACCATTGAAGTTGTCTATGATCAAGTAAAGTTCTCCAAGTAGTCCATAACCGCGGACACGGCTATTCAAATAGTTCATTAACCCTGCAGGGGTGTACTGCTACACACACACGCACGCATCAGTTACCGCCTGGGAGTGGACCCTTCAAGCGAGTACCGGCGAGGATGTTGCCACGACACTTCACTCACAGCTCCATCTCTAGTCCTAGGGAGTCGCCTATTTGAGTTGGGACCACGATCGGAATCCGGCCGATTTTTCTGGTGCGGACTCAAACGTTGTGTGACTGCCATCAAGCTCAACTCGATCATGATCACTTGATTCAATGAGCCCACAACCTACGTCCACCACTTACCTTGATGTACCTGCTTGAGATCGTTTAAAGTTCGAATTACTTGCGACTCCTGGACTTGGTCCGGGGTGAGGTACTAGGCCGAGAGGGGTCAGTGAGCCCAATGTGTAGACGTACTCTTAGTCTTGGATAACAACACAAGAACTCGGGCTTAAGGCGGTGTTCAACGAGACAACCCACTGTGTACTCCTACACAGCCTCTCATCGTTCACTTGTTTAGGTCAAATTCACCAACACGTTACCACCATCCTTCACATGATCACTACCATCCCGACTCACATCAAAGTAGCCTCATTGTAACCTCTAAGCATGAAATAAGCTGTAACAGTTGCAGGGGCTACATGATATCAATCAACTCCTACATCTGCTAGGATTGTTGTTTGCTTACTACTGTGACAAAATGATAGGTCATTCAAAGGAATAGGTTCAACTAGCGGTAGAACGTATCATGGTGTCATCCTAAACATGCATAAGCGAGAATGAGAGGGAACTGGGATTTTATCGACATGATCAAAGAGGGCGTGCTTGCCTTGCTGACGATCACGATGTACTAGTCTTCTGACGTGAGGTTGAACTCGTCTCCGAGATCAACTCTACCGAGAAGATGCAAACACTGAAGCACTGAAAGTAAAGCACACATTCGATAAATTGTAATGCACAACAAAGATGGCATGATATGAAGTTGATCATGGGTGTGTTGTGCTTCTTATGTCCATGTGAGGTGTATTGCATTGCAATCGTTCAAGTTAGAATAACATTTGCAATTTATTTGATTTAAACCAATGTACCAAATAGCAAAATGCTACTGATCCATCATGGTAAACATTTCAAACATGGTTGAAAGTTTGATATTAGGATAGAGAATTTTCTGCTGATCATTTTTCATATGTAAATCTTTTCAATCTGAGTTGCGGTTTAAAAGTTATTTAAATTCAAAGTTTTGAATAATTTCTGTAATTTTTGGGATATTTTTAAATTGGAAAAGGATTACTGCGTAAGAACTGCATCATGCTGACGCGGGTGGGGGGGGGCTGTAACACTCTCACTGTCAGTGAACAGTAATCAGGGTTACTGTTGATCATTACTGTTCCAAAACTTTTCTTTGGTCAAACTTGGTTCAGTTCAAACTCAAATACCTTTTGATGTTGTTAAAGCAAAGTGATCTTGAACCTTGGTCATCATGAATCAAAACAAGTCCAAGCTCAAGTCAATTGCCTTTGAATTAAAATCAAATCAAATGCTCATAATGCCTTTGGTGGTATATTAAAACCAAAGTGCATAAATAAACTTAAATTGTGAAACCACTTTCATAAAATCACAAATATTCAGTGGGCCATGATCCCCCAACTTGGGTATTTTTATGAGCTATAAATTAATTCAAATAAATCCAATAGCAGCTGAAAAACCCCATATTAATCATTGAATATTTAAATCAAATATTAAATGACTTTTAATATTTCCCAAGCTTCTTGTGGCACTAAACTTAGGTGAAACCTTAATTTTGGGTCACATGAAACATTTTACAAAAATACAAAAGTACCTAAAACAATTAAATACAGTAATGAAAACAACAATAAAAAGAAAAAGAAAATAAAAAGAACCTATCTATCGCACAGGGCGTAGCCCACCCCCCGGCCCACTCCCTCCCCCCCTGGGCCGACCCCACCCTGGCTCTCTCCCACCTCCCTCTCCTGTTCATGGCTGCGTCGCAGCAGTCCCGCCGATCCACCGCACGCTCCATCGCCGTGGCCGCAATCCGGCGAGCCGCCGACGCGGTTAAGACCTCGGGTCGCCCCTCGCCCCCTCTTGCAAACCCTAGCCCCCCATTCGTTCCTCCCCATCGCTCCCTCTCTGTTTTCCCCGCCGCCAGGAGCCATCGACGCCATGGGCGTGGGCTCGTGAACACCTGCGGCCACCGAGCCCTTCGCGCTTCTCCGGGATGTCCAGGAGGTTCGCCATCGCCGCCTTCATCGCCTCCCGCGTGGAATCGAGCTGTAGCGCCGCGTAGGCGACGTCTTCTTCTTCCTCTCGCCGACGGCCGCCGTCGTCCTCACCGTCGAATTCGTCGCCTCTAGTCATCCCCGGCCATATCCGAGCTCTCCATCGTCTTCCCCTCGGTGAGCAGCCCCCCATTCCCCTACTTCCCCTCGCCGGACCCCCATCGTAGGCCCCCCTGTCGATGCCATGGTCACTACCGCCATGGACGGGGGCTCGAGCTCCCGTGCCGCTGGCCGTCGCTGCTGGGGTGTTGGCGTGCACGTGCACACCCGTGCATGGCCGTGCCCTACTCGCCCGCGCTACTGCGCTGCCTGACGCCCGCCCGCTGTCGAGTTGCAGGTCACCGCCGGCCACCTGGGGCACGCTCGGGGCCGCGCCCTGCATGCTGTCTGCCTTGCCTACAGGTGCGGCTCCACGCGCGCGCCCGTGCCCCCTATGCCCTCTCCCGCAGAGCCCCACCGTCGTTGTGCCCCCCCCCTCGCCGGCGAGTCCTCGCCGTCGTGGGCATAGCTTGCCTCCGGCGCCCTCTGTCCAACTAGTGGGCTAATGACCATTAACAGTTAAACCCGCCATAAAGAGCCTATGACAGTGGGCCCCCACTCTCACTAATAACCATTGTTAAGTTAAATGGAGTTAAAACATTGAGTCTATGACATGTGGGTCCAGGCACTTAAATAAACCCCTCAAGTTAATTAACTGGTTAAAATAGACATGTGCCAATGACACCTGGGCCCCACCTGTCAGATTAATATTAAAAAGGATTTTTGATAAATTGCAGAGTATGACATGTGGGTCCAGTGGCTATTTTTTATTTAATAAAATGTTTTGTTGTACTGTGAGGCTGACCAGTGGGACCCACTGGTCATGTTTGACCAGTCAACTCTCTGTGGATAATGTTTATTTAATTAATAAAAATAATTCAGAAAATCTTTTAAAATGATTTAAAACTTTGAAATTCAATAACTTTTTAACCGTAACTCAGATTCAAAAACTTTATACATGAAAGTTGATCAGAAAAATATAACGAATACGAATATGCTATCCATAGGTCTACCACCCCCCTCTAACATACCTAACATCGACATTTCCCCCTTCGGGCCGTCTGTCGATATTTCTCCGGTGCCGATAAAACTCTCCAGATGAATTTATTCTGAACATGAAAGTTATTCGGAATAGATCGACTAACCCGTATACACCACCCACACATGTGTCGGATGTCCACGACACCTCCGGCATGATATCTACCCCCTCCGGACACCCTATCCGGTAATCACCCGGAGCTGGTAATTCATCCCCGGATGATTTTCCGCTCCAAGCATCACACATTGCACTGCATTAGAACCCCGTAAACTTTTCATCTGTCATGTCATGCATATGTTTGTATATTATTGTTGTGTATTTACTGTTTCCTCCCCCCCTTAATCTCCGGTAGACCTCGCTGCTGCCGCCGACTACACCGCCGCTGAGTACGACTACAACGTCAACGACCCTACCCCTACCGTCGAGCTTCCAGGCAAGCAGAGCCATTTTCTTCCCCAGATATCGCCTATATTTCTGTACATTTCTTGCACTAGGCATTGTTACTGCTGATGCTATGTTACAATCCTATTCAATTGCATAGCCTGTTTTTGTCGCCCCGTGATGTGCCTTCCTTATCCTATGCTGCCTTTTATATATATTATATTCAGCAGTGAGCCCTGCGCATTGTTAGCTAGGATTAGATAGCGGGCCGTGATCACTCAGGGGAGTGAACGCGGGTACAAATATTATAACTGCACAGGTACGGTACAATGCAGACACCGCCTCAGGCCCCCTACCTCGGCTCTGCCGAGCCACCATCAAGTGTGAGCTATCAAGGAGAAATCCTTGTACTCCACTCGTTGCTGACTCTGTATAGCCGCTCTAGGTACCTGAGCAACGGTTGTCCTTCAGGTAAGAAGTCGGGCGACCCAACGGTGCCCGAGAGAGGTATTGCGACGGGACGACAGGGAGGGTACGACCAGTGTACCGGTGTGCTTGGCCCCTGATCGTTGGCCGCGAGAGTTAGCAAACCACGAAAGTTGAGCTCTACCAAGAGCACACGCGAGACAAGGTAAGGAGACGGTTCACCTTGTTGGTAACCGCAGAGACTTGGTGGGACGACAGGGTAGGCACCGAAGTACTGGTGGTCTTGACTGCTGTCGTTGTCCGCGGGTCAGTTAAGTCGAGGCAACGATAACGGTTCTCCCGCAAATTAATAAAATACTAAATGGTTCGGCGGATGCCTTGAGTAGCCTTTTGGCTTGTACGCGCTGCCTACACGTGGGATAATGAGTTATGGGCTCCTCTGCTTCATGGTGTCGTCCGAGGACTCTTCAGACGTCAGCAGTACCGCGGGCTGATTGCCGGGAAGTGCGGTGTCTTCTTTGGCTCGAGCTGTGTTGTTTTTGTTACGGCTTCCCGGCCACCCACGCACCGTGCAGGAGTACGTCAGGGTTGGGGTCCAAGGCCCTGCGTACTTAGGATTTAGACCGGTGGATGGCCTCTCTGTTGAGTTTGAAAGATGGGCTGTGGAGTGTCGGATAGCCTCGGTGGAGCGTTCCCTAACAAGGTGCCCGCCACCCTGGAGATCCATGCGTTGTAGTGTAACAGAAGTGCACCCCTGCAGGGAAGATTGATCTATTCGAATAGCCGTGTCCACGGTAACAGGACGCTTTATGCTGAAGCTGGATCTTACCACTACCAACTATTATTATTAAACTGTATGGTTGCGGGTTCTCTTCCTCGCGGGGATGTCGAGGAGGTGAACTCAGAGGCATTGTTAACTATGATTACAACTTATTATTATACAATGCGGCAACAACTTCTGCTGCATTGTTACTTTCATTACTGTTATATTAACTGTTGGCTGATTCTTACCTTATGCTGCAAGACTCGTTGGAAGATGCTAGTCTTCGTTAGGCCTAGCTTCTTACCTTTGCTCTGGATTTCGGTCTTCCAGTCCACTATATACAGCCTCTTCTTTCCGTTGATACAATGCATAATGCTTAGTAGCGGACGTAAGTCTCGCGGGTATACTAGATACTCACCCTGCTTTATTTCCTTTATTGTTTTGCCTAATCGGCCGCTGCAGTCGACGTTGGAGTCCAGGAGTAGGAGATCCCCGATCTCGACCACCGCAACGTGAAGATCCCCGATGCCTTCTACGACGTCGAGTTCCCCATTGACCAGGCGTAGATTGGAGGTTCCCAGGCAGGAGGCCTCGCCTTTTCGATCTGTTGTTATTTGGGCTAGCCTTCTTAAGGAAACCTTGTATTCTTTTGTCTGTACTCAGATACTATTTCTTCCGCTAACTTTGTTCTTTCGAGCTGTTGTATTCAAGCCCTCGTGGCCCCTGGCTTGTATTAAACAGCTTGTATTATTTTTATTTGTAGAGTTGTGTTGTGATATCTTACCGTGAGTCCCTCATTCGATCGTGTACCTTGCGTGTATGATTACTGTACACGGTTTGATTTTGGGGGCGTCACAAGTTGGTATCAGAGCCGACTGCCTGTAGGAGACCCCCTTCCAACTCCTTGGTCGAAGTCGAGTCTAGACAAACAAAAACTACTTTACTAATAGTGTCGTGTGGCTTATCGGCCCAAGTCGCCAAATTGGGTGGTATTAGGATCTTTTTCTCCGTACCCTTACTCTGGGACTTTACTCTCTCCTCCTTTCGGGTTAAAGATTTTTCTAACTCTGACATTAGGTTCTCGTGAATCCTTCCTCCCGGAGAGCCCCTCATTACAGATGATCGCTTGCTTCACCAGAAGATTCTGAAGATTACTCTCCGCTAAAATTCTCGAGACCATATGTGCCGATCACCTTTACAATTCCCTGCCACCGATAAGTACGTATGTATAACCACATACACCTTTCGTTTATCCATTCAATCCCAGTTGCTCTTGTGTTCACAAGATGCATCGTCATACTTTCCGTTGTTTCGGGAATTCTTTGAGCCTACTGCCTTGCAACTTATTTTCACCCTGTGGATAATTCCTCACATTTAACTAGGATCCGTTCATCCAAAGTGGTTCCTGTGATTCCAAAAATACTTTGAAATGCTACTCGATCTCGCGACAATCCTCGGCAGCCTACTGCTTTGGAGATTCTTCTTACCTGCTTGCACTATGATTAATCCCGTTTGTCTTGTATACTTTGATGACCTCCCTTGGCATTGACATTCTGATCTGTTGAATCATCGTGTGTGCTAGTGCACACAATCATCTGTTGATCCCTATGAATTCATTCTTTCGGCTCAGACGTCATTCCAGAAATGAGTTGGCTCTCGGTAAATCACACCTGAATAGATTGACCGTCAAGCTTATATTCAACTTATCCATGTTCGATCGATGTATCTGAATCTGATACACTGTTATGGAAATTATAATTCCTTTGTACTTAAGCGTCAAAATATTCAGATGCTTCTATCATCCGATGCCTTTGTATTCTTTCTTCTTACGGTTGAGTACCGATACTCACCCCAGACTCTCTGTACGTCACCTGACCTTTTGGTGGATTACCGCCTACCGTCCCCTTATGTCCTAAATCATTGACGAATTCCCCCTGATACAAGATGCCTCCCGCTAGTGGTATCATCTACTTCATGTCGTTGCCTTCTGCTTTCGAACTTGTATCCTTTACTCTTGTTGTTGGTTGTAAAGATTCGTAAAATGTCCCTATGGGTTGTATCTATGCTTCAGCCATCTGTGTGAACCCATGAACTTCTACGGGTCTTACTCTACTGGTGTTATGCCAGATAAATTTTTGAACGCTGCAAATTCATCGACGTCGAGAAGTGAATGAAAGATTATGTATTGAAGAAGTGGGAGTCGGCCCTGAGCCTTTGTGTTCATGCCCATGGATACTATGTAGAACTTATCATGAAAGCTTCTTGTAAAAATAATTATCCCCTTGGTATAAATCCTTCTACACCTATGATCCACCGTTCTACCTTCGAGTATTACCCCTGGTATCTCGAGGATATCATACCTTCGCACTAAATCTTATGAATTGTGAGGAAACAATACCTTTCCTTGTCGTAACCACTTCATGGGTTCTGGGTTGTCGTCAACCGAGAACACCGCTTACCTTTTGATCCACCACCCCTTTTTGTTTGGTGATGTTGCTATCCGACTGCATTCTCTTGAAACCTCTCGACATAAAGTGTCGTGGTCATCATCAACATTTTGCCTTCTTCCAAGTGTTAATTGAATTCATGGTGAAAAATACCATCCTTGCCCCTCGATGATTTATGTTATCCTCGACAACATCCTTTGGCTCCCTACCAATACAAACTTGGTCATGTATATCATGCTCTAACTTATCTTGGGAAGGATATGCACCTAACATTGGTGTATAATCACATTTTCCTCTCCGTTGGTCTATTTAATCTTTCTTGTGATATAACTTATCCAAGCAGTGATAATTATCTGCTGATGTAAACACTGCGGTGTACTACTCTGTCCGTACAACTTGTTACTACTGTTGATAACATTCCGGTAACCACCGATGGACGAGAACTTTGCCTATGGGTCCGCCTCGTCTTAACGAGCAGGAAAATGGTTCTCTTCGTCCCTCGCCCTTGGCACCGACGTTGTTTCCGACATAGCTAACAAGATGTTCTCTGACTTACCTTCCAACTTGATCGCATTGTTCGTCACCACCCTTCTTATTCAATGTGGGCCCGTAACCCATAGTTCCACAGGATCGAAACCTGAATCTCTTATGCCTTTCTGTTCTCGAGGTTATTCCTCTTGTTTGACCTCGTATGCAACTCACGAGTACTCTACCTTGTGATATTCAGTTCGATATCAGACTCAGTGCTTATGCCTGATGCTCTGGATCCCTTTTCATCCTCCGTTATCATCGTCGAATGCTTGCATATCCGCTTGAAAACTTCTCTTGCCTTCTTTTGTTTCTCTTGATGTATCTCCCTGGGTTTAACTCGTGAGATACTTTGTACCCCATTCCCTTGGACCATGTCGGTTGGTTAACCTTGTACCAGTCCAACACCCTTAAAATTTTCTCCTAGCCTTTTCGTAAGTACGATGAATACCCTGAAGAAAGGATGACAACTTGTCAAGATACACCGAAGCGGGAAAATAAAGACAGCAACATAAAGCGGGTGCAAGGATTATTTACTTTACGCAAAGTTCTTTAATGCAGTTGTCCGTTGCTTTGAGTTTACACTTTGGGTGGGATTCGCAACTTAATACCAGCGAGATGTTCTGGATAGATATCTCAAGGTGGATGATTAGTGGGTAGATGCAGATGGATTTCGGTCTACTTTTCTTGGCGTACTGCCCGTGCTTTTGAGCATCTTCCTTTCTGTTTTGCATAATTAGCATTGGTTTGCGCACATAATCCTGTCAATTGTCCAGCTGTAATTTGTTTACCTCGCATGGCTATTTTATCGTCTTTTGGGAGAGAGACATCACTAGTGAACATCATGGGACCCCGGTCCATATTTCCACCACTGTTTACACTATCAATTTACTTTCAGTATTTAGTTTTCCGTAGCTATCACTATCATTATTATCCCGTGCGTTTTATCCTTTGTAAACAACAAGGCCGGAGGAATTGACAACTCCTCTGTACTCGTTGGGAAGCAAAGCTATCTGTTGTGTGTGCAGGTCCAGGTGAAGTAAGCAACCTTGAGTTGTGAACGGCGCCATTGTTCACTTCACCACATACTTGTATCTATTGGAGTCCTCCTGGACGATACTCAACCTTAGCATTTTTGCTAAGGGAAATTTGCCGCTATCTACATCTCACCTTCCACTTGGGGTAACCAACGGGGGCGAGAAGTTATCTCATGTATCACTTCACAAAGAGTACATCCAAATTACATGTAGGGCACACATTCATCAAACGACTGCCATATATAACATAAATTGTTCAATTGTTCTGACTCGGCTCGGGGAATGGGCAGCATCCTTCTTTCGTCATGAAAGGCCTTGTGACACGCAAGGCCTTTAGGCGGACTTCTATCTCCCCATTGGATGGTGCAATGTTGGAGTTGAAGATCGACCCCTTCATTTGTACTTCATGACGGATGATAGTCGCCATCTGCGCTTGGATGTGAAAGAAATCCTCCTTAAGATTTGCATCGGCGATTTCCGCCTTCCTTTCGGCCCACGCTCTGAGATGACTTGGCAGCATAAGGTTGCGTTGTTCCTGTACAATCGCCCTCATGTGATGAAGGGCGTAGTACGCAACCCTCACACTGCCAGCCGGCTTCTTGACGCACGGGAACTGCGTTACGTGGCTGAACACGTTCACGTCAAGCTGATTCTTCCTGAACTTGTGCTTCACTATCTTGCCTCCGGATTTTATGTAGCCGGCGAGAGCATCATCAAAACTCTCATGATATACTTGTAATCTTTTTTCTTCACACTCCCCGAGTCTAAATACACGGCATGCGAGTGTTGCGCTGAAAAGCAGATGAGCACGCAGTCTTGATCCTCACTGCATAATTAAAACAATCCAAAAGGAATGTTGGAAGAGGACAATGGAAAGCTAAGAAAGCATATATGCTACGGCGATGAGCGAATGACTTACTTGGGAGAGTAGGTCATAAGAATTGAATCCTTGCCGGCGTTCTGTAGCATGAAGTCTGTGATGTACCCCGCCGCGAGATCCGCGTCCCCGTCATCCATCAAGATGCTTTCACGCATGTAGAAGGGGTCCAATATCGCGACTCTCGGGGTCTTGTCTCTCCTGATACTAATAGAAAGGCTGAGCGAGAACAGACGGATAAGGCTATGGTCCAGCCGCTTGAGATGGTACAAATTGAAGATCTCCGAAAACCGCAGGATTATCATATCCGCGGGGATAGTGTTGATGAAGCCCATGTTGAGTGGCACCTTGGCGATGAAAACCGGGTACGAGGAATTCTCTTCTCGAAGAAGAATCTTCTCTAATGCCATAATACTGTGATGCACACTCTGCATATCCGAAGATGCAAGGTCGAGCATGTCCTTAGGTAGCATCGCCCTACCAGCCACATGGATTTCAAACGAGAGATCCTTGGGTCTTGGTGGCCCGTCCTGAGCCCGGATCGGCATCGAAGGTTGGCTACTCGAAGTGATGCTCTTCTTTCTTTTCCGTCCCTTCTTCTTTTCTGATTTCGAGCAGTCACCGGCCTTTATTTGCTCAGTGGCCGCCTTATGGAGTGTGGACGGGCTGATAATAGATCTCCTTGTGGCATCTGCTTGAGGCTCGGTGAAGGCGCAAGTTGCTGGAGACATCTCCTGAGAAACAGCGAAGGGACGCGTGGAGCAAGCAGAAATGGCTTGTTCTATATGCATCAAATCAAATAAAAATGACTATAATTGAGCAGCAGCAGCACAACCTAATTCAGCACCCGAAATTTTCAACTGCAAAATTGAGAAACCCTAGCCATGGGGACAGGGGAGCAGGGGGTCGGCGTCGGGGTGGATGGAGATGAAGGGGGTCGCGCCGTGCTTATCTCGGGGGCGTTGGGGTGGCGGATCCGGTGGCGTCGCAGGGGATCCGGGGTGGCGGAGACGACATGATCGACGATGATGTCCACGGCGGCTCCGGTGGCGTCGACGGGCTTCCCGACTCGGGTTCCGCGGTGGACAGGAAGCAGACGATCCCGACGAGGCTCTGGTGGCAGCTCCGGTGGTGGCGAGGGCGGTGGTCCGAAAGGGGGGCTCGAACGGCGGGGGTGGCTCTGGTGGCGTTCGGCGGCGACGAGTGCGGTTGGCCGGTGGGGATCGAATGGGTGTGGGCACGGGCAAGGGGAGGTGGGTGATTGAGGTTAAGGCTTAGGGGTGGCGCATTTTGCTGAAATGCGCCACGCATAAGGTTTCTTATGCGTGGCACATTTTGGCGAAATGCGCCACACATAAGAAACCTTTTGGTGGCGCATATCCTCTAGATGCGCCGCGCATAAGAGAACTTAGTGGCGCATTTGGGAAATATGCACCACCCCCAAGCGTTTTTTAATTTTTTTTTTCAATTATTTTTTAATTAAACATGCCTTGTCACATTATGAATGAATATTTCCATTTCTTCTTTTTGGAGTATATGTAGGTGGTTATAATATGCCTTGTCACATTCCTTGTCACATGCCTTGTCACATTATGACATGTTTATTTTTTAATTAAACATGTCTTTTCACATGCCTTGTCACATTATGAATGAACTTAGTACCGTAACAATTATGATGAAAACACAGACCCCGGATGGTTATAATATGTAGGTGGAGTCATGAAGTGGATGCAAACAAGGAAAATCTTTTACAAAATACTAGGTGTAATGTGAGAGGGGAGCAAGCACAAGCAGCAACACCAACAAACAACAACAAAGTGCATATTAAATCCATGCATACACAAAGTGATCATGAATTACAAAATATTTTTCTTAAATTTTTAGCTAGCTATCTAGCTATCGTTTCCTCACGATCTTCTTCTTGCCCTTCTTTGTCGTGGCTGAATAATTTAGGCCCGGGACGCCTTCACTTTTCCTCTTGAGAGGGAGGAGACCTTTCTTCGGTAGGGTTGTGGTGTATGTATCCTGAGCGGCGTAGTCATCCTCCATCTTCGGGTCGCCGTACTTGTCAAAGTCTTGCTCGTTGGCGACTCCATCCATTCCGATGATGTTTCTTTTGCCTCTCCTCACTACAACGCGGCTCGGCTTTGATGGGTCGGTAATGAAGAAGCATTGGTCCACTTGGCTAGCCAGTACCTATGGCTCATTTTTCGCGGTGACGTTTACGCCCGCAACCTTGGATTTGGCTTCGGGTATAACCATGGTGGTGAAGTACCGGTCTTCTTTTACGACGCTCTTGGCCCATCTCACACGGAACATCGACACCTTCTCTGCACAGTAGTTGAGCTCCCATATGTCCTCGATCCTTCCATAGAATCTTTCCTTGACGTCATCGGTGTAGAATATCCCCGTTACCCCTGAGTTCTGGTAATCGCAGTTATTGTCCTTTTCCTCCGTGTAGAATGTGTAGCCGTTGATATCATTCGCTTGATAGGTCACCAGGTTGCGTGCGGCACCCTGTGACAAGGTGAATATCATCTTTTCGTCCTCGGAAGCGTTCCTTCGTGGGGGATTAGCACGAAGCTCGTCCCTGAACCAAGTCATGAAACCGGAGTTGTGCTCTTTGATTAGCCGTGGATCTCGGTACGTTATCTGCAGGCCCTGGTCACTGTACTTCTTCCTGATTAAATCCTTGTGCATTACTATCCAAGGATCGACTAGCTGGATGTGTTGTAGAGCGACTAGGCTTGCTCTTTCAAAGTCGATGTCTCGACCGTCAAAGTTGACATGCATTGCGCGGCTTCCCTCGTGGTGACCACACCGATCGCTCCTGCCAAAGTGCTTGTTGACGGCCAGACCAACAGGGTTCTCGATGTTGAGATAATTCGTGCAAAAAGAAATGCACTCTTCGGTTAGAAAGCCCTTCACTATGCTTGCATCTGGACGGGACCTGTTACGAACGTATTTTTTGATGTGTCCATTCATCCTTTCGAACGGCATCATGCTGCGCAGAAACGCAGGCCCAAGTTGGACGATATCCTCCATGACGTGGATCAGCAGATGCACCATAATGTCGAAGAATGCGGGCGGGAAATAGATCTCAAGCTCGCATAGTATGAGCACGATCTCCTCCTGTAGCCTTTTGAGTTGCGTAGCGCAAATCGACTTCCGGGAGATGACGTCAAAAAAGTTGAAAAGGCCAAACAACGTTTTACGGACGTACTCGTCCATTATCCCTCGGATCGCAACCGGGAGAATCTGCGTCATCAGCAAGGCACAGTCGTGAGATTTCATCCCGCTGAAACGCTGCTTTGCCTCGTCTAGGTATCTTCTTATCTTCCCCGCGTAGCCGTTCGGAAACTTTACTCCTATGAGGCAGTGGATAAATCGCTTGATCTCCTCCTCGCATAGAGTGAATCATGCCGGGGGGCAGTGATCAATACAGGTCTTCTTCTTGGTCGCCCTTTTTCGTTTGCGAGAGTTTTTCGTTTCCGTATCCTCTTCCTCCTCCGTCTCATCATCGTCGTCACTAGGGGGGTGAAGTTCCCTCCTGATGCCCATAAATTTCAAGTCATTCCTTGCTTTTGGCCCATCCTTGGTCTTCTCCGGCATGTTGTGTAGCGTGCCAAACAAGCTCTCGCACACGTTCTTTGTGTTATGTATGAGATCAATGCTATGAGGACTGCGGAGGAGACTCCAGTATTCAAAATCCCAGAAAACAGACCTCGCTTTCCATACCCTCATCAACGACTGAGTCTTCTTTTTTTTCTTTCCCGGCGCGGGGCACTCTTTCCAAGTTTTCAGCAAGTTGTCGATTTCTTTGCCACTCCTTCGAGCTGGGGGTGTGATGACGGCTTCTCGCCCTTCGTTGGTAGGCCCCAAGTGGAAGGCGTGATGCGGTACAGCAGCAAGTTTTCCCTCAGTAAAGATACCAAGGTTTGTCTCCAGTAGGACTCCAGAGATGATAAGTAGGTGTCAGCGGCGCAACTGACGCGGACCTGCACACAGACACAGATAACTTTGCTCCCAACGAAGTTCAGAGAGGTTGTCAATCTCTCCGGTCTTGTTGTTCACAAATGATAAAATGCAAGGAGATAATGATAGCAAATTAAAAGTAAATGCAGAAAGGTAAATATAGCTTGGAAACAATAATGAGGATATGGACCGGGATACGTGATGTTCGCTAGTGATATCTCTCTCCCAAAAGACGATAAAAATGCTATGCGAGGTAAACAAATTACAGAAAGGCAATTGACAGGATTAAGAACGCACCGCAATGCTAAATATGCTACAAAATAAAGGAAGAGGTTCAAAAGCACGGGCAGTACGCCAAAGTAAGTAGACCGAAATCCATCTGCATCTACTACTAATCATCCACCTTGAGATATCTATCCAGAACATCTCGCTGGTATTAAGTTGCGAGCCCCACCCAAAGTGTAAACCCAAAGCAACAGACAACTGCATTAAAAGAACTTTGTGTAAAGTAAACAATCCTCGTAACCGCGGTTACAAGCATCGTTGTTTTCCCCCTTGTGGCAACAACACATCCCCTAGACTCATGTTTCTGTCACTCAAGCATGTCATCGAGGAGGCATGAACCCACAATCTAGCACAACGCTCCCTCTTGGAGTCACTACCTACTACTTGGCCAAAGCAATAAACAGCAACGGAGAGCATGCAAGAATTACTTAGGAACTAAAATATAAGAGATAAAAACCAAATATATTACTCTATCACAATCTGAACATAATCTCATAATCCATCAGATCCGATCAAACTCAACATAGCAATAGCAGAAATATTACAAAGGTGCCTCGATCATGTAGGGCAGCTCACGAGGTCTAAACAATGAACATCAAAGAGGGGAGGAGAACATCACATCGCTACTGATGATGGACCCATGGTCCAAGGTGAACTACTCACGGTTCATCCGGGAAGCATCCATGGTGGTGGAGAAGCTCCCGGAGGTGATTCCTCCCTCCGGCAGGGTGCCGGGAAGAGGTCTTCTGGTGCTCCCGATCTTGGAAGCGTGGCAGCGGCGGAACAGAGGAGAGATCGCGAAAAAGGGTTCCGTCCCCGAGCGTGGGTGATCATGGACCCATGGTCCAAGGAAAACTACTCACGAGACCAGGGGCCGCGCCGGGTGGCCGCCTGGGCCCCCTCTGGCCCCTCCCGGGCTTTTCTCGAAGCTTCCGTCATGCTGATTTTTTATCTGAATTTTCCCGAATTTTCTGGCATTTTTTATATGGGGAAAACTGAAATAGAAAAATAGCAGAAAACAGGAACTGGCACTGGGGTGCACTGAGTTAATAGGTTAGTCCAAATATGATAAAAAATGTATGAAAGTGTATCTAGATCATAGAAATATCACACAATACATGCATGGAGCAAGCAGAAATTATCGATATGTTTTGGACGTATCAGGGTGCTCGGAGCTCCTCGCTTCCATCGAACAGATGTCCTTGTTTTCTCCACGCGTGTTTCTAGGGAAGCCAAATCATCTTGTATTTTTGCTTTCATCTTTTGCTACCAGGGTTGTCGTGGTGCTAGTGAATGCTATATCATGTGATGATGTTGAATGCTTAGGAGTGTGGAGCTCTTTTTGGTTTGCTTTCATTTCTTTTGGGTGGCTAAAGAAAGGTGTTGTGGGGTCTTTCCATGTTCCATTTGTGTTCCCCATGAATCCAAACTTTTCTTAAGCAAATCTTTGGACCTTTTTCTCCATGCCCATGAATTTAGTTTGATTTTTTTACCTCTCTGGAAAAATCAAATGTAATTCAAGTCCATTTGATATCTAATTCTTTTGCACTGATTTTTATTTATCGAAATTGGGTCAAACCAATTTAATAAAATCAGGAAATCCCCCCCCTAAAATAAAACATATTTTTCTATGTTTTATTTTCTTTCAGTTTGGGCTCTAGAAGGTTTTGGAGGTCTCTTTTGTTTTTTTTGTTTTCTCTTTATTGAATTAGGCCTCCTTCACTTGTTTTTCTGGAGAAGTGGAGACAGCCCACCTGGGCCTGCCCGAATTCCAGCCCAAGCGCCCCCCTTCTCTTGTTTTTCTTTCCTTGCTCTCTTTCTCCCCAGCCGGGCTCACCTGTCATCCTCCTCCTCCCATCTCCTTCTCCCACCTTTTTCCTGGCGTCAGGGGAAAGCAGAGAGAAGGGAGGACGCCGTGGAGCCCTCCAGGAAGCCTCCTGTGCTCGCCCCCTTTATCTAGCCCCTCCTGAGCCTCTCCCGAAAACCCTAGCCCCTTCCTCCTCCCTTGCGCCGCCACCCCTCTTCTCCTTCCTCCCAGCTCTCTCTGAAGACGCCATGGACAGGAGGTCCAAGGCCTGAAGTTGTTTCTCCCGCGCGGGTCACCCTCATCGAGGACGCCGGCGACCAGTTCCCCGAGCCGTACGACTACAGCAGGCCCGCTGTGAGCCGCGACGCCTCCCCCTTCCCCTGTTTCTCGCGAGTAGGATGTAGGTGTCGTGTTTGCCGCCGTGGCCGCCATGGATTTCGAGGTGATGGTATTCCCTGTAGGCTGCGAGGAGAGGCGAGTTCGGCGCAAAAATGAGACCTTGGTAGTCCCATCTACGCCAGGGAGCACTTCGGCGAGCCCTCGGGCCAGCGAAGGCGACGCAGTTGTCGCCGGAAGTACGCCGTCGTGGCTTTGTCTGAAGAATTCCGAGAGAGCGCGGCCTATCGCCTGAAGTTTCAGAGGGTTGGGTCGCCTCATTTTCTGGTGAGCCTAGCGCCACCGTCACAGCACCCCGGCGAGATCCCGGCCGCCCTACGCGTTCACGGGAGCACCAACTCCTCGTTCCTCCGCCTAGCCGTGGCGTCAGAGACCTGTGCGTGAGGCCACAGCCGCCTGAATCTGCCCGTTGCGCCCGTTCTCTGCAACTGTCTGCCGTGTGTTCGGAGTTTAGAGAAGACACCCGGGTCGCTACAACTAGTATTCCCCCTGTTCTATGTCAATAGCACCGTAGTAGCGTAGTGGCAAGGGAACCAGTGGCTGCGTGGGCGCGTTGCGGGTTCGAATCCGGCCAGGCGCATAAGCCCCCCCTTTTTCTTCTTTTTTCCGCTCTGTGTTCGAGTGGCTCGGGTCACAGAGACCGCTGGGTCAGCCCAGCATGCGAGCCAGACCCAACCGAAGGCAGCCCAGAGTGGGTCTTCGTCCCATTTTTTTTTCACAAACCCTTTTCCGATTATGTTTTATCTCAATATTCAGAAAACTTGTGTCTTTTGCATGCTTGGTCAAAATGCCACATGTTGTACATGTTTTTGGGGCAGAAAAATCCGATGTGTAAGATGGTGTCATCCATATTGTGTTTGGGGAAAATGCAAAGTGAGACGTGATGCCTTTTCACGTGTGCCACCATTTTTTTTTCTTTCTTCTTCTTCTTTTTCTTCTTTTCTTTTCAATCTCTAGCTCATGTCAAATCTTTTCATCTTGTTGATCTCTTCCAACCAGACCTCCCACGTCATGTTATTACGTGATAGCAGGTCTTTCCCCCTCAAGATCCGAAATGCATGTCTCTTGTTTCACACCTTTGCTTCATTGAAACCTTCTGATGCCAACTTCCGTCAGCACTTCTCCGTCTCCGGAATCGATATTTCTTTCATCATGTTTATTACTGTTAAATTGTTGTTATTGTTTCATGACATGACATGTCACCATGATATTTACACCAAGGTTAAGGCTATGACCAAAGCCATAAAAATTTAAGTAATTGCATATGCAGTTGTTGACGTGTCGTCAACACCTCCATTTAAATTTGACTATATAGGGTCACACCATGTCTATTTAACTTGATCATCACATCCATGCTTGAGTTTTGTTGACCTCGTTGTTTACTTGTGTGCTTTTCCTTTCCGGTACCTTACGTTAGCACCTGAGACCGCCGAGGAGACTTACGTGGAGATTTCCGACACCGAGCCGGAGGACCCTGCTGCGTCTGCTTCGACGACCGATTACCCAGGAAAGGGGAAGATTTATAACATTACTTCATACCTTTCTGCCTACCTTCCTAGCTGTAGCCTAGAACTTTTGCTTGATCCTATCTACTTTCTTTAAGCCATTTCTGGAAACCCAAACAACCATGATCCCCACATCCCAGAAAAACATTGTATTGCTAAGTTACCGCTGCTCAGCCATTGCTTAGTATGAGTAGGAAAACTTGCTGCTTACCCTATTGCTATGGTTTGGGATATCATGTTATTTTAAAGAAGTTGGATGATATTGATTATAATGATGTTAATTATACTTGTCGAAAGATGGGAGACCAGGCTGTTCCCGCCAGGTGTTTTGTTCCATTTGAGTCACCTAGGTCCCGAGTTCCGGGTATTGTGTTTCTTGACGAGCGTGCCTAATCGTGTGTGGGATTCTATGGGGTACCCTTGTCTTACCTACCTAGCTTCATACAATTCTAGTGGTGGCCCGAGCTGTTTTACTTTTGCAAATGTGTGTGTGCTTGGTTGGTACCCCATCTCTTTTCGAAACAACCCGGGCCAGCAGAGAGATGGTTTCTCTTGTTGGTCCGCCCCAGGGAGTTAGGGGGTTGCCCACATTTGTTTGGGAAACTAACCTGACCTCATCCAGACGGTAGAGGCCGATTCGAGAGCGCGGCCGGCTTTTGAGTTGGGTGTCGACTCACCGGGGGCCACCCGGAATTGTGCGTTGTTAGTTAGAGGGACTCTGACGTTTCGGAGTTTCAGGCGCTTACCTAGCCAAGTGGAAACCGGGCGTACATGCGAAGCCTATGATGGGCAGTTGGTACACCCCTGCAGGGTTAAATCTTTACGAAAAGCCGTGTCCGCGGTTATGGACGACTTGAGACCTACTCCTTGTTCATAGAATAACATCAATCTGAACCATAATTAAAACTTGCCTACCGTGTGAGTGCCTTGTTAGTTTTCTTCGTCTAGGGGGACCGAGAGAAGATCCAGGTTGTGTTATGTTTGACGTAAGTAGGTGGATAGCAGACTTATGACGCGATGTCACGTGTACTTCTTGGATCTTACCTCTACTCTAATAGAAAGATAGCCACCATATATGCTAGTGCGGCTGCAACCTTTACCTTTAGTTTGTCTTACCGTGGGAAGTTAGTTATCCTGTAATGATATAATCTCACCCCTGTTTTCCTTTTGTGCTTTTACTGTTTTTCCTGATCGGCCGCTGCAGTGGAGTACTTTCTTGACCCGAGCTCTGGACGATACTTCGTGGAGGTGCCCCCGGAGGATGACGATGAGGACGACCTCGTTCAGTAGATCCTACAGTTGGGCTTCGACGATCCGTGGGTGGACTCTTTATGTGCAGCCCTCTCTAGGGCAATTTGGCTTTTGACCGTACTCGGTCGTGTTTGTCTTCCGCTTGTCGCATGATGTACTGTTGGGTCCATGGACCTTTGAGATGATGTAATAAATTCCAATGGCGATGTATGCCTTGGACTTTATATATTTATGCTTAGTTGAAGTTCTTTGTTCTTATACTTGTTGTCAAGAATCCGGCAGCGACGCGAGTGCGAGTGTCGCGAGTCGGTGGCTCTTTATGCGCTACTAACTTGAGCGGGACGCGAAAGCGACTAACTCGAGTTAGCACCGTATCAGAGCAGGACTGACTGTAGGACCCCTTACTGGCCGAAGTTGAGTCTAGAAACTATTTTGTAGTTATTAAGGAAAAATCAGAGAGTAGGAACTCTTTCTTTTTCTTCTTACCCCACCCTCCCACCCCTTTTTCCGTGAGGAACTGAAATGTTTTTTTCTCTCTGCAACTTATCCCCTTTCAAAAACAAGGCTAGGTTCTCGTTTACATGAGGCTCCGATTCCTCTATAATTTTTTGCTAGCGACGAGATGTGTTGGCGTCTTTGGGACCACTGAGCCGCCACTTGGGGTTGACTGCTCTACCTCGCTTACGGCGTACCCCAGGTGAAACGTCCATACATGATTGACGGGCATCCTATGGTAATATGGATGTGGTGTCTTTTCCCCTATGGACGACCGTGATGGCGGGCCGCTCAGGGCAGATGTCTCATTGTTCAAGTTTCCAACCGCTCGTATATATATTGTTGTGTGCTCGCTAGAAGATTATTATCTTGGTTTCGGATGATCTCGGTTTGGTGATTCCAGTAGCACCTAGCTTTCGACTTTCCGGGTTAACCTTGGTGGAATTTTAGCTTTCGGCTTTCTCACACCTCGTGAGGATGTTTTTTTGTCAATATTGCTTTGTCTTCTGGTTACTTCAATGTTTCGACCATGTTCTCATAAGTGTTCATGTATACAGGATGCCAAGAGAAAACATGCCGGCGCCGGAGAACCCTATCCTTGGAGAGGCTGTGGCCGCAGTGGCTCAGGGCACTGCTGCGATCTTACAGATGCTACAGAACCAGACTGCCCAGAGGAATGATCGACCATAGTACACCACACTGCAGCAGTTCCTCGCGATCAACCCACCCAGGTTCTCTAAGGCTTGAGACCCGCTGGAGGCGGATGACTGGATCGCAGATATCAAGAAACACTTCAATGCAAACACCGTCAGACCCGTTGACTACGTCACCTTCGCCTCCTTCCAGCTTCAGGGTGTAGCAGCCAGCTGGTACGACACCTACAAGGCCAACAAGGGCGATGCTCTCATCACGTGGGCAAATTTCGTCGCCGACTTCAGAGCAGCGCATATTCCGAGTGGCCTGATGGACAGGAAGCGTGAGGAGTTCTTGGCTCTTAGACAGGGTGACAGGTCAGTTCAGGAGTACAACCTGGCCTTCGTTAGGCTCGCCAGGTACGCTCCAGAGGAGGTCAGCACAGAGGCTAAGAAGATCGCCAGGTTCCGTGGAGGTCTCAGCACAGAGATCAAGTACGCGCTCACTCAGTGCAGTCCCACGCTGTTCTCACAGTTCGTGGATCAGGCTATCCGCCAGGAGTCAGCCAGAGCAGAGTGGGATGCGGACAGGAAGCGCCAGCGTGAGCACAGTTCCGCAGTGATGATCCACAAGAAAGCAAAGACTTGGGTTACAGAGGCACCACCGCAGAGGCAGCAGTACCAGCAGAGGGGGGCAGTTGTACGCACTTTTGCCCGCCCTCCCGTCCTAGTTCAGCAGGGGCCTCGCTCTACACGACCACACGCGAGGCCACCCAGGCCGCAGCAGCAGCCCAGGCTGGGCGTGATCTGCTACAAGTGCAGAGAGCCAGGGCACACGTCTCCCAACTGCACCGATCCGCGCTTTGCTCGGCTCCCACCCCCTCCACCTCGCTCTACTCCGAACACCGCGATGGTGAAGACACAACCACGTGCACTTCATGTGAACAACGTGATGCTCACAGATGCTCAGTAGTCTCCAGAGATCGTTCTTGGTAGGTTTCTTGTTAATTCTGTTCCCGCAACTGTGTTGTTCGATTCTGGAGCTTCCCACTCGTTTGTTTCCCATAGATTCGCTCACGATCAGGTTCTCACCCTGGAGGACTTGCCCAAGTTTCTTCCTATTGTTTCACCCGGTTCCAAGTTCACTTCTTCTATCCGTGCACCATTTGTAAGGATCACTATTCAGGGTTGCCATTTCCCGGCTTCGCTCATCGTTTTGCCTAGCTCTGACATTGATGTCATCTTGGGCATGGATTGGCTTGTGCAACACAAGGAAAATATTGATTGTCCGACCAGATCAGTGAAGTTGACACATGATTCAGGCGCAGAGGTCTTGTACACTTGTGGCTCTATGTCGGGACCAACACAGTTGTACGCGTTGAACGCAGGAGTTGCGCCTTTGCTCGAAGAGGTCAGAGTTGTCTGTGAGTTCCCAGACGTCTTTCCAGAGGAGTTGACAGGAATTCCCCCAGTTTGAGCTATTGAGTTCGTTATTGAGCTAGAGCCTGGTACCCAGCCGATTTCTCGGCATCCGTACAAGATGTGTTCGACGGAGTTGATCGAGCTCAAGAAGCAGTTGACAGAGTTGGAGGCAGGCGGTTTTATCCGCGCGAGCAGTTCCCCTTGGAGTGCACCAGCTTTGTTTGTCCAGAAGAAGGATGGAACTAGCCGCTTGGTCCAGGACTATCGCGGTATCAACAAGAAGACCATCAAGAACAAGTACCCTTTACCCCGCATCAATGATTTGTTTGAGCAGTTAAATGGGGCTAAGGTGTTTTCCAAGCTTGACTTGAGGATGGGGTATCATCAAATACGTGTTCGTGAAGAGGATATTCCCAAGACCGCGTTCATCACACGTTATGGGCTGTATGAGTTCACAGTCATGACTTTTGGGTTCTCAAATGCCCCTCCGACATTCATCAGAGCTATGAACTATTTGTTCCAAGAATGGCTTGATGTGTTTGTGATCCTCTACCTCGACGACATTCTTGTCTATTCCAAGTCAGAGGCTGAGAATGAGGAACATTTGCGCTTGGTGCTGCAGAAGTTAAGAGAGCACCGGTATTACGCCAAGTTCTCCAAGTGTGAGTTTTGGCTGGACAAGGTCAATTTTCTGGGCCTTGTCATCTCCGCTGAGGGAATTTCGGTTGACCCAGAGCGAGTCCGCACTATAAAAGAGTGCGCTCCGCCGAAGAACGTGAAGCAACTAAGGAGTTTTCTCGGCCTCGCCAGTTATTGCAGAAGGTTTGTGCAGAATTTCTCCAAAATAGCCAAGCCAATGACTGAATTGTTGTGCAAGGACAAGCGGTACACTTGGTCACCATCTTGCTAGTCAGCCTTCGAGGAGTTGAAAGAGAAGCTGACCACAGCTCCAATTCTCACACCGCCAGATGAGTCATAGCGTTTTCAGGTGTTTTGTGATGCCTCTTTGCAAGGTCTGGGCGGAGTTTTGATGCAAGGCAGGAATATTGTGGCTTATACCTCACGGCAGTTGAAGACAAGTGAGAAGAATTATCCCACGCATGACTTGGAGCTTGCAGCAGTTGTGCACGCTTTGGTCACTTGGCAACACCTCCTCTTAGGGAGGAAGGTGGATGTGTTCACCGACCACAAGATTCTGAAGTACTTTTTCACTCAGCCAAATCTGAACTTGAGGCAAAGAAGATGGCTTGAAACCATTACTGAGTACACAATTGATATTCAGTACACGCCTGGGAAGGCGAAAGTCACAGCTGATGCGCTGAGCCGCAAGGGCGACTGCAATAATATCCAGGTGAAGAAGATCCAACCTGATTTGTGTGAGTCCTTTTGAAGGCTCTCGAGCTAGTTCCAGCAGGCTATCTTGCCAACCTTTTGGTAGAGCCCACTATCCATGAAAAGATTCGTGAAGCTCAGTATGGCAGCTCAATGATACAGAAGATCAAGCAGGGTGTTGCCGCCTCAGTTCCTAAGTACGGTTGCTTTTCAGTGCATAATGACGGCACCGTGTTGTTCGAAGAGCGAGTTGTTGTTCCCAAGGAGGGAGATCTCAGAGAGGTCATCATGAAGGAAGCCCATGATTCCAAGCTATCGATTCACCCTGGCAGTACGAAGATGTATCAAGATCTCAAGCAAAGCTTTTGGTGGACTCGTATGAAGCGGGATGTTGCCCGTTACGTGTCTCAGTGTGATGTGTGCAGGAGAGTGAAGGCACAGCACCAGAAGCCTGCAGGGTTGCTTCATCTACTTGAGATTCCGGAGTGGAAATGGGATCATATAGAGATGGATTTCATCACAGGCTTCCCCTTGTCGCAGAAGAAGAACAATGCCATCTTTGTTGTCATTGACAATCTTTCCAAAGTTGCCCACTTCTTCCCAGTGAAGGACTCCATTTCAGCAGCTCAGTTGGCGGATTTGTACACCGCAAGAGTTGTATCCTTGCATGGCATTCCCAAGAAGATCAGTTCAGATAGAGGCAACCTTTTCACCTCTAAGTTCTGGCAGGCCTTTCAAAAGGAGATTGGTACGACAGTGTTGTTCAGTACCGCTTATCACCCTCAGACAAGTGGGCATGTCGAGCGCGTGAACCAAATCCTCGAGGACATGCTTCGGGCATGTGTCATCTCGTTTGGCATGAAGTGGGAAGAGTGCTTTCCGTATGCTGAGTTCTCTTACAACAACAGCTATCAGGCAAGTCTGCAGGCAGCGCCGTTTGAAGTCTTGTATGGCCGCAAATGCAGGACACCTTTGAACTGGTCCGAGACAGGTGAGAGGTAGCTGTTCGGTCCAGATGTGATCCAAGAGGCAGAGGACAGAGTGAAGATTTTCCGAGAGCACCTAAAGGCAGCACAGTCTAGGCAGAAGGCCTATTGTGACAAAAGGCACCGTGGTGTAGCATTTCAGGTTGGTGATTGGGCGTACCTGAGAGTGTCTCCATTGAGGGGAAGTCACCGCTTTGGTATCAAATGAAAGCTCGCTCCACGATTTGTCGGACCTTTCCGCATCCTTGAGACTAGGGGACCTCTTGCCTTTTGGCTCGAGCTTCTAGAGAGTCTGTCCATGGTGCATGACGTGTTCCATGTGTCCCAGCTAAAGCAGTGCTTCAAGCAGCTAGAGAAGGCTGTTGACTTGGGCGAGATACAACTGAGTGCAGACCTTTCCTACTCAGAGCGTCCAGTCCTTGTTCTTGAGACGTCCGAGCGCAAGACTCGCAACAAGACCGTCAAGTTCATGAAAGTTCAGTGGGCACATCACTCGGAGAAGGAGGCGACGTGGGAGCGTGAAGATCATCTCCGTTCTGAGTATCCCGAGCTTTTTCATGCTTAGATCTCGGGACGAGATCCAGTGTTGGTAGAGGAGAGATGTAACAGCCCAACAGCAATTCATAAATCATCTTGTATTTTTGCTTTCATCTTTTGCTACCAGGGTTGTCGTGGTGCTAGTGAATGCTATATCATGTGATGATGTTGAATGCTTACGAGTGTGGAGCTCTTTTGGGTTTGCTTTCATTTATTTTGGGTGGCTAAAGAAAGGTGTTGTGGGGTCTTTCCATGTTCTATTTGTGTTCCCCATGAATCCAAACTTTGCTTAAGCAAATCTTTGGACCTTTTTCTCCATGCCCATGAATTTAGTTTGATTTTTTACCTCTCTGGAAAAATCAAATGTAATTTAAGTCCATTTGAAATCTAATTCTTTTGCCCTAATTTTTATTTGTCGAAATTGGGTCAAACCAATTTTATAAAATCAGGAATTTCCCCCCCCCAAAATAAAACATATTTTTCTATGTTTTATTTTCTTTCAGTTTGGGCTCTAGAAGGTTTTGGAGGTCTCTTTTGTTTTTTTGTTTTCTCTTTATTGAATTAGGCCTCCTTCACTTGTTTTTCTGGAGAAGTGGAGACAACCCACCTGGGCCTGCCCGAATTCCAGCCCAAGCGCCCCCCCCTTCTCTTGTTTTTATTTCCTTGCTCTCTTTCTCCCCAGCCGGGCTCACCTGTCATCCTCCTCCTCCCATCTCCTTCTCCCACCTTTTTCCTGGCGTCAGGGGAAAGCAGAGGGAAGGGAGGACGCCGTGGAGCCCTCCGGGCAGCCTCCTGTGCTCGCCCCCTTTATCTAGCCCCTCCTGAGCCTCTCCCGAAAACCCTAGCCCCTTCCTCCTCCCTTGCGTCGCCACCCCTCTTCTCCTTCCCCCTAGCTCTCTCTGAAGACGCCATGGACAGGAGGTCCAAGGCCTGAAGTTGTTTCTCCCGCGCGGGTCACCCTCGTCGAGGACGCCGGCGACCACTTCCCCGAGCCGTACGACTACAGCAGGCCCGCTGTGAGCCGCAACGCCTCCCCCTTCCCCTGTTTCTCGCGAGTAGGATGTAGGTGTCGTGTGTGCCGCCGTGGCCGCCATGGATTTCGAGGTGATGGGATTCCCTGTAGGCTGCGAGGAGAGGCGAGTTCGGCGCAAAAATGAGACCTTGGTAGTCCCATCTACGCCGGGGAGCACTTCAGCGAGCCCTCGGGCCAGCGAAGGCGACGCAGTTGTCGCCGGAAGTACGCCGCCGTGGCTTTGTCTGAAGAATTCCGAGAGAGCCCGGCCTGTCGCCTGATGTTTCAGAGGGTTGGGCCGCCTCGTTTTCTGGTGAGCCTAGCGCCACCGTCACAGCACCCCGGCGAGAACCCGGCCGCCCTACGCGTTCACGGGAGCACCAGCTCCTCGTTCCTCCGCCTAGCCGTGGCGTCGGAGACCTGTGCGTGAGGCCACAGCCGCCTGAATCTGCCCGCTGCGCCCGTTCTCTGCAACTGTCTGCCGTGTGTTCGGAGTTCAAAGAAGACACCCGGGTCGCTACAACTAGTTTTCCCCCTGTTCTATGTCAAGAGCACCGTAGTAGCATAGTGGAAAGGGAACCAGTGGTTGCGTGGGCGCGTTGCGGGTTCGAATCCGGCCAGGCGCATAAGCCCCCCCTTTTTCTTCTTTTTTTAGCTCTGTGTTCGAGTGGCTCGGGTCACAGAGACCGCTTGGTCAGCCCAGCAAGCGAGCCAGACCCTTCCGAAGGCAGCCCAGAGTGGGTCTTCGTCCCATTTTTTTTTCACAAACCCTTTTCCGATTATGTTTTATCTCAAAATTCAGAAAACTTGTGTCTTTTGCATGCTTGCTCAAAATGCCACATGTTGTACATGTTTTTGGGGCAGAAAAATCCGATGTGTAAGATGGTGCCATCCATTTTGTGTTTTGGGAAAATTCAAAGTGAGACGTGATGCCTTTTCACGTGTGCCACCATTTTTTTTCTTTCTTCTTCTTCTTTTTCTTCTTTTCTTTTCAATCTCTAGCTCATGTCAAATCTTTTCATCTTGTTGATCTCTTCCAACCAGACCTCCCACGTCATGTTATTACGTGATAGCAGGTCTTTCCCCCTCAAGATCCGAAATGCATGTCTCTTGTTTCACACCTTTGCTTCGTTGAAACCTTCCGGTGCCAACTTCCGTCGGCACTTCTCCTTCTCCGGAATCGATATTTCTTTCACGATGTTTATTACTGTTAAATTGTTGTTATTGTTTCATGCCATGACATGTCACCATGATATTTACACCAAGGTTAAGGCTATGACCACAGCCATAAAAATTTAATTAATTGCATATGAAGTTGTTGACGTGTCGTCAACACCTCCATTTAAATTTGACTATATAGGGTCACACCATGTCTATTTAACTTGATCATCACATCCATGCTTGAGTTTTTTTGATCTCGTTGTTTACTTGTGTGCTTTTCCTTGCCGGTACCTTACGTTAGCACCTGAGACCGCCGAGGAGACTTACGTGGAGATTTCCGACACAGAGCCCGAGGACCCTGCTGCGTCTGCTTCGACGACCGATTACCCAGGCAAGGGGAAGATTTATAACATTACTTGATACCTTTCTGCCTACCTTCCTAGCTGTAGCCTAGAACGTTTGCTTGATCCTATCTACTTTGTTTAAGCCATTTCTGGAAACCCAAACAACCATGATCCCCACATCCCAGCAAAACATTGTATTGCTAAGCTACCACTGCTCAGCCATTGCTTAGTATGAGTAGGAAAACTTGCTTCGTACCCTATTGCTATGGTTTGGGATGTCATGTTATTTTAAATAAGTTGGATGATATTTATTATAATGATGTTAATTATACTTGGCGAAAGATGGGAGACCAGGCTGTTCCCGCCAGGTGTTTTGTTCCATTTGAGTCACCTAGGTCCCGAGTTCTGGGTATTGTGTTTCTTGACGAGCGTGCCTAATCGTGTGTGGGATACTATGGGGTCCCCTTGTCTTACCTACCTAGCTTCATACAATTCTAGTGGTGGCCCGAGCTGTTTTACTTTTGAAAATGTGTGTGTGCTTGGTTGGTACCCCTGCTGTTTTCGAAACAACCCGGGCCAGCAGAGACATGGTTTCTCTTGTTGGTCCACCCCAGGGAGCTAGGGGGTTGCCCACATCTGTTTGGGAAACTAACCCGACCTCATCCAGACGGTAGAGGCCGACTCGAGAGCGCGGCCGGCTTTTGAGTTGGGTGTCAACTCACCGGGGGCCACCCAGAATTGTGCGTTGTTAGTTAGAGGGACTCTGACGTTCCGGAGTTTCAGGCGCTTACCTAGCCAAGTGGAAACCGGGCGTACATGCGAAGCCTATGATGGGCAGTTGGTACACCCCTGCAGGGTTAAATCTTTTCGAAAAGCCGTGTCCGCGGTTATGGATGACTTGAGACCTGCTCCTTGTTCATAGAATAACATCAATCTGAACCATAATTAAAACTTGCCTACCGTGGGAGTGCCTTGGTTGCTTTTCTTCGTCCAGGGGGACCGAGAGAAGATCCAGGTTGTATTATGTTTGACGTAAGTAGGTGGATAGCAGACTTATGACGCGATGTCACGTGTACTTCTTGGATCTTACCTCTACTCTAATAGAACGATAGCCACCATATATGCTAGTGCGGCTGCAACCTTTACCTTTAATTTGTCTTACCGTGGGAAGTTAGTTATCCTGTAATGATATAACCTAACCCCTGTTTTCCTTTTGTGCTTTTACTGTTTTGCCTGATCGGCCGCTGCAGTGGAGTACTTTCTTGACCCGAGCTCTGGATGATACTTCGTGGAGGTTCCCCCGGAGGATGACGATGAGGACGACCTCGTTCAGTAGATCCTACAGTTGGGCTTCGACGATCCGTGGGTGGACTCTTTATGTGCAGCCCTCTCTAGGGAAATTTGGCTTTGGACAGTACTCGGTCGTGTTTGTCTTCTGCTTGTCGCATGATGTACTGTTGGGTCCATGTACCTCTGAGATGATGTAATAAATTCCAATGGCGATGTATGCCTTGGACTTTATATATTATGTCTTAGTTGAAGTTCTATGTTCTTATACTTGTTGTCGAGAATCCGGCAGCGATGCTAGTGCGAGTGTCGCGAGTCGGTGGATCTTTATGCGCTACTAACTTGAATGGGACGCGAAAGCGACTAACTCGAGTTTGCACCGCATCGGGGGCCTTACAGAGACCCCTGGAACACGGTTTTTGAAGATCCGGGATCTTTTGGTAGCTGGTGGTACGTTGTATTATCCATGCACCTAACGCGTGCACAGAATCCTTGGACCACCTGCCCTGATAAATATCTGTATCCGAGATAGTCGTGCACCGTCGTGATCACCGCGAATTTCATCGGGAAATATTCTTTTGCCACGGCGTCCCACGTATTGACTCCGTCTTTCCATAACGTTTCTAGCTCCTCTTTCAACAGCTGTAGATATAGATTGAGGTCCGTACCTGGTTGTTTCGGCCCTTGAACTACACATTGTTATGTACTTTTTCTTCATGCACTTCCAGGGGGGAAGGTTGTATATGCATACAAACACGAGAAAGGTACTGTGTGTGCTTCTCTGGACGCCAAACGGATTGACTCCATCGGCGCTCACACCAATCCTGAGGTTCCTTGGTTCTTTCCCAAAATCTGGGTATTCGAGGTCCAACGCAGTACATTGGCTACCATCTAACGGGTGCCTCAGCATGTCCTCCTTTTCCGGATCCGGGTTCGGGTCATCCTCTTTTAGTTTCTTTCTATATGCGTGCTAGGTCATGAGCTTTGCTTCCTCGGGATCTACGAAATACCTTTGCAGACGAGGAGTGATTGAAAAGTACCTTACCACTTTTCTAGGAACTTTCTTCCCTCTCTTGTATCGAGTAACACCGCACACCGAACATGTTGTTTTATATTCGTCCTCACCCGATAGATCATGCAATAATTTATGCAGACGTGGTATTTAACATGCGGAAGATCAAGAGGGCAAAGGACTTTCTTGGCCTCAACGATACTAGTTGGGCACGTGTTGCCCTTCGGAAGACGATCGTGCCAGAATGCCATGTTATCATCGAAGCTTTCGTCGGTCCATTTGTGTTTTGCCTTCATCTCCATAGGCCAAAGTGTTACATTCAAGTGGGTATCCCCGTCATTGCATCCTTCGTACAACTTCGTAATCGCGTCTTTCTCGAGTTGCGCCATCTTGGATTTCTCTCTAGCTACACCTCTTCCGTTCAACGCCTCTTTGACAAGCAGCTCTTGAACATGAGGGTCCCACACCCAGCTTGAATCCTCATCATGTCCGACATCTTGATCTTCATGTCTGGCATCTTGATCTACATGATCCGCTTCGGCATCTTCTTCATGATCATGTACGGGATGCTCTTCGTCTTCTCGCCCGCTGATACGGTGACGATATTTATCACTCCTCGTTGGTTACCCCAAGTGGAAGGTGAGATGTAGCGTAGCAGCAAATTTCCCTCGGTGAAGATACCAAGGTTATCGACCCAGTAGGACTCAAGAGATACAAGAAGGTGTCACGACGCTTGACGTGGACCTGGACACTGATACAGATAACTTTGCTCCCAACGAGTACAGAGGAGTTGTCAATTCCTCCGGCCTTGCTGTTTACAAAGGATTAACGCAAGAGATAATAATAGTGGCAACTGAAAGTAAAGAATGAAAGTAAATTGAGGGCGTAAACAATGATATGAAGATGGACCGGGGTCCCGTGATTTTCACTAGTGATGTCTCTCTCCCAAAAGACGATGAAAGTGCTAGTGAGGTAAACAAATCACAGTTGGGAAATTGACAGGATTATAAAGGCACCGCAATGCTAACTATGCTGCAAAGAAAGGAAGGGCTCAAAAGCAATGGGCAATACGCCAAGGTAAGTAGACCGAAATCCAACTGCATCTACTACGAATCATCCACCTTGAGATATCTATCCAGAACATCTCGCTGGTATTAAGTTGCGAATCCCACCCAAAGTGTAAACTCAAAGCAACGGACAACTGCATTAAAAGAACTTTGCGTAAAGTAAACAATCCTTGCATCCGCGGATACAAGCACCGTTGTTTTATCCTTGGTGGTAACAACACATCCCCTAGTCTCATGTTTCTGTCACTCAAGCTAGACATCAAGGGGCTGAACCCACAATCAAGCATAACGATCCCTCTTGGAGTTGCAACAAATCACTTGGACAAAGTAAAATACGGCAACGGAGAACATGGAAGAATTTACTCAAGAACAAAATATAAAAGAGAAGAACCAAATATATTACTCATCACAATATGAACATAGTCTCATAATCCATCAGATCCCAACAAACTCAGCATAGCAACAACAGTAAATTACAAAGGTGCCTCGATCATGTGAGGCAGCTCACGAGGTCTCGAAAGTGGAAGCACAAAGAGGGGAGAGGAACATCACATAGCTACTGGTCACGTACCCATGGTCCAAGGGGAACTACTCACGGTACATACGGGAGGCGTCCATGGCTATGGATGGTCTCCCGGAGGTGGTTCCTCCTCCCGGCAGGGTGCCAGGGCAGCTTCTCCAGGCAGCCCCAATCTAGAAACGGCGGCGGCGGCGATACAGAGGCGAGATCGCGGAAAAGAGATCGATATTAGGGGTTTCCACCCCGAGGGCTAAATATAGGCGGAGGGTGGTGTCGAGGGGACCCACCAGGAAGCCAGGAGGCCTCCTGGCGTGGCCTAGGGTGGGGCCGCGCTAGGGACTCTCCTGGTCTCCAGGTGGTGGACCCCTCCGCTGCCTTGGTTATTTCGGAAGCTTCCGGGTCGCTGATTTTTTATCTTATTTTTCCAGATTTTTTGCAGCACTTTTAATGGCCGGAAAACCCGATATACAAAAACAGCAGAAAAAAGCAACTGGCAGCTGGGTGCACTGGGTTAATATATTAGTCCAAATATGCTCAAAAGTGTATGAAAGTTCAAGAAAATCATGGCAAAGTCACACAAAACATGCATGGAGCAAGAAGAAATTATAGATACGTTTGGGACGTATCAACATCCCCAAGCTTAATTCCTGCTCGTCCTCGAGTAGGTAAATGATAACAAGCATAATTTCTGTGGTGACATGCCACACAACCATAAAAGGACTTTTAAGTAAAGCAATCAAAGCATGCAATTCAATTCAAGTGTTAACAAGCAAGAGTCTATATTAGCATTAACACAAGCAACAAAAGAACAAAAGGTGCAAGAGCTCTCGCTGTCCGTGACTCGAATGTCTCCAGATGGTGTTTGCGTGCAAGAAGGGGACAGGGAAAAAGAGAGAAAAAAGGTTGTTGAGAACAACTATCTACTAAAGTTTCACACTTGGTCTCCTTTGGATTCTTATCTTGACTCGTCGCCAGACCACTAGCCAGGTACAAGTCAAACTGATCCACTCCCTTTCGATATTTTGAGCACTCATGCAATGGATGAGCATGAGCAAGAAAGTTGAAACCTAAAAGGCGAAAAAGAAAGAAGGTAGAGGAGGAAGACAAAAAGGTGTGAAAGGCTCACATCAATGAGGACAATCATAGGCGAGAGAAGGCCATATGATATATATGATGTGAGGAGTAGGGATTTCCATGCAAAAGGATGCACATGTGAGCTAAAAGCTCTCCAAGGGAACTAGTGGGGGTGCATCTAACTTTCTTGCTCAAGAAGACCTAGAGCTCGTTTGAGGAGGCTCATCATTGGAATATACAAGCCAAGTTCTATAGTGTGAAGGTCCCACATAGCTATATGCATGATGATGATCTATATGGAGTACAAGGGATAGAGGATGAAGTACTAGTGTGGCTTTCTCAAAAGGAATAGTAGTGTGCCCCCTTGTCTCTTTTTTCTATTTTTTTGTATTTTTTTGTGGCCTCAATGGCTCTTTCTATTTAACTCTCATTTGTCCTCTTTGGGATCTTTTGATTTGGTCCTCTTTGGGATATTTTCCTCACTTAGGGGCAACACTCTATATTTTACAAGAGTATAGGAGATATTTCACACTTTACAAATGTACTCACATAAAGAAGATATAACTATCATGTTGCAAATGTATGACATGAGAATCAAGTCATGAGAAGATGGATGTTGCATGGCAATGTATCTCGGAAAGGCTATGGAAATGCCTTGTAGGTAGGTATGGTGGCTGTTTTGAGGAAAGATATAAGGAGGCTTATGATGACAGAGCGTATCGTGCCAAGGGTTTGGATGCACCGGCGAAGTATGCGCCAACTCTCAAAGTGAGAAAGGGCAATGCACGGTACCGAAGAGGCTAGAAAAATATAGGTGGGTGGAAATGTCAACTTTCGAATACTCATATTAGTCCGAAGAACTCATGCACTTATTATCGGTAACTCTCAATCTAATCAGGAGGTTCACAAAGAGACAAGTACCCCTAGGAGGAGTGTATGGGGGTTTGGTTATCCTTGTGCATCCTCGACTCATGGTACGTGAGTGTTCTCTAATATTCGAACCCTCCAGAGGTTAGTGATCCATCTAGTAGCTAGAGTTCTCAACAGGGGGTTTTGGTTTTCGAAAAAACACACGAATTGCCCAAAATACGACATCTATCACTAATAGGCTCGAGCTTTTGACACGAAAAGTTCAAACATTACTCTAGTCAAAACCTCAAAACTATTGCAAGTTACTACTACAAAGAGAATAGCAACTTCAACTACCTACTTCTAGTCAAGACACAAAACCCAGTGCAACAGGCAAACTCTCTAACAAGATAAAACATGCAACCTATAGAAATTTCAACCTAAAACAAAAGAAAAGCTCTAGAAAAACTAAAGCACTACAAATAAACAGAGCAACAGCTAAGAAAAGAAAAAGAACATCTCACAGCTAAAAGAATAAGCATGCAAATCCTATGAGGAGTTCTAGTTCAAGCGGAGCGTGTATCTCTCCCACAAAAAAGAGTATGCTGGGGTCTAACTTGTTATGAACAGCAAGCAAAGCTAAAGAAAACTAAAAACAAAACCTAAGAGCGAGACGCTCCAAGAATAGCACACAACGGATGAAGTGATAAAAATATAGTGCAACGAGGGACGAACTGATAATTGTTGATGAAGAAGGGGATGCACGGGGGCATCCCCAAGCTTAGACGCTTGAGTCTCCTTGAATATTTATTGGGGGTGCACATGGGCATCCCCAAGCTTGAGCGTTTGACACTCCAGGATCTTCTTTCATCATCTTCCATCGCACACTTGAAAACTCCCTTCATACATAACTCATTGTAGACTGATTAGAGAGGTTAGTACCCTAATAAAATAATTTTTCCTCTACTGGAAATAAATATAATCTTGAAGAGCTACTGTTTCTGAAGATTTCCAAATAGATTTTGCAAAGAAAAAGCAAGTTTAAGGTTTGCAAAAGTAAGGAGAGACAAAACGTGGCAGAATCTGTGAAAAATAGAACATCAGATAGAAACGAATTTTTAGGGGTACTTCTGCAACTCAAATAAAAAAACTCAGAACATACGCAAGTTTCGTAATTGTATAGAGCTCGCTGTGTAGGAAAATTCAGCTCAAGAAGATGAACTGGGATTTTTTCATGATTTTTCTAGTCATGAGGACAGAATCTGTTTTCTGGACAGCATGTCAAAACTTTTACTTCCCTTGTCGTATGAAGCTATAAAAGGCACAAAGATTGAAAAGTAAAGATACAATGATGTTGCTACAGTAGTAAAAATCATCAAGACCACTAAGAACAGAAGAAAAGCAAAAATAAAAACCTAAATTCGTTGCGGGATGCCTCCCAAAAGCGCTTCTTTAGAGCCATTAGCTAGGCTTAAAGCACAAGATCAAGTTTTTTCAAGAGAATAACTAGCCCGTGTGACGGACTCAAAAGGTAACTTAATCTTTTTCCTAGGGAAATGTTCCATCCCTTTCTTGAGAGGGAATTTGAAGTTGATATTACCCTCTTTCATGTCAATAACAGCACCAACTGTGCGAAGAAAAGGACGTCCCAAAATAATTGGACAAGAAGGTTCACATTCAATGTCCATAATAGTAAAATCAACGGGAACATAATTCTCATTAACAATGATAAGAACATCGTCGATCTTCCCCAAAGGTTTGTTTACGGAAGAATCAACAAGACAAACACCAAAAGAATAGGGATCAAAAGGTTTCAATTCAAGCATATCATACATTCTTTTGGGCATAACTGAGGTACTTTCTCCAACATCACAAAGAGCATAACAAGAGAAGTTATTCAATTTGATTTTTATCATAGGATCCCAACCATATTCTAGCTTCCTAGGTATGGAGGCTTCTAATCTAAGCTTCTCCTCCCTAACTTTGATTAGAGCATTGGTGATATGCTCTGTGAAGGCAAGATTAAGTGTGCTAGTGTGGGGGTCTCTAGACATCTTGTGTAGGAAACCAATAACTTCAGGTAAAGTGCAGTTGTCAAAGTCTAGATCACTACTATCTATCAAGGAGCTAGTGATATCATTTAGGCTCACTTTTTTGAAAGCCTCTATGTTCATAGAGGTTTCTTCATCTATGGTTGAGGTGGTAGCATCACCATTGATAGGTCCAGTGGGACTAGGGGTGTGATGGGTGCTAACAGTTTGGACATCCTCAACTGCTTGGATAGTGGCTAGGAAGGATCTTAATTCTATCTTCTTCCTCCTTTTATCTAGCCCATCTCTCTTTAAGTTTGGCCATCATCCTAATATTTTCATTGATTTGTAACTGGATAGCATTAATAGGAGTGACCTTACTCTCCACAAGGGGAGAGGTTCTAATTTTTAACATCTCGACATCAAGGGTTAAGTTGTCTACCTTCAAACAAAGATTATCTAATTTAGCTAGTTTTTCTTCCACATTCTTGTTGAAGGATTTTTGGGTAGTGATAAAGTCTGTAAGCATACTCTCTAGTTCAAAGTTGGAGCTTTTGGTGCTAGGATAAGTGTTGTTGTTCCCATGGTTGTTGGATGGGAAAGGCCTAGGGTTGTTGCTACCAAAATAACTCCTATAAGCATTACTGTTGAAGTTGTTTCTAGAGATAAAGTTCACATATATTTGTTCTTGAGCAACCTAAGAATTTAAAGGAACATACTGAAGATCAATAGGAGCTTGCTTTGTAAGTAGAGACATGATAAGGTCAACCTTTTCATTTAGAGAGGAGATCTCCTCGACAGAATTTACCTTCTTACCAGTTGGAGATCTTTCGGTGTGCCACTGAGAGTAGTTCAGCATCATCTCATCAAGTAGCTTTGTGTCAGCACCAAGTGTGGTTGACATAAAAGTTCCTCCCGCGTCCGAATCTAACAGGTTCCGCGAGGTAAAGTTCAAGCCTGCATAAAAAGTCTGGATAACCATCCAGGTGGTCAGTCCATGTGTGGGGCAGTTCTTGAGAAGCGTCTTCATACGTTCCCACGCATGGGCAACGTGTTCATTAGCCAATTGCCTAAAATTCATAATGTTACTCCTCAATTGAATAATTTTAGCAGGGGGATAGTACTTCCCGATGAAAGCATCCTTGCACTTATCCCAAGAATATATGCTATTCTTAGGCAAGGATTGAAACCAGATTTTAGCTTCATCCCTCAAAGAGAAAGGAAAAAGCTTCAGCTTAACAATATCACCATCTAGTTCTTTCTAATTTTGCATATCACAAAGCTTAATAAAATTATTTAAGTGCAAAGCAGCATCATCTCTAGCACCAGAGAATTGATCTTTCATAACAAGGTTCAGCAAAGCAGGTTTAATCTCATAAGAAGGTGCTGAAGTAGCAGGTGTAGCAATAGGAGTGCAGATAAATTCACTGTTGTTGTGACTAGTGAAGTCACACAACTTGGTGTTTTCATTGGAACCCATAGTAGCAGCAGGTATTTTTGGTATTTTTGATAAGGGACACAAAAGTAAAAACTGAAAGGTAAACTAACAAGACTAAAAAGCAAAGATAGAAGATAGTGTGCAACTCCCCTATCTTGTAGACTGGAGTCCCCGGCAACGGCGCAAGAAACTAGCTTGATACGGTGAGGATAGTTCTCACTCCTCGTTTGTTACCCCAAGTGGAAGGTGAGATGTAGCGTAGCAGCAAATTTCCCTCGGTGAAGATACCAAGGTTATCGAACTAGTAGGACTCAAGAGATACAAGAAGGTGTCACGGCGCTTGACGTGGACCTGCACACAGATACAGATAACTTGGCTCCCAACAAGTACAGAGGAGTTGTCAGTTCCTCCGGCCTTGTTGTTTACAAAGGATTAATGCAAGAGATAATAATAGTGGCAAATGAAAGTAAAGATTGAAAGTAAATTGAGGGCGTAAACAATGATATGAAGATGGACCGGGGTCCTGTGATTTTCACTAGTGATGTCTCTCTCCCAAAAGACGATAAAAGTGCTAGCGAGATAAACAAATCACAGTTGGGCAATTGACAGGATTATAAAGGCACCGCAATGCTAACTATGCTGCAAAGAAAGGAAGGGCTCAAAAGCAATGGGCAATACGCCAAGGTAAGTAGACCGAAATCCAACTGCATCTACTACGAATCATCCACCTTGAGATATCTATCCAGAACATCTCGCTGGTATTAAGTTGCGAATCCCACCCAAAGTGTAAACTCAAAGCAACGGACAACTGCATTAAAAGAACTTTGCGTAAAGTAAACAATCCTTGCATCCGCGGATACAAGCACCGTTGTTTTATCCTTGGTGGAAACAGCACATCCCCTAGTCTCATGTTTCTGTCACTCAAGCTAGACATCAAGGGGCTGAACCCACAATCAAGCATAACGCTCCCTCATCGAGTTGCAACAAATCACTTGGCCAAAGTAAAATACGGCAACGGAGAACATGCAAGAATTTACTCAAGAACAAAATATAAAAGAGAAGAACCAAATATATTACTCATCACAATCTGAACATAGTCTCATAATCCATCAGATCCCAACAAACTCAGCATATCAACGACAGTAAATTACAAAGGTGCCTCGATCATGTGAGGCAGCTCACGAGGTCTCGAAAGTGGAAGCACAAAGAGGGGAGAGGAACATCACATAGCTACTGGTCACGGACCCATGGTCCAAGGGGAACTACTCACGGTACATACGGGAGGCGTCCATGGCTATGGATGGTCTCTCGGAGGTGGTTCCTCCTCCCGGCAGGGTGCTGGGGCAGCTTCTCCAGGCAGCCCCAATCTAAAAACAGCGGCGGCGGCGGTACAGAGGCGAGATCGCGGAAAAGAGATCGATATTAGGGGTTTCCACCCCGAGGGCTAAATATAGGCGGAGGGGGGTGTCGAGGGGACCCACCAGGAAGCCAGGAGGCCTCCTGGCGCAGCCTAGGGTGGGGCCGCGCCAGGGACCCTCCTGGTCTCCTGGTGGTGGCCCCACTCCGCTGCCTTGGTTATTCTAGAAGCTTCCGGGTCGCTGATTTTTTATCTGATTTTTCCGGATTTTTTGGAGCACTTTTAATGGACGGAAAACCTAAAATACAAAAACAGCAGAAAATAGCAACTGGCAGCTGGGTGCACTGGGTTAATAGATTAGTCCATATATGCTCAAAAGTGTATGAAAGTTCAAGCAAATCATGGCAAAGTCACACAAAACATGCATGGAGCAAGCAGAAATTATAGATACGTTTGGGACGTATCACCCGCCGCTGTCTTCTGGTTGCCCTTCCTCATTTACTGGCGCCCCACCATTGACGTCCTCCTCCTCACCAGCTTCATCACTTATCCACCGTGTGCAGCCATCCATCAAACCATTACGCTTCAGGTGTCTTTGCAATATTCCGGAATCAGGCTCGGTCACGCCTTGCAGTTTGCATCTCCGAAACAGACATCTTATATCCGACCTATTATTCCTTAGCATGTCGTTTTTCGCACATTGCATCCACCTAGCCACGGTGATATCGCTCAGCATCTCGCGGACCATGGTCGATCACCTGCATGCACAGAGAGAGCAACACAATTATATATCACAGTCGTCGCCGGAAAAATTCGGCATGACCTTCCCTAATAATGCATGGGAGCATGCGGAGAGTGCGCCAGAAATTTGCCTAAATGGAAATGAATCGACATTTCGGCAAAACATTGGCCACTCAAGATTCACATATACATCAAACCACCATAAGCTTCACATATACATCAAACCACCACAAGCTTCACATATACATCAAACCCAAGCTTCACATGTACAACAAACCCCAAGTTAACAAAGGCAAGTATATGGGTCATAAATGGAAGAAAAGAGTTTGGGAGGAGGTCCACTTACTTCAATATGAAACAAAATACATCTAATGCCAAGTATCGATGGATAAATGGAAGAAATGAGGTGGGGAGGAGGAGAAAACCGAATAGATCTAGTTTGAGAATTGTGTGGAGTGAATGAGAGGTCCTAGGTGGGGTGGAGTAGATAAGGGCAGCTCTAGGCATTTAGTGTCGCATATATTAAGTCACTGGTGGCGCATTGTTGAAATGCGCCACCCCTAAGCTCTTATGGGTGGCGCATTTCAACAATGCGCCACCCCTAAGAACCTTATGGGTGGTGCATTTCCAAAATGCGTCACCTATAAGGTTCTTAGGGGTGGCGCATATTACCAAATGCGCCACGTATAAGATCATCCAGGCTGGCCCACTCTTAGGGGTGGCGCACTGGAAAAAAATGTGCCACCCCTAAGGTCTTATGGGTGGCGCATTATTGTACAGTCCGCCACCCCTAACAGATGGTGGCGCATGGCTTGTTATATGCGCCACTAATAAGCTTTCCATGTATAACTATTTCCCTAGTAGTGTGATGTCTCTCTCCCAAAAGACGATAAAACTGCTATGCGAGGTAAACAAATTACAGATGGGAAATTGACAAGATTATAAATGCACCGCAATACTAACTATGCTACAAAAGAAAGGAAGATGCTCATAATCATAGGCAGTACGCCAAAATAAGTAGACTGAAATCCATCTGCATCTACTACTAATCATGGATACGTCCAAAATGCATCACTATTTTATATTGTAATTTAACCCTATTCATTGATATATTCCACTTTAAAGTATTGTTCTTATGTTGTTTTGGCTTGTTTTACACAGTTTGCAACTTTCCGGTGCCGAATCAGTAGAAGCAAAATTCAGCGGTGAAAAGTGGACATCAAGTTGCTTAATCAGATCAACTCCAAATTTGATGAAATTTGACGGAGATCATTTTTATGAAGATTCACTGGAGTTCACCGAAGAGGGACCAGAGGGGACCCACCAGGTAACCAGAAGGGTCCCTGGCGCCCCCCCTAGGGCGCGCCAGGAACCCTCTTGGATGCCTGGTGGCCCTCCTCGGTGCCCCCTCTGACCTATATTACCCCCCTGTGGTAAAAACCCTAGAACAAGAGGAGTTTTGGAGTTTCGCCGCCGCCTCGTGGCGGAAACCTACAGAGAAGAAAAAGACATCTCCGGCGGGCATATTCCTCCGGGGAGATCACCTCCCGGAAGGGGGGATCATCGCCATCGTCATCATCATCGTCACGGGCATCATCGAGATCATCATCAACATCATCCCCAACATCTGCACCATCTCCACCTCCATCCCATGTCATCTCACAATTGCAACTTGTGTTGTAATCCGTACTATCTATCCTCTCTACTCTGTTGGTGTTGATTAATACTTTGTGGTGAATGCTATTGAGTTTTGTTGGAGAAATATTATTGTGTCCAAATTGTTTGCCACCCATCTATCACCTCTGATCATGATCTCTTTCATGTCTTGTGAGTAGTTACTTTAGTTCTTGAGGACATGGGATGTAACACCCTGGGTGTCACACTATAGTAATCACCTACAGTAATCACTTTTAATGTTGCCAAGTCGCCATGATTAGGCATGTGATGCTCCCTCTTGATCATGACTTGTTCAGATTCAACCCGAATAAAAAATTCCCCGAATAAAATTTCCAACACAATGTGGAATTCAAACTTTTAAAGATGATAAATATGAAGGTCCATAACCTTGCAAATAACCCTCATGCTATTATAGAATTTAAATCAATATGTTAGCATTACTAAATTGTCCCGATAAAATTAAATAAAACTGTTGTATAAAAGTTGCAGAAAAATTTATGGAAAAATATTTATAATATATCTAATAATCAATGGGTCATGATAAAATAGGAAAAGGAATTTATTAAAATGTGTAGATAAATTAAAAAAATAATAACAGTGCTAAACATACCCATATAAGCCTTTAAAAATAAATAACCATATTCAAATGATTTTATTTTTATCCCAAACTTTTTCTAGCAGTGTAATATAATGCAATACAAATACTGGTGCAAGTTTCACTGTTGAATAAATTCAAATAATGTCTAAACAAATTTGAAATATAAAGGAAAAGAAATAATAAAGCAGAAAATGGAAAAGTCTTATCCCTCGCGCGTTGCAACAGCAACCCGGCCCAGCCCACCCCGGCGCTCTCCTTCTTCTTCCCCTGTTCATCTCGTGCGTGGCGCACATCCGGCCATCATGGCCGCCGGCTGGCCTCGCTGTCGAGCATCCACGGATCCCCTTGAGGTATAAGACCACGCCCCGGGAACCCTAACCCTAGGCCTCCCCATTCCCCCTGCCTCACCCTCTCCTCTACCGCAGCTCGCCTGAACCCGGCACCGCCGTCGCCATGGCCAAGTGCGCCACCGTGGACAATGTCTTCCCCAGCGCATGAGACCTTGTCCCCAGGACCGTCATGGACGACCACGTCCATCCCGTGCTTCGATTCGAGCCGGAGGCCAGGGCATCGAGCGAATCGAGCCGTTCCCCTCCGCCATGGTCGCCGGTTACCACGTCCGATTCTCCGCCGGCGGAGCCTCCCTGGCCTCCCAAGCGTGTCCACGAACCCCCAGTGAGCTTCTCCCTCGGATTTCCCTTTTCCCCCTCGTCAATTCGTCGCCGTTAGCCGTCCCCGTTGTCGTGGCCGTGCGCGTCGCGTCTCTGCTGTCCGCTTTTGCCTCGTCCTGGCCGCCTCAGAACGCGCGCCGGTCGTCCCTTCCCCGCACGCCTGGGCATGCGCCCATGCTTGCCTGCTGCCGCTGCCGGTGGGCATGGCTATGACCATCGCCATGGCCGTGAAGTGTGTGCTTGTGGGAGGTGTGTGTACGTGATAGTGTGGCCGCCCCTAAAGCTGTTGCCCGTTGCTGCGCTTGCTGCAGCGCAGCTTCTGCCTGCTGCATTCCGCTACTGCCGCTTGGCGGTTGTGGCTTCCTCGGCCTGCTATTACCCGTGGGGCGATCTGAAGTTTAGCTAGTTGCCTAACTGAAAACTGAAGGGAAAACTACCTGAAACTCGTACATGCACAAGCTTTATTCAGAGAAGCTAGAACGTGCACAAGCTTTTATTCAGAGAAGCTAGAACGTGAAACTGTAAGTGTGTGTGTGCGTACGGGTGGATGGATTGGCTGGGTTGTGCTCCTGGATGGTTTGGCTGCGTGTGTGCGTGCGTTCCGGCTGCTGCTACGCTCACCGCTGCGCAGGTGCTGACTTCAGTTGCTGCTCGGCTTGCTACTGCTTAAGTTGTTGCTGCTGCTGTCTGCTTGTTGCTGCTACTTGCTGCTTGTTCAGCCACAAGGCAGCAGCCAAAACAACACAAAAACAGCTAGCAAATGAGTTTTAAAATGGGAAAATTTAATATGTGTAGATAATAGACATAAGCAACTTCATTTTATTTCATTAGACCAACTTCATTTGATGCATAAATTAAATGCAATGAAAATCGCAAAATGAAAATTTTAACAAATTCTGAAAACAACATTAAGTGCCACTTTTCAAACCAAGATTTGATTAAGCAAATGAACTCCAACAAAGATAAAATTTGTATTAGATTGTAGATCATAGAAAAATACTCAGATTTGATATAGGGCACCAATTCATAGGATGAGCAGAGCATTAAACCATAGTCATTTGAAAACAGATAAGTGGTGTTTAAAATCAAATCCTCATACTTAGCAAAATTCCGAGCATTTTAGTAAGTGATAATGACATGTGGGCACATGTGCTATTTAATTAAATTTAATGATTTTATTAATATCCAGGGGCTGACCAGCGGGACCAACTAGTCAGGTTTGACAAATCAACATCACTGTTTTGGATAATGTCATTTATTAATAAAAAGAATTCAAGAAAATTCTCAAAATTATTTAAGTTTTGAAATTCAATATCTTTTAATATGTAACTCCGATGAAAATATTTTATACATCAAAGTTGATCAGAAAAATGCCACGAATACGAATACGCTACCCATGCCCCCACCACACCCCTCTAACATACCGAACCCGAGACTTTCCCCCTCCGGATCGTTTGTTTGGTAATTACCCGGTACCGGTAAAACTTTCCGGATGGAAATTCTCTGAACAGAAAAGTTGTTCGGAATGAATCAACGATCGTGGATACCCTATCCAAATGTCTGTTAGATATTCACGACACTACAGACATGGAACCTTCCCCCTCCGGGTCGTTTTTCGATAATCACCCGGAGCGGTAGTTCATCCCCGGATGAACTCCCGCTCCGAGCAATACACCTTGCACTGCGTTAGAGCACCGTTAACATTGCGTTTTCCATGTCTTGTATTTGTATTGCTATTATTGTCATGTATTTATTGTTTCTCCCACGTCTCTTATTGTCCGGTAGTCCCGACGACCGCTGCCGATTCCCCTGTGATCGACTACATCGTCGACGACCGTACCTCTCCCGCGAGCTTCCAGGCAAGCAGAGCCATTCTCTTCCCCAGATATAGCCTACCTTTTCCGTACTTTCTTGCACTAGGCATTGTTACTGCTGCTGCTACGATTACAATCCAATTCAATTGCATAGCCTTATTTTGTCGCCCCTTGATGTACCTTTCTTATCCTATGATTCCTATTATATTTATGCATTATTCAGCAATGAACCCTGCGCATTGTTAGCTAGGACTAGATAGCGGGTCGTGATCACTCAGGGGGGTAAACACGGATACAATATATACAACTGCACAGGTAGGAAACAAAGCAGACACCGCCAAAGGCCCCTATCTGGGTTATGCCTAGTCACCTCAAGTGTGGGCTATCAAGGAGTAATCCTTGTACTCCACTCGAGGCTGACTTTGTCTTGCCGCCATAGGGTCCTGGACAGCGGTTGTCCTTAGAGGTAAGAAGTCTGGCGACCCAACGGTGCCCGCGAGCGGTATATCGTCGGGAACGACAGGGAGGGTACGACCGACGTTACTGGCGTGCTTGGCCCCTTCTCGTTTCTCACGAGAGTTACCAAACCACGAAAGTCGAGCTCTACCAAGAGCAAACGCGAGAGAAGGTAAGGAGACGATTCACCTTGTTGGTAACCGCAGTGACTTGGTGGGACGACAGGGCAGGCACCGATGTACTGGTGGTCCTGACTGCTGTCGTTGACCACGGGTCGGTTAAGTCGAGGCAACGATAACGGTTGTCACGCAGGTTAATTAAAATGCTAAATGGTTCGGCGGATGTCTTGAGTAGCCTTTTTGGCTTGTACGCACTACCTACACGTGGGATGAGGAGTGTGGGCTCCCCTGCATCGTAGTCTCGTTCGAGGGTCTTCAGACGTCAGCAGTACCGCGGGCTGATTACCGGGAAGTGGTGTTGTCTTCTCTTGCTCGAGCGGTGTATTTGTATTTTCTTTGATTTTGCTTCACCGGCCAGTCACGCACCGTGAAGAAGTACGTTCGGGTTAGGGTCCAAAGCCCGGCGTACATAGGATATAGTCCGGCGGATGACCTCTTTGTTGATTGCCGAAGGATGGGCTACTTTGTGTCGGATAGCTTTGGTGGAGCGTTCCCTAACAAGGTTCCCGCCACCCTGGAGATCCGAGCGTCGTAGAGTCACGCCAGTGCACCCCTGCAGGGAAGATTAATCTATTCAAATAGCCGTGTCCACGGTAACAGGACGCTTTATGCTGAAGCTGGATCTTACCACTAGAAACTATTACTATTAAACTGTATGATTCCGGGTCTTCTTCCTCGCAGGGAGTCGAGGAAGGGAACTCGGAGGCATTATTATTATTATTAATCATTACAACTTATATTATACAATGTTGCAGCAACTTCTGCTTCGTTGTTACTTTATGCTTTATATGAATTGTTGGATGATTCTTACCTCATGCTGCAAGACATCGTCGGAAGATGCTAGTCTTCGATAGGCCTAGCTTCTTACCCTTATTCTGATTTTCTATCTTGCAGTCCACTATATACAGCCTCCCCTTTTCGTTGATACAAATGCATAATGCTTAGTAGCGGATGTAAGACTCGCGGGTATGCTAGATACTCACCTTTGCTTTATTTCCCCCTTTATGTTTTGCCTGATCGGCCGCTGCAGTCGACGTTGGAGCCCAGGAGCAGGAGTACCCCGGAAGCGGATACTACTACGTCGAGACCCCCGCTGACCAGGACCAGGAGTAGTTTCGGAGGATCCCAGGCAGGAGGCCTTGCCTTTTCGATCTGTATCTCTGAAGTCATTTGTGCTAGCCTTCTTAAGGCATAACTTGCCTAACTATGTCTTTAGTCAGATATTATGGCTTGTATAACTTATGTATTCGGGTCCGCGTGAACCCCCTTTATTGTAACATATTGGTTTATCCTTTTGTGTTTAGTGTTGTGCTGTGATATTCTCACCGTGGCACCCTGATCTCAGCCGTGTACCCTGCGTGTATGATTACTGTACACGGATTGATTTTGGGGGCGTCACAAGTTGGTATCAGAGCCGACTGCCTGTAGGACACCCCCTTCCAACTCCTTGGTCGAAGTAGAGTCTATTCTTTGAAAAACTACTTTACTAACAGCGTCGTGTGGCTTATCGGCCCGCGTCGCAAACTGGGTGGTATTAGGATCCTTTTTCTTCGTACCTTTACTCTGGGACTCTGATCTCTCTTCTCTTTCGGGTTAAAGATTTTGCTAACTCTGACATTAGGTTCTCGTGACTACTTTCTCCCGGAGAGCCCCTCATCACAGACGATCGCTTGCTTCACGAGAAGATTTCGAAGATTACTCTACGATAAAGTTCCCGAGACCATATGTGCCGATCACCCTTACAATTCACTGCCACCGATAAGTCTGTATATATAACCACATACACGTTCCGTTCATCCATTCAATCCCAGTTGCTCTTGTGTTCACAAGATGCATCGAAATACTTTCCGTTGTTTCGGGAATCCTTGAGCTTACCACCTTGCAGCTTCTTTTCACCCTTTGGATAATTCCTCATCTTTATCAAGGATCCGTTCATTCTAAGTGGTTCCTGTGATTCCCAAAATACTTTGAAATACTATTCGATCTCGTGACAATCCTCGGCAGCCTACTGCTTTGGGGATTCTTCTTACCTGCTTGCACTATGATTAATCTCGTTTGTCTCGTAGCCTTTGATGACATCCCTTGGCATTTCCATTCTGATCTGTTGAATCATCGTGTGTGCTAGTGCACGCAATCATCAGTTGATCCCTACGAATCCATTCTTCTGGCTCAGACGTCATTCCAGACATGAGCTGGATCTCGGTGAGTAAAACCTTCCTTAATTGTCCGTCTTTTGGAAGTCATAATTCCTTTGTACTTAAGCATCTAATTATTCCGATGCTTCTATCTCCAATGCTTTGGCATTCTTTTCTTCTTATGGTTGAGTACCGATACTCACACCAGACTCTCTGTACGCCGCTTGACCATTTTGGTGGATTACTACCTACCGTACCCTTGTGACCTAAGTCATTCATGAATTTTCCCGGATGTCAGATGCCTCTGGAGAATGATATCATCTACTCGGTGTCGTCAGCCTTCTGCTTTCGAACTTGTATCCCTTGCTTATGATATTTGTTGTATGGGTTTCAAAATGCCCGATGAGTTAACCCTATGCTTCCCCTAATCGTATGAACCCAAACTTTATACGGGTCATACTCTACTGGTGTTATGCCAGATAAATTATTGAACGCTATAAATTCATCGACAGCGAGAAGTGAATGAAAATCTATGCATTGAAGAAGTGGGAGTCGACCTTGAACTTGTGTTCATGCCCATGGATACTATGTAGAACTTATCATGAAAGCTTCTTGTAAAAGGAATTGCCCCCTTGGTATAAATCTTTCTGCACCTATGATCCTCCTTTGTACCTTCGAGTATTACCCCTGGTATCTCGAGGACATCATGCCTTTGCACTGCATCTTATGAATTGTGATGAAACAATGTATATCCCTGTCATAGCCATTTCATAGTTCTGGGTTGTCGTCAACCGGGAACACCGAATACTTTCTCTTCACCATTCCTTTTGCTTGATGTCGCCGTTGTTCGATTATATTTTCTTGAAACCTTTTGAAATGATGTATTGTGGTCATCATCGACATCTTGGCTTCTACCAAGTGTTAATTGGATTCATCGTGTGAAATACCATCCTTGCCCCTCGATGATTTGTGTTATCATCGACAACCTTCTTTGACCCCCCCCTCGCCAATACAAACTTGGTCATATATCTTGCTCTGCTTTCCTTTGGAAAAGATATACACCTGATACTTGTGTATCAACACATTTTCCTTTCCATTGGTCTGTTTAATCTTTATTTAAATATAAATTATCGGAGCAGTGATAATTCCCTGCTTATGTAAACACTTCAGTTTTCTACTTTGTCCGTACAACCTGTTACTATTGTTGATGACTTTTCGGTGACCACTGATGGACAAGAACTTTGCCAATTGGTCCGCCTCGTCTTAACGAGCAGGAAAATGGTTCTCTTCGTCCCTCTCCCATGGCACTGATATTGTTGTCGACATAGCTAACAAGCTGTTCTCTGGCTTACCTTGCAACTTGATCGCATTGTTTGCCACCACCCTTCTTATTCACTATGGGCCCATAACCCACAGTTCCACAGGATCGAAACCTGACTCTCTTGTACCTTTTCGTTCTCGAGGTTATTCCTCTTTCTTGACCTCGTAGGCAATTCACGAGTCCTCTACCTTGTGATATTCATTTCGATATCAGACTCAGTGCTTATGCTTGATGCTCTAGACCCCCCCTTTTTTTCATCGTGCGTAATCGACATCGAATGCTTGTCTGTCAGCTTGAAACTTCTCATACCTTATTTTGTTTTCTTCCGATGTATTCCCCTGAGTATAAGCTCGGAAGATACTTTGTGCCCCATTTCCTCGGACAACCTCGATTGATTAACCGAGCGTCGATCCGAACCCCCTCAAATTTTTCCCCCGAACCTATTCGTAGGTACGATGTAACCCCGAAACAAGGATGACAACCCGTCGATATGCACTGATGCAGAGAAATGAAGACGTCAACGTGAAGGATTAACTTCTTCGAGAAGGACAACAAGCACCAGAAGAATCGTTAGAATCTGAAACCGAAACTTTACCTCTTGCACTACTTTTAATTCTCGGGACGAGAATTCTTTGTAGTGGGGGAGATTTGTAACACCCTGGGTGTCACACTATAGTAATCACCTACAGTAATCACTTTTAATGTTGCCAAGTCTCCATGATTAGGCATGTGATGCTCCCTCTTGATCATGACTTGTTCAGATTCAACCCGAATAAAAAATTCCCCGAATAAAATTTCCAACACAATGTGGAAATCAAACTTTTAAAGATGATAAATATGAAGGTCCATAACCTTGCAAATAACCCTCATGCGATTATAGAATTTAAATCAATATGTTAGCATTACTAAATTGTCCCGAGAAAATTAAATAAAACTGTTGTATAAAAGTTGCAGGAAAATTTATGGAAAAATATTTATAATATATCTAATAATCAATGGGTCATGATAAAATAGGAAAAGGAATTTATTAAAATGTGTAGATAAATTAAATAAATAATAACAGTGCTAAACATCCCCATATAAGCCTTTAAAAATAAATAACCATATTCAAATGATTTTATTTTTATCCCAAACTTTTTCTAGCAGTGTAATATAATGCAATACAAATACTGGTGCAAGTTTCACTGTTGAATAAATTCAAATAATGTCTAAACAAATTTGAAATATAAAGGAAAAGAAATAATAAAGCAGAAAATGGAAAAGTCTTATCCCTCGCGCGTTGCAACAGCAACCCGGCCCAGCCCACCCCGGCACTCTCCTTCTTCTTCCCCTGTTCATCTCGTGCGTGGCGCACATCCGGCCATCATGGCCGCAGGCTGGCCTCGCTGTCGAGCATCCACGGCTCCCCTTGAGGTATAAGACCACGCCCCGGGAACCCTAACCCTAGGCCTCCCCATTCCCCCTGCCTCACCCTCTCCTCTCCCGCAGCTCGCCTGAACCCGGCGCCGCCTTCGCCATGGCCAAGTGCGCCACCGTGGACAATGTCTTCCCCAGCGCATGAGACCTTGTCCCCAGGACCGTCATCGACGACCACGTCCATCCCGTTCTTCGATTCGAGCCGGAGGTCAGGGCATCGAGCGAATCGAGCCGTTCCCCTCCGCCACGGTCGCCGGTTACCACGTCCGATTCTCCGCCGGCGGAGCCTCCCTGGCCTCCCAAGCGTGTCCATGAACCCCTAGTGAGCTTCTCCCTCGGATTTCCCTTTTCCCCCTCGTCAATTCGTCGCCGTTAGCCGTCCCCGTTCTCGTGGCCGTGCGCGTCGCGTCTCTACTGTCCGCTTTTGCCTCGTCCTGGGCGCCTCAGCCCGCGCGCCGATCGTCCCTTCCCCGCGCACGCGTGCATCGTTGCTGCTCGTGCACGCCTGCGCGTGCGCCCATGCTTGCCTGCTGCCGCTGCCGGTAGGCATGGCTATGACCATCGCCATGGCCGTGAAGTGTGTGCGTGTGGGAGGTGTGTGTACGTGCTAGAGTGGCCGCCCCTAAAACTGTTGCCCGTTGCTGCGCTTGCTACAGCGCAGCTTCTGCCTGCTGCGTTTCGCTACTGCCGCTTGGCGGTTGTGGCTTCCTCGGCCTGCTATTACCCGTGCGGGGATCTGAAGTTTAGCTAGTTGCCTAACTGAAAACTGAAGGGAAAACTACCTGAAACTCGTACGTGCACAAGCTTTATTCAGAGAAGCTAGAACGTGCACAAGCTTTTATTCAGAGAAGCTAGAACGTGAAACTGTAAGTGTGTGTGTGCGTACGGGTGGATGGATTGGCTGGGTTGTTCTCTGGATGGTTTGGCTGCGTGCGTGCGTGCGTTTCGGCTGCTGCTACGCTCACCGCTGTGCAGGTGCTGACTTCAGTTGCTGCTCGGCTTGCTACTGCTTTAGTTGTTGCTGCTGCTGTCTGCTTCTTGCTGCTACTTGCTGCTTGTTCAGCCACAAGGCAGCAGCCAAAAAAACACAAAAACAACTAGCAAATGGGAAAATTTAATATGTGTAGATAATAGACATAAGCAACTTCATTTTATTTCATTAGACCAACTTCATTTGATGCATAAATTAAATGCAATGAAAATCGCAAAATGCAAATTTTACCAATTTCTGAAAACAACATTAAGTGCCACTTTTCAAACAAAGATTTGATTAAGCAAATGAACTCCAACAAAGATGAAATTTGTATCAGATTGTAGATCAGAGAAAAATACTCAGATTTGATAACAGGACCGAATTCATAGGATGAGCAGAGCATTAAACCATAGCCATTAGAAAACAGATAAGTGGTGTTTAAAATCAAATCCTCATACTTAGCAAAATTCCGAGCATTTTAGTAAGTGATAATGACGTGTGGGCACATGTGCTATTTAATTAAATTTAATGATTTTATTAATATCCAGGGGCTGACCAGTGGGACCCACTGGTCAGGTTTGACAAATCAACATCACTGTTTTGGATAATGTCATTTATTAATAAAAAGAATTCTAGAAAATTCTGAAAATTATTTAAGCTTTGAAATTCAATATCTTTTAATATGTAACTCCGATGAAAATATTTTATACATCAAAGTTGATCGGAAAAATGCCACGAATACGAATACGCTACCCATGCCCCCACCACACCCCTCTAACATACCGAACCCGAGACTTTCCCCCTCCGGATCATTTGTTTGGTAATTACCCGGTACCGGTAAAACTTTCCGGATGGAAATGCTCTGAACAGAAAAGTTGTTCGGAATGAATCAACGATCGTGGATACCCTATCCACATGTCTTTTAGATATTCACGACACTACAGACATGGAACCTTCCCCCTCCGGGTCGTTTGTCGATAATCACCCGGAGCGGTAGTTCATCCCCGGATGAACTCCCGCTCCGAGCAATACACCTTGCACTGCGTTAGAGCACCGTTAACATTGCGTTTTCCATGTCTTGTATTTGTATTTCTATTATTGTCGTGTATTTATTGTTTCTCCCACGTCTCTTATTGTCCGGTAGTCCCGACTGACGCTGCCGATTCCCCTGTGATCGACTACATCGTCGACGACCGTACCTCTCCCGCGAGCTTCCAGGCAAGCAGAGCCATTCTCTTCCCCAGATATCGCCTACCTTTTCCGTACTTTTTTGCACTAGGCATTGTTACTGCTGCTGCTACGATTACAATCCTATTCAATTGCATAGCCTGATTTTGTCGCCCCTTGATGTACCTTTCTTCTCCTATGATGCCTATTATATTTATGCATTATTCAGCAGTGAACCCTGCGCATTGTTAGCTAGGACTAGATAGCGGGTCGTGATCACTCAGGGGGGTGAACACGGATACAATATATACAACTGCACAGGTACGAAACAAAGCAGACACCGCCAAAGGCCCCTATCTGGGTTATGCCTAGTCACCTCAAGTGTGGGCTATCAAGGAGTAATCCTTGTACTCCACTCGAGGCTGACTTTGTCTTGCCGCCATAGGGTCTTGGACAGCGGTTGTCCTTAAAGGTAAGAAGTCGGGCGACCTAACGGTGCCCGCAAGCGGTATATCGTCGGGAACGACTGGGAGGGTACGACCGACGTTAATGGCGTGGTTGGCCCCTGCTCGTATCTCGCGAGAGTTACCAAACCACGAAAGTCGAGCTCTACCAAAAGCAAACGCGATACAAGGTAAGGGGACGGTTCACCTTGTTGGTAACCGCAGTGACTTGGTGGGACGACAGGGCAGGCACCGATGTACTGGTGGTCCTGACTGCTGTCGTTGACCGCGGGTCGGTTAAGTCGAGGCAACGATAACAGTTGTTATGCAGGTTAATTAAAATGCTAAATGGTTCGGCGGATGTCTTGAGTAGCCTTTTTGGCTTGTACGCACTACCTACACGTGGGATGAGGAGTGTGGGCTCCCCTGCATCGTAGTCTCGTTCGAGGGTCTTCAGACGTCAGCAGTACCGCGGGCTGATTGCCGGGAAGTGGTGTTGTCTTCTCTTGCTCGAGAGGTGTATTTGTATTTGCTTTGATTTTTCTTCACCGGCCAGTCACGCACCATGCAGAAGTACGTTTGGGTTAGGGTCCAAAGCCCGGCGTACATAGGATATCGTCCGGCGGATGACCTCTCTGTTGATTGCCGAAGGATGGGCTACTTTGTGTCGGATAGCTTTGGTGGAGCGTTCCCTAACAAGGTTCCCGCCACCCTAGAGATCCGAGCGTCGTAGAGTCACGCCAGTGCACCCCTGCAGGGAAGATTAATCTATTCGAATAGCCGTGTTCACGGTAACAGGACGCTTTATGCTGAAGCTGGATCTTACCACTAGAAAATATTACTATTAAACTGTATGGTTCCGGGTCTTCTTCCTCGCAGGGAGTCGAGGAAGGGAACTCGGAGGCATTATTATTATTATTAAGCATTACAACTTATATTATACAATGTTGCAACAACTTCTTCTTCGTTGTTACTTTATGCTTTATATGAACTGTTGGCTGATTCTTACCTCATGCTGCAAGACATCGTCGGAAGATGCTAGTCTTCGATAGGCCTAGCTTCTTACCCTTATTCTGATTTTCTATCTTGCAGTCCACTATATACAGCCTCCCCTTTCCGTTGATACAAATGCATAATGCTTAGTAGCAGACGTAAGACTCGCGGGTATGCTAGATACTCACCTTTGCTTTATTTCCCCCTTTATGTTTTGCCTGATCGGCCGCTACAGTCGACGTTGGAGCCCAGGAGCAGGAGTACCCCGGAGGCGGATACTACTACGTCGAGACCCCCGCTGACCAGGACCAGGAGTAGTTTCGGAGGCTCCCAGGCAGGAGGCCTTGCCTTTTCGATCTGTATCTCTGATGTCATTTGTGGTAGCCTTCTTAAGGCATAACTTGACTAACTATGTCTGTACTCAGATATTATGGCTTCTATAACTTATGTATTCGGGTCCGCGTGAACCCCCTTTATTGTAACATATTGGTTTATCCTTTTGTGTTTAGTGTTGTGCTGTGATATTTTCACCGTGGCACCCTAATCTCAGCCGTGTACCCGGCGTGTATGATTACCGTACACGGATTGATTTTGGGGGCGTCACATGGGAGAAGTCTAGTTGTTAGTATTCATATGAAGTTGAAGTATTATGTGTTATTTGATACTTAAGTTGTGTTGTTATTTCTCTAGTGGTGTTATGTGAGTCGGACACTTAACACTTCACCTTTCATAGGCCTAGAGGAATACATTGTGCACAAAGGATGCTTATGGTGGGTTGCCGGAGTGACAGAAACCTGAACCCCAGTTCGCACACTTTTGCACAAGGGAGTTATGGATCCTCGATCGTAATGCCATGGTTAGGCTTATTCGTTAATTACTACCTTGTATTTGCGGATGCTTGCAAGGTGTGTAATCATAAGAGTGCACCTATGTTAGTCTAGAAGGTGTACTAGCATTGATCCACCCACCGACACTTATCGACACAATACATACTACTTGGCGGAATATGGTGAAAGTAACTTGACTATCTCTCCCATGTGCCCTCGAGAATGCTTTAGCTTTTATAAGTTCAGTTCCTAGGCTTATCCTTGTGAAAGCATTGGGCCACTTTCTACTCCTTAGTTACCTTGTTTACTTTGCTTGTCTTTTACCTTTCTGTTGCTTAAACCAAAAACCCCGAAATATTTACCTTGCAGTGTGTGCAACTTTTTCCTTATCCAGAGTCACTTGTCAACACCTTATGCTCCTAGTTGGGATCGACATCCTTATTTATCGAAAAGCTACAATTCATCCCCTAGAATTGTGGGTTATCAAGAATCGTTTATTGGCGCGGTTGACAGGGACGGCAACCCAACTAAACCTATCAACTTCTCCGCCATCAACGATCTTTTCTGGCACCATTGCCGGGGAGTGTAGCGCTATTGGTAATGAAGCTGGTAAGGAAACCTTTACTTTGTGTTGCTATTTTTATTTTTGCTGTTGCTACCCTCAATCTTTATGGACCCCTCTATTGTTGGTTCGTTGTTGGTGAGGAGCCGCCCCACGGCTGTGGTGGTCACTCCTACCCCTACTGAAATTGTGCCCTATAAAATACCAATTGGTATTATTGATTATGTCTTGGCTAATCGTCATACAGGAGAAGGACATCCGGGAGAAAACCTGCTATATTTATCACAATTATGTTCTTTATTTAAGCTTGCATGTGTAACGGTGGAGTTCTTCATGAAGAAATTATTCTCCGTATCACTTAAAGATAAAGCTTCAGATTGGTATAAGCTACTCGATAACTCTGATTTGCTTGAATGGCAAGAGCTTATGTCTCTCTTTTATGCAAAGTTTTATCCTCTTCGTGAAATTCACCAAGACAGAACTACATCTACAACTTTTAGTCTCGCTACGGAGAGAGCATCGCTCAAGCTTGGGGGAGACTGAAGTCCCTGATGCTCAATGTCCCAACCATGAGCTCCCCAAGGAAATTATACTTACAAATTTTTAAGCCAGGCTTTCTCGTCAGGACAAGGAGATGTTGGATGCCTCCTCTAGCGGGGTATTCCAGACCAGAAGTATAGAAGAAAAATGGGATCTTATTGAAAGGATCCAGAAGAATACTGAAGACTGGGAAATTGATAAAGGTATTGAACCCGCTATAAACTATGAGCATGACTACATTGAGAGTTATGTGAAGACTGATTACTTTAATACCTTTTTCTCTAAAATTGGTCTTGATTCCCAGCTAATGATTGAATTTTGCAAGGACTTTGCTTCTCATGTTAATTCTTCTAAGAAGAAGGAGAGTCAACATCATAAACCTTTCAAGGAGTCACCTATTGAGATTAATGTTACTGATCCTGTTTTACCTGCAGTTGTTTATGAACAACCTCCTTATCCCTCAAGGATAAAGGAGCGTTCTTTTGTTACAGGTATTATAAACAAAAATGGAAGGACCACTGATGAGCCTGAGGACCTGATCAAGGTCAAGCCTCAAGTTGCAATGGTTAATGATCTGGTAACCAGTGATATTGAAGAATCTACTATTAGTTTTTGTGCAGTCTCGACTAACATTGTCACAACCAAGAACAAAGGCCCAATTTCAGGTACACCTGTTGTATCTGTCAAAATAGGAGAGCATAACTACTCTGGGCTATGTGATTTGGGATATAGTGTCAGTGCTATTCCCTTCTCACTTTATCAAGAGATCATGCACGAGATTCAGCCGTGTGAGATCGAAGACATAGATGCCACGATTCATCTTGCAAGTAAACAGACAATATCTCCAGTTGGGATTGTAAGAGACGTTGAAGTACTCTGCGGGAAGGTAAAATATCCTACTGGCTTTCTTGTACTTGGTTCAGTGCAAGATAGTTATTTCCCTATTATCTTTGGTAGGACCTTCCTCAGCACTTGTGGAGCTATAATAGATTGCAAGAAAGGTAAAGTTTCTGTTGAATTCAATTTAATTTTTCTATGTTTTCTAAGCAGCCTCGTGGTACTGATTTGTCTAGTAATGAAAAAATTATTGAAGAAATTTCTTTTATCGCTATCCCTCCTGACGACACTTTGCAGCAATTTATGGAAGACCACGAGAATGACATGCGTATGCAGGAAATGAATGAGCTAGAAGACATATTCTTAAGACAACCTGCTATCCTGAAGCACAAGCTCCCGGTTGAACCTGTAGGAATCCTATCGCAACCAAAAGAAGACCCGGTGTTTGATCTAAAACCACTTCCCGATACGCTCAAGTACGCTTATTTAGATGAAAAGAAAGTATATCATGTTATTATCAATTCTAACCTTTCAGGGTATGAAGAAGAGCGATTATTGGAGACACTCCGCAGACACCGAGGTGCTATTGGCTATACTCTGGATGATCTCAAGGGTATCAGTCCATCCATTTGCCAACATACTATCAATCTCGAGCCCGATGCTAAACCGTTTGTTGATCATCAACAACGGTTGAACCCAAAGATGAAGGACGTAGTTAGGACGAAGGTTCTCAAACTTCTAGCCGCAGGTATCATCTATCCTATAACTGATAGTAAGTGGGTAAGTCCAGTTCATTGTGCTCCTAAGAAAGGAGGTATGAATGTTGTTCCTAATGATAAAAATGAAGTAATACCTCAGCGGACTATTATTGGATATAGAATGTGTATTGATTTCAGGAAGTTGAACAAGGCCACACGGAAGGACCACTATCCTGTGCCCTTTATTGATCAGATGCTTGAGCGGCTGTCTAAAAACACCCACTTTTTCTATCTTGATGGGTATTCTGGCTTCTCTCAGATTTATGTTGACACCGCGGATCAAGAGAAGACCACTTTCACGTGTCCTTATGGTAGTTATGCTTATAGGCGTATGTCTTTTGGTTTGTGTAATGCACCTTCTACTTTTCAGAGGTGTATGTCTGCTATATTTCATGGTTTTTGTGAGGAGATTGTGGAGGTCTTCATGGACGACTTTTCCTTCTATGGAACCTCCTTTGACCACTATCTCCACAATCTTAATAAAGTTCTGCAGAGATGTGAAGAAACAAATTTGGTGCTTAATTGGAGAAGTGCCATTTCATGGTTAACGAAGGTATAGTTATTGGTCACAAGATTTCCGAAAGGGGAATTGAAGTGGACAAGGCAAAGATTGAAGTTATTGAAAGGATGCCGTATCCGAGGGACATCAAAGGTTATCGTACTTTTCTCAGTCATGCTGGTTTCTATAGGAGATTTATCAAGGACTTTTCTAATACCTCGAGACCCCTCACCAATCTTCTCCAGAAGGACGTTCCTTTTGTATTTGATGAAGATTGTAAGGAAGCTTTCGAAGTTCTTAAGAAAGCTTTGATAACCGCTCCTATAGTACAACCACCTGACTGGAATTTTCCCTTTGAAATTATGTGTGATGCTAGTGATTTTGCTGTTGGAGCTGTTTTAGGACAAAGGGTTGATAAGAAGTTGAATGTCATACACTATTCTAGCAAAACCTTTGATAGTGCTCAAAAGAATTATGCTACTACCGAGAAGGAAATCTTGGCAGTGGTGTTTGCTTGTGATAAGTTTAGGAAATATACTGTTTATTCTAAGGTTATTATTCATACTGACCATGCTGCCATTAAGTATCTTATGCAGAAGAAGGATGCCAAACCAAGGCTCATAAGATGGGTACTCCTTCTTCAAGACTTTGATTTGTAGATTGTCGATAGAAAAGGAGAAGACAATCCGGTGGCGGACAACCTTTCAAGGATGGAAGATATTCCGCACGATCCTATTCCAGTCAATGACAGTTTTCCAGATGAACAACTTGCTGTTGTAAAAGTACAATCTCATTCCGATCCTTGGTTTGCAGATTATGCTAATTTTATTGTTGCAAAGTTTTTGCCTCCAAGTTTTACATTTCAGCAGAGGAAGAAATTCTTCACGGATTTGAGGCATTACTTTTGGGATGACCCACATCTTTATAAAGAATGTGCGGACAGGATCGTAATAAGGTGTATTCCGAAGCATGAGCAGAAAGACATTCTTCGACAATGTCACGATAGTCCCTATGGAGGACATCATGCCGGTGAAAGGACCGCACATAAAGTTCTAAAATTAGGGTTTTATTGGCCTACTCTTTTAAAGGACGCCAGAAGGTACGTTCTATCTTGTGATAAGTGTCAGAGAGTTGGTAACATTAGCATGAGAAATGAGATGCCTATGAATTACTCACTATTAATTGAACCTTTCGATTTCTGGGGTTTTGATTTTTTGGGTCCTTTTCCTCCTTCACAGAAGTACACACACATCTTAGTTGCTGTTGATTATTTAACCAAGTGGGTTGAAGCAATCCCCACTGAGAGTGTTGATCACAAGACATCTTTGAAAATGCTCAAGGATGTAATTTTTCCTAGGTTTGGTGTACCAAGGTACCTCATGATAGATGGAGGGTCACACTTCACGCATGGAACTTTTAAGAAAGCTCTAGCCAAGTACGATGTCAATCATAGAATTGCGTCACCGTACCCCCCTCAAACTAGTGGGCAAGTTGAGCTCACCAATAGAGAGATCAAGTTGATCTAACAGAAAACAGTAAACAGTTCTAGAAAGGACTGGTCCAAGAAGTTACGAGATGATTTGTGGGCGTATAGAATTTCTTACAAAAACCCCATGGGCATGTATCCATATAAGATGGTCTATGACAAAGCTTGCCATTTGCCATTAGAGTTAGAGCACAAGGCTTTCTGAGCTGTCAGAGAGCTGAATGCTGACCCAAAGTTAGCTGGTGAAAAGCGTCTCATGAACTTGACTTCTCTAGATGAGTGGAGAAGTGAAGCTTACGAGAGCGCTAAAATGTTCAAAGAAAAGGTAAATAAGTGGCACGAAAAAAGGATTCTGAAACGTGAATTTAATGTTGGTGATAAAGTTTTGTTGTATAGATCCCGTTTCAGGTTTTCTCCAGGTAAACTACTTTCCAGATGGGAATGACATTTTCATATCGAAGAAGTATATCGGTCCGGTGCAATCAAGATTAACAATTTTGAAGGCACCAAACCTCAAGTTGTGAATGGACAAAGACTCAAACATTACATGGCAGGTGATCCTATCAATGTGGATGTGAACATGATATATACAAGAACTCATGAAGAACATGTTGCAGCCCAGTTTCAGACACCGGCAGGAGCAGAATAAGAAAAAGTATGTATTACGGTAACGAAACATCGCGAACGTAAGTTTACTTTTCAAAGTTTTTGCAAAATTAGGAAAATTCCAAGCCCTAGTGGAGCCGGAGAGGAGCTCCAGGGGGCCCAGGAGGCCTCCCGGTGCGGCCCACTCCTGGCCGCTCCAGGCACCCTCCTGGGAGCCCCGGACTCCGACTCCGACTCCACCTTGGCTTGAAACCTTCCTTCTGTTGCGGAATTTTTGCTATATATTTACCCGGATCGTCCCGGCACCATATCTCTCGATTTTGCGTGTTTTCTTCTCGAGCTGTTTCTGCCAGGAAAACTTTCAGCAGATCTACGTGCCATGGCTTCCCCAAGTTCCCCCAAGGACAAGTTCGTCGTCAACATCATCAATCCTGTCAAAACCCTCTGTTAGGTATGTGCTAGGATCAAGTCTCACCTTGCATCATGTTAAAAATTTCAAAAGAAATTGAAATGGGAGAGAGAACACCCCCCCAGATGAATTTAATTGAAATGGCCAGAATAAAAGTTGCTCCAAAAATTCCTTTTATATTTTTGAAAAGTCTTATAAATGAGTGTGATCACATATCAAGTGATGTGGTAGCAATCCCATGCTCATGGATTTTTTAAATATTCAAACAGGACCTTGGAATTAATCAAATACCCCTATTTGAATTTGAATTCAAAAAGTTGAATTTCAAAAATGTTATGTCACAACCCCAAGTTAGGTATGTGCTAGGATCAGAGGTACCTTGCATTCATGCAAAAATTTCAAATTGCAATTCAAAAGTGGGGAAAAGAAAGCCCTGAGAAATTAAATCAAATAGCCAGAGAAAAATCTTTTTTCCAAAAATCATTTGAGTATTTGGAAAATTCCTATAGATGGTGCTGATCATTTTAAAAATGGTTTGGGAGCAATCCCATGCTCATGGAATTTTCTAATATTCAAACAGTGGCTTTGGAAATCAAATAAAATCCTATTTGACTTGAAATTCAAATTATTTGAATTTCAAAAATGCCCAAAAGTTCTGAGTGGCTAGCTCTCTATTTTATGAGGCCACATAAAAATTTGGGGCATTTAATAAATTGCCTAGGTATTTTGTTTTCTAGGCAGAACAAATAGAACAGAATTAAATAAAAAGAAAAGAGAAAGCAGAGAGCTTACCTCCCGCACCAGGCGAGGCCCACCTCCTTGGCCCCGGCCCAGCCCACCGAGCCACCTTGTCTTCTTCCTCCCCGCCCCTCCAAGCACCTCGCTGGAGGGCAGAGCACGGCGACGACGCCACGGCGACGTCCCGGCCCTTCTAGACCTCCCCCTCCCTCTCTCTTGTGCCACGGAGTCGCGCAGAAGCCCCCCCCACACCCCAGCTCTCTCCCAGACCCTCTCCTTCCCCTCCGGCGACGAGAAACCGAGCACCCCCGAAGCACAGCCGAAGCGCGGCGACGCCCCGACGTGGCCACCGTGCCCCCCTCGCCGAGCCGAGCTGTCCAGTGCATCCGCTGCCGTCGTCTTCGTCATCTCCCGCACAGAATCGAACCGAGGAGCTCCCCAGGCGTCGCCCGTGGCTTCGAGTTGCCGCCGGCCGCCGACGACCCCCAAGTCGACTTCGACGCCGTGCTGCTTTCCCCGCCCCCTTCGTCCTCTCCATCGCCACTGGTGAGCTCGTGGCTCCATTTCCCCCCCATCCGTGCGTCTCCCCGGGCTCTCTGTGCTAGTCCGCCATGGACAGTGTCTCCGGCCGCCGCCTCCCGACGTCGAAGCCATGGCCTGGAGCCTCCCCCTCGAACCCCTCCTAGTCCAGACGACGCGCGACGTCGCGGGCTTCGTCCCAGTGCCCCCAGCCTCCTCCCCGTGTCCCGTAACGCCGTTCCGTTAGAGCGCCGCCACGCACTGGACGCCGGCGGCTAACCGCCGGGCACTTAGGAGTTAACCCACCCCTAATCACTCCCTAATACCATTGACTCGTGGGCCCAAGGCCACTAACTAACCCCTGGTTAGTTTAACTAACCGGGTTAATTAACCCCCCCCCCACTGACAGCCCGGACCCACGCGTCAGCAGCCCCCTGACGTCACCCTGGCGTCAGGCTGACGCAGTAAATCAGTTAAATGGTTTATTTATTTCCAGAAATTCCAGAAAATACCCCAAACTTTGGAAATTCATAGAAAATTCATCCTAACTCCAAATATAGCAAATAATATGTCTAAAATTATCAGAAAAATACACGGATTAAGAATATGCAAAAAAATTTCATGTTTTACCATTTTAAAATGGGTGAACAATAGCAAACATGCATATGGACCCTTTTCAATTTCAAATTTGGGATGATTTTGCAAATGATTTTGCAACACCCTTATTTCCAATGGTTTCATCCACACCTCAGAAACATTACTTCAACTATACAACATCACTTCATGATCAAACTTTTCAGATGAACTTTCATGCATCCAAATGCATTTGAAATTCATCGATAAATCAACTGGAGTTTGAATTTGCATTTCAAATGCAATATACTCCTTTTAAATGGAATGCTCAACACATCAGTACCTTGAACATCACCATTACAATCTTATTCATGTGATTGTGCATTGTACATTATGTTGATCCTATGATTGTCATGTTGCTGATAGAAGTGGATTCGGAGCTCGAGATCACCCCCTTCGTTGAAGACTCCATTATCAAAACCTCGTCAGCAAGGCAAGCAAACCCCCATTGATCATGTCTATAAAATCCCACTTCCCTCTCATGTCTCGCTTATGCATTGTTTAGGATGATCACCATGATAACGTTTCTACCGCATAGTTGAACCCATATCCTTTGCATGACCTATCATCTTGTCACAGTAGTAAGCAAACCACAATCCTAGCACATGTAGGAGTTGGTTGACATCATGTAGCCCCTGCAACTGTTACTACTTATTGCATGCTTAGTGGTATAATGAGGTTGCTTATGATGTGAGTCGGGATGACAAAAATGGTGTTGATGAAAGTGAAACGTGTTGGTGAATCTACCCTAATACAAGCTGAACGATGAGAGGCTGTGTAGGAGTACACAGTGGATTGTCTCGTTGAACACCGCCCTAAGCCCGAGTTCTTGTGTAGTGATCCAAGAAGAAGAGTAAAACCACACATTGGGCTCACTGACCCCTCTCATCCTAGTACCTCACCCCGTTCGAACCCCAAGAGTCGCAGTAGTTCGGAGTTCTGGTAGAGCTCTAGCACGGTCTGCGAAGTGGATGAACGGCTTTTCAAGACCGGCTTGGGACCCTGCACACATCATTTGAGGCTGTACTGGAACCTCGGCCGGACTTCCATACGGATCCCCCTCAGATAGGCGACTCTCTGGACTAGAACGGAGCTCTGGGCGAAGTGTTGTGGTGGCATCCTCGCTGTCACCTCTTGAACGGTGACACGCAAAAGGCGGTAACTGATGACACGTGTGTGTAGCGGTACACCCTTGCAAGGTTAACAAAACTATTCGAATAGCCGCGTCCGCGGTTAAGGACTGCTTGGAGAGCTGTGCTCGATTATTAGACAACTTGAACTGGATACTTCTAAAACTCGCAAGATAAGCGTGAATGCTATGGTGTGCTTCTCGTGGGGAAGCCGAGGAAGTAACCATAGTGGTGTATTTGGTTGAAGAGATGTAGTGGACTCGTGTACGCTTCTTACCTCAAGTCTGGTACTCGTAGTTCAGGACTAGCCAAGTCAAAGCTGGCACTTATGCAAGTGAAACCCCACCCCCCTGTACCTTGATACATATGCATGAGTAGTATAGTTCCTATGTAAGTCTTGCTGAGTACGATTTTGTACTCACGTTTTCTTAATCTATGTTTTAGATGAACCCACCGACCCCGATGGTGGCTTCTAACCAAAGCTCGAAGAATGAAGACTCCGACCAAGACCAAGCTAGTGTAGTCCCAGTCAGACGACTGGTTCCCTCGTGGAGGGCTTGTTTTTAGATAAGGCTTCTCTAAGCCATTTGTTAAACTTGTCTGTACTCAGACCTACTTGCTTCCGCTTGTTTGTTGTAATGTTGGATCACATGCTTGTGATCTCTGTGTGCACTCTGTAAGAGTTATTAATAAAGATATATACTTTGTAGAGAATTGCAATGATACCTGCTGTTGATGCAAGGCATGTGTGCTGCGTGTATGTTTATAACATGCATGTCTTCGTATGGGTTTTCGAGACCTTAGTTGTGATCTGGCTGGCGGTCTTTTATACACCAAGTGGCCCTTAGATGTGCGCAGCTTGGGGCATCGCGATGCGATTGTTCGAGACTCTGTCTCGTGCACACTTTGATGTATGATCGAGCCCGCCCTAGACCCCGACTAAGTGATCGGGCTGGAGTAAGTCTATGTAAGGGTTATAATACAATCGATAGTATGGTTGAGGCGACATGTCTATGAGTATGGGAGTTCACCACCCATATCATTTAGACTTGTGTGCGGACGATGAGGACCCATTTCAGTTGATCATCCGGCCTGGATGGGACGCCCCTCACGTTCGATGCTTTCCGAGAACGTTCAGTGCTTGGCCTTGTCTGCTTAGACAAGTGGGTACGGTTCTCGGCTCTCCATATGATTGTGTTGTAGCGAGGCTTGCATACGCTAACCCCGGGTCCCGACAGACTTGGTATCAGAGCAGGACTGACTGTAGGATTATCAGCCTTGGCCGAAGTCGAGTCTAGCCTTCTATAGTTATATAGTTACTATGGGTATATAAGGGAACAACGTAAGGCTTCTTTTTCTCCTTACCCTCATCGATCTGAGTTCTGAGTCACCCTCATCTTATTCTACGGGAAGATAGGATTAGGCTCACCTCTGTCTTACTAGAACATCTCGTTGATTGCCTCCTTATAACCGTAGGATGGTTATGGTTGTCCAGAGTCTTCGTATTTTGAGTTCCTTGAAGAAGTTCTGTCCAATTTCTTCGAGGTTGTTTCATTTTCCATCCCAGTGTAGCCGTTATGTTGCCGGATTTGTTCCGTGTTTCTTTGAATCATTGACTTTGCATTATAGTCTTCTCCTTCTGAAATCGTATCCTTTTATCCTTGACTCCATCGTACAACCTGTTCTGATTGTTGATTTTTATCACACAGGATGTCAGGTGGAACTCGTAGTGCTGTTCTTCGGAATCGAGACCGTGATCGGAATCGAAATGATGATGAACCTCTACCATCGCCTTCTGCGGCAGAAATCATGATGGAAGCTGAGCGGAATAGACGTGATCAAACACGCCTTCTGGAGCTCATCGAGCAGAATACCGCCCACCATCGTAATGTGGTGGTCAGCATTCAGGACTTCATCCTCCTCAAGCCACCGGTATTCCGATGTTCTTCTGAGCCCCTTGAAGCTGATGATTGGCTCCGTTCCATCGAGCGTAAGCTTGATACTGCACATGTTGCTCCCGATGACCGAGTTGTTTTCGCGGTATACTTCTTGGAATGTGCTTCTCTTGAGTGGTGGGAGAACTATGTTGCAATGCAGCCAGATGGTCACGTAGTGACTTGGCAGGAGTTCTGTGTTGCCTTTCGAGGGTACCACATTCTGGATGAGTTGATGGAGCGCAAGAAGGAAGAGTTCTGCAATCTTAATCAAGGAGAGATGTCCATCCATGAGTATGTGAGGGAATTCAACCGTCTTTCTCGGTATGCCCAAGATGAGATCACCACCGATGCCAGAAAGCAGGCAAGGTTCCGCAAGGGACTTAGCCCCATCCTTCGTCATGACCTCAACCTCATCGAATTTGCCACCTTTGAGGATTTAGTCAACAGATCCTTCAGAGCTGAGCATGGCAATGAAGTTTTCGAAAAGTCTCGCAAGCATGCTCTTGAGCTTGCCCCTTCTTCCAGTTCACGCCCTCAGAAGCGTATGATCTCGATTCCTAACAGTTAGATCCACCAAAACAACCCACCGAGGCTATCCCTTGTGCCGCCTCGTCCACCAGCTCCACCAAACAACCCAGCTCCCCGCACTATCTTTGGAGCCTGCTTTAGATGTGGCCAGCCTGGTCACTACTCTCGTGAGTGCCCTGTCAACCAAAATGCTCCACCCCATGCCAAAGGAAAACCCACTGTACGTGCCAAACCACCGCCAGAGGTTCCCACCGCTAATCCATCCACCTCAGAAAATCTTGGACGTGTGAACCAAATCTCAGCTGAGGAAACTGATGGTACTTCTGACGTCATTCTTGGCACACTCTCAGTCAATTTTGTTCCCACTTCTGTTCTTTTCGATCCAGGAGCTTCTCACTCATTCATGTCGGAAAGTTATGCACTTCGACATGATGTATCCTTTGAAGAAATGTTCACCCCTATGATCATTCAAACTCCTGGTTCCAAGTGGAAAACTAATAGAGTAAGCCATGGTAATCAAATTGCAATTGAGGGTTTAGTATTCCTTGCTTCACTCATAGCCCTCAAGTCTTCAGACATTGATGTCATCCTTGGTATGGATTGGTTATCAAGACAACATGGTTTTCCTGATTGTAAAGCCAAGTCAGTTAGACTAACACACCCTTCAGGCCAGACAATAGTTTACTCCTCACCAAGAACAAGAACCCAGGTGCATTCTTTGATTGTGCTTCCCCTTCCCGACCTTGAAGATGTTCCGGTGGTTCGTGACTTTCCGGATGTCTTTCCTGAAGAGCTGCCGGGCATGCCACCCGACAGGTGTGTAGAGTTCATGGTTGATCTTGCCCCAGGCACAACCCCAATTTGCAGACGCCCATACAAAATGGCCCAACGTGAGTTAGCTGAGCTTAAAACCCAACTGGAAGCTTTGTTGGAAAAAGGCTTCATCCGCCCTAGCTCATCGCCATGGGGTTGCCCCGTTCTGTTCATAACGAAAAAAGATGGAACAGAAAGGATGTGCGTAGACTATCGCCCGCTAAATTTAGCGACGATAAAGAACAAATACCCACTGCCCAGGATCAACGATCTTTATGATCAACTAGCAGGATCCTCTGTCTTCTCCAAGACGGATTTGAGATTAGGTTATCATCAAATCAAAATCCGAAATGAGGACATTCCCAAAACGGATTTTACTACTCGTTATGGTCTTTACGAGTACACCGTCATGTCCTTCGGTTTAACCAATGCCCCCGCCACTTTCTCACGCATGATGAATTCGATCTTCATGGAGTATTTGGACCAGTTCGTCGTGGTTTACCTCGATGACATCCTTATATACTTGAAGAACAAAGAAGAACATGCCAAACACCTAAGGCTGGTATTGATGAAACTTAGAGAGCATCGCCTGTATGCTAAATTCTCCAAGTGTGAATTTTGGCTACCAGAAGTGACCTACTTAGGCCACGTGATTTCTGCAAAAGGCATTGCTGTGAATCCCGAGAGAGTTCAGGCCGTCCTTGACTGGACTCCACCTGAATCGGTTAAGCAAGTTAGGAGTTTTCTTGGCCTAGCCAGCTATTGCCGTCGCTTCGTCGAGAACTTTTCAAAAGTTGCAAAACCTCTGACTGAACTCCTCAAGAAAGATAATAAATTCCTATGGACTCCCAAGTGCGAGGAAAGCTTTCAAGAGCTAAAAAGAAGATTAACTTCTGCACCCGTACTTGCACCTCCAGACACCAAAAAGGATTTCGAAATCTATTGTGACGCATCACGGCAAGGGTTAGGATGCATACTTCTGCAAGATCGACATGTGGTAGCTTATGCTTCACGCCAGTTGCGGCCACATGAAGAGAACTATCCTACCCATGACCTTGAACTCGCTGCCGTAGTTCATGCCCTAACAACTTGGCGACATTACCTCCTTGGTAATCGTTGTGAGATCTATTCCGACCACCAAAGCCTCAAATACATTTTCACCCAGCCAGATCTTAATCTCAGGCAAAGACGCTGGATTGAGTTGATAAAAGATTACGACGTAGTAATTTCTTACACCCCAGGCAAAGCCAATGTCATGGCTGATGCACTAAGTCGTAAGTCGTATTGTAACAACCTCATGTTACAACAGTATCAACCACTTATTCATGAGGAATTTCGAAAGCTTAATCTCGAGATTGTTCCTCGTGGATCTCTTTTCAACTTGGTGGCGAAACCAACCCTTGAGGATCAAATCATGGTTGCCCAAAGGCGTGCACGAGGTGTTCGCCGGATCAAGGAGAACATTGCTAGCGGAGTTGCTAAATGTTTCTCCACAGATAGTAAAGGAACGGTATTCTATGGAAATCGTTTGGTAGTACCTAAGAATAGGGATCTAAGGCATCTCATCCTCAAAGAAGCCCATGACACACCCCTCTCAATTCATCCCGGTAGCACAAAAATGTACCGAGATCTACGCCAGAGATTTTTGTGGACTAGGATGAAGAGAGACATTGCTCAATTTATTGCCGAATGTGATGTTTGTCGTCGCATTAAGGCCGAACCCCAAAGACCTGCTGGTACACTTCAACCTTTGCCTATTCCAGAGTGGAAATGGGACAAAGTCGGTATGGACTTCATCACCGGCTTTCCAAAAACCCAGAAAGGAAACGATGCCATCTTCGTTGTCATAGATAGGCTTTCCAAAGTTGCTCACTTCCTTCTAGTTCGCGAGTCTATAACTGCTAGCCAATTAGTGGACTTGTATGTCTCTAGAATTGTGTCCCTTCATGGTGTTCCTTTGGAAATCAATTCTGATCGTGGTAGCCTTTTCACCTCTAGATTTTGGGGAAGCTTCCAACGTGCTATCGGAACTCATCTCTCCTTTAGTACAGCTTTCCATCCTCAGTCTAGTGGTCAAGTCGAAAGGGTTAACCAAATTCTTGAAGACATGCTCAGAGCTTGTGTTATATCTTTCGGAAAGAATTGGGAGAAGTCTCTTCCATTTGCCGAATTTGCTTATAACAATAGTTTTCAATCATGTCTGAACATGGCTCCTTTTGAACTCCTTTATGGACGACGATGTCGAACACCCCTTAACTGGTCAGAAACCGGCGAAAGACAATTCTTTGGACCGGATATGATCAAGGAAGCAGAAGAGCAAGTTCGCATTGTTCGTGATCAATTGAAAGCCGCGCAGTCTCGTCAGAAAAGCTACTATGATCTTCATCATAGGCAGGAGAGCTACAATCTGGATGAGAAGGCTTACCTTCGGGTTACTCCTCTGAAGGGAATCCAACGTTTCGGTATCAAAGGCAAGTTGCCCCCACGTTACATCGGACCTTTCTGCATTATTGCTAAACGTGGAGAAGTTGCCTACCAACTTGAACTACCCCCGCACCTTTCCCGAGTACATGATGTATTCCATGTGTCACAACTCAAGCATTGCTTCAAGGACCCCATCTGCGAACTCGACCATGAAACGCTTGATCTCCAAGATGACCTTTCTTATCAAGAATACCCCGTTCGTATTCTTGATTCCGCAGAGCGTGTCACTCGCCGAAAGAAGATCAAGTTTCTGAAAGTTCAGTGGTCACACCACTCAGAGAAAGAAGCCACGTGGGAAAGAGAAGACCGTCTCAGTGCCGAGTACCCCTCCTTCCTCCCGCAGACTTCTGAATCTCGGGACGAGATTCCTTTGAGTGGGGGCGAGTTGTCACAACCCCAAGTTAGGTATGTGCTAGGATCAGAGGTACCTTGCATTAATGCAAAAATTTCAAATTGCAATTCAAAAATGGGGAAAAGAAAGCCCTGAGAAATTAAATCAAATAGCCAGAGAAAAATCTTTTTCCAAAAATAATTTGAGTATTTGGAAAATTCCTATAAATGGTGCTGATCATTTTAAAAATGGTTTGGGAGCAATCCCATGCTCATGGAATTTTCTAATATTCAAACAGTGGCTTTGGAAATTAAATAAAACCCTATTTGACTTGAAATCCAAATTATTTGAATTTCAAAAATGCCCAAAAGTTATGAGTGGCTAGCTCTCTATTTTATGAGGCCACATAAAAATTTGGGGCATTTAATAAAATGCCTAGGTATTTTTTTTCTAGGCAGAACAAATAGAACAGAATTGAATAAAAAGAAAAGAGATAGCAGAGAGCTTACTTCTCGCACCAGGCGAGGCCCACCACCTTGGCCCCGGCCCAGCCCACCGAGCCACCTTGTCTTCTTCCTCCCCGCCCCTCCAAGCACCTCGCTGGAGGTTAGAGCACGGCGACGACACCACGACGACGTCCAGGCCCTTCTAGACCTCCCCCTCCCTCTCTCTTGTGGCACGGACTAGCGCAGAAGCCCCCCCCCCCCCGCACCCCAGCTCTCTCCCAGACCCTCTCCTTCCCCTCCGGCGACGAGAAACCGAGCACCCCCGAAGCACAGCCGGAGCGCGGCGACGCCCCGACATGGCCACCGTGCCCCCCTTGCCGAGCCGAGCTGTCCAGTGCATCCGCTGCCGTCGTCTTCGTCATCTCCCGGACAGAATCGAACCGAGGAGCTCCCCAGGCGTCGCCCGTGTCTTCGAGTTGCCGCCGGCCGCCGCCGACCCCCAAGTCGATTTCGACGCCGTGCTGCTTTCCCCGCCCCCTTCGTCCTCTCCATCGCCACTGGTGAGCTCCCAGCTCAATTTCCCCCCCATCCGTGCGTCTCCCCGGGCTCTCTGTGCTAGTCCGCCATGGACAGTGTCTCCGGCCGCCGCCTCCCGACGTCGAAGCCATGGCCTGGAGCCTCCCCCTCGAACCCCTCCTAGTCCAGACGACGCGCAACGTCGCGGGCTTCGTCCCAGTGCCCCCAGCCTCCTCCCAGTGTCCCGTAACGCCGTTCCGGTAGAGCGCCGCCGCACACTGGACGCCGGCGGCTAACCGCCGGGCACTTAGGAGTTAACCCACCCCTAATCACCCCCTAATCCCACTGACTCGTGGGCCCAAGGGCACTAACTAACCCCTGGTTAGTTTAACTAACCGGGTTAATTAAGCCCCACCCACTAACAGCCCGGACGCACGCGTCAGCAGCCCCCTGACGTCACCCTGGCGTTAGGCTGACGCAGTAAATCAGTTAAATGGTTTATTTAATTCTAGAAATTCCAGAAAATACCCCAAACTTTGGAAATTCATAGAAAATTCATCCTAACTCCAAATATAGCAAATAATATGTCTAAAATTATCAGAAAAATACAAGGATTAAGAATATGCAATTTGTTTTCATGTTTGACCATTTTAAAATGGGTGAACAGTAGCAAACATGCATATGGACCCTTTTCAATTTCAAATTTGGGATGATTTTGCAAATGATTTTGCAACACCCTTATTTCCAATGGTTTCATCCACACCTCAGAAACATTACTTCAAATGTACAACATCACTTCATGATCAAACTTTTCAGATGAACTTTCATGCATCCAAATGCATTTGAAATTCATCGATAAATCAACTGGAGTTTGAATTCGCATTTCAAATGCAATATACTCCTTTTAAATGGAATGCTCAACACATCAGTACCTTGAACATCACCATTACAATCTTATTCATGTGATTGTGCATTGTACATTATGTTGATCCTATGATTGTCATGTTGCTGATAGAAGTGGATTCGGAGCTCGAGATCACCCCCTTCGTTGAAGACTCCATTATCGAAACCTCGTCAGCAAGGCAAGCAAACCCCCATTGATCATGTCTATGAAATCCCACTTCCCTCTCATGTCTCGCTTATGCATTGTTTAGGATGATCACCATAATAACGTTTCTACCGCATAGTTGAACCCATATCCTTTGCATGACCTATCATCTTGTCACAGTAGTAAGCAAACCACAATCCTAGCAGATGTAGGAGTTGGTTGACATCATGTAGCCCCTGCAACTGTTACTGCTTATTGTATGCTTAGTGGTATCATGAGGTTGCTTATGATGTGAGTCGGGATGAAAAACAAGGTGTTGATGAAAGTGAAACGTGTTGGTGAATCTACCCTAATACAAGGTGAACGATGAGAGGCTGTGTAGGAGTACACAGTGGGTTGTCTCGTTGAACACTGCCCTAAGCCTGAGTTCTTGTGTAGTGATCCAAGAAGAAGAGTACAACCACACATTGGGCTCATTGACCCCTCTCATCCTAGTACCTCACCCCGTTCGAACCCCAAGAGTCGCAGTAGTTCGGAGTTCTGGTAGGGCTGTGGCACGGTCTGCGAAGTGGATGAACGACTTTTCAAGACCGGCTTGGAACCCTGCACACATCGTTTGAGGCTGTACTGGAACCTCGGCCGGACTTCCATTCGGATCCTCCGCAGATAGGCGACTCTCTGGACTAGAACAGAGCTGTGGGCAAAGTGTTGTGGTGGCATCCTCGCTGTCACCTCTTGAACGGTGACACGCAAAAGGCGATAACTAATGACACATGTGTGTAGCGGTACACCCTTGCAAGGTTAACAAAACTATTTGAATAGCCGCGTCCGCGGTTAAGGACTGCTTGGAGAGCTGTGCTCGATTATTAGACAACTTGAACTGGATACTTTTAAAACTCGCAAGATAAGCGTGAGTGCTATGGTGTGCTTCTCGTGGGGAAGCCGAGGAAGTAACCATAGTGGTGTATTTGGTTGAAGAGATGTAGTGGACTCGTGTACGCTTCTTACCTCAAGTCTGGTACTCGTAGTTCAGGACTAGCCAAGTCAAAGCTGGCACTTATGCAAGTGAAACCCCACCCCCCTTTACCTTGATACATATGCATGAGTAGTATAGTTCCTATGTAAGTCTTGCTGAGTACGATTTTGTACTCACGTTTGCTTAATCTATGTTTTAGATGAACCCACCGACCCCGATGGTGGCTTCTAACCGAAGCTCGAAGAATGAAGACTCCGACCAAGACCAAGCTAGTGTAGTCCCAGTCAGACGACTGGTTCCCTCGTGGAGGGCTTGTTTTTAGATAAGGCTTCTCTAAGCCATTTGTTAAACTTGTCTGTACTCAGACCTACTTGCTTCCGCTTGTTTGTTGTAATGTTGGATCACATGCTTGTGATCTCTGTGTGCACTCTGTAAGAGTTATTAATAAAGATATATAGTTTGTAGAGAATTTCAATGATACCTGATGTTCATACAAGGCATGTGTGCTGCGTGTATGTTTATAACATGCATGTCTTTGTATGGGTTTTCGAGACCTTAGTTGTGATCTGGTTGGCGGTCTTTTATACACCAAGTGGCCCTTAGATGTGCGCAGCTTGGGGCATCGCGATGCGATTGTTCGAGACTCTGTCTCGTGCACACTTTGATGTATGATCGAGCCCGCCCTAGACCCCGACTAAGTGATCGGGCTGGAGTAAGTCTATGTAAGGGTTATAATACAATCGATAGTATGGTTGAGGCGACTTGTCTATGAGTATGGGAGTTCACCACCCATATCATTTAGACTTGTGTGCGGACGATGAGGACCCATTTCAGTTGATCATCCGGCCTGGATGGGACGCCCCTCACGTTCGATGCTTTCCGAGAACGTTCTGTGCTTGGCCTTGTCTGCTTAGACAAGTGGGTGCGGTTCTCGGCTCTCCATATGCTTGTGTTGTAGCGAGGCTTGCATACGCTAACCCCGGGTCCCGACATGTTAAAAACTTGGGAATGACTAACTACTGGTCATGTAAGTCCATATATAATTTTTGAGCATTTATAAAAATTCCTAACTATTTCATTTAATGGGAAAACAAATTACAGAAAAGAAAATAAAGAAAGGAAAGATTAAACAGACAGGAAAAATAGAAAAACCCTTACCTGTCGCCTAGGCGAAGCCAGCCCAGCCGGCCTAGCTAGCCCAAAGGGGAAAGGGGGTATTCTTCCCCACCCCGCGCCCCCAAGCTGCTCGGTGGAATGCCACCGAGCCAGCCGAGCACGTCGCTGCTTCCCCAGTCGCCACTTGCCCCTCTGGAGCCTTCTAGTCGCGCCTCGCAGCTCCTGGAGACGCCGTGCTTCCTTTGACCCCTCCAGAGCCTCTCCCTCTCACTCTCTCGCCGAGTTCGACGACGACCCAAGCGCCGCCGTCGCCATGGTTTGAAGCACGCGTAGCCCCCGTCGTCCCCGAGCCGCGCCATCGTGTCCATAGTCTTCTTCATCGTCGTCTACGCCGAGCCGCAGAAGGAATGGCCCCGAGACGCCTTGTAGCCGCCGAGCGCTTCATCGTCTAACACTCCGGCCGCCGCGCGCCATCGCCTGATTATCCACCACCAGGACACCCCCGAGCTTTCCGTCTGCTCCGTTGAGTGCGCTGTGAGCTCCTGAACTTTTCCCCTAACCTGGTGCCTCCCCATTCGATCCCTATTTCGATCCGCCATGGACACCGGAGCACATCGCCGCCGCAGCTCTCGACGGTGAGCAACCGCGAACCAAGCAAGCCCCAGACCGTGTCCATCTTCTTCCATGTTTCCTTGCGCGTCGAACGCACCCACCCGGGGTTCAATTGATGCACTGTGGCGACGTTTGCCTCGCGGCCGTGCCTCTGTTGCCGCCGGTGAGGTCCCCGTCGTTGCCTCCGTCACCCCTTGGCCATGCCATGGCTTGCACGCGACCCGCGAGTGCATGGGTTGCACTCCAGTGCCTTTGGCGTTGCGAATCATGCCCCGCGCCGCCGTCCCTTGTGACTCCGCCGTGCTGGGTGGTCGCCGGCGTTGAGCCGCTGGCAAGGTGATGTGGCCGTGGTTAGTTTAAACCACTAACCAGCCACACCAGCCACTGACATGTGGGCCCAGGCCACTAATTAATTTCTGGTTAATTTAATCAAACCAGTTTAATTAACTAACCCCACTGACATGCTGACCCCACACGTCCGAGCACCCCCTGACGTCAGCATGACCTCATGCTGATGCAGTAAATGTTTTCTATTTAAATCAATTCTAGAAAATCCAGAAAATACTTCAAACTTTGGAAAATCATAGAAAATTCATCGTAACTCCAAATGTAGCAAATAATATGTCTAAAATTATTAGAAAAATTCAAGGAATCTGAATATGAAATCTGTTTTCATGTTTGACCAAGTTTTCTTGGGTGAACAGTGGTAACAAAGCATATGCATTCCTTTTAAATTCAAAATGGAGTTTGAATTTGCAATTCATTTGCAATACACTCCTTTTAAATGGAATTCCCTCACACATCAGAAGAATATACATCAAGTTTCAAACTTCAACCATGTGCTTGTGCATTTTATTTACTTTGCCTCCTTGTTTGTTGTTTGTCAAGTAGAAGTGGAACAGGAACAGGAGGCTTCTTAAGCCATTTGTTAAACTTGTCTGTACCCATACATAACTTGCTTCCGCATGCTTGTTGTAATGTTGGATCACGGTCTTGTGATCTCTGTGTGCACTCTGTAAGAGTTATCAATAAAGTTGTATACTTTGTAGAGAATTCCAATGATACCTGCTGTTCATACTAGACATGTGTGCTGCGTTTATGATTATAACATGCATGTCTTAGTATGGGTTTTCGAGACTTTAGTTGTGATCTGGCTGGCGGTCTTTTATACACTAAGTGACCCTTAGATGTGCGCAGCTTGGGGCATCGCAATGCGATTGCTCGTGACTCTGTCACGTGCACACTTTGATGTATGATCGAGCCCGCCCTAGACCCTGTAAGTGATCAGGCTGGAGTAAGTCTATGTAAGTGTTATGAGATAGTCGATAGTATGGTTGACGCGACTTGTCTGTGAATATGAGAGTTCATCACCCATATCATTTGGACTTGTATGCGGCGATGAGGACCCATCTCAGGTGATCATCCGGCGTGGATGTATGCCCCTCACGTACGATGCTTTCCGAGAACGTTCTGTGCTTGGCCTTGTCTACTTAGACAAGTGGGTACGGTTCTCGGCTCTCCATATGACTATGTTGTAGCGGGACTTGCATGCGCTAACCCCGGGTCCCGACAGACTTGGTATCAGAGAAGGACTGACTATAGGATTATCAGCCTTGGCCAAAGTCGATTCTAGATTGCTATAGTTATATAGTTACTCTGGGTATATAAGGGAACAACGTAAGGCTTCTTTTTTCTCCTTACCTCATCGTTCTGAGTTCTGAGTCACCCTCATCTTGTTCTACGGGAAGATAGGACTAGGCTCATCCTTGTCTTACTAGAATATCTCGTTGTTATCTTCCTTGTAGCCGTAGGAAAGTTGTGTTCGGTTTGCTATAGTTTTTGTGCTTCCTGATTTCTTACATCGTATGTAAGTGTTGTTTCTACATTGCAAGAAAAGACATTACTTACAATTACAGCCGTTATGCTGTCCGAGTCATTCCAAGTTTCTTCATATTCTGATGCATTTGCAAACTCCTTCTTTCTGTTTCATATCGCAGATCTTCCCCCTCGGCAGATTGTTCGTTTGACTGCCTCGGTGTGTGTGGCCATCCCGCCATGCTGATCGAGATGATGTCCTTCATTGGATACCGATGGTACCCTGAGTACACTGTTGAGGAGTAGTTCCTTGACTTCAACCAGACCCAGTTCCACTGCATTGTCAGGATCTACCCGCACCACACTGGAGTCACTCAGCCTATCCACTTTGGACATGGCATTGGCATGACTGAGAACATGGCTGTGCAGGATGTTGCATACTCATGTATGACTCTGCTGAGAGAGGAGCACGCTATGCGTGGAGGCACATCTTTCCGCTATATCCCTGCTGCACTTCCAGGAGAAGAGGGATATTACACCAGATTGTACACAGATCACTCTTTGGAGGATCCTTTGCTTCAGATCACTGCTCGGCACGCTTGTGATAGAGATCGTGATGCACGTGCCCTTCGTTTTGAGCTTCACGCCACCCGTGTCCGTCTGTATCGAGCACTTACACTTCTGGCTCCATTTGTGAGTGTTGGATCAGTGGAGTATGATGCTATCTACTCAGTCAGGACATAGATGCCTTCTCGAGTTGCTTGGCCCGAGATTGGAGGCATTTTTTCACCCCGTGGTCCTTTGCTTCCACCCTACGATGGACCTAGGCCCCATCCTTGCCCAAATGGATATTAGGGTCCACAGGCCTCCGTGTTTTCCGATGGTCACCTTCAGCTACCGGGTTACGCGGGTAACTATTACCAGGATTACTATGGAGATGGAGATGAGTGAGACCGCCTGTGGTCTTACTCCAGTGAGGATGTAGTAGTATCTTTAGTATATTGTACGCAAGGTGTTCTAAGTTCCAGAGGCTTAGATAAATAATGTATAGGAAGTCAGAGTGCCTCTGAAGGATGTATCATCTTCATCACGTTTGTATCATCTTAATCACGTTTGTATGACAGCTTGTGAATATATGGCTTGTATGCTTTTATCACCATGTTGTCAGGATGATTACTTCCTTTGCTCTGTGATTCGTCCAGTACCTTCAATACCTTGTTTAGAATCTTCCAATCAACTCTGTTTGACTTTGGTTTTCACCTTCAGGATGTCTCAAGGAACCCGTGGCCAGCTTGGTCGTGCCCATGGTCGTGGGAATGATCCGGAGGAAGGCACTCTTCCACCCCCACCCACGATGGCTCAGGTTCTAATGGAGGTTGAGAGGAACCGCCGAGACTCTCACCAGATGCTGGAGGTCATTGCCCGCAACACCACTCAGCAGCGCAACGAGTTGGTGTCCTTGAATGACTTCATCCGGCTTCATCCCCCGGTTTTCAGCTACTCCACCGAGCCCCTTGACGCCGATGACTGGCTTCGCAGCATCGAGAGGAAGCTCCAGACAGGCCATGTTGCAGATGGTGACAGGGTCAGCTATGCCACCTACCACCTCGAGGGTGCAGCTAGCTCTTGGTGGGAGAATTTCCTGAACATGCGTCCCGGTTGACCGCCCATGACTTGGGGTGAGTTCTGCACTTCATTCCGTGAGCACCACATTCCAAAGGGTCCTATGGACCGCAAGTGTGAGGAGTTCTACAACCTCACCCAAGGAAGAAGGACTTTTGACGAGTTTAGTCGTGAGTTCAACCGACTGGCTCGTTATGCTACTGAAGAGGTATCTACCGACGCCAAGAAGCAAGAGAGGTTCCACCATGGACTCAATTCTGGACTCCGTCGTGAGCTCAACCTGCATAACTTTGCAACCTTCCAAGTCCTTGTCAACAAGGCCATCAAGGCGGAGGACATGAACACCCCCAATGACTTCCGCAAACACCCTAGAGACAATGGTTCATCCAGCTCAGGCTCTCATAAGCGCAAGATCTGGATCCCCAATAGCATGTTTCGCCAGAACAACCCATCGAGGCCATCCTATGTGGCGCCTCGTCCACCAGCTTAGTTCCACCCTGCTCCGTCGAACAACCCAGCTCCCCGCACTGTCTTTGGAGCCTGCTACAAGTGTGGTCAGGCAGGTCACTACTCCCGCGACTGTCCCCAGAACCAGCTCCAGAATCAGAATGCTCCACCCCGTGCCGGAGGTAACAACAATGGTTATGGCAAGCCACCCCCGAAGGTCTACACCACCAAACCCGCTCCTCCCGCCAATCGTGGACGTGTGAACCAGATCTCAGCTGAAGAGACTGACGACACTTCTGACGTCATTCTTGGTACGCTCCCAGTCAATTATGTTCCTACTTCCGTTCTTTTCGACCCAGGAGCATCTCATTCATTCATGTCGGAAAGTTATGCACTTCGTCATGAGTTATCCTTTATTGAAATGTCCACCCCAATGATAATTCAAACTCCAGGGTCAAGATGGCAAACTAATAGATTAAGTCATGGAAATCAAATTGTAATTGATGGTTTAGTATTCCTTGCTTCACTCATAGCCCTCAAGTCTTCATACATTGATGTCATCCTTGGTATGGATTGGTTATCAAGACAACATGCTTTTCTTGATTGTAAAGCCAAGTCAGTTAGACTTACACATCCTTCAGGACAGACAGTATATTATTCCTCACCTAGAACAATAACCCAGATGCATTCTTTGAATGTGCTTCCCCTTCCCGACCTTGAAGATATTCCGGTGGTTCGTGACTTCTCGGATGTCTTTCCTGAAGAGCTGCCGAGCATGCCACCCGATAGATGTGTATAGTTCATAGTGGATATTATGCCCGGAACCGCACCAATTTCCAGACGCCCATACAAAATGGCCCCACGTGAGTTAGCTGAGCTTAAAATCCAACTTGAAGCTTTGTTGGAAAAAGGCTTCATCCGCCCTAGCTCATCGCCACGGGGTTGCCCCGTTCTGTTCGTAACGAAGAAAGATGGAACAGAAAGGATGTGCGTAGACTATCGCCCGCTAAATCTAGCGACGATAAAGAACAAGTACCCACTGCCCAGGATCAATGATCTTTATGATCAACTTGCTGGATCCTCTGTCTTCTCCAATATGGATTTGAGATTAGGTTATCATCAAATCAAAATACGAAACGAGGACATTCCCAAAACGGCTTTCACTACTCGTTATGGTCTTTACGAGTACACCGTCATGTCCTTTGGTTTAACCAATGCCCCCGCCACTTTCTCGCGCATGATGAATTCGATCTTCATGGAGTACTTGGATAAATTTGTTGTAGTTTATCTTGATGACATTCTCATCTACTCGGAGAACGAAGAAGAACATGACGAATATCTCAGGCTGGTATTGATGAAACTTCGAGAGCATCGCCTGTATGCTAAGTTCTCCAAGTGTGAATTTTGGCTACCAGAAGTGACCTACTTAGGCCACGTGATTTCTGCAAAAGGCATTGCTGTGAATCTCGAGAGAGTTCAGGCCGTCCTTGACTGGACTCCACCTGAATCGGTTAAGTAAGTTAGGAGTTTTCTTGGCCTAGCCAGCTATTGTCGCCGCTTCGTCGAGAACTTTTCTAAAGTTGCAAAGCCTCTAACTGAACTCCTCAAGAAAGATAAGAAAGCTTTCAAGAGCTAAAAAGAAGATTGACTTCTGCACCCTTACTTGCACCTCCAGACACCAAAAAGGATTTCGAGATCTTTTGTGACGCCTCACGGCAAGGGTTAGGATGCATACTTATGAAAGATAGACATGTGGTAGCTTATGCTTCACGCCAGTTGCGTCCACATGAAGAGAACTATCCTACCCATGATCTTGAACTCGCTGCCGTAGTTCATGCCCTGACAACTTGGCGACATTACCTCCTTGGTAATCGTTGTGAGATCTATTCCGACCACCAAAGCCTCAAATACATATTCACCCATCCAGATCTTAATCTCAGGCAAAGACGATGGATGCAGTTGATAAAAGATTACGACGTAGGAATTTCTGACACCCCCGACAAAGCCAATTTCATGGCTGATGCACAAAGTCGTAAGTCGTATTGTAACAACCTCATGTTACAACAGTATCAACCACTTCTTCATGAGGAATTTCGAAAACTCAATCTTGAGATTGTTCCTCATGGCTATCTTTCTACCTTGGTGGAGAAACCAACCCTTGAGGATAAAATCATAGCCGCCCAGAAACGTGACAGTGGTATTCGAGAGATCAAGGAGAACATTGCTAGCGGAGTTGCTAAATTTTTCTCCATAAATGATCAAGGTGTCGTTTTCGTTGGCACTCGATTGGTTGTACCACGAAAACACAATCTTAGGAGGCTAATTCTTAAGGAGGCCCATGACACACCCCTTTCGATTCATCCTGGTAGCACAAAATGTACCGAGACCTACGCCAGAGATTTTGGTGGACTAGGAGGAAGCGATAAATTTCTCAGTTCATTGCTGAATGTGATGTTTGTCGTCGCATTAAGGAAGAACATCAAAGACCTGCTGGCACATTTCAACTTTTGCCTATTCCAGAGTGGAAACGGGACAAAGTCAGTATGGATTTCATCACTGGCTTGCCAAAAACGCAGAAAGGAAATGATGCCATCTTCGTTGTGGTGGATAGACTGTCCAAAGTTGCACACTTCCTTCCAGTTCGCGAGTCTATAACTGCTAGCCAGTTAGCGGACTTGTATGTCTCTAGAATTGTGTCTCTTCATGGTATTCCTTTGGAAATCAATTCTGATCGTGGTAGCCTTTTCACCTCTAGATTTTGGGGAAGCTTTCAGAATTCTATGGGAACTCATCTCTCCTTTAGTACAACTTTCCATCCTCAGTCTAGCGGTCAAGTTGAAAGGGTTAACCAAATTCTCGAGGACATGCTCAGAGCTTGTGTTATCTCATTCGGAAAGAATTGGGAGAAGTCTCTTCCATTCGCCGAATTTTCTTATAACAATAGTTTCCAATCTAGTATGAACATAGCTCCTTTTGAACTCCTATATGGACGACGATGTCAAACACCTTTAAACTAGTCAGAAACCGGTGAAAGACAATTCTTTGGACCGGATATGATCCTGGAAGCAGAAGAGCAAGTTCGCATTGTTCGTGATCAATTGAAAGCAGCCCAGTATCGTCAGAAAAGCTACTATGATCTTCATCATAGGCAAGAAAGCTACAATCTGGATGAGAAGGATTACCTTCGGGTTACTCCTCTGAAGGGAACCCAACGATTCGGTATCAAAGACAAGTTGGCCCCACGTTACATCGGACCTTTCCGCATTCTTGCTAAACGTGGAGAAGTTGCCTACCAACTTGAACTACCCCCCCACCTTTCCCGAGTACCGAGTACATGATGTATTTCATGTGTCACAACTAAGGCGTTGCTTCAAGGACCCCATCCGCGAAGTCGACCATGAAACGCTAGATCTCCAAGATGACCTTTCTTATCGACAGTACCCCGTTCGTATTCTTGATTGCGCAGAGCGTGTCACTCGTCGTCAGAAGATTAAGTTTCTGAAAGTGCAATGGTCACACCACTCTGAGAGAGAAGCCACGTTGGAAAGAGAAGACCGTCTTAGTGCCGAGTACCCCTCCTTCCTCCCGCAGACTTCTGAATCTCGGGACGAGATTTTTTGAGTGGGGGCGAGTTGTCAGAACCCTCTGTTAGGTATGTGCTAGGATCAAGTCTCACCTTGCATCATGTTAAAAATTTCAAAAGAAATTGAAATGGGAGAGAGAACACCCGCCAGATGAATTTAATTCAAATGGCCAAAATAAAAGTTTCTCCAAAAATTCCTTTTGCATTTTTGAAAAGTCTTATAAATGAGTGTGATCACATATCAAGTGATGTGGTAGCAATCCCATGCTCATGGATTTTTCAAATATTCAAACAGGACCTTGGAATTAATCAAATACCCCTATTTGAATTTGAATTCAAATAAGTTGAATTTCAAAAATGTTCAAAACTTGGGAATGACTAACTACTTGTCATGTAAGTCCATATATAAATTTTGAGCATTTATAAAAATGCCTAACTATTTTATTTAATGGGAAAAACAAATTACAGGAAAGAAAATAAAGAAAGGAAAGATTAAACAGACATGAAAAATAGAAAAACCCTTACCTGTCGCCTAGGCGAAGCCAGCCCAGCCGGCCCAGCCAGCCCAAAAGGGCAAGGGGGTCTTCTTCCCCACCCCGCGCCCCAAGCTGCTTGGTGGAATGCCACCGAGCCAGCCGAGCACGTCGTCGCTTCCCCAGTTGCCACCTGCCCCTCTGGAGCCTTCTAGCCGCGCCTCTGATACGTCCCAAACGTATCTATAATTTCTGCTTGCTCCATGCATGATTTGTGTGACTTTGCCATGTTTTGGGCCGCGCCACCTGCCCACCTGGGTGGGTCCCATACCCCATGGTGTCCTACTTTGGACCCTATTTATTCTCCCGTCGCGGAAACCCTGATTCCAGGCCCCTTTTCTCCAGAAGCAATTCCGATCTCCGCCTCCATCGCCATCAAGTTTCGGGGGGACAGAATTCCTGTGCCGGCACCCTGCCGGGACGGGGAAGTGCCCCCCGGATTAATCTCCATCGCCGTTGCTTCCTCCCTCCATGAAGCGGGAGTAGTTCTCCCTCGGGGCTGAGGTTTCTACCAGTAGCTATGTGTTCTTCTCTCTCTCCCATGATGTGATCTTCGTTGTGATCATAGGCTATGTTAATCTTGGGTGATCCCATGATATTTCCCCTTCCTCTATGTATTGGATTGATGTACTCAATTGATCTTATCTAGTATAATCTCCGAGACCAAGGTGACAGCGGTCTATTGGACATGGTTTAGAAGAATATTATCATGAGTGATTTCCTCTTTTGTCTGTGGATTGAAGATTGAGAATCTCTTGGTGCTTGTCTTTGACTATCCTTTAGATCTGTTGTGGTGATTGTGGTACTCTTTTTGGATGACTGCGGTGACATTGGGAAATCCATAGATTGAGAACTACAAACTTTGAGGTGTGCTTTTGTAGCCCTACATAATTCTCATCCTATCTTGACCACAAAGGAATGACCTCCGAGTGCGTCTCCATTGCATGTTTTATGGGAAATATCATGTGATTAGACTATGTTAATGTTGTTGAGAGTTTCCACTAGTGAAAGTATGAAGCCTAGGCCTTGTTTCCACCATTGCAATACCGTTTGTGCTCACGTTTATCACTTGTTTGCTTGCTGCACTTTTTATTACAGATTTATATTACTTTGTTTTGCCACATCTATCACCCATATTTTACCATCTCTTCGCCGAACTAGTGCACCTATACAACTCCTAGTTGTATTAGGTGTGTTGGGGACACAAGAGACTTCTTGTATCTAAATTGCAGGGTTTCTTGAGAGAGACCATCTTCAACTTCTACTTCCCTGAGTTCGATAAACCTTAGGTCATCCACTTGAGGGAAATTGCTGCTGTCCTACAAACCTCTGCGCTTGGAGGCCCAACATAGTCTACAAGAATAGAAGCGTGCGTAGACATCAAGCTATTTATGGCTCCGTTGCCGGGAAAGTAAGGTTTGAAGGTATATCTTTAGATTCTGCAATTAAATCTTTTCGTTTCTTGTTTTTATTTTCACTAGTTAGATCTTATGGAAAACAACAAAAATATTATGAGAGAGCTTTATGAGCTCTACCTTGAGTTGGGACATGAAGTGTTTGAAGAGAAAATAAAAAAAGCCTATGTAGATTCATTATTTGCAAAACACTCATGATAGTAGAAATGTTATTAGTATGTCTTCTTTGAATCCTTTTGATGCTAATGATATGCAAAGTTATAAGCTTGGGGATGCTACGTTTTATGAAGATGATCTTTTTAGCCCCCCAAGTTTTGATGAGGAAATTTATTTTGATGATACTTTGCCTCCTATCTATGATGATTATTGTGATGAAACTTATGCTATAAAGAATCAATGTTTGGAAGTGTATCATGATAAGAATGATTCATGTGATAGCTATTTTCTTGAGTTTGCTCCCACTATTACTAATGAGAAGGATTTTGCTTATGTGGAGAGTAACAAATTTTCTATGCTTGTGGATCATGATAAGAATTTTTTATGTGATACTTATATTCTTGAGTTTATTCATGATCCCACTGAAAATTATTATGAGAGGGGAACATATGCTTATAGATATTTCAATAATATCAAGTTCCCTCTCTTTATGTTGAAGGTTTTGAAGTTGCACTTATTTTGGCTTCCTATGCTAATATGTTTATGCTTCCATGAGTTATTTCTCTACAAGATCCCTTTGCATAGGAAGCATGTTATACTTAAATGTGTTTGTTATTTGCTTCTTTATGCTCTCTTTTGTTCTTCAACTCTTATTCCTTATTCCTATGAGAGCATCATTAAAATCTTATGCCTATCTTTATGGCTATAAAGAAAGAGCTCTAGGGAGACAACCCTTGTTATCTTTAGTTTGAGTTTTTACTTTCAGTTTTTAGTGGTCTTGATGATTGTTCCTACTGTAGCAACATCATTGTATCTTTATTTTCAATCTTTGTGCCAAGTCTAGCCTCCGATTGCAAGAAAGTTCAAAAGTTGTGACATGCTGTCCAGAAAATAGATTCTGTCCTTCGACGAAAAAATTAGCCTAAAATCACCTGATCATCTTTTTGATCTGAATTGTTTTGACAGCGTGCCCCATACAATTGACTTTCGAGCGTCTGTTCTGAGTTTTTTGATTCGAGTTGTAGAAGTACCCCTAAAAAATTCTTTACTACCTGCTGTTCTGTTTTCCACAGATTCTGCCACGTTTTGTCTCTCCTAACCTTTGCAAATCTTAAGCTTGCTTTTTCTTTGCAAAAACTTTTTGGCAATCTTGAGAAACAGTATCTCTTCAAGAATATCTTTATATCCAGTGGGGAAAAATTACTTATTAAGGGTACTAACTTCTCTAATCATCTTATGATGAGTTATGTATGAAGGGAGTTTTCACGTGTGCGATGGAAGATGATGAAAGAAGATTCGGGAGTGCAAGCGCTCAAGCTAGGGGATGCCCCATGCATCCCCAACAAATATTCAAGGAGACTCAAGCGTCTAAGCTTGGGGATGCCCCCGTGCATCCCCTTCTCCAACAACAATCATCAGTTCGTCCTTCGTCTCACTATATTTTTATCACTTCATGCGTTATGTGCTATGCTTGGAGCGTCTCGCTCTTAGGTTTTATTTTTAGTTTTCTTTAGATTTGTTTGCTGTTCATAACAAAGTTAGATCCGGTATTACTTTGTTTGGGAGAGAAACACGCTCCACTTTAAACTAGAACATCTCATAGGATTTTATGCTTATCTTTTGCTGTGAGTGTTCTTTATCTTTTCATAGCTACTGTTCTGTTTAGTTGTAGTGCTTTAGAGTTTCTCTAGAGCTTTTGTCTCAGGTCTGAACTTTGTATAATTTGCATGCTTATCTTTTGTGGAGAGTTTTCCTGTTGCACTGAGTTATGTGTCTTGACTAGAAAGTAGGTGGTTGAAGTTGCTATTCTTTTTGTAGTAGTAACTTGCAATAGTTTTGAGGTATTGACTTGAGTAATGTTTGAACTTTTGGTGTCAAGAGCTCTAGCCTATTAGTGATAGATGTCGTATTTTGGGCAATCCGTTTGATTTTTGAAAACCAAAAACCCTGTTGAGAACTCTCTCTACTAGATGGATCACTAACCTCTGGAGGGTTCGAATATTAGAGTACACTCACGTACCATGAGTCGAGGATGCGCAAGGATAACCAAACCCCCATACACTCCTCCTCGGGGTACTTGTCTCTTTGCGAACCTCCTAATTAGATTGAGCGTTACCGATAATAAGTGTATGAGTTCTTCGGATTCATGTGAGTATTCGAAAGTTGACACTTCCACCTCCTCATATTTGCTAGCCTCTCCTGTGTCGTGCATTGCCTTCTTCTCACTCCGAGTGTTGGCGTCCACCTTCGCCGGTACATCCAAACCCTTGGCATGATACGCTCTGTCATCATAAGCCTCCTTATATCTTTCCTCAAAACAGCCACCATACCTACCTATCAAGGCATTTCCATAGCCTTTCCGAGATACATTGCCATGCAACATCCACCTCTTCATGACTTGATCTTCATGTCATACATGTTCCTGCTACACTGGCAGCGGCATACATTTGCATCATGATAGTTATATCTTCTTTATGTGAGTACCTTTGTAAAGTGTGAAAGATCTCCTATATTCTTGTAAAATATAGAGTGTTGCCCCTAAAGTGAGGAAAAGATCCCAAAGAGGACAAAATCAAAAGATCCCAAAGAGGACAAATGAGAGTTAAATAGAAAGAGCCATTGAGGCCACCAAAAAATACAAAAAAATAGAAAAATAAAAATAAAAAGAGAGAAGGGGGCACACTACTATTCCTTTTGAGAGATCCACACTAGTACTTCATCCTCTATCCCTTGTACTCCATAGAGATCATCATCATGCATATAGCTATGTGGGGAGCTTCACACTATAGAATTTGGCTTGTATATTCCAATGATGAGCCTCCTCAAACGAGCTCTAGGTCTTCTTGAGCAAGCAAGTTAGATGCACCCCCACTAGTTCCCTTGGAGAGATTTTAGCTCACATGTGAATCCGTTGCATGGCAATCCCTACTCCTCACATCATATCTATCATATGGCCTTCTCTCGCCTATGATTGTCCTCATTGATGTGAGCCTTTCACACATTTTTGTCTTCCTCCTCCACTTTCTTTCTGTTTCTCCTTTTAGGTGTCAACTTTCTTGCTCATGCTCATCCATTGCATGAGTGCTCAAAATATTGAAAAGGAGTGGATCAGTTTGACTTGTACCTGACTAGTGGTCTGGGGACGAGTCCAGATAAGAATCCAAAGGGGACTAAGTGTGAAACTTTAGTAGATAGTAGTTCTCAACAATTACTTTTTTCTCTCGTATTTCCCTATCCCCTACTTGCACGTAAACACCATCTGGAGACATTCAAGTCACGGACAGCGAGAGCTCTTGCACCTTTTGTTCTTTTGTTGCTTGTGTCAATGCTAATATAGACTCTTGCTTGTTAAGACTTGAATTGAATTGCGTGCTTTAATTGCTTTACTTAAAAGTCCTTATATGGTTGTGTGGCATGTCACCACAGTAATTATGCTTGTTATCATTTACCTACTCGAGGACGAGCATGAATTAAGCTTGGGGATGTTGATACGTCCCAAACGTATCTATAGTTTCTGCTTGCTCCATGCATGTTTTGTGTGACTTTGCCATGTTTTTCTTGAACTTTCATACACTTTTGAGCATATTTGGACTAACCAATTAACTCAGTGCACCCAGTTGCCAGTTCCTGTTTTCTACTGTTTTTGTATTTCAGGTTTTTCCAATAATTAAAATGCCCAATAAATCCCGGAAAAATTATATAAAAAATCAGCGTTCCGGAAGCTTCCACCAGGCCAAAGGGGGGCCACAGGGCAGCCCGGGGGCAGCCAAGAGGGTGCCTGGCGCGACCCAGCTCCTGGCCGCGCCACATGCCCTCCTGGGTGGATCCCACACCCCCTGGTGCCCTACTTTGGCCCCTATTTATTCTCCCGTCGCAGAAACACTGATTCCAGACCTCTTTTCTCTAGAAGCAATTCGATCTCCGCCGCCATCACCATCAAGTTTCGGGGGGACAGAATTCCTGTGCCAGCACCCTGCCGGGATGGGGAAGTGCCCCCCGGATTCATCTCCATCGCCGTTGCTTCCTCCCTCCATGAAGCAGGAGTAGTTCTCCCTCGGGGCTGAGGTTTCTACCAGTAGCTATGTGTTCTTCTCTCTCTCCCATGATGTGATCTTCGTTGTGATCATAGGCTATGTTAATCTAGGGTGACCCATGATATTTTCCCTTCCTCTATGTATTGGATTGATGTACACAATTGATCTTATCTAGTATAATCTCCGAGACCAAGGTGACAGCAGTCTATTGGACATGGGTTAGAAGAATATTATCATGAGTGATTTCCTCTTTTGTGTGTGGATTGAAGATCGAGAGTCTCTTGGTGCTTGTCTTTGACTATCCTTTAGATATGTTGTGGTGATTGTGGTACTCTCTTTGGTTGACCGCGATGACATTGGGAAATCCATAGATTGAGAACTATGAACTTTGAGGTGTGCTTTTGTAGCCCTACATAATTCTCATCCTCTCTTGACCACAAATGAATGACCTCCGAGTGCGTCTCCATTGCATGTTTTATGGGAAATATCATGTGATTAGACTATGTTAATGTTGTTGAGAGTTTCCACTAGTGAAAGTATGAAGCCTAGGCCTTTGTTTCCACCATTGCAATACCGTTTGTGCTCACGTTTATCACTTGTTTGCTTGCTGCACTTTTTATTACAGATTTATATTACTTTGTTTTGCCACACCTATCACCCATATTTTACCATCTCTTCGCCGAACTAGTGCACCTATACAACTCCTAGTTGTATTAGGTGTGTTGGGGACACAAGAGACTTCTTGTATCTAAATTGCAGGGTTTCTTGAGAGAGACCATCTTCAACCTCTACTTCCCTGAGTTCGATAAACCTTAGGTCATCCACTTGAGGGAAATTGCTACTGTCCTACAAACCTCTGCGCTTGGAGGCCCAACATAGTCTACAAGAATAGAAGCGTGCGTAGACATCAACCTTGCAGCTCCTAGAGACGCCGTGCTTCCTTTCCCCCCCTCCAGAGCCTCTCCCACTCACTCTCTTTCCGAGTTCGATGACGACCCGAGCGCCGCCGTCGCTATGGTTTGAAGCACGTGTAGCCACCGTCGTCCCTGAGCCGCACCATCGTGTCCATCATCTTCTCCATCATCGTCTACGCCGAGCCGCAGAAGGAATCGCCCCGGGACGCCTTGTAGCCGCCGAGCGCTTCATCGTCTTCCACTCCGGCCGTCGCGCTCCATCGCCGGATTCTCCACCACCAGGACACCCCCGAGCTTTCCGTCTGCTCCATTGTGTGCGCGGTGAGCTCCTGAACTTTTCACCTAACCATGCGCCTTCCCATTCGATCCCTATTTCGATCCTCCATGGACATCGGAGCACATCGCCACGGCAGCTCTCGACGGCGAGCAACCGCGAACCAAGCAAGCCCCGGACCGTTTCCATCTTCTTCCCTGTTTCCTTGCGCGCCGAACGCACCCATCCGGTGTTCAATTGATGCACTGTGGCGACGTTTGCCTCGCGGCCGTGCCTCTGTTGCCGCCGGTGAGGTCCCCGCCGTCGCTCCGTCACCCCTTGGCCGTGCCGTGGCTTCCACGCGACGCGCGAGTACATGGGCTGCACTCCAGTGCCTTTGGCGCTGCGAATCATGCCCCGCGCCGCCATCCCGTGGGACTCCGCCGTGCTGGGTGGCCGCCGGCGTTGAACCGCCGACAAGGTGACGTGGCCGTGGTTAGATTAAACCACTAACCAGCCCCACCAGCCACTGACATGTGGGCCGAGGCCACTAATTAATTTCTGGTTAATTTAATCAAACCAGTTTAATTAACTAACCCCACTGACATGCTGACCCCACACGTCAAAGCACCCCCTAACGTCAGCATGACCTCATGCTGATGCAGTAAATGTTTTCTATTTAAATCAATTCCAGAAAATCCAGAAAATACTTCAAACTTTGGAAAATCATAGAAAATTCATCCTAACTCCAAATGTAGCAAATAATATGTCTAAAATTATTAGAAAAATTCTAGGAATCTGAATATGCTATCTGTTTTCATGTTTGACCATGTTTGCTTGGGTGAATAGTGGTAACAAATCATATGCATTCCTTTTAAATTCAAAATGGAGTTTGAATTTGCAATTCATTTGCAATACACTTCTTTTAAATGGAATTCCCTCACACATCAGAAGCATATACATCAAGTTTCAACCTTCAACCATGTACTTGTGCATTGTATTTACTTTGCTTCCTTGTTTGTTGTTTGTCGAGTAGAAGTGGAACCGAAACAGGAGGCTGCCCCCTTCGTTGAAGACCCCAATACTGAACCTCGTCAGCAAGGCAAGCAAAGCCCCATTGATCATGTCGATAAAATCCCACTTCCCTCTCAGTCTCGCTTATGCATTTTTTAGGATGATTACCATGCTACATTTCTACCGCATAGATGAACCCATTTCTTTGCATGACCTATCATTTGTCAAAGTAGTAAGCAAACCACAATCCTAGCAAATGTAGGAGTTGAATGATACCATGTGGCCCCTGCAACTGTTACTGCTTATTGCATGCTTAGAGTGATACAATGTTGATACTGTTATGTTAGTCGGGATGGTAGCAATCATGTTGATGATGGTCGAAATGTGTTGGTGAATCTACCCTAATACAAGGTGAACGATGAGAGGCTGTGTAGGAGTACACAGTGGGTTGTCTCGTTGAACATCGCCTTAAGCCCGAGTTCTTGTCTGGTGATCCAAGCTGAAGAGTACTACCACATGTTGGGAAAACGGATACCCTCTCAACCTACTAACTCACCCCTTCTCAGTTCAATGAGTCGCATTAGTTCGGAGTTCTGGTAGGTTTGTGGCCTGGTTGCAAAGTGAGAGAACGGCTCAGCTGAGACCGGCTTATGCCCCACGCACACATCTTCTGGGACCACTTCGGTAAACCGGCTGGGTTAGAAATGTGGAAACCATCCCAGATAGGCGTCTTCATTGAACTTGAGTTGGCTGTGAGGTAAAAGTTGTGGAGATTATCCTCGCCGACACCCGCGTGAAGGGTGACGAGATCCCGGCGGTAATTGATAGTTTCATGTGTGTAGCAGTACACCCCTGCAGGGTTAATAAACTATTCGAATAGCCGCGTTCGCGGTAAGGGACTACTTGGAAAACTGTGCCTGATTATTAGACAACTTGAACTGGATACTTATAAAACTTGCCAAGATAAGCGTGAGTGCTATGGCGTGCTTTCTCGTGGGGAAGTCGAGGAAGGTACCATAGTGGTGTAATTGGTTGGAGACATGTAGTGGACTCGTGTACGCTTCTTACCTCAAGTCTGGTACTCGTAGTTCAGGACTAGCTATGTCAAAGCTGGCACTTCTGCTTATGAACCCCACCTCCCTTTGCCTTGATACATGTGCATGAGTAGTATAGCTCCTACGTAAGTCTTGCTGAGTACGACTTTGTACTCACGTTTCCTTATTCTATGTTTTAGATGAACCCACTAACCCCGAAGGTGGATTCTTCCTTGAGCAGACTGAAGACCAAGCTAGTGTAGTCCCAGTCAGCAGACTGGTTCCCTCGTGGAGGGCTTGTGTTTAAATAAGGCTTCTTAAGCCATTTGTTAAACAGTTCTGTACCCAGACATAACGTGCTTCCGCATGCTTGTTGTAATGTTGGATCATCGTCTCGTGATCTCTGTGTGCACTCTGTAAGAGTTATCAATAAAGTTGTATACTTTGTAGAGAATTGCAATGATATCTGTTGTTCGTACTAGACATGTGTGCTGCGTGTATGATTATAACATGCATGTCTTAGTATGGGTTTTCGAGACTTTAGTTGTGATCTGGCTGGCGGTCTTTTATACACCAAGTGGCCCTTAGATGTGCGCAGCTTGGGGCATCGCGATGCGATTGCTCGTGACTCTGTCACGTGCACACTTTGATGTATGATTGAGCCCGCCCTAGACCCTGACTAAGTGATCGGGATGGAGTAAGTCTATGTAAGTTTTATGAGATAGTCGATAGTATGGTTGAGGCGACTTGTCTGTGAATATGGGACTTCATCACCCATATCATTTAGACTTGTATGCGGACGATGAGGACCCATCTCAGTTGATCATCCGGCCTGGATGGGATGCCCCTCACGTATGATGCTTTCCGAGAACGTTCTGTGCTTGGCCTTGTCTGCTTAGACAAGTGGGTACGGTTCTCGGCTCTCCATATGACTATGCTGTAGCGGGACTTGCATGCGCTAACCCCGGGTCCCGAAAAATCCTTACCTCGCAGAGGTGAGAAAGCATCCCCAGATCCTTCGTGTGGAGGATGATGTCCTCCACAAGGAAGTTCTGAAGGGACCAGTCAAGGGAGGGAGCACCGAGGAGCGGCTGAAGGAGATAGAACATAAGGTATTCAAGTTCAAGAAGATGGTGGAGCATGGTGTTGAAGCTAACTTCGACATCATGAACGAGATATAGGCTTCCCACAAGAAGGAGATGAAGGAGATGTGGTCAAGTTTGTCCGCACTAGAAAAAAAAGTTTATGAGCTTCAAGCACAGATCTATGATCTGCAAAACCAGAACTATGAGTATGAACTTAAGTTCTTACGCATAGGTTTGGGTGCTGAGTGCAGGATCCTGGTGACGGGAATGTCCTTCGAGACTGGAGAACCTTTTCCTTGGAAGCTCTTCTCCAAGGAGTACGTGATCAACAAGAACAATAATGAGGAGTAAATCTCCTCGGGTAATGGCACCCCCTCAGCTTGTTCCAAGATTTGGGAGTGCCCGATATCTTTATATTTATCTTTTTCTTTAGGAGTCAAGTAGAGTCGTATCATGTCTATGGAAGTTACTTTATGAAATAGGTGTTGCATTGAGGTCTATCACTCCTTTTGTGGAGAGTTTTGTATCCATGAGTGTGGAGTCGTCTATGAAGGAATATTAATGAGAAGTCTATTGGTTCCTTCGCTGCACTCGGTATTCTCTTCACGCAATCGACATTATGAGCTGATTCTTATGGGGAGTATTGACCTTATATCAGGCATGGCTTCGAAAACTTTATTTAATCTTGGAAAGTATAGCTTTGGTCATAACAACAAGCATTTTTTTTCTCAAAGTAGCGACATAGCCAAAACCTTTGTGTTATTATGCTTGAAGTGTTATGTTGACAAGGAAGACAACTTGATGTGCCATGCTAGTTTTAATGTTTATGCTTTATATTGCTTGGATCCAAGTCATCATCAATTGTCTGGTCTCTCAAAGCCTTGCTAGCCAAAACTCTGTACCAAGCGGAATTCTGCTTGTACATCCATACCCTGAAACCAACATCCTCCACTTGAGTCCACCATACCTTCCTATTCGTGGTATTCCACTACCACTCCTAAAGTATATAATTTATGTGCTATCTTTAGATGTTCAAAATCTTCTGTTTTGTGCCTCTGATTCAGCTCATGAGGAAGTGGTGGGTAACCCATGATCTTCTTAATTTGGACAAGTTTTATCTTGGGATTGCATGTCTAATCTGCAAACCCCTAATACGAGAAGGGACTAGCATGAGTGCCCAGCTCGTAAAAGATAAATAGTAACACACAAGTTCATTCACCCATTTATGAGTGATAAAAAAAGGAATTTAAGGGGATGTGATCATCCCCACATGGGAGTCGTTCCTCGAAACTTGTCTAAGTCATGAAGTGAGTGAGTAATCTATCAGCAGTCGTTGACAGATCATGCACCTCCCAAAGTCTGTTTTTATTCTATTTGATTTGAGGATAGCACATAAGTTTTCCCTGCTTGCCTATAAACAAGGCCTTTCTTTTACTTTTATGTTGAGTCAGTCCTTCCTACTTCCTTTCTTCCTGAGAGAGAACATACACTTGATGTTGATAAAGATTCTTGCATATAAAGTTGCATTGAGAGTTAGCATGATACATCTTTGTTGACATTATCTTTTGATAAGTAAGTTTTTTGCAAGGCTTATATCAAGTAAACATCTTCCTTTGTGTTAACATGTGCACTTCTTGACTAATAACATGTTCTTTCAAAAGCTTCAACCGGTTCCACTATAAGTGAAAGAGAAAAAGTAAAAGTTATTAGTTGTCCCTTGACCAAGGCTATGTTTGCTATGATTTAATGAGTTTTCTTGGTCCTACTTTGTTATAATTTTTACTACTTTCTCAAAAGGACGTTATGAGTTGAGGTTTTCTGAGCTCAATACTCGCTTGGGGACAAGCGAGGTTTAAGCTTGGGGGAATTGATAAGTCAAAAATGCATCACTATTTTATATTGTAATTTAACCCTATTCATTGATATATTCCACTTTAAAGTATTGTTCTTATGTTGTTTTGGCTTGTTTTACACAGTTTGCAACTTTCCGATGCCGAAGCAGCAGAAGCAGAATTCAGCGGTGAAAAGTGGACATCAAGTTGCTTAATCAGATCAAAACCAAATTCGATGAAATTTGACGGAGATCATTTTTATGAAGATTCACTAGAGTTCACCGAAGAGGGACTAGAGGGGACCTACCAGGCAACCAAAAGGGTCCCTAGCGCGGCCCCCCTAGGGCGCGCCAAGCACCCTCCTGGATGCCTGGTGGGCCTCCTCGGTGCCCCCTCTGGCCTATATTACCCCCTGGGATAAAAACCCTAGAACGAGAGGAGTTTCGGAGTTTCGCCGCCGCCTCATGGAAGAAACCTACAGAGAAGAAAAAGCCACTTCCGGCGGGCAGATTCCGCCGCAGAGATCACCTCCCGGAAGGGGAGATCATCGCCATCGTCATCATCATCGTCACGGGCATCATCGAGATCATCATCAACATCATCCCCAACATCAGCACCATCTCCACCTCCATCCCATCTCATCTCACAATTTCAACTTGTGTTGTAATCCGTACTATCTATCTTCTATACTCTGTTGGTGTTGATTACTACTTTGTGGTGAAGGCTATTGAGTTTTGTTGGAGAAATATTATTGTGTCCAGATTGTTTGCCACCCATCTATCACCTCTTATCATGATCTCTTTTATGTCTTGTGAGTAGTTACTTTAGTTCTTGAGGACATGGGAGAAGTCTAGTTGTTAGTAGTCATATTGTAACACTCTCACTGTCAGTGAACAAGAATCACCATTACTGTTGATCACTACTGTTCAAATTTTTTGTTTGATCAACTGGTTCAGTTCAAATTCAAATTCACCTTTGTTATTGTTGAAGCACTTTGATCATGGAACTTGGTCATCATGAATCAAAACAATTCCAAGCTCAATTCAAATGCCCTTTGAATTGAAATCAAATCAAATCTTGAAATGCCTTTGGTGCAATATTAAAAACAAGGTGACAATATAACCTTGTCCAAGAATTGTGCTTCCACTTTTAATAAATCACTAATATTCAGTGGAGCATGTACACCAATTTGGGGATTTTATTAATCTCTAAATTAAATTCAAACAAATCAAAACAGTAGCTAAAAATCCCATATTAATCATTTAATATTTAATTCAAATATTAAAACTTTTAAAATTGCCCAAACCTTTTGTGCCGCTAACCTATGGTGATTAAGAAATTAAGGGACACTTCCCACATTTTACAAAAATGCCTAGGTTAGTAAAACAAATGCAAAGGAAAATGAACAGAAAAATAAAAGAGAAAAATAAAACCTAGCCCTAACCTACTGCCAGAGCCCACCCCGACCTGGCCCATTTCCCCTTTCACCTGGGCCACATAGCCCAACTGTAGCCCGCAGCCCACCGCCCCCCAACCGTCCCCTACCTCCTGTTCACGCTCCCCCCCCCTGGCACGCATCGGCCATGGCCACCACGGCCGACGCCGCCGTGTCGGCCATCGAACGACACCCCGGCAACCATATGAGGCCGAGACCCCCCGGTGCCCTAGAACGAACCCTAGCCCCTCCCCTCGACAGATCTCACCCTCCCTCACGCCCCCCATCGTCGTCTACCTCACGCCCGAGCCCGCCCGTGGCCGCCGTCCCGCGCCGACGCGGCCAACAGCGACGACAAGCCATCTCGTGTTGTCCAGCCGCTTCCACATCGAGGTCAACGCCAACTCGCGGCCGTCGACGACCCCCGGAGCTCCCACCGCCTGCGAATCGAACCCGCGCCCCCACAATGGCCGCCGTCTCCAGCGACGAATTCCGGCAACCACAACCCTCCCCCGAGCCCATTGCCACCACTACGCGCTCCCCGGTGAGCCCGCGTCCATTTTTCCCCCTCCCCCGCTCGATATGGTCCCCTCCGTCGTCTTCACCATGGACGTGCTCCGGCCGCCGCTGTCGCGCGTCGTAGTCGTCGCTAGGTTCCGCCCCAGCCCGCGCTGGTGGTACCACTCGGCGCGGCTCGGAATACTCGCCCGAACGTGCCCACCCGTGCCTACTCTCGTCGCCGGAATCAAGCGCGAGCTCGTCGCCGGTCACATTGACTTCGCCGGCGTACTCCCGTGTGACTGCCCGGCGGGTCCCACCCGTCAGGGCCATTAGCCCACTAACCCCCCTTTAACCCTCTCTGTTTTAATTAAACAGAGATAAACCCCTCACCCAATGACATGTTGGTCCCAGCCCGACTTAACACTTGTTAGATTAAATTAATTGTTAGAATAAATATGACCCTATGACACATGGGCCCCACTGTTAATTAACTTGATTAAAATATTTTATAAAATTCCAGTGAGTATGACGTGTGGGACCCCTGTTAATTAATCAAATAATTAGATATTATAGCCTATGACATGTGGGTCCCTGTTGTCAGGTTTGACTAGGTCAATATCACTGTTTTGGATAATGTTTATTTAAATATTAAAAGAAAATAGAAAATGGTTTAAAATTGATTTAAACTTAATAAATTAATATCTTTTAAACCGTAAATCGGATGAAAATAATTTATATATCAAAATTGCTCAGAAAAATACAACGAATACGAATACGATATCCGTATGTCAACCACACCCCTCTAACACAACGAACATCGACATTCCCCCCTCCGGGCCGTCTATCCGATAATTCCCCGATACCGTAAAACTCCCCGGATGAATTTACTCCGAACACGAAAGTTGTTCAGAATGGATCAACTAACACGGATACACCCACCATATGTTTGTCAGATGACCACGACACCCCCGGCATGGTACCTTCCCCCCCGGACACCCTGTCCGGTAATCACCCGGAGCCGGTAGTTCATCCCCGGATGAATATCCTCTCCGAGCTGAGTGCATCGTACTACGTTAGAGAACCGATAACATTTCATCTGTTATGTCATTTATTTGATTGCTATGTTTGTTTTATATTTACTGTTTCTTCCCCCCCATTAGTTTCCGGTAGACCCCGTTGCTGCCGCCGACTACACCGCCGCTGAGTACGACTACTACGTCGACGACCCTACCCCTACCGTCGAGCTTCCAGGCAAGCAGAGCCATTCTCTTCCCCATATATCGCCTATCTTTTCCGTACATTTCTTGCACTAGGCATTGTTACTGCTGCTGCTACGTTACAATCCTATTCAATTGCATAGCCTCTCATTGTAGCCCCTTGATGTACCTTCTTTAATCCTATGCTGCCTATTATTACTTATGCATTATTCAGTAGTAAACCCTGCGCATTGTTAGTTAGGTTTAGAATAGCGGGTCGTGATCACTCTGGGAGTGATCGCGGGAACGATATATTACAACTGCAACAGGTACGGATCATTGCAGACGCCCTAGGGAACCTACAACGGCGAGACCCTGCCGATTTGCTTCGAGTTTGACTTACGCGTGGACGGACTCGTATTTCACTCTCATCGGCTCAGTAGCGTAGCATCACTGGGATGATACGAGGGTATTCCTCTTTAGTTCATTCCGCTGGTGTCTCGGCACCACCGGGGTGATACGAGAATATTCCTCTTTAGTTCATTCCGCTGATGTCTCTGTCGAGCCATCTCAAGTGTACCATTGAGGGTGATTCCTACTGGTTTCACTTGATGGTAGGCACTCGAATCAACTGGTGTCCTTACAGGTAAGGAGTCGGGTGACCCAACGGTGCCCGCGCAGGGTATCTCAGCGGAACGACGGGTCAGGTCTATTCCACCGGTGTGCGGCGGGCCTGGTACTGTTCGTGGCCGACAGATATCCTGTTGTACGAAAGTCGAGCTCTTCGGAGCAAACGCGAGACAAGGTAAGGAGATGGTTCACCTTGTTGGTAGCCGCAGGAGTTGGTGGGACGATAGGGCAGGCGGCCACTGGCTCTGGTAATGGGGGTGGACCTGGCTGCTGTCGTTGTCCGCGGCTCACCGAAATAAGGACAACGATAACGGTTGTTCCGACAGATAATAATTAAAATGCTTAATGGGTCAGGTGGATGACTTGAGTGGGTCGTCGTGCCCTTTACGCACTACCTCCACGTGGGATTACGGTGTGTGCCCTCTGCGTTGTGGCCTCGTTCGAGGGCTCTTCAGACGTCATCTTTACCTCGGGCTGATTTCCGGGCTTGGACCGCTTACTCCGGTAGTGGGAAGTGGGTCCGCTTCACCGGTAGTAGCGTACCGTGCAAGAGTACAAAGGACAGGGGTCCAAAGTTCCTTTGTACTTAGGATTTAGACCGGCGGATGGCCTCTCTGTTGAGCTCGAAGGATGGAATTCGGCGTATCGGATAGCCTCGGTGGGGCATTCCCTAACAAGGTGTACGCCACCCTGGAGATCCGAGCGTGTAGGGTAACAGTAGTGCATCCCCTGCAGGGATGATAATCTATTCGGATAGCCGTGTCCACGGTAATAGGACGCTTTATGATGAAGCGAGATCCTACTACTACAAACTACTACTATTAAACTGTTGGTTCCGGTTTCTCTTCCTCGCAGGGAAGTCGAGGAGGGGATCTTGGAGGCATATATAATTGTTATATAATACAACTTACTATTATACAATGCTGCAGCAACTTCTGCTGCATTGTTATTACATTCATGCTATTGAACTGTTGGCTATTCTCTTCTCATGATGCAAGACTCGTCGGAAGATGCTAGTATTCGTTAGACCTAGCTCCTTACCCTTTTCTGATTTCTATCTTGCAGTCCACTATATATAGCCTCCCCTTTCAATTTGATACATGCATAAATGCTTAGTAGCGGACATAAGACTCGCGGGTATGCTAGATACTCACCTTTGCTTTATTTCCCCCTTTTTGTTTTGCCTGATCGGCCGCTGCAGTCGACGTTGGAGTCCAGGAGCAGGAGATCCCCGTTGTCGACCACCACAACATGAAGATCCCCGATGCCTTCTACGACGTCGAGTTTCCCTTTGACCAGGAGTAGTTTGGAGGTTCCCAGGCAGGAGGCCTCGCCTTTTCGATCGTGTTATTTTTGTGCTAGCCTTCTTAAGGCAACCTTGTATCCTTGTGTCTGTACTTAGATACTATTGCTTCCGCTAACTTTGTGCTCTCGAGCTATTGTATTCGAGCCCTCGTGGCCGCTGGCTTGTATTAAATAGCTTGTATTATTTCTATTTGTAGAGTTGTGTTGTGATATGTCACCGTGAGTCCCTGATCTCGATCGTGTACCTTGCGTGTATGTTTACTGTTCACGACTTGATTTTTGGGGGCGTCACAAGTTGGTATCAGAGCCGATTGCATGTAGGACACCCCCTTCCATCTCCTAGGTCGAAGTCGAGTCTAGTCTTTGCAAAACTACTTTACCAACTGTGTCGTGTGGCTTATCGGCCCACGTCGCAAACTTGGTGGTATTAGGTTCCTTTTTCTCCGCACCTTTACTCTGGGACTCTGATCTTTTTGCTCTTTCGGGTTAAAGATTTTGCTAACACTAACTCTAGGATCTCGCACCTCTGTTCTTCCGGAGAGCCATTTTCCCAAGATGATCGCTTTCTTCACCTGAAGATCCCGAAGATTACTCTTCGATAAATTTCCGATTCCCTACGTGTTCATCGTCGTTACAATCCCCTACCACCGATAAGTCCGTATGGATAATTACATCAACCTCCCGATCTGGAAATCATAATTCCTTTGTACTTAAGCATCGAATTATTCCGATGCTTCTATCACTTGATGCCTTTGCATTCTTTCTCCTTCTGGTTGAGTTCCGATACTCACATCAGATTATTTGCGAACCACCCGACCTTTGGTGGATTATTATCTGACTAATCTCACATGGCAACAAGACGACCAGGTTCCTCAAAGTTCAGTGGCCGAATCATTCTGAAGATGAAGCCACTTGGGAACGCGAAGATCGTCTCCGCGATGAATACCCCGATCTTTTCCCCTCTACCACCTAAATTCGCGGGACGAGAATTCTTGTAGTGGGGGATATTTGTAACACTCTCACTGTTAGTGAATAGTAATCTCCATTACTGTTGATCACTACTGTTCCAAATTTTTGTTTGATCAACTGGTTCAGTTCAAATTCAAATTCACCTTTGTTATTGTTGAAGCACTTTGATCATGGACCTTGGTCATCATGAATCAAAACAATTCCAAGCTCAATTCAAATGCCCTTTGAATTGAAATCAAATCAAATCTTGAAATGCCTTTGGTGCAATATTAAAAACGAGGTGACAATAAAACCTTGTCCAAGAATTGTGCTTCCACTTTTAATAAATCACTAATATTCATTGGAGCATGTACACCAATTTGGGGATTTTATTAATCTCTAAATTAAATTCAAACCAATCAAAACAGTAGCTAAAAATCCCATATTAACCATTTAATATTTAATTCAAATATTAAATCACTTTTAAAATTGGCCAAACCTTTTGTGCCACTAACCTATGGTGATTAAGAAATTATGGGACACTTACCACATTTTACAAAAATGCATAGGTTAGTAAAACAAATGCAAAGGAAAATGAACACAAAAATAAAAGAGAAAAATAAAACCTAGCCCTAACCTACTGCCAGAGCCCACCCCGACCTGGCCCATTCCCCATTTCCCCTGGGCCACCTAGCCTAACTGTAGCCCGCAGCCCACCGCCGCCAACCGTCCCCTACCTCTGTTCACGCCCCCCCCCCCCCCCCCCCCGTGGCAAGCATCGGCCATGGCCACCACGGCCGACGCCGCCGTGTCGGCCATTGAACGACACCCCGGCGACCATATGAGGCCGAGACCCCCAGGTGCCCTAGAACGAACCCTAGCCCCTCCCCTCGATAGATCTCACCCTCCCTCGCACCCCCCATCGTCGTCTACCTCACGCCCGAGCCCGCCCATGGCCGCCGTCCCGCGCCGAAGTGGCCAACAGCGACGACAAGCCATCTCATGTTGTCCAGCTGCTTCCACATCGAGGTCCACGCCAACCCGCCGCCGTCGACGACCCCCGGAGCTCCCACCGCCTGCGAATCGAACCCTTTGAAGCTTAACCTGATTGTCATCAAATCACCAAAAAGGGGGAGATTTTAAGTGCATCAAGTGCCCTCCCCTTGAGGTTTTGGAGTTTGATGACAAAACGTTTAAGGGACTGATGTGTTTGTGAGTATACACAGGAGAACAGTCCCTGATGAGGTGTTTAACCACCAATGTCGACCCCCCCAAAATGTTGAGGAACATTGCAGAAATCGGTGTGTTTCCTGAAGAATGAAGTTGTTCGAAATCCTGAGGAAGTAGGATCCTGAAGCGTTCGGTTGAAGCTGAAGCTGAAGACGATCCTGAGGAAGTTCGCGCTGAAGACGAAGTTGAAGCGTAGTCTTCGCTAAGACTTTTTATACTTCTTGAGTAATGAAGTTGCGCGAAATCCTGAGGAAGTAGGATCCTGAAGCGTTCGGTTGAAGCTGAAGCTGAAGACGATCCTGAGGAAGTTCGCGCTGAAGACGAAGTTGAAGCGTAGTCTTCGCTAAGACTTTTTATACTTCTTGAGTCATAGGAAAACACCGCACTGTTGGAGGGGGTGAAGAAAACGAGTTCCGAAGGTCTGAGGAAGTGCTCAGTTAGGAATCCTGAAGAAAAACCCTGAGGAAATCTCCTGCAGTAGAAGTTCTGTTCCTCGGGTGTCTGAGACGTTTTTCTTCAGGACACTGAGGAATCTGTCTTCGGTTGAGGAGTCTGGAGACTGCGAGTGCAGTTCTCCTGAAGAGAGAGAAATCTCCTGCAGTATAAGTTCAGTTCCTCGGGTGTCTGAGACGTTCTTCTTCAGGACACTGAGGAATTTGTCTTCGGTTGAGGAGTCTGGAGACTGCGAGTGCAGTTCTCCTGAAGAGAGTGAGATCTCCTGCAGTAGAAGTTCAGTCCTCATGTGTCTGAGACGTTGTTCTTCAGGACACTGAGGTAACTAACTTCGGTTGAGGAGTCTGGAGAGAGAATACTTTGACCGTGCCACGTGTTGCGTTGTGAGAGGCTAGAACTTGTCTAGCAACGGTCATTTCGAGGGCATGAGAGTAATTGCATGCATGGGCATTTATGTCCTTTCACCTCGGGTTGCTCCGCGGCTATAAATAGCCACCCCCAGCCCCATTTGTGGGTTGGCTGCTCCGACAGAAAAACTGACACTTGTCATCTGAGAGCAACCCACCTCTGAGGAAACTGAAGAACCTATGTGAGGAAAAACCACCACCCTGAGTAGTTGAGCATTTCTGAGGAAGTCGGTTCGAGTGATCCGAAGCTTTTTACTCTTGAAGACTGTGATCTTCCAGCCGGTGTAGAAGTCTTCAGTCTGAGGAAGTCAAGATGCACTTGTGACTTCCCGGAGTGACTGAGGCTGTGAAGGTTTCGGGAGTCTACCTTGAAGACTCACCTGAGTTATTGGACGGAGTCTGAGGACTTTAGTTCAAGGAGAACAAGGTGAAGACTATGTCTTCTGAGTTGAATCTCAGCCTCTCCAACCAGACGTAGAGTTGTCACAGCAACTTGAACTGGTCTACCAAACCAATGTCTTCAATCTCTGGTGCTATCTCTTCAACCTCTTAAGCTTCAGTATTTGATATGATATGCTTCAGCTCTCCCTCTGCTCTTTGTCTTCATACTATGCATCTGAAGCACTTCTGCTTATCTAAATTGATTTATTTCTGTTGCATTATGATGAGCTGCCCTAATGATTACATTCTGTGAAGTTTTATTTCTTCATGATTTTGGTTACTTCTTCAGCTTCATGATTTTCTTCAGCTTCATGATTGCTTCAGTCCTGAAGAAAACTAAAATCTAGTAGTAAAATTGGAAACCTCCCATTCACCCCCCCTCTGGTCGATATATTGCACTTTCAATTGGTATCAGAGCAAGGTACTCCCTTGTTCTGTGTGATTCGGTTCAACCACCTGGAGTTTTAGTTATGTCGACCTCAGGTAAAATGAGCGTTGCCTCAAACTGCCCCATCTTCGACGGAACAGACTATCCATACTGGAAGAACAAGATGAGCATGCATCTTGAAGCCATTGACAAGGATCTGTGGGACATTGTTGATCAAGGCATTCCTGAAGCAAATCTGATGACTGCTCCCGAAGTTGTCAAGAAAAACTGGCAGCTTGATGCAAAAGCTCGAAGCATCATTGGTGGTCATCTCAATAAGGCTCAGTTCAACCGTATCAGTGGTCTGGATACTGCAAAGAAGATATGGACAAGACTGTCTAAAGTTAATGAAGGAGTCTCAGCTCAACGAGACTCACGAGTTGATACACTCCGCAATCTCTTCAATCGGTTCAAGAGGCTGGATAATGAGCACGTGCAACAAACCTTTGACAGACGCACTGACATATCCAATGAACTTCAAGCTCTTGGTGCTGTTGATATCACAGATCATGAAGTTGTGAAGAAACTGCTGAGGTCACTGGATGACTCATTTGAGTTCCTATCACTCATGATTCAAGAAAGACCTGACTTCAAGACTCTGGATCCAGCAGACATTCTCGAGCGCCTCAATGCTCATGAACTGAAGCTCTCTAAAAAACGAGACTTATACAGCTCCACGCCTAAGGTCCGCGCGCTAAAAGCTAGAGCACGAAGAGTGTCCTCTGATGAAGAGTCTGAGGCTGATACTGATGATCCTGAAACCCTCAGCCTTGAACTTGCTATCCTCACCAGAAAGTTTCAAAGATTCACGAAGAAGAATCGCTTCGGAAATTCCTCAAGATCGTCCTCAAGAAAAAGCAAAGATGATGACTCTGTCGAAGCAAGAAAGAGAGTCTGTCACAAGTGCAAGAAACTTGGGCATTACATCGCTGAGTGTCCTCTATGGGAAAAGGAAGCTAGATTGAAGAAGAAGAAGAAGAAGAAAGGGAAAGATGAAAGTTCTGATGAAACGACTAAGAAGAAATCCTCAAGATCCTCAAAGCCTGCTGGATACAGGAATAGCAGTTCCCGTATGGCTCGCGCATATCTCGGAAAAGAATTGGACTCGGAAGAATCTGGTTCCAACCCTGATGATGAGGAAGAAGAATCTGAAGAATCTGAGGGTGTGGCCGGTCTGGCTCTTGCCATGACGCTTGTCTCAAAGTCAATCTTGAGCACTGAGGAATCTGGTCTATCACATGTTGATGATGAAGCTGAAGACACAACCCCTTCCTTCTGCTTCATGGCCAAGTCCTCCAAGACATTGCTGAAGAAAATGCTAGGTTGAAGAGTCTACTGGAAACCGGCATGTTCAAGAGTCTGAAAGGACATCAGATCCTTTGTGACATCCTCAAGAAACAGATCCTCAACAGGAACCCGAGGAAAGAAGGTGTCGCATTCACTCGGAAACTCAACCCTGATGGGTCTTACTGGAAACCTGAACAATATCTAGAGACCACTTGGGTTCGGGCAAAGACGCCTCCTCCTGATCCCGATACTTTATCTGGTTATGATACTGTTTCTTCAGTTGTGATGAATGAGTCTTTTGACTCAAACTATAAACTGTTTAAGAATGGTAATGGTGAGGTATTCGCCAGATACATCGGAACTAACTGCAGGAACGGTCCTCCAGTCAAGCAGATCTGGGTTCAGAAGGACCTCATCACTAACCTTCTTGTGAATGTAGATGCAAATGAGTTGAGGATGTCCTCAGTGGACAATTCTTCAAAAAGTCATTAATATGAGCATGTTTCATCTAATCACTTTGTTCACAGGGAAGCTCAGAACAAGAATGCTTACTCCTATGATTATCCTGATACCTCACCCGTGAGGCAATACTCTCCTTGTCGTTCCTCAAATGCTTCAAAACCACTCGTGCGAATGTGGGTGGTTAAGAAGAACTAATCTCTTCTATAGGAATGCGTCCTGAGGCAAACTAACCATATTTCAGATCCTATGCCCAGGACGAAAATTATGTGTCAACTGAAGAATATCGTTATACTGAAATCCTGAGACTTAAAATCCTGAGGAATACAGTCCTGAAGAATTCACGAATTCTTCAAACTGATGCTGGCTCATAACTTGTAGTGTGAGATACTAACTCTTCTGTAGGAAAATTCTCCGGGGAGAACTGAATGGATTATGGATAGTGGATGCACGAATCATATGACTGGTGACATAAATCTTCTCATGGAATCGTCTCTGAGTCCTTCATCGAAGAAAACAAATGCATTCGTTAACCATCATAATCACAAGCTATATCAAATGGATGTGAAAAGTGCATTCCTCAATGGTAATGTCGAGGAAGAAGTATATGTTGCTCAACCTCCAGGTTTTGAAGACGCAAAGAAGCCTGATATGGTGTACAGATTGAAGAAAGCTCTGTATGGGCTGAAGCAAGCCCCATGGGCTTGGTATGACACATTGCGTGACTTCCTCATCAGCAAGGGCTTCAAATTCGTCAGCAACGCAATGGCACCTTCATCTCTCAAGAGAAGTACCTCAAGGAATGCCTCAGAAAACTCGAGATGCAAGACTGCAAAGGTATCAAGACCCCGATGCCTACAAACGGACGCCTCGGTCCTGATGAAAATGGCAAGGACTACGATCAGAAGGTATACCGCTCCATGATTGGTTCTCTGCTATACTTATGTGCTTCAAGACCTGACTCCTGAAGCACAACACACGATGTGTAGTACTCCTCAAATCATGAGGAACTACCTTGCTAAGTGTGAAGAAATTAACGTGGAATTGACTCAAGATCCATACGACAATTGTATGGTATCAAGTGTCTCATTCCCTATAAGGTGGGTAGCGCCACCGCCCAAACACCTCAGGATTTGGTGTTCCTCAACTTCCTCAGGATTTGATTCAGCTTCCTCAAGATTCGAAGTTTTCATTTCTGATAATTACCGAGTTTTGTCCTCAACAGCGTTCACCTATAGTTATTAATCTTCAGTTTTTTTTGCTTCTTCATCTAGGTGAACGTGATCGGACCCGTCCCTCTGTGCTCACTTATCTAATCTTTCTATCTCATATGCGTTCATCCGGAAATCTTGTATTCCTCAGGCTGAGACCATTAGTCATCATCATCAGCCTGAGACCAGTTGTCTTCATCCTCAGCCTTTGTCCTCAAGTTCTTCAAATCACGGATTTACTGTTACAACTGTCTTCAATTTGTTGCGATTTTACCGCACGTCGTGATTATCCACCATCAAGATATCCACTGAGGATCCCAACAATCAGGGGCAATCTAGTCCACAAATTTCGCAACCCCTCAGTTTTTACCCCTCAATAAATAGCCCTCTACCCCCTCCTCCGGTCATTTACCCCCCAACGCCTCCCTCACTCTCGCGCCGCCGCCCTTGAGCTCCTCAAGCTCGAGCGCTACCGTCGCCGGAGTTCGCCGTCGCCGGGGACGAAGACTCATTGTTCCTCAGCATTCACCTCAAGTCTGCTCAGCTCGAACGTACAATTCCTCAGTCTCCTCAGCTAAAGAAAATGGCTCCTCGGCGCAAGCACACTGATACTGCTAAAGACTTACCTCCTGAGATCTATGAGAAACTGAAGACTCCAGAACATGAAACTGCTGATGATCGTAAGAAAAGGGTCCAGAAGATCACAAGAGAATGGGCCAAGCGTTGGGTGGCCTATCAATGGCTTAATCCTCAACATGAGGAAATGTTTGCCGTTAATCCGCCACTGAAGACATTGGGTATCAAGGCTCGACCTCCACCTGCACCAGGCGTCATTCCTGAGCCCACAACAATGCGCACTCCTGAAGACTTTCCTGCGGCATATGAGCAGTACCTCAAGAGCTCTCGCAGCCGTGTCAAGAATCTGGTCCGTGACATGACTGCTTCAATACAGATTCCGCCTCAAGATCAGTCTCAACCCAGACAACAACCTCCGCCTCAGCACCGCAAAAAGGCTCCTGGCATGAAACCTCAAGTTGTTGGCTCCTCATGTCAACGCACAGATGGTGCTGCCCCCTCCTCAAGGATACACACTGATGAATCTGGTGCTCCTGAGGCCTTAATCACAATGCCTCAGCCTCAGCTGAAGTCCAAAACTGTTCTTCAACACGGCCCTCGCCCCTCACCAAAGAAAACTGCTATGCATGGTGCCATTCATCATACTCCTCAATCTTCTGATGATGCAGATGAATTTGAGGATTTGGCCAGCTTCGTCGCCACTGAAGCTGATAAGATTGAATACGTGCGTGCTGCGGCCAGACGCAAAGCTGAAGCAACGGGTTCAGAAATCCCGCTTCTCCTTGATCCCAAGAAGATCTTGGAGTACATTGAAATTTGGTCTGTTAAGCCTGACACTCCGCTTGATGATTTTGACATCCCGAAAGACATCAAATTCTATGTTCAACAATTCCTCATAAACGAGATTCATCAATGAGATCTTCAGAAACAGTTGAAGGCCAAACTGAAGAAAGTCCTCAGTGACTTCAAAAATAAACCTATCACTGATGTTACTCCTCAGGAGTTTATAGAGCATCAATGTGAAGTTCAACGCCTCAACATTGAGTTCGCTGCCAACCGTACTTATATTGGCAAATCCAAAGAACGGATCTCTCAACAGGTGGCAAAGTTGATGAAGCTTCGACAGCCTGCTTCCTCAGTACCCACTGATGCCACTGCTAAAAGCCTCGAGCGCCTTCCTGAAGCCCAACCCTCAACTCCACCTGCTGCGAAGAAGCCTACTGTTGAAGAACCCATTGATGCTACACCACTTTCCTCAGCTCCTCCGACCAAACAGGCCGCTGATACCACCGTTCATATTACTGCTGCCTCAACTCCACCTCAAAATCCTCAGCACAGCTTAATCGTCTTCACTCCACCCCCTGCTGCAACACCCATTGTTCCAACTTCACCGTCCCCACCGCCACCAACTATCACTGAAGTTGAAGACATGGACGTCGACATTATGGATGATGGAACTCCTCGTGTCCATGATGATGACTATGGGCTGACACACTCACCCACTCATACCGTCTTCTCACCTGAGCCTCACTCCGACACCGTAACCAAGGTGCTTCCTGACACTTCTCTGCAGTCTGAAGACTCTGTTGGTGCATCGTCCTCAGCGTCTGATGCTGATGACCCCGAAGCCTCCAGTGCTCCAACAAATTCTGCTGCTAATACTGATGCTGCAGCAAACACCACCACTGATACTGATGCAGCAGACACTACAACTGCTGATCCTCAGCCAAACCCACCTGCTGCTGAAACTGAAGCTGAAGCCGACCAAAGCACAACTGCCCCTCCTGAAGCAGAAACCAGTACAAATGCTGAAGCTTCAAAGGATGGCTCTGAAGATAAACAGGCCACATCGCCTCGTCTCCCCAAGGACATAAACACATCTGTGCCTGATGCATCTGCAGCGACTCCGCCTCAGCCTCAAGCTACTCTTCAGATTGAAGTGCCTCAAGCGCCTTCCCCACCTCAAGGCCCAGTTCAAGCTCGGTCCTTATGTCCGATGGAGAAGCGACCATTCTTCCGTGACCTTGAAGCTGATGATACTCCAAGCTTTGATGCTACTGATTTCTTCAACGCCGTGAGTTTCTTTCAAGAGGGGATTCAAAATCCGTATCACTCTGCTCCACCTCGAAAGCTGCTGAGGTTCTGGATTGCCACTCAGAAGAACTACTATGCTTCAGTGCTCTACAAGCAAAACAAACTGTTTCCTCACAAGCACATCCCTCTGATGGATATGGAAGCCCTTCCTTGCTTCAACAATGTGCTTCAGGATCTGCATCATGCCAAGCTGCTTCAGTTCTTCTCTGAATGCATACACTAGAATGAAGAGCTTGTGCTTCAGTTTTATGCCACGTTGTATGTTTCAGGAAATCCTCTGGATATCAACACCTGGGTCCTCGAGTGGATGACTGAGCATCATCACTACACCATCGCTGTTCCTGAAGCAATTGACATTCTTGAGTTGCCTCAGTGCACTTCCCCTGCTGCCTGCTCCTATGGGTCTCAAATACTTCGAGATGACCTGATGAACATGCTCATGAAGCCTCAGGCCCCTGAAGCCCCAGCTCGCACAAAGTTTCCAGTCTCTGAGCTTCAGTATCTGCCGAGTACAATGTATCGGATTGTGGCGAAGACCTTCTGCCCCATCAAAGGCTATGAATCCACTGTTGAAGAAGTCATTGGTGTCATGAAGAACATACTTCACAACCTCTGCATGTCTGGGCCAATCAATGTTCCTGACTTCTTCTTCAGAACTCTAGTTGATGCTGCACAGAATCCTCATCTCCTGAAGCCATACGCGCCTTGGATCATGAAGCTAATCCGAGCAGTGACTGGAATTGGTTTCCAACCTGATCACCCGAGTCACAGGACTTATCTGCCACCTGTCGAAGTGCTTCAGCATACTATTGCTTCAAATGACAAAGGCAAAGGCATCTTCTATGAAGAAGTTCTCCCGACCAATTCCCTCGGTGGAAATATTCGTCATCCTCAGTCTCGCACAACTAATGAAACAAGAACTCATGCCTCAACTGAGGATACAACTCAGGCTCGAGTGATGACTGATCGAGAGCTTCTGATTAGTCTTCATCAGAAAGTTGATAGAAATCATGACTGGGTAAAGCGTCAGTTTTCTGAGATTCTCAGCTATATGGCTCACACGCATTCTTCTGTGAAGAAAGTGCATCAGTATGCTCATCATACATATCAACATCTTGATGCCCTGATGAGAGAAGTAATCACCCCTGAAGACCTTGCCAAGTTGGAGCTTCAACAGCCTCCGATTCCTGCCATCAGACCCCCAAGACAATTCAGACGCTGCACAACTCCTCCTCCGGCCATGGATTCTTATTCTTCAAACCAGGAGATGACTGCTGAAGAAGCTGAAGACACTGCTGGATGTCCTCACACTGCAACGGATTGCCTCACGCGTGACTCACCTCAGCCTTGAAGCAACTTCAAAGGGGCGTTAGCTTCAGTTTTTCCCTTTTTTGTTCATTTTATGACAAAGGGGGAGAAATCTGTTAGTCTTCAAGCGGGTTTTAGTTATAGGTTCTTCAGTTACAACTCTCGTTCTTCAGATTTTTTTGTAACGAGTAGTAAACTGTAATTTTGGTGTATGCCTGATACTATTCCTCAGTTACCTCATGCTATTTCCTCACGTTTATCATATATGCATGTGATTATCTCTGCAAACATCTCTATCAGTGCGTTGTTTAATTCCTCAAACACTTCATAACATGCACTGCTACAAAAATGCCTGGATATAGGGGGAGCTCCTCATATACCTCAAAATGCTTTAGATATTAAAAATTCTTCAACTTATATGCATATCCTCAGGGGGAGCTTCACTATATTCAGCTTAATGTTAAAAATGTTCTTCAAAGTTTTTTTATTCTTCAAACTCATAATTTTATCCCCGTTGAAGCTTAACCTGATTGTCATCAAATCACCAAAAAGGGGGAGATTGTAAGTGCATCAAGTGCCCTCCCCTTGAGGTTTTGGAGTTTGATGAAAAAACGGTTAAGGGACTGATGTGTTTGTGAGTATACACAGGAGAACAGTCCCTGATGAGGTGTTTAACCACCAATGTCGACCCCCCCAAAATGTTGAGGAACATTGGAGAAATCGGTGTGTTTCCTGAAGAATGAAGTTGCGCGAAATCCTGAGGAAGTAGGATCCTGAAGCGTTCGGTTGAAGCTGAAGCTGAAGACGATCCTGAGGAAGTTCGCGCTGAAGACGAAGTTGAAGCGTAGTCTTCGCTAAGACTTTTTATACTTCTTGAGTAATGAAGTTGCGCGAAATCCTGAGGAAGTAGGATCCTGAAGCGTTAGGTTGAAGCTGAAGCTGAAGACCATCCTGAGGAAGTTCGCGCTGAAGACGAAGTTGAAGCGTAGTCTTCGCTAAGACTTTTTATACTTCTTGAGTCATAGGAAAACACCGCACTGTTGGAGGGGTTGAAGAAAACGAGTTTCGAAGGTCTGAGGAAGTGCTCAGTTAGGAATCCTGAAGAAAAACCCTGAGGAAATCTCCTGCAGTAGAAGTTCAGTTCCTCGGGTGTCTGAGACGTTGTTCTTCAGGACACTGAGGAATCTGTCTTCGGTTGAGGAGTCTAGAGACTGCGAGTGCAGTTCTCCTGAAGAGAGAGAAATCTCCTGCAGTAGAAGTTCAGTTCCTCGGGTGTCTGAGACGTTGTTCTTCAGGACACTGAGGAATTTGTCTTCGGTTGAGGAGTCTGGAGACTGCGAGTGCAGTTCTCCTGAAGAGAGTGAGATCTCCTGTAGTAGAAGTTCAGTCCTCATGTGTCTGAGACGTTGTTCTTCAGGACACTGAGGTAACTAACTTCGGTTGAGGAGTCTGGAGAGAGAATACTTTGACCGTGCCACATGTTGCGTGGTGAGAGGCTAGAACTTGTCTAGCAACGGTCATTTCCGAGGGCATGAGAGTAATTGCATGCATGGGCATTTATGTCCTTTCACCTCGGGTTGCTCCGCGGCTATAAATAGCCACCCCAGCCCCATTTGTGGGTTGGCTGCTCCGACAGAAAAACTGACACTTGTCATCTGAGAGCAAGCCACCTCTGAGGAAACTGAAGAACCTATGTGAGGAAAACCACCAGCCTGAGTAGTTGAGCATTTCTGAGGAAGTCGGTTCGAGTGATCCGAAGCTTTTTACTCTTGAAGACTGTGATCTTCCAGCCGGTGTAGAAGTATTCAGTCTGAGGAAGTCAAGATGCAATTGTGACTTCCCTGAGTGACTGAGTCTGTGAAGGTTTCAGGAGTCTACCTTGAAGACTCACCTGAGTTATTGGACGGAGTCTGAGGACTTTAGTTGAAGGAGAACAAGGTGAAGACTATGTCTTCTGAGTTGAATCTCAGCCTCTCCATCCAGACGTAGAGTTGTCACATCAACTTGAACTGGTCTACCAAACCAATGTCTTCAATCTCTGGTGCTATCTCTTCAACCTCTTAAGCTTCAGTATTTGATATGATATGCTTCAGCTCTCCCTCTGCTCTTTGTCTTCATACTATGCATCTGAAGCACTTCTGCTTATCTGAATTGATTTATTTCTGTTGCATTATGATGAGCTGCCTAATGATTACATTTTGTGAAGTTTTATTTCTTCATGATTTTGGTTACTTCTTCAGCTTCATGATTTTCTTCAGCTTCATGATTGCTTCAGTCCTGAAGAAAACCAAAATCTGGTAGTAAAATTGAAAACCTCCCATTCACCCCCCCCTCTGGTCGATATATTGCACTTTCATTCTCCGGTAGACCCCGCTGCTGCCGCCGACTACACCGCCTCTGAGTACGACTACTACGTCGACGACCCTACCCCTACCGTCGAGCTTCCAGGCAAGCAGAGCCATTCTCTTCCCCAGATATCGCCTATCTTTTCCGTACATTTCTTGCACTAGGCATTGTTACTGCTGCTGCTACGTTACAATCCTATTCAATTGCATAGCCTGTCATTGTAGCCCCTTGATGTACCTTCTTTAATCCTATGCTGCCTATTATTACTTATGCATTATTCAGCAGTAAATCCTGCGCATTGTTACTTAGGTTTAGAATAGCGGGCCGTGATCACTCTGGGAGTGATCGCGGGAACGATATATTACAACTGCAACAGGTACGGATCATTGCAGACGCCCTAGGGAACCTACAACGGCGAGACCCTGCCGAGTTGCTTCGAGTTTGACTTACGCGTGGACAGACTCGTATTTCACTCTCATCGGCTTAGTAGCGTAGCATCACTAGGATGATACGAGAGTTTTCCTCTTTAGTTCATTCCGCTGGTGTCTCGGCACCACCGTGGTGATACGAGAATATTGCTCTTCAGTTCATTCCGCTGATGTCTCTGTCGAGCCATCTCAAGTGTACCATCGAGGGTGATTCCTCCTGGTTTCACTTGATGGTAGGCACTCGAATCAACTGGTGTCCTTACAGGTAAGGAGTCGGGTAACCCAACGGTGCCCGCGCAGGGTATCTCAGCGGAACGACGGGTCAGGTGTATTCCACCGGTGTGCGGCGGGCCTGGTACTGTTCGTGGCCGACAGATATCCTGTTGTACGAAAGTCGAGCTCTTCGGAGCAAACGCGAGACAAGGTAAGGAGACGGTTCACCTTGTTGGTAGTCGCACGAGTTGGTGGGACGACAGGGCAGGCGGCCACTGGCTCTGGTAATGGGGGTGGACCTGGCTGCTGTCGTTGTCCGCGGCTCACCTAAATAAGGACAACGATAATGGTTGTTCCGACAGATAATAATTAAAATGCTTAATGGGTCAGGTGGATGACTTGAGTGGGTCGTCGTGCCCTTTACGCACTACCTCCACGTGGGATTACGGTGTGGGCCCTCTGCGTTGTGGCCTCGTTCGAGGGCTCTTCAGACGTCAGCTTTACCTTGGGCTGATTGTCGGGCTTGGACCGCTTAGTCCAGTAGTGGGAAGTGGGTCTACTTCACTGGCCAGTCGCGTACCGTGCAGGAGTACAAAGGACAGGGGTCCAAAGTTCCTTTGTACTTAGGATTTAGACCGGCGGATGGCCTCTCTACTGAGCTCGATGGATGGACTTCGGCGTATCGGATAGCCTCGGTGGGGCATTCCCTAACAAGGTGTACGCCACCCTGGATATCCGAGCGTGTAGGGTAACAGTAGTGCAGCCCCTGCAGGGATGATAATCTATTCGGATAGCCGTGTCCATGGTAACAGGACGCTTTATGCTGAAGCCAGATCCTACTACTACAAACTACTACTATTAAACTGTTGGTTCCGGTTTCTCTTCCCCGCAGGGAAGTCGAGGAGGGGATCTCGGAGGCATATATAATTGTTATATAATACAACTTACTATTATACAATGCTGCAGCAACTTCTGCTGCATTGTTAATTACATTCATGTTATTGAACTGTTGGCTATTCTCTTCTCATGCTGCAAGACTCGTCGGAAGATGCTAGTCTTCGTTAGACCTAGCTCCTTACCCTTTTCTGATTTCTATCTTGCAGTCCACTATATATAGCCTCCCCTTTCCATTTGATACATGCATAAATGCTTAGTAGCGGACGTAAGACTCGCGGGTATGCTAGATACTCACCTTTGCTTTATTTCCCCCTTTTTGTTTTGCCTGATCGGCCGCTGCAGTCGACGTTGGAGACCAGCAGCAGGAGATCCCCGATGTCGACCACCGCAACATGAAGATCCCCGATGCCTTCTATGACGTCGAGTTTCCCTTTGACTAGGAGTAGTTTGGAGGTTCCCAGGCAGGAGGCCTCGCCTTTTCTCCTATACACGACTTGATTTTGGGGGCATCACACAAATGAAGTTGAAGTATTATGTGTTGTTTGATACGTAAGTTGTGTTGTTATTTCTCTAGTGGTGTTATGTGAGTCGAACACTTAACACTTCACCTTTCATGGGCCTAGAGGAATACATTGTGCACAAAGGATGCTTATGGTGGGTTGTCGGAGTGACAGAAACCTGAACCCCAGCTCGCACACTTTTGCACAAGGGAGTTATGGATCCTCGATCGTAATGTTGTGGTTAGGCTTATGCATTAATTACTACCTTGTATTTGTGGATGCTTGCAAGGTGTGTAATCATAAGAGTGCACTTATCTTAGTCTAGAAGGTGTAGTAGCATTGATCCACCCATTGACACTTATCGACACAATACATACTACTTGGCGGAATATGGTGAAAGTAACTTGACTATCTCTCCCGTGTGCCCTCGAGAACACTTTAGCTTTTATAAGTTAAGTTCATAGGCTTATCCTTGTGAAAGGATTGGGCCACTTGCTACTCCTCAGTTAGCTTGTTTACTTTGCTTGTCTTTTACCTTTCTGTTTCTTAAACCAAAAACCCCTAAACATTTACCTTTTAGTGTGTGCATCCTTTTCCTTATCCAGAGTCACTTGTCAACACCTTCTGCTCTTCGTTGGGATCGACATCCTTATTTATCGAAAAGCTACAATTGATCCCCTAGACTTGTGGGTTATCAAGAATCGTTTATTGGCGCGGTTGATAGGGAAGTTAACCCAACTAAACCTATCAACTTCTCCGCGATCAATCATCCACCTTGAGATATCTATGCAGAACATCTCGCTAGTATTAAGTTGCGAGACCCACCCAAAGTGTAAACCCAATGCAACAGACAACTGCATTAAAAAGAACTTTGCATACAGTAAACAATCCTTGCAACCGCGGTTACAAGCATCGTTGTTTTCCCCCTTGTGGCCATAGCACATCCCCTAGACTCATGTTTCTGTCACTCAAGCGTGTCATCAGGGGGCATGTACCCACAATCGAGCATAATGTTCCCTCTTGGAGTTACTACCTACCACTTGGCCAAAGGAATAAACAACAACGTAGAACATGCAAGAATTAGTTAGGAACAAAAATATAAGAGATCAAAACCAAATATATTACTCTATCACGATCTGAGCATAATCTCATAATCCATCAGATCCTATCAAACTCAATGTAGCAACAGAAGAAGAATTACATAAGTGCCTCGATCATGTAGGGAAGCCCACGAGGTCTAAACCATGAAGAACAAAGAGGGGAGGAGAACATCACATAGCTACTGCTCACGGAACCATGGTCCAAGGTAGACTACTCACGGCACAACCGGGAAGCATCCATGGTGGAGGAGAAGCTCCTAGAGGTCGATCCTACCTCTGGCAAGGTGCCAGGAAGGGTCCTGACGGTTCTCCCGATCTTGGAAGCGCAGCGGCGGAGGAGCAGAGGATAATTTGCGAAATAGGGTTCTGTCTTCGGAAGTTTCCCGTGAAGGAGAATAAATAGGCGAAGGGGGGCAGCCAGGGGGCCACCAGGAGCCCAGGCGCCCCCCTGGCGCGGCCAGGCCCCTGGCCGCGCCAGGTGGCCACCTGGGTTCCTGGTGATGGCCCCCCTGGCCCTCCTTCGGGCTTCTGGAGGCTTCCGACACGCTGATTTTTTATCTGATTTTTCCCGGATTTTTGGAGCACTTTTATATGGGGGAAAACTGAAATAGAAAAATAGCAGAAAACTTGAACTGGCACTGGGGTGCACTGAGTTAGTAGGTTAGTCCAAATATGATCAAAAGTGTATGAAAGTGTATCTGCATCATAGCAATATCACACAAAACATGCATGGAGCGAGCATAAATTATCGATACGTTTGAGACGTATCAACTGGCACTGGGGTGCACTGAGTTAATAGGTTAGTCCAAATATGATAAAAAGTGTATGAAAGTTTATCTATATCATACCAAGATCACACAAAACATGCATGGAACAAGCAGAAATTATAGATATATTTGGGACGTATCAGCGCCCTAGGGTGGGGCCGCGCGAGGGGGCTGCCAGGACACCTGGTGCCCCCCCTGGCTTCCCCCCTTCGCCTATTTATTCTCCGTGACGGGATTCTTCCGAACACAGAACCCTTTTTCGCGATCTCGCATCTGTTCCACCGCCGCCGCGCTTCCAAGATCGGGAGCGCCATCAGACCTCTTCCCGGCACCCTGCTGGAGAGAGGATTGACCTCCGGGAGCCTCTCCTCCACCATGGACGCTTCCCGGATGATCCGTGAGTAGTCTACCTTGGACCATGGGTCCGAGATCAGTAGCCATGTGATGTTCTCCTCCCCTCTTTGTTCTTCAATGATTAGAACTTGTGAGCTGCCCTACATGATCAAGGCAGATATGTAATTCTTTATGTTGTTGCTATGCTGAGTTTGCTGGGATTTGATGGATTATGAGACTATATTCAGTTTGTGATTGAGTAATATATTTGGTTCTTATCTTTTATATTTTTGTTCTTGAGTAATTCTTGAATGTTCTCCGTTGCTGTTTATTGCTTTGGCCAAGTAGTAGGTAGTGACTCCAAGAGGGAACATTATGCTCGATTGTGGGTTCATGCCCCCTGATGACTAGCTTAAATGACAGAAACATGAGTCTAGGGGATGTTTTGTTGCCACAAGGAGGAAAACAATGGTGCTTATGACCGCGGTTGTAAGGATTGTTAACTTTACACAAAGTTTTTTTAATGCAGTTGTCTGTTCCTTTGGGTTTACACTTTGGGTGGGGCTTGAACTTAATACCAGCAAGATGTTCTGGATAGATATCTCAAGGTGGATGATTAGTAGTAGATGCAGTTGGATTTCGGTCTACTTTGTAGCATAGTTAGCATTGCGGTGCGTTTTTAACCCTGTCAATGGCCCAGCTGTGATTTGTTTACCTCACATAGCAGTTTTATCGTATTTTGGGAGAGAGACATCATTAGTGAACATCACGGGACCTCGGTCCATATTCTCATCACTGTTTACACGCTCAATTTATTTCCTTCTTTTACTTTCTAATTTCAATCATTATTATCCTTCATCCCTTGCGTTTGATCCTTTGTAAACAACAAGGCTGGAGAGATTCACAACCTCTCCGAACTTCGTTGGGAGAAAAGTTACTTGTGTGTGTGCAAGTCTAGGTTAAGGGAGCAATATCTCAAATTGCGCGTTGCTCGCTTCACCACCTACTTGTAGTTATCAGAGTCCTACTGGTTCGATCTCAACCTTAGTATCTTTGCCAAGGGAAATTTGCTGCTATCCTATATCTCACCTTCCACTTGGGGTAACCAACGAAGGGCGAGAAGCCATTATCATCTCTCGCGCATCAGGTGCCTTGCTCCCCAAGGCTAAGGGTCGTGGGGCGCATATGGTCTTGTCCGAAAACTTGTGGAACCTTGCAGAAGCTTCCGAAACCTTCCAGGACCTTCCAGGACCCTTTGGGACCATTCTCGGCCATTCCGGGACCTTCCGGGATGGTTTCGGGACATTCCGAAACCTTCTGGAACACTTCCAAGACCTTTTGGGACCGTTTTCGGACGTTCTAGAACTATCTGGATAGTTTCCGAGACCATCTGAGTTACAGTCTAATAAATCCGATGACCGCGTAAGTTTGTCGGGACGTCCACCGTTTAACCGGAAACTATTCCGGTCGATCCAGGACTTCCCCAGTACCATTCTCATATGTTCCGGAACCACCTGGGACTATTCCAGAGTGATCCGTACATATCATTAATGTAACACCCCAGTGTCATGCTATAGTGATCACCTTTATTAATGATAAATCACAATGATTAACCTTGCCTTGATCATGTTCAAATCAAATAATATTAAAAGTCCCTTGGTTGGAAATTAAAATCAAAAGTGAAAATAAAACTTAACCCAAAATTATTGCAACCATTTTTCTTAAATGACTAAAAGTCAGTAGACCAAGATACTATGGTAATGGAAATTTATTACAATATTTAAATAATATAAAATTTCAAACAATAGTTAAAACAACCCATTTAATCATTTATTAATTATATAAAAATTCAAATGAATTTATAAAAAGCTCAAACCTTTTGTAACAACATATTTAGGTGTAATACAAATATTGGTGTTGGTTTAATATAAAAAAACCAATAATGGTCAAACAAATAAAAATGAGATAATTAAACAAAAAAAACTAAATAAAATAAAAAACCCTATCCTACGACCAGGGCAAGGCCCAGCCCACCCCCTGTCTTCTCTTCTCCCTCATCCTGTGCAACCGACCGAGCCATGGCGCCCACAACCGACCGCGGCAGCGACCGCGTCGCCATCGAACCCCCTCGCCCCGCGTCGCTGATACGTCTCAAACGTATCTACTTTTCCAAACAGTTTTGCTATTGTTTTTCCCTCATTCTTGCATGATTTGAGCAAAACTAACCCGGACTGACGTTGTTTTCAGCAGAGCTGCCTATATGGTTTTGTTGTGTGCATGAAAATGTATTTTTGGACATCTCAGAAAATTCCCAGAAAAATACCAAAAAATCCACGCACCCGAAGGAGCCCGGAGCCAGAAGATGGGATAGAGGGCTGCCAGGGGGACCCCAGGCGCCCTGTGGGCGCGGCCAGGGGTGGGCCGCGCCGGGAGGCCGCCTGGGAAACTCCCCCCTCTCTTGGTTCCCTACTTCGTCTCCTATTTATTCCCGTGACGGGGAAACTCCGAAACAAAAGTTGCTTTTCCAGAACCCGTCGCGGAGCCGCCGCCAACCTCTGTTCTTCCTCGGGAGGGCTAATCTAGAGGCTAATTTGGCCTCCGGAGAGGGGATATCATCGCCAACGTCATCACCGTCCCCACTCCATCCTCCTTCCATGACTTCCCTTCACATGTGTGAGTAATCCCCTACGGTAGGCAAAGGGGATGGTAGGGATTGGATGAGATTAATCATGTAATAGTTCGTCAGATTGTTGGGGTCATGTTGCCTATCATCTACTTTGGTGTTTATCATCTTTGCTACAACTTCTTGCTCTTAATGCTTGTCACTTTGGGCCCGAGTGCCATGTTTTCATATCTGAACCACTTATGTTTTCATGAGTTTATCTATGTTCAAGATCGTATCTATGAGTTGTATGCACCTATTATGGTCCGGAACCGGCGATCCCAAAGGTGACAGCTTGGGACACCAAAGGGGATGGTCCATAATTTGAGGATTCCATGTATCCATTGAGTTTATTGCTTTGTTCCAGTGCTCTTTGACAGGAGCACCTTAATCTCCATTAGTTCCTTTTGTCCCCGTTCGTAGCGGGATGGTAGGACAAAAGATGTTGTGCAAGTTCTTATTGCAAGAACGCACAACTACCTATGGGATAGATGCCTAATGTTTGATATCTGCCTAGATGATCATTGCTTTCCTGTGTGACTTGCCCCGTGATAGAATCTATTACATGTTCATTCTTATTCATGCAGCGCCCGACCATCCATCTCCCTAGCCTAAAGTGTTTTAATCCTGCTGGTTACTACTAGTTTACTTTTGCTGTTACCACTATTGCTATCATCTCACAGTTGCTATTAATACCTTGTTGCAAGCAAGCATATTTCAGGTGCGGTTTAATTGACAACTCAACTGTCAAATCTTATAAATAGTCTTTGTGTCCCCTTGGGTCGAATCAATAAATTGGGTTAACTTACCCGCGAGAACACTACAATCGATCCCCTACAGTTGATGGTCATCAAGTACTGTTTTCTGGCGCCGTTGCCAGGGACCATAGCAATATTTACATGTCTACTTGAAGTATCCTGCCTGCCACACTTCATCCGCTACGGGTAAGAAAGGAGACCCCAAGGTTCCGATCCTACCATCCACTACAAGAAAAAGTACCGTTCTGAGTACTAGTGCTATGCTTGATTCACCTTCGGTTATAAGTAAGTTTGCTTCACCACTACCACCACATGCTACTTCTACTGAGTCTTTTAGTATGTCCGATAAATTTGATGATGCTTCCACTACTCTTGATGATGATAATTTTCTTGGTCACTATATTGAATCTGAGACTGCTAAGGCTGCAGCAAAGCCCGAGACTGAGATACCTGCTACCTATATTCCTACTTGCAAAACTTTCGGTTACCCAGATTTAGATGAACTCAAGGAGAGACACCTTGAAGATGATTATGTTATTCTCGATGATGATATTTGCAGGGAACTCAGAGAGTGTGTCGACTCTGACCCTAGAGCTGTTAAGGAGTTGCTCAAAAAGCACTCCACGAAGAACAAGAATATTCCTGATCGTAAATTTGCAACATCTCCTATATGCGTCAATGATCCTGATTATGAATTCTCTGTTGATCTTTCACTTCACTACAGTCGAGGCTGACCTTTTTTATGGCAGAGAGAATGATGATGCTATCGCACACTTGACCAAACTTGCTGAGTTAAGTGACCTATTTACTACTGATGAGAAGATACGAAACTTCTACGTGGCCAAGCTATTTCCTTTTTCTTTAAAGGGAGATGCTAAATCATGGTATGATGCACTACCCTATGGTTCCATTGATAGTCCTCAGAACTTAGTTCAATTTTTTGTTGATAAATATTTTCCTGCTCATATGCAACATGCTGCTTTGCAAAGAATCTATAACTTTAAACAGTTGCAGGATGAGCACCTCCCTAAAGCTTGGGGGAGGTATTGTGATTTAATTAAGTCTAGACCGCGACATGAAGTCCCAAAGAATGAATTGCTTGATATACTTTATGCTGGTCTAACCGACGAATCCGGGTCCTATTTGGATAGTTGTGCTAGTTGTGTTTCAGGGAAAGAACACCGGTCGATGCTGAAGAACTATTGGGAAAGATTGCAAAGAACCATGAAGATTGGTCCATCCCTGAACCATCTCCACCACTAAAGAATAGGGGCATGCTTGTGCTGAGCCCTGAAGATATGCAATAAGCAAAGAAGTCTATTAAGGAGAAAGGCATCAAAGCCAAAGACGTGAAGAATCTACCACCTATCGAGAAGTTGTGTGAGCCTAATACTCACCCTCCCTTGGTAGAGGTACACTCTCTATTAGACTTTACTGAAAGTGACATCCCTAAAGGTAAGCCTCCCGACCAATGCTTATATGAGCTTGATAATTTTATTATTAAGTAAGACAATTTCAATAGGAGGACACAAAGTCAGTTGCATGATAATTCTCTTGTTATCAAAATTTTACTTGGTGTTCTTGAAAGAACAGTTAATGATGTTAAAATTCTTGTTAAGCATTTCCATATGCTCAAACTCTGCTTGAACAAATTTCTAATGTGCAAAAAGATTTGCTTGCTAACAATGACAAATAGGACATACCAGCTTATGGCATCAAGACCAGGGGTGGAACACACACCCAGGACCCCCTCTATCCTGAGGGGCATTCGAAGAGGATAGAGCAAGATTCTTAAGTGCAAGAAGAAGACGAGATTGTTAGCTCTCCTAAGAAGAGAAAGAAGAAGAAGAAACACAAGGAAGCTGTCAACTCCAATGATCCTATTACAAGTGAAGAACCTTCTATTGACACCAACAACATATATACCTCTGATGCTGAAACTGAAGACGGTGCTGAGCCCGAAGAAAATGGTAAGGAGAAGAATGATCCTCTCGATGTGCGAGAGGAAGAAGCACCCGATACGCGCAAGAATTACACAAGAGAAGACTTCATAGCAAGAATACATGGGAAGGAAAGAGAACCGTGGGTACAGAAACCCATGCCCTTTCCAGGTAAGTCTCTCAAATCTAAAGAAGAAGAGCATTATAATAAATTTTGTGAATGGATGAAACCTCTTTTTCTGCAAATTCCTTTGACTGATGCTATCAAGTTACCTCCTTATTCCAAATACATGAAAGATATTTTTACTAATAAAAGAAAAGTTCCTAATGAGGCAATATCTACTATGCTTGCTAACTACTCTTTCAGTGGCAAGATTCCTGAGAAGCTTGGTGATCCAGGTATACCCACCATTCCTTGCTCTTTAAAAAATAATTATGTCAAGACTGCCTTATGTGATCTCAGAGCAGGGGTGAGTTTATGCCCTTTTCTGTTTATAAAAGGCTATGTTTAGATAAGCTAATCCCTACAGATATCTCTCTTCAGATGGCTGAAAAATTAACAGCCGCCCCGATAGGTATTTGTGAGGATGTTCCAGTTGAAGTTGCTAATTGTTTAATTCTTACTGATTTTTTTGTGCTTGACATGCCCGAGGATGGGAGCATGTCCATTATTCTTGGTAGACATTTTCTTAACACCGCAGGTGCCATTATTGATTGCAATAAAGGAAAGGTCACCTTCAACGTAGACGATAAAGAACACACGGTGTATTTGCCAAAGAAGATCGACAAAAGGCATGACCTTAACTCAATAGAGAATATCGAGACCGTGAAGCTTGGAGAATGGGATTTTCCTTTACACGTGCACCACAAATACAAAACCGTTATGGTGGGGACAATGTCCATTAAAGTGAAGGTGCAATGATCACTTCATAAGAGGTGAGACTTTTTGTTCTATATATCGCCGTTTCGTTGGTAAGACTTGATTAACCTTGCTAGTGAGCATGTTTAATATAGGCAAAAAGTGGAGCTTGTTATGTTTTCATATGGCTTAGTTTTTATTCTCCTTGATGTACCAAGTTTATATGTTTTTGAAGCTTCACAATTCTAATCACTTCTTCAAGTTTTCAGAAAGTTTCACAGCTTTTTGAACTCCGGAAAATTTTCAACCCTGAAGTCTTTAGAAAAATTCCAGAAATATTATATAATTTCCATGCCGGGAGTGAACCAGAGTCACCTAGGGCTGACCAGGGGGGGCACCAGTGGCCCAGGCGGCCAGCCCCCTGGCCACGCCCACAGGGGGCCTGGGGGCCACAGGTCCCACCTCCAGGTAAGTCTTCTTCCTCCTCCCTTCTCTTTCTCCAAAAATACGAGTTCTGCACCTGGAACTTGTGTTCTTGCTCTCCTCCATCCAGAATTTTGATCTCTCTCTACAACCCATCATTTGAGCTGAGATTTTGGACAAATACTCCCTGGTATGCAACTCCTTCACCCCTCCAATTAGATTTTTGATTGGTGGGTTCATTTGTGAGTATTTAGTAGTTCTTGGTGCTGTTTAGATGAGCTTGCATGCATGTGTAGAAATTTATTTTCCAAGTTTTGATGCAAGTTTATGCCTTAGGTAAGTGAGTAAAGTAGTTTGCCTCAACTCACTTTGTTTAAATCCTTGTATTTGTGAATTGTAAAAAATTTCGGAAATGAGTTTGCTAGGAAAAGCAAAGGGGTGGATTGGGAAGAAGAAGCCCGAGCGCTCCGATCGAGTCACTAGAGCTGCAGCTTCACCCTCAGCAGTTAGGGTGAGCTATAATGAAGATCATGTGCCCCTGGAGTTGTTGGAAGACACAAGTTCATCATGCAGAATGATGTATCTGTGCGATGATTTTCTTACAGCTGCGGGAATTAAGGAAGAATTTTATAGCCTTTGTGCCAATGCAGGTTTGACACGTCTAGCATTATGCCGTGTGGTACAATACAAGAATCTTACCTTCCGCTTTGTTAGCAGTTTTCGTTATAACCATGATGCTGGAAACGTTGAGTTCAAACTTTATAATGATCTGATAGCTATGTCTTTGGCACAGTTTTGTGATATAATAGGTGTGCCGAACGTTGGTCTGACAACGAAGATGACCTCTCAGCCTTCCGACTTGAGGACCCTCTTCAAATCCCTTTGTTACCAGGAGGAGACCGACATTTAGCGCACGAAAATTTCCAGCATTTTGTTTCCCCACCTTAGGTATTTTGCGTATTATATATATTTTTTGAATTTTAAGACTCTGAAGCATGAGCTCCACAGTAATTTATTGCATGGGTGAACCAAAGGTTCTCAAAGAATAGTACAAGGAAATAATTTTGCGTATTATATTGCTAGAGGGGTGTTGGCTCGTGACAACACGAGCATTGGTTTTGCACCAGATTTCGCTATTTATGCGAACGCCCTCTCTGATAAGAATAATTATAATGTGGGTGCCTTAATTGCTCGACGCCTTGTTACAAATAGTAACAAGGGCGACTTATATGGTGGCGTTTACGCCACACTTATCCTTGAGTCTATTCAGCGCACCCCGCATCCTGATGATGTTCCCTTTTCATGCGCAAGTCTCGATGTTGCTGCTATGAAGAGGCATACGTTTGTTACCATGACTTCCCAGTTTGGTAACCTTGATTATATTTTGAGGTTTGAAAAGACCATTACTTGTGAGATCCGTCTACCTGCACCACTTTTGTTTGATAACACTCGTAGGAACGAATAGTCCTTCAACTATAAGTTCGATGAGTTTATGGCTCATTACCAGCCATATAACCCCATCGAGGGGGTTCTGCCCGACGAGGAGGAGCATGGTGAGTTCCCACCTTTCCAGGGAGAGATCTTCGCCGAGCATAGCGATGGGTCTTCTTCCGCTTGGAGCGCAGGACCTTCCTCATGGGAGGACCCGAGGACTTCGGTGTACGCACCGGAGGGCTCATACGACTCCTGGACTTACCACTACCCCGGAGCAGGAGGCTCCCGGGGGTAGTAGCTGCTGCCAACTTAGGCCAAAAGCCTAAGCTTGGGGGACTACGTGCCCTTCTCACCTTTCCATTGTTTTATCCGTTTGTATTTTGTTTGATTTGATCTTTTTCGAAGTTTTTGCCCGTTCTTCTTTGTTCTTTTATTTTTGCAAAAAAAACAAAAAGATTTCTCTTTTTTTTCTTTCGCTAAACCTTTGAAAAACCCAAAAAGATTTCCTTTCTCTCTTTAGTTTGCTTTTTTTTAGAGTTCAGCTCGAGTCCGTGATGGCATTTGATTATATATTTCCCACGTTCGGTCGTGCAAGTGAAAAGGCAGTAATGACGAAGATCGACGAAAGGGAAGCAACAAGGAAAACAGGTATGAACTCTTTTTGTTTCTACTTTTGTACATATGCCTGTACTTATGATCTAGAGACCAGCTTGTAGCGACATAGTGCTATGTTTACAATGCTTTCCCAGTGTTCATGATTTCCTTGTGGCTGATCTCAAATAGCTGGAGTGCATAATATGTTGCTGAAATGATTTGGATTCATTGCATTATTCATGGTTTGGCATATTGAAGTGGTATTTCCCTTCGGAGAATTCTTGGATTGACTTGGCACATGTTCACACATGTTTATGACTGATATGTCTATCATGCCTTGATGACCTTTTTATTTCAGAATAGTTATATCACTTTTATGCCCGATTCAATGTTACCTTGTCGCTTTGCATGATTATGACAATTATTGCTCTCTAGTTGGTCGCTTCCCAGTATTTTGCTAGCCTTCACTCGCACCAAGCGGAATTCTGCTTGTGCAGCCAAACTCCTTTTCAAACCAGTTATTCCACTCGAGTCCACCATACCTACCTATATGTGGTATTTACCGGCAACTCCTAACTTAGACTTCCTTGTGCCATCTCGAAATTTATTCAAAAGCTTCCCTTTTTCAACCGTACAAGCTCATGGTGCGGTGAGGGAAACTCAGTATCTACCATGCCAAAAATATTTTGATGGAAGTTTTAACTAGTCAATAAAAAAATGAGAGTTACACCTCCCCCATCCTTGATGATGGAATAAAATGGACCAAATGCTGCTGATGATAGATGGAACGATACCCTCCTTCCATACTTGAGGCAAAATAAAAGGTTCCGTAGAACATCAAAGGATTTATGAATAAGGGAACATGTGTAAGCAAAAGGCATTAATATGGTTGGCATGGGAGATATTGAGAGACCTTTATCGTTCATCGTTGACTGGAAAGTTGCACTTCTCAAAAGAATTTTATCTCTGTTTGCAAAACCAAGAGCTCTGGCACATGTTTAGTCTTTGCTTCCTTTCACGGGTATTCAATCTTGCCATCAAAAATCCATGGTTCGAGAGTCTCACCTTCTTTCTTCAAAGCACCAACTATTGAGAGCATAATTGTCATTCTTAGTGTAACATGCATTGTCCCAAAGTACTACATTTTCTTCTGCATGCTTGTTATATTGCTAGTATGAAATTCTTAGTTCTAGTCTCCTTTAAAACTCCGGAGGAGTTTCTGAATTTATGTTTTGGTTCACTCATGGAGGCTAGCGAGATACCCCTCTGATATGTTCAGGCTATGTGCATTGTGATCTTATTTTGACTTTCAGCTGCATATTATTTGCTTTAGTTTGTTTGTGATTGGTCACTTGAAAGAAGGATTTCTTCGTGCATTGTCCTCATAGCATTGTTTTGATACTTGCTAAACTCTTTTCGTAGTACCGGCTTATGTACATCTTACGAAGCAAAAGAGTTTGTCAAAGATTTCTCTCTTCTTCTGTTTTCGTTAAAACTTTCAAAAACCCAAAAATATTTCTTTTCTCTCTTTAGTTTGCTTTGTTTTCAGGGTTCAGCTCGAGTCCGTGATGGCCTTTGATTATATATTTCCCACATTCGGTCGTGCAAGTGACAAGGCAGTAATGACGAAGATCAACGAAAGGGAAGCAAGAAGGAAAACTGGTATGAACTCTTCTTGTTTCTACTTTTGTACATATGCCTATACTTATGATCTAGAAACTAGCTTGTAGCGACATAGTGCTATGTTTACAATGCTTTCCTAGTGTTCATTCTTTCCTTGTGGCTGATCTCAAATAGCTAGGGTGCATATTATGTTGTTGCAATGATTTACATGCATTGCATTGTTCATGGTTTGGCATATTGAAGTGGTATTTCCCTTCGGAGAATTCTTGGATTTACTTGGCACATGTTCACACATGTCTATGACTAAAATGTCTATCATGCCTTGATGACTTTTCTTATTTTATAATAGTCATATCACTTTCATGCCCGATTCAATGTTGCTTTGTCGCTCTGCATGATTATGAAAATTATTGCTTTCTAGTTGGTCGCTTCCCAGTCTTTTGCTAGCCTTCTCTCACACTAAGCGGAATTCTACTTTTGTATCCAAACTCTTTTTCAAACCAGTTATTCCAGTTGAGTCCACCATACCTACCTATATGTGGTATTTACCATCCACTCCTAACTTAGACTTTCTTGTGCCACCTCTAAATTTATTCAAAATCTCCCCTTTTGTAACCGTACAAGCTGATGGTGCGGTGAGGGGAAATCAGTATCTACCATGCCAAAAATATTTTGACGGAAGTTTTAACTAGTCAAATTAAAAAAGGAGGAAAGAGTTACACCTCCCCCATCTTGATGATGGGATGAAATGGAGAAAATGCTGCTAATGATAGATGGAACAATATTCTCCTTCCATACTTCAGGAAAAATAAAAGGTTTCGTAGACCATCAAAGGATTTATGGATAAGGGAACAAGTGTAAGCAAAAAGCATTAATATGGTTGGCATGGGAGATATTGAGCGACCTTTACCGTTCACCGTTGACTGGAAAGTTGCACTTCTCAAAAAGAATTTTGTCTCTGTTTTCAAAACCAAGAGCTCTAGCACATGTTTAGTCTTTGCTTCCATTCACAGGTTTTCAATCTTGCCATCAAAAAGCCACGGTTCGAGAGTCTCCCCTTCTTTCTTCAAAGCACCAACTATTGAGAGCATAATTTTCATTCTTAGTGTAACATGCATTGTCCCAAAGTATTACATTGTCTTCTGCATGCTTGTGATATTGCTAGTCCAAAATTCTTAGTTCTAGTCTCCTTTAAAACTCCGGAGGATTTTATGTTTTTCTTGATGATACGTCCAAAACGTATCTATAATTTCTGCTTGCTCCATGCCTCTTTTGTGTGATATTGCTATGATATTGATGAACTTCCATACACTTTTGATCATATTTGGACTAACCTATTAACTCAGTGCACCCCAGTGCGAGTTCCTGTTTTCTGCTGTTTTTCTATTTCAGGTTTCCCCCTTATTAAAAGTACCAGAAAAATTCCGGAAAAAATATAGAAAAAATAAGCGTACCGGAAGCTTCGCGAAGAGCCCGAGAGGGGCCAGAGGGGAGCCAGGGGGGCCCCAGGCGGCCAGAGGGCGCGGCCCCACCCCTGGCCGCGCAAGGGGGGCGCCTGGAGCCCCTGGCCCACCTCTGCCTGCCCCCTTTCGCCTATTTATTCCCCGTGACGAGAAACCCTCGGGGACGTAACCCTTTTTCGCGATCTCTCCTCTGTTCCGCCGCCGCTGCGCTTCCAAGATCGGGAGCACCAGAAGACCTCTTTCCGGCACCCTGCCGGAGGGAGGAATCACCTCCGGGAGCTTCTCCACCACCATGGATGCTTCCCGAATGAATCGTGAGTAGTCCACCTTGGACCATGGGTTTATGATCAGTAGCTATGTGATGTTCTCCTCCCCTCTTTGTTCTTCATGGATTAGACCTCGTGAGCTCCCCTACATGATCAAGGCACTTATGTAATCTTTCTGCTATTGCTATGTTGAGTTTGCTGGGATCCGATGGATTATGAGATTGTGTTCAGATTGTGATTGAGTTATATATTTGAATCTCTTATTTTATATTTATGTTCTTTAGTAATTCTTGCATGTTCTCTGTTGCTATTTATTGCTTTCGCCAAGTAGTAGGTAGTGACTCCAAGAGGGAGCGCTATGCATGATTGTGGGTTCATGCCCCCCCGATGACTAGCTTGAGTGACAGAAACATGAGTCTAGGGGATGTGCTGTTGCCACAAGGGGGAAAACAATGGTGCTTGTACTTGCGGGTGCAAGGATTGTTTACTTTACGCAAAGTTCTTTATTGCAGTTGTCTGTTGCTTTGAGTTTACACTTTGGGTGGGATTCACAACTTAATACCAGCGAGATGTTCTGGATAGATATCTCAAGGTGGATGATTAGTTGTTAGATGCATTTGGATTTCAGTCTACTTGTCTTGGTGTACCGCCCGTGCTTTTGAGCCTCTTCCTTTGTGCATAGCATAATTAGCATTGGCTTGCGCACATAATCCTGTCAATTGCCCCGCTGTAATTTGTTTACCTCGCATGGCTATTTTATCGTTTTTTGGGAGAGAGACATCACTAGTGAACATCATAGTACCCCGGTCCATATTTCCAACACTGTTTACACCTTCAATTACTTTCAGTATTTACTTTTCCGTAGCTATCACTATCATTATTATCCCGTGCGTTTTATCCTTTGTAAACAACAAGTCTAGAGGAATTGACAACTCCTCTGTACTCGTTGGGAGAAAAGCTATCTGTTGTGTGTGCATGTCCGGGTGAAGTAAGCAACTTAGAGTTGTGAACGGCGCCATTGTTCACTTCACCTCCTACTTGTATCCTTTGGAGTCCTAGTGGTTCGACATTCAACCTTAGCATCTTCGCTAAGGGAAACTTGCTGCTATCTCCATCTCACCTTCCACTTGGGGTAACCAACGAGGGGCGAGAAGTTATCTCGTGTATCAAGAAAATTTCTGGCGCCGTTGCCGGGGACTCCACTCTTCAAGATAGGGGAGTTCCACACTATCTTATCTTTTCTTTTTAGTCTTGTTAGTTTACCTTTCAATTTTTGCTTTAGTGTCTTTTATCGAAAATCAAAAAAATAGTTATCCTTCCTGTTGCTACTATGGGTTCCTCTGAGAACACCAAGTTGTGTGACTTCACTAGTCACAACAACAGTGACTTTATCTGCACTCCTATTGCTACACCTGCTACTTCAGCACCTTCTTATGAGATTAAACCTGCTTTGCTGAACCTTGTTATGAAAGATCAATTCTCTGGTGCTTGAGATGATGCTTCTTTGCATTTAAATAATTTTATTGAGCTTTGTGATATGAAAAAGTAAAAAGAAGTAAATGGTGATATTTTTAAGCTTAAGCTTTTTCCTTTCTCTTTGAGGGATGAAGCTAAAATCTGGTTTCAATCCTTGCCTAAGAATAGCATAGATTCTTGGGATAAGTGCAAGGATGCTTTTATTGGGAAGTACTATCCCCCTGCTAAGATTATCCAGTTGAGGAGCTTTATTATGAATTTTAAGCAGTTGGATAATGAACACGTTGCCCAAGCTTGGGAACGCATGAAATCTCTTGCTAAGAATTGCCCTACGCATGGTTTGACGACTTGGATGGTTATCCAGACTTTTTATGCAGGCTTGAACTTTACCTCGCGGAACCTGCTAGATTCGGCCGCGGGAGGAACCTTTATGTCAACTACACTTGGTGCTGCCACAAAACTTCTCGATGAGATGATGACCAACTATTCCCAATGGCACACCGAAAGATCTCCAACGGGTAGGAAGGTAAACTCTGTCGAGGAGATCTCCTCCCTAAATGAAAAAGTTGACTTGATTATTTCTCTACTTACCAAGCAATCTCCTATTGATCCTCAAAATGCTCCTTTAAATTCTTTGATTTCTCAGGATCAAGTCGATGTGAACTTTATCTCTAGAAACAACATCAACAACAATGCTTATAGGAGTAACTTTGGTAGAAATCCTAGACCGTTCCCCTCCAATAACTACGGGAACAACAACACTTATCCTAGCACAAAAAACTCCACTTCTAAATTAGAGAGTATGCTTAAAGACTTTATCACTACCCAAAAGGCCTTCAACAAGAGTGTAGAGGAAAAACTAGACAAACTAGATACCCTCTCGTCGAAGGTAGACAACTTAGCCCACGAAGTAGAATTGCTTAAAATTAGAACTTCTCCCCTTGAGGAGAGAAAGGTCACTCCTATGAATGCTATCCAATTGCAAATTAATGAAACCATTAGGATGATGGCTAAACTTAAAGAGAGATGGGCTAGAGAAAATGAGGAAGAATATAGAATTAAGAGCCTTCCTACACACCATACTGTTGCTACTACCCAAGTGGTTGAGGATATCCAAACTCTTAGCACCCAATGCACCCCTAGTCCCATAGGACCTATTAATGGTGATACTATGACCTCAACCGTAGAAGAAGAAATTCCTATGACTATATAAGCTACCAAACAAGTGAGCCTAAAGGACACAACTACTACTCTACTTGATAGTAGTGACCTTGATTTTGATAATTGCACTCTTTCTGAAGTTATTTGTTTCCTTCACAAGATGTCTAGAGACCCCCACACTAGCACACTTAATCTTGCCTTCATGGAGCATATCACTAATGCTCTCATCAAAGCTAGGGAGGAGAAGCTTAGGGTAGAAGCCTCCATACCTAGAAAGCTAGAAGATGTTTGGGTTCCTATGATTAAAATTAAGTTGAATAACTTTTCTTGCTATGCTTTATGTGATGTTGGAGCTAGTACCTCTGTTATGCCCAAGAGAATGTATAATATATTTGAGTTGAAACCTTGTTCTTTTGGTGTTCGTCTCGTTGATTCTTCCGTAAAGAAACCTTTGGGGAAGATATATGATGTTCTTATCATTGTCAATGACAAGTTCCCGTTGATTTTACTATTATGGACATTGAATGTGAACCTTCTTGTCCAATTATTTTGGGACATCCTTTTCTTCGCACCGTGGGTGCTATTATTGATATGAAAGAAGGGATTATAAAATTCCAATTCCCTCTCAAGAAAGGGATGGAACACTTCCCTAGGAAAAATATTAAGTTTCCTTTTGAGTCCGTCACACGGGCTAGTTATTTTCTTGAAAAAACTTGATCTATTTGCATTAAGCCTAGCTAATGGCTTTAAAGAAGAGCTTTCGGGAGGCAGCCCGCAACGAATTTAGGTTTCCCTTTTGTTTTTATTTTTCTTTTAGTGGTCTTGATGATTGTTACTACTGTCGCAACATCATTGTATCTTTACTTTTCAAGCTTTGTGCCTTTTATAGCCTCATACGACAAGGGAAGTGAAAGTTGTGACATGCTGTCCAGAAAACAGATTCTGTCCTCGTGACTAGAAAAATCCCAGTTCATATTTTTGAGAAGAATTTTTTACACAGCGTCCTCTATACAATTATGAAACTTTCGTATGTTCTGAGTTTTTTTATTTGAGTTGCAGAAGTATCCCTAAAAAATTCTTTACTACCTGCTGGTCTGTTTTTCACAGATTCTGTCCTGTTTTGCCTTTTCTTCGTTTTGCAAACCTTGAGCTTTCTTTTTATTTGAAAAAACTTTTTGGTAATCTTGAGAAACAGTAGCTCTTCAAGATTATCTTTATTTCCAGTAGAGAAAAAATTATTTTATTATGGGTACTAACCTCACTAATCAGATTATGATGAGTTATGTATGAAGGGAGTTTTCAAGTGTGCAAGGGAAGATGATGAAAGAAGATTAAGAAGTGTGAAGTGTTCAAGCTTGGGGATGCCCCCATGCATCCCCAATAAATATTCAAGGAGACTCAAGCATCTAAGCTTTGGGATGCCCCCGTGCATCCCCTTCTCCATCAACAATTATCAGTTCGTCTCTCGTTTCACTATATTTTTATCACTTCATGCGTTATGTGCTATGCTTGGAGCGTCCCGCTCTTAGGTTTTGTTTTTAGTTTTGTTTAGCCTTTTCTTGCTGTTCATAACACGTTAGAACCCAGTTTTATTTGTGTGGGAGAGAAACACGCTCCACTTCCAAAATTTAGAACACAACATAGGACTTTTCATGCTTATCTTTGTTGTGTTTGTTCTTTATCTTTTCGTAGCCGCTGTCATGTTTTGCTATTAGCTTTCATGCTTAAATTTTCAAAGAGCTTTTTTTTAGTTTGTTGCTGGAACTCTCTTGAGTTTTCATGTTTATCTTGTTTAGAGAGTTTGCTTGTTGCATTGAGTTTTGTGTCTTGACTTGAAGTAGGTAATTGAGGTTGCTATTCTTTTTGAAGTAGTAACTTGCAATAGTTTTGAGGTGTTGTTTTGAGTAATGTTTGGACTTTTGATGTCAAGAGATTTAGCCTATTAGTGGTAGATGTCGTATTTTGGGAAATCCTTTTTTATTTTCAAAACCTACAAAATTAGTTGAGAACTCTAGCTAATAGATGGATCACTACTCTTCTGAGGGGTCGAATATTAGAGTACACTCACGTACCATGAGTCGAGGATGCGCAAGGATAACCAAACCCCCATACAATCCTCCTCAGGGTACTTGTCTCTTTGTGAACCTCCTTATTAGATTGAGAGTTACCGATAATAAGTGCATGAGTTCTTCGGACTAATGTGAGTATTCGAAAGTTAACACTTCCACCTTCCCATATTTTTCTAGCCTCTCCTGTGTCGTGCATTGCTTTCTTCTCACTCCGAGAGTTGATGTCCACATTCACCGGTAATTCCAAACCCTTGGCACGATACGCTCTGTCATCATAAGCCTCCTTATATCCTTCCTCAAAACAGCCACCACACCTACCTATCAAGGCATTTCCATAGCCTTTCCGAGATATATTGCCATGCAACATCCATCTTCTCATGGCTTGATCTTCATGTCATACATGCTACTTGCTTGAACGATGAGCCGCATGCTACTTGGGCCTTGCCCTAATCATTGCTACATGACGCGCTAGTATCATTGCATATCCTGCTACACTGGCAGAGGCATACATTTGCATACATCATGATAGTTACATTTTCTTTATGATATGAGTACTTTGTAAAGTGTGAAAGATCTTCTATACTTTTTGTAATATATAGAGTGTTGCCCCTAAAGTGAGGAAAAGATCCCAAAGTGGACAAATCAAAAGATCCCAAAGTGGACAAATCAAAAGATCCCAAAGTGGACAAATTAAAAGATCCCAAAGAGGACAAATGAGAGAAATAGAAAGAGCCATTGAGGCCACCAACAAAATAGAAAAAATAGAAAAAAGAGAAAAAGAAATAAAAAGAGAGAAGGGGGCACACTACTATTCCTTTTAAAAGATCCACACTCGTACTCCCTCTTATATCTTGTACTCCATAGAGATTATCATTCATGCATATAGCTATGTGGGGACCTTCACACTATAGAACTTGGCTTGTATATTCCAATGATGAGCCTCCTCAAATGAGCTCTAGGTATTCTTGAGCAAGCAAGTTATATGCACCCCAACTAGTTCCATTGGAGAGCTTACCTTAGCTCATATGTGCATCCGTTGCATGTCAATCCCTAATCCTCACATCATATCTATCATTTGGCTTTCTCTCGCCTATGATTGTCCTCATTGATGTGTGCCTTTCACACCTTTTTTGTCTTCCTCCTCCACCATATTTCTATCTTTTCCATCCTAAGTGTCAACTTTCTTTCTTACGCTCATCCATTGCATGAGTGCTCAAAATGTCGAAAAGGAGTGGATCATTTTGACTTGTACCTGGCTAGTGGTCTGGAGACGAGTCAAGATAAGATTCCAAAGAAGACCAAGTGAGAAACTTTAGTAGATTGAGTTCTCAACTTAAAAATACTTTTTCTCGTATATCCCTATCCCCTTTCTTGCACGCAAACACCATTTGGAGACATTCGAGTCACGGACAGCGAGAGCTCTTGCACCTTCATGTTCTTATGTTGCTTGTTTCAATGCTAAATATAGACTCTTGCCTGTTATGACTTGAATTGAATTACATGCCTTGATTTCTTTACATAAAAGTTCTTATATGGTTGTTAGCATGTCACCACAGAAATTATGCTTGTTATCATTTACCTACTCGCGGACGAGCAGGAATTAAGCTTGGGGATGTTGATACGTCCAAAACGTATCTATAATTTCTGCTTGCTCCATGCCTCTTTTGTGTGATATTGCTATGATATTGATGAACTTCCATACACTTTTGATCATATTTGGACTAACCTATTAACTCAGTGCACCCCAGTGCCAGTTCCTGTTTTCTGCTATTTTTCTATTTCAGGTTTCCCCTTATTAAAAGTACCAGAAAAATTCCAGGAAAAATATAGGAAAAATCAGCGTACCGGAAGCTTCGCGAAGAACCTGAGAGGTGCCAGAGGGGAGCTAGGGGGCCCCCAAGAGGCCAGAGGGCGCGGCCCAACCCCTGGCCGACCCAGGGGGGCGCTTGGAGCCCCTGGCCCACCTCTGGCTGCCCCCTTTCGCCTATTTATTCCCCGTGACGATAAACCCTTGTGGACGGAACCATTTTTCGCGATCTCTCCTCTGTTCCATCGCCGCTGCGCTTCCAAGATCGGGAGCACCAGAAGACCTCTTCCAGGCACCATGCCGGAGGGAGGAATCACCTCCGGGAGCTTCTCCACCACCATGGATGCTTCCCGGATGAACCGTGAGTAGTCCACCTTGGACCATGGGTCTATGATCAGTAGCTATGTGATGTTCTCCTCCGCTCTTTATTCTTCATGGTTTAGACCTCGTGAGCTTCCCTACATGATCGAGGCACTTATGTAATCTTTCTGCTGTTGCTATGTTGAGTTTGCTGGGATCCGATGGATTATGAGATTATGTTCAGATTGTGATTGAGTTATATATTTGATTCTCTTCTTTTATATTTATGTTCTTGAGTAATTCTTGCATGTTGTCCGTTGTTATTTATTGCTTTGGCCAAGTAGTAGGAAGTGACTCCAAGAGGGAGCGTTATGCATGATTGTGGGTTCATGTCCCCCGATGACTAGCTTCAGTGACAGAAACATGAGTCTAGGGGATGTGCTATTGCCAAAAGGGGGAAAACAATGGTGCTTGTACTTCCGGGTGTAAGGATTGTTTACTTTACGCAAAGTTCTTTAATGCAGTTACCTGTTGCTTTGAATTTACACTTTGGGTGGGATTCGCAACTTAATACCAGCGAGATGTTCTGGATAGATATCTCAAGGTGGATGATTAGTGGGTAGATGCAGTTGGATTTCGGTCTACTTGTCTTGGCGTACCGCCCGTGGTTTTGAGCCTCTTCCTTCCTGCATAGCATAATTAGCATTGGTTTGCGCACAGAATCCTGTCAATTGCCCAGCTGTAATTTGTTTACCTCGCATGGCTATTTTATCATCTTTTGGGAGAGTGACATCACTAGTGGACATCATAGTACCCCGGTCCATATTTCCAACACTGTTTACACCTTCAATTTACTTTCAGTATTTACTTTTCCGTAGCTATCACTATCATTATTTTCCGTGCGTTTCATCCTTTGTAAACAACAAGCCCGGAGGAATTGACAACTCCTCTGTACTCGTTGGGAGCAAAGCTATCTGTTGTGTGTGAAGGTCCAGGTGAAGTAAGCAACTTAGAGTTGTGAACGGCGCCATTGTTCACTTCACGACCTACTTGTCTCCGTTGGAGTCCTAGTGGTTTGACATTCAACCTTAGCATCTTCGCTAAGGGAAACTTGCTGCTATCTGCATCTCACCTTCCACTTGGGATAAACAACGAGGGGCGAGAAGTTATCTCGTGTATCAAAAAATTTCTGGCGCCGTTGCCGGGGACTCCACTCTTCAAGATAGGGGAGTTGCACACTATCTTTTATCTTTGCTTTTTAGTCTTGTTAGTTAACTTTCAGTTTTTACTTTAGTGTATTTTATCGAAAATCAAAAAAATAGTTATCTTGCCTGCTGCTACTATGGGTTCCTCTGAGAACACCAAGTTGTGTGACTTCACTAGTCACAACAACAGTGACTTTATCTGCACTCCTATTGCTACACTTGCTACTTCAGCACCTTCTTATGAGATTAAACCTGCTTTGCTGAACCTTGTTATGAAAGATCAATTCTCTGGTGCTAGAGATGATGCTACTTTGCATTTAAGATCAATTCCTCGGACTGATGTTGTTTTCAGCAAAGCTGCCTGTACCATTTTATTATGCGCAGGAAAATGGATTTTTGGACATCTCAGAAAATTCCCAGAATAATACCAAAAAATCCACGCACCCGAAGGAGCCCGGAGCCAGAAGATGGTCCAGAGGGCAGCCAGGGGGCCCCGGGCGCCCTGTGGGCGCGGCCATGGGTGGGGCCACGCCGGGAGGCCGCCTGGGCGACTCCCCCCTCTCCTGGTGCCCTACTTCGTCTCCTATTTATTTCCGTGACGGGGAAACTCCGAAACAGAAGTCGCTTTTCTAGAAACCGTCGTGGAGCCGCTGCCAACCTCTGTTCTTCCTCGGAAGGGCTAATCTGGAGGCTGATTTGGCCTCCGGAGAGGGGATATCGTCGCCATCGTCATCACCATCACCACTCCATCTTCCCTCCGTGAATTCCCTTCACATGTGTGAGTAATCTTTGCTACAAAAGGGATTGGATGAGATTGATCATGTAAATTTGGTCAGATTATTGGGGGCCTGTTGCCTCTCATCTACTTTGGTGTTTATAATCTTTGCTACAAGTTTTTGCTCTTAATGCTTGTCACTTTGGGCCTGAGTGCCATGTTTTCAGATCTGAACCACTTATGTTTTCATGAGTTTATCTATGTTCAAGATCCTAGCTATGAGTTGTATGCACCTATTATGGTCCGGAACCGGCGATCCCAAAGGTGACAGCTTGGGACACCAAAGGGGATGGTCCATATTTTGAGGATTCCATGTATCCATTGAGTTTATTGCTTTGTTCCGGTGCTCTTTGACATGAGCACCTTAATCTCCATAAGTTCCTTTTGGCCCCGTTCATAGCGGGATGGTAGGACAAAAGATGTTGTGCAAGTTCTTATTGCAATGACGCACAACTACCTATGGGATACATGCCTAATGTTTCATATCTTCCTAGATGATCATTGCTTTTTTGTGTGCCTTGCCCCGTGTTAGAATCTATTACATGTTCATTCTTATTCATGCAGCGCCCGACCATCCATATCCCTAGCCTACAATGCTTTAATCCTGCTGGTTACTACTAGTTTACTTTTGCTGTTACCACTATTGCTATCATATCACAGTTGCTATTAATACCTTGTTGTAAGTAAGCATATTTCAGGTGCGGTTGAATTGACAACTCAACCGTCAAAGCTTATAAATACTCTTTGTGTCCCCTTGTGTCGAATCAATAAATTGGATGAACTTACCGCGAGAACACTACAATCGATCCATTACAGTTGAGGGTCATCAGCCGCTACAGGGTCACTCGTGGATAAGGAGGCCACGGCACCGCGCACGAACCCTAAGACGCCCCTCAGATCCCTCCCTCCCCTTTTTCTCTATCTAGATGGTAGCAGGACGCCACCGTCGCTATGGCCGAGCTCGTGGCCGTGACCACCATCGTCCTCCAGCACCAGGAGCTTGTCCGACAGCTTCCCCGTGCACATCTCCATCGTCCTGGAGCTCTTTTTAGTCTCGGGGGGAAACACATCGACTTCTTTGAGCTCCTTCCCCGGCATGGCCACCGTGATGCGCCACTCGATCCCATCGTCTCTGGCCACCCCGTGCCACCCCGAGATCGCCGACGCGTTCACTGTGAGGCCCTCGCCCTTTTCCCCCCTCTCCCCCTTCGTTGTTTGAGCCTCTGCATCCGCCTCCCCGTCCGAGCCCGACGTAGCCGGCCGCCATGGCCAGAGCTTGCTCCGCGTGTCTCCCCGCGACCTCTACCCGCGCCTGCTGCCTCCTCCCGCGTACGCCCGCTTGGCCACATGCGTGCATGCGCACGCCCCCGCCGCCGTCGCCGGCCTCCCCGCGCTCGTCGCCGGCCTCTTCCCTGGCCTGGGCGGGCTCTGTGTTGGTGGCCTTGTGCCACTTCCAGGTGGGGCCAACCCAGATTTAATTAGGGGCTAACCCCCTATTAAGTTAACCCCCTTTTTTAACTAACCCCCTCTGATTGAATAGCTAAATAGTGTATGACATGTGGGCCCTCATATCCCCCTAATTAGATAGATTTAAAATAACCAAGGAGATCCCTCTAGTTAGAAGTACATGTGTGCCCAACCTATTAAATAATATAATGATTTAGTTAACACCAATAAGTGGATGACAAGTGGGACCCTCCTCTACTGTTAAATAAATAAAAGGAATTGTTTAGCCACTTTGTATGACTGAGCGGCCCCACCTATCAGTTGACTGGTCAATAGCCAGGTTGTGGATAATGTTGATTTAATAATTAAAACAAAATCCAGAAAATGATTTAAATTGATTTAAACATAGGAAATTAATATCTTTTAATCCGTAGCTCTGATGGAAAAACTTTATACATCAAACTTGAATACAAAAATATCACGGATACAAATATGCTACCCGTATACCCACCGCACCCCTATAACATACCAAACGTGGAATATTTTCCCCCCGGTTCATTTGTCTGTCAGACGACCGGAGCCGGTAAAGCTGTCCGGATGGTTCAACGAGCACGGATACACTATCCACATGTATGACAGATGTCTAACACTACAGACATGGAACCTTCCCCCTCTGGATAATCTGTCCGGTAATCAACCGGTACTGATGAGTCATCCCCGGATAAATTTCCGCTCCGAGCATAGCACGTTGTACTGCGATAGAACACCGTTAACAATGCATCCGCCATGTCTTGTATTTGTATTGCTATTATTGCCATGTATTTGTTGTTTCTTCCCCCTCTTATCGTCCGGTAGACCCCGCTACTACCGTCGCCGATGTTGCTGTGTTCGACTACTGCGTCGACGACCGTACCCCTACCGTCGAGCTTCCAGGCAAGCAGAGCGATTTTCCTTCCCCACACATCGCCTATCTTTTCCGTACATTTCTTGCACTAGGCATTGTTAATGTTGCTGCTACGTTACAATCCTATTCTATTGCATATCCTGTTTTTGTCCCCCCTTGATGTACCTTCCTTTATCCTATGGTGCCTATAAATATATATATCATATTCAGAAATGAGCCATGCGCATTGTTATTTAACTAGAATTAGATAGCGGGCCGTGTACATTCTGGGGAGTGAACGCGGATACGAAATATATATAACTGCACAGGTACGGTACAATGCAGACACCGCCTAAGTCCCCTACCTCGGCTCTGCCGAGCCACATCAAGTTGAGTTATCGAGGAGTAATCCTCACACTCCACTCCTTGCTGACTCTGTATAGCCGCCCTATGGTCCTGAACAACGGTTGTCCTTAAAGGTAAAAGTCGGTTGACCCAATGGTTCCCGCGAGTGGTATTGCGACGGGACGACAGGGAGGGTACGACTAGTGTACATGTGTGGTTGGACCCTGATCGTTGTCCGCGAGAGTTACCAAACCACGAAAGTCGAGCTCCTTCAGGAGCACACACGAGACAAGGTAAGGAGACGGTTCACCTTGTTGGTAACCACGTGCTTTGACGGGACGACTGGGCAGGCACCGATATACTGCTGGTCCTGGCTGTTGTTCGTGTCCGTTGTGTTAATTAGTCAGGCAACGATAACGGTTGTCCGCGAGATAATAAAATGACTAAGGGTTCGGCAGATGAGTTGAGTAGCCTTTTGGCTTGTACGCACTGCCTACACGTGGGATAATGAGTTATGGGCTCCTCTACTTCATAGTCTCGTTCGAAGACTCTTCAGACGTCAGCAGTACCGCGGCCTGCGCCAGGAAGTGGTATTGTATTCTTTGCTCGAGCAGTGTGATTTGTATTTGCTTTTGCTTCACCGGCCAGCCTCGCACCGTGCAGGAGTACGTCAGGGTTAGGGTCCAAAGCCCTGCGTACATAGGATTTAGTCCGACGGATGACCTCTTTGATGAGTTTCGAAGATGGGCTGCCGAGTGTCGGGTAGCCTCGGTGAGGCATTCCCTAACAAGGTGTACGCCACCCTGGAGATCCGTGCATTGTAGTGTAACAGAAGTGCACCCCTGCAGGGAAGATTAATCTATTTGAATAGCCGTGTCCATGGTAACATGATGCTTTATGCTGAAGCCAGATCCTACTACTACAAACTATTATTACTAAACTGTTTGGTTCCTGGTTTTCTTCCTTGCTGGGAAGTCGAGGAAGGGATCTCGGAGGCATTGCTAATTATTACAACTTACTATTATACAATGTTGCAGCAACTTCTATTGCATTGTTACTTTATGCTTTATATAAACTATTGGCTATTCTCTCCTCATGCTGCAAGACTCGTCGGAAGATGCTAGTCTTCGATAGGCCTAGCTTCTCTTCCTTATTCTGGGTTTCTACATTTTAGTCCACTATATACAGCTGAAAGGGCATGTGCCCTTATGTTTGGTTTTGGTAATTGATGAAAATATTTATGGACTATGGTTTCCTTGAGTTATACTTTAAGGTTTGTCCATAGGCAACACTTGAAGATCATACGGTGGCTTCAAGGTTGTAAGATGAAGATTACATGTTGACCAAGGTGTTCTTCGTGGAGCTATCCAAAGATTGGTCAAGTTATGTGTGCAAGGTCAAGAGGAGCATCACGAAGATATCATATGCTTGGAGCTTGCCGACCATTTGGTGATAATGGTCTTGTGAAGATATGCCTAAAAGAGGCTCACCCATAATGGAGTATGGGGGAGAAATTTACTAGTCTTCATCGAGCCGGCGCAACCAAGAAAGGTGTTCCAACTTGAGGCAGACATGATCGTCATCATCAAGCTCAAGTGGATTATGCGCAAGACAAAGGTTTGACCTTTATAGGTTTCTAGTTTACCGGTCTCATGGTGGTAGTTAGGAGACCCGGTTATAGGCTAGGCCGCATCGTTCGTGGAGAGCTCAAACCTTTTCATCCTTGGCATCATCTTTATTGGTTCTTGTTTGGTTTTTCTCTTTGTGAGTGTTGGAGCTTGAGTTCTTATTCATTAAAAGCTCTTCTTCATCGAAAACGTATTTCATATACATCTACTTTTGTGTTTTCAATGTTGGTGTTTTTGTCGGCTCTTATCTTTTGAAGGTTTCACCTTCTACCTTGTTGGCACGTTAACCTTTCCTTGTTTTGCATATTTTCTTTTTGTCGATCTTGGTTGGATCTCTATGTGAGGACCTAGATCTTTTCCATAGCTTTAAAACAAGCCCAAGATCATCAAAATCGGAGTTCGTATGGAAAAGTTATGCTTGTTTTGGCCTGTGGGGTAGTACCGCCCGGAAGAGCGGTAGTATCGTGGCTACTACCGCACTTACTACCGCAAACCTTCTGTTTCAAGCGGTAGTAGAGCTTTTTTAGTGTCTGGTAGTACCACTTGAGCGGTAGTACCGCTCGGGACGCAGAAAACTGCTAATAAAGGTTGGATTCGTGGGGACCTATAAAAGGGGGTCTTCTTCCCCATTGTCCCTAATGTTCTTGAGCTCGTTTTTCACCCCCATTGTTGAACTCTTCAAGCTTTAGATCTCTCTATTCCTCCCATGATTCTTGCTCCTTTTTTTAGTGAAAAGAGAGAGGAGATATAGATCTACATTCTCCACCAAGTCAACTCTCCTCTTTGTGAGGGGAACCTTGTGGATCTAGAACTTGGAGTTCTTGGTGTTTATCCTTGTTCATCCTCTCATATTCCTCCATAGCTTTTGTTTCTTTGGTCGGATTTGAGAGTGGGGGACTTGAGCACTTTGTGTGCTCTTGCCATTGCATTTGGTGCATCGGTTTGAGTTCTCTCCAAGGATTTGTTTTAGTAAGTGAAGTTGAGAAGATAGTTACTCGTGAGTGCATTGGCACTCTAGAGGTTGTACTCTTTAGTGCATTGACACTGTAGAGCTTGTTCCTCTTGGATGCGTTGGCCCCTAGAGGCTTGTTGTTGGTGTAAATCTTCGGGACGCTACGGGAGCCTCCAATTCGGTCGTGGAGATTGCCCCGAGCATTTGTACGGGTTCGGTGACCGCCCCAAGGGTCGCCATTTGTATGGGTTTGGTGACCGCCCTCAAGTGTCCTTTATTGGAATCACGACATCTCGCATTGGTGAGAGCGTGAGGAGAATAGGGTGGCCCTCGTCAGCCTGCGTGTGAGCATTATGCTCCACACTCTCTCCAAACGGAGAAGTACTTATCGCAAGAGAAGGAACTTCGGTAACACATCCTTGTCTGCATCGACTCCACTTACGGTTATCTCTACCTTTACTTTGAGCAAGCTTATTACCTTGTTTATCTTGTGCTTTCTCACATTATTGTTGCATTTCTTGTCCCATAGGTTGTTCTCCTTGTTGTTTATCTAGTCAACCTATTTACTTGTGCACCTACTTTGTGATAGCCTTAGTGTTCATGTTATATATCCTAATATCACATAGTTGTTTATCTTCCTTAGTATATGTTTTTGGTGCACATAGTTGAGCCTAGCTTATTTAGGTTTCTTGCTTGGAAAATTAAACGTTATGTTTTACTCTCCATTTATTCAAGCCAAAACAGTAATTGTTTTTAAGCGGCTATTCACCCCCTCTAGGAGACATCCACGTCCTCTCAATTGGTATCAGAGCCTCGTCTCTCTTAATAGGGCTTCACCGCCTTGAGAGTAAGGGTGTCTACTAGGGGATTAGGATTCATTGACACTCTTAGTTTTGATGGCACAAATTATGTTGCTTGGAAAATTTGCATGCTTAATTATTTCTGGGTCATTGACCCGTGTATGATCTACTATGGTCTAAGCAGACAAGGCCAAGCACAGAACACTCTTGGAAAGCATCAAACGTGAGGGGCATCCCATACATGCCGGATAATCAACTGATATGGGTCCTCATCGCCCGCTCACAAGTCTAAATGATTATGGGTGGTGAAATCCCATACTCATAGACAAGTCGCCTCAACCATATTCTCGATTGAATTATAACACTTACATAAACAGACTCCAGCCCGATCACCTAGTCGGGATCTTGGGAGGGCTCAATCATACAACAAAGTGTGCCACGTGACTGAGTCACGAGAAATCGCATCGCGATGCCCCAAGCTGCGCACATCTAAGGGCCACTTGGTGTATAAAAGACCGCCGGTAAGAACTCAACTAAGCTATCGAACCCCACACTAAGACATGCACGTTATAATCATACACGCAGCATACATGTCCAGTATAAACAGCAGGTAATCACAACATGAACTCTACAAACTCATAGTCTTTATAACTTCTGCTAAATAAGGCAGACATATTAGTTGTATTACAAGCAGAGATCATATGGTTGTGATCCAACATTACATCAAACATCAAAGGAAGCAAATTTTGTCTTAGTATAGACAAGTTTAACAAATGTCTTAAGAAGCCTGAAAGAAAATACAACGACCCTCCAAAGGGCACATGCTGCTGTCTGGAACAATGCGACTTAGTCCACGTCGAGCTCAAGGTAGAGGCCACCACCAGGGTCAGTGGTCTCGTCTCTAAAACATAGAATAAGAAAACGTGAGTACAAAGACGTACTCAGCAAGACTTACATAGGAGCTATACTACTCATGCACAAGTATCAAGGCAAAGGGAGGTGGGATTTCAATGCAGAAGTGCCAGCTTTGACTTGGCTAGTCCTGTACTACGAATACCAGAAAGAGGTAAGGAGCGTACACGAGTCCAATTACCAAGTCTCCAGCCAATACACCACTATGGATACTTCCTCGACTTCCCCACGAGGAAGCACGCCATAGCACTCACTCTTATCTTGGCAAGTTTTAAGAGTAACCATTGAAGTTGTCTATGATCAAGTAAAGTTCTCCAAGTAGTCCATAACCGCGGACACGGCTATTCAAATAGTTCATTAACCCTGCAGGGGTGTACTGCTACACACACACGCACGCATCAGTTACCGCCTGGGAGTGGACCGTTCAAGCGAGTACCGGCGAGGATGTTGCCACGACACTTCACTCACAGCTCCATCTCTAGTCCTAGGGAGTCGCCTATTTGAGTTGGGACCACGATCGGAATCCGGCCGATTTTTCTGGTGCGGACTCAAACGTTGTGTGACTGCCATCAAGCTCAACTCGATCATGATCACTTGATTCAATGAGCCCACAACCTACGTCCACCACTTACCTTGATGTACCTGCTTGAGATCGTTTAAAGTTCGAATTACTTGCGACTCCTGGACTTGGTCCGGGGTGAGGTACTAGGCCGAGAGGGGTCAGTGAGCCCAATGTGTAGACGTACTCTTAGTCTTGGATAACAACACAAGAACTCGGGCTTAAGGCGGTGTTCAACGAGACAACCCACTGTGTACTCCTACACAGCCTCTCATCGTTCACTTGTTTAGGTCAAATTCACCAACACGTTACCACCATCATTCACATGATCACTACCATCCCGACTCACATCAAAGTAGCCTCATTGTAACCTCTAAGCATGAAATAAGCTGTAACAGTTGCAGGGGCTACATGATATCAATCAACTCCTACATCTGCTAGGATTGTTTTTTGCTTACTACTGTGACAAAATGATAGGTCATTCAAATGAATAGGTTCAACTAGTGGTAGAACGTATCATGGTGACATCCTAAATATGCATAAGAGAGAATGAGAGGGAACTGAGATTTTATCGACATGATCAAAGAGGGCGTGCTTGCCTTGCTAACGATCACGATGTACTAGTCTTCTAACGTGAGGTTGAACTCGTCTCCGAGATCAACTCTACCAAGAAGATGCAAACACTGAAGCACTGAAAGTAAAGCACACATTCGATAAATTGTAATGCACAACAAAGATGGCATGATATGAAGTTGATCATGGGTGTGTTGTGCTTCTTATGTCCATGTGAGGTGTATTGCATTGCAATGGTTCAAGTTAGAATAACATTTGCAATTTATTTGATTTAAACCAATGTACCAAATAGCAAAATGCTACTGATCCATCATGGTAAACATTTCAAACATGGTTGAAAGTTTGATATTAGGATAGAGAATTTTATGCTGATCTTTTTTCATATGTAAATCTTTTCAATCTGAGTTGCGGTTTAAAAGTTTTTTAAATTCAAAGTTTTGAATAATTTCTGTAATTTGTGGGATATTTTTAAATTGGAAAAGGATTACTGCGTAAGAACTGCATCATGCTGACGCGGGTGGGGGGGGCTGTAACACTCTCACTGTCAGTGAACAGTAATCAGGGTTACTGTTGATCATTACTGTTCCAAAACTTTTCTTTCGTCAAACTTGGTTCAGTTCAAACTCAAATACCTTTTGATGTTGTTAAAGCAAAGTGATCTTGAACCTTGGTCATCATGAATCAAAAGAAGTCCAAGCTCAAGTCAATTGCCTTTGAATTAAAATCAAATCAAATGCTCATAATGCCTTTGGTGGTATATTAAAACCAAAGTGCATAAATAAACTTAAATTGTGAAACCACTTTCATAAAATCACAAATATTCAGTGGGCCATGATCCCCCAACTTGGGTATTTTTATGAGCTATAAATTAATTCAAATAAATCCAATAGCAGCTGAAAAACCCCATATTAATCATTGAATATTTAAATCAAATATTAAATGACTTTTAATATTTCCCAAACTTCTTGTGGCACTAAACTTAGGTGAAACCTTAATTTTGGGTCACATGAAACATTTTACAAAAATACAAAAGTACCTAAAACAATTAAATACAGTAATGAAAACAACAATAAAAAGAAAAAGAAAATAAAAAGAACCTATCTATCGCACAGGGCGTAGCCCACCCCCCAGCCCACTCCCTCCCCCCCCTGGGCCGAGCCCACCCTGGCTCTCTCCCACCTCCCTCTCCTGTTCATGGCTGGGTCGCAGCAGTCCCGCCGATCCACCGCACGCTCCATCGCCGTGGCCGCAATCCGGCGAGCCGCCGACGCGGTTAAGACCTCGGGTCGCCCCTCGCCCCCTCTTGCAAACCCTAGCCCCCCATTCGTTCCTCCCCATCGCTCCCTCTCTGTTTTCCCCGCCGCCAGGAGCCATCGACGCCATGGGCGGGGGCTCGTGAACACCTGCGGCCACCGAGCCCTTCGCGCTTCTCCGGGATGTCCAGGAGGTTCGCCATCGCCGCCTTCATCGCCTCCCGCGTGGAATCGAGCTGTAGCGCCGCGTAGGCGACGTCTTCTTCTTCCCCTCGCCGACGGCCGCCGTCGTCCTCACCGTCGAATTCGTCGCCTCTGGTCATCCCCGGCCATATCCGAGCTCGCCATCGGCTTCCCCTCGGTGAGCAGCCCCCCATTCCCCTACTTCCCCTCGCCGGACCCCCATCGTAGGCCCCCCTGTTGATGCCATGGTCACGACCGCCATGGACGGGGGCTCGAGCTCCCGTGCCGCTGGCCGTCGCTTCTGGGGTGTTGGTGTGCACGTGCACACCCGTGCACGGCCGTGCCCTACTCGCTCGCGCTACTGCGCTTCCTGACGCCCGCCCGCTGTCGAGTTGCAGGTCACCGCCGGCCACCTGGGGCACGCTCGGGGCCGCGCCCTGCATGATGTCTGCCTTGCCTACAGGTGTGGCTCCACGCGCGCGCCCGTGCCCCCTACGCCCTCTCCCGCAGAGCCCCACCGTCGCTGTGCCCCCCCCTCGCCGGCGAGTCCTCGCCGTCGTGGGCATAGCTTGCCTCCGGCGCCCTCTGTCCAACTAGTGGGCTAATGACCATTAACAGTTAAACCCCCCATAAGGAGCCTATGACAGTGGGCCCCCACTCTCACTAATAACCATTGTTAAGTTAAATGGAGTTAAAACATTGAGTCTATGACATGTGGGTCCAGGCACTTAAATAAACCCCTCAAGTTAATTAACTGGTTAAAATAGACATGTGCCAATGACACCTGGGCCCCACCTGTGAGATTAATATTAAAAAGGATTTTTGATAAATTGCAGAGTATGACATGTGGGTCCAGTGGCTATTTTTGATTTAATAAAATGTTTTGTTGTGCTGTGAGGCTGACCAGTGGGACCCACTGGTCAGGTTTGACCAGTCAACTCTCTGTGGATAATGTTTATTTAATTAATAAAAATAATTCAGAAAATCTTTTAAAATGATTTAAAACTTTGAAATTCAATAACTTTTTAACCGTAACTCAGATTCAAAAACTTTATACATGAAAGTTGATCAGAAAAATATAACAAATACGAATACGCTATCCATATGTCTACCACCCCCCCTCTAACATACCTAACATCGACATTTCCCCCTTCGGGTCGTTTGTCGATATTTCTCCGGTGCCGATAAAACTCTCCGGATGAATTTATTCTGAACATGAAAGTTATTCGGAATAGATTGACTAACCCGTATACACCACCCACACATGTGTTGGATGTCCACGACACCTCCGGCATGATATCTACCCCCTCCGGACACCCTATCCGGTAATCACCCGGAGCTGGTAATTCATCCCCGGATGATTTTCCGCTCCAAGCATCACACATTGCACTGCATTAGAACCCCGTAAACTTTTCATCTGTCATGTCATGCATATGTTTGTATATTATTGTTGTGTATTTACTGTTTCCTCCCCCCCCCCCTTAATCTCCGGTAGACCCCGCTGCTGCCGCCGACTACACCGCCGCTGAGTACGACTACAATGTTGACGACCCTACCCCTACCGTCGAGCTTCCAGGCAAGCAGAGCCATTCTCTTCCCCAGATATCGCCTATCTTTCCGTACATTTCTTGCACTAGGCATTGTTACTGCTGATGCTACGTTACAATCCTATTCAATTGCATAGCCTGTTTTTGTCGCCCCGTGATGTGCCTTCCTTATCCTATGCTGCCTTTTATATATATTATATTCAGCATTGAGCCCTGCGCATTGTTAGCTAGGATTGGATAGCGGGCGTGATCACTCAGGGGAGTGAACGCGGGTGCAAATATTATAACTGCACAGGTACGGTACAATGCAGACACCGCCTCAGGCCCCCTACCTCGGCTCTGCCGAGCCACCATCAAGTGTGAGCTATCAAGGAGAAATCCTTGTATTCCACTCGTTGCTGACTCTGTATAGCCGCTCTAGGTACCTGAGGAACGGTTGTCCTTCAGGTAAGAAGTCGGGCGACCCAACGGTGCCCGAGAGAGGTATTGCGATGGGACGACAGGGAGGGTACGACCAGTGTACCGGTGTGCTTGGCCCCTGATCGTTGGCCGCGAGAGTTACCAAACCACGAAAGTCGAGCTCTACCAAGAGCACACGCGAGACAAGGTAAGGAGACGGTTCACCTTGTTGGTAACCGTAGAGACTTGGTGGGACGACAGGGTAGGCACCGATGTACTGGTGGTCTTGACTGCTGTCGTTGTCCGCGGGTCAGTTAAGTCGAGGCAACGATAACGGTTCTCCCGCAAATTAATAAAATACTAAATGGTTCGGCGGATGACTTGAGTAGCCTTTTGGCTTGTACGCGCTGCCTACACGTGGGATAATGAGTTATGGGCTCCTCTGCTTCATGGTGTCGTCCGAGGACTCTTCAGACGTCAACAGTACCGCGGGCTGATTGCCGGGAAGTGCGGTGTCTTCTTTGGCTCGAGCTGTGTTGTTTTTGTTACGGCTTCCCGGCCACCCACGCACCGTGCAGGAGTACGTCAAGGTTGGGGTCCAAGGCCCTGCGTACTTAGGATTTAGACCTGCGGATGGCCTCTCTGTTGAGTTTGAAAGATGGGCTGTGGAGTGTCGGATAGCCTCGGTGGAGCGTTCCCTAACAAGGTGCCCGCCACCCTGGAGATCCATGCGTTGTAGTGTAATAGAAGTGCACCCCTGCAGGGAAGATTGATCTATTCGAATAGCCGTGTCCACGGTAACAGGACGCTTTATGCTGAAGCTGGATCTTACCAATACCAACTATTATTATTAAACTGTATGGTTGCGGGTTCTCTTCCTCGCGGGGATGTCGAGGAGGTGAACTTAGAGGCATTGTTAACTATGATTACAACTTATGATTATACAATGCTGCAACAACTTCTGCTGCATTGTTACTTTCATTACTGTTATATTAACTGTTGGCTGATTCTTACCTCATGCTGCAAGACTCGTTGGAAGATGCTAGTCTTCGTTAGGCCTAGCTTCTTACCTTTGCTCTGGATTTCGGTCTTCCAGTCCACTATATACAGCCTCTTCTTTCCGTTGATACAATGCATAATGCTTAGTAGCGGACGTAAGTCTCGCGGGTATACTAGATACTCACCCTTCTTTATTTCCTTTACTGTTTTGCCTAATCGGCCGCTGCAGTCGACGTTGGAGTCCAGGAGTAGGAGATACCCGATCTCGACCACCGCAACGTGAAGATCCCCGATGCCTTCTACGACGTCGAGTTCCCCATTGACCAGGCGTAGTTTGGAGGTTCCCAGGCAGGAGGCCTCGCCTTTTCGATCTGTTGTTATTTGGGCTAGCCTTCTTAAGGCAACCTTGTATTCTTGTGTCTGTACTCAGATACTATTTCTTCCGCTAACTTTGTTCTTTCGAGCTGTTGTATTCGAGCCCTCGTGGCCCCTGGCTTGTATTAAACAGCTTGTATTATTTTTATTTGTAGAGTTGTGTTGTGATATCTTACCGTGAGTCCCTCATTCGATCGTGTACCTTGCGTGTATGATTACTGTACACGGTTTGATTTTGGGGGCGTCACAAGTTGGTATCAGAGCCGACTGCCTGTAGGAGACCCCCTTCCAACTCCTTGGTCGAAGTCGAGTCTAGACAAACAAAAACTACTTTACTAATAGTGTCGTGTGGCTTATCGGCCCAAGTCGCCAAACTGGGTGGTATTAGGATATTTTTCTCCGTACCCTTACTCTGGGACTTTACTCTCTCCTCCTTTCGGGTTAAAGATTTTGCGAACTCTGACATTAGGTTCTCGTGAATCCTTCCTCCCGGAGAGCCCCTCATTACAGATGATCGCTTGCTTCACCAGAAGATTCTGAAGATTACTCTCCGCTAAAATTCTCGAGACCATATGTGTCGATCACCTTTACAATTCCCTGCCACCGATAAGTCCGTATGTATAACCACATACACCTTTCGTTTATCCATTCAATCCCAGTTGCTCTTGTGTTCACAAGATGCATCGTCATACTTTCCGTTGTTTCGGGAATTCTTTGAGCCTACTGCCTTGCAACTTATTTTCACCCTGTGGATAATTCCTCACATTTAACTAGGATCCGTTCATCCAAAGTGGTCCCTATGATTCCAAAAATACTTTGAAATGCTACTCGATCTCGCGACAATCCTTGGCAGCCTACTGCTTTGTAGATTCTTCTTACCTGCTTGCACTATGATTAATCCCGTTTGTCTTGTATACTTTGATGACCTCCCTTGGCATTGACATTCTGATCTGTTGAATCATCGTGTGTGCTAGTGCACACAATCATCTGTTGATCCCTATGAATTCATTCTTTCGGCTCAGACGTCATTCCGGAAATGAGTTGGCTCTCGGTAAATCACACCTGAATAGATTGACCGTCAAGCTTATATTCAACTTATCCATGTTCGATCGATGTATCTGAATCTGATACACCGTTATGGAAATTATAATTCCTTTGTACTTAAGCGTCAAAATATTCAGATGCTTCTATCATCCGATGCCTTTGTATTCTTTCTTCTTACGGTTGAGTACCGATACTCACCCCAGACTCTCTGTACGTCACCTGACCTTTTGGTGGATTACCGCCTACCGTCCCCTTATGTCCTAAATCATTGACGAATTCCCCCTGATACAAGATGCCTCCCGCTAGTGGTATCATCTACTTCATGTCGTTAGCCTTCTGCTTTCGAACTTGTATCCTTTACTCTTGTTGTTGGTTGTAAAGATTCGTAAAATGTCCCTATGGGTTGTATCTATGCTTCAGCCATCTGTGTGAACCCATGAACTTCTACGGGTCTTACTCTACTGGTGTTATGCCAGATAAAATTTTGAACGCTGCAAATTCATCGACGTCGAGAAGTGAATGAAAGATTATGTATTGAAGAAGTGGGAGTCGGCCCTGAGCCTTTGTGTTCATGCCCATGGATACTATGTAGAACTTATCATGAAAGCTTCTTGTAAAAATAATTATCCCCTTGGTATAAATCCTTCTACACCTATGATCCACCGTTCTACCTTCGAGTATTACCCCTAGTATCTCGAGGATATCATACCTTCGCACTACATCTTATGAATTGTGAGGAAACAATACCTTTCCTTGTCGTAACCACTCCATGGGTTCTGGGTTGTCGTCAACCGAGAACACCGCTTACCTTTTGATCCACCACCCCTTTTTGTTTGGTGATGTTGCTATCCGACTGCATTCTCTTGAAACCTCTCGACATAAAGTGTCGTGGTCATCATCAACATTTTGCCTTCTTCCAAGTGTTAATTGAATTCATGGTGAAAAATACCATCCTTGCCCCTCGATGATTTATGTTATCCTCGACAACATCCTTTGACTCCCTACCAATACAAACTTGGTCCTGTATATCATGCTCTAACTTATCTTGGGAAGGATATGCACCTAACATTGGTGTATAATCACATTTTCCTCTCCGTTGGTCTATTTAATCTTTCTTGTGATATAACTTATCCAAGCAGTGATAATTATCTGCTGATGTAAACACTTCGGTGTACTACTCTGTCCGTACAACCTGTTACTACTGTTGATAACATTCCGGTAACCACCGATGGACGAGAACTTTGCCTATGGGTCCGCCTCGTCTTAACGAGCAGGAAAATGGTTCTCTTCGTCCCTCGCCCTTGGCACCGACGTTGTTGCCGACATAGCTAACAAGATGTTCTCTGACTTACCTTGGAACTTGATCGCATTGTTCGTCACCACCCTTCTTATTCAATGTGGGCCCGTAACCCATAGTTCCACAGGATCGAAATCTGACTCTCTTATGCCTTTCTGTTTTGAGGTTATTCCTCTTGTTTGACCTCGTAGGCAACTCACGAGTACTCTACCTTGTGATATTCAGTTCGATATCAGACTCAGTGCTTATGCCTGATGCTCTGGACCCCTTTTCATCCTCCGTTATCATCGTCGAATGCTTGCATATCCGCTTGAAAACTTCTCTTGCCTTCTTTTGTTTCTCTTGATGTATCTCCCTGGGTTTAACTCGTGAGATACTTTGTACCCCATTCCCTTGGACCATGTCGGTTGGTTAACCTTGTACCGGTCCAACACCCTTAAAATTTTCTCCTAGCCTATTCGTATGTACGATGAATACCCTGAAGAAAGGATGACAACTTGTCAAGATACACCGAAGCGGGAAAATAAAGACAGCAACATAAAGGATCAACTACTTCGAGAAGGATAACCAGCCCCTAAAGAATCGTTAGGATACGAAACCGAAACTCTACCCCTACACCACCTTTAATTCTCGGGACGAGAATTCTTGTAGTGGGGGAGATTTGTAACACTCTCACTGTTAGTGAACAGTAATCAGGGTTACTGTTGATCATTACTATTCCAAAACTTTTCTTTGCTCAAACTTGGTTCAGTTCAAACTCAAATACCTTTTGATGTTGTTAAAGCAAAGTGATCTTGAACCTTGGTCATCATCAATCAAAACAAGTTCAATCTCAAGTAAATTTCCTTTGAATTAAAATCAAATCAAATGCTCATAATGCCTTTGGTGGTATACTAAAACCAAAGTGCATAAATAAACTTTCTCCAAAAATTGTGAAACCACTTTCATAAAATCACAAATATTCAAGGGGCCATGCTCCCCCAACTTGGGTATTTTTATGAGCTATAAATTAATTCAAATAAATCCAATAGCAGCTGAAAAACCTCATATTAATCATTGAATATTTAAATCAAATATTAAATGACTTTTAATATTTCCCAAACTTCTTGTGGCACTGACCTTAGGTGAAACCTTAATTTTAGGTCACATGAATTTTTTTACAAAAATACAAAAGTACCTAAAACAATTAAATACAGTAATGAAAACAACATTAAAAAGAAAAAGAAAATAAAAAGAACCTATCTACCGCACAGGGCGTAGCCCACCCCCCGACCCACTCCCTCCCCCCCCCCCTTGGCCGAGCCCACCCTGGCTCTCTCCCACCTCCCTCTCCTGTTCATGGCTGCGTGGCAGCAATCCTGCCGAGCCACCGCACGCCCCATCGCCGTGGCCACAATCCGGCGAGCCGCCGACGCGGTTAAGACCTTTGGTCGCCCCTCGCCCCCTCTCGCAAACCCTAGCCCCCCCATTCGTTCCTCCCCATCGCTCCCTCTCTGTTTTCCCCGCCGCCAGGAGCCATCGACGCCATGGGCGCGGGCTCGTGAACACCCGCGGCCACCAAGCCCTTCGCGCTGCTCCGGGATGTCCAGGAGGTTCGCCATCGCCGCCTTCATCGCCTCCCGCGTGGAATCGAGCTGTAGTGCCGCGTAGGCGACATCTTCTTCTTCCCCTCGCCGACAGCTGCCGTCGTCCTCACCGCCGAATTCGTCGCCTCTGGTCATCCCGGCCATATCCGAGCTCGCCATCGGCTTCCCCTCGGTGAGCAGCCCCCCATTCCCCTACTTCCCCTCGCCGGACCGCCGTCGTAGGCCCCCTTGTCGATGTCATGGTCACGGCCGCCATGGACGGGGGCTCGAGCTCCCGTGCCGCTGGCCGTCGCTGCTGGGGTGTTGGCGTGCACGTGCACACCCGTGCACGGCCGTGCCCCACCCGCTCGCGCTACCGCGCTGCCCGACGCCCGCCCGCTGCCGAGTTTCCGATCACCGCCGGCCACCTGGGGCACGCTCGGGGCCGCACCCTGCATGCTTCCTTCCTTGCCTACATGTGCAGCTCCACGCGCGCGCCCGTGCCCCTTACGCCCTCTCCCGCAGAGCCCCACCGCCGTTGTGCCCCCCCCCTCGCCGGCGAGTCCTCGCCGTCGTGCGCATAGCTCGCCTCCGGCGCCCTCTGTCCAACCAGTGGTCTAATGACCATTAACAGTTAAACCCCCCCCCTAAATAGCCTATGACAGTGGGCCCCCACTCTCACTAATAACCATTGTTAAGTTAAATGGAGTTAAAAACATTGAGTCTATGACATGTGGGTCCAGGCACTTAAATAAACCCCTTAATTTAATTAACTGGTTAAAATAGACATGTGCCAATGACACCTGGGCCCCAATTGTCAGATTAATATTAAAAAGTATTTTAGATAAAGTGCAGAGTATGACATGTGGGTCCAGTGGCTATTTTTTATTTAATAAAATGTTTTGTTGTACTGTGAGGCTGACCAGTGGGACCCACTGGTCAGTTTTGACCATTCAACTCTCTGTAGAAAATGTTTATTTAATTAATAAAAATAATTCAGAAAGTCTTTTAAAATGATTTAAAACTTTGAAATTCAATAACTTTTTAACCGTAACTCAGATTCAAAAACTTTATACATGAAAGTTGATCAGAAAAATATAACGTATACGAATACTCTATCCATAGGTCTACCACCCCCTTCTAACATAGCGAACATCGACATTTCCCCCTTCGGGCCGTCTGTCGATATTTCTCCGGTGCCGATAAAACTCTCCGAATGAATTTATTCTGAACACGAAAGTTGTTCGGAATAGATCGACTAACCCGTATACAGCACCCACACATGTGTCGGATGTCCACGACACCTCCGACATGATATCTCCCCCCTCCGGACACCCTGTCCGGTAATCACCCGGAGCTGCTAATTCATCCCCGGATGATTTTCCGCTCCGAGCATCACACATTGCACTGCGTTAGAACCCCGTAAACTTTTCATCTGTCATGTCATGCATATGTTTGTATATTATTGCTGTGTATTTACTGTTTCCTCCCCCCATTAATCTCCAGTAGACCCCGCTGCTGCCGCTGACTACACCGCCGCTGAGTACGACTACTACGTCGACGACCCTACCCCTACCGTCGAGCTTCCAGGCAAGCAGAGCCATTCTCTTCCCCAGATATCGCCTACCTTTCCGTACATTTCTTGCACTAGCCATTGCTACTGCTGCTGCTACATTACAATCCTATTCAATTGCGTAGCCTGTTTTTTTCGCCCCTTGATGTGCCTTCCTTATCCTATGCTGCCTTTTATATATATTATATTCAGCAGTGAGCCCTGCGCATTGTTAGCTAGAATTAGATAGCGGGCCATGATCACTCAGGGGAGTGAACGCGGGTACAAATATTATAACTGCACAGGTACGGTACAATGCAGACACCGCCTCAGGCCCCCTACCTCGGCTCTGCCGAGCCACCATCAAGTGTGAGCTATCAAGGAGAAATCCTTGTACTCCACTCGTTGCTGACTCTGTATATCCGCTCTAGGTACCTGAGCAACGTTTGTCCTTCAGGTAAGAAGTCGGGCGACCAAACGGTGCCCGCGAGAGGTATTGCGACGGGACGACAGGGAGGGTACGAACAGTGTACCGGTGTGCTTGGCCCCTGATCGTTGGCCGCGAGAGTTACCAAACCACGAAAATCGAGCTCTACCAAGAGCACACGCGAGACAAGGTAAGGAGACGGTTCACCTTGTTGGTAACCGCAGAGACTTGGTGGGACGACAGGGTAGGCACCGATGTACTGGTGGTCCTGACTGATGTCGTTGTCCGCGGGTCAGTTAAGTCGAGGCAACGATAATGGTTGTCCCGCAAATTAATAAAATACTAAATGGTTCGGCGGATGACTTGAGTAGCCTTTTGGCTTGTACGCGCTGCCTACACGTGGGATAATGAGTTATGGGCTCCTCTTCTTCATGGTGTCGTCCGAGGAGTCTTCAGACGTTAGCTGTACCGCGGGCTGATTGCCGGGAAGTGTGGTGTCTTCTTTGGCTCGAGCTGTGTTGTTTTTGTTACGGCTTCCCGGCCACCCACGCACCGTGCAGGAGTACGTCAGGGTTGGGGTCCAAGGCCCTGCGTACTTAGGATTTAGACCGACGGATGGCCTCTCTGTTGAGTTTGAAAGATGGGCTGTGGAGTTTCGGATAGCCTCAGTGGAGCGTTCCCTAACAAGGTGCCCGCCACCCTGGAGATCCGTGCGTTTTAGTGTAACAGAAGTGCACCCCTGCAGGGAATATTGATCTATTCAAATAGCCGTGTCCACGGTAACAGGACGCTTTATGCTGAAGCTGGATCTTACCACTACCAACTATTATTATTAAACTGTATGGTTGCGGGTTCTCTTCCTCGCGGGGATGTCGAGGAGGTGAACTTAGAGGCATTGTTAATTATGATTACAACTTATTATTATACAATGCTGCAACAACTTCTGCTGCATTGTTACTTTCATTACTGTTATATTAACTGTTGGCTGATTCTTACCTCATGCTGCAAGACTCGTTGGAAGATGCTAGTCTTCGTTAGGCCTAGCTTCTTACGTTTGCTCTCGATTTTGGTCTTCCAGTCCACTATATACAGCCTCTTCTTTCCGTTGACACAATGCATAATGCTTAGTAGCGGACGTAAGTCTCGCGGGTATACTAGATACTCACCCTGCTTTATTTCCTTTACTGTTTTGCTTGATCGGCCGCTGGAGTCGACGTTGGAGTCCAGGAGTAGGAGATCCCCGATGTCGACCACCGCAACGTGAAGATCCCCGATGCCTTCTATGACGTCGAGTTCCCCATTGACCAGGCGTAGTTTGGAGGTTCCCAGGCAGGAGGCCTTGCCTTTTCAATCTATTGTTATTTGTGCTAGCCTTCTTATGGCAACCTTGTATTCTTGTGTCTGTACTCAGATACTATTGCTTCCACTAACTTTGTTCTTTCGAGCTGTTGTATTCGAGCCCTCGTGGCCCCTGGCTTGTATTAAACAGCTTGTATTATATTTATTTGTAGAGTTGTGTTGTGATATCTTACCGTGAGTCCCTGATTCGATCGTGTACCTTGCGTGTATGATTACTTTACACGATCTGATTTTGGGGGCATCACAGGGGCTGACTGGTGGGCTAGAGCTGTCAGTGGCTGGGGCTTAATTAACTCTGTTTATTATTAAACTTGGTTAATTAGTGGCCTCGGGCCCACTGTCATAGAATGGGGGGGTTTATTAGGCTAGGGATTAGAGGGCTAATGGCGGCGGCTTGACGCCGGTGGCTCTGGCCACGGCGGTGCATCGCCAGAGTCGAGCTCCCGGCCACAGGAGGGCACGGGGAAGGCACTAAGGGTGCCCCTCACTCGTGCGCGTCACGTAGAGCACGCGGGGGCCTCGAGGAAGCGAGGTGACGAACCCGTGGCGGCCGGACCTCTGTCCACAGCGGAAACAGCGATGGAGAGCACGGGGAGGAGATCTGGGAGGGGGAAACGAGGCGGCGGCTCACCTGAAGACCGATGGTGGGCAAGGCGAGGCCGGGGAGGAACGGGCCGCGGCGTAATCGCTCGCCGGAGTCACGGCGGCCGACGGCGAAGTGGTGAAGAGGGCAACGTCTCCGAGGTTGGTTGGGATCGATTCGGCGCGCGGTTCAACGAAGACGATGTCAGGGATGCGTCTGGACACGGTGGCGCGACGGTTGGAAGCCGGTGGCCACGCGGGCGCACAACGGCGAGCTCCGGCGGGTCTCGGGTGCGCGCGTGAACAGCGGCAGTGGCGAGGGGAAAGAGCCAGAGAGAGAGGGACAAGGTGAGGGGCGTCCCCGGTTGTCTAGCAGCGAGGAGATAGGGACGAGGGAGCAGGCAGCTTGCCATGGCGACGCCGGCATGCTCGCCACGCCGCGAGCTGCCTGCCTGGCTCGGGGAGGAAGACGCTCCTGCCCCTGGGCTGGGCCACCTCCCTGAGTTGGGCTACAGGTAGGTGGGCTTTGCCCTTTTTCTTTTCTTTTTCTATTATTTGTTCTCTGTTCTTTTTGTTTTGATTTGATTTTCCCAATCAAATAATTTTATGAAATCCTGCAAACATTTATGTGAGCTTAGAGGACATATATAAATCCCCTCACAAAGTTTCAGAATTATTGGAAATTTTTTTAAAAATTCCAATTGCAAATACATTATTGAATTAATTTCCAAGGGCATTTTGGACTTTTTGAAAATTCCTTGAGCATGGAGTGGGACCCACGTCACTTGAAATGTGATCATGCCCATTTATGAGATTTTTCAAAAAGTTCAAAGAATTTTTGGAAAAAGATTTTTGTCTGGCCTTTTATTAAAATTATTTTGGGGCTTTTTGCTTCCCCATTTATTTTACTTTTGCAAAAAAATTCATGATGCAAAAATGCTAGCTCGGAAAAGCACAAACCTAAATTAGGGTTCTGACAACTCGCCCCCACTGCTAAACAAAGTTGTCTATGATTCAATAAAGGTCTCCAAGTAGTCCATAACCGCAGACACGGCTATTCAAATAGTTCATTAACCCTGCAGGGGTGTGCTGCTACACACACGCACGCATCAGTTACGCCTGGGAGTGAACCCTTCAAGCGAGTACCGGCGAGGATGTTGCCACGACACTTCACTCATAGCTCCATCTCTAGTCCTAGGGAGTCCCCTATTTGGGTTGGGACCACGATCGAAATCCGGCCGATTTTTTCGATGCGGACTCAAACGTTGTGTGACTGCCATCAAGCTCAACTCGATCATGATCACTTGATTCAACAAGCCCACAACCTACGTCCACCACTTACCTTGATGTACCTTCTTGAGATCGTTTAAAGTTCGAACTACTTGCGACTCCTGGACTTGGTCCGGGGTGAGGTACTAGGCCGAGAGGGGTCAGTGAGCCCAATGTGTGGTCGTACTCTTAGTCTTGGATAACAACACAAGAACTCGGGCTTAAGGCGGTGTTCAACGAGACAACCCACTGTGTACTACTACACAGCCTCTCATCGTTCACCTTGTTTAGGTCAAATTCACCAACACGTTACCACCATCATTCACATGATCACTACCATCCCGACTCACATCAAAGTAGCCTCATTGTAAACTCTAAGCATGAAATAAGCTGTAACAGTTGCAGGGGCCACATGATATCAATCAACTCCTACATCTGCTAGGATTGTTGTTTGCTTACTACTGTGACAAAATGATAGGTCATTCAAAGGAATAGGTTCAACTAGCGGTAGAACGTATCATGTTGACATCCTAAACATGCATAAGCGAGAATGAGAGGGAACTGGGATTTTATTGACATGATCAAAGATGGGGTGCTTGCCTTGCTGACGATCACGATGTACTAGTCTTCTGGGAGGTGGAAACGAGGCGGAGGCTCACCTGAAGACCGATGATGGGCAAGGCGAGGCCGGGGAGGAACGGTGAAGCAGGCGAAGTGGTGAAGCGGGCGACGTCTCCGGGGCTCGTTGGGATCGATTCGGCGCTTGGTTCGACAAAGACGATGTCGGGGATGCGTTTGGACACGGTGGCACGGCGGTTGCAAGACGGTGGCCACGCGGGCGCAGGACGGCGAGCTTCGGCGGGTCTCGTGTGCGCGTGAGAACAGCGGAAGAGGCGAGGGGAAAGAGCCAGAGAGAGAGGGAGAAGGTAAGGGGTGTCCCCGGGTGTCCAGCAGCGAGGAGATAGGGACGAGGGAGCAGGAAGCTTGCCACGGCGACGCCGGCATGCTCGCCACGCCGCGAGCTGCCTGCCTGGCTCGGGGAGGAAGACGCTCCTGCCCCTGGGCTGGGCCACCTCCTTGAGTTGGGCTGCAGGTAGGTGGGCTTTGCCCTTTTTCTTTTCTTTTTCTTTTATTTGTTTTCTGTTCTGTTTGTTTTTATTTTATTTTCCCAATCAAATCATTTTATAAAATCCTGCAAACTTTTATGTGAGCGTAGAGTACATATATAAATCCCCTCACAAAGTTTCAGAATTATTGGAATTTTATTTATTAAATTCCAATTACAAATACATTATTTAATTAATTTCCAAGGACATTTTGAACTTTTTGAAAATTCCATGAGCATGGACTGGGACCCACTTCACTTGAAATGTGATCATGCCCATTCATGAGATTTTTCAAAAAGTTCAAAGCATTTTTGGAAAAAGATTTTTGTCTGGCCTTTTATTAAAATTATGTTGGGGCTTTTAGCTTCCCATTTTCTTTTACTTTTGCAAAAAAATTCATGATGCAAAAATGCTAGCTTGGAAAAGCACAAACCTAAATTAGGGTTCTGACATGTGGACATTAACACTACTTCCACTCAATATGCTATATTACTTGTTCTAGTCCTTGTAATTCATCCACTCATAATGGTGCTACTTCATGTGATGAATTACCTTCCTTGCCCTGTTTCTCTAACAATGAATCTTCTACTTCCTCTAGTACTTGTATTGCGACTAACCATGTAGAGGAAATCAAAGATCTCAAGGCCCAAGTCACTTCTTTGAAGAAAGACTTGGGAAAGGGTCATGAACGGAAGTCTACACTTGACAAGGTTTTGTGTGGACAAAAATTCCCCAATGACAAGGGTGGACTTGGATTCAACTCCAACAATAATAAGTCCATGTTAAACAAGAAGAAGGGACAATCACAAGTCAAGAATCCGGCCAAGATTATTTGCTTCAAGTGCAAGGTTGAAGGGCAACATGTTAGATCTTGTCCTTTGAAGAAGAAGCCCATTAGTGACAAGCAACTAGGGAAGAGGCCTCAAGTTCAACCGCAAGGTGAAGTGAAGCCACTTCCCAAGAAGACTCAAGTAAATGATCTTCATGTTGATAAATCAACCATGAAGAAAGGAAAGAGGGGATGTTGCTACTTATGTCGTGAGAAGGGTCTTCTTTCTTCTTCATGCACGTACGTACCTTATCCAACCCTATTATAGTTGATGATGTTTATTCTCTTTGGAAGGATAAGGTTGGCAATGTGGTTTCCAAATTTTTGGCACTCAAAGTGGTGACAATAAAAGCAACATTTGGCTTGCCAAGCCTATTGTGACTAACCTCTTAGGACCCAACTTTGTTGGGGACCAACAAGCTCAAACTTGATCAATAGGTGATGAAGGAGGGCATTGGGAACTTGGCTACATTATGTAGAATTAAGGGACCTTCGTTAATCACATTGTCTCAACACTACTAGGGAAATAGCTATACATGGAAAGCTTATTAGTGGCGCATGTAGAAAGCGATGCGCCACCATCTGTTATGGGTGGCGCACTGGAAAATAATGCGCCACCCATAAGGTCTTATGGGTGGCGCATTATTTTCCAGTGCGCCACCCCTAAGAGTGGGCCAGCCTGGATGACCTTATACGTGGCGCATCTACCAATATGCGCCACCCCTAAGGACCTTATGGGTGGCGCATTTACAGAATGCGCCACCCCTAAGAGCTTAGGGGTGGCACATTCTGTAAATGCGCCACCCATAAGGTCCTTAGGGGTGGCGCATCCGTGAAATGCGCCACCCATAAGAGCTTAGGGGTGGCGCATTTCACAGATGCGCCACCACTGACTTCCTATATGCGCCACTAAAGGCCTAGAGCTGCCCTTATCTACTCCACCCCACCTACCACCTCTCATTCACTCCACACAATTCTCAAACTAGATCCACTCTTCTCACCCTAGAGCTATTCGGTTTTCTCCTCCTCCCCACCTCATTTCTTCCATTTATCCATCGATACTTGGCATTACATCTATTTTGTTTCATATTGAAGTAAGTGGACCTCCTCCCAAACTCTTTTGTTCCATTTATGACCCATATACTTGCCTTTATTAGCTTGGGGTTTGTTGTATATGTGAAGCTTGGGTTTGATGTATGTGTGAAGCTTATGGTGGTTTGATGTATATGTGTATCTTGGGTGGCAAATGTTTTGCCGAAATGTCGATTCATTTCCGTTTCGGCAAATTTCTAGCGCACTCTCCGCATGCTCCCATGCATTATTAGGGCAGGTCATGCCGAATTTTTCCGGCGACGACTGTGATATATAATTGTCTTGCTCTCTCCGTGCACGCAGGTGATCGACCATGGTCCGCGAGATGCTGAGCGATATCACCGTGGCTAGGTGGATGCAATGTGCGACAAACGACATGCTAAGGAATAATAGGTCGGATATAAGATGTCCGTGTCGGAGATGCAAACTGCAGTGCGTGACCGAGCCTGATTCCGGAATATTGCAAAGACACCTGAAGCGTAATGGTTTGATGGATGGCTACACACGATGGATAAGTGATGAAGCTGGTGAGGAGGAGGACGTCAATGGTGGGGCGCCAGTAAATGAGGAAGGGCAACCAGAAAACAGCGGCGGGCGAGATGACGAAGAGCATCCCGTACATGATAATGAAGAAGATGCCGAAGCGGATCATGTAGATCAAGATGCCGGACATGAAGATCAAGATGTCGGACATGATGATTCAAGCTGGGTGCGGGACCCTCATGTTCAAGAGCTGCTTGTCAAAGAGGCGTTGAACGCAAGAGGTGCAGCTAGAGAGAAAGCCAAGATGGCGCAACTCGAGAAAGACGCGATTACGAAGTTGTACGAAGGATGCAACGACGAGGATACCCGCTTGAATGTAACACTTGGGGCTATGGAGATGAAGGCAAAACACAAATGGACCGACGAAAGCTTCGATGATAACATGGCATTCTGGCACGGTCGTCTTCCGAAGGGCAACACGTGCCCAACTAGTATCGCTGAGGCCAAGAAAGTCCTTTGCCCTCTCGATCTTCCGCACGTTAAATACCACGTCTGCATAAATGATTGCATGATCTATCGGGGTGAGGACGAAGATAAAACCACATGTTCGGTGTGCGGTGTTAGTCGATACAAGAGAGGGAAGAAAGTTCCTAGAAAAGTGGTATGGTACTTTCCGATCACTCCTCGTCTGCAGAGGTATTTTGTAGATCCCGAGGAAGCAAAGCTCATGACCTGGCATGCGGATAGAAAGAAGCTAAAAGAGGATGACCCGAACCCGGATCCGGAAAAGGAGGACATGCTGAGGCACCCTTCAGATGGTAGCCAATGGACTGCGTTGGATCTCGAATACCCAGATTTTGGGAAAGAACCAAGGAACCTCAGGATTGGTGTGAGCGCCGATGGAGTCAATCCGTTTGGCGGCCAGAGCAGCACACACAGTACCTGGCCCGTGTTTGTATGCATATACAACCTTCCCCCCTGGAAGTGCATGAAGAAAAAGTACATAACAATGTGTATGCTAGTTCAAGGGCCGAAACAACCAGGTACGGACCTCAATCTATATCTGCAGCTGTTGAAAGAGGAGCTAGAAACGTTATGGAAAGACGGAGTCAATACGTGGGACGCCGCGGCAAAAGAATATTTCCCAATGAAAGCCGCGGTGATCACGACAGTGCACGACTATCTCGGATACGGATATTTCTCAGGGCAGGTGGTCCAAGGATTCTTTTGCCGCGGTGGTACGACAGACGGCGAGAGGAACATCGGCGAGGATGATGGGACCGGTGGCTCCAACACAGATGGTACCAAGGTCGGCGTCATCAGGCAAGAGTTTACTGTTGTGACCGCCGTCGGGATTCCTAAAGAGCCCGAACATTTTTCGGAAGGGTACGGCCGTCAAGTCGCGGCGATCCTCCGCAACACCGTGCCGATCACCACGATTAACCTCAGGAGTCGTGAGAATATTCATTATTGTCAGCTTCTTATCAACAAGCTGCACGGACGATACAAGTTTCCGGAGCCGTACGATAACACCAAACTCAGAGGGAACAAAGTAAACACATGGGCCCTCAGGAAGATGAGCAAGGCCTTGTCCAGTTGGAAAACCCGGGTGAAGAGGGCAATTTTTTAAAAGAACAAAACCTGGGAGGAGCTCAAGGAGAAAGAGCCGTTGATCGACGAAACTACCTACAACCTTTTCAAGGCTAGGTGTGAGTCCGAGCAAGCCAAAGCCGCGAGTGCAAAGGGCAAGGCCATGCGGTCGCAGGTCATAGGTAACCATCATCTCGGAGCCGGTGGTTACAAAAGTTCCAAGCCTAAATGGCACAAGGAGGATGCCGAGTACGCCGCTGCGGGCATACCTAACCCCTTCCAGCAATACAAAGATGATCCGCAGACCTAATTCTTTGTGAGGGCCCGGAGTTATACGGACAAAGCAACCTCGAAAATAATTATCGATCCTAAGATTCAGGAGTTTACGACTGCCGTGGTAAGTAGTTTACCACGCGACCTTGTCGATTGAATTCTCGAGTGAAGTTCACAATTTCTTAACGTTTCACATTCTTTTTTCAGCAAGCGGAAATGAAAATTGCCTCATCGCAGGAGTCGTCGGTTAGGGCGGCCGGCCCGTGGGACAACGCCTTCAACAGGGCGTTGAACAAGGTCAAGAAGGTTGACGACGTGACGGAGAAGCCATCGTCAGCCGGCCGTGTGGTCGGCTTTGGTGCGGACCTAAATTGGTCCGAATATTATGGAAAATCGGCGGAGCAGTCCGGTTCGAGGGGGCGCAAGGCGAGAAGGACCGAAGAAGATGCCGCTTATGTTCGTGGACTGGAGGAGAAGGTGAACATGCTTCCGCAGCTTGTCCAGGACGAAGTGGCGAAGACGATGAACGCTCTCCTTCCAGATATGATGCAGTCGATCGCGAATTGGCAAGCGCGTGGTGGACAAGGGCCCATACCAGTCCCCAGCATGGTCGGCAGCAACTCGGGCCCCGCGGCGCCTGCAGTCCCGACTCCGGCCATAGTGGTGGCTCCCGCACCGACTCCCGGCGTATTGGTGACTCCGGCCGCCAACACCGCAGTGGCGACGCCGGACGTGATGGTAACTCCTCCGGCCACGATCGAGCAACCGGGGCATAACAATAATGCACCCGGCGGTAGCACAAATAGGGCGACCGACGCCACGGGAGGCAGCGCGCCCTCCGTCTCTTGCATGCCCGCCGTCATCGGCGGGGTCTCTTCACTAGCCGACCTCGACACCCTCAAGGTAACTATAAGCGTCTGCAACTCAAACGAGGACTTCATCTCCTTGCAACTCAAACGAGGACTTCACCTCGACGCCCTTTTTTAGTGGAAACTCTCTGATGCATATATATATATATATATATATATATCTCTTTCGCAGGAGGACACTCCATGCATTCTATTACAAGTCGTGGACGGAGAGTTGAAGGATGTTGCCAAAGGTAAAATCATTCAACCACAAAATCAAATCATGCACAATATGCCGATGGCACCGGAGATGCATAGGGTTCAAATCTCTCTCGTGATTTCGGGCTACGAGAGAGTTGAACCTCCCATTCAACCCCCCGGATACGATGAGGATGAGCCGGCAGTCCTCAGTGACTGTTTCAACCAAATATGCCTATGGCCGAAGAGCCAAATGCGTTTAATGACAGGGGAAAGGGGCACCACACCTAGGACAACACCGCTAGTCATCGTGTCGGCGCCACATGATCCCATCGGAGCACAACAAGAAGACGATGATCTTGATGATGATATCAGCGCCGACCAGTTCATCAATACTTTGTATGATGCTGATGACTTATTCATGCCTCCTGCTGAAGGAGCCTGACAGCATGACGAGGAAGCTCGCGGTCCAGCTGATCCTGCGGCGAAGCCTGCTTGCTCCACGCGACTCTTCGCTGCTTCTCAGGACATGTCTCCAGCAGCTTGCGCCTTCACCGAGCCTCAAGCAGATGCCACAAGATCTATTCTCAGCCCGTCCACACTCCATAAGGCGGCCACTGAGCAGATAAAGGCCGGTGACTGCTCAAAATCAGAAAAGAAGAAGGGACGGAAAAGAAAGAAGAGCATCACTTCTAGTAGCCAACCTTCGATGCCGATCCGGGCTCAGGACGGGCCACCAAGACCCAAGGATCTCTCGTTTGAAATCCATGTGGCTGGTAGGGCGATGCTACCTAAGGACATGCTGGACCTTGCAACTTCGGATATGCAGAGTGTGCATCATAGTATTATGGCATTAGAGAAGATTCTTCTTCGAGAAGAGAATCCCTCGTACCCGGTTTTCATGGCCAAGGTGCCACTCAACATGGGCTTCATCAACACTATCCCCGCGGATATGATAATCCTACTGTTTTCGGAGATCTTCAATTTGTACCATCTCAAGCGGCTGGACCATAGCCTTATCCGTCTGTTCTCGCTCAGCATTTCTATGAGTATCAGGAGAGATAAGACCCCGAGCGTCGCGATATTGGACCCCTTCTACATGCGTGAAAGCATCTTGATGGACGACGGGGACGCGGCTCTCGCGGCGGGGTACATCACAGACTTCATGCTACGGAACGCCGACAAAGATTCATTTCTTATGGCCTACTCTCCCAAGTAAGTCATTCGCTCGCCTCCGTAGCATATATGCTTTCTTAGCTTTCCATTGTCCTCTTCCAACATTCCTTTTGGATTGTTTTAATTATGCAGTGAGGATCAAGACTGCGTGCTCATCTGCTTTTCACCGCAACACTCGCATGCCGTGTATTTAGACTCGGGGAGTGTGAACAAAAAAGATTACAAGTATATCATGAGAGTTTTGGATGATGCTCTCGTCGGCTACATAAAAGCCGGAGGCAAGATCATGAAGCACAAGTTCAGGAAAAATCAGCCTGGCGTGAACGTGTTCAACCACGTAACGCAGTTCCCGTGCGTCAAGCAGCCGGCTGGCAGTGTGAGGGATGCGTACTACGCCCTTCATCACATGAGGGCGATTGTACAGGAACAACGCAACCTTACGCTGCCAAGTCATCTCAGAGCGTGGGCTGAAAGGAAGGCGGAAATCGCCGATGCAAATCTGAAGGAGGAGTTCTTTCACATCCAAGCGCAGATGGCGACTATCATCCGTCATGAAGTACAAATGAGGCGGTCGATCTTCCACTCCAACATTGCACCATCCAATGGGGAGATAGAAGTCCGCCTAAAGGCCCTGCGTGACACAAGGCCTTTCATGACGAAAGAAGGATGCCGCCCATTCCCCCAGCCGAGTCAAAACAATTAATTGAATGTACTCTTTGTGTAATTTGGATGTACTCTTTGTGTACTAGATGGTATGATGGATGTGACCTCAAAAGCTTTGTTTTGTGCAGGTTGAAGAGCAAACAAGTAGTGATGACGAAAGTAGCTTTCGGTTTTCAATAATTGTTGGACTCATTGTAATTTTGTGATGGAATGTAATCTTGTGAATCTTGTTGGCCTCTAAACCTTTGTAATAAAAATTATATTGCAATTCTTTTGTATCAATAATTGTTGGCCTCATTGTTATATTGTATTTTGAATTTCTGTAATATAATAAAAATATCTGTAATGCTTTTATTCTTTTATGTAATTCTTTTTTTTTGTTTTCTGTAATTATTTAGTGGCGCATCTTGTTAGGATTTAGTGGCGCACTGTGAATGCGCCACCCCTAAGGCCCTTAGGCGTGGCGCATACCAGAATGCGCCACCCCTAAGAGCTTAGAGGTGGCGCATTCTGAGATGCGCCACGCCTAAGGGCCTTAGGGGTGGCACATCCAGAATGCGCCACCTCTAAGCCCTTATTAGTGGCTTGTAGTTAGTGGCGCACTGTGAATGCGCCACTAAACTCAAAAGCAGTGCGCCACCATAAGGGTATTCCCTAGTAGTGCAAGCCAAGTCATTTGGATTATCATGTGTGTATCTTATATCCAATTTGCCTCCTTACGGTAACTTGTACTTAAATTGTTTAAATTGAAAGTTACTTGCCCCATTACAAGTTTTGGTTTTGTACCTTGCATGTGTTTGTATGTGTTGTGCTTCCAATCTACGTAACTTGAATAATCAAGGTTGTATATGTTGGTTTGCACATCATGTATGTGTGAGTGTTGTGTATGAGCATATCTTTCGTCTTGTTTGTATCTTAGTTGGCTTTTGTGAGAGATTAAAGGATCATCCCATTTTGGGGGAGTGATATGCCTTGTGCACTTCACGATCCTACAAATGTGTATACATGAGGAATACCACCTAGTATTGATGTTATAAGATTATCTAGTCACTATGTGGTATGTCGTTCTCATGGGAAATTCAAATTCTAAAGTATCCATTAATAATCTCTTGTTGGTATTTGTTTGCCTCTAGTTGTAAAATTTGGGATATCACATTATGGGGGAGTAATATGCTTTGTGCATATTACACGCCTATAAAATGTGTACACTTGGGGTTTTGCCACTTAGAGTTGATACTGTAAATTATCTAGTTCCTAGGTGGTGTGTTTGCTCCTCAAGTTCCAATTTTCTTAAATTAACTTTATTTCTCATCTTATGGATCTTGAGTGTGTGAGATTTTCATGGTACGTTTTCCCTTCAACATGTACTTGTATTTCCTATGTGGGAACCATTTTCTCCAAGTAATTCTAGTCATTTCTTGCATGATTGGATGCATACTTGAAGCTATCAAAAATCTCTTTGTAAGCATTGTGCTAAATTCTCATCTTTTGCCACATGCTTATGATTGTTGTTGTGAGGATGATAATATATATATGAATGTTATCTACCACTGGGAAGTAATTCCCTATACCTCGTGTACTTCACAATTGTTACTCTTATATGTGGTAGAAATTATTGATCATCTTTACATTGGCTTATTTTTAATTGCCCTATTCGTGCCAAGATGTTGTAGTGGTTTTAACTCTCTTTGTCTTCTTTGCCACTTGTGGATCATTTGTTTTGATGAACTTGTCTATTCTTTCTCTAGATATACTGAAAGAAGTGATCCCATCTTGTGCATTTTGTATCCAAATGAAAATTCTATATAATGCACATCTCTTGGGGGAGCTATCATCTTATGATCCATATCAAGTGCACGTTATTGGAAGGCATATTCTCTTTGGTGCTTTGTGTCATCATAAATTTGTTGAGGGCATAGTTTGTTTGGAATTGTGCTCTCTTATTGAGAGTTTGATATCTCTTTCTTTCATACCTTTAATTTTGGTATCATGCTCTCTATCATTTTATGTATCTTTTATTTGGTATACTTCAAGTGAAAAGTTTACTTTGGCATATTATTTTCAATCGGAATATTATTTTGGAATCTTATGTTCACTTGGTATCCTTTCAATTGTTTTCCTATTCAATCATGTGTTGATTGGGTTGGGATTCAATTGATATTTCTTCTCATTTGTTGGTGAGTGTAGCAATTGACCATGTGTTGATTGCTACTTGTCTCCTATCATGTGTTGACTTGGATCTTTGATATAATTTGGACAACCTTATGTTGTGTCACCCTTTGGTGTGCCTTCTTAGTTTACTTGGTGTTTTGTCCAAATTGTATGTCATAATGGTTCTTGAAAGTCTTGTGCATGCACATTTGCTATATGTGTAGTTCCTAGGGCATGTTCTCTTTCTTTGATACTATATATATAGGTTAAACTCCATCCACTTATTTATTGGCTTATATGTGCATGAAATTGGATTTCATGTCCATATGCACTTATTCTTGTGGAGTTTGTCCTATGTATTTTTGTTCCTCTAACTCGTGGGTCCAAATGAGTTTGGGTACCATTTTGTTTGTTAATGATGTCCTAGGAAGTTTGGAGATGCATTGGAGGATCCTCTTTTCCAAGGAACGTGTTGACACCATGTGCCTTTTGGAGTCAAGCTAGGACGATCGATGAAGCTCTATCTAGTAGATCATTCCCATGCTATCCCGGTAACAAGTATTTACCTCATTCATACATTTCTTGCATTCAACCATGTGTAGGTTGAACCATGGCATGAGATTCTTCATTTGAATTTTTTGCGGTTCTTGAATGTTCTAGAATTGCAAGATATATTCTTTTGTTGCGATACTTGTTTCCTTGTCCAATGCATCCCAACTATCTCTTATTTTTTTGCTAGTTGTGATGACTTTGATGGTTGTGTGTGTGGATTTCATTAATATACAATAAGATAATATTAAGCCATGGGCTATGCTTTCAAGCAAAGATCTTATTGGTATATTCATGAGTTCCATTTGGATATCTTGTTCTTCTCTTTTGTAACTATTTCGTGTGTGCATGCTTCTTTGTGGATATTCATCTACCTAGAATCTCGTATACATGAGAAAGTTACATCTAGTTGATATCCTTTTTCTTCCATGTCCACCTTTTATTATTGGTGATTAATTATTTTCTGGATACATGAAAGCGTGTGTCTTTGAGTGCATGTCATAATTCTTTGATGAATACCCTTACATTGTGTGGAGGGACTCTTGTGCGATGAGGCTCGTAGGAACTTGCGTGGTTTCCATTTAAGGGAGAGGTAAGTATGATTTGTGTCATCCAGCTTCCTCCCTCCATGAAAACTGGTGCGATTTTCCTCAGAGTACCCCGTGCCCACGGGGTGTACCGTGCGCACGGGGCCCCCGTACCCACGGACCATGACCCCCGTGCACACGGGGTTAGATGGTTCTGGCATTCTTGGTATTCACGTTTGTGCATTCTTTTGATGATGAAGATTGTTGTTCTCATGCTTGTCTCAATGAGCCAATCATTTTATATCTTCATCATGCGGTTGTCACAAGTCTTGAATGTTCTTTGAAATTTATTTAAGCTTGTGAACCCAATTGTTTTTTGTCTATGTGACCTGCTTAACTTATGTTGGTAGGACATGTCTAGAACCTTGAGTCTCATATATACAAGACTATGTTGATGCTTAATGTTCATCCTTATATTAGTCGTATCAAATGCTTTTCCATGACTCACAGACATCTTGTTGGTTGAGCCCATTCCTATGATTATCTCTTTGGCTATTTTCTCAACCATTGGTATGTTGCAAGTGCTAGACTTTGTCTCAGATCTTTGCACACTTGCACTTGTCTTGTGTTTCTATCGATTTTTGGGGAGTGATGGTCCAATTTTTGTGAACTTTGTATTATAATACAAAGAATCTAAATAGTGAACAAATCTTGGGGAACTTCTCCATTTTTCTAGAGAACACTCCTTTTCTCAAATCATAATATCTTGTAATCTTTTGGCATATTGAATCGTTTGATTGCGTGCATTTTCTTATGGCTTTGTGCCATCTCATCTTTTTGCAATCTTTGGATCCTCAATATAGTTTGCTTTTCCTCCCACCATGTATCTTTGGATATGTGTATCTTATTCCACTCATTTCTTGAGAAATACACCCTTTTGGGAGGAACACATTCTATATGGGCCTTCTTAGTTTTCAGCCCATTTCCGCAATAGATGCCAAAGGGGGAGAAGTTTAGAGGGTTTTGTTTGAGGAGGTTCGTGCTTTGGTTTTTTTATTAAGCATTTGCCTTCTTGTTCATGCATACTAGCCTTGCATGGTTAGCATAATTCATCATATAAACCCTCTTAATGTGTTTGTCATCAATTACCAAAATGGAGGAGATTGAAAGGGCATGTGCCCTTATGTTTGGTTTTGATAGTTGATGACAATCTTTATGGACTAATGGTTTCCTTGAGTTATACTTTAAGGTTTGTCCATAGGCAACGCTTGAAGATCATATGGTGGCTTCAAGGTTGTAAGATGAAGATTACGTGTTGACCAAGGTGTTCTTCATGGAGCTATCCAAAGATTAGTCAAGTTGATGTGTGCAAGGTCAAGAGTAGCATCACGAAGATATCATATGCTTGGAGCTTGCCGACCATTTGGTGATAATGGTCTTGTGAAGATATGCCTAAAAGAGGCTCACCCATAATGGAGTATGGGGGAAAAATTTACTAGTCTTCATCGAGCCGGCGCAACCAAGAAAGGTGTTCCAACTTGAGGCGGACATGATCGTCATCATCAAGCTCAAGTGGATTATGCGCAAGACAAAGGTTTGACCTTTATAGGTTTCTAGTTTACCGGTCTCATGGTGGTAGTTAGGAGACCGGGTTATAGGCTAGGCCGCATCGTTCGTGGAGAGCTCAAACCTTTGCACCCTTGGCATCATCTTTATTGGTTCTTGTTTGGTGTTTCTCTTTGTGACTGTTGGAGCTTGAGTTCGTATTCATTACAAGCTCTTCTTCATCGAAAACGGATTTCATATACATCTACTTTTGTGTGTTCGATGTTGTGTTTTTGTCGGCTCTTATCTTTTGAAGGTTTCACCTTCTACCTTGTTGGCACGTTAACCTTTCCTTATTTTGCAGCTTTTATTTTTGTTGATCTTGGGTGGTTCCCGATGTGAGGACCTAGATCTTTTCCATAGCTTGAAAACAAGCCCGAGATCATCAAAATCGGAGTTCGTATGGAAAAGTTATGGTTGTTTTGGTCGTGTTGTTTTTGCCTGTGCGGTAGTACCGCCCAGATGAGCGCTAGTACCGACCAAGTGGTAGTACCGTGGCTACTACCGCACCTACTACCGCAAACCTTCTATTTCGAGCGGTAGTAGAGCTTTTTTAGTGTCCAGTAGTACCACTTGAGAAGTAGTGCCGCTTCAGGAGCGGTAGTACCGCTCGGGACGCAGAAAACTACTCATAACGGTTGGATTCGTGGGGACCTATAAAAGGGGGTCTTCTTCCCCATTGTCCCTAATGTTCTTGAGCTCGTTTTTCACCTCCATTGTTGACCTCTTCAAGCTTGAGATCTCTCTATTCCTCCCATGATTCTTGCTCCTTTTTGAGGGAAAAGAGAGAGGAGATCTAGATCTACATTCTCCACCAAGTCAACTCTCATCTTTGTAAGGGGAACCTTTTGGATCTAGATCTTGGAGTTCTTGGTGTTTCTCCTTGTTTCTCCTCTCATATTCCTCCATAGCTTTTGTTGCTTTGGTGGGATTTGAGAGTGGGGGACTTGAGCACTTTGTGAGCTCTTTCCATTGCATTTGGTGCATCGGTTTGAGTTCTCTCCGAGGATTCGTTGTAGTAAGTGAAGTTGAGAAGATAGTTACTCGTGAGTGCATTGGCACTCTAGAGCTTGTAATCTTGAGCGCATTGGCACTCTAGAGCTTGTTCCTCTTGGGTGTGTTGTCCCCTAGAGGCTTGTTGTTGCGGAGCTCAATCATTGTGGTGTAAAGCTTCGAGACGCTACGGGAGCCTCCAATTCGGTTGTGGAGATTTCCCCGAGCATTTGTACGGGTTTGGTGACTGCCCTCAAGTTTCCTATAGTGGAATCACGGCATCTCGCATTGGTCAGAGCGTGAGGAGAATAGGGAAGCCCTCGTTGGCCTTCGTGTGAGCATTGTGCTCCACACCCTCTCCAAAAGGAGACGTACTTCCCGCAAGAGAAGGAACTTCGGTAACACATCCTTGTCTCCATCGGCTCCACTTGCGGTTATCTCTGCCTTTACTTTGAGCAAGCTTATTACCTTGTTTATATTCTGCTACCTCACATTATTGTTGCATTGCTTGTCCCATATGTTATTCTCCTTGTTGTTTATCTAGTCAACCTATTTACTTGTGCACCTACTTTGTGATAGCCTTAGTGTTCATGTTATATATCCTGCTATCACGTATTTGTCTATCTTGCTTAGTATAAGTTGTTGGTGCACATAGTTGAGCCTAGCTTATTTAGGTTTCTTGCTTGGAAAATTAAACGTTAAGTTTTATTCCGCATTTGTTCATGCCGAAACCGTAATTCTTTTTAAGCGCCTATTCACCCCCCTCTAGGCGACATCCACGTCCTTTCAACAGCCTCCCCTTTCCATTTGATACAGATGCATAAATGCTTAGTAGCGGACGTAAGACTCGCGGGTATGCTAGATACTCACCCTTGCTTTATTTCCCCCTTTTTGTTTTGCCTGATCGGCCGCTGCAGTCGATGTTGGAGCCCAGGAGCAGGAGTACCCCAGTGGCGCCTACTACTACGACGAGACCCCCCTTTGACCAGGACCAGGAGTAGTTTGGAGATTCCCAGGCAGGAGGCCTCACCTGTTCGATCGTTGTTGTATTGTGCTAGCCTTATTAAGGCAGATCATCTGTACCCTGTGTCTTTAATCAGATACTATTGGTTCCGCTAACTTTGTGCTTTCGAGCTGTTGTATTCGAGCCCTTGGGGCCCCTGGCTGTGTTAAACAGCTTGTATTATTTTATTTATAGAGTTGTGTTGTGATATCTTACCGTGAGTCCCTGATCACGATCCTGTACCTTGCGTGTATGATTACTGTACACGACTTGAATTTGGGGGCGTCACACTTAAATACGCAGAACTTCTTCTGGTGCCCTTATGAACAATTCCATAAATACCCTGAACTACTTCTGGTGCCCGTATGAACTATTCTTCTTTGCTTCCACTAAATCTTCTACCATTCCAGTATTCTAACAGACTATTCGATGTACCCAGAACTTATTTTACTACTTCCCTGTAACGGGAAGATTCATCTAAGAACCAACGTACATCTTCTTGTGTGAAGCAACTCGATACTCTCATGGTCTAAGGAATTACGTATATGATAACATTTCATGATATGAATTATAACGTTGTTACGATGTGATCTCTAAGTATATTATTCAATACTGGGGTCAGTTCAACATCATTGTTGTGCTAACAATATTTCTCATTGCTACTGACCTCCTTGTTACAAGAACAATGTTCATGATTAAGAAAACGTAATCATCAATTAGCACATGAGCTGGTCTTAGAGGCTAAACCAGGAACTCTTCTTGTTTACATTTCCACACATGCAAATGAGTTTTCTTCTAAATCTCACAGTCAGGGTCATTGCAATTATAGCATAGAAATATAAACATTAATTATGAACATGGAAATATATATATAATAACATTTTATTATTGCCTCTAGGGAATATTTCCAACAGTCTCTCACTTGCACTAGAGTCAATAATATTGTCAGTGTTTGAGCACTTTACACCTATGGCATACCGGTGTAATGCATGCTTCATTTATGGTATAGACTTCATCTTCGGATCTGACGTTTCAGGCCCATTTTTATCTTGCATATCTTCGCGTTCTCACGCTATCATAAAATTCACTAATTTTATCAGTTTAGCTTTGTATATGTTTGAATCATTTGGTAGGACCTTGGTTCCTCAGAATAAGTCATGAAATCAATCATCAATGTTCCATGAGCTTCAAGCATCTAGGAAACCATACCATATTCATAAATGAACTTATGATTCAAAATACCCTCCTTGTTACTTCTTTAAGTAACTATACACTTAGCCTGTGTTATAGAATTCGCCATAGTATCTAACTTAACCTAGGTCCTCCATACTATGCCACCTTACGTGTGAAACACATAATCCCAATTAAAATCTAAAATCAGTCAAAGTAAGTATGAAGACTGAATTGGTGTAACTGTTTACATCAAAATTCAGCAAGTGTAACTCATTACAACGAGCTCTGCAGTGTCTCCATTTTTCGAGAAACATATCTTATCTTTCATAAGTTTAACTTTTCACTGTTTGTCCAATGATCAACATATTGATCACTTTGGTATATTGCTCACAACCTTTTTGGAGCAGTGGACATATCTGTTCGTTTTACATATTATGGTGTACATGATTAATCCAAACACATAGGTGAGTGGAATTCAATTCACGTGTTTTTTCTTATCTGTGTTCATGAATACTGATTTCTGCAAACAACTTTTCACCGTGACCTCGACAAGAACATCATTCGTGGTGTTTTCATACTAAACTACTTTAGTATCATGTCAACATGTAATGTTGGCTTTAGCATGGTCAGGCACTTACTATCTACATAGATCATTGTGCTCAATACTAATGCAATATTAGCCCAAGTACCTCAGCTGAACAATTTCCAACGAAGTCCTTATTCGTGTCAAGAAATTTATATTATTTGTAATCAACAATATGTCATCTACACAAGGTTTTAGAAATATTATTCAGCTCCCACTTACTTTCTTGAATATTCAAGCATCTTTGCTATTCCTGATGAAAACAAACTCTTTTGGCAATTTCATCACAACAAAAATTCCAACTCCATTTTGCTAGCTTCAGTCCATTACCGGATATCCGAGGCTTGCATCTCTTCTAGCATCCTTTGAATAGACAAAACATTCCATTCGTATCAGATATACGTCCTTTGTTGTATTTCCGTGTAGGAACTTACTTTTGACATTCATTCTAACATATCCTATAAATGAGATATGTAGTAATTGCTAGTATAACCCGAACTGACTAAATCATATCTACGGTCGAGACTAGTTCGCCGTAGTCAACCTTTGAACTTGCTAGAAAACATCTTTCCAACGAGTTGAGCTTTATGGATAAAAAAAATTCATCCGAATCAGTTATAGATCCATTTATATATTCTTCAGACTCTTAGTCTTTCGGAGGGTCTGCCAAGTTCAAAACTTGACTTACTTCCATGGATACTATCTCGAATTATTTGGCATTTAGCCAAATCTCGGAGTCAGGGCCCATCGACGCTTCTTTGTATATCACATGTTTATCATTGTCGAACAACAATATCTCATTTACATAACATAAATGTTTGTACGAGTTTTTCCTAACCTGTGTGGTTCAGCTATGCACTTCTCTGAAGATTCAAAAATCTTGACAAGTTGCACTGTCCTCCCTGTCACTCTTTTGCAAGAAATTATTTTCTTCAAAACACACCATTCTTAACAACAAACAGTTTTTCTTTTGTGTAGTGATAGAGGAATACCAAAACTTTTGGCGTAACCTTAACAAAGTAACACTTATCTGATTTGGGGTTTTGATTATGTCAAACATATTCCTCATATACCCAAATTTTAAGAAAAGACAACATGGTTTTAACATTCCATACCACATCTAATATCGTGTCATTTCAACAGATTTGATGGTGCTCTTTTCAGTGTAAAAGTCGTAGTCACTAACGCATAACTTTAATAAGTATAATGGCAAATTGATAAACATCATATTTTATCTTACCGTGGCATACATGGCTTGATTACGTCTCTCAAAGACTGTACTCATAGTGGTGTTTGGGGAGGCGCAAGTTATGACACTTATTCACAACTCATCATACGTTCGCTAAACTTGTAATTCAAATATTACTTTCTACAATCTAATTTGCAGAAGCATTATTTTCTTGTTACAATGAATTTCTATTTCACTCTAAATTTCCTTGAACGTTTCAAAGATTTCAGACGTATGTCTCCATTGAACAGATATCCACATATCTACTTCAACTCATGAGTGAAAATAGAAAATCCACTTCACACAACTACACGTATTGGACTACACATATCATCATGTATAATTTCCAATAGTTTAGTTGCCCGTTCATGTATGGCCTATCAACGATGTTTTTTGTCACATTACTTCAAGACAAAGTTTTCAAACGTCAAGTGTTTCATAATCATATGACTCGAAAGTCCATCACTTATGGAAATTATTCATGCATGTTATGTCACTTGTGATAAACTATAGTGCCACACCTATGTGGTATTTCTATCAGTCTTGCGACGTTTAGCATCAGTGTTATGGATGTTTAGCATTATTATCAAGATTCATAACAAACAACCTATTCACAATAGAAGTATGGCCTTTATATCATTCATAACTTTGAATAACTTTCTTGCATCAAATATGATTCAAAATGATGTTTTGCAACAAGGCTAAAGTGTAGTAACAATTTACTCTACTCTAAAATGAATTATGAAGATAATCATAGAGTCAACACACAGTATAGTAAACCTTTTACCGTGTTCCCGTGCGTTTCAAAACTCGTCATCAGCTAGTCATAAAGGCCATAGTATTACTTGTATCGAGTTTCAATAATATGCAATTGACGTGATATTCCAGTGATCAACTTGTTTATTCACAATGCCTAGAATAAATAGTTAACTACTTAATCATGATTCCCAAGAATTACATCTTTTGACCAGTAATGAACTCATCTATAACTTGTATGACTTTCATTTCTGAGTTGGATATTCCCGTCTTCTTTCATTTGGCCTTTGTACGTATCATAGTTCTATTCCCAATATCACTCCTACACACAGAAGATCACACATGATCAAGGGTGGTGCAGGCCATGGAATTTCGTGCGTGTAAGTCTTACTAACACCTTTTGGAACTTCCTTTCCCTTAATTCTCATCATCATATGATCGGTGTTCTTCTGGATCTTATTTTTTTCGTTTGAGCATAATGAACACTTTCACTAATGCTTATAATCATACATTGTACTAGATATCTTATATCTTATATCAATTGTCTCATTACTGAAAACAGTTTTTCAGTTCCATGAATATCACATAACTATCCCAAACGTTTCGAAGTTCGAGTTTCATGGTGATTAAGACATACACTTAGCTGTGGTGGAATTCTAGCCTTTTGGATTGATGGACGTAAGTCACATCATCCATAACATTAGCGGGAGAGCATAAATTTTTTGCGATAGGACATGGTCCTTCTCGGCATTATTGAGGATAGTCCTCACAATACGGTACCAATCGTAAAGTTTTACCAGATAATACAGTTAATCAAAATCAATTGGGAAGGTGGTACCGCGAGCCATTATTCTATAACTATAATGCAAATACTTAGACTTTGTTCATAATTAAGTTGCACTTGTGATTAATCAATTTAATTACTTAGTGCGCTCCCACTCAGATTAATATCTCTTGTAATTGATGCTGGTGTGATTAAAGATCCAACCCAATTGTCCGCCATTAATGTGACATCACTGATGACTTAGACTAGACCGGTAGGCCAACTTGCCAATCATGCCAAAGGTGATTCTTGTTCATATTTCGATGGACGTGTTCAGGTAGCAAACTTTTATCCAAACTGTCAAGACAACCAAGTGTAATGTAATCTTTGTTCTTTTAACACAACCATCTTTTATGCGTCACATCGTGTGCACCCATGTGACATGACCTGCTCCGGTGTGAAATATAGTATAAACAGTGCTACAGTTGGAAGAACACTATGAACTTGATATTGTTGTGCGAGAGATCACCCTAATAAAATACGACTACCACGCATCAAACAAGGGTGCATCAAAGGGATAAACATCACAGACAGTTCATAAAATTATGTGATATAGTATAGCCCTTTTCTTCGTGAAGTATTTGTTGTCTTCACGTCGTCGTGGTAGAAGTCACCGTGTCCACCAACTTATCCTTGGCGCCGGGACCATCACCACTACTTCCGGCATGTCCGTTGGGGTCCACCTCCGCATCATAGATCATCACCTTTCATCTATCTATTGCTTTGCCTCGAGCTAAAAAACAGTTCTGGCACGCAGGCCATAATTAAGTGACAATCATATGACTCTAGTCATCATGCCATACCACGACACGCAGGCCGCGAATAAATATTACATCATATAGCATCTCATACAAACACATTGCAAATCTTGAAGGCTATACCACATCACATGCATACTCTGCAAAAACAAGTTAGATCGCCATCTACACGGTTGTTGAAAATTTTATCGTGGTTGATTATCAGGTTACATGAAAACATGGTCCCCTATACAAACCAAAAACGATACTTCATTGTTGCTAGTTTAACGTTCGGGGTGCGTGCAGCAACTAATGCCACAAGCCAAACTTCATTCAACGCGTAACCCCCGCGTGGATTTGAATTCATAAAATCCACAAGCCCCTCCATGTTAAATCCTCGTAGCAAAACCTCAACTTGTCATCAAGCACAGAAAAAATCACATGACAGGGAAGCAACAAGAAAATCAATGCCTCATATGACACATATGATCTAGACCTAAACTGCATATACTCATAGACCGCTCTGATACCACTGTTGGGAAACACAGTAGAAAACAAAAAAAATTCGGCCTACGTAGCAATCACCCAAGATCATCTATGAAGATTGCGTACAAGGTTTTAGGTCATGGCTCACCAACCGTTGTAGAGGAAGTAGAGTTGGTGAAGACCGTCAGTGAAGATCCCCACAGCTAGGAATTTCAATGACCACCCAACCGCGAGGATATCAATCCCTCGAACCATCCCGCGATCTAGTCCAGCGAACAAGTCCCACGAAAAATCTCCTCGAAGAAGGGTCGAAGGCACGACCCCTCCATTAATATCCACACATCCCGTAGAAGCAATCCAGAAGCGCTCCGTCATCCAGAGATGAATTCCACCAAGAAAACTAGAGGGAGAAAACCCTAAAGGAACCCCAACTGCTGGGACAAGCCACTATATACGGCAATTGGACTCCCGGCAACGGTTCTTTGCCAGCAGGTCGGCAGGAAAATCTTCCCCGGTAGTTTTATTGCCCTGTTTTCCCTATCATTCCCGGCAGGCCCGCAGCTTACATAGATAACATATGCCGACAGTTTTTTTTGCCATGTGTGCTGGAGATGCTTCCCGAGGCTTCTCGCCACTCCTTACACAGCACGTTTTGTCCATTTGAAATTTAAAAAATCAAACTTGCACAAATAACATAAGTCAGAGAGCATCGAGATAACTATTTCATTGCATTAAGCCATAATTTGTTTATACATATAAGAAGTTCATCATGGGATGACTTCATACAACATAGCCATAGATAGCATCGAGTGCCAAGTACTTCACCTAGACTCATAGATAGCATCCAGTGCACAAGTATTTCACCTACACCTAACAACAAAACGAATAGTGGATTTGTTCCTAAGACAATGATCATCACCCACACCCAACAAGACAATGTTTCTAAGAGAATGTTAATGCAGCATCCAGTTTTGCAATGATGATCAACATCTTTCACTGCTGATTAACCTGAAGAAAAGGAAGATAGATGAGTTAGTGCAACTTCTTGAATTAACAGAAAGGTGGATGTTTAGAGCAACATTTTTGCATCTTCCAGGAACCATGTGAAAACAGAAGTTCACTTCCAGGTCAATATGGCATCTCTATGTTAAAAAGAAGCGACCTAACGACAAAACATACAAGGTCAATTGCGACTGGATATAATAATGCAGAGCAAAACATCACCACAAGAATACTTCCAATGCATAAGTACCACTGATGACAACATAATTGCAATGGCAGCATAAGCAACCTATTGTGGCCCTAAGTTCATGTAGGCGTCACAACAACACCAACGCGACAATAATAATAGCATAACAGGAAACCTAAATGACTTAGATATGCAGGGAAATTTGGAGTAGAACGTGACTTAGAATATGTAAACAAGCCACTAGAACACACATGATAATTACTAACATGCATATATATGAAGGATTCCATCTCTGATGATCAAGAACTCGCAACAAAATATAAGAAGCAAATAAATCATGCCAACATTTACTCTATTTACGCAGTAAAGCAATTAAGATAACAAACATTTCTCAATACGAATAGAAAACAGGATGTTGCGTAAACAGAATACAGATAAGATATTTAGTTAGCAACCTATATTTGAATGAATGGCCAACTTCTAGAGAAGGTTGATGTCCTAAAACAGAGTTGTGAATACCAAAGAGAAGGTTTTAGTAGAAACTGAAGCACAATACTACTGGATTTCTGATTATAATTTTGATAGTGGGGTAGACTGCCTACTGTAATTACCAAAAGGGAACGAAGCCCATTAACATAATCGACCAGTATTAAAGGGGAAAACAGTAAATATAACAAGCACCAAGCTCATTACCGTGATATAAACACCAGCCGATTCTTTGTTCAGAATACTGCACAATTTTTGCAAATGACACAAGACTATTGACATGTAAGGGGGGGAAACAATATGGTATGCAAAACCAGCCATGATATTAAATATTGTCTCTGCAAAAAATGAAAATTAGACTAAAAAACAACAGATAAATTACCCAAAATTTAATAGGCCTTCAAATCCTAACTCAGTATATCAGTGTTGCATCCAGTTTTTATATGAACATATGATTCTATGATTGATTGAGAGTTTAGGCATGTTGATCAGATCAAATAGAAAAGAGGTGCAACAAACAACAAAGTGCATCTTAATATCAAACAGTGTAAAGAATTCACAAAAATACACATAACATTAATAGACTATGTCCTAAACTGCCTACAGATTGCTCAATTGAATTAAGCCTCTTGTCAATCTTCATTTGCCGCATATGACAAATAGAATAACCTACAACAAGAAATTAAAAGTGTTTGTTACAAACTATAGATCATCCAAGCAGAGAATTACTTCACATTTGTTCAGGTAAGGGGCGAACGTAGTTCCGTATCTCAACTAAACCGAGGATCGCCAAAGAATCCAACATTACAACTGACATAATTACTACTACTGTATTAGTGTGCAGAGATTAGGATTTGGGAAGTAAAAAAACTCATGAATTCGATTTTAACTTGGCACTTTCATTCAGTCATCACCACCAATGGGAAATTCTAAAACAAAATTTCCCTAGTGCAGCTGTGGTCCCAATTTGCTGTACAAGCTGACATAAGCAAAAGAAAATAGTAATAAGGTTCAGCAGCAAGCAAATGAATTTAAAAACAGCTAGTAAAGAAAACAAGGGTCGTGCTGGTTGGTACAGTAGTTAACAAATGGCAAGATGAAATTGTTGGGAGCAAACCTGTTTCTCAAGAGGCAAACCTGTTTGGAGCTAAATGCATGTCCACCTAAGATTCGATTTAAGAAAACATAAACATAAGCAACTAAGAAAAATAAAAAGGCAAAGTTAATTGGATACACTCTGAAAAATGTACTAAATAGACTTAACTAATACCAACAATAAAAAAAGAAATTGCATCTAATAGTGTTAGAATAAATTTCAACGCTTCTGTGTATGCTAAGTTAGTAACATATAGATGCTATAGAGGTGAATATTCGCGATGACAAAATTTGTTATACCAAATACTTCCTCCTGCACTGTCAATTCACTAGATAATTCACCCATCGATGTGTTATATAGATAAACAATATTTCGGCCCTGTATAGACTAGGAAAAAGGCACAACACTATCCCTCCTATAACGTTAACTACCAGTGAGAGCCAACCGGCCGAGTCGCTAATTCAAGCATATTGGATAGTAAAGTGGATTTTCATTAGTACGAACAATTTCTTAAAAGAGCTTTGGCACAGCAGAGATGAAGTAAACATAGTACTCTCAAATAGGAATGCAAGCGGGGGTGTGCTAACAAACAATAGCACCGTACAAATGTATTATTAATTTTAGATACATGATGAGAAATTTTTGAACTGGATGACTAGTTTGCATCCCTAATCCCAAAAGGCAAAGGACATGGAACTTGCGTGGTCTAGGATGCCATGGACGGATCTAGATGGTATGCGGGGTGTGCACTGCCAGTCCCTATATTTGAAATTAGCTTGCACCTAAGTAATCACCGGATGACTAAAAGACCATACCTCAAAAAACGTCGATGGCTTGTGCAAGGACTTGTCGGCAGCTTCACGCAGCACGAGGCGCGTCCACGGAGTAGGGGCGGTTGGCTTGTATCCTGTGAGAGAGGGAGGGGGATTAGAGAGATAGGGAGGAGAAGGAAGGAATAGGACAGGGGAAGGGCGGCTTACCGGTGGCCAGTTGCGCGCTCGCCGGCGGCTTGCCGGATCGCGGCGGCACGTAGGCACTAAGGTTCTCGAGCAGGAGGCGGTGGATGGGGCGACATCCATTCCCATGGTAGGGATCCGGGGACGGGTCGAGGATATCACTGCGACCTCCTTTCCCACGGAAAGGATCCGGCGGCGGGGAGCCGTGGGGAGGAAGATCTAGATGCAGCGGAGGGGGAGGGCCGTGCGGCGCAGCGCGGCGGAGCCTTACGGTCGGGAGCGGTGGGGAGGGGAGGCGGTGGAGAAGGGAATAAGGTGGGGAGAGGGGAGAGAGATTAGGTATTTCGAGAGAAGGAGGGGGAAGCGGCGCGAGATTCGGGGATATTCCCTTCTCGACGCCTTTTTCCTCCTTTTTTCCGTCTCCCGCGCTTATTTTCGGGTTCCGTGCCAAATATTATTGCCGGCAGTCAACTGTCGGCATAACACAATATATACCGGCAGTTAGATTGCCACCATCATCTCATAACGACTAGTGCTACACATCTGTCGGCATGTATCATTTAATGACACCCTAACTGTCGGCATAGGTCCATCTTTGCCGGCAGTCCTCTACCATTAGATCTTGCCTGTGGTGTAGTGCACAGAAAAAATCACATGACAGGGAAGCAACAAGAAAATCAATGCCTCATATGACACATATGACCTAGAAATAAACTGCTTATACTCATAGACCGCTCTGATACCACTGTTGGGAAACGCAGTAGAAAAAAAAATTCGGCCTACGTAGCAATCACCCAAGATCATCTATGAAGATTGCATACAAGGTTTTAGGTCATGGCTCACCAACCGATGTAGAGGAAGTAGAGTTGGTGAAGAACGTCAGTGAAAATCCCCATAGCAAGGAATTTCAATGACCTCCCAACCGCGAGGATATCGATCCCTCGAACTGTCCCGCGATCTAGTCCCGCGAAAAAGTCCCACGAAAAAGCTCCTCGGAGAAGGTTCGAAGGCACGACCCCTCCATTAGTATCCACACATCCCGTAGAAGCAATCCAAAAGCGCTCCGTCATCCAGAGATGAATTCCACCAAGAAAAATAGAGGGAGAAAACCCTAACAGATTCTGATCTAGAACAGCGTCTAAACCGGGGTCTAATTGTGGAGCAACGGGATTTAGAGGGAGGGAGGGTGGCGCATAGGCCTTGGGTTCAAGTTGTGATGTGCCCTCACCCCTCCCCTCATTATATAGGTGGCCAGGGGGCTGTCCTAGCCGACCTGGAGCTTGTGGAGTCCCCCTGGGACTCCTACTCCCAAAGGGAGATCTTCTCACCGGGGAGTCTGAGTCCAAGGAGGACTCCTCCCCAAGTAGGAAGCCCCCACCACCTAATTTCGGCCAGCCCCCTTGGGGTTCCTTGCCCCCCAAGGCTAAGGATGGTGGGGCGCATATGGTACTGTCCAAAAACTTGTGGATCCTTGCAGAAGCTTCTGATACCTTCTAGGACCTGCCAGGACCCTTCGGGACCATTCTCGGCCATTCCGGGACCTCCCGGGATGGTCTCGGGACATTCCGGAACCTTCTGGAACACTTCCAAGACCTTTTGGGACTGTGTTCGGACGTTCCGGAACTATCTGGATAGGTTCCGAGACCATACAAGTTACAGTCGAAGAAATCCGATGAACGCGTAAGTTTGTCGAGACATCCACCAATTAACCGGAAACTATTCCGCTCGATCCAGGACTTCCCCAGTACCATTCTCATATGTTCCGGAACAACCTGGTACTATTCCAGAGTGATCCGGACATATCCTTAAATACCCAAAACTTCTTCTGGTGCCCTTATGAATAATTCCATAAATACCCGGAATTACTTCCGGTGCCCGTATGAACTATTCTTCTTTGCTTCCACTAAACCTTCTACCATTCCAGTATTCTAGCAGACTACTGCTAGTTAAGTTTGTGACCCAATAGGTCCGGTATAATGTGGACATGACTCAGAACATCTTCCAGACATAGGTCAACAGCCTTTTGTCAATAGCCAATAATCAACAGCGGAGCCATGGACACCCATGTTGACTCCCGCAGATACACGAAGAAACTTCGAGTGAACCATTATGTTTAGTCATGTACCATTCCCTTTGCTTTGCGATATATGACAAAGTCAGAGGAGAGAAGTTTGGCACCATATGCCCAGACTATAATGGATACCGTAATACCGAGTGGGCCCAAAGTGATTATCTTCTTCATTGTGAAGGAGAAAATCCTAGTCTTGAACTATCGCAATTACTAGAAACACTATCCGATGTACCCAGAACTTATTTTACTACTTCACAGTAACGGGAAGATTCATCTAAGAACCAAAGTACAGCTTGATGTGTGAAGCAACTCGATACTCTCATGGTCTAAGGAATTACGTATATGATAACATTTCATGATATGACTTATAACGTTGTTACGATGTGATCTCTAAGTATATCATTCGATACTGGGGTCGGTTCAACATCATTGTTCTCATTGCTACTGACATCCTTGTTACAAGAACAATGTCCATGATTAAGAAAACGTAATCATCAGTTAGCACATGAGCTGGTCTTAGAGGCTAAACCAGGAAATCTTTGTGTTTACATTTCCACACATGAAAATGAGTTTTCTTCTGAATCTCATTGTCAGGGTCATTGCAATTGTAGCACAGAAATACAAACATTAATTACGAACGTGGAAATATATATATATATATAATAACATTTTATTATTGCCTCTAGGGCATATTTCCAACAATCAGCGCAACATTAACTCTGTGTGTGTGTTCTATGCTGGAGATGCGATGAGACATATTCAAAGCAACACTGATGCTTCAATAAGGACGTGTCGGTCGAGAAGCCTATCCTGGTAGCATTGAAGTCGACTGCACATCCATCCTCCTGCATGCGACTATATAAAGTGGCACAATGACTCTCATCCGTGCTTAATCTCATCCACACCACTCCGATCACCATGGTACACTCTAAGATCACCACTTACAATATGCTCACTCCGGCAAGGCGAGCGGAGATCCTGGTGGAGAAGGAGGAGGCCCGACGCTTGGAGGCAGAGGAGGCCGCAGAGCGGGAGGATGAGGATGACGAGGAGGAGGAGGAGGACGTTGACGAAGATCACGACGAAGAGAAACAGCGGGAGGGGGTGTAAGGCCCGATATGCGGTACTGTTTCAGATCTAGATGTTTCCATCTAGATCCGGGGACAAAGCACATATCGGTCCCACCGCGACATATGACAATGCCATATGCCCTGGATTTCCAACATGATATCACAACATTAGAGCTACAAGGATACAACATCTCATATAATCGTCATACAACTGCCTTAATACATTACATCAGCGGAAGATACATCTTTGAGTACAGACTACAATCAAATGCCTAACTAGTCGTTCCCGTAACCACACCGTTCCCGTAACCACACGGGTCCAGGCTCTCCGCCGGGATCCGCCTAACTAGTCGTCGTCGAGTCTCCATGAAGGTGTCCAGAAGAAGGATCGTCGAGCTCCATTGAAGTCCAAGATCATTTGCATAACGTGCGTAAAAGAGAAAAGAAGGGGTGAGCTATATCAACAAGTCTTGTAACTAACTTTTGGTGGTAAGATGGGGGTAGTGGTTGAGGTTGTAGCCGCACTAGCAATATATGAAGTGGCTAATGATCTATTTAGAGTGATATGAGAAGCCAAGCATTCGATGAGGAATCACCTCCAACAAGTCTGCTATGAGCTACTTACGCAAACATAACACCTATCCTATCCTTGTCCTACCCTTCATCACCCGATGAAGAAGAAGCAGTCAAGGCACAAACACGTTGATCAAGTTATAATTATGATTCAGTTGATGTTATCTATGAACAAGAGTAGGTCCGAAGTCATATATAACCGTGGACACGGCTTCTCGAAAAGATTTTAACCCTGCAGGGGTGTACCAACTGCCCATTATAAGCTCTGCATGTACGCTGGTTCTCTCAGTCGGGCCCGTTAAAGACACTCATTGAAGAGTTGTTCCGAGAGTCCAGACGTCATAATCCCTCTAACTAACAACGCACAATTCCGGGTGGCCCTCGGTGAGTCGACATCCAGTTCAGGAGTCGACCGCGCTCTCGATCTGGTCTCTACCGCCTGCCTCGGGTTTGGATTATCCGTATCTTCTCAACTGAGCCCGGGTCCTAAACCGGTCCTGTTTGGACCAATAGGAACCACTGTCCCCACTGGCCCGGTTTGTTTCAAAAACTGCGAGTCCGGTCAACTCGCACACACACGTTTGTAAATGGTAAATCAGCTTGGGCCTCCACTAGAATTGTTTGGAGCTAGGTAGGTAAGAAGAGGGGACCCCATGCAATCCCAAACGCGGTTAGGCACGTTCAGTCTTAGAACCAATACCCGGAACTCGGATCCTAGGTGACCCGAATGGAACAAAGCATCGGGGCGGGATAGCCTAGACCTTCCATCCTTCGTCGAGTATAGTCAAAATTATAATAATCACATCATCCACAAAATATAATAGTGTGATAGCCCAATCCAAGGAGGAACGGGATAACAGTTGTAGTATTCTAGCATGCATACTAAGCATTGGTTAAGCAAGCAAGGTACATGGCCAAACAATGGTTTGTTAGGATGTGGGGGACATGGTTGTTTGGGTTTATTTGAGAGGAAATAATATGAGGTTGTAGGATCAAGAAATCGTTCTATCCTATACCTAGGCACAAGTGAGCTGATAGTTATAAGCATGATATATGCTCCCCCTTACCTGTTGAGAAGATGAAGCCGAAGGTGTAGTCGATCGCAAACTAGCAATGTCTCAGAGAGTATCCGCGGGAGCACACAAGAAGGAAACGCTGGAAGAACAAGCGGCGAGCAAGCATCTATTATTACGAAGCAATCACCAGCAAGAAACATCGAGAAGGCAACACGAGACAACGCACTACGACATCGCATCTACCGTCGAGAGAGGTTACTAACAGGTTAAGTGAAGTATCGGTCACACACGACAACACCGCACATTTAGAATGGTTCATGTTGTTTAGCTACACAAAATGAGCAAATGTTGTTAACATGGCATCTCACTCAAGCATGGCATATCACCCAAGCATGGCAATAGGTGAAGCATAAAGTAAACTATCTAATCTAGTCACTTTAAGAGGAGGTAAAACCTATACATGGCAAACTATTGCGGACCCCACGATAAAAATTGAATTCGGTACTGTTTTGTCCTAAATATATTATATTATTTTTAATAGTATGCAAGAGCAGCATAATCAAGATCTACACGAAATTCTAGTCAAGTTACATATAAGGAACATTTTATTTGGAGAAACGGTTAAAAAGTTATTAAATAAACAGTTTACAGTGGCATGCGATGGTAATTAGCACTAAACAACATGTAGGCAAGTTCAAACATGGAAAAGGAGCAAAGTTTATTAATCTACATAAAATTCTAAGCAAGTTTCACGTAAAACGCGTCGCGATCCGATCTACGGTTAAAAAGATATCGCCCTCGCAAATCCTATGTTTTTCTGTAATTTTATTTAATGTGCAGATAATTTCTAAACGTTTAGTGGGCCGAAAGCAGATCTGATGGACCTAACAAGGTGAGTGAAGCACAACTAACAAACACACGGGGCGCTACGTAACACACAGTTCAAATGGGCCAAGCCCATCAATAACAGAAATAAGGGAACTGGGCTCACCGCATGGGCCTCGGCCCATGTGCAGAGGAGGCGCAATATAGCGCGCGAGCGCCCTGGGCAGAGGATAACACGGGCTGGGCAGGGGAGACGGGCCGTGGTGGGGCACAGTTGGGTCGTGGGGCCTTGGGGATCTGGCGCTGCTGGGCTGCTAGTGCGAGGCTGGCCCACGGGGCAGCGGCGGCTCGTCCTCGTCTAGATCCCGATCGGGACAAGCGCAGCGGCTCCGGCGTGGTTTCCTAGCTCACTGCCGACGAGAGGGGTGACGGGAAGGTCGCAGGGGATCTGGGAAGGATCGTATCCGGCGTCCCCTTGCCGGATCTGGGACGGAGACATGGCCGGCGACGCGCTTAGAGCTTGGGCGGGGTGCTCCCATGGTGGCCCGGCGAGACCTGCGGGCAAGGAGAAGAGAGAGATGAGGTAGAAGGGGAGAGGCGCGAGAGGAGGAGGAGAGGAGAAGGGCGTGGGAGCAGAGGTGGGTGGCCGAGGTGGCGGCTGCCGGTGTGAGCTCGCCGGCCGGTGATGACCCTCAACTGTAGGGTATCGTTTGTAGAGTTTTTGATAAATAAGAGTGTCGAACCCAACGATGTCAGAACCCTCTGTTAGGTAATGTGCTAGGATCAATTTTCACTTTGCATTCATGAAAGAAATCTTGGAAATCAAAATCAAAAGAAAAATGGGAGAAGGAACCCCCCCCCCCAGATGAATTAATTCAAAAGGCCAGATAAAAATCTTCTCCAAAAATTCATGTTAGATTTTTGAAAAGTCTTATAAATGAGTGTGGTCACATTTCAAGTGATGTGGGACCCACCCCATGCTCATAGATTTTTCAAATATTCAAACAGTGCCTTGGAATTAATTAAATACCCCTATTTGATTTAAAATTCAAATAAGTTGAATTTTAAAAATGTTGAAACTTTATAAGTGGCTAGTCTATATTGTTATGGGGCCACATAAAAAATTTCAGCATTTAATAAAATGTTTAGCTATTTTATTTAGCAAAACAGAACAAATGTCAGAAAAGAAAAACAGAAAAGGGATCAGAAAGACTTACCAGACGCCCAGGCGAAGCCGGCCCATCCAGCCCACCCGGCCCAAAGGGGCAGCGGGGTCTTCTTCCCCACCCCGCGCCTCCAAGCTGCTCGGTGGAATGCCACCGAGCCAGCCGTGGACGCCACCTCGACGCCTTCGAGCTTCCAGGCCTCCCCGTGGCCTCTTCTCGCACCTGGAGACGCCCTGGAGCACGCCACGTCCATTCCCCCCCTCCACGAGCTCCCTCCCCTCCTCTCTCGCCTGATTCATCGTCGCCCGAGAAGAACGCCGGAGCGCCGTCGAGCCCCCGCGTAGCCATCGACGCCGAGAAGCCCCCAGAGCTTGTCCATCGTCTTCCTCGTCGTCGTCTTCATCGACCTGCAGAAGAAGGCGAGCCCGGAGCGCTCCTAGCCACCTGAATCGAACTCGAGGCGCTGTCGGACCCGCAAGAACTCTCCGACGAATTCGTCATCATCACGCCGCCGTTCACCTCACCGTCTGCGCTACTGAGTTCCTGGTGAGCTCACGACCGAAACCCCTCCTTTTCCCCCTTCGATTGCTTCCTCTAGACGGATCCGCCATGGGAACCCGAGCACCTCGCCGCCATGGTCGTCGCTCTCCTCGCTCCAGTGCCCGTCGTGAAGCCCCAGTGCACGCGTTTGACTCCTGCGTGTGCTAGCGTTCGAACGCGCCCCGAATCGACTTAATCCGTGCATTGCAGCGACAACTACGAACTCGCCGCTGTTCTGTTGCCGCCGGAGTCGTCGCCGCCATCGATTCAGAGCTCCCCGTGACCCCCTGATTCTTCCAGACGACGCGGACGAAGTTGTTGCGCCCGTTGATGTCCTCCCCGTAGCCTCCCGTGGCCCCTAGCCCATTCCGGCGAGTCGCCGCCATGCCCAGGTCGCCGGCGTTTAGCCGCCGGCGGGTTAGACCAACCCCCCCCCCCCCCCCCCCCGTTAATCACCCGCCTAATGACCCCCTGGGTCACTGACCAGTGGGCCCAGTGGCTTAATTAAGCCACTGGATTAGATTAACCAACCGGTTAATTGAACTCAGTCACTGACACCCTGGACCCCCTTTTCAGCCCCCCCCTGACGCCAGCTTGATGTCAGCCTGACGCGATAAATCGATTAAATGCATTTCCAGAAAATCAAATTGAATTAAAGAAATTCCAGAAATTCCAGAAAATACCCCAAACTTCGGAAATTCATAGAAAATTCATATTAACTCCAAATTGGACAAATAATATATGAAAAATGATCAGGAGAAAATTATCTTTCCAAATATGCAACTTTCAACTATGTTGGAGTTGATTTTAAAATGGGACCAGTAGCATATGTCATTTGAATTATTTGGAAATAATTCAAATTCAATTCAAATGATTTTGCAACTTGAACCATGGAATTATGCTACAATTCAACCACACTTCAGAGGCATATCATACACATTTCCAAAAGGTTCAAAATGATCAAACAATGTCACATGCAACTTGGTTAAGTTGAATTCAAATGTGGAGTTTGAATTTGCAATTCAATTTGCAATATACTCCATTTAAATGGAATTGCTTCACACATCAAAGCATATACATCAAGTTTCAACCTTCCATCATGTGATTGTGCATTGTATTTACTTTGCTACTTTGCTTGTTGTTTGTCGAGTAGAGGTGGAACCGGAACAGGAGGCTGCCCCCTTCGTTGAAGACCCAGAACCCGAACCTCGTCAGCAAGGCAAGCAAACCCCCATTGATCATGTCGATAAAATCCCACTTCCCTCTCATGTCTCGCTTATGCATTGTTTAGGATGATCACCATGATTCGTTTCTACCGCATAGATGAACCCATTCCTTTGCATGACCTATCATTTTGTCACAGTAGTAAGCAAACCACAATCCTAGAAAATGTAGGAGTTGTTTGATATCATGTGGCCCCTGCAAATGTTTATTGCTTATTGCATGCTTAGTATGATACCATGTTGTTACTGTGATGTGAGTCGGGATGGTAGTGATCATGTTGATGATGGTAGAAAAGTGTTGGTGAATCGACCCTAATACAATGTGAACGATGAGAGGCTGTGTAGGAGTACACGGTGGGTTGTCTCGTTGAACACCGCCCTAAGTCCGAGTTCTTGTGTGGTGATCCAACATGAAGAGTACAACCACACATTGGGATCACTGACCCCTCTCAACTTACTAACTCATCCCTTTCGATGTCCAGATGTCGCAATAGTTCGGAGTTCTGGTAGGCTTGTGGCCTGGATACTAAGTGAGAGAACGGATCATCTGAGACCGTCTTATGCAGCACGCACACATCACTTGGGTCCACTTAGGTAAACCGGCCGGGTTCACGATAGTGGTAGCCTACCCAAGTAGGCAGCTTTCTCGGACTAGATCGGCTATGAGGTAACAGTTGTGGTGAGCATCCTCGCTGGCACCCTTTGAATTGTGTCGAGATCAAAGGCGGTAAATGATGATCATGTGTGTGTAGCGGTACACCCCTGCAGTGTTAACAAAACTATTCGAATAGTCGCGTCCGCGGTTATGGACTGCTTGGAAAGCTTAGCTTGACTATTAGACAACTTGAACCGGATACTTCTAAAACACACCAAGATAAGTGTGAGTGCTATGGCGTGCTTCCTCGTGGGGAAGTCGAGGAAGGCACCATGGTGGTGTATTGGTTAGAGAAAGTAGTGGACTCGTGTACGCTTCTTACCCAAAGTCTGGTACTCGTAGTTGAGGATTAGCCAAGTCAAAGCTGGCACTTCTGCAAGTGAAACCCCACCTACCTTTACCTTATACATATGCATGAGTAGTATATCTCCTATGTATGTCTTGCTGAGTACGACTTTGTACTCACGTTTGCTTAATCTATGTTTTAGATGAACCCACTAACCCCGAAGGTGGCTTCTTCATCGAGCTGGACGATTGAAGATCAAGCTAGTCTAGTCCCAGTCAGACGACTGGTTCCCTCGTGGAGGGCTTGTGTTTAAATAAGGCTTCTTAAGCCATTTGTTAAACTTGTCTGTACTCAGACATAATTTGCTTCCGTTTGTGTTGTAATGTTGGATCACATGTTTGTGATCTCTGTTTGCACTCTATAAGAGTATCAATAAAATTGTACACTTTGTAGAGAATTGCAATGGTACCTGCTGTTCATACAAGGCATGTGTGTTGCGTGTATGTTTATAACATGCAGTTCTTTGTATGGGTTTTCGAGACCTTAGTTGTGTTCTGGCTGGCGGTCTTTCATACACCAAGTGGCCCTTAGATGTGCGCATCTTGGGGCATCGCGATGCGATTGCTCGAGACTCCGTCTCGTGCACACTTTGTGGTATGATCGAGCCCGCCCTAGACCCCGACTAAGTGATCGGACTGGAGTAAGTCTATGTAAGAGTTTTGAGATAGTCGATAGTATGGTTGAGGCGACTTGTCTTTGAATATTGAAGTTCACCACCCATATCATTAGACTTGTGTGCGGACGATGAGGACCCATCTCCGTTGATAATCCAGCCTGGATGGGATGCCCCTCACGTACGATGCTTTCCGAGAACGTTCTGTGCTTGGCCTTGTCTGCTTAGAGAAGTGGGTACGGTTCTCGGCTCTCCATATGACTATGTCTTAGCTGTACTTGCATACGCTAACCCCGGGTCCCGACAGACTTGGTATCAGAGCAGGACTGACTGTAGGACTAGTAGCCTTGGCCGAAGTTGAGTCTAGCTTGCTATAGTTATATAGTTACTCTGGATATATAAGGGAACAACGTAAGGCTTCTTTTTTCTCCTTACCCCTTCGTTCTGAGTTCTGAGTCACCCTCATCTTATTCTACGGGAAGATAGGACTAGGCTCTCCTCTGTCTGATTAGAACATCTCGTTGATTGCTTCCTCATAGCCGTAGGAAAGTTGTGATCGGTTTGTTAGAGTGGTTATGCTCCCTGTTTTGTTACATCGTATGTAAGTGTTGTTTCCATGTTGTAAGAAATTGTCTTTTTCTTGCAATTACAGCTGTTATGATGTCCGAGTCATTCCAGGTTTATCTCATAATCTGATGCATTTGCAAACTCCTTTCTGTTTCAGATGGCAGATCTTCCCCCTCGGCAGATTGTTCGTTTGACCAGGTGCCTCGGTGTGCGTGGCCATCCCGCCACATTGATCGAGATGATGTCCTATGTGGGATATCGATGGTATCCTGAGTACACCGTTGAGGAGCAGTTTCACGACTTCAACCAGACGCAGTTCCACTGAATTGTCCGGATCTATCCGCACCATGTTGGAGTCACTCAGCCCATCCACTTTGGACATGGCATTGGCATTACCGAGAACATGGCTGTGCAGGATGATGCATATTCATGTATGACACTGCTGAGAGAGGAGCACACTTTGCTGAGAGAGACCTCTTTCCGCTATATCCCTGCTGCACTTCCAGGAGAAGAGGGATATTACACCGGACTCTACTCAGATCACTCTGCAGAGGATCCCGCACTTCAGGTGACTGCTAGGTTTGCTAGTGATCGAGATCGTGATGCACGCGCTCTCCGTTTCGAGCTCCACGCCACCCGTGTTCGTCTGTATCGAGCACTGACACTTTTGGCACCCTTTGTGAGCGTTGGATCAGTTGAGCATGATGCTATCTACCCAGTGAGGACTCAGATGCCTTCTCGAGTTGCTTGGCCTGAGATTGGAGGCATTTTTCCACCCCGTGGTCCTTTTCTTCCACACTATGCTGGACCTAGGCCCCATCCTTGCCCAAATGGATATCAGGGTCCACAAGCCTCCGTGTTTTCCGATGGTCACCTCCAGCTACCGGGATACGCGGGTAACTTTTATGAGGACTACTATGGAGATGGAGATGAGTGAGACCGCCTGTGGTCTTACTTAGTGATGAGGTAGTAGTATCTTAGTATATTGTATGCAAGGTATCTAAGTTCCAGAGGCTTAGATAAATAATGTATAGGAAGTCAGAGTGCCTCTGAAGGATGTATCATCTTCATCACGTTTGTATTAGCTTGGTGCTTGTACTAAAACGATGTATGGTTTGTATGACAGCTTGTGAATATATGGCTTGTATGCTTTATCACCATGTTGTCAAGATGATTACTTCCTTTGCTCTGTAATCCTTCCAGTACTTCAATACCTTGTTTAGACTCTCCCAATAAACTCTGTTTGACTTTGGTTTTCACCTTCAGGATGTCTCAAGGAACCCGTGGCCAGGTTGGTCGTAACCAGGGTCGTGGGAATGACCAGGAGGAAGGCAACCACCCACCCCCACCCACGATGGCTCAGGTTCTGATGGAGGTCGAGAGGAACCGCCGAGACTCTCACCATCTGTTGGAAGTCATTGCTCGCAACACCACTCAGCAGCGCAATGAGTTGGTGTCCCTGAACGACTTCATCCGACTTCATCCCCCGGTTTTCAGTTACTCCACCGAGCCCCTTGACGCCGATGACTGGCTTCGCAGCATCGAAAGGAAGCTCCAAGCAGGCCGTGTTGCAAATGGCGACAAGGTCAGCTATGCCACCTATCACCTTGAAGGTGCAGCTAGCTCTTGGTGGGAGAACTTTCTGAATATGCGTCCCGTTGGACCGCCTGCATCTTGGCAGGAATTCTGTACGTCCTTCCGTGAGCACCACATTCCCAAGGGTCTTATGGACCGCAAGCGTGAGGAGTTCTGCAACCTCACCCAAGGTAGAAGGACCGTTGACGAGTTTAGTCGTGAGTTCAACCGACTTGCTCGTTATGCTACCGAAGAAGTCTCCACCGACTCCAAGAAGCAAGAGAGGTTCCGTCGTGGCCTCAACACTGGACTCCGTCGTGAGCTCAACCTACATGACTTTGCCTCATTCCAGGTCCTTGTCAACAAGGCCATCAAGGCAGAGGACATGAACACCCCCAACGACTTCCGCAAACACCCTAGAGATGACAGTTCATCCAGTTCTGGCTCCCAGAAGCGCAAGATCTGGATCCCAAACAGCATGTTCCGCCAGAACAACCCACCGAGGCCATCCTATGTGGCGCCTCGTCCACCAACCCAATTCCACCCACCTCCACCAAACAACCCAGCTCCACGCACTGTTTTCGGAGCCTGTTACAAATGTGGTCAGGCAGGCCACTATTCTCGTGAGTGTCCCCAGAACCAGCTCCAGCATCAGAATGTTCCACCACGTGCCCGAGGCAACAACAACAATGGTCGTGGCAAGCCACCCCAGGAGGTCTACACCGACAAACCCGCTCCTCCCGCCACTCGTGGACGTGTGAACCAGATCGCCGCCGAAGAGACTAACGACACCACTGGCGTCATTCTTGGTACGCTCCCAGTCAATTATGTTCCTACTTCCGTTCTTTTCGACCCAGGAGCATCTCATTCATTCATGTCGGAAAGTTATGCACTTCTTCATGAGTTATCTTTTGTTGAATTGTCCACCCCAATGATTATTCAAACTCCAGGGTCAAGATGGCAAACTAATAGAGTAAGCCATGGTAATCAAATTGCAATTGAGGGTTTAGTATTCCTTGCTTCACTCATAGCCCTCAAGTCTTCAGACATTGATGTCATCCTTGGCATGGATTGGCTATCAAGACAGAATGCCTACCTGGATTGCAAAGGCAAATCCGTGAAACTCACCCACCCTTCAGGCAAAACCGTCAACTATACCTCACCCAGAACAAGAACCCAAGTGCATTCCTTGAATGTACTTCCCCTTCCCGAACTTGAAGATATTCCGGTGGTTCGTGACTTCCCGGATGTCTTTCCTGAAGAGTTGCCTGGCATGCCACCCAACAGATGTGTAGAGTTTATAGTGGATCTTGCCCCAGGAACCGCACCAATTTCTAGAAGCCCATACAAAATGGCCCCACGTGAGTTAGCTGAGCTTAAAATCCAACTGGAAGCTTTGTTGGAGAAAGGCTTCATCCTCCCTAGCTCATCGCCATGGGGTTGCCCCGTTCTGTTCGTAACGAAGAAAGATGGAACAGAAAGGATGTGTGTAGACTATCGCCCGCTAAATTTAGCGACGATAAAGAACAAGTACCCATTGCCCAGGATCAATGATCTTTATGATCAACTTGCAGGATCCTTTGTCTTCTCCAAGATGGATTTGAGATTAGGTTATCATCAAATCAAGATCCGAAACGAGGACATTCCCAAAACGTCTTTTACTACTCGTTATGGTCTTTACGAGTACACCGTCATGTCCTTTGGTTTAACCAATGCCCCCGCCACTTTCTCACGCATGATGAACTCGATCTTCATGGAGTATTTGGACCAGTTCGTCGTGGTTTACCTAGATGACATCCTTATATACTCGAAGAACGAAGAAGAACATGCCGAACACCTAAGGCTGGTATTGATGAAACTTAGAGAGCATCGCCTGTATGCTAAATTCTCCAAGTGTGAATTCTGGCTACCAGAAGTGACCTACTTAGGCCACGTGATTTCTGCAAAAGGCATTGCTGTGAATCCCGAGAGAGTTCGGGCCGTCCTTGACTGGACTCCACTTAAATCGGTTAAGCAAGTTAGGAGTTTTCTTGGCCTAGCCAGCTATTGCCGACGCTTCGTCGAGAACTTTTCTAAAGTTGCAAAGCCTCTAACTGAACTCCTCAAGAAAGATAAGAAATTCCTATGGACTCCCAAGTGCGAGGAAAGCTTTCAAGAGCTAAAAAGAAGATTGACTTCTGCACCCGTACTTGCACCTCCAGACACTAAAAAGGATTTCGAGATCTATTGTGATGCATCACGGCAAGGGTTAGGATGCATACTTCTGCAAGATCGACATGTGGTAGCTTATGCTTCACGCCAGTTGCGACCACATGAAGAGAACTATCCTACCCATGACCTTGAACTCGCTGCCGTAGTTCATGCCCTAACAACTTGGCGACATTACCTCCTTGGTAACCGTTGCGAGATTTATTCCGATCACCAAAGCCTCAAGTATATTTTCACCCAGCCAGATCTTAACCTCAGGCAAAGACGCTGGATTGAGTTAATAAAAGATTACGACGTAGGAATTTCTTACACCCTAGGCAAAGCCAATGTCATGGCTGATGCACTAAGTCATAAGTCGTATTGTAACAACCTCATGTTACAATAGTATCAACCACTTCTTCATGAGGACTTTCGCAAGCTCAATCTTGAGATTGTTCCTCATGGCTATCTTTCTACCTTGGTGGTGAAACCAACTCTTGAGGATCAAATCATAGTTGCCCAAAGGCGTGCACGAGGTGTTCGCCGGATCAAGGAGAACATTGCTAGCGGAGTTGCCAAATGTTTCTCCACAGATAGCAAGGGAACGGTATTCTTTGAAAATCGTTTGGTAGTACCTAAGAATAGGGAACTAAGGCAACTCATCCTCAAGGAAGCCCATGACACACCCCTCTCAATTCATCCCGGTAGCACAAAAATGTACCGAGATCTACGCCAGAGATTTTGGTGGACCAGGATGAAGAGAGACATTGCTCAATTTGTTGCCGAATGTGATGTTTGTCGTCGCATTAAGGCAGAACATCAAAGACATGCTGGTACACTTCAACCTTTGTCTATTCCCGAGTGGAAATGGGACAAAGTCGGTATGGACTTCATCACCGGCTTTCCAAAAACCCAGAAAGGAAACAATGCCATCTTCGTTGTCATAGATAGGCTTTCCAAAGTTGCTCACTTCCTTCCGGTTCGCGAGTCTATAACTGCTAGCCAGTTAGCGGACTTGTACATCTCTAGAATTGTATCCCTTCATCGTGTTCCTTTGGAAATCAATTCTGATCGCGGTAGCCTTTTCACCTCTAGATTTTGGGGAAGCTTTCAGAATGCTATGGGAACTCATCTCTCCTTTAGTACGGCTTTCCATCCTCAGTCTAGCGGTCAAGTCGAAAGGGTTAACCAAATTCTTGAAGACATGCTCAGAGCTTGTGTTATCTCATTCGGAAAGAATTGGCAGAAGTCTCTTCCATTCGCCGAATTTGCTTATAACAATAGTTTTCAATCTAGTCTGAACATGGCTCCTTTTGAACTCCTATATGGACGACGATGTCGAACACCTTTAAACTGGTCAAAAACCGGTGAAAGACAATTCTTTGGACCGGATATGATCAAGGAAGCAGAAGAGCAAGTTCGCATTGTTCGTGATCAATTGAAAGCAGCCCAGTCTCGTCAGAAAAGCTACTATGATCGTCATCATAGGCAAGAGAGCTACAATCTGGATGAGAAAGCTTACCTTCGGGTTACTCCTCTGAAGGGAACCCAACGCTTCGGTATCAAAGGCAAGTTGGCCCCACATTACATCGGACCTTTCCGCATTATTGCTAAACGTGGAGAAGTTGCCTACCAACTTGAACTACCTCCGCACCTCTCCCGAGTACATGATGTATTCCATGTGTCCCAACTCAGGCGTTGCTTCAAGGACCCTATCCGCGAAGTCGACCATGAAACGCTTAATCTCCAAGATGGCCTTTCCTATCGAGAATACCCCGTTCGTATTCTTGATTCCGCAGAGCGTGTCACTCGTCGTCAGAAGATTAGGTTTCTGAAAGTGCAATGGTCACACAACTCTGAAAGAGAAGCTACGTGGGAAAGAGAAGACCGTCTCAGTGCCGAGTACCCCACTTTCCTCCGGCAGACTTCTGAATCTCGGGACGAGATTCTTTTGAGTGGGGGCGAGTTGTCAGAACCCTCTGTTAGGTAATGTGCTAGGATCAATTTTCACTTTGCATTCATGAAAGAAATCTTGGAAATCAAAATCAAAAGCAAAATGGGAGAAGGAACCCCCCCCCCCCAGGTGAATTAATTCAAAAGGCCAGATAAAAATCTTCTCCAAAACTTCATGTTAGATTTTTGAAAAGTCTTATAAATGAGTGTGATCACATTTCAAGTGATGTGGGACCCACCCCATGCTCATAGATTTTTCAAATATTCAAACAGTGCCTTGGAATTAATCAAATACCCCTATTTGATTTAAAATTCAAATCAGTTGAATTTTAAAAATGTTGAAACTTTATAAGTGGCTAGTCTATATTGTTATGGGGCCACATAAAAATTTTCAGCATTTAATAAAATGTTTAGCTATTTTATTTAGCTAAACAGAACAAATGTCAGAAAATAAAAACAGAAAAGGGATCAGAAAGACTTACCAGACGCCCAGGCGAACCCGGCCCATCCAGATCACCCGGCCTAAAGGGGCAGCGGGGTCTTCTTCCCCACCCCGCGCCTCCAAGATGCTCGGTGGAATGCCACCGAGCCAGCCGTGGACGCCACCTCGACGCCTTCGAGCTTCCAGGCCTCCCCGTGGCCTCTTCTCGCACCTGGAGACGCCCTGGAGCACGCCACGTCCATTCCCCCCTCCACGAGCTCCCTCCCCTCCTCTCTCGCCTGATTCATCGTCTCCCGAGAAGAACGCCGGAGCGCCGTCGAGCCCCCTCGTAGCCATCGACGCCGAGAAGCCCCCGGAGCTTGTCCATCGTCTTCCTCGTCGTCGTCTTCATCGACCTGCATCGAACTCGAGCCGCCGTCGGACCCGCAAGAACTCTCCGACGAATTCGTCATCATCACGCCGCCATTCACCACACCGTCTGCGCAACTGAGTTCCTGGTGAGCTCACGACCGATACCCCTCCATTTCCCCCTTCGATTGCTTCTTCTAGCCGGATCCGCCATAGGAACCCGAGCACCTCGCCGCCATGGTCGTCGCTCTCCTCGCTCCAGTGCCCGTCGTGAAGCCCCAGTGCACGCGTTTGACTCCTGCGTGTGCTAGCGTTCGAACGCGCCCCGAATCGACTCAATCCATGCACTGCAGCGACAACTACGAACTCGCTGCCGTTCTGTTGCCACCGGATTTGTCGCCGCCGTCGATTCAGAGCTCCCCGTGACCCCCTGATGCTTCCAGACGACGCGGACGAAGTTGTTGCGCCCGTTGATGTCCTCCCCGTAGCCTCCCGTGGCCCCTAGCCCATTCCGGCGAGTCGCCGCCGTGACCAGGTCGCCGGCGTTTAGCCGCCGGCGGGTTAGCCCAACCCCCCCCCCCCCCCCCCCCCCGTTAATCACCCGCCTAATGACCCCCTGGGTCACTGACCAGTGGGCCCAGTGGCTTAATTAAGCCACTGGATTAGATTAACCAACCGGTTAATTGAACTCAGTCACTGACACCCTGGACCCCCTTGTCAGCCCCCCCCCTGACGCCAGCTTGATGTCAGCCTGACGCGATAAATCGATTAAATGAATTTCCAGAAAATCAAATTGAATTAAAGAAATTCCAGAAATTCCAGAAAATACCCCAAACTTTGGAAATTCATATTAACTCCAAATTGGACAAATAATATATGAAAAATGATCAGGAGAAAATTACCTTTCCAAATATGCAACTTTCAACTATGTTGGAGTTGATTTTAAAATGGGACCAGTAGCATATGTCATTTGAATTATTTGGAATTAATTCAAATTCAATTCAAATGATTTTTCAACTTGAACCATGGAATTATGCTACAATTCAACCACACTTCAGAGGCATATCATACACATTTCCAAAAGGTTCAAAATGATCAAACAATGTCACATGCAACTTGGTTAAGTTGAATTCAAATGTGGAGTTTGAATTTGCAATTCAATTTGCAATATACTCCATTTAAATGGAATTGCTTCACACATCAAAGCATATACATCAAGTTTCAACCTTCCATCATGTGATTGTGCATTGTATTTACTTTGCTACTTTGCCTGTTGTTTGTCGAGTAGAGGTGGAACCGGAACAGGAGGCTGCCCCCTTCGTTGAAGACCCAGAACCCGAACCTCGTTAGCAAGGCAAGCAAACCCCCATTGATCATGTCGATAAAATCCCACTTCCCTCTCATGTCTCGCTTATGCATTGTTTAGGATGATCACCATGATTCGTTTCTACCGCATAGATGAACCCATTCCTTTGCATGACCTATCATTTTGTCACAGTAGTAAGCAAACCACAATCCTAGCAAATGTAGGAGTTGTTTGATATCATGTGGCCCCTGCAAATGTTTATTGCTTATTGCATGCTTAGTATGATACCATGTTGTTACTGTGATGTGAGTCGGGATGGTAGTGATCATGTTGATGATGGTAGAAAAGTGTTGGTGAATCGACCCTAATACAAGGTGAACGATGAGAGGCTGTGTAGGAGTACACGGTGGGTTGTCTCGTTCAACACCACCCTAAGTCCGAGTTCTTGTGTGGTGATCCAAGATGAAGAGTACAACCACACATTGGGCTCACTGACCCCTCTCAACTTACTAACTCATCCCTTTCGATGTCCAGATGTCGCAATAGTTCGGAGTTCTGGTAGGCTTGTGGCCTCGATGCTAAGTGAGAGAACGGCTCATCCGAGACCGGCTTATGCACCATGCACACATCACTTGGGTCCACTTCAGTAAACCGGCCGGGTTCACGATAGTGGTAGCCTACCCAAGTAGGCGGCTTTCTCGGACTAGATCGGCTATGAGGTAACAGTTGTGGTGAGCATCCTCGCTGGCACCCCTTGAATGGTGTCGAGATCAAAGGCGGTAAATGATGATCATGTGTGTGTAGCGGTACACCCCTGCAGGGTTAACAAAACTATTCGAATAGCCGCGTCCGCGGTTATGGACTGCTTGGAAAGCTTAGCTTGACTATTAGACAACTTGAACCGGATACTTCTAAAACACACCAAGATAAGTGTGAGTGCTATGGCGTGCTTCCTCGTGGGGAAGTCGAGGAAGGCACCATGGTGGTGTCTTGGTTGGAGAAAGTAGTGGACTCGTGTACGCTTCTTACCCAAAGTCTGATACTCGTAGTATGTGCATAATCAACCTTCACATGCATTGAAACATAGTATGTGCATAATCAACAGCGAAGCATAACCAAAAGTGAAACTTGCCTTGAACGGTGTTGAAGTACTCTAACACTTATTTCTGATCCTTTTTGCACTCCAGTCAATCTACACGATCAACAATAATGCATTCAATACACACGCAACACATAAACAATGCAACAGTAAAAGAACCAAATGAACAACAATAAAACCACTAAACAGTAGCTAAACGACAACTACAAGTCACCACGATCCCAACGCAACTGGAATCGGCGAAAACGGATACACCGTATAAAAGATACGGTCACCGGAAGATTGAATTTAAAGTTGAAAAAATTCAATATTCAAAATTTGTGCAAAAGTGTGAGACTTCGGTTCTATGCTAAACTACATAACACTACGAGCGCGTAGGAAAAAGAATCGCCCATTTCCGAAGCACGGTTTAGAAACCGCGGGGATCGCAAGTTCCAGGGTCAAACTGCCTAAAAGGACTTAAGTGAAAATAAAAGTTTTCTAAAAACGCGATCGGGTCCCTAGGGCAGTTGACCAGATCTGTTTTTTTTCTATTTTTTTTCCTAACGGCCCGATGGCCATGGCCCGGGGAAGGGCGGCTCCGGCGAGCGCGGTAGGGCTGGCCGGCAGCGCGGCGCGCACGCGATGGGCGTTGCGGGGCGGCCCGTGGCCGCGCGGTGGTTCGCCGGGGTGGCGGCTCCCCGTCCATGCCGGCGAAGGCGGCGGCGGTGCGCGGGGGTGGATGGCGGCGGCGCTATGTGGGGAAGGGGCGGCGCCTACCTCCGACAGCGGCGCGAGACGAGGCCGCCGGCGGCGGCGAACTCCGGCGAACCCGGCGAGGCGGCGACGGCGCTGACGTCACACTAACGTCGTGATGACGTCGGCAACGCGGGTCCCGGCGAGATCTAATTTAGGGTTAGGGCTAATCTAACTTCAACAAAGAAATTAATCTAAGTAACGAAAAACTATTTATTACAGCCCCTCACCTCCGTTTTTTTTAATCCGAGTCCGACCCGAATATTAAACCTCGCTCGGGTCGGAAAATAAAACAGAACGGGCGCCCGGAGGCCCGAAACAATTTTCTACAAAAAAGGTAAACTATTTTTAATTTCCGTTTTCACCAACACTTTAAAAATAATAAAATTGAATTTTTGGTATTACCAAAATATTCAATAAAAATAAAAACTTTTTCAATTTACTTTTAAATACTTTTCCGGCAATTTAAAAATACCGAAAAACTCCAAAAAGGATTTTAAAATTTCCCGGAACATAAAAAAATCCCCAAAATATTTTTAGAAATTATTTATAACCCCAAAGTAAATTTAAAAAGTCTCCAGATAATATCTTAAACTATTTTCCAACATTTTAAAAATTGAGATAAGTCATATTATATCCTCTCCAATAAATTGCCTTAAGTTGAAAAATGTTTAAAATATTCATAAAATCTACCCCCTGACATGCATAAAAGGATCTATTAACATCCAAATTTGAAAAAAATTTGGGATGTTACAAATCTACCCTCCTTAAAATGAATCTCGTCCTCGAGATTCGAGTTGGCGAGCAATGGTTAAAGATTGGTATCTAGAGAAATCCAAAATCAACCCCTTATGAAAAATTCCATGCTTCTTTTCAACTGACAGGAGAAATGTGATGTACCATTACTGTAAGAAATGACCAAAATATTGGGACTCGATTAGAATCTTATACCGGGTTCCAAGTCTGATGCTTTATTGAAACTTCCCACATCGACGAAATTCACATATCCTCTCTCCACATGATCACACCTCTTTCGTCCAAATTTCCTCACATTGACATGATTCACATGCTCTCTTTCAAAAAGATCAGGCTTCTTTTCTCCAGAATACCCATTCCCACTAGCTGGTTCAGTGCAGTCTCTTGCATAATGCCCATGCCTCTTGCAACTGAAACAAACTACTTTGCTCATATCCCTCTTGTGCGTCGAAGGGGTGTGTGGTTGATTGGCGTCCCCTCCATTTGAGTTATATCCATGGCCATTGTGCTTACCCTGTTCATTACGCACATCAGGGTATGTTGACGTAGTACGAGGCCTCTTCGGAACTCCTGAGTTATACTTGTCATTGTTGTTGTATTTCCTTTTTCGATTTTCTATGGCGTGGTGCTTTCCCTCAAGTACAATAGCCCGATCAATGAGCTCCTGGCAATTTGCAAAGGTGGCTACAGTCAAATGAACTCCCAACTCATCGCTAAGACCCTCCAAGAACTTCTCCTGCCTGGCTGCATCCGTGTTGACATCATTTGGAGCATAGCGGGCGAGCTTGTTGAATTCATCCACATACTCCGCTACTGTGCGACCTCCCTGGCACAAACTGCGGAACTCCTTCTTCTCCAAAGCCATGGCGCCTGAATAGACATGTGCGGCGCGAAAAGCAGCCTGAAACTGCGCCCAAGTGACGGTGTCGATGGGATAAGTCACCAAGTAGTTGTCCCACCATGCTGCGGCAGGACCCTCCAGCAAATGTGAGGCAAACCTCACTCTCTCTGCCTTAGTATAACCAACTGTCTCCATGTTCCGGCTCACTGAGAGAAGCCAGTCATCCGCCACAATTGGTTCAGGAGTGCTAGAGAATCTCTGAGGAGTTAACCTCAGGAACCTAGCAAGCGTGTCCACAAGTGCGGGTGGGGGTGGTGCATTGTTGTTGTTGTTGCCCATATTATGAGTGAGCAACTGGATCAACTGGGCTTGCTCTTGAAGTAATTGTTGCATGTAGGCTGGCACTTCATTGTTGTTGTCCCCATTGCCCGTAGGATCTCGTCTTGGCGGCATCTGGTGGGTGAGCAGAGGTAAGGTTTAGATAGAAACAGGTCTAAGGGGAATCACTACCCATAAGCACACAATAACAATAAGGCTCCAACAAACACACAAGCCACACAAGCACAACAATCCTAATATCAACTAGACGCATAACGATAAATTATCTAAAAAAAGGTGGTCTGCCAACTAAACTTTTTCATATAACACTAGTATGACTACAAGGGTCATCTACAAGTTAAAAGAGAAGATAGTCAACAATGAATGAAGATATGAATACGAGAGTAAAGACTAATAAGTAGGCAAAGATTGCAAAGTAGAGTTTTCACTCCTATGTCTTTTCTAATCCATTTTCTAGGGTCACGTCCTACAGTCAACACACTGCTCTGATACCATCTGAAACGACCCAATTCACTTAGAATCGGAGTCTCTGTGATCAAGTGCTAGTCCCTGGATCGAACTCGCTAGCACACACAGTATAATAGATGAATATCAAAGTACAAGTGCGTCATTATTACATCGTATGATCCAGAATTCAAAACAAATAACAACTTGCATAGCTCAAGGCTAGCTTATTCAATATAACTATAGCGGAGGCAAACTAGTAGCAAGGAGTCCCATCAACATCCACAAGCGACATGATGAGTGTAGAATCGCAACCCTATCATAACATACTAATCTTCTGAGAAACCTGCAACACGAAGGTTACAACCCGAACACGGGTCAGTACATCTGATTTGTACGGCAAGTAACACAAGTGATATAGCAATCCTACAACTAACTTCAAAACAATAACATGAATCAAGCTTGGTTTGTTGTACATAAAGTTGGTATTTATCTACTTCTACTTACTACTAAACATTTTTAACATCTCAAGTTAAACTCAACCCACAAAGGAAAATATCTAACTAAACATCCTATGAGAGCCCTCAGGATCATAGGATTTCTAATGGCAGCCATGAGAGCCCTCGGGATCATGGTTTTGTTAGTATTGTAGAGCCCTCAGGATACAATTGCACACTTACCTCCAATTCGTGAACATCATAGAGCCCTCAGGATACGATGCCACTACAAACACATTCATGACTGTTACAGAGCCCTCAGGATGCAACATCACCCTATCAGCCATGAGAGCCCTCGGGATCATGGTTTCGTGAGTATTGTAGAGCCCTCGGGATACAATAGCACACTTACCTCCTATTCGTGAACATCATAGAGCCCTCAGGATACCATGCCACTACAAACACGTTCGTGACTGTTACAGAGCCCTCAGGATGCAACATCACCCTATCGTGAACAATGTAGAGCCCTCAGGATACAGTGCCACTACCTAGACACCAAGTGAACATTGCAGAGCCCTCAGGGTGCAATGCCACACAAACAATCGTAAGTGAATATCACAGAGCCCTCAGCATGTAATACCACTCTACAATACCTCAATCGCACGTTAATGTTTTACTAATAATAATGTTGTCACAACACATGAATAACACAACAATTCCCCCCATGATTATCATTGCAACAGTAAGAATATAATTACATAGCACAAGAAATACTAAAAATATAACAACGTTGGATATAATGATCAATCAAAACATGTGGCTATCCTACCAGGTTTCAGCATAACATAACAACCTTCACATGCATCGAAACATAGTATGTGCATAATCAACAGCGAAGCATAACCAAAAGTGAAACTTGCCTTGAACGGTGTTGAAGTACTCTAACACTTATTTTTGATCCTTTCTGCACTCAAGACAATCTACACGATCAACAATAATGCATTCAATACACACACAACACATAAACAATGCAACAGTAAAAGAACGAAATGAACAACAATAAAACCACTAAACACTAGCTAAACGACAACTACAAGTCACTACGATCCAACGCAACCGGAATCGGCGACAACGGATACACCGTATAAAAGATACGGTCACCGGAAGTTCGAATTTAAATTTGAATAAATTTAAAAATCAAAATTTGTGCAAAATTGTGAGACTTTGGTTCTATACTAAACTACAGAACACTCCGAGCGCGTAGGAAAAAGAATCGCCCAATTCCGACGCACGGTTTAGAAACCGCGGCGATCGCAAGTTCCATGCTAAAAGGACTTAAGCGCAAATAAAAGTTATCTAAAAACGCGATCGGGTCCCTAGGGCAGTTGACCGGGTCTGTTTTTTTTCTATTTTTTTTCCTAACGGCCATGGACCGGAGAAGGGCGGCTCCGGCGAGCGCAGGACCCAGGCGGCGACGGTAGGGCTCGCCGGCGGCGCAGCGGCGCTAGGCGCGCGGGGCGGCGCGCGTGCGGTGGGTGTGGCGGGGCGGCCCGGGGCGGCGCGGTGGTGCGCCGGGGTGGCGGCTCCCCGGCAATGCCGGCGGCGGCGGTGCGCGGGGCGCGCGGGGGTTGGTGGCGGCGGCGCTACGTGGGGAAGGGGCGGGCCTACCTCCGCCGGAGGCGCGAGACTAGGCCGGCTGCGGCGGCGAACTCCGGCGAACCCGGCGGCGATTCCGGCGAGGCGGGGGCGGCGCTGACGTCACACTGACGTCGTGATGACGTCGGCGACGCCGGTCCCGGCGAGATCTAATTTAGGGTTAGGGCTAATCTAACTTCAACAAAAAAATTAATCTAACTAACGAAAAACTATTTATAACAGCCCCTCACCTCCGTTTTTTAATCCGAGTCCGGCCCGAATATTAAACCTCGCTCGGGTCAGAAAATAAAACAGAACGGGCGCCCGGAGGCCTGAAACAATTTTCTAAAAAAAACGTTAAACTATTTTTAATTTCCTTTTTCACCAAAACTTTTAAAATAATAAAATTGAATTTTTGGCATTACCAAAATATTCAATAAAAATAAAAACTTTTGCAACTTATTTTTAAATACTTTTAAATACTTTTCGGGCAATTTAAAAATACCGAAAAACTCCAAAAAGGATTTTCAAATTTCCCGGAGCATAAAATAAATCCCCAAAATAATTTTAGAAATTATTTATAACCCCAAAGTAAATTTAAAAAGTCTCCAGATAATATCTTAAACTATTTTCCCACATTTCAAAAATGGGGATATGTCATATTATATCCTCTCGAGTAAATTGCCTTAAGTTGAAAAATGTTTAAAATATTCATAAAATCCAAATAATGCAAAACTCCAGCATGACATGCATAAAAAGATCTATAACATCCAAATTTGAATTTTTTTTTGGATGTTACATTGGTAAAGAAATAGCTGGAGGAACTGAAAGATAACTTTTTAGGGGTTTTCGGTATAAGTAACAAAAAGATAAAAGCAAGCAAAGTGAAAGGCACTGGGTAGTAACAAGTGGCCCGATCCTTGTAAGCAAAGGATAGGCCTAGAAACTGAAGTTATAAAGGCTAAAGCGTTCTTGAGGACACTCGGGAGAAATAGTCACGTGCTTTCGCCATATTCTGCATCAGTACTATGTGCTATGCTGATAAGTGTTGAGTGGGTGGATCGATGCTAGTGCACCCTCTAGACTAAGATAAGTGCACTCTTATGATTAAACACCTTGCAAGCATTCCCAAATACAAGATAGTAATTAAGGCAAAAGCCAAACCATAGCAATACGATTGATGATCCATTATTCCCTTGTGCAAAAGCGTGCGAACTGGGGTTCAGGTTTCTGTCACTCCGGCAACCCACCGTAAGAATTCTTTGTACACAATGCATTACCCTAGGTCCTTAATAAGGCGAAGTGTTGAGTGTTCGACTCACACAACACCACTAGGAAAATAACAACACAACTTAAATATCAAACAACACATATTACTTCAACATCATATGACTACTAACAACTAGACTTCTCCCATGTCCTCAAGAAGTAAAGTAACTACTCACAACACATAAAAGAGATCATGATCAAAGGGGATATATATATATGATAAACAATCTGGAAACAATTACATCTCTGCAACAAAACTCAAAAGCATTCATCACACGGTAGTAATCAACATCGGTAGAGTAGAGAGGATAGATAGTACGGATTACAACACAAGCTACATCGGTAGAGTAGAGAGGATAGCGACGATCTCCCCTTCCGGGAGGTGTTCCCCCGGCGGAATTTGCCCGCCAGAGATGTTTTTTCTCGTCTATAAGTCTCCGCCACGGAGCGGCGGCGGAACTCCGAAAACTCTCCCCCTTTTCTGGTTTTTAGACGACGAGTGATATATAGGCCAGAGGGGCGAGCCGGTAGTGGCCCAGGGGTCCAGGCGCCCTCCCGGTGTGGCCAGGGTGGGGGCCGCGCCAGGTGGCCGTCTGGGCACCCTGTGGCCCCCCTCTGGCCCCTCTTTCGCGTGTCTTCGTCAATCTTCTGAAAAACATCCTTCGTCGATTTTCAGGTAATTTGGAGGTGTTCTTCTTCAGTAACTCAGCGTCCACTTTTTCCCGCTGAATCCTGCGTCTGCTGATTCGGCATCGGAAAGTTACAAACTGTGTAAATTAAGCCAAAACAACATAAGAACATCATCATATCATGGAATATATCAATGAATAAGGAATAATTACTATATAAAATAGTGATGCATTTTGGACGTATCAACTCCCCCAAGCTTAGACCTCGCTTGTCCCCAAGCGAATACTGAGCTCAGTAAACCTGTCCTCAAGTTTAGAGAGTAAAGTGTCGATAAATAGAATACGGACAAGAAGCATCAAGGTTTCTTCATCAAACTCAAGTATCCTCAACATCAACCTCAACTCATAAGACCCTCATGAGCGAGTAGTAACAACTATAATGAAAAGTAGGGCTAAGGAAACTCATCAAATTATGGAAAACATATCCTTGGTCAACGGACAACTAAAAACTTTTTACTTTTGCACTTTCACTTTTTAATGAAACAATTTGAAGATTTTGAAAGAACATGTTATTAGTCATGAAGTGCAAATGTTAACACAAAGGAATATGTTTGCTTGGCAAAGCTTTCGCAAACAACTTACTTATCAAAAGATAAAGTCAACAATGATGTGGCATGGCAAAACTTAATGCAACATTATATGGATGAGTCCTCATCAGCATCAAGTGTCTGTTCTCTTTGGGAAAAGAAAGAAGTAGGAAAAATGACTCAACATAAAAGTAAAGGAAAGGCCTTGTTAAAGGCAAGCAGGGAAAACTTATGTGCTATCCTTGAATCAAACAGAATGAAAATAAATTTTGGGGTGTGCATAGTTTGTCAACGAATGCTAATAGATAGGTCAATTACTTCTCAAGATGGACAAGTTTCGAGGAACAACTCCCAACTGGGGACGATTACATCCCCTTAATCTCCTTTGTTTATCACTACCAAAGTTTCTGATTTCTCATAGACCAAGCGTGAAGGAGGGTTTCTTTGTTATATTATCTTTCAAGCTGGGAAAACTCATGCCAGTTCCTCCTCGTATTATGGGTTTGCAGATTAGACATGCAATCCCGGGGTAAAAGTTTTCCAACTTAAGAAAATCATGAATTACCTACTACTTCCTCATGAGCTAAACAAGAGGCACAAAACATGAGATTTTGAACATTTAAGGATAACACAAATTCTATACTTCTAAGAGTGGTAGGGAAATACCACGAATAGGAAGGTATGGTGGACTCATATGGAGGGTATTGGTTTCAGGGTATGGATGCACAAGAAGAAGTCTGGTATGTAAATAGTTTGGCTAGCAAAGGCTTTGAGAGAACAAACAATTGATGCTAACTTAGATGCAAAACATATAAAGCATAAAAATTAAGGTAAGAATAACATATCAAGTTGTCCTCCTTGTCAACATAACACTTCAAGCATAATAACATAAAGCTTTTGGCTATGTCGATACTTGAGAAAACATGCATGTTGTTGTAATGACCCGGTCCCGAAGGTAACCAAGTCTACTTTGCTTCTGTGCTATCCCTGGATCAGTATGCTAGCACACACAGTACTCGATGAAATACCATAGTATCACATCTCATAAATTAACGTAAATACATGGTATTTATTACCTTACAGCCCTTAGGCTAGAATACACAGCAGGACAATCAATATATAAATGGAGTCCCATCAACGTCAACTTTAAAGTTGAGTGTAGACTTCACGACCCTATATCGTATCATTTAATCGTCGTATATAATCCTGCAAAACCGAAGGTTACATCCCGACAACGGGTCAGTACATTTGAATGTATGGCAAATCATATCCCAGAAAGAAGTAAAATTTCCTACAATACCTGCAATTTGGCTGGTGGAGCTTCTACATTTATTTTCGCAAAAAGCTAGTTTTCCCTATAGAATAATAATAACTAAGTTCTACAATAGCATACGACTGAGATGGAAAAATTCCACTCATTCTATCCCATAGTGATTAAACCAATCAGTTAATTAAAGATGATGAGACAAATCAATACTTCCACATCTAGTTGCTCAAATTGTCCATAACCGGGGACACGGCTAATCGATTAGTTTTACACTCTGCATAGGTTTGCGCATTTTTCCCCACAAGACTCGATCGCCTCCTTTGTAGTTCGTCACACTACATGATGTATGCCATTTGGAAGATCGAGACATGGTATTTCAGAAGAGTTTCCCTTACTCCAGTAGCACCCATCCCACCTACTCACAACTACGTTCACAACACTACCAAGTAAGATTCCCTACAACTGATCAACCAAGTTAGAGCCCATAGTAGCTTGTGGCTGCACACGTAACCTTCTAGGAATGTCAATGAAACTAGTCCCTTTGATCCTGAGTGGCTTTCCGCAGTCATCACTGGCCATCCCCAGGATACTCGCAACCATCCCACCGGGGTAGTTCATTAACTTTATCTTGGTCCTAATTACTACATTATCACTCATACCTCATAATGATTCACTTCCCAATCCACGTCTACTTAGCATAGAAATATCATAGTATACGATGGTGACAATGATGTAAGGATCAGACCTACCTCAATGAACTACTGGGTGTAATAGCATATCATAACCTATCATGCAATCTAAAGAAGAAGAACTAATGCATTGAAAACATAGGTAATAGGGAGTATGATCAAAGATATGACTTTCCTTGAATCTTGATGAAGTTTTTCGCGCTCACAATTCCGACAATTATACTCGTCGCACTCCGAGAAATCTATCGTAACCAAGCACACAAGGTTGTACACAATAAATAAACAATCCAAAAGAAGGCAAACAAAATTTTGAAACTCCAAAAAGAACTGAAACAAAAGGTTATTGAAAACATATCACTATTGAGGTAAAAGTGGGTTGCAAAGTGTCTAGAATGTAGGGTTTAGCTAGGGTTTTAATTTGCAAAAAGAATCAATCAAATCCGAGTTGTAAAACTAAAGATACGATCAAAAGAAACTTGAATTTGAATCTGATCAGATTTGATTATTTTGGAAAATCACACATCAAAGTTTAGGGTGGTACTGGGTAGAGGGTTTCGAAAGAAAATCGTGGGCTTTGGAATCACGCAAAACGAATCTACGATAAAAAAAGATATTACTAGAACGAATTTGCATAGGATTTAGAAATATTTTTGATCAAACGAAAAATAATTTTCGCAAAATTCGGATCTACAATACCTAATGTGTAGAGAGTTTTAAAAACAACCAATTGGCCGCTAGTTTCATCTAAAACGGAGCAACGGTTAAAAAGTTACGACGTTTTTACTAACCGCAGCGGGTAGATTATTGACGCGACAAAGACGATGTTTTAGATGATCTCCGGCGACAAAGAAGTTGTCTAGGATGTAGAACTTGACTAGGAGATGACAACGGTGGTGGTGATGATCCGTAACGTCGTCCTTACGGGCGTAGAGACGCGATGAACCGAGCGCGCTTCGATGAACTCCCGTGGTGCGCGCAAAACTTGGAGATCAATCTTGCGCAAGAAAAGAATGAGGGAAATGATGTCCATTAGATGCACAACGAAGAAAGAAGTCGGTATGCAAAATTTGGGGTCAAGGGGAGGATCACCGGCGACGGGATCTACCGGCAAATTCGGAATTTTCCGGCGCGATCTACCTGGAAATTGGCTCAATTTGGGGCGGTTTGGCGCGAAATTTTGTGGGGAATCGGTGGAAAGGGACGTGGGGTAATTATGGGAAAAGATTTGGTGGCCAAAGGGCGCGCGGAGTCCGCTCCAGACTCTGGTCTTCATGCTGGAGAAGAACGCACGGAGCACGTGCGCTCGTGCGTGCGGGGCTGGCTGGGCCGTTGGCCTGCTGGCTGCTTGGCCGGCTGGGCCGGCTTCGGCTTGGCTGGGTCGGCGCCTTTGTTTTACGTATTAGTTTTTTTAAACCCGACTATAAAGATATCTTCAAAATACAAAAAATAACTTCAATAAAATAACGAAATATTTTTTAAGTGAAAATAATAATAAATTATATTTTTTTATTTTCTTATTTTTAACACAACTTCGGAGAGTTTTATAAAATAACTTATAACTCCAAAAATTCCCAAATAAATTTCTAAAATCTTAGGATAATCTTATCTTCCCTCATTTAAATATTTTTATTTTAAATATAAAAGTATTCAAAATAAGATCCGATAAAATAAAATGAAAAAATTTATTTGAAACATTTTCCCAACTTTATTTTATTTATTGAAGGAGTCATATTACCTTCTCTCTATTTTTATTTGTTGGATTTGTTTTAAATAATAAATGTAAAAGAACAAAAATGAATATTAGGGAAAGTCCTTTTATTCCCTACTCCTTTGATGTATTGAATCCTTTATCAAAATAATCGGTCTTCCATATACTGTACCTTCATGAATGACAGGTCGAACGCCCATACTAACAAATATCGGTACTCTCATGGTGGTCAACAAGAGGGTTTCCTGCAGGAAACAAGTCTTGGCTTCTACTCACCATATCATTTGAGATTCGCAAGGGTTGAAATGTACAGGGGTCACAACATCGTACCATTCTAAAGTTTAGGCTTAGCATCGTCGTCTCTCTCTATTCTAGGTAAGTCACTCTAGATTTACCATCCCACATAACAAAGCAAATAATAAGAATAATCGTTATGGTGGTCAATCCATTCCGCACCAAAATCATTATCTTGTATATGTTTTAGCGAATCTCGCATTCTAACACTCGGGCATCCTCACAAGCACTGCAAAAATCTTCTCCACGAACTGAGTTCGGGTAAATCCATGGTTTCTGCATGCCAAACAAAACAACTATCGTTTTCTTCACAAATCTCAGGTTTTACGTAAACTCCTATGAAATTGTCGGTTGGCAAAGTCGTAGCTTCCTCCACGGTCCTTCTTTACGCAAGAGCGTGCTTGATTACTTTCCGATCATGCGGCTTGGGGTTTATGGCTTACCTCATGTATTGCCAATCTTAAATCCTCCTTGGGATACAAATATTCTTCATCTCAAACATAAGTCTTGCTTCTCATTCTGAAAATCCAGCTATACTTCTTCCTTATACTCCTGGAGAAACTAACAAGTCTTCAAGTGGCATTATGTTTAGCTTCTTGATACTTCCTCCAAAGGTCTTTCATAGTTAACGCTTCTATCACTGTTATGGTAATTATATAGGATAACACCACTCTTTAAAATTTTGTATTTTCTTTATATACTTACGTTTAGCTCCGAATCACTTCTCCTTGATTGTAGTGTTACTTCTCATAAATATCCAATTCACATGAGTGGTTTATTTTCTGACCAAAGGCACATACTAGCTTCATTGATTCTCAAATTGATCATTGTAATCTCATATAATTACACATATCCATCTGACGTTTCTAGTTAAGATAACATTTCCTACTACACTTATTGCATGCTTCATATCTAATATCTCGTCATAATACTTCTATCCATTACGATATTCTCCGGCAAAGTGATCTTTCTCATTGCAGCAAAACCGATTTCTCCTTTCCAGTATCGGGGTCTCATTGTGAGTACATAAGCTCCTTGAGGCTTTGTCTTCCTTTCGGGGCATTTGGTAGAGTAGTGCCCTGTTTATCTGCACCTAAAACATATGACTTGACTTTGATCCTTCTTTGCAGAAATTCGGTTCTTCTGGGGATACACACTGCTTTCATCATCTCCATCCTTGTATTTCTGTGATGCATTCATCTCCTCTATATTCTTGACGTCTTTAACATAAGCGGTGTTCTTCGGGGTGTAAGGCTTCTTCTGTGAATCTTGAGTCATCCTCTTCTTCTTGGTCTGGGTTTTTCGTCTTGCAAGAAGATCGTAGTCTTTGCAAGGGTGTCAGAACCCTCTGTTAGGTAATGTGCTAGGATCAAAGTAACCTTGCATCATGTCAAAATTTTCAAAAGGAATCTTTGAAATCAACTTCAAAATCAAAATGGGAGAAGGAAACCCCCCCAGATAAATTAATTCAAAAGACAAGATACAAATCTTCTCCAAAAATTCATGTTAGAATTTTGAAAAGTCTGATAAATGAGTGTGATCACATATCAAGTGATGTGGGACCCTTCCCATGCTCATAGATATTTCAAATATTCAAACAGTGCCTTGGAATTAATCAAATAACCCTATTTGAGTTAAGATTCAAATCATTTGAATTTTAAAAATGTTGAAACTTTATAAGTGGCTAGTCTATATTATTATGAGGCCACATAAAAATTTTCAGCATTTAATAAAATGGTTAGCTATTTTATTTAGCTAAACAAAACAAATGGCATAAAGAAAAACAGAAAGAAAAGAGAAGGGGGCTTACCTGCAAAGAGGCCCGACTTGTTCCCCAGCGGCCCAGCCCATCTCCCCTCCCCTGTCGTCTTCCTCAGGCGGCAAGCAGCTGCGTGCCGGCCATGCCGAGGCCGCCGCCGTTTTTGGCCACCTCCTGCTTCCCCCTTGCCACATCTGCACGCCTGGAGACGCCTCGCAGCTTCCCCACTCCATTCTCCCCCTCCACGAGCTCCCTCCTCTCCTCTCTCGCCCGATTCGTCGTCGCCCGAGAAGAACGCCGGAGCGCCGTCGAGCCCCCGCGTGGCCACCGTGCTCCCCGCGACGCCTCGAGTTGTCCAGAGGAACCGCAGCCGTCGTCTTCATCGACTTGCAGAAGGAATCGGAGCAGGACGCCTCCACGAGCTCGCTAGCTTCGTCGTCTTCATCGCCGGCCGCCGTGGATCGAACTCAAATTCCGGCAACACCAGCGCCTCCCCGAGCAAGCCGCCACTCCATTTAGACTCAGGGTGAGCTCGCAAGCAAAACCCCTCACTTCTCCCCATCGATTGATTCCTCTAGCCGGATCCGCCATGGAAGCCGAGCACGGTTGCCGCCGCGGTTGACCATGCGCTCGCTCCCGTGCACCTTCGTCCTCACCAGTGCGTCCGTAGTGCTCCTGGAGTCCCCAGCAACACAACACAACCACGCACTTTCCTTCCCGTGGCCGTTCTGCAAGTTCTGCTCGAAAACGTAGCTCCGGCCGCCGCCAAGGTTGAAGACAACGTCGCCTGAAGCCTCCCCGTTGAAGCCCGAGTAGCGCAGACGACGCAGCTCGTTCCGGGCCATCCTCTGGTGCCCTTGGCGCATCAAATGGTGGCCGGGAGCACTGGATCCGTGCAGCGCCGCCGCGGCTCCAGTCACCAGCGTTTAGCCGCCGGCGTGTCAACCAAACCCCCCCCCCCTTAATCACCCGGCTAATGACCCCCTGGGTCACTGACCAGTGGGCCCAGTGGCTTAATTAAGCCAATGGATTAATTTAACCCCACGGTTAATTAAACCCAGCCACTGACAGGTGGGACCCCCTTGTCAGCCCCCCCCCCCTGATGCCAGATTGACGTTAGCCTGACACAATAAATCATTTAAATGAATTTCTAGAGATTATTTGAATTAAAAGAATTCCAGAAATTCCAGAAAATACCCCAAACTTTGGAAATTCATAGAAAATTCATATTAACTCAAAATTGGACAAATAATATATGAAAAATGATCAGGAGAAAATTATCTTTCCAAATATGCAACTTTCAACTATGTTTGAGTTGATTTTAAAATGGGACCAGTAGCATATGTCATTTTCTTTATTTGAAATTAATTCAAATTCAAACCAAATGATTTTACAACTTGGACCATGGAATTATGATATAATTCAACCACACATCAGAGGCATATCTTATGCAATTGAAGTTGATTCAAAATGATCAAACAATGTCACATACAACTTGGCTAAGTTGAATTCAAATGTGCAGTTTGAATTTGCAATTCAAATTGCAATATACTCCATTTAAATGGAATGCTCAACACATCAGTACCATGAACATCACCATTTCAATCTTATTCATGTGTTTGTGCATTTTACATTATGTTGATCCTATGATTGTCATGTTGCTGATAGAAGTGGAGCCGGAAACCGAGGTCAACCCCTTCGCTAAAGACCCCGAACCCGAACCTCGTCAGCAAGGCAAGAAAACCCCCATTGATCATGTCGATAAAATCCCACTTCCCTCTCATGTCTCGCTTATGCATTGTTTAGGATGATCACCATGATTCGTTTCTACCACATAGATGAACCCATTCCTTTGCATGACCTATCATTTTGTCACAGTAGTAAGCAAACCACAATCCTAGTAAATGTAGGAGTTGTTTGATATCATGTGGCCCCTGCAATGTTACTGATTATTGCATGCTTAGTATGATACCATGTTGTTACTATGATGTGAGTCGGGATGGTAGTGATCATGTTGATGATGGTAGAAAAGTGTTGGTGAATCGACCCTAATATAAGGTGAACGATGAGAGGCTGTGTAGGAGTACACGGTGGGTTGTCTCGTTGAACACCGCCCTCGTACGAGTTCTTGTGTGGTGATCCAAGATAAAGAGTACAACCACACATTGGGCTCACTGACCCCTCTCAACTTACTAACTCATCCCTTTCGATGTCCAGATGTCGCAATAGTTCGGAGTTCTGGTAGGTTTGTGGCCTGGATGCTAAGTGAGAGAACGGCTCACCCGAGACCGGTTTATGCACCACGCACACATCACTTGGGTCCACTTCGGTAAACCGGCCGGGTTCACGATAGTGGTAGCCAACCCAAGTAGGCGGCTTTCTCGGACTAGATCGGCTATGAGGTAACAGTTGTGGTGAGCATCCTCACTGGCACCCCTTGAATGGTGTCGAGATCAAAGGCGGTAAATGATGATCATGTGTGTGTAGCGGTACACCCTTGCAAGGTTAACAAAACTATTCGAATAGCCGCGTCCGCGGTTATGGACTGCTTGGAAAGCTTAGCTTGATTATTAGATAACTTGAACCGGATACTTCTAAAACACACCAAGATAAGTGTGAGTGCTATGGCGTGCTTCCTCGTGGGGAAGTCGAGGAAGGCACCATAGTGGTGTAATTGGTTGGAGAAAGTAGTGGACTCGTGTACGCTTCTTACCTCAAGTCTGGTACTCGTAGTTCAGGACTAGCGAAGTCAAAGCTGGCATTTCTGCAAGTGAAACCCCACCTCCCTTTACCTTGATACATGTGCATGAGTAGTATACCTCCTATGTAAGTCTTGTTGAGTACGACTTTGTACTCACGTTTGCTTAATCTATGTTTTAGATGATGCCACTGACCCCGAAGGTGGCTTCTTCATCGAGCTGGACGACTGAAGACAACTAGTCTAGTCCCAGTCAGACGACTGGTTCCCTCGTGGAGGGCTTGTGTTTAAATAAGGCTTCTTAAGCCATTTGTTAAAATTGTCTGTACTCAAGACATAATTTGCTTCCGTTTGTGTTGTAATGTTGGATCACATGTTTGTGACCTCTGCTTGCACTCTATAAGAGTTATCAATAAAAATGTACACTTTGTAGAGAATTGCAATGGTACCTGCTGTTCATACAAGGCATCTGTGCTGCGTGTATGTTTATAACATGCATGTCTTTGTATGGGTTTTCGAGACCTTAGTTGTGTTCTGGCTGGCGGTCTTTCATACACCAAGTGGCCCTTAGATGTGCGCAGCTTGGGGCATCGCGATGCGATTGTTCGAGACTCCGTCTCGTGCACACTTTGTGGTATGATCGAGCCCGCCCTAGACCCCGACTAAGTGATCGGGCTGGAGTAAGTCTATGTAAGAGTTTTGAGATAGTCGATAGTATGGTTGAGGCGATTTGTCTTTGAATATGGGAGTTCTCCACCCATATCATTAGACTTGTGTGCGGAAGATGAGGACCCATCTTAGTTGATCATCCAGCCTGGATGGGATGCCCCTCACGTACGATGCTTTTCGAGAACGTTCTGTGCTTGGCCTTGTCTGCTTAGACAAGTGGGTACGGTTCTCGGCTCTCCATATGACTATGTCTTAGCTGTACTTGCATACGCTAACCCCGGGTCCCGACAAAGGGCAACCAGGTGCATAACATCCATCCTTGTTACAATGCCAACACATGACACTTCCAAACACCTTGTGTTTCTTTCTCGACCTTTCTATGTTGCTCCAATCTTCTATTTCTTTTTAGTCATACTCCACTTCTATGGTTGGGAATTTACCCAGATACTCGTCCCCCTTCTTTGTCCAATTTTGTGAAATATGTCCTTCTTCTCCACATGAATAGCATGACTTGATGCAAACTGGGGTTGATGTTTCTTCAAGAGGGTCTTTAACATCTTTCTTCATCATGAGTAATTCTATCTGTTTACTAAGAGCTTCCTTCATCCCTTCCTTATGATGTTGGATCACTTTCTGTACCATGGGGTATAAGTTACACTGGGCGGGGTAATGGGTAGTTCTTTCACACAAGAAACAGGTAACCTGCCTAGTGGGACATTCTTCAGCTAGGTGACTTTCTTCACAATAAGGGCATTCATCCTGATGTTCCTCGTGGGTGTGTCCTATTTCTCCACAGATCTTGCATGCGCATGGTTTCTTCATATCATTTATACTAGCCTTCCTTGTTCGTGTGACAAGACGAGATCTTAGTAGAGTCAGTTTGAATTCCTCCCAAGTGATTTCTGCTCGCCATCCATTGATAGCTTGGTACATCCTCCACCAAGTAGGAGCACCTTCTGCGAAGTACTGAAGAGCATATTGCACCATATCGTTTCTCCCAACACTGTTATCCTTCATGTGATCCTCCATGTTCTGAATCCATTGTTCGGTATCCAACCGAGTCATCGCTCCGGAAAAGATGAGTTCATCTCCATACACCATCTATGGGGTTCAAGGGTTTTGGATTAGGGAATAAGTTTGGAGGTGAGGGGAGAACAACACAAAAAGATAACACACAAATCACCGCATCTAACGTGAGCATATAATAGGGGTTTAGTCCTCTAAAGGTCATGGGTAATCTTGGGATCTTCAGAGTCTTCAAAAAATCTTTGAGTCTTCAAAATCTTCGATACTTGTAGTTGGTAACTTCCATTCTTCCAATGCACGGTATAATCCTCTTTATACTGAATTGATCATGAGTCCAATAACTTGTCCTTCTCGATGTAGCGTAAAATGATCCTTCCAAATAGTCAAAGTGGTACGTGTATAGTCTAACTTGTTTGGGGGTAAGAGGGAGTGTTTGATAAAACTCAGAAAAGATAAGAAGTATTGGATTTTTATTTTTCAAAATATTTTTTTTGTAATAGAACTTCCTATGGCTTTCCAGTTTCTAGGGTCACAACCTACATTCAACATGTGCTCTGATACCATCTTGTAACGACCCGGTCTCAACGGGAACCAAGTCTACTGTTCTTCTGTGCTATCCCTGGATCAGTATGCTAGCACACACAATACTCGATGAAATACCATAGTATCACATGTCATAAATTAACATAAATACATGGTATTTATTACCTTACAACCCTTAGGCTAGAATACACAGCAGGACAATCAATATATAAGTGGAGTCCAATCAACACCAAAGGCGAAGTTGAGTGTAGACTTCACGACCCTATATCGTATCACTTACTCGTCGTATATAATCCTGCAACACCGAAGGTTAAAGCCCGACAACGGGTCAGTACATTTGAATGTACGGCAAATCATATCCCAGAAAGAAGTAAAATTTCCTACAATACCTGCAATTATGCTGGTGGAGCTTCTACATTTATTTTTGCAAAAAGCTAATTTTCTCTATAGAATAATAATAACTAAGTTCTACAATAGCATACGACTGAGATGGAAAAATTCCACTCAATCTATCCCAAAGTGATTAAACCAATCAGTTAATTAAAGATGATGAGACAAATCAATACTGCCAAATCTAGTTGCTCAAATTGTCCATAACCGGGGACACGGCTAATCGATTAGTTTTACACTCTGCATAGTTTTAAGCACTTTTCCCCACAAGACACGATCGCCTCCTTTGTAGTTCGTCACACTACATGATGTATGCCATTTGGAATATCGAGACATGGTCTTTCAGAAGAGTTTCCCTTACTGCGGTAGCACCTATCCCACCTACTCACAACTACGTTCACAACACTACCAAGTAAGATTTCCTACAACTGATCAACCAAGCCAGAGCCCATAGTAGCTTGTGGCTGCACACGTAAGCTTCTAGGTATGTCAATGCAATTAGTCCCTTTGATCCTGAGTGGCTTTCCACAGTCATCACTGGCCATCCCCAGGATACTCGCAACCATCCCACCCAGATAGTTCGTTAACTTTATCTTGGTCCTAATTACTACATTATCACTCATACCTCATAATGATTCACTTCCCAATCCACGTCTACTTAGCATAGAAATATCATAGTATACGATGGTGATAATGATGTAAGTATCAGACCTACCTCAATGAACTACTGGGTGTAATAGCATATCATAACCTGTCATGCAAGCTAAAGAAGAAGAACTAATGCATTGAAAACATAGGTAAGAGGGAGTATGATCAAAGATATGACTTTCCTTGAATCTTGATGCAGTTTTTCGCGCTCACAATTCCGACAATTCTACTCGTCACACTCCGAGAAATCTGTCGTAACCAATCACACAAGGTTGTACACAATAAATAAACAATCCAAAAGAAGGCAAACCAAATTTTGAAACTCCAAAAAGAACTGAAACAAAAGGTTATTGAAAACATATCACTATTGAGCTAAAAGTGGGTTGCAAAGTGTCTAGAATGTAGGGTTTAGCTAGGGTTTTAATTTGCAAAAAGAATGAATCAAATCCGAGTTGTAAAACTAAAGATACGATCAAAAGAAACTTGAATTTGAATCGGATCAGATTTGATTATTTTGGAAAATCACACATCAAAGTTTAGGGTGGTACTGGGTAGAGGGTTTCGAAATAAAATCGTGGGCTTTGGAATCACGCAAAACGGATCTACGATAAAAAAAAGATATTACTAGAACGAATTTGCATAGGATTTAGAAATATTTTTGATCAAACGAAAAATAATTTTCTCAAAATTCGGATCTACAATACCTAATGTGTAGAGAGTTTTAAAAACAACCAATTGGCCGCTAGTTTCATCTAAAATGGAGCAACGGTTAAAAAGTTACGACGTTTTTACTAACCGCAGCGGGTAGATTATTGACGCGACGAAGACGATGTTTCAGATGATCTCCGGCGACAAAGAAGTTGTCTAGGATGTAGAACTTGACTAGGAGATCACAACGGTGGTGGTGATGATCTGTAACGTCGTCCGTACGGGCGTAGAGACGTGATGAACCGAGCGCGCTCCGATGAACTCCCGTGGTGCTTGCAAAACTTGGAGATCAATCTTGCGCAAGAAAAGAATGAGGGAAATGATGTCCATTAGATGCACAACGAAGAAAGAAGTCGGTATGCAAAATTTGGGGTCAAGGGGAGGCTCACCGGCGACGGGATCTACCGGCAAATTCGGAATTTTCCGGCGAGATCTACCTGGAAAATGGCTCGATTTGGGGCGGTTTGGCGCGAAATTTTGTGGGGAATCGGTGGAAAGGGACGTGGCGTAATTATGGGAAAATATTTCGTGGCCAAAGGGCGCGCAGAGTCCGCTCCAGACTCTGGTCTTTGTGCTGGAGAAGAATGCACGGAGCACGTGCGCTCGTGCATGCGGGGCTGGCTGGGCCGTTGGCCTGCTGGCTGCTCGGCCGGCTGGGCCGGCTTCGGCTTGGCTGGGTCGGCGCCTTTTTTTTAGGAATTAGTTTTTTTAAACCCGACTATAAAGATATCTTCAAAATACAAAAATAACTTCAATAAAATAACGACATATTTTTTAAGTGAAAATAATAATAATATATATTTATTTATTTTCTTATTTTTAACACAACTTCGGAGAGTTTTATAAAATAACTTATAACTCCAAAAATTCCCAAATAAATTTCTAAAATCTTAGGATAATCTTATCTTCCCTCATTTAATTATTTTTATTTTAAATATAAAAGTATTCAAAATAAGATCCAATAAAATAAAATGAAAAATCTTATTTGAAACATTTTCCAAACTTTATTTTATTTATTGAAGGAGTCATATTACCTTCTCTCTATTTTTATTTGTTGGATTTGTTTTAAATAGTAAATGTAAAAGAACAAAAATGAATATTAGGGAAAGTCCATTTATTCCCTCTCATTTTAATATTCATTTCAATTCCAAAAGTTTCAGATCCTAGTCTATCTCACACAGAACAATTACACACAAATCAAACAAGACAATCTTAATATTTAATATTTATAACATTCCAAAATTTAGAATTTTGGGATGTTACAAATCTACCACCCTTAAAATGAATCTCGTCCTCGAGATTCGAAGAGGCTAGAAAGAACAGGTTAGGTTTGGGGTGTTTTGTCTTCAAAATGCACTGATCCTCCGACGGTCTAGGGTGCTACCACCCTTAAAGAAAATCCCATGTCTTCAAGAATATCGCTCCTTCGATGACTTCCCCCTTACATATACCCCTACTCCTTTGAGGTATTGAATCCTTTATCAAAATAATCGGTCTTCCTGTCACAACCCCAAGTTATGTATATGCTAGGATAAGCTTAGGCCTTTGCATCATGTAAAAATTTCAAAAAGAAATTGAAATGGGAGAAGGAACCCCCCCAGATGATTTAATACAAAAGGACAGAAATAAATCTTCTCCAAAAATTCCTTTTGTATTTTTGAAAATTCCCATAAATGAGTAGGATCACATATAAAATGATGTGGTAGCAATCCCATGCTCACGGATTTTTCAAATATTCAAACAGGAGCATGGATTTAAATTTAAACCCCTATTTGAATTAAAGTTCAAATAATTTGAATTTTAAAAGTGCTCAAATTTTATAAGTGGCTAGCTCTATATTTTATCAGGCCACATAAAAATTTGGGGCATTTAATAAAATGCATAGGTATTTTTATCTAGGCAGAAGAAATAGAACAGAATTAAATAAAAAGAAAAGAGCAGAGAACCACTTACCTCACGCCCTGGGCGAAGCCCACCTTCCCCAGCCGGCCCAGCCAACCACGGGGCTCCCCTGTCTTCTTCCCCGGGCACGAGCACACAGCTGCGTGCCCGGCATGCTGCAGCCGTCGCGGTGGCAGCTCCCCAGCCACACCCCTACCTCCTTCTCGACGCCACGCACGCCAGGAGACGCCCCGCGCTTTCTTTCCCCCATCCCTGGCCTCCATTCCTCCTCACCGGCGAAGAACTGCAAGGTCCCGAAACCCTAGCCGGCCATGGAGCTGCTCCGGCGTGGCCACTGAGCGAACCAGCGCGCGCCTTCATGTCCAGTCGACGCGCAGCCGAGGTCTCCTTCGAATCCCCCTCCCAATTTGACCAAGGGCACGACTCCGGCGACGTGGGCTTCGTCTTCTTCACCGCCGCCGCCACGACTCCGACGTCAAATCTCGCATCCTCCAGCTCCGCTCCGGCTCCGACGAGCTCGTCAACGAATTTGGGGTGAGCTTCCGCTTCGTTTGCCCCCTCTCGTGAATCTCCTCGTGCTCTCCCTCGCGAATTCTCCGTTGCCCGAGCCCAGCCGCCGCCATGGCCGATGCCCCCGAGCTCTGGAGCACGCCAGTGACCCCCCAATGGGTCCACTGGACGCGCGGGAGCACGAGCGACGTGCTGGTGCACTCCAATCCCTCCCCCGAGCCCTGCAGAGGAATTCCGGCGAGGCGCCTCCGTCTGGAAGCCGCCGGCGTTGAGCCCCACCATTAGAGCCCCCCTATTGACTCTCCTAATCACCCCTTTGCCACTGACCAGTGGGCCCAGGCTGCCTAATTAAGCAAGTTTATTTTTAAACTTGAGCTAATTAACCCCCAGCCACTGACAGCCCTGGCCCACCAGTCAGCCCCCCCTGACGTCACAGTGACATCAGGCTGACGCAATAATTGGTTAAATCAATTTATTTAATTCAGAAAAATCCAGAAAATGCAATAAACTTTGAAATTCAATAACTAATTCATTTTAACTCCAAATTGGACAAATAATATGTCTAAAATTATCAAAAAAATACAAGGATTATGAATATGCAACTTGTTTCTATGTTTGACCATTTTAAAATGGGTGAACAGTAGCAAACATGCATATGGATCCTTTTTGAATTCAAATTTGGAGTGAATTTGCAAATGACTTTGCAACACACTTCTTTTAGATGGATTCATCCACACATCAGAGGCTTTACCTCATCTATACCACATCACTTCATGCTCAACCTTTTCAAATGAACTTTCATGCATTCAAATGCATTTGAAATTCATCGATAAATCAAATGGAGTTTGAATTTGCAACTCAAATGCAATATACTCCCTTTAAATGAAATGCTCAACACATCAGTACCATGAACATCACCATTAGAATCTTATTCATATGATTGTGCATTGTACATTATGTTGATCCTATGATTGTCATGTTGCTGATAGAAGTGGAGCCGGAACCCGAGTTCACCCCCTTCGTTGAAGACCCCGTGACTGAACCTCGTCAGCAAGGCAAGCAAACCCCCATTGATCATATCTATAAAATCCCAATTCCCTCTCATTCTCGCTTATGCATGGTTAGGAGATCACCTGGTATCGATTCTACCGCATAGTTGAACCCATATCCGGTGCATGACATATCATCTTGTCACAGTAGTAAGCAAACCACAATCCTAGCTGACATAGGATTTGACTGATATCATGTGGCCCCTGCAACTGTTACTGCTTATTGCGTGCTTAGAGTTTACAATGAGGATGTTTTTGATGTGAGTCGGGATGATGGTGAACATGGTGTTGATGAAAGTGAAACTGTTTTGGTGAATCTACCCTAATACAAGGTGAACGATGAGAGGCTGTGCAGGAGTACACGGTGGGTTGTCTCGTTGAACACCGCCCTAAGCCCGAGTTCTTGTGTGGTGATCCAAGACGAAGAGTACTACCACATGTTGGGCACATGGACCCCCGCTCAACCTACTAACTCACCCCTTCTCAGTTCAATGAGTTGCATTAGTTCAGAGTTCTGGTAGGTCTGTGGCATGGTATGCGAAGTGGAAGAAAGGCTATTCAGACCGGCTTGGGACCCTGCACACATCTTCTGGGACCACATCGGTAAACCGGCCGGGTTCACGATGTGGATTCCAGCCCAGATAGGCGTCTCCATTGGATTTGAGTTGGCTGTGAGGTAAAAGTTGTGGGAATTATCCTCGCCGACACCTCTTGAACGGTGTCAAGTACAAAGGCGGTAACTGATAGTTTCATGTGTGTAGCAGTACACCCCTGTAGGGTTAATAAACTATTCGAATAGCCGCGTCCGCGGTAAGGGACTACTTGGAGAGCTGTGCTCGATTATTAGACAACTTGAACTGGATACTTCTAAAACACACCAAGATAAGTGTGAGTGCTATGGTGTGCTCCTCGTGGGGAAGTCGAGGAAGTAACCATAGTGGTGTATTGGTTGGAGATGTAGTGGACTCGTGTACGCTTCTTACCTAAAGTCTGGTACTCGTAGTCCAAGACTAGCCAAGTCAAAGCTGGCACTTCTACAAGTGAAACCCCACCTCCCTTTTCCTTGATACATGTGCATGAGTAGTATAGTTCCTACGTAAGTCTTGCTTAGTACGACTTTGTACTCACGTTTGCTTATTCTATGTTTTAGATGAACCCATCTACCCGATGGTGGCTTCTCCCTGAAGCTTGAAGAATGAAGACTCAGACCAAGACCAATCTAGTGTAGTCCCAGTCAGACGACTTTCCCTCGTGGAGGGCTTGTTTTCTGATAAGGCTTCTCTAAGCCATTTGTTAAACTTGTCTGTACTCAGACCTACTTTGCCTCCGCATGTTTGATGTAATGTTGGATCATAGACTTGTGATCTTTGTATGCACTCTGTAAGAGTTATTAATAAAGATGTATACATTGTAGAGAATTGAAATGATACCTTCTATTCATACTAGACATGTGTGCTGCGTGTATGTTTATAACTTGCATGTCTTAGTATGGGTTTTTGAGACCTTAGTTGTGATCTGGCTGGTGGTCTTTTATACACCAAGTGGCCCTTAGATGTGCGCAGCTTGGGGCATCGCGATGCGATTGCTCGAGACTCTGTCTCGTGCACTCTTTGATGTATGATCGAGCCCGCCCTAGACCCCGACTAAGTGATCGGGTTGGAGTAAGTCAATGTAAGAGTTATGAGATAGTCGATAGTATGGTTGAGGCGACTTGTCTGTGAATATGGGAGTTCATCACCCATATCATTTAGACTTGTGTGCGGACGATGAGGACCCATATCAGTTGATCATACGGCATGGATGGGATGCCCCTCACGTACGATGCTTTCCGAGAACGTTCTGTGCTTGGCCTTGTATGCTTAGACAAGTGGGTACGGTTCTCGGCTCTCCAAATGACTATGTCGTAGCGGGATTTGCATACGCTAACCCCGGGTCCCGACAGACTTGGTATCAGAGCAGGACTGACTGTAGGATTATCAGCCTTGGCCGAAGTCGAGTCTAGCACTCTATAGTTATATAGTTACTCTGGGTATATAAGGGAACAACGTAAGGCTTCTTTTTTCTCCTTACCCTCATCGATCTGAGTTCTGAGTCACCCTTACCTTTTCTACGGGAAGATAGGACTAGGCTCATCTATGTCTTACTAGAACATCTCGTTGATTGCCTCCTTATAGCCGTAGGATTGTTGTGGATGTCCAGAGTCTTCGTGTTTTGAGTTCCTTGGAGAAGTTCTGTCCAATTTCTTCGAGGTTGGTTCATTTTCCATCCCGGTGTAGCCGTTATGCTGCTAGATTTGTTCCGTGTTTCTTTGAATCATTTCCTTCGCATTATTATCTTTTCCACCTAAATCATGTCCTTTTATCCTTGCCTCCATCGTACAACCTGTTCTGATTGTTGATTTTTATCACACAAAAGGTCAGGTGGAACTCGTAGTGCTGTTCTTCGGAATCGAGACCGTGATCAGAATCGAAATGATGATGAACCTCCACCACCGCCTTCTGCGGAGGAAATCATGATGGAAGCTGAGCGGAATAGACGTGATCAAACACGCCTTCTGGAGCTCATCGAGCAGAATACCGCCCACCATCGTAATGTGGTGGTCAGCATTCAGGACTTCATCTTCCTCAAGCCACCGGTATTCCGATGTTCTTCTGAGCCCCTTGAAGCTGATGATTGGCTCCGTTCCATCGAGCGTAAGCTTGATACAGCACATGTTGCTCCCGATGACCGAGTTATTTTCGCGGTATACTTCTTGGAAAGTGCTGCTCTTCAGTGGTGGGAGAACTATGTTGCAATGCAGCCAGATGGTCACGTAGTGACTTGGCAAGAGTTCTGTGTTGCCTTTAGAGGGTACCACATTCTGGATGAGTTGATGGAGCGCAAAAAGGAAGAGTTCTGCAATCTGAATCAAGGAGAGATGTCCATTCATGAGTATGTGAGGGAATTCAACCGTCTTGCTCGTTATGCTCAAGATGAGATCACCACCGATGCCAGAAAGCAGGCAAGGTTCCGTAAGGGACTTAGCCCCATCCTTCGTCATGATCTCAACCTCCTTGAGTTTGCCACCTTTGAGGATTTAGTCAACAGATCCTTCAGAGCTAAGCATGGCAATGAAGTTTTCCAGAAGTCTCGCAAGCATGCTCTTGAGCTTGCCCCTTCTTCCAGTTCACGCCCTCAGAAACGCATGATCTGGATTCCTAACAGTTTGTTTCCCCAAAACAACCCACCGAGGCCATCCCTTGTGGCGCCTCGTCCACCAGCTCCACCAAACAACCCAACTCCCCGCACTATCTTTGGAGCCTGCTTTAGATGTGGCCAGCCTGGTCACTACTCTCGTGAGTGCCCCATCAATGAGTATTATCCACCCCATGCCAAAAGGAACCCCACTGTTCGTGCCAAACCACCCCCGAAGGTTCCCACCGCCAAGCCTTTAACTTCCAAAAATCTTGGACGTGTGAACCAAATCTCAGCTGAGAAAACTGATAGTACTTCTGACGTCATTCTTGGTACGCTCCCAGTCAATTTTGTTCCCACTTCTGTCCTTTTCGATCCAGGAGCATCTCACTCCTTCATGTCAGAGAGTTATGCACTTCGGCATGAGATATCCTTTGATGAAATGTTCACCCCTATGATCATTCAAACTCCTGGTTCAAAATGGCAAACTAATAGAGTAAGCCATGGCAATCAAATTTCAATTGAGGGTTTAGTATTCCTTGCTTCACTCATAGCCCTCAAGTCTTCAGACATTGATGTCAACCTAGGCATGGATTGGTTATCAAGACAACATGCTTTTCTTGATTTTAAAGCCAAGTCAGTTAGACTTACACATTCTTCAGGCCAGACAATAGATTACTCCTCACCAAGAACAAGAACCCAGGTGCATTCTTTGAATGTGCTTCCCCTTCCCGACCTTGAAGATGTTCCGGTGGTTCGTGACTTCCGAGATGTCTTTCCTGAAGAGCTGCCGGGAATGCCACCCGACAGATGTGTAGAGTTCATAGTGGATCTTGCCCCAGGAACCGCACCAATTTCCAGACGCCCATACAAAATGGCCCCACGTGAGTTGGTTGACCTTAAAACCCAACTTGAAGCTTTGTTGGAAAAAGGCTTCATCCGCCCTAGCTCATCGCCATGGGCTTGCCCCGTTCTGTTCGTAACAAAGAAAGATGGAACAGAAAGGATGTGCGTAGACTATCGCCCGCTAAATTTAGCGACGATAAAGAACAAGTACCCACTGCCCAAGATCAATGATCTTTATGATCAACTTGCAGGATCCTCTGTCTTCTCCAAGATGGATTTGAGATTAGGTTATCATCAAATCAAAATCCGAAACGAGGACATTCCCAAAATGGCTTTTACTACTCGTTATGGTGTTTACGAGTACACCGTCATGTCCTTCGGTTTAACCAATGCCCCTGCCACTTTCTCGCGCATGATGAATTCGATCTTCATAGAGTACCTAGATAAATTTGTTGTAGTTTATCTTGATGACATTCTCATCTACTCGAATAACGAAGATGAACATGTCGAACACCTAAGGCTGTTATTGATGAAACTTAGAGAGCATCGCCTGTATGCTAAATTCTCCAAGTGTGAATTTTGGCTACCAGAAGTGACCTACTTAGGCCACGTGATTTCTGCAAAAGGCATTGCTGTGAATCCCGAGAGATTTCAGACCGTCCTTGACTGGGCTCCACCTAAATCAGTTAAGCAAGTTAGGAGTTTTCTTGGCCTAGCCAGCTATTGCCGTCGCTTCGTCGAGAACTTTTCTAAAGTTGCAAATCCTCTAACTGAACTCCTCAAGAAAGATAAGAAATTCCTATGGACTCCCAAGTGCGAGGAAAGCTTTCAAGAGCTAAAAAGAAGATTGACCTCTGCACCCGTACTTGCACCTCCAGACACCAAAAAGTATTTCGAGATCTTTTGTGACTCCTCACGGCAAGGGTTAGGATGCATACTTATGCAAGATAGACATGTGGTAGCTTATGCTTCACGCCAGTTGCGTCCACATGAAGAGAACTATCCTACCCACTATCTTGAACTCGCTGCCGTAGTTCATGCCCTAACAACTTGGCGACATTACCTCCTTGGTAATCGTTGTGAGATTTATTCCGACCACCAAAGCCTCAAATACATTTTCACCCAGCCGGATCTTAATCTCAGGCAAAGACGCTGGATTGAGTTGATAAAAGATTATGACTTAGGAATTTCTTACACCCCAGGCAAAGCCAATGTCATGGCTGATGCACTAAGTCGTAAGTCGTATTGTAACAACCTCATGTTACAACACTATCAACCACTTCTTCATGAGGAATTTCGAAAACTCAATCTCGAGATTGTTCCTCATGGCTATCTTTCTACCTTGGTGGCGAAACCAACCCTTGAGGATAAAATCATAGCCGCCCAGAAACGTGATAGTGGTATTCGAGAGATCAAGAAGAACATTGCTAGCGGAGTTGCTAAATGTTTCTCCATAAATGATCAAGGTGTTGTTTTCTTTGGCACTCGATTGGTTGTACCACGAAAACACAATCTTAGGAGGGTAATCCTCAAAGAAGCTCATGACACTCCCCTCTCAATTCATCCTAGTAGCACAAATATGTACCGAGACCTACGCCAGAGATTTTGGTGGACTAGGATGAAGAGAGAAATTGCTAAGTTCATTGCCGAATGTGATGTTTGTCGTCGCATTAAGGCTGAACACCAAAGACCTGTTGGCACTCTTCAACCATTGCCTATTCCTGAGTGGAAATGGGATAAAGTCGGTATGGATTTCATCACCGGCTTTCCAAAAACCCAGAAAGGAAACGATGCCATCTTCGTTGTCATAGATAGGCTTTCCAAAGTTGCTCACTTCCTTCCAGTTCGCGAGTCGATAACTGCTAGCCAGTTGGCGGACTTGTATGTCTCTAGAATTGTATCCCTTCACGGTGTTCCTTTGGAAATCAATTCTGATCGTGGTAGCCTTTTCACCTCTAGATTTTGGGGAAGCTTTCAGAATGCTATGGGAACTCATCTCTCCTTTAGTACAGCTTTCCATCCTCAGTCTAGCGTTCAAGTCGAAAGGGTTAACCAAATTCTTGAAGACATGCTCAGAGCTTCTGTTATCTCATTCGGAAATAATTGGGAGAAATATCTTCCATTTGCCGAATTTGCTTATAACAATAGTTTTCAATCTAGTCTGAGCATGGCTCCTTTTGAACTCCTATATGGACGACGATGTCGAACACCTTTAAATTGGCCAGAAAGCGATGAAAGACAATTCTTTGGACCGGACATGATCAAGGAAGCAGAAGAGCAAGTTCGCATTGTTCGTGATCAATTGAAAGCAGCCCAGTCTCGTCAGAAAATCTACTATGATCGTCATCATAGGCAAGAGAGCTACAATCTGGATGAGAAGGCTTACCTTCGGGTTACTCCTCTGAAGGGAACCCAATGTTTCGGTATCAAAGGCAAGTTGGCCCCACGTTACATCGGACCTTTCCGCATTCTTGCTAAACATGGAGAAGTTGCCTACCAACTTGAACTACCCCCGCACCTTTCCCGAGTACATGATGTATTCCATGTGTCCCAAATCAGGCGTTGCTTCAAGGACCCCATCCGCGAAGTCGACCATGAAACGCTTGATCTCCAAGATGACCTTTCTTATCGAGAATACCCCGTTCGTATTCTTGATTCTGCAGAGCGTGTCACTCGTCGTCATGAAAGTGCAATGGTCACACCACTCTGAAAGAGAAGCCACGTGGGAAAGAGAAGACCGTCTCCGTGCCGAGTACCCCACCTTCCTCCCGCAGACTTCTGAATCTCGTCTCGGGACGAGATTCTTTTGAGTGGGGGCGAGTTGTCACAACCCCAAGTTAGGTATGTGCTAGGATAAGCTTAGGCCTTTGCATCATGTAAAAATTTCAAAAAGAAATTGAAATGGGAGAAGGAACCCCCCAGATGATTTAATTCAAAAGGATAGAAATAAATCTTCTCCAAAAATTTCTTTTGTATTTTTGAAAAGTCCCATAAATGAGTAGGATCACATATAAAATGATGTGGTAGCAATCCCATGCTCATGGATTTTTCAAATATTCAAACAGGAGCATGGATTTAAATTTAAACCCCTATTTGAATTAAAGTTCAAATAATTTGAATTTTAAAAGTGCTCAAATTTTATAAGTGGTTAGCTCTATCTTTTATCAGGCCACATAAAAATTTGGGGCATTTAATAAAATGCCTAGGTATTTTTATCTAGGCAGAAAAAATAGAACAGAATTAAATAAAAAGAAAAGAGCAGAGAACCACTTACCTCACGCCCTGGGCGAAGCCCACCTTCCCCAGCCGGCCCAGCCCACCAGGGGGCTCCCCTGTCGTCTTCCCCGGGCACGAGCACACAGGTGCGTGCCCGGCATGCCGAAGCCGTCGCGGTGGCAGCTCCCTAGCCACGCCCCTGCCTCCTTCTCGACGCCACGCTCGCCAGGAGATGCCCAGGCCTGGCCTCCATTCCTCCTCACCGGCGAAGAACTGCATGGTCCCGAAACCCTAGCCGGCCATCGAGATGCTCCGGCGTGGCCACTGAGCGAACCAGCGCGGGCCTTCGTGTCCAGTCAACGCGCAACCGAGGTCTCCTTCGAATCCCCTTCCCAATTTGAGCAAGGGCACGACTCCGGCGATGTGGGCTTCGTCTTCTTCACCGCCTGCCTCCACGACTCCGACATCAAATCCCGCGTCCTTTAGCTCCGCTCCGGCTCCGACGAGCTCGTCAACGAGTTTGGGGTGAGCTTCCGCTTCGTTTGCCCCCTCTCGTGACTCTCCTCGTGCTCTCCCTCGCTAATTCGTCGTTGCCCGAGCCCAGCCGCCTCCATGGCCGATGCCCCCGAGCTCTGGAGCACGCCAGTGACCCCCCAATGGGTCCACTCGACGCGCGGGAGCACGAGCGACGTGCTGGTCCACTCCAATCCCTCCCCCGAGCCCTGTAGAGGAATTCCAGCGAGGCGCCGCCGTCTAGAAGCCGCCGGCATTGAGACCCACCATTAGAGCCCCCCTATTGACTCTCCTAATCACCCCTGGGCCACTGACCAGTGGGCCCAGGCTGCCTAATTAAGCAAGTTTATTTTTAAACTTGAGCTAATTAACCCCCAGCCACTGACAGCCCTGGCCCACCAGTCATCCCCCCCTGACGTCACAGTGACATCAGGCTGACGCAATAAATTGTTAAATCAATTTATTTAATTCAGAAAAATCCAGAAAATGCAATAAACTTTGAAATTCAATAACTAATTCATTTTAGCTCCAAATTGGACAAATAATATGTCTAAAATTATCAGAAAAATACAAGGATTATGAATATGCAACTTGTTTCTATGTTTGACCATCTTAAAATGGGTGAACAGTAGCAAACATGCATATGGATCCTTTTTGAATTCAAATTTGGAGTGAATTTGCAAATGACTTTGCAACACACTTCTTTTAGATGGATTCATCCACACATCAGAGGCTTTACGTCAGCTATACCACATCACTTCATGCTCAACCTTTTCAAATGAACTTTCATGCATTCAAATATATTTGAAATTCATCGATAAATCAAATGGAGTTTGAATTTGCAACTCAAATGCAATATACTCCTTTTAAATGAAATGCTCAACACATCAGTACCATGAACATCACCATTACAATCTTATTCATGTGATTGTGCATTGTACATTATGTTGATCCTATGATTGTCATGTTGCTGATAGAAGTGGAGCCGGAACCCGAGTTCACCCCCTTCGTTGAAGACCCCGTGACTGAACCTCGTCATCAAGGAAAGCAAACGCCCATTGATCATATCTATAAAATCCCAATTCCCTCTCAGTCTCGCTTATGCATGTTTAGGAGATCACCTGGTATCGATTCTACCGCATAGTTGAACCCATATTCGATGCATGACCTATCATCTTGTCACAGTAGTAAGAAAACCACAATCCTAGCTGACATAGGAGTTGACTGATATCATTTGGCCCCTGCAACTGTTACTGCTTATTGCATGCTTAGAGTTTACAATGAGGATGTTTTTGATGTGAGTCGGGATGATGGTGAACATGGTGTTGATGAAAGTGAAACTTTGTTGGTGAATCTACCCTAATACAAGGTGAACGATGAGAGGTTGTGTAGGAGTGCACAGTGGATTGTCTCGTTGAACACCGCCCTAAGCCCGAGTTCTTGTGTGGTGATCCAAGACGAAGAGTACTACCACATGTTGGGCACATGGACCCCCGCTCAACCTACTAACTCACACCTTCTCAGTTCAATGAGTCGCATTAGTTCGGAGTTCTGGTAGGTCCGTGGCACGGTCTGCGAAGTGGAAGAACGACTATTCAGACCGGCTTGGGACCCTGCACACATCTTCTAGGACCACATCGGTAAACCGGCCAGGTTCACGATGTGGATTCCAGCCCAGATAGGCATCTCCATTGGATTTGTGTTGGCTGTGAGGTAAAAGTTGTGGGAATTATCCTCGCCGGCACCTCTTGAACGGTGTCGAGTACAAAGGCGGTAACTGATAGTTTCATGTGTGTAGTAGTACACCCCTGCAGGGTTAATAAACTATTCGAATAGCTGCGTCCGCGGTAAGGGACTACTTGGAGAGCTGTGCTCGATTATTAGACAACTTGAACTGGATACTTCGAAAACACACCAAGATATGTGTGAGTGCTATGGTGTGCTCCTCGTGGGGAAGTCGAGGAAGTAACCATAGTGGTGTATTGGTTGGAGATGTAGTGGACTCGTGTACGCTTCTTACCTCAAGTTTGGTACTCGTAGTCCAGGACGAGCCAAGTCAAAGCTGGCACTTCTGCAAGTGAAACCCCACCTCCCTTTTCCTTGATACATGTGCGTGAGTAGTATAGTTCCTACGTAAGTCTTGTTGAGTATGACTTTGTACTCACGTTTGCTTATTCTATGTTTTAGATGAACCCATCTACCCGATGGTGGCTTCTCCCTGAAGCTCGAAGAATGAAGACTCAGACCAAGACCAAGCTAGTGTAGTCCCAGTCAGACGACTGTTCCCTCGTGGAGGGCTTGTTTTTAGATAAGGCTTCTCTAAGCCATTTGTTAAACTTGTCTGTACTCAGACCTACTTTGCCTCCGCATGTTTGATGTAATGTTGGATTACATACTTGTAATCTCTGTGTGCACTCTGTAAGAGTTATTAATAAAGATGTATAGATTGTAGATAATTGCAATGATACCTGCTGTTCATAATAGACATGTGTGCTGCGTGTATGTTTATAACATGCATGTCTTAGTATGGGTTTTCGAGACCTTAGTTGTGATCTGGCTGGCGGTATTTTATACACCAAGTGGCCCTTAGATGTGCGCAGCTTGGGGCATCGCGATGCGATTGCTCGAGACTCTGTCTCGTGCACTCTTTGATGTATGATCGAGCCCGCCCTAGACCCCGACTAAGTGATCGGGCTGGAGTAAGTCTATGTAAGAGTTATGAGATAGTCGATAGTATGGTTGAGGCGACTTGTCTGTGAATATGGGAGTTCATCACCCATATCATTTAGACTTGTGTGCGGACGATGAGGACCCATCTCAGTTGATCATCCGGCCTGGATGGGATGCCCCTCACGTACGATGCTTTCCGAGAACGTTCTGTTCTTGGCCTTGTCTGCTTAGACAAGTGGGTACGGTTCTCGGCTCTCCATATGACTATGTCGTAGCGGGACTTGCATACGCTAACCGCGGGTCCTGTCACTTCCATATACTGTACCTTCATGAATGACAGGTCGAACGCCCATACTAACAAATATCGGTACTCTCATGGTGGTCAACAAGAGGGTTTCCTGCAGGAAACAAGTCTTGGCTTCTACTCACCGTATCATTTGAGATTCGCAAGGGTTGCAATGTACAGGGGTCAGAACATCGTACCATTCTAAAGTTTAGGCTTAGCATCGTCGTCTCTCTGTATTCTAGGTAAGTCACTCTAGATTTACCATCCCACATAACAAAGCAAATAATAAGAGTAATCGTTATGGTGGCCAATCCATTCCGCACCAAAATCATTATCTTGTATATGGGTTAGCGAATCTCGCATTCTAACACTCGGGCATCCTCACAAGCACTGCAAAAATCTTCTCCACGAACTGAGTTCGGGTAAATCCGTGGTTTCTGCATGCCAAACAAAACAACTATCGTTTTCTTCACAAATCTCAGGTTTTACGTAAACTCGTATGAAATTGTCGGTTGGCAAAGTCGTAGCTTCCTCCACGGTCCTTCTTTACGCAAGAGCGTGCTTGATTCTTTTCCGATCCTGCGGCTTGGGGTTTATGGCTTACCTCATGTATTGCCAATCTTAAATTCTGCTTGGGTTACAAATATTCTTCATCTCAAACATAAGTCTTGCTTCTCATTCTTAAAATCCAGCTATACTTCTTCCTTATACTCCTGGAGAAACTAACAAGTCTTCAAGTGGCATTATGTTTAGCTTCTTGATACTTCCTCCAAAGGTCTTTCGTAGTTAACGCTTCTCTCACTGTTATGGTAATTATATAGGATAACACCACTCTTTAAAATTTTGTATTTTCTTTATATACTTACGTTTAGCTTCTGAATCACTTCTCCTTGATTGTAGTGTTACTTCTCATAAATATCCAATTCACATGAGTGGTTTATTTTCTGACCAAAGGCACATACTAGCTTCATTGATTCTCAAATTGATCATTGTAATCTCATATAATTACACATATCCATCTGACGTTTCTAGTTAACATAACATTTCCTACTACACTTATTGCATGCTTCATATCTAATATCTCGTCATAATACTTCTATCCATTACGATATTCTCCGGCAAAGGGATCTTTCTCATTGCAGCAAAACCGATTTCTCCTTTCTAGTATCGGGGTCTCATTGTGAGTACATAAGCTCCTTGAGGCTTTGTCTTCCTTTCAGGGAATTTGGTAGAGTAGTGCCCTGTTTATCTGCACCTAAAACATATGACTTGACTTCGATCCTTCTTTGCAGAAATTCGGTTCTTCTGGGGATACACACTGCTTTCATCATCTCCATCCTTGGATTTCTGGGATGCATTCATCTCCTCTACATTCTTGACGTCTTTAACACAAGCGGTGTTCTCCGGGGTGTAAGGCTTCTTCTGTGAATCTTGAGTCATCCTCTTCTTCTTGGTCTGGGTTTTTCGTCTTGCGAGAAGATCGTAGTCTTTGCAAGGGCAACCAGGTGCATAATATCCATCCTTGTTACAATGCCAACACATGACACTTCCAAACACCTTGTGTTTCTTTCTCGACCTTTCTATGTTGCTCCAATCTTCTATTTCTTGTTGGTCATACTCCACTTCTATTGTCAGGAATTTACCCAGATACTCGTCCCCCTTCTTTGTCCAATTTTGTGAAATATGTCCTTCTTCTCCACATGAATAGCATGTCTTGATGCAAACTGGGGTTGATGTTTCTTCAAGAGGGTCTTTAACATGTTCCTTCATCATGAGTACTTCTATCTGTTTACTAGGAGCTTCCTTCATCCCTTCCTTATGTTGTTGGATCACTTTCTGTACCATGGGGTATAAGTTACACTGGGCGGGGTAATGGGTAGTTCCTTCACACAAGAAATAGGTAACCTGCCTAGTGGGACATTCTTCAGCTAGGTGACTTTCTTCACAATAAGGGCATTCATCCCGATGTTCCTCGTGGGTGTGTCCTATTTCTCCACAGATATTGCATGCGCATGGTTTCTTCTTATCATTTATACTAGCCTTCCTTGTTCGGGTGACAAGACGAGATGTTAGTAGAGTCAGTTTCAATTCCTCCCAAGTGATTTCTTCTTGCCATCCATTGATAGCTTGGTACATCCTCCACCAAGTAGGAGCACCTTCTGCAAAGTACTGAAGAGCATATTGCACCATATCGTTTCTCTCAACACTGTTATCCTTCATGTGATCCTCCATGTTCTGAATCCATTGTTCGGTATCCAACCGAGTCATCGCTCCGGAAAAGATTAGTTCATCTCCATACACCATCTATGGGGTCCAAGGGTTTTGGATTAGGGAATAAGTTTGGAGGGGAGGGGAGAACAACACAAAAAGATAACACACAAATCACCGCATCTAACGTGAGCATATAATAGGGGTTTAGTCCTCTAAAGGTCATGGGTAATCTTGGGATCTTCAGAGTTTTCAAAAAATCTTTGAGTCTTCAAAATCTTCGATAATTGTAGTTGGTAACTTCCATTCTTCCAATGCACGGTATAATCCTCTTTATACTGAATTGGTCATGAGTCCAATAACTTGTCCTTCTCGATGTAGCGTAAGATGATCCTTCCAAATAGTCAAAGTGGTACGTGTATAGTCTAACTTGTTTGGGGGTAAGAGGGAGTGTTTGATAAAACTCAGAAAAGATAACAAGTATTGGATTTTTATTTTTCAAAATAATTTTTTTGTAATAGAACTTCCTATGGCTTTCCAGTTTCTAGGGTCACAACCTACAGTCAACATGTGCTCTGATACCATCTTGGAACGACCCGGTCTCAACGGGAACCAAGTCTACTGTTCTTCTGTGCTATCCCTGGATCAGTATGCTTGCACACACAATACTCGATGAAATACCATAGTATCACATGTCATAAATTAACATAAATACATGGTATTTATTACCTTACAACCCTTAGGCTAGAATACACAGCAGGACAATCAATATATAAGTGGAGTCCCATCAACACCAAAGGCAAAGTTGAGTGTAGACTTCACGACCCTATATCGTATCACTTACTCGTCGTATATAATCCTGCAACACCGAAGGTTAAAGCCCGACAACAGGTCAGTACATTTGAATGTACGGCAAATCGTATCCCGGAAAGAAGTAAACTTTCCTACAATACATGCAATTTGGCTAGTGAAGCTTCTACATTTATTTTTGCAAAAAGCTAATTTTCCCAATAGAATAATAATAACTAAGTTCTACAATAGCATACGATTGAGATGGAAAAACTCCACTCAATCTATCCCAAAGTGATTAAACCAATGAGTTAATTAAAGACGATGAGACAAATCAATATTACCACATCTAGTTGCTCAAATTGTCCATAACCGGGGACACGGCTAATCGATTAGTTTTACATTCTGCAGAGGTTTGCGCACTTTTCCCCACAAGACTCGATCGCCTCTTTTGTAGTTCATCACACTGCATGATGTATGACAACTGGAAGATCGAGACATGGTCTTTCAGAAGAGTCCCTTACTCCGGTAGAACCCATCCCATCTACTCACAACTACGTTCACATCACTACCAAGTAAGAGTCCCTACAACTGATCAACCAAGCCAGATCCAATAGTAGCTTGTGGTTGCACATGTAAGCTTCTAGGTATGTCAATACAATTAGTCCCTTTGAGCCTGAGTGGCTTTCCGCAGTCATCACTGGCCATGCCCAGGATACTCACAACGATCCCACCTAGGTATTTCATTAACTTTATCTTGGTCCTAATTACTACATTATCACTCACCTCATAATGATTCACTTCCCAATCCACGTCTCTTAGCATAGCAATTTCATAGTATACGATGGTGACAATGATGTCAGGATCAGACCTACCCCAATGAACTCCTGGGTGCAATCTAAAGAAGAAGAACTAATGCATTGAAAACATAGGTAATAGGGAGTATGATCAAAGATATGACTTGCCTTGAATCTTGATGAAGTTATTCGCGCTCACAATTCCGACAATTCTACTCGTCACACTCCGAGCAATCTATCGTAACCAAGCACACAAGGTTGCACACAATAAATCAACAATCCAAAAGAAGGAAAACAAAATTTTGAAACTCCAAAATGAACCGAAACAAAAGGTTATTTAAAACACATCACTATTGAGGTAAAAGTGGGATGCAAAGTGTCTAGAATATAGGGTTTAGCTAGGGTTTTAATTTGCAAAAAGAATCAATAAAATCCGAGTTGTAAAAAAAAGATACGATCAAAAGAAACTTGAATTTGAATATGATCAGATTCGATTATTTTGGAAAATCACACATCAAAGTTTAGGGTGGTATTGGGTAGAGGGTTTCTTCAAGTTCACAGGGTGAAATCTCACCCATGATCTCCTGATAGAGTGAATAATAAATAGCACTAGCACTGGATCTCAGATTGCAAAGCCCGTAATAGTTGTGATTTCCTATCTTGACAGATACAACTGGTGTACCTGAAATTGGGCTCTTATTCTTAGCTCCAACAATGTTAGTTGAAACAACACAAAATTTTATCTTGGAATCTGAATCATCATTAGTAACTAAATCTTTAACCATCGCAACTTGAGGATCGACATTGATCAGGTCCTCAGGTTCGTCAGTTCTTCTCCCACTTTTATTTATTATGCCTGTCACAAAGGAATGCTCCCACATCCTTGTAGGAAAAGGGGGATTTTCATAAAAGACTGCAGGCAGAATAGGGCCAGCAACATGAATATCAACAAGTAATTCTTTAAAGGGCTTATGGTACTGAGCCTTCTCTTCTTTCGAAGAGTCAATGTGAGAGGCAAAGTTCTTGCAAAAATCAATCATAAGCTGGGAATCAAGACCAATCTTAGAACAAAAGGTATTAAAATAATCAGTTTTCACATAGCTCTCAATATAATCATGCTCATAATTTATAGCGGGTTCAATACCTTTATCGATTTCCCAGTCTTCAGTATTCTTTCGAATCCTCTCGATGAAATCCCATTTTTTTCAATGCTTCTTGTTTGGAATACCCCGCTAGAGGAGGTATCCAACATCTCCTTATCTTGACGAGAAAGCCTGGCATAAAATTTTGTAAGTATAATATTTTTGGGGAGTTCATGGATAGGACATTTGAACATTAGGGATTTAAGTATCCCCCCAATCTTGAACGATGCTCTCTCCATCGCGAGACCAAAAGTTGTAGATGTAGTTCCTGTCTTGATGAATTTCATGAAGAGGATAAAAGTTTGTATAAAAGAGAGACATAAGATCTTACCAATTAAGTAGATGTGTGTTATCAAGGAGCCTATACCAATCTAAAGCTCTACCTATAAGTGATATGGAGAATAATTTCTTCATGATGAATTCCAGTGACACGCCTGCAGATTAAATAAGGAACATAGTTGTGATAAATATAGCAAGTGTTCACCTGGATGTCTATCTCCTGCATTACGATTAGATAAGACATAATTGATAATACCATACTGTATTTTGTAAGGCACAATTTCAGTAGGGGTAGGAGTGACCACCACAGTTGTGGGGAGTTTCCCCATAAACAACGATCCAAGAGTAGAGGTGTCCATAAAGACAAAAGTAGCAACAACAAAAAATAAAAACAGAAATAAAAAATTCCTTACCAGCTTCACTTACTAATAGCGCTACGCTCCACGGCAATGGCGCCGGAAAACAGTACTTGATGACCCTCAACTGTAGGGGATCGTTTGTAGCATTTTTGATAAATAAGAGTGTCGAACCAAACACTACTAGAAAAAATGCCTTTAATGGCGCACTATGTTTTGACATCAATGGCGCACTTTGGGTGCGCCATTACTAGCACGCCATTAGTAAGTCACAGTAATGGCGCACATCTAGTGCGCCATTACTATCTTGTATGCTAATGGCGCACCAGAAGTGCGCCATTACTAAGGCCTGAAATGTGCCACTGATGTTACTGGTCCCACCACATGTGTGTCTTCTGCTCATGGTTACTAATGGCGCACTTTCAGGTAGTGCGCCATTGTTGTGTTTCTCCACATGCGCCACTAAAGCACACTATGTGGACCATTACTATGAATATCAGTTTTTTTCTTTTTCTTTTCTGTATTTGCACAGATATAAACAGCAGATTTATAAACAACACAGATATAAATAGCAGATTTATAAACAACACAGTAGAAGATTAGTCTCTGATTACAAATCATCATATTAGTCTCCGAATTCAAAATACCGAACAAAGTTAGAACATTACAAGTCTCGAGTAGCGAATTTGATCACATTACAAGTCGATATATCTAAACTACCATGGCATTGAAGAAGAGGGTGGAGGCCACGATGAGCATCACCGTGACCAAAGTGATCTTCATTCGGTTCCTCCTCTGCTCCCTCCTCTCCCCCGCCAGATAGCGCGGGTATCTAGCTTCCGCCTCCGCCCTTGTGGGGTACCCTTTGTAACTGTTACCGCTAAAACGGTGAACCTATCTCCGACAATCCTTCCATTCGTCGTATACTCTGGGAATCCTAGCAATGTACACGACATACGACGGCATCTGCTTTATGCACTGGACAAACAAAACATTAAGCGAAACTTACAGATAATATTTAAGCAGTACACGTATACAACAAAATTAAGGACCAAAGTAAGAGAAAAGCAACACACATTAATAGCACATGGTTCATGGTCCTAGTAATAAATAGCATCAATTACATATAAGTTCAATGATGACTGTTTAAACTAAGGAGACATATGTACAGAAAAGTTCATAAAGTTTATACAACACACGCGAGCTCTCGTCGATAGTCCAGAACTACATAGCTAGGCGCATGGGCATCAATATTTTTGACTCCGCTCACGGGCCGGAACGTGGGTGAAGCCACCGTCTATCGTGATGGTCATGAATGAGCGATCGCCGAAAGCCTGCAATCTTAGCATTGTATCTATTTCACGGTTGGACAGTTGATTGTTGAGGTAGAACTCCCCCGTGTTACGAAGGACATCTTCAGAGATGATATCTGCCAACTCCGACTGGATGCGAAAGAATTCTTGTCTGAGGTCGGCGTCTTGGATTACCGACAAGCGTTCGGCCCAGTGCTTGAGATGAGCTGGGAGCGTAAGCTGCTGCTGGTCCCGTACGAACGCCCGCATGTGATGGATGGCGTAATAGGCATCCTTCTGACTGCCAGGCGGCTGCTTGACGCAGTCGAACTTTTTTACGTGAGTGAACACATGCGCGCCGTACCTAACAACTTCCTTCTTGAAGGTGACTCCAGATTTGGAGTAGCGCGAGAGTGCCTCATCGAGAACTTTCTTGATATTTGTGTAGTCTTTGTTCGACTCACGGTCCGGGTCCAAATACGTGGCCATGGACCCTTTCGGGTTTAGAGCGATGAGTGGGTACTTTGTTTCATCACTGCACACAACATGGATGTTAGGAAGAAAAGAAAGACCAAAATCTAAGCAACCTAATGTACGTTACGGGGACGTGAGGGGATGACTTACTCGGGAAAGTAAGGCACGAGGAAGTTGTCCTTATCCTTGTTCGCCAGAATGACGCCTTCGAGGTAATCACTAGCGAGTCGCCGGTCCCCAGGGCTGGTCAAGAGCCTGGCACGCATGTAGAAGGGGTCGACTATAACGATGTCCGGGATCTTGTCTCTAATGATCCGCATCTCCATACTAAGCGCAAATAGCCGAACGAATGTGTAGTGCATCGGAAAAAGGTGAAACATAGCGAAGATGTCATCAAACTGCAGGAAGATCACACGTCCGATGTCGCAAGCAACAAAGCCCTTTCCCTCTGGCACCTTGGCGGTGAAAACCGGGTATGACACATCATTCTCTCTGAGACGCCGCGTCTCTGTATTCAGAACAATGTCATGCAGACTCTTCATAGCACCGGTTGCAGCATTGAGCATTGCAGCAGATAGCTTTGGCCTACCCGCCACATGCACCCTCGACATGATTCCGTCGGGTCTTGGTGGCCCGTCTTGAGCACGGATCGTCGGTGCCGGCTGGCTCGCAGTAGTGGGACCCTTCCTCATGTAATGGGACCTTTACCTGCTCGGAGATCGCCTTCCTGAGTGCGTTGGGGCTGATAACATTTCGCGCCTCGGCCGTCTCAGCCTCGGTGAAGGCGGCAGCTGGAGGCGTCTCCTGAGAACTGAACAGTCGACGCTTATTTTTGGAATTCATCTCCGCGCTACGAGATAGGTGGGAGGAGTCTTTTGCACCAAGGTTTGGTTCTTGAGAAGCAGGCGGGAAAAGGTCGTCCATGTCGCACCCACCGTGTTCCTCGTAGAAGTCCTCAACACGGGCAAGTAGTGTGTTGGTGTTGGTGTTGCTCCGATCTTGGGCCACATCGATGTCCGTGGGGTGGTGGCCCGGATCAGCCGACGGTGTTGCAGCGGTCTTGGCATGGCTTGGCGCCGGCACGACTAGCGGTGGGGTGGAGTAGTTCCCCACCCCCAAACGAATCTGGCACTTCAGCCAAAGCATGCTCTAGTTCAAGCAGCCGTGGAGGTCCATCACATCTTCGTCCTCGGCTCCAGGGGGTCGATAGGGAAGTAACAATTCTCCGTAGCCATCCAGCACCCGAATCAGTTGAACCTTATACACGTTGGCTGGCATTGGATTACCATGGAACACGCGGATGCCCGGTTGAACGATTCTTCCCACGGAAACATCGACCAAATCCTCGTCCACGAAGTGTAGGAGAGTTCATGGAATGTTGACGGTGCCCTGCGAAAACATGTAGGGCATCAAGGATGCCCAGTCAAAGGCAAAAGGAGATGAAGTCATTGGCCGAGGCTTAGTTACCGTGATGGCGTCGAGCTCGGCTAATGTTGATGGACTGCCAACGGGGGGCGGGCATGTAACGGAGGGGGCGCTTGCTCCTGAGGTGTCGGGCGTTGGTGTTTTACGCTACAATACTTGCGCCGTCGCAGGGGTCACAAACGCATCCGCCGTCGGGGACACCGTCGCGGCCGCAGCCGGGGAAACCGTCCTGGCCGCCGCCGGGGTCACAAACGCATCCGCCGCCGGGGACACCAACGAGGTCACCGCCGCTGTCGTCGCGTTGTGAGAGTTGCTTCCCATGAAGCTAGGAATCAAGGGCAACCCCTCTTGACCGATCGCAAGCCAGTCTCGCATGAACACAAACAAGGAAGGCATCATGTTGTTGAGCGCATGTCCAACTTGTTCTTCCACAATGCGTGGAATCTGCTCCATTCTTTCCTGGAGTAGTGCCTCCGAGCCGCTAGTGCTTTTCTCCTTTCGCCTAGTGTTATAGTAATTCGACCATTTTGTGGAAAAGCCTTTGCTGGACACACGACCAGCTGACGACGGCTTACTAAGCTTATCATTTTTCTTGAGTGTGTTGATCTCCCTATTTAAAGAGTTGTCCCAAGGGGCGATAGGCGGGGACCCCGCGCTGCTGCCTTCAGTTTCCTGCACAAGGAACGCGGGGACCATTCAGAAATTTGGCTTCACTAATTTTAAAATGCAACCATATGGAGCTAATTTAACAAGGGGGGTATTATTTACCAGAAGCCGCTCAAGCTCCTCCATCTTCGAATCCGTCGTAAGCTCCCCTGTTATCTGGTTCCTCTTGTACCAGGCCTTGACATAGTTATCTGTAGGCTTATCTCCGTATTTTTTGAAGAGGGGCGATAGGCCTTGCACGGCACGCTCCGCGTCCTCCTTGTCCCATTTCGGTTCAGCCACTCTGTAACCGCCGGGACCGAGTCTGTGAACCCCTAAGTTCAATTCCCGCATACTTTTCCCCCACTGACTCGATTCACTGGTTAAGGTGTCCTCGCACTTAAGCTTGAACTCCTCGTAGTCAGTTTCGCTGATCGAAGGATTTGACTCCTTGATCTTCTCGTAACTAACACCTTTACTAATCATTTTCTTCACCGTGCTTCTCCAAGTAGCCAGGGATGTGCTCATCTTCGTGAGGGTGGCACTGTTCACTTTATTCCCTTGGAGTTTTGTGTTTGCGAATTGAGCGGGGAACTTGTATCGGTTGTGCAGCTTCATGAAGAGGAGGTTGCGCAAATTCGCTCGGTCAGGATGCCTTAGGTTCTCGGTGTTGATCGAGACGGTGCCCCGGAGAATGCACCCGAGTCCCGCGCCCCCAAGATGCTCGGTGGAATGCCACCGAGCCACCCGAGCACGCCGCTGCCTCTCCAACCTCCACCTACCCCTCTCGGCTCTTCTACAGGCGCCATAGAGACGTACGTCGAACGCCGCCTCCATTCTCCCCCTCCAGGGCAGCTCCTGCTCTCCCTCTCGCCAAGCTCCGCAACGAACAGAACCCGGTAGTCGCCATGGTGTGAAGCTTGCGCGGCCACCGCCGTCCCCGAGCCGCACCGACGTGTCTCTCGTCTTCGCCGCCGTCCGCTACACCGAGCCGAGTAGTCAATCGCAAGAAGGAGCCTCTGCTCGCGACGCCCGCATCATCTTCCCCAACTCCGGCCGACAAGCTTCGCCGGGAAATTGCGCCTCCGTCCTTCCTTCTCCAGCCACGCCGTCACCACCGTTGGACACAGGGTGAGTCACCAGTTCGTCCCCACCCAGCCGTGGCCCCTTCTTCTTCCTCTTTCGGGATCCGCCATGGGAGCCGAGCTCGGCCTCCGCCATGGATGAGCCCAAGCTCGCTCTCGTGAGCTTCTTCTTGCACCAACGCGCGCACCATGATCCCCGTCCTCCTAGCGTTCGAATGAGCTAACCCCCGCACCAAATGAAGCACCACAGCGAGTTCAACCTCGAGCTCGGGCTTCTTCCGCCAATAGGGCACGCTGTCGTCGTCGTTCCGAGGCACCCCAGCACCCCCAGCTTTCTCCAATCAAAGCGCGACGACGAGATCTTCAACCTGGTGGAAGCAGCGCTCATTTTGGACCATAGGAACGCCGTCCCCGTGGACGCCGCCGTCTTGGGAGGTCGCCGGAGACACGCCGGCGACGAGGTCCACGTGGCACGGGATTAGCCCTAATCCCTCCCCCCTATGAGGCTTACAGGTGGGCCACCCAGGCCATTAAACCCCCGTTAAGTTTAATCCAAATTAAACTGTTAATTAAAATAACAGTGAGACACTGCCATGTGGGCCCTAGGCCAGACTAATCTCTCTGATTAGTTTAAATCAAATTAAATTTTTTAATTAAACAAACAGACACTGACATGTGGGACCCAGAGGTCAGTGGCCCCTTGACGCCAGCATGCTATCATGCTGACGCAGTAAATGCTTATTTGAATTAAAACAATTCAGAAAATTCCAGAAAAAGGTTTAACTTGGGAAATTCATAACTAATTCATATTAACTCCAAATTGGACAAATAATATGTCTAAAATTATCAGAAAAATGCAAGGAATGTGAATATGGACTTTTTTTTCATGTTTGACCAATTTAAATTGGGTGAACAGTGTCATTTGTCCATATGACATTAATTTGAATTCAAATTTGGAGTGAATTTGCAAATGACTTTGCATTCCACTTCTTTTAAATGGAATTGTACCCACATTGCAACCATGAATATCACCATTGCAATCTTATACATGTGATTGTGCATTGTACATTATGTTGATTCTATGATTGTCATGTTGATCATAGAAGTGGAGCCGGAACCCGAGATCACCCCCTTCATTGAAGACCCCGATACTGAACCTCTCCAGCAAGGCAAGCAAACCCCCATTGATCATGTCAAAAAAATCCCACTTCCCTCACAGTCTCGCTTATGCATTGTTTAGGATGATTACCATGCTACGTTTCTACCGCATAGATGAACCCATTCATTTGCATGACCTATCATTTGTCACAGTAGTAAGCAAACCACAATCCTAGTAAATGTAGGAGTTGATTGATATCGTGTGGCCCCTGCAACTGTTACTACTTATTGCATGCTTAGAGTGATACAATTTTGATACTGTTATGTGAGTCGGGATGGTAGCAATCATGTTGATGATAGTGGAAATGTGTTGGTGAATCTACCCTAATACAAGGTGAACGATGAGAGGCTCTGTAGGAGTACACAGTGGGTTGTCTCGTTGAATACCGCCTTAAGCCCGAGTTCTTGTGTGGTGATCCAAGCTGAAGAGTACTACCACATGTTGGGAAAATGGATCCCCTCTCAACCTACTAACTCACCCCTTCTCAGTTCAATGAGTCGCAGTAGTTCGGAGTTCTGGTAAGTTTGTGGCCTGCCTGCAAGGTGAGAGAACGGCTCAACCGATACCGGCTTATGCACCACGCACACATCTTCTGGGACCACTTCGGTAAACCGGCCTCGTTACGAATGTGGAAACCATCCCAGATAGGCGTCTTTATTGAACTTGAGTTGGCTGTGAGGTAAAAGTTGTGGAGATTATCCTCGCCGACACCCGCTTGAAGGGTGACGAGATCCCGACGGTAACTGATAGTTTCATGTGTGTAGCAGTACACCCCTGCAGGGTTTATAAACTATTCGAATAGCCACGTCCGCGGTAAGGGACTACTTGGAAAGCTGTGCCTGATTATTAGACAACTTGAACTGGATACTTCTAAAACTTGCCAATATAAGCGTGAATGCTATGGCATGCTTTCTCGTGGGGAAGTCGAGGAAGGCACCATAGTGGTGTAATTGGTTGGAGACATGTAGTGGACTCGTGTACGCTTCTTAACTCAAGTATGGTACTCGTAGTTCAGAACTAGCCAAGTCAAAGCTGACACTTCTGCATTGAAACCCCACCTCCCTTTACCTTGATACATGTGCATGAGTAGTATAGCTCCTACGTAAGTCTTGCTGAGTACGACTTTGTACTCACGTTTTCTTATTCTATTTTTTAGATGAACCCACTGACCCCGAAGGTGGATTCTTCCTCGAGCTCGACGACTGAAGACCAAGCTAGTGTAGTCCCAGTCAGCAGACTGGTTCCCTCGTGAAGGGCTTGTTTATAAATAAGGCTTCTCTAAGCCATTTGTTAAACTTGTCTGTACTCAGACCTACTTTGCTTCCGCATGCTTGTTGTAATATTGGATCACGGTCTCGTGATCTCTGTGTGCACTCTGTAAGAGTTATCAATAAGGTTGTACACTTTGTAGAGAATTGCAATGATACCTGTTGTACATACTAGACATGTGTGCTGCGTGTATGATTATAACATGCATGTCTTAGTATGGGTTTTTGAGACCTTAGTTGTGATCTGGATGGCGGTCTTTTATACACCAGGTGGTCCTTAGATGTGTGCAGCTTGGGGCATCGCGATGCGATTGCTTGTGACTCCGTCACATGCACACTTTGATGTATGATCGAGCCCGCCCTAGACGCCGACTAAGTAATCGGGCTGGAGTAAGTCTATGTAAGGTTTATGATACAATCGATAGTATGGTTTAGGCGACTTGTCTATGAGTATTTTAGTTCACCGCCCATAGCATTTAGACTTGTGTGCGTACGATGAGGACCCATCTCAGTTGATCATCCGGCCTGGATGCGATGCCCTCACGTTCGATGCTTTCCGAGAACGTTCTGTGCTTGTCCTTGTCTCCTTAGACAAGTGGGTACGGTTCTCGGCTCTCCATATGATTTCGTTGTAGCGAGGCTTGCATACGTTAACCCCGGGTCCCGATAGACTTGGTATCAGAGCAGGACTAACTGTAGGATTATCAGCCTTGGCCGAAGTCGAGTCTAGCTTGCTATAGTTATATAGTTACTCTGGGTATATAAGGGAACAACGTAAGGCTTCTTTTTTCTCCTTACCTTCATCGTTCTGAGTTCTGAGTCACCCTCACTTTTTCTACGGGAAGATAGGACTAGGCTCATCTATGTCTTACTAGAACATCTCGTTGATTGCTTCCTTGTAGCCGTAGGAAAGTTGTGTTCGGTTTGCTAGAGTTGTTGTGCTTCCAGATTTCTTACATCGTATGTAAGTGTTGTTTCCATGTTGTAAGAAATTGTCTTTTCTTGCAATTACAGCCGTTATGCTGTCCGAGTCATTCCAAGTTCCTTCATAATCTGATGCATTTGCAAACTCCTTCTTTCTGTTTCAGATGGCAGATCTTCTCCCTCGGCAGATTGTTCGTTTAACTAGGTGCCTCGGTGTGCGTGGCCATCCCGCCATGTTGATCGAGATGATGTCCTTGATTGGCTATCGATGGTATCATGAGTACACCGTTGAGGAGCAGTTCCTTGACTTCAACCAGACTCAGTTCCACTGCACTGTCAGGATCTACCCGCACCACACTGGAGTCACTCAGCCTATCCACTTTGGACATGGCATTGGCATGACTGAGAACATGGCTGTGCAGGATGCTGCATACTCATGTAGAGGAGCACACTATGCTTGGAGGCACATCTTTCCACTATATCCCTGCTGCACTTCCAGGAGAAGAGGGATATTACACCGGATTGTACTCAGATCACTCCTTGGAGGATCCTTTGCTTCAGATCACCGCTCGACACGCTTGTGATAGAGATCGTGATGCACGTGCCCTCCGTTTTGAGCTTCACACCACCCGTGTCCGTCTGTATCGAGCACTTACAATCCTGGCTCCTTTTGTGAGTGTTGGATCAGTGGAGTATGATGCTATCTACCCAGTCAGGACACAGATGCCTTCTCGAGTGGCTTGGCCCGAGATTGGAGGCATTTTTCCACCCCGTGGTCCTCTGCTTCCACCCTACCCTGGACCTAGGCCCAATGCTTGCCCAAATGGATATCAGGGTCCACAGGCCTCCGTGTTTTCCGATGGTCACCTTCAGCTACCGGGATACGCGGGTAACTTTTACGAGGATTACTATGGAGATGGAGATGAGTGAGACCACCTGTGGTCTTACTTTAGTGAGGATGTAGTAGTATCTTAGTATATTGTACGCAAGGTGTTCTAAGTTCCAGAGGCTTAGATAAGTAATGTATAGGAAGTCAGAGTGCCTCTGAAGGATGTATCATCTTCATCACGTTTGTATTAGCTTGGAGCTTGTAACAAAATGATGTATGGTTTGTATGACAGTTTGTGAATATATGGCTTGTATGCTTTTATCACCATGTTGTCAAGATGATTACTTCCTTTGCTCTATGATTCTTCCAGTACCTTCAATACCTTGTTTAGACTCTTCCAATCAACTCTGTTTGACTTTGGTTTTCACCTTCAGGATGTCTCAAGGATCCCGTGGCCAGCTTGGTCGTGCCCATGGTCGTGGGAATGAACCGGAGGAAGGCAACCTTCCACCGCCACCCACGATGGCTCAGGTTTTGATGGAGGTTGAGAGGAACCGCCGAGACTCTCACCAGTTGGTGGAGGTCATTGCCCGCAACACCACTCAGCAGCGCAACGAGTTGGTGTCTTTGAATGACTTCATCCGGCTTCATCCCCCGGTTTTTAGGTACTCCACCGAGCCCCTTGACGCCGATGATTGGCTTCGCAGCATCGAGAGGAAGCTCCAGGCAGGCCATGTTGCATATGGTGACAGGGTTAGCTATGCCACCTACCACCTCAAGGGTGCAGCTAGCTCTTGGTGGGAGAATTTCCTGAACATGCGTCCTGCGGGACCGCCCACAACTTGGGATGAGTTCTGCACTTCATTCCGTGAGCACCACATTCCAAAGGGTCTTATGGACCGCAAACGTGAGGAGTTCTGCAATCTCACCCAAGGCAGAAGGACTGTTGACGAGTTTAGTCGTGAGTTCAACCGACTGACTCGTTATGCTACTGAAGAGGTATCCACCGACGCCAAGAAGCAAGAGAGGTTCCGCCGTGCACTCAATTCTGGACTCCGTCGTGAGCTCAATCTGCATGACTTCGCCACCTTCCAGGTCCTTGTCAACAAGGCCATCAAGGCGGAGGACATGAACACCCCCAATGACTTCCGCAAACACCCTAGAGACGATGGTTCATCCAGCTCAGGCTCTCAGAAGCGCAAGATCTAGGTCCCCAACAACATGTTTCGCCAGAACAACCCATCGAGGCCATCCTATGTGGCGCCTCGTCCACCAGCTTCGTTCCACCCCGCTCCACCGAACAACCCAGCTCCCCGCACTGTCTTTGGAGCCTGCTACAAGTGTGGTCAGGCAGGTCACTACTCCCGCGACTGTCCCCAGAACCAGATCCAGAATCAGAGAGCTCCACCCCGTGCCGGAGGTAACAACAATGGTCGTGGAAAGCCACCCCCGAAGGTCTTCACCACCAAACCAGCTCCTCCCGCCAATCGTGGACGTGTGAACCAGATATCAGCTGAAGAGACTGACGACACTTATGACGTCATTCTTGGTACGCTCCCAGTCAATTATGTTCCTACTTCCGTTCTTTTTGACCCAGGAGCATCTCATTCATTCATGTCGGAAAGTTATCACTTCGTCATGAGTTTTCCTTTGTGGAAATCTCCACCCCAATGATAATTCAAACTCCAGGTTCAAGATGGAAAACTAATAGAGTAAGCCATGGTAATCAAATTGCAATTGAGGGTTTAGTATTCCTTGCTTCACTCATAGGCTTCAAGTCTTCAGACATTGATGTCATCCTTGGTATGGATTGGTTATCAAGACAAAATGCTTTTCTTGATTGTAAAGCCAAGTCAGTTAGACTTACCCACCCTTCAGGCCAGACAATAGATTATTCCTCACCAAGATTGAGAACCCAGATGCATTCTTTGAATGTGCTTCCCCTTCCCGACCTTGAAGATATCCGGTGGTTCGTGACTTCCCAGATGTCTTTCCTGAAGAGCTGCCGGGAATGCCACCCGACAGGTGTGTAGAGTTCATAGTGGATCTTATGCCAGGAACCGCACCAATTTCCTGACGCCCATACAAAATGGCCCCACGTGAGTTAGCTAAGCTTAAAATCCAACTTGAAGCTTTGTTGGCAAAAGGCTTCATCCGCCCTAGCTCATCGCCTTGGGGTTGCCCCGTTCTGTTCGTAACGAAGAAAGATGGAACAGAAAGGATGTGCGTAGACTATCGCCCGCTAAATCTAGCGACGATAAAGAACAAGTACCCACTACCCAGGATCAATGACCTTTATGATCAACTTGCTGGATCCTCTGTCTTCTCCAAGATGGATTTGAGATTAGGCTATCATCAAATCAAAATCCGAAACGACGACATACCAAAAACGGCTTTCACTACTCGTTATGGTCTTTATGAGTACACCGTCATGTCCTTTGGTTTAACCAATGCCCCCGCCACTTTCTCGCGTATGATGAATTCGATCTTCATGGAGTACTTGGATAAATTTGTTGTAGTTTATCTTGATGACATTCTCATCTACTCGAAGAACGAAGAAGAAGATTCCGAACATCTCAGGCTCGTATTGATGAAACTTTGAGAGCATCGCCTGTATGCTAAATTCTCCAAGTGTGAATTTTGGCTACCAGAAGTGACCTACTTAGGCCACGTGATTTCTACAAAAGGCATTGTTGTGAATCCCGAGAGAGTTCAGGCCGTCCTTGACTGGACTCCACCTGAATTGGTTAAGCAAGTTAGGAGTTTTCTTGTCTTAGCAAGCTATTGCCGCCGCTTCGTCGAGAACTTTTCTAAAGTTGCAAAGCCTCTAACTGAACTCCTCAAGAAAGATAAGAAATTCCTATGGACTCCCAAGTGCGAGGAAAGCTTTCAAGAGCTAAAAATAAGATTGACTTCTGCACCCGTACTTGCGCCTCCAGACACCAAAAAGGATTTCGAGATCTTTTGTGACGCCTCACGACAAGGGTTAGGATGCATACTTATGCAAGATAGACATGTGGTATCTTATGCTTCACGCCAGTTGCGTCCACATGAAGAGAACTATCCTACCCATGATCTTGAACTCACTGCCGTAGTTCATGCCCTAACAACTTGGCGACATTACCTCCTTGGTAATCGTTGTGAGATCTATTCCGACCACCAAAGCCTCAAATATATATTTACCCAGCCAGATGTTAATCTCAGGAAAAGACGCTGGATTGAGTTGATAAAATATTATGACTTAGGAATTTCTTACACCCTAGGCAAAGCCAATGTCATGGCTGATGCACTATGTCGTAAGTCGTATTGTAACAACCTCATGTTACAACAGTGTCAACCACTTCTTCATGAGGAATTTTGCAAGCTCAATCTTGAGATTGTTCCTCATGGTTATCTTTCTACCTTGGTGGCGAAACCAACCCTTGAGGATAAAATAATAGCCGCCCAAAAACGCGATAGTGGTATTCGAGAGATCCAGAAGAACATTGCTAGCGGAGTTGCTAAATGTTTCTCCTTGAATGATCAAGGTGTCGTTTTCTTTGGCACTCGATTGGTTGTACCACGAAAACACAATCTTAGGAGGCAAATTCTTAAGGAAGCTCATGATACACCCCTTTCGATTCATCCTGGTAGCACAAAGATGTACCGAGACCTACGCCAGAGATTTTGGTGGACTAGGATGAAGAGACAAATTGCTCAGTTCATTGCTGAATGTGATGTTTGTCGTCGCATTAAGGCAGAACATCAAAGACCTGCTGGTAGACTTCAACCTTTGCCTATTCCAGAGTGGAAATGGGACAAAGTTAGTATGGATTTCATCACTGGCTTTCCAAAAACCCAGAAAGGAAATGATGCCATCTTCGTTGTGGTGGATAGACTTTCCAAAGTTGCACACTTCCTTCCAGTTCGCGAGTCTATAACTGCTAGCCAGTTAGTGGACTTGTATGTCTCTAGAATTGTGTCTCTTCATGGTGTTCCTTTGGAAATAAATTCTGATCGTGGTAGCCTTTTCACCTCTAGATTCTGGGGAAGCTTTCAGAATGCTATAGGAACTCATCTCTCCTTTAGTACAGCTTTCCATCCTCAGTCTAGCGGTCAAGTCGAAAGGGTTAACCAAATTCTTGAAGACATGCTCAGGGCTTGTGTTATCTCATTCGGAAAGAATTGGGAGAAGTCTCTTCCATTTGCCAAATTTTCTTATAACAATAGTTTTCAATCTAGTTTGAACATGGCTCCTTTGAACTCCTCTATGGACGACGATGTAGAACACCCCTTAACTGGTCAGAAACCGGTGAAAGACAATTCTTTGGACCGAATATGATCATGGAAGCAGAAGAGAAAGTTTGCATTGTTCGTGATCAATTGAAAGCAGCCCAGTCTCGTCAGAAAAGCTACTATGATCGTCATCATAGGCAAGAAAGCTACAATCTCGATGAAAAGGCTTACCTTCGGGTTACTCCTCTGAAGGGAACCCAACGATTCGGTATCAAAGGAAAGTTGGCCCCACGTTACATTGGACCTTTCCGCCTTCTTGCTAAACGTTGAGAATTTTCCTACCAACTTGAACTACCCTCGCACCTTTCCTGAGTACATGATGTATTCCATGTGTCACAACTCAGGCGTTGCTTCAAGGACCCCATCTGCGAAGTCGACCATGAAACGCTTGATCTCCAAGATGACCTTTCTTATCGAGAATACCCCATTCGTATTCTTGATCCAGCAGAGCGTGTCACTCGTCGTCAGAAGATTAAGTTTCTAAAAGTGCAATGGTCACACCACTCTGAGAGAGAAGCCACGTGGGAAAGAGAAGACCGCCTTAGTGCCGAGTATCCCTCCTTCCTCCCGCAGACTTCTCAATCTCGGGACGAGATTCTGTTGAGTGGGGGCGAGTTGTCAGAACCCTCTGTTAGGTAATGTGCTAGGATCAAAGTCACATTGCATTCATCAAAGAAAATCAAATGGAATTCAAATTCAAACTCAAATGGAAGAAGGAACCCCCCAGATGAATTAAATCAAATGGCCAGAAATAAAACTTCTCCAAAAATTCATGTTTGACTTTTGAAAAGTCCCATAACTGAGTGTGATCACATGAAAAGTGATGTGGTAGAATTACAATGCTCATGGATTTTTGAAAAATTCAAACAGGACCTTGGAATTAATTTAAAACCCCTATTTGAATTGAGATTCAAATATTTCAAAATTAAAAAATGTTCAAAAGTTGGAAATGGCTAGCTACTGGTCATGTAAGTCCAAATATAAATTTTGAGCATTTATAAAAATGCCTAGCTATTTTATTTAATAGGCAGAACACAAATACAGAAAAGAAATAGAAAAAGGAAAAAGAAAAAGGGAAAAACCCTTACCTGTCGCCTAGGAGAAGCCAGCCCAGCCATCCCAAAGGGGCAAGGGGGTCTTCTTCCCCAACCCCGCGCCCCCAAGCTGCTCGGTGGAATGCCACCGAGCCACCCGAGCACGCCGCTGCCTCTCCAACCTCCACCTGCCCCTCTCGACTCTTCTACAGGCGTCGTAGAGACGTACGTCGAACGCCGCCTCCATTCTCCCCCTCCAGCGCAGCTCCTGCTCTCCCTCTCGCCAAGCTCCGCAACGAACAGAACCCGGCAGTCGCCATGGTGTGAAGCTTCCGCGGCCACCGCCTTCCCCAAGCCGCACCGACGTGTCTCTCGTCTTCGCCGCCGTCCGCTACACCGAGCCGAGCAGTCAATCGCAAGAAGGAGCCTCTGCTCGCGACGCCCGCATCATCTTCCCCAACTTCGGCCGACAAGCTTCGCCGGGAAATTGCGCCTCCGTCCTTCCTTCTCCAGCCACGCCGTCACCACCGTTGGACTCAGAGTGAGTCACCAGTTTGTCCCCACCCAGCCGTGGCCCCTTCTTCTTCCTCTTTCGGGATCCGCCATGGGAGCCGAGCTCAGCCTCCGCCGTGGATGAGCCCAAGCTCGCTCTCGTGAGCTTCTGCTTGCACCAATGCGCGCACCATGATCCCCGTGCTCCCAGCGTTCGAATGAGCTAACCCCCACACCAAATGAAGCACCACGGCGAGTTCAACCTCGAGCTCGGGCCTCTACCGCCACTAGGGCACGCCCCCGTCGTCGTTCTAAGGCACCCCAGCACCCCCAGCTTGCTCCAATCGAAGCGTGATGACGAGAGCTTCAACCTGGTGGAAGCAGCACTCATTTTGGACCACAGGAACGCCGTCCCCGCGGACGCCGCCGTCTCGGTAGGTCGCCGGAGACACGCCGGCGACGAGGTCCACGTGGCAGGGGATTAGCCCTAATCCCTCCCCCTGTGAGGCTTACAGGTGGGGCCCCCAGGCCATTAAACCCCTGTTAAGTTTAATCCAAATTAAATTGTTAATTAAAATAACAGTGAGACACTGCCATGTGGGCCCTAGGCCAGACTAATCTCTCTAATTAGTTTAAATCAAATTAAACTGTTTTAATTAAACAAACAGAGACTGACATGTGGGACCCAGAGGTCAGTGGCCCCCTGATGCCAGCATGCTGTCATGCTGACGCAATAAATGCTTATTTGAATTAAAACAATTCAGAAAAATCCAGAAAAAGGCTTAAACTTGGGAAATTCATAACTAATTCATATTAAATCCAAATTGGACAAATAATATGTCTAAAATTATCAGAAAAATGCAAGGAATGTGAATATGGACTTTGTTTTCATGTTTGACCAAATTAACAAATTTGGAGTGAATTTGCAAATGACTTTGCATTCCACTTCTTTTAAATGGAATTGTACCCACATTGCAACCATGAACATCACCATTGCAATCTTATACATGTGATTGTGCATTGTACATTATGTTGATCCTATGATCGTCATGTTGATCATAGAAGTGGAGCCGGAACCCGAGATCACCCCCTTCGTTGAAGACTCCGATACTGAACCTCGTCAACAAGGCAAGCAAACCCCCATTGATCATGTCGATAAAATCCCACTTCCCTCTCAGTCTCGCTTATGCATTGTTTAGGATGATTACCATGCTACGTTTCTACCACATAGATGAACCCATTCCTTTGCATGACCTATCATTTGTCACAGTAGTAAGCAAACCACAATCCTAGCAAATGTAGGAGTTGATTGATATCATGTAGCCCCTGCAACTATTACTGCTTATTGCATGCTTAGAGTGATACAATGTTGATACTGTTATGTGAGTCGGGTTGGTAGCAATCATGTTGATGATGGTGGAAATGTGTTGGTGAATCTACCCTAATACAAGGTGAACGATGAGAGGCTTTGTAGGAGTATACAGTGGTTTGTCTCATTGAACACCGCCTTAAGCCCGAGTTCTTGTGTGGTGATCCAAGATGAAGAGTACTACCACATGTTGGGCAAACGGATCCCCGCTCAACCTACTAACTCACCCCTTCTCAGTTCAATGAGTCTTAGTAGTTCGGAGTTCTAGTAGGTTTGTGGCCTGGCTGCAAGGTGAGAGAACGGCTCAACCGAGACCGGCTTTTGCACCACACACACATCTTCTGGGACCACTTCGGTAAACCTGCCGGGTTACGAATGTAGAAACCATCCCAGATAGGCGTCTTCATTGAAATTGAGTTGGCTGTGAGGTAAAAGTTGTGGAGATTATCCTCTCCGACACCCGCTTGAAGGGTGACGAGATCCCGGCGGTAACTGATAGTTTCATGTGTGTAGCAGTACACCCCTGCAGGGTTAATAAACTATTCGAATAGCCGCGTCTACGGTAAGGGACTACTTGGAAAGTTGTGCCTGATTATTAGACAACTTGAACTAGATACTTCTAAAACTTTCCAAGATAAGCGTGAGTGCTATGGTGTGCTTTCTCGTGGGGAAGTCGAGGAAGGCACCATAGTGGTGTAATTGGTTGGAGACATGTATTGGACTCGTGTACGCTTCTTACCTCAAGTCTGGTACTCGTAGTTCAGGATTAGCCAAGTCAAAGCTGGCACTTCTACATTGAAACCCCACCTCCCTTTACCTTGATACATGTGCATGAGTAGTATAGCTCCTACGTAAGTCTTGCTGAGTACGACTTTGTACTCACGTTTTCTTATTCTATGTTTTAGATGAACCCACTGACCCCGAAGGTGGATTCTTCCTCGAGCTCGACGACTGAAGACCAAGCTAGTGTAATCCCAGTAAGCAGACTGGTTCCCTCGCGAAGGGCTTGTTTATAAATAAGGCTTCTCTAAGCCATTTGTTAAACTTGTCTGTACTCAGACCTACTTTGCTTCCGCATGCTTGTTTTAATGTTGGATCACGGTCTCATGATCTCTGTGTGCACTCTGTAAGAGTTATCAATAAAGTTGTACACTTTGTAGAGAATTGCAATGATACCGGCTATTCATACTAGACATGTGTGCTGCGTGTATGATTATAACATGCATGTCTTAGTATGGGTTTTCGAGACCTTAGTTGTGATCTGGATGGCGGTCTTTTATACACCAAGAGGCCCTTAGATGTGTGCATCTTGGGGCATCACGATGCGATTGCTCGTTACTCTGTCACATGCACACTTTGATGTATGATCGAGCCCGCCCTAGACCCCGACTAAGTGATCGGGCTGGAGTAAGTCTATGTAAGGGTTATGATACAATCGATAGTATGGTTGAGGCGACTTGTCTATGAGTATGGGAGTTCACCACCCATAGCATTTAGACTTGTGTGCGTACGATGAGGACCCATCTCAGTTGATCATCCGGCCTGGATGGGATGCCCCTCATGTTCGATGCTTTCCGAGAACGTTCTGTGCTTGGCCTTGTGTGCTTAGACAAGTGGGTACGGTTCTCGGCTCTCCATATGATTGTGTTGTAGCGAGGCTTGCATACTGTAAGAGCTTGTTTTGCCCCCGAAGGTTTTGGACATTGTTGGACACAGCAGAAGTGGAACTAACATTGTTTTCGAGTATAAACAGATACTTAGGTTCCGAAAGAATGGATTTTGCAAGGAGAAGGTCGAAGGACAACTCACTGTAGCAAAGCTGCAGTCATCTACCGAAACCTTTGAAGGAAGACGACCCCTAAAAATTTCGTCGAAGAAGAAGACTCTCTCGAGTAAAAGCGCAACGAGGAGATAGCTGAAGCTGGTCTAAGACTTAGTATTTTTACTAGTTTCTCTTTGTTTTCTTGAGTCGTAGGAAAAACTGTACTATGAAGAGGGGTTTTCTAGTTGAGATCTTTGTCGAAGAGAATTTTCTCTGCTCAACCTAAACCCACGAAAGCCTACCGAGAGAAATCTTACTGAGTCGAGTGAATAGCTCGAAGGCAAAGTCATCGCACTTCGTGTCGTCGAGAGAGAACTCACTCGGTAAGTCTGCTTACTTGTTCCTCAAGTAAAGTTGCGCAGTGATTAAAATCCGACCGTTGTGGACACGCGTCTAGCGGTCGCATCGGGTCACTTCAGTTATTTTACGCATTGGGATTGCCAACTATAAATACCCCGCACGTACCCGCCATTTCGGGTTGGCTGATCCACTGAAGATTCTAAGACAGAAGTACTGTGAGCATCCCAAGTGAGATTCATCGAGAGAAAACCAAAACCCAAGTCTGAACTGAGTTGAGAAATTCACAGAGACTTAGGTCGAGATTAGCCGATCTTTTTATCTTGGAGAACTGCAAGTCTCCTACACGGTTAGGCGTCGCCTGTAGCAGTCGAAGAGAAATTGTCGCTGCTGAAGGAAGTTTGTAAAGGTCTCGGAGATGTCCTGAATCATCTACCACGAGTGAAAACTGGACAAGCTCGAGGAGTTTGTTGCAGTGGAGAATAGGACGGAGAGAGTTTTTCTCCAGATGTTCAATCACCAGTCCCTCCAACCAGACTTAGCACTTTGCAGAGTGTGAACTGGTTTACCAAACATCGCTGTGCCAGGCTCGTTTTCCTTCTCGCATTTACATTAAGTATTTACTTGTTTCCTATTTGACTTTGATGTTTACCTTCGCTCCCAATCCTTTCGATCTATGTATATCTTTCGATACTGTATTTCCTTCGAAATATCTTTAGTCCTTCGCAGTTTGCATGAATTCCTTCTAAGTTCCTTAGAATTTTTAGAAGTGATCATTCACCCCCTCCCCCTCTGATCATTCTTGAGCTTTCACATACGCTAACCCCGGGTCCCGACAATCTCGAGCTCGCATAGTATCACCACGATCTATTCTTGTAGCCTTCTGAGTTGCCTCACGCCAACCGACTTCCGAGAGATGACATCGAAAAAGTTGCATAGGCCAAATAGCTTTTCACGGACGTGGTCGTCCATGATCCCGCGCATTGCAACCGGAAGTAGTTGCGTCATTAGCACGTGATAGTCGTGAGACTTCATCCCGCTAAACCTCTGCTTCACCGAGTCTAGGTATCTGCTGATCTTCCCAGTGAAACCGTAAGCAAGTTTTATTCCTAGGAGGCAGTTGATAAACTGTTGGATCTCCTTCCGACTTAGAGTGAAGCACGCGGGGGGGGGGGCAGTAATAATGTTCGCTCTGCTTCTTGGCCTTTTTGCCTTTGTGACGACTTTCCGTGTCCTCCGGTGACTCATCATCATCATCATCGTCGTCGTCATCATCATCATCATTAGGGCGGTTTGTGTGAAGCTCCTCCCTGATGCCCATTGATAGCAAGTCTGCCCTTGCTTTCGGCCCATCTTTGTTCTTTTCTTGCATGTTGAGCAGGGTAGCAAGAAGACTCTCGCACACATTCTTCGTGATATGCATGACATCAAGGCTGTTTGGCACACCGAGGATGTTCTAGTACGGCAAGTCCCAAAAAAAAGATCTCGTTTTCCATACCTTCAATAGCAGCTCTGGCGCCTTTCGCTTAGAATTGATCTTTCCTGGTGGTGGGCACTCTTTCCAATTTGTCAACAACATGTCTATTTCGGTGCCGCTCCTCCTATGTGGGGCCTTTTGGGGTCCGGCTGTTCCATCGAACGGATCCTTGCGTTTTCTCCATGGGTCATTGTGAGGAAGCCATCTTCGATGTCCCATGAACACCTTTTTTTAAGACCCGGGATCCTTAGGTAGCTGGTGATACGTTGTGTCGTCCATGCACCTAGCGCATCCACAGTGTCCGTGGACCACCTGCCCCGCGACATATCCTAAACCGAGATAGTCGTGCACCGTCGTGAGCAGTGCAACTTTCATAGGGAAATATGTTTCTTCTAGAGCGTCCCACGTATTGACTGGCGTTCTCCATAGCGTATCTAGCTCCTATTTTTGGAGCCCCACATACAGATTGAGGTCATTTCCTGGTTGTTTCGGCCCTTCAATTAGCACACTCATGTGCATGTACATCCTCTTCATGCACTCCCAGGGGGGGATGTTGTACACGCACACAAACAATGGCCAGGTGCTATGTGTGCTGCTCTTGTTGCCGAAAGGATTGACTCCATCGATGCTCGCGACCAACACTACGTTCCTTGGATCCTTCCCAAAGTACTCCTGTCAGAACCCTCTGTTAGGTATGTGCTAGGGTTAGCTAGTGTCTCTGCATCATGTCAAAATTTCAAAAAGAAATCTTGGAAATCAAATTCAAAATCCAAATGGGAGAAGGAACACCCCCCAGATGAATTAATTCAAAAGGCCAGATAAAAATATTTTCCAAAAATTCATGTTAGAGTTTTGAAAAGTCTTATAAATGAGTGTGATCACATTTCAAGTGATGTGGGACCCATCCCATGCTCATAGATTTTTCAAATACTCAAACAGTACCTTGGAATTAAAGAAATACCCCTTTTTGATTTAAAATTCAAATCTTTTGAATTTTAAAAATATTGAAAGCTTATGAGTGGCTAGTTTATATTATTATGAGGCCACATAAAAGTTTTCAGCATTTAATAAAATGTTTAGCTATTTATTTTAGCTAAACGGAACAAATTACAGAAAAACAGAAAGGAAAGATTAAACAGAATAGGAAAAAGACTTACCTGGCGCCTAGGCGAAGACGACCCACCCAGCCCAGCCGGCCCACCAGGGGCAGGGGAGTCTTCTTCCCCCTCCCGCGCCTCCAAGCTGCTCGGTGGAATGCCACCGAGCTAGCTGGTGGCGACACGTCGTCGTCGACGAGCTTCCACCCCTCCCCGTGGCCCCTTCTCGCGCCTGGAGACGCCTCTCTCCCGTCCTGATCCATTCCTCCCCACCAGCGCGACTCCTTCCTCCTCCTTCGCCGATTTCTTCCTCCACCCGAGAGCGCCGCCGCTCGCCGTCGCAAGAACTCGTGGCCATCGACGTCAAGGAGTCAAGCCAAGGTGTCCAATCGCTTCGCCGTCGTCGTCTTCATCGAACTGCAGAAGGAATCGGAGCCGGACGCCTCCCCAAGCTCGCTAGCTTCATCGTCTTCATCGCCAGCCGCCGTGGATCGAGTTCGAATTCCGGCAACTCCAGCGCCTCCCCGAGCAAGCCACCACTCCAGACAGTTTCAGGGTGAGCTTGCGAACGAAAACCCTCACCTTTCACCCTCCTTTACTCGCTCTAGCCGGATCCGCCATGGATGCCGAGGCACTTCGCCGCCATGGATGAGCTCGAGGTCGCCCCTGTGCCCCTTCGACTCAGCCAGTGCGTGCGTTTGGCTCCTGAGCATGATAGCTTTCGAACGCGAGTGATTTCAGCCCGATCCGTGCACGGTAGCATCGTCTACGACTTCGCCGTGGTTCTGTTGCCGCCGGAGTCGTCGCCGTCGTCGATTCCGAGCACCCCGCGAACCCCTGTTGCCTCCAGAAGATGCAGACGACCTCCAGGAGCAAGATGGTGTCCTCCTCGTGGCTTCCCGTGGCCCCTAGCTCATTCCGGCGAGTCGCCGCCGTGGCTCCAGTCGCCGGCGTCAAGCCGCCGGTGGGTTAGCCACTAATCACCCAGTTAGTGACCCCCTGGGTCACTGACCAGTGGGCCCAGTGGCTTAATTAAGCCACTGGATTAATTTAACCCACGATTTAAGTTAACCCAGCCACTGACAGGGTGGCCCCACATGTCAGCCCCCCCTGACGCCAGCCTAACGTCAGCCTGACGCAGTAAATCATTTAATTGAATTTCCAGAAAAGCAAAATAGATTAATAAATCCAGAAATTCCAGAAAATACCCCAAACTTTGGAAATTCATAGAAATTTCATATTAACTCCAAATTGGACAAATAATATATGAAAAATGATCAGGAGAAAATTATCTTTCCAAATATGCAACTTTCAACTCTGTTTGAGTTGAATTTAAAATGTGATCAGTAGCATTTGTTATTTGATTTAAAAGGAATTAAATCAAATTCAATTCAAATATTTTTGCAACTTGAACCATGGCAACATGCTACATTTCACTTACACCTCAGAGGCATATCATACACATTTGAAGATAATTCAAAATGATCAAACCATATCACATATTACTTGGATAATGTTGAATTCAAATGTGCAGTTTGAATTTGCATTTTAACTGTAATATATTCCACTTAAATGGAATTGCCTCACACATCAAAACTTGTACTTCAAGCTTTAACATTCAATCATGTGCTTGAGCATTGCATTCATATTGATTGCTACTTCGTGCTTTGTTTGCCGAGTAGAGGTGGAACCGGAGCAAGAGGTCACCCCCTTCGCTGAAGATCCAGAACCCGAACCTCGTCAGCAAGGCAAGCAAAACCCCATTGATCATGTCGATAAAATCCCAATTCCCTCTCATGTCTCGCTTATGCATTGTTTAGGATGATCACCATGCTTCATTTCTACCGCATAGATGAACCCATTCCTTTGCATGACCTATCATTTTGTCACAGTAGTAAGCAAACCACAATCCTAGCAACTGTAGGAGTTGTTTGATATCATGTGGCCCCTACAAATGTTATCGCTTATTGCATGCTTAGTATGATACCATGTTGTTACTGTGATGTGAGTCGGGATGGGAATGATGATGTTGTTGATGGTAGAAAAGTGTTGGTGAATCGACCCTAATACAAGGTGAACGATGAGAGGCTGTGTAGGAGTACACGGTGGGTTGTCTCGTTGAACACCGCCCTAAGTCCGAGTTCTTGTGTGGTGATCCAAGATGAAGAGTACAACCACACATTGGGCTCACTGACCCCTCTCAACTTATTAACTCATCCCTTTCGATGTCCAGATGTCGCAGTAGTTCGGAGTTCTGGTAGGCTTGTGGCCTGGATGCTAAGTGAGAGAACGGCTCAACCGAGACCGGCTTATGCACCACGCACACATCGCTTGTGTCCACTTTGGTAAACCGGCCGGGTTCACGATTGTGGTAGCCAACCCAAGTAGGCGGCTTTCTTGGACTAGATAGGCTATGAGGTAACAGTTGTGGTGAGCATCCTCGCTGGCACCCCTTGAATGGTGTCGAGATCAAAGGCGGTAAGTGATGGTCATGTGTGTGTAGCGGTACACCCTTGCAAAGTTAACAAAACTGTTCGAATAGCCGCGTCCGCGGTCATGGACTACTTGAAAAGCTTAGCTTGATTATTAGATAACTTGAACCGGATACTTCTAAAACACACCAAGATAAGTGTGAGTGCTATGGCGTGCTTTCTCGTGGGGAAGTCGAGGAAGGCACCATAGTGGTGTAATTGGTTGGTGAAAGTAGAGGACTCGTGTACGCTTCTTACCTCAAGTCTGGTACTCGTAGTTCAGGATTAGCCAAGTCAAAGCTGGCATTTCTGCAAGTGAACCCCACCTCCTTTTACCTTGACACATGTGCATGAGTAGTATAGCTCCTATGTAAGTCTTGCTGAGTACGCCTTTGTACTCACGTTTGCTTAATCTATGTTTTAGATGACGCCACTGACCCCGAAGGTGGCTTCTTCATCGAGCTGGACGACTGAAGTTAAGCTAGTCTAGTCCCAGTTAGCAGACTGGTTCCCTCGTGGAGGGCTTTATGTTTGAATAAGGCTTCTTAAGCCAATTTGTTAAACTTGTCTGTAATCAGACATAATTTGCTTCCGCTTTATGTTGTAATGTTGGATCACATGTATGTGATCTCTGTGTGTACTCTATAAGAGTTATAAATAAAATGTACACTTTGTAGAGAATTGCAATGGTACCTACTGTTCATACAAGGCATGTGTGCTGCGTGTATGGTTATAACATGCATGTCTTTGTATGGGTTTTCGAGACCTTAGTTGTGTTCTGGCTGGCGGTCTTTCATACACCAAGTGGCCCTTAGATGTGCGCAGCTTGGGGCATCGCGATGCGATTGTCCGAGACTCCGTCTCATGCACACTTTGTGGTATGATCGAGCCCGCCCTAGACCCCGACTAAGTGATTGGGCTGGAGTCAGTCTCTGTAAGAGTTTTGAGATAGTCGATAGTATGGTTGAGGCGACTTGTCTTTGAATATGGGAGTTCACCACCCATATCATTAGACTTGTGTACGGACGATGAGGACCCATCACAGTTGATCATCCGGCCTGTATGGGATTCCCCTCACGTACGATGCTTTCCGAGAATGTTCAGTGCTTGGCCTTGTCTGCTTAGACAAGTGGGTGCGGTTCTCGGCTCTCCATATGACTATGTCTTAACTGTACTTGCATACGCTAACCCCGGGTCCCGACAGACTTGGTATCAGAGCAGGACTGACTGTAGGACTAGTAGCCTTGGCCGAAGTTGAGTCTAGCTTGCTATAGTTATATAGTTACTCTGGGTATATAAGGGAACAACGTAAGGCTTCATTTTTCTCCTTACCCCTTCGTTTTGAGTTCTGAGTCACCCTCATCTTGTTCTACGGGAAGATAGGACTAGGTTCTCCTCTGTCTGTTTAGCACATCTCGTTGATTGCTTCATTATAGCCGTAGGAAAGTTGTGTCAGGTTTTCCTAGCATTGTTATAATGCTGATTTCTTACATCATATTATGTAAGTGCTGTTTTCATGATTGAAAGAAATTGTCATTTCTTACAATTACAGCCGTTATGCTGTCCGAGTCATTCCAGGTTTATCTCATAATCTGATGCATTTGGAAACTCCTTTCTGTTTCAGATGGCAGATCTTCCCCCTCGGCAGATTGTTCGTTTGACCAGGTGCCTCGGTGTGCGTGGCCATCCCGCCACGTTGACCGAGATGATGTCCTATGTGGGATATCGATGGTACCCTGAGTACACCATCGAGGAGCAGTTCCACGACTTCAACCAGATGCAGTTCCACTGCATTGTCCGGATCTACCCGCACCACGTTGGAGTCACCCAGCCTATCCACTTTGGTATTGGCATCGGCGTTACCGAGAACATGGTTGTGCAGGAGGCTGCATATTCATGTATTACACTGCTGAGAGAGGAGCACACCATGCTGAGAGAGACTTCTTTCCGCTATATCCCTGCTGCACTTCCAGGAGAGGAGGGATATTACACCGGACTCTACTCAGATCACTCTGCAGAGGATTCAGCACTTCAGGTGACTGCTAGGTTTGCTAGTGACAGAGATCGTGATGCACGTGCTCTCCGTTTTGAGCTCCACGCTACTCGTGTTCGTCTGTACCGAGCACTGACGCTCTTGGCACCCTTTGTGAGAGTGGGATCACTGGAGTACGATGCGATCTATCCAGTAAGGACCCAGATGCCTTCTCGAGTTGCTTGGCCCGATATTGGAGGAATTTTTCCACCTCGTGGTCCTTTGCTTCCACCCTACACTGGACCTAGGCCCCATCCTTGCCCAAATGGATATCAGGGTCCACAAGCCTCCGTGTTTTCCGATGGTCACCTCCAGCTACCGGGATACGCGGGTAACTTTTACGAGGATTACTATGGAGATGGAGATGAGTGAGACCGCCTGTGGTCTTACTTAGTGAGGATGTAGTAGTATCCTAGTATATTGTAAGCAAGGTGTCTAAGTTCCAGAGGCTTAGATAAATAATGTATAGGGAGTCAGAGTGCCTCTGAAGGATGTATCATCTTCATCACGTTTATATTAGCTTAGTGCTTATACTAAAACGATGTATGGTTTGTATGACAGCTTGTGAATATATGGCTTGTATGCTTTATCACCATGTTGTCAAGATGATTACTTCCTTTGCTCTGTAATCCTTCCAGTACTTCAATACCTTGATTAGACTCTTGAAATCAACTCTGTTTGACTTTGGATTTTTCACCTTCAGGATGTCTCAAGGAACACGTGGCCAGATTGGTCATAACCAAGGTCGTGCGAATGACCAGGAGGAAGGCAACCTTCCACCCCCACCCACGATGGCCCAAGTTCTGATGGAGGTCGAGAGAAACCGCCGTGACTCTCACCACCTGTTGGAAGTCATCGCACGCAACACCACTCAGCAGCGCAATGAGATGGTGTCATTGAACGACTTCATCCAGCTTCATCCCCTGGTTTTCAGTTACTCCACCGAGCCCCTTGACGCCGATGACTGGCTTCGCAGCATCGAGAGGAAGCTCCAAGCCGGCCATGTTGCAGATGGCGACAAGGTCAACTATGCCACCTATCACCTTGAAGGTGCAGCTAGCTCTTGGTGGGAGAATTTTCTGAATATGCGCCCAGTTGGACCACGTGCATCTTGGGAGGAGTTCTGCACGTCCTTCCGCGAGCAACACATCCCCAAGGGTCTCATGGACCGCAAACGTGAGGAGTTCTGTAACCTCACTCAAGGCAGAAGAACCGTGGACGAGTTTAGTCGTGAGTTCAACCGACTTGCTCGTTATGCAACTGAAGAAGTCTCCACCGACTCCAAGAAACAAGAGAGGTTCCGTCGTGGCCTCAACAGTGGACTCCGTCGTGAGCTCAACCTTCATGACTTTGCCACCTTCCAGGTCCTTGTCAACAAGGCCATCAAGGCAGAGGACATGAACACCCACAATGATTTTCGCAAACATCCTAGAGATGACGGATCATCCAGTTCTAGCTCCCAGAAGCGCAAGATCTGGATCCCCAATAGCATGTTCCGCCAGAACAACCCACCGAGGCCATCCTATGTGGCGCCTCGTCCACCCACCCAGTTCCACCCAGCTCCACCAAACAACCCATCTCCACGCACTGTTTTCAGAGCTTGCTACAAGTGTGGTCAGGCAGGCCACTACTCTCGCGAGTGCCCCCAGAACCAGGTCCAGAAACAAAATGCTCCACCACGTGCCGGAGGCAGCAACAACAACAACAATAGTCGTGGCAAGCCACCCCAGAAGGTCTTCACCGCCAAACCCGCTCCTTCCGCAACTCGTGGACGTCTGAACCAGGTTGCCGCTGAAGAGACTGACGACACCACTGACATCATTCATGGTACGCTCCCAGTCAATTTTGTTCCTACTTCCGTTCTTTTCGACCCAGGAGCATCTCATTCATTCATGTCGGAAAGTTATGCACTTCGTCATGAGTTACCCTTTGTTGAATTGTCCACCCCGATGGTTATTCAAACTCCAGGGTCAAGATGGCAAACTAATAGAGTGAGCCAATGTAATCAACTAGCAATTGAGGGTTTAGTATTCCTTGCTTCACTCATAGCCCTCAAGTCTTCAGACATTGATGTCATCCTTGGCATGGATTGGCTATCAAGACAGAATGCCTATCTGGATTGCAAAGGCAAATCCGTGAAACTCACCCACCCTTCAGGTACAACCGTCAACTATACCTCACCCAGAACAAGAAACCAAGTGCATTCCTTGAATGTACTTCCCCTTCCCGAACTTGAAGATATTCCGGTGGTTCGTGACTTCCCGGATGTCTTTCCTGAAGAACTGTCGGGCATGCCACCCGACAGGTGTGTAGAATTTATAGTGGATCTTGTTCCAGGAACCGCACCAATTTCCAAACGCCCATATAAAATGGCCCCACATGAGTTAGCTGAGCTAAAAACCCAACTTGATGCTTCCTTGGCAAAAGGCTTCATCCGCCCTAGCTCATCGCCATGGGGTTGCCCCGTTCTGTTCGTAAAGAAGAAAGATGGAACAGAAAGGATGTGCGTAGATTATCGCCCGCTAAATTTAGCGATGATAAAGAACAAATACCCACTGCCCAGGATCAATGATCTTTATGATCAACTTGGAGGATCCTCCGTCTTCTCCAAGATGGATTTGAGATTAGGTTATCATCAGATCAGAATCTGAAACGAGGACATTCCCAAAACGGCTTTTACTACTCGTTATGGTCTTTACGAGTATACCGTCATGTCCTTTGGTTTAACCAATGCCCCCACCACATTCTCACGCTTGATGAATTCGATCTTCATGGAGTACCTAGATAAATTTGTTGTAGTTTATCTTGATGATATTCTCATCTACTCGAAGAACGAAGGAGATCATGCCGAACACTTAAGGCTGGTATTGATGAAACTTAGAGAGCATCGCCTGTACGCTAAATTCTCCAAGTGTGAATTCTGGCTACCAGAAGTGACCTACTTAGGCCACGTGATTTCTGCAAAAGGCATTGCTGTGAATCCCGAGAGAGTTCAGGCCGTCCTTGACTGGACTCCACCTGAATCGGTTAAGCAAGTTAGAAGTTTTCTTGGCCTAGCCAGCTATTGTCGTTGCTTCGTCAAGAACTTTTCTAAAGTTGCAAAGCCTCTAACTGAACTCCTCAAGAAAGATAAGAAATTCCAATGGACTCCCAAGTGCGAGGAAAGCTTTCAAGAGCTAAAAAGAAGATTGACTTCCGCACCCGTACTTGCACCTCCAGACACAAAAAGGGATTTCGAGATCTATTGTGATGCATCACGGCAAGGGTTAGGATGCATACTTCTGCAAGATCGACATGTGGTAGCTTATGCTTCACGCCAGTTGCGGCCACATGAAGAGAATTATCCCACCCATGACCTTGAACTCGCTGCCGTAGTTCATGCTCTAACAACTTGGCGACATTACCTCCTTGGTAATCGTTGTGAGATTTATTCCGACCACCAAAGCCTCAAATATATTTTCACCCAGCCAGATCTTAATCTCAGGCAAAGACGCTGGATTGAGTTGATAAAAGATTACGACGTAGCAATTTGTTACACCCCAGGCAAAGCCAATGTCATGGCTGATGCACTAAGTCGTAAGTCGTACTGTAACAACCTCATGTTACAGCAGTATCAACCACTTCTTCATGAGGACTTTCGCAAGCTCCACCTTGAAATTGTTCCTCATGGCTATCTTTCAAGCTTGGTGGCGAAACCAACTCTTGAGGATCAAATCATAGTTGCCCAAAGGCGTGCACGAGGTGTTCGCCGGATCAAGGAGAACATTGCTGTCGGAGTTGCTAAATGTTTCTCCACAGACAGCAAAGGAACGGTATTCTTTGAAAATCGTTTGGTAGTACCTAAGAATAAGGAACTAAGGCAACTCATCCTCAAGGAAGCCCATGACACACCCCTCTCAATTCATCCCGGTAGCACGAAAATGTACCGAGATCTACGCCAGAGATTTTGGTGGACTAGGATGAAGAGAGACATTGCTCAATTTGTCGCCGAATGTGATGTTTGTCGTCGCATTAAGGCAGAACATCAAAGACCTGCTGGTACACTTCAACCTTTGTCCATTCCTGAGTGGAAATGGGACAAAGTCGGTATGGACTTCATCACCGGCTTTCCAAGAACCCAGAAAGGAAACAATGCCATCTTCGTTGTCATAGATAGGCTTTCCAAAGTTGCTCACTTCCTTCCGGTTCGCGAGTCTATAACTGCTAGTCAGTTAGCGGACTTGTACATCTCCAGAATTGTATCACTTCACGGTGTTCCTTTGGAAATCAATTCTGATCGCGGTAGCCTTTTCACCTCTAGATTTGGGGAAGCTTCCAACGTGCTATGGGAACTCATCTCTCCTTTAGTACGGCTTTCCATCCTCAGTCTAGTGGTCAAGTCGAAAGGGTTAACCAAATTCTTGAAGACATGCTCAGAGCTTGTGTTATCTCATTCGGAAAGAATTGGGAGAATTCTCTTCCATATGCCGAATTTGCTTATAACAATAGTTTTCAATCTAGTCTGAACATGGCTCCTTTTGAACTCCTGTATGGCCGACGATGTCGAACACCACTAAACTGGTCTGAAACCGGTGAAAGACAATTCTTTGGACCGGATATGATCAAGGAAGCAGAAGATCAAGTTCGCATTGTTCGTGATCAATTGAAAGCAGCCCAGTCTCGTCAGAAAAGCTACTATGATCGTCATCATAGGCAAGAAAGCTACAATCTGGATGAGAAGGCTTACCTCCGGGTTACTCCTCTGAAGGGAACCCAACGTTTCGGTATCAAAGGCAAGTTGGCCCCACGTTACATTGGACCTTTCCGCATTATTGCTAAACGTGGAGAAGTTGCCTACCAACTTGAACTACCTCCGCACCTCTCCCGAGTACATGATGTATTCCATGTGTCCCAACTCAGGCGTTGCTTCAAGGACCCCATCCGCGAAGTCGACCATGAAACGCTTGATCTCCAAGATGACCTTTCTTATCGAGAATACCCCGTTCGTATTCTTGATTCCGCAGAGCGTGTCACTCGTCGTCAGAAGATTAGGTTTCTGAAAGTGCAATGGTCACACTACTCTGAAAGAGAAGCTACATGGGAAAGAGAAGACCGTCTCAGTACCGAGTACCCCTCCTTCCTCCCGCAGACTTCTGAATCTCGGGAAGAGATTCTTTTGAGTGGGGGCGAGTTGTCAGAACCCTCTGTTAGGTATGTGCTAGGGTTAGCTAGTGCCTTTGCATCATGTCAAAATTTCAAAAAGAAATCTTGGAAATCAAATTCAAAATCCAAATGGGAGAAGGAACACCCCCCAGATGAATTAATTCAAAAGGCCAGATAAAAATATTTTCCAAAAATTCATGTTAGAGTTTTGAAAAGTCTTATAAATGAGTGTGATCACATTTCAAGTGATGTGGGACCCATCCCATGCTCATAGATTTTTCAAATACTCAAACAGTACCTTGGAATTAAAGAAATACCCCTTTTTGATTTAAAATTCAAATCTTTTGAATTTTAAAAATGTTGAAAGCTTATGAGTGGCTAGTTTATATTATTATGAGGCCACATAAAAGTTTTCAGCATTTAATAAAATGTTTAGCTATTTATTTTAGCTAAACAGAACAAATTACAGAAAAACAGAAAGGAAAGATTAAACAGAATAGGAAAAAGACTTACCTGGCGCCTAGGCGAAGACGGCCAACCCAGCCCAGCCGGCCCACCAGGGGCAAGGGAGTCTTCTTCCCCCTCCAGCACCTCCAAGCTGCTCGGTGGAATGCCACCGAGCTAGCTGGTGGCGACACGTCGTCGTCGACGAGCTTCCACCCCTCCCCCAGGCCCCTTCTCGCGCCTGGAGACGCCTCTGTCCCGTCCTGATCCATTCCTCCCCTCCAGCGCGACTCCTTCCTCCTCCTTCGCCGATTTCTTCCTCCACCCGAGAGCGCCGCCGCTCGCCGTCGCAAGAACTCGTGGCCATCGACGTCAAGGAGTCAAGCCAAGGTGTCCAATCGCTTCGCCGTCGTCGTCTTCATCGAACTGCAGAAGGAATCGGAGCTGGACGCCTCCCCAAGCTCGCTAGCTTCATCGTCTTCATCGCCGGCCGCCGTGGATCGAGTTCGAATTCCGGCAACTCCAGCGCCTCCCCGAGCAAGCCACCACTCCAGACAGTTTCAGGGTGAGCTTGCGAACAAAAACCCTCACCTTTCACCCTCCTTTACTCGCTCTAGCCGGATCCGCCATGGATGCCGAGGCACTTCGCCGCCATGGATGAGCTCGAGGTCGCCCCTGTGCCCCTTCGACTCAGCCAGTGCGTGCGTTTGGCTCCTGAGCATGATAGCTTTCGAACGCGAGTGATTTCAGCCCGATCCGTGCACGATAGCGTCGTCTACGACTTCGCCGTGGTTCTGTTGCCGCCGGAGTCGTCGTCGTCGTCGATTCCGGGCACCCCGCGAACCCCTCTTGCCTCCAGAAGACGCGGACGACCTCCAGGAGCAAGATGGTGTCCTCCCCGTGGCTTCCCGTGGCCCGTAGCTCATTCCGGCGAGTCGCCGCCGTGGCTCCAGTCGCCGGCGTCAAGCCGCCGGTGGGTTAGCCACTAATCACCCAGTTAGTGACCCCCTGGGTCACTGACCAGTGGGCCCAGTGGCTTTATTAAGCCACTGGATTAATTTAACCCACGGGTTAAGTTAACCCAGCCACTGACAGGGTGGCCCCACATGTCAGCCCCCCCCTGACGCCGGCCTGACGTCAGCCTGACGCAGTAAATCATTTAATTGAATTTCCAGAAAAGCAAAATAGATTAATAAATCCAGAAATTCCAGAAAATACCCCAAACTTTGGAAATTCATAGAAATTTCATATTAACTCCAAATTGGACAAATAATATATGAAAAATGATCACGAGAAAATTATCTTTCCAAATATGCAACTTTCAACTCTGTTTGAGTTGAATTTAAAATGTGATCAGTAGCATTTGTTATTTGATTTAAATGGAATTAAATCAAATTCAATTCAAATATTTTTGCAACTTGAACCATGGCAACATGCTACATTTCACTTACACCTCAGAGGCATATCATACACATTTGAAGATAATTCAAAATGATCTAACCATATGACATATTACTTGGATAATGTTGAATTCAAATGTGGAGTTTGAATTTGCATTTTAAATGCAATATATTCCACTTAAATGGAATTGCCTCACACATCAAAACTTGTACTTCAAGCTTTAACATTCAATCATATTGATTGCTACTTCGTGCTTTGTTTGCCGAGTAGAGGTGGAACCGGAGCAAGAGGTCACCCCCTTCGCTGAAGATCCAGAACCCGAACCTCGTCAGCAAGGCAAGCAAAACCCCATTGATCATGTCGATAAAATCCCACTTCCCTCTCATGTCTCGCTTATGCATTGTTTAGGATGATCACCATGCTTCGTTTCTACCGCATAGATGAACCCATTCCTTTGCATGACCTATCATTTTGTCACAGTAGTAAGCAAACCACAATCCTAGCAACTGTAGGAGTTGTTTGATATCATGTGGCCCCTGCAAATGTTATCGCTTATTGCATGCTTAGTATGATACCATGTTGTTACTGTGATGTGAGTCGGGATGGGAATGGTCATGTTGTTGATGGTAGAAAAGTGTTGGTGAATCGACCCTAATACAAGGTGAACGATGAGAGGCTGTGTAGGAGTACACGGTGGGTTGTCTCGTTGAACACCGCCCTAAGTCCGAGTTCTTGTGTGGTGATCCAAGATGAAGAGTACAACCACACATTGGGCTCACTGACCCCTCTCAACTTATTAACTCATCCCTTTCGATGTCCAGATGTCGCAGTAGTTCGGAGTTCTGGTAGGCTTGTGGCCTGGATGCTAAGTGAGAGAACGGCTCAACTGAGACCGGCTTATGCACCACGCACACATCGCTTGGGTCCACTTCGGTAAACCGGCCGGGTTCACGATTGTGGTAGCCAACCCAAGTAGGCGGCTTTCTTGGACCAGATAGGCTATGAGGTAACAGTTGTTGTGAGCATCCTCGCTGGCACCCCTTGAATGGTGTCGAGATCAAAGGCGGTAAGTGATGGTCATGTGTGTGTAGCGGTACACCCTTGCAAGGTTAACAAAACTGTTCGAATAGCCGCGTCCGCGGTCATGGACTACTTGGAAAGCTTAGCTTGATTATTAGATAACTTGAACCGGATACTTCTAAAACACACCAAGATAAGTGTGAGTTCTATGGCGTGCTTTCTCGTGGGGAAGTCGAGGAAGGCACCATAGTGGTGTAATTGGTTGGTGAAAGTAGAGGACTCGTGTACGCTTCTTACCTCAAGTCTGGTACTCGTAGTTCAGGATTAGCCAAGTCAAAGCTGGCATTTCTGCAAGTGAACCCCACCTCCTTTTACCTTGACACATGTGCATGAGTAGTATAGCTCCTATGTAAGTCTTGCTGAGTACACCTTTGTACTCACGTTTGCTTAATCTATGTTTTAGATGACGCCACTGACCCCGAAGGTGGCTTCTTCATCGAGCTGGACGACTGAAGTTAAGCTAGTCTAGTCCCAGTCAGCAGACTGGTTCCCTCGTGGAGGGCTTTATGTTTGAATAAGGCTTCTTAAGCCAATTTGTTAAACTTGTCTGTAATCAGACATAATTTTCTTCCGCTTTATGTTGTAATGTTGGATCACATGTATGTGATCTCTGTGTGTACTCTATAAGAGTTATAAATAAAATGTACACTTTGTAGAGAATTGCAATGGTACCTACTGTTCATACAAGGCATGTGTGCTGCGTGTATGGTTATAACATGCATGTCTTTGTATGGGTTTTCGAGACCTTAGTTGTGTTCTGGCTGGCGGTCTTTCATACACCAAGTGGCCCTTAGATGTGCGCAGCTTGGGGCATCGCGATGCGATTGTCCGAGACTCCGTCTCGTGCACACTTTGTGGTATGATCGAGCCCGCCCTAGACCCCGACTAAGTGATCGGGCTGGAGTCAGTCTATGTAAGATTTTTGAGATAGTCGATAGTATGGTTGAGGCGACTTGTCTTTGAATATGGGAGTTCACCACCCATATCATTAGACTTCTGTACGGACGATGAGGACCCATCAAAGTTGATCATCCGGCCTGTATGGGATTCCCCTCACGTACGATGCTTTCCGAGAATGTTCAGTGCTTGGCCTTGTCTGCTTAGACAAGTGGGTGCGGTTCTCGGCTCTCCATATGACTATGTCTTAACTGTACTTGCATACGCTAACCCAGGGTCCCGACAACTCCTCGAAGTTCAATGCCTCCCACTGGGTTCCATCAGAAGGGTGACTCAACATCCTATCTTTTTCTGGATCATTTTTTTCAGCTTCTTCCTTTTGCTGCTTCCTTTCCGCATGCCAGCGCATGAGCTTAGCTTGCTTAGGGTACGCAAAATAACGCTGCAGACGAGGAATGATCGGAAATTACCACACCGTTTTTTGAGGAGATTTATTCTTCTTCTTATATCGACTGGAGCCGCACTTCGGACATACTGTAGACTCCACATACTCATGCCGATAAATGATGCAATCGTTAACGCAGACATGGTATCTAACATGCGGTAAATCCAGAGGACACACGATTTTCTTCGCCTCATTGAAACTGGTCAGGCACGTGTTCCCCTTGGGAAGACGGTCTTGCCAGAATGACATGTTTTCTTCGAAGCATGTGTTGGTCATTTTATGTTTTACTTTCATCTCCAGAGCCATGAGCGCTACTTTCATGAGGGTATCCTCAGGATTGCATCCTTCATACAATGGAGTAATTGCGTCCATCTCAAGTTGATTAATCTTTGATTTCTCTCGGGCGGTAGCTCTTGCGTTATTACTCGCCTGGTTCAGAAGCAACTCTTGAAGATGAGGGTCCTGCACCCAGTCCATCGACGATGGTCCATCATCGCCGTCTTCTCCGGCATCTTCATATTCATGATGATCATGCCCTTCGTCTTGATCTTCCTCATGATCATGTCCGGCATCTTCTACATGATGATTGTGTCCTGCATCGTGATCATGTCTGGGAGATTCTTCGTCTTCTCACCCGACCTCGGCGCTATTTCTGCTTACTGTTGCCCAGCCACCCTGGACGAATTCATAATCTTCTTCATCACCTTGCAACCGATAGCCATCCATGAAACCACGCGTGAGCAGGCGCCCCTTTATTGTTTTTGAATCTGGGTCCAAAAGGCACTTCAGCTTGCATCTTCGACACGGACATCTTATCTCCGTCTCGTTCTGTTGAATCATCTCGACCTTCGCAGAGCTCAAAAATCTATCCACGATGCCTCCGGTCATCTGTCGAACCATGGTCGCCTGCGGGGCATAGAGCAAAACGATATTTTAGAACCATAAAAAAATTTGGCATGACCTTGCCTAATTATTAGGACAAAAACTAATGCAAAGTGTGCAAATTTTCGCCGAAACGGAAATGAATCAACATTCCGGCAAAATATTGGCAAATATCGCATATGTGAGGTACCCGCAAACACACATGTACATACATATCCCATGATCATCACACATCCATTATCACAACACGCATACATATATAACCCATGATCATCACATCGCACCACACATATACACCAACAAAAAGTGTGTTCGAGAGAGAACAAACTAGATCTACACAACAATAAAGAGAGATACCTTACTTACCAATGGAAAAAAGAGATACAACTAGTTATTTTGGGTAGATCTATGGTGCAAATAAGTTGAGGAGAAGGAAAGAATCGAGAGAAGATTCTTTGAGGTGGGGAAAGTGAGTGTGGTGTGCTGCAAAAATATCTAGCTGCTCCTAGAGTTAGCAATGGCGCACCTCAGCCAATATGCGCCATTACTAACACTGGGACAGGTGGTCCCAGCTGGCCTGAGGGGGGACCAGGATAGCAATGACGCACATCCAAGAAGTACGCCATTAGCATTATATAGTTAGTAATGGCGCACTCCACAATATGCGCTATTACTAAGTCATCAGGCCTGGGCCCATGCCTCCCCTGACTTAGCAATGGCGCACTTCACAAAAGTGCGTCATTAGCATCCCTCATGCCTTATGGCGCACTTCCAAATAGTGCGCCATTGCTAAGTCTGGGGAGGGGGGTTTGTCCAGGAGTGCCTGGGCGGTGGCGCACCTTCTAGTCCGTGCGCCATAAGTAACAGGAGAACTAATGGCTCACCAGGACATGGTGCGCCATTGCGATTTAGTAATGGCGCACTGCACACATGGTGCGCCATTAGTGTCCATATTATCTATAGCTATTTTTCTAGTAGTGAAACGAGGAGCAGAAGGTATTGGTAAGTGACTTTGGTAAAGAAATAGCTGCAGGAACTGAAAGATAACTTTTTAGGGGTTTTCGATATAAGCAACAAGAAGATAAAAGCAAGCAAAGTGAAAGGCACTGAGGAGTAACAAGTGGCCCGATCCTTATAAGTAAAGGATAGGCCTAGCAACTGAAGTTATAAAGGCTAAAGCGTTCTTGAGGACACACGGGAGTAATAGTCACGTGCTTTCGCCATATTCTGCATCAGTACTATGTGCTATGCTGATAAGTGTTGAGTGGGTGGATTTATGCTAGTGCACCCTCTAGACTAAGATAAGTGCACTCTTATGATTAAACACCTTGCAAGAATTCTCAAATACAAGATAGTAATTAAGGCAAAAGCCTAACCATAGCAATACGATCGACGATTCATTGTTCCCTTGTGCAAAAGCGTGCGAACTGGGGTTCAGGTTTTTGTCACTCCGGCAACCCACCGTAAGCATTCTTTGTACACAATGCATTCCCCTAGGTCCTTAATAAGGCGAAGTGTTGAGTGTTCGACTCACAAAACACCACCTGGAAAATAACAACACAACTTAAATATCAAACAACACATAGTACTTCAACATCATATGACTACTAACAACTAGACTTCTCCCATGTCCTCAAGAACTAAAGTAACTACTCACAACACATAAAAGAAATCATGATCAGAGGGGATAAATATATGATAAAAAATCCGGACACAATGATATTTCTCCAACAAAACTCAATAGCATTCATCACACGGTAGTAATCAACATCGGTAGAGTAGAGAGGATAGATAGTACGAATTACAACACAAGTTGAACTTGTGAGGTGAGATTGGTTGAAGATGAAGATGGTTCTGATGTTGGGGATGATTTTGATGATGATCTCGATGATGCCCGTGACGATGGTGATGACGATGGCGACGATCTCCCCTTCCAGGAGGTGTTCTCCCAGGCGGAATCTGCCCGCCGGAGATGTCTTTTCTCCTCTGTAGGTTTCCGCTACGGAGCGGTGGCGGAACTCTGAAAACTCTCCCCCTTTTAGGGTTTTTAGATGACGAGTAATATATAGGACAGAGGGGGAGCCGGGAGTGGCCCCAGGCGTCCAGGCGCCCTCCCGGCGCGGCCAGGGTGGGGGCCGCGCCAGGTGGCCGCCTGGGCACCCTGTGGCCCCCTCTGGCCCCTCTTTTGCGTGTCTTCGTCAATCTTCTGAAAAACATCCTCCGTCGATATTCAGGTAATTTGGAGGTGTTCTTCTTCAGCAACTCAGCGTCCACTTTTTCCCACTGAATCCTGCGTATGCTGCTTCAGCATCGGAAAGTTGCAAACTGTGTAAATTAAGCCAAAACAACATATGAACAACATCATATCATGGAATATATCAATGAATAAGGAATAATTACTATATAAACTAGTGATGCATTTTGGACGTATCAGCCGGCGACCCCGGCGTGCATACGACGTCGAGGTCAACGGGGCTCAGGCGTGAGTACGTTCGGGAGGAGCTCCTCCACGGGGTGGGGCTTCTGGTGACGTGGCATATACTGGATGGCCCGATCCAGATCGGACAGTCCAGATTGTATGATCTGGATCTGGAGTTGGGGGTTGGTGGGAGGATGCGATTTGGCGGCGGGGGAGAGGTCTGGCGCGGATTTTGAGGAGTGGGGGCTAGGGTTTGGCTATTTTGGTAGGTTAGCACCTGCTATTTATAGCAAGGGGCTATTAGGAGGTGTTTTGGGCCACACATGGACTGGTTTAGAGGTGGTCTGGGCCTGGTTTTTAGGTGGGCTAGGTTTTAGAGATGAGAGGGAAATCAGGGGGTCAGCTATTAGCACGCGCGGCATTTTATAAATATGTCCCTCGAGTTTTACCGGCTACTATGCTTGGCACCTCCGGTCGTTTACCTGCCCGACGAAGTCGGAATTGCACGAAATTCAAAACACAGCAGCGCCACACTGTACCGACAACGTCTAAAACGTTTCGCGCCCAACCGAGACATCGATTAACTCCGATAAAATAAACAATTTAAATATAAATGGGGGTTTTCCGCACCGATGGTGATGGTTGGTCTTGTGCCGGAAGTTGCGACGGTGCTCGGGTGAAACCCTGTGTCGCAAGGTCGTGTGTCGTGGGGAAAATGGGTTCGGTCACCCATCCGATACAAGAAAGAGGGGGAGAATATTCACCGATCAATAAATCGGCGAAACAAATACTACAAACAATGCTAGCAATCAACAAAAAAAGCAACAAGCAATTTTTTTTAATTTGGGTGAAAATCCCGGGATATTACAGGGGGAGGACGAGCTTACTCTAGTGCGTCGCCTACAGCTCTTTTGGCAGTTGCAAGACAAGCGCGTCGTCGAGGAGGCTGTCTTGGTGAATCCCGCTATGGTGGAGCTATGGTGGAACAGAAGGCGATCCTTGACTCCATTTAATCGGAGCGTGAGGTGAAAGCAACTGTCACTCCCTCCGCGAGCAACAGAAGATGATTGACTACTTCAACGTCGGACCTCCTGCTGCTACTGCCGATGGAGTGCCGGCCAATGCCACCGAGGAAATCGAGGTGGAGGACGACGGTGTGGAGGCGGACATGGAGTCCGATTAAGTATTTGTAGTTTATTTACGGTTCAACATATTCGGTTTTTGTAAATTTTATCCAGATATCAATGAATTTTGTTCGTATTTATCAAATTTCATCTGAGCATGTGAGTATATTAATAAAAATATGTTAAACTACCAGTAAAGAACACGGTTATGGTCGGATTGCGGGCTCCCGCATTAGGGTCCGCGAACAAATGAGGCGTCCGTTTTAGAGGTCAGCGTTCGAGATGGCTTAACATCACATATCACAAAACAAATTTGCTTATATAACATGTAATTAATGAAAAGATAAATGCTTGTGATAAAAAAAATGTAACTGTAACATCACACATATCAAAATAAAATAGATCTATAACCTAATAAATAAAGTATTACTTACTTCGATCCAAAATAAGTATCGCAGTTTTAAACTGGAGTTAGTTTAAAATTGCGCCAATTATTATGAATCGAAGGTGATATATAGCACCATACATATGTCATTACTCACTATTGAGACACTTATTTTAAAATGAAGGGAGGTTAAAAATAGGTATGGCCAGCCTGAATTCTGGTAAAAGAAGTGATAAATCAAACAGTGAAGGCATGTTGGACGTGGCCTTGATTTCATGGGGGACCAGCGCCGAGTGTCAAGTGTACCAAGAAACTGTTTCTTGTTAGGCTGTCGAAATTACTGATTAATGTTTGCTACGTAGTTGGCAAACAAGGGCTGAACTGGCTAGCTATCGAGACGGGAAAGATGACGGTTTTTACCCAGTTTTGCCTTAAGGATGCCTTTCATTTTCTTATGGGTTGATCTCCCGATCAAACTTGAAGAGGAATAATTGAAGGTCGATATGATAGAGGCATCGCACCATGTACTAAAAAAGAGAAGTCTTGTAGGAACACAGATCAAACTACCCATATAAGGAACCACTGCACCTTCCGGGCCAAAGAACCAAGGCGTGAGGGAGTGCTGCGCAGCATCAGTGAGCAATTGGCCAAGTGGCGGTTGGCAGGAGCCAAATGTTTAGAGCCCCTTTTGGGGATCACGTTGTGAGATAGTCGGTCACCGTTTTCAGTTTTTTCCCTGGGACACTACCAGGTCTCTATGTAACAAACTTTTGTGTCTCTCTATCTTGCTAAATCAATTCAAAGTCAGCAAAGGGCTGGATCTTTCAAAAAAAAATACGCATATACTTAGCACAATCCAACCCAAAAAACCAAAATTTGTCTACTAAGTAGATCAAAATTTATACAAATTAAACTAAATTAGTGGACCGGTGCAATCGGACATCGCGCCGGAAGGACTGGCCTCTGCCGCCCTCTGCAGGACTCATTGAATCTTGCGGCGGTCGGATTTGTCCTTTGACTCCGGCAACCCCATTCGATGGGTCGGCGTGGGCACGAAAACCCAATGCTACATAGGAAGATCTGAGACGGGGAAGGGGCGGATATCTCCTGACACTATTTCAGTAGCACCTCATGAATTTGACCAATACATCACTATTGGGATACTTTTCCCGCCAACCAACCAGCCCAAACTTCGGCAGTCGGTCTCGCGCGCATGCGATTTTAATTTTTATTGCAATTCACTAGCCTGTAATGATACAACTTTAATACTAAAATATTACTATTTGCATAACTATGGTATTAAAATGCTACTGCGTTATTATATATTACTTTTCACTAAACGGATATATATAGATGTATTTAGTGCTAAGCACATTCATTTGAGAGTGTGGCATAAAAATATGACTATGCTCAATCATATTACTTGCCGCTCAAACAGATATATCTAAATGCATTTTAGTACTATGCACATTCTTTTTAGAGAATTTGGTCGATGATGACGGTACTATTTTGTTGTTGTTGTTGTAATGGATAAAGGGAAAAGCTATCGTTGACCCTCGATTTTTGCTACAATCAAAATTGATGAAGTATCTTAGCGATGATGGACTGTGAATTTGTTGTAATCGGTAAAAAAATACTATCACCAATGATTAAATTTTTTGCCACCAATTAACGACAAATATAGTAGGCAACAATTTCTATCACATTTTTTTGCTGCAATGATGCAAAAATTTGAAAGAAAGTATACACAATAAATTTGTGTTGTATCTGTGTGCCACGAAAGCCGCACTACTAGGAAAAGCCCTTATAGTGGCGTCCTTTTTAGGGGTTAACAATGGCGCATTATGGATGCGCCACTAAAAATAAGCCACTAATAAGGGCTTAGGGGTGGTGTATTCTGAATGCGCCACCCCTACGGCTCTTAGGCGAGGGGTGGCGCATTTTGAAATGCGCCACGCCTAAGGATCCTTAGGGGTGGTGTATTTTGAAAACAAAGATTATACATAATGCGCCGCTAATGATATTACAGAAAACAAAACAAAAAGAATTACAGAAAACAAAAAAACACTACATAATTACACACATTACAGATATTTTTAATCATATTACAGAAATTCAAAAGACAATATTACAATGAGCCCAACAATTATTGATACAAAAGAATTGCATTACAATTCTTATTACAAAGATTTAAAAGATTACATCCATCATCGTCTAAGATGTAGAGGCCAACAAGATTCACAAGATTACATGCATCCATCACAATATTACAATGAGCCCAACAATTATTGAAAACAGAAAGCTACTTTCTTCACCATCTCTTGTTTGATCTTCAACCTGCACAAAACAAAGATTTAGAGGCCACATCCATATGACTTCATAGCAAAGGACAACAACACAATATAACATCTATTCTTATCAACAACATAAAGCAAATCGATCAATGGCTAGGAGCATGCACATATGCATAAAAATGCAGATGCTGTGACATTTATACACAAAGAGCACAAAGTGTATTTGAAAATACCATCTACTACACAAAGAGTACATCCAAATTACATGTAGGGCACACATTCATCAAATGACTGCCATATATAACATAAATTGGTCACTTGTTCTGACTCGGCTCAGGGAATGGGCGGCATCCTTCTTTCGTCATGAAAGGTCTTGTGTCACGCGAGGCCTTTAGGCGGGCTTCTATCTCCCCATTGGATGGTGCAATGTTGGAGTGGAAGATCGACCCCTTCAGTTGTACTTCATGACGGATGATAGTCGCCATCTCCGCTTGGATGTGAAAGAACTCCTGCCTAAGATTTGCATCGGAAATTTCCGCCTTCTTTTCGGCCCATGCTTTGAGATGACTTGGCAGCGTAAGGTTGCGCTATTCCTTTACAATCGCCCGCATGTGATGGAGGGCGTAGTAGGAATCCCTCACACTGCCAGCCGGCTTCTTGACGCACGGGAACTGCGTTATGTGGTTGAACACGCTCACGCCAGGCTGATGCTTGCTGAACTTGTGCTTCACGATTTTGCCTCCCGCTTCTTTGTAGCCGGCGAGAGCATCATTCAAAACTCTGATGATATACTTGTAATCTTTCTTCTTCGCACTCCCTGAGTCTAAATACACGGCATGCGAGTGTTTCGGTGAAAAGAAGATGAGCACGCACTCTTGATCCTCACTTCATAATTAAAACAATCCAAAAGGAATGTTGGAAGAGGACAATGGAAAGCTAAGAAAGCACATATGCTACGACGGTGAGCGAATGACTTACTTGGGAAAGTAGGTCGTGAGAAATGAATTCTTGCTCACATTCTCTAGCATGAAGTCTCTGATGTACCCCGCCGCGAGAGTCGCATCCCCGTCGTCCATCAATATGCTTTCACGCATGTAGAAGGGGTCCAATATCGCGACGCACGGGGTCTGATCTTTCCTGATACTCATAGAAAGGCTGAGCGAGAAAAGACGGATAAGGCTATGGTCCATCCGCTTGAGATGATACAAACTAAAGATCTCTGAAAACCGCAGGATTATCATAACTGCGGGGATATTGTTGATGAAGCCCATGTTGAGTGGCACCTTGGCCATGAAAACGGGGTACGAGGGCTTCGTTCTCGAACACGCATCTTCTCTAACTCCATAACGCTGTGATGCACACTCTGCATATCTGAAGTTGCAAGCTCGAGCATGTCATTAGGTAGCATCGCCCTAGCCGCCACATAGATTTCAAACGAGAGATCCTTGGGTCTTGGCGGCCCGTCCTGAGCCCGGATCGGCATAAAAAGGTTGGATGCTCGAAGTGCTCTTCTTTCTTTTCCGTCCCTTCTTCTTTTCTGATTTTGAGCAGTCACCGACCTTTATCTGCTAAGTGGCCGCCTTATGGAGTGTGGACGGGCTGAGAATAGATCTCCTTGTGGAATCTTCTTGAGGCTCGGTGAAGGCGCAAGCTTCTAGAGACATCTCCTGAGAAGTAGCGAAGAGACGCGTGGAACAAGCAGGTTTCACCACAGGATCAGCTGGATCGCGAGCTTCCTCGTCATGCTGGTAGGCTCCTTCAATAGGAGGCATGAATAAGTCATCACCTTCAAACGATTTGTTGATGAACTGGTTGGCGAGGATATCATCATTAAGATCATCGTCTTCTTGTTGTGCGGCGATGGGATCATGTGGCGCCGGCACGACGACTACCGGTGTTGTCCTTGGTGTGGTGCCCCTTCCCCTGTCATCAAACGCATTTGGGTCTTCGGCCATAGGCATATTTGGCCGAAACAATCACTAAGGACTGCTGGCTCGTCCACATCATATCCGGCGGGTTGAATGGGAGTTTCAACTCTCTCGTAGCCCGAAATCACGAGAGAGATTTGAACCCTATGCATCTCCGGTGCCATCGGCCTATTGTGCATGATTCAATTTTGCTGTTGAAGGATTTTACCTTTGGCAACATCGTTCAACTCGCCGTCCACGACTTGTAATAGAATGCATGGAGTGTCCTCATACGAAAGAGATATATGCATGTAGAGCATCAGAGAGATTCCAGTAATAAAAGGCAAGGAGATGAAGTGCTCGTTTGAGTTGCAGAAACTTATAGTTACCTTGAGGGCGTCGAGGTCGGCCAATGAAGAGACCCCGTCGACGACGGAGGGCATGAAAGAGACGGAGGGTGCGCTGCCTCCCGTGGTGTCGGCCGCCCTATTTTGGCTGCCGTCGGGTGCATTATTGTTATGCCCCGATTGCTCGATCGTGGCTGGAGGAGTTGATGTGTGTAATTCCCGGTCACACACCGCTTCTCGGCCGTTACGCCTGGCGGGATCTAGACTGACCTCACAGACCAACACTAGTCTTTCCAGCGCACTTTGTCCTCACTCGTGCGCACCCGGGAACAACTTCCCGATCGGTCACCCATCCTCAAATCGCTCCAAGCCAAGCATGCTTAACTTTGGAGTTCTTTGGATCTGTGCTTCCGGAAAAGAAGGTGCACCTTGTTGACATGAGTAGTCTTTCATTCCTACTAATCTAGGATGTCACACACACCCACTCAAAGGGACCGACGTCCTCGTTGGCCCACAGGAACGTTCCCTCTTTGCACACGTCGGTGCGTCCAGTGCCGACACATGGCTCACCCATGTTCGCGCACTGACCCGCACCCTCCCACGTAACCGCGAGGGTCGGCTCTGATACCATTTTGTAACGCCCCGGTCACACACCGGTTCTCGGCCGTTACGCTTGGCGGGATCTAGACTGACCTCACAGACCAACACTAGTCTTTTCAGCGCACTTTGTCCTCACTCGTGCGCACCCGGGAACAACTTCCCGGTCATTCACCCATCCTCAAATCGCTCCAAGCCAAGCACTTTGGCTTCCGGAAAAGAAGGTGCACCTTGTTGACATGAGTAGTCTTTCATGCCTACTAAGCCAGGATGTCACAATGTGGGAGATATGATAATGGCTTCTCGCCCTTCGTTGGTTACCCCAAGTGGAAGGTCAGATGTAGGACAACAACAAATTTCCCCTATGTTGAGGATATGGTTTATCTCCCGTAGGACTCCGAAAGCGACAAGTAGGTGACAATATCGCTAGTAATTAGGCGGTTGATGTGGACCTCCACACAGACACAAATAACTTTTCTCCCAACAAAGTTCAAAGAGGTTGTCAATCTCTCCGGCCTTGTTGTTTACAAAGGATCAAACACAAGGGATAAAGGATAATAGTAATTGCAACTTGAAAGTAAAAACAAAAAATAAATTGAGCGTGTAAACAGTGATGAGGATACGGACCGGGGTCCCGTGATGTTCACTAGTGATGTCTCTCTCTCCCACTAATCCAACTGCATCTACTACTAATCATCCACCTTGAGATATCTATCCAGAACATCTCGCTGGTATTAAGTTGCGAACCCCACCCAAAGTGTAAACCCAAAGCAACAGATAACTGCATTAAAAGAACTTTGTGTAAAGTAAACAATACTTGCAACCGCGGTTACAAGCATCATTGTTTTCCCCCTTGTGGCAACATCACATCCCCTAGACTCACGTTTCTGTCACTCAAGCTAGTCATTAGGGGGCATGAATCCACAATCGAGCATAACGTTCCCTCTTGGAGTCACTACCTACTACTTCGCCAAAGCAATAAACAGCAACGGAGAACATGCAAGAATTACTCAAGAACAAAAATATAAAAGATAAGAACCAAATATATTACTCAATCAAAATCTGAACATAGTCTCATAATCCATCAGATCCCAGCAAACTCAACATAGCAACAGCAGAAAGAATTACATATGTGCCTTGATCATGTAGGGCAGCTCACAAGGTCTAATCCATGAAGAACAAAGAGGGGGGGATAACACCACATAGCTACTGATCATGGACCCATGGTCCAAGGTAGATTACTCACGGATCATCCAGGAAGCGTCCATGGTGGAGGAGAAGCTCCCGGAGGTCAATCCTCCCTCCGGCAGGGTGCCGGGAAGAGGTCTGCTGGTGCTCTCGATCTTGGAAGCGCGGCGGCGGCGGAACAGAGGCGAGATCGCGAAAAACGGTTCTGTCTTCCGAGGTTTCCCGTCACGGAGAATATATAGGCGAACGGGGGCAGCCAAGGGTATCACCAAGGGTCCAGGCGGCCTCCTGGCGCGACCCCACCCTAGGGCGCGCCAGGAGGGCGCCTGGGGCCTTGGTAGTGGCCCTCTGGCCCCACTTTGTTGATTCCGAAAGCTTCCATTGCGCTGATTTTTATTGTATTTTTCCGGAATTTTTGGTGCATTTTTAATACGGGGGAAACCTGAAACAGAAAAGCAGCAGTAAACAGGAACTGGCACTGGGGTGAACGGAGTTAATAGGGGGTGCACGGAGTTAACAGGTTAGTCCAAATATGATCAAAACTGTATGAAAGTGTATATAAAACATAGAAATATCACACAAAACATGCATGGAGCAAGTAGAAATTATAGATACGTTTGGGACGTATCAGCCGCCCAGAGCATCGCCGCACAGACCATTGCGCAGCACGGCTATAAATATCCCGCTCCCGAGCCCCCAGAGCACACGCCAGCAGCCTCCCCTCATCCTAGCCCTCTCCTCGCACATCAAATCGAGCTCAAGGAGCTCGCTTGCCCTCTCTCTGGCCGGAGCCGCGCCGCCGACCTCCTGCCGGTTCCAACCCTGAGACCCCCCTTTCCCTCTGTCTCATCCCCTAGCTCCACCTAGCCGCCCCCTGAGCCTCCCCCGCCTCCAATCCCCGTCAGAGCCCCTTCCTCGTGTCCCTGCCGTGCTCCCCGTCGCGTCCATGGTCGCTGTCCGCCGTGGCCGGTGCCCCGCTCGCCCTGGCCGCCTCGGCTTGCTGGAATGGACGGGAGCGGCGCCGCCTTCCACCTGGGGTGCACCGGGTGGCCGCGGGCCGGCCACCGCCCCCCCTCTTCGGCGCCACGCGCGGCCATGCCTCCCCTGTCTCGGGAAGGAGGTGTAAGTGACCCATCGAAGGGGTACGAGTCACTGACGCCTGCGCCCAGTTGCTTAAGTGAAAGCGCATTACCCTATTCTGCGCTTTCCAACGGGCAAAGCGACCTTCAGTAGCCCTTCGGGTGAAAATACGCTTTTACTTAACGAAAGTGAACTACCAGAAATACGCTTTCTCTCTCCCAGTGCCGAAACTCTTAAGTTGTGAACGTTCTCCCGATAAGGGCAGAAGCGGGCAGCCTTTATTTATTCTCTGCATAACGGACGAACGGGCGTAACTTTGCAACTGTAACTCTGATAGAGGTGATTCCAAAGCCCATTTTCTCCTGTCGCCGAGCCCTTTTCGATGGTGAAACTTTAATTATGTTGTCACATTTTGAAATTGGCCATTTTTCCCTTTCATCCATCCATAGCCTTTTCGGAGGAGAACCTTTCCGTCAAACCTTGTCGTGAGACCATCACACTTCTTTTCGTTGATCCCTCAACCCTAGGCAAGCCACAATTTCTTTTGCACCTTCATAAAGATTTGACGTGGTTTATATCATGCTTTAATTTTGGATGAAATGGCTACCTAGTCATGCTTATGATCTTGCCATGTTATGACCATCCTATTGCCATGTTATGCTTGCGTGCATCATACCCCCTAGTCATGCTTATGATCTTGCCATGTTGCTTAGTAATATATTGATCATTTTGGCATTGATAAGTTAATCGTATTCTCATGCTTAGAATCATGATATGACTACAACCGTACCTTGGATTGTTCTGCATGAATTGCTTGGACTGTAGTTTTTTATGTTGCACCTGATCTTTATGTTTATGCATTTGGATATATGCTATGTGACAAGTTGATCAGGTGCCACCGAACCGAACTTATCAGTGCAGCCACACTTGCCTGTATGGGGAGGCTTTGGCTCGGTCTATCGGTGTGCTCTGTTATGCATATCACCAAAGAGGGGAGGTTATGCACGCGCGCTACCCTGATCAGGTAGGAGGCGATAACCTTGAAAGCCAGTTTGGTTATATTTGGATCCAGTCCACGTTTGGGACAGTTGTACCCCGTTTGGGACAACATTGTTTGCCATCCGATGGTCAGTCTCTAGAGGACACCAGGCTACCCAAGACGGATGTCGGTGATACGGTAAGGGAGGCACGCGGTAGAACGGTCTCGTTGGAGAGTCCTAGTCCACTCCTATCATACGAGTTCCGAGGTTCCTGTGGGACAAGTTCCAAGGTACTGGATGGAGGAAGAACTCCATAGCGTGGGTAAAGTGTACAACCTCTGCAGAGTGTTAAGGATCTATTCGAATAGCCGAGTCCACCGTATTGGACACAGTTCGTACTAGGTCACACCATGATTCAACGTGAAACCGGTTTGGTGTTTGTGCTAAGTTGGTGGTCATGCGATGACCTGATATGCTGGGTGGTCACGCGATGACCCCTAACCCGTTTGTTGGTCATGCGATGACCGCTAATCCGTTGAAGGGTCGTGCGACGACTCATATAAGTGATTTGGTCATGAGATGACCTGGTGCTTGAGTCCGTAATGACTCCGAGGTAAGCCGCATGGTCATGCGATGATCATGTGGGGTCCATGTGACCTTAAGCGATGATTGTTAATGCATTAGTTATAATCTTGACAATATGCTAGATGCATCATGTAGCTTTTCTTGAAACTATTAATGCCATGTTATTGTTTTTCCTTGGTTCTTTGGATGTTGTGAGCTTGCAAGTACATTCAATGTACTGACCTGGCGTGTCATGCCAGACTTTCAGGAAATGCCGTGATTGCGTAGGACGACGTTCCCGGTTTTTGCGAGCTAGGAGGTCCCGGTCAGTGTCCCTGTGGATTGGAGTTCATCACCGTCTCCGTTGTTCCGCTGCTAAGTATTATTCCGATGTTATAGGGTTATCCCGCTGCTTGGTGTAGATCCGTGGCTAGCATGAGGAGCAAGTTGTTCGTTGCCTTGCTCCGCTAGCGTTGTGATAGACCCCTTGTTCCCATTTCATCAGTAATAAAAGTGGTTCAGATCTATATCAAGCAGTGTCGTGTTCCAGAAGACATGATATCTGGGCTGGAGCACGGGGCGTTCCGGTATTCTGAGCCGGGGTTCCACAATGCTTGGTATGAGAGCTAGACTGACTGTAGGACGCCCTAGTCCGCGCAAACGTTAGAAGGACGTTAGAATGACGTTAGAGCTGGAGTATATAGCTTGCTTGTGTGATACCCTTGACTGCTGCATTTTTTGTTGCATGAGTAGTAGTAGTCCTACATGTTGATTGTTTCATGTTGTTGTGTGTAACAATAATATGCGATCTTTTTTATGTGTGATCTCGAGGCACTTTAAGTGCTATTGATCTTTGCTTCATTTCGTCGATCCTTATTTGGTTCTTTGATGTTTAACGAATATCTTTTGGGGGTAGTATGTGACTATGACGAACCCTTGCTCGCATCCTTCTGGATAATGGCACCACGCCTGGTTCTGAGCTGATTCGTTTTCGGCCGTCCGGGGTGGATTCCTACTTTTATTTCTCTCTTCAACAGTCGTCCCGTGTTCAGAGCTGCTTTCTCGGCCATCTCGGGAAGTTGTTTAGTTTCTCTTCGCAGTGGCGAACCTATGTTCTGAGCTTTTTTCTCGACCATCTTAGGGGACCTCTGCATTCTTTTTATCAATGTCGTCTCATGCTCTAAGTTGATTCTTGGTTAGCCGTCTTGAGCAATGGTTGAGTTATTCCAGCAAATGTCCCTGACCAGAGTTGTAAAAACCGTTCTGGTGGCTACTGGGTTATTCGCTGGATTTATGCAAGGGATTCAGATGGTCATCGACTACCGTTAAAACTTGTGAACTTTCTATCAATTGCTATTAATTTTCGGTCAGTTGGATTTCATTTGTTGGGTTTTCATTTGGTTCTTTGGTGTCGTCTTATTTTACCCCCTGATGGAAAGTTGCTCATCAAACAACCGCATACCGCAAAAAATCAGTGAAAGACTGCAGGGGAGTGAGAAGATCAGCAAGTCAACAAAGATTCACACCCGATTATGTTGATGGTACCTGGCTCAAGTATGAATCCTACCCGGATGAATTATTCGGATGAGGTCTGCATCAGCCATTCAGCCGTTATAGTCACGGAGATCCAATTAGGGGAAAAGATCAATTGTGAACCATGAACATCTGCATCAAAGGTATGACACCTACAGGTTGCACTCTTGTTATACGCGAGTTATTGGATTATGGTATATTACGGAAGCAAGTTAGGATGCGTCATGAAATCGGTACCGAGCAAAGAAATGATTGGGAAAATGCTTGACAAGACGGCAGCCGGTAAGTCATCAAATTACCGCGCACAGTATTTAGTTGTCCACAAGCTATTGTGGGAAAGCTTCGGACATAAGGAACCTCAGCCATCCTTGGTAAGATATCGGACACTGCCGACATGCATAGTGCATCAGCCTTCCTCGGTACACCATCTGGGTAGCTTCTCGTCCGATATATCCAACCTTCGTCTACCCCAAGTCACCGAGAAAATCTTACAGCGCAAGGCATCCAATCGTGCTATGTACGCCACAAAAATGGATTCCAACATAAGCTATCCAACGGTCCACAGTAGACCGCCACAGAAACTTCCAGCCCAAGGAAACGGTACATCCACAGTACAAGGACAAAAACCTCTGAGGAAGGACACCCAGTCTTGGTCAGTAAGCTATCGGAGAAGCTTCCCGCATACGACACCCCGCCTTCCTCAATACGCCACCGGAGAAAGCTTCCAAGACACGGTACCCAGCCTTCCTCAGCACGCTACCCGCAAAGCTTCGACCGTAAGCTAGAAAGTCTTCCCGGATACGCCATCGTGCTACCAACAGTGTTTTCAGGAAACCGACGATTCACAAGCATAGAAGATTTCAACCTATTCAGTACATATGGATCTGCACACTTCATGGGCATACTTCCCAAGTCATACGAGCGACCTCCGTAGGATACAATCATGCTCGTACTCAAGTGGGTGATACCCATGGAAAGCGGTAGGGACAACAACTTCTGTGAGGAAAGTAAGAAGAAGAATCAAATCAGTATCTCAGCTGGGTATAAAGACTGAAAAGTCATGAAGGAACACCCGAAAGAAAGGAAACACTGAAGCCTTGGGTCTAGACCCCAACTATGAGATTCATCTCCTCACATCCGACAAGGCCCCAAAGAAGGATGACCATTAGGCCCAGTTTATTGCAACCAAAAATCACCATGATTCGCCAAGAGGCAACAGATGAAGGCAGCCCAACTAGCTCAGAGGAAGTACTCCGACAAAAAGAAAGCCAGTACCCGAGAAGTACCTAAAAATGTGATTCTCGCAGTAGAAAGGACCCAGGAAGACCGACATGGCGTATGACGAATCTTGCTGTGATGTGTGCGACAACCGACAAGAGATAGAGCTACACCATAATTTGCCAAAAATATGCAACTCTTGTGAGCCCGACAGATAAGGAAAAGGGTATCGGCATGAACTTCAGGGTCACATTCACCTCGATCAGTTGAAACCATGTTTCCTTAGGGAACACCATGGATGCCCAACCCAAACGTAAGGAACATCATTTCACATGGGAAAGGATTGAGTACCCAGCCTGTCAGCTTGTGCAGTTACAACTGTTTGAAATTGTCCGTAATTGCTGGAATACCCAAGTCTGCTCCGCTAAAGATCGCCTACCCAGCTCAAACTTTTGCTACAAAGACCGTGTTGAAGCATAACACGGCCGATCGCCACACACGAATATGGCACCATGTAAAGTCAATCTCACTTTGAGTAAAAGTTCAAAGATTGAGCCCCCGGTCGGAATTAATGCTCAAGATGGACGAGACAAAAACAAAGTGATGCAACACCAAGTGCGGACAGCCAAAGTCCCGCACATAGGTCTATCATAATCTCGAGCATTCTAAGTTTACCGTCTGCTGATGAAAGCCAGTCTATTATCAGGCAGACCGATATAAAGGATTCGAGGATGAGTCGCAGATAAAGCCCAAGATACCCCAGGACAGTACGGAATTTTTTTGTTGTATATTTGTAAATATTGTGGTTTTGGTAATAAAATGTTCGGGGTGCTTTACGTTCAGTTTGAAAGCTTCAAAAAAGACAGTACGGAATTTTGTCAGCATTCAACCTATGGCAGGATACCCCTCTATTATACAAGTCAACCGACATAAGGATGTAAGTCATCAAGAAATGATCTGATATATACAGGGAAGGAACCCAGTCTGAAATATGGATCGGGTGAAGTAAACCCCCTTGAGTCAAAACTCCTTGGATGCTACCAAGGGAACACTATGCGGTAAAAAGGAAACCCGGGAAGCAATATGTTTCCTTGAGACGGTATGTTTTCATTGGTTCCCTAAGCAACCAAATCTCGAGGACGAGATTTTTCAAAGGGGGGTAGGTTTGTGACACCCTGGATTTTGGAACTTTCTGTTTCCAAAAACTTTCCTGATTTATTTCTGGATTTTCCATTTGGTTTGATTTTGAGAAACTCTTTGGACTTGAAACTTGAGCATATTTCCTTTCCTTTCTCAAGTAGCCCATGATTCCCTAGCCCTTTCCAATGATCATACCTTGATCCAACCCATCCAAGCCCCATTTTTATTCAAGCCATATATTCCTTTTCCAATAAAAGGAATATCCCCTTTTATTTGAGGATTGTGAAGCAACCCCTATTTATATTGCTCCACAAATCCCCAAATAATTCCCACATATTCTTGACACCATTCTAGACAAAATCTCCAAAAACATTGCATGGCCCAAGTGGATTTTTCACCTAGAGAAATTGTCAGAACCCTCTGTTAGGTAATGTGCTAGGATCAAGTCACTTGCATTCATGTTAAAAATTTCAAAAGAAATCATTGAAATCATTTTTAAAAGCAAAATGGGAGAAGGAACCCCCCCCCCCCAGATGAATTAATTCAAAAGGCCAGATAAAAATCTTCTCCAAAAATTCATGTTAGAATTTTGAAAAGTCTTATAAATGAGTGTGATCACATATCAAGTGATGTGGGACCCACCCCATGCTCATGGATTTTTCAAATATTCAAACAGTGCCTTGGAATTAATCAAAAACCCCTATTTGAGTTAAGATTCAAATTATTTGAATTTTAAAAAGTGCCAAACTTTATAAGTGGCTAGTCTATATTATTATGAGGCCATGTAAAAAGTTTCAGCATTTTAGAAAATGGCTAGGTATTTATTTTTGCTAGCCAAAACAAATGTCAGAAAAGAAAAACAGAAAAAGAAGCAGAAAAGCTTACCTGGCGCCCAGGCGAGAGCGGCCCATCCAGCCAACCCGGCCCAAAACGGTAGCAGGGTCTTCTTCCCCGCCCCGCGCCTCCAAGCTTCATGGTGGAATGCCACCGAGCCAGCCGTGGACGCCACGTCGCCGCCGAGAGCCTTCCAGGCCTCCCCGTGCCTTCTAGCCACGCCTGGAGACGTCTCTCGCCCGTCCCGATCCATTCCCCCCCTCCAGAGCTTCCTCCTCCTCCTCCCGTGCTCGTTGTCGTCGCCGCCCGAGGACTCGCCGGAGCACCGAAGCGCCCCCGCGTGGCCATCGACGCCGAGGAGCCCGTCCAAGCTGTCCAGCGTGATCGCCGTCCTCGACTTCGACGACTAGCAGCAGGAGGCGCATCAATTCGGGCCAGACGAGACGCAAGCTTCTCCGAGAACTTGCCGGACCCGCGAGCTCGTCGTCGTCGATTCGCCGTCGTTGAAGCCTCCCCGAGCTTCCTGTTGCTCCCGTTCGATTCGCGGTGAGCTTCTGAGTTTTTCCCCCAAGCTCCCAGCACCCCGTAGCCCCTCTAGCCAATTCCTCCATGAGAACCCGAGCTCCTCGCCGCCATGGTTGAGCTAGAGCTCGCCCTCTTGCTCCTCGCGGCGCCCCAGTGCGCGCGTTTGAATCGCGGGCGTTCCAGCTTTCGAACGCGCGCAAGTTCAGCCCAAGCCATGCACGCTAGCCTTTCCCCCCAACCTCGCCATCGTTCTGTTTCCGCCTAGCACGTCGCCTTCGTCGCTCCCGACCTCCCCGTGACCCCCTGATGCCTCCTCTCGACGCTGAAGACCTCCAAGAGCACGCCCGTGCCCTCCGTTTACCTCCCCGTGGCCCCTAGACGATTCCAGCAATGGAGCCGCCGTGGCCAGGCCACCAGCGTCAAGCCACCGGTGGGTTAGGTCTTAACCCGTGCTTAACCCCCCCCCCCCCCCCCAACAGCCTATGACATGTGGGCCCAGCCCCCTGGCTAATCCTGGTTTTAGTTTAAACCGTTTTCAATCGTTTTAATTAACACAGTGACACTTACAGGTGGGACCCCCTTGTCAGTGGCCCCCTGACGCCAGCATGAGGTCATGCTGACGCAGTAAATGATTCCAGTATAAAAAGAATTAAAGTAATTCCAGAAATTCCAGAAAAAGGCTGAAACTTTGGAAATTCATAGAAAATTCATATTAACTCCAATTTTGACAAATAATATATGAAAAATGATCAGGAGAAAATAAGCTATACAAATTTCCAACTTTCAACTATGTTTGAGTTGAATTTAAAATGAGATCAGTAGCATTTGCTATTTGATTTAAATGGAATTAAATCAATTTCAATTCAAATACTTTTGCAACTTGAACCATGGCAACATGCTACATTTCATTTACACATCAGAGGCATATCATACAGTTTTCAAAATGTTTAAACTTGATCAAACAAATGTCATTTGCAACTTGACTAAATTGAATTCAAATTGGAGTTTGAATTTGCAATTCAATTTGCAATATACTCCATTTAAATGGAATTGCTTCACACATCAAAGTATATACATAAAGTTTCAACCTTCCATCACGTGATTGTGCATTGTATTTACTTTGCTACCTGGTTTGTTGTTTGTCGAGTAGAGGTGGAACCGGAACAGGAGGCTGCCCCCTTCGTTGAAGACCCCGAACCCGAACCTCGCCAGCAAGGAAAGCAAACCCCCATTTATCATGTCGATGAAATCCCACTTCCCTCTCATGTCTCTCTTATGCATTGTATAGGATGATTACCATGTTACGTTTCTACCGCATAGATGAACCCATTCCTTTGCATGACCTATCATTTGTCACAGTAGTAGGCAAACCACAATCCTAGCAACTGTAGGAGTTGTTTGTTATCATGTGGCCCCTGCAATTGGTAGTGCTTATTCCATGCTTACAATGATACCATGTTGATACTGTTATGTGAGTCGGGATGGTAGTGATCATGATGATGTTGGTGGAAAGGCGTTGGTGAATCTACCCTAATACAAGGTGAACGATGAGAGGCTGTGTAGGAGTACATGGTGGGTTGTCTCGTTGAACACCGCCCTAAGTCCGAGTTCTTGTGTGGTGATCCAAGATGAAGAGTACAACCAAACATTGGGCTCACTGACCCCTCTCAGCTTACTAACTCATCCCTTTCGATGTCCAGATGTCGCAATAGTTCGGAGTTCTGGTAGGTCTGTGGCCTGGCTGCTAAGTGAGAGAACGGCTCATCCGAGACCGGCTTATGCACCACGCACACATCACTTGGGTCCACTTCGGTAAACCGGTCGGGTTCACGATAGTGGTAGCCAACCCAGGTAGGCGGCTTTCTCGGACTAGATAGGCTATGAGGTAACAGTTGTGGTGAGCATCCTCGCTGGCACCCCTTGAATGGTGTCGAGATCAAAGGCGGTAACTGATGATCATGTGTGTGTAGCGGTACACCCCTGCAGGGTTAACAAAACTATTCGAATAGTCGCGTCCGCGGTTATGGACTGCTTGGAAAGCTTAGCTTGATTATTAGGTAACTTGAACTGGATACTTCTAAAACACACCAAGATAAGTGTGAGTGCTATGGCGTGCTTTCTCGTGGGAAGTCAAGGAATGCACCATAGTGGTGTAATTGGTTGGAGAAAGTAGTGGACTCGTGTACGCTTCTTACCTCAAAGTCTGGTACTCGTAGTTCAGGATTAGCCAAGTCAAAGCTGGCACTTCTGCAAGTGAAACCCCACCTCCCTTTTACCTTGATACATGTGCATGAGTAGTATAGCTCCGATGTAAGTCTTGCTGAGTACGACTTTGTACTCACGTTTTCTTAATCTATGTTTTAGATGAAACCACTGACCCCGAAGGTGGCTTCTTCATCGAGCTGGACGATTGAAGATCAAGCTAGTCTAGTCCCAGTCAGACGACTGGTTCCCTCGTGGAGGGCTTGTATTTAAATAAGGCTTCTTAAGCCATTTGTTAAACTTGTCTGTACCCAGACATACTTTTCTTCCGCTTGTTGTTGTAATGTTGGATCACATACTTGTGAGCTCTGTGTGCACTCTGTAAGAGTTATCAATAAAATGTATACTTTGTAGATAATTTCAATGATACCTGCTGTTCATACAAGGCATGTGTGCTGGGTGTATGTTTATAACATGCATGTGTTTGTATGGGTTTTCGAGACCTTAGTTGTGATCTGGCTGGCGGTCTTTCATACACCAAGTGGCCCTTAGATGTGCGCAGCTTGGGGCATCGCGATGCGATTGCTCGAGACTCCGTCTCGTGCTCACTTTGTGGTATGATCGAGCCCGCCCTAGACCCCGACTAAGTGATCGGGCTGGAGTAAGTCTATGTAAGAGTTATGAGATAGTCGATAGTATGGTTGAGGCGACTTGTCTTTGAATATGGGAGTTCATCACCCATATCATTAGACTTGTGTGCAGACGATGAGGACCCATCTCAGTTGATCATCCGGCCTGGATGGGATGCCCCTCATGTACGATGCTTTCCGAGAACGTTCTGTGCTTGGCCTTGTCTGCCTAGACAAGTGGGTACGGTTCTCGGCTCTCCATATGACTATGCCGTAGCGGGACTTGCATACGCTAACCCCGGTCCCGACAGACTTGGTATCAGAGCAGGACTGACTGTAGGACTAGCAGCCTTGGCCGAAGTCGAGTCTAGCCTTCTATAGTTATATAGTTACTCTGGGTATATAAGGGAACAACGTAAGGCTTCTTTTTTCTCCTTACCCCCTTCGTTCTGAGTTCTGAGTCACCCTCATCTTATTCTATGGGAAGATAGGACTAGGCTTTCCTCTGTCTCACTAGAACATCTCGTTGTTTGCTTCCTTGTAGCCGTAGGAAGGTTGTGTTCGTTTCATTAGAGTTGTTGTGCTTCCTGATTTCTTACATCGTATGTAAGTGTTTTTTTTACATTGCAAGAAAAGACATTTCTTACAATTACAACCGTTATGCTGTCCGAGTCATTCCAGGTTTATCTCATAATATGATGCATTTGCAAACTCCTTCTTTCTGTTTCAGATGGCAGATCTTCCCCCTCGGCAGATTGTTCGTTTGACCAGGTGCCTCGGTGTGCGTGGCCATCCCGCCACGTTGATCGAGATGATGTCCTATGTGGGATATCGATGGTGTCCTGAGTACACCGTCGAGGAGCAGTTCCACGACTTCAACCAGACCCAGTTCCACTGCATTGTCAGGATCTACCCGCACCACCTTGGAGTCACTCAGCCTATCCACTTTGGACATGGCATTGGCATGACTGAGAACATGGCTATGCAGGATGCTGCATACTCATGTATTACCCTGCTGAGAGAGGAGCACACTATGCTGAGAGAGACCTCGTTCCGTTATATCCCTGCTGCACTTCCAGGAGAAGAGGGATATTACACCGGACTCTACTCAGATCACTCTGCAGAAGATCCAGTACTTCAGATGACTGCTAGGTTTGCTAGTGATCGAGATCGTGATGCACGCGCTCTCCGTTTTGAGCTTCACGCCACCCGTGTTCGTCTTTATCGAGCACTGACACTCTTGGCACCCTTCGTGAGTGTTGGATCAGTCGAGTATGATGCTATCTACCCTGTGAGGACTCAGATGCCTTCTCGAGTTGTTTGGCCCGAGATTGGAGGCATTTTTCCACCCCGTGGTCCTTTGCTTCCACCCTACGCTGGACCTAGGCCCCATCCTTGCCCAAATGGATATCAGGGTCCACAGTCCTCCGTGTTTTCCGATGGTCACCTTCAACTACCGGGATACGCGGGTAACTTTTACGAGGACTACTTTGGAGATAGAGATGAGTGAGACCGCCTGTGGTCTTACTTAGTGAGGATGTAGTAGTATCTTAGTATATTGTACGCAAGGTGTCTAAGTTCCAGAGGCTTAGATAAATAATGTATAGGAAGTCAGAGTGCCTCTGAAGGATGTATCATCTTCATCACGTTTGTATTAGCTTGGTGCTTGTACTAAAACGATGTATGGTTTGTATGAAAGCTTGTGAATATATGGCTTGTATGCTTTTATCACCATGTTGTCAAGATGATTACTTCCTTTGCCCTGTAATCCTTCCAGTACTTCAATACCTTGTTTAGACTCTTCCGATCAACTCTGTTTGACTTTGGTTTTTCACCTTCAGGATGTCTCAAGGAACCCGTGGCCAGCTTGGTCGTAACCAGGGTCGTGGGAATGAACAGGAGGAAGGCAACCTTCCACCCCCTCCCACGATGGCTCAGGTTCTGATGGAGATTGAGAGGAACCGCCGAGACTCTCACCATTTGCTGGAGGTCATTTCCCGCAACACCACTCAGCAGCGCAACGAGTTGGTGTCTTTGAACGACTTCATCCGGCTTCATCCCCCGGTTTTCAGTTACTCCACCGAGCCCCTTGACGCCGATGACTGGCTTCGCAGCATCGAGAGGAAGCTCCAGGCAGGCCATGTTGCAGATGGCGACAAGGTCAGCTATGCCACCTATCACCTTGAAGGTGAAGCTAGCTCTTGGTGGGAGAACTTCCAGAATATGCGTCCCGTTGGACCGCCCACATCTTGGGATGAATTCTGCACTTCCTACCGTGAGCACCACATTCCCAAGGGTCTTATGGACCGCAAGCATGAGGAGTTCTGCAACCTCACCCAAGGCAGAAGGACCGTTGACGAATTTAGTCGTGAGTTCAACCGACTTGCTCGTTATGCTACTGAAGAAGTCTCCACCGACGCAAAGAAGCAAGAGAGGTTCCGTCGTGGACTCAATTCCGGACTCCGTCGTGAGCTCAACCTACATGACTTTGCCACCTTCCAGGTCCTTGTCAACAAGGCCATCAAGGCAGAGGACATGAACACCCCCAATGACTTCCGCAAACATCCTAGAGACGATGGATCATCTAGTTCCGGCTCTCAGAAGCGCAAGATCTTGGATCCCCAACAGTATGTTCCGCCAGAACAACCCACCGAGGCCATCCTATGTGGCGCCTCGTCCACCAACTCAGTTCCACCCAGCTCCACCAAACAACCCAGCTCCACGCACTGTCTTTGGAGCCTGTTACAAGTGTGGTCAGGCAGGCCACTACTCTCGCGAGTGTCCCCAGAACCAACTCCAGAATCAGAATGCTCCACCCCGTGCCGGAGGCAACAACAATGGTCGTGGCAAGCCACCCCAGAAGGTCTACACCGCCAAACCCGCTCCTCCCGCCACTCGTGGACGTGTGAACTAGATTGCCGCCGAAGAGACTGATGACACTACTGACGTCATTCTTAGTACGCTCCCAGTTAATTATGTTCCTACTTCCGTTCTTTTCGACCCAGGAGCATCTCATTCATTCATGTCGGAAAGTTATGCACTTCGTCATGAGTTATCCTTTGTTGAATTGTCCACCCCAATGATTATTCAAACTCCAGGGTCAAGATGTTAAACTAATAGAGTAAGCCACGGTAATCAAATTTCAATTGAGGGTTTAGTATTCCTTGCTTCACTCATAGCCCTCAAGACTTCGGATATTGATGTCATCCTTGGCATGGATTGGCTATCAAGACAGAATGCCTACCTAGATTGCAAAGTTAAATCAGTGAAACTCACCAACCCTTCAGGAAAGTCCGTCAACTACACCTCACCCAGAACAAGAACCCAAGTGCATTCTTTGAATGTACTTCCCCTTCCCGACCTTGAAGATGTTCCGGTGGTTCGTGACTTCCCGGATGTCTTTCCTGAAGAGCTTCCGGGAATGCCACCCGACAGATGTGTAGAGTTTATAGTGGATCTTGTGCCAGGAATCGCACCAATTTCTAGACGCCCATACAAAATGGCCCCACGTGAGTTAGCTGAGCTTAAAACCCAACTGGAAGCTTTGTTGGAAAAAGGCTTCATCCGCCCTAGCTCATCGCCATGGGGTTGCCTCGTTCTGTTCGTAACGAAGAAAGATGGAACACAAAGGATGTGCGTAGACTATCGCCCGCTAAATTTAGCGACGATAAAGAACAAGTACCCATTTCCCAGGATCAATGATCTTTATGATCAACTTGCAGGATCCTCTGTCTTCTCCAAGATGGATTTGAGATTAGGTTATCATCAAATCAAAATCCAAAATGAGGACATTCCCAAATCGGCTTTTACTACTCGTTATGGTCTTTACGAGTACACCGTCATGTCCTTTGGTTTAACCAATGCCCCCGCCACTTTCTCACGCATGATGAATTCGATCTTCATGGAGTACTTAGATAAATTTGTTGTGGTTTATCTCGATGAAATTCTCATCTACTCGAAGAACGAAGAAAAACATGCCGAAAACCTAAGGCTGGTATTGATGAAACTTAGAGAGCATCGCCTGTATGCTAAATTCTCCAAGTGTGAATTTTGGCTACCAGAAGTGACCTACTTAGGCCACGTGATTTCTGCAAAAGGCATTGCTGTGAATCCCGAGAGAGTTCAGGACGTCCTTGACTGGACTCCACCTGAATCGGTTAAGCAAGTTAGGAGCTTTCTTGGCCTAGCTAGCTATTATCATCGCTTCGTCGAGAACTTTTCTAAAGTTGCAAAGCCTCTAACTGAACTCCTCAAGAAAGATAAGAAATTCCTATGGTCTCCCAAGTGCGAGGAAAGCTTTCAAGAGCTAAAAAGAAGATTGACTTCTGCACCCGTACCTGCACCTCCAGAGACCAAAAAGGATTTCGAGATCTACTGTGACGCATCACGGCAAGGGTTAGGATGCATACTTCTGCAAGATCGACATGTGGTAGCTTATGCTTCATGCCAGTTGCGGCCACATGAAGAGAACTATCCTACCCATGACCTTGAACTCGCTGCCGTAGTTCATGCCCTAACAACTTGGCGACATTACCTCCTTGGTAATCGTTGCGAGATCTATTCCGACAACCAAAGCCTCAAATACATTTTCACCCAGCCAGATCTTAATATCAGGCAAAGACGCTGGATTGAGTTGATAAAAGATTATGACTTAGGAATTTCTTACACCCCAGGCAAAGCCAATGTCATGGCTGATGCACTAAGTCGTAAGTCGTATTGTAACAACCTTATGTTACAACAGTATCAACCACTTCTTCATGAGGAATTTCGCAAGCTCAATCTTGAGATTGTTCCTCATGGCTATCTTTCTACCTTGGTGGCGACACCAAATCTTGAGGATCAAATCATAGTTGCCCAAAGGCGTGCACGAGGTGTTCGCCGGATCAAGGAGAACATTGTTAGCGGAGTTGCTAAATGTTTCTCCACAGATAGTAAAGGAATGGTATTCTTTGGAAATCGTTTGGTAGTACCTAAGAATAGGGAATTAAGGCAACTCATCCTCAAAGAATCCCATGACACACCCCTCTCGATTCATCCCGGTAGCACAAAAATGTACCGAGATCTACGCCAGAGATTTTGGTGGACTAGGATGAAGAGAGACATTGCTCAATTTGTTGCCGAATGTGATGTTTGTCGTCGCATTAAGGCAGAACATCAAAGACCTGCTGGTACACTTCAAACTTTGCCTATTCCAGAGTGGAAATGGGACAAAGTCGGTATGGACTTCATCACCGGCTTTCGAAAAACCCAGAAAGGAACCAATGCCATCTTGGTTGTCATAGATAGGCTTTCCAGAGTTGCTCACTTCCTTCCAGTTCGCGAGTCTATAACTGCTAGCCAGTTAGCGGACTTGTATGTCTCTAGAATTGTATCCCTTCACGGTGTTCCTTTGGAAATCAATTCTGATCGTGGTAGCCTTTTCACCTCTAGATTTTGGGGAATCTTTCAGAATGCTATGGGAACTCATCTCTCCTTTAGTACAGCTTTCCATCCTCAGTCTAGCGGTCAAGTCGAAAGGGTTAACCAAATTATTGAAGACATGCTCAGAGCTTTTGTTATCTCATTCGGAAAGAATTGGGAGAAATATCTTCCATTTGCCGAATTTGCTTATAACAATAGTTTTCAATCTAGTCTGAACATGGCTCCTTTTGAGCTCCTATATGGAAGACGATGTCGAACACCTTTAAATTGGCCAGAAACCGATGAAAGACAATTCTTTGGACCGGACATGATCAAGGAAGCAGAAGAGCAAGTTCGCATTGTTCGTGATCAATTGAAAGCAGCCCAGTCTCGTCAGAAAAGCTACTATGATCGTCATCATAGGCAAGAGAGCTACAATCTGGATGAGAAGGCTTACCTTCGGGTTACTCCTCTGAAGGGAACCCAACGTTTCGGTATCAAAGGCAAGTTGGCCCCACGTTACATCGGACCTTTCCGCATTCTTGCTAAACGTGGAGAAGTTCCCTACCAACTTGAACTACCCCCGCACCTTTCCCGAGTACATGATGTATTCCATGTGTCCCAACTCAGGCGTTGCTTCAAGGACCCCATCCGCGAAGTCGACCATGAAACGCTTGATCTACAAGATGACATTTCTTATCGAGAATACCCGGTTCGTGTTCTCGATTCAGCAGAGCGTGTCACTCGTCGTCAGCAGATTAGGTTTCTGAAAGTGCAATGGTCACACCACTCTGAGAGAGAAGCTACGTGGGAAAGAGAAGACCGTCTCAGTACCGAGTACCCCACCTTCGTCCCGCAGACTTCTGAATCTCGGGACGAGATTCTGTTGAGTGGGGGCGAGTTGTCAGAACCCTCTGTTAGGTAATGTGCTAGGATCAAGTCACTTTCATTCATGTTAAAAATTTCAAAAGAAATCATTGAAATCATTTTCAAAAGCAAAATGGGAGAAGGAACCCCCCCCAGATGAATTAATTCAAAAGGCCAGATAAAAATCTTCTCCAAAAATTCATGTTAGAATTTTGAAAAGTCTTATAAATGAGTGTGATCACATATCAAGTGATGTGGGACCCACCCCATGCTCATGGATTTTTCAAATATTCAAACAGTGCCTTGGAATTAATCAAAAACCCCTATTTGAGTTAAGATTCAAATTATTTGAATTTTAAAAAGTGCCAAACTTTATAAGTGGCTAGTCTATATTATTATGAGGCCATGTAAAAAGTTTCAGCATTTTAGAAAATGGCTAGGTATTTATTTTTTCTAGCCAAAACAAATGTCAGAAAAGAAAAACAGAAAAAGAAGCAGAAAATCTTACCTGGCGCCCAGCCGAGAGCGGCCCATCCAGCCCACCCGGCCCAAAAGGGCAGCAGGGTCTTCTTCCCCGCCCCGGGCCTCCAAGCTGCTCGGTGGAATGCCACCGAGCCAGCCGTGGACGCCACGTCGCCGCCGAGAGCCTTCCAGGCCTCCCCGTGCCTTCTAGCCACGCTTGGAGACGTCTCTCGCCCGTCCCGATCCATTCCCCCCCTCCAGAGCTTCCTCCTCCTCCTCCCGTGCTCGTTGTCGTCGCCGCCCGAGGACTCGCCGGAGCACCGAAGCGCCCCCGCGTGGCCATCGACGCCGAGGAGCCCGTCCAAGATGTCCAGCGTGATCGCCATCCTCGACTTCGACGACTAGCAGCAGGAGGCGCATCAATTCGGGCCAGACGAGACGCAAGCTTCGCCGAGAACTTGCCGGACCCTCGAGCTCGTCATCGTCGATTCGCCGTCGTTGAAGCCTGGAGCTAGAGCTCGCCCTCGCGCTCCTCGCGGCGCCCCAGTGCGTGCGTTTGACTCGCGGGCGTTCCAGCATTCGAACGCGCGCAAGTTCAGCCTAAGCCGTGCACGCTAGCCTTTCCCCCCAACCTCGCCGTCGTTCTGTTTCTGCCCAGCACGTCGTCGTCGTCGCTCCCGACCTCCCCGTGACCCCCTGATGCCTCCTCTCGACGCTGACGACCTCCAGGAGCACGCCCATGCCCTCCGTTTCCCTCCACGTGGCCCCTAGCCGATTCCGGCAAGGGCGCCGCCGTGGCCAGGCCACCGGCGTCAAGCCGCCGGTGGGTTAGGTCTTAACCCATGCTTAACCCCGCCCCCCCACAGCCTATGACATGTGGGCCCAGCCCCTTGGCTAATCCCTGGTTTAAGTTTAAACCGTTTTAAATCGTTTTAATTAACACAGTGACACTTACAGGTGGGACCCCCTTGTCAGTGGCCCCCTGACACCAGCATGAGGTCATGCTGACGCAGTAAATGAATTTTCCAGTATAAAAAGAATTAAAGTAATTCCAGAAATTCCAGAAAAAAGGATGAAACTTTGGAAATTCATAGAAAATTCATATTAACTCCAATTTGTACAAATAATATATGAAAAATGATCAGGAGAAAATAAGCTATCCAAATTTCCAACTTTCAACTATGTTTGAGTTGAATTTAAAATGAGATCAGTAGCATTTGCTATTTGATTTAAATGGAATTAAATCAATTTCAATTCAAATACTTTTGCAACTTGAAACATGGCAACATGCTACATTTCATTTACACATCAGAGGCATATCATACAGTTTTCAAAATGTTTAAACTTGATCAAACAAATGTCATTTGCAAATTGACTAAATTGAATTCAAATTGCAGTTTGAATTTGGAATTCAATTTGCAATATACTCCATTTAAATGGAATTGCTTCACACATCAAAGCATATACATCAAGTTTCAACCTTCCATCACGTGATTGTGCATTGTATTTACTTTGCTACCTGGTTTGTTGTTTGTCGAGTAGAGGTGGAACCGGAACAGGAGGCTGCCCCCTTCGTTGAAGACCCCGAACCCGAACCTCGTCAGCAAGGCAAGCAAACCCCCATTGATCATGTCGATAAAATCCCACTTCCCTCTCATGTCTCGCTTATGCATTGTATAGGATAATTACCATGCTACGTTTCTACCGCATAGATGAACCCATTCCTTTGCATGACCTATCATTTGTCACAGTAGTAGGCAAACCACAATCCTAGCAACTGTAGGAGTTGTTTGTTATCATGTGGCCCCTGCAATTATTACTGCTTATTGCATGCTTAGAATGATACCATGTTGATACTGTTATGTGAGTCGGGATGGTAGTCATCATGATGATGTTGGTGGAAAGGCGTTGGTGAATCTACCCTAATACAAGGTGAACGATGAGAGGCTGTGTAGGAGTACACGGTGGGTTGTCTCGTTGAACACCGCCCTAAGTACGATTTCTTGTGTGGTGATCCAAGATGAAGAGTACAACCACACATTGGGCTCACTGATTCCTCTCAGCTTACTAACTCATCCCTTTCGATGTCCAGATGTCGCAATAGTTCGGAGTTCTGGTAGGTCCGTGGCCTGGCTGCTAAGTGAGAGAACGGCTCATCCGAGACCGGCTTATGCACCACGCACACATCACTTGGGTCCACTTCGGTAAACCGGCCGGGTTCACGATAGTGGTAGCCAACCCAGGTAGGCGGCTTTCTCGGACTAGATAGGCTATGAGGTCACAGTTGTGGTGAGCATCCTCGCTGGCACCCCTTGAATGGTGTCGAGATGAAAGGAGGTAACTGATGATCATGTGTGTGTAGCGGTACACCCCTGCAGGGTTAACAAAACTATTCGAATAGCCGCGTCCGCGGTTATGGACTGCTTGGAAAGCTTAGCTTGATTATTAGGTAACTTGAACTGGATACTTCTAAAACACACCAAGATAAGTGTGAGTACTATGGCGTGCTTTCTCGTGGGAAGTCGAGGAAGGCACCATAGTGGTGTAATTGGTTGGAGAAAGTAGTGGACTCGTGTACGCTTCTTACCTCAAAGTCTGGTACTCGTAGTTCAGGATTAGCCAAGTCAAAGCTGGCACTTCTGCAAGTGAAACCCCACCTCCCTTTTACCTTGATACATGTGCATGAGTAGTATAGCTCCTATGTAAGTCTTGCTGAGTACGACTTTGTACTCACGTTTGCTTAATCTATGTTTTAGATGAAACCACTGACCCCGAAGGTGGCTTCTTCATCGAGCTGGACGACTGAAGATCAAGCTAGTATAGTCCCAGTCAGACGACTGGTTCCCTCGTGGAGGGCTTGTGTTTAAATAAGGCTTCTTAAGCCATTTGTTAAACTTGTCTGTACCCAGACTTATTTTGCTTCCGCTTGTTGTTTTAATGTTGGATCACATACTTGTGATCTCTGTGTGCACTCTGTAAGAGTTATCAATAAAATGTATACTTTGTAGAGAATTGCAATGATACCTGCTGTTCATACAAGGCATGTGTGTTGCGTGTATGTTTATAACATGCATGTCTTTGTATGGGTTTTCGAGACCTTAGTTGTGATCTGGCTGGCGGTCTTTCATACAAAAAGTGGCCCTTAGATGTGCGCAGCTTGGGGCATCGCGATGCGATTGCTCGAGACTCCGTCTCGTGGACACTTTGTGGTATGATCGAGCCCGCCCTAGACCCCGACTAAGTGATCGGGCTGGAGTAAGTCTATGTAAGAGTTATGAGATAGTTGATAGTATGGTTGAGGCGACTTGTCTTTGAATATGGGAGTTCATCACCCATATCATTAGACTTGTGTGCGGACAATGAGGACCCATCTCAGTTGATCATCCGGCCTGGATGGGATGCCCCTCACGTACGATGCTTTCCGAGAATGTTCTGTGCTTGGCCTTGTCTTCCTAGACAAGTGGGTGCGGTTCTCGGCTCTCCATATGACTATGTCGTAGCGGGACTTGCATACGCTAACCCCAGGTCCCGACAGAAATTCATTTGTTTGTGGGGGCAGAATGGCACTTTCTGAAGGAAGTGTTATTTATCCTTATCCATTGCTGGTGAAAGTTTTTGTAATACTCTTGTGATCATATCATGAGGCTATGACTAGTTTCAGTCTTAGGGGAAAGCCAAACTCCATACCAAAGTTTCCAAAGTTGGTATGAAGCAAGGGGGCATTGTGAAGGAAGTGCTTGATAGGAGCACCCATTTTCCTTGAAACCTTTTGTGCATATTCCTACACCCAATTTACTCCACCAAACCAAGTTTGAGCCAAATCCAACCACCCATGTGAGGGGTTCATCAAGATCAAATTTCTGGCCAGCCAAGTACCTTGTGAAGCAATTACTAGCTAGAAGCTTCCCCTAGCCTTGAAATTTTGCACACATATGCACACCACCAAATGAACCCTTTCCGCCAAATTAGAGCCAATTTCATCAAGACATAGAGATGCTAGCTTCACCAACTCAATTTTGGCCCATTTTGTGCTTTGCAAAGGAAGTGCTAGATATCTTACTCTATTTGAGGTGAAACTTTGTACATCTCCTCAACCTAGTGGATGATTAACCTCAGCCAAAAAGAATGCTTGGGGGAGCAATGTGCTAGCCAAACAACAACACAAACACCTTCTGCCTCAATGGCACATTTGTAAAGGAGGTATGTGCAAACCTTGTCCATTTTAGCTCAAACTCTACAGAATTGTTATACTTCCAACCCTAAACCATGGAAACAAACCCACATCCTCCCCCTCTTCACATTTGGACCCCATCTTGTGCCCAAAGATTGTTGCATCACTCTTTGCAGAGAAGATATGCTCACCCTAGTCCTCCTTTTGACCATTCAAACCCACAATGGAGACCGGTGATGCAAGGACTACACGCTAGAGATAGTTGGCCACGTGAAGATTTATCCACAGCACCAGTGTGCTTGGTGACCACGCATATGTGATGTGCGAGGGATGAGAATGGCTTCTCTCCCTTCGTTGATTACCCCAAGTGGAAGGTGACATGTAGGATATCAACAAATTTTCCCTAACGTAGAGGATAGGGTTTGTCTCCCATAGGACTCCGAAAGCTACAAGTAGGTGTCAACGGCATAATTGACGTGAACCTGCACACAATACAAATAACTTTGCTCCCAACGAAGTTCAGAGAGGTTGTCATCTCTCCGGCCTTGTTGTTTACAAAGGATCAAACGCAAGGGATAAAGGATCATAGTGAAGGCAACTAGAAAGTAAAAGAAGGAAATAAATTGAGCATGTAAACAGTGATGAGAATATGGACCGGGGTCCCATGATGTTCACTAGTGATGTCTCTCTCCCAAAAGACGATAAAACTGCTATGCGAGGTAAAAAAATCACAGCTGGGCAATTAACAGGATTAAAAACGCACCACAATGCTAACTATGCTACAAAGAAGGGAAGAGGCTCAAAAGCATGGGAGGTACACCAAAATAAGTAGACCGAAATCCAACTGCATCTGCTACTAATCATCCACCTTGAGATATCTATGTAGAACATCTCGCTGGTATTAAGTTGTGAGCCCCACCCAAAGTGTAAACCCAAAGCAACAGACAACTGCATTCAAAGAACTTTGCATAAGGTAAACAATACTTGCAACCACGGTTACAAGCACTATATTTTTATCACATGTGGCAACAGCACATCCCCTAGACTCATGTTTCTGTCACTAAAGCTAGTCATCAGGGGGCATGAACCCACAATCGAGCATAACGTTCCCTCTTGAAGTCACTACCTACTACTTTGCCAAAGAAATAAACAGCAACGGAGAACATGCAAGAATTACTCAAGAAAAAAAATATAAAAGATAAGAACCAAATATATTACTCAATCACAATCTGAACATAGTCTCATAACCCATCAGATCCCAGCAAACTCAACATAGCAACAACAGAAAGAATTACATATGTGCCTTGATCATGTAGGGCAGCTCATAAGGTCTAATCCATGAAGAACAAAGAGGGGAGGAGAACATCACATAGCTATTGATCATGGACCCATGGTCCAAGGTAGACTACTCACGGATCATCCGGCAAGCGTCCATGGTGGAGGAGAAGCTCCCGGAGGTCAATCCTCCCTCCGACAGGGTGCCGGAAAGAGGTCTGCTGGCACTCCCTATCTTGGAAGCGCGGTGGCGGCGGAACAGAGGCGAGATCGCGAAAAAGGGTTATGTCTTCCGACGTTGCCCATCACGGAGAATATATAGGCGAAGGGGGGCAGCCAGTGGCTCCCTGGCGCGGCCCCTCCCAAGGGCCCACCTGGAGGGCGCGTGGGGCCCTGGTAGTGGCCTTCTGGCCCCACTTTGGTGATTCCGGAAGCTTTCATTGCGCTGATTTTTATTGTATTTTTCCAGAATTTTTGGAGCATTTTTAATACGGGGGAAACCTGAAATAGAAAAACAGCAGAAAATAGAAACAAGCACTGGGGTGCACTGAGTATGAAAGCGTATATAAAACATAGCAATATTACACAAAACATGCATGGAGCAAGCAGAAATTATAGATACGTTTGGCACGTATCAATATGGCGTGCACCACGCATGCCCTGGACACGTTGCCTTCGCCCTGCAGCACGGCTCGTCGTCTAGCCCGTGTCGACCCGCAGCGTCCGGCTTTACCACCTCCACGCCTCCTCTCTCGCTCCCTCGAACCCTCTCGAGCCACCCAGAGCATCGCCGCACAACGCCACCATCGTCGTCTTCCCTAGGGTGCAAACCAGCCACGACATCATCGCCCCGGCTATAAATATCCCGCTCCCGAGCCCCCAGAGCACACGCCTGCAGCCTCCCTTCATCATAGCCCACTCCTCGCCCATCGAATCAAGCTCGAGGATCTCTCCTGCCCTCTCTCTGGCCGGAGTGCTGCCGCCGGCCTCCTGCCGATTCCAACCCCGAGACCCCCTGTCCGCCTGTCTCATCCCCTAGCTCCACCTAGCGGCCCCATGAGCCTCCCCCGCCTCGAATCCCCATCGGAACCCGTTCCCCCGTGTCCTTGTCGTTCTCCCCGTCGCGCGCATGGTCGCCGTTCTCCGCGGCCGGTGCCCCGCTCGCCCTGGCCGCCCCGGCTTGCGGGAATAGGCCGGAGCGGCGCCGCTTTCGATCTGGGGTGCACCGGGTGGCCGCGGGCCGGCCACCGCGCCCCCCCCCCCCCTCGTCGGCGCCACGCGCGGCCGTGCCTCCCCTGTCTCGGGAAGGAGGTAGAAGAATAAACGGGGAGGAGAGAGGAGAGAGATGCACGGGGCCCTGCGTGTAAGTCACCCATCGAAGGGGTACGAGTCACTGACGCCTGGGCCCGGCAGCTTAAGTGAAAGCGTATTACCTTATTCTGCGCTTTCCTGTGGGAAAATCATACTTCAGTAGCCCTGCGGGTGAAAATACCCTTTCCCTTAACGAAAGTGCACTACCGGAAATACACTTTCTCTCTCCCAACACCGAAACTCTTAAGTTGCAAACGTTCACCCGATAAGGGTAGAACTGGGCAGCCTTTATTTATTCTCTACCTAACGGACGAACGGGCGTAACTTTGCAACCGTCACTTCGATTGAGGTGATTCCAAAGCCCTATTTTCTCCTGTCGCCGAGCCCTTTCCAATGGTGCAACTTTCATGATGTTGTCACATTATGAGATTGACATTTTTCCCTTTTCTCCATCCATAGACTTTCCGGAGGAGCACCTTTCCGTCGAACCTTGTCGTGAGACCATCACACTTCTTTTTGATGATCCCTACACCCCAGGCAAGCCATAATTTCTTTTGCACCTTGGTAAATCTTTGGTGTTGTTTATATCATGCTTTACTTTCGGATGACATGGCTACCTTCATGATATGCTTTGAATTTTTGTGACCGTGCTATTGCCATGTTATGCTTGCTTGCATCATACCCCCTACTCATGCTTATGATCCTGCTATGTTGCTTAATAATATAGTGATCATTTTAGCATTGATAAGTTAATCGTATGCTCATGCTTTGAATCATGATATGACTACAACCGTACCTTGGATTGTTCTGCATGCATTTCTTGGACTGTCGATTGTTATGTTGCACATGATCTTTATGTTTATGCATTTGGATATAAGCTATGTGCCAAGTTGATCAAGTGCCACCGAACCGAACTTATTAGTGCAACCACACTTGACTGTATGGGAAGGCCTTGGCTCAGTCTATCGATGTGCTCTCTTATGCGTATCACCAAAGAGGGGAGGTTATGCGCGCGCGCTACCCTGATCAAGTAGGCGGTGATAAACTTGAAAGCCAGTTTGGTTATATTTGGATCCAGTCCCCGTTTGGGACAGTTGTACGCCGTTTGGGACAATTTTTGCCCCATGCGATGGTAGGTGTCTGGAGGACACGGGGAAACCAAAGACGGGATCTCGTTGGAGAGTCCTCGTCCACTCCTATGGTACGAGTTCCGAGGTTCCTGTGGGACAAGTTCCAAGGTACTGGATGTAGGAAGAACTCCATAGCGTGGGTAAAGTGCACAACCTCTGCAGAGTGTTAAGAATCTATTCGAATATCCGAGTCCACGGTATTGGACAAAGTTCGTACTAGGTCACACCATGAGTCAACGTGAATCCGGTTTGGTGTTTGTGCTAAGTTGGTGGTCAGGCAATGACCTGATAAGTTGGATGGTCATGCGATGACCCTAACCCGTTTGTTGGTCATGCGATGACCTCGTAAGTTGGGTGGTCATGCGATGAACCCTTACCCGTTGAAGAGTCGTGCGATGACCCCTATAAGTGATTTGGTCATGAGATGACCTAGTGCTTGAGTCCGTAATGACTCCGAGTTAAGCCGCATGGTCATGCGATGATCATGTGGGGTCCATGTGACCTTAAGCGATGATTGTTATTGCATTAGTTATAATCTTGCCAATATGCTAGATGCAGCATGTAGCTTTGCTTGAAACTATTAATGCCATGTTATTGTTTTTCCTTGGTACTTTGGATGTTGTGAGCTTGCAAGTACATTCAATGTACTGACCTGGCGTGTCATGCCAGACTTGCAGGCAATGCAGTGATTGTGTAGGACGACGTTCTCGGTTTTTGCAAGCTAGGAGGTCCCAGTCAATGTCCCTGTGGATTGGAGTTCATCACCATCGCCGTTGTTCCACTGTTACGTATTATTCCTTTGTTATAGGGTTATCCCGCTTCTTGGTGTAGATCCGTGGCTAGCATGAGGAGCAAGTTGTTCGCTGCCTCGCTCCTCTAGCGTTGTAATAGACCCCCTGCACCCATTTTATTGGTAATAAAAGTGGTTCAGTTCTATATCAAGATGTGCCGTGTTACAGAAGACATGATCTCTGGGCTGGAGCACGGGGCGTTCCGGTATTCTGAGCCGGGGTGCCACAATACAAATTCCTACATGTAGGCACAACCAGCATATACATGTACAAAAACAGTGGATAAACATGATGAGATAAAACAGTAGATAAAATAGTTGTGGCATAAATGCATAGTTGGCCTAGGGCTTGTCCAGCAGTAGATAAAACAGTGGATAAACATGATATATGGATCCCATTTAATTGATAAATTTCAAGAAATTCACTAAAAATGTACTAAAACAGGGGATAAAAATGTTGAGATAAAACGATACATATTCAAACAGTAGTTTAGTAGTTTAACCAAATTGGACTTAGCCTAGAAGTGCCTTATATAACAAGAAGAAACTCTCTTTCCCACAACTATAGCTAGGAAGCTCATGGTCAGTAGCAGCAAGAAATGACACTAAGCAGCTAAGCAACAAGTAGTCAACTACTAGCAAAGAAAACAGAGCAACAAGAAATGGTGAAAACCAGCAATATTTGTGCTACGAGTTCTAGAGATAAAGACATGGGGGGTGTCACTGTGGTGGTATTTGAGTCGTACGTATGTCATGCTGCTGATGTTGATATGGGACGAAGACTTCTATCTACTTATCTCAGTAAAACATATGTATCCAAATCATTAAATTCCAGTGAACACTAATCTACCAAAATAGCAGTTTTGGTAGCTAGCAGGCGCAGTACTAGGTACCAAGTACAGTGAAGGTTGGGAACAAACAAAACAACAAAGTCCCTAAGCTATCACATATTCATCCACATGGATATAAGCGCTAGCTGAGCCCCCTCTCTGTCTAAACATAACATAAGCAACCATCTTATCATGTCAAGTTCTGCTGGCAGATTAATGCATTGCAAATTTTGTATACTTGAAAGTTCTATTTTGCAACACCTAAAAACATAAACTTTGGACCTAGGGCACTGTCAAGAACTCGAAAAATTCAGACAAAGCACCATGGCACCATTGCTATCTGAAAATTCAGACAACTTGTTTTTTTCAGCAGGGGAGGGGGAGCAGAGCACCATTGCTATTTTTCAACTACTACCTCTATTGATACCACTACAAACCTCATACAGAGTACAACTAGAAGTAATTTTTACTTTTGAAATTAGAAGAACAGGGAGCCTAAACTTCATTTAATTGCCAATTCTCTATGTTCTTTATGTTAAAACTTTTATAGTGGTCAAGTACACACACTTGCAGCATAGGGTCACACACCTAAACATTGGGGCCTAGAAACTAAACTCAATAGGACCATGTTTTAATAAAACAAGAACTCAATTTTTTATTTCCTTTTTTTTCTCTGGATTATTATGGAAATGGGAGTTGCTATTGTGCTTAAAATTTTATTCTTCAAAAAAATGCGTTAAGTAGGGGATGGGCAGGAGGCAGGGGACGGGTTGCACGGGATGTGATATCGGGCGGTGCCGGAATGGCCAGGGACGAGCCGTGCAAGGACGGCGTCTAGGGTTCATCATGAAAATTTTGGAGGGGGGAGCAGAGGATCACCTGAGTCGAGGGGGCCTCTTTGGCATCCAGGGCGGCTCTGGCGGCGGATCCGGCATCGCCTAGGTAGCCTAGGTCATGAGGTCGGGTCCGGTGGCCCCCGGGGACGACGAAGGCCATAGATGGGGGCGCGGGGGAGGCTTTGGTGGCATCGAGGGCGGCGTCCGGTGGCGTCAAGGGCAACTCCGGCGGTGTTGAGGGTGGTGGGTGAGGGCTCAGGTGCGGTGCGACGGTGGCTAGAGGAGTTGTGGGGGTGGGGGAATGGGTTATATGCGGGTAGGTGAGGGGGTAGTTGGATAGTTCAAGTCTTATGGGTGGCGCATTTCGCCAAAATGCGCCACCAAACTGTTCCTTATGCGTAGCGCATTTCTATAGAATGTGCCACGCATAACGAACAGTTTGGTGGCAGATTTTGGCAAAATGCGCCACCCCTAAGCACCATTAGTGGCGCATTTCGGCAGAATGAGCCACCCCTAAGCACCATTTCATTTTTTTTAAATTAAAGTGTAACCATTTCATTTTATTTGCGGGCTGACCATTTCATTTTTTGCGGGCTGACCATTTCATCTTTTTTGCAGGCTAACCATTGCATTCCTTTGAACTATTCCTACTAAATACAAAGATGAAACCGATCCATGCATTCTAGTGGAATGGAATCATGACATTCAATGCATTACGCAAACCAAATACCCCCTAAGATAGATAAAGAGCAAAGAATCATTTTTAAGGATTTAGGCATGGTGCATCAAATGTGTATCATCGACGTTCATACACTTCAAACTACGATCCAACATAAGAATTTGATCATAAATTACAAAATATTTTCTTAAATTTGGAGCTAGCTAGCGTTTCCTCACGATCTTCTTCTTTCCCTTGTTTGTCGTGGTTGAATAATTTAGGCCTGGGACGCCTTCACTTTTCCTCTTGAATGAGAGACCTTTCTTCGGTAGGGTTGTGGTGTATGTATCCTGAGCGGCATAGTCATCTTCCATCTTCGGGTCGCCGTACTTGTCAAAGTCTTGCTCGTTGGCGAATCCATCCATTCCGATGATGTTTCTTTTGCCTCTCCTCACTACAAGGCGGCTAGGCTTTGGTGGGTCGGTAATGAAGAAGCATTGGTCCACTTGGCTAGCCAGTACCCATGGCTCATTTGTCGCGGTGACGTTTCCGCCCGCAGAATTGGATTTGGCTTCGGGTATAACCATGGTGGTGAAGTACCGGTCTTCTTTTATGACGCTCTTGGACCATCTCACACAGAACATCGACACCTTCTCTCCACAGTAGTCAAGCTCCCATATATCCTCGATCCTTCCGTAGAATCTTTCCTTGACGTCATCGGTGTAGAATATCCCCGTTACCCCTGAGTTCTGGTAAATGCAATTATTGTCCTTTTCCTCCGTGTAGAATGTGTAGTTGCTGATAAGTCATCAGGTTGCGTGTGGCGCCCTATCACAAGGTGAATATCATATGTTCGTCCTTGGAAGCGTTCCTTCGCGGGGGATTAGCACGAAGCTCATCCCTGAACCAAGTCATGAAACTGGAGTTGTGCTCTTTGATTAACCGTGGATCTCAGTCTGTTATATGCAGGCCCTGGTCACTGTACTTCTTCCTGATTACATCCTTGTTCTTTATTATCCAAGGATCGACCAGTTGGATGTGTTGTAGCGCGACTAGGCTTGCTCTTTCAAAGCCGATGCTTCGACCCTCAAAGTTTACATGCATTGCGCGGCTTCCCTCGTGGTTACCACACCCATAGATCCTACCAAAGTTCTTGTTGACGGGCAGACCAACAGGGTTCTCGGTGTTTAGAAAATTCGTGCAAAAAGAGATGCACTCTTCGTCTAGAAAACCCTTTTCTATGCTTCCATCTGGACGGGACCTGTTACGAACGTATATTTTGATATGTCCATTCATCCTTTTCCAATGGCATCATGCTATGCTGAAACGCAGTCCCGAGTTAGACGATATCCTCCACGACATGGATCAGCAGATGCACCGTAATGTCGAAGAACGCGGTCGAGAAATATATCTCAAGCTGGCATACTATGAGCACGATATCCTCTTTTAGCCTTTTGAGTTGCGTAGCGCAAATCGACTTCCGACAGACGACGTCAAAAAAGTTTCAAAGGCCAAACAACATTTTACGGACGTGCTCGTCCATTATCCCCGGGATCGCAACAGGGCGAATCTGCGTCATCGGCACGTCATAGTCGTGAGATTTCATCCCGCTGAAATGCTGCTTCGCCTCGTCTAGGTATCTTCTTATCTTCCCTGCGTAGCCGTACGGAAATTTTACTCCTATGAGGCAGTGGATAAACCACTTGATCTCCTCCTCGCACAGAGGGAAGCATGCCGGGGGGCAGTGATCAATACCGGTCTTCTTCTTGGTCACCCTTTTTCGTTTGCGAGAGTTTTTCGTTTCCATATCCTCCTCCTCCGGCTCATCATCGTCGTCACTAGGGGGTGAAGTTCCCTCCTGATACCCATAAATGTGAAGTCATTCCTTATTTTTGGCCCGTCCTTGGTCTTCTCAGGTCATCACTGAGTATTCTTTTTTTCTTTCCCGGCGCGGGGCACCCTTCCCAAGTTTTCAACAAGTTGTCGATTTCTTTGCCGCTCCTTTGATCCGGGGGTTCTCGGAGCTCCTCGCTTCCATTGAACAGATGTCCAAGTTTTCTCCATGCGTGTATAATGGGAAGCCACCTTCGATACCCCTGGAACACGGTTTTCAAAGATCCAGGATCTTTCGCTAGCTGGAGGTACGTTGATTATCCATGCACCTAATGCATGCACAGAATCCTTGGACCACCTGCCCTGAGAAATACCCGTATCCGAGATAGTCGTGCACCGTCGTGATCACCGCGGATTTCATTGGAAAATATTGTTTTGCGGCGGCATCCCCCATATTGACTCCAACTTTCCGTAATGTTTCTAGCTCCTCTTTCAACATCTGGAGATACAGATTGAGGTATGTACCTTATTGTTTCGCCCCTTGAACTAGCATACACATTGTTATGTACTTTTTCTTCATGCACTTCCGGGGAGGAAGGTTGTATATGCATACAAACGCGGGCCAGGTACTGTGTGTGCTGCTCTGGCCGCCAAACGAATTACTCCATCGGCGCTCACACCAATCCTGAGGTTCCTTGGTTCTTTCCTGAAATTTGGGTATTCGAGGTCCATTGCAGTGCAATGGCTACCTTCTGAAGGGTGCCTCAGCATGTCCTCCTTTCCCGGATCCGGGTTCGGGTCATCCTCTTTTAGCTTCTTTCTATCTGCGTGCCAAGTCATGAGCTTTGCTTCCTCGGGATCTACGAAAAACCTCTGCAGACGAGGAATGATCGGAAAATACCATACCACTTTTCTAGGAACTTTCTTCCTTCTCTTGTATCGACTAAGACCGCACACCAAACATGTGGTTTTCTCTGCGTCCTCACCCCGATAGATCATGCAATCATTTAAGCAGACGTGGTATTTAACATGCGGAAGATCGAGAGGGCATAGGACTTTCTTGGCCTCAACGATACTAGTTGGGCACGTGTTGCCCTTCGGAAGACGATTGATACATCCCAAAGGTATTGATAATTTCTGCTTGCTCCATGCATGTTTTGTGTGATATTTCTATGATCTAGATACACTTTCATACACTTTTGATCATATTTCGACTAACCTATTAACTCAGTGCACCCCAGTGCCAGTTTCTGTTTTCTATTGTTTTTCTATTTCAGTTTTCCCCCATATTAAAAGGGCTCCAAAAAATTGGTAAAATCAGATAAAAAATCAGCGTGAAGGAACATTCTGGAGTCCCGAAGGGGGGACAGGTGGGACCCACCAGGGCCCCAGGCGGCCACCTGGCGCGGCCTAGGGCTTGGACGCGCCAGGGGGGCGCCTGGACCCCTGGTGGCCCCCGTGGCTACCCCCCTTCGCCTATATATTTCCCATGACGTAAAATTCCGAAGACAAAACCCTTTTTCGCGATCTCACCTCTGTTCCGCCGCCATCACGCTTCCAAGATCGGGAGCGCCAGCAGACCTCTTCCCGGCACCCTGCCGGAGGGGGTTCGCCCTCCGAGAGCTTCTGCTCCACCATGGACGCTTCCCGGATGTGCCGTGAGTAGTTTCCTTTGGACCATGGGTCTGTGATCAGTAGCTATGTGATGTTCTCCTCCCCTCGTTGTTCTTCATGGTTTAGACCTCATGAGCTTCCCTACATGATCGATGCACTTATGTAATCTTTCTACTGTTGCTATGCTGAGTTTGATGGGATCTGATGGATTATGAGATTATGTTCAGATTGTGATAGAGTAATATATTTGGTTCTTATCTTTTATATTTTTGTTCCTAAGTAATTCTTCCATGTTCTTCGTTGTTGTTTATTGCTTTGGCCAAGTAGTAGGTAGTAACTCCAAGAGGGAATGTTATGCTCGATTGTGGGTTCATGCCCCCTGATGACACGCTTGAGTGACAGAAACATGAGTCTAGGGGATGTGATATTTCCACAAGGGGGAAAACAACGGTGCTTGTAACCGCGGTTGCATGGATTGTTTACTTTATGCAAAGTTCTTTTTAATGCAGTTGTCTGTTGCTTTGGGTTTACACTTTGGGTGTGGCTCGCAACTTAATACCAGCGTGATGTTCTGGATAGATATCTCAAGGTGGATGATTAGTAGTAGATGCAGTTGGATTTTGGTCTACTTATTTTGGCGTACTTCCCATGCTTTTGAGCCTCTTCCTTTCTTTTGTAGCATAGTTAGCATTACGGTGCGTTTATAATCGTATCAATTGCCCTTCTGTAATTTGTTTACCTCACATAGAAGTTTTATCGTCTTTTGGGAGAGAGACATCACTAGTGAACATCACGGGACCCCGGTCCATATTCTCATCATTGTTTACACGCTTATTTACTCTTCTGCTTTTACTTTCAGATGTTATCATTATCATTATCCCTTGTGTTTTGATCCTTTGTAAAAAACAAGACCGGAGTGATTGAAACCTCTCCGAACTACGTTGGGAGCAAAGTTATTTGTGTTGTGTGCAGGTCCACGTCAGTTGCGCCGCTGACACCTACTTATCATTGCCGGAGTCCTACGGGAGACAAACCCTATCCTCTACATAGGGGAAATTTGCTGCTATCCTACATCTCACCTTCCACTTGGGGTAACCAACGAAGGGCGAGAAGAAATTATCATCTCTCGCGTATCAAGGAAATTTCTGGCACCGTTTCCGGGGACTCCAAGTGATAAGATAGGGGAGTTGCCCACTACCTTTTATCTTTAGTTTTTAGTCTTGTTAGTTTACCTTTCAGTTTTTATCTTTGTGTCTTATATCAAACATTACAAAAATATCTTCCACACTTGCTGCTAGTATGGGTTCCACTAAAAACACCAAGTTGTGTGACTTCACTAGTCACAACAACAAAGACTTTATCTGCATTCCTATTTCCACACCTGCCACTTCATCTACCTCTTATGAAATTAAACCTGCGTTGTTAAACCTTGTTATGAGAGATAAATTCTCTGGTGCCGGAGATGATGCTGCTTTACACTTAAATAATTTTGTTGAGTTATGTGATATGCAAAAGTATAAAGAAGTAGAAGGTGATGTTGTTTAGATCAAGCTTTTTCCTTTCTCTTTGAGGAAAGGAGCTAAAATCTGGTTTCAATCTTTGCCTAGGAATAGCATAGATTCTTTGGATAAGTGCAAAGATGCTTTTATTGGGAAGTATTATCGACCTGATAAAATTATCAAATTGAGGACTAACATTATGAATTTTAAGCAATTGGATAATGAACATGTTGCCCAAGCTTGGGAACACCTAAAATCTCTCTTTAAGAAAAGCCCTACACATGGTTTGACTACCTGGATGGTTATCCAGAATTTTTATGCGGGCTTGAACTTTACCTCGCGGAACCTGTTAGATTCGACCGTGGGAGGAACCTTTATGTGAACTACACTTGGTGCTGCCACAAAGCTTCTCGATGAGATGATGACCAACTATTCTCAATGGCACACGGAACGCGCTCCAACAGGTAGGAAGGTAAACTCTGTCGAGGAGATTACCTCCCTAAATGAAAAAGTTGACTTAATTATGTCTCTACTTACCAAGAAACCCTCTACTGATCCTCCTGATGTTCCTTTAAATTCTTTGATTGCTCAAGAACAAGTAGATGTGAACTTCATTGCTAGAAACAACTTCAACAATATTGCTTATAGGGGAAATTTTGCTAGTAAGACCGTTTCCATCCAACTATGGGAACAACAACACCTACCCTAGCAACAAGAACCCCACTTCTGAATTAGAAAGCATGCTTAGAGACTTTATCACTACCCAAAAAGCCTTCAACAAGAATGCAGAAGAAAAGTTAGCTAAATTAGATAATCTTTGTTTGAAGGTAGACAGCTTAGCCCTTGATGTTGAGATGTTAAAAATTAGAATCTCTCCCCTTAAGGAGAGGAAAGCCACCCCTATTAATGCTATCAAATTAAATATTAATGAAAATATTAGTATGATGGCCAAACTTAAATAAAGATGGGCTAGAGAAAAAGAGGAAGAGGATAGAATTAAGAGCCTTCCTACACACCACACAATTGCCACTATCCAAATTGTTGAGGACAACGAAACTATTAGCACCCAAAGCACTCCTGGTCCTATTGGACCTATTAATGGTGATGCTAATACCTCAACCGTAGAAGAAGAAACTCCTATGAACATAGAGGGTTTCAAAAAGGTGAGCCTAGATGACACTACTACCACCTTTGATAGTAGTGATATTGATTTTGATAGTTGCACCCTCTCAGAAGTTATTAGCTTGTTATACAAAATGTCTAGAGACCCCGACACTAGCACACTTAATCTTTCCTTCACAGAGCATATAAAAATGCTCTCATCAAAGCTAGGGAGGAGAAGCTTAGGATAGAAGCCTCCATACCTAGGAAGCTAGATGATGGTTGGGACCCTATGATCAAAATTAAATTAAATAACTTCTCTTGCTATGCTTTATGTGACGTCGAAGGTAGTACCGCCGTCATGCCCAAAAGAATGTATGATATGTTTGAATTGAAACCTTTTGATTCTTGTTCTTTTGGTGTTCGTCTTGTCGATTCTTCCGTAAATAAATCATTGGGGAAGATCGAAGATGTTCTTATCATTGTCGATGACAACTATGTTCCCGTTGATTTTATTATTATTGATATAGAGTGTGAACCTTTATGTCCAATTATTTTGGGACGTCCTTTTCTTCGCACTGTTGGTGCTATCATTGACATGAAAGAGGGGAATATAAAATTTCAATTCCATCTCAAAAATGGGATGGAACACTTCCCTAGAAATAAAATCAAGTTACCTTTTCAGTACGTTACACGGGCTAACTATTCTCTTTCTCTTGATAAAACTTGATTTTTCTTTTGCCTTATGCCTAGCTTAAAGGCGTAAAAGAAAGCGCTTGTTGGGAGGAAACCCAAGATTTTTTACTTCTGTTTTTAGTGGTCTTGATGATTGTTACTACTTTAGCAACATCATTGTATCTTTATTTTCAAGCTTTGTGCCAAGTTATAGTCTCATATGACAAGGGAAGCAAAAGTTGTGACATGCTGTCCAGAAAACAGATTTTGTCTTCTTGACGGAAAAAATCGGAACAAATCACCAGTTCATCTTTTGGAGCTGAATTTTTTACAAAGAGTGCTCTATACAATTGCGGAACTTTCGTATGTTCTAAGTTTTTTTATTTGAGTTGCATAACTACCCCCAAAAAATTCTCTACTACCTGTTGTTCTGTTTTTCACAGATTCTGCCACGTTTTGTCTCTCCTTACTTTTGCAAACCTTAAGCTTGCTTTTTCTTTAAAAAAACCTTTTGGAAATCTTGAGAAACAGTAGCTCTTCAAGAATATCTTTATATCCAGTGGGGAAAAATATTTTATTAAGGGTACTAACCTCTCTAATCAGCTTATGATGAGTTATGTATGAAGGGAGTTTTCAAGTGTGCGATGGAACATGATGAAAGAAGATCCGGTTGTGTCAAGCGCTCAAGCTTGGGGATGCCCCCATGCATCCCCAATAAATATTCAAGGAGACTCAAGCGTCTAAGCTTGGGGATGCCCCCGTGCATCCCCTTCTCCATGAACAATCATCAGTTCGTCCTTCGTCTCACTATATTTTTATCACTTCATGCGTTATGTGCTATGCTTGGAGCGTCCCGCTCTTAGGTTTTATTTTTAGTTTTCTTTAGCTTTCCTTGCTGTTCATAACAAGTTAGACCCCGTCTTACTTTGTGTGGGAGAGAAACACGCTCCACTTTCAAAATCTAGAACACATCATAGGATTTTTCATGCCTATCTTTTTGCTGTTGTGTGTTCTTTATCTTTTCGTAGCTACTTCCATGTTTAGTTTTAGTTTTAGTTTGTCTTTAGCAAGAGCCTTGGCTTTTGTTTAGTTTGTTTTTGGAACTATCTTTAGTTTTCATGTTTATCTTGTTAAGAGAGTTGGTTGTTGCACTGAGTTGTGTCTTGTCTTGAAAGTAGGTAATTGAGGTTGCTATTCAATTTTAGTAGTAACTTGCAATAGTTTTGAGGTATTGATGTGAGTAATGTTTGAAATTTGGATGTCAAGAACTCTAGCCAATTGGTGATAGGTGTCGTATTTTGGGAAATCCGTGTTTATTTTCAAAAACCTACAAAAGTAGTTAACTCTAGCTACTAGATGGATCGTTAATCTTTGGAGGGATCAAATATTAGAGTACACTCACGTACCATGAGTCGAGGATGCGCAAGGATAACCAAACCCCCATACACTCCTCCTCGGGGTACTTGTCCCTTTGTGAACCTCCTTATTAGATTGAGAGTTACCGATAATAAGTGCATGAGTTCTTCGGACTAATGTAAGTATAAAAAGTTGACACTTCCACCTCCTCATATTTTCTAGCCTCTCCCGTGCCGTGCATTGCCTTCTTCTCACTCCAAGAGTTGGCGTCCACCTTCGCCGGTACATCCAAACCCGTGGCATGATACGCTCTTTCATCATAAACCTCCTTATATCTTTCCTCAAAAAAACCACGATACCTACCTATCAAGGCATTTCCATAGCCTTTCCGAGATATATTGCCATGCAACATCCACCTCTTCATGACTTGATCTTCATGTCATACATGTTCCTGCTACACTGGCAGCGGCATACATTGCATACATCATGATAGCTACATCTTCTTTATGATTTAAGTACCTTGTAAAGTGTGAAAGATCTTCTATACCCTCTTGTAAATTAGAGTGTTGCCCTTAAGTGAGGAAAAGATCCCAAAGTGGACAAAATAAAAAATCCCAAAGAAGACAAATGAGAGTTAAATAGAAAGAGCCATTGAGGCCACCAAAAAATACAAAAAAATAGAAAAAAGAGAAAAATAAAATAAAAGGAGAGAAAGGCGCAACACTACTATCCTTTTGAAAGATCCACACTAGTACTCCCTCTTATTCTTGTACTCCATAGAGATGATCATTCATGCATATAGCTATGTGGGGACCTTCACACTATAGAACTTGGCTTGCATATTCCAAGGATGAGCCTCCTCAAAAGAGCTCTAGGTCTTCATGAGCGAGCAAGTTAGATGCACCCCCACTAGTTCCATTGGAGAGCTTTTCAGCTCATATGTGCATCCGTTGCATGGCAATCCCTACTCTTCACATCATATCTATCATTTGGCCTTCTCGCCTATGATTGTCCTCATTGATGTGAGTCTTTCTCACCTTTTTGTCTTCCTCCTCCACCATATTTCTCTCTTTGCCATCCTAAGTGTCAAATCTCGTGCTTACGCTCATCCATTGCATGAGTGCTCAAAATATCGAAAAGGAGTGGATCAAAATTGACTTGCACTTGGTTAGAGGTCTGGGGACGAGTCAAGATAAGATTCCAAAGAAGAAAAAGTGTGAAACTTTTGTAGCTTTAGTTCTCAACAAAAATACCTTTTTTCTCGTATTCCCTATCCCTCTTCTTGCACGCAAACACCATTTGGAGACATTCGAGTCACGGAAAGCGAGAGCTCTTGCACCTAATGTTCTTTTGTTACTTGTTTCAATGCTAAGATAGACTCTTGCATATTATGACTTGAATTGAATCACATACATTGATTATCTTACTTTTCAAAGTTCTTATATGGTTGCTAGGATGTCACAACAGAAATTATGCTTGTTATCATTTACCTACTCCAGGACGAACAGGAATTAAGCTTGGGGATGTTGATATGTCCCAAACGTATCGATAATTTCTTCTTGCTCCATGCATGTTTTGTGTGATATTGCTATGATCTAGATACACTTTCATACACTTTTGATCATATTTCGACTAACCTATTAACTCAGTGCACCCCAGTGCCAGTTTATGTTTTCTACTGTTTTTCTATTTCAGTTTTCCCCCATATTAAAAGTGCTCCAAAAATTCAGGAAAATCAGATAAAAAATAAGCATGAAGGAACCTTCCGGAGTCCCGAAGGGGTACCAGGTGGGACCCACCAAGGCCCCAGGCGGCCACATGGCGCGACCTAGGGCTTGGCCGCGCCAGGGGGCGCCTGGACCCCTGGTGGCCCGCTGGCTACCCCCTTCTCCTATATCTCCCGTGACATGAAACTTCCGAAGACATAACCCTTTTTTGCGCTCTCGCCTCTGTTCCGCCGCCGCCGCGCTTCCAAGATCGGGAGCGCCAGCAGACCTCTTCCGGCACCCAGCCGGAGGGAGGATCGACCTCCGAGAGCTTCCCCTTCACCATGTACGCTTCCCGGATGTGCCGTGAGTAGTTTCCTTTGGACCATGGGTCCATGATCAGTAGCTATGTGATGTTAGCCTCCCCTCTTTCTTCTTCATGGTTTAGACCTCGTGAGCTGCCCTACATGATCGAGCCACTTATGTAATCTTTCTTATGTTGCTATGCTGAGTTTGATAGGATCGGATGAATTATGAGATTATGTTCAGATTGTGATTGACGAGGGGGTGACCCCACGACTCCTGCGTGTGAGGATACCTGGTGTGTATGAAGACGGAAGGCCCGCTGGAAATCCTCGACGGGCCCATGATTGGCCCAATCAAGGCACCGACGTAGGAGTCTGCGACTGATATGGAAGGCACGACTTGCGCACAAGGCAAGACTAGGACTAGGAAACTATCTCTGTAATATAGTACGGACTCCCCGAGACCTGGCCAAGTATATAAAGGCTAGGAGGGGAGACGTCTTGATCATCCAATATCAAATCTACTCTCCTGGCCTTGCGAGAACTCGCCTTGGCCTCCCTTATAATCGCCCCCTCACGCAATAATATCGAGCAGGAAGTGCTTCTCCTGTTAGCCGACGAGTATCGTCCAACCTGTTCCTTCTCTATGACTAACCCAGGGTCCCTGACCATGGGATTTGCCGAGGCTGATCCTTGTCAATTGGCGCCGTCTGTGGGAACTACACAGGTTGGAATCACGATCTCTGCGGCCTCGTCACCAGCAACCGTCAAGGAAGCGACTCCGTCAACCCTCATCGAATCCACGACTCGAGCGGACTCCGATCTGTTTGGGTCCCTCGGCTTAATGGCTCACCTCCCTGCCTTTCGACCGACCTTCGCCGATCTGCGCACTGGCATCAACCTGAGCTTTGGAGCGTACCAGATCTACATCAACCACTGGGGAACCCTCCTCCTCACGGACAGCACTCGAGCACCCGCAGCAACAGCCACTACAGTAGAGATCGAAGAAACACCCACCTGCGCGGCGACCCTGCGAGTCAGCCGCGACTCCTAGCCCAACACAAGACGTCACGTCACTCACGACTACTCGAGTGGACCGAAACCATGGTAGAAGCGCAACATGCACGCAAGCAAGACAGTAGTCAAGACACTGTCCCAGGTGTTCATGGCGGAAGTCCACGAGCCAACCGCAGATGACAAAGGTCAAGACGACGACCCGAGAAGTCGTCGAGATGCTGGCTTAAGCAGCAAAACCAGTGATCCCGACAACATAGGCCAGGTCACCGTCACACTTGGAGAACCAGGAACCTTACCAAGAAAAGTCTATAAATAACTAGAGCACAACAATCACAGGAGCGACGAGCCAGAAAGCAGCAAGCGCCAGACCCCAAGCACGGCGAAAGAGGACCATCACGTAGAGAAAATCTACCTATCCAAAGAAGCAATCGCCGGAGTAAAGGACATAGTAAAAATCGGCAAAATGCTCCCGAAAAACGCGACGCGAGACGAGCTTAGAGCATACAATAAATTGGCGAGTGACATCACCAAGAAAACAAGACATCAACGTCTAGAATTAGAGAAGCAAGGAAAAACAGTCATTGACTCAAGGACCAACCGCAAGCCACCTCCCAGAAGCCACTCCTGCGACTACGATTACCCTGTCCGAGCCAAATCCAGATTCAGTAATCTGAGACACACGGACAAGAAGAAGGCAGCCCACAAACTAGATGAAGACTTCAAGCTAGAAGAAGAAGACGATGAAGAAGAGAAACTCACGACAGCAGAGACCCTTATAACTGCCCAAGAATACCTATCTCGCGCGCAGAAGGGCAAGAAGGGCGGCTTAGACCACAATACGGCGATGGCATTCAAAATAATGAAAGACGCCATCACTGCCTCAGCCCCTAAAAAAGTAGGCGCAAGGCGAGTCCCCGCGAGCAGACTCCGGACAGGGACCCTAGTTCACCCGACAACGACGACAGCAGCGATGACTGGCGCAAGCGCCCAAACAAAAACAAAAACCACGACAGCGACGACAACGACAACAGGCGCAACAGCAATAGGCGAGACACACGTGACGACATAACGCAGAACAAGGTCAATCGCGGAAGACGAAGACGGCAGCCCGCGAAGAATACTCGGACGAGCAAGCTTCCGACGAGGACATAGAACCATGCGGAGCACTGTGCTTCACGCGATCCATATGAGAAACACGGATGCCGAAAGATTTCAAGCTAAACTCCACAGCGCACAAGTACGACGGGCTAGAGGAGCCAAAAGCATGGCTCGACGACTACCTAACAGCCTTCAAATTCCAGCGAGGAACCAATATCACAGCAATGCAGTACGTACAACTCATGCTTCAGAGCTCGGCGCGACACTGGCTGAAGAACCTGCCGCGAGGATCAATCAGTTCCTGGAAGTAGTTCCGCAGCGCCTTCATCGAGAACTTCAAGTCCACCTACAAACGACCAGCATCACTCGAGGAGCTGAGGGCCTGCAAGCAAGGATCCAGAGAATCCCTGCGAGCATACATCCAGCGATGGACCATACTCAAAAATTCAGCCGAGGATATATCAGACGAAACCGCAATCGACGCATTCAGGAGGGGCTTAGAACGCATCGACTTCAAGGAGCAACTCGGGCAAATGAAGGTTCGAACACTCGCACGAGTACTATAGCAAGCCAACAATGTGGCAGACGGAGAAGACTCCGTGCGGAACGAATCAGAGACCCAAACAACATGCTCAGAACGCGACTACGACTACTACACCGGCGACAGAGGATTCGACAGAAGAAGAAAACGCCTGAGGCGTAACTTCTACGATGATAGAGGACCCGATATGGTAGCGGCCGGCTTCAAGGATGATAGAGACGGCAGACATCAAGATGACAGCAGAATGTAGCGTAGGGACAACCAAGAGGAAGCACCCCAAGTTCAGAAACGAGATTGGCGATCAAGGCAGCCGCGAGACGACGCCCGAGCATATCGCTCGGCCAAAGAACAGCTCGACGGACCGTGTACTATGCACGGGTTCAGAAACGAGCGCGGAGAGCTCAGATCAGGACACACCCTCAGAAACTGCAGGCGCTTCATCGAGCTCTCAGATGAAAAAAGCTGATCCACGACAACAACAGCACAGCCTCTCACAAGCATAGCAGTCGGGACCATCGCCCACAATGCACCACCAGCCCCTGCAATACCAGCAAGACAAGTAGAAGAAATCCAAGAGCGGTGAACGACACCCAAGGAAGAAGAAAAATACCTATTAGCACATGGCCGGATTTACATGATACAAGAAGGAAGACCATTAAAGAGGCAGCAGAAGCAGGTCACCAGACAAGTTTTCCTCGCAGCCTCCTCGCACCCCGCCGTCCCAGAATACTTATGCGAGTCCGAGACTGAAATTACCTTCTCCCGAGAAGATCACCCGCCATCCATCCCGCGTCTAGGATACGCCGCATTAGTACTCGAAGCAAGAATTGGAAACTACGACATGTCACGAGTCTTCATGGACGGTGGTAGCGAAATCAACATCATATTCACCAGAACCCTGGAAGAAATGCTCATCCAAAATTCAGCACTAAAAACCTCAAGCACAACCTTCCATGGAATTGTGCCAGGAAAAGCAGTCTACCCCCTCGGAAAAATAAGTCTCGAGGTGGTTTTTGGCAGCACGAGTAACTTCTGCAAAGGAACATTGGACTTTCAAGTGGTCGACTGGAAATCCCAATACCACGCCATCCTAGGATGCCCAGCCTTCACGCGCTTCATGGAAGTTCCACACTACGCCTACCTCAAGCTTAAAATGCCAGGCCCGCGAGCAGTGATCACAGTCAGCGGCAGCTTCATCATATCCGACCGCTGCGACAAAGAGTTCCACAAGATATCAGAAACCTTCGGAGCACACCAAGCCAGCAGAGCTGCAGCACCAGAAGAAGAGGACCTCACATATAAACAAAAGGAGCAACCAGAGGACCCCGCAGGCTTCGCACATCAAGGACCCATGCCACCGCCTCAACAACTTACAATTCTTAGGGCTACTAAGCCACTGATCCAAATAAAAGGGTTGTCTTCAACAGCCCCTCCCTCTCGAGTAATGAAACAACAGGAAGAATATTGAAAATATTTTTCCAATTTTTTTTTTGCTCATTGGCACTCAGGGGCTCGCCGCAGTAGCCACCCCCCGAGGCGTTCTTCGCTTACGCGACTTAAAGATTGGCACTCGGGGGCTCGCCGCAGCAGCAACCCCCCGAGGCGTTCTTCGCTTACGCGACTTAAAAATTGGCACTCGGGGGCTCGCCGCAGCAGCCACCCCCCGAGGCGTTCTTCGCTTACGCGACTCAAAAATGTCACTCGGGGGCTCGCCGCAGCAGCCACCCCCCGAGGCGTTCTTCGCTTACGCGGCTCAAAAATTGGCACTCGAGGGGCTCGCCGCAGCAGCCACCCCCCGAGGAGTTCTTCGCTTACGCGACTCAAAAATTGGCACTCGGGGGCTTGCCGCAGCAGCGACCCCCCGAGGCGTTCTTCGCTTACGCAACTTAAAAATTGGCACTCGGAGGCTCGCCGCAGCGGCCACCCCCCGAGACGTTCTTCGCTTACGCGACTCAAAAACTGGCACTCGGGGACTCGCGCTCAGCAGCCACCCCCCAAAGAGTTACTCGCCAAAGACTCAGCAAACCGACAAGACTAAATCGTACCACACAGGATTCATTCACAACAGACAAGCAAAATAAAACAAAGGGAACAGCAGCACACGTTGTCCAACAAAGGAACCAACGCCAAGCAAAGCCAAATCTCCAGGCTCTGATTTCACTTTACACAGAGCACCAATCAACGGTCATTCTCCTCGACCGCCCACTTTACAACTTGACTTGCAGGCTTGTCCGCTACGGCGTAATGGTCGTCCATCGGTTGAGCTCGACCACCAGGAGGACCATGAGCCGCCAGCATAATGTCCACCCCCAGCCAATGACTATGGACAAAGGCAAAAGCACAGCGAGCCCCCGCATAAATCTGGTGATTGACTACACGACGAAGGTCCGCAGGCTAAGAGAACACCCAACAAAGCTTTTCAAGTGAAGACCGGACAGGATCCAAAGGATAAAACTCAGCAAAGATCCTTCCAAACACCCCGCAATAGTACTCAAGAGCCTGCGGTACCCTCTCAACCCGCATCCGCAGAATGGCGAACACTCGAGCACGCGCCCTATCCATCCAGAAGGGATTGTTCGCCTGCACAACCGGGTCCTCCAGCCGCAACAACTCCGACTGTAAAGCTTCCTCTTCCTCGCGAGACCGCCCAGCAAGCACTTCGTAACGAAGAACAAAAGATCAGCCGCAAGCACAAGAAAAAGAACTCGCACAGTCGAGCAGTCGAAAAGAGACAAACTCACGCTTCAGAAGATCAGATAACTTTATAACCCAAGCCGCCAAGCTATCCAAGACAGCTTCAGCGCGTTCACGTTTTGAGTGATGGACTGCATCAGCACCTTTCAGACGAACGATCTCACGCTCGGCCTCTGTTAGCCTCAAGAAAACAGACTCGTAGGCACCCTCGCGAGTATCCTCCTTCAGAAAATTCCAAGTCCGAGAAACGCCCGGGGTGGCCTACCGCAAAGAGGAACAAATCAAAAGAAACGAGACAACAAGCAGCACAAAAGAGCAAAGCAGTTCTATGAATTAAAAAAGATCCACCGTCCGCAGGAGGAACATTATAGCTCAAAGTTCCAAAACAAAAACCAGTTCACCCTACTCCTCGGCTGAAGAATTACGGTTATTAGCCTCCACACCCAGCTGCAGCTGGAGGGCCAGCCGAGTAGCGCGAGCACTCTGCTCGTCTGTATAATCAGGCAGACTATCCACCATGTAATCCTCAACGGGGACACCATGCCCCAGAAGAACAACAATAGACGTGACAAGCCCACTCACCACGTTCTCTTGAACCAAGCCCTCCAGCTGATCACCGTCCGGACCGAAGGAAGCAACCAGAGAATCAAGACCTTTTGGCCTCTTCTCCTCATCCGGGAACATATGCTCATGAAGAAGCTTCAGGAGAGTTGAAGCCAGAGCGCAAACATCCCCCACAGCAACAGCAATGCCCGAGACAACATCCACAGCACCACAGTGAGTGCCTGATCCTGCAGCAGCCACCTCCACAGCCCCAATACCCGCGGAACCTGGAAGAAGGAAAAAAGACTCAGTACCCAGAAATTTAAGAGACGAACAAACCCCAATGAACAGAAGACAGGAACAGTCCACGCACCAGCCAAAGAGCCCACCAAATGCTGCAGGCGCTCGCACTCAACTTTCTCGACCTGGAGAAACTGCTCCTCCACCCGCTGCAACCGCTCGAGCTCGCCATGCTCCGCCTGCAGGTTCCTTTCCTTGGATTCCAGAACGGCCTAAAGCTCAGCGAGCTCCTTTTTTGCAGCCTCTGCCCGCTTGTCAGCACTTTTCTTGCGACCTTCGGAATGGACACCAGTCAGACAAACCAACTAGCAAAGGAAACAAAGACCAATAATCAAGATCTCACGTCTCATAGTGGTCAAGCTCCCCTGGACTGAGTCATGAGCATGTTGCCACCGATCAGTCTCAGTCAACACACGTTCGCACATCCGGAACTAGGGCTGAATTCAAGTAAATGCACCAGTCAAAGCCTAGGAAAGAAGAAAATCAAGATCAAGACTACAACCAATCACAAATGATTGCTTGCAGCCTCGGGGGCTACTCCCATTGGGAGCACTGTCGTGCTCACAATATTCAAAAGATCATCAAGAGAGAAAGACCCAATCTAAAAAACTGCAACCAATGAAAAATGATCGCTTGCACCCTCGGGGGCTACTCCAACAAAGTTCAGAAGGACAAGAAATCCCATACCTGCTCTGCCATGCGATCAAAGAACTTCGCCTTATCCTCAGCAGAAAGATCCCGCCTTTCCAAGAAGTGGTCCTCAGGAATCATTGGTTTGACATCTGGAGGAAAGTCCCCTCCAAGAGCCGCAGCAGCCGCAGCAGATCCCCCAGACGGAATAGTCGCAGGAGTTCCCTCCGCACCTACAGTCACAAGGGTCTTCCCCGCACCTGAAGCCATAGGAGTCGCAGATTCAACCGGCAGATCAGGCGCCACGCCAGAGTCAGTGGAACGAACATCAACAGTAGCGGCACTCGTAGAAGAAGCAGCCGGAACAGGAGCAGTCCTACAAGCAACATATCTTCAGAACACGAGTCAACACAAAAACAGCAAAATTACCAAGCAGAAAGTTATACTAACCCAGCAGGTGCAGCGCCCGGACGAAGAAATATCCCGAACTTGCACTTTTTTGGGGCAGCCGAAGGAGGACACGGAGCAGGTTGCACGACGGCTGGAAAATCATCGCCTTCACCCGCTGCGTCACGACCACTCGCACTCAAAGGGCGAGTGCGTTTGACACACGGAGGACTCGAATCCCCAGAGTCATCTGCAACTAACGGCCGACCACCCGCTGAGTCGACAACATCATCACCCGAAGCACCCCCGTCACTCGCAAGCACAGGACCAGCAGAAGTCGCATCAGGTTCATCAAGTATTTCCGCATCTTTGGTCTGCGGCGGATTGTTCAACAAGGGAGTATGATCCTACAGACCAGAACAACATCAGTAATCAAAAGGAATCAGTCAAAATGACAAATAGAAAATTCAAGACAACTACCTGAGGAAGAGGCAAATCAGCAGCGTAAGGACGGACGAGGCTCTCCTCCCCAATACTCGTACACTTCGTGACTTGCGGAACCCGAGTAAAAAGGTCACCATCAGAGAATTCCTCGAGCGAACACCTGGTCGAGTCGTTGAGCCCAGTGTATTGCCACATGGGACGCACCAGATGCTGAAGCGGCTGCACGCGTCTCCTCACAAACACGGAGATAAGCTGACCGCCAGTCAACTCATCCTTCAAAGCAGAGATCTTTTCAACCGATGGCTTGATACGGCTCAAACGTATCTACTTTTCCAAAAACTTTTCCAAACACTTTTGCTATTGTTTTGACCTCATTCTTGCCCTATTTGGATGAGACTAACCCGGACTAACGATGTTTTCAACAGAGCTTCCTGTATGGTTTTATTGTGCGCAGGAAAATGGATTTTTGGACGTCTCAGAAAATTCCCAGAAAAATACCAGAAAATCCACGCACCTGAAGGAGCCAGAAGCCAGAAGTGGGACCAGAGGGGAGCCAAGGGGGCCCCAGGCGCCCCCCTGGCGCGGACATGGGTGGGGCCGCGCCCTCTGGCCGCTTGGGGGCCTCCCCCCTCCTATGGTGCCCTACCGATGCTCCTATTTATTCCCGTGACATGAAAACCCCAGAACATAAGTCGTTTTTCCAGTTCTCGTCGCGGAGCCGCCGCCACCCTCTGTTCTTCTCCGGGAGGGCTAATTTGGAGGCTGTTTTGGCCTCCGGAGAGGGGAGATCATCGCCATCGTCATCACCACTTCATCCTCCCTCCATGACTTCTCCATCCATGAGTGAGTAATTCCCTGCTGTAGGCAAAGGGGGTGGTAGGGATTGGATGAGTTAGATCATGTAATAGTTTATCAGATTGTCGGGGGCATGTTGCCTATCATCTAGTTTGGTGTTTATCATCTTTTCTTCAACTTGTTGGTCTTAATGCTTGTCACTTTGGGCCCGAGTGCCATGATTTTAGATCTGAACCTTATGTGTTTTCATGATTATATTTTTGTTCTTGATCCTGTCTATGAGTTGTTTGCACCTGTTATAGTCCGGAACCGGCGATCTCAAAGGTGACAGCTTGGGACACCAAAGGGGATGGACTATAATTTGAGGATTCCATGTATCCATTGATTGTTAATGCTTTGTTCCGGTGCTCTTTGACAGGAGCACCTTAATCTCCATAAGTTCCTTTTGGCCCCGTTCGTAGCGGGATGGTAGGTCAAAAGATGTTGTGCAAGTTCTTATTGCAAGCACGTACAACTACTTGTGGGATACATGTCTGATGTTTGATTTATGCCTAGATGATCTTTGCTTTTCTGTGTGACTTGCCCCAAGTTAAATACATGATGTGTCTTATCCATGCAGCTCCCAACCATCCATCTCCCTAGCCTACAGTGTTTTTAATTCTACTGGTTACTAGTTGTTTACTTTCGCTGTTTTACTATTACCTTTGCTATCATCACTCCCATATCATAGTTACTATTAATACCTTGTTGCAAGTAAGTGTATCTCAGGTGCGGCGGGACTGACAACTCCACTGTTAAAGCTTGTAGATATTCTTTGGATCTCCTTGAGTCGAATCTATAAATTGGGTTATTTTTACCCGCGAAGACTATGTCGATCCACTACAGTTGTGGGTTATCAAGCCTATTTTCTGGCGCCGTTGTCGGGGAGCGTAGCTTTATTCATAAGTCTACTTGAAGTATTTTACCTGCTGTAATTTATCCGCTATGGGTAAGAAAGAAGACCCCAAGGTCCCGATCTTACCATCCCATACGAGAAAAGGTACTGTTCTGAACACTAGCGCTACACTTGATTCACCTTTAGTTATGAGTAAGTTTGCTTCACCTCCACCACATGATGCCTCTACTAAATCTGTCACTATGTCCGATACTTTTGATGATGCTTCTACTAATCTTGATGATATTGGTTCACTTAGTCACGCTCTTGAGAAACAGATTGCTGCTGCTGCCAAGAAATCTGGGATTGAAATTCCTGATACTTGCTATCCTTTTGATGGGACTTACACTTATCCCGATTTGAGTAAACTCAAGGAGAGACTCCTTGATGATGATTATATTATACTTGATGATTAGTTATGCAGGGAGCTAACAGAGTTTGACGACTCTGACCCTGACGCTATTAAGAAGCTTCACGAAAAACATTCTCTGAAGAACAAGACCGTACCTGCTCCTACGTTTTCTACGTCTCCTATATGCATCAATGATCCTGATTATAATTTCTCTGTTGATCTTTCACTTATATCTATGGTTGAATCTGACCCCTTTTATGGCAGAGAAAATGATGATGCTATCGCACACCTGACCAAATGTCGGGACACGGAATATGTGTATGTAATTCCAGTCACAACTCAATCATATGGAGAGCCGAGAGCCGTACCCACTTGTCTAAGCAGACAAGGCCAAGTACAAGACACTCTCGGAAAGCTCGAATGTGAGGGGCATCCCATCCAGGCCGGATGATCAACTTAGATGGGTCCTCATCGCCCGCTCACAAGTCTAAATGATTATGGGTGGTGAAATCCCATACTCATAGACAAGTCGCCTCAACCATATTATCGATTGAATTATAACACTTACATAAACAGACTCCAGCCCGATCACTTAGTCGAGATCTCGGGCGGGCTCAATTGTACAACGAAGTGTGCCACGTGACGGAGTCACGAGCAATCACATCGCGATGCCCCAAGCTGCGCACATCTCAGGGACACTTGGTGTAAGAAAGACAGCCGGCGAGAGCACAACTAAGGTATCGAACCCTACACGTGACATGCACGATATAAACATACACGCAGCATGCATGCCAAGTGTATAACAGCAGGTAACACAACATGAACTCTACAAACTCATAGACTTTATTGTATCTGCTAAACTGAGCAGACATAGTAGTTGTATTACAAGAAGAGATCACATGACCGTGATCCAACATTACATCAAGCAAAAACGGAAGAAAATTATGTCTTAGTAAGGACAAGGTTAACAAATGGCTTAAGAAGCCTGAAAGAAAATACAACGACCCTCCAAAGGAACCAGGCTGCTGTCTGGAACTATACGACTTAGTCGGCGTCGAGCTCGAGGTAGAGGCCACCATCAGGGTCAGTGGTCTCATCTCTAAAACATAAATTAAGCAAACGTGAGTACAAAGTCGTACTCAGAAAGACTTACATCAGAACTATACTACTCATGCTCAAGTATCAAGGTAAAGGCAAGTGGGGTTGTAATGAAGAAAGCTTTGACTTGGCTATCATGTACTACGACTACATAGAGCTGAGATGAGAAGCGCACTCGAGTCCATCTAATCTTGATCACCACATCAATACACCACCATGGATTCTTCCTCGACTTCCCCACGAGGAAGCAACACAAAGCACTCACACTTCTCTTGAGATTTTTAGAGTATCCATTTGAGTTGTCTAATAATCAAGTAAGGGTCTCCAAGTAGCCCATAACCGCGGACACGGCTATTCGAATAGATCATTACCCTGCAGGGGTGTACGCTTCACACACGTGTCATCACTTACCGCCCGTGACTCGTCATCCTTCAAGCGGATGTCGGACGAGGATAAACAAAAAGGCACTTACCTCACGACTCCAACTCTAGTCCAGGGGATCGCCTATTTGAGTATGTACCCCAATCAGAAATCCGGCCGGGGTTTCCATTCAGGACTCAAACGATGTATGGACGGTCCGAAAATCCCACATCGACGGATGGTACTGCGCTCGTCTAAAACCGTGCTACAAAGTAACTGTGCATCTCCTCCCTTTCCGGCACAAAATCAAATCGAAGAAGAAATAACCCATGCGAATCCTGGACCATAGTCGGGGTGAGTTAGTAGGCCAAACGGGGTCCCATAGCACTGCATGTGGAAGTACTCTTGTCTTGGATCACAACCCGAGAACTCGGGGCCTAGGGCAGTGTAAATGAGACAACCCACTGTGTACTCCTACACAGCCTCTCATTGTTCACCTTTGTTAAGGTGGCTTCACCAACACATTACCATCATGTTGCATTGTTCACTACCATCCCGATACATCACCCAGATGGATCACCTTCATTGCATACAACTCTAGCATAGCATAGAATAACATGGATGAAGGGCCACATGATGAACACAAAAATCCTGGATCTGCTAGGTTGAGTTTTGCTTAATACTGTGGAAGCAATGATAGGTCATGCAAAGGATGGGTTCAACTAGCGGTAGAACGGTAACATGTGAATCACCTAATCATTCATAAGAGAACAGGAGGGAAATGGGTTTATATAGACATGATCAATGGAGTTTCCTTGCCTTGTTGACGATCATGAGGTGCCACTCTTCAGGGCAGTCGGAAACTACGTCTGGCGAAGAATCTATCGAGAAGAGGCAAACACCGATACAACAACAAAGTAAACATCACATGGCAATGCACAATCAAGATTCATAACATAGCATGGCATGGTACTGATGTGCTCTATGTTCAAGTTGCAACATGTTAATTGAAGTGTATTTGGAAAAGAATTCCAAATTCAAACTCCAAATGATTATTCAAAATTGCCCATATTGCATTTGCTACTGTTTTAACTTTGTAAACTATTTTTTTCATGCTTGAAAGTTGCATATTTGGATTCCTTGCATTTTTCTGATAATTTTGCATATATTATTTGTTTGATTTGGATTTATGGTTTAAAAGTTATTCAATTTACAAGATTTAGCTATTTTCTGGAATTTCTGATTATTTTTAATAGAAAAGAATTACTGCGTCATGCTTGTGTCATGCTGACGCAGGGGGGCTGACATGTGGGCCACCACTGTCAGTGACTCTGTGCTAATTTCTGTTTTAATTAAGTTTAAAAGAGGATTAGAGGGAGCCAGGGCCCACCTGTCATTGACCCATGGGATCAATTAGAGGGGGATTATCCCCTAATGAACCCAGCCGGCCGGCGGCGGCTACTGGGCACGGCGGAGGGCCACCGGAGTTGGCCTCCCAGCTACGGGATGGCACGGGAAGGGCACCAACCGGTCCCTCTCGCACGCGTGCGTCAAGTGGTTGCACTTGGGCGGCCAAAGGAGGGTCGGGAGCGCGTCGACGAATAGGCCTGCGGCGGCCGGAGCTCGGGCTCCGGTTGAACTCGGCGACGGAGGCTCCTGGAGAAGAACGGGGAGGCGGGGAGGGGAGAGTAGCTCACCCTGAGCATGCCGGAGGGGGTGAGGAGATCGTAGGGGCGCCGGAGGGGAGGCTATTTCTCGCCGGAGTTCTTCAGCCGCGGCGGAGGAAGTTGGTGCGGGTGTCGCAGAAGTTTCTCCTGGGCTCGAATTGAGCGCGCACGGCGACGAGGACGAAGGCGACGCACGACTTGGACAGCTTGGTGCTGCGGGTGAAGGCCAGTGGCCGCGATGGAACGAGCCGGCGAACTCGGGGGGCTCGGGATCCTTGCGGGTTCGTCAAAGAGAGAGGAGAGGAGGGTTCCAGGCGAGGGGGCAAAGTAATGGGAGATGCCCAGGGCCTCCACGGCGCCGCTAAAGGGCAGGGCAGCAGCCAGGCAGCTGCCTGGCAGCCATGTCGTGGCCGCCGGCGAGGTGCCTGCCTGCCTGGCCATGTAGGAAGACGGCTATGCCCCTGGTGGTCTTGGCCTGTCCTCTGGGCTAGGTGGGCCAGGTAAGTGGCCTTTGGCCTTTTTTTTCTTTTTCTTTTTTTCTGTTTCTTTTCTTTTTTTTCCTTTTTATAACAAAACATTTTTATTAAACCCTGATATTTTTATTGGGGCTATATGTGGCTGATATAAAGTCACACCCAAATTTTCAGGATTTTTGGAGTTCAAATTATTTGAATCCAATTCAAATATGAATAAAATTTAATTTCCAAGCTTTTATTTGAATTTTTGAAAATTCCATGAGCATGAGATGGGACCCACAAAACATGAAATGTGATCATGCCCATTCATAGGACTTTTCATAAACTTCAGAAGATTTTTGGAAAAAGATTTTTGTCTGGCCATTTATTTAAATTCTTTATGAGGCTTTTTCCAAATCCCCAATTATTAAACAAAGGAAATTTAAACATGATGCCTTATTTCTAGAAATAAAAGCACATACCAAAATTAGGGTTGTGACACCAAACTCACTGAGTTAGGTGGCTTGTTTACTACATATGAGAAGATACGAAACTTCTATGTTACTAAGCTTTTTCCTTTATCTTTAAAGGAAGGTACTAAAGCATGGTACGATGCACTACCATGTGGTTCTATTAGGAGTCCTCAAGACTTAGCTCGCTCTTTTGTTGATAAGTATTTTCCTGCTCATATGCAACATGCTGCATTACGAAAAATTTATAACTTTACACAGTTGCAGGATGAGAACCTCCCTAAAGCTTGGGGGAGGTATTGCAGTCTGATCCAGGCTAGACCGGGCCATGGAGTCCCTAAGAATGAATTAATTGATATATTTTATGCTGGTCTAACTGATGAATCTAGATCCTACTTGGACAGTTGTGCTGGTTGTGTTTTCAGGAAAAGAACACCGGACGATGCAGAAGAATTAATGGGAAAGATTGCTAAGAACCACGAAGATTAGTCTGTCCCTGAAACACCTCCACCACCAAAGAAAAGTGGCATGATTGTCCTAAGCCCAGAAGACATGCAAGAAGCAAAGAAGTCTATTAAAGAGAAGGGTATTAAACCTAAAGACGTGAAGAATCTACCCCCTATTGAGAAGTTGTGTGAGCCTACCACTCACCCTCCTATGGTAGAGGTACACTCTCTTTTAGATTTCAATGCAAGTGATATTCCTCATGGTAAGCCTCCTGATCAATGTTTAGATGAGCTTGATAATTTTATTATGAAACAGAATCACTTTAATGAAAGGATACAAAGTCAGTTGCATGATAATTCCCTTGCTATCAAAAGTTTTCTTGATGTTCTAGGTAGAACAGTTAATGATGTTAAATGTCTTGTGAAGCATTTTCATATGGTTCAAACTCAGCTTGATCAAATTTCTAATGTGCAAAAAGATTTGCTTGCTAATAATGCCAAACAGGATATACAGGCCTTCGGGATTAAACCCCGAGGGGGAACCAGCACTCAAGATCCTCTCTATCCGGAGGGGCATCCTAAGAGGATCGAGAAAGACTCTCAAATACAGGAGGAAGAAATTGTTAGCTCTCCGAAGAATAAGAGCAAGAAGCACAAAGATGCTGACAATTCCAATGATCCAAATAGTATATCTACCTCCGATGCTGAGACTGAAGACGGTGCTGAGCCTAAAAAGGATAGTGAAAAGAATGATCCACCCGAAGTTCGAGAAGAAGAAGCACCCGACAAAGGCAAGAAATACACTAGAGAAGATTTTATCGCAAGAAAACATGGGGAGGAACGAGAACCATGGGTACAGAAACCCATGCCCTTTCCAGGTAAGTCTCTCAAAACTAAAAAAGAAGAGCATTACAATAAGTTTTTTGACTGGATGAAACCTCTTTTTCTTCAAATCCCTTTGACTGATGCTATTAAGTTACCTCCTTATTCGAGATATATGAAAGATATTGTTACTAATAAAAGAAAAGTTCCTAATGAAGAAATATCTACTATGCTTGCTAACTACTCTTTTAGTGGCAAGATTCCTAAGAAGCTTGGTGATCCAGGTATACCCACCATTCCTTGCTCCATAAAGAATAATTATGTCAGGACTGATTTATGTGATCTTGGAGCAGAAGTGAGTGTTATGCCCTTTTCTCTTTACAAGATATTATATTTAGAAAAACTAATCCCTACAGATATCTCTCTTCAGATGGCTGACAAGTCGACAGTTGTTTCCAAAGGTATTTGTGAGGATGTTTCCGTTGAAGTTTCTAATTGTTTAATCCTTACTGATTTTGTTGTCCTTGACATGCCCCACGATGGGAGCATGTCTATTGTTATTTGTAGACCTTTTCTTAACACCGCAGGTGCTATTATTGATTGCAATAAAGGAAAGGTTACTTTCAATGTGAATGACAAAGAACACACGCTGTATTTTCCAAAGAAGATTGACAAGAGGCATGGCCTCAACTCTATAGAGAATATTGAGACCGTGAAGATTGGAGAATGGGATTGTCCCCTACATGTGCACCACAAATACAAAACCATCATGGTGGGGACAATGTCCATTAAAGTAAAGGTGCAATGATCACTTCATGAGAGGTGAGTTTTTTTTTGCTCTATATATCACCGGTTTGTTGGTAAGACTTGATCAACCTTGCTGGTAAGCGTGTTTTATATAGGTAAAAAGTGGAGCTTGTTGTGTTTTCATTTGCCTTAGCTTTTATTCTCCTTGATGTACCAAGTTTATTTGTTTTTGAAACTTCACAACTCTAATCACTGTTTCAAGTTTTCAGAAAGTTTCGCAGCTTTTTGAACTTCAAAAAAATTTCAACAGTGAAGTTGTCAGAAAAATTCCAGAAAATTTAGATTAAAAATTTCCATGCCGGGAGTAACCCAGGGGCACCTGGGGCTGACCAGGGGGGGCCACCAGTGGCCCAGGCGGCCAGCTGGCACGTCCTGCCCCCTGGCCGCGCCCATAGGGCAGCCAGCTAGGTAAGTCTTCTTCCTCCTCCCTTCTCTCTCTCCAAAAACACGAGTTCTGCACTTTGTTCTTGCGTTCTTGATGATCTCCGTCCAGAATTTCGATCTCTCTCTATGACCCATCATTTGAGCTGAGATTTTGGGCAAATACTCCCTGGTATGTAACTCCCTCACCCCTCCAATTAGATTTTTGATTGGTGGCTTCATTTGTGAGTAATTAGTAACTCTTGGTGTTGTTCTCATGAGCTTGATTGCGTGTGTAGAAATTTATTTTCCAAGTTTTGATGCAAGTTTATGCCTTAGGTAAGTGAGCAGAATAGTTTGTCTCAACTCACGTTGTTTAAATCCTTGTTTTTGTGAATTGTAAAAAATTTGAGAAATGAGTTTCTTTGGAAAAGCAAAGGGGTGGCTTGGGAAGAAGAAGCCCGAGCGCTCCGATCAAGTCACTAGAGCTGCAGCTTCACCCTCAGCAGTTAGGGTGAGCAACAATGAAGATCATGTGCCCCTGGAGCTGTTGGAAGACACAAACCCAGCATGCGCAATGATGTATCCGTGCGATGATTTTCTTACAGCTGCAGAAATTAAGGAGGAATTTTATGGCCTTTGTGCCAACACAGGTTTGACATGGCTAGCTTTATGCCGTGTGGTACAATACAAAAAGCTTACCTCCTGTTTTGTTAACAGTTTTTGTTATAACCATGATGCTGGAACCGTCGAGTTCAAACTTTATAATGATCTCATAACAATGTCTTTGGCACAGTTTTCTAATATAATAGGTGTGCCGAACGTTGGTCAGACAGCTAAGATGACCATGCAGCCGTCCGGGTTGAGGACCCTCTTCAACTCCCTTTGCTGCCAGGAGGAGACCGACATTCGGCGCACGAAGATTTCCAGCATCTTGTTTCTACACCTCATGTATTTCGCGTATTTTGTTGCTAGAGGGGTGTTGGCTCGTGACAACACGAGCAATAGTTCTGCACTAGATTTCGCTATTTATGGGAACGCCCTCTCTTATAAGAATGAGTATAATGTGGGTGCCTTGATTGCACGGCATCTTGTTACAAACAGTAACAAGGGAGATTTATATGGTGGGGTTTACACCACACTTATCCTTGAGTCTCTTGAGCGCACCCCGCATCCTGATGATGTTCCCTTTTCATACGCGAGTCTCGATCTTGCGGCTATGAAGAGGCATAAGTTTGTTACCATGACTTCCCATTTTGGTAACCTTGATTATATTTTGAGGTATGAAAGGACTATTACTCGTGAGATCCGTCTACCTGCACCACTTTTGTTTGATAACACTCGCAGGAACGGGTGGTCCTTCAACGAAATTCAGTTCGATGAGTTCATGGCTAATTACCAGCCGCATAACCCCATGGAGGGGGTTGTGCCCGATGAGGAGGAGCATGGTGAGTTCATACCTTTCCAGGGAGAGACCTTCACCGAGCATGGCGAGGGATCTTCTTCCGCTTGGAGCGCAGAACCTTCCTCATGGGAGGACCCGAGGACTTCGGTGTACGCACCGGAGGTCTCATACGACTCCTGGGCTCACCATTACCCCGGAGCAGGACGCTCCTGGGGGCAGTAGCTGCTACCAACTTAGGCCAAAAGCCTAAGCTTGGGGGAGTACGTTCCCTCCTCACCTTTCCATTGTATTACCGTTTTCATTTTATTCGCTTTGATCTTTTCGAAGTTTTTGCCTGTTCTTCTTTGTTCTTTTATCTTGCAAAAACAACAAAAATATTTCTCTTTTCTTTTTATTTCGCTAAATCTTTGAAAATTCCAAAAATATTTTCTTTTCTCTCTTTAGTTTGCTTTGTTGCAGAGTTCAGCTCGAGTCCGTGATGGCATTTGCACTTGATTATATTTTCCTACGTTCAACCGTGCAAGCGACAAGGCAGTAATGACGAAGATCGACGAAAGGGATGCAACAAGGAAAACCGGTATGAACTCTTCTTGTTTCTACTTTTGTACATATGCTTGTACTTATGATCTAGAGACCAGCTTGTAGCGACATAGTGCTATGTTTACAATGCTTGCCCAGTGTTCATGCTTTCTTTGTGGCTAATCCCAAATAACTAGAGTAAATAATGTGTTGTTGAAATGATTTACATGCATTGCATTGTTCATGGTTTGGCATACTGAACTGGTATTTCCCTTTGGAGAATTCTTGGATTGACTTGGCACATGCTTACACATGTTTATGACTGAAAAGTCAACCTTGCCTTGATGATCTTTGAGTTTCAGAATAGTTGTATCATTTCATGCCCAATTCAATAGTACTTTGTCGCTCTGCATGATTATGACTTTTATTTCTCTCTAGTTGGTCTCTTCCTAGTCTTTTTCTAGCCTTCGCTCGCACTAAGCGGATATCTGCTTGTGCATCCAAAATCCTTGAAACCAGTTTTTCCACATGAGTCCACCATACCTTCCTATGTGGTATTTATCTGCCATCCTAACGAGGACTTTCTTGTACCATCTCGAAATTATTCAAAAGCACTCCTGTTTTGTGCCTCTGTTTTAGCTCATGAGGAAGTAGTATGTAAATCATGACCGTCTTATGTTAGACATGTTTTATTCCGGAATTGCATGTCTAATCTGAAAACCCCAATACGAGGAGGGACTGGCATGAGTGTGCCCATCTCACAAAATATAATCACAACCAACAAACCCTCCTTCACGCTTTGTCAATGAGAAATCAGAAAACTTTGCAAGTGATAAACAAAGGAGATTAAGGGGATGTGATCGTCTCCATCTTGGGAGCCGTTCCTCGAAACATGTCTAGCATAAGAGGCGATTGAGTTGTCTACTAGCATTCGTTGACAAAGCATGCACCTCCCAAAAAACCTTTTTTATCTGTATTTTCAAAACAAGAGCTCTGGTACATGTTTAGTCTTTGCTTCCTTCCACGGGTTTTCAACATTTCCATCAAACTCCACGGTTCGAGAGTCTCCACCTTCTTTCTTCAAAGCACCAACTAGGAGAGCATAATTGTCATTCTGAGTGTAATGCGCATTGTCCCAAAGTACTACATTGTCTTTGCATGATTGTGGTATTACTTATTCTGAAGTTCTTACTTCTAGTCTCCTTCAAAACTCCGGAGGAGTTTCTGCATTTATGTTTTGCTTCACTCATGGAGGCTCGTGAAATACCACTTGAGTATGTTCAAGCTTTGTGCATTGTAATCTTGTCTTGATTTTCAGTAGCATATTATTTGCTTTTAGTTGTTTGAGATTTATCACTTGAAAGAAGGATTGCTTTGTGCATTGTCCTCATAGCATTGTTTTGATACTTGCTAAATTCTTTTCGTAGTACATGCTTATATACATGCTTATATACTTGCTAAATTCTTTTCGTAGTACATGCTTATATACATTCTTTCCGTAGTACCTGCTTATATACATGCTTATATACATCTATTGGCGCAGCCAGGGGTGGGACCGCGCCCTCTGGCCGCCTGGGGGCCTCCCCCCTCCTCTGGTGCCCTACCGATGCTCCTATTTATTCCCGTGACATGAAAACCCCAGAACAGAAGTCGTTTTTCCAGTTCTCGTCGCGGAGCCGCCGCCACCCTCTGTTCTTCTCCGGGAGGGCTAATCTGGAGGTTGTTTTGGCCTCCGGAGAGGGGAGATCATCGCCATCGTCATCACCACTTCATCCCCCCTCCATGACTTCTCCATCCATGAGTGAATAATTTCCTTCTGTAGGGAAAGGGGATGGTAGGGATTGGATGAGTTAGATCATGTAATAGTTTATCAGATTGTTGGGGGTATGTTGCCTATCATCTAGTTTGGTGTTTATCATCTTTGCTTCAACTTGTTGGTCTTAATGCTTTTCACTTTGGGCCCGAGTGCCATGATTTCAGATCTGTACCTTATGTGTTTTCATGTTTATATTTGTGTGCTTGATCCTGTCTATGAGTTGTTTGCACCTGTTATAGTCCGGAACCGGCGATCTCAAAGGTGACAGCTTGGGACACCAAAGGGGATGGACTATAATTTGAGGATTCCATGTATCCATTGATTGTTAATGCTTTGTTCTGGTGCTCTTTGACAGGAGCACCTTAATCTCCATAAGTTCCTTTTGGCCCCGTTCGTAGCGGGATGGTAGGACAAAAGATGTTGTGCAAGTTCTTATTGCAAGCACGTACAACTACTTGTGGGATACATGCCTGATGTTTGATTTATGCCTAGATGATCTTTGCTTTTCTCTGTGCCTTGCCCCAAGTTAAATACATGATGTGTCTTGTCCATGCAGCGCCCAACCATCCATCTCCCTAGCCTACAGTGTTTTTAATTCTGTTGGTTACTAGTTGTTTACTTTCGCTGTTTTACTATTACCGTTGCTATCATCACTCCCATATCGCAGTTATTATTAATACCTTGTTGCAAGTAAGTGTATCTCAGGTGCAGTGGAACTGACAACTCCACTGTTAAAGCTTTTGGATATTCTTTGGCTCCCCTTGAGTCGAATCAATAAATTGGGTTATTCTTACCCGCGAAGACTATCTCGATCCCCTGCAGTTGTGGGTTATCATGGATCCACAAGAGACACCTCGCGAGCAGACAAAAGATGTGCCCACGAAGACCGCTTAACCGCTTGCGCAGCAAGATCGAAAGGGGCAAGACCAAATTGTTGCCCCTCAACATGTCGATCCTTCAAATAAAACCAACTCTTCCGCCATGTATAGCCGGAGTCCAGCTTTTCCAGATCAAAATAGGCAGCCTTATCATTAATGGAAATACCCACACCCCCAATGGCATATTCAGAGTTCGTCCTATTCACATTGAAAAGACGTTTCCAGAGGGCCCAATGGGGATAGATCCCCAAAAACCCCTCACAGAGCGTGATAAAGCAGGCAATATGCAGAATCCCATTAGGGGTCAAGTCATGCAGTTCCAATTGATAGGCAAAAAGCAACCCCCGGGGGAAAGGATGAACGGGAAGAGCAAGACACGAGGGAAGAAGCTCTGAAAGCATACCTGACGAGGGGGTGACCCCACGACTCCTGTGTGTGAGGATACCTGGTGCATATGAAGACGGAAGGCCCATTGGAAAGCCTCGACAGGCCCACGACTGGCCCAATCAAGGCACCGACGTAGGAGTCCGCGGCTGATATGGAAGGCACAACTTGGCGCACAAGGCAAGACTAGAACTAGGAAATTATCTCTGTAATCTAGTACGGACTCCCCGAGACCTAGCCTAGTATATAAAGGCTGGGAGGGGAAACGTCTTGGACATCCAATATAAAATCTACTCTCCTGGTCTTGCGAGAACTCGCATTGGCCTCCCTTGTAATTGCCCCCTCACGCAATAATATCGAGCAGGAAGTGCTTCTCCTATTAACCGACGAGTATCGTCCAACCTGTTCCTTCTCTATGATCAACCCAGGGTCCCTGACCATGGGATTTTCCGAGGCTGATCCTCGTCAATTGGCGCCGTCTGTGGGAACTACAAAGGTTGGAATCACGATCTCGGCGGTCCTACCTTCAGCAAATCAGGACTCGAGGACTAGAGCTAGATCTAGCCCACTCGACGAGTTCAAGTTCACCACAAGAATCTTCATCGCCCCGTCAAGATCACTTAGCCTGCAGCCGAATCAAGTCTAGAACCTCGACGACCGCCAGATCTGTCGCCGATGGAAAAGAACTCGACGACCCAGAAGACAGGCGCGAGGACTCTGCACGGGAACCCCACTCGAAGGTTCGCGGCACGTGACAGAAGACTCGCCAACCACTCGACGACCCGCCACCACCCGGAATCCCGCCCCGCGACAAGACAGCGACTCTGAAACCCAGACCGGCGAGTACTACGACCCATACAAAAGACCAGATGAATTCGCCAACTTCATCCGTAACCTGTCGCTCAGCGATGGGATAGAGCTTGACCCAAGATTCCACAACCAAACAGAAGACCACTTGTAGATTTTCCAAGTCTCAAGGAGAAGAAGGCACGATGGCTCCAGTAAACTCACGGCCAGAGAGCAACTAGAAGGACCTTGCGCGATCCACTATTTCGAAGATAGTTGGGGACAACTCAGAGCAAGCCACACCCTAGGAGATTGTCGCCTATTCACCGAACTCTCCAACAGCCTCAAGGAGGAAAAGCAGTGTGAAGCCAAGCGCACTCGAAGAAGCGCGCAGTCACCAGCACCAAGTACAGAAAAGCAATACCCTAGGTCCCATGGACGGATCTGCATGATCCAAGAAGGAAGACCCTAAAAAACAAAGCAGGACGCTTACACCCTGCAGGCCCGAGCAGCCAAGGGCCTAAAGATAGCAAAAATCTACCAGCTGTGTGGCGTCGAGACAGGCATCACCTTCTCTCAGAGCGACCACCCGCCCACAATCCCAAGGTCGGGGCATGCACCCCTGGTCCTCGAAGCCCAGATCGGAGGTTACGACATGGACAGAGTCTTCATGGACAGAGGCAGCAGCCTAAACATTATCTTCACCAGCACCCTACACAAAATGCTAATACCACGATCAGTTTGGAAGAAGTCAGGCACAAAAATATATGGCGTAGTTCCAGGTGAAGCGGTCGCCTCCATCGGAACAATCGAGCTTGATGTCATCTCCGGCAGCAAGCGCAACTTCGCAAGGTAAGTACTCGAGTTCGAAGTGCTCGACTGGCAGTCGCAGTACCACGCCATACTTGGGCGACCAGTGTTTGCACAATTGATGGCGGTTCCGCACTATGCATATCTCATGCTCAAGATGCCAGGACCCGCAGGAGTCATCACAGTCAATGGAAGCTTAACCAAATCAGACCAGTGCGATCGCGACTTCCACAAAGTCTCTGACACGTTTGGAGCCCAACAACAACTCAAAGAAATAGCCATGGTGACGGATAAAAGCATCTTTCCACTGGCGAGCCGAAGCGAGTCAAAACATTTCGGCCGCGGATTCAGCGTCGACAGTGACACAATCACCCACCAAGTTCACCCAACAGACCCAGAGAAGACGGTGCGCATATACGCCCACCTCCCAGAAGAACAAGCAACCGCCCTCCTAACCTTTCTTCGCGAAGAGTGGAAAATCTTCGCCTGGTGCCCAACCGACATGCCCGCAATACCGCGAGAATTTGCAGAACACGCGCTCCACATCAAGCCAAACACAAAGCCAGTAAAGCAGGCACTGCAACGATTCTCAGAGCCCAAGCACAGAGAAATCAGAGAAGAAATCAACCGACTACTCGACGCACAGTTCATCCGGGAGACGAAGAAAGCAACCTGGATTGCAAACCCAGTCCTAGTCCCTAAAAAAGACAGTGACGTACTGGGGATGTGTGTCGACTACGGGCCTGTCAATAAGCACTACCCGAAAGACCACTTCCCCCTGCCAAGAATTGATCAGATAATCGACTCCACAGGAGGATGCGACCTCCTATCCTTCCTCGATGCATACTCAGGATACAATCAGATCAGGATGAAGGAAGAAGACGAAGAGCACACCTCTTTCATCACCCCCTACGGCGTGTTCTGCTACCAAACAATGCCCTTCGGCCTAAAAAATGACGGAGCCACATACCAACGAATGATGCAAGTATGCTTGAGAGACCAAATTGGCAGAAACGTTCAGGTCTACGTGGACGACATCGTCATCAAAACCTACAGCGCAAACACGCTACTCGACGACCTCCGCGAAACATTCGCGGCCCTCAACAAGTACAGAATCAAGCTCAACCCAAAAAAGTGCGTGTTCGGCGTCCCAGCCAGAAAACTAGTCGGGTACATGGTCTCCGCCCGAGGAATCTAAGCAAACCCCGAAAAGGTCCAAGCAATCGCCAAGATGAAAAGGCCAACCAACATCAAAGGCGTGCAGCAGCTCACAGGAAGACTCGCAGCATTGAGCCGTTTCATCAGCAGGCTAGGAGAAAGGACCCTACCGTTCTACCAACTTCTCGGAAAAGGAGAAAAAATCGAGTGGACCGAGGAAGCCCGCAATGCATTCGCAGACCTAAAGAAAACCCTCTAGACTACACCAATCTTGGCGGTGCCCAAAGAACGGGATAAACTGTACCTCTACATAGCAGCGCGCAGCAGCGTAGTCAGCACGGTGCTCGTCGTCGAGCACGAAGAAGAAGGCAAAATCCAAAGCATACAAAGACCAATCTACTATCTTAGCACGCTGCTCACAAAGCCACAGCAATGGTACCCGCACTATCAGAAGCTCCTGCTCGCCATTATCATGACCTCAAGGAAAGTATCGCACTACATCGACGAACACCCCATCACAATCGTGAGAAGTGCACCACTCGCGGACATCCTCAACAACCCCGGAGCGACCGGCCGAGTCGCTGAGTCGAACATCGAGCTCAGCTCGCGAGATCTGCAGTTGAAACACCCAACAGCAATCAAATCCCAAGTACTCCCATACTTGTTGGTCGACTGGACAGAGGTCCAAACACCAGGCCCCCAGATCTGTCCAAATCATTGACGATGTTCTTCAACGGATCCAAAAGACAGCAAGGAGCCAGAGCAGGCGTCGTACTAGTCTCCCCCAAAGGAACAAACCTCAAATACATCCTCAAGATCAACTTCAGCAATGCCTACAACAACGAAGCAGAATACGAGGCACTACTCCACGGCATGCGCATGGAAAAAACTTGCGGTGCCACTCGCCTCTCGATCTATGGCGACTCCAACCTCGTCGTCCAGCAGGCTATGAGATACTGTAACGCAGTCGCAGACAACATGACGGCCTACCAGAAGCTCTATAACACACTAGAGGGACGATTCGACAGCTGCGAACTCAACTACGTCCCTAGAGCAAATAACACAGAAGCCGCCGAACTTGCGAACATCGGATCGACTCGAGGACCAATACACCAGGTGTCTTCCTCGAGAGCATCAACCAGAGATCAATCAAAGTAAATCCAGTGGCGCCCCAGGCAGTCGCAGAGGGAGATGACACAAATGAACCAGCGCAGGTGACAGCAACAAGCACAGCCGACGGCACAAGTAGCCAAGCAACCGAAGTCGCAGAGCCAGCCGAACTTGAAGACCCAGCCTGGGCAAAACCATTCCTTCGATTCCTAATCGAAGGCACCCTACCACAAGACGTTGCAGAAGCCCGACGCATCAGTCGACGATCTAAAGCATTCACAGTAATCAACACACAGCTCTACAAGCGCATCATTTCTCAAGTCCTCCAAAAGTGTATCGATGAAGAAGACGGCAAAGCCCTACTGCTCGAGATTCACGAAGGCACCTGCGGACATCACGCGAGCAGTCGAGCACTCGTGGCCAAGGCCTTTCGAGCAGGTTTCTACTGGCCGACCGCCATGAGAAATGCGGAGGACATCGTACGGCGTTGCATCGCCTGCCAAAAGTTTGCCAGCAGGCGACATGCCCCAGCATCGGAACTCAAAACCATACCGTTGTCCTGGCCATTTGCCACATGGGGACTCGACATGGTAGGCCCACTCAAGAAATCCTCAAAAGGGGGACGAACACACCTAATAGTCGCAGTCGACAAGTTCACCAAATGGATCGAAGCAGTACCAATCGCTAGCTCAACAGCCCTCACGGCAGTTAACTTCATCACGTCAATAATCTTCAGATTTGGAGTACCACACAACATTATCACAGACAATGGTACAAACTTCACAGCAACAGAATTCAAAAACTTCTGTCAAGAGCTGGGCATCAAAATCAACTATGCATCCGTCGTGCACCCACAATCCAACGACCAAGTGGAGAAAGCAAACGGCCTAATATGCGGAGGAATAAATAAATGACTCCTCGCACCACTAGAACAAGCCGCAGGAAACTTGGTAGAGGAACTTCCTGCGGTACTATGGAACCTGCGCACCACCCCAAACAGCTCGACCCAGTATACACCTTTCTTCTTGGTATACGGGGCAGAAGCAGTACTGCCGCATGGCTTAAAATTTGGGGCTCCCCGAATCTCAGGGTACGAAGAGGAAGAGGTAGAAGAAGCACTGCAGAACGATAAAGACACAACAGACGAAGCACGGGACACAGCCATCACAAGATCTGAAGGATACCAAGACAAACTGCGCACATATTAGAACAGACGCCTGCGGACCAGAACATTCACCAAAGGAGACCTCGTGTTGCGGCTGATATAGGAAAAAGTGCACAAGCTTGCCCCGCAATGGGAAGGGCCGTTCATAATCTCGGATGTCATAGGAGGAGGCGCATACAGGTTGAAGAACCCGAAGACCAATGAGGACGTGGGAAATCCATGGAACGTAGCGAACCTACGCTTGTTCTACCCATAGTCCTCTAGGTATTGTCAGAGACATCGGCAGCAGCACCGATCGGCAACCCATGTAAAACTCGAAGAAATAAAATGATGTTGTCCAAACACTATTACTTAAAAGCACTCGGGGGATCGAGCATAAACTCCCCCCGATAGACGCTATCCTTGCTCATGCGACTTTACTCAAAAGCACTCGGGGGCTCGAGCATAAACTCCCCCCGAGAGACGCTATCCTCGCTCATGCAAATTTACTCAAAAGCACTCGGGGGGCTCGAGCATAACCCCCCCCCCCCCCCGAGAGACGCTATCCTCGCTCATGCGACTTTACTTAAAAGCACTCGGGGACTCGAGCATAAACTCCCCCCACCACCCGAGAGACGCTATCCTCGCTCATGCGACTTTACTTAAAAAGCACTCGGGGGCTCGAGCATACCCCCCCCCCTCCCCGAGAGACGCTATCCTCGCTAAACGCGACTTTACTTACAAAAGTACTCAGGAACTCGAGCACAAGATTCCCCCGAAGCACCAAGAGTTTTCCACAAGAGAATCACATCGAAAAACGCAAAGTTCTCTAGTCTTCACCTGATCACAAACGATCACCTAAAGACTCGGGGGCTACTCCCATCGGGAGCGCTCACGCGCACCCGACCAAAAACTTGGAATAACTCAAATAACAGCCACAAGAAGGGACAACCCAGGTAGACAAAAACTCACAGCCTATGCCTGATTCTACAATTCAAACGTAGCATCGGGGGCTACTCCCATCGGGAGCGCTGCCGCGCACCCGAAGGACAATTTTCATCACAAAGGAGTCGAAGAGAGTTTTCCATTACAAAGGAGTCGAGGACAATTTTCATCACAAAGGAGTCGAAGACAGTTTTCCATTACAAAGGAGTCGAGGACAATTTTCATCACAAAGGAGTCGAAGACAGTTTTCCATTACAAAGGAGTCGAGGACAATTTCCATTACAAAGGAGTCGAGGACAATTTACATTACAAAGGAGCCGAAGACAGTTTACATTACGAAGGAGGCGAACACAGTTTTTTCATTACAAAGGAGTCAAAGGACAGTTATCACTACAAAAGGACTCGAGAAACTACCAGACGGGTTACAATTATCCCAAGGAAGTATGACTTCTACATGTATGCTCATGCTGAGATAATTGGCACTTTCGTACCAGAAGTTGACGAGCATCACCACAGAAAAAGTAGCAACTCAGTCCGCGAAGAAGCAGGTCGCCGTCCTCCAGTTCTACAAGGTGCCTCGCCTACTGACGCAGCCTCTTGACGACCGGCTTGACGTCCAGCTCATCTGTAGAACTAGAAGAGCAAGCACCCTCAGCCAAGGAATCGTCCGAAGATGAAGTCACGGGAGAAGCAGGCGAACCACCACTCGACCCATCGGAATTGTCACTACTTGTTTCCTCCCAGTATGGATCCAGACGTTTGCCACCGATATCAAATGCACGAACAGTGAGAGTATCTTCGCCATCAAAACGACAACAAAGGCTATCTCTGTCATGGAGATTCAACCGACGAGAAAACGCCCTCCAGCCAGATCCAAGAAAAATCATGTATGAATTGTCAACTTCCAATTCCACCCAAGAAGAAGATCGAGTGCGTCCTTGAAGATGGAGCCAGAGACCCCTCAAATTAAGCTCATAAGAAATGGACGCAAACAAGAATGGAAGAGGAATCCGGGCAGCGGTCCGGCTAAGAACACGCAAAAGGAAATCATAGCGCCAAAAACCCTCCTCCATGGAAGAAGAAGAAGGTGTCGACGCAGTACCACGACGTCCACCGCGGGAAGAACGAGGCGTGCGGCCACCACGGCTACGACGGCCACGACCTCGCCTAGTCAGACCACCACCACGCTTGGGCGCCATATGAAGAAGAAGCAGAAGAGAAAGGCGCGAAGAATAGATGCCAAGGTCAGGCAAACCATAGGAGGTATTTATAACACAATCCAAGGGCAAACCAGGAAAACACGCAGAAGCCCAGGCGGCGCCATCATTAAATCAAAGACCAAACATGCCGGGCGTTACGAATTCCAAGACAAGATGCCTTCACACAGTCAGCACTATTTAAAGGACACGTCAAATCTCGCCTATTTCCCATACACGCCTTGGAAATCCAACAGGCACCAGGCAGCACGGCGTCCAAGTCGTCATTATGACTGGCCGGAGGACGCGACGGATTGAAGACCAAGCATCATCATAGGTCACCAAATATCATGACAACGCCTATCAACGTGACTTCTCAAGAAGGACGGATCAAGATAAAAGCAATTGGAAAAAAATAAAAGACTGCAAAGGCTACCTATTTATTGGTGCCACAATTTTCTGATTCTAAAATCTTTTACTCCCATCGGGAGTACCTTTAATCGAGTTTGGGTGCTCCCTCACCCAGAAGGAAAAAACGTGCTCGAGTGGCCACTCGAACCAACAAGTAATCACGACATCTACAGAGTTTCGGGTGCTCCCTCACCCAGAAGGCAGACACGTGCTCGAGTAATCACTCGCACTAGCAGAAACAACGTACCTTCAGAGTTCAGGTGCTCCCTCACCCTGAAGACAGTAAAGCATTCGAGTGACTACTCGCAAAGATTCAACAAGTATTCGACAATATGATCTACTCGCACACTCGACGACTTTCCGAGTGGGCACTTTCTTATTTTCCTCGCCTGAGTTCGCGAAAAGCTCCGCGAGTGACTGCTAATAGCTCACTTGATTGTTTATTCCAAGTGGGTGCATCGCTAACCAGGCTCCGTGCCTCTACAAAAAGAAATTATACCAAGGGCTACGACACACTGTACCCAGATGCCACGCAATCTTAGCGTGTAGGTAAGACCCCGCTGCGCAGAACGGCCAGGCCGGGACTTGTTGCAGAGCGATTTCACTCCTGATCTTTTCCATGAGCTCGCATGATAGAAAGAGCCGAGCGGACGCGCTCCGGCTATTTGCTTAGACTGGGAGCAATTGATCCTATAAGACCTGCAGCAGCATGACTTTGCTAGACACTGGTCGTTCCAAGTTCATGTCGAGGGACGTGAGCTTGATTGGGCTACTGCGGTATTTTCCACTAGCGCAATTCACCAAGGCTCGACCAGTCGACTCCTTGGGCCCTTTTCAGCTTAGCAATCCCTCGAAACAGGTATTATCATGGCTCAAAACTGCCAGCGACCCGCAGCTATGCTGCGCTTACAAATAATAAAACATTGACAAATTCGAGTCCCTGCGCGAATCGTCGAGTCCCCTAGGCACTCGGGGGCTACTGACGAGGGGGTGACCCCACGACTCCTGCGTGTGAGGATACCTAGTGCGTAAGAAGACGGAAGGCCCGGTAGAAAGCCTCGACAGGCCCATGACTGGCCCAATCAAGGCACCGACGTAGGAGTCCGCGGCTGATATGGAAGGCACGACTTGGCGCACAAGGAAAGACTAGAACTAGGAAATTATCTCTATAATCTAGTACGGACTCCCCGAGACCTAGCCTAGTATATAAAGGCTGGGAGGGGAGACGTCTTGGCCATCCAATATCCAATCTACTCTCCTGGTCTTGCGAGAACTCGCCATGGCCTCCCTTGTAATCGCCCCCTCACACAATAATATCGAGCAGGAAGTGCTTCTCCTGTTAGCCGACGAGTATCGTCCAACCTGTTCCTTCTCTATGATTAACCCAGGGTCGTTGACCATGGGATTTGCCGAGACTGGTCCTCGTCAATACCCGTTCATCTGGACGGGGCGCAGGAACCTCCTCATCCCCAGGAATCCGGGCGGCACCATTCACCACCATGCCGCCCGCCACCAAATCATCCAGATCTGCGGCTCCAAAAGCAGACCGCTCCCATCTACCAGTCATCCTCACCGACTCTTGTGCTGCACTGCGAGGACGCTTGGACATGGATCTCACCACCAAACCGCGCAAAGAGAAAAGGCAGGAGGCAAAGAACGAAGAAGTAAGAAGAAGGGCAAGCTGGAGAAGGCAATGGCTGGGAGAAAACCTAAACCCACCAGACTCCCTGGTATTTAACCAACAGTAGGGGCACGCAAATCATCACCGTTAATCTTGGTACTCAGCGGACGTGGCGCGATCCCACGATAGCCGAGAAGCATGGAAAACTCAACTGGCACATTAACCATACCACCCACTACGCGCGAAAAACAAGGGCCATCATCACACAGTGCGAAATTTTTGGGCGACAAGGTGTCAAGTCATTTCCATTCACACGCCACGGAAACCCACCTGTCAGGTGGACGAACAACGTCACATCTCAGCAATGTATATTAAGTACGCATCTTCGGTCAGCATCCCGCTGCTCACAAGTTTTTCATATTATTCGAAAAAATCTTTTACTCCCATTGGGAGTACCTTTATTCGAGCTCGGGTGCTCCCTCACCTGGAAGCAAAGGATGTGCTCGAGTGGATGCTCACACCAACAAGTAATCACGACATCAACAGAGTTCGGGTGCTCCCTCACCCAGAAAAGCAGACACGTGCTCGAGTGATCACTAACAGAAATAAACGTACTTACAGAGTCCGGGTGATCCCTCACCCCGAAGACAGTAAAGCATCCGAGTGATTACTCGCAAAGAACTCCACAAAGTTTTGGACACTACGATCTACTCGCTCACTCGATGACCTCCCGAGTGGGTGCTTTCTTATTTTCCTCGTTTGAGCTCGCAAAAGCTCCGCGAGCAAAAACTAATAGCTCACTTGATTGTTTATTCCAAGTGGGTGCATCGCTAACCAGGCTCCGTGCCTCTACAAAAAAACAATGCCTGGGCTACGACACACTGTACCAGATGCCACGCAAGCTTAGCGTGTAGGTAAGACCCCGCTGTGCAGAACGGCCGGGCCGGACTTTCCACAGAGCGATTTCACTCCCGATCTTTTCCATGCGCTCGCATGATAGAAAGAGCCGAGCGGACGCGCTCAGGCTATTTGCTTAGACTGGAGGCAATTGATCCTATAAGACCTGTAGCGGCATGACTTTGCTAGACACCGGTCGTTCCAAGTTCATGTCGAGGGACGTGAGCTTGATTGGGCTACTGCGGTATTTGCCACTAGCGCAATTCACCAAGGTTCGACGAGTCGACTCCTTGGGCCCTTTCAGCTTAGAAATCCCTCGAAACAGGTACTGTCATGGCTCAAAACTGCCAGCGACCCGCAGCATTCGAGTCCCTGCTTGCGATGATAAAGCAATGACGAATTCGAGTCCCTGCGCGACTCTTTGAGTGCCCCAGGCACTCGGGGGCTACTGACGAGGGGGTGACCCCACGACTCCTGTGTGTGAGGATACCTGGTGTGTATGAAGACGGAAGGCCCGCTGGAAAGCCTCGACGGGCCCATGATTGGCCCAATCAAGACACTGACATAGGAGTTCGCGACTGATATGGAAGGCACGACTTGGCGCACAAGGCAAGACTAGGACTAGGAAACTATATCTGTAATCTAGTACGGACTCCCCGAGACCTGGCCAAGTATATAAAGGCTAGGAGGGGAGACGTCTTGATCATCCAATATCCAATCTACTCTCCTGGCCGTGCGAGAACTCGCCTTGGCCTCCCTTGTAATCGCCCCCTCACGCAATAATATCGAGCAGGAAGTGCTTCTCCTGTTACCGACGAGTATCGTCCAACCTGTTCCTTCTCTATGACTAACCCAGGTTACCTGGCAATGGGATTTGCCGAGGCCGATCCTCGTCAGTGATAGAGTAATATATTTGGTTCTTATCTTTTATATTTTTTTCCTAAGTAATTCTTGCATGTTCTCCGTTGCTGTTTATTGCTTTGGCCAAGTAGTAGGTAGTAACTCCAAGAGGGAACGTTATGCTCGATTGTGGGTTCATGCCCCCTGATGACAAGCTTGAGTGACAGAAACATGAGTCTAGGGTATGTGATGTTGCCACAATGGGGAAAACAACGGTGCTTGTAACCGCGGTTGCAAGGATTGTTTAGTTTACGCAAAGTTCTTATTAATGCAGTTGTCTTTTGCTTTGGGTTTACACTTTGGGTGGGGCTCGCAACTTAATACCAGCGAGATGTTCTGGATAGATATCTCAAGGTGGATGATTAGTCGTAGATGAAGTTGGATTTCGGTCTACTTATTTTGGCGTACAGCCCATGCTTTTGAGCCTCTTCCTTTATTTTGTAGCATAGTTAGCATTGCGGTGCGTTTATAATCCTGTCAATTGCCCTTCTATAATTTGTTTACCTCGCATAGTAGTTTTATCGTTTTTTGGGAGAGAGACATCACTAGTGAACATCACGGGACCCCGGTCCATATTCTCATCATTGTTTACACGCTTATTTACTCTTCTACTTTTACTTTCAGCTACTATCATTATCATTATCCCTTCTGTTTTGATTCTTTGTAAACAACAAGACCGGAGAGATTGACAACCTCTCTGAACTTTGTTGGGAGCAAAGTTATTTGTGTTGTGTGCAGGTCCACGTCAGTTGCGCCGCTGACTCCTACTTATCATTGCCGGAGTCCTACGAGAGACAAACCCTATCCTCTACATAGGGGAAATTTGCTGCTATCCTATATCTCACCTTCCACTTGGGGTAACCAACGAAGGGCGAGAAAAAATTATCATCTCTCGCGTATCAAGAAAATTTCTGGCGCCGTTGCCAGGGACTCCTAGTGATAAGATAGGGGAGTTTCCCACTACCTTTTACCTTTACTTTTTAGTCTTGTGAGTTTACCTTTCAGTTTTTATCTTTGTGTCTTATATCAAAAATTACAAAAAAATTGCGACAATTGCTGCTACTATGGGTTCCACTGAAAACACAAGGTTTCTAGCGCCCCACCATTGACGTCCTCCTCCTCACCAGCTCCATCACTTATCCATCGTGTGTAGCCATCCATCAAACCATTACGCTTCAGGTGTCTTTTCAATATTCCGGAATCAGGCTCGGTCACGCACTGCAGTTTGCATCTCCGACATGGACATCTTATATCTGTCCTATTATTCCGTAGCATGTCATTTGTCGCACATTGCATCCACCTAGTCACGGTGATATCGCTGAGCATCTCGCGGACCATGATCGCCTACGTGCACAGAGAAAGCAACACAATTATATATTACAGTCGTTGCCGGAAAAAGCCCGCATGACCTTCCCTAATAATGCATGGTAGCATGCAGAGAGTGCGCCAGAAATTTGCCGAAACGGAAATGAATCAACATTTCGACAAAACATTGGTAACTCAAGATTCACATATACACTTCACATATAGATCAAAACACCACAAGCTTCACATATACACTTCACATATACATCAAAGCATCACGAGCTTCACATATACACTTCACATATAGATCAAACCACCACAAGATTCACATATACACTTCACATATACAACATCATTCCACAAGCTTTACATACACATATAAATCAAACCACAAGCTTCATACAAAAGGAGACAAGAAAACAAGTAGAACTAGCTAATAAAGGCAAGTATGGGTGATAAATGGAAGAAAAGAGTTGGGGAGGAGGTCACTGGTAGAAAACGGCTCATTTGTCCCGGTTCCAGAGGCCCATTTGTCCTGGTTCCGGAACCGGTCCACTTACATTAATATGAAACAAAGTAGATTTAAAGCCAAGTATGGATGGATAAATGGAAGAAATGAGATGGAGAGGAGGAAAAAACCGAGTAAATCTAGGGTGAGAAGAGTAGATCTATTTCGAGAAATGTGTGGAGTGAATGAGAGGTGGTAGGTGGGGTGGAGTAGATAAGGGCAGCTTCATGTATTTAGTGGCGCATTTTGCATCTCAGGGGTGGCGCATCTCAGGCATTTCCAAAGTGCACCACCCATAAGGTCTTAGGGGTGGCGCATTTTCAATATGCGCCACCCATAAGCTCTTAGGGGTGGTGAATTCGAATTTTTAGAATGCGCCACCTATAAGGTTCTTAGGGGTGGCGCATTTCACCAAATGCGTCATGTATAAGCTGATCCAGGCTGGCCCACTCTTAGAGGTGGCGCACTGGAAAATAATGCACCACCCCTAAGGGTTTATGGGTAGCGCATTCTGTACTAGTGTGCCACCCCTTACAGATGGTGGACATGGCATAAAATATGCGCTACTAATAATGATTCCATGTATAGTTATTTCTCTAGTAGTGCCGCAACCGACATTTCAAAAAACTATAATGATACTAGTTAAAAAAATATGAAAAGGTACACAATAATTTAAATAATGAAATGACAGCAATGAGACGGCCGCAGCGCGACCAGCTAAAACTGAACTAGTCGGCCGGCGCCTAAGGTTGCCCATGACTATTATCTTGTTAATTAAAATACCACAATGGTACTTGTCCGCTTGTCGATAAAAAAAGACATATGAGATAGTACGTTCAAATTGGTTTGCACTTGTAATACTAGCCATTTCCGCGGAGTTATCAGTTAGAGTTGAATTATTATGTGTACGCGCGCGTCGATGTTTTATTGCACTAGATGATACCCCGCGCGTTGCCGCGGAATCTGTTAATAAATATTTTAATATTTTTAAATATAGGAAATTTATGGAACATAATATAATTTAATTATAATTTCTTTGAATTAATATTGTTTAGAGTAAAAAAAATTAAAAATTTGATGATAAATAAAAAGGAGTGTCTTTTTATTTATTTTTAGTTTATTACTTTTACAATATATCGGAGAGATGATATGAGACGAAAATAACATTGACTAAACACAGTGAAGACATCACCCTTGATTAAAGATATTACAATAATAGCAAGTACATATATGCAGTTATAAAAAATGACGCATTGAAAAACTATATGTGAGGTAACTTATAATTTGATTCTCCATAAAAAAATTCACTTATAAATTTGAGTGCAAAAGAAAGTTATAATAATTATGTGATAAGCTGCATGCGCATGCAAAGTTAATGGAAGCTCCCTTATGTGGCATACTTTGCATGTCCTAGTGGGAAAAGAAATTTAATTGATTGGCTTAGTGGGTTCGTGAGGTGGAAACCTTGCATGTTGAGAGAATTGGGACCAACTTCTTAAGAATATAAGATATAAGATGTAAGATGTAAGATGTGTTGAAGCGTTCATATCAACAACAAATCCCAGGCCTCCTAGCAAGCAATACCATACATAATGACTCATGGTTGAGTCATGGTAAAAAGATCTATTCATCAATGACAATATATAAGCAACTCATAGCTGATGCATCATCATGAAATTCTGGAAAAGTGCTAGCAGGTTGAAACATAAAATCTTTTTCTGACTGGTCTTAAACAACAAAATTAATATTAGAGCCCTGCTACAAAGGAAAGGATTCCATCTTGATTGTTATGATTGTGCTTGTTGCCACTCTAGCTCACCAGAAATAATTCTACATCTACTTTGGGACTGTAATTTTGCCCACATATGTTGGATCACTCTGATTCCTTCAAGCACAGAGGGACATCTATTTATGAAGAAACTTATCTAGCTCTTGATCAAGTTCCAAAAGAGTTTGGGCTTGAAATTATTATTCGGGGATACTGGCACATATGAAACCAAAGAAATGGGTAGATATTAAGAAATGAATGGCCCACAGTTCATCAATGAAGGAAAAATCTAACCTTGAATCTAAACCTTCTTCAACACAGAATAAAGCCCAAATTTAAAGAAGGGCTATTCGAGTGGATTAGCAATAATCTAGATTGGTCTCCTATGTTGCATAAAACAGGAATTGGTTAGCTAAAAGTCCCACCCCCACTCACCCCCCACCCCGCCACCCTCTTTACTTTCACCGCTGTAATATACCACTGTACTTTATTTTGAATGGAGATAATAAATAACCGTAGAACACACGTCAGACTTACCTGGAGGTGGCCTATCTAGCTTTCGAAGGCCTATCTAGCTTTCGAGGAGTTCCGTCAGGTGTTGAGTGCTTTGCACCCTTGGGGGTCGGTGAGTGTTTTACTTCGTTGGGAGTAATCCGCATGTGTGTTTCTCTCCTTTTCGTAGGTTTGTAATGTCCTAGCTCCTGCTAGGTTTCGCTAAAAAAATAATTGTTCTATGGTTATTGCTTACAAAAAAAATGTTCATATCAATCCAACAAACCAGCAACATTTAGCCACACACACAAACAAACATAACACACATCACATGTGCGGTTATAAGTTATTCTGAGAGACACAGTGGTCAAATGATCACTGTTTTTTGGGGTTCCGTTTGTACAAATTTTCAAGCAAACACATGCGGCCATTAACTGTAGTGCGCACTTGGAGTTCATGATTCTCGATGAACAAAAAGAACTAGCTTGGTTGCTTGGCAATCCGCCAATTGCTAGCTAGTCCGCCGTGACCGGTACTTGGAGCGCGAGCAGTGGCACGGGCACGACCTAATGATGGTGACGGCCGCCGTACCTGGCATCATCGCCACCTACGCTCACCCGCCATCGTCGGCCCCGTCATCGCCTTGGTACGAGGCATCGCCTCCTACGCTCCTCCTTCATCGCCGGCCCCGCTATCGTTTTGGTACGAGGCATTGTCTCTGCCGTCACCTCCTTCTCCTCTCGTCGACGACCAAAACGTCCAGGTGCGCGAGGTCATCCGCTACCTCGTCGAAACGCGCTGAACGTTTCAATTTGACCTGTCCGAGTTGCTTTCGCCGCCGTCGCCGCTCCCTCCCCTCTCTCGTCGCCGCAAGGCTACTTGCCACCCAACATGTCGTGGTCATCGCCGGCCTTCATCAACCTCAGCGGGATGATGACAGTGATGTGAACGATGACTAGGCGACCCAACAGCGACCAGCGGCGATTTTTAAGGTTCAGGAGGGCCTTTTTTTAATGTATAATTATCATTTTTGTTCACCTAAATTTGTGTCCTTCTTTATCCCGCTGAGGATTCGGGGATCCAAATAAATACAGAACGGACATTTAATCCGCTGGCCCGATCAAAACGAACTAAATCATGGTCCGTTTAGGTCGATATTTTGAAGTTGCCCTAACCGTTATGCATGGAGCTCGTAGCAGTGCACTACTACTGCAGAGAGGCATGCCACACGGAAAGTTGATTAATCAGATTGCTAGTGCACCACACAGGAGACAGGATACAGCCCATGTGCCACACGGAGATTTGTGGCCTCAGCTAGCTCTATCACGAGGGTGAGGCATCAGGCATACTATTGGCAACAGCACAGCAGCCGAGCGGAGTGGCTATATAAACACAAGACGCATACAATTCAAAGGCTCCTTGGCTGATATCTGTATCAGACGAGACGATCATGGCTTCTTCGGGCGGTTTCGGCGTTCCTGTCGTGGCGGTCCTGCTACTTGGCCTTGCCGCGGCGGCGTCGGCGCAGCTGTCGGCGACGTTCTACGACGCGTCCTGTCCGAGCGCGCTGGCGACGATCAAGAGCGGCGTCACGGCGGCGGTGAGCAAGGAGGCCCGCATGGGGGCCTCCCTGCTCAGGCTTCACTTCCACGACTGCTTCGTCCAAGCAAGTCTCCTCTCCCTCATCATGCTACCATGCAAGCCTCCCTTTCGAAAACAGAAAACATGCATATGTTGATCTACACTGTATAAGCTGGCCTGCATGTGGTGCGTGCGTTACAGGGATGCGACGCGTCGGTGCTGCTTGCCGACACCGCCAACTTCACCGGCGAGCAGACCGCGTTCCCCAACGCCATCAGGGGACCTGACGTCATCGACGCCATCAAGGCGCAGGTCGAGGCCGTCTGCCCGCAGACCGTCTCCTGCGCCGACATCCTCGCCGTCGCCGCCCGGGACTCCATCGTCGCCGTAATACTATAAGCTAACCAACAACCGATCAAAACACTCCTGATTTATTAAACGTCAGACGGATGCCAAGATTTAATTTTGAATTTCGCATGCATGCAGCTAGGAGGGCCGTCGTACACGGTTCCCCTGGGGAGAAGGGACTCCACCGGCGCGAGCCTCCCCGAGGCAAACAGCGACCTTCCTCCGCCTACCTCCGACCTCGCTGATCTCGTCGGCAACTTTTCCAGGAAAGGGCTCAGCGTAACCGACATGGTTGCACTGTCAGGTAATTAATTGCTGCAATCATTACGCTAAATAATTATATGCCTCGCGTTCATACGAACATGAAGGCACTGGTTTTTTTCATTTTTTCCGGGATAAAAATGGAAACGTCAAGTTTTTTTCTCGGCGGCAGAAAAAGACGTGTACTACTCCCGATGAAAAGATATGTCACATGCTCCATACATCAGAAACTCCCAAACATGTCTAGTCTAGTCCATATTGCCACGTAGCCTCCTCATTTGCTCACTGGGAAACTGACGTTCATGCTACTTAGCAACCCTGCACCGACAAGTTGCTTGGTGGTTACACCGACATGTGACAAGTGACCAGTCGAGGGCATCTGCAATAGAAGTATACTCCCTTCTTTCGGGTTTATAGGGTTTATCTCAAAATCTTCGGGTTTTCGTTATACAAGAGGCTTGTTTCAGTAAATTTTAGGTTCCCGCAAAAAAGAATTAGGGAGTGAATGTCCACAGGTAGAGGAATAAGGAAGCAAAGAATAGATGTTCACCTTTCTACCTTACGAAGTGAATGTCCTCAAATAGAGGAATAAGAAAGTAATAGAGGAACAAAAAAAGTAATAGAAAATAGGAACATTGAAGGGAAAGGGGGTCGATAAATTCCAACGATTGCATGTGAGGGTGATGAAGACATTGGGCGCGCCAGAGGGACACTTACTCATGTCCTGGTGTGTAATACCAACATCCTCGGGGCTTTGAGGGATGACATGGTCAGCGTTTCGCTTACGGAAGAGAGGGAGCAGGTGCGCTAGAGGTGGACCCAAACAACGAATGATTTTCAGTACGTTGATGTGTGTAAAAAGAATGAAAGGGAGATGTTAACCAAGAAGAAGGAGTGGGGTAGTGATAGGAACAAGGTGGATAGGGGTTGAGGGAAGAACCAAGAGTGTGACATGGAATTAAAGAAGACAAAGAGATGATGTTGCAATACCACCCATTTGGCCAGGATGTAGTTGCCTAATTGGATGAGTTTAACAGTGAAAGTGTAGATATAATTTGGCTAGCATATATTTCCTTTGTTCAAAGCATAGCCCGGGGGAGGGGGGGGAGAACTCACACATTGAACAAGCGATCATTCTGGAGGCTGCGCTTGCGGGTCACGTACAGACTACAGTGTTGTCGACATGCTTTATCGTCGATTGCCCCACCTACTCTTCCAAGCCTATGTACTGCAGGATGCTTGTCGGGCTTCCCATGCTTGCCTAACGGAGAGGGAGTGGGACTGGGACGGCATTGGGAAATTGTTGGTGCATCATTGTCCAGCTTCGCAGATGACTCCTCGAGCACAAATTGAAGGAGGGGATCATTGTTGTTTGACATCTCGTCGGGCATCAGCGGGCGTGTGTATATTGTTGTGGATTAGGGGCGAGCTACACTCATCATCAACGTCAGTATGCCCCCCCCCTTTAAGCTAGCCATATCCAATACTATATCAATAATGTGGAGTGAGAAATGCTCTATTGACAGAAATTAACCGCGGGAAACAACTCGAGTGGCACGGAAATATCACAAGAACAATCATGCTCCATTACTAGCATCGAGACACGAGCCTAGAGGACGGGTGCGGGCGTCGGCGCCATTACATGAGAGGTCGATTTTTATTTAGTATGTTATCGCAAACAGTCAGAACGAACATATGTGTGCTAAAAGTTATGTTATCCCGCATGGTTTGTTTTAGCAGAAATGTACAAAATTGCACACACGGTTCATCCAGAAGTTAACAGTCGACTTGTAGAAACAGTGTGTTACCACGCACAAATAGTTCCTCTACTTAATATATGTGTGATATTCAAATACTTCGCACACAATTGGTTGTTGAAAAATGAGTGTAGGATATCGCACATAGTTTTTCTTTCTCGGTCATGTGTGATGAACAAATTATCTTCCACAATTAGTTTTTTGGACACTGTTTTGTTTTTGTATCATATGCTTTCTCGACATTCCATACATTATGTCTCCATCATGTGCGATTGGAGGTCTCAATAACCCCGTTGGATACTGCTGAATTGTGAGTTCACCTTTAAAACATACAACCTTTCTTGGTGGGAGGAGAAGCCCTTTTCTTGACACCTTCCCATCTTCACGCCATTACCACTCTGCCACTATTGCCATGATAATAAGCAACATATTATGGGCATAGTAAGCGTGATAAAGTGCTAAGAGTAAGGAAACATAGTAAACGATTAATTGCGTTATACAATAAATAATAGAAAAATGACAAAAAGATAGTCAGGGAGTGTTCACTAGCTCGCCCACCATTAGTAATACAAGTTTCCAGTGGCGGGTACACTCTAGCTCTCATTACTGGTATCTATAGTCCAGTTTGTTAAAATGGTGTGTTTTGATTGGCTGATGTGGCCCTACCATGTAACCCCCTTCTCTTCTCCCCTTCTTTCTCCCTCTCTAATCTTCATATTTATCTTTTACTCCTTCTCTGCTCTCCTACTTTATTCCCCTTGTTTATTTTGTAGATTGACTTTGTAGAATTGGAGAACTAAGAGATTTTATTCATGAGGTAGTTTCTGTATATATACACGTACATGGTCTAATCAAATTTATCTCTATGCCACAATTTGATGAGAACAACAAATATGCACAAATCAAACTGTGACCGAACTAATTAGGAGGTTAGGATACAAAACACAATACACATGCGATATGTTATGTCCTCTCACCCCTTCAATCGCCATCCCCGATGATAAAAAAAGATGAAACTCATGGGCACTAGCACCCATGGTTTAATGATATAGGAGAAGCATCCCTTGTGAGAAACCAGAAATTCGTCCCCGACGTGGCTCGAAGACTGGTTGCTGGAGACGCCACTGCTGTAACAGCCCATGTGCAATAAATAAGAATCACCATGAGATTGTACTTTGTCTGTTGACTCTGTAACTTGGCATGATGCTAAACATTATAATTTCATGTGGTGATTTAAATTTTCATTGGGATTGGAGCCCATTTGGTTTCTTTGAATTTGCATCCAAAATGGTTCAAGAAGGGTGTTTGTAGATTTTTAATTGTTCCATGCATGCTCTCCTTGACCCCAAACTTGGCATAGCCAATTCCTTGCCCCTCCCAAGTTTTTCTAAATCCTTGCTCTATTTTTTGCAACGCTAAAGGTTTGGGTCACAGTTCAATGTGATTTGAATTTTCAAAAATGCCCCACATTTTAGTTGCTCAAAAATTGGTCAAACCAATTTTAGAAAATGGAGAATATTCCAAGCTTTCCAAAACATATTTTCTTATGTTTTCCCCTCTCTTTGTTTTCTCAGGAAAAATCTTGGAGTTTTTTGTTTTTGCTAAATGGAAAACCCATCATTTTTTTCTCTTTTTCTCTCTAGAGCCAGACCAGCAGGCTTAGCCCACTTGGGCCTGCCCGAATCCAGCCCAAGCGCCCCCTCCTATTTTTTTCCCTTTCCTCTCTTCTTCCTCCAGTCTTGGCCCACCTGTCACCCCCCTCCTCTCACTTTTTCCTCACGTGCATGGCGTGGCCGTGGAGGAGAGGACCTCCCGGAGCCACGTCACCCTCTTCCTCCCCCTTTATCTAGCCCCCTCCTGAGCCTCTCCAGAACCCTAGCCCCCTTCCTCCTCCCTTGCGCCGCCACCCCTCTTCTCCTTCCTCCCATCTCTCTCTGAAGCCGCCATGGACAGGAGGTCCATGGCTTGAAGCTGCTTCCCCCGCGCGGGTCACCCTCGTCGAGGACGCCGGCGACCACTTCCCCGAGCCGTACGACTACAACAGCCTCGCTGTGAGCCGCAAAGCCTCCCCCTTCCCCTGTTTCACACAAGTAGGATGTAGGTGCCGTCTGTGTGCCGCCGTGGCCGCCATGGTTTTCGAGGTGGTAGGAGTCCCTGTAGGCTGCGCGGCGAGGCAAGATCGGCGCAAAAATGGGTCTTTTGTTGTCGCATCTACGCCGGGGAACACTTAGGCGAGTCCTCGGGCCAGCGAGGGCGACGCAGTCGTCGCTGGAAGTACGCTGCCGCGGCCTTGTCTGAAAAAAAATTCAGAGACAGTGCATCCTTGCGTTTTCTTCAGTCAACTCGTCGAGCGGCCAACCCGTCGTGGTTACTCTCGTGTCTAAGTTTTTTGGGGTCTGCGGGATGAGCAAGGGGTCTCTGAGTCAAGCCCCGCGTAGCCAAGCGCCCCCTTTTCTGAACTTCTTCGGCGCGATTACAGATCCGTCAAGTTCGGTGTCGAGCCGTTCTTCAGATTCAGTTAGCGCGTCTCCTTGTTATAGCTTGTATCGCACCTGTCTTCTGTCGAGTATTGAGAAGCTAGCGCAGTGGCTAGCGCATAAGTCCCCCCCCCTCTTTTTCTTTTTTCAGTGTTCGAGTTGCTCGGGTCACAGGGACCGCTGGGTCAGCCCAGCAGCCCACCGGTGGCCAGCCCAGAGAGGCTCTGCCTCTGTCTTTTTTTTCTTCTTTGTTGTTTTCCTTTTTTCTTTTATTTATTTTCCTTCCTTTGGGAATTCAAATTCAGCTTGATTCTTTTCAACAACATGGGCACATGTTATATATGCATCTAGGCTAGGAAAATCCACTGAGCATGATGGTCACCTCAGATTTATGTTTTGAGCAAACATAAATTCTCAATCTATGGAGGGAACTTGAACCCATATGTGACCATGCCATCTTGGTGTTGCCCCATTTTCAACGCTTGACCTTCCACCTTTATCATGATTGATACTTTGAGCCTCCACATGTTGGGCCACTCAAAGTCTTAGGTTTCTTGTTCGTCTTGTTGCCGCAAGATGATTCCATCCTTGTTCCCTCGATACCTCCTTTGGTGTCATTTCACCGACATTTTTCTCCGTCTCCGGAATCGATACTTCATTCCACGATGTTTTTTATTGTTAATTGTTGTTATTGTTCCATGCCATGACATGTCACCATGATACTTACACCAAAGTTAAGGCTGTGACCAAAGCCATAAAAATATAAGTAATTGCATATGCAGTTGTTGACGTGTCGTCAACACCTCCATTTAAATTTGAGTAGATAGGGTCACATCATGTCTATTAAACTTGATCATCTCACCCATGCTTGAGTTTCGTTGATCTCGTTGCTTACTTGTGTGCCTTTTCCTTGCCGGTGCTTTACGTTAGCACCTGAGACCACCGAAGAGACTTACGTGGAGATTTCCGACACCGAGCCCGAGGACCCTGCTGCGTCTGCTTCGACGATCGATTACCCAGGCAAGGGGAAGATTCATACCATTACTTGATACCTTTCTGCCTACCTGCCTAGTTGTAGCCTAGAACGTTTGTTTGATCCTATCCATTTTGAATATGCCACCTTCAAAAACAAAACAGACATGATCCCCACATCCCAGCAAAACATTGTATTGCTAAGTTACCGCTTCTCAGCCATTGCTTAGTATGAGTAGGAAAACTTGCTGCTTACCCTATGTTTTGGTTTGGGATATCATGTTACTTAAAGAAGTTGGTTGATATTTATTATTAAATGATGTTAATTATACTTGACGAATGATGGGAGACCAGACTGTTCCCGCCAGGTGTTTTGTTCCATTTGAGTCACCTAGGCCCTGAGTTCCGGGTATTGTGTTTCTTGACGAGCGTGCCTAATCGTGTGTGGGATTCTATGGGGTCGCCTTGTCTTACCTACCTAGCTTCCTACAATTCTAGTGGTGGCCCGAGCTGATTTACTATTTGCAAAAGGGTGTGTGCTTGGTTGGTACCCCAGCAGTTTTTGAAACAACCCGGACCAACGGAGACATAATTCCTCTGGTTGGTCCACACTGGTGAGCTAGGGAAGTCCCCTGTTATATAGGCGAGACTAAACCCGGCCTTGGCCATACGGTAGAGGCCGATTCGAGAGCGCGGCCAGCTTTTGAGTTGGATGTCGACTCACCGGGGGCCACCCGGAGTTGTGTGTTGTTAGTTAGAGGGACCTGACGTTCTGGAGTTTCAGGCGCTTACTTAGCCAAGTGGAAACCGGGCGTACATGCGAAGCCTATGATGGGCAGTTGGTACACCCCTGCAGGGTTAAATCTTTTCGAAAAGCCGTGTCCGCGGTTATGGACGACTTGAGACCTACTCCTTGTTCATAGAATAACATCAAATTTGAATCATAATTAAAACTTGTGTACCGTGTGAGTGCCTTGCTTGCTTTTCTTCGTCCAGGGGGGACCGAGAGAAGATCCAGGTTGTGTTATGCTTGACGTAAGTAGGTGGATAGCAGACTTATGACACTATGTCACGTGTATTTCTTGGATCTTACCCCTACTCTAATAGAACGATAGCCACCATATATGCTAGTGCGGCTGCAACCTTTACCTCTATCTTGTCTTACAATAGGGAGTTAGTTATCCTGTAATGATATAATCTCACCCCTGTTTTCCTTTTGTGCTTTTACTGTTTTGCCTGATCGGCCGCTGCAGTGGAGTACTACCTCGACCCGAGTTCTGGACGATACTTCGTGGAGGTGCCCCCGGAGGATGACGATGAGATCGACCTCGTTCAGTAGATCCTACAGTTGGGCTTCGACGATTCGTGGGTGGACTCTTTATGTGCAGCCTTCTCTAGGGCAATTTGGCTTTTGACCGTACTCGGTCGTGTTTGTCTTCCGCTTGTCGCATGATGTACTGGTGGGTCCATGGACCTCTGAGATGATGTAATAATTATCCAGTGGCGATGTATGCCCTTGACTCTATATTTGTATGTCTTAGCATAAAGTTCTTTGTTCATATACCTGTTGTCGAGAATCCGGCAGCGACACGAGTGCGAGTGTCGTGAGTCGGTGGCTCTTTATGCGCTACTAACTTGAGCGGGACGCGAAAGCGACTAATTCGAGTTAGCACCGCATCTGGGGCCTTACAACTTGGTATCAGAGCAGGACTGACTGTAGGACCCCTTACTGGCCGAAGTTGAGTCTAGAAACTATTTTGTAGTTACTAAGGAAAAATCGGAGAGTAGGAACTCTTTCTTTTTCTTCTTACCCCACCCTCCCACTCCTTTTTCCATGAGGAAGTGAAACGTTGTTTTCTCTCTGCTACTTATCCCCTTCAAAAACAAATCTAGGTTCTCGTTTACATGAGGCTCCGATTCCTCTATAATTTTTTACTAGCGACGAGATGTGTTGGCGTCTTTGAGACCACTGAGCCGCCACTTGGGGTTGAGTTCTCTACCTCGCTTACGGCGTACCCCAGGTGAAACGTCCATACATGATTGACGGGCATCCTATGGTAATATGGATGTGGTGTCTTTTCCCCTATGGACGACCGTGATGGCGGGCCGCTCAGGGCAGATGTCTCATTGTTCAGGTTTCCAACCGCTCGTATATATTGTTGTGTGCTTGCTAGCAGATTATTATCTTGGGTTCGGATGATCTCGGTTTGGGGATTCCAGTAGCACCTAGCTTTCGACATTCCGGGTTAACCTTGGTGGAATTTCAGCCTTCGGCTTTCTCATACCTCGTGAGGAAGTTTTTTGACAATATTGCTTTATCTTCTGGTTACATCAATGTTTCGACCATGTTCTCATAAGTGTTCCTGTATACAGGATGCGAAGAGCGAACATGCCGCCGCCAGAGAACCCTATCCTTGGAGAGGTTGTGGCCGCAGTGGCTCAGGGCACAGCTGCGATCGTACATATGCTGCAGAACCAGACTGCCCAGAGGAATGATCGACCACAGTACACCACACTGCAGAAGTTCCTTGCTATCAACCCCCCAGGTTCTCCGAGGCTCGAGACCCGCTGGAGGCGGATGACTGGATCGCAGAGATCAAGAATCACTTCAATGCAAACACCGTCAGACCCGTCGACTACGTCACCTTCGCCTCCTTCCAGCTTCAGGGTGCAGCAGCCAGCTGGTACGATACCTACAAGGCCAACAAGGGTGATGCTGTCATCACGAGGGCAGATTTCGTCGCAGACTTCAGAGCAACACATATTCCGAGTGGCCTGATGGACAGGAAGCGTGAGGAGTTCTTGGCTCTGAGACAGGGTGACAGGTCAGTTCAGGAGTACAACCTGGCCTTCGTCAGGCTCGCCAGGTACGCTCCAGAGGAGGTCAGCACAGAGGCTAAGAAGATTGCGAGGTTCCGTGGAGGTCTCAGCACAGATATCAAGTACGCGCTCACTTAGTGCAGTCCCACGCTGTTCTCACAGTTCGTGGATCAGGCTATCCACCAGGAGTCAGCCAGAGCAGAGTGGGATGCAGACAGGAAGCGCCAGAGAGAGCACAGTTCCGCAGTGATGATCCACAAGAAGGCAAAGACTTGGGTTGCAGAGGCACCACCACAGAGGCAGCAGTACCAGCAGAGGGGGGGCAGTTGTCCGCACTTTTTCCCGCCCTCCCGTCCCAGTTCAGCAGGGGGGGCTCGCTCTACACCACCACACGCGAGGCCACCCAAGCCGCAGCAGCAGCCCAGGCCGGGCGTGATCTGCTACAAGTGCAGAGAGCCGGGACACACGTCTCCCAACTGCACCGATCCGCGCTTTGCTCGGCTCCCACCGCCTCCACCTCGCTCTACTCCGAGCACCGCGATGGTGAAGGCACAACCACGTGCACTTCGGGTGAACAACGTGATGCTCTCAGATGCTCAGCAGTCTTCAAAGATTGTTCTTGGTAGGTTGCTTGTGTGTTCAGTTCCCGCGACAGTTTTGTTCGATTCCGGAGCTTCTCACTCCTTCGTTTCCAAGTCTTTTGCTCGTGCACATGATTTGCATTCAGAGAGGATGTCGTCTCCTATGGCTATCTCTACACCGGGCTCCAAGTTCAGTTCAGCTGTCAGAGTTCCTGATGTGCAGATTCAGATTCAGGGTCTCCTTTTTTCCGCTTCCTTGATTTTGCTTCCGCGTTCCGACATTATTGTCAATTTGGGCATGGATTGGCTTGTGCAGCACAAGGCCAATATTGATTGTCCGACCAGATCTGTCAAGTTGACTCGTGAGTCAGGTGCAGAAGTCTTGTACACTTGTGGCTCTATGACAGGACCAGCACAGTTGTACGCGTTGAACGCAGGAGTTGCGCCTTTGCTCGAAGAGGTCAGAGTTGTCTGTGAGTTCCCAGACGTCTTTCCGGAGGAGTTGCCAGGAATTCCTCAAGTTCGAGCTATCGATCTCGTTATTGAGCTAGAGCCTGGTACCCAGCTGATTTCTCGGCATCCGTACAAGATGTGTTCGAAGGAGTTGATTGATCTCAAGAAGCAGTTGACAGAGTTGGAGGCAGGCGGTTTTATCCGCGCGAGCACTTCCCCTTGGGGTGCACCAGCTCTGTTTGTCCAGAAGAAGGATGGGACTAGCCGCTTGGTCTAGGACTATCGCGGTATCAACAAAAAGACCAACAAGAACAAGTACCCTTTACCCCGCATAAATGATCTTTCGAACAGTTGAATGGGGCTAAGGTGTTTTCCAAGCTTGACTTGAGGATGGGTTATCACCAAATCCGTGTTCGTGAAGAGGATATTCCCAGAACCGTGTTCAACACACGTTATGGGTTGTATGAGTTCACAGTCATGACTTTTGGCTTCTCAAATGCCCCTCCGACATTCATGAGAGCTATGAACTATTTGTTCCAAGAATGGCTTGATGTGTTTGTGATCCTCTACCTCGACGACATTCTTGTCTATTCCAAGTCAGAGGCTGAGCATGAGGAACATTTGCGCTTGGTGCTGCAGAAGTTAAGAGAGCACCGGTATTACGCCAAGTTCTCCAAGTGTGAGTTTTGGCTGGATAAGGTCAATTTTCTGGGCCATGTCATCTCCGCTGAGGGAATTGCGGTTGACCCAGAGCGAGTCTGCACTATTCAAGAGTGGGCTCCGCCGAAGAATGTGAAGCAGCTAAGGAGTTTTCTCGGCCTCGCCAGTTATTGCAGGAGGTTTGTGCAGAATTTCTCCAAAATAGCGAAGCCAATGACTGAATTGTTGTGCAAGGACAAGCGGTACACTTGGTCACCAGCTTTCCAGTCAGCCTTCGAGGACTTGAAAGAGAAGTTGACCAGAGCTCCAATTCTCACGCCGCCGGATGAGTCACAGCCTTTTCAAGTTATTTGTGATGCTTCCTTACAAGGTCTGGGCGGAGTTTTGATGCAAGGCAGGAACATTGTGGCTTATACCTCACGGCAGTTGAAGACAAGTGAGAGAAATTATCCCACGCACGACTTGGAGCTTGCAGTAGTTGTGCACGCTTTAGTCACTTGGCGACACCTCCTCTTAGGGAGGAAGGTGGATGTGTTCACCGACCACAAGAGTCTGAAGTACTTGTTCACTCAGCCAAATCTGAACTTGAGGCAAAGAAGATGGCTTGAAACCATTACTGAGTACACAGTTGATATTTAGTACACGCCTGGGAAGGCGAATGTCATAGCTGATGCGCTGAGCCGCAAGGGCGATTGCAATAATATCCAGGTGCAGAAGATCCACCCTGATTTGTGTGAGTCCTTTCGAAGGCTCAATCTCGAGCTACTTCCAGCAGGCTATCTTGCCAACCTTGTGGTAGAACCCACTATCCATGAGAGGATTCGTGAAGCTCAGTCTGGCAGCTCAATGATACAGAAGATCAAGCAGGGTATTGGCGCAGCAGTTCCTAAGTACGGTTGCTTTTCAGTGCATAATGATGGCACCGTGGTGTTCGAAGAGCGAGTTGTTGTTCCCAAGGAGGGAGATCTCAGAGAGGTCATCATGAAGGAAGCCCATGATTCCAAGCTATCGATTCACCCTGGCAGTACAAAGATGTATCAAGATCTCAAGCAAAGCTTTTGGTGGACTCGTATGAAGCGGGATGTTGCCCGTTACATGTATCAGTGTGATGTGTGCAGGAGAGTGAAGGCACAACACCAGAAGCCTGCAGGGTTTCTTCAGCCACTTGAGATTCCGGAGTGGAAATGGGATCACATAGAGATGGATTTCATCACAGGCTTCCCCTTGTCGCAGAAGAAGAACAATGTCATCTTTGTTGTCATTGACAATCTTTCCAAAGTTGCCCATTTCTTTACAGTGAAGGACTCCATTTCAGCAGCTCAGTTGGCAGATTTGTACACCGCAAGAGTTGTATCTTTGCATGGCATTCCCAAGAAGATCAGTTCTGATAGAGGCAGCCTTTTCACCTCTAAGTTCTGGCAGGCCTTTCAAAAGGCGATTGGTACGACAGTGTTGTTCAGTACCGCTTATCACCCTCAGACAAGTGGGCAAGTCGAGCGCGTGAACCAAATCCTCGAGGACAAGCTTCGGGCATGTGTTATCTCGTTTGGCATGAAGTGGGAAGAGTGCTTGCCGTATGCTGAGTTCTCTTACAACAACAGCTATCAGGCAAGTCTGCAGGCAGCGCCGTTTGAAGTCTTGTATGGCCGCAAGTGGAGGACACCTTTGAACTGGTCCGAGACAGGTGAGAGGCAGTTGTTCGGTCCAGATGTGATCCAAGAGGCAGAGGACAGAGTGAAGATTGTCCGACAGCACCTAAAGGCTGCACAGTCTAGGCAGAAGGCCTATTATGAAAAAAGGCACCGTGGTGTGGCGTTTCAGGTTGGTGATTGGGCGTACCTGAGAGTGTCTCCATTGAGGGGAACTCACCGCTTTGGCATCAAGGTAAAGCTCGCTCCAAGATTTTCCGGACCTTTCCGCATCCTTGAGACTAGGGGACCTCTTGTCTTTCGGCTCAATCTTCCAGAGAGTCTGTCCATGGTGCATGACGTGTTCCATGTGTCCCAGCTAAAGCAGTGCTTCAAGCAGCCAGAGCAGGCTGTTGACTTGGGCGACATACAGCTGAGTGTGGACCTTTCCTACTCAGAGCGTCCAGTCCGTGTTCTTGAGACGTCCGAGCGCAAGACTCGCAACAAGACCGTCAACTTCATGAAAGTTCAGTGGGCACATCATTCGGAGAAGGAAGCAACGTGGGAGCATGAAGATCATCTCCGTTCTGAGTATCCTGAGTTGTTTCAGACTTAGATCTCGGGACGAGATCCTGTGTTGGTGGGGGAGTGCTGTAACATCCCATGTGCAATAAATAAGAATCTTCATGAGATTGTACTTTGTCTGTTGACTCTGTAACTTGGCATGATGCTAAACATTATAATTTCATGTGGTGATTAAAATTTGCATTGGGATTGGATCCCATTTGGTTTGTTTGAATTTGCATCCAAAATGGTTCAAGAAGGGTGTTTGTAGATTTTTAATTGTTGCATGCATGCTCTCCTTGATCCCAAACTTGGCATAGCCAATTCCTTGCCCCTCCCAAGTTTTTCTAAAGCCTTGCTCCATTTTTTGCAACTCTAAAGGTTTGGTCCACAGTTCAATGTGATTTGAATTTTCAAAAATGCCCCACATTTTAGTTGCTAAAAAATTGGTCAAACCAATTTTAGAAAATGGAGAATATTCCAAGCTTTCCAAAACTTATTTTCTTATGTTTTCCCCTCTCTTGGTTTCCTCAGGAAAAATCTTGGAGTTTTCTGTTTTTGCTAAATGGAAAACCCATCATTTTTCTCTCTCTTTTTCTCTCTAGAGCCAGACCAGCAGGCTTAGCCCACTTGGGCCTGCCCAAATCCAGCCCAAGCGCCCCCTCCTGTTTTTTCCCCTTTCCTCTCTTCTTCCTCCAGTCTTGGCCCACCTGTCATCCCCCTCCTCTCACTTTTTCCTCACGTGCATGGCGTGGCCGTGGAGGAGAGGACCTCCTGGAGCCACGTCGCCCTCTTCCTCCCCTTTTATCTAGCCCCCTCCTGAGCCTCTCCCGAACCCTAGCCCCCTTCCTCCTCCCTTGCGCCGCCACCCCTCTTCTCCTTCCTCCAAGCTCTCTCTGAAGGCGCTATGGACAGGAGGTCCATGGCCTGAAGCTGCTTCCCCCCGCGCGGGTCACCCTCGTCGAGGACGCCGGCGACCACTTCCCCGAGCCGTACGACTACAGCAGCCTCGCTGTGAGCCGAAAAGCCTCCCCCTTACCCTATTTCACGCGAGTAGGATGTAGGTGCCGTGTGTGTGCCGCCGTGGCCGCCATGGTTTTTGAGGTGGTAGGAGTCCCTATAGGCTGCGCGACGAGGCGAGATCGGCGCAAAAATGGGTCTTTTGTTGTCCCATCTACGCCGGGGAACACTTCGGCGAGTCCTCGGGCCAGCGAGGGCGACGCAGTCGTCGCCGGAAGTACGCCGCCGCGGCCTTGTCTGGAAAAAAGTTCAGAGACAGTGCATCCTTGCGTTTTCTTCAGTCAACTCGTCGAGCGGCCAACCCGTCGTGGTTCCTCTCGTGTCTAAGTTGTTTGGGGTCTGCGGGATGAGCAAGGGGTCTCTGAGTCAAGCCCCGCGTAGCCAAGCGCCCCCTTTTCTGAACTTCTTCGGCGCGGTGTACAGATCCGTCAGGTTTGGTGTCGAGCCGTTCTTCAGTTTCAGTTAGCGCGTCCCCTTGTTATAGCTTGTATCGCACCTGTCTTCTGTCGAGTATTGAGAAGCTAGGGCAGTGGCTAGCGAGCAGGATATCGAGGGATGGGGCGCGGGTTTGAATCCGGCCAGGCGCATAAGTCCCCCCCCCCTCTTTTTCTTTTTTCGGTGTTCGAGTTGCTCGGGTCACAGGGACCGCTGGGTCAGCCCAGCAGCCCACCGGTGGCCATCCCAGAGAGGCTCTGCCTCTGTCTTTTTTTTTCTTCTTTGTTGTTTTCCTTTTTTCTTTTATTTATTTTCCTTCCTTTGGGAATTCAAATTCAGCTTGATTCTTTTCAACAACATGGGCACATGTTATATATGCATCTGGGCTAGGAAAATCCACTGAGCATGATGGTCACCTCAGATTTATGTTTTGAGCAAACATAAATTCTCAATCTATGGAGGGAAGTTGAACCCATATGTGACCATGCCATCTTGGTGTTGCCCCATTTTCAACGCTTGACCTTCCACCTTTATCATGGTCGATACTTTGAGCCTCCACATGTTGGGCCACTCAAAGTCTTAGGTTTCTTGTTCGTCTTGTTGCCGCAAGATGATTCCATCCTTGTTCCCTCGATACCTCCTTTGGTGTCATTTCACCGACATTTTTCTCCGTCTCCGGAATCGATACTTCATTCCACGATGTTTTTATTGTTAATTGTTGTTATTGTTCCATGCCATGACATGTCACCATGATACTTACACCAAAGTTAAGGCTGTGACCAAAGACATAAAAATATAAGTAATTGCATATGCAGTTGTTGACGTGTCGTCAACACCTCCATTTAAATTTGAGTAGATAGGGTCACACCATGTCTATTAAACTTGATCATCTCACCCATGCTTGAATTTCGTTGATCTCGTTGCTTACTTGTGTGCCTTTTCCTTGCCGGTACTTTACGTTAGCACCTGAGACCGCCGAGGAGACTTACGTGGAGATTTCCGACACCGAGCCCGAGGACCCTGCTGCGTCTGCTTCGACGACCGATTACCCAGGAAAGGGGAAGATTCATACCATTACTTGATACCTTTCTGCCTACCTTCCTAGCTGTAGCCTAGAACGTTTGTTTGATCCTATCCATTTTGAATATGCCACCTTCAAAAACCAAACAGCCATGATCCGCACATCCCAGCAAAACATTGTATTGCTAAGTTACCGCTGCTCAGCCATTGCTTAGTATGAGTAGGAAAACTTGCTGCTTACCCTATGTTTTGGTTTGGGATATCATGTTACTTAAAGAAGTTGGTTGATATTTATTATTAAATGATGTTAATTATACTTGACGAATGATGGGAGACTAGACTGTTCCCGCCAGGTGTTTTGTTCCATTTGAGTCACCTAGGCCCCGAGTTCCGGGTATTGTGTTTCTTGACGAGCGTGCCTAATCGTGTGTGGGATTCTATGGGGTCCCCTTGTCTTACCTACCTAGCTTCCTACAATTCTAGTGGTGGCCCGAGCTGATTTACTATTTGCAAAAGGGTGTGTGCTTGGTTGGTACCCCAGCAGTTTTCGAAACAACCCGGACCAACGGAGACATAGTTCCTCTGGTTGGTCCACACTGGTGAGCTAGGGAAGTCCCCTGTTATATAGGCGAGACTAAACCCGACCCTGGCCATACGGTAGAGGCCGATTCGAGAGCGCGGCCGGCTTTTGAGTTGGATGTCGACTCACCGGGGGCCACCCGGAGTTTTGTGTTGTTAGTTAGAGGGACCTGACATTCCGGAGTTTCATGCGCTTACTTAGCCAAGTGGAAACCGGGCATACATGCGAAGCCTATGATGGGCAGTTGGTACACCCCTGCAGGGTTAAATATTTTCGAAAAGCCGTGTCCGCGGTTATGGACCACTTGAGACCTACTCCTTGTTCGTAGAATAACATCAAATTTGAATCATAATTAAAACTTGCCTACCGTGTGAGTGCCTTGGTTGCTTTTCTTCGTCCAGGGAGGACCGAGAGAAGATCCAGGTTGTGTTATGCTTGACGTAAGTAGGTGGATAGCAGACTTATGATACGATGTCACGTGTATTTCTTGGATCTTACCCCTACTCTAATAGAACGATAGCCACCATATATGCTAGTGCGGCTGCAACCTTTACCTCTATCTTGTCTTACCATAGGGATTTAGTTATCCTGTAATGATATAATCTCACCCCTGTTTTCCTTTTGTGCTTTTACTGTTTTGCCTGATCGGCCGCTGCAGTGGAGTACTACCTCGACCCGAGTTCTGGACGATACTTCGTGGAGGTGCCCCCGGAGGATGACGATGAGATCAACCTCGTTCAGTAGATCCTACAGTTGGGCTTCGACGATTCGTGGGTGGACTCTTTATGTGCAGCCTTCTCTAGGGCAATTTGGCTTTTGACCGTACTCGGTCGTGTTTGTCTTCCGCTTGTCGCATGATGTACTGTTGGGTCCACGGACCTCTGAGATGATGTAATAATTATCCAGTGGCGATGTATGCCCTGGACTCTATATATTTATGTCTTAGCATAAAGTTCTTTGTTCATATACCTGTTGTCGAGAATCCGGCAGCGACACGAGTGCGAGTGTCGTGAGTCGGTGGCTCTTTATGCGCTACTAACTTGAGCGGGACGCGAAAGCGACTAATTCGAGTTAGCACCGCATCGGGGGCCTTACAACTGCGCTCCCATTCCACTAGGCTACAACCTAGTTCTCCAAAATGAAACTCCATGGGCACTTGCACCCATGGTTTATTGATATAGAAGAACCGACCCTTATAAGAAACCAGAAATTCGTTCCTGACAGGATTTGAACCCTGGTTGCAAGGATGCACCACTGTGATCATTGCCACTAGGCTACTGCCTAGTCCTTGCCATTCCCGATGATGCCAAGGCTGGACCTGAAACCTTCAAAGCTTGTGGTAGGGAGACCCTTGGTCATGATGTATACGAGTTGCGAAGTTGAGGGCACACGTGAACAACACTAAGCTTCCCGAGAGACACCTTTTTCACGTACAAAATGTATGTCATGCTCAAAGTGTTTGGTTTGATAATGATGAACTGTATTAGCGGAGAGAAAGATTGTGACACATTATGACATAATTGAGCTCAGCAAGGAGCTAGCGAATCCAGCAACAATCAACAACGACAAATATTGATAGTCGGATATGACACCTCATCGACTGGTATGCACCTAATATTTGGAGGACCAAGAGACCAGGCTATTGCCTAGGTGAAAAAACAGAGATGGCCATGGATTGAAATGCCCATCCTTCATCACGTGCGTGAGGAGGTTGCAACAGATTCGACGTGCGTGCCAAGAGGGATGGCGGTAAGTTGCAAAGCCCGACAATTGAGGAAACCACAAATGTTGGTGAAGATCCTTCCATGGCAGGAGAATCTATTGACATGCCCAGGGGTTGGTGGTGTAGCCAGCTGGGAAGACGAATCAACTACCATGGAAGTGGTCATGGTTGTGGTTGATGCAATAGGTTTTTCGGCGAAACCGGTTTCCATGTCAGAAGAATTTGGTTCCATGACAGTTTATTTGGTAAGCATGATATCAACGCTTATGTCACCCGAAGAGGATCCTTGAGCAGTCTGATGTGGTAGTAGGGGAGGTCCATGGTGACAACGTCGAGGTGGCCACAAAAATGATGATTGGTGACATCTTGATAGAGGAGGTCCATTGTGGAAAGGCAGGAGTAGCAATGTCCTTGCAAAAAAATATGTCATCAAAATAAACATGACAAGTGATGAATATTCGTCTAGAAGGATCATAACTATGATAGCCTCAATTAGTTGAAGGGTATCACAAGATCACACATGCATCTGAGAGTGCAGAGAGTTAGTGTTTGACAGTAGCCATGATATTAGGATGCATGACATAAGCATCCAAAGACGAAAAGATGTGAGTAATCTGGTGCGTGCTAAAAATAAGTTCATGGAGTTTTGAGCCGCCCTAGTTTTTAATTATGTAGATTGAGGGGATAAGTTGTTGTGTGGATAGCCTCCACCAAAAAAGTCACTGAGAGTTCTTAATATGCACTCATCTAGACCATTTTTGTTGAGATGTGTAAGGGCAAGCAGGAAGAAATCTAATGCCATGCTGAGCAAAGAACATGCGAGATGAATTGTTGTCAATTTTTTACCATTATCAGTTTGAAAGATAAGATTAGGGTGTTGGAATTGTGCATGAACGAATGTAAGAAATTAAATTAATTATGTGTCAGATAACTTTAATTTATGATGAAGTGTAAGGTCCATGCATAATGAGAATAAACATCAACGATAACAAAATATAACCGATAACTAGAAGTAATCGTAATTGGAGACATCCAACCATGATAATGTAGTAGCTGAAAAACTGAACAAGCCCTAGATTCGGAAGGGAAGATGAACATGCTTTCTTAACCTACAAGAATTACATGTTGTAGGAGGATATTTATTACATGATAGATCAAACGAAGCGAAAGTGGTAGACGGAGAGTCACACTCTGGATGTCGAAGTCATTGGTGCCAAGTTCGGTCTAGGTGGTGGCGAGGAGAGCTTGGATTTCATGAACGAACTAGAACAAGTGGATAAATCTCTTCGTTTCTATCACAGTGCAGAATCATTTCCCGATTACAAAGGTCCTCGATAGAAAATTCAGAGCCATCAAATTCACTAGTAATTGTATTTTGGTGTGTTAAAGACAGAGAGCAATTAAGTTTCTAATAAGATTGGGGGTGAGTTCAACATTACAAAGATGATTGGGGAAGGAGGAAGTGGAAAAGGAGTTGTCAGAATGGGAAAAGAGGCACCATTGTCGATGATGACACGTGTAAATTAATGAGAGGGTGGTGGACTATACACAATACCGTGATTGTTGGCGAGGTGGGATGTCGCGTATGTGTTGAGGAACTAGTCGGGGCCAAAGCCACCTACAAAAAGTGACAGATTGTGCATGGAAGAAGAAAGAGGTGCATGACCCCAGGTAGTAGGCTGCAGTGACAAATGGACAGGCTAGTACTTTAGGTATTGATGGGATTCATTGCATGGAAAAAAAATCATACGAGAAAACGAATAAACCCAAGAACCCATCTACTAGATGCTAGCAATGAGTGGGATTAGATCTACATACCAGATAAGTGCGTTAACGATCTAAAATATTGTTGATCGTGTAGTCATATTTTCGTCGGAATAATCTGATGCAGCGTTGCATGAAAGACACCTCTGAGTTGCGCACACGTATGTCTTGATGTCTTCTCCTCCTTCTTTATCCACCAAATGAGGGGAAGAGGTAGATGAGTTTGATCTCGGTAGCACGACGGTGGTTGCGAAAGTGTGATGGGAATCCGGCAGAGCTTCGCTGAACTCGATGCAGAGGAGGAGTATATGGGAGAGATAGGGACGTGATGTGTGGGTCAGGGTTGTTGCGCCCTAGCCCCACTCTTTATATAGGCATGGGGTCAGGATGCTTGGCACCTCCTCCAAGTCCACCTAGGGACGCGACCAAGCGAGGGGGGTGCCACCCCCTCGACCTACATACGTGGGACGTTCAGGACAAGTGGGCCCTACTATGTCACCCTTCAAAACCTTCTATAACTCCCGGTAAAGTACCGAAAAACCCAAACTTTTTCGATAACCCTGGAAAAATTTCATATATGTTTTTCTTTATCACCGGATCATGTTGAAGCTCCTCATGATTTTTGGGATCCCATCTAATACTCCAAATGAAATTCAATAACACAATCTTATTATCTCATCGAACCCTAGCGACATCTAACGTTAAGTGTGTGACCATACGGGTCCGAGAACTTGTGGACATGATCGAGACACATCTCCGATCAATAACCAACAGCGGGACCATGGATGCCCATAATGGTTTGCACGTATTCTAAGACGATCTTTCATCGGTTGAACTATGATGGCAAGGATTCAAACAATCCCGTATATAATTCCCTATGTCTTGTGATATGTTACTTGCCCGAGATTCGATCGGCGGTATTATCGTGGGAAAAGCACGCCAGATGTCCTCATAGGAGAACTTAAATCGGGACCTTTGCTACGAGTGAATACGAGGAGGAAGATTCGACCGCGTGAGAGATAACGTGGCAAGAGAGACACAGAGATTTACCCAGGTTCGACCCCTCGATGAGGTAAAGACCTACTCCATGCCTTTCTTGTATTATGTGGGAGATCTTGATTACAAGGGCGTTGTATGTCGCCGGTGCCTTGAGAACTAGTCTAAGATTATTCGCCCTTTGGACCCCCAGGGCCTCGACTTATATACACGCCGAGCCCTAGGTTTTTACAACGAGTCCGACTATAACACGAGGTAGAGTCCCATTCTATCTCATTGCCGGCTATCTTGTCCTCCAAGGTGGATTAGCTCCTTCCGTCGGCGCCGGTCCTCATCTTGTGACACAACCTGGCTCACAGGCCGAGTCTTCTTCTGGGCCTTTACTCTAATTAGTTGGCCCATGGCCGACTCTCTTCGTCTTGAGTGATGAAGCTCTCTTGTTAATCCAGCTGGGTCTCTGAATAATCCCCCTGACAGGTATCCCCATACCTTGTTCAATATTGTTACCGGCAAGTTTTCTTTACTCGTTCCGTAATAAAATGTCCTCATGATTAAACACATTAGCCACATGCTTGCAAGCTACTTAGGATGTTGTATTTCTGAGAGGGTCTAGAGATATTTGTCCGTCACATGGAGTGAAAAATTCCACACTTGATCCACGCAATCCAATAAGTATCTTCCGATATACCTGAATAGTACCTTTATAATAGCCCAGTTAGGAAGTGACGGTTGATACCCATAAAGAATTTATCTGGTACTTGAGAGCGGCATGATCTCATGGTCGGAGGAATAGATACTTGATGATAGGCACATGGCGTAGCACAGAGGCGTAGCAACGGAACTAGTACTAGTGATGGGTTGTTCACACGGTTGCTCGCGACATAGTTCGCACACCTCCCATAGCAGCCCCGCTGCACGTGGTGGCATGCCATATATGGGGGTCGCGTGGAATCATTGATGTGCGACAAAGACCATCGGTTAGAGTAGATGCACGTCGCACGATGGCGGCGTCAACTCGCGAGCTCACACAGCCGACCTACGAGGATGCACGAGGGTGCTATGAACGGTTTCACACATTTCGTAATTTTCTCAACCCTTTACTAGTGTCGGGCTTTGCATTGGACCCTTGTATGCAAAGTAATAGTGACGAATGTGAAATTTTTCCCGCCATTGACCCTTGTATATGCAAAGTACTAGTGATGTGAATGTGAAATTTTACCCGCCATTGATATGTACCATACCATTGAGGATGGGATAAGACACATGCCACTGCTAATTAGTTATCAATGGAAGATTTGATGCTCGTTCATTGGGCATATAGCCATTTCATTGGTAGGTTTTTGTACACGTCACTAATAGCCAGTTTTGTATTAATGCAAATGAATATGCAACCGCAGTTACATGCGATCGATTGACATGGAACTAGTTGCACACCGATGCACGGGCTTACAACTATAGTTACACAAAGTATGAAAACAATAAAAAAATAATTATATAAGAAACAATTAAATTAATTGAATGAATAAAAATAACAAATATATGAAAACACTAAAAAGATGGAAAATTTAAAAAAAATAAAAAATATATAAAAATAAAATATGCTGATAGTCTACTAAGGAATTGGCATAAGTGTTGATTTATTATGGGGATGGTCCCGCATGTTGTTGCCGGAAATTTGCTAGAAAATGTATAAAAGGTGCTAAAAATATTTAAAATAAATGAGAAGCAATTATAATTTTTTTAAAGTACGAAGGGTATAATAAAAAAATAAAAAATCATTTAAAAAACATTGATGGGTGAACTACATAGGTATTTGCAACTGCACAACACATATATTGTTAACATAAAATATATTACAGAAAATAATTTTTAACTAACATGCATAAATTAAAGGTGTGATAGTGCAACATGCATAGAATAATGTAAAACACATGTAATTTATAACTTACACGCATGCATTTTCATGCAATTTAGAATAATGCGATATGAAAATAAAGTTGTGATATATGTACGATGTAAACTTGTGCACGCACATGCTGGAGCCCACACGATGGGGCAGGCGGCGTGCACCAACTTCCGGAGCCGGATCTACGGCGAGTCCAACATCAACGCTGCGTACGCGGCGTCTCTGCAGGCCAACTGCCCGCAGTCCGGCGGCGACCGTAACCTGGCGCCGCTCGACGTGTCCACTCCGAACGCCTTCGACAACGCCTACTACGGCAACCTGGCCTCGCAGCGCGGTCTTCTCCACTCCGACCAGCAGCTCCTCAACGGCAGCTCCACCGACGCTCTCGTTCGCACCTATGCATCCAGCGCCGTGCAGTTCAGCGTCGACTTCTCGTCGGCCATGGTGAATATGGGCAACATCGGCGTGCTCACGGGCACGCAGGAACAGATCAGGCTAAACTGTGCCAAGGTAAACTGAGCCAATTAAGCCCAGGATACAACAACAACAACAACAACAACAAACAACAAATGGAAGATTGCATGAGCCGCCATCCAGTTGCAAAGCTGGGGCGCTAGGACCGGTAACTTTACTAGGGTCCAATAAGAAGATTGATATGTCTGCGCGCGTGTGCGTCTTTGTTTAGCCAATTATTTATTTCAAATTAATGGGTCATTTCTTTGACTTCTCTTGCAGGGATTTATTCACTTGCTCTTAGAAAAGAGAGTCAATCCCCTACTTGTTGTTATCACATATGGTGAAGTTGTGCCTACCAACAAAAAGTACCAACCACCTAATTTCCTATGGAAATCTTAATGGATTGCTTATAATGAGGAGGAACTCTTGCATGAAATGTTGATTGTTCAATATTGATGACGTATGGTATAGTTAAGCATGGGCATGTTGCATTGGCTCGGAATTGAAATCCGGTCAGGATCCATACAGGCACTGCCTGGTGTACCAACTGATGGTACGACGGATCATCGCGTCGATACAACCACTACCTGGTGTGCCAACCAATGGTACGAGCAATCGTTAGTTGTTTCGTTGGGGAAATGTGTTGAACTAGAAGTATTAGAGGGGGCACACACATGATGTCTGCCCAGGTTTAGGCCCTCATTGTTGAGGCAATGCCCCACTCCCGTTTTAGATTTGATTGATGTGAGGGGAGAAACACCTTGTATAGGGGGTTACAATGTATGAAGGGATCATGCTATCGAGACTATAACTCCTGACCTCAGACTACCTTGTATGAGGGGGTTACAATGTAAGATGCCTCAAACCACCTCCTGACCTCGCCTTATATATGAGTATAAGGTCTAGGGTTTATATGTTTACTAACTAACCAAGAGACCTTGAATGGGGAGGGCTTCTTGTATTGCACGACAAGATGTTGTTCTTTTAAAAAGATGGCGGCTTCTCGAGGGTAGAGAGGGGCCTTGTTCGCGTCCTGAGGGGGGCCAATAATCTTCTTCCTAGCCGACGGGCAACCTCTGATATCATACAACACCAGCATTCTCTCGCCATGTGCCTTGGATTCGATGACAACACGATGTGGATGACGACGACACACCTCACATCTTCACACATAACATGACGACCAATTGGCTCCCGTCATTTATGCCCTCCTCTTCGTGTCGTCATTGGATGAAACGTAGCCTCGCTTGACCTACTGACACGTTAACTTTGGCCTTAAAAGTTTACATGTATGAATTTTGGCCTTAAAAGCTTAGATGGATGAATTTCTAATTAAGGCAAACCTAAGGGGAGAAGGCATTGGTTCAGTCGTTGATTCGGTGCTCAAAGCAGTTCCTAGTCGCTCACCAAATTAACGGTGGCTTGCAACATACAGTAGTTTCATTGAATGAAAAGCAACTGTATAAGGTACATTATGAAATAAAAAATATTGTATTAAGTACAAAACAAGAAACATTGTTTCCACTTACATAATCCCACAAATGGAATCATATAAAATGATAGATAAAAAAAATCCAATGATAAATGCAAGCCACACAACTAAAAATAACATCTAAGAACTCTGTTTAACTATGCTCTGCATTTGACTGAAACCTCCTGTTGTACGCGGCGCGAACCACTGAGCATTAGGAGTTAATTTTCCTGCAGTTGGCGCGGATCTCGCCGCTGCTCCCGGTGAGCGGGCTGAGGCCGCCCATCCTCACCATGGCCTCCGCGAAGTCCCTCCTGAACGCCTTGGGGTTGGCGCCGTAGAACCTAACGAGCGCGTCTGTGGGGCCGAGGCCGCCGGCGAACAGCTGCTGGTCCGAGTGGAGCAGCCCCCTGTTGCGCAGCAACGAGCCGTAGTACCCGCCGTCGAACCTCGCCGGCGTCGGTCGAGCGGCGCGAGGTTGTCATCGCCGCCGGCAAGCGGGCAGGGCCCCCTGAGCTGCGGGGCGAGGGAGGCGTCCAATGTGGCAGTCTCGTTGTAGAGGCGGTCACGGAAGTTGGTGCAGCGGGAGAATCCCAGCGTGTGGCCGCCGGAGAGCACGACGAGGTCCTGCACAGAGAGGCCGTGCGAGGCGAAGTTGGAGACGAGGCGGTCGAGGTTGAAGGTCGGCGCCGGGATACTGTTGTTGGCCGCCGCCTGGCTCGCCGAGCGCGCGTCCCTCCGGCCCAGAAGCACGTCGTACGACGGCCCTCCCAGCTCCACCAATATCTAGCTAGTTATATTGGTCGGCCCAACATATAATTTCTCGTGACCAGTGTACTGGAGGAGAAGAGGAAGCGAACCGCGACGACGGAGTCACGTGCCGCGACGGCGACGACGTCGGCGCAGGACACCACGTTACCCCTACACGCGGCGTCGACGGCGTCCTTGATGCGGTCGATCACGTCGAAGCCGCGAACGGAGTTCACGTTGGGCGCGGCGTTCTTCTCGCCGGTGAAGAAGGGCGTGTCGTCCAGCAGGATGGACCCATCACACCCCTGAATCAACAACCAGCAATGAGCGTTACGGAAGTGGGTTTTTCAATCAAATGCAGTCGTTGACGTACGTTGACGAAGCAGTCGTGGAAGTGCAGGCGCAGGAGCGAGGCACCCATGCGCGGCTCCGCCGCCACAGCCTCCTCCACGACCTTCCTCATGGCGGGGAGGGCCGCCGGGCACACTTTCTCGAAGAAATGAGGGTCCAGCGGCTGCGCATTGCTCGCCGGGGTCAAGATAGCAAACGCCATCACTGCGGCAGCAGCACACACCACGGAGAAGCAGCTGCGAGAAGCCATACTCTTTAGATCAAGCTACGAATCAACTTAATCGGCTAATGAAGTCTGAGGACACATGGCACGGCGGCAAGTGCTTATATAGAGATAAGTACGTACTCCAGTAAGTTAAGAAGGCATGAGCATTGTCAATCAATTCACTAAAGTTGTGTGGGTGTTTGAATTTGTACGGAATGTTCATGATTTCCAAATAGTGGGTAGGAAAAATGGAGATCTCGGTCGGTCTCGTTTGATCAAGTGCGGTGAGGATTTGCTACATGAATTGACTAATCAATCGGTATGAGTCTCTCTAGCTAATGCATGACGACTGTCGACTGCTAGCAACTAATCGCGCCATCTGCTGCCTTGATTTGCTCAGCAACCGGCCGGGCTTGGAATGAAGGTCATCTACCACAAACCACTCACCTAGTTCGATGTCCATGCTACGTTAATTTAGCAAGTAGCAGGATGCATCTTGCCAATATCTCTTCCACCCCTCTACTTTTTAGGCTAACTACAAGGACGGTATTTTTTTTCTCCTTCTTTTGAGCTGAAGGGCGGTATTATTTTGTTCCTATTTTTTTTAAATGCAGCTGCACTCTTCGGTTTGATTGAGCGCACTCATTATGCGACAAGAAAATGAGTCCAACACATGCCAATAAAAGTACCTACTACATGCAGATGAAAGTAGTACCTACGCGTGTGCTCACGTCACACATCTATTCTATATTTATTTTTTCAAAATGCTATAACTTTTAAATCGAGAGTTGTAACGAATATTCGTTTTCACCGATATGTTTTTCGCGATTAGGTTTTTAAAACTAGATCTCATATGAATATTTTTCGATAATTTTTTAAAAAACAAGCAACTTTCTTAAACAGAAACTGGATAATACAACTGTAATGCTAAACAGAAGCAACTTTCTTAAACCACCTGTACTAAAGAGTTTATCTACCAAATATGTCATAGACCACATACGAATCACAACAAACAATTTTTAGCTTATATAGGCAATTCAACATCATCGGAAGACAACTTTGATGATGTCAACATACTTGATGGCACCCTTTTTCCCATCTAATTTATATAAATTCTCTAGAGAGCAATGATCAGGATTGGTACATGAGAGGTATTTTCCCTATCAAATATGATAATGTAGTTTCTCAGTTTTATTATGAAAATTCCTCAATTTTGTTAAAACAGTTGATTGTTTTATTACGGCAGTTGCTTCGTTTTGTTATGACAGTTGCTTCGTTTTGTTAAGAAAGTTGTTTCATTTTTATTAAGATAGTTGCTTGGTTTGTTATGATAGTTGCTTGAATTTGTTAGGACAGTTGTTTGGTTTGCTGGGACATTTTACATTGTGTGTTTTGGTCACAGTTCAAAATATCGACCGATAAGCCGATAAATCGACCGATTTATCGTTTATCGCCCTCCAACCAATAAGATAAGTGCATGCCGGCCAGGTTTCTCACTCTAGGTGATTTTTCGCACTGACAGCGGATTTATTGACTTATCGGTTGATATTTCAGGCTATGTCCCACCTGATTGTACCCCGTCGTCCTCTACACTATGCACGTGCTCGACCCCCTCACCCTAGTTCACCCACAATAGGGTTTGAGCGCCACCATCCCACACCCCTGATTATGCTAGCAGCCGCCATCATGGTCCCCTCCGATGGTCGGAGCTAGCCCGAGTGCAAAAATTCAATTTAATATTTCTTTCCAATATTATTATGCGTATAATACAACATTTTTTTAAATTATTTTGATTAGGAAATCCCGAGATTTCAAAAAACTTGTCGATAAATGGTCAACCGATAAAATGGGTAAATCGGTCGATAGGTCGTTTTATCTCTTATCTTGGGTCGACCGATAAGTTAACGAGAAGCTGTTGGAAATATGCCCTATAAGCAATAATAAAATGTTATTATACATATTTTCATGTTCGTAATTAATGTTTATATTTCTGTGCTATAATTGTAATGACCCTGACTATGAGATTCAGAAGAAAACTCACTTGCATGTGTGGAAATGTAAACACCAAGAGTTCCTGGTTTAGCCTCTAAGACCAGCTCATGTGCTAACTGATGATTACGTTTTCTTAATTATGGACATTGTTCTTGTAACAAGGAGGTCAGTAGCAATGGAAACATATTGTTAGCAGAACAATGATGTTGAACCGACCCCAGTATTGAATGATATACTTAGAGATCGCATTGTAACAACGTTATAAGTCATATCATGAAATGTTATCATATACGTAATTCCTTAGACCATGAGAGTATCGAGTTTCTTCACACAGGAAGACATGCTTTGGTTCTTAGATGAATCCTCCCGTAAATGGGAAGTAGTAAAATAAGTTCTGCGTATGTCAGATGGTGTGGCTAGTGACTTGATAGTTCAAGAATGAGATTTGCTCCTTCACGATGAAGAGATATTGACTTTGGGCCCACTTGGTATGACGGTATCCATTCTAGTCTGGCCAGACGCATTGTGATTTAATCACGGGGATACCGGAATACAATAACGAGAAATAGAGACAAACGAGCAAAGAGGATAACGAGTGGCTTGTGTTCAAAAAGTTGTTACACATGGGTGCCAAACATCTCTCCTCTAACTTTGTCATATATCACGAAGCAAAGGGAATGGTACATGACTAAACATAATGGTTCACTCGAAGTTTCTTCGTGTATGTGCAGGAGTCAACATGGGTGTCCATGGCTCCGCTGTTGATTATTGGCTATTGACCTATGTACGGAAGATGTTCTGAGTCATTTACGCATTATACCGAACCTATTGGGTCACACACTTAACGAGCAGTAGTCTGTTAGAATACTGGAATGGTAGAAGGTTTAGTGGAAGCAAAACGGAATAGTTCATACGGGCACCGGAAGTAGTTCCGGGTATTTATGGAAATGTTCATAAGGGCACCAGAAGAAATTGTGGGTATTTAAAGATATGTCCGGATCACTCTGGAATAGTCCCAGGTGGTTCTGGAACATATGAGAATGGTACTGGGGAAGTCCTGGATCAACCGGAATAGTTTCCGGTTAATCGGTGGACGTCCCGAAAACGACCGACGAACCGACGCAGGGCATCGGGAAGGCTAGACCGTAACCCGGATCGTCCCAGAACCTATCCAGATAGTTCCGGAACGTCTGAAAACGGTCCCGGAAGGTCTTGGAAGTGTTCCAGAAGGTTCCGAAATGTCCCGAAACCATCCCGGAAGGTTCCGGGATGGCCGAGAGTGGTCCCGGCGGGTCCTAGAAGGTCATGGAAGGTTCTGGAAGCTTCCGGAAGGTTCCACAAGGTTCTGGACAGTACCATATGCGCCCCACAACCCTTAGCCTTGGTTGGCAAGGCACCCCATGGGGGCTGGCCGAAATTTAGGTGGTGGGGGCGCCACATGTGGGAGGAGTCCTCCTTGGACTCAGACTCCCCGGTGGGAAGATTTCCCTTTGGGAGGAGGAGTCCCAGGGGGACTCCACCAACCCCTATTGCGCCCCAAGGGCCTCTTGGCCACCTATATAATGTGGGGGAGGTGTGGGGGCGCAGTACAACTTGTCCCCAAGGCCTATGCGCCACCCTTCCTCCTCTAAACCCCGTTGCTCCACAACTAGACCCCGGTTTAGACGCTGTTCTAGATCGAAATCCGTTAGGGTTTTCTCCCTCTAGTTTTTTCGGTGGCGTTCATCTCTGGACGGCGGAGCGCTGCTGGATTGATGCTACGGAACGTGTGGATACTAATAGAGGGATCATATCTTTGGTCCTTCTCCGAGGAGCTTCTTCTTCCTTGGAGATTTTGTTCGAGGGACTTGTGCGTGGGACGGATCGAGGTGCTTCTTCTTCCTCGGTGATCTTGATCGAGGGACTGCTTGTGGGACGATCCGCGAGATCTACTTCAACGAGCTACACCAACTCTACTTCCGCTACATCGGTTGGTGAGCCATGACCTAAAACCTTGCAATCTTCTTGGATGATCTTGGGTTCTTAACTCGTAGGCCGAAATTTTTTGTTTTCTACTACGTTTCCCGACTGTGGTATCAGAGCGATCCTTAATTAGATGCATGTTTAGGTCTAGATCATATGTGTGATATGAGGCATTGATTTTCTTGTTGCTTCCCTGTCATGTGATTTTTTCTATGCTTGATGGCAAGTTGAGGTTTTGCTACAAGCATTGAGTTTTCCATCGATCCCTCTATGCTGCTTTCAGTATGCTGGTTGCCTTGATCATGGTCTACATCAAACTCCTTGGATCTCATCTTAATATCGCAATGGAAGATTTAACATGGAGGGGCTTGTGGATTTTATGAACTCAAATCTACACGGGGGTCACGCGTTGAACGAAGTTTGGCTTGTGGCATTAGTTGCTGCACGCACCTCGAACGTTAAACTAGCAACATTGAAGTATCGTGTTTGGTTTGTTTAGGGACCAACGTTTGCATGTAACCTGCTAATCAACCACGATAAAAGTTGCAACAACCCGTGTAGATGGCGATCTAACTTGTTTTTGCAGAGTATGCATGTGATGTGGTATAGCCTTCAAGATTTGCAATGTGTTTGTATGAGATGCTATATGTTATGTAATATTTATTCGCGACCTGCGTGTCGTGGTACGGCATGATGACTAGAGTCATATGATTGTCACTTAATTATGGCCTGCGTGCCAGAACTGTTTATTAGCTCGAGGCAAAGCAATAGATAGATGCAAGGTGATGATCTACGATGCGGAGGTGGACCCCGACGCACATGCCGGAAGCCGTGGTGATGTTCCCGGCGCCAAGGACAAAGTTGGTGGACACGGTGACTTCAACCACGACGACGTGAAGACAATAAAGACTTCACGAAGCAAAGGGCTATACTATATCACATAATTTTATGAACTGCCTGTGATGTTTATCCTTTTGATGCACCCTTGTTTGATGCGACGTAGTCGTATTTTATTAGGGTGATCTCTCGCAAAACAATATCAAGTTGATAGTGTTTTTCCAACTGTAGCACCGTCTATACTATGTTTCACACCGGAGCAGGTCATGTCACATGGGTGCACATGGTGTGACGCATAAAAGGAGGGTTTGTTAAGAACACACTGCAGTTACACTTGGTTGTCTTGACGGTTTGGATAAAAGTTTGCTACCGGAACACGCCCATCGAATGATGAATAAGAATCACCTTTGGCGTGATTGTCAAGTTGGCCTACCGGTCCAGTCTAAGTCATCAGTGATGTCACATCAATGGCGGACGATTGGGTTGGATCTTGAATCACTCCAGCATCAATTACGAGAGATATTGATCTGAGTGGGAGCGCAGTTAGTAATTAAATTGATTAATCACAAGTGCAACTTAATTATGAACAAAGTCTTAGTATTTGCATTATCGTTGTAGAATAATGGCTCGCGTTACCACCTTCCCAATTGATTTTGATTAACTGTATTATCTAGTAAAAACTTTACGATTGGTACCGTATTGTGAGGACTATCCTCAATAGTGTTGAGAAGGAGCTTGTCCTATCGCAAATTTTTTGATGCTCTCCTGCTGATGCTATGGATGATGTGACTTACGTCCATAATCCAAAATGCTAGAATTCCACCACAGCTAAGTGCATTGTCTTCACCACCATGAAACCTGAACTTCGAAACGTTTGGGATAGTTATGTTATATTCATGGAACTCAAAAGTTGTTTTCAGTGATAAGACAAGATATCTAGTACAATGTCTGATTGTAGGCATTAGTGAAAATGTTCATTATGCTCTAAACAAAACTGATAAGTGTGGGATCCAGAAGAACACCGATCATATGATGATGAGAATTAAGGGAAAGGAAGTCCAAAGGATGTTAGTAAGACTTACACGCCGGAAATTCCATGGCCTGCGCCATCCTTAATCATGTGTGAGCTTTTGTGAGTAGGAGTGACATTGGAAATAGAACTATGATACATATAAAGGCAAAACGAAAGAAGACTGGAATAACCAGCTCAGAAATGAAAGTCATACGGAGTTATAGATGAATTCATTGCTGGTCAAGAGATGTAATTCTTGGAAATCATGATTAAGCAGTTAATTGTGGATTCTGTATATTGTGATTAAACTGTTGATCACCGGAATATCACATCGATTGCATATTGTTGCAACTCGATGCAAGAAATACTATGGCCTTTATGACTAGCTAATGATGAGTTTTGACACTCTCGGGAACACGGTAAAAGGTTTACTATACCGTGTGTTGACTCTATGATTATCTTCATAATTCATTTTAGAGTTGAGTAAATTGTTAATACACTTTAGCCTTGTTGCAAAACATCATTTTGAATCATGTTTGTTACAAGAGAGTTGTTCAAAGCTATGAATAACGTAAAGGCCATACTTCCATTATGAATAGGTTGTATGTTATGAATCTTGATAATAATACTAAACATCCATAACACTGACGCTAAACGTCGCAAGACTGACAGAAATACCACATAGATGTAGCACTGCTGTTTATCACAAGTGACATAACATGCATGAAGAATTTCCATAGGTGATGGACTTTCAAGTCATATGATTATGAATCACTTGACGCTTGCGATCTTTGTCTCGAAGTAATGTGACTAAAACACTGTTGATAGGCGATACATGAACGGGCAACTAAACCATTGGTAATCATACATGATGATGTGTGTAGTCCAATAAGTGTAGTTGTGTGCAGTGGATTCCCTATCTTCACTCATGAGTTGAAGTAGATATGTGGATATCTGTTCAATAGAGACATACGTCTGAAATCTTTGAAATGTTCAAGGAATTTTAGAGTGAAATAGAAATTCATTGTAACAAGAAAATAAAGCTTCTGCAAATTAGATTGTAGAAAGTAATATTTGAGTTACAAGTTTAACGAACGTCTGATGAGTTGTGAAGAAGTGTCATAACTTGCGTCTCCCGGAACACCACTATGAGTAAAGTGTTCGAGAGATGTAATCAAGCCATTTATGACACGGTAAGATAAAATATGACATTTATCAATTTGCCATTATACTTATTAAAGTTATGCGTTAGTGACTACGGCTTTTACATTGAAAAGAGCACCATCAAATCTGTTGAAATGACACCATATTAGATGTGGTATGGACTGTTAAAACCATGTTGTCTTTTCTTAAAATTTGGGTATATGAGGCATATGTTTGACATACTCAAAACCCCAAATCAGATAAGTGCTACTTTGTTATGGTTATGCCAAAAAGTTTTGGTATTCCTCTATCACTACACAAAAGCAAAACTGTTTGTTGTTAAGAACGGTGTGTTTTGAAGAAAAATAGTTTCTTGCAAAAGAGTGAGTGGGAGGACAGTGCAACTTGTTAAAGATTGTTGAATCTTCAAATAAGTGCGTAGCTGAACCACACAGGTTAGACAAAACTCGTACAAACATTCATGATATGTAAAACAAGATATTATTGTTCGACAATGATAAACCTGTGATATACAAAGAAGCATTGATGGGCCCTGACTCCGGGATTTGGCTAAATGCCAAATAATCCGAGATAGTATCCATGGAAGTAAGTCAAGTTTTGAACTTGGTAGACCCTCTTAAAGAAAGTCTGAAGATTATATATATGGATCTATAATTGATTCGGATGAAATTGTTTTATCCATAAAGCTCAACTCGTTGGAAAATTGTTTTCTAGCAAGTTCAAACGTTGACTACGGCGAAATAGTGTCGACCGTAGAGATGCTTTAGTCAATTCAGGTTACTACATATCTCATTTATAGGATATGGTAGAATGAACGTCAAAACAAAGTTCCTACCGAAAATATAACAAAGGACGTATATGTGATACGACCAGAATGTTTTGTCGATTCAAAGGATGCTAAAATAGATGCAAGCCTTGGATATCCAGTGATGGACTGAAGCTAGCATAAGGGAGTTGGAATTTTCGTTATGATGAAATTGCCAAAAGAGTTTGTTTTCATCGGGAATAAACGAAGATGCTTGAATTTTCAAGAAAGTAAGTGGGAGCTGAATGATATTTCTTAAACCTTATGTAGATGACATATTGATGATTAGAAATGATATAAATTTCTTGACACGAATAAGGACTTCATTGGAAATAAGTTTCAGTTGAAGAACTTGGGCTAATATAGCATTTTTATTGAGCACAGTGATCTATGCAGGTAGTAAGTGCTTGATCATGCTAAAGACAACGTTACATGTTGACATGATACTAAAGTAGTTTAGTATGAAAACGCTAGGAAGGATGTTCTTGCTGAGGTCACAGTGAAAAGTTATTTGCGGAAATCGGTGTTCATGAACACAGACAAGCAAGACACATGAATTGAATTTCATTCACATGTGTGTTTGGATTAATCATGTACACCATAATATGTAAAACGACCAGATATGTCCAGTGCTCCAAAAGGTTGTGAGCAAGATACCAAAGTGATCAACATGTTGATCATTGGACAAAAAGTGAAAAGTTAAACTTATGAAAGATAAGATATGTTTCTCGGAAAATGGAGAGAATGAAGAGCTCGTTGTAATGAGTTACACCAGCTGAATTTTTGATGTAAACAGTTACACCAATTCAGTCTTCATACTTACTCCGACCGATTTTCGATTTTAATTGGGATTATGTGGTTCACACGTAAGGGTGGCACAGTATGAAGGAACTGTGTTAAGTTAGATGATGTGGCGAATTCTACAATAGAGGCTAAGTATATTGTTGCTTAAAGAAGTAACAAGGGAGGGCATTTTGAATCATCAGTTCATTTATGAACATGGTATGGTTTCCTAGATGCTTGAAGCTCATGGAACATTGATGAATGATTTCATGACTTATTCTAAAGGAACCAAGGTCCTACCAAATGATCCAAAACATATACAAAGCTAAACTAATAAAACTAGTGAATTTTATGATAGCGTGAAAACGCGAAGATATGCAAGATACAAACGGGCCTGAGATGTCAGATCCGAAGATGAAGTCTATACCACAAATGAAGCATGTATTACACCGGTATGCCATAGGTGTAAAGTGCTCAAGCACTGATAATATTATTGACTCTAGTGCAAGTGGGAGACTGTTGGAAATATGCCCTAGAGGCAATAATAAAATGTTATTATATATATTTCCACGTTCTTAATTAATGTTTATATTTCTGTGCTATAATTGCAATGACCCTGACTATGAGATTCAGAAGAAAACTCACTTGCATGTGTGGAAATGTAAACACAAAGAGTTCCTGGTTTAGCCTCTAAGACCAGCTCATGTGCTAACTGATGATTACGTTTTCTTAATCATGGACATTGTTCTTGTAACAAGGATGTCAGTAGCAATGGAAACATATTGTTAGCAGAACAATGATGTTGAACCGACCCCAATATTGAATGATATACTTAGAGATCACATCGTAACAACGTTATAAGTCATATCATGAAATGTTATCATATACGTAATTCCTTAGACCATGAGAGTATCGAGTTGCTTCACACAGGAAGAAATGCTTTGGTTCTTAGATGAATCCTCCCGTAAATGGGAAGTAGTAAAATAAGTTCTGGGTATGTCAGATGGTGTGGCTAGTGACTGTGATAGTTCAAGAATGAGATTTGCTCCTTCACGATGAAGAGATATTGACTTTGGGCCCACTCGGTATGACGGTATCCATTCTAGTCTGTCCAGACGCATTGTGATTTAATCACGGGGATACCGGAATACAATAACGAGAAATAGAGACAAACGAGCAAAGAGGATAACGAGTGGCTTGTGTTCAAAAAGTTGTTACACATGGGTGCCAAACATCTCTCCTCTAACTTTGTCATATATCACGAAGCAAAGGGAATGGTACATGACTAAACATAATGGTTCACTCGAAGTTTCTTCGTGTATGTGCGGGAGTCAACATGGGTGTCCATGGCTCCGCTGTTGATTATTGGCTATTGACAAAAGGTTGTTGACCTATGTACGGAAGATGTTCTGAGTCATTTACGCATTATACCGAACCTATTGGGTCACACACTTAACGAGCAGTAGTCTGTTAGAATACTGGAATGGTAGAAGGTTTAGTGGAAGCAAAACGGAATAGTTCATACGGGCACCGGAAGTAGTTCCGGGTATTTATGGAAATGTTCATAAGGGCACCAGAAGAAATTATGGGTATTTAAAGATATGTCCGGATCACTCTGGAATAGTCCCAGGTGGTTCTGGAACATATGAGAATGGTACTGGGGAAGTCCTGGATCAACCGGAATAGTTTCCGGTTAATCGGTGGACGTCCCGAAAACAACCGACGAACCGACGCAGGGCATCGGGAAGGCTAGACCGTAACCCGGATCGTCCCAGAACCTATCCAGATAGTTCCGGAACGTCTGAAAACGGTCCCGGAAGGTCTTGGAAGTGTTCCAGAAGGTTCCGAAATGTCCCGAAACCATCCCGGAAGGTTCCGGAATGGCCGAGAGTGGTCCCGGCGGGTCCTAGAAGGTCATGGAAGGTTCTGGAAGCTTCCGGAAGGTTCCACAAGGTTCTGGACAGTACCATATGCGCCCCACAACCCTTAGCCTTGGTTGGGAAGGCACCCCAAGGGGGCTGGCCGAAATTTAGGTGTTGGGGGCGCCACATGTGGGAGGAGTCCTCCTTGGACTCAGACTCCCCGGTGGGAAGGTTTCCCTTTGGGAGGAGGAGTCCCAGGGGGACTCCACCAACCCCTATTGCGCCCCAAGGGCCTCTTGGCCACCTATATAATGTGGGGGAGGGGTGGGGGGCGCAGTACAACTTGTCCGCAAGGCCTATGCGCCACCCTCCCTCCTCTAAACCCCGTTGCTCCACAATTAGACCCCGGTTTAGACGCTGTTCTAGATCGGAATCCGTTAGGGTTTTCTCCCTATAGTTTTCTCGGTGGCGTTCATCTCTGGACGGCGGAGCGAAGCTGGATTGCTGCTACGGAACATGTGGATACTAATAGAGGGATCATATCTTTGGTCCTTCTCCGAGGAGCTTCTTCTTCCTTGGAGATCTTGTTCGAGGGACTTGCTCGAGGGACTTGTGCGTGGGACGGATCGAGGTGCTTCTTCTTCCTCGGTGATCATGATCGAGGGACTGTTTGTGGGACGATCCGCGAGATCTACTTCAACGAGCTACACCAACTCTACTTCCGCTACATCGGTTGGTGAGCCATGACCTAAAATCTTGTATGCAATCTTCTTGGATGATCTTGGGTTCTTGATTCGTAGGCCGAATTTTTTGGTTTTCTACTACGTTTCCCGACAGAAGCGATATCCCGAACAATGGTTTTGGTAATATAGTTGCATGAATTTTCTAGGATAGTAGCTTAGTTTTGTTAGGACAATTGCTTAATATTGTTAGGATAGTTTCTCAATTTATTAGGATAGTTGATTGGTTTTTATTAGGCAATTTCTTGGTTTGCTAGAACTATTTTGCATTGTATTTTTTAGTAATATAGTTGTCTATTTTTACTACTACAGATGTTTGGTTTTGCTATGATAATTGCTTAGTTTTGCTAGAACATTTTTTCATTGTATTTTTGGTAATACCGTTGCTTGGATTTTAGACAAATTTTTATTAGCGATAGTTTCTTCAGATATTGCTAAAACAACATTATTATAGGTAACTAATCGTCAACGATGGGCGATTGAGCAGCTATGATAGGCAAGTTGAGATAATGTTAATAAAATCCATTGATACATATACTGCAATAAAGTTGCTTGTATTTAGCACTAAAGATGCATTATATGACAATTTTTTGGTTTTACACAAACCAAGCTAAATTCATAAAAATTCTTTGGCGAGCAAGGAGGATTTGGTACGAGAGACACTTTCCTCATCAAATGTGGTAATGTAGTTTCTCGGTTTTATTATGAAAACTGCTTGATTTTGTTAAGACAGGTGCCTGGTTTGTGTAACTCCTCTTAAAAAAATTATCCATGTCCCTTATTATTTTTAAGAAGACGTCTTCGGGTGATTATAAAACAAAACAAGCTAGTTAGTATAAGCATGTCTTTGTGCTCCGCCCCCAGAATTTTTGTTCAAGGTTACTTGGGCTCTCCTTTTAATGATTTTAGTTTTCAGCTCGGTAAGAAATATGGGACAAAACAAATCGGTAGTTTGCAACGGAACAACTCACACAAAATAATAATTAATTGTACTCGCTCCGATCCAAATTAATTGACGCACACTTAGTATAATTTTATACTAGAGTTGTACTAAATGTGTGTCAATTAATATGAATCGGAGGGAGTATATAATCACCTGATTTGACCCAGCAACGGAGCTAGTGCTCTCTTTTGCCACCGAATGAATAGAATAATTCCAGAAGCGGAAGGCTACATACCAAATATTGCCTATGGTGGGGTCCTTTCGAACGTTTAACTGAACTTCAGAGGCATTTTCAATTTAGAACGCCTGCAGAATCATGTTGGTAGTTTTTTACAAGGCCTCCCATACTTTGGTAAATTATGGTGTTTTTCAAAACGTCTCCAAATATGTTCTAGCGGAGTGTAAAATGGCCCATATGCTATCATATACCACGGTGATTTTTCAAAATTAATGCCCTTAGTTGAATATCGTCTGTGGCGTTTTTAAAAACTTCCTTCTAAACCAGGGTTATTCGAAGGCATTTCTATAAAATGGTTTTTAAGAGGAACAATCTAAGGCATTTCTAAAATACTTTCCGCCTTCAATACTCATCCGTGTTGTACTGTGCAAAGCCTTTACAAGAACACCCTTAACTTCGAGGGGACATTCTGTTTTCACAATGAAGTCCAGTCACTCTCCTCCCTTGACGAATTCGAGTGGCTTTTAGCACAAGTGGAAAAAAAGCTTATCTTCAATTTTAACTGCTGGCACGTCAAATATAATCCACGCCAATGATTTTTTAAATAGTGTTGACATAGGCATTTTTGGTACGCAAGTTTAATACTGTCATTGTTGGCGTAGAAATTTAGAAAAATGTTTCACTACACTTACCCAACTGTAGTGGATAAAGAAAAAAATATTGCTACCGTAGTAAAATATGACACACCATATATATATATATATATATATCATATCATATCATATTTTGGTAGCGTTATATAAATGTAAACGTCATCAAATTGAAGAAACCACTAATATATTGTATCAAATTTTATGTGCTTATTCTTTTATATTATTAAAAATATATTAATATTTGTTTTTATTAATGCCATATATATATATGCTTATTTTTGTATATTTTTTAAAATATACAAAGATTTTCTTTTACTAATGCCTATTGTATATATGCTTATTTTAATATGTTATTAAAAATATACAAATATTTTTTCTTAGTAATGCCCTATTACATACTTATTTCGTAAACTATTATAAGACATTTTAAATACGAAAGTAGTGATCTAAAAGTCTTATATTAGTTTACATATTTAGTATATGCTTCTCCTTGTATATTATTAAAATTATACAAATATTTATTTTTACAAATGCCCGATTATATTTATGCTTATTTTTTTGAATAAAACTTTATTACTCCCTCCGATCCATAATAAGTGTCGCTCATCTAGTACAAAGTTTGTACTAACTTAGTACAAAATGGGCGACACTTATTATGGATCGGAGGGAGTATATTTTTAGTCTAATTTCATTTTGTTTCCTAATTAAAGAGTTTTATTATGTAAAATAAATAGAAGTAGTATATTTTATATAATATAAATACAATATGACATATTATTTACATAAAAATATCTACATATTTGCTTGTGTGAAAACGTGTAGGTGTGAATATACATTTGGGACATAGTGTGCAAATAGTGTGAATATTATTGATGGCGTGGCCTGTGGGCTCAACTGGGCCACACCATCAATTAAGTTAAAACGTAGTCACGCGGCGTACTTGTTTTTCTATCCAAAACAAATCTAATCTCCCCCCCTCGCCGCTGCACGAACTCACCGTCGCACCTCCTCGAGGGTCGTCACCTCCCCGAGCGTCGCCCTGCCTCGCCGAGCCGCCCTCCTCCGAGCCCCCGCGGTGAGCTCCGCATCTTCACCCTCTCTCTCTCTCTCTCTCTCTCTCCTCCTGTTTGACCTCTTGGACTCATCAGATTCCCGAGCCGCTAGCGTCTCTCTCGAGCCACCGTCTCCTCCCCCGAGCGCCACCACCTCCCCAAGTCGTCCACGTTCGAGCCCACATCGATCTCCATATCTTCCTCATCCGCTCTGACCTCTTCTCTCTTCCCCCTCTCCACTTCTTTGTTTTATTTAGTTGTTAGTTTAGTTTCAAATCAGTTCTTATAATGTTGTTGGTTGTTGGATAAAAATAAAATTTGGATATAAATTGCCATTGTTGCTAGTTTAGTTAGTTGCTAATTTACCTACTTGTTGGCCTAGTTTAATCTTTGCTTTTAGTTAGTTGTTAGTATATTTACAATTCAGTGCTTGTAATTTAGTGCTTGTAATGTTCTTGGTAGTTGGATAAAAATGAAAATTGTATATAAATTTCCATTTTTGCTAGTTGAGTTAGTTGCTAGTTTACTTGTTAGTCTGATATAATCTCTGTTTTTAGTTAGTTGTGTAACATCGGTTTTTAGTTACTTGTATAGCATTTGTTGTTAAATTGCAATGGAAAATAATTCTAAAAAGTAGATATAGTTCATCTATTTTGTTGCAACAAAATAGATTAACTATATGGCAAGATGCTTTTTAGTTAGATATTACTAGTTCATGCCATATATTTTGCTATGCTTTTTAGTTAACTATATGGCTAGGATAGTTTTTTTTGTTTTTGGTCTGTAGTAGGAAATGGATCCTTCGTTAGCCCTAGCACAGGACCAAGCCAGCAGCACCACACCGCCAATAATGACGTAAGGACTAAATCTCATATTATTGTGAATGCTATTTGTTGTGTGTTGAGTGGCATATGCATGATAAATATTTAATTGACATCCTTTTTTTTGTAGGCAATCCGGTTCTATATGCGCGACAAGTTGGCGGAGATTGATGTTCTCAAAAGGATTACCAGCTCTCACAAGAAGACCATCAAGAGATCATGTAGCAAGATGCCACCAAGCTAATGGAGGAGTGATACGAGCTCATCGATGACGAGGCCAACCTCATCCATGGCCTTTTTTAGGTCAATGATGTCAACATCAAACTCGTGATGGATGTGAACCATCTCGAATCCGAGAGGATTTGTTTGCTATGAACATCGCTAATTTCATTAGATATGTTCAGAAGGATGAGAAGCTTCACATTATTCTTTTGATCAAAATTCTATACACAGACTGAACTAAGAAATTTTTGCGCACATTACTAGAGAAAAGTGAAAGGACCACGATGTCGCCTAGAGGGGGGGGGGTGAATAGGCGTTTTAAACCTTTTATGGATTTGTTAATATCCGGAAGCGGAAATAAACTAAGCGAATACTTTAACAAGCACAAATCCTTAACATACTAGGCTCAACTAAGTGCAACAACAAATTTATTCTAAACAATATGAACACGATAATGATACTAGTAGGCACAAGTAAGTTATAAAAACTTACACAAGATATATATCACAAGATGTGGATATGTGAGATACAATATACCAATTCACACGAGGAACAATATGGAACAATAGTAGCACGTATGAATTGCGGAGTATAATGTGTTGGCCTAAAAAAGATCACTACGATATGATAACCAACACAATATAATGAGGACAACAAGATATAGTTTTTTTTTAAGATCCGGTGTTAGCCGACTTTATTGATTTAGAGGAGAGCAGTGGAAAACATTATGATCAAGTGATTGGGGAGGTGCTGGGCACAAGGAAAAAAATAGAGAGAACAAAGAAAAAAGGCGGGACGGTGGAGCCGAGGCTCCCGGTTCGGCGTGCGAACACCTCTCACTCTGGGTCCCCGAAAGGGGGCTCTAGGCATCGCGCTCCGGTGAGGCGCCATTGCTCTATGCTTTCTCTGACTGAGGCGATGATGCCCATACTTGACGGTATGATTCCTCGGAACAGACAGTCATTCCTGGCCTTCCAGAGCTGCCAGCATATCATGAGGATCAAGGACTTGATCCCTTTCCTGTACAAGGCAGGAGCTAGGACGGTTTTGGCCTGCCAAACACGCTCGGACGGCGTGCCCCTTTGTCCGGAGTGGCGCAGCATGGCGCAGCCATGCCAAGTTGAGGCCGTGTGCCAGACTTGGAGGGAGACGTCGCAGCACCAAAACAGGTGGTTGGATGTCTCAAGATTATGGGCGCAAAGCTGGCAAAAGTAAGCGTTTACCCAACCTCGCCTCTGCATGCGGTCTGCGCACCAGATCCTGTTGTTGCAAAGGAGCCATGCGAAGACTTTGAGCTGACCTGGTGCCCATGCTTTCCACACCAGGTCTTTGGGGCCGCTGCTTGGCCCGTCGAATTGGCGTTTGTATGCCGAACTTGCCGTGTAGGAGGTGCCGCCGCTTCCAGTCCAAACTATCTCATCGCTCATGCCGCTACGAAGGAGAACGCGCGCCCTTCGATGAGGCAATGTAGTCTGAGGAACTCTACCACCAGGGCGGCGCGTCTTCCATGACAATGGTCCAGAATCCATTGGTTGTTGCCGAGCGCCTCGGCAACCAAACGGTGCTTGCGGCGGGAGTGCTTGAACAGCGTGGGGAACTGGTCTTTCAGGGCCGCATCTCCCGCCCATGTGCTGGTCCAGAAATCGGCCCGAGACCCATCCCCCAGCGTCACCTTTGTGTTGGCAGAGAACAACCTCATATCTTTGTCGTCGCAAGGCAAGGGGAACCGCGCCCAGGGGCAGTTCGGGCGCTTCCATGCCAACCACAGCCAGCGGAGGCGGAGGGCCCTGCCGAACCTCTCGAGGTCGAGAATGCCGAGACCCCCCTTGTTAGTCGGTGAGCAAACTTTGGTCCAGCTAACCTTGCATTTCCCTCCCACGGCGGCATCGTCCTGCGCCCACAAGAACCTCCTCCTGGCCTTGTCGATGTCTGCTAGGATTTTTTTGGGAACATGCAGCGCCGTTAGCGCATACGTTGGCAACGCCGAGAGTACACTAGGCACCAAGACCCTAAGCCCCGCAATATTCATGAGCCTCCCTTTCCAGCCTCTGAGACGTCCTCTCAATCTATCTAGGATGAACTGGAGGTGTACGATCCGCAGCTTAGTAGGCGAGACGGGCAGGCCGAGATAGGTGATTGGGAATTGCCCAAGCAATCCCCCGAAGCTGTGCAGCACGTCCGGGATGTTCATGCCCTCGCATCTAATAGCCACGGCGGTGCATTTCGCGTGGTTTAGCTGTAGGCCTGACGCCTCACCGAACATCCGAAGAATGCCCAGCAGAGAGTCTACCTCCTCGCGCACCGGGTTCGCGAACAAGACGGCATCGTTAGCATATAGACTGGTCCGTAGACTCGTGCCTCTACCCGGGAGATCGGTGAGGAGTCCGTCCTTAGTGGCCTTTTCCAAGAGCCGGTGCAGCGGATCGATGGCGATGATGAAGAGTAGGGGGGACAGGGGGTCCCCTTGGCGCAGTCCCCGACGATGCATGAAGGAGGGACCGGGGACACCGTTCAGGATGCAGCTAGAGGAAGCAGAAGAGAGCAGCATGGCGATCCAGTCCCTCAACCTATGGCTGAAGCCGAGGTGCTGCAGGAACTCGAGCAAGTACTCCCAAGACACCGTGTCGAAAGCTTTAGCGATGTCAAGCTGGAGCAGCAGCGCCGGTTTCTTCTCCCTATGAAGGGATCTCACGCAGTCTTGGACGTACAGGAAACTCTCGTGTATGCACTTGCCTCTTTGGAAGGCGGTCTGGGCTGGGGAGATGATGCCGCCGATGGCTTTAGCGAGGCGCATGGAGAGGTCCTTGGCGATGAGCTTGGCAACGGAGTGGATGATGCTGATGGGGCGGAAGTTCGAGATGCAGCTAGCACCATCTTTCTTGGGGAGCAGGGCTATGAGGGCGGTGTTCAGCTCTTGGAAGTTTTCTCCAGCTACCCGGTAGAACTTGTGGAACGCATCCATGATGCCCGGTTTGATGATACTCCAGCAAGCTCGGAAGAAAGTGTCGGTGAAGCCGTTTGGGCCGGGCGCCTTCTCAGCCCGGGATTGCGTGATAGCGGCCCAGACCTCCTGCTCTGAGAATAGCGAGTCTAAGCCCTGTGCGTCGACCTGGGGGAGGCCCAACTCCTCCCAGTTGAGCGTAACATCTCTGCTATTCCTGCTCCCTAGGGCGACCGAGAAATGCGAATGGACCGCTGCATCCTTTTGGGAGTGATCAGATAGGAGGTTGCCGCCGACATCGAGGGAGTGGATGTAGTTTTTTCGGTGCCGGGAGGCCATCTTGGCGTGGAAGAGCTTGGAGTTGGCGTCTCCCGCGTGCATCCAAGTAATATGGGAGGCCTGTCACTTCCGAGCACAATCAATCGCTGCAAGCCCTAGAATTCTGAGCTTGAGCTTCTTTTGCAGGTCGAACTCCGCCTCTGAGAGCCTCCGTGACTCTTGGGCCGTGTCGAGTCGCAGGATGACCTCGTTGGAGATGTGAAACTGCATTTTGGCCTTGCCAAATAATGATCTGCTCCAAATGCGCAAATCGTGCGCCACTCTAGCCATCTTCTGCTTCAGGCGAATGAACGGGCAATCATGGGCTACCGGCCTGTCCCAAGCGCGACGGACAGTGTCCTGGAAATGGGGGAAGTGTATCCAGAAGCTCTCGAACCTAAACCTCGCAGGCCTGGGGCGCGAGGCAGCATTGTCCAGCAGCAGGGGGCAGTGATCGGAGAAGGCCGTGGAAGCTGCCGCTAACATATGACTCGGATGCAGCATCTCCCAGGCGGTGTTGCAGAAGAATTTATCTATGCTGCAAAGGGTTGGGTCCTCCCTCTCGTTGCTCCAAGTGAAGCGCCAATTTCGGCATTTGATTTCCCTGAGGCCGGCCACGTCAAGGGATCTCCTAAATCTCCCCATTAGTCTCCTATTAATGTTCGGGTTGTTCTTGCCCCGGGCTTGATAGATCATGTTGAAGTCCCCGTTTATAAGCCAGGGCTCACCACTCGGCGGTGCGGCGTCGGTCATTTCCCGGAGAAAATCGTCACGTTGTGTGTCTTCTATTGGGCCGTACACCGTGGTCATCCAGAAATGCTCCTCGGACCCTAGCGGCAGGACCTTAGCAGTGATGGAGTAAATCCCGATTCTGTGGGACATCACGCTAACTACATCCTTGTTCCAGAAGATAGCCGCGCCGCCGCGAGTGCCAAACGCGGGGAGAACAGCACACCCGTCGAGGCGGGAACCCCCTACCTCTACTGCCATAGCCGCGGACCAGCTCTCGATCTTGGTCTCCTGGAGACACAGGATGGCTAACCTGTGCGCATGGGCGATCTCGTTGACGGCGGCTCTCTTGGCCGGGAGGTTGATGCCCCTAATGTTCCACGACATTATGCTAAGATTGGTGTCACTCATTGAGCACAGGCATTTCCTCTTTCGACGTAACATTGATACTACACCAAATACGGTACACCAGCCAACACACCGGGGAACAACGGCGGCCACCAATAGGCCCAAAACCCCGTCGTTGCGAGGACAAGCAATCAGATCCTGCACTACACATAAAAACTAATCCTAACTCAAACTGGCTTTGATGCCAGCCGTCGACGGGGGCAGGGATGTGCGCGATCATTTGCATAGGAGCTCCTCCGACCCATCAAGCCCTCCCATGCCGGCAGCAACCTTGAGGGCGGCAGTGTCGAGACCGGTGAGCTTGGCGATGGCCGCGACGTCCTTCTCTGTGAGGGGCTCTTTGAACCGGCGCATGATCTCTGCAGCAGCCTTTGGCGTCATCCTGTCTTTCGTCCCCATCCCGCCCAGCTCTTGGATGAGGTGCAGGATGGTGCGCTGGGCCACCGGCACCTTGATGGCGGCCGCAGCCTGCCTAGCGCTCTGGCGGACTGGAGTCGAGGCTGCCCTGGATTTGGGAGGCACCAATGGCCTGGGACGCGGCGACGACATAGCAGGGTGGGAGGCGAGGATCGGGGCCTGCACCACCGCGAACAGCGGCTGGGGGCCCTGCTCATCAGTGAGCTGCATCTGCTGGACGGCTTCCGTTGCCGCGATGACCTGCAGCCCGACCAAAGCTTTGGAGGGGGAGGCTACACACGGATATGGGGTCATGGTGTGGAGGTCGGCGATGCATGGCAGCATCTCGTAGGCGTGGAATTCGGTCTGCCCGACGAACACCTTTCGCGGGGGGGGGGGGGGGGATTTTCCTCCATCTTCGAAGCGCAGAGGCGTGTTGAGCGCCTCCACCAGCGCGTTCTCCATCTCAAGCATCATGCAGTCAGGGCGAGGGGGTGGCGAGAGGTCGTGCGCCTGGGTGGAGAAAAACTCTGCAATCGGGTCCACTGCAGCATGCACCGGAGCGCGGAGCAGCAGAGGCGGCGAGGCACGCAGCTCAGGGGCCGCAGCCGGCGGCGACATGGGAGGGGGGGCGTCGTTGGCGCGCCGGCCCGCAGGGGTGCGACTACGACGGCGGGTGGAGGAGACCTCGCCGCTTGCAGCCTTGCCGTTGTCCGCGCCGTGGCGGCCCAGAAGCGTGTCCTTCCAGGAGCGGCGACCGCCGCCGTGGCCACCCTGTCCGTCTTCGTCATCGGAACGGACGCCACGAGGGAAGCCGCGGCAGCCCGACATGGACAAGACCGGAGCGGACCTGCGGCCCCGTGTTGGGTTATGGGGTAGAAATCAGAAAATTTCGTGCCTACGAATCAAGATCCCAAGATCATCCAAGAAAGATGGCATACAAGGTTTAGGCCTTTTCTCACCAACGGTTGCAGCGGAAGAAGAGTTGGTGAAGCGGCGTGGACGTAGTGGAAGTAGTCGAAGCAGATCTCCCACGAACAGTCCCTCGATCTATCCCACGAACAAGTCCCTCGAACAGATCTCCGAGAAGAAGAAGAAGCTCCTCGAAGAAGGATCAAAGTTATGATCCCTCTACCAGTATCCACACATCCCATAGCAGCAATCCAGCAGCGCTCCGCCGTCTAGAGAAGAACACCATCGAGAAAACTAGAGGGAGAAAACCCTAACGGATTCCAATTTAGATCAACGTCTAAACCGGGGTCTAATTGTGGAGCAACGGGGTTTAGAGGGAGGGATGGTGGCGCATAGGCCTTGGGGTTTGATGTGTACTGCGCCCCCACCCCCTCCCATCATTATATAGGTGTTCAGGAGGCCCTTGGGGCGCACTAAGGGGGGTGGGGAGTCCAACTTGGACTCCCAAACCTCCCAAACCTTCCCACCGGAAACCTGCCATATTGGAGAGTTGGACTTCCCACCTGGAGGAGGATTCCTCCCCCTTGGTGCGCCCCCCACCCCTTGGCCGGCCAGGGCAGCCTAGGTGGCTTGCCCCCCAAGGCTAGGGGCGTGGGGTAGTGGGTGGTACTGCCCGGAAACTTCCGAAACCTTCCAAAAGCTTCCAGGACCTTCCGGGATCGTTTCGGGACATTCCGGAACCTTCTGGAGCACTTCCAGGACCTTCCGGGACCGTTCTCGGACGTTCCAGAGCCATCCCGATAGTTTCCAAGACCATACGAGTTACATTTTAAGCCACCCGATGACCGCGAAGGTTGTCGGGACGCCCAGCGATTATCCAGAAACTATTCCGGTTGATCCAATACTTCCCCAGTACCATTCTCATATGTTTCGGAACCACCTGGGACTACTCCAGAGTGATCCGGACATATCTTTAAATACCCAGAACTTCTTCTGGTGCCCTTATGAACAATTCCATAAATACCCGGAACTACTTCCGGTGCCCGTATGAACTATTCCGTTTTGCTTCCACTAAACCTTCTACCATTCCAGTATTCTAACAGACTACTGCTCGTTAAGTGTGTGACCCAATAGGTTCGGTATAATGCGTAAATGACTCAGAACATCTTCCGTACATAGGTCAACAGCCTTTTGTCAATAGCCAATAATCAACAGCGGAGCCATGGACACCCATGTTGACTCCCGCACATACACGAAGAAACTTCGAGTGAACCATTATGTTTAGTCATGTACCATTCCCTTTGCTTCGTGATATATGACAAAGTTAGAGGAGAGATGTTTGGCACCCATGTGTAACAACTTTTTGAACACAAGCCACTCGTTATCCTCTTTGCTCGTTTGTCTCTATTTCTCGTTATTGTATTCCGGTATCCCCGTGATTAAATCACAATGCGTCTGGACAGACTAGAATGGATACCGTCATACCGAGTGGGCCCAAAGTCAATATCTCTTCATCGTGAAGGAGCAAATCTCATTCTTGAACTATCACAGTCACTAGCCACACCATCTGACATACCCAGAACTTATTTTACTACTTCCCATTTACGGGAGGATTCATCTAAGAACCAAAGCATGTCTTCCTGTGTGAAGCAACTCGATACTCTCATGGTCTAAGGAATTACGTATATGATAACATTTCATGATATGACTTATAACGTAGTTACGATGTGATCTCTAAGTATATCATTCAATACTGGGGTCGGTTCAACATCATTGTTCTGCTAAAAATATGTTCTCATTTGTAATGACATCCTGGATACAAGAACAATGTCCATGATTAAGAAAACGTAATCATCAGTTAGCACATGAGCTGGTCTTAGAGGCTAAACCAGGAACTCTTGGTGTTTACATTTCCACACATGAAAATGAGTTTTCTTCTGAATCTCACAGTCAGGGTCATTGCAATTAGAGCACAGAAATATAAACATTAATTATGAACGTGGAAATATATATAATAACATTTTATTATTGCCTCTAGGGCATATTTTCAACACCCCGGGCTTGGCCATCCTCAATCCTGGCCACCCAGGTACCTGCCTCTCTGCGAGGGAGTGCACCGACGTCCTCCTCGTCGGACGATGGCAAGCCGCTCTGTCCGGAGTGCGAGGAAAGGGGCGACAGGGGGGTCCAGTCCTCGACAAAGTCGACGTGGATGAGGAGGTCGTACCGTTTGACGTTGGGCGGCGGCGGGATACTCCGGTCAGCTGGGGCAAAGCCGAGGATCGAGTCGGCGCGTCCCTCACCCCTCTTGAGGATCCAGAGCGAGCGCGTGGTGGGGATGTGGGCGATGTCCCAAGGCCAGAGCAAGAAGCCAAACATCTTGGTGTGGCCGCGCTCGAGCGTCTGTGTGTCGATGCGGCCGATCCGTCCAAGGTCACCGAGCGCCTCCTCCGCGCCATCCAGCGACCAGAATTGCATGGGGAGGTCCTCGACCACCAGCCGGACGTGGAGAGGCAACTTGAGGATGGCGGTGTGGTCGTCCTCATGCCACACACGGATGGTGAAGTGGGCACCATCCACCAGCAGCGAGCCGCGGAGGACCGCCCGGTCGCAGTGCGCCGGCATGTCGAAGTGCACCAGGAACGCCTCGGGTTGGTGGGCAGTGACGCGGAGCTGGCTGGGCGGGGTACGGAGCTGCTCCTCGATGGCACGGCCAACCGCCATGGGGGTGGCGGAGTGCGGCCGTGCTACCGCGGAGAGGGTGTCGGCGTGCTGACAAAGGAGAAGCTCCTCGAGCTCCAAAGCTGGCGACGCCACGATCATCTTGTGGCTGGTGCGCGGGCTCATGGACGGGTCGCAGTGGAGGACGCGGTCCATGGGGGCGACGACGGTGGGCGGCTCGGAGGAGACCTCGGGGAAGTGGAGGCGGTCGCGGACAGGGGCCTTGGGGCCGGACAGGCGAGCGCTGGCAGCCCCGCCTGGGCCACCGTTCTTCTGGTTCTGCGGGCACTCACGGCCGAAGTGGCCTATCTCCTCGCAGACGATGCAACGGAAGGGGTCTCGGCAGTCTTTGCGCCGTTGGTGCTCGCTGAGGCAACGAAAACAGCGGCCGCGGAAACGCCTTAAGAAGGCAGCCCGGCCGTCCTCGGCTTCGAGCTGCGACCGCCGTGCTGGGCGGTGCTTCGGCTGGGACTCCCTACGGACCGGGGAGAGCTTGGCCTCCCGCATTGACTTCTTCGACAGGACCTTGGTCCAGCCGTCGCCATCGATCGAAGAGGGCCGGCCAGCGGGAGGGGAAGGGCGGACCACGATGGATCTGAGCCTGCCCTTCCCATTCGGGGGCGGCGACGCTGGATCCGCCGGTCCGAAGAGGCCTCCCGCCTCGGACGACTCTCCCTGGAGCAGGATTCGCGGAGAGGGGGCCGGATCTATCCTAGCTGGTGGTGGCGGTCCGGAGCACGCCCGGGGGAGGGAGAAGAGGACCGCTGGGCAAGGGGCTGCCCCCCAAGCTGGCGGAGCGTCGGTGGGATGGGCTGGCGCGGGATCCCGGCGACGGAGCGGGGGCCATAATGGCCGGGAGCGTGGCCGCCACGGCCAGAGTGGTCCGCGGCGCAGCGGGGAGCGGGCTATTCAGGAAGTGACCCTGTGTCTCTACCAGGCTTGTTTGTTATACCACAAACAAGCTGGACGCCATTGTTGAACTGAGAAGTGCACCACTACAACGGAATTCTAACCAACAAGTGTGCAAGTGGTTCAGTCGCCGACAACCCTTTCGTGGTTATATTCAACTCCGGCTGCTCATCCATGCAACACACATCAAGATATAGTGAATGCAAGGTCAAGTGACCAAAGTAAACCACAAGTAGTGAGCTAGGGTTAGAGATAATCGTAGACTCAGAGACGAGGATGTATCCCGATGTTCACTTCCTTGGAGGGAAGCTACTCACAGTTTGGAGAGAGTGGGTGTTACCACGAAGGCACACCAACGCCACGAAGGCTCACCCTATTCTCCTTGAGATACCACCACAAAGGCGATTCCCAACCACTAGTGGTAGACCTTGAGGCGGCCTCCAAACCTTCACAAACTTTCCGGGGGGCAAATCACAAGTTGATTCCTCACCGGAGTACTCCTACCGCCTAGGAGTCTCCAACCTCCAAGAGTAACAAGATCAAGGGGGAAATGCTCAAGACTTGCTCAAATCGCGAATTCCGTTGGTCAAAAGAGGGAGAGGGAGTGGATCTATCAATGGGTGAAATCTCTCTCAAGAACTCTCACAAATCTCTTCGGGATCTAGGATTTGGTGTAGGAGAAAGGAGAGGGAGCATTTTAGGGTTCTTGTGTGTTTGGAATAAAGTGCTCAACCCTCACAAGTGGGGGTGAGGGGGTATTTATAGCCCAAGGGACGAAATGGTCGTTGGGGCAATAAGCTGTGCAAGTGTCGGACGTCCGTCAGATGTCGGACGTCCGAAAGTCCAAATGTCGGACGTCCGAACCAAGTCGGACGTCCGAAATGTTCAAAGAGAGTTCAGCATGCAACACCTGAAGAAAAGTCCAGTAGCATGTCGGACGTCCGACAAGGTTCGGACGTCCGATGTGTCGGACATCCGACAGGGTTCGGACGTCCGATGTGTCGGACGTCCGAAACACGTCGGACTTCTGGTAAATTTGCATGTTCACTGACCATCCGGACACAATAATTTTTGTGGGGATCGGACGTCCGACAGGTTTCGGACGTCCGAAATTCATCGGACGTCCGTCCAGAGAACGAACAGCGGGAACCCAATACTGAAACGTGCATAACTTTTACATATGAACTCCGATTTTGATGATCTTGGGCTTATTTTAAAGCTATTGAAAAACTCAAGATCCTCACATAGAGAACCACCCAAGATAAGCCAAAACGGAAGGTGCAAAGTATGTAAATGATATTCCATATTATTTGAGAAATGAGTTGGCTTTGGATTACCCCTTTTTTGTATAAAGGATAGGACTGGAATTGAGTTAGGAATTGTTGACTTGAGCAAGTCCATTACTAAACCCCTTTAATCCCTTATTAATAGTGCGGGATCCCTATAACTCAAGAATAATAAAAGAACTATACTATAGCTTCCGGAAATCCATTCTTGAGCATGTATCATTTTCGATGGTCAATGATCCACGACAGGATACCTTTGACTTGAGCGTTCCACTTGAACTTGATGATGGGGTCATGCTTGGGTCAAGATGTACATGGAATATTGGTCACATAACTCGGTGAAGACTTCATTAGTATCCTCTTAAGTCATGAGGAAAGCTTTGCATTATATGCCATCTTCACATGTGCCACCACGTGATCATCCGAAAGCTTCAAGCATGTAATCCTCTGAGATGCATATCTTGAACTTGACCTTGTATAACTTGATGACCATTACACTTGATGTCATCATCTCATGGGCACTTGTGATATTTCTCTTGATGCATTCCCATGAGAATCACCTATCCCATGAAGAATTCAATCTTTCATCTTTATCTTGGTCAACATTCATCTTTACTCCATGATCAAGTGGTGTCCAGTCCAAAAGACACATGACAGATATATTGCGTGAATTATTGAGTCCTTATGATGACGTCAAATGGAAAAGTGTTCAACATGAATATTCTCAGTCTTGTTGAGGAAAATGGCTTTGCTTTTGAATCATCTTAGTCCGAGGTTGTATACAACACGTGAGACCCAAAACCCGATCTTCAATAGATTGTATTCATTGCAACATCATCCATTCTTCTTATCATTATCCATGGGACAAACATCCATAGATCCATGATGCCATTGTTGCTTTATTGCAATCATCATTCATTACCAAGCCACAATGGATACATTTGTGTTGATGAACAATGTTCATCATGCAATTCCTATGTAACTTTCCTTCGAATATATATATCTCAATGCAAACATTAGTCCATAAGGATTGTCATTAATTACCAAAAGCACACATGGGGACTACATGTACTTTCAATCTCCCCCATTTTGGTAGTTGATGAAAATCTCAGTAAGAGGGTTTATATAATGAATATTCAAACAAGCATGCAACTTATCCAATGATAAATTGTATACTTGGGTTCTTTTGATAGCATAAAGTAACACAAAGTTACTTTATGTTATCCGCACCGGTTATACTAGCATCAAAATACTACATAAGAATTTGATGTTAGTAGAACCATAATATATAGAGAAAACTCCCGCACAATATATGCATGTGTGAATGAACTTGAATTTCATTGCATATGTTGACCATGTTGAAGTTTACTCTCGTAGAACCATAATAGAGAAAACTCCCCCACAATATATGCATGTGTGAATGAACTTGAATTTCATTGCATATGTTGACCATGTTGAAGTTTACTCTATATGCGTAGCTCATTCATGCCATAGCCATATATAACACTTATAGATATGCATGAATGACCTCAACCACTAAACTCCCACTAAACCCTCTAAACTTCTCCCCCATTGGCAACAAATGCCAAAATGGAAGGAAAGATCTAGAGAAACCCATATGGTATGAGACCACCATAATGTGTGCATATGACAAGTTATGAGTGAAATCAAATGCACGTATTCTATAAGGAACACATGGAGAGGCTCAACCTTAAGTGGGGATCAATATAAGGTAGCAAGGTACAAAGATATGAAGATAAGAATTAGACATATGAGGAATACATTAACACACATGAGTGGAAAAGGAATATGCAAGACATACAAGCACTCACATAACACCCTTCTACCGAAGCCACCAAAGAAACAACAATGAACAAACTAAGTGGTCGGCAAAGGGTAGATGATATCAAGAGAATATATTAACTTTCTGATGTATATAAGTTCCTAAGTGGCAATACACAAAGAAACTCACATATAAAAGATAGTTACAATTGACAGCGACATGATATCCATATGTGAACCCATTGTTACACAAGGTTGATCCTATTATAAGAGCAAGGCACATGACACATGACACATGACACATGACACATGGAACATGGAACATGGCACAAATTGATCTCATTTGTATAACCATGAATTTCTAATCAAGAGAACATGACCCATTGTTTCTATAATTTCATCAATATTGCATATGAGAGCACATTTGAGGAATTGATACACAATAAATTTCCTTATGGCAAATTTTGGGGTAACTTTCCCATTATATGCAACTTCCCAAATGCTTCATATCACAAAAATTTGCTTGTAAGAACATGCAAGAAACACACTTGTAGCAAGAACTAAGCATGTCATGATGCAACCTACACAAGGTTGACCACATTACACTATATATATATGTGTGTGTGTGTGTGTGTGTGTGTGTGCTTGCAATACATTCATGTTACCGTGATTGCATTGGAATGAAGTTTGTAGATCAATAACATATTATGGCTTGACTCCTGGTTCCTCATGAAAGCACTGCATTCTCAATGAATAAGCCAAGCACCCAATATTCCTCAGATGTACCTAAAAACCATTTAAGTACAATATGGTCCCAACATTCTTGGGTCCAAAGTGGTTAGCATAGCTACAATACATAGGGGAAACTCCACTTAAGTATGTGAATATGAATATGACTGCACATCTTAAACGTCAAGGTTTGATGAAGTTTCCCCTACATATCTTGGATCAAATAGAGCAAGCAGGGCATGAAGATACACATATATTTAAGCATGCATGCACAAGCATATCAAGAACCAAGAAGATATAATTTAGACTATATAATATATAAACGATGAACACTTAAATAAAATCAATCATCCTTCATGTTGTCCAAATTGTATCAAAGTGATGAATCAATACATGATCACACACATAGTTCAACATATGAACTAAGCAAAACCAAAGTGCACATAAGATATACATTACACGTATTTTCAAGGTTATATCACACTCAAATGGATATAAGATAGAACACTAGTGAGATAACCAACTCCCGTACCTTCACAAAACTAAGAATATGAGCTTGATCAAGGCACGGGAGAACATTTGTGAGACAAATGGATTTCTCGGCAAGATGTAAAATGTAGGTTGAAGTAAAGGCCGAGACAAACATGATCTACTAATTCTACCACATGAAGGAATACCAAGTTTAATGGTATCTAGAATAATACTCGGTGGTAGATTACAACGATATGCAAGATCAACTTCAATATATAAGGCATATGATGAGAGTTTATAATTAACCACAATGCATGTATAGGAGATTCTTAATATTCCAATTATATAGATAACCATGCATAACCATAATTGGAATGAATTGAATCAAACAATTTCCCACCAACGATTTTTATGATAGATAATGGAAAATCGCACAAGAATATCATACTCAAACAAAACAATGCAAGCCACACAGATCTAAGATAATTTCAAATATGAATTCTAAATGACATTATTTAATTTATTCATGTCTTTAAGGATTGCGGTATGCACATAGCAGACCGCTCCCCCATAATGTGACAGTTCATGTATTATCCACATGTGTCAGATGAGACCCAATTTATGAGATATTTCTAGGAGTTGTGCATGGATGCACATTTTACATTGTGAGTACAGAATATGCTAGATAATATTGTACAAATAATTCTAGATGACATCCCACATATATACACATTCCAGATTTGTGTTATGTGTAAACATAATACTCCCCCATAATGTGATGATCCATTGATATCACGAAAGAGCCAAATAAGATTCAACTAATGAAGCAATAAAGGCTAGAAACAACACACACATACACTCACAACTGTATGAGGTGCATTGCAACCTACATATGCTAAATACCACAAATCAAGCATAATAAGAGGCACAACATACAAACACATGCTAGGCACAAAACCTACACATGCATGGTGCTAGTAACTTTCAATGTAAACAATGTAACTACAAGTTACCGCAAGGAGGAGCATTGGATTAATGAATATGATGATAATCCACGTGGCTAGTAATTAACCACAACTGGTGGTGAAAGTACTTTCTTCTTCTTCATGATGTAGCCAAGTCTCCAATGCTCTCCATCCACCTATTGATCAAGTTAGAGCTTGTTGGTCCCCAACAAGGTTGGGTCCGAAGAAATTAGTCACAATAGGTTTGGCAACCCAAATGGTCTTATCCACCTTCGAACCATTTTGGGTACCCACAAACTTGGCAAACACATTGCCAACATTATCCTTCCTAAGTAAATAATGATCATTTATTATTGGAGGCTTAGGGATGTTACCGTTGGGACATGATGAAGATATGTGTCCCTTCTTACGACAATTATAGCAAAATTTTCTTCCCTTTCTCTTCTTATTTTTCTTCTCAACATGAGGATCATTATCATGGTTAATCACGGAGAGAGGCCTTTCTTCATCTTTAGATTGTTCTTGAGGCCTCTTCCCATGATGCTTCTTACTTGAGGCCTTCTCCTTCATTGGACAAGACCTTACATGGTGTCCAACTTTCTTGCATTTGAAGCAAATAATGTTGGCCTCATTCTTGACTTGGTCTTGTCCCTTCTTATTGTTCTTGGACTTCTTCTTGTTGGATATAAAACTATGTTCACACCTATCTTGAGGGAAATTTTGTACACTCAAGATATTGTTGAGTGTGGATTTCCCATCATAGCACTTCTCCAAGTCTTTCTTCAAACCGATGACTTGGGCCTTGAGCTCTTTATTTTCCTCTACAATGTTAGTATTGACAAAAGAGCTAGAGGATATAGAAGATTCATTATTAGAGAAACAAGGCATGGTGAGAAAATCATCGCAACATGTAGCAACATCATGTAGAGAGAAATTGCAGGGACTAGCACATGACAACAAAGCATTTCGTGTAGAATCTGTGCTAATGTCCTCATGAGACTCATAAGATTTTACCTTAGTGATCATAGCCTCATTGGCTAACTTTAGCCTATCATGAGAGGTTAGAAGGTCCTCATGAGTGCTCGAGAGCTTTTCATGAATTACTTCCAATTTCCCATAATTGCTAGTTAGCAAATCAAGTTGAGCACTTATCTCAACATTCTCCTTCAATATTGATGCTTCACAAAAAATAGGATTAGTAGTACAAGCATCATTGACAATATGAGAGGAAGAGGTAGGACCAAGAGACTTATCATGAGTAGCTTGAAGTTCCTCATGAGACTTAGAGAGTTTAGTGAGCTCTTCTTTGACGTTCTTGTAGCCAAGGTCAAGGTGCTCAAAATCCTCTTTAAGCTTATAATGAGAAACTTCAATATCTTATGTTGAACACTTCAATTCTCTCAAAGATTGATGAGCCAAAATGACATTATGTTCAAGTAGTTCATTTTTATCTTTCACTTCATGAAGTAAATCATTACGTTTATCAAAGGAGACAAGAACATCTTGGAACATCCTATATGTGTCCTTGTTAACCCTACAAAGGGTTTTCCCAATCTCATAGAGATTTTGGGTCATGGAAACATCATTTTCATCACAATCATCATCATCATCACTAAGAGAAGAGGATACCTCATCATTACCTCTTGCCATGAGGCACATGTTCATCGGTGATGGCTTTTCCAGACAAGATGGATCTTCGTTAATCAAGTGTGCCACATTTTTCTTGGTTTCCTCTACATGGTTAGTCATACAATAACTAGAGGAAATTGAAGCATTTATACCATGGCAACATGGAAGATCAACCATATCATCACAAGAGTATGTCAAGGAATCATTGGATGAAATTCATGGATTATTGACAAAAGTGTCTATGCCAAAGTTGGTGCAAGATATACTCAAGTCCATGGAAGCCCCAATGCTAGCATTTCCACAAAGAGGATCATCTATAATAATCTCAACATCATCATCACACATGATTTCTACACTTACCATGTAATTACCTTGTGACAAGCTAAATGTTGGTAAAGTGGAAGATGTTGATGTGTCCAAGTAGTCGGAGGTGGAGGCCATAGGGTGCTTGCCATGACATGTGGTTGTCGAGACTTTCCCAATTATCTCCATGGGAAAAATATTCGCTTCATCAAGATATGATCCACCATATACATCATCAAGTTTGGTCCAAGCCTCATGAGATGTCTTACACATCAAAATAGACTTAAACACATCAAATGTTATAGCTTGATGAATGGCTCCCAAAGCATCACTATCAATATGCATATCCTCAAGAGATGGAGATAGGCAATCTTTTGCAATATGAGCCCCAATAGTAACAATTCGCAAAACATTTGGACCCATGGTCCGGAAGTATGAACACGATAATGATACTAGTAGGCACAAGTAAGTTACACAAACTTACACAAGATATATATCACAAGATGTGGATATGTGAGATACAATATACCAATTCACACGAGGAACAATATGGAACAATAGTAGCACGTATGAATTGCGGAGTATAATGTGTTGGCCTAAAAAGATCACTACAATATGATAACCAACACAATATAATGAGGACACCAAGATATAATGAATGCAAGGTCAAGTGACCAAAGTAAACCACAAGTAGTGAGCTAGGGTTAGAGATAACCGTAGACTCGGAGACGAGGATGTATCCCGATGTTCACTTCCTTGGAGGGAACCTACTCCCCGTTTGGAGAGAGTGGGTGTTACCACGAAGGCACACCAACGCTACGAAGGCTCACCCTATTCTCCTTGAGATATCACCACAAAGGCGATTCCCAACCACTAGTGGTAGACCTTGATGCGGCCTCCAAACCTTCACAAACTTTCCGGGGGGAAAATCACAAGTTGATTCCTCACCGGAGTACTCCTACCGCCTAGGAGTCTCCAACCTCCAAGAGTAACAAGATCAAGGGAGAAATGCTCAAGACTTGCTCAAATCGCGAATTCCTTTGGTAAAAAGAGGGAGAGGGAGTGGATCTATCAATGGGTGAAATCCCTCTCAAGAACTCTCACAAATCTCTTCGGGATCTAGGATTTGGTGTACGAGAAATGAGAGGGAGCCTTTTAGGGTTCTTGTGTGTTTGGAATAAAGTGCTCAACCCTCACAAGTGGGGGTAAGGGGGTATTTATAGCCCAAGGGACGAAATGGCCGTTGGGCAATAAGCTGTGCAAGTGTCGGACGTCCGTCAGATGTCGGACGTCCGAAAGTCCAAATGTCGGACATCCGAAATATTCAAAGAGAGTTCAGCATGCAACACCTGAAGAAAAGTCCAGTAGCATGTCGGACGTCCGAAACACGTCAGACTTCTGGTAAATTTGCATGCTCACTGACCATCTGGACACAATAATTTTGGTGGGGATCGGACGTCCGACAGGTTTCGGACATCCGATGGATCGGATGTCGGAAATCCAGAGAACGAACAGCAGGAACCCAATACTGAAACACGCATAAATTTTACATACGAACTCCAATTTTGATGATCTTGGGATTATTTTAAAGCTATTGAAAAGCTCAAGATCCTCACATAGAGAACCACCCAAGATAAGCCAAAATGGAAGGTGAAAAGTATGTAAAGGATATGCCATAGTATTTGAGAAATGAGTTGGCTTTGGATTACCCCTTTTTGTATAAATGATAGGAGTGGAATTGAGTTAGGAATTGTTGACTTGAGCAAGTCCATTACTAAACCCATTTGATCCCCTCTTAATAGTGTGGGATCCCTATAACTCAAGAATAATAAAAGAACTATACTATAGCTTTCGGAAATGCATTCTTGAGCATGTATCATTTTCGATGGTCAATGATCCACGACACGATACCTTTGACTTGAGCGTTCCACTTGAGCTTGATGATGGGGTCATGCTTGGCTCAAGATGTACATGGAATATTGGTCACATAACTCTTTGAAGACTTCATTAGTATCCTCGTAAGTCATGAGGAAATCTTTGCATTATATGCCATCTTCACATGTGCCACCACGTGATCATCCGCAAGCTTCAAGCATGTAATCCTGTAAGATGCATATCTTGAACTTGACCTTGTATAACTTGATGACCATTACACTTGATGTCATAATCTCATGGGAACTTGTGATCTTTCTCTTGATTCATTCCCATGAGAATCACCTATCCCATGAAGAATTCAATCTTTCATCTTTATCTTGGTCAACATTCATCTTTACTCCATGATCAAGTGGTGTCCAGTCCAAAAGACACATGACAGATATATTGCGTGAATTATTGAGTCCTTATGATGACCTCAAATGGACAAGTGTTCAACATGAATATTCTCAGTCTTGTTGAGGAAATTGGCTTTGCTTTTGAATCATCTTAGTTCGAGGTTCTATACAACACGTGAGACCCAAAACCCGATCTTCAATAGATTGTATTCATTGCAACATCATCCATTCTTCTTATCATTATCCATGGGACAAACATCCATAGATCCATGATGCCATTGTTGCTTTATTTGAATCATCATTCATTACCAAGCCACAATGGATACATTTGTGTTGATGAACAATGTTCTTCATGCATTGCCTATGTAACTTTCCTTCAAATATATATATCTCAATGCAAACATTAATCCATAAGGATTGTCATTAATTACCAAAACTACACATGGCGACTACATGTACTTTCAAAAAGGCTTATGATGGCTCCCTTTATTAGTCTTTAGTGACGCATTGTGGATGCGCCACTAAGGACAAGCCACTAACAAGGGCTTAGGGGTGGCGCATTCTAAATGCGCCACCCCTACGACCCTTATGGGTGGCGCATTTCGGAATGAGCCACCCCTAAGCCCTTATGGGTGGCGCATTTCAGAATGCGCCACCCATAAGGTTCCTTAGGGGTGGCGCATTACTGGTGCGCCACTACCTGTACAGAATGTGCGCCACTAAATCTTTATTACAGAAAACAAAAAAAATTAATTTACAGAAAAAGAAAACAAAATACGGAAACAATTACATAAATGGAATCACATAAATTATTACAGAACTAGAGAAAGCATTACATGTTTTCGATTATTGTTTACAAGTATCGAATACAAGTTATTACAAATGAAACAAAAGAAAACCCTAAAACTAATCTTCGACTATTGTTTTCTTCACTCCATCTTGATAATGTTGATCATTTTGATCGATCTATTGCAGCAAACAAGTGAGTGTGAATGAAAATGGCATCATTGACCACATTTATCGTTTAAGCATATAGGAAGATACATACATACAACACAACTTCAATAAGAACTGATCAACTAAACTAGTAGCATAGCCAAAATGATGCATGATACATTTATACAAAGATGGAAAAGTGTTTGTCCGATAGAGATAAACTTATTTAGAACAAAAATCATCAATATTGTTCGGAACTAACAACGCTAAGCATGAAACAATGTAGCATGAAATTCACATCGATCGTCATCACTTGTGATTCCGCTCAGGGAATGGGCGGCATCCTTCTTTTGTCATGAAAGGCCTTGTGTCACGCAAGGCCTTTAGGAGGGCTTCTATCTCCCCATTGGATGGTGCAATGTTGCATTGGAAGAATTCCATGTATAGGCTTTTCACTAGTAGTGGCATGCCCTCACACCAAACCCAGAAATCATTGACCCTGCGAATGCATAGAGGAATTCGTAGAATTTCTATACCATATGGATCGGTGGTGAAAAGATAGTACAGGTAGCTCCCTTCCTGGAAAAGCTGGTGAGACCTAACCAAAGCACTTTAATAAAAGGGTGGTGTATCTTGGACAACTTCATGCTTGTCCATAAATCCATCAAAGCACTCCGTCGCAAGAAGATTGATGCACTCATGCTCAAGATTGATATGGCCAAAGCTTTCGACTCCATTGAGTGGACCTTCCTCATGAAAGTGCTGGAGCATAGAGGTTTTGGGACAAGTTAGCTGCGACGGCTGGCACTCCTGCTCTCCTCAGCCTCTTCCAAAGTGTTGATCAATGGCTCCCCTGGTGATAAATTCAGACATGGACGTGGACTCCGCCAGGGAGATCCTCTCTCCCCAATGTGGTTTGTGATGGTTATGGTTGTGCTGACCGCCCTCTTGCGTAAGGAAGAGGATGCCCATCTTCTACATATGTTAGCATAGTGGGGTATTCGGCATCGCATCTCCCTATAGGCAGACGACGTAATCACCCTTATCAGACCGTCGACAATGGTAGCCAAAGTGATCCGTGCTCTTTTGGAGATGTTTGGGCAGGCCTCAGGTCTTCGCTGCAACATGGGCAAGAGCAACGCCTCCTTGATAAGATGCACCCCGGAAGAGGTGGCTGCGCCGCTTGCTATCCTGGGATGCCAGACAACCTCTTTCCCGCTCAAATACATGGCCTCCCCTTGTCCATCTTCCTCCTAACCAAAGGTGACCTACAACCCTTCATTGAAAAAGTCGCCAATCATCTGCCTACGTGGAAAACGGCCCTGATCAGGCGTTCGAGCCGCCTGGTGTTGCTGAAATCCACCCTCACGGCTACCAATATTTACCCGATGCTCGCCATCAAACTTCCCAAATGGTTCCTCTCCTGCATTTACAAGCTCTGTCGTGGATTTCTCTGGCGAGGGCACGGAGGAGAGAAGGGTGGTGATAGCGTGAGATGTCGCTTCTCGTTGGATACCCCAAGTGGAAGGTTGAGATGTAGCGTAGCAGCAAATTTCCCTTACACGAGGACTGTAAGCTTTATCGAACCAGGAGGACTCCGAACGCTGCAAGTAGGTGTCAACGGCGCCAGATAATAAGTTGATGTGGACCTGCACACAAAACAAGTAACTTTGCTCCCAATGAGTACAGAGGGGTTGTCAATCCCTCTGGCCTTGACGTTTACAAAGGATAAAACGCACGGGGATAATGACAGTGGTGATAATAGCAACTGAAAGTAAAAGCAGGAAATAAATTGGAGGTGTAAACAATGGTGGAAATATGGACCGGGGTCCCATGATGTTCACTAGTGATGTCTCTCCCAAAAGATGATAAAATAGCTAAGTTGGGTGAACAAATTACAGCTGGGCAATTGACAGAATTATAAACGCAACGCAATGCTAATTATGCTACTGGAAAGCTAGAGGCTCAAAAGTATGGGCAGTATGCCAAGATAAGTAGACCAAAATCCATCTGCATCTACTCACTAATCATCTACCTTGAGATATCTATTTAGAACATCTCGCTAGTATTAAGTTGCAAGAAGTATGGGCAGTATGCCAAGACAAGTAGACCGAAATCCATCTGCATCTACTCACTAATCATCCACCTTGAGATATCTATTTAGAACATCTCGTTAGTATTAAGTTGCGAGCCCCACCCAAAGTCTAAACTAAAAGAATCAGACAACTGCATTAACAAACTTTGCGTAAGGTAAACAATCCTTGCAACCGCGGTTACAAGCACCGTTGTTTTCTCGCTGGTGGCAACAACACATCCCCTAGTCTCATGTTTCTGTCACTCAAGAAAGACATCGGGGGGGGGGGGGCATGAACCCACAATCATGCATAAACGCTCCCTCTTGGAGTTACTATCTACTACTTGGCCAAAGCAATAAAAAGTAACGGAGAACATGCAAGAATTACTCAAGAACAAAATAAAAAAAGTTAACGAAAATATATAACTCATCACGATCTGAACATAATCTCATAATCAATTGGATCCCAACAAATACAGCATAGCAACAGTAGGAAAATTACATAGGTGCCTTGATCATGTAGGGAAGCTCAGAAGGACTAAGAATTGAAGCACAAGATTTGAGAAAAGACATCACATAGCTACTGGTCATGGACCCATGGTCCAAGGGGGACTACTCACGACACATCCGGGAAGCGTCCATGGTGGTGGAGAAGCTCCCGGAGGTCAATCCTCCCTTCGGCGGGGTGCCAGGAAGAGGTCTTCTGGTGCTCCCGATCTTGGAAGCGCGGCGGAGGCAGAACATAAAGGAATTCTGCGATGCGGGTGTCTCTCTGAGGTTTTTCGGAACAAAGAGGAATATAGGCCGAAAGGGGGCGCCAGAGGTGGGCCAGGGCGCCCAGGCGGCCACTTGATGCGTCAGGGTCTGGCCGCGCCACCAAGGCGCCTGGGTGCCTAGTGGGCCCTACTTAATGGCTCCGGAAGCTTCCGTTCTGCTGATTTATTATCTGATTTTTATGGAAATTTTGGAGCTTTGTAAATTTGGGTAAAAAGCTTCAACTTACAGACACAGCAGACAAAAATTGGCACTAGGTGCACTGAGTTAATAGGTTAGTCCAAATATGTGTAAAAAGATATAAAAGTGTAGCAAAACACATAGCAATGTCACATAAAAGAGCATGGAACAAGCAGAAATTATAGATACATTTGGCACGTATCAACATCCCCAAGCTTAATTCATGGTCGTCCTCGAGTAGGTAAATGATAACACAGATAATTTTTGTGGTGACATGCTAACCAAATATAAGAACTTCAAAGTAAAGCAAGTAAGATGTGGAATTCAAGTCAAGATAATAACAAGCAAGAGTCTATATCTAGTATTGAAATTAGCAAAGTATGAACATAAACGTGCAAGAGCTCTCGCTATCCGTGACTCGAATGTCTCCAAATGATGTTTGCATGCAAGAAATGGGAGATGGGTTTAGAGAATAAAAAATAATATATAGTTTAATTGAGAACTTAATTTACTAAAGTTTCACAATTGGTCTCCTTCGGGATCTTATTTTGACTCATCCCCAGACCACTAGTCATGTACAAGTCAAACTGATCCTCTCCCTTTCGACTTTGAGCACTCATGCAATGGATGAGTGCGAGCAAGATACGTTGGCACTTAGGATGGCAAAGAGAGAAATGATGGGGAAGGAAGACAAAAATGGTGTGAAAGGATCACATCAATGAGGACAATCATAGGCGAGATATGATGTGAAGAGTAGGGATTGCCATGCAACAGATGCACATATGAGCTAAGGTAAGCTCTCCAATGGAACTAGTGGGGGTGCATCCAACTTGCTTGCTCATGAAGACCTAGAGCTCTTTTGAGGAGGCTCATCCTTGGAATATGAAAGCCAAGTTCTATAGTGTAAGGGTCCCCACATAGTTATGCATGAATGATAATCTCTATGGAGTACAAATCCAACAATGGAGTACGAGTGTGGATCTTTCAAAAGGAATAGTAGTGTTGCCCCCTTCTAACTTTTTATTTCTTTTTTTCTCTTTTTTTGTATTTTTGTGGCCTATTTGGCTCTTTCTATTTATCTCTCATTTGTCCTCTTTGGGATCTTTTAATTTTTCCTCTTTGGGATCTTTTCCTCACTTAAGTGCAACACTCTATATTTTACAAGAATACACTTTACAAGAAGTACTCAACATAAAGAAGAATGAAAACTATCATGATGTATGCAAATGTATGCCTCTGCCAGTGTAGCAAGATATGCAATGATACTAACACGTTATGTAGCAATAATAAGGGCAAGGCCCAACTATCATGCGGCTCCTCGATCAAGCAAAACCACGTATGACATGAAGATCAAGTCATGAGATGGTGGATGTTGCATGGCAATGTATCTCGGAAAGGCTATGGAAATTTCTTGATAGGTAGCTATGGTGGTTGTTTTGAGGAAGATATAAGGAGGTTTATGATGACAAAGCGTATCATGCCAAGGTTTTGGATGCACCGGCAAAGTATGCGCCAAATTTTAAGACGAGAAAGGGCAATACACAGTACCGAAGGGGCTAGCAAAATATGGAAGGTGGAAGTGCCAACAATCGAATACTCGCATTAGTCCAAAGAACTCATGCACTTATTATCGTTAACTCTCTATCTAATCATCAGGTTCACAAAGAGAAAATTACCCCGAGGAGGAGTGTATGGGGGTTTGGTTATCCTTGCGCATCCTTAACCCATGGTACGTGAGGGTACTCTATATATTCCAACCCCTCTGGAGGTTAGCGATACATCTAGTAGGTAGAGTTCTCAACTAATGTTTTGTATTTTTCGAAAATAAGCACGGATTGCCCAAAATACGACACCTATCACTAATAGGCTCAAGCTCTTGGCACCAAAAGTACAAACATTACTAAAATCAATACCTCAAAACTATTTCATGTTACTACTACACTTGTAATAGCAACCTTAATTACCTACTCATGCAAGACACACAACTCAGTGCAACAAGCCAACTCTCTAAACAATATAAGCATGAAAACTCAAGAGAGTTCCTAAATCAACCTAAATAAAAACTCTTGAAAAGATAAGCATGAAAACTAAGAGCTAAGAATGACAACAACTATGAAAAGATAAAGAACACACACAAAAAGAAAGATAAGCATGCAAGCATATGTTGTGTTCTAGGGTGGAGTGGAGCGTGTTTCTCTCCCAAACAATGAAGGCTACGATCCAACTTCACATGAACATCAAGAAAAACGAAAACAAACTAAAAAGTAAAAAAGCAAGACGCTCCAAGTTTAGCACATAACATATGAAGTGATAAAATATAGCATGAAGAAAGATGAACTGATGATTGTTGATGGAGAAGGGGATGCACGGGGGCATCCCCAAGCTTAGACGCTTGAGTCTCCTTGGATAGTTCTTGGGGTGCATGGGGGCATCCCCAATCTTGAGCGCTTGACACTCCCGAATCATATTTCATCATCTTCCTTCACATACTTGAAAACTCCCTTCATACGAAATTCATCATAAGCTGATTAGAGTGCTTAGTACCCATGATAAAATAATTTTTATCCACAGGAAATAAATATATTCTTGAAGAGATACTGTTTCTCAAGATTAACAAACAGTTTTTTGCAAAGAAAAAGCAAGCTTAAGATTTGCAAAATGATGAAAACGCAAAACGTGGCACAATCTGTGAAAACAGACCAACATGTAGTAAATAATTTTTTCGGGGTACTTGTGCAACTCAAATAAAAAAACTCAGAATAGAAGCATGAAAGGTAATTGTATAGAGCAAGCTGTCAAAACAATTCAGATCAAAAAGATGATCTGGTGATTTTTGGCTATTTTTTCCGTCAAGGGGACAAAATATGTTTCTGGACAACATGTCACAATATTTGAACTTTCTTGTAATCGGAGGCTAAAACTTGGCACCAAACTTGAAAATAAAGATACAATGATGTTTCTACAGTAGTAACAAGCATCAAGACCACTAAAACTGAAAGTAAAATTATCTTGGGTTGCCTCCCAATAAACGCTTTCTTTTATGCATTTTAGCTAGGCATCATACAAGAAGATCAAGTTTTGTCAATATCAAAAGAATAGCTTGCACGTGTAACGGACTCATAAGGTAACTTAATATTCTTTCGAGGTAAGTGTTCCATTCCCTTTTTCAAGGGGAACTGGAATCTAATGGTCCCTTCTTTCGTGTCAATGATAGCACTAACGGTGTGAAGAAAAGGACGTCCCATAATAATTGGACATGAGGGATCACACTCAATGTCCATGACAAGAAAATCAACGGGAACATAATTATCATTGACAAGAATAAAAAAATCATCAATTCTTCCTAAAGGTTTCTTTACGGAAGAATCAACAAGACGAACACCAAAAGAACATGTATCAAAAGGTTTCAAATTGAGCATATCATGCATTCTTTTGGGCATAACGGAGGCACTAGCCCCAACATCACATAAAGAAAAGCAAGAGAAATTATTCAATTTAATTTTGAATATGGTATCCCAACCATCTTCTAGCTTCCTAGTGATAGACGTCTCTAGCTTGAGCTTCTCCTCCCTAGCTTGAGCTTCTCCTCCCTAGCTTTGATAAGAGCATTGGTAATATGCTCGGTGAAGGCAATGTTAAGTGTGCTAGTGTGGGGGGTCTTTAGCTATTATTTGCAAAAAGGTGATAACTTCAGAGATACGACTATTATCAAAATCAAGATCACTACCATTAATTAAAATGGTGTTGATGTCATCTAAGCTCATTCTCTTGGTAGTCTCTAGATTGATGGGACCTTCTTGTCCTAAAGTTGAGGTATTAGCATCACCATTAATAGGTCCAATGGAACTAGGGGTGGGTTGGGTGCTAAAAGTTTTGAGATCCTCAACAACTTGTATAGTGGAGATAGTAGTGTGTGTAGGAAGGCTCTTAATCCTATCTTCCTCTTCCTTTTCTATAGACGAAACCACTTCAAGTTTGGCTTCCATTTGATTTATCAAGTTAGCCTGGGTACATGACATATTGGAAACTTGGGTTTCCGTAGTGGTGATCCTAGTCTGAAGATTGGAGATCTCAATGTTCAGACTCTGAAGTTGTCTCCCAATGTTTTGCAAGATAGAAGAGTGCTCATCTAATTGTCTAGATAAGGTCTTATTTTATTCATATTGGGTGTGCATGTAATTCTTAGTAGCCTTCTCTATTTCTAATATTTTCTCATAACTAGGCATGTCTCTATCTCTGCGAGTGGAGTTTTTGGTGCTAGGATAAGTGTTGTGGTTCCCATAGTTTTTGGATGGGAACGGTCTAGGATTATTGCTACCAAAATTACTCCTATAATCATTATTATTAAATTTGTTCCTAGAGATAAAATTAACATCAACTTGCTCTTGAGCAACCAAAGAATTCAAAGGAACATCATGAGGATCAATAGGAGCTTGCTTAATAAGTAAAGACATAATCATGTCAACTTTTTCATTTAAAGAGGATATCTCCTCAATAGAGTTTACCTTCCTACCTGCTGGAGTTCTTTCGGTGTGCCATTGAGAGTAGTTTGCCATCATCGCATCCAATAGCTTTGTGGCAGCACCAAGTGTAGTTGACATAAAGGTTCCTCCCGCGGTCGAGTCTAATAGATTCCGCGAGGTAAAGTTCAAGCCTGAATAGAAAGTCCGGATAACCATCTGATACGCGAGAGATGATAATTGCTTCTCGCCCTACGTTGGTTACCCCAAGTGGAAGGTGAGATGCAGCGTAGCGGCAAGTTTCCCTCAGTGAAGATACTGAGGTTTTTCTCCAGTAGGACTGCAGAGATGATAAGTAGGTGTCAGCGGCGCAACTAACGTGGACTTGCACAAAGACACAAATAACTTTGCTCCCAACGAAATTCAGAGAGGTTGTCAATCTCTCCGGTCTTGTTGTTTACAAAGGATCAAAACACAAGGGATACTGATAATGATAGCAACTCAAAGTAAAAGCAGAAAAGTAAATGAGCGTGTAAACAGTGATGAGAATTTGGACCGGGGTCCCGTGATGTTCACTAGTTATGTCTCTCTCCCAAAAGACGATAAAACTGCTATGCGAGGTGAACAAATTACAGATGGGCAATTGACAGGATTATAAACGCACCGCAATGCTAACTATGCTACAAAGAAAGTAAGAGGCTTAAAAGCATGGGCAATACGCCAAAATAAGTAGACCGAAATCCAAATGCATCTACTACTAATTAATCATGCACCTTGAGAACATCTCGCTGGTATTAAGTTGCGAGCCCCACCCAAAGTGTAAACCCAAAGCAACAGACAAGTGCATTAAAAAGCACTTTGCGTAAAGTAAACAATCCTTGCACCGTGGTTACAAGCACCGTTATTTTCCCCCTTGTGGCAACATCACATACCCTAGACTCATGTTTTTTTCACTCAAGCGTGTCATCAGGGGGCATGAACCCACAATCGATCATAACGTTCCCTCTTGGAGTTACCACCTACTACTTGGCCAAAGCAATAAACAACAACGGAGAACATGCAAGAATTACTTAGGAACAAAAATATAAAATATAAGAGCCAAATATATTACTCTATCACAATCTGAACATAATATCATAATCCATCAGATCCCATCAAACTCAGCATAGCAACAACAGAAAGATTACATATGTGCCTCAATCATGTAGGGCAGCTCACGAGGTCTAAACCATGAAGAACAAAGAGGGGAGGAGAACATCACATAGCTACTGATCACGGACCCATGGTCCAAAGGAAACTACTCACGGCACATCCGGGAAGCGTCCATGGTGAAGGGGAAGCTCCCGGAGGTCGATCTTCCCTCTGGCAGGGTGCCGGGAAGAAGTCTGCTGGCGCTCCCGATCTTGGAAGCGCGGCGGCGGCGGAACAAAGGCGAGATCGCGAAAAAGGGTTCTGTCTTCGGTGGTTTTGCATCACGGGGAATAAATAGGCGAAGGGGGGAAGCCAGGGGGGCCACCAGGTGTCCAGGCGGCCACCCGGCGCTGCCCCACCCTTGGTCGCGCCACCTGGCCGCCTAGGTACCAGGTGGGGTCCCTCCGGCCCTCCTTCGGTACTCTGGAAGCTTCTGTTACGCTGATTTTTTTATCTGAATTTTCCCGCATTTTTGGAGCACTTTTAATATGGGGGAAAATTAAAATAGAAAAACAGCAAAAAACAGAAACTGGCACTGGGCTGCACTGAGTTAATAGGTTAGTCCAAATATGATCAAAAGTGTATGAAAGTGTATCTAGATCATAGCAATATCATACAAAACATGCATGGAGCAAGCAGAAATTATAGATACGTTTGGGACGTATCAACATCCAAGTACTCAATCCACGTGTAGGGCAATTCTTAACAAAAGATTTCATGCATTCCCAAGCTTGGGCAACATGTTCATTATCCAATTTCTTAAAATTCATAATATTACTTCTTAACTGGATAATCTTAGCATGTGGGTAGTACTTTCCAATAAAAGCATCCTTGCACTTATCCCAAGAAACTATGCTATTCCTAGGCAAGGATTGAAGCCATATTTTAGCTCCTCCTCTCAAGGAGAAAGTAAAAATCTTAAGCTAAAGAATATCACCATCTACATCTTTGTACTTTTGCATATCACAAAGCTCAACAAATTGTTTAAGTGCAAAGCAGCATCATCCCCAGCACCGGAGAATAGATCTTTCATAACAAGGTTTAGCAAAGCAGGTCTAAATTCATAAGAAGGTGCTACAGTGGAAGGTGGAGCTATAGGAGTGCTGGTAAAGTCATTGTTGTTGTGACTAGTGAAGTTGCACAACTTGGTGTTCTCAGTAGAACCCATAGTAACATCAGCAAGCAAGAACAAAGCAAGTAATTTTTTGTGGTTATGTTTAAAAGACACTAAGATAAAAACTAAAAGGTAAACTAACACGACTAAAAAGAAAAGGTAAAAGTTAGTGTGCAACTCCCCTATCTTGACAATGGGAGTCCCCGGCAACGGCGCCAGAAATTAGGTTGATAGCGCGCGATGGCGCTTCTCGTTGGCTACCCAAGTGGAAGGTTGAGATGTAGAGTAACCGCAAATTTCCCTTACACGAGGACTGTAAGGTTTATCGAACCAGGAGGACTCTGAACGCTGCAAGTAGGTGTCAACGAAGCCAGATAATAAGTTGACGTGGACCTGCACACACAAGAAGTAAATTTGCTCCCAATGAGTACAGAGGGGTTTTCAATCCCTCCGGCCTTGTTGTTTACAAAGGATATAACGCACGGGGATAATGATAGTGGTGATAGTAGCAACTGAAAGTAAAAGAAGGAAATAAATTGGAGGTGTAAATAGTGGTGGAAATATAGACCGGGGTTCCATGATGTTCGCTAGTGATGTCTCTATCCCAAAAGATGATAAAGTAGCTAAGTCGGGTGAATAAATTACAGCTGGGCAATTGATAGAATTATAAACGCATCGCAATGCTAATTATGCTACTGGAAAGCTAGAGGCTCAAAAGTATGGGTAGTACGCCAAGACAAGTAGACCGAAATCCATTTGCATATACTCACTAATCATCCACCTTGAGATACTTATTCAGAACATCTTGCTGGTATTAAGTTGCGAGCCCCACCCAAAGTGTAAACTCAAAGCAACAGAGAACTGCATTAACAAACTTTGCGTAAGGTAAACAATCCTTGCAACCACGGTTACAAGCATCGTTGTTTTCTCCTTGGTGGCAACAACACATCCCCTAGTCTCATGTTTCTGTCACTCAACATAAACATCGGGGGCGGGGGGGGGGGGGGGGCATGAACCCACAATCATGCATAAACGCTCCCTCTTGAAGTTACTATCTACTACTTGGCAAAAGCAATAAAAAGTAACGGAGAACATGCAAGAATTACTCAAGAACAAAATATAAAAGGTAAACCAAATATATAACTCATCACGATCTGAACATAATCTCATAATCCATCGGATCCCAGCAAACACAACATAGCAATAGTAGGAAAATTACATAGGTGCCTTGATCATGTAGGAAAGCTCACAAGGACTAAGAATTGGAGAACAAGATTGGAGAGAAGACATCACATAGCTACTGGTCATGGACCCATGGTCCAAGGGGGACTACTCACGACACATTCGGGAAGCGTCCATGGTGGTGGAGAAGCTCCCGGAGGTCAATCCTCCCTCTGGCAGGGTGCCGGGAAGAGGTGTTCTGGTGCTCCCGATTTTGGAAGTGCGGCGGGGGCGGAACAGAGGAATTTCGCGATGTGGGGGTCTCTCTTAGGGTTTTCGGGACGAGGAGGTAATATAGGCCGAAGGGGGACGCCAGAGGTGGGCTAGGGCGCCCAGGCGGCCACCTGGCGCAGCCAGGGGGTGGCCGCGCCACCAGGGGTGCCTGGTGGCCCCCTGGCCCTCCTTCGGGGCTCTGGAAGCTTCCGTTTTGCTGAATTTTTATATTATTTTTCTGGAATTTTTTGAGCAATGTAAATTTGGGTAAAAACCTGCAACTTACAGAGATCAGCAGACATAAAATTGCACTGGGTGCATTGAGTTAATAGGGTAGTCCAAATATGTGTAAAAAGATATAAAAGTGTAGTAAAACACATAGCAATGTCACATAAAAGAGCATGGAACAAGCATAAGTTGTAGATACATTTGGGACATATCAGGTGGCCACTGTCTGGTTAAATGGGATTTTGTTTGTGCACCGGTGGAGTATGGTGGTCTGGGAATCAAAAACCTGAAGCTTCTCAATGATGTTCTCATGATAAAATTGAGATGGTTGGAACTCACTGAGACGGACAAACCCTGGGCAGGATTTGTGATGAAAATTCCTGATAGAGCAGATGTCCTCTGTCGTGCGGCCATCCAGTGTTCTCTAGGCGACGGTAGAAAGCTTCGATTCTGGATGGGCAACTGGCTGGACAGCTCAAACCTACAGCAGATTGCGCCCACCCTGCTCCTGCTGATCAAACCGGCTGCGAGACGCCACTTGGTAGCAGACATCCTCCCTGACAACAAATGGATTCTCGACATCTCAGGGCAGCTATCTGTCCCAGAAATTGCTGAAACGATCCTCCTCTTCGAGCGCTTCCAGAGCATCTCCCTCACAGAGCACTCCGACAGGTTTGGTTGGCGCCTGGAAGCTAGTGGATCTTACTCCGCTGCATCGGTGTATTAGGCATTCTTCTACAGTCAATGCTTTGCGCCTGGAGCCCTCGAGCTATGGGATTGTTGGGCCCCCAACGAAATCAAAGTCTTCATGTGGATGTCCCTTAAAAATCACCTTTGGACTGCCGACCGTTTGCCGATTCGCTACCTCATGCACCCAGAGCTCTGTGTCTTTTACTGCCAAGAGGAGGAAACCTTGAACCACCTGCTGGCCGATTGCTCTTATGCCAGCCAAGTCTGGTACCCACTTCTTCTGGGTTGGCACCTCCACCATGCAATACCCGCTCGAGACACAGAGTTGGTCGAATGGTGGAGCTCTATGGGAAAGCTGGCCTCCGGAGATGGACGACGATCGCTCCTCTCGTTCATTAGCTGTGCGTGTCGTATGTTGTGGCTGGAACAGAATCGTCGAGTTTTTGACAAAGTAGCCCTATTACCACATGTGCTAGTTTCTCAGATAAAAGCGGACTGGCTACTGTGGTGTACTGCAAGATGTAGACCGGTAGATGATGATATGGGTTGAGTGATCGTAGCTGATCTACCCTATAAATTTTGTAATTGTAACACACACACCCCCTAATTAATAAGACATGTGTTGTATGTTTTTTTAAGAAAAGATAGTACAGACCAACTCTTCGTTCCATGATCCATCGGCTGCAGGAATAGTCGAACCTAAACCTACTTTTTCTGAGGCTAACACACGCTTTATTAATTCATAATGTTTACAGGGCGAACACAAACCGTGGCAAGTAAAGAAAAAGGCAATTAATTAGAGAGTGCTTCGTTGTAGCCCACCTAGCGAACACTTTAAGAGCATCCATGTGCTGCGTTCTCACGCTTCCTTCAGATTTTATTTTTATTTTTTGTGTATACACATTTTTGATCTTTAATATTAGTTTTTTTGGTTTTTTGGTTCTTGCACGGTTTTTCTAACATTTTTTAGAAAATAATTTTTCATTTTAAAAATAAAATAAAAAGAAAAACACGAATCTTCTTTCGCGAAAGGCACCTCGCATGCCTTTAAAAAGAGGAACTTCGCGTGCTTATAAAAAGAGGCACAACACGTGGCTCTAAAAGAAAAGGCAGCGAGAGGCACGACGCATAACTCTAAAAAGAGGCACCTCGCATGCCTCTATAAAGACACCATCGTGTCTTCGCGGGAGGCAATTTACTTCTGAGAAAGGCACATCGCATGCTTTAAAAAAAAGACACCCCGTGTGCTGTTTAAAAAAAAGACAGGAACGCGTTTCGCGTGAAGGCACAAATCTGCTTTCATAAAAAGCACGCTAAGAGCCACTGAAAATGGAAAAATGAAACCTCTACAGCGCGACAAGTGCCTCGCGTACAAAACGCCACTTGTCGAGCGTGGAAAGGGTTGGTGTGTGTTTATTGAAAAAAAATACTCGCTAATTAGTGATTTCGATAAAGAAGACCCAATTAATCACAATGGATATAAATTATAATCATGAGTTGAAAAAATTATATACATTAAAAAAATTAATCAAATTATAAATTATTTACGTATTGATTTAACATATATAAATAAATTATTCTTAAATATAAAAATGCTAAATTGTTAAATGAAATAAATGCATATAATTAAATTATTAAGTGCAATAAATACATATGATTTCAAAATGTTTATGTTTTTTAAAACCACATATTATTTTAAGAAAAATACTCCCTTTGATCCATAAAAGGTGTCGCAGACTTTTAATGGATCGAAGGAAGTAATATATTAAATTTTGAAATTAACTCTAATTTATATGTATTTTACCTTGTCTCAAAATTTTTATTTTACCACACACGCAAGAGACCAACATGTATATAATTTATAAGTATAAGAAATATATTTATCTCTTATTATTATTTCTTCCAACCACATGTCCTAACATTTGTGTTTATAAATTATTTAAAGCTAAAATAATATATAATTTTAATAATATCAATGCAAAATGTTCTTGAATAATACATGAGTTTAAAAATTGTAGTACAAAATGTTTTAGAATAATACATTATTTTAAAAATAACATAATAAAATTATTTTAAAATGCATGATTATAATTTACATATATTGTATTATATTTTTGAAAACATATTAGTGTAAACTTGAACAGTACAAATGGACTGTGTGGTCCACTTAACGTTTGTAGATTATATATATTTGTTAGCCTTTTGACACGAGCTAAGCCCAGTGGCGTAGTGGTTCTGTTCTCACACGATTTTTACCTTATACTAGAAGAATATCCCGCGCGTTGTCGTGGAAGCCTTTATAAAAACTCTACACCGTAAATTGGAAGGATATAAGGTGCATGTAAGTATAAGTGGATGGCATAAAAAAAATAATTGGCTATAATAGTGGAAGATGCGGATAGCTTGCATATTGCGATATCATCTTAGTAGTATTTTGTTAGTGAATGATATGGATAAATTACTGTCTACAATAATGAATGTGGATAGCTTGCATGTTAAGATAGACGTTATAAATGCATCTTAGTGGAATTTTGCTTTATAAGAGATATAGATTTATGGGTCACTTACTCGTGAACCCACTTGCACGCCACATTGGCACCACATTAGCAGGACTACACACATATACACATGAAGGTACCATATTTTCATGCTTAGACAAGTTACAACACTAATTTCGTGCCATAAATTATTAATTTTTATTCTATGCATGCAATGCTTCCACTTCATCAATGCATGCATGTTAGATATAAGTTATTTTTGCATTAGATTTCATCCTTCATATTTTATTAGAAATGACAATTATTTCGTTTGCATTTTTATGCACTTTACTTTTTAAAAAAATTACATGTTCTTCTCATTAGTTTTAGATGCTTTTGTAGAAATTATTTATGCACTTTTAACATAGTTGCAAGAAACCACACATTTTATAGATCGCATCACAATAACGAATAGAAATAACATGCTGAATTACAAGCTTATTGTGAATCGTTCATAACATCCAATAAATGAGTACATGACGCTCACCCAAAGGGCATTGTGGGGTTCAACAAGATGGAATTAGCAGGGCACCACCTGCCCCCAACTATCTCCTCGAAACGGCTCCCAAGAAATTGAGAAAAGGGACAAGAAAACAAGATATGGTTCGAGTCCTCTCCAACCTTGCACACGGGGCACACTCCCCATTTCTCGGACTGTTACGCTCCAGGACCTTCACCCCAAAAGGCACCCTGACGCGGATCTCTTGACCTTATCTCCACTAACCTAAATATGTGATGAAAGATTTGTTCCTAAGAGATATTCTTCTAATTAAGAGAAGGCGGGTCTTTTTCGGCTTTCTCTTTTCACCATCTCAACAAATATCCTTGGTGATACTCCTCCGAGAAACTTTAATGGAGTCATCATATCATGCGGATCGGCACACTAAGCAATGATATAACAATTTTGGTCGAAAAACCACCCTAGTAGAGTCACCATACAACCCTCAGTGGCCATAATTTATGGAGTGTGCTCTAAATCCGAACTGTGAGCCTCCATATTTGAAGATTTTTTTAATGTTTAATGTGAGGCAATAACCCCACAGTCTTTTATTTCCAGAAATTCCAGACCTGTTTAAATTCGCTCCCACAAGGAGTCGAACCCAGGACCTGGCGTGCTACTAGGTTTGCTGTAACCACTAGGCTACATGCCTGTTCGCTCCATATTTGAAGATTGAGGAGGTGATATAAAGAGCTGTCCATCCATCCAAATATTGGCGACATGGACATCTCAAGACACACTCTCCTTTTCGACATGGCCTATATCCTTGTGTCGCCTACGTTTGGGCCACCGCCACCATTGGTGCCATCATAATTTGGCTTGATCACCTCCACTCGGTCGGTTATGGACCTCTCATGCTTTCCCGCATGCCCGCACCTTCTTCCTATTGTCCGTGTACACTATCCTTTCACCTCGCAACCTCAAGGTAAATTCTTCACACTTTTCTTGTATATTTATTTTAGTGACTCACAAATACGTATAGAAAATATAGGATATAAGATATGTGTAGATGGATGCGATGGAAGAGATAATTTTGTTAGGAATTTTATCACTTATACCACTAGTTTTATCCCACTACTTAGTTTTTCCACTAGGAGTTTCAGTAACTCAAAAATTTCATTCTCTTTTAGGCGCATGCTTAAAAATGTCACTAGACACTGTTACTATCGTCTCAAAGATTTTTTACCATGTTACATACACAAAATAACCATGAACCAACTTGACAACTCTCCTGTATCTCACTATGACAAAGTGTGTGTCTCACACGATCCCCGATAACATTCTTATTTTTCTCTAAAATTATTTGCTTGCTTACTCCTATAAAATGGGAGCAACACTTATTATTGTGCTATAGAGAGATATGACATGTGGTTCTAGGATTATTTCGGTCATATAATTGTTGGGGTTCGCAGCAGAAAACACAAATTTTTCCTAACTAGCGTTTCCCATAACCCAAGATCTAGCTAGCCGTATTACTGTAACGGAAAGGAGTGCGGAATAACATACCTCGGGGTGTAGTCCGTTGCGCGGGAAACGTTCCCGAAAACGTGGCTGGTGTAGTCGACCCCTCTCCCCTAGCAAGGTGGGACTAAAGTCCCTTGCTAGGGGGAGGTGGCCGGCCAAGGGGGGAGGGATGCGCCACCCTCATGGGCCCTAGGGCCCATGGCGCCTCCCCCCTAGCAAGGTGGGACTAAAGTCCCTTGCTAGGGGGAGGTGGCCGGCCAAGGGGGGAGGGATGCGCCACCCTCATGGGCCCTAGGGCCCATGGCGCCTCCCCCCTAGCAAGGTGGGACAAAAGTCCCTTGCTAGGGGGAGGTGGCCGGCCAAGGGGGGAGGGATGCGCCACCCTCATGGGCCCTAGGGCCCATGGCGCCTCCCCCCTCTTTCCTTTTTTTCTTTTTCTTTTTCCCTTTATTCCCCTAATGGGCCTCTTTCATAAATAAGGCCCATATCACATTTTAATAATAATAAAAATGTTTTTAATTATTAATTAAATTAATTAATAACTAAAACATATTATTCCTTCTCCCGGTGATCCGGAACACCTTCCGGCTCACTCCGAAACTCCTTCAAGTCAACACGGAACTTTTCCGGTGCTGCTTCCTTTATTCTCCGGTAACTCCGATAGTTCCGAAAAGGTCTCATATTTCATCGAGCCCTTAAGTTTGTTACCCTATGAGCTGAGAACACTGCAGTCATGACCGAGATGAGGCTACGGTCAATGATCATCAGCGGGACCTGGATGCCCATAATGACCCCTGTGCATTCCGAATATCAAAACCGATTGGACCTTACGTCGTATATCATTCCCTTTGTCGTCGATACTAGATTAGTCTGCGATTCGATCAATGACATCCTATGTCTGGTTCAACCTCGTTACCGAAAAATCCTTATTCACTCATTCCGTGATATTCATCCCCGTGACCTAGTCACACGCTGCGCAGCTTTATGGATGGAATCTCACCGAGTGGGCCCTGAGTATCTATCCGTCACATGGATTGACAAATCCCGCTCTTGTAACAACGGAATACCGAAGATACAACCGTTATGGCCAACATATTTCAGTCAGACGGTGGTATGTAAGTCAAAGCATCAGAGAAGATAGCAATTATGCAAGTACTCACGGTCAAAGGAACGGTCTACTACATTCTGTAATTACAACACTGACCCTTCATAAGTTTGATCATGTTGTAATGCTTACGTTGGGTAATGTTCATCACGTCAGTCATCCAGTGAGGAGACCTCACAGCCAATAGACTTAATTGTCCATGATCGTGAAACAACGATCATCATGTTGACCATGAACTAGTTATTGATATAGAGGCTAACTAGGAACATTGGGTGTTTCTATACCACACCTGTATCATTGTTTCACTGATACAGTTCTAGCACGGTATGAAACTGGTTATGAACTTGCTTAGATATATTGGAATAATCATATATTATTTGCCTCTAGAGCATATATCCAACAGTCTCCTGATGACCCTAAACTGTAGGGAATCGTTTGTAGCGTTTTCGATAAATAAGAGTGTCAAACCCAACGAGGAGTAGAAGGTATTGGTAAGTGACTTTGGTAAAGAAATAGCTGCAGGAACTGAAAGATAACTTTTAGGTGTTTTCGATATAAGCAGCAAAAAGGTAAAAGCGAGCAAAGTGAAACGAACCGAGGAGTAACAAGTGGACCAATCCGTTTGAGCAAAGGAGAGGCCTAGCAACTTAACTTATAAAGGCTAAAGCGTTCTTGAGGACACACGGGAGAAATAGTCACGTGCTTTTGCCATATTCCGCATTGGTACTATGTGTTTTGCTGATAAGTGTTGAGTGGGTGGATCTATGCTAGTGCACCCTCTAGACTAAGATAAGTGCACTCTTATGATTAAACACCTTGCAAGCATCCGTAAATACAAGATATTAATTAAGGCAAAAGCCTAACCATAGCAATATGATCGGTGATCCATTGTTCCTTTCTGCAAAAGCGTGCGAACTGGGGTTCAGGTTTCTGTCACTCCGGCAACCCGCCGTAAGAAATATTTTTACACAATGCATTCCCCTAGGTCCTTAATAAGGCGAAGTGTTGAGTGTTCGACTCACACAACACCACTAGGAAAATAACAACACAACTTAAATATCAAACAACACATATTACTTCAACATCATATGACTACTAGCAACTAGACTTCTCCCATGTCCTCAAGAACTAAAGTAACTACTCACAAGACATAAAAGAGATCATGATCAGTGGAGGTAAATAGATGATAAACAATCTGGACACAATAATATTTCTCCAACAAAACTCAATAGCATTCATCACACGGTAGTAATCAACACCGGTAGAGTAGAGAGGATAGATAGTATGGATTACAACATAAGTTGAACTTGTAAGGTGAGATTGGATGGTGGTGAAGATGGTGCTGATGTTGGGGATGATGTTGATGATGATCTCGATGATGCCCGTGACGATGGTGATGACGACGGAGATGATCTCCCCTTCCGAGAGGTGTTCTCCCCTGCGGAATCTGCCCGCCGGAGATGTCTTTTATCCTCTGTAGGTTTCTGCCACGGAGCGGCGGCGGAACTCCGAAAACTCTCTCCTTTTTAGGGTTTTTGGAATATGTGCGATATAAAGGCCAAAGGGGGGAGCCAGGGTGGCCCCAGGGGTCCAAGCGCCCTTCCTGCGCGGCCAGGGTGGGGGCCGCGCCAGGTGGACGCCTGGGCACCCTGTGGCCCCCCTCTGGCCCCTCTTCGACGTGTTTTCATTAATCTTCTGAAAATAACCCCCGTCGATTTTCAGGTAATTTGGAGGTATTCTTATTCAGCAACTCAGCGTCCACTTTTTACCGCTGAATCCCGCGTCTGCTGCTTCGGCATCGGAAAGTTGCAAACTGTGTAAAATAAGCCAAAACAACATAAGAACAACATCATAACATGAAATATATCAATGAATAAGAAAGAATTACTATATAAAATAGTGATGCATTTTGGACGTATCAACTCCCCCAAGCTTAGACCTCGCTTGTCCCCAAGCGAATACTGAGCTCGGTAAACCTGTCGACAAGTTTAGAGAGTGAAGTGTCGATAAATGGAATACGAACAAGAAGCATCAAGGTTTCTTCATCAAACTCAAGCATCCTCAACATCAACATCAACCTCAAGTCATAAGGTCCTTATGAGAGAGTAATAACAATTATAATCAAAAGTAAGGCTGAGAAAACTCACCAAATTATGGAAAACATATCCTTGGTCAAAGGACAACTAATAACTTTTACTTTTTCTCTTTCTAAATATGATGAAACAATTTGAAACTTTTTGAAAGAACATGTTATTAGTCATGAAGTGGAAATGCTAACACAAAGGAAGATGTTCGCTTGGCAAAAGCTTTCGCAAACAACTTACTTATCAAAAGATAATGTCAACGATGATATGGCATGGCAAAACTTAATGCAACATTATATGGATGAATCCTCATCAACACCAAGTGTCTGTTCTCTTTGGGAAAAGAAAGAAGTAGGAAAACTGACTCAACATAAAATTAAAGGAAAGGCCTTGTTAAAGACAAAGAGGGAAAACTCATGTGCTATCCCTAAATCAAACAGAATGAAAATAAATTTTTGGGGGTGCATAGTTTGTCAACGAATGCTAATAGATAGCTCAATTACTTCTCAAGATGGACAAGTTTCAAGGAACGGCTCCCAAGTGGGGACGATAACATCCCCTTAGTCTCCTTTGTTTATCACTGCTAAAGTTTCTGATTTCTCATAGACCAAGCGTGAAGGAGGGTTTGTTTGTTATATTATCTTTCGAGCTGGGCGCACTCATGCTAGTTCCTCCTCGTATTATGGGTTTGCAGATTAGACATGCAATCCCGGGGTAAAACTTGTCCAACTTAAGAAGATCATGAATTACCTACTACTTCCTCATGAGCTTAACAAGAGGCACAAAACAGAAGATTTTGAACATTTAAGGATAACACATAAATTCTATACTTTTAGGAGTGGTAGGGTAATACCACGAATAGGAAGGTATGATGGACTCATATGGAAGATATTGGTTTCAAGGTATGGATGCACAAGCAGAAATCTGCTAGGAAAAGAGTTTGGATAGCAAAGGCTTTGAGAGAACAGACAACTGATGCTAACTTAGATGCAAAACATATAAAGTATAAACATTAAGGTAAGCATAACAAATCAAGTTGTCTTCCTTGTCAACATAACACTTCAAGCATAATAACATAAAGGTTTGGCTATGTCGCTACTTGAGAAAACATGCATGTTGTCAAGACCAAAGCAATGTTTGCCAAAATTAAATAAAGTTTTCAAAGCCATACCTAATATAGGGTCAATACTCCCCATAATAATCATCATATAAGGTTGATTGCGTGAAGAGAATACCGAGTGCAGCGAAGGAACCAATAGACTTCTCATTAATATTCCAACATAGACGACTCCACACTCACGGATACAAACTCTCCACAGAAGGAGTGATAGACCTCAATGCAAACACCTATTTCGTATAATAACTTCCCTAGACATGATACAACTCTACTTGACTCTAAAAGACTAAGATAAAGATAAAGATACCGGGCGCTCCCCCAAGATTGGAACAAGCTGAGGGGATGCCATTACCCAAGGAGATTTACTCCTCATTCTTGTTGTGGTTGTTGTTTCAGATCCCTGATGATACGGCGAAGAGTTCATTTTTACGACTCCAAGACTTCCACTTGTACTTTCAGTTCACGAAAATCTTCACAGAGTTGGTTGGTGATGCGGTAAGCCTCGGAGATGGTGGAGATCGTACGTTGATCTTCAAGTGAAGTGGGAGGTCCTGAAAGGTTAAGAGAAACATCATATTGAGGTTGGACAGATCCCACCGTGATGGGAATGCTTGGACCTCCTTGTTGCTGAGCAGTAATAATCTTGACTTCCTCTCTCACAGAGCGCTCCATCTCCACTTGCCTTGTAGCAGTCTCTTCTTCTGTAGCCGAATCAATGTGCTTCCCTTGATTGAGATCCTTCTGGACTTGACGTAAACTCCATACCAAAAAGTCCTCTCCGCTCGAGCCACAAGAAGATATCTCTGATAATCAACTTTTAGTCCTGGCAGAAACAACTCGAAAAGAAAACACGCGAAATCGAGAGATACTGTGTCAGGGCTATCCGGGCAAATATATAGCAAAAATTTCTGCAACAATAGCAAGGTAACGAGCCAAAGTGGAGTCGGAGACGGGCTCCGGGGTGCCCAGGCGGCCTCCCGACGCGCCAGGTGGTAGGCCGCGCCAGAGGGGCGCCTGGGCCCCCTGGAGCTCCTCTCCGGCTCCAATTAAGCTCTGAATTTTCTATATTTTGCAAAAACGCGTAATCTAGAACTTTTATGGCGGTTCGCAATGTTTCCTTACCGTAATACATACCTTTTCTTATTTTGCTTATGTTGGAGTCTGAAACGGAGATGCAACATATTCTTCATGAGTTGTTGTGTGTATAACATTTACATCAACATTGACGGGGTCTCCCGCCATGTAATACTTGAGTCTTTTCCCATTCACAACTTGAGGTTTGGTGCCATCAAAATTGTTAATCTTAATTGCACCTGACCGGTAGACTTCTTCGATATGAAATGGCCCTTCCCATATGGAAAGTAATACACCTGGAGAAAACCTAAAACGGGATCTAAACAATAAAACTTTATCACCAACATTAAATTCACGTTTCCGAATCCTTCTATCATGCCACTTCTTTACCTTTTCTTTAAACATTTTAGCACTCTCGTAAGCTTCACTTCTCCACTCATCTAGAGAAGTAAAGTTCATGAGACGCTTTTCACCGGCTAACCTTGGGTCAGCATTAAGTTCTCTAACAGCCCAGAAAGCTTTATGTCCTAATTCTAATGGAAAATGGCAAGTCTTGCCATAGACCATATTATATGGGGACATGCCCATGGGGTTTTTGTAAGCAGTTCTATACGCCCACAGAGCATCCCCTAACTTCTTTGACCAGTCCTTCCTAGAACTGTTAACTGTCTTTTGCAAGATCAACTTGATCTCTTTATTGGTGAGCTCAACTTTCCCAGTAGTTTGAGGATGGTACGGTGAAGCAATTCTATGATTGACATCGTACTTTGCTAGAGCTTTTCTAAAAGCTCCATGCGTGAAATGTGATCCTCCATCAGTCATGAGATACCTAGGTACACCAAACCTAGGGAAATTACATCCTTGAGCATTTTCAAAGATGTCTTGTGATCAGCACTCTCAGTGGGGATTGCTTCAACCCACTTGGTCACATAATCAACAGCTACTAAAATGTGAGTGTACTTGTTTGAAGGAGGAAAAGGACCCATAAAATCAAAACCCCAACAATCAAAAGGCTTAATCACTAGTGAGTAATTCATAGGCATCTCATTCCTCCTACTAATATTATCAACTTTCTGACACTTATGACAAGATAAAACATAATTTCTAGCATCTTTAAAGAGTGTAGGCCAATAAAAACATGATTGGAGAACCTTATGTGCGGTCCACTCACCTGCGTGATGTCCTCCATAGGGACTGTCGTGACATTGCTTGAGAATGTCCTTCTGCTCATGTTCTGGTATGCATCTTCTCACGATCCAGTTAGGACCTTCTTTGAAAAGATGAGGGTCATCCCAAAAGTAGTGCCTCAAATCATGGAAGAACTTCTTCCTCTGCTGAAATGTTAAACCTGGAGGCAAATACTTTGCAACGATAAAATTAGCATAATCTGCAAACTAAGGATCGGAGAGAGATTGTACTTTTACAACAGCAAGTTGTTCGTCTAGAAAACTGTCGTTGACTGGGATGGGGTCATGCGGTATATCTTCCATCCTTGAAAGATTGTCCGCCACTGGATTGTCTGATCCTTTTCTATCAACAATCTATAAATCAAATTCTTGAAGAAGGAGTACCCACCTGGTGAGTCTTGGTTTGGCATCCTTCTTAGCCTTAAGGTACTTAAGAGCAGCATGGTCAGTATGAATAATAAATTTTGAATCAACAATATAAGGCCTAACCTTATCACAAGCAAATACTACTTGTAAGAATTCCTTCTCAGTAGTAGCGTAATTCTTTTGAGCACTATCAACGGTTTTTCTAGCATAATGTATAACATTCAATTTCCGATCAACCCTTTGTCCTAAAACAGCTCCAATAGCAAAATCACTAGCATCACACATAATTTCAAAGGGCAATTTCCAGTCAGGTGGTTGTACTATAGGAGAGGTTATCAAAGCTTTCTTAAGAACTTCGATTGCCTCCTTACAATCTTCATCAAATACAAAAGGAACATCCTTCTGGAGAAGATTAGTGAGGGGTCTCGAGGTCTTATAAAAGTCTTTAATAAATATTCTATAGAAACCAGCATGACCGAAAAAACTACGAATACCTTTAATGTCCCTTGGATAGGGCATCCTTTCAATAGCTTCAATCTTCGCCTTGTCCACTTCAATTACCCTCTCGGAAATCTTGTGACCAAGCACGATCCCTTCGTTAACCATGAATTGAAATTTTTCCCAATTTAGAACTAAGTTTGTATCCTCGCACCTCTACAAAAATTTATTAAGATTGTGGAGACAGTGGTCAACAGAAGTTCCATAGATGGAGAAATCATCCATAAAGACTTCCACAATCTCCTCACAGAAACCATGAAAAATTGCAGACATACATCTCTGAAAAGTAGCAGGTGCTTTGCATAAACCAAAAGGCATACGCCTGTAAGCATAAGTACCGTAAGGACACGTGAAAGTGGTCTTCTCTTGATCGATAGTGTTAACATGAATTTGAGAGAAGCCGGAGTACCCATAAAGATAGCAAAAGTGGGTGTTTTTAGACAACCTCTCTAGCATCTGATCAATAAAGGGCAGCGGGTAATGGTCCTTCCTGGTCGCTTTGTTCAACTTCCTGTAATCAATACACATTCTATATCCAATAACAACTCTTTGAGGTATTAGTTCATTTTTATCATTAGGAACAACAGTCATACCTCCTTTCTTAGGAACACAATGAACTGGACTTACCCACCTACTATCAGCTATAGGATAGATGATACCTGCGTCTAGAAGCTTGAGAATCTCCGTCCTAACCACGTCTTTCATCCTTGGGTTCAGCCGTCGTTGATGATCAACAACTGGCTTAACATCGATCTCTTCAAGTTCATAGGTTGAAATCTCACCAATGATCTCCTAATAGAGTGAATAAGGAATAGCGCTAGCACTGGATCCCAGATCGCAAAGCCCGTAATAGTTGTGATCTCCTATCTTGACAGATACAACTGGTGTACCTGAAATTGGACTCTTATTCTTGGCCGTGACAATGTTAGTTGAAACAACACCAAAATTTATCTTGGAATCTGAAACATCATTAGTAACTAAATCTTTAACTATCGCAACTTGAGGATCTACCTTCATTAGGTCCTCAGGTTCGTCAGTTCTTCTCCCACTTTTATTTATTATGCCTGACACAAAAGTGTGCTCCCTCATCCTTGTAGGAAAAGGGGGCTTTTCATAAAAAACTACAAGCAGAATAGGGTAATTCTTTAAAGAGCTTATGGTACTGAGCCATATCTTCTTTTTAAGAGTCAATGTGAGAGGCAAAGTTCTTACAAAAATGAATCATAAGCTGGGAATCAAGACCAATCTTAGAACAAAAGGTATTATAATAATCAGTTTTCACATAGCTCTCAATATAATCATCCCCACAATTTATAGCAGGTTCAATACCTTTGTCGATTTCCCAGTCTTCAGTATTCTTCTGGATCCTCTCGATGAGATCCCACTTTTATTCGATACTTCTTGTTTGTAATACCCCGCTAGAGGAGGCATCCAACATCTCCTTATCCTGACGAGAAAGCCTGGCATAAAAATTTGTAAGTATAATATTCTCGGGGAGTTCATGGATAGGACATTTGAACATTAGGGATTTAAGTCTCCCCCAAGCTTGAGCGATTCTCTCTCCATCGCGAGACCAAAAGTTGTAGATGTAGTTCTTGTCTCGATGAATTTCATGAAGAGGGTAAAACTTTGTATAAAAGAGAGACATAAGATCTTCCCAATTAAGTAGATGTGAGTTATCGAGGAGCTTATACCAATCTGAAGCTTTACCTATAAGTGATACGGAGAATAATTTCTTCATGATGAATTCCAATGACACACCTACGAGCTTAAATAATGAACATAGTTGTGATAAATATAGCAAGCGTTCACCTAGATGTTGATACGTCTCAAACGTATCGATAATTTATTCTCGCTCCATGAAAGTTTTGTGTGATATTGCTATGATCTATATACACTTTCATACACTTTTGATCATATTTGGACTAACCTACTAACTCAGTGCACCTAGTATCAGTTCCTGTTTTCTGCTGTTTTTTATTTCAATTTTCTCCCATATAAAAAGTGCTCCAAACATCCGGGAAAAATCAGATAAAAAATCAGCATGTCGGAAGCCTCCAGAAGCCCGAAGGAGGGCCAGGGGCCCACCACCAGGCGCCCAGGCGGCCACCTGGCGCGGCCAGGGGCCTGGCCGCGCCAGGGGGGCGCTTGGACCCCTGGTGGCCCCCCTAGCTGCCCCCTTCGCCTATTTATTCTCCTTCATGGTAAACTTCCGAAGACAGAACCCTATTTCACAATCTCGCCTCGGTTCCGCTGCCGCCCCGCTTCCAAGATCGAGAGAACCGTCAGGACCCTTCCCGGCACCCTCCGAGAGCTTCTCCGGGAGCTTCTCCTCCACCATGGACGCTTCCCGGATGTGTCGTGAGTAGTCTACCTTGGACCTTGGGTCCGTGATCAGTAGCTATGTGATGTTCTCCTCCCCTCTTTGTTCTTCTTGATTTAGACCTCGAGAGCTGCCCTACATGATCGAGGAACTTATGTAATTCTTCTGTTATTGCTATGTTGAGTTTGATGGGATCTGATGGATTATGAGATTATGTTAAGATCGTGATAGAGTAATATATTTGGTTTTTATCTCTTATATTTTTGTTCCTAAGTAATTCTTTCATGTTCTGCGTTGCTATTTATTGCTTTGGCCAAGTGGTAGGTAGTGACTCCAAGAGGGAACGTTATGCTCGATTGTGGGTACATGCCCCCTGATGGCACACTTGAGTGACAGAAACATGAATCTAGGGGATGTGTTGTGGCCATAAGAGGGAAAACAACGGTGCTTGTAACCGTGGTTGCAAGGATTGTTTACTTTACGCAAACTTCTTTTTAATGCAGTTTTCTGTTGCTTTGGGTTTACACTTTGGATGGGGCTCGCAACTTAATACCAGCGAGATGTTCTGGATAGATATCTCAAGGTGGATGATTAGTAGTAGATGCAGATGGATTTCGGTCTACATATTTTGGCGTACTGCCCATGCTTATGAGCCTCTTCCTTTCTTTTGTAGCATAGTTAGCATTGCGGTGCGTTTATAATCCTGTCAATTTCCCATCTGTAATTTGTTTACCTCGCATATCATTTTTATCGTCTTTTGGGAGGGAGACATCACTAGTGAACATCACGGGACCCCTGTCCATATTCTCATCACTGTTTACAAGCCTATTTACCTTTTCAGTATTTACTTTCAGTTGCTATCATTATCATTATCCCTTGTGTGTTTGACCCTTTGTAAACAACAAGACCGGAGAGATTGACAACCTCTCTGAACTTCGTTGAGAGCAAAGTTAATTGTATTGTGTGCAGGTCCGCATCAGGTGCGCCGCTGACACCTACTTATCATTGCCGGAGTCCTACGGGAGACAAACCCTATCCTCTACATAGGGAAATTTGCTGCTATTTTACCTTTACTTTTTAGTCTTGTTAGTTTACCTCTCTGTTTTTATCTTTGTGTCTTATATCAAAAATAAAAATAATTTTTTTTTTGCTGTTGCCCACTATATTTTACCTTTACTTTTTAGTATTGTTAGGACTTGGTGCTTTGCGGGAATCGGAAGTTCTCGATTTCCGTCAAAGGGATGGAGAAAGTATGAAGAAGGCATGGGACAGAATTTCTGAAGCGCATAAAAGAATTATGCGTTGGATACCTATAAAAATTGTGCTTAGGAAATTTTACCATTGTCTTTTTAAGTGGTGTAAACACTCTCTTGATATTATTGTCGGAGTCCTACGGGAGACAAACCCTATCCTCTACATAGGGGAAATTTTCTGCTATCCTACATCTCACCTTCCACTTGGGGTAACCAACGAAGGGCGGGAAGCCATTACCACTTCCACGCCATCATATGTCTATCTCCTGCATAACGATTAGATAAGACATAATTGATAATACCAGATGGTATTTTGTAAGGCACAATTTCAGTAGGGGTAGGAGTGACCACCACAGTCGTGGGGCGTTTCCCCATAAACAACGTTCCAAGAGTAGAGGTTTCCATAAGGACAAAAGCAGCAACAGCAAAATACAATCAGAAATATAAAACGTCCTTACCAGCTTCACTTACTAATAGCGATACGCTCCTCGGCAACGGCACCAGAAAATAGTACTTGATGACCCTCAACTGTAGGGGATCGTTTGTTGCGTTTTTGATAAATAAGAGTGTCGAACCTAACGAGGAGCAGAAGGTATTGGTAAGTGACTTTGGTAAAGAAATAGCTGCAGGAACTGAAAGATAACTTTTAGGGGTTTTCGATATAAGCAAAAAAAAGGTAAAAGAGAGAAAAGTAAAAGGCACTGAGGAGTAACAAGTGGCCCAATCCTTTTGACCAAAGGAGAGGCCTAGCAACTGAACTTATATATGGCTAAAGCGTTCTTGAGGACACACGGGAGAAATAGTCACGTGCTTTCGCCATATTCCGCATCGGTACTATGTGTTGTGCTGATAAGTGTTGAGTGGGTGGATCTATGCTAGTGCACCCTATAGACTAAGATAAGTGCACTCTTATGATTAAACACCTTGCAAGCATCCGCAAATACAAGATAGTAATTAAGGAAAAAGCCTAACCATAGCAATACGATCGGTGATCCATTGTTCCCTTGTGCAAAAGTGTGCGAACTGGGGTTTAGGTTTCTGTCACTCCGACAACCCACTGTAAGCAATCTTTGTACATAATGCATTCCCCTAGGTCCATAATAAGGCGAAGTGTTGAGTGTTCGACTCATACAACACAACTAGGAAAATAACAACACAACTTAAATATCAAACAACACATATTACTTCAACATCACATGACTACTAGCAACTAGACTTCTCACATGTCCTCAAGAAATAAAGTAACTACTCACAAGACATAAAAGAGATCATGATCAGTGGAGGTAAATAGATGATAAACAATCTGGACACTATAATATTTCGCCAACAAAACTCAATAGTATTCATCACACGGTAGTAATCAACACCGGTAGAGTAGAGAGGATAGATAGTACGGATTACAACACAAGTTGAACTTGTGAGGTGAGATTGGATGGTGGTGAACATGGTGCTGATGTTGGGGATGATGTTGATGATGATCTCGATGATGCCCGTGACAATGGTGATGACGATGGCGACGATCTCCCCTTCCGGGAGGTGCCCTCCCCGGCGGAATCTGCCCGCCGAAGATGTCTTTTCTCCTTTGTAGGTTTCCACCATGGAGCGACTGCAGAACTCCGAAAACTCTCTCCTTTTTAGGGTTTTTGGAATATGTGTGATATCTATGCCAAAGGGGGAGCCGGGGGTGGCCCCAGGGGTCCAGGCGCCCTCCCGTCGCGACCAGGGTGGGGGCCGCGCCAGGTGGACGCATGGGCACCCTGTGGCCCCCCTTTGGCCCCTCTTCGACGTGTCTTCTGTAATCTTCTGAAAAATAACCCCCGTGATTTTCAGGTAATTTGGAGGTATTCTTCTTCAGCAACTCATCGTCCACTTTTTACCGGGGAATCCTGTGTCTGCTGCTTCGGCATCGGAAAGTTGCAAACTGTGTAAAATAAGCCAAAACAACATAAGAACAACATCATAACATGAAATATATCAATGAAAAAGAAAGAATTATTATATAAAATAGTGATGCATTTTGGACGTATCATCTCCGACTTGCACTAGAGTGCTAATAATCTAGCCGAATTTTACCGATCATAATCACCTTATCATATAAGTGTTCATTGACCATGCTTGCTCATGGAAGAGGTTTCGTGAATAATATGCACTGATTCAGATTCGTATGTTTCCTTTGGAACTGGTGTTGGTCAACTAGTTTGACATGCCACCCATTATCATATAATGTTTGGATATAAGTTCGCGGGAGAGTGAGACTATTATTTCACAGTATCCTCCAATGACCTTTTGGTTCAGTCTTAAGAAGACTTATCCATGGTCATATATACTGGGAAATGCACTCAGCAAAAGTCAATACTTCTTACGCAAAACTTTTATCCATATGTCTACTTTCTTATGTAGTATTATGTTTGTAGTGTTTTGAATCATTAATCTGGCACACATTTCTTTCATATCTTTGGTGATGTCTCTAATTTTATATAGACCCATAATATGTCTTCCAATTGTAATCTTGCATTACATTCAAGTCTCTTATCCTTTCTATAATTTAGAGCATTGTCCTCAGTATTCCTCGCATACTAAATGCATGGACATTATTCAAATTCTGTGTTTTACTCCTAAAGCACATCGGAATTTGTTCTTCATTCAAGAACTTTTGAGTCATTCTTTTGTTGGATTCACTGTACATGTTTTATGGTAGAATCATATGCCAAGAGCATATAAGATCACATGTCCAAGTACATGGTGCATCTCTATTCTTCCATCAAGACATTGCTTGTGATATTTGGATTTTCATCCACAAGAACCTGTTTCTCGTTAGAAGGTTATTCCAACCTTTACTTTGGTTCATTATCTGTATCTTAATCTATTATAGATTTCACCGTGTAACATGTTAGTACGTCACATAAAAGAAGATTCTTGTAATCTTGCGTTTTATCTGCCTTATGCTTTATATATATCATAATGCACACATGTAAATGAGACGATTCTCTATATACACAAATCAATCCATGTCCTTATATATATAGCTGGTCTATTATGCTAATATTAGAAGAATAACTATTGACTGCATCGTATCACAAAGGGAACCACACTGCTGACTCACGAGCACTGCAGCTCGGGTAAAAACGAACCGCATGCAGTATTTTGCCTTAACTTTTTAACCGTTGGTCGGAATTGAGTGTATGATACACCGTTGGATTCATATGGAAAAGGAACATCTTCCTTATGTTGTATACTTCCCCCGATTATTCACGGATTAAGAGAAGTTTCGAAAACGGTGCGGCGACCCACTTTCACAGCGGGCGTTTTTTTGCGATTCCTCTTAAACCGATTATCAAAATGATGCAAATGATATACCGTTGGAAAGATATCGATCAGGCGCTCCATCCATATGCAGAACAATTTGTCTAATTCTCTACGGATTTGAGAGAAATCTTGCCGCAAAAAAACACGCAAACTCTGTTTTTCGCTGGCGAATCTTCTAGAGAGTAGAACTTTTTAAGAGCTTGTCTGATCGATGAGTATGATACCCCGTTGGATTTTTATGGAGTAGGAGATTAATCCATATGTTGAACACTTTTCCAGATTCCTCATGGTTTTGAAGTAATTTAAGAAACGGTGTGGCTGTCCACATTTGGGGCAGCGGGTGTTTTTGCGCAAATTCTTTTGATTCGCTTATCCGATCGATGCAATTGATAATTCGTTCGATAGATATCATCGAGGCGCTCCATTTTCATGTAGAACACACTTTCTAATTCCTTACGGTTTAATAGTTGTGTCGATTCTACTAAATGCGGAGCCCCGTTCTTCGCGCACCCGAAATCGACCAAGTGAACTGCATTCGCCGGGCAACCGCACCGCATCCGACAGGCAAGCGCACTGCATTATCGCAAAACAGAACACACGTGTTTTTTGCGGATTCGGAATCGGTCTTGTGAACTGCATCGGCGGGGCAACCGCACCGCATTTGTCTATTGGGAGGACTGCATGCGTTTTTTGATTCATTTATCAGAACTTCGCAGTTCGCACGGGTGGAAGTGAAACACGAGTAAAAAAGAAGTGAACCGCATGATTTTTTTTGTTTTTTCACAAAATCTTTTACACAAATAGAACTAAAAGTGAACCGCATTGGAGAAACAACCGCACTGCTTTGAACAAAAAACAATTCTACATCAAATAGGCAAACAAACTGCACAATTTTTGTTATTTTTATTTTTCAAATTTTTTTTACAAACAAAAGTGAACCGCATACACGAGGAAAGTGAACTACAACATAATTTTAAAGTGAATCGCATTAAAATTCAAAACTTTTTCATGGCTCAGATATTGTTGCTTATAGGCTCTTACAATCTGGATACAACAACTTACATGAAGTAAGAAAAAGTTGAAAGCGTTCTGCACAAAAAAATGTGTTTTTTTCTCTAAAATATAAGCATCAACCGCACTTCACTGCAATGGATCCGGCGATGGGCAGCCACAGGAGGATGGCATCTGGGCAGATCCGGGGGTTGGCCGTCGCTTGGAAGAAGAGGAGGCCAGGGCGGGGCAGATCGACCCGGGGCAGAAGGCGAGGATGGAGGGTGTCTCAGCGTGGACGTGGAGGGTGACCCAGGGCTGCTCCAACGCACGCGCCTGACGCGTGAGGTCGAAGTAGGAGGCCACCCACACCCAGCTGGCCGCGCTCGACAGCGCCGTCGCCTGCCACCCGGTCAGCCCGGCCGTCGCGACCGCCTCTACGTCCATGCTACCGGCCGCCGCGACCATCTCTCCAGCCGCCGGCGACTGATTCCGTCCGGGAGCACACGAGATCCCCACGAGGGATAGAGAAGAGAGGTTGAATCGCAGGGTAGCTGCTGGCAGGGCCGCGAGGGGGGAGGTTGCTGTGCCGCGTGGGGTCGCCCAAGCCAGATCCGTCGCCGGAGCAAGAATCGCCCGCCGATCTAGGATCATTGCGCCCTGGTGGCCGGGGCGGTGAGGAAGGACGGTGCGCCCTGGACGGCCGACGCGCGGTGGCCGGGGCGGTGTGGAAGGGCCGCGCGCCCTGGATAGCCGGGGCGGCGGGGGCTGCCAGCGCGGTGGTGGTGGCTGGGGTGGCCTGGCGAGTGGGGGGAGGTGGGTGTGTGCGTGCGTGTGTGAGTGTGTGGGTGGGGATAAGGCAGCGTGTCGGTGGGGGTGGGTGGGTGATTTTTTTTCATTTTGTTCGTGCGCTGCAGGGTTAGTGTAGCTACGGGACGGTTGGGGTGTTAGCAGAATAACCAGTTTTGTTGTTAGAATAAGATCTTAAGGGGTTTTATCATAATAGACTCACCCTATATATAATATATATATATATGAGATCATTCTTCACACATATCAATGCATACATGTTGGAGATAATGATCATGCTCCCAGTCAAATATATCTATCATATACTCATATATTTGTGGTCCATCTTTCATCAAGTTAACGTTTTTATTATTATGTCTTACATAAAAATAATTCTCTCAATTCTCCCACTCAGAAAATGCCCTCTGCATTCCAAGTTTCTTGGAAGTCTTCAAAGCTCCCACTCAGTTTCATGAAACTACTGGCCCACTCTATATTTTGGTCATTACAAAATCACTTGATCAAATCAAGGTTGAGGTTTTCATGTCTCGAGGTACTATAGTCCATCCTTTAACGAAATAAAATTCTGTCATGCCTATTACAATTCGCTTTCAAATCTCAAGTTTGAACGAGATGCAATTCCAAGCTATGGACTAATTGTAGTGTAAATAAAATATTTTATTGATTAAAGCATTCCTACGTTTCCGTAGCCAATCATGATTGAACTTTGGTCATAACAGTTTTATGAGCCAAATAATGCCTTATGTTCGTTACATTATTCTCAATAACTTTCCAGTTTATTGGGAATATGAAATAACCGAGTTATTTGACAAGACGTGAGCCATCCTATATGTAACTCAATATTATTTCATTTCTCCTCGTGTTCTAAGCTACCATCATTCATTTGCATATCAAGCAGGTTTATTTCTTTTGTTTCATTAAGAAGACTCGTGATTATTGTTCTGTACAGAACGTATTCATGAAAACCTTATAAATTCAACAAAGGCTTCAACTCATATACCATGATTATCGTCCATGGCATATTCCCTCCTTTTGCAGTGTTGTTACAGTGGAACATGCTTCCGTTGCATCATTCTGATATTATGAAGGCAAGGTCTAGTACCCTGGTCAAAGTTTCCACTATCTCCCATTGGGTCTGCGTCGAGAACCTTCTTCTCGCATTACCAATCAAACAACACAAGTTTTGCTATTCGGGGAGAATGTGTAATTTCAATTGCTTGTAATTTCAACACAAAGAAATTATTTCTTTAGAAACTTTCTAACACCATCATTTATGGAGCTATCTTGTCTCATTAGATTCAGGATGGTTTCCTAATTCATGAAGTGGGTGTTTTAACTTAATGATTTAAACAACCTTGTTCGATAATAATTTTAGCGGTGCAAGGGGAAAGAACATTTAGACCATACTACATTTTAGTATGACTACGAATGGTTTAAGTAGTCTAGCACTTTAAACTTCCATCGTAATTTGTGGTACAATTTCCACAAGTCTCCCATTGTGTCAATATTCATACTTATCACTTAGATCAAAGCGTAGTGATTTGTATCCCTATATTCTACTTCACACTGTGATTCCTGAATCTCAGTTTTATGATCTCAATTGAATTAAAATTTCAATTAATCATATGAAGTATTTAATGATAAATCACATGCTCATTTAGTACATCATTCATGTATACTGATTGGCACAAGTTCTACTTGCTAGGACTTTGTCATTGTCATAATGTAGAGGTTCATAGATCGTGTATCTAATCCATCTCATGCAATCAAGTTATGACTTTCATCTGATAATAAATGCACAAGTTAAATCTTATATTTAATGACTTCATCAATTATGAAAGCACCTTATGCAATTAAATCTAATCATGACTTTTGACTTGTTGTATTCAAGACAACTTTATCATTAAACATTGAATATCACTTGACAATAATAGGAGTATTATAAATGTTTTCTATCATAATATAAATCAAGACGTAATCAAAGTATAAGCACAATTTATTCATTAAACCAGAACAACTGACTTGTCTCATTACATGAATAACTTTGTCTCGCGAGATGCAAGACACTCAACTAAGTGTTCATACTATAATGATTACATAAGATTTATCTAATACTAAAAGTATTTCCTATGATAGATGTCTCGGTGGAATCCATGCTGGCCATCAACTGTCTTGGTTGCCATCAATCCTTGATTTTACCTCTTCCCATCCATGCAATAGCAGGTCCTGTTTTCATAAAACAGAATAAGTATCAGATACTCATTAACTGCAAGTGTTGTATAAAGGGAACAAACATTCATAAAGTATATCAAGTATATACCTTCTCCATCGACAACTTCTCCTTCAATGGGTTCAACTTCCAGATACTAAATTCTATCCATGAAGTCAGAGAACTCGAGGCTTTCACCTCTGCCGACATAGCCATGGACATGGTCTATATTGCTCGGTGGAAGCAAGTGCAACACCGTGTATATCGCAGACTCATCTGTGGTCCAATAGTCGAAATCATCTATGAGGCTCAGATGTATCTCATGCATCTTGGCCAAGTGTGCTTTCAGACAAGAGCCCTCTTCCATCTTTGTAGATAGAAACTTTCTTTCTAACTCAAATTTGTGTGACGCCACCAAAATCAGACCATGTACAGTAATCATACACGCAAGGTACACGGTCGAGATCAGGGACTCACGGTAAGATATCACAACACAACTCTACAAATAAAATAATACAAGCTGTATAATACAAGCCAGGGGCCACGAGGGCTCGAATAAAATAGCTCGAGAGCACAAAGTCAGCGGAAGCAAATAGTATCTGAGTACAGACACAAGGATACAAGGTTGCCTTAAGAAGGCTAGCAAAAATATCAACAACAATCGAAAAGGCGAGGCCTCCTGCCTGGGAACCTCCAAACTACTCCTGGTCAAAGGGGAACTCGACGTCGTAGAAGGCATCGGGGATCTTCATGTTGCGGTGGTCGACATCGGGAACCTCCTGCTCCTGGGCTCCAACGTCGACTGCAGCGGCCGATCAGGCAAACCAATAAAAGAGGAAAATAAAGCAGGTGAGTATCTAGCATACCCACGAGTCTTACGTCCGCTACTAAGCATTATGCATTGTATCAAATGGAAAGGGGAGGCTGTATATAGTGGACTGCAAGATAGAAATCAGAATAAGGGTAAGAAGCTAGGCCTATCGAAGACTAGCCTCTTCCGACGAGTCTTGCAGCATGAGGTAAGAATCAGCCAACAGTTTAATATAACAGTAATGAAAGAAACAATGCAGCAGAAGTTGCTGCAACATTGTATAATAATAAGTTGTAATCATAATTAACAATGCCTCCGAGTTCCCTCCCTCGACATCCCCGCAAGGGAGAAAACCCGGAACCAACGGTTTAATAGTAGTAGTTTGTAGTGGTAGGATCTGGCTTCAGCATAAAGCGTCCTGTTACAGTGGACACGGCTATCGATAGATTAAACTCCCTGCAGGGGTGCACTAGTGTGACACTACACGCTCAGATCTCCAGGGTGGCGTACACCTGGTTAGGGAGCACCCCACCGAGGCTATCCGACACAACGCAGTCCATCCTACGACTCATCAGAGAGGTCCCCGCCGGTCTACAGCCCTAAGTGCAAGGGGGTCATGGGCCTATCACCCCTCGCTCTCCGGGTCGTTGCGAGGAGGGTGAATTCCAACGCCGCAGCGCGATCCGTCCCTGCCGCAATGCTGAACTGGACGTCTTTCAGAGCTTTCGAACGAGGCTACATTGCGGAGGCGCCCAAACGCGTAATCCCACGTATAGGTAGTGCGTACAAGTACCAGGCCCGCTGCACACCGGTGGAATACACCTGACCTGTCGTTCCGCTAAGATACCCTGCGCGGGCACCGTTGGGTCACCCGACTCCTTACCTGTAAGGACACCAGTTGATTCGAGTGCCTACCATCAAGTGAAACCAGGAGGAATCACCCTCGATGGTACACTTGAAGAGGTCCGACAGAGGCATCAGCGGAATGAACTAAAGAGGAATATTCTCGTATCACCCCGGTGGTGCCGGGACACCAGCGGAATAAACTAAAGAGGAATACCCTCGTATCATCCCAGTGATGCTACTGAGCCGACGAGAGTGAAATACGAGTCCGTCCACTCATAAGTCAAACTTGAAGCGACTCGGCAGGGTCTCGCCGTTGTAGGTTCCCTAGGGTGTCTGCATTGATCCATACCTGTTGCAGTTATAATATTTTGTAATCCGCGTTCACTCACCAGAGTGATCACGACCCGCTATTCTAAACCTAGCTAACAATGCGCAGGGTTCACTGCTGAATATTATATATATTTATAAGGCAGCATAGGACAAAGAAGGGTACATCAAGGGCAACAAAAACCAGCTATGCAATAGAATAGGATTGTAACATAGCAGCAGCAGTAACAATGCCTAGTGTAAGAAATGTATGGAAAGATAGGCAATATATGGGGAAGGAAAATGGCTCTGCTTGCCTGTAAGCTCGACGGTAGAGGTACGGTCGTCGACGAAGTAGTCGATCACAGGGGCATCAGCAGCGGACGTCGAGACTACCGGACAATAAGAGAGGGGGGAGAAACAATAAATACACAGCAATAATAGCAATACAAATGTATGACATAGAAGATACAAAGTAACGGGGCTCTAACGTAGTGTTCGGTGATTTTCTCGGAGCAGGGATTTATCTGGGGATGACTCATCAGTACCGGTTGATTACCGGACCGATGATCCGAAGGGGAAAGGTTCCATGTTTGGAGTGTCGTGGACATTTGACAAACATATGGATAGTGTATCCGCGTTAGTTGAACTATTCTGAACAACTTTCATGTTCAGGATAAATTCATCCGGATAGTTTTACCGGCACCGGGCGTCTGACAAACAGATGAACCGGAGGGGAAATGTTCCACGTTCGGTATGCCAGAGAGGTGCGGTGGGGGTATGGGTAGCGTATTCTTATTCGTTGTATTTTTCTGAGCAATGTTGATATATAAATTATTTTCATCTGACATACGGATTATAAGATATGATTTTCTTAAAATGTAACATTATCCAAAACCTTATCCAGAATAGTGTCTGACAGGTGGGACCCTGGTGTCATTGCCTTATCTCAAATAAAATCTTTTATCTAGTTAAAACATTGCGGGGACCCACATGTCATCCACTAGGGTTTTATGAAATTTCTCTAAGTCTGGGAATTTTTGTCTTAAACATCAATTAGCATTTTTCGGAAGGCTACGGTTTTGGTTCTGCTCATTCGATGAAATTGTGCCCAACATCAACTTTCATTAGTTGGCTGTGATCTCGAATCCGGTACGGAAGGTATTTAGGTTAGGGCTCATCTACTCAATTAAAACGTTGCCGGAAAAGTGATGCCCGACGTTAATTCTCGAAATTGTTAAAAGATTCAAAGTTCATGCGATGATTGTCGTTGATCTGTAGCCCAGATGAAGATGCATCCAACATGGGTTTTGCGCTATATCATGTGCACTATCATGCCATGCCCTCAGAAGGCCTGACAGATACCTACAACAAGTTCATCCACAACGCCAAATTGGCCATCGGGTCAACTCCGTTTTGCGGTTTAACATAAATCTGCCTTTTGCGAATTTGGTAGGAATTAATCCGTGCATCGAATGGACATGGTCCAATGGAGAAAATCGAAGCTCGTTATGTGTACAACAAGCCCATGTCTTTTTCATTATTTATAAAAGTCAAAAACATAATTTTTTTTTGGGCTCAAGAAGTGGTTAAGGTATTGTTCCTGACTTAGCAAAATAAATGCTAAATCTAAGAATTTCTGTTTTAACACAAAGTAGCCTTTTGCAAGATTTTCTGTGAACAATCTATACATAATTTGAAGTTGAGCCAATGGAACAAAATGAACATTAGTATATCTATTTTTGTTGCTGTCCAGAGGGGTACTTAGTAGTGTTAACTACTGTCTAAAAGGGGATCCTTTAGTGGCATTCTTCAGGGGCACTGAACTGCAGCGACAGCACGAAGCGGTTGAAGCGGTGACACCAGTACGCGGTGGCCACGAGCAGTGCAGGCGCGCGGGCGTGCCGGCACGCTCAAGGCATGGCCGGGGCACGGCCAACACAGGGGAGCGTAGGCACTGCACGGGTTCGGGGCAAAGGCACAGCGAGCGTGCGTGCAGGGGGTGGGTGGGGAGGTCACGGGCGCGCGCAGGGGGTCCGCGAGCTCCAGTGAGCCCGGCCATGGCACACGGCGGTGGAGAGCAGAGCGGCCGGGAGCCGAGGGAGGGAGAGGGGTTTCGGCGGTGGGGGGCGCTCACAAGGGGCAGGGGCGTCGTGGCTGGCGGCGTGAGCGACGAGCTCGGGCGGGGCGAAGCCGGGCGCGGAACAGGGGAGGCTGCCGCCGGTCCAGGCAGTGGGGGGGAGGGGTGCGAGGCAGCGGAGGTGGCGCCGGAGCGATGGGCGCGGCGGCGTGGCGCGAGGCCGTGGCGCCAGGGGGCGGCCGAGGTGGAGGGGGGCGGCGCGGACCTCCTAGGGGTGGAGGGAGGCGGCAGCCCGAGGAGGGGTCGGCCGGGGCAGCGCGGGGCCTCCAAGGCAGGGCAGCCGGCGGCCAGGGCTCGCCGGTTGGGGCCGGCAGCGTCTAGGAGGGGGATTGGGGATTGGGATCGGGGGAGAGAGCCGAGCGAGAGAGAAGGGGGGGCTCGGGCTAGGTCTAGGGGTAGGCCAGGTGGGCCGGGGTGGCCTGGCAGGCCGGCCTGGGCTGGCTGGGCACTAGGCCCAGTTGGCCTGGGTCGGTTCTATTTTTTTTTAATTTCCTTTTTAATCATTTATTATTTACTTTATTTAATTCTTTTAGCTAGCATTATAATTTTGTAAAATATAGGACTGGCTCCAATATTAGTGTTAGGTAATATACAGTGGCTACTTAAAGTTTGAACTGTAAATAAAATCATTCATCATTTTATTTAAATAATAATTATTTAATTTGGACTTTTTAATCTACTGGTTTATTTGTTTGCATTATTTTATAGCACAATAAATAACAACAACAATACCAACCTGGTCCAGAGATTATTAGTGAATTTATAAAAGTGGTTGGGCAATTTTTGGACAAACTTTAATTGTCACCTAGGTTTTAATATTGCACCTAAGGCATTTCAAGATTTGATTTGAATTCAAATGAAAAGGGTTGGACTTTTTATTGATTCATTATGAACAAGGTCCAAGATCACATTGCTTTTGAATATCACCCAACATGATTATTGAAAGGATCAATGCCAAGGTGATCAAAGTGAAATTAGCAACAATGATTTGACTGTAGCAAAAGGATTATTGTTCCAACAACAGTGATTATTGTTGGGTTACTGTAGCGTGACACCCGGGGTGTTACAAATCTCCCCCACTACAAGAATTCTCGTCCCGAGAATTTGAGTGGTAGAAAAAAAATTCCATATTTTTCGCGAAGGCGAACTTCACGTTCAGGAGTGGCTTCATGCTCAACATGATTTGACCACCGAACCTTAACGAACTCGACTGTGTTTTAGAGGTCATGGTATAGTTCACCATCTCACCGAAGGGTGTAAAGTTGAACAACTCTAGTGTGTCAATAGATTGCAGCTGCGGGGGTTTTCAACCAAACCATCACCAAAACAAGGTTGATGGTGGCCGACTTGAGACTATGTGGGTGGGGGTAGCAAGGAGCCCAACTCCTTCAACTCCGAGGGTGATGTTAGGAGCCATTTGGCCAACGGCGGATGCATCCGAGGGTCACGACGGATTACCGGGGTATGCGTAGTACATCGAGAGAATAAAAGAACGCATGAGAAGTCTCAGGCGGATAGGCATGCATTCGATGCCGATTGCGGATGATGGAAAGGGGGTCCAGAGCATCATCCATAAGCACTGCGTCTGTTATCGGACCGAATATCACAATGTAGGTGATTCATGAATGCCATACGAGGCAAGCACGAGGAATAACCTCAGGAACACGAAGGTAAAGGAGAGTCAGGTTTCGATCCTGTGGAACTGTGGGTTATGGGCCCACATTGTATAAGAAGGGTGGTGACATTCCATGCGACCACGATGCAAGGTTTGTCAGAGAACAGATCGCCAGTTATCTCGGCAACAACGTCGGTAACAAGGGTAGTGGACAAAGAGAACCATTTTTCTGCTCGTTAAGACGAGGGGGACCAATAGGCAAAGTTCTCATCCATCGTCGGTAACCAAAAAGGTTATCCACGATAGTAACAGGTTGTACCACAGAGTAGTACATCAAAGTGTTTACATAAGCAGGGAATTATCACTGCTCAGTTAAGAAACCTTATAGGAAAGGTTAAACAGACCAATGGAAAAGAAAATGTGACGATACACAAGTATCAGGTGTATATCTTTCCCAAGGGAAAACAGAGAACGATATACTCAACCAAGTTGTATTGGCAGAGAGTCAAGGGAGGTTGTCGATGATAACAAAAATCATCGAGGGGAAAGGAGGGTATTTCACACGATGAATCCAATTTTCACATGGAAGAAACCATGAAAGATTAGTCAGATAATAATCCATCAAAAGTCGGGTGGTTCACAAAGAATCTGATGTGAGTATCGGCACTCAACCAGAAGGAGAAATAATGCAAAGGCATCGGATGATAGAAGCATCAAAATAATTCGATGCTTAAGTACAAGGGATTTAAGCTGTCCACATCGGGAAGTGGATGTAATTATCCATACAGACTTATTGATGGCAGGGGATTGCAAGGCGATGAACACGTAGGTTCTCAGGAGTTTATCCGAGAGTATCGTCGAAATCTTCAGGTGAAGCAAGCGATCATCTTGGGTGAAGGGCTCTCCGGGTAGATGTGACCACGAGATCCTAATGTCAGAGTTAGCAAAATTTCCCGAAAGGATAAGAGAGTAGAATCCCAGAGTAAAGGTACGAAGATAAGGATCCTAATACCACCCAATTTGCGACGTGGGCCGATAGGCCACACGACACTGTTAGTAAACTAGTTTTGCAAAGACTAGACTCGACTTCGACCAAGGAGTTGGATGGGGTGTCCTACAGGCAGTCAGCTCTGATACCAACTTGTGACGCCCCCAAAATCAGACCATGTACAGTAATCATACACGCAAGGTACACGGTCGAGATCAGGGACTCACGGTAAGATATCACAATACAACTCTACAAATAAAATAATACAAGCTGTATAATACAAGCCAGGGGCCACGAGGGCTCGAATACAACAGCTCGAGAGCACAAAGTCAGCGGAAGCAAATAGTATCTGAGTACAGACACAAGGATACAAGCTTGCCTTAAGAAGGCTAGCACAAATATCAACAACGATCGAAAAGGCGAGGCCTCCTGCCTGGGAACCTCCAAACTACTCCTGGTCAAAGAGGAACTCGACGTCGTAGAAGGCATCAGGGATCTTCATGTTGCGGTGGTCGACATCGGGAACCTCCTGCTCCTGGGCTCCAACGTCGACTGCAGCGGCCGATCAGGCAAAACAATAAAAGAGGAAAATAAAGCAGGTGAGTATCTAGCATACCCGCGAGTCTTACGTCCGCTACTAAGCATTATGCATTGTATCAAATGGAAAGGGGAGGCTGTATATAGTGGACTGCAAGATAGAAATCAGAATAAGGGTAAGAAGCTAGGCCTATCGAAGACTAGCCTCTTCATAATAGCAATACAAATACAAGACATGGCAGTCGCAATGTTAACGGTGTTCTAACGCAGTGCGAGGTGTATTGCTCGGAGCGGGAATTCATCCGGGGATGAACGGTCAGCTCTGGGTGATTACCGGACAGGGTGTCCGGAGGGGGGGGGAAGGATCAAGCCGGAGGTGTCGTGGAGATCCGACAAACGTATGGGTGGGGTATCCGGGTTAGCTGAACTATTCTGAACAACTTTCATGTTCAGAATAAATTCATCCGGATAGTTTTACCGGCACCGGGCGTCTGACAAACAGATGAACCGGAGGGGAAATGTTCCACGTTCGGTATGCCAGAGAGGTGCGGTGGGGGTATGGGTAGCGTATTCTTATTCGTTGTATTTTTCTGAGCAATGTTGATATATAAATTATTTTCATCTGACATACGGATTATAAGATATGATTTTCTAGAGTTTAAATCATTTATAAGCATTTTGGATTTTCTTTTATTATTAAAATGTAACATTATCCAAAACCTTATCCAGAATAGTGTCTGACAGGTGGGACCCTGGTGTCATTGCCTTATCTCAAATAAAATCTTTTATCTAGTTAAAACATTGCGGGGACCCACATGTCATCCACTAGGGTTTTATGAAATTTCTCTAAGTCTGGGAATTTTTGTCTTAAACATCAATTAGCAGTTTTCGGAAGGCTACGGTTTTGGTTCTGCTCATCCGATGAAATTGTGCCCAACATCAACTTTCATTAGTTGGCCGTGATCTCGAATCCGGTACGGAAGGTATTTAGGTTAGGGCTCATCTACTCAATTAAAACGTTGCCGGAAAAGTGATGCCCGACGTTAATTCTCGAAATTGTTAAAAGATTCAAAGTTCATGCGATGATTGTCGTTGATCTGTAGCCCAGATGAAGATGCATCCAACACGGGTTTTGCGCTATATCATGTGCACTATCATGCCATGCCCTCAGAAGGCCTGACAGATACCTACAACAAGTTCATCCACAACGCCAAATTGGCCATCGGGTCAACTCCGTTTTGCGGTTTAACATAAATCTGCCTTTTGCGAATTTGGTAGGAATTAATCCGTGCATCGAATGGACTTGGTCCAATGGCGAAAATCGAAGCTCGTTATGTGTACAACAAGCCCATGTCTTTTTCATTATTTATAAAAGTCAAAAACATAATTTTTTTTGGGCTCAAGAAGTGGTTAAGGTATTGTTCCTTTAACACAAAGTAGCCTTTTGCAAGATTTTCTGTGACCAATCTATACATAATTTGAAGTTGAGCCAATGGAACAAAATGAACATTAGTATATCTATTTTTGTTGCTGTCCAGAGGGGTACTTAGTAGTGTTAACTACTGTCTAAAAGGGGTCCCTTTAGTGGCATTCTTCAGTGGCACTGAACTGCAGCGACAGCACGAAGCCATTGAAGCGGCGGCCCCAGTACGCGGTGGCCACGAGCAGTGCAGGCGCGCGGGCGTGCCGGCACGCTCAAGGCATGGCCGGGGCGCGGCCAACACAGGGGAGCGTAGGCACTGCACGGGTTCGGGGCAAAGGCACAACGAGCGTGCGTGCAGGGGGTGGGTGGGGAGGTCACGGGCGCGCGCAGGGGGTCCGCGAGCTCCAGTGAGCCCGTCCATGGCACACGGCGGTGGAGAGCAGAGAGGCCGGGAGCCGAGGGAGGGAGAGGGGTTTCGGCGGCGGGGGGCGCTCACAAGGGGAAGGGGCGTCGTGGCTGGCGGCGTGAGTGACGAGCTCGGGCGGGGCGAAGCCGGGCGCGGAACAGGGGAGGCAGCCGCCGGTCCAGGCAGTGGGGGGGAGGGGTGCGAGGCAGCGGAGGTGGCGCCGGAGCAATGGGCGCGGCGCGAGGCCGTGGCGCCAGGGGGCGGCCGAGGTGGAGGGGGGCGGCGCGGACCTCCTAGGGGTGGAGGGAGGCGGCAGCCCGAGGAGGGGTCGGCCGGGGCAGCGCGGGGCCTCCAAGGCAGGGCAGCCGGCGGCCAGGGCTCGCCGGTTGGGGCCGGCGGCGTCTAGGAGGGGGATTGGGGATTGGGATCGGGGGAGAGAGCCGAGCGAGAGAGAAGGGGGGCTCGGGCTAGGTCTAGGGGGAGGCCAGGTGGGCCGGGGTGGCCTGGTAGGTCGGCCTGGGCTGGCTGGGCACTAGGCCCAGTTGGCCTGGGTCGGTTCTATTTTTTTTAATTTCCTTTTTAATCATTTATTATTTACTTTATTTAATTCTTTTAGCTAGCATTATAATTTTGTAAAATATAGGACTGGCTCCAATATTAGTGTTAGGTAATATACAGTGGCTACTTAAAGTTTGAACTGTAAATAAAACCATTCATCATTTTATTTAAATAATAATTATTTAATTTGGACTTTTTAATCTACTGTTTTATTTGTTTGCATTATTTTATAGCACAATAAATAACAACAACAATACCAACCTGGTCCAGAGATTATTAGTGAATTTATAAAAGTGGTTGGGCAATTTTTGGACAAACTTTAATTGTCACCTAGGTTTTAATATTGCACCTAAGGCATTTCAAGATTTGATTTGAATTCAAATGAAAAGGGTTGGACTTTTTATTGATTCATTATGAACAAGGTCCAAGATCACATTGCTTTTGAATATCACCCAACATGATTATTGAAAGGATCAATGCCAAGGTGATCAAAGTGAAATTAGCAACAATGATTTGACTGTAGCAAAAGGATTACTGTTCCAACAACAGTGATTACTGTTGGGTTACTGTAGCGTGACACCCGGGGTGTTACAATTTGGCAACTCTAAACTGATGTAAGTACAATGACTTCAGCTGGTCTATCATGTCATACGTGTCCAAGTCCGCATATTGGTGACGTAAGATTTGCGGGATGGACGTTTGTATGACACTTTTAGATATGGCATATGTCTTTCGACGATTCTGATAATCAGTCGCTGCCCGTTCATCCATGTCGTTTGCTGGAGGATTTCCCACATGCTCTTTTGTTACGAACAAAAGGTTTGCTCTCTTGGTCACAGCCCTAAGGCGTAAGTACCAACTAGTGAAATTTGACCCATCCTCTCTTAGTTTTTCACCATGTAGGAAAGTAATCAATTCATGATACTGAGATATTTCCATTCTCTACAAACATAATTGCAAGGAACACAATAAAGACTAGTTCACAACAATGAGTTCATATAATCACATTATAAATGAGTTCGCACTAAAACAATCATCCCTAAGAAGTTTTAGTGATTACATGATCCAAATTCACTGTCCGCCCTCGAATATCACACGGCCGACGGATCAGTTTCAAAGGTAGACAACAACTTGTGCGATCACATTAGGTATGTGACTCATGATCAATCTTTCGATCTCTAGTATTCCGATGCCATATCTGCATATGCCAGGCTCGCCAAATTGACCTCGGTGTTATATGTTGCTCAGCAAGGCCATATCTGCATATGCCAGGCTTGCCGAACCCAACCTCATGCGAACGCCATTTAATATGTGTGACACCCGATATGTACGGAATGTCGGCCATATGGGAGGACCTTCCAGGTGGTGCACACTTTGATAGAATACTTGTGTTTGGTATTTGTTAAGGTATCATCTTCTCACATGCTACCGTCGTGTATCCTATAATAGCAAGTTTTAAGATGTTTGTCCATGGCGGCACTAAGTACGTCTACAGTGTCTCCATTTGAGTTTGCTTTATCTTGATGACGTTTACTACTTTCTAATAACACATAGAAAAGCTATCACTACATTACAATCAAACAAACAATAGCCCCCACTTAGCAATATAAAGTTTAGACGCTCTAGTTGTATATTGCATGTTTTACGTGGCTGCTAGGGCTTTCATAGTTAAACAGGTTTTAACCTACGAGTCGACAACAACGTTGACTATACGATTGTCTCTATTACACCTCATACAGGGCCCTCCATTGCAAATGCCACATCCGCTAAAGTAGAGAGACAGGCATCCCTGTTGACACCAGTTTTTGGCACGACAATTTTCATATACAAGATAGCTTCAACTGAAAAAGTGTTCTACATGAAAATTTTTGGTATCGTCGATATGAACATCTTTGTAGTTTGAGTCATCGTCATCCGACTCCATCTTGGAGGCCGAAACTATGTTGGAAGTGAAAAGATCCTGGTATTCGAAGTACTATTCTTCCAATAAGGTATTCAAGACGTCGTCAAATGGAAAAGTGTTATACATGGGGCGGCTTTGGCTCGTCGACCCGGTCGATTTTGATATTTGAAACGTCCAAATCCGAGTTCATATGAAAAATTTAAGGCCAAAACAGTGCAGCACTGGAGAACAAGGTCGGACCGTCCGGAATAAGACCTCCGTTCACAGAAGAATTTTGGCCCACGTCGGACGGTCCGACTTCGAAGTCGGACGGTCCGAACTTAGCCCGGACGGTCCGACCTCGAAGTCGGATCATCCGACTTGAGGACCCCAATTACAGAAGGATTTTGAGCTCTATCTCGGACCGTCCGACCTTGAAGCCGGATCGTCCGACCCTGCAGTCCGGACCGTCTGGGATAAAGTCCGGACGTTCGACCCCCCGATCCGGGTCCGAGTTTGATCGCGATTTTGGAAGTTTTGACGCGGATTTGAGTCCTTTTCTTGCAACGGAATCCCAACCCCCTCATAAATAGATGAGGTGACGACCGATTGAAACAACACACAATCGCAAACACATCTAAACCCTAATTTCGTCTACTTCTCCACGTATCTTCTTTCTCGTTCTTCATTTTTTCTTGTTCTTCCAGGGAAACGATTCGCGAGAGATCTAGGGGCAATAAGGTCGACCTAGGGCAGCCCATAGCTGCCGTGCGCCCAGACGGGGTCCCTCTCGGGCGTGTGGGTTTTTGGGTGCTCAGAAGCATCCGCCGGTTGTCTTGTGTATCGCGCTACCGGACGGAGCTCCTTCGACGTGAGTTGCGGTGCATCACCCCCGGCGTCGAGGGTACACGTGACGTGTTCGTGTGTCAACACACTTTTTGGCGACTCCGCTGGGGATTAAGTTTCAAGAATCATCATCAATCATGTCCAAGTCAGGAGAGATCAGCGTTGATAACATCATTAAGCCTAGCCTTGATGATTTATCGGAAGAACACCGCCAAACCTACGAGGAATTCAAGAAGCAGCGTGATGAGGCTTATGAGGTGCTCAAGAAGCAGCGTGAGGAGGAGGATCTGCAAGCTTTCCTTGGAAACTTCAACAAGGGACTCCAAGGCCAAGCTACTCCGATTGGAGAAATCAAGCTTCCCCTTCTCCCTGTTGAGCTAACTAAACCCACTGTAAGTGCTACCTTTTCTCAAGAGAAATGGGCTGAAATTGAGAGCTGCATAACTGATAGCAATAATTTGATCTATCAAGCTTTCTTGGAAAATACTTAGGCTCAGAAAAATAATGCGCAATCTTCTAGTACTAATATTGGTAGTATGCTTGCTAGTATGGGAAACCCTAGCTCAACTTTGCCTCTTTCATCGGCACCACCATTGCCGATTAGTAATTCCCTTGCTTACACAAATCAGATTGTGCCTTCACCAAGTAATCCGGTCATACCTAGTTCGGTAACTATGCCGAACCAAGCTATACCAGTAGGTGCAAACATTGTTCATACGCAGCCGAGCTACAACCCAGTTTACTTGGGCCCAAACACTACTCAGTTGCTTCCGAGTTACAATTCGGCAGACCCAACTCGTCCACAGCCGAATTACAACTCAGTATATATGCCACTTCTCGCGCCCACAACCAGAAATCCTATCCCTCCTATGCCACTTCCACAAGTTGCATCGGCTACTACAGACGATGCCTTAGCTAACCTTAGGGAGGAGATGACTGGGATGCTCCGAGAAAAATTTGGTGTCGATTTGCCTAGGAATCGGATTTACCAAAAGCCGTATCCTGAGTACTTTGATGCAATCTCGTGCCCTCCAGGTTATAAGATCCCAGAATTTACTAAGTTTGATGGAAAGGGTAAGAAAACTACATGGGAGCACATTAGTCAGTACTTGGCACAGCTCGGTGAGGCTGGACGCTTTAATGAATTGAAAGTGCGTTTGTTTCTCTTGTCATTAACTGGTACCGCATTTTCATGGTTTTCTTCTTTGCCGCATGGTTCTATTAATTTGTGGTCACAACTAGCACAAAAGTTCCATGACCATTTTTATAGCGGCGATAATGAGCTTAAATTATCACATCTTACATTGGTTAGACAGAAAAATGATGAGTCGGTTTCTGACTATGTCAAGAGATTCCGAGATACAAAAAACCGGTGCTATAGTTTGGTGATAACTGAAAGAGACTTGGATGATCTTGTGTTTAGTGGTTTCAAAACTTACATTAAAGATAGGTTAGATGGCCATGAGTTCTTAACTATTAATTAAGTCTTGCAAAGGGCTTTAGCTCAAGAGAGCCGTGGCAAAGAAAATAAAGAGGTGCGTAGATATAAGATTGATCGTCCTAAGGTGAATATGATTGAATATGATAGTGATTGTTCGGACGATGAAGCTAATGTCTATACCGTTGAGTTTGTTTGGCCATCCAAGGCCAAACCTTTTACTTGCCAAGATTTAAAGCCGATTCATAAGAATCGTGATGATGATATGAAGTTTACTTTTAACATTGCGAAATGTGATAGAATATTTGATGCTTTGTTGCAAGCTAAGTTTATTAAAATGTCTCATGCTTTACCGCCGTTTGAGGAGCTAAAACGGCGTGCATATTGCAAGTATCATAATTCTTTTTCTCATGCTACTAATGATTGCAATGTTTTCTGACGACAAATACAATCGTCCATTAATTACGGACGATTGAATTTTTGTTGAGATGCAAGTTGATAAGCAGCCCTTCCCCATGAACACTATGGATTTGGAGGGGAGGAAGATGTTAATTCGGCCCGACATAGCCGAATCAGCTAACAAGGATAATGTTGTCATTGGTGAATCCAGGAAAAGCAAAGATGGTAGCAAGGTCTTGGAGAGGCAAGTGGTGCTTGACAAGCAACCCGGTGGTGGGGAGATTATTAAGATCACCATCAAGAATCCTACACCTGGGGGGCAATCACAAGTGCACGAGAATACTCGTGTCAGATTTGTTAAGCCCAAGAGTTCAGAAGTTGGCAGGTGGAAGAAAAATGAAGCTAAAGTGCAACACAAGAAAATCGAGCCAACTTTTGATATGTTGCTGTCCAAGTACGCCAACCAAGCGGCCGGTTCTATCTCTAACCGGTCATCACATCTAAAACGTTCAAGGTCACCTCCTAAGCAGGAATTTCCACGTCGATCAAGGCCATACGGGTCATGAGCGCCAGCCCCATGGATGGTGCCACCTCCTTATGCGTCGCCCCCTTATGGGCCATACTATACAGGAGGATTTCATGGTAGATGGGAGAAGCCCCCAATGGCTCCTTATGCTTTTCATCCAGGGTGGGCAGCACCTAGAACATCTGTGCATGAGAGGATTTCTTACCCCATACAAGACCGTTTGAGTTATGGTGCAAATCGGTCAATGCAAAGTCATCCGAAGGAAGCTAGCGGGAAAATGTGGCGTGCAAAGTCATCGAGTGTTATAATTCCAGATTCCGCTAAGACGAAGGAAGATGGGCTTGGTGTCAAAACTGTTATGGTTGGCACCGAGGTGTTAAAACTCAAAGAGCTGATTGTTATTGATGATCCGGCTATTTCAAGTGATGGTCTGGTGGCTGTCCCGCAAGGTCCTATGGCTAATAATCATGAAGCCAGTACAAGCAAGGTAGAGCCTAGAGACCCCAAGTATACTCAACCTAAGTGGTGTCCTCCCCGTATATCCAAATCACAAAAGAGGAGATTGCAGCGCATGAGGAGCCATGAAAAGGTGGAGCAAGAGGCAGAAAAACTAAGGGACGAGTGGTTCAACGAAGATCGTCCCATGGTGCCCGCGGCGAAGGTGTGGAGGCCTAAGCAAATAGATAACACGGTGATACGTCTCAAACGTATCTTCTTTTCCAAACACTTTTGCTATTGTTTTGGCTTAATTCTTGCATAATTTGGACGAAACTAACCCGGCCTCGTGCTGTTTTCAGCAGAGCTAGCACTGCTATTTTATATTGTGTAGGTTTCTGAATATTTAGGTACGCTGGAAAAATCCACAAAAATTATATAAAAAATCAGCGTTCCCGAAGCTTCGACGATGCCAAAGGGGGGCCACAGGGCAGCCAGGGGGCACCCAGAAGGGTGCATGGCGCGGCCCATCCCTTGGTCGCGCCACACACCCTCCTGGGTGGGCCCCACACCCCCTGGTGACCTACCTTGGACTCTATTTATTCTCGTGACGAGTAAACTCCGAAACAGAAGTCGCTTTTCCAATCTACGTCGCGCAGCCGCCGCCACCCTCTGTTCTTCTTCGGGAGAGCTAATCTGGAGGCTGCTTTGGCCTCCGGTGAGGGGAAATCATCTCCATCATCATCATCATCGCCTCTCCATCACCCCTCCATGACTTCCTCTCTCATGTGTGAGTAATTCCCTGATGTAGGCAAAGAGGATGGTAGGGATTGGATGAGTTAGATCATGTAATAGTTTATCAGATTGTTGGGGGCATGTTGCCTATCATCTACTTGGTGTTTATCATCTTTGTTAAAACTTGTTGCTCTTAATGCTTGCCACTTTGGGCCCGAGTGCCATGATTTCAGATCTGATCACCCTTTTGTTTCTTGAGTTTGAGGTGTTCTTGATACTATCTATGAGTTGTATGCACCTATTATGGTTCGGAACCGACGATCCCAATGGTGACAACTTGGGACACCAAAGGGGATGGACTATAATTTGAGGATTCCGTGTATCCATGAAGTGTTAATGCTTTGTTCCGGTGCTCTTTGACAGGAGTACCTTAATCTCCCTAAGTTCCTTTTGGCCCCGTTCGTAGAGGGAGGGTAGGACAAAAGATGTTGTGCAAAGTTCTTATTGCAAGCACGTACAACTACCTTCGGATACATGCCTGATGTTTGATATTTTCCTAGATGATCCTTTCTTTTCTGTGAGCCTTGCCCGTGTTAGCATCTATTACATGTTTGTTCTCATCCAAGAAGTGCCCAACCATCCATCTCCCTAGCCTATAGTGTTTCTTTCCGTTGGTTACTAGTTGTTTACTTTCGCTGTTTTACTTTTACTGTTTCACCACCACTATCACCACTATTATCACCCACACTACCACTATCATATTACCGTTGCTACTAATACTTTTGTGCAAGCAAGTGTTTATTTCAGGTGCAGTTGAACTAACAACTCAATTGTCAAAGCCTGTATGTATTCTTTGTGTCCCCAAGTGTCGAATCAATAAATTGGTTTATCTTACCCGCGAAGACTATCTTGATCCCCTACAGTTGAGGGTTATCAAGTACTATTTTCTGGCGCCGTTGCCGGGGACCATAGCTTTATTTATAGGTCTACTAGAAGTATCCTTCCTGCTGCACATTATCCACTATGGGTAAGAAAGGAGACCCTAAGGTTCCGATCTTACCATCCCGTACGAGACGAGGTACTACTCTTAGCATTAGTGCTAAACTTGATTCACCCTCAATTATGAGTAAGTTTGATTCACCTCAGTTACATGCTACTTCTGCTGAGTCTGGCAATATGTCAGACGCTTTTGATGATGCTTCTACTACCTTTGAAACTACTGGTTCACTTAGTTCTTTTATTGAAGAACAGATTGCTCCTGATGCCCAATTCTCGGGAGTTGAAATTCCTGTTACCGAAACCCCTATTGGAAAAATTCATGATTTTACTGGCCTTAAGGAGAAACTCCTTGAGGACGATTATGTTATACTTGATGATGATTTCTGCACGGAGCATAATGAATGTGTTGATTCCGCCCCTGCTGCTATAAAGAAGTTTCTTGCAAAGCACTCCTTGAAGAACAAGTTTACTCCTGATCCTACTTTTTCTATGTCTCCTATATGCATCACTGATCCTGATTATGATTTCTCTGTTGACCTTTCACTTATATCCACAGTTGAAGTTGATCCCTTTTATGGCAGAGAAAATTATGATGTTATCGAGCACCTGACCAAACTCACTGAGTTGGGTCGCTTGTTTACTACTGATGAAAGGATCCGGAACCATTATGTGACCCAACTTCTTCCTTTTTCCTTGAAAGGAGATGCTAGAGCATGGTACGATGCACTACCACGTGGTTCCATTCAAAGTCCTCAAGACATGGCTATATCTTTGGTTGATAAGTATTTTCCTCCTCATATGCAACATGCTGCTTTACAAAGAATTTATAACTTTAAACAGTTGCGGGATGAGCATCTCCCTAAAGCTTGGGGGAGATTTTGCAGTTTGCTGAAGGCTAGACCGGGACATGAGATCCCTAAGAATGAATTACTTGATATATTTTATGCTGGTCTAACCGATAAATCTAAATCCTATCTAGATAGTTGTGTTGGTTGTGTTTTCAGGCAAAGAACACCGGACGATGCAGAAGAATTGATGGGAAAAATTGCCAAAAACCACGAGGATTGGTCCGTCCCTAAACCACCTCCACCACCAAATAAGAGGGGCATGCTTTTCCTAAGCCCCGAAGATATGCAAGAAGCAAAGAAGTCTATAAAAGAGAAATGTATTAAAGCTAAAGACGTGAAGAATCTACCTCCAATTGAGAAGCTGTGTGAGCCTACAACTCACCCATCTATGGTAGAGGTACACTCTCTTCTAGATTTCAATGCAAGGGACATTCCTAAAGGTAAGCCTCCTGACCAATGTTTAGTTGAGATTGATAATTTTATTATGAAGCAAAGTCACTTCAATGAAAAGGTAGAAGGTCAGTTACATGATAATACTCTTGCTTTCAAAAGTTTGCTTGATGTTCTAGAAAGAACAATTAATGATGTTAAATGTATTTTTAAGCATTTTCATAGGGTTCAAACTCAGCTTGAACAAATTTCTAATGTGCAAAAAGACTTGCTTGCTAACAATGCCAAACAGGACAATTTGCATTCTTATGGTATAAAGACCCGGGGTGGAACACACACCCAGGACCCTCTCTATCCAGAAGGACATCCAAAGAGGATCGAGCAAGATTCTCAAGTGCAGGAAGAAGAAATTGTTACCTCTCCGAAGAAGAAGAAGAAAAAATAAACAAAAGGAAGCTGACAATGCCAATGATCCTATAGAAGAAGAAGAACATGTTGTTGATCCAAACAACATATCTACCTCCGATGCTGAGACTGAAGACGGCGCTGAACCATAAAAAGATGCTGAAAAGAATGATCCACCTGAGGTTCGAGAAGAAGATGCACCTGATAAGCGCAAGAAGTACACTAGAGAAGACTTCCTTGCAAGGAGACACGGGAAGGAACGAGAACCATGGGTACATAAATCCATGCCCTTTCCAGGTAAGTCTGTCAAAACCAAAGAAGAAGAGCACTACAACAAGTTTTGTGATTGGATGAAACCTCTTTTTCTTCAAATTCCTTTGACTGATGCTATTAAGTTACCTCCTTACTCTAAATATATGAAATATATAGTTACTAATAAAACAAAAGTTCCTAATGAGGCAATATCTATTATGCTTGCTAACTACTCTTTCAGTGGCAAGATTCCTAAAAAGCTCGGTGATCCAGGCATACCCACCATTCCTTGCTCTATAAAGAATAATTATGTTAGAACTGCCTTATGTGATCTTGGTGCAAGAGTGAGTGTTATGCCCTTTTCTCTCTAAAAAAGGCTTTGTTTAGAGAAACTAATTCCTACAGATATCTCTCTTCAGATGGCCGACAAGTCCACGGCCGTCCTGATCGGTATTTGTGAGGATGTTCCTGTTGAAGTTGCCAATTTCTTAATACTTACTGATATTGTTGTGCTTGACATGCCCGAGGATGGGAGCATGTCCATTATTCTTGGTAGTCCTTTTCTTAACACCACAGGTGCCATTATTGATTGCAATAAAGGGAAGGTTATCTTCAATGTAAATGACAAAGAACACACGGTGTATTTTCCAAAGAAGATCGACAAAAGGCATGGCCTTAACTCAATTGAGAATATCGATACCATGAAGATTGGAGAATGGTATTGTCCACTACATGTATACCACAAATACAAAACAATTATGGTCGGGACAATGTCCATTAAAGTGAGAGTGCAATGATCACTTCATAAGAGGAGAGACTTTCTGCTCTATATATCACCGATTTGTTAGTAAGACTTGATCAACCTTGCTAACTAGCATGTTTTATCTAGGTAAAAAGCGGAGCTTGTTATGTTTTAATTTCCTTTAGCTTTTATTCTCCTTGCTGTACCTAAGTTTTTGTGTTTAAAGCTTCACTTGTTCTAACTTTTGCCCCAAGTTCACGAAAGTTTTTGTAGCTTTTTGAACTTTGAAAATTCTCTACAGTGAAGTTTCCTAGAAAATTCCAGAAAATTCAAAATAAAAATTTCTGGGTAAAAAGCCATCGGGGAGTACATGTGGCTGACCAGGGGGGTCCACCACTGGCCCAGGAGGCCAGGTGGCGCGGCCTAGCCCCTGGCCGCGCCACACACCCTGCTGGGGCCCACAAGCACCCCCTGCTGGCATCTCTTCTTCCACTCTCTCTCTTTCACCCCAAAAACTCGTGTTCTTGCTCTGGTTTCGTGTTCTTGCTGTTCTTGAGCACGGAACTTCGATCTCCCACTACAGCCACTCTTTTCAGCTGAAATTTCGAAAAAATACTCCTTGGTATGTGACTCCCTCACCCCTCCAATTAGTTTTCTAGTTGGTGGCTTCATTATTGAGTATTTAGTAGTTCTTGGTGTTGTTTAGTTGAGCTTAAATGTTTGTGTATAAATTTATTTTCCAAGTTTTGTTACTAGTTTGAGACTTGGTAAAGTAAGTAGAATGTTTTTCCCAAACTAGTTTTGCTTAAACCTTCATTTTTGTGATTTGTCAAAAATTTCAGAAATGGATAGGCTAGGAATATGGCTTGGGAAGAAGAAACCCGAGCGCTCTAGCCTTGTTACGCGGTCCACAGCTTCACCTTCGGCTACGAGAGTGAGCTACAACGAAGAAATCGTACCTTTGGAGCTGTTGGACGCATCACCGGCAAAGGCCATGGCATTTCCATGCAGAGATTTCATGGCGGATGCCGACATACAAGAGGAGTTCGACGCCCTGTGTGCTAGAGCAGGTTTGACACGGCTTGTGACGAGCCGTGTGCCACAGTATGAAACGCTCACTGCTATATTTATTAACAGTTTCAGATTCTATCCTGAAAGTGATGCTATTGCATTTCAGATTTATGAAAGGTTACTAACCATGCCTATGAGTACCTTTTGTGAAGCTTTAGGTTTGCCCGACAGAGGAGAGAAGAGGAGGAAAATTTCTCAAACTTCTGCACTCAAGACCCTTCTTGACTCGTTGTGCAACACTGAAGTGAGGAACACTAACCGTTAGAAGATCTCCAATATTTTGTTTCCTCATCTCAGGTATTTCGCATATTATATTGCTAGAGGGGTGTTGGCTCGAGACAACACGAGCAACACTTCTTCGCCTGATACTTCTATCATGGCGAACGCCCTCTTAGGGAATCACGAGTATCATGTGGGCACGCTGATTACTTGTGACATCCTGGCTTAATAGGAATGATAGACTACTCATATAAACAAGGTGCACCTTTTTTTCCGGGAGCCCAGATCCAAAGAACTCCAAAGTTAAGCGTGCTTGGCTTCGAGCGATTTGAGGATGGGTGACCGACCGGGAAGTTGTTCCCGGGTGCGTACGAGTGAGGACAAAGTGCGCAGGAAAGACTAGTGTTGGTCTGTGGGGACAGTCTAGATCCCGCCAGGCGTACGCCGAGAACCGATGGGTTTGGCCGGGGCGTTACAAATGGTATCAGAGCCGACCCTTGCGGTTATACGGGCGTGTGTGGGTCAGTGCGCGAACATGTGGGACATGTGTCGGCACTGGACGCACAGACGTGTGCCAAGAGGGAACGTTCCTGTGGGCCGATGAGGACATCGGTTCCTTTGAGTGGGGTGTATGTGACATCCTAGCTTAATAGGAATGATAGACTACTCATATCAACAAGGTGCACCTTCTTTTCCGGGAGCCCAGATCCAAAGAACTCTAAAGTTAAGCGTGCTTGGCTTCGAGCGATTTGAGGATGGGTGACCGACCGGGAAGTTGTTCCCGGGTGCGTACGAGTGAGGACAAAGTGCGCAGGAAAGACTAGTGTTGGTCTGTGGGGACAGTCTAGATCCCGCCAGGCGTACGCCGGGAACCAGTGGGTGTGGCCGGGGCGTTACATTACTAGACGCCTTGCTGCTAATAGCAACAAGGGGGATCTCTTTGGTGGCGTTTATGCCACACTTCTTTTGCAGTTTCTCCGAGGGGAACCGCGCCTAGATGATACAGTTTTATCCTTTTGTTAGTCTTGATTTGGCTGCCATGAAGAGGCATTTCTTTGTTACTAGGGCCTCTGACCGATATGCACTTGATTATATTTTACTGTTTGAGGGCGATGTGGAACGCATCATCCGTCTACCTGCACCACTTGTGTTTGATTTTTCTCGCAGGAACGGATACCGCTTTTCAGATACCTAGTTTGATGAGATCATGGGAAGATACCAGTTTCACGACCCCACGGAGGGGGTTGCGCCAGATGAGGAGGAGCGCGTGGTGTATCCACCCGTCCAGGAGGATACCGTCGCCCCATGGGACGGAGGATCTTCCTCTGGTTGGGATGAGGGACCTTCCTCATGGAAGGATCCGAGGACTTCAGTGTACGCACCGGAGGGCTCATATAACCCTTGGACTTACCATTACCCCGGAGCAAGAGGCTCCTCGGGACCGCAGTTGACGAGCCCAACTTAGGCCAAAATCCTAAGCTTTGGGGAGTACGTACTCTCTTCCCCTTCCATTGTATCCTCCGTTTTGTTCGCTTTGATCTTTTCGAAGATTTTGCCCGTTCTTCTTTGTTCTTTTATTTTGCAAAAAGAACAAAAAGATTTATCTTTTCCTTTTCTTTTATTTTAGCCTTTGAAAAACCCCAAAAATAATTTCTTTCTCTCTTTAGTTTGCTTTGTTTTCAGAGTTCAGCTCGAGTCCGTGATGGCATTCGATTATATATTTCCTACGTTCGATTGTGCAAGTGACAAGGCAGTAATGACGAAGATCGACGGAAGGTATGCAACAAAGAAAGCCGGTACGAACTCTTTTTGTTTTTACTTTTGTACATATGCTTGTACTTATGCTTAGAGACCAGCTTGTAGCGACATAGTGCTATGTTTACAATGCTTTCCTAGTGGTTCATGCTTTTTTTGTGGTTAGTCTCAAATAGCTAGAGTTCATAATGTGTTGCTTGAAATGATTGACATGCATTGCATTGTTCATGGTTTGGCATATTGAAGTGGTATTTCCCTTCGGAGAATTCTTGGATTGACTTGGCACATGTTCACACATGTTTATGACTGATATGTCTAATCATGCCTTGATGACCTTTTTATTTCAGAATAGTTATATCACTTTCATGCCCGATTCAATGTTACTTTGTCGCTCGGCATGATTATGACAATTATTGCTCTCTAGTTGGCCGCTTCCCAGTCTTTTGCTAGCCTTCACTCGCACCAAGTGGAATTCTGCTTGTGCATCCAAAGTCCTTTTCAACCCAGTTGTTCCATTTGAGTCCACCATACCTACCTATATGTGGTATTTATCGGCCACTCCTAACTTAGACTTTCTTGTGCCATCTCGAAATTTATTCAAAAGCTTCCCTTTTGCAACCGAGCTCATGGTGCGGTGAGGGAAAATCAGTATCTTTCATGCCAAAAATATTTTGACGGAAGTTTTAACTAGTCAATGAAAAAATATATATGAGAATTACACCTCCCCCATACTTGATGATGGAATGAAATGGACCAAATGCTTCTTATGATAGATGGAATGATACCCTCCTTCCATCCTTGAGGCAAAATAAAGGGTTCCGTAGACCATCAAAGGATTTATGGATAAGGGAACATGTGTAAGCAAAAGGCATTAATATGGTTGGCATGGGAGATATTGAGAGACCTTTACCGTTCACCGTTGACTGGAAAGTTGCACTTCTCAAAAGAGTTTTATCTCTGTTTTCAAAACCAAGAGCTCTGGCACATGTTTAGTCTTTGCTTCCTTTCACGGGCTTTCAACCTTGCCATAAAAAATCCACGGTTCGAGAGTCTGACCTTCTTTCTTCGAAGCACCAACTATTGAGAGCATAATTGTCATTCTTAGTGTAACATGCATTGTCCAAAAGTACTACATTGTCTTCTGCATGCTTGTTATATTGCTAGTCTGAAATTCTTAGTTCTAGTCTCCTTTAAAACTCCGGAGGAGTTTCTGCATTTATGTTTTTCTTCACTCATGGAGGCTAGCGAGATACCACTCTGATATGTTCATGCTATGTGCATTGTGATCTTGAATTGATTTTCATCAGCATATTATTTACTTTTGTTTGTTTGTGAATGATCACATGAAAGAAGGATTGCTTCGTGCATTGTCTTTGTAGCATGGTTTCAGAACTTGCTAAACTCTTACGTAGTACTCCCTCCGTAAAGTAGTGATCTAAACACTCTTATATTACTTTACGGAGGGAGTACATGCTTATATACATCTAATGAAGCAAAAGAGTTTGTCAAAGTTTTCTTTGTCGCATCCAGTTCATTGAACTGAATTGCTTGAGGACAAGCAATAGCTAAGCTTGGGGGAGTTGATACGTCTCAAACGTATCTACTTTTTCAAACACTTTTCTATTGTTTTGGTTTCATTCTTGCATAATTTGGACGAAACTAACCCGGACTGACGCTATTTTCAGCAGAGCTACCAGTGTTGTTTTATATTGTGCAGGTTTCTGGATATTTAGGTACGCTGGAAAAATCTACAAAAATTATATAAAAAATCAGCGTTCCCAAAGCTTCGACGATGCCAAAGGGGGGCCACAGGGCAGCTAGGGGCCACCCAGAAGGGTGCATGGCGCGGCCCAGCCCCTGGTCGCGCCACACACCCTCCTGGGTGGGTCCCACACTCCCTGGTGACGTACCTTGGCCTCTATTTATTCTCGTGACGAGGAAACTCCGAAACAGAAGTCGCTTTTCCAATCTACGTCGCGGAGCCGCCGCCACCCTCTATTCTTCTCCGGGAGAGCTAATCTGGAGGCTGCTTTGGCCTCCGGTGAGGGGAAATCATCGCCATCATCATCATCATCATCGCCTCTCCATCACCCCTCCATGACTTGTTCTCTCATGTGTGAGTAATTCCCTGCTGTAGGCAAAGGGGATGGTAGGGATTGGATGAGTTCCATCATGTAATAGTTTATCAGATTGTAGGGGGCATGTTGCCTATCATCTACTTGGTGTTTATCATCTCTGTTACAACTTGTTGCTCTTCATGCTTGCCACTTTGGGCCCGAGTGCCATTATTTCAGATCTGATCACCCTTTTTTTTCTTGAGTTTGAGGTGTTCTTGATCCTATCTATGAGTTGCATGCACCTATTATGGTCCGGAATCGCCGATCCCAATGGTGACAGCTTGGGACACCAAAGGAGATGGACTATAATTTGAGGATTCCGTGTATCCATGAAGTGTTAATTCTTTGTTCCGGTGCTCTTTGACAGGAGTACCTTGATGTCACGAGAGTTTACTTCTCGCCCCTCGTTGGTTACCCAAAGTGGAAGGTTGAGATGCAGCGTAGCGGCAATTTACCTCGGTGAAGATACCAAGGTTTGTCTCCAGTAGGACTCCAATAACGACAAGAAGGTGACAACGGCGCCAAAGATTAGCGGTGGTCGTGGACCTGCACACACAACAGATAGCTTTTCTCCCAACGAGTACAAAGGGGTTGCCAATCCCTCCTCCCTATTGTTTACAAAGGATAAAACGCATGGGATAATAATGATAGTGATAGCAACGGAAAAGAAGATAAAGCAGTAAATTTATAGAGACTGTAAACAGTATTGGAAATATGGACCGGGGTCCTATGATGTTCACTAGTGATGTCTCTCTCCCAAAAGACGATAAAATAGCCATGCGAGGTAAACAAATTACAACTGGGCAATTGACAGGTTTATGTGCACAAACCAATGCTAATTATGCTATACAGAAAGGAAGAGGCTCAAAAGCATGGGCGGTATGCCAAGACAAGTAGACCGAAATCCATCTGCATCTACCTACTAATCATCCACCTTGAGATATCTATCCAGAACATATCGCTGGTATTAAGTTGCGAATCCCACCCAAAGTGTAAATTCAAAGCAACAGACAACTTCATTAAAGAACTTTGCGTAAAGTAAACAATCCTTGCACCCGCAAGTACAAGCATCGTTTTTCCCCGTTGTGGCTACAGCACAGCCCCTAGACTCATGTTTCGGTCACTCAAGCTAGTCATCGGGGGGCATGAACCCACAATCATGCATAACGCTCCCTCTTGGAGTCACTACCTACTACTTGGCCAAAGCAATAAAAAGCAACGAAGAACATGCAAGAATTACTCAAGAACATAAATTTAAAAGAGGAGAATTAAATATATTACTCAAACACAATCTGAATATAATCTCATAATCCATCAGATCCCAGCAAACTCAGCATAGCAACAGCAGAAATATTACATAAGTGCCTCGATCATGTATGACAGCTCACGAGGTATAATCCATGAAGAATAAAGAGGGGAGGAGAACATCACATAGCTACTGATCATAGACCCATGGTCCAAGGTGGACTACTCACGGTTCATCCGGGAAGCAACCATGGTGGTGGAGAAGCTCCCGGAGGTGGTTCCTCTCTCCGACAGGGTGCCGGGAAGAGGTCTTCTGGTGTTCCGATCTTGGAAGTGCAGCGGCGGCGGAATAAAGGAGAGATCACGAAAAAGGGTTCCCGTCTCGGGAGTTGTGCATCATGGGGAATAAATAGGCAAAGGGGGGCAGCCAGGGGGCCACCAGGGGTCCAGGCGGCCCCCTGGCGCGGCCCCACCCTGGGGCGCGCCGGGAGGGCGCCTGCGGGAAGATTCCACCGAGGAGATCACCTCCCGGAAGGGGAGATCATCTCCATCGTCATCACCATCGCCACGGGCATCATCGAGATCATCATCGACATCATCCCCAACATCAGCACCATCTTCATCTTCATCCAATCTCGTCTCACAATTGCAACTTGCGTTGTGACTCGTACTATCTATCCTCTCTACTCTACCGGTGTTGATTACTACTTTGTGGTGAATGCTATTGAGTTTTGTTGGAGAAATATCATTATGACCATATTGTTTACCACCTATATATCACCTCTGATCATGATCTCTTTTATGTCTTGTGAGTAGTTACTTTAGTTCTTGAGGACATGGGAGAAGTCTTGTTGTTAGTAGTCATATGATGTTGAAGTAATTTGTGTTGTTTGATATTTAAGTTGTGTTGTTATTTTCCTAGTGCTGTTGTGTGGGTCGAACACTCAACACTTCGCCTTATTAAGGACCTAGGGGAATACATTGTGTATAAAGAATGCCTACGGTGGGTTGTCGGAGTGACAGAAACCTGAACCCCAGTTTGCACACTTTTGCACAAGGGAATAATGGATCCTTGATCTTATTGTTGTGGTTAGGCTTTGCCTTAATTTCCACCTTGTATTTGCGGATGCTTGCAAGTTGTTTAATCATAAGAGTGCACTTATCTTAGTCTAGAAGGTGTGCTAGCATAGATCCACCCACTCAACACTTATCAACACAAAACATGTTATCAATGCGGAATATGGCGAAAGCGCATGACTACCTCTCCATGTGTCCTCAAGAACGCTTTAGTCCTTATAAGTTTAGTTGCTAGGCTTATCCTTTGCTCAAAAGGATTGGGCCACCTTCTTCTCCTCAGAACTATTTACTTTGCTTGCTTTTATCTTATTGTTGCTTATACCGAAAACCCCTAAAATGTTATCTTTCAGTGCTTGCAGTTTTTCCTTGTCTAAAATCACTTATCAATACCTTTCGCTCCTCATTGGGTTCGACACACTTACTTATCGAAAACGCTGCAATAGATCCCTTACGGTTGTGGGTCATCAAGTACCGTTTTCTAGCGGCGTTGCCGGGGAGCATAGCGCTATTGGTAAGTGAAGCTGGTAAGGAAATTTTTATATTTCTTTTTTTATGTTGCTGCTCTTTGTCCGTATGGACAACCTAGCTATTGGATTGTTGCTTGCGGGGAAACGCCCCACATATGTGGTGGTTGTTCCTCCCCCTACTAAAATTGTACCTTATAAAATACCTGTAACGACCCGATTCACTAAGAATCCAAGTCTCTGTGCATTTTGTGCTAGTCCCTGGATCAATAGCTAGCACACACAGTACATGATGTAATATCAAGAATAAACCACATGTCATATATATTACATCGAAGATCCATTATTACAATATAGCATACCTGCATAGATCAAGGCTAGCTTACAAATATAATACAGCGGAAAACAATAAAGAGCTTCGTGACGTCCATCAACTCCACCGGAAAGTTGAGTATAGACATCGTAACCCTATAACGCATCACTTACTCGTCGTATACAATCCTGCAACACCGAAGGTTACAGCCCGACAACGGGTCAGTACATCTGATTTGTACGGCAAGTCACACGAAAAAGGATATAACAGACCTACATCTACATGCAAGGATAAGTCAAAGGAAAGGCTTATGGTTTTATTTTGCAGAAAGCTGATTTTTCCCTCACATACTACAACTAATCAAATTTTAATTTATCTTGCTAGTCCTAAGTATGGTTGAATCGGGCTACACCAATTCCAACCATCCCTTTATTAAAAGTTCCCACTCAAATTCTTATTAAAGTGAATTATCTGTCGAGACCATCCAACAATAATAATGCCCAGTTGATCAAAGTTGTCCGTAACCGTGGAAACGGCTAATCATGATCAGTTTTTACACTCTGCAGAGGTTTGTACACTTTCCCCACTGGACTCAACCCGAAGATTTAAACATAGTCTTTCAGAAGAGGTTGCCTCCACCCTTTGGTAGCCGGTACACCTATCATATCTACATCAGCTAGCTACCAGGGCCAGGTTCCCCACAACTTACTCATCTAAGCCAAAGCCCATTAAGCCAGTGGTTGTACATGGAAGCTACTAGTCACACTCTCTGTCCGATCTTTTTGAACCTGGACGGCGCCCACTGCGTTCAGAGGGTAGTCACCATGACGCACCCGGTTCACCACCAAAACAACCATTCAGGAAGCATTTAGCCCTGGTCCCTCCTTATCCAAGGCATGAGCCCCAGGATGCATTCCCTTCCCGCCCAGAGGTGATTTCTATTTAAGTTTGCTAGTCAAGTCATTAATCCTCACATAGCTCAATGATAACTCCACCAATCCCCGTCTACAAAGCAATAGCAATATACAAGGTCAGAACATATGGCTATCCTACTAGGTTTAAATCATAACTAATATATAATCCTACACATGCATAGAGTGATAATTTGCTACATGCATAACAGAAAATATAGGTTGAGGTATGGTCAAAGTGTAACTTGCCTTTTCCATTCGGTGAAGTTCTTCGCTCTCACGGTCTAGTCAACTCTACTCGTCACACTCCGAGAAATCTATCGCAACGGAAGGAACTCAAATAAGCAATCACATCACAAGGACAAAACAAAAGATCAACAAAACAATCACTAAGGTTTTAGCAACAAAACAAAAAGGTTTTGAAGGATAAAGGTGTCGATGTGCTCGAAGGTGATCAGTGGAAGTGAACTCGAGAGAGTCAACAGATAAAGATTCATCAGTAAGGAATTGTGATCATGGACATTATGAATAAAAGGTGAATATCATGCCCACATGACAAGTGTGTGAATCTTACCGACAACATGTCTCAAATGATCCGATATGCCAAAAGAATCACGTGAAACGGAATACTACAACGCAGGTCATAGCAAGTGCAAAATTGATTTTAAACAGATCAAGAAACTTGTGAAATTTTGTGTACACTTGATATAGACAGAAAGTACATGGAACGAGTGATCCAACGCAAAAAGAATCACTCGATTTGGATCAACGGTTTAAAAGATACGGCCACCGGAATTTGAATTTGAATTTGAAATAAATTAAAATTCAAAAGTGTGCAATGTGTGCAAAAATTTATTCCATGCTAAAGTACAAAACCACACGAGCGTGTAGCAAAAAGTTTCACCTCAATCCGATGCACGGTGTGGGAGATATTGCGGGTACGGCTCCGGGGTGTTTTCTGCGAACAGGGACCTATCCGCAATTAAAATATTTCCCGAAAAAGCGATCGGGTCCCTAGCGGCGGATCTGGCCGGAGCAACTCCGGCGAGGCGGTTTCCGGTGAAGTGTCTCGGCTCCGGCGACTAGGCGGTGGCCGGCGAGCGGGGGTGGTGGTCTGCGAGGGGTGCGGCGCACGGGCGCGGTCTTTTGGCGGCACTGCGTGGAGGCGCGCGGCGGCGCGTTCGGCTCCGGCGGCTCGGCCGCGTGGCGGCGACGGCGGCCAGCGAGCTCCGGCGGCGGGGTGCCGCAGGACGCGACGACGACCGACGAGAGGTGGCGGTGGCGCGCCAGTTGCGGGGTGGCGCCCGCGGCGAGGCGGTGGCGTGGCCGGTGCGGGAGGGCGGCGCGAGCGGCGGCGGCGTCGCGCTCCGTCGACGGCGGCGGCGTTCGGCGAGGCGGGGCCCGGCGGAGGCGCCGGGTCCCGCGTTAGGTTTTTAGAAAAAAAGGAAAAAGGAATTTTGGAAAATCCTTTTTATAGTCTGGGAAAAAAACAAACCGGTCCGGCTTGGGCTCGAATTGCGCTCGCGGGCGGAAAACAACTAATGGGCCGGGCTACGGTCTTTTTCTTTTTATTTGAAACCGAAACTTCAAACAATAAAATAAAATCAACCGTAAATCAGAAAAATATGAATTAAATTCTATATTCATTAAATAATACAAAGAAATTTATTTAATGAATACATTTTCCAAAAAGCAAAATAAAAATAAAAACATTTTCTAAATAATTTATTTAAATATAAAATACTTTTCATAAATCGAATAAAATCCAATAAATTATTAAAAATATTTTTATTTGGTCAAAAGCATTGGCAAACCATTTCTAAATAATAAAATATAAATTTTTAAAATTCTTACACCAATAAATAATTTGGTAAAATAAAAATATCCCATTGGAATACTTTTTCAATTCTTTTAAAATATTTAATAAATCATTTCAATGAAATAAAAAACTCTCTTAGCATTATAAAATCCCTAAAATAATTTTAGAGTTATTTATAATACTCATAATAAATTTTAAAAACTTTAAAGTAATATCCTAAATATTTCTGAACTTTATTAAAAAGGGGATAAGTCATTTTATATCCTCTCAAATGAATTTCCTTGAGTTGAAAAATGTTTTGAATATTCAGAAGAATTCCAATAATGATTTAAAACATTTTCCAACCTTTTAATATGCTGAAGGAGTCATGTTACCTTCTCTCATTTTGTTTTGTTGGTTTTGTTCTAAATAATAAATTCCAAAAACACTTATTATGAATATTAGGAAAAGTCCTTTTATTCCCTCTCTTTTTAATATTCAATAAACTCCAAAAAAAATTAGATCTCAGAGAAAATCAAATACACCAAGCGAACAATCATTATCTATTTAATTTTATTAACATTTGGGATGTTACACACTACCACCCTTAAAAGGAATCTCGTCCTCGAGATTCGAGAAGGCTAGAAAGAAAAAAAGGTTAGGGTTTGGTTCTTCATGACAGTCCACCGATCCTCCGATGGGCTAGGGTGCTACCACCCTTAAAAGGAATGCGACGTGGACTTCAAAATATTACTCCATCGATAACCTCCTTCGAAGAGATTCGCCTCCTCCTATCAGGTCTTGAATCCTTAGCAAAAGAGGAGTCTTCCGTATACTGAACCGTCATGGCTGACAAGTCAGACGCCCATACTAAGCAACTATCGATTTCTCATGGTGCTCATCAAGACTACTTTTACGGGATACCTGCAGGAAATAGTCTTGGTCTATACTCACCGTATAACACAAACGGTAATCTCCTACAGGGGTCACACATTGTACCATTCTATGGCTCAGGTTTAACATCGCCGTCTCTCTGCTATAGGTAAGTCACTCAAGATTTACTATCCCGCATAGCAAGAGCGAATAATAAGGGTAGTCGTCATGGTGATCAATCCATTCCGCACCCAAATCATTACCTTGTACATGGTTTAGCGAATCTCGCAATCTAACACTCGGTCATTCTCACAAGCACTGCAGAATTCCTCTTGATATTGAACTGGGTTCAGATAAATCCATGGTTCTGCAAGCCAAACAAACATCTATCGTTTCCTCAACACTCAGGTTTGCGCAAACTAATATAAACGTGCAGTAGTGAACTACAACTCCCTCCAGGGTCCATCCTAGGATTTCTGAGATGCATTCTTCTCCTCTATATTCTTGACGTATTTAAAATACGCGGTGTTCTCTGGGGTGTAAGGCTTCTTTTGTGAATCTTGAGGCGTCCTCTTCTTCTTCGTCTGGGTTTTTCTTCTTGCGTGATGGTCATAGTCTTTTACAAGGGCAACCAGGTGCATAACGTCCATCCTTGTTACAATGCCAACACATGACACTTCCAAACACCTTATGTTTCTTTCTCGACCTTTCTATGGTGCTCCAATCTTCTATTTCTTGTTGGTCATACTCCACTTCTATTTTCGGGAATTTACCCAAATACTCTTTCCCCTTCTTCATGCAATTTTGTGAAATATGTCCTTCTTCAAGAGGGTCTTTATCATCTACCTTCATCATTAGTACGTGTATCTGTTTACTATGAGCTTCCTTCATCCCTTCCTTATGTTGTTGGATCACTTTCTGTACTATGGGGTATAAGTTACACTGGGCGGGGTAATGGGTAGTTCCTTCACACAAGAAACAGGTAACCTGCCTAGTGGGACATTCTTTGGCTAGGTGACTTTCTTCACAATGGGGGCATTCCTCCTGATGTTCCTCGTGGGTGTGTCCTATTTCTCCACAGATCTTGCACGCACATGGTTTCTTCAGATCATTTACACTAGGCTTCCTTGTTCGGGTGACAAGACGAGATTTTAGTAGAGTCAGTTTGAATTCCTCCCAAGTGATTTCTCCTTGCCATCCATTGATAGCTTGGTAGATCTTCCACCAAGTAGCAGCACCTTTTGCAAAGTACTAAAGAGCATATTGCACCATATCGTTTCTTCCAACACCATTTGCTTTCATGTGATCCTCCATGTTCCGAATCCATTGTTCTGTCTCCAACCGAGTCATCGCTCCGGAAAAGATGAGTTCATCTCCATACACCATCTATGGGGTCCAAGGGTTTTGGTTTAGGGGATAAGTTTGGAAGGGAGGGGAGAACAATACAAAAATATAACACACAAATCACCGCATCTAACGTGAGCATATAATAGGGGTTTAGTCCTCTAAAGGTCATGGGTAATCTTGGGATCTTCAGAGTCTTCAAAAATCTTCGAGTCTTCAAAATCTCTGATACTTCTAGTTGGTAACTTCCATTCTTCCAATGCACGATATAATACCCTTTACACTTAATTGATCATGAGTCCAATAACTTGTCCTTATCGATGTAGCATAAGATGATCCTTCCAAGTAGTCAAATGTCACGGGTATAGTCTAACTTGTTTGGGGGTAAGAGGGAGTGTTTGATAAAACTCAGAAAAGATGAGAAGTAATGGAATTTTTTTTTTCAAAATAATATTTTGAGCAATAGAATTTCCTATGGCTTTCCAATTTCTAGGGTCACGACCTACAGTCAACATGTGCTCTGATACCATCTTGTAACGACCCGGTCCCGAAGGGAACCAAGTCTACTGTGCTTCTGTGCTATCCCTGGATCATTATGCTAGCACACACAGTACTCGATGAAATACCATAGTATCATGTGTCATAAATTAACGTAAATACATGGTATTTATTACCTTACAACCCTTGGTCTAGAATACACAGCAGAATAATCAATATATAAGTGGAGTCCCATCAACGCCAACGGCAAATTTGAGATAGACTTCACGACCCTATATCGTAGCACTTACTTGTCGTATATAATCCTGCAACACCGAAGGTTATAGCCGACAACGGGTCAGTACATTTGAATGTACGGCAAATCATATCCCAAAAAGAAGTAAATTTTCCTACAATACATGCAATATGGCTGGCGGAGCTTCTACCTCTATTTTTGCAAAAAGCTAATTTTTCCTATAGAATAATAATAACTAAGTTCTACAAATAGTTTACGATTGAGATGGGAACCCCCATTCAATCTATCCCATAGTGATTAAACCAATCAGTTAATTAAAGATGATGAGACAAAACAATATTACCACAACTAGTCGCTCAAATTGTCCATAACTGGGGACACGGCTAGTCGATTAGTTTTACACTCTGTAGAGGTTTGTGCACTTTTCCCCACAAGACTCGATCGCCTCCTTTGTAGTTTGTCACACTGCATGGTGTATGACAACTGGAAGATTGAGACATGGTCTTTCAGAAGAGTTTCCCTTACTCCGGTAGCACCCATCCCACCTACTCACAACTACTTTCGTAGCGCTACCTAGTAAGAGTCCCTACAACTGATCAACCAAGCCAGAGCCCATAGAAGCTTGTGGATGCACACGTAAGCTCCTAGGTATGTCAATACAAACAGTCCCTTTGAGCCTAGGTGACTTTCCGTAGTCATCACTGGCCATCCCCAGGAAACTCGCAACCATCCCACCCAGGTAGTTCATTAACTTTATCTTAGTCCTAATTACTAGATTATCACTCATACCTCATAATGATTCACTTCCCAATCCACGTCTACTTAGCATAGCAATATCATAGTATACGATGGTGACAATGATGTAAGGATCAGACCTACCTCAATGAACTACTGGGTGTAATAGCATAACATAACCTATCATGCAATCTAAAGAAGAAGAACTAATGTATTGAAAACATAGGTAATAGGGAGTATGGTCAAAGATATGACTTGCCTTGAATCTTGATGAAGTTATTCGCGCTCACAATTCCGACAATTCTACTCGTCACACTCCGATCAATCTATCGTAACCAAGCACACAAGATTGCACACAATCAATACACAAACAAAGGCAAAACAAGGTTCATGAACTCCAATAGAAAAAAACCAAATAATTTTTTTTTGCAAAACAGACCATGATTGACTTCAAAAGTGGGTTGTAAAGTGTCTAAAATATAGGGTTTAGCTAGGGTTTCTGATTGCAAAAAGAATCAATCAAAACCGAGTTGTAAAACAAAAGATACGATCAACTAAAGTCGAAAATGATTCTGATCAGACTTGATTATTTTCGAAAATTAAAAATAAATTTTAGGGTAGTTCTGGATAGAGGATTCCGAAAGAAAACTGTGGGCTTTGGAATCACACAAAATGGATCTACGGTCAAAAAGATATTACAAGAAAAAATCTACATAGGATTTAGAAATCTTTTTGATCAAACGCAAAATATATTTTTCTCAAAACTTGGATCTACAGTACGTAATGTGTAGAGGGTTTAGAAACAAACAATTGGCCGCTAGTTTCATCTAAAACGGAGCAACGATTAAAAGATTACGGAGTTTTTACTAACCGCGTCGGGTAGATTTTGACGCGACGAAGACGACGGTGCGGACGATCTCCGGCGGCAAAAAAGTCGTCTAGGGTGTAGAGCTTGACAAGGAGATCACAACGGTGGTGGTGATGATCCCTAACGTCGTCCATGACGGGCGTAGAGACGCGATGAGCCGAGCGCGCTCCGATGAATTCCCGTGGTGCGCGTAAAATATTGACATCAATCTTGCGCAAGAAAATAAAGAGGGAAAAGATGTCCATTAGATGCACAACGAAGAAAGAAGTCGGTATGCAAAATTTCGGATCCAGGGGAGGCTCACCGGCGACGAGATCTACCGGCAAAGTCGACATTTTCCGTCGAGGTCTACCTCGAAATTGGCTCAATTTGTTGCGGTTTAGGGCGAAATTTTGTGGGAAATCAGCGGAGGGCGTCGTGGAGTATTTATGGGACAAGATTGCTTGGCAAAAGGGCAACCGGAGATGGAGTCCCGGGCGGACACGAACGTCGGCGCCACTCCAAGTTCGTTCTGCACTCTTGTTCGTGCGTCTCCAGGAAGAGGGAGACGGCCAGCGGGGCGGCTGGGCCACTTCGGCCGTTTCGGCCCGCAGCCTGGCGCGCTGGCTGGGCCGGCTTCGGCCTGAATGCGCCGACGCCCTTTTTTTACGAATTAGTTTTTTTAACCGACTATAGACATATTTAAAAAAATAACTCCAAAATAAATAACGCAATACTTTTTCAAAAATAAAAATAAAATAAAATATATTTATTTATTTACTTATTTTTGACACAACTTCAGAGAGTTTTGTAAAATAATTGACAACTCCAAAAATTCCCAAATCAATTTCTAAAATCTTAGAATAATTTAAATAGAATATTCAATAATTGTTATTTAAAATAAAAAATATTCAAAAAAAATATTTTCTAATAAACCCAAATAAAACTCAAGAAAGGTTTTAAATCATTTTCAAATGAAATTTAAGAAGTCATGTTATCTTCCCTCATTTAATTATTTTAATTTTAAATATAAAATTATTTAAAATATGATCCAATAAAATAAAGCTTCTATTGAAAATATTTTTCCAACTTTCTTTTATTTGTTGAAGGAGTCATATTACCTTCTCTCAAATTTTATTTGTTCGATTTGTTTTAAATAATCAATGTAAAAGAACAAAAATGAACATTAGGGAAAGTCCTTTTATTCCCTCTAATTTTAATATTCATTTAAACTCCAAAAGTTTCAAATCCTAGTCTATCTCACACAGATCAATTACACACAAATCAAGCAAGAAAATCATAATTATTTAATATTTATAACATTCTAAAATTTAGAATTTTGGATGTTACATTGGTCAATGAGAAGAGTCTTGACCATGTATGTTGTTTTCCGGACCGTTAGGGTGTTACACTTAAGGGCAATCGATGCATAGGACAATTTCGGGATCAATAGGAGAAATCACCGGAATAGTTCCGGAGGAGGACGGAAGTTGTTCCGTACATTTTGAATGGTTCAAAATAAAGTTTAATTTGTTTTAATAATGTTTTATTATTTAATTATATGAATTAAATATTTAAACATTTTAAAATAATTAAAAAAATGTAAAAAGGCTATATGGGCCTATGAGGCCCATTAGGGGAGGCGGGGGTTTCCCCCCTTGGACTTGGCGCCAAGGGTGGGGCCCATCCCCCCCTAGGACGGCGCAATCCCCCCCTTGGGAGTTTAGTCCCACATGGGGGAGAGGAGGAGGATGGCACCCCCCCCCTTGGCCTATATAAGGAGGGGTACACCCCCCCCCTTTTTCCAACACACAATAATTCCTCTCTCTCTCTCCTTCTCCTTCCTAGAAGTGGACTCCCCTTGTTTGGAGTCTGCACCTAGACTGGAGTTCTCCACCATAAGGCAGGTTGTTGCTCTGCTGGAGTCGGGATTCGAATCCATCTTTCTTCCACTGCTCGCCTGGTTCGGGGCCCGGGAGGAACATCGATTGTACCGTACGTGTATAATCTCTTCGAGGCACTACACCTGTGGTGCTACTTCATCGTTGGAGGTCAACCGGGAGTCATCCTCGCTGGTGGTCTACTACACGACAGGGAGGTCGTAGTTCCGTGTCTACGCCAGCCACGTTCGCAAGAACGTTTCCCTCTTTCGGTCTTCAAAGGTATGAACACCGATTCCCTCTGTTTTACATCGCCATAGCATAGATCTTGGGTTCGGGTCCCGTAGGTATGAAAATTTTGTGTTTTCTGCCCCGTATCCCAACAGTGGTATCATGAGCTAGCTATGCGTAGATGTATTATACGGGTAGAAAACATCTAAGATGTGGGCATTGAATCTTCATTCTTTACCCTCCCACGTGTACTCATTTAGCGTTGCGGCAATGTTTGATGAAGTGGACCCCTACCGACCTTACGCGTTTACGCGAGACTGGTTCCACGCTTGACATATGGCTTGTACCATATAAAGTGGCTGGGGGCGTATGTCTCTCTGCATTAGCGATGTGAAGATGTTTGCAACGGAGGGCCCCGACGGGGGTGTAATAGAGACGGATGGGAGACGGTGTTGTGGCATGTTTTTCGCAGGATAGAAACGGTTCTCTCTCTCGAAACCCCTAGCAGCCACGTAAAACTTGCACAAGCTAAAGTAGAAAGGCGTTTGAATTTTCTTTGCATGAAGTGGGATCATAGTTTGTATGATTTACAGTTTTACTTCATGTTTATGCTAGTATGCTAGATATGACGACGGTAGCACAAATAGGACCATCTCTCACAATACCAACATTGTGTTGTCCCTTGGTGGGCACCGCCTGGAAGGTTCTCCCATATGTCCGACATTCCGTACATACCGGGTGTCACACATATTAAACAGCGTTCGCATGAGGTTGGGTTCGGCAAGCCTGGCATATGCACATATGGCCTTGCTGAACAGCTAACATCAAGGTTCGATTGGCAGGCTTGACATATGTAGATGTGGGCCTGGAACACAGTAGATCGAAAGATCGAGCACGAGTCACATACCTGATGTGATTGGCTTAGAGGCCTACCTGGGTCGCATACTGATGGCCGTGACGATCGGGGGAGGTATGGGGTCTGGGATTGTGTAATCACTTAGTTAAATTGAGAGGTGTTTATCTAAGTGGGAGCTTTCTAGAATTTTGAAGATTAAATTGAAAACTCCACATTATGAACAAAAGTCTAAATATGTATCCTAGTGAATCAACTTTGTAGATGGCAGCACCACACCCCTCGTTCAACTTAGGGTCATTTCTAGAGAAAGACAAACTGAAAACTAATGGGTCAAACTTCACCAACTGGTTCCGCACCCTGATGATTCTCCTCGTACCCCTCAAAATGGCATACGTACTAGAGGGCACGTTAGGTGACGCACCAGCAGATGATGCCAGTCAGGATGAGAAGAATGTCTATCTCTCCAAGACTGATGATTACAACCTTGTCCAGAGTGGCATGCTCTACTCCATGGATGTTGAGCTGCAGAAACGCTTTGAGAGGATGGGTGCATATGCGATTATCACCGACCTCAAGGCGGTCTTTGCACCTCAAGCCAGGGCTGAACGGTATGAGTCTTCTGGAGCCTTCTTCTCAGCAAATATGGACGAGCACGGCAGCGTGAGTGAGCAAGTGGTCAAGATGTCTGGCTACATTCAACGCTTGAATGCTCTGGAATGTCAGATTCCAGATGAACTTGCTGTTGATAGGGTGTTGCAGTCGCTTCCCCCTAGCTACAGAGGCTTTGTGCTGAACTACAACATGCAGGGGATGACCAAAACCCCTTCTGAGTTGTTCGCCATGCTGAAGAGTGCTGAGGTTGAGATCAAGAAGGAGCACGCTGTCTTCATGGTCAACAAGACCACTGAGTGTAAGAAGTCAAGCAGGCGGGAGAAGGCTAAGAGAGGTGGCCCCAAAAGGGATGGCAAGTCAGTTGTCGTTCCTCCCAAGGCACCTAAGCCCAAACCCGTAGTTGAGTGCTTCTACTGCAAGGGTGAAGGTCATTGGAAACGCAACTGCCCCAATTACCTAAAGGACAAGAAGGCTGGCAAGGTCGCCAAGAGATACGAAGGTATATTTGATATACATATTTTTGATCTTTTCTTGACAAGCACCGGGAACACATCCTGGATACTTGATACAGGATCTGTCGCTCATATTTCTAATTCCGTTCAGGGACTAAGGAATAAGAGATGCTTGCTGAAAGATGAAGCGACGATGCGCGTGGGGAATGGTTGTCAAATTGATGTGTTGGCGGTCGGCACGAAGCATCTTAGTCTCCCTTCGGGATTAGTTTTGGTTCTTAATAAATGCTACTATGTACCCGCATTGAGTGTGAACATCGTTAGTGGCTCTTGCTTGAAGCGAGATCACTATTCTTTTAAGTCTGTTACAATTGGTTGTTCGATTTATAAGGATGAAGTGTTTTATGTTCACACACCGGAGCAACGTGGTTTATTCGTACTTGATCTCGATGGTGACATGTTTCACATTAACAATATGGAGGCCAAAATATTAAAGAGTAGTGATGAAGAGCACATGATGATGTGGCATTGTCGACTTGGTCATATTGGTATAAAGCGCATGGAGAGGCTCCATAAGGATGGACTTCTTGATTCATTGGATTTTGGATCCCTTGGTACATGCGAACCATGCCTCATGGGCAAAATGACAAGGACTCCATTCAATGGGATAATGGAGCGTGCGGATAACTTATTGGGGATCATACATACAGATGTATGTGGACCCATGAACGTCCCCGCACGCAATGGTCTTTGTTACTTCGTGACCTTTACTGATGACTTGAGTAGATATGGGTATATTTACTTGATGAAGCATAAGTCTGAAACCTTTGAAAGGTTCAAGGAATTTCAGAATGAGGTCGAGAATCAACTCAAAAAGAAAATCAAGCACCTTCGATCAGATCGAGGTGGCGAGTATTTAAGTCACGAGTTTGGCAATCATCTGAAGTCTTGTGTCATAGTACCACAGCTTACGCCGGCAGGCACACCTTAGAGAAACGGTGTGGCTGAACGACGTAATCAAACCCTATTGGATAGCGTACGATCGATGATGTCTCATACTGATTTGCCTGTGTCATTCTGGGGGTATGCATTAGAAACTGCCTCTTACGTTCTTAATAGGGCACCATCGAAATCCGTAAAGACAACACCATTTGAAGAATGGCATGGCACGAAACCTAAGTTGTCTCACCTGAAGATTTGGGGTTGTGAGGCTTATGTTAGGAAACTACAGCCTGACAAACTTGAATCCAAGGCGGATAAGTGCATCTTTGTGGGCTATCCCAAGGAAACTTGTGGATACACCTTCTAAAATTACTCTGAGAGCAAAACGTTTGTTGCGAAGACTGGACACTTTCTTGAGAAAGAGTTTCTCTCGAAAGAGTTGAGTGGGAGGAAAATATACCTTGATGAAGTGACTGACCAATCACTCCAATTGGAAGAAACGGCCATAGAAGTTGTTCTGGAACCTTCTTCCACTTTGGGAGCTGAAGAGAATGGCCAGAACGACATTCATAATGATCATGATGAGAATGAAGAGGAACCTATTATGCCCCGTAGGTCATCAAGAGTCCGTCAAGCTACTGAGTTTTACGGGCATCTTGTGAATGCAATCTCGGCTGATGAGTCAGATGAACCTACGAGTTACAAAGAAGCAATGGAGGGACCCGAGTCCGAGAAATGGCTTCAAGCCATGAAATCCGAAATAGACTCCATGTACACCAAAAAAGTTTGGACTTTGGTGAATATTCCCGAGGACCGCAAGGCCGTCGAGAATAAATGGATTTTCAAGAAAAAGACTGACGCAGACGGAAACGTATCTTTCTACAAAGCTCGACTTGTCGCGAAGGGATCCGAAAAATTCAAGGAGTTGACTACGAGGAGACGTTCTCTCCTGTAGCGATGATAAAGTCTATTCGGATCCTACTAGCAATAGTTGCATATCATGATTATGAGATATGGAAGATGGATGTGAAAATTGCATTCCTAAATGGCAACATTGAGGAAGAGTTATATATGATGCAACCAGAGGGGTTTATCTATCCAAGGAATGCTGGTAAGGTGTGCAAGCTTCAACGTTCCATCTATGGGTTGAAGCAAGCATCTCGGAGCTAGAATCTTCGATTTGATGAGGTCATTAAAGCTTTTGGATTTGTCCAAAACTTCGAAGAGTTCTGCGTCTATAAGAAACTGAGTGGGCGCTCTGTAGCATTCCTTGTGTTATATGTAGATGACATATTGCTAATTATTCCAGTTGCGTCTATAAGAAACGATAAGGAATTCTTAGGATAAGTGAAGGAATATCTGAATGCACAATTTTCCATGAAGGACCTTGGTGAAGTTGCGTACATATTGAGGATTAAGATCTATAGAGATAGACCTAATCGACTATTGGCTTTGAGTCAGATCACTTATATTGACAAGATATTGAAAAGGTTCAGTATGGATAACTCCAAGAGAGGCCTCTTTCCAGTTATAAAAGGTGTCAAGTAAGCGTGACTCAGTGCCCGACCACAGCAAAAGAGAAGGAGGAAGTGTCCTAAAAACCCTATGCCTCAGCCATAGGTTCTCTCATGTATGCTATTTCATGTACCCCGCCGGATTTAGCGCTGGCTATTAGTATGACTAATCGCTCCCAGAGTAATCCAGGAATGGCTCACTGGACCGCAGTAAAGAACATCCTAAAGTACTTGAGAAGAACAAAGGATATCTTTCTCGTTTATGGAGGAGTTGATGAGGAGCTCACCGTAAAGGGTTACGTTGACGCAAGCCTCGGCTCAGACCTAGATGATTCAAAATCATAGACGAGATATGTTTTCAGGTTGAACGGTGGCGCAATTAGCTGGAGGACCGACAAACAGTCAGTCGTCGCCTAATCTACAATGGAATCGGAGTATATTTGTAAGGCCCGATATGCGGTACTGTTCCAGATCTAGATGTTTCCATCCAGATCCGGGAACGAAGCACATATCGGTCCCACCGCGACATATCACAAAGTCATATGCCCCGGATTTCCAACATGATATCACAACATTACAGATACAAGGATACAACATCTCATACAATCAGCATACAACTGCCTTAAATACAATATAACAACGGAAGAGACATGTCTGAGTACAGACTACAATCAAATGCCTAGTGGCAAAGTGAAAATCATCGATCCCCATAACCACACGGGTCTAGGCCCTCCGCCGGGATCCGCCTAACTAGTCGTCGTCGAGTCTCCACGTGAAACGTCGATCACCATACATGTTGTCGATCAAGAACCCTGAAAAGAGTTTGGGGGTAGTGTCATGAGTACAGAAGTACTCAGCATCCAACTGTAGTGGTCAACTGACCCAGCAAGGACTTCATCACTCGTCATTCTAGGACAAGTAGTAGTTTACGGTAAGGAAGGGGTAAGTGGTGAGGTTGCTGCCGCACTAGCATTTATGAAGTGGCTAACGATCTAGAGAGTAAGGTAAGAAGCCAAGCATTCGATGAGGAATCGCCTCCAGCAAGTCTGCTATCCACCTACTACGCAAACATAACACCTATCCTATCCTTGTCCTCTTCGCATCCCGACGAAGAAGAAGTAGTCAAGGCACACACACGTTGATCAAGTTATATTAAGATTATCTCAGTTGTTGTTGTCTATGAACAAGGAGTAGATCTCAAGTCGTCCATAACCGTGGACACGGCTTCTCGAAAAGATTTAACCCTGCAGGGGTGTACCAACTGCCCATTACAAGGCTCCGCACGCACGTCCATCACTCTCAGTTGCTACCCATCACAGGCAACCATTTTATGATTTAGTTCCAAGAGATCCGAGACGACAGGTCCCTCTAACTAATAACAAACAAATCCGGGTGCCCCCCGGTGAGTCGACATCCAGTTCAGGAGCCGGCCGTGCTCTCGATCTGGTCTCTACCGTCTGTCTCGGGTTTGGATAGCCGGTTGATCACACATGGGAAACGGTGTCCTCAGCCGAACAAGGTGGGACAGCAAGGGAACTATGTCCTCACTGGTCCAGGTTGGTTTGAAAACTACTGGCAGCTGACCAGCACACACACGGTTTCAAATGGTAAATCAGCTTGGGCCACCACTAGAAATGTTTGAAGCTAGGTAGGTAAGAAAAGGGGACCCCACAAAATCCCACACGCGGTTAGGAACGCTTAGTCTTAAAACCAATACCCGGAACTCGGATCCTAGGTGACTCGAATGGAACAAAGCGTCGGGGCGGGATAGCCTAGACCTTCCATCCTTCGTCGAATATAGTCAACATTTATAATCATATCATCAACAACAATAATAATAAAAATGTGATATCCAAAACCCAGGAGTAACAGGGTAACATCGTAGCATCCTAAGCATGCATACTAAGCAGGGGCTGAGCAACGAGCAATAGTAACATAACAGTACAAGGTTTGCTGGGAAGGGACATGGTTGTATCGGTTTGAAAGAGGCTGTAAACATGTGGTAGGATCAAACATCTAACCTAACCTAGACTAGCATGAAAACCGCTGGTTGAAATAGAATGGATCATAAGTAATGTATAGTCCTTGCCTGTTGATAAGTCGGGTTCCGAAGGTGTAGTCGATCGCACGCTCGCATCGTCTCCGAAGGTACCCGCGGAAGCACACAAGACGGTAAACACTGGAAGGCAATCAACGAGCAAGCACTCTATTGCTACGGGGCAACACAAGATCAATAAGACATCACACGACACGGCAACGCGATACGGATCTATCGTCGAGAACGGTTACTAACAGTTTAAGTGGGGTATCGGTCACACACGACCAATACCGCACGTTTACGGAGGTTCAAGTTGTTTAGCTACAGGTGATCAACCAACGGTTATTAACATGGCAACTCAAGCAAGCATGGCATAGCACACAAACATGGAAAGAGGTAAAGCACAAAGTAAACTATCTATGCTAGTCATTTTAAGTGAGGCACAACCTAAACATGGCATAACACTAAGTGTCGCACGATGATTAAATGATTTGGTAATGTTCTGTCCTAAACCATATTTTAGGATGGTTAACAACAGAAAACAATAGCATAAACACAAGGTACACGAAAAAATAATCAAGTTACATATAAAGAACACCCCAAACGGAGTTACGGTTAAAAAGATATAAGCAAAACAAGTTACGGGCACAATCTGCCAACATCACGAAGCACACTTTAGAGCAATGCATAAACAGGATAATCAATGCAAACGTGCTCACAAATGATATGGAACTAAATTACACATGACAGGTAAGGCATGGCAAAAAGAATCATGCAAATAGGAATCATAGATCAAAAGATATTAAGCAAACAACATGGCATCGCAAAGTAACAGACTTAGAGAAAAACAGAGGTGGCTGTCAAAAACAGCAGCATAGCAACTTTGGAGCTAAAAATCTATATGACCAGTAATTCTAACATGAAGATGCAATACATGTAATGAAATTAGACATGATGCTTAACAATATGCAATTGGAATCGCTCAATTCCGATAAACGGTCGCGATACACTCGTCGACCGAAGTTGCAACAAAATATAAACAACAGCACACTAACAGCAGGGTAGCTACTTTGGAGCAAGATACAATCATGATGCAGCAAGCAATTATGGCATGTGAATGCATTAAACTGAATTAGAAGCATTGCTTAACGCAACGCAAAAGAAATCAATCAATTCCGAAGAACAGCAGCCCTTAACAGGAAAAAAAGCAATTAACGGCCTGATGCCCACTTCAATGCAGAATTAAACTATCTAGACGGCCTCAAACGGAAAAACTTTCTACATACGAACGCTAGAGCACGCAAAACTGAGCAACTTTCATTTTGGAGGCACGTTCATCGGAGCTACGGATTAATCGCTAATTACGTTGCAAAACAGATCAGCAGCAATATTTAACAGGGACTTAGAAAAAAAAAGCAGCAGGGAACAAAAATAAAAAAAAGGCGGCCTGGCCTCACCCATGGGCTTGGCCCATCTCGGCCTGGCTGGGCTCGGGGTCTTGGGCCGGTGGAGGGAGGCGCCCTGCTGGGCCTGGGGCGTGGAAGGCCGGCCCACCAGCCGCGGTGGCCTCATCCCGATCCCGATTGGATCGGCAACGCGCGGCTGTCGGCGGCGGCTTCATGGCCGGCGACGAGCCGACGATGGCTGCGGGGCGGTTGGGGCGGCGCGGGCAGCCCGTCTTGGAGGGGAACGGCGTGCGGCGCTGGATCTGCCGCCGGTGGTGACAAAGAGTGGGAGGAGGCGAGCTACGGGGCGGCGGCAAGCTCCCACACGGGCGTCCATGGCGCCTACGGCTGGCTGCTCTGCAAGGGAGGAAAAGGAGGGAGGTGAGCAGGCGCAAGGGAAGGAGGAGAGGAAGGAGAGGGAGAGAGGAGAGGGTCGGCGGCCTGGCAGGGGTGGTGGCTCGCCGGAGCCGGAGGTGCGGCGGGCGGCGGCTGCCCTCGGGCTGGCGGCGCGCGTGGAACTCCACGGGCAGAGGAGAGAGGAGGCTAGGGGCGCATCTGGGCCGTTGGATCCGCAGATCCGACGGTCCAGATCGAGAGGGGCTAGGGTTTGCTAAAATTTGGGGTTAAAATTTGCGAAAAATAGACTATTTTTGGGGAAAAACTGGATCTGGGGGCTGCCTAGGTGCTTAGGGGAAACCCTAAGTGGTGGGATGGTCTATTTATAGCCCAGGTGGCTGGCAGTTTGCAAAAACATCCCCGATTTTTCTCTCGCGCGCGTGGTGCCCACGTTTCTGACTGCGGGGGGTCCGCAGTACCTCCGATTCGGGTAAAACTTCGAACTGCGCGATCGGCGTGCCGAGCCGGTGGTGTTCACCTAGCGCTGGAACCGTTCCGATAACACTTTCCGGCGCGCTATAAAAATATCCCGTTTAATTATTAAACGGGGTTTTTCGTTCCGTTGGCTGCGGCTGGTCTCGTCCGGTTTTCGCGACGGTGATCGGGCGAAACCCGGTGTCGCAAAGGTCGAGTGTCAGGGTAGCAAGGGTCGGTCTCCGTCCGATACGAGATAAAAGGTGGAAAAATAATCGCCGATCAATAAATCGGGGATGCAAACACCGCAAACAAATCAGACAATCAAACAATTCACAGCAAAGACAAAAAATTTAATTTTTGTGAAAACTGGGCTGTTACACCCACACACCTGAAAGGAACCCTATTAGAGAGTGTGGATGCTATTGACTGCCCTAGGTCGAACTGATGGCCCCTAGAGCCTCGAGGATCGTTGCCCTCCAACACGAATAACAAACAAAGAATGAGATAGCTAGAACAATGCAGAGATGTAAACTAAGAACAAAAGAAAAATAATTATTTGATCGATTATGCATTGTTCAATCTTCCATCATTGATCATATATATATAAGAGGTGGATGAAATTGTTGTATAAGAAAAGGAGTCCAAAATTCCATCCAAATTCTTCTAAAACAAACGAAAGTTCGATTACACGTGGGCCTAAAAGAGTAATTCGGTTTTTGGGACACACAAATCACATATGACCTTAGATCAGAATAAGTAAAACATCTAAGTTGTTCGCCTTCACGACGCAAAAAAGTTTCATATCGAAAAAAAATTCATTAAATATCGTTTTGAAAAGGGGACCTGTCTAGGCGTCTGGGATCGGACGGCATATTATCATCTTGATCGGGTCATATTATGTTGACTATTACTTTTACATCTGATCTCGGATTAATATGATTCAAAAAATAAAAATTGTTCTCAACGAGGAGGCGGATAATTTTCATATAGATAATTTTGTCATATAATCTTCACTTCAAAGCCTAATCTAACGAACAATACCTAAAGCATAAACTTTCAACACTTTAAGCATTATTTTGGTTTTCGAGATGAACTCGGATGGAGATGGAAGAAACAACGAAGTTGTTCGATTTGATGCTACATACTTTCTTGTATTGGGAACATATCCATATGAGTCTATCTTAATTAATTTTTCCTAGATAAAATCATATGTCAACCTTGTGAAACCCTTCAGAGTGAAATGGCGGTGTAGTTCATGGTGTGCAACTTATTTTTCGGCACGCAGGTTTTGCCGAAAAACAGGGGGCATGTGTTGACACCGGTTTTGGGCACGACAATAAACCTATATAAGATGACCTCAAATGAAGAAGTGCTCTACAAGAAAATTTTGGGTATTGTCGATGTGAACAACTTTGTAGTTCGAGCCATCATCATCCGATTCCATCTCAAGGGCCGAAACTATGTTCCGGGCAACAAGACTATGGCATTCAGTGCACTATTTGGCTAATTGCGCCCTCAAGATATACTCAAATAATTAAATTTATACATCTATTGGCTTCGCCTCGTCGAGCCGGTCGATTTTGACACTTGAATCGCCCAAATCGGAGTTCGTATGAAGAAGTTATAGCCAAATCAATATAGCACAGCAGAGGAGACCGGTACTACCGGCCGGTACAAGCAGTACTACCGGCCGATACGCGAAAAACCTTCTGTAAGAGCCCGGAACAAGGCCGGTATCACCCCGGTTGTTCGGGTAAATAATATATACCGGTACTAACGGTCCGGAGACCGGTACTACCGCTCGGGTACGCGAAAAAACCTTATGTTGAGGCCCGGAATCGAGCCGGTAGCACCCCGGTTGTTCCGGTAAAAATTCATATGTACCAGTACTACCGGTCCACTACCGGTCGACCGGTACTACCGGTCCACTACCGGCCTACCGGTACTACCGGTCTGAGAGAGCGGTACTACCGGTCTGTGCGCAGATTCGTGCAGATTTTGGAAAATCCGAGTTTGGCTATAGTTTTTGGCATTGTGACGGGAATCCAAGTCCGTGTCTTGCAAGGGAAGTCCAACCCCTCATATATAGATGAGGTGTCGGCCGATTGAAACAACACACAATCGCAAAACACAACAAACCCTACCTTTACATCTAATCTACCGTGTTCTTTCTTCTCGTTCTTTGTCTATTCTTGTTCTTCAAGGAAGACGAATCGCGAAGCTCCAGGGGTGTCCAGGACGACCTAGGGCAGCCAATCATCGCTGAGTTCTCTGACGGGGTCCCTCCCGAGGGCTTAGGGCGTCTGGTTCAAAAAGAGCCAACCGGATTGTCTTGCGTATCGCGCTTCCGGTTGGCCTCCCACGGTGCGAGCTGCAGAGTATCTCCCTCGGTTCCACGGGTACACGTGACGTGTTCGTGTAGGGCGCAATTCAGCGTCAACACACTTTTTGGCGACTCCGCTGCGGAAAAGTTTCAAGAAATCATCATCAACCATGTCCAAGTCAGCAGAGATCAACGCCGATAACATCATTAGGCCGAGTCTTGATGAATTATCGGAGGAACATCGCCAAGCATATGAAGCCATCAAGAAGCAGCGCAAGGAGCACCGCATTGAAGCTTATGAAGCGCTCATGAAGCATCACGAGGAGGAGGATATGCAAGCTTTTCTTGCGAGTTTGGATAAAGATCGCCGAGGCAACATCACTCCGGTTGGATAAATCAAGCTCCCTCCTCTCGATGGGAATCTAGAAGAAATCACTGTGAGTAAAAATTTTACTAAAGAGAAACTCGCTGTGATTGAAAGTTTGGTTAGCAAGGGTAATGATATGGCATATAATGCGTTCATAGCAAATAACAATGCTCAGAAAAATACGACTCCATCATCTAGAAATAAAGTTGGTGTGTTCATTAGCCCAGAAAAAACTAATCCAACCTTGCCTATTTCATCGGCCCCTCCTATGCAACAATATTATAATATGCCGATGAATTCTTATCCTAGCCACACCAATCAACTTGTGACTGCACCTACCTACCCTAAACCTATTCTGAGTGCAACTGATTCGGCGCCAATGCCGAATTACTTTGCAACATCACCTATAGGGGCAGGCACGTTTTGTCTTCCGCCGAACAATAGTTCGGCGCCCATAGCACAAGTTGCACCAATAGCTAGTACACAAGTTGCTCCTATACCACAAGCATTGACACCTACCACAGATCCTATTTTAGCAAAGCTAAGGGAGGATTTGCATAAGATGTTTCAAGATACTTTCGGAAGCGAGCCGAAAGTAAAAAGTAGTGTATATCAAAAGCCTTATCTCGCACACTTCGATGCAGTGTTGTACCCTCAAGGTTACAAGGTTCCTGATTTTGTTAAGTTTAGTGGAGAGGATACAAAAACAACTCGGGAGCATGTTAGTCAGTATTTGGCACAGTTGGGTGAGGCCGGTTCCATAGAAGAATTGAAAGTGCGTTTATTTCCCCTTTCTTTAACCGGCACCGCTTTTTCATGGTTTGCTGCTTTGCCACATGGCTCTATTCTTTTGTGGTCACAATTAGAACGGAAATTTCATGATCATTTTTATAGTGGCGGCAATGAGCTTAAGTTGTCACATCTTACATCGGTTAGGCAAAAACATTGTGAATCGGTCACCGATTATGTCAAAAGATTTAGAGATATAAAAAACCGATGTTATAGCGTAGTGATAACTGAGAGAGATTTGGCAGATTTGGTTCTTAATGGTTTGAAACCCCACATCAAAGAGAGGCTAGAAAGTTATGAGTTCTTAAATATTAACCAAGTTTTGCAGAAAGCTTTGGCCCAAGAGAGCCGAGTTAAAGAGGTTCATAAATCAACAACCGACCGTCCTAGGATGCATATGGTTGACTACAATGATGATAATTCGGATGATGAGGTTGATGTCTATACCACTGAGTTTGTTTGGTCATCTAAGGCCAAACCTTACTCGTGCAATGCTCTTAAGACGATTCGCAAGAATCGTGATGAGGAGATGAAGTTTACCTTTGACATAGCCAAGTGTGATAGGATATTTGATGCTTTGTTACAAGATAAAATAATTAGAATATATCACACTTTACCGCCATTTGAAGAGCTAAAACGGCGTGCTTATTGCAAATATCACAATTCTTTCTCACATGCTACTAATGATTGCAATGTTTTCCGGAGACATATACAATCGGCCATTAATGAAGGACGATTGAGTTTTTCAGAGATGCAGGTTGACAAGCAACCCTTCCCGATGAACACCATAGACTTGGAAGGAAAAAAGGTGTTGATTCGGCCTGATATAGCCGAGTTAGCCAACAAGAATAACGTGGTCATTGGTGAGTCCAGAAAGGAAAATGAGGACAACAGGAACTCGGGAAGACAGGTTGTGCTTGACAAGCAACCCGATGGCAAGGAAGCAATAAAGATCACCATAAAAAATCCTACGCTCGGGGGGCAACCACAAGTGCAAGAGGATGCTCATGATAAATTTGTCAAACCCAAGAATTCAGAAGTTGTCAAGGGTAAAAGGAATGAAGCTAGGCACAAGCGAATCAAGCCAACTTTTGATATGTTGCTATCCAAGTATGCCAATCAAGTGGCCGGTTCTATCTCTAATTGGCCATCAACTTCAAAGCGTTCAAGATCACCTCCGCAAGAAAGTCGACGCTATGCAAGGCCATATGGGTCATCACCACCCCTCTATGCGCCATATTACATGGGAGGCTTCAACGGTGGTTGGGGGCAGCCGCCAATGGGCCCTTATGCTTTTTATATGGGGTGGGCAACACCTAATAGGCTCACTCGTGGGAGGTTTTCTTATTCTTCAAAAGGCCATTTTAATCAAGGTGATAGTCGGCCATCGCAAGGTTTTCCGAGCAAAGTCAATAAAAAAGTGTGGTGTGCTAAGTCACATGGTGCGGAAATTTCAGAATCTGACAAGCGGAAGGAGATCCAAGGGTCGATTGTTGATAATCTGGCTAATTCTAATGATGACATTGTTGTTTCTCAGCAGAATTCCATGGCTAATGATCATGAGTCTAGCACAAGCACGGCCAAGTACAGGGATCCAAAATATGCTCAACCTAAGTGGTGTCCTCCCGATTTAACTAAGACCATGAAGAGGAGATTTCAACGTATGAGGAACCATGAGAAGGTGGAGAACGAAAAGGAGAAGCAAAAGGACGAATTAATTAATAGAATTCGGCCCATGGTACCTGCAAAACAAATATGGAGGCCTAAACAAAAGGAAAACACAAGTGCTTCTACGTTAACTGCAACAACACCTACACCACCAAATAAGGATGATGTTGTCCCTATTACATTGTCCATGCTACTTGTTACGTCTTCTTCAACCGAACAGACTTTAAGTCCAGTATACACCTTAGGAGATGAAGATGATATGGAGGATTATGAATCTGTGCCGGCTCGGGAAGGTATGGATATTAATATGGTGTATTACTTACCTGCCGAATTTCGTGCTGTAGATGAACAAGGAGATGTGGCTCAACTAGATTTTGGTCCTAAAAATGCTATATTTGAGAAGCCAAAAGATCCGGTGAAACATTTGAAGCTGTTATACCTTAAAGGTCACATTAATGGGTCACCGGTTACAAAGATGCTAGTTGATGGTGGTGTTGTGATAAATCTTATGCCCTACACGGTCTTCAAAAGGCTGGGATTACATGATGATGCATTGATGAAGACCAACATGGTGCTTAATGGATTTGAGGGTAAAGAAAAGACAGAGGCCAAAGGCGTAATGTGTATGGAACTCACTGTGGGAAGCAGGACTTTGGCCACCACATTCTTCGTCGCCGAAGTGCAAGGTAACTATAATGTCATGTTAGGCCGTGATTGGGTTCATGCTAATCAATGTGTGGCGTCCACCATGCACCAATTCTTGATACAATGGGTTGAAGACGAAGTGGAAGTTATTCATGCGGACAACTCGGCCTGTGTTGCTTTGGTCAATGCGTCTATAGATTGGAATCATCCGGATGTTACTTGCTTATCAGGACGTGATCTATCGGAGTTTGATTTCCTTAGTGCTACAAGGAACGGATTGATACATATCTCTCTAAAACCGATTGGTGGTAATCGGCTTCAGAGTACATAATCGTCATCCTAAGCATGCACATGGCCGATAAGTAATTATCGCCCTTAGAAAACATATGGCCGATGGAGTGTTGACATCGTCCTTAGAACAAACATGGGCAAGTTATTTTTCGGCACGCAAGTTTTGCCGAAAAACAGGGGGGCATGTGTTGACACCGGTTTTTGGAACGACAATAAACCTATATAAGATGACCTCAAATGAAGAAGTGCTCTACATGAAAAAGTTGGGTATTGTCGATGTGAACAACTTTGTAGTTCGAGCCATCGTCATCCGATTCCATCTCAAGGGCCGAAACTATGTTCCGGGCAACAAGACTATGGCATTCAGTGCACTATTTGGCTAATTGCGCCCTCAAGATGGACTCAAATAATGAAATTTATACATCTATTGGCTTCGCCTCGTCGAGACGGTCGATTTTGACACTTTAATCGCCCAAATCGGAGTTCGTATGAAGAAGTTATAGCCAAATCAATATAGCACAGCAGAGGAGACCGGTACTACCGGCCGGTACAAGCGGTACTACCGGCCGATACGCGAAAAACCTTCTGTAAGAGCCCGGAACAGGGCCGGTATCACCCCGGTTGTTCTGGTAAATAATATATACCGGTACTACCGGTCCGGAGACCGGTACTACCGCCCGGGTACACGAAAAAACCTTCTGTTGAGGCCCGGAATCGAGCCGGTAGCACCCCGGTTGTTCCGGTAAAAATTCATATGTACCAGTACTACCGGTCCACTACCGGTCGACCAGTACTACCGGTCCACTACCGGCCTACCGGTACTACCGGTCTGAGAGAGCGGTACTACCTGTCTGTGCGCAGATTCGTGCAGATTTTGGAAAATCCGAGTTTGGCTATAGTTTTTGGCATTGTGACGGGAATCCAAGTCCGTATCTTGCAAGGGAAGTCCAGCCCCTCATATATAGATGAGGTGCCGGCCGATTGAAACAACACACAATCGCAAAACACAACAAACCCTACCTTTACATCTAATCTACCGTGTTCTTTCTTCTCGTTCTTCATCTATTCTTGTTCTTGCAGGAAGACGAATCGCGAAGCTCCAGGGGTGTCCAGGACGACCTAGGGCAGCCAATCGTCGCTGAGTTCTCTGACGGGGTCCCTCCCGAGGGCTTGGGGCGTCTGGTTCAAAAAGAGCCAACCGGATTGTTTGCGTATCGCGCTTCCGATTGGCCTCCCACGGTGCGAGCTGCGGAGTATCTCCCTCGACGCCGCGGGTACACGTGACGTGTTCGTGTAGGGCGCAATTCAGCGTCAACACAAGGCATGCCAATGATGCTGCGTTCTAGCGTGGGCGGGCTACACCGTGATCACCGGGAGCATGTGGATACCTGGGTTCGCGTGTTGTCTGTGTGCCCCCCCTCCTCCCCCTCTGCTGGGGAAATATAGATTGGGGTGAGGGGGTCCCCCCCCTCCCCGGTGAAAATTAGTGAAAATTCAAAAATAATTTAATATCTAAGCATCTCAGTCATATGTAATGACAGTTTGGTGATTCACGTTGGAAATTGCCTAAGAAAGGATATTAACTTATTAAGCCACTTGTAGTTGGACAAGGGAACGGAGAGAGACAAGGCAAGGAGAGCCTCGAGGAGTGTAGTAGCTCCCGCTCTCTGCTCCCGCTCCCCGCCGCCGGGTCCGCCGGTGGCCACTCCGGCCCCGGCGTCCACCTCCCCCTGCTGCGCCCCCATGGCCGCCGCGCCGGATAGCCCCGACTCCGTCTCCTCCGCCTTCCCTCGCCCCCGCCCGGTGGTCTCTGGTCTTGGGATCTCGGAGGGCTCCTCGCTCTCTGCCGGCTCGTCGGTGGGCGGCTCTGCACCCCTTCCTGACCCAGATGGCGCCGCCCCTTCGGCCTAGATGAAAAGGGGCCCTCCCGCAAGGCGCGTTGGCGCCGCCGCAGAGCCCTCAAGCGCCAGCAGATGGCGGAGCAGCAGGGCCGCCGCTCGCCGGCTTCCTCACAGAGCAAGGGCGAGGTAAAGAGCGGAAGGGTCACCGGAAGTGTGATTGCATGCCGCCTGACCTCTTCGGCCTCTGCTTCAAGTGCTTCCGGGAGGGTCACCGGAAGTGTGATTGCAGCTTCGAGCCGAGAAGTATCCGCTGTGGCCTGGAGGGCCATGTCTCCTCTCAGTGCAACAGGCCGCGCAGCCCGGTGTCGGCTGAGGCGCTGCGCAGGGAAGCGGTAGCCAAGGTGGCTTGCCGCTCGTCCCCGCCGCGGTCGGCCAGAGCGGCGCTCGGGGATTCGTCGGCGCCTAGGCAGGCCGCGCCAGTGGCGCATGCCTCACCAGTTGCGCCCGAACTCCCGCCCGCACGGCTCTGGCAGACGACGGAAGTCCCTGCCTCCCGTAACACCTGCTTCCTGCCGCGCTCTGCTGCCATGGTGGACCTGGAGAACCGCCTCCAGCTCTCGGTGGTGGCCTATGTGGGAGGCGCCCGGCCGTCGGTGTCCTGTTCTGACGTGTCTGTCGCCATCGCCACTAGTCTCAAGATGCAGCGGCATTGGTTTTCGGTTCACAAGTTCTACCCTGAAGATTTCCTGATTTTTTTCGCCACGCCGGAGCTACGCACCACGGCGCTTGACGCCGGTTCGCTGGTGCACGAGGGCGTCCAGCTGTTCTTCAAGCCTTGGCTGCGGCAGGCACAGGCCTCTCACAAGGTGCTTCAGGTTCAGGCCGATTTGATGATTGAAGGCATCCCTCCGCATGCTTGGAGTAGGGAGACGGTCGAAAGCATCCTGGGCTCCTCTTGCTCGATTGTGCGGCTTGCGCCGGAGACGGCAAGCCGGGAAGATTTGTCGTTGTTCAAGCTCCGCGCCTGGTGTAGAGACTTGGAGGACATCCCCAATGGCAAGGTGATTTGTGTGCCGGAGCCGCCGGACCCGGACATGCCATCGTCGAGAAACCCGTCCGAGGTCTGTCTTCTGGAGTACTCCACCCTGGTCCACGTCGGACGCGCCCGCGATTTCACTCCGCCGGAGTACTGGAGGCGCTCGCCAAGCCCGGATGGCAGCGACCAGAGTAGCATGCCGGGGAGCTCGTCGAGCTCTGGTGCCGATTTTAGTGAGGTTTGCGTCATCCCGTGGTCTCGTGGTGTCAGCGATGGGCGCGGCGGCGGTGCTGGGCCTTCCGGTGGCGGCCGGACGTATCGGCAAGCTCTGGCCGGTCGTCTTGGTCCATCCCTTTGGCGTCTGCCGGTGATGGGCTCGCCGGCGGCAACGGGGCGTTCTGAGTCAAGGGTCGGGCTGGGTCAAAAGTCGATGCTGACGGAAAAGATTTTGCAGCCTCAGGCACTTTTGCGTCAGCTGCCCGGGCTGGGTCAAAAGTCGATGCTTGGCTGTCGTGGGGTGCATAGAAATGTGGTGCCGCCAACGCCTGGGGTGGCATCTGATGCCTATCCCAATGTGGCGCGGGCTGATGGGGATGGCGTTGGACAGCTGACCACTGTCGGCCCTTTGGAGGCCAGGACAGAAGCTGCTCCGGTCCTCGAGCTGGCGTTTGTGCAGCCGCAACCTTCTTCTTCGGGTGGAGATCCCAAGGACACAGAGCCTGCGACAGATGTGGGGCCGCAGCAGACTGATGGCGATTTGATGGATTCGCAGTCGGCCACCCCCCTGACTCAATCATTGCCAAGTGAGGGGATTAGCGCTACTCCTAGCATGGGCGAGTTGGTCGGCCCTAGGCCTGATTCCTCGGAGGAGGTGGCCCCTACCTCACCGCGTGAGGAGATGGAGCCACCCAGACGCGACCCTTTCCCACCTCCCCCGACTGCTGGGTGGGACCCGGTGGTTGAGATGCTATCCAGTCGCGAGCCAGAGGCGTGCATGCATTTGACGGTGGCAGCGGGAGCGACTCATCGGCAGCAAGGGCCAGGATCTGGCCACGTCGGCACCACGTCCAGGGAGGCCATTGCGGTGGACAACTTGCGCACCTTCTGTGCGGGACTCCTCAAGAAACTCGCCCCGCCGCTTCTTAAGGAGGTTGAGGCGCTTCAGGATTGCAAGGAAATCTGCACACCGAGACGTGTCACCCGTTCCAAGACGCCAGCGCGCCCCAAATCCCGTGCCTCCGCGGCTGAGTTGGTCCTGCTCAAGACCTTGGGCGTCGACCATTGCGACCTGGCAGCGTCGGAGGATGCGATGGATCAGCTGCGTGCCATCTTCGACTCACCGCTCCATGAGCCACAGTTGAGGGCCATCGCTTCCATCTTTGGCAAGGCGATTCCTTTGGACCTCATGGATTCGGAGCACATCCCCGTAGATGGCCTAGTATATAGGTGCTCAGCCGTAAGACCTGGAGCTGTTGCTTCCCATGTCTTGCGCTAAGATGGAGCTAGTGTGTTGGAACGTCAGAGGTCTTTGTAGTCTGGCGAGGAGACAAACCCTTAGAGAATTTGTAGATGCTACCCGTGCGGCGGTGTACTGTATCCAGGAGTCCAAGCTGGAGGTTGTCACCGGTTACACTATCTTGCAATGTTTTGGTCCTAGTTATGATGGCTTTGCTTACTTGCCGGCGTGCGCTACTCGCGGTGGTATTATTATCGCTTGGGACTCCTCACGCGTTCAAATCTCTAACTTGGCGCGTGACACTAACTTCCTCACTGGCTACGTTGTTCCTTCCGGTGGCCCTAGTTGGTGGCTCTCTGTGGTCTACGGGTCGCAAGATGATGAGGAGAAGATCCGGTTCCTGGAGGAGCTATCGGAGAGGCGGCTACTCTGCCCGGGGCCTTGGCTCGCCGTGGGCGATTTTAACCTCATTCTTAACGCTTCTGACAAGAGCAACGCTGCGCTCGACAGAAGGATGATGGGGCGTTTCCGGAGTTTTGTGGATGCAAATGGCCTCAAAGAGCTCTTCCTCCATGGGAGGCAGTTCACCTGGAGTAACGAGCCGCAAAGTCCCACGCTTACCAAGATCGACAAGGCCTTGGTGTCGATCGATTGGGAGCTCGATCACCCGGAGGCGTTTCTCCAAGCCCTATCGACCGTGGTCTCGGATCACTGTCCGCTACACTTGGCTCTCGAGGAGGGTGTTGTGTCGCAGATGCGCTTCCGATTTGAAGCCTTCTGGCCCAGACTTGAGGGATTTGAGAGGGTGGTGCGGGAAGCCTGGCGTTGCGACCCTTTGATCACCGACCCGTTCAAACGCCTGGACATGCTTTATAGGAGCACGGCCCGCGCACTCTCGTCCTGGAGCCAAAGGAAGGTGGGCAATGTCAGGCTTCAGATCGCGATCGCTAATATCATCATTTTATGCTTCGATCATGCGATGGAGGTTCGTGCCCTCTCGGTGGATGAGAGGAAGCTGCGCGGCTCGCTCAAGAAGACGCTGCTAGGCCTGTCTTCCCTGGAGCGTACCATCGCACGGCAGCGCTCGCGAGTCAGCTGGCTCAAGGAGGGAGACGCCAGCTCCAAGCTTTTCTATATCTTTGCTAACGGTCGTAAAGCCAAAAACCATATCCTTGCCATCTCCCACGAGGGCACGGTGATCACGGACCAGATGGGTAAAGAGGAGGTGTTCCATCACACCTATAGTGAGCTGCTGGGATCGGCGCAGGCGCGCGAGTACACACTGGACTTGGATTTCATTGGCATGGAGAGATTTGACCTTCAGGAGTTGGACTGCATTATGACTGAGCTGGACGTCTGGAATGTCATCAGAGCAATGCCCGCGGACAAGGCGCCGGGCCCGGATGGCTTCTCTGGCCGTTTCTACAAGTGCGCCTGGCCCATCATCAAAGGGGATGTGATGGCTGTGATCCACTGCTTTTTTCTAGGCAATGGGAGAGGTTTTGCGAAGCTCAACCGAGCGCTCATCACTCTCATCCCCAAGAAGGCGGATGCTTTCTCGGTGGGAGACTACAGGCCTGTCAGTCTCCTGCATAGCTTCCCGAAGATCTGTGCCAAACTACTCGCTAACAAGCTGCGCAACCGTATGTGTGAGCTTGTCCCGGTCAATCAGTCGGCGTTCATTAAGGGCAGGAATATTCATGACAACTTCATGTTAGTCCGACAGGTTGCCAGGAAGCTGCACAAGCGAAAGGCCAAAGGAGTCCTGATCAAGCTGGATATTTCGCGGGCCTTCGACACTCTGTCCTGGCCTTTTTTGTTCGAAATCTTGGAGGCTAAGGGCTTCTCGGCAAACTGGAGACGATGGGTCCGCACCCTAATAGCGACGGCCAGCTCGAGAGTGCTGGTGAATGGTTGTGCCGGTCAGAAAATAACCCACGCCCGGGGGCTGCGCCAAGGTGACCCTCTGTCCCCGCTCCTCTTTGTGCTCGCGATGGATGCGCTATCGCATCTGGTGATCAAAGCTCAGCAGGCGAGGGCCTTGAGCACAATCCCCGGTTGTACCCCGCTGCAGCGGGTCTCTCTCTACGCCGACGACGTTGTGCTGTTCGTTAGACCTACCTCTCCGGACCTGCTGTTCGTCAGAGAAGCGCTGCAGATTTTTGGTGTGGCCTCCGGGTTGCGGGTTAACTTCTCCAAGATAGAGGCCATCACGATTAGGTCAAGTGAGGAAGAGAGGACTTTGGTGCAGGAGGCACTGCCCTGGCGGATGGGGAGCTTCCCCTGCAAATACTTAGGGATGCAGCTAGCTATCCGGCAGCTTACGCGCTCGGAGTGGCAGCCGGTGATTGATGCGGTGCTCAACTTTCTTCCTGGTTGGGTCAGAGGGCTGATTACGAGAGCTGGTAGATTGATTCTGATTAACACGGTGGTGAGAGCTAGGCCAGTGCACCATCTGATCACTGCGGATGCCCCCCGCTGGGCAATCGAGAGAGTGGACAAAGCCTGTCGTGCCTTCTTTTGGGCAGGCTCGGAGAATGTCTCTGCAGGCAAATGTCTGGTGGCCTGGCAGAGAGTCTGTAGACCCAAGGCCTTCGGCGGACTCGGCGTGATTGACCTCAGGATTCAAGGACTGCCTCTTAGGTTGCGCTGGGAATGGTTGAAGCGCACTGATCCTAGGAGGCCCTGGCAAGGTCTGTCTTTCAACTCTAATCCTAAATTCTTGGCGGCCTTCGACAGCTTGGCGCATTGGGAGATGGGGAGTGGCGATTTCGTGCTGTTCTGGAGAGATCGCTGGATCCGTGGTGAGAGGATTCGCGACATCGCGCCCCTTGGCTGGGCACATGTCCGCACCCAGACAGTTAACAGACGCACCGCGAGTCAGGGGCTGCTTGATCACAATTGGGCTCTCGACGTATCTGGTGATCTCTCCACCGAGGCGCTGGCTCAGCTGGTCAGGCTTTGGGAGATTCTCATCCAGATTCGGACCCGCCCTGGTGATCTAGACAAGGTGATCTGGCCCTGGACCGAGACCGGCAGCTACTCGGCTCATTCAGCTTACAATATGATGTCCTTTGGAGCTACCGAATTCCTTTGTGCGGAGGCGGTCTGGAAGTGTTGGGCCCCCCTCAACTGTAAAATCTTCATGTGGCTGGCTGTGCAGGGCAGGCTCTGGACCTCGGACAGGAGGGTGAGACATGGCCTCCAAGAGGAGGCGGCGATGTGTTGCCTGTGTGATCAAGAAGAGGAGACTGCCGACCACCTCCTGGTCCAATGCGTCTACGCCAGGCAGGTTTGGTTCGGGTGTTTTGGTCGGGCCAGGATCCCAGCTGATCTGACGCCCACTAGTCTGGATCGGCTGGAGCCTTGGTGGCACCAGACTCGCGCTGTTATCCCTCGGCATTATCGTACAGGTTTCGACTCGCTAGTGTCCATCATCTGTTGGAGCATCTGGAAGCAACGGAACGGTAGAGTGTTTGAGAATGACTCGTTTTTTGCCGAGTGGATACTTGTTGATAGGATCTGGGCAGATTTCAAACTCTAGGCCTCGGCCGGAGCTAGAGGAGTGGCTAGACTTTGTGAGGAGTAGCGTGTGAGTTGGAGTTGGAGGTGGGTGTGGCACTCTGGTTTTGCGAGTGCCGCCCAACCTTCTTGTATGTCACTAATCTTCTTTCTTCTATAAAACTTAATACGCTTTTCGTCGTACTCTCGAAAAAAAAATAGTTGGACAAGGAATAGATAGAGCCCACCCAATTGGAGAAACATTGTGTCCCTGTCGTATTGTTCGTTCGCCTTGCTTTCACGATCTTAAGAAAATCTACCGGCGAAGCAACGGTTGCAGCATCAGGACGCAAGCTGCTCCAGTCCATCGAACCGCACACCACTTTCTATCGCCAACAGCAACAGCCAATGACGTGCAGAATTAACAAACGCACAAGATATTTCCATTTCGGCGTCGACAGGTCTTCTCTCCAGCCCAAGTATTCCTCGCAAGGAACCTTTTTCAGCAGGCACGCACGCAGCTGGACGCAGCTAACCTGAGCTAGGCATCAACTCTGGTCGCTCCATTGCCTCTTGCTGCAGCCTGTCCAAAGGGCATGACAGGTATGTCTGATCTAGATGTTTCTGGAGTGTTCCATGCCTCGCCAAAATTGACAACGCTGGGTGGAGCCTCAAGATCAAACTGACCTGTCGAACCAGTGGGGAAAATCGTCCACTTGTTGGGCATCCTATCCTTTTCTGAACCATTGGTGCCGGATGGGGCCTTCAACCCTTTGCATAAAATCAGTGGACCGGCACAATTCACAAATAATGCTTGCATCAATTTGGTTTCACAAAACCACTGATTCAGGTAGCATCCATGGTATAGGTAAGAAAATATGGTTGGACACAACACAGAAATGAAATACATCGTACAGTCATACGTTGTTTGGAAATAAAGAAAAAACGCATGCAAGCATGAGTGCAGAATGTAGCATCCACTTGAGAGAAACTTATAAGCATGTACCAAAGTTAAAATATGCATGTTTTCAATTGAATGGTCAATCGAAAGTAGCATTTCATAATGAAAACATGACAGTGACGAAGGCATTAACTAGCTACAAAAATTAGAGAAGTACATTATTGATTCCAACATGGAAATATTGCACATTCTTGCAATTTCTACGGTTATTTTCTTGTCAAGCTGTTACTAGGGCTGCTCACCTTGCCAAGCCCAAACAATGTCTTTCAAAGCTGGTCTCATATCATGTTTCACTTTCTGATACTCGAGAGTATCACCATTGGTCTTCTTGATTTCCACCAAATGAAAGTTTGGTGCAATCTGAAATACCTCGGTATCTATGGACATTACACCTTTTCTTCCTGGTTGCAAGCTCTCCATCTTCAACAACCCACCTTCTTTCTTCTTTAGTTTTAACCGTAAGCTCTTTGCAATATCCTCAAGCTTTGTGATGATTGTCGCAGCTGTGTTGGTAGATGTGAACTTTGACTCTCTGTTAGACTTGTCCTCAAACATACCAGAGAGATCAAACCCAGAAGAAAGAGAAATTATGTCAAAAGCATTCAAGTGAGTGAGTTCTGTCTCGGTTGTACAGCTACTGAACGGATCAGAAGTTGGATCCATGTCAACAGCAACACCGCCCTCTATTGGCATGTTATAGCTAATTAGTCCCGAGTCAAGGCCTGTCCTAAACCAAGAATTTTCCAAGATCTCTGAGAAGGAGATCCGTGTACCAGGGTTTGGATCAAGAATACGTCTCAGAAGCCTCCGGGCATCTGAAGAAAACCAGCTTGGCCATTTGAGTTCTGCTTTGTAAATCTTCTTATACATGTCCATCAAATTCTTGTCCTGAAAAGGAAGATAACCAGCCAACAATACATACAAGATCACTCCACAAGCCCAGATGTCCGCTTTTGCACCATCATATCCTTTTTTACTAATCAGTTCTGGAGCAACATATGCGGGAGTACCGCAAGTTGTGTGAAGCAATCCATCTTGTCTCTTGCATTCTGCAAGTGCACTCAGACCAAAGTCTGAGATCTTTAAATTGCGATTCTCATCAAGAAGAAGATTTTCAGGCTTCAGGTCACGATGATATACACCTCTGCTGTGACAGAAGTCAACTGCACTGTTGAGCTGTTGGAAGTACTTGCGAGCAACATCTTCTTTCAGCCTTCCTCGTTGAACCTTGTTGAACAGCTCGCCCCCCTTCACATACTCCAGCACAAAAAATATCTTGGTTTTCGTGGCCATCACCTCATACAATTGGACGATGTTTGGATGTTTCACCAACTTCATTATTGATATCTCTCGTCTTACTTGATCCATAAGCCCACACTTAAAGATCTTCTCTTTGTCGATCACCTTGATTGCAACGCTCTGTGAACTCTTGAGATTACGAGCATAGTAAACTTTAGCGAAGCTCCCTTGCCCCAGGAGTCTTCCCATCTCATATCTCTGCATCAAGATATTTCCCTTCTTTGCCATCTTGTCCGGTTCTTACTTACACAAAGCTAGAGATGATGTAACTTGAGGTGGTGAGACCTGATCAGGAGCACTCAATGATGTGGACAGAGTCTAGAGATGCTCGATTGTTTCAACCGTCTCCACCAAAATGGTAGATCGTTGGGCAGCCACATATAACACCTTCCTGCGTATGCCCATGGAGCAACTCTTCTACTACGTTGTCTTCAAAAGCTAGACTGCCAGTTCCCAACAAAGGTAGCCCTCTAGCACGCAAGCACATATTCTGGCATTCCTTGGGAGGAGATATTTTCTTCAGACGAATACTGCGAGGAGGAAAAGCACTGATGATTAGGTACCTGAACTACTAAATAGTTTAGAAAAAAATATTTATTTCAGGGAACAACACATGAACGAGGCAATCTTTCCTTTTTGTATGATATGAATGGTACTTATTAGTTATTACATTCCAGAAGAATCCAGAAAGGAAATTGTTGCCTCTTAAAGCAAAAGAATACAAAAATAAAAGCAAGCACTAGCCTAGATAAGATTTCTTATGAGCTATTGTAATAATTATTTTCATCTTTTGGTCTGAACTATCAAGACATGTGTGTCTCTTTCTTTCTCCTCAAACAAATATAACAAGTCAGAGAGAGCTACATGATATGGAGTCATGGAACATGATCTGTGAAAACCACACGTCCACACCCCAGTTCTAGAGGAGAAAACTATTTGTTTTAGAACATATATGGCAAAAGAAAATGATCGTTCATGCCAGAGTCTAGTAGGCAGACGAACAGAAAAATATCTAGAAAACTTCCAACGCCCACAGACAAAGAACTCAACAATTTGTGCAGTACCAATCAACTAGGTCGTTCAGATATTTAGCGTAACAACCGACATAGTTAGTCCTAACTCCCAACTAATGACCATCCAAAGCATGCATGCATGTCTAAGAAAAAGCAGATCTGATTTAACGGAATTCTAGAGACTACTTCCGTCTTAGCTAATCACTAGCAGCAGAATTATTATGGATATGAAGAGCCAAGGAAAGAATGCAATTAGCGCATGTAAAATGGTGAGATTTCTACAAGATTCAAATCGATGCTCCTCATACTTAAGATACGAACTGAGACGGTAAGACCAACCCGATATATAGGGCGGCTTCAGAGATCGGAACACACGAGCATCGTAAAAGTGCGATTAAATCATAAAACGGAAAAGGTAAATATATGAGATGAAAACGTACTTGATCCAATCGATCTGGATGCGGAGGATATTGAAACCACCGCTCCGGTAGAGAGCCAAAGAAACAAAGTCTTGGAGGAAGGTTCTGAGAAGAATCGAAGGTGAGCGCTAGTGAGGGAGTGAGGAGGAAGAAATAGTATTGGATGCGCAAACACCACGCTAGGGGGGTATTTATAGACGCCTCACGATGGGATCTTTCTCCGTTCATAGGTCCCGATTCTTCTTTTTTTTTTTAGGAGATAGGTCCCGATTCCTGAAAGACCTACTACTAAACAAGGGTCCCAGCAGGGGCTAGTTCGCCAATAGTACTACACGTAATGTTTTGTGCTTTTTTAGCGGGTTGAAAATACTCTCTCCGATCCATAATAAGTGTCGCTCATTTTGTACTAGACTAGTAAATTTGTACGTGCAACGCACGTGTAATCACACGAAAAAACGTCCCTACCAATAATATATTTAAACACGATGAGCAAAAGAATTAAATGCATTAACAAAAAATAAAAAATGGGACGATATTATACTTCTATCTTTATTGTATATCTAAAACGATGTAAAGACTCATATTTTATCCATCGGTGTTCCGTTTACCACCTTCTGTTGATCTTCACTTCGTCCTCTCCTCCTCCCTCCGCTTCTTCATAATATTTTTCTTCTCATTTTTGGTTTTCGTGCAGAGTATTATTGAAAACCACATAAATCTTATGGTTTATCAAATGAAAACATGTCTTTTTAGGGCAGTCGATAAGTTTTAGTTTTTTTAAGAAAGTATTATTTAAAAAAAATCTCAATTCAATTGACAGCTTGAATATATTTTTATTTAATCATGGTAATTGCATATAAAATATATGTGGCCCCCTTTGTAACGCATGTGCAATTATCTAATGAGATAATATATAAGAATCAATTGATTGGTCTACTAATGTTGACAAAAGAAAATGTGTGCCTTGCACTCAAATTGTAGGTGAGCTTATTTATCAACCTGAGTACTCGTGTTGATATCATGTACTCTGTTGATATAATTTCCTAGGTATAAAAATATATATATCAAAACTTGGTAATGAAGCAGTGTCTATGTGGGTCTAAGAATTTGAGGCCCCGATGCAGAAAAAAATTGTGCTAGAACTTGACTATTAATTCACACGATTCACACTTTTCATGACATATATCGGCCAAGATGACATCACTCTATGATTTTCAATTGTGTACGTTGTTGAATAGTCGATCACATGACATACATCTCCTGCGGGAAGTACTTCATATTGCACATTTGTGCGATATGAACATTGAATATAGAATGGGTCCGAAAATTTTAAAATTTCTTACACCATCTGTTTCATATTATAAGGTGCATTAATTTTTCAGGGAATTATAAAACATTAATTGTATTTGGTTGATTTCAAAATTTGATCCTTGATGGATTATTTCCATTTAAAATCTGTTGTAAAAAGGCGTCATGAATGGAATGATCTCCATGGTTCAGTTCGTCCTTAATCTTGACGCATGCAATTACCATGACAACAAATTTGAAAATAAATGTTGCATGTGTAGGGAGTTGGGCAGGAAAAATATTTCTCGTGTGAGATGAAAAGCAATGATATGCATGCAATAAAAGATAATCAATGCAGAGGACATAATCGAGCAAAGAATCGCATGCAAGGAAGAAATTAGTGCATGCATGCCACATAATTAGCGGAAGATTAATGATATTAGGGGCTTCATTATTGTAATAGCAGTGGTGGGTAATTTGTAGCAAGTTTTAAGAGTATTAAACGTGTTGTGCTGCGCTAAACATGAAAGCAATTCTAATTGTTAGATTTGATGAATGAAAGGTCGAGATGTATTGGATCATCCCCTCTCGTACTTTTATATATTAGTTTAGATGAACGACACTTATTATGGATCGGAGGAGGGAGTAATATTTTAGTAGTGTTGCATCACCCGTCTCAATCGAAATGGAAAGAACAAGGATTTGCATTGGTTCTATGTTGGATGCCTCCTCCAGCCCCGATGTGATGAACCGCACCACTAGGCGATTGCGAGGCTCCACTTTCCACAGGCTCTCATTTTTATAATAGAATTTGTTTTCGTTGGGCTTGGAGTTGTTGCACTTGAGATTCTAAATATTTGTATTGGATGAAAAAAAATTGAAACATATATGATCAATAGATATTTTACTATTGACAATAATCAAATTATATACTACTCTCTTTGATCTATAATAAATGTCACTTACAAAGTTTGTACTAGATGGAGTAATTTTTATCCCCTAAAAATATTATAATTCTTCTAGACGCGTTGTTGTGTAATGATTGGTTGTCTGTGTCCGCAAACTTTCTAGGAAGCAAGCAAACAGAGCCCATCAGTGATATGCTATCTAAAACTTTTGGAAAAATGTTCATTCTTTGTTTCATGAGAAAAAGCACGACGAAAACTACGACTTACATATGATCCATGACTGCAATGCCAAGTCATAGCCCATCAGTGATATGCTATTTAAAACTTCATCAACTAGTATCATTGTGCAGTTAGTCAAGTGAATAATATGATGCAAACGGCCCCCCAACTGTGGAGATCTTAAGCTTTTGTTCATTCGTGTTCTATATGTTGAGCAACTCATTGATTCATTCAATGCTAGAACTGATGATTATCACATTATATAGTGTGAACACAATGTCGTGTTGTATAAAAGAAACGAGGGTACATCGTTTACATTGATGAGCTATTGGCTAAAGTTGAGGAGGCGACTTAAGTGGAAGGGCTTATTCCCATTCTGAGAAGAGCTTAATTTCAATTAAATTAGATGAATTCTAAAAATTTGTGCTATTTATGAAAGAAATATACTTTTTCTATAAAAAAATTATAATTATTGATCTTAGAAGAAAAAAACTAGGAGCGAACATTTGCGACCAAGGTTGGATGGCCGACTCCCACATTGGTGTTCGCACACTAACCCCCTATGTGTGGCCGGATGCGACGTACGTTTTAGAGGTCAGCATTGGAGATGCCCTTATGTTCAGAAGGGAAGGTAGAATAACACAGTCGATGCCCTGTAAAATGCTCCTACAAATATAAAGTAGTTTGGCTATCACCATGAAGTGTTGGACTAGCTAGATAGGGTTATTAAATTGGCATAAAAGATATATGAATAGACAATCGTACCCCCGCTTCGCCTTCCGAGCCACTTAAGGGAAGAACTCCAACGTCGCCCCTCTTTGCTCGCTCCCCAATCGTCCCGCTTCCGCCAAAGGTGTTGGTTGGCGAAGCTCGGCAGGCTTCAATGGCCACGGCGGTGAGGAGTTCCATCTGCTGGCTCATGGCGGCGAGGGTGGCATGGCCCTGATGCATGAGCGAGGCGATGGTACGCTCAATTTCCTAGTCGAATGGTTTTGATACAGCGGTGGTATTTGGTGTAGCTCGTTCGGATGTGCGACTACTGCGTTGGGTGAAGGTTGTGGCTTGGCCGCTGGCCTTGCAGGTCCCCCCGCACAGATCTGGTTCCCTAGTGGATGGCGGTCTAGCGCCGGCTGTGGAGGTCTGCGGTGCTCGTTGGCCACAATGCGAGATATCTTGGATGTTCTTCTTTGATGTCTTCCCCCGGTTGGAGGCCTGGTGCATGGATAGGCGAGATCCAAGGGGTTCCTTTCGATCGGATTAGGCGTTCCGACGGCCTATTGTTCTAGCAGTGGAGGCTACGGGTGGGTCAGAGGAAGGTGAGGTGATTGCCTCATGCGGCACAAAGATGGTTGGCTAGGGGTTTGGTCGGGTCCTGGGGCTTGAAGGGTAAGGTTTTCCATGAAAGTCGTACTCTAGCAATGGTCGGAGTCATCGCCAGCGGAGATTTTGAGTGGTGTTTCCTTATTGGACGCCGAGGAGGCAACCCGTACTTTCCCTCCTGACACGCTTCGGGATAACCCTAGATCTGGTATATCAGATTGGATGATTGAGGTGTTGTTAGATTTGCTTGGCCTCACATTCCCTCTTGGGGACATCATTCTAGAGGTGGATCCACTCAAAGGGACACATGGCTTGTGATGATGCTCGACGACGCCTAGTATGGTTTCATCCTTGTGGCGAAGGTTGGTCTCATGGTGATGCGTCCGTCGATGATGTGCGGCAAAAGCATCATTCCCATGCAACGTGTGTTGGGAGAGCTATGAGTCCACCCCGTGGGATCAAAGTGGAATAGATTCGCTCTCTTGGACATATCATTCATTCCTCTCTAGTGCCGTTGAGTTTCACGAACATTCTTGTGGCAAGCTCTGAATAATTCCACAATTTCGTTGTGCACTCTGGTAGCGGAGAAGATGCTCGAGTGCCCCGAACGAGTGTCTTATGGGGTTTTGCATGGTGCTTTAGGACTAGTATAGTTAGGCAATGTATATGTTTTCGTCCGGTTTTGCTCAATAAATCCGGCAACTCTTTTTTCCTTTCTTCTTTTTATCATTTTTTTTGTGTTGTGCATTCTTCCTTTGAAATGTTATTCTAATAACCCCTTTCTAATCAGTGGGTTTGGTAGCTCTCTTGCCAATATTAGAAATTGATGCCTAGTTTTCTTAAGATCAATCGTTTGAGAAAAAATAACTATGAATTATCTGATAGAATTGGATGGTGCAAATTTTTATTTTACTAGATATGTCCCTTGCGTTACCACGGGAGCTAAATATTTTTAACGTGATAAAAGAATCATATGAAACAAACCTTGTTGTAAAAGAAACAAACAAAATTATTTATTTATTATGAAGCATAGTTTTTTTTCTATTGCGTAAAGCAACAAAATAGGTATGTGCCCATGATTAATTAGATTTATTGGGTTATCAAAGATAAGAGGCTAACTATTATTTATTAATTTACAAATCGTGATGCATTCCTTTCATAAAAATCGTGTGAAAAATAATTAAAAAAAATTGTACATGAAAGGTTGGACAAAGTGTTGTGGAAAAAAATGATGTAATATGAAACCTTGAGGTTTTTTAAATAGTAGAGAAAGAGGTTAGGTTATCTCCAAAGCCAACCCCTATAATGGATACCATATTCATCTACAGATTTTTTTGGGACTAGTCCACGACACTGATACGGGAGCCGTCCATCCAATCATGAACATGAACGTCTTCAAGCATTTCAACCAAAATATGGTAAAGTGGAAAAAATTCAGACAAAATTCATTCAAATTCCGATATAATTTACATAAATCAGATATGTTTCATGCAAATCGGATGATTTTCATTAAAAATGGATTTTAACATAGCATAAAACTATGCCAACGCCCATGCACAACGACCGTAAGCTCCATGACTTGAAACACCTTCAGTACTTCTCCAGGTCATCAGCATAAAAGCTCCCGAAATTGACACTGAAACACAATGACCGGGTACGGAGCAGACCCACATGGGACATAAGACGTGTTCGTGTGCCTCCCATGTATTACGCTTCCTCCAAAAACATATCAGAGCTGATAACTCACAAACGAATACTTTGGCAACTTTTGATCCCAAATAAAAATTGTTAAAAAACAAACTTGATAACTTTTTTGTCAATAGCATGGTAATATACACATACCAGAGCTGATAAATCACATACGAACACCCTGGTAACTTTTGAGTTTTGACCTCAAAATACAAATTGTTGAAAAACAACCCGGATAACTTCCGTGTGAATAGCATGGTAATATACTCACAGTAGAGTCGGTAAATAACAACAAATATTGCAGTAAAATTTCAATCTCTGTATAAAAATTGTTGAAAAATAAACCATGATAACTTACATGTGATTAACATGATAATATACGCACAAAAAAGCAGACAACTCACATACAAACAAGGCGATAACTTTTGATCACAATATAAAAGGTGTTGAAAAACAAACCCTTCACCTTCCGCGATAGCTTCTTGTGAATACCAAGATAATATACTCACAACAGGACTCATTACTCACGTGCAAACGCTAACTTTTAACCCTCCTACAAAAATTGTTGAAAAACATACCTCCGATAACTTTTTCCTGAATAGCATGGTAATATACACAATGGACATGATAACTCATGTACAAATATCGCGTAGCTTTTGATCATGAATAAAAAATCTTAAAAAACATACCCTCGATAATTTCTATGTGAGTAGAATAGTAATATACACACATCAAAGCTGATAAGTCATGCCTTGTATATACGATAATTCACGCATAAACATCGTGATAACTTTTTGACTCCAAAGGGAAAATTTTGTTAAAAACAAACTTCAGGTAAAAAAATGTGTAAACAACATGGTTATATTCACACCAGAGCTGTGGTATCTTACTTAGCTCACACGTGGTAACTTTACGTTCCAAAAAAATCATCAAAACATACCAACATGGAATTTAGTTTTGAACGTCTCATCCTGACGTTTTGTTTACGTGAAATGGTTTTTCAATTGGATCAATGGTTTGATCTACAATAGTATAATAAATTACAGATTTCAATCGTGGTAACTTGCATAGATTAGGGATGGTAATTTTTACCCAAAAATAGTCATCAATACGTATCAACATGGGATGTAGTTTCAAAGATCTCGTTGCGGCAAACTTTTTATGTGGAACATTTTTTCAATCAGACCGATAGTTTGAGGCTTTGAGCTATAAAACATTTTAAAGTTTAAAAATATACATAATTAAAATGAAATCAATATTTTTGACTTATATATAGTGCATGCATGCATGTGTTTGCAAGAGCAGATGGTAGAGGCGTTAGGTACTATCCCTGATCACTAAATGAGAATTAGTGATCTTCCATGTACATCATTTTCATTGCCCTGGTTCAAGTTGGACTAGGTGTGATTGGCTTTTTTTCTAGGTCATTTCTTTTCTGTCCCCAAGGCGGTTGCTATTTTTAAGGTAGAATGCGAAATTTAATTATTTCACATGCGTGTGCATCACCATTGTATTTGTTTTGTTTTTTTAATCAATGAAGGGTGATTGGTTGTTGTTTTATCGCGGACGAGTTGAAGTCGAGCTATTTTTTTTTTGTTTCGGGACGTCTTCTGGTTATTTTATTGCGAACAGTTGATTGACTACCATTTTTTTTGCTTCTTTATGTAGTTCCATGTCTATTCTTTGCCTGCAACCTTTTTTAGGATTGTTTTTTTCCTCGACGCCTTTAGTTATAAGTCACGGCTCGACTTCCAATTTAGGTTCTAGTCCATCGTTTTTTTTCTGTTGTGTATGTAGTTGCAAGTCCATTATTTCCTGCAATCGATTTTAGGTTTTTTTATCGATGTTTGTTTGAAAGTTACTCATTGACTTTCATCTTGGGCTCGGCATCATCGTTTTTATGTAAGTCAACCATCTAACTGCAATCGATTTTTTTAGAAAATTTTCATAGATGCCCCCTAGTTGTAAGGCACCCCTCGACTTGCACCTTGAACTCGGTCCTTGTCGGGTATATTTTTATATAGTTCACAAGTCCACAATCTACCTGCAACCGAATATTTTAGACTTTTTCATCGATTCTCTTAGTTGCAAGTCATCCCTTGACCTGTAACTTAGGCTCGACTCCACCAGATTTGTATGTAGTTGCAAGGCCATTGTCTGCCTATAATAGAATTTTTTTACCAATGACCTCAATTGCAAGTCACCTCTCGATTTTCAATTTGGACTCAACCTCATCATTTTTATGTGGTTGCAAGTCCCCTGTGTACCTGCAACCGGGATTTTAAGGTTTTTTCATCGACGCCACAGTTGCAAATTGTCACTCGACTCCAACAATTTTTTTATGTAGTTTCAAATTCACCATGTACATGTAATCGATTTTTTTATGGATTTTTTCATCGACGCCGCAATTGCAAGTTTTCTTTAACTTGCAACTGAGCTCAACCTCTGTTTTTATGTGTTTTTTTCATCAACGCTCCCAATTGCAAGTCACCCCTCTACTTGCAACTTGGGCTCGATCCTGCCAACAAAAAATATTTTTTCTTGATGTAGTTGCAAGTCGACTATTTTTTCCTGCAACTGGTTTTTAAGGGTATTCATCGACTTCTTCAGTTGCAAGTCACCTCTCAACTTGCAACTTAGGTTCGACCTCATCAGTTTTTTTATATAGTTGCAAGTTCACTATCTACTTGCACCCCCGTTTACAAGGTATTTTCATCTGCGCACATAGTTGCAAGTCATCCTCCGACTTACAACTTGGGCTGGATCCCACTTTTTTAATGTAGTTGTAAGTCTAATGTCTACACTTGGTGGATAGAGATGAAATGGATGTGGTGAGCGAGTGAGTCTTTCCGTGGACGAAGATAGGTATTCACAGATCGACATGACCGGAGAGCAAGTGGCCGTAGGAAAAATCAACACTTTTGACCTTTATGCGAAACAAATTCACAATCTGAACCTAGTTGCAAACTATTTCACAGAACTAACCCTTTTATGTAGCGCCCAACCACCAGGCGTTAAGCCCATACATCTAGCGCCCGTAGATGAGGCGCTAAGCTCCTGCCAGCGTGTCAACGTGGACCCCCGCAGGGCCCCACCCTGGAAGTGTAGCGCCTAATCAGCAGGCGCTAGACATGCATGCTTAGCGCCTCCCCATCAGGCGCTAGACTAGGCAGCCACTTAAAGGCCGAAGCCACGCCCGAGCAGTCCACACATAACACACACACACACAGGGGCCGCCCTGTGTGATGTTGTTCTAGTCGCCCCCTCTCAAATCTTCCCCATTTGGAGGTTTTGACCGTGGATTTCTTCCTCAAATCATCTCCTAAGGTATTCTCCTCTGATCCCTAAGTTTTCATCCATTAGATCCATGCCATTTCTTCTTTTTGAGCATTTTTTTATGAACCCTAGATTGAAATGGATTTTCAATCTTTTTAGTTGCAATGGCATTATTGTTAAATGTATAGCATTATCATTGTTGTAGTAGTATTTGAGAACAAATTAGGATTGCTAGGCTTAGTGAAACCCTAAATTGCATTGGATTTATATTTGTTATTAGATTATGTGTTTTCTTTAGAATATATTTTGTGTGAAGAATTGGCAAGATTGATATGAAGCAATGGCATTGATATGATTGATATTATAGGATGAATTGGCAAAGGTTGTCGGCAAGCTCGTCCTCATCTGACGATGATGATTATGTGACAAGTCAAGTTAGCGAGGTTAACATGTTCTCTATGAGTGTCACTTTGAGGGTTATGGTTGTAGGGTAAATGGGTATTGATTTCATTTATCTTATTTATAGCTACCGACCATGGAGTGCACGGAATGGAGCGGCTTGGCTTTTAATCAACCTTGTATGTGTGAGCACGGACCCCCTTGTGAAAGATTTGTGGCATTTCAATCGATTGATACCGGAAGGAGGTTTTTAGCTTGTGCAAAAAAGGTTAGCAATATTGCATTAGTCATTCATTCTTCTTGTCAATAATATTTTTATATCATTAATGTTGCTTTGTATTTGAATACGTTTCATTTTATAGGACGCATCCAAGTGCAACTTTGTTAAGTGGGTTGACAATGAGTGGCCAATCACATTGAAGCAAGGCCTAGCTAGGATATGAAGCATGTATGAAGAGGAAAACACAATGAGGCTGAGACAACAAGTAACCAATGCTGAAGAGAACTTGAAGTTCCTGGAAGATAAGAGAAAGGTTGAAAAGGACATGAGATCTTTTAAAATAGATTTTGCTAAAACGGTCGCTGACAAAGAGGATGTTGTTACTCAGTTAAGCAAAGCACATAGAGTTATTGGTGACCCGAGGGAGGAGCTTGAGAAGAAGAAGTTGTCCGACAAAGCAGGCACTAGCATCCATCAAGTGTTCAGAGAAAAAACAGAGAAAGAGGGAGATCAAATGAAGCAAGAGAAAGCGATGTGGATGGAGGAGATGGAGCAAATGAAGCAAGAGAAGGGGAAGTGGGTGGAGGAGAGAGAACAAATGGAGCAAGAGAAGGTGAAGTGGGTGGTGTAGAGAGAGGAAATGGTGCAGGAGAAGACCAAGTTAAAGCTAGAAAAAAGGAACGTAGAGTACTCACTACGTGATTTATTCTATGACCGAGAAGCGCTTCAGCACAAGCTCATGAAGCTACAAGATGTACTTGACGAGTGATTGAGTGTTCCTATTTGTAGACCTATTTTTGCAAGACATTTGTATAAAAAGATTGTAATGTGTTGTATTTTCGATAAATGGTTAATTTTCTATGCAACATTTGTGCCATTTGTGCCATTTGTGTCATTTATGCCTATATTTGCAAGGTAACATATGGGGGTCCCAAACCCCACTTAAGTGGCTGGGGGGTGTAGCGCCTAATGGTGAGGCGCTAGAGAGTGTAGCGCCTGATGCCACCCTGAGAGCCGTCATCTGTGCATGCCACCCTTCAGAATCTGTGTTCAAACACAGAGGCTCACCTTCGATAGGAAGTGCAAAGATCATCGACACGTCCTGAAGCGTCACGGTCATCTCCCCGGTCCGAAGGTGAAAAGTGTGTGTCTCCGGTCTCCACCGATCCACAAGCGACGTGATATGCGCTGCATTCAGGTTTGGAGTGGAGCGGGTCACTAGCTGGAAGAACGGGAGTAGTCCTAATGCGTCGATGTACGGTGTGTACCGCTCATCGTACGGCATTTCAGAGACCCCGTGAAACCGAAGCTTCAAGGTTGAAAGCTTCTGCAAATGAATAGAAACAACTTGGTCATGCGAAGCCAAAGAAATACGTAATCGAAATCAAGCAAGGTCAACAAAAAAATTACCTTCTTTAGCACCGCCATAGCATAAGATCGGTGTTGAACATCATAATGATCATGGAGAAGCCACTCCATCCTATATTTTTCAAACAACAAGCATTCCATTATAACTTTGTTCCATAACGAAATAATTTGCTTTAGCTAATGATAGTGCTCAAGATCTAACTTAATATCCATATAAAAATACACATTCATGTCATCCATATTATTAATGTCTTAACAAAATAAAACACATAGTAATTGCTCCATATAATTGATCCATACATAAAAAATTCACAAACTAACATAATTACTCCATATCATGCCATCCATATAATTGCATCATATCATGACATCCATTCATTCCATCCATATAATTGCTCCATACAAAAAAAGCCACAAACTAACATAACATGTTCAAATCCAATGAGTTTTAGATTTCACTAAAATAACTCATAGTAATTTGTCCAATGAGTACTACAACAATGTAATTTGGTAAAGAACAAAGGAACAAACCATTCTATTATAAAAAATTCAAACAAAATATAGGATTTAGGGTTTCAACCCAAACTTGAACAAAGATGCAAAATGTGATGGATTTTTTGGATGAAAATTAGGGGAATGGGGGGAGAATACCTTGGGGGATGGATTGAGAGCAATTGCCTTGGTACAATCCTTCAGATCTGGGGGATTTGGGGGGTGGATTTGAGAGGGGGGAGAGGAACTGCCGCCGCCGCCCTAGCCTTCTCTCGACAGAGAGAAGCCTACCTGTGTGTGTTGTCTGCCCTCGGGCGTGGGCTTCGGCCGTTTAAGTTGTTCCCTGGTGTAGCGCCTAGCGGCGAGGCGCTAAGCCTTCACATCTAGCGTCGAGTGAAGAGGCGCTAGACTTTCAGGATGGGGCCCGGAGAGGGTCCACGTTGACACGCTGGCAGTGTCTTAGCGCCGTATGGACATGCGCTATATACACGGGCTTAGCGCCTGGTGGTTGAGCGCTAGACAAAATGGTCATTTTTGTGAAATATTTTGCAAGTAGGTTTAGATTGTAAATTTGTTTCGCTAAAAGGTTAGAAATGTTGATTTTGCCGTGGCGGTAGCAAACGAGCTGAATAGCGACTCACATGATACATCCAAAAAAAGAAGTAAAAGGGAATGGGGAGAAAAGGAAGGCAACACTTGTGTCAGGAAGCGAGGCAATGACATGGACGGACAAATGTCGTCGTACTTCCGGCGTCGAGGCCAGATCAGCACCGGGACCCGGGCAACAGTCGTTGCGCGCCGAGATCTTTTTACGCTCGGGCACTCGCCGGCCGGCAATCGATACCTACAGAAAGTGGACTTGGCGAGCGTGCGGTGCGGGGGTCACGCAACTACAGTACCGGTTTGGTTTTGGTTTGATTTATCTCCCCGGGGATGGGCGGCGGAGATAAATAAATAAATCTGGTATCTTGAGCGGCGATTGGGTGTTGGATGCTGAAAGGAGCTCTTATGAGACCGAGAAGCCGCTGCCGGTCAAGAGCGTCCATCAGGGAGGGGGTGGAATCCGAATCTAACTGCCCACCCCACCGACGGCGTCCGGCGACAAGATCGCCGTGCCGGGAACATGTGAAATGCTTCAACTGAATCCCTCCCAAAACACAACTAGAGATCGAAATAAGCTACAGTCCTGCACTGTTCGGTCATAAGCTAAATCTCTAAGTCTTGTGCGTCCAGATGGCAACACAAGAGCCAGCCGTACTGCACATTATCGATCTTCTCTTTTTATTATCAGTGAGTGACGCCATCTAATCGGTTCTATAGTACGAGTAGTATATATTCCCCCTAGATATTTTCATGTGTAACAGCAATGGATGGAACCGATTGGTTTACGTAGCATATTACATAATGACGATGTCATTTTCCTCCGCTAAGACTACTCCACTGCTTTAGGCTCTGGGAATCATATTGGGTCCAACCATGATCACAAAAGAAGCTATTTCTTTCTCAAACTCGCCTGTCCGAATCGTCCTGCATATGTCTTTAGGGCAGCCCAACTTATAAATATCTGGTTTAGCTTTATGTTGTGGGCATCGACATCGCCCATCCAAAATGCAGAATCAGATAGGGATGGTAGCTCACATCTTGATAAACAAGGCTTTCCTCGGTTTTCAAAAGCTAAAAACAGCAAGAACAAACAATAACAAGCGAGGCAAGGATAGGCACGGAGGGAACGAAACATGGACTGATTCTTTAAATTTAAGAATGTTCCTGGTACTAGTACATATCTACTACTTCGTGCTAGACTTCCAACTTGACCAAGGATGATATTTATCCAGAAACACGCCGAGACAAACCGGCCTAAGCGGAAGGGTCAGATTTGCAATGGAAGTAATGATAAAGTGATGATGCAGCTGTAGGACAATAGTTATGAATCCAATTAGTTTACCTTCTCGGTGCTATCACCTGAAGCAAGCAACGAGGCTTGAATAACCAAAGCCAACCTTTCAAAATCGGAGTACCTCCAAAGTTGCTGATACATACAGGCTGAGGATCTGCCGGTGTACAATTCAATATGGCTCTTTTTACCAGCTCCATAATTGGCGTTGTTTATTTTTCATTCGACGTAACAGAGCTGTTAAGAGCAGGCTTCTACTGTTCTGTAATCTATATGTGTCCTCGCCTGCAAACTGCAATGCAATTATGCAAAGACAAAAGTATATTAGTAACATCAATTTGTAATTGTACGAGACTTTGATCCAACTTTCTAGTTGAATGCATATAGTTAGAAGCTGCAAACTAATAGGCCAAAACTTTAGTTACCACTATCAAAATCGTAATAACTGTACTTGTGTGCCTAAAAATTGCAGCAGAAATTTAGTTCAAAACACAACACGGCGCACATGCTCTTTGAATCTTCAACCATACTGTATGCTGCTACAAATGGTTCTGCTCTTCCATGAAGACAATATAGCAGCAAAAGATGGATACAAAGTCAATAGAAAACCGGTTCTAAAAAAAAATCTCCTGCACATGTAGTATGCTGAAACAGTAGTATAGATGGCTACTCCACACTGATATTCAATGGCTACAAATGTTATAGTATGTTATGAGATATTCGGTGAAGGCTTGTCACTTGCATAATCTTTTTGCCTTTTGCTGTTTGGCACCAGCTTTAAATAGCAAATAGATGTTTCACCAGATAAAGATCATTTAGTGATCTCAGTTCAAAGTTAGGCAAACAGTATCAGAAAAATAATGAAATCTTACGCTTAGATATTTTGGTAGAGTGTTTTTTTCGAACAAATATAAATCAATATTCTCGAGTAGGTACATATACATGGTATAAACAAGTAGGCCAAAAATATATATCGATATTCTCGACTAGGTAGATGTACATGGTATAAACATGTAGGCACTTTCTTACAGCTCAATTAGTAAATGCTTACAATAGTACAATGAAATGGAGACTGAAATGCAGAACACATCATCAATCACAAAAAAATATGTTCGTCAGATACCCTATGCTAGACATGTGGCTTCCTGCATCTATCCTCAAACAGCGGAATCTACAACTTCTGCCGGCTCTGAGAAAGGAACAAATTCAACAGCCAAGGTCTTTCAGTATCTAATCCCTTTTGCGACCTCAAAGAAATGGGCAACATTTTCCTCGGGAGTCCCCACCTTAATGCCATGACCAAGGTTCAATACATGTCCTTCACTACCAGCCTTCTGCACAGTGTCGTGAATCCGCTTGGTTATGAACTCTTTCGATCCAAAAAGAACACCAGGGTCCACATTCCCTTGAACTGCTATGTTGGATCCCAATCTTTTCCTACCCTCGGCCATATCAACTGTCCAGTCCAAACTAACAACATCAACACCTGTCAACGGAAGCCTTTCCAGCAATCCACCAGATCCACTTGCATATAATATCAGAGGTAAGTCAGGATGTGTTTCCTTAACAGAATCCACAATTTGCTTCAGGTATGGCAAGCTGAATTCCTCAAAATCAACCGGGCTGAGCTCTGTAGCCCACGAGTCAAAAATTTGGACAGCTTGAGCACCATTATCAGCTTGGTATTTAATGTAGTTAGCCATGGAAACTGTAAATTTTTGTAGCAAATTATGCAGAATCTGCAAGAAAAAGAGCAGACATCGAGGTCAACATTTATTTTCACAAGACCTCGCGACATCAGAGAGGATTAGAACGAAAGGAAACATAATCCAGCTACATATCTTTGATTTCATTCACTGAACAATAAATAAGACCAATGAATAATGATGGCAGATTTCCCATATGCTTCATGTTAATAAAATATAATATGATGTCATTTGCAGTGTTCTTCATATATAATCATATAAGTCACCTAAATTACTCCTTCCGTCTCTCAAAAAAGGGCATATAATTTTTTTCCTCTGTTCTCCAAAAGTAAGGCCTATCGTGATTTGCACCAATTACAAGTTAAGATGAGTGGGTGAACACTAGCATGATTGGTGAGGTTTTGCTGTGTCTTGGTAGGACTGAAGCAACACCCACGCGCTTTATACGGGATCGGAGGGAGTATTATGAGATTGCTAACAGCCTAGCACTATCAGGAAGTTTTAACCTATTCAACACTCTATATTCCAGCAACCTGGGACAGTTTTGAAGGAAGAAATAAGAAATTCCCTTTAATGGAAGAAATTGTATTGTGCAAAAAAAAAAAAACTATTGGAACTAGGATTGTTTGAAATACCGCTGGCTCTGCGAAGGCCATTTTCTTAATCTTTGAGAAGTTCTTTGATGAACCTCCTTCCACGCAATAAGATGCCAAGGTAAAGGGAGCTCCAACAAAACCAAGCACAGCAGCTTCATTCTTAACCTGAGAAAAATACAGTGGAATCTCTCCGTTAAAATGATTATTACTGTTAAAACAACAACAGAAACAAATGATCATAACCTCGCACTCTTTCAGGAACATCATTACCATTTCCAAATAAGCAACGCAGGGTATTCTGTTAGTTTAAACAGTTAATAAATATTGGAACTATTCTAATTATAATAGTTACCATTATAGTTGCAGCTCCAAAATGGTGTCATTAATAAATAATCTAATCATATCATAATGAAAGTGCTTTTTAAAACAATTGCATTATTGAGCACTTGTCATGACTAATAACATGCATACCACACTACTGGATGTGCTATTGTGCGATTGTACAGATTCAGAAAGTAATGGTATTACACCCTCTATTTCTAAATATAGATGTCCCGTTGGTTCAATTTAAACTGCCAAAACGTCTTATATTTAGGATCGGAGGTAGTACAATATTACTGATAACAATGCCACTGAGCTGCTTACAATTCACATATCAAAATATGAAAGAAGCCAATTGACATAGAGAGGATGACACTCTATAGCGTATACAGACTCTCAGTAAGCCAGTCTCCAAAACTACAGAATATACAGACACTATCTAAAAGTTGTTAACGGATTGAGGCAGACCAAGTAGAGATACAATGGGTAAATTAAGAATCAGATAATGGCATGGCTTCTAAAATGCGGAGTTCTAATGAAGCCATGAAACCCATGCAAAAGAATGCCCATGAGATTCTCAGATTCAGTGATTACACTATCATGATTAGACTTATCCACGATATTGTCATGACTCTGAAAAACTCCAAGTAATGGAGCATTCAGAAATCGATACAACTAGTTAGCAACTGAAGTCTTAAGGTCATTCGCTCATCGCTTTAAGGACTCCTACGTTAACCTGCAGAACGCACGGCCCTGCGTCACCTAGCCCTTGGCGACACGGGCAGCAATCGGATCTCATGGCCAACCACCTCCCTTCCACCTCGTTATCCTCTCTCGCCGCCGCCGGTGGCCGCTGCCGGGCAAAGCTCGTGTGGAGGTGGCGGCGGCGGGGTCTTCTTTCATCACGCGGAATCCCGTTCTGCGGATGCGGCGGCATGGTTAGATCGGATTGTTCTTGGCCAGATCTGGCTTCTCCGGTTCATGGCGGGGTACACTTCTCTCCGCATGGATGCCTTGGAGGGCGATGGTCGTGGTGATTCAGATCCGGTCATCGAAAGGTCTTCGAAGTTCGAAGTGGGGTTGACCTCTTCAGATCCGATGGTTTACTTCAGCGGTGAGATGCAAACTATGGTTTAAGGCTTGATGCAAAGGGATGATTTTGCAGCAGTCTCATCATCTTGTTTCATTCGGACGTGTACCTTACTACCTTGTTCGATTCCTTTTTCTATAAAGGGAGGCGAAAGCCTATTTTCTGATGATTGTGAAGCAGCGGCAATCGGAGCTGCTAGGATCGCGAGAAAGTGGCGGCAACAATACACGAGTGACCTCGATGATGGTGCTACTTGCACTCGGCCTCGAGCTCCGGGGTGAAAGGCTAGGCCTGAGTGCCTGACCCGACTTGGTTATACCTAGCAATGGTAACGGGTTTTTTTTGCGTCGTTACCTTGTTGAAGCCATTGCTCGGGATATGCTAGGACTGCTTCTTTAGGGTGAAAACCTAGATTCTGGCCTTGATGGTTGGATCCGGTGATGCGGTCGCATTAGCATCGCTCGCTTTCTAAAGGCGTTGATGTTGAAGAACTTCATCGTCCGTGTGGATTCCTGAGATGTTTGGTGCGGATATGGTTATTGCTCCAGGTTGCCGATCATGGATCTGATCGCTTTGGGATTTTTTTTCGTTCTTCCTTGTCTACGCATAGCTTTGGTCTTATATGACTTTGCTAGTTGCTGGCGTTTTATGTGTGTGTGCTGATGTTGTTGTGTGCATCCTAGCTATGCAGAGGCCAGGTGTGTGCTCATAGTGTTTGTATTCTCTTAATGCTTCATTTTGAGCTAATAAAATTCACCCTTTGTCAAAAATTCACAACTTAAGATAATTGATCTAAATGTCACGCTACGAAGAAGAAAGGTGTGGACGGACCATAAAAGTGTAAATGACATGTTGCTATCGGAGTAACCGAGGATGGTTTTTAAATAAACACCTATTTCTAATTTGCATACTTGGACTCTGAAGAGTATACTAACCTCTCCTCGCAGCACATTTAAAGCCTGTCCTACATAAGGGACCCACTCCTCTGGAACAAATTCCCTGACTTCATTCACAGCCTCTGCTGTTCTTAAGGGATCATATATCACTGGACCTTTTCCTTTCACAATGTCAAAAGGTATGTTCATCCCAGGAAGTGGAGTAAGGATGTCCGAGAATAAGATAACCTGAAAGGCAAATGAAAAAGAAACAAGAAACTGCATCAATAATTGAACATCAGATACTGGCAACATCTCAAGTCGTGTAAGACTTTGAGACTTGCAAAATAGAAATTTTAAAAAACATACAGAAGGGCCAAAGTCCACAGCTTACTCCATCAGGCTTGAAAACCTTCCATGGCTGCAGAGAGATCTCAACAACAAGGTCAACATTTTCTGATCTTTCACGGAACAAAGGATATCGCTCGCAGAGGTTTTGATAGCTCTGTTACAAAAATAACAATGCCAACATGTTAGGAAAGAAGGGCCCTCTTTTCTTGGCACAGAAGAAAAATAACCCAAAGGAAAGGAGCCATCCGTTACTATTCAAACAAGAAAGAGTCATAGCTCACTGTCTCACTATAGTGGTAAAACCATACACGGAATATTTCATGTTTATTTTGGGGAAAAAATCTGCCATCCAATAACTTGCATTGGTTTTTATGAACAAAACTGTACAAAAATCGGCCCTGGAGGATTTGAAATTAGGATACAATAGGAATGGTCACTATTTCTGCTGCAGAAAGTTACGGCAGCCTCTGGCTACCTTAACTAGTCCAGACCTCTCACACCCTATTATAGCAGAAGAAATGACTTCCTTCATTTTTCTAGGTGTCACCTTAGTTCTGCTTCTTGCTCTAAACAGAAAAACTTATCAGAATCGCTGGTGGTTTTTATAATTCTATGACTGTCTCAGACTCAATCATTACTGAAACCATATAACAACCTCAAGTACATTAAATTCTCTCTATATATATATCCAGTTGCATCTTGGGTTCCTGAGTCTCTTGCTCAAACTGATTTCGACTTTCTTTTTCTAGTTACACGTCTGAATGCTAATTGGGCAATGCTTGCTGAGAGAATAAGTGGTGTTTCAGATCATGAGGTTATTTAAAGTGAACTTGCCTTCATGTACCTCCCGGCCTGCCTCATTAGCCAGACAGGCGGCCTCTCCACCTTCTTCCCCTTGATTGCGCTGACCAGCAGCGGCTCATCCGCCGTCCCGGCCACAGCCGCCTCCGCAACAGCCTCTGAAACACCCAAAAAGCAAAATAATCCCTTAATGCTTACAACTCCCACAGAAATCTTCTGCCAAACCGCCCAATTGGTGAACAGAGGAGGGGGGGCAGCTCACCTCCGACGGCTCTGCAGCGGACGGAGGGGTGCGGCTGGCGGGCGGCGGCTCCGGCGCGGGTTGTCCTGCGGAGGAGGGAAGTGGAGGGCAGCGAGAGGGGCGGGCACGCGGTCGCCATTGGGGCTGGTGGGGCGAGCCGCGGAGTGGGAAGGCGACGACCTCGGCTCCGTCCGGAAGGAAGCGGATGGGGTGCGATGAGAAGAAATCGGGATTTGGGATTCAGATGTCTGCTGCTTATTACGCGGATAATGTGTTTTTCTTTAGGGGCGGATAATAGTGTGGTGTGGTGTGGGCGAGCCACTGCGATTGGTGTCTCGGATCTTCGGAACTAGATGATACCCCGCGTTGCTGCGAGACTGCTAATAAATAATTAAATATTTTAAAATATAGAAAAATTATGAAACATAATATAAGTTTATTATAAATTTTTTGAAATTAATATTATTTTGATTAAAAATATAAGAAAAAAATTAACAAAAATTGATGATAAATAAAAAATGAGTGTCTCTAAAAAATTATTACCTTCACAATATATCGGTGAGATGATATAAGATGAAAAATGTTGAGTAGACACAGTGAAGACATCACCTTTGATTAAACATATTACAATGATAGCAATTACCTATGTGCATTCATAAAAAAAATCGCATAGAAAAAATATGAGGTAACTTATAATTTGATTCTCTATAAAAAAGGCACTTATAAATTTGAGTGCAAAACAAAGTTAATATTTATATGTGATAAGTTGCATGTGCATGTAAGTTAATGGGAGCTCCCTTATGTGGCATACTTTGCATGGCCTAGTGAGAAAGGAAATTAAAATGATTGGCTTAGTGGGATAGTGAGGTGGACATCTTGCATGTTGAGAGAATTGGGACTAACTTCTTAAGAACTAGATGATACCCCGCGCGTTGCTGCGGGAACTGCTAATAAATATTTCAATATTATTGAAAAAATTACGAAACATAATATAAGTTTATTATAATTTCTTTGAAATTAATATTGTTAGACTCAAAATATAAGAAATTTTTAAACAAAATTTGATGATAAATAAAAAATAAGTGTCTTTAAAAAAATTTATCTTCACAATATATCAGTGAGATGATATGAGATAAAAAAATGTTGAGTAAACACAGTGGAGACATCACCTTTGATTAAACATATTACAATGATAGCAATTACATATGTGCATACATAAAAAAACATCGCATAGAAAAAATATGAGGTAACTTATAATTTGATTCTCTATAAAAAAAAGGCACTTATAAATTTAAGTGCAAAAGAAAGTTAATATTTATATGTGATAAGTTGCATGTGCATGTGAAGTTAATGGGAGCTCCCTTATGTGGCATACTTTGCATGGCCTAGTGGGAAAGGAAATTAAAATGATTGGCTTAGTGGGATGGTGAGGTGGACACCTTGCATGTTGAGAGAATTGGGACCAACTTCTTAAGAATGTTAGATGTTAGATTTCTTTCGGAGACTCGGTTTCAACACCGGAATACAAGCAATATCAAACCAGGGAGTGACTCTTAACTAAGGAATGTGCATCAAAATTGCAAACTTTGAACTTAAATTTAAAACTACTTTTGCCGAATTCGCGTGTCGTACGTGTTATTTCATGTACAACTGTAGCGTATCAAGAGTAAGCGTACTTGTTGATGTTTGTAATAACTTCCAAATAATCTGAAGCGATGACAAGATCATTGAGGTGAAGATCCTTGGCATAGCGCAAGAGCTTCATTGCACTGCATGAGCTTCTAGAGATGGGGTCTATGACGAGAGTCGACGCGCCAAGAAAATCGTCATTCTTGTCCCTGTAGATAGCCGCAGCCGCACCACGAGTGCCCTGCCTGTCAATACCTCCATCTGAATTAATTTTAGCTGCATCTCCTTCTGGTGCAATCGACTTCTTGCTCATAATTGGGCTGGGGTTGATAGGGTGTTGCTTTGGCCTAGCAGTACCAATATTTAAATCATCCATGTATCTATTAATGAAGCATCAGGTCGAAATCGGGCTTTGAAAATCATTCTCGTGAATTGCTTTCCTCCTAGCCCACCAGATTCCCCACATGGTTATCAAGATTCTTGCCAGGTCATCCCTCTGTTTGTTGCCGATCAGCCAAAACAACCATAGCCATGGATCTTCGGTTTGGTTAGAAATGACATGTTCCAGCAGCTCCTCATCACCTGACGCCCATACCGAGCGAGCCATGTTACAATTGAACATGGAGTGCCTCCAATCATCATGCGCATCATTGCATACGGAGCAGATTGCTTTGGTTGTCGTCTTTCTGTGGTGGTGGATGATACGTCCCAAACGTATCTATAACTAGTTGACCCGTTGCGCCAAATGGCGCAGAGACCCTCTGAAGCCATGTTGTCGATGAAAATAGTTTCATGTTGCAAGGACCATATGTTAAATCATGCTATTTAAAAAAAATGCTTATCCCGCTGCGAAATATGAGCTTGGAAAAAGGAAAGATTTGTATAACATTGATATGTTTAGTTTAAAAATATGGCTATCATGATAAGAAACCAAGTTGGCATGGTTGTATATTTTTAGTAGTTGGCATGGTTTTATATTAGTATAATCAATAGGAACTTTTAAACCACTAATGGACTAATGGTATTTGATATGTTTTCACCAGGAATGTATATGGCACACATAACATAGACTTATAGATTTCGAATAGAACGATCAGTAGCGCTGACATATATGGCTTGGTTAACTCTTGTTTGAACGTGGTCTAAACAGAAAGAAAAAGTACACCTTGATTCATTTCTGTTGCTAGGGCACACAAAAGGTGTAAAACACATCACAACTTTGAAAGGTTTAGCCTAGGATGCATTTTCCATCGCATCATTCTAAAAAAACCTTCTGATGCTTCTCAACTTCTTCTCTGACTTGATCACTGATGTGCGAGAGATGATAACAGCTTCTCGCCCTTCGTTGGTTACCCCAAGTGGAAGGTGAGATGTAGATAGCGACAAATTTTCCTCGGTGAAGATACCGAGGTTTGTCTCCAGTAGGACTCCGACAATGACAAGTAGGTGGCAAGGAAACAATGGCACCGTTTTTAAGACAAAAGTTGCTTCCTTGACCTGGACCTACGCACAGATACAAATAACTTTGCTCCCAACGAAGTTCAGAGAGGTTGTCAATCTCTCCGGCCTTGTTGTTTACAAAGGATCAAACGCAAGAGATAAAAGATAGTGATAGATACAACTAAAAAATAAAACCAAGAAGTAAATTGAGGGTGTAAACAGTGGTGGATATATGGACCGGGGTCCCATGATGTTCACTAGTGATGTCTCTCTCCCAATTCCCAAAAGACGATAAACAATTATGCAAGGTAAACAAATTACGGCTGGGCAATTGACAGGATTACGGACGCAAACCAATGCTAACTATGCTACAAAAGAAAGGAAGAGGCTCAAAAGCATGGGCGGTACGCCAAGATAAGTAGACCAAAATCCATCTGCTTCTACTACTAATCATCCACCTTGAGATATCTATCCAGAACATCTCGCTGGTATTAAGTTGCGAGCCCCACCCAAAGTGTACACCCAAAGAAACAAACAGCTGCATTAAAAGAACTTTGTGTAAAGTAAACAATCCTTGCAACCGCAGTTACAAGCACCGTTGTTTTCCCCTTGTGGCAACAACACATCCCCTAGACTCATGTTTCTGTCACTCAAGCTAGTCATCGGGGGGCATGAACCCACAATCAAGCATAATGCTCCCTCTTGGAGTCACTACCTACTACTTGGCCAAAGCAATAAACAGCAACGGAAAACATGCAAGAATTACTCAAGAACGCAAATATAAAAGAGAAGAACCAAATATATTACTCATCACAATCTGAACATAATCTTGTTGGATATATGCTCTAGAGGCAAATAATATATGATTATTCCAATATACCTAAGCAAGTTCATAACCAGTTTCATACCGTGCTAGAATTGTATTAGTGAAACAATGATACATGTGTGGTATAGAAACCCCCAGTGTTCCTAGTTAGCCTCTATTTCAATAACTAGTTGATGGTCAACTTGATGGTCGTGGTTTCGTGATCATGGACAATTAAGTCTCTTGACTGTGAGGTCACCTCACTGGATGAGTGACGTGATGAACATTACCCAAAGTAAGCATTACAACATGATCAAACTTATGAAGGTTCAGTGTTGTAATTACAGAACGTAGTAGACCGTTCCTTTGACCGTGAGTACGTGCATAATTGTTATCTTCCCGGATTCTTTGACTTACATCCCACCACCTGACTGAAATATGCGGGTCATAACGGTTGTATCTTGGGTATTCCGTGGAGATATGTTGAGGAGTATTGTTACAAGAGTGGGATTTGTCAATCCATGTGATAGATAGATACTCAGGGCCCACTCGGTGAGATTCCATCCATAAAGTTGCGTAGCGTGTGACTAGGTCACGGGGATGAATATCACGGAACGAGTGAATAAGGATTTGTCGGTAGCGAGGTTGAACCAGACATAGGATGTCATTGACCGAATCTCGGACTAATCCAGTATCGATGACAAAGGGAATGTTATACGACGTAAGGTCCAATCGGTATTTATATCCGGAATGCACAAGGGTCATTATGGGCATCCAAGTCCCGCTGATGATCATTGACCGTAGCCTCATCTCGGTCATGACTGGAGTGTTCTTGGGCCGTAGGGTAACAAACTTAAGGGCTCGATGAAATCGGAGACCTTTTCGGAACTATCAGAGTTACCGGAGAATAAAGGAAGTAGCACCGGAAAAGATCCGTGTTGACCCGAAGGAGTTTCGGAGTGAGCCGGAAGGTGTTCCGGAGCACCGGGAGAAGAAATGATATGTTTTAGTTATTAATTAATTGAATTAATAATTAAAAACATTTTATTTATAATTAAAAAGTGCTATAGGCCTTATTTATGAAAGAGGCCCATTAGGGGAAATAAGGGGAAAAAGAAAAAGAGAGAAAGAGGGAGGCGCCATGGGCCCTAGGGCCCATGAGGGGTGCGCCCCCCTCCTCCCTTGGCCAGCCACCTCCCCCTAGCAAGGGACTTTAGTCCCACCTTGCTAGGGAAGAGGGGTTGACTCCCTCCCCTCTGCCTATATATAGATGGGCAGGGTGCACATATTTAATACACAGAAATTCGTGAGAAAATAAATATTACTCCGAATTGAGATCGGTTTTCTCCGGTCTTCTCCCCTTCCTCGTCTCTTCCATGGTGGCCCCCCTTGTTTGGGGCTTATAGTGGGATTGAGGCATCTGTGCTACACGAAGGCCGTCGTGCTGCCGAAACTCTGGTTCCGGAGGTCTACTTCTGCCACCTTCGATGGATCGGAGATCGGAGGTCGTCATCGAGTCTCGTACGTGTGCGAGTACTACGAGGTGCTACACGTGTGGCACTACACCCATCCAGGTGCTAACACATCCAGGGGGCTGTGAACCTTGATCGACTACATCAACCACGTTTGCGGGAACGTTTCCCGCGCAACGGACTACACCCCGAGGTATGTTATTCCGCACTCCTTTCCGTTACGGTAATACGGCTAGCTAGATCTTGGGTTATGGGAACGCTAGTTAGGAACAATTTGTGTTTTCCGCTGCGCACCCCAATTGTGGTATCATGAGCTAGGTATATGCTTAGTATTACTGTACAGATAGAACACATCGGGGATGTGGGCGTTGATTGTATGATTGTTACCCTCCCACGTGTACTTGTTCACATCCGCGGCATTGTTTGATGAAGCGGCCCCCGACCGACCTTACGCGTACTCTTACGCGAGACTGGTTCCACGCTTGACATGCGGCTTGTACCGTATAAAGTGGCTCTGGGGGGTGTCTGTCTCTCTACTTTAGCGGATGTGGAATTTGCAACGGAGGGCTCCGTGCAGGGTGTAATAGAGACAATCGTATGGTTGAAGTTGTGGTTGACTCGTAGGTTAAAACCTGTTTAACTATGAAAGCCCTAGCAGCCACGTAAAACTTGCAATATACAACTAGATCGTCTAAACTTTGTATTGCTAAGTGGGGGCTATCGTTTGTTTGATTGTGATGTAGTGATAGCTTTGCTATGTGTTACTAGTAAGTAGTAAACGTCATCATGATAAAACAAACTCAAATGGAGACACTGTAGACTTAGTGTTTCCATAGTTCAAACATCTTAAAACTTGCTAGTATAGGATACACGACGGTAGCATGTGATAAGATGATCCCTTAACAAAGCCAGACACAAGTATTCTACCAAAGTGTGCACCACCTGGAAGGTTCACCCATATGGCCGACATTCCATACATATCGGGTGTCACACATATTAAATGGCGTTCGCATAAGGTTGGATTCGGCAAGCCTAGCATATGCAGATATGGCCTTGCTGAGCAGCATATAACACGGAGGTCAATTTGGCGAGCCTAGCATATGCAGATATGGCCTCGGAATACTAGAGATCGAAAGATCGAGCATGAGTCACATACCTAATGTGATCGCACAAGTTGTTGTCTACCTTTGAAACGGACTCGTCGGCCGTGTGATATTCGAGGGCGAGCAGTGAATCTGGATCATGTAATCACTAAAACTTCTTAGGTATGATTGTTTTAGTGCGAGCTCATTCATAATGTGATTATATGAACTCATTGTTGTGAAATAGTATTAATTGTGTTCCTTGCAAATTATGTTTGTAGAAAATGAATGAAACAGAGCAACATGAATTATCTTCCTTCATGGAGGGTGAAAGACTTAGAGTAGATGGGTCAAACTTTGCTGACTGGTACTCACGCCTTAGGACTTCGCTCAAAAGAGCAAACATCTTATTCACAATAGAAATGCATGTGGAAGAACATCCGGACAACGATGTTGGCGATCAGGAGATACTTGATCATTATGCTTGTCGACAGAAGTGCTCTGTAGTCAGGAATGTCATGATTTTCAGCATGTCAGATGATTTGAGTATTCAGTTTCAGTACACTCACTCATATGACATGATGGACACGCTAAAGACAATGTTCATACGCGAGTTCAGAGTTGCCAGATTTGAGTTAGAAAGCAAGTTTCTATCTACAAAGATGGAAGAACGCACAAGCCTTGGTGATCACTTAGACAGGATGCATGAGATGTACCTGACTCTGGTGGAGGATTATGAATATTGGACAATGAACGAAACCACCACAGAAGAGTTTGCGATAAACACGTTATTGCACTCGCTTCCCCCGAGTTATGGTGATTATGTTCATAGCTATGTCGGGAGTGGAGCTAATATGAGTCTCCAGAACTTCATGACTAATCTCTTGGCCGAAGACATTGCACCTATTGAGGATGCAGAGGTCGTGGATGGAGAAGGTATATACTTGATATACTTTATAAATGTTTGTTCCCCTTTATACAACATTTGCAGTAAATGAGTATCTGATACTTATTCTGTTTTATGAAAACAGGACCTGCCGTTGCATGGACGGGAAGAGGTGAAATCAAGGATAGATGGAAATCAAGTCAGTTGATGGCCAACATGGATTCCGCCGAGACATCTATCATAGGAGATACTTAGAGTATTAGATAAAATCTTATGTAATCATTATAGTATGAACACTTAGTTGAGTGCCTTGCATCTCGCGAGCAAAGTTATTCATGTAATGAGACAAGTCAGTTGTTCTGGTTAAATGAATAAAGTGTGCTTATACCTTGATTACGTCTTGATTTATGTCATGACAGAAAGCATTTATAATACTACTATTATTGTCAAGTGATATTCAATGTTTGATGATAAAGTTGTCTTGATTACAACAAGTCAAAGATTTGATTGCATAAAGTGATTTCATAACTGATGGATTCATTGAATGTATGATCTATTAGCTTGTGTATTCATTACCGAATGAAAGTCATAACTTGATTGTATGAGATGGATTAGATACACGATCTATGAACCTCTGCAATAAATATGACCAAGACAAGGTTCTAGCAAGTAGAACTTGTGCCAATCATTATACATAAATGATGTACCAAATGGGCACATGAGTTATCACTAATAACTTCATATGATTAATTGAAAGTTTGTATTTAATTAAGATCATAAAACTGAGATTCAGGAATCACAGTGTGAAGTTGAATATAAGGATACAAATCACTAATCTATGATCTGAGTGATAAGTATTAAAGTTGACATAATGGGAGACTTGTGGAAATTGTACCACAAATTACGATGGAAATTGAAAGTTCTAGACTACTTAAACCATTCGTAGTCATACTAAACTGTAGTATGGTCTAAAACGTTCTTTCCCCTTGCACTACAATTATTAACGAACAAGGTTGTTTAATTCATTAAGTTAAAACACCCACTTCATGAATTAGGAAACCATCCCGAATATAATGAGACAAGATAGCTCCATAAATGATGGTGTTATAAAGTTTCTAAAGAAAGAATTTCTCTGTACTAAAATAACAAGCAATTGAAATTACATATTCTCCCCGAATAGCAATTTTTTTTTTGCTTAATTGGGAATACGAGAAGAAGTCTCTCTACACGGATCCAATGGGAGATAATGGAAACTTTGACCGAGGTACTAAGACATTGCCTTCAGAATATCAGAATATTGCAGCGGAAGCGTGTTCCGCTGTAACAACACTTTAAAAGGAAGGATATGCCATAGATGATTGATCCTGGTATATGAGTTGAAGCCTTAGTTGAATTTAGAAGGTTGTCATGAACACGTTCTGTACAGAACAATAATCATGAGTCTTCTTAATGAAACAAAAGGAATAAAAATGCTTGAAATACAAAGGAATGATGCTAGCCTAGAACACGAGGAGAAATTAAACAATATTGAGTTACATAAAGGATGGCTCACGTCCTGTGAAATAAATCGGTTATTTCATATTCCCGATAAACTGGAAGGTTAGTGAGAATAATGTAACAGGGACAAGGCATTATTTGGCTCATAAAACTGTTATGACCAAAGTTCAATAATGATTGACTACGGAAACGTAGGAATGCTTTAATCAATAAAATATTTCATTTACACTACAGTGGACCATAGCCTGGAATTGCATCTCATTCAAATTGGGATTTGAAAGTGAATTGCAATAGGCATGACGAAAGTTTGTTTTCATTAAATGAATGGACTATAGTACCTCAAGACAGGAACCCTCAACCTTGATTTGATCAAGTGATTTTGTAGTGACCAAAATATTGAGCGGGCCTGCAGTTTCATGAAACTGAGTGGAAGCTTCGGAGACTTCCAAGAAACTTGGGATGCAGAGGGCATTTTCTAAGTGGGAGCTTTGGTAGCATGATTGTTATGTAAGACATAAGAATAAAGACGTTAACTTGATAAAAGTTAAACCACAAATATATGAGCATATGATAGATATATTTGAGTGGGAGCATGATCATTGTATCAAACATATATGCATTAATATGTGTGAGGAATGATCTCATATGTATATATATATGGGCATGCATTGATTGTGTATATAGAGAATCGTCTTATATACACATGTGCATTATGATATATATAGGGCATAAGGCAGATAAAATAGCAATATTACAAGAATCTTCTTTTATGTGAAGTACTAACACGTTACACGTTGAAATCTATAAGATTAGATTAAGATACGTCTAATGAACTAAAGTGAAGGTTGGAATAATCTTCTAGACAAGAAGCAGGTTCTTGTGGCTAGAAATTATATAATGGATGAAAATCCAAATATCAGAAGCAATGTCTTGATGGAAGAATAGAGATGCGCCATGTACTTGGACATGTGATCTTATATGTTCTTGACATATGATTCTACCATAAAAACATGTGTTGTGAATCCAACAAAAGAATGACTCAAAAGTTCTTGAATGAAGAACAAATTCTGATGTGCTTTAGGAGTAAAACACATAATCTGAATAATGTCCATGCATTCAGTATATGAGGAATACTGAGGACAATGCTCTAAAATATAGAAAGGATAATAGACTTGAATGTAATACAAGATTACAATTGCAAGCCATATTATGAGTCTATATGGAATTAGAGACATCACCGAAGATATGAAAGAAATGTGAGCAAGATTCATGACACTACAAACATAATGCTACTTAAGAAAGTAGAAGTATTGATAAAAGTTTAGCGTAAGAAGTTTGGACTTCTGGCTGAGTGTATTTCCCCGTATGTATGACTCTGGATAAGTCTTCCGAAGACTCAACCAAAAGATCATTGGAGGATACTGTGAAATAATAGTCTCACTCTCCCGTGAAACTTATATCCAACCATTATATGATAATGAGTGGCATGTCAAACTACTTGACCTATACCAGTTGCAAAGGAAACATACGAATCTGAATTGGTGCAGATCGTTGACGAAACCTCTTCCATGAGCAAGCATGATCAATGAACACTTATGCGATAAGATGATTATGATCGGGAAAATGCAGCTAGATTATTAGCACTCTTGTGCAAGTGGTAGACTGTTGGATATATGCTCTAGAGGCAAATACTATATGATTATTCCAACATATCTAAACAAGTTCATAACCAGTTTCATACCGTGCTAGAACTGTATCAGTGAAACAATGATACATGTGTGGTATAGAAACCCCCAGTGTTCCTAGTTAGCTTCTATTTCAATAACTAGTTCATGATCAACATGATGGTCGTGGTTTCGCGATCATGGACAATTAAGTCTCTTGACTGTGAGGACACCTCACTGGATGAGTGACGTGATGAAAATTAACCAAAGTAAGCATTACAACATGATCAAACTTATGAAGGTTTAGTGTTGTAATTACAGAACGTAGTAGACCGTTCCTTTGACCGTGAGTACGTGCATAATTGCTATCTTCCCGGATGCTTTGACTTACATCCCACCATCTGACTGAAATATGCGGGTCATAACGGTTGTATCTTGGGTATTTCATGGAGATATGTTGAGGAGTATTGTTACAAGAGCGGGATTTGTCAATCCATGTGATGGATAGATACTCAGGGCCCACTCGGTGAGATTCCATCCATAAAGTTGCGCATCGTGTGACTAGGTCACGGGGATGAATATCACGGAACGAGTGAATAAGGATTTGTTGGTAACGAGGTTGAATCATACATATGATGTCATTGATCGAATCTCGGACTAATCCAGTATTGATGACAAAGGGAATGCTGTACGACGTAAGGTCCAATCGGTATTGATATCCGAAATGCACAGGGGTCATTATGGGCATCCAGGTCCCGCTGATGATCATTGACCGTAGCCTCATCTCGGTCATGTCTGGAGTGTTCTCGGACCGTAGGGTAACACACTTAAGGGCTCGATGAAATCGGAGACCTTTTCGTAACTATCGGAGTTACCAGAGAATAAAGGAAGCAGCACCGGAAAAGTTCCGTGTTGACCCGAAGAAATTTCGGAGTGAGCCGGAAGGTGTTCCGGAGCACCGGGAGAAGGACTAATATGTTTTAGTTATTAATTAATTGAATTAATAATTAAAAACATTTTATTTATAATTAAAAAGTGCTATGGGCCTTATTTATGAAAGAGGCCCATTAGGGGAAATAAAGGGAAAAAGAAAAAGAGAGAGAGAGAAAGGGAGGCGCCATGGGCCCTAGGGCCCATGAGGGGTGCGCCCCCTCCTCCCTTGGCCGGCCACCTCCCCCTAGCAAGGGACTTTAGTCCCACCTTTCTAGGGGAGAGGGGTTGACTCCCTCCCCTCTGCCTATATATAGATGGGCAGAGTGCACATATTTAATACACAAAAATTCGTGAGAAAATAAATATTACTCCAAATTGAGATCGGTTTTCTCCGGTCTTCTCCCCTTCCTCGTCTCTTCCACGGTGCCCCCCTTGTTTGGGGCCTATAGTGGGATTGAGGCATCTCTGCTACACGGAGGCCGTCGCGCTGTCGAAACTCTGGTTCCGGAGGTCTACTTCTGCAACCTTCGCTGGATCGGAGATCAGAGGTCGTCATCGAGTCTCGTACGTGTGCGAGTACTACGAGGTGCTACACGTGTGGCACTACACCCATACGGGTGCTAACACAGCCAGGGGGACTATTAATCTTGATCGACTACATCAACCACGTTTGCGGGAACGTTTCCCACGCAACGGACTACACCCCGAGGTATGTTATTCCGCACTCCTTTCCGTTATGGTAATACGGCTAGCTAGATCTTGGGTTATGGGAACGCTAGTTTGGAAAATTTTGTGTTTTCCGCTGTGCACCCCAACAAATCTCATAATCCATCATATCCCAGCAAACTCAACATAGCAACAACAAAAAGAATTACATATGTGCCTTGATCATGTAGGATAGCTCACAAGGTCTAATCCATGAAAAACAAAGAGGGGGGGGAGATCATCACATAGCTACTGATCATGGACCCATGTTCCAAGGTGGACTACTCACGGATCATCCGGGAAGCGTCCATGATGGTGGAGAAGCTCCCGAAGGTCAATCCTCCATCCGGCAGGGTGCCGGGAAGAGGTCTTCTGGTGCTCTCGATCTTGGAAGCGCGGCGGCGGCGGAACAGGGGCGAGATCGCGAAAAAGGTTCTATCTTCGGGGGGTTTCGGGATGAAGGGAATAAATAGGCGAAGGGGGCCAGCCAGGGGGGTAGCAGGGGTCCAGGCAGCCTCCCGTCGCGGCCCCACCCTAGGCCGCGCCACCTGGCCACCTGGAGCCCAGGTGGGTCTCCTCTGACCCCCTTCGGGACTCCGGAAGCTTCCGTTGCACTGATTTTTTATATATTTTTCTCGGAATTTTTTTGGCATTTTACGTAATGGGAAAACCTGAAATAAAAAGATAGAAGAAAGCAGAAACTGGCACTGGAGTGCACTGATTTAATAGATTAGTCCAAATATGATCAAAAGTGTATGAAAGTGTATCAAAAGCATAGAAATATCACTCAAAACATGCATGGAGCAAGCAGAAATTATAGATACGTCTGGGACGTATCAATCATTCAGCCACTAGAAGACCCAAAGCTTCTAAAAGAACATCCAACATCATCTTGTTAGCGATCCTCGCCAAGGGTGGTGTGGCTTGCGATATCAAATACATGTTAAGTTGTAATAAGACGAGTAACTGATAGACAATGGGTAAAGTTGCGAATCTGATATCTACCAGGCCCTTTTGCTTCATAGCTATCTATATAATTCTAAAGAAGTCATGATATTTTCCTATTGTAATCCATATGGTAGTGAGGTACTTGTTTCCCAAAGATAGAAGTTAACTGACAAAAAATATTGAACGTGCTTTGTATAAAGATGTGAGAAATGATCTTAATATAAGCCTACCAAATGAGAAGAACAAAGAGCTATGGTGTTACCTACTGCACTAAGAGGCATTGCCTAAATACCCAAAATTAAATAACTGCTTCATTCTACTGATCCTAATTGTTCTATGCTATCGATCATAGTTAGGTTATAAAATTTAATATTTTCATGGCTAATTTTAATTTGATAGCACAATCCCATCTAAAACAATATATATGTTTTCACCCGTTGGAACACGCGGGAATTTTTGCTAGTATAACTCTATATAAAAATGCACAAAGGAGTAGGAGTTGCAATATTAATTTACTCAAGGAAGAACTTGTCAATTCTGTTATCAAAACATACTGTGGTGCAAATTCTATAAACCTTGAACAAGATGCATAGTACCTTCCAAAGCCTATTAACATCAAGGTGTAACAAGGCGAGAGAGAAAACTATTGTAACCATATTTTCCTTGTTCAAACATTTGATAAAGCTTAGAGAATCCGCCCTGCTGCCTTCTTCTCCAATGTTCTCTTTTCCTTCTTTTACCTGCAAAAATGAAGCATGTTCCACACTTTGTTTGGCAGAACAAACTGGCAAAATCAGTGTTGTTACCAACAGACTTACATATTGCAAGAGGGATTCTGAAAGTATTTGTGCTAACTAAATTCAAGAAAGACCCAAAGGCATAATAATTTCGCCGCCCTGTATAAGACTCATTTCAGCCCTCATGGTGTATCTTGAAGCCCTGCAGTCGAAATCGAAACATCACTCCGCACTAAAATATCTAAACACCAATTCATCTAACTAATCGAACAAGTAGCAGTGCTGCACTGAAACACTAAACACCAGTTCAGTTATCCATATTATACACATATTTTCTACTACAAAATCTGAAAAATGAGAAACTGGACCCTCAACAACACCGTCCAACGCACACTGCGTGTGGTTCTGGAACCTTGAACCAAGCAAGGAAAGAAACAAACCGCTTTATTTTTCTAGATTCTATAAAGAACACTTAAGGATGGTGTAGCTAAGCGGAACAACAAAGATAAATATTTTCAAATGATACCCACAGAATAACTTGGCATAGGATAAGATCTTGCATGAGAAGCTAGTTTTAGAGAGAGAGAGAGAGAAGACTATGCCTAACACACAACGTTGCGGGAATAAATAAATATCAGCTACCCAATTTTAGAGCCATGTGTGCGCTAGTAAAAAGCGGAAGTGGTTTCACCTTATTCTATTATGTGGACTGAACCGACCTTGAGTTTTCTTGATCGAGCATATTTCATCAACTCAAACTTTTCTTGAGTTATCTGCAAAATAAAAAACATAAAATGTATAGATACAACATTGAAGAGTGAGTTTTTTCTGAAGAACTATTTGGTTCTCTGTACTATGAAAAAACATAAAATCCAGAGATACAACTTTGCGGAGTGAGACTTTTTTTTGCACAAAATATACGGATAAGAACAAAAGGATGACCCAAAAAAGTCAAAGAAAATTCCTAATATATGAGAAGTGTGATACAAGAGCACAGGTAGATTGAGAATAATATCAATGACTAAATTGATCGAAGCTAATAATATCCCGATAGTACATGGAATTTGTACAATAGAAAAGCCTACTTCCTGCCAATATGCTGTTAGGGAGATGCTCAGGTATGTTACCAATATGCATATTGAGGAAGTTAAGAGAATCTTCCAGGGTTCTTTTCCCCAATGCTCTATTTTTCTTCTTCTATACCTGCAAAAATGAAGCATGTTATACACTTTGTTTGGTTGAACAAACTGGCAAACTTGGTGTTGTTACCAACAGATCACAAGATTGATTCTGGAAGTATTCTTGCTTGAATTGCTCTACTAATAATACTATCAGTCAATTATGTTACTTCATCCCATTACAATTGAACAAAATAAGGGTAAATATGCACATCGAGCCGTCTCTTTCTTTTCTCAAACAAACAACACCAGGATCATCATCAGTACGAAGTGCGCAAAACAATCATGCCTCAGTTGATAAATAATGAAGCAGTAATCAGAATATATAAGAAGCTAAAAACTGACTTAAGGCCGGTTTTTTTGTAGCTTTTAGCAGCTTATTACCAAAATAAGCTAGAAGCTGAAAAGAATTGGATTTTCAAAACATGGCTCAACTTATTTCCACAGCTCTAGCCTTGACGATAGAAAAAAGCTGGGGGCAACCAGCTTCTCGCAAGTGACCGAACCGGTATAGCGCACCGCCCCTGACATTTATAGAAATTACGAAGAAAATTCCCCCGCCCCCGCACAGAACCAAATGAACGGGTCGCTCCTCTCATCCTCTTGCTTCACTCTCCCTCGTCCTCTCCTCTCCCCAGTTCCCCCGCCGCCTCATGCCGCTAGGGTTCGCCGCCGCCAGCCCTAGGGCGCCTCCACCATCCCCGCCTCCGACCCCGCCTCCCTCGGCCTCCTCCCCGAGCTCGAGGTCCCCCGCCTCCCTCTCTCGTCGGTGGACCTCCGACGCGTCCCCGCGCTCGAGGTCGGCCAGGCAGTCCGGCGACGAGCCTCGCCCCACCCCCTACTCAGATCCGGCGGTCCTACGCGGCTACGCCGGCCAAGGCGAAGGCAGCCTCCAAGCGTCCTACACCGGCCAAGGCAGCCTCCAGCTGCAGGAACAAGGTGAGACTATCTGCCAGGAGATCTTTTCAGTTTTTTATCTGAGTTTTTTTGTTTATGTATGAACGAAATTTCTTGGTAACTGAATTTGTTATGGACAATATATTGCAAAAATATAAGTTGGGGAATTCCTTGTTATGCACAACCAGTATAAGTGCAAAAATATAATTTGGCTGTGCACTTATATACAAAGTATACAAGGTTACAACGTAGGTGATGTTACAAGGCCATAACAACGTATAGCAATGTTGGAAATTCTTGTCGAATTCCTTGTTATGCACAACCAGTATAAGTGAAAAAATAAATTGATAGTTATTTATATGGGTGCCATACGTGATGCTATTTTCGCGTGTGTATTCCTTGATAGTTAGCGTCTACTTTAAAGTATTAGTACATGAGATTATGTGAGACAATTATACTTTATTATATTTGTATGTGAGACTATTATGTTTTATGATATTTGTATGTAAGAAAATGATCTATCTTTTGTTCGACTCTATTTTTTATTTGCGGTTGGACTATATTATTTCATAATGTTTGAAAAAGACATTTTATGTTCATACGAATGACAAAACGCTATCACACAACTAAATGTTACAACAAATTACAATACAGGGGCATTACAGACTTTTCACTGGATACATCAGAAATAAGCTGGAGACACAGAAACTGAAAAGAACTTGCCGGCTTATTCTCAGGAGCTTATTTCCACAACAACTTATTTGGAGCTTATTTCCACAACATCTTATCCATAAGCCAGACCCCAAAAGAACTGGCCCTAACAAGACTAAAAAGCAAAGATAAAAGTTAGTGTGCAACTCCCTTATCTTGAAGACTGGAATCCGAGGTAACGGTGCCAGAAATTTGCTTGATGGGTGTAGATAACACCTCCTCGTTGGTTACCCCAAGTGAAAGGTTATGATGTAGATAGCAGCAAATTTCCCTCGTTGAAGATATCAAGGTTATCAATCCAGTAGGATTCTAAGAGCAACAAGTAGGTGACAACGACGCCAGAAATTGCTTAGTGGCATGGAGTTGACGTGGACCTGCACACAACAACGCAAATAACTTTGCTCCCGATGAGTTCAGAGAGGTTGTCAATCTTTCTAGCCTTGCTGTTTACAAAGGATCAAAACAAAGGGGGAAATAATAATTGGTGCATCTGAAAGGAAATAAAAGAAGTCAATGAGAGCGGTGTAAACTATGGTGAAAATATGGACCAGGGTGTCATGACTTTCACTAGTGATTTCTCTCTCCCAAAATACAGTAAACAACGATGCTAGGTGAACAAATTACAGCTGGGCAATTGACAGAATTATAAACACACTTCAATGCTAATTATGCTACTTGAAAGTAAAGAGGCTCAATCGTATGGGCATTACACCAAAACAAGTAGACCGTTTATTCATCAAAATCTACTCACTAATCATCCACCTTGAGATATCTATCCAGAATATCTCGCTGGTATTAAGTTGCAAACCTCAACCAAATTCTAGGCTCAAAGCAATGGACAACTGCCTTAACACTCTATGCATAATGTAAGCAAACCTTGCAACACGCAGTCACAAGCACCACAGTTTTACCCCTGGTGGCAACAACACATCCCCTAATCTCATGTCTCTGTCACTCAAGCTAGACATCGAGGGGCATGAACCCACAATCAAGCATAACACTCCCTCTTGGAGTTACAATCTACTACTTGGCCAATGCAACAAACGCAATGGGGAACATGCAATAATACTCAAGAACAAAAATATAAAGGTAAACCAAATATATTACTCAACACAAACTGAACATAATCTCATAATCCATCAAATCCCAGTAAAGACAGTATAGCAAAGCAGGAATTAATACATAGGTGCCTTGTTCATGATAGACAACTCACAAGGGCTAAACATTGAAGCACAGGATTAGAGAGAAGTCATCATCTAGATATTGATCATGGACCCATGGTCCAAGGGGAACTACTCATGGCGCATCCCAGAGGCGATCATGGTGATGGAGAAGCCTCTGAAGGTCAATCCTCACTCCGACAGCTTGCCGGGATAGGTACTTCTGGCGATCCCGAGATCAAATCGCCACGGCGGCGGAACAGGAGATGAAATTGCGTGATGGGGGGCTATTTGTAGGTTTTCGGGACGAGATCTAAATATATGCCAAAGGGGAGCCTGAGGAATGGTCCCACCTGGCCCAGGCGGCCAGGTGGCGCAGCCACCCCCCTGGCCGTGCCAGTGAGGCGCCTGGCCAGTGGGTGTCACCCCTCGGGGGCCCCTTCGGGCTTCGAGAGTCTTCCTCCAAGGAGATTTTTCCGAGAACTTTTATTTCCACTTTTTTCGGCAATCCACGGACAAAAACAGACAGAAACTGGCAATGGACAGTGAATTAGTAGGTTAGTCAAAAATATGTTGTAAATGGTATGAAAGTGCATCAAAACATATAGTAATATCACCAAAAGAAGCATGGAGCAAGCAAAAATTATGGATACGTTTGGGACGTATCAGCCCGCGCTTGGAAGGGAGATGGGAGAGAAAGTGGCCGTTATGCCGATGACGGGCAGACTAGGGGAGGACAAGGGGATGCGTCGCGGGTGTCCTCTGTGTGTCTGTGCCGACACAAACTCGACCCAAATTTTGGGTGGGAATGGGTCGCGATGGAGAAAAAAAAGAACTCACATCTATTTGTGTCGGGGTGTGTTGGGCTGTGATCCATCTTAACCGACCCATACGGATGAAAACGTACACCGACAGACTAAATGGGGCATCGCGTTGGAGTTTCCCTATGGTTCCATATTACTTTAGAGTTTTCTTCACCTCTTCATCCAACCTTCCATGTACGGACCACTCTTCCAACTATTTCTCCATGTTTTGTATGGAAAAAATAAATCATGGTTTGTATAAAATGAAATAGATATTAATCCCTTATATTTGACAACCCAATAAATCAGATCAATCATAGATACATATCTATTTTATCATTTTAAGAACTGGCCACAAAAATATGCCTTATACACAAAACATAGTCCTATTTTATTTATTTCTTTCCATTAAGATTTTCTTTCTCTAAAGCGTTAAACAAATATTTAGTTCACGTGGCAATGCATGGACACATACCTATGACTTAGAAAAAATAGTAAATTGCATACAAATTCAATATATGCCATTGATACGTCCCAAACGTATCTATAATTTTTGCTTGCTCCATGGATGTTTTGGGTGATATTGCTATGTTTTCATACACTTTTACACAAAATTCCAGGAAAAATATATAAAAAATCAGCGTACCGGAAGCTTTCAGATGCCCGAAGGTGGGCCAAAGGGACCCCACCTAGTGCCCAGGCCGCACCGGGAGGCCGCTTGGACTCCTGGTGGCCCCCTGGCTGCCCCCCTTCTCCTATATATTTCTCTCGTCGCGAAACCCCCGAGGACAGAACCCTTTTTCACGATCTCGCCTCCGTTCCGCCGCCGTCGCACTTCCAAGATCGGGAGCACTAGAAGACCTCTTCCCGGCACCCTGCCGGAGGGAGGATTGACCTCCAGGAGCTTCTCCACCACCATGGGCGCTTCCCGGATGAGCCGTGAGTAGTCCACCTTGGACCATGGGTCCATGATCAGTAGCTATGTGATGTCCTCTCCCCCTCTTTGTCTTCATGGATTAGACCTTGTGAGCTGCCCTACATGATCAAGGCACATATGTAATTCTTTCTGTTGTTGTATGCTGAGTTTGCTGGGATCTGATGGATTACGAGACTATGTTCAGATTGTGATGAGTAATATATTTGGTTCTTCTCCTTTTATATTTGTGTTCTTGAGTAATTCTTGCATGTTCTCTGTTGCTGTTTATTTCTTTGGCCAAGTAGTAGGTAGTAACTCCAAGAGGGAGCGTTATGCATGATTGTGGGTTCATGCCCCCTGATGACTAGCTTGAGTGACAGAAACATGAGTCTAGGGGATGTGTTTTTGCCACAAGGGGGAAAACAACGATGCTTGTAACCACGGTTGCAAGGATTGTTTACTTGACGCAAAGTTCTTTTAATGCAGTTGTCTGTTGCTTTGGGTTTACACTTTGTGTGGGGCTCGCAACTTAATACCAGCGAGATGTTCTAGATAAATATCTCAAGGTGGATGATTAGTAGTAGATGCAGATGGATTTCGGTCTACTTATCTTGGCGTACTGCCCATGCTTTTGGGCCTCTTCCTTTCTTTTGTAGCATAATTAGCATTGCAATGTGTTTTTAATCCTGTCAATTGCCCAGCAGTAATTTGTTTACCTCGCATAGCTATTTATCGTCTTTTGGGAGAGAGACATCACTAGTGAACTTCATGGGACCCAGGTCCATATTTCCACCACTGTTTACACCCTCAATTCACTTGCAGTTTTACTTTCCAGTTGCAGTTATCATTATCTTTTATCTATTCCGTTTGATCCGTTGTAAATGGCAAGGTCGGAGAGATTGACAACCTCTCTGTACTCGCTGGGAGCAAATTTATTTGTATCTGTGTGCAGGTCCAGGCTAAGCAAGTGATTTTTAACGGCGCATCACTTGCCGAAACACCTACTTGTCGTCGTTGCAGTCCTACGAGAGACACTCTAAACCTTGGTATCGTTGCCAAGGGAAATTGCCACTACGCTACATCTCAACCTTCCACTTTGGGTAGCCAACGCGGGGCACTACACGCCTTCCATCAGCCATTCATATTATTGCACATTTCTATTGATATAGGGGAAAATCATTTTTTGTATATGTACTGCATTGAAATTCAATATTAAAATTATATGCATACATACGTACTAATATATTTTCATGTCTTCCTTCCTTATATTTTTTTATTGTATGCCCTAACCATATATCAGTATTTTGCCAAAAAGGAGCGATTGAAAGTGCATTTGTCCCTAAATGATATTTTGGTGTTATAACAATATGGTTAGTGGGACTAATAACAGTTACTAAGTTTTATCTCAGGTCATTGGTATCTTGGAGGTTCATTTAAATTGGATGATGATTGACTTCAAATTCAAAAAGGTTACATGAGTGGTTGTTCGACGACTCAAAGTTTTAGTTTCGGTTTCTTTGAGTCGTAGGACCATCGCACTATTAAGAGGGGTCAAGATGCTTGGATGAGAATGTTAGGTAACACGTGATTTTCCTATTCGATATAAACCCCACCATCCTTTTAATGATAAATCACAAATCTTAACTTCTTTTTACGCCTTAGAGAGAGCCTACCCCATGCACATGGGGTGCTAAGGGGTCGTGCACATGGGCGTCCATGTAAACTCACTAGACACCCCGTGTGCACAGGGGCATGTGAAAACCTATGGTACACCCCATGTACATAGGCTTGTACCATGCACACGGGGATGCCTGATTTTCTCATTGGATGTCCCGTGCACATGGGGCCTTAACACTAGTGCGCGCGATAGCTATCCAAACGGTTTTTGACCCCTATCGCCTACGGGAATCGGAACCGTCGCCTTGCTCTCGATTGCGATAGGGGGGCCTATTCCACACGATAGCCAGAAACCTTTTCCTATGGATAGTCCACGCAGACGCACAAGATAACTCGAACGTTTGAGATGACATTTTTATCGCAAGCACTTATCCACGAATGTCCGTCTGAGATTATTATCCTATGGCATATGTTTAATACAAAAACTACGTTTGTGTTGAGTTATACTATCCCAAACGCTGGTGTGTCAGGAACTGCGTAGGATACCCAAAGCTATTCCATACAGTTTGTATATAATACACGTTTGTGTTGTTGACACCTACACAAACGTTTCTGCACAAATGCTCGTGTGGTTTCAGAATTAAATCCCAAACGTTCTTTTCGTCCAAATTGTGTGTGATGTATGCTGAACATTACAAACGGTTGTGCATAGAATATTGTGTGGAACTATAAATAAATCCCCATCTCTCATTTCTTATCGAATGTGTGCGATGTACATAGCTATCTGTGACGAACTTATATGCAAAACCGTGTGCAATGATCCAATCGCTCGCAGTTTAATTAGCATTGTATTTATCTTAAATATTTTAGGATATTTGTTTACTTGTTGATATAAGCACATTCATATATATATATATATATATATAACACAATATCTTTCATATGCTTGTAATGGTCACCAGGATTTTCATAATTACTGAAATTATAGTACATCCAACAGCTAGTACTGTAGGCCGCATTACATAAACATGAAATCTATGGTAACAACTAGCAGATAGTGCACCAGGCCGCAATACAGAAACAACCTTTGCAAAGTACATCATCATAGTCGGTAGATAGACAGATGAATCTCATCTGGGAAACTGTCGAAGCGGAATGCGAAAATTGAGCCTTTGAGAATGTTAAAGGCCTTTGCAACTTTGGTCCAGCGCCTGTGGATGATTGCCATCCCATCGTTTGCCCTCTTCAGGAAGGCTTCCATATTATAGCACGGGTGTTGTACAAAAACCTTTCTTTCCTCTTGACCATACAGTTGGTTTGATAGATAATCATCGGTGAACTGCTTCGGAAAAGACTGAATACAAAGATATGCATAAATATAGTTTTCAGTATGGAAATTGTGTGCGTTGGGGAAAATATGGTTGGAACGTAAATTAGTACCATACTACAGGAGACTGAAGTCTTCTTCATTGTGCAGACAAAGAGTTTGTAGTCTTTCATGGACAGTTTATTTATCCTTCCGATTTTTCTAAGTTTCTTGACTTGATTGATAGTCCTGGTCACCTCGTTTCCCCAGATGCAAAATGGGTCGAACAGTGGATCTAGTTCTCTGACAAAGGGAGCTACAAGCAAAATGTAAATATTAGAACACGAGCAGTGTCATTTCTCCTTCATTTGTACACTAATGGGATATAAGCCATGTAGACCAGGTGTATACCTCGGTTGTAAATCTCAGAGTCACCCATTACTACCCTGAAATTGCATAAAGTACATAATGATTAGGTAATGTAAGAATTGGCATGCAGTCAATGATAACAGGTTCGTGCATACATAATACAACATACAATCCAACATAATCCAACATATACAAGACATGGAAAGTCCAGCTAAGTAACTACAACATGCCTAAAAAATATAGGAAATGAATAGGTTTTCATGTGTTAATGATAACTAATTAACTTGGGTATCACATTGCATGATAACATTATACAGAGTATGGTTTCAATTACTTGAAGTTGTAGATGCAATCCAAACAAAATAATACCCCCTCTGATCCATATTAAGTGTCACAGATTTTGTACTAAGCTAGTACAAACTTTGTACTAGAGAGCGACACTTATTATGGATCGGAGGTAGTATTTTTTAGATGCAATCGAAAAAGAAAAAAATAGATGCAAGGCATGAGCAACGCATGTGGAAAGGGTGATCTGAATATAATTTAACTCTGTGGCATATCTAACTAAACATATGTATCTAGGAAGCTAATAGCGACCTACTCATAGCCGATGGAGATGGCAATGGGATCCTTCCCATTAGAAGGAAGGAAGCGAGGTTTCCTCGTCGTGGCTTCCCTCCACACCGTCGCAGAAGACGACTGCCTGACCTGGATTCAAGAAAAGCACGCGATGGCGCGCGAGTGTGGTGAGGGTGGCATCCACAGCAAGTGTATCTTCCATGATTTCGTGGTCGGGCCATGCAGGATCGATGGAGGAGTAAGAGCATGCGCATGAGGAGGGCGGCCAGGATCTTACCGGCACAGGGCGAGCGACGCGGCTAGCACAGAGGGGGGAGGCCGACGTACACAGTCTAGGCCGCCGCGCGTGGTATACAGAATGGGGGGTTGCGCCGTGTAGGCCGCCGCGCCCGTGTGCGGAACATTGATGGGGCTGCTGATGCGCGAAAGATGATAATGGCTTCTCGCCCTTCGTTGGTTACCCCAAGTGGAAGGTGAGATGTCGATAGCGACAAATTTCCCTTGGCAAAGATACCAAGGTTGAGATCGAACCAGTAGGAATCCAAGGTCAATAAGTAGGTGGTGATACGCGAGAGATGATAATTGCTTCTCGCCCTTCGTTGGTTACCCCAAGTGGAAGGTGAGATGCAGCGTAGCGGAAAGTTTCCCTCGGTGAAGATACCGAGGTTTGTCTCCAGTAGGACTCCGGAGATGATAAGTAGGTGTCAGCGGCGCAACTGACGTGGACCTGCACGCAGACACAAATAACTTTGCTCCCAACGAAGTTTAGAGAGGTTGTCAATCTCTCCGGTCTTGTTGTTTACAAAGGATCAAAACACAAGGGATAATGATAAAGATAGCAACTAAAAGTAAAAGCACAAAAGTAAATGAGCGTGTAAACAGTGATGAGTATATGGACCGGGGTCCCGTGATGTTCACTAGTGATGTCTCTCTCCCAAAAGACGATAAAACTGCTATGCAAGGTAAAAAAATTATAGATGGGCAATTGATAGGATTATAAATGCACTGCAATGCTAACTATGCTACAAAAGAAAGGAAGAGGCTCAAAAGCATGGGCAGTACGCCAAAATAAGTAGACCGAAATCTAACTGCATCTACTACTAATTATCCACCTTGAGATATCTATCCAGAACATCTAGCTGGTATTAAGTTGCGAGCCCCACCCAAAGTGTAAACCCAAAGCAACAGACAACTGCATTAAAAAGCACTTTGCGTAAAGTAAACAATCCTTGCAACCGCGGTTACAAGCACCGTTGATTTCCCCCTTGTGGCAACAGCACATCCCCTAGACTCATGTTTCTGTCACTCAAGCGTGTCATCAGGGGGCATGAACCCACAATCGAGCATAACGTTCCCTCCTAGAGTTACTACCTACTACTTGGCCAAAGAAACAGACATCAATGGAGAACATGCAAGAATTACTCAAGAACAAAAATATAAAAGATAAGAACCAAATATATTACTCAATCACAATCTGAACATAGTCTCATAATCCATCAGATCCCAGCAAACTCAGCATAGCAACAACAGAAGAATTACATATGTCCCTTGATCATGTAGGGCAGCTCACAAGGTCTAATCCATGAAGAACAAAGAGGGAAGGAGAACATCACATAGCTACTGATCATGGACCCATGGTCCAAGGTAGACTACTCACGGATCATCCGGGAAGCGTCCATGATGGATGAGAAGCTCCCGGAGGTCAATCCTCCCTTCGGCAGGGTGGCGGGAAGAGGTATGTTGGCGCTCCCGATCTTGGAAGCTCCGCGGCGGCGGAATAGAGGAGAGATCGCGAAAAAGGGTTCTGTCTTACAAGGTTTACCGTGACGGAGAATATATAGACGAAGGGTGCAGCCAGGGGGCCACCAGGGGTCCAGGCGCCCCCCTGGCACAGCCTTAGCCTAGGGCGCACAGGGAGGGCGCCTGGGGCCCTTGTGGGTCCCCTTTGGCCCCTCCTAGGTGATTCCCGAAGCTTCCGGTACGCTGATTATTTATTGTATTTTTCCGGAATTTTTGGAGCATTTTTAATATGGAGGAAACCTGAAATAGAAAAACTGCAGAAAACAGGACTGGCACTTGGGTGCATTGAGTTGATAGGTTTGTCCAAATATGATCAAAAGTGCATGAAAGTATATATAAAACATAGTAATATCACAGAAAACATGCATGGAGCAAGCATAAATTATCGATACGTTTGGGACGTATCAACATCCCCAAGCTTAATTCCTGCTCGTCCTCGAGTAGGTAAATGATAACAAGCATAATTTATGTGGTGAAATGCAAACAACAATATAAGAACTTGGAAAGTAAATCAATCAAGGTATGTAATTCAATTCAAGTCATAACAGGCAAGAGTCTATATTAGCATTGAAACAAGCAACATAAGAATATAAAGGTGCAAGGGCTCTCTCTCAACCTGGGCGTTTGGGTTAATCCGAAATTTCGGGTCGGGTTTTTTGGGTTTTTTCTTAATTCGGATTTTCAGATCTCGCACCCAAAATTTAGCTGAAAAAATCAAAACCCAAAATTTTGGGTTCGGGTTTCCCCGATTTTCCCGAACAAAAACAACTCCACGAACAGAGCAAGGTGAGATGGCAGGATGGAGGCGCTGCATCGCTGTTGGTCGTGCTCGTAGCCCGTAGGTAAGATTTGCCATTGTGGATCGCCGGTGGAGTGGTGACGGTGGAGAACATGCAGACCGGGAAGGGGCGACGGGAAGAGGTCGCGTCGCCGGTGGGGTGGGGCGGCGGCGTGAAGGACGGGAAGAGGCCGCACGGGCGGTGATGTGCGGCGGCGGCGGCGGAGGACGGGTAGAGGTCGCATGACCGGTGGGGTGGGGCGGGGCGGCGGCGGCGGGTTGGCCGCGCTTGCCTCTAGGTTTTGGGTGGCCTGGTGGGGATAGGGAGAGCGGGGGGAGTCGGGGATGCCGAGAGGAGATATGGTGAGAGACTGGGATTGTGCGTGGCGAAGCCGCTTGGGGTGGGCCTACATGTGAGTTGATTTTGGGCTGGGATGGGCCTGTTACCGTGGCCTGTTACCGTGGCCTGTTACCCGAATTACCCGTATTAATTTTGGGCTTTCTAATATACAACCCGATATAGTGATCGGGTTTATCGGGTTCGGGCTCGGGTTTTTCGGGTTTGGGTTTTGGGTTTTATGCCCAGGCTGAGCTCTCGCTGTCCGTGACTCAAATGTCTCTAGATGGTGTTTGTGTGCAAGAAGTGGAGGATGGGAATACGAGATAAAAATATATTTATTGAGAACTCAATCTACTAAAGTTTCACACTTAGTCTTCTTTGGAATCTTATCTTGACTCGTCCCCAGACCACTAGCTAGGTACAAGTCAATTTTATCCACTCCCTTTCAATATTTTGAGTACTCATGCAATGCATGAGCGTAAGCACGAGAGTTGACACTTAGGACTGCAAAGAGAGAGATTTGGTGGAGGAGGAAGACAAAAAGGGTGTGAAAGTCTCACATCAATGAGGAAAATCATAGGCGAGAAAGCCAAATAATAGATATGATGTGAGGAGTAGGGATTGTCATGCAACAGATGCACATATGAGCTAAGAAAAGCTCTCCAATGGAACTAGTGGAGTGCATCCAACTTGCTCGCTCAAGAAGACCTAGAGCTCGTTTGAGGAGGCTCATCAGTGGAATATACAAGCCAAGTTCTATAGTGTGAAGATCCCCACATAGCTATATGCATATATGATCATCTCTGTGGAGTACAAGATAAGAGGGAGTACGAGTGTGGATCTTTCAAAAGGAATAGTATTGTTTCCCCCTTCTCTCTTTTTATTTATTTTTCTCTTTTTCTCTTTTTTTGTATTTTGTTGGTGGCCTCAATGGCTCTTTCTATTTAACTCTCATTTGTCCTCTTTGGGATCTTTTATTTTTTTGCTCTTTGGTATCTTTTGCTCACTTAAGGGAAACACTCTATTTGACAAGAAGTATAGAAAATATTAACACTTTACAAGGTACTCAACATAAAGAAGATGTAGCTATCATGGTGTATGCAAATTTATGCCTCTGCCAGTGTAGCAGGAACATGTATGATATGAAGATCAAGTCATGAGAAGGTGGATGTTGCATGGAAATATATCTCGGAAAGGCTATGGAAATGCCTTGATAGGTAGGTATGGTGGTTGTTTTGAGGAAAGATATAAGGACGTTTATGATGACAGAGTGTATCATGCCAAGGGTTTGGATGCACCGGCAAGGTGGACGCCAACTCTCAGAGTGAGAAGAGGGCAATGCGCGGTACCGAAGAGGCTAGAAAATATGAGGAGGTGGAAGTGTCAACTTTCAATACTTACATCAGTCCGAAGAACTCATGCACTTATTATCGGTAACTCTCAATCTAATAAGGAGGTTCACAAAGAGACAAGTACCCCGAGGAGGAGTGTATGGGGGTTTGGTTATCCTTGCGCATCCTCGATTCATGGTACGTGAGTGTACTCTAATATTCGATCCCTCCAAAGATTAGTGATCCATCTAGTAGCTAGAGTTCTCAACTAGTTTTTGTAGTTTTTGAGAATAAACACGGATTGCCCAAAATACGACACCTATCACTAATAGGCTAGATATCTTGACACCAAAAGTTGAAATATTACTCACAACAATAACTCAAAACTATTGCAAGTTACTACTACAATTGAATAGCAACCTCAATTACCTACTTCAAGACAAGACACAAGTCAGTGCAACAACAACCTCTCTTAACAAGATACACATGAAAACTAAAGAGAGTTCCAACCAACAAACTAAACAAAAGCTAAGGCTCTTGAAAAATATAAACATGAAAACGAAGAGCTAAACATGGCAGCAGCTACGAAAAGATAAAGAACACAGAACAGAAGAAAGATAAGCATGAAAATCTTATGATGTGTTCTAGTTTGAAGTGGAGCGTGTTTCTCTCCCACAAAAAGTAAGTTGAGTTCTAACTTGTTATGAACAACAATCAAATCTAAATAAAACAAAAAACGAAACCTAAGAGTGAGTGCTCCAAGCATAACACATAACGCATGAAGTCATAAAAGTATAATGAGATGGAGGACGAACTGATGATTGTTGATGGAGAAGAGGATGCATGGGGGCATACCCAAGCTTAGACGCTTGAGTCTCCTTGAATATTTATTGGGGATGCATGGGGGCATCCCCAAGCTTGAGTGTTTGACACTCTCGGATCTTGTTTCATCATCTTCCCTCACACACTTGAAAACTCCCTTCATACATAACTCATCATAAGCTGATTAGAGAGGTTAGTACCCTTAATAAAATAATTTGCCTCTACTAGAAATAAAGATATTTTTTAAGAGCTACTGTTTCTCCAGATTTTTAAAAAGTTTTTGCAAAGAAAAAGCAAGCTTAAGGTTTGCAAAAGTAAGGAAAGGTAAAATGTGGCAGAATCTATGAAAAAACAGAACATCAGGTAGTAAATGATTTTTTTGGGGTACTTCTGCAACTCAAATAAAAAAACCCAGAACATACGCTCGAAAGTAAATTGTATGGAGCACGGTGTAAAAAAATTCAGATAAAAAAGATGATCTGGTGATTTTAGGCCAATTTTTTCGTCCAAGGATAGAATCTGTTTTCTGGACAGCTGTCACAACTTTTGAACTTTCTTGCAATCGGAGGCTAAACTTGGCACAAAGCTTGAAATTAAAGATACAATGATTTTTCTACAGTAGTAACAATCATTAAGAACATTAAAAAATAAGCAAAAACATCTTGGGTTGCCTCGCAACAAGCGCTTTCTTTTACGCCTTTAAGCTAGGCACAAAAATTATAGAAGATGCTCTCACAAGAATAAGAATTTTGAAGCAAAAGAGAGCATCAAGAAGCAAATATGAAACACATTTATGCCTAACCCACTTCCTATGCATAGGAATCTCGTAAGAAAATAAATCAAAGAAGCACAAATTGACATCCATAGGAAGGTGGAACAAGAACAACTTCAAAACTTTCATCATAAAGAGAGGTGCTTTTGTAACATGAAAGTTTTTATAACCAAGCTTTCCTCTCTCAAAGTAATTTTCAGTAGTGTCATGAACAACGTCAAGAATATAATTATCACATATAGCATGTTGTTCATGACCTACAAGCACACGTGTATTGTTTTCAACACGGTCTTTAGGAACATAAGATAAATGCAACCCATCACATTGAGCCTTAATAAGAACACAATTCTCCGGAATATGAGTTGGAGATTTCGAAAGGATAATAGGACAATCAAGTGTGGATGCAATTGCAACAATTTCATGCTTAACATAAGGAACTATAGCAAGTTCATCTTCACAAGAATAATCCATATTGGCATCATGGCCATCAACAAAGCAAGTATCAAAATCTTCAGAAAGGGATATTTTCAGTGAGTCCTCGGAATCATGGGATTCCTCATCAAAGCAATTAGTAGCCTCTTCTTGTGTAGCAAACATTTTATTTTTAAAATCCTCAATATAAGCATTGGAAGTATAATTTTCGAAGCAATAAGCAAGAACTGCAAAATTTTCGGACTTGTGAATAGTATCGTAATATGTTTAAATCAAAGAAGCAATCTCATAAGCACCTTTAAAAGCAACAAACTCTTCAATCTTTTCAACATCAAAGTAATCATAAACACCTTTAGCATAAGAAGATAAGATCTCATTTTCATTAAACTCACATTAGAAAGGAAGGTGTTTACAATCTATATTAGAGCAGCAAGTAAAATCATAAATGTGGCATAAACACTCAGCATAACAATAAGAAGTTTGTATTTGGTCCCATAAGTGTTTCCCTTTCTGAGATAGGCGGTGCCGCATATAATGAGCATGCTCATCCAATGATTTTCCCGGGCACATGATTAGTCTTTCTTCAAAGGTCTGGCACATGTTTACCAAGAGCTCTGACACATGATTAGTCTTTGCTTCCTTTCACGGGTTTTCAACCTTGCCATCAAAAGCCACGGTTCGAGAGTCTCCCCTTCTTTCTTCAAAGCACCAGCTATGAGAGCATAATTGTCATTCTTAGTGTAACATGCATTGTCCCAAAGTATTACATTCTCTTCTGCATGCTTGTGTTATTACTAGTCTGAAATACTGAGTTCTAGTCAGCTTTAAAACTCCGGAGGAGTTTCTGCATTTATGTTTTGCTTCACTCATGGAGGCTAGCGAAATGCCACTCAAGTATGTTCAAGTTATGTGCATTGTGATCCTGTCTTGATTTTCAGCAGTATATTATTTACTTTTAGTTGTTTGTGACTGATCACGTGAAAGAAGAATTGCTTCGTGCATTGTCTTTATAGCACTGTTTCAATACTTGCTAAACCCTTTTCGTAGTACATGCTTATATACATCTAATGCAAAAGAGTTTGTCAAAGTTTTCTTTGTCGCGTCCAGTTCGTTGAACTGAATTGCTTGAGGACAAGCAATATGCTAAGCTTGGGGGAGTTGATACGTCTCAAACGTATCTACTTTTCCAAACACTTTTGCTATTGTTTTGCCCTCATTCTTGCATGATTTGGACGAAACTAACCCGAACTAACGCTGTTTTCAGCAGAGCTGCCTGTATGGTTTTATGGTGTGCAGGAAAATGGATTTTTAGACGTTCCAGAAAATTCCTAGAAAAATACCAGAAAATCCACGCACCCGAAGGAGCCAGAAGCCAGAAGTGGGACCAGAGGGGAGTCCTGGGGGCCCCAGGCGCCCCCCCTGGCGCGGCCAGGGGTGGGGCCGCGCCCTCTGGCCGCCTGGGCGCCTCCCCCCTCCTCTGGTGCCCTACCGAGACTCCTATTTATCCCCGTGATGGGAAAACCCTAGAGCAGAAGTCATTTTCCCAGTTTCCGTCGCGGAGCCGCCGCCACCCTCTGTTCTTCTTCAGGAGGGCTAATCTGGAGGCTGATTTGGCCTCCGGAGAGGGGAGATCGTCGCCATCGTCATCACCATCACCACTCCATCCATCCTCCATGACTTCTCTTCACATGTGTGAGTAAGTCCCTGCTGTAGGCAAAGGGGATGGTAGGGATTGGATGAGTTTGATCATGTAATAGTTCATCAGATTGTTGGGGGCATGTTGCCTATCATCTAGATTGGTGTTTATCTTCTTTGCTTCAACTTGTTGCTCTTAATTCTTGTCACTTTGGGCCCGAGTGCCATGTTTTCAGATCTGAACCCTATGTGTTTTCATGAATATATTTGTGTTCTAGATCCTATCTATGAGTTGTATGCACCTATTATGGCCCGGAACCGGCGATCCTAAAGGTGACAGCTTGGGACACCAAAGGGGGTGGTCCATAATTTGAGGATTCCATGTATCCATTTAGTTTATTGCTTTGTTCCGGTGCTCTTTGACAGGAGCACCTTAATCTCCATAAGTTCCCTTTGGCCCCGTTCGTAGCGGGATGGTAGGACAAAAGATGTTGTGCAATTTCTTATTGCAAGCACGCACAACTACCTACGGGATACATGCCTAATGTTTGATATTTGCCTAGATGATCATTGCTTTTCTGTGTGCCTTGCCCCGTGTTAGAATTTATTACATGTTCACTCTCATCCATGCAGCGCCCGACCATCCATCTCCCTAGCCTACAGTGTTTTCAATCCTGCTGGTCATTAGTTGTTACTTTTGCTGTTGCCACTATCATTATCCTATTACCATTTCCATTTATCTTTTGTTGCAAGCAAGTATATTTCAGGTGCGGTTGAATTGACAACTCAACTATCAAAGCTTATAAATACTCTTTGGCTCCCCGTGTGTCGAATCAATAAATTGGGTTAACTTACCCGCGAAGACTATCTCGATCCCTTACGCCTGTGGGGCATCAAGCAGCGTTCTCTCGCGCCGTTGCCGGGGAGCATAGCAATATTTACAAGTCTAGTTGAAGTATCCTGCCTGCTGCACATCATCCGCTATGGGTAAGAAAGGAGACCCCAAGGTCCCGATCTTACCATCCCATACAAGAAAAGGTACTGTTCTGAACACTAGTGCTACACTTGATTCACCTTCTGTTATGAGAAATTTTACTTCACCACCACTACATGATGCTTCTATTGAGTCTGTCACTATGTCCGATACTTTTGATGATGCTTCCACTACTCTTGATGATGCTACTTTTCTTGGTCACTATATTGAAACTCAGACTGCTATGGCTGCAGCAGAATCCAAGACCAAGACCCCTGCTACCTATATTCCTACCTTCAAAACCTTTGGTTACCCGTGCTTAGATGAACTCAAGGAGAGAATCCTTGATGATGATTATGTTACTCTTGATGATGATTTTTGCAGGGAACTCATAGAGTGTGTCGACTCTGACCCTGGTGCTGTTAAGGAGCTGCTCAAAAAGCACTCCATGAATAACAAAACTATTCCTGATCCTCAATTTGCCACGTCTCCTATATGCATCACTGATCCTGATTATGATTTCTCTGTTGATCTTTCACTTATATCTACAGTCGAGGCTGACCCCTTTTATGGCAGAGAAAATGATGATGCTATAGCACACTTGACCAAACTCGCTGAGCTAGGTAACCTATTCACTACTGATGAGAAGATACGAAACTTCTATGTGGCCAAGCTTTTTCCTTTTTCTTTGAAGGAAGACGCTAAATCATGGTATGATGCACTACCCTATGGTTCCATTAAGAGTCCTCAAGACTTGGTCCAATTCTTTGTTGATAAATATTTCCCAGCTCATCTACAACATGCTGCTTTGCAAAGAATCTATAACTTTAAACAACTGCAGGATGAGCACCTCCCTAAAGCTTGGGGGAGGTTTTGTGATTTACTTAAGGTTATGCCGGGACATGGAATCCCCAAGAATGAACTGCTTGACATATTTTACGCTGGTTTAACCGATGAATCCAGATCCTATCTGGATAGTTGTGCTAGTTGTGTTTTCAGGGAAAGAACACCGGACGATGCAGAAGAATTAATGTGCAAAATTGCCAAGAACTATGAAGATTGGTCCGTTCCTGAACCACTTCTACCACCTAAAAAGAGGGGCATGCTTGTTCTGAACCCCAAATATATGCAAGAAGAGAAGAAGTCTATAAAGGAGAAAGGTATTAAAGCCGAAGACGTGAAGAATTTACCGCCTATCGAGAAGTTGTGTGAGCCTACTACTCACCCTCCCTTGGTAGAGGTACACTCTCTATTAGACTTTACTGAAAGTGACATCCCTAAAGGTAAGCCTCCTGACCAATGCTTAGATGAGCTTGATAATTTTATTGTTAAGCAAGACCATTTTAATAGGAAGTTACAAAGTCAGTTGCATGATAACTCTCTCGCTATCAAAAGTTTGTGTGATGTTCTTGAAAGAACAGTTAATGATGTTAAATGTCTTGTTAAGCATTTTCATATGGTTCAAACTCAGCTTGAACAAATTTCTAATGTGCAAAAAGATTTGCTTGCTAATAATGCCAAACAAGACATACAAGCTTATGGCATCAAAACTAGGGGTGGAACACATACCCAGGACCCACTCTATCCTGAGGGGCATCCAAAGAGGATCGAGCAAGATTCTCAAGTACAAGAAGAAGACGAGACTGTTAGCTCTCCGAAGAAGAAAAAGAAGAAGAAACACAAGGAGGCTGACAATCCCGATGATCCTATGGTAAGTGAAAAGCCAGCTGTTGATCCTAACAGCATATCTACCTCCGACGCTGAAACAGAAGACGGTACCGAGCCTGAAGGAAAGGATGCGGAGAAGGATGATTCTCCCAAGGTAAGAGAAGAAGAAGCACCCGATAAAAGCAAGAGGTACTCTAGAGAAGACTTCATCGCAAGAAGACATGGGAAGGAAAGAGAACCATGGATACAGAAACCCATGCCCTTTTCAAGTAAGTCCCTCAAATCTAAAGAAGAAGAGCATTATATTAAATTTTGTGAATGGATGAAACCTATTTTTCTTCAAATTCCTTTGACTGATGCTATTAAGTTACCTCCCTATTCGAAATATATGAAAGATATTGTTACTAATAAAAGAAAAGTTCCTAATGAGGCAATATCTACTATGCTTGCTAACTACTCTTTCAGTGGCAAGATTCCTAAGAAGCTCGGTGATCCAGGTATACCCACCATTGCTTGCTCCATAAAGAATAATTACGTCAGAACTGCTTTATGTGATCTTGGTGCAGGAGTGAGTGTTATGCCTTTCTCTCTTTACAAGAGGCTTTGTTTAGAGAAACTAATCCCTACAGATATATCTCTTCAGATGGCTGACAAGTCAACAACTGTCCCCATTCGTATTTGTGAGGATGTTCCTGTTGAAGTTGCTAACTGTTTGATCCTTACAGATTTTGTTGTGCTTGACATGCCCGAGGATGGGAGCATGTCCATTATTCTTGTTGACCTTTTCTTAACACCGTAGTGCTATTATTGATTGTAATAAAGGAAAGGTCACCTTCAACGTTGATGATAAAGAACACACAGTGTATTTTCCAAAGAAGATCGACAAGAGGCATGGCCTTAACTCTATAGATAATATCGAGACCGTGAAGATTGGATAATGGGACTGTCCACTACATGTGCACCACAAATACAAAACCATTATGGTGGGGACAATGTCCATTAAAGTAAAGGTGCAATGACCACTTCATAAGAGGTGAGACTTCTTGTTCTATATATCGCCGGTTCGTTGGTAAGACTTGATCAACCTTACTAGTGAGCTTGTTTTATATAGGTAAGAAGTTAAGCTTGTTATGTTTTTATTTGCTTTAGCTTTCATTCTCTTTGATGTACCAAGTTTTTGTGTTTTTGAAGCTTCACAATCCTAATCACTGCTTTAAGTTGTCAGAAAGTTTTGCAACTTTTTGAACTCCGAGAAATTTTCATCAATGAATTTTTCAGGAAAATTCCAAAAAAATAAAAATAAAATTTCCATGCCGGGAGTGACCTAGAAGCACCTGGGGCTGACCAGGGGGGCACCAGTGGCCCAGGAGGCCAGCTGGCGCGGCCTGCCCCCTGGCCGCGCCCACAGGGCGCCTGGGGTCCACAGGCCCCACTTCCAGGTATGTCTTCTTCCTCCTCCTTCTTCTCTCTCCAAAAACACGAGTTCTGCTCCAGTTCTTGCGTTCTTGCTGTCCTTGGAGGTGATTTTCGATCTCTCTCTACAGCCCACCATTCGAGCTGAAATTTTGAGCAAATACTCCCTGGTATGTAACTCCTCCACTCCTCCAATTAGATTTTTGATTGGTGGCCTCATTTGTGATTATTTAGTAGCTCTTGGTGCTGTTTATATGAGCTTGCATGCATGTGTAGAATTTTATTTTTCAAATTTTGATGCAAGTTTATGCCTTAGGTAAGTGAGTTGAGTAGTTTGCCTTAACTCACTTTGTTTAAATCCTTGTTTTGGTAATTTGTCAAAAATTTCAGAAATGAGTTTGCTAGGAAGAGCAAAGGGGTGGCTTGGGAAGAAAAGGCCTGAGCGCTCCGATCGAGTTACAAGAGCTGCAGCTTCACCCTCGACTCCTAGGGTGAGCTACAACGAAGATCATGTGCCCTTAGAGTTGTTTGAGAACACAAATCCAGCACGTGCTATGTCTTTCCCGTGCGATGAATTCCTTGAAGCTGCAGGAATTAAGGAGGAGTTCTATAATCTTTGTGCTAATGCAGGTCTGACGCGGCTCGCAACGTGCCATGTTGCCCAGTATCAAAAACTCACCTCCTGTTTTATTAACAGTTTTAGATATAACCTTGATGCTGGTTCTGTTGAGTTTAAAATTTACAATGATCTTTTAACCATGCCTTTGGAATTTTTTTGTGAAATAATAGGTGTACCGAATGTTGGACTGACGGTGAAGATGAGCTCTCAGCCCTCCGAGCTGAGAACCATATTCAACTCTCTCTGTAACATGGATACAAGGGATATTCATCGGTCAAAGATCTCCAGCATCTTATTCCCACACCTCAGGTATTTTGCGTATTTTATTGCTAGAGGAGTGTTAGCTCGTGACAACACGAGCAACATATCTGCGCCGGATATTGCTATCCTGGCAACCGCCCTTTCGGGGAGGTTTGATTATAATGTGGGTGCCTTAATTGCTCGACGCCTTGCTATGAACGGTAACAAGGGAGATTTATTTGGTGGCGTTTACGCCACACTTATCCTAGAGTCTCTTAATGGCACCCACACCCCGATGATAAGCCTTTTACTTATTTAAGTTTTGATCTTGCTGCTATGAAAAGGCATAAGTTTGTTACCATGACTTCCGAGTTTGGTAACCTTGATTATATCTTGCGTTTCGGAGCTACCGCGGAACGCAAGATCCGTCTACCTGCACCTCTTTTGTTCGATTTTTCTCGCAGGAACGGATGGTCCTTTGATGTTACCCAGCTCGATGAGTTTGTGGTCCAGCATCAGTTTCATAACCCCATGGAGGGGGTTGTGCCCAACGAGGAGGAGCATGGTGAATTCCCAGCTTTCCAGGGGGAGACTGTCACCCAGTTGGGTGAAGGGTCTTCCTCTGCTTGGAGCGCGGATCCTTCTTCGTGGGAGGATCCGAGGACTTCGGTGTACGCCCCGGAAGCCTCATACGACCCTTGGACTCACCAGTACTACCCTGGAGCAGGAGGCTCCTGGGGACATTAGCTACTACCAACTTAGGCCAAAAGCCTAAGCTTGGGGGAGTACGTGCCCTTCTCACTTTTCCATTGTACTATCCGTTTTATTTTTTGTTCGCCTTGATCTTTTTGAAGTTTTTTCCCGTTTTCTTTCTTTCTTTCTTTGCAAAAATAACAAAAAGATTTTATCTTTTCTTTTGCTCTCGTTTAAACCTTTAAAACCCCAAAAAGATTTCCTTTCTTTCTTTAGTTTGCTTTGTTTTCAGAGTTCAGCTCGAGTCCGTGATGGCATTTGATTATATTTCCCACGTTCGATCATGCAAGTGACAAGGCAGTAATGACGAAGATCGATGGAAGGGAAGCAACAAGGAAAACCGGTATGAACTCTTCTTGTTTCTACTTCTGTACATATGCCTGTACTTATGATCTAGAGACCAGCTTGTAGCGACATAGTGCTATGTTTACAATGCTTTCCCAGTGTTCATGCTTTCCTTGTGACTAGTCTCAAATAGCTAGAGTACATAATGTGTTGTTGAAATGATTTACATGCATTGCATTGTTCATGGTTTGGCATACTGAGGTGGTATTTCCCTTCGGAGAATTTTTGGATTAACTTGGCACATGTTCACACATGCTTATGACTAAAAAAGTCTATTTTTCCTTGATGATCTTTTTGTTTCAGAATAGTTATATCACTTTCATGCCCGATTCAATGTTGCTTTGTCGCTCTGCATGATTATGACATTTATTGCTCTCTAGTTGGTCGCTTCCTAGTATTTTGCTAGCCTTCGCTCGCACTAAGCGGAATTCTGCTTGTGCTTCCAAACTCCTTTTCAAACCCAGTTGTTCCATTTGAGTCCACCATACCTACCTATATGTGGTATTTACCGGCCACTCATAACTTAGACTTTCTTGTACCATCTCGAAATTTATTCAAAAGTTTCCCTTTTTTAACCGTACAAGCTCATGGTGCGGTGAGGGGAAATCAGTATCTTTCATGCCAAAAATATTTTGACGGAAGTTTTAACTAGTCAAACAAAAAAAAATGAGAGTTACACTTCCCCCATACTTGATGATGGAGTGAAATGGACCAAATGCTGCTTATGATAGATGGAACGATACCGTCCTTCCATCCTTGAGGCAAAATAAAAGGTTCCGTAGACCATCAAAGGATTTATGGATAAGGGAATATGTGTAAGCAAAAGGCATTATATATGGTTGGCATGGGAGATATTGAGAGACCTTTACCGTTCACCGTTGACTGGAAAGTTGCACTTCTGAAAAATGTTTTATCTCTGTTTTCAAAACCAAGATCTCTGGCACATGATTAGTCTTTGCTTCCTTTCACGGGTTTTCAACCTTGCCATCAAAAGCCACGGTTCGAGAGTATCCCCTTCTTTCTTCAAAGCACCAGCTATGAGAGCATAATTGTCATTCTTAGTGTAACATGCATTGTCCCCAAGTATTACATTGTCTTCTGCATGCTTGTCTTATTACTAGTCTGAAATACTGAGTTCTAGTCACCTTTAAAACTCCGGAGGAGTTTCTGCATTTATGTTTTGCTTCACTCATGGAGGCTAGAGAAATGCCACTCAAGTATGTTCAAGTTATGTGCATTGTGATCCTGTCTTGATTTTCAACAGTATATTATTTACTTTTAGTTGTTTGTGACTGATCACGTGAAAGAAGAATTGCTTCGTGCATTGCCTTTATAGCAATGTTTCAATACTTGCTAAACTCTTTTCGTAGTACATGCTTATATACATCTAATGCAAAAGAGTTTGTCAAAGTTTCCTTTGTCGCGTCCAGTTCGTTGAACTGAATTGCTTGAGGAAAAGCAATATGCTAAGCTTGGGAGAGTTGATACGTCTCAAACGTATCTACTTTTCCAAACACTTTTGCTATTGTTTTGCCCTCATTCTTGCATGATTTGGACGAAACTAACCCGGAATAACGCTGTTTTCAGCAGAGCTGCATGTATGGTTTTATTGTGTGTAGGAAAATGGATTTTTAGACGTTCCAGAAAATTCCCAGAAAAATACCAGAAAATCCACGTACCCGAAGGAGCCAGAAGCCAGAAGTGGGACCAGAGGGGAGTCGTGGGGCCCCCAGGCGCCCCCCTGGCGCGACCAGGGGTGGGGCCACGCCCTCTGGCCGCCTGGGCGCCTCCCCCCTCCTCTGGTGCCCTACCTAGACTCCTATTTATCCCCGTGACGGGAAAATCCCAGAACAGAAGTCGTTTTCCCAGTTTCCGTCGCGGAGCCGCCGCCACCCTCTGTTCTTCTTCGGGAGGGCTAATATGGAGGCTGATTTGGCCTCCGGAGAGGGAGATCGTCGCCATCGTCATCACCATCACCACTCCATCCATCCTCCATGACTTCTCTTCACATGTGTGAGTAATTCCCTGCTGTAGGCAAAGGGGATGGTAGGGATTGGATGAGTTTGATCATGTAATAGTTCGTCAGATTGTTGGGGGCATGTTGCCTATCATCTAGATTGGTGTTTATCTTCTTTGCTTCAACTTGTTGCTCTTAATGCTTGTCACTTTGGGCCTGAGTGCCATGTTTTCAGATCTAAACCCTATGTGTTTTCATGAATATATTTGTGTTCTAGATCCTATCTATGAGTTGTATGCACCTATTATGGCCCGAAACCGGCGATCCCAAAGGTGACAACTTGGGACACCAAAGGGGATGGTCCATAATTTGAGGATTCCATGTATCCATTGAGTTTATTGCTTTGTTCCGGTGCTCTTTGATAGGAGCACCTTAATCTCCATAAGTTCCCTTTGGCCTCGTTCGTAGCGGGATGGTAGGACAAAAGATGTTGTGCAAGTTCTTATTGCAAGCATGCACAACTAACTACGGGATACATGCCTAATGTTTGATATTTTCCTAGATGATCATTGCTTTTCTGTGTGCCTTGCCCCGTGTTAGAATTTATTACATGTTCACTCTCATCCATGCAGCGCCTGACCATCCATCTCCCTAGCCTACAGTGTTTTCAATCCTGCTGGTCATTAGTTGTTACTTTTGTTGTTGCCACTATCATTATCGTATTACCATTACCATTTATCTTTTGTTGCAAGCAAGTATATTTCAGGTGCGGTTGAATTGACAACTCAACTGTCAAAGCTTATAAATACTCTTTGGCTCCCCGTGTGTCGAATCAATAAATTGGGTTAACTTACCCGCGAAGACTATCTCGATCCCTTACGCCTGTGGGGCATCACATGTCCATCCTACCATATTTGGGTGGTTCCACACCCATGGTAAAGATAGCATCAGTAGGCAGACAAAGACAAAGATAAAAGGTAGCAACTATTTTTTGGTTTTTCATATAAGACACAAAAGTAAAAGCAAAAACTGAAATGTAAACTAACAAGACTAAAAAGCAAAGATAAAAGATAGCGTGCAACTCCCTTATCTTGAAGATTGGAGTCCCCGGCAAAGACGCCAGAAATTTGGCGGTTGACGGGACAAATCTTTTGCCGCCTTGGAATCCCCGGCAACGACGCCAGAAGTTTGCTTGATGTGCGAGAGATTATAATGGCTTCTCGCCCTTTATTCGTTACCCTAAGTGGAAGGTGAGATGTAGATAGCGGAAAATTTCCCTTGGCAAAGATACCAAGGTTGAGATCGGACCAGTAGGACTCCAAGGTCAACAAGTAGGTGGTAAAGTGAACAATGGCGTCGTTCACAAACGAGGTTTCTTACTTTACCTGGACCTGCACACACAACAAGTAACTTTGCTCCCAACGAAGTTCAGAGAGGTTGTCAATCTCTCCGGCCTTGTTGTTTACAAAGGATCAAACGCAAGGGATAAAGGATAATAGTGGCTGCAACTAGAAAGTAAAAGTAGGAAGTAAATTGAGCGTGTAAACAGTGATGAGAATATGGACCGGGGTCCCATGATGTTCACTACTGATGTCTCTCTCTCAAAAGACGATAAAACTGCTATGTGAGGTAAACAAATCACAGCTGGGCAATTAACAGGATTAAAAACGCACCGCAGTGCTAACTATGCAAGAGAAAGGAATAGGCTCAAAAGCATGGGCAGTACGTGATGTCTACGCACGCTTCTATTCTTGTAGACTATTTTGGGCCTGCAAGCGCAGAGGTTTGTAGGACAACAGCAATTTCCCTCAAGTGGATGACCTAAGGTTTATCGAACTCAGGGAAGTAGAGGTTGAAGATGGTCTCTCTCAAGCAAACCTGCAATTAAGATACAAGAAGTCTCTTGTGTCCCCAACACACCTAATACAACTAGGAGTTGTATAGGTGCACTAGTTCGGCGAAGAGATAGTAAACTATAGGTGATAGGTGTGGCAAAACGAAATAATATAAATCTGTAATAAAAAGTGCAGCAAGCAAACATGTAACAAAAGTGAGTGCAAACGGTGTAAAAATGATGGACACAAGGCCTAGGCTTCATACTTTCACTAGTGTCAACTCTCAACAACATTAACATAGTCTAATCACATGATATTTCCCATAAAACATGCAATGAAGACGCACTCGGAGGTCATTCCTTGTGGTCAAGAGAGGATGAGAATTATGTAGGGCTACAAAAGCACACCTCAAAGTTCGTAGTTCTCAATCTATGGATTTTCCAATGTCACCGCGGCTATCCAAAGAGAGTACCACAATCACCACAACATATCTCAAGGATAGTCAAAGACAAGAACCAAGAGACTCTCAATCTTCAATCAACACACAAAAGAGTAAATCACTCATAATAATATTCTTCTAACCCATGTACAATAGACCGCTGTCACCTTGGTCTCGGGGATTATACTAGATAAGATCAATTGAGTACATCAATCCAATACATAGAGGAAGGGGAAATATCATGGGATCACCCTAGATTAACATAGCCTATGATCACAACGAAGATCACATCATGGGAGAGAGAGAAGAACACATAGCTACTGGTAGAAACCCCAACCCCGAGGGAGAACTACTCCTGCTTCATGGAGGGAGGAAGCAACGTCGATGGAGATGAATCAGGGGGCACTTCCCTGTCCCGGCAGGGTGCCAACACAGGAATTCTGTCCCCCCGAAACTTGATGGCGATGGCGGCGGAGATCGGAATTGCTTCTGGAGAAAAGGGGTCCCGAATCAGGGTTTCCTCCGCGGGGGTAAAAATAGGGCCAAAGGGGGGCACCAAGGGGGCCACAGGGCAGCCAGGGGGGCACATGGCAGCCAGGAGGGCAGGCGGCGCGGCCTAGGGTGGACCCGCGCCAAGCACCCTCCTGGGGCCCTGGTGGTGGCCCTCGTGCCATGTCTTGGTTATTCCAGAAGCTTCCGGAGCAGTGATTTTTTATATAACTTTTCCGAGATTTATTGGGCACTTTAATTATTGGAAAAACAGCAGAAAACAGCAACTGGCAGCTGGGTGCACTGGGTTAATAGATTAGTCCAAATATGCTCAAAAGTGTATGAAAGTTCAAGCAAATCAAGGCAAAGTCACACAAAGCATGCATGGAGCAAGCATAAATTATAGATACGTTTGGGACGTATTAGTACGCCAAAATAAGTAGACCGAAATCCATCTTCATCTACTACTAATCATCCACCTTGAGATATCTATCCAGAACATCTCGCTGGTATTAAGTTGCGAGCCCCACCCAAAGTGTAAACCCAAAGCAACAGACAACTGCATTAAAAGAATTTTGCGTAAAGTAAACAATCCTTGCAACCGCGGTTACAAGCACCGTTGTTTTTCCCTTGTGGCAACAACACATCCCCTAGACTCATATTTCTGTTACTCAAACTAGTCATCAGGGGGCATGAACCCACAATCGAGCATAACGTTCCCTCTTGGAGTTACTACCTACTACTAGGCCAAAGCAATAAACAACAACGGAGAACATGCAAGAATTACTCAAGAACAAAAATATAAAAGATAAGAACCAAATATATTACTCAATCACAATTTGAACATAGTCTCATAATCCATCAGATCCCAGCAAACTCATCATAGAAACAGCAGAAAGAATTACATATGTGCCTTGATCATGTAGGGCATCTCACAAGGTCTAATCCATGAAGAACAAAGAGGGGAGGAAAACATAACATAACTACTGATCATGGACCCATGGTCCAAGGTAGACTACTCACGGATCATCCGGGAAGCGTCCGTGGTGGAGGAGAAGCTCCCGGAGGTCAATCCTCCCTCCGACAAGGTGCCAGGAAGAGGTCTGCTGGCGTTCCCGATCTTGAAGCGCGGAGGCGGTGGCGGAATAGGGGCGAGATCGCGAAAAAGGGTTGTCTTTAGAGGTTTCCTGTGACATAAAATATATAGGCGAAGGGGGGCTGCCAGGGGGGCACCAGGGGTCCAGGCGCCCCCGTAGCGCGGCCTCACCCTGGGGCGCCCGGGGAGGGCGCCTGGGACCCTGGTGGGTCCCCTCTAGCCCCTCCTAGGTGATTCCCGAAGCTTCCGGTAGGATGATTTTTTATTGTATTTTTCCGGAATTTTTGGAGCATTTTTAATATGGGGGAAACCTGAAATAGAAAAATAGCAGAAAACGGCAACTGACACTGGGGTGCATTGAGTTAATAGGTTAGTCCAAATATGATCAAAAGTGTATATAAAACATAGCAATATCACACAAAACATGCATGGAGCAAGCAGAAATTATAGATACATTTGGGACGTATCAGCTGCGCCGTGTAGCTCTTCGCTGGAGTTGCCTACGCCATCTAGGACGAAGTGCGAGGAGGAGAAGGGGAGGGTTTGGACAAGAAGGGGAAGAATGCGGCCTTTGGTGGTGGAAGGAAGGAGGGGGGCTTAGATATTCCCATTGCTGGCAAAATTTTTAGGTAGGTGGGGAGGATATAGGCGGGAGAAGTGGTATCGCAGATGAAACTAAAAATAAATCCGTATGGGAACCTTTGAAATTTGGTGCGAATTATCCTAATTATAGCGAACATCATCCATGGCATTGAATATATTAAGAGCAGCTGTTAATTTGAGAAAACAACTGAGTTATGAGCAAAGCTCACACTTGCTAAATCAAACCAGCTCAATAGTTAAACAAGGTACTGGACTTAACATAGCTCTTACTCGAGATCTACTAGAATAAAAAAAGATCGGTGCCTAATTAGAAAAATACTACTAGTCCAGCTGGTCCAGAGAGGATTCGGAGGCATCGGCGTATGCCGCCGCCCTATTGGCCTCTTGCCCGTCGATGAGCTGCTGGTCCAGAGAGGACTCCGAGGCATCGGCGTATGCAGCCGCCCTGTTGGCCCGCTGAACGTCGCTGAGTTGCTGGTCCAGAGAGTCCATCGCGACATCGACGTATGCCGCCGCTCTGTTGGCCCGCTGAACATCGATGAGCTGCTGGTCCAGAGAGGCCGCCACGACATCGGCGTATGCCGCCGCCCTGTTGGCCTGCTAAACGCCGTTGAGCTGCTGGTCCAGAGAGGCCGCCGCGGCATCGGTGTATGTCGCCACCCTGTTGGCCCGCTGAACGTCGATGAGCTGCTGGTCCAGAGAGGCCTCCTCGGCATAGGCGTATGCCGCCGTCCTATTGGCCTCCTGAACGTCGATGAGCTGGTGCAGAGAGGCCTTCGCGGCATCGGCATATGTCGACGCCCTGTTGGCGGCTTCCTTCTTTCTTCTGGAGGCTACCGCCGCCAAGATGGCGACGTAAGCCGCCCTCTTAGCGGCTTCCGTCGCCTTGGCCGCTTTCGTAGATGCGTGTTGGATGGATGCGGCCGGGTTGGAAAAGACGGAGACGGCCGGGTCCTGCACTAAAAAGGGGTCGCCAATCGGGCATGACCGGCCAACAAGATGGAAATAGCCGGGAAATTGGTGATGCTCGGGGCGGCCGGGATAATGAAGGAATCGGTCACCAAATGATACCTCTCTCCAAACACGCGCAAGGCCGCGCTCAGGGCAGCATCGTCGGAACCACTGCCTCCGACAGGCAACGGGGCGGCGGCAAAGCCGACCCTACGAGCCCTCTGGCAGCGAGCCGATATCCCCATCTTATAGACCTAAGCCGATTGATGGGTTGAGGAATGGATTGTGTGCTTGAATCACCGGAGGTGGGGATATCTAGCTAGATGTGGATTGAGTATAGCTTCGTACGGAAGCCACTTGCGTTCTCGCATCCCAAACGCTTCTTCATTGTATAATGTGTGCTTGTACTTTGATAAAGCCATCCAATCAGGTTGCAGAACCAGCTCCTCGCGGATCGCGCTGAGATCCAACGACTACCATTCGGCGCTAATGTTACATCCAACGGCCACTGTTGTGAGCTATGGTTACAAGATTTTTTTCGGATGGTTTTTGAGATGGTCAACGTGGTTTTTCAGTGTTTGATCAATATTAAACTAATGCAGTTTGTACACTAAGTGCCACAATTTTTTTTCATAGTCCTCTCAAATTTTTACCACGTAAAGCTTCAAAATTTATTTTTACCACGTTCCATGTTCGTGAAATGGTGACAGCATGCCAAATCCCATCCCGTTTAGAGGTCATTTTAATCGACTTTCAATTTCATGGTCATTTTGCTAAAAAAATATCAGTGAGTGCCCAATATTTATCAAACGAGGTCCAAAATGCTTGAAACTTTAGGATGTTAGTGTGAATGCTTGACCGTGAACACATAAAAATTTTCTCCAGTTGTACCAACAAGTGGAAGGTGTTCGCCTGGCTGCTCTTGGCCGATAGGTTGAAAACTCGCAATATCCTATGGAGAAGGAAAATGGGCTGCAAAACAATGACTACTGCTACATGTTCTGCGATAACCCCCTTGAGGAGACAATTGAGCATTTGTTCTTCTCTTGCACGTTTAGTCTGGCTTGCTGGAACAAGTTGTGTGTGGTGTTGCCTACCCAGGGGGATAGGCTGGCGCTTATACATGGGGGCAAGAGGATGTGTAACGGACCTATGTTTGTGGAGATATTTGTAGTGGGCACCTGGAGCTTGTGGAAAGAAAGAAACAACAAACACTTTTGGGGGGGGTGCCGCCGTCCATTGAATCCTAGACCCAGAGATTTAAGACTGATTTTGATCTACTTAGATACAGAAATAAGAAAGGTGTAGATCCTTTCATCTCCCAACTTGGTATCTTTGTTTAACACTTGTACCCTTCTCCATCTCCTACGCCCCTCCTCCCCCCCTTTTGTAAATGATCACCTTGTAACTCCCTCGGTTACATATTCTAAATAAAAGTCAGTAGGGGGGTGCCCTACTGTCCCTTAAAGCCTAAAAAAACACATAAAAAGTTTGGGGTTCAAAACACTTAAAAACAATATGTTGCACTTGTAATGTGGATGTTTTCGGTAGAAACACCGATGCTTCGAAGTTAATGGCACAACTTCGTACACGAAGTATCATTGGTTTTTATCATAACCACCTTTAAATTTAACCACATACATTATTGGTGGTGAATGGTACAACTTCGTACACGAAGTATCACTGGTTTTTATCATAACCACCTCTAAATTTAACCACATACATTATTGGTGAAATGATCACAACACGCCAAGTTTCATCCAATTTAGAGATCGTTTGAATTGATTTTCAGTTGCATGGTTGTTTTGCTCAAAAATGATTCACCTGGTACATTTTATATGTAAAATGTAGTAAATTTTTATTTGAAGTTTTGGGATACCGGTGTGAGTGTTTAATGCCGAACATACACAACAAATGGAGGCTAAAGGATTTCACAAAGACATGTTGTCTTTGTGATGTTTTTGTTTCACGCCGAAACCATGACATTTCGATGGGAATGGCCCAATTTTTTACACTAAGTGCCATCAGTTTTTGTCACAATCCTCTCAACTTTTTACCACTTATCATGTTCGTGAAATGATGATAGCATGTCAAATCTCATCCTACTCGGAGGCCATTTGTAACGACCCAATTCACATAGAATTGGAGTCTCTGTGAGCAAGTGCCAGTCCCTGGATCGAACTCGCTGGCACACACAGTATCATAGATGTATACCAAAGTACAAGTGCATCATTATTACAATGTATGATCCAGAATAAAACAAATAACAAGTTGCATAGCTCAAGGCTAGCTTATTCAACATAAATATAGCGGAAGCATAAGCAATTAACGAAGAGTCCCATCAAAATCCACAAGCGAACATGCTGAGTGTAGACCCGCAACCCTAAACGCACCTTACTGGTCGTCTGAAAAACCTGCAACACCGAAGGTTACAGCCCGATAACGGGTCAGTACATCTGATTTGTACGGCAAGTGACACGGAAAAATGTATATATAAAGGACCTACCACTACATGCAACGTGATTCAAAGGAAAGGCTTATGGTTTTGTTTTGCAGAAAGCCAATTTTCTCCTGAACTAAACTAGTCAAAATTTTAAGTTGATGTCTACCTGAAACACACAGCAACCCATGCTAATCTTTCCCACAAAATTATTATTAAGTGTTCATCTGTCAAGATCATTCATCAACAGTACTGACTAGTTGCTCAAAGTTCGTCCGTAACCGTGGACACGGCTAATCATGATCAGTTTTATAAGCTCTGCAGAGGTTGTACACGTTCCCCACTGGACTCAACCCGAAGATTGAGACGAAGACTTTCTGAAGAGGTTGCCTCCACCCTTTGGTAGCCGGTACACCTAACACACATCTACAGCAGCTAGCTACCAGGGCCAGGTTCCCCACAACGTACTCATGCTAAGCCAGAGCCCATATAGCTGGTGGCTGTACACAGAAGCTACTAGTAATATTGCCTGTCTGATCTTTTTGAGCCTGGACGGCGCCCACTGCGTTCAGTGGATAGACACCATGTCGCACCCGGTTCACCACCAAAACAACCATTGTGTGCATTTAACCTCGGCACTGTCCTTAGACAAGGCACAGCCACCGGGATGCAACCCGCCCGTCCAGAAGTGCTTTCTATTTATTATAAAGTTGCTACACAAATTATTAAATAGCTCACATGCACTCCATGAATTCTCACAACCCAAACCACGTCTACAAAGCATAGCAATAAAGTAACAACACGTGCTAGGTTGATCTACAAATACAAGTCAAGACATGTGGCTATCCTAACTGGTTTTGCAGCAATAGTAAAGTAAACTACCTATCATGCAATAAGGTGATATTCTTAACATAATGCACATAGAAAATTATAGGTATGAGTATGGTCAAAGCATCACTTGCATTCTTGTTGTTCCTGACGATCACAATCCTCACAAAACAATGCGGCGCACTCCGGACAATCTATACGAGCAAACATAGCACCAATCAACATATATTCAACACAAATATGCACAAACAGTAATAAACATACAAAGAACAGTAAAAAAACTTGCCTAACAGAAGCTAAACTTAAAGTGCTCGACAAAAGAAAACCAACGCAAAAATAAACGTCGCAAACGGGCGCACCGTTAAAAAGATACGACTACGGGAAGTTCAAATTTGATTCTGCTTGGGATTCAAATTTGAAAACTTCAAACTTCTGTAAAACTTAATCTACTGGCTAGAACTTTTCTTCATGGTCGCAACGCAACTGGAATCACTCAATTCCGAGCTACGGTTCAAAAGTAACCGCGAAAACGATATCGGGGTGGCATCGGGGTCCAATTTGCAAAAGGACATATCCGTAAATAAAATAATTTCGAAAAACGCGAACGGGTCCCCAGCGTCCGTTTGACCGGATCTGGCCGGCTTTGACCGGCGGCGGCGGCAGCAGCAGCCAGCCGGCGGCGGCCGGCGCGACGGCAGGCCAGAGCGCGCGCGGCGCGGCGCCGGCGCGGCGAGGCGCGGGGCGGCGGCGCGATGACGGGGCGGCGGCGGAGCTCACCGGCGTCGGGCGGCGGTGGTCGGGGCGGCGGCGCGCGAGATCGGGCGCCGGCGGCTCCAGGCGTGTCGGGCGGCGGCTATCGGGTCGAAACCCTAGCCCGCGGACCCGTGAGATTATTTATAACCCGATCCGATTTTTTTAATCCGAAACAAATATGAAATCGGCTGGGCGAAAAAAAATAGTATAGGCCCATTAGGTCCAAAACAATTTTAGAAAAATAACGGATAATTATTTTTAATTTCCGTTTTCACCAAAACTTTTAAAATAATAAAATCGAATTTTTGGCATTACCGAAATATTCAATAAAAATAAAAACTTTGCAACTTATTTTTAAATATTTTTAAATACTTTTCCAGCAATTTAAAAATACCAAAAAACTCAAAAAATGATTTTAAAACTTTTCCGGAGCATAAATAAATTACCAACATATTTTTAGAAATTATTTATAACCCCAAAGTAAATTCAAAATGTCTCCAAACAATATTTAAACTATTTTCCAACAATTTAAAAATGGGGATAAGTCCTTTTATATCCTCTGCAGCGAACTGCCATGTGTTGAAAAAATGTTAAAAATATTTTAAAACTCCTGGAAAATGCGGAAACAGCATGAGATGCATATGATGATCTATTAACATCCAAATTTAGAAAATTGGGATGTTACAAACCTACCCCCCTTAAGATGAATCTCGTCCTCGAGATTCGGGCTGGCTAGCAAAGAGGTGTGGATGATCTTGCTTCAAATCTTCTTCGCGCTCCCAAGTGGCTTCTTCCTCAGTATGATGATCCCGCTGAACTTTGCATAGCTTGATTGTCTTGGTGCGGGTAACTCTTTCTGCAGTCTCCAGAATCTTCAGAGGTTTCTCCTCATAAGTTAGGTCACTCTCCAACTGAATTGCCTCAAGTGGTACTGTATCTCTCAAAGGAATATCTGCCATCTCTGCATGACACTTCTTCAGCTGGGATACGTGAAACACATCATAAACTCCTGACAAAGCTTCTGGCAACTCGAACTGATAAGCTACCTCTCCTCTGCGCTCCAAGATCTAGTAAGGCCCCACAAAACGTGGTGCTAACTTGCCCTTGATTCCAAACCTCTTGATTCCGCGAATTGGTGAAACTCTGAGATACGCACGGTCTCCAACCTCATAGGTTACGTCCTTGCGCTTCGCATCTGCATAACTCTTCTTCCTGGACTGTGCTATCTTCAGTCTATCACGGATCAACTTGACTTTCTCCTCAGCATTTTTGATCAGGTCTGGTCCGAAAAACTGACGCTCTCCTACCTCATCCCACATCAACGGAATCCTGCACTTCCTGCCATACAGTAACTCGAATGGTGCCATCTGAAGACTAGCCTGGTAACTGTTGTTGTATGAGAACTCAGCATACGGTAAGTTGTCATCCCAACTCGAACCATAATCCAACGCACAAGCTCTCAACATATACTCCAAAATCTGATTGACTCTCTCGGTCTGCCCATCTGTCTGAGGATGGAACGATGTACTGAACTCCAGCCTAGTGCCCAAAGTCTCATGCAACTGACACCAAAACTTGGATGTAAACTGAGTACCTCTATCAGACACAATCTTGCTTGGAACTCCATGCAAACACACGATCCTGGACATATAAATCTTGGCCCGCTTAGCACTTGTATAAGTTGTCTTTACTGGAATGAAGTGAGCAACCTTGGTCAGACGATCAACAATCACCCAAATAGAATCATATCCTGACCGAGTCCTGGGTAAACTAGTAATAAAGTCCATACCTATCTGATCCCACTTCCAATCTGGTATAGGAAAAGGCTGCAACAATCCTTCTGGCTTCTGATGCTCAGCTTTGACTCTCTGGCAAACATCACACAATGCAATATACTGGGCTATCTCTCGCTTCAGACTAGGCCACCAAAATCTCTCCCTCAAGTCCAAATACATCTTGGTATTCCCGGGATGAATAGAATAAGGTGAATCATGTGCCTCCTGAAGAATCAACTTCCTGATCTCTGCATCCTGCGGTACACAAATGCGCTTCTCAAACCAAATGGCTCCATGCTCATCCTCACGGAAACCCTCTGCTTTCCCTTTGGTCATATTCTCCTTTATCTCCTTAATTTCTGCATCACCCTTCTGAGCTTCTCTGATTCTTTCCAACAGATTTGGCTTCAACTCCAACGTTGCCACATATCCCTTAGGAACTATCTCCAACCTGAGATTCTTGAACTGCTCACATAACTCAAGTGGCATATCCTCAACATTAGCAACATTGATACGACTCTTACGGCTCAATGCATCAGCAACCACATTTGCTTTACCAGGATGATACTGCACATTCAAATCATAATCCTTAATAAGCTCCAGCCATCTGCTCTGCCTGAGATTCAACTTCTTCTGAGTAAAGATATACTTCAAACTCTTATGATCAGTAAAAACATCACAATGATTACCCACGAGATATTGCCTCCATGTTTTCAATGCATGAACAACTGCAGCTAACTCCAAATCATGTGTAGGATAGTTCTGCTCATGGTTCTTAAGCTGACATGAAGCATAAGCAACAACTCTACCCCCTTGCATCAAAACACAACCAAGTCCTCGACGAGATGCATCACAATATACTTGGAAATCCTTATGTATATCAGGAAAACATAAAACAGGTGCAGTTACTAACCGTTTCTTCAACTCCTGGAAGCTGGTTTCACATTGTTCGCTCCAATCAAACTTATTCTCTTTCTTCAACAGCTCAGTCATTGGTTTTGCAAGCTTGGAGAAATTCTCAATGAACCTCCTATAATATCCTGCAAGCCCCAAGAAATTGCGAATATCTCCAACCGTTGTGGGTGTCTCCCATTCTGTAACTGTTGAAACCTTGGATGGGTCCACAGCTACTCCTTCTCCTGACACAACATGTCCAAGGAATCCTATCTCCTTCAACCAAAACTCACACTTGCTGAACTTGGCATACAATTTGTGCTCCCTGAGCTTCTCCAATACCAAACGCAGATGTGCCTCATGCTCTTGCTCATTCTTGGAATACACCAATATATCATCAATGAACACCACAACGAATTTATCCAAGAACTCCATAAACACCTTGTTCATCATATTCATGAAGTATGCAGAAGCATTAGTCAATCCAAATGACATAACAGTATACTCATACAACCCATACCTTGTATTAAAAGCAGTCTTCGGAATATCCTTCTCCCGAATCTTCACTTGATGATAACCAGAACGAAGATCAATCTTAGAGAATACACAAGCTCCCTCCAACTGCTCAAATAGATCATTAATCACAGGTAAAGGATACTTGTTCTTAATAGTAACATCATTCAGAGAACGGTAATCAACACACATCCTCTGGGTTCCATCCTTCTTCTCAACAAACAACACTGGAGATCCCCAAGGTCACGAGCTTGGGAGAATTAAGCCCTTTGCCTGCAAATCTCTAATCTGTTCCTTCAACTCTGCAAGTTCATTAGCGGGCATCCTATACGGTCTCTTAGCAATAGGCCCAGTGCCTGGTATTAAATCAATAAGGAACTCAATCTCCCTATCCGGTGGCATACCTGGCAAATCCTCTGGAAACACATCCGGATAATCCCTCACAACACGCACATCATCCAGGCTACCCCCCTTAAGAGAATTCACCTGAGCGTGTTGATGCTTATACTTGGACACATATATGATCTTCTGCCCCTTCGGTGTACGGAGAGTGATAGACCGACTGGCACAATCAATAACACCTTGGTACTTAGCTAGCCAATCCATGCCCAATATAACATCCAAACCTTGTGACTCCAATATAATCAAATTTGTAGGAAAAACATGCTTCCCTATGGCTAAGCTCATCTGATAGCATCCCAAACGAGCTGACATCTCCGCTCCCGGTGAACTTATGAGCATAGAAGACTTAAGAACTACGGTAGGTAACTCATGCTTATCCACAAATACCCTCGATATGAAAGAATGCGATGCACCAGAATAAAAAAGAACAAGTGCGGGTACTGAATTGATAAAGAACTTACCAATCACAGCATCAGGCTCATCATAAATCTCCTCCACGTTGACATGGTTCACATGCCCCTTGTTGAAAGCATTGGGCTTGACGACTCCATTCCCATTGTTGTCCTTGTTCTCCGGGCAGTCTGTGGCATAGTGTCCCATGTTCTTGCACTTGAAACACTGGATGTGACTCAAGTCCTTTGGTGCTTGACCATTCTGACAGTTGTTTCCATTTCCTCCATTGGCTCCATTGCTTCTCCCATTCCCATTGTTCCTTCCATTGCCATTGCCATTCCTGTTACCATTGTGGTGGTTGTGGCCATTATGGTTGTGACCATTTCCACCATGATGGTTGTGTCCTCCACTGTGAACATGGCCATTCCTACCATTGTGGTTATGTCCATGGTTATGTCCTCCATTGCCACCATAAGAAGTACGTGGCTTCTGATGCAGTACAGAGTTATACTTTCCACCATTGTTGTTTTTGTACTTCCTCTTGCGGTTCTCAATGGACTGTTGCTTGCCTTCCAACACAATAGCTTTGTCTATGAGCCCCTGGCAGTTAGCAAAAGTAGCCACTTTCAATTGGACTCTCAACTCATCATTCAACCCCTCCAAGAACTTCTCCAGCCTTGCTGCATCATTCCTGACATCATCTGGAGCATATCTTGCAAGCTTGTTGAACGCCTCAACATACTCGGCCACTGAACGGCCTCCCTAACGCAAGCTGCGGAACTCCTTCTTCTTCAAGCTCATGGCGCCTGCTGAAACATGTGCGGCGCGAAAGGCAGACTGAAACTGTGCCCAAGTTATGGTGTCGATGGGATAAGTCACCAAGTAGTTGTCCCACCATGCTGCGGTAGGACCCTCCAGCAAATGTGAGGCAAACCTCACCCTCTCTGCCTCAGTACAGCTAACTGTCTCCATGTTTCGGCCCACTGAACGAAGCCAGTCATCCGCCACTATGGGTTCAGGAGTGCTAGAGAATCTCTGAGGATTCAACCTCAGGAACCTCGCAAGCGTGTCCACAGATGGTGGTGGTGGCACATTGTTGTTGTTGCCCATGTTCTGAGTGAGCAACTGGATCAACTGAGCTTGTCCTTGAAGTAGCTGCTGCATGTAAGCTGGCACTTCATTGTTGTTGCTCCCATTATAGTAGCTGCTTCATATCACACCATATAGTTTTAAAATATATTGCATAACTGATATAAGATCCTCAACACAACCACGAATAATATAAGATCCTCAACACAACCACGAATAAGAGTATATCAAGCAACCTAGTATTGCCACACCGAATAAGTCGACATGGTCAAATACGCTAACACGATAACGATAGTAAACTAATTACCGGTGAAGTAATTCCGAATGATGTCTTTGCTAAACAGCATGCGGTATTCGCGCCCGCTAATGCGGTTGCGCCTTTTGGGACTCGGTTCATCTTCTTCTGCCGAGGTCTTCACTACTGGTTCCTATTCTTGCTCTTCAATTCCATTTGCCTTCATCTTCTCCTTCAGCCTCTTTATCTCATCTCCACCCTCTCCTTCTTCAGCTTGTTGGTGTCCCTCTTGAGCTTGGTGTTCTTCTGCTGCAACTCAGTGATGGTGTAGAGATCCGACTGAGTGCTCTTCTCCAGGTCATGGATGTGCTTCTCCAGGCTCTGGATGAAATAGGTGGTTCTACCTGGCCAAATGGCCCCAGGCACATACTTGAACTTCTTTGGCCATATGATCCCCAATGGAAGGATCCTGGTCATCTTCTCGTACACCGTACCCTTTAGCTAGCCGGCATACTGCTCAACGATGCGTCCAAGAGCCATGTGAGCGGCTATGCGCACACACTGCTCCTTCTTCGGGGCATGCGCCTCAAATGACTCCGTGATCACCCTTTCTCCCGTCATGCTTCCTAGGAGAAATGTCTCCACTTTCCAGTAGTCATCAGCTCCCCTTGTCTCCACTATGTCCGGCTGAAAGACTGGCGCGTAGATGTTCAGGTAATGGCAAATCCCCCTAAGCTCAGGTCCAAACGCCATAGCGCGGTATGACAAGGTGGTCATCTATAATCAAAGAGAGGAAAGGCAAGATTAGAACAGGTATGAATACGAGATAGAGAAGGTAAGTAAGTACAAGACAGAGTGATGTAAAGTAATATTTTCATTCCTATGGCTTTTCTAATCCGTTTTCTAGGGTCACGTCCTACAGTCAACACACTGCTCTGATACCATCTGTAACGACCCAATTCACATAGAATTGGAGTCTCTGTGATCAAGTGCCAGTCCCTGGATCGAACTCGCTGGCACACACAGTATCATAGATGTATATCAAAGTACAAGTGCATCATTATTACAACGTATGATCCAGAATAAAACAAATAACAAGTTGCATAGCTCAAGGCTAGATTATTCAACATAAATATAGCGGAAGCATAAGCAATTAATGAGGAGTCCCATCAGCATCCACAAGCGAACATGCTGGGTGTAGACCCGCAACCCTAAATGCACCTTACTGGTCGTCTGAAAAACCTGCAACACCAAAGGTTACATCCCGACAACAGGTCAGTACATCTGATTTGTACGGCAAGTGACACGGAAAAATGTATATATAAAGGACCTACCACTACATGCAACGTGAGTCAAAGAAAAGGCTTATGGTTTTGTTTTGCAGAAAGCCAATTTTCTCCTGAACTAAACTAGTCAAAATTTTAAGTTGATGTCTACCTGAAACACACAACAACCCATGCTAATCTTTCCCACCAAATTATTATTAAGTGTTCATCTGTCAAGATCATTCATCAACAGTACTGACTAGTTGCTCAAAGTTCGTCCGTAACCGTGGACACGGCTAATCATGTTCCTTACGATCACAATCCTCACAAAACGATGCGGCGCACTCCGGACAATCTATACGAGCAAACATAGCACCAATCAACATATATTCAACACAAATATACACAAACAGTAATAAACATACAAAGAACAGTAGAAAAACTTGCCTAACAGAAGCTAAACGTAAAGTGCTCAACAAAATAAAACCAACGCAAAAAGAAACGGCGCAAACGGACGCACCGTTAGAAAGATACGGCTACCGGAAGTTCAAATTTGATTCTGCATGGGATTAAAATTTGCAAACTTCAAACTTCTGCAAAACTTAGTCTACTGGCTAGAACTTTTCGTCATGGTTGCAACGCAACTGGAATCACTCAATTCCGAGCTACGTTTAAAAAGTAACCGCGAAAACGGTACCGGGGTGGCATCGGGGTCCAATCTGCAAAAAGGACCTATCCGTAAATAAAATAACTTCAAAAAACGCGATCGGGTCCCTAGCGCCGGTTTGACCGGATCTGGCCGGCTTTGACCGGAGGGCGGCGGCCGGCGCGACGGCGGGCCAGCGCGCGCGCGGCGGCTCGACACGGCGCGGAGCCGGCGCGGGGCGGCGGAGGTTGGGGCTCCGGCGGCGGCGCGCGAGATCGGGCGGCGGCGTCTCCAGGCGGCTATCGGGTCGAAACCCTAGCCCGCGGACCCGCGGGGCTATTTATAACCCGATCCGATTTTTTTAATCCGAAACGAATACTAAATCGGCTGGGCGAAAAAAAACAGTACATGCCCATTAGGTCCAAAACAATTTTAGAAAAATAACGGATAATTATTTTTAATTTCCGTTTTCACCAAAACTTTTAAAATAATAAAATCGAATTTTTGGAATTACAAAAATATTCAATAAAAATAAAAACTTTGCAACTTATTTTTAAATATTTTTCCGGCAATTTAAAAATACCGAAAAACTCCAAAAATGATTTTAAAACTTTTCCAGAGCATAAATAAATTTCCAAAATATTTTTAGAAATTATTTATAACCCCAAAGTAAATTCAAAATGTCCCCAAAAATTTTTTAAACTATTTTCCAACAATTTAAAAATGGGGATAAGTCCTTTTATATCCTCTCCAACGAACTGCCATGTGTTGAAAAAATGTTAAAAATATTTTAAAACTCGAGAAAAATGCGGAAACACCATGAGATGCATATGATGATCTATTAACATCCAAATTTAGGAAATTGGGATGCTACACCATTTTAATCGACTTTCAATTTGATGGGCGTGTTGCTCAAAAATAAAGCACTAAATGCGTAATATTTTTCAAACGAGGTCCAAAATGCTTGAAATTTTAGGATGTTAGTGTGAATGCTTGGTGTAGAACACATGAAAAGTTTGGGGTTCAAATCACTTACAAATAATATGTTGTACTTGTAATGTAGGTGTTTCCGGTAGAAACACCGATGCTTCGAAGTGAATGGTACAACTTCGTACACGGAGTACTAATGGTTTTTATCATAACAACCTTTAAATTTAACCACATACATTGTTGGTTAAATCTTGAAAACACGCAAAGTTTCATCCAATTTAGAGACCATTTGAATTGATTTTCATTTGCAGGGTTGTTTTTCTCGAAAATGATTCACCTGGTACATCATATATGTCAAATGAAGTCAAAGATGTTTGAAATTTTGGGAACCCAGTGTGAGTGCCCACTGCTTAACACATAAAAAACTGGGGGTTTAAAGGATTTTAGAATAAAATGTTGTCTTTCTAATGTGGTTGTCTCACATAGAAACTGTGATATTTCGATAGGAATGGCCCATTTTGTACATGAAGTACCCCTATTTTTTATCACGATAATCTCAAATTTACACAACATTCCGGTCTGGTGAAACGATGACAACATGCAAAGTCTCGTACTGATTAGTCATCATTTGAATTGGTTTTCGATTACAAAGTCCTTTAGGGTTTATACGCACCAGTTCTTACAACGCAAACGATTATATTCATGTATGTGTATGATTTTCCATCTGTACGTACTGCAAAGCAAACCGTGAGAAATTTGGATAGCTTCGGACGGAAGCCTTCGTTAGGAGGCGTTCCACTTGCGTTCTCGCATCCCAAAGGCTTCTTCATTGTAAACTGTGCATGTACTTTGATAAAAGCCAACCAATCAGGTTGCAGGACCAGCTCTTCGCGGGTCGCGCTTAGATCCAACGACTACCATTCGGTGCTAATTTTACATCCAACGGACACTGTTGTGCGCTATGGTTACGAGATTTTTTCCGGATAGTTTTTGAGACGGTCCACGGGGGTTTTCAGTGTTTGACCAGCATTCATCTAATGCAGTTTGTACACTAAGTGCCACCAGTTTTTGTCATAGTCTTCTCAAATTTTTACCACGTACCATGTTCGTGAAATGGTGAAGGCATGCCAAATCCCATCCCGTTTAGAGGTCATTTTAATTGACTTTCAATTTCATGGTCATTTTGCTAAAAAAATATCAATGAGTGCACAATATTTATCAAACGAGGTCCAAAATGCTTGATATTTTAGGATGTTAGTGTGAATGCTTGACGGTGAACACATAAAAAGTTTGGGGTTCAAAAAACTTAAAAATAATATGTGCACTTGTAATGTGGATGTTTTCGGTACAAACGCCAATGCTTTGAAGTGAATGGTACACCTTCGTACACGAAGTACCATTGGTTTTTATCATAACGACATTTAAATTTAACCACATACATTGTTGGTGAAATGATGACAACACGCCAAGTTTCATCCAATTTAGAGACTGTTTGCTTTGTTTTTCAGTTGCAAGGTTGTTTTGCTCGAAAATGATTCACCTGGTACATTTTATATGTAAAATTTAGTAAAAAAATGTTTGAAATTTTGGTATACCAGTGTGAGTGTTTAATGTCGAACACACACAACAAATGGAGGCTAAAGGATTTTGGAAATACATGTTGTCTTTGTGATGTTGTTGTTTCACGTCGAAACCCTGACATTTCGATGGGAATGGCCCAATTTTGTACACTAAGTGCCATCGATTTTTGTCATAATCCTCTCAATTTTTTTACCATGTATCATGTTCGTGAAATGATGACAGCGTGTCAAATCTCATCCTACTCGGAGGCCATTTTAATCGACTTTCAATTTCATGGGTGTGTTGCTCAAAAATAAAGCACTAAATGCGTAATATTTATCAAACAAAGTCCAAAATGCTTGAAATTTCAGGATGTTAGTGTGAATGCTTGGTGTTGAACACATGAAAAGTTTGGGGTTCAAATCACTTACAAATAATATGTTTTACTCGTAATGCAGGTGTTTCCGGTAGAAACACCGATGCTTCGAAGTGAATGGTACAACTTCGTACACGGAGTACCATTGGTTTTTATCATAACAACCTTTAAATTTAACCAAATACATTGTTGGTGATATGATGACAAAACGCAAAGTTCCATCCAATTCAGAGACCATTTGAAGTGATTTTCATTTCCAGGGTTGTTTTGCTCGAAAATGATTCACCTGGTACATCATATATGTCAAATGAAGTCAAAGATGTTTGAAATTTTGGGCATCCAGTGTGAGTGTCCACTGCTTAACACATACGAAACTGGGGGTTTAAAGGATTTTAGAATAACATGTTGTCTTTCTAATGTGGTTGTCTCACATAGAAACCCTGATATTTCGGTAGGAATGGCCCATTTTGTACACGAAGTACTCCTAATTTTTATCACGATAATCTCAAATTTACACCACATTCCGGTCTGGTGAAACGATGATAGCATGCAAAGTCTCATACTGATTAGTCATCATTTGAATTGGTTTTCGGTTTCAAAGTCCTTCAGGGTTTATGCCCAGCAGCTCTTATAATGCAAACGATTATATTTCTGTATGTGTAGCTTAGGAATTGTGTATTTTTAATTTTTGATGTGTTTTGTATCATAGGGTTAGTGGTTATCTCGAGAAGTTACTGTCGCGAGGTATACGGCCTTTGGGTTTATTTTTCGCTTTATTTCCGGGTCGAGGTTGTTCGGCTGCTGGATTCTACAATTTTAATAATATATGGCCATATGCATCATTCTGATCCAGAGGCTGGGGGTTATTCTCCTTTTCCAAAAAATATATTACTGTATGTGTATGCTTTTCCATATGTATGTACTGCAAAGCAAACCATGATAAATTTGGATAGCTTCGGATGGAAGCCTTCGTTAGGAGGCGTGCCACTTGCATTCTCGCATCCCAAACGCTTCTTCATTGTAAATTGTGTGTCTGTACTTTGATAAAAGCCATCCAATCAGGTTGCAGAACCAGCTCCTCGCGGATCGCGCTGAGATCTAACGACTACCATTCGGCGCTAATGTTAATCCAATGGCCACTGTTGTGCGCTATGGTTACGAGATTTTTTCCGGATAGTTTTTGATACAGTCAACGGGGTTTTTCAGTGTTTGACCAGCATTCAACTAATGCAGTCTGGTGAAATGATGAAAACATGCGAAGTCTGATAAATATTAGTCATCATTTTAATTGGTTTACGATTTCAAACTCCTTTAGGGTTTATACCCACCAGCTCTTACAACGCAAACAATTATATTCCTGTATGTGTATGCTTTTCCATCTGTACTGCAAAGAAAACAGTGAGAAATTTGGATACGTGTGCTAGTGAACACTATCCTGCGGCCGCCCGCCCTATATGCACATGGGTGTGGCCTTTTACGGTTCCTGTCCAGGAAAATATCCTCCACCCCGTACACGCCCCACTACCGACCCCGGCCTGCACCTTTACCACATCTCCCGTTCGTCCTCCCGCCATAGATTCCTGTCGTATTTCCTAGTCCTTTAAAGCCTACATCCATGTCGGGAGAAGGGGGAGGTTGAGGATGCGGTGGAGGCCAAACCGACAACGTCATTTCGACCCCTCCGCCCTTCGTCGAGTCGTCGCTCCTTGCGGTCGGTGGAGGATGCGGCAGGGGCAAAGCGGAGAAATGTAGCTCGATTCCTTCGCCCGTCGGTGAGCCGTCGAGCCTCGTTGGAGGTGGAGGATGCGACGGAGGCATAACGGACGACTGCAGCCAAATCATCCCTTCGCCCGTTGACAAGCCGTCAAGCTCTATGGTAGGTGGAGGACGGGGCAGAGACATAGAGGACAACGTCGATGGCAGCCAAATCCCTTCGCCTGTCGACGAGCCGTCGAGCCTTCTGGGAGGTGGAGGATGCGGCAGAGGCGACTACAGCTCGATCCCTCCGCCTGCCGTGGATTCGTCGCGCCGTGTGAAGAGGTCGCGCTATATTGAAGCTGACGGCGAGGGATGGGTGACCTGCTACCTCCAAGAACACATTTATCTGCCATCCAAAATGTTGTGCAAGGCTCAGATCGAGCTGGTCGCCGCGAAGGAAGAGTTGTTGCCTGTTTCGGAGGGCGCCGTCGCCGATCGCTTTGACAAGGCGCTACACGAGTACAGGCTCGCCTACACCCTCTACGAGGCGGCGAGCTTGTCCTTTCCCGCGGCATGCAAGCCTTGAGTCTGCTTTAAACGCCGTCTTCGTGAGCCGCTGTCGATTATTGCCTCCAGGCGCTAGTCCTATCTAGTTCAAGTTTGAAGTTGAAGTTTTTATGGTTTTAGTCGAGGAAGAACTCCAGTGTATCGCGGCGATGAACTATCTAGCGGGGAACCTATAATAAACCGTTTGCATTGTTCGCATGATTTGTTCTCAGCCGTTGCAGACTTCACCGCAAAATATTACTACTCCGCGTCTATCTACTAGCAGCTAGCATCGGGACTGTCCACACACAGAGTACAGTGATTAGACGGGAGAGGCGTGGCGTGTGAACAGGTTTGACTAGACGGCAGTGTGGCAGGAGCACGCGCGCACCAGCTCACCGTGAGACAGGGCGTTTGATGTTAAACCCCTCCCCCACTCACCGCTCCCAAATACTACTACATGTTCTTCCTTCGTTCACATCAAAAGCTCGAAGCCACATGAACAAGTGCAATTATTTTCCAAGCTAGGCTCGCTAGCTCTGCGATGATGAGACGAGAGAGGTGTGGCGTGTGCTCAGGGTTGAGTAGATGGCCGCGTGCCAGGAGCACGCACCACCACTCCTCACCAACTCCTCCAAGCCTTCTACTGTAAGGCAACTACTATTCCTCCTCGCAAAATGGAGCGAGAAATCTGCAATGAAAATCCTGGCGAAGGCGGCCGCGCATTGCCAACAGTCTATTTTAATGACCCGTGTGTTTTTCTTCATTTGTATCTGAACAAGGCTTTGCATCTGGCAATCAATAAAACAAGAAGAATACACGCATAGGATTCACTGACAACAGATTTTCATTGCATAACATAGATATCCATTGCATAAAGGAGCATGGTTCCTTTTCTCCAATTAGTTCAAATATAAGAACTAACCCAAAATAAAATCTAAATTAGCGTCAACTACGTACCGAAATAGTTTTTACCCTCGTATCTAGCTCATTTCAAATACACTAGCAGTCCATCAACGATATACTGATGAACCCAAAATATTTACTGCCAGCTAAAAGCTCCTTGCCGCGCGTGCAAATCAGTTGGAGCCACCGGAGGAGAAACTCCTCTGTCTATGGGCGTCCTCCTCCAGCCGCTCCCGATTCCCTACCACGAAGCGCTCGTTTTCCTCGTACCTCGCCAGATCACGCTGACGATCTTCATCTTCATCCACGGAAGCTGCCAGCGCCATAGCCATCTTCTTTTCCTCCTCGTGCGCGAGGAACGCATTGTAGCGCTTGAGGGTGTCGCCGTTGTCGTCGTCGAAGCCCGGGGGACCCTGGGTGGCGCTCTCCGGCGCCAGGATGGTGCTCGCTGGCGCCTGAATGTGCTCACCCGCGCCTGAATCTGCTGACAGACGCCTGGACATGCTCGCCGGCGCTTGCATGGTGCTCACCTCTCTTGCATGCCGCCCCTTGCGCCCGGACACTGCTCCCCTCCTCCTGCATGCTCCCCTCCTCCTGCCTATCGCGCGCCATCGCCCAGATGGTGCGCGCCTCTGCCTCCATTGCGCGCGCCTGCGCCTGGAGGGTCCGCACGTGCTTGACAACACGGTGGGAGCGCGCGTTGCGCTCAGCGCGCTGTGCGACCGACGTTGTGGGAGCAAGCGTTCAGGCCTGCATACCGTCGGGGAGTGTGGGTCGCCCGCGATACCATTGCAACTAGCAAGGAGTTGTCTGGCACTTCCGACGGAGCTGCCGGCAGAGTCACTACCTCACCATCAGCTGCTGGGGTCAAGTTGGCTCGGGTACGGTGGGACGGACCCATTGTTGATCTTTGGGAAGAGAGGGCAAAAGAAGGGGATGTGAATGCGGCTCCTATGTCACCGACATTGACGCTCTTTATGGCCCGCATTGGGCTACGGGCGGGAAGGTTGAGCGGTTGCGCACGGGAAGGTTGGACGGTTGCGCGTGTGACCTAGCGCCTTCTCTAGCTGCATCGCCAACGTACGCGTGGCCATCGCGAACGATCAAGCGGTGTACGATCTGTTTGACTAGAAGTCGCCGGCGGGTACAAGACAAAACGAGGAAGACGAACGAGCGGCTGACGTTTGGCGATCTATATTGCAAGGTTCTCGTTACTCTTTCCTTCAATTTTTTTTAAAAGTGCACAAGGTATCACACACGTGGTGTTTGTATATATTCTAGAATTATAATCGTTTGGTTGTAGTGTGTGATACAGTGAGGATAGTTCTCTCACTCCTCGTTGGTTACCCCAAGTGGAAGGTGAGATGTAGCGTAGCAGCAAATTTCCCTCGGTGAAGATACCAAGGTTTGTCTCCAGTAGGACTCGCAGAAATACAAGAAGGTGCCAACAGCGCCAGAAATTAGCTTCTGGCTAGGGAGTTGACAGGACCTGCACACAGAAACAAATAACTTTGCTCCCAACGAGTACAGAGGAGTTGTCAATTCCTCCGGCCTTGCTTTTTACAAAGGATCAATGCAAGAGATAATAATAGTGGCAACTGAAAGTAAAGACTGAAAGTAAGCTAAGGGTGTAAACAATAATGTGAAGATGGACCGGGGTTCCGTGATTTTCACTAGTGATGTCTCTCTCCCAAAAGCCGATAAAAGTGCTAGCGAGGTAAACAAATCACAGCTGGGCAATTGACAGAATTAAGAAGGCACCGCAATGCTAACTATGTTGCAAAGAAAGGAAGGGCTCAAAAGCAATGGGAAGTACGCCAAGGTAAGTAGACCGAAATCCAACTGCATCTACTACGAATCATCCACCTTGAGATATCTATCCAGAACATCTCGCTGGTATTAAGTTGCGAATCCCACCCAAAGTGTAAACTCAAAGCAACAGACAACTGCATTAAAAGAACTTTGCGTAAAGTAAAAAATCCTTGCACCCGCGGGTACAAGTACCGTTGTTTTATCCCTGGTGGCAACAACACATCCCCTAGTCTCATGTTTCTGTCACTCAAGCTAGACATCAAGGGGCTGAACCCACAATCAAGCATAACGCTCCCTCTTGGAGTTGCAAGCAAACTACTTGGCCAAAGCAAAATACTGCAACGGAGAACATGCAAGAATTTACTCAAGAACAAAATATAAAAGAGAAGAACCAAATATATTACTCATCACAATCTGAACATAGCCTCATAATCCATCAGATCCCAGCAAACTCAACATAGCAACAACAGAAATTACAAAAGTTCCTCAATCATGTGAGGCAGCTCACGAGGTCTCGAAAGTGGAAGCACAAAGAGGGGAGAGGTACATCACATAGCTACTGGTCACGGACCCATGGTCCAAGGGGGACTACTCACGGCACATCCGGGAGGCGTCCATGGCTATGGATGGTCTCCCGGAGGGGGTTCCTCCTCCCGGCAGGGTGCCGGCGCAGCTTCTCCAGGAAGCCCCGATCTTGAAACGGCGGCGACGGCGGTACAGAGGCGAGTTCGCGGAAAAGAGATCGATATTAGGGGTTTCCACCCCGAGGGCTAAAGATAGGCGGAGGGGGTGTCGAGGGGACCCACAGGGTAGCTAGGAGGCCCCCTGGCGCGGCCTAGGGTGGGGCCGCGCCAGGGATCCTTCTGGAGTCCCTGTGGAGGCCCCCTCCGCTGCCTTGGTGATTCCGGAAGCTTCCGGGTCGCTGATTTTTTATCAGATTTTTCCGGATTTTTTTGGAGCACTTTTAATGGACGGAAAACCTGAAATACAAAAATAGCAGAAAAAAGCAACTGGTAGCTGGGTGCACTGGGTTAATAGATTAGTCCAAATATGCTCAAAAGTGTATGAAAGTTCTAGCAAATCATGGCAAAGTCACACAAAACATGCATGGAGCAAGCAGAAATTATAGATACGTTTGGGACGTATCAACATCCCCAAGCTTAATTTCTGCTCGTCCTCGAGTAGGTAAATGATAACAAGCATAATTTCTGTGGTGACATGCCACACAACGATATAAGGACTTTTAAGTAAAGCAATTAAAGCATGTAATTCAATTCAAGTCTTAACAAGCAAGATTCTATATTAGCATTGACACAAGCAAAAAAAGAACAAAAGGTGCAAGAGCTCTCGCTGTGCGTGACTCGAATGTCTCCAGATGGTGTTTGCGTGCAAGAAGGGGACTGGGAAAAAGAGAGGAAAAAGGTTGTTGAGAACAACTATCTACTAAAGTTTCACACTTGGTCTCCTTTGGATTCTTATCTTGACTCGTCCCCAGACCACTAGCCAGGCACAAGTCAAACTGATCCACTCCCTTTCGATATTTTGAGAACTCATGCAATGGATGAGCGTGAGCAAGAAAGTTGACACCTAAAAGGCGAAACAGAAAGAAGGTGGAGGAGGAAGACAAAAAGGTGTGAAAGGCACACATCAATGAGGACAATCATAGGCGAGAGAAGGCCATATGATAGATATGATGTGAGGATTAGGGATTGCCATGCAACGGATGCACATGTGAGCTAAAATCTCTCCAAGGGAACTAGTGGGGGTGCATCTAACTTGCTTGCTCAAGAAGACCTAGAGCTCGTTTGAGGAGGCTCATCATTGGAATATACAAGCCAAGTTCTATAGTGTGAAGGTCCCCACATAGCTATATGCATGATGATGATCTCTATGGAGTACAAGGGATAGAGGATGAAGTACTAGTGTGGATCTCTCAAAAGGAATAGTAGTGTGCCCCCTTCTCTCTTTTTATTTTTCTTTTTCTCTTTTTTCTATTTTTTTGTATTTTTTTGGTGGCCTCAATGGCTCTTTCTATTTAACTCTCATTTGTCCTCTTTGGGATCTTTTGATTTTGTCCTCTTTGGGATCTTTTCCTCACTTTAGGGGCCACACTCTATATTTTACAAGAATATAGGAGATATTTCACACTTTACAAAGGTACTCACATAAAGAAGATATAACTATCATGATGCAAATGTATGCCTCTGCCAGGATAGCAGGATATGCAATGATACTAGCGCGTCATGTAGCAATGATTAGGGCAAGGCCCAACTAGCATGCGGCTCATCGATCAAGAAAGTAGCATGTATGACATGAGGATCAAGTCATGAGAAGGTGGATGTTGCATGGCAATGTATCTCGGAAAGGCTATGGAGATGCCTTGTAGGTAGGTATGGTGGATGTTTTGAGGAAAGATATAAGGAGGCTTATGATGACAGAGCGTATCGTGCCAAGGGTTTGGATGCACCGGCGAAGTATGCGTCAACTCTCAAGGTGAGAAAGGGCAATGCACGGTACCGAAGAGGCTAGAAAAATTATAGGTGGGTGGAAGTGTCAACTTTTGAATACTCACATTAGTCCGAAGAACTCATGCACTTATTATTGGTAACTCTCAATCTAATCAGAAGGTTCACAAAGAGACAAGTACCCCGAGGAGGAGTGTATGGGGGTTTGGTTATCCTTGCGCATCCTCGACTCATGGTACGTGAGTGTACTCTAATATTCGAACCCTCCAGAGGTTAGTGATCCATCTAGTAGCTAGAGTTCTCAACAGGGGTTTTTCGTTTTTGGAAAACACACAGATTGCCCAAAATACGACATCTATCACTAATTGGCTCGAGCTCTTGACACAAAAAGTTCAAACGTTACTCTAGTCAATACCTCAAAACTATTGCAAGTTACTACTACAAAGAGAATAGCAACTTCAACTACCTACTTGTAGTCAAGACACAAAACTCAGTGCAACAGGCAAACTCTCTAACAAGATAAAACATGCAACCTATAGAAAGTTCAACCTGAAACAAAAGAAAATCTCTAGAAAAACTAAAGCACTACAACTAAACAGAGCAACAACTATGAAAAGAAAAATAACAACTCACAGCTAAAATAATAAGCATGCAAATCGTATGAGGAGTTCTAGTTCAAGCGGAGCGTGTAACTCTCCCACACAAAAGAGTAATCTGGGGTCTAACTTGTTATGAACAGCAAACAAAGCAAAAACAACCCTATAAAAGTAAAGAGCGAGACGCTCCAAGCATAGCACATAACGCATGAAGTGATAAAAATATAGCGCAACGAGGGACGAACTGATAATTTGTTGATGAAGAAGGGGATGCACGGGGGCATCCCCAAGCTTAGACGCTTGAGTCTCCTTGAATATTTATTGGGGGTGCACATGGGCATCCCCAAGCTTGAGCGTTTGACACTCCAAGATCTTCTTTCATCATCTTCCATCGCGCACTTGAAAACTTCCTTCATACATAACTCATTGTAGACTGATTAGAGAGGTTAGTACCCAACTAAAATAATTTTTTCTCTACTGGAAATAAAGATAACCTTGAAGAGCTACTGTTTCTCAAGATTGCCAAAACGTTTTGCAAAGAAAAAGCAAGCTTAAGGTTTGCAAAACGAAGAAAAGGCAAAACAGGACAGAATCTGTGAAAAACATACCAACAGGTAGAAACGAATTTTTTAGGGATACTTCTGCAACTCAAATAAAAAAAACTCAGAACATACGAAAGTTTCGTAATTGTATAGAGCACACTGTGTAAAAAATTCAGCTCAAAAGATGAACTGGGATTTTTCTCTGATTTTTCTAGTCACGAGGACAGAATCTGTTTTCTGGACAACATGTCACAACTTTCACTTCCCTTGTCGTACGTGGCTATAAAAGGCACAAAGCTTGAAAAGTAAAGATACAATGATGTTGCTACAGTAGTAACAATCATCAAGACCACTAAAAACAGAAGAAAAACAAAAGGAAAACCTAAATTCGTTTCGGGCTGCCTCCCGAAAGCGCTTCTTTAGAGCCATTAGCTAGGCTTAATGCAAAAGATCAAGTTTCTACAAAATCATCGAAAGGTTCACCAAGGATCTCAAAAGGGTTTTCAATAAGCTCATCCTTGTTCTTCCGAGGGAAAAGGTACGTCCCTTTTGCTTTACCACGCAAACGTATTTGTCCTTTACCTATATCAATGAAGCTTTTCATGGCTCGGAGGAAGTCCCTTCCAAGCACTATATTTCCTCGATTGGCCTTCATGATGAAGAAGTCAATATCCACACTTCTTTTAAGAAACATGACCTGGACATCTTTCAATCTTCCCAGGATCTCAGAAATATCACCATTAGAATGTTCATGGAAAGATGGAAATTTGTCGATGCTTGCAAGGTACAAATAATCATAAATAAAGCTTGGCATTATAGAAACTATAGATCCAATGTCACAAAAAGCAAGGAAGTTTTGATTAGAGATAACAACCCTAACAAAAGGCTCCCAGTCATTTTCTATTTCCAGAATCTCCTCTCTAGGAGGATTTAGTTTTTCTACTCCTTTAAAGTCTAGAGCATCAAGTCTCTTCTCAATAGTAGCAATTCTGCCTACAACAGTATCAAGACCATCATAAACAAAATAACTAGATAAACCATGTATAATTTCAAGAGCTCTAGCTTCATCACACTCTAGAAAGTCTCCTTCAGCTATAAGATCAAGAGAGTGCTTACACCACTTAAAAAGGCCAAAGTAAAAATTTCTAAGCACAATTCTTATAGGTAACCAAGGCATATTTGCCTTATGTGCTTCAGAAATTCTATCCCATGCCTTCTTCATATTCTCCCCGTTCCTTTGGTGGAAATCCAGGACCTCGGATTCCCTCATAGTACCAACTCCTAACATACTTCACCACACAAGAAAGGTAACATGTATTTTTGGTATTTTTGATAAGGGACACAAAAGTAAAAACTGAAAGGTAAACTAACAAGACTAAAAAGCAAAGATAAAAGATAGTGTGCAACTCCCCTATATTGTAGACTGAAGTCCCCGGCAACGGCGCCAGAAATTAGCTTGATACGGTGAGGATAGTTCTCTCACTCCTCGTTGGTTACGCCAAGTGGAAGGTGAGATGTAGCGTAGCAGCAAATTTACCTCGGTGAAGATACCAAGGTTTGTCTCCAGTACGACTCGCAGAAATACAAGAAGGTGCCAACGGCGCCAGAAATTAGCTTCTGGCTAGGGAGTTGACAGGACCTGCACACAGAAACAAATAACTTTGCTCCCAACGAGTACAAAGGAGTTGTCAATTCCTCCGGCCTTGCTGTTTACAAAGGATCAACGCAAGAGATAATAATAGTGTCAACTGAAAGTAAAGACTGAAAGTAATCTAAGGGTGTAAACAATAATGTGAAGATGGACCGGGGTTCCGTGATTTTCACTAGTGATGTCTCTCTCCAAAAAGACAATAAAAGTGCTAGCGAGGTAAACAAATCACAGCTGGGCAATTAACAGAATTCAGAAGGCACCGCAATGCTAACTATGCTTCAAAGAAAGGAAGGGCTCAAAAGAAATGTGCAGTACGCCAAGGTAAGTAGACCGAAATCCAACTGCATCTACTGAGAATCATCCACCTTGAGATATCTATCCAGAACATCTCGCTGGTATTAAGTTGTGAATCCCACCCAAAGTGCAAAGTCAAAGCAACAGACAACTGCATTAAAAGAACTTTGCATAAAGTAAACAATCCTTGCACCCGCGGGTACAAGCACCGTTGTTTTATCCCTGGTGGCAACAGCACATCCCCTACTCTCATGTTTCTGTTACTCAAGCTAGACATCAAGGGGCTGAACCCACAATCAAGCATAAAGCTCCCTCTTGGAGTTGCAAGAAAACTTCTTGGCCAAAGCAAAATACTGCAACGGAGAACATGCAAGAATTTACTCAAGAACAAAATATAAAAGAGAAGAACCAAATATATTACTCATCACAATCTGAACATAGTCTCATAATCCATCAGATCCCAGCAAACTCAGCATAGCAACAGTAGAAATTACAAAAGTGCCTCGATCATGTGAGGCAGCTCACGAGGTCTCGAAAGTGGAAGCACAAAGAGGGGAGAGGTACATCACATAGCTACTGGTCACGGACCCATGGTCCAAGGGGGACTACTCACGACACATCTGGGAGGCGTCCATGGCTATGGATGGTCTCCCGAAGGGGGTTCCTCCTCCCGGCAGGGTGCCGGGGCAGCTTCTCCAAGCAGCCCCGATCTTGAAACGGCGGCGGCGGCGGTACAGAGGCGAGTTCGCGGAAAAGAGATCGATATTAGGGGTTTCCACCCCGAGGGATAAATATAGGCGGAGGGGGGTGTCGAGGGGACCCACAGGGCAACCAGGTGGCCCCCTGGCGCGGCCTAGGGTGGGGCCACGCCAGGGACCCTTCTGGAGTCCCTGTGGTGGCCCCCCTCCGCTGCCTTGGTGATTCCGGAAGCTTCCGGGTCGCTGATTTTTTATCTGATTTTTCTGGATTTTTTGGAGCACTTTTAATGGCCGGAAAACCTGAAATACAAAAACAGCAGAAAACAGCAACTTGCAGCTGGGTGCACTGGGTTAATAGATTAGTCCAAATATGCTCAAAAGTGTATGAAAGTTCAAGAAAATCATGGCAAAGTCACACAAAACATGCATGGAGCAAGCAGAAATTATAGATACGTTTGGGACGTATTAGTGTGCCTACAAAGCAGACATTTTTGAAAACTTACTTGTTTGTGTTACACCATATCATCACACACAATTTTTTTATTTTAGAACGTCTGCTAAGAGAAACTTGTGAAATTTTACATAAATAGAAAATACATAGAAGAAGCTAGCGGTTCATTTGAAGCAACTGTCGGTGTTATTTGTTGTCATCATGCACAGTTGATTGTATGAACTGTGTGTTGTCCAATACCAACACTTAGATTTTCAGAAGCATTTCTGATAAAGCACATATCCCACACATTTCAGCAATCACAACCGATTGGTAACATGGGGTAGCGGTTCATTGTTTGCGGCCATGGGTTTTCTGAATATATATGCGGACGGTTGCTTGGTCAAATTGTCATCTTTGTTCCCGCCAATGAAAGGATTTTCAGAAGCGTGCCCAATTGATTAGGTTCCTCATCCATACCTAACCGTAATAGCTTGAGCTCATTCCACCATTTCCAAACCTCCTCTTAGTTTAACACCCTTATCCCTACACCCAAACTTATTGATCTTCTGAAGATTGAGGGAGAATTACCCTCAAAGGAGTGTGAACTTCGGGATACATCATCGCGTCTCCGACTCACTTGTGGTTTATCCTTGCCACACCATTTACTTTCCTTTATATGATTTTTGAATTGTTATTCATATTTTTGCTAGTATACATTGTTTTAAGCTTGCTTGCCATATAGGTTTGTTCATCTAGTTGCATTACTAGTGTACCTACTTTATCCGCATAACCCTAAAATTTATAATTAAGTTTAAATTTGTTAGTCTCCTATTCACCCCCTCTAGTTGACCATATCGATATTTTCATGTGTTATGACTTATGATTGCGTAATTAGGCGGTTAACAAACCTAGTTCTGATCACGAATCAATGCTTGGCTTATCTCCTTCTGTTAGACCTATTCATAGTTGGTACTTCCTTAGTGCTGCCACAACCTCACCACTTATCATTACTTACCTGCAAAATTGTTAGTCATAGTATTGTGGTTATTGTTATTGTCGAATACCAATTACTCAGAGATACTACAAAAAAACAAGGTGCATATTACGACTATGACATGTATGGTTATCGACGATGTTCTATGTGGAGACTTGGACGACGACTAGTTTAGCGGGTCTCGGCTGGCAATCTGGAACCGAAGGGTTATGGGATCATCGTGTTATGCTTAAGCCTCTTAGGCATTTTGGTTTTTTCTGCACTCATACTATCTATCTTCCATTGTAATTTGGATCTTGGCACTTTGTATGCCTTGTTATATATATTATACCTTTGTAAGTGGTGATGTCTTGGTATCAGCATAGAAATTTGGGTTATATGATAGTGCGTGTATGAAGTCATATGTCGCGATGGGTTCTATATGCACTTCTACTTTGGGCTGGGCCTTGACTGGAGGCAACAATTTTTGTTGGGATTTTTTATAATTTCGGGTTATTCGGGTTGTTCAGGTACCGTAACTATAAAATCGATTTTTCTGAATAAATTTTGGGTTTCTAAAGTTGCTACCCAAAAATGTGTTCGGTTTTTTCGGGTTCGAGTTCAGGTATCGGGTTTTATGCCCACCGTCATGTGCCGCATATGTGTCTTATATGTTATTATCCTGACAATACTCCTCTAGGGCATCACAAACATCTAATTTAAATGGTGCACATGAGTAGATATTTATCCAAGTTTAGGCCCATGTTATACCATATTATTTCGTCGGTTGTGAGAAGTGACGCCGTACCAATAATGAGTCCCTGTTGGGGCTTATATAGGTGTCCAAGGCTAAGGTTACATGATATGAGTCGGTTGTGAGATGTCCTAGTCTATGTATGGTAGGATAAACCATGTAGGTTAATACATGCTTAATATAGAAGACCTAGCTGATACGTACCAGAGTCCTTGTCTTGTGACCATAGGTGGCGATGTGCCTTGTATAGTTGGAGGACTATGAGGATTTGGCTTGGGCCACCCCGTGGCCATTAGGCCTATTCTATCCTCCATGGTTACACCCCAGGGGTATGGCATCATTAGTTCTAGGTTAGAACCCTATCTCTAGGAGGATATAGAGTGCTTGATCCCCCGAGAAGGCCCCTAGCTTGTCTTATATACCTAGTTGATCTAGGATTACATGGCTCCAATCGAACTGTCGGTGGTATCATGTCCCTTAGTATTGCTAGACCATGCCGACTGCGATCAGATTAATGCTTCCTTCACTCCCTAGCGAGTGGAGCGACTAGCTGACAACTAGTACCGAGAGGGTTACTTGATGCCTGGTTAGTAGACGTATCGGGTACCTCGCCACGCTAGCATGCTCGGGTGTTGTGACGCCCCCAAAATCAGACCGTGTACAGTAATCATACACGCAAGGTACACGATCGAGATCAGGGACTCACGGTAAGATATCACAACACAACTCTACAAATAAAAATAATACAAGTTGTTTAATACAAGCCAGGGGCCACGAGGGCTCGAATACAACAGCTCGAGAGCACAAAGATAGCGGAAGAAATAGTATCTAAGTACAGACACAAGGTACACATGATATGCCTTAAGAAGTCTAGCACAAATATCAACAATGATCGAAAAGGCGAGGCCTCCTGCCTGGGAACCTCCAAACTACTCCTAGTCAAAGGGGAACTTGACGTCGTAGAAGGCATCGGGGATCTTCATGTTGCGGTGGTCGGCATCGAGGATCTCCTGCTCCTGGGATCCAACATCGACTGCAGCGGTCGATCAGGCAAAACAAAAAGGGGGAAATAATGCAAGGGCGAGTATCTAGCATACCCGCAAGTCTTACGTTCGCTACTAAGCATTTATGCATTTGTATCAAATGGAAAGGGGAGGCTGTATATAGTGGACTGCATGATAGAAATCCAGAATAAGTATAAGAAGCTAGGCCTATCGAAGACTAGCATCTTCCGACGAGTCTTGCAGCATGAGGTAAGAATCAGCCAACAGTTAATATAACAGTAATGAAAGTAACAATGCAGCAGAAGTTGCTGCAGCATTGTATAATAATAAGTTGTAATCATAATTAACAATGCCTCCGAGTTCCCTCCCTCGACATCCCCGCAAGGAAGAAAACCCGGAACCAACAGTTTAATAGTAGTAGTTTGTAGTGGTAGGATCTGGCTTCAGCATAAAGCGTCCTGTTACCGTCGACACGGCTATTCGAATAGATTATCTTCCCTGCAGGGGTGCAATGGTGTCATACTACACGCTCGGATCTCCAGGGTGGCGTACACCTTGTTAGGGAACACCCCACCGAGGCTATCCGACACGCCGAGGCCCATCCTACGGCTCATCAGAGAGGTCCCTGCCGGTCTACAGCCCTAAGTGCAAGGGGGTCATGGGCCTATCACCCCTCGCTCTCCGGGTCGTTGTGAGGTGGGAGATCCGTACACCACAGGTGACGATCAGTCCCGGCCACAATGCTTAACTGGACGTCTTTCAGAGCTTTCGAACGAGACCACAACGCGGAGGGCCCACACCGTAATCCCACATATAGGTAGTGCGTACAAGCCAAAAGGCTACTCAAGTCATCCGCCGAACCCATTAAGCATTTTATTATTTTCTGTCGAGACAACCGTTATCGTTGCCCCTTATTGAATGAGTCGCGGAACACGACAGCAATCAGGACCACCAGTAACATCGGTGCCTGCCCTGACATCCCACCAACTCGTGCGGTTACCAACAAGATGAACCTTCTCCTTACCTTGTCTCGTGTTTTCTCCTAAGAGCTCGACTTTCGTACAACAGGATATCTGTCGGCCACGAACTGTACCAGGCCCGCCGCACACCGGTGGAATACACCTGACCTGTCGTTCCGCTGAGATACCCTGCGCGGGCATCGTTGGGTCACCCGACTCCTTACATGTAAGGACACTAGTTTATTCGAGTGCCTACCATCAAGTGAAACCAGGAGGAATCACCCTCGATGGTTCACTTGGAGAGGTTCGACCGAGACATCAGCGGAATGAACTAAAGAGGAATATTCTCGTATCACCCCGGTGGTGCCGAGACACCAGCGGAATGAAATTAAGAGGAATACCCTCGTATCATCCCATTGATGCTACGCTACTGAGTCGACGAGAGTGAAATACGAGTCCTTCCACGCGTAAGTCAAACTCGAAGCGACTCGGCAGAGTCTCGCCGTTGTAGGTTCCCTAGGGCGTCTGCATTGATTCGTACCTATTGAAGTTATAATATTTAAATCCGCTTTCACTCACCAGAGTGATCACGGCCCGATATTCTAAACCTAGCTAACAATGCGCAGGCCTCACTGCTGAATATAATCTATAGATATAGCAGGTAGCATAGGATAAGGAAGGTACATCAAGGGGCGACAAAATCAGGCTATGCAATTGAATAGGATTGTAATGTAGCAGCAGCAGTAACAATTCCTAGTGCAAGAAAGTACGAAAAGGTAGGCGATATCTGGTAAAGAGAATGGCTCTGCTTGCCTATAAGCTCGACGGTAGGGGTACAGTCGTCGACGAAGTAGTCGATCAGAGGGGCATCGACAGCGGGCGTCGAGACTATCGGACAATAAGAGAGGGGGAAGAAACAATAAATACGCGACAATAATAGCAATACAAAAATATGACATAGCAGATACAAAGCAACGGGGCTCTAACGCGGTGTTTGGTGATTTGCCCGGAGCAGGGATTTATCCGCGGATGACTCATCAGTACCGGTTGATTATCGGACAGATGATCCGGAGGGGAAGGTTCCATGTCTGCAGTGTTAGAGACATCTGACAAACATGTGGATAGCGTATCCGTGCTCGTTGATCAATTCTGAACAACTTTCATATTCAGAACATTTTCATCCGGAAAGTTTTACCGACTCCGGTCGTCTGACACACAGATGAACCGGAGGGGAAATGTTCGATGTTCGGTAGGTTAGAGGGGTGTGGTGGTTATACGGGTAGCGTATCCGGGTTCGTTGTATTATTTTGATCACCTTTGATGTATAAAGTGTTTCCATCAGAGATACGGTTTAAAAGATATTGAATTTCCCAATTAAAATTATTTTAAATCATTCCTGGAATTTATTTAATTATTAATTCAACATTATCCAACACAATGCATTTGACTAGTCAACTATGTCCAATCAGCAGAGCCTAACAGGTGGGGCCAAGTCAAGTGCTGACTCAGCAGTTGACTGGTCAAATGTTGACTGAGTCAAAGGGGACCCACATGTAAGTTCCATGGATTTTGGCTAAGTCTCGGAATTCTGTTATTGTTTACGCCTTTTGCGAATATTATAATTAAATGATTATGCCTCGAACAAATATATGCCCATGAAATTATTTGATATTGGTTATGTGTACAACATGCCCGTGTCATCTGCATTATTAACCAAAATCAATAACACAAAGTTTTAGGCTTATTAAGTGGTTAAGTTAATGTGTGTGACTTAGAAGAATTTACTAAGTCTGAGAATATCAACATTTTTAGCAGTTTTCAGATTGTTATAATTAGTGATTTATAAATCCTATGGATTAGTGCCATATATCAAAGTGGATTAGTTTTATGTTTTCCTTAATGTGGTACAAGTTTTAACCTTAAATATTTCATTTAATTAATTAAAACATTACCTAAACAATGCTACAAATTGTTAATATCAGATTATTGTTATTTTATTCAATCTTTGCAATTTAATATTTATTGATCGGTAGCTCAAATCGGGGTACTTCCTATAGATGATTTGTCACGTATAAGATATACTAGCATGTCATGGGTTCACTTTTTATAAAACGATGCTATAATATAGTTATTAATAGCTCCAAAGTAGCTATCAGGATAAGCTCTTTTCTGCCATGTGTCGGTTTACAAAAATCCCCGTTTTGCGATTTTCATAGGAATTCATCTATGCATTATCTGATATTGGTCCAATGGAGACATTTGGTCCTTGTGTAGTGTACTATCCACCCATGCAATTTTTATTCACATTAAATCTCGTTTGGATGTTGTTCTACTGATGTTTTGTTGTTGTTTGTTGCAGCCAAATGGAGGCTCATTGTAGTATTGTCACAACCCCAAGTTAGGTATGTGCTAGGGTAATCTTAGGCCTTTGCATCATGTTAAAAATTTCAAAAAGAAATTGAGATGGGAGAGAAAAACCCCCCAAATATATTTAATTCAAATGGCCAGAAATAAAGTTGCTCCAAAAATTCCTTTTGCATTTTTGAAAAGTCTTATAAATGAGTGTGATCACATATCAAGTGATGTGGGACCAACCCCATGCTCATGGATTTTTCAAATATTCAAACAGGAGCATGGATTTAAATTTAAACCCCTATTTGAATTAAAGTTCAAAGTATTTGAATTAAAGTTCAAAGTATTTGAATTTTGAAAGTGTTCAAATTTTATAAGTGGCTAGCTATCTATTTTATGAGGCCATATAAAATAATTTGGGCATTTATAAAAATACCTAGCTATTTTATTTAGCTAGGTCAAACAAAATGCAGAAAAATACAACGAGAAAGAAAAGAGCCGGAACTTACCTGTTGCCTAGGGCGAGGCCCACCTCCTCTGGCCCAGCCCAGACCCAGCCACCTCTTGCCCTGTCGTCTACCTCCCCGCAGCTCCAAGCTGCTCGGTGGAGGCAGAGCGTGGCCACGGCGCCACCTCGACGCCGAGAGGCTTCCAGCCCCCCCTAGACCTCATCTCCTCGCCAGGAGACGCGCAACGTTTGCCCGCACCTTTCCCCTCCCCTCGCGTTTTCCCTCCTCCTCTCTCTGCTTTGTTTCCAAACCGCCCCGAGAAATCGCCGCCGGCCACCGTTGTGCGAGACCGTGGCCAACGACGACGAAGAGCTTCCCCACCTTGTCCATCAAGCTCCCGGACGTCGTCTTCCCTAGCTGGAGCTTCAATCGGACCCGAGGCACCCTGAAGTCGATGCTCGCCTCGCCAAATCACTGCCGGCCGCAGAAGATTCCGGCGAGAAATTGGACGCCGCCGAGCCCCCTCCGGCCTCGCCATGCTCGCCATCAAGCTCTGGTGAGCACCGCGCGTCGTTTTCCTCCTCCCAACGCTCTTCCCACGGCCGATGTCGTCGTGTTCGTCTAGGTCAGCAGCCGTCCGCCGCGGGCTTCGTCGAAGTCGCGCACCAGAGCGCCCCCTTGACCCCCTGATTACTCCAGCAGACGCGCGCAAGCCCAAGCTACTCGCCAGTACTCTCCACTCCCTCTCTCGTGGTCGTTAACCCAAGTACGGCGAGGACAGTGCTCCGGCCGTCGCCATGGTCGATGCCACCGTCGCCATAGAGCCCGTCGTGGCACCCCAATGGCACCAGCAGACGCGCGAATTCACGCCGCGCACGCCCGTTCCCTCCGAGTCCTCCCCCGTGCCCTTTTTCACTACTCCGGCGAGAACTCCGGCGAGCCCGAGCCGGCGACACCATTAGCGCCCTAAACCTAAGCTAATCCCCACCTAAACCCCCTGGGCCACTGACCAGTGGGCCCAGGTCCTTAATTAACCATGGGTTAAATTAAACCGAAGTTTAAATTAACCCCAGCCACTTACCAGTGGGTCCCAGCAGTCAGCCACCCTCTGACGTCATCGTGACGTCATGCCTACGCAGTAATCAGTTAAATTGAATTAATTTAATCCAAAAAATCCAAAAAATAGCCAAATCTTTAGAAAATCATAACTAATTCACTTTAACTCCAAATTGGACAAATAATATGTCTAAAATTATCACAAAAAATCCAAAGATTATGAATATGGACTTTGTTTGTATATTTGAAAAATTTAAATTGGGTGAACAGTGGCAAACATCCATATGGCTTTAATTTGAATTCAATTTTGGAGTGAATTTGCAAATGATTTTGCAACACACTTCTATTAGATGGATTCATCCACACATTAGAGGCTTTACCTCAACTATACCACATCACTTCATGCTCAACCTTTTCAAATGAACTTCCATGCATTCAAATGCATTTGAAATTCATCGATAAATCAAATGGATTTTGAATTTGCAATTCAATTGCAATATACTCCTTTTAAATAGAATTGTCCACACAATGCAACCATGAACATAACCATTACAATCTTATTCATGTGATTGTGCATTGTACATTATGTTGATCCTATGATTGTCATGTTGCTGATAGAAGTGGAGCCGGAACCCGAGATCACCCCCTTCGTTGAAGACCCCGTGACTGAACCCCGTCAGCAAGGCAAGCAAACCCCCATTGATCATGTCGATAAAATACCATTTCCCTCTCATGTCTCGCTTATGCATTGTATAGGATGATTACCATGCTACGTTTCTACCGCATAGATGAACCCATTCCTTTGCATAACCTATCTGTTGTCACAGTAGTAAGCAAACCCCAATCCTAGAAAATGTAGGAGTTGGTTGATATCATGTGGCCCCTGAAATTGTTACTGCTTATTGCATGCTTAGAGTGATACCATGTTGATACTGTTATGTGAGTCGGGATGGTAGCAATCATGATGATGGTGGAAATGTGTTGGTGAATCTACCCTAATACAAGGTGAACGATGAGAGGTTGTGTAGGAGTACACGGTGGGTTGTCTCGTTGAACACCGCCCTAAGTCCGAGTTCTTGTGTGGTGATCCAAGATGAAGAGTACAACCACACATTGGGCTCACTGACCCCTCTCAACCTATTAACTCATCCCTTTCGATGTCCAGATGTCGAAGTAGTTCGGAGTTCTGGTAGGCTTGTGGCCTGGCTGCTAAGTGAGAGAACGGCTCAACCGAGACCGGCTTATTTTCACCACGCACACATCATCTGGGTCCACTTCGGTAAACCGGCCGGGTTCACGATAGTGGTAGCCCACCCAGGTAGGCGGCTTTCTTGGAATAGATCGGCTATGAGGTAACAGTTGTGGTGGCATCCTCGCTGTCATCTCTTGAACGGTGACACGCAAAAGGCGGTAACTGATGACACGTGTGTGTAGCGGTACACTCCTGCAGGGTTAACAAAACTATTCAAACAGCCGCGTCCGCGGTTAAGGACTGCTTGGAAAGCTTAGCTTGATTATTAGACAACTTGAACTGGATACTTCTAAAACACACCAAGATAGGTTTGAGTGCTATGGCGTGCTTTCTCATGGGGAAGTCGAGGAAGGCACCATAGTGGTGTAATTGGTTGGAGATGTAGTGGACTCGTGTACGCTTCTTACCTCACGTCTGGTACTCGTAGTTCAGGAGTAGCCAAGTCAAAGCTGGCACTTCTGCAATTGAACCCAACCTCCCTTTACCTTTATACATGTGCATGAGTAGTATAGTTCCTACATAAGTCTTGCTGAGTACGACTTTGTACTCACGTTTGCTTATTCTATGTTTTAGACGAACCCACCGACCCCGATGGTGGCTTCTACCTGAAGCTCGAAGAATGAAGACTCAGACCAAGACCAAGCTAGTGTAGTCCCAGTCGGTAGACTGGTTCCCTCGTGGAAGGGCTTGTTTATAGATGAGGCTTCTCTAAGCCATTTGTTAAACTTGTCTGTACTCAAACCTACTTTGCTTCCGCATGTTTGATGTAATGTTGGATCACAGACTTGTGATCTCTGTGTGCACTCTGTAAGAGTTATCAATAAAGTTGTATACTTTGTAGAGAATTGCAATGATACTTGTTGTTCATACTGGACATGTGTGCTGCGTGTATGATTATAACATGCATGTCTTAGTATGATTTTTCGAGACCTTAGTTGTGATCTGGCTGGCGGTCTTTTATACACCAAGTGGCCCTTAGATGTGCGCAGCTTGGGGCATCGCGATGCGATTGTTCGTGACTCCGTCACGTGCACACTTTGATGTATGATCGAGCCCGCCCTAGACCCCGACTAAGTGATCGGGCTGGAGTAAGTCTATGTAAGCGTTATAATACAATCGATAGTATGGTTGAGGCGACTTGTCTATGAGTATGGGAGTTCACCACCCATATCATTTAGACTTGTGTGCGGACGATGAGGACCCATTTCAGTTGATCATCCGGCCTGGATGGGATGCCCCTCACGTTCGATGCTTTCCGAGAACATTCTGTGCTTGGCCTTGTCTGCTTAGACAAGTGGGTACGGTTCTCGGCTCTCCATATGATTGTGTTGTAGCGAGGCTTGCATACACTAACCCCGGGTCCCGACAGACTTGGTATCAGAGCAGGACTGACTGTAGGATTATCAGCCTTGGCCGAAGTCGAGTCTAGCTTGCTATAGTTACATAGTTACTCATGGTATATAAGGGATCAACGTAAGGCTTCTTTTTTCCTCCTTACCCTCATCGTTCTGAGTTCTGAGTCACCCTCATCTTGTTCTACGGGAAGATAGGACTAGGCTCATCTATGTCTTACTAGAACATCTCATTGTTTGCTTCCTTGTAGCCGTAGGAAAGTTGTGTCCGGTTTCCTAGCATTGTTGTAATGCTGATTTCTTACATCGTATTATGTAAGTGTTGTATCTACATTGAAAGAAAATAGTTTTCTTGCAATTACAGCCGTTATGCTGCCCGAGTCATTCCAAGTTTCTTCATAATCTGATGCATTTGCAAAATCCTTCTATCTATTTCGGATGTCTTTCCAGAAGAATTGTTAGGTGGCATACCCGACAGTTCCATAGAGTTTGTTGTAGGTTTTCTTCTAGAAACCTATATTGATGCATTTGCAGCTCTTCCTCCCACTTTAGATGTCTTCTAGCCAGAAGAACGACACTAACCATCGTGTTGGGGTACTTTGCTACTCTGGCATATCTGTTGTAGCCCATAGTAAGCCATGGTCATCCTCAGGAAAACCATCCAGTAACCCAACTCCTTAAACCTAGTCACCCGAAAGATGTGTAGAGTTCATAGTGGATCTTATGCCAGGAACCGCACCAATTTCCAGACGCCCATACAAAATGGCCCCACGTGAGTTAGCTGAGCTGAAAGTCCAACTTGAAGCTTTTTTGGCAAAAGGCTTCATCCGCCCTAGCTCATCGCCATGGGGTTGCCCCGTTCTGTTCATAACGAAGAAAGATGGAACAGAAAGGATGTGCGTAGACTATCGCCCGCTAAATTTAGCAACAATAAAGAACAAGTACCCATTGCCCAAGATCAATGATCTTTATGATCAACTTGCTGGATCCTCTGTCTTCTCCAAGATGGATTTGAGATTGGGTTATCATCAAATCAAAATCCGAAACGAGGACATTCCCAAGACGGCTTTTACTACTCGTTATGGTCTTTACGAGTACACCGTCATGTCCTTTGGTTTAACCAATGCCCCCGCCACTTTCTCGCGCATGATGAATTCGATCTTCATGGAGTACTTAGATAAATTTGTTGTAGTTATCTCGATGACATTCTCATCTACTGGAAGAACGAAGAAGAACATGCCGAACACCTAAGACTGGTATTGATGAAACTTAGAGAGCATCACCTGTATGCTAAATTCTCCAAGTGTGAATTTTGGTTACCAGAAGTGGCCTACTTAGGTCACGTGATTTCTGCAAAAGGCATTGCTGTGAATCCCGAGAGAGTTCAGGCCGTCCTTGACTTGACTCCGCCTGAATCGGTTAAGCAAGTTAGGAGTTTTCTTGACTTAGCAAGCTATTGCCGCCGCTTCGTCGAGAACTTTTCTAAAGTTGCAAAGCCTCTAACTGAACTCCTCAAGAAAGATAAGAAATTCCTATGGACTCCCAAGTGCGAGGAAAGCTTTCAAGAGCTAAAATGAAGATTGACTTCTGCACCCGTACTTGCGCCTCCAGACACCAAAAAGGATTTCGAGATCTTTTGTGACGCCTCACGGCAAGGGTTAGGATGCATACTTATGCAAGATAGACATGTGGTAGCTTATGCTTCACGCCAGTTGCGGCCACATGAAGAGAACTATCCTACCCATGACCTTGAACTCGCTGTCGTAGTTCATGCCCTAACAACTTGGCGACATTACCTCCTTGGTAATCGTTGTGAGATCTATTCCGACCACCAAAGCCTCAAGTACATTTTCACCCAGCCGGATCTTAATCTCAGGCAAAGACGCTGGATTGCGTTGATAAAAGATTATGACTTAGGAATTTCTTACACCCCAGGCAAGGCCAATGTCATGGTTGATGCACTAAGTCGTAAGTCGTATTGTAACAACCTCATGTTACAACAGTGTCAACCACTTCTTCATAAGGAATTTCGAAAGCTCAATCTTGAGATTGTTCCTCATGGCTATCTTTCTACCTTGGTGGCGAAAACAACTCTTGAGGATCAAATCATAGTTGCCCAAAGGCGTGCACGAGGTGTTCGCCGGATCAAGGAGAACATTGCTAGCGGAGTTGCTAAATGTTTCTCCACAGATAGTAAGGGAACGGTATTCTTTGGAAATCATTTGGTAGTACCTAAGAATAGGGAACTAAGGCAACTCATCCTCAAGGAAGCCCATGACACACCCCTCTCGATTCATCCCGGTAGCACAAAAATGTACAGAGATCTACGCCAGAGATTTTGGTGGACTAGGATGAAGAGATACATTGCTCGATTTGTTGCCGAATGTGATGTTTGTCGTCGCATTAAGGCAGAACATCAGAGACCTGCTAGTACACTTCAACCTTTTCCTATTCCAGAGTGGAAATGGGACAAAGTCGGTATGGACTTCATCACCGGCTTTCCAAAAACCTAGAAAGGAAATAATGCCATCTTCGTTGTCATAGATAGGCTTTCCAAAGTTGCTCACTTCCTTCCAGTTCGCGAGTCTATAACTGCTAGCCAGTTAGCGGACTTGGATGTCTCTAGAATTGTGTCCCTTCACGGTGTTCCTTTGGAAATCAATTCTGATCGTGGTAGCCTTTTCACCTCTAGATTTTGGGGAAGCTTTCAGAATGCTATGGGAACTCATCTCTCCTTTAGTACAGCTTTCCATCCTCAGTCTAGCGGTCAAGTCGAAAGGGTTAACCAAATTCTTGAAGACATGCTCAGAGCTTGTGTTATCTCATTCGAAAAGAATTGGGAGAAGTATCTGCCATTCGCCGAATTTTCTTATAACAATAGTTTCCAATCTAGTCTAAACATGGCTCCTTTTGAACTCCTATATGGACGACGATGTCGAACACCCCTAAACTGGTCAGAAACCGGTGAGAGACAATTCTTTGGACCGGATATGATCAAGGAAGCAGAAGAGCAAGTTCGTATTGTTCGTGATCAATTGAAAGCAGCCCAGTCTCGTCAGAAGAGCTACTATGATCGTCATCATAGACAAGAAAGCTACAATCTGGATGAGAAGGCTTACCTTCGGGTTACTCCTCTGAAGGGAACCCAACGTTTCGGTATCAAAGGCAAGTTGGCCCCACGTTACATCGGACCTTTCCGCATTCTTGCTAAACGTGAAGTTGCCTACCAACTTGAACTACCCCCGCACCTTTCCCGAGTACATGATGTATTCCATGTGTCCCAACTCAGGCGTTGCTTCAAGGACCCCATCCGCGAAGTCGACCATGAAACACTTGATCTCCAAGATGACCTTTCTTATCGAGAGTACCCCATTCGTATTCTTGATTCAGCAGAGCGTGTCACTCGTCGTCAGAAGATTAAGTTTCTGAAAGTGCAATGGTCACACCACTCTGAGAGAGAAGCCACGTGGGAAAGAGAAGACCGTCTCCGTGCCGAGTACCCCTCCTTCCTCCCGCAGACTTCTAAATCTCGGGACGAGATTCTTTTGAGTGGGGGCGAGTTGTCACAACCCCAAGTTAGGTATGTGCTAGGGTAAGCTTAGGCCTTTGCATCATGTTAAAAATTTCAAAAAGAAATTGAAATGGGAGAGAAAAACCCCCCCAAATAAATTTAATTCAAATGGCCAAAAATAAAGTTGCTCCAAAAATTCCTTTTGCATTTTTGAAAAGTCTCATAAATGAGTGTGATCACATATCAAGTGATGTGGGACCAACCCCATGCTCATGGATTTTTCAAATATTCAAACAGGAGCATGGATTTAAATTTAAACCCCTATTTGAATTAAAGTTCAAAGTATTTGAATTTTAAAAGTGTTCAAATTTTATAAGTGGCTAGCTATCTATTTTATGAGGCCATATAAAATAATTTGGGCATTTATAAAAATACCTAGCTATTTTATTTAGCTAGGTCAAACAAAATGCAGAAAAATACAAAGAGAAAGAAAAGAGCCGGAACTTACCTGTTGCCTAGGGCGAGGCCCACCTCCTCTGGGCCAGCCTAGGCCCAGCTGCCTCTTGCCCTGTCTTCTACCTCCCCGCAGCTCCAAGATGCTCGGTGGAGGCAGAGCGTGGCCACGGCGCCACCTCGACGCCGAGAGGCTTCCAGCCCCCCCTAGACCTCATCTCCTCGCCAGGAGACGCGCAACGTTTGCCCCTCACCTTTCCCCTCCCCTCGCGTTTGCCCTCCTCTCTCTGCTTCGTTTCCAAACCGCCCCGAGAAATCGCCGCCGGCCACCGTTGTGCGAGACCGTGGCCAACGACGATGAAGAGCTTCCCCACCTTGTCCATCAAGCTCCCAGACGTCGTCTTCCCCGAGCTGGAGCTTCAATCGGACCCGAGGCACCCTGAAGTCGACGCTCGCCTCGCCAAATCACCACCGGCCGCAGAAGATTCCGGCGAGAAATTGGACGCCGCCGAGCCCCCTCCGGCCTCGCCATGCTCGCCATCAAGCTCTGGTGAGCACCGCGCGTCGTTTTCCTCCTCCCAACGCTCTTCCCGCGGCCGCTGTCGTTGTGTTCGTCTAGGTCAGCAGCCGGCCGCCGCGGGCTTCGTCGAAGTCGCGCACCAGAGCGCCTCCTTGACCCCCCGATTACTCCAGCAGACGCGCGCAAGCCCAAGCTACTCGCCAGTACTCTACACTCCCTCTCTCGTGGCCGTTAACCCAAGTCCGGCGAGGACAGTGCTCCGGCCGTCGCCATGGTCGATGCCACCGTCGCCACAGAGCCCGCCGTGGCACCCCAATGGCACCAGCAGACGCGCGAGTTCACGCCGCGCACGCCCGTGCCCTCTGAGTCCTCCCCCGTGCCCTTTTTCACTACTCCGGCGAGAGCTCCGGCGAGCCCGAGCCGGCGACACCATTAGCGCCCTAAACCTAAGCTAATCCCCACCTAAACCCCCCTGGGCCACTGACCAGTGGGCCTAGGTCCTTAATTAACCATGGGTTAAATTAAACGAAAGTTTAAATTAACCCCAGCCACTGACCAGTGGGTCCCAGCAGTCAGCCCCCTCTGACGTCATAGTGTCGTCATGCCTACACACTAATCGGTTAAATTGAATTAATTTAATCCAAAAAATCCAGAAAATAGCCAAATCTTTAGAAAATCATAACTAATTCATTTTAACTCCAAATTGGACAAATAATATGTCTAAAATTATCAGAAAAAATCCAAAGATTATGAATATGGACTTTTTTTGTATGTTTGACCAATTTAAATTGGGTGAACAGTGGAAAACATCCATATGGCTTTAATTTGAATTCAATTTTGGAGTGAATTTGCAAATGATTTTGCAACACACTTCTATTAGATGGATTCATCCACACATCAGAGGCTTTACCTCAACTATACCACATCACTTCATGATCAACCTTTTCAAATGAACTTCCATGCATTCAAATGCATTTGAAATTCATCGATAAATCAAATGGAGTTTGAATTTGCAATTCAATTGCAAAATACTCCTTTTAAATAGAATTGTCCACACAATGCAACCATGAACATAACCATTACAATCTTATTCATGTGATTGTGCATTGTACATTATGTTGATCCTATGATTGTCATGTTGCTGATAGAAGTGGAGCCGGAACCCGAGATCACCCCCTTCGTTGAAGACCCCGTGACTGAACCCCGTCAGCAAGGCAAGCAAACCCCCATTGATCATGTCGATAAAATCCCATTTCCCTCTCATGTCTCGCTTATGCATTGTATAGGATGATTACCATGCTACGTTTCTACCGCATAGATGAACCCATTCCTTTGCATGACCTATCTGTTGTCACAGTAGTAAGCAAACCACAATCCTAGCAAATGTAGGAGTTGGTTGATATCATGTGGCCCCTGAAATTGTTACTGCTTATTGCATGCTTAGAGTGATACCATGTTGATACTGTTATGTGAGTCGGGATGCTAGCAATCATGATGATGGTGGAAATGTGTTGGTGAATCTACCCTAATACAAGGTGAACGATGAGAGGCTGTGTAGGAGTACACGGTGGGTTGTCTCGTTGAACACCGCCCTAAGTCTGAGTTCTTGTGTGGTGATCCAAGATGAAGAGTACAACCACACATTGGGCTCACTGACCCCTCTCAACCTATTAACTCATCCCTTTCGATGTCTAGATGTCGCAGTAGTTTGGAGTTCTGGTAGGCTTATGGCCTGGCTGCTAAGTGAGAGAACGGCTCAACCGAGACCGGCTTATGCACCACGCACACATCATCTGGGTCCACTTCGGTAAACCGGCCGGGTTCACGATAGTGGTAGCCCACCCAGGTAGGCGGCTTTCTTGGAATAGATCGGCTATGAGGTAACAGTTGTGGTGGCATCATCGCTGTCATCTCTTGAACGGTGACACGCAAAAGGCGGTAACTGATGACACGTGTGTGTAGCGGTACACCCCTGCAGGGTTAACAAAACTATTCGAATAGTCGCGTCCGCGGTTAAGGACTGCTTGGAAAGCTTAGCTTGATTATTAGACAACTTGAACTGGATACTTCTAAAACACACCAAGATAAGTGTGAGTGCTATGGCGTGCTTTCTCGTGGGGAAGTCGAGGAAGGCACCATAGTGGTGTAATTGGTTGGAGATGTAGTGGACTCATGTACGCTTCTTACCTCAAGTCTGGTACTCGTAGTTCAGGACTAGCCAAGTCAAAGCTAGCACTTCTGCAATTGAACCCCACCTCCCTTTACCTTGATACATGTGCATGAGTAGTATAGTTCCTATGTAAGTCTTGCTGAGTACGACTTTGTACTCACGTTTGCTTATTCTATGTTTTAGATGAACCCACCGACCCCGATGGTGGCTTCTACCTGAAGCTCGAAGAATGAAGACTCAGACCAAGACCAAGCTAGTGTAGTCCCAGTCGGTAGACTGGTTCCCTCGTGGAAGGGCTTGTTTATAGATGAGGCTTCTCTAAGCCATTTGTTAAACTTGTCTGTACTCAGACCTACTTTGCTTCCGCATGTTTGATGTAATGTTGGATCACAGACTTGTGATCTCTGTGTGCACTCTGTAAGAGTTATCAATAAAGTTGTATACTTTGTAGAGAATTGCAATGATACCTGCTGTTCATACTGGACATGTGTGCTGCGTGTATGATTATAACATGCATGTCTTAGTATGGGTTTTCGAGACCTTAGTTGTGATCTGGCTGGCGGTCTTTTATACACCAAGTGGCCCTTAGATGTGCGCAGCTTGGGGCATCGCGATGCGATTGTTCGTGACTCCGTCACGTGCACACTTTGATGTATGATCGAGCCCGCCCGAGACCCCGACTAAGTGATCGGGCTGGAGTAAGTCTATGTAAGGGTTATAATACAATCGATAGTATGGTTGAGGCGACTTGTCTATGAGTATGGGAGTTCACCACCCATATCATTTAGACTTGTGTGCGGACGATGAGGACCCATTTCAGTTGATCATCCGGCCTGGATGGGATGCCCCTCACGTTCGATGCTTTCCGAGAACGTTCTGTGCTTGGCCTTGTGTGCTTAGACAAGTGGGTACGGTTCTCGGCTCTCCATATGATTGTGTTGTAGCGAGGCTTGCATACGCTAACCCCGGGTCCCGACAAGTATTCAGTAGCAGCGTCAACATACCGCAGCTGCAGCTCCTGATGCTTCAACAGCAGCAACGGAAACACGACCAGCAGGGGAGTGACAGCCCATGGTCGAGCACGTCCAGGCGAGGCACAGGGAGGGGAACAGGTATGGCCATGGGCGGCAAGGCCGGCCAGTAGGCCATGGCCGCGGCCAGGGGGAGGCGGAGGCAGCCAGGTCAGTGGGGCGCCGACGACCAGCAGCCGGCGGCAGCACAACGCGAGCCCACGGGCGGCCATGGCAGGAAGGAGGTGGAGGAGGTCAGGGAGAGAGGTGGGTTGCTCACAGGGGGAGCAGGGTCGACCGGGGCACGGGGATGACGAATTGAGGCAGCGTTGCGGTAGTCGTGGCGGGGAGGTTGGTTGAGGGCGAGCAGCAGGGAGGCGGCCTGGAGGCGTGGCCATGAAGGAGAGCACGAACGAGGCTTCGGGGCGTGCCGCGCGGCGGCTGAGTTTGCCGGCGGCGGTGGAGATCGGGGGGCGTGGTTTTCAGATGGAGAGGGGGGATCGAGAGGAACGGGAGAGAGAGAGAGTCGGACCGAGAGAGAGGAGTGGATAAGGGGCGGCTCGGGGGGAGGAGTTAGGAAAAGAAAAGAGGGAGTGGGCCGACTAGGGTTCGCCCAGGGAGAAGAGTAGCCCATTCCCTTTTTCTGTGTTTCTTTTTTTTTATGTTTCTTTTTTATTTGTTCAACATTTGATTTTTATAAAATGTGCAACTAGCTTCAATATTAGTGCTACACGGAATAGAAGTGTTACAAAAAGTTTGGGCACAAAATAAATTCATTTGATAATTGTTTTGAATATGCAATGATTAAAAGGGGTTGTATTGGCACTGTTTTGAATTGTTTAAATTATTTTATAGTTCAATAAATGTCCACATCAATATGGGCATGATCCACTGATTATTTGGCATTTTACAAAATTGGTTGCACAATTTTTTGGAGCAACTTTATTGTACAACTTTGTTTTGAAATTTTATTTGAGATGGCTTTTCAATAAGGCATGATCAAGGGTGACCATGGCTTGGACATCACAGTGACTTGGCATTAATCAAAGTGATTACTATTGCATAACACCGAGGGTGTTACAGGTGTCTTATCCTCATCAAGTTGCAAGTGTTGTTGACTTGAGTTCCTTGTAGAAGCCCTAATAATCAGGATGATTGTTACATACTGATACGCCCGAAACGTATCGATAATTTCTGCTCACTCCATGCATGTTTTGTGTGACATTTCTATGATCTAGATACACTTTCATACACTTTTGATCATATTTGGACTAACCTATTAACTCAGTGCACCCCGGTGCCAGTTTCTGTTTTCTATTGTTTTTCTATTTCAGTTTTCCCCCATATAAAAAGTGCTCCAAAAATCTGGAAAAATCAGATAAAAAATCAGCATACCGGAAACTTTCAGAGCCCCGAAGGAGGGCCGGGGGGGCACCACCAGGTGCCCAATCAGCCACCTGGCGCGGACAGGGGCCTGGCCGCGCTAGGGGGCGCCTGGACTCCTGGTAGCCCCGCTGGCTGCCCCCCTTCGCCTATTTAATCTCCGTCACGGGAAACCTCCAAGGACAGAACCCTTTTTCGCGATCTCCCCTCTGTTCCGCCGCCGCCGCGCTTCCAAGATCGGGAGCACCGTCAGGACCCTTCCCGGCACCCTGCCGGAGGGAGGATCGACCTTCGGGAGCTTCTCCTCCACCATGGACGCTTCCCGTATGTGTCGTGAGTAGTTTCCTTTGGACCATGGGTTCGTGATCGGTAGCTATGTGATTTTCTCCTCCCCTCTTTGTTCTTCATGGTTTAGACCTCGTGAGCTGACCTACATGATCGAGGCACTTTCTGGTTTTGCTATGCTGAGTTTGATGGGATCTAATGGATTATGATATTATGTTCAGATTGTGATAGAGTAATATAATTGGTTCTTATCTTTTGTATTTTTGTTCCGAAGTAATTCTTGCATGTTCTCCGTTGCTGTTTATTGCTTTGGCCAACTGGTAGGTAGTAACTTCAAGAGGGAACGTTATGCTCGATTTTGGGTACATGCCCCCTGATGACACGCTTGACTGACAGAAACATGAGTCTAAGGGATGCAATGTGGCCACAAGGGGGAAAATAACGGTGCTTGTAACCGCATTTGCAAGGATTGTTTACTTTACGCAAAGTTCTTTTTAATGCAGTTGTCTGTTACTTTGGGTCTACACTTTGGGTGGGGCTCGCAACTTAATACCAGCGAGATGTTCTGGATATATTTCTCAAGGTGGATGATTAGTAGTAGATGCAGATGGATTTCGGTCTACTTATTTTGGTGTACTGCCCATGCTTTTGAGCCTCTTCCTTTCTTTTGTAGAATAGTTAGCATTGCGGTGCGTTTATAATCCTGTCAATTGCCCGTCTGTAATTTTTTTACCTCGCATAGCAGTTTTATCGTCTTTTGGGAGAGAGACATTACTAGCGAACATCATGGGACCCCGGTCCATATTCTCATCATTGTTTACACGCTCATTTACTTTTCCGCTTTTACTTTCAGTTGCTATCATTATCATTATCCCTTGTGTTTGATCCTTTGTAAACAACAAGACCGGAGAGATTGCCAACCTCTCTGAACTTCGTTGGGAGAAAAGTTATTTTTTTTGTGTGCAGGTCCAGGAGAAGCAAGTGATTCTTTTCAGACGGCGCATCACTTGCCGAACCACCTACTTATCATTTCCGGAGTCCTACAGGAGACATACCCTATCCTCTACATAGGGGAAATTTACTGCTATCCTACTTCTCACCTGTAAGGGCCCCCGATGTGGTGCTAACTCAAGTTAGTCGCTTTCACGCCCGACTCGAGTTAGAAGCGCATATGTGATAACCCACAACTGCAGGGGATCGAGATAGTCTTCGCGGGTAAGAATAACCCAATTTATATATTCGACTCAAGGGGAGCCAAAGAATATCCACAAGCTTTGACAGTGGAGTTGTCAATTCTACCGCACCTGAGATACACTTACTTGCAACAAGATATTAGTAGTAACTGCGATATGGAGGTGATGATAGCAACAGTAATAGTAAAACGGCGAAAGTAAACAACTAGTAACCAGCAGAATTAAAACATTGTAGGCTAGGGAGATGGATGGTTGGGTGTTGCATGGATAAGACACATCATGTATTTAACTTGGGGCAAGGCACACAGAAAAGCAATGATCATCTAGGCATAAATCAAACATTAGGCATGTATCCCACAGGTAGTTGTACGTGCTTGCAATAAGAACTTGCACAACATCTTTTGTCCTACCATCCCGCTACGAACGGGGACAAAAGGAACTTATGGAGATTAAGTTGCTCCTGTCAAAGAACACCGGAAAAAAGCATTAACAATCAATGGATACACGGAATCCTCAAATTATAGTCCATCCCCTTTGGTGTCCCAAGCTGTCACCTTTGGGATCGCCGGTTCCGGACTATAACAGGTGCATACAACTCATATATAGGATCAAGAACACAAATATATTCATGAAAACACAAAGGGTTCAGATCTGAAATCATGGCACTCGGGCCCAAAGTGACAAGCATTAAGAGCAACAAGTTGAAGCAAAGATGATAAACAACAATCTAGATGATAGGCAACATGCCCCCAACAATCTGATAAACTATTACATGATCTAACTCATCTAATCCCTACCATCCCCTTTGCCTACAGCAGGGAATTACTCACACATGGATGGAGAAGTCATGGAGGGAGGATGGAGTGGTGATGATGATGACGATGGCGACGATCTGCCCTCACTGGAGGCCAAAACAGCCTCCAGATTAGCCCTCCCGGAGAAGAACACAGGGTGGTGGCGGCTCCGCGACGAGAATTGGGAAAACGACTTCTGTTTCGGGGTTTTTCCGTCACGGGAATAAATAGGAGCGTTGGTAGGGCACCAGAGGAGGGGGGAGGCCCCAGGCGGTCAGAGGGCGGGGCCCCACCCCTGGTCGCGCCTAGGGCCCCCTTGGCTCCCCTCTGGTTCCACTTCTGGCTTCTGGCTCCTTCGGGTGCGTGGATTTTCTGGAATTTTTTTTGGGAATTTTCTGAGACGTCCAAAAATCCTTTTTCCTGCGCACAATAAAACCATACAGGCAGCTCTGCTGAAAACAACGTTAGTCCGAGTTAGTTTCATCCAAATCATGCAAGAATGAGGGCAAAACAATAGCAAAAGTGTTTGGAAGAGTAGATACGTTTGAGACGTATCAACCCCCCCCCCCCAAGCTTAGCATATTGCTTGTCCTCAAGCAATTCAGTTCAACGAACTGAACGAGACAAAGAAAAATTTGACAAACTCTTTTGCTTCAATAGATGTATATAAGCATGTACTACGAAAATAATTTAGCAAGTATCAAAACAATGCTATGAGGACAATGCACAAAGCAATCCTTCTTTCAAGTGATCAATCACAAAAAACTAAAAGTAAATAATAAGCTTCTGAAAATCAAGACAATACTACAATGCACAAAGCTTGAACATACTAGAATGGTATTTCGCTGGCCTCCATGAGTGAAGCAAAACATAAATGCAGAAGCTCCTCCGGAGTTTTAAAGGAGACTAGAAGTAAGAACTTCAGAATAAGTAATACCACAATCATGCAAAACACAATGTAGTACTTTGGGACAATGCACATTACACTCAGAATGACAATTTTGCTCTCCTAGTTGGTGCTTTGAAGAAAGAAGGTGGAGACTCTCGAACCGTGGAGTTTGATGGAAAGTTTGAAAACCCGTGGTTGGAAGCAAAGACTAAACTTGTACCAGAGCTCTTGGTTTTGAAAACAGAGATAAAAAAGTGTTTTGGGAGGTGCATGCTTCGTCAACGAATGCTAGTAGACAACTCAATCACCTCTTACGCTAGACATGTTTCGAGGAACGGCTCCCAAGATGGAGACGATCACATCCCCTTAATCTCCTTTGTTTATCACTGCCAAAGTTTTCTGATTTCTCGTAGACAAAGAATGAAGGAGGGTTTGTTGGTTGTGATTATCTTTTGTGAGCTGGGCGCACTCATGCCAGTCCCTCCTCGTATTAGGGGTTTGCAGATTAGACATGCAATCCCGGTATAAAACATGTCTAACATAAGACGGTCATGAATTACCTACTACTTCCTCATGAGCTAAAACAGAGGCACAACACAGGAATGCTTTTGAATAATTTCGAGATGGTACAAGAAAGTCTTCGTTAGGATGGCCGGCAAATACCACATAGGAAGGTATGGTGGACTCATATAGAAAAACTGGTTTCAAGGATTTTGGATGCACAAGCAGAAATCCGCTTAGTGCGAGCGAAGGCTAGCAAAAGACTGGGAAGTGACCAACTAGAGAGCAATAAAAGTCATAATCATGCAGAGCGACAAAGTAACATTGAATTGGGCATAAAAATGATATGACTATTCTGAAATTCAAAGATCATCAAGGCATAGTAGACTTTTCAGTCATAAACATGTGTAAGCATGTGCCAAGTCAATCCAAGAATTCTCCAAAGGGAAATACCACTTCAATATGCCAAACCATGAACAATGCAATGCATGTAAATCATTTCAACAACACATTATGTACTCTAGCTATTTGGGATCAGCCACAAGGAAAGCATGAACACTAGGAATGCATTGTAAACATAGCACTATGTCGCTACAAGCTGGTCTCTAAATCATAAGTACAAGCATATGCACAAGAGTAGAAACGAAAAGAGTTCATACCGGTTTTCCTTGTTGCATCCCTTTCGTCGATCTTCGTCATTACTGCCTTGTCACTTGCACGGTTGAACGTAGGAAAATATAATCAAGTGCAAATTCCATCACGGACTCGAGCTGAATCTGCAACAAAGCAAACTAAAGAGATAAAAGAAAATATTTTTGGATTTTTCAAAGATTTAGCGAAAGAAAAAGAAAAGATAAATCTTTTTTTTGTTTTTGCAAGATAAAAGAACAAAGAAGAACGGGCAAAAACTTCTAAAAGATCAAAGCGAACAAAATAAAAACGGATAATACAATGGAAACGTGAGAAGGGCACGTACTCCCCCAAGCTTAGGCTTTTGGCCTAAGTTGGTAGCAGCTACTGCCCCCAGGAGCCTCCTGCTCCGGGGTAAGGGTAATTCCAGGGGTGGTATGCGCCCTCCGGTGCGTACACTGAAGTCCTCGGGTCCTCCCATGAGGAAGGTCCTTCCCTCCAAGCGGAAGAAGACCCCTCGCCATGCTCGGTGAAGGTCTCTCCCTGAAAAGGTGGGAGCTCACCATGCTCCTCCTCATCGGGCTCAACCCCCTCCATGGGGTTATGCGGCTGGTAATTAGCCATGAACTCATCGAACTAAATTTCGTTGAAGGACCATCCGTTCCTGCGAGTGTTATCAAACAAAAGTGGTGCAGGTAGACGGATCTCACGAGTAATGGTCCTTTCAAACCTCAAAATATAATTAAGGTTACCAAACTGAGAAGTCATGGTAACAAACTTATGCCTCTTCATAGCCGCAAGATCGATACTTGCGTATGAAAAGGGAACATCATCAGGATGCGGGGTGCGCTCAAGAGACTCAAGGATAAGTGTGGCGTAAACGCCACCATATAAATTGCCTTTGTTACTGTTCGAAACAAGGCGCCGAGCAATCAAGGCACCCACATTATACTCATTCTTACCAGAAAGGGCATTCGCATAAATAGCGAAGTCTGGTGCAGAACCATTGATCGTGTTGTCACGAGCTAACACCCCTCTAGCTACAAAATACGCAAAATACCTGAGGTGTGGAAACAAGATGCTGGAAATCTTCGTGCGCCGAATGTCGGTCTCCTCCTGGCAGCAAAGGGAGTTGAAGAGGGTCCTCAACCCGGAAGGTTGCATGGTCATCTTAGCTGTCTGACCAACGTTTGTCACACCTATTATATCACAAAACTGTGCCAAAGACATGGTTATGAGATCATTATAAAGTTTGAACTCGACGGTTCCAGCATCATGGTTATAACAAAAACTGTTAACAAAGCAGGAGGTAAGCTTATTGTATTGCACCACACGGCATAAAGCTAGCCGTGTCAAACCTGCATTGGCACAAAGGCCATAAAATTCCTCCTTAATTCCTGCAGCTGTAAGAAAATCATCGCATGGATACATCATTGCGCATGCTGGATTTGTGTCTTCCAACAACTCAAGGGGCACATGATCTTCATTGTAGCTCACCCTAACTGCTGAGGGTGACGCTGCAGCTCTAGTAAATCGATCGGAGCGCTCGGGCTTCTTCTTTCCAAGCCACCCCTTTGCTTTTCCAAAGAAACTCATTTCTGAAAAGAAAAAATACAATTCACAAAAACAAGGATTTAAACAAAGTGAGTTGAGGCAAACTACTCTACTCACTTACCTAAGGCATAAACTTGCATCAAAACTTGGAAAATAAAATTCTACACATGCATGCAAGCTCATATGAACAGCACCAAGAGCTAATAAATACTCACAAATGAGGCCACCAATAAAAAATCTAATTAGAGGGGTGAAGGAGTCACATACCAGGGAGTATTTGCTCAAAATTTCAGCTCGAATGATGGGCTATAGAGAGAGATCGAAAATCGCCTCCAAGAATAGCAAGAACGTAAGAACAAAGTGAAGAACTCGTGTTTTTGGAGAGAGAGGAAGGAGGAGGGAGAAGACATACCTGGAGGTGGGGCCTGTGGGCCCAAGGCGCCCTGTGGGCGCGGCCAGGGGCCAAGCCGCGCCAGCTGGCCGCCTGGGCCACTGGTGGCCCCCCCTGGTCAGCCCCAGGTGCTTCTGGGTCACTCCCGGCATGGAAATTTTTAATATAATTTTTCTGGAATTTTTCTGACAACTTCACTGTTGAAAAAATTTCAAAGTTCAAAAAGCTGCGATACTTTCTGAAAACTTGAAGCAGTGATTAGAGTTGTGAAGTTTCAAAAACATATAAACTTGGTACAGCAAGGAAAAATAAAGTTAAGGCAAATGAAAACATAATGAGCTCCACTTTCTACCTATATAAAACATGCTTACTAGCAAGGTTGATCAAGTCTTACCAACAAACCGGCGATGCATAGAGAAAAAAGTCTCACCTCTCATGAAGTGATCATTACACCTTTACTTTAATGGACATTGTCCCCACCATGATGGTTTTGTATTTGTGGTGTACATGTAGAGGACAATCCCATTCTCCAATATTCACAGTCTCGATATTCTCTATAGAGTTGAGGCCATGCCTTTTGTCAATCTTCTTCGGAAAATACACCGTGTGTTCTTTGTCATTCACATTGAAAGTAACCTTTCCCTTATTCCAATCAATAACGGCACCTGCGGTGTTATGAAAAGGTCTACCAAGAATAATAGACATGCTCCCATCCTCGGGCATGTCAAGCACAACAAAATCAGTAAGGATTAAACAATTAGCAACTTCAACGGGAACATCCTCACAAATACCTATGGGAACGGCTGTTGACTTGTCAGCCATCTGAAGAGAGATATCTGTAGGGATTAGTTTTTCTAAACATAATCTTTTGTAAAGAGAAAAGGGCATAACACTCACTCCTGCTCCAAGATCACATAGAGCAGTCCTGACATAATTATTCTTTATGGAGCAAGGAATGGTGGGTATACCTGGATCACCAAGCTTCTAAGGAATCTTGCCACTAAAAGAGTAGTTAGCAAGCATAGTAGATATTGCTTCATTAGGAACTTTTCTTTTATTAGTAACAATATCTTTCATATATCTCGAATAAGGAGGTAACTTAATAGCATCAGCCAAAGGAATTTGCAGAAAAAGAGGTTTCATCCACTCGCAAAACTTATTGTAATGCTCTTCTTCTTTAGTTTTGAGAGACTTACCTGGAAAGGGCATGGATTTCTGTACCCATGGTTCTCTTTCCTTCCCATGTCTTCTTGCGATAAAATCTTCTCTAGTGTATTTCTTGCGTTTGTCGAGTGCTTCTTCTTCTCGAACTTCGAGTGGATCATTCTTTTCAATATCCTTTTCAGGCTCAGCACCGTCTTCAGTCTCAGCATCGGAGGTAGATATACTATTTGGATCATTGGAATTGTCAGCTTCTTTGTGCTTCTTCTTCTTCTTCGGAGGGCTAACAATTTCTTCTTCCTGTATTTGAGAATTTTGCTCGATCCTCTTCGGACGCCCTTCTGGATAGAGAGGATCTTTAGTGCTAGTTCCTCCTCGGGTTTTAATCCCGAAGGCCTGTATATCCTGTTTGGCATTATTAGCTAGCAAATCTTTTTGCACATTAGAAAATTGATCAAGCTGAGTTTGAACCATATGAAAATTCTTCACAAGACATTTAACATCATTAACTGTTCTACCTAGAACATCAAGCAAACTTTTGATAGCAAGGGAATTATCATGCAACTGACTTTGTATCCTCTCATTAAAGTGATTTTGCTTCATAATGAAATTATCAAGATCATCTAAACATTGATCAGGAGGCTTACCATGAGGAATGTCACTTGCATTGAAATCTAAAAGGGAGTGTACCTCTACCATAGGAGGGTGAGTGGTAGGCTCACACAACTTCTCAATGGGGGGTAGATTCTTCACGTCTTTAGTTTTAATACCCTTCTCTTCAATAGACTTCTTAGCTTCCTGCATATCTTCGGGGCTTAGGACAAGCATGCCCCTTTTCTTTGGTGGTGGAGGTGGTTCAGGGACGGACTTATCTTCGTGGTTCTTGGCAATCTTGTCCATGAATTCTTCTGCATCGTCCGATGTTCTTTTCCTGAAAACACACCCAACACAACTGTCCAAATAGGATCTAGACTCATCAGTTAGACCAGCATAAAATATATCAATTAATTCATTCTTAGGGACTCCATGTCCCGGTCTAGCCTGGATCAGACTGCAATACCTCCCCCAAGCTTTAGGGAGGTTATCATCCTGCAACTGTTTAAAGTTATAAATTCTTCGTAAAGCAGCATGTTGCATATGAGTAGGAAAATACTTATCAACAAAAGAGTGAGCTAAGTCTTGAGGACTCCTAATGGAACCACATGGTAGTGCATCGTACCACGCTTTAGCACCTTCCTTTAAAGAGAAAGTAAAAAGCTTAGTAACATAGAAATTTTGTATCTTCTCATATGTAGTAAACAAGCCACCTAACTCAGTGAGTTTTGTTAGGTGTGAAATAGCATCATCATTTTCTCTGCCATAAAAGGGGTCAGCTTCAACCATAGATATAAGTGAAAGATCAACAGAGAAATTATAATCAGGATCATTGATGCATATAGGAGACGTAGCAAATTTAGGATCAGGAACGGTCTTGTTCTTCAGGGAATGTTTTTCGAGAAGCTTCTTAATAGCATCAGGGTCAGAGCCGTCAAACTCTGTTAGCTCCCTGCATAAATCATCATCGAGTATAATATAATCATCATCAAGGAGTCTCTCCTTGAGTTTACTCAAATCGAGATAAGTGTAAGTTCCATAAAAAGGATAGCAAGTGTCGGGAATTTCAATTCCAGATTTTTTTTGCAGCAGCGATCTGTTTCTCAAGAGAATGACTAAGTGAACCAATATCATCAAGAGTAGTAGAAGCATTATCAAAAGTATCGGACATAGTAACAGATTCACTAGAGGCATCATGTGGTGGAGGTGAAGCAAACTTACTCATAACTGAAGGTGAATCAAGTGTGCCACTAGTGTTCAGAACAGTACCTTTTCTTGTACGGGATGGTAAGATCGGGACCTTGGGGTCTTCTTACTTACCCATAGCGGATAAATTGCAGCAGGTAAAATACTTCAAGTAGACTTGTGAATAAAGCTATGCTCCCCGGCAACGGCGCCAGAAAACAAGCTTGATAACCCACAACTTCAAGGGATCGAGATAGTCTTCGCGGGTAAGAATAACCCAATTTATAGATTCGACTCAAGGGGATCCAAAGAATATCCACAGGCTTTGACAGTGGAGTTTTCAATTCTACCGCACCTGAGATACACTTACTTGCAATAAGACATTAGTAGTAACTACGATATGGAGGTGATGATAGCAACGGTAATAGTAAAACAGCGAAAGTAAACAACTAGTAACCAGCAGGATTAAAACATTGTAGGCTAGGGAGATGGATGGTTGGGTGCTGCATGGATAAGACACATCATGTATTTGTTGGGGATCGGCGCAAAAAACAAAAAAATTCCTACCTACGAGTCCCGAACCCAAGATCTATGCTATGCTGATGTATGTAACGGAAGGAATCGGTGTTCATACCTTTGAAGACCGAAAGAGGGAAACGTTCCTCAAACGTGGTTGGTGTAGACTCTGATCCTACGACCTCCCTGTCGTGTTGAAGAACCTCCGACGATGAAATAGCACCACACGTGTAGTGACTCGCATGATTACACACGTACGGTGCAACTGACGTCCCTCCGGGCTCCGAACCAGAAGAGCAGCGGAAAGAAGATTGATCCGGATCCCGATTCCGGCAGCGCGACGGCGTCCGGATGTTGGTGAAACCCACAACCAGGTGCAAACTCCAAACCAGGGGAGTCCGCTCTAGGTCGGAGAAAGAGAGATAGAGAGAAACTCAATGTTGTATAGAAAAAGGCACGCCCATTCCTCCTTATATAGGCCAAGGAGGGGCTCCACCCCCTGCCCTTCCCCCGTGTGGGACTAAACCCCCAAGGGGGGGAGAGTGGTGCGGCTAGGAGGGGGGATGGGCCCCTCCCTTGGCGCCAAGCCCAAGGGGGGAGGCTCCCCCTTCCCCTCATGGGCCTTTTAAGGCCCAAATACCTTTTCACCTTTTTAATTAATCATTTAAATCATTTTTAATATTTAATTCTGTCAATTAAATAATAAAACATATTTAAACATTAATATATATTATTTTGAACCTTTCAAAATGTCCGGAACAGCTTCCGGCACCTCCCGGTACATTTCCGGTGTTTTCTCTCTTTTCACCGATGATCCCGAATCAATCCTTAATACATCGATTTCCCTTAAGTGTGACACCCTACGGTCTGGGAAACAGTAGACATGATCGAGACACTCTCTGACCAATGACCATCATGTGGGATCTGGTTACAATCCTTGATGTGCCCCTACGCTCCCATCGAATAAACTTCATCGTTGTTGAACCGTTAACAATATGACTTGATCCCTTTGTGCTTCGGTACTATGTTTGTCAGAGGTATGATCGTCGGTATCCAATACCTAGTTCTTCCTCGTCTCCTACATAACATGTTTACTCTTCTGTGAATATTACATCTCTTGTGACCTAGTCACTTGCTTGCAAGCTATTGATGCAACACCACCGAGTGGGCCCAGAGTACCTATCCGTCACTCGGATTGACAAATCCCACTCTGATCTATTTCATACTCATAAACATATCTACTTCGGAATACCCAAGATACACCTTTTCAGTTACCATGTTTCAGTGTAACGGTTAATGCACTCAAAGCATCCTAATAGATAGCAATTATGTATGATCATCACGGTCTAAGGATTCAGTCACTATGTTATTAAGTCATCGCAATGCTGAACTTATGTGACTTGATCACACTGCAATGCTTAAGGTGGGTGTGTGTTCATCACATCATTCTCCTAATGATATGACCTCATTGTCAATAGACTATTATGTTCTCATGATCAGGAAACCTTGATCATCAATTGCCCAATGAGCTAGTATGCCTGAGTTTAACTAGGGACCAGGTTGTTATATATCACACGTGTATTAATGTTTCCGCTTAATACAGTTCTACCACAATATATAACGTATTATGAACAAACAGATATGTGACAAATATCTTTATTAATTTGCCTCTAGGGCACATATCCAACAGTATTTAACTTGGGGCAGGCACACAGAAAAGCAATGATCATTTAGGCATAAATCAAACATCAGGCATGTATCCCACAGGTAGTTGTACGTGCTTGCAATAAGAACTTGCACAACATCTTTTGTCCTACCATCCCACTACGAACGGGGCCAAAAGGAACTTATGGAGATTAAGGTGCTCCTGTCAAAGAGCACCGGAACAAAGCATTAACAATCAATGGATACACGGAATCCTCAAATTATAGTCCATCCCCTTTGGTGTCCGAAGCTGTCACCTTTGGGATCGCCGGTTCCGGACTATAACAGGTGCATACAACTCATAGATAGGATCAAGAACACAAATATATTCATGAAAACACAAAGGGTTCAGATCTGAAATCATGGCACTCGGGCCCAAAGTGACAAGCATTAAGAGCAACAAGTTGAAGCAAAGATGAGAAACAACAATCTAGATGATAGGCAACATGCCCCCAACAATCTGATAAACTATTACATGATCTAACTCATCCAATCCCTACCATCCCCTTTGCCTACAGCAAGGAATTACTCACACATGGATGGAGAAGTCATGGAGGGAGGATGGAGTGGTGATGATGATGACGATGGCGATGATCTCCCCTCACTGGAGGCCGAAAAAGCCTCCAAATTAGCCCTCCCGGAGAAGAACAGAGGGTGGCGGCGGCTCCGCGATGAGAATTGGGAAAACGACTTCTGTTTCGGGGTTTTTCCGTCACGGGAATAAATAGGAGCGTAGGTAGGGCACCAGAGGAGGGGGAGGCCCCCAGGCGTCCAGAGGGCGCGGCCCCACCCCTGGCCGCGCCAGGGGGGCGCCTTGGCTCCCCTCTGGTCTCACTTCTGGCTTCTGGGTCCTTCGGGTGCGTGGATTTTCTGGTCTTTTTCTGGAAATTTTCTGAGACGTCCAAAAATCCATTTGCCTGCGCACAATAAAACCATACAGGCAGCTCTGCTGAAAACAGCGTTAGTCCGTGTTAGTTTCATCCAAATCATGCAAGAATGAGGGCAAAACAATAGCAAAAGTGTTTGGAAAAGTAGATACGTTTGAGACGTATCAATATGCGGCCAACGATGTACAACACTCGCACTCGTGTCGCTATCGGATTCTCGACAACAGGTGAAGGAACATGAACATAAGCTAAGACATAAATATATATAGGCCCAGGGCATACACTCGCCACTGGTATTTATTACATCATCTCAGAGATCACAAGATCCAACAGTACATCATGCATCATACAGAAGGCACACACGACCGAGTACGGCCAAAATCCAAATGGCCCTAGAGAGGGATGCACATAAACATGTCCACACACGAAACGTCGGAACCCAACTATAGGCCTACTGGGTGAAGTCCTCCTCATCGTCATCCTCCGGTGGCACCTCCACGAAGTAGCGTCCGGTGCTCGGGTCGAGGTAGTAATCAACTGCAGTGGCCGATCAGGCAAAACATAAAAAGGGGAAAAGAAAGCAAGGGGTGAGATTATATCAATGCATTTATAACTAACTTTGACGCCCCCAAAATCAGACCGTGTACAGTAATCATACACGCAAGGTACACGATCGAGATCAGGGACTCACGGTGAGATATCACAACACAACTCTACAAATAAAATAATACAAGTTGTATAATACAAGCCAGGGGCCAGGAGGGCTCGAATACAACAGATCGAGAGCACAAAGTCAGCGGAAGCAATAGTATCTAAGTACAGACACAAGGGTACAAGGTTGCCTTAAGAAGGCTAGCACAAAATCAACACGATCGAAAAGGCGAGGCCTCCTGCTTGGGAACTTCCAAACTACTCCAGGTCAAAGGGGAACTCAACATCATAGAAGGCATCGGGGATCTTCATGTTGTGGTGGCCGACATCGGGGGCCTTCTTCTCCTGGGCTCCAAGGCTCCAACGTCGACTGTAGCGGCCGATCAGGCAAAACAAAAAGGGGGGAAATAAAGCAGGTGAGTATCTAGCATACCCGCGAGTCTTACGTCCGCTACTAAGCATTTATGCATTTGTATCAAATGGAAAGGGGAGGTTGTATATAGTGGACTGCAAGGTAGAAAGTCAGAATAAGGATAAGAAGCTAGGCCTATCGAAGACTAGCATCTTCCGACGAGTCTTGCAGCATGAGGTAAGAATCAGCCAACAGTTTAATATAACAGTAATGAAAGTAACAATGCAACAGAAGTTGCTGCAACATTGTATAATAATAAGTTGTAATTATTAATAATATCCATGCCTCCGAGTTCCCTCCCTCGACAACCCCGCGAGGGATAAAACCCGGAACCAACAGTTTAATAGTAGTAGTTTGTAGTGGTAGGATTTGGCTTCAGCATAAAGCGCCCTGTTACCGTGCACACGGCTATTCGAATAGATCAATCTTCCCTGGAGGGGTGCACTAGTGTGACACTACACGCTCGGATCTCCAGGGTGGCGTACACCTGGTTAGGGAGCACCCCACCGAGGCTATCCGACACAATGCAGTCCATCCTACGGCTCATCAGAGAGGTCCCCGCCGGTCTACAGCCCTAAGGGCAAGGGGGTCATGGGCCTATCAACCCTCGCTCTCTGGGTCGTTGCGAGGAGGGTGAATTCCAACGCCGCAGCGCGATCCGTCCCTACCGCAATGCTGAACTGGACGTCTTTCATAGCTTTCGAACGAGGCTACATTGCGGAGGCGCCCAAACGCGTAATCCCACATATAGGTAGTGCGTACAAGCCAAAAGGCTACTCAAGTCATCCGCCGAACCCGTTAAGCATTTTATTAGTTTTCTGACGAGACAACCGTTATCGTTGCCCCTTATTGAATGAGTCGCGGACAACGACAACAGTCAGGACCACCAGTAACGTCGGTGCCTGCCCTGACGTCCAACCAACTCGTGCGGTTACCAACAAGGTGAACCGTCTCCTTACCTTGTCTCGCGTTTACTCCGAAGAGCTCGACTTTCGTACAACAGGATACCCTTCGGCCACGAACAGTACCAGGCCCGCCGCACACCGGTGGAATACACCTGACCTGTCGTTCCGCTAAGATTCCCTGCGCGGGCACCGTTGGGTCACCCGGCTCCTTACCTGTAAGGACACCAGTTGATTCGAGTGCCTACAATCAAGTGAAACCAGGAGGAATCACCCTCGATGGTACACTTGAAGAGGTTCGACAGAGACATCAGCGGAATGAACTAAAGAGGAATATTCTCGTATCACCCCGGTGGTGCCGAGACACCAGCGGAATGAACTAAAGAGTAATACCCTCATATCATCCCAGTGATGCTACGCTACTGAGCCGACGAGAGTGAAATATGAGTCCGTCCACGCGTAAGTCAAACTCGAAGCGACTCGGCAGAGTCTCGCCGTTGTAGGTTCCCTATGGCGTCTGCATTGATCTGTACCTGTTGCAGTTGTAATATTTTGTAATCCGCGTTCACTCACCAGAGTGATCACGGCCCGCTATTCTAAACCTAGCTAACAATGCGCAGGGTTCACTGCTGAATATATTATATATTTATAAGGCAGCATAGGACAAAGAAAAGTACATCAAGGGGCGACAAAAACAGGTTATGCAATAGAATAGGTAAGCAACGTAGCAGCAGCAGTAACAATGCCTAGTGCAAGAAATGTACGGAAAAGATAGGCGATATCTGGGGAAGAGAATGGCTTTGCTTGCCTGGAAGCTCGGTAGTATGGGTACAATCGTCGACGAAGTAGTCGTACTCGGCAACGGTGTTGTCGGCGGCAGGGTCGGGGTCTATCGAAGAATAAAGGGGGAGAAACAATAAATACACGGCAATAATAGCAATACAAAAGCAAGACATGGAAATTGAATTGCACACGATGTTCTAACGCAGTGTTAAGTGTTTCAGGTGAAGTGGGAATTTATCCGGGGATGACTCATCGGTACCAATTGTTTATCGGACCGATGATCCGGAGGGGGGAAGGTTCCATGTCTGCAGTGTTAGAGACATCTGAAAGACATGTGGATAGTGGATCCATGTTCGGTGATCCATTCTGAACAACTTTCATGTTCAGAAAATTTTCATCCAGAAAGATTTACCGGCTCCGGGTGATTACCGGACAGTGCAAACGGAGGGGGAATGTCTCGTGTTCGGTATGTTAGAGGGGTGCGGTGGGTGTATGGGTAGCGTATTCGGGTTTGTGATATTTTTCTGATCAATTTTCATGTATAAAGTTTTTTGATCTGATATACGGATTCAAAGATATTAATATTTGAAGTTTAAATCATTTTCTAGCAATTTCTGGATTTTCTTTTAATTATTAAATCAACATTATCTATAAGTCTGTTGACTGGTCAAACTTACAGATAGGGCCCTGCTGTCATAGAGTGTAACTATTTCCAATGATTTATTTTATTAATAATATTAACAAGGGATGGGTCCCATATGTCATAGGCTATTTATTTAGCCGATTTATTTAATCCAAATTCTAATTAATGGCAGAGGACCTATTTGAAAATTTCAGGAACTTCTTTGTAAACTCAAATCGTTTTATCTGCACATATGGCCTCGGGCTTAACTCTACTAGCTCATCACAGATTTTTGCATATTTGCTATTTTTCTACGAATTAATTGGTGCATCATTTGGAATTGGTCCAATGGAACAAATTGAAGCTGGTTAGACCAACTACTTGCACATATTAATTTTACAAATTTTGGATTTTGCTTTCATCTATTTTTTCTGCTGTTTTGTTGCCAACAAAGGAGGGTTCAGCAGCAGTTTTCAGAGTAGCAGTTAACAGCTTCAGCAGCAGCAACTTGGCGGGCAGCAGTAGCCCAGCTGAGCAGCAGCAGCCGCGCAGCTTGGCACGGGGTGGCGCCAGGCGGCCAGGGTGACCAGGAGCTAGCCGGCCGGCGGCCATAGCTGCACACACACCGCACACAGGCGTTGTACACACACCACGCACACTCAGCACGCACAAGCACACACAGTCATGGCCATGGCAATGGCAATGGACATTGGCCAACGACGGGCACGCCTGCGGGCCGGGCAGCAGGGGAACAGGGCGAAGGCGGCCTCGGCCAGCAGGGGAGCGGGGCGAAGGCGGCCTTGGCCAACAAGCGAGCAGCAGCACGCGCGCAGGGTAGGAGGAGCTGAGCTTCGTTCATGGCGGCTGTGGCGCGTACAGACGTTTTGACGGCGACAAAATGTGACGGGGAAGAGGAGTATCGGCACGGGGGCTCACCATGCGGCACAAGGAGGCCAGCGAGAGGCTTAGGAGCGCAGAGGGCGGCCGGACTCGACGCCGGACGTCGACGGCCGTGATGAAGAAATGGCGACGATGGCAAGCGCACCGTGGCTCCCGGCTCGAGCTTGAGGGCGGAGTCGGACCTGGAGGAGCTCGGCGGCGCCCCTGAACACCACGGCGGAACTTGGGGTGGCCGGTGGCCGCAGCGGTGCCCGACGACGGCGGCGGCTCCGTCGGGCACGAGCTTGATCCAGAGCGGGCGGCGCGAGGGAAAAGGGGTGGGAGGCGCGCGGCTAGGGTTTCCAGGGGGCTCGGGGACGCCGATATAGTCGCTGGCGACCGCCCGATGAGCGCCATGGCGGCACGGTGAGGCCTGGCCGGTGTGGATGCACGCCACGGCCTCCCGTGAGCAGTAGGAAGAGGAAGGGCATGGAACAGGGCTGGGCCCGGTTGGGCTTCGCACTGGGCACTGGATAGCTCTCCATTTTCTTTCTCTTTTCTTATAACCTTTCCATTTATGTCTTATTTTATTTTGCTAACAATTGATTTTTTTTAAATACAAATCTTGTTCCACAATTTGTGTTGGACATTATAACAGTGCCACAAAAAGTTTGGGCACAAAATAAATTCATTTAAGATTTCATTTGAATATGCAATGATTAAAAGAGGCTATTTTCGTCACTGTTTGAATTGCTAAGATATTTATATGCCACTATAAATATCCATCACCATGGTATCTTGGTCTACTGATTTTTGTGCATTTAACAAAATTGTTTGCATAATTTTTGGGCAATGTTTTATTTCCACTTAGATTTGGAATTTTTATTTGGGTTGAATCTGGATCACTATGATCAAGGGTGATCATCCATGCTTAACCACAGTGACTTGGCAAAAGTAAAAATGATTACTGTAGTGTGACACTCGGGGTGTTACAAATCTCCCCCACTACAAAGAATTCTTGTCCCGAGAATTAAAAGGTAGTGGAAGGGGTAAAGCTTTGGTTTCGTATTCTAACGATTCTTATGGTGCTTGTTGCCCTTCTCAAAGAGGTTAATCCTTTGCGTTGATGTCTTCACTCCTCTACATCGGTGCATCTCGACGAGTTGATTCCTTCCTTCGGGGCTTCATCGTACTTACGAATAGGTTGGGGGTAAAACTTAGGGGGTCGGATTGGTACCAGGTTAATCAATTGAGGTTGTCCGAGGGGATGGGGTACAACGTATCTTCCGAGTTTAACTCTGGGGAATACATCGAGAGAATCAAAAGAAGGTTTGAGAAGTTTCCAAGCGGATAGACATGCATTCGATGTCGATGAAGGATGATGGAAAGGGAGTCCAGAGCATCAGGCATAAGTACTGCGTCTGATATCGGACCGAATATCGCAAGGTAGATGACAAGAGTCAGGTTTTGATCCTGTGGAACTGTGGGTTATGGGCCCACAGGGGGTGGTGACATTTTATGCGATTAGGACGCAAGGTTTGTCAAATAATAGCTTGTCAACAATTTTTTGTCAACAACGTCGATACCAAGGGCGAGGGAAAATGAGAACCATTTTCCCGCTCGTTAAAACGAGGCGGACCAATTGGCAAGGTTCTCGTCCATAGGTGGTTATTATAATGCCATCAACAATAGCAACATGTTATACTGACTGAGTAGCGCATCGAGGTGTTTTCATAAGCAGGGAATTATCACTGCTCAGATACGTTATATTACAAGGGAGGTTAAACAGACCAATGGAAAAGAAATGTGATGATACACAAGTATCAGGTGTATATCCTTTCCAAGGGGAAGCAGAGCAAGATATACATGACCAAGTTCGTATAGGCACGGAGTCAAAGGAGGTTGTCGATGATAACACAAATCATCGAGGGGCAGGGATGGTATTTCACACGATGAACCCAATGGACACATGGAAGAAGCCATGTAAGATTAGTCGGATAATAATCCACCAAAGGTCGGGTGGTTCGCAAAGAATCTGAGGCGAGTATCGGCACTCAACTAGAAGGAGAAAGAATGCAAAGGCATCGGATCATAGAAGCGTCGGAATAATTCGATGCTTAAGTACAAGGGAATTATGATTTCCAGATCGGGAGGTGGAGGTAATTATCCATACGGACATTATCGGTGGCAGGGGATTGCAAAGCCGATGAACCCGTAGGTTCTCGAGAATTTATCGGAGAGTATCTTCGGAATCTTCTGGCGAGTAAGCGATCATCTTGGGTGAAGGGTTCTCCGGGTAGATGCGACCACGAGATCCTAATGTCAGAGTTAGAAAAATTTCCCGAAAGGATAAGAGAGTAGAATCCCAGAGTAAAGGTACGAAGAAAAGGATCCTAATACCACCCAGTTTGCGACGTGGGCCGATAAGCCACACGACACAGTTAGTAAAGTAGTTTTGCAAAGACTAGACTTGACTTCGACCAAGGAGTTGGAAGGGGGTATCCTACAGGCAGTCGGCTCTCATACTAACTTGTGACGCCCCCAAAATCAGACCATGTACAGTAATCATACACGCAAGGTACACGATCGAGATCAAGGACTCACGGTGAGATATCACAACACAACTCTACAAATAAAATAATACAAGTCGTATAATACAAGCCAGGGGCCACGAGGGCTCGAATACAACAGCTCGAGAGCACAAAGTCAGCAGAAGCAATAGTATCTGAGTACAGACACAAGGGTACAAGGTTGCCTTAAGAAGGCTAGCAAAAAATCAACACGATCGAAAAGGCGAGGCCTTCTGCTTGGGAACCTCCAAACTACTCCTGGTCAAAGGGGAACTCAACGTCGTAGAAGGCATCGGGGATCTTCATGTTGCGGTGGCCGACATCGGGGGTCTTCTGCTCCTGGGCTCAAAGGTTCCAACAACGACTGCAGCGGCCGATCAGGCAAAACAAAAAGGGTGAAATAAAGCAGGTGAGTATCTAGCATACCCGCGAGTCTTACGTCCGCTACTAAGCATTTATGCATTTGTATCAAATGGAAAGGGGAGGTTGTATATAGTGGATTGCAAGGTAGAAATTCAGAATAAGGATAAGAAGCTAGGCCTATCGAAGACTAGCATCTTCCGACGAGTCTTGCAGCATGAGGTAAGAATCAGCTAACAGTTTAATATAACAGTAATGAAAGTAACAATGCAACAGAAGTTGCTGCAGCATTGTATAATAATAAGTTGTAATTATTTATAATATCCATGCCTCCGAGTTCCCTCCCTTGACATCCCCGCGAGGGAGAAAACCCGGAACCAACAGTTTAATAGTAGTAGTTTGTAGTGGTAGGATCTGGCTTCAGCATAAAGCGCCCTGTTACCGTGGACACGGCTATTCGAATAGATCAATCTTCCCTGCAGGGGTGCACTAGTGTGACACTACACGCTCGGATCTCCAGGGTGGCGTACACCTGGTTAGGGAGCACCCCACCGAGGCTATCCGACACAACGCAGTCCATCCTACGGCTCATCAGAGAGGTCCCCGGCGGTCTACAGCCCGAAGGGCAAGGGGGTTATGGGCCTATCACCCCTCGCTCTCCGGGTCGTTGCGAGGAGGGTGAATTCCAACGCCGCAGCGCGATCCGTCCCTGCCACAATGCTGAACTGGACGTCTTTCAGAGCTTTCGAACGAGGCTACATTGCGGAGGCGCCCAAACGCGTAATCGCACGTATAGGTAGTGCGTACAAGCCAAAACGTACTCAAGTCATCCGCCGAACCCGTTAAGCATTTTATTAGTTTTCTGACGAGACAACCGTTATCGTTGCCCCTTATTGAATGAGTCGCGGACAACGACAGCAGTCAGGACCACCAGTAATGTCGGTGCCTGCCCTGACGTCCCACCAACTCGTGCGGTTACCAACAAGGTGAACCGTCTCCTTACCTTGTCTCGCGTTTACTCCGAAGAGCTCGAATTTCGTACAACAGGATACCCTTCGGCCACGAACAGTACCAGGCCCGCCGCACACCGGTGGAATACACCTGACCTGTCGTTCCGCTGAGATACCCTGCGCGGGCACCGTTGGGTCACCCGACTCCTTACCTATAAGGACACCAGTTGATTCGAGTCCCTACCATCAAGTGAAACCAGGAGGAATCACCCTCGATGGTACACTTGAAGAGGTTCGACAGAGACATCAGCGGAATTAACTAAAGAGGAATATTCTCGTATCACCCCGGTGGTGCCGAGACACCAGCGGAATGAACTAAAGAGGAATACCCTCATATCATCCCAGCGATGCTACGCTACTGAGCCGACGAGAGTGAAATACGAGTCCGTCCACGCGTAAGTCGAACTCGAAGCGACTCGGCAGAGTCTGGCCGTTGTAGGTTCCCTATGGCGTCTGCATTGATCCGTACCTGTTGCAGTTGTAATATTTTGTAATCCGCGTTCACTCACCAGAGTGATCACGGCCCGCTATTCTAAACCTAGCTAACAATGCGCAGGTTCACTGCTGAATATATTATATATTTATAAGGCAGCATAGGACAAGGAAAATTACTTCAAGGGGCGACAAAAACAGGTTATGCAATAGAATAGGTAAGCAACGTAGCAGCAGCAGTAACAATGCCTAGTGCAAGAAATGTACAGAAAAGATAGGCGATATCTGGGGAAGAGAATGGCTCTGCTTGCCTGAAAGCTCGGTAGTACGGGTACAATCGTCGACGAAGTAGTAGTACTCGGCAACGGTGTTGTCGGCGGCAGGGTCGGGGTCTATCGGAGAATAAAGGGGGAGAAACAATAAATACACGGCAATAATAGCAATACAAAAGCAGGACATGGCAATTGAATTGTACATGATGTTCTAACGCAGTGTTAAGTGTTTCAGGCGGAGTGGGAATTTATCCGGGGATGACTCATCGGTACCAATTGTTTATCGGACCGATGATCCGGAGGGGGAAGGTTCCATGTCTGCAGTGTTAGAGACATCTGACAGACATGTGGATAGTGGAATCATGTTCGGTGATCCATTCTGAACAACTTTCATGTTCAGAAAATTTTCATCCGGAAAGTTTTACCAGCTCCGGGTGATTACCGGACAGTGCAACCGGAGGGGGAATGTCTTGTGTTCGGTATGTTAGAGGGGTGCGGTGGGTGTATGGGTAGCGTATTCTGGTTCGTGATATTTTTATGATCAATTTTCATGTATAAAGTTTTTCGGTCTGATATACGGATTAAAAGATATTAATATTTGAAGTTTAAATCATTTTCTAGCAATTTCTGGATTTTCTTTTAATTATTAAATCAACATTATCTAAAAGTCTGTTGACTGGTCAAACTTACAGATAGGGCCCTACTCTCATAGAGTGTAACTATTTCCAATGATTTATTTTATTAATAATATTAACAAGGGATGGGTCCCATATGTCATAGGCTATTTATTTAGCCCATTTATTTAATCTAAATTCTAATTAATGGCAGAGGACCTATATGCAAATTTCAGGAACTTAGGAACTTATCTGTAAACTCAAATCGTTTTATCTGCACATCTGGCCTCGGGCTTAACTCTACTAGCTCATCACAGATTTTTGCATATTTGCTATTTTTCTACGAATTAATCGGTGCATCATTTGGAATTGGTCCAATGGAACAAATTAAAGCTGGTTAGACCAACAACTTGCACATATTAATTTTACAAATTTAGAATTTTCTTTCACCTATTTTTGCTGTGGTTTTGTTGCCAACGACGGCGGTGCTGCTGTAACTACTTGGGGTGGCCGGTGGCCGCGCCGGTGCCCGACGACGGCGGCGGCTACGTCGGGCACGAGCTCGATCCAGAGCGGGCGGCACGAGGGAAAAGGGGTGGGAGGTGCGTGGCTAGGGTTTCCAGGGGGCTCGGGGACGCCGATATAGTCGCCGGCGACCGCCCGATGAGCGCCACGGCGGCACGGTGAGGCCTGGCCGGTGTGGATGCACGCCACGGCCTCCCGTGAGCAGTAGGAAGAGGAAGGGTGTGGAACTAGGCTGGGCCCGGTTGGGCTTCGCACTGGGCACTGGATAGCTCTCCATTTTCTTTCTCTTTTCTGTTAACCTTTCCATTTATGTCTTATTTTATTTTGCTAACAATTGATTTTTTTTAAATACAAATCTTGTTCCATAATTTGTGTTGGACATTATAACAGTGCCACAAAAATTTTGGGCACAAAATAAATTCATTTAAGATTTCATTTGAATATGCAATGATTAAAAGGGGCTATTTTCGTCACTGTTTGAATTGCTAAGATATTTATATGCCACTATAAATATCCATCACCATGGTATCTTGGTCTACTGATTTTTGTGCATTTAACAAAAATGTTTGCATAATTTTTGGGCAATGTTTTATTTCCACTTAGATTTGGAATTTTTATTTGGGTTGAATCTGGATCACTATGATCAAGGGTGATCATCCATGCTTAACCACAGTGACTTGGCAACAGTAAAAGTGATTACTGTAGTGTGACACTCGGGGTGTTACACTAACTTCCTATGGTAAGACAAGGTAGTGGATGAGGTTGCAGCCGCACTAGCATATATGATGGCTAACGATCTACTAGAGTAGAGGTAAGATCCAAGAGTTTACGTTGACAACGTGTCATAGGTCTACTATCCACCTAATTACGCAAACATAACACAACCTTGTTCCTTCCTTGGTCCTCCTGGACGAAGAATGGCAGCCAAGGCACACACACGGTAGGCAAGTTTTAATCATGATCCAGTTTGATGTTATTCTATGAACAAGACGTAGGCTCTGAGTCGTCCATAACTGTGGACACGGCTTTTCGAAAAGATTTAACCCTACAGGGGTGTACCAACTGCCCATCATAGGCTTCGCATGTATGCTCGGTTTCCACTTGGCTGGGTAAACGCCTGAAACTCCAGAACGTCAGAGTCCCTCTAACTAATAACACGCAACTCCGGGTGGCCCCCAGTGAGTCGACACCCAACTCAAAAGCCGGTCGCGGTCTCGAATCGGTCTCTACCATTTGTCACAGGTTTGGATAGCCGGTTAATATCACATGAGACCGGGTCCTCAGCTGGACAAGGTGGGCCAGTAAGGAACCATGTCCTCACTGGTCCGGGTTGGTTTGAAAACAGCTGGGGTACCAACCAACACACACACGTTTGCAAATGTAAATCAGCTCGGGCCACCACTAGAATTGTACGAAGCTAGGTTGGTAATACAAGGGGGGGCCATAGAACCCCACACACGATTAGGCACGGTCAACCAAAGAACCAATACCCGGAACTCGGATCCTAGGTGACTCAAATGGAACAAAGAACCAGGCGGGAACAGCCCGGCCTCCCATCTTTCATCGAATATAATTAACATCAGTTTAATAAATATGAACCAACTTCTTAATTAACATGATATCCCAACCATAGCACAGGGTAAGCAGCAGTTTTCTACTCATACTAAGCACTGGTTGAGCAAGCAGTAACATAGAAATACCACAGTTTGCTGGGATGTGGGGATCATGGTTGTTTGGGTTTGATGGTGGCAAAAGTAAAGTGGATAGGATCAAAGCAACGTTCTAAGCTACAGCTAAGAAAGTAGGCTGAAAGCTATAAAGAGTGATATAAGTCTCCCCTTTGCCTGGATAGGTCGTCGACGAAGCACCAACTGGATCCTCGGGCTCGGTGTCGTAAATCTCCACGTAGATCTCCTCGGCCTTCTCAGGTGCTAACATAAGGTACCGGCAAGGAAAAACACACAAGTAAACAACGAGATCAAATGCACAATCATGGATGGGATGACCAAGTTTAATTTAACATGGTGTGACCCTATCTAGTCAAATTTAAATGAAGATGTTGACGACACGTCAACAACTTCATATGCAATTATTTATATTTTATGGCTTTGGTCATAGCCTTAACTTTGGTGTAAATAACATGGCAACATGGCATGGCATGATCAACAATAACGAGATAACAATAATAAGTGCATCGTGATCATAACTATCGATTTCGGAGACGGAGAAGTGCCGGTGAATTTGACACCAAAGGAAGTATCAAAGGAATGGCCACATGGGAGAGAAAGATGTGGTTGATCATGTGGCAAGAGTAAGCATGGAAAGGAATGCATGGGTGTGCCAACTTGTGGGACCCAAACAGGATCAAAAGATGACATGGGGGCGCAACAGCTGGTGATGGGGGTGGTGCAATTGCAACACACACTTAGCACTTGCAACCCCAGGCATGGCTGGTACCCCATGACCAGAGAGGTGCAATTTACTCCAAAGGTGCAAGGCACCAAGGCATGGGCAAACAAATTGGGGTGGAGCAAACAAGAAAATCCAACATGGCATGATCACATGTGGGTACAACTCCCCTCCACATTGTTCACAATTTTTTTATGTTGCTCAAACATAAAAACAGGGGTGACCATGTTGTTCAGCAGATTTTTCTACCCCATTTTGATATAGGACATGAGACCAAAAGATTTGAAATCAAACAGAATTCAAAATCCAAAAGGAATTGGATTTGAATTAAAATAAAAAGGAAAAAACATAAAAAACAGAGGGAAGGTCACTTGGGCCAGCCTCGGGTGCCAATGGCCCATCTGGGATGGCGCCCTGCGGAGGGAAGGTTGGCTGGGCCAAGCGCACCAGCACACGCTGGCCTGGCAGCTGCTGGCAAGCGGGCCAGGGCTGTCAGCCTCCCAGGAATTAACCAAAAAAAGAGGGGGCCTTTGCGCCGGGCGGGATACGAATCCGCGCCGCGCTGCTCACCAACCTGCCCCTTGCCACTGTGTTGCTGCGTGTTTACTGAACAAGCAGGCTACGGCGCCAAGGTAAGCAAGCTGCCACGACCTGACTGAACCTAGGCCGAACCTTTACCGTCGACGGCGAGGAAAAGCGGTGAGGCTAGCCTTGAGCTCAGTTCGCCGGCGACTCCACCTTTGCGCGGTATCTGTAGCCGGCACATCCAGCTACAGACTCGTGCTCTCCATTCTATCCTGCTCTCGACAGGGGGCGCGCTAGTCTTGTCGGTAGGTCATGACGTCAACGGCCTCCACTGCCTGCACCTTGACGAGGAGCTCGCCGCGGCCAGCTTCCGACGAAGGTGGCCTCCTCTACACTACGCTGCAGACTTGCAAAGGGCTCGGGGTCACACAAAAGGACATCCCCGAACACCACCACGGCGGGATCTGACCGGAACGGCGCCAAGGTGGCACCTTCCTCGCCGGAAAGTCACTGCTACATTGTTGCTCGCAGAAATTCAGAGAGTAGGCGATTCCAACTATCCTAAGGACGCGGGGATGGCGTCCAAACGCACGCTCTAGACGTGCACACGGTGCACGCGTGCACGCCTCGGCCAAGCTATGCGCCTCGGTGGCCACGCACGGCTCGCTAGAGCCACCACGGCGGCGACAGAGAACGTGTCGCAGAGAAGCCGGGCTACGCAGCGACTAGGAAGGAAAAGGCCGCGTCACGGCTCACCTCGGGGCTGCTGGAGACGACCCTGAGCTCGCCGTAGAGGAAGGAGGGGAAGAAGAAACGGGGCCGTCGCCGGAGACGAAGACGGCCGAGGCGGGGGTCGTCGTCGAGGAAGCGCTCCTCTTCACCAAGCTAGGATCTGCGGGGAGGAAAAGAAGAGCATCAGCGCGGGGACGGACTAGCGCGAGCACGGGATTGAAGAAGGGCAAGAACGGCGGCGAATTCGAGCGCTGCTCACCAGAGCCATGGCGGAATAGGGGAAGCTCGAGCGGGCGATGGAGGGCGGCGGCAGAGATATTGGAGGGGGGAGTCGACAGGCTAGGGTTCCCGGAGCCGGCACGGGCCCTCGCTATATAGGGGCGCTCCCCAGCCACATCGACGGCTGGAGTTGCCCTCGTGGCCGCCGGTGTGAGAGGGAGCCGGCGAGGTCCCCCCGGCAACGCTGGAAAGGCGACATGCTGGGGCCGTCGGATGAAGATCGACGGCTGGGGAGGCTCACCACTTACCGCTTCGGGCACGGGCCTTAGCCCAAGTGGAGGCAGGCCAGCTGGGCTGGGCCTGGCTGGTCTGTCTCCGCAGAAAATAATTGGGGGATTTTCCATTTTAAAAAAACATAAACTTCCCAGAGTTTTTCAGATAAAACCAAGAGGGGGAAAACATATGAAAATATGTTTTGAAATCCTTGCATTATTCTCCAATTTATAAAATTGGTTTGGCCATTTTTGGAACAACTAAAATGTGGGGCCATTTTTTAAATTCAAATCACTTTGAACTATGGCCCACTTTTTTGGAAGTTGCCAAAATGGTGCAAGGTTTTTAAAACACTTGGGAAGGGAAAATAATTGGCTATGCCAAGTTTGGGGTCAAGGGGAGCACATGTGCAACATGAATAAATCTCCAATCACCTCTCTTTCACCATTCTGTTTGAATTCAAAAACAATTCAAAAGAGCTCCAAACTCCTTGGCATTTTAAATCATCACAATAATTTGCAACATCTAGCAGCATGTCAAGTTTGTAAGTCAAATGACAAAGAAAAAATTACATGATGATTACAAGAATTTCTTGGGTTGTTACATCACCTTCCACTTGGGGTAACCAACGAAGGGCGAGAAGCCATTATCACTTCCACGCCATCAAGTAAATTTCTGGCGCCGTTGCCGGGGAACTCCGAGTGATAATATAGGGGAGTTGCCCACTACCTTTTACCTTTACTTTTTAGTCTTGTTAGTTTACCTTTCAGTTTTTATCTTTGTCTCTTATATCAAAAATTACAAAAAAAATATGCCACACTTGTTGCTACTATGGGTTCCACTGAAAACACCAAGTTGTGTGACTTCACCAGTCACAACAACAAAGACTATATCTGCACTCCTATTGCCGCACCTTCCACTTCAGCTACCTCTTATGAAATTAAACCTGCTTTGCTAAACCTTGTTATGAGAGATCAATTCTCTGGCGCTGGAGATGATGCTGCTTTACACTTGAATAATTTTGTTGAATTATGTGATATGCAAAAGTATAAAGAAGTAGAAGGTGATGTTGTTAAGCTCAAGCTTTTTCCTTTCTCTTTGAGGGACGAAGCTAAAATATTGTTTCAATCTTTGCCTAGGAATAGCATAGATTCTTGGGATAAGTGCAAACATGCTTTTATTGGGAATTACTACCCACCTGCTAAAATTATCCAATTGAGGAGTAAAATTATGAATTTTAGGCAATTGGATAATGAACACGTTTCCCAATCTTGGGAATGTATGAAATCTCTTGTTAAGAAATGCCCTACACATGGTTTGACTACCTAGATGGTTATCCAGACTTTTTTATGCAGGCTTGAACTTTACCTCGCGGAACCTGTTAGATTCGGCCGCGGGAGGAACCTTTATGTCAACTACACTTGGTGCTTCCACAAAGCTTCTCGATGAGATGATGACCAACTATTCCCAATGGCACACCGAACGCGCTCCAACGGGTAGGAAGGTAAATTATGTCGAGGAAATTACCTCCCTAAATGAAAAAGTTGACTTGATTATGTCTCTACTTACCAAGCAACCCTCTATTGATCCTCATGATGTTCCTTTAAATTCTTTGGTTTCTCAGGAACAAGTAGATGTGAACTTCATTGCTAGAAATAACTTCAATAATAATGCTTATAGGGCCAACTTTTCTAGTAATCCTAGACTGTTTCCAAACAACTATGGGAACAACAACACTTACCCTAGCAACAAGAACCCCACTTCTGAATTAGAAAGCATGCTTAGAGACTTTATCACTACCCAAAAAGCCTTAAACAAGAATATAGAAGAAAAGCTAGCTAAATTAGATAATCTTTGTTTGAAGGTAGATAGCTTAGCCCTTGATGTTGAGATGTTAAAAATTAGAACCTCTCCCCTTGAGGAGAGCAAGGCCACTCGTATTAATGCTATCCAATTACAAATTAATGAAAATATTAGGATGATGGATAAACTTAAAGAAAGATGGGCTAGAGAAAAAGAGGAAGAGGATAGAATTAAGAGCCTTCCTACACACCACAGAGTTGACACTATCCAAATTGTTGAGGATACTGAAACTATTAGCACCCAATGCACTCCTGGTCCCATTGGACCTATTAATGGTGATGCTAATACCTCAACCATAGAAGAAGAAACTCCTATGAACATAGAGGGTTCCAAACAAGTGAGCCTAGATGACACTACTACCACCTTTGATAGTAGTGATATTGATTTTGATAGTTGCACCCTCTCAGAAGTTATTAGCTTACTATACAAAATGTCTAGAGACCCCCACACTAGCACACTTAATCTTGCCTTCACGGAGCATATCACAAATGCTCCCATCAAAGCTAGGTAGGAGAAGCTTAGGATAGAAGCCTCCATACCTAGGAAGCTAGATGATGTTTGGGATCCTATGACAAAAATTAAATTAAATAACTTCTCTTGCTATGCTTTATGTGACGTTGGAGCTAGTATCTCCGCATGCCCAAAAGAATGTATGATATGTTTGAATTGAAACCTTTTGATTCTTGTTCTTTTGGTGTTCGTCTTGTCAATTCTTCTGTAAAGAAACCTTTGGGGAAGATCGATGATGTTCTTATCATTCTCAATGACAACTATGTTCCCGTTGATTTTATTATTATGGATATAGAGTGTGAACCTTTATGTCCAATTATTTTGGGACGTCCTTTTCTCCGCACCGTTGGTGCTATCATTGACATGAAAGAGGGGAATATAAAATTTCAATTACCTCTCAAAAAGGGGATGGAACACTTCCCTAGAAAGAAAATCAAGTTACCTTTTGAGTCCGTTACACGGGCTAGCTATTCTCTTTCTCTTGATAAAACTTGATTCTTCTTTTGCCTTATGCCTAGCTTAAAGGCGTAAAAGAAAGCGCTTGTTGGGAGGCAACCCAAGATGTTTTTACTTCTGCTTTTAGTGGTCTTGATGATTGTTACTACTGTAGAAACATCATTGTATCTTTATTTTCAAGCTTTGTGCCAAGCTATAGCCTCATATGACAAGGGAAGCGAAAGTTGCGACATGCTGTCCAGAAAACATATTCTGTCCTCGTGACGGAAAAAATCAGATCAAATCACCAGTTAATATTTTTGAGCTGAATTTTTTACACAGCGTTCTCTATACAATCACGGAACTTTCATATGTTCTGATTTTTTTGATTTGAGTTGCACAAGTGCCCCGAAAAAAATTCTCTACTGCCTGCTGTTCTGTTTTTCACAGATTCTGCCACGTTTTGTCTCTCCTTACTTTTGCAAACCTTAAGCTTGATTTTTATTTGCAAAAACATTTTGGAAATCTTGAGAAACAGTAGATATTCAAGAATATCTTTATATCCAGTGGGGAAAATTATTTTATTAAGGGTACTAACCTCTCTAATCAGCTTATGATGAGTTATGTATGAAGGGAGTTTTCAAGTGTGCGATGGAAGATGATGAAAGAAGATCCGGGAGTTTCAAGCGCTCAAGCTTGGGGATGCCCCCATGCATCCCCAGTAAATATTCAAGGAGACTCGTGCGTCTAAGCTTGGGGATGCCCCCGTGCATCCCCTTCTCCATCAACAATCATAAGTTCGTCCTTCGTCTCACTATATTTTTATCACTTCATGTGTTATGTGCTATGCTTGGAGCGTCTCGCTCTTAGGTTTTATTTTTAGTTTTCTTTAGATTTTCTTTCTGTTCATAACAAGTTAGACCCCGTCTTACTTTGTGTGGGAGAGAAACACGCTCCACTTTCAAAATCTAGAACACATGATAGGATTTTCCATGCCTATCTTTTTACTGTTATGTGTTCTTTAACTTTTCGTAGCTACTGCCATGTTTAGTTTTAGTTCTAGTTTGTCTTTAGCCAGAGCTTTGTCTTTTATTTAGTTTGTTGTTGGAACTCTCTTTAGTTTTCATGTTTATCTTGTTAAGAGAGTTGGTTGTTGCACTGAGTTGTGTCTTGTCTTGAGAGCAGGTAATTGAGGTTGCTATTTAATTTTAGTAGTAACTTGCAATAGTTTTGAGGTATTGATGTGAGTAATGTTTGAACTTTTGGTGTCAAGAGCTCTAGCCTATTTGTGATAGGTGTCGTATTTTGGGCAATCCGTGTTTATTTTCAAAACGTACAAAACTAGTTGAGAACTCTAGCTACTAGATGGATCGCTAATCTTTGGAGGGATCGAGTATTAGAGTACACTCATGTACCATGAGTCGAGGATGCGCAAGGATAACCAAACCCCCATACACTCCTCCTCGGGGTACTTGTCTCTTTGTGAACCTCCTTTTTAGATTGAGAGTTACCGACAATAAGTGCATGAGTTCTTCGTACTAATGTAAGTATTGAAAGTTGACACTTCCACCTCCTCATATTTGCTAGCCTCTCCTGTGTCGTGCATTGCTTTCTTCTCACTCCGAGAGTTGGCGTCCACCTTCGTCGGTACATCCAAACCCTTGGCATGATACGCTCTGTCATCATAAACCTCCTTATATCCTTCCTCAAAACAGCCACCATAGGGGCCTGGCCGCACCAAGGGGTGCCTGGACTCCTCGTGGGGCCCCTGGCTGCCCCCCTTCGCCTATTTAATCTCCGTCACGGGAAACCTTCGAGGACAAAACCCTTTTTCACGATCTCGCCTCTGTTCCGCCACCGCCGCGCTTCCAAGATCGGGAGCACCGTCGGGACCCTTCCCGGCACCCTGTCGGAGGGAGGATCGACCTCCGGGAGCTTCTGTTCCACCATGGATGCTTCCCAGATGTGCCGTGAGTAGTTTCCCTTGGACCATGGGTCCGTGATTAGTAGCTATGTGATGTTCTCCTCCCCTCTTTGTTCTTCATGGTTTATACCTCGTGAGCTGCCCTACATGATCGAGGCACATATGCAATCTTTCTGCTTTTGCTATGCTGAGTTTGATGGGATCTGATGGATTATGAGATTATGTTCAGGTTGTGATAGAGTAATATAATTGGTTCTTATCTTTTGTATTTTTGTTCCGAAGTAATTCTTGCATGTTCTTCGTTGATGTTTATTGCTTTGGCAAAGTGGTAGGTAGTAACTCCAAGAGGGAACATTTATGTTCGATTGTGGGTACATGCCCCCTGATGACACGCTTGAGTGACAGAAACATGAGTCTAGGGGATGTGCTGTGGCCACAAGGGGGAAAACAACGGTGCTTGTAACCGCGGTTGCAAGGATTGTTTACTTTACGCAAAGTTCTTTTTAATGCAGTTGTCTGTTGCTTTGGATTTACACTTTGGATGGGGCTCGCAACTTAATACTAGCGAGATGTTCTGGATAGATATCTCAAGGTGGATGATTTAGTAGTAGATGCAGATGGATTTCGGTCTACTTATTTTGGCGTACTCCCATGCTTTTGAGCCTCTTCCTTTCTTTTGTAGCATAGTTAGCATTGTGGTGCGTTTATAATCCTGCCAATTGCCCGTCTGTAATTTGTTTACCTCGCATAGCAGTTTTATCGTCTTTTGGGAGAGAGACATCACTAGTGAACATCACGGAACCCCGGTCCATATTCTCATCATTGTTTACACGCTCATTTACTTTTCCGCTTTTACTTTCAGTTCCTATCATTATCATTATCCCTTGTGTTTGATCCTTTGTAAACAACAAGACCGGAGAGATTGACAAGCTCTCTGAACTTCGTTGGGAGCAAAGTTATTTGTGTCGTGTGCAGGTCCAGGAGAAGTAAGTGATTCTTTTCAGACGGCGCATCACTTGTCGAACCACCTACTTATCATTGCCGGAGTCCTACGGGAGACATACCCTATCCTCTACATAGGGGAAATTTACTGCTATCCTACTTCTCACCTTCCACTTGGGGTATCCAACGAAGGGCGAGAAGCCATTATCACTTCCACGCCATCACATACATGTTCTTGACCAAGTAGAAATGAAGGACTATTTCTCCTTCCTGTTTTCCTCTTGTGTTCTTCATGCTCTTTATTGTTTCCCTGTCCAATTTGTAAATATCGGGCCACCCATGAGGTTCACCCCGAGTCACAAAGGAAGATAGATAAACACATATACAGTAGGTCCTTGGATCAAAATCAACCAGAGTGCGCTTGATACACCAAATCAAATCAAAATCGAGGTGAGACTATTTTTTTTGAATTTTTGTATTTGGGTAAGAAAAGATAAAAGAGAACTAGAAATGTGGAGGGATCGAGAAGGGTGATACAATGGATTCGTAGCAACCTATGATCTCATACGAAATAACACGGAGCTAAGCTCGCGGTTGGCCGGTCTTCACAAATTGGATGAGGTAACATGCAAGCAACGAAGAACATGAGCCTAACTAAAAAAACCTACATGACATATAAAGAGCCAACAACAAACACCTCAATATACAAGCCTTTGGAAAGTCAAACCCAAATTGACAACCCTCTTGCAACATTTCCCCCGCACCACCATTGATATGGCTTCTCACAAACACAAGGAAAAGCAGGAATAACAGTACGAGGATCCCCTCCTACAAAAAATAGAAGTCTTGTGGTGGATCCATGATGGGAGGACTTAGATACACCACCATGATTGGTAGAGTTAGTCATATCCATGAGGAGGAATCTCCACAATGGAGGAATGAGTGAGTTAACCTTTATGTTTTTTCTTTTTAATCTTAGCTTCATCTATATTTAGGAGGAGGTGACTATATATAGCCTAAACCAAGGGGTAAGTTGGGCCAAAAGGGAAGGGGATACATGGGGTATGCCATTTTCTTGCACGTAGGAAATTGGCCAGGCGGTCTAGCGGATTTAGCCGAACGATCCAAGTGTGGAAGACTCGAGGCTCCATTATATGACGGTCTGACCCTACGTCTGGGGCGCGTTTGGGGTTGCTTGGGTTTGAGCCCCAGATGGTCTGGCCTTTAACTCCCACGAGAATGGCTTGAGTGTCCATCGGAGCGGGAGATTGCCCGACCCAGTTGTAGGTGCATTTGACTTGGTGTCGGGACAGTCGACTAGATGGTTTGACGGTTCAACTAGATGGAAAAAGATCTTCTACCCCCCCCCCACCAATTGGATGAGGTAGACGCTCTTGTGTGGACGATCGCCTTTGGCATGTATGTCGCTTGCTTCAAACGATGATACACACAAGGGAGGAGTGTCAACTAGAAAGTAGAAGATATACATGTGTAAAAAAGAAGAACCTAGTTACTTGATTGTGCAGCTCATGATTCGATCGAGTTGGGCGCACACACTATCCGAAAAAGCAAGGACCACTTTTCAAAGTAGACAGGGACAGTGGTGTGGAGCGCGCCTCCCTGCATGCGGATGAGGAGCACCTATGTGCATGCATGTGTTGATGCAACTAATTTATTCCGTTCCATTTTTTCAAAAAAACTACAAGTTTTAAACCGAGCATCAGAATGAAGATTCATTTTCACCTTTTGGTTTTTTGCGACGAGATCTTCAAAACTAGATCCCACATGAACATTTTTTAGAATGACTTGGCCATGGAAACAGACTACCCAGTTAGAGAGTTACAATCTGCACGCTGCATAGGGCGTACACATTCAGGAGCATCAGCTATAATCCTACAATCACCATTGTTCCTTGCATACACAACTAGCTCATGTGCCACCCTGTTACAGCTCCTTCCAACCCAGTTGATGTTACCATCATTTTCTAGGACAATTGCTTGAATTTTTTAGGAAAACTGCTTGGTTTTGCTAGAATATTTTTGCATTGTGTTTTGGTAATATAGTTGCTTGGATTTTTAGGACAGTTTCATATTTATTTTGGCTAGGAACATTTACTTTGGATCTTGCTAGAATAATACTTTAGGCAAATGGGCATCAACAGTAGGGAATTGGGTAGCCATGATAGGCAAGTTAACATAATGTTAGTAACATTCTTTGATACACATACTGTAATAAAGTTGCTTATATGTAGCACTAAAGATGCCTCATGTTTTGTGTTACACAAACCAAGGTAATAATCAGTCATATTAGGTAAGCATGAAGAGTTGCTTTCGTATAGCACTAAATTTGTCTTAATACCACACAAAGTTTCTCAAAAAAAAGTGCGGCGAAGCCTATCCATATTGGATCTAGGTTTGAAGAACTCGCCGCGAGAAACCCAACCGTGCAAAGGATTTGAATTTCAACAAATGAATCAAAACTTATGACTTTTTAATTTTTTTGAAATCGTAAATAAATGCACGTGGCATCTTTTCACGGGAAGGAAGGGCACACATGGACAAAAAGAGTCATATGTTTTTCCTCTTTTGGCATATAATACATCCTAATGAAACCATGCTCTCTTTTTATAGAAAGCCTACCTGGACACTCCATCGAACGCATAGGCGCTCCCTAGGCACGTCCAAATAAGAACCACCCTTGTTATGGTTTGGACCGACGACGGCTATCTACGGTGATTGTTTCTCTGTCTCTCTTTGTTATGATTTTAGTGATGTAATTTTTTGAATTCTATCCTATAGAGAAGCCAATACATGTGTTGCTCGTGTATTCTTTCTCTCTGAAACGCATCTGGACGAGGAAAAGGCGGATTCGATCCTGAAGAAGCTGATAATGGACCATATGATTGTCTCTCCAAGTACAGATGGAAGGAGAGGGGGACTTCTGTTAGCCTGGAAGAAGGAGGTTGGGATCTACAACCGGGCTAACACGCTAGATTACATAGATGTGAATGTGGAAGAAGCAAATGGGGACATTTGGAGGATGACAGGGATTTATGGTGAGCCAAACTAGGAACATAAAGAACATACTTATAGGCTGCTAAGGGATCTTCATGCTCAATCGAGTCTGCCATGGGTTGTCCTTGGGGACTTCAATGAAATTCTCCTGTCCTCGGGAAAAGATGGGGGTGCACCTCGGCAGCATAGTAGAATGCAGGCGTTCCAAGACGCCTTGTGTGACTGTGGTCTGGAAGATATGGGATACGAAGGCGATGCATACACATGGTTTAGAGGGGGTCTACGGGGGAGACTGGACTGCGCTGTGACAAGCGAATCCTTCATGACTATGCACCCCTTTTCGAAACTAATCAATCTGGAGTTGGAGAAATCAGACCATAGGCCGATTTGCTTAGACTTGTAATACCTGGTTGGCGTGGCTGATCAGCGCCACCAGCTGGGCAAGAAATTTGAGGCTAGGTGGCTGGCAGAAGAAACTGTGGAAGAGATTGTCAAAACATCTTGGGAGAAGGCGCGAAGCAATGGTGAATGCAACACAAGCAAGTCGAAGCTAGATTCTTTCCATAAGGACCTACACGCGTGGGATCGACAGGTGCTAAAAGAACCCCGTGCTCGCCTGCGTCGAAACCAGAAGGAACTTGAGGATCTTATGCGTGCTTCACCAACTCCTGAAGTACGTTTCAAGCAAAAAGAATTATCAGCTCTGATCGAAAATCTGATAGAACAAGATGAGATCTACTGGGCACAACGTGGGAGAATCAGTTGGCTGCGGAAAGGAGATCGAAATACAGCATTCTTCCAACACTTTGCCTTTGCTCGGAGGCGGAGGAACCTCATCAAAAAACTGAAGAAGGGTGATGGAAGTTTTGCTGAAGGGAATGATCTCATTAAACCAATAATACACTCCTATTTCCAGACTTTGTTTTCCACGGGTTAACCCTTCGGTGAGTAATGCTATGAACACTTTCTTAACAGAAGATTATACCAGAGATGAGGTGCGCAAAGCTTTATTCCAGATTGGGGACATGAAGGCTCCGAGCCCAGACGGATTGCATGCTATTTTCTTTAAAAGATTCTGGCACATTATTGGGGACGAGCTGACGGATGAGGTGTTGAGTGCTATTAGAAACAGAACCATCCCTGATGGATGGAATAACACTAATGTTGTTCTTATTCCGAAATTCCAGAGTCCTGAATCTGTGATGCAATACAGGCCCATCAGTTTATATAATGTGATGTATAAGATAATCTCAAAATGCTTGCGAATAGGCTAAAGAGGATCTTTCCTGAGATCATCTCTTCTACTCAAAGTGCCTTTGTCCCTGGGAGATTGATCACAGATAACGTCCTGGTAGCTTACGAGTGTTTCCACACAATCAAGAAGAAGACGAAGGGGACTAATGGATTGTGTGCTGTGAAACTGGATATGAAAAAGGCATATGACCGTGTTGAGTGGGGGTTCCTGGAAAATTTTATGTTGCGGATGGGTTTTAACGCCCAATGGGTCGATATGATAATTCAAGTGTCTCTTCTGTCACTTATCGGGTTCGATTCAATAACACTGAGACAGATGATATAATCCCCTCAAGGGGATTGCGGCAGGGGGATCCTCTATCCCCGTATCTGTTCTTGCTTTGTTCGAAAGGGCTCTCTAGTTTGTTGGCACAACAAGAACTTGCTGGAAATCTTGAAGGAATCCGGGTATGCAGAAACGCCCCCTCCATCTCGCATCTCTTATTTGCGGATGACTCACTCATTCTTATGAAAGCAGACCTCTCAAATGCAACAGTGTTAAAGTCAATCCTGAAAAGATACTGCATGAGCTCGAGGAAAATGATTAGTCATGCTAAATCTAGTATATTCTTTAGCCCAAACTCTCGTGTTGGGGTGAGAGAGGAGATGTGTGCCGAACTCAACATCTTAACAGAAGCTCTGTCAGATACGTACTTGGGTCTCCCTTCAATTGTGGGAGTGGACAGATCGGACTGCTTTCAACACTTGATTGACAGAGTATGTCAGAGACTGAAGGGTTGGAAGGAGAAATCACTATCCAGGCAAGGGAAGGAGGTACTCATTAAATCGGTCGCGCGGGCAATACCATCCTATGCAATGTCTGTGTTCAAGCTTCCAAAGAACGTCTGTAAGTCAATAACAGATGAAATATCAGGCTTTTGGTGGGGTGATTCTAAGGATAGGAAAAAATGCATTGGTTTTCTTGGTGGAAGCTTTGTGTACCCAAGAGAAGCGGGGGACTTGGTTTTAGGGACTTGCACACTTTCAATCTTGCTATGTTAGCAAAGCAGTGCATGCGACTAATCCGAAACCCAGAATCTCTATGTGTGCAAGTCTTGAGCGCCAAATATTATCCTGATGGTAATGTGTTAAAGGCTGGACCTAAGAAGGGGTCATCCTTCACATGGCAAAGCATAGTCGCTGGCATCCAAACTTTCAAGTGCGGCTGTATTTGGCGTGTGGGAACGGGGTCCCAGATTAACATCTGGCAAGACCCGTGGATCCCAGCTAGAAGCAATCGAAAGATCATCACGCCAAGAGGGGCCACTATGTTGGATAAAGTGGAAAAGTTGATTGATCCAATCTCAGGCCAATGGGATGTGGAATTGCTTTGGGATAATTTTTCTCCTGTTGACGTTGGAAGAATTCTGAACATCCCCTTGCACCCACATGCGATAGAGGATTTTGTTGCATGTCATTTTAACAAATCTGGAACTTTTTCGGTAAGGTCTGCATATCATGTGGAGTTTGATCACCTCCATGGAAGGTACCAAGGCGCTGATGGACAGGAAACTTCTACTGGAAATTCTGTATGGCGGCGAACTTGGTCTTTATCCATTCCTGGAAATGTAAAACACTTTGTTTGGAAAGCACTACATGGAGTTCTTCCCAGCTTTGGAGTCCTTGCGTCGAGACATATACCCATCTCGCCGCAATGTCCGATCGGTCGGCATGGATGTGAGGATATACAACATCTACTCTTCACATGTCCTCGGGCGAAGGAGATATGGCAGAAGTTGAATATCTTTGATGACATTGAACAAGCTTTGGTTCAAGACTGATCAGGATCTGTTACACTGGAAATACTGTTAAACATCTCTGGGGTTGCACATGAAATACCGAAATCTGAACTCATCGCTATAACCGCATGATATGTTTGGTGGCAGAGAAGACAGTATATTAGAGGTGTTGCCTTAGCGCCTGCTGAAGCTACTGCTATCTCAATTAGAGCAATTGCTCTCAACTTCTTCAGATCATGTGCGAAGAAAACACAGCCTCCCAGAATCGTTCGATGGAAGAAGCCCAGTTTTGGCACAGTAAAGATTAATGTGGATGCGCCATTTCATGTGGACATCCTCTCGGGAGCAACTGGGGCTGTTGCAGGAGACGAGAAGGGGCAGGTAATCTCAGCGGCAACTTGGTTTTTACCACACATTGCCTCGGTTACCTCTGCGGAAATTGTAGCCGTTCGCAGTGGTTTGTATTTGGCGGCTAATATTGGATGCAGTAAAATTGAAGTTGAATCCGATAGTGAATCAGCGCTGCAGTGTGTCCTCTTGGCTGATGACTACTTGGGTCCGGACGTTACTGTTGTTCAAGAATGCTCGAGCTTGGCACTGGAGTTTGCACACATGAAGTTTGTTAACTGTGGCAGAGAAGCGAACCAGGTGGCTGATGGGCTGGCAAGTCATTGCTTCTCTTCGAAAGTCTCTGAAATCTGGAATGATTCTATACCATCCTTTGTTTTTCAATTCATTGTAAACGATATATCTATTGTTTGAGGAATAAAGTCTTTACCCGTTCAAAAAAAAAGAGGGCCCTCCAAATTTCCTTCTGGGTGTAAGCGTGCTTCCAGATTAATAAAATCCATAATATTCTGTAAAAATGTCCGTAATGATGACTTTCTTTCCAAAAAAAGGTGCTTGTGGGGCCCGTTCCATACTATCTGGACTCCTTTGTTATCCATTAAAAAAAACTTGACTCCTTTGTGTAGTAAATATAATCCAAATTCTCGAACAAAGCTGAATCCATATATAAAAAATGGGTATTTTTTCACAAAATATAGGCATAAAACACAATTGTACAACGAGAGAGTCCTTGCAAAATTTAACCATCAAGTTCTAATGTTCATGCATGACTTCCTTTGAGAGACAGAAATTTGTAGACAACACATAAGGGTATTGACTGAACGCATTGGGTTTAATATGCATTATATCCACACACACACACATACCATTTGTACACAGGACAGAAAGATATTCAAACATATAAGGCTATAGGTATAACCTACTGTACTAAAAAAAAAAACTCGATCCATGGGCACTAGCACCCAGGACATATGTTAAAGAGAGAACCCACCCTGGTGAGGAAACAGAAATTCGCTCCCGACGGGAGTCGAACTCTGGCCGCTGCGACCCACGCCACTAGGCTACTGCCTAGTTCTCATAACCTACTGTACTAATCTTCAGATACTGCCTAGCTAAAGCAAAAAAAAAGCCTCTGGTAGGTTACGGTGCAGATAATTTGGAGCACAACATTGAGCAGACCTGTACAAGATCAGAGGAAGGAAAAGATACTCTTGAAACCAAGGAAATGTTCGCCAGTCTCACTGCGCTTTGAACTCGCCAATATATCCTTGCAGTAGTCTTCAATCCTGAGAGGCTGAACTGCGGCTGGAGCTTGCTTTGTACATTGCGTAGCCTGGAAATCTGGGAGGGGGCTGCTGACACAGAATTTGTTCTTCTCTGACGGGTTGTCCCTTGTAGCTGCAAACTGAACAGAGTTCACATCACGAGTTCTGGTCAAGACATTGCTCTTTTCGGATTGGCTGCAGACCGTTCTGCCTGCAAACTGAAGAGTGTTGTCATCTGGAGGTCTGATCAGGATCTTGCTCTTCTCAGATGGGCTGTCCCTTTTGCCTGCAAGCTGAAGAGAGTTCTCATCAGCTGCTGTCCACAAGATCTTGGTCTTCTCGGATAGGTTGTCCGTTCTCACAGCAAACTGAACAGAGTTTTCATCTGGAATTCTGTTTAGGCTCTTGCTCTTGTCAGATGGGCTGCCCCTTCTGGCAGAAAATGGAACAGAGTTTTCATCTGGAATTTTGTTCTTGCTCTTGCTCTTCTCAGATGGGCTGTAAATTTTCTCTGCAAACAGAGACCGGCTCTTCTCTGAAGTTCTACCCAGGATCCTCCGACACTTCTCGGCTGTATTGGTCGGAGAGACTCTAAGCTCGGAATGTGGTGTGACCTCACTCGCATGCAGGATTCCCTGATCTAAGTTGAACTGGTCCCTCGACGTCTTTATCTTCTTCAGTATCAAAGGTTCATAAGAGCTATCCATCGACTTTGATAACATCAGTGTTGGAAAATCTCTGGATTTCTTGCGGATGTGATCAAAAATTGTGCTGCTGGTCGCACTTTTGTATTCTGCTTTTGCTGGTTCAGGAAACAACACATCTTGCATATCTAGGAACGGTTATAGACATTTCGCTTAGCACAGTATATAAAGAAGATCTTGCTGACTGGAGTGCAAGTGAAACAAAACAGATATAGGTTTTCTAGCATCGTGTTACCTTCATTATCTTCTTCAAGCATTAGGTCAAAGCTGGGGACCTCTCTGCAGTCATCAAAATATCACCTCAGGAAAGTTAATGCTCAAAGAAGGTTCAATGAATATGGTCGTATAGACTAAATAGAAAGATCAAAATCTGACATGTGATCACAGTTTTAATAATTGCTGTGAACCATAGCAGTTCTTTGGTGACCTAAGGAAACCATGCAAATATTTGCTCCTAAAGAACCCTAGTGGACATACTTTGGTACTAAACACTAGACTAATGGCCAATCAGGCAAGTGCTCTGTTCTTGGCTACGCTGATGAATGCAAGCCAATTCTAGAATTCTTGGAGGAGTCCATACAGTAGGTTAAGAACTTACAGTGAAGCCAAGTTGTTAAATTTTCTCGTTCCCGGCATATTGTCAGCTTTGTCTGGAACGCTGGCACCATCATCATCTTCAATAACATAAACCTCTTTTGATAGCGGGCTCCGTCCAATATGAACTTCAGATGCACTTGTTCGAGCTGTTCTGGAGCTAACCAAACATATATCGGCAGGAAGATTGGACAAGGGTTTTAGTTTTTCTGTCCCATACGCTTTTGTCAGATGCAAATCATCCTCCCTGCTGATCACATGCGTCTTGTGGATATCTACACCGACTTCAAAATAAAATTTCATGCAAAATATATGTCAGCACAAATAGTAAAATGACATTTTTATTCATTAAACAATAATTATCTGTGTGAGATATTACCATGTTCTTCAAAAATTAGATCAACCTTTAGAGTCACCCTGGCACTCTGGGGGCATGGCACCAAAACTTTTACAGCATATGGGCTGCATTTAACAAGGCCAGTATGAGTAACTCGGAGCAACTTAGCTTTGATTTTGGTGTCACGGAGTATAGCAAGATCCTCTAACGATGGTATCTAGTTGAGCGATCTTATTCATCTCTAGTTCTCTACTATCACTATGCTATGTTTGTCTGTTGTATCAAACGGAGGTGCTATTCAGTCGTTACCACAACAAGTAATAGTCTAACCAAAATAGTGAGGTTGCTACCATACTATGATAGAATAATCTATTGAAAATACAAACGTAACGAAAATAATATCTTCCTTGAAGGAGCAATAGAGCCTTTGACAATCTACCGACTTATAGTGGTACAGTTGAACTCATTTGCTTGTCTATTTACATAACGATGGTTCAAATGTTTGCTGCAATAACAGGACTTCAGAATTATTACCTGGAAAACTCTTGGGCCCTTCAAAGAAGAGTTGAAAATGATGGCAAGAATAATCAAAACAAAACCAAACCACCCATCAGTAGAAGAAAAGGACCATAAAGGACATCAAAAGTATAAAATAAAACCACTGACCTTATTTTCTCATGAAAAAGGATCATATTATCTTCTTCCGAGCCCACAACCTGACAAACAATAATTCAACATTTTTTAGGTTTAACCAGCACTGGACACTACAAAAACAAAGCTAAAAGAATTACCATGTCAACATAGTTCTGTTTACTGGATCGAATTGCTTGTGATTGCCGGCTTAGTGTTACAGTAATGGTTGATTTCCCCTGTCTGTTTCCAGCATCCTCAATTTGTAAGTCAATTTTTGGCGGTAATGACGACAAGGATTCCTTTATATGATTTCCAAATGGATAATTTCGTCCCGTTACACTTTCCAGCTTTCTAGCATCAGCAGTTGTCAGGCTCTCGAAGGAATCAACTCCAGCAGTTTTCAGTGCCTGGGATAGCAGTCGTATACTCAACAGTTAGTTATGCAGTGTTTGCATATACGAGTGCCTAAATAATTATAGTACAAAATTAATAACCTTTGCTGTAACAATTCCAATTCCAGGAAGTTGTTTGAGTAAAAATGGACTGCTTTCCCAAAGTTTTTGGTCTAGGCATTTCGCAAGGAGCATAGAATTAATGGCAGATCTGTAACTCCTTTTGTATATAAAATATTCTTTCATGCATTTGGCAATCCTACACCCATTTGAGCATATTGAATTTGTTTCCTGCATGCATAAGTACAATAAATTTAAGGAAATGGAAATAATATCAAAATGTGTTTAAAGCTAAACAAACAACAAACCTGGTTGAGGGACAAATCATGCATTAGGGGGTCCCCAGTTAAACAGTCATTCGCTAATACGAATATTTTATCTTCTCTTGTTTGGATACGCTTCTTCTTTTTTCCATTCTCACTGAGAACATGGAATCGAAGCCTACCCTCTTTATCGGAATTTATGTCATTGAGATTTTTCTTCTCATTTCGACGTAGTTGGATCCCTTGTAATTCCAGAAGATGAAAAATCAAATCACTGATTCACTACGCAAACTAAATTACTAAAATCCAAATATTTAGAGCAACCTACAAGAAATCTCTGCAGAGCGGCAAATGATGTGCAATAAATCTTCCAAATTGCAACATGCAGAAGCTTTGACAATAAGCTTCATCGTGTCAAACTTTAAATAGAATTTTGTCATCAGCCTCCCAGGTTCTGAATAGAAAGGTACATATCGAAAGAGTTATTTGATGTGCAGATGAAACGCAGATACATATGCAACTGATGTGACTGACTGGAACATTGAGACTTCTAAATAGCAATGAAGTACAACATGTGATGACAAATGAATTCAGGAACACTAGAAATTAATGAAAGAGCTATATGACAAGGTTACACTTCACAATGCATGCCCAACCCTCAGATATTTCTCTGACTACATGATGCCTTTTCTAATAGAATTTCGTGTCATAAACTTATCCTGTAAGAACTCCAGTATAATGGGGTATTGCAAAGAGGTGAAACTGCAGAAATAATCATTCCTTGATATATAAAATAAAATTAGCACTGTAGATATTAGTATATTACTGATAATAGTTCCATGCTTTCCACAAAATAAATTGCATAAATAGTAAAGAAATTATATTAGTAGTAGAGTGGCAGGTGCACCAAATTAGACTCTCAATATGATTTTAAAATCATGCTTTACAGTCTTAGAGAGGGCTTACAAGATTATAGCCTACTTCATCAAATATCAGACATAGAAGGGATTCAGCAAAATTTGTGAAACACGTGTTCTTATACTACTATAGACTGAAAGCTGTTGCATATGATGTCATACGACTGATTTTCTTGCAAAATGGAAAGTATACCTAATGGTTTTAGAATGAAACCATCACCATCTGTCCAAATTAGCCCATACTCACCCAATTCATGGATCTTCTCAACACATATATCTGTAAATTCAATCCATAAAGATCAATGTTTCATGAATCAGGCGAGAACCTTTAAGTCCACAAAGTACACAAAAGATACCTCTCATTTGTTTCTCAAGGAGATCACGAGGAACCCCTCTCTTAATTCCATAGTGCTCAGGATTCTGATAATTTATTTTTGACATGAGTTAGATCATACATTTAAACAAAAGAGATCTAAATATCAAGAGTACTACGTTCATGCCTTTTTTATCCTGATGTACAAATATGAGCACTTGAGCCATTCAATTGCCAAAGTTATGTCAGAAACTGTGAGCTGAACAATCTCTGCATTTAAATGCTCCACTGCGCATGGTAGCAACCTGGCCATAGTATATATACTCAGCCAGGAGTTTCAAATGAAGTACCAGGCATGACACAGTTAAGTTTCAGTTGAAATATCACATAAGAACTTTTCAACTGAACATAAAAGAACTTACTGAGACTCCACCATTTCACATCCACTGAGAAGGTTCTCATACAGATGGACCTAGGAGACAAAATTATGACCGGTTAGACAAAAAAAGCAAGAAACCTTTTCCTTTCTAAGGTATTTCAGAATTAACAAGAGAGGAAAACACAGAAAAATTACTGTCTCTCTTCTTGTCATAATTACAACTGTTCCAGTATCATCAAATGGTGGACGGCCAGCCCTCCCACACATCTGTGAATGACCAAAAGAAGAGGCTTCGTCAGAAGCAAGGGCATTATCACATACTATTGTTTCGTATTTGAATTACAAAATGTAAATAACTTTGACAGTTGAGTTCAAATACATGTTTATTTTAACTAAATATAATAACACATTACAGGATAACCAAATCAACCTGTGTTGCATGAAAAAAAAATTAGCGTATCCAATCATTTTTGGTAACAAGTCAGAGCCAACTTACCATGTTATTCAATGAAAAGTGAGCATACAATAATATGAATATTAATAAGGACTTCACCAAATTCAGTAATCTTTATTTTAAGTTATATTCATTTGTCAATCAGTTAAACAAGTAAAAATATGTTAAGCAACAGACATATCATTAAGGCTGGAAGGAAAAATATACAGCAAATAAATGCTTGGTGGTGCATATCCTTTGTTATTAAGATGTTATTTTGCAGGAGCAACTGTGACTTAATAGCAAACCTGAAGCACCATGGATCTCTCATATTCTACATAAGAGCCCTTTTCTTTGTTGCTACAAAATGTATGAAAATCAGAAATATCATAACAACAACAGAGAGTAGGTAGAATTCTGTCATATTAGAAACACGGGTTCTCACAAAAATTGTGTCGACTTTATCACTACTGTATGTGCAGGTAAGTTGATGCCATGTGCCAAAGTATTTGTCGTGCATAGAATTTGAAGATCACCCTTCAGGAAAAGCCCCTCAACAAGATTCCGATCCTTTAAGCAAAGACCACCATGATGAAAACCAACTGAAATTAGGAAATATGACTACATCAGTATAAATTTTAGGCAACCACTAACATGAGTGTCCAGACAAGAATACAAAAACAATGGAATCAGTAGCAAAATTAGGAAGGTCATGGTTCCCAGAGAAGAAGATTCAACACGACCTCCATGTACGATACAAGACTGCAGCTGCTTGTCACTACAGGTTAAGGAAGTCTCTCGTAGATGTTCGTACTGCTGCATCGATTTCATGAATGGATTTGAATAGCCAAGAGACCCCGCAGTTTGTGCGAGGGACTGTGCTCCTTCTTGTGCACCTTTTCTTGTAGAACAGAAAACAAGTGCAGACTTCCCTCTTGAATGTTGCATCAGTATATCTGTATTCAATAGTCTCTTTCTATTTTGAGCACTTCGATTTTGAAAATGTAACTTATAGGCAGTGTAATTGACAGATGGGGAGATATCACTTACCGAAAATGAAACTTTGCAGCCTCTACAAGTTGAAAGAAACAAAGAAAATTATATTAACAAATTTGATTCAGTATAGTGTCCAACAACTTTTCAGAAGAAAATGTTGTGCACAAAGTATGATAATATATCTGAAGACCCCTCCACATCCCCCTCCCTCTAATTTCAAAAAAATAACATAATCGAATAGGAATTATGCGTACCCTCTCAAACAGGAAGTCATTTTTCGCTGGAGCATAACCTAAATAGCGCAGTGAAACAATTATTAATTAGGGAAAACACAGCAATGGATGACAGTATTGAATATCGACAGACACATTAATTTCTAATGAAGCGGGTATGGCAAATTCACATGCTCCTGAATTTTTAGTAGCAAAAAGTATGTTTTATTTTAACATTATTTATGACTCATAAAATATTCACCCCTTCAGTGCAGGATGGACTCAGTCATGACATATTAATATTTTTCTTTCTTTGAAACAATTAAATCAAAACTCGAAGCATTAAAAGCTCTCAAAATAATTGATAAGAACTGGAAGGGTTATCAATGCTTTAGGGAAAGACAATACAAGTATAGATCGAGCATTATTTTCACTATGCTCTATGCTGGACAAGAAGAACAGTTGGCCTAGAGCATAAGAAAGTTCAAGTAGCTTCATGATAAAAAAAATCTTGTGGGTTGAAGTGCCATTTCAATCTTTCTTATGCACTCAGATGATCCAGATTCCAAAATAATGAGAAGCCTGATTCATACCAAAAACTTTGGTTGTCAACTTCACTGGTCGCATCTCTTCTCCAAATCTGCAAAAGGAACATAGTGCAAATGAGGGAAAAACATTAGTAGTATTTCATATTATCTTTGAGGGGCTCGCTTTAGTTACCTTTTGATTCCTTCAGGAGGTGCTAGGAGCCACTCCGCTGTGCTTTCACAAGGTTAATACATAAATTTCTGCCCCACTGTGTAATGTGGTTAATTGTACATGGTCAATATAATTCACATTATTGCTAACCTATATCCTCAGCATTAGAGATGGTGGCAGAAACTGCTATGAATCGAACATTTGCCAGTGGAGCAGATTTCATGTTGCCAAGTCGAGAAAGCATTTTGATTCTACTGACCACTGCTTCCAGGGAAGCTCCACGCGGATCATTGAGAAGATGAACTTCATCAATAAGGACCAGAGCAATATCACTGAAGAAACCCAATCCTCCATCCCTTATTCCATTGCGACTCATAGAATCGAACTTCTGCATGCAAACGTCGGTTGGTAAAATAGGGAAATAGTTTGTACAAGCAGAGGCCTATCTATCTAGATCATATAGGAAGCAAAAAAAAAGTGACATATACCTCAGGAGTGGTGAGGATTAAATCAGAATCATGTATGGCCTTCTTGTTAAAGAATTCACTATCACCAGTCATCTCCAAGCAATTTATCCCCAATGAGCCCAGCTTCACTTTCCAGTCCCGCATCTTCTCCTGCACCAACGCTTTCATGGGAGCGATATAGATCTAACCACACAACACCAATGAAGCACGAAGTGTAAAATTACGATTAGTGTCCCCATCGTATGTTGCCCCAACATTGTTTGAGAGAAGGTAAGTCAGCACATACTGTTTTCAGAGTCCCTTTTACCAAATTGAACCTCCACTCTCTTGTGAGGAACCTGGAGAGGAGCCTCAGAATGCAAAGCTCAAACAGTACGGTCTTACCACTCCCAGTAGGCGCAGAGACAACCATGTTTACATCCGAGAGGAAACACACGGGGAAGCACTCGCTCTGCAAGGAGTTGAAGTACCTGCAGAGCAGACAGCATAGAAGGAAGTATGAATATCATCCCAACTCCATCACGACACAATCACGCTACAGTATATGTGTGCGATCGGGCAAACAAAAGGGGATGTTGCGGAACAATGGGGCAGAAACAAAAACAACCGCGGAGTTTGATGGGCGTATGTATCGCGCGCCACGCACGAACCTGAACCCAAACACGGGGCGGAATGGCGGGGGCAGATCGGAGACACATCGCAGCGCGTACGAGTCGCCGGGAGGTCCCATCGCGGCCATCGTCGATCTCCTGCAGAAACCGGGCGATCAGAGGCGAGTGAATCCCGCCGGAGGAGTATCGTCGAACACTTGGCGCGCGGCACCGATCGGGGCCGAATCGCCTTAGGATTTCCCGACCAAATCCAGCGGCGCGAGCGAGGTAGGAGACGAGAGGGGGAAGAGGAGACTTACTAGGTGGTGGAACTGGGATTCGAGGTGCTTGGATCGACGGGAGCGAGAGCGGAGTGGCTGCTTCGCGAATGGAAGGAGAAGCCGCGGTATATGCAGATGCCTGTGGTGGTGTGTGCGTCCAGAAGGCAAGGGGCAGCCGTTGCAATTCAGTTTCAAACTGTGCCCTGGGTTTTGAAGGTGTTCGCGGGATCCTGGTGCCCACGGCCTCACGGGAGGCAGCCGGTACAAGATCACTCCGTAGTCGGTAGTAGTACCAAAAACGACATTTCTCTACTATTAAAAAGCAAGATGGTTCGACCTCTTCTTCGATCCCTCGCTACTCGCATCCCAAACGCACGTTCCTGCAAAGAGGGAGAAAACGGATCCGTTTGACCTCCCCTCTCCACGTACGCCTTTGGCACGAGGCCACGACCTCTCTCGCTCCCGATCCCCCCTCTCTCTTAACCCACGATCACCACGGGAGCAACGATATGGGATCCGCTCGTCGCCTCCAGAGCCATCCGCCTTGCCGAGCACAGCGTGCTTCTCGCCCTCGCCGACGCCCGCGCATTCCCTGTCTCGCCGCTGGGCCTCATGTCCGCCCTCGCCGACGCCGTGCGCCCCGACCTCGTATGCGCCGTCCTCCGCCAGGCCGCCGACTCTCGCTCCGCCAAGCTCCTCGCCGCGCTTCGCTGCTTTCTCTCCCCGGCCTCCGATCAGGCCTACGGCACCATGGTCGTCGTGACGGCCCGCTGGAAGGACGTCGTCGTCTTCGCCGTCAACATGTGCGTCGACAAGGACGCGGGGAAGAAGGCGAATGCTGCCGCGAGGCGTGTGGCGATGCTCCTCGTGATGGGGCATGACGGGTTCACCTCGTAGGAGGTGTGCCTGCACTACCTCTTCGCAGTGAGGAACATGGAGGACTCCTGCACCGGCGCGCCTCCTCCATCCCTCTCCATCCCCTCCAGTGCCCTCCGCAACTCGAAGCCGTCGCCCCTTCGGGCTGCACGCCTTTGACTATTCTTCCATGGTCAGCCCGCCACGAGCCATCACGCGCAACCCTTCCCCATCCATCGTCATGCGAGCTCAAACCCATGTTCGCCCCCACGCTCGCCGTCGAGGAGAACGGATATCTCAGCTCTGGGTCAAACACGTTCTGTATGATGAAAAAAAAGTAGTGCCCCACCATGGTTGTGGACTCCCAGTCCCGGTCTTCCTCGACTTGGCCCTCCAGTCCATGCCCCAATCGCCGGATCAATTGCCAGAACTTCCCGTGCGCATTTGCTCATTTGTGTAGAGGCCACAACGGCACCGCCGCCCTCCTTCCCCTGCTAGCGACCGCGACCCTCGGCCTCTCGCTACACCAATACTGCCTCCCCTAATGTTGGCCTCGCTATACTCTCCCCTCTCTGTCATGTCAGGGTCTAATGTTAGCGTGATATGTGTGGCAATGTGGGGATGGACATGATGCTAGGTGTGTGTAAAAGACATGATGTTAGCATGGTGTGTATAAAAATCCATCTTTGATGTATTTATCTTCAGAGTATTGCTGTTGGAGATGATCATAAGAGGTGAAAGATTACATTATTGCTTCAGGGAAAATAATATGATTGCTTTTGGGGTTGTATTTATGTCAAAGAGACATGGAGGGAGCTGGATCAAAATTCTGATTTCCCATAAACACTTTCAAGTTGCCCGGTGATTTGATTTTTTGCATTTTAAATACAACTATTACCCTACAGGAAAAGCACATGCGTTTGTGGCTTATGATTTTGTTCAGAATCCAATATTTATTAGCGAGGGGTCGTTGAGGAGTGGACAAGCACTTGTTACTTTGTTGCTGATAATCTATTACCCCTATTAAAGCACGAGAGGGGGTTGACAAATTAAATCTCAGCCATCTAATCAAAAGATCTAACGTTTCAAATTGCTCCAATGTTTAACACCAACCACAGCCAGTTAAATTGGCAAAGCACACCGCCAATTCCCCGCAAAGGAACCGCCCCCGCACGACCTCCCTTGCCTTCGTCTCCTCTATCGCCTTCCTTCTGCCCATTGCCACTTGTGATGTCTCACGCTCACCCATATTCCACGGTTCCACCCAACCCCTCCTCATCTCTGTTCATCCTCGCAGGCGTACGTGGGAGCCGCGGGCGTGGACGGGGGGAGTTGCTGCACACGGGATGACACCAGGAATGTGGATGCACGCTGGACGACATTGTCGCCTCGAGGAACGTGGACCCACACGGGCATGGCAGCCGCCGCCTCATGGTCATGGACGTGCGCGGGTCGCCATTAGAGACGTGGATGCACACGGGTGTTGCCGCTGGAAGCTGCCGCCGACTCCAGGGACGTGGACGTACGCGAGCCGCCGCCGCCATCCCCCTTTACTTGTGATGGCGAGCAAGGGCACCGGTGCGATCGAGGTACAACTCCTCTCTTCATTTTTCCCTCTTTGATCATGTAGGGCAGCTCACAAGGTCTAATCCATAAAGAACAAAGAGGGGAGGACAACATCACATAGCTACTGATCATGGACCCATGGTCCAAGGTGGACTACTCACTGATCATCCGAGAAGCATCCATGGTGGTGGAGAAGCTCCCGGAGGTCAATCCTACCTTCGACGGGGTGCCGGAAAGAGGTCTTCTGGCGCTCTCGATCTTGAAAGCGCGGCGACGGCGGAACAGAGGCTAGTTCGCAAAAAAGGGTTCTGTCTTCGAGGGTTTCGTAGGATGGAGAATAAATAGGCGAAGGGGGCAGCCAGGGGGGCCACCAGGGGTCCAGGCGCCCCCCCCTGGCACGACCCCACTCCTGGCCGCGTCGGGAGGGCGCCTGGGGCCCTGGTGGGTCCCCTTCGGCCCCCCTTCGGGACACTGGAAGCTTCTGAAGCGCTGATTTTTATTGAATTTTCCCGAAATTTTTACAGCATTTTTAATATGGGAGAAACATGAAATAGAAAAACAGCAGAAAACAGGAACTGACACTGGGGTGCAGTGAGTTAATAGGTTAGTCCAAATATGATCAAAAGTGTATGAAAGTGTATCTAAAACATAGCAATATCACACAAAACATGCATGGAGAAAGAAGTCGGCTATGGGCGATGTGTTGAGGTTGAGGAGCCGCTCCACGGCCATGGGTGGGATCGAGGTGGCGGCGTCCGGGGAGCCGTCGCGAGGTGTAGTTGGGTCGCTTCCCGGCGGTCCTATGGACGACGATCTAGAGCTTGGTGCTCGCATCCTTGGTGTCCGAGCGTGCGAGGACACCGAATTGGCGACACCCGTCGCGGAGGCTGTCGCTATGACAGTGGCCAAGCCGGACGATGAGGACATCTTGTTTCGTTGCCGCAGAGGGGCGACGACAACCATCTCATTGTCCTTCTTCTTCTTCGAAACGTTCGCCCTGGCCTTCTTCTTTTGGCTCACGCTTGGACGTTTCCTCAGCGAGTGACACCAGTTGCTCGGGGGTGCGGTCCTCTTTTGGTTTCCTGTTGCCGATCGCGACGGAACGTCGGCCATGGTGAGAGTGGCAGCGAGATTGGGGATTGGAAGGGGCGGGAATGAATGAGAAGCGAACAAGCGGACCTGGCGAGCAAGATGAGGATATTTCACGCGTCCGCATGAACCCGAATCGATCTCTTATTTGGGCTGAAAGTAGATCGCGGTGAATTAGAAAACGAATAATTCCTTCGTAAACTAATATAAGATCTTTTAAATACGAAAAAGATAGGTGCCACACGTGTGGGTGGAGGCACTTTCGCCCACACGTTTTTAGATGACAATTTTTGTTATGTATAGATGGCGTGTGGACGGAAGCGCTCCGCTCACACGTATGGCAGCTACGGGGTCTTTTAAATATGATCTAAAAATCTTATATTAGTTTACATAGGAAGTACATTGTATTGCCTCTTTAAATCATAATTTCTATCCACGGTGATCCAAACAAACGTAAGTGAACAAAAAACGAACAAATAGATGGCACACTTAAATAATGGTACACCCGTCCATCTCCGGCCTAGGGTGACTGGTGTTTTCCGGAGTTGAAAGTCCGTCCACGCTCCTCATGATACAGTCCTCCCTCACGAGTTCCTGGTTAGGTCACTCACTCCTCACCCTCGCCTCGCGTAATCAACCAAACCGAATGAAAAGTGGAGTAAACAAATGGCTCGACAGTCCCGACATAGCACCTCCCTCGGTATGCTCTTTCTCTCGACCACACACAGATGAGACCGACCACTCCCTTAAGAATTATCACCAGCTGCAGCTGCACTGCAGCTTGAGTCAAGTGCGATTCTCCAAACAGCTTGGGTCGTAGCAGCCAAGTGTTGCACACATGTAGCTGCAGAATGCCGGCGAGCATATTTGCCCCGTCAGCTCTTGCTCAACACCTTCGGTCTAGAGTCGTACTGTATTTCCGAGTGATGCCTTCCTCCCCGTGCACACAGGTAGTGTTGAAATAAGTCATGGCTTTAGGCCCATCTAACAATTTCAGAAAATCTTTAAAGGCCCATGTGGAAAATTTATGACATGGGTGTGGTGCTAAGTTTAGTCCCACCCCAGAAGTGGAGGGTAAGTTGCACCTCTTTATAAGGTGAGCTCTTATACATGTTATTGAGCAAGTAGAACAGTGAGAGCTCACGCGCGCTCCTCCACCGCCCGCCTCACCTCGTCACGACGCGCGCGCGGTTTACGGAATTGAGCCGAGCCGAGCTAATACCTATGTCATGCGTGTGCTTAATTTTTGCCAGTCAGATCACATTTGTTCTTCCTGGCGCACTGTCGCTGCCTTCGGCGATCCCATCCCTTCCGTCGCGTGCACGACTGTGCGGGAGAGCAGGCCTCCGGAACCGTGCTCCTTGCGATCCTGCACCGGGAGAGGAGCAATAAGGTTTTTGGGGAGCGTTTACGACGCGACTGCTCGCTTCCGCTCGTCTACTTCGACTACTTCCTCTACGTCGCCATGTCAACCCAAGCTGAGAAGGTCGCCGCCGAGAAGCTCGCTCAGGAGGAAGTCGTCGCCGCCAAGAAGACTGCCGACGAACTTGCTGCTGCTGCAATCTGGCCGAACGGAGGGTATGATCTACTCACCCCGTTCATCGTTGTTTTCATCTATGACATGCTTATTGTCTGCGTAGATATATGTGTTATTTGCGTAGATATGAGTTGCATGGTTAAATATCAGTATGAGATTAATCTTACATGCGTCATGTTCATGATTTATCTAGGGATTAAATTGCTAATATATCCAACAGGTAGTTCATTCATCTAATAGTTGCCTGCTCTACCTTCAAAAAAAATAGTTGCCTGCTCTGCTTGGCGCCTTGAACTCTTGTTCGCTTAAGAGCATTACTAGTAGAACCCTCAAACCCTCAAACCCTTAAAGCAGTTTTAAGGGTTGAGAAGTGCCAGTTTTTGACACTTTTAAGGGTTAAAAAACAGGGGCAAAGACTAGAACCCTCAAACTCAACCCTTAAACTGCTTTAAGGGTTGGATTTGAGGGTTCTAGTCTTTGCCTCAACCCCAACCTTTAAAGCTGTCATTTCATATATCACACATTTCATCATATGAAATATCACAAATTCCATCACATTTGACATAAAACAATAATCATTCTAGTTATTATTACATCACCGAATAAAACAATAATCATTCAAATTATTACAACAATGTTTGAGCAAATTACACTAATTGTTCGAATCAAATAGGACATAGAAAAGTAAAACAAAGATACATCATGGGCCAATGCGCCGCCCATCCAACCACCAGTGGTGCTCTACTAGATCACCCCGGAACCGACCATGAGGTGGTTGCATCCTCAATCTCACGATGTGTTTGAAGAAAAGTGTGTATGCGAGAAGGGTTTCTTTCCGGTTGCACACGGGTACCAACATTGTCATAGAAACAAGGGAGGTTTAACCCTCTCTCGTCCTCTAGGATCATGTTGTGTAGAATCACACAACATTTCATGATGTTCACCAAGTTTTTTTGTCCCAAAACCGAGCTGGACCCCGAACTATGGCAAACCTTGCTTGCAAAACACCGAAAGCTCTCTCAATATCCTTGCGGGCTGCCTCTTGTGCCTTGGTGAAATGAGCCTCTTTTCTTGTTAAGGGCACCCCATTTTTCTCCTTGATGAACTTCACAAGAGTTGCCCATTCAGGATAGATGCCATCGGTGAGATAGTATCCCATTGAGTACTCATTGTCCATGATTTTGTAGTTGCAAGCTGGAGCATCCCCAGAAATTAATCTTTTGAACAAAGGAGATCTATTGAGGACATTGATATCATTGAGTGTTCCCGGCAACCCAAAGAATGCATGCCAAATCCATGTGTCCTGAGATGCTACGGCCTCAAGCACGATGGTAGCATCACGGCTTTTACCGCAATACATTCCGTGCCATGCCTTTGGGCAATTTTTTCCACCTCCAATGCATGCAATCAAGACTACCAAGCATCCCCGGCCATCCCTTTTTTTCATTCATTTCCATTAATCTCTTTGTATCTTCCTCGTTTGGTGCCCGAAGATACTTCTCACCGTACAACCGGATGACCAACTTGGCAAACCTACGGACTGACTCCATGGTTGTATCTTGCCCAATGCGAAGATACTCGTCGGTATAATCCGCGGGTATGCCATAAGCGAGTACCCGCATTGCCGCTGATATCTTTTGATATGCACTAAACCACATGATACCGGCGGCGGATCTACGACGTTTAAAGTAATAGGAGGCGGCCTCACAATCGGTGACAATCTTCACAAACAAACTACGCCGCATTCGGTACCTTCTGCGGAAGAGACGAGGAGGGTATGTAGGTACCTCCGCGAAGTAGTCTTCCATCAAATGCTCGTGTCTGAGAGCGCGGTTCCGGTAGATGGTGACTCGCCCCATCTTCGCCCCTCTCCTCTGATCCATCAGCTTCACGCGGTCTTCAGACGATTGCACGTCGATGAGGAGGTTCATCATCTTGACGTCGTCGTCTTGCAACAACTCATCAATGTCGGAATCGTCGGATGTCGACCAATCCGACGAATCGGACATTGAGTCCATGACAATCTCCTCATTGTTCATCTCCGTCTGCAAAGGGCAGTCACTAATTAGTGCTACAAAATGAAACAATAAAGGAAATGAAACAAAATGAAAAAAAACAAGCACATACCTCACCTCGGAGGAGGCGGCATCGGCGGCCGGCGGGAGGGCGGCCGGGGCGCGGCCTGGACGGCAGGAGGGCGACCGGGGCGCGGCCTGGACGGCAGGAGGGCGACCGGGGCGCGGCCTGGACGGCCTGGAACGGGCGACCGGAGCGCGGCTCGTCGATGCGGGGAGGCGGAGGCGGAGAGGCGGCCGGGCAGGGCGGGGAAGGCGGGAGGGGAGGCGGGAAGGCGGCCGGGCAGGGCGGGGAAGGCGGCGCAGGGCGATGCGCGGCGGCGCGGGGAGGCGGAGGCACGGCCGGGGCGCGACTCCGATGCGGCGCGGTGCGCGGCGGGGCGGGGAGGCGGAGGGGCGGCCGGGGATGGCGACGGGAGGGCGGCGGCGGCCGGATCCGGGGAGGGAGGAGCTGAAAACTCCCTCCCGCGCTCGGTGACGAGGGGAACGGGTCGGGGAGGGGTTGGGCTGGCCAACCCTTGTTTCTACAGGTTGGGAGGGTGAGTAGGGGTTTAGCCCTTAATTTTTTTTGAGGGTTTGAGGGTTAAGGGGTTCTAATCTTTGAGAAATTTTCGTGTCAACCCGTAAAAAAGCGGTTATTTTTTAGGGTTTGAGGGTTTAGGGCAACGGATCCGGGTGTGGTCTCGTCTGGTCTGGTTTGGCGTTTGGGTGGTGCGTTTCCCTCTATACAGTACAGGGCTCAAAATAAATGCTGGGAGTGGGAGTGGGAGTGGGAGTGGAGATCTCTCATCTTCTTCTGTCAAGTTTTTTCTTTGGAAAACGCTTTGGTACTATAGTCTGATTACAAGGCAGTGTCAGACCTCTTTTCTGCCGTTGATTCAATTGAAATCAAGGGGACATTTTTGTTGCTTCCATGCAGAAAAAACACTAAGCAGCCACACATCACGCCTCTAATATCTCATCTCCCTAAATCTCTCCCATGCCTTCCTTTCCCTGGCCAGTCGCCGCTGCTCGTCTCGCCTCTTGCCGACCAGATCCTCTTCTCTCCCTCGCCCCCACCGACCTCCCCCCGGCCACACCCCCGGCCAGCTCCGGGCACACCATTGGACAGCTTTGCCCCCGTGCTTCGCCATTCATCCTCTTCGCGGAGAACCACAGCGACCCCATTGACGCCTCCACCGATGTGAAAGGAGTGAGTCCTCCACGACATTGCACACTCTTCATCGTGGCAGTAGGTGGTCAAGCTCCCATCCTCTTATGTTGTTGTTCTTCTAATGTATCAGATTGGATGCGGGAGTCACTCCAGACGGAAGGACAAGTTGGAATTGAATTCAGATCTAAAAAATCCCCCTCTAATTGAAGACAGAAGACCTCGTGTATTCTTATGTTTATGTATTAGGTCTATTCTTATACTTGATGTAGGAGGATTTTGTAGATAATTCTAGTAATCCAATGAAGTTGACAAATGTTCAAAAAACTTAATTTCATTGGTTCTTGTCTACCGAGCTTTCAAAATATATATGCGTCCATGGTTGGCAGGATTTTTTTAATTAATCGTTTTCAAAATTTGATGCTTCCAGATAACAATAGTAATGCACCCTTTGCATTATTTTGTAGCTTCATGCCTATGTGCTTCTGCATTGTACTCACTATGCTTCGGTCATCTAGAAAAAAATGCTTTTGTTCCTTCATCTCGAAATGGCTTACAGTGGGTTCAGTTAGAATGTTAAGGACGCTACAGATCCTCTTGATGGTACAAATGCCGCTAATATCAATGGTATGTGCTTCCTACAAAGACCGATAATATTGTGTTGCCATTGTCGTGCTTCCTAAAATAATCAACAAATATGCTTATTTCGTTGTCAACATATGTTTCCTATAATGTTAAATTTATTTTCAACTCAATTTTATATGTTTCCATTGCCTATCAGGTACGATTTGATCGATCAAATCATGGCTATGACTTCTCCATTTACATTTCACATATGTTCCTATATGAATGTTTTTATCTCAATTTTCCATGCTTTCCCTGCCTTTTATGTATGTTCTGGTACATCAAATTGTTACTTAGTGTATACCATACTTATTTCATTTTTGTGTGCTGTCGTTACCTATTATTTATGATCTAATAGATTCAAACCTTCTCTTGTTTACTCATGTGTGCTTCTGATGTATAGATGTTTTGTGCCACATGATGTCAATCATGCATCATTGGTTTCTCAAACACAATGATGGTTGTGTTGATCTGAAGGCACGAAGGAGGTGCTGGAGATATGGGCATAGATAGGGATCGAAGCCTTACACGAGGATGTTCTTGCCGACATAATGTGCGACCTCCGGCTTTTGCAACCTTGAAAATGAACAGGATATCATCATGTTGTGGTTAATCGCTAGCGACATCATCCTTGCTACTTGCTACAATTACAACGACGACGCTTTTCATTCGGCAGTATTTTGCCTATGTGTTCCCTATTGTGTTACCGCTACCCAAGAGAATATAATTGCTTCCCATCAATCTTTGGTTGTGATGTAATTAAATTTTTTGGCTGCAATTGTATTAAGCTTTTATTGTATGGAAGCACACTTCTCTCTCTTTGGTAGCAAACATCTGATTGTTTGGAAACACTGTACAACTTGTTTCTAGTGGAAATAAATATAATTTTTATTCATAGAAGAAAAAATAAGTTGCAATGGAAGCAAAAAATTTAGTAGATGAAAACAGATATCTGATTAGTTGTAAGTAACATTTATACGGGACATGAATTTATGTCAGATCGAACATGAATTTCTATTAGATCGAATTAATTTGGTTGTAGTCGAAGCAAATTATTGAGTCGCTGGAAGCAAATTTGATTTGGTTGGAAGCAAACAAGATTGCACATGGTCTCATTAGGAAGCACACAAGAGGGTGCATGTGTGGGCTGCTCCTTCAAAATAAACTTGCATGAGAGAGGTTAACGGGGCAGATAATTAATAAATGAAGACAGTAAATTTTATGTGGGCCTGACTAGTAGATCGAATGACCTCAATGCATCTGGTCGGACGGCCGTGCACTAGTCTGATGAAAGCAAACTGTCTATAGTCTGATGCCTAGCGGCTGCCTTTTTCTTTCCAAGTCGAGCTGAGGTAGTACGCGAGATTTATTGGTCGAGGTCTGTACTGCTGCTGGTGCTACCAACTCGCCGCGTCAGAGTTGTACTGTGTTCCTCAAAAAACTTGCTGGTGTGGTGAGGTTTGGGGTTTAAATGCTAGGGTGGGTGGCTCTGCAGAGTGCAGTGCAAGTCCTTTGCCAGTCCTGAAACGCTTCTTAACTTCTCTCTTTATTTCTTCAGACTTGAACGCGTTTCCCTGCGTTACCAGTAAGTACTCCCTCAGAGAGATGCTTGGTGGGTAGCCTTTTTATCTACCTTCCTTTCCAAGGAGCAGGACTTGCTAGTAGGAGTAGATCGCATCATATCAGCAGCAGCAGCAAAAGCTTGAGATTCTCGGCCTGCTTCTTCTTGATGAACTAGCTAGTCGAGCCGCCTAAGTAAGAGAAGATTGCATTTGCAGTAAGTGGGTAGGCAGTTAGTTCATGTGTGTTTTGTTTTGCTATAAGTATAAGGGCATTTCCAGCCGTTCGCCCCCCAGGACGATTTGCGGCGCTATTTTTAGCGCCGCTTGGAGGGCACTTGCGCGGCGATAGGTCCTGAGGGGCCGGCTACTCAGCCGCGGCTTCAAGATGACCCCCAAGTATCGGCCAAATTCAAACAAAAAACGACCAAACGCATTTAATTTAGAGGAAGTTCGACTGAATTCATAATATTCGGGCGATTTTTACATAAAAGATAAAAAAAACTACGCTAGCCTACTGATCGAAGAAGGAGTAGAGCGCCTCCATTGACGACTCCAGGCCGCCTCCTCCTCCAGCAGCGCCGCCGGCTGCACCGCCATCGTCGCCGTCGCCACCATCCTTTGGCTCCGGCTTGATGCCGGCCTGCGCGCCACAGGTCCCGCCGCCGATGGAACCCCTCCTCCTCCGAACCCGCAGTGGCTCCTCCTCCTCGTCGTCAGTGCCGTCGAGGACGATGAACGGCGGCGACGGAGGTCGTGGAGGCGCCCACTTGCTGCGGCTGCTGCTGCCCTCGCCGCGCTTCGCCTGCTCGGCGCGCCTCGCCAGCTCGGAGCGCTGGGCTTCCTCGGCCCGTTTCATGGCCTCGACCCGATCCATCTCCAGCTGTTGCAGGCGCACCTGCTCGGCGAAGTAGTCTCGCCTCGCCCAGTCCATCTGGAAGGCGAGGCCCTCTTCGTCGTCGCTGCCGGCGGCCGGCGGCGGAGGAGGAGGCGGCGGGGCAATGTCCTTGTCCTTCTTCTTCTTCCCAAGGACCTTGCCGAGGAAACCACGGCGCTTCGCCGGGGAGTGCTCCTTCTTCACCTCCAGTTTCACCTCGGTTTTCACCGGGGCGAACCGTGGCGTCGAGAAGGCCGACCCCGACGATTGGGAGCGCGAAGGAGCGCCGGAGGAGGACGACGAGTCGCCGTCGTCGCGGGGCATCGACGCCCACAGAGGAGTGCCGCGGGTGTAGGATCGACGGCCCAGGCGGGCGCCGTAGCCCATGTTGGGGTAGTCGAGGCGCGGCGAGTTGCCATTGTCAATGTGGCGCATGACGAACTCGAGCGTCCGCCCCGGCGCGCTCCACCAGCGTGCCCGCCCGTCGCGGTTGTACCGGCCTGCCACGATGGCCAGGCCATTGGTAGAGGCCCGTGCCTGGGCACGCCGGAGCTCGAAGTACTGCTCCCAGGCAGGCGTATTGTTCGCCGCGTTGCCTGGGTTGGCGCGCTCCGCCGCAGTCATCGTGGCCCACACCGCGTCCACCTCCCGACGGAAGGCGGCCGTGCCGATCAACGGCACCAGAGGTACCGGCACACCTCCGGCGGACAACACCCATGAGTGGGGCGGCCTGGTGTCCGGCGGGCACGGGTAGCCGGCCTGCGCGATGAGGAGAGCCTCCATCTGCGACAGGCTCCGGGTACGGAAACCGTTGCGGGCGAGCTCGTCGTCGGCCATGGCGAGAGAGGAGAGGAGAGCGTGCGCGGCGAGATGGCGAGAGAGGAGAGGGCGGCGAGGAGCAGAGAGGGCGAGAGAGGAGAGTGCGCGGCGAGGCGCCCCGGGGAGCCCCTTTTATAGCGGGGGAAGAACGCGAACAGACGGCGGCGCGGTCGTCGGACCGTTGGGTTTCTCGGCGGCCCGCATTGATGCCCTCTGCGCCGATTGGACTCGTCACCGGCGCCGCATTGATTCTCTGCGGCGGCGACAGGTGCGGGGAAGCCGAGGCGAGACGATGACGACGACGCGTGTTCACACGCCGACAGGTGGGGCGCGGCGCGAGGACGCGCGAAATCGCGCGAACTTTCCTTCCCATTCGCGCGCTTTCCTTTCATCCGGCGACCCCAAGCGACCCCCAGCGCGCTGGGTTTGGGTTGGGATCGCCGGACTCAATTTTGGCCCAATCCGACGCTATTTGGGCCCTTGGTGACGCGGCTGGGGAAATTTCCTCCCCACGGCGCTAGTTTCGCCGTCCTGTGGGCCTCTTGGGGGCGCGGCTGGAGATGCTCTAAGCCCTGTGGGTGTGATGGATTCGTTCGTTACCTTGTGGATGTGGACCTTGTGGCCCATCCAATCCTTGCCTCCCCGAGAAGCGAGACAGGAATCCCGGAGCGACAACTACAGAGCTAGGATTAGGACAGCGATAACAACCCCTAATTTCCCGGTGACAACAGAGACAGACACAGCAGAACGGCCAGGAAGAACTCCAACTTTGGTTTCTCCAGGATTTTGATTTTGACACGGTGATGATCTACACATTTCCATGGATGGACCTGCTGCAGCATTGCTTGCTCCACCTCCACAGTAAAGTGGGGGAGAGGGTCGGGGGAGGGCGACCACATCCACATGCATCTGTCCCTTGTTTCACATGCCTCCTTTGCTCAATCCCCCCTACCTCTCTTTTGTACGGAGTACTACTAGTAGGACTAGCTCCTCGCAGTTTTTTTGGGGTTGCATCGTTTCCTGGCCACACACACACCTTCCTTGGAGCATCTCTATCCATGGATTCGCGTAGATAGATAGATAGATAGATAGATAGGTAGATGGGAACTTGAAAGCGAGTAGTAGTATAGTAATTTTGGCTCTCCGGTTCCCCTAGTTTCCATCCGGTTTGGTTGTCCTTCTGAAACACCGACTGGCTGTATTTTCTTGGCTCTTGGTTGATAGGGAGTGAATGAATGGGAGTGGTGTGGTAGCAGTGATGACACGGTGGACGTGGCCTTCACCTATCTCATTTTCCCATCTCGGTCCCGGTAACCCCTCCGCCTCCGGGTAGAGTGAGAGTGATGCGGGGCTCCACCATCTTTTCACCGTGGCATGTGCCTTTCGCTTTTTCTGGTCGGCTAGCTACATGGTCCTTGCCTTCACCTCCTCTGTCCCCTTCCATCATTCGTCTTGTTCAGTCTTCAGCTCAGCTGCCTGCTCAATCCTTGCACTCCTCTTTCTACTAGACTAGTTTCTTTGGTTGGAGGTAGCATCTATTTTTTCCTGGCTCTGTATTTTAGGGCAAACACAGATTTTGTCTCGGCAGTGTGTGTGTATGTAAGATTAGCTTGGGTGTTTCTTTCTTGCAGCAGGAAATCAGATAAAGCCCAGGGTTATGTGTGAAGGAGAGGCTGATTGATTTCTCACAGGAGCTCTGCAATGGATCTTGAGTTCGGCAGGGGCATGAGATCCCCGCAGGTTCGGTCTCTCTCCTACTCCTAATCCGCCCAGCAACTTGTTGTTTAATGTTTATGGCTGAGAGAGATGAAGTAGTAAGTAGCAATGTTTGTTTCTTCTTGGTTGTAGAGGGACTCATGGAAGACCACCATGCTCTTGGCATACCAGAGCTTGGGGGTGGTGTACGGAGACCTCAGCATATCCCCCCTCTACGTCTTCAAGAGCACTTTCGCCGAGGATATCCAGCACTCGGACACCAACGAGGAGATCTTCGGCGTCCTCTCCTTCGTCTTCTGGACCCTCACCCTCATCCCTCTCATCAAGTATGTCTCCATTGTCCTTCGAGCCGACGACAATGGCGAGGGTATGTTCAGGTTTCCAACCAACCAATCTTGACCTTGAGGTTTCCACATGTTCCTCCAAGGGCATTTGCTTTTTGCTTTTGCTTTTGTTTCACAGCCAATCAATCTCTTCTCTTGTTTCGCAGGAGGCACGTTTGCCCTCTACTCACTCATCTGCCGGCATGCCAATGTGAGCCTGCTGCCCAACAGGCAGATTGCGGATGAGGAGCTCTCCACCTACAAGCTGGAACGCAATCCTCAAACCCTCGACAAGACTCGCGTCAAGGTGTGGCTCGAGAAGCACAAGAACCTGCACACCGCCCTCCTCATCATGGTTCTGATTGGCACCTGCATGGTCATTGGGGACGGTGTCCTCACGCCGGCTATATCTGGTACCCTCAACCTTTCTTTTGCTCAGTCTGCTTTGCCCGTTTTCTATGCACTCTTGACTGGGCTGCTAACTTTGGATTTTGTCTTTTCATCCATGGCAGTGTTTTCAGCTGTGTCAGGGCTTGAGTTCTCCTTGTCCAAAGACCACCATGAATGTGAGCTTTCCTCCAGGCCTTAATTGATTTTTGTTCGGTAGTAATCTTTGCAAGATACTGTATTTAAAGAGACTTAGCTAAGAACATACCCCAAATACTTGTTCCAGAAAGAAGATTGATGCTGGTCAAAAACTAGTCCATCACTTGGACTACTTGCATGCTAAAATCATTCAATACTATGCTCATTGACTTTTAAAGAAGGAAAAGGGGATTTTTTTATGCATACCCTCGGCATCCGATGCGGATGTTTGGCAAGTATCAGTGAGACATAGGAAAATAGCATTGTTGATGACCCGCCTTTGGGATCTTAGTTCTATCAGGATAGCAAAATGTTCATATCCTTGTAATGTTTCACCAGTCACCACATTAGGTAAAAAATGTCTCACTAGGAACATTGGTAATATTGACTAGCAACTAGACCACAGGAAAATCAACCATCTGAATCACATGCTTTATTGTTCCTTTGCATAATTGCATTCTTATGCTACTGCAAATGAAAAGTCTTTATGTTTTCACATCCAAATGGGTGTTCATACGCTTTGGATCTTTAGTTCTTTACTCAAGAATGCACACAAAGTCATGTACACCATTCAATTGAAAAGGCAAGAGTGGTTAGAAACTTTAGGCGTGATATTTACGTTTCAATATACTTGTAAATGGTCTTGGCATGATATTTCCCTTTCAAACCTCTTTATTTGTTTTTAGCTAATGGAGGAATAACTCTCTCCGCTTCTGCACCCAAGGATGCACACAGCCATTTCAAATCTCTGTTGACTCTGATTATTGATCTCTTTTACATGCAGACGCCGTCATTCCAATAACATGTGTTATATTGGCATTTCTGTTTGCCCTCCAGCATTATGGTACACATCGAGTTGGATTTATCTTTGCCCCTATAGTTCTAGCCTGGCTACTCTGCATGAGTGCTCTTGGACTTTATAATATCATACATTGGAATCCTCATGTCTATCAAGCTCTGAATCCCTATTACATGTTCAAGTTCTTAAAGAAGACTAGGAAATATGGCTGGATGTCACTTGGTGGAATTTTGCTCTGCATGACCGGTATGATATGGTATATGCTTATGTTTATATGTGTTATGGATATTAACAGGATTCAGTTGCTTATGTTTATATGTGTTATGTATATTAACAGGATTCAGTTGTTCCTTTCTCCCTTTCGTATTTACTACAATAAGCGGAAGCTAACTATCTAGCTTGCCTGACGGTGCAGGATCTGAAGCAATGTTTGCGGATCTTGGACACTTCTCATATAGTGCAATCCAGGTGATTTATTGATGCTGCATGTGAACTCGAACATTATATTTTGTACTCGTATATTATTTTAAATGTACTGATCATTTTAGTTTTATCACAGCTTGCTTTCACTTCTTTAGTTTACCCCGCGTTGATTCTGGCATACATGGGCCAGGCAGCCTACTTATCAAAACATCATGACTTCTACTCAAACTCTCAAGTTGGATTTTACATCGCAGTTCCAGGTATGTACTGGCATTGCAGCTCATCTATTTCTAGGGGGGGAAAGACTAATATGTACAACATGAGCATCAGGCAGTATTATTCTTGTGAACAAAATTAAATCATCTCCCGTCTCATTGTACTGTAACACATACCATATAAAAAGTTACTACCTGATTTTTTGTTATTTTTTTTCTAAAAGGAGGTTAAATCCCTGGCCTCTGCATCATTGTGATGCACACAACCAATTTTATTAATTATTGAGCAGAGTACATAACACAGACACGTCAGCCGAACTGTTACGAGATATGAAATAAATATCTACAACTAAAAAGTTGTCTGATAGTTTGCATTAACTAAGTTGAACTTAGCCGTGTTATAAACAATGCTGATTTCACTCCGACAACTTTCTATCATGATATGTATTCTTCTTTTCCAAATACCATTTGTTCCAGCATGAAAAATTGTACTCCATTATTTCGTATTTGGTCTTGCATCAATGCAAAAGGTCAAATTCTATATTGCTTGATGTAACCTAACTTCTAATTTCTATGTACTTGCATGTGTACTCCCTCCTGTCTATTTCAGTAAAGATGCATGCCACAAAAGTGATTACTGATAGCTCTTCTAGTAGTTTGTTATTTCTTTGAAATCTGTTTTCTTCTTCTTTAAGAAAGGCAGTAAAAGTTCTATACCATCTGATCTATTTGTACTTTTTAAATGCAAACTTCAGATAAGGTGCGATGGCCTGTCCTTGTACTGGCTATTCTGGCTTCAGTTGTTGGCAGCCAAGCAATCATCAGTGGAACATTCTCAATTATCAACCAGAGCCAGTCCCTAAGTTGCTTCCCTCGGGTAAAAGTTGTACACACATCTGAGAAAATTCATGGGCAGATATATATCCCTGAGATCAACTGGCTACTCATGATCCTGTGCATTGCTGTGACTGTTGGATTTAGAGACACTAAGCACATGGGGAACGCATCTGGTAAGATAAATTAGTTAGTTAGTCCACATTTATTTTTTATTTTACCACGTCCTGCCAATACAAATTGATTTGCATTTCTTGATTACCATATTGAGTGCCTCGGATTGGTTGGTTTCTGAACTTTGTGGTGTTGTGCAGGGCTAGCGGTGATCACTGTGATGCTGGTTACCACATTCCTGATATCCCTTGTGATCATGGTGTGCTGGCACAAGCCACCCCTGCTGGCCCTGGCCTTCCTCCTCTTCTTCGGCTCCGTTGAGGCGCTCTACTTCTCGGCGTCGCTCATCAAGTTCCTTGAGGGCGCATGGCTTCCGATACTTCTGGCCCTAATCCTCATGGCCGTCATGCTTGTGTGGCACATCACGACCATCAAGAAGTACGAGTTTGACCTGCAGAACAAGGTGACCCTGGAGTGGCTTCTCGCCCTGGGTGACAAGCTTGGCATGGTCCGTGTGCCGGGCATCGGTCTCGTCTACACCGACCTCACATCGGGCGTCCCTGCCAACTTCTCCCGCTTCGTCACCAACCTTCCAGCGTTCCATAAGGTCTTGGTCTTCGTCTGCGTAAAGTCTGTCCCGGTGCCGTATGTGTTCCCCGCCGAGCGCTACCTCGTCGGCCGTGTCGGTCCGCCGGGCCACCGGTCGTACCGGTGCATCGTGCGGTATGGCTACCGTGATGTTCACCAGGACGTGGACTCGTTCGAGACGGAGCTGATTGAGAGCCTGGCCATGTTCATCAAGCTCAACGCCTCCTACCGCTGCAGCGAGGCTAGCGAGCAGCAACTGGAGGAGTGGGAGCCTGGGCTCACCGTCATAGGGAGCAACCAACTCCGAGACCATGCCAGCTACGATTTACAGGACAGTGTCCAGCACTCCGCTGCGTCCGTCGAGATGCGCCCTACCGCCGGCAGCCCCGGTGGCGCGGCGTTGGAGCTCCCGTCCGACTCCAACTCGTCCAAGCAGGTGAGGTGCTTCATAGATAGCCTGGTGGTGAGCCCTGAGGCGGACAAGCAGGTGACGGAGGAGCTGGAGGCGCTGGCGGCCGCGAGGGAGGCCGGCACGGCCTTCATCTTGGGGCACTCGCACGTGCAGTGCAAGCCTGGTTCGTCGGTGGTGAAGAAGCTCACGGTGGTCGGCTACAACTTCTTGCGGCGCAACTGCCGCGGCCCAGACGTTGTGCTGCGGGTGCCGCCGGCGTCGCTCCTGGAGGTCGGCATGGTCTATGTCCTATGAAACCACCACGTGTTTCTTCTTCGTTTTGCCTGTCTTGTTTTGTGATGAATGATAGGGTGAGAGTGCTTGTACACAACGTTCCTGTATCATAAATCTGCTGACCTGCTGTGTAGGTAACTTGTCAGTGATGTTGTAATGCCCCCTGGATTATTTGCATCCGGCTGTATAGTTTAGAACTTCAGATTGTTGCTCCTGCTGCTCATACACATTTGGTTTTCTGTCACTTCTCTTTTTTTTGTTATCTCGTAATTTAGCATCAAGTTGATAATAATCATGATGAGCAATATTGGATCTTTGCATAGTTAAAGTACACATAATCAAAGACCAGCAGTTGGACAAAAGAAGAAAAAAAAACTGACATATTGATATTTGATAGTAGTAGTAAAGTAATATAGGATCGACACTAACTGTTGAAGTAGGTGATGAATTGATCTGCAGATTATGTTTTATTTTGAGGGAAACAGCAGGATTCTGCCATGGATTTTTATTAATTTTCAAATAAATGATACAAAGTCTTGGGAAAATAAAAAGTGCTATACAACAACTGCAACAACAAAGGTCCTAATTTAGCCAAAGTAAACTACAAAATAGACTAATGCATACATCATCTGAAAGCAGTGGCCCTCAGATTGAGCCATTGCAGTTCAGATTTTGGTTTCCTTCTAGACTTGTACAAGTTAAGCTGGTTATGTTGCGACCTATATTGAATACAAATTTCTTTGGCCATCCTCTCTAATCGCATAGGCATCATTGTGAACAATGATTGACACTCTGTAAGGTACAGGTCACGTATAAAGCCTGTGCATACAATGAAAAATAATCTATAAAGAAGAAATGATGTCAAATTGCAGAGCACCTGACCAAGACGAGGCTGACTTCTCTAAAGCTTTTAGAGATGACCTGTTGTGTAGACATGTTGGGTCCAACTTAATTGATGCTGGATTTACTCCTCGAGTACTTTGCTTTAGCTTCAATCTTCCACAGAAGACAAGAAGCGATAAAATGATCGGGTTTCTTGCACTTGTCACGAGCATTATCTTTCGTTGAGGAGTTGTTGTGAGAGAATTGACTTGAGTGCCTTGAGGAAGAATTCTTTCTCGAATATTTAGTTTTTCTTCTGAAAGCGAGTGAAATGCTTCATGACTAGAGCGGGATCTTTGCTGATGCTCTTAGGATCGTCGGAGTCATACGTAGAATTTGTCCCAAAGAAAGAATAAACAGTTACCTTGGCCTTCAGTGCATGACTTTTGTGTCTGGTAGCATTAATGTCAAGTTTTTGTTCTTCTTGCATCTCATGTGTATTTCATTTCTCAATAACATCTATAAGTTCAAGAGTTTTCTAGACACTCCTTTCCTTAATCATTAGAACGAGATTATTAAAAGAGTCATCCAAGGACCAGAACAAAGTCTTAACAACAACACGATCCGTGATATCAGTCGCACCGAGAGTTTGAGCTCTCCAGAAATATGACACAGACAATCAAATGTTTCTTAGACATATTCATCTCCATTTCTCTTGAATCTAGCGAACTTGCTTCTAAGAGTATCAATTCCAACATCTTTTTGAGAGGAAACACCTTTACCAATTTTCTCGAGATAGTCCCATATCGATTTTGATGACTTGAGATGCTTAGCCCTTCCATACTGACCTTTGGACAAGTGACCAGTAATAGTCATGACAACCTAAGAATCAAGATGTCATAGTTTTTTCTTGGTAAGAGTTGGAGTTTCAGGATTTAACACAACCACTCCTTCCACAACAACATTCCACATATCATTATCGGTGGATTTAATTCTCAGCATTATTTTGTCCTTCCAAAACGGATATTCTTTACCATCGTATGCGGGGATCAACTCACCAGACCTGTAATTCCCTGCATTGGACGTCTTGCAAACACTCTAAGAGGTTAGTCCTAAAATGTAGAGCAAAGGGAGTGCCTTGCTCCGATACCAATTGAACGATCAGGAATGTCTAGAGGGGGAGGGGTGAATGAACTTCTCAAATTTTCTGTTATAAAGACGAGTCTTCATAGCACATCATAATATAACTCGGAAAGCGGAGAAAAAGGAAACATGAATACAAACATGCATACAAATATGATGAACTATCTTGCACGAGAGCAAACACCGAAGATGAATGATATAGACAGGCAACATCTCGGCAACTATGAAAGTAATGTAGAGTAAAGACGAATGAGTCTAACACAATGACGTTTGGTAAAGCGGTGCACACTCTGCAAAGTGTCATGTCTGGTTGGAGGGACTTGTGATTGAACATAGAAACAAACCTCTCTCCGTCATATTCTCCATGACAACAAGTTCCTGAAACTTGACTTATTCTTAATTTTGGTAGATACTTTAGAAGATCTCCTAAACCTTTCACAGACTTGTTCTCGCAATCACAATATTCTCGATTGTTGAAAAACCAATGCCTAACCGTCTAGAGAGCTTGCATGCTCCCAAGATAAAAGGCGAATGTGCGTCAGCGAAACATAGCATGACGGGATTGTATAGCTGCAATAGCTCACCGAAAGACATAAGTCATTTTCCCACACGCTTCAACTTATAAGGAGGTCATGGGGAAACCAAGTTTTTCCCCTTGAATAAGCCCCTGTCATACTGCCTCCCCACCAGTCACAACGTGCACGCTCTCTAAGGGGATCTACATGTCACGAGAAAAATGAGGCATTCATGGCCCTACCTCGAAGATATGTTAAAAGAGGTATGGGAGCAGCCCGTCGCTGGACGCACCCTGATGAGGATCGGCCTTGGTAAATCCCATGGTTAGGAACCCTGGGTTGAGATCGTAGAAAGGAGGTGCAGGTTGGCGATACTCGTCGGCTAACAGGAGACAGGGATTTACCCAGGTTTAGGGCCCTCGATAGGTGAAACGCCTACTTCCTACTCTTTTGTAGTATAATGGAGGCGATTACAGTGGCGGTCGAGGCGAGATCGCTCGGGACCGGAGGTGTTTCTATGAGATTGGATGCCCTAGACGTCCCCTCTCCCATCCTTTATATACTAGGCTGGGTCGCAAGGAGTCCATCTAAGTTTACAGAAGCAATTGCTTAATCTAGTTTTAGTCTTGGACGCCAAGTCGCAGCTTCCATAATCGCCAAGGACTCCTACGTTGGTGCTTCGAGTGGGCCAATTGTGGGCCGGTTGAAGATTCTAGTGGGCCTTTCATCTTGACACGCACCAGGTACCCTCATCTGTTGGAGTCGTGGGGAAACCACCTCGTCAGTAGCCCCCGAGTGCCTGGGGGACTCGAAGAGCCGCGCAGGGACTCAAGTCCATAATCATCTACAAGTGTGTGTGTCGCTTTGCTGCGAGTCATCGACTGTTATCCACAAGAGATAGTTTCTTCGAGGGATGTTAAGCTGAAAGGGCCCAAGGTACTCGACTGGTCGAGCCTTGGTGAACTGCACTAGTGACAAATACCTCAGTAGCCCAATCAAGCCCGTGTCCCTCGACACGAACTTGGATACAACCGGTGTCTAGCAAGGTCCATGCCGCTACAAGGCTTATAGGATCAATGCCGCCGGTCTCAGCAAATACAGCCTTAACGCGTCCGTTATTGGCTCAACTTTCTTCATGCATAGCGCATGGAACCGTCGGGAGTGAAGTCGCGTTGTGACAAGTCCCGGCCCGGCCGACTGCGCAGAGGGGTCTTACTACGCGCGAGCTTGCGCGGCATATAGGGTGCAGTGTGTCGCAGGCCAGGCAATATTTGTAGGAGCGTAGTGCCAAAATAGAATGCACCCACTTGGACAATGATCGAGTGGACTAATAGCAGTCACTCGCGGAGCGTTTGCGAGCTCAGGCGAGGAATTAGTAAGATATGCACCCACTCAAAGAGTCGTCGAGTGGGCTAATAGTGTAAGCACTCGTGGAGCACATGAGTGCTCAGGTGGATTGTCTTTATGTGTGCCATTCGAGTCTTGCTTGTTAGTGTGAGTAGCCACTCGAGCACTTCATCATCTGGGTGAGGGAGCACCTGAGCTCTGTAGATGCACTTGTTCTTGTTTGGAGGGGAGTAGCCACTTGCACCCTCGAGGCTTGGTCCATGCTCTGTTTTAACAATGATGGGGTGCTGTAACACCCTCAGTGTTATGGAACAGTAACACTTTTGATAATGAAGATTACTGCTGCTAATCACTGATGTTAATCATGCTTTGATCACCTTGGATCAACTCAAACTCAAAAAGCCTTTTGATGAATATTAAAAATAAGTGGAAATAAAACTTTGTTCAAAAATTGTGAAAGCAATTTTGTAAAATGCCTAAAAATCAGTGGATCACATCCATATGGTTTTGGGGATTTATTAAGCAATAAAATAAATCCAACAATTCAAACAGTAGCCAAACCAGTGGGATTTAATGCCTTTTTAATAAAACAAAAATGCAAAAGAGTTTATAAAAGTCTAATTATTTTTGTGGCACTTCTGTATGGTACTGCAATATTATTGGAGCAAGTTTTACTGTTGGCAAAAATAAAAAACCTAGCTAAACAAAAAGAAAACAGAAAAGAAAATACAGAAAAGGAATAAAAAGCAAAGAGGCCCATACCTCTGGTGCAGCAAGTGCACAGTTCCCCCAGCCCAACCCACCAGGCCCACCCAGACTCCCCCTCCTCCCTCCTCTGTTCATGGTGTGCGTGGCGCCATGGCATAGGTGCTCGATGCGATGCACCGCGCGATGGATGCCACCGCGCTGCTATAGGACCCGCCACGCCGTGATGTACTCCCCCTTCGACGCCCTGGCGAAACCCTAGCCCATTTCCCCCTCTCCTCGCGCCGCTCTCATCGGGGAAAGTTTCTCCCGAGCCATCGCCGGCCGCCGTCGTGCCCACGCGCGGCCACTGACCACCATAGCCCGACCCACCGTGTCCGTCCACCTCCTCGTCGTCGTCCTCATCATCACGCAGGAGGAATCGAGCCGAGTCGTGCCGTGGACACCGCCCCCTTCGTTTTCCTCGCCGCCGGTCGTCGCCTCGTCTACGCCCGATTCGCCGCCTCCGGTGCTCCATCGCGCCCGCTGCCTAGCCCTACGTGCTCCTGGTGAGCTTCTCCGTCGTCCCCGTGTCTCCCCTAGTCCTCCCCGTCGCTGTAGCCCGTGGCGCCATTGGAGCCGAGCTCCGTCGCCGCCGTGCTTCGCATAGCCGCGACCCCGGGGCACGCGTATGGCAGGCCAAGCGCGTCACTGCACTCGCGCTGCTCCCAGTAGTCGAACGCGCTAGCTCCCCTTCGTTCCCGTGCGCTAGAACGTCGTCGTCATCCTCGCCCCGTTCGGCTCCGCCGCTGCGCACGTCGCCGTCGTCGCTCCGGTCACCTTCCGGCGAGGCCAGCACCACCAGTCGACGCGCGGCACCCTGCTGGTTCGATTAATCCCAACCGCACCTCCTCCCGTGCCCTGTGGCGTGCGCAGCCCCAACCTCGCCGGAGTACAGCCGCCGGCGAGCCGCCGGTGCCACTGCCATGAGGGCCCCCTTCGTCAGAAAAATGATTAGGGGTTAATTAACCCCTATGGGTCACTTACATGTGGGGCCGCCTGCTAATGAAAACCGTTGGTTAAGTTAAATCCATTGGATTAACCACTGTGTCAATGACACATGGGTCCCACCTGTAAGTTAATTAATTAACTGATTTGATTTAACTCTGTTAGACTTACATGTGGGACCCCACTGTAATTAGGTTTAATTAAAATATTTTATTAGCATGTGAGGCTGACCAGTGGGACCCACTGGTCAGGTTTTACCAGTCAACCCTCTGTGGATAATGTTGCATTTTATTAATAAAAGAAAATCCAGAAATTGATTTAAAATGATTTAAACTTTGAATTTGAATATCTTTTAAACCGTAAGTCAGATTCAAAAACTTTATACATGAAAATTGATCAGAAAAATATAACGAATACAGATACGCTATCTGTATGTCTACCCCACCCCCCTAACACACCGATCATCGACATTCCCCCCTCCGGGCTGTCTGTCGATAATTCCCGGTGCCGGTAAAAACCTGCCGGATGAATTTATTCCGAACACGAAAGATGTCCGGAATGATTCAACTAACACGGATACACCCCCTTATCTTTTTCGGATGTCCACGACACCTCCAGCATGAACCCTTACCCCTCCGGACACCCTGTCCGGTAATCACCCGGAGCCGGTAGTTCATCCCCGGATGAATTCCCGCTCCGAGCAACGTGCATTGCACTGCGTTAGAACACCGTTAACTTTGCATATGTCATGCCATGTATTTGTTTGCTATGATTGTTTTGTATTTACTGTGTTTATCCCCCTTATTCTCCGGTAGACCCCACTGCCGTCGTCGACTACACCGCCGCCGGGTACGACTACTTCGTCGACGACCCTGCCCCTACCGTCGAGCTTCCAGGCAAGCAGAGCCATTCTCTTCCCCAGATATCTCCTATCTTTTCCGTACTTTCTTGCACTAGGCATTGTTACTGCTGCTGCTACGATTACAATCCTATTCAATTGCATAGCCTGCTTTTGTCGCCCCTTGATGTACCTTCCTTTATCCTATGCTGCCTACTTTAATTATGTATTATATTCAGCAGTGAGCCCTGCGCATTGTTAGCTAGGATTAGATAGCAGGGTCGTGATCACTCAGGGGAGTGAACACAGATACAATATATACAACTGCACAGGTACGGTACAATGCAGACACCGCCTAAGGTCCCCTAGCTCGGCTCTGCCGAGCCACCTTCAAGTGTGAGCCATCAAGGAGTAATCCTTGTACTACACTCGTTGATGACTCCGTATAGCCGCTCTAGGTACCTAAGCACGGTTGTCCTTAAGGTAAGAAGTCAGGCGACCCAACGCTGCCCGCGAGAGGTATTGCGTCGGGAACGACAGGGAGGGTACGACCGACGTTACTGGCGTGCTTGGCCCCTGCTCGTATCTCGCGAGAGTTACCAAACCACGAAAGTGGAGCTCTACCAAGAGCACACGCGAGACAAGGTAAGGAGACGGTTCACCTTGTTGGTAACCGCAGTGACTTGGTGGGACGACAGGGCAGGCACCGATGTACTGGTGGTCCTGACTGCTGTCGTTGACCGCGGGTCGGTTAAGTCGAGGTTAATTAAAATGCTAAATGGTTCGGCGGATGACTTGAGAGGCCCGTTGGTCTGTACGCACTACCTTCACGTGGGATAAGGAGTTATGGGCTCCCCTGCGTCGTAGTTTGTCCGAAAGCTCTTCAGACGTCAGCAGTACCACGGGCTGATAGCCGGGAAGCGGTCTTGTCTTCTTTGCTGCAGCAGGTGTGTTTGGATTTGCTTTTGCTTCACCGGCCAGTCTCGTACCGTGCAGGAGCGTGCAAGGGTGAGGGACCTAGACCCCTTGGCGCATAGGATATAGTCTGGCGGATGGCCTCTCTGCTGAGCCTAGGATGGGCTGCGATGTGTCGAATAGCCTCGGTGGGGCATTCCCTAACAAGGTGTACGCCACCCTGGAGATCCGAGCGTGCAGGCTGAACAGTAGTGCACCCTGTAGGGAGTTTAATCTATTCGAATAGCCGTGTCCACGGTAACAGGACGCTTTATGCTGAAGCTGGACCTTACCACTACAAACTATTACTATTAAACTGTAGGGTTTCGGGTTTTCTTCCTCGCAGGGAAGTCGAGGAGGGGAACTCAGAGGCATTGTTATTATTAATCATTATAACTTATATTATACAATGCTGCAGCAACTTCTGCTTCATTGTTACTTTATTGCTTTATATAAACTGTTGGTTGTTTCTCTTCTCATGCTGCAAGACATCGTCAGAAGATGCTAGTCTTCGATAGGCCTAGCTTCTTACCCTTATTCTGATTTCTATCTTGCAGTCCACTATATACAGCCTCCCCTTTCCATTTTATACAAGGCATAATGCTTAGTAGCGGACGTAAGACTCGCGGGTATGCTAGATACTCACCCTTGCTTTATTCCCCCCTTTATGTTTTGCCTGATCGTCCGCTGCAGTCGACGTTGGAGCCCAGGAGCAGGAGTACCCCGGAGGCGGATACTACTACGTTGAGACCCCCGTTGACCAGGACCAGGAGTAGTTTCGGAGGCTCCCAGGCAGGAGGCCTTTCCTTTTCGATCTGTATCTCTGATGTTATTTGTGCTAGCCTTCTTAAGGCAAAACTTGACTAACTATGTCTGTACTCAGATATTATGGCTTGTATAACTTATGTATTCGGGTCCGCGTGACCCCCCTTTATTGTAACATATTGGTTTATCCTTTTGTGTTTAGTGTTGTGCTGTGATATTCTCACCGTGGCACCCTAATCTCAGCCGTGTACCCTGCGTGTATGATTACTGTACACGGATTGATTTTGGGGGCGTCACAAGTTGGTATCAGAGCCGACTGCCTGTAGGAATCCACCCCACCACTACCTAGTCGAAGTTGAGTCTAGACTTTGAAAAACTATTTTGCTAACTTAATATTTGGCTTACGGGCCCACATCGATGTCACTACGTGTGATATCTATGGTATTAGAATCCTTTTCTCCTTACCTATGCTCTGGGAATCTGCTCTCTTATCCTTGCTGGTAAGTTTTACAAACTCTGACATTAGGATCACGTTCTCTTGAGTCCATCCGGCGTTTTGGTGCTTCCCCATTTATTGAGTCGTGTCGCAGGAGTTCTACCCCAGGTCTCGGACCGCGGATCCCATTCTCATTCTTGGCAGGCCGCACGTCCTCTGGCATTAACTCCTGTGGCCAACAGTTTTCTTGCGGCGTGATTGACATAGTGGAATCTATGTCGCGTCGTGTAATCCTTACCGTGGTCTGCGCGCCGCCTAGTGTGTCCTTTTTTCCTTAATTTCTATGACGTTACGCTGCCCGATTTTCGATTGATTCTATGTGTGGATGTGTATGTCTTATATGACTACTCCTATATATCTGTGCCTCCTCTTTGTTGTCGCTTTACCTATTACTCGTTTCCGGCATCTCGTTAAAATGTTCATCGCTGAAATACCCCTGTTAAATTCTAGCAGGATGGCTGGTCGTGGTGGTCGTGGTCGTAGTCGTGGTGCCAACGATCCACCTCCGCCGCAGGACTACATGGCCGCGATGATGCAGCAGTTTCAGATGAACCAGGTGTTCATGCAAGGAGTCATAGATCAGCTCCAGAACCAGAATCAGAACCAGAACCAGCACCAAAACCAACCGCCCGTGGTTACTCTGCGGGATTTCATGCGTCTCAATCCGCCTCTCTTCCACCAACCTGAATAGCCGCTGGATGCCGATTATTGGCTTCGTGACATCACTCGTCAGCTGGAGTTCGCTAATGTGAGCGCTGCTGATTACGTCAACTTTGCGTCCTATTTCCTGCGTGGTCCCGCTACTCAGTGGTGGGACACCTATAAGGGTTCGCTAGCTGAAGGGAATGTCGTCACCTGGAATGACTTCAAGACTGCCTTCCGTGCTCGTTATGTCCCCCAGGCGATTATGAACCGTATGAAGGCCGAGTTCCGCAACCTTGTTCAGGGCAACAAAACTGTCGAGGAATATCAGAGGGAATTCCTCCGCCTCTCCCGCTATGCTGCAAGTGACCTCCCCAATGATGCAAGTAGGCAAGAGAAGTTCCGTGATGGGCTCAACCAAGACCTCCAGCTTGCACTGGCTTTGCACGTCTTCCCCGACTTTGCCACCATGGTGAACCAGACTATCACTCTCGAGACAGCTCAGCTTAAGTTCGGTGGTTCGCCGAAGCGCCCCCGTGATGCTGGCTCATCTTCGGGCACAGCACAGAAGCAACGCGTTTTGGCTTCTACACAGTCTTATGCGTCCAACTGCCCTTGCACCAAGGCCTTCGTATGTTGCCCCCCATCTGCCTCCGCCCCCGCCGAGACAGCCGAAGACCGAGACTGCACCCCTTCGTCCTCAAGATGGCCTGTGTTTCAAGTGCCGTCAGCCAGGCCATATTTCCAGAGACTGCCCTCAGCGACAGAATCAACTGGTAGTTCACCCTGCTGGCCGCGGAAATGGCCGTGGCAACAATGGGACCCTCAACTATAATACTGGGTCAAATAATCATGCTCGTGGTCATGCTTACAACATTGATGTTGAAGCAGCTCAGGCACAACCCGCTACAGTGATGGGTACTCTCCTCGTTAACTCAATACCTACTACTGTTTTATTTGATACAGGAGCATCGCATTCATTTATGTCTGGAGCATTTGCATCGAAGCATGGCATATACCACGAAAAGATGCGCACCCCCTTGGCCGTTAAAACACCCAGCGGCATGTGTCACGTTGACATGCTGGCACCTAACATCACCGTCGAGATCGAAAGGATTGAGTTCCTTGTCTCCCCACATATTCTGAAAACATCCACTATTGACCTTATCTTGGGTATGGATTGGCTGAAAGCCCACGATGACGCACTTTATTGTGGCACCAAGGTCATCCAACTCTTTCATCCTTCTGGCGCGATTGTGAGTCACACTTCCATTGTGTCGATGAATGCTGAAGCTCGTATATATGCTCTGAATGCATTGAATGTTGCACCTCTCGAAGGGATTGAGAAAGTCCTAATCGTTTGTGATTTTACCGACGTATTTCCAGAAGAACTGCTGGGGATACCCCCAATTAGGGAAGTTGAATTCGTCATCGACTTGAAGCCCGGCACCGTCCCTATTGCCAAGCGCCCATATAAGATGCCACCTCACCACCTCCTTGAATTGAAGAAGGAGATCGACACGGCCCTCGATAAAGGCTTCATCCGTCCAAATTCCTCTGCTTGGGGAGCACCTTCGCTCTTTGTCAAGAAGAGTGATGGCACGAACCGTTTGGTCCAAGATTACCGACCTATCAACCAGGCCACGATACAGAACAAGTACCCCCTCCCTCGGATCAATGATCTTTATGATCAACTTGGTGGATCCACGGTGTTATCAAAACTCGACTTAAGGTTGGGTTACCATCAGATCCGGGTCCGTGATGAGGACATCCCGAAGACCGCATTCATTACTCGCTATGGTTCATACGAGTACACCGTCATGTCCTTTGGCTTCACGAATTCTCCAGCCACCTTCTCCAGATTGATGAACTATATATTCATGGAATACCTCGACAAGTTCGTCGTGGTTTATATGGATGATATATTGATTTACTCCAAGACAGATGCAGAACATGCGGAACATCTCCGCCTTATACTGGAAAAGCTTCGAGAACACAAACTCTATGCTAAGTATTATAAGTGTGAGTTCTGGCTTCCTGAAGTAACTTACATTGGTCATGTGATTTCCAAGGATGGCGTTGCCGTCAACCCCGAACGTATCCAGGCTATTCTTGACTGGACTCCACCCAGGACTGTCAAGCAAGTCAGAAGTTTCCTCGGACTCGCCAGCTATTGCCGCCGTTTTGTTGAGAATTTCTCCAAGATTGCCAAGCCTCTGACTAATCTGCTTCACAAAGGCGTCAAGTTTGAGTGGACTGATAAATATCAAGAAAGTTTTCAAGCTCTGAAGGACAAGCTCACTTCTCCCCCAGTGCTTGCTCCGCCTGATACTCAGAAGGACTTCGTGATTTATTGCGACGCGTCTCGTCAAGGATTAGGCTGTGTCCTAATGCAAGAGCGCAAAGTGATTGCTTATGGCTCTCGTCAGTTACGTGCTCACGAAGAAAACTATCCAACTCATGATCTCGAATTGGCAGCGGTGATTTATGCATTGAAGCTGGGGCGACATTACCTCGTTGGTAACCGTTGCGAGATCTACACCGACCACCAAAGCCTGAAGTACCTATTCACCCAACCAGACCTGAATCTCCGCCAGCAGAGATGGCTCGAGACAATAGCCGACTACAACATGGGAATTTCTTACACCCCTGGTAAAGCTAATGTGGTGGCCGATGACTTAAGCCGCAAAGCCTATTGTTCTGAACTTGAAGTCCAGATAGAGCAGCCACTTCTGTATGAAGAGCTCCGCAAGTTGAACCTTGAAATTGTTCCGCAGGGACATGTGAATAACCTTGTTGTTGAGCCGGACCTCGACAGCACCATCAAGTGGATACAAACATGTGACTCTGATGTCGAGAAGATCAAGAAGTATATCGCTAGAGGAAAGCCATCATGCTTCACTGTTGCTGATGATGGTACATTGTATTTCAAGAATCGTTTAGTGGTCCCTAGGAGTAAGCCCAATCTAAACTTGACCCCGCGCGTTATGAAAGAATCTCATGATACTCCTTTGTCGATTCACCCTGGTAGTACCAAGATGTACCATGACCTTCGTCAGCGGTACTGGTGGTCTAACATGAAGCAAGACATTGCTCGTTATGTTGAAGAGTGTGACGTTTGCCGTCGCGTCAAAGCCGAACATCAAAGACCTGCTGGAAATCTGCAACCACTTTCTATTCCTGAATGGAAGTGGGACAAGATTGAGATGGACTTCGTCACTAGTTTTCCCAGATCGCAGAAAGGCCACGATGCTATCTTTGTCGTCATCGGCCGCTTCTCCAAGGTTTCCCACTTTCTGCCAGTCAAGGAGACGATCTCTGCTAGTCAGTTAGCAGACTTGTATGTTTCCAGAATTGTGTCCCTCCATGGCATTCCGTTGGAGATCAGTTCCGACCGAGGCAGCATTTTCACCTCAAGATTTTGGGATAGTTTCCAAGAAGCTATGGGCACTCACCTGAATTTCAGCACCGCTTATCACCCCCAGTCGCAAGGACAAGTCGAACGAGTTAATCAAGTGCTTGAAGATATGCTTCGAGCTTGTGTCATTTCATTCGGTAAGAAATGGGAGGAATCTCTTCCATTTGCTGAATTCTCGTATAACTATAGCTATCAAGCTAGTCTGAAGATGGCACCCTTTGAAGTTCTCTATGGACGTAAGTGTCGAACCCCTCTGAATTGGTCAGAAACTGGAGAACGAACTCACATTGGTCCGGAAATCATACAACATGCTGAAGATCAGGTTCGCGTTATTCGTGAACACTTGAAAGATGCCCAGTCCCGCCAGAAGAGCAACTATGACCGCAAGCACAAGGAAATGGTCTATCATCCCGGCGAACAAGCTTACCTCCGTGTCACTCCCATGAGGGGCACTCACCGGTTCGGGATCAAAGGAAAATTAGCTCCTCGCTACATTGGCCCGTTCCGTATCCTTTCCAGAAGTGGACCGGTGGCATAACGTTTGGAATCGCCGTCAAACCTCTCTCAAGTCCACGATGTCTTCCACGTGTCGCAACTCCGACGTTGCTTCAAGGACCCTATTCGCGAAGTGGAACATGATATGATTGAATTGCAATAGGACTTGACGTATCAAGAACATCCGAGCCGCATTCTTGATCAGTCTGAACGCAAAACCCTCAACAAGACAACCAAGTTCCTCAAAGTTCAGTGGTCGAATCATTCTAAAGATGAAGCCACTTGGGAACGCGAAGATCGTCTTCGTGAAGAATACCCCGATCTTTTCCCCTCTACCACTTAGATTCTCGGACGAGAATTCCTATAGTGGGGGAGATTTGTAACACCCTCAGTGTTATGGAACAGTAACACTTTTGATAATGAAGATTACTGTTGCTAATCACTGATGTTAATCATGCTTTGATCACCTTGGATCAACTCAAACTCAAAAAGCCTTTTGATGAATATTAAAAATAAGTGGAAATAAAACTTTGTTCAAAAATTGTGAAAGCAATTTTTTAAAATGCCTAAAAATCAGTGGATCACATCCATATGGTTTTGGGGATTTATTAAGCAATAAAATAAATCGAAAAATTCAAACAGTAGCCAAACGAGTGGGATTTAATGCCTTTTTAATAAAACAAAAATGCAAAAGAGTTTATAAAAGTCTAATTATTTTTGTGGCACTTCTGTATGGTACTGCAATATTATTGGAGCAAGTTTTACTGTTGGCAAAAATAAAAAACCTAGCTAAACAAAAAGAAAACAGAAAAGAAAATACAGAAAAGGAATAAAAAGCAAAGAGGCCCATACCTCTGGTGCAGCAAGTGCACAGTTCCCCCAGCCCAGCCCACCAGGCCCACCCAGACTCCCCCTCCTCCCTCCTCTGTTCATGGTGTGCGTGGCGCCATGGCAGAGGTGCTCGATGCGATGCACCGCGCGATGGCTGCCACCGCGCTGCTACAGGACCCGCCTCGCCGTGATGTACTCCCCCTTCGACGCCCTGGCGAAACCCTAGCCCATTTCCCCCTCTCCTCGCGCCGCTCTTGTCGGGGAAAGTTTCTCCCGAGCCATCGCCGGCCGCCGTCGTGCCCACGCGCGGCCACTGACCACCATAGCCCGAGCCACCGTGTCCTCATCATCACGCAGGAGGAATCGAGCTGAGTCACGCCGTGGACACCGCCCCCTTCGTTTTCCTCGCCGCCGGTCGTCGCCTTGTCTACGCCCGATTCGCCGCCTCCAGTGCTCCATCGCGCCCGCTGCTTAGCCCTACGTGCTCCTGGTGAGCTTCTCCGTCGTCCCCGTGTCTCCCCTAGTCCTCCCCATCGATGTAGCCCGTGGCGCCATTGGAGCCGAGCTCCGTCGCCGCCGTGCTTCGCATAGCCGCGACCCCGGGGCACGCATATGGCAGACCAAGCGCGTCACTGCACTCGCGCTGCTCCCAGTAGTCGAACGCGCTAGCTCCCCTTCGTTCCCGTGCGCTAGAACGTCGTCGTCATCCTCGCCCCGTTCGGCTCCGCCGCTGGGCACGTCGCCGTCGTCGCTCCGGTCACATTCCGGCGAGGCCAGAACCACCAGTCGACGCGCGGCACCCTGCTGGTTCAATTAAGCCCAACCGCACCTCCTCCCGTGCCCTGTGGCGTGCGCAGCCCCAACCTCTCCGGAGTACAGCCGCCGGCGAGCCGCCGGTGCCACTGCCATGAGGGCCCCCTTCGTCAGAAAAATGATTAGGGGTTAATTAACCCCTATGGGTCACTTACATGTGGGGCCGCCTGCTAATTAAAACCGTTGGTTAAGTTAAATCCATTGGATTAACCACTGTGTCAATGACACATGGGTCCCACCTGTAAGTTAATTAATTAACCGATTTGATTTAACTCTGTTAGACTTACATGTGGGACCCCACTGTAATTAGATTTAATTAAAATGTTTTATTAGCATGTGAGGCTGACCAGTGGGACCCACTGGTCAGGTTTGACCAGTCAACCATCTGTGGATAATGTTGCATTTTATTAATAATAGAAAATCCAGAAATTGATTTAAAATGATTTAAACTTTGAATTTGAATATCTTTTAAACCGTTAGTCAGATTCAAAAACTTTATACATGAAAATTAATCAGAAAAATATAACGAATACAGATACGCTATCTGTATGTCTACCCCACCCCCCTAACACACCGATCATCGACATTCCCCCCTCCGGGCTGTCTGTCGATAATTCCCGGTGCCGGTAAAAACCTGCCGGATGAATTTATTCCGAACACGAAAGATGTCCGGAATGATTCAACTAACACGGATACACCCCCTTATCTTTGTCGGATGTCCATGACACCTTCGGCATGAACCCTTCCCCCTACGGACACCCTGTCCGGTAATCACCCGGAGCCGGTAGTTCATCCCCGGACATCTTTCAAAAACTTTATACATGAAAATTAATCAGATTCAATAGAAAATCCAGAAATTGATTTAAAATGATTTAAACTTTGAATTTGAATATCTTTTAAACCGTTAGTCAGATTCAAAAACTTTATACATGAAAATTAATCAGAAAAATATAACGAATACAGATACGCTATCTGTATGTCTACCCCACCCCCCTAACACACCGATCGTCGACATTCCCCCCTCCGGGCTGTCTGTCGATAATTCCCGGTGCCGGTAAAAACCTGCCGGATGAATTTATTCCGAACACGAAAGATGTCCGGAATGATTCAACTAACACGGATACACCCCCTTATCTTTGTCGGATGTCCATGACACCTTCGGCATGAACCCTTCCCCCTACGGACACCCTGTCCGGTAATCACCCGGAGCCGGTAGTTCATCCCCGGATGAATTCCCGCTCCGAGCAACGTCCATTGCACTGCGTTAGAACACCCTTAACTTTGCATACGTCATGCCATGTATTTGTTTGCTATTATTGCTTTGTATTTACTGTGTTTATCCCCCTTATTCTCCGGTAGACCCCACTGCCGTCGTCGACTACACCGCTGCCGGGTACGACTACTTCGTCGACGACCCTGCCCCTACCGTCGAGCTTCCAGGCAAGCAGAGCCATTCTCTTCCCCAGATATCTCCTATCTTTTCCGTACTTTCTTGCACTAGGCATTGTTACTGCTGCTGCTACGATTACAATCCTATTCAATTGCATAGCCTGCTTTTGTCGCCCCTTGATGTACCTTCCTTTATCCTATGCTGCCTACTTTAATTATGTATTATATTCAGCAGTGAGCCCTGCGCATTGTTAGATAGGATTAGATAGCAGGGCCGTGATCACTCAGGGGAGTGAACACGGATACAATATATACAACTGCACAGGTACGGTACAATGCAGACACCGCCTAAGGTCCCCTAGCTCGGCTTTGCCGAGCCACATTCAAGTGTGAGCCATCAAGGAGTAATCCTTGTACTCCACTCGTTGAAGACTCCGTATAGCCGCTCTAGGTACCTAAGCACGGTTGTCCTTAAGGTAAGAAGTCAGGCGACCCAACGGTGCCTGCGAGAGGTATTGCGTCGGGAACGACAGGGAGGGTACGACCGACGTTACTGGCGTGCTTGGCCCCTGCTCGTATCTCGCGAGAGTTACCAAACCACGAAAGTGGAGCTCTACCAAGAGCACTCGCGAGACAAGGTAAGGAGACGGTTCACCTTGTTGGTAACCGCAGTGACTTGGTGGGACGACAAGGCAGACACCGATGTACTGGTGGTCCTGACTGCTGTCGTTGACCGCGGGTCGGTTAAGTCGAGGCAACGATAACGGTTGTCACGCAGGTTAATTAAAATGCTAAATGGTTCGACGGATGACTTGAGAGGCCCGTTGGTCTGTACGCACTACCTTCACGTGGGATAAGGTGTTATGGGCTCCCCTGCGTCGTAGTTTGTCCGAAAGCTCTTCAGACGTCAGCAGTACCTCGGGCTGATAGCCGGGAAGCGGTCTTGTCTTCTTTTCTGCAACATGTGTGTTTGGATTTGCTTTTGCTTCACCGGCCAGTCTCGTACCGTGCAGGAGCGTGCAAGGGTGAGGGACCTAGACCCCTTGGCGCATAGGATATAGTCCGGCGGATGGCCTCTCTGCTGAGCCTAGGATGGGCTGCGATGTGTCGGATAGCCTCGGTGGGGCATTCCCTAACAAGTTGTACGCCACCCTGGAGATCCGAGCGTGCAGGCTGAACAGTAGTGCACCCCTGCAGGGAGTTTAATCTATTCGAATAGCCGTGTCCACGGTAACAGGACGCTTTATGCTGAAGCTGGACCTTACCACTACAAACTATTACTATTAAACTGTAGGGTTCCGGGTTTTCTTCCTTGCAGGGAAGTCGAGGAGGGGAACTCGGAGGCATTATTATTAATAATCATTACAACTTATATTATACAATGCTGCAGCAACTTCTGCTTCATTGTTACTTTATTGCTTTATATAAACTGTTGGCTGTTTCTCTTCTCATGCTGCAAGACATCGTCAGAAGATGCTAGTCTTCGATAGGCCTAGCTTCTTACCCTTATTCTGATTTCTATCTTGTAGTGCACTATATACAGCCTCCCCTTTACATTTGATACAAGGCATAATGCTTAGTAGCGGACGTAAGACTCGCGGGTATGCTAGATACTCACCCTTTCTTTATTTCCCCATTTATGTTTTGCCTGATCGGCCGCTGCAGTCGACGTTGGAGCCCAGGAGCAGGAGTACCCTGGAGGCGGATACTACTACGTCGAGACCCCCGTTGACCAGGACCAGGAGTAGTTTCGGAGGCTCCCAGGCAGGAGGCCTTGTCTTTTCGATATGTATCTCTGATGTTATTGGTGCTAGCCTCCTTAAGGCAAAACTTGACTAACTATGTCTGTACTCAGATATTATGGCTTGTATAACTTATGTATTCGGGTCTGCGTGACCCCCCTTTATTGTAACATATTGGTTTATCCTTTTGTGTTTAGTGTTGTGCTGTGATATTCTCACCGTGGCACCCTAATCTCAGCCGTGTACCCTGCGTGTATGATTACTGTACACGGATTGATTTTGGGGGCGTCACAGGCGCTCCCGATGGGAGTAAAATTTTGGGATGATCGAAATTTGAAAGAATAAAAAAGTCTAAAAAGTAGGGTATCTTTTCAGTGACAGGTTTGCCTGTATCTTGTCTCAAATCGTCCCATATGTACTGCCATGATGTGAGGAGTCACAATGATGCGCTTGATGATGCGTTTGATGACGATGGCAAGATTGTGAACCGTCACATCTTCTTTGTAGTCATAATGGCGCCTTGGATACTGTGTTGTGACCTTGCACTGCTGCTGCATGTTGGGTTCCCGAGGCGTGCGTGGGAATACGTGTGATTTGATGCCTTTTAAATGTTGCTTGATACGAGAGGGCGTCTTGTATTGGAATTCGCGGTGTTGCATGCGCCGGTCTTGATTAATTGCAGCGCCGTTTGGATTTCTTGAAGAATTCCTCTTTTTCCCTTGGCTTGGACTATATATATGTTGCCGTTGTGGTGTGCATCATCGATTCTTCTTCCATACTTTTCTCTCCTTCTTGGTTGACATGGCTCCGAAACATCACGGTCGCGTAGCTTATGCTGGTTCGGCTCGTGGCTTGGCTGGCCGAGGTCGAGGCCGCCGCGGTCGTTGTGCTCGTGTTCCTCGTTCTTCTCGGCGGGGACGCGGTGGCACTGTGATGGCTCCCTCCATTGTTGCTGCGGAAGAAGGCGTTTGGCGCTATGATTTTCTTCTGCGCGTTCTTAGCCGAACCGCTAGTCGGATTCCTCTTCTGTTTTCTTTTGCTCCGATTTTTTCTGAGATGAACTTGAGGGGTCTTTGGTTTTGGCTTCAAGGGTGCTCCCGGTCGCCTTTATGGATAGAACTTCAAGTTGATAGTTCATTATTGATTTTCTTGGGGTCTGGTTGGATCTCTTTTTCTCGTCAACTGAATCTGCGCGAGGGTGATAGTCTTTGCTGTCGTTTTGACGGTGAAGATACTCTCATCGTCTGTGCTTTTGATGCTGGCGGGAATCATCTGGACCCATACTAGGAGAGCTCGAGCAGTGAAAATTCTGGAGAATCGAGGGGTGCTTCATCTTCTCTTCCTTCTTCTCCCAGCGGTTCGCCGGTGGCTTCTTCTTCTGCCGACTCGTCGGCTGGTGGTGCTTGCTCTTCAAGTTCTAAGTAGGACTCAGACGTCAAGCCGCCAACCAAGAGGGTGCGCCGGTAGATCAAGGCCGAAAAGCTGAAGGAGGAGGCGGGCTTCACCACATAGTCTTAGGGTAGAATTTTTTCTTTGTCTGTGATGATGCTCGTCAAGATGTGGGCAAGTGCCAATTATCTCAGCATGAGCACACATATAGAAGTCATAATTCCTTGTAATGATTGGCCTTGTAATCCTTTTGGTGTATAACAGAGATTGTCTTCGAGTGCTTGACCTTGTACCCTTTTGATGTATAACAGAGATTGTCTTCGAGTGCTTGACCTTGTACCCTTTTGATGTATACTCGGAGAATGTCTTCAAGTTTCTAACCTTGTATAATATCGGGTGCACGACAGTGCTCCCGATGGGAGTAGCCCCCGAGGCTATGTTCGACTCGTGGAGTCGGCCGTAGGCTAGAGTTGTTCTGTTAAACTGGACCAACTCTTTTTTTATCTGTGCTATAAGATTCATCGGGTGCGCGGCCGCACTCCTGATGGGATTAGACCCCGAGGCTTTGGTCGATTGCTTGCGATCGGGCGAAGGCTATAAACTTCTTTTTTCAGTGTTGCCTTGGTGGCGTTGTCCTTTTCTAGGGGTTCTGCCGCTTTTTATTTTCAAAAGGTCCTTGATATTTTATACCGTGCGCTGTCCCTTGACCTTTCGCGTGTAAGGGCATTTTTCTGAAAAGGAGGATCTTGGGGTTAGTCCCTGTACTCTGAACTTTTGGTGTAAATTTTGCCGATGTATGATCGCTGTGTGGAAGTATTGCCGTTAATTAGGCAGAAAGAACGCCTCGGGGGGGGGGATGAGTCCACGCTCAATCCCCCGAGTGCCTGAGTGTTGTCGTCACGTAAGCGAAAAAAACGCCTCGGGGGAGCGGGTGAGTCCGCGCTCAACCCCCCGAGTGCCAGAGTGTTGTCGTCGCGTAAGCGAATAAATGCCTCGGGGGAGAGGGTGAGTCCGCGCTCAAGCCCCCGAGTGCCAGAGTGTTGTTGTCGCGTAAGCGAAAAACACCTCGGGGGAGAGGGTGAGTCTGCTCTCAAGCCCCCGAGTGCCAGAGTGTTGTCGTCGCGTAAGGGAAAACACATCTTAGGATAGGGTGAGTCCGTGCTCGAGCCCCCTGAGTGTCAAGGTATTGAAGTTTGGGCAACACATGTTTTATTGCTTTTAGTCTTTACATGGGTTGCCTCTTGGTGGTGCTGCCGATATAAAGGTGTGGGGCGAAGGTGCCAGTGGGTAGTTTTATGGATAGAAGAGGCGTAGGTTTTCCATGTTCCACGGGTTTCCCACGTCTTTGCCGGTCTTCAGGTTCTTTAGTCTGTAGGCTCCTCCACCTATTAATTCTGAGATTATGTAGGGTCCTTCCCATTGCGGGGCGAGCTTGTGGACCTTCTCTTGTGTTAGCCATAGGATGAGGTCCCCTTCGCTAAAAATTCTTGTTCGGAGTCGGCTGCTTTGCTACGTGCGTAGTTTTTCTTGGTAGCCTTCTGACCGTGCTAGGGCTGTGTCTCTTGCCTCATCCGCGACATCTTTGTCGTCCGCGAGTGCGTCTTCCACTTCTTCTTCTTTGTACCCCGTGATGCGGGGGGATCCAAATTTGAGGTCATGTGGGAGTACAACCTCCGCTCCGTACACCATGAAGATGGGCATGTACTGGGTTGAAGCGTTAGGTGTGGTGCGCAGGCTCTAGAGGACGGTGGGCAACTCTTCTATCCAGTTACCTGCGGCCTGCTTGAGTGGTGTGAGGAGCCGCTTTTTGATTACGCCGCATACTAGACCGTTTGCTTTCTCCACTTGTCCGTTGGACTACGGGTGCGCGACTAAAGTGTAGTTGATATTGATGTCCAGTTCCTGGAAGAAATTTTGGAATTCTGCTGCTGTGAATTTTGTACCGTTGTCAGTGATGATGTTGTGCGGTACGGCGAACCGGAAGATGATTGACTTGATGAAGTTGACTGCCGTGAGGGCTGTCGAGCTGGTGATTGGTACTGCTTCAATCCACTTGGTGAACTTGTCAACTTCTACTAGGAGATGTGTTCGACCACCTTTTGAAGGTTTCTTGAGTGGGCCAGAGTCCCCATGTTGCAAAAGGCCAGGATAGTGGTATGGTTTGGAGTTTTGATGCTGACGCGTGGGGCCTGCTGGCGAATTTTTGGCAGGCTTTGCAGCATCGCACGATGTCTTCTGCGTTGCGCATTGTAGTTGGCCAGTAGAAACCTGCTCGGAAGGCTTTGGTCACTAGAGCGCGGCTGCTCGTGTGGTGCCCGCAGACTCCTTCGTGGATCTCGAGTAGTAGAGCCTTGTCGTCTTCCTCCCCGATGCACTTTTGGAGTACATGGGAAATGTTGGGATTGTAGAGCTGTCCATTGATTATGGTGAATGATTTGGATCGTCAGCTGATGCTTTGGACTTCTTTGACATCTTGTGGCAAAGTGTCATGTATCAGGTATCTGAGGAAAGGTCTTGTCCAGATCGGGCCTTCGGGTACCATCGGCTCTTCCTCCTCCTTCGCATTGTTGCCTTCTTCGTCAACGACTGGGTTCGCTGCGGCTACGTGGTCCAGTGCATTTACGTTTCCGGCTTCTACGGCCACAGCTGGCGTGAGAGCTTTAGTTTTGATTGATCTCTGGCTGATGCTTTCTAGGAAAACGTCCGGAGGAATTGGCCCTCGAGTTGATCCGATGTTTGCAAGCTCGTCAGCTTTTGTGTTATTTTCCCTAGTGACGTAGTTGAGCTCGCACCCGTCGAACTCTCCTTTAGGGTGTTGTAGAGTTTCTGATATGCCGACATGTTATCTGTGACTGCTTCACATTCTCTCATTTCTTGCTGTACGACGAGGTTGGAGTCACCATAGATTACAAGGCGAGTGGCGCCACAGGCTCTTTCCATGCGCATGCTATGGAGGAGTGCCTCATATTCCGCTTTGTTGTTTGACGCTTTTTCGAAGTTGATCTGAAGCACGCATCTGAGCTTGTCTCCTTTGGGTGAGGTTAACACGACGCCCGCTCCAGCTCCTTGGTGCCTTTTGGATCCGTCGAAGAACATCTTCCATGATTTGGAGAGGTCCGATGGGACGGGTGTTTGTACCTCCATCCACTCGACCAAGAAATCTGGGAGAACATGTGCTTTGATCGCCGTTGGGTGCCTGAATTGAGCACTTTTAATGGCCGGAAAACCTGAAATACAAAAACAGCAGAAAACAAGAACTAGCAACTGGGTGCACTGAGTTAATAGGTTAGTCCAAATATGCTCAAAGGTGTATGAAAGTTCAAGCAAAACATGGCAAAGTCACACAAAACATGCATGGAGCAAGCAGAAATTATAGATACGTCTGGGACGTATCAGTTGGTGGCTGCGCTGTTTCTCAAGCATATTTGGATTTTCGTTGCTTCTCTTTTTTTAGTCTATCGGAGAGTTCGGTAAACAGGCAACAACTCCTCAATGTGTTCCTGCCTTGAGGCGTCCCTAGTCGTCTTTGAAACAGTGAATTATGCAGGGACCGTCCAGCTGCTCTTTGGGTGTGAGACTGCTCGAGACGGCATGTCTTCTTCTTGTGATGCGGTATGTCCGCGAGCGGTCTTCGGAGCGGGAGTGAAACCTTGGGTCGAGCTCGATTCCGTCGTCAATCGAGTAGTTCTGGATCATATTGGTGAACTCGTCCGGTCTTTTGTCGGGGTCATAGTATTCACCGGGGCAGGTGTCAGAGTCCCTGTCGCGGGTCGCGGCAGGTGCTTGAGTGGCGACGGGGTTTGCCGTGGCATGTGGTGGTTGCTTGAGCGAAACTTCAATGTGAACTTCCTGCATCTAATCTAGCGCTACAGCTGGTTTCGTGACTCTGACTTGAGTTCTTCTTCTGGGTCGTCGAGTCCTTCTTCGCCGGGTGAGACTTTGGTAGTCGCCGAAAAATTGGTCTTGACCCAGTTGCTGGCCGAGCGAGCTTGGTGGCGCGACGGAGAGACTTGCGATGAATTTGATCTCTTCGAGTGGGTTGGATCTTGCTCGAACCGCTGAGTTGCTGGTTGCTGATGACGGAGCTGCCGAGATCGTGACTCCAACCTGCGTCTTCCCCACGGTCGGCGCAAATTGACGAGGATCGGCCTCGAAAATCCCATGGTTAGGAACCCTGGGTTGAGATCGTAGCGAGGAGGTGCAGGTTGGCGATACTCGTCGGCTAACAGGAGACAGGGATTTACCCAGGTTCAGGGCCCTCGATCGGTGAAACCCCTACCTCCTGCTCTTTTTTAGTATAATGGAGGCTATTACAGTGGCGGTCGAGGCGAGATCACTCGGGACCGGAGGTGTTGCTATGATATTGGATGCCCTAGACGTCCCTGATGTCGCGAGAGTTTACTTCTCGCCCCTCGTTGGTTACCCAAAGTGAAAGGTTGAGATGTAGACAACAACAAATTTCCCTCGGTGAAGATACCAAGGCTTGTCTCCGGTAGGACTCCGGCAACGAGAGGAAGGTGACAACGATGCCAGAGATTAGGCGGTTGACATGGACCTGCACACACACAACATATAACTTTGCTCCCAACGAGTTCAGAGAGGTTGTCAATCCCTCCAGCCTTGTTGTTTACAAAGGATAAAACGCACGAGATAATAATGATAGTGATAGCAACGAAAAAGTAAATAAAGTAGTAAATTGATAGCAGGTGTAAACAGTATTGGAAATATGGACCGGCGTCCCATGATGTACACTAGTGATGTCTCTCTCCCAAAAGAAGATAAAATATCCATGCGAGGTAAACAAATTATAGCTGGGCAATTGACAGGATTATGTGCGCAAACCAATGCTAACTATGCTATAAAGAAAGGAAGAGGCTCAAAAGCTTGGGAGGTACGCCAAAACAAGTAGACCGAAATCCATCTGCATCTACCTACTAATCATCCACCTTGAGATATCTATCCAGAACATCTCGCTGGTATTAAGTTGCGAATCCCACCCAAAGTGTAAGCTCAAAGCAACAGACAACTGCATTAAAGAACTTTGCGTAAAGTAAACAATCGTTGCACCCGCAAGTACAAGCACCGTTTTTTTCTCCCTTGTGGCAACAACACATCCCCTAGACTCATGTTTCTGTCACTCAAGCTAGTCATCAGGGGGCATGAACCCACAATCATGCATAACGCTCCCTCTTGGAGTCACTACCTACTACTTGGCCAAAGCAATAAACAGCAACGGAGAACATGCAATAATTACTCAAAAACATAAATATAAAAGAGGAGAATCAAATATATTACTCAAACACAATCTGAACATAGTCTCATAATCCATCAGATCCCAACAAACTCAGCATAGCAACAGCAGAAAGATTACATATGTGCCTCGATCATGTAGGGAAGCTCACGAGGTCTAATCCATGAAGAATAAAGAGGGGAGGAGAACATCACATAGCTACTGATCATGGACCCATGGTCCAAGGTGTACTACTCACGGTTCATCCGGGAAGCATCCATGGTGGTGGAGAAGCTCCCGGAGGTGGTTCCTCCCCCCGGCAGGGTGCCGGGAAGAGGTCTTCTGGTGCGCCCTATCTTGGAAGCGCGGCGGCGGCGGAACAGAGGAGAGATCGCGAAAAAGGGTTCTCGTCTTGGAAGTTTCTCATCACGGAGAATATATGGGCAAAGGGGGCAGCCAGGGGGGCCACCAGGGGTCCAGGCGCCCCCCTGGCGCGGCCCCACCCTAGGGCACGCCGGGAGGGCGCCTGGGGCCCTGGTGGGTCCCCTCTGGCCCCTCCTTGGTGATTCCCGAAGATTCCGAAGCACTGATTTTTTTATTGGATTTTTCCTGAATTTTTGGAGCAATTTTAATATGGGGGAAACGTAAAATAGAAAAACAGCAGAAAAAAGGAACTGGCACTGGGGTGCACTAAGTTAATAGGTTAGTCCAAATATGATCAAAAGTGTATGAAAGTGTGTCAATATCATAGCAATATCACCCAAAAGAAGCATGGAGCAAGAAGAAATTATAGATACGTTTTGGACGTATCAACATCCCCAAGCTTAATTCTTGCTCGTCCTCGAGTAGGTAAATGATAAAAAGCATAATTTATGTGGTGACATGCTACCAACCATATAAGAACTTTTAAGTAAAGCAATCAAGGCATGTAATCCAATTCAAGTCATAACAAGCAAGAGTCTATATTTAGCATTGAAAAAAGCAACATAAGAACATAAAGGTACAAGAGCTCTCGCTGTCCGTGACTCGAATGTCTCCAAATGGTGTTTGCGTGCAAGAAAGGGGATAGGGATTACAAGAAAAAAGAATTTTTTTGGTGTTGAGAACTCAATCTACTAAATTTTCACACTTGGTCTTCTTTGAAATCTTATCTTGACTCATCCCCAGACCACTAGCCAGGTACATGTCAAAATGATCCACTCCTTTTCGATATTTTGAGCACTCATGCAATGGATGAGCGTAAGTAAGAAAGTTGACACTTAGGATGGCAAAGAGAGAATATGGTGAAGGAGGAAGACAAAAAGGGTGTGACAGGCTCACATCAATGAGGACAATCATAGGCGAGAGAAATCCAAATGATAGATATGATGTGAGGAGTAGGGATTGCCATGCAACGGATGCACATGTGAGCTAAGGTAAGCTCTCCAATGGAACTAGTGGGGGTGCATCCAACTTGCTTGCTCAAGAAGACCTATAGCTCATTTGAGGAGGATCGTCATTGGAATATACAAGCCAAGTTCTATAGTGTGAAGGTCCCCACATAGCTATATGCATGAATGATAATCTCTATGGAGTACAAGATATAAGAGGGAGTACGAGTGTGGATCTCTCAAAAGGAATAGTAGTGTGCCCCTTCTCTCTTTTTATTTATTTTTCTCTTTTTTCTCTTTTTTCTATTATTTGGTGGCCTCAATGGCTCTTTCTATTTCTCTCATTTGTCCTCTTTGGGATCTTTTGATTTTGTCCTCTTTGGGATCTTTTCCTCACTTTAGGGGCAACACTCTATATATTACAAGAAGTATAGAAGACCTTTCACACTTTACAAAAGTACTCAAATCATAAAGAAGATGTAACTATCATGAAGTATGCAAATGTATGCCTCTGTCAGTGTAGCAGGATATGCAATGATACTAGCGCGTCATGTAGCAATGATTAGGGCAAGGACCAACTAGCATGCGGCTCATCAATCAAGAAAGTAGCATTTTTGACATGAAGATCAAGTCATGAGAAGGTGGATGTTGCATGGCAATGTATCTCGGAAAGGCTATGGAAATGCCTTGATAGGTAGGTATGGTGGCTGTTTTGTGTGGCACCCCGGCTCAGAGGACCGGAACGCCCCGTGCTCCAGCCCAGAGATCAAGTCTTCTGGAACACGACACTGCTTGATATAGAACTGAACAACTTTCTATTAACGAAGATAGGGGGTACACGGAGTCTATTACAATGCCAGCGGAGGCACAACTTGCTCCTCAGGCTAGCCTCGGCTCTACACCAAGCAGCCGCATAACTCTCTAGCAGCGGAATATAACTCGGCAGCGGAACAACAATGCTGGTGATGAACTCCAATCCAAAGGGAGACTGGCTGGGACACCTCCTAGCTCGCAAACACCGGGAACGTCGTCCTACGCATCCAAAGCACAGCCTGCAAATCTGGCATAACACGCCAGGTCAGTACATTGAATGTACTTGCAAGCTCACAACAACCATGCAACAAGGCAAAACAATAACATGGCAACAGGTTCAAGTGTATTAGTGAATTAAACAGGTGAGCAACAATATCATGCAAACAGATATTCATCAAGCATATTACCAGTATTAAGACTAATGCACACACAATGGAACCCACATGATCGTCGCATGATCACGTGGCTTACGTCGGAGTCCTTACAGACTCAAGCACGGGGTCACTTCGTGACCAATCCCTTCCACGGGTCGTCGCATGACCAAATGGGTCATCTCAAGACCATTCAACATGTTAGGTGTCCTTCGTTACCACCCAACCAATCCACTTACCACAGACATACTACCGAACTCATGTTGATCATATGATGTGACCTAGTACGAACTGTGTCCACTACCGTGGACGCGGCTATTCGAATAGATTTGTGTGACTCTGCAGAGTTTGTGCACGTTACCCACACTATAGAGTTCTTCCTCCATCCAGTTCCCCGGAACTTGTCCCACAGGATCCTTGGAACTCGTACCGCAGGAGTGGACTAGGACTTCTCCAATGAGACCGATATACCGCGTGTCCCTCTTACCGTATCACCGAGATCCCGTCTTGGGTAGCCCATGTGTCCTTCCGACACTGACCATCACATGGCCCTGACCATCACTTGGTCCATAAACTTTGTCCTCCTCTGGGACTGCGCGCAAAACATACTTGGCTGTCAAGACTACCGCCGCCTGCCTGATCAGGGCAGCCGCGCGCGCGCAACCTCCCCTACTTTGGTGATATGCGTAAGAGAACCAACCGGCAGACCGAATCAAGGCCCGCCCATACAGGCAAATGTGGCTGCACGGATAAGTTCGGTTCGGTGGCACCTGATCAACTTGTCATGAAACATGTCTCCAACAGCAAACACAAGTATCAGGTGCAACATGAGTAGCATCAGATCATAACAATGCATAGCATACTAGCATAATAAGTTCAGATATGATCAAACATTTTAGATGGTGAACCTATCCGTGTTACAAAGATTAATTTATTAACATGGCAACATTATGAATGCAGTTGAGCATAACTTAGGCACAACATGAGCAGGTGTAACATGAACAACTTAACGTGGTGTTGGTGTATTGTGTTACGATGATTCAGGACATAACATGGCAATGATATGATCAAAGCATAACATGGATGTAACATGGCAAAACATAGCATAGTAGTAGCATATTCAAGTATAGCATGGCAATGATCATATCAATCCTAAAATGGCAACATGATCATGATCACTGATATAAGCATATCACTTTAAAGCAATTTTAAAAGCACGTCAAAGCTTTGCAAAGGTGCAAAGGGTATTGTGGCTTGCCGTTCACCAGAGTGGTGTGAAACACCCTCGGTCTTGGACACCGACAACGCCCTGCAAAAATATTTCAAATAGAGCAACGGGCAAAAAGTCAAACATCATCTTTGGTTTGACCAGCAAATGACAACATCAAAACATGGCATGAAACCTATGCCAACCTGAAGAGGAGCTCGATACGAAAACAACGCAAAAAGAATCACCGCGTTTGGACTTACGGTTGCGGAGATATGACCGAAACGGCGTCGAGGGCTGGTTTTAGGTCGAAATACGCTTTCTAGCAGCGAAAGCGCATTCTGGGCTGTTGAAAGAAGAAAATATGCTTTCGGTTTAACAAAAACTCACTTTCGGCTGAAGGAGCCAGGAATACGCTTTCGAATATCTAAAACGTATTTCAGAAAATCGTCCCCACTTAAAAGGGTGGGCCGGGCCCAGTGGTCAGTGGCTCGTACCCCTTCGCGGTCACCGCCACGCGGGGCCCATCTGGCAGGCCCCTCCTCTGCCTTCGTCTCCTTCCTCTCGACAGGGAGGAATCGGATGAGGCCGACCGGCTGCCTGCCGCCGTCGAGGCCGGTGCGGGTGGAGCCGCCGTAGGGGCGCAGGGCGCGGCGCGCCGGGCCACGCCTCCTGGTGGCCGAGGGGGCGTGAAGGCAGACCTGCCCTCCATGGCAGGGCGCGGCGGCCACGAGGGTCCAAGGCGCGTGGCGAGGAGGAGAGGGAAGGGCTCCGGCGAGGGAAAATGGGAGGACGGCGGGGCCACGGGTTGGCTAGGGGAGGCGGCTAGGCTGGTCATAGGAGGAGGAGGGGCGCTCGGGCTGCCGGATTTGGTGACGAGGCCGACGGCGTACATGGCCACCGTGGGCTCAAATTGGAGACACTCGACCCGATTTCTTTGGCTGGGAGCGATCAGGGAGGGTGGTGAGCGCACTGGGGCTGCTGGGTGGTGCTCTGAGGGCTCGGGGCAGCTCCCTTCTTATAGCCATGGCGGGGATTCCGTCTCGGGCCGTTACAAAGAGGTGCGGCCGAGGCGTGCGGCGAGCTGGCGGCCATTGAGGACGACGGAACGAGGCGGCGTGGAGCATAGGGAGGTGGGAAGGCCGTGCGGCGTGGCTAGACAAGGAGAAGACAACGTACACACACTGTGGCTCGAGATGGACACGTCGAGCACGCGCGGTGCGCGGCCAGAGCACGCCAGGTGCTGCCAAGAGCGTGGCCGCTAATTTGGGGATAAGATTCTTCGTGGCCAAAGATGTCCATCATGAATTCCTTCGCACGATTAGAACAGTGGTACAGCTAGATGGTCAAAAGAGTGAACAGGGTGATCGTATCTTCACCTTGAAGATTGATGCAACAAACTTGGTTAAGAAGCAGAGCTCAAATGGTGGAGTTTTGGATAGGACCAAGTTGTCTCCTGGACTTAGGATAGGAAGTACTAGTGATCTGGGAAGTTTGGGGTCAAATGGGTAAATTCTCATGGCACTTCCTTTGCAAATGTAGCAATGAGGATGAAGGTGTTTGTAATGTGGTATGGATATCACATGGCTCCCCTAAGCATGATATTTTACATAGATTAATCATACACTAGGGTGAGTATGTGTACAAAATTTCAGCTCAAATGGATCAAGCTAGCTAGCACTTCCTTTGCAATTGTCCAAATAGGCCAGAATGCAAAGTTGAAGCTAGCATCTCATAGGATTGGTGGAATTGGCTGAAAATTGGAGTAATGTGGTTATTTGGCATGGTGCACATGTGTATAAAATTTCATAGACATTGGAAACACATAGCTATCACTTGCTTCACAATGTGGTCTTCTGACCAGAAACTTCAACTTGATAATGCAATCACATGGGTAATGGTATTTGGCTCACATTTGGTATGGTGGGGTTATTTTGTGGTAGGATCATGCTCAAAAGGTTTCGAGGCAAATGGGATCCCTTATCATGCACTTGCTTCACAATGCCCCTTTGCTGCATCCAAACATTGGGAATTTATTGTGGGAGTTTGGCTAATCAAATGGTGGTGACATTTGGTTGAGATCAATGATATAATCATATGAGATTGCACAAAAAGTTTCACCATTAATGGATCAATATAAATAGCACTCCCTTCACAAATCTCCATTCTGTCCCCACAGAAAAATGAATTTTTCTAGAGGAAAATTACACTTGGGCTATGAAATATTTTTGGAGAAATTGGCAAGATATGACATCAATGACATGTGGGAATTATTTGGGGATTTATGGAGCAATATAAATAGGGGTTGCTTCACAAACCTCAAATAATAGGAATATCCCTTTTATTGGAAAAAGGAATATAAGGCTTGAATAAAATGGTGGCTTCGATGAGATGGGTCCAGGGAATGACATGGGAAAGTCTTGGATTCAAGGTCCACTTGAGCATGGAAAGACAACATGCTCAAGTTTCAAGTCCAACGAGGTGCTCAAAATCAAATCCAATAGCAAATCCATAAATAAATCAGGAAAGTCTTTGGAAAAAGAAAGTTCCAAAATCCTGGGTGTCACATTTTGAGGAAGGATATAAGGAGGTTTATGATGACAGAGCGTATCATGCCAAGGATTTGGATGTACCGGCGAAGGTGGACGCCAACTCTCGGAGTGAGAAGAAAGTAATGCACGACACAGGAAAGGCTAGAAAAATATGGGAAGGTGGAAGTGTCAACTTTCGAATACTCACATTAGTACGAAGAACTCATGCACTTATTATCGGTAACTCTCAATCTAATAATGAGGTTCTCAAAGACACAAGTACCCCGAAGAGGAGTGTATGGGGGTTTGGTTATCCTTGCGCATCCTCGACTCATGGTACGTGAGTGTACTCTAATATTCGATCCCTCCAAAGAGTAGTGATCCATCTAGTAGCTAAAGTTCTCAACTAATTTTGTAATTTTTGAAAATAAACACGGATTGCTCAAAATACGACATCTATCACTAACATGCTAAAGCTCTTGACACCAAAAGTCCAAACATTACTCAAAGCAATACCTCGAAACTATCGCAAGTTACTACTACAATTGAATAGCAAACTCAACTACCTACTTCAAGTCAAGACACAAAATTCAGTGCAACAGGCAAACTCTCTGAACAAGATAAACATGAAAACTCAAGAGAGTTCCAACAACAAACTAAAAAAAAGCTCTTAAAAAGATAAGCATGAAAACTAGGAGCTAAACATGACCGTAGCTATGAAAAAGATAAAGAACACTCACAGCAAAGATACAGGCATGAAAAATCCTATGATATGTTCTAGGTTTTGAAAGTGGAGCGTGTTTCTCTCCCACACAAAGAAAGCTGGGTTATAACTTGTTATGAACAGCAAGAAAAGCTGAAGAAAACTAAAAATAAAACCTAAGAGCGAGACGCTCCAAGCATAGCACATAACACATGAAGTGATAAAAATATAGTGAAACGAAAGACGAACTGATAATTGTTGATGGAGTAGGGGATGCACGGGGGCATCCCCAAGCTTAGACGCTTGAGTCTCCTTGAATATGTCTTGGGGATTGCATGGGGGCATCCCCAAGCTTGAGCGTTTGACACTCCTGAATCTTCTTTTATCATCTTCCCTCGCACACTTGAAAACTCCCTTCATACATAACTCATCATAATCTGATTAGCGAGGTTAGTACCCATAATAAAATAATTTTTTCTCTACTGGAACTAAGGATAATCTTTAAGAGCTACTGTTTCTCAAGATTGCCAAAAAGTTTTTGCAAAGAAAAAGCAAGCTTAAGGTTTGCAAAATGAAGAAAAGGCAAAACAGGACAGAATCTGTGAAATACAGACCAGAAGGTAGTAAAGAATTGTTTTGGGATACTTCTGCAACTCAAATCAAAAAAATCAGAACATACGAAAGTTCCGTAATTGTATAGAGCAAGCTGTGTAAAAATTTCAGCTCAAAAAGATGAACTGGGATTTTTCTGTGATTTTTCTAGTCATGAGGACAGAATCTTTTTTCTGGACAGCATGTCACAACTTTCACTTCCCTTGTCATATGAGGCTATAAATGGCACAAAGCTTGAAAAGTAAAGATAAAATGATGTTGCTACAGTAGTAACAATCATCAAGACCACTAAAAACAGAAGAAAAAAAAGGAAATCATAAATTCGTTGCGGGCTGCCTCCCGAAAGCGCTTCTTTAAAGCCATTAGCTAGGATTGATGCAATAGATCAAGTATTTTCAAGAAAATAAATAGCCCGTGTGACGGACTCAAAAGGCAACTTAATATTTTCCTAGGTAAGTGTTCCATCTCTTTCTTGAGAGGGAATTGGAATTTTATAATCCCTTCTTTCATGTCAATAATAGGACCCACGGTTCGAAGAAAAGGGCGTCCCAAAATAATTGGACAAGAAGGTTCAATGTCCATAATAGTAAAATCAACTGGAACGTAATTGTCATTGACAATGATAAGAACATCATCGATCTTGCCCAAAGGTTTCTTTACGGAAGAATCGACAAGACGAACACCAAAAGAACAAGGATCAAAAGGTTTCAATTCAAACATATCATACCTTCGTTTGGGCATAACGGAGGTACTAGCTCCAACATCACATAAAGCATAGCAAGAGAAGTTATTCAACTTAATTGTAATCATAGGATCCCAACCATCTTCTAGCTTTCTAGGTATGGAGGCTTCTACCCTAAGCTTCTCCTCCCTAGCTTTAATGAGAGCATTAGTGATATGCTCCGTGAAGGCAAGATTAAGTGTGCTAGTGTGGGGGTCTCTAGACATCTTGTGAAGGAAACGAATAACTTCAGAAAGGGTGCAATTATCAAAATCAAGGTCACTACTATCAAGTAAAGTGGTAGTGGTGTCCTTTAGGCTCACTTGTTTGGTAGCTTCTATAGTCATGGGAATTTCTTCTTCTGCGGTTGAGGTCATAGCATCACCATTAATATGTCCTATGGGACTAGGGGTGCATTGGGTGCTTAGAGTTTGGATATCCTCAACAACTTGGATAGTAGCAACGGTATGGTGTGTAGGAAGGCTCTTAATTCTATCTTCTTCCTCCTTTTCTCTAGCCCATCTCTCTTTAAGTTTAGCCATCATCCTAATGTTTTCATTAATTTGCACTTGAATAGCGTTCATAGGAGTGACCTTCCTCTCCTCAAGAGGAGAAGTTCTAATTTTAAGCAATTCTACTTCATGGGCTAAATTGTCTACCTTCGAAGAGAGATTATCTAATTTGTCTAGTTTTTCCTCTACACTCTTGTTGAAGGCTTTTTGGGTAGTGATGAAGTCTTTAAGCATACTCTATAGTTCAGAAGTGGAGTTCTTGGTGCTAGGATAAGTGTTGTTGTTCCCGTAGTTGTTGGAGGGGAACTGTCGTGGTAATACTAAAGGCATACCCCTAGGCAAGGGAAACCAAGGGGTACCCTTAAGCCCTTGGTTATCCAAACACACCCAGCAAAATAAGATCAGTAAAAAACATGGAGCATTAACAATCTCCGAGTAACAAGTTATTCGGAGATCAGAAGCCACTTCCGAGTACACAGCTACTCGGAAGTCCAGCAAGATCCGAGTAGATCGACACTCGGAAGAGATGGGCGAGTCTTCCCTTACTCGGATGACAGGAGCGCAACGGACAGGGAGCGTTCAAGGCTGCGGGTGTTTCTCCTCCTTTATTAGTAGTAATGGGAAGACCGTTTTTGTATTTAATACACATTCAATCTTGTAATTAAGACCCATTTAAGCCGAGGCATTAAGGAGGCATGGGCACACTCTATATAAGCCCCCCTCCCCTCTGGCGTAGGCACGCGCAACATTTTCCCTTCTCAGTACTTCTGAAGAAAGAACACCCCAGTTAGCCTGGGACAGGACTAAGGTTTTTATCTCTACGGAGAGGCCTAACCTGTATAATCCCCTTGCGTCAACCCTCTCTACGGACAGATTCATTTAGCTCCTTTCATACCCCTATATCTATTGTCAGGATTATATCCACGACAGTTGGCGCCCACCGTGGGGCTGAGTTGATCAGCAATCGTAGAGATGGCGTTTTCCTCATCCTCTTCGTCGGTTCACGGCCCCGAGCTCATCGTCGGAGAGGTTTTCCATTTCGGATCGTTGGCTTTCGTAGATGATGATTCCGCCTGGTTGGTGGATTCTCCGCTCCAGGCACAATTGCTGCCTTCAAGAGGCAGCGTCCACTTCCGAGCTGACGAGTCGGGGGCCCTGCACCTCCAACTGTCGGCCCATCGCCAAGCACCCGCGCCGTTATTTGTCCGCCACAAGAAGAAGCGCTCGGGCCGCCCGCGCGCTCATCATCGTGGAAAATCGGTCAAGATTCAGCAGGTGGCAGTCATTCACTCGGTGGAGTCAGCCCAGAAGGCCCTGGATGAACCGATCGCAAGAGAAGGCTACACATCATCTCTCTTGCCTCTGTTCGACTCGGTCGAAGAAGAAGGCATGGTGGCATCTGACCCCGAGTCAGGTGCCGAGCAAGAGGGCAGCAGTGACGCCCCAGTCGCAGTTGCAGAAGTGTGCATGGCCGAGACTCCACCCTCTCAGCCATCGCCAGCTCGGGACAATCATGCCCGATATGAAGCTAATAGCCCATCCAGGGCTAGCGCTCGGGAGCCGACCCGGCGTGTATCCGCTTTCCGAAGGTTAGAGCTCGGAGAGACAAGTCGACAACCCCGCCCCCTTACTCGGGAGGAGCGGGAGGAAGAAGAAGCGGCCGAGTGGCTGCTAAAAACCCCCATTGACACAAGCACTCCAGAAGGGCGAGGCCTGGAGGAAGCCAGATTAACTAATTTGGCTGAGCGAGAGCGCCTGGCCGAGCTAGAAAACACTTTGGAGCGTCAAGCTCGGGAGGTAGCTCGGCTCAGGCAAAGCAGAACAAGTCGGCAACTGCTGGCCCAGGCCGAGAACCTTTCTGAGCTATGGGTACCCCAGTAGAAAATCTCATAGCGGCAACCCCGATTGCAAATTCTCTGCAGCCCAGTGATTCGGCGGCAGAAGAAATCCAGCACCTGGCGTTTTTGTTACAAACCGCAGTCGATCAAAACGCTGCTGTCAGTCAATCACAGCAGCGAATTCATTCCCAAGTTCCCCCTGCAAGGACGTCACTGTCGGTGCACACGCCCTATGGAGAAGCGCGGAGGAACAAGAACAATTCGCCTCGGCGCAGAGATGAACCCCGAGGAGATCACCGCTAAGAGCAATATCGGCATGAAGATCACAGGAGGACAGAAGCTCGCGGGACGGGTCGGCCCGCACCACGGAGAGAGGAGTTCCCTCGGCACCGGGACGACCGTCATTTTGATGTTGAAGACGACGCCCGAAGCCATCTAGTACAGAGCCGAGTCGACCGCGCCAGATCACATCGCCAGGATCAGGCTCGGCCCTCAATGGCCACAGGGCCGGTTTGCTTCAGTGAAAGGATTCGGTCTACCCCTATTCCGCCCCACTTGAGGATAGCTCAAGGGGTGGATAAGTACCGAGGTGATGCTAAACCCCAGACATGGTTAGATGATTACAGAATAGTCGTGTAAATCGGAGGTGGGGATGAGATAGCCATGATGCACCTACCGTTAATGCTAGAAGGCTCAGCTCGGGCATGGCTGAATCAACTCCCCCCTAGTAGCATCTGGGTTTGGGAAGACCTCGAGAAAGTGTTCATCAAGAATTTTGAAGGAACCTACAAGAGACCCGGGGGTCTTATCGAGCTACAATTATGTGTCTAGAGCAACACCGAGTCTACTCGAGACTACATCCAGAGATGGATCACACTCCACAACTCGGTTGAGGGCGTCTCCGAGTTCCAGGCCATTCACGCCTTCAAACAAGGGGTCAAATACAGGGAGTTAAGTCTCAAGTTGGCAAGATCACCTCATGTCACCTTACTCGGGAAGCTGATGGAGATAGAGAACAAGTATGCCAACGGTGAAGAGGAGATTCGGCAGAAGAACCAGCAGCATAGAGGAGGCAGCAACTCGGCGCCTAACCCGAAGCAGAAGACCACAGGCAACAACAAGCGAAAGGCAGAAGATGCCCCAACGGACGCAGAGCTAGTGGCCGCAGCAAACGCTTCGGGCCTTCATGGCAAGGGTCAGGCATGAAAGGAGTGGCAACCGCGGCAGAAAAAGCCGTCCAATGATGACGAAGTCCTGGATCAACCTTGTCCTCTTCACACCACCCAAGATGCCGAAGGAAAATTGGTTATTCCAAAGCATACAGCTCGGCAATGTCGCCTGATCAAAAGAGCGGCCAGAATGCAAGGACAGGTCCTCAGCAAGATAAGGACACCGGAAAAAAGAAAGCGCCCAACCCAGATCTGGACAGCGAAGGCTTCCCAAGAGAATACGGAGTGCTGGTCATTTTCGCAGGACGGGAGTCGAAGAGGGTAGAAAAGATAAGGTTCAAAGAAGTCAACTCGGCAGCTCCGGCAGTTCCGAGTTACATGAAGTGGGCCGACGTCCCAATCACTTTCGATCAGTCGGATCACCCTCCTCACATCCCTCACCCGGGAAGGCACACTCTGATTGTTGATCCTTTGGTGGAAATAGGGAATGGGAACTTCAGGATCAGAAACGTCTTGATGGATGGTGTGTAACAGCCCACATGTAATAAGTTCCAAACACCATGTAATTTATTTTTTCCTCTGTTGGACTTGTAACTTGGCATGGTGGAAGTTTATGTCATTTCATGTGGTGATTTAAATTGGCATTGAGATTGGAGTCATGTTGGATAGTTTTCTTTTGCATCCAAAGTGGTTCAAGAAGGGTATTGTTGGATTTTTCCTTGCCACTTGCTCACTCTTCTTGATTCCAAGTTTGGCCAAGCCTTTTCCTTTGCCTTTGCAAGGGTTTTGGAAACCTTAAAGTATTTTTGACTTCATCACAAGCAGAAGCTCTAGTTCAAATGGTTTTTGAAGTTCAAATGAGCTCACATTTTTGTGGTTGCAAAAAATGCCCAAACCATTTTTAGAAATTCAGGAATAATGCAAGGATTAAGAATTTCAAACTCATGGAATTTTGAACCTTCTGTTCTTCTCTCAAAAACTCCCCAAATGCCTTTTCTATTTAATTTTATATAGATTTGGTATTGTTTGAATTTTTGGGGAAGTTTCTCTGCATCCAAAATTTATGCAACTAATTTTGGGTGATCAAGCATCATTTCAGGGGAATTTAAAAATATTTGGAATATTTTTCCCTTCCTCCTATCTTTTCCTTTCTCTTTTTCTTCACCTGCTGATCATTTCTTTTCTCCAGCAGGCTATTTTCCTTTTTCTCTTCCTTTTGGAGCAGGCTTCAGCCCAGCCCAGAAGGCCTGCTCCGTGTTGGACTCCAGCCCGCCCGAACCGGTACGCAGTGATCCCTTCCCCACCGTTGGATCAATCCAACGGCAGGGAAAGGTCGCCTTTCCACCGTGGCCGGAGGGGACCCCGGCGGTCTCTCTCACAGCCGGCGGCCACCCTGGCGCCTCGACGTCCACCCTGGCCTAGGGATTCCCCCTTATAAGGCGCCGCATCCCCCGCAAACCCTAGCTTCGTTCCCCTCCTTCCCGGATCTCGCCGCGGCGCGTCGTGTCGCCGGGAGCCGCCCCTGTTCCGCCTCCCGAGCGAGCTCCGGTGAGCAATTCCGGCCAGGCCTCCCCTTTTCCTTGACCGTGCCTTCGCGAGCAGTCTCTGAGAGCCTCAAGCCCTCCCTTTTCGCCGTGCAGGGACTCGCTAGGGGACCGAGCCGTCTTCGCGTCGTCGAGCCCCGCCGTGGAAGTCGTCTGCTCCGTCGTAGCGCGCGTCCTCATCTTCGTCTCCGGCGTGGTTGGGCCGCACGAAGCGCCCGCTAGGTGAGCACCTTGGCTTCCCCCTTCCTTCCGTAGACGCCGTGTCCCTCTGCCCGCGTAGGTGTAGTTCCGTGCCGCTCGGCTTGTCGCCGGCGTGCACCGCGGGGTCACCATGACCGCTGCGTGCCCGAGTCGTGTCCGCGCGAGGTCAGAGCACGAATGGGCCGTGTTTTTGTCCATCTAGAAGGTGTGTGCGGGTGTGTGAAGTTACTCGCGTCTCTGAAGCCAAGCGCGCGTCTTCAGAGTCGTCGGAGCCGCCGTTTTCCGTTGAGCCTCACCTCCCCTCCGGTGAGGGTTAGATCTCGTCCAGGGCAACCACGGCTACGTGGCACTGCCCTCTTCCGATTGCCGTCGACGCCGTGTGCAGGGAAGCGCTGTGCTCAACGCCGCCGTCGTCTGAAGTTGGCCGCGCCGCCTTGGTTCAGTCCTGTTCAGAGCCGAGTCGCCGCTCGCCTGAAACCTTGACGTTTCCGACGAGCCCAGCAAAGGAGGGCGACCTGGCGCGAGCCCAAGGCGTAGAAGAACGTCCCATCTCGAGGTCCCCGTGCAGAGCGCGGCGAGAGACGGCCGGAGTTGCTCGTGATCATCACGGGAAGTCGCCGCCGTCGTCAGATTCAGAAAGCACTGAGTTTTCTTCAGAGAGAAGTGCGAGGTGGGAATAACTCACCTAGTTCGCGTAGTGTGTTTGTTCAGAAACCGATTCGTGGCGTAGTGGTGGAGAGCGTGGAGACGAGCAGCGCTTCGCGAGTTCGAGTCCAGCCGGAGCCACCCCGTTTTGATTTTTTTCACCCGAGGCTGACGTCTGGGACCCGCTGGTCAGCGGCCCAGGCTGCGTGGGCTGAGCCCATAGCGGGCCAGGAAGATGGCGTGGGCTGGATTCACCCGAAACCAGCCCATGGAGGCTGCCCTCTGTTTTCTTTTTTGTTTCTTTTCCATTTCTTTTATTTCTTTTATTTCTTTTCTGTTTAAATTCAAATTTGAATTTGATTCCAAATTCAAATCTGTTTTTGAACATCCTTTGCAAATAGGGACATTCCATATATGTTTTTGGGGTACTGTGAGCTGCTGAACACAGTGGTGATATTCATTTTTGCTTCTGACCCCTTCAAAAAAATTGAAGTTTGGTCATTTTGCAAATAAACCCCCTTTTGCTTTTCTTTATTCCTGGTAATTGGTTCAAGTTTCAAATTGCCCATGTCATATATGATTTTTGGGTAGTTTTGCACAAGGAGTTGCATGCTGATGATGTTTTCATCATCTGAACCTTTTCTCAAAATTCATGTGGTGCAATTTTGCACTCAGCCCCCTGAACTTCGGTTGAATTTGCAACTGCCCTTGCAAATTCAAATGGAGACATATCATACATGTTTTTGGGGTGCTTTTCTGAAAGGATTTCAGCAGTGATGTTATCGTGATGAGTTGTGCAACTTCTAAGACAAGGTGTGATCACCTGATGCAGAGGTTTTCAGATCTGTCTGTCTGCAGCATTTCAACTTCAGTGCATTTGAACTGTTGCCCATCTGTTCTTGTCAATTCAGTTCCAAGTCATCTTCTTCTTCAAGTCAACCCCTATCATATTTTCATATGCATAGTGGCTGACCTCAACCTTTGTTGCTCCTTCCTGTGTGTCAATTTCACCGACACTACTCCGTCTCCGGAATCGTTGTTTTACTTTCCTGCTATTTAAATTCTTGTAATGCTTGTTGATCATGCCATACTATCATGCTATCTACACCTAAGTTAAGCCTTAGACCAAAGCCACTACAATGTAAATAAAATGCATATGAGAGTGATGACTTGTCGTCATCACCTTCATTTAAACTTGACTAGACAGGGTCATACCATGTAAATACAACTTGAACATGCCATCCTTGTTTGAGTTGCATCAGTTGCTTACTTGTGTGCCTTTTCCTGCCGGTACCTTACGTTAGCACCTGAGACCGCCGAGGAGACTTACGTGGAGCTGTCCGACACCGAGCCCGAGGGTACCGTGAGTGCTGCTTCGACTACCTTACCAGGCAAGGGGGAGATCTGTGTCATTACTTTATAACTTTCTGCTCATGCCTAGCTGTAGATCTAGAACGTTAATGCTTGATCCTATCTACCTATATGCCATGTTTAAAAACCATACAACCATGATCCCCACATCCCAGCAAACCATTGTACTGCTAAGTTACCGCTGCTCAGCCATTGCTTAGTATGGATAGAAAACTTGCTGCTTACCCTATATATTTATGGTTGGGATATCATGCTATAAAAGAAGTTGGTTGATACTTATTATTGTTAAATGATGTTAATTTATACTCGACGAAAGGTGGAAGGCTGGACCACTCCCGTCCGGTGCTTTGTTCCATTTGAGTCACCTAGGACCCGAGTTCCGGGTATTGTGTTTCTTGACGAGCGTGCCTAATCGTGTGTGGGGTTTTATGGGGCCCCCTTATCTTACCTACCTAGCTTCTTACAATTCTAGTGGTGGCCCGAGCTGATTTACATTTGCTTCGCGTGTGTGTTGGTTGGTACCCCAGCTGTTTACAAAACAAACTGGGCCAGTGGAGCATAGTTCTCTGTTGGTCCACCTGATCAGCTAGGAACCGGTCTCATAAGAGAACTAACCGGTAATCCGACCTGCGTCATACGGAAGAGTCCGATCCGAGAGCGTGGCCAGCTTGAGGTTTGGGTGTCGACTCTCCGGGGGCCACCCGGAGTTGTGTGTTGTTAGTTAGAGGGATTCTGACGTTCCGGAGTTTCAGGCGCTTACCTAGCCAAGTGGAAACCGGGCGTACATGCGACGTCTATAATGGACAGTTGGTACACCCCTGCAGGGTAAATCTTTTCGAAAAGCCGTGTCCGCGGTTATGGACTACTTGAGACCTACGTCCTGTTCATAGAATAACATCAACGGTAATCATGCTATAAAACTTGACAAACTGTGTGCGTGCCTTGGTTGTCTTTCTTCGTCCAGGGGGACCGAGAGAGAAACGAGGTTGTGTTATGTTTGCGTAAGTAGGTGGATAGCCGACCTATGACACGTTGTCAACGTAAACTCTTGGATCTCATCTTCATTTTGATAGAACGAGTAGCCACCATATATGCTAGTACGGCTGCAAACTGTCTATATCTTTACCTTACCTGCAGCGTTAGTTATTCCGTAATGATATGTTCTCACCCCCGTTTACTTTTCCGCTTTTACCGCTTTGCCTGATCGGCCGCTGCAGTGGACTACTACCTCGACCCCAGCACTGGACGATACTTCGTGGAGGTGCCCCTGGAGGATGACGACGAGTACAACTACATCGACCAGTAGGATCCTTAGTTGGGCTCAGACGTTCCCGTGGGTGGATTTATGTGTAGCCCTCTCTAGGGCAATTTGTATCTTGACCGTACTCGGTCCGACTTTGCTTCCGCGTGTTGTACTGATGAGATGTACTCATGATATTGTTGTATTATTATACAGTGGCGTTGTATGCCCTGTTCTATTTATATTCTATATGTGTTTTCCTTCTTGTAGAGTTGTGCTTATATACTTGTTGTCGAGAATCCGGCAGCGACACGAGTGCGAGTGTCGTGCGCCGGTGGCGTTTGATGCGCTTCTAACTCCGACCGGACGCGAAAGCGACTAGCTAGAGTTAGTACCGCATCAGGGGCCTTACATGGTGGCAGTGGAATTAACATCCTATATGCAAGCACTCTGAAGAGCATGAACATTCCAATGTCCAAGCTCCGCAAAAGCTATCTGGAATTTCATGGGATAATCCCGGGGAAAAAGGCGTACTCACTCGGAATGATCTCCCTCAATGTGTTCTTTAGTACTCCGAGTAACTTCCAGAAAGAAAAGATCACCTTTCAAGTAGTGGACTTCCCGAGTGCATACCATGCCTTACTCGGAAGGCCAGCCTATGCAAAATTCATGGCCATCCTCTGTTACGTCTATCTTAAACTAAAGATGCCTGGCCTGCATGGCGTGATCACTGTCTCGGGAGACTACAAGCAAGCCGAAGAACTGCTGCAGAAGGGGTCCCTGATAGCTGACCAGAAAATGGCTGAGGTCGAGCTGGCCGAGTATCAAAAAGCCGTTGACTCATCCGAGTTACTGCAACCAAAGAATACATCTTCATTCGAGTCAGCCGGAGAGACCAAGAGGGTGCAGATACATCCCACAGATAAAGACAAATACACCAACATTGCAACCGATCTGGATCCCCAATAGGAACTCAAGATCGTCAACTTCCTCCGTGAGAATTGGGACATCTTCGCATGGAAGCCTGCCGATATGCCTGGAGTTCCAAGGGAGTTGGCCGAGCACAAGTTACACGTGGATCTGAAAGCAAGACCGGTGAAAGAGTCCCTCTGGCGGATTTCCTCCGAGAAAAGGAAGGCCATCGGATAGGAGATAGCTAGACTATTAGCAGCCGGATTCATTAGGGAAATCTTCCACTCCGAGTGGTTAGCAAATCCTGTAATGGTTCCGAAGAAAGATAAATCTTGGAGAACTTGTGTTGATTTCCGTCATATCAATAAAGTTTGTCCAAAAGACCATTTCCCTCTTCCTCGCATTGACCAGATTGTGGACTCCACATCAGGTTGCGAGAGATTATGTTTCCTCGATGCATACTCGGGTTACCATCAAATCCGACTATATGAACAAGATGATCTTAAAACAGCATTCATAACCCCATTCAGATGTTTTTTTATATCACGATGCCATTCGGACTCAGAAACGTAGGCGCCACGTACCAACGCATGATGCAGAATTGCCTGGTCTGGCAAATCGGCAGAAATGTGGAGGTCTACGTGGATGACATCGTGATCAAGTCGGTTAAAGGAAGTAGTTTTCTAGCCGACTTAGCGGAAACTTTTCAGAGCCTCCGAGCCTACAGCATCAAGCTCAACCCTGAAAAATGCCAGCGGGGAAGCTACTCGGATTCATGGTCTCCGAGCGAGGAATAGAAGCCAACCCGGAAAAAATTGCGGGAATTCAAAACATGAAGCCTCCCAAGCAGCTCCGAGACGTCCAAAAATTGACAGGTTGTCTTGCGGCACTCAGTAGGTTCATCTCCAGACTGGGAGAGAAAGCCCTACCTCTCTACCAGCTGATGAAAAAATCACCAAATTTCGTCAGGACAGAGGAAGCTCAAACGGCGTTTGAAGAACTGAAAAAGCAACTGTCATCTCGGCCGGTCCTAGTAGCACCTCAAGAAAAAGAGCCGCTCTTGTTATATATTGCAGCCACAAGCCGAGTTGTCAGTGTAGCTATAGTGGTGGAGAGAGAAGAAGAAGGAAAGTCACAAAAGGTACAAAGACCGGTGTACTTCATCTCCGAAGTCCTCACACCATCCAAGAAGAGATATCCCCACTACCAGAAGTTAGCGATGGGAATTTACTTGGCATCACAGAAGCTCTCACATTACTTCCAGGATCATTCCATCACAGTGGCTCTGAAGCTCCCCTGGCAGAAATCATAAACAACAGATACTCAACAGGCAGAATAGCAAAATGGAGTTTGGACCTACTACCCTTTGACCTCAATTACCAAGCCAAAAAAGCAATCAAGTCACAAGCACTGGTGGATTTCCTGGCCGAGTGGATTGAGGTCCAACATCCCCCACAGCCAACACCAGAGCATTGGACGATGTTCTTTGATGGGTCCAAGATGCTGCATGGCGCAGGGGCAGGGGTGGTACTGGTCTCACCAAGGAAGGACGAGATGAGATACGTCCTCCAAATCCATTTCCAAGCAACAAATAACGAAGCCGAGTATGAAGCTCTTCTGTACGGTATGCGAATGGCCATTTCACTCGGAATCAGGAGACTTATGATATTCGGAGATTCAGACCTAGTAATCAACCAAGTAATGAAAGAGTGGGACATCCGAAGCCCAGCAATGACAACCTACTATGTAGCAGTGAGAAAATTGGAGAAAAAATTTGATGGGCTGGAGCTCCATCACATTCCAAGGGTTAAAAATCAGGCAGCAGATGACCTAGCCAAATTGGGTTCTACCAGGGGTCAGATCCTGCCAGGGATTTATTTGGAGCACTTGCACTCTCCAACAGTCAAGGAAGATCCTTTCCTGGAGGCCGATCCAGACATGCTGCCCGACAAGAACATTCACAACAAAGAAGATATACCGCAGTTGTTGACATGGTGTTTGATGTGGAGGTCATTCCCCCCGAGTGGACACTTCCAATCCTTGCTTATCTACAAAAACAAGAGTTGCCTGATGATGAGATAGAAGTGCTCCCACTGTAAGTTCAACGAAATCAAAACCTCCCCTCAAAAGACTCTGAATAACTTCGAAAAGTTACTCGGAGCCTTGGGGGCTACACCCAGTGGGTGCACTAAGAAGTGCTCCCACTGGAAGTTCACTGAAATAAAAACATCCTACCAAAAGACTCCGAATAACTTTGCAAAGTTACTCGGAGCCTTGGGGGCTACACCCAGTGGGTGCACTAAGAAGTGCCCACAGGATAACAACAAAACGCCCAAAGGTCATTCCGACCCCCAATGGGTAGGAAAACTTACGTAAGTACTTACGTGCATGTTGGAATTCACCAACTCGGCATCGGACGCTAGCTCACGCAGCCGCAACTCAAATTGAGTCGCCCTAACCAAAGACTCCTTCAAACCACCAACAATAGCACTCTCCACTAGGGCTCCGACCGGAATAGTTACTGAGACAGCAGGTCCACCCCATCGAGCAGCCGCCGGGGCGACATGGATCTCCTTAACGGCCTCCCCAGCCGGAGCATCATGTGCGGCATCTCGGGAACCAGACCCAGAGGACACCGTACCCTCAGGAACAATCACCTCAGGAGGAGTGACCCCAGCGGCGGTTGGCTCGGCAGCAATCCGAGTTGGGTCAGCAGTAGAGTCAACATCCATGTCTGCGGCAGATACAACAAACAATTAGAAGCGAAAAGACGACAGTGGTAGAAGCCTCAACAAAAACAGTGAAGAATTCTCACCAACGGCCGCAACGTCTTATGGAATAGTGTCCATTCCAGGAAAGTCAGTCACCTCGCAAGTACTAACATCCTCCAAAGCTTCAACCTCGGGATCCTCGATCCCAGGTAGCGTCTCAGAACCACTCGGACGAACACTGCAAAATAAAACAGCTGAGGACGGGCCTGGGAAATCAATAGAGAGTTAAATCACATGAAAACCAACAAGCATTACTTGTGGATGGTCTTCAAGCTACGCCTCGGGGGAGAAACCTTGTTTGGACCAGCTCCAGCCCCCTTGGCCTTCTCAACAGCAGCACTCCCCGGGGGGTTAGCCTCTCGGCCCCAAGCGTGACAAGCTTCTTCTTCTTCATAGGCGCAACCTTCCCAGAACTGAGGGTCAAGGGAGGAAGTTTCCCGCTGCCCTCTTCGCCACTCGGAGTATGAGCCCTTTTACGGGTCCGAGTAAGCCCTTCCCGCGCCGACTCACGGTCCTGGTTGTTCTTGGAGCGTTGCTCGGACGCCGCCTGAACCCGAGCCACCTCGAACTCCAGCTCCTCCCCCGCCTCAACTCCTCGGTAGGATGCTGCGGAGCTAGAGGAATAGGAGAACGAAACTGGGTAAAATCCTAGCAAAAAATAATAATAAGGAAGTCCGAGTTAGAGCCAACAAGTGAAACGCATTCAAGATACATATGGCACAAGTCGGCATACCAAGGTGGGAGGATTCTCGATGCTGAGAGGTCTCACTCGGCCAGTCGTCTGAAGACCGTGGGTCACGCTGGTTATTATTTTCATCTGGAGCTCAAATTCGTCCAGAGGCATCTCGGTGTTACTATAGCGGGTGTCATCCTGCAATCCAGAATATGTCCACATTCCCCGAGCCCTGGCCTGGAGAGGCTGAATCTTCCGAACCACAAAGGTGGCTATCAGATCCATGGCGTCTAAACCGTTTTTCTTCAGCCTGATGACTTCACGCATCAAGGGGAGCACCTGCTCCTTATCAGCATTGGTGAGTCGGGGATTCCAGCCCTGGGAGGAAGTTAGCCTAACATCCGAGTAAGGAGGCAAGGTACGCACCCAGGCCCCTCGGCCACCTTGCAATAAAACCAACTGTTCTGCCAATTCTTGACAGAATCTGGCACACTAGAGGGAAAATACTGCACCCCTTGTTTCTTAGCCAAGAACAGGCCACCGCACAGGTGATTGAACTCCACACCACCACCCTCCCCAGACTTCTTCGCCTTTTGAGGCTTAATGGCATATATGCTACGGAAAAGGTGCCAGTGAGGCTCTATGCCTAAGAATCCCTCACAAAGGGTGAAGAAGCTAGAGAGAAGAGTAACAACGTTGGGGACAATGTGATGAAGCTGAGCACCCGTAAATGCCAAAAAAATCCAAGAAGAAGGGATGTGGAGGAAGAGAAAATCCGCGGTCCACATGCGAAAGAAAAAGGACTCTCTCACCGTCCCATGGAGCAGGCTCGTCTTCCCCAGCCGCGGGAAGGCGACAACCCTCGCGGGGAACCAGACCGGCATCCTGGTACCCCAGCAGCATGTCCTCCGTCACGATTGACGGAAGCCATTCCCCCGCAGACATGGTCTCGGCGGCGGCGGAAGGGAAGCGCGAGTGACGGGCTCCCAGGATGGAGCACGGGCGGTCGGCGGAGGTGTCTCGGCGGCGAGATCGAGCGGGCAAGGAAGAGGTGAAGCGAGAGAGATAAGTGAGAGCGGCTGCGCGGGTGAAAATGAGCAGATCTTCCCCAAACCGAAAGGTAGGAGCGGTTTTATAGCTCGAGGTGGCAACCGCCATGCGTCAGACCCGCACCCCATTATGGGCTTGCTTGCCGGTTTCCCTCCCCATAAAACCGCTCCACTTCCCCATCATCCCTCCCACTTCCCCACGGGCAGTTAATTATTATCCTATAAGACCACCGCGGGAATCGAGGAGACAGGCCCAAACAGTGCGCCCACTTGTCTGGGCAAGAAGATTCTCTGACAAGGCAAGATCCTTTGTAAAAGACCGAATCTGATTTTGATCCGAAGCTCAAAACCACCTCAACTACTCGGAAGATACGAAGCATAACACACACCGACCCAACGCTCCGAGTACGCCATCACTCGGAAGAAATTACCAAGCTCCCACAGCGACCGAGTAAGCTGTCACTCGGAAGTACTACGAAGAGAACCACTGGACGGTTCTCTGCGGAACGAAAAATCTCGCACCCAATTACTCGGGAAAAAATCCGAGTAATTAACTCGCCGGTGGCCCGTCTCTGACGTAGAATGCCAGGCCACCAACAAGACCCGGCGCAGGGGGTAAAGAATCAATGTCCCACGTGGCATGGCCTAGGACTCGTCACGATGTCCTAGGGCATCGAACTTTACAAATTTGGTTCATATGGAGTTTAAGGCCTTTTTACTCCGAGACACGCCTTCCGAGACCTCAGTCCACCTCTTCCGAGAGACGTTTGAGTGTCGCCAAATTTTTCCGCTAACCTGCCCAACTCATACTCGAGGGAAAAGTTCAAACATCAATAAAGCCCTTCCGGGCCTCTTACTGAGTTTAATCTTCGCATACCTTAGAGAATCTGACAAACGTCATCCACCTCAATTACGAGCACCCGAAAGCACTTGGGGGATACTGTCGTGGTAATACTAAAGGCATACCCCTAGGCAAGGGAAACCAAGGGGTACCCTTAAGCCCTTGGTTCTCCAAACACACCCAGCAAAATAAGATCAGTAAAAACATGGAGCATTAACAATCTCCGAGTAACAAGTTATTCGGAGATCAGAAGCCACTTCCGAGTACACAGCAACTCAGAAGTCCAACAAGATCCGAGTAGATCGACACTCGGAAGAGATCGGCGAGTCTTCCCTTACTCGGATGACGGGAGCGCAACGGACAGGGAGCGTTCAAGGCTGCGGGCGTTTCTCCTCCTTTATTAGTAGTAATGGGCAGACCGTTTTTTTATTTAATACGCATTCAATCTTTTAATTAAGACCCATTTAAGCCGAGGCATTAAGGAGGCAGGGGCACACTCTATATAAGCCCCCCTCCCCTCCGGCGTAGGCACGCGCAACATTTTCCCTTCTCAGTACTTCTGAAGAAAGAACACCCTAGTCAGCCTGGGACAAGACTAAGGTTTTTATCTCTACGGAGAGGCCTAACCTGTATAATTCCCTTGCGTCAACCCTCTCTACGTAAAGATTCATTTAGCTCCTTTCATACCCCTATATCTATTGTTAGGATTATATCCACGACAGGAACGGTCTAGGATTGCTACAAAAATTACTCCTATAAGCATTGTTATTAAAGTTGTTTCTAGAGATAAAGTTCACATCTACTTGATCTTGAGCAATCAAAGAATTTAAAGGAACATCATGAGGATCAATAGGATATTGCTTGGTAAGTAGAGACATAATCAAGTCAACTTTTCCATTTTGGGAGGATATCTCCTGAACAGAGTTTACCTTCCTACCTGTTGGAGCTCTTTCGGTGTGCCATTGGGAATAATTGGTCATCCTCTCATTGAGAAGTTTTGTGGCAGCACCAAGTGTAGTTGACATAAAGGTTCCTCCCGCGGCCGAATCTAGCAAGTTCCGCGAGGTAAAGTTCAAGCCTGCATAAAAAGTTTGGATAATCATCCAAGTAGTCAAACCATGCGTAGGGCAATTCTTAACAAGAGATTTCATGCGTTCCCAAGCTATGGCAACGTGTTCACTATCCAATTTCTTAAAATTCATAATATTACTCCTCAATTGGATAATCTTAGCTGGGGGGTAGTACTTCCCAATAAAAGCATCCTTGCACTTATCCCAATAATCTAAGCTATTCCCAGGCAAGGATTGAAACCATATTTTAGCTCCCCCTCTCAAGGAGAAAGGAAAAAGCTTAAGCTTAACAATATCACCATCTACTTCTTTGTACTTTTTCATATCACAGAGCTCAACAAAATTATTTAAGTGCAAAGCAGCATCATCTCCAGCACCGGAGAATTGATCTTTCATAACAAGGTTCAGCAAAGCAGGTTTAATCTCATAAGAAGGTGCTGAAGTGGCAGGTGTAGCAATAGGAGTGCAGATAAAATCACTGTTGTTATGACTAGTGAAGTCACACAACTTGATGTTCTCGGAGGAACCCATAGTAGCAGCAAGCAAGGTAACTATTTTTTTTATTTTTGATAAAGGACACTAAAGAAAAAACTGAAAGGTAAACTAACAAGACTAAAAAGCAAAGATAAAATATAGTGTGCAACTCCCCTATCTTGAAGTGCGGAGTCCCCGGCAACGGCGCCAGAAATTGCTTTGATGTCGCGAGAGTTTACTTCTCGCCCCTCGTTGGTTACCCAAAGTGGAAGGTTGAGATGTAGACAGCAGCAAATTTGCCTCGGTGAAGATACCAAGGTTCGTCTCCGGTAGGAATCCGGCAATGACAGGAAGGTGACAACGGCACCAGAGATTAGGCGGTTGACGTGGACCTGCACACACACAACAGATAACTTTGCTCCCAACGAGTTCAGAGAGGTTGTCAATCCCTCCGGCCTCGTTGTTTACAAATGATAAAACGCACAGGATAATAATGATAGTGATAGCAACGGAAAAGTAAATAAAGCAGTAAATTGATAGCGGGTGTAAACAGTATTGGAAATATGGACCGGGGTCCCATGATGTTCACTAGTGATGTCTCTCTCCCAAAAGACGATAAAATAGCCATGCGAGGTAAACAAATTACAGCTGGGCAATTGACAGGATTATGTGCGCAAACCAATGCTAACTATGCTATAAAGAAAGGAAGAGGCTCAAAAGCTTGGGCGGTACGCCAAAACAAGTAGACCGAAATCCATCTGCATCTACCTACTAATCATCCCCCTTGAGATATCTATCCAGAATATCTCGCTGGTATTAAGTTGTGAATCCCACCCAAAGTGTAAACTCAAAGAAACAGACAACTGCATTAAAGAACTTTGCGTAAAGTAAACAATCCTTGCACCCGCAAGTACAAGCACCGTTGTTTTCTCCCTTGTGGCAACAACACATCCCCTAGACTCATGTTTCTGTCACTCAAGCTAGTCATCAGGGGGCATGAACCCACAATCGTGCATAACGCTCCCTCTTGGAGTCACTAACTACTACTTGGCCAAAGCAATAAACAGCAACGGAGAACATGCAAGAATTACTCAAGAACATAAATATAAAAGAGGGGAGTCAAATATATTACTCAAACACAATCTGAACATAGTCTCATAATCCATCAGATTCTAGCAAACTCAGCATAGCAACAGCAGAAAGATTACATATGTGCCTCGATCATGTAGGGCAGCTCACGAGGTCTAATCCATGAAGAACAAAGAGGGGAGGAGAACATGACATAGATACTGATCATGGACCCATGGTCCAAGGTGGACTACTCACAGTTCATCCGGGAATCATCCATGGTGGTGGAGAAGCTCCCGGAGGTGGTTCCTCCCTCTGGCAGGGTGCCGGGAAGAGGTCTCCTGTAGCTCCCGATATTGGAAGAACGGCGGCAGCGGAATAGAGGAGGGATCGCGAAAAAGGGATCTCGTCTCAGAAGTTTCTCGTCACGGATAATATATGGGCAAAGGGGGGCAGCCAGGGGGCCACCAGGGGTCCAGGCGCCCCCTGGCGCGGCCCCACCCTAGAGCGCGCTGGGAGAGCGCCTGGGGCCCTAGTGGGTCCCCTCTGGCCCCTCCTTGGTGATTCCCGAAGCTTCCGAAGCGCTGATTTTTTTATTGGATTTTTCCCAAATTTTTGGAGAAATTTTAATATGGGGGAAACCTGAAATAGAAAAACAGCAGAAAACAGGAACTGGCACTGGGGTGCACTGAGTTAATAGGTTAGTCCAAATATGATCAAAAGTGTATGAAAGTGTATCAATATCATAGCAATATCAGCCAAAAGAAGCATGGAGCAAGCAGAAATTATAGATACGTTTTGGACGTATTAGTCCGCTCTCCCAGCCTTTATATACGAGGCTGGGTCGGAAGGAGTCCATTTAGGTTTACATAAGCAATTTCCTAATCTAGTTTGAGTCTTGGACGTCAAGTCGTAGCTTCCATAATCGTCAAGGACTCCTACGTCGATGCTTCGGGTTGGCCAATCGTGGGTCGGTTGAAGCTTCCAGTGGGCCTTTCATCTTGACACGCACCAGGTACCCTCATCTATAGTAGTCGTGGGGACACCCCCTCGTCACACCCCAATTCATAAATGGAATCATAAAATAAACACCATACGTGAATTCCTAGGTGGTTAGTGAAAGCATACCGTTGGTATTCTCAAACAAGAAAAGCTTCATCTTTTCTCTATTTTTGACGAGCTAGAAGTTTCCACCAATATTTGACTTCTAACAACGCAAGAAATCGATACCAAGAGTCAAGCGAATGCGCAGTTACCTAGAATTCTTAGAGAAGAGGAGATCAAATGGTACCAGCCCTCAAAGTTTTCTTTTCTCATGAAAGGGGATTCAAACACAAGGTACTTCCAAGGTATATCCAATGGCAGACACCGAAAGAAACTTATTCATTCTTTGTTTCAAGATGAGTGTACGATTGAGGGTCATGAGCAATTCAAATCTTATATTAAAAGTTCATATAAATCGCTATTTGGAGCTCCGAACAAAGGATATCCCCAAGTTTCTATGGAGAAAAATAACCTTATTACAGCTTCGTATACCAAGGAGGAGGTAATGAAGGCGGTTTTCTAAATGGAACACGACAAAGCATCGACTTCGGATGGATTTCTCGCTGAGTTCTACCAGAACTTTTGGGAGGTCATCAAATCAGATATTCTAGACTTTTTAGGCTATCTTCATGCCGGACAACTAGGATTGTTTCGTTTAAACTTCGGCGAGATAATTTTATTACCTAAGATTAACAAGGTTAAAAGGACAAAAGTACAACCCGATCTACCTCTTTTGTGTCAGTTTTAAAATATTCACACAGGTAGAGACAATTCGATTTAACTCGGTAGCTGACCATGTAGTTCTTTCCACACAAACAACTTTCATGCAAGGTAGAAATATCCTTGATGGAGTTGTAGTCCTTCATGAAATAGTTCATGAACTGCATCGGAAAAAGTCGAATGGTGTTATTATTAAAATGGATTTCGAAAAAGCCCATGGAAAAGTTAGGTGGTCTTTTCTCCAACAAACTCTCAGAATGAAAGGTTTTTCTGCAGAGTGGCGGGTACTTATCCTTAATTTTGTTTTGGAGGTAGTGTGCATTGAAAGTCGATGATGACATTGGTAATTACTTCCAAACGAGGAAAGGATTACGATAAGGCGAACCATTATCATCCATGATATTTAATATAGTGGTGGATATGTTGGCTATCATGATTAACCACACAAAGGTTGATGGGAAAATTAAAAGAGTAGTTAACCACCTTGTGGATGGTGGCCTATCTATACTTCAATACGCTAACGACACGATTCTTTTTATGGAACATGAGCTAGGAAAAGAAAGAAATCTGAAACTAATATTGTCATCCTTCGAACTACTTTCGGGTTTGAAGATAAATTTCCATAAAAATGAATTGTAATGTTTTGATGAGGCCCAATATGACGCTCACTTGTATGTTAAACTTTTTGGTTGCGGACAAGGGCAATTTCCTATTAGCTATTTGGGAATATGGATGCATTATTGGGGACTTACAAATGTTTAGTGGAAACTCATCGAGGATAGACTAAAAAATAGCATAAGTAGTTCGAAAGGAAAGCTCTTATCTCTGAGGGAATGTTTGGTTCTCATAAATTTAGTTCTCAATAATATGGTACTATACATGATATCATTCTTCCAACTTCGAGAGGAAACCTACATAGATTGGATTATCTTTGATCAAGATTCTTTTGGCAAGGAGATAGCGAGGAAAATATATTGAGTGGTAAATGGAGTGTGTTTGCAAACCCAAGGATCAAAGAAGTTTGGGAATCAATGACCTTGAGGTTAAATATTTAGCTATCCTCAGAAAATGGCTACATAAGATTTTGTTCGAGGAAGATGTACGACAAACCTTACCATGGAGAAAATATTTCGGTTCAAAGTCAATATCCTAAATATATTGAAATCTTGGGGACGTTATGGCCACAAATAAACATTTCTTCCATTTTGGCTCCTTTTCTATAAACGATGGTTCGAAAATTAGATTCTGAGAGGATAAGTGGCTAGGTAAAACCATTCTCCGAGAACAATATCCAGTTTTATACAATCTTATACGCCACAAGGGTGATACTGTCGCCACATTATGGAAACTTTTTCACCCAATGTGACGTTTAGGCAAGATTTACTCGGCCCTAGACAATAATCATGTAACACTTTAGTACAACGCCAATCCTCAATTCAGTTGCCACCTGGGTCTGATGAATTTCATTGGAACCTATACAAGAATGGTAAGTTCACGATAGATTCTATGTATAGATCTTACTCCAACTAAATGTGCCAGTTGACAATAATAAGAAGATTTGGCGTATGAAGATACCACGTAAGACTAAAATCTCCGCCTGGTATTTACGTGGGGAGTCATTCTTACCAAGGATAACCTTTTTAAGAGGATTTGACATGGTTGCGCGATGCATTTTCTGTCAGCATGAAGAAACAATTAAGCATTGTTTCAATGTAAATTTGCTCACTCTATTTGGTCATTCATCGAAGTAGCTTCTTGCTTGTATCCTTCATAAAGTGTTGCTAATATTTTCGGCAACTGGTTACATCGGATAGTTTACTAGTTTAGAATACTTCTCAAAGTGGAAGCGCTAGCCGTTATTTGGTCGCTATGAATAATTTAGAAATGATAAGGTTTTTAATGATAAGAAAACTTCTTTTTTTGCAGGTTATTTACCGGTGTACCAATACGTTCCGTTTATGGTCGTCTCTACAACGTGTGGAGAATCGAGGTCGGTCGTCTCTACACAATGTGGAGAATCGAGGTATGTTTACGGAGGTGTGTACACGGTTGGAGAACACGGCGAGCGATACTTTTTTCCAACGTGGTTGACAACATGATTTTCGGATTGGACCCCTCCGACTTAGGCGTTCTACAATCCACGATAGTGCTTGTATTTTGCTTGTTTTTTTTTAACTTTTTCTGTTCTCGAAACTGGAATGATTGTGTGCTTTTTAGTTATGCAAAGGTTCGATGTAATGCTTAAACCTTATCAAATAATAAAGCGTCGAAAAAGGTGTTTGACCATCCACCATGCTCGATCCGACCATCCTTACCGCGGGAGTAATTACACTGTCCTCTGTTCTTATCGGGCAAGGTAGTTAAAACGTTAAACTTGCTCACAACCTTATGTTGTCACTTTCTATGGCATGTCTCACCGCATTGCAGCGTCTACAAAGAAGAATTTGTTGTTAACAACAAGTCTCAGTCACGAGTTTCGCGTTGTGCAAACCTGGTAAAAGTGAGCTGGAAGAGTTGATTTCAGTTTAAAATTAGCAAAGTTCTTTGTCCAAAGCTTGCGGATGGGAGACCACACGATCCTATTTTTGAGTTGACACCGGTCAAATATGGGCATGGAATCTTGGGGGATACTAGAAAGTTCCCATTTCAAGGTTAAAGGTGTAATTCGTTTGGCGTTGAAAGTTCAAGGTGGGGTAATAATAAGCACACAAACATGACAGGTGTGACCATGGAGGCGATGGGTGTCCCGTAGAGTGTGACGGCCGGGAGCAAAGATGCCCACCCCTTTGGCATACTGTACATGTGTTTTGGCAAATTAGAACTGTAGGGGTGGTACCTTTCGGTGCATCACACCAGTGTTCTGGGGCCGCTGTCAAGTCGATCAAGATCTCTGAGCCGGTAGAAATCGCACGGGCACGGATCGTGAGTTAAGATAAGTTATCCAAGAGCCTCGGTGCACCCCGCGGTTCTGGCAAAGCCTCTCTCTTTCGCCGGTCACGTCGGCGGCCAAATCAGCGTGTCATCATGTATGTAGATGTACTACTCAAAACGCCAGCGAGTGCGTGCCGAACAGCCATTGCACACGCACGCTACATGCATGCACGAAGAGCCCCTCAGATTTTTAACGTACGTACTGTACGTGCGAGGACCGCCATCACACAAATGTATCTTCGGGTGACGCTTGCACAGCACAGTCGGTCTCGTGCGCAGGACAAAACAATACGTACATTGGAGCCTGGAAGATGGAGCACCGAAGAAGGAGATTTTCTCGCACACCGAAGGAAAACAGGGTAGGGTGGTGGTGCAGACTGTAGTACCGCCCATGCCCGTGAAAAGCCGGGCGTTCGCATGCAGGCACCGATCTATCTACCTGTCTGGATCGGCCCCGGTCCCGTCCCAATTAACCAACCATGAGAGAGCGTGACGAACCAAACTCGCTTTTCTTCTCCGGCACGCACGCCGGCGCATGTCACGTCGTGCTACTATATGGGAATGCGCGTGTATAACATGTACTGCAAATATGCACGCGGATGTGTCACAGACATTGTGCGTCGGCATACGCGTGTGTGTGCATGGACGCACACGCACGCCCGTGCACGGCAGCAGCCTTACGTTCGACCTAGGGAGGGGACGAAGTATTTCAATGGCGAAGGGAGCCCACGGCGACACGCGAGATCCCATGGAAATCTTCCCTCCGGCACCGTCGCCCCGCGGGCAAGCCGATGCCCAATATGCACCTACGTTTCCGGCCTCTCCTGAAAGATGGAGTATATGCGTGTTCGTCTGATTCCCTTTTCAGCGGCTGAGCAAGAAATTTAGGAGGTGTTTGGCTAGAGAAATGGTAACGGTAACGGTAATGTAATCAGGTCACGATGATTTCGAGGTTGTAACGAGTTTTTTCAAAGTTTGTTTGGTTCATTCACGTAAAGGAAAGGAATGAATGGTTGCTCTGCTTTTGTTCGGCCCTTCTCGTCACTGGCTTGTTCCCAACCACGCCGTATATCAACAAGCCCCGCCGCCCGCAGGCTCACCTTGAAAGCAAACGCTGCCGGTCGTCACTAAGCATGCGTGTTGCCGTCCGCCACCGGTCTCAAGCCTCCCCGACAGTCTCCGAAAGCAAGCACCGCCGGCCGCTCAGAACATACGTGCCGCCGGCCGCCCTTAATCTCAAGCACTGCCGGTCGCCGGATCTTGTGCGTCGCGTCATCCCGAGCTTGTGTGCCGCTGGACACCCCTGAACTCAAGCGTCAGCGGCCATCACTGATCACAGGCGCCGCTGGCTGGAGATCTCAAGCTTGCCGATGGCTTCAATGGTGGGGATGTGCTGGCTTCGACGGGGGCTTCAATTCTGGACGAGGAGGAAGGGGAGGGGGAGGGGTCGCAGGGAGGCGGAGGGAGTCGGTCTTGGTGGAGCTGGTCGGATTCGGTGACGCGGCGGAGGCGGCAGCGGCGGCGGCGGTGCTGAGCGGCGCGTCGTGGGGGAGGAGCAGGGGATCAGTGGGAGTAACCCTTACCAGGGGAGGACGAGCGGTAACGAGTATGTATATGGCTGGACTTGTTTACGAGGGAAACTGATTACATCCTATATAAAACAAACACAGGTAATGTAATCTGTTTACGGTGTAAACATGTGCCGGCTAAAATCTCGCGAAACAAACACCTCCTTAAGGGTATTCGATGCAATAAGGATAGATCCGGGATCACCGGAGAAATAAGAGAGAACACCGGTACTGTTCCGGTGGAGGCCAGAAATGGATCTGGGTATTTTGAAAGGTTCAAAATATTATTTAATAATGTTTAAATATGTTTTATTATTTAATTAACAGAAGTAAATATTAAAATATAATTAAATATAATTAAAAATGGAAGAAAAGCCATATGGTCCTAAAGAGGCCCATTAAGGGAGAAGGGAGCCTCCCCCTTGGGCCATGCGCCAAGGGAGGGGCCTACCCCCCCTATGGCGCACCCCCTCCCTCTCCCTTTGGCTTAGTACCACATGGGAAGTTGAGGGAGGGTGGCATCCCCCCTTAGCCTATATAAGGAGGGGTAGGGGTGGTCTTTTCTTGATAACTTTTGATTTGAGACAAGTTTCTCTAATATCTCTTTTCCCTCTTTCTCCCTCATTTGAGCGGATTCCCCTTGTTTGGAGTCTGCACTTGGTTGGGGATTTTTCCACCATACGCACACTGTCGTTTTGCTAGAATCGGGATCCGAATCCATCTTCTTTTCGCTGCTCTTCTGGTTCGGAGCCCGGAGGGAACATCGGGTACACCGTATGTGTGTAATCCGGCGAGGCGCTACAGTTGTGGTGCTCCTTCATCGTCGTGGCCGTATCACGACGTCTTCGTCGACAACGTTCTGAAACGGACGCAATCTCGTCATTGGTCTACAAGGACCGGGTGACTTCTGGAGTCGTCGAAGATCTCCGCTGCATTGAGGATCGCAGGGTACGACTACATCAACCACGTTCACGCGCGAACGTTTCCCGCTTAACGGACTACATACTGGTATGTGACATATTTCCATCTGTTACTTGCGTCGGCATAGCATAGGTCTTGGGTTTGGGTCTCGTAGGTTATGAAAAATTATTGTTTTCTGGCCCGAACCCCAACAGACACGAGTGCGAATAACACCTCGGGGGCGGGTAGGTTGCGCAAGCCCCTGAGTGCCTGAGGATAGATTGTCGCGAGTGCGAATAATGCCTTGGGGTGGCTAGGTTGCGCAAGTCCCCGAGTGTCTGAGGATAGATTGCCGCGAGTGCGAATAACGCTTTGGGGGTGGCTAGGTTGCGCAAGCTCCCGAGTGCCTGAGGATAGATTGTCACGAGTGTGAATAACGCCCCGGGGGCGACTAGGTTGTGCAAGCCCCCGAGTGTCGAGTGGCATGAGTAGAACTTGTATTTTATTGTTGCCTTGTTTGTTTAAATAAGTGGCTGAGTAGCCTACCTTGGTAATGTCTGTATAGATGAAAAAGAGGTAGGGAAAATATAAGCGGACAATCTATGGGTAGAAGAGGCGAAGATTCGCCACATTCCATGGATTGCCAACGTCTTCGTCGGTCTTCGGGTTCTTTAGCCTATAGGCTCTATCGCCTATTACTTCAGAGATTATGTTGGGTCCTTCCCATTGTGGGGCGAGTTTGTGCACCTTCTACTACTTTTATCGGAGCACAAGGTCTCCTACGTTGAACACCTTGGTGCGGAGTCGGCTGCTTTGATAAGTGCGCAACTTCTCTTGGTACCCTTTTGATTGTGATAGGGCTATGTCTCGTGCTCCGTCCGCTGTGTACTTGTCATTCTCGAGTTCCTGTTGGGCTTCTTCTTCTTCATATCTGGTGATGTGCGGGGCGCCGAATCATAGATCGTGTGGGAGTACCGCCTCGACGTCGTACACCATGAAGAAAGGAGTGTACTGGGTTGAGGCGTTGGGCGTGGTGTGCAAACTCCATAGCACAACCAGTAGTTATTCGACCCAGTTACCTTCAACTTGCTCGAGTGATGCGAGGAGCTGCTTTTTGATGCCACCACAGACCAGGCCGTTAGCTTTCTCAGCCTGTCCGTCGGGATGTAGGTGCGTGACCGATGCGTAGTTGATTTTGATGCCCAACTCCTTGCAAAATTTTTGGAATTCGTCTGCTGTAAAATTTGTGCCGTTGTCGGTGATGATGTTGTGCTGAACTCCTAAGCGGAAGATAATAGACTTGATGAAGTTTACGGCCGTCAGGGTGGTCGAGCTGGTGATGGGTACTGCCTCGATCCACTTTGTGAATTTGTCAACTACGATGAGGAGATGAGTGCGGTCGCCTTTGGATACTTTCTTCAGAGGTCCCACCATGTTGAGTCCCCAAGTTGCGAAAGTCCACGCCAGTGGTATTGCTTTTGGTTCTGAGGCTGGCGCGTGCGGTACACTGGCAAACTTTTGGCATGCGACGAAGCGTTGTACAACGTCCTACGCGTCTCGTATGGCGGTGAGCCAGTAGAAACCTGCCCGGAATGTCTTGTCCACTAGGGCTAGACTGCTTGCGTGGTGCCCGCAGATTCCCTCTTGAATCTTGAGCAATACTGATTTGCCGTCTTCTTCCTCGATGCATCTTTGGAGCACCTAGGAGATGATGCGTTTGTAGAGCTCCCTATTGATGACGGTGAAGACTTTGGATCGTCGAGTGATGCGACGTGCCTCTGTGACGTCTTGTGGTAGAAGGTTGTGTATTAGGTAGTTGAGGAAGGTTATTTTTTATGCTGGTCTTTTGAGTGGTGGTGGATTTTGTTCTGAATCCGCGTCGCCAGCTTCATTCTCGTCAACTACGTCTACAACTTCCACTTGCTCAAGTCTAGTAACTTCGTCGGCTGCTGATCTTGTGGTGGCGATGCCATTGGTCACGATTGGTTCGGGTTCCTTTGCGGGCTTGATGGATCGGTGTCTGATGCTCTCTAGGAAGACGCTGGGTGGTATTGGTCTGTGAGTGGATCCGATGTTTGCGAGCTCGTCAGCTTCCGTGTTGTTTTCTTTTGAGACGTAGTTGAGCTCGCATCCGTTGAAGTCACCTTCAAGGGTGTTGTAGAGCTTCTGGTATGCTGACATATTGTCCGCGACTGCTTCACAATCTCTCATTGTTTATTGTACGACAAGGTTGGAGTCGCCGTAGATGAGCAGGCGAGTGGCACCACAGGCTTTTGCCATACGCATGCCGTGGAGGAGGTCTTCGTACTCTGCTTCGTTGTCGGATGCCTTTTCAAACTTGATCTACAGTATGTACTTTAGCTTGTCTCCCTTGGGGGAGATTAGTACGACGCCTCCTCCAGCTCCTTGCTGCCTCTTTGATTCGTCGAAAAACATTTTCCATGAGTTGGAGGGGTCTGGGGGCCATGTGTTTGGATTTCCATCCACTCAACGACAAAATCGGGGAGGACTTGTTCTTTGACTGTTGTTTGGTACTTGAAGCGTAGGTCACAAGGTCTGAGCTCGATGTTCCACTGAGCGACTTGTACTGTGGCGCCCGGGTTGTTGAGGATATCTGAGAGTGATCCACCGCTGACCACTGTTATTGGATGCTCATCAAAGTAGTGTGATACCTTACGGGAGGTGATGAAGACGGTGTATACGAGTTTTTGATTGTGAGGGTAGTTCTGCAATTTGAATCAAAAAACTCAGAACATACGAAAGTTTAACAATTGTATAGAGCACGCTGTGTAAAAAATTCAGCTCAAAAAGATGAACCGGTGATTTGATCCGATTTTTTCCGTCAAGAAGAAAAAATCTGTTTTCTAGACAGCATGTCACAACTTTTGCTTCCCTTGTCATAAGAGGCTATAACTTGGCACAAAGCTTGAAAATAAAGATACAATGATGTTGCTACAGTAGTAACAATCATCAAGACCACTAAAAACAGAAGTAAAAACATCTTGTGTTGCCTCCCAACAAGCGCTTTCTTTTACGCCTTTAAGCTAGGCATAAAGCAAAAGATCAAGTTGTATCAATCGAATCATCAAAAAGCTCTTCAATTGTACAACTAGTCTTAAGAGGCCTTTTAAATAAAGGCCTAATGAAGATACTTCTAGGGAGAAAACCAAAAGGCGGAAAATTCATGGGAGTTTCATTTATAAATTTATCAAAAAGAGGTATTTCTTCCAGAGTTTTCACGGTTTCAACTTCCTTGGCAATGGGTGGATTATTTTTGGGTCTGGGAACCTTAGGGACATAATTGAACTTAGGTTCCTATCTTGCCGGAGTCTCTACTTTTTTTGGTTTGATTGAGGAGAAAGTAGTTCCTAGAGTATTAATGATTTCCTCAATCTTATCACTCCTAGAAGGATCCATATCATGGGATTTGATGGTCTCCAAAGTTTTAATAATTTTAAGCATGGAGCTATCAAGCCTATTCAAATTCCCTTGAATCTTGCGATCCAACTCATTTATCCTAGTTATACTTGGTATTTCTAACTCTATCTTTTCAAGTTTTTTCATAATGTGAGCTAGAGTTATATCTTCTTGTATGCTAGCAACAGAGAGATTTCAACTAGATTTTCAATAACATTAAGAGACTCCCAAATTGGGGATTCGAGGAAATTCCTATTGATAGTAGTATCTAATATGAACCTATTCCAAGGAGTAATCCCAACATAAAAATTTCTAAGCAGGATAGTAGTGGATTGCTTCTTGGAGGCTCTTTTCTGAGAATCATTACTTCTATACCAAGCATCTTTTAAACTTTCACCACCTTTTTGTTTAAAGGTGAGAACTTTTGTCTCAAAAAAGGCAAAAGGACCAGACATAATGACAGCTACTAGCAAGATAAATAATTTTTTTGTGATTTTTGATATAAGACACAAAGATTAAAACTGAAAGGTAAACTAACAAGACTAAAAAGTAAAGGTAAAAGGTAGTGGGCAACTCCCCTATCTTATCACTCGGAGTCCCCGGCAACGGTGCCAGAAATTTGCTTGATAGGCGAGAGAGGATAATTCCGTCTCGTCCTTTGTTGGTTACCCCAAGTTGAAGGTGAGATGCAGCGCAGCGACAAGTTTCCCTCGGTGAAGATACCGAGTGTCGGGACCCGGAATATGCGTATGTAATTCCAGTCACAACTCAATCATATGGAGAGCCGAGAGCCGTACCCACTTGTCTAAGCAGACAAGGCCAAGCACAGAACACTCTCGGAAAGCATCGTACGTGAGGGGCATCCCATCCAGGACGGATGATCAACTAAGATGGGTCCTCATCGCCCGCTCACAAGTCTAAATGATTATGGGTGGTGAAATCCCATACTCATAGACAAGTCGCCTCAACCATATTATCGATTGAATTATAACACTTACATAAAAAGACTCCAGCCCGATCACTTAGTCGGGGTCTCGGGCGGGCTCAATCATACGACAAAGTGTGCCACGTGACAGAGTCACGAGCAATCGCATCGCGATGCCCCAAGCTGCGCACATCTAAGGGCCACTTGGTGTATAAAAGACCGCCGGCAAGAACTCAACTAAGCTATCGAGCCCCACACTAAGACATGCATATTATAATCATACACGCAACATACATGTCCAGTGTAAACAGCAGGTACACATTGCATGAACTCCACAAAGTATATCTTTATTGACTTACACATAGAGTACACAAAGATCATATGACTATGATCCATCATTACATCATACAACGGAAGAAAATTAGGTCTGAGTACAGAAAAGTTTAAGAATTGGCTTAGAGAAGCCTTGCTCAACAAGCATGCCCTTCCACGAGGGACCAGACTGCTGTCTGGAACTATACTACAAAAGTCAACGTCGAGCTTCACGAAGGTGACTCCATCTGGGTCCGGGTTCTCATCTAAAACATAGAATAAGGAAACGTGAGTACAAAGTCGTACTCAGCAAGACTTACATCAGAACTATACTACTCATGCTCAAGTTTCAAGGTAAAAGGAGGTGGGGTTTCAACATGCAGAAGTGCCAGCTTTGACTTGGCTAGTCCTGAACTACGAGTACCAGACTTGAGGTCAGAAGCATACACGAGTCCACTACCAAGTCTCCAAACAATACACCACTATGGTTACTTCCTCGACTTCCCCACGAGGAAGCCCACCATAGCACTCACGCTTATCTTGCGAGTTTTATAAGTATCCATTGAAGTTGTCTAATGATCAAGTAGAGGTCTCCAAGTAGTACATAACCGCGGACACGGCTATTCAAATAGTTTATTAACCCTGCAGGGGTGTACATCTTCACACGCGTGTCATCACTTATTGCCTCGTTATTTTCACCCTTCAAGCGGGTGTCGTACGTGGATGAAACCAAGGCACTACCCTCACATCACCTTCTCTAATCCAGTAGTCGACTACCTGAGTTTGGCACTGCTCGAGAGTCCGGCCGGTTCAACGAAACGGACTCAGATAATGCAAGGGACCGAGACGCCACCTCTGCCAGATGGTTTTACTGCCTCACAGGTCCACCCACATATCTATATGATGCAACCTTTTCTTCATTCTTTTTCTATGCACATGCCAAATGGAAAGCCCAAATCTAGTGTGACTCCTGGACTGGATCGGGTAAGTAAAGAGGCCAAACGGGGCTCCCATAAACCCTACATGTGGTCATACTCTTTGTCTTGGATCACAAAACAAGAACTCGGGGTCTAGGGCAGTGTTCAACGAGACAACCCACTGTGTACTCCTACACAGCCTCTCATCGTTCACCTTTGTTTAGGGTAGATTCACCAACACGTTAACATCAACAACCTGTGAACATTTCATCCCGACTCACAATGAAAGTAACCTCATTGTATCACTAAGCAGCAATAAGCAGTAACAGTTGCAGGGGCCACATGCTCAACATTCAACTCCTATATCTGCTAGGATTGTGGTTTGCTTAATACGGTGACAAAATGATAGGTCATGCATCGGAATGGGTTAAACTATGCGGAAGAACGTGTCTCGGTTATCTCCTAAACATGCATAAGCGAGACTGAGAGGTAAGTAGGATTTTATAGAAATGATCAATGGGGTTTGCTTGCCTTGCTGACGATACACGGGTTTAACGGACTTCTTCTTCTTCGGGGGTGATCACCGTCTCGAAAAGTCTGTTACCGAAACAATCATCAACAAAGGGGGGGGGGGACAACATTGAAATAGAATGCACAAGCACATGATATAGTTGTCCATGATGTGAATGCTACTGGTTTGTGGAAAATTCATCTTAATTGAAGTGTATTGCATTTGGAATGCAAATTCAAACTTCAAATTCAAATTCAAATTATGCCATATGCATGTTTGCTACTGTTCACCTATTTTAAAATGGTCAAACATAGAAACAAGTTGCATATTCATAATCCTTGCATTTTTATGATAATTTTTCATATTTTATATGCTAAATTTGGAGTTAAAATGAATATTCTATGAATTTCCAAAGTTTAATGTATTTTTTGTCTTTTCTGTAATTCTTTTAAATTAGAAATGAATTATTGCGCAAGCACTGCGTCACCATGACGTCAGGGGGGCTTCTGACGGCGGGGTCCCAGTGGTCAGTGGGATAGGGGTTTAATCCCTCTCTGTTTAGCTAAAAGAGGGGTTAGGGGGCCAGGGGAACCACCTGTCATAGGGATTAGGGGGGGGGAGGGTCAGTGGGGTGATTAGGCCCTAATCGGCCAGGGCGTCGACGGCTAGCCGCCGGTGGCACTGGCCACGGTGGCGCTTCGCCGGACAAGTGCTACGGGCCACGGGGAGGCTTGGGGGCGGCACCAAAATGTGTCTCGCGCCCGTGCACATCGTTTGGTGCACAAGGGGGACCTCGAGGAAGCCCCGGGCCACGCCGGTGATGACTCGCGCGGCGGCCGGAGATACTGGAAGAAGGCGATGGCGATTGGGGGCACATGAGGAGCCTGGGTTAGGGGGGATCTGCTCACCGGAGCACGAGGAGAACGATGGCGTCCACGGCGGGGTCGGGGGAGCGCTGCAAGCGGCGAATCGACGACGGCGAACGTGCGGCTCCGACGATGATTCGTGGAGGAATCCGGCGTCTACGTGGCGAAGGAGCTGGCCACCTTCTGCACGGCGACGTAGGCATGCCCGGCGCTCCCTCTGGACAACTTGTCTGGAGCTCTGGCTGGCTGGGAGAACACGTGTGTGCGGCAGCGCTCTCCGGCGAGCTTCGGCTTGCGCGAGAACGGCGAGGAAGGAGAGGGAGAGCTAGTAGGAGAAGGGGGAGGTGGCGCGGGGGTTTTCTGGGCGTCTCCTTGGCGTCGAGAGAGGGGCAGGGGAGGCCTAGGTGGCCGGCTGTTGCGGGCATGCTCGCCACGACGGCGAGCTGCCTGCTCTGGCGCCGGGAAGAAGACGATGGTGTCCCTGGTGGGCTGGGCCAGGGGAAAGGTTAGTTGGGCTGGGGGAAAAGGTTTAGTTAGGCCGCTGGCCCGTAGGGGTGGGCTAGATTAGGTTTTTCCTTTTCTTTATATTTATTGTTTCTGTTTTATTTCTCTTCTTTGTGTGTTGCCCCAAATAAAATATAAGGGCATTTTATAAAAATTCCCAAAGTATTTATAAAATCCTAAGTAGCCATTGGCAAGCCACTTTTAGGATTTGGGCATTTTTGAAATTCAAAACATTTGAATTTCAATTCAATTAGGGGTCAAATTTAATTTCCAGAGCACCTTTTGAATTTTAGAAAATTCCATGGGCATGGGAATGAACCCAAACCACTTTTGCCAAGATCAGCAACAATTCTAGGAATTTTCCAAATGTTCAAAAGATTTTTGGAAAAAGATTTTTATCTGGCCATTTAAATCAAATTCTCAGGGCTTCTGCTTTCCCCATTTTTGAATTTCATTTGAATTTTTAACATGATGCAAAGGATCAAACAAGCCCTAGCACTTACCCTAGTTGGGGTTCTGGCAACTCGCCCCCACTGAAAAGAATCTCGTCCTGAGATTCAGAAGTCGTCGGGAGGAAGGTGAGGTACTCGGCACGGAGGCGGTCTTCTCTTTCCCAGGTTGCTTCTTTCTCGGAGTGATGTGACCATTGCACTTTTAGAAACTTGATCTTCTGACGACGGGTGACACGCTCTGCGGAATCAAGAATACAAACAGGGTACTCTCGATAAGAAAGGTCATCTTGGAGATCAAGCGTTTCATGGTCGACTTCGCGTATGGGGTCCTTGAAGCAACACCTGAGTTGGGACACATGGAATACATCATGTACTCGGGAAAGGTGCGGGGGTAGTTCAAGTTGGTAGGCAACTTCTACACGTTTAGCAAGAACGCGGAAAGGTCCGATGTAACGTGGGGCCAACCTGCCTTTGATAACGAAGAGTTGGGTTCCCTTCAGAGGAGTAACCTGAAGGTAAGCCTTCTCATCCATAATGTAGCTCTCTTCCCTATGATGACGATCATAGTAGCTTTTCTGACGAGACTGGGCGGCTTTTAATCGATCACGAATAATGCGAACTTTCTCTTCTGCTTCCATGATCATATCCGGTCCAAAGAATTGTCTTTCACCGGTTTTTGACCAGTTTAGGGGTGTTCGACATCGTCTTCCATATAGGAGTTCAAAAGGAGCCATGTTCATACTAGATTGGAAACTATTGTTATAAGAAAATTCGGCAAATGGAAGAGATTTCTCCCAATTCTTTCCGAAAGATATAACACAAGCTCTGAGCATGTCTTTGAGAATTTGGTTAACCCTTTCGACTTGACCGCTAGACTGAGGATGGAAAGTTGTGCTAAAGGAGAGATGAGTCCCCATAGCATTTTGGAAACTTTCCCAGAATCTAGAGGTGAAAAGGCTACCACGATCAGAATTGATTTACAAAGGAACACCATGAAGAGACACAATTCTAGAGACATACAAGTCCGCTAACTGACTGGCAGTTATAGACCCGTGAACGGGAAGGAAGTGATCAACTTTGGAAAGTCGGTCAATGACAACGAAGATGGCATCATTTCCTTTCTAGGTTTTTTGGAAAGCCGGTGATGAAGTCCATACCGACCTTGTCCCATTTCCACTCGGGAATGGACAATGGTTGAAGAGTACCAACAGGTCTTTGATGTTCTGCCTTAATCCACGACAAACATCACATTTAGCAACAAATTGAGCAATGTCTCTCTTCATCCTAATCCACCAAAATCGCTGGCGTAGATCTCGGTACTTTTTTGTGCTACCGGGATGAATTGAGAGGGGAGTGTCATGAGCTTCCTTAAGGATCAACTGCCTTAGGTCTTGATTCTCAGGGACTACTAAACGGTTCTCAAAGAACATCGGTCCTTGATCGTTTGCAGAGAAACATTTAGCAACTCCGCTAACAATATTCTCCTTGATCTCTCGAATACCACTATCTTGTTTCTGGGTGGCTATGATTTGATCCTCAAGGGTTGGTTTCGCCACCAGGGTAGAAAGAAATCCATGAGGAACTATCTCAAGATTGAGCTTGCGAAATTCCTCATGCAGAAGTGGTTGATACTGTTGTAACATGAGGTTGTTAGAATACGACTTACGACTTAGTGCATCAGCCATGACATTGGCCTTGCCTGGGGTGTAAGAAATTCCTAAGTCATAATATTTTATCAACTCTATCCAGTGTCTTTGCCTGAGATTAAGATCTGGCTGGGTGAATATGTATTTGAGGCTTTGGTGGTCGGAATAGATCTCACAACGATTACCAAGGAGGTAATGTCGCCAAGTCTTCAGGGCATGAACTACGGCAGCGAGTTCGAGATCATGGGTAGGATAGTTCTCTTCATGTGGACGCAACTGGCCTGAAGCGTATGCTAACACATGTAGATCTTGCATAAGTATGCATCCTAACCCTTGCCGTGAAGCATCACAATAGATCTTGAAATCCCTTTTGGTGTCTGGAGGTGCAAGTACGGGTGCAGAAGTCAATATTCTTTTTAGCTCTTGAAAGCTTTCCTCGCACTTGGGAGTCCATTCGAATTTCTTATCTTTCTTGAGGAGTTCAGTAAGAGGCTTTGCAACTTTGGAGAAGTTCTCAACGAAGCGGCGACAATAGCTTGCTAAGACAAGAAAACTCCTAACTTGCTTAACCGATTCAGGTGGAGTCCAGTCAAGGACGGCTTGAACTCTCTCGGGATTGACAGCAATGCCTTTCGCAGAAATCATGTGGCCTAAGTAGGTCACTTCTGGTAGCGAAAATTCACACTTAGAGAACTTGGCATAAAGGCGATGCTCTCGAAGTTTCATCAATACCAACCTAAGATGTTCTGCGTGCTCTTCTTCGTTCTTCGAGTAAATGAGAATGTCATCAAGATAAACCACAACAAATTTATCTAGGTACTCCATGAAGATCGAATTCATTAAGCGCGAGAATGTGGCGGGGGCATTGGTTAAACCGAAGGACATGACGGTGTACTCGTAAAGACCATATCGAGTACTAAAAGCCGTCTTGGGAACGTCCTCGTTTCGGATCTTGATTTGATGATAGCCTAATCTCAAATCCATCTTGGAGAAGACAGAGGATCCAGCAAGTTGATCATAAAGATCATTGATCCTGGGCAGTGGGTACTTGTTCTTTATCGTCGCTAGATTTAGCGGGCGATAGTCTACGCACATTCTTTCTGTTCCATCTTTCATCGTCATGAACAGAACGGAGCAAACCCATGGCGATGAGCTATGGCGGATGAAGCCTTTTGCCAACGAATCTTCGAGTTGGATTTTTAGCTCAGCTAACTCATGTGGGGCCATTCTATTTGGGCGTCTGGAAATTGGGGTTGTGCCTGGTATAAGATCCACTATGAATTCTACACATCTGTCGGGTGGCATGGTTTAAGGGGTTGGATCTCTGGATAGCTTCCTAGAGGATGACCAAGGTTTATTAGGGGCTACAACAGATATGTCAGAGTAGCATAGTACCCCAACACGATGGTTAGTGTGGTTCTTCTTTCTAGAAGACATCTAAAGTGGGAGGAAGAGCTGCAAATTCATCAATATAGGTTTCTAGAAGAAAAACTACAACAAACTCTATGGAACTGTCGGGTATGCCACCTAATAATTCTTCTGGAAAGATAACCGAAATAGAGAGAAGGATTTTGCAAATGCATCAGATTATGAAGAAACCTGGAATGACTCGGACAACATAACGGCTGTAATTGCAAGAGAAATGGAAATCCTCACAACATTTCAACAACACTTACATAAGAAGTTCAAAAAATGAAGCACGATAACTCTAAACAACTAAACACAACTTTCCTACGACTACAAGGAAGCAATCAACGAGATGTTCTAGTAAGACATAGATGACCCTAGTCCTATCTTCCCATAGAAAAGGTGAGGGTGACTCAGAACTCAGATCGATGAGGGTAAGGAGAAAAAGAAGTCTTACGTTATTTCCATATACCCAAAGTAACTATATAACTATAGAATGCTAGACTCAACTTCGACCAAGGGTTTGATAATCCTACAGTCAGTCCTGCTCTGATACCAAGTCTGTCGGGACCCAGAATATGCGTACGTAATTCCAGTCACAACTCAATCATATGGAGAGCCGATAGCCGTACCCACTTGTCTAAGAAGACAAGGCCAATCACAGAACACTCTCGGAAAGCATCGTACGTGAGGGGCATGCCATCCAGGACGGATGATCAACTGAGATGGGTCCTCATCGCCCGCTCACAAGTCTAAATGATTATGGGTGGTGAAATCCCATACTCATAGACAAGTCGCATCAACCATATTATCGATTGAATTATAACACTTACATAAACAAACTCCAGCCCGATCACTTAGTCGGGGTCTCGGGCGGGCTCAATCATACAACAAAGTGTGCCACGTGACAGAGTCACGAGCAATCGCATCGCGATGCCCCGAACTGCGCACATCTAAGGGCCACTTGGTGTATAAAAGACCGCCAGCAAGAACTCAATTAAGCTATCGAACCCCACACTAAGACATGCATGTTATAATCATACACGCAGCATACATGTCCAGTGTAAACAACAGGTACACATTGCATGAACTCTACGAAGTATATCTTTATTGACTTACACATATAGTACACAAAGATCATATGACTATGATCCATCATTACATCATACAAAGGAAGCAAATTAGGTCTGAGTACAGACAAGTTTAACAAATGGCTTAGAGAAGCCTTGTTCAACAAACATGCTGTGACGCCCCCAAAATCAATCCGTGTAGAGTAATCATACACGCAGGGTACACGACTGAGATTAGGGTGCCACGGTGAGAATATCACAGCACAACACTAAACACAAAAGGATAAACCAAAATGTTACAATAAAAGGGGGTCGCACGGACCCGAATACATAAGTTATACAAACCATAATATCTGAGTACAAACATAGTTAGTTAAGTTTTTCCTTAAGAAGGCTAGCACAAATAACATCAGAGATACAGATTGAAAAGGAAAGGCCTCCTGCCTGGGAGCCTCCGAAACTACTCATGGTTCTGGTCAGTGGGGTCTCGACGTAGTATTAGGCGCCTCCGGGGGACTCCTGCTCCTGGGCTCCAACGTCGACTGCAGCGGCCGATCAGGCAAAACATAAAGGGGGAAATAAAGCAAAGGTGAGAATCTAGCATACCCGCGAGTCTTACGTCCGCTACTAAGCATTTTTGCATTCGTATCAAAAGGAAAGGGGAGGCTGTATATAGTGGACTGCAAGATAGAAATCAGAATAAGGATAAGAAGCTAGGCTTATCGAAGACTAGCATCTTCTGACGTGTCTTGCAGCATGAGAAGAGAAACAACCAACAGTTCAATAACATGAATGTAATAACAATACAGCAGAAGTTGCTGCAGCATTGTATAATAGTAAGTTGTAATGATTAATAATAATAATGCCTCCGAGTTCCCTTCCTCGACTCCCTGTGAGGAAGAAGACCCGGAATCATACAGTTTAATAGTAGTAGTTTGTAGTGGTAAGATCCAGCTTCAGCATAAAGCGTCCTGTTACCGTGGACACGGCTATTCGAATAGATTAAACTCCCTGCAGGGGTGCACTACTGTTCAGCCTGCACGCTCGGATCTCCAGGGTGGCGGGAACCTTGTTAGGGAACGCTCCACCAAAGCTATCCGACACGACGCAGCCCATCCTAGGCTCAATAGAGAGGCCATCCGCCGGACTATATCCTATGCGCCAAGGGGTCTAGGACCCTCACCCTTGCACGCTCCTGCACGGTGCGTGGCTGGCCGGTGAAGCAAAAGCAAATCCAAATACACACCGCTCGAGCGAAGAAGAGACAACTTCCTGGCGCAGGCCGCGGTACTGCTGACGTCTGAGGAGATTTTGGACAAACTACGACGCAGGAGAGCCCATAACTCCTTATCCCACGTGAAGGTAGTGCGTACAGGCCTTTGCGGCATCTCAAGTCATCCGCCGAACCATTTAGCATTTTAATTAACCTCCGTGACAACCGTTATCGTTGCCACGACTTAACCGACCCGCGGTCAACGACAGCAGTCAGGACCACTAGTATATCGGTGCCTGCCCTGTCGTCCCACAAAGTCTCTGCGGTTACCAACAAGGTGCACCGTGTCCTTACCTTGTCTCGCGTGTGCTCTTGGTAGAACTCGACTTTTCGTAGTTTGGTAACTCTCGCGAGATACGAGCAGGGGCCAAGCACGCCAGTAACGTCGGTCGTACCCTCCCTGTCGTTCCCGACACAATACCGCTCGCGGGCACCGTTGGGTCGCCCGACTTCTTACCTTAAGGACAACCGTTGCTCAGGTACCTAGAGCGGCTATACAGAGTCATCAACGAGTGGAGTACAAGGATATACTCCTTGATGGCTCACACTTGAAGGTGGCTCGGCAGAGCCGAGCTAGGGGGCCTTAGGCGGTGTCTTCTTTGTACCGTATCTGTGCAGTTGTATATATTGTATCCGTGTTCACTCCCTTGAGTGGTCACGGCCCACTATCTAATCCTAGCTAACAATGCGCAGGGCTCACTGCTGAATAATGCATAATTATAATAGGCAGCATAGGATAAAAGAGGTACATCAAGGGGCGACAAAAACAGGCTATGCAATTGAATAGGATTGTAATCGTAGCAGCAGCAGTAACAATGCCTAGTGCAAGAAAGTACAAAAAAGATAGGTGATATCTGGGGAAGAGAATGGCTCTGCTTGCCTGGAAGCTCGACGGTAGGGGTAGGGTCGTCGACGAAGTAGTCGTACCCGACAGCGGTGTAGTCGGCGGTAGCAGCGGGGTCTACCGGAGAATAAAGGGGGGGGGGAGAAACAGTAAATAAAAATCAAGCATAACAAACAAATGAAATGCATGGCGAATGCAATGTTAACGGTGTTCTAACGCAGTGCAATGCACGTTGCACGGAGCGGGAATCCATCCGGGGATGAACTGCCAGCGCCGTGTGATTACCGGACAGGGTGTCCGGAGGGGTAAGGGTTCATGCCGGAGGTGTCGTGGACATCCGACAAACGTGTAGATGGTGTAGCCGTGCTAGTTGAAACAATCCAAACAACTTTCGTATTCAGAATAAATTCATCCGGGTACTTTAACAGTACCGGACAAATCATTGGACAGACGGTCCGGAGGGGGACGGTTCGATGTTCGGTATGTTAGAGGGGTGTGGTGAGTATACGGATAGCGTATTCGTATTCGTTATATTTTTATGATCAATTTTGATGTATAAAGTTTTTTGAATCTGACTTACGTTCTAAAAGATATTTAAATTCAAAGTTTTAAACAATTTAAACTATTTTCTGGATTATTTTTATTAATTAAATAAACATTATCCACAGAGGGGGTTGACTGGTCAAACCTGACCAGTGGGTCCCACTGGTCAGCCTCATAGTTAATAAAACCATTTCATTAATTTAAATAACAGTGGGGTCCCACGTGTCAGTGACTTGAGGGGTTATGTTTAATTGTTTTTAATTAACAGATTAATTAGGGGCCCTGGCCCACATGTAAGTGTCAGAGTTATTTAAGTGTCGGAGTTGCGCCGGCGAGGCCGTGCGTTCGCCACAGGGCGCCAAACCGGGCGCGGTTTCGTTCTATGTGCACAATGCGCCGAGCCGCACCCATCTGTGCCAAACGCGAAAGCTGGGACGACCCGCGGCCACGACAGCGAGCACACGAGCGGCGACCGGAATACGAGCTCGCGGTAACGACGATGGAGAGGCCAAAACGACGAACTAAAAGGGCGTAATGCGCGGCCGCTCACAGTGAGTTCGAAGGCGGGGTTGGCGATGTCGAGTAGCGGCCGCAGGCGAGGAATCGGACGACGAGGTCGTGGCGGCCGTGGTGGACGTCGATGACGATGGCGAGGGATGCGGCGCGCCTCGACTCGAATTGATGCGCGGGATTGACGTAGACGAGCTCTGGGATCCTCCTGGACTTGCTTGCTCGGCCGAAGGTGGCCGTTGGCCGCGTGGGTGCACGCCGGCACGCCCACGGCGAAGCTTGAGCCCGAGCAATGGAGAGGGAGACGGGGGCGCAAGGGGAGGAGAAAGGAGATGGCGCGGGGGGGGGGGGACTAGGGTTGGGGCGCCGGGGCTTGGGGTCTTATCCCCACCAGGGACACGCCGGATGGCTGCCACGGCGATGGCCGCAGCCATGGACGGCCTGGATGTGTGCCACGACGCACGGTGAACAGGGGAAGAGGAGCGAGGAGGTGGGATTGGGCCGGGCATGGCCGGCCAGGGGGTTGGGCTGGGTGGTGGGGGGCTTCGCCCAGTGCGGGAGATAGGGTTTTTGAAATTATTTATTTTTATTGTTGTTTCCTTTTCTGTATTTAATTATTTTAGATACTTTTGTATTTTTGTAAAATATGTAACATAGCCCATAATTGGTATTGTAAATTGCTAGAGTGTCACAAAAAGATTGGGGGTTTTATAAATTCTTTTGCATTTTTGTTTTATTAAAAATGTATTAAATGTCATTGTTTTGCTAATATTTGAATTGGTTGATTTATTTTATAGCTTAAAAAATTGCCATACCCACATGGACATGGTCCACTGAATATTGGGCATTTTACAAAAGTGATCGCAAAGTTTTTGGTTGAACTTTTATTTGCCACAATATTTTTAATATTATGAAAGGGGCATTTTGAATTTGAATTGATCCAAGATGATCATGGGTGATCAAAGCAAGATTTAGGAACAATAATTCTTGATTAGCAAGAGTGATCACTGTTCATGACACCCGGGGTGTTACACATGCCCTTCCACGAGGGACCAGACTGTTGTCTGGAACTATACTACAAAGGTCAACGTCGAGCTTCACGAAGGTGACTCCATCGGGGTCCGGGTTCTCATCTAAAACATAGAATACGGAAACGTGAGTACAAAGTTGTACCCAGCAAGACTTACATCAGAACTATACTACTCATGCTCAAGTTTCAAGGTAAAAGGAGGTGGGGTTTCAACATGCAGAAGTGCCAGCTTTGACTTGGCTAGTCCTGAACTACGAGTACCAGACTTGAGGTAAGAAGCATACACGAGTCCACTACCAAGTCTCCAAACAATACACCACTATGGTTACTTCCTCGACTTCCCCACGAGGAAGCCCACCATAGCACTCACGCTTATCTTGCGAGTTTTATAAGTATCCATTGAAGTTGTCTAATGATCAAGTAGAGGTCTCCAAGTAGTCCATAACCGCGAACACGGCTATTCGAATAGTTTATTAACCCTGCAGGGGTGTACATCTTCACACGCGTGTCATCACTTATTGCCTCGTTCTTGTCACCCTTCAAGCGGGTGTCGGACGTGGATGAAACCAAGGCACTACCCTCACATCACCTTCTCTAATCCAGGAGTCGACTACCTGAGTTTGGCACCGCTCGAGAGTCCGGCCAGTTCAACGAAACAGACTCAGATAATGCAAGGGACCGAGACGCCACCTCTGCCAGATGGTTTTACTGCCTCACAGGTCCACCCACATATCTATATGATGCAACATTTTCTTCATTCTTTTTCTATGCACATGCCAAATGGAAAACCCGAATCTAGTGTGACTCCTGGACTGGATCGGGTAAGTAAAGAGGCCAAACGGGGCTCCCATAAACCCTACATGTGGTCATACTCTTTGTCTTGGATCACAAAACAGAACTCGGGGTCTAGGGCAGTGTTCAACGAGACAACCCACTGTGTACTCCTACACAGCCTCTCATCGTTCACCTTTGTTTAGGGTAGATTCACACGTTAACATCAACAACCTATGAACATTTCATCCCGACTCACAATCAAAGTAACCTCATTGTATCACTAAGCAGTAATAAGCAGTAACAGTTGCAGGGGCCACATGCTCAACATTCAACTCCTATATCTGCTAGGATTGTGGTTTGCTTAATACGGTGACAAAATGATAGGTCATGCATCAGAATAGGTTCAACTATGCGGAAGAACGTGTCTCAGTGATCTCCTAAACATGCATAAGCGAGACTGAGAGGGAAGTAGGATTTTATAGACATGATCAAAGGGGTTTGCTTGCCTTGCTGACGATACACGGGTTTAACGGACTTCTTCTTCTTCGGGGGTGATCACCGTCTCGGAAAGTCTGTTACCGGAACAATCATCAGCAAAGGGGGGGGGGACAACATTGAAATAGAATGCACAAGCACATGATATAGTTGTCCATGATGTGAATGCTACTGGTTTGTGGCAAATTCATCTTAATTGAAGTGTATTGCATTTCGAATGCAAATTCAAACTTAAAATTTAAATTCAAATTCCGCCATATGCATGTTTTCTACTGTTCACCCATTTTAAAATGGTCAAACATAGAAACAAGTTGCATATTCATAATCCCTGCATTTTTCTAATAAATTTTCATATATTATATGCTAAATTTGGAGTTAAAATGAATATTCTATGAATTTCCAAAGTTTAATGTATTTTTTGTCTTTTCTGTAATTCTTTTAAATTAGAAATGAATTATTGCGCAAGCACTGCGTCACCATGACGTCAGGGTGGCTTCTGACGGCTGGGTCCCATTGGTCAGTGGGAGAGGGGTTTAATCCCTCTCTGTTTAGTTAACAGAGGGTTTAGGGGGCCAGGGGGACCCACCTGTCATAGGGATTAGGGGGGGGGGGGGTCAGTGGGGTGATTAGGCCCTAATCGACCAGGGCGTCGACGGTTGACGAGGGGGGTGACCCCAGGACTCCTATGGATGGGCCTACCCGGTGTACCCGAAGGTAGAATGCCCACAAAGATGTCGCCTGGGTCCAGCCTTGACCCAGTAGTGGCACCGACGTAGGAGTCCACGACTAATATGGAAGGCTTAAACCTGGCGTGTAAGGCAAGCTTAGGGTTAGGAAATACTATCTGTAATCTAGGACGGACTCCCCGGGACCTGGCCGACTATATAAAGGCTAGGAGGGGAGACGTCGAGATCAACCAATATACAATATGTAACCCTATCCTTGGGCGCACTAGCCTTGGCTTTCCCTATAATCGCATCTCCAAGCAATAATATCGAGCAGGAACGTATCCTCCTGTTAGCCGACGAGCTATCGTCCAACCTGTGCCTCTCATGACTAACCCAGGGTCCCTGACCATGGAATTTGCCGGGGTGGATCCCCGTCAATTGGCGCCGCCTGTGGGAACCGCACAGGTTGAGAACGCGATCTCGGCGGCCTCACCAGCATCTTCAACACCTGCCAATGCGATGACTCCACCAGCACTCTTCGATCTGACAACCCATGCGGAATCCGATCTGTTTGGGTCCCTCGGTTTCACGGCTCATCTTTCGTCTCTCCGACCAGTCTTCGCTGATCTACGCTCCGGCATCAACCTGATCTTCGGAGCATATCAGATCTACATCAACCATTGGGGCGCCCTCCGCCTCACGGATGACGCTCGAGCACCTGCGGCAACATCTACAGCAACAATCGACGCAGTCAACACCCGCGCGACCACCCTTCGAGCCAGCCGCGACTGCCCACCCAACCCAAGACTTCACGTCACCCGCGACCGCTCGGGTGGACCCTCGGCCTGGAGGAGCAGCATCACACGCGTGACCAAGAAGGCAGTCAAGGCACCATCGCAGGTGTTCATGACAGAAACCGACGCACCAGCAGCAAACGACAAGGGCCAAGACGACGACTCGAATACTCGCCAAGACAACCAAACCAACGCCAACACAAAAGAGTCCGGAACCACCAGTAAGACCGTTGTGAAGCTGGGAGCAGCGGGAAGCATACCAATGAAAGTACCACAGGGACAAGAGCAGAGCAACCACAAGAGCAACGAGCCATCAAGCAGCAAGCAACAAGCCTCGGGTGCGGCGGTAGATGACCCACCCAAAGAGCTAATATACCTGTCCAAAGAATCAACGGCCAGAGTAAGGGATGCAGTCAAACACGGCAAGCTACTACCAGCAAACGCAACAAGGGACGAGCTCAGAGCATACAACAAAATGGCAAGCGAGCTAACCCAGCAAACGAGACAACGACGCCTAGAGATGGAGAAGCTATAAAGGGCGGCCGCCGATCAGAAAAACAATCGCAAGCCACCTCCCAGGTGCAACTCTCCCGATCACGGCTCCCTTCTCCGCACTAAATCAAAACTCACCAACCTGCGACGAGCAGAAAGGGAGAGAGTGGTTCGGAAGATCGACGACGACTTCAAGCTAGAAGAGGAGGACGATGAAGAGGAACCCCTCACACCAGCAGAAGCCCTTATAAGCGCCCGAGACTACCTATATCGCGCCCAAAAAAATAGGAAGAACAGACCAGACCGCAACACATCAATAGCCTTGCAGATAATGAAAGACGCCATCGCCGCCTCAGCACCCAAAAAATCAAGTGCAAAGCGACCGACCCGCGAGAGGACACCAGACAGGGACCCCAGCTCACCCGACGACGACGACAGCAGAGATGACTGGCGCAAACGCTCCGGCAAAAACAAGAAGCACGACAGCGACGACAACGACAACAGGCACTGCAGCAGTCGACGAGACGCGCGCGACAACATCACGCAGAACAAAGTCAACCGCAGCAGGCGAAGACGCGCAACACGTGAAGAGTACTCGGACGAAGAAGCTTCCGACGAAGAAATTGAGCAATGCGGATAATTGTGCTTCACGCGTTCTATACGCGAGACGCGAATGCCGAGTGGGTTCAAATTGAACTCCACAACGCTAAAATACAATGGACTCGAGGAGCCAGAGGCATGGCTCAACGACTACTTAACAACAGTTAAGTTTCAGCGAGGGACCAACGTCACGGCAATGCAGTACGTGCAGCTCATGCTAGAGAGCTCGGCACGACACTGGTTGAAGAATCTCCCGCGAGGATCCATTAGCTCATGGAGGCAGTTCCGTGAAGCCTTCATAGAAAACTTTAAATCTACATACAAGCGACCAGCATCGCTCGAGGAGCTGCGGGCATGCAAGTAAGGAACCAGGGAAACCCTGCGAGCCTACATCCAGCGGTGGACCATACTCAAGAATTTAGCAGAAGACATATCAGACGAAAGCGCAATCGACGCGTTCAGGCGAGGCTTGCAGCGCATTGAATTCAAGGAACAGCTCGGGCAGATGAAAGTCCGAACACTCGCACGGCTACTAGAGCAAGCCAACAGCTGGGTGGACGGCGAGGATTCCATTTGCAACGAAACAGAAATCCACATCACACGCTCAGAACACGACTACGACTACCACAATGGAGAAAGAGGACTCGACCGACGAAGGAAGCGATCCAGGCACAATTTCTACGACGACAGAGGACCCGACATGGTCGCCGCCGGCTTCCCAGATGACAGAGACGACAGGCATCGTGATGATAGCAGAACATAGCAAAGAGACAACCCTGAAGACGCGCCCCAAGCTCAGAAACGAGACTGGAGGACGAGGCAGCCGCACGACAACACTAGAACATACCGCTCGGCGAAAGAACAACTCGACGGACCGTGCTCGATACACGGATTCAGAAACGAACGAGGGGAGCTCAGATTAGGGCACACCCTCAGGAACTGCAAAAGCTTCAACGAGTTGGCCGAGGAAAAAAGTCGATCTGCGACAACAGCGGCCCAGCCACTCGCGAGCATAGCAGTCGGGCCCATCGCCCACAACGCACCACCAGCCCCTCCTCTGCCAACAAGGCAAGTGGCTGCAATCCAGGAATGGCGCAAGACTCCAGAAGAAGAGGAGAAGTATCCAGAAGCCCACGGCAGGATCTACATGATACAAGAAGGCATGCCTTCAAATAGTCAGCAGAAGCAGGTCACAAGACAAGTTTTTCTCGCAGCCTCCTCGCACCCCGCTGTCCCGGAGTACTTGCGCGGGTCTGAGACATAAATTACTTTAACTCGGGAGGACCACCCGCCAGCCATCCATCGACCAGGACACGCCGCACTAGTGCTCGAGGCCGGAATCGGAAACTACGACATGTCACGAGTGTTCATGGACGGCGGCAGCGGGATCAACATCATCTTCACCAGGACACTCGAAGAAATGCTCATCCAGAGCTCTGCGCTCAAATCTTCAGGTACAACCTTGCATGGGATTGTGCCAGGAAAAGCAGTGTACCCTCTGGGAAAATAATCCTGGAGGTGGTTTTTGGCAATGCGACCAACTTTCGCAAAGAGATCCTAGACTTTGAAGTGGTCGACTGGAAGTCGCAGTACCACGCAATCCTCGGGCGACCAGCCTTCACCCGCTTCATGGCAGTGCCACACTATGCCTACCTCAAGCTAAAAATGCCAGGCCCACATGGGGTCATCATAGTCAGTGGCAGTTTCGTCAGGTCCGACCGCTGCGACAAGGAATTCCACAAGATATCAGAGACCTTTGGAGCTCACCTAGCTAGCCGAACCATGGGACTCGCAGAAGAAGCGCTCCCATAGAAGAAGACACCACTTGAAGGACCCGAGCACTCGGAGGAAAAGCTACCTAGCCCTTAAGGCCACCACGCCGTCGTTTTAAATAAAGGAGACTGACTTCATCAGAACCCCCCCTCCTTGCTAAATGTAAGAAACAACAGGAAGAATATTGAAAAATACTTTTCCAAAAACTGATTCATTGGCACTCGGGGGCTCGCCGCATCAGCCACCCCCCGAGGTGTTCTTCGCAATCGCGACATAAAAAAATTTGGCAGTCGGGGGCTCGCCGCATCAGCCACCCTCCGAGGCGTTCTTCGCAATCGCGACATAAAAAAATTTGGCACTCGGGGGCTCGCCGCATCAGCCACCCCCGAGGCGTTCTTCGCAATCGCGACATAAATTTTTTTTGGCACTCGGGGGCTCGCCGCAGCAGCCACCCCCGAGGCGTTCTTCGCAATCGCGACATAAAAATTTGGCACTCGGGGGCTCGCCGCAGCAGCCACCCCCCGAGGCGTTCTTCGCAATCGCAACATAAAAATTTGGCACTCGGGGGCTCGCCGCAGCAGCCACCCCACGAGGTGTTCTTCGCAATCGCGACATAACAAAATTGGCACTCGGGGGCTCGCCACAGCAACCACCCCCCGAGGCGCTCTTCGCAATCGCGACACAAACGAAATTAGCACTTGGGGGCGCGCCGGAGCAGCAAAACCCCTTACAGCAAAACCAAGACTACAAAGGAGCACACTACACCAAGAGGAAGCATATAAAAAGCAAGGAAGCACCTAACCCCCAGGTTCCATCTTCGCCTTAATAAGAGAACCCAGATAACGGTCGTTCTCTTCACAAACCCGCTTCACAACTTGGCGCGCAGGCTCATCGACCGCCGCATAATGCTCGTCCATCGGGTGATCCCTACCACCTGGAGGACCCTCAACCACTTGAGAAATATCAGCTCCCGGCCAATGACATTGGACCAAGCCCAAGGCAGCCCGAGCTCCAGCATGAATCTGGTGATCCATCACGCGACGCAACTTTGCAGGATGAGAAAATACGCGGCAGAGCATCTCAAAGGACGATGGCACCACCTGCAGCGGATAAAACTCAGAGTGGATCACCCCCAGCACCTGTTGACAGTACCGCAGAGCAGCCGGCACCCGCTCAACTCGAAGACGAAGCACAGCAAATGCTCGAGCACAAGCCCCATCTGCCCAGAAAGGATTGTTTTCCTGCACATTAAGGTCATCCAGCCGCGACAGTTCCGATCGAACGGCCTTCTCTTCATCCCGGGACCGCCTCACCAGCACTTCGAAAAATAGGATCAAAATAAAGACGAAGACAGAAAAACTACTAAATGCAGTCGAGCAATCGAGCAGAAGCCAAACTCACCCCGCAGGAGGTCAGACAACTTCACCACCCACGAAGCAAGGCTATCAAGCACGGCCTCAGCGCGCTCGCGCTTGGAACGATGGACTGCTGCAACCCCCTTGAGGCGAATAACTTCCCGCTCGGCGTTTTTCAGCCTCAAGCACCCGGACTCGTACGCACCCTCGCGAGCGTCCTCCTTCCACGAACTCCAAGCCCGAAGAACGCCCGGGGCGGCCTACCGCAAAACGAACAAAAAGAAAGGAAAATCAAGCACAACAGCAGGAATGGCCAAGCAGTTATTCCGATAAAAGTAGCACAGATTCACCACCACAAAGGAGGCATATTACAACCAAAAGTTTCAGACGACACGACATGGCTACGCCCCCCTCCCCCTTTCCCGTAGAGGAGGGATACTAAGCATCAACAATTTTTTGCAGGCGACGAGCCAGAACAGTTGCTCGCTCACTCTGCTCATCGGTGTAATCAGAGATAGTCTCAACCAGAGAGTCGTCAATGGAAATTCCATGCCCCATTAGAACAACAATGGCCGTGGAAAGACCACTCACCACGTTCTCGCCAACTAGTTCCTCCAAGAGATTCCCGCCATCGCCAAATGCAGCAACGCGGGCGTCTAGACCAGCTGGCAACTTTGTGCCCTCCGGCATGAGTTGCTCATGAACAAGACCCACAAGATGGAAGCACGGGCACAGACACCCTTGGCAACATCAACAGCAGACGATATGGCATTCACGGCCCCACAGAGAACTCCAGACCCTGTTGCAACCACGTCTGTCGCACTCGCACCCGTAGAGGCTGCACCAGGAAACCAAAATTACTACGGGAAGACAAAGAGACAAAGAGCCAAGCAAAAGAACTATGACTTACACACAAGCGAGTCCGCCAAGACCCGAAGACGCTTGAACTCGACCGCCTCCGCCTGCACAAGCGCCTTCTCGGCCTGACGCAGGTGTACCAGCTCCTCGTGCTGACCGTGCAGCTTTTTCTCCTTGGAAGCCAAAGCAGCCTTGAGGTCGGAAATCGTTCTTTATGCCTTCTTGACCTGCTTCTCGGCAGTTTGGCGACGGTCTGAGAAACAAGATAGCACTCAGAACAGAGGACCCAGCAGTTCAAGCATAACAGTACAGGAAGAAATACTTACTACTCATGACTGATAAAGCATCCTGGGCAGAATTGTGGGCCTGTTTCGAATGCTCAACTTCGACCACCAGACGCTCACAGTGCTGGAACACTGGCTATTCGAAGAAATCAAATATTAGACGGAACCAAAGCAAGACTACAACCAACCGCAAGCGCTTGCTTGCAGCCTCGGGGGCTACTCCCATCGGGAGCACTGGCCGTGCTCCCAATGACGATACAATGCAAAGACTGAGCCACGGCAAGACTACAATCAACCGCAAGCACTTGCTTGCAGCCTCAGGGGCTACTCCCATCGGGAGAACTGCCGTGCCCCCGATGATAAAAACTACACAAGCAAACAGGAAACAAACTCACCAGCCCAGCTATGCGGTCGAAAAAGCGGACTTTATCTTCAGCGGTGAGATCAAGACGACCCAATTAAGGATGACCTGGAGCAGCAGGCTTGACATCATGAGCAACAACACCAGACGCCACTAGCGGAGCAGCAACAGGAGTCACGCCTGCAACCGAGACAACAGTAGTCACCGACGGTACGGGCTGACCAATAGCGGCCGAAGAATCCCCATTATGCTTGGCGGCTACTCCAGAGTCAGTCGACTGCAGGTCGACAGTAGCCGCACTGGTGGAAGAAGCAGCCAGAGCAGTCGCAGCGCTACAAGATAAACACCATCAGACAAAAGAACAGGGGAAAAACAGAAGCGAGAGGAGGAAGGCAATGGATGGGTAAAACCTAAAATTTACCCAGCCGCTTGGTATTTAACCAACTGCCAGGCGAGAAGGGGTACCGTTAAATTCCAGCGTCCAGTAAACGTGGCTTGATCCCACGGCCGGCGAAAAGCATGGAAACCCAATCAGCACAGTAACAACACCGCCCACTACGCGCGCAAAAAGAGGACCATAATCACACGACGCGAAAATTCCAGCGGGACAGCGCCAAGTCATTTCCTTTGACAGGCTACTGTGGTCAACATGCCAGAAGACCAAGCCAGCTTCACATCCTAAAAAGGCGTATCGAGTATGTTTCCCAACCTCAGAGTTTCCACCTTTTAAATCTTTTTCCGATGGGCAAAACATTTTACTCCCATCGGGAGTGTGACGCCCCAAAATCGAACCGTGTACAGTAATCATACATGGAAGGTACACGATCGAGATCAGGGACTCACGATGAGATATCACAACACAACTCTACAAATAAAAATAATACAAGCTGTATAATACAAGCCAGAGCCACGAGGGCTCGAATACAACAACTCGAGAGCACAAAGTTAACGGAAGCAATAGTATCTGAGTACAGACACAAGGTACACATGATATGCCTTAAAAAGGCTAGAACAAAATCAACACTCGATCGAAAAGGCAAGGCCTCCTGCCTGGGAACCTCCAAACTACTCCCGGTCAAAGGGGAACTCGACGTCGTAGAAGGCATCGGGGATCTCCTGCTCCTGGACTCCAAGGATCCAACATCGACTGCAGCGGCCGATCAGGCAAAACAAAAAGGGGGAAATAAAGCAAAGGTGAGTATCTAGCATACCCGCGAGTCTTACGTCCGCTACTAAGCATTTATGCATTTGTATCAAATGGAAAGGGGAGGCTGTATATAGTGGACTGCAAGGTAGAAAGTCAGAACAAGGATGAGAAGCTAGGCCTATCGAAGACTAGCATCTTCCGACGAGTCTTGCAGCATGAGAAGAGAATAGCCAACAGTTCAATAGCATGAATGTAATAACAATGCAGAAGAAGTTGATGCAGCATTGTATAATAGTAAGTTGTATTATATAACAATTATATATGCCTTCGAGATCCCCTCCTCGACTTCCCTGCGAGGAAGATAAACCGGAACCAACAGTTTAATAGTAGTAGTTTGTAGTAGTAGGATCTGGCTTCAGCATAAAGCGTCCTGTTACCGTGGACACGACTATCCGAATAGATTATCATCCCTGCAGGGGCTGCACTACTGTTACCCTACACGCTCGGATCTCTAGGGTGGCGTACACCTTGTTAGGGAATGCCCCACCGAGGCTATCCGATACGCCAAAGTCCATCATTCGAGCTCATCAGAGAGGCCATCCGCCGGTCTAAATCCTAAGTACAAAGGAACTTTGGACCCCTGTCCTTTGTACTCCTGCATGGTACGCGACTGGCCGGTGAATCAGACCCACCTCCCATGTAACACCCTCAGTTTCTGTAACAGTAATCATCATCACTGTTGGATTATCACTGATTGATCTCCCTTGTCCTTGATAAAAACTTTGTGATGCTAATGATCAAACCTTGCTGTGGTTGATCAACACCCCATACACCATGTACTTGAGCCCTTGGGATCAAAACCCAAAGCCAAATGCACCTTGCTCATCTAACAAACCAAACCCTAGTTGAAACTTCTTTGAATGAAAAATAAAACCAAAGTGCTCAAATAAAGTTGTTCCAAAAATCATGAAACTATTTTTGTAAATTGCCTAAAATCATTATAATCATGTTGGACCAATTTTGGGTATTTATTAAGTTATAGAAAATTCCAAACAATTCAAACAGTAGGTTAAAACCCTTACTTTGGGCATTTAATAATTACAAGAGATATCTAATAATTTTCTTTTGCTGCAAAAACTTTTGTGGCACTGATATATAATGTTATACTAATATTGGGACACCTAACACATTTTACAAAATTGCCTAAGCTTGGAAAACAATTACCAAAAGAGAAATACAGAAAAGAAAAGACACAGAAAATTGGAAAAACACTAAATGTCGCTAAGGGCAACGGCCCACCTAGCCCAGGCCCACCCCCACGGTTGTCTTCTTCCCCAACCACTCCCCCACCTGCTCCCGTACGGCGGCCGCCGTGGGCACGCCACTGCCAGGCCGGCCCCGCCTCCACCTGCTCCCCCCCGGCGTCAACGCGATAAGGGCGACGCCCCCGACCCCCTGGACACCCTCCCCCTCTCCTTCCCCTCCTCCTGTTATCTCACGCCTCGGGGAAAATCCACCGCGGGCCGTCGTCGCCATTACCGTGGCCAAGCGCGGCCAACGTGCTCACGCCGCCTCGCCGTGTTGTCCAGGGGCTGCCTCGACGTCGACTACCTCACCCACCGCGAGGAATCGAGCCGTGGTGCCTCTCTGCGACGACTACGTCTGCGTCTTCAACCTCGGCTCCGGCGGGATCCGCGACCGACTCCGGCTACTCCACCTCGCCCCCGAGCCCACTCTCACGGCTACTAGTTCCTGGTGAGCACCCGCATCACCCCCACCCACCCGTGGTCGCCGCCATTGCCCGTGGAAAAAAGCCCCAAATGGCCGAGCTCTGGCAGCCGCCATTGTTGACGATGCCGAGCTCACAGGCCCTCCTAGCGAGCGCTTTTGGCACCGTTGTACTCCCCGTGCATCGTAGGCTCGATTCCATCCTCTTGCGCGCTCGGACTCGCCACGGTTCGCAGGACGCCATTGACGCCCGACGTGCATGCCCGCCGTTGTCGACCCCGAGCTCGATTCCGTCCACCTCGCGCCACGCCCGGCTACCGTTTGATGCGGCTTGGACTGCTCGTTCGATTGGAACAAGAATCAAGTGAAACCATCCACCAGAACGTGCGCTAGGTCGTCGTCAGTGAGCTCCGCTGGGTTCCTCGTCGCCGGCGGGATTCCGTGGGGCCGACCGGTGGGTCCTCCCGGTCAGGTTTTGCTGTTAGTGGCTAATGAGCCACTGACAGCCGGGCCCCACCCCCCTGCTAACTATCTCTGTTAGAACAAATAGAAAATTTAACCTTTAGATTAATATGTCTCACTGACAGTGGGCCCTGGCCGTTTAACTTAATTAAAACAAGTTTAATTAGCACTGGAGTCAATGACACCTGGGCCCCCTTTGCCAGTTTGATTTTTAAAGATTTTAAAAGAAATTCCAGTGGCTGACATGTGGGTCCAGACGCATTTCTGATTTAATAAAATGTTTTATAAATAAACAGAGGCTGACATGTGGGTCCCACATGTCAGGCACTGTTTTGGATAATGTTGTGGATAATGTTTTGGATAATGTTGAATAAATAATAAAAGAAATTCAGAAAATCATTTAAATGATTTAAAACTTTGAAATTCAATAACTTTTAAACCGTAACTCGGATTCAAAAACTTTATACATGAACATTGATCAGAAAAATACAACGAATAAGAATACGCTATCCATACCCTCACCACACACCCCTAATCCACCGATCATCGACATTCCCCCCTCCGGGCTGTCTGTCGATAATTCCCAGTGCCGGTAAAAACCTGCCGGATGAATTTATTCTGAACACGAATGTTGTTCGGAATAGTTCAACTAGCATGGATACACCCCCTTATGTTTGTCCGGTACCCACGACACCTCCAGCTTGATCCTTCCCCCTCCGGTCACCCTGTCCGGTAATCATCCGGAGCCGGTAGTTCATCCTCAGATGAATTTCCGTTCCGAGCAATGTACATTGCACTGCGTTAGGATACCGTTAACATTTCATCTGTCATGTCATGCATCTGTTTGTATATGTTTGCTGTGTATTTACTGTTTTCTTCCCCCCCCCTTAATCTCCGGTAGACCCCGATGCTGTCGTCGACTACACCGCTGCTGAGTACGACTACTTCGTCGACGACCCTACTACTACCGTCGAGCTTCCAGGAAAGCAGAGCCATTCTCTTCCCCAGATATCGCCTATCTTTCCGTACATTTCTTGCACTAGGCATTGTTACTGCTGCTGCTACGTTGCTTACCTATTCAATTGCATAACCTGTTCTTTGTCGCCCCTTGATGTGCCTTCCTTTATCCTATGCTGCCTATTATTATTATTATGCATTATTCAGCAGTGAGCCCTGCGCATTGTTAGCTAGGATTAGGTAGAGGGTCGTGATCACTCAGGGGAGTGAACGCGGATACAATTATTATGACTGCACAGGTACGGTACAATGCAGACACCGCCTCAGGCCCCTATCTGGGTTATGCCTAGTCACCTCAAGTGTGAGCTATCAAGGATTAATCCTTGTACTCCACTCAAGGCTGACTTTGTCTTACCGCATAGGGTCCTGAACAACGGTTGTTCTTCAGGTAAGAAGTCGGGCGACCCAACGGCGCCCGCGAGAGGTATTGCGACGGGACGACAGGGAGGGTACGACCAGTGTACCGGTGTGCTTGGCCCCTGGTCGTTGGTCGCGAGAGTTACCAAACTACGAAAGTCGAGCTCCTCCAGGAGCACACGCGAGACAAGGTAAGGAGACGGTTCACCTTGTAGGTAACCGCAGTGACTTGGTGGGACGACGGGGCAGGCACCGATGTACTGGTGGCCCTGGCTGCTGTCGTTGTCCGCGGGTCAGTTAAGTCGAGGCAACGATAACGGTTGTCACGCAGGTAAATTAAAATGCTAAATGGTTCAGTGAATGTCTTGAGTTGGCTATATGCCATGTACGCACTACCTACACGTGGGAATTACGAGTTATGGGCTCCTCTGCTTCGTAGTGTCGTCCGAGGACTCTTCAGACGTCAGCAGTACCGCGGCCTGCGCCGGGAAGTGGTGTTGTCTTATTTTCCGCGGCAGTGTGATTTGTATTTGCTTTGATTTAACTTCACCGGCCAGCCTCGCACCGTGCAGGAGTACGTCGGGGTTAGGGTCCAAAGCCCCGCGTACATAGGATATAGTCCGGCGGATGACCTCTCTGTTGAGTTTGAAAGATGGGCTATGAAGTGTCGGATAGCCTCGGTGGAGCGTTCCCTAACAAGGTTCCCGCCACCCTGGAGATCCGTGCGTGTAGCGTAACACAAGTGCACCCCTGCAGGGAAGATTAATCTATTCGGATAGCCGTGTCCACGGTAACAGGACGCTTTATGCTGAAGCTGGATCTTACCACTAGAAACTATTATTATTAAACTGTATGGTTCCGGGATTTCTTCCTCGCGGGGATGTCGAGGAGGTGAACTCGGAGGCATTGTTAATTATTACAACTTATTATTATACAATGCTGCAGCAACTTCTGCTGCATTGTTACTTTATGCTTTATATAAACTGTTGGCTGATTCTTACCTCATGCTGCAAGACATCGTCGGAAGATGCTAGTCTTCGTTAGGCCTAGCTTCTTACCCTTGCTCTGGATTTCTATCTTTTAGCCCACTATATACATCCTCTTCTTTCCGTTGATACAATGCATAATGCTTAGTAGTGGACGTAAGACTCGCGGGTATACTAGATACTCACCTGCTTTATTTCCTTTACTGTTTTGCCTGATCGGCCGCCGCAGCCGACGTTGGAGCCCAGGAGCAGGAGTACCCCGGAGGCGCCTACTACGACGTCGAGTTCCCCGTTGACCAGGAGTAGTTCAGTGGATCCCAGGCAGGAGGCCTCGCCTTTTCGATCTGTATCTCTGATGTGATTTGTGCTAGCCTTCTTAAGGCAAAACTTGACTAACTATGTCTGTACTCAGATATTTTGGCTTGTATGACTTATGTATTCGGGTCCACGTGACCCCCTCTATTGTAACATATTTGTTTATCCGTTTGTGTTTAGTGTTGTGCTGTGATATTATCACCGTGGCACCCTAATCTCAGCCGTGTACCCTGTGTGTATGGTTACTGTACACGGATTGATTTTGGGGGCGTCACATCCCACTACCGGAGTAGGCGGTCCAAGCCCGGCAATCAGCCCGAGGTAAAGCTGACGTCTGAAGAGCCCTCGAACGAGGCTACAACACAGAGGGCCCACACCGTAATCCCACGTGGAGGCAGTGCGTATAGGCATATAGCCACTCAAGTCATCCGTCGAACCCATTAAGCATTTTATTAATTTTCTATCGGAACAACCGTTATCGTTGTCCTTATTTAGGTGAGTCACGGACAACGACAGCAGCCAGGTCCACCCCCATAACCAGAGCCGGTGGCCGCCTGCCCTGTCGTCCCACCAACTCGTGCGGATACCAACAAGGTGAACCGTCTCCTTACCTTGTCTCGCGTTTCCTCTTTGAAGAGCTCGACTTTCGTACAACAGGGTATCTCACGGCCAACGAGCAAGGACCAGGCCCACGATGGTATCCGCCTGTCCTGCCGTCCCGATACAATCCCTGCGCGGGCACCGTTGGGTCACCCGACTCCTTACCTTTACGGACACCAGTTGATTCGAGTGCCTACCATCAAGTGAAACCAGGAGGAATCACCCTTGATGGTACACTTGAAGAGGTTCGACAAAGACATTAGCGGAATGAACTAAAGAGGAATATTCTCGTATCACCCCGGTGGTGCCGAGACACCAGCGGAATGAACTAAAGAGGAATACCCTCGTATCATCCCAGTCATGCTACTCTACTGAGCCGACGAGAGTGAAATACGAGTTCGTCCACGCGTAAGTCAAACTCGAAGCGACTCGGTAGAGTCTCGCCATTGTAGGTTCCCTAGGGCGTCTGCATTGATCCGTACCTGTTGCAGTTATAATATTTTGTAATCTGCTTTCACTCACCAGAGTGATCACGGCCCGCTATTCTAAACCTAGCTAACAATGCGCAGGGTTCACTGCTGAATAGAATATATATTTATAGGCAGCATAGGATAAAGGAAGGTACATCAAGGGGCGACAAAAACAAGCTATGCAATTGAATAGATAAGCAACGTAGCAGCAGCAGTAACAATGCCTAGTGCAAGAAATGTACGGAAAGGTAGGCGATATCTGGGGAAGAGAATGGCTCTTCTTGCCTGGAAGCTCGACGGTAGGGGTACGATCGTCGACGAAGTAGTCGATCACAGGGGCATCGGCAGCAGACGTCGAGACTATCGGACAATAAGAGAGGGGGAAGAAACAATAAATACACGGCAATAATAGCAATACAAATTCAAGACATGGCAAACACAGTGTTTGCGGTGTTCTAACGCAGTGTTAAGTATTTTAGTCGGAGCGGAAATTTATCCGGGGTTGACTCATCAGTACCGGTTGATTACCAGACCAATGATCCGGAGGGGGAAGGTTCCATGTATGCAGTGTTAGAGACATCTGACAGACATGTTGATAGTGTATCTGTGCTCGTTGATTCGTTCTGAACAACTTTCATATACATAACATATTCATCCGGAAAGTTTTACCAGCTCCGGGAATTATCGGGCAGGCATTCTGCAGGGGAAATGTCACGTGTGTGGTATGTTAGAGGGGGGTGATCGACACACGGGTAGCGTATCCATAACCGTGATATTTTTCTGATCAAGTTTAATGTATAAATTATTTTCATCGGAGTTAAGGTTTAAAAGATACTAATTTCTAAGTTTTAATCTATTTAAAAATCAATTTCTGAATTTATTTAACTGTTTAATCAATATTATCTATAATAGTGTAATTGACTGGTCAAATTGATAGGTGAGACCTACATGTCATCCAAACAGTGACTAATAAGATCATTTAGTTTAATTTACAGTAGTGGAGCCCAGCTGTCATTCACATGTATTTAACTAATTCTATATTATTTATCCCTAATAGAGAAAGGGCCCACCTACCATAGAGACAATGGCTTAGTTGTTAGTTTTATCTTAACCAGGGGGCACCTAGGGACTCATCTGTGATTTTACATGTTATTTAAATTACGTAACCAGACTTGGGCTTAATTCTACTAGCATATTGCAGATTTTTGCACATTTGTGATTTTCGTACGAATTAATCTGTGCGCCCAATGACTTTGCTCCAATAAGGTAAATTGTAGTCTATCCAGTAGTATCCAACCCCCAAATTTTTGTACATTTTGAAGTTCATTTGCTATGTGTTAACTGCTGTCCAAAGTGGCAAGATCTAGCAACTTTTGCATCCATCAGCAATCAGCAGAGCAATATTCAGTATTTCCATTCCATCAACAGCGCATCAGCAGCAATGCACGCACACGGCCAGGGATAGGGAAAAAGGCAGCCGGGGAGAGAAGGCTGGCCGAGGGAACAGGGGAAACGGCGCGGCGGTGCGGCGCTGTATAGGGAAGCCGAGGCAGGGCGGCCGTGGCTCCAGGCACAGGCGGCTGTCGGGCGCGCTCACGGGTGGAGCTGCCCACGCGGGCGTCTGGCGGCGAGGCAAGCCGGCCGTGCTCGGGCGGGACGCGGGCAGAGCGGCCGCGGGGCGGCGCTGAAGGCAGGGACGACGGGGAGGGCAGCGGGGAGACGCACGGCGTCGCCGACGAGCGGCCGGGGCGACGGAGCGGCATGGTCCGAGCAGTCGCGGCGTCGGATGCAGAGGCAAAGACGGCGCGGGGGGGGGGGGGGGGGGGGCGAGGAAGGGAGAAAGGGGGCGCGGCTAGGGTTTACATGGGGGTCGGCGTGGTCTCGGGGGCTTTAACCCCTCCGCCGGCCGCCGGATCGTCTCCACGCCGGTCTACAATGGCGTTCAGCCGGGGTATGTCCTCCACGCAAGGAGGAGGGAGACAAGGGAGGGATGGGCGTGGGCTGGGCCGGGAGGGGAGGTGGGCCTCGCCCACGACGAGGAATAGAAGATTTTTTTTGTTTCTTTTTGTTTTTATTTTCTGTTTTCTTTACTGTTTTAAAATGTTTTAGCTACTTTAGTACTTTTTTAAAACTTGTAACTGGCTCCACTATTATTGTTACATAATATGTTGATACCATAAAAAGTTTGGTTGTTATATAATTTCATTTAATATTTTATTCAAATAATAAATTATTAAATTGGGCTAATTAGGCAACTGTTTGATTTTTTTTTTGAATTTTTATAAGCCACAATAAATATCCACTAACATAGAATCTTGTTTTACTGACTTCTATAGTTTTTACAAAATTGTTTCCACAATAGAAAGTTCAAGTCTAATTTCCCCTTGAAAATTAGGGCAATTGATTTCTTTGTTTGAAATGACTTGGGCAAGGTTTATTTGTCCATTGTTTTAATATCTACCAAAAGAGCATTTGAAATTTGACTTTGAAGTCAAGGGTGATCAAGAAAGACCAGTCACAATAATTGCCATTAACAACATGACTACTGTAGTGATTACTGTTACCAGACAATGAGGGTGTTACAGGTAGCATCTCCACTAGAGTTTCGGGTGCTCCCTCACCTAAAGAATAAATACGTGCTCGAGTAGTCACTCGCACTCACAGAGTCCCGAGTGCTCCCTCACTCGAAAGGAAAGAAAAAACGCGCTAGGGTACTCTATCACCCGAAAGGCAAAAGACGTGCTCGAGTGATTGCTCGCACCCATGAGAGTCTCGGGTGCTCCCTCACCTAGAAGAAAACACGTGCTCGAGTGATTGCTCGCACCCATGAGAGTTTAGGGTGCTCCCTCACCTAGAATGAAAAGATGTGCTCGAGTGATTACTCGCACCCATGAGAGTTTCGGGTGCTCCCTCACCACGACGCAAGATAAGCAAACTTACACTCGCCATATCGTACGGCCCTAGAGTATCGGGTGCTCCCTCACCCCGAGAGCGAAGGCAATACTCGAGTGATTACTCGCAGAAATCTGAATGCCCGAGCACACGAAGACCTCCCGAGCACTCGACAAAGCTCCGCGAGTAAACCGCCAAAACAGCTCACTTGATTGTTTATTCCAAGTGGGTGCATCACTAACTAGGCTCCGTGCCTCGATAAAAATACATATTCCTGGAACACGATACACTGTGCCCAGATGCCACGCAAGCTTAGCGTGTAGGTAAGACCCCGCTGCGCAGATCGGCCGGGCTGGGACTTGCCGCAGAGCGATTTCACTCCCAATCTTTTCCATGCGCTTGCATGATAGAAAAAGCTGGGCGGACGCGCCTAGGCTATGAACTTTACTGGCGGTAATTGATCGCTGTAAGACTTGCAGCGGCATGACTTTTGCTCGACACCAGTGTTCCAAGCTCATGTCGAGGGACGTGAGTTTGATTGGGCTACTGCGATATTTGCCACTAGCGCAATTCACCAAGGCTCGACCAGTCGACTCCTTGGGCCCTTCCAGCTTAGCAATCCCTCGAAACAGGTTTAGTCATGGCCCTAGACTGCCAGCGACCCGCGGTTGAACCGTGCATACATCGAAACGACGCAAGAATGGACTCGAGTCCCTGCGCGACTCTTTGAGTCCCCCAGGCACTCGGGGGCTACTAACGAGGGGGTGACCCCACGACTCCTATGGATGGGCCTACCCGGTGTACCCGAAGGCAGAAGGCCCACAAAGATGTCGCCTGAGTCCAGCCTTGACCCACTAGTGGCACCTACTTGATGCGCGAGGTGATGATGATTTCTCGCCCTTCGTTGGTAAACCCCAAGAGGAAGGTATGATGTAGCACAGCAGAAAATTTCCCTCAGTAAAGATACCAAGGTTTGTCTCCAGTAGGACTCCGGAGATGATAAGTAGGTGTCAGCGGCGCAACTGACGCGGACCTGCACACAGACACAAATAACTTTGTTCCCAAATAAGTTCAGAGAGGTTGTCAATCTCTTCGGTCTTGTTGTTCACAAAGGATCAAACACAAGGGATAATGATAGCAACTGAAAGTAAAAGCAGAAAAGTAAATGAGTGTGGAAACAGTGATGAGGATATGGACCGGGATACGTGATGTTCACTAGAGATGTCTCTCTCCCAAAAGACGATAAAACTGCTATGCGAGGTGAACAAATTACAGAAGGGCAATTGACAGGATTATGAACGCACCGCAATGCTAACTATGCTACAAAAGAAAGGAAGAGGCTCAAAAGCATGGGCAGAATGCCAAAATAAGTAGACCGAAATCCAACTGCATCTACTACTAATCATCCACCTTGAGATATCTATCCAGAACATCTCGCTGGTATTAAGTTGCGAGCCCCACCCAAAGTGTAAACCCAAAGCAACAGACAACTGCATTAAAACGCACTTTGCGTAAAGTAAACAATCCTTGCAACCGCGGTTACAAGCACCGTTGTTTTCCCCCTTGTGGCAACATCACATCCCCTAGACTTATGTTTCTGTCACTCAAGCGTGTCATCAGGGGGCATGAACCCATCATCGAGCATAACGTTCCCTCTTGGGGTTACTACCTACTACTTGGCGAAAGCAATAAACAGCAACGGAGAACATGCAAGAATTACTTAAGAACAAAAATATAAAAGATAAGAACCAAATATATTACTCTATCACAATCTGAACATAATCTCATAATCCATCAGATCCCATCAAACTCAGCATAGCAACAACAGAAAGATTACAAAAGTGCCTCGATCATGTAGGGAAGCTCACGAGGTCTAAACCATGAAGAACAAAGAGGGGAGGAGAACATCACATAGCTACTGATCACGGACCCATGGTCCAAAGGAAACTACTCACGACACATCCGGGAAGCATCCATGGTGGAGAGGAGACTCCCGGAGGTCGGCCCTCCCTCCAGCAGGGTGCCGGGAAGGGGTCTGATGGTGCTCCCGACATCGGAAGCACGGCGGCGGAGGAACAGAGGCGAGATCACGAAAAAGGGTTCTGGCCTCGAGGGTTTCTCGTCACGGAGAATATATAGGCGAAGTGGGGGCAGCCAGGGGGGGCACCAGGGGTCCAGACGCCCCCCTGGCACAGCCAGCCCCTAGGGCGCGCCACCAGGGCGCTTGGGCCCCTGGTGGTGGCCCTCTGGCCCCACTCAGGTTCTTTCGGAAGGTTATTCTGCGCTGATTTTTTATCTGACTTTTCCCGAATTTTTGGAGCACTTTTTATATGGGGGAAAACTGAAATAGAAAAACAGCTGAAAACAGGAACTGGCACTGTGGTGCACTGAGTTAATAGGTTAGTCCAAATATGATCAAAAGTGTATGAAAGTGTATCTAGATCATAGCAATATCACACAAAACATGCATGGAGCAAGCACAAATTATAGATACGTTTTGGACGTATCAACATCCCCAAGCTTAATTCCTGCTCGTCCTCGAGTAGGTAAATGATAACAACATAATTTCTGTGTTGACATGCTAGCAACCATAAAAGAACTTTGAAAAGTAAAGCAATCAAGGTTAGAGATTCAATTCAAGTCATAACATGCAAGAGTCTATATTAGCATTGAAACAAGTAACAAAAGAACATTAGGTGCAAGAGCTCTCGCTGTTCGTGACTCGAATGTTTCCAAATGGTGTTTGCGTGCAAGAAGGGGGATAGGGAATACGAGAAAAATATTTATTTGTTGAGAACTCAACCTACTAAGGTTTCACATTTGGTCTTTTTCTGGAATCTTATCTTGACTCGTCCCCAGACCACTAGCCAGGTACAAGTCAATTTGATCCACTCCTTTTTCAATATTTTGAGCACTCATGAAATGGATGAGCGTAAGCACGAGAGTTGACACTTAGGTTGGCAAAGAGAGAAGTACGAAGGAGGAGGAAGACAAAAAAGAATGAGAAAGGCTCACATCAATGAGGACAACCATAGGCAAGAGATGCCAAATGATAGATATGATGTGAGGAGTAGGGATTGCCATGCAACGGATGCACATATGAGCTAGGAAGCTCTCCAATGAAACTAGTGGGGGTGCATCTAACTTGCTCGCTCATGAAGACCTAGAGCTCATTTGAGGAGGCTCATCCTTGGAATATGCAAGCCAAGTTCTATAGTGTGAAGGTCCCCACATAGCTATATGCATAATGATCATCTCTATGGAGTACAAGATATGGAGGGAGTACTAGTGTGGATCTCTCAAAATGATAGTAGTGTTTCCCCTTTCTCTCTTTTTATTTTTTATTTTTTCTATTTTTTGTGGCCTCAATGGCTCTTTCTATTTAACTCTCATTTGTCCTCTTTGGGATCTTTTATTGTGTCCACTTTGGGATCTTTTCCTCACTTAAGGGCAACACTCTATTTTACAAGAAGGTATAGGAAATCTTTCACACTTTACAAGGTACTCAAAATCATAAAGAAGATGTAACTATCATGATGTATGCAATGTATGTCGCTGCCAGTGTAGCAGGAACATGTATGACATGAAGATCAAGTCATGAAGAGGTGGTTGTTGCATGGCAATATATCTCGGAAAGGCTATGGAAATGCCTTGATAGGTAGGTATGGTGGCTGTTTTGAGGAAAGATATAAGGAGGCTTATGATGACAGAGCGTATCATGCCAAGGGTTTGGATGTACCGGCGAAGGTGGACACCAACTCTCGGAGTGAGAAGAAGGCAATGCACGGCACGGGAGAGGCTAGCAAAATATGGGAAGGTGGAAGTGTCAACTTTCAATACTTACATTAGTCCGAAGAACTCATGCACTTATTATCGGTAATTCCCAATCTAATAAGGAGGTTCACAAAGAGACAAGTACCCCGAGGAGGAGTGTATGGGGGTTTGGTTATCCTTGTGCATCCTCGACTCATGGTACGTGAGTGTACTCTAATATTCGATCCCTCCAAAGATTAGTGATCCATCTAGTAGTTAGAGTTCTCAACTAGTTTTTGTAGGTTTTGAAAATACACACGGATTTCCCAAAATACGACACCTATCACTAATAGGCTAAAGCTCTTGACACCAAAAGTTCAGACATTACTCACATCCATACCTCAAAACTATTGCAAGTTACTACTAGAACTAAATAGCAACCTCAATTACCTACTTCCAAGACAAAACACAACTCAGTGCAACAACCAACTCTCTTAACAAGATAAACATAAAAACTAGAGAGAGTTCCAGCAACAAACTAAACAAAAGCCAAGGCTCTTGCTAAAGACAAACTAAGAATAAAACTAAACATGGCAGCAGCTACGAAAAGATAAAGAACACACAACAGCAAAAAGATAAGCAGGAAAAATCCTATGATGTGTTCTAGATTGGAGTGTAGCGTGTTTCTTTTGCACACAAAGTAAGATGGGGTCTAACTTGTTATGACCAGCAAGAAAAACTAAAGAAAACTAAAAATAAAACCTAAGAGCGAGACGCTCCAAGCATAGCACATAACGCATGAAGTGATAAAAATATAGTGAGACGAAGGATGAACTGATGATTGTTGATGGAGAAGGGGATGCACGGGGGCATCCCCAAGCTTAGACGCTTGATTCTCGTTGAATATTTATTGGGGGTGCACGGGGGCATCCCCAAGCTTGAGCGCTTGACACTCCTGAATCCTCTTTCATCATCTTCCATCGCACACTTGAAAACTCCCTTCATACATAACTCATCAAAAGCTGATTAGAGAGATTAGTACCCTTAATAAAATAATTTTTCCCCACTGGATATAAATATATTCTTGAAGAGCTACTGTTTCTCAAGAGTGCCAAAAAAATTTGCAAAGAAAAAGCAAGCTTAAGGTTTGCAAAAGTGAAGAGAGGTAAAACGTGGCAGAATCTGTGAAAAACAGAACAGCAGGTAGTAGAGAATTTTTTCGGGGCACTTCTGCAACTCAAATAAAAAAACTCAGAACATACAAAAGTTTCTAAATTGTATAGAGCATGCTGTCAAAAAAATTCAGATCAAAAAGATGATCTGGTGATTTTATTCGAATTTTTCTGTCCAGGGACAAAATCTGTTTTCTGGACAGCATGTCACAACTTTTGCTTCCCTTATCATAAGAAGCTATGACTTGGCACAAAGCTGAAAAATAAAGATACAATGATGTTGCTACAGTAGTAACAATCATCAAGAAACATTAAAAGCAAAAAGAAACCTAATTCGTTGTGGGCTGCCTCCCAAAAGCGCTTTCTTTTATGCCTTTAAGCTAGGCATGATGCAAAAAGAAGAATCAAGTTTTATCAAGAGAAAGAGAATAACTAGCCCATGTAACGGACTCAAAAGGTAACTTGATTTTATTTCTAAGGAAGTGTTCCATCCCTTTCTTGAGAGGGAATTGGAATTTTATATTCCCCTCTTTCATGTCAATAACCGCACCAACGGTGCGAGGAAAAGGACGTCCCAAAATAATTGGACACAAAGGTTCACACTCTATATCCATAACAATAAAATCAACGGGAACATAGTTGTCATTGACAATGATAAGAACATCGTCGATCTTCCCCAAAGGTTTCTTTACGGAAGAATCAACAAGACGAACTACAAAAGAACAAGGCTCAAAGGGCTTCAATTCAAACATATCATATATTCTTTTGGTCATAACGGAGGTACTAGCTCCAACATCACATAAAGCATAGCAAGAGAAGTTATTTAATTTAATTTTTATCATAGGGTCCCGACCATCATCTAGCTTTCTAGGTATGGAGGCTTCTACTCTAAGATTCTCCTCCCTAGCTTTGATGAGAGCATTTGTGATATGCTCCGTGAAGGCAAGATTAAGTGTGCTAGTGTGGGGGTCTCTAGACATTTTGTGTAGCAAGCTAATAACTTCTGAGAGTGTGAAACTATCAAAATCAATATCACTACTATCAAAGGTGGTAGTAGTGTCGTCTAGGATCACTTGTTTGAAACCCTCTATGTTCATAGGAGTTTCTTCATCTTCGGTTGAGGTATTAGCATCACCATTAATAGGTCCAACGGGACTAGGAGTGCATTGGGTGCTAATAGTTTGGGTGTCCTCAACAATTTGGATAGTGGCAACTGTGTGGTGTGTATGAAGGCTCTTAATTCTATCCTCTTCCTCCTTTTCTCTAGCCCACCTTTCTTTAAGTTTAGCCATCATCCTAATATTTTCATTAATTTGCAACTGGATAGCATTAATAGGAGTGGCCTTATTCTCCTCAAGGGGAGAGGTTCTAATTTTAAGCATCTCAATATCAAGGGCTAAGCTTTCTACCTTCAAAGAGAGATTATCTAATTTAGCTAATTTCTCCTCTACATTCTTATTGAAGGCTTTTTGGGTAGTGATAAAATCTCTAAGCATGTTTTCTAATTCAGAAGAGGGGTTCTTGTTGCTAGGGTAGGTGTTGTTGTTCCCATAGTTGGATGGAAACGGTCTAGGATTGCTAGCAAAATTACCCCTATAAGCATTGTTGTTGAAGTTTATTCTAGCAATAAAGTTCACATCTACTTGTTCTTGGGCAACCAAAGAATTTAAAGGAACATCACGAGGATCAATAGAGGGTTGCTTGGTAAGTAGAGACATAATTAAATCAACTTTTTCATTGAGAGAGGTAATTTCCTCGACAGAGTTTACCTTCCTACTTGTTGGAGCGCGTTCGATGTGCCATAGGGAATAATTGGTCATCATCTCATCGAGAAGCTTCGTGGCAGCACCAAGTGTAGTTGACATAAAGGTTCCTCCCGCGGACGAATCTAACAGGTTCCGCGAGGTAAAGTTCAAGCCTGCATAAAAAGTCTGGATAACCATCCAGGTAGTCAAACCATGTGTAGGGCATTTCTTAACAAGAGATTTCATTCGTTCCCAAGATTGGGCAACGTGTTCATTATCCAATTGCTTAAAATTCATAATGTTACTCCTTAATTGGATAATTTTAGCAGGTGGGTAGGACTTCCCTATAAAAACATCTTTGCACTTATCCCAAGAATCTATGCTATTCCTAGGCAAAGATTGAAACCAGATTTTAGCTTCTCCCCTTAAAAAGAAAGGAAAGAGCTTGAGCTTAACAATATCACCTTCTACTTCTTTATACTTTTGCATATCACATAATTCAACAAAATTGTTCAAGTGTAAAGTAGCATCATCTCCAGCACCAGAGAATTGATCTCTCATAACAAGGTTTAGCAAGGCAGGTTTAATTTCATAAGAGGTAGCTGAAGTGGCAGGTGTGGCAATGGGGGTGCAGATAAAGTCTTGGTTGTTATGATGTAGCACATCAGAAATTTTCCCTCAGTAAAGATACCAAGGTTTGTCTCCAGTAGGACTCCGGTGATGATAAGTAGGTGTCAGCGGCGCAACTGATGCGGACCTGCACACAGACACAAATAACTTTGTTCCCAACGAAGTTCAGAGAGGTTGTCAATCTCTACGATCTTGTTGTTCACAAAGGATCAAACACAAGGGATAATGATAGCAACTGAAAGTAAAAGCAGAAAAGTAAATGAGTGTGGGAAAAGTGATGAGGATATGGACCGGGATACGTGATGTTCACTAGTGATTTCTCTCTCCCAAAAGACGATAAAACTGCTATGCGAGGTGAACAAATTACAGAAGGGCAATTGACAGGATTATGAACGCACCGCAACGTTAACTATGCTACAAAAGAAAGGAAGAGGCTCAAAAGCATGGGCAGAACGCCAAAATAAGTAGACCGAAATCCAACTGCATCTACTACTAATCATCCACCTTGAGATATCTATCCAGAACATCTCGCTGGTATTAAGTTGCGAGCCCCACCCAAAGTGTAAACCCAAAGCAACAGACAACTGCATTAAAAAGCACTTTGCGTAAAGTAAACAATCCTTTCAACCGCGGTTACAAGCACCGTTGTTTTCCCCCTTGTGGCAACATCACATCCCCTAGACTTATGTTTCTGTCACTCAAGCGTGTCATCAGGGAGCATGAACCCATCATCGAGCATAACGTTCCCTCTTGGGGTTACTACCTACTACTTGGCCAAAAATAAACAGCAACGGAGAACATGCAAGAATTACTTAAGAACAAAAATATAAAAGATAAGAACCAAATATATTACTCTATCACAATCTGAACATAATCTCATAATCCATCAGATCCCATCAAAATCAGCATAGCAACAGCAGAAAGATTACAAAAGTTCCTCGATCATGTAGGGCAGCTCACGAGGTCTAAACCATGAAGAACAAAGAGGGGAGGAGAACATCACATAGCTACTGATCACGGACCCATGGTCCAAAGGAAACTACTCACGGCACATCCGGGAAGCATCCATGGTGGAGAGGAGATTCCCGGAGGTCGGCCCTCCCTCCGGCAGGGTGCCGGGAAGGGGTCTGCTGGTGCTCCCGATCTCGGAAGCGCGGCGGCGGCGGAACAGAGGCGAGATTGCGAAAAAAGGTTCTGGCCTCGAGGGTTTCTCGTCACTGAGAATATATAGGTGAAGGGGGCAGCCAGGGGGCCACCAGGGGTCCAGACGCCCCCCTGGCGCGGCCAGCCCCTAGGGCGCGCCACCAGGGCGCCTGGGCCCCTGGTGGTGGCCCTCTGGCCCCACTCAGGTTCTTCCGGAAGGTTCTTCTGCACTGATTTTTTATCTGATTTTTCCCGAATTTTTGGAGCACTTTTTATGTGGGGGAAAACTGAAATAGAAAAACAGCAGAAAACAGGAACTGGCACTGTGGTGCACTGAGTTAATAGGTTAGTCCAAATATGATCAAAAGTGTATGAAAGTGTATCTAGATCATAGCAATATCACACAAAACATGCATGGAGCAAGGAGAAATTATAGATACGTTTTGGACGTATCAGCACCGACGTAGGAGTCCACGACTAATAAGGAAGGCTTAAACCTGGCGTGTAAGGCAAGCTTAGGGTTAGGAAATACTATCTGTAATCTAGGACAGACTCCCCGGGACGTGGCCGACTATATAAAGGCTTGGAGGGGAGACGTCGAGATCAACCAATATACAATCTGTAACCCTAGCCTTGTGCGCACTAGCCTTGGCTTTCCCTGTAATCGCATCTCCAAGCAATAATATCGAGCAGGAACGTATCCTCCTCTTAGCCGACGAGTTATCGTCCAACCTGTGCCTCTCATGACTAACCCAGGGTCCCTGACCATGGGATCTTCCTGGGTTGATCCCCGTCAACGTCTAGCCTCCGGTGGCACTGGCCACGGCGGCGCTTCGCCGTAGAAGTGCTAAGGGCCACGGGGAGGCTTGGGGGCGGCACGAAAATGTGTCTCGCGCCCGTGCGCATCGCTTGGTGCACAAGGGGGACCTCGAGGAGGCCCCGTGCCACGCCGGCGACGACTCGCACGGCGGCCGGAGCTACTGGAAGAAGGCGACGGAGATTGGGGGCACGGGAGGAGCCGAGGTTAGGGGGGATCTGCTCACTGGAGCACGAGGAGAACGATGGCGTCCACGGCGGGGTCGGGGGAGCGCTGCAACCGGCAAATCGACGACGGCGAACGTGCGGCTTCGGCGACGATTCATGGAGAAATCCTGCGTCTACGTGACGAAGGAGCTGGCCATCTTCTGCACGGCGACGTAGGCGTGCCCGGCGCTCCCTCTGGACAACTTGTCTGGAGCTCTGGCTGGCTGGGAGCACGCGTGTGTGCGGCGGCGCTCTCCGGCGAGCTTCGGCTTGCGCGAGAATGGCGAAGAAGGAGAGGGAGAGCTAGCAGGAGAAGGGGGAGGTGGTGCGGGGTGTTCTGGGCGTCTCCTTGGCGTCGAGAGAGGGGCAGGGGAGGCCTAGGTGGCCAGCTGTTGCGGGCATGCTCGCCACGGTGGCGAGCTTCCTGCTCTGGCGCCGGGAAGAAGACGATGGTGCCCCTGGTGGGCTGGGTCGGGGGAAAGGATAGTTGGGCTGGGGGAAAAGGGTTAGTTAGGCCGCTGGCCCGTAGGGGTGGGCTAGATTAGGTTTTTCCTTTTCTTTATATTTATTGTTTCTGTTTTCTTTCTCTTCTTTGTGTTTTGCCCCAAATAAAATATGAGGGAATTTTATAAAAATGCCCAAAGTATTTATAAAATCCTAAGTAGCCAGTGGCAAGCCACTTTTAGGTTTTGGGCATTTTTGAAATTCAAAACATTTGAATTTCAATTCAATTAGGGGTCAAATTTAATTTCGAGAGCACCTTATAAATTTTAGAAAATTCCATGGGCATGGGAATGAACCCAAACCACTTTTGCCAAGATCAGCAACAATTCTAGGAATTTTCCAAATGTTCAAAAGATTTTTGGAAAAAGATTTTTATCTGGCCATTTAAATTAAATTCTCAGGGCTTCTTCTTTCCCCATTTTTGAATTTCATTTGAATTTTTAACATGATGCAAAGGATCAAACAAGGCCTAGCACTTACCCTAGTTGGGGTTCTGACACCGAGGTTTTAAGATTGTCTCCCGTAGGACTACGATAATGATAAGTAGGCGGTGAAGTGAACAATGGCGCCGATCACAACTCAAGGTTGCTTACTTCACCTGGACCTGTACACAACACAAATAACTTTGCTCCCGACGAAGTTCGGAGAGGTTGTCAATCTCTCCTGTCTTGTTGTTTACAAAAGATCAAAACACAAGGGATAATGATAATGATGATAGCAACTGAAAGTAAAAGCCGAAAAGTAAATAAGTGTGTAAACAATGATGAGAATATGGACCGGGGTCCCATGATGTTCACTAGTGATGTCGCTCTCCCAAAAGACGATAAAACTGTTATGCGAGGTACACAAATTACAGATGGACAATTGACAGGATTATAAACGCACCGCAATGCTAACTATGCTACAAAAGAAAGGACGAGGCTCCAAAGCATGGGCAGTACGCCAAAATAAGTAGACCGAAATCCATATGCATCTACTACTAATCATCCACCTTGAGATATCTATCAAGAACATCTCGCTGGTATTAAGTTGTGAGCCCCACCCAAAGTGTAAACCCAAAGCAACAGACAACTGCATTAAAAAGCACTTTGCATAAATTAAACAATCCTTGCAACCGCGGTTACAAGCACCGTTGTTCTCCCCCTTGTGGCAAAAACACATCCCCTAGACTCATGTTTCTGTCACTCAAGCATGTCATCAGGGGCATGAACCCACAATCGAGCATAAAATTCCCTCTTGGAGTTACTACCTACTACTTGACCAAAGCAATAAACACTAACGGAGACCATGCAAGAATTACTTAGTAACAAAAATATAAAAGATAAAAACCAAATATATTACTCTATCACAATATGAACATAATCTCATAATCCATCAGATCCCATCAAACTCAGCATAGCAACAGCAGAAAGATTACATATGTGCCTCGATCATGTAGGGTAGCTCACGAGGTCTAAACCATGAAGAACAAAGAGGGGAGGAGAACATCACATAGCTACTGATCACGAACCCATGATCCAAAGGAAACTACTAATGGAACATCCGGGAAGCGTCCATGGTGAAGGGGAAGCTCCCGGAGGTCGATCCTGCCTCCGGCAGGGTGCCGGGAAGAAGTCTGCTGGCGCTCCCGATCTTGGAAGCGCGGCGGCGGCGGAACAGAGGCGAGATCGCGAAAAAGGGTTCTCTTCTCAGAAGTTTCACGTCACATGGAATATATAGGCGAAGGGGGTAGCCAGGGGGGCCACCAGGGGTCTAGGCGCCCCCTGGCGCGGCCAAGCACTTGGCCGCGCCAGGTGGCTGCATGGGCACCTGGTGGTGGCCCCCCAGCTCTCCTTCGGGGTTCTGGAGGCTTCCGATGCGCTGATTTTTTAACCGATTTTTCTCGAATTTTTAGCGCACTTTTAATATGGGGGAAACCTGGAATAAAAAAACAGCAGAAAACAGAAACTGGCACTGGGGTGCACTGAGTAAATAGGTTAGTCCAAATATGATCAAAAGTGTATGAAAGTGTATCTAGATCATAGCAATATCACACAAAACATGCATGGAGCAAGCAGAAATTATCGATACGTTTGGGATGTATCAACATCCCCAAGCTTAATTCCTGCTCGTCCTCGAGTAGGTAAATGATAACAAGTATAATTTATGTGGTGACATGCTAGCAACCATATAAGAAATTTGAAAAGTAAAGCAATCAAGGTATGTGATTCAATTCAAGTCATAACATGAAAGAGTCTATATTAGAATTGAAACAAGTAACAAAAGAACATTAGGTGCAAGAGCTCTCGCTGTCCGTGACTCGAATGTCTCCAAATTGTGTTTGCGTGCAAGAAGGGGGATAGGGAATACGAGAAAAAGTATTTTTGTTGAGAACTCAATGTACTAAAGTTTCATAGTTGGTCCTCTTTGGAATCTTATCTTCACTCGTCCCCAGACCACTAGCCAGGTACAAATCAATTCGATCCACTCCTTTTCGATATTTTGAGCACTCATGCAATGGATGAGCGTAAGCACGAAAGTTGAAACTTAGGATGGCAAAGAGAGAAATATGGTGGAGGAGGAAGACAAAAAGGTGAGAAAGGCTCACATCAATGAGGACAATCATAGGCGAGAAGGCCAAATGATAGATATGATGTGAGGAGTAGGTATTGCCATGCAACGGATGCACATATGAGCTAAGTAAGCTCTCCAATGGAACTAGTGGGGGTGCATCTAACTTGCTCGCTCATGAAGACCTATAGCTCTTTTGAGGAGGCTCCTCCTTGGAATATGCAAGTCAAGTTATATAGTGTGAAGGTCCCCACATAGCTATATGCATGAATGATCATCTCTATGGAGTACAAGGATAAGAGGGAGTACTAGTGTGGATCTTTCAAAAGGATAGTAGTGTTGCCCCTTTCTCTCTTTTTATTTTCTTTTTCTCTTTTTTCTATTGTTTTGTATTTTTTTGGTGGCCTTAATGGCTCTTTCTATTTAACACTCATTTGTCCTCTTTGGGATCTTTTATTTGGTCCACTTTTGGATCTTTTCCTCACTTAAGGGAAAAACTCTAATTTACACGAGGGTATAAAAGATCTTTCACACTTTATAAGGTACTCAAAACATAAAGAAGATGTAGCTATCATGAGGTATGCAATGTATGCCTCTGCCAGTGTAGCAGGAACATGTATGACATGAAGATCAAGTCATGAAGAGGTGGATGTTGCAGGGCAATATATCTCGGAAAGGCTATGAAAATGCCTTGATAGGAAGGTATGGTGGCTGTTTTGAGGAAAGATATAAGGGGATTTATGATGACAGAGCGTATCATGCCAAGGGTTTGGATGTACCGACAAAGGTTGACGCCAACTCTCGGAGTGACAAGAAATCAATGCACGGCACATGAGAGGCTAGCAAATATGAGGAGGTGGAAGTGTCAACTTTCAATACTTACATTAGTCCGAAGAACTCATGCACTTATTATCGATAACTCTCAATCTAATAAGGAGGTTCACAAAGAGACAAGTACCTCGAGGAGGAGTGTATGGGGGTTTGGTTATCCTGGCGCATCCTCGACTCATGGTACGTGAGTGTACTTTAGTATCCGATCCCTCCAAAGATTAGCGATCCATCTAGTAGCTAGAGTTCTCAACTAGTTTTGTAGGTTTTGAAAATAAACACGGATTGCCCAAAATACGACACCTATCACTAATAGGCTAAAGCTCTTGACACCAAAAGTTCAAACATTACTCACATCAATACCTCAAAACTATTGCAAGTTACTACAAAAATTAAATAGCAACCTCACTTACTGTAAGTCCAAGTATGTGATCAGAGGGGGAGGGGGTGAATGATCACTTCAAATTTTTGCATGAAACTATGAAGTGAAGCATAACTTAGCAGCAGAAGAAATTCAACAGAAAGGTAAACAGTGAGGCAGAACTGGATTGAAGCACACCATAGTGAATCAAAAGCATCGAATCAATTGCATTGAATCAAATCACTGAAGCAATTGCTAAACTGAATGTAAGTGCGGAAAGTAAAACGAACTCTTGACTCGGCGATGTTTGTTCGACCAGTTCACACTCTGCAAAGTGCTACGTCTGGTTGGAGGAACTTGTGATTGAACACAGGAGCTAACCTATCTCCGTCCGTATCTCCACCGCACCAATCTCCTTGAGCTTGGTCAGTTCTTCACTCGTGGTTGATTAGTGAGGAAATCACTGAAACCTTTGACAAACTGGACTTCGAGGCGACAATAACTCTTCGCTCTCTGAAGAACAACTCTCTAACCGTCTAGGAGAATTGCAGTTCTCCAAGATAAAAAGGCTAGAAAACTTCTTCCTAAGTCATAGTGAATCAACTCAGATCAATATGACTTATGCTTCGGTGGATGGGTTTTTGGTTTTCTTCGGTGGGGTTGCTCTCTTCCTTCACTGTTAGAAAATATTCTTGGAGCAGCCACCCACCAATGAGGGCGGGGGTGGCGTATTTATAGGTGGCAATCCCTAGGAGCGAAATGTCTTAAATGACCCGATGCGACAGCTTGACACCTGTCCGCAACGGTCGGATTTCCAATCAAAGCGCAAATTTACTTGAGGAACAAATAAATCTGACTCACGGACTTGGTTATGCTTCAGAAGCCGAAAGAACAAAGTCTTCGTTGGTGAAGCATTACCTAGTGCACATGAGATTTCTCATCTCTGGCTTCTCACAGGTTTGGATTCGATCTGAGTCTTTTTCACCAAAACCTTCAGAGTACATTTACTAAACCCCTCTTGATAGTACGATTTTTCCTACGACTCAAAGAAGTGAAAAAGAACTACGCAAAAACTACTAAGTCTTGCGCCATCTTGGTCATCTCCTTCGATGAGACGTGCTTCAGGATTCCTTATCTTTTTTTGGGGGTCAACATCCGTGATGAGCTTCACTCCAGAGGATATGCTTCAGTAAATATGTAAATCTTCGTTGAAGCTTTATTACCAATCTATAACTTCAGGAACCTAACCATCTGTTTTACACTAGAAAACTTGTTACTTCCTCTACTGTTTTGTCGAACAATATCCAAAACTCATGGGGGCATAACTTTGCTCTTACAATCTCCCCCTTTTTGGACTATTGTTGACAAAACAGGCATCGATAAAAATATGGAATTTTTGAGTTGAGTTGAGAGCAAACTCTAAGATATGAAGCTTTTGACTCCCCCTGAATGCAAGCATCGAAGATTTATATAATCGAAGTGAATGCTTGATGAAGTATATCCTTGATGGGAAGCCTAGCACATATCTTAGCGAATCAATTGCATTTAAAAGATGTTAGTCTTGAAGAATATGCAATCATCCAATGACCTGTGAAATTAATGAGAATAAGCACCTGCAAGAAAAAGATATACGAGAGCAACTTGCAAGCACGGGGGTTATTAACACATAAAATGTAGCAGTTCACATACGAAATAAAACTTAAGTTACAACTCAATCGAAGCGAATGGAAAGTTTGTTGTAACTTAACACACAAAAGATCGAATCAAAAACCTAAACCCCGTAGTGAATCTAAACTCAATCGATGCTACATTCTCCCCCGTTTTTTTAATAATTGGAAAAAAGGTTGAGATGCAGATCAAGAGTATTTACTCGTTTGCTGCAACCCGGGGACCCTGTGGAATGTCTTCTCCCGAAGAAGATGCATCTCCTGAAGTGTCTCCTTCGGTGGAAGCAGGCGACTCCATTTCTTCAATGTCCAGCGGCGCTTGAAGCAAATCAAGATCATTGTCGTTGAGAGGGTCATCTTCTTGCTTCGATGGGTGGGAGTCTTCATCAGAGAGAGCATCAGGGCGAATCTGTTCAGCTGTGTTAACAAATAAGACTTCATCAATCTTTTCCAGCGGAGGGATCTTTGGGTTGGGGCGGTCTATCGAATCATTTCTGGAGAAGTGGAGTTGAAGATGTGGATACTCCTTGAAAATCCGATCAGCTTCAAGCTTCTTTACTGAGTTGAACTTCCTTAAACCTTTCCTTAGTGGCGCTTCAAAACCTTCAGGTACTGGTTATTGTTCAGAGCAATGTTGCCAACTCGATTGATTTCATCAGAGAGATGTTGCATTTGGCGTTGATTGCCTTCAATGAAGTTTTCCAGCATCTGTTGTGAGCGAATGCCAACTTCAAAGTGATAAACTTCTTTCTGGGAAGACTTCGACATGTCACGTTCATTGACATGTTGTCTGACTCCGACATATGTGGCAAATGGATCATTGGGCCTTTGGAAGATATTCATTGTATCAAGCACAGGAGGACAGAACATCTTCGGGTGATGCTTTGCAACAAAGTCTTCACTACGTCCATGGTTGCAAATGGCTTGGAGCCAAGGAGCATATGGCTTCAATTGATGTACAAGTTCAGCAGCTTGGACCATGTAGCGGAGAAAACAATCCTCGAAGTCAAACACATGACCATGGGTAAGCTTCAGCAAAGCATGACGTGTATGATAATGAATGTTGGATTCATCATTTGCAGTGCTGAGAGGCATCAGTGAGTTAGACAAGATATAAAACCAAGTCTTCGATAAGCATACCAGATGCTTCGGGTGAATGTTTTCTGGCATGTGGTCTCCAGTGACTTCGGGATCCAGCAGTGAAGAAAATTCAGCTTCAGTAGGATCAGGCATCAAGTGAACCTTTGCAAGATTTCCAGTGTGGCGTGGGATGTTCACAATGTCCATGAATTCATCAGAATGCATCCGAAAAACTTTGCCTTGAATCATCCACTCAAGTTCCCAAGTGCTTGTGTCATCAGGATTTCCAGAGACATAGAGAGTGGCATAGAATTGCTTCACTATCTCGGAGTTGAATGGTGTTTCCATGGAAAAAAAGCTGGTAAGATTTTGTGCTTCGATGGTTTCCATAATGTTCTGGAAGCACGTTGCAGAAGTTAAACTTCGCATATCCAAATACTTGTGCCTGAATAGAACACACTTCTGGCAGTATAGCTTCGTGTACAGAATCTGCTGCTCGGCTGTCCAGAAGCGAAGGTCATCAGCAGTCCGGGGTGAATCATAAGGACTTGCGCCAAAGAAGCGAAGCTTCTGGCGATGAACTTCGAGGTCAAACTCAGGACCATGTCTTGAAGAAGAACCATCTCCCAGGAATATTGGAAATGTTTCTCGTGGGTAGATGGAGTACAGTTGGGTATCTTGGGCAGGAGTGCAATGATGAGTTTTCCTTCGAGCAACTACGGCTCTCTCTTGAGGTTGGGTCATAATGGCCAATTCATTGTCTTCTGCTTCTGCATCGGCTTCAGGCTCTTCTGGAACAACTTGTTCTTTGGCTTCGCCTTCTTGGTCTTCGGACTCATCCGCAGAGTGAGCCGAAGAATAATCTCTGGATGGAACAGGTATGTCTTGAGCTGGAGGAGATGGCTCAGGCTCAAAATTGTCGTGGTGCGATGGTTGTGGAGCGGGTTGAGGAGGAGGTGGAGGTGGAGCACGGGGTGGAATGGCTTTGGGAGCAGTTGGCTTTGCAATAGGGGTTGGAAGAGTGATGATCTTGCATCGAGGGGGCAAAGCATGTCTTGGGGCCTTCTTGGCCAGATGAGAGCTCACCTCATCAGCTTCGTCTGCGTCAGAGATCAGACGGCGCTTCCTTTATTGCAGCTGGGGAAGGGGAGAGGCTAGTTGCTTGAGCATGGCTTCGCGCTTCTTGGAATCAAGAGCCATGACGGAAGCATTATGCGTCTTGCAACATTCTTCAATGGAAGATTTTATCTTGCCTTGAAAAACTTGAATATTATGCTTTGACTTTTCATTGACATCAACAATTTTCTTCGAAGCAGCTTCGGCTTCGTTCTTGAAGTCTTCATCTGATTCAGCATCTGCTTTCTTCTTAAACTTCAGAATTTTGGCAGATTCAGATATGTCCCTAGCATGCAAGTCCCTTAGCTGATTGTATAAAGTTTCAATCATGGCAGAAAGAGTTGGTGAAATGTAAACATCTCCAACATCAACAGCTTTGGGATCAACAGCTTCAGCGAGCTGGAAAAATGCCTGATTCAGTCTCAAACAGTCCCATAATTCACCTTCTCTTGCATCTGGGAAGTTGTGGTGACTATGCTCAGCTTCTTCATGAGCTTCGGGGGCAGGAGCTGCGACTGGCTTCGGAGCGACATCCTTTGGAGCCATGTCTACAACGGCTTCCTTCTGAGAAGCTCTAGCAGCCTTCTCTGCTTGCTTAGTTCGAATGATATTCAATTGAGCCTGGCGCTTGGCTTTGGCTTCACTAAGCTGTTTGGCTTCGGCAGCAGCCTTAGCCTCTTGAGCTTTCACTTCAGCGAGCTTGCGCTTCGCTTCAGCTTTCTGATTTGCTTCAGCAAGATCTTTCCTTTGCCTCTCTAACAAAGCAGCATCTCTATCAACCTTTTCTTTTGCTTTAGCTTCTTTATCAGCCTTAGCTTGGGCTTGTGCTTCAGCATGAAGTCGTTCAGCTTCAGCACGGTCTCTCTTTCGCATCTCTGCTTCAGACAACTTCTTGGTGCCAACCTGGGCATAAGTTTGTCCAGGCTTGGCAACCGAGGTTTTCAGCTTTGAAGCTTTGGCTGGTTCAGGAGCTTTTGCTTCGGGCTGACCAGCAGGCTTCAGCTTCAGGTCATGCCTTTCCTTCGTTCTCTGCTCAGCAGGAACCAGGTGGCGAGGTGGGTTTGAAGCCAATGGAGCCTCAACCACCAAGTTGGTCATATCAATCCTTGGCCTAGGAGCTGGGGGATCAGTTGGATCTTGAATCCGTACACCTCTCGAAGCAGGCGGTTTTTCTCCAGCCTTCTTCTTCAAAGGCTTTCAAAGCTTTGGTCTCTTTGGACTAGGGGGAACAGGGGAGTGCTTAGACACATCATCTGCATCTTCACCAGGATCTTCACCAAGAGAATCTTCAAGCTGTGCAGCAGCATCAGCTTCATCATCGGCTTCATGATCAGCTTCTTGATCACTCTCTTCTTCAGAAACAGCAGGAGGAGGTGAAGCACTCAATTTTCTAAGCCTTCACTTCTTAGGCTTCGATGCACCAGCTTTAGCATGGCCTTCAGCAGCTAATGCTTTGGCCTTCTTTTCTTCTCTGATTCTCTTCTTTTCAGCTAAAATATCAAGTCTCTTTTGTTCTTCAGGGTAATCATCTGGAGTCTTGAGATTATTCGGGTGAGGAACAGCTGGAGGCTTCGGGTAGTAATTTCTGCGATTTGCAGCAGTGTACTGAGCACACATAGCAGTTGTGTATCGATATGGTGGGCTGAAGGCAAACTGCATAGCCCACTTCCATTTTGGAATGCTCTTGTATTTGTACCACCTAACAGCCCAGTAGCATCGAATCTTTTGAATCCGAATCTTTATATTGCAGTTCTCCAAGATAAAAAGGCTAGCAAACTTCTTCCTAAGTCATAGTGAATCAACTCAGATCAATAGGACTTATGCTTCGGTGGATGGGTTTTTGGTTTGCTTCGGTGGGGTTGCTCTCTTCCTTCACTGTCAGAAAATATTCTTGGAGCAGCCACCCACCAATGAGGGCGCGGGTTGCGTATTTATAGGTGGCGATCCCTAGGAGCGAAATGTCTTAAATGACCCGATGCGACAGCTTGACACCTGTCCGCAACGGTCGGATTTCCAATCAAAGCGCAACTTTACTTGAGGAACAAGTAAATCTGACTCACGGACTTGGTTATGCTTCAGAAGCCGAAAGAACAAAGTCTTCGTTGGTGAAGCATTACCTAGCGCATATGAGATTTCTCATCTCTGGCTTCTCACAGGTTTGGATTCGATCTGAGTCTTTTTCACCAAAACCTTCAGAGTACATTTACTAAACTCCTCTTGATAGTACGGTTTTTCCTACGACTCAAAGAAGTGAAAAAGAACTACGCAAAAACTACTAAGTCTTGCGCCATCTTGGTCATCTCCTTCGATGAGACGTGCTTCAGGATTCCTTATCTTTTTTTGGGGGTCAACATCCGTGATGAGCTTCACTCCAGAGGATATGCTTCAGTAAATATGTAAATCTTCGTTGAAGCTTTATTACCAATCTATAACTTCAGGAACCTAACCATCTGTTTTACACTAGAAAACTTGTTACTTCCTCTACTGTTTTTTCCAACAATATCCAAAACTCATGGGGGCATAACTTTGCTCTTACACTTACCTACTTCCAAGACAAGACACAACTCAGTGCAACAACCAACTCTCTTAACAAGATAAACATGAAAACTAAAGAGAGTTCCAGCAACAAACTAAACAAAAGCCGAGGCTCTTGCTAAAGACAAACTAAGACTAAAACTAAACATGGCAGTAGCTACGAAAAGATAAAGAACACACAACAGCAAAAAGATAAGCACGAAAAATCCTATGATGTGTTCTAGATTGAAGTTGAGCTTGTTTCTCTCCCACACAAAGTAAGACGGGGTCTAAATTGTTATGAACAGCAAGCAAAGCTAAAGAAAACTAAAAATAAAACCTAAGAGCGAGACACTCCAAGCTTAGCACATAACGCATAAGTGATAAAATATAGTGAGACGAAGGACGAACTGATGATTGTTGATGGAGAAGGGGATGCACGGGGGCATCCCCAAGCTTAGACACTTGAGTCTCCTTGAATATTTTTTGGGGAGGCATGGGGGCATCCCAATGCTTGAGATTTTGACACTCCTGGATCTTCTTTCATCATCTTCCATCGCACACTTGAAAATTCCCTTCATACATAAGTCGTCATAAGCTGATTAGAGAGGTTAGTACCCTTAATAAAATAAGTTTTCCCCACTGAATATAAAGATATTCTTGAAGAGCTACTGTTTGTCAAGATTTCCAAAAGGTTTTTGCAAAGAAAAAACAAGCTTAAGGTTTTCACAAGTAAGGAGAGATAAAACGTGGTAGAATCTGTGAAAAACAGAACAACAGGTAGTAGAAATTTTTCCGGGGCACTTCTGCAACTCAAATAAAAAAACTCAAAACATACGAAAGTTTAAAAATTGTATAGAGCACGCTGTGTAACAACTTCAGCTCAAAAAGATGAATTTGTGATTTGATCCGATTTTTTCCGTCAAGAAGACAGAATTTGTTTTCTAGACAGCATGTCACAACTTTTGCTTCCCTTGTCATAAGAGGCTATAACTTGGCACAAAGCTTAAAAATAAATATACAATGATGTTGCTACAGTAGTAAAATCATCAAGACCACTAAAAACAGAAGTAAAAACATCTTGGGTTGCCTCCCAACAAGCGCTTTCTTTTACGCCTTTAAGCTAGGCATAAAGCAAAAGATCAAGTTGTATCAATCGAATCATCAAAAAGCTCTTCAATTGTACAGCTAGTATTATGAGGTCTTTCAAATAAAGGCCTAATGAAGATACTTCTAGGGAGAAAACCAAAAGGCGGAAAATTCATGGGAGTTTCATTTATAAATTTATCAAAAAGAGGTATTTCTTCCAGAGTTTTCACGGTTTCAACTTCCTTGGCAATGGGTGGATTATTTTTGGGTCTGGGAACCTTAGGGACATAATTGAACTTAGGTTCCTATCTTGCCGGAGTCTCTACTTTTTTTGGTTTGATTGAGGAGAAAGTAGTTCCTGGAGTATTAATGATTTCCTCAATCTTATCACTCCTAGAAGGATCCATATCATGGGATTTGATGGTCTCCAAAGTTTTAATAATTTTAAGCATGGAGCTATCAAGCCTATTCAAATTCCCTTGAATCTTGCGATCCAAATCATTTATCCTAATTATACTTGTTATTTCTAACTCTATCTTTTCAAAATATTTCATAATGTGAGCTAAAGTTATATCTTCTTGTATTCTAGCAACAAGGAGATTTCCAAATAGATTTTCAATAACATTAAGAGACTCCCAAATTGGGGCTTCCAGGAAATTCCCATTGATAGCAGTATCTAATATGAACCTATTCCAAGGAGTAATCCCAACATAAAAATTTCTAAGCAGGATAGTAGTGGATTGCTTCTTGGTGGCTCTTTTATGAGAATCATTAATTCTATACCAAGCATCTTTTAAACTTTCACCACATTTTTGTTTAAAGGTGAGAACTTATGTCTCAACAAAGGAAAAAGGACCAGACATAATGATAGCTACTAGCAAGATAAATATATTTTTTGTGATTTTTGACATAAGACACAAAGATAAAAACTGAAAGGTAAACTAACAAGACTAAAATGTAAAGGTAAAAGGTAGTGGGAAACTCCCCTATCTTATCACTCGGAGTCCCCGGCAATGGCACCAGAAATTTGCTTGATACCCGAGAGAGGATAATTGCTTCTCGCCCTTCGTTGGTTACCCCAAGTGGAAGGTCAGATGCAGCGTAGCGGCAAGTTTCCCTCGGTGAAGATAACGAGGTTTTAAGATTGTCTCCCGTAGGACTCCGGCAATGATAAGTATGGGGTGAATTGCACAATGGCGCCGTTCACAACTCAAGGTTTCTTACTTCACCTGGACCTGCACACAACACAAATAACTTTGCTCCCAACGAAGTTCAGAGAGGTTGTCAATCTCTCCGGTCTTGTTGTTCACAAAGGATCAAACACAAGGGATAATGATAGCAACTGAAAGTAAAAGCAGAAAAGTAAATTAGTGTGGAAACAGTGATGAGGATATGGACCAGGATACGTAATGTTCACTAGTGATGTCTCTCTCCCAAAAGACGATAAAACTGCTATGCGAGGTGAACAAATTACAAAAGGGCAATTGACAGTATTATGAACGCACCGCAACGCTAACTATGCTACAAAAGAAAGGAAGAGGCTCAAAATCATGGGAAGAACGCCAAAATAAGTAGACCGAAATCCAACTGCATCTACTACTAATCATCCACCTTGAGATATCTATCCAGAACATCTCGCTGGTATTAAGTTGCGAGCCCCAACCAAAGTGTAAACCCAAAGCAACAGACAACTGCATTAAAAAGCACTTTGCGTAAAGTAAACAATCCTTGCAACCGCGGTTATAAGCACCATTGTTTTCCCCCTTGTGGCAACAGCACATCCCCTAGAGTCATGTTTCTGTCACTCAAGCGTGTCATCAGGGGGCATGAACCCACAATCGAGCATAACGTTCCCTCTTGGAGTTACTACCTACTACTTGGCCAAAGCAATAAACAGCAAAGGAGAACATGCAAGAATTACTTAGGAACAAAAATATAAAAGATAATAACCAAATATATTACTCTATCACAATCTGAACATAATCTCGTAATCCATCAGATCCCATCAAACTCAGCATAGCAACAGCAGAAATATTACATATGTGCCTCGATCATGTAGGGCAGCTCACGAGGTCTAAACCGTGAAGAACAAAGAGGGGAGGAGAACATCACATAGCTACTGATCACGGACCCATGGTCCAAAGGAAACTACTAATGGCACATCCGGGAAGCGTCCATGGTGAAGGGGAAGCTCCCGGAGGTCGATCCTCCCTCCGGAAGGGTGCCGGGAAGAAGTCTGCTGGCGCTACCGATCTTGGAAGCGCGGCGGCGGAAAAACAGAGGCGAGATCATGAAAAAGGGTTCTCTTCTAAGAAGTTTCACGTCACGTGGAATATATAGCCGAAGGGGGGCAGCCAGGGGGCCACAAGGGGTCCAGGCGCCCCCCTGGCGCGGCCAAGCCCTAGGCCGCGCCAGGTGGCCGCCTGGGCACCTGGTGGTGGACCCCCGGCCCTCCTTCGGGTTCTGGAGGCTTTCGATGCGCTGATTTTTTTCCGTTTTTTCTCGAATATTTGGAGCACTTTTAATATGGGGGAAACCTAGAATAAAAAAAACAGCAGAAAACAGTAACTAGCACTGGGGTGCACTGAGTAAATAGGTTGGTCCAAATATGATCAAAAGTGTATAAAGTGTATCTAGATCATAGCAATATCACACAAAACATGCATGGAGCAAGCAGACATTATCGATACGTTTGGGACGTATCAACATCCCCAAGCTTAATTCCTGCTCGTCCTCGAGTAGGTAAATGATAACAAGCATAATTTCTGTGGTGACATGCTAGCAACCATATAAGAACTTTGAAAATTAAAGCAATCAAGGTATGTGATTCAATTCAAGTCATAACATGAAAGAGTCTATATTACCATTGAAACAAGTAACAAAAGAACATTAGGTGCAAGAGCTCTCGCTGTCCGTGACTCGAATGTCTCCAAATTGTGTTTGCGTGCAAGAAGGGGGATAGGGAATACGAGAAAAAGTATTTTTGTTGAGAACTCAATCTACTAAAGTTTCACAGTTGTTGCTCTTTGGAATCTTATCTTGACTCGTCCCTTGACCACTAGCCAGGTACAAATCAATTCGATCCACTCCTTTTCGATATTTTCAACACTCATGCAATGGATGAGCGTAAGCACGAAAGTTGACACTTAGGATGGTGAAGGGGAAGCTCCCGGAGGTCGATCCTCCCTCCGGCAGGGTGCCGGGAAGGAGTCTGCTGGCGCTCCCGATCTTAGAAGCGCGACGGCAGCGGAACAGAGGCGAGATCGCGAAAAAGGGTTCTTTTCTCAAAAGTTTCACGTCACGGGGAATATATAGGCGAATGGGGGAAGCCAGAGGGAGCACTGTAACGCCCCGGTAATCATGCAACAGTAATCACCTTGTTTAAAGCCAGGGCATCATGATTAAACAAGGGATAACCCCTCTTGATCAAATCTAGTTCAAATCCAAACTCCATTTGGCTTTTCAAAACAAAGTGGAAATGAAACTTAATCCAAAAATATTGCAACCACTTTTATTAAATTCATAATAATCATTAGTTCATATTAAAATAATAGTGGGCATTTATTACAAGGTTTAAATATTGTAAACAAATCAAAACAATAGCAAAACAGTAGCATCTGACCCCTTTTAAATAAAATAAAAAAATGCAATTTAATTTATATGGGCACGAAGCATTTTGTGGAACTATTATAAAGTGCATCACTAATTTTGGTACATGTTTCACATTTTACAAAAAGGAAACAATAGCCAAGTAAATAAAACAAAAGAAAATCGGAAAAGAAAAGGAAACCTAAACTACTAAGGCTCGCATAGGGCTAAGCCTCCCACTGGCCCAACCCCTAGCCCACCACGGCCCAGCCCCCCCTCACTCGTCCCCTTCCTCTGTTCACAGGGGGGGTGTGGCGCGCATCCTGTGGCCAGCCATGTCGTGGGCTTGCCGTGGAGGGTATCCGGCGGCTAGCCGGCGTGTATTAGACCCTGACCCTCCCGGCGGAATCCTAGCCTCCCTCCCCTTTTTCCGCATCGCACCCCCTTGCTTAGGTCCGACTGCACCGAGCCGCCCGTGTGCTCCCCGTCGCCAGCCGTCGTGCTCGTCGCGGCCAACGTCGAAGGATCGATGCCCGAGCATGTACAGGCGCTGCGACTCCGTCGTCCTCATCAACCTGTGCGAGGAATCGACCGGAGCCGCATCCTAGCCGACGCCCCCTTAACCTCTTCACCTCGCGGTCGCCGGCGCCATTGACGCCGATTCGATCCACCCCGACTACCTCCAGCTTCCCCGAGACCTCCTTGAGCTCCCGTATGAGCCCACGCACCCCCCGAACCCCTTCCATCCCTCCCTCATGTCCCGTAGCGCCATTGCCGCCGTTTTGATCTCCGGCCGCCGCTTGTGCTCCCCGTGGCCGTCGAGTAGGTCATCCTTGGCGTCAACCACGAGCACCCTTGGATGCGCAACCGGACACGCGTTCGATTCCCCCCTTATGCTTGTGTTTTTGTCGCCGGAGTGGCCGCGACGACCTCGCCGTGCTCCCTGCACCCGTCGGCTGCCATGGCCGGCCACACTGGTCGTCCTTCGTGGCCGCGCCCTCTCGCCTGCGCAGTGCGTTCTCCCACTCTGCCACACGAGGCCGTAGACCTCCCCACCCTGTCGCGGTTCCGCTCACCGGAACGCCCCCTCCTCCTCACCGTGCCCTGTTCGCCGCCGGTGGGTTTGGCGTGGACGCCAGTTGGGGTTAACCCCCCTGAGCCTCTGCCTGTTGGGCCCTTGTGCCCCTAATTGCTAGCAAATAAAAATTTGTTGGTAATTAGCCATGTGACTATGACAGTGGGGTCCAACCCCTATTAAAATTAATATAGTTAAAATAAATAGCCTCTGTTAGGCTGACAGATGGGCCCCATGCCCTTAACTTAATTAAATTGTTTAATTAGCACATGTGGGTATGACACTTGGGCCCCAGCTGTAAGTAATTAAAATTACTAATATATAAAATATGTGAGTCAATGACATGTGGCCCTCACTTCTATTTAAATTAAATAAAATGTTTTATAAATAATGTGAGGCTGACACATGGGGCCCACTGGCCAGTTTGACCACTCAAAGGCCCTTGCCTATGACATGTGGGTCCCATGTGTCAGGTTTGACCAGTCAAAGATGTTATTTTGGATAATGTTTAATAAACAATTAAATAAATCCAGGAATTCTTTTAAATTAAATAAAACTTTGAAATTCAATATCTTTTAAACCGTAACTCCGATGAAAATATTTTATATATGAAAATTGCTCAGAAAAATGCTAAGAATACAATACGCTACCCATACCCCCACCACACCCCTCTAACATACCGCACAAGGGACATTCCCTCTCCGATTGCATTGTCCGGTAAATACCCGGTACCGGTAGAACTTTCCGGATGGAAATGTTCTGAACATAAAAGTTGTTCGGAATGCATCAAAGATCACAGATACACTATCCACATGTGCTCAGATATTCATGACACTACATACATGGAACCTTCCCCCTCCGGGCCATTTGTCGATAATCACCCGGAGCCGGTATTTCATCCCCGGATGAATGCCCGCTTCGAGCAATACCCCTTGCACTACATTAGAACACCGTTAACATTGTGTTTGCCATGTCTTGTAAGTGTATTGCTATTATTGTCGTGTATTTATTGTTTCTCCCCCCTCTTATTGTCCGATAGACCCGGCGACCGCTGTCGATGCCCATGTGATCGACTACGTCGTTGACGACCGTACCCCTACCGTCGAGCTTCTAGGCAAGTAGAGCCATTCTCTTCCCCATATATCGCCTATCTTTCCATACTTTTATTGCACTAGGCATTGCTGCTGCTACGTTACAATCCTATTCAATTGCATAGCCTGTTTTTTTTGCCCCTTGATGTACCTTCCTTTATCCTATGCTGCCTATTATAATTATATGACATGTTCAGCAGTGAGCCCTGCGCATTGTTAGTCAATTAGGATTAGATAGCGGGTCGTGATCACTTTGGGGAGTGAACGCGAATACGATGATTATAACTGCATAAGTACGGTACAATGCAGACACCACCTAAGGCCCCTACCTCGGCTCTGCCGAGCCACATCAAGTCGAGCTATCGAGGAGTAATCCTCGTACTCCACTCGTTGCTGACTCTGTATAACCGCTCTAGGGTCCTGCACCCCGGTTGTCCTTAAGGTAAGAAGTCGAGCGACCCAACGGTGCCCGTGAGCGGTATTGCGTCGGGAACGACAAGGAGGGTACGACCGACGTTACTGGCGTGCTTGGCCCCTGCTCGTATCTCGCGAGAGTTAGCAAACCACGAAAGTCGAGCTCTACCAAGAGCACACGCGAGATAAGGTAAGGAGTCGGTTCACCTTGTTGGTAATCGCAGCGACTTGGTGGGACGACAGGGCAGGCACCGATGTACTAGTGGTCCTGACTAATGTCGTTGTCTGCGGTTCAGTTAAGTTGAGGCAATGATAACGGTTGTCACGCAGGTTAATTAAAATGCTAAATGGTTCGGTGGATGACTCGAGAGGCCCGTTGGTCTGTACGCACTACCTTCACGTGGGATAAGGAGTTATGGGCTCCCCTGCGTCGTAGTTTGTCTGAAAGCTCTTCAGACGTCAGCAGTACCGCGGCCTACGCCGGGAAGTGGTGTCTTCTTCTTCCGGACGGTGTATTTGGATTTGCTTTTGCTTCACCGGCCAGCCACGCACCGTGCAGGAGCGTGAAGGGTGAGGGTTCCTAGACCCCTGATCGCATAGGATATAGTCCGACGGATGGCCTCTCTGTTGAGCCTAGGATGGGCTGCAGCGTATCGGTTAGCTTTGGTGGAGCGTTCCCTAACAAGGTTCCCGCCACCCTGGAGATCCGAGCGTGCAGGCTGAACAGTAGTGCACCCCTGCAGGGAGTTTAATCTATTCAAATAGCCGTGTCCACGGTAACAGGACGCTTTATGATGAAGCTGGATGTTACCACTACAAACTACTACTATTAAACTGTATGGTTCCGGGTCTTCTTCCTCGCAGGGAGTCGAGGAAGGGAACTCGGAGGCATTATTATTATTAATTGTTACAACTTACTATTATACAATGATGCAGCAACTTCTGCTGCATTGTTATTACATTCATGTTATTGAACTGTTGGTTGTTTCTCTTCTCATGCTTCAAGACACGTCAGAAGATGCTAGTCTTCGATAGGCCTAGCTTCTTACCCTTATTCTTATTTCTACCTTGCAGTCCACTATATATAGCCTCCCCTTTACATTTGATACAAATGCATAAATTCTTAGTAGCGGACGTAAGACTCGCGGGTATACTAGATGCTCACCATTGCTTTATTTCCCCCCTTTTTGTTTTGCCTGATCGGCCGCTACAGTGGACGTTGGAGCCTTAGAGTCCCGGAGCAGGAGATCCCTGATGCCGACCACCGCAACATGAAGATCCCCGATGCATTCTACGACGGCGAGTTCCCGTTGACCAGGAGTAGTTTGGAGGTTCCCAGGCAGGAGGCCTCGCCTTTTCGATCGTTGTTGTCTTGTGCTAGCCGTCTTAAGGCAGATCATGTGTACCTTGTGTCTATACTCAGATACTTTTTCTTGCGCTAACTTTGTGCTTTCAAGCTGTTGTATTCGAGACCTCGTGGCCCCTGGCTTGTATTAAACAGCTTGTATTATTTTATTTGTAGAGTTGTGTTGTGATATCTTACCGTGAGTCCCTGATCTCGATCGTGTACCTTGTGTGTATGATTACTGTACACAGTCTGATTTTGGGGGCGTCACAGGAACCAGGGGTCCAGGCGCCCCCCTGGCGCGGCCAAGCCCTAGGTTGCGCCAGGTGGCCGCCTTGGCACCTCGTGGTGGCCCCCAGCCCTCCTTCGGGGGTTCTAGAGGCTTCCGATGCGCTGATTTTTCCCAAATTTTTGGAGCACTTTTAATATGGGGGAAACCTGGAATAAAAAAATAGCAAAAAACAGAAACTGGCACTAGGGTGCACTGATTTAATAGGTTAGTCCAAATATGATCAAAAGTGCATGAAAGTGTATCTAGATCATAGCAATATCACACAAAACATGCATGGAGCAAGCAGAAATTATCGATACGTTTGGGACGTATCACTGGGCACGTGTGAGGATTTCGCCAAGGTAGTAGATTTGTCTCTAGATGCCTTGTACTTTGCCTTCTTCAGTGCGCTCCACAAAGAGTACGGTGCTTACGACGCTGCTCCTGGCGGCGATGTAGAGGTAGAGGGGTTCTCTTTCTTTGGGGACTACAAGGCTTGGAGGGGTTGACAGGGTTTTCTTTAGGTCCGCGAGCGCGTTTTGCACTTCCTCTGTCCAAGCGAACTTTCCACCTTTCCTGAGTAGCTGGTAAAATGGCAGGGTCCTTTCTCCTAGCCGGCTAATGAAGCGGCTCAGGGCGGTGTGTCGTCCTGTGAGTTGTTTACTCCTTTTATGTTGACGGGTTCTTGCATTGTGGCGATTGCTTGAAATTTTTCTGGGTTAGCTTCGACTCCTCGCGCTGACACCATGTATCCTAGTTTCTTGCCGGCTAGTGCGCCGAAAACGCACTTCTTGGGGTTGAGCTTGATCCGGTAGTGGTTGAGTGCTACGAAGGTTTCCCGTAGGTCTTCGAGGAGTGTGTTTGCCTGGTAGGTTTTGATGACAATGTCATCTACGTAGACTTGGACATTTCTTCCTATCTGGTCTTTTAGGCACACCTGCATCATCCGCTGATAGGTTGCTCCAGCGTTCTTGAGTCCGAAAGGCATTGTCATGTAAATGAACACACCATACGGGGTGATGAATGACGTATGCTCTTAGTATTCTTCCCTCATCCTTATTTGGTTGTATGCTAAGTATGTGTCGAGAAATGAGAGGAAATCCCATCCCGCTGTGGAATCGATTATCTAGTCGATCCTGGGTAAGGGAAAGTGATCCTTCGCGAAGTGTTTGTTGACTCGCCCATAGTCGACACATATGTGTAATACTTCAGTGTCCTTCTTGGGTACCAACACGGCGTGACGAGGGGATACCCCCACGACTCCTCTCCGTGAGGGTACCTGGTGCATGTCAAGATCGGCGGCCCACCAGAGGCCCACTCGGGCAAACCGACGTGATGGAATAAGGCGTGAAGCTCAAGACTTGAGGCGCAAGACAAGGACTCCTACTTGTAGTTGATTAGGCTCATGTAAACCTATACCTGGCTATCTATATAAAGCGAGGCAGGGGCACCTGATATGGGTACGACGGAGGAGACAACCAACATGAAGGCATGGGACAAGGGCAAGCTACACGAGGAGAGGAGCCTCTAGATGATGAACATCTCCAGGAGTCGGACGTCCGGACCATCTCTCGGACCGTCTGAGCTGAGCCAGGACCGTCCAGACTGATCGTCGGACATCCTAACAATTACAACCCGAAGACCTCTCGGGATGGCATTTAGTCGGACCGTCCAGATCAGAAGTCGTACTGTCCGACCTGATCCTGAACCGTCCGGCTGTAAGTATCCATCTATTTACCCTAGCTTATAAATACCTATCCTCCACTTTCTTTTAGGGTTAGCTAAGAATTTTAGGTAAAAGACTATTGAGTTGTATCTCTTTGGGTGAAGCTTCCCCGGGGGGTTGGCGATGTCGTTTATCCAGTAAAAATTGCCACGGAGGTTCTTGTGTTCATCAAGGAGTATCGTGCTTTGGTTTGAGGCGTGGTGATCTACATCATGTTGCTTGCTGGATTCGTTCCTCTTCTTTAGGTGACGTTCATCGAGTTATTTGAAGGATTCTATCCGGGTTTCTCGATGTGAAAGATTGGGACAAACTCAAGAGGATTCCCCCCTGTGATCCCTATAATCAGTTGTGCATCCTCCTTATCATGTGGTATCAGATTTTCGGGTTGATCACGGCGAGGTTGTATTGATCAATCTCATCTATATCAGTTGATTGGGAAGAGTTTGTCGAGTTTCTCGTGCATATTGATTTTCTTGGAGGAGATTGTGCACAGATGTTGCAGATTGCTGTTGTGTTTGTGCATATTTGTTTCCGTCAGATTGCTTCGCAAGGAAGTTGCTAGACGTTGAAGAAACAAAATCTCTTAATTGGATTTGGCTGTCAGGAGTCCTGAAAAATTTATACGTGCAGAATCCGTGTCGGTGCTCCAAATCAAGCATGTAAGCACAGTTTGGAACACACGTCTCGTGTTCTTTCCAAATTGTATACCCACAACCCCCGATTCGCAGCGGTCCAACCGCAAACGTGCAGAAAATACTGTGGTTGTTGTGAGTTGATTCTATCAAGATTGAGATGATGAGTGCATCTAGGGCAGATTCTGTTGATGCACAAGGCACGAAGATGGGGCAGATTCCATTGATGCACAAGGTACGAAGATGGCGGCAGCTTGTTTGGGAAAATATACAATTCCCAAGTTTGAGGGCACAACTGATGTTGAGGTATATCTCCGTTGGGAGTTGGACATGCAAAAATTGTTCTGGATGAATGCGCTCCCTGACATTGACCAGGTCACATTAGAATTTTCTGTGTTAAATGATGTTGCATTGGATTGGTGGAAATCGATGGTGCGTACTAGAATAGTGATGGGACAACCAACTATTAATACTTGGCATGCTATAAAGAATACGATGCATACTCGTTTAGCTCCGCGCAATTATCTTAATTTCTTATGTGATAAATTTCTGACTTTGCAGCAAGGAAGTTCGTCCGTGGATGAATATTTTCAGGGGATGACGCTTATTTTGTGGCGTACTTCGGTGCGTGAAGAGCCAGAACAAAAAATACAACGTTTTTAGCTCAGGTTTGAATGATAACATCTAGCGTATTGCACGGCTTCAGTCATGTCGTGACATGACAGATTTGTTAGAACAGGCACGTCAGGCTGAATTGCAAGTGGCCCAGGTTGTTGTGGAGGATGTTTTACCATTGAGTGGACTGAGTGTGCAACTCAAGAGAGTACATGGATACTTGTATGACAACAGATCGATGCCAACGATGGAATTTATGTCAGGCGAAGTGTATGATCAAAGGCAAAGCATGCAAGTTGATGATTGATGGTGGTAGCTGTACAAATGGCATTTGCAAGGCGATGGTGGCAGCATTGGGGTTGTCCACATGGCGTATTCCAGAACCGAAGCATCTCGAGTGGTTGAATAGTTGCGGTATGCTGAAGGTTATTCATAAGGTGCGTGTGCCATTTACAGTTGGTGACTATGTTGATGAGGTAGAGTGCGATGTGTTGCCATTGGAGGTGTGGGGGATGTTACTTGAACTTCCATGGCAGTATGATCACAGTGCTATACATGCGGGGTGCGCAAATACATATTCTTTTATGCATGATGCCAAATAGCGGACTTTCAAGCCTATGGGAGATGATCATGTTAAGTCCGATGTGGTGCTAGTGGTTCGCAAGGAGAAGCTGCACAAGGATAAACCACAACCAAGTTTTTCTAAGTTGCAGCCTGAGGAGCATGATGCTAGGAGCGTCAGTACTGAAACTAATTCAGCCATGCCCATAGATGACAAGCCAGTTGTACTTGTTGGTGACAACTCAGTTCAATTCAAGCCTCTTATTGATGAAAGGAAGGAAATTGCAGCATGTGATACTCTTTCATTTTGTGTTGACACAGATGTTCAGAACGATGATAGTGGTATTTTTCGTGATTCGGTGCATATGGCGACGAGGTTCTGTTGGGATTCGGAGTAGAAAACAAAACAATTCGGCACTACGAAATCAAGTCCCAAGAAAGGATATAGATAGATGCAAACAAGGTTAGCGATCATGTTACCTTAACAACCATTCAAACTGTAGTTCTCTCGCAACGGAAGAAGTTGATGGAGAGTTGGGTAAGCTTGACGTAGCGCAACCCTCGAACAGATCAGATCCGTGTGACATCCCACAAGCAGATCTAGAAGTCCCTCGAACGAATATCCAACGTGCAATCTCTCTACGGTTGATCCCCACGTGCGATGTAGTAGATCCGGTAGGGCTCCGTCATCCAGATCACGGCACCGCCAGAGTAGAGAGGAGGGAGGAGCAGCACGTCGAGGTTCAATGGAGATAGGATCTACAAGAGAGGAGAGAGGGGCAGCCCAGGGGCAAGACTATCTTGTCAAGTTCACACATTGGGGGTGCCCCTTCTCATCTATTTATAGAGGGGAGGGAGGGAGGCCACCTTGGAGGAGGGGCCAGCCCTAGGGTTTCCCTCCCATTAGGGCCGGCCAAGGAAGGGGGAGAAAGCTTCCTCCTAGGGCACCCCCCTTGGGCCTCATTGGTCAAGTGCTCTACCCCCCCCACACACTTGGGCCTTCCAACTGAGAGAGGGCCTATTGATATTAAATCTATTTTAGTAATTCCAAAACAACTTGGGAATTCACAATAAATAAATATTAAACATATTTAGACCATCCCGGAACTCTTCCGGCCCTTCGGTTTTTTACTCGGTTTTCTCAAAACTCTTCCCGGTACTTTACCGGTGCTCCGAAACAATTCCGGTTTTCTCTCCGATTAAATCTCAATCACTCCGAAAGTTTTTCCGGTGTAATATACTCCTACTCCTATCACTCTAGTACTCAACAAATCTACCACCCTTAAGTGTGTGACCCATAGGTTCGGTAAAATACAGACATCAACCGGAAACTGGCTTTCCTCGGATCAATAACCAATAGCAGAGCCATGGACACCCATAATGGCTCCCGCACCTACACGAATATGAATTCGAGTGAACCCCTGGTTGACATGCCAATCCCTTTTCTTCACGATACTTTACAAAACATGATATGGGATTATATAGGTATGCGCATGATCAACTCATTAATCATTATACCAATTAACCTCATATCAGTTTTGTTTTTTCTCGTTCACGTATTCCGTATCCCATATGATCTATTCACAAAGTATCCGGCCGGATGTTGGTGGATACGTAATACCGAGAGGGCCCAAATAATATCTCTCCTAAATAGGAGGAGCAAATCCCAACTTGAATCATCAAGTCCCTAGACATACTTTCGAGTGTGAGTGAGCAAAGCCTTTATAGCCACGCCTGTTACAGGTGGTGTTTGGACAGAGTCACAACCACCCTCCGGTATGTAGGTACTTAACATTCTCATGGTCTATAAGGATACATGCAAATGTCAACTCCTCTGATGATTTAACTCATAATACAATTATGATGAAATCTCAAAGCAAATCATACAATTGGGTCAGTTCAACACCCTTGTTCTGGCAACAACGTGCTCCCATGTATTACCGGCATATTCAATGCCCAATGTTAGGAAAACATGACATCCATAATAGACAGGTTAGTCCTAGAGGTAGACTAAGAACACTTTGTGTTTATACTCCACACCTGCATATGAGTTTTCCTCCAAATGCAGTTAACATGCACTTGGCAAACCTCCGCATAGGCCATTGCAGTTATAGCACAGACATATAAACATTAATGATGAACCTGGAATTATAATAATACATTATTATTTCCTCTAGGGCATAATTCCAACAGTCTCCCACTTGCACTAGAGACAATAATCTAGTTGCATGGTTTGCTCAGACCAATGGCACTTTTATCTTCATGCTTGCTTGTGGTATAGACTTTGTCAATGATCTTAATGCTTTTAGGCTCGTCTCAATCCTGTGTATCTTAATGTACCCCTTCATCCTTTATGAAGTATTTAAAGATAGGGCACTATCGCTCAAAATGTTTGGACTGCAATGAGCTCTTAGCTTACTTTTCTTTGATCATGATGCTCATATCAAAATATGGTTTGTGTAGATCAAGCATTTGGAACTATGCCAATAACTATGATGGTGTTCCTGATCCAAATACTCTCCTATGCAACTTCCAAACTTGCCATGTTTCACGTCTACGTTGTAGAAATCCCGCTGTGTGCCTTAGCTTGAAAAACAATTTTCAACATCCTATTTTGCTACTTAACTATAGACCGCTTAAAAATACTTAAAATAATTATGAAACTTTCTCTCATCTATTTGTAACGACTCTTTAGTCTTCCTCTAAGAACCTTTCTTCATCTGAGGTACTTCAAGAGAACTAATCTACTATTTAGATTACTTTGGTGCTTGTTGCGCTTTCAGGACATCCAATGCATTAGTGCTTTATTTTGCTAAAATATTTATTCTCAATCACTCATATGTTATTCACAAATATGATTAAAATTGTGCTCCCACTTAATTCCATATCCTATATGATTATTGATATTGATGAAATAATAACTTTTTATAACTTCATCAAAAAATTATTACTCCAGCTCTGTGATATTTGCTTCAACTATGGACTAATCTTTGAAGCATTCTCACTTTTACTAATATCGTATAGATCATTAAATACTTTCAGGTTGTATCATGCATACACCCTTCATTTAATTTTCTCAGAAGAAAATTCCATATGTCATACTTTGAAAGTATGCCACGATTATCAGTAATTTCCCATGTGAACATTCGCATCACTACTCATATTGTAGTCAACCTTTTGAACTCTATCGAAAAACTTATTTTACGATAAGTCGAGCATTATCAACGATGAAGCTATCGTCTATGTTCATATCTAAGAAAGTCCAATCCACTCTAATGATCAGGTATCATTAGGAGGGTTTTACCAAGTTCTGGTGAATGGATTTCATATCGTTTTTATGGTGTGTAAGCCATATAGTGGAGTTAGTGCCCGTCATGGTTTCTTGTAGTTCACATGTTTATTACACTTCAGAACTACATTGGTTCAATATGTATTTATAAATCTGTGTGATACAACATCAGACTTGATCATTTTATCTCTAGAACGCATTTCAGGGTTTCATCATTCCTTTTCATTAGATGTAGGAATTTCTGGTAGGGTGAAGCTTCCCTCTAGGGTTAGCGATGTTGCTTATCCAATAAAGATTGTCGCGAAGGTTCTTGTGTTCGTCAAGGATTATCATGCTTTGGTTTGAGGCATGGTGATCTACATCATGTGGCTTGCTAGATTCGTTCATCTTCTTTAGGTGACGTTCATCGCTTTATTGGAAGGATTCTATCCGGGTTGCTCGCTATGAAATATTGGGACAAACTCAAGAGGATTCCCCCCTGTGATCCCTATCATCAGGTATGTATCCTCCTTATCAGCACCCCTTTCGACAGGTGTTTCTCCACGCATAGCTCTTGACAGGAGACACACCTCCACTATAGCCCTTGCGGCACCCCTGTACATCATCATCAATACAATATCAGACAAGCAGCATGTAGGGTTTTCTCTCCGGGGGGCCTGAAGCTGGGTAAATCGTGACCCATGTGTCGCTTGTCCACCGTCCGAATCCTATCAACGTGCGGCCACCTTCCTCCTATATGAATCCTAGGGTACCTAACCATAGGATTTTCCGTGATCATACCGAGTCAATTGGCGCCGACCGTGGGGAAGACACGGGTGTTGGAATCACGGATTCGGTGGCTCCAATCTACATCGACAATCGATGATCCATCGACTTCGGAAGTACCCGATCCAACTTGGGTTCATCACAATCTCGGTTTCTTCAACATCTAAATCAAGATCCACATCAAGCTCACGGATAAAACAAGAAATTTTTTGAGCAAGTCACTGGAAGATCGACCTCAAAAAAACGCTCACACGCAGCCTACAACACAGAAAGAACGTCTGTGTTCCGGACGCTTGCGACAACGACTCGGAACTCATATCGACGATCCCTTCAGTGTAAATATTCGAAATTGAATTATAGAAAGTATGTGAAAATTTTAGCAAATTACAACGGCTAGATCTCCCTCGAAGACTCCCTCACTGAAGCACTCTTGTAATCTGACGGAACTCCGCGCAACTTCATCACAAAAATTCATGACGTCGGCTCGGATATCAATTCAGAGATCCCTTCGGTGAAAGCATGCGGAATTCAATCTCTCATCAGGACAACAGATTTAAGAAAATTCCAACGGTTAGATCTCCGTCAGCGGCTCTCGCACTACAACGAATTTTCAGATCTATGCGAGATCGCGAATTTCCAATCGCGAATTCGGGTTCAATCTTGACCCACAAGGCTTCTAATCCAACTCGACATGCCATGGATGACTCGCCAAGGTTTCTACATAGAATCACTCCAATACAAGGACATCACAGAACGAACAATCGACTGATTCCGCACGGAGCAGACGAATCATGAATCCCCCGACGTGCACTTGATGCTCAGAGGCTGGAGCTTTTTCAACATCAACAACGGCGTCAACCTCACCAGCTCCAGCATGGCCGCACGTCACGCAACTATGTCACATCGACCCCGCCCGGGGCGTCGAGTCCTTCTCGGTCACTAGCCGCACCATCGACTCCACTCACACAAATCATCATGCGCTGACCTCCTTTGTTTGGGCTCTCCCGTAACGAGCTCCATCGCGCAGGTATCTCCGCGTCAAGTCACTTCGACACCTCTTCGTGCACCTTCATTACGTCAACTACGCTGCGCCACCTCGCCACCTCAACACTAGGGACTCACACTTCAACGACAACAAATTCAACACTGCATCTGACCAGCGGACACTCCTGCGCCGAGTTTCTTCGTGCGGGTTTTTCCCACGTGCCAAACTCCATGGCGCAGGCGTTACCACACCGTTCACTCTCCTACCGACCAATCTACATCAACACGCATCAATGCGTCGAGTCCTCTCGTCACTCGCCGAACAAGGTCATCCCGCTGTCTCAATACCCGAGGGCTGGTCGACTCGGGGGCTAAAAGTTGCAGCCGCCATCACATCGACTACGGCTACAACATTGACTCCGGCTGTGGCATCGACTCCTTCCTCTACATCGACTACAGCCAAGACATCGACTCCGGTCGCGGCATCGACTCCGTCCTCTACATCGGCTGCAGCCACGGCATTCCGGCCGCCGCGTCGACTCCGTCCTCAACATAGACTATGTCCACGACATCGACTCCGGCCGCAGCATCGACTCCGTCCTCCACGTCGACTACGGCCACGACATTAACTCCATCCACTACATCTACCTCGGCCGCGGTAGCGACTCCATTCTCTACATCAATAACTCGTCCCCAGAACGCCAGTATCCAGTCGCCGCTATCGGAAGCAGCACCCGAACACCGCCGCTCTCTATGAATACTCGCAGGCCATGAGGCTACCCTCCGCCAGGACGCGGCGGCTACGAGAGAATTTCAGGATCCATCCAACCAAGAAAATTATGACCGCAACCCCAAGCAAAACCAACTCATGCGCATCCAGCTATTCATCAGCCACGCAATATACCAGACAAGGAAAAGACGCAATATACCAGACGGCATACACGCTCCTCGGCCCTCCCGTTTCCATCATCGACACCTTCACGGAGAACCACAAGCTCTCTAAGCCGACGCGGGAATCTAAGCCGAAGCACGCGCACCTTCTACTGCACTACGCCTCGTTGGACGACGACGAGCCCGAGGAGGGTCATCAGCGTTCGCCATCTACTTCAGAAAAACCAAACAAAAACCAGGTTGTACCTTTTCAAGTTCAATTTGTTTCACATTGATCAACTTTCCTGCAAACTACGGTTGTTCATCAACTTTTCTGCAAACTACGGGTGTTCATCCCGTAGGGTTTTCCCTCCGGGGGCCTGAAGCTGGGTAAATCATGCCTGATGTGTCTCTTGTCCACCGTCCGAATCCTACCAACGCGCGGCCACATTCCCTCTATATGAAACCTAGGGTACATAACCCTAGGATTTTCCGTGATCATACCACGTCACGGGTTTTACCAACCACGTGGCCTTCTTTGTTTCTCAGATGAACTTGGCATCGAGTAGCATATTGAATTCTTACCCTATGGCTCTGCGTTTAGGCTCCGAAAATCGTCCTGGGTCTTGTTTCATTGGTTTGGTGTTTGGGTAGATCTGCAGTGCGTGCTCGCCGAATTCCCGCGGGATTCCTGGCATGTCGGTTGGGCACCAGGCGAAGATTTTCCATTCTTCTCAGAGGAACTTTAGGAGAGCGGTCGCATGTTCTTTGGGTAGATGAGCATAGATCTGCACCATCTTTTTGGGGTCTGGTGGGTGCACCTGTTTGGTTATCGTGTCGCTGTCGACATTGATGTCCCGAGTGATCTCCTTAAGTTCGATGCGACTGGCGTGTGGAAAACGCTTCTGTCTACTACCATGGCTATCTCCGCGAGTTCTTGTTGTTCTCCGAAGGTGTCGGAGACTTGATGAAAATCGCGATCACATTTGTCCGATTTGAGGAAATATCCGTTGATCATGATGACCACTGCAGGCCCTGGCATTTTGAGCTTGAGATAGGCATAGTGTGGAATGGCCATGAATTGGGCGAAGGCTGGTCGGTCCAGTATGGCATGGCATTGTGACTGCCAGTCGACTACCTCAAACTCGAGGATTTCTCTTCTGAAGTATCTCCTGACCCCAAAGATGACGTCAAGACTGATTCTCCCTATTGGGTGGACTGCTTTGCCTTGTACGACGTCGTGGAAAGTGATGTCTGAGGCTTTTAGCGCGGATTGTGTGATTAACATATTGCGTAAGGTGCTAGAGAAGATGGTATTCATGCTGCTGCCGCCATCCATGAATATGTGTGACATGTCATATCCCCCTATCTGAGCTTCTAGGACTAGAGGAGTGTGTCCTGGTCTAGGGACGACTGGCGGTGGTCCCTTTGCAACAAGGTGATGTCAACCTCCGAGTCACATAGGTAGTACGGAGTCTCTATTTTGAGTTCCGTTACCATGTAGATCTGGAGGGTGCTTGCTTCGCCCTTCTTGAATCATGTGTACCCGCCCGTGTGCTAAAAGGTAGGTTTCTTCATCGTCGAGTGTTGATATCTGAGTTGCTCCTCGAGTGCGCTTTGCTTTGTGCTGTACATATTTCTTGTGTGCTTTGGAGAGATCACCGAAGAGCCAGCAGTTTTCGAGGCTATGTGTCGCTCTGAGCTCGCCTTCCTCGTCCATGTAAGAGTGGATTGTGCAGATCCCATCTAGCTGCTCTTAGGTGTGAGGGTGTTCGAGCCTCCTATGTGTTTCCGCCTTCGCCTCAAAGGGTAGTTGTTGGCATCGTGGTGCTTGGTCGATCGGGTGCGCGAGCGGTGCTTCTTGCGAGAGAGGTTACTCAGGCATAGCTTGACTCCATCGTTAATGCAGAAATCTCGGATTTCCTTGGCGAGGTCATGCAGCCTATTGGTGAGATCGTAGTGACCGGTTGCTTCGCGGCGAGCAGTATGGATGGTGTTGGGAGTCGCCGAGTCTTCGAGTGCTTAAGTCAGAGAAATTTTGACGTTGAATTCTGGGGACGCGACTTGGTTCGTCGATCGGAGGGTGGATCGTCACTTGATGTAATCCCGGAAACCTCTGAAGGCTTGGATTGGACTCGCGCGCTGATCGGGCGCACCTTATCGCGAGATCGGAAAGTGTGTGGTGATCGAGGTTGAAAGTTCCGTGTAGATCGGTTTCCGCATGGATTGTTGACGGAATCGACGAGTTGTCGACTGCTGATGATGGAACCGCCGAGATTGTGAATCCAACCTGCATCTTCCTCACGGTCGGCGCCAATTGAAGAGAATTGGCCTCGACAAATCCCATGGTTAGGAACCCTGGGTTTGATCGTAAGAAGGAGTGTGAAGTTGGCGATCTCGTCGGCTAACAAGAGACGGGGATTTACCCAGGTTCAGGTCCCTCGATCGATAAAACCCCTACTTCTTGCTTGATGTATTATAAGGTGAATGCGATTAAAGTGAAGGCTTCAGCGAGATTGCTCTAGCCAAAGGTGTTACGATGAGTATTGATCTGCCTAGACGTCCCCTATCCCAGCCTTTATATACTAGGCTAGATCTCGAGGAGTCCATCTAGGTTTGCGAGGGGAGTTTCCTATTCTATCTATTCTTAGACGCCAAGGCTTGGACTCCATTTCGGCATGATCGTCGGTGCTTTGGGTGGGTCGATTTTGGGCCTCTCGAAGCCTTTTATGGGCCGCCAGCTATGAGACGCACCAGGTACCCTCACGCTGAGGAGTCGTGGGGGTATCCCCTCGTCACAGACAGGCAAACAAATGTCCATGGTCGCCGTGTTGTGGACAGTTCAGTTCCGCCTTAAGGCGGAAGCTTGAAAGGACTGCCCATGTATATGATTCGCGCGAGCCTTATACTAGAGCTCATCGGTTGCACGTCATAGTTAGCCAATCTATATCCGCCCATAATTTTCTCCAATATATATGATCACAAGTTTGACAGAATGCCAAGTAGGTTTAGCGTGCTAATAAGAGTGAGAGTGTCTTCCTTATTATGGCCACTTTGGTTAAATAGAAATAATATTTTTAAATGGCGAGAACTCATCTCCATTTCAGGTTATTTCTTGTTGTACCCACTGGTTTTGTGCATGGTCTATGCTACAACGAACGGAGTACTAACCATTGTGTAAGGTTGTGTGTATGTGGTTGGAGCGGATGGTCAAGAAGACTTTTACCCTACATGAATGATAACATAATCTCTGTATTGGTCCACCTTCTTTTTCGAAATAGGCATAATGTGTTGGATTATTGGGCTTAGTTCATTAATATTTCAGTCAATAATCCTTATAAATCCCTCAGATACATGTGGCCCATTCATGCATGATAAATGAGTGTGGAAAGTTTAGTACCACCAAACTATTGGAGGAAAAGTGAGATCTCTTTATAAGGTGGATTGATCTACACACCACTAAACACTAGTAGAGAAAACATCTAAAATCACACTAGTAGAGAAAATGTCTTCTATGACATGCCAAAAATCCCTTGCTGGCGTGGGCACCAGACTCCAGTAATATTGCACCACTCATAAAAAATATTAGTGGAGTTGGTGACCCACACCAGTTGTACATAATCCTATATGTGGTTTTCTAAATAATGGCGCGCCATAGATATAGTTTTCTTAACGTACAAAAAATCTAATTTTAAATTTTAATTGAACATTTATATACATTGACCAAAAGTATCTCCATTAAAAAAAAGGAGCTCCATTAAGCACAGTAGTTCACCAATCTCAACATAAAAATAGTTTAACACTTAACTTAAACAAGTTCATCCATCAACCAAATTAAACTAACTAATTAAATATGGATAATATCTTTGATCTTGCGAAGCTTCTCATCCTTTTGAACATCGGTAATGACATTAGCGATGTTCATAGCAAACAACCCCCTAGTCTCGGACTTGAGATGGCTCACATCCATCTCGAGTTTGGCATTGACATCCTTGACCTCAAGAAAGTCATGAATGAGGTAGGCCTTGTCCTCGACGAGCTCGTCTCGCTCCTCCATTAGCTTGGTGGCATCCTACTCCAGGATTTTATGGTCTCCTTGTGAGACCTGATGATCCTCTGAGAACCTCAATCTCTGCCAACTTGTCGCGCATATAGAACTGATTTTCCTACAAAAAAACAATGGAAATTAAATATTTATCATGCATGTGGCACTCAACACATAGAAAATAGCATACATAATAGTATGAGATTTAGTCCTTATCTCATTGTTTACGGTAGTGCTGCTGGCTTGGACTTTCGCTAGAGCTACAGGATGATCCATTTGCTACTACCTATGAAGACCGGAGGAGGAGGCGCAGCCATGCCGATGCATACTGAAGGAGGAGGCGCAACCATGCCCTGAGGATACGGTGATGCACCCGCGGGTCTCGCGGATGCACAGACCTGATCTATGGGTTGGCCACGTGCTCGTCTGAGTCGAAGGCCAACCAACTCGATCCGATCATCGATAGTCAACCGATAGTGTGGGGACTTCTGGTTTGGCTTGAATAAAGGTGGTTTTTGGCCCTGGCGTTCATCAATCCTTAAGCCGCCGACCCACCAAGTTCACCTCCTCAATTGGGACGCCTTGGAGTTCTGGTCTTTCTCTTGGTGATTTTCATAGTTTAGCACAGGACGCTACTAGAAAATCTAGAGGGGAATTGACGCGGTCGTGTGCATCCTTTTTGGGAAAGGCACGAAGCTTCGTATTCTTATCGTGTAACTGACAAAGATGGAGAAAGTCATTGTGCCTGCGGTCGAAGGTCGATCGTGGCAGAGAGGGTTTTGGTTGATGAAGATAATGCGACATAGGTTCTTCCTGTGTGTTCGGTGTACGACTTTTAGCGGCAGCCTTGGCAAGAGGGGGTGGCAACACAAATGGTTTGCAATTTTGGTGGTGCTCCTCAAGCACCAAGCCATGATTTCCAGGGTGAAAACGCAAGGTCTGGTCTTCATTGGTTGTACCTGGCAATTTCCTTGATGTAAGCATTGTTTTGGAAACCCGGAATTTCTCCAAGGTGAATACCCAAGATCTTCGATTGGACGAAGACAACGCTTGAACATTGTTTCTTTCCTTGATGTGTTTCTTTATGAGAGCCTAGTTTTTAGCACGGTGTTGTATTCTATGGTGGTTAGAGTGCTTATATTGCGAGTGGTTGTACACCGCGACGGGGTCTTTCTAATTATTTTCTTCTTTTTTCAATTTTTTTCTGGGTTGTGTGCATCCATGGTGTCTTTGGATATCTTGTTGATGCAGATGGTGAGTGTAATTCATATCATCGTGATATTAATAGATTCTCTTTTTCGGAAAAAATGTCTAGTATATACACATGTACAGATGATGACAAATATGCACCTACACTGGCTACATGAAAACATAATATAACTCTAACAACATGGACTGGATCCTCTTCCATTATTTTGTATGTCATATTGTCCTCATTGTAAGGATTGATATGTGATTTACTATCATTAGCAATCCATAATTTTACTATTACTGATAATCGTGTTTTGCTAGTACTATTTTTTGGATTAAACAATATAAAAAATGCCTAAATATTCAACAACTCATCTCCTGATCACCTTTTCTCCTCCCGGTTTCCTCTTCCAATCTTGTAGGAATGTCACAATCTTCTGTCATGCTAAGCACACATTTATTCAGACAGTTATCCAAATCCACCAAAGACAAAAAGAAAAAAAATGAAAAGGGTCGCGAAACAGCCAAAAAATCCAATTGTTTCCCAATGAACAACATCTTCATGAATATCAGAGGTCTTGGTGACTTGGCTAAACATTTGAATATTGCTTAGTATGTGCGGGATCATAAATTCGATTTTCTGGATATTTCTGAAACCGGGAGGAGGGGTTTCACAGTGAGTGTCCTAGATCGTCTTTCAGGTGGCATGGACTTTACTTGACACTCTATCCCTCCTCGTGGTAGATCCGGCGGCATTTTTCTTAGTGTACTTTCAGACTCCATGGAAGTTTTAGCTTATACGAGCGGGGAATTTCATATAAAATTCCACATTCGTAACAAAGTGTCGGAACCCGAGGTTAGCGTATGCAAGACTCGCTACAACACAATCATGGAGAGCCGAGAACCGTACCCACTTGTCTGAGCAGACAAGGCCAAGCACAGAACATCCTCAGAAAGCATCGAACGTGAGGGGCATCCCATCCAGGCCGGATGATCAACTAAGATGGGTCCTCATCTTCCGCACACAAGTCTAGATGATATGGGTGATGAACTCCCATACTCATAGACAAGTCGCCTCAACCATACTATCGATTGTATTATAACCCTTACATAGACTTACTCCAGCCCGATCACTTAGTCGAGGTCTATGGCGGGCTCGATCATACATCAAAGTGTGCACGTGACAGAGTCACGAGCAATCGCATCGCGATGCCCCAAGCTGCGCACATCTAAGGGCCACTTGGTGTATAAAAGACCGCCAGCCAGATCAAAACTAAGGTCTCGAAAACCCATACTAAGACATGCATGTTATAATCATACACGCGGCACACATGTCCAGTATGAACAGCAGGTATCATTGCAATTCTCTACAAAGTATACAACTTTATTGATAACTCTTACAGAGTGCACACAGAGATCACAAGTCTGTGATCCAACATTACATCAAACATGCGGAAGCAAAGTAGGTCTGAGTACAGACAAGTTTAACAAATGGCTTAGAGAAGCCTTATCTATAAACAAGCCCTTCCACGAGGGACCAGTCGTCTGACTGGGACTATACTAGCTTGATCAGTCGTCGAGATCCAGGAAGGATCCACCTTCTGGGTCAGTGGATTCATCTAAAACATAGAATAAGCGAACGTGAGTACAAAGTCGTACTCAGCAAGACTTACATAGGAATTATACTACTCGTGCACATGTATCAAGGTAAAGGGAGGTGGGGTTTCAATTGCAGAAGTGCCAGCTTTGACTTGGCTAGTCCTGAACTACGAGTACCAGACTTGAGGTAAGAAGCGTACACGAGTCCACTACAGTCTCCAACCAATTACACCACCATGGTGCCTTCCTCGACTTCCCCACGAGAAAGAACGCCATAGCACTCACGCTTATCTTGCCAAGTTTTATAAGTATCCGGTTCAAGTTGTCTAATAATCGAGCACAGCTCTCCAAGTAGTTCCTTACCGCGAACGCGGCTATTCGAATAGTTTATTAACCCTGCAGGGGTGTACTGCTACACACATGAAACGATCAGCTACCGCCGGGATCTCTTCACGCTTCAAGCGGGTGTCGGCGAGGATAATTTCCACAACTTTTACCTCACAGCCAACTCAAATTCAATGGAGACGCCTATCCGGGCTGGAATCCACATCGTGAACCCGGCCGGTTTACCGATGTGGTCCCAGAAGATGTGTGCAGGGTCCCAAGCCGGTCTGAATAGCCGTTCTTCCACTTCGCAGACCGTGCCACAGACCTACCAGAACTCCGAACTACTGTGACTCATTGAACTGAGAAGGGGTGAGTTAGTAGGTTGAGCGGGGGTCCATGTGCCCAACATGTGGTAGTACTCTTCGTCTTGGATCACCACACAAGAACTCGGGCTTAGGGCGGTGTTCAACGAGACAACCCACTGTGTACTCCTACACAGCCTCTCATCGTTCACCTTGTATTAGGGTAGATTCACCAACATATTTCCACCATCATCAACATGATCACTACCATCCCGACTGACAGATCAAAGTATCCTCATTGTAAACTCTAAGCATGCAATAAGCTTTAACAGTTGCAGGGGCCACATGATATCAATCAACTCCTACATTTGCTAGGATTGTGGTTTTCTTACTACTGTGACAAAATGATAGGTCATGCAAAGGATTGGGTTCAACTATGCGGTAGAAACGTTATCATGGTGATCATCCTATTTCATGCATAAGCGAGACTGAGAGGGAAATGGGTTTTTATCGACATGATCAATGGGGGTTTGCTTGCCTTGCTGACGAGGTTCGATAACGGCGTCTTCAACGAAGGGGGTGGCCTCCGGTTCCGGTTGCATGTCTATCGAGCAAACAAAGCAATCAAGGGATAAATATACTTGCAATGCTCAAGCACATGATCAATATTGTATTGGTGATGTTTATGGTCACAATGTGTTGGCAATTCCATTTAAAAGAAGCCAATTGCAAACTCATTTGCAAAATTACTCCAAATTTGAATTCAAAAGAATGCCATATGCATGTTTGCTACTGTTCACCCATTTTAAAAAGGTCAAACGTAGAAACAAGTTGCATATTCACATTCCTTGCATTTTTCTGATAATTTTAGACATATTATATGCCTTATTTGGATTTAAAATGAATTAGTTATGAATTTCCAAAGTTTAATCAATTTTCTGACTTTTCTGTAATTTCTTTTAATTTGGAAAAAAGGATTATTGCGTCATGCTGGCATCAGCATGACGTGGGGGGTGCTGACGTGTGGGTCCGGGCTGTCAGTGGGAGGGGTTAATTTACTCTGTTGTTTAAATTAACCCGTGGTTAATTAGGGACCTGGGCCCACTGGTCAGTGGCCTAGGGTGGGGATTAGTGGGGGTTAGGGGTTAACCTAATCACGGCCACGTCATCTGCGCCGGCGGTTAGCCTCCGGTGGTCACTGGCAACAAAATCGAACGGGGAGAGCTGCGTTGGGATCCTGGGGTCGTCGCGCATCCACTGGAGGTTGCAGCACGAGCGGGGGGTGACGGAGGCGACGGCAGGGACCTCGTCAGCAGCAACCGTGGCATGGCGACGACGAACACGACGCTGCAGTGGCCCAACTTGAGCGTGCGCTAGTGCAACAGAACCACATGGACCTCAGGAGCACGATGGGCAGGCTGGGATGGACGAAAAAGCACGGGAGCGAGCTTAACGTCGTCCATGGCGGCGAGCTCGCTCGGCTCCCATGGCGGACGTCGCTAGAGGACGCAAACGAGGGCGTAGCTAGAGGTGTTTTGAGCTACAGCTCACCAGGAACTCGAAGGAGGTAGCGGCTCGGTCGGGAGGGCTCGACGACGGAGTATTTGGACGGCGACGCACGGCGGCCGAAGTGGAAGACGATGAAGCGCACGTCGGCTACAAGGCGTTCCGGGGCGATTCCTTCTGCGGCTCGGCGTAGAAGACGATGGCGAAGACGATGGACTCGTTCCTGGCGGCTATCTCGAGCTCGGGCTACGAGTTGCCATGGCCATGGCCGGTGATGCTCTCGGGGGTCGTCGCGGGCGAGCTGGGGAGAGACACAAAGGGGTTGGTAGGAGGTGGAATGGACGTGCGGCTCGTCCAGTGGCTGCGTGGCGCGTCTAGGAGCTTCGGGAGGGGCAGGTGGAGGCTGGGGGGAGCAAGGCGTGCTCGGCTGTCTCGGTTGCATTCCACCGAGCAGCTTGGAGGCGCGGGGAGGAAGACGACAGGGGGAGAAGGCTGCTGGGCTGGGCCGGGCCGTGTGGGTTGGGCTGCTTTGCCAGGTAAGCTCATTTTTCCTTTTCTCTCTGTTTTACTTTTCTGCATTATGTTTTGGCACTGCTAATTAAATAGCCAACCATTTTCTAAAATGCTAGAACTTTTTATATGGCCTAATAATATATTGGTCTAGCCACTAATAAAGTTTGGCACTTTTTAAAATTCAAACTATTTGAACTTTAATTCAAATAGGGGTTTAAATTTAATTCCATGCTCCTGTTTGAATGTTTGAAAAATTTATGAGCATGGGTTTGAATCCAAATCACTTTATATGTGATCACACTCATTTATGAGACTTTTCAAAAAAGCAAAAGGAATTTTTGGAGCAACTTTTTATCTGGACATTTGAATTAAATTCATCTGGGGGTGTTCTCTCTCCCATTTGGATTTCTTTTGAAATTTTTAACATGATGCAAAGTGACTTGATATTCTAGCACATACCTAACTTGGGGTTGTGACACAAAGCTGATAGTTTCATGTGGAGTTTGGTTGTCGTGTATGGTGCCGATCAGGAGGACCGTAAGGCTGCTTTTCTTCGGGAGTTGGTAAACCTAGATAATAATGATCCACATCCTATTCTAATAGGTGGAGACTTTAATATGATAAGGTACCCACATGAGAAAAACAAAGGAAGATTCAATAATCATTGGACTTTCTTGTTCAATGTTGGCATTGATAGCCTAGATTTGAGAGATGTGCATATGACAGGTAGATGATTCACATGGGCGAATAGTCTACCTGAACCGACATACGAGAAATTGGATCGTGTACTGATGAGCACTGATTGGGAAGACAAATACCCATTAGTAACAGTACGCGCCCTTGAACGTATTGAGGATTTTTCATGGAGCGAGGAAGCAACGTCGATGGAGATGAATCCGGGGGCACTTCCCCGTCCCGGCAGGGTGCCGACACAGGAATTCTGCCCCCCCCCCCCCCCGAAACTTGATGGCGATGGCGGCGGAGATCGGAATTGCTTCTGGAGAAAAGGGGTCCGGAATCAGGGTTTCCTCCGTGGGGGTAAAAATAGGGGCCAAAGGGGGCACCGAGAGGGGCCACGAGGCAGTCAAAAGGGCAGGTGGCGCGGCCTAGGGCTGGGCTGCGCCAGGCACCCTCCTGGCTGCCTGGTGGTGGTCCTCCCTTCCTTCCTTGGTGATTCCGGAAGCTTCCGGGACGCTGATTTTTTATATAATTTTTCCGGAATTTTTGGAGCACTTTTAATGGACGGAAAACCTGAAATACAAAAACAGCAGAAAACAGGAACTGGCAACTGGGTGCACTGAGTTAATAAGTTAGTCCAAATATGATCAAAAGTGTATGGAAGTGTATGTAAAACATGGCAAAGTCACACAAAACATGCATGGAGCAAGCAGAAATTATAGATACGTTTGGGACGTATCAACATTCCCAAGCTTAATTCCTGCTCGTCCTCGAGTAGGTAAATGATAACAAGCATAATTTCTGTGGTGACATGCCACAAAATCATATAAGTACTTTTAAGTAAAGCAATTAAAGCATGCAATTCAATCCAAGTCTTAACAAGCAAGAGTCTATATTAGCATTGAAACAAGTAACAAAAGAACAACAGGTGCAAGAGCTCTCGCTGTCCGTGACTCGAATGTCTCCAAATGGTGTTTGCGTGCAAGAAAGGGGATTGGGAAAAAGAGAGAAAAAAGGTTGTTGAGAACAACTATCTACTAAAGTTTCACACTTGGTCTCCTTTGGATTCTTATCTTGACTCATCCCCAGACCACTATCTAGGTACAAGTCAAACTGATCCACTCCCTTTCGATATTTTAAGCACTCATGCAATGGATGAGCGTGAGCAAGAAAGTTGACACCTAAAAGGCGAAACAGAAAGAAGGTGGAGGAGGAAGACAAAAAGGTGTGAAAGGCTCACATCAATGAGGGCAATCATAGGCGAGAGAAGGCCATATGATAGATATGATGTGAGGAGTAGGGATTGCCATGCAAAGGATGCACATGTGAGCTAAAAGCTCTCCAAGGGAACTAGTGGGGGTGCATCTAACTTGCTTGCTCAATAAGACCTAGAGCTCGTTTGAGGAGGCTCATCATTGGAATATACAAGCCAAGTTCTATAGTGTGAAGGTCCCCACATAGCTATATGCATGATGATAATCTCTATGGAGTACAAGGGATAGAGGATGAAGTACTAGTGTGGATCTCTCAAAAGGAACAGTAGTGTGCCCCCTTCTCTCTTTTTATTTTTCTTTTTCTCTTTTTTCTATTTTTTGTATTTTTTTGGTGGCCTCAATGGCTCTTTCTATTTAACTCTCATTTGTCCTCTTTGGGATCTTTTGATTTTGTCCTCTTTGGGATCTTTTCCTCACTTTAGGCGCAGCACTCTATATTTTACAAGAATATAGGAGATCTTTCACACTTTACAAAAGTACTCACATAAAGAAGATATAACTATCATGATGCAAATGTATGCCTCTGCCAGGATAGAAGGATATGCAATGATACTAGCGCGTCATGTAGCAATGATTAGGGCAAGGCCCAACTAGCATGCGGCTCATCGATCAAGCAAGTAGCATGTATGACATGAAGATCAAGTCATGAGAAGGTGGATGTTGCATGGCAATGTATCTTGGAAAGGCTATGGAAATGCCTTGTAGGTAGGTATGGTGGCTGTTTTGAGGAAAGATATAAGGAGGCTTATGATGACAGAGCATATCATGCCAAGGGTTTGGATGCACCGGCGAAGTATGCGCCAACTCTCGAGGTGAGAAAGGGCAATGCACGGTACTGAAGAGGCTAGAAAAGTATGGGTAGGTGGAAGTGTCAACTTTCGAATACTCACATTAGTCCGAAGAACTCATGCACTTATTATCGGTAACTCTCAATCTAATCAGGAGGTTCACAAAGAGACAAGTACCCCGAGGAGGAGTGTATGGGGGTTTGGTTATCCTTGCGCATCCTCGACTCATGGTACGTGAGTGTACTCTAATGTTCAACCCCTCCAGAGATTAGTGATCCATCTAGTAGCTAGAGTTCTCAACGGGTTTTTGGTTTTCGAAAAACACACGGATTGCCCAAAATACGACATCTATCACTAATAGGCTCGAGCTCTTGACACCAAAAGTTCAAACATTACTCTAGTCAATACCTCAAAACTATTGCAAGTTACTACTACAAAGAGAATAGCAACTTCAACTACCTACTTTCTAGTGAAGACACAAAACTCAGTGCAACAGGAAAACTCTCTAACAAGATAAAAACATGCAACCTATAGAAAGTTCAACCTGAGACAAAAGAAAATCTCCACAAGAAAACTAAAGCACTACAACTAAACAGGGCAGCAACTAAGAAAAGAAAAAGAACAACTCACAGCTAAGGAAATAATCATGCAAATCCTATGAGGAGTTCTAGTTCAAACGGAGCGTGTTTCTCTCCCACACAAAGTAAGACGGGATCTAAATTGTTATGAACAGCAAGTTAATCTAAAGAAAACTAAAAATAAAACCTAAGAGCGAGACGCTCCAAGCATAGCACATAACGCATGAAGTGATAAAAATATAGTGAGACGAAGGACAAACTGATGATTGTTGATGGAGAAGGGGGTGCACGGGGGCATCCCCAACCTTAGATGCTTGAGTCTCCTTGAATATTTGTTGGGGATGCATGGGGGCATCCCCAAGCTTGAGCGCTTGACACTCACGAATTTTCTTTCATCATCTTCCATCGCGCACTTGAAAACTCCCTTCATACATAACTCATCATAAACTGATTAGAGAGGTTAGTACCTTTAATAAATAATTTTTCCCCACTGGATATAAAGATATTATTGAAGAGCTACTGTTTCTCAAGATTTCCAAAAGGTTTTTGCAAATAAAAAGCAAGCTTAAGGTTTGCAAAAGTTAGGAGAGACAAAACGTGGCAGAATCTGTGAAAAATAGAACAACAGGTAGTAAAGAACTTTTAAGGGGTACTTCTGCAACTTGAATCAAAAAACTCTGAACAGATGCTCGAAAGTCAACTGTATGGAGCACGCTGTCAAAAAAATTCAGATCAAAAAGATGATCTGGTGATTTTAGGCTAATTTTTCCGTCCAAGGACAGAATCTGTTTTCTGGACAGCGTGTCACAACTTTTGAACTTTCTTGCAATCGGGGGCTAGACTTGGCACAAAGCTTGAAAATAAAGATACAATGATGTTGCTACAGTAGTAAAAATCATCAAGACCACTAAAAACTGAAAGTAAAAAAACTCAAACTAAAGATAACAAGGGTTGTCTCCCTAGAGCTCTTTCTTTATAGCCATAAAGATAGGCTTTAAGATTTTAATGATGCTCTCATAGGAATAAGGAATAAGAGTTGAAGAACAAAAAGAGAGCATCAAGAAGCAAATAACAAACACATTTAAGTCTAACATGCTTCCTATGCAAAGGGATCTTGTAGAGGAAAAACTCATTGAAGCATAAAGATATTAGCATAGGAAGGAAAAATAAGTGCAACTTCAAAGCCTTTAACATAAAGAGAGGGAACTTGATATTATTGAAATATCTATAAGAATATGTTCCCTTCTCATAATAATTTCCAGTAGGATCATGAATAAACTCAACAATATAAGCATCACATAAAGCATTGTTACCATGATCCACATGCAAAAGGGTACTCTTACTCTCCACATAAGCATAATCTTTCTCATTGGTAATAGTGGGAGTAGGACTATCATAAACAACTTGAACACTATAGATTAGTTGTGTATTAGGAAGATGGTGTTCAACAAGGGAGTAATTACCTCCATGATTATGACAAGTCTCATAAGGATAATTTCTCCTTATGTCATAGGTACCGTCCTCCAAAAATTTATGTCCGTTAGGATAAAAATTGATGCGAGGAATATGCTCAGGCCAGGTTGATACCCATTCTTCTTCCTTCTTGCTCCTCTTCCTCCTCATCTTATTTTTCTTCTTATTTACCTTAGGAGGGAGTGGTTGGAGATGAAGCTTCTCCACATATCCTGGTTTATCATTAGAAACAATAGGGGAAACTTGGGAGAAACTCTCCTTTTTATTAGTAGAGATATAAGAGACATTTTTATACTTTGGTAAAGTTCCCTCCTTTCTAATCTTACTTATGTAATCATTTTCATGGCAATTAACAACACAATAGAGATGGCAATTTTGCAAAGTGTTGCTAATTCCTAAGTCATTAACATCTAGCCAAGAAGTTTTTCTGATAACTCTTCACACATCAAAAATAACATAAGTTCATCATAAAGATCAGAAGTGATCATGTTATCACACAACTGATTAACAGTTATGCTTTGAAAGTTCATGCATTGAAAATTAAAGTGACCCTCTATGCCGCAAAGTTCACAAGTAAAAGGATAAAGGTCACACAATTCTCTAGCAATTTCATTTAAATCTTTGACCCAAGTGATTGTTCTTTCATGCTTATGTTGCTTACAATACTTCTCTTCTTCAATCATAGGCCTTTCATAAGGTCTATCCCCTCCACAAAAATTAACATGCTTATATAAAACTTCATTTTCAGGAATTGGATCATGCATGTTGCAATCATCATGAACAATCTCATTTTCTTTGCAAACCTCTTTAAAAGGTTCATGATGCTTGATCCAATTCTCCTTAGGCATATTAAGATGTGAAGCAAAAGATTTGAGGAAATCAACAAGGAGTTGAGAATCAAGCCCAAACTTAGCACTAAACTTATTAAAACTTGCAGTTTCAACAAAGGACTTAATGCAATCATACTCATAATTTATACCTGACTCTTTACCTTTGTCGATCTCCCAATCTTCAGTATTGCGTTGAATTCTTTCAAGGAGTTCCCATTTAGCATCAATCTTTTCGTTTGTGAAAGAACCCATCGAGGAAGCATCGAGCAAGTCTTTATCCTGTCGAGATAGCCTTGCATAGAAATTAGTAATAATCATATCTTTGGGGAGCCCATGGTTAGGACATTTTAGCATCAAAGTTTTCAGTCTCCCCAAAGCTTGAGCTATGCTCTCTCCGTCATGAGGATAGAAATTATAAACATAATTCCTATTCTCATGGACTTCATGAAGAGGATAAAACTTCGAGTAAAAGAGAGACTGGATCTCTTCCCAATCCAGCAGGTGAGAATCGTGTAGTAGCCTATACCATTCCAATGCTTTTCCTTTCAGTGACAAGGAAAATAATTCCTCATGACTTCATCTCTTGTCAAACCTGAAATCTTAAATAACTCACAAAGTTCTGTAAGTTCCAACAGAAGAACACTAGGATGGACTGTTCCATCCCCTACATAATGATCATTCATAACCTTTTCAATTATCCCAAGTGGTATTTTGAATGGGATACATTCATTAGGTGGAGGATACTTCTCTACCACGGGTGTGGTAAAGCGGCCTCCCCGAAGCAGCGAACTAAGATTGCAGTTTTCCATAAGCCTAACTAGTGAAAATAAAAACAAGAAACGAAAAGATTTAATTGCAGAATCTAAATATATACCTTCAAACCTTACTTCCCCGGCAACGGCGCCAGAAATAGCTTGATGTCTACGCACGCTTCTATTCTTGTAGACTATGTTGGGCCTCCAAGCGTAGAGGTTTGTAGGACAACAGCAATTTCCCTCAAGTGGATGACCTAAGGTTTATCGAACTCAGGGAAGTAGAGGTTGAAGATGGTCTCTCTCTAGCAACCCTGCAATTAAGATACAAGAAGTCTCTTGTGTCCCCAACAAACCTAATACAACTAGGAGTTCTATAGGTGCACTAGTTCGGCGAAGAGATGGTAAAATATGGGTAATAGGTGTAGCAAAGCAAGGTAATATAAATCTGTAATAAAAAGTGCAGCAAGCAAACATGTGACAAAAGTGATCACAAACGGTGTAACAATGGTGGAAACAAGGCCTAGGCTTCATACTTTCACTAGTGGCAACTCTCAACAACATTAACATAGTCTAATCACATGATATTTCCCATAAAGCATGCAATGGAGACGCACTCGGAGGTCATTCCTTTGTGGTCAAGAGAGGATGAGAATTATGTAGGGCTACAAAAGCACACCTCAAAGTTCGTAGTTCTCAATCTATGGATTTCCCAATGTCACCGCGGCCATCCAAAGAGAGTACCACAATCACCACAACATATCTCAAGGATAGTCGAAGACAAGCACCAAGAGACTCTCAATCTTGAATCAACACACAAAAGAGGAAATCACTCATGATAATATTCTTCTAACCCATGTCCAATAGACCGCTGTCACCATGGTCTCGGGGATTATACTAGATAAGATCAAGTGAGTACATCAATCCAATACATAGAGGAAGGGGAAATATCATGGGATCACCCTAGATTAACATAGCCTATGATCACAACGAAGATCACATCATGGGAGAGAGAGAAGAACACATAGCTACTGGTAGAAACCTCAGCCCCGAGGGAGAACTACTCCCGCTTCATGGAGGGAGGAAGCAACGTCGATGGAGATGAATCCAGGGGCACTTCCCCGTCCCGGCAGGGTGCCGGCACAGGAATTCTGTCCCCGCCCCCCCCCCCCCCCCCCGAAACTTGATGGCGATGGCGGCGGAGATCGGAACTTCTTCTGGATAAAAGGGGTCTGGAATCAGGGTTTCCTCCGTGGGGGTAAAAGTAGGGGCCAAAGGGGTCACCGAGAGGGGCCACGAGACAGTCAGAAGGGCAGGTGGCGCGGCCTAGGGCTGGGCCGCGCCAGGAACCCTCCTGGCTGCCTGGTGGTGGCCCTCCCTTCCTTCCTTGGTGATTCCGGAAGCTTCCGGGACGCTGATTTTTTATATAATTTTTCCGGAATTTTTGGAGCACTTTTAATGGCCGGAAAACCTGAAATACAAAAACAGCAGAAAACAGGAACTGGCAACTGGGTGCACTGAGTTAATAAGTTAGTCCAAATATGATCAAAAGTGTATGGAAGTGTATTTAAAACATGGCAAAGTCACACAAAACATGCATGGAGCAAGCAGAAATTATAGATACGTTTGGGACGTATCATCTACTCCGGTCCCGAGTATTAGCCCCGTTCGAAGATGGAACGCAAAAATCAGTAAGCTGCGTAAATACCTTCATGGATGGGCTAGACATAGATCCGGGATTCTAAAAAAAGAGAAGGAGCGTATGTGTACCATCATTGACAAGCTTGACCGCGCGGCAGAGACACGAGTGCTAACCCAGCAAGAGATTGAGCTTAAAAGTCAATCTAATGTGGAGGTGGCACGAATGCTGCGGGAGGAAGAGCTTAGATGGTACCAAATATCAAAATCTAACTTCATACTGAAGAGTGATGCAAATACGAAATATTTCTAGAATGTTGCCAATGGAAGACATTGGAAAAAAGTATTCATGCTCTAAACTAGGATGAAGGTATGATTGAAGGTCAGGAACAACTCAAGGCTTATATTACAAGCTACTATAAAGGGAAGTTTGGCGCTCCTGCAGAAGATAATTTTTTCCATGGACGAGACTCCGACGGATGACATAACTCATGTCTCTATTGAGGAAAACATCTTTTTGAATTCTTCATTCACGGAAGAGGAAATTAAAAAGGCGATTTTCCAGATGGAGCGTAATAAGGCTCTTAGGCAAGATGGCTTCCCTGTCGAGTTTTATCAACACTTTTGGGACGTCATTAAGGCAGATCTTCTTGAGTTGTTCCAATGTTGGCATGTTGGACAACTTGAATTGTTCCGTCTAAACTTTGGGGAAATTATTTTGTTGCCTGAGGTTTTGGAGGAAGAAAGGATACAACAATATAGACAAATATGCCTCCTTAACGTTAGTTTCAAAAATTTCATGAAGTCCGCAACCATTAGATTAAACTCGGTGGCTGATCATGTGGTTAAACCTACACAAACGGATTTTATGCAAGGTAGGAATATCCTGAATGGAGTCGTGGTGTTACACGAGACCGTTCATGAGATGCACACCAAAAAGCTTAACAGAGTCATTTTCAAAATTGTCTTTGAAAAGGCTTATGATAAAGTAAAATGGTCGTTCCTCCAACAAACTATGAGAATGAAAGGTTTTTCAGAGGAGTGGTGTGCTTTGATCCATAGTTGTGTTTCGGGAGGAAGTGTTGCCGTTGACATCAATAATGACATCAGACGCCTCTTCCAAACCAAAAAAGGATTAAGGCAAGGTGATCCTTTATCGCCCATATTGTTCAATATTGTGGCTGATATGTTAGTGATCATGATTGAACGAGCCAAGATAGACGGCCAAATTGAGGGAGTAGTCCCACATCTGGTGGATGGGAGATTGTCTATTCTTCAGTATGCGGACGACACAATTATATTTATGGAACACGATCTAGATAAAGCAGTGAATCTGAAATTAATATTATCAGCATTCGAGCAGTTATCCGGATTGAAGATCAGTTTCCTTAAAAGTGAATTGTATTGTTTTGGCGAGGGCGAGGATGCAACAGCTCAATACGCCGAGATATTCGGATGCGAGCAAGGTCAAATTCCTATTAAGTATTTGGGGATACCCATACATTATAGGAGACTAGAAAATGCGAAATGGAAGCAAGTCGAAGAACGTTTGCAAAAAAGGCTAGCTAGCTGGAAAGGAAAATTGTTGTCCATGGGTGGAAGATTGGTACTCATAAATTCAGGCCTATCTAATATGGTACTGTATATGATATCATTCTTCCGGCTACCTAAAGGAGTCTTACATAGATTGGATTATTTCCTATCGAGATTCTTTTGGCAAGGGATAAGGAAAAGAAGAAGTATCGACTGACCAGGTAGAATGTCGTTTGTCGACCAAAGGACCAAGGAGGGCTGGGTATACATGACCTCCAGGTCAAGAACTCTGCTCTCCTTGGTAAGTGGTTGTATAAGCTACAAACTTCGGACGGTGTTTGGCAAACGCTCCTTAAACGAAAATACATCGGCACAAAAGCGCTATCTCAAGTGGTATGGAAGTCTGAATAAAGACTTTTATCGCTTTTAGGAGGATATATGGCTAGGAAATGCCACCCTCCGGGATCAATATTCGGCCCTATATAACATCGTGCAACATAAGGGGGATACGCTGGCCACGGTCTTGCAAGAGTCACCCTCTAATGTAGCAATCGGGAGAGACTTAATCGGCCCTAGACTAGCGTCTTCGAATGCCTTGCTAGAACAGTTAGCGGTAGTGCAGATGTCACAAGGCCACGATGAGTTTCGATGGAATCTCAATACAAATGGAATTTTTTTGCAGATTCCATGTATAGGGCACTTGTCCAACCTGAAATACCAGTCCATAATAATTATAAAATTTAGCAAAAGAAGATGCCTCTAAAGATTAAAGTCTTTGCATGGTATCTTCATAAAGGTGTCATTCTAATGAAAAATAATCTTGTCAAACACAATTGGTAAGGAAAAAAAATGTATTTCATGTGCTCATGATGAGACAATAAAACATATATTCTTCACCTGTAAGGTTGCACGTTCTATTTGGTCAGTTATGCAAATGGCTTCAAACTTATATCAACCCACATCCATTGCTAATATTTTTGGCAACTGGCTTAACGGGACAGATAATAAGCTTAAAGCCATTCTTAGGGTAGGAGCGCTTGCGGTAATATGGTCGCTCTGGCTATGTAGAAATGACAAGATCTTTTCTGATAAAAATTCACTTGTTTGCAAGTTCTTCATCGATTCACGGGTATTCTCCGTTTGTGGTCCATCTTACAACGGGTGGAATATCGATGCCTTTTTATGAAGGTGTGTGCACGACTAGAAGTGGTGGCGAGGCATATTTTTATCCAACATGGTAGCCACGTGATCTATGCATAGAGCTACCTTGAGTGGCGATAGTTCTTTCATTTATAACTTGTCGTACGCTTTTTTATTTTTATTTTCTTTTTAATGACTAGCGACTGTGTACATCTTAGTTATGCAGAGGTCAGATGTACTTACTTAAATCTTTTGAGCAATAAAGTTATTTATAAGAAAAAACATAACTCCACGGCGAATTAGGCCAATCGACGACTTGGAATGATACCTCCCCCTAAAAAAAGACCTGGAATGATACCTTCATTTTCTTGTAGATCGCCGACCAGATGCGTGCGGACTGATCAGACCTTGGGCCTTGAACATCCGTCATCCACAAGCTGGGGTGGCCGTGCGGGCTGGTCAGTCGTTCAACTCATATACTATCTATACAAACCAGCTAAGCTCTCGCCCATACTATGCATTTGTATTGTTAGCGGAGACTCATTCCATGACTGACATGTGTGTACAATCAATGCAAAGTTAATCCATTACAGTTTTAGAATGGACAAAGATTGTCGCCGTGCCTCACGAGGACACACTATCAATCCTTTTCTGTGTGCAACGAGGCGGACAGAAGCTCCAGTTAATGCCATTATTTTTACAACTATGAACTAAAATGCTAGTATTATTTTGTATCTATTTATTTACCATTCAAACAGATGTATCTAAATATATTTTAACGTTAAATACATATATATTTTAAAGCGTTGATACAAAAATACTACGATCTCTTATCCATATTATCTATCGTTCAAATAGATATATCTAGATCGTTTAACATATCGTGGCCGACGAGGGTGTCATATTGTTTACTTCAACGATGTATCTAGATATATTTTAATGTTAAATACACCCATTTAAGAGAATGTGACTGGCCAGTCACATTTTTTGCTTCAACGGCGACGGAAAAGATACTACTGATAGCTACCACTGATTGTTACTTTCATCGATCTAACAGATGTATCTAGATGTATTTCATTATTAACATAAATTTATGTACCATGTTTTTTGCTGCAACAAGTAACGAAAAACTTACATCCACCCTCATTTTTTCTACAACCAAATACGATAAAATGTGACCGGCAACGACGAGCATAAATTTACTGCAACCAGCGACTAGATTTGCTGCCACCAGGCGACGACGAGCGTTGCCAGCAAACACCGGTGCTATGATTTTTGTTGCAACTATGGCAAAAACTAAAAAAATGCATAAATGCAAAAGATAAATTTTTACTATAACCGACTATTCATTTTGCTGCAACGGTGATTGCATTTGGTCGCATGATCCGTCTGGTTAAAATTTTGGACGGCCGACCAGCGCCTAGCATTGGCCTTCTATCAAATTTTAACGCATATTTCTCATTACCACTTTTCCATTCCAATGTTTTGACTAACTTTGTATGCATGCCTCCTTTAGAAAAATCCTTCCCATCTACCCGTGTTCCTTCAATCTCCACCGCCTCGACCTCCCTCCTCTTCTCTCACCTAGCAGGACGACCCTCTCTACCACACCTGTTCTATATCGGTCATGGGAGCCAGCGGTCATGCGCGCATGGATCCTGCAACGGAGGGCGGTAGTAGTTCTTTCCAAATTACGGGTGATGCTCCGAATTAATTTTATTGTGGCGCCCCTTTCTGATTCGACCCCATCAACACGTCCCTGATGACCGCGAAGCTTTGGCGGCATTGACAGGAACATAGGTGAGTTGTCTCAGAACCTCAAGCTCTCTTCCTAATGTCATCTTCATGGCTGCAACTGTAGGCTTCCTTGACCAGCAACATCTCTATTTCCCTCTCAAGTATTTTTTTTATTTGCGCTCGCTTTCCCTCATGAAAACCTAGAAATCGAGCAATATCTTAAACTACAATTTTCCTTGCCTATTTTCTTTTTCTATATTACAAGTCATTGGAGGCATTCTCCGAGAGAAATATTTATGGACTATTTCATTTTTTTGCCTATTCGATATTTACACTATCAATATATCATAACTTTTCCCCACTGTAAAAGTAGTTTGGTTTTTATAAGTTTTATCTTATGAAGTTTATGTCTTGAAACATGTCTCCATATTAGAAATATCGGACTTACACCAACTGCAAAGAAATGAAATAACAACATTTGTCTTTTGGCGTTAATCATGGTTCATATTCTTGAATCATTCTACTTCTATACTTCCCCATACATGTACTCCAAAAGAAGAAAAGGCACACAAGCAACTCCCAAATTTTTTTTTACCAAACCCAGCTTACTCTTCTCCCACTACTATAAACCATGTCTATCTGCTCAATGGCATTGACATGTAAACCTTCAGATGTCATTTCGAATGGAGAGGAAATCCACGTTCTAAAGGATTACTGTGCTAGACTTACTCATGGCAGAATGTGAGAATTTTGTGCGGGATGTGTCTAAATAATTTGTTAGGCTTGGCTTGACATCGCTTATGTTGGCATTCTTTTATAGTGGTCTAACCCGACAAGATTGGAACTTTGCTATAATTTTCCTCAATAAATCTACAACTATTATTTTGTCTAATGTATATATTTCTCATTAGATTTTAGATGAAAATTTAGACGAGTAATCAGTGTTTTTAATGTTTTTTAGGAATTGGAGGATAATTCTCCACTTCTATAGAGAAATTATGCACAAACGTCATGGAATGTTTTTTTAATAGTTGGATACACACTATTCCAGTTATGTTTTGCTTTTCCCTTGGATTAACTATGCATATGTCAAGGCCAACTTTCGAAGGTGCATTAATTTATCACAATTGAGTGCTTTTTTACATGGAATGACTTTGTCTTAACAAAATTCCAACTCTAATCCCTCCATCAAGTACTCCATGTTTCTACACTCGACACACAATATTTACTATTCTATATCTTTTTGCATGCCAATAAGACCGCTATTCAAGCCGAGAACACCAAGAAGCAATACTTGATTAATGATGTAACTACCAGATTTTCCACAACATACATGCTCAATAAAATGTAATCATATAAATAAAGTCAGTGGCCTTTTAAGTAATCAAGTAGGTAACCGTAAGATAAGTGTCACCCCACTGTAAAAATGTAATGGATAAATAAAATTCAGCGGCCTTTTAAGTAATCAAGTAGATGAAATAAGTGTCACACCACCTTAAAATTTAATGGATATCATCCAACACTTTCTGTAGACCATTCAACATTTCAGGAAAAGGAAATTTGCTAGGATACTACACAAGAGAGTATACAAAGAATAACCAAGAAAACAAATATTATTTCATGGTAAACACTAATACAAATACACCCACAACAGTCACAACGTGGCGCGTATAATAACAGACAGTGTAGTGTGCTATCATGCAGACCTAAATTTAGAAGATTGTGGTATTATTATACAAGATTCTTCTATTTTTCTTTATTTTCTTCATTGTATCTTAGTTCAAGATCGAAGATATATTTTCTCAAATTTCCTCTATGGATGTGTTCACCATCTTTGGATAATCTCTGATTGACATGTAATTCTAATACTTTAGTTTTCTTTTTTTATGGCTGGTTGCTTGGTAAGTGACATGACCATTTCATGGTTAACGATGTAACCAAGAAGTAAAATTGAGATATTTACTTCGCTTTCCTAATATGCCGGTGTAGAGAAGCAAAATAAACAATATCCAGTGCATATATTGCAGTTCTCTCATGGCATATGTTGCATGACAAAAGAAAAATTCATATATCATTCAAAACTACTTATTATTTGTATGTTTATAATGAAACTAAAGATGGGCACTACCATAATCATTTTTACGGGGTGGCGGCACGCCACGCCTTCCCCTGCTAGTTGAACAAAAGGAAGCTCCGACGATCGGGTGTCCGATGAGCGCCAAGGCGTGGAGCAGGTAACTGTTCGTCAGTGCTTCACTTTGCCAACAATTACGTGCACCCACCCACCGCCACACATGAGAGAATTAATTAATTAACAGACGCTGTACTTAGATAGCTTGGGTCCTCCACGCGCGGTGCTCAAGTTCAATTCCGGGGCCGTCGGGGGCGACAAGCTCTTGCCCCACCCCCAAAACTTTTGCCAGGATCGGACCCCCTGCATTTGCATTTGCATTTGCATTTGCATTCAACATGAATGATGCACCGTAGACCAAAACTTTGACATCTACCACCCTTGTGCTTCCCATACCCACGACACCCGTATCTTGTCTACATGAATGTATGTGCGCCTCAAATACCCGGCTGAGTTCACACTCAAGAACAATTTCGGGCCCTTGCTCTGACAAGTAGATATTCCATATCTCCCTCTCATCAGAAATCTAGCAGACGACGTGTGTCGCCACATTCGCGATATATATCTCCCTCCCTTGAGCTACCGTGACCTAGCTAGCTGGGCACTGCATTGCACCACGCTCACACCAACACCCGTACACAACAGAGTGTCTCTGTCCCCCGCCCACGCGATGCCAGCCTCTTCCTGGTTCCAAAAGCTCAGGGGCAGGAAAAGGAAGGCCAAGCGATCGGGCGCGAGTCCGAGTCCCACCCATCATGGCTCCTCCGCCGACGCGATCGCCGTCGTCCCCACCTCGGTCGAGCTGGCCGACGAACGGAGAAGCCAGCACTGCCGCCGGCCACCCGCGGCGTGTGCCGGCTACTCTCCCAACAGGGCCTCCTACTACTTTCCGACCGCGGACCGGGCGCGCCCGGACGGAGCGCTCCGGTGCATCGCCCCGCGCGGCGGCGGCGACGACGACGACGACGGCACGGCCTTGGAAGTCCGTGTCGACGTCATCCATCGCCGCGCCGGCAGGCTCGGTGGGATACACGCGCCACCAGCCACGCCGGAGCTCAACCTTCGGCGCATCGTCACGAGGCCCGCCGCCAAGAACGACCCCGCGGAAGCCGTCGCCGTGAGCAGCGGCGCCAGCACCGCAGCCACCTCGACTGCCACGACGCCATCCACCTGCAGGGCGCGGGGGTTCCACGTGAAGCCGGTCAGCAGGCGGCGGCGGCGCGGCCACGACGACAAGAGTGCTCGGAAGGAGAACGCGGCCGAGGTGGCGGCGACGGACGTGGTTACTAGAAGACGGCGGTGGCTGTATGAAAGCCTGGTGGTGGTGAAGACGTCGTCAGACCCGGAGCGGGAGATGGCGGAGAGCATGGCGGAGATGGTGGCGGCCAACCACATCCGGTCATCGGAGGACCTCGAGGAGCTGCTGGCGTGCTACCTCGCTCTCAACGCCGCCGAGCACCACCACGCCGTCGTCGCCGCGTTCCGCCGCGTCTGGCTTCACATCGCCGGCCAAAGACCACGCCACCCACGCCACTAGCACAAGCCTACAACCGCATTACTCCTAACCCCACCTCTGAATTCTCTAGAAATCACAATGCACGATCATGTCTCATGCATGGATGAGGATGCATCTGATGATCATGGCGTGCTCATTGTCATATCAGTGTCAGATTGATGGGCTCATGGTAGACGCGTATGTTGTTCTTGCTAGTACGAGTATATTCTTGAGAAATGGTGTTGCGTTTTAGACTTTAATGTTACGGTTTTGCTAATTCTCATGTACATGAGAATTACTTATGTCACATGTACTTTATTTTTTTTCTTTTTGTTGAAAACAACACGTATGTGCATTGGTATTTTTACGATGAAGCACGTAGGTCTCTACCAACGGTGGGGGTGGTGACAGCCCGTTTATTGTCTTCTATCTTTCGGTGAGCAGGCTTTATACTGGGCCACTTTTTTAATTTGATCAGCAGCACTTGGGTATACGTACGTAAGCGTACAAAAAAACATTGTTTCTCTCGTTATTTATATTGTGTATTATCTCGTTTCTGTCTCTCACTATCTTCCTCATTTTGAAGTCGTTTGTTAGATCAGCGCCCCACACTATGTTTATCTATTAGAACTATTTGATACGTGTTTTATAAATTATATGTACATGTGTTTTAAGTATATTACATTCAAATTATCAACTGTGTGGAATTGTCTTTTTTTGTTATTTTTTGTTTCTTTCTTTATTTCCATTTTATTTTTTATTTCCCTTTTCGTAAAATTAATGAATGTAAATTTTGTAAATGTTTTTTTTATTTGCAAACCATTTTTTTATTGATACATGTTTGTTGTCGCGTGTTGAGTTCTATTATTTAAAAAATCATATTTACTTCTCACTTTTATAATTATTATTCCACTTTTATCCTTTTTATTTTTTTATTTTCACTTTTTCTTCTTTAATTTTTTATAAACCAAATTGCAATTCAGTAATTGATTCGCAACATTTTTTTACCAATCCAGTTGTAAGACGCTTATTGACTCACAACTAGATTCTTTTTGCAAATCTAGATGTATGTCCGATTTTTTTTCAGTTGCAAGTACACCAATGAGTTGCCACTAGTTCCGAGTTTTTTTCAGTTGCAAGTCCACCAACGAGTCGCAACTGGGTTTGACTTTTTTTTCTCAGTTGCATGTCAACCAATGAGTCGCTACTGAGTTCGACTTTTTTTCTCAGTTGCAAGTCCACCAATAAGTCGTAACTGGGTTCAAAAAAAATTCCCAGTTGCAAGTCCACCAACGAGTCGCAACTGACTCCGATTTTTTTTAGTTGCAAGTCCACCAACGAGTTGCAACTTGGTTCAACTTTTGTTTTCTCAGTTGCATGTCCATCAACGAGTCGCAACAAGGTCCTACTTTGTTTTTTCTGTTGCGCGTTCACCAATGAGTTGCAACTCAGTTCAATTTTTTTTCTCAGTTTTAAGTCCATCAACGAGTCGCAACTGGGTTTAACTTTTGTTTTCTTGCATGTCCATCAACGAGTCGCAACAGGGTCCAACTTTGTTTTCTCTGTTGCACGTTCACCAATGAGTCGAAACTGAGTTCAACTTTTTTTTCTCAGTTGCACGTTCATCAATGAGTTGCAACTGAGTTCAAGTTTTTTTCTCAGTTGCAAGTCCACCAATGAGTCGCAACTGAGTTTGAATTTTTTTCTCTGTTGCAAGTCCACCAATGAGTCGCAACTGAGTTCGCCTTTTTTTCTCAGCTGCAAGTCCACCAACGAGTCGCAACTAGGTCTGACTTTTTTTTCTCAGTTGCAAGTCCATCAACGAGTTGCAACTAGGTCCTTCTTTTTTCCAGTTACATGTCTACCAACGAGTCGTAACTGGGTCCAACTTTTTTTTCTCAGCTGCAAGTTCACCAATGAGTTGCAACTGGGTTTGACATTTTTTCTCAGTTGCAAGTTCATCAACGAGTCGCAACTGGGTTCGATTTTTTTTTCAATTGCATGTCCACCTACGAGTCGCAACTAGGCCCGTTAAATATTTTCTAAATATATGATCAACATTTTTTCATATATTTTTGTATTTTTAAAATATATGAATATACATTTTTAAATGCTTGATCAACACGTTTTAAATACATGATCAACATTTTTTTCCTATAGATTGTATAATTTTTCTATCTACTTTTTAAATACAAGATCAATATTTCTTCATAAATGGTTGAACAATTTTTATTACTACATGCTTAGAAAATTTAAATACATCATCAACATTTTTTGATAAACAAAGAACATGTACATTTAATATTTTTTCATATTCTTGATTAACATTCATTAAATAACATAATGAATTGTTTATACACAAATGTTTTTTTGTATACATGAAAAACATTTTTCTATATGCATTTCATATTTTTTAAATACTTGGTTACCATTTAAAAATATTTATATAAATTATATCTAACATATTTATTTATATTATTTTAAAGTGCAACAAAAAAACCAAAAAAACGTGAAATAAACACAAAACTAGGCTGTGTTCTCTCGTATACTTGGGCCGGCCCATACTAATAACACGCCTAGAAACTGGGCGAATGGTAGCTTTTTGGGCTGCATTACGGGGTGTTCTTTTTCTGTGAGACAAACAAACAAAAAAACTGGACAAACAAGTAATTAGAGCTATTATTTATAGACTAATTTGTGATGTACATGTGACTTAGTTATGTCACATGTACATGTGCCCTAGACAGACCCTTAATGTTAGTAGCTTTGCATTCTGTCAAGTTGACACAACTTTCTCGCACTTTCTTCGGTTGGTGTATGCATGGTGTTGTGAAGGTGAAGAATGGAACGGAACAGCACGCCCACGATATGCGCACCCCACTCTAGCTTCAAAAGCGGATTAGAGATGCCGCCTTTACAGCTCCATCCGTGCGCTGCGATAACTCAATGGGAATTCCGTTGTTCGCCATTTCACCGGTCCAAGAATTCCGTGTGATTACCCAATGATGATAGTTGATCGATTGCACTGCTGACAAGCAGCTTAATTATAGACAGGGTCTGTCTAAGGCTCATGTACATGTGACATAACTATGTCACATGTACTATGATATTATCATAAATTAGCCTAATAAAACTAGTTTTAACTATTTGTTTGTTCAATTTTTTTGTTTGTTTGTCACACAGCAAAAAGGCAGCCCAGTAAACAGACCGAGAACTATCGTTCGCCCAATGTTTTAGCTGCGTAATGGGCCGGCCCAAGTGTGCGGGAGGCCACAGCCTGGTTTTTTTACTTCACGTTTTATTTGTTTAAATTTCACAATAATATCAGTAAATATATTAAAAAAAATTCATGTATACAAAAATTACTTTATGCATGAAACAATTCATTATGTTATTTGATCGATGTTAATCAAGAATTTTAAAGAAAATTAAACGTGTATGAAATTTGCTTATCATATATATGAAAAATGTATAAAACATATTCAATTATTTATGAAACAATGTTGATCAGGTATTACATTTAATAATTGTATTTGTAATTGTTTTTTATAATATATTAAAATTGCTAACCATGTATTACAAATTGTTAAACCTTGTACGAAGAAAATATTGATCACATGTTTATAAAGTATATAGAAAAATTATACAATTTGTATTACGAAGAAAATATTGATCACATATTTATAAAGTATATAGAAAAATTATAAAAAAATTATTTAAAAATGTTGATCGTCTATTTAATAAATGTTGATCAAAAAATATTGATCTTGTATTTAAAACATTTAAACATGCATGAAAAATATTAAATCTCTATACAAAAATATACACACAAAAATAAAAAATAAATAAATAAACGAACCCAGTTGCGACTCATTGGTGGACTTGCAACTGCGAAAAAAATAGTCGAACCCAGTTGCGACTCGTTTGTGGACATGCAACTGAAAAAATAGTGAAACCGAGTTGTGACTCATTGGTGGACTTGCAACTGAGAAAAAAAATAGTCAAACCCAGTTGCAACTCGTTTGTGGACATGCAACTGAAAAAATAGTGAAACTCAGCTGCGACTCATTGTTGAACTTGCAACTGAGAAAAAAAATAGTAGAACCCAGTTGCAACTCCTTTGTGGACATGCAACTGAAAAAAATAGTGAAACCTAGTTGCGACTCGTTGGTGGACTTGCAACAGAGAAAAAAAATAGTCGAACCCAGTTGCAACTCGTTTGTGGACATGCAACTGAAAAATTAGTGAAACCCAGTTGCGACTAATTGGTGAACTTGCAACTGAGAAAAATAAATAGTCGGACCCAGTTGCGACTCGTTTGTGGACATGCAACTGGAAAAATAATGAAAACCAGTTGCGACTCGTTGTTATCTTGCAACTGAGAAAAAAAATAGTCGAACCCAGTTGCAACTCGTTGGTGGACTTGCAACTGAAGAAAAAAATCAAACCCAATTGCGACTCGTTGGTGAACATGCAACTGAAAAAAAATCAAACTCAGTTACGACTCATTGATGGACTTGCAACAGAAGAAAAAGTCAAACCCAGTTGCAACTTACTTATTACTGAACTTTCAACTGAGAAAAAAAAGTTGGACCCAGTTGCGACTCGTTGGTGAACAGGCAACTGAAAAAAAACGGACCTAGTTGCGAATCGTTGGTGGACCTGCAACTGAGAAAAGAAAGTTTGACCAAGTTGTAACTCGTTGATGGACATGCAACTGGAATAAAAGACGGAACTATTTACGAATCGTTGGTGGACCTGCAACTGAGAAAAAAAATAGTCGAACTCAGTTGCGACTCGTTTGTGGACATGCAACTGAAAAAAACAGTAAGACCTAGTTGCGACTCGTTGGTGGAATTGCAACTGAGAAACAAAATAGTCGAACTCAGTTGCAACTCGTTTGTGAACATGCAACTGAAAAATTAGTGAAACCCAGTTGCGACTCATTGGTGAACTTGCAACTGAGAAAAAAAATCGAACCCAGTTGCGACTCGTTTGTGAACATGCAACTAGAAAAAAATAGTGAAACCCAGTTGCGACTCGTTGGTGGACTTGCAACTGAGAAAAAAATAGTCGAACCCAGTTGCAACTTGTTTGTGGACATGCAACTGAAAAAATAGTGAAACTCAGTTGCGATTTATTGGTGAACTTGCAACTGAGGAAAAAATAGTCGAACCCAGTTGTAACTCGTTTGTGGACATGCAACTGAAAAATAGTGAAACACAGTTGCGACTCATTGGTGAACTTGCAACTGAAACCCAGTTGTAACCCAGTTGTAACTCGTTTGTGGACATGCAATTTGTCCGTGGTCGGCTTCCAACTGAAACGGTAAATGAAAAGTCAACCCCAGTTGCGAGTCGGTGGTCAACTTGCAACTGGAGTGGAAAAATGGAAAAGTCGGCCCTCAGTTGTGACTCGCTGATCGACTAGCAACTGGGCAGAAATAAAAACTAAAAACTCAATTGCAAGTCGGGGATCTATTTGCAACCGGAACGGAAAATGAAATCTTGCCCAGTTGCGATTCAATCGGCTTGCAACTATAACAGGAAATGAAAAAATCTAATTGTGAGTCGGTATGATTTGCTACTTTGTTGACAAAAAAAATTCTGTTGCGAGTCGATGGGTGATTTGCAACTGGGCTTTGCAAAAAAAATCTATTTGTGAGTTGATGTGCGACGTGCAACTAGGTTGGGGAAAAAATATCAGTTGCGAGTTGATTGGTGACTTGCAACTAGGCTTTGTAACAAAAAACCAGTTGCAAATCGATGTGCGAGTTGCAACTAAGTTGGCCAAGTAAGTCAATTTAATAGTCGGTGGACGACTTGTAGCTGGGTTTTGCAAAATAAAATTTAGTTGGGAGTTGATGATTGACTTGCAACTGGATTGGTAAAAAAATGTAATTGTGAATCGATTAACGACTTGCAACTAGTTTGATAAAAAAATCAATTGCGAGTCAATGAGCAATTTGCAATTAGGTTTTGCAAAAAGTATCTATTTGCAAGTCGATGTGCGACATGCAACAAGGTTGGCAGAAAAATCTCAGTTGCGAGTCGATAGGCGACTTACAACTGAGTTTAGAAAAAAAAGCAATTGCAAATCGATCGACTTGCAACTGGATTGATGTAAAAAAATTAATTATGAATCGATGAGCAACTTGCAACTGGATTGACCGGTTGCGAATCAATGAACAACTTGTAACTGGGTTTACAAAAAAATAAAGAAGAAAAACAAAAAAAGGAAAAATGAGAAAATATTAAAAAAACTTAAATATTATAAAAATAACATAAATAAATAAATAAGTATGAAGGAAAAGGAAAAAAAAATAACACAACTCACTTGCGACAACAAACATGCACAATAAAGAAATTGTTTCCAAATTCTATAAAAACATTTACAAAAATTATATTCAGGAATTTTGAAAAGAAAGAAAAAACAAAAAACAAAATAAAAAAATAAAGAGAAAAAACAACAAAAAAAGTTCATACTTGATCTCATTTTCTAAGCAAGTCCGCAACAAAAAAATATACGAAAAAGGCCCACGAATACTGTTCAAGCCAGTAGGCATAGCTCTGAACAAGCCAACGCCCAGTCCGGCACGAAAACCTCAAAGCACTCACGCCGGGGAAAAAAAGGATAGCACGAATTTTAAAGAGCTTCAATCAAACGGATATAAACTTACATGTGACATACTTAAAACACATGTACATGTGTTTTAGCACTTCCGTATAGACAATCTATATGGAGCGAACGTGCAAGATTTTTGTCTTTGGCGCGACTCAATGTCGGCCGGTCGATTGCCCCCACACGAATCTTGGCGCCCCGCAGTCGCCACGTTAACCAATTAGATCACGTTAAAAATGAATCAGCCCGTAATCCCCCATAGAAACTCGTGTATGTAGCATTGCTCCTTCGCGATGATGACCTTTCCCCTCTCCCTTACGACGAAGAGTGAGCGACAGAGAAGTGAGGAGGTGACCTCACCGTCCCCCGCCACCACCCTCATGCTCCCCGCGCGTCCTCGTCCTTGCTTCCTCGCCCATCCCCACCAATCTCCCCCCCCCCCCCCCCCCCGCACTCCCTGCGTGCAGTGAAAGAGGCAGGCGCGGGCAGAGCTCGGGCCTGTGGGGGAGGAGAGGAGACGACCGGCGCACTAGTAGAGAAAATCTCATCTATGGTGTGACAAAAAGTGTCTTGCTAGCGTGAAGACCCGATACCAACAATATGGTGCCAGTGATAAAACATAGTGCTAGCGTTGTGCGCTCACGCTACCTATATTTTATATACCTATATCGTGTGACGTACTGAAACACCATCAATTTAATCTTTGCGAAAAAAATTAAAAATCATTTCCCAGCAAAAATGATAACACATATTATTGATCACAACATATAATATTGATCGCAGCAAAATTCACAATACTAAACAGATAACTGGCATTATTTAAGTTTAACATACTAAAGATCGTATGACAACCAACATTACATAACACCTCCTCACAATCTCTAAACAGAAATGAACGGACTTTCTCCATGAAGGGAGAAATGAATCCTCTGCTCACTACTATCAATCTTACTGAAGGTGATTAAACGACATCAATCATCTCCATATAGGTTGGTCTTTGTGGATCCTTTATGTACATAGAAAGTGTAGGGGCCCCCACCGCTCTGGTAGACCACACTATCTTCCGTAATAAGCTCATTGAAATCCAAGCTTAATAAGTTGCATGAGACTATCTATGATAAAACAGAGAGCTAGAACGAATGAAAGGTTAAAAATGTAATCATGTAATAGAGGTGTATTACCATGTAATGAGAAAAACTAGGATGAAATTGACACTAAACACTGGGCCACTTGAAAGGATTGTGGTGCGACTTGATTTGCACACTTCACAGATACTCATTTTCCTATAAAAAAATATAATGTCTTAACCATTAATTAACCATATGCGCGCAAGAGGGACACGAAAAGAAAATTTTGTAATGAATTCTACCATATAACATATTATCCAAGTTAATGTGATATATGAATATGAAAGGGGAAGCAATGTTATGATTTTGCTATATATTTCTGCCATATATTTACATTTGTATATCCAAGTCAGTGTGCTAGAAATAACATCTAATAGAATATCCATAATGAATTTCTGCCATATATTTACACGCTTGTCCATTTCCTTTAGTGTGATATATGAATATGAAAGGAAAAAATCATAACATGTCAACGGGGTTCGCCGCCGCCATCTAGGACAGAGCAACTCGAGGGAGAGGAAGAGAGAGGAGATCGAGGGAGAGATAGGAGAGTGATCGAGCCGGCTATTTGACCCCAGTTGGAACGACTCGATCTAACGACCGTCAATGGGCACGCCATCCAGCCCCTACTGATCTGACCCTGGCGGGTGGGCCCGTAGTATCATAAAACAGTTTAAAACGTGACCACTCAGTTACTTGCGTTTCTTGAAACTACGAACTACTACGATTGTGGTAGTTATTAAAAAAGTTTAAATATGGTAGTTTTTCGTGGTACTAACCTTAATTATGATAGTTATGTGCTATTTACTCGTGGAAAATGCAAGGCATTGTTGAGTGTTTGGACCAAGAGGGAAGCAAGAACTCCACAGCCGTCACCATCATCAATTCATCATCCCATATTTACGCGTTTCCTCGGAGAGTGATATATATCGACATCGACCCGTTGTCACAAGCCTTCAGTCTTCGCCCCTGCACTGCACGTACACAAAGCCCGGCCTCTTGCTGTCCCGTGGCAGCTTCCAAACAGATGGAGCTGTCAGTTTCTCCGGGGTGAAGATCAGCTGTCTGGAACAGCAGAAAAGGGGGTTAAAGATGAGACCCATATCCAATGCTGCAGCATTGTGTGGAATTGTGGGTAAAAAGGTGACGACGGCATGAAGAAAAAGGCTGCTCCGTGGTGCCTAGAGCAAGCCAAAGCAGCTTTCGGCAAGGAATGGGTCCCCGTGGATTGTGTGTGTCCCTGTAGTTAGTAATAGTATCAGCAAAAGAGAAAGTGGTCATCATTCGCATCACTGCGCCTGGGCAGTGGTTTGACACCGACTCTCTCGAAGAAGCACAGTACATACAGCTGACCAAGTTTTTCTTCTTCATTTGAACAAGACTGGTGAATGGTTTTCACGAAAGTAGGAACAGATGAAAAATAATCCTATTCCAAAGGGAGAAGAGAAAGTCATCGCAAAGAGAATAGAGTACATAGTGATGTGGCTTACCTTCATTTTAAACGTAATAACAAGCACTCAAGGAAGGAAGCTATGGTGGCAGACTGACATGTGGGGTATTTGCTCATAGTGGAAGGATGAACTAGGAGCATATGCAAAAGCTTCCCAACCCAAACATAGCCTCGTGAACACAAATGTGGACCATAGTGAATTCGGGATGGAGACATCCAGTACACATGGCAAGAGGAAAACGACCACAATGTACAAACAATTCACCATCTGATCTCTGAGTTTGAGAATGAGAATTGCGCAGATCTAGCTTTCGGCAGCTGCCAGAAGGAGAAAACAGGAAGTCGAAATGGAAGGGCGCTCCTTCATGGAAAGAATGCCTTTCCGAATCTCAAAAGCGTAATGTTCCAGTCCTTGCCAGAAGGAGAAATTGAAAAGTAGTGCCCTCCCTGTTGTCAGACGATGCAAAGAAGGGTGGAGCATTTGCATCCATTATTAATATTCCGACTGGCAGAAAATGTTGAGGTGTTCGGCGTTCTGCACCGGGCTATTGCATTTGCCTTACCGAAAAGCCAAAGTCACGGTAGCAGAAAAGCTTATAAATAGGTTTATCTTTCCCTGATTTTCATTCTCATACTTAGAAGAGTAAAAACTACAACTGTATAATTAGTCCTTGCTCCTAAAATCTTTTTCTTTCGGTACCTATAGACACAAAAGTAAGAAACGCAAGGTGTCAATGGAACTTTACAAGGTAGATATATGCTATTAGATGGTCATATCTGGTTAACTCTTGTTTTGCTCCTAGTTATACGATGATCAGCTGTACCATCTGTATGCTACTACTGTCAGTCTCAACGGGTCCTAGCATGGAGCGGTGGGAACTGATCTTCATCTCCTATTCTGTATAATCCCGACGACCTGAAACAGTGTGAAAGTTAACAGATTAACCATATTAATGTACAGGTACAATGTGGACTGAATGCAGTGAAGATACACAAGCATGCCAAATTGACGATTGACAAACCTAGTGTTATTTTATAATAAATCCCAATTACTATTTTTAGGACATATGATTGACCTCTAGGAGGTTTCAAGGCTGAAGATTGCACATAATATTTTGCAGTGTAAGATATTTTGAGGTTACCTGTTTTGGGTCGCCCCAGCTCTATAGCCCTGTAACGCCAATGCAGAGGACTCTGCACATGCTTTTGGTGAGGCCTTGTTTGACTTTGGTAAGGTAGGTGTCAATGAGAAAGGCCCCAAAGAACCAAACTCAATCCTATCTGGTTGTGTCTCCAAGGCTCCAGATTGAGAATATCCTTTTGTGCCAGGGAAGGAGGGGTGACAAGTACTAGGTGCCAGAAGCATCCGTTGGTTATTGCCGCCATCACGAGGAGTAAAAACATTTGGCAATATTGTCCTTGGTTTAGTTCCATTTTCAACCAATTCATCGTTCAGGTCAACCTCCTTTGTTGAACCATTTAGAAGGGTCACAACTTGGCCATTCGGAATATGCTTTATATCTCTTACAAAAGATAGTTGCCCACTGTGATTATCATAATTTTGTTCTGCAGCTAAGTTCTTTTTGGAGAAACCCCTGCCTCTTGTGCTGCTTTGATGTTTTAATGGCTCAGAAGTTAATCTTCGATTTGTTGACTGGTAGGGTATGACATGCCCTTTACGAGTGTCACAGATTTGATTTCTGGCCAAGTTATTGTTCATGTATGCGCACTCATCTGGAGTACCCTGTACTTCAGGCGGCTGATATTTTGCACTAACTGGTTGTGCACACTCCATGCCGGTATCATAATTTCGCCTCTGGAAGAAGTTTTTGTTCGAGCAGATATCCCCATCATACCTACGTGTGTGCCTTGCTTCATAGTGAATTTTGACACAATCCTTTCGAGTTTGACCACTGTGCTTTTCAGTCTTCATACCTGAGCGAGTATATCCATTTAGACCATCTCCAGTTCCCAATGACTGACTCATCCTTATTTCCATGGTCCCACTGTCCTGCGCTAGTTGCTCCTTGTAAGGAACAAAACTTCGTTTTGCGACAGCAGCCTGGTTGTTTTTATTTTTCACTGGTTGACTGATCGTCTTCCCTTTCTCTCCTGTAGATGTCATGTGCTGTAATACAGAAAGGGAACTTGTAAATATCATAGCTCTGGTATACAAACAAATAACAATTAACAGACAGACATCTTTTACTGAGGAATATAGCAACACATATTTTCTAAAGTGAACAGATGTTCAAGTTGAGTTGCCAGCTTAGAGCATCTACAACCAGGCACCCCAAATCCGCCTCAAACGCCCAGGAGGCCTGCCCAGACGTATTTTTGACATCCAACGGACCAGTGGGGCAGATATGGGGACGCCCAGATGTGCCCGCCATGTCGCACTGACGGATGGGCCCTATCTAAAACCCGCCTGTCCGACGGGTGCCTCTTCGGTTTAGGTGCGGACGCATTCATGGCGCCGCTCTGGCGTGCCGCCTGAGGGAGCCCATCCGTCTTTAAGAGGAAGGCGGCGAGGCAACCCTAGCGGTCCGTCCCATTCCCATTCTCCTCCGCCTCCTCCTCTCCAACCTCTTCCCTTTGCAAGTCGAAGCCACCGCCGCCATGGTTCGGAGCAAGGTCACGTACCACAAAATGCTCACGCCGAAGCACCGGGCGGAGTTCTATGCGAAAATGTCCGCGCGTCGCGTCACACCGCACGCATTGCAGTGGGCTTGCCTAAGGATAGCCCAAAACTAAAGGAGATGGAGCCGATGGAGGTGGAGAAGGATGAGTCAGAGCTTAGGCAACCGGAGGAGGGGCCAACGGAAGAGGAGGACGACGACGACGAGGAGCTCGCCCAAGTGGAGGAGGCGGGCGCATTCGTGAGGGAGGACGCGCTCACACATAGGAGGTGGATGAGCAGCAGGCCATCCTGGACTCCTTCCGCTCGGAGTCGAAGGTGGCCGCGAACCTCCGCTTCCTTCGACAGGCTCGAGCGGAGCGGGGCGGGGCCCTGGCGAAACTGGAGCAGGATGAGGATGAGGAGGCGCGTCCTTCTTGCCCGACTGCCAACGACCACGAGGCTAGCGGATCCGGCCATACATCATCGGCCGACGGGTAGATTAAAACTAGGTCTATGTAGGCAAAAGCTAGTCCATATAGTAAACATAAAAATGCTACGAGTCACTTTACTGAACACAAGAATGCTACGGATCAATGCATGACATGTCCAAAAATGAGAACTGACAGTACCTATTTCTTACCTTTTCACGTAGATATGGGCCTGTTCCATGAATATTGGGTCTAGTCTCTGAACTATGAGACCAAGAAACAGAACTATCTGAATCAGCAAAATAAGATGGCGACAATCCATTAGATGGAACGTCTATTCCAAATGTATTGAGCTGAAAGGGCACACCCCAGTGGTCCTCATCCTGTGATTGCTGTGAAACATCAGTGCAATGAGAAGAAACTGGAGATAACTTCCTTCCATTTGTCTCAGTATATGAAGGCAGTATTAGCCCAGGTAGCGTCATATCAGTACTTAACAGGACGCTACGATTCAGAATGTCAAACAAATCCTTGTATACCTTGCCGTCAGAACATGCTTTCTGGACAGACTGCGAAAAATCATCAAACAAGTATTCTAAGTTGTACTGTACTTGACGGAGGCATCCCAACTGTGATTCCAGATCCCCTGATAGATCCGAGAAGTTCAACAATGAGAGTGGTGAGAGATGTTGTTTCCCAGGTTTCGGAAGTCCCAAATCACTGCCATGGATAGCGTTCAATTTATGCGGCAAACAGTGTGCATGAACCTGTGGCTGAATCAGTAATTTATCATCCATGTAGGCTTCAGCCCTATAGCAAGATGCCGGTCCTTCCAATCCATGGTCCACATAGTACTGTTCACTGGCACCATTTCTATATTCATGAAAAATATATGCATGTTTCTTTGGTTCGCGATGGACACAGTTGGATGATCTTGCGCTTAGATCATTACTTTGTGCCAACGAGTGATCTCCTGAACAACATCGATGCTGTTTAGATATATTTACTTTCACACTTAAACTGTTCTCAGCCAATCTCTTTGAAACCCGAGGACTTTTATCGTCCTCCTTGCAAGAAATCTGCATGTGTGACATATCCTCCACAAGTTGATTGCTGTGAAAAAGGAATGGCTGACAATCAAATGCACCAGCACGGTCAACATCTGCCCTTGCTCCACTTTCATTCCTCTCCAAAGTGTTTTTGAAAAATGCAAAAATATCATCATGAATAAATTCTGATGGTAACATAAGAATTTGACCAAGCTTTCGAGCACCAAACGAGAAAGCAGTTCGAATACGACTGAAATTAGCTGCACAATAATATATTGTCAAACAAGACTAGGTAGTCCCTAATGGAAAAAAAATACTCCATATAAAAGATATCAGTCAAACAAAGCTCAACATATATATAACTTCAGTATGAGAGCAAGCTGTTTATGGATTTATGCACGACTTCATGTACACATCAGCAAATCACATGTTATGATGCTTGAGGCAAACAGTATATGTTCACCGAAGTTTCTGAAGATAAATTAGAAAGGGACAACCGATTGATATGTTTTAGTTAGGTCAAACCTTTGTTCACACTTCTGCCAAGATTGTTGCACTCCTTCAGTGGATCAATTATGTTTAGATATTTCACACGGAATTTGGAACAGCGTGCATCAGAGTTTCTTGGAGGTAAAGAAGTTTTTTCCACAGAGTTCTCAAGGAACTCTTTGTCAAACAGAAAGTCATCAGCAGGTACATTTAAACCTTCAACTGTAAGAGATACAAGTTTTAGGATTTAAACAAAATAGAATCAGGTGATAACTCAGCCAAGGAAAAGATTGTAAGGTAACGCACCAATTGGGTCAGGCAAAGATGACAAAGCAACAGGGCCACTTAAACTTATGCAATAGTTGTCCCAGTCAAACTTGCTAAAATATTCCAGAAACCTATACAAAACCTATTAAAAATAAGAAAGAAATGGAGACGATAAGAATATCATCTTTCGCATTCTCTAAAGATGTTTTCAAATGTATGAAACAAGTAATTCCTTCCAAGACATACCTCCAGGGGACCATGGAGTGATTTGTGGAATAGATTAAAGATGTATAGAATAAGTATTTCCAATGCGTAAGTCGATATAAGCCCATGATGAGCTCCTAGTAGGCGACTTTCATAATAGCACCATGCCTTGATTAATATAATGCTCCTTTTAAATAGATGGTTTTTCCCAACTTTGTCGTCAACCTGAAGAAGGAACATTCATTTACTTTCCCAGGACTTGGTGCAGTAACAACCAGATAAAAGGACACCTAGACTAGCACAGAAACACGTTTAGCGTCCTACATATTCAGCAAACTTCAGTATTTAGCTATAAATACTGAAATGGAACAGCAAGTATAAATTGCATATTTTTGCAAAAACACATCACCAGCTCAAGGAAGCAGACTGCACAGATTCCTCCAGTTTGGTTGAATGAAATATCAACGATAATATTTCCGATAGTGCATTTAATGAGTCTGACCTGTATGGAGGAACATTTAAAAATTTAGAGGCAGCTGACATGTGCGAAACAGGAACATACAAAGTATATCAGGAGGAAGAAACATGTAGATACTTCTTAAGCTTAACAACAATGTGTAATAAGAAATTGTTAGACGAGAACAAATGTATGCAAAGGACAAAAATGGTTTAGAAGGGCAACATCATAGTTCTCCCAGAATTATATCCAAAAATAAAAAATAAAATGTGTATTGAGGTGCAAACAGGTTAGCGCACCTCTGCATCGATGTGTTCCAAGTCCTTCACTTCAAATTCAGCATCACTGTTCTGCTCCCCTGACCCAAGGATGCAGTAAACATCATCAACCAAAGTACTACCGCAAGATGTATTTCCGATTACAGTTAGATCAATGTCGCCATCAGGAAGGTAGGTCTTCAATGGAACCGAACCAAATACAAAGGCCTGCACTCAAATTAAAGAAGAAATGATGTTACATACAAAACCGCATCTCAAAAATTACCCCAATTTTTTTTAAGATGGGATAGAAAAGCATTGTGTCAATATACTGACTGTCATAACCATAATGTTGGCGGTACGATGGACTGTATGCTACCATTGACTTTATAATAGGAAGTTCAAAACTTGGCAAAGGAACTGAACCAAGATGCTTTGGTGGGAGGTGTGGGTACCTTCAGCTTGGATATAGGCACGTATTTATTTTCTCGTTAACTGATATGGTACCTAGTCCCATCCCAGCAATTCCCGTTTTTTTAATCTGAAATAACCCAGTCTGTAGTCTGCACAAAGGAATGGTGCTCTGTCTGATGCTTTATCTATAAAGCGGGGTGAAAGCCTAATTTCTGAATAGTGTCCGGTCATGTCACAAAATGAGTTGCTCTCATGATTCACAAAGCAACCAATCAACCAGTACAGGTAACTGAGAGGACTCACACATCAACCTCTGTTCACATACAATTCCATCATAAGACTTTTTTTAGAACGAAATTCCATCAGAAAACTCAACAAGTGCAAGAATAGCGAATTTTGGTCTCTAATAACGCTGAAGGGAGGTAATGCAGTTTAGTGTCTTGCGGTGCACGGGTCCTCATTTTGATTATGTGTTGCATACTTTTGGCATCACATAAAAAATAATGGACCACTACAACAATGTCTCATCTCATATACACGCATGTGACGGTAATCCAGCAAGAACAGACATCATTACACCAATCTTTTTCGAGAAGCACCAAATGCTAGGAAACATTATGACATGACTCCTAGTGCAGAATTAGTGCAAGCTATAGCAGCCACACGCTTTGAAGCAATTCCAGCTATACAAACTAGAAAGACATCACGTACACATTATAAGTGGTCAGCATAATACTAGCCCACAAGCAAGGACCATTTTCCAGATCTACCATCTCTATGGACTATGGCTACGGAGTAAAGAGCTTCTCCATGTACATAAATGATCCGGAGGACACACTTCAAAGTACGATTCAAACAGTGGACCGCTGAATCCTCGTCAGTAAATAAGGATGGACTTTCTTTCAGTTGATATATAACGCGATCTGGGAACAATCGCAGTGGAGTTGAATGCAGGACGTTGGCAGGCAGCTGTCGGTGAATGGCTACACTAGTAAATCTCACTAGTGCAATGTCAAAATGCTCTACAAGGTGTGACGGACGGGGACAGAGAACCGCAAGAAGATCCAACCGCGGCATTGATCAGTTGGCACACTATTCGGTGACCACGTGGATGGGTCACCGTGGATACACACGCACGGCGTCAAGTGTACACATCATGATCCGGCTGTAGGTCAAGAAGCATGAGATCACGGGCAGGCGCAGAACCCAAACAAAAAGTGTTAAATCTTTTTGGCTAAATGCCAAAGTTTGTTTCCCCTGCGTTCCTTTTGAGATAGTAAAAGTTGGATTTCATAAAGCATAGGGTGCTTTTTTCCGTTGGTTAAAAAAGCGAAAACTTAGATCCGAGCAGACAGAAAGTTCATTTCTGGTTTCTAAACGCGGATGAAGATGCTTTTGTGAGACGGTGACGCGCAGAACAAAGGGCCAACTTATATAGCCTAACTAAAGTCTGTTAGTCAAAGGAGTGGTACAGTAGAGTGAAATCCGCCCTATTTCTTTGTGGAAGACAGCAGACAGTAAAACTAGTCACGGAATCGCAACGAGGGGCCGCCACCAATCAATCAGTTTAGCTCCTCATCCGTACGAAGTAATTAATCAAAGAATAATCCTATCCTATTAGACCCGGTGGGTTTGAAATGTAGTACTAGTACGAGAGACAGCGACTGAAGCGAACTAAACAAATCCAAACTGAACTAAGTAAGCGGAAGAATAATAAGTAGTGTAAAAACGCATGAGGATCCCGAGACGCCACAGGATTTACCCAGCCAAAACTGGAAACTGAAGAGGGAAAAACAGGAGGCGGCAAGCCGCGCGAGCGAGCGTTTCGCGAAACGGAGGAGAAAGGAGCAGGACGCACCTCGCATCCGAGCGCGGTTCCGACGATCCTCCGCGCGTAGTGGATGACCTCGGCGCGGCGGCGCTCGGAGGCCTCCGTGGGCTGCACGCGGCGCACCACCTCGGACGCCGCCACCTCTGCGGTGGCCATGGCCCCGGGCGGGATCGCCGCTGGGCCGGGCACATCCCGCGCCATGACCGCCGGCAGCGCCGCCATGGGAGGGGCTAGGCGGGCATGCGAAATCGGAGGGCGGTAATGGAAGGAAGGGGGGGGGGAGGAGAGAGGGGTTTGGGGGAAATCGCGTCGGCTCTTGTCTGTGTTGTGGGGGGTTTGGGTTTTTGGCGACGCGTTACTGGCGCGAGTGCGGTGCTCTCGGGTTCCCGAGGCCGCCAGGAGGTGAGGTGGGGTGGGGTGGGGTTGGGTCAGGTTGGCACGCGAGTCCGACGAGATGAATCCCTTCCCTTCCCTTCCCTTCCCTTCCCCGGTGTGAATGCGAAGAAAACCCAGGAGCCGAGGAAGAAGGGGGCCGCCGTCCCTATCTGGTGCCGCATTTATAGGGGAAGGTAGAGTGACTAGCAGCAGTGGTGTGTGGTGGCGATGGATGGAGCGTACCAGGTGGTGGCCTCGTCGGCCCATGCCCACCGCCTTGGTTCATCTCCTCCCACAAGTCAGTCGGTCAGTGCTGGTTTTTTGGATGGATATATGGATATAAAGCACGTCTCGCTCGTTGTTTATGCGTGCGGTTTGCTTAATCAGCAGGCATTACACATACCCTTATAAACGCGATGACGGCAGCAGACGCGGTGCGTGCCAGTGGAAGCGACGCCAATGCGACCGCGACACAGCCGCGTAGGGTATAGGGGGGTCTCTCGGGCGACCGATCGAGTGCCGGATCCACCCAAGATCAACTTTCTCTCCGTCGTCCTGCACGCCACCAGGTGCGAGAACGACCGCGGGCGGGCACGCCAGCCGCGTTTCGGGATGCGGGATGTAGCAGTAGGAGGATGGATCCAAAAACGGCCGCGCTGCAACAGAAACGGAAAGCTTCCGGGATACACCCAAGGCCTTCCCAAACCCCGAGAAGAAGAACCGTCCAAAAGGAGGAGTAGGCCAGCCCAGACCATTTCGTGCACACGATGCGTTGCCGCCCTAGGTGTCACGCCATGGGGGGATGGGATGATGCACACACACGCGCTACGTACACTAACCGCCCAACTACTAGCCATTATCACATTCCTCCATGGCCAAAACAACAGGTCGCAACTTTGGCCTTCGCAAAAAGACAACCCACCTACTACTTCTTGCTACCACTGCCTTGTTTTTTAGTTGATTTATTTGTTTTCTGATAAATTTCCACTTTGAACTCGTTTACAATTGACAACATTAAATTTCCTTTGAATAGATTCCAGTTTGAACTATGTTTTGTCCATCGTGACCTGGTTTCTATCACACTACATACTATATTTACTCGGCATACAACATATTGGGTACTGGGTTGTCCTTGCAATTATGAAAAGGCAAATAGAACTTGCAAATCTAGTACGTACTTTGCTAGTAAATGTTAGGATTTATTTTAAGACAGTATAACCGGACCACTTTCGAGCTTTCTCACGATTTGAATAGTTTTGGCCGTCAGATCACATGTTTGAGCATCCTTGGCCGTCTGATACACCTTGAAATCGCGAACTGGGCCTGTCTGTCCTAAGGGAGTGCTACTCCAGAGGCCGAAACGAAGGCCTCTGGTAAATTGGGCCGCCGGCCAGCACCTTCCGGCCCATTCATCTAACCCTGTCTTCGTTCAAGGGAGGCGGAACAAACCGGGATACGCAGGAGCGGCCGGGTCGAGCGAAGTCGTGGGAGCAAACCCTAGCGCGGCAGCCGATGCTAGGCTGGAGTGGTGGCGCCTCTCCTGTGACCTTCACCTCCAGCAGCGGAGCCAAATGTGACTTCCCACCTCTCCTTGTGGTCACGCCTTGCAGTCCGAGAAGGAGGAGTGCGGCGGCGGCAAGGTAGGGAAGGATGTCAAGGACAAGGAGAAGAATGCGCCACCGGTTGTGGTCACTGCCGTGTTAAAGATCGATATGCGCTCCGACAGTTGCGCCCAGCGCCGTCGCACTTCCGTCCGCCATTTCCCAGGTACAAACATGATCTTGTCTTCATCCCCTCCCTCGTGCATGTTTCGTTCTGTTTGTTGCAGTTTCTGGTGATGGTCGGCCTAGTGGGTGCGTGTGTCGTCTTGCAGGGGTGGAGGTCCTGGCCATGGAGGGGACATGCGAGCTATCACCCGAGATCTTCCCTTGACATTATCAATATGGCAGCCTTGGCTCTTCCTTGATGCCAGAATTGCAGGTACATCATGCCTGCTTCAATTTAATCATAAGTGGTTTACTTTTCATTGTTTAGGTTGTGGATAAAGAGAAAGGGAAGCAAGAAGCGGAGATGGGTGACGCAATGGGAGTACTGGGTAATAGAGCAATGGATTCAAAGCAAGACATCGACATACTTGCATCTTTGGAAGAGATGTGGACCGGTGTTGGACGGCTGAGCGGCTTGCGAGGCGGGGCCTGCCACACCCTCCGCATTGCCCCTTGTGTGATCAGGCGGTTGAGACCATGGCGCACCTTCTTGTTGGTTGTCCCTTCTCCAGGACAGTCTGGCATGAGGTACTCTCCTGGGTCAGATCCACATCCTCTCCACCGTATGGAGAGGACGACTTTGTTGAATGGTTGTTGCGTGCTTCTCAATCGACTCCGCGTGCCTTGCGCAAGGGAACTTCCTCGTTAATCATGCTATCGGCGTAGTGGATTTGGAAGCAGCGAAACGCGATTGTGTTCGATAATGCATCACCTAGTTTGAGTAGTCTCCTCCGATTCGGTCTGAGGCACGATTATGGACTGCCGCCGGAGCGATTGGCCTGCGTGCCTTGATCCCTGTGGCTCCATAGGCTTGGTGGACCATGTCGTCCTTTGGTGTGTATATATATGATTGTACATTCCCCTTCTTTCTATCAATGCATCGAAACGCAAGGCTTTTGCGTTTTCGCGAAAAAAGAAGAGATGTGGACCATGGAGGTACGATATGGGCATCTTGCCATTCTCTTTTATCCAGTTAGCCTGTACTTCAACATGCACATGAAGGTACGATCTGACTACTAACATTGTTTTATGCTGATGTTTATAGTCTAGACTCTTGACATGTTGGAGTCTGCATTGACCAGGGGCATGAAATTTGGAAGCATTACTCTCATCAAAAGGCAAGATCTCACATACTTGGTTCTCTGTATATTTGATAAAAGATTCTTGTCTAAGCTATTTCACATTTTGGGTAATATGTAGATTATTTTGCTTATGGCATGGCGGTCCTATGGCATTATTTTCATAATATCTTTTCTCTCTAATATTGGCCATTTTGTGTACAGTTACAGGATGGAAAATAGAAGTAGAACTAGATGAAGAAGACAAAGAAGTCATTAAATCAAGCACTTTTAGGGTAATCATCTATGTCAACTTTCATATGCGCAAACTTGTATTTGAAATTATTACTAACCATGTCATACTGTTAGTTATTGCAGAACTCTACAGATTATGTTAAATGGATCCAAGAGGCCGGTGATGATGATGAAGCGGTTACAGGAGGAAAAAATAGTAGTAGAATAGACGAAGAAGTCATCAAATCAGTCACTTTTAGAGCAATCCTCTATGTATACTTTCATATATACTTGTATTTGAACTTGTTTCTAACCCTATCATACTGTTGGTTATTGCAGAACTCAAAATATTATGTTAAACGGACCGAAGGGGTCGACTACGATGATGAATATTTTGGTATACCAGCACAGTCAAGTGTCACGTCAAAGGTACTTGTCTCACCACTTCCTAGTTTAAAGTATTTGCTGCTATCATTGTGAGCATGAGGTTTACCTTCTTGTGGAAGAATAGTTTAAAATTCCTTGCTAATCTTATCAACTCTCAATGAGTCAGTGATAGAAAAGAGTATATTTCTTGTATTTCAATAGTCTGTATTGGGTCTATTCATATATGTGTTAAATTGTTTTTGCATCACTATTTTCTGCCATCAATATTTTTACATTAAAATGAACCACACTATTCTTATACAGTAAATTAGCAACATTTTGATATTTCTTATGATCGCATAAATAGATATATATATATATATATATATATATATATATATCCACGGTTATCTAAAAGGAAACCAAAGAATTTTGTTTGTAATAGGAAAAAAATAATCAATCAAGAATATATGAACAGAAAAAAACTAGGAGGTTGATCTATCCGGCATATTGGAGATTGTTAATCTTATTGCACTAGGATACGGTTCGAAAGTGCGTGGACAAACCACATAATGTTATGGCACTGAAGTCGGGATTGTAGAAATTCAGCATATACATGTTTTATGTATTGAGAGAAAAGATATTCCTTCAATTATCGTAAACTTAGAGAACAAAGGGGTCTTTTTTTCTCCGTATCTTCCCCTTTGGATCTATCTACCTCGTCCTTAAAATTTCATGAAATTAGTTGTACAATTTCGAATGAAAATTCCTTATCTATTTTTAGGCATCTAATTCAATTTTATAAATTCTCTCTAAATTTTATCCAAAATTCATTTTATTTCATCAAAATGGATGGGTGCAACAACGTGCATCATCAATGATCTAGTTACTTCTTGTAATTAGGAGATAATTCTCCCTTGTATACACCTCTAACTCCCACACCCTCGCGATAGTGTCGTTGTGGTATTTCTGACAATAAAAATAAGAATAAACCATAAGAAAAGTACATGATTATGTTTGTAGGGGTCTCGTGTTAACTGAAATATACAAATGAATTTATCGACAAGAAATTATATAGATTCGAACCCTCAGCAATGGATTTATCTTTTTTGATAAAGAGGGCTCCCCCTCCGATTTCACATATAGAGATCACATTGTATTTTTACATCTACTCAAACTAGCGTACTTTCCAAACTACTATGAGCCTCTATACAACAAAGCTACCTCAACATTTTTAGTGAGGAGGTCTTTTATCAGAGCTACCTGAGGATCAACTTCGATTTATTCCTCAAGTTCACTAGCTATTCTTTCATATATATTTTCACCACACTAATAACAAGAGAGTGTTTTCTCATTTTCACTTGAAAAGGTGGGTTTTCAAAATGAACAGTAGGTGAAACATATTCAGTAATGTGGACTTGTACCTCTTTATTGGAGAGTGAACTCTCCTTTTAGACTTCTTTAAAAGGATCATGGTACATGTCCCACTTTACCTTACGGATATTAATATGAGAAGCAAAAGTCTTACAGAAATCAACAATGATTTGAGAATCAAGCCCAAACTTAGCACTAAGCTTATTAAAACTTTCAGTTTCAACAAAAGACTTAATACAATCATATTCATAATTTATACCTGACCCTTTACCTTTGTCGATCTCCGAATGTTCAGTATTGTGTTGAATTATTTCAATAAGATCCCACTTAGAATAAACCTTCTTGTTTGTGAAAGAACCCATAGAAGAAGCGTCAAGCAGATCTTTGTCATGATGAAAAAGTCTTGCATAAAAACTGATAATAATAATCTCTTTTGAAATCTCGTGATTGGGAAATTTAAGCATTAATGATTACAATTTCCCCAGCTTGAGCGATGCTCTCTCCGTCATGAGGCCAAAATTTATAGATGTAATTTCTATCTTGATGTATTTCATGAAGCGGACAAAAAATATCATAAAAGAGAGACAAAATCTCTTTCCAATCCAATAGGTGAGAATCGTCCAGTAGCCTATACCATTCCAATGCCTTATCTTCCAGTGATAAAGAAAATATTTCTCTCATTATTATTTCTTTGGGTACACCTACAAGATTAAATAGAGCGCATAATTTTATAATATAAAGTAGCCTATAATACAGTTTCATCTCCTGCATAACGGTTATCCGTAACATGATCTCCTATCCCCATAGCTATCTTAAAAGAGACAATTTTAGTAGGTGGAGAACCCTTCTCTACCATGGGTGTGGTTGAGTGGTGATACGTCCCAAATGTATCGATAATTTTTGCTTGTTCCATGCTTTTTTGTGACATTATTACATGTTTTGATGCACTTTCATCTCATTTACAACATATTTGGGACTAACCTATTAACCTAGTGCCCAGTGCCAGTTTCTGTCTGTTTTTGTTCGTGCAATGCAGAAAATAGCTGAAAAATCAAAGTGCTCGGAAAAATCCAGAAAAAATCTAGAAATTCTTTTACGCCGGAAGACTCCAGAAGCCCGAAGGGTAGTCAGAGGGGGCCACCCCCTGGCCAGGCAACCACACGGGCACGTCCAGGGGTTGGCCGCACCCACTTGCCGCTTGGCCAGGTGGGGCCACCCCTGGTGCCCCTCTTTGTCCTATATATACCCTCTGTTTCGAAAACCCTTGGGGATGACTCTTTTTTGCGATATACGCCACTGTTCCGCCGGCGATGGCATTCTGACATCGATATCAATAGAAGTTCCTGTTTTGGCACCTTGTCGGAGGAAGGATTGAACTCCGGAGGCCCCTCCATCACCATGATTGCCTTCAGGATGCTCCATGAGTAGTCCCTCCTTGGACCATGGATCCATGGAAGCAGGCTAGTAGATGTCTTCTCTCTAATCTTGTGCTTCATTGTATAGACCTTGTGAGCTGCCTAACATGATCAAGGCATCTTTGTTATAATTCCTATAGTGTTATGTTGTGTTTGCTGGGATCCGATGAATTATGAGATTTTGTTCAGTTTGTGAAAGTAATATATTTGGTTCTATTTTATATTTATGTTCTTGAGTAGTCATGCATGTTCTCCGTTACAGTTTTTTGCTTTGGCCAAGTAGTAAGTTGTAACTCCAAGAGGGAGCGTTATGCTAGATAATGGGTTCATGCCTCCTGATGTCCGTCTCGAGTGACAAAAACATGAGACTAGGGAATGTGTTGTTGCCATTAGGGATAAAACAGCGGTGCTTATGACTACGTGTAATAAGGATTACTTACATTACGCATAGAGCGTTAAGGCAGTTGTGTGTTGCTTTCGAACAAACTGTAACGGAGTTTGCCAATTATAAAACATTAGCTTTGGAATTTATTAGTTTGCCATGATAATTTGAATAAACATGTGGGAATTTTAAATGCACTAAAAATTGTGGAACCAATTTTATAAATTGCCTAAAAGTCAGTGGATCAAGATACAATGGCAGTGGATATTTATTATAGCATATAAATATTTAAACAATTCAAACAACAACCAAAACAACCATTTTGAATCGTTGCATATCCAAAAGAAATACTAAAAGAATTTTTGTTTGTCACCAAACTTTTTGGTGTCATCAATGTATTGTGTAGCACCCATAATGGAACACTTGGCACCTTTTATAAAAATTATATCCTGGTTGAATAAATCAAAAACAGTAGCAAGATAGTGGTTTTTATAAATTGTTGAATAAAACAAAAGTAAAAATGAATTTAACTAGCACCCCAACTTTTTATAGCGGTGTTATAAAATATAACACTAATATTGAAGCAAATATCTTATTCTACAAAAATCTATAATAACTAAAACTATTATAAAGAGGAAAGAAAAGAAAAGAAAAAGGGAAAAAACACAAAAAATAACAAAACCCTAACCTACGCCGGTGGGCAAGGCCCCCTGGCCCAGCCCACCACCAGCCCCCGCTCTCCTCTCCAACCACTCCCCTGTTCCACCCCCCTCCACACAGTCGCCACGGCAGGGCGCCATGGCCCCCTTCTACCTGCTCCCTTCCTCACCTGCCCCCCCTTGAAGATAAGGCCGAACCCCCCCTGTCGATCGCCGCCCCCCTGTGAAGACTGGATCGAGATCCAGTTCGCGCCCCCTTCCTTCTCCTATCTCTCCCCCAACCCGCTCGTGTGCTTCACCGTGGGCGCGCCGCCGTGCGCCGGCGTGGCCAACGGCCACCCAATGCCAAGCTGGCACGTCCGGGGAGCTCGCCTTCGTCACCTCCCGCAAACACTTTGCCAGGGACGCCCCTCTGGGCTGTGAATCGTTGTCGTCTTCAACCTCCAGCACCGCCGACGTTCTTCCTCGATTCGTCGCCCCGGGGCCTCCCCGAGCCCACTACCACCTCCCTGCAGCCTCGCCGTGAGCTTCCTCCCGTTTCCCCCTCCCCCTCCACCGATACGCCGCCGTAGCTCCTTTTTCCCGTCGGGTCGTGCCCCGCCGTGGAAACCGTGGCTGGACACGCACTGGTCGTGCCTCCGCCGCGCCCTTCGCCCCCTCGCCGCGCCCTGTGCTTGCCTTCGCCTCGCCGCGCCCGCAATCCCTCTCGCAACGCCCCCCATCACCGGAGTGCCTCCCCCTGCTCGCCATGGCCACAGGCCACCCCGTGGCTGCTCCCGTGCTCGACTGCGACCTCACCGCAACGGTCTCCGGTCGCTGCTGCCCCGCCCCCGGCTAATCAGCCTCACCGGGGTGGCCTCCGCCGTGACCTTCGCCATCGGTGTGCTGCGTGGGCATGCCGTGGTCTAAACCAGTGGGGCCCGCTGGGCTAATTAAGCTCACATTAGCATAACCCCCCCCCATTTAATTAAACAGAGAAACCCCCAGAAACTGACAGATGGGCCCATACCCTTAATTCAATTAAAATTGCATTATAATTAACACTGTGCCACTTACACATGGGTCCCACCCCTGACAAATCCCAATTTAATTGAATTAAACTCTGTTTAATAATGAGTGAGTATGACATGTGGGCCCGGCCCCTGATATAATTAGTTTAGTTAAGTTATTGCTTTAAAAAATTTGCTAATAAAACAAATGCCCCACTGACATATGGGCCCCAACCTGTTAGTTGTTAATTAAAATGAATTAGTATTAAGTTTAGAGTATGACAGTGGGCCCTCCCTCTGGATAATTAGATTTAATAATAGGAATTAATAAAATGAGAGACTGACATGTGGAGCCCACATGTCAGCACTGTTGTGGATAATGTTGTGGATAATGTTGAATTTAAATAATAACAGAAAATCCAGAAATTCATTTAAATTGAATAAAATTTGAAAATTCAATATCTTTTAAACCGTTTATCAGATGAAAATATTTTCTATATCAAAATTGATCAGAAAAATGTGTAGAATAATAATACGCTCTCCGTATGTCTACCACACCCCCTAGAACACCGAACATCGAACCGCCCCCCTCCGGCAGCTCTGTCGATAATTACCCGGTACCGGTAAAACTATCCGGATGAATTATTCTGAACACGAAAGTTGTTCAAGATGGATCAACTAACACGGATACATCTTCCACATGTTTGTCAGATGTCCAAGACACCTCCGGCATGGTACCTTCCCCCCTCCAGATCATTGGTCCGGTAATCAATCGACACCGATGAGTTAACCCCCGGATAAATTTCCGCTCCGACTAAAATACTTAGTTCTGCGTTAGAACACCGCCAACACTGCTTTTGCCATGTCTTGTATTTGTATTGCTATTATTGCTGTGTATTTATTGTTTCTTCCCCCTCTCTTATTGTCCGATAGTCTCGACGTCCGCTGCCGATGCCCCTGTGATCGACTACTTCGTCGACGACCATACCCCTATCGTCGAGCTTACAGGCAAGCAGAACCATTCTCTTCCCCAGATATCGCCTATCTTTTCCGTACTTTCTTGCACTAGGCATTGTTACTGCTGCTGCTACGTTACAATCCTATTCAATTGCATAGCCTGTCATTGTCGCCCCTTGATGTACCTTTCCGTATCCTATGCTGCCTATAAATATATATATTCTATTCAGCAGTGAACCCTGCGCATTGTTAGCTAGGATTAGATAGCGGGCTGTGATCACTCTGGGAGTGATCGCGGAAATGATATATTACAACTGCAACAGGTACGGATCAATACAGACGCCATAGGGAACCTACAACGGCGAGACTCTGTCGAGTCGCTTCGAGTTTGACTTACGAGTGGAAGGACTCGTATTTCACTCTCGTCGGCTCAGTAGCGTAGCCTCACTAGGATGATACGAGGGTATTCCTATTTAGTTCATTCCGCTGGTGTCTCTGCACCACCGGGGTGATACGAGAATATTCCTCTTTAGTTCATTCCGCTGATGTCTCTGTCGAACATCTTCAAGTGTATCATCGAGGGTGATTCCTCCTGGTTTCACTTGATGGTAGGCACTCGAATCAACTGGTGTCCTTACAGGTAAGGAGTCGGGTGACCCAACGGTGCCCGCGCAGGGTATCTTAGCGGAACGACAGGTCGGGTGTATTCCACCGGTGTGCGGCGGGCCTGGTACTGTTCGTGGCCGACAGATATCCTGTTGTACGAAAGTCGAGCTCTTCGGAGCAAACGCGAGACAAGGTAAGGAGACGGTTCACCTTGTTGGTAACCGCACGAGTTGGTGGGACGTCAGGGCATGCACCGATGTTACTGGTGGACCTGAATGTTGTCGTTGTCCGCGACTCACCTAAATAAGGACAACGATAACGGTTGTTCTGACAGAAAATAAATAAATTTCTAAATGGTTCGGTGGATGTCTTGAGTTGGCTATATGCCATGTACGCACTACCTACCCGTGGGAATTACGAGTTATGGGCTCCCCTGCTTCATAGTGTCGTCCGAGGACTCTTCAGACGTCAGCAATACCGTGGCCTGCGCCGGGAAGTGGTGTTGTCTTATTTGCTCGCACGGTGGTGTCTTATTTGGATTTGCCTTAACTTCACCGGCCAGCCTCGCACCGTGCAGGAGTACGTCGGGGTTAGGGTCCAAAGTCCCGCGTACATAGGATATAGTCCAGCAGATGACCTCTCTGTTGAGTTTGAAAGATGGGCTGTGGAGTGTCGGATAACCTTGGTGGAGCGTTCCCTAACAAGGTGCCCGCCACCCTGGAGATCCGTGTGTGTAGTGTAACACAAGTGCACCCCTGCAGGGAAGATTAATCTATTCGAATAGCCGTGTCCACGGTAACAGGACGCTTTATGCTGAAGCTGGATCTTACCACTACAAACTATTATTATTAAACTGTATGGTTCCAGGTTTGCTTCCTCGCAGGGGAGTCGAGGAGGTGATCTCGGAGGCATTGCTAATTATTACAACTTATTATTATACAATGCTGCAGCAACTTCTGCTGCATTGTTACTTTATGCTTTATATGAACTGTTGGCTATTCTCTCCCCATGCTGCAAGACTCGTCGGAAGATGCTAGTATTCGATAGGCCTAGCTTCTTACCATTATTCTGATTTCTACCTTGCAGTCCACTATATATAGCCTCCCCTTCCTTTTGATACAATGCATAAATGCTTAGTAGCGGACGTACGACTCGCGGGTATGCTAGATACTCACCTGCTTTATTTTCCCCTTTTATTGTTTTGCCTGATCGGCCGCTGCAGTCGACGTTGGAGTCTTGGAGTCCAGGAGCAGGAGATCCCCGATGCCGACCACCACAACATGAAGACCCCCGATGCCTACTACGACGTCGAGTTCCCCTTTGACCGGGAGTAGTTTGGAGGTTCCCAGGCAGGAGGCCTTCCTTTTCGATCGAGTGTTGATTTTGTGCTAGCCTTCTTAAGGCAGATCATTTGTACCTTGTGTCTGTACTCAGATACTAGTGCTTCCGCTAAATTTGTGCTCTCGAGCCCTCGTGGCCCCTGGCTTGTATTATACAGCTTGTATTATTTTATTTGTAGAGTTGTGTTGTGATATCTCACCTTGAGTCCCTGATCTCGATCGTGCACCTTGCGTGTATGATTACTGTACACGGTCCGATTTTGGGGGCGTCACAGCAATCCACCACTATTCTTCTTAGAAATTTTTATGTTGGGATTACTTCATGGAATAGGTTTATATTAGATAAATCAATAACTGGTAACTTCTTGGAAGCCCACGTTTGGGAGGCTCTTAATGCTATGGAAAATCTAGTTGGAGTTCCCCTTATTGCTAACACAAATAATGAGATCACTCTAGCGCACATTATGATTGAAATTGAAACGATACAGAAAGATATCCCAAGCATGGTTAAGAAAAATGAAGTAGATAGTAGGATTCAAGGGAATTTGAATAGACTTGATAGCTCCATAAATAAAGTAAACAAAACATTGGAGACCCTTACATTCAATGAAGACGATCCTTCTAGGATTGGTAAGATTGAGGAAGTAATTGATGCTTTAGGAACAACTTTATCCTCATTCAAAACCAAAAAGGTACAGACCCCGGTGAAGAAGGGACCTAAGTTCATTTATGTACCTAAGATCCCTCAACCCAAATTTGATACACGTATTGCTAAGGGGAATGAAACTGTGAAAACTATGGAGGAAGTACCTATCTTGAATAGAATAAAAAATGAACCTCCTATTGGTATCACTACCTTTTATTTTGTTCCTAGAATTGTTAGTACTAGGGCCTTGTTTGAAAGTCCTCTTAAAAGGACTAGTTGCACTATTGAAGAGATTTTTAATGATCTTGATGATGGTTCAATTGACGCAACTTGATCTTTTTTGCTTCATGCCTAGCTAAAAGGCGAAAAAGAAAGCCTTATTGGGAGGCAACCCATAATGTTTTTTACTTTCAGTTTTAGTGTGTCCTGGTGTTTGTTACTACTGTAGCAACACCATTGTATCTTTATTTTCAAGTTTTGTGCCAAGTTTTAGCCTCTAATGAAGGGGAAAGCAAAAGTTGTGACATGTTGTCTAGAAAACAGATTTTGTTTGCCTCGTTGCAAAAATCTTTTAAAATCACCAGATCATATTTTTATTCGAATTTTTTACACAACATGCTCTATATAATTTCCGAACTTTCGTTAGTTTTGAGTTTTCTAATTGGAGCTATAGAAGTGCCTCGAAAAAATTAAGTTTCACCTGTTGTTTTGTTTTCCAAGAGTTCTGTCGTGTTTTGAATTTTCATCTTTTGGGCACTTTGTTCATGGTTTTTCTTTGCAAGAACCTTTAAACAAATTTGAGGAACATTAACTATTGCTTAATTTGAGTGTTCCAACAATACCCAAGTGAAACTTATTTATTATTGGCACTAACCGCTCTAATCTGTTTATGAGAAGTTTCGTGTGAAGGAAGTTTCCCAGTGTGCACTACTAGAAAAACCCTTACCTATGGCGCACGTTTTTTGAATTTTGTGGCGCATATGGATGCGCCACATAATCCTCACCATTAATGTTTTTTCTATGTTGCATATTGATATGTGCCATAGAAATCTGAAATTTCTGTGGCGCATACCACCACAAATGTTTTTATGTGGAGCATATTGCTTATATGCGCCACATATTTTTTTTGAATTTAAAAAAAACTTTGGGCTAGATCTAGATCGCCGCAGCCGCCGGAGGTGGGGGTCTCTACGGGAGGCTAGGCCGGAGGTGGGTGGAGGAGGGGGTCGCCGAAGATGGTGGAGGAGGGGGTCACCAGAGGATGTCGCCGGAGGAGGTCACCAGAGGTGGTGGAGGAGGCCATGGCCGGAGTTGGAGGAGGAGGAGGAGGTCCCCGGAGGTGTTGGAGGAGGTCTCTGGGTTGGTGGACGAGGAGGTCGCCGGAGGAGTGGAGGAGAGGAGAAGTAGAGGAGAGGAGGAGTGATAGAGGAGGAGGAAAAAGAGAGGAGGAGGAGGAGGAGGGAAGGAGCTAGTACAGGGGAAAAGAGAGGGAATATTCGGATCTGGATCTGTTTTCCAATCCAGATCTGTTTTCGACTTTCTGTGGCACATATCAAAATTATGTGGCGCATATACACATATGCGTCACCGAATTTTGACCACCCGAATTTCTGTGGCGCATATGTCTAATATGCTCCACATAATTATCAAATTTTCATGGCGCATATGTCTAATATGCGCCACAAAATTTTGATCACCCAAGTATGGTGACGGGCCCCATCAAAATTCTGTGGCTCATATTTCTTTAAGCGCCACAGAATGCCATAATTCCGTGGTGTGTTTTTTTATGCGCCACAGAATTTGAAAAATTCTGTGGCGCATGCTTTTATATGCGCCACAAAATTATTTCTGTGGAGCACACACTTTTATATGCGCCACAGAATTCATTTTTATCTATAACTAGTTTCCTAGTAGTGGTGTGTGAATGCAAATGATACAAGAAGATGCAAGAGTGCAAAAAGCTTAAGCTCGGGGATGCCTCCGGCACCCCCAAGAAATATCCAAGAAGGCTCAAGCGTCTAAGCATGGGATGCCCCCGTGCATCCCCGTCTTCATCAACAATTATCAGTTCCAGTACAAAATTGGTGATATTTTCTGACAAAAACCCTCGTTACAGAGGGACAAACATCACCAAAGTATGTTTTTCTTTGACGAATACCGCCATCAGGTAATCACCCTCCCGTCCCAGCGGCCGGGCCCAATTTCGGTGACAGTCTGATGTGTGAGATGATGATAGTGATTTCTCGCCCTTCGCTGGTAAACCCCAAGTGGAAGGCGTGATGTAGGACAGCATCAAATTTCCCTCGGTGAAGATACCAAGGTTTGTCTCCAGTAGGACTCCGGAGATGATAAGTAGGTGTCAGCGGCGCAACTGACGCGGACCTGCACACAGACACGATAACTTTGTTCCCAACGATGTTCAGAGAGGTTGTCAATCTCTCCGGTCTTGTTGTTCACAAAGGATAAAACACAAGGGATAATGATAGCAATTGAAAGTAAAAGCAGAAAAGTAAATGAGCGTGTAAACAGTGATGAGGGTATGGACCGGGATACGTGATGTTCACTAGTGATGTCTCTCTCCCAAAATACGATAAAATTGCTATGCGAGGTAAACAAATTACAGAAAGGCAATTGACAGGATTATGAACACACCGCAATGCTAACTATGCTACAAAAGAAAGGACGAGGCTCAAAAGCATGGGCAGTACGCCAAAATAAGTAGACCGAAATCCAACTGCATCTACTACTAATCATCCACCTTGAGATATCTATCCAGAACATCTCGCTGGTATTAAGTTGCGAGCCCCACCCAAAGTGTAAACCCAAAGCAACAGACAACTGCATTAAAAAGAACTTTGCGTAAAGTAAACAATCCTTGTAACCGCGGTTACAAGCACCGTTGTTTTCCCCCTTGTGGCAACAGCACATCCCCTAGACTCATGTTTCTGTCACTCAAGCGTGTCATCGGGGGGCATGAACCCACAATCGAGCAAAACGTTCCCTCTTGGAGTCACTACCTACTACTTGGCCAAAGCAATAAACAGCAACGGAGAACATGCAAGAATTACTTAGGAACAAAAATATAAGAGATAAGAACCAAATATATTACTCAATCACAATCTGAACATAATCTCATAATCCATCAGATCCTATCAAACTCAACATAGCAATATCAGAGATATTACAAAAGTGCCTCGATCATGTAGGGCAGCTCACGAGGTCTAAACCATGAAGAACAAAGAGGGGAGGAGAACATCACATAGCTACTGATCACGGACCCATGGTCCAAGGAAAACTACTCACGAGACATCCGGGGAGCATCCATGGTGGAGAGGAGACTCCCGGATGTCAATCCTCCCTCCGGAAGGGTGCCGGGAAGAGGTCTTTTGGTGCTCCCGATCTCGGAGGCGCGGCGGCGGCGGAACAGAGGAGAGTTTGCGAAATAGGGTTCTCTTTTCGGAGTTTCCCCGTGACGGAGAATAAATAGGCGAAGGGGGGCAGCCAGAGGTGGACAAGGGCCCCCAGGCGCCCCCCTTGCGCGGCCAGGGGTGGGGCCGCGCCGGGTGGCCGCCTGGGCCCCCCTGGCTCCCCTCTGGCCCCTCCCGGGCTCTTCGCGAAGCTTCCTGTACGCTGATTTTTCCTGTATTTTTCCCGGAATTTTTCTGGCACTTTTTATATGGGGAAAAACTAAAATAGAAAAACAGCAGAAAACAGGAACTGGCACTGGGGTGCACTGAGTTAATAGGTTAGTCCAAATATGATCAAAAGTGTATGAAAGTGTATCTAGATCATAGCAATATCACACAAAACATGCATGGGGCAAGCAGAAATTATAGATACGTTTTGGACGTATCAACATCCCCAAGCTTAATTCCTGCTCGTCCTCGAGTAGGTAAATGATAACAGCATAATTTTTGTGGTGACATGCTAGCAACCATAAAAGAACTTTGAAAAGTAAAGCAATCAAGGTTAGAGATTCAATTCAAGTCATAACATGCAAGAGTCTATATTAGCATTGAAACAAGTAACAAAAGAACATTAGGTGCGAGAGCTCTCGCTGTCCGTGACTCGAATGTCTCCAAATGGTGTTTGCGTGCAAGAAGGGGGATAGGGAATACGAGAAAAAGTATTTTTGTGTTGAGAACTCAATCTACTAAAGTTTCACACTCGGTCTTCTTTGGAATCTCATCTTGACTCGTCCCCAGACCACTAGCCAGGTACAAGTCAATTTGATCCACTCCTTTTCGATATTTTGAGCACTCATGCAATGGATGAGCGTAAGCACGAGAGTTGACACTTAGGATGTCAAAGAGAGAAATATGGTGGAGGAGGAAGACAAAAAGAATAAGAAAGGCTCACATAAATGAGGACAATCATAGGCAAGAGATGCCAAATGATAGATATGATGTGAGGAGTAGGGATTGCCATGCAACGGATGCACATACAAGCTAAGAAGCTCTCCAATTGAACTAGTGGGGGTGCATCTAACTTGCTCTCTCATGAAGACCTAGAGCTCATTTGAGGAGGCTCATCCTTGGAATATGCAAGCCAAGTTCTATAGTGTAAAGGTCCCCACATAGCTATATTCATAATGATAACCTCTATGGAGTACAAAGATATAGAGGGAGTACTAGTGTGGATCTCTCAAAAGGATAGTAGTGTTGCCCCTTTCTCTCTTTTTATTTCTTTTTCTCTTTTCCTATTTTTTTGTATTTTTTTGTGGCCTCAATGGCTCTTTCTATTTAACTCTCATTTGTCCTCTTTGGGATCTTTTATTGTGTCCACTTTGGGATCTTTTCCTCACTTAAGGGAAACATTCTATTTTACAAGAAGGTAAAGGAGATCTTTCACACTTTACAAGGTACTCAAAATCATAAAGAAGATGTAACTATCATGATGTATGCAATGTATGTCGCTGGCAGTGTAGCAGGAACATGTATGACATGAAGATGAAGTCATGAAGAGGTGGATGTTGCATGGCAATATAACTCGGAAAGGCTATGGAAATGCCTTGATAGGTAGGTATGGTGGCTGTTTTGAGGAAAGATATAAGGAGGCTTATGATGACAGAGCGTATCATGCCAAGTGTTTGGATGTACCGGCGAAGGTGGACACCAACTCTCGAAGTGAGAAGAAGGCAATGCACGGTACGGGAGAGGCTAGCAAAATATGGGAAGGTGGAAGTGTCAACTTTCAATACTTACATTAGTCCGAAGAACTCATGCACTTATTATCGGTAACTCTCAATCTAATAAGGAGGTTCACAAAGAGACAAGTACCCCGAGGAGAAGTGTATGGGGGTTTGGTTATCCTTGCGCATCCTCGACTCATGGTACGTGAGTGTTCTCTGATATTCGATCCCTCCAAAGATTAGTGATCCATCTAGTAGCTAGAGTTCTCAACTAGTTTTGTAAGTTTTTAAAATAAACACGGATTTCCCAAAATACGACACCTATCACTAATAGGCTAGATCTCTTGACACCAAAAGTTCAAACATTACTCACATCAATACCTCAAAACTATTGCAAGCTACTACTAGAATTAAATAGCAACCTCAATTACCTACTTTCAAGACAAGACACAACTCAGTGCAACAACCAACTCTCTTTAACAAGATAAACATGAAAACTAAAAAGAGTTCCAGAAAAAAAATAAACAAAAGCCAAGGCTCTTGCTAAAGACAAACTAAGACTAAAACTAAACATGGCAGTAGCTATGAAAAGATAAAGAACACACAACAGCAAAAAGATAAGCAGGAAAAATCCTATGATGTGTTCTAAATTTTGAAAGTGGAGAGTGTTTCTCTCCCACACAAAGTAAGACGGTATCTAACTTTTTATGAACAGAAAGAAAATCTAAAGAAAACTAGAAATAAAACCTAAGAGCGAGACGCTCCAAGCATAGCACATAACGCATGAAGTGATAAAAATATAGTGAGACGAAGGACGAACTGATGATTGTTGATGGAGAAGGGGATGCACGGGGGCATCCCCAAGCTTAGATGCTTGAGTCTCCTTGGATATTTGTTGGGGATGCATGGGGGCATCCCCAAGCTTGAGTGCTTGACACTCCTGGATCTTCTTTCATCATCTTCCATCGCACACTTGAAAACTCCCTTCATACATAACTCATCATAAGCTGATTAGAGAGGTTAGTACCCTTAATAAATAATTTTTCTCCACTGGATATAAAGATATTCTTTAAGAGATACTGTTTCTCAAGAGTGCCAAAAAGTTTTTGAAAAGAAAAATCAAACTTAAGGTTTGCAAAAGTTAGGAGAGACAAAACGTGGCAGAATCTGTGAAAAACAGAACAACAGATAGTAAAGAATTTTTTAGGGGCACTTGTGCAACTCAAATCAAAAAACTCAGAACATACGGAAGTTTTCTAATTGTATAGAGCATACTGTGTAAAAATTTCAGCTCAAAAAGATGAACTGGTATTTTTTTGGAATTTTTCTGGTCACGAGGACAGAATCTGTTTTCTGGACAGCATGTCACAACTTTTACTTCCCTTGCCGTAAGAGGCTATAACTTGGCACAAAGTTGAAAAATAAATATACAATGATGTTTCTACAGTAGTAAAAATCATCAAGACACAACAAAAGCAAAAAGAACAACCTAAATTCGTTGCGGGCTGCCTCCCGAAAGCGCTTTCTTTTATGCCTTTAAGCTAGGCATGATGCAAAAGAAGGATCAAGTTTTATCAAGAGAAAGAGAATAACTAGCCCGAGTAACGGACTCAAAAGGTAACTTAATTTTATTTCTAGTAAGTGTTCCATCCCCTTTTTGAATCGGAATTGGAATTTTATATTCCCCTCTTTCATGTCAATAACCGCACTAACGGTGCGAAGAAAAGGACGTCCCAAAATAATTGGACGCAAAGGTTCACACCCTATATCCATAACAATAAAATCAACGGGAACATAGTTGTCATTGACAATGATAAGAACATCGTTGATCTTCCCCAAAGTTTTCTTTATGGAAGAATCAACAAGACGAACACCAAAAGAACAAGGCTCAAATGGCTTCAACTCAAACATATCAAATATTCTTTTGGGCATAACGGAGGTACTAGCTCCAACATGACATAAAGCATAGCAAGAGAAGTTATTTAATTTAATTTTGATCATAGGGTCCCAACCATCATCTAGCTTCCTAGGTAAGTAGGCTTCTACTCTAAGTTTCTCCTCCCTAGCTTTGATGAGAGCATTTGTGATATGCTCCGTGAAGGCAAGATTAAGTGTGCTAGTGTGGGGGTCTCTAGACATTTTGTGTAGCAAACTGATAACTTCTGAGAGGGTACAACTATCAAAATCAATATCACTACTATCAAAGGTGGTAGTAGTGTCATCTAGGCTCACTTGTTTGAAACCCTCTATGTTCATAGGAGTTTCTTTATCTACGGTTGAGGTATTAGCATCACCATTAATAGGTCCAATGGGACTAGGAGTGCATTGGGTGCTAATAGTTTGAGTGTCCTCAACAATTTGGATAGTGACAACTGTGTGGTGTGTAGGAAGGCTCTTAATTCTATCCTCTTCCTCTTTTTCTCTAGCCCATCTTTCTTTAAGTTTAGCCATCATCCTAATATTTTCATTAATTTGTAATTGAATAGCATTAATAGGAGTGGCCTTATTCTCCTCAAGGGGAGAGGTTCTAATTTTAAGCATCTCAATATCAAGGGCTAAGCTTTCTACCTTCAAAGAGAGATTATCTATTTTATCTAATTTCTCCTCTACATTTTTGTTGAAGGCTTTTTGGGTAGTGATAAAGTCTCTAAGCATGCTTTCTAATTCAGAAGGGGGGTTCTTGTTGCTAGTGTAGGTATTGTTGTTCCCATAGTTGGATGGAAACGGTCTAGGATTGCTAGCAAAATTTCCCCTATAAGCATTGTTGTTGAAGTTGTTTCTAGCAATAAAGTTCACATCTTCTTGTTCTTTAGCAACCAAAGAATTTAAAGGGACATCATGAGGATCAATAGAGGGTTGCTTGGTAAGTAGAGACATAATTAAGTTAACTTTTTCATTGAGAGAGCTAATTTCCTCGACAGAATTTACCTTCCTACCTGTTGGAGCGCGTTCGGTGTGCCATTGGGAATAATTGGTCATCATTTCATCGAGAAGCTTCGTGGCAGAACCAAGTGTAGTTGACATAAAGGTTCCTCCCGTGGCCGAATCTAACAGGTCCCGCGAGGTAAAGTTCAAGCCTGCATAAAAAGTCTGGATAACCATCCAGGTAGTCAAACCATGTGTAGGGCATTTCTTAACAAGAGATTTCATTCGTTCCCAAGCTTGGGTAACGTGTTCATTATCCAATTTCTTAAAATTCATAATATTACTCCTCAATTGGATAATCTTAGCAGGAGGGTAGTACTTCCCTATAAAAGCATCTTTGCACTTATCCTAAGAATCTATGCTATTCCTAGGCAAAGATTGAAACCAGATTTTAGCATCTCCCCTTAAAGAGAAAGGAAAGAGCTTGAGCTTAACAACATCACCTTCTACTTCTTTATACTTTTGCATATCACATAATTCAACAAAATTATTCAAGTGTAAAGCAGCATCATCTCCAGCACCAGAGAATTGATCTCTCATTACAAGGTTTAGCAAAGCAGGTTTAATTTCATAAGAGGTAGCTGAAGTGGCAGGTGTGGCAATGGGAGTGCAAATAAAGTCTTGGTTGTTGTGACTAGTGAAGTCACACAACTTGGTGTTTTCAGTGGAACCCATAGTAGCAGCAAGTGTGGCAGATTTTTTGTAATTTTTGATAAAAGACACAAAGATAAAAACTAAAAGGTAAACTAACAAGACTAAAAAACAAAGGTAAAGGGTAGTGTGCAACTCCCCTATCTTAGCACTCGGAGTCCCCGGCAACGGCGCCAGAAATTTGGCTTGATGTGCGAGATGATGATAGTGATTTCTCGCCCTTCGTTGGTAAACCCCAAGTGGAAGGCGTGATGTAGCACAGCAGCAAATTTCCCTCGGTGAAGATACCAAGGTTTGTCTCCAGTAGGACTCCGGAGATGATAAGTAGGTGTCAGCGGCGCAACTGACGCGGACCTGCACACAGACACGATAACTTTGTTCCCAACGAAGTTCAGAGAGGTTGTCAATCTTTCCGGTCTTGTTGTTCACAAAGGATAAAACACAAGAGATAATGATAGCAATTGAAAGTAAAAGCAGAAAAGTAAATGAGCGTGTAAACAGTGATGAGGGTATGGACCGGGATACGTGATGTTCACTAGTGATGTCTCTCTCCCAAAAGACGATAAAATTGCTATGCGAGGTAAACAAATTACAGAAAGGCAATTGACAGGAGTATGAATGCACCGCAATGCTAACTATGCTACAAAAGAAAGGACGAGGCTCAAAAGCATGGGCAGTACGCCAAAATAAGTAGACTGAAATCCAACTGCATCTACTACTAATCATCCACCTTGAGATATCTATCCAGAACATCTCGCTGGTATTAAGTTGTGAGCCCCACCCAAAGTGTAAACCAAAAGCAACAGACAACTGCATTAAAAAGAACTTTGCGTAAAGTAAACAATCCTTGTAACCGCGGTTACAAGCACCGTTGTTTTCCACCTTGTGGCAACAACACATCCCCTAGACTCATGTTTCTGTCACTCAAGCGTGTCATCGGGGGGCATGAACCCACAATCGAGCAAAACGTTCCCTCTTGGAGTCACTACCTACTACTTGGCCAAAGCAATAAACAACAACGGAGAACATGCAAGAATTATTTAGGAACAAAAATATAAGAGATAAGAACCAAATATATTACTCAATCACAATCTGAACATAATCTCATAATCCATCAGATCCTATCAAACTCAACATAGCAATATCAGAGATATTACAAAAGTGCCTCGATCATGTAGGGCAGCTCACGAGGTCTAAACCATGAAGAACAAAGAGGGGAGGAGAACATCACATAGCTACTGATCATGGACCCATGGTCCAAGGAAAACTACTCACGAGACATCCGGGGAGCATACATGGTGCAGAGGAGACTCCCGGAGGTCAATCCTCCCTCCGGAAGGGTGCCGGGAAGAGGTCTTCTGGTGCTCCCGATCTCGGAAGCGCGGCGGCGGCGGAACAGAGGCGAGTTTGCGAAATAGGGTTCTCGTTTCGGAGTTTCCCCGTGACGGAGAATAAATAGGCGAAGGGGGGCAGCCAGAGGTGGACCAGGGGCCCTAGGCGCCCCCCTGGCACGGCCAGGGGTGGGGCCGCGCCGGGTGGCCGCCTGGCCCCCTGGCTCCCCTCTGGCCCCTCCCGGGCTCTTCCCGAAGCTTCCTGTACGCTGATTTTTCCTGTATTTTTCCCGGAATTTTTCTAGCACTTTTTATATGGGGACAAACTAAAATAGAAAAACAGCAGAAAACAGGAACTGCCACTGGGGTGCACTGAGTTAATAGGTTAGTTCAAATATGATCAAAAGTGTATGAAGGTGTATCTAGATCATAGCAATATCACACGAAACATGCATGGAGCAAGCAGAAATTATAGATACGTTTTGGACGTACCACAGTCCCGCCTGATTTTAAAGTACGTATTTGTCTATCATCGGACCTTGTTATTTTCTGCGACAATTGTATGTGTCACAAAACATGGTTTAACTCGTCAACACGATTTTATTTTGATTCTCGGCAAATAAAAAAATAAAAATGTCTTAGCGTTCCAAAATAAGTATGTTGGTCGGGTTGAAGATAGAAAAATTAAATAAGAAATATTAGAAAAATAGTAGTCTTCGAGATTCGAACCCCAGTACCTCACGATTTCATACGCATTCGCCTCGGTGATTTACCAGTAGGCTGCTGTTCGACTTGTGAAACTTTTAAGTATGACAATTATTTTTCAGTGTATGTAACAATCGTTTTCGTGTGATTTAGCCCAATGGCTCCATATATATTAAAAAACAATACATGCTCGCATATTAGTACATAACCACCATGCATTTGTACATCAATACAACACTTTGTTTTTGCATACAACAATTAAATACAAACACTTATTGTTATACATAATATGGTAATATAATACATACAACATGAATGATCTAGTACGATCCTAGTAATAACATATGACGACTTGATACGTCCCAAACGTATCTATAATTTCTGCTTGCTCCATGCATGTTTTGTGTGACTTTGCCATGTTTTGGTTGAACTTTATTACACTTTTAAACCAATTTGGACTAACCTACTAACTCAGTGCACCCAGTTGCCAGCTTCTGGTTTTCTGCTGTTTTTGTTTTTCAGGTTTTCCGGCTGATTAAAGTGCCCAAAAAAATTCCGCAAAAATTATATTAAAAATCAGCGGGAGGAAGCTTCCGGAATAACCAAGGGAGAGAGCCGGGACCACCACCAGGGAGCCAGAAGGGTCCCTGGCGCGGCCCCAACCCTAGGGCGCGCCAGGCACCCTCCTGGCTGCCCTGGGTGGCCCCTCGACGCCCCCTTCGCCTATATAACCCCCTCGGGGTAGAAACCCCTAAAAAAGAACTCTTTTTCGCGGAAACCTCTCTGTTACGCGGCCGCCGCCGTTTTCAGATCGGGGCTGCCTGGAGAAGCTGCCCCGGCACCCTGCCGGAAGGAGATCACCCCTCCGGGAGACCATCCATAGCCATGGACGCTTCCCGTATGTGCCGTGAGTAGTCCCCCTTGGACCATGTGTCCATGATCAGTAGCTATGTGATGTCCTCTCCCTCTTTTGTGCTTTCACTTTCGAGACCTCGTGAGCTGCCTCACATGATCGAGGCACCTATGTAATTTTCTGCTGTTGCTATGCTGAGTTTGTTGGGATCTGATGGATTATGAGACTATGTTTAGATTGTGATGAGTAATATATTTGGTTTGCCCTTTTATATTTTGTTCTTGAGCAAATTCTTGCATGTTATCCGTTGCAGTATTTGCTTTGGCCAAGTTATTTGCTTGCAACTCCAAGAGAGAGCGTTATGCTCGATTGTGGGTTCAGCCCCTTGATGTCTAGCTTGAGTGACAGAAACATGAGACTAGGGGATGTGCTGTTGCCACCAGGGATAAAACAACGGTGATTGTGCCTATTGGTGCAAGAATTGTTTACTTTACGCAAAGTTCTTTTAATGCAGTTGTCTGTTGCTTTGAGTTTACACTTTGGGTGGGATTCTCAACTTAATACCAGCGAGATGTTCTGGATAGACATCTCAAGGTGGATGATTCGTAGTAGATGCAGATGGATTTCGGTCTACTTACCTTGGCGTACTGCCCATTGCTTTTGAGCCCTTCCTTTCTTTGCAGCATAGTTAGCATTGCGGTGCCTTCATAATCCTGTCAATTGCCCAACTGTGATTTGTTTACCTCGCTAGCATTTTTATCGTCTTTTGGGAGAGAGACATCACTAGTGAAAATCACGGGACTTCGGTCCATCTTCATACCATTGTTCACACCCACTATTTATCTTTCTGTTTTTACTTTTACTAGTACCTTTTTATCTCTTGCGTTTGATCCTTTGTAAACGACAAGGCCGGAGGAATTGACAACTCCTCTGAACTCGTTGGGAGCAAAGTTATTTGTTTTGTGCAGGTCCACGACAACTCCACGCATCAGAATAATTTCTGGCGCCGTTGCCACCTATCGTACTTATCGTTGAGTCCTACTGGAGACAAATCTTGGTATCTTTACTGAGGGAAATTACCGCTACGCTGCATCTCAACCTTCCACTTGGGGTAACCAACGAGGGGCGAGAAGCCATCACGACTCAATCTAGCAATTCACCATCTTTAGATATTCCCCTTCTACCGTTTGCAGCCGCTCGAAGTTCCCTCGTCTATCTTCTCACGGGGGCGGAGCCTTTGGCACAATTATGATGGTTCGAGAAGGTGATGTAGACCATGCTTAATGATTAGGATCCTCTAGCTTTCGAGTAGCATAATTAGCATTGCGGTGCGTTTCTAATTCTGTCAATTGCCCAGCTGTAATTTGTTTACTCACCGTAGCTATTTTATCGTCTTTTGGGAGAGAGACATCACTAGTGAACATCATGGGACCCCGGTCCATATTTCCACGACTGTTTACCCCTCACTTTATTTACTGCTTTATTTCCTTTCGTTGCAATCAACACTACTATTTCCACCCTTGCGTTTGATCCTTTGTAGACAACAAGACCGGAGAGATTGACAATCTCTCTGTACTCGTTGGGAATCCATTCCGCACCCAAATCATTGCCTTGTATATGGTTTAGCGAATCTCGCAATCTAACACTCGGTCATCCCCACAACATTGCAGAAAGTTCCTCTTGATCTCGAACTGCGTTCAGATAAATCCATTGGTTCTGCAAGCCAAACAAAACATCTATCGTTTCTTCACAACTCTCAGGTTTACACAAACTAATATAAACGTGCGCTAGTGAACTAAAACTTCTTCTAGGGTTCTTCCTTCAGCAAGATTGTGCTTGCTTGTTGTAGGATCCCGACACATGAGGTTAACTTGAACTTGGCATTAAGTTGCATCCATATTTATTCCAGTCTTCACATTAGCAGTCATTATAGTAACTTCTTCAGTGTAGGGATCGGGTTGAGGGGGAATAGAATGTAGATAGAGAGGTAGAGAGAGATAGAGATACATACCCATACAAACATCACACTAGTTTTGAAAATATAAGTTTTGATGTGTACCTGTCAGTAAAACACAAGAGATAACAACTCACAGAAACGATCTAACGGTAGAAAATTTAACTCACACCACACAAACAACACCTAGAGTAAGGTCATATGTGCAAGACATACGATCTCATCATACTACGCGCAATTCGTTTATCTAACTTCACCTAAAAAGTGGTGGTCTGAATCTAAGCTTCATCCTTCTCAGCTAAGCTGATCTTAAAAATCCTCTCGTAGTGTCAAAACTTATCGAACCTCATAGGATACTCCTTCTAGTTCTGGAAATCGTAACTTCAATTTATCCACAAGGTCGATGATGTACTTCTCAAAGTCATGTCTTCAGGGGCATAAGCAACTCAAAGGGGTATTTACAATAAAACAAGACAAGGAATTTAGAAAATTGAATAATAGATGAGAAATACTAGTGGAGAGAGTAATTAACCAAAGAGTGATAAAATAATTTTGTTTCTATGGCTTTTCCTATCCATTTCTAGGGTCACGACCTACAGTCAACATGGGCTCTGATACCATCTGTAGCGACCCGATTCACTAAGAATCCAAGTCTCTGTGCATTCTGTGCTAGTCCCTGGATCAATAGCTAGCACACACAATACATGATGTAATATCAAGAATAAACCACATGTCATATATATTACATCGAAGATCGAGTATTACAATAAAGCATATCTGCATAGCTCAATGCTAGCTTACAAATAGATTACAGCGGAAAAACAATAAAAGCTTCATGGCGTCCATCAACTCCACCGACACAGTTGAGTATAGACATCGTAACCCTACATCGCATCACTTACTCGTCGTATATGATTCTGCAACACCGAAGGTTACAGCCCGACAACGGGTCAGTACATCTGATTTGTACGGCAAGTCACATGAATTTTTTTTATAACAGACCTACATCTACATGCAAGGTAAGTCATAGGAAAGCTTATGGTTTTATTTTTCAGAAAGTTGATTTTTCCCAATCTACCTAAGTCAAAATTTTAGTTTATCTTACCACATAAGGTTTAACTGAGCTACACCAGTTCCAACCCATACCCTTTATTAAAGTCTTTCCCACTCAAGTTTTATTAAGATGTTTCATCTGTCAAGACCATCCAGCAACAGTAATGCCTAGTTGCTCAAAGTTGTCCATAACCAGGGACACGACTAATCATGATCAGTTTGTACGCTCTGCAGAGGTTTGTACACTTTCCCCACTGGACTCAACCCGAAGATTGAGACAAAATCTTTCAGAAGAGGTCACCTCCACTCTTTGGTAGCCGGTACACCTATCATATCTACATCTGCTAGCTACCCGGGCCAGGCACCCCACAATGTACTCAACTAAGCCAGAGCCCATATAGCCAGTGGTTGTACATGGAAGCTACTAGTCACTAAGTCTGTCCGATCTTTTTGAGCCTGGACGGCGCCCACTTAGGGTGCACTCTCATGGGCGCAGTCCTTCGATAAGGTGCACGACCCCATGGTGCCTTCCCTCCATACCATACACAACCATTGGGAGCATTTAACTCTGAACCTGCCCTTAAAGAAGGCGCGGCCTCCAGGATGCATCCCGCCCGTCCAGAGGTGAATTCTATTTAATGTTTTCTAGTCAAATTATTAAATGCTCACATAACTCAATGTAATCTCAACCAATCCCCGTCTACAAGCATAGCATATAAATAACAAACACGAGCTAGGGCGACAAAGAATACAAGATCAGATCATATGGCTATCCTACCAGGTTTGCAGCAATAGTATATAGTAGCATTTCTACACATGGATAGGGTGATAAGTACTACATGCATAATGAAAAATATAGGTTGTGAAATGGTCAAAGTATGACTTGCCTTATACATTCGATGAAGTTCTTCGCTCTCACGATCTGGATAACTCTACTCGTCACACTCCGAGCAATCTATCGTAAAGGAAAGATACCACATAAGCAATCACACCAAAAGGAACCACAAGATCAACAAATCAACACAATAAGATTTAGCAACTAATAACAAATGGGCTTCGAAAGGTATAGGTGAAACGTGAACTCGAGAGAGTTAACGGATAAAGAATTATTGATATAAAAGGTTATGACCAAAGGCATTATTAATTCAAGGTGAACATGATGTCAATATGAAAGGTGTGTGGATATAGCCGATAGGATGTTTTATATGATCCAATATGCAAAAAGAATCACATGAAACGGGATACTACAACACGATTTATAGCAGGTTCAAGTTTGTATTAAATTTAAATTCAAATAGATCAAAATTTATTTGAATATGGTGTAGATATTATGTGAACAAAAAGTATATGACATGAGTGATCCAACGCAAAAAGAATTAATCGAATTAGATCAACAGTATAAAAGATACGACCTCTAGAAGTTTGAATTTGAATTTGAATAAATTCAAATTCAAATATGTGCAAATGTGTGAAAGTTTTGCTCTATGATAAACTACAGATCACTTAGAGCGCATAGGAAAAAGAATCACCTAATTCCGATACACGGTTTAAAAGATACGACCGGAACGGTTCTAGGGTGCAATTTGTGAAAAAGGGCCCAACTGTGAATAAAATAACGTTTTCATCACAGCTAGGTCCCTGGATGCTACGGGACGAACATTGTTCGCTCCGGTGGAATTCTGGCGAACGTTCGCTGTTTAAAAAAACCAACAACTGTGGTTAACCGAAGAAAAACCGAGTCAACTCCGGTTAACCGAAACCCTAAAAAAAATAAACCAAAACAGATCTCAGATCTGTTAGATCTAAACTAGACCGTCAGATGAAGATTCGACGGCCACAGGGAGGCGCGGCTCTCACCGACGGTTGGCGGCGGTGGCGCTCCAACGAGCTCCGGCGGCCGGCGACGAGGTGGCGGGGTGGCGGCGCAGTCACGAGAGGGCGGCGCATGGCTCGGGGCGAAGGGTGGCGTTGCGGTGGTGCTCGGGGCGGAGGCGGGTCCGGCTGCTGGGCGTCGCGCGGCTCGTCTCCGGCGAGGGCGGGTCACCGGCAGGGAGGGGGTGCGGCGGCGCGGCACAGCCGGGAAGCGGGTGGGGTCGCGTCCGCGGGTGGAGGCGCGTCCAACGCGACTAGGGTCGGGGCCAGCTAGGCGGCGGCCGGCGCGGAGGCGGCGGCGCTCCAGCGAACTCTGGCGGCGGCGACGGAATCCGGCGAAGTCGGCTCGCGGGTCCCGCTGCGCTAGGGTTTCTTTAAAAAAAAAAAAATCAAAAAACTTATATAGCCAGAGAAAAGAAAGAAAAAGAACAAATCGGATCCGACTCAGGCTCCAATTGTGCTCGCGGGCGGAAATAAGCTGTTGGGCCGGCTGGGTGCGGGTTTTTCTTTTTTTTTAATTCGAAACTTCAAACAATTCTATAAAATCAACCAAAAATTGGAAAAATATGAAATAAAATCCTAAATTCATAAAATAATCCAATGAAAATTATGCAATGAAAATATTGACCAAAATAATAAATAAAATAATGACATTTTTGCAATGACTTTATTTAGTTACAAAATATTTTAAAAATCAACAAAAACCTCAAATAATTATTCAAATAATTTCCACTCCATTTTTCTGAAGAAGTCATTTTTATCTTATCTCAAGTTATTATTACTTTTGAATGAAAATTATTTAAATAACTCCAATTTCAAAAGTGGAGTTTCTGGTGCTAGGATAAGTGATGTTGTTCCCATAGTTGCTGGATGGGAACGGTCTAGGATTGTTGCTACCAAAATTACTCCTATAAGAATTATTATTAAAGTTGTTCCTGGAGATAAAATTAACATCAACTTGCTCTTGAGCAACCAAGAATTTCAAAGGAACATCATGAGGATCAATAGGAACTTGCTTAGTAAGTAAAGACATGATCATGTCAACTTTTTCATTTAAAGAGGAGAACTCCTCAACAGAGTTTACCTTCATACCTGTTGGATCTCTTTCGGTGTGCCATTGAGAATATTTTGTCATCATCTCGTCCAATAGCTTCGTGGCAGCACCAAGTGTAGTTGACATAAAGGTTCCTCCCGCGACTGAGTCTAACAGATTCCGCGAGGTAAAGTTCTAACCTTCATAGAAAGTCTGGATAACCATCCAAGTAGTCAAACCATGTGTAGGGAAATTATTAACAAGAAATTTCATGCGTTCCCAAGCTTGGGCAACGTGTTCATTATCCAATTGTTTAAAATTCATAATGTTATTTCTCAACTGGATAATCTTATAAGGTGGGTAGTACTTCCCATTAAAAGCATCCTTGCACTTATCCCAAGAATCTATGTTATTCCTAGGCAAGGATTGAAGCCACAATTTAGCTCCTCCTCTCAAGGAGAAAGGAAAAATATTAAGCTTAACAATATCACCATCTACTTCTTTGTACTTTTGCATATCACAAAGCTCAAAAAATTATTCAAGTGCAAAGCTGCATCATTTCCAGCACCGGAGAATTGATCTTTCATAACAAGATTCAGTAAAGCAGGTTTAATTTCATAAGAAGGTGTTGAAGTGACAGGTGGAGAAATAGGAGTGCTGATAAAGTCATTGTTGTTGTGACTAGTGAAGTCACACAACTTAGTGTTTTTAGTGGAACCCATAGTGGCAGTAGCAAGCAAGAACAAAGAAAACAATTTTTGTGTGGTTTTTGATAAAAGACACTAAGATAAAACTAAAAGGTAAACTAACAAGACTAAAAAGCAAAGATAAAAGATAGTGTGCAACTCCCCTATCTTGAAGATTGGAGTCCCCGACAATGGCGCCAGAAATTAGCTTCATGGCTTCTCGCCCCTCGTTGGTTACTCGAAGTGGAAGGTTGAGACGTAGCCTAGCAGCAAGTTTCCCTTGGTGAAGATACCAAGGTTTATGTCTCCCGCGGACTCTGAATTCTGCAAGTAGGTGTCAATGGTGCCAGAGATTAAGTTGCCAGATGGAGATGAGGTTGACGAGCATCATCGTCAGTTGGTTCGTTCTTAATCTTGTAGCAAAAATCTGCTAAAAACATGCAACTTGTTAGAACAATATATAATGATACATCAGATGAAATTTACCAAAACCGATCTAGGCATGCGACGACAAGTCAAGCTGGCCTCGATGCCGTGAGCCATGAAAATCACCTTAAGATTTACTTGCCCTACTGATCCTAATCCAAACCCTAAAGCAAACCTATAAATTCTTTTGTGCCGCGTTGGACATGCGCTAGTATGAGTAACTTCATAAGAAATGACATACTAAATTGATGTAACCCTACACATATGCGGTATGGATCCTCATGCAAACATGCAATTTGATTCCTTCTGAGAAAGAATAAAGGGTGTGGCGTGAGGCGGCACAGGGGTAGATTTGTTACCTATAGGATTAGGTTTTGGACCAGGGAGGTGAATAATCCGGACTTTGCCACTTCGGAGATGGCCAGCCAAGCCGGACGTCGGTTATGGATGCATTTTTGCGCCAAGGGGATTGGATCTGGGGAAGAAGAGGGATGTGAGGGGACAGCGCCACTGAGGTTATGGCTTAATTAGTTGAACCAGAGATTAGTTTTATATGTTGTGTGTGCGGGTGGGGGTGGAAATGGGCGCCTCCCTCAAATTAGTTGGTGGGAACGAAAAATTTGAGGGAAGAAAAGTGCGGAGGGAGGGAAGGGAGATTTAGGTGCCAAAAAATTGAGGGAAACAAAGTGCGGACGGAGGGAGCGTGAACTTTGGCGTGGGGGAAGGAAATTTTCGGTGGCGAAAATTTGAGGGAAAGAAAATTGAATCCAACACAAATTTAGTTCGAAAACAGTTGGAGTTGTGTTTATCACGGGTGTATTAGCTATTGAGATCATGTGTTTGATTGACGATTGATTTTGAAAAGGTTTTGATTCTCCACATGGGACGCAAGATTCCACGTTGTCATGCGCAATAGTTCTTTAGTGTGTTGGCAACACATATTATATATATATATATACGTTTTGCACACCAACTCATGTGGTCACATCTCATTTTGGCTCAAGCTCCTATTGATCCTCATGATGTTCCTTTGAAATTATTTGTTGGTCAAGAGCAAGTTGATGTTAATTTTATCTCCAGGAACAACTTTAATAATAATGCTTATAGGAGTAATTTTGGTAGCAACAATCCTAGACCGTTCCCATCCAACAACTATGGGAACAACATCACTTATCCTAGCACCAGAAACTCCACTTCTGAAATAGAGAGCATGCTTAAGGAATTCATCACTTCTCAAAAAGACTTCAACAAGAGTGTAGAAGAGAAATTAGAAAAACTAGATAGTCTCTCTTTGAAGGTAGACAATATAGCTCATGATGTAGAAATGCTTAAAATTAGAACTTCTCCCCTAGAGGAAAGAAAAACTACACCCATGAATGCTATCCAAGTCCAAATTAATGAGAACATTAGAATGCTAGAAAAGCTTAAGGATAGATGGGCTAGATAACAGGAAAGGGAAGGTAGGATTAAGAGACTTCTACACACACTACTATCTCCACTATACAAGTTGTTGAGGATCTCAAAACGTTTAGCACCCAACACACCCCTAGTCGCATTGGACCTATTAATGGTGATGCTAATAGATCAACTTTAGGACAAGAAGGTCCCATTAATCTATAGACTACCAATAGAATGAGCTTAGATGACATCACCACGACTTTAATTAATGGTAGTGATCTTGATTTTGATAATTGTAGTCTTTCTGAAGTTATCACTTTTTTTTGCAAAGAATGGCTAAAGACCCCCACACTAGCACACTCAACATTGCCTTCTCCGTGCATATTACCAATGCTCTTATCAAAGCTAGGGAGGAGAAGCTCAAGCTAGAGACTTCTATTCCTAGGAAGCTAGAAGATGGTTGGGATCCCATAGTCAAAATTAAATTGAATAATTTATCTTGCTTTGCTTTATGTGATGTTGGAGCTAGTGCCTCCGTTATGCCCAAAATAATGTATGATATGGTCAATTTGAAACCTTTTGATACATGTTCTTTTGGTGTTCGTCTTGTTGATTCTTCTGTAAAGAAACCTTTAGGAAGGATTGATGATCTTCTTATTGTTTTCAATGATAATTATGTTCCCGTTGATTTTTTTGTTATGGACATTGAGTGTGATCCCTCATGTCCAATTATTTTGGGACATCCCTTTCTCCGTACCGTTGGTGCTATCATTGACATGAAAGAAGGGACCATTAGATTCCAATTCCCACTCAAAAATGGAATGGAACACTTCCCCTGAAAGAGGATTAAGTTACCTTATGAGTCCGTTACACGGGCAAGCTATTCTTTTGATATTGAAAAAACTTGTTCTTTTTGCATCATGCCTAGCTAAAAGGCATAAAATAAAGCGCTTGTTGGAAGGCAACCCAAGATGTTTTTACTTTCAGTTTTAGTGGTCTTGATGCTTCTTACCGATGGCTTCTCGCCCCTCGTTGGTTACCCAAAGTGGAAGGTTGAGATGTAGACAACATCAAATTTCCCTCGGTGAAGATACAAAGGTTTGTCTCCAGTAGGACTTCCGACAACGGCACCAGAAATTAGGCGGTTGACGTGGACCTGCACACAGAACAAATAACTTTGCTCTCAACGAGTTTAGAGAGGTTGTCAATTCCTCCGGCCTTGTTGTTTACAAAGGATCAAACGCACGGGATAATAATGATAGAGATAGCAACAGAAAAGGAAATTAAGCAGAAAATAAATAACGGGTGTAAACAGTGTTGGAAATATGGACCGGGGTCCCATGATGTTCACTAGTGATGTCTCTCTCCCAAAAGATGATAAAATAGCCATGCGAGGTAAACAAATTACACCTGGGCAATTGACAAGATTATGTACGCAAACCAATGCTAACTATGCTATAAAGAAAGGAAGAGGCTCAAAAGCATGGGCGGTACGCCAAGACAAGTAGACCGAAATCCATCTGCATCTACCTACTAATCATCCACCTTGAGATATCTATCGAGAACATCTCGCTGGTATTAAGTTGCGAATCCCACCCAAAGTGTAAACTCAACGCAACACACAACTGCATTAAAGAACTTTGTGTAAAGTAAACAATCCTTGCACCCGCAAGTACAAGCACCGTTGTTTTCTCCCTTGTGGCAACAACACATCCCCTAGACTCATGTGTCTGTCACTCAAGCCAGTCATCAGGGGGCATGAACCCACAATCATGCATAACGCTCCCTCTTGGAGTCACTACCTACTACTTGGCCAAAGCAATAAACAGCAACAAAGAACATGCATGGATTACTCAAGAACATAAATATAAATGAGGAGAATCAATTATATTACTCAAACACAATCTGAACATAGTCTCATAATCCATCAGATCCCAGCAAACTCAGCATAGCAACAGCAGAAAGATTACATATGTGCCTCGATCATGTAGGGCAGCTCACAAGGTCTAAACCATGAAGAACAAAGAGGGGAGGATACCATCACATAGCTACTGATCATGGACCCATGGTCCAAGGTGGACTACTCACGGTTCATCCGGGAAGCATTCATGGTGGTGGAGAAGCTCCCGGAGGTGGTTCCTCCCTCCGGCAGGGTGCCGGGAAGAGGGGTCCTGGTGCTCCCGATCTTGGAAGCGCGGCGGCGGAGGAACAGAGGAGAGATCGCGAAAAAGGGTTCGGTCCTCGAGTGTTTCGGGACGAGAGGGATATATAGGCGAAGAGGGGCAGCCAGAGGTGGACCTAGCCCCCCCTGGCACGTCCTAGGGGGTGGCCGCGCCAGGTGGTGATACAGAGTGGAAACTCTCCTCGTTGGTTACCCCAAGGGGAAGGTGAGATACAGTGTAGCAGCAAGTTTCCCTTAGCAAAGATGCTAAGGTTGAGTATCGAACCAGTAGGACTCCAAGAGATACAAGTAGGTGTCACAGCTTTTGACGTGGACCTGCACACAGATACAAATAACTTTGCTCCCAACGAGCACAGAGGGGTTGTCAATTCCTTCGGCCTTGCTGTTTACAAAGGATCAACGCAAGAGTTAAAGTGGAACTGAAAGTAAAGACTAAAAGTAAACTAAGGGTGTAAACAATAATGTGAAGATCGAACGGGGTCCCGTGATTTTCACTAGTGATGTCTTTCTCCCAAAAGACGATAAAAGTGCTAGTGAGGTAAACAAATCACAGCTGGGCAATTGACAGAATTATGAAGGCACCGCAATGCTAACTATGCTGCAAAGAAAGGAAGGGATCAAAAGCAATGGGCAGTACGCCAAGGTTAGTAGTCCGAAATCCAACTGCATCTACTACGAATCATCCACCTTGAGATATCTATCCAGAACATCTCGCTGGTATTAAGTTGTGAATCCCACCCAAAGTGTAAACTCAAAGCAACAGACAACTGCATTAAAAGAACTTTGCGTAAAGTAAACAATCCTTGCACCCGCGGGTAAAAGCACCGTTGTTTTATCCCTGGTGGCAGCAACACATCCCCTAGTCCCATGTTTATGTCACTCAATCTAGATATCAGGGGGCTGAACCCACAATCAAGCATAACGCTCCCTCTTGGAGTTGCAAGAAAACAACTTGGCCAAAGCAAAATACTGCAACGGAGAACATGCAAGAATTTACTCAAGAACAAAATATAAAAGAGAAGAACCAAATATATTACTCATCACAATATGAACATAGTCTCATAATCCATCAGATCCCATCAAACTCAGCATATCAACAACAGAAATTACAATAGGCGGAGGGGGTTGTCGAGGGGACCCACCAGGCAGCCAGGAGGCCTCCTGTGGCGGCCTAGGGTGGGGCAGCGCCAGGGACCCTCCTGGTCTCGTGGTGGTGGCCCCCCTACGCTACCATGGTGATTCCGGAAGCTTCTGGGTCGCTGATTTTTTATCTGATTTTTCCGGATTTTTGGAGCACTTTAATGGCCGGAAAACCTGAAATACGAAAACAACAGAAAACAACAACTGGCAGCTGGGTGCACTGGGTTAATAGATTAGTCCAAATATGCTCAAAAGTGTATGGAAGTTCAAGAAAAACATGTTCCAGATCTAGATGTTTCCATCCAGATCCGGGGACGAAGCACATATCGGTCCCACCGCGATATATGACGAAGTCATATACCCTTGATTTCCAACATGATATCACAACATTACAGATACAAGATACAACATCTCATACAATCGGCATACAACTGCCTTAAATACAATACAACAGCGGAAGATACATGTCTTAGTACAGACTACAATCAAATGCCTAGTGGCAAAGAGAAAACATCGATCCCCATAACCACACGGGTCCAGGCCCGCCGCCGGGATCCGCCTAGCTAGTCGTCGTCGAGTCTCCGCGTGAAACGTCGATCACCATACCTGTTGTCGATCAAGAACCCCGAAAAGGGTTTGGGGTAGTATCATGAGTACAGAGGTACTCAGCATCCAACTGTAGTGGTCAACTGACCCAGCAAGGACTTCATCACTCGTCATTCTAGGACAACTAGTAGTTTACGGTAAGGATGGGATAAGTGGTGAGGTTGCTGCCGCACTAGCATTTATGAAGTGGCTAACGATCTAGAGAGTAAGGTAAGAAACCAAGCATTCGATGAGGAATCGCTTCCAACAAGTCTTGCTATCAACTACTTACGCAAACATAACACCTATCATATCCTTGTCCTCCTTTTCGCATCCTGACGAAGAAGAAGCAGTCAAGGCACACACACGTTGATCAAATTATAGTTATGATTCAGTTGATGTTATCTATGAACAAGAAGTAGGTTCCAAGTCGTCCATAATCGTGGACATGGTTTCTCGAAAAGATTTAACCCCGCAGGGGTGTACCAACTTCCCATTACAAGGCTCCGCACGCACACCCATCTCTCTCAGTTGCTACCCATTATAGGAAACCATTTTATGATTTAGTTCCGAGAGATCCGAAACGACAGGTCCCTCTAACTAACAACGAACAAATCCGGGTGGCCCCCGGTGAGTCAACGCCCAACTGAAAAGCCGACCGCGCTCTCGAATCGGTATCTACCATCTGTCTCGGGTTTCTATAGCCGGTTGATCACACATGGGAAACCGGGTCCTCAGCCGAACAAGGTGGGCCAGCAAGGGAACTATATCCTCACTGGTCCGGGTTGGTTTGAAAACTACTGGCGGCCGACCAGCACACACACGGTTTCAAATGGTAAATCAGCTTGGGCCACCACTAGAAATTTTTGAAGCTAGGTAGGTAAGAAAAGGGGACCCCATAAAATCCCACACACGGTTAGGCAAGCTCAGTCTTAGAACCAATACCCAGAACTCGGATCCTAGGTGACTCGAATGGAACAAAGCGTCGGGGCGGGATAGCCTGGACCTTCCATCCTTCGTCGAATATAATCATCATTATAATAATCATGTCATCAACAACAATAATATAATAATTTGATAACCCAAACCAAGGAGTAACAGGGTAACATCGTAGCATCCTAAGCATGCATACTAAGCAGGGGATGAGCAACGAGCAATAGTAACATAGCAGTACATGGTTTGCTGGGAGGGGTCATGGCTGTATCGGTTTAAGAGAGGTTGTAAACATGTGGTAGGATCAAACATCGAGCCTAACCTAGACTAGCATGCAAACCGCTGGTTGAAATAGAATGGATCATAAGTAATGTATAGTCCTTGCCTGTTGATAAGTCGGGTTCCGAAGGTGTAGTTGATCGTAAGCTCGCATCGTCTCCGAGAGGTACCCGCGGAAGCACACAAGAGGGTAAACACTGGAAGCAATCAACGAGCAAGCATATATTATTACAAAGCAAACACGAGCATGCATCAATAAGAAGGCAACACGAGACATCGCACCTACCGTCGAGAGCGGTTACTAACAGGTTAAGTGGAGTACTCGTCACACACGACGATACCGCACGTTTACGGTGGTTCAAGTTGTTTAGCTACAGGTGATCAACAAATTTTTTAACATGGAAAAGCACAGAAGCATGGCATAGCACGCAAACATGACAAGAGGTGAAGCATAATATAAATTATCTATGCTAGTCAATTTAAGTGAGGCACAAGCTAAACATGGCATAACACTAAGTGTCGCACAACAATTAAAGGATTTGGTACTGTTTTGTCCTAAACCATATTTTATATTTGTTAACAACAGCAAAAAATAGTATAAACACAAAGTACACGAAAAACTAATCAAGTTACATATAAAGAACACCCCAAACGGAGTTACGGTTAAAAAGATACAAGCAAAACAAGTTACGTGCACAATCTGTCAACATCAGGAAGCACACTTTAGAGCAATGCATAAACATGATAATGGATGCAAACATGCTCACAAATGATATGCAACTAAGTAGACATGACAGGAAAGGCATGGAAAAAGGAATCATGCAAATAGGCATCATGAACAACTAGTTATAGCCCATGCAAAATGCAATAAAACATTACTGGTCAAGGACTTAGTGAAAATCAGAGAAACATGGCAGAAACTGTTATTTTATGCGTTATAAACAGGAGCAAAGCTATATGCAAAAGTGCAGCAACATGACATAGCAATACATGAGCATGGAGTAGGCATGATGATGATCACGTACAAACAAGAATCAAGGTCATAGGCATAACAGATCAAAAGATATTAAGCATGCAACATGGCATCGGGACGTTACAGACTTAGTGAAAAACAGAGGTGGCTGTCAAAAACAGCAGCATAGCAACTTTGGATCTCAACAACTAGATGACCAGCAAGCATAACATGAAAATGCAATACATATAATGGAAGTAGACATGATGCTTAACAGTATGCAAAAAGAATAAATGCAATAGGCCTCATGGATGTGTCACAATCATCAACCAAAGTTGCAATAAAATAACAGCAACAACACACTAACAGGAAGTAACAACAGTTAACAGTCTGATGCCCACTTCAACACAGATTAACAACATCAAGATGACCTCAAATAAAAATGCTCCCAAAAGATGAATTGAATTACACACAATTCTAAACAAATTTCCTTTTGGGCGCAACGTCATCTGAACTACGGTTTGATCGCAAATTACGTCGCAAAACTGAAACATCAGCAAATAACTCAGGACTTAGAAAAAATTACAGACGCAAAGGAAGGAAAAAAAACAGTGGCTCTCACCATGGGCCGATTTTCGGCCCATCTGGCCGGCTGGAGACCCTGCAGGCTGGAGGAGGCGAGCGGGCCTGACAGGAGGAGGTGGCCCGCAGGGAAGATGGGCCGGCTCACTTGGCCGAGGAGGCCCTGCCGGGGCGGTTGGCGGCTTAGGCTGGCTCGGGTTGCTCCCGCAGCCACGGCGGCGGACGTTCACGCCGGCGACGGGCGGCGCTATGGCGCGTGGTGGAGGGGCCGGCGAGGATGGTCGGGAACAGGTGTGGCAGGTCGTGGGCGGCCGGATCCTGCGGATGGCGGCCTCGGGGTGGCGAACTCCATGGCGGCGCGGCGACTGGAGCTCCGGCGGCTCCAACGATGGCGGCCGGCGCGATCTGCAGAGAGAGACAGAGGAGATAAGGGAAGGAGATGAGGGTGGCGCATGGAGGAGAGGCGAGGCGGCGGGGAGCCAGGCGGGCGCGCGTGGCCGCGGCGGCTTGCCGGCCGGCAGCGACGCTGCTCCACGGCGAGGCAGCAGTGGCTGGAGGCGGCGGCTCGACCCGGTTGGGCCCGGCGGCGGCGGATCCCGGCCCTGCGGGGCCCGGGCACGGTGAAGGCTGCTGTGGAGGTGGTTAGGGCGAGATTTGAGCCGTCCAGGGCCAGATCCGACGACCAGAAAAAGGGGAAGGCTAGGGTTTTGGGGAGAGAGGGATTTGGGGGAAATTTTGTGGAATTTTTCAGGGGGTGGCTGCAATTTTGTGGCTAGGGAAACCCTAGAAAGGGGTGGCAGTGTGGTGGTCTTTATATAGCCCAGGTGGCTGGCAGTTTGCAAAAACATCCCCGGTTTTTCTCTCTCGCGCGCGGTGTTTACGTTTCTGACCGCCGGGGGTCCGCAGGACCTTCGATTCGGGTAAAACTTTGAACTGCGCGATCAGCACGTCGAGCCGGCGGCGTTCACCTCGCGCTGGAATCGTTCCGAGAACACTTTCTGGTGCGCTATAAAAATATCCCGTTTAGTTATTAAACGGGGTTTTTGTTCCGTTGGCTGCGGCTGGTCTCGTGCGGATTTCGCGACGGTGCTCGGGTGAATCCCGGTGTCGCAAGGTCGAGTGTTAGGGTGGCAAGGGTCTGTCTCCGTACAGTAAGAGATAAGAGGGGAGAAAAATAATCGCCGATCGATAAATCGGGGATGCAAACACCGCAAACAAATCAGACAATCAAACAATTCACACCGAAAACAAAAATTTTAATTTTTGTGAAATCTGGGTTGTTACAATACAACACCACCAACAAGGGATCTCGTCCTGAGATCCAAGACGATCCGGGGGAGAGGGGGAAGAGAAAAAGAGAGTCGACAATCTTCAACACCACCAACAAGGAACTCTGCTCCATGTCGACGTCGAACTTCCGTCGAGAAACTTTCCGCAGAGAGACGACATCGTCGGAAAACGAAACCATCGAGAGATCAAGAGGAAGAACAACAATGAAAAACGATGATCAAGGAAGTACTCTCACTCAAATCGTGAGGATACTAGTCAAGAGGAATGAAGTCAACGGACGACCAAGATATTATCCGGAGTCGGAGAACTAAAGGTACTACAGGATTTCCCAACCTGAGATCGGAATCGAGACAATACGCTGCAAGCAAGGCATTGTAACGGTTCATACTCCACACAATTGAGATCCTAGAGTTTGAAGGGGATAAGGCGAGAATTAAAACTCTTATGTCACTTGTCCTGACCAGAGCAAGGGTAAGGAGTAAATAGAATCCTACTCTCCGATAACTAACTTAATAACTACAAAATAGTTTTTGTCTAGACTCGACTTCGGCCAGAGAAGTGATCCTACGGTCGGTAAGGCTCTGATACCAAGTTGTAAGGCCCGATATGCGGTAATGTTCCAGATCTAGATGTTTCCATCCAGATCCGGGGACAAAGCACATGTCGGTCCCACCGTGATATATGATGAAGTCATATGCCCCGGATTTTCAACATGATATCACAACATTACACATACAAGATACAACATCTCATAGAATCGGCATACAACTTCCTTAAATACAATACAACAGCGGAACATACATGTCTGAGTACAGACTACAATCAAATGCCTAGTGGCAAAGAGAAAACATCGATCCCCATAACCACACGGGTCCAGGCCCTCCGCCGGGATCCGCCTAACTAGTCGTCGTCGAGTGTCCGCGTGAAACGTCGATCACCATACCTGTTGTCGATCAAGAACCCTGAAAAGAGTTTGGGGGTAGTATCATGAGTACAGAGGTACTCAGCATCCAACTGTAGTGGTCAACTGACCTAGCAAGGACTTCATCACTCGTCATTCTAGGACAACTAGTAGTTTACGGTAAGGATGGGATAAGTGGTGAGGTTGCTGCCGCACTAGCATTTATGAAGTGGCTAACGATCTAGAGAGTAAGGTAAGAAGCCAAGCATTCGATGAGGAATCTCCTCCAACAAGTCTTGCTATCAAACCTTTACGCAAACATAACACCTATCCTATCCTTGTCCTCCTCTTCGCATCCCGACGAAGAAGAAGCAGTCAAGGCACACACACACGTTGATCAAATTATAATTATGATTCAGTTGATGTTATCTATGAACAAGACGTTGGTTCCACGTCATCCATAACCGTGGACACGGCTTCTCGAAAAGATTTAACCCTCCAGGGGTGTACTAACTGCCCATTTGTCAGAACCCTCTGTTAGGTATGTGCTAGGGTTAGCTAGTGCCTTTGCATCATGTCAAAATTTCAAGAAGAAATCTTGGAAATCAAATTCAAAATCAAAATGGGAGAAGGAACACCCCCCAGATGAATTAATTCAAAAGGCCAGATAAAAATCTTTTCCAAAAATTCATGTTAGAGTTTTGAAAAGTCTTATAAATGAGTGTGATCACATATCAAGTGATGTGGGCCCCACCCCATGCTCATAGATTTTTCAAATATTCAAACAGTACCTTGGAATTAAAGAAATCCCCCTATTTGATTTAAAATTCAAATCATTTGAATTTTAAAAATGTTGAAACTTCATAAGTGGTTAGTCTATATTATTATGAGGCCATGTAAAAGTTTTCATCATTTAATAAAATGGTTTGGTATTTTTATCAGAGCCAAAACAAATTACTGAAAAAGAAAGGAAAGATTAAACAGAGAAAAAAAGGAAAAACTTACCTCCCGCCAGGGGCGAGGCCCACCTCTCCAGCCGGCCCAGCCCACCAGGGGAACTCCCCTGTCGTCTTCCACCCCGCGCTGCCAAGCAGCTCGGTGGCGCGGCGTCGACGCAGTGGACGCCACCTCGACGCCCAGGACCTTCCAGGCCGCCCCAAGCCTCCAAAGTGCGCCACGGAGACGCCCTCGGCTCCCTCTCTCACTTTCCCCCATCGCCGCTTCGTCTCGCGCCTCCTCCTCGCTTTCCCCTTTTCCCCCGAGAGCAGCCGCCGTACGTCGACGCAAGAACCCGTAGCCAACGCCGGAGATAGGCGAGGAGAACCTGTCCATCGTGCGCAGCGTCGCCGTTTACCCCAATCTGGAGAAGATGGCGTCCTAATCGAGCCCGAGGACGACGCACGCTTCACCGAGAGCTCGCCGGACCCGCAAGCCGCCGTCGTCGATTACTCCGGCCACAGAGCTCCTCCGACCACACCACCGCCTCCACTGCAACCGTGGTGAGCTTCTGCTTCACCCCATCTACTACACGGCCACCCTCTTGTCCCGTACCGTGTTTTGCCATTAAGGCCGAGCTCCTCGCCGCCGAGATCCATGGAGACGACCCCCTGTTGCGCAATCGAGCCCGCCTCCTTGTCTGACGTCTTCGCAGTGCTCCAAAGCTTCGATTGCGAGCATGTCTGCTTCTGTTGGTGCACCGCAGCGACTTCCACCCCGGACCAGTGCCACAGCCGCCGCCCGAGCACGTCGTCGACGAGCTTCCGACGACTCCCGAGCCTCCCCGTGTGTGCGGGATGAACTGCGCGTGCATGGGCTCCATTTTGGTGGCCTTGGCTTGCCAAATGGTGGCCTGTGCCGCCGTCTTGCGCAACGCCGCCGCGTCGGTTGGTCGCCGACGACTAGCCGCCGGCAAGCCTGACGTGGCCGGGGTGGTTAACCACTAAACCAACCTCCCTAGGTCACTTACAGGTGGGCCCAGCCCCCTCTAATCCTCTCTGTTAGATTAATCTAACAGGGAAATTAGATGAGAGGCTGACAGCCCTGGCCCACTGGTCAGTTTGACCGGGGTCAAAACCCCCTGACGTCATGCTGACGCAGTGCTGGCGCAATAAAGGTTTTTCTATTTTAAAAGAATTCCAGAAATTCCAGAAAATACCCCAAACTTTGGAAATTCATAGAAAATTCATATTAACTCCAAATTGGACAAATAATATATGAAAAATGATCAGGAGAAAATTATCTTTCCAAATATGCAACTTTCAACTCTGTTTGAGTTGAATTTAAAATGTGATCAGTAGCATTTGCTATTTGATTTAAATGGAATTAAATCAAATTTAATTCAAATATTTTGGCAACTTGAACCATGGCAACATGCTACATTTCACTTACACATCAGAGGCATATCATACACATTTGAAGATAATTCAAAATGATCAAACCATATCACATATTACTTGGATAATGTTGAATTCAAATGTGGAGTTTGAATTTTCATTTTAAATGCAATATATTCCACTTAAATGGAATTGCCTCACACATCAAAATTATACTTCAAGCTTTAACATCCCATCATGTGCTTGAGCATTGAATTCATATTGATTGCTACTTCATGCTTTGTTTGCCGAGTAGAGGTGGAACCGGAGCAAGAGGTCACCCCCTTCGCTGAAGATCCAGAACCCGAACCTCGTCAGCAAGGCAAGCAAAACCCCATTGATCATGTAGATAAAATCCCACTTCCCTCTCATGTCTCGCTTATGCATTGTTTAGGATGATCACCATGCTTCGTTTCTACCGCATAGATGAACCCATGCCTTTGCATGACCTATCATTTTGTCACAGTAGTAAGCAAACCACAATCCTAGAAACTGTAGGAGTTGTTTGATATCATGTGGCCCCTGCAAATGTTACCGCTTATTGCATGCTTAATATGATACCATGTTGTTACTGTGATGTGAGTCGGGATGGTAGTGATCATGTTGATGATGGTAGAAAAGTGTTGGTGAATCGACCCTAATAAAGGGTGAACGATGAGAGGCTGTGTAGGAGTACACGGTGGGTTGTCTCGTTGAACACCGCCCTAGTACGAGTTCTTGTGTGGTGATCCAAGATGAAGAGTACAACCACACATTGGGCTCACTGACCCCTCTCAACATATTAACTCATCCCTTTCGATGTCCAGATGTCGCAGTAGTTCGGAGTTCTGGTAGGCTTGTGGCCTGGATGCTAAGTGAGAGAACGGCTCACCCGAGACCGGCTTATGCACCACGCACACATCGCTTGGGTCCACTTCGGTAAACCGGACGGGTTCACGATGGTGGTAGCCAACCCAAGTAGGCGGCTTTCTTGGACTAGATAGGCTATGAGGTAACAGTTGTGGTGAGCATCCTCGCTGGCACCCCTTGAATGGTGTCGAGATCAAAGGCGGTAAATGATGGTCATGTGTGTGTAGTGGTACACCCTTGCAAGGTTAACAAAACTATTCGAATAGCCGCGTCCGCGGTTATGGACTACTTGGAAAGCTTAGCTTGATTATTAGATAACTTGAACCGGATACTTCTAAAACACACCAAGATAAGTGTGAGTGCTATGGCGTGCTTTCTCGTGGGGAAGTCGAGGAAGGCACCATAGTGGTGTATTGGTTGGAGAAAGTAGTGGACTCGTGTACGCTTCTTACCTCAAAGTCTGGTACTCGTAGTTCAGGATTAGCCAAATCAAAGCTGGCATTTCTGCAAGTGAACCCCACCTCCCTTTACCTTGATACATGTGCATGAGTAGTATAGCTCCTATGTAAGTCTTGCTGAGTACGCCTTTGTACTCACGTTTGCTTAATCTATGTTTTAGATGACGCCACTGACCCCGAAGGTGGTTTCTTCATCGAGCTGGACGACTGAAGTTAAGCTAGTCTAGTCCCAGTCAGCAGACTGGTTCCCTCGTGGAGGGCTTTGTGTTTAAATAAGGCTTCTTAAGCCATTTGTTAAACTTGTCTGTACTCAGACATAATTTGCTTCCGCCTGTGTTGTAATGTTGGATCACATGTATGTGATCTCTGTGTGTACTCTATAAGAGTTATAAATAAAATGTACACTTTGTAGAGAATTGCAATGGTACCTACTGTTCATACAAGGCATGGGTGCTGTGTGTATGTTTATAACATGCATGTCTTTGTATGGGTTTTCGAGACCTTAGTTGTGTTCTGGCTGGCGGTCTTTCATACACCAAGTGGCCCTTAGATGTGCGCAGCTTGGGGCATCGCGATGCGATTGCTCGAGACTCCGTCTCGTGCACACTTTGTGGTATGATCGAGCCCGCCCTAGACCCCGACTAAGTGGTCGGGCTGGAGTAAGTCTATGTAAGAGTTTTGAGATAGTCGGTAGTATGGTTGAGGCGACTTGTCTTTGAATATGGGAGTTCACCACCCATATCATTTGACTTGTGTGCGGACGATGAGGACCCATCTCAGTTGATCATCCGGCCTGGATGGGATGCCCCTCACGTACGATGCTTTCCGAGGATGTTCAGTGCTTGGCCTTGTCTGCTTAGACAAGTGGGTGCGGTTCTCGGCTCTCCATATGACTATGTCTTAACTGGACTTGCATACGCTAACCCCGGGTCCCGACAGACTTGGTATCAGAGCAGGACTGACTGTAGGACTAGTAGCCTTGGCCGAAGTTGAGTCTAGCTTGCTATAGTTATATAGTTACTCTGGGTATATAAGGGAACAACGTAAGGCTTCTTTTTTTTCTCCTTACCCCCTTCGTTCTAAGTTCTGGGTCACCCTTATCTTATTCTACGGGAAGATAGGACTAGGCTCTCCTCTGTCTGATTAGAACATCTCGTTGATTGCTTCCTTATAGCCGTAGGAAAGTTGTGTCAGGTTTTCCTAGCATTGTTATAATGCTGATTTCTTACATCGTATTATGTAAGTGCTGTTTTCATGATTGAAATAAATTGTCATTTCTTACAATTACAGCCGTTATGCTGTCCGAGTCATTCCAGGTTTATCTCATAATCTGATGCATTTGCAAACACCTTTCTGTTTCAGATGGCAGATCTTCCCCCTCGGCAGATTGTTCGTTTGACCAGGTGCCTCGGTGTGCGTGGCCATCCCGCCACGTTGATCGAGATGATGTCCTATGTGGGATATCGATGGTACCCTGAGTATACCGTCGAGGAGCAGTTCCACGACTTCAACCAGACGCAGTTCCACTGCATTGTCCGGATCTACCCGCATCACGTTGGAGTCACCCAGCCTATCCACTTTGGACATGGCATTGGCATCACCGAGAACATGGCTGTGCAGGATGCTGCATATTCATGTATTACACTGCTGAGAGAGGAGCACACCATGCTGAGAGAGACCTCATTCCGCTATATCCCTGCTGCACTTCCAGGAGAAGAGGGATATTACACCGGACTCTACTCAGATCACTCTGCAGAGGATCCAACACTTCAGGTGACTGCTAGGTTTGCTAGTGACAGAGATCGTGATGCACGCGCTCTCCGTTTTGAGCTCCACGCTACTCGTGTTCGTCTGTACCGAGCACTGACGCTCTTGGCACCCTTTGTGAGCGTGGGATCAGTGGAGTACGATGCGATCTATCCAGTGAGGACCCAGATGCCTTCTCGAGTTGCTTGGCCCGAGATTGGAGGAATTTTTCCACCCCGTGGTCCTTTGCTTCCACCCTACACTGGACCTAGGCCCCATCCTTGCCCAAATGGATATCAGGGTCCACAAGCCTCCGTGTTTTCCGATGGTCACCTCCAGCTACCGGGATACGCGGGTAACTTTTATGAGGATTACTATGGAGATGGAGATGAGTGAGACCGCCTGTGGTCTTACTTAGTGAGGATGTAGTAGTATCTTAGTGTATTGTAAGCAAGGTGTCTAAGTTCCAGAGGCTTAGATAAATAATGTATAGGAAGTCAGAGTGCCTCTGAAGGATGTATCATCTTCATCATGTTTGTATTAGCTTAGTGCTTGTACTAAAACGATGTATGGTTTGTATGACAGCTTGTGAATATATGGCTTGTATGCTTTATCACCATGTTGTCAAGATGATTACTTCCTTTGCTCTGTAATCCTTCCAGTACTTCAATACCTTGATTAGACTCTTCAAATCAACTCTGTTTGACTTTGGCTTTTCTCCTTCAGGATGTCTCAAGGTACACGTGGCCAGATTGGTCGTAACCAAGGTCGTGGGGACGACCAGGAGGAAGGCAACCTTCCACCCCCACCCACGATGGCCCAAGTTCTGATGGAGGTCGAGAGGAACCGCCGTGACTCTCATCACCTGCTGGAAGTCATCGCACGCAACACCACTCAGCAGCGCAATGAGCTGGTGTCTCTGAACGACTTCATCCGGCTTCATCCCCCGGTTTTCAGTTACTCCACCGAGCCCCTTGACGCCGATGACTGGCTCCGCAGCATCGAGAGGAAGCTCCAAGCAGGCCATGTTGCAGATGGCGACAAGGTCAATTATGCCACCTATCACCTTGAAGGTGCAGCAAGCTCTTGGTGGGAGAATTTTCTGAATATGCGCCCCGTTGGACCACCTGCATCTTGGGAGGAGTTCTGCACGTCTTTCCGCGAGCACCACATTCCCAAGGGTCTCATGGACCGCAAGCGTGAGGAGTTCTGTAACCTCACTCAAGGCAGGAGAACAGTTGACGAGTTCAGTCGTGAGTTCAATCGACTTGCTCGTTATGCAATTGAAGAAGGCTCCACCGACTCCAAGAAACAAGAGAGGTTCCGTCGTGGCCTCAACAGTGGACTCCGTCGCGAGCTCAACCTTCATGACTTTGCCACTTTCCAGGTCCTTGTCAACAAGGCCATCAAAGCAGAGGACATGAACACCCCCAATGATTTCCTCAAACATCCTAGAGATGACGGATCATCCAGTTCTGGCTCCCAGAAGCGCAAGATCTGGATCCCAAATAGCATGTTCCGCCAGAACAACCCCCCGAGGCCATCCTATGTGGCGCCTCGTCCACCCACCCAGTTCCACCCAGCTCCACCAAACAACCCAGCTCCACGCACTGTTTTCGGAGCTTGCTACAAGTGTGGTCAGGCAGGCCACTACTCTCGCGAGTGCCCCCAGAACCAACTCCAACACCAGAACGTTCCACCCCGTGCCGGAGGCAACAACAACAACAACAATGGCCGTGGCAAGCCACCCCAGAAGGTCTACACCGCCAAACCCGCTCCTCCCGCCACTCGTGGACGTCTGAACCAAGTTGCCGCTGATGAGACTGACGACACCACTGACGTCATTCTTGGTACGCTCCCAGTCAATTTTGTTCCTACTTCCGTTCTTTTCGACCCAGGAGCATCTCATTCATTCATGTCGGAAAGTTATGCACTTCGTCATGAGTTACCCTTTGTTGAATTGTCCACCCCGACGGTTATTCAAACTCCAGGGTCAAGATGGCAAACTAATAGAGTGAGCCATGATCATCAAATTGCAATTGAGGGTTTAGTATTCCTTGCTTCACTCATAGCCCTCAAGTCTTCAGACATTGATGTCATCCTTGGCATGGATTGGCTATCAAGACAAAATGCCTATCTGGATTGCAAAGGCAAATCCGTGAAACTCACCCACCCTTCAGGCAAAACCGTCAGCTATACCTCACCCAGAACAAGAACCCAAGTGCATTCTTTGATTGTACTCCCCCTTCCCGAACTTGAAGATATTCCGGTGGTTCGTGACTTCCCGGATGTCTTTCCTGAAGAGCTGCCGGGCATGCCACCCGACAGATGTGTAGAATTTATAGTGGATCTTGTTCCAGGAACCGCACCAATTTCCAAACGCCCATATAAAATGGCCCCACATGAGTTAGCTGAGCTAAAAACCCAACTTGATGCTTCGTTGGCAAAAGGCTTCATCCGCCCTAGCTCATCGCCATGGGGTTGCCCCGTTCTGTTCGTAAAGAAGAAAGATGGAACAGAAAGGATGTGCGTAGACTATCGCCCGCTAAATTTAGCGACGATAAAGAACAAATACCCACTGCCCAGGATCAATGATCTTTATGATCAACTTGCAGGATCCGCTGTCTTTTCCAAGATGGATTTGAGATTAGGTTATCATCAGATCAGAATCCGAAACGAGGACATTCCCAAAACGGCTTTTACTACTCGTTATGGTCTTTATGAGTACACCGTCATGTCCTTTTGTTTAACCAATGCCCCCGCCACATTCTCACGCTTGATGAGTTCAATCTTCATGGAGTACCTAGATAAATTTGTTGTGGTTTATCTCGATGACATTCTCATCTACTCGAAGAACGAAGGAGATCATGCCGAACACTTAAGGCTGGTATTGATGAAACTTAGAGAGCATCGCCTGTACGCTAAATTCTCCAAGTGTGAATTCTGGCTACCAGAAGTGACCTACTTAGGCCACGTAATTTCTGCAAAAGGCATTGCTGTGAATCCCGAGAGAGTTCAGGCCGTCCTTGACTGGACTCCACCTGAATCGGTTAAGCAAGTTAGAAGTTTTCTTGGCCTTGCCAGCTATTGTCGTCGCTTCGTCGAGAACTTTTCTAAAGTTGCAAAGCCTCTAACTGAACTCCTCAAGAAAGATAAGAAATTCTTATGGACTTCCAAGTGCGAGGAAAGCTTTCAAGAGCTAAAAAGAAGATTGACTTCCGCACCCGTACTTGCACCTCCAGACACCAAAAAGGATTTCGAGATCTATTGTGACGCATCACGGCAAGGGTTAGGATGCATACTTCTGCAAGATCGACATGTGGTGGCTTATGCTTCACGCCAGTTGCGGCCACATGAAGAGAACTATCCTACCCATGACCTTGAACTCGCTGCCGTAGTTCATGCTCTAACAACTTGGCGACATTACCTCCTTGGTAATCGTTGTGAGATTTATTCCGACCACCAAAGCCTCAAATACATTTTCACCCAACCAGATCTTAATCTCAGGCAAAGACGCTGGATTGAGTTGATAAAAGATTACGACGTAGGAATTTCTTACACCCCAGGCAAGGCCAATGTCATGGCTGATGCACTAAGTCGTAAGTCGTACTGTAACAACCTCATGTTACAGCTGTATCAACCACTTCTTCATGAGGACTTTCGCAAGCTCAACCTTGAAATTGTTCCTCATGGCTATCTTTCTACCTTGGTGGCGAAACCAACTCTTGAGGATCAAATTATAGTTGCCCAAAGGCGTGCACGAGGTGTTCGCAGGATCAAGGAGAACATTGCTAGCGGAGTTGCTAAATGTTTCTCCACAGATGGCAAAGGAACGGTATTCTTTGAAAATCGTTTAGTAGTACCTAAGAATAGGGAACTAAGGCAACTCATCCTCAAAGAAGCCCATGACACACCCCTCTCAATTCATCCCGGTAGCACAAAAATGTACCGAGATCTACGCCAGAGATTTTGGTGGACTAGGATGAAGAGAGACATTGCTCAATTTGTTGCCGAATGTGATGTTCGTCGTCGCATTAAGGCAGAACATCAAAGACCTGCTGGTACACTTCAACCTTTGTCTATTCCCGAGTGGAAATGGGACAAAGTCGTTATGGACTTCATCACCGGCTTTCCAAAAACCCAGAAAGGAAACAATGCCATCTTCGTTGTCATAGACAGGCTTTCCAAAGTTGCTCACTTCCTTCCGGTTCGCGAGTCTATAACTGCTAGCCAGTTAGCAGACTTGTACATCTCCAGAATTGTATCCCTTCATGGTGTTCCTTTGGAAATCAATTCTGATCGCGGTAGCCTTTTCACCTCTAGATTTTGGGGAAGCTTCCAACGTGCTATGGGAACTCATCTCTCCTTTAGTACAGCTTTCCATCCTCAGTCTAGCGGTCAAGTCGAAAGGGTTAACCAAATTCTTGAAGACATGCTCAGAGCTTGTGTTATCTCATTCGGGAAGAATTGGGAGAATTCTCTTCCATTTGCCGAATTTGCTTATAACAATAGTTTTCAATCTAGTCTGAACATGGCTCCTTTTGAACTCCTTTATGGACGACGATGTCGAACACCACTAAACTGGTCTGAAACCGGTGAAAGACAATTCTTTGGACCGGATATGATCAAGGAAGCAGAAGAGCAAGTTCGTATCGTTCGTGAACAATTGAAAGCATCCCAGTCTCGTCAGAAAAGCTACTATGATCGTCATCATAGGCAAGAGAGCTACCATCTGGATGAGAAGGCTTACCTCCGGGTTACTCCTCTGAAGGGAACCCAACGTTTCGGTATCAAAGGCAAGTTGGCCCCACGTTACATCGGACCTTTCCGCATTATTGCTAAACGTGGAGAAGTTGCCTACCAACTTGAACTACCCCCGCACCTCTCCCGAGTACATGATGTATTCCATGTGTCCCAACTCAAGCGTTGCTTCAAGGACCCCATCCGCGAAGTCGACCATGAAACGCTTGATCTCCAATATGACCTTTCTTATCGAGAATACCCCGTTCGTGTTCTTGATTCCGCAGAGCGTGTCACTCGTCGTCAGAAGATTAGGTTTCGACACCATTACAAGGCTCCGCACGCACGCCCATCTCTCTCAGTTGCTACCCATTATAGGCAACCATTTTATGATTTAGTTCTGAGAGATCTGAAACGACAGGTCCCTCTAACTAACAACGGACAAATCCGGGTGGCCCCCGGTGAGTCGACACCCAACTCAAAAGACGGCCGCGTTCTCGAATCGGTCTCTACCGTCTGTCTCGGGTTTGGATAGCCGGTTGATCACATATGGGAAACCGGGTCCTCAGCCGAAGAAGGTGGGCCAGCAAGGGAACTATGTCCTCATTGGTCCGGGTTGGTTTGAAAACTACTGGCGGCCGACCAGCACACACACGGTTTCAAATGGTAAATCAGCTTGGGCCACCACTAGAAATGTTTGAAGCTAGGTAGGCAAGAAAAGGGGACCCCATAAAATCCCACACGCGGTTAGGCACGCTCAGTCTTATAACTAATACCCGGAACTCGGATCCTAGGCGACTCGAATGGAACAAAGCGTCCGGGCGGGATAGCCTGGACCTTCCATCCTTCGTCGAATATAGTCATCATTATAATAAGCATATCATCAACAACAATAATATAATAATGTGATAACCCAAACCAAGGAGTAACAGGGTAACATCGTAGCATCCTAAGCATGCATACCAAGCAGGGGCTGAGCAACGAGCAATAGTAACATAGCAGTACATGGTTTGCTGGGAGGGGTCATGGTTGTATCGGTTTAAGAGAGGCTGTAAACATTTGGTAGGATCAAACATCGAGCCTAACCTAGACTAGCATGAAAACCGCTGGTTTAAATAGAATGGATCATAAGTAATGTATAGTCCTTGCCTGTTGATAAGTCGGGTTCCGAAGGTGTAGTTGATCGTAAGCTCGCATCGTCTCCGAGAGGTACCCGCGGAAGCACACAAGAGGGTAAACACTGGAAGCAATCATTGAGCAAGCATCTATTACTACGAAGCAAACACGAGAAAGCATCAATAATAAGGCAACACGAGACATCGCACCTACCGTCGAGAGCGGTTACTAACAGGTTAAGTGGAGTACTCGTCACACACGACGATACCGCACGTTTACGGTGGTTCAAGTTGTTTAGCTACAGGTGATCAACAAAGTTGTTAACATGGAAAAGCACAGAAGCATGGCATAGCACACAAACATGACAAGAGGTGAAGAATAATATAAACTATCTATGCTAGTCAATTTAAGTGAGGCACAACCTAAACATGGCATAACACTAAGTGCCGCACAACAATTAAAGGATTTGGTAGTGTTCTGTCCTAAACCATATTTTATATTTGTTAACAGCAGCAAAAAATAGCATAAACACAAAGTACACGAAAAACTAATCAAGTTACATATAAAGAACACCCCAAACGGAGTTACGGTTAAAAAGATACAAGCAAAACAAGTTACGTGCACAATCTGCCAAAATCAGGAAGCACACTTTAGAGCAATGCATAAACAGGATAATGGATGCAAACATGCTCACAAATGATATGCACCTAAGTAGACATGGAAGGGAAGGCATGGCAAAAGGAATCATGCAAATAGGCATCATGAACAACTAGTTATAGCCCATGCAAAATGCAATAAAACATTACTGGTCAAGGACTTAGTGAAAATCAGAGAAACATGGCAGAAACTGTAATTTTTATGTTGTATAAACAGGAGCATAGCTATATGCAAAAGTGCAGCAACATGACATAGCAATACATGAGCATGGAGTAGGCATGATGATGATCATGTACAAACAAGAATCAAGGTCATAGGCATAACAGATCGAAAGATATTAAGCATGCAACATGGCATCGGGACGTTACAGACTTAGTGAAAAACAGAGGTGGCTGTCAAAAACAGCAGCATAGCAACTTTGGAGCTCAACAACTAGATGACCAGCAAGCATAACATGACAATGCAATACATATAATGGAAGTAGACATGATGCTTAACAGTATGCAAAAAGAATCAATGCAATAGGCCTCATGGATGTGTCACAATCATCAACCAAAGTTGCAATAAAATAATAGCAACAACACACTAACAGGAAGTAACAACAGTTAACAGTCTGATGCCCACTTCAACACAGATTACCAACATCAAGATGGCCTCAAATAAAAATGCTCACAAAATATGAATTGAAGTACACACAATTCTAAACAAATTTCCTTTTGGGCGCAACGTCATCCGAACTACGGTTTTATCGCAAATTACGTCGCAAAACTGAAACAACAGCAAATAACTCAGGACTTAGAAAAAATTACGGACGCAAAGGAAGGAAAAATACAGTGGCTGTCACCATGGGCCGATTTTTGTCCCATCTGGCCGGCTGGAGACCCTGCAGGCTGGAGGAGGCGAGCGGGCCTGACAGGAGGAGGTGGCCCGCAGGGAAGCTGGGCCGGCCCACTTGGCCGAGGAGGCCCAGCAGGGGCGGTTGGCGGCTCCGGCTGGCTCGGGCTGCTCCCGCAACCGCGGCGGCGGCCGTTCACGCCGGCGCTACGACGCGTGGTGGAGGGGCCGGCGAGGATGTCCGGGAACGGGCGTGGCAGGTCGTGGGCGGCCGGATCCGGCGGATGGCGGCCTCGGGGCGGCGAACTCCATGGCGGCGCGGCGACTGGAGCTCCGGCGGCTCCAACGATGGCGGCCGGCACGATCTGCAGAGAGAGAGAGAGAGAGAGAGAGGAGGTAAGGGAAGGAGAGGAGGGTGGCGCATGGAGGAGAGGCGAGGCGGCGGGGAGCCAGGCGGGCGCGCGTGGCCGCGGCGGCTCGCCGGCCGGCGGCGACGCTGCTGTTGTGGAGGTGGTTAGGGTGAGATCTGAGCCGTCCAGGGCCAGATCCGACGGCCAGAAAAAGGGGAAGGCTAGGGTTTCGGGGAGAGAGGGATTTGGGGGCAATTTAGTGGAATTTTTTAGGGGGGTGGCTGCAATTTTGTGGCTAGGGAAACCCTAGAAAGGGGTGTGAGTGTGGTGGTCTTTATATAGCCTTGGTGGCTGGCAGTTTGCAAAAACATCCCCAGTTTTTCTCTCTCGCGCGTGGTGTTTACGTTTCTGACCGCCGGGGGTCCGCAGGACCTCCGATTCGGGTAAAACTTCGAACTGCGCGATCAGCACGTCGAGCTTACGACGTTCACCTCGCGCTGGAACCGTTCCGAGAACACTTTCCGGCGCGCTATAAAAATATCCCGTGTAGTGCTCGGGTGAATCCCGGTGTCGCAAGGTCGAGTGTCAGGGTGGAAAGGGTATGTCTCCGTCCGGTAAGAGATAAGAGGGGAGAAAATATCGCCGATCAATAAATCGGGGATGCAAACACCGCAAACAAATCAGACAATCAAATGATTCACACCGAAAACAAAAAAATTAATTTTTGTGAAATATGGGCTGTTACACTCTGCCAGTGTAGCACGATATGCAATGATACTAGCGCGTCATGTAGCAATGATTAGGGCAAGGCCCAACTAGCATGCTGCTCATTGATCAAGAAAAAGCATGTATGACATGAAGATCAAGTCATGAGAAGGTGGATGTTGCATGGCAATGTAACTCGGAAAGGCTATGGAATGCCTTGATAGGTAGGTATGGTGGCTGTTTTGAGGAAGGATATAATGAGGCTTACGATGACAGAGCGTATCTTGCCAAGGATTTGGATGCACCGATGAAGTATGTGCCAACCCTCGAGGTGAGAAAGGGCAATGCACGGTACCGAAGAGGCTAGAAAAATATGGCTGGGTGGAAGTGTCAACTTTCGAATACTCACATTAGTCCGAAGAACTCATGCACTTATTATCGGTAACTCTCAATCTAATTAGGAGGTTCACAAAGAGACAAGTACCCCGAGGAGGAGTGTATGGGGGTTTTGTTATCCTTGCGCATCCTCGACTCATGGTACGTGAGTGTACTCTAATATTTGATCCCTCCAAAGGTTAGTGATCCATCTAGTAGATAAAGTTCTCAACTAATTTTGTAGGTTTTTCGAAAATAAAAACGGATTGCCAAAAATACGACATCTATCACTAATAGGCTAAAGCTCTTGACACCAAAAGTTCAAACATTACTCATGGAAATACCTCAAAACTATTGCAACTTACTAGTACAATTGAATAGCAACCTCAATTACCTACTTCAAGTCAAGACACAAAACTAAGTGGAATAGGCAAACTCTCTAAACAAGATAAACATGAAAACTCAAGAGAGTTCTAGCAACAAACTAAACAAAAGCTCTTAAGAAGATAAGCATGAAAACTAAGAGCTAAAACATGACAATAGCTACGAAAAAGATAAAGAACACACACAGCAAAGATAAGCATGAAAATCCTATGTTGTGTTCTAGGGTGAAGTGAAGCGTGTTTCTCTCCCACACAAAGAAATCTGGGTTCTAACTTGTTGTGAACAGCAAGCAAAGCTAAACAAAACTAAAAAGGAAATAAAGAACAAGACGCTCCAAGCATAGCACATAACGCATGAAGTGATAAAGTTATAGTGGAACGAAAGACGAACTGATAATTGTTGATGGAGAAGGGGATGCATGGGGGCATCCCCACACTTCGATGCTTGAGTCTCCTTGAATATTTATTGGGGATGCATGGGTGCATCCCCAAGCTTAAGCGTTTGACACTCCTGAATCTTCTTTTATCATCTTCCCTCGCACACTTGAAAACTCCCTTCATACATAACTCATCATAATCTGATTAGCGAGTTTAGTACCCATAATAAAATAATTTTTCTCTACTGGAAATAAGGATATTCTTGAAGAGCTACTATTTCTAAAGATCTCCAAAAAGTTTTTGCAAAGAAAAAGCAAGCTTAAGGTTTTCAAAACGAAGAAAAGGAAAAACAGGACAGAATCTGTGAAAAACAGACCAGCAGGTAGATAATAATTATTTAGGGGTACTTCTGCAACTCAAATCAAAAAAATCAGAACATACAAAAGTTCCGTGATTGTATAGAGCATGTCGTGTAAAAAATTCAGCTCAAAAAGATGAACTGGAAATTTTCTATGATTTTTTCCGTCACGAGGACAGAATCTGTTTTCTGGACAGCATGTCACAACTTTCACTTCCCTTGTCATATGAGGCTATAATTGGCACAAAGCTTGAAAAGTAAAGATACAATGATGTTGCTACAGGAGTAAAAATTATCAAGACCACTAAAAATAGAAGAAAAACAAAAAGGGAAATCTAAATTCGTTGCGGGCTGCCTCCCGAAAGCGCTTTCTTTTATGCCTTTAAGCTAGGCATGATGCAAAAAGATCAAGTCTTATCAATTGAACCATCATCAATATCATCAAAAAGATCTGCAATAGTACAACCACTCTTAAGAGTCTTTCAAATAAAGGCCTAATAAAGATACTTCTAGGGATAAAAGCAAAAGGCGGAAGATCAATTGGAGTTTCATTTATTCTATTAAAGAGAGCTATCTCTTCCAAAGTCTTCACAGTTTCAACCCCTTTGGCAATAGATGGATTATTTTTTAAACGACGAGCCTCTGGAACGTAAACGAACCTAGGTTCCTTCTTTTCCGGAGTTTCTACCTTTTTGGTTTTGATTGAGGAGAAAGTAGTTCCTAGAGTGTCAATGATTTCCTCAATCTTATCAATCCTAGAAGGGTCCAAGTCATGAGATTTGATGGTCTCCAAGGTTATGAAAATTTTATGCATGGAGCTATCGAGTCTATTCAAATTCCCTTGAATCTTACGATCCAACTCGCTTATCTTATTAATGCTTGGCATCTCTAGCTCTATCTTTTCAAGTTTTTTCATAATGTGAGCTAGGGTAATGTCCTCTTGAATGCTAGCAACAGGGGGGTTTCCAACAAGATTTTCCATAATATTAAAAGCTTCCCAAACTGGGACTTCTAGGAAATTCCCATTGATAGCAGTATCTAGAATAAACCTATTCCAAGAAGTAATTCCAACATAAAAGTTTCTAAGCAGGATAGTAGTGGATTGCTTCTTGGTGGCTTTTTTTTAGAATCATTAATCCTATACCAGGCATCTTTCAGACTTTCACCACCTCTTTGTTTAAAGGTGAGCACTTCTGCTTCACCAAAGGCAAAAGGACCAGACATAATGACAGCTACTAGCAATGTAACTATTTTTTTGATTTTTGATAAAGGACACGAAAGCAAAAAACTGAAAGGTAAACTAACAAGACTAAAAAGAAACGATAAAAGATAGTGTGCAACTCCCCTATCTTGAAGAGTGGAGTCCCCGGCAACGGCGCCAGAAATTAGCTTTGATGGCTTCTCGCCCCTCGTTGGTTACCCAAAGTGGAAGGTTGAGATGTAGACAACAGCAAATTTCCCTCGGTGAAGATACCAAGGTTTGTCTCCATTAGGACTTCCGACAACGACAGGAAGGTGACAACGGCGCCAGAAATTAGGCGGTTTACGTGCACCTGCACACACAACCGATAACTTTGCTCCCAATGAGTTCAAAGAGGTTGTCAATCCCTTCGGCCTTGTTGTTTACAAAGGATCAAACGCATGGGATAATAATGATAGCGATAGCAACAGAAAAGGAAATTAAGCAGAAAATAAATAACGGGTGTAAACAGTGTTGGAAATATGGACCGGGGTCCCATGATGTTCACTAGTGATGTCTCTCTCCCAAAAGACGATAAAATAGCAATGAGAGGTAAACAAATTACAGCAGGGCAATTGACAGGATTATGTGCGCAAACCAATGCTAACTATGCTATAAAGAAAGGAAGAGGATCAAAAGCATGGGTGGTACGCCAAGACAAGTAGACTGAAATCCATCTGCATCTACCTACTAATCATCCACCTTGAGATATCTATCCAGAACATCTCGCTGGTATTAAGTTGCAAATCCCACCCAAAGTGTAAACTCAAAGCAACATACAACTGCATTAAAGAACTTTGCGTAAACTAAACAATCCTTGCACCCGAAAGTACAAGCACCGTTGTTTTCTCCCTTCTGGCAACAACATATCCCCTAGACTCATGTTTCTGTCACTCAAGCTAGTCATCAGGGGGCATGAACCCACAATCATGCATAACGCTCCCTCTTGGAGTCACTACCTACTACTTGGCCAAAGCACTAAACAACAACGGATAACATGCAAGAATTACTCAAGAACATAAATATAAAAGAGGAGAATCAAATATATTACTCAAACACAATCTGAACATAGTCTCATAATCCATCAGATCCCAGCAAACTCAGCATATCAACAGAAGAAAGATTACATATGTGCCTCGATCATGTAGGGCAGCTCACGAGGTCTAAACCATGAAGAACAAAGAGGGGAGGAGAACATCACATAGCTACTGAGCATGGACCCATGGTCCAAGATGGACTACTCACGGTTCATCCGGGAAGCATCCATGGTGGTGGAGAAGCTCCCGGAGGTGGTTCCTCCCTCCGGCAGGGTGTCGGGAAGAGGGCTCCTGGTGCTCCCGATCTTGGAAGCGCGGCGGTGGAACAGAGGAGAGATCGCGAAAAAGGGTTCTGTCCTCGAGGGTTTCGGGGCGAGAGGGATATATAGGCGAGGGGGGGGGGGGCAGCCAGAGGTGGACCAGGGGCCCCAGGCGCCCCCCTGGTGCGGCCTAGGGGGTGGCCGCGCCAGGTGGCCGCCTGGGCCACCCCTGGCTCCCCTTTGGCCCCACTTGGGCTCTTCCCGAAGCTTCCTGTACGCTGATTTTTCCTATATTTTTCCCGGAATTTTTCTGGCACTTTAAGTAATGGGAAAACCTGAAATACAAAAATAGCAGAAAACAGGAACTAACACTGGGGTGCACTGAGTTAAAAGGTTAGTCCAAATACGATCAAAAGTGTATGGAAGTGCATCAATATCATAGCAATATCACACAAAAGATGCATGGAGCAAGAAGAAATTATAGATACGTTTTGGACGTCTCAGTTACTACTGTAGCAACATCATTGTATCTTTATTTTCAAGCTTTGTGCCAAGTTTTAGCCTCCGATTGCAAGAAAGTTCAAAAGTTGTCACATGCTGTCATCTTTTGGATCTGAATTTTTTGACAGTATGCTCTATACAATAAGCTTTCATGCGGTTGTTCTGAGTTTTTTTATTTGAGTAGGAGAAGTACCCCGAAAAAGTTATTTACTACCTACTGGGTTTTTTTCACAGATTCTGCCATGTTTTGCGTTTTCACCGTTTTGCAAATCTTAACCTTTCTTTTTCTTTGCAAAAACTTTTTGGAAATCTTGAGAAACAGTAGCTCTTCATGAAAATCTTTATTTCCATTAGAGGAAAAATATTTTATCATGCATACTAACCACTCTAATCATCTTATGATGAGTTTCGTATGAAGGGAGTTTTCGAGTATTCGAAGGAAGATGATGAAAGAAGATTCGGGGGTGTCAAGCGCTCAATATTGGGTATGCCACCATGCACCCCCAAGAAATATCCAAGGATTCTCAAGCTTGGAGTGTCCCGCTCTTTACTTTTTAGTTTGTTTAGTTTTGCTTGTTGTTCATAACAAGTTGGATCCTAGCCTTCATTGTTTGGGAGAGAAACACACTCCACTCCACCTTAGAACACAACATAGGCTTGCATGCTTATCTTTCTTTTTGTGTGTGTTCTTTGTCTTTTCATAGCTGCTGTCATGCTTAGCTCTTAGTTTTGATGCTTCTTTTCCTTTAGAGCTTTTATTTAGGTTGACTTAGTAACTCTGTTGAGTTGTCATGCTTATCTTGTTTAGAGAGTGGTCTTGTTGCACTGAGTTGTGTATCTTGCATGATTAGGTAATTAAGGTTGTTATTACAACTGTAATGGTAACTTGCAATAGTTTTGAGATATTGATTTGAGTAATGTTTGGACTTTTGGTGCCAAGAGCTTGAGTCTATAGTCATAGGTGTCGTATTTTGGGCAATCAGTTCTTATTTTCGAAAACTAGAAAAAATATTAATTGAGAACTCTAGCTACTAGATGGATCGATAACCTCTGGAGGGGTTGGAATATATAGAGTACCCTCACGTACCATGGGTTGAGGATGTGCAAGGATAACCAAACCCCATACAATCCTCCTCGGGGTACTTGTCTCTTTGTGAACCTCCTGATTAGATAGAAAGTTATCGATGATAAGGTCATCTCCTTGAGTTCATCTAAGGTTGGGTAACCAAAGGTTTTGCATGTAGGAATATAGGTAGTAGGAGTCTTGGTCTCGGGTTCTGCTGTAGCCTTAACAGTTTGAGTTTCAATATAGTGACCAAGAAAATTATCATCATCAAGAGTAGTGGAAGCATCATGAAAAGTATCGGACATAGTGACAGACTCAGTAGAAGTAGCATGTGGTGGTAGTGGTGAAGCAAACTTACTTATAACGGAAGGTGAATCAAGCGTAGCACTGGTACTCAGAACGGTACCTGTTCTTGTAGTGGATGGTAGGATCGGAACCTTGGGGTCTCCTTTTTTACCCATAGCGGATGAAGTGTGGCAGCCATGATACTTCAAGTAGACTTGTAAATATTGATATGGTCCCCGGCAACGATGCCAGAAAACATTACTTGATGACCCTCAACTGTAGGGGATCGATTGTAGTGTTCTCGCGAGTAAGTTAACCCAATTTATTGATTCGACACAAGGGGAACCAAAGAGTATTTATAAGCTTGGACAGTTGAGGTTGCAATTCAACCGCACCTGAAATATGCTTGCTTGCAACAAAGTATTAATAGCAACTGTGATATGATAGCAATAGTGATGATAGCGAAAGTAAGACAGCGAAAAGTAACAACTAGTGACCAGCAGGATTAAAACACTGTAGGCTAGGGAGATGGATGGTCGGGCGCTGCATGAATAAGAATGAACATGTAATAAATTCTAACATGGGGCAAGGCACACAAAAAAGCAATAATCATCTAGGCAAATATCAAACACTAGGCATGTATCCCATAGGTAGTTGTGCATGCTTGCAATAAGAACTTGCACAACATCTTTTGTCCTACCATCCCGCTATGAACGGGGCCAAGAGGAACTTATGGAGATTAAGGTGCTCCTGTCAAGAGCACCGAAACAAAGCAATAAACTCAATGGATACATGGAATCCTCAAATTATGGACCATCCCCTTTGGTGTCCCAAGCTGTCACCTTTGGGATTGCCAGTTCCGGACCATAATAGGTGCATACAACTCATAGATAGGATCTTGAACATAGAAAAACTCATGAAAACATAAGTGGTTCAGATCTGAAAACATGGCACTCGGGCCGAAAGTGACAAGCATTAAGAGCAACAAGTTGTAGCAAAGATGATAAACACTAAAGTAGATGATAGGCAACATGCCCCCAACAATCTGACGAACTATTACGTGATCAATCTCATCCAATCCCTACCATCCCCTTTGCCTACAACAGGGAATTACTCACACATGTGAAGAGAAGTCATGGAGGAAGGATGGAGTGGTGATGGCGATGGCGATGGCGAAGATCTCCCCTCTCCGGAGGCCAAAGCAGCCTCCAGATTAGCCCTCCCGAGGAAGAACAGAGGTTGGCAGCGGCTCCGCGACGGGTTATGGAAAAGCAACTTCTTTTTTGGATTTTCCCCGTCACGGGAATAAATATGAGTTGAAGTAGGGCACCAGGGGAGGGGGGAGTCGCCCAGTCGGCCTTTGGGCGCGGCCCCACCCCTGGCGCGCCAGCAGGGCGCCTGGGGCCCCCTGGCTGCCCTTTGGCCCCCCTTCAGGATCCGGGCTCCTTCAGGTGCGTGGATTTTTTGGTATTTTTCTGGGAATTTTCTGAGATGTCCAAAAATCCATTTTCCTGCGCAGAATAAAACCATACAGGCAGCTCTGCTGAAAACAACGTCAGTCCGGGTTAGTTTAGCTCAAATCATGCAAGAATGAGGGCAGAACAATAACGAAAGTGTTTGGAAAAGTAGATACGTTTGAGACGTATCAAGGAGCCGCATGCTAGTTGCGCTTTGCCCTTATTATTGCTACATGACGTGATAGTATCATTGCATATCCTGCTACACTGGCAGATATATACATTTTCATACATTATGATAGTTTTCATCTTTCTTTCTGTTGAGTACTTCTTGTAAAGTTTGAAGATCTTCTCTATATTCTTGTAAAATATAGAGTGTTACCCTTAAGTGAAGAAAAGATCCCAAAGAGGACAAATTAAAAGATCCCAAAGAGGACAAATGTGAGATAAATAGAAAGATCCAATGAGGCCACAAAAATACAAAAAATAGAAAAAATAAAAAATAAATAAAAAGAGAGAAGGGGCAACAGTACTATTCCTTTTGAAAGATTGATACGTCCCAAACGTATCTATAATTTCTGCTTGTTCCATGCACTTTTATGTGACATTGCTACATGTTTTGCTACACTTCTATATAATTTTACTCATATTTGGACTAAGCTACTAACTCAGTGCTCCCAGTGCCATTTCCTGTCTGCTCATGTCTTTAGTTGCAGTGATTTTTCGCCAATTTAAAATGCCAGAAAAATTCGGGAAAAATCAGGATAAAAATCAGCATGGAGGAAGCTTCCGGAACCACCGAAGGAGAGCCGGAGGGGATCCACCCCCTCCCAGGCGGCCTGGTCGCGCGGCCCCACCCCTGGCCGCACCACCAGGGCGCCTGGGAGGTGGGGCCCACTCCCGGTGCCCCCGGCCTAGTTTTAAACCTCGTCCCAAAAACCCTCGAGGAGGACCCCGTATCGCGAATTTCTTCTCTCTTTCGCCGCCGCCGCGTGATGACCCTCAACTGTAGGGGATCGAGATAGTCTTCGCGGGTAAGATAACCCAATTTATTGATTCGACACAAGGGGAGCCAAAGAATATTTATAAGATTTAACAATTGAGTTGTCAATTCAATCGCACCTGAAATATACTTGCTTGAAACAAAATATTAATAGCAACGGTAATATAAAAGTGATAGTGGCGACAGTGAAAGTAAACTACTAGATACCAGCAGGATTAAAACACTTTAAGCTAGGGAGATGGATGGTTGGGTGCTGCTTGGATGAGAGTGAACATGTAATGGATTTTAACACGGGGCAAGGCACAAAGAAAATCAATGATCATCTAGGCAAATATCAAACATTAGGCATGTATCCCGTAGGTAGTCGTGCGTGCTTGCAATAAGAACTTGCACAACATCTTTAGTCCTACCATCCCGCTATGAATGGGGCCAAAAGGAACTTATGGAGATTAAGGTGCTCCTGTCAAAGAGCACCGGAACAAAGCATTAACACTCAATGGATACATGAAATCCTCAAATTATAGTCCATCCCCTTTGGTGTCCAAGCTGTCACCTTTGGGATCGCCGGTTTCGGACCATAATAGGTGCATACAACTCATAGATAGAATCAAGAACATAAATATACTCATGAAAACACAAGTGGTTCACATCTGAAAGGATGGCACTCGGGCCCAAAGTGAAAAGCATTAAGAGCAACAAGTTGTAGCAAAGATGATAAACACCAAAGTAGATGATAGGCAACATGCCCCCAAAAATCTACATCTCATCCTTCCACTTGGGGTAACCAACGAGGGGCGAGAAGCCATCAAGTACCACGACCTTCACTACTGATGTCTCTCTTCCAAAAGACGATAAAACTTATGCTAGATGAACAAATTGCAGTTGAGTAATTGATAGTACTATGAACACACCACAATGCTAATGGAGATGTTTCTGAGATCCAGGGAAAGGTAAAGATGTCCAAGTCACATTCTTTAAAAGGAGTGCAACGGTTGATTTCTTCTTCATGGAGCCAAACCAAGGAAACATAGTGCTTGGAAGGGACTTCCTCCGAGCCGTAAAAGGCTTCATTGATGTAGGTAAAGGACACATACGCTTACGTGGGAAGGCGAAAGGTACGTATCCTTTCCCTAAAAGAAATAAGGATGAACTTCTTGAGGAACCATTTGAAGGTTTTTGTAATTCCGATAACTATGATGACTTTTTATTTCTCTTTTTGCATCATGCCTAGCTAAAAGGCATAAAAGAAAGCGCTTGATGGGAGGCAACCCAAGATGTTTTTATTTTCAGTTTTAGTGGTCTTGATGCTTGTTACTACTGTAGCAACATCATTCTATCTTTTTTTTCAAGCTTTGTGCCAAGTTTTAGCATCCAATTGCAAGAAAGTTCAAAAGTTCTGACATGCTGTCCAGAAACAGATTATGTCCCCTTGAAGGAAAAATAGCCAAAAAAACACCAGATCAGGTTTTTGATCTGAATTGTTTTGACACCATGCTCTATACAATTAGCTTTCATGCTTCTGTTTGGAGTTTTTTTTATTTGAGTTACAGAAGTACCCCGAAAAAATTATTTACTACCCGCTGGTCTGTTTTTCACAGATTCTGCCATGTTTTGTGTTTTCATCATTTTCAAATCTTAAGCTTGCTTTTTCTTTGCAAAAACTTTTTGGCAATCTTGAGAAATAGTATCTCTTCTTTTTGAAGGGTTTATGACAGTAGGGGAACCCCCCACTGCCTTCTATATTACCACCACAAAAGGGCCAATCACAACTTTACAAGCTGCTCAGAGGAGGTGGATGGAATTACATGATGAGGTGGGAGGGGGGAGTCAACCAAAGGGAAAGTAAATTACAGAGTTTGAACTAAATGAAGGATGAAGGGTTATAGCTCCTCCTTGGATTTATGCTTCAACATCTCAAAATCTTTCTGAAATATCTGTACCTAGGAATCCACACTTGGGGTGATCCTCCTGAAATGTTTATCATTCCTTTCTTTACACAAAGCCCAAGCTGCAACAATAAAAACATCCATGAACATGGGTTGGTTCCACCTCGATTTCCCACAATGAACTTTATCCAGTCTGTCTCCAGAGTTGTCCCAGGCGATGCCAGTTTTCTCTAGCAGTCAACACTAAAAGAAACAGTAGATCTTCATGAAAATATTTATTTCCAATAGAGAAAATATATTTTATTATGGGTACTAACCACTCTAATCAGCTTATGATGAGTTTTGTATGAAGGGAGTTTTCAAGTATGCGAAGGAAGATGATGAAATAAGATTCATGAGTGTCAAGCGCTCAAGCTTGGGGATGCCCCCGTGCAACCCCAAGAAATATCCAAGCAGACTCAAGCGTCTAAGCTTGGGGATGCTACCGTGCATCCCCTTCTCCATAAAAAATCATCAGTTCGTCCTTCTCCATGCTATATTTTTATCACTTCATATGTTATGTGCTAAAATTGGAGTGTCCCACTCTTTAATTTTTAGTTTGTTTAGTTTTGCTCGTTGTTCATAACAAGTTGGATCGTAGCCTTCATTGTTTGGGAGAGAAACATGCTCCACTCCACCTTAGAACACAACATAGGCTTGCATGCTTATCTTTCTTTTTGTGTGTGTTCTTTGTCTTTTCTTAGCTGCTGTCATGCTTAGCTCTTAGTTTTCATGCTTATCTTTTTAAGAGCTTTTATTTAGGTTGACTTAGAAACTCTCTTGATTTTTCATGCTTATCTTTTCTAGAGAGTGGTCTTGTTGCACTGAGTTGTGTGTCTTGCATGAGTAGGTAATTAAGGTTGCTATTACAAGTGTAATGGTAACATGCAATAGTTTTGAGGTATTGATTTGAGTAATGTTTGGACTTTTGGTGCCAAGAGCTTGATCCTATTAGTGATAGGTGTCTTATTTTGGGCAATTCTTGCTTATTTTGAAAAACTACAAAAAATTTAGTTGAGAACTCTAGCTACTAGATGGAACGCTAACCTCTGGAAGGGTTGGGATATATAGAGTGCCCTCACGTACCATGGGTCGAGGATGAGCAAGGATAACCAAACCCACATACACTCCTCCTCGGGGTACTCGTCTCTTTGTGAACCTCCTGATTAGATAGAGAGTTACCGATAATAAGTGCATAAGCTCTTGGGACTAATGCAAGTATTCGATTGTTGGCACTTCCACCTTCCATATTTTACTAGCCTCTTCGGTACCGTGCATTGCCCTTTCTCATCTTGAGAGTTGGTGCATACTGCGCCACTGCATCCAACCCCTTGGCATGATACGCTCTGTCATCATAAACCTCCTTATATCTTCCTCAAAATAGCCACCATACCTACCTATCAAGGCATTTCCATAGCCTTTCCGAGATACATTGCCATGCAGAATCCACCATCTCATGACTTGATCTTCATGTCATACATGTTTTTTCTTGATCGAGGAGTCGCATGCTAGTTGGGCTTTGCCCTTATTATTGCTACATGGTGCGCTAGTATCATTGCATATCCTGCTACACTGGCAGAGGCATACATTTGCATACATCATTATACTTTTCATCTTTATTTATCTTGAGTACTTCTTGTAAAGTGTGAAGATATTCTATATTCTTGTAAAATATAGAGTGTTTCCCTTAAGTGAGGAAAAGATCACAAAGAGGAAAAATTAAAAGATCCCAAAGAGAACAAATGAGAGATAAATAGAAAGAGCCAAAGAGGCCGCAAAAATACAAAAAAAGAGAAAGAAGAAATAAAAAGAGAGAAGGGGGCAACACTACTATTCCTTTTGAAAGATCCACACTCATACTCCATTGCCATATTTGTACTCCATAGATATTATCATTCATGAATAACTATGTGGGAACCCTTACACTATAGAACTTGGCTTGCATATTCCAAGGATGAGTCTCCTCAAAAGATCTCTAGGTCTTCATGAGCAAGCAAGTTGGATGCACCCCCACTAGTTCCATTGGAGAGATTACTTTAGCTCATATCTGCATCCGTTGCATGGCAATCCCTACTCCTCACATCATATCTATCATTTGGCTTTCTCTCGCCTATGATTCTCCTCATTGATGTGATCCTTTCACACCCTTTTTGTCTTCCTTCCCCATCATTTTATCTTTGACATCCTAAATGCCAACGTATCTTTCTCGCCCTCATCCATTGCATGAGTGCTCAAAGTCGAAAGGGAGATGATCAGTTAGACTTGTACCTGACTAGTGGTCTGGGGACAAGTCAAAATAAGATCCCGAAGGAGACCAAGTGTGAAGTTTTAGTAGATTATTCTCAATTAAACTATATAGTATTTTTTTATTCTCCAAACCCATCTCCCACTTCTTGCACGCAAGCACCGTTTGGAGACATTTGAGTCATGGACAGCGAGACCTCTTGCACCTTTATGTTCATAGTTTGCTAGTTTCAATGCTAGATATAGACTCTTGCTTATTATTGTATGGACTTAAATTGCACATCTTACTTGCTTTACTTTGAAGTTCTTATATGTGTGTTAGCATGTCACCACAAAAATTATCTGTGTTATCATTTACCTACTCTAGGACGAGCAGGAATTAAGCTTGGGATGTTGATACATCCCGAACGTATCTATAATTTCTGCTTGTTCCATGCTCTTTTAGGTGACATTGATATGTGTTTACTACACTTTTATATATTTTTACACATATTTGGACTAACCTACTAACTCAGTATACCCAGTGCCAGTTTCTTTCTGCTAATGTTTATAAGTTGCAGGTTTTTACCCATATTTACAAAGCTCCAAAAATTCCAGAAAAAACATATAAAAATCAGCATACAGGAAGCTTCCAGAGTACCGAAGGGGACCTGGGGGGAGCCAGGCCCCACCCAGACGGCCAGATGGGGCCACCCCCTGGTGCCTCCCTTCGGCCTATTTATACCCCTCGCTCCGAAAACCCTCAGGGACCCACGCATCGCGAATTTCCTCTTTGTTCCGCCGCCGCCGCGCTTCCAAGTTCGGGAGCACAAGAAGACCACTTCCGGGCACCCTGTCGGAGGGAGGATTGACCTCCGGGAGCTTCTCCATCACCATGGACTCTTCCCGGATGTGCCATGAGTAGTCCTCCTTAGACCATGGGTCCATGACAAGTAGCTATTGATGGCGTGGAAGTGGTAATGGCTTCCCGCCCTTTGTTGGTTACCCCAAGTGGAAGGTGAGATGTAGGATAGCAACAAATTTCCCCTATGTAGAGGATAGGGTTTGTCTCCCGTAGGATTCCGACGATGATAAGTAGGTGTCAGCAGCGCACCTGACGCGGACCTGCACACAATACAATTAACTTTGCTCCCAACGAAGTTCAGAGAGGTTGTCAATCACTCCGGTCTTGTTGTTTACAAAGGGTCAAACACACAAGGGATAATGATAATGATAATGGTAGCAACTGAAATTAAATGCGGGAAAAATAAATGAGCTTGTAAACAGTGATGCTAATATGGACCGGGGTCCCGTGATGTTCACTAGTGATGTCTCTCTCCCAAAAGACGATAAAACTGCTATGCGAGGTAAAAAAAATACAGATGGGCAATTGACAGGATTATAAACGCACCGCAATGCTAACTATGCTACAAAAGAAAGGAAGAGGCTCATAAGCATGAGTAGTACACCAAAATAAGTAGACCAAAATCCATCTGCATCTACTACTAATCATCCACCTTGAGATATCTATCCAGAACATCTCGCTGGTATTAAGTTGGGAGCCCCACCCAAAGTGTAAACCCAAAGAAACAAACAACTGCATTAAAAAGAACTTTGCGTAAAGTAAACAATCCTTGCAACCGCGGTTACAAGCACCGTTGTTTGCCCCCTTGTGGCCACATCACATCCCCTAGACTCATGTTTCTGTCACTCAAGCGTGTCATCAGGGGGCATGTACCCACAATCGAGCATAACGTTCCCTCTTGGAGTTACTACCTACCACTTGGCCAAAGCAATAAACAACAACGGAGAACATGCAAGAATTACTTAGGAACAAAAATATAAGAGATAAAAATCAAATATATTACTCTATCACGATCTGAACATAGTCTCATAATCCATCAGATCCCATCAAACTCAGCATAGCAACATCAGAAGAATTACATAAGTGCCTCGATCATGTAGGGCAGCTCACGAGGTCTAAAACATGAAGAACAAAGAGGGGAGGAGAACATCACATAACTACTGATGACGGACCCATGGTCCAAGGTAGACTACTCACGGCACATCCGGGAAGCGTCCATGGTGGAGGAGAAGCTCCCGGAGGTCGATGTGCCGGGAAGGGTCCTGACGGTGCTCCCGATCTTGGAAGCGCGGCGGCGGAGGAACAGAGGCGAGATTCCAAAATAGGGTTCTCTCTTCGGAAGTTTCTCGTGACGGAGAATAAATAGGCGAAGGGGGGCAGCCAGGGGGCCACCAGGGGTCCAGGCGCCCCCTGGCGCGGCCAGGCGCCAGGTGGTGGGCCCTTGGCCCTCCTTCGAGCTTCTGGAGTCTTCCGACACGTTGATTTTTTATCAGATTTTCCCGTATTTTTGGAGCACTTTTTATATGGGGGAAAACTGAAATAAAAAAATAGCAGAAAACAGGAACTGGCACTGGGTGCACTGAGTTAGTAGGTTAGTCCAAATATGATCCGAAGTGTATGAATGTGTATATAGATCATAGCAATATCACACAAAACATGCATGGGGCAAGCAGAAATTATCGATACGTTTAAGATGTATCAACATCCCCAAGCTTAATTCCTGCTCGTCCTCGAGTAGGTAAATGATAACACGCATAATTTCCGTGCTGACATGCTAGCAACCATATAAGAACTTTGAAAAGTAAAGTAATCAAGGTATGTAATTCAATTCAAGTCATAACATGCAAGAGTCTATATTAGCATTGAAACAAGCAACGAAAGAACATTAGGTGCAAGATCTCTCGCTGTCCGTGACTCGAATGTCTCCAAATGGTGTTTGTGTGCAAGAAGGGGGATAGGGAATACGAGAAGAAAAATTATATTTGTTGAGAACTCAATCTACTAAAGTTTCACACTTGGTCTTCTTTATAATCTTATCTTGACTCGTCCCCGGATACTAGCTAGGTACAAGTCAATTTGATCCACTCCTTTTCGATATTTTGAGCACTCATGCAATGGATGAGCGTCAGCACAAGAGTTGACACTTAGGATGGCAAAGATAGAATATGGTGGGGGAGGAAGACAAAAAGGAAGGGAAAGGCTGACATCAATGAGGACAATCATAGGCGAGAAGGCCAAATGATAGATATGATGTGAGGAGTAGCGATTTCCATGCAACGGATGCACATATGAGATGAAAAGCTCTCCAGTGGAACTAGTGTGGGTGCATCTAACTTTCTCGCTCATGAAGACCTAGAGCTCTTTTGAGGAGGCTCATCCTTGGAATATGCAAGCCAAGTTCTATAGTGTGACGGTCCCCACATAGCTATATGCATGCTCATCTCTATGGAGTACAAGGATAAGAGGGAATACTAGTGTGGATCTTTCAAAAGGATAGTAGTGTCGCCCCTTTCTCTCTTTTTATTTTCTTTTTCTCTTTTTTCTATTTTTTGTATTTTTGGTGGCCTCAATGGCTCTTTCTATTTAACTCTCATTTTTCCTCTTTGGGATCTTTTATTTTGTCCACTTTTGGATCTTTTCCTCACTTAAGGGCAACACTCTAATTTACAAGAGGGTATAGAAGATCTTTCACACTTTACAAGGTACTCAAATCATAAAGAAGATGTAGCTATCATGATGTATGCAATGTATGCCGCTGCCAGTGTAGCAGGAACATGTATGACATGAAGATCAAGTCATGAAGAGGTGGAAGTTGCATGGAAATATATCTCGGAAAGGCTATGGAAATGCCTTGATAGGTAGGAATGGTGGATGTTTTGAGGAACGATATAAGGAGGTTTATGATGACAGAGCGTATCATGCCAAGGGTTTGGATGTACCGGCGAAGGTGGAGGCCAACTCTCGGAGTGAGAAGAAGGCAATGCACGGCACAGGAGATGCTAGCAAATATGAGGAGGTGGAAGTGTCAACTTTCAATACTTACATTAGTCCGAAGAACTCCAAAAGTTCAAACATTACTCGCATCAATACCTCAAAACTATTGCAAGTTACTACTAAAATTAAATAGCAACCTCAATTACCTACTTTCAAGACAAGACACAAAACAGTGCAACAACCAACTCTCTTAACAAGATAAACATGAAAACTAAAGAGAGTTCCAGAAATAACCTAAACAAAAGCCAAGGCTCTTTCTAAACACAAACTAAGACTAAAACTAAAACTAAACATGGTAGTAGCTATGAAAATATAAAGAACACACAACAGCAAAAAGATAGGCATGAAGAATCCTATGATGTGTTCTAGATTTTGAAAGTGGAGCGTGTTTCTCTCCCACACAAAGTAAGACGGGATCTAACTTGTTATGAACAGCAAGCAAAGCTAAAGAAAACTAAAAATAAAACCTAAGAGCGAGACGCTCCAAGCATAGCACATAACACATGAAGTGATAAAAAATATAGTGAGACGAAGGACGAACTGATGATTGTTGATGGAGAAGGGGATGCACGGGGGCATCCCCAAGCTTAGACGTTTGAGTCTCCTTGAATATTTGTTGGGGATGCATGGGGGCATCCCCAAGCTTGAGCGATTGACACTCCCGAATCTTCTTTCATCATCTTCCATCGCACACTTGAAAACTCCCTTCATACATAACTCATCATAAGCTGATTAGAGAGGTTAATACCCTTAATAAATAATTTTTCCCCTCTGGATATAAAGATATTCTTGAAGATCTACTGTTTCTCAAGATTTCCAAAAGGTTTTTGCAAATAAAAAGCAAGCTTAAGGTTTGAAAAAGTTCGGAGAGACAAAACGTGGCAAAATCTGTGAAAAACAGAACAGCAGGTAGTAAATAATTTTTTAGACGTACTTATGAAACTCAAATAAAAAAACTCAGAACATACGAAAGTTCCATGATTGTATAGAGCACGCTGTGTAAAAAACTCAGCTAAAAAAGATGAACTGGTGATTTTATCTGATTTTTCTCGTCACAAGGACAGAATCAGTTTTCTGGACAACATGTCACAACTTTCACTTCCCTTGTTATATGAGGCTATAACTTGGCACCAATCTTGAAAATAAAGTTACAAATATGTTGCTACAGTAGTAACAATCGTCAAGACCACTAAAAACAGAAGTAAAAATATCTTTGGTTGCCTCCCAACAAGCGCTTTCTTTTACACCTTTAAGCTAGGCATAAGGCAAAAGAAGAGTCAAGTTTTATCAAGAGAAAGAGAATAGCTAGCCCGTGTAACAGACTCAAAAGTAACTTGACTTTATTTCTCGGGAAGTGTTCCATCCCCTTTTTGAGAGGGAATTGAAATTTTATATTCCCCTCTTTCATGTCAATGATTGCACCGACGGTGCGAAGAAAAGGACGTCCCAAAATAATTGGACATAAAGGTTCACACTCTATATCCATAATAATGAAATCAACGGGAACATAGTTGTCATTGACAATGATAAGAACATCGTCGATCTTCCCCAAAGGTTCTTTACGGAAGAATCGACAAGACGAACACCAAAAGAACAAGAATCAAAAGGTTTCAATTCAAACATATCATACATTCTTTTGGGCATGACAGAGTTACTAGCTCCAACGTCACATAAAGCATAGCAAGAGAAGTTATTTAATTTAATTTTGATCACAGGGTCCCAACCATCATCTAGCTTCCTAGGATGGAGGCTTCTATCCTAAGCTTCTCCTCCCTAGCTTTGATGAGAGCATTTGTGATATGCTCCGTGAAGTCAAGATTAAGTGTGCTAGTGTGGGGTCTCTAGACATTTTGTGTATCTAGCTAATAACTTCTGAGAGGGTGCAACTATCAAAATCAATATCACTACTATCAAAGGTGGTAGTAGTGTCATATAGGCTCACTTGTTTGAAACCCTCTATGTTCATAGGAGTTTCTTCTTCTGCAGTTGAGGTATTAGCATCACCATTAATAAGTCCAATGGGACCAGGAGTGCATTGGGTGCTAATAGTTTCGGTATCCTAACCAATTTGGATAGTTGAAACTGTGTGGTGTGTAGGAAGGCTCATAATTCTACCATCTTCCTCTTTTTCTCTAGCCCATCTTTCTTTAAGTTTAGCCATCATCCTAATATTTTCATTAATTTGTAACTGGATAGCATTAATAGGAGCGGCCTTGCTCTCCTCAAGGGGAGAGGTTCTAATTTTCAACATCTCAACATCAAGGACTAAGCTGTCTACCTTCAAACAAAGATTTTCTAATTTAGCTAGCTTTTCTTCCACATTCTTGTTGAAGGCTTTTTGTGTAGTGATAAAGTCTCTAAGCATGTTTTCTAATTCAGAAGTGGGGTTCTTGTTGCTAGGGTAGGTGTTGTTGTTCCCATAAGTGGATGGAAACGGTCTAGGATTACTAGCAAAGTTGCCCCTATAAGCATTATTGTTAAAGTTGTTTCTAGCAATGAAGTTCACATCTACTTGTTCCTGAGCAACCAAAGAATTTAAAGGAACATCATGAGGATCAATGGAGGGTTGCTTGGTAAGTAGAGACATAATTAAATCAACTTTATCATTTAGGGAGGTAATTTCCTCGACAGAATTTACCTTCCTACCTGTTGGAGCGCGTTTGGTGTGCCATTGGGAATAGTTGGTCATCATCTCATCAAGGAGTTTTGTGGCAGCACCGAGTATAGTTGACATAAAGGTTCCACCCTCGACCGAATCTAACAGGTCCCGCGAGGTAAAGTTCAAGCCTGCATAAAAAGTCTGGATAACCATCCAGGTAGTCAAACCATGTGTAGGGCATTTCTTAACAAGAGATTTCATACGTTCCCAAGCTTGGGCAACGTGTTCATTATCCAATTGTCTAAAATTGATAGTGTTACTCCTCAATTGGATAATTTTAGCAGGTGGGTAGTACTTCCCAATAAAAGCATCTTTGCACTTATCCCAAGAATATATAATATTCGTAGGCAAAGATTGAAACCATATTTTAGCTCCGTCCCTCAAAGAGAAAGGAAAAAGCTTGAGCTTAATAACATCACCTTCTACTTCTTTATACTTTTGCATATCACATAATTCAACAAAATTATTCAAGTGTAAAGCAGCAGCATCTCCAGCACCAAAGAATTGATCTCTCATAACAAGGTTCAACAAAGCAGGTTTAATTTCATAAGAGGTAGCTGAAATGGCAGGTGTGGCAATATGAGTGCAGATAAAGTCTTTGTTGTTGTGACTGGTGAAGTCACACAACTTGGTGTTTACAATGGAACCCATAGTAGCAGAAAGTGTGGAAGATTTTTTTGTAATTTTCGATATAAGACACAAAGATAAAAATTGAAAGGTAAACTAACAAGACTAAAAAGTAAATGTCAAAGATAGTGGGCAAATCCCCTATCTTATCACTCGGAGTCCCCCGCAACGGCGCCAAATATTTACTTGATGGCGTGTGTAACAGCCTAGTTTTCACAAAAATTAAAAAAATTGTTTTCGGTGTGAATTGTTTGATTGTCTGATTTGTTTGCGGTGTTTGCATCCCCGATTTATCGATCGGCGATTATTTCCCCCCTCTTATCTCGTATCGGACGGAGACCGACCCTTGCCACCCTGACACTCGACCTTTGCGACACCGGGTTTCACCCGAGCACCGTCACAACCGGCACAAGTCCAGCCATCGCCACCGGAACGAAAACCCCGTTTATTTAATAAACGGATTATTTTATTGGGGCGCCGAAAAATGTTGTCGAATGTCACCGCAGTGAGGTACGATCGACGGGATCGACGAGCTGAGCGCGCGGTTCGAGATTTCGTCGGAATCGAAGTCCGTACGAAGTCTCGGCGGTCACGAACGCGATCACCGGACGCGCGAGAGAGGTACCTAAGGCATTTGCGTAAACTGGCCAGCCAACCTGCCTATATAATGACCCCCACCTTCCAAACCAGCCATTTAGGGTTCCCCTATGGCAAATTTGCAGCCACCCCCTCATTTTCCACTCCAAATTCTGCCCCAAGTCCCCCAATTCGCGAAACCCTAGCCTTCCCCAGATCTGAGCCGTCAGATCTGAGATCCAACCGCTCAGATCCGGCCACGTCGCCCCCAAACCCAGCAGCCACAGCTTCCTAGCCCACTCCGGGCCCCGCCGGGCCGAGCGCCGCCGTCGTGGGCCCGCCCGAGCCCATCTGACCAGCCGCCGCCGCCCGTGAAGGCCGCCTGCCGCGCCGTCGCCTCCTCCCGCCGGCACCACTGCTCTGGCGAACGGCCGCACTCCGGCGAGCCCAGCGGCCGCGGCCATCCCTTCCTCCTCATCCTCGTCGCCTCCCTCTCCTCCCTCTCGTTTTCCTCTCCTATTGACGCCATGGACAGGAGGTCCAAGGTTCCGGTTCTCCTCGACGCCGGCGATCGTGTCGCCATCCCCGTCCTCCAGCGAGACCTGAGAACCTGCACATGGAGCCGGGGTGCCTAGTTGGTCTTCCCCACGCCGGGAGCAGTGGAACCGTCGCTCTCGTCGACGTCTTCTTCAAGCGGACGCCTTCCCCGAGCCGATCGTCTTCCATCGCGCCCCCGCTGTGAGCGCCTCATCCTCCCTGCCTCACTTCTCCTCGTTTTCCTTGCGTGTAGGCTGTCCTCGTAGTCACTGGCGTGCTTCCTGTAGCTTCGCCCGTTGAGCCCTTTGCTGCCGCCGTGGCCGCCATGACCCTCCCGTGCTCCCTCCGAGCTTCGGGCGCGAGCTGCGCGCGCGTTAGGTAGCCAAGGACGTGCCTTTGGATTGTACGGGCGCAACCTAGTCGTGTTCCTCGCCCAGCGCCGAGCCATTTCCCCTGTTCGGCGTCGGGCGCACTGAAGATTTATCTTCAGTTTTGTCGGTTCCTGTGTTTCCTTCCAGTTCCAGTTTGCGCCATGACCCAGCCTTTGTGCTGTCAATCTCCAACTCTGTTGTGAATCGCATCGTAGCCCAGTGGCAGCGCGTCTCTTTGTTGCAACCGTGAGGTCCTAGGATCAATTCCCAGGCAGCTCAAGAGTGCTCTTTTGTTTTTCCTTAGCGCCCATCTGTCATGTTCGTCAGGTGCATGTTTCTTCAGTTTTTCATTCAGAGTTAGTAGTCGTAGCATACTGGTAATGCACCATGTTCTGCAGCGAGAGGGCGTGGGATCGAATCCGCGCCAGGCGCTCCTTTTTTTCCTTTTTTTGCATCGTGTGCAGTTCAGTTAACGCCTCTAGCTGAGTCTTTAAGATTCAGTGTAAATTTTTGTTGTGAGTTCTTTCAGTGGTGCAGTGGCTTGGTGACCTGGTTTGCATGATGGAGGTGCTGGATTCAAGTCCCAGGATCCTCCTTTTTAATTTCTCTTTTTTTGTTTAGCTTCAATCTCATCTTTGCATTGTTTACCATTTGTGCAACTTGGATCCAAAATATATGATGTTATATATTATTTTGGGCCAGAATTTCATGATGAAGACAATGGTGTTGTTCTTTTTATCGTATGAGCATGCATTATTTGAAGAATGTGTATTTTTGCACATGATACCTCTCGCGATGATGCACCGGGTGATTTTCGCCCAATCTTTTCCGTTGTGTTGCGTTCCATACTTGTAAATGGGACACCTTGGCATGTTGGTGCCATATATGCTTGAGTGGGTCCCACGAGACATGTGTGCTGACAATTCCCTTTCAATTATCATGAGATACATGCATAGTCCAATTGTTGTTATCTTGTGATCCTCATATGTTGTTGATCACCCCATGCCAAACAACTTGTCGCACCCCTCACTGTGATGTTGTACACTTGTTCTATAGGTGATACAACATCACTTCCCCTACTTCGTTGGCACTCATCTCTTGTTTCGAGCATCGTAGATCTTGCGATGACCGTAGTTTTCGGTAGCGTTGTCCCTCTCTTTATTTTATTTGTTTGCAATAGAATGCATTAGGTGCATCATACACCATGTCATGTCATTGTATCTATGATTATGTTAAGGAATCCCATCTTGAGGTTATCCTCGTGTGTGGGTAATTCTTGTTGATATTATTTTCTAGTCTTTTGCACATGCCATGATCATGCATCATAATAATTATAACATAAGGATTCTTCGGATCCGTAACTCACCAACGTAATGCATATGAAGGTTGTCGGTAGCATAGCACCATTGCTTCCCGATGCTTCTTTTAAACTTGCTCGTTCTTATATTCATGCCATGATATTAAAATGACACGCATCATACTTGACCATGCTTGTTTGTTTATTGCTTGCTCGTGATCGCTCCGTAGTGATAGTGTACCTCCGTTGATTGCATTTCCAGTGTTTGCTTCTTGTGTGCTCCCGCGGATACTCTCGGAGCCGATGCGAGTTTACGATCAACTACATCTTCGGAACCCGACTTATCAACAGGCAAGGACTATACATTACTTATGATCCATTCTATTTCAACCAGCGGTTTGCATGCTAGTATAGGTTAGGTTCGATGTTTGATCCTACCACATGTTTACAACCTCTTTCAAAACAATACAACCATGTCCCCTCCCAGCAAACCTTGTACGGCTATGTTACTATTGCTCGTTGCTCAGCCCCTGCTTACTATGCATGCTTAGGATGCTACGATGTTACCCTGTTACTCCTTGGTTTGGGATATCACCTTATTATATTGTTGTTGATGATATGATTATTATAAATGTTGACTATATTCGACGAAGGATGGAAGGTCTAGGCTATCCCGCCCCGACGCTTTGTTCCATTCGAGTCACCTAGGATCCGAGTTCCGGGTATTGGTTTTAAGACTGTGCGTGCCTAACCGCGTGTGGGATTTTATGGGGTCCCCTTTTCTTACCTATCTAGCTTCAAACATTTCTAGAGGTGGCCCAAGCTGGTTTTACCATTTGAAAACCGTGTGTGTGACTGGTGAGCTCCCAGCAGTTTTAAAACAACTTGGGCCAGCGGAGACATGGTTTCTCTTGTTGGTCCACCCCAGGGAGCTAGGGGGTTGTCCACACCTGTTTGGGAAACTAACCCGACCTCATCCAGACGGTAGAGGACGATTCGAGAGCGCGACCGGCTTTTGAGTTGGATGTCGACTCACCGGGGGCCACCCGGATTTGTTCGTTGTTAGTTAGAGGGACCTATCGTTCCGGATCTCTTGGGACTAAATCATAAAATGGTTGCCTGTGATGGGTAGCAACTGAGAGAGATGGACGTGCGTGCGGAGCCTTGTAATGGGCAGTTGGTACACCCCTGCAGGGTTAAATCTTTTCGACAAGCCGTGTCCACGGTTATGGACGACTTGAGACCTGCTCCTTGTTCATAGACAACAACAACTGCGATAATTTTAATATAACTTGATCAACGTGTGTGTGTGCCTTGACTGCTTCTTCTTCGTCGGGATGCGAAGAGGAGGACAAGGATAGGATAGGTGTTATGCTTGCGTAAGTAGTTGATAGCAGACTTGTTGGAGGCGATTCCTCATCGAATGCTTGGCTTCTTATCTTACTCTCTAGATCGTTAGCCACTTCATAAATGCTAGTGCGGCAGCAACCTCACCACTTACCCCATCCTTACCGTAAACTACTAGTTGTCCTAGAATGACGAGTGATGAAGTCCTTGCTGGGTCAGTTGACCACTACAGTTGGATGCTGAGTACTTCTGTACTGATGATACTACCCCCAAACTCTTTTCAGGGTTCTTGATCGACAACAGGTACGGTGACCGACGTTTCACGTGGAGACTCGACGACGACTAGTTAGGCGGATCCCGGCGGAGGGCCTGGACCCGTGTGGTTATGGGGTCGATGTTTTTCTCTTTGCCAGTAGGCTTTTGATTGTAGTCTGTACTCAGACATGTAACTTCCGCTGTTGTATTGTATTTGAGGCAGTTGTATGCCGATTGTATGAGATGTTGTATCCTTGTATCTGTAATGTTGTGATATCACGTTGGAAATCCGGGGCATATGACTTTGTCATATGTCGCGGTGGGACCGATATGTGCTTCGTCCCCGGATCTGGATAGAAACATCTAGATCTGGAATAGTATCGCATATCTGGCCTTACAGCGTGTTATTGGTAATGGCTTCTTGACCTTCATTGGTTACCCCAAGTGGAAGGTGAGATGTAGGATAGCAGCAAATTTCCCCTATGTATCGTCTTAATTTCGTATAGAAACAATAAAAAAAGGAAAAAAACATGGTCCCCGGGGATAGGTACTTCGTCCGGCGCGGTATCATTGCTGAGCGATCGCTCGCTATCTGGTAATGGAGTGTTAGTTTAAAATAGAGATTGTGTGGGTGTGAAGTGTACTGAAGATCGAGGTTTCTTGCTAACTTTGTCAAAGAGGCTAGGCTAAACAATAAATGACCAACGAAAATTTGAATGAGTAGGATAAGGAGGAGTAGTAGGAGGATCTGAGAAGGGAATTAGAGAAAAAAGAGCAGCAGCTCAGTAATAACATAACACCTAGGCTAGGCTTTTGAATTAACTCCGCGATTTGGAAGACGGAGGAAATGAAAGTAGAAGAAGTTATCGAAACTCGGAACCACATGTTCAATCTTTTTTTAGCGGTTTCCCCGGAGATCTTTATCATTAATGCAACCTTCATTTTGCTCATTCATGGAGTTGTATTTAGTACCTCTAAGAAAGATGATTATCCACCGTTAGTTAGTAATGCGGGTTGGCTTGGAATGCTTAGTGTTTCCAAATTACAAATGGGCAATGATAAGTAGGTGCCAACGGCGCACCTGACGCGGACCTGCACACAATACAATTAACTTTGCTCCCAACAAAGTTCAGAGAGGTTGTCAATCTCTCTGGTCTTGTTGTTTACAAAGGGTCAAACACACAAGGGATAAGGATAATGGTAGGAACTGAAAGTAAATGCGGGAAAATAAATGAGCTTGTAAACAGTGATGAGAATATGGACCGGGGTCCCATGATGTTCACTAGTGATGTCTCTCTCCCAAACGACGATAAAACTTCTATGTGAGGTAAACAAATTACAGATGGGCAATTAACAGGATTATAAACGCACCGCAATGCTAACTATGCTACAAAAGAAAGGAAGAGGCTCATAAGCATGGGTAGTACGCCAAAATAAGTAGACCGAAATCCATCTTCATCTACTACTAATCATCCACCTTGAGATATCTATCCAGAACATCTCGCTGGTATTAAGTTGCGAGCCCCACCCAAAGTGTAAACCCAAAGCAAAAGACAACTGCATTAAAAAGAACTTTGCGTAAAGTAAACAATCCTTACAACCACAGTTACAAGCACCGTTGTTTTCCCCCTTGTGGCCATAGCACATCCCCTAGACTCATGTTTCTGTCACTCAAGCGTGTCATCAGAGGGCATGTACCCACAATCGAGCATAACGTTCCCTCTTGGAGTTACTACCTACCACTTGGCCAAAGCAATAAACAGCAACGGAGAACATGCAAGAATTACTTAGGGACAAAAATATAAGAGATAAAAACCAAATGTATTACTCTATCATGATCTGAACATAATCTCATAATCCATCAGGTCCCATCAAACTCAGCATAGCAATAGCAGAAGAATTACAGAAGTGCCTCGATCATGTAGGGCAGCTCACGAGGTCTAAACCATGAAGAACAAAGAGGGAAGGAGAACATCACATAACTACTGATCATGGTCCCATGGTCCAAGGTAGACTACTCACGACACATCCGGGAAGCGTCCATGGTGGAGGAGAAGCTCTCGGAGGTCGATCCTCCCTCCGGCAGGGTGCCGGGAAGGGTCCTGACGGTGCTCCCGATCTTGGAAGCGCGGCGGCGGCAGAACAGAGGCGAGATTGCGAAATAGGGTTCTCTCTTCGGAAGTTTCGCGTGACGGAGAATAAATAGGCGAAGGGGGCAGCCAGGGGGCCACCAGGGGTCCAGGCGCCCCCCCTGGCGCGGACAGGCCCCTGACCGCGCCAGGTGGCCGCCTGGGCTCCTGGTGGTGGGCCCCTGGCCCTCCTTCGTGCAACTGGAGTCTTCTGACATGCTGATTTTTTATCTGTTTTTTCCTGGATTTTTGGAGCACTTTTTATATGGGGGAAAACTGAAAAAAATTAGTAGAAAACAGGAACTGGCAGTGGGGTGCACTGAGTTAGTAGGTTAGTCCAAATATGATCAAAAGTGTATAAAAGTGTATCTAGATCATATCAATATCACACAAAACATGCATGGAGCGAGAAAAAATTATCGATAAGTTTAAGACGTATCAGCTATGTGATGTCTTCTCTCCAATATTGTGCTTCGCTTCTTAGCCCTTGTGAGCAGCCCTACATGATCAAGGCACCCATGCAGTTTTCCAATTGTTGCTATGTTGTGTTTGCTGGGATCCGATGGATTATGAGATTATGTTCATATTGTGATGAGTTATATATTTGGTTTACCTTTTATATTTTGTTCTTGAGTAATTCTTGCATGTTCTCGGTTACTTTTTATTGCTTTGGCCAAGTAGAAGATAGTAACTCCAAGAGGGAGCATTTATGCATGATTGTGGGTTCATGCCCCCCGATGTCTAGCTTGAGTGACAGAAACATGAGACTAGGGGATGTGTTGTTGCCACCAGGGAGAAAACAATGGTGCTTGTATTCGCGGTTGCAAGGATTTCTTACCTTACGCAAAGTTTGTTAATGCAGTTGTTTAATACCAGCGAGATGTTCTGGATAGATATCTCAAGGTGGATGATTAGTGAGTCGATGCAGATGGATTTCGGTCTACTTGCTTTGATGTACTTCCTATACTTTTGAGCCTCTTGCTTTCCAGTAGTATAATTAGCATTGCGGTGCATTTATAATTATGTCCACTGCCCAGATGTAATTTGTTTACCCAGCTTAGCTATTTTATCGTCTTTTGGGAGAGAGACATCACTAGTGAACATTATGGGACCCCGGTCCATATTTCCACCACTGTTTACACCTCCACTTTACTTTCTGCTTTTACTTTCAGTTGCTATCACAATTATCACTACTTTATCCTCATACGTTTGATCCTTTCTAAACAACAAGGCCGGAGGGATTGACAACCCCTCTGTACTCGTTGGGAGCAAAGTTATCTATTGTCTGTGCAGGTCCAGGTCAAGTAAGCAACCCTCGGTTGTGAACGACCCCATTGTTCACTTGACCACCTCTTTGAAGCGCTTGGAGTCCTCCTAGATTCGATAAACCTTACAGTCACCGTGTAAAGGAAATTAGCCACTATCTACATCTCAACCTTCCACTTGGGGTAACCAACGAGGGGCGAGAAGCCATCAGGTACGACGACCTTCACTACTGATGTCTCTCTTCCAAAAGACGACAAAACTTATGCTAGATGAACAAATTGCAGTTGGGTAATTGATAGTACTATGAACACACCACAATGCTAATTACGCTAGTAGAGAGTGCAAGGTTTAATCAATTATGCAGATATGTCCCAAATGTATTTATAACTTTTGCTTGCTCCATGCCTCTATTGCGGACATTGCTATATGTTTTGATGCACTTTCATATCATTTATAACATATTTGGGACTAACCTATTAACCTAGTACCTAGTGCCAATTTATGTCTATTTTTGTCCATGCAATGCAGAAAATAGCTGAAAATCCATAGAATTTTCAAAAATTCCAATTCTTTGGAAGACTCGAGAATCCCGAAAGCAGCCAGAGGGGGGCACCCCCTGAAAAGGCGGCCCCACGGTGCGTCCAGAGTCTGGTCGTGCCCCCTGGTCGCCTGCCAGGTGGGACCCACCCTGGTGCCCCCCTTTGGCCTATATTTACCTTGTGTTCTGAAAACCCCCAAGGAGGACTCCATCGCGTAATATTCACCACTGTTCCGCCACCGCCGTGATTCCAAGATCGGGATCAGCGAAATTTCCTATTCCGGCACCCTGTTGGAGAGAGGGTTGTTTTTCGGAGGCCCCTCCATCACCATGATTGCCTCCGGGATGCTCCGTGAGTAGTCCCACCTTGGACCATGGGTCCATGGCAGCAAGCTAGTAGATGTCTTCTATCCAATCTTGTGCTTCATTATTTAGGCCTTGTGAGTTGCCTAACATGATCAAGGCATCTTCGTTATAATTCCTATGTTGTTATGTTGTGTTTGCTGGGATCCGATGGATTATGTGATTATGGTCAGATTGTGAAAGTAATATATTTTGTTCTCCTTTATATTTATGTTATTGAGTAGTCATGCATGTTGTCCGTTACCGTTTGTTACTTTGGCCAAGTAGTAGATTGTAACTCCAAGAGCGAGTGTTATGCTATATAATGGATTCATGCCTCCTGATGTCCAACTTGAGTGAAAGAAACATGGGACTAGGGAATGTGTTGTTTCCATTAGGGATAAAACAACATTGCTTAGGACTGTGTGTCATAAGGATTGCTTACATTACGCACAGAGTGTTAATGTAGTTGTCCGTTGCTTTGAGTTCACAAGATTCGTCGTGGCTCGCAACTTAATACCAGCGATATGTTCTGGATAGATATCTCAAGGTGGAAGATTAGTGAGTAGATGCTGATGAATAAACGATCTACTTGTCTTGGTGTAATGCTTATACGATTGAGTCTTTTACTCTCCTATAGCATAATTAGCATTGCGGTGCATTTATAATCCTGTCAATTGCCTAGCTGTAATTTATTCGCCCAGCATAACTGTTTATTGTCTTTTGGGAGAGAGACACTACTAGTGAGCACCATGGTACCCCGGTCCATATCCTTATCGTATATTTACATCGCTTTTATTTACTGTCTTATTTTACTTTCCATTGCATTATCATTACTGCCCTTTGCGTTTGAATCTTTGTAAACCGCAAGCCGGAGAGATTGATAACTTCTCTCTACTCATTAGGAGCAAAGTTACTTGTCCCTTGTGTATTGGTCTGTGGCAGCTGTCAACTTATGCGCCATATTTCTAATGTCGTTGCCACCTACTTGTCTTCTCTAGAATCCTATTGGATTAATAACCTTGGTATCTTTATTAAGAGAAATTTGCTGCTATCTACATCATAACCTTCCACTTGGGGTAACTAAAGAGGAGGTGTTGTCTACACCCATCATATGACAAAGCAAGCAGACCTCAATCCAAAGCATGTACTACTAAATATCCACCTTGAGATATCTAATCCAGAACATGTTGCTGGTATTAAGTTGCGAGCAACAACCAAAATCTGAAAACCCAAAGCAACAAACAAATGTTATAAACTCAATGCATAGTGTAAGCAACAAACAAATGCTATAAAGTCAAGGCATAATATAAGCAACACTTCATAGCAAAATAGCCACAAGCATCACTGTTTTCCCCTTAGTAGCAACATAACATCCTCGTGTCGGGGGGCCGCCGCCAGCGTAGGCGCACGCGTCCCTCCCTGGGTTCGTTCTCCCGGAAGGCTTCTTCCGCGAGGGCGCGGTCGGGGCTGCGTTAGGGGGCGTATCCTTGTGTCTTGTGGAGGTTGTTGTTGGCGTCGAAACAACACTAATACTGGTGAAGAGATGTGATCAAACATGGTGGTTTACCCAGGTTCGGGCCGCTCGGAAGCGTAAGACCCTACTCCTGCATGTCTGATATTTCTTGTAGGTGGTGGAGTACATTACAAAATGTCTTTCGGGAAGGGCCCTTTTCTCCTCTCCCTTGGGAATTTCTTCTACCGGGCCATCCCCCCCTTTCTGTGGCAGACGTCTCCCTTTTATAGCTCAAGGGGATAGCCACAAGGTGACACTGTTCTTTGTCATAATTTACAAGTATAACACACATACACATACACATACACACACACACAAGCTAACGTGGACCGTGGAGATGTCTTCCGAGAAGGTTGTAAGGCCCGATATGCGGTACTGTTCCAGATCTAGACGTTTCCGTCCAGATCCAGGGACGAAGCACATATCGGTCCCACCGCGACATATGACGAAGTCATATGCCCCAGATTTCCAACATGATATCACAACATTACAGATAAAAGGATACAACATGTCATACAATCGGCATACAACTGCCTTAATACAATACAACAGCGAAAGATACATGCATGTCTGAGTACAGACTACAATCAAATGCCTAGTGGAAAAGATAAAAAAACATCGATCCCCATAACCACACGGGTCCAGGCCCTCCGCAGGGATCCGCCTAACTAGTCGTCGTCGATTCTCCACGTGAAACGTCGATCACCATACATGTTGTCGACCAACCCTGAAAAGAGTTTGGGGGTAGTATCATGAGTACAGGAGTACTCAGCATCCAACTTTAGTGGTCAACTGACCCGACAAGGACTTCATCACTCGTCATTCTAGGACAACTAATAGTTTACTGTAAGGATGGGGTAAGTGGTGAGGTTGCTGCCGCACTAGCATTTATGAAGTGGCTAACGGTCTAGGGAGTAAGATAAGAAGCCAAGCATTCGATGAGGAATCGCCTCCAACAAGTCTTGCTATCAACTACTTACGCAAAACATAACACCTATCCTATCCTTGTCCTCCTCTTCGCATCCCGACGGAGAAGAAGCAGTCAAGGCACACACACATTGATCAAGTTGTTAAGATTATCTCAGTTGTTGTTGTCTTAGAACAAGGAGTAGGTCTCAAGTCGTCCATAACCGTGGACACGGCTTCTCGAAAAGATTTAACCCTGCAGGGGTGTACCAACTGCCCATTACAAGGCTCCGCACGCACGCCCATCTCTCTCAGTTTCTACCCATCACAGGCAACCATTTTATGATTTAGTTCCGAGAGATCCGAAACGACAGGTCCCTCTAACTAACAACGCACAAATCCGGGTGGCCCCCAGGGAGTCGACACCCAATCCAAAAGCCGGCCGCTCTCTCAGATCGGACTCTTCTGTATGGCTAAGGTCGGGGTTAGCCACACCTGAACTCAGGGGCTCCCCTATCTCACCAACGTGGATCAACAAAGGAACTCTGTCTCTGCTGGCCTGAGTTGTTTGAAATCTGGTGCCCGCGGACCAGTCACACACACGGTTTCAAATGGTAAATCAGCTTGGGCCACCACTAGAAATGTTTGGAGCTAGGTAGGTAAGAAGAGGGGACCCCATAGCATCCCACACGCGGTTAGGCATGCTCGTCAAGAGACACAATACCCGAAACTCTGGTCCTAGGTGACTCGAATGGAACAAAGTGTCGGGGCGGGATAGCCTAGACCTTCCATCCTTCGTTGAATATAGTCAACATTTATAATAATCATATCATGCACAACAATATAATAATGTGATAGCCCAAACCAAGGAGTAACAGGGTAACATCGTAGCATCCTAAGCATGCGTACTAAGCAGGGACTGAGCAACGAGCAATAGTAACATAGCAGTACAAGGTTTGCTGGGAGGGGACATGGCTCTATCGGTTTGAAAGAGGCTGTAAACATGTGGTAGGATCAAACATCGAACCTATCCTAGACTAGCATGCAAACCGCTGGTTGAAATAGAATGGATCATAAGTAATGTATAGTCCTTTCCTGTTGATAAGTCGGATTCCGAAGGTGTAGTTGATCGCAAGATCGCATCGTCTCCGAAGGTACCCGCGAAAGCACACAAGACGGTAAACACTGAAAAGCAATCGACGAGCAAGCATCTATTACTACGAAGCAAACACGAGCAAGCACCAACAAGAAGGCAACAAGAGACATCGCACTTACCGTCGAGAGCGGTTACCAACAGGTTAAGTGCAGTACTCGTCACACACGACGATACCGCACATTTACAAGGGTTCAAGTTGTTTAGCTACACAAGGTGAGCAGAGGTTATTAACATGGCATATCACTCAAGCATGGCATAACACACAAACATGACAAGAGTTGAAGCATAAGATAAACTATCTATGCTAGTCATTTTAAGTGAGGTACAATCCTAAACATGGCATAACACTAAGTTCCCTCGACAACTTAAGTAATTGGTACTGTTCTGCCCTAAACCATATTTTAGGTTGGTTATCAGCAGAAAATAATAGCATAAACACAAAGTACAGAAAATTCTAGTCAAGTTACATATAAAGAACACCCCAAACAGAGTTACGGTTAAAAGGATACAAGCAAAACAAGTTTGGAACACAATCTGCCAACATCAGGAAGCACACTTTAGAGCAATGCATAAACATGATAATGAATGCAAACATGCTCACAATTGATATGCAATTAAAGTAGACATGGCAGGGAAGGCGTGGCAAAAGGATTCATGAAAATATGCATCATGGTTCACTAGTTATAAGCAACACAAAATGCTATAAAACATTATTGGTCAAGGACTTAGTGAAAATCAGGAAAACAGGGCAGAAACTGTTATTTTCATGCTGTATAAATAGGGGTAAAGCTATATGCAAAAGTGCAGCAACATGACATAGCAATATACGAGTATGAAGTAGACATGATGTCGATCAGGTACAAACAAGAATCATGGTCATAGGCATCACAGATCAAAAGATATTAAGCATGCAACATGGCATTGGAAAGTTACAGACTTAGAGAAAAACAGAGGTGGCTATCAACAACAGCAGGATAGCAACTTTGGAGCTAAACATATCTATCACCAGGAATGTAAACATGACAAGTGATTGCATAGAATTGAAGTAGACATGATGCTTAACGGTATGCAACAAGAATTAATGCAATAGGCCTCATGGATGTGTCACAATCATCAATCAAACTTGCAATAAAATAACAGCAGCAACACACTAGCAGAAAATAATAGCAGTTAACAGCCTGGTGCCCAATTCAACAGTGATTAACAACATCAAGATGGCCTCAAATCAAAATGCTCACAAAAGATGAACTGGAGTACACACAAAACTAAACAATTTTCCTTTTGGACGCAACGTCATCTGAGCTACTGTTTAATCGCAAATCTACTCACAAAACAACTTCAGCAACACAATATTTCCAGACTTAGAAAAATTGGAAAAAGAAAAGAATACAGAGTAAAAAGGGGGCTCGGGCTCTCACCCTAGTTGGGCCTAGCCCATCTGCGGCTGGCGGCGGTGGCTAACTAAAACTTGCCCTAGGTGAGCTGGGCTGGGAGCAAGGCGAGATGGGCCGGGGTTGGTGGGCATGCCAGCCCACCACGGCGACGACGACCCGGGTCGGGGCTCCTCCCGACTGGAGCGAGGCCATGGCGGAGGCTTCGTCGTCGGCGTCGTGTGGTGGCGCGGCGAGGACCGAGGAGGGCGGCGCAGGGCTGGCGGATCCGGCGCGGAGGAGGGAAGGAGGACGGCGGCGGTCTTCGAGGCGACTGCAAGATCCAAGGGCCGGCCATGGCGCGAGGGCGGCCATTGGCGGGCGGCGAGGCGGCTCCGGCCACAGCGATGGCGTGCCTGCGCGGAGGAGGAGGAGGGAGGTGGTGAGGAGCCGGACAGAGGAGAGGAGAAGGGCGCACGACGATGGGAGCTGCTCACCGGGGCGGCGACGCGTGGTCGCCGGTGGCCGGCGGGAGGAGCTCCGCGGCGGCGGGGGACGCGGCCTCGAGATGGGCTTGGCGGGCCCAGGAAGGCGGAGGCGGGCCCGAAGCAGCCCGGAGTGGGATGGGGGCCTGGTGGCGAGCTCAGGACGACGTGGCGGCTCCTGGCTCGTCCGATCGGCGGATCCGACGGCTAGGAGTGAATCTGACTAGGGTTTCGGGATTTTTGGGTGCAGATTGGGCAGATCTGGTTTTTTTTAGGGTGGTGGCTTCAATTTTTAGGCTAGGGAAACCCTAGAAAGGGGTGAGAGAGTGGTGGTATTTATATAGGTGGTCTGGCTGGCAAGTTTACGCAAAAGCCCTCAGGTTTTCTCCCTCGCGTCCGATACTCCACGTTTCTGACCGCCGGGAGTGCATACAACCTCCGATTCAGGTAAAACTTTGAACTGCGCGATCAGCTCGTCAAACTGGCGGAGTTCACCTCGCGTTGGAACCGTTCCGAGAACACTTTCCGGCGCGCTATAAAAATATCCCGTTTACTTATTAAACGGGGTTTTCGTTCCGTTGGCTGCGGCTGGTCTTTTGCCGGTTGCGATGGTGCTCGGGTGAAACCCAGTGACGCAAAGGTCGAGTGTTAGGGTGGCAAGGGTCGGTCTCCGTCCGGTACGAGATAAGAGGGGGAAAAATAATCGCCGATCGATAAATCGGGTATGCAAACACCACAAACAAATCAGACAAGCAAACAATTCATACCGAAAACAAAAAATTTATTTTTTATGAAATCTGGGTTGTTACAAAGGTCTTGGCCTGGGCCCGGTGACATCGCGGTCTTGGGCATGCTGAGTCGAGGAGGGGCTCCTGCCATGTGTCACGGCCTTCCTGTTGCTCGGCATGTGTTGTCTTCATCTGTATTTAATGCCCTGGCCACCTGGTCGGACGGTGAGAGTCAAAGAAGGCCCACATGCGGTGGGATGATGATCCATCCTCTCAGAAGGATCGTTTCCTGCTTAGCAATGCTTCCGGGTTGCATGTTTGTTCTGGATGCGACACACATGGACGCTTTTCCGAAGGGTACCCCGGGGACTTTGTCCCCGACAGTGGCCCCCAGGCCTGGGCACGGGTGATGGCGTGGAAGTGGTAATGGCTTCTGGCCCTTCGTTGGTTACCCCAAGTGGAAGGTGAGATGTAGGATAGCAGAAAATTTCCCTCGGTGAGGATACCGAGGTTGAGTTCGACCAGTAGGACTCCGGCGATGATAAGTAGGTGTCAGCGGCGCACCTGACGCGGTCCTACACACAGTACAATTAACTTTGCTCCCAACGAACTTCAGAGAGGTTGTCAATCTCTCCGTTCTTGTTGTTTACAAAGGGTCAAACACACAAGGGATACTGATAATGATAATGGTAGCAACTTAAAATAAATGCGAGAAAATAAATGAGGTTGTAAACAGTGATGAGAATATGGACCGGGATCCCGTGATGTTCACTAGTGATGTCTCTCTCCCAAAAGACGAAAAAACTCCTATGCGAGGTTGATACGGTGAGGATAGTTCTCTCACTCCTCGTTGGTTACCCCAAGTGGAAGGTGAGATGTAGAGTAGCAACAAATTTCCCTCGGTGAAGATACCAAGGTTTGTCTCCAGTAGGACTCGCAGAAATACAAGAAGGTGCCAACAGCACCAGAAATTGGCTTCTGGCTAAGGGGTTGATAGGACCTGCACACAGAAACAAATAACTTTGCTCCCAACGAGTACAGAGGAGTTGTCATTTCCTCCGGCCTTGCTATTTACAAAGGATCAACGCAAGAGATAATAATAGTGGCAACTGAAAGTAAAGACTGAAAGTAAACTAAGTGTGTAAACAATAATATGAAGATGGACCGGGGTCCCGTGATTTTCACTAGTGACATCTCTCTCCCAAAAGACGATAAAAATGCTAGCGAGGTAAACAAATCACAGCTGGGAAATTGACAGAATTATGAAGGCACCGCAATGCTAACTATGCTGCAAAGAAAGGAAGGGCTCAAAAGCAATGGGCAGTACGCCAAGGTAAGTAGACCGAAATCCAAATGCATCTACTACGAATCATTAAACCTTGAGATATCTATCCAGAACATCTCGCTGGTATTAAGTGGTGAATCCCACCCAAAGTGTAAACTCAAAGCAACAGACAACTGCATTAAAAGAACTTTGCGTAAAGAAAACAATCCTTGCACCCGCGGGTACAAGCACCGTTGTTTTATCCCTGGTGGCAACAACACATCCCCTAGTCTCATGTTTCTGTCACTCAAGCTAGACATCAGGGGGCTGAACCCACAATCAAGCATAACGCTCCCTCTTGGAGTTGCAACAAACTACTTGGCCAAAGTAAAATACTGCAACGGAGAACTGATACGGTGAGGATCTCTCACTCCTCGGTGGTTACCCCAAGTGGAAGGTGAGATGTAGCGTAGCAACAAATTTCCCTTAGCGAAGATGCTAAGGTTGAGTATCGAACTAGTAGGACTCACAGAGATACAAGAAGGTGGTAAAGTGAACAATGGCGCCGTTCACAACCGAGGGTTGCTAACTTCACCTGGACCTGCACACAGATACAAATAACTTTTCTCCCAATGAGTACAGAGGAGTTGTCAATTCCTCCGGCCTTGATGTTTACAAAGGATTAACGCAAGAGATAATGATAGTGATAGCAACTGGAAAGTAAACTAAGGATGTAAAAAGTAATGTGAAGATGGACCGGGATCCCGTGATTTTCACTAGTGATTTCTCTCTCCCAAAAGACGATAAAAGTGCTAGCGAGTTAAACAAATAACAGTTGGGCAATTGACAGGATTATGAAGGCACCGCAATTCTAACTATGCTGCAAAGAAAGGAAGGGATCAAAAGCAATGGGCAGTACGCCAAGGTAAGTAGACCGAAATCCATCTGCATCTACTACGAATCATCCACCTTGAGATATCTATCCAAATACTCTCGTTGGTATTAAGTTGCGAATCCCACCCAAAGTGTAAATCCAAAGCAACAGACAACTACATTAAAAGAACTTTGCGTAAAGTAAACAATCCTTGCATCCGCGGATTCAAGCACCGTTGTTTTATCCCTGGTAGCAACAGCACATCCCCTAGTCTCATGTTTCTGTCACTCAAGCTAGACATCAAGGGGCTGAACCCACAATAATGCATAACGCTCCCTCTTGGAGTTGCAACAAATCACTTGGCCAAAGTAAAATACGGCAACGGAGAACATGCAAGAATGTACTCAAGAACAAAATATAAAAGAGAAGAACCAAATATATTACTCATCACAATCTAAACATAGTCTCATAATCCATCAGATCCCAACAAACTCAGCATAGTAACGGCAGAAAATTACAAAGGTGCCTCGATCATGTGAGGCAGCTCACGAGGTCTCTAAAGTGGAGGCACAAAGAGGGGAGAGGAACATCACATAGCTACAGGTCACGGACCCATGGTCCAAGGGAAACTACTCACGGTACATACGGGAGGTGTCCATGGCTATGGATGGTCTCCCGGAGGGGGTAGCTTCTCTCGGCAGGGTTCCGGAGCAGCTTCTCCAGGCTGCCCCGATCTTGAAGCGGCGGCGGCGGCGGTACAGAGGCGAGATGGTGGAAAAGAGATCGATATTAGGGGTTTCCACCCCGAGGGCTAAATATAGGCGGAGGGGGTGTCGAGGGGACCCACAGGGCATCCAGGAGGCCCCCTGGCGCGGCCTAGGGTGGGGCCGCGCCAGGGACCCTTCTGAAGTCCCTGTAGTGGCCCCCCTTCGCTGCCTTGGTTATTTCGGAAGCTTTCGGGTCGCTGATTTTTTATCTGATTTTGTCGGAATTTTTGGAGCACTTTTAATGGCCGGAAAACCTGAAATACAAAAACAGCAGAAAATGGCAACTGACAGCTGGGTGCACTGGGTTAATAGATGAGTCCAAATATGCTCAAAAGTGTATGAAAGTTCAAGAAAATCATGGCAAAGTCACACAAAACATGCATGGAGCAAGCAGAAATTATAGATACGTTTGGGACGTATCAAGAACATGCAAGAATTTACTCAAGAACAAAATATAAAAGAGAAGAACCAAATATATTACTCATCACAATCTGAACATAGTCTCATAATCCATCAGATCCCAGCAAACTCAGGATAGCAACAACAGAAATTACAAAAGTGCCTCGATCATGTGAGGCAGCTCACGGGGTCTCGAAAGTGGAAGCACAAAGAGGGGAGAGGTACATCACATTGCTACTGGTCACGGACCCACGGTCCAAGGGGGACTACTCACGGTACATCCGGGAAGCGTCCATGGCTATGGATGGTCTCCCGGAAGGGGTTCCTCCTCCCGGCAGGGTGCCGGGGCAGCTTCTCTAGGCAGCCCCGATCTTGAAATGGCGGTGGCGGCGGTACAGAGGTGAGTTCGCGGAAAAGAGATAGATATTAGGGGTTTCCACCCCGAGGGCTAAATATAGGCGGAGGGGGGCATCGAGGGGACGCACAGGGCAGCCAGGAGGCCCCCTGGCGCGGCCTAGGGTGGGGCTGCGCCGGGGACCCTTCTGGAGTCCGTGTGGTGGCCCCCCTCCGCTACCTTGGTGATTCCGGAAGCTTCCGGATCGCTAATTTTTTATCTGTTTTTTCGGATTTTTTTGGAGCACTTTTAATGGCCGGAAAACCTGAAATACAAAAACTGCAGAAAACAACAACTGGCAGTTGGGTGCACTGGGTTAATAGATTAGTCCAAATATGCTCAAAAGTGTATGAAAGTTCAAGCAAGACATGGCAAAGTCACACAAAACATGCATGGAGCAAGCAGAAATTATAGATACGTTTGGGAAGTATCAACATCCCCAAGCTTAATTCCTGCTCGTCCTCGAGTAGGTAAATGATAACAAGCATAATTTCTGTGGTGACATGCCACACAACCATATAAGGACTTTTAAGTAAAGCAATCAAAGCATGCAATTCAATTCAAGTCTTAACAAGCAAGAGTCTATATTAGCATTGACACAAGCAACAAAAGAACAAAAGGTGAAAGAGCTCTCGCTGTCCGTGACTCGAATGTCTCCAGATGGTGTTTGCGTGCAAGCAGGGGACTGGGAAAAAGAGATAAAAAAGGTTGTTGAGAACAACTATCTAGTAAAGTTTCACACTTAGTCTCCTTTGGATTCTTATCTTGACTCGTCCCCAGACCACTAGCCAGGTACAAGTCAAACTGATCCACTCCCTTTCGATATTTTGAGCACTCATGCAATGGATGAGCGTGAGCAAGAAAGTTGACACCTAAAAGGCGAAACATAAAGAAGGTGGAGGAGGAAGACAAAAAGGTGTGAAAGGCTCACATCAATGAGGACAATCATAGGCGAGAGAAGGACATATGATAGATGTGATGTGAGGAGTAGGGATTTCCATGCAACGGATGCACATGTGAGCTAAAAGCTCTCCAAGGAAACTAGTGGGGGTGCATCTAACTTGCTTGCTCAAGAATACCTAGAGCTCGTTTGAGGAGGCTCATCATTGGAATATACAAGCCAAGTTCTATAATGTGATGGTCCCCAGATAGCTATATGCATGATGATGATCTCCATGGAGTACAAGGGATAGAGGATGAAGTACTAGTGTGGATCTCTCAAAAGGAATAGTAGTGTGCCCCCTTCTCTCTTTTTATTTTTCTTTTCTCTTTTTTGTATTTTTTTATTTTTTGGTGGCCTCAATGACTCTTTCTATTTAACTCATTTGTCCTCTTTGGGATCTTTTCCTCACTTTAGGGGCAACACTCTATATTTTACAAGAATATAGGAGATCTTTCACACTTTACAAAGGTACTCACATAAAGAAGATATAACTATCATGATGCAAATGTATGCCTCTGCCAGGATAGCAGGATATGCAATGATACTAGAGCGTCATGTAGCAATGATTATGGCAAGGCCCAACTAGCATGCGGCTCATCGATCAAGCAAGTAGCATGTATGACATGAGGATCAAGTCATGAGAAGGTGGATGTTGCATGGCAATGTATCTCGGAAAGGCTATGGAGATGCCTTGTAGGTAGATATGGTGGCTGTTTTGAGGAAAGATATAAGGAGGCTTATGATTTCAGAGCGTATCGTGCCAAGGGTTTGGATGCACCCGCGAAGTATGCTCCAACTCTCAAGGTGAGAAAGGGAAATGCACGGTACCGAAGAGGCTAGAAAAAGTATAGGTGGGTGCAAGTGTTAACTTTTGAATACTCACATTAGTCTGAATAACTCATGCACTTATTATCGGTAACTCTCAATCTAATCAGGAGGTTAACAAAGAGAAAAGTACCCCGAGGAGGAGTGTATGGGGGTTTGGTTATCCTTGCGCATCCTCGACTCATGGTACGTGAGTGTACTCTAATATTCGAACCCTCCAGAGGTTAGTGATCCATCTAGTAGCTAGAGTTCTCAACATGGGTTTTTGGTTTTTGAAAAACACACGGATTGCCCAAAATACGACATCTATCACTAATAGGCTCGAGCTCTTGACACCAAAAGTTCAAACATTACTCTAGTCAATACCTCAAAACTATTGCAAGTTAGTACTACAAAGAGAATAACAACTTCAACTACCTACTTCTAGTCAAGACACAAAACTCAGTGCAAGAGGCAAACTTTCTAACAAGATAAAACATGCAGACTATAGAAAGTTCAACCTAAAACAAAAGAAAATCTCTAGAAAAACTAAAGCATTACAACTAAACAGAGCAGCAGCTAAGAAAAGAAAAGAACAACTCACAGCTAAAAGAATAAGCATGCAAATCCTATGAGGAGTTCTATTTCAAGCGGAGCGTGTATCTCTTCCAGACAAAAGAGTAAGCTGGGGTCTAACTTGTTACTGCAACAAACAAATCAAAAACAAACCTAGAAAAGTAAAGAGCGAGACGCTCCAAGCATAGCACACAACACATGAAGTGATAAAAATATAGTGCAACGAGGGACGAACTGATAATTGTTGATGAAGAAGGGGATGCACGGGGGCATCCCCAAGCTTAGACGCTTGAGTCTCCTTGAATATTTATTGGGGGTGCACATGGGCATCCCCAAGCTTGAGCGTTTGGCACTCCAAGATCTTCTTTCATCATCTTCCATCGCGCACTTGAAAACTCCCTTCATACATAACTCATTGTAGACTGATTAGAGAGGTTAGTGCCCTACTAAAATAATTTTTCATCTACTGGAAATAAAGATAACCTTGAATAGCTACTGTTTCTCAAGATTTCCTAAAAGTTTTTGCAAAGAAAAAGCAAGCTTAAGGTTTGCAAAACGAAGAAAAGGCAAAATAGGACAGAATCTGTGAAAAACAGACCAGCAGGTAGAAACGAATTTTTAGGGGTACTTCTGCAACTCAAATAAAAAAACTCAAAACATAGGAAAGTTCCATAATTGTATACATCATGCTGTGTAAAAAACTCAGATCAAAACGATGAACTGGGATTTTTCTATGATTTTTCTAGTCACAAGGACAGAATCTGTTTTCTGGACAGCATGTCACAACTTTCACTTCCCTTATCGTATGAGTCTAAACTTGGCACAAAGCTTGAAAAGTAAAGATACAATGATGTTGCTACAGTAGTAAAAATCATCAAGACCACTAAGAACAGAAGAAAAACAAAAATAAAAACCTAAATTCGTTGCGGGCTGCCTCCCGAAAGCGCTTCTTTAGAGCCATTAGCTAGGCTTAAAGCTGAAGATCAAGTTGTATCCATTGAACCATCATCACAATCATCAAAAAGCTCTTCAATAGTACAACTAGTCTTAATAGGTTTCTCAAATAAAGGACAAATGAAAATGCTTCTTGGAATAAAATCAAAAGGAGGGAAATCATGTGGAGTTTCATCAAAGTTAAAGATAGGTGTCTCCTCCAAAGTTTTCACCGTTTCAACTCTCTTGGCAATGGGTGTGTTTGCTTTAGCTCTAGGAACCTTGGGGACGTAAACGAACTTAGGTTCCTTCTTTGCCGGAGTTTCATCCTTTTTGGTTTTGATTGTGGAAAAGGTAGTTCCTAGAGTTTCAATAACTTCCTCAATTTTTTCTATCCTAGAAGACTTCTCATCAAGGGATTTAATAGTCTCCAAAGTTTTGACAATTTTCTGCGTGGAGTTATCTAGCCTATTCAAATTCCCTTGAATCTTACGATCCAACTCATTCACCCTATCGATACTTGGCATATCTAGCTCTATTTTTCAAGTTTTCTCATAATGTGAGCTAAAGTAATGTCCTCCTTAATACTAACAACTAGGAGACTTCCAACAAGATTTTCAATAACAATAAGGGCTTCCCAAACTGGGGCCTCTATGAAGTTCCCATTGATAGCAGTGTCTAAAAGAAACCTATTCCAAGAAGTGATCCCAACATAAAAATTTCTAAGCAAGATAGTAGTGGATTGCTTCTTGGTGGCTCTTTTTTGAGAATCATTAATTCTATACCAAGCATCTTTCAAACTTTCACCACCTCTTTGAGTAAAGATAAGTACTTCTGCCTCACCAAAGGCAAAAGGACCAGCCATAGTGGTAACTACTGACAAGGTAACAGGTATTTTTGGTATTTTTGATAAGGGACACAAAAGTAAAAACTGAAAGGTAAACTAACAAGACTAAAAAGCAAAGATAAAAGATAATGTGCAACTCCCCTATCTTATAGACTGGAGTCCCCGGCAACGGCGCCAGAAATTACCTTGATACGGTGAGGATAGTTCTCTGTCACAACCCCAAGTTAGGTATGTGCTAGGATCAAGTGCTCCTTTGCATTCATGTTAAAAAATTTCAAAAGAAATTCAAAAATGGGGAAAAGAAAAGCCCTAGAGAAATTATTTCAAAAGGCCAGATAAAAAGTTGCTCCAAAAATTCCTTTTGCATTTTTGAAAAGTCCTATAAATGAGTGTGATCACATATCAAGTGATGTGGGACCCACCCCATGCTCATGGATTTTTCAAATATTCACACAGGAGCATGGATTAATTCAAAAACCCCTATTTGAATTAAAGTTCAAATAATTTGAATTTTAAAAAGTGCCAAACTTTATAAGTGGCTAGTCTAATATAATATGAGGCCATATAAAAAGTTTCAGCATTTTTAAAAATGCCTAGCTATTTATTTTTAGCATGGCCAACATATTACAGAAAAGAAAATAGAAAAGAAATAAGAAAAGGGGCTTACCTGCGAAGAAGCCCGACTAGCTCCCCCGCAGCCCACCTGGCCGACCCAGCCCACCTGGGGCTCCCCTGTCGTCTTCCCCGGGCACGAGCACACTGCTGCGTGCCCGGCATGCCGCAGCTGCCGCGGTGGCAGCCTCGCAGCCGCGTCCCTGCCTCCACCTCGACGCAGAGACGCTTGGAGAAGGCCCCGTTCTTTTCCCCCTCTCCTCTGTCGTCTTCTCGATCTCTCTCGTTCTCAGCGCACACCCACCGCACCCGTAGCCCTAGCCGGAGCGCGACGACGCCCCGACGCGGCCAACGACGCCGACAAGCCTCGCCGCCTTGTCCTTCGTCCTCCCCGGTGACGCTTACGTCGATCTGCAGCTTCGATTCGAGGAGAGGACCACCGGAGACGACGCCAGCCCCAAGGATCCGCCGCTGGCCGCCGAGAAGAGGAGATCCAAATTCGTCGCCGTCGAGAGACCCCTGACCCCGCCGTCCTCTCCATTCGATCCAGGGTGAGCCGCTCGTCAGTTTGCCCCCTTCCCCACCTCCTCTCGTGCCCTCTCGCGTAGTTCCGGCGAGGACAGTGGCCGTACCGCCGCCGCAGTTGACGCTGTCGTCGCCACAGGCCGTGCCCTTGAACCCCTCCTACGCCTGACGATGCGCAAGGCGAAGAGGCACCTCCCAGTGCTCCCCGCTCTCATTCCCGTGCCCGGAGCCCATTCCCGACGAGCACCGTAGTCCGGCCGCCGCCGATGTTGAAGTTGCCGTGACCAGAGGCCTCCCGGCGAGCCCCAGCTAGCCCTAGCCGATGAGGACGAGCCCCAGCTACTCGCCTGTGCCCCCAGACCCCCTCCCCGAGCCCTCTAGCATTTTTCCGGCGAAGCTCTGGCGTTCCCGTGCCGGCGGCGCCATTAGCGCCCTAAACCCCCTCCTAATCCCCACCTAACCCCACTGACCAGTGCCCCCCATAGGCTAACTAACCCCCGGTTAGTTTAAACTAACTGGGTTAATTAACCCAGAGGCTGACAGCCCGGACCCACACGTCAGCCCCCCCCCCACGTCACCCTGACGTCAGGCTGACGCAATAACTCTGTTTAATCGATCTAATTTAATCAGAGAAATTCCAGAAAATAACTTAAACTTCAATAAATCTTAGAAAATTCATATTAACTCCAAATTGGACAAATAATATGTCTAAAATCATCAGAAAAATACAAGGATTATGAGTATGCAACTTGTTTCTATGTTTGACCATTTTAAAATGGGTGAACAGTAGCAAACATGCATATGGATCCTTTTCAAATTCAAATTTGGAGTGAATTTGCAAATGACTTTGCAACACACTTATTTTAGATGGATTCATCCACACATCAGAGACTTTGTTCCAACTATACAACATCACTTCATGATCAACCTTTTCAAATTAACTTTCATGCATTCAAATGCATTTGAAATTCATCGATAAATCAAATGGAGTTTGAATTTGCAACTCAAATGCAATATACTCCTTTTAAATGAAATGCTCAACACATCAGTACCATGAACATCACCATTACAATCTTATTCGTGTGATTGTGCATTGTACATTATGTTGATTCTATGATTGTCATGTTGCTGATAGAAGTGGAGCCGGAACCCGAGATCACCCCCTTCGTTGAAGACCCCGTGACTGATCCTCGTCAGCAAGGCAAGCAACCCCCCATTGATCATGTCTATAAAATCCCAATTCCCTCTCAGTCTCGCTTATGCATGTTTAGGATATCACCTTGTATCGATTCTACCGCATAGTTGAACCCATATCCGATGCATGACCTATCATCTTGTCACAGTAGTAAGCAAACCACAATCCTAGCTGACATAGGAGTTGACTGATATCATGTGGCCCCTGCAACTGTTACTGCTTATTGCATGCTTAGAGTTTACAATGAGGATGTTTTTGATGTGAGTCGGGATGATAGTGAACATGGTGTTGATGAAAGTGAAACTGTGTTGGTGATGTTGGGAAACGTAGCAGAAAACAAAAAATTCGGCCTACGAATCAAGAACCCAAGATCATCCAAGAAGATTGCATACAAGGTTTTAGGTCATGGCTCACCAACCTATGTAGCGGAAGTAGAGTTGGTGAAGCTCGTGGACGTAGTGGAAGTAGATCTCGCAAGTTCTCCCACGAACAGTCCCTCGATCAATCCCACGAACAAGTCCCGCGATCTAGTCCCACGGACAAGTCCCATGAACAAGCTCCTCGAAGAAGGGTCGAAGGTACAACCCCTCCATTAGTATCCACACATCCCGTAGCAGCAATCCAGCAGCGCTCCGCCGTCCAGAGATGAACGCCACCGAGAAAACTAGAGGGAGAAAACCCTAACGGATTCCGATCTAGAACAGCGTCTAAACCGGGGTCTAATTGTGGAGCAACGGGGTTTAGAGGAGGGAGGGTGGCGCATAGGCCTTGGGGACAAGTTGTGCTGCGCCCCCCACCCCTCCCCAGATTATATAGGTGGCCAAGAGGCCCTTGGGGCGCAATAAGGGGGGTGGGGAGTCCAACTTGGACTCCCAAACCTTCCAAACATTCCCACCGGAAACCTGCCATATTGGAGAGTTGGACTTTCCACCTGGAGGGGGATTCCTTCCCCTTGGTGCGCCCCCCACCCCTTGGCCGGCCAGGGCAGCCTAGGTGGCTTTCCCCCCAAGGCTAGGGGCGCAGGGGAGTGGGTGGTACTGCCCGTAACCTTCCGGAACCTTCCATGACCTTCTAGAAGCTTCCAGGACCTTCCGGGACATACCGGGACCGTTTCGGGACATTCCGGACACTTCTGGAGCACTTCCAGGACCTTCCGAGACCGTTCTCGGACGTTCCGGAGCCATCCGGATAGTTGACAAGACCATCCGAGTTACAGTTTAAGCCACCTGATGACCGCGAAGGTTGTCGGGACGCCCAACGATTATCCGGAAACTATTCCAGTTGATCCAGGACTTCCCCAGTACCATTCTCATATGTTCCGGAACCACCTGGGACTACTCCAGAGTGATCCGGACATAACCTTAAATACCCAGAACTACTTCTGGTGCCCTTATGAACAATTCCATAAATCTCCGGAACTACTTTCGGTACCCGTATGAACTATTCTGCTTTGCTTCCACTAAACCTTCTACCATACTAGTATTCTAACAGACTACTGCTCGTTAAGTGTGTGACCCAATAGGTTCGGTATAATGCGGACATGACTCAGAACATCTTCCGGACATAGGTCAACAGCCTTTTGTCAATAGCCAATAATCAACAGCGGAGCCATGGACACCCATGTTGACTCCCGCACATACACGAAGAAACTTCGAGTGAACCATTATGTTTAGTCATGTACCATTCCCTTTGCTTCGCGATATATGACAAAGTTAGAGGAGAGAAGTTTGGAACCCATGTGTAACAACTTTTGAACACAAGCCACTCGTTATCCTCTTTGCTCGTTTGTCCCTTTTCTCGTTATCGTATTCCGGTATCCCCGTGACTGAATCACAATGCGTCTGGCCAGACTATAATGGATACCGTCATACCGAGTGGGCCCGAAGTGAATATCTTCTTCATCGTGAAGGAGCAAATCCCATTCTTGAACTATCACAGTCACTAGCCACACCATCTGACATACCCAGAACTTATTTTACTACTTCCCATTTACGGGAGGATTCATCTAAGAACCAAAGCATGTCTTCCTGTGTGAAGCAACTCGATACTCTCATGGTCTAAGGAATTACGTATATGATAACATTTCATGATATGACTTATAACGTAGTTACGATGTGATCTCTAAGTATATCATTCAATACTGGGGTCGGTTCAACATCATTGTTCTGCTAACAATATGTTCCCATTACTACTGACATCCTTGTTACAAGAACAATGTCCATGATTAAGAAAACGTAATAATCAGTTAGCACATGAGCTGGTCTTAGAGGCTAAACCAGGAACTCTTGGTGTTTACATTTCCACACATGCAAATGAGTTTTCTTCTGAATCTCATAGTCAGGGTCATTGCAATTATAGCACAGAAATATAAACATTAATTACGAACGTGGAAATATATATATAATAACATTTTATTATTGCCTCTAGGGCATATTTCCAACAGTCTCCCACTTGCACTAGAGTCAATAATATTGTCAGTGCTTGAGCACTTTACACCTATGGCATACCGGTGTAATAAATGCCTCATTTGTGGTATAGACCTCATCTTCGGATCTGACGTTTCAAGCCCGTTTGTATGTTGCATATCTTCGCGTTTTCACGCTATCATAAAATTCACTAATTTTATCAGTTTAGCTTTGTATATGTTTGAATCATTTGGTAGGACCTTGGTTCCTTAGAATAAGTCATGAAATCATTCATCAATGTTCCATGAGCTTCAAGCATCTAGGAAACCATACCATGTTCATAAATGAACTGATGATTCAAAATACCCTCCCTTATTACTTCTTTAAGCAACAATATACTTAGCCTCTGTTATAGAATTCGCAACAGTATCTAACTTTAACAAAGTTCCTTCATACTGTGCCACCCTTATGTGTGAAACACATAATCCCAATTAAAATCGAAAATCGATCGGAGTAAGTATGAAGACTGAATTGGTGTAACTGTTTACATCAAAATTCAGCTGGTGTAACTTATTACAACGAGCTCTTCATTATCTCCATTTTCCGAGAAACATATCTTATCTATCATAAGTTTAACTTTTCACTATTTGTCCAATGATCAACATATTGATCACTTTGGGATCTTGCTCATAACCTTTTGAAGCACTGGACATATCTGGTCGTTTTACATATTATGGTGTACATGATTAATCCAAACACACGGGTGAGTGGAATTCAATTCACGTGTTTTTGCTTATCTGTGTTCATCAACACCGATTTCTGCAAACAACTTTTCACCACGACTTCGGCAAGAACATGTTTCTTGGCATTTCATACTAAACTACTTTAGTATCATGTCAATATGTAGTGTTGGCTTTAGCATGATCAGGCACTTACTATCTTCATAGATCACTATGCTCAATACTAATGCTATATCAGCCCAAGTTCTTCAACCGAAAACTATTTCCAATGAAGTCCTTATTCGTGTCAAGAAATTTATATCATTTCTAATCAACAATATGTCATCTACATAAGGTTTTAGAAATATTATTCAGCTCCCACTTACTTTCTTGAATATTCAAGCATCTTCGTTATTCCTGATGAAAACAAACTCTTTTGGCAATTTCATCACAACGAAAATTCCAACTCCATTATGCTAGCTCCAGTCCATCACTGGATATCCAAGGCTTGCATCTATTTTAGCATCCTTTGAATCGACAAAACATTCCGGTCGTATCACATATACGTCCTTTGTTATATTTCCGTGTAGGAACTTTGTTTTGACGTTCATTCTACCATATCCTATAAATGAGATATGTAGTAATTGCTAATATAACCCGAACTGACTAAAGCATCTCTACGGTCGAAACTACTTCGCCGTAGTCAACCTTTGAACTTGCTAGAAAACAATTTTCCAACGAGTTGAGCTTTATGGATAAAACAATTTCATCCGAATCAATTATAGATCCACATATATATATATTCTTCAGACTTTTAGTCTTTCGGAGGGTCTACCAAGTTCAAAACTTGACTTACTTCCATGGATACTATCTCGGATTATTTGGAATTTAGCCAAATCCCGGAGTCAGGGCCCATCAACGCTTCTTTGTATATCACAGGTTTATCATTGTCGAACAACAATATCTCGTTTTACATATCATGAATGTTTGTACGAGTTTTGTCTAACCTGTGTGGTTCAGCTGCGCACTTCTCTGAAGATTCAACAATCTTTGACAAGTTTCACTGTCCTCCCACTCACTCTTTTGTAAGAAACTATTTTTCTTCAAAATACATTGTTCTTAACAGCAAACAGTTTTGCTTTTGTGTAGTGATAGAGGAATACCAAAACTTTTGGCATAACCTTAAGAAAGTAGCACTATCTGATTTGGGGTTTTGAGTATGTCAAACATATGCCTCATATACCCAAATTTTAAGAAAAGACAACATGGTTTTAACAGTCCATACCACATCTAATATGGTGTCATTTCAACAGATTTGATGGTGCTCTTTTCAGTGTAAAAGCTGTAGTCACTAACGCATAACTTTAATAAGTATAATGGCAAATTGATAAACGTCATATTTGATCTTACCGTGTCATACATGGATTGATTACATCTCTCGAACACTTTACTCATAGTGGTGTTCCGGGAGACGCAAGTTATGACACTTCTTCACAACTCATCAGACGTTCGCTAAATTTGTAACTCAAATATTACTTTCTACAATCTAATTTGCAGAAGCTTTATTTTCTTGTTACAATGAATTTCTATTTCACTCTAAAATTCCTTGAACATTTCAAAGATTTCAGACGTATGTCTTTATTGAACAGATATCCACATATCTACTTCAACTCATGAGTGAAGATAGGGAATCCACTGCACACAACTACACTTATTGGACTACACACATCATCATGTATGATTACCAATGGTTTAGTTGCCCGTTCATGTATGGCCTATCAACGGTGTTTTAGTCACATTACTTCGAGACAAAGATCGCAAGCGTCAAGTGATTCATAATCATATGACTCGAAAGTCCATCACTTATGGAAATTCTTCATGCATGTTATGTCACTTGTGATAAACGGCAGTGCCACATCTATGTGGTATTTCTGTCAGTCTTGCGACATTTAGCGTCAGTGTTATGGATGTTTAGTATTATTATCAAGATTCATAACATACAATCTATTCATAATGGAAGTATGGCCTTTACGTTATTCATAGCTTTGACCAACTCTCTTGCAACAAACATGATTCAAAATGATGTTTTGCAACAAGGCTAAAGTGTAGTAACAATTTACTCATCTTTAAAATGAATTATGAAGATAATCATAGAGTCAACACACGGTATAGTAAACCTTTTACCGTATTCCCGAGCGTGTCAAAACTCATCATTAGCTAGTCATAAAGGCCATAGTATTTCTTGCATCGAGTTGCAACAATATGCAATCGATGTGATATTCCGGTGATCAACAGTTTAATCACAATATACAGAATCCACAATTAACTGCTTAATCATGATTCCCAAGAATTACATCTCTTGACCAGCAATGAATTCATCTATAACTCCGTATGACTTTCATTTCTGAGCTGGTTATTCCAGTCTTCTTTCGTTTTGCCTTTATACGTATCATAGTTCTATTTCCAATGTCACTCCTACTCACAGAAGATCACACATGATCAAGGGTGGCGCAGGCCATGGACTTTCCGGCGTGTAAGTCTTACTAACACCCTATGGAACTTCCTTTCCCTTAATCCTCATCATCATATGATCATTGTTCTTCTGGATCCCACACATCAGTTTTGTTTAGAGCACAATGAACATTTTCACTAATGCTTACAATCATACATTGTACTAGATATCTTATATCCAACATTAATTGTCGTACTACTGAAAACTTATTTTTCAGTTCCATGAATATAACATAACTATCCCAAACTTTTCGAAGTTCGGGTTTCATGATGGTGAAGACAATGCACTTAGCTGTCGTGGAATTATAGCATTTGGGATTATGGAGATAAGTCACATCATCCATAGCATCAGCGGGAGAGCATCAAAAATTTGCGATACGACAAGCTCCTTCTCGACACTATTGAGGATAGTCCTCACAATACGGTACCAATCGTAAAGTTTTTACCAGATAAAACAGTTAATCAAAATCAATTGGGAAGGTGGTAACGCGAGCCATTATTCTACAACGATAATGCAAATACTAAGACTTTGTTCATAATTAAGTTGCACTTGTGATTAATCAATTTAATTACTTAGTGCGCTCCCACTCAGATCAATATCTCTCGTAATTGATGCTGGAGTGATTCAAGATCCAACCCAATCGTCCGCCATTGATGTGACATCACTGATGACTTAGACTGGACCGGTAGGCCAACTTGCCAATCACGCCAAAGGTGATTCTTGTTCATCTTTCGATGGGCGTGTTCCGGTAGCAAACTTTTATCCAAACCGTCAAGATAACCAAGTGTAATGTGCTGTGTGTTCTTTTAACACACCCGTCTTTTATGCGTCACACCGTGTGCACCCATGTGACATGACCTGCTCCGGTGTGAAACATAGTATAGACGGTGCTACAGTTGGGAGAACACTATCAACTTGATATTGTTTTGCGAGAGATCACCCTAATAAAACACGACTACCGCGCATCAAACAAGGGTGCATCAAAGGGATAAACATCACAGGCAGTTCATAAAATTATGTGATATAGTATAGCCCTTTGCTTCGTGAAGTCTTCATTGTCTTCACGTCGTCGTGGTTGAAGTCACCGTGTCCACCAACTTTGTCCTTGGCGCCGGGAACATCACCACGGCTTCCGGCATGTTGGTCGGGGTCCACCTCCGCATCGTAGATCATCACCTTTGCATCTATCTATTGCTTTGCCTCGAGATAATAAACAGTTCTGGCACGCAGGCCATAATTAAGTGACAATCATATGACTCCAGTCATCATGCCGTACCACGACACGCAGGTCGCGAATAAATATTACATAACATATAGCATCTCATACAAACACATTGCAAATCATGAAGGCTATACCACATCACATGCATACTCTGCAAAAACGAGTTAGATCGCCATCTACACGGGTTGTTGCAACTTTTATCGTGGTTGTTAAGCAGGTTTACAAGGCAAACGAGAAACCCTAGATAAAACAAAACACGATACTTCTTTTGTTGCTAGTTTAACATACGGGGTGCGTGCAGCAACTAATGCCACAAGCCAAACTTCGTTAAACGCGTGACCCCCGTGTGGATTTGAGTTCATAAAATCCACAAGCCCCTCCATGTTAAATCTTCTATTGCGAGATTAAGATGAGATCCAAGGAGTTTGATGTAGACCATGATCAAGGCAACCAGCATACTGAAAGCAGCATAGAGGGATCGATGGAAAACTCAATCCTTGTAGCAAAACCTCAACTTGCCATCAAGCATAGAAAAAATCACATGACAGGGAAGCAACAAGAAAATCAATGCCTCATATCACACATATGACCTAGACCTAAACATGCATCTAATCAAGGATCGCTCATGATACCACTGTTGGGAAACGTAGCAGAAAACAAAAAATTCGGCCTACGAATCAAGAACCCAAGATCATCCAAGAAGATTGCATACAAGGTTTTAGGTCATGGCTCACCAACCTATGTAGCGGAAGTAGAGTTGGTGAAGCTCGTGGACGTAGTGGAAGTAGCTCTCGCAAGTTCTCCCACGAACAGTCCGTCGATCAATCCCACGAACAAGTCCCGCGATCTAGTCCCACGGACAAGTCCCATGAACAAGCTCCTCGAAGAAGGGTCGAAGGTACAACCCCTCCATTAGTATCCACACATCCCGTAGCATCAATCCAGCAGCGCTCCGCCATCCAGAGATGAACGCCACCGAGAAAACTAGAGGGAGAAAACCCTAACGGATTCCGATCTAGAACAGCGTCTAAACCGGGGTCTAATTGTGGAGCAACGGGGTTTAGAGGAGGGAGGGTGGCGCATAGGCCTTGGGGACAAGTTGTGCTGCGCCCCCCACCCCTCCCCACATTATATAGGTGGCCAAGAGGCCCTTGGGGCGCAATAAGGGGGGTGGGGAGTCCAACTTGGACTCCCAAACCTCCCAAACCTTCCCACCGGAAACCTGCCATATTGGAGAGTTGGACTTTCCACCTGGAGGGGGATTCCTTCCCCTTGGTGCGCCCCCACCCCTTGGCCGGCCAGGGCAGCCTAGGTGGCTTTCCCCCCAAGGCTAGGGGCGCAGGGGAGTGGGTGGTACTGCCCATAACCTTCCGGAACCTTCCATGACCTTCTAGAAGCTTCCAGGACCTTCCGGGACATACCGGGACCGTTTCGGGACATTCCGGACACTTCTGGAGCACTTCCAGGACCTTCCGAGACCGTTCTCAGACGTTCCGGAGCCATCCGGATAGTTTCCAAGACCATCCGAGTTACAGTTTAAGCCACCCGATGACCGCGAAGGTTGTCGGGACACCCAACGATTATCCGGAAACTATTCCAGTTGATCCAGGACTTCCCCAGTACCATTCTCATATGTTCCGGAACCACCTGGGACTACTCCAGAGTGATCCGGACATAACCTTAAATACCCAGAACTACTTCTGGTGCCCTTATGAACAATTCCATAAATCTCCGGAACTACTTCCGGTACCCGTATGAACTATTCTGCTTTGCTTCCACTAAACCTTCTACCATACTAGTATTCTAACAGACTACTGCTCGTTAAGTGTGTGACCCAATAGGTTCGGTATAATGTGGACATGACTCAGAACATCTTCCGGACATAGGTCAACAGCCTTTTGTCAATAGCCAATAATCAACAGCGGAGCCATGGACACCCATGTTGACTCCCGCACATACACGAAGAAACTTCGAGTGAACCATTATGTTTAGTCATGTACCATTCCCTTTGCTTCGCGATATATGACAAAGTTAGAGGAGAGAAGTTTGGCACCCATGTGTAACAACTTTTGAACACAAGCCACTCGTTATCCTCTTTGCTCGTTTGTCCCTTTTCTCGTTATCGTATTTCGGTATCCCCGTGACTGAATCACAATGTGTCTGGCCAGACTATAATGGATACCGTCATACCGAGTGGGCCCGAAGTGAATATCTTCTTCATCGTGAAGGAGCAAATCCCATTCTTGAACTATCACAGTCACTAGCCACACCATCTGACATACCCAGAACTTATTTTACTACTTCCCATTTACGGGAGGATTCATCTAAGAACCAAAGCATGTCTTCCTGTGTGAAGCAACTCGATACTCTCATGGTCTAAGGAATTACGTATATGATAACATTTCATGATATGACTTATAACGTAGTTACGATGTGATCTCTAAGTATATCATTCAATACTGGGGTCGGTTCAACATCATTGTTCTGCTAACAATATGTTCCCATTGCTACTGACATCCTTGTTACAAGAACAATGTCCATGATTAAGAAAACGTAATCATCAGTTAGCACATGAGCTGGTCTTAGAGGCTAAACCAGGAACTCTTGGTGTTTACATTTCCACACATGCAAATGAGTTTTCTTCTGAATCTCACAGTCAGGGTCATTGCAATTATAGCACAGAAATATAAACATTAATTACAAACGTGGAAATATATATATAATAACATTTTATTATTGCCTCTAGGGCATATTTCCAACAGGTGAATCTACCCTAATACAAGGTGAACGATGAGAGGCTGTGTAGGAGTACACAGTGGGTTGTCTCTTTGAACACCGCCCTAAGCCCGAGTTCTTGTGTGGTGATCCAAGACGAAGAGTACTACCACATGTTGGGCACATGGACCCCCGCTCAACCTACTAACTCACCCCTTCTCAGTTCAATGAGTCACATTAGTTCGGAGTTCTGGTAGGTCTGTGGCACGGTATGCGAAGTGGAAGAACGGCTATTCAGACCGGCTTGGGACCCTGCACACATCTTCTGGGACCACATCGGTAAACCGGCCGGGTTCACGATGTGGATTCTAGCCCAGATAGGCGTCTCCATTGAATTTGAGTTGGCTGTGAGGTAAAAGTTGTGGGAATTATCCTCGGCGGCACCTCTTGAACGGTGTCGAGTACAAAGGCGGTAACTGATAGTTCCATGTGTGTAGCAGTACACCCCTGCAGGGTTAATAAACTATTCGAATAGCCGCGTCCGCGGTAAGGGACTACTTGGAGAGCTGTGCTCGATTATTAGACAACTTGAACTCGATACTTCTAAAACACACCAAGATAAGTGTGAGTGCTATGGTGTGCTCCTCGTGGGGAAGTCGAGGAAGTAACCATAGTGGTGTATTGGTTGGATATGTAGTGGACTCGTGTACGCTTCTTACCTCAAGTCTGGTACTCGTAGTTCAGGACTAGCCAAGTCAAAGCTGGCACTTCTGCAAGTGAAACCCCACCTCCCTTTACCTTGATACATGTGTATGAGTAGTATAGTTCCTATGTAAGTCTTGCTGAGTACGACTTTGTACTCACGTTTGATTATTCTATGTTTTAGATGAACCCACCTACCAGATGGTGGCTTCTACCCGAAGCTCGGAGATTGAAGGCTCAGACCAAGACCAAGCTAGTGTAGTCCCAGTCAGACGACTGGTTCCCTCGTGGAGGGCTTGTTTTTAGATAAGGCTTCTCTAAGCCATTTGTTAAACTTGTCTGTACTCAGACCTACTTTGCTTCCGCATGTTTGATGTAATGTTGGATCACAGACTTGTGATCTCTGTGTGCACTCTGTAAGAGTTATTAATAAAGATGTATACATTGTAGAGAATCGCAATGATACCTGTTGTTCATACTAGACATGTGTGTTGTGTGTATGTTTATAACATGCATGTCTTAGTATGGGTTTTCGAGACCTTAGTTGTGATCTGGCTGGCGGTCTTTTATACACCAAGTGGCCCTTAGATGTGCGCAGCTTGGGGCATCGCGATGCGATTGTTCGAGACTCTGTCTCGTGCACACTTTGATGTATGATCGAGCCCGCCCTAGACCTCGACTAAGTGATCGGGCTGGAGTAAGTCTATGTAAGAGTTATGAGATAGTCGATAGTATGGTTGAGGCGACTTGTCTGTGAATATGGGAGTTCATCACCCATACCATTTAGACTTGTGTGCGGACGATGAGGACCCATCTCAGTTGATCATCCGGCCTGGATGGGATGCCCCTCACGTACGATGCTTTCCGAGAACGTTCTGTGCTTGGCCTTGTCTGCTTAGACAAGTGGGTACGGTTCTCGGCTCTCCATATGACTATGTCGTAGCGGGAATTGCATACGCTAACCCCGGGTCCCGACATTCTCTCACTCCTCGTTGGTTACCCCAAGTGGAAGGTGAGATGTAGCGTAGCAGCAAATTTCCCTCGGTGAAGATACCAAGGTTTGTCTCCAGTAGGACTCGCAGAAATACAAGAAGGTGCCAACAGCGGAAGAAATTGGCTTCTGGCTAGGGAGTTGACAGGACCTACACACAGAAACAAATAACTTTTCTCCCAACGAGTACAGAGGAGTTGTCAATTCCTCCGACCTTGCTGTTTACAAAGGATCAACACAAGAGATAATAATAGTGGCAACTAAAAGTAAAGACTGACAGTAAACTAAGGGTGTAAACAATAATATGAAGATGGACAGGGGTCCCGTGATTTTCACTAGTGATGTCTCTCTCCCAAAAGACGATAAAAATGCTAGCGAGGTAAACAAATCACAGCTGGGCAATTGACAGAATTATGAAGGAATCGCAATGCTAACTATGCTACAAAGAAAGGAAGGGCTCAAAAGCAATGGGCAGTACGCCAAGGTAAGTAGACCGAAATCCAACTGCATTTACTACGAATCATCCACCTTGAGATATCTATCCAGAACAACTCGATGGTATTAAGTTGCGAATCCCACCCAAAGTGTAAACTCAAAGCAATAGACAACTGCATTAAAAGAACTTTGCGTAAAGTAAACAATCCTTGCACCGGCGGATACAAGCACCGTTGTTTTATCCCTGGTGGCAACAACACATCCCCTAGTCTTATGTTTTTGTCACTCAAGCTAGACATCAGGGGGCTGAACCCACAATCAAGCATAACGCTCCCTCTTGGAGTTGCAACAAACTACTTGGCCAAAGTAAAATACTGCAACGGAGAACATGCAAGAATTTACTCAAGAACAAACTATAAAAGAGAAGAACCAAATATATTACTCATCACAATCTGAACATAGTCTCATAATCCATCAGATCCCAGCAAACTCAGCATAGCAACAGCAGAAATTACAATAGTGCCTCGATCATGTAAAGCAGCTCACGAGGTCTCGAAAGTGGAAGCACAAAGAGGGGAGAAGTACATCACATAGCTACTGGTCACGGGCCCATGGTCCAAGGGGGACTACTCACGACACATCCGGGAGGCGTCCATGGCTATGGATGGTCTCCCGGAGGGGGTTCCTCCTTCCGGCAGGGTGCCGAGGCAGCTTCTCCAGGCAGCCCCGATCTTGAAACGGCGGCGGCGGCGGTACAGAGGCGAGTTCGCGGAAAATAGATCAATATTAGGGGTTTCCACCCCGAGGGATAAATATAGGCGTAGGGGGCCATCGAGGGGACCCACAAGGCATCCAGGAGGCCCCCTGGCGCGGCCTAGGGTGGGGCGGTGCCAGGGACCCTTCTGGAGTCCCTGTGGTAGGCCCCCTCCGCTACCTTGGTGATTCCGGAAGATTCCGGGTCGCTGATTTTTTATCTGATTTTTCCGGATTTTTTGGAGCACTTTTAATGGCCAGAAAACCTGAAATACAAAAACAGCAGAAAACACCAACTGGTAGCTGGGTGCACTGGGTTAATAGATTAGTCCAAATATGCTCAAAAGTGTATGAAAGTTCAAGCAAAACATGGCAGTCACACAAAACAAGCATGGAGCAAGCAGAAATTATAGATACGTTTGGGACGTATCAGAGGTAAACAAATTACAGATGGAAAATTGACATGATTATAAACGCACCGCAATGCTAACTATGCTACAAAAGAAAGAAAGAGGCTCATAAGCATGGGCAGTACGCCAAAATAAGTAGATCGAAATCCATCTGCATCTACTACTAATCATCCACCTTGAGATATCTATCCAGAACGTCTCGCTGGTATTAAGTTGCGAGCCCCACCCAAAGTGTAAACCCAAAGCAACAGACAACTACATTAACAAGAACTTTGCGTAAAGTAAACAATCCTTGCAACCGTAGTGACAAGCACCGTTGTTTTCCCCCTTGTGGCCACAGCACATCCCCTAGACTCATGTTTCTTTCGCTCAAGCATGTCATCAGGGGGCATGTACCCACAATGGAGCATAACGTTCCCTATTGGAGTTACTACGTACCACTTGGCCAAAGCAATAAACAGCAACGGAGAACATGCAAGAATTACTTAGGAACAAAAATATAAGAGATAAAAACCAAATATATTACTCTATCGGGATCTGAACATAATCTCATAATCCATCGGCTCCCATCAAACTCAGCATAGCAAAAGCAGAAGAATTACATATGTGCCTCGATCATGTAGGGCATCTCACAAGGTCTAAACCATGAAGAACAAAGAGGGGAGGAGAACATTCAATAACTACTGATCATGGACCCATGGTCCAAGGAAAACTACTCACTAGACATCCGGGGAGCATCCATGGTGGAGAGGAGACTCCCGGATGTCAATCCTCCCTCCGGAAGGGTGCCGGGAAGGGTCCTGACGGTGCTCCCTATCTTGGAAGCGCGGCGGTGGCAGAACAGAGGCGAGATTGTAAAATAGGGTTCTGTCCTCGAAATTTTCCCGTAATGGAGAATAATTAGGCGAAGGGGGCATCCAGGGGGGCACCAGGGGCCTAGGCGCCCCCCTGGTGCGGTCAAGCCCCTGGTCGCACTAGGTGGCCTCCTGGGCGCCTGGTGGTGGGACCCTGGCCCTCCTTCGGGCTTTTGGAGTCTTCCGACACGCTGATTTTTTATCAGATTTTTCCTGGATTTTTGGAGCACTTTTTATATGGGGGAAAACTGAAATAAAAAATAGCAGAAAACAGGAACTGGCAGTGGGTGCACTAAGTTAGTAGGTTAGTCCAAATATGATCAAAAGTTTATGAAAGTGTATCTAGATCATAGCACTATCACACAAAACATGCATGGAGCGAGCAAAAATTATCGATACGTTTGAGACGTATCAACATCCCCAAGCCTAATTCCTGCTCGTCCTTGAGTAGGTAAATGATAATAGGCATAATTTATGTGGTGACATGCTAGCAACCATATAAGAACGTTGAAAGTAAAGAAATCAAGGTATGTAATTCAATTCAAGTCATAACATGCAAGAGTCTATATTAGCATTGAAAAAAGCAACGAAAGAACATTAAGTGCAAGAGCTCTCGCTGTCCGTGACTCGAATATCTCCAAATGGTGTTTGCGCGCAAGAAGGGGGATAGGGAATACGAGAGAGAAAAAATTATTTTTGTGTTGAGAACTCAATCTACTAAAGTTTCACACTTGTCTTTTTTGGAATCTTATCTTGACTCGTCCCCAGACCACTAGCCAGGTACAAGTCTATTTGATCCACTCCTTTTCGATATTTTGAGCACTCATGCAATGGATGAGCGTAAGCACGAGAGTTGACACTTAGGATGGCAAAGAGAGAATATGGTGGAGTAGGAAAACAAAAATAATGAGAAAGGCTCACATCAATGAGGACAATAATAGGCGAGAAGGCCAAATCATAGATATGATGTGAGGAGTACGGATTGCCATGCAACGGATGCACATATGAGCTGAAAAGCTCTCCAGTGGAACTAGTGGGGGCGCATCTAACTTGCTCGCTCATGAAGACCTGGAGCTCTTTGAGGAGGCTCATCCTTGGAATATACAAGCCAAGTTCTATAGTGTGAAGGTCCCCACATAGCTATATGCATGAATGATCATCTCTATGGAGTACAATGATAAGAGGGAGTACTAGTGTGGATCTTTCAAAAGGATAGTAGTGTTGCCCCTTTCTCTCTTTTTCTTTTCTTTTTCTCTTTTTTCTATTTTTTTGGTGGCCTCAATGGCTCTTTCTATTGAACTCTCATTTGTCCTATTTGGGATCTTTTATTTTGTCCACTTTGGGATCTTTTCCTCACTTAAGGGCAACACTCTAATTTACAAGAGGGTATAGAAGATCTTTCACACTTTACAAGGTACTCAAATCATAAAGAAGATGTAGCTATCATGATGTATGCAATGTATGCCGCTGTCAGTGTAGGAGGAACATGTATGACATGAAGATCAAGTCATGAAGAGGTGGATGTTGCATGGCAATATATCTCGGAAAGGCTATGGAAATGTCTTGATAGGTAGGTATGGTGGCTGTTTTGAGGAAATATATAAGGAGGTTTATGATGACAGAGCGTATCATGCCTAGGGTTTGGATGTACCGGCGAAGGTGGACACCAACTCTCGGACTAAGAAGAAGGCTAGAAAATATGAGGAGGTGGAAGTGTCAACTTTCAATACTTACATTAGTCTGAAGAACTCATGCACTTATTATCGGTAACTCTCAATCTAATAACGAGGTTCACAAAGAGACAAGTACCCCGAGGAGGAGTGTATGGGGGTTTGGTTATCCTTGCGCATCCTCGACTCATCGTACGTGAGTGTACTCTAATATCCGATCCCTCCAAAGATTAGCGATCCATCTAGTAGCTAGAGTTCTCAACTAGTTTTGTAGGGTTTTGAAAATAAACACGGATTGCCCAAAATACGACACCTATCACTAATAGGCTAGATCTCTTGACACCAAAATTTCAAACATTACTCACATCAATACCTCAAAACTATTGCAAGTTACTACTAAAATTAAATAGCAACCTCAATTACCTACTCTCGAAACAAGACACAACTCAGTGCAACAACCAACTCTCTTAACAAGATAAACATGAAAACTAAAGAGAGTTCCAGCAACAAACTAAACAAAAGCCAAGGCTCTTGCTAAAGACAAACTAAGACTAAAACTAAACATGGCAGTAGCTACGAAAAGATAAAGAACACACAACAGCAAAAAGATAAGCATGAAGAATCCTATGATGTGTTCTAGATTTTGAAAGTGGAGCGTGTTTCTCTCCCACACAAAGTAAGATGGGGTCTAAATTGTTATGAACATCAAGCAAAGCTAAAGAAAACTAAAAATAAAACCTAAGAGTGAGACGCTCCAAGTCGCCTGGAGAAAAAACGGGGATTTTTTTGCAAACTGCTTGCCACCTGGGCTATATAAAGACCACCACACTCCCACCCCTTTCTAGGGTTTCCCTAGCCATAAAATTGCAGCCACCCCCTCCACTTTGCCCCCAATTTAGCAATTTTGCCCAATTTTCGCCCAAATTCTAGCCCCATGCGATCTGGACCGTTGGATCGGCCGATCCAACGGCCCAGATCAACCCATCCTCCACCCACCTACCTCTATTCTCAACCTCCACGCCGACCGCACCGTGGAGCCGCCGCCGCCGCCGGTAGCAGCCGCCCCGCCTCCAGGTCGCCTTCTCTGCGTGCCCCTCTCTTCTCTTCCCTCTCCCTCACGCCCTCTCTGTTCCTCCACAGGTCGGTCGCCGCCGCCATTGGCAGGCTCATGGAGCTCGAGCCGAGGCGCCATGGCCGGTGTGCCTTCGGACCGCCGCAGGCCGTCGCCGGGGCCGGATCCGCCCCTCCCTTCGCCCTGCGCCGCCAGCCACCACTCGCCGGACCCCACCGCGCCACGCCACCGCGCCGGAAGAACGCCGCCTGCGTCCTGGATCGGGAGACGAGGACGAGGTCGCCCCGCTCGCTCGCCACCGGACCGCAGCTGACCTGCCAGCCCGAGTCGGCCCATGGCGCCCCTCGGCCCATGGCGCCCCTCGGCCCACCAGGCGCCTCCAACCAGGCCAGATCCAGGCTGATTTGGGCCACGGCCCGCAGGGTGAGCATCCCCCTTTTCTTTTTTTTTCTTTTTTTTTCAGTTACGGTAGTAGGCTCGGCCCAGCACTGGTTAGGTCGTAGTAGCCAGTTTCGGCCCGATAGATGTTTTTTTTCCTTTTCTAGTTTGTTTAATTGCAGATTTTGTTAGTATCTTGCGATGCCCGTATCTTTTAGACCGTAGCTCGGATCGCGACGCGTAAAACATGAAACTTGCTTAGAATTTTGTGTAGATTATTAAAATGTGCTCCTTTGCCATGTTTGACTTTGTTTACATGTTGTTTACCTGCTAGTTACAACTGCTTGCCACTGTAAACTGTAACTGCCATAACTTTTGAACCGTTGCTCTGTTTAAAATGTTCTTTATATGTAACTTGACTAGAATTGCGTGTAGATTGTGTTTATGCTGCTCTTGCTTGCTAATAAAAATAATAAAATATGGTTTAGGGCAGAACAGTACCAAATGCTTAAATTATCGTGGAGCACTTAGTGATATGCCATGTTTAGGTTGTGCCCCACTTAAATTGACTAGCATAGATAGTTTACTTTGTGCTTCACCTCTTTCCATGTTTGTGTGCTATGCCATGCTTGAGTGAGATGCCATGTTAACAACCTTTGTTGATCACCTGTAGCTAAACAACTTGAACCTTTCCAAATGTGCGGTATCGTTGTGTGACGAGTACTCCACTTAACCTGTTAGTAACCGCTCTCGACGGTAGGTGTGATGTCTCATGTTGCCTTCTTGTTGATGCTTGCTCGTGTTTGCTTAGTAGTAATAGATGCTTGCTCGTCGATTGCCTTTTCCAGTATTTCCTTCTTGCGTGCTTCCGCGGGTACCTCTCGGAGACGATGTGAGCTTGCGATCAACTACACCTTCGGAACCCGACTTATCAACAGGCAAGGACTATACATTACTTATGATCCATTCTATTTCAACCAGGGGTTTGCATGCTAGTCTAGGATAGGTTCGATGTTTGATCCTACCACATGTTTACAACCTCTTTCAAATCGATACAGCCATGTCCCCACCCAGCAAACCTTGTACTGCTATGTTACTATTGCTCGTTGCTCAGCCCCTGCTTAGTATGCATGCTTAGGATGCTACGATGTTACCCTGTTACTCCTTGGTTTGGGCTATCACATTATTATATTGTTGTTGATGATATGATTATTATTAATGTTGACTATATTCGACGAAGGATGGAAGGTCTAGGCTATCCCTCCCCGATGCTTTGTTGCATTTGAGTCACCTAGGATCCGAGTTCCGGGTATTGGTTTTAAGACTGAGCGTGCCTAAACGCATGTGAGATTCTATGGGGTCCCCTTTTCTTACCTACCTAGCTTCAAACATTTCCAGTGGTGGCCCAAGCTGATTTACCATTTGAAACCGTGTGTGTGCTGGTCGGCCGCCAGTAGTTTTCAAACCAACCTGGACCAGTGAGGACATAGTTCCCTTGCTGGCCCACCTTGTCCGGCTGAGGACCCGGTTTCCCATGTGTGATTAACCGGCTATCCAAACCTGCGACAGACGGTAGAGACCGATTCGAGAGCGCGACAGGCTTTTGAGTTGGGTGTCGACTCACCGAGGGCCACCCGGATTTGTTCGTTGTTAGTTAGAGGGACCTGTCGTTTCGGATCTCTCGGAACTAAATCATAAAATGGTTTCCTATAATGGGTAGAAACTGAGAGAGATGGGCATGCGTGCGGAGCCTTGTAATGGGCAGTTGGTACACCCCTGCAGGGTTAAATCTTTTCGAGAAGCCGTGTCCACGGTTATGGACGACTTGAGACCTACTCCTTGTTCATAGACAACAACAACTGAGATAATCTTAATAAACTTGATCAATGTGTGTGTGCCTTGACTGCTTCTTCTTCGTCGGGATGCGAAGAGGAGGACAAGGATAGGATAGGTGTTATGTTTGCGTAAGTAGTTGATAGCAAGACTTGTTGGAGGCAATTCCTCATCGAATGCTTGGCTTCTTACCCTACTCTCTAGATCGTTAGCCACTTCATAAATGCTAGTGCAGCATCAACCTCACCACTTACCCCATCCTTACTGTAAACTACTAGTTGTCGTAGAATGACGAGTGATGAAGTCCTTGCTGGGTCAGATGACCACTACAGTTGGATGCTGAGTACTTCTGTACTCATGATACTACCCCCAAACTCTTTTCAGGGTTCTTGATCGGCAACAGGTATGGTGATTTACGTTTCACGTGGAGACTCAACAACGACTAGTTAGGAGGATCCCGGCGGAGGGCCTGGACCCGTGTGGTTATGGGGATCGATGTTTTTCTCTTTTCCTCTAGGCATTTGTTGTAGTCTGTACTCAGACATGTATCTTCCGCTGTTGTATTGTATTAAGGCAGTCTTATGCCGATTGTATGAGATGTTGTGTCCTTGTATCTGTAATGTTGTGATATCATGTTGGAAATTCGCGGCATATGGCTATGTCATATGTCGCGGTGGGACCAATATGTGCTTCGTCCCCGGATCTGGATGGAAACATCTAGATCTAGAACAGTACCGCATATCGGGCCTTACAAGGACGTCCCAAAATAATTGGATATAAAGGTTCACACTATATATCCATAATAATGAAATCAACGGGAACATAGTTGTCATTGAAAATGATAAGAATATCGTCGATCTTCCCCCAAAGGTTTCTTTACAGAATAATCGACAAGACGAACACCAAAAGAACAAGAATCAAAGGGTTTCAATTCAAACATATCATACATTCTTTTGGGCATTATGGAGGTACTAGCTCCAACGTCACATAAAGCATAGAAAGAGAAGTTATTTATTTTAATTTTGATCATAGGGTCCCAACCATCATCTAGCTTCCTAGGTATGGAGGCTTATATCCTAAGCTTCTCCTCCCTAGCTTTGATGAGAGCATTTGTGATATGCTCCGTGAAGGCAAGATTAAGTATGCTAGTGTGGGGTTCTCTAGACATTTTGTGTAGTAAGCTAATAACTTCTGAGAGGGTGCAACTATCAAAATCAATATCACTACTATCAAAGGTGGTAGTAGTGTCATCTAGGCTCACTTGTTTGAAACCCTCTATGTTCATAGGAGTTTCTTCTTATACGGTTTTGGTATTAACATCACCATTAATAGGTCCAAGGGGACCATGAGTGCATTGGGTGCTAATAGTTTCGGTGTCCTCAACAATTTGGATAGTGGCAACTGTGTGGTGTGTAGGAAGGCTCTTAATTCTATCCTCTTCCTCTTTTTCTCTAGCCCATCTTTCTTTAAGTTTAGCCATCATCCTAATATTTTCATTAATTTGTAACTGGATAGCATTAATAGGACTGGCCTTGCTCTCCTCAATTGGATAGGTTCTAATTTTTAACATCTCAACATCAAGGGCTAAGCTGTCTACCTTCAAACAAAGATTATCTAATTTAGCTAACTTTTCTTCCACATTCTTATTGAAGGCTTTTTGGGTAGTGATAAAGTCTCTAAGCATGTTTTCTAATTCAGAAGTGGGGTTCTTGTTGCTAGGGTAGGTGTTGTTGTTCCCATAAGTGGATGGAAACGGTCTAGGATTACTAGCAAAGTTTTCCCTATAAGCATTATTGTTAAAGTTGTTTCTATCAATGAATTTCACATCTACTTGTTCCTGAGCAACCAAAGAATTTAAAGGAACATCATGAGGATCAATAGAGGGTTGCTTGGTAAGTAGAGGCATAATTAAATCAACTTTATCATTTAGGGAGGTAATTTCCTCGACAGAATTTACCTTCCTACCTGTTGGAGCGCGTTCGGTGTGCCATTGGGAATAGTTGGTCATCATCTCATCAAGGAGTTTGGTGGCAGCACCGAGTGTAGTTGACATAAAGGTTCCTCCCGCGGCCGAATCTAAAAGGTTCCACGAGGTAAAGTTCAATCCTGCATAAAAAGTCTGGATAACCATCCAGGTAGTCAAACCATGTGTAGGGCAATTCTTAACAAGAGATTTCATACGTTCCCAAGCTTGGGCAACATGTTCATTATCCAATTGTCTAAAATTCATAATGTTAATCCTCAATTGCATAATTTTAGCAGGTGGGTAGTACTTCCCAATAAAAGCATCTTTGCACTTATCCCAAGAATCTATGCTATTCCTAGGCAAAGATTGAAACCAGATTTTAGCTCCGTCCCTCAAAGAGAAAGGAAAAATCTTGAGCTTAACAACATCACCTTCTACTTCTTTATACTTTCGCATATCACATAATTCAACAAAATTATTCAAGTGTAAAGCAACATCATCTCCAGCACCAGAGAATTGATCTCTCATAACAAGGTTCAGCAAAGCAGGTTTAATTTCATAAGAGGTAGCTGAAGTGGCAGGTGTGGCAATAGAAGTGTAGATAAAGTCTTTGTTGTTGTGACTGGTGAAGTCACACAACTTGGTCTTTTCAGTGGAACCCATAGTAGCAGCAAGTGTGGCAGATTTTTTTGTAATTTTTGATATAAGACACAAAGATAAAAATTGAAAGGTAAACTAACAAGACTAAAAATTAAAGGTAAAAGATAGTGGGAAACTCCCCTATCTTATCACTCGAAGTCCCCGGCAACGGGGCCAAAAAATTGCTTGATGGCGTGGAAGTGGTAATGGCTTCTCGCCCTCCATTGGTTACCCCAAGTGGAAGGTGAGATGTAGGATAGCAACAAATTTCCCTCGGTGAAGATACCGAGGTTGAAATCGACTAGTAGGACTCCGGCGATGATAAGTAGGTGTCAGCGACGCACCTGACGCAGACCTGCACACAATACAATTAACTTTGCTCGCAACGAAGTTCAGAAAGGTTGTCAATCTCTCCGGTCTTGTTGTTTACAATGGGTCAAACACACAAGGGATAATGATAATGATAATGGTAGCAACTGAAAATAAATGCGAGAAAATAAATGAGCTTGTAAATAGTGATGAGAATATGGACTGCGGTCCCGTGATGTTCACTAGTGATGTCTCTCTCCCAAAAGATGATAAAACTGCTATGCGAGGTAAAAAAATTGCAGATGGGCAATTGACAGGATTATAAACGCACCGCAATGCTAACTATGCTACAAAAGAAAGGAAGAGGCTCATAAGCATGGGCAGTACGCCAAACTAAGTACACTGAAATCCATCTGCATCTACTACTAATCATCCACCTTGAGATATCTATCCAGAACATCTCGCTGGTATTAAGTTTCGAGCCCCACCAAAAGTGTAAACCCAAAGCAACAGACAACTTCATTAAAAGGAACTTTGCGTAAAGTAAACAATCCTTGAACCGTGGTTACAAGCACCGTTGTTTTCCCCCTTGTGGCCACATCACATCCCCTAGACTCATGTTTCTGTCACTCAAGCGTGTCATCAGCGGGCATGTACCCACAATCGAGCATAATGTTCCCTCTTGGAGTTACTACCTACCACTTGGCCAAAGCAATAAACAGCAATGGAGAACATGCAAGAATTACTTAGGAACAAAAATATAAGAGATAAAAACCAAATATATTAATCTATCATGATCTGAACATAATTGCATAATCCATCAGATCCCATCAAACTCAGCATAGCAACAGGAGAAGAATTACATAAGTGCCTCGATCATGTAGGGCAGCTCACGAGGTCTAAACCATGAAGAACAAAGAGGGGAGGAGAACATCACATAGCTACTGATCACGGACCCATGGTCCAAGGTAGACTACTCACAGCACATCCGGGAAGCGTCCATGATGGAGGAGAAGCTCCCGGAGGTCGATCCTCCCTCCGGCAGGGTGCCAGGAAGGGTCCTGACGGTGCTCCCGATCTTGGAAGCCCGGCGGTGGCGGAACAGATGCGAGATTGCGAAGTAGGGTTCTGTCCTCGTAAGTTTCCCGTGACGGAGAATAAATAGGCGAAGGGGGCAGCCAGGGGGCCACCAGGGGTCCAGGCGCCTCCCTGGCGCGGCCAGGCCTCTGGCCCGCCAGGTGGCCGCCTGGGCGCCTGGTGGTGGGCCCCTGGCCGTCCTTCGGGCTTCTGGAGTCTTTCGACACGCTGATTTTTTATCTGATTTTTCCCTGATTTTTGGAGCACTTTTTATATGGGGAAAACCTAAATAAAAAAATAGCAGAAAACAGGAACTGGCACTGGGGTGCACTGAGTTAGTAGGTTAGTCCAAATATGATCAAAAGTGTATGAAAATGTATCTAGATCATAGCAATATCACACAAAACATGCATGGAGCGAGGAGAAATTATCGATACGTTTGAGACGCATCAATGGGCGCTACACCACAGTGGCAGTGGCTAGGCCCTCAACGGTAACCGGCGGACGGTTGGTTGTCCTGTGGCATGGCGGTCTTCCCATAACCCGAAGAGTGGCGTGCTCGGACCACAACAAGTAACCATTGTGAGAAGGGAAACCGACCCTAGCAGATGGACCATGGTGTCGAGGGCATCACGGCTTTCTTCCTCAGTGCAACCGAGGAGCTGGGTAAGTACCAGGCGGGATGCCCGGATCGAGCGGCTCAGATAGGCAAGGACGTATGTTCAGAGGTTTGCAGGTTGGCGTTCTCGAGGTTGAAATTTGACAACCTGGGCCTGGATCTGAACAGCGTCTACGCGAGCATTCCGGACCCGGAGGAGAGGAAGCATTTGGAGGACAAGTGCCATAAGCATGCCGAGAAGATCAGCACCATGATGGCCAAGGGGAAGTGATCCCATGTAGCACCTTTTACCTTGTTTTACCTTTACCGGATTGAACTCTTGAAGGGATGTAATAATGCACTTGGTAGCTTGTCTCTCGTGAGGCGGGCTATGAGAGATTCCGAAGTGTTAGCTTCCGCGATACTTGTTGTGTCTTCTACATGTGAGTGTTGTGAATCCACAAGAGGGTTTGTGTGTGTTCACTTGTGGAGAAGCGTGAGGCGTGTCGCCCCGATCGTAGTCGAGGGGCGGGCTCAATCGCTTATGCGAAAAGTGATGCACAATCTAACACGCGTCTTTTGAGGGTTGATAGCACCATCCGGTATCCAAACATCGCGATGGGAAAGGATTTTCCGAGAATGCTAGTCCCAGCTCCGGAAACAACTTCTCGGGGAATAGAAGTTTCCAAATGCTGGAGACATAGGGAATCGGGTCCCCGTGACGCGCCCGATCAGTGGGACTTTTCCAGTGACAATACATCTGCGCGTACTCGCACGGGGTGAATGCAATTGAAGAACCTTGCACCAAGCTTTCTGGGTGGACCCAAAACATAATCCACACAAATTGAACCATCCCATAGCGCACTATGTGCAGGGCCAACCCATAGGCCACCCGCCCTGGGCCCCTAGGAGGTACAGGCCCAGGTGGTAATCCGATATACAGTATACTGTGCGGTAGAAATAAGCAAAAAATTAATGTTTGGCCCAAGTCCACCAACGTAACTAGCAGTCAACATCACTCACGAATCTGACGTCCTGTGATAAAAGGGGCTGAGATGAGGCACAACTGTCGAGGAAGCAAGATTATAGCCGACGTACATCGTCATTATTTGCCGCATGAATCAAGATTGAGAATGTGGAAATTAAGTTAATTAAGTTTTCGAATCACTTACTCAGGCCCGGACAAATGATTGATTTACATATTCAAAGCAATTTATGTGAGGGACTTTCTTTGACAGAATATATAATTTCCTGGTATGCAGCCCGCAAAGGGGTTGTAGATACTACTGTACGAACAACAAATGATGGATATCTTACACAATCGCCGGCCCTCCTTCTAGTGCCACATGTCGGGGGGCCGCCGCCAACGTGGGTGTGCGCCTCCCTGATGGCTTCGAAGTGATAATGGCTTCTCGCCCTTCGTTGGTAACCCCAAGTGGAAGGTGAGATGTTGGATAGCAGCAAATGTCCCCTATGTAGAGGATAGGATTTGTCTCCCGTAGGACTCCGGCGATGATAAATAGGTGTCAGCGGCGCACCTGACACGGATCTGCACACAAGATAATTAACTTTGCTCCCAACAAATTTCAGAGAGGTTGTCAATTTCTCCGGTCTTGTTATTTACAAAGGATCAAAAACACAGGATAATGATAATGACAGCAACTGAAAGTAAATACTGAAAAAGTAAATAGCTTGTAAACAGTGATGAGAATATGGACCAGGGTCCCGTGATGTTCACTAGTGATGTCTCTCTCCCAAAAGACGATAAAACTGCTATGCGAGGTAAACAAATTATAGATGGGCAATTGATAGGATTATAAACGCACCGCAATGCTAACTATGCTACAAAAGAAAGGAAGAGGCTCATAAGCATGGGCAGTACGCCAAAATAAGTACACCAAAATCCATCTGCATCTACTACTGATCATCCGTTGAGATATCTATCCAGAACATCTCGCTCGTATTAAGTTGCGAGCCCCACGCAAAGTGTAAACCCAAATCAACATACAACTTCTTTAAAAATAACTTTGCGTAAAGTAAACAATCCTTGCAACTGCGGTTACAAGCACCGTTGGTTTCCCCCTTGTGGCCACAGCACATCCCCTAGACTCATGTTTCTGTCACTCAAGCGTGTCATCAGGGGGCATGTAACCACAATCGAGCATAACGTTCCCTCTTGGAGTCACTACCTACTACTTGGCCAAAGCAATAAACATCAACGGAGAACATGCAAGAATTACTTAGGAACAAAAATATAAGAGATAAAAACCAAATATATTACTCTATCGGGATCTGAACATAATCTCATAATCCATCGGCTCCCATCAAACTCAGCATAGCAAAAGCAGAAGAATTACATATGTGCCTCGATCATGTAGGGCAGCTCACAAGGTCTAAACAATGAAGAACAAAGAGGGGAGGAGAACATCACATAGCTACTGATCACGGACCCATGGTCCAAAGGAAACTACTCACGGCACATCCGGGAAGCGTCCATGGTGGAGGAGACGCTCCCGGAGGTCGATCCTCCCTCCGGCAGGGTGCCGGGAAGGGTCCTGACGGTGCTCCCGATCTTGGAAGCGCGGCGGCGGCGGAACAGAGGCGAGTTTACGAAATAGGGTTCTGTCTTCAGAGTTTCCCCGTGACGGAGAATAAATAGGCGAAGGGGGGCAGCCAGGGGGGCCACCAGGGGTCCAGATGCCCCCCTGGCGCGGCCAGGGCCCTGGCCGCACCAGGTGGCCGCCTAGACACCTGGTGGTGGCCCTTTGGCCCCACTTTGGTGATTCTGGAAGACTCCATTGCGCTGATTTTTTATCCGATTTTCCCAAATTTTTGGAGCATTTTTAATATGAGGGAAACCTGGAATAGAAAAACAGCAGAAAACAGGAACTGGCACTGGGGTGCACTGAATTAGTAGGTTAGTCCAAATATGATCAAAAGTGTATGAAAGTGTATCTAGATCATAGCAATATCACACAAAACATGCATGGAACGAGCTGAAATTATCGATACGTTTGAGACGTATCACTCCCTCCCTGAGTTCCTCCTCCCGGAAGGATTCTTCGTGAGGGCGCAGCCGTGGCCGTGTTGGGGGCGTGTCCTTGTTTCTTGTGGAGGTTGCTGTTGGCGTCGAAACGACACTAATACTGGGAAGAGATGCGAGCAAACACGGTGGTTTACCCAGGTTCCGGTCGCTCGGAAGCGTAAGACCCTACTCATGCATGTTCGATCTTTCTTGTAGGTGTTTGATACGTCTCAAACATATCGATAATTTCTGTTCGCTCCATGCATGTTTTGTGTGATATTGCTATGATCTAGATACACTTTCATACACTTTTGATCATATTTGGACTAACCTACTAACTCAGTGCACCCCAGTGCCAGTTCCTGTTTTCTGTTGTTTTTTATTTCAGTTTCCCCCATATAAAATGTGCTCCAAAAATCTGGGAAAAATCACATAAAAATCAGCGTGTTGGAAGCCTCCAGAAGCCCGAAGGAGGGCCAGGGGCCCACCACCAGGCGGCCACCTGGCGTGGCCAGGGGCCTGGCCGCGCCAGGGAGGCGCCTCGACCCCTGGTGGCCCCCCTGGCTGCCCCCCCATTCGCCTATTTATTCTCCGTCATGGGAAACTTCCAAAGACAGAACCCTATTTCGCAATCTCACCTCTGTTCCGCCGCCGCGCGCTTCCAAGATTGGGAGCACCGTCAGGACCCTTCCCGGCGCCCTACCGAAGGGAGGATCGACCTCCGGGAGCTTCCCCTCCACCATGGACGCTTCCCGGATGTGCCGTGAGAAGTCTACCTTGGACCATGGGTCCGTGATCTGTAGCTATGTTATGTTTTGCTCCCCTCTTTGCTCTTCATGGTTTAGACCTCGTGAGCTGCCCTACATGATCGAGGCACTTATGTAATTCTTCTGCTGTTGCTATGCTGAGTTTCTGTCAGAACCCTCTTTTAGGTATGTGCTAGGGTTAGCTAGTGCCTTTGCATCATGTCAAAATTTCAAGAAGAAATCTTGGAAATCAAATTCAAAATCAAAATGGGAGAAGGAACACCCCCCAGATGAATTAATTCAAAAGGCCAGATAAAAATCTTTTCCAAAAAATCATGTTAGAGTTTTGAAAAGTCTTATAAATGAGTGTGATCACATATCAAGTGATGTGGGCCCCACCCCATGCTCATAGATTTTTCAAATATTCAAATAGTACCTTGGAATTAAAGAAATCCCCCTATTTCATTTAAAATTCAAATCATTTGAATTTTAAAAATGTTGAAACTTCATAAGTGGTTAGTCTATATTATTATGAGGCCATGTAAAAGTTTTCAGCATTTAATAAAATGGTTTGGTATTTTTATCAGAGCCAAAACAAATTACAGAAAAAGAAAGGAAAGATTAAACAGAGAAAAAAGGAAAAACTTACCTCCCGCCAGGGGCGAGGCCCACCTCTCCAGCCGGCCCAGCCCACCAGGGGAACTCCCCTGTCGTCTTCCACCCCGCGCTGCCAAGCAGCTCGGTGGCGCGGCGTCGACGCCGTGGACGCCACCTCGACGCCCAGGACCTTCCAGGCCGCCCCAAGCCTCCAAAGTGCGCCACGGAGACGCCCTCGGCTCCCTCTCTCACTTTCCCCCATCGCCGCTTCGTCTCGCGCCTCCTCCTCGCTTTCCCCTTTTCCCCCGAGAGCAGCCGCCGTTCGTCGACGCAAGAACCCGTAGCCAACGCCGGAGATAGGCGAGGAGAACCTGTCCATCGTGCGCAGTGTCGCCGTTTACCCCGATCTGGAGAAGATGGCGTGCTAATCGAGCCCGAGGACGACGCACGCTTCACCGAGAGCTCGCCGGACCCGGAAGCCGCCGTCGTCGATTACTCCGGCCACAGAGCTCCTCCGACCACACCACCGCCTCCACTGCAACCGTGGTGAGCTTCTGCTTCACCCCATCTACTACACGGCCACCCTCTTGTCCCGTACCGTGTTTTGCCATTAAGGTCGGAGCTCCTCGCCGCCGAGATCCATGGAGACGACCCCCTGTTGCGCAATCGAGCCCGCCTCCTTGTCTGACGTCTTCGCAGTGCTCCAAAGCTTCGATTGCGACCATGTCTGCTTCTGTTGGTGCACCGCAGCGACTTCCACCCCGGACCCGTGCCACAGCCACCGCCCGAGCACGTCGTCGACGAGCTTCCGGCGACTCCCGAGCCTCCCCGTGTGTGCGGGATGAACTGCGCGTGCATGGGCTCCATTTTGATGGCCTTGGCTTGGCAAATGGTGGCCTGTGCCGCCGTCTTGCGCAACTCCGCCGCGTCGGTTGGTCGCCGGCGACTAGCCGCCGGCAAGCCTGACGTGGCCGGGGTGGTTAACCACTAAACCAACCCCCCTGGGTCACTTAGAGGTGGGCCCAGCCCCCTCTAATCCTCTCTGTTAGATTAATCTAACAGGGAAATTAGATGAGAGGCTGACATCCCTGGCCCACTGGTCAGTTTGACCGGGGTCAAAAACCCCTGACGTCATGCTGACGCAGTGCTGGCGCAATAAAGGTTTTTCTATTTTAAAAGAATTCCAGAAATTCCAGAAAATACCCCAAACTTTGGAAATTCATAGAAAATTCATATTAACTCCAAATTGGACAAATAATATATGAAAAATGATCAGGAGAAAATTATCTTTCCAAATATGCAACTTTCAACTCTGTTTGAGTTGAATTTAAAATGTGATCAGTAGCATTTGCTATTTGATTTAAATGGAATTAAATCAAATTTAATTCAAATATTTTGGCAACTTGAACCATGGCAACATGCTACATTTCACTTACACATCAGAGGCATATCATACACATTTGAAGATAATTCAAAATGATCAAACCATATCACATATTACTTGGATAATGTTGAATTCAAATGTGGAGTTTGAATTTGCATTTTAAATGCAATATATTCCACTTAAATGGAATTGCCTCACACATCAAAATTATACTTCAAGATTTAACATCCCAACATGTGCTTGAGCATTGCATTCATATTGATTGCTACTTTGTGCTTTGTTTGCCGAGTAGAGGTGGAACCGGAGCAAGAGGTCACCCCCTTCGCTGAAGATCCAGAACCCGAACCTCGTCAGCAAGGCAAGCAAAACCCCATTGATCATGTCGATAAAATCCCACTTCCCTCTCATGTCTCGCTTATGCATTGTTTAGGATGATCACCATGCTTCGTTTCTACCGCATAGATGAACCCATGCCTTTGCATGACCTATCATTTTGTCACAGTAGTAAGCAAACCACAATCCTAGCAACTGTAGGAGTTGTTTGATATCATGTGGCCCCTGTAAATGTTACCGCTTATTGCATGCTTAATATGATACCATGTTGTTACTGTGATGTGAGTCGGGATGGTAGTGATCATGTTGATGATGGTAGAAAAGTGTTGGTGAATCGACCCTAATACAAGGTGAACGATGAGAGTCTGTGTAGGAGTACACGGTGGGTTGTCTCGTTGAACACCGCCCTAGTACGAGTTCTTGTGTGGTGATCCAAGATGAAGGGTACAACCACACATTGGGCTCACTGACCCCTCTCAACCTATTAACTCATCCCTTTCGATGTCCAAATGTCGCAGTAGTTCGGAGTTCTGGTAGGCTTGTGGCCTGGATGCTAAGTGAGAGAACGGCTCACCCGAGACCGGCTTATGCACCACGCACACATCGCTTGGGTCCACTTCGGTAAACCAGCCGGGTTCACGATGGTGGTAGCCAACCCAAGTAGGCGGCTTTCTTGGACTAGATAGGCTATGAGGTAACAGTTGTGGTGAGCATCCTCGCTGGCACCCCTTGAATGGTGTCGAGATCAAAGGCGCTAAATGATGGTCATGTGTGTGTAGCGGTACACCCTTGCAAGGTTAACAAAACTATTCAAATAGCCGCGTCCGCGGTTATGGACTACTTGGAAAGCTTAGCTTGATTATTAGATAACTTGAACCGGATACTTCTAAAACACACCAAGATAAGTGTGAGTGCTATGGCGTGCTTTCTCGTGGGGAAGTCGAGGAAGGCACCATAGTGGTGTATTGGTTGGAGAAAGTAGTGGACTCGTGTACGCTTCTTACCTCAAAGTCTGGTACTCGTAGTTCAGGATTAGCCAAATCAAAGCTGGCATTTCTGCAAGTGAACCCCACCTCCCTTTACCTTGATACATGTGCATGAGTAGTATAGCTCCTATGTAAGTCTTGCTGAGTACGCCTTTGTACTCACGTTTGCTTAATCTATGTTTTAGATGACGCCACTGACCCCGAAGGTGGTTTCTTCATCGAGCTGGACGACTGAAGTTAAGCTAGTCTAGTCCCAGTCAGCAGACTGGTTCCCTCGTGGAGGGCTTTGTGTTTAAATAAGGCTTCTTAAGCCATTTGTTAAACTTGTCTGTACTCAGACATAATTTTCTTCCGCCTGTGTTGTAATGTTGGATCACATGTATGTGATCTCTGTGTGTACTCTATAAGAGTTATAAATAAAATGTACACTTTGTAGAGAATTGCAATGGTACCTACTGTTCATACAAGGCATGGGTGTTGCGTGTATGTTTATAACATGCATGTCTTTGTATGGGTTTTCGAGACCTTAGTTGTGTTCTGGCTGGCGGTCTTTCATACACCAAGTGGCCATTAGATGTGCGCAGCTTGGGGCATCGCGATGCGATTGCTCGAGACTCCGTCTCGTGCACACTTTGTGGTATGATCGAGCCCGCCCTAGACCCCGACTAAGTGATCGGGCTGGAGTAAGTCTATGTAAGAGTTTTGAGATAGTCGGTAGTATGGTTGAGGCGACTTGTCTTTGAATATGGGAGTTCACCACCCATATCATTTGACTTGTGTGCGGACGATGAGGACCCATCTCAGTTCATCATCCGGCCTGGATGGGATGCCCCTCACATACGATGCTTTCCGAGGATGTTCAGTGCTTGGCCTTTTCTGCTTAGACAAGTGGGTGCGGTTCTCGGCTCTCCATATGACTATGTCTTAACTGTACTTGCATACGCTAACCCCGGGTCCCGACAGACTTGGTATCAGAGCAGGACTGACTGTAGGACTAGTAGCCTTGGCCGAAGTTGAGTCTAGCTTGCTATAGTTATATAGTTACTCTGGGTATATAAGGGAACAACGTAAGGCTTCTTTTTTTTCTCCTTACCCCCTTCGTTCTAAGTTCTGGGTCACCCTTATCTTATTCTACGGGAAGATAGGACTAGGGTCTCCTCTGTCTGATTAGAACATCTCGTTGATTGCTTCCTTATAGCCGTAGGAAAGTTGTGTCAGGTTTTCCTAGCATTGTTATCATGCTGATTTCTTACATCGTATTATGTAAGTGTTGTTTTCATGATTGAAAGAAATTGTCATTTCTTACAATTACAGCCGTTATGATGTCCGAGTCATTCCAGGTTTATCTCATAATCTGATGCATTTGCAAACTCCTTTCTGTTTCAGATGGCAGATCTTCCCCCTCGGCAGATTGTTCGTTTGACCAGGTGCCTCGGTGTGCGTGGCCATCCCGCCACGTTGATCGAGATGATGTCCTATGTGGGATATCGATGGTACCCTGAGTATACCGTCGAGGAGCAGTTCCACGACTTCAACCAGACGCAGTTCCACTGCATTGTCCGGATCTACCCGCATCACGTTGGAGTCACCCAGCCTATGGCCCGAGATTGGAGGAATTTTTCCACCCCGTGGTCCTTTGCTTCCACCCTACACTGGACCTAGGCCCCATCCTTGCCCAAATGGATATCAGGGTCCACAAGCCTCCGTGTTTTCCGATGGTCACCTCCAGCTACCGGGATACGCGGGTAACTTTTATGAGGATTACTATGGAGATGGAGATGAGTGAGACCGCCTGTGGTCTTACTTAGTGAGGATGTAGTAGTATCTTAGTGTATTGTAAGCAAGGTGTCTAAGTTCCAGAGGCTTAGATAAATAATGTATAGGAAGTCAGAGTGCCTCTGAAGGATGTATCATCTTCATCATGTTTGTATTAGCTTAGTGCTTGTACTAAAACGATGTATGGTTTGTATGACAGCTTGTGAATATATGGCTTGTATGCTTTATCACCATGTTGTCAAGATGATTACTTCCTTTGCTCTGTAATCCTTCCAGTACTTCAATACCTTGATTAGACTCTTCAAATCAACTCTGTTTGACTTTGGCTTTCCTCCTTCAGGATGTCTCAAGGTACACGTGGCCAGATTGGTCGTAACCAAGGTCGTGGGGACGACCAGGAGGAAGGCAACCTTCCACCCCCACCCACGATGGCCCAAGTTCTGATGGAGGTCGAGAGGAACCGCCGTGACTCTCATCACCTGCTGGAAGTCATCGCACGCAACACCACTCAGCAGCGCAATGAGCTGGTGTCTCTGAACGACTTCATCCGGCTTCATCCCCCGGTTTTCAGTTACTCCACCGAGCCCCTTGACGCCGATGACTGGCTCCGCAGCATCGAGAGGAAGCTCCAAGCAGGCCATGTTGCAGATGGCGACAAGGTCAATTATGCCACCTATCACCTTGAAGGTGCAGCAAGCTCTTGGTGGGAGAATTTTCTGAATATGCGCCCCGTTGGACCACCTGCATCTTGGGAGGAGTTCTGCACGTCTTTCCGCGAGCACCACATTCCCAAGGGTCTCATGGACCGCAAGCGTGAGGAGTTCTGTAACCTCACTCAAGGCAGGAGAACAGTTGACGAGTTCAGTCGTGAGTTCAACCGACTTGCTCGTTATGCAATTGAAGAAGTCTCCACCGACTCCAAGAAACAAGAGAGGTTCCGTCGTGGCCTCAACAGTGGACTCTGTTGCGAGCTCAACCTTCATGACTTTGCCACTTTCCAGGTCCTTGTCAACAAGGCCATCAAAGCAGAGGACATGAACACCCCCAATGATTTCCGCAAACATCCTAGAGATGACGGATCATCCAGTTCTGGCTCCCAGAAGCGCAAGATCTGGATCCCAAATAGCATGTTCCGCCAGAACAACCCCCCGAGGCCATCCTATGTGGCGCCTCGTCCACCCACCCAGTTCCACCCAGCTCCACCAAACAACCCAGCTCCATGCACTGTTTTCGGAGCTTGCTACAAGTGTGGTCAGGCAGGCCACTACTCTCGCGAGTGCCCCCAGAACCAACTCCAACACCAGAACGTTCCACCCCATGCCGGAGGCAACAACAACAACAACAATGGCCGTGGCAAGCCACCCCAGAAGGTCTACACCGCCAAACCCGCTCCTCCCGCCACTCGTGGACGTCTGAACCAAGTTGCCGCTGAAGAGACTGACGACACCACTGACGTCATTCTTGGTACACTCCCAGTCAATTTTGTTCCTACTTCCGTTCTTTTCGACCCAGGAGCATCTCATTCATTCATGTCGGAAAGTTATGCACTTCGTCATGAGTTACCCTTTGTTGAATTGTCCACCCCGATGGTTATTCAAACTCCAGGGTCAAGATGGCAAACTAATAGAGTGAGCCATGATAATCAAATTGCAATTGAGGGTTTAGTATTCCTTGCTTCACTCATAGCCCTCAAGTCTTCAGACATTGATGTCATCCTTGGCATGGATTGGCTATCAAGACAAAATGCCTATCTGGATTGCAAAGGCAAATCCGTGAAACTCACCCACCCTTCAGGAAAAACCGTCAGCTATACCTCACCCAGAACAAGAACCCAAGTGCATTCTTTGAATGTACTCCCCCTTCCCGAACTTGAAGATATTCCTGTGGTTCATGACTTCCCGGATGTCTTTCCTGAAGAGCTGCCGGGCATGCCACCCGACAGATGTGTAGAATTTATTGTGGATCTTGTTCCAGGAACCGCACCAATTTCCAAACGCCCATATAAAATGGCCCCACATGAGTTAGCTGAGCTAAAAACCCAACTTGATGCTTCGTTGGCAAAAGGCTTCATCCGCCCTAGCTCATCGCCATGGGGTTGCCCCGTTCTGTTCGTAAAGAAGAAAGATGGAACAGAAAGGATGTGCGTAGACTATCGCCCGCTAAATTTAGCGACGATAAAGAACAAATACCCACTGCCCAGGATCAATGATCTTTATGATCAACTTGCAGGATCCGCTGTCTTTTCCAAGATGGATTTGAGATTAGGTTATCATCAGATCAGAATCCGAAACGAGGACATTCCCAAAACGGCTTTTACTACTCGTTATGGTCTTTACGAGTACACCGTCATGTCCTTTGGTTTAACCAATGCCCCCGCCACATTCTCACGCTTGATGAATTCGATCTTCATGGAGTACCTAGATAAATTTGTTGTGGTTTATCTCGATGACATTCTCATCTACTCGAAGAACGAAGGAGATCATGCCGAACACTTAAGGCTGGTATTGATGAAACTTAGAGAGCATCGCCTGTACGCTAAATTCTCCAAGTGTGAATTCTGGCTACCAGAAGTGACCTACTTAGGCCACGTAATTTCTGCAAAAGGCATTGCTGTGAATCCCGAGAGAGTTCAGGCCGTCCTTGACTGGACTCCACCTGAATCGGTTAAGCAAGTTAGAAGTTTTCTTGGCCTAGCCAGCTATTTCCGTCGCTTCGTCGAGAACTTTTCTAAAGTTGCAAAGCCTCTAACTTAACTCCTCAAGAAAGATAAGAAATTCTTATGGACTTCCAAGTGCGAGGAAAGCTTTCAAGAGCTAAAAAGAAGATTGACTTCCGCACCCGTACTTGCACCTCCAGACACCAAAAAGGATTTCGAGATCTGTTGTGACGCATCACGGCAAGGGTTAGGATGCATACTTCTGCAAGATCGACATGTGGTAGCTTATGCTTCACGCCAGTTGCGGCCACATGAAGAGAACTATCCTACCCATGACCTTGAACTCGCTGCCGTAGTTCATGCTCTAACAACTTGGCGACATTACCTCCTTGGTAATCGTTGTGAGATTTATTCCGACCACCAAAGCCTCAAATACATTTTCACCCAACCAGATCTTAATCTCAGGCAAAGACGCTGGATTAAGTTGATAAAAGATTACGACGTAGGAATTTCTTACACCCCAGGCAAGGCCAATGTCATGGCTGATGCACTAAGTCGTAAGTCGTACTGTAACAACCTCATGTTACAGCAGTATCAACCACTTCTTCATGAGGACTTTCGCAAGCTCAACCTTGAAATTGTTCCTCATGGCTATCTTTCTACCTTGGTGGGGAAACCAACTCTTGAGGATCAAATTATAGTTGCCCAAAGGCGTGCACGAGGTGTTCGCCGGATCAAGGAGAACATTGCTAGCGGAGTTGCTAAATGTTTCTCCACAGATGGCAAAGGAACGGTATTCTTTGAAAATCGTTTAGTAGTACCTAAGAATAGGGAACTAAGGCAACTCATCCTCAAAGAATCCCATGACACACCCCTCTCAATTCATCTCGGTAGCACAAAAATGTACCGAGATCTACGCCAGAGATTTTGGTGGACTAGGATGAAGAGAGACATTGCTCAATTTGTTGCCGAATGTGATGTTTGTCGTCGCATTAAGGCAGAACATCAAAGACCTGCTGGTACACTTCAACCTTTGTCTATTCCCGAGTGGAAATGGGACAAAGTCGTTATGGACTTCATCACCGACTTTCCAAAAACCCAGAAAGGAAACAATGCCATCTTCGTTGTCATAGACAGGCTTTCCAAAGTTGCTCACTTCCTTCCGGTTCGCGAGTCTATAACTGCTAGCCAGTTAGCAGACTTGTACATCTCCAGAATTGTATCCCTTCATGGTGTTCCTTTGGAAATCAATTCTGATCGCGGTAGCCTTTTCACCTCTAGATTTTGGGGAAGCTTCCAACGTGCTATGGGAACTCATCTCTCCTTTAGTACAGCTTTCCATCCTCAGTCTAGCGGTCAAGTCGAAAGGGTTAACCAAATTCTTGAAGACATGCTCAGAGCTTGTGTTATCTCATTCGGGAAGAATTGGGAGAATTCTCTTCCATTTTCCGAATTTGCTTATAACAATAGTTTTCAATCTAGTCTGAACATGGCTCCTTTTGAACTCCTTTATGGACGACGATGTCGAACACCACTAAACTAGTCTGAAACCGGTGAAAGACAATTCTTTGGACCGGATATGATCAAGGAAGCAGAAGAGCAAGTTCGTATCGTTCGTGAACAATTGAAAGCAGCCCAGTCTCGTCAGAAAAGCTACTATGATCGTCATCATAGGCAAGAGAGCTACCATCTGAATGAGAAGGCTTACCTCCGGGTTACTCCTCTGAAGGGACTCCAACGTTTCGGTATCAAAGGCAAGTTGGCCCCACGTTACATCGGACCTTTCTGCATTATTGCTAAACGTGGAGAAGTTGCCTACCAACTTGAACTACCCCCGCACCTCTCCCGAGTACATGATGTATTCCATGTGTCCCAACTCAAGCGTTGCTTCAAGGACCCCATCCGCGAAGTCGACCATGAAACGCTTGATCTCCAAGATGACCTTTCTTATCGAGAATACCCCGTTCGTGTTCTTGATTCCGCAGAGCGTGTCACTCGTCGTCAGAAGATTAGGTTTCTGAAAGTGCAATGGTCACACCACTCTGAAAGAGAAGCCACGTGGGGGAGAGAAGACCGCCTCAGTGCCGAGTACCCCACCTTCCTCCCGCAGACTTTTGAATCTCGGGACGAGATTCTTTTGAGTGGGGGCGAGTTGTCAGAACCCTCTGTTAGGTATGTGCTAGGGTTAGCTAGTGCCTTTGCATCATGTCAAAATTTCAAGAAGAAATCTTGGAAATCAAATTCAAAATCAAAATGGGAGAAGGAACACCCCCCAGATGAATTAATTCAAAAGGCCAGATAAAAATCTTTTCCAAAAATTCATGTTAGAGTTTTGAAAATTCTTATAAATGAGTGTGATCACATATCAAGTGATGTGGGCCCCACCCCATGCTCATAGATTTTTCAAATATTCAAACAGTACCTTGGAATTAAAGAAATCCCCCTATTTGATTTAAAATTCAAATCATTTGAATTTTAAAAATGTTGAAACTTCATAAGTGGTTAGTCTATATTATTATGAGGCCATGTAAAAGTTTTCAGCATTTAATAAAATGGTTTGGTATTTTTATCAGAGCCAAAACAAATTACAGAAAAAGAAAGGAAAGATTAAACAGAGAAAAAAGGAAAAACTTACCTCCCGCCAGGGGCGAGGCCCACCTCTCCAGCCGGCCCAGCCCACTAGGGGAACTCCCCTGTCGTCTTCCACCCCGCGCTGCCAAGCAGCTCGGTGGCGCGGCGTCGACGCCGTGGACGCCACCTCGACGCCCAGGACCTTCCAGGCCGCCCCAAGCCTCCAAAGTGCGCCACGGAGACGCCCTCGGCTCCCTCTCTCACTTTCCCCCATCGCCGCTTCGTCTCGCGCCTCCTCCTCGCTTTCCCCTTTTCCCCCGAGAGCAGCCGCCGTTCGTCGACGCAAGAACCCGTAGCCAACGCCGGAGATAGGCGAGGAGAACCTGTCCATCGTGCGCAGCGTCGCCGTTTACCCCGATCTGGAGAAGATGGCGTCCTAATCGAGCCCGAGGACGACGCACGCTTCACCGAGAGCTCGCCGGACCCGGAAGCCGCCATCGTCGATTACTCCGGCCACAGAGCTCCTCCGACCACACCACCGCCTCCACTGTAACCGTGGTGAGCTTCTGCTTCACCCCATCTACTACACGGCCACCCTCTTGTCCCGTACCGTGTTTTGCCATTAAGGCCGGAGCTCCTCGCCGCCGAGATCCATGGAGACGACCCCCTGTTGCGCAATCGAGCCCGACTCCTTGTCTGACGTCTTCGCAGTGCTCCAAAGCTTCGATTGCGACCATGTCTGCTTCTGTTGGTGCACCGCAGCGACTTCCACCCCGGACCCGTGCCACAGCCGCCGCCCGAGCACGTCGTCGACGAGCTTCCGGCGACTCTCGAGCCTCCCCGTGTGTGCGGGATGAACTGCGCGTGCATGGGCTCCATTTTGGTGGCCTTGGCTTGCCAAATGGTGGCCTGTGCCGCCGTCTTGCGCAACGCCGCCGCGTCGGTTGGTCGCCGGCGACTAGCCGCCGGCAAGCCTGACGTGGCCGGGGTGGTTAACCACTAAACCAACCCCCCTGGGTCACTTACAGGTGGGCCCAGCCCCCTCTAATCCTCTCTGTTAGATTAATCTAACAGGGAAATTAGATGAGAGGCTGACAGCCCTGGCCCACTGGTCAGTTTGACCGGGGTCAGAACCCCCTGACGTCATGCTGATGCAGTGCTGGCGCAATAAAGGTTTTTCTATTTTAAAAGAATTCCAGAAATTCCAGAAAATACCCCAAACTTTGGAAATTCATAGAAAATTCATATTAACTCCAAATTGGACAAATAATATATGAAAAATGATCAGGAGAAAATTATCTTTCCAAATATGCAACTTTCAACTCTGTTTGAGTTGAATTTAAAATGTGATCAGTAGCATTTGCTATTTTATTTAAATGGAATTAAATCAAATTTAATTCAAATATTTTGGCAACTTGAACCATGGCAACATGCTACATTTCACTTACACATCAGAGGCATATCATACACATTTGAAGATAATTCAAAATGATCAAACCATATCACATATTACTTGGATAATGTTGAATTCAAATGTGGAGTTTGAATTTGCATTTTAAATGCAATATATTCCACTTAAATGGAATTGCCTCACACATCAAAATTATACTTCAAGCTTTAACATCCCATCATGTGCTTGAGCATTGCATTCATATTGATTGCTACTTCGTGCTTTGTTTGCCGAGTAGAGGTGGAACCGGAGCAAGAGGTCACCCCCTTCGCTGAAGATCCAGAACCCGAACCTCGTCAGCAAGGCAAGCAAAACCCCATTGATCATGTCGATAAAATCCCACTTCCCTCTCATGTCTCGCTTATGCATTGTTTAGTATGATCACCATGCTTCGTTTCTACCGCATAGATGAACCCATGCCTTTGCATGACCTATCATTTTGTCACAGTAGTAAGCAAACCACAATCCTAGCAACTGTAGGAGTTGTTTGATATCATGTGGCCCCTGCAAATGTTACCGCTTATTGCATGCTTAATATGATACCATGTTGTTACTGTGATGTGAGTCGGGATGGTAGTGATCATGTTGATGATGGTAGAAAAGTGTTGGTGAATCGACCCTAATACAAGGTGAACGATGAGAGGCTGTGTAGGAGTACACGGTGGGTTGTCTCGTTGAACACCGCCCTAGTACGAGTTCTTGTGTGGTGATCCAAGATGAAGAGTACAACCACACATTGGGCTCACTGACCCCACTCAACCTATTAACTCATCCCTTTCGATGTCCAGATGTCGCAGTAGTTCGGAGTTCTGGTAGGCTTGTGGCCTGGATGCTAAGTGAGAGAACGGCTCACCCGAGACCGGCTTATGCACCACGCACACATCGCTTGGGTCCACTTCGGTAAACCGGCCGGGTTCACGATGGTGGTAGCCAACCCAAGTAGGCGGCTTTCTTGGACTAGATAGGATATGAGGTAACAGTTGTGGTGAGCATCCTCGCTGGCACCCCTTGAATGGTGTCGAGATCAAAGGCGGTAAATGATGGTCATGTGTGTGTAGCGGTACACCCTTGCAAGGTTAACAAAACTATTCGAATAGCCGCGTCCGCGGTTATGGACTACTTGGAAAGCTTAGCTTGATTATTAGATAACTTGAACCGGATACTTCTAAAACACACCAAGATAAGTGTGAGTGCTATGGCGTGCTTTCTCGTGGGGAAGTCGAGGAAGGCACCATAGTGGTGTATTGGTTGGAGAAAGTAGTGGACTCGTGTATGCTTCTTACCTCAAAGTCTGGTACTCGTAGTTCAGGATTAGCCAAATCAAAGCTGGCATTTCTGCAAGTGAACCCCACCTCCCTTTACCTTGATACATGTGCATGAGTAGTATAGCTGCTATGTAAGTCTTGCTGAGTACGCCTTTGTACTCACGTTTGCTTAATCTATGTTTTAGATGACGCCACTGACCCCGAAGGTGGTTTCTTCATCGAGCTGGACGACTGAAGTTAAGCTAGTCTAGTCCCAGTCAGCAGACTGGTTCCCTCGTGGAGGGCTTTGTGTTTAAATAAGGCTTCTTAAGCCATTTGTTAAACTTGTCTGTACTCAGACATAATTTGCTTCCGCCTGTGTTGTAATGTTGGATCTCATGTATGTGATCTCTGTGTGTACTCTATAAGAGTTATAAATAAAATGTACACTTTGTAGAGAATTGCAATGGTACCTACTGTTCATACAAGGCATGGGTGCTGCGTGTATGTTTATAACATGCATGTCTTTGTATGGGTTTTCGAGACCTTAGTTGTGTTCTGGCTGGCGGTCTTTCATACACCAAGTGGCCCTTAGATGTGCGCAGCTTGGGGCATCGCGATGCGATTGCTCGAGACTCCGTCTCGTGCACACTTTGTGGTATGATCGAGCCCGCCCTAGACCCCGACTAAGTGATCGGGCTGGAGTAAGTCTATGTAAGAGTTTTGAGATAGTCGGTAGTATGGTTGAGACGACTTGTCTTTGAATATGGGAGTTCACCACCCATATCATTTGAATTGTGTGCGGACGATGAGGACCCATCTCAGTTGATCATCCGGCCTGGATGGGATGCCCCTCACGTACGATGCTTTCCGAGAATGTTCAGTGCTTGGCCTTGTCTGCTTAGAGAAGTGGGTGCGGTTCTCGGCTCTCCATATGACTATGTCTTAACTGGACTTGCATACGCTAACCCCGGGTCCCGACAGTTTCATGGGATCTGATGGATTATGAGATTATGTTCAGATCGTGATAGAGTAATATATTTGGTTTTTATCTCTTATATTTTTGTTCCTAAGTAATTCTTGCATGTTCTCCGTTGATGTTTATTGCTTTGGCCAAGTGGTAGGAAGTAACTCCAAGAGGGAACGTTATGCTCGATTGTGGGTACATGCCCCCTGATGACACGCTTGAGTGACAGAAACATGAGTCTAGGGGATGTGTTGTGGCCACAAGGGGGAAAACAACGGTGCTTGTAACCGCGGTTGCAAGGATTGTTTACTTTATTTAAAGTTCTTTTTAGTGCAGTTGTCTGTTGCTTTGGGTTTACAGTTTGGGTGGGGCTCACAACTTAATACCAGCGAGATGTTCTGGATAGATATCTCAAGGTGGATGATTAGTAGAGATGCAGATGGATTTCGGTCTACTTATTTTGGCGTACTGCCCATGCTTATGAGCCTCTTCCTTTCTTTTGTAGCATAGTTAGTGTTGCGGTGCGTTTATAATCATGTCAATTGCCCATTTGTAATTTGTTTACCTCGCATAGTAGTTTTATCGTCTTTTGGGAGAGAGACATCACTAGTGAACATCACGGGACCCCGGTCCATATTCTCATCACTGTTTACAAGCTCATTTTCTTTTCAGTATTTATTTTAAGTTGCTATCATTATCTCTTGTGTTTGATCCTTTTAAACAAAAAGACCGGAGACATTGAGAACCTCTCTGAACTTCGTTGGGAGCAAAGTTATTAGTGTCTGTGTGCAGGTCCAGGTGAAGTAAGAAACCCTGAGGTTGTGAATGGCGCCATTGTTCACTTCACCACCTACTTATCATTATCAGATTCCTACTGGATTGATAACCTCGGTATCTTCACTGAGGGAAATTTTCTGCTATCCTACATCTCACCTTCCACTTGGGGTAACCAACGAAAGGCGAGAAGCCATTACCACTTCCACGCCATCAGTGGTGGAGTACATTACAAAATGTCTTCCGAGAAGGGCCCTTTTCTCTTCTCCCTTACAGATTTCTTCTACCGGGCCATCGCCCCCTTTCTGTGGCAGCCGTCTCCATTTTATAGCTCAAGGGGATAAACACAAGGTGCCACTGTTCTTTGCCATAATTTACAAGTATAACACACACACACACACACACACAGGCTAACGTGGAGCGTGGAGATGTCTTCCGAGAAGGTCTTGGCGCAGGCGCGGTGACAGCGTGGTCTTGGGCATGCTGAGTCGAGGAGGGGATCCTGCCATGTGTCACGGTCATCCTGTTGCTTGGCATGTGTTGTCTTCATCTGTATTTAATGCCCTGGCCACCTGGTCGGACGGTGAGTCAAAGAAGGCCCCACATGCGGTGGGATGATGATTCGTCCTCTAGGAAGGATCATTCCCTGCTTAGCAATGCTTTGGGGTTGCATGTTTGTTCTGGATGCGACACACAGGGACGCTTTTTTGAAGGTTACCCCGAGGACCTTGGCCCCGACAGTGGCCCCCGGGCCTGGGCACGGGCGCTACACCACAGTGGCAGTGGCTAAGCCGTCAACGGTAACCGGCGGACGACTGGCTGTCCCATGGCATGGCGGTCTTCCCGTAACCCGAAGCGTGGCGTGCTGGGCCCACAGCAAGTAACCGTTGTGAGAAGTGAAACCGACCCTAGCGGATGGAGTATATCAACCACACCCCGCGAGGGGAGGTTACACTGCTTCTGCAATCTTCTTCTTTCCCCAAAGCCGTCGACATCACGCTCCCATTCTAGATTTGAGATGGCGTCCAAGAGGAAGCAGACGTCGAAGCGGAAACCGACACCAGTTGGGCTGGCAGCCGCCGCGGGAGCGGCTGTCGACCCACGGTTGATTTCAGCGAGCTTTGCATCATGCCGCAATTCTGGAGAGAAGATGGACCAGCTGAAGATCTTCCTCGCTGACGATGACAATGAGAACGGAGCCATGATCGCGACGATGCTTGAGGGGAGGGAGGCGACCGTGCAGGGGAAGATGGTGCTGATTTTTACTGCCTTCCTCGAAGCAGGGGAATTCGGGGTCAACAGCCAGAAGGAGTGTGAGGAGCTCAGGGACAAACATTTCACTCGGGGATAGGGAGGTGAGTGAATGGGTGCAACGGGTGACCTCCTAGGAGGTGGCCATGACACGAGATGTCTCAGATGGCAGGAAGGCACTAAGTGCGTGGGCGGAAAAGCTGGAAGAGGCGCATGCCGCACAGGCGATCCAGGAAGCGGACAGGCTACGCGTGTGGACGGATCTCAAGAAAGTGAGTGAAGCCCAGGATCGACAGGCCAAGGATCTCAAGGCAGAAGGCCAATCTCTTAAGTGGTGGGAGGAGGTCCTGGAAGCCACAGTGGTAGAGGTGCGCCGTAACCTGGTGGAGATGCACAAGAAGGATCTGGAAGCGGTATAGAGCGCCCACGCGGAGGCGATGCGCAAGCTGCACGGAGAGTGTGATGGCCTGAAGCTAAACTTGACGGAAAGAGAGGCGTCCACACGGAAGTTAAAGGTCGTCATCTCGGAGAAAGAGGAAGAGGCAGCTACCACAAGAGCAGAGGTTGCATGTATCCAGAAGGAGCTCGATTTCGCGGCCAAGGCTTACACTGGCCTGAAGGACGGGTATGCGCCGTTCAGGGCGTCACATGACACTAGATTGTCATCGCTCCGTAGGGTAGCAACCAGCCTTGCCGCCGTGTTGAACGACATGCAGCTGCCACACGTAGGTCTATCGGAAGATCCACGGGACCATTGTGTCAAGGGCATCATGGCTTTCTTCCTCAGTGCAACCGAGGAGCTGGGTAAGTACCAGGCGGGATGCCCGGATCGGGCGGCTCAGATAGGCAAGGACGTATGTTTAGAGGTTTGCAGGTTGGCGTTCTCGAGGTTAAAATTTGACAACCCGGGCCTGGATCTGAACACCGCCTACGCGAGCATTCTGGACCCGGAGGAGCGGAAGCGTCTGGAGGACAAGTGCCATAAGCATGCCGAGAAGATCAGCACCATGATGGCCAAGGGGAAGTGATCCCATGTAGCACCTTTTATCTTGTTTTACCTTTACCGGATTGAACTCTTGAAGGCCTGTAATAATGCACTTGGTAGCTTGTCTCTCGTGAGTCGGGCTATGAGAGATTCCGAAGTGTTAGCTTCCGCGATACTTGTTGTGTCTTCTGCATGTGAGTGTTGTGAATCCGCAAGGGGGTTTGTGCATGTTCACTTGCGGAGAAGCGTGAGGCGTGTCGCCCCGATCGTAGTCGAGGGGCGCGCACAATCGCTCCTCCGAAAAGCGATGCATAGTCTAACCTGCGTCTTTTGCGGGTTGATAGCAGCATCCAGTATCCAAACATCGAGATGGGAAAGGATTTTCTGAGAATTTTAGTCACATCTCCGAAAACAACTTCTCGGGGAATAGAAGTTTCCGAATGCTGGAGACACAGGGAATCGGGTCCCCGTGACGCGCCCGGTCAGTGGGACTTTTCCGGTGACAATACATCTGCGCGTGCTCGCACGGGGCGAATGCAATGCAAGAACCTTGCACCAGGCTTTGTGGGCGGACCCAAAGCATAATCCACATGAATCGAACCATCCCATAGCGCACTATGTGCAGGGCCAGCCCATAGGCCAGGCCACCCGCCCTGGGCCCCTGGGAGGTAGGGGCCCTGGCCCAGGTGGTAATCCGGTATACAGTATACTGTGCGGTAGAAATAAGAAAAAAAAGAATGTTTGGCCCAAGCCCACCAATGTAACTAGCAGTCAACATCACTCACGAATCTGACGGCCTGTGATAAAAGGGGCTGCGATGAGGCACAATCGTCGAGGCAGGAAGATTATGGCCGACGTACATCATCATTATTTGCCGCATGAATCCAGATTGAGAGTGATGAAATTAAGTTAATTAAGTTTTCGAATCAATTACTCAGGCCCGGACAAATGATTGATTTACCTATTCAAAGAAATTTACGCGAGGGAATTTCTTTAACGGAATATATAATTTCCTGGTATGGAGCCCGCAAAGGGGTTGTAGATATTGTTCTACGAACAAGAGATGCTAGATATCTTCCGCAATCTCCGACCCTCCTTCTAGTGCCACATGTCGGGGGGGCGCCGCCAGCATGGGCGCGCGCCTCCCTATCTGAGTTCCTCCTCCAGGAAGGATTCTTCCGTGAGGGCGCAGCCGGGGCCGGGTTGGGGGCGTGTCCTTGTTTCTTGTGGAGGTTGCTATTGGCGTCAAAACGACACTGATACTGGGAAGAGATGCGAGCAAACATGGTGGTTTACCCAGGTTCCGGTCGCTCGGAAGCGTAAGACCCTACTCCTGCATGTCTGATCTTTCTTGTAGGTGGTGGAGTACATTAGAAAATGTTTTCCGGGAAGGGCCCTTTGCTCCTCTCCCTTGGGAATTTCTTCTACCGGGCCATCCCCCCCTTTCTGTGGCAGACGTCTCCCTTTTATAGCTCAAGGGGATAGTCACTACGTGCCACTATTCTTTGTCATAATGTACAAGTATAACACACACACACACACCCACACCCACACACACACAGGCTAACGTGGAGCGTGGAGATGTCTTCTGAGAAGGTCTTGTCGCAGGCGTGGTGACATCGCGGTCTTGGGCATGCTGAGTCGAGGAGGGGCTCCTGCCATGTGTCGCGGCCTTCCTGTTGCTCGACGTGCGTTGTCTTCTTCTGTATTTAATGCCCTGACCACCTGGTCGGACGGTGGGTGTCAGAGAAGGCCCCACATGCGGTGGGATGATAATTCATCCTCTCGGAAGAATCATTTCCTGCTTAGCAATGCTTTCGGGTTTCTTGTTTGTTCTGGATGCGACACACAAGGACGCTTTTCCAGAGGGTACTGTCGTGGGAAAGTGCTGGCAGATGTCCAAAGAGTCGAACTTAACATGGGACCTTTGCTGCGAGGCGATTTCGTGAAGAGAGTTGACATTGACAAGAGACTCGGCGATTTACCCAGGTTTCGACCCCTCTTTGTCTCGAGGTAAAATCCTACTCCTTCTTCCTCTTATTATGAGTTCCGACTCTCGAAAGAAGAGTCGGTTTGATCGATTACAAGAGAGTCGGTCGTAAACTTAGTCTCGATGAGATCTAGGTTACGCCGACAAGTGTCTAGTCCTATCTTAAGCTCAGATTGTTCTCTGGCCTTGGATCCCACGGACCTCAGCTTATAAAGGCCCCGGGTCCTGGGATTCCGCGAGTTCGACTCCAACACGAGGTGGAGTCCTATTCTATTTACAAATACGCTATGTGATATACAAGGTAAGATGAATTCCTTCTACGGCTTCGATCTTCTTTCCTTGCGCAACCGACCTTGGGCCGGGTCTTCTCTCGTGGGCCTTCCGTAGGTGAGTCGGCCCATAGACCTAATGTCGGGTCATAGGCTTGGTCTATCCCTCCGACATTATCCCCCAGGATTGATGTGATGCTTTAGTCTTCGCAGCAATCTTCTCGTCAACATCGTGGTTGCCGATTCCCTGATTTTTTGGACTTAACCAACTCTCACGTCTTTCTGAGACTTTCAAGAAGTCGGTGCCAATCCTTTTTATTTTTTCTTCTAAAAAATTTCTTTTGACTTTTTCAGTCAAAGAGCCGGTATGATATTTATGATTGTACTGCCCGAGACGCCGGTTGGAGGCATTAATGTTGTAGTGGGAATCAAGGAGTCTTTCCATAAGTGTAACCTACCATGGGTAGTTTACAAATGTCTTTATGGAATTCATTGATCTTCTCCTCGGTTTTTCTATAAATATCCTTTGGGTGGGTTGTCTTTCAAGTACCCGCATCTTCTTCTTCCTCTTCTCCCTCTGCTAGTTTTCCCCCATGGCACCCAAGCTAGAAGCTCGTGCTCCTTTGACAGTCAACGAGTTATGCCCCAGTGCAGGTGTTCTTGGTCGAGGCCGGGGCCGTGGTCGTGGACGTGGGCGAGGTTGTGGACGTGGCAGAGGTAGGGGAAGAAGTGCTCGTGCGGCCTCTCCATCTGAATCTCCCCCTTCTTCTCCCGAGAGGGGTGAGTTCTTGGTTCATATCCAGACGATTCGTCGCTGGATCAAACTCCCTGAGTCTTTAACTCAACTTGTGATTGATTCAAGGCCTTCGGGTCTTTGGCTCCGATCTTATGGATGTCCTCATGGACCTGTTTGGGTGGCTACCAGCTTTTCTAGCCACAACTCCATGTTCTAGGAGAAAGGTTGGAAAACTTTTTTCATTCCAGGAACATCTCAAGAGGCGACACCATTGTTTTTAGATACGATGGTGATGACACTTTGTGGGCTAGAATCTTTGACTCGGATGGCGATCGAGCCAGCTGCTGCATGGAGAGTTCTAGTAGCAGTGATGAAGAATTCTACAATAATGAAGAAGAAGTCCGGATCTCTTCAACGGAAGATGAAGCTGGCTCTGAAGATGATGACTGAAGCTGTAAATTTTTCTTAGTACTATTTTGCCGAGTCTAGCCTTTACTTTCTTGTAATGTAAGGCTTCCTCTTTTGATGTAAGACTCGGTTGCTTGATGAATGAAAATTATAAATTTCCATCGAGTCCTTAAGTCGGTTTTATTCCTGACTTTGAAATTCTTTTTGCATGATGCATGAGAGCCGATATTTTATGACAGTGTATGTATTTGTAGCCCCCTGAGTCGATTCAGAATAGTTGTGTATCGGTAATCGACTCATAGGATAGATCGACTTGTAGCCCCCATGAGATGTTGTGGTCACGTTTGTGTGCCGTACCGGGTCATATATAATTTTCGAAGTGTTACTTCACAAGAGTCTTTGCTTGAGAAGAAAATTTTTGAAGTGTTATTCCCCAAGAGCCGGCATGAACATCATTGCGCCATGTCGGGTCTTTGAGAAGAGATTTTTTGAAGTGTAGTCCCCATGAGTCGGTATATGCACCTGAGTGCGTGTGCCGAGTCACATAGGTCAAACTTTTATTTGTGAGAGAAAAAATTTATAATTATGCATGATGTTGTAAATGCAAGAATGTAATGTAAAGGCTAGTAGAAGTCGACTTAAACCTCATCTTCTCGCGTTGAGAGAGATTATTGGTTAGGAAAGTCGAAACATCTCTGTAGAGCCGGCTTTCTAGTAACTAGCGTGCCTGGCTCTTAGGACTGAATTCGATAGATGGTTTTATGTAAACCTCAAAGTTTAGACCAACCGGTTGCACGTTAGTCAAGGAAGATCTAAACTGTACAGGCCGGGTGGGGTGGCCAAGTCATGTGTATGCCAGGATATCTTCAGTTTTTAAGAGTCAATGGGAGCCATCGGACCCCCCTTTTATCCCTTATCAAAACAAACACATGTGCAATTTTTACATGTATATGCCGGATTTTTCCGGTAGGATTCGATGATTGTCATCAGCCCCCGCCCCCTCTTTCACCTTATCAAAGCAATATACATGCTCAGAGCCAGTAGAGGGTTGATCAAGCCCCCAGGTCTTTGAGAATTATGCGATTTATGATGCAATATGTAATGCGATGTAATATGATGCAATATTTAACGTAATGCAATATGTATGAAAAAATTCATTTTATGCACCAATGTGGCGAGAGCCGGTGCGACGAAGTTGACTTTATGGCGTTAGCCTGTTTGCGACCAAAGTCGACTTTAATTATGGCGATGGCCTAAGTGCGATTTAAGATCGACTTTATTAATTTGACTGAGAGTCGGTGGCGATGAAAATTGATTTTATTATGCGGTGGTGCCGGTTTCGACAAATGTCGACTTATATACATATATGGCGGAAGCCGGTGCGACGAATGTCGACTTTGTACAATAGTTTCCTACTCTATTCAGGTGTAATATGAATGGAGTTGTGCAATGTTCCACGGTCTGGGAGTCTCCTCCATCGAGGTGCGTGACTTTGCCTTCTTGCGTATATCAACCAAGTAGTAGGATCCATTGTACAGGTTCTTGCTGACTACAAACGGTCCTACCCATGGGGAAGATAACTTGTGCATTCCATCTTTTTTCTAGATGAGGCGGAGCACCAAGTCACCTTCCTGGAAAGTCCGAGTTTTGATGCGACAGCTATGGTATCGTCGCAAATCTTGTTGGTAGATAGCCGGTTGAGCTGCTGCTAGTTCTCGTTTTTCATCAAGAACATCCAAGGCATCCTCTCTTTCTTTGTCATTATCTGCTTCCACATAAGCTGTGACTCGTGGTGAGTCGTGACGAATGTCACTTGGGAGAACGACTTCGGCTCCATAGACCAGGAAGAAGGGCGTGTAGCCTGTTGACCTGTTAGGAGTCGTCCTGATACTCCACAATACTGAGGGCAATTCTTCCTCACAGCAACCCGGCGTTCTCTCCAAAGGAAAAAAGAGTCGGGGTTTGATGCCTCGGAGCAACTCTTGGTTGGCTCTCTCAACTTGTCCGTTGGTCTGTGGGTGAGCTACTAACGCAAGGTTGAGTTGGATGTGCTCTTTTTGACAGAATTGCTGCATAACCCCCTCTGATAGATTAGACCCAATATCAGTGATGATGCTATGGGGGTAGCCGAATCTGTATATTATCTTTTCAAGAATTTTAGTGTCGTCTCTGCGTCGCACTTGCTAACCGGCTCTGCCTCAACCCACTTGGTGAATTTGTCGACTGCCACACGAAAATGTGTGTTCTTGTTGGGTGACCTTTTGAAAGGTCCCACCATGTCAAGCCCCCACATCGCAAAGGGCCGAGTGATTAGGATCATCCTGAGTTCTTGAACCGGCACATGTGCCTGCTTTGCGTAGCGTTGGCATACATCGCACTTTCTGACTATATCCTCTGCATCTGCATGATCTGTGGGCCAATAGAATTCGTGTCTATAAGATTTAGCCACCAGCGAACGATAGACGGCATGATGCCCGCGGTCTCGAGAGTGTATCTCATTGAGAATTTCTCTGCCTTCTTCTGGTGACACACATCTCTGAAAAACGTCTCCAGGGCTTCGCCGATGTAGCTCACCGTTGAGGATTACAAAAGATTTGCTTCTCCTGACGATTTTTTTGGCTTCTACCTCATCAGCTGGTAGAATTCCCCGGGTCTTGTAATCCAGATATGGTATAACCCATGAGGGGGTGGCATGTATTGCAGCCACCAGAGCCGGTTCTGGGTCCGGCTCTGCTATGTCTTGCTCTGTTGGTATTTGCACGGACAGCTTTGTTAGGATGTCGAGGAACACGTTTGGTGGAACCGGCTTTCGTTGAGAGCCGATCCGGGACAGAGCGTCCGCAGCTTCGTTTAACTTGCGTTCCACGTGGTCCACTTGGTATCCAACAAAGAAACCGGCTTATTTTTTCACCTCACGCAGGTAGGCGGCCATGGTAGCATATTTGGAGTTGCACCTTCCTGATACATGCTGAGAGACAAGGTCGGAATCACCATAGTATCGGATCCGGCTTATGTTCATCTCACGGGCCAACCGCAGTCCGTGGAGTAGAGCCTCATATTCGGCTGTGTTGTTGGTGCAAGTGAACTACAGCTGTAAGACATAGCAGATTTTTCTCCCTTGGGAGAAGTGAGGACCACGCCGGCTCCTGACCCTTGTAGCTACCGACTCCCATCGAAGTGCATCGTCCAGTACTTGGTGATCGGATTCTCTAGAGGTGCTTGGATTTCTGTCCAATCATTGATGAAGTCGACTAGCGCTTGGGACTTGATGGCCGTGTGTGGTTCATACCTGATGTGATAAGCCCCCAACTCTATGGCCCACATTGCGATCCTTCCCGTGGCCTCACGGTTTTGGATGATATCTGCAAACGGTGCTGAGCTTACCACAGTTATGGGGTGCTCTTGGAAGTAATGCTTGAGCTTCCATCTTGCCATGAACACACCAAGAACTAGCTTCTGCCAATGAGGGTAGCGTTGCTTCTATGAAGTCAAGACCTCACTAACATAATATACTGGTCTCTGCAAAGGGTGTTCTTTGTCGGCTTCCATACGTTCAACCACAACTACGGCACTGACTGCTCGGTTGTTGGACGAGATATAGAGTAGCATCAGCTCTTTTGGCTTGGGAGCCGACATGATCGGGGCCTGGGACAATTGTTTCTTTAGTGCTTCCAGGGCTTGATCGGCTTCATCATCCCAGAAGAATTTTTCCGACTTTCGCAAGAGTCGGTATAAGGGAATCGCCTTTTCCCCAAGCCGGCTGATAAACGGACTTAGGGCAGCTACACATCTTGTGAGTCGTTGGACTCCTTTCACGGAGGACGGCTTCTGAAGAGCCATGATGGCATTGATCTTCTCCGGGTTTTCCTCAATGCCTCTTTCTGACACTATGTACCCGAGGAGCTTTCCTGCAGGAACGCCAAAGGTGCACTTGGCCGGGTTTAGTTTCATCTGGTACTTGCGCAGATTCTTGAAGGTCTCTTGGAGGTCACTGATTAGTGAGTCGGCAACTTGGGACTTGATGACTATATCATCCACGTAGGCGTGTACATTGCACCCAATTTTCTCCTTGAGGCAGCTCTGGACCGTTCGCTGATATGGGCCCCCTGCATTTTTCAAGCCGAAAGGCATAGAAGTGTAGCAGTATATCCCAAAGGGAGTGATGAAATCCGTATTCTCCTGGTCCTCTAGAGCCATCTTGATTTGGTGGTAACCAGAGTAGGCATCGAGAAAACACAGGGGCTCACACCCTGCAGTACAGTCGATAATTTGATCGATGCGAGGTAGAGCGAAAGGATCCTTTGGGCAGGCCTTGTTTAGGTCGGTGTAGTCGATGCACATGCGCCAGGTCCGGGTTTGCCAGCCACTCCAGATAGAAAACTTCCATAATGAACCCGGCGGCAAGGAGCCGGGCTATCTCCTCCCCAATGGCGTTCCTCCATTCATCATTGAAGCGACGAAGGAATTCCTTGACCGGCTTTAGCTTAGGATCGATGTTTAGGTGGTGCTCAGCGAGTTCCCTCGGGACGCCTGGCATATCAGAAGATTTCCATGCAAAGATGTCCCGATTCTCACGGAGGAACTCATGAGCGCGCTTCCCTATTTGTCAGACAGTTCTGTCCCGATGATGACCTGCTTGGAAGCGTCACCGGGGACAAAGTCCAATTTCTTTGTGTCCTGAGCTGGTTGGAACTTGGGGTTTTTGTCAGGAGTCGGTTTCTTTAGGATGGTGGTGTCTGCCGGGTCTACCTTCTCCTGGAATTCTGATAGGTCCTCTTTGGCGCAGGCCGACTGTGCGAACTTGACGTGCTGCTCGTCGCACTTCGTAGCTCTAGATCAGCTCCCATCCACTGTAATTGGGCCGTAGGGACCCGGCATTTTCAGTTTCAGGTAGACGTAGCATGGTCGAGCCATGAACCTGGCATAAGCTGGTCTGCCTAAGATGGCGTGATATGGGCTCTCGAGTTTCACCACCTCATAGGGTATGATTTCGGATCGAAAGTTCTCAGGAGTTCCAAAGGCCGTCTCCCGATAGATCTTGCCTATCGGTCGTGCCGACTTTCCTAGGACTATTCCATGGAACACGATGTTGGAGGTTTGCAGTTGTTTGTGGGTCAGTGCCATCCTACGGAAGGTCTCCTAGTGAAGGATGTTGATGATGCTTCCTCCATCCATGAGTACCTTGTCCAATGTGTAGCATCCAATTTGTGGAGAAACTACCAAGGCTAGAGAACCCGGGTTTTCTACCACAGGAGGATGGTCGTCCCTTGTCCAGGTGATTGGCTGCTCAGACCAGTTAAGCCATCTGGGACAAGCCGGTTCCGTGGCCACAGACATGGCGGCTCTCTGCTGCAGTTTCCTGTCCCTCCGACAGCTGCTAGTGGTAAAGACATGGTAAGCTGAGTGGTCATGGAGCTGCTTCGAGTTTGATTGGAATCCAGCACGCCCCGATTGGTTTTGCTGCCCTCCTCCCTGGTATCCTTGGTACCGTGATGAAGGGTTCGTTGCATAGAAACAAAAATTTTCCTACGATTGCAACTGCCAAGATCACATCTAGGAGATAACTTGTAACGGTTTGAGAAGGACTCACCCTCGAAGACCAAAAAGCTTTAACGAGAACGATTCTCGTGGGTGATGTAGTCGATCACTTGCCGACCTCAAGGTCGTGATGAAGATGGGCGCCACAAACGGGCAGCGCCTCCGTAATCGGTCACACGTACGGATCAGCGACGACCTCCGCCCCTTGCTCCAGTTGGGCAGCGGAAGTAGTGGATCCTCGGGAACTCCAGCAGCACTACAACATAGTGGTGGTGGTGGTAGAGAAGATCTTGAGCAGGGCTTCGCCTAAGCACCGTACTCGTGAAACTGGATCAGCTAGCAAGGGGAGGAAGATGCCAACCAAAGGGCATATGAGAGATGGAGGAATTTGTGTGTAGAGGGGTCTCCACCCATCTATATATAGGAGGGGGAGGCAGCCCCCAAGGGTTAGCACGCCCCAAGAGGTGCCCCCACCTCTCCCCTCATCATGTGGGTGGACTCCCCACTCACAAAAACAAAGGGTCACACATTATTCCCATAACTTCCATAATTCTCCACTCAAAATTCCAAGAGTTTATCACATTAAAACACTTTTAATTATCTTGTTTAATGTCACTCAAATTAATGAACACTTCATTCAATGAGTACTTCATTGATGAACACTTCATTCAATGAACACATTAACAATTATCCCCTTACACTATACCGAAACTATTCCAGCAGTTTTATCAAAACAGTCCATGTGCTGTCCAGTATATTCTCTGGCGTTCCGTATCCACTCAAACGCGTCAACGAATCCTTAAGTGTGTCACCCTACGGTTCGTGAATAAAATGGACATGACAGAGACTCTTCTCTGATCAATAATCATCAGCGGGATCTGGAGATCCATGATGACTCCCACTTACTCAACGATGAACTAGTGATCGTGTGAACCAAAACTCCGTAACCAATTCCTTTTGTCTCGCGATATTTTACTTGTCCGAGATCCGATCATTTGGTATCATCCATACCTAGTTCGATCTCGTTACCGACAAGTACTCTTTACTCGTTCCGTGATATAACATCCTCGTGAGCCAGTCACGTGCTTGCAAGCGATGTCAATGTGATATCACCGAGAGGGCCCAGAGTATATCTCTCCGTCATCTGGATGGACAAATCCCACTCTTGATCCACGAGCCTCAACTAACACTTTCCAAGTACCCAACGACACCTTTATAATCACCCTGTTACGGTGTGACGTTTGATGGAATCAAAGTACTCTTCCGGTGTCAGTGATTGACGTGATCTCATGGTCTAAGGATTAGGGTTACTTCGTGAAAGTTTGATACAGCAATAGAAACTTGATGACATGATCGTATTGCTATAACTACTGTGGGTGTATGTTCATCACATCATTCTCCAATGACATGACCTTGTTATTAACAACATCCAATGTTCATGATCAGGAAACCTTGATCATCCGTTAATCAACAAGCTAGTATAAAGAGAGGCATTACTAGGAACCTTTTCTCTGTTTATTAAACACACATGTATTAACGTTTCCGGTTAACACAATTATAGCATGAAAATAAACATTTATCATAAACATGGAATAAGATAATAACCACTTTATTATTGCCTCTCGGGCATATTCCCTTCACGTGATGCTGCACCGGCTCCTTGCTGACCAAAGTTTTGGTTGTTGCTGTTTTGGCCGGCTCCACCACCTGACCCAGGGAGGCCCTGGCCTCCACGCCTTTGGAATTCCTTCATGAAGTTGCATTGTTCCCAAGTATGGGAGACTGGACGGCCGGGTTTGCTATTCAAAGGGCAAGGTCTTTTCACAGCTTCTTCAAAAGTGACTGGGGGTTGGAAATTTCTTTCCTGCTTGCCACGATAGTCGTTGCCCCCCTGCTTCTGCCTTTGATAGCCGACAATTGTGTTGGCTACCAAGTCGGAAGTATTCTTATCGGGTCGTTGTTTTCCTGGTTGATTCTGGTTCTGTGACACCTTGTCGTTATTCTTTTTACTCTGGGCGACTTTATCCTCTTCTGGATCGACATCTTTGGTTTTGTCAGACTCAGCGTACTTGATGACCGCGTTCATGAGCTCTCCTATGTTGTTGACCGTCCTCTTGAGTCGGCCGAGCTTGTGTACTAGAGGCTCGAACCTGCAGTTTCTTTCCAGGCAAATTACTGTTGTCTGCGCAGTGATAGTATCCGAAGAATGGATTATATCTGCGACTCGTCGTGCCCAACTTAGGGCCGACTCTCCTTCTTTCTGGACGCAGTGCTCCAAGTCGACTATTGTTGTGTCTCACCGGCAGGTCCCTTGGAAATTCTTGATGAACTTCTCTCTGAGATCTGTCCAAGAGGTAATGGAATTCTTTGGGAGATTCTTGAACCATGTGCGAGCCGACCCTTCCAACATCATCGTGAAGTAGCGGGCGCATACCTCTTCGCCAGCGTGAAGCATGTCCATGGCGAGGTCATAGGTTTCAATCCAAGTTGCCGGGTCCATGTCAGCCGTGTAGTTTGGGATTTTACGCGGCCCTTTGAAGTCTGGGGGTAACGTGTATTCCTCAAAGCCGGTATTAGGCACCGATTACCCACGGATCTGCTGACGAACTCGATGTTTGGTTCTTGTGCGGGAAGTTGTGCTGCCGTCTCTACATGTTGATTGGTGTTGGGAGTCGGTGGGTCCATGATCCCCAGTCCTCCCGGAGGGGTCGGAGGTACTCTATGGTGATGCTGGCTGCCTGAGGCTGCTGGAGCCGGCGATTCTGCTTGCCGGCTTACACTTCGATATGGAGTTCCATGTATGTATGGGACTCCTTGTGAGTATTGGCCCTGCTGCGTTTTCATCGTCTTGAGAAAGTCGACAGCTACACGGGCATCATGATCTGCTGGGGTGTCTCCCTGAATCGGTGCGTTGTCTAGGTACTGAGTTGCCTCCATGACATTGGCCATGGGGTTGTCGAAGTGATGGGGAGGTGTATGGAAACGGCCTTGACATGGTGAAGGAGCCGGCTGTCTGGGAGGTGTGAATCCTGGGGGAGTCGATTCGTCAGGGCTGTTGAATAGCGTTCACCCTTGGTAGTCGAGGGGGAACCGACTCACGTGTCTCTGTGGGCGTGTATAAGCGAGGATCAACCGCTGAGCATCTATCAGATCCGACTCTCCCCGGAGGTGTGTGGCTTCCTGGACGAGCCGGGCTTCTTTTTCCATCATCTGTTCTTTTTTTATGTTGGCCTCCGCTCGCAAGTTTGCTATCCGATCCCTGAGCTCATTCACCGTTGTCTTCCAAGCCTCCTGATTTTCCAGCGTCATTGGTACTGCCAAGGCCTCATCGAGGGAGGTTAGAGCTTCTGTGAGGGCTTGGGCTCTAGTAGGGACTTTTACTGACGGACGGGCTACCGGGTCCCTATTTGTGCTACGGGCCCCACCGGCTGTTGCGTATGTACCTTGGTTGTGAGCCGGCTGGCCTCCTGATCCTCCAATGTCGGCCATGAATACCGTGGCGCAATACGGAGGCTCGAAGTAAGGACAAACCGGGTTGTACTCCGGTATGCCGGTGCCGAGTCTGTAATTACCCACAGACCGGATAGACCCCGCATCTGAAAAGCTTTCCTCACTTGGATGTGAGTCGGGTCGGTTAGTTCCTCCGAAGCGTCATGCATTGGGGACTCGACAGAGCGCTCCGACTCTGGAGAATCATCAATGAATCCGACAAAGGTGCGTTTGGAGCCGGCGTGTCGCCGATTTGAAGTTTCGACAAGTACTTCAGGATCCGGCTCTGGCTCAGATCTGTCTGTCTTGCCAATGAAGATCTGGATGGACCCGATCGGGACCCGATATCCTGATTCGACAGAATCGGCTTCAAGGCCCCAAGTAGAGTCGTCGATGCAAAGCTTTCAGTGTCAACTTCTGGTGATCCGTCCAGCGACGAATCCCTCCATGCCTTGCAGAGCTCCCTCAAGAATCTCAACACCTGCGAGCGCAGGCCCCACGGTGGGCGCCAAATTTCGTGGGAAAGTCACGGCAGATGTCCGAAGAGTCGAACTTAACATGGGACATTTGCTGCGAGGTGATTTCGTGGAGAGAGTTGACATTGACAAGAGACTCGGTGATTTACCCAGGTTTTAGCCCCTCTTTGTCTCGAGGTAAAATCCTACTCCTACTTCCTCCTATTACGAGTTCGGGCTCTCGAAATAAGAGTCCGTTTGATCGATTACAAGAGAGTCGGTCGTAAACTTAGTCTCGATGAGATCTAGGTTACGCCGACAAGTGTCTAGTCCTATCTTAGGCTAAGATTGTTGATGTAGGGCAAGCCTAGGGTTTGGCCCAATCTTCACATTTTGGAGGTGGGGTTCCACAATAACAACAAGAACAAAGGGGATCACAAACACAATTAACTCAAGAGAGAAAGGGGAACAAGATCCAAACACATAAACACTCAAATCCACTCACAAATACCACACATCACAAGATCCATACACCACAAGAGGTAAGCTTGATAGTCTCCCTCTCCTTATATGAATAGGATTGGGTTCCTCTCCTTCTATGAGTGGGGAGAGGAGGTAGGAGGAAAGCTTGAGAGGATCTCAAGGAGATCTAATTCCCTAGGGGAAGTAGGAGCTAAGCTCTCAAGTCTTTGGATATTTCTTAGCTAACCCTAAAACTGAGGTACGAGTCAACTATATATAGGCTAGGGGGAGAAGGGGATACATGGGCCGTGGCCCAGCTGAATCTGCGCGCAGGCAGGTTTCGGACGTCCGTCGGGTTTCGGATGTCCGAACTTTCGAGACGTCGGACGTCCGTGGAGTTTCGGATTTCCGGAAGTGGCTGCATCGATGGAGTCCTGTAGACGATCTGGCGACCTGGAGTAGGAGATGTCGGAAATCCGACGAGTTTTAGACGTCCGAGCTGTCGGAAGTCCGAAGTCTGTCGCACGTTCGCTCTGATGGAGGGGATCCTGACCTTGGCATGTCGGACGTCCGACGAGTTTCGGACGTCCGAGCTGTCGGCAGTCCGAAGTCTGTCGCGCGTCCGCTCCGATTGGGGGGTCTCGTGACCTTGGCATGTCGGACGTCCGAAAGTTGTCGGACGTCCGATGTCTGGAGTCGAATCTTCTTCTCCTTTGGTTGCCTCCTCGCCGTTGGACCTAAGGGAACAAAGCACACTGTTTTGAGGTAGCATCCAATTCTCGTGCGTATGGTATTGAATCTCAACAAGGAGTGAATGCACCTTTGCTTCTATGGAACGTGCTTGTGCTCTCGTCATGGGTCCGCGTGTAGGAAACGTATCCATGGTGATGTCGGTAGGATGCTCCGCATCATCTCCCCCCCCCCTTGGGGAAGATCCGTCCATGGATCAAGCTCTCCATCACCATGGTAATGCGCGAGGTCGGAGATGTTGAAGGTGTTTCTCACCGAGTACTTGTCGGTGGGGATGTCCACCGTGTAGGCGTTGTTGTTGACCTTGGTGAGAATCTTGAATGGCCCGTTGGAGCGAGGAAGAAGCTTGGACTTGCGGGCGTCCGGGAACCGGTCTTTGCGGAGATGTATCCACAGTAAGTCACCTGGTTGGAACGTGCTTGGTTTCTTGTGGATATTCATCTTGCATGCATGGGCTTGAACGTGTTTCTCGATAGTTGCCCTCGTATCTTCATGGAGTCTCTTGAGGAAATTTTCCCGTGCGCTAGCATCCATGTTGGCGTGTTCTTGGAGTGGTAGAGGTAGGATGTCCAATGGGCACAAAGGGTTGAACCCATAGACAACCTCGAAGGGAGACCGCTTCGTGGTGGAGTGCATGGCAAGGTTGTAGGTGAACTCCGCCACCGGGAGGTGATCTTCCCACTCCTTGATGTTCTTCTTGATGAGTGTGCGGAGTAGAGTTGATAGGGAGCGGTTCACAACTTCCGTTTGCCCGTCCGTTTGTGGGTGATACGCCTTGGAGAAGAGGAGCTTGATGCCGAGCTTGGCGCATAATGTCTTCGAAAAGTAGCTTAGGAACTTGACTTCACGGTCGGAGACGATGGACTTGGGTACGCCATTGTAACAGCCCAGATTTCACAAAAGTAAAAAATTTTGTTTTCGGTGTGAATTATTTGATTGTTTGATTTGTTTGCGGTGTTTGCATCCCCGATTTATCGATCGGCGATTATTTTTCTACCTCTTATCTCGTATCGGATGGAGACCGACCCCTTTCCACCACGACATACGACTTTGCGACACCGGGTTTCACCCGATCACCGTCGCGAAAACCGCACGAGACCAGCCGCAGCCAACGGAACGAAAAACCCCGTTTAATAATTAAACGGGTTATTTTATAGCGCGCCGGAAAGTGTTCTCGGAACGGTTCTAGCGCTAGGTGAACGCTGCCAGCTCGACGTGCTGATCGCGCAGTTTGAAGTTTTACCTGAATCGGAGGTACTGCGGACCCCCGGCGGTCAGAAACGTGAGCACCGCGCGCGAGAGAGAAAAACCGGGGATGTTTTTGCAAACTGCCAGCCACCTGGGCTATATAAAGACCACCACACTCCCACCCTTTTCTAGGGTTTCCCTAGCCACAAAATTGCAGCCACCCCCCTCACTTTAGCCCCAATTTTCGCAACCCTAGTCCCAGATCTGAAAAATCCCCCTCCAGGCCGTCTGGACCGTCAGATCTCGCGATCCGACGGCCCCGGGAGTTCCACGTTGCCTCCCAGCCTCCACCACCTTCTCTCTCCTCCCCAAGCCGCCTCCACGCCCGTGGGAAGCCGCCGCCGGCCAAGACGCAGCAGCCGCCGGCGCCCCATGTCTCCCCGCGCCCCCACCTCCTCTCCTCTTCTCCCCATGGCCTCCCTCTCACCCCTCTGGCTCCTCCTTCCCCGTAAGAAGCCTCCGGAAGGAGGCCGGGCGCCGCCGCACCTGCCATGGAAGGCCTCCGCCGTGCGCCATGGAGCTCGCGCCCGCTCAGCATCGGGTCTCCTCTCCGGCGCCAAGATCCGGCGGGAACCGGTCGTTCCGCCGCCCTCCGCGCCTTCCCTCGCCTCCAGGCCGCGCTCCCCTCGCCGCCAGTGGCCGGAGCGCCACCGCGGCCGCCGCCTGGCCGGTCGGGACAAGGTCCTGTGACCACGGCCCCGCTCCAAGCCACCGTGGCCAGTTGGGACCCAGGCGCCCCTGGCCCAGCAAATCCACGGCCCATACGCCCGATCCAGCCACCGGGGCCTGCCAGGCCAGATCCGGCCCATGTGGGGTGAGGCCCGCTTATTTATTTTTAGTTGCCCCCTGTGAATTTTTCTAAGTCCTTATAAAATATGTTGCTGATCCCGTTTTGTAATGCGATTTCCCGTTGACTCGTAGGTCGGAACGAAGTGAATTTTTTTTGTTGGGTTGTGCTTTGTGTGCTCTAGAGTTCATCTTTAGGAAGTTATTTATTTTGAGGTCATATTGATGGTGCAAATCTGTGTAGAAGTAGGCACCAGACTGTTAACTGTTGCTAAATTCTGTCAAGTGTTGCTGATGTTATTTTGTTGCAACTTTGGGTGATGATTGTGACAAATCCATGAGGCATATTGCATTGATTCTTTTTCCTATGTGTTAAGCATCATGTGTACTTCATTTCCATGCTTTAACTTGTCATGTTTGGGTGCTTTAGCTATATTAAATCTTTCTCCAAAGTGGTGATCCTGATGTTAATGTACTGCTGTTGCTGAAACTGTTAATTTGTTGTAACTTCGGGTGACGGTTGCGTCGCAACCGTTTATCGGAATTGAGTGATTCCAATTGCATATTGTTAAGCATCATGTCTACTTCCATTATATGTATTGAATTGTCATGATATGCTTGCTGGTCATATAGTTATTGAGCTCCAAAGTTGCTATGCTGCTGTTTTTGACAGCCACCTCTGTTTTTCTCCAAGTCTGTAACGTCACGATGCCATGTTGTTTGCTTAATATCTTTTGACCAATGATACCTATTTGCATGATTCTTTTTGCCATGTCTTCCCTGTCATGTCTACTTTAGTTCCATATCATTTTGAGCATGTTTGCATTGATTATCATGTTTATGCATTGCTCTAAAGTGTGCTTCCTGATGTTGGCAGATTGTGCCCGTAACTTGTTTTGCTTATATCTTTTTAACCATAACTCCGTTTGGAGTGTGCCTTATATGTAACTTGATTATTTTTTGTGTACTTTGTGTTTATGCTATTGTTTGCTGTTGTTAACCAACCTAAAATATGGTTTAGGGCAGATCAGTACCAAATCCTTTAATTGTTGTGGGGCAAGTAGTGCTATGCATGTTTAGGGGTTGCCTCACTTAAAATGACTAGCCTAGGTAGTTTACTTGGTGCTTAACCTTTTGCCATGTTTGTGTGCTATGCCATGCTTGCTTGAGTTGCCATGTTAATAACCGTTGGTTGATCACCTGTAGCTAAGCAACTTGAACTACTGTAAACGTGCGGTATTTGTCCTGTGTGACCGATACCCCACTTAAACTGTTAGTAATCGTTCTCAACGATAGATCCGTATCGCGTTGCCTTGTCGTGTGATGTCTTCTTGATCTTGTGTTGCCCCGTAGTAATAGAGTGCTTGCTCGTTGATTGCTTTCCAGTGTTTATCGTCTTGTGTGCTTCCGCGGGTACCTTAGGAGACGATGCGAGCTTGCGATCCACTACACCTTCGGAACCCGACTTATCAACAGGCAAGGACTATACATTACTTATGATCCATTCTATTTCAACCAGCGGTTTGCATGCTAGTCTAGGTTAGGTTCGATGTTTGATCCTACCACATGTTTACAGCCTCTTTCAAACCGATATAGCCATGTCCCTTCCCAGCAAACCTTGTACTGCTATGTTACTATTGCTCGTTGCTCAGCCCTTGCTTAGTATGCATGCTTAGGATGCTACGATGTTACCCTGTTACTCCTTGGTTTGGGATATCACATTATTATATTGTTATGGATGATATGATTATTATAATGTTGACTATATATTCGACGAAGGATGGAAGGTCTAGGCTATCCCGCCCCGACGCTTTGTTCCATTCGAGTCACCTAGGATCCTAGTTCCGGGTATTGGTTTTAAGACTGAGCGTGCCTAATCACGTGTGGGATTTTATGGGGTCCCCTCTTCTTACCTACCTAGCTTCAAAAATTTCTAGAGGTGGCCCAAGCTGATTTACCATTTGAAACCGTGTGTGTGCTGGTCAGCTGCCAGTAGTTTCCAAACAACTCGGGCCAGCGGAGACAGAGTTCCTCTGTTGGTCCACACTGGTGAGCTAGGGAAGTCTCCTGTTATAAAGGTGAGACTAAACCCGACCTTGGCCATACGGAAGAGTACGATCCGAGAGCGTGGCCAGCTTTTGGATTGGGTGTCGACTCCCCGGGGGCCACCTAGATTTGCTCGTTGTTAGTTAGAGGGACCTGTCGTTTCGGATCTCTTGGAACTAAATCATAAAATGGTCGCCTGTGATGGGTAGCAACTGAGAGAGATGGGCGAGCATGCGACGCCTCGTAATGGGCAGTTGGTACACCCCTGCAGGGTTAAATCTTTTTGAGAAGCCGTGTCCACGGTTATGGACGACTTGACACCTACTCCTTGTTCACAGACAACAACAACAACTGAGATAATCTTAATATAACTTTATCAACGTGTGTGTGCCTTGACTGCTTCTTCTTCGTCGGGATGCAAAGAGGAGGACAAGGATAGGATAGGTGTTATGTTTGCGTAAGTAGCTGATAGCAAGACTTGTTGGAGGAGATTCCTCATCGAATACTTGGCTTCTTATCTTACTCTCTAGATCTTTAGCCACTTCATAAATGCTAGTGCGGCAGCAACCTCACCACTTACCCCTTCCTTACCGTAAACTACTAGTTGTCCTAGAATGACGAGTGATGAAGTCCTTGCTGGGTCAGATGACCACTACAGTTGGATGCTAAGTACCTCTGTACTCATGATACTACCCCCAAACTCTTTTCAGGGTTCTTTCTCGACAACAGGTATGGTGATCGACGTTTCACGTGGAGACTCGACGACGACTAGTTAGGCGGATCCCGGCGGAGGGCCTGGACCCGTGTGGTTATGGGGATCGATGTTTTTCTCTTTGCCAGTAGGATTTTGATTGTAGTCTATACTCAGACATGTACCTTCCGCTGTTGTATTGTATTAAGGAAGTTGTATGCCGATTGTATGAGATGTTGTATCCTTGTATCTGTAATGTTGTGATATCATGTTGGAAATCCGGGGCATATGACTTCGTCATATGTCGCGGTGGGACCGATATGTGTTTCGTCCCCGGATCTGGGTGGAGACATCTAGATCTGGAACAGTACCACATATCGGACTTACAACTTGGTATCAGAGCCTTACCGACCATAGGATCCCTTTTCTGGCCGAAGTCGAGTCTAGACAAAAACTATTTTGTAGTTAATAAGTCAGTTATCGGAGAGTAGGAATATTTTTACTCCTTACCCTTGCTCTGGTCAGGACAAGTGTCGTAAGTGTTTTATTCTCATCTTATCCCCTTCAAAACTCTAGGATATCGAGTGTGTGGAGTATCAGAAACGTTACAATGCCTTGCTTGCAGCGTATTGTCTCGATTCCGATCTCAGGTTTGGGAAATCTTGTAGTACCTTTAGTTCTTCCGACTCTGGTTTACATCTTGGTCATCTGTTGACTTCATTCCTCTTGCCCAGTATCCTCATGATTTGAGTGAGAGTACTTCCCTTGATTGTCGCCTTGAACTGTCGCTCTTCCTCTTGACACTGACGGTTTTGTTTTTTCGACGATGTCGTCTCTCTGCGGAAAGTATCTTGACAGAAGTTCGACGTCGACATGGAGCAGAGTCTCTTGTTGGTGGTATTGAAGATTGTCGTCTCTCTTTTCTCTTCCCCCCTCTCCCCCGGATCGTCCAGGATCTCGGGACGAGATCCCTTGTTGGTGGTGTTGTATTGTAACAACCCAGATTTCACAAAAATTAAAAATTTTGTTTTCGGTGTGAATTGTTTGATTGTCTGATTTGTTTACGGTGTTTGCATTCCCGATTTATCGATCGGCGATTATTTTTTCCCCCTCTTATCTCGTATCGGACGGAGACCGACCCCTTTCCACCACGACACACGACCTTGCGACACCGGGTTTCACCCGATCATCGTCGCGAAAACCGCACGATTCCAGCCGCAGCCAACGGAACGAAAAACCCCGTTTAATAATTAAACGGGTTATTTTATAGCGCGCCGGGAAGTGTTCTCGGAACGGTTCCAGCGCTAGGTGAACACTGCCGGATCGACGTGCTGATTGCGCAGTTCGAAGTTTTACCCGAATCGGAGGTACTGCGGACCCCCGGCGGTCAGAAACGCGAGCACCGCACGCGCGAGAGAAAAACCGGGGATGTTTTTGCAAACTGCCAGCCACCTGGGCTATATAAAGACCACCACACTCCCACCCTTTTCTAGGGTTTCCCTAGCCACAAAATTGCAGACACCCCCTCACTTTAGCCCAAATTTTCGCAACCCTAGTCCCAGATCTGAAAAATCCCCCTCCAGGCCGTCTGGACCGTCAGATCTCGCGATCCGACGGCCCAGGGAGTGTCGCGTTGCCTCCCAGCCTCCACCACCTTCTCTCTCCTCCCCGAGCCGCCTCCACGCCCGTGGGTAGCCGCCGCCGGCCAGGACGCAGCAGCCGCCGGCGCCCCATCTCTCCCCGCGCCCCACCTCCTCTCCTCTTCTCTTCATGGCCTCCCTCTCACCCCTCTTCCTCCTCCTTCCCCGCAGGAAGCCGCCGGCAGGAGGCCGCGCGCCGCCGCACCTGCCATTGAAGGCCACCGCCGTGCGCCATGGAGCTCGCGCCCACTCCGCCTCGGGTCTCCTCGCCGCCGCCAAGATCCGGCGGGAACCGGTCGTTTCGCCGCCCTCCGCGCCTGCCCTCGCCTCCAGGCCGCGCTCCCCTCGCCGCCGGTGGCCGGAGCGCCACCGCGGCCGCCGCCTGGCCGGTCGGAACGAGGTCCCGTGACCACGGCCCCGCTCCAAGCCACCGTGTCCAGTTGGGCCGGCCCAGGCGCCCCTGGCCCAGCAACTCCACGGCCCAGACGCCCGATCCAGCCGCCGGGGCCTGCCAGGCCAGATCCGGCCCATGTGGGGTGAGGCCCGCTTATTTATTTTTAGTTACCCCCCTGTGAATTTTTCTAAGTCCTTATAAAATATGCTGCTGATCCCGTTTTGTAATGCGATTTCCCGTTGACTCGTAGGTCGGAACGAAATGATTCTTTTTTTTGTTGGGTTGTGCTTTGGCTCTAGAGTTCATCTTTAGGAAGTTATTTATTTTGAGGTCATATTGATGGTGCAAATCTGTGTAGAAGTAGGCACCAGACTGTTAACTGTTGCTAAATTCTGTCAAGTGATGCTGATGTTATTTTGTTGCAACTTTGGGTGATGATTGTGACAAATCCATGAGGCCTATTGCATTGATTCTTTTTCCTATGTGTTAAGAATCATGGGTACTTCATTTCCATGCTTTAACTTGTCATGTTTGGGTGCTTTAGCTATATTAAATCTTGCTCCAAAGTGGTGATCCTGATGTTAATGTGCTGCTGTTGCTGAAACTGTTAATTTATTGCAACTTCGGGTGACGGTTGCGTCACAACCGTTTATCGAAATTGAGTGATTCCAATTGCATATTGTTAAGCATCATGTCTACTTCCATTATATGTATTGCATTTTCATGATATGCTTGCTGTTAATATAGTTATTGAGCTCCAAAGTTGCTATGCTGCTGTTTTTGACAGCCACCTCTGTTTTTCTCTAAGTCTGTAATGTCAGGATGCCATGTTGTTTGCTTAATATCTTTTGATCTATGATTCCTATTTGCATGATTCTTTTTGCCATGCCTTCCCTGTCATGTGTACTTTAGTTCCATATCATTTTTGAGCATGTTTGCATTGATTATCCTGTTTATGCATTGCTCTAAAGTGTGCTTTCTGATGTTGGCAGATTGTGCCTGTAACTTGTTTTGCTTATATCTTTTTAACCGTAACTCCGTTTGGAGTGTGCCTTATATGTAACTTGATTAGTTTTTTGTGTAGTTTGTGTTTATGCTATTGTTTGATGTTGTTAACTAACCTAAAATATGGTTTAGGGCAGATCAGTACCAAATCCTTTAATTGTTGTGGGGCAAGTAGTGTTATGCATGTTTAGGGCTTGCCTCACTTAAAATGACTAGCCTAGGTAGTTTACTTGGTGCTTAACCTTTTTCCATGTTTGTGTGCTATGCCATGCTTGCTTGAGTTTCCATGTTAATAACCGTTGGTTGATCACCTGTAGCTAAGCAACTTGAACCACCATAAACGTGCGGTATTCGTCGTGTGTGACCGATACCCCACTTAAACTGTTAGTAACCGTTCTCGACGATAGATCTGTATCGTGTTGCCGTGTCGTGTGATGTCTTGTTGATCTTGTGTTGCCCCGTAGTAATAGAGTGCTTGCTCGTATATTGCTTTCCAGTGTTTATCGTCTTGTGTGCTTCCGCGGGTACCTTAGGAGACGATGCGAGCTTGCGATCCACTACACCTTCGGAACCCGACTTATCAACAGGCAAGGGCTATACATTACTTATGATCCATTCTATTTCAACCAGCTGTTTGCATGCTAGTCTAGGTTAGGTTCGATGTTTGATCCTACCACATGTTTACAGCCTCTTTCAAACCGATATAGCCATGTCCCTTCCCAGCAAACCTTGTACTGCTATGTTACTATTGCTCGTTGCTCAGCCCTTGCTTAGTATGCATGCTTAGGATGCTACGATGTTACCCTGTTACTCCTTGGTTTGGGATATCACATTATTATATTGTTATGTATGATATGATTATTATAATGTTCACTATATATTCGACGACGGATGGAAGTTCTAGGCTATCCCGCCCCGACGCTTTGTTCCATTCGAGTCACCTAGGATCCTAGTTCCGGGTATTGGTTTTAAGACTGAGCGTGCCTAATCGCGTGTGGGATTTTATGGGGTCCCCTCTTCTTACCTACCTAGCTTCAAACATTTCTAGAGGTGGCCCAAGCTGATTTACCATTTGAAACCGTGTGTGTGCTGGTCAGCTGCCAGTAGTTTTCAAACAACTCGGGCCAGCGGAGACAGAGTTCCTCTGTTGGTCCACACTGGTGAGCTAGGGAAGTCTCCTGTTATATAGGTGAGACTAAACCCGACCTTGGCCAAACGGAAGAGTCCGATCCGAGAGCGTGGCCAGCTTTTGGATTGGGTGTCGACTCCCCGGGGGCCACCCGGATTTGCTCGTTGTTAGTTAGAGGGACCTGTCGTTTTGGATCTCTTGGAACTAAATCATAAAATGGTTGCCTGTGATGGGTAGCAACTGAGAGAGATGGGTGAGAATGCGACGCCTCGTAATGGGCAGTTGGTACACCCCTGCAGGGTTAAATCTTTTCGAGAAGCCGTGTCCATGGTTATGTACGACTTGAGACCTACTCCTTGTTCATAGACAACAACAACAACAACTGAGATAATCTTAATATAACTTGATCAACGTGTGTGTGCCTTGACTGCTTCTTCTTCGTCGGGATGCGAAGAGGAGGACAAGCATAGGATAGGTGTTATGTTTGCGTAAGTAGCTGATAGCAAGACTTGTTGGAGGCGATTCCTCATCGAATGCTTGGCTTCTTATCTTACTCTCTAGATCGTTAGCCACTTCATAAATTCTAGTGCGGCAGCAACCTCACCACTTACCCCTTCCTTACCGTAAACTACTAGTTGTCCTAGAATGACGAGTGATGAAGTCCTTGATGGGTCAGATGACCACTACAGTTGGATGCTGAGTACCTCTGTACTCATGATACTACCCCCAAACTCTTTTCAGGGTTCTTGCTCGACAACAGGTATGGTGATCGACATTTCACGTGGAGACTCGACGACGACTAGTTAGGCGGATCCCGGCGGAGGGCCTGGACCCGTGTGGTTATGGGGATCGATGTTTTTCTCTTTGCCAGTAGGCTTTTGATTGTAGTCTGTACTCAGACATGTACCTTCCGCTGTTGTATTGTATTAAGGCAGTTGTATGCCGATTGTATGAGATGTTGTATCCTTGTATCTGTAATGTTGTGATATCATGTTGGAAATCCGGGGCATATGACTTCGTCATATGTCGCGGTGGGACCGATATGTGCTTCGTCCCCGGATCTGGGTGGATACATCTAGAACTGGAACAGTACCTCATATCGGGCCTTACAGCCATGGAGTCATCCGTTTTATTACAAGGTAGGAAATGTGCCATTTTGGAGAATCTATCAACTACCACAAATATAGAATCCTTGCCATTCCTTATACGCGGTAGACCGACAACGAAATCCATACTAATATGTTCCCATGGTACATGAGGAATAGGCAAAGGCATATATAGACCATGTGATAGAGATTTTGACTTAGCCTTTTGACAAGTGTGGCACCGTTTTACAAGTCGACCCACGTCACGGAACATCTTTGGCCAAAAGAAGTTGGTAGAGAGTGTAGCGTATGTTTTGTCACGGCCAAAGTGTCCCATGAGGCCACCGCCATGAGATTCCTGCAAAAGGAGAAGACGCAAAGAACACTCGGGAATGCAAAGCTTGTTAGCGCGCATAAGGTATCCATCATTGATATAATAATTGTCCCAAGTGGTGTGCCGCTTGCAATTGGCGAAAGGTGTAGCAAAGGAAGGATCATGTGCATATAGATCTTTGATGTGTTCAAATCCCACCATGTCAAATTCAAGATTGGTTGTAAGCATGCATCTACGTGACAAGGCATCCGCGACGATATTGTCATTGCCCTTTTTATACATGATGATATAAGGGAAAGACTCAATGAATTCACTCCATCTAGCATGTCTACGATTCAATTTGGTTTGAGACTTCAAGTACTTAAGAGATTCATGGTCCGAGTGAATGACGAATTCCCTAGGTCGAAGATAGTGTTCCCAAACTTGTAAGACGCGAATCAACGCATAGAGTTCCTTATCGTATATAGGGTAGTTCAATTGGGCGCCGGAGAGTTTTTCGCTAAAGTAGGCTACCGGTCATCTATCTTGCATAAGCACACCTCCTATACCCGTGCCACTAGCGTCACAATGAACTTCAAAAGGTTTATCAAAATTGGGTAACACAAGTAAGGGGGCATGGGTGAGGCGATGTTTGAGTTCATTGAAAGCCTTTTCTTGGGAGGGTCCCCAAATAAAAGGCGCATTATTTTTGCTCAAAGCGTGTAAAGGTGATGCAATGGTGCTAAAGTCTTTAACGAAACGGCGGTAAAATCCGGCTAACCCAAGGAAACTCCGGACTTGAGAGAGGGTGGTAGGTTGTGGCCAAGTTTTAATTGTGTTTACTTTAGTTTCATCAACTTCAATGCCATTGGAGGAAACAACAAAGCCAAGGAATATGAATTTGGAAGTGCAAAAGGTACATTTTTCAAGATTAGCATATAATTGTTCGTTACGCAACACTTGAAGCACTTCACGAATATGGCTAGCATGTTCCTCTATGGATTTGCTATAAATGAGGATATCATCGAAGTAAACGACAGCGAACTTGCCAATGAGATAGCGAAGAACATAGTTCATAACGCGCATGAAAGTACTAGGTGCTTCGGATAGGCCGAATGACATAACCAACCATTCATAGAGACCACTCTTGGTCTTGAAGGCGGTTTTCCACTCGTCACCAACTTGCATATGTATTTGGTGATAGCCACTCTTAAGATCAATTTTGGTGAAAATGATGGCACCAGATAGTTCGTCAAGCATGTCATCTAAGCGAGGGATGGGGTGTCTATAGCGCACGGTAATGTTATTGATGGGACGAAAATCACAACACATACGCCACGTACCATCTTTATTTGGCACAATTAGGACCGGCACCGCGCAAGGGCTAAGGCTTTCGCGAACATACCCTTTCTCAAGGAGTTGTTCGACTTGGCGTTGAATCTCCTTTGTTTCCTCGGGATTGGTGCGGTAAGGTGCCCGGTTAGGGAGGGGGGCACCTGGTATGAGGTCGATGCGGTGCTCAATGCCACGAAGTGGTGGAAGACCCGGTGGTAGCTCGGTGGGGAAGACGTCCTCAAATTCCTGCAAAATAGTAGCTATAGCACCAGGAAGAGGGGGTGAGTCGTTAGGTAAAAGCACCTCATCCTTGTACAAGAGTACAAAATGAGGAATATGGGATGGGTTATTTCGCACTTCTTGGACCTCTTGTTTGGTGAATAGTAAGATGGTGTCATTGGTGGTACGCCTCATGGGGTCACTCATATTTGTCTTGTGGCTCTCACTCGCTTTGTGGTGGTTCTCTCTCTCACTTTTGTCCCCATGAGGGTTGGAAGGTTGTATTTTGTCGGCGATCACTTGACTTGGGGTCATGGGGCGAAGGACCAATTCTTTGCCCCTCCACTTGAAGATATAGTGATTGGTATGACCATTGTGTAAAATACTCCTATCAAATTGCCAAGGCCGGCCCAAGAGCAAATGGCACACGCTCATTGGTACCACATCACATTCCAATGTGTCTTCGTAGGCGCCGATTTTGAATGAGAAGTCCACCGTGTGGTCCACTTTTATGGATCCAGAGTCACTAAGCCATTGCACCTTGTATGGGTGAGGGTTCTTCTTCTTGATGAGGTTGAGTTTGGTACAAAGCTCTTCGCTTGCTAAGTTGTGGCAACTTCCGCCATCAATGATGACCTTCACGGATCGGCCTTTGATTCCCGCCTTGGTGTGGAAGATGTGGCACCTTTGATTCTCATCGAGCTCTTGTTGGAGAGTCAACACCTTGGACACCACGAGGGAGGGACTTGCATCATTGTCACAATATATGTGGCCTTCTTCATCATCATCATTTTCTTGGATATGTTGAGAGACTTGATCCAAAGCATCCATTTCACCCTCACTTATGGAATCATACTCGCCGTCTTCGGTGATGATCATGGTCCTCTTGGTGGGGCACTCAAAATACTTGTGGCCGCGGCCCTTGCAAGTGAAGCATGCAATGGATCTAGTCTTTTCATCTTTGGGTGGAAAGGCCTTGGGAGGCTCTCGTGGCTTGAAACTTGTTGTGTTTGATGAAGAACGTGTTGAAGAATTTTCCGGTGGTCGTGTGTTTGAAGGACCACCGCTTGATGTTGGAGCGCGGGTATAGGGCGTTGTGCTTGGCGGCGCTTGAGAAGTAGAAGGTGTACCCCGAGTGTTGGAGGACACAAATTTGGAGTACTTCGCATCTTCTTGAACTCGCCTCTCCGCTTTTGAGGCTTGATGGACCAATTCTTCAATGGTGTTGTAAGGTTGGAAGTTGGTGACCTTCTTCACTTGGTAATTGAGACCGTTGAGGAAGAGGGCCATGGTTTGTTCGGCGGATTCCTTCACATTGGCTCGGATCATGGCTACCTCCGTTTCCTTGTAATACTCTTCCACCGTCTTGTATCCTTGCTTGAGGGCTTGTAACTTTTGGTAGAGGTCATGTGTGTAATGTTGTGGAACAAACCGGGCACTCATCACTTGCTTAATTTCTTCCCATGTGCACACTTGTGGAGTGCCTTCCTCGAGGCAGAGATCTTGTACTTGCTCCCACCAATTGAGAGCATAGTCTTCAAATTCAAGTGACGCCATGGCAACTTTCTTGGACTCCTCATAATTATGCACACGGTATATCTTGTCCACATTTAGGGCCCATGAGAGGTAGTCCTCGGGGTTTGTTCCTCCCGAGAACTTGGGCATCGTGAAATTGAGTCTCCTAAAACGCTCTTCATTGTGTTGGGGTTGGCGAATCCGGAGGTGCTCGGGCGGCGGAGGTGCTCTAGCTCGCCGGTCATTGCGGTGGTTGTTGTCGTTGTAGTAGTCTTGATGATCAAAGTGTGGCACGTGAGGTGCATTTGGGCGCCCCTCCAATGTGCGAAGAGCCGTTGGAGGTATGTTGTCTTGACGTGGGTGAAGTGGTGGTCATGGATGATGGTCATCTCGAGGAACATGAGAGTAAGATGGCTCTCCATGTTCTTGGCCTTCATGTCTTGGTGATGACCGGGCATTATAAGTTGTTGCCCCTTGGTGTTGAAGATGTAAGTTGAGAGTGTCGCGCACTCGTCTCTCAAGGAGGAGACGTTTGTCGCGTTCCGTGGCTTAGGCTTGAGGCTCCTTGCCGGCGCGAGGTTGGGTGTGCTCGACGTGTTCATGGTTGGCCTTGGAACGGTGAGAAGACCGGTGTGTAGAGGCGGATGATGAATAATGATGATGTCGAGAAGAGAGCATGGCCTTGAGCTCGGCCATATTGGCTTTGTCACAAGCGATCATTTGTTGTTGGAATTCCTCCATTTTTGCTTCATTGCGCTCGGATAGCTCTTCCATTTTTTGGGACATAAGATCTTGGCCTTGATGGAGGTCTACCGTAATCGTGGCGATGCGGTTGCTCAATTTCTCGTGCGCGTCGCGCATCTCATGTTGGAATTGTAGGTGAGCTTCTTGAGTAACCATATGGCTTGTATCGCGAAATGTACCATTCACCGGTGAGGTAGGGGAGTCTTGCCTAGCCATGACAACAAGCGGGTAGATGTGAGAGTAAAAGGGGGAGAACAATAACAAGGATACCTTCTTGAAGATGTAATGATTCGAGTGATGTATAGCTTCTTGAAATGAAGAGAGTGTCCTTGTTTGAGTCTCGTTCCCACACGCACACCTACAAATGGCTTATCGTGGAGCTTGGTAGGGATTAGTGGCCGAAGAAATGCAACAAGTGGAACAAGGTGTTAATAAAATTGGTAGAGGTTCAAATGAGGCAATGCGATACAAGTAGATCAAAAGAGAAAAATAGCAATAGGAAACGCACGCGCGATGATAATGGGACTCGTGCAACCAAGAAAATGAGCAAGATAAGTGAGCCTAACCAAGACTAATGCTCGCGTTGCACAATTACAAAGAGAGTCACTAGCTCGATTGCTCAACGGCTTGATTCGCACAAGTGCACTAACCTATATGGATAGATGAACTCTAAATGTGCTTTTGGTGGATGCTTCCCTATTTGCGTACTCGTTTGCTTAAAAGATTTTGATAACTTTTGCTCGTTCGCTCTTTTTTTTAAAGACACTCACTTTTGACCACGAAACTTGAAGCGCTATGAATTTTGCTATGGCTTGATGAGTAATGCATGAGTATCAATTGTATGACTACTAAGGTGCACAAGTTGTGAGAGCCGGCAATACTCGGAGAGCTAGTCTCAATAGGACAAGGAAGGTGTTCACAAAAGGGAGATGGGCTATCAATGGTAAGTTGCAAGGAGAGGGTGGTTATGACGGAAATTATACCTCATGTCACCTTACCCTCGCGAAGAACGGTGGTACCGGCCTTGCTTTCGGTGTGGAGGTCGATTGGATCTTTGTTGTTGATGGAGGTGGAGTCCTTGGGGCTTCCCAAACACAAATTGGTGGAGAGAAAGAAAATTTTGGGGGAAAATTGTCGGTGGGAGGCTAAAGCAACACCAAAAGGGGTGAGATCCACTAGTAAAGCACCACATCCATGGATCAAAACCAACAAAAGTTCACAAGAACCAACAAGTTGCAAGATCTTGGGTATGGCTATTTTTGGTGAGGAATTTTCTAAATTGGACAAGAACAAACAAAAATTGGCTAGAAAAGTGAGGGGGGGCGACTCCAAATTGTGTCAACCTTGCTCATGATACCAAATGATGAAGGGAAAGCCTAGGGTTTGGCCCAATCTTCACATTTTGGAGGTGGGGATCCACAATAACAACAAGAACAAAGGGGATCACAAACACAATTAACACAAGAGAGAAAGGGGAACAAGATCCAAACACATAAACACTCAAATCCACTCCCAAATACCACACATCACAAGATCCATACACCACAAGAGGTAAGCTTGATAGTCTCCCTCTCCTTCTATGAATAGGATTGGGTTCCTCTCCTTCTATGAGTGGGGAGAGGAGGTAGGAGGAAAGCTTGAGAGGATCTCAAGGAGATATAATTCCCTAGGGGAAGTAGGAGCTAAGCTCTCAAGTCTTTGGATATTTCTTAGCTAACCCTAAAACTGAGGTAGGAGTCAAATATATATAGGCTAGGGGGGGGAGAAGGGGATACATGGGTCGTGGCCCAGCTGAATCTACGCGCAGGCATGTTTCGTACGTCCGTCGGGTTTCGGACGTCCGAACTTTCGAGACGTCGTACGTCCGTGGAGTTTCGGATTTCCGGAAGTGGCTGCATCGATGGAGTCATGTAGACGACCTGGCGACCTGGAGTAGGAGATGTCGGAAATCCGACGAGTTTCGGACGTCCGAGCTGTCGGAAGTCCGGAGTCTGTCGCACGTCCGCTCCGATGGAGGGGCTCCTGACCTTGGCATGTTGTACGTCCGACGAGTTTCAGACGTCCGAGCTGTCGGCAGTCCGAAGTCTGTCGCACGTCCTCTCCGATTGGGGGGGGTCTCCTGACCTTGGCATGTCGGACGTCTGATGTCTGGAGTCGAATCTTCTCCTCCTTTGGTTGCCTCCTCGCCGTTGGACCTAATGGAACAAAGCACACTATTTTGAGGTAGCATCCAATTCTCGTGCGTATGGTATTGAATCTCAACAAGGAGTGAATGCACATTTGCTTCTATGGCACGTGCTTGTGCTCTCGTCATGGGTCCGCGTGTAGGAGACGTATCCATGGTGATTTCGGTAGGATGCTCCGCATCAATTGTTCTCTGGCCCTGGATCCCACGGACCTCAGCTTATAAAGGTGCCGGATCCTGGGATTCCGCGAGTCCGACTCCAACACGAGGTGGAGTCCTATTCTATTTACAAATACGTTATGTGCTATACAAGGTAAGTCGAATTCCTTCTAAGGCTTCGATCTTCTTTCCTTGCGCAACTGACCTTGGGTCGGGTCTTCTCTCATGGGCCTTCCGTAGGTGAGTCGGCCCATAGACCTAATGCCGGGTCATAGGCTTGGTCTATCCCCCCGTCAGGTACCCCGGGGACCTTGTCCCCGACACCTCGGTACTTGCATGTTTTTGTCACTCAAGCACTGAGACGAGAAGGCATGAACCTACTATCTAGCACAAAGCTTTCTCTTGGAGTTAAAAAATCCTACTTGGACAAAGTAACAAACTATAACAAAGAGCATCCAAGAACAATCAAGAACACAACATATTAGAAGATTAACTATATTACTTACACAATGTGAACATAATCTCATAATCCACTTGATCCGAGCAAACTCAACATAACAACATAGAAATTATAACATATGTGCCTTGATCATGATAGGCAGTCGCAAGAGCTAATCAATGAAGAACAAATTAGAGAGAAGACATCATCTAGCTACTGCAAAAAAAAAACTCCGCCGCGAGGGTTTCCAGTGAACGGGGAATTAATAGGCGAAAGAGAGGGCACCAGGGGTGGGCCCACCCCTCATGAGGCTAGGGGTGCGGCCTAGCCCTGGTCGCGCCCTCAGGTTGCCTAGTCAGGGGGTGGCCCCCTTTGGTCCCTGTTGGCACTTTCCAATGTCTTCTAGAACTTTAGAAACTAGATAATACCCCGCGCGTTGTTGGGGATACACTTATTTATATTTGTAGAGAATTGTAACATAAATACATGAGCACATATCAAGTAATAGAAAGAGCTAAAAAGATAATATCGTTCTAAGTACGTAGTGCTTTGTGGTAGCGAATCCCATGTGAGAGATGAAGGGCCTATGGGATAGTGGATGGAAGATGGAGATGTCATGTTTTCGTCTTCATGTCAAAGATAGATATACATGAGCACATATCGAATAATAGAGAAAGAGCTAAAAAAATCTCTTGCTAAGTATGTAGTACTTTGTGGTAGAGAATCCCATGTGAGAGATGGAGGGCCTATGGGATATTGGATGGAAGATGGAGATGCCATGTTTTTGTCTTCCATGTCAAAGATAGATAGTGAGGATGCAACGTAAGTATAGTGAGGAAAAAACCATAGTTTAATTGCATGCTTGCTGATATGGCATGACAGCTGAGTTGGCATGTGTGAATGACTTAATTGCATTGCTTAGTGAGACATTGAGGTGGACACCTTGCATGTTGAGAGAATTGGGAGCAACTTCTTAAGAATGTTAGATTCTGGAATTTTTGAGCATATTGAATTTTCACCTTTTTCTACGATGCATAGACAATAACAGACAGAAACTGGCACTGCAAACTAAGTAATAGGTTAGTTCCCAAAAATGTTGTAAAAGGTATAAAAATGCATCAAAACATGTAGCAATGTCCATCAAATGAGCATGCAACTCTCTCAAAAAAGATGAGCATGGAACAAGCAAAAATTATAGATACGGTTGGGACGTATCAACTGCGCATATAGTGGTAAACCCTAATCGTGTAGTCTATTCCCAGCAGTATGATCTTTGCGCGATAGAAATTTTATTTTGTGCTAGAGTAGCGCGTCGCTTGCACCAACAGTGGTATCATACCCTCTGTTGTGTGCATGTGTGGTGATGGATTCGTGATTGTTTTTCATATAGAGATTTGTAGACCAAATCATGTGATGATAGATGAGATCGGTTTAGCATGAAGGTTCGAGGTGTTGATTTCATGATATGTAGCGTGATGCTTAGGTAGTGCCACAATTTATCCCTAAAGGTCGGTTACCCACCATTGAGATAGACAGTGTGCTGTAAACCCTGCTGTAGCACGCGAAGACCAATCTTGATTGAACCGGGGAATGGATCAGGACGACATAGATGTGATTTGTGCAGTCCAGAAATCTATGAGAAATTTCGGTTCTTAAAAGGCCATAGCTTAGTTTTATTTGGTTTGGCAAATTTCGGCATACCTAAGTATACTAGTGATAATAGAGCTTTAGGCGACGGTAGTTAAAAAAAGTACTTACCTAACTCGTTTTTGGAGGGAATGATTGTGATCGGGTAAAATTCATTGTGTTGCGTGTATGTTATTATCTCATGACATGCGTGTCATGAGTACGGAAACTGGATGGAACCATATGATTGTCTCATTTTTGTATTAATGACCTGCGTGTCAACATGTGAAGTCTTGTAATGTAATTTGCTTTCATAACTATTAGCTTGTAATAGCATTATATCTTATGTAACACTTGGTGGTTGACACCATATGGCGGGGAGCTGGAGATCATCACGAGGACAACCATACATGGAAATGGGGATCAACATTGAAGACTCGCGCACGTGGAGATGGAGATCACCATGCGCTATGAAAATGGGTTATACCGTATCACATTTGTATAAACTGCCTATGGAAGTTCATCACTTTTGTGCACCCCTTTTTTACATGGTATATGTTTTAAGTAGGGTGATCTTCAAAGAATGTAAGTAAAATTGTCTTCCTAATTGTTGCAACATCACATGTCATGTATATTTAGTGGTAGACGTATACAATTAGGGTGCTGCTAGATCTTCTTGACGTGGTGGGTTTGTGTCGGACACAACGTGCATAACATTGATTATAATATACTTCCTATAGCCAACATAGTATATAATACTCCCTCCGATCCATAATAAGTGAGAGCGACACTTATTATGGATCAAAGGGAGTACAAGTTTCCGTAACAACGTTTGTGTTGCAAATGACGACGACAAATAACGGCTTTGCAACGAGGCTTTGTTGCAATGGATTGAGTGCAACATATGCTCTGTTGCAAAATTAGTGCGAATGACAACTTCCTTTTGCGATGCCGATTTGCTTAAGAGAAAAATATTTGCAACAGAAGCTCAGTTGCAATGATTCGATGCTACAGAGGCTCAGTTGCAAAGTGGTATGAGAGTCGGTTTGATGAAGAAAAAAAAAACTTTGCAACAGAAGCTGTGATGCAATGACCTGAATGCAACATAGCCTCAGTTGCAAAGTGTTACGAGCGCTCTACGGGATGTGATGGCTATCACGTTTTCGATCGTACGGTTCGAAAAGCAATTGATAAAACATATACTCCAACTAACTAATGTGTAACATCATCCGTCATAATTTGACAACTTAATCTGTAACATCAATCGATAATTTTTTTTGTATGTGTTGCATTGATGGTAGTAATCCTTCCGATTCATATTACTTGTTTTTAAATGAAAAGGTATCTATAATTTATATAAAGACAAGAAACGGGCCCACCTGTTCATCAAAATGGGAAAGAAAAGGACGGAAAAAAAGGAAAAAAGAAGAAACGGCATCCCCCTTTCCTTCTTCCCCATCTCCGACTGTGTCTTTCCCCAAAGCACCTCACCTTCTCTCCGATCCCGCCGCGAAGCAAGGACTCGCTATGGACGCCAGCGCCAGCGGGGCGGAGTCCGCGAACGCTGGGATCGAGGTTTCCACCGACCCCTGCAGCTCGGCCGCCGGCGCCTGCCGACTCTCTGTGCACCAGATCGTCGGCGGCGGCAAAGGTAACCACTACTCTTCTACCACCAGTTCCCTCACTCCCGTTTCGTTCTAAGTTCGGCGTGACTCTCCTCTGCTACAGTACAGCTGTTTGCTTACGTACCGAATTAGATTTCGTGAGGCGGATCGTCAGGTTGTCACGGGAGTTGCGATGGTCTCTCTCGATTAGATCATGAGACGGTGATTCTATTAGCCGAAGTAATGCCAGGGTTGAGTAAAGCTGGTTGATCTCTTCGCTTTTATTTCGTAGGGTAGTAGAAGAAGCGTGCGTGAGAGCGAGCAAGGCTGGGTGTAGGTCTGTAGACTGTAGTTCAGATTGCGTACTATTGTTTCAGAAAGCGCGTGCTAAGATGTGAATGTACACACAGAATTGAAATGATGCCATAAGGTTTTGGTTTGACTTCTAGTGACGATTATCAAGTCAATCACCCTTGAAGTTCCTGTGACTATAGCTCAAGCAAACATGACATGGTGGCCACCCGTACATACTGAATCGATACTTTAGATTTTGCTTTAAAATTGTTATGCAACTTATTCTGTTATAGTATTAATACACTTAAATTAAATGAGAGAGTTATTATGTTTATTATGTCATACTGCAAAGCGCTAGCTAAATAGTTTATCATGTTTATCATCTGATACACTTAATTTACCAGCTTAAATTCGAGAGTCATGTTCTTAATGTATTTCTCCTGTTCCCTAGTAATGGTAAGATTGATAATATGCATATAGCTTTATTTCTGTTGCAAGTATGTTTTCCCCCTTTTTATGTCTCTCTTGCTCATGATTTAAGATGTTGTTCCTGTCTTTCAGTCGCGGATATCATCTTATGGAAGTGTAAACGTGCTACTGTTGGTGTCATATTTGGTGCTACTATTGCATGGTGGTTGTTCGAGAAATCTGAACTATCAATTTTGACTATCTGCTGTGATGTGCTGCTCATTTTGATTATTGTTCAGCTCATATGGGTTAAAATATCTGGGTGGCTAAATAAGTAAGGAACCTTATCCATGCTTTCGTGTTTTTACAAATTTCGACAGACAATTATCTATGTATTTCTTATCGGATAATTCTTTTAGGCAACCAAGGCCACTGCCTGAGTTAGTTCTGTCAGAGGAGATGGTTAATAATGCTGCGGCTTCATTCCGTGTTAAAGTGAACAACATGCTGATGATTGCACATGACATTACTCTCGGCAGAGACTTCCGGCTCCTTTTCCAGGTTAACTACAATGACATTGTTTCTCTTTGTTGATTACAGGAGATCACTATGTTTGCTGACCAATGAAAAAAAATTCATAGGTTGTGTCGGTCCTTTGGTTGGTGTCTGTTATTGGCAATTTCTACTCTTCTATAACTCTTGCCTATATAGGTATGTTATGGTGTAAACATCTCATTTTGAGTCCACACAGGAAGAGACATGTAGTATCCAGAGGCATGCAGAATCATGTACTCCCTCCGCTCCAAATTAGATGACTTTCACTTGTATACATATTTAGATACACATATGAACAAATGAAAGTCATCTAATTTGGAACGGAGGGAATATCTGTTTGTCCATGGTTGGTCCTTTGTGTAGAGTTCGTTACTAATTTTAGAGTGTGTGTCTGACAGGAACCATTGCTTTGGTCACAGTACCTGTACTGTACCATAGACACCAGGAGCATGTCGACAGGTATGCCGGGATGGTCCACCGGAATATCTCAAGGCATTACAAGATAGTTGACGAAAATGTGATAAGCAGACTACCTAGAAGCTTTATCAGAGATAAAGAAGATTGATCTGCCTCAAACTTTGTTGGTTGTCATCCCTTACATATATACCACATCAAATGTACGTCTTTTTTGGTTTTGTATGGTGGTTGTATTTCTGCATCATAGGTTGCATGAAGTAGGAATCTAGATCAATGGAAGCTGAAGCTTTGATGTAGGTAGCATTTCAGCGTACTCTTGATCAATAAGATCGATACCAAAAGGTCATGCAGAAGATCGCATCACCTCAATCAATCTCTTTTAACGCCTCTGGTTAGACTGATGTACGTGTGACCCTTGAGTTTTGTAGATGGACCCTTCAGTAAGCTTTGCAGCAAAATGAGCTGCAACTTCTTAGAAATTAAAGTACACACTTGTTGTCAATGTGAAGAGAATCAAAGTGGTTATGTTCATCATTCGGACATGTTTTGTGGCATTTATGCATGTGCAAGATTGTATGTATATCATATGTAGCGGGAACACCAGCTGTGAATAATCTGGAATGCAATTATACAGTAGCAAGCAACAAAGGTGATTTAAGTGCTAGCACTATCACTTGCCGGCCATCTTATTCATCTGAAAATGAAGCATAAAGAACATTCAAATATCATTCAGCACACTATGGCATATCCATCCAACTCTTTCAGATAAACACATTCAAATTACGCCATACATAGTATCATGGTCAACCGACTCTAGTAGTCGTGTCTGACATGAGCATACTAGAGTCAAATGACAGTTATTCATTGCTCTCTTTCTCAAATCGCGTCAGCATCTCCTGGGCAGTCTCACGCCAAATATTGTAGAGCTCATCCGAGAACAGAACAAAATGCACCTGCGAATTACAAAGTGGTTTACATATAGACGACAACACCACGAAACAGAATGATTAAGAAGAAACTTCCATGGTTCTAAACTGGTCCAACAGGTGAGTGTGCAGTGAAATAAATCATCGTATTTAGAGGTGTATAATGCTGCAAGTCTGACCGGTTGTAATGAATGTCAAATTAAATTATTGGTTGCACAGTTCCTGCATCTTAGGCCCTGTTTGGTTCCATGGGTTAGAGTTAGAGTTGGTTAGATTGTAGCAAACTAACCCCAAAACATCCAAACAGGAGGGTTAGAGTTGGTTAGATGCATCTAACCCACCCAAAAAATCTAACCCACCCAAGAGGTGCTTATTTGGGTTAGAGTTAGGCGGGCCCCAAAAAAAGTGAAGTTTCCCTCTATCTCCACCAATCAAATTCTGAATAAAGTAGTCAAATGATTGGAAAAGGTACATTTATTGCCAATCTAACCCCACCATCCAAACATCTCTTTGGTTAGAGTTAGTTTAGGGTTAGTCTAGAGTTAGAATCTAACTCTAACCTCTAACCGGGTTAGAGTATCCAAACAGGGCCTTAGTCTAAAATGGCATGTGGGCACAAATACCACAGTGACACTGTAGTACACTACCACAGCTACAACCAACCTCTTTAATATCCCCTGAGAATTGTTGAGCAGTTGAAATAGCTATGTTTGATGCTTCCTTTGGAGGGTAACTGCAAGATCAAATCGTGTTAAACTTCAAAAATTAGTTACTGCACACAAAAGAAAACTGCATAAAAAGTAGATACATGAATGAAAACGGGCACTTAGTAGTTAGTAGAACATACCGAAAAATACCACAAGATATAGCAGGGAATGCAATGTACTGAATGCCATTCTCTTTAGCAACCTTTAAGCTATTTCTGCAATTAACAAATGCAGCTCAGGTTATTTTCCCCTGATTCTGTAGCTAGAACAGTCTTCTCTAATATATAGTATAGTGTAAAGGAGGAACTTACTCGTATGCATTCTTCAATGACACCTCAGGCTGCTTATCCATATCATATATGGGCCCAACTGTATGGATCACACGGGACACGGGAAGCTCAAAAGCTCTGTTCACATCCAATATAGAGGAAAATTGATATAGTTTTAGGAAGATAGCATTATGATGTTACTCAAATGAATCAGAGAAGGTACTAACGGAGTGATTCTAGCTTCTCCAATAGGGCAACGCACTCCAGGTTTAACCTCTGGAACTTTACGGCATGCTTGTACAAGTTGTGGTCCAGCAGCTTGATGTATAGCTGACATAGGGGTTCCGACTTAGTATGAGATAGCCCATCAGTGATATGTAAAATTACTAGGCTTCTCAAAAGCTAGCTATTACCTCCATCAACACCTCCCCCTCCTAGCATTAGTTTATTGGCAGCATTGACCTGACAAAATAAATCTCAGTTATCTAATTCATTGTTGAATATAGAGAAAGATTATTGCTTTTATGCAAGGGATATGACAAATGTCATGATACACATGAAATTAACCGAAGGTTTTAGCAAATCCTCTCATGATAGATAATAGTATCATACAAACTTGCGAAGGCTTAAGGTCTAACTGGCTGAAAGGGTTTGTAATAAGGTATTGGACCATCTTACATCTTGTTTTCAAATTTAGAAACTTGTTGCAAAAGGGGACTGCAATTTGCCTGATGATTTGAGGCGCAGAACTCTAATTCCACTCCATAGAATCAAGCTCACAGTCACTGGGGAACTTGATTCAGACTTGTTGGTGATGCCCTTAATAGCAGACGGAACTGATGCGGACATTAAAAACGGAAATAGCATAGCTAAGAAAACCCTGGCCAGTGCTCACCAACCCAGACCTAGCCTCCAACCTAACTACAAAACCATCTGATGTTTCCAGAACTGAGTTCGGTTTCCCATTTGAGACCAACCAGAGGGGAGCAAGCATCCCATGTGATGTGATGGAGGAGACAAGGTGGGATTGGATCATGTGATGGAGCGGAAGCACTTACGATGGCGTCGGTGGCGCCGTCGACGGACCAGAGGGTGATATCACCCTTGTGCAGCTTCAGGGCGCCGGCCCCCGCCGCAGCCGACAGCCGGAACGTCTCGCCGCCTCCGAATCCTGAGGCCGCCATCCCGAAGGCTCTCCTGGTTGAGCAGATGCTTGACCGCCGCCACTTGGGAAGTAGGAGTGGGAGCAGCGACGGCGTCGGGAAAATTTTGGTGGCCGCACGCGACATTCGTGGGGGGCGAGCGTGAGTGTCAGTCAGTCACGCGGCTGAGTTTCTGTACCTGGGACGGGAGGCCGAGTTCCGTGTATGCTCTGAAATTATGGCCCATTTGTAAACTCGGGCCACATAACACATCATTTTCTATTGAGTTGGACATTTTCTAATTTGCCTAAAAAGATATATATGCCGAAATCAAGAAGTATTCCTCGCAACGATCACTTTCACCCCTCCAGTGGTTGAAAAATGGCGTACTGCATGCGTGTTACTTGTTGCAGTTTGGAGTTTTTTTCTTTCTTTCGTATATTCATTTTTGAAAAACATTTTTTTATCTCTTGAACCGTGCGTTTAAATTTCAAACCGTGTTCACCGTTGGATTTTTCGTGTTACTAATAGGTTTCAATGAATTTATAAATGTACTACGATAGGTTTATCATTGGGTTCTCCGAAACTAGGTCCCATGTTAATAGGTTCAAATGAACTTTTATTTTCTACGAGACCGAAAGCAAACATGTTCCTCTACAAGAAAACAAATATGTGCCTCTTGTAAAAAATCTTTTTTTCTTTCCAAGAGACACCGTTGTGCATCTTGAAAACACGCTTTATCGTTTTTGAGAGGCACAACTGTGTCATTTGCGAAAGCAAATCCGTGGTTTCCAGTGGCGGAGCTATCAAAAAAATACTGGGCGGGCCGGATAGTACAAAGACAACTACCAAACTAAAAATCATTGTAATACTGTGGACAGGACTGCTTCAGCACTGGACGGGCCATGGCCTTTTTAGCCTTGCTGTAGCTCCGCCTCTGGTGGTTTCACAATATCCACATCTGTTCTATCGTAAATAAATGTGTTTTTTCTCTTTTTTGAGAGACACGATCGTACCTCACAAAAGCAAATCTTTGCCCTGTGCAAATTATATAAAAAAATGAGTTTTTTCGCGCAAGAAATATATTTTTATATAAAAACCCACAATAAAACTGACCCCCTGTAGAAAGATAGAGAGGGGTTTTGGTGAAATCGATGTTTATTGCTTGAGCCTTGGAGGCATATATATAGGAGTACAATGATCTACTTGGAGTACAAGTCAAGGTAGAAGAGTCCTACGCTATTTATGTTTCCTAGTATAATCCATATACTCAACATCCCTCCGCAGTCACAATGTAGCGACGCAGACGGTGAGACTGGAGAATAATCCGAAGGCGGAGCCGACGGACATCCCCACCACAGTCGTAACGGTCGACGCATCGCGGAGTTTGTGGCTGGAGTGGAAGCCAACGAGGTTCCCAAGCAGGCGGTAGCCCTTTGTGTCGTTGTCGAAGTAGCCGAGAGCGTAGGGTGATGAAGCCGTTGTCGAGGTAGCCGTGCGAGAAATGCCGTGGTCGATGTCGAGTCGGGGTAGCCGGTGTCGAGGTAGTAGCTGAGGAGCCGCGGGTGCAAGGAAGCCAGGAGCGCAGCGCGGCTCAGGAAGAGCGGCACTGGCGGGCGGTCGTCAGTCGTAGCACAGGACGTCGCGAAGAAGATGGTGGTGACGTCCGGAAGGAGACGGTGTTGACGAAGCGTCGCCCCGGGTTTGCCAATTCCGGGGACACGTCATAGACGAAGGCACGCGTCGGTGTTGCCAGCACCGGGCATGCGTAGACAGACGAAGATGATGTCGACGAAGCGCCGCACCAGGCTTGCCAGGCCCGTGTGAAAGGACATGGATGTCGCCTAGAGGGGGGGGGTGAATAGGCACTTAAAACAAATGCGGAATAAAACTTAACGTTTAATTTGCCAAGCAAGAGACCTAAATAAGCTAGGCTCAACTATGTGCACCAACAACTTATACTAAGCAAGATAAACAACTATGTGATAGCAAGATATATAACAAGAGCACTAAGGCTATCACAAAGTAGGTGCACAAGTAAATAGGTTGACTAGAAGAACAACCTATGGGACAAGCAATGTACAATAATATGAGCAAGCACAAGATAAACAATGTAATAAGCTTGCTCAAAGTAAAGGTAGAGATAACCGCAAGTGGAGCCGATGGAGACAAGTATTTGTTACCGAAGTTCCTTCTCTTGCGAGAAGTACGTCTCCGTTTGGAGAGGGTGAGGAGCACAATGCTCACACGAATCCAACGAGGGCCACCCTATTTCTCCTCACGCTCTTACCAATGCAAGATGCCGTGATTCCACTATTAGGACACTTGAGGGCGGTCACTGAACCCGTACAAATGGCAACCCTTGGGGGCGGTCACCGAACCCGTACAAATGCTCGGGGCAATCTCCACAACCGAATTGGAGGCTCCCGTAGCGTCCCGAAGCTTTCCACCACAATGATTGAGCTCCGTAACAACAAGCCTCTAGGTGCCAACGCACCCACGAGGAACAAGCTCTAGAGTGCCAATGCACTCAAGAGTAGCTATCTTCACAACTTCACTCACTACAAAGAATCCTCGGAGAGAACTCAAATCGATGCACCAAATGCAATGGCAAGAGCACACGAAGTGCTCAAGTCCCCAACTCTCAAATCCCACCAAAGCAACAAAAGCTATGGAGGAATATGAGAGGAAGAACAAGGAGAACACCAAGAACTCCAAGATCTAGATCCACAAGGTTCCCCTCACTGAGGAGAGATGGCTTGGTGGAGAATGTGGATCTAGACCTCCTCTCTCTTTTCCCTCAAAAAGGAGCAAGAATCATAGGAGGGGAAGAGAGTAAGCAAGCTCAAAGAGGTCAACAATGGGGGGAAGAACTTGCACAAAACCGGTGGGGACAAAGGAAGAAGAAGACCCCCTTTTATAGTCCCCCACGAATCCAGCCGTTGGGAACCGTTGGCAGCCCACCAACCACGGTACTACCGCTTGGTGAGCGGTACTACCGTGGTGCGGTACTACCGCGGTACTACCGCCCCCACGATACTACTGAAGCCTAGTTCCGTGCCCACTACCGCAGAGTCCAATGGACTTGCGGTAGTGAGTGCGGTACTTGCCCGCGGTACTACCGTGGCACGGTACTACCGCAGTGGGAGCGGTACTACCGCCCCACGGTACTACCGGGGGCCAGTACCGTGCCCACTACCGCAAAGTCCAGTGGACTTTACGGTAGTGAGTGCGGTACTCGCCCACGGTACTACCGTGGCGCGGTACTACCGCTCCAAGAGCGGTACTACCGCCCTGGAAGAACCAGGGAGCCTAGGCCACACAACAGAGGAACTCCAAATGAAACAGGAAAACCCTGAACTGCCACAACTTCTGCAAATGAACTCCGATTAAGGCAAACTCAAGATTGATGGAAAACTAACGAATAGAGCTGCCTAATCACGACTGGAAATATTTAGAAGTGGCAAGGGAGAAATGTCAAACAAATAGAGGTGTGAAACCTCTAACCGAGACGACCCGACAAATCTCCCACATCGAAAAACATACGAGAAGACGCATATGAAATCCGTTTTCGATGAACAAGAGCTTGTCATGAAGAAGACCACAAGCTCCAAAACTCACACGGAGAAAAGCCAAACAAGAACCAATAAAGATGATGCCAAGGATGCAAAAGGTTTGAGCTCTCCACGAACGACTCGGCCTAGCCTATAACACGGTCTCCTAACTACTACCAAGAGACCGGCAAACTAGACACCTATCTAGTCAAACATTTGTCTTGCGCATAATCCACTTGAGCTTGATGATGACGGTCATGCCCGCCTCAAGTTGGAACATCTTCCGTGATTCCTCCGGCTCGATGAAGACTTGTAGATAGCTCCCCCATACTTCATTATGGGTGAGCCTCTTTTAGGCACATCTTCACACGACCATTATCACCAAATGGTCGGCAAGCTCCAAGCATACGATATCTTCGTGATGCTCCTCTTGACCTTGCACACATCTACTTGACCAATCTTTGGATAGCTCCATGAAGAACACCTTGGTCAACACGTAATCTTCATCTTACAACCTTAAAGCCACCATATGATCTTCAAGCGTTGCCTATGGACAAACCTTAAAGTATAACTCAAGGAAACCATTAGTCCATAAAGATTGTCATCAATTACCAAAACCAAACATAAGGGCACATGCCCTTTCACCGGGGACATGTCGTAGATGAAGGCACACATAGGTGTTGCCAGCACCGGGCATGCGTAGACGGGGACCAGTAGAAGCTGTACGCCATGTCGATGGGGCTAGCAGAGAAGGACTCAACGACGGTTGCGGCGCCGACCGACGCAGTGTCGATGTCGCACGCGGACGTCGGAGTAGATGAAGTGGCCGAGGAAGATGACGGCGACGCTGGAGATGAGCTGGTGCTGGACGAAGACGAAGAGGTGGACGACGATGAAGTCGGCGAAACCAGAGGTAGCCCGTGGGGGGCCACGTCAGTCGCCGATAGAGGCGGCGCGACTCGATGGAGTGGCAGCGGCGAACAGGGAGTCGGCGCGGCTCGGGTGAGCGGCAGCGACGCGGGTGGCGCGGCGAGGGCGGAGCTCGACGTAGGCGATGAAGAACCCAACAGCGTGACGAAGACCATGCGCGGACGGTAGCGTTCCCGCGCCAAGAGAGGCGACGCGGCCCATGCCACGGGGGCGTCAACGCGCGGGGACGGCAGTGGACCGCGGGCTGCGGCGCTACGACCTGAAGGGGCGACGCAGCGGCGGCGCGCGTGTCGGGAGCGACGGCGGGGAAGACCTCGGGGCGGCGGCGGCGACCGCGTGCCGCGACACTACGGCCCATGGGGGGCGACGCAGCGGCGGCGTGCGTGTCGGGAAGCCGCGGGGACGGCCTTAGGGCGTCGGCGTGGACTGCGCGCCGCGACGCTGTGGCCCATGGGGGCGACGCAGCGGCAACGCAGAAGTCGACGCAGCGGCGGCGCAGAAGTCTGCGCAGCCACGGGGAGAATCACGGGGGCGGCGCTGCGGCCCGAAGGGGCGACGCGGCGGCCGCCTGATGCTCGATCAGTGGATAGGCGCTCGTACTCGGGGGGGGGGGGGGGCGTTCTTCACGGAATCCGGCGGAGGCGCACGCGGGCGACTGTATGGGTTGTCAACGCGGCGCGGAGGGGGCGATCGCGCGGGCGGGCGGGTGATCAATCCGGTCGCCCGTGAGGTGGAGGAGCGCCGCTCGGCGTGTTGATGGCGACGGGGGGCCAAGCGAACCAGCAACGCCGGCTCGACGCGGGACTAGCCGACGCGACTCCAACGGCGAGGGGCCCCAGCCGACGAGGGACCAGCTGGGGTGTCGGGTACGTCGCGGGTCCAGCCGGCGCACGTCCGATCGGCGCGGGGCCAGTCGGTGTGACCCCAGCTGGTGCGGGGCCAGCCGGGGGTGTCGGGGACGTCGCGGGGGCCGGGGCGGGCTGTAGTCAGTGGCGACGATGGCGGTGGAGGTCTCCGATCTGAAGCAGGGGCGGCGACGGGCGAGCTAACGCGCGGAAGGCGGCCACTACGGGCCGCCGCGTCGCGCGAAGCCGCCGTGTCGGTGAAGAAGCCGGCAGTCGCGCCGGAGTCGAAGTAGAGGCGCAGTGGATCGACGATGGCGATGGGCGACGCAAACCGATCTTAGATCGGAAAACCAAAAAAGACGCCGATCAAGATGACCGGCGGAGAGAAAAAGCCCTGATCAAGGGACCGGGAGAAAAGACTCTAGGGCAGCCGATCCACGGGATCGGCGGACGAACCCTAGTTACGGGCGGCGCGGCCCCCAGCGCCGGCGATCAGGGATCAGCGCCGGGGGCGGCGCGGGCGGAAGCGACAGCGGCGGCTAGGGTTTAGGACTGGTTAGGCTGATACCATGTAGAAGGATAGAGAGGGGTTTGGTGGAATCGATGTTTATTGCTTGAACCTTGGAGGCATATATAGGAGTACATGACCAACTTGAAGTACAAGACAAGGCAAGAATAAATCCTAGTCTATCTCTTGTTTCCTAATAATCAATATACTCAATACCCTCCAAAAAAAACATCTAACTCCTAAAACACGTAAGAAAAAAAAATCCAAGAAAGCTCCCGTACTCGATACATGGCGCGTTCTCAACCCATAAAAAATGATCCTTACAGAGCTTGCGCAAGAAGTACTCGCTAATTAGTTGCCTTCTATACATGATTCCGATTGCGTTTCTCATTTTCTAATGTACTCACGAGAATTCAAGTGGGAAGCCAATATCATCAATGCAATGCAAAACACATCATGTAAATAAATCCATTAGGTCTGGGAAAACAGAGTAACAAAAGGTTGCATTCAAACTTGCAACCCTCACAACCAACCTCTTTCCTTCTAGGAGGAAGGCTCACACTCTAGCTGATTGTTCTCATTAATAACAAAGCAAAGCAGTTCAGAGTAATCGTGACACACCTCCTGGGCTCGTAGATGCGGGTGCCAATCCTCGTTTCGTTTCAGGGGCAACCTCAGCATCACCACACCATGGATGCCTCACCGCCGACAGATTAATTGAACACAATAAAAACATGGATATCAAAAGGTAAACTCTTACTGTCATACGTCTTATACCAAGGAATCGTCAGACCAATCTTTCGCCGTTCATTCATGTACCATCCCACGGTTCAAATTTCGCAAAAAAAAACCCGATTCTAATCTCCCGGTTATCACGCACCACCTCCACATAATCTCGTCCGTATCTATCCTAACAACCATCTCGTTCTTCTCTCTTGCTTCTACCTCGTCGCCGGCGATCTCATCGTCCACCGTGTCTCCCCCGATCTCTGCGCCAACGCCATCTAGGTTGCAATCCCTGCCTACTGCTTCTGATCCACCTCAACGACGAACTCACCATCCACTGTTTTGATCGATGTTGTTCTCTTCGACGGCGCGGCCAGATTGGATCTCTGCAACGTCACACTGCTTGATACGACGGTCATTCCATCTGGCCAGTGAGCCATCACGGTATTAGGCGACCGCGCGCACTTGCCATCATCAACATGTGCCATGCACCCTTGCCTCACCGAATTGCCCGAAGGATTACCCAGCATCCCAACTCCCAAGTACCATCCCTTGTGCTTCTTTTAGGAAATTGCAGTGGTAATTCTTTTTGTCCAGTTTGTTTAGTCTTTTCTGAATCTAAGGTGGCAGATTCATGAATCCCCCTGGTATCATCTTCTCTCACCCTATGTTTCGATTATTCTTATCTTAATAATTTTGTAGCAGTGCTTCCTTACATGTATATATATTTGGCTTCAACAGCCATTGTGCGTGCTTCAACCATTACATGTGTTGGTTCTTTTTGTGGTTTTTAATCTAATGTGGTTCTACATGAAATCATGGCTGACATCCTCTATGATCTACTTCGCTCTTGACTAGGACCCCTGGGGCTAACAATGCTCGCTTCAGCGTACCCTCGTACCCTCATAATGCTCTTTGTTGACGTCGCTCACCATGTGGCAGTGGAAGGAAGCACACCCACCATCAGAAGGAAGCATGCCTACCATCCAAAGGAAGCATGGCTAGCGTTAGTAGGAAGCATGGCCAACAGTGAAAAGAAGCATCGCGGCCATCTGCCCTATGGTGCCCGGACAACGTTTAGCTACCACATTTTGTTCCATGAAATTGTGATTCCTGTGTATGCATATTCTAGTTTCTTTGGAAGCAATAGTTCATTTTGTTTTAAACCAATGTAGTTTCAATGGCAAGTAATTTTGTTTGGAATAAATATTTGTTTCCTTGGAAGCAAGTTAATGTTACATTGGAAATAATTATCTAATCCTTGGAAATACATCTTCATTCATCGCAAACGAACAAAAAACACATGCGCACTGGAGATATTTTCTATCAAGTCGAAACAAATCTCCGATGACATGGAAGCAAATTCTCTAGGGCACGAACGCAAAATGAATTTTTCAATCCATAGCTGGTACTAGAAGTGTCTATGTACACAGTTTAAGTGATAATGTGATATACATATGCTTCCAATCTTAGTGAACCATGTTCCATCTATCATAATAGGTGCTTCCTTCCTAGCTCACCACAACTCTGGTGCTTGTACATATGTATGTGATCCACGTTCAAATAATATCACACAAAAAAGCATGCAAAGGAAGCATGAAGGAAACAGCTAGAATGAGAAATACACGAGTCATAATAGCCCTAAATAAATCTGACGTGATTTTAGGGACATAGTTATTGGCACTAAATGTATATGTCCGCATCCTACTAACTGCACAAACCCATATTTTATAATCAATCTCCACGCTACAGAAAACTTAATCCAACGACACTGGACTAGTCTGATGGATTGCTAGTAATCAGTAGTCGTAGCTCCCATATCAAAAGCTAGCCGAGCACGACGAGCAGATCTCAGAACTGGCGACCCTGGAAGGTCTGGCCGAACTGCCATCCCCTCGGCGCAACGTTGGCGGAGACGAGCGCCCGGCCGTCGCCGGTGGTGACGCGGAAGGAGAGCGCCTGGCCGTTGAGGTACACGTTGCTCTGCCAGTTCTGCCCCCAGTTGTGCGACATGGGGTGCCACCGGCCGGGGCGCGACCCCTTGACGGCCACGGCGTGCACGTCGCCGGCGCCGCCCACGTTCGTCACCAGCACCAGGTTGAAGTAGGCGTGGCCGTTTATGGTGAACCGGACCCCGCCCTTCCTCGCGCAGCGCACCCTGCGGAACGACACCGGCACGATCCCGGCGCGGTACTGGGCGATGCGGAGGAAGGCCGGCACCGCGAGGTCGAAGTGCTGGAGCGGCGGGTTGCACCACCCGCCGTCGTTGCTGGGGAGCGCGTAGTTGGGCGGGCAGAAGTTGGTGGCCGTCACCGTGATGGCGCCCGGGAGGCACCACCGGCGCTTCCCGGAGCATCGAAGCTCGTAGCAGGAGCCGCAGCTCAGGCCGTTGTTGAACAGCGACGTGCTCAACGCCGCCGTGCTCGTGCCGTACCCCTGGTTGTAGAGATTCCCGTACCCGCACGCGCCTCCTGCACGTACGCACAGGAAGGATGCAGTCGAATTATAATAAACCAAGATCAATCAAGAGTTGGATAGGAACCTAGTGTACGTAGTTACGCAATCAAGTTTAACTGTTTAAGAAACGCAATCAAGTGTACGTAGTTACGCTTACGTACCCATTGTACCGGAGGCGTCGCCCCCGCCGTAGAATGTGGCGTGGCCCGACCGCCATTGGCCGACGGCTCCGGGCGCGATGATAAGCAGATACTCCCTCCGTCCCATAACGTTTTTTGAGTTAGTCTATCTCAAAAAAAGTTACTATATTATGGGACGGAGGGAATACGAGAAAAGGATTAGGAGGATAGAGGAAGAGGAGGACGCCATTTGAGCTCGGTACAGTGCCACTTTGCTTGAGACTTGAGTGGGATGTTGGGGTAGTCTATTTGTACCCCAGGTTGGTATGGGGTTTGGGGCACTCCTGGCCTAGTCGCTTGGGACAACTTGGTGATAATTTCTCCCTCGGGTATTCAATCCACTCAGGTCTCGTTTGATAGAAGAGGTTTGCACGGGATTAACCCCAAACCCCCCATTTAGGACAGTATAACCGGACCTAAACCGAGCTCTCACAACGATTTGCGTTTTCGTCCGTTCATTTTCGTGATCTGGAAGTTTTTGGCCGTTGGATCTCATGTGTTGAGTCATTTGTTCAATACTGTACCAAATGTGGCCCAGCTGTCCTAATGGGCAGCTGCTCTGGAGGCCGAAACGCAGCTCAGTGGTAAACTGGGCCGTCGGCCAGCCCATTATAGCGTCCGTAGTCCACCACCATCGGCACGGACGATTGCCGGCTCGATCCAGTCCCGAAAGCTTAGGAGGTGCACGTTTTGGAGGGGGGGGATCGGAGATGTGCTGGATGGATCTCAATGTGGAGTCCCCAGCCGACTCTGCCACCTCGATCTCGTCGTGCCCAACTCCGCGGATGGCGGCGGCGGCTTTCGGTTCGGCCTGCTCGGGAGCGCTGATGATGACAATTTCTCCGGAGGGATGGCGCCGGCCGCGTCCAAGTTCTTGACGAGGTAACTCTTCCCCGCGTCGCCGCCCGCGCCCGGGACGATGGCAAGGCAGGCGCCGGCGGCGCCGATGCCCCCACCCCCACCCCCACGGTGTAGCAGCTGTGCCGCGCCGAGGAGCTCATCGTGGCGCATCGGATGGCGCACCCTCCCCCAAAACTCTAGGTATGCCATCTACGCCAGCGGGCCAACCTCAAATCCTTTGATGGTGAAAACCACGACGATGACCTTCCCCTCTCTTCCCTAGGGATGGTAGATGGATTGGTATGCGCCTATGCCTATCTCCCCCTCACCACCAGCAAAATCCAAAGGTATTCCTCCCCTTCTCCTCCGCCACACCCTATTTACTTTCCTCAGATTGTTTGTAATTTCCATCTTGATTCCCTTTTCCTTGGGTTTAACAGGATCTGTGGTTAATTGGTCGGGAGGAGCCCCGCATGCAACAAGTTACTTGCTTCAAGATCGATTTATAGTTTGTTCAACACATTACAATTTCAAAGAACATGCAGATGTTTTATTTTCCCCGTTGTGTACAATACCAATTAACTACTGAAAAAATTGCAGGAGCAAGTTGTACAAGAAATTTTGTGGAATCAGGATACTCATTTTTATTTTGCATAACATAACAGAACAATTTACTGTTTTATTGCTGGTACTATATATAAAATTGATTTTCTGCATTAAGAATCAAGATTCTCATGGTAAAAAATAAATAAATCAAGATCCATGGGCTACATGACATTCATTATATGTTATTCTTATTCTATTTTATCAAACGGGCATCTAATTTGTTTTCAAGTTTATGAGTTTTCTCTTCAACTTTTCTGTGAAAAATGTGGTGAACTAATAATATATGTTCACTGGATTGGATGTCGCAACTGTTCTAGAACACAAGTTAAATAATTGATGCAGTGACCTACCCATTTTTTGGAATAAAGAGATAGTTTATATCAATGTGATTGTTTTTTTTCAAGGTTGTGATTGGTAATTTGTCACAGTTACTTATTAAATCTCGGAGTCTATTTTTCTATGGGCTAGCTGCATCATGTATTGTACCTTATCTATCTGGTTTTCTTGTGGCATAGCAAACAATTTAATTGTTGTCTTTTTTCCTTGTGACAATTCTCAAGGACATCATAAATTGCAACTACGTGACAATAGAAACTAGATAACCGGTGTGTTTGAGTAGGCTAAATGTGCTAACCTTAAAGATAAGATTAAACATGCTTGACTTTATAAAAGAGATCATGCGTTGGTGTTCTAAAATGGACTAAATGTATCAATGTTTCTAGAGGCCGCTGTAACATTTATATCTTTGGTTCAGCCATGCCCGTATATTCTATGTATTATGGAAATTATTCAGAGAATTATACAACCGAGTGACCCCATATCGTTAACTTCATTTATGGTAACTCAATTTCTAAAGCAACTTCAAATCACATGATGTGTTGTCCTTTCAAAACATGTATGCCATCTAAGCAGTGAAATCTGAAGGTCTGGTAACTCAAAGTATTGAGTTGTAACAAAGAGAAAAATGTAAGCAACAAGGAACCTCTCTGACAATAAAAATATATTTTTGTAACCTTGCCCTTGCTTATTACTTGTTGACTTTAAGGCTCTTGTATTAGTGTTTGGGCTGTAGTAGAGCATATGTTGCTACTTGTGCTATCACATCTACTTTGATGAAAGCCCAGATTTTTCTATTGCAATCAATATTGTTTGCCTTCCCTACTTATGAAGCATCGTATTTTTCAGCAGGCTAGGGATTAATTTGGACCAGTTAATCTTGCCAATTACTTGTCTTATTTATGTCATGGTTAGTCTACATTTAAATGTGCCCTTTCTTGACTTTGTAAAGACTTGCATTGGTTTCTTCTCCAGAAAATTTGTGTGTTCTTGCTCCTGCAGGAAGCATAGTGTCGTCGATATGTAACGGCAGATGCCATGGGGATGGCTAAAGAGGGGGACAAACTGAGGTTAGTGTCGCTGGTACCGGAAGCGAGAATGGGAACACACAGTGAGACACCACGATGTACCCAGGTTCGGGGCTCTCCGTAGAGATAACACCCCTAGTCCTGCCGAGCTAGCTATATGCAATAACTCTGGCTACAATGAATGCTCCTTGAGCTGTTTGAGAGGAAGAAGAAGAAGGCCTCTGGTCTCTACTCTCTCCTTGCTCTCTCTGGTGGGTGAAGTTGTAATAATTGCTCTCTCGTTCCCCACGCAGGAGGGGTACCCGGGGCTCTTATAGGCCGAGCCCGGGGTACAAAAGTAAATACACAGGAGGAAGGGCCCAGCTGTCTGTCTCAGATCGGCTAGGGACCTAACATCGTGCTTCTCCGGATGACCCGGTGTAGACTTGCGGCTCGCCATACTGCTATCCCGTAGACCTCGGTAGTGAACAGTGAGGCTAGACACTTAGGTCTGTCGGCCTGTCCGCGCGATCGGCGTTGGAGTAGACCGCACGCCTTTGACAGTCCCGATCTTCAGGGATTGCGCATTGAATGCTCTTGTACCAGGTGTTCGACCTGGACCTCTGATTGGATGCTGCTCTTCTTACTTCGGCCGGATGCTCCTGGATGAGGCCGATTGCGCCTTCTCCGAGGCAATCGGCCCTCACTTGGAACAGTTCGGCCCACCTCTTGGTTTCTCTTGCTTAGCTCGGCCTTGAATAGATCAGTGACCTCCAGCTCGGTGATCTTTGCTTTGATGAACTATTTCCCCTGGGTGACCCTACCCGGGGGTCATTCCCCCGACAGTAGCCCCTGAAGCTGCGGAGGTCCAGCCGAACTCAGAGATGGAGAGTCCTGCACAAGTTCCTTACAAAAATGCTCTCCTTGTTTCTGACCGATTGCTCCAATAGGCCGGTTGCTTGCTACCTGCCGATTGCTCTTGATCTTCCGATTGCTCTTGATCTTCCGATCGCTCTTGATCTTCGTATCAACCGCTCTCAATGAGCCGATTGCGCTTAATTGGCCTATTGCGCTTGACTTCCTAGACCGATCCGCCCAACGATTGGTTTGACTGGAATGTTGACCGAATTTTCCGCTTCGAATTCGCCGAAGAATACGGGATGTCGTGCCACGATTTGACATGCCATAACCGCTGCCTCGACCCACGCGCGCACGTCCCGTCCCATCCGCCGGATCTTCTGTGCTCCGAACTGATGCTGCGCTGTGGATACACGCGGCCACACCGCCTGTCAGATTGGCACACCCGATCCCACTACCTCCTTATCGCGTCTTTAAATATCCGACGGGGTGAGAGATGCGTCTCGCACCCCTCACTCCATCCTCTTCCTCAAGCTTTCCTCCCTTGCCTCCGCCGCCGCACCGCTCGCCCCGCCGTGCTGCTGCCATTCCCTCCGACACCAAGAGCCACCTCCCCGAAGACCGGGCTGCCTCACTCCACCGCCCTCGCCACCACTCCTCCGCCACCATAGGTGGACTTGGATCTAGATTTCCACCGCCTCCGCCGCCGTCTTCTCCGCCGCCGCCGCCTTCTTCCTCGTCTCCGTCTTGCTCCTCCTCGCCCACCACGGAGTCCGACGCCTCCATGGGGGACGACGCCGCCGCCGGCTCCCAGAGGGGAGCTTGGAAGGGCTCCAATGTGACAGAAATGAAGGTTGCGCTCCTCCGCCGGTCTCGCAAGATCCCGGCGGACCTTGATTTCCGCATTCCCGGCGACGAGATCGTGCCCGCGCCCCGGGATGGCGAACGTGTTGTCTTCCTTGCGCATTTCGAGCGCGGATTTGGGCTCCCGGTGAGCCAATTTTTCCTTGACTTCCTCGCCTTCTACCGCATGCAACCGCACCATCTCGGAGCGAACGCCATTATGCTGCTCTCCACTTTTGTGGCACTGTGCGAAGGCTACCTCGGAGTCCGGCCCACCATTGGGCTCTGGTGCCGGATCTTTCACTTCCCCAGCTTCCAAGTGGGCACTGGTGTGCACACTGTCAACCCCAAGACCAAGAAGAAAGAGGAGGTCAAGGTGATGGCCGAATGCGGTGGCGCCACCATCTACCTCCGCCAGGTCGGACTCTATCCTCATCCCCAACCGCCTCAGTCCATCAAGAACTGGCAGACGGGGTTCTTTTATGTTTCCTCACCACGGAATCGAGACTTGCTAAATCTGCCCGAGTTCTCTCTGCCCCCGCCAACTGCAAAGTATCATTGGGCTGAGAAACTGGGGGACGGGGATACCGATCTGGATCGCCAGATGGCCTACATCCAGAAGCTGATGGAACAGAGGCTGCAGCCCGCCGATATGGTGGCGACCTGGCTCTGCCGCCGAGTGCTCCCACTGCAACGCCGCTGCCACCGGATCTGCGACATGCATATGCGCCGCGACCCCACTCAGATCTCCACCTTCCGAATAGACGAAAAAGAGTTCTTCCGCCGAATCAACAGTATTACCAATCTCAAGGTTGTCGAACCTTTCGAGTTTGGAATGAAACCGTTCAGCCGATCTCGGCCCTGCCCCGAGGTATGCTTCAATTGTAATATTTTGGCTTAGCTTTTTCTTTCCTTCATACTAATTTTGATCGGATCCTTCTTCTCAGGAATTCCTGGCCTCTAGGCTCATGCAGGATGGACAGTCTGCTCCCGGCTACCACCCTGACCGAGCTGAGGACGACGCTCAGGATTAGGAGCTTGAAGAAGAGACCGAATCCGAGACCGAAGCCCGAACTGCTTCCCTCGGACTCGGCTTCAAAAAGCCGGGTGAGTCTGATTCCTCCGTCAAACGCTTCATGGCCGAATGGAGCAGTGATTCTGATCCTCTTGGTGACCTCGGCGCAAAATCTGAGCCCGCCGAACAGACACTGCCCAAGGGAAACGCGCCCGACCTGATGATGCCGGGCCCTCCAAGATTGCCAAGAAAAAAGGGAAAACGGGCACGCGCCGAGCTGCGCCTGAAATTAGTGGCCCTGTGCTTTCTCCTACCCCGTTGAATATTTCTCGCCCTGGCTTTTCCATGGCCCAGTTTGCTTCTCAACTTCCTCGAGCTGCCGGGTACGCCTCTCTTTGCCCTTTTTTGTTTCTCTTGACTCTGCCTGTACTTCTTTTCTCACTTGCTCTTTTATTACAGGGTTGCCCGATCTGTGGACCCTGCCGGACCTGGGGGTGCGCCGACTGCTCCCCCTGCCCCTTCTGCTGCTCCTCCTCGCATGACCCCAGCGACCTCAGCCACCTCCAACGTGCCTGCGCCTGCTCGCAAGAAAGGTGCCGCTGACACCCATAAGGCCGAACGGGCCAAGAAGAAAGCTGCCGCGACCCAAACGCGATCGATCGTTCCACCGCCGACCTCTACTATTCTTCCGACTGCTGGCACGCAGTCGGCCACTCCTTCTTCAACCACTGCTGTTGCTTCTCCAATTCTTCTGGACCCTTCTGGCATCGCACATGTTGATGTGACGATGCCAGATCGGCCTACCGCTGATGCTGCTCAGCCTGAGGCTTCTCCAGCCCAGGCCACTGCCGCCGACCCATCTCCCGCTGCTGGCTCGGGGAACACCGTTGTCATCTCCACCGAGTCCACTGCTGCTCCACCTACTGCTCCGCTTGTTACTCATGTTGCTCCCGGATCCAGTGCTTCTACAGCACCGTCCTCCGGTGTCCTTGCTCGCCAACCTCCATTCGGCCGCCAGCACGTACTGGCCAACCGGTTCCGCGAGGCATACTGTGGCACCTCCGATGTCTCGCCTGTCCGACCTGCTGCCGACTCGGCCACTCCTCCGCCTCGTGGCTCTGAGGACCAACTTCCATCCCAGCTTCTGTATCGGCTGGGTGGTCTTGCCACCGACATCCGACGCTTCGCCGATGCCTCGCTGGGTCAAATTCTTGCCTCCAACCACTCTGTTACTGTAAGCTCTCCTTTCAGTGGGGGCTCGCCTAGCGCACCCACTGGGTGTAGTCCCCGAGATTCGGGCCGATTGCTTGCAATCTGTCCAGATCTTCATTTCTCTTTATTACCTTATGATTTTGCTTTAACTTTGATCGGCCCATTTTTAGGCCATCTGTGATAGACGTAAAGCTGTATTTGAAGAGCTTCTGGCCGCTTATTCAGCGAGTCAGAAGTCCATTGCTGCTCTGAAGAAGAATGCCGATGCCCAAGCTGCCAAGATTCAGGAACTCACAGGTATATTTTTCTTGTCCTTTCTTGCTTCCTCCGATTATGATTACATTCTTACTCCATTGCATACTTGTAGGTGCTGCCAGTCGCTCCTCCGAGCTGGAGGCTTCTCAGAAGAGAATCTCTGAACTGGAGACCCAGCTTGGTGAGAAAAATGGCCAGCTCGGCCGGGCCGAACAAGACAACTAGCGCCTAGCTGCTGCTGAGACTGAGCTTCAAACCAAACTTCAACGAGCTGCCGACGATCTTGCCGCTGCCCGACGCGCCCATGAACATGAACTGCAGAGGCTCTCCGATGCTCGAATTGAGGTTAAGGGCCAACTTATGAAGGAAAGGGATGCCGCCGTTAAACGTGCTGAGGACATGGACGCCCAGCAGATCATAGAGATCCAGCGTGCCCAAGACAGTGTTGATCTTTCCCACACCCGTCTCCACCGAGTGGATCTTGCTCTTGCAGGTAATTTTTGCTTTTGCCACTCCAATCTGACTTTGCCATTTGCCGGACTAACTCCCTTCTCCGATTGCTCTTGCCAGATGCCTGGCCCCACTCCAACACCGCCGCTGATGAAGCAGTTGCTGCAGCCCGCCGAGTGCGGGGTGTGGTGGTTGCTGTTGATGCCGGCTGGGATGCCGAAGACTTCGTGGTTGCCCTGGATGCTCGGATTCCTCATGTGAAAGGTGCCCTGTGCACTTACAAGACTTGCATCCAAAGGTTAAATGACAAGCTGTTCAAGGGCAAGCAGAAGACCATTGCATTTGACAAGCATGAAGATGTTGCTCGGAGTCTGAAAGATGTATCCCGCCAGGTTGACCACATGCTCGACTCTGCCTTCCGATCTGGAGTGCAGGCCGCCCTCTCTATCCCGAAGAGCTGGTATCCTGGAATTGATCTGAAACTGATGACTACTCTACGGGAAGGCTCAGAAGAATCCATCGGCGAGCTCTGGACTCAGATCTGCCATATTGCCCAGGAGCTTGCAAATGGTATGGATCTCCTGGAGGTTACTCCCTATGTTGATTCTGCTGGCCAGCTGACTGGAGTTGCCTCCTTCAGCGACCTTCTGTACACCACAAGTGAAGAGAAAGCGCCCTAGTCTCGACCTGCTCTTCAGGTCGGCAGCGAGAACTCCCACTCTTCAGATTACGCAGATGATGATGTCGAGGAAGAGAGCGAGGGCTCCTCCGACGGGCACTCGGTGAGCGCCGCCCCGGAGCCCTCTCTTGATCCAGCCAAGACCATTGCCTCTTCTGCTCCAGAAGGTGCCACCAGCACAGCTCCGACTGCTCCCTCTGCTCCGGATGCGCCGGACGCTCCGGATGTACCAGCTGCCTGAGCTTGGCACACCGACCTCGTTTCCTGCTTTTGCTTCGACAAACAATTAAATTCCAAGTGCCCCCGTCGAGGGCCACTTTCATGTAATGAACACCATTCAGCCAACTTGCCCTATCTTTGCTTGTGAACTTAATATTTGCTTTAAGTGATCATGGCATTCCGCCTTTGCGTTTTTCAACTGATTGCCTTTTTCTTTGCCACTTGTTATCTCTTGGTCGATACTCTCACCAACCTTACAGCCGACCTGCGGTCTGTGGTCGTATCGGAGAATAGACCTTAAAAGATTTTTTTGACAAATACTTTTAGGTTCCCAGTTTTTTTCGCAAAGGTAAAAGTTTCAACGCTGGGCCGCTTGCAACCTGCCGATTGCCTGGCCAGCCAGCCTGGTCGCAATCGGCGGGTTGTGAACGGTTTGGTCCGAACTAGATATACTTTGAGTATAAACTTTTCGATTGATAGTTCTGTTCGGCCGCATCCCCCCGACATTACAGCCGACTTGCGGTCTGCATTCGGTTCGGACCAGCTTTCACAAAACCCTTCACTCGTTTCGCTTTTCCTCCAAGTATACCCTTTTCGGGGCAACCCGCCAGTCCCCGGGTCTGCTTTTGCTGACCCCGGAACTGAGACATGCTAAAACCAATAGTTTCATAACTCCTGCCGAATGCAGTCTCATGGATGCACGGCTATTCTCATTGATAACAATTCCACAAAGGGAAGGGATACAACAATACCATTCAACTGTAAAACGGACATAACAGCTCTGCGTTCCAAGGACGCTCCATTTCTTGCCCCGAAGTATCCACGTATCGGGTCGGCTTCCTGAGATCAATGATGTAATACGCATTGTTTTTGAGCGCTCGACTGACAACGAATGGACCTTCCCAAGGAGAGGATAAGTTGTGCTGGCCATCCGATTTCTGGATTCGGCGCAACACCAAGTCACCCTCAAGGAAAGCTAGGGGACGGATCTTCTTCTTGTGGTAGTGGCGCAGCTTCTGCTGGTATATTGCTGACCTGGACAGGGCCAGGAGGCATGCTTCTTCTCTGAGATCAATGCCGTCCTCACCAGCTTCCTTGGCTTCTGCTTCCGTGTACATGGCATGACGAGGTGAATCAAACTCAATGTCGCAAGGGAGCATTGCTTCGGCGCCATATACTAGGAAGAAAGGGGTGAATCCAGTTGAACGGTTCGGCGTGGTGCGCAAACTCCACAGTACCGCTGGCAACTCATCAATCCATGCCCAGGTGCTCTTTCCAATGGTTCCACCAATCTTGGCTTGATTCCGGACAGAATGAGACCATTAGCCCGCTCTGCTTGACCATTTGACTGGGGGTGCACCACAGACGCGACGTCCAGCCGGATGCCCTGCTGGGAGGCCAACCGAGCTAGCGCCCCCTTTGCAAAGTTTGTTCCATTGTCAGTGATAATGCTGTGTGGCACTCCATATCTGACCATGATGTCTGCTATGAACCTGACCGCAGTCGGCCCATCCAGTTTCTTGATCGGCCTTGCCTCTATCCACTTGTTAAACTTGTCCACTGCTACCAGTAAGTGTGTCATACCACCTCTTGCTGTTTTGAACGGCCCTACCATGTCCAGACCCCAAACTGCAAACGGCCATGTGATCGGAATTGTCTTGAGTGCTGAGGCTGGTAAATGAATTTTACTCTAAATCTTTGACACCCATTGCAATGCTTGACCAGATCTTCTGCCGCCGCTTTCGAAGTCGGCCAATAAAAACCATGGCGAAAAGCCTTGGCGACTATTGCTATTGCAGATGCATGATGACCGCATTCACCTTGGTGGATGTCTCGGAGCAACTCCAGCCCCTTGTCCTCTTCCACACATCGCTGAAGAACTCCTGTTGCACTTCGGTGCACCATCTCGTTGTTGATGATCGTGTATGATCCAGATCGGCGCTGGATTTTCCGAGCTTCTACTTCATCTTCTGGGAGTATGCCATCTACCAGGAAATATCTGAATGGTTCTGCCCATGACGGTGCTGCCACAATCACCATTACAGTAACTGCTTCTGGCTCTGGTTGTGCGTCTACCGCTACTGAAAGCTCGGAGGGGGAAGAGCCGATTGCATCTGGCATGGTTTCTTCAGTCCCCGAGCTGACGACAGCAGCCCCTGGTTCGCAATCGGTGGCCCCTAGTGCTGTCGAATGCTCCTTTGCCTTTTGCTTTTTCGCTTCTAGCTCTGCCATCTTCAGGTCGGCCGGAATAAAGGTTGACTCTGATTCTGGGGAAGGCTTGATGAATGGCTTGTGGATATTTTCTATTGATATTCCTGGATGAACTTCCTTTCTGGTGGACCCCAACTTGGACAGTACATCTGCTGCTTCATTTTCAGCTCTGGGAATGTGATGGAATTCACACCCCTCAAAGAATCCGGACAACTGCTGCACAAGGAATCTGTACCTTGCCATATTTTCATCCTTTGCATACCAAGTGCCAGTGCATTGATGCACCACCAGATCGGAATCACCATAACATAGAATTCGCCGAATGCCAATCTCCTTGGCCACTCGGACACCATGCACCAAAGCTTCGTATTCGGCCACATTATTTGATGCTGCAAAGTGAATCTGCAGTACATATTCAAGCTTGTCACCTTTTGGGGAAGTGAGAACAACGCTAGGCCCTAGTCCGGTCATCATCTTGGAGCCATCGAAGTGCATTTGTGTAACACCCTCAGATGCTTGTAACAGTAATCATCATCACTGTTGACTATTACTTTTTGCTAATCAATGTTATCCCCTGTCCCTGTTCAAACTTTGCTTCTGCTCTTTTCAAACCATGCTGGTTGGTAATCAAACACAAAGCCAAATGCATTTTGTTCATCATGAAATCAAACCCTAGAGGAAACAACCTCAATTAGAAAATAAAACAAAAGTGCTGGAATAAAGTTATTCCAAAAATCAGGGAGCTATTTTTGTAAATTGCCTAAAATCATTACAATGATGTTGGACCAACTTTGGTAATTTTTGGAGTTATAGAAAATTGTAAACAATTCAAACAGTAGGTTAAAACCCCTACTTTGGGCATTTAATATTTAAAAGAAATACCTAATGAATTTATTTTGCTGCAAAACTTTTTGTGGCACCTCAGTAATATGTAACCCTAATTTACAAACACTAATAACCTTGTACAAAAATGCTAGGGTTAATAAATTAATTTCCAGAGAGAAATAGACTAAACAGAAAACAAAGCAAAATGGAAGGACCCCTAAACCCCGCCCAGGGCGAGGCCCACCGCGGCCCAGCCCACCCCGGCCGTCTCCCACCTCCCACCTGCCCCCGTCCCGTCTGCCACCTGCTCGACGCCGTGTCGCCGCCGTGGCCACGGGCGCCCTGGAGCCCCCCCCCCTCCCTCACCTGCTCCCTCCCGCCCTCGTCGCGATAAGGACGCAGCCCCCGACCCCCTGGACAACTCCCCCACCCCATTCCTCTCCTCCTCCTCTCGCCATCCTCGGGGAAAAATTCCCCCGAGCCCGCCGTCGCCATTGCCGTGGCCAGGCGCGGCCATCGTGCTCCAGCCGCCTCGCCGTGTTGTCCAGGAGCGTCGCCGTCGTCGCCTTCGTCAACCCCCGCAAGGAATCGAGCCGTGGCGCCTCTCTGCGACGACTACGTCCTCGTCTTCAACCGCGGCTCCGGCGCGATCCCCGACCGATTCCGGCCGCTCCAAGCCCTCCCCGAGCCCGCTGCCTCCCTCGACACCTCCCTGGTGAGCTTCTCACCCGTCGCCAACCGCCCTTTGAAGCCCGTAGGGTCTCAGCGCGAAAGCCCCCTTCCGCTAGCTCCGGCCGCCGTGGTACGTCGTCGTAGACGTCGTTGTGGTTCGTCCCAGCCCGCGATAAGTGCACCAGTAGGTTCCCCGTGGTGCGTAGGTTCGTGCTAGATCGTTATTCCGCTCGATTTCGACTCGCAGACGCATTCGCCATTGGAGCCCGAGACCCCCTCCGCCATTGTTGAGCCCGTGCTCGCTCCGGCCACTTCCAGCCCCCGCCACCGCAACCAAACGCCGCCCCGTCGTCTCCCCATTCGATTGCGACTAACCGCGCTCTCCCCCGTGCCCTGTATCGTTGGCACCGTCGACCTCGCCGGCGGCGGGCTCCGATGGGCACTCCGGGAGGCTGACCGGTGGGCCCCCGGTGTCAGTTAGTTAATTAGGGGCTAATAGCCCACTGACATGTGGGTCCCATCCCACTTAAGCGCCTGTTAATTATAACAAAACGGTTTAATAAACTAACAGTCAATGACACCTAGGTCCCCCTTGTCAGGTTTTTAATTATTAAATTGAGTCACTGACATGTGGGTCCAGAGGAAATTTCTGATTTTATAAAATGTTTTATAAATAACAGAGGCTGACATGTGGGTCCCACATGTCAGCACTGTTCTGGATAATGTTGTGGATAATGTTTTGGATAATGTTTAAATATATAATAAAAGAAATCCAGAAAATCATTTAAATTGATTTAAAACTTTGAAATTCAATAACTTTTAAACCGTAACTCGGATTCAAAAACTTTATACATGAAAGTTGATCAGAAAAATACAACGAATACGAATACCCTATCTGTATGTCTACCACCCCTCTAACACAACGAACATCGAACATTCCCCCTCCAGACCGACTGTCCGATAAATTGTCCGGTACTGTTAAAGTGCCCGGATGAATTTATTCCGAACACGAAAGTTGTCCGGAATGGTTCAAATAGCACGGATACACCCCCCTTATGTTGTTCCGGTAATCACGACATCTCCGGCTTGATCCTTCCCCCTCCGGACACCCTGTCCGGTAATCACCCGGAGCCGGAAGTTCATCCTCAGATGAATTCCCGCTCCGAGCCTATTCCATTGCACTGCGTTAGAACACCGTTAACTTTTCATCTGTCATGTCATGCATATGTTTGTATATTATTGCTGTGTATTTATTGTTTCTTCCCCCCTTTAATCTCCGGTAGACCCCGCTGCTGCCGTCGACTACACCGCCGCTGAGTACGACTACGTCGTCGACGACCCTACTACTACCGTCGAGCTTGCAGGCAAGCAGAGCCATTCTCTTCCCCAGATATCGCCTATCTTTCCGTACATTTCTTGCACTAGGCATTGTTACTGCTGCTGCTACGATTACAATCCTATTCAAGTGCATAGCCTAAATTTTGTCGCCCCTTGATGTACCTTCCTTTAATCCTATGCTGCCTATTTTTACTTATGCATTATTCAGCAGAGAACCCTGCGCATTTTTAGCTAGGATTAGATAGAGGGCCGCGATCACTCAGGGGAGTGAACGCGGATATTAATATTATAACTGCACAGGTACGGTACAATGCAGACACCGCCTCAGGCCCTATCTGGGTTATGCCTAGTCACCTCAAGTGTGAGCTATCAAGGAGTAATCTTTGTACTCCACTCGAGGCTGACTTTGTCTTACCGCCATAGGGTCCTGTAAACGGTTGTCCTTCAGGTAAGAAGTCGGGTGACCCAACGGTGCCCGCGAGAGGTATTGCGACGGGACGACAGGGAGGGCACGACCAGTGTACCGGTGTGCTTGGCCCCTGATCGTTGGCCGCGAGAGTTACCAATCCACGAAAGTCGAGCTCCTCCCGGAGCACACGCGAGACAAGGTAAGGAGACGGTTCACCTTGTTGGTAACCGCAGTGACTTGGTGGGACGACAGGGCAGGCACCGATGTACTGGTGGCCCTGGCTGCTGTCGTTGTCCGCGGGTCGGTTAAGTCGAGGCAACGATAACGGTTGTCACGCAGGTTAACTAAAATACTAAATGGTTCAGTGAATGTCTTGAGTTGGCTATATGCCATGTACGCACTACCTACCCGTGGGAACTACGAGTTATGGGCTCCTCCGCTTCTTAGTGTCGTCCGAGGACTCTTCAGACGTCAGCAGTACCGCGGGCTGATTGCCGGGGAGTGGTGTTGTCTTATTTGCCGCGGCGTGTGTTTTGGATTTGATTTAACTTCACCGGCCAGTCACGCACCGTGCAGGAGTACGTCGGGGTTAGGGTCCAAAGCCCCGCGTACATAGGATATAGTCCGGCGGATGACCTCTCTGTTGAGTTTGAAAGATGGGCTAGGAAGTGTCGGATAGCCTCGGTGGAGCGTTCCCTGACAAGGTTCCCGCCACCCTGGAGATCCGTGCGTGTAGCGTAACACAAGTGCACCCCTGCAGGGAAGATTGATCTATCGATAGCCGTGTCCACGGTAACAGGACGCTTTATGCTGAAGCTGGATCTTACCACCAGAAACTATTAATATTAAACTGTGTGGTTCCGGGTTCTTTTCCTCGCGGGGATGTCGAAGAGGTGAACCCGGAGGCATTGTTAATTATTACCACTTATTATTATTCAATGTTGCAGCAACTTCTGCTTCATTGCTACTTTACTGCTTTATATAAACTGTTGGCTGATTCTTACCTCATGCTGCAAGACATCGTCGGAAGATGCTAGTCTTCGATAGGCCTAGCTTCTTACCCTTGCTCTAAATTTCTGTCTTCAGTCCACTATATACAGCCTCTTCATTCCGTTGATACCATGCATAATGCTTAGTAGCGGACGTAAGACTCGCGGGTATACTAGATACTCACCTGCTTTATTTCCTTTACTGTTTTGCCTGATCGGCCGCTGCAGCCGACGTTGGAGCTCAGGAGCAGGAGTACCCCGGAGGCGCCTACTACGACGTCGAATTCCCCGTTGACCAGGAGTAGTACTGTGGATCCCAGGCAGGAGGCCTCGCCTTTTCGTTCTGTATCTCTGATGTGATTTGTGCTAGCCTTCTTAAGGCAAAACTTGACTAACTATGTCTGTACTCAGATATTATGGCTTGTATGACTTATATATTTGGGTCTGAGTGACCCCCTCTATTGTAATATATATTTGTTTATCCTTTTGTGTTTAGTGTTGTGCTGTGATATTATCACCGTGGCACCCTAATCTCAGTCGTGTACCCTGTGTGTATGATTACTGTACACGGTCTGATTTTGGGGGCGTCACAAGTTGGTATCAGAGCCGACTGCCTGTAGGAAGCCACCCCACCACTACCTGGTCGAAGTTGAGTCTAGACTTTGGAAAAACTATTTTGCTAACTTAATATTTGGCTTACGGGCCCACATCGATGTCACTACGGTGGTATCTATGGTATTAGGTTCCTTTTCTCCTTACCTATGCTCTGGGAATCTGCTCTCTTATCCTTGCTGGTAAGTTTTACAAAATCTGACATTAGGATCACGTCTTCTTGATTCCACCCGGCGTTTTTCTGGGGCATCCCCCATTGATTGAGTCGTGTTGCAGGCGTCGTACGCCAGATCCCAGACCGCGGATCCCATTCTCATTCTGGGCAGGCCGCGCGTTCTCTGGCATCAACTCCTATGACCAACAGTTTTCTTGCGGCGTGATTGACATAGTGGAATCTATGTCGCGTCGTGTAATCCTTACCGCGGTCTGCGCGCCGCCTAGAGAGTCCTTTTTCCTTAATTTCTACGACGTTACGCTGCCCGATTTTCGATTGATTCTGTGTGCGCATGTGTATGTCTTATAGGACTACTCCTTTGTATATCTGCGCCTCCCTTACGTTGTCGTTTTACTTCAGGCTTAATTCCGGTATCTCGTTAAATTTTCATCGCTGTAATACCCCTGTTAAATTCTAGCAGGATGGCTGGTCGTCGTGGTCGTGGTCGTGCTGCCAACGACCCACCTCCGCCGCCGGATTATATGGCCGCGATGATGCAGCAGTTCGAGATGAACCGTCAGTTCATGCAGAATATCATGGCTCAGTTCCCCCAGCCGAATCAGAATGGGCACCACCATCAGCATGCCACCGTGACTCTGCACGACTTCACCCGCCTCAACCCCACTATGTTCCGCAACACTGTTCAGCCGCTGGATGCTGATGACTGGCTTCGCGACATCACTCACGAGCTGGAGTCTGCTAGTGTCGATCCAGCCGACTATGTGAACTTTGCGTCTTATCATCTGAAGGGCGCCGCTGCTCAGTGGTGGAGCACCCACAAGCGTTCCGTGCCAGTCGAAGAAGTCATCACTTGGGATGAATTTCAGTCTGCTTTCCGCGCCCGCTACATTCCTCAGGGGATCATGGATCGCAAGGCGGAAGAATTCCGTAACCTCACTCAGGGCGACATGACTATTGAAGCCTATCAACGCGAGTTCCTCAACCTCTCTCGCTATGCGGAGGGAGAGATCACCACTGATGCTCGCAGACAGCAGAAGTTCCGTCGTGGCCTCAACCCTGAACTCAGGCTCGCTCTTGCCGTTCATGATTTCGCCAACTTCGCCACCATGGTGAACAAGGCTATCACCGTCGAGACTGCCCAGATGGAACACAAGAACTCTCTGAAGCGTTACCGTGACGTTGGCTCATCTTCGGGCGCAACGCAGAAGCGTCGCATCTGGCTCCCTACCAGTGTGACCCATTCAGCTGTCCCTGCTCCAAGGCCGTCTTATGCTGCACCCCGTCTGCTTCCACCACCACAGTTGCCAAGAGCTCTGCCTGCCCCACCCAATGCAACACCCCTTCGTCCTCAGGATGGATTATGCTTCACGTGTCGTCAACCTGGGCATTTTTCCAGGGAGTGCCCCCTGAAACAGAAGCAACTGGTAGTTCACCCCGCTGGCCGCGGAAATGGTCGTGGCAACAACAGGACCCCCAACTATAATACTGGGTCTGCTGCTCATACTCGTGGTCACGCGAACAACATCTGTGTTGATGAAGCTCAGCAACAACCCGCTACTGTGATGGGTACCCTTCTCGTTAATTCCGTACCTGCTACTGTTTTATTTGATACAGGAGCATCGCATTCATTCTTGTCGGAAGCATTTGCATTGACGCATAATTTTACGCTTGAGGATATGAACCCACCGATGGTTGTCCGCACCCCGATAGGCCATGCTCACACCTCCAAGATAGCGCCCGGAACCATTGTTGAAATTGAAGGGATTGAATTCCTTGCTTCCCCCATCGTTCTGAAGTCTTCCACCATAGACCTCATTCTGGGAATGGATTGGTTGAAGTTCCACGATGCCGCACTTTATTGCGGCACCAAGTCTGTCCAACTTTTTCACCCCTCCGGTGGGATTGTAAACCACACCGCCCGAGTTACCCGTAATGCTGAAACACAGATCTTTATGATGAATGCCTTGAATGTCTCACCTTTGAAAGGCATCGAGAACGTTCCGGTCGTTCGCGATTTTCCCGACGTCTTCCCAGAAGAACTGCCGGGAATACCCCCGATAAGAGAAGTTGAATTCGTCATCGACTTGAAGCCAGGCACTGTTCCTATTGCCAAGCGTCCTTACAAGATGCCGCCACATGAACTCCTTGAACTTAAGGAGGAAATCGACAAGGCACTTCAGAAAGGATTCATTCGCCCCAGTTCCTCAGCTTGGGGAGCACCTTCGCTCTTTGTCAAGAAGAGCGATGGGACAAACCGATTGGTCCAAGATTATCGACCCATTAACCAAGCCACCATCCAGAACAAATACCCACTTCCCCGGATCAACGATCTGTATGATCAACTTGCCGGATCTAAGGTGTTTTCTAAACTCGACTTGAGGTTGGGTTATCACCAAATTCGGGTCCGTGATGAGGACATCCCGAAGACTGCCTTCATCACTCGCTATGGTTCCTACGAGTACACCGTCATGTCCTTTGGCTTAACCAATGCTCCAGCCACCTTCTCCAGATTGATGAATTATATTTTCATGGAGTACCTCGACCAGTTCGTCGTGGTTTATCTGGATGATATCTTGATATATTCCAAGAATGAAGAAGAACATGCTGAACATCTTCGTCTTATACTGGAGAAGCTTCGAGAACACAAACTCTACGCTAAGTTTTCTAAGTGTGAGTTCTGGCTTCCCGAATTAACCTACCTTGGGCATGTGATTTCCAAGGATGGCATTGCCGTCACCCCAGAACGTATCCAGGCTATTCTTGACTGGACTCCTCCCAAGACCGTCAAGCAAGTCCGCAGTTTTCTCGGACTCGCTAGCTATTGCCGCCGTTTCGTCGAGAATTTTTCCAAGATTGCCAGGCCTCTGACTAATCTGCTTCACAAAGGCGTCAAGTTTGAGTGGACAGATAAATGTCAAGAAAGTTTTCAAGCACTCAAGGACAAGCTAACTTCTCCCCCGGTGCTCGCTCCCCCTGATACTCAGAAGGACTTCGTGATATATTGTGACGCGTCTCGTCAAGGCTTAGGCTGTGTCCTATTGCAAGAGCGCAAGGTGATTGCTTATGGCTCTCGTCAGTTGCGTACTCACGAGGACAAATACCCAACACATGATCTCGAATTGGCAGCAGTAATTTATGCATTGAAGCTGTGGAGACATTACCTCGTCGGTAATCGTTGCGAGGTCTACACCGACCACCAAAGTCTGAAATACCTGTTTACTCAGCCAGACCTGAATCTTCGTCAACAACGATGGCTCGAGACAATAGCCGACTTCAACATGGATATTTCGTATACCCCGGGCAAGGCTAATGTGATGGCCGATGCCTTGAGCCGCAAAGCTTACTGTTCTGAACTTGAGGTTCAGGTGCAGCAACCACTTCTATATGAAGAGTTTCGCAAGCTGAATCTCGAGATAGTTCCTCAAGGTTACGTCAATAACCTGGTTCTCGAGTCAAAACTCGACACCCTCATCAAGAGTAGACAATCTCTGGCCCCTGACATTGTGAAGATCAAGCAGGACATCGCCGAAGGAAAGCCCTCCTCTTTTACCATTGATGCTACTGATGGTGATATTGTGTACTTCAAGGGCCGCTTAGTAGTTCCTGTGAGCCCGTCCCACATTAACTGTGGTCCGGATATCATGGAAGAAGCCCATAACTCTACCTTGTCAATCCACCCTGGCAGTACCAAGATGTATCAAGACCTTCGTCAACGATACTGGTGGCAGTACATGAAGCAAGACATCGCTCGCTATGTTTCTCAATGTGATGTTTGCAGTCGCGTCAAAGCCGGACATCAGAAACCTGCTGGTTGGTTGCGACCACTCCCTCCTCCTGATTGGAAGTGGGACAAAGTCGAAATGGACTTCGTCACCGGTTTTCCTAAGTCACAAAAAGGCAACGATGCCATATTTGTCGTCATCGACCGATTCTCCAAGGTGGCACACTTCCTGCCGGTCAAGGAGACGATCACTGCTAGTCAGTTAGCACACTTGTATATCTGCCGAATTGTGTCACTCCACGGTATTCCGTTGGAGATCAGTTCAGATCGTGGCAGCATTTTCACCTCACGATACTGGAATAGTTTCATGGAAGCTTTCGGGACTCGTCTGAATCTCAGCACCGCTTATCACCCCCAGTCGCAAGGCCAAGTTGAACGAGTTAATCAAGTGCTGGAAGACATGCTTCGCGCTTGTGTCCTTTCTTTCAGCATGAAATGGGAGGATGCCCTCCCGTACGCGGAATTCTCGTACAACAATAGCTATCAAGCTAGCTTGAAGATGGCCCCCTTCGAAGTTCTATATGGACGTAAATGTCGAACCCCCCTGAATTGGTCAGGAACTGGGGAACGACCCTACTTCGGACCGGATCTTGTCCAAGAAGCTGAAGAACAAGTTCGCATTGTGCAAGAAAATCTCAAGGCCGCACAGTCGCGTCAGAAGAGCAACTATGACCGCAAACACCGTGAAATGGAGTATCAGCCTGGTGAATACGCATACCTCCGTGTCACTCCCATGAGGGGCACTCATCGCTTCGGTATCAAGGGCAAGTTGGCTCCTCGCTACATTGGCCCGTTCCGTATTCTTTCCAGGAGTGGACCCGTGGCATACCGGTTGGAATTGCCGCCGAACCTCTCCCAAGTCCACGATGTCTTCCATGTGTCGCAACTCCGTCGCTGCTTCAAGGATCCTATCCGCGAAGTGGAGCATGATATGATCGAGCTGCAACAAGACATGACTTATCGAGAACATCCGAGCCGCATCCTCGATCAATCTGAACGTCGCACCCGCAACAAGACCGTCAAGTTCCTCAAGGTTCAGTGGTCGAATCATTCTGAAGATGAAGCCACTTGGGAACGCGAAGATCGCCTTCGCGATGAATACCCCGATCTTTTCCTCGCTACCACTTAAATTCTCGGGACGAGAATTCTTGTAGTGGGGGAGATTTGTAACACCCTCAGATGCTTGTAACAGTAATCATCATCACTGTTGACTATTACTTTTTGCTAATCAATGTTATCCCCTGTCCCTGTTCAAACTTTGCTTCTGCTCTTTTCAAACCATGCTGGTTGGTAATCAAACACAAAGCCAAATGCATTTTGTTCATCATGAAATCAAACCCTAGAGGAAACAACCTCAATTAGAAAATAAAACAAAAGTGCTGGAATAAAGTTATTCCAAAAATCAGGGAGCTATTTTTGTAAATTGCCTAAAATCATTACAATGATGTTGGACCAACTTTGGTAATTTTTGGAGTTATAGAAAATTGTAAACAATTCAAACAGTAGGTTAAAACCCCTACTTTGGGCATTTAATATTTAAAAGAAATACCTAATGAATTTATTTTGCTGCAAAACTTTTTGTGGCACCTCAGTAATATGTAACCCTAATTTACAAACACTAATAACCTTGTACAAAAATGCTAGGGTTAATAAATTAATTTCCAGAGAGAAATAGACTAAACAGAAAACAAAGCAAAATGGAAGGACCCCTAAACCCCGCCCAGGGCGAGGCCCACCGCGGCCCAGCCCACCCCGGCCGTCTCCCACCTCCCACCTGCCCCCGTCCCGTCTGCCACCTGCTCGACGCCGTGTCGCCGCCGTGGCCACGGGCGCCCTGGAGCCCCCCCCCTCCCTCACCTGCTCCCTCCCGCCCTCGTCGCGATAAGGACGCAGCCCCCGACCCCCTGGACAACTCCCCCACCCCATTCCTCTCCTCCTCCTCTCGCCATCCTCGGGGAAAAATTCCCCCGAGCCCGCCGTCGCCATTGCCGTGGCCAGGCGCGGCCATCGTGCTCCAGCCGCCTCGCCGTGTTGTCCAGGAGCGTCGCCGTCGTCGCCTTCGTCAACCCCCGCAAGGAATCGAGCCGTGGCGCCTCTCTGCGACGACTACGTCCTCGTCTTCAACCGCGGCTCCGGCGCGATCCCCGACCGATTCCGGCCGCTCCAAGCCCTCCCCGAGCCCGCTGCCTCCCTCGACACCTCCCTGGTGAGCTTCTCACCCGTCGCCAACCGCCCTTTGAAGCCCGTAGGGTCTCAGCGCGAAAGCCCCCTTCCGCTAGCTCCGGCCGCCGTGGTACGTCGTCGTAGACGTCGTTGTGGTTCGTCCCAGCCCGCGATAAGTGCACCAGTAGGTTCCCCGTGGTGCGTAGGTTCGTGCTAGATCGTTATTCCGCTCGATTTCGACTCGCAGACGCATTCGCCATTGGAGCCCGAGACCCCCTCCGCCATTGTTGAGCCCGTGCTCGCTCCGGCCACTTCCAGCCCCCGCCACCGCAACCAAACGCCGCCCCGTCGTCTCCCCATTCGATTGCGACTAACCGCGCTCTCCCCCGTGCCCTGTATCGTTGGCACCGTCGACCTCGCCGGCGGCGGGCTCCGATGGGCACTCCGGGAGGCTGACCGGTGGGCCCCCGGTGTCAGTTAGTTAATTAGGGGCTAATAGCCCACTGACATGTGGGTCCCATCCCACTTAAGCGCCTGTTAATTATAACAAAACGGTTTAATAAACTAACAGTCAATGACACCTAGGTCCCCCTTGTCAGGTTTTTAATTATTAGATTGAGTCACTGACATGTGGGTCCAGAGGAAATTTCTGATTTTATAAAATGTTTTATAAATAACAGAGGCTGACATGTGGGTCCCACATGTCAGCACTGTTCTGGATAATGTTGTGGATAATGTTTTGGATAATGTTTAAATATATAATAAAAGAAATCCAGAAAATCATTTAAATTGATTTAAAACTTTGAAATTCAATAACTTTTAAACCGTAACTCGGATTCAAAAACTTTATACATGAAAGTTGATCAGAAAAATACAACGAATACGAATACCCTATCTGTATGTCTACCACCCCTCTAACACAACGAACATCGAACATTCCCCCTCCAGACCGACTGTCCGATAAATTGTCCGGTACTGTTAAAGTGCCCGGATGAATTTATTCCGAACACGAAAGTTGTCCGGAATGGTTCAAATAGCACGGATACACCCCCCTTATGTTGTTCCGGTAATCACGACATCTCCGGCTTGATCCTTCCCCCTCCGGACACCCTGTCCGGTAATCACCCGGAGCCGGAAGTTCATCCTCAGATGAATTCCCGCTCCGAGCCTATTCCATTGCACTGCGTTAGAACACCGTTAACTTTTCATCTGTCATGTCATGCATATGTTTGTATATTATTGCTGTGTATTTATTGTTTCTTCCCCCCTTTAATCTCCGGTAGACCCCGCTGCTGCCGTCGACTACACCGCCGCTGAGTACGACTACGTCGTCGACGACCCTACTACTACCGTCGAGCTTGCAGGCAAGCAGAGCCATTCTCTTCCCCAGATATCGCCTATCTTTCCGTACATTTCTTGCACTAGGCATTGTTACTGCTGCTGCTACGATTACAATCCTATTCAAGTGCATAGCCTAAATTTTGTCGCCCCTTGATGTACCTTCCTTTAATCCTATGCTGCCTATTTTTACTTATGCATTATTCAGCAGAGAACCCTGCGCATTTTTAGCTAGGATTAGATAGAGGGCCGCGATCACTCAGGGGAGTGAACGCGGATATTAATATTATAACTGCACAGGTACGGTACAATGCAGACACCGCCTCAGGCCCTATCTGGGTTATGCCTAGTCACCTCAAGTGTGAGCTATCAAGGAGTAATCTTTGTACTCCACTCGAGGCTGACTTTGTCTTACCGCCATAGGGTCCTGTAAACGGTTGTCCTTCAGGTAAGAAGTCGGGTGACCCAACGGTGCCCGCGAGAGGTATTGCGACGGGACGACAGGGAGGGCACGACCAGTGTACCGGTGTGCTTGGCCCCTGATCGTTGGCCGCGAGAGTTACCAATCCACGAAAGTCGAGCTCCTCCCGGAGCACACGCGAGACAAGGTAAGGAGACGGTTCACCTTGTTGGTAACCGCAGTGACTTGGTGGGACGACAGGGCAGGCACCGATGTACTGGTGGCCCTGGCTGCTGTCGTTGTCCGCGGGTCGGTTAAGTCGAGGCAACGATAACGGTTGTCACGCAGGTTAACTAAAATACTAAATGGTTCAGTGAATGTCTTGAGTTGGCTATATGCCATGTACGCACTACCTACCCGTGGGAACTACGAGTTATGGGCTCCTCCGCTTCTTAGTGTCGTCCGAGGACTCTTCAGACGTCAGCAGTACCGCGGGCTGATTGCCGGGGAGTGGTGTTGTCTTATTTGCCGCGGCGTGTGTTTTGGATTTGATTTAACTTCACCGGCCAGTCACGCACCGTGCAGGAGTACGTCGGGGTTAGGGTCCAAAGCCCCGCGTACATAGGATATAGTCCGGCGGATGACCTCTCTGTTGAGTTTGAAAGATGGGCTAGGAAGTGTCGGATAGCCTCGGTGGAGCGTTCCCTGACAAGGTTCCCGCCACCCTGGAGATCCGTGCGTGTAGCGTAACACAAGTGCACCCCTGCAGGGAAGATTGATCTATCGATAGCCGTGTCCACGGTAACAGGACGCTTTATGCTGAAGCTGGATCTTACCACCAGAAACTATTAATATTAAACTGTGTGGTTCCGGGTTCTTTTCCTCGCGGGGATGTCGAAGAGGTGAACCCGGAGGCATTGTTAATTATTACCACTTATTATTATTCAATGTTGCAGCAACTTCTGCTTCATTGCTACTTTACTGCTTTATATAAACTGTTGGCTGATTCTTACCTCATGCTGCAAGACATCGTCGGAAGATGCTAGTCTTCGATAGGCCTAGCTTCTTACCCTTGCTCTAAATTTCTGTCTTCAGTCCACTATATACAGCCTCTTCATTCCGTTGATACCATGCATAATGCTTAGTAGCGGACGTAAGACTCGCGGGTATACTAGATACTCACCTGCTTTATTTCCTTTACTGTTTTGCCTGATCGGCCGCTGCAGCCGACGTTGGAGCTCAGGAGCAGGAGTACCCCGGAGGCGCCTACTACGACGTCGAATTCCCCGTTGACCAGGAGTAGTACTGTGGATCCCAGGCAGGAGGCCTCGCCTTTTCGTTCTGTATCTCTGATGTGATTTGTGCTAGCCTTCTTAAGGCAAAACTTGACTAACTATGTCTGTACTCAGATATTATGGCTTGTATGACTTATATATTTGGGTCTGAGTGACCCCCTCTATTGTAATATATATTTGTTTATCCTTTTGTGTTTAGTGTTGTGCTGTGATATTATCACCGTGGCACCCTAATCTCAGTCGTGTACCCTGTGTGTATGATTACTGTACACGGTCTGATTTTGGGGGCGTCACAATTTGCCAGAACTGAGAGTCCGGACAGGGGGGTATATACTGAGTTTCTGCCCAATCTACCAAAAAATCTGCCAGAACCTGAGACTTGACCGCCGTCCGAGGCTCATACTTGATCCCATGTGTTGCGATTTCTATGGCCCATTTTGCCACCCGACCGGATGCGTCCCGACTGCCAATGATTTCTGCCAATGGATCCGAACTGACCACCATGATCGGATGCGCCTGGAAATAAGGCTTCAAGTTTTTTGCTGCCATGTACACACCATAGCACATCTTCTGATAATGGGGATAGTTCTGCTTGGAAGTGGAGAGCACTTCACTGACATAATACGCTAGCCTCTGGACCGGTTGCGCCTTGTCCTTTTCAGGACGCTCGACCACCATAACAATACTAACCACCCGATTGGTTGCTGCAATGTACAACATCATTGGCTCTTTTTCCTTCGGAGCTGCCAGCACTGGAGCACTGGACATCATACGCTTGAGCTGCTTGAATGCCTCGTCCGCCTGCGGTGTCCAGCTGAACTTGTCTGCTTTCTTCATTAGTTGGTACAGTGGAATTTCCTTCTCTCCCAGCCGACTAAGGAATCGGCTGAGCGATGCCAAGCATCCGGTGAACTTCTGCACGTCTTTGAGATTTCTGGGCTTGCCCATCCTCTCAATTGCCGCAATCTTCTCGGGGTTGCACTCTATTCCTCTCTCGGACACCAGGAAACCGAGCAACTTGCCGGCTGGCACGCCAAACACACATTTATCTGGGTTGAGCTTGATCTGGTATGCCCGCAAATTTGTGAATGTCTCCTTGAGGTCATCCAACAAGGTTGACCCCAGCACCGACTTGACCATGAGGTCGTCTACATATACATGGATGTTCCGACCTAATTGAGGCCGAACACATCGCTGCATAGTACGCTGATAAGTCGCGACGCCGTTTTTCAGGCCGAATGGCATGGTGATGTAGCAATAAGCCCCAAAAGGGGTAATAAAGCTGTTTTAATCTGATCGTTTACATCAAGCTTAATCTGGTGATAGCCTGCTATGGCATCCAGAAAGCACAGGAGCTGACAACCAGCCGTAGAGTCAATCACTTGATCGATACGGGGCAACGCAAAAGGATCCTTGGGGCAGGCCTTATTCAGGCAAGTGTAATCTATACACATGCGCCAAGTTCCATTTTTCTTGGGAACCAGAACTGGATTAGCTAACCAGTCTGGGTAGAACACTACCTTGATAAATCCTGCTGCGAGCAACTTGGCTATCTCATCGCCGATTGCTCCTCTCTTCTCTTCTGAAAAACACCGAAGTGGCTGCTTGATCGGCTTGGATCCAGGTCGGATATGAAGCTTGTGCTTGGCAAGTTCCCTCGGTACACCAGGCATGTCATGCGGGGACCATGCGAAGATGTCACGGTTCTTACGGAGGAACTCGACGAGCTCGCCTTCCTATTTGTTGCCGAGCCCGGCCCCAACAATGACGCACTTGCTCGGGTCGGAGGGGTCCAGGGCAATCTTCTTGCTGTCCTTCGCTGCTTGGAATATGGTCTCATCATCCGGCCTCTTGTCCTTCGTGCTCGGCATGGGGTCCTTCATCTGAGCTTGGACTGCTGCTACCACCTTGTCCAGCTGGCGCCGCTCTGCATCGATGACCAGAGCATCAACTAGCCTGGAACCAGCGGATGAACACTCTAGTGACTTCCTGTAGTCACTGCACACAGTGATTGGACCATTCGGCCCTGGGAGCTTCATCTTCAAGTACAACTGCATGATGTTGAACATGAACTTGGTGATTGCAGGCGACCCGAGCAAAACATGGTATGGGCTACTCAGATCGGCCACCTCGAACCAGATCGGCTCTCGGCGGAAATTCTCTTCCGACCCGAATACTACCTCAAGACGAATGAGGCCTAATGGGGTACATGACAGGCCGGGCACTATCCCATGTAACGTAGTTCTGCTGGGCTCTAACTCGCTCTCGCTGATGTCGAGCTTGATCATTGTGTCTCTGTACAGAATGTTGATGGCACTGCCTCCATCAATAAGCGTCCCGGTGACGCCAAGATTGCATCCACCACGAGCATATAACTGCCCGGGTTGGGCATTGAGCTCGGGTGGTCTTCTGCGCCCCATGTTATGGCATTGTCCGACCAGTTCAACCTCTGAGAAATTGCTGGCATTGTGGCATTGATTGCCTGCTCACGGGCTCTCCGACTGCCCTTGTCATCTGACTCGCTGGTGAAGAGCATATACGCTGCATCATGGCGTGGGAACTGCTGCCGAGCATTTGCTGGCGGTGAGCCTGGGGGTGGGGGTGGCGGTGGGGGTGGATTTCCTGCTCCTCCCTTTGCCAATCGTTCAACCCAAATGCACTGCCGAGTGGTGTGCGATGCGGGCTTGCCTACTCCACTGTGCATCTTGCAGGGCTGGTTCATCATGTCCTCAAACGTGTATGGGGGCCTGGGCTGACCTGGCGGTCTCTCTGCAGGCTTCATCTTCCGACTGCCTCCCGCAGCCCCTTGTTCCTCTTGGTGTTGTACTGTTGCTACCTGCCGATTGCCATACTAGGCGTCCGGCTGCTCATCCTTTCTCTTGTTGAAACCAGTGTTGTTGTTGGTGTTGTTGAAGTTGGGGATGTTGTTATTGTTGCCGAAGTTGTTGTTCCCCTGGATCTCGCGCCTCTCGCGCCGGTTGGGACCGTTTGGCCCATTTGCTTCTGCCGATTGCTGCTGCTGGCCGGATGACTGCCCTTGGATGAAACCGCTAGGGCTCAACGTGATCGGGCGCATTGCAGAGTCAGATGCGGCGAATGAATTGGATATCCTCATCAGATCGGCCAAAGATGTTATCTCCTTGCGCAGGAGCTTGTGCTTCAACAAAGACCCGTCCAAGCAGCCGTCAGTGAAGTACTGGATGGCTTGGATTTCATGAACTCCCTCGCAAGTGTTCCTGAGCTTGATCCACCGCTGAAGGTAATTGCGAAGGGGCTCGTCCTTTCCTTGTACGCAGAGTGCCAGGTGCCGAGGCAGACCTGGGCGCTCATAAATACCCGTGAAGTTGCGGACAAACGCGTCCTCAAAATCCTTCCAGCAATTGACACTATTGCTGGGAAAGCTGTTTAACCAGGACCGAGCTGAACCTTGAAGCATGAGCGGAGCATAGCGTACTGCTACGCGCCGACCACCTCATGCGATACCGACGGCTGTCATATAATCGACCAACCAATCTTCTGGCTTGACTGATCCATTTTACTTGGGGGTGTCCCTGGGCAATGTGAAACCTTTGGGGAACTGCTCTTGCCGAATGCGCGGGCCGAAACATGCTGGACCTGCCGGCGCATCATCTTCCGGTTGCTTATCCTGCTGCAACTGCTCGATTCGGTGTCTTGCGTCATTGTCTGCGATTGCTCGGGGACCTAACCGCTGGCTTATTGTCGGCCGAACTGATGCCACCGGTTTCTCATTGCGCCTGCTGTTGACTGCTGGCTCATCCCTCTGACTGCCTCCTGCAGCCCCTTGATTCTTCTGACTGCGGTGAAAACTGCCATGCGGTGAAGATGCTTGCCTTTGCTGCCGCTGCGGCGCATTCGGCTGATTCGCACCCGCCGTCGCCCGAAGTGACTTTGATGCTACTGGCCCTTGCTGCTCGGTGGCCGCCCTTTGCTGCTGGTTCGCTGTGGTTATGAGGTCGCGCATTCGGCGCGTCCTCTCCCGTAGCTCTTCTCCTTCCAGATGCTCCAGCTCGGTGGCGATCTGCTGGGCGGCTCTCATCTTCTTCACAGAAGAACTTTATGAAATCTGTGGTGCAACGATGATGGACGCTACAGGCTGTTGGGCTCCTCCCAGCTCTCTGCCGACCTCTCGGCCTGCTACCCGAAGCTCCGCAATGACTGGGGGTGGGACAACACGCTGCCGAATGCCATGCGCTGCGTTGTATTCCCGAACTGATGCCTCCATTCGGCGGTTTTCAGCGTCGATCCGATCTGACTGCTCCTTCAGAGCTTGACGCACCTTCTCCAGCTCGGCGTGAGCCACAACTGGATCGGCATGAAGATCCACGGGAGTGCTGAGCACGTCCGGTGGGTTGCTTGGGCCTGCTGCTGCAGTTGATGCCCTCGCGGCTCGGGAAGCTGAAGTGGAACTGTGGCGACTTGACGCCCCTGCCATCATGACCTCCGCACGGATATGCGCAGTCGTTCCCTCTGTCCCCACAGCATCCGGCCCTCCTGGCAGCGGATCCGTGAGCTCAGAAAACACCCGTACCTCCTTGGGAAACACGCCAGGGAGTGCTGCGACGAAGACGCGATGTCCGCTGAAAGGAATGATGACGCCGCGCGGTAGAGGCATTCCAGCCCCAAACCGCGAGGCGTTGTCAATGACAAGGTCCCACGCTCCGCTCCTCATCACCAGGCCAGAGGCGAAGCGTACGCGCGATGCAGATGATGGTCCCGTCCGGATCAGAACTCCAGTCGACGCCTCGGCCTGCCCCACGGTGGGCGCCAACTGTCGTCGATATGTAACGGCAGATGCCATGGGGATGGCTAAAGAGGGGGACAAACCGAGGTTAGTGTCGCTGGTATCGGAAGCGAGAATGGGAACACACGGTGAGACACCACGATGTACCCAGGTTCGGGGCTCTCCGTAGAGATAACACCCCTAGTCCTGCCGAGCTAGCTATATGCAATAACTCTGGCTACAATGAATGCTCCTTGAGCTGTTTGAGAGGAAGAATAAGAAGGCCTCTGGTCTCTACTCTCTCCTTGCTCTCTCTGGTGGGTGAAGTTGTAATAATTGCTCTCTCGTTCCCCACGCAGGAGGGGTACCCGGGGCTCTTATAGGCCGAGCCCGGGGTACAAAAGTAAATACACAGGAGGAAGGGCCCAGCTGTCTGTCTCAGATCGGCTAGGGACCTAACATCGTGCTTCTCCGGATGACCCGGTGTAGACTTGCGGCTCGCCATACTGCTATCCCGTAGACCTCGGTAGTGAACAGTGAGGCTAGACACTTAGGGCTGTCGGCCTGTCCGCGCGATCGGCGTTGGAGTAGACCGCACGCCTTTGACAGTCCCGATCTTCAGGGATTGCGCATTGAATGCTCTTGTACCAGGTGTCCGACCTGGACCTCTGATCGGATGCTGCTCTTCTTACTTCGGCCGGATGCTCCTGGATGAGGCCGATTGCGCCTTCTCCGGGGCAATCGGCCCTCACTTGGAATAGTTCGGCGCACTTCTTGGTTTCTCTTGCTTAGCTCGGCCTTGAATAGATCAGTGACCTCCAGCTCGGTGATCTTTGCTTTGATGAACTATTTCCCCTGGGTGACCCTACCCGGGGGTCAATCCCCCGACACATAGTCCCTTCTCCCATGGTGAGATAATCCATATGGTTCCTTGATTAATAGATTTGGTTGCTCCCAGGCCGACCAAGTCTAGGATTGCTAGGTTTTATTTTTAATTTTTCTTGCTGCTATCTCACTGTGTCATAGCAATTGAGTTTTAGAATCTGATGGTTCAGTCTATACACACTTAAGGAGATAGTCAGTTCTATAACAGTCAGGGAGTCTCAATATGACATTCCACTGCAAAAATATCTCGAGAATGAGATGTTCACATTCTTGAATCGTTAAATTCTTTGCAAAAGCAGAAGGTGCTAGCTTCTCAAGAGGATCGGATGTGATAAATTTGTGTGGAGTATTCTCTTCTCATTGATGTGCAATGATTGCTTGTTATGTGGCCATATATTTACGAAAGTTACTACCATTCTATTATACAAATAGACCGACACGCAAATTTAACTTGTTTCATGTGTCCATATATGTACTAATGAACATTATATGTTTTGGTGAAATTATGAGTTGGTCCTCCGATTTTTGGCTTTCCAAATTGTTGTGCAGAAACTATATTCGAATTTCGCATGCACCACGAGTATGTTTATCTGCTTCTTTAACTCACCCAATGTCACATTAATTCCTTTCTTGGTAGGTCGTGAGAAAACACGAATTCACTGCTTAAGGAAGTGAGCCGACTCTGTTTTACCTAGATTTTTTTATCACAGATCTGCAAAATCATTTGTATGTTTTTCTTTTATTTTCTCCACAAGGTATCTGGTCTTGGTTTATATACAAGATTGCACAAGTTAATGTTCTTTGTGATTGGATGGGCACTGAATACGCTTATTTAGTTAATTAGTTTCAGAGAGATAGTGCATCATGCTTGGTTTATTTTTGCAGATGCATACCAAAATATTATTGCTGTTCTAAAGGACAGAGTTCAGGAATTTTTTAACCAACTTGAGAATTTTTTCTGCAGAATTTTAGTACAAACCTTGCTCTTCTCACACTGACTTCAATTGGTATGAATGGGGGAGGGTTTTACAGATTACGAACCTGAACGTGATACTGTCTTTTGAAACTCTTATCTTTTCTGAATTTGTCTTCTATCATCCATCAGTTGTTGTGCTGTAATATAAATCTTCCTACCACTTTGTTCACCACAACCCATTTTTTCAAGCCTTTGACTTGTTTTCACTCCGAAATTCATAAATTCTGCTAACTCCGCTGTTTACAATGTAGTTTCATGCCCTTGATCAGTTGAAAAATGGGAATACCCAGAACGTCTCAAACACCCAATTCAAACTCCTCACGTATGATACCTAAAGTTGAAGAAAATTCAAGTTGAGACCTACGTTAAAAAATCCAGTCCTCTCCTACCTCTGCACTACTTGGCTCTTTTCCATTGCTTTCCATATATGTGCCCTTTATACTAATGTTATTTCAATGTTTTTCGACAACATGTTTTATGACTATATTTATAAAAATCCTACCATTTTTATTGGGAAAATAGACGGGCGCAGCAACGCGCGCCATCCATGATCTAGTAACCATAAAAACCCACTAAATTCCTTGCTAGTCTATTTGTACCCCAGGTTGGTATGGGGTTTGGGACACTCCTCTTCTATCAAACGCCCCCTCCCGCCTCCAAGGTAATTTATCCCCTCCTCTCCTCTCACATTATTGCCTTGTTGCCATGATGCATATTACTACCGCTGTTTAAAGTTAGGATGTCCAGGTAATTCAAGGTGACAGTAAAGTCCTCAATTCATCAGCTATGCAATCGGTAGGGGAGTGACAGAGAACACTTAGCATGATCATGTTCATGGGAAAACCCTTAATTACCATAGTAAAAAAACCAGAGTGGAAAAACTACGATAGTGACTTGTGTGGTACAAAGTCTATTGTGAGTGGAACGTATTATGTACCCGAATCGTCCGACTTATGCACATAAAGAGTAGCTTGGGGATACAACAGAGAGCTTTCCTCGCTCTGCACTTGTTGTGCATGTCATACTTACTAGTAGTGACTCTAGAAACCTAGATACCACCTTATTAATCAAGATCCGTCGTTTAATTTTATTTATATTTTTATTTAGTATATTACCTTTGTTTAGTTGTTTAGATAAAACCATCCTACTTATTCTTCAGTTACCAACCGAAGAAATAGACTATCACGAGATGATGTTTTAGGTGTGAACGTAGTCACATGAATGAGGACATAGCTACGGGTTTTGTAGTTACCTGCGCAACTCTTCCCATGGGATCAACAAAATTCTAGTTATCATGAATTGCAATAGCCATGTATCCTTGTAGGTCATCACTTATTGCATTCAAATGTTGTGTGTACATTGTAAAATGTCCTAGTTTGGATCTTCAGGTCTCCTCTCATAGACTTGTGTTATTTCAGTTATGGCACTTGTTCTTTCTCAATTATTATTATGTGATGCGATATGATGCTTGAGTTTTATGTGATGTTATGCTTCTATTGTATGTGATGTTTTATGACATGTTGTGAGTATTGAACGTGAAATCAAAGATTTTATTTGTAGGGTGGCTACAACAAAAATTTACATAAATGATCTAATAAATATTGCAGGAAAGTTGAAAATGAGAACCGCCTCCACATCATATAGTATTGGAGTCGGTTACTAACCTCCTCTAGTATAAAACCACCGCTCAAAATTGTTAGGAACTAATAACATGTGTTGAAAAAACATGGGACACAATTTTTCCATGAAGGAACCACATGCGCTATGCGAATACGCATGCAGTTTCTGAAATAGCTTACATGTCTCATGATTATTAGTGACACGGGCTTTGGAGAGAAATGAAGAACGTTGGTTTCCCATGTACCAAAACGGAAGTCAAGCCCGTTTCTGTACACGTGAGAAGTGCCTATGCATGCGACTTCATCCTGATCATCATTTTGTCCTACGTAATTTCTGCATCTAAGCTTGTATATTTCCTCAAATTTTGGGGTTGACCAGCTGCAAGGCTCCTTGATGACCCTCAATTGTAGGGGATCGAGATAGTCTTCGCGGGTAAGATAACCCAATTTATTGATTCGACACAAGGGGAGCTAAAGAATATTTATAAGCTTTAACAGTTGAGTTGTCAATTCAACCGCACCTGAAATAAACTTGTTTGCAACAAAATATTAATAGCAACAGTGATATGGAAGTGATGGTGGCAACGAAAATAGTGGCGGTGAAACAGCGAAAGTAAAAGTAAACTACTAGTAACCAGTAGGATTAAAACACTGTAAGCTAGGGAGATGGATGGTTGGGCGCTGCTTGGATGAGAGTGAACATGTAATAGATTCTAACACGGGGCAAGGCACACAGAAAAGCAAGGATCATCTAGGCAATATCAAACATTAGGCATGCATCCCGTAGGTAGTTGTACGTGCTTGCAATAAGAACTTGCACAACATCTTTTTTCCTACCATCCCGCTACGAACGAGGCCAAAAGGAACTTATGGAGATTAAGGTGCTCCTTTCAAAGAGCACCGGAACAAAGCATTAACACTCAATTGATACATGAAATCCTCAAATTATAGTCCATCCCCTTTGGTGTCCCAAGGTGTCACCTTTGGGATCGCCGGTTCCAGACCATAATAGGTGCATACAACTCATAGATAGGATCAAGAACACAAATAAACTCATGAAAACACAAGGGGTTCAGATCTGAAAACATGGCACTCAGGCCCAAAGTGACAAGCATTAAGAACAATAAGTTGTAGCAAAGATGATAAACACCAAATTGACGATAGGCATCAAGCCCCCAACAATCTGACGAACTATTACATGATCTAACTCATCCAATCCCTACCATTCCCTTTGCCTACAGTAGGGAATTACTCACACATGAAAGGAGAAGTCATGGAGGGACGATGGACTAGCGACGGTGATGACGACGACAATGATATCCCCTCACCGGAGGCCAAAACAGCCTCCAGATTAGCCCTCTTGGAGAGGAATAGAGGGTGGCGGCGGCTCCGCGATGGGAATTGGAAAAATGACTTTTGTTCTGGGGTTTCCTCGCGACGAGAATAAATAGGGGTCCTGGTAGGGCACTAGAGGGGAGAGGACCCACCCAGGCGGCCTCCCGGCGCGGCCAGGGGCGGGGCCGCGCCAGAAGGGCGCCTGGGGCCACCCTGGCTGCTCTTTGGCCCCCACTTCTGGCTCAGGGTCCCTCCGGGTGCGTGGATTTTCTGTGATTTTTCCTGGAATTTTCTGAGACACCTAAAAATCCATATTCCTGCACACAAGAAAACCTTACAGGTAGCTCTGCTGAAAATAGCACTAGTCGGGTTAGTTTCGTTCAAATCATGCAAGAATGAGGCCAAAACAATAGCAAAAGTGTTTGGAAAAGTAGATACGCTTGAGACGTATCAACTCCCCCAAATAAAACTTAGATGCAGAACTGGACGCGACAAATACAACTTTGACAAACACTTTTGCTTCATTAATGTATATAAGCATGTACTACGAAAAGAGTTTAGCCAATATTGAAACAATGCTACAAGGACAATGCACGAAGCAATCCTTCTTTCAACTGATCAATCACAAACAACCAAAAGTAAATAATATGATGCTGAAAATCAAGACAAGATCATAATGCACATAGCTTGAACATACTAGAGTGGTATCTCGCTAGCCTCCACAAGTGAAGCAAAACATAAATGCAGAAACTCCTCCGGAGTTTTAAAGGAGACTAGAACTAAGAATTTCAGAACAAGCAATATCACAATCATGCAGAATACAATGTGGTACTTTGGGACAATGCACATTACACTAAGAATGAGAATTATGCTCTCAATAGTTGGTTCTTTGAAGAAAGAAGGGGAGACTCTCGGACCGTGGCTTTTGATGGCAAATTTGAAAACCCGTGGTTGGAAGAAAAGACTAAACATGTACTAGAGCTCGTGGTTTTGAAAACAGAAACAAAATGTTTTGAGAGGTGAAACTTTCCAGTCAATGGTAGACGGTAAAGGTCTCTCAATATCTCCCATACCAACCAAATTAATGGCGGTTCCCATTTTTTTTACACTTTTGTTCCCTTACCCATCTATCCTTTGACGGTCTATGGTGCCTTTTTATTTTGCCTCAAGTATGGAAGGACAATTTCTCGTTCTATCTATCATTAGCAGCATTTGGTCCATTTCATTCCATCATAAAGTATGGGGTAAGTGTAATTTTTATAAAATGTGAAACAATTGAGAACTAGGCATTCTCCAGACCGGCCTCTGCCTCATAAATTTGACTAGTTAAAACTTTTTCAAGGAGTAAAACATTTTTGGCATGGAAGATACTGATTTTCCCTCGTCGCACCATGATCTTGTACGGTTACAAAAAGGAAGCTTTTGAATAAATTTTAAGATGGTACAAGAAAGTCTTCGTTAGGGATGGCATGTAAATACCATAAATAGGAAGGTATGGTGGACTCAAGTGGAATAACTGGTTTGAAAGGGTTTTGGATGCATAAGCAGAATTCCGCTTAGTGCGAGTGAAGGCTATCAAAAGACTGGGAAGCGACCAACTAGAGAGCAATAACAGTCATAATCATGCAGAGCGACAAAGCAACATTGAATCGGGCATGAAAGTGATATCACTATTCTGAAATAAAAAGATCATCAAGGCATGATAGACTTTTTAGTCATAAGCATGTGTGAACATGTGCCAAGTCAATCCAAGAACTCTCCGAAGGGAAATACCACTTCAATATACCAAACAATGAATAATGCAATGCATGTAAATCATTTCAACGATACATTATGCACTCTAGCTATTGGAGATCAGCCACAAAGAAAACATGAACCACTGGGAAAGCATTGTAAACATATGAAAGTGCAATCATGCCCTTAATCATATTTTGATGTTGATGACAATATACATATAGAGGACTAATAATGTTTGTCAAGTTTATCTCAGATTTTAGTCCTCGGTTCGTTGTGATGGTGGATCATAGACCATTAATATTTACAATTGCTCAAGAGATGGAACCAATGAATTTGAAGCATAAGCTTTTTCCGGTTCTCTTGAGTATAGGGATCCCCGCACTATTAAGAGGGGATCAGTGGGTGTACTTCTTAAGTCTTGCTCAAACACCTCGCAAAACAATCGAATTCCATTTCACTCACTCATTTAAACAAGCTTGCTGAATATACACACATCGGACGTCCGGTATCCGGTCCCTACCGGACGTCCGGTAACTGGTGCTCTCGGATGTCCGGTCACCGTCGGACTAAGGATCCAAGAGGTCAGTGGGCTTTTGCCCCACTTCGTCAGATTTCCGGTCCCTTTCGGACGTCCGGTGGTCGGACCTCCGGTTGGCGTCGGACTAAGGATCCGAGGGGTTAGTGGCGTTTTCTCTATGTTTTATCGGATTTCTGGCGCTCATCGGACATCCGGTCATCGGATGTCCGGTATCCGTCGGACGTCCGGTGCTGATGAACTTGCTGATGTTCTTCTGCGCATGCTGTATATTCGTGGGTGTCTGGTGTAAACCAGACGTCTAGTATGCACGTACCGGACATCCGGTCCATACCGGACGTCCAATACTTATGCAGGCAGAATGCTCCAACGGACATTTCTGGCTTTGGGCTATAAATATGCCCTCTCCACCACTTGAGAGGGCTGACCACTTCATTTGAAAACACTCAAGAACACAAGTGCTCCCTCTTACTCTCTCCCTCACCAAATCTCAGATCCCAGAGAGCCCCGTGAGAGTTCTTGACAGATCTTTCACCCCGTGATAGATCCGCCCCCTTACCATCTTTCAACAGAAGCAAATCGCGTTTTGAGCAAGTCTTGTGCTTTCCCCATTGATCTTGTTACTCTTGGAGGTTGGAGACTCCTAGGCGGGTAGGAGTTCTTCGGAGAGGAGTCGACCATTTTGATTACCCCCATTTAGTTTGTGAGAGTTTGGTGACCACCTTTAAGGTCAAACGGTAGTGGTTGGGAATCAACTTCGTGGTGATATCTCAAGGGGAATAGAGTGAGCCTTCGTGGCGTTGGTGTGCCTTCGTGGTTTCACCCACTCTCTCCGAAAGGTGAGTAGCTTCCCTCCAAGGAAGTGAACATCGGGATACACCGTTGTCTTCGCGTCATTCGATTATCCCTACTCTTTCCCCTTATTACTTGTGCTATCGTATTATTTTCCCCTCACTTGCTTTAAGTATATTGTGCATATTGTTTATCTTGTCATAGCTAGGTCAACCTTGAAATTGTTAGGCACACCTTTATCTTCCGCATTATTGCCTAAAATTGCTAAGTAGTGATAAAATTTGTAATAAGACCTATTCACCTCCCCTCTAGGTCTATCTCGATCCTTTCAATTGGTATCAGAGTCTCGTGCTCTATTCTTGTGGCTTAACCGCCCTAGAGCGGGATGACCAAGGACGGCATTCCCGTAAGTTCGGGTGCCAATGCGGAGGAGGTCGCAATTGCCGCGGATGCCGCTAGATCGGAAGTCGAGAGATTAGCTATCGAACGAAGGGCATCCATACAAGCTGTGATGCCTCCTTCCACGGGGTATGTTAATTATGAGATTGAGGATCCTAAGTTGTTCACCTCCGGCGATATGGAAAAATCCTTGCAAAAGGCTTTAGACAATCAAAGGAAAGAAATGGAAGCCTCCTTTGCAAGGATGAAGGCTCCGGCATCGGAGTCACAAACGTCAAGTGGCGCGGCCCCTAGGTCCCCACAAGCGACTTTTGTGCACCCCGGTTCCGAAGTTCTATTGCAAAGAGGTGGTCCCTACCAATGGGACTATCCTGCTCCTAAGCTTGTGGAACCTAAGTATAACTTCAATGGCAATCCGCCGGTACTAACCGAGAACCCTAACTTTTTGGATTGGAAAGTCTTATGGCAGATTATCTTAGGTTTGTGTGCGAACCCATGTGGAACCTCATCGACTCCGGGAAAGGCTATTATCCCGTTGATCCAAACAACCTTACACCAAGTGAAGTGTTTGATAGACACCTCAACCTTGCTGCTATTGGGTTCTTGAAGAGAAGAATGGATGAGTTGACATGAGCACCATTTCTCCATATCACCAATGCCAAGGAGATGCGGGATACTCTTCTCATTGCCAAGTCCAGCACCGGTTCCCTCCAAATGACAAGATATGAGACCGCAAAGAATGCATTACATAACCTTCACATGAAGAAAGATGAGACGCCCCAATAACTCCATATGCGTCTCAAAGTTCTCTCCGCTCATGTCCAATCCTTCACATGTGAAAAGTCTTTGGATGGATATCAAATCACCAACCATTACCTTGTGGACAAGATGTTGAATGCTCTCATGGTATATTCTCATCAAATGGTGTGGGAATTGAGGCGTACGCCCGACTTCTTCAAGATGACACCGGATGATGTGATTGCCACCTTCTTGCAATACTAAGAGCACCTAAAGGAGTTCAAGAGACTACTTGCCACTTATGGTGGTCCATCCTCAAACCTTGCACTCGAGGCTAGGCTAGAGGAGTTTGATGATTATGAGGAAGAAGATGAGTATGAAGATGATGATAACTCCGATGACACTCCCTCATATGATGATATGGCTCTCTTTGTGAATAGGTTCACCAAAGGGGACTTCAAGGGAAGATTCCAAAAGAAGAAGACAAGAAACTGCTACAACTGTGAGAGACTGAGACACTTTGCGGAGGACTGTCCGTATGAGAAAAGAGAGGACAAACCTCGATTTCCTTGGAAGGAAGTTGCCAAGAAGCTCCCAAACCCTCTCAACAACAAGTTCAAGAAGAAAACATTGTTGGCTCTAGAAGGGTCCGAACCCGAGGATGTTGGTGGTGTGGCCGGAGTTGCTCAAGATACACAAAATACCTTGAAGCTCCTCAACAAGGAAGGTGAAGTTGTAAACTACAACTACATGAGTGACTACACTGGAAATGCACACAAGTGTCTCATGGCCAAGTTGGTTGATGATGACACTCTCTCCTCCTCGGCTAAGATCAAGGTAACTCCTATTGATGAGTCCTTCATGTTCTCTTCCGAACCTCATGATGAATTTCATGATGCGGAAAGTGATGATGCTCATGCTACTTGTGAAGATTTCTTGTTTGCAAAAGTGAACAAAATGACGAGCTCTCTCAAAGGCAATAAGCTCAAAATGTTTCAATTACTTATGGATGTGGTGGGTAAGCACTCCAAAACCATTAAGGATCTTGAAATCCTCCTCACTAAGGAAAAGGAGAACTATACTCTCCTTGAGCGAAAGGTTGACTTTGAGGAAGCTCGAAATGATAACTTTTTCAAAGTTGTTCACACATCAAATGACTTCAAGCATGTTGCCTCCTTGAAAAAATCTAATTATATTTGTAAGGAACTTGCTAATGATATGAGCAAGCTTGTGGAGCTAAACACCTCCATTTCTAAGGATGTTGAGGTACTCACCGTGTCTCTCAAGACAAAAGATGAGGAACTCGCCACCCTTAAGAAGAATCTTGAGGCTCACAAACTTTCTCATATAAAAACACTTACTAAGATGTCTCCTCCCACTATTGTACATGTTGATGCTTGTGCTACTAACTCTACTCTTGATCAAGCATCTCTCATTGAGGATAACTTATCTCTTCATGCTCAACTAAAGAAGGGTCTCTTGACTTGTGCCCAAGGCGAGAAAAATCTAAATGATGTACTAAGTCATCACAAGGAGTCCTTTGCTAAGGAGGGACTTGGGTTTGACCCAAGTACGAGTGTGACAAAGGTTGTCACCCTTAGCAAGGAATCAACTCCTCAAAAGGTGATCTTTGTTCGTGAAGGGCACAAGGACAAAGGTAAGAAAAAAGTTGATGAGGTTGATGTTGGGAATAGGAAGGCCACTAGGGGCAAGCCCACTCCTAAAAAAAGGAAGGAGAAGATGCCTCCATCCTATGTGCTCCGTAAGGCAAAGGATGGAGAGGTGTTTGCAAAATTCATTGGGCCCCGTAATGCTTTCCGTTTCTATACCATTTGGGTTCCAAAGACCCTTGTTACTAACCTTAGAGGTCCCATTGCAAAATGGGCACCTCTAACCAAAGCCTAAAACTATGTGTAGGATGCTCTCTCCGGTGGAGTCAAATGGGTGATCGATAGTGGATGCACCAATCATATGACCGGAGAAAGCCGTTTTATCAAGGACTTCATGGATGCAATTCAACCATATATGAGCATTGTCTTTGGTGGTGGTTCCAAGGGAAAGGTACTTGGGTTGGGCAAGGTGGCTATTACAAATGACATGTCTCTTGCAAATGCCATGCTTGTCCAATCCCTTCAATACAATTTTCTTTCCGTTCGTCAATTAGCTTCCGTTGGTTATGATACACTATTTGGCCTAGCAAGCTTGAAAGTCTTTAGGAGAGATACTCTCGAAGTGGCCTTTGTTGGAGAGTTGGATGGCAACCTTTACACGGTTGATTTCTCGAAAGAGAGCACTTACCATGAAACTTTTCTAATGGCCAAGGCCGACAAGGGGTGGCTATGGCATCGCCGGCTAGCCCATGTCGGTATGAGAAATCTAAAAGATCTCCTAAAGGGTGAACACATCCTCGGACTAACAAACGTGTCTTTTGAGAAAGATCGTGTGTGTAGTGCATGCATAGCCGGGAAGTAACATCAAGCAAAGCATACCCCCAAGAATATCGTGTCAACTTCAAGACCTTTGGAGCTCCTTCATGTGGATCTCTTTGGGCCTCCATCATGGGATAGTCTTGGTGGGAAGAAATATGGTCTTTTCATTGTTGATGACTATTCAAGATACACGTGGGTGTTCTTCCTCAAGTCCAAGGACGAGACGAAGGCCACCTTCATTGATTTTTCCAAGCAAGCCCAAAGGAAATACAACATGGCTATCTTGGCAATACGAAGTGACAATGGCACCAAATTCAAGAACTACACCTTGGAAGAATTTTTGAGTGATGAGGGGATTGAACATCAATATTCCGCACCTTACACCCCTCAACAAAATGGTGTAGCCGAGAGGAAGAATCGCGCTCTTGTGCAGATGGCCCGGTCCATGTTGGATGAGTACAAGTCACCATATAGCTTTTGGGCCGAAGCCATCAACACCGCGTGTCATGCATCAAACCGGCTCTTTCTTCGCAAGATCTTGATGAAGACCCCCTATGAGCTTCTAACCGGTCACAAGCCCAACGTCAAATACTTCCGAGTATTCGGTTGTAAGTGTTTCTTTCTCAACAAGAAAGAACAGTTAGCTAAGTTTCAATCCAAAACAATTGAGGGTATATTTGTTGGGTATGCTTCAAACTCTCACGCCTATAGGGTCTACAACAAATCCACCAGATGTGTTGTGGAAACTTGTGACGTGGAGTTTGATGAATTTAATGGCTCCTATGGGGAGCAAGTTGATCTAAGTGATGTAGGTAATAATGAAGACTCCTCTCAAGACATATTAGCTATGTGCATTGGAGATCTTGTGCCCATTGCTCAAGTTCCTAGAGATGATGAGGTGGGTGATGGGCCAAGGGTTCCACCACCACAAGCACCTCCTCCTACCACTCAAGATCCAATTGCTCATGATGAGCCCATTATCCAAGAACAAGAACAAGACCCTCCACAATTCGATGTGGTTGCTCAACCACAAGTTGATGATGTGGTTGATCCAAGTGATCGGCTTGACCGCATTTTCTTTGGAGAAAATGATGCTATTGAAGATGGATCCACCCTTGATGATGAACCAAATGTATATCATGAACCCGAATGGGTGGAGCCTATTGAAACTCCAACTTCTACCATGCCATTGGTGGCTAGACGTGTTGATGTTGACAAGATCCTCACGGGTTTGGGGCAAGGTATAGTTACTCATCGTCAAATTATGAACTTTTGCGCCCACTTCTCGTTTGTGTCTAGCATTGAACCACTTAGGGTTGAACAAGAACTTGAGGATGCGGATTGGCTCATTGCAATGCAAGATGAGCTCACTAGTTTCACCCGGAATGAAGTATGGTCTCTCGTGGAGAGGCCTTCCGGTCAAGATCATAACATCATTGGAACCAAGTGGATCTTCAAAAACAAGCAAGATGAATATGGTAATATCATTCGAAACAAGGCAAGTCTAGTGGATCAAGGGTACTCCCAAGTTGAAGGCTTGGATTTTGATGAGACCTTTTCTCCCGTTGCCCGTCTTGAATCTATACGCATGTTTCTTGCTTATGCCGCATTCAATGGATTCCCATTATTTCAAATGGATGTAAAAAGTGCTTTTCTTAATGGTCCGCTACAAGAGGATGTATATGTAGCACAAACACCCGGATTTTGTGACCCTCATCACAAGTACCACGTGTACAAACTTCATAAGGCATTATATGGTCTTAAGAAAGCCCCTCAGGCTTGGTATGACCATCTTAGGAAGTTTTTACTCGAGGAAGGATTTGTGAGGGGTGTCATTGATGCCACTCTTTTTACCAAGAGAACCAATGGTGAATTGCTCATATGCCAAATCTATGTAGATGACATAATATTTGGTTCTCCTAATCCATCTTTGTGCAAGTGGTTCTCGGAAACTATGACCAAGAACTTTGAGATGTCCATGATTGGGAGCTTGAAGTACTTCCTTGGATTTCAAATCGAGCAATTTGCCGAAGGAACCTTCATCTCCCAAACAAAGTACGTTCAAGACATGCTCGTGAAGTTTGGTATGAAGGATGCCAAGCCATGCAAGACACCCATGCCAACCAAGGGATATCTAGATCAAGACCTTTCCGGTATTCCGTTTGATGCTACTCTTTATCGTTCTATGATAGGGTCATTGCTTTACCTTTGTGCATCTAGACCGGATATTATGCTTAGCGTAGGAATGTGCAAGATATCGATAATCTCATATGGAGAATCATCATTTGGCGGTTAAGCGCATTATTAGATACCTTGTTCATACTCCCTTGTTGGGCCTTTGGTACCCCAAGGAAGCCAAGTTTGATCTCTTGGGGTACACCGATGCGGATTGGGCCGGAGACAAGGTGGATCGGAAGTCAACATCCTGTTCATGCCAATTTCTTGGGCGCTCATTGGTAAGTTGGCACTCCAAGAAGAAAAACTGTGTCTCCCTCTCCACTGCCGAAGCCGAGTATGTGGCCGCCACAAGTTGTGCTACTCAAGTCCTATGGATGAGGCAAACTTTGAAGGATTATGGACTCACCTATAAGAAGGTACCAATCTTATGTGACAATGAAAGTGCTATCAAGTTTGCTAACAACCCGTGTCAGCATCCTCGCACCAAGCATATTGACATTCGTCATCACTTTATACGGGATCATATTCAAAAGGGTGATATTGTTCTTGCACATGTGGGCACTGACAAGCAACTTGCCGATATTTTGACGAAGCCGTTGGATGAAGTAAGGTTTTGCCAACTAAGGGGTGAACTTGGTATCTTGGAACGTTATAGCTTTTCTGCCTAGGGGTATCTTGCTCTTATTCATGCACATAACGAATATCATGTCTAGATGTAGGCATGTATGTAGGGGGAGAAACTCAATTGATGAGTTCTCAACTCTCTACGTGATGCACAAAAAGAACCAAACATCAACAATCCGCATGCTCACTTCGGTGAATCCATGTGTAGCGGTTAAAGATGGAGTCGTGACTTTGGACCCAAGATACATCTTCGCGGTGTCAAAGCACATACAATCAAATATGGTGGTTTCGGCCAACGCCCTTTCTTTCGGAAGGATTGATTGTGTCTTGTGTGCCTGATTGGTTGGCTTTATATATATATACATACATATCTACTATGACCCTATCAACTATATGATCTTGGTATAATTGTATATCATAAATATTATGACCTTGGTATCCCTATCTGTCCCAGCCAGTTCTCTGCCTCACCCAGGCATCGGACATCCGGTAGACACCGGACGTCCGGTCCGTGGAGCACCCACTGCCTGGAACTCACACAGCCAGTTCAGCCTCGTCGGAAATCTGGTGTCCGTCGGACGTCCGACCCGCACCGGACGTCCGATCCCGCGCATACTATATAAAACGTGACCGTGTGGAGAGGAGCAGTTATCCTCTCCACTCGGTGCTCTCCCAGCCGCCGCCCGTGTCGCCCCCTGCGGCCGTCGGCCGCCCTGGTCGGTTCCCGGCCTCTCTCCTCTGGATCTCCGCGCCACGGGTACCCCTCTCCCCGATCTTCCCTTTCATCCAATTATTTTTTGGAGTGGTGCCCGGATTTTTGCCTCACTACTCGTTCTCCATCTAGGGTTACGTGATGGTTCGTACGAAGCGCTCCGCTCACAAGGGGGACGGTCGATCCTACTCCCGAGGTATGCCTCTCTTGCCTTTTGGTTATTGTTCCCTGTTCATCCCGGCCAAACTCCGTTTTACTTATCCACCGTATGTTTTGACTAGGGGGTTCCGCGGATTCCGATGAGCATGGTCATCCCAAACGCCTTGCTCGTCGTGATACCACTCGTGGGAAGCAGCCCCGACACAGTGAATCATCTGCGAACAGCGATGACACTCATGATGATCCCGACATCACTTTTGAGAATGAAGTCGACGAGGATTTTGATGCTGACTTTGAGGAGGATGATCTCATTCCTATTGCACCTGTTCGCCCGGCGGCGCGTGTCAAACTTAGTTCACGTCGCGCTGCTAGGGGCTCCTCCTCTGCTTCGGGTGCTCCTGCTGATGATGAGGTGGCCCCTGATGACGCTCCACCGGTGGCCCGTGTTCACATCTCGTGTGAACCAGTTGCCACCCATGGGCGTCCTGCCTCGGACTACACCAAGTCGTCAGCCACTACTTATCAGAAATTGCGCCGTGATGTCAACCAGTTTGATGCTGAGAAGGATTGCCTTGATACACATTTTTGGACCAATGTGCAGGCGGATGTGTTCTCCTCTGTTGTTCTACACAAAGGGCTAGTCAACTCTCATGCCTGCATTCCACTTCAGTTCATTCGGGATAACTCTTCCAAGTTTCCGGGTGTTCGTGCTATCATTGATGCTATGGGTCTTGATGGGTCCTTTGGGTTTCAGCGTGACTGGAACAAGGCAGCTATCCTTCAGTTCTATGCCACGTGCTTCTTCAAGAACACGACTATTCTATGGATGACTGGTGAGGAGCGTCTCTCTGCCACATATGCTCAGTTTGTGAAGGCCCATGACTTTTGGGCCTCTGGTTTTCGCATCCACTCTGCCAACAAGGAGCACAAGCCCATGACTCACGAGGAATGCATTCGTCTCATCAAGACGGATCTGCAGGGTGATGATGTTTACAAGAAGCTCAATGATGTGTCCATATGGCTACCACAGTTCCACTTTCTGTTGTGCTTCGGACTCTATATCTGAAGTCTGGGGACAAGTACACTTGTAGAAGCTATGACATTGATCTGATGTGTCGCATGGAGTCGCACCCCACGGAGCTCAAATATATACCACACTTTATCGGGAATGAGATCCGTCTTGCCAGCATTCAGACTAAACGAAGTTTCCCTCATGCTCCTTTTATCATGGCTCTTATTGAGTCTCGTGCGTCGCGCCACATTGAGCTCACTCATCGTCACTCCATGTGGACCGTTCCGACCTACATGTACTATGATACTCCTTCTCCCACGACCCACGCTGTTCCGGAGTCTGCTACTGTTGGTGGCACACTCCGACGCCACACCTCTGAGCAGGCGCCCATGCGGATGATTTCACACTTCTTGGGCAAGGCCTAATCAACTATGATGAGGGCTATCACTTTCAACTGCACCTCCAACCACACTGTTGTCTCTGGGCTCATCTCCTCCAAGAACAAGCTCAAGGCCCGTCTCCGTGCTGCTGGTGAGGCTGATGTCAGCGATGATGAGCGTCTTCCGGAGGCTCCTCCTACTGGCCTTGGCTTTGATTTTCCCCCGGGACCGGAGTGGGCAGACTTCTTCCAGGAGGCCTCGGGTGCTAGTGGAAGTGGCACTCACTAGATCACGCTTGATGGTGTTGCCCCTTTTTGGTATTTGCTGCCAAAGGGGGGTAGACATCTTTAATCCCAGTTTTATTTATGTTGTCTAGGAGTTGCGTATGAGTCTTGCCTGTGTCTGGTTTCGTTATTTCAGTGTATGAACTTGGTGTTTGTCTTAGATGTTATGCGAACCTTGTGAATCGTTGGTACTATGCATGGTGCTGTCTTATGTGACTTGGCTTGCTTTGTTGGTGTTTCTTTGGTCATATTTGATATCTTGTGCTTGCAATTTACATTACCATTGTCATAATCATGTATTTGGAGGCTCCTCCTACTGGCCTTGTCTTTGATTTTCCCTCGGGACTGGAGTGGGTAGACTTCTTCCCGGAGTTCATAATAAAACTTGCTCCAACTAAAGCTAAAATGTGTATATCTTTGGGAATTATATGTATGTTGTCATCAACTACCAAAAAGGTGGAGATTGAAAGTGCAATCATGCCCTTAATCATATTTTGATGTTGATGACAATATACATATACATGACTAATAAGGTTTGTCAAGTTTATCTCAGGTTTTAGTCCTCGGTTCGTTGTGATGGTGGATCATAGACCATTGCTATTTACAATTTCTCAAGAGATGGAACCAATGAATTTGAAGCGTAAGATTATTCTGGTTATCTTGAGTATAGGGATCCCCTCACTATTAAGAGGGGATCAGTGGGTTTAGTGCTTAAGTCTTGCTCAATCACCTCGCAAAACAATCAAATTCCATGTCACTCACTCATTTAAACAAGATTGCTGAATATACACACATCGGAAGTACGGTCCCTACCGGACGTCCGGTCCCTACCGGACGTCCGGTAACTGGTGCTCTCGGACGTCCGGTCACCGTCGGACTAATGATCCGAGAGGTCAGTGGGCTTTTGCCCCATTTCGTGGGATTTCCGGTCCCTGTCGGACGTCTGGTGGTCGGGCGCCCGGTTGGCGTCGGACTAAGGATCCGAGGGGTCAGTGGCATTTTCTTTATGTTTTATCGGACTTCCGGCACTCATCGGACATCCGGTCATCGGATGTCCGGTATCCGTCGGACGTCCGGTGCCTGATGACCTTGCTGATGTTCTTCTGCGCATGCTGTGTATCGTGGGTGTCCGGTGTAAACCGGACGTCCGGTATGCACGTACCGGACGTCCGGTCCATACCGGACGTCCGATACTTATGCAGGAAGAATGCTCCAACGACCATTTCTGGCCTTGGGCTATAAATATGTCCTCTCCACCACTTGAGAGGGCTGACCACTTCATTTGCAAACACTCAAGAACACAAGTGCTCCCTCTCACTCTCTACCTCACCAAATCTCAAATCCCGGAGAGCCCCGTGAGAGTTCTTGACGGATCTTTCACCCCGTGATAGATCCACCTCCTCCCCATCTTTCAACCGAAGAAAATCGCGTTTTGAGCAAGTCTTGTTCATTCCCCATTGATCTTGTTACTCTTGGAGGTTGGAGACTCCTAGGCGGGTAGGAGTTCTTCGGAGAGGAATCGACCATTGTGATTACCCCCGTTGAGTTTGTGAGGGTTTGGTGACCACCTTTAAGGTCAACCGGTAGTGGTTGGGAATCGCCTTCGTGGTGATATCTCAAGGGGAATAGAGTGAGCCTTCTTGGCGTTGGTGTGCCTTCGTGGTTTTACCCACTCTCTCCGAACGGTGAGTAGCTTCCCTCCAAGGAAGTGAACGTCGGGATACATCGTTGTCTTCGCGTCATTCGGTTATCCCTACTCTTTCCCCTTATTACTTGTGCTACCGTATTATTTCCCCCTCACTTGCTTTAAGTATATTGTGCTTATTGTTTATATTATCATAGCTAGGTCAACCTTGCAATTGTTAGGAACACCTTTATCTTCCGCATTATTGCCTAAAATTGCTAAGTAGTGATAAAATTTGTAATAAGACCTATTCACCCCCCCTCTAGGTCTCTCTCGATCCTTTCAACATAACACTATGTCGCTACAAGATGGTCTCTAGATCATAAGTACATGCATATGTACAAAAGTAGAAACAAAAAGAGTTCATACCGGTTTTCCTTGTTGCATCCCTTCTGCCGTCTTCATCATTACTGCCTTGTCACTTGCACAATCGAACGTGGGAAATATAATCAAATGCCATCACGGACTCGAGCTGAACTCTGAAAACAAAGCAAACTAAAGAGAGACAGGAACTATTTTTTGTTTTTTCAAAGGTTTAACGACAGCAAAAGAAAGGAGAATATTTTTGTTGTTTTGCAAAATTAAACAAAACAAAGAAGAACAACATAAACTTTGAAAAGATCAAAGCGAACAAAACAGATAATACAATGGAAAAGGGGAGAAGGGCACGTATTCCACCCAGCTTAGGCTTTTGGCCTAAGTTGGTAACGGCTACTGCGGTCCCCAGGAGCCTCCAACTCCGAGGTAGTATGAGTGACTCCAAGGGTCGTACGAGGCTTCAGGTGCATACACCGAAGTCCTGGGATCCTCCCATGAGGAAGGCTCCGCGCTCCAAGCAGAAGAAGACCCTTCACCCCACTGGGTAACGGGCTCCTCCTCATCAGGTACAACTCCCTCCATGGGGTTATAGAACTGATGCTGGACCACATACTCATCGAACTGGATAACGTTGAAGGACCATCCACTCCTGCGAGTATAATCAAACAAAAGAGGTGCAGGTAGACGAATCTCCCGGATAGTGGTCAGTCCAAACCTCAGAATATAATTAAGGTTACCAAACTCGGAAGTCCTGGTAACAAACTCATGCCTCTTCATGGAAGCAAGGTCAAATCTTATAAAAGGAAAGGCTCATCATCAGGATGTGCGGTGCGCTCAAGAGACTCAAGAATAAGTGTGGCGTAAACCCCACCATAGAGATCTCCCTTGTTGCCATTAGCAGCAAGACGGCGAGCAATTAAGGCACCCACATTATACTTACTCTCCCCTGAGAGGGCATTCGCCATGATAGCAGCATCCGATGTAGAACTGTTGCTCGTGTTGTCACGAGCTAACACCCCTCTAGCAATAAAATACACGAAATACCTAAGGTGGGGAAACAAGATGCTGGAAATCTTCGAATGCTGGATATCCTTCGTATCCTGGCTGCAAAGAGAGTTGAAGAGGGTTCTCAGCTCGATGTGCTGAGTGTTCATCTTTGCCGTCTTTCCAACGTTCGGAACACCTATTATTTCACAAAACCTTGACAAAGGCATGGTCAAAATCTCATCATAAATTCTAAACTCAACAATACCAATATCATGATTATATCTGAAACTATTAATAAAACAGGAGGTGAGTTTGCGATACTGAGCAACACGACATGTCGCAAGCCGTATCAAACCTGCATTAGCACAAAGGCTGTAAAACTCCTCCTTAATTCCTGCAGCTTCAAGGAAAACTTCGCACATATATGTCATTGCACGTGCCGGACTTGTGTCTTCTAACAACTCTAGGGGAACATGATCTTCATTATAGCTCACCCTAGCAGCCGAGGATGAATCTGCAGCTCTAGTAACTCGGTCGGTACGCTCGGGCTTCTTCTTCCCAAGCCACCCCTTTGATTTTCCTAACAATCTCATTTCATGGAGTATTTGCTCAAAATTTCAGCTCAAATGATGGGTTGTAGAGAGAGATCAAAGTTTCGGGTCGAGATCAGCAAGAACACGGGTTCCAGCCGAAGAACTCGTGTTTTTGGGGATAAAGAGAGAGAGAGAGAGGGGGGAAGAAGACTTACCAGCAAAGGAGACCTGGGGGGCCCAGGCGCCCTGTGGGCGCGATCAGGGGGCAGGTCAGGCCAACTGGCCGCCTGGACCAGGGGTGGCCCCCCTGGACAGCCCCAGGTGCCTCTGGGTCACGTTTTCTGTGGAAAAATTGATTTTAATTTTTGTGGAATTTTTCTGAGAACTTTACTGTTGAAAAAATTTCGAGGTTCAAAAAGCTGCAAAACTTTCTGAAAACTTGAATCAGTGGTTAGGAATGTGAAGCTTCAAAAACATAAAACTTTGGTACAACAAAGAGAACAAAAGCTAAAGGAAATGAAAACATAACAAGCTCCACTTTTTACCTATATAAAACATGCTAGCTAGCAAGGTTGATCAAGTCTTACCAACAAACCGACAATATATAAAGTAGAAAGTCTCACCTCTTATAAAGTGATCATTGTACCTTTACTTTAATGGAGATCGTCCCTACCATAATGGTTTTGTATTTGTGGTGCACATGTAGAGGAAAATCCCACTCTCCAATCTTTACGGTCTCGATATTCTCTATAGAGTTAAGGCCATGCCTTTTGTCGATCTTCTTCGGAAAATACACCGTGTGTTCCTTGTCATCCACATTAAAGGTAACATTTCCTTTATTGCAATCAATGATAGCACCTACGGTGTTAAGAAAAGGTCTACCAAGGATAATGGACATGCTCCCATCCTCAGTCATGTCAAGCATAACAAAATCAGTGAGGATTAAGCAATTAGCAACTTCAACAGGAACATCCTCACAAATACCAATCGGGGCGGCTGTTGACTTGTTAGCCATCTAGAGAGAGATATATGTAGGGATTAGTTTATCTAAACAAAGCCTCTTGTAAAGAGAGAAAGGCATAACACTCACTCCTGCACCAAGATCACATCAAGCAGTTTTGACATAATTATTCTTTATGGAGCAAGGAATGGTGGGTATACCTGGATCACCGAGCTTCTCAGGAATCTTTCCACTGAAAGAGTAGTTAGCAAGCATAGTAGATATTGCCTCATTAGGTAATTTTCTTTTATTAGTAACAATATCTTTCATATATCTCGAGTAAGGAGGTAACTTAATAGCATCAGTCAAAGGATTTGAAGAAAAAGAGGTTTCATCCACTCACAAAATTTATTATAGTGATCTTCTTCTTTGGTTTTGAGAGACTTACCTGGAAAGGGCATGGGTTTCGGTAACCATGGTTCTCTTTCCTTCCCATGTCTTATTGCAGGGAAGTCTTCTCTAGTGTATTTCTTACGTTGATCGGGTGCTTCTTCTTCTCGCACATCGGGAGGATCATTCTTCCCCTTATCTTTTTCTAGATCAGAACCGTCTTCAGTCTCAGCATCGGAGGTAGATATACTTTTTGGATCAGCAACATGCTCTTCTTCAACTATGGGATCATTTGAATTGTCAGATTCCTTGTGTTTCTTCTTCTTCTTCTTCTTCTTCTTCGGAGAGCTAACAAATTCTTCTTCCTGCACTTGAGAATCTTGTTCGATCCTGTTCGGATGCCCCTCTGGATAGAGAGGATCCTGGGTGCGTGTCCCACCTCGGGTTTTTATACCATAAGCCTGTAAATTATCTTGTTTGGCATTGTTAGCAAGCAAATATTTTTGCACATCAAAAATTTGTTTAAGATGAGTTTGAACCATATGAAAATGCTTAACAAGGCCTTTAACATCATTAACTGTTCTTCCTAGAACATCAAGCAAGCTTTTGATAGCAAGGGTATTATCATGCAACTGACTTTGAATCCTCATATTAAAGTGATTTTGCTTCATAATAAAATTATCAAGCTCATCTAAACATTGATCAGGAGGCTTACCTCGAGGGATTTCACTTGCATTGAAATCTAAAAGAGAGTGTACCTCTTCCAAGGGAGGGTGAGTAGTGGGCTCACACAACTTCTCAATAGGAGGTAGATTCTTCACGTCTTCAGCTTTAATACCTTTCTCTTTTATAGAATTCTTTGCTTCTTGCATATCTTCGGGGTTTAGGACAAGCATGCCCCTCTTCTTTGGTGGTGGAGGTGGTTCAGGGACGGACCATTCTTCATGGCTCTTGTCAATCTTGCCCATCAGTTCTTCAGCATCGTTCGGTGTTCTTTCCCTGAAAACACAACCACCACAGCTATCCAAATAGGATCTAGATTCATCGGTTAGACCAACATAAAATATATCAAGTAATTCATTCTTAGGGACTCCATGTCCCAATCTAGCCTTGATTAAACTGAAATACCTCCCCCAAGATTTAGGGAGGTGCTCATCCTGCAACTGTTTAAAGTTATAAATTCTTTGTAAAGAAGCATGTTGCATGTGAGCAGGAAAATACTTATCAACAAAAGATTGAGCAATATCTTGAGGACTCTTAATGGAACCATAGGGTAGTGCATCGTACCATGCTTTAACATCTTCTTTTAGAGAGAAAGGAAGAAGCTTAGTCACATAAAGTCTCGTATCTTCTCATCGGTCGTAAACAAGCCACCCAACTCAGTGAGTTTGGTCAAGTGTGCAATAGCATCATCATTTTCTCTGCCATAAAAGGGTCCAGCTTCAACTTTAGATATAAGTGAAAGATCAACAGAGAAATCATAATCAGGATCATTGATGCATATAGGAGATGTGGAAAATTCAGGATCAGGAGTAATCTTGTTCTTCATGGAGTGTTTTTCAAGAAGCTTCTTAACAGCACCAGGGTCAGAGTCAGCACACTGTGTAAGTTCCCTGCATAAATCATCATCAAGAATAATGTAATCATCATCAAGGAGTCTCTCCTTGAGTTCATTCAAGTCTGGGTAACCAAAGGCTTTGCAAGTGGGGTAATGTGTAGCAGGAGTTTCAGTCTCGGACTGTTATGCAACCTTAGCAATTTGAGATTCAAGATAGCGACCAAGAAAACCAATTTCATCAAGAGTAGTGGAAGCATCATCAAAAGTATCTGACATAGTAACAGCCTCAGTAGAAGCAGCATGTGGTGGAGGTGAACCAAACTTACTTATAACTGAAGGTGAATCAAGTGTAGCACTAGTGCTCAGAACAATACCTTTTCTTGTAGTGGATGGTAAGATCGGAACCTTGGGGTCTCATTTCTTACCCATAGTGGATAAAGTGCAGCAGGCAGAATACTTCAACTGGACTTGTAAATAAAGCTATGCTCCCCAACAATGGCGCCAGAAAACAATACTTGATGACCCTCAACTGTAGGGGATTGAGATAGTCTTCGCAGGTAAGATAACCCAATTTATTGATTAGACACAAGGGGAGCCAAAGAATATTTATAAGCTTTAACAGTTGAGTTGTCAATTCAACCGCACCTGAAATATACTTGCTTGCAACAAATATTAATAGCAACGGTGATATGGAAGTGATGGTGGCAACGTAAATAGTGGCGGTGAAACAACGAAAGTAAAAGTAAACTACTAGTAACCAGCAGGATTAAAACACTGTAGGCTAGGGATATGGATGGTTGGGCGCTGCTTGGATGAGAGTGAACATGTAATAGATTCTAACACGGGGCGAGGCACACAGAAAAGCAAGGATCATCTAGGCAATATCAAACATTAGGCATGCATCCCGTAGGTAGTTGTACGTGCTTGCAATAAGAACTTGCACATCATCTTTTGTCCTACCATCCCGCTACGAATGGGGCCAAAAGGAACTTATGAAGATTAAGGTGATCATGTAAAAGAGCACCGGAAGAAAGCATTAACACTCAATGGATACATGAAATCCTAAAATTATAGTCCATCCCCTTTGGTGTCCCAAGTTGTCACCTTTGGGATCACCGGTTTCGGACCATAATAGGTGCATACAACTCATAGATAGGATCAAGAACACAAATAAACTCATGAAAACACAAGGGGTTCAGATCTGAAAATATGGCACTCGGGCCCAAAGTGACAAGCATTAAGAACAACAGGTTGTAGAAAAGATGATAAACACTGAATTAGATGATAGGCAACATGCCCCCAATAATCTGACGAACTATTGCATGATCTAACTCATCCGATCCCTACCATCCCCTTTGCCTACAACAGGGAATTACTCACACATGAAAGGATAAGTCATGGAGGGATGATGTAGTAGCGATGGTGATGACGATGGCGATGATCTCCCCTCAAAGGAGGCCAAAACAACCTCCAGATTAGCCCTCCCGGAGAAGAACAGAGGGTGGAGACGGCTCCGCGACGGGAATTGGAAAACGACTTCTGTTCTAGGGTTTCCTCGCGACGAGAATAAATAGGGGTCCTGGTAGGGCACCAGAAGGGTGAGGACCCACCCAGGCGGCCTCCCGGCACGACCAGGGGTGGGGTCGTTCCAGCAGGGTGTCTGGGGCCCCCTGGCTTCCCTCTGGACCCACTTCTGGATCAGGGTCCCTCCGGGTGCGTGGATTTTCTGTGATTTTTTTCTGGAATTTTCTGAGACACCTAAAAATCCATATTCCTACACACAAGAAAACCATACAAGCAGCTCTGTTGAAAACATTGTCATTCTAGGTTATTTTCGTTCAAATCATGCAAGAATGAGGCCAAACAATAGCAAAAGTGTTTGTAAAAAGTAGATACGTTTGAGAAGTATCACTCCTCCATAGAATAAAATTTCCGAAACATAGGTTGCCTACTCATGTCACCCTGCGACATGAACAAAAGTCATGGGCTGCATAGTCACAGTCTACACAAACATAGATTCACCAAAATTTCATTGCCTCCTCGGATAGATTTCAAATTGAACAAATCATTCAATGCATTATCAAGATCAAGGTGGTATGATGAACCAAATATTGTTACTCACACATAAGTAACATCATGCCTCGAAGCAGTTTCTGGATTCTCAAGCAGAGCATTCAGTTTAGTCAAGTTGTCACTCACGCCGAAAACAGGTGGTTCCCAAGATTACCTTCACAACACATATGTGGTATTGTTTCCACCATCACATCCAACATATCCTTACAACTTATTGAGATGTACCCATTACTACGTGAAAATTTATAATTTCGACTAAGCTACACAATTGAGACATGCAACAAAATATGACTTTAAATCCTATAGACCAAAATTTCTTAGCAAGCACTAATCGAAAGAATGAAATTTTATTGGAAAAATCTTGAATGGTCGCAACTATTGGCTTTTGATCAACTAGATCAACTCACCCAGGAGCTGAAACACACGTACGTGTACAACTATCTATTGCCTGATGGATCAAACAATACCCGTACTAGTGGCACACGCACGAACCAAAGTACTCGGTGGATTCGCTTGGCGAAACAAAACTTGACGGAAGCTGATTTATGGCTACAGGGGCGTATCGCTCCTGTTGAAGACTTTGTATTACTTTTCGATGGTACAAGTTACAAGGGGTGTACCTATGTATATATAGCATCTAGGATGGACAAGCTAACCTAGCCAATTCCAATCCTAGTAGTACTACATGATTGCTTCCAAGTTGTACACGGATACAAACCAGTCCGTGTTTAGCCCTAACATTCACCCCTTAAACATGACGTCCTCGTTATGACCAGGATGCCAAACATGATTGCTACTTCTCATCGTTGGCATAGCCTTCGCCGTTATTCGCAACGTTTTAGGGATCATTTTTACTGTCGTCAACTCATATATAGGTTGACGGAAATACTCTACCTTGGTCGCGTCATTAACCGTCACGTGTTCTTTGGTGCCTGGTAGATGATCTTTCAGATCCTTTCCTTGCTTTACAACTTGAAATTCGATCTTTTCCCGCATCTCCAAGAACTTCTGTCGTTTGAGAGACTTTGTGAGAATATCGGCAAGCTAATCTTTCGTGTTCACAAGTTGAACCTCGATCATCCCATCCTCCATGCACTCTCGGATATATTGAAATCGAGTATCTATGTGCTTTCTCCTTTCATCAACATCACCTGCGATGTCCCTGTCTAAGTAACCGTGAAGGACCAATCCTTCCTTTCCCTTTCGATACATGCATCCAAGATTGATAGTGCCTTTCACATAGCGCAAGATTTGCTTGACCACGCTCATGTGTTTGTTTGTCGGATTCTCCATGAAATGACTCACAATCCCGACTAAATACGCCAAGTCAGGTCGGGTATGCACCAAATAGCTTAGACTGCCCATAATGCTTTGATACATTGTAGTGTCCACCGGCGGATTTGAGCTTGACTTGCTCAACTTGTGACGTTGGTCCATAGAAGTTTTCACCTTGTAGAAATTTGTCATGCCACACTTGTCCAATAACTTGACCGCGTACACCGATTGATAGGGAAATTTCACTTGAACCGTTGGAGTTCTTTCCGTAGACTGCATGCTCGAGGGGGCATCTTTTGAACCCGAGCGTGACCAAACTTTGGTCCAACTTTGTGTTCCAAGCTCTTAGCGCTTACTTCCGCCCATATAGTGCCTTCTTGAGCTTGTAAACTTTCTCTTCTGCGCCTTTCTTCTCATAGCCGAGGGGTTGTTCCACGTACACTTCTTCTGTGAGATCACCGTTGAGGAAAGCGGATTTAACATCCATGTGATGAACCTTCCAATCCTCTTGTGGTGCCAAGGCTAGGAGCAGCCTCACTATCTCGAGTCGAGCAACTGGTGCAAACACCTCCTCATAGTCGACTCCTTGACTTTGTACGTAGCCCTTTGCGACGAGTCTTGCCTTGTACTTCACAATAGCACCTTGCATGTCCTTCTTTAACTTTTAAACCCACTTCAAACCTATGGCCTTATGGTTGGAAGGTCGAGTTACAAAAGTCCACGTGTCGTTGCTCTCAATCGCCTTTATCTCCTCATCCATGGCGTGCATCCAGCTTGGATTCTTGCTCGCCTCTACGAAGTTCGCTGGCTCCTCAACTCCGAGAAAACATAATCTGGAGTACTCGAGCGTAACTGGCTTTGCGTTCTTGTATATTTCTTCGAGGGTCTTATAGCGACGAGGCCCGAAAGAATCCGTGGCTTGCGAAGGAGGCGACACAAATTGTTCCGGTGTCGATGCATTTGAGGAAGATGATGGAGTATCGGGTCATGCCAGTTCATTGGCATCCTCGTCGTCGTGACCGTGACCATCATCTTGATTGTCGTTGTCACCCCCGAGATCTCCACTCGCGTCGTGCACATCGTTGTATCTATCTAGCGACCCTTACACATCATCATTGGTGTCGACACCATGGTGATTGCCTCCATCGTGATCACCTTGGTTGGGCGTTCCTCCATGCACCTGGACAACCTCTCCTGCATCATGTAGAAAATCCATAGTGAACATGTTACCGTTTGGAGTGTCGTCGGCAGCTGAGCCCTAGCTCCACGCTTGTTTTTATTTAAACACAACTTTGCGTGAAATTCTTAGACGCTTAGTTCGTGGATCGAAGAAGCGGTATGCCTTGGTGCCCGAATTTCTCTCGTATCCGATGAACACCATCTTGGTGTTGCGATCGGCATCCTTTGAGTGGTGCGGATCCGCCGTCTTCACATGTGCCACTTACCCGAACGTCCGTAGATGAGACACATTCGGCTTACATCCGTAAATTTCTTCATATGGAGTCTTGCCAATCACCGCCTTCGTTGGAGCCCGGCTGAGAAGATACACCGCCGTCGTTACAACTTCTCCCCAAAAAAAACCTGGCATGTTCTTGCTCTTGAGTAAGCTTCTCGCTATGTCATTGATGGGTTGGTTGCGCCTTTCAACAACACCATTCTGCTGCGGCATATTAGGTACCGCGAGGAACCTTTCCGTGCCAATCTTCTTGCAGTAGTTGTTGACCTCATTCGACATAAACTCCCCGTCATGACCTATGCGTAAATCTTGAACCTCCAGCTTACGTTCTGTAGCGACCCAATTCACACAGAATTGAAGTCTCTGTGCTTAAGTGCCAGTCCCTGGATCGAACTCGCTGGCACACACAGTATTATAGATGTATATCAAAGTACAAGTGCATCATTATTACAACGTATGATCCAGAGTAAATAAATAACAAGTTGCATAGCTCAAGTCTAGATTATTCAATATAAATATAGCGGAAGCAAAAGCAAATAACGTGGAGTCCATCAACAGCCACATGCGAACATGCTGAGTGTAGACTCGCAACCCCTAAACGCACCTTACTGATCGTCTGAAAAACCTGCAACACCGAAGGTTACAGCCCGACAACGGGTCAGTACATCTGATTTGTACGGCAAGTGACACAGAAAATTTTATATAAAGGACCTACAACTACATGCAAGGTAAGTCAAAGGAAAGGCTTATGGTTTTATTTTTGCAGAAAGCCAATTTTCTCCTGAACTAAACTAGTCAAAATTTTAAGTTGAACTTACTACTTGAAACACACAGCAACCCATGCTACTCTTGCCCCAACCAAATTATTAGTAAGTGTTCATCTGTCAAGATCATTCATCAACAGTACTGACTAGTTGCTCAAAGTTCGTCCGTAACCGTGGACACGGCTAATCATGATCAGTTTATACGCTCTGCAGAGGTTGTACACGTTCCCCACTGGACTCAACCCGAAGATTGAGACAAAGACTTTCTGAAGAGGTTGCCTCCACCCTTTGGTAGCCGGTACACCTAACACACATCTACATCAGCTAGCTACCAGGGCCAGGTTCCCCACAACGTACTCGTGCTAAGCCAGAGCCCATGTAGCTAGTGGCTGTACACGGAAGCTACTAGTAATATTGCCTGTCTGATCTTTTTGAGCCTGGACGGCGCCCACTGCGTCAGAGGGTACTTGCCATGACGCACCCGGTTCACCACCAAAACAACCATTGGGTGCATTTAACCCCGGCACTGTCCTTAGACAAGGCACAACTACCGGGATGCAACCCGCCCGTCCAGAAGTGATTTCTATTTATTATAAAGTTGCTACACGGTTTATTAAATAGCTCACATGCACTCCATGAATTCTCACAACCCAACCTCGTCTACAAAGCATAGCAATAAAGTAACAACACGGCTAGGTTGATCTATGGTAGACAAGTCAAAACATGTGGCTATCCTAACTGGTTTTGCAGCAACAGTAAAATAAACTACCTATCATGCAATAAAGTGATATTTCCTAACATAATGCATATAGAAAATATAGGTATGAGTATGGTCAAAGCATCACTTGCCTTATACATTCGATGAAGATCTTCGCTCTCACGTTCCAGTCAACTCTATTCGTCACACTCCGAGCAATCTATCGTCAACGAAAAAACTCAAATAAGAAATCACATCACATTACAAACAAAAGATCAACAAAACAATCACTAAGGTTTTAGCAACAAAACAAAAGGTTTTGAAGTGCAAAGGTGTGGATGTGCTCGAAGGTGATCGGTGGAAGTGAACTCGAGAGAGTCAACGGATAAAGAATTGTCGAAACAAGAGTATGATCAAGGCATTATGAATTCAAGGTAAAGATCATAGCAATATGAATGATATGTGAATATTGCCGATAAGATGTCTCATATGATCCAATATGTAAAAAGAATCACGTGAAACGGAATACTACAACGCAGGTCATAGCAATTGCAACATTGAATTGAATTTGAATTTAAATAGATCAATAAACTTGTGAATTTTCATGTACACATGATATAAACAGAAGGTGCATGGAACGAGTGATCCAACGCAAAAAGAAACGGCGCAAACGGGCGTACCGGTAAAAAGTCACGGCCGCCCGAAGTTCAAATTTGGATCAGCTTGGGATCCAAATTTAAAAACTTCAAACTTCTGTAACACTAGGTCTACTGGCTAGAAAATTTCTATACGGTCGCAACACAACTGGAATCGCCCAATTCCGAGCTACGGTTAAAAAGTAGTCGCGAAAACGGTATCGGGTGAAAAACGGGGTACCGGGGGGTTCTACTGTAAAAAGGGCCCGTACGTAAATAAAATTTTTCTGAAAACGTGATCGGGTCCCCGGGCGGTTTGGATCCAGATCTGAAAAAAAAATCGAAACCGTTTTTTTTTTACTTTTTTTTTCTCATCTCCTTCCTCACGCGCGGCCACAGCACAAGGGAGGCCATGGCCTGGCTCGGCTTGGAGCTCCGGCTGAGGCTCCGGCCGGCAAGGGTGGCCGGCGGCCGGGCGCGGCGGAGGGCGCGGCCAGGGGTGCGCGGGCGCGGGCGGCCAGGGGCACGGCCATGGCGCGGGCGGCGGCGCTCCGGCCGGCCAGCTCGCTCCGGCGAGCGGCGGCGGCGCGGCGGCTGCGGGCCGGGGTGGCGCGACTCCGGTGAGGCGGCGGTCACTAGGACGGCGACGGCTCGCGAAGATTACCTCGAAAAAACGCAAAAAACGCAACTCCGGCGATGCTCCGGCGAAAATCCGGCGATGACGTCGGCGGCGGCGGGTCCCGCGGATTAGATTAGAGCTAACCCTAAAAACGCTAAGCGAAAATAATTTAGCCCTAATCGGGGCTATTTATAGCCAGCCCCTAATCCTCTTTTTTTAAATCCGAGATAAATACAAAATCGGTCTGCGGGAAAAAAACAGAACAGGCCCATTAGGCCCAAAACAATATTAGAAAAATCACGGAAATTTATTTTAACATTCCGTCTTCGCCAATATTTTTAAAATAATAAAACTGAATTTTTTGCTTGACAAAAATATTAAATAAAAATAAAAACTTTGCAACTTATTTTTAAATATTTTTAAATACTTTTCTGGCATTTTAAAAATACCGAAAACTCCGAAAATTGATTTAAAAACTTTTCCGGAGCGTAAATAAATTCCAGAAATAATTTTAGAAAATATTTATAACTCAAAAGTAAAATTTAAAGTCTCCCAAAAATCTTTTCAACTATTTTCCAGCAAATTAAAAATGGGGATAAGTCCTTTTGTATCCTCTCCAGCGAACTGCCATGTGTTGAAAAATGTTTTGAATATTCAAAAGAATTCCAATAAAGATTTAAAACCTTTTCCAAACTTTTAATAAGTTGAAGGAGTCATATTACCTTCTCTCATTTTATTTTGTTGGTTTTGTTTTAAAATAATAAATTCCAAAAATACCAATTATGAATATTAGGGAAAGTCCTTTTATTCCCTCTCTTTTTAATATTCAATAAACTCCAAAAGTTTTAAATCCCAGAGAAAATCAAACACATCAATCAAACAATCATTATCTATTTAATTTTTATTAACATTCCAAAATTCGAAGAATTTTGGGATGTTACACACTACCACCCTTAAAAGGAATCTCGTCCTCGAGATTCGAAAAGGCTAGAAAGAGAAAGGTTAGGGTTCGGGTCTTCTTGACAGTCTCTCGATCCACTGATGGTCCAGGGTGCTACCACCCTTAAAAGGAATGCGACTTGGTCTTCAAAATCTTGCTCCCTCAGCGAGCTCCTCGCACATATTCTTCATACTCCGTTGGGGCATCAAATTCTTCATCACAAATGTGGGCTTCTAGTATCTTAATCCATCGATGACATTCTTCGTACGGATTTCACCTTCGGTCTTCGAGGTTTCACAAATTTCTCCTTTGAGGTTTCCATTCCTTAGCAAGAGAGTGGTCTTCCAAGTACCGAGGCTTCATGGCTGACCGGTCATACGCCACTACTAAACAACTATCGATTCCCTCTTGGTGGTCATCAAGAATATTATTGCGGGATACCTGCAATAAATGGTCTTGGTCGATACTCACCGTATAACACAAGCGGTAATCTCCTACAGGGGTCACACATCGTACCATTCTATGGTTTAGGCTTAACATCGTCGTCTCTCTGCTATAGGTAAGTCACTATAGATTTACTATCCCGCATAGCAAGAGCGAATAATAAGAGTAGTCGTCATGGTGATCAATCCATTCCGCACCCAAATCATTACCTTGTATATGGTTTAGTGAATCTCGTAATCTATCACTCGGTCATCCTCACAAGCATTGCAGAAAGTCCTCTTGATCTTGAACTGGGTTCAGATAAGTCCATGGTTCTGCAAGCCAACCAAAACATCTATCGTTTCTTCCCTACACTCGGGTTTACGTAGCCTGCTACAAAAAGTGCACTGGTGGACTACCACTTTCCTCCAGAGTTCTCCCTTCAGCAAGATTGTGCTTGCTTTTTGTAGGATCCTTGCACATGCGGTTAACTTCGAACTCATCATTAACTTGCATCCATCTTTATCCTCGTCTTGGCATTAGCAGCCATTGTAGTAGCTTCTTCAGTGTAGGGTTTGAGGTGAGAGGGAACAGAATGTAGATAGCGAGGTAGAGAGAGATAGCGAGAGGTACCCATACAAACATCACACTAGTTTTGAAACATAAGTTTTGATGTGTAGCTGTCGGTAAAATAAGAAATGACAGCTCACAGTACGATCTAACGGTAGCTTCAGTTTTGAAGTCTTCAATGTTGGTAGCTTCAGTTTTGAAATGTTGAAACAATCTTCATATCGTCGAGTCATTCGTCAAGTTATTCTTCTTTTGGTTGTGTCTTCTTCAGTCTTGAAGCATACTAAGTAGATAAGGGGTCTAATAAAACGTAAAATTATTCTACTCGCATAGAAGAAACACAAAGGGCCACACACAACATCAATCAAAACAAGACATAACAGGGTCACAGGGTACAAGACAAAACTTAACAAAACAATCATGACATAAAACATCTAGTTAATCCATAGCAAACACGCATCGATACACATCTCCAACTATCATTAAAAGTACCACCGTACACTTAGTGCACACCACGAAAATTCTGTTCTCCAATTGCAAAACATAAGCTTCTTCAAGTCAGCATCCTTGCTTCCACGTTCCCAACTTCTCCTTCCCCTCCAATTCTGGACACATATCGCGGTAGTGTCCCATGTTCCTGCACCGAAAACAATGAATGTGGCTAATGTCCTTCTTTTTCTTCTTCACGGTTGCTTCCTTCAATTCTTGGATTGCTTTCTTCATTTCTTCCTTTTGATGTTGAACCACTTGTTGTGTCACGATGAAAAATTGACATTGAGCGGGGTAATGATTAGTTCCTTCACACGTAAAACATGTGACTTGAGTAGTGGGACATTCTTCACCCGAGTGAATTTCTTCACAATGGGGACATCCATCTTGGTGTCCTTCATAGGAGTCTCCTGTTTCTCCGCAAATTGTATAGGCACGGATCCTCTTAAGGTTTACCGTCCTTTGCATCGGGGTGACGAGGAGAGATCCCAACAAAATCTTAGTGAACTCCTTCCAAGTAATTTTCCTTCGTGATTCTTCAATTGCTTGGTGCATTCTCCACCAAGTAGCAGCATGTTCTACAAAGTACTCAACAACATAGGGGACCATGTCCTCACTTCCAACCTTGTTTATCTTCATGTGTTCCTCCATATTACGAATCCATTGCTCCACCTTCAGTCTCGACATCGCCCCAGAAAAGGCGAGTCCTACTCCATACTCCATCTATTAAGCCCATACGACAAGGGTTAGGGCAAAACTATAACAACGACAAGACAACAACTAAAGATAACACCAGACATATTCACTCAAACAAGAAAGCGACAAAACACCTACGTTCGACAGAACACATAACAACCAACAATACAGTCACAAAATTCAAAACACACAAACAACACCTAGAGTAAGGTCATATGTACAAGACATACGATCTCATCATGCTACGCGAAATTCTTTCATCTAACTTCACATAAAAGGTGGTGGTCTGATTCTAAGCTTCATCCTTCTCAGCTAAGCTGATCTTAAAGATTCCTCTCGTAGTTCCGTAACTTATTGATCACCATAGGGTATTCTTCTGGTTCTTGTGATCATAACTTCAATTGATCCACGAGGTTGATGATGCACCCCTCAAATGTCTTATCTTCAGGGGTAAACAACTCAGAGGGTATTCATAGTAAAACAAGATGAGGAGTTTTAGAAGATGAATAATAGATGAGAAATACTAGTCAAGAGAGTAAGTGATCAAGGAGTGATAAAGTAATTTTGGTCCTATGGCTTTTCTATCCATTTTCTAGGGTCACGACCTACAGTCAACACACTGCTCTGATACCATCTGTAGCGACCCAATTCACACAGAATTGAAGTCTCTGTGCTTAAGTGCCAATCCCTGGATCGAACTCGCTGGCACACACAGTATTATAGATGTATATCAAAGTACAAGTGCATCATTATTACAACGTATGATCCAGAGTAAATAAATAACAAGTTGCATAGCTCAAGTCTAGCTTATTCAATATAAATATAGCGGAAGCAAAATCAAATAACGTGGAGTCCATCAACAGCCACATGCGAACATGCTGAGTGTAGACTCGCAACCCCTAAACGCACCTTACTGATCGTCTGAAAAACCTGCAACACCGAAGGTTACAGCCTGACAACGGGTCAGTACATCTGATTTGTACGGCAAGTGACACAGAAAAGTTTATATAAAGGACCTACAACTACATGCAAGGTAAGTCAAAGGAAAGGCTTATGGTTTTAGTTTTGCAGAAAGCCAATTTTCTCCAGAACTAAACTAGTCAAAATTTTAAGTTGAACTTACTACTTGAAACACACAGCAACCCATGCTACTCTTGCCCCAACCAAATTATTATTAAGTGTTCATCTGTCAAGATCATTCATCAATAGTACTGACTAGTTGCTCAAAGTTCGTCCGTAACCGTGGACACGGCTAATCGTGATCAGTTTATACGCTCTGCAGAGGTTGTACACGTTCCCCACTGGACTCAACCCGAAGATTGAGACAAAGACTTTCTGAAGAGGTTGCCTCCACCCTTTGGTAGCCGGTACACCTAACACACATCTACATCAGCTAGCTACCAGGGCCAGGTTCCCCACAACGTACTCGTGCTAAGCCAGAGCCCATGTAGCCAGTGGCTGTACACGGAAGCTACTAGTAATATTGCCTGTCTGATCTTTTTGAGCCTGGACGGCGCCCACTGCGTCAGAGGGTACTTGCCATGACGCACCCGGTTCACCACCAAAACAACCATTGGGTGCATTTAACCCCGGCACTGTCCTTAGACAAGGCACAACTACCGGGATGCAACCCGCCCGTCCATAAGTGATTTCTATTTATTATAAAGTTGCTACACGGTTTATTAAATAGCTCACATGCACTCCATGAATTCTCACAACCCAACCTCGTCTACAAAGCATAGCAATAAAGTAACAACACGGCTAGGTTGATCTACGGTAGACAAGTCAAAACATGTGGCTATCCTAACTGGTTTTGCAGCAACAGTAAAATAAACTACCTATCATGCAATAAAGTGATATTTCCTAACATAATGCATATAGAAAATATAGGTATGAGTATGGTCAAAGCATCACTTGCCTTATACATTCGATGAAGATCTTCGCTCTCACGTTCCAGTCAACTCTATTCGTCACACTCCGAGCAATCTATCGTCAACGAAAAAACTCAAATAATAAATCACTTCACATTACAAACAAAAGATCAACAAAACAATCACTAAGGTTTTAGCAACAAAACAAAAGGTTTTGAACTGCAAAGGTGTGGATGTGCTCGAAGGTGATCGGTGGAAGTGAACTCGAGAGAGTCAACGGATAAAGAATTGTCGAAACAAGAGTATGATCAAGGCATTATGAATTCAAGGTAAAGATCATAGCAATATGAATGATATGTGAATATTGCCGAGAAGATGTCTCATATGATCCAATATGCAAAAAGAATCACGTGAAACGGAATACTACAACGCAGGTCATATCAATTGCAACATTGAATTGAATTTGAATTTAAACAGATCAATAAACTTGTGAATTTTCATGTACACATGATATAAACAGAAGGTGCATGGAACGAGTGATCCAACGCAAAAAGAAACGGCGCAAACGGGCGTACCGGTAAAAAGTCACGGCCGCCGGAAGTTCAAATTTGGATCAGCTTGGGATCCAAATTTAAAAACTTCAAACTTCTGTAACACTAGGTCTACTGGCTAGAAAATTTCTATACGGTCGCAACGCAACTGGAATCGCCTAATTCCGAGCTACGGTTAAAAAGTAGTCGCGAAAATGGTATCGGGTGAAAAACGGGGTACCGGGGGGTTCTACTATAAAAATGGCCCGTACGTAAATAATTTTTTTCTGAAAACGCGATCGGGTCCCCGGGCGGTTTGGATCCAGATCTGGAAAAAAAAATCAAAACCGTTTTTTTGACTTTTTTTTCTCATATCCTTCCTCACGCGCGGCCACAGCACCGGGGAGGCCATGGCCTGGCTCGGCTTGGAGCTCCGACCGAGGCTCCGGCCGGCAGGGGTGGCCGGCGGCGGAGGGCGCGACCAGGGGTGCGCGGGCGGCCAGGGGCACGGCCATGGAGGCGGCCATGGCGCGGGCGGCGGCGGTCCGGCCGGCCAGCTCGCTCCGGCGAGCGGCGGCGGCGCGGCGGCTGCGGGCCGGGGTGGCGCGACTCCGGTGAGGCGGCGGCGACTAGGACGGCGACGAATCGCGAAGATTACCTCGAAAAAACGCAACTCCGGCGATGCTCCGGCGAAAATCCGGCGATGACGTCGGCGGCGGCGGGTCCCGCGGATTAGATTAGAGCTAACCCTAAAAAGGCTAAGCGAAAATAATTTAGCCTAATCGGGGCTATTTATAGCCAGCCCCTAATCCTTTTTTTAAATCCGAGATAAATACAAAATCGGTCTGCGGGAAAAAAACAGAACAGGCTCATTAGGCCCAAAACAGTATTAGAAAAATCATGGAAATTTATTTTAACATTCCGTCTTCGCCAATATTTTTAAAATAATAAAACTGAATTTTTGGCTTGACCAAAATATTAAATAAAAATAAAAACTTTGCAACTTATTTTTAAATATTTTTAAATACTTTTCTGGCATTTTAAAAATACCGAAAACTCCGAAAATTGATTTAAAAACTTTTCCGGAGCGTAAATAAATTCCAGAAATAATTTTAGAAAATATTTATAACTCCAAAGTAAAATTAAAAGTCTCCCAAAAATCTTTTGAACTATTTTCCAGCAAATTAAAAATGGGGATAAGTCCTTTTATATTCTCTCCAGCGAACTTCCATGTGTTAAAAAATGTTTTGAATATTCAAAAGAATTCCAATAAAGATTAAAAACCTTTTCCAAACTTTTAATAAGTTGAAGGAGTCATATTACCTTCTCTCATTTTATTTTGTTGGTTTTGTTTTAAAATAATAAATTCCAAAAACACCAATTATGAATATTAGGGAAAGTCCTTTTATTCCCTCTCTTTTTAATATTCAATAAACTCCAAAAGTTTTAAATCCCAGAGAAAATCAAACACATCAATCAAACAATCATTATCTATTTAATTTTTATTAAAATTCCAAAATTCGAAGAATTTTGGGATGTTACACGTTTCTTCTGTGTCGTTGGACCTTCAACATCCTGAGTGCGGGATAACTTTGGTACCACCTTCTTCTCTTGAAGTAGCACCTCTCGGGTTGGTTTTACAGCCACCGACTTGATCGTATTACAAACTTCGTCCATCAGAATCCTGCTTCGCCAAATTTTCCTTGATCTCATACTTGTTAGGCTCCGGACAATTTCTCGCAAAGTGACCCATCTCATTGCAGTTATAGCACTTGACCTTCGATATATCAAAGTTCCGTGGCTCCTGCTCGTTAGATCGGTCGGCCTTTCCACTACCTTGTGGATTTCCTTTTCCTTTGTCTTTTCTTATGTATCCGTCGCGCTTCGTGTTACTTGAACCTGTGTCATCGTCGCGTCTTCCTTTGATACTTGGGGTCTCCCAGTCTGCGTGCAAGTACATGAGTTGGTCTTCATCTCCTCCCTTTCCTTTTTGAAAACCGCGGGCATTCTATTCCCATGTCTGTAGGCGTCTGATCGCCTCCGTTATGGTCATGTCGTCGATGTCGATAATCTGCTCAAGTGTGCCGATGATGTATGTGAATTTATCAGTCACAAGACTGAAAAACTTTTCCACAATACCGATTTCACCCATCTTTGCACCCAGTGTGCGGATCTCTCCCACTAGAGTAGTCAGACGCGCGGCGTAGTCGTTAACCGATTCAGTTTCCTCCATCTGCAGCTTGTGAAGTTGGCGCTTCAGCACTTATTCCCGAGCCTTCGTGACGCGATCTTCTCCAATCCTCATCTCCTTGAGTGTGTTCCATGCCTCTCTTGCCATCTCAAACTCCGCCAATGTCATCAACATGGAGTCTGGTATAGACTGGGCTATGGCGGCCATGGCACCTTCGTCGCACTCCTCGTCGACATCATCGTCCGTGATTGCCTGCCACACTCGGAAGGTTTGGAGAATAATATTCATCTTTATAGCCCATATACTTTAGTTAATGTCGGTCAGCATCGGGTACTAGATGGGGATGTTGCGTCGCGTCATTAAGTTGGTGCCGCCTGTTCCTCCATCGCTTGTCGTTGATTTTCCGCCCATCTTCACCTTGTCGCTGGTCTTTTTCACCTTGGAGTCATCGTTGCCGGACTTGTTCCGCTTGGAGCCATCGTTGCCGGACTTGATCCCCTTGGAACCGCCTTTACCGGCCTTGCTTGTTTTGGAACCGTTGTTGCCGGACCCAGAGTTGTCAGACTCCGTATCGCTCATCGTAGATCGTCGAGGCTCTAATACCAATTGTTGACTTTTGATCAGCTAGATCAACTCACCCAGGAGTTGAAACACATTTACGTGTACAACTATCTATTGCCGGATGATCGAACAGTACCCGTACTAGTAGCACACGCACGAACCAAAGTACTCGGCGGATTCGCTTGGCGAAACAAAACTAGACGAAAGCTGATTTATGGCTACAGGGGTGTATCACTCCTGTTGAAGACTTTGTATTACTTTTCCATGGTACAAGTTACAAGGGGTGTACCTGTGTATATATAGCACCTAGGATGAACAAGCTAACCTAGCCAATTCTAATCCTAGTAGTACTACGTGATTGCTTCCAAGTCGTACACGGATACAAACTAGTCCGTGTTTAACTCTAACAACAACGAGGTAGAATGATACATAAAACATGTACAAACAAAAGTTACTAAAAAACAAAATCTCTCTTAATCAGGTAAATTTGCCAAGACCTCACTCGCCAAGACTAATAAAAAACTCTAGGGCATCCACGGCGAAATCTAGAGCTTGGTTCCCGCAACACCATTGACTTCATCGGCAGGGGTGCGCAAAACATAGTCAATTTCATCAATAAAAGGCACCCATGACGCTAATGACCTCATCAACAATACCCACGATATGATGACCTCCTCGATCACTTCAACCTAATGGTCATTGTCTATAGTGCAAAAAAGGGCCTTGAAGAAAGGGTTTATATCTATTTCCCCTTAGTGAGTCAACAATATTGATCCACACAACTCTTCGCAACTTATTGTCTTGTGAGTTTTCAATCTCATCAATTTTTCTAGTTATAATGATTAATATATCTTATGTGTGGAATTGACTTTCTTTTGTAAGGAAAATAATTTCAAAATATTAACGAATGGTAGAACATTGAAGAAATGGTGTATTTATGATGACGAATGAACCGATGATCCATAATTTTATTAGTAGTGTATCTCCCAAATAGTATAAGTATGGTAAATAGGTTACCGTTGTGTATCAATTAAATTGCAATGTTTATGATAAATCGTACATGTCATGATTGCATATAAGCATTACTATATTGGCAACTATTTGGCAGGCATACATAATACTCCACTCAAAGATCGAAATCTTTCATGCATCTTATGGTATTAAGTAAAATATATTACATTAAGCAAGTTGACATAATGTTGATAATATATGCTCTTTATATTCAGTTCATCACGGAGATAACTATCTTCTTATACTTAGTGACAATAAAACACTACAAACACTTTTCTCTTTCTGTCAATGAGATAGATTATTTGTCAGTAAACCTAACTAATGCACATCACTTTCTTTTGAAGTTCATTCGTCTAAACATGACTACTGAATAAACTAATAGACTACAAATTATCTACGCCTATAAATCGTGCAACAAAGAACCCGCATAAAACCAAATAAAAATGTACATATGATCTGATCATAAAATAATAATTCATTACCTCAATGACCTTATCAAAGATTACATCAGAGTGATCATCATTATGTTGTGTAGCTCATGTGATCTTTGTATTAAGAGCGGGAGAGAGAAGATGCCACATAGCTACTTGTATGAACCCATAGTACAAAGATTACTACTCACACATGGTCATGAGAGCAACTAGGTTGATGAAGAATGCTTCGATAACAATTTTCTCCTCTAGCAAAGTAGCCTAAAAGGACTCCAAATTGCATCGCCTCAATCACAACAATGAAAAAAATCAGTGATAATTGTCTTTGAGGGTTAAAGATTGTATAAAGTCATTGAAACAAAGAGGTCCCTGGGAGAGCCCCTGTAACACCCCAGGTGTCACACTACAGTAATCGCTTTTACTGTTGTCATGTCACCATGATTAGGCATGTGATGATCACCCTTGACCAAGTCTTGTTCAAATTCAACCCGATTAAAAATTCCAAAACAATGTGGCAATTAATGTTCAACCAAAAATTGTCAAACCAATTTTATAAAATGTCAAATAATCAGTAGGTCATATTAAAAATGAAATAGGAGTTTATTAAAATGTTTTACTAATTTAATCAAATCAAAATAGTGTCAAATCAGTGGTTTTTAATCCCATTTAAATAAAACAAAATTGCAAATGAATTTATTTGCTTCCCAAACTTTTTGCAGCAGCATATTATATTACAATAAAAATAATGGATCAAGTATCATATTTTACAAAAACCTACTGGTGACTAAACAAAAACAGAAACAAAAAAACAAAAAAGCCTATCCTACGCCGTGAGTAAAGCCCACCAGGGCCCAACCCAACCCCACCCCATCCCCTACCTCCTGTTCACGGGGGGAGGCCGTGGCAAGCATCCATCGGCCTGACCATGGCCATGTCGCCGTGGCGGCCATCGGACGGCCGCCGGCGAGCATAAGGCACCCCAAGCCCCTCGAGAACCCTAGCCGCCCCTCCTTTCTCCCTTACGGCGCCGCCCCATTCCCCTCCTCCTCCTCGACCTCACCCGGTGCGACCGTGGGCGCGCCGCCGCCATGGACGCGGCCACCCGCCTCCCCGAGCCGCTGCTTGCTGTCCGGGCGCTCCTACGTCGACGTCCTCGTCTCCCCGTGCTGCCGGCCCTCGCCGGGACGCGCTGCCAGCCGCGAATCGCGCCGCCTCGCCGCCACAGCCACCGCGCCGATTGCCGCCGACACGTACGACCTCCGGCCTCCCTGTGCTTGTCTTCCCTCTCAATGTGAGCTTCTCGCCTGAATCCGCCCTCTCCCCGTCTCGAATCGCAGCCGTACACTCCGTCCATCGTCGCCTCCCGAGCTCCCTGAAGTTTGAGCTCACTGTGCCATGGCCGCACGCTGGCCGTCCCTAGCTACGCCCTGGCGTCCCTGCCCTGCGCCCGGTTGGACCCCCGTGTACTCGCGCCCGTCACGCCGCTAGCCTGTCCGTGCTTGCCACTGCTCACTTCTGGCCACGGCCAAGCATGTTCGTGTGTGTCCGTGACAGCCACGGCTAGCTCCGGCCGCCGCCGTCGGCCGTGCCCTCGCGCGCGCGCTCGTCATGCTTGGCTGCGGCCTCTCCCGCTCGCCACTGTCTCTGCCTCCGGCAGCCGCAGCAGCGCTACTGCGTGCTAGCCACAGCCAAGCCATGGCCGGCTATGGCTGGTGTGTGCGTTCCTGGCGTGTGTGTGTTGTGTGCGTGTGTAAAGTGTGTGTGTGCGCGTGCTGGTGTGTGTGGCCGGCCGCCCCTGGGCACAGCCCGCGCCCTCCAGCGCGTCCCGGCGGCAGCCTACGCCCATGCGCGCAGCCACGGCTGCTCCGCTGTGGTGCGCGTGTTGCTGCTGTTGTGGTACTGAAAGTTCTACTGAACCTGCAAAAGAAACTGTTAACTATTGTAAAAACTGCTACTGGATACCTCTTGGCAACTGCAAAACTGCAACAAAACCAGTTCACCCATAGCTAAAATTTATATGAGCATGGAGTAGATGTATCAAGCTGCACTTTGTTTCATTGGACCAATTTCAAATGATGCACCGATTAATCCGTAGAAAAATGGCAAATATGCAAGAATCTATGATGAGCTAGTAGAATTAAGCCTTACAAATAAAACGATTTGGGTTCGCAGATAACTCCCTAAGTTCTTGGAATTTGGAAATAGGTCCTCTACCATTAATTAGAATTTAGATTAAATAAATCTGCTAAATAAATAGCCAATGACATGTGGGTCCCCTTTTACTAATTGAATAAATATAATATGAATTATTGGCGATGTGTATGACATGTGTACCCCACCTGTCAGGTTTGACTAGTCAACATCACTATTGTAGATAATGTTGAATTAATAATAATAAAGGATTTCTAGAAAATGATTAAATCTTGAAAAATCAATATCTTTTAATCCGTAAGTCGGATGAAAATAATTTGTATATCAAAGTTTCTCAAAAAAATGCAACGAATACAAATGCGCTATCCGTATGTCCACCACACCCCTCGAACACAACGAACACGAGATCTTCTCCCTCTGGGCCGTTTGTCGGTAATCACCCGGAGCCGGTAAAACTGTCCGGATGAAAATGTTCTGAATACGAAAGTGGTTTAGAATGGATCAGCGAACAAGGATATGCTATCCACATTTATGTCGGTTGTCTCTAACACTGCAGACATGGAACCTTCCCCCTCCGGATCATCGGTCTGGTAATCAACCGGTACCGATGAGTCATCCCCGGATAAATCCCTGCTCCGAGAAAATCACCGAACACTACGTTAGAGCCCCGTTACTTTGTATCTTCTATGTCATACATTTGTATTGCTATTATTGTTGTGTATTTACTGTTTCTCCCCCCCCCATTTTATTCTCCGGTAGACCCCGTTGCTGCCGCCGATGACATCGTTGTCGAGTACGACTACTTCGTCGACGACCGTACCACTACTACCGAGCTTCCAGGCAAGCAGAGCCATTCTCTTCCCCAAATATCGACTACCTTTCCGTACTTTCTTGCACTAGGCATTGTTACTGCTGCTGCTACGATTACAATCCTATTCAATTGCATAGCCTGATTTTGTCGCCCCTTGATGTACTTCCTTTATCCTATGCTGCCTATTATATTTATGCATTATTCAGCAGTGAACCCTGCACATTGTTAGCTAGGACTAGATAGCGGGCCATGATCACTCAGGGGGGTGAACACGGATACAAAACATATACAACTGCAACAGGTACGGATCAATGCAGACGCCCTAGGGAACCTACAACGGCGAGACTCTGCCGAGTCGCTTCGAGTTTGACTTACGAGTGGAATGGACTCGTATTTCACTCTCGTCGGCTCAGTAGCGTAGCATCACCGGAATGATACGAGGTTTACCTCTTTAGTTCATTCCGCTGATGTCTCTGTCAAACCTCTTTAAGTGTGCCATCGAGGGTGATACCTCCTGGTTTCACTTAATGGTAGGAACTCGAACCAACTGGTGTCCTTAAAGGTAAGAAGTCGGGCGACCCAACGGTGCCCGCGAGTGGTATTGCGACGGGACGACAGGGAGAGTACGACCAGTGTACCGGTGTGCTTGGCCCCTGATCGTTGGCCGCGAGAGTTACCAAACCACGAAAGTCGAGCTCCTCCAGGAGCACACACGAGACAAGGTAAGGAGACGGTTCACCTTGTTGGTAACCGCAGTGACTTGGTGGGACGACAGGGCAGGCACCGATGTACTGGTGGGCCTGGCTGCTGTCGTTGTCCGCGGGTCAGTTTGGTCGAGGCAACGATAACGGTTGTCACGCAGGTTAATTAAAATGTTAAATGGTTCAGTGAATGTCTTGAGTTGGCTATATGCCATGTACGCACTACCTACCTGTGGGAATTACGAGTTTATGGGCTCCTCTGCTTCGTAGTGTCGTCCGAGGACTCTTCAGACGTCAGCAGTACCGCGGCCTGCGCCGGAAAGTGGTGTTGTCTTATTTTCCGCGGCAGTGTGATTTGTATTTGCTTTGATTTAACTTCACCGGCCAGCCTCGCACCGTGCAGGAGTACGTCGGGGTTAGGGTCCAAAGCCCCGCGTACATAGGATATAGTCCGGCGGATGACCTCTCTGTTGAGTTTGAAAGATGGGCTATAAAGTGCGGATAGCCTCGGTGGAGCGTTCCCTAACAAGGTTCCCGCCACCCTGGAGATCTGTGCGTGTAGCGTAACACAAGTGCACCCCTGTAGGGAAGATTAATCTATTCGAATAGCCGTGTCTACGGTAACATGACGCTTTATGCTGAAGCTGGATCTTACCACTACAAATTATTATTATTAAACTGTATGGTTCCGGGTTTTCTTCCTCGCGGGGATGTCGAGGAGGTGAACTCGGAGGCATTGTTAATTATTACAACTTATTATTATACAATGCTGCAGCAACTTCTGCTGCATTGTTACTTTATGCTTTATATAAACTGTTGGCTGATTCTTACCTCATGCTGCAAGACATCGTCGGAAGATGCTAGTCTTCGTTAGGCCTAGCTTCTTACCCTTGCTCTGGATTTCTGTCTTTCAGTCCACTATATACAGCCTCTTCTTTCCATTGATACAATGCATAATGCTTAGTAGCGGACGTAAGACTCGCGGGTATACTAGATACTCACCCTGCTTTATTTCCTTTACTGTTTTGCCTGATCAGCCGCTGCAGTCGACGTTGGAGTCCAGGAGCAGGAGATCCCCGATGCCGACCACCACAACATGAAGATCCCCGATCCTTCTACGACGTCGAGTTCCCCTTTGACCAGGAGTAGTTTGGAGGTTCCCAGGCAGGAGGCCTCGCCTTTTCGATCTGTTGTTATTTGTGCTAGCCTTCTTAAGGCAACCTTGTGTCCTTGTGTCTGTACTCAGATACTATTGCTTCCGCTGACCTTGTGCTCTTGAGCTATTGTATTCGAGCCCTCGTGGCCCCTGGCTTGTATTAAACAACTTGTATTATTCTATTTGTAGAGTTGTGTTGTGATATCTCACCGTGAGTCCCTGATCTCGATCGTGTACCTTGCGTGTATGATTACTGTACATGGTATGATTTTGGGGGCGTCACAGCCCCCCCCCCCACGCACACCACTCTGACGCGTCCATGGGCCCTTAGGGAACCCTTTTGGTAGTTCTTCTGGCTCACCCTTCTCTCTAACTTGAAACTTCACAAAGAAATTTTAATTTATTTGATTTTTTGGTACTCGATCATTTGTGTTAATTTACTATGTGGGTGATTTATCTAATGTTCATTAGGACATGATTATCCAAACCGCCATAAATCATTCACTTGAATGGAAGACTGTAAACAAGAATATCCATGAATTTTTACATTACATAGGATGCGTTTGGTTTCTGCATAAAATAGGTGGTCTCGTATGAAAGTTCATCGAAGTAGCTAAATATGGAACAAAATAAAACCTTTCGATTTTTTGTTGTTTGGAAATTTATGCAACTTCATTTTTTGACAACACCTACTCAAAGTACCTCAAAACCTTGCTCCAGAAGAACAGTCAAATTGGTATTTTCTCCCTAGGCACGCACGTGCATAACATGAGGCGAAGATTCTATGACATCTTGCATGACTCTCTCACATCGCATGCACCACGCCACCAAAATCAAATGCAGCGCATACAAATATGCAAACCTCCACCAACTCTCTACGAGTTCCTACTTTTTCCTATTTTTTAATTCTTCCATTTACTCAACAAAGCTTAGGCGAGATAGGCTGGCGCGGGATTGGTTGAGGAGACACATGGAGTCTCATGCAAGTGAGATCACGAACCAAAAAGGCCCATAGTTTACGTAAAAGGTGATTCAAATTTTACCCCTGTTGTCAAACGAAGAATTTTTTTACGCTTGATTGTAATCCAACCATTTATACAAAAAACGTGTGGTCTAAAAATCTTGGGCACTGTAAAAAATGATAGAAAATCTTTTGGATATGGACCATATGGTTTGAAAAGATTGGGCATCATAAAGAAGTGATTTTTTGGGTTGTTGGCAATTGAAGATTCAGTTTGGACCGATGATAGGTTGGTCAAGCGGGGATGGTGAAGTTACGACCTTTGTTCACTTTGCAAGAGGGTGCAAGAGTTCAAGATGCATCTTTTCGTCAAGTGTCACTACACACTTAGGCTCTTGAATATTGTCTTCGACAAGCTACATCTCGGGCATATGGACACTTTCACTTGGTATCTGAAAAAAGATATCAAAATTTTGTGGGCTAGTAGAACACATGGCCACATGCGATCGTAAAGGAATGGCCGTCCTACTTATGTTTATCAATTGGACAATTTGAATGAATGTAACGCCTGATTCTTCCGGCACAAGAGTGCTTCGTCAATAGATTTGCTTAACAACATCGTGGATGATGCCACGCTTTGGATCCAAGCGGGTGCCAAACAAATTATGAACAACTATAATGTAAGGTTAATCTTCTTATTGTGTTTTTCGCGAATACGCAAAGCTTGTGTATCATTGAGGAATATAACACATGACACGAACACAAGAAGGCGTGGACATGGTGCTAGGAGCAGATAGGAAAGGGACGATGATCACCGTGAAGAGAGGATACTCAACAGCTAAACCTACCCAGACCGAACAAAGAGGAGCAATGTTGAACAACAAGAATTCCAACACCACAAAGCCAAATCTGGGGACACGGCGAGCGAGCAAGATAGTGCCTTCAAGAAGGAAAATGACGATGAGACGCCATCACCATCCGATCAGGAGGAACCTGACCTAGGGGTTCCCCTGAGCTCGAAGAGGGACACAACTAAGGGCCTTGGCGGCATCTCCAAGAAGGTAACGACACCCGTGGGCGCCGCCGCTGTCAGCACCGGCAAGCTGAGCATGAATTTATCCCTAGCATGAAGATGAGCAATACTATTGCGCCGCATCTGGAATCGAAGGTGACGAAGCCAACGCTAGTCAGAACCACCATGTTGGAAGGGTTTGGCAGGGCTGCACGTACCTTCGGTGGGTGGCATCGCCTCCGGACTCATGAGTATTGGATCTGGAAAAAGGAGGGTGCTTTGAGATGTACAGTGAAGGTTAGTCGTCGAAGCAAACCATGTGGAGGTGGGGCGTCGGTGACCAGCAACACCGGCAATCTAGGACTAAGGGGACGCATATCCGAGTTATCGTGGCCTTAGCCATAGGGACGTCGCCAATCTAGGCGAGATGGAAGAGATGCAGTTGTTGGATTACCGAAGTTGGAGCCACCCGAAAAAGGACGCCGGCATCAATGGGCACCGGAGTGACGCCGTCCTAAGGCCGTCGGGGCTAGAGCAGTGTTGGTAAAGTACACGTCGCAAGGAGCCCCAAGTCTACCAAAACCATGGTTACTTGGCCGCCACCGTGCTAGATCCATCACCATGGCTGAGAGGGCCCTCTCGCGCAGACGGCAGGCCACGTTCACTCCCGTGACCAGTCTCAGGTCCCATACCCCCACCCATAGCTAGCAACAGCGGCTGAACCGCACCTTCGGGGAGGGGGGGGTGGGTTGCAGGGATGGTCGTCGGACCAACATGATCGGTAACAGCTGGCGTGGGTGGGGTGGGGGTCGTCTGCGAAGTGTCATGGGTGGTGGATGTCGGTAACGCGCAGAAGGCGCTAAAGGGATGAAATCCGCCCCGCCGCCACCATCCTGGGGTGCGGCACTGATTTCCGGCTAGCCCTTCGGTGGCGGGGCAACAACAATGAGCGGAAGGTGTCTTTTACGCGCCGACAGGTAGGGTTTCCCTGTGTCATGAGAGAAGAGCGACACAGGACGAAGGGGGGCAACAAACCGTGATGTCTAAGCAGACAGAAGGAAGAGTGCACTGCTAGCAAATCGAGTAAAAAAATTATCGTCTTAAAGGATGCTTTGTAAAAACTTTATTTTTTTCTTAATTAATGAATGAGATAAATCTTCTACTAGTACTTTCTTTTTAAGAAACACATGTAGTGGGTGATAACCAAGATGGCCCAGTGGGAAGAGGCTGCCGTCCATCGTGAATCAGTGGCACATGCGATTGTTCCGGCGGTGAAAGGCGAATCGAGATCCCATGCCTTAGCCGGAGTAGCTAGCTGCTCGATCCATAAATTTGCCTTGTTCCTCCACATCGCGCGATCTATAGCTTAGCCATACCATCTCCACGCTTCGGCCCCGCTCCTCTTTACCATCCTTCATTTTTGCAAAGCTAGCTTACTTCCACGTAGGGTCGTAGGCCATGCAGCTAAAGCAGTAGCACGATGAGTCGTCCATCCGTGTGTGCAACGGCCAGGGTGTTTCTTCATGTAGTAGTAAAGTAATTGAGAGCTGGCTGGAAAGAAAGATGACGAGGCCTTCACAATCATGCATAACAATATCTATGCATGTGTGTTCGTGCACCGACGCTAACCGTGTGGCAGCAGATAGCTAGCATTTTATTTTATTTTTGGAACAGATAGCCTTTATAAGCGAAAACGATGGCTTTCGGTGATCAGGCCAGTTGACGACAAGACAAGTTGTCACACTGTTTGCAAAGAAGCGGATCGAGTACAGACACAATGACGGTGCTTGCCTTTTTTAAAAAAATAGTACAATGCACATGCTCACATATATGAGTACACACTCAGCTTTATAAAAACACGCACATATACCCTTTCTCTATGAATCTATAATACTATAATAGATTATTCCTACTATTTTATTTATCTCAACATGCAAGCATGCCACCTCATTAAAGACCTATCACAATATGCATGAGAACAAGTTCTTTATTATTAGTTAATCTCATGCACACATCCATTTAATGACATATGCAACCTTCCTCAACATGTATGGATTTTCCCCATTATATTACATCACTTTTAACATGCATACATGTCACATCATCAAAGACTCACCACAATATGCATGAGAACATGTACTTCGTTATTAGTTGATCTCATGCATGCATCAATATAATGACACATGTCACCTCACTCAACATGCATTGATTTTTTTCCATTATATTACATTAGTTATATTTGATAAATATTTTTAACAACACAATAATAAAATATAATACGTAAAATGTATTTTTGTACTTTAGTTTATATACTATTAATTCAATTATTCATGTTTTTTGCAATCAATCATTCAAAATATATTGCAACTAATTCCCGCAGCAACGCGCAGGGTATCATCTAGTATCTTTAAAATATTAAGCCAGCACATCATCTTAAAATTAACGAGGGAGACCGGGGAGGCCTGTCTCGGGTGATGCCGACTGGCGGCGGTGTGGGGCCCTACTGCCATGAAAATAAAGGTGTCGATCATAGTCCTCTTCTCGCGTTACGACAACGAGCTGTGTGATGGATCCTCCTCGATCTGGTCGTCGACGTTTTCAGGAACTGTTGCTGGAGATCTTGCCCAAGAATAACTGGATCAGACAGAATCTGCTCGCGCGCGTCCATATGAACATACATCCCTCTATGAGAGCGTGAGACGAAGCTTTGTTGTCTATTCATACAATGGGATATGTCGGTATCTTGAATTTCATTGTATAGACATCAATAGAGAAGGTCATGGTGGCTGAGATCGAAGGATCGATCAGGAGGAGGGAGTCTTGGAGGCGATGGGGTCAGCCAGATGTTTGATAACTTTCAGAAGCAACGGTGACAAGTGGGAGCGAAACCACTAGAGGATTTTATTTCTGATGGTGCTCCTATGGGTGTTGAGTCGCGTCTTTCAAGGTAAAAACATAAGTCTGACCTTCATTGGTTGTGCCTGGAAATTTCCATGCAGAAGATATTGTTTTGGGATCATAGACTTTCTTGAAGGTGAAAATCTAAGATCTTGGATCGGGTGACGGCAACGCGTGTCCACTCTTTTATTAGGCGTCGCTTTTGAAGACCTTTTATATTTTGCGGGCGTTGTATTTGGTGGTGGTTTGTGTGCTGCTGATGAAAGGAGTTGATCATTTTGGTGGAACCTTTCTTTTTTGTTTTCCTTTTTGGGATGTGTGCATCCTGAATGTTGGCGATATCTTGTTGGTGCAGAGTTGGGTGTAATTGGTATCTTCTCGATATTAATATATTCTCTTTGTAAAAAAAACTTGAAACTTACAATGTCACCATAGGCTTCTCGTAGTCAATAGGAACATCTACTCCCTCTAAACGCATATCACTGAAAAGTTTAAAATAAAACCAGAAAATGCGTGCATCAATGTCAAATCTTAGACTTCAACTCTTGTGGACTAGGGATACGACTTTCCTTCTAACCATCTAACCACACTAGATTAACGATGGTGCGTGTTGCCGCGTCCGTCTTTTTTAGAGGTGATGGTACTTGATGATAGTTAAATTCTTATGCCGAACACGTAAGAGAAAAACATTATACTCTCAAATGCACTAAAGATTACAATAAATTGGGTATACTACTACTATTGCTTTAACTTGTACGTAAAACAGAATCACACATTTAGGATAGTAAAACATAAAATTGCACATAATTGTATATACACTAATACCATGTAAATGGCCTTTTGATCATCAAAAAATAATAATTAAATCTTTTAATGTTTGAAAATTTTCTGATGATGTATGTCAATATTCTCTTGGTCACTCGGCTACAGAGGACACTCAACTTGACTAGCTAGATGATGTTTTTCTTAGCATAGGATGTGACACCGCGCGTGTGTGTTCTTAAGAAAAATATGATGTTTTTGTGATCATTGCTTTGTCCCCAAAATTTGGAGTTGAAATTTCCTTTATTTTTACTACTAGTGAGTAAAATAATGGTTTATGAAAATTAAGGATGACATAAGATCCGAACTTATTTGTGATGTGCAATGAGACGCAATTATTCATTTTGAAACAAGAAACCACCAATATTTACATAGAAATACTCTCAAAATAATACTTACATTGAAATTGCAGACTACTGTGCAAAAAGTTCATGTACACGCTGTCGGAGATATGCCTTAGAGGCAACCATTATGATATGATATTATCTCCTTATGTATTCATGAGTTATTTATATTGTCCTTGAACATCATCACTGATATGTATCAATAAGTATGTGACTTGTTTGTGAGACTATATATTTTATGATGATTGTTCTAATGGTCCCTAGTTGATAAGCTTATGCGGACACATATCCTTGACTAGTATATGATTCAGTTGATGACTATGTTTCCCAAGTCATGGGCATAGAGATGCTACCCGATAGTATGGACTCAGTGATGGGATCGCTGAGTTGGACAGAGACCCACTTTGAGACGCAGCGAGATACTGTCATCTGTTAGTCTCAATACAATGTATATGCCATGTCCTAGACCTGAGGTCCTCGCATGTTCTCGATATGAGGTATGACTCACTTAGGGTCTATCGAACGCTACACCGTAACTTTTTAGTTATAAAGGTAGCTTTCGGGTGAGTCATGATACATGTCACAAGACATGGTTGATCAAGATGGGATTTGCCCCTCCACCATGGAGAGATATTCTCTGGGCCCTCTTGAGTGATAAGATTAAAAAAGCATGACCATGCAACATGGGTTAAGTGTTAACCCGTTTCAGGTATCTGTATCACGGTTTCGAGAAGAGAGTTCAAGCTATCACAAGGGTGATAAGTACTCGCCTATAGCTTGACAACTTATATCGTGAGGAAAAAGGAATGTTGCATATGACACTTTGTAATGGTTCGTCTTATGACTTTACGCATATATGGGAGCCGGCACGTTCTGCTAGGATGTGATCTGGGTCGTGTCCATGTGTACGTGAACCTATAGGGTCGCGCGCTTAAGGGGAAGGAGCCCATTCAGATGTGATCCAAATGGACTATGGATGGAGGGTCCGGATTGCCTCAAGGGTTGAGGCCATTCCATAGGCGCATATATAAGGGCTAGGGCGAACCCCAAAGGGGTACATGTGATTCCATAACCCTAGCCACCACTCCACCTCTAGGCCGAGCCGCCGATCCTAGCAGTCCACCGCTCGACACTCCTCCTTGTACGTGCGCATCCCATGGAGGCGCCGCATCTGCGGCGCTCGGACGAACTTTTCGCGGGATCGGATCGCGGGACTCCGTTCGTGGGATCGGTACTAGGGGTTTGAGAGATTCGAGGAGCAGCCGCCGACTAATGAACCACAAGTCTAGGGGTTCTATCAAAGCCTTTTTGATAAGTAAGAGTGTCGAACCCAACGAGGAGCAGAAGGTAATGACGAGTGATATTGAGCAAGGAATAACTGCAGGCACCGAAAGGTAACTTTTTATGGGTTTTCGAAATAGTTGACAGATAAATAAAAGGCAAATAAAGTAAATGATGAAGAGGTGCATCAATTAGCCCGATCCTTTTGAACACAAAGGATAAGCCGAAAGATTATACTTATAAAGGCTAAAGCGCTCCTGAGGACACACGGGAGAGGTAGTCAAGTGACTTTCATAATATTCCGTCTAGTACTATACATTATTTGGATAAGTGTTGTGTGGTGAACCTTGGCTAGCACACCGTCTAGACTAAGACAAGTGCACTCTTACGATTAAACCTCTTGCAAGCATCCACAAATACAAGAGATAAATTAAGGTAAACCTAACTATAGCAATAAACTCTAGGATCCTACACTCCTTTGTGCAAAAGTATGCAAACTGGGATTCAGGTTTTTGTCACTCTGGCAACCCACCATAAGCGTTCTTTATACACAATGCCTTCCCCTATGTCCTTAAAAAGGCGAAGTGCTATGTAGTCGACGTTCACATAGTACCACTACAAGAATGACACCACAACTTAAATATCAAACCAACACATATTAGTTCAACACCATATGACTAGTAACAACAAGACTTCTCTCATGTCCTCAAGAACTAAAGTGAATACTCACAAGACATAAAAGAGATCATGATCAGAAGTGATAAATATATGGTGAACAATCTGATCATAACAATAATTCTCCAACAAAACTCAATAGCATCAACCACAAAGTAGTAATCAACACCGATAAAGTAGAGGAGATGAATAGTGCAAGGTACAACACAAATTGTAATGGTAAAGTGAGATGGATGAGGATGGAGATGGTGCTGGTGCTAGAGACGATGGTGATGATGATCTCAATGAGGCTTGTGACGATGGTGATGGTGATGATGATGATCTCCCCTTCCGGGAGGAGTTCTCCCCGGTGGAATCTTCGCGCCGGAAAGGTCTTTTCTTCTCTGGTGGTTTCAGCCTCGCTACGGCGGCGGAACTTCTGATCTAACTTGGCCCTCAAAGAATTACCTTTCGGAGAGTATGCATGCAGAAGGATAGGCCGGGGTGGGGGCCCCCACCCAGGCGGCCAGGTGGCCCCCTCCGGGAGTCCTTCTGCGTGTCTTCTTTAATTATTCTGAAAATCAATCCCTAAAAATTGTAGGTCATTTGGAGTTGTGCAGATATGTCCACTCTATGTGCACTTTTCCCCGATGATTCCTGGTTCTGTTGTTTCGGCACCGGAAAGTTGTAAACTATGTAAAACTAGCCAAAACACCATGAGAGAGGCATCATAATATGAATTATATCAATGAATAGTGGTAAATTATGATACAAAATAGTGATGCATTTTGGACGTATCAACTCCCCCAAGCTTAGGCCCGATATGCGGTACTGTTCCAGATCTAGATGTTTCCATCCAGATCCGGGGACGAAGCACATACCGATCCCACCGCGACATATGACGAGGTCATATGCCCCGGATTTCCAACATGATATCACAACATTACAGATACAAGGATACACCATCTCATACAATCGGCATACAACTGCCTTAAATACAATACATCAGCGGAAGGTACATGTCTGAGTACATACTACAATCAAATGCCTAGTGGCAAAAGAAAATCATCGATCCCATAACCACACGGGTCCAGGCCCTCCGCCGGGATCCACCTAACTATTCGTCGTCGAGTCTCCACGTGAAACGTCGATCAAGAACCCTGAAAAGAGTTTGGGGGTAGTATCATGAGTACAGAGGTACTCAGCATCCAACTGTAGTGGTCATCTGACCCAGCAAGGACTTCATCACTCGTCATTCTAGGACAACTAGTAGTTTACGGTAAGGAAGGGGTAAGTGGTGAGGTTGTTGCCGCACTAGCATTTATGTAGTGACTAACGATCTAGAGAGTAAGATAAGAAGCCAAGCATTCGATGAGGAATCGCCTCCAACAAGTCTGCTATCCACCTACATACGCAAACATAACACCTATCCTATCCTTGTCCTCCTCTTCGCATCCCGACGAAGAAGAAGCAATCAAGGCACACACACATTGATCAAGTTATATTAAGATTATCTCAGTTGTTGTTGTCTATGAACAAGGAGTAGGTCTCAAGTCGTCCATAACCATGGACACGGCTTCTCGAAAAGATTTAACCCTGCAGGGGTGTACCAACTTCCCATTACGAGGCGTCGCATGCTCGCCCATCTCTCTCAGTTGTTACCCATTATAGGCAACCATTTTATGATTTAGTTCCAAGAGATACGAAACGACATGTCCCTCTAACTAATAACGAGCAAATCCGGGTGGCCCCCGGGGAGTCTACACCCAATCCAAAAGCTGGCCACGCTCTCGGATCGGACTCTTAGGTATGGCCAAGGTCGGGTTTAGTCTCACCTATATAACAGGGGACTTCCCTAGCTCACCAGTGTGGACCAACAGAGGAACTCTGTCTCCGCTGGCCTGAGTTGTTTGAAAACTACTGGCAGCTGACCAACACACAGACGGTTTTAAATGGTAAATCAGCTTGGGCCACCTCTATAAATGTTTGAAGCTAGGTGACTCGAATGGAACAAAGCGTCGGGGCGGGATAGCCTAGAACTTCCATCCTTCGTCGAATATATTCAACATTATAATAATCATATCATCCATAACAATATAATAATGTGATATCCCAAACCAAGGAGTAACAGGGTAACATCGTAGCATCCTAAGCATGCATACTAAGCAGGGGCTGAGCAACGAGCAATAGTAACATAACAGTACAAGGTTTGCTAGGAAGGGACATGGCTGTATCGGTTTGAAAGAGGTTGTAAACATGTGGTAGGATCAAACATCGAACCTAACCTAGACTAGCATGCAAACCGCTGGTTGAAATAGAATGGATCATAAGTAATGTATAGTCCTTGCCTGTTGATAACTCGGGTTACATATAAAGAACACCCCAAACAGAGTTACGGTTAAAAAGATATAATCAAAACAAGTTACGGGCACAATCTTCCAACATCATGAAGCACACTTTAGAGCAATGCATAAACAGGATAATGAATGCAAACATGCTCACAAATGATATGGAACTAAAGTAGACATGACATGGAAGGCATGGCAAAAAGAATCATGCAAAAGGCACCATAGATCAAAAGATATTAAGCAAACAACATGGCATCGGAACGTTACAGACTTAGAGAAAAACAGAGGTGGCTGTCAAAAACAGCAGCATAGCAACTTTGGAGCTCAATAACTATATGACCAGCAAGCATGTCATGGCAATACAATACATATAATGGAAGTAGACATGATGCTTAACAATGCAATTGGAATCACTCAATTCCGATAAACGGTCGCGACACACTTGTCGACCGAAGTTGCAACAAAATAACAGTTTTCAGCACAGCAACACATTAACATCAGGATCACCACTTTGGAGCAAGATTTAATATAGCTAAAGCACCCAAACATGACAAGTTAAAGCATGGAAATGAAGTACACATGATGCTTAACAGATAGGAAAAGGAATAAATGCAATAGGCCTCATGGATGTGTCACAATCATCATGCAAACTTGCAATAAAATAATAACAGCAGCACTTAACAGGAAATAATAGCAATTAACGGCCTGATGCCCACTTCAACACAGATTTGCACCATCAATATGACCTCAAATGAAAATGCTCACAAAATATGGATTGGAGTGCACACAATTCTAAGCAATTTCCTTTTTGGGCGCAATGCGATCCGAGCTACAGATTTACCGCAAATCGCAACGCAAAAATGAATCAGCACAATAAATCTCAGGACTTAGTAAAAAAATCGCAGGTTCTTTGAAAAAAAAGGTACATGGGCCCTCACCCATTGGGCTCGGCCCATCTGGCTGGAGGTGGCCTGGCGCCTGGCTGTGGGCCTCGCCGGCTGGGCTGGGCCGGATCGGTGCGGTGGGTCGCGGGGGCCTAGCAGGCCGGCCCGCCTGGCTCTAGCGGCTGGTGGCGCTGGATCGGGGACGACCCCGACGAGAAGAGCGGCGGCGGCGGTTGGCTCGGCTCGCCGACCGGCTTGCCGTGGCGAGGAGGAGGCTAGGGCGGTCGCCGGCTACTGGAGGGGCTGGATCCGGCGGTTGGTGAGGTCAGGGGCGGCGCGGTGGCTCGATCCGGCAGCTGTAGGAGCTTCCAGCGGGCGGCGGCCATGGCGCCTCGCCGGCGTTGTCCTGTAGGGAGAGGAGGCAGCGAGGTAAGAGGAGAGGGAGAGGAGGAAAGGGAGGAGGAAAGGAGGAGAGGTGGTGGCCGCGACGGCTTGTCCTGGAGCTGGCGGCGCATGCGGCGGCCGTTGCTTTTCCCCAAGCGAAAAAGATCTCGATAAACCTTTCAACAAATTTAGAGAGTGAAGTGTCGATAAATAAGAATAAGGAAAGGAAGCATCACACTTTCTCTACTAAACCCAAGCATTCTCAACAACAATCTCAATTCATATGGTCCCTCATGAAAGAGTAATATCAATTATAACCAAAAGTAAGGCTAGTGAAAACTCATTAAATCATGGAAAACATGTTCTTGGTCAGAGAACAACTTATGAATTTTTAACTTTGCTCTTCCATTAATAGTTATGATGAGTACATTTGAATCTTTTGAAAGAACATGTTGTTAGTCAAGAAGTGAAAATGCTAACACAAAGGAAGATGTTTGATTTGGCTAAGCTTAACAAACAACTTGTTTATCTTGATTGATAATGCCAACAAAGATGTGATATGGCAACTCTCAATGAAGAAATATATATATGTGTATGCATCCTTGTCAACATAAGGTGTCTGCTCTTTAAAGAATAGAAGGAACTAGGCTTTACTGACTCAACATGAAAGTAAAGGCTAGGCCCTACACAGAGGGAAGTAGGGAAAACTCATGTTCTAGAGCTTTTAGTGTTTTTGAAAGCAATAAGATTGTAAACATAAGCTTTGGGAGGTGCATGATTCGTCAAAGAATGCTAGGAGATAACCCAATACTTCTCAAACTGGACAAGTTTCAAGGAATGGCTCCCAAGGAGGGACGATCACATCCCATTAATCTCTTTTGTTTATCACTACCAAGGTTTTCTGATTTCTCATGAAAAAAGCGTGAAGGAGGTTTTGTTTGTTGCTATTATCTTTTACGAGCTGGGTGCACTCATGCTAGTCCCTCCTCGTGTTAGAGATTCTCATGTTAGAGATGCGAACCAAAGATAAAGCTTGTCCAGTATGAGAAGATCATGAATTATCTACTACTTCCTCATGAGCTAAAATAGAGGCACAAAACAAGGAGTGATACTATTTTGAAGGTTTAAAGGTAGCACATGAGTGATATACTCGGAAAGGTGTGGTCGACTCTTATGGAGGGTTAAGGTTTCAAGGTATGGGTGCGTAAGCAACATTCCCGCTTAGTACAGAGTTTGGTTAGCAAAGGCTTTGAAAGCAGACAAATGATGTTGACTTGGATGCAAAACAATATAAAGTCTAAACATTAAGAATTGACATAAAACATCAAGTTTTCTTCCTTGTCAGCATAACACTTCAAGCATAAGAACATAAAGGTTTTGGATAGAACTTGGTGAAAGAAAACTGATGCTTGCTGTTATAACCAATGCTATGTTTGCCAAGATTAAATAAAGTTTCCAAAGCCAGACATGATATATAAGATCAATACTCACATAATAATCATCATATAAGGTCGATTGCGTGGAAATAATACCGAGTGCAGTGAAGAAAACAATAAAATTCTCATTAATATTCCAACATAGACGACTACAGACTCACGACTACAAGACTCACCCGCAAAGGAGTGATAGACCTCAATAACACCCATTTCATAAGATAACTTCCCTAGACATGATACGACACTAAAATTTGACCATGAAAATGTAAAAGATAAATATAAAGATACCGGACACTCCCCCATGCTTGGAACAAGCTAAGGGGGTGCAATTACCCATGAAGATTTTTATCTTGATCTCTCTTGGAGTTCTTGGTGTTCTCCTTAGCAAAAATCCTCCATGGAATGGGGTTCCCATCCATGCATGACTCCTCTGTCTCTAGGATCCTGCAGCTAGCAGCCGCGCTCATAGGCCGAAACTTTAGTTCATACTCACAGTTATGATTGTGCAAATCATAGATCTACCCTTGAAGCTCAAGAATCTTCTCTTCCATAGCAGAAAGAGTGTTCCAAACTTCTTCATCTCCTTCTCATGTTGTGCCTTGAGCTCGACAGTGATGTCGATGTTGGATTCAACACCGCACTCAATCATCTTTTTGTACTTGAAAACTTCATGTTCCACTTCCGCCAATCTTTCTTTGGTGCTACCCTCCTTGACAGTTCCCTTCAGATCTGCTTTGTGGAGGACGCCATCTTCCACCAAAAGGATTTGAGGATGCCTCCTCACTTATTCAAGGTGAGGGGAAATGACGTTGACGAGGAACGTGTCCTTGGACGAGCTCGGGAAAGCCATGAACCCTAAGTTTGCTGAAAACAAAACACCACATAATCGTGAGGTGCAGAGCCGGGACAATCCGGGAAATTATATAGAAAACATTTCCGCGTCGTAAGGAAGGTAAATCACCAAAGGGGAGTCGGAGGCCGACTTCTGGTGGTCCAGGGGCCACAGGGCGCAGCCAGGGGCTAGGTCGCGCCACCAGGGCACCTGGCCCACCTGGAGCTCCTCTCCGGCTCCTCTTCTTGTTATTTTCCAAAAACTGATAATATGGAACTTTCATGTCTTTGCGAAGTTTACTTACCGTATTACATGCATATTCCTTTTCTACTTCTGCTGGTGTTTGACACTGTGTTTCAATATGTTCTTCATGAGTAGCTACATGTATCACATCTACCTCCACATTGATAGGGTTTCCTTCCATATAATGCTTGAGTCTTTGCCCATTCACAACTTGTGGTTTGATGCCTTAAAAATGTTAATCTTAATTGCACCAGAACGATAAACTTCTTCAATGAGGTAGGGTCCTTCCCACTTAGAAAGTAATTTTCCTGGAGAAAACCTGAAACGAGATCTATACAACAAAACTTTATCACGAAAATTAAACTCGTATTTCAAAATTCTCTTATCATGCCACTTCTTTACTTTTTCTTTGAACATTTTTGCGCTCTCATAAGCTTCACTTCTCCACTCATCTAGATAAGTCAAGTTCATGAGACGATTCTCTTCAGCAAGCTTGGCGTGAGCATTAAGATCTCTAAATGCCCAAAAAGCTTTATGCTCTAGATCTAGAGGTAAATGGAAAGCTTTTTCATAGACCATCTTATAAGGTGACATGCCCATGGGATTTTTGTAAGCAATCCTATACGCCCACAAGGAATCTCCTAACTTTTTGGACCAATGAACTCTTCACCGTCTTTTACAAGATCAACTTGATCTCTCTATTAGTGAGATCAACTTGTCCACTTGTTTGAGAGTGATAAGGTGAAGTAATCCTATGATTGACATCATACTTGGCTAAAGCTTTTCTAAAAGCACCATGTGTAAAATGTGATCCTCCGTGAGTCATGAGGTACCTAGGTACACCAAAACTAGGGAAGATTACATCTTTAAGCATTCTCAAATATGTCTTGTGATCAGCACTATCAGTGGGGATTGCTTGAACCCACTTGGTTACATAATCAACCGCTACTAGAATGCGAGTGTACTTGTATGAAGGAGGAAAAGAACCCATAAAATCAAATCCCCGGCAATCAAAAGGTTCATTGACTAAAGAGTAATTCATAGGCATCTCATTTCTTCTACTACTGTTACCAACTCTTTGACACTTATCACAAGACAAGACAAATTTTCTAGCATCTTGAAAGAGAGTTGGCCAATAAAAACCTGATTGAAGAACCTTAGGCGCGGTTCTGTCACCGACATGATGTCCTTGGTAAGGACTGTCATGACATTTTCTCAAGACATCCTTCTTCTCATAGTCTGGTATGCATCTTCTCACGATTCCATCCGCACCTTATTTATAAAGATGTGGGTCATCCCAAAAGTAATGCCTCAAATCATGGAAGAATTTCATCCTTTTCTGAAATGTTAAACCTGGAGGCAAAAACTTTGCAACAATAAAATTGGCATAATCTGCATACCAAGGATTGGAAAGAGATTGTACCCTTAAAATAGCTAGTTGTTCATCAAGAAAAGTATCGTCGACTGGAATAGGATCATGTGTTGTATTCTCAATCCTGGAAAGGTTGTCCGCCACTGGCTTGTCTGCTCCTTTTCAGTCAACAATATGCAAATCAAAGTCTTGAAGAAGAAGTACCCATCTGATAAGCCTTGGTTTGGCATCCTTCTTCTCCATAAGATACTTAATATCAACATGGTCAGTGTGAATAATAACTTTGGAATCAACAATGTATTCTCTAAACTAATGACAAGCAAACACAACTGCTAAAAACTCTTTCTCAGTAGTAGCATGATTCTTTTGAGCACTATAAAGAGTTTTGCTAGCAGCATAAATAACATTCAACTTCTTATCAAATCTTTGTCCTAAAACATCTCCAACAGCAAAAATCAGTAGCATCACACATGATCTCAAAGGGTAAACTCCAATCAGGTGGTTGGACTATAGGAGCAGTTATTAAGGCTTTCTTAAGAACTTAAAAGGCTTTCTTACAATCTTCATCAAAAACAAAAGGAACATCCTTCTTAAGAAGATTAGTTAGGGGCCTCGAAGTCTTAGAAAAGTCCTTAATAAATCTTCTATATAAACCAGCATGACCGAGAAAACTACGAATACCTTTCATGTCCCTTGGATAGGGCATCCTCTCGATTGCTTAAATTTGTGCCTTGTCCACTTAGATTCCCCTTTCTTAAATATTGTGAGAAAGAACAATTCCTTCGTTAACCATGAAGTGGCACTTCTCCCAATTGAGTACAAAGTTGGTTTCTTCACACCGCTACAAAACCTTATTAAGATTGTGGAGACAGTTGTCAAAAGAGGTTCCATAGACGGAGAAAGCATCCATGAAAACCTCCACAATCTCCTCACAAAAACCATTAAAAATAGCAGACATACACCTCTGGAAAGTAGCAGGAGCATTGCACAAACCAAAAAGCATACGCATGTAGGCATAAGTACCATAAGGACAAGTGAAAGTAGTCTTTTCTTGATCAGCAGTGTTAACATGAATTTGAGAGAAGCCAGAATAAACATCAAGATAACAAAAGCGAGTGTTTTTAGATAACCTCTCAAGCATTTGATCAATGAAAGACAACGGGTAGTGATCCTTCCTGGTCGCCTTGTTCAGTTTCCTGTAATCAATGCACATTCTATATCCAATAATAGTTCTTTGAGGGATTAGTTCATTTTTATCATCAGGAACTACGGTAATCCCTCCTATCTTAGGAACACAATGAACAAGACTTACCCACCTACTATCTGCTACATGATAGATGATACTTGCTGCTAGTAGATTTAAAACTTCAGTTCTGACCACATACTTCATCTTTGGGTTCAGCCATCGTTGATGATAAACAACCGGTTTAGCATCGGGCTCAAGATTAATAGTATGTTGACAAATACATGGAATAATTCCTTTAAGATCATAAAGTGTGTATCCTAGAGCACCGCAGTGTTTGCGAAGGGTTTCCAATAATCTCTCTTCTTTTTATCCTGAAAGGTGAGCATTGATAATAATAAGATATATTTTATTTTCATCTATATAAGCATACTTGAGAGTATTCAGAAGAGGTTTTACATCGAACACAGGATCCTCCTTCGGTTAAGATAGGATTCCTAAAGGTTCCACCGGTAAGTTGTGCTTCAGAATAGCAGGTTGTCTCAAGAAGATGTCATCTAGTTCGTTTCTTTCTTGCATATGAACGTCATTCTCGTGGTCCTCCATAAATTGATGCAAAGGATCGTTAGGAGGAATAGCAATAGAAGCAATATCTTCAATAATTTTATCATTACTAGGAAAATCACTACCCCGAGACTACTTCGAAAATTTAGAAAAGTTAAATTCATAAGGCTCACCATTTAATTCAAAAGGAACTTTTGCTTTCATGCAATCAATAATAGCTCCACAAGTTTTGAGAAAAGTTCTACCAAAAATGATAGGAAAGAAACTTTCTTGCACTGACCCAAGTACTAAAAATTCGGTAGGATATTTTACCTTTCCACATAAGACTTCAACATCTCACACACTTTCAATAGGAGAGATAGTTTCTTTATTTGCAAGATGAATAGTAACATCAATATCCTCAATTTCACAGGGTAGAATCTCATTCATGATCTCTTGATAAAGTGCGAAAGGAATAGCACTCACACTGGAGCCCAAATCATATAGCCCATAATAATTATGATCTCCTATTTTAACAGATACAACTGGAGCACATGAAATTGGGCCTTTAGTCTTGGTTGTAACAAAGTTAGTGGAAATGGCACAAAAAATTATAATGGAATCCTCAACATTATTAGTAACAAGATATTTGACTAGTGCAACCTGAGGATCAACCTTAATTATATCCGCATGTTCACCGGCCGTTCTTTCACTTTTATTAACCACCCCTATGACAAAATAATGCTCCCTCATCCTTACAGGAAAAGGGGGCTTCTCATAAAAGGCTGCAGGCATAATAGGGCCAGCAACATTAATATCAACAGGTAATTCTTTAAAGGGCTTATGATGTTGACCCTCTTACTTTTTGGAAACATCAACATGAGAGGCAAAGTCATTGCAAAAATCAATTAGAAGATGGGAATCAAGACCAATCTTAGCAAAAAAAAGGTATTGAAGTAATCAGTTTTCACATAACTCTCAATATAATCATGCTCACAATTTATAACGGGTTCATTGCCTTTATCAGTCTCCCAATATTCAGTATTTTTCTGGATCCTTTCAATTAGATCCCATTTAGCTTCGACGCTTTTGTCTGAGAATGCCTGATAGGTCCCAAACGTATCTATAATTTATGCTTGTTCCATGCACTTTTATGTGACTTTGCTACATGTTTGGCTACACTTTTATATCATTTTACACATATTTGGACTAACCTACTAACTCAGTGCACCCAGTCCCAGTTTCTGTCTGCTGATGTCTTTAGTTGCAGTGATTTTTCCCCAATTTAAAATGATCCAAAAATTCCAGAAAAATCAGAATAAAAAATCAGTGAGACGGAAGTTCCGAAACCCAGAAGGAGGGCCAGGGGGCCCACCTGACACCCAGGCGGGCAGGTGGCGCGGCCCCACCCCTTGTCGGCGCCACCAGGCGCCTGGGATGCCCAAGTGGCCCCTGGCTCCCCCCTTTGGCCTATATTAAATCTTCGTCCAGGAAACCCTCAAGGAGAACCCCGCATCACGAAATACCTCTCTGTCCCGCCGCCCCCGCGCTTCCAAGAACGGGAGCACCAGAATACCTTTTCCTGGCACCCTGCCGGAGGGAGGATTCACCTCCGGGAGCTTCTCCACCACCGTGGATGCTTCCCAGATGTGCCGTGAGTAGCCCCCCTTGGAACATGGGTCCATGACCAGTAGCTATGTGATGTCTTCTCTCCAATCTTGTTCTTCAATGTTTAGCCCTTGTGAGCTGCCCTACATGATCAAGGCACCTATGTAATTTTCCTGCTGTTGTTGTGCTTTGTTTGCTGGGATCCGATGGATTATGAGATTATGTTCATATCATGATGAGTTATATATTTGGTTTACCTTTTATATTTTGTTCTTGAGTAATTCTTGCATGTTCACCATTGCTTTTTATTGCTTTGGCCAAGTAGTAGATAGTAACTCCAATTGGGAGTGTTATGCATGATTGTGGGTTCATGCTCCCCGATGTCTAGCTTGAGTGACAGAAACATGAGACTAGGGGATGTGCTATTGCCACCAGGGAGAAAACAATGGTGCCTGTAACCGCGGTTGCAAGGATTTTTTACCTTACGCATAGATTGTTAATGAAATTGTCTGTTGCTTTGCGTTTACACTTTGAGTGGGGCTCGGAACTTAATACCAGCGAGATGTTCTGGATAGATATCTTAAGGTGGATGATTAGTGAGTAGATGCATATGGATTTCAGCGTACTGCCCATACTTTTGAGCCTCTTACTTTCCATTAGCATAATTAGCATTGCAGTGCGTTTATAATTCTGTCAATTGCCCAGCTGTAATTTGTTCACCCAGCTTAGTTATTTTATCGTCTTTTTTGAAAGAGACATCACTAGTGAACATGATGGGACTCCGGTCCATATTTCTACCACTGTTTACACCTCCACTTATTTACTTCTTTTACTTTCAGTTGCTATCATTATCACTACTATCTACCCTTGCGTTTAATCCTTTGTAAACAACAAGGTCGGAGAGATTGATAACCTCTCTGTACTCATTGGGAGCAAATTTATTTGTTGCTGTGTGTAGGTCCGCGTCTTCTGTAAGCGCAAGAGCAGAAGACACCTACTTGTCGATCCTTGGAGTCCTCCTGGTTCGATAAACCTTACAGTCCTCGTGTAAGGGAAAATTGCTACTATCTACATCTCACCTTCCACTTGGGGTAACCAACGAGGAGCACTACTTCAGTGCCATCAAGAGAATTTCTGGCGCCGTTGTCGGGGACTCCAATCTTAAAGATAGGGGAGTTGCACACTATCTTTTACCTTTGATTTTTAGTCTTGTTAGTTTACTCTATAGTTTTTTGCTTTTGAGTCTTATATGAAAACCCAAAAAAATAGTTACTACCTTTTGTCTTTGTCTTTGTCTGCCTACTGATGTTATATTTACCATGGGTGTTGAACCACCCAAATATGGTAGGATGGACATGTTTGACTTGACGTCTTCGATCAATATGTGCTCGCGCTAAAAACCCAACCGACTTGGTTGACGGAAAATCATTGGATGAGCATGCTCATTATACGCGGCACCGCCTATCTCAGAAAGGGAAACACTTATGGGATCAAATACAAGTTTCTCATTGATATGCTGAATCTTTATGCCACATTTATGATTTCACTTGATGTTCTAAAATAAATCGTAAACACCTTCCTTTCCAATGTGAGTTTAATGAAATTGAGATCTTATCTTCTTATGCTAAAGGTGTTTATGATTACTTTGATGTTGAAAAGATTGAAGAATTTGTTGCTTTTAAGGGTGCTTGTGAGATTGCTTCTTTGATTGAAAAGTATTATGATGCTATTTACAAGTCTGAAAACCTTGCACTTCTTACTTATTGCTTCAAGAATTATACTTCCAATTCTTATATTGAGGATTTTAGAAATAAAATGTTTGATGCCCAAGAAGAGGCTAATGATTGCTTTGATGAGGAATCTCTTGATTCCTAGGACTCACTTGATACATCCCTTTCTGAAGATCTTGATACTTGATTTGTTGATGGCCATGATGCCAATATGGATTATGCTTGCGAAGATGAACTTGCTATAGTTCCTTATGTTAAGCATGAAATTTTTTCTATTGCTCCCACACTTGATTGTCCTATTATCCTTTTGAAATCTCCAACTCATATTCCGGAAAATTGTGCTCTAATTAAGGCTCAATGTGATGGGTTGCATTTCTCTTATGTTACTAAAGACCGTGTTGAAAACTATACACGTGTGCTTGTAGGTCATGAACAACATGGTTTATGTGATAGTTATATTCTTGATGTTGTTAATGATGCTACTGAAAATTATTTTGAGAGAGGAAAGCCTGGTTGTAGAAACTTTCATGTTACAAAAACACCTCTCTTCATGTTGAAAGTTTTGAAGTTGTTATTGTTTTACCTTCCTATGCTTGTTTCTTTGTTCTTTCATGATTTATTTCTTTACAAAGTTCCTAGGCATAGAAAGTGGGTTAGACTTAAATGTGGTTCATATTTGCTTCTTGATGCTCTCTTTTGCTTAAACTTGTATTCTTATGAGAGCATCTTTTATAATCATCATCCCTAGCTAAAAGGCATAAAAGAAAGCGCTTGTTGGGCGGCAACCCAAGATGTTTTTACTTTCAGTTTTAGTGTTCTTGATGCTTCTTACTACTGTAGCAACATCATTGTATCTTTATTTTCAAGCTTGGTGCCCAGTTTTAGCCTCCGATTGCAAGAAAGTTCAAAACTTGTGACATGTTGTCCAGAAACAGATTATGTCCCCTTGACAGAAAAAATGGCCATAAATCACCAGATCATCTTTTTGATCTGATTTTTTGACAGCATGCTCCATACAATTGGATTTCGTGCATATGTTCTGAGTTTTTTTTTTGAGTTGCAGAAGTACCCCGAAAAAATTATTTAATACCTGTTGGTCTGTTTTTCACATATTCTGCCACGTTTTACGTTTTCTTCATTTTGCAAACCTTAAGCTTTCTTTTTCTTTGCAAAACCTTGTTGTAAATCTTAAGAAACAGTAGCTCTTCAAGAGTATCTTTATTTCAGTGGAGAAAAATTATTTTATCATGGGTACTAACCAGTCTAATCAGCTTATGATGAGTTTTGTATGAAGGGAGTTTTCAAGTATGCGAAGGAAGATGATGAAAAAAGATTCGGGAGTGTCAAGCGATCAAGCTTGGGGATGCCCCCATGCACCCCCAAGAAATATCCATGGAAACTCAAGCATCTAAGCTTGGGGATGCCCCCGTGCATCCCCTTCTCCATCAACAATCATCAGTTCATCCTTCTCCATGCTATATTTTTATCGCTTCATATGTTATGTGCTAAACTTGGAGCGTCTTGCCCTTTAGATTTTAGTTTGTTTTAGTTTTTCTTGCTGTTCATAAAAAATTGGATCCTAGCCTTCATTGTTTGGGAGAGAAACACGCTCCACTCCACCGTAGAACACAACATAGGCTTGCATGCTTATCTTTCTTTTTGTGTGCGTTCTTTATCTATTTCATAACTGTTGCCACACTTACCTTTTAGTTTTCATGCTTATATTTTTAAGAGATTTTGTTTAGGTTGTTCTAGGAACTCTCTTGAGTCTTCATGTTTATCTTGTTTTAGAGAGTTGGCTTGTTGCACTGGGTTGTGTGTCTTTCATGAGTAGGTAATTAAGGTTCCTATTACAAGTGTAGTAGTAACATGCAATAGTTTTGAGGTATTAATTAGAGTAATGTTTGGATATCAAGGTGCCAGGAGCTTGAGCCTATTAGTGATAGGTCTCGTATTTTGGGAAATCCGTGCTTATTTTCAAAAACTACATAAATTAGTTGAGAACTCAAGCTACTAGATGGATCGCTAACCTCTAGAGGGGTTGGAATATATAGAGTACCCCCACGTACCATGGGTCGAGGATGCGCAAGGATAAACAAACCCCCATACACTCCTCCTCGGGGTACTCGTCTCTTTGCGAACCTCCCAATTAGATAGAGAGTTACCGATAATAAGTGCATGAGTTCTTCGGACTAATGCGAGTATTCGATTGTTGGAACTTCCACCTTCCCATATTTTGCTACACTCTTCGGTACCGTGCATTTCCCTTTCTCACCTTGAGAGTTGACGCATACTTCGTCGGTGCATCCAAACCCTTGGCACGATACACTCTGTCATCATAAACCTCCCCATATCTTCCTCAAAGCAGCCACCATACCTACCTATCAATGCATTTCCATAGCCTTTCCGAGATACATTGCCATGCAACATCCACCATCTCATGACTTGATCTTCATGTCATACATGCTTTTGCTTGATCGAGGAGCCGCATGATAGTTGGGCTTTGCCCTTATTATTGCTATATGACACGCTAGTATCATTGCATATCCTGCTACACTGGCAGAGGCATACATTTGCATACATCATGATAGTTTTCATTCTTCTATATGTTGAGTACTAGGTATTCATGAGCAAGCAAGTTGGATGCACCCCCACTAGTTCCATTAGAGAGCTTACCTTAGCTCATATGTTCATCCGTTGCATGGCAATCCCTACTCCTCACATTATATCTATCATTTGGCTTTTTCTCGCCTATGATTGTCCTCATTGATGTGAGCCTTTCACATCTTTTTGTATTCCTTCCCCATCATTTCTCCCTTTGCCATCCTAAGTGCCAATGTATCTTGCTGATGGCGTGGAAGTGGATAATGGCTTCTCGCCCTTCGTTGGTTACCCCAAGTGGAAGGTGAGATGTAGGATAGCAGCAAATTTCCCCTATGTAGAGGATAGGTTTTTTCTCCCGTAGGACTCCAGAAGTGAGAAGTAGGTGTCAACGGCGCAATTGAAGTGGACCTGCACACAATACAAACAACTTTGCTCCCAATGCAGTTCAGAGAGGTTGTCAATCTCTCCGGCCTTGTTGTTTACAAAGGATCAAACGCAAGAGATAAAGGATAGTGGTAATAGCAGCTAGAAAGTAAAAGCAGGAAATAAATTGGGCGTGTAAACAGTGATGAGAATATGGATCGGGGTCCCGTGATGTTCACTAATGATGTCTCTCTCCCCAAAAGACGATAAAATTGCTATGCGAGGTAACAAATCATAGATGGAAAATTGACAGGATTAAAAACGAACCGCAATGCTAACTACGCTACAAAGAAAGGAAGATGCTCAAAAGCATGGGCGGTACGCCAAAATAAGTAGACCGAAATCCAACTGCATCTACTACTAATCATCCACCTTGAGATATCTATCCAGAACATCTCGCTGGTATTAAGTTGCGAGCCCCACCCAAAGTGTAAACCCAAAGCTACAGACAACTGCATTAAAAGAACTTTGTGTAAAGTAAACAATCCTTGCAACCGCGGTTACAAGAACCGTTGTTTTCCCCCTTGTGGCAACAACACATCCCCTAGACTCATGTTTCTGTCACTCAAGCTAGTCATCAAGGGGCATGAACCCACAATCGAGCATAATGTTCCCTCTTGGAGTCACTACCTACTACTTGGCCAAAGCAATAAACAACAACAGAGAACATGCAAGAATTACTCAAGAACAAAAATATAAAAGAGAAGAACCAAATATATTACTCTATCACAAACTAAACATAGTCTCATAATCCATCAGATAGCAGAAAACTCAGTATAGCAACAACAGAAGGAATTACATATGTGCCTTGATCATGTAGGGCATCTCACAAGGTCTAATCCATGAAGAACAAAGAGGGTAGGAGGACATCACATAGCTACTGATCATGGACCCATCGTCCAAGGTAGACTACTCATGGATCATCCGAGAAGCTTCCATGGTGGAGGAGAGGCTCCCGGAGGTCAATCCTCCCTCCGAAAGGGTGTCGGGAAGAGGTCTGCTGGCGCTCCCGATCTTGGAAGCGCGACGGCCGCGAAACAGAGGCGAGATCGCGAAAAAGGGTTCTGTCTCCGGAAGAATCCCGTCACGGAGAATAAATAGGCGAAGGGGGGCAGCCAGGGGGGCCACCAGGTGTCCAGGCGGGCCCCTGGCGCGGCCTAGCCCTAGGGCGCGCCACCAGGGCGCCTGGACCCGTGGTGGTGGCCCTCTGGCCCCACCTAGGTGTTTCCGGAAGCTTCCTTCACGCTGATTTTTTATCTGGTTTTCCCCAATTTTTGGAGAACTTTTAATATGGGGGAAACCTGAAATAGAAAAATAGCAGAAAACAGGAACTGTCACTGGGTGCACTGAGTTAATAAGTTAGTCCAAATATGATCAAAAGTGTATGAAAGTGTATCTAGATCATAGCAATATCACACAAAACATGCATCGAGCAAGCAGAAATTATAGATACGTTTGGGACGTATCTACATCCCCAAGCTTAATTCCTGCTCGTCCTCGAGTAGGTAAATGATAACAAGCATAATTTTTGTGGTGACATGCTAACAACCATATAAGAACTTTGAAAGTAAAGCAATCAAGGTATGTAATTCAATTCAAGTCATAACAGGCAAGAGTCTATATTAGCATTGAAATAAGTAACATAAGAACATTATGTGAAAGAGATCTCGCTGTCCGTGACTCGAATGTCTCCAAATGGTGTTTGCGTGCAAGAAGTGGGAGATGGGAATACGGGAAAACATATTTTTGTTGAGAACTCAATCTACTAAAGTTTCACACTTAGTCTTCTTTGGAATCTTATCTTGACTCGTCCCCAGACCACTAGCCAGGTACAAGTCAATTTGATCCACTCCCTTTTGATATTTTGAGCACTCGTGCAATGGATGAGCGTAAGCACGAGAGTTGACACTTAGGATGGAAAAGAGAGAAATATGGTGGAGGAGGAAGACAAAAAGGGTGAGAAAGGCTCACATCAATGAGGACAATCATAGGCGAGAAGGCCAAATGATAGATATGATGTGAGGAGTAGGGATTGCCATGCAACGGATGCACATATGAGCTAAGAAAAGCTCTCCAATGGAACTAGTGGGGGTGCATCCAACTTGCCCAGTCATGAAGACCAAGATCTCATTTGAGGAGGCTCATCCTTGGAATATGCAAGCCAAGTTCTATAGTGTGAAGGTCCCCACATAGCTATATGCATAAATGATCATCTCTATGGAGCACAAGATAAGAGGGAGTACGAGTGTGGATCTTTCAAAAGGATTAGTACTGTTGCCCGTTTCTCTATATTTATTTGTTTTTCTCTTTTTTCTATATTTTTCTGTATTTTTTGGTGGCCTCAATGGATCTTTCTATTTAACTCTCATTTGTCCTCTTTGGGATCTTTTCCTCACTTAAGGGCAACACTCTATTTTACAAGAAGTATAGAAGATCTTCGCACTTTACAAGGTACTCAACATAAAGAAGATGTAGCTATCATGATGTATGCAAATGTATGCCTCTGTCAGTGTAGCAGGAACATGTATGACATGAAGAGCAAGTCATGAAGAGGTGGATGTTGCATGGCAATATATCTCGGAAAGGCTATGGAAATGCCTTGATAGGTAGGTATGGTGGTTGTTTTGAGGAAAGATATAAGGATGTTTATGATGACAGAGCGTATCATGCCAAGGGTTTGGATGCACCGGCGAGGTGAACGCCAACTTTCGGAGTGAGAAGAGGGCAATGCGCGGTACCAAAGAGGCTAGCAAGTATGAGGAGGTGGAAGTGTCAACTTTCGATACTTACATTAGTCTGAAGAACTCATGCACTTATTATCGGTAACTCTCAATCTAATGAGGAGGTTCACAAAGAGACAAGTACCCCGAGGAGGAGTGTATGGGGTTTTGGTTATCCTTGCGCTTCCTCGACTCATGGTACGTGAGTGTACTCTAATATCTGACCCCTCCAAAGATTAGTGATCCATCTAGTAGCTAGAGTTCTCAACTAGTTTTTTTAGTTTTTGAAAATAAACACGGATTGCCCAAAATACGAAACTTATCACTAATAGGCTAGAGATCTTGACACCAAAAGTTCAAACATTACTCACAACAATACCTCAAAACTATTGCAAGTTACTACTACAATTGAATAGAAACCTCAATTACCTACTTTCAAGACAAGACACAACTCAGTGCAACAACCAACTCTCTTAACAAGATAAACATCTTATTTAGGACAGTAAAATCGGACCACTTCCGAGCCATCTCACGCTTTCAACGATTTTGGCCGTCAGATTTCGTATCCTAATCTTTTCAGCCGTTTGATCGCTGCCTCTCATCCCGTAACTAACCGCTAAGTGGGCTAACTGTCCTGAGGGTGTCTACTCCCGTGGAAAAATCCGTGCATTGTGGTTAATCGGGCCTTCCTCCCGCACAAAGCCCATCTAGCACCCGCGATGGGTGGGAATCCGCAACGCCAGCCGCCGTGCCCTTCCATCTCGTGACCTCTCAACCCCTCAAACAAAAAATCTCGTGACCTCTCATCTCTCGCACGACCTAGACAAACCCTATACTGCAGTTTTGTTGCGGCTGTTGCGCCGATCTACCACTTTTCTTTGCTCTTCCCCATCGCCACTTCATCTCCTATAGCAGTTTAATGGTGTGGTGTACGGATTGGAAGCTGTGTTTTGGAGGACGGGTTCGTGTGGCGGACTGGCGGTGTCCAAGCTGGGGGCGGAGAAAGGAGCGAGAGGAAGTAGTAGCGGTGGCGGCGGCTTCCACGATGGTTACAACTCAAGTTTGAAGAGCTCCTCCTCGAACCCTCGGTTCCTCTCTAGATTGATGGATGGTCGATGCCTCGATGGGAACATGGGGGTTCCTCGACGCCGCGAATTTCTCATCCTGCCGCAACACCTTGATCAATTATGCGTCCCACGACTACCACATCCCACTGAATCTTTCCCCTATGACTGTATCCCCTGTTGTTCTCTTCCGAAGCCTTCTGTTGTTTCCCAACAAGCTGCACCCCACCACATACCTCCATCTGCAATTTTTACTTAGACCTTGAATTTCGGGTCTTGCTGCTGATGGAAGGAAGCATGCGTTTTGGATGTTTGTAATTATTTTGCATTTTTTTATTGATTGCAAAATTGTTGATTATGTATATGTTTTCATTGCAGTAGGCAGCAGCAAATCTATACACTGTTTGATCGTATCCATCCCACTGTGCTACGAAATCAGGTTTCGTTGTCTCAACTAGATCACTTTGTTTTATTTCTTTATTTTATTGGTAATTATTTTTCCATTCTATTGCTAATATTATTGCCTGTTTAATATCTCATCGTCGATGATGATGGAGGAAGGCAGAAGGTATGACCCAAAGCACGGGAGACTATGATTGTTGTTGCCTCTACTTGCACAGCCTGCTGCCACACCTACAATCCCCTGGTACATACATATTAGGCACACATACGACAAACTAATGTGATATTTTCCTACATTATTTCAATTCTGTTTGAGGTTGCTTATTCTACTGGTTTCTGAGGATATATCTCAAGTTAGATAATAGATGATGGTGAAATGGTGACTACGTATCTTCTAATTCGAGCTGGTTGCCTGGTTTGTGATGCTTTAAATGAAATTATAATTGCTTTCCTCGGGAGACTACTCATATAATTATTTATTTATCTACCTTACTATTAATCAATTTGATGGTACTTCCATGTAAAAAATTGTAGCTGTTTGGCATGTATCACAAATTTACCGATTGTTTCATCACAGTCTACTCACACTGGATATTGAGATTGATAAAACTTTTCTCGTTGTAGATAAGATATAATTCTTCAACCTCAAATATGACCAATTACACGTCTAATCTATACTAACGCAATGCAATTACAAAGACATACCAGCATAAAGCAAAGCATGATAGATGAAATGATATATAATACTCCCTCCATTCTTCACTGTAAGGCTGCTCCCAATGCTCCAAGGTGTACAGGTGCTAAGGATGCCACGTAGGCAAAAAATTGATGTGGCAAGGCAATTAAAGAGGAGAGAGCACTTTGGTGTTCCCATAAGGAAACGGTGCTAAGCGCGTGGACCAATGCAAAATGTCTATTAACCAATGCATAAAGGAGTTTAGTGATTAAACAATTAAATAAAGCAAGCTTAGCTACAATAGTTAAGCACCTATGCATTGGGGATATTGGTTACTAAACTTTTTAATACCCTTAGCACCTTATCTAAGCAGCAATGTGGAGGAAGCCTAAAATGATACTGGCTATCTATATCCCTACATAAATAGTATTACAGTTCATCTGTATGAAAGACCTTGATATCTGCTCAGGGAGTTTTAGTGAGCCCCACATACTCAAGGGTCCGGTTTTGGATATTTATGTGTGTTGATTTGTATTTTTTTGGTGTGCAAATAAACAATGTGTTCTTGTATAGGGTTTAGGGCGGTGATGCATGACTTGGGCGGCCGATGCGGAGACGATGTGACAACTTTGCCGCCTCTATGTCTTCTTGCGCCACTTCTACCTCCTGAGCCACCATGCGTCCCCGGCGATTTCTCCCAACTAAAAGGTATTCCACTTCAATTCTTTGACCCCATGTCTCTCTCTCCTCCTCCCTCTCTATCTCCTCTGGTTTTTTTGTTTATTTTCTGATGGATACATTAATTAACCCTTAGCGAGTACGCATAATGTAGTTAAATAATTCCTTTACCAATGGGGACATGACATTTAGTTTTTTATGGCCGATTCGTTGATGTTGGATTCCCAAATCATATATTCTGGTGGTTCTTCATTGTGGTGGATTCCACTACATGAAATTCACATGTTAGCCGATTTTGAATCATAGAACTTATATTGTAGCATGCTTTTGTATAGGTAAAGAAGAAAGGAGAGGTTCATCCATCACTTGAAGATGTGTACTGTACTTCTTGGATGTTCAACGCAAATGTAATATAACTTCATCTTAATCTTCATGCATGTATGTTATACAACATATAGCCAAATGAAATACCATGCAGGTTCTCCATGTTTTCTAAATGTGGGTGGAGCATTTGTAATATTTTCTTTTACATAGTTTGATGGTAATCCTTGCTCATATTTGGAGGTAAGTCAGTCACACTCATTTCAATTGCTAGGCATGGACAAACCTCAATGTGCGTGTCTTTTGAAATGTTTATTGCAAGCTTTGAAAATGTTATCTCTCTTCACTTTATCTTGTTGTCTTCATTAGTTGAGTCAAAAGGTAATGTGCTATAAGTTTTTGGATTATTGTTCCACGTTCCATGATTATTGATCTGCAACCTGATAACCATTATTCTTTTGAGAATTCACATCTTGTTCTCACTCTGCAATTTACAAAGTTCTTAGGGAATAATGTCATCTATTCCTTTTGATTATCTGTTTATCTCTTTCTTGGGGCTACCTATTCTTTGATTATGATGCACAACTATGTAGACTTACCTCATAACAAGCGTGTGATCAATTATTGTCATGCTATAGCGATACATGGGCTGGTCTCTTAGGTGGTGAATTTGTTATAATTTATTACGGTTTATATGCTACATTTTGGTTTTCATGTCAATTCATGCTAACCTTGGTCATGGTACTATAAATTCATTTGCTAAGAAAGGAGCACATTTTGGTAAAGAGAATACTTTTGTTCTTAGGTGTAGATCTGACAATGTAATGAAGGCTAGAACTGAGATAAACCTCCATATGTTTTGATGTTCCCAAGGAGACAAACAAAATAAGTGCAGAATGCCGGAGCAAATTCTTATTATTGAACTTGATATGCGTTGGTTGTCATGTTGCTTCAAACAAACTATTGATAAACACAATCTTGGTAGCTAAATATCATGAACTGTTGTGATGTTTTTTATGCTTGCAAAGATGTTTTCTTAAAAAATTGTTGCGTCCATGGACTAGCTCTATTGATTATTTTCAATTGCAGAACAAAATTTTGTTTGACCATCTATTTATTATAAATTGATTTTCCTTGGAATCTACACAAATGTATTTGTTTCTTTCGATGGTTACATGATCTTTACAAAATCAAATGTTATGAACCCTGGAGAAGTTGTCTCTTAAAATTTATTTTTTACAGATAATTAACTTCCATAGGTTAGTAATGGACCATCTATTCTAATACTTTGACATCAATCAATAAAATATTTATCAATAAACATCTATATCCTATTGAAAAAATGGATGGACGCAGCAACGCGCGTCATCGATGATCTAGTATTTACTAATTGGAAGCACCAATGAAGGCACCACGTTGATTCTCAAGAAATAAACATATATATTCCATAGTAGCTCTTGACGACCGTACGATCAAGTTCCTCAAGAGTCCCGGTGATCTATCCCACGTGAACATATTTTTTTCAAGCATATCCCACGTGAACATCTTATTATTGAACGATTGACATGCTTTTGAGAAAAAAAAACAAAAAAGGCATGCACGAACTGCCCACGAAACGCCTCCCTAACGCCAATGCCACTTCTCCTCATCTTCCTCCCGATATGCCCCTTCTGTCGTTTCCACGTTTTCCAAACATCCACATTGCAATCCATCTCAAAAATATCCAACCAGCCTCTCCCTTATCCTCTTACTCTTCAGCCATTGAATCCCCTTTGTCCCAACCACGCTACAAATCTATGTTGGCTAATGCATCTAAGTAGGACGTCCATTCAATCTCAAATTTCATGTCCCAACTACACTAAAATCCATGATTGATGATCCAGTGGACAAGGAGGTGCATTGAGAGTTGTTTAAATCAGATTTGACAGCCACACCGTTGTTGAAGAGGTTGTAGAATAGATGAGTTGTACGATCAACCCCAAACTTACAGCGGGCCGCTTCAACTCCCTTTAGGAGTACATCGTGTGTCACTCCCATCTCCACGATGAAGGCAAGTAACCCATCATCATCTATTTGCACTACTCATGAAGGAATAATAACAAAAAAATCCATATGTTGTGGGATCTTTAAGAATATCAAGAAAAGTAAGCTGCTATATACCATGTCCCAGAGTCAACAAAAACTGGAGTATTCCATTCGATTCAAGGGAAGTTAAAAGTCATATTTATCTAGGTTCATGCAAGATTAAAGATGGTACATCTTGAAGGTTACCACACATGAACTTGATGGTTTTTCTTTGTTGAAAAGAGGTAAGTCTTAATGTTGTCTAATGATTACAATTATTGTAGTTGTTACTGCCTTTTCAGTAAAACTATGATATTTAAGTGGTGATGTTTTTTCTGCTTTACATGTATCCTGGCAAATCATATAGGTTTATGTGTTCTGTGGGGTGGACTGCATCACCTCCGCTGGCAGCTTGCAATCGCCGCAGCAGGCCGGTTGGACGTTAATTACACGAGCTAATCAAACAACTAGCAAGTCAGTCCATTTTTTAGATTTACATGAGGCTTCAAAGATCTTTCTTCTTCTCTCTTCTTCAAAGATTTTTCCCTATGTCACTCATTGTTAGCCAGAAGAATTATTTTAGGTTTGTATTCATAGGATTGCAATCTCTTCTAATATTTCTTTGGAATACAGGCTAAATCTACGACAATGTCAGAACCTGCTGAATTGTCACCATCAACTTAACATTATGGCAATAGTTAGCGAGACGAACAACCCAAGCTATGTTGTTTTGCTTCCATTAAATTAGGCAATTTCTTTACTCATGTTGTGCTTGAATATTTTGGTAGACTGGCACCGCCTAATTTAGTTATATTATCCTTTGTGAGTTGTTTGTCGTCCTAATCGAACCACTTTAAGCAATTTTAGTTGTCTCGGAAGCATATAGGGAATGAATTATCAAAAACAAAGAAATCTTGGACATGTTGTGGAGTTAATCTCCACCAAAACGGGATGAGAAATGACACCAGCCTTTAAAATCCAAGAAAAATGAAACATATATAGTACATTTTCCACTAGGGACACTGGCATTGGTTTCATTGACTGAACCTTAATCATATAATATGGCTATTGAATATATTTTCGAGGCACACAATACCCTTCCAAGATGGTCTGTACTATGTGATAATTTGAATGGATTTGTTCTTCTCTCGCATGACTTACAATGTTTGTAAGCATGCTAATTAATACATGGTGAGTTTCATATGCATAAAAATCCTTTGTTGCATCCAACGTAGTTGGCATAGCATTTTATTGTTTGGTGGAAGTTCAAGACTGTAGCAATGATGTCTATTACAAAGTCAACTTTATCTAATTCACATCCTTTGCACTTTTATAGTACTGCATGCTACACTTTCCATAGTGATTAATTAGTATGCTGTCAAATTTGAGTAATATAATGCTTTGTTTAACTCATTGCTTATGTGCTTAGAAGTTTTGCAGGAACCAAAAAAAACCTGTCGTAATTTGGTGGAGCTTCATGCACTATAACCCAGTTTGCTAATATGAAACACTTTGTGATCTCTAAATAATATTTATATTGCATTGACTTGATAATGAATTCATCTTTAATTCCATAATCAATCTACAGATAGAAATACAATACTCACAATTTTTTGGTAACATAATGTAAATAACTTGAATTACGAATCATAGTATTCAAATATTTAAAATACTCTAGCCCGTGCAGGCGCACGGGATGAAGACTAGTGAAAACTAAAGAGAGTTCCAGCAACAAACTAAACTAAAACTAAAGCTCTTGAAAAAGATAAACATGAAAACTAAGAGCTAAACATGGCAGTAGCTACGAAAAGATAAAGAACACACAACAGAAGAAAGATAAGCATGGAAAATCCTATGATGTGTTCTAGTTTAAAGTGGAGCGTGTTTCTCTCCCACACAAAGTAAGCTGGGGTCTAACTTGTTATGAACAGCAAGCAAAGCTAAAGAAACTGAAAAAGGAAACCTAAGAGCGGGACGCTCCAAGCATAGCACATAACGCATGAAGTGATAAAAATATAGTGAGACGGAGGACGAACTGATGATTATTGATGGAGAAGAGGATGCATGGGGGCATCCCCAAGCTTAGACGCTTGAGTCTCCTTGAATATTTATTGGGGATGCATGGGGGCATCCCCAAGCTTGAGAGTTTGACACTCCCAGATCTTCTTTCATCATCTTCCCTCGCACACTTGAAAACTCCCGTCATACATAACTCGTCATAAGCTGATTAGAGTGGTTATTACCCTTAATAAAATAATTTTCCCCTACTTGAAATAAAGATTTCTTGAAGAGCTACTGTTTCTCAAGATTTCCAAAAAGTTTTTGCAAAGAAAAATCAAGCTTAAGGTTTGCAAAAGTAAGGAAAGGCAAAACGTGGCACAATCTGTTAAAAACAGAACAATAGGTAGTAAATAATTTTTTCGGGGTACTTCTGCAACTCAAATCAAAAAACTCATAACAGACGCTCGAAAAAAAATTGTATGGAGCACACAGTCAAAAAAATCAGATCAAAAAGATGATCTGGTGATTTTATGCTATTTTTTCCGTCCAAGGACAGAATCTGTTTTCTGGACAGCATGTCACAAATTTTGAACTTTCTTGCAATCGGAGGCTAAACTTGGCACAAAGCTTGAAAAAAAAGATACAATGATGTTGCTACAGTAGTAACAATCATCAAGACCACTAAAAACAGAAGTAAAAAAGATCTTGGGTTGCCTCCCAACAAGCGCTTTCTTTTACGCCTTTAAGCTAGGCATGAAGATTTTAAAAGATACTCTCCTAAGAATAAGGATTTGAAGCAAAAGAGAGCATCAATAAGCAAATATGAAACACATTTAAGCCTAACACACATCCTATGCATAGGAATCTTGTAAGAAAATAAATCATGAAATCTAAAAGTAACAAGCATAGGAAGGTAAAGGAAGAACACCTTCAAAACTTTTATTGTGAAGAGAGGTGTTTTTGTAATATGAAAGTTTCTATAACCAATCTTTCCTCTCTCAAAATAATTTTCAGTAGCATCATGAACAAAATCAAGAATATAACTATCACATAAATCATGTTGTTCATGACCTACAAGCACACGTGTATATTTTTCAACATGGTCTTTAGCATCATAAGATAAATGCAACCCGTCACATTGAGCCTTGATAAGAGCAAAATTCTCCGGAGTTGGAGATTTCAAAAGAATAATAGGGCAACCAAGTGTGGTTGCAATAGAAACAATTTCATGCTTAACATGAGGAACTATATCAAGTTCATCTCCGTAAACATCATTCATAATGGCATCATGGCCAAAAGTATAGAAGGCATCAACTTCATCAAAAAGGGATATTTCAAAAGAATCCATAGGATCATAACACTCATATAAAGTAAGAGTCAAAGAGTTACTCTCATTAGAAGGTAGACATGGATGGATCCATTATTCCTCCTTTTGTTCATCACTCTCCTCCTTTTTTTTCATCCAAGGAGCTTTTAGGTTCAACAATTTCTTCTTCCATAGAGTCCTGCAAAACACTAGTCTCTTCCTTTGGGGGAGAGATTCTCTCAAGATGATCAGTAATATAATAATTTGCATCGTAATTTTCCAAACAATCGTAATTAAAAATGCACTGCAATGCTAACTATGCTACTGTAACATCCTCAGTGTCTGTAACAGTAATAATTTTCACTGTTGACTATTACTGTTGCTAATCACTGTTACTAATCTTGGCCTTGATCAACTTTGAATCAAAACAAATTCAAGTGCCTTTTGGAGGTTATTAAAAATAGGAGACAATTAAAACTTTGCCCAAAAATGGTGAAACCAATTTTGTAAAATGCACAATAATCACTTGATCATGTCCTTGTGGTGTTGGGAATTTATCAAGCTTTAAAATAAACGCAACAAATTAAAAGAGTAGCCAAAAATCCCTTTTCATCAATAGAATAATTAAAACAAGTGCTAAATGGATTTATTTTGGCCCCAATCTTTCTGTACCATCTCTGAATATTGCAAAGTAATTTTTTTGTCCAGTTACACATTTTACAAAAACCCATTTAGTGGATAAACTAAGTAAAACAGAAAAGAAAAAGAACAGAAAACCAAAGAAAATAAAAATCCCTATTCTACGCCTATGGGCAGCGGCCAGACCCCCAGCCCACCTACCCATCCCCTACCTCTCACTGTTCCCCCCCCTACTTGCACGGCGGCAGGGCGCCATGGCCACTACTCGGTCGGCCCCTCCCCCCTCACCTGCCTCACCTACCCCCCCCCCCCCTTGGCGATAAGGTTGCCCCCCCGCGTTTTCTGGATCGAGACAAATCGCCACCCCCTCTCTCCCCTGCATCTTCCCCTCTTCACCGAGCCCGCCATGGCCGTAGCCAGGCCGCGGTCGCCATCGTGGCCACCAGCCATGCCCAGCCACCCCACCGTGTCCTGAAGGTATCCCGTGACCCCCTTCGTCGCCCACATCATTGGATTGGTCCTGGAGTCGCTACTGACGTCGTCGTCTTCCTCCCCTCGGTGACGGCCGCCGCTCGTTCTGCTCCACCCCGAGCTCTTCAGTCCGCCCCGCACCTCCAAACCACGCCGACGACCTTCGATGTGTGCTCCTCCTCCGATTCCTTGCTTTCCCCCTCTATCTGTCGTCGTAACCGTCGATCACGTGGGCCACGGCCGCCATGAACGCGCGCGGGCCGCCCCCTGCTCACCTCCCCTATGTGTGCCCGCGCGGGGCTTATCATCACTCGCAGCCGTGGGCTGCTGCTGCCGGCGCCGCCCGCCCTTAGCCACCCCGCCGCACGCTCCTGCGGGCCGTCTTGAGCCGCAGCGGCTCGCTGCCGCCGGCCACATCCATGGCTATGCCGTGCTGCTATGTGTTCTGTGTGTGGCCAGTTAGGCCACTGACTGGTGGACCCAACCCCCTTTTGGTTTAGCCCCTAATCCCTCTTAATAAAATTAATAACCCCCTAATCACAATGACACATGGGCCCCACTGTTAATTGGTTTAGTTAAAATGAGTATTATAAATTTCTAGAGAATGACATGTGGGCCCATGTGCCAGTTTAATTAAATTAAATGTTTTATTTGCCCTGTGTATGACATGTGGGACCCCACTGTTAATTATAATAAATAAACTGTTTTATTTAATGTGGGGCTGACCAGTGGGACCCACTGGTCAGCGGGACCCACTGGTCAGGTTTGACCAGTCAACCTCTCTGTGGATAATGTTGATTTAATAATTAAAAGAAAATCTAGAAAATAATTTAAATTGAATAAAACTTTGAAATTCAATATCTTTTAAACCGTAACTCTGATGAAAATAATTTATATATCAAAATTGATCAGAAAAATACAACGAATATGGATAAGCTATCCGTATGTCTACCACCCCCCTCTAACACCACGAACATCGAACCGTCCCCCTCCGGACCGACTGTCCGATGTTTGCCCGATACCGATAAACTATCCGGATGAATTTATTTCGAACGCGAAAGTTGTTCGGAATAGATCAACTAACCCGGATATACCACCCACACATGTGTCCGATGTTCACGACACCTCCGGCATGATATCTCCCCCCTCCGGACCCCTGTCCGATAATCACTCGGAGCTGGCAGTTCATCCCCGGATGAATTCCCGCTCCGAGCAACGTGCATTGCACTGCGTTAGAACACCGTTAGCATTACCTCTGTCTTGTTATGCATCTGTTTTTATATGCTTTCTTGTATTTACTGTTTCTCCCCCCCCTTAATCTCCGGTAGACCCCGCTGCTGCCGTCGACTACACCCCTACTGAGTACGACTACTTCGTCGACGACCCTACCCCTACCTCCGAGCTTCTAGGAAAGCAGAGCCATTCTCTTCCCCAGATATCGCCTACCTTTCCGTACTTTCTTGCACTTGGCATTGTTACTGCTACTGCTACGTTACAATCCTATTCAATTGCATAGCCTGATTTTGTCGCCCCTTGTTGTACCTTTCTTATCCTATGCTGACTGCTATATCTATATATTATATTCAGCATTGAGCCCTGCACATTGTTAGCTAGGATTAGATAGCGGGTCGTGGCCACTCAGGGGAGTGATGCGGATACAAAATATATACAACTTCAACAGGTACGGATCAATGCAGACGCCCTAGGGAACCTACAATGGCGAGACTTTGCCGCGTCGCTTCGTGTTTGACTTACGAGTGGACGAACTCGTATTTCACTCTCGTCGGCTCAGTAGCGTAGCATCACCGGGATGATACAAGGTTTACCTCTTTAGTTCATTCCGCTGATGTCTCTGTCAAACCTCTTTAATTGTGCCATCGAGGGTGATACCTCCTGATTTCACTTAATGGTAGGAACTCGAACCAATTGGTGTCCTTAAAGGTAAGAAGTCGGGCGACCCAACGGTGCCCGCGAGTGGTATTGCGACGGGACGACAGGGAGGGTACGACCAGTGTACCCGTGTGCTTGGACCCTGATCGTTGGCCGCGAGAGTTACCAAACCACGAAAGTCGAGCTCCTCCAGGAGCACGCGCGAGACAAGGTAAGGAGACGGTTCACCTTGTTGGTAACCGCAGAGACTTGGTGGGATGACAGGGCAGGCACTGATGTACTGGTGGTCCTGGCTGCTGTCGTTGTCCGCGGGTCAGTTAAGTCGAGGCAACGATAACGGTTGTCCCGCAAGTTAATAAAATGACTAATGGTTCAGTGGATGTCTTGAGTTGGCTATATGCCATGTACGAACTACCTACCCGTGGGAATTACGAGTTATGGGCTCCTCTGCTTCGTAGTGTCGTCTGAGGACTCTTCAGACGTCAGTAGTACTGCGGGCTGATTGCCGGGAAGTGGTGTTGTCTTATTTGCTCGCGCGGTGGTGTCTTATTTGGATTTGCTTCAACTTCACCGGCCAGCCACACACCGTGCAGGAGTACGTTCGGGTTGGGGTCCAAGGCTCGGCGTACTTAGGATTTAGACCGGCGGATGGCCTCTCTGTTGAGTTTCAAAGATGGGCTACGGAGTGTCGGATAGCCTCGGTGGAGCGTTCCCTAACAAGGTGCCCGCCACCCTGGAGATCCGTGCGTGTAGTGTAACAGAAGTGCACCCCTGCAGGGAAGATTAATCTATTCGAATAGCCGTGTCCACGGTAACAGGACGCTTTATGCTGAAGCTGGATCTTACCACTACAAACTATTATTATTAAACTGTATGGTTCCGAGTTTTCTTCCTCGCGGGGATGTCGAGGAGGTGAACTCGGAGGCATTGTTAATTATTACAACTTATTATTATACAATGATGCATCAACTTCTGTTGCATTGTTACTTTATGCTTTATATAAACTTGAAAGTGCAATATATCGACCAGAGGGGGTGAATGGGAGATTTTCAATTTTACTACCAGATTTTGGTTTTGTTCAGGACTGAAACAATCATGAAGCTGAAGAAGTAACCAAAATGATGAAGAAATAAAACTTCACAGAATGTATTCATTAGGGCAGCTCATCATAATGCAACAGAAATAAATTAATTCAGATAAGCAGAAGTGCTTCAGATGCATAGTATGAAGACAAAGAGCAGAGGGAGAGCTGAAGCATAAGAAGTCAACATAGCAAATACTGAAGCTTAAGAGGTTGAAGAGATAGCACCAGATATTGAAGACATTGATTTGGTAGACCAGTTCAAGTTGCTGTGACAACTCTACGTCTGGTTGGAGAGGCTGAGATTCAACTCAGAAGACATAGTCTTCACCTTGTTCTCCTTGAACTAGAGTCTTCAGACTCCGTCCAATAACTCAGGTGAGTCTTCAAGGTAGACTCCCGAAACCTTCACAGACTCAGTCACTTCGGGAAGTCACAATTGCATCTTGACTTCCTCAGACTGAAGACTTCTACACTGGCTGGAAGATCACAGTCTTCAAGAGTAAAAAGCTTCGGATCACTCGAAACAACTTCCTCAGAAATGCTCAACTACTCAGGCTGGTGGTTTTCCTCACATAGGTTCTTCAGTTTCCTCAGATGTGGGTTGCTCTCAAATGACAAGTGTCAGTTTTTCTCTCGGAGCAGCCAACCCACAAATGGGGCTAGGGGTGGCTATTTATAGCCGCGGAGCAACCCGAGGTGAAAGGACATAAATGCCCATGCATGCAATTACTCTCATGCCCTCGGAAATGACCGTTGCTAGACCAGTTCTAGCCTCTCACCACGTAACACGTGGCACGGTCAAAGTATTATCTCTCCATACTCCTCAACCGAAGTTAGCTACCTCAGTGTCCTGAAGAACAACGCCTCAGACACATGAGGACTGAACTTCTACTGCAGGAGATAACTCTCTCTTCAGGAGAACTGCACTCGCAGTCTCCAGACTCCTCAACCGAAGACAGATTCCTCAGTGTCCTGAATAACAAGGTCTCAGACACCCGAGGAACTGAACTTCTACTGCAGGAGATTTCCTCAGGGTTTTGCTTCAGGATTCCTAACTGAGCACTTCCTCAGACCTTCGGAACTCGTTTTCTTCAACCCCTCCAACAGTGCGGTGATTTCCTACGACTCAAGAAGTATAAAAAGTCTTAGTGAAGACTACGCTTCAACTTCGTCTTCAGCGCGAACGTCCTCAGGATCGTCTTCAGCTTCAGCTTCAACCGAATGCTTCAGGATCCTACTTCCTCAGGATTTCGCGCAACTTCATTCTTCAGGAATCTTCATTCTTCAGGGAGCGCACCGATTTCTCCAATGTTCCTCAACATTTTGAGGGGTCGACATTGGTGGTTAAACACCTCATTAGGGACTGCTCTCCTGTGTATACTCACAAACACATCAGTCCCTTAACCGTTTTGTCATCAAACTCCAAAACCTCAAGGGGAGGGCACTTGATGCACTTACAATCTCCCCCTTTTTGGTGATTTGATGACCATCAGGTTAAGCTTCAACGGGGATAAAATTATGAGTTTGAAGAATAAAAACTTTGAAGAACATTTCTGTTATTAAGCTGGATATATTGAAGCTCCCCCTGAGGATATGCATATAAGTTGAAGAATGTTTAATATCTAAAGCATTTTGAGGTATATGAGGAGCTCCCCCTATATCCAGGCATTTTTGAAGCAGTGCATGTTATGAAGTGTTTGAGGAATTTAAACAACGCACTGAGAGAGGTGTTTGCAGAGACAATCAAATGCATATATGATAAACTTGAGGAAATAGCATGAGGTAACTGTGGAATAGTATCAGGCAAACACCAAAATTACAGTTTACAACTCGTTACAAAAAAATCTGAAGAACGAGAGTTGCAACTGAAGAACCCCATAACTAAAACCCGCTTGAAGACTAACAGATTTCTCCCCCTTTGTCATAAAATGAACAAAAAGGGAAAAACTGATGCTAACGCCCCTGTTGAAGTTGCTTCAAGGCTGAGGTGAGTCACGCCTGAGGAAATCCGTTGCAGTGTGAGGGCAGGCAGCTGTGTCTTCAGCTTCTTCAGCAGTCATCTCCTGGTTTGAAGAATAAGAATCCATGGCCGGAGGAGGAGTTGTGCAGCGTCTGAATTGCCTTGGGGGTCTGATTGCAGGAATCGGAGGCTTTTGAAGCTCCAATTTTGCAATGTCTTCAGGGGTGATTACTTCTCTCATCAAGGCATCAAGATGTTGATATGTATGATGAGTATACTGATGCACTTTCTTCACTGAAGAATGCGTCTGAGCCATGTAGCTGAGAATTTCAGAAAACTGACGCTTCACCCAATCATGATTACGATCAACTTTCTGATGAAGAATAATCAGAAGTTCTCGGTCAGTCATCACTCGAGCCTGAGTTGTATCCTCAGTTGAGGCATGAGTTCTGGTTTCATCCGTTGTGCGAGACTGAGGATGACGAATGTTTCCACTGAGGGAATTGGTCGGGAGAACTGCTTCATAGAAGATGTCTTTGCCTTTGTCATTTGAATCAATAGTATGCTGAAGCACTTCGACAGGCGGCAGATAGGTCCTGTGATTCGGGTGATCAGGTTGGAAATCAATTCCAGTCATGGCTCGGATGAGCTTCATGATCCAAGGCGCATATGGCTTTAGGATATGAGGATTCTGTGCTGCATCAACCATAGTTCTGAAGAAGAAGTCAGGGATGTTGATTGGCCCAGACATGCAAAGGTTGTGGAGTATGTTCTTCATGATGCCAATGACTTCTTCAGCAGTGGATTCATAGCCTTTAATGGGGCAGAAGGTCTTCGCCAGAATCCGATACAACGTACTTGGCAGATACAGAAGCTCAGAGACAGGAAACTTTGTGCGAGCTGGGGCTTCAGGGGCCTGAGGTTTCATTAGCATGTTCATCAGGTCATCTCGAAGAATTTGAGCCCCATAGGAGCAAGCAGCTGGGGAAGTGCACTGAGGCAACTCAAGAATATCAATTGCTTCAGGAACAGTGATGGTGTAGTGATGATGCTCAGTCATCCACTCGAGGACCCAGGTGTTGATATCCAGAGGATTTCCTGAAACATACAACGTGGCATAAAACTGAAGCACAAGCTCTTCATTCCAGTGTATGCATTTAGAGCAGAACTGAAGCATCTTGGCATGATGCAGATCCTGAAGCACATTGTTGAAGCAGGGAAGGGCTTCCATATCCATAAGAGGAATGTGCTTGTGAGGAAACAGTTTGTTTTGCTTGTAGAGCACTGAAGCATAGTAGTTCTTCTGAGTGGCAGTCCAGAACCTCAGTAGCTTTCGAGGTGGAGCAGAATGATATGGATTTTGAATCCCCTCTTGAAAGAAACTCATGGCGTTGAAGAAATCAGTAGCATCAAAGCTTGGAGTATCATCAGCTTCAAGGTCACGGAAGAATGGTTGCTTCTGCTTCGGACACAAGGACCGAGCTTGAACTGGGCCTTGAGGTGGTGAAGGCGCTTGAGGCACTTCAATCTGAAGAGAGGCTTGAGGTTGAGGCGGAGCTGCTGCAGATGCTTCAGGCACAGATGTGGTGAGGTCCTTGGGAAGACGAGGTGATGTAGCCTGTTTGTCTTCAGAGCCATCCTTTGAGGCTTCAGCATCAGCATTTGTACTGTTTTCTGCTTCAGGAGGGGCATTTGTGCTTTGCTCGGCTTCGGCTTCAGTTGCAGCGGCTGGTGGGTCTGGCTGAGGATCAGCAGTGGTAGGTTCAGCAGCATCAGTATCAGTAGTCATGGTTGCTGCAGCATCAGTATCAGCAGCAGAGTTTGTGGGAGCACTTGTGGCTTCTGGGTCATCAGCATCAGACGATGAGGACGATGCACCAACTGATTCTTCAGACTGTAGAGAAGTATCAGGAAGCACCTCAGTCACAGTGTTGGAGTGAGGTTCAGGTGAGAAGACCGTATGAGTGGGCGAGTTGGTCAGCCCGTAATCCTCATCATGGACACGAGGAGTTCCATCATCCATAATGTCGACGTCCATGTCTTCAATCTCAGTGATAACTGGTGGCGGTGGGGACGGTGGAGTTGGAACAATTGGTGTTGCAGCAGGGGGTGGAGTAAAGACGATTAAACTGCGCTGAGGATCCTGAGGTGGAGTGGAGGCAGCAGTAACATGAGCGGTGGTATCGGCGGCCTGATTTGTCGGAGGAGCTGATGAAAGTGGTGTAGCATCAATGGGTTCTTCAACAGTAGGCTTCTTCGCAGCAGGTGGAGTTGAGGGTTGGGCTTCAGGCATGCGCTTGAGGCTTTTGGCAGAAGCATCAGTGGGTACTGAGGAAGCAGGCTGTCGAAGCTTCATCAACTTTGCCATCTGTTGTGAGATCCGTTCCTTGGATTTGCCAATATAAGTCCGGTTGGCAGCAAACTCAATGTTGATTCATTGAACTTCACATTGATGCTCAATAAACTCCTGAGGAGTAACATCAGTGATAGGTCTCTTCTTGAAGTCACTGAGGACTTTCTTCAGTTTGGCCTTCAACTGTTTCTGAAGATCTCGTTGATGAATCTCATTTATGAGGAATTGTTGAACATAGAATTTGATGTCTTTCGGGATGTCCAAATCATCAAGCGGAGTGTCAGGCTTAACAGACCAAATTTCAATGTACTCCAAGATCTTCTTGGGATCAAGGAGAAGCGGGATTTCTGAACCCGTTGCTTCAGCTTTACGTCTGGCCGCAGCACGCACATATTCAATCTTATCAGCTTCAGTGGCGACGAAGCCGGCCAAATCCTCTAATTCATCTTCATCATCAGAAGATTGAGGAGTATGATGAATGGCGCCACGCATAGCAGTTTTCTTTGGTGAGGGGCGAGGGCCGCGTTGAAGAACAGTTTTGGTCTTCAACTGAGGCTGAGGCATTGTGGTTGAGGCCTCAGGAGCACCAGATTCATCAGTGTGTATCCTTGAGGAGGGGGCAGCACCATCTGTGCGTTGACATGAGGAGCCAGCAACTTGAGGTTTCATGCCAGGAGCCTTTTTGCGGTGCTGAGGCGGAGGTTGTTGTCTGGGTTGAGACTGATCTTGAGGCGGAATCTGTATTGAAGCAGTCATGTCACGGACCAGATTCTTGACACGGCTGCGAGGGCGCTTGAGGTACTGCTCATATGCCGCAGGAAAGTCTTCAGGAGTGTGCATTGTTGTGGGATCAGGAATGACGCCTGGTGCAAGTGGAGGTCGAGCCTTGATACCCAAGGTCTTCAGTGGCGGATTAACTGCAAACATCTCCTCATGTTGAGGATTAAGCCATTGATAGGCCACCCAACGCTTGGCCCATTCTCTTGTGATCTTCTGGACTCTTTTCTTACGATCATCAGCAGTTTCACGTTCTGGAGTCTTCAGTTTCTCATAGAGCTCAGGAGGTAGGTCTCTAGCAGTATCAGTGTGCTTGCGCCGAGGAGCCATTTTCTGCAGCTGAGGAGACTGAGGAATTGTACGTTCGAGCTGAGCTGCAAATGAAGTGAGACTATGAGAACCATACGATTCCTCAGCTGACATGTACCTGTGACATAATTAAGCTGCGAGGGAAGTGGGGTACGGTTATATGCGTTCATGAGGAATAGGCTGAGGAAAACAAAGGAATGAGGCATAGGTATAGGTCTCAGACAGCTAACAGTACAGTTGAGGATTTAACTGGCTTGAGGACACAACTGTACTGAGGAATAATACGCTGAGGAATAATCCACTGAGGAAGAAGCATACCAGACTTGAGGCAAATGCTGAGGAACAACGAGTCTTCGTCCCCGGCGACGGCGAACTCAGGCGACGTGAGCGCACGAGCTTGAGGAGCTCAAGGGCGGAGGCGCGAGAGTGAGAAAACCAGTGGGGGAAATGACCGGGGGGTGGTAGAGGGCTATTTATAGAGGGGTGAAAGGCTGAGGGGCTTGCGAAATTTGTGGACGAGATTGCCCCGGATTGTTGGGATCCTCAGTGTATATCATAATGGTGGATAATCACGACGTGTGGAAAAATCGCAACAAATTGAATACAGTTGTACCAGAAAATCCGTGATTTGAGGAACTTGAGGACATGGGCTGAGGATGAAGACAAGTGGTCTCAGTCTGAGGAATACATGATTTCCGGATGAACGCATATGAGATAGACAGATTAGATAAGTGAGCACAGAGGGACGGGTCCGATCACGTTCACCTAGATGAAGAAGCAAAAGTTGAAGAACAATAACTATAGGTGAACGCTGTTGAGGACAAACACGATAATCATCAGTAATGAAGACTTCAAATCCTGAGGAAGTTGAGAGACTACAAATCCTGATGAAGTTGAGGAAAAACCAATCCAGAGGTGTTTGGGCGGTGGCGCTACCCACCTTATAGGGAATGAGACACTTGATACCATACAATTGTCGTATGGATCTTGAGTCAATTCCACGTTAATTTCTTCACACTTAGCAAGGTAGTTCCTCATGATTTGAGGAGTACGACGCATCGTGTGTTGTGCATCAGGATTCTTCAATATTGTTTAAGTGTTAGGATGTGTGTCCATTCACTGGACGTTTGAGGAATCTAAGATATTTAGCTCACACCTCAGAGTGATAAATCGCTTCTCATCCAAAGGCTTAGTGAATATATCAGCAAGTTGATCTTCAGCCTTCACGTGGCGGATGACGATATCTTCCTTCAATACATGATCTCGAAGAAAGTGATACCGAATCTCAATGTGCTTCATCCTCGAGTGCTGTACTGGGTTCTGAGAGATCTTGATGGCGCTCTCATTGTCACATAGTAGTGATACTTTCTTCAGATTGATGTCGTAGTCCTTCAGAGTTTGCTTCATCCAAAGAAGTTGTGAGCAGCTGGCACCAGCAGCAATGTATTCAGCTTCAGCAGTGGAGAGGGAGACGCAGTTCTGCTTCTTCGATGACCAGCACACAAGAGAACGTCCGAGGAAGTGACATGTTCCTGAGGTAGACTTCCGATCCACTCGATCTCCTGCATAATCTGAGTCTGAGTACCCGACGAGATCCAGCTGTGTGCCTTTTGGATACCATAAGCCTAGCGACGGGGTGTGAGCCAAATATCGAAGAATTCGTTTCACCGCTTGGTGATGCGATTCCTTTGGTGCCGCTTGGAATCGGGCACACATGCAAACACTCAACATTATATCAAGTCTAGATGCACATAGATATAGCAGAGAACCAATCATGGAGTGGTATACCTTTTGATCGTAGTCCTTGCCATTTTCATCAGGGCCAAGTTGTCCATTTGTGGGCATCGGTGTCTTGATGCCCTTGCAGTCTTGCATCCCGAATTTCCTCAGGCACTCCTTGAGGTACTTCCCCTGAGAGATGAAGATGCTGTTGCGTTGTTGACGAATTTGGAGTCCTAAGAAGAACTTCAGTTCACCCATCATGGACATCTGATACTGTTCACTCATCAAGAATGCAAATTCTTCACTGTATTTCTTGTTAGTGCATCCAAATATTATGTCATCAACATAAATTTGACATATGAATAATGCATCATCATATCGTTTTGTGAAAAGAGTTGGATCGAGGGAACCAGATTTGAAGCCCTTGATGATGAGGAAGTCCCTTAGTGTGTCATACCAAGCCCGAGGGGCTTGCTTCAGTCCATAGAGGGCTTTTTTCAATCTGTACACCATATCAGGTTTCTTTGCGTCTTCAAAACCTGGAGGTTGAGCAACATATACTTCTTCCTCGATATTACCATTGAGGAAAGCACTTTTCACATCCATTTGATATAACTTGATATTATGATGGTTAGCGAATGCAAGCATAATACAAATGGACTCAAGTCTAGCAACAGGAGCGAAGGTTTCACCGAAGTCGATCCCCTCGACTTGAGTATATCCTTGAGCTACGAGACGGGCTTTGTTTCTGATGACTTGTCCATCTTCATCGAGTTTGTTGCGGTAGATCCACTTCGTGCCGATGACATTTTGAACTCGAGGATTAGGACGTTTGACAAGTTCCCAAACATCATTCAGTTTAAACTGAAGAAGTTCGTCTTGCATTGCCTGAATCCATTCCGCTTCTTGGAATGCCTCGGTGACTTTGGTGGGTTCTGAAATTGATACAAACGAGAAATGCCCACAAAAGTTAGCTATACGATTAGCTCTTGCACGAGTAAGAGGACCTGGTAGGTTGACATCAGCGAGGATTTTGTCCACTTGAACTTCATTTGCCACACGAGGAAGTCGAGGAGGATGATCTTGAGGCGCATCTTCGTCACTGGTGTCAGATTCATTTGCATCAGCTTCAGGTGCTTCGGGAGCTTCAGGGGTATCAGGAGCCTCAGGATCAGGATCGTTATCAGGATTTGGATGTTCTTTAGGAGCAGGAGGTATGTGGATTTCTTCAGGACGATCCACAGGAATGATGTCACCAGCACCCATCTTCTTGATCTGTTCTTCAGGTGGTGCTTCACCTAAATCATGTGACAGGTGCTCTCTTTGGGAGCCATCAGATTCATCAAATCGCACATCTACAGTTTCGACAATTTTATGATGACTAATATTGAAGACTCTGTAGGTGTGCGAGTTGATACCATAACCAAGCATGAAGCCCTCACATGCTTTGGGTGCAAATTTGGACTCATGATGAGGATCATGAATCCAGCAGGGTGCACCGAATAGTTTGAAGTAACTTACATTGGGTTTCTTACCGACCATTAACTCGTATGATGTTTTATTGAAGAACTTATGAATATACACTCGATTGACGATGTAGCATGCAGTGTTGATTGCTTCAGCCCACCACTTGAGTGGAGTATTGTACTCAGCCAGCATCGTGCGAGCCATCTCGATGAGGGTTCGATTCTTTCTCTCAACAACTCCATTTTGCTGAGGAGTGTAGGGAGCAGAGAATTCATGAGTGATTCCCAAGTCATCGAGGAATTCTTCCACACCAAAGTTCTTGAACTCAGTGCCGTTGTCGCTTCGAATGTGCTTGATCTTCAGGTTGTAGTTGTTCATGACTCGGAGGGCGAAGCGCTTGAGGATTGCTGGGGTTTCTGACTTATAGAGAAGAAAATTCACCCAAGTGTATCGTGAGAAGTCATCAACAATAACAAGACCATACATATTACCTCCAAAGCTTGAGTACTTTGGAGGACCGAATAGATCTATGTGAAGCAATTCCAGTGGTCTCGTAGTAGTCATGATGGTCTTCGCTGGGTGCTTGGCCTTGGTCATCTTTCCAGCTTCGCAAGCACCATAGAGCCGATCCTTTGAGAATCTGATTTCCTCAATCCCGAGGACATGTTTCTTCAGTACCAGCTTCTGAAGATTTCTCATTCCAGCGTGGCCGAGTCTTCGATGCCATAGCCAGCACTCTGAGGCTCTTGCCATGAGGCATGTAGCGACCTGAGGACCTTCAGAGAAATCTACAATATACAGGTCACCTTTCCTAACCCCACTGAAGACAACAGAATTATCGCAAACCATGAAGACAATAAAACCATGTTTTCCTAAGAGAACAGCGAGATCAAGATCACACAACATAGATACAGACATCAAGTTGTATCCAAGGGATTCAACAAGCATGACTTTATCAATGTGTTGGTCTCGAGAGATAGCCACTCTGCCGAGACCCAATACCTTACTTTTACCTTTATCAGCGAAGGTGATGGTTTTCTTTGAAGAAGGACTCAATGATGATTCCATAAGAAGATTTCTGTCACCAGTCATGTGATTTGTGCATCCACTGTCCATCACCCATTCAGTCTTTCCCTGCAAATGAATTAGTATCTCATACAACAAGTTATGAGCCAGTCTCAGTTTGAGGAATTTAAGGTTGCTCAGAATTAATTCCTCAGGATGTTCCTCAGGATTGATTCTATGAAACCAAACAATATAATTATCCTTCAACTGACTCAAATGTTGTTGTCCTCGGCATATGATCTGCAGAAATTGTAATTGCCTCAGGACATGTCCCTGTAAGGATGATTAGTTCTTAACCACCCACATCTTTATGGGTGGTCTTGAGGCACATGAGGATTGATGAGGGTGATGAGACCTAATGGGGTGTGAGATGGTAGCATCAGGATAAACAAATGAATAAGCATTCTTATGTGGAGCTTCCCTGTGAACAAAATGGTTAGCAGATACATGATTATAGTCATTTCCTTTTGAGGTATCGTCCTCAGATGATCTCCTCAGCTCATTTGCATTTGCAGTCACAGGAAGGTTAGTGATGAGGTCCTTCGGAACCCAGATCTGCTTGACTGGAGGACCGTTCCTGCAGTTAGCTCCAATGTATCTGGCAAATACCTCACCATTACCATTCTTAAACAGTTTATAGTTTGAGTCAAATGACTCAATCATCACATCTGAAGAAACAGCATCATAACCAGATAAGGTATAGGGATCAGGAGGGGGCATCTTTGCCCGAACCCAAGTGGTCTCTGGATATTTTTCAGGTTTCCAGTAAGACCCATCGGGGTTGTTTTTCTGAGTGAATGCGACACCTTCTTTCCTCGGGTTTTTGTTGAGGATCTGTTTCTTGAGGATGTCACAAAGGGTCTAATGTCCTTTCAGACACTTGAACATGCCTGTTTCCAGTAGACTCTTCAACCTAGCATTTTCTTCAGCAATGTCTATGGTATCCTCAGATGAGGGGTTAGATACCACAGAGGCAATAGAAATAACAGAGTCTGAAGACATTGAGGAACTAGACACAGAGATGATACGATCATGTTCAATGCATTTTAAACAGGGAGGATTAAATCCTTCTTGTGGCATGATGATCTGTTGGGAGAGGAGTGAATCATTTTCTTTCCTCAGATCGTCATGGGACATCCTTACACGTTCAAGTTCTTGTTTCCTCATGAGGAACTCATGAGACAACTTTTCATGATCGGTAAGGAGTGCCTCATGAAGATTGAACAAGTCATCAAACTTTGACTGAAGAGTTTTTGATTCATCAGTCAACTTTTGAGTCTTTGTCATTTCCTCAACCAACATATCATCACTTTTGTTTAGTGAGATCTGAGTCTTTTCAAGTGCACGTTGTTGCTTAGATGCAAGTTTAGCAAGTTTAGCATAGTTTTCATCAGGTTCTTCATCAGAGGGTTCATCTGATGATGAGTAAGAAGATACCTTGGAGGACTTGGCCATGAAGCAAAAGGCAGGAGTTGTGTCTTCAGCTTCATCATCAACATGTGATAGACCAGATTCCTCAGTGCTGAAGATTGACTTTGAGACAAGCGTCGTGGCAAGAGCTAGACCGGCCACACCCTCAGATTCTTCAGATTCTTCTTCCTCGGCATCAGGGTTGGAACCAGATTCTTCCGAGTCCAATTCTTTGCCGAGATATGCGCGAGCCTTACGGGAACTGTTGTTCCTGTATCCAGCAGACTTTGAGGATCTTGAGGATTTCTTCTTTGTCTTTTCATCAGAACTGTCATCTTTCCCTTTCTTCTTCTTCTTCAGTCTAGCTTCTTTTTCCCATAAAGGACACTCAGCGATGTAATGCCCAGGTTTTTTGCACTTGTGGTAGACTCTCTTTCTTGCTTCGACAGAGTCATCATCTTTGCTTTTTCTTGAGGACGATCTTGAGGAATTTCCGAAGCGATTCTTCTTCGTGAATCTCTAGAACTTTCTGGTGAGGAGAGCAAGTTCACGGCTGAGAGTTTCAGGATTATCAGTATCAGCCTCAGACTCTTCATCAGAGGACACTCTTCGTGCTCTAGCTTTTAGCGCGCGGACTTTAGGCGTGGTGCTGTATAAATCTCGTTTTTCAGAGAGCTTCAGTTCATGAGCATTGAGGCGCTCGAGAATGTCCGCTGGATCCAGAGTCTTGAAGTCAGGCCTTTCTTGAATCATCTGCGATAGGAACTCAAATGAGTCATCCAGTGACCTCAGTAGTTTCTTCACAACTTCATGGTCTGTGATATCAGCGGCACCTAATGCTTGAAGTTCATTGAATATGTCAGTGAGTCTGTCAAAGGTTTGTTGCACGTGCTCATTGTCCAGCCTCTTGAACCTGTTGAAGAGACTGCGGAGTGTATCAATCCGTGAGTCTCGTTGAGCAGAGACTCCTTCATTGACTTTAGACAATCTTGTCCATATCTTCTTTGCAGTATCCAGACCACTGATACGGTTGAACTGGGCCTTGTTGAGATGACCACCAATGATGCTTCGAGCTTTTGCATCAAGCTGCCAGTTCTTCTTGACAACTTCAGGAGCAGTCATCAAATTTGCTTCAGGAATGCCTTGATCAACAATATCCCACAGATCCTTGTCAACGGCTTCAAGATGCATCCTCATCTTGTTCTTCCAGTATGGACAGTCTGTCCCGTCGAAGATAGGGCAGTTTGAGGCAACACTCATTGTACCTGAGGTCGACATAACTAAAACTCCAGGTGGTTAAACCGAATCACACAGAACAAGGGAGTACCTTGCTCTGATACCAATTGAAAGTGCAATATATCGACCAGAGGGGGGTGAATGGGAGATTTTCAATTTTACTACCAGATTTTGGTTTTGTTCAGGACTGAAGTAATCATGAAGCTGAAGAAGTAACCAAAATGATGAAGAAATAAAACTTCACAGAATGTATTCATTAGGGCAGCTCATCATAATGCAACAGAAATAAATTAACTCAGATAAGCAGAAGTGCTTCAGATGCATAGTATGAAGACAAAGAGCAGAGGGAGAGCTGAAGCATAAGAAGTCAACATAGCAAATACTGAAGCTTAAGAGGTTGAAGAGATAGCACCAGATATTGAAGACATTGATTTGGTAGACCAGTTCAAGTTGCTGTGACGACTCTACGTCTGGTTGGAGAGGCTGAGATTCAACTCAGAAGACATAGTCTTCACCTTGTTCTCCTTGAACTAGAGTCCTCAGACTCCGTCCAATAACTCAGGTGAGTCTTCAAGGTAGACTCCCGAAACCTTCACAGACTCAGTCACTTCGGGAAGTCACAATTGCATCTTGACTTCCTCAGACTGAAGACTTCTACACCGGCTGGAAGATCACAGTCTTCAAGAGTAAAAAGCTTCGGATCACTCGAAACGACTTCCTCAGAAATGCTCAACTACTCAGGCTGGTGGTTTTCCTCACATAGGTTCTTCAGTTTCCTCAGAGGTGGGTTGCTCTCAAATGACAAGTGTCAGTTTTTCTCTCGGAGCAGCCAACCCACAAATGGGGCTGGGGGTGGCTATTTATAGCCGCGGAGCAACCCGAGGTGAAAGGACATAAATGCCCATGCATGCAATTACTCTCATGCCTTCGGAAATGACCGTTGCTAGACCAGTTCTAGCCTCTCAGCACGTAACACGTGGCACGGTCAAAGTATTCTCTCTCCATACTCCTCAACCGAAGTTAGCTACCTCAGTGTCCTGAAGAACAACGTGTCAGACACATGAGGACTGAACTTCTACTGCAGGAGATAACTCTCTCTTCAGGAGAACTACACTCGCAGTCTCCAGACTCCTCAACCGAAGACAGATTCCTCAGTGTCCTGAAGAACAAGGTCTCAGACACCCGAGGAACTGAACTTCTACTGCAGGAGATTTCCTCAGGGTTTTGCTTCAGGATTCCTAACTGAGCACTTCCTCAGACCTTCGGAACTCGTTTTCTTCAACCCCTCCAACAATGCGGTGATTTCCTACGACTCAAGAAGTATAAAAAGTCTTAGCGAAGACTACGCTTCAACTTCGTCTTCAGCGCGAACGTCCTCAGGATCGTCTTCAGCTTCAGCTTCAACCGAATGCTTCAGAATCATACTTCCTCAGGATTTCGCGCAACTTCATTCTTCAGGAAGCGCACCGATTTCTCCAATGTTCCTCAACATTTTGAGGGGTCGAAATTGGTGGTTAAACACCTCCTCAGGGACTGTCTCCTGTGTATACTCACAAACACATCAGTCCCTTAACCGTTTTGTCATCAAACTCCAAAACCTCAAGGGGAGGGCACTTGATGCACTTACAAAACTGTTGGCTGATTCCTACCTCATGCTGGAAGACATCGTTGGAAGATGCTAGTCTTCGATAGGCCTAGCTTCTTACCCTTAATCTGATTTCTATCTTGCAGTCCACTATATACAGCCTCTTCTTTCCGTTGATACAATGCATAATGCTTAGTAGCGGACGTAAGACTCACGGGTATGCTAGATACTCACCTTTTTTATTTCCCCTTTTTCGCTTTGCCTGATCGGCCGCTGCAGCCAACATTGGAGCCCACCAGCAGGAGTACCCTAGAGGCGACTACTACGACGTCGAGTTCCCCGTTGACCAGGAGTAGTTCGGTGGATCCCAGGCAGGAGGCCTTGCCTTTTCGATCGAGTGTTGATTTTTGTGCTAGCCTTCTTAAGATAACCTTGTATCCTTGTGTCTGTACTCAGATACTATTGCTTCCGCTAACTTTGTGCTTTCGAGCTGTTGTATTCGAGCCCTCGTGGCCCCTGGCTTGTATTAAACAACTTGTATTATTTTATTTGTAGAATTGTGTTGTGATATCTCACCGTGAGTCCCTGATCTCCATCGTGTACCTTGCGTGTATGATTACTGTACATGGTCTGATTTTGGGGGCGTCACAAGTTGGTATCAGAGCCGACTTCCTGTAGGACACCCCCTTCCAACTCCCTGGTCGAAGTTGAGTCTAGTCTTTGCAAAACTACTTTACTAACAGTGTCGTGTGGTTTATCGGCCCACGTCGTAAAAACTGGGTGGTATTAGAATATTTTTCTCCGTACCTTTACTCTGGGACTCTGATCTCTCTTCTCTTTCGGGTTAAAGATTTTTCTAACTCTGACGTTAGGTTCTCGTACCTCCTTCCTTCCGGAGAGCACTGGATTCCAGATGATCGTTTACTTCGCCAGAAGATTCCGACGATACCCTTCGATGAAATCCCGAGCACCTATGTGTTAACCGCCTTGGTGATTCCCTGCCACCGATATACCCGTATGGATAATCACCTATACCTTCCATTCATCTGTTCAATCCCAGATGCTCTTGTTGTTGCAAAGTACCCCGAAATACTCTTTGTTGTCTTGTGAATCCTTTGCAGCCGACTGCTTTGGAGATTCTTCTTACCTGCTGGCATTATGGATAATTACATAGGTCCGAGTATTCTTCATTGACACCCCTTGTCATTGTCGTTCTGATATGTTCAATCATCATGTGTGCGGATGCACGCGATCATTGGGTAACCCCTATGAATCCATTCTTCCGGCTCAGACGTCATTCTGGACGTGAGCTGGATCTCGGTAAATCAAACCTTGATTGATTGACAGTCATACTTCTATTCAAATTACCCATGTTTGATCGATGTATCTAAATCTGATACACCGATATGGAAATCATAATTCCTTTGTACTTAAGCGTTGAGCTATTCAGATGCTTTATCGTCAAATGCCTTTGTATTCTTTCTTCTTATGGTTGAGTACCGATACTCACACCCGACTCTTTGTACCCCACCTGACCTTTTGGTGGATTACTACCTACCATTCCCTTGTGCCCTAAGTCATTCATGAATTTTTCCCTGATTTCAACTGACTCTGGCGAATGATATCATCTACTCGGTGTCGTCAGCCATCTGCTTTCGAACTGGTAACCCTTGCCTCTGATGTCTGTTGTATGAGTTCCAAATACCCCGATGGGTTAACCTTGTGCTTCCCCTAATTGGTATGAACCCAAATTTTATGCGGGTTATACTCTACTGGCCTCCCGTCAGATGAACTAGCAATCCTACCACCTCCCCGAATCGAGAATAGATGAAAGGTTATGCATTGATGAAGTGGGAGTCGACCCTGAACCTTGTGTTCATGCCCATAGATACGTTTTAGAACTTATCATGAAAGCTTCTCATAAAGATAATTACCCCCTTGGTATAAATTATGCTGCACCTATGATCCTCCATCCTACCTTCGAGTATTACCTTCTGGTACCTCGACGATATCATACCTTTGCACTACCTCTAATGAATTTTGATGAAACAATACCTTTCCCTGTCATAACCACTCCATGGGTTCTGGGTTGTTTTCAACCGCAGACATCGAATACCTTTTGATCCACCATTCATTTTGCTTGAGGTCGCCGCTATTCGATTCATCCTCTTGAAACCTCTCGGCATAATGTGTCGAGGTCATCGTCAACATTTTGACTTCTCCCATGGGTCTATTAAATTCATGACGAGAAATACCATCCTTGCCCCTCGATAAATTGTGTTATCATCGATAACCTCCGTTGACTCCTTGTCAATACAAACTTGGTCATGCATATCTTGCTCTGCTTTCCCTTGTGAAAGATATACACTTGATACTTGTGTATCATCACATTTTCCCTTCCATTGGTCTGTTTAATATTTCTTCTTGTATTGTACTTATCTGAGCAGTGACAATTCCCTGCTTATGTAAACACTTTGGTGTGCTACATTGTCTGTACAACCAGTTACGATTGTTGATGACTTTTCGGTGACCACCGATGGACGAGAACTTTGCCAATTGGTCCGCCTCGTCTTAACAAGCAGGAAAATGGTTCTCTTCGTCCCTCGCCCTTGGCACTGATGATGTTGCCGACACAGTTGACAAATTGTTCTCTGACAAACCTTGCATCGTGGTCGCCTGGAATGTCGCCACCCTTCTTACCCTCTGTGGGCCCATAACCCACAGTTCCACAGGATCGAAACCTGACTCTTTTGTACATTCCCGTTTCCGGGGATTATTCCTCGTGCTTGACCTCGTATTCCATTCACGAGTCACCTACCTTGTGATATTCGGATTCGATATCAGACTCAGTGCTTATGCCTGATGCTCTGGCCCCTTTTCCATCATCCGTCACCGACATTGAATGCTTGCATATCCTCTTAAAACTTCTCCTACCATCGTTTGATGTTCTCGATGTATTCCTCTGTGGTTACAACTCGGGAGATACTTGGTACCCCATACCTTGAAAACCCCGGTTGATTAACCTTTTATCGATCTGACCCCCTTAAGTTTTCCTCCTAGCCTATTCGTAAGTACGATGCGGCCCCGAAGGAAGAATGACAACTCATCGGGATGCACCCATGCAGAGCAATGAAGACATCAACGAGAAGGATTAACTACTTCGAGAAAGACAACAAGAACCAGAAGATTCGTTAGAATACGGAACCAAAGCTTTACCCCTTCCACTACCTTTTAATTCTCGGGACGAGAATTCTTTGTAGTGGGGGAGATTTGTAACATCCTCAGTTACTGTAACAATAATCATTTTCACTGTTGACTATTACTGTTGCTAATCACTGTTACTAATCTTGGCCTTGATCAACTTTGTATCAAAACAAATTCAAATGCCTTTTGGAGGTTATTAAAAATAGGATACAATTAAAACTTTTCCCAAAAATGGTGAAACCAATTTTGTAAAATGCACAATAATCACTTGATCATGTCCTTGTGGTTTTGGGAATTTATCAAGCTTTAACATAAATGCAAAAAATAAAAAGAGTAGCCAAAAATCCCTTTTCATCAATAGAATAATTAAAACAAGTGTTAAATGGATTTATTTTGGCCCCAATCTTTCTGTACCATCTCTGAATATTGCAAAGTAATTTTTTTGTCCAGTTACACATTTTACAAAAACCCATTTAGTGGATAAACTAAGTAAAACAGAAAAGAAAAAGAATAGAAAAGCAAAGAAAATAAAAATCCCTATTCTACGCCTATGGGCAGCGGCCCAACCCCCAGCCCACCTACCCCATCCCCTACCTCTCACTGTTTCCCCCCCACCGCCACTTACACGGCGGCAGGGCGCCATGGCCACTGCTCGGCCGGACCCTCCCCCCTCACCTGCCTCACCTACCCCCCCCCCCTTGGCGATAAGGTTGCCCCCCCCCCCGCCGCGTTTTATGGATCGAGGCAAATCGCCACCCCCCTCTCTCCCTTGCATCTTCCCCTCTTCATCGAGCCCGCCATGGCCGTAGCCAGGCTGCGGTCGCCATCGTGGCCACCGGCCATGCCCAGCCACCCCACCGTGTCTTGAAGGTAGCCCGTGACCCCCTTCGTCGCCCACATCTTTGGATTTGTCCTGGAGTCGCTACTGACGTCGTCGTCTTCCTCCCCTCGCTGACGGCCGCCGCTCGTCCTGCTCCACCCCGAGCTCTTCAATCCGCCCTGCACCTCCAAACCACGCCGACGACCTTCGATGTGAGCTCCTCCTCTGATTTGTAAGGCCCCCGATGCGGTACTAACTCTAACTAGTCGCTTTCGCGTCTGGTCGGAGTTAGAAGCGCATCAAACGCCACCGGCGCACGACACTCGCACTCGTGTCGCTGCCGGATTCTCGACAACAGGTATAAAAACACAACTCTACAAGAAAAGAGAAATACATATATAGAGATAATAGATCAGGGCATACAACGCCACTGTCCAAAATACATAACATCTCATGAATATAAGTCGTCAGTACATCAAGCGGAAGCAAGTCGGACCGGGTACGGTCAAGACACAAATTACCCTAGAGAGGGCTGCACATAAATCCACCCACGGGAACGTTTGAGCCCAACTAAGGATCCTACTGGTCGGAGTAGTCGTACTCGTCGTCATCCTCCGGGGGCACCTCCACGAAGTATCGTCCAGTGCTGGGGTCGAAGTAGTAGTCCACTGCAGCGGCCGATCAGGCAAAGCGGTAAAAGCGGAAAAGTAAACGGGGGTGAGAACATATCATTACGGAATAACTAACGCTACAGGTAAGGTAAAGGTAGAGACAGTTTGCAACCGTACTAGCATATATGGTGGCTACACGTTCTATCAGAATAAGGATGAGATCCAAGAAGTTGCGGTGACAACGTGTCGTAAGTCAGCTATCCACCTACTTACGCAAGCATAACACAACCTTGTTTCCCTCTCGGTCTCCCTGGACGAAGAAAGACAACCAAGGCACGCACACGGTTTGTCAAGTTTTATAGTCTGAAATTCATTGATGTTATTCTATGAACAAGGAGTAGGTCTCAAGTAGTCCATAACCGCGGACACGGCTTTTCGAAAAGATTTACCCTGCAGGGATGTACCAACTGTCCATCATAGACGTCGCATGTACGCCCGGTTTCCACTTGGCTAGGTAAGCGCCTGAAACTCCGGAACGTCAGAGTCCCTCTAACTAGCAACACACATATCCGGGTGGCCCCCGGGGAGTCGACATTCAATCCGGGAGCTGGCCACGCTCTTGGATCGGCCTCTTCCGTATCAACAGGGTTTGGGTTACCGGTGAAGCCTCACATGGGGACCGGGCCCTCGCCGGTCAGTCTGGGGCCAGCCAAGAAACTATGTCCTCCTGGCCCTGGTTTGGTTTGGAAACAACTGGGGATCCAACCAGCACACACACGTTGCAAATGTAAATCAGCTTGGGCCACCACTAGAATGTATGAAGCTAGGTAGGTAAGACAAGGGGGCCCCATAAAACCCCACACACGATTAGGCACGCTCGTCAAGAAACACAATACCCGGAACTCGGGTCCTAGGTGACTCAAATGGAACAAAACACCAGACGGGAATAGTCCAGCCTTCCACCTTTCGTCGAATGTAAATTAACATCATTTAACAGTAATAAATATCAACCAACTTCTTTTATAGCATGATATCCCAACCATAATTATATAAGGTAAGCAGCAAATTTTCTATCCATACTAAGCAATGGCTGAGCAGCGGTAACTTAGCAGAACAATGGTTTGCTGGGATGTGGGGATCATGGCTGTATGGGTTTAAACATGGCATAATGTAGATAGGATCAAGCAATAACGTTCTAGATTTACAGCTAGGCACGAGCAGAAAGTTATAAAGTAATGACACAGATCTCCCCCTTGCCTGGTAAGGTAGTCGAAGCAGCACTCACGGTACCCTCGGGCTCGGTGTCGGACAGCTCCACGTAAGTCTCCTCGGCGGTCTCAGGTGCTAACGTAAGGTACCGGCAGGAAAAGGCACACAAGTAAGCAACTGCAGTAACTCAAACAAGGATGGCATGATCAGGTTTTATCTACATGATATGACCCTGTCTAGGCAAGTTTAAATGAAGGTGATGACGACAAGTCATCACTTCCATATGCAATTTATTTACATGTAAAGGTTTTGGCCTGAGCCTTAACTTAGGTGTAAATAGCATGACATGAACAGCAAAGCATTACAGGAATTTAAATAACATGAAAGTAAAACAATGATTCCGGAGACGGAGCAGTGTCGGTGAAAATGACACTTAAGAAGGTGCAACAATTGTTGGAGGTCAGCCACATAGCATATGACAATATGTTAAGGCTGACTTGAAGAGAAAGATGGCATGGAACTGTCTTGACAAGATCAGATGAACAACATTTCAGATGCACTGAAGCTGAGATGTTGCAGTCAGGCAGACAGAAAGCTTCTGGGCCAGGTGATCACACCTTGTCTCAAAAGTTGCTCAACACAACAATAAAACATCACCACTGAACTCCTTGCAGAAAAGTACCCCAAAAACATATATAATATGCCTCCATTTGAATTTGCATAAGCAGTTGCAAATTCAACTGAAATTCAGGGGGCTGAGTGCAAAATTGCACCTCATGAATTTTTGAAAAGGTTCAGTTGATGAAAAGATTATCACCGTGCAACTCCTTGTGCAAAACTACCCAAAAATCATATATGATATGGGCAATTTGCAAATTGAACCAATCTCCAAAAATAAAGAAAAGCAAAGGGGTTTATTTGCAAAATGACACAACTCCAATTTTTAGAAGGGTCAGATGCAAAAGTGAGTATCACCACTGTGTTCAGTAGCTCAAAATACCCCAAAAACATATATGGGATGCCCCTGTTTGAATAGTTGGTCAAATTCAGAACTGAATTTGAAATTCAAACTCAAATGAATTTAAAACAGAAAAGAAAAAGAATAAATAAAAAGAAAAGGGGTCCAGCCCACTTGGGCTGAATCCAACCCGCAGCCCACTGCTGCTGTTGCTGCTGCTGCTCCCCTGCTGCGCTAAGGTAAATGGGCCGAGCCCAGTGGCTCGCACGCCAACTCCAAACGAAGCAAAAATGGGGGTTTAATCGAACCCAGGGGGGTTCGAACCCGCGCCCTCGCGCTGCAGCAACAGGTACTCGACCAGCTCGGCTACGGATCGGGTTGTGACAGGGAACAGGTCGCGCTGGATATCAACTAGCTACGGCTGCTATGACTGAATCGAACACAACCCGAACTGAACTCGGTTCAGTCGACGGGTGACGAGCAGAAAGACGAGGCCTTGCTCGCGTTTGAGGTCGATCCAGGACCCCAGTACACGGAGGCTGCACTGCATCAACTCGTGCACTACGACTGCTCTGCATCTCGCGAACGGAGCAGGCCGGCGTGATCTGAAGCAAGAAAAAGGAGTGCCTTGCCACTGACAGACGCAGGTTCAGGCTTCAGGTTCCGCGAGCGGTGGCTTCCGGCGTCGATGCCATCCTCTACAGGGCACCACGACTCCACTGCTCGCTGCTGGACTGAGCTGGACGTGCCGTGATCCCATTTGCGCTAAGACAAACTCGCCGCGCTACGAAACGGAGCTACACCTCGCCGGAAAACTACGGCGGAACCGGTTCTTGCAGAAACAGGGGAGGAGGGGAACGGAGCTCACAGCGGGCAAAAGGAATCGAGCGGGCTCGGAGGAGGTCGTGCTGGGCGTTGCTGCCGACGTCGTGGACGAAGGCGACCTGTGCTGCGCGGAGTTCAAGCCATGGACCTCCTGTCCATGGCGGAATCGGCCGGAACAGAGGAGGGGATCGGGAGAGGCGGCGGCGCCCGAGGAGGAAGACGGCTAGGGCTTGAAGGAGGGGTGCTGGGCGCAATATAAAGGAGAGGGAGGAGGCGACGTGGACGCAGCAGGTCCAGGCGTCTCCCCACGGCGCCATGTGCGTGCTGGAAAAGGTGAAGGGAGGAAGGGGATGACACGCGGGCCCCGGTTGGCAGCGAGAGAGAGAGGAGTGAAGAAAAAGAAAAAGAAACGGGCGCGCACTGGTGGGCTGAGTCCAGCGGCCCAGTTGGGCTGGAGGGAGAAGAAAAAGGAGAAACAGCCCGTTCCAGAAGAAAATGAGCAGCAGGAAGAAATAAAGGAAAAAGGAAAAGACTTGGGGTCATAAAAATATTCCAAATAATTTTATAAATCCCCTAAAAGGATGTTTGATCATCCAAAATTGGTTTGACCATTTTTGCATGCAGTGAAAAAATGTCCACAAGCAAAACAGTACCTTTTCTATTTAAAATTAAATAGAAAAGGACTTTGGAGAGTTTTTGAGAGAAAAATAAAAGGTTCAAAATTCCATGAGTTTGGAATTCCTAATCCTTGCATTTTTCTGGATTTTCAAAGGTGGTTTGACCAATTTTGGCAACAACAAAAATGTGGCCCTGTTTTTGAATTCAAAACACTTTGAACTAGAGCTACTGTTTTTGTTGGTGGCAAAATGCCTTGAGGGTTTTAAAACCCTTGCCATATGAAATGAAATGGCTAGGTCAAGTTTGGGATCAAGAGGAGTGAGCATGTGGCAAGGAAAATTCCATGACTGCCCTTCTTGATCCACTTTGCATGCAAAAGAAACCAACCCAAAATGACTCCAATCTCCATGCTAATTTGAATCACCACATGAAAAGAGTAAACTTCCACCATGCCAAGTTACAAATCCAACAGAGAAAGTAAAATACATGGTGATAGCAACTTATTACATGTGGGCTGTTACAGCTCTCCCCCACCAACACAGGATCTCGTCCCGAGATCTAAGCAAGAAAAAGCTCGGGATACTCGGAACGGAGATGATCTTCACGCTCCCACGTTGCTTCCTTCTCCGAGTGATGTGCCCATTGCACCTTGAGGAACTTGACGATCTTGTTACGAGTCTTGCGCTCTGACGAGTCAAGAACACGGACTGGACGCTCTGAGTAAGAAAGATCCGCACTGAGCTGGATCTCGCCCAAGTCCACTGCCTGCTCTGGCTGCTTGAAACACTTCTTCAACTGAGACAGGTGAAACACATCATGCACCATAGTCAAACTGTCTGGAAGCTCGAGGCGGAACGCAAGAGGTCCCCGAGTCTCGAGAATGCGGAACGGACCAACGAACCTGGGAGCCAACTTGCCTTTGATCCCAAAGCGGTGAGTGCCTCGAAGTGGAGACACTTTGAGGCATGCGAAGTCACCAACTTTGAAGTCAACACCACGGTGCTTCTTGTCATAATAGGCCTTCTGCCTAGACTGTGCTGCCTTTAGGTTCTCTCGGACAATCTGCACTGTGTCCTCAGCCTCTTGGATCACATCTGGACCGAACAGCTGCCTCTCGCCTGTCTCGGACCAGTTCAAAGGAGTCCTGCACTTGCGACCATACAACACTTCAAACGGTGCTGCCTGCAGACTTGCTTGATAGCTGTTGTTGTAAGAGAACTCAGCATACGGTAAGCATTCCTCCCACTTCATGCCAAATGAGATGACACATGCCCTCAACATGTCCTCAAGAATTTGATTCACACGCTCAACCTGCCCACTGGTCTGAGGGTGATAAGCGGTACTGAACAACACTGTCGTACCAATGGCCTTTTGGAAGGCCTGCCAGAACTTGGAGGTGAAAAGACTGCCTCGATCAGAACTGATCTTCTTGGGGATGCCATGCAAAGATACAACTCGTGCGGTGTACAAATCCGCCAACTGAGCTGCTGAAATGGAGTCCTTCACTGGGAAGAAGTGGGCAACTTTGGAGAGATTGTCAATGACAACAAAGATGGCATTGTTCTTCTTCTGCGACAAAGGAAAACCCATGATGAAATCCATCTCGATGTGATCCCACTTCCACTCTGGAATTTCAATTGGCTGAAGCAGCCTTGCAGGCCTCTGATGCTGTGCCTTCACTCTCCTGCACACATCACACTGAGAGACAAAACGGGCAACATCCCGCTTCATACGAGTCCACCAAAAGCTCTGCTTGAGATCCTGATACATCTTGGTGCTACCAGGGTGGATAGACAGCTTTGAGTCATGGGCCTCCTTCAAGATGACCTCTCTGAGACCTCCCTCTTTGGGAACAACAACTCTCTCTTCGAACATCACGGTGCCGTCATTATGCACTGAAAAGCAACCGTACTTCGGAACTGAGGCGGCAACACCCTGCTTGACTTTCTGAATCATCAAGCTACCAGACTGAGCCTCACGAATCTTCTCACGGATAGTGGGCTCTATCACAAGGTTGGCTAGATAGCCTGCTGGAACAAGTTCAAGATTGAGCCTGCGAAAGGCCTCACATAAATCTGGGTGTATCTTCTGCACCTGGACACTGTTGCAATCACCCTTGCGGCTCAACGCATCAGCTATGACATTCGCCTTGCCAGGCGTATACTGAATATCCACGGAGTACTCAGTAATAGTCTCGAGCCACCTCCTTTGCCTCAAGTTCAGGTTAGGCTGCGTGAACAAGTACTTTAAGCTTTTGTGATCAGTGAACACATCAACCTTCCTCCCTAGGAGGAGGTGTCGCCAAGTAACCAACGTATGAATCACTGCAGCCAGCTCAAGATCGTGGGTCGGATAGTTCCTCTCAGCCTGCTTCAATTGTCTGGAGGTGTACGCCACAATACTCTTTCCCTGCATCAATACTCCGCCAAGGCCATTCAACGAGGCATCACAGAACACCTGAAACGGCTGTGATTCATCTGGCGGCGTAAGGATCGGAGCTGTGGTCAGCCTTATCTTCAACTCATCAAAAGCTGCCTGGCAAGCCTGTGACCAAACGTACTTCTTGCCCTTGCACAACAGTTCAGTCATCGGCTTTGCTATCTTGGAGAAATTCTCGACAAACTTCCTGCAATAGCTGGCAAGTCCGAGAAAGCTCCTCAACTGTTTGACATCTTTCGGCGGAGTCCAATCTTGAATCGTCCGGACCCTGTCTGGGTCAATAGCAATGCCCTCTGAGGAAATGACATGGCCAAGAAAGTTGACCTTGTTCATCCAGAATTCACACTTGGAAAACTTGGCATAAAACTGGTGATCTCTCAACTTCTGCAACACCAATCTGAGATGCTCCTCATGCTCAGCCTCTGACTTGGAGAAGACAAGGATGTCGTCGAGGTAGAGGAGTACGAACACGTCTAGCCACTCTTGGAAGAGATAGTTCATGGCCCTCATGAACGTCGGAGGTGCGTTTGAAAAGACAAACGTCATGACCGTAAACTCGTACAGGCCATATCGAGTGCGGAAAGCTGTCTTAGGAATGTCCTCCTCACGGACACGAATCTGGTGGTACCCCATCTTTAGGTCAAGCTTTGAAAACACCTTTGCTCCATGCAACTGTTCGAACAAGTCATTGATGTTGGGCAAAGGGTATTTGTTTTTGATCGTCTTCTTGTTGATACCACGGTAGTCTTGAACCAACCGACTAGTACCATCTTTCTTCTTCACAAAAAGACACGGGGCACCCCAAGGGGAAGTGCTCGGACGAATGAGCCCATCCTTCTCAAGCTTCACCAACTGCTCTTTCAACTCAATCAGTTCTTCCGGACACATCTTGTAAGGCTGCCGAGATATCGGCTGTGTACCAGGTTCTAGCTCGATCACGAACTCAATAGCACGCATGGGTGGAATACCTGGCAACTCCTCTGGAAAAACATCTGGAAACTCTCGAACAACTCTGACCTCCTCGATCAATGGAGCAACTCCAGCATTCAGAGCGTACAACTGTGTTGATCCCACTGTTGAGCTACAAGTGTACCAAATCTCTGCGCCTGAATCGTGCGTCAGCAACACCGTCTTGGACGGACAATCAATCTTGGCCTTGTACTTGACAAGCCAATCCATGCCCAAGATGACATCAATGTCGGAACGGGTTAAGACTATCGTTGATGCTGAAAAGATAGCACCCTGGATAGAGATCTCCACATCTGGAACAAAAGCAGTGGAGTTTGTCTTGGAACCCGGAGAAACAATAGACAACTGCTGAGACAAACCCTGAGGGTGTAGCTCGGCACGCTCAACGAAAGGTCTTGAGACAAAAGAGTGGGAAGCTCCGGAATCAAACAACACTGAAGCTGGAACTGAACATACAAGCAACCTACCAAGCACAATCTCGGACGACTGCTGAGCCTCTGCCACAGTCACGTTGTTCACCCTGAGCGCTCGTGGCTGGGCCCGCACCATCGCGTTGCTCGGTGTAGAGCGAGGTGGAGGCGGAGGCAGCCTGGCGTAACGAGGGTCGGTGCACTGCGGAGACTTGTGGCCCGGCTTTCCACACTTGAAGCACGTGATCTCTGGCCTGGGCTGGCCCTGTGGAGCAGGCGGCCTCGCGTGTGGTGGAGTAGAGCGAGGTCCGTGCTGCACTGGGACGGGAGGGCGGGCAAAAGTGCGGACCACTGCCCCCCTCGGCTGGAACTGCTGACGCTGCGGCTGAGGCTGTGACTCTGAAACCCAGGACTTGGCCTTCTTGTGGATCATCACTGCTGAACTGTGCTCTCTCTGCTTCCTCTTCTCTGCGGAACGCTCCGCCTCAGCTGACTCCTGTCTGATAGCCTGGTCGACGAACTCTGAGAACAGGCTCGGCGTGGACAAGGTGAGCGCATACTTGATGTCCGGGGCAAGACCACCGCGGAACCTGGCAATGCGCTTGGTCTCTGACGAGACCTCCTCTGGAGCGTACCTGGCAAGCCTGACGAAGGCCAGGTTATACTCCTTCACAGATCTGTCCCCCTGCCTCAGAGCTAAGAACTCCTCGCGCTTCCTCTCGATCAGACCACTGGGAATATGAGCAGCTCTGAAATCCTTGACGAAGTCATCCCACGTGATCTCTGTCTCACCCTTGTTCTCCTTGTACGTCGAGAACCAACTGCCTGCAGCACCCTGGAGCTGGAAGGAGGCGAAGGTGACGTAGTCGACGGTTCTGACGGAGTTGGCCTTGAAGTGCTTCTTGATCTCTGCAATCCAGTCATCCGCCTCCAGCGGGTCTCGAGCCTCGGAGAACCTGGGAGGGCTGATCGCAAGGAACTGCTGCAGCGTAGTGTACTGTGGACGATCATTCCTCTGAGCACCCTGGAGCTGCAGCATCTGAAGGATCGCAGCTGTGCCCTGAGCCACTGCAGCTACAGCCTCCCCAAGGATAGGGTTCTCTGGCGGCGGCATGTTCGCTCTTGGCATCCTGTATACAGGAACACTTATGAGAACATGAACGAATCATTGAAGTAACCAGAGTTAAAGCAAAATTGACAACAAAACTTCCTCATGAGGTATGAGAAAGCCGAAGGCTGAAATTCCACCAAGGTTAACCCGGAAAGTCGATAACTAGGTGCTACTGGAATTCCCAAACCAAGAACATCTGAATCCAATATAATAATGTGCTAGCGAGCACACAACAATATATATACGAGCGGTTGGAAACCTGCACAATGAGACATCTGCCCTGAGCGGCCCGCCATCACGGTCGTCCATAGGGGAAAGACACCACATCCATATTACCATAGGATGCCCGCCAATCCTGTATAGACGGTTCACCTGGGGTACGCCGTAAGCGAGGTAGAGCAGTCAACCCCAAGTGGCGGCTCAGTGGTCTCAAAGACGCCAACACATCTCGTCGCTAGCAAAACATTATAGAGGAATCGGAGTCTCATGTAAACGAGAACCTAGATTGTTTTGAAAGGGGATAAGTTGCAAAGACAAAACATCGTTTCACTTCCTCACGGAAAAAGGGGTGGGAGGGTGGGATAAGGAGAAAACAGAAAGAGGTCCTACTCTCCGAATTTTTTTCCTATATAACTACCAAAATAGTTTCTAGACTCAACTTCGGCCAGTAAAGGGTCCTACAGTCAGTCCTGCTCTGGTACCAAGTTGTAAGGCCCCCGATGCGGTACTAACTCTAACTAGTCGCTTTCGCGTCCGGTCGGAGTTAGAAGCGCATCAAACGCCACCGGCGCACGACACTCGCACTCGTGTCGCTGCCGGATTCTCGACAACAGGTATAAAAACACAACTCTACAAGAAAAGAGAAATACATATATAGAGATAATAGATCAGGGCATACAACGCCACTGTCCAAAATACATAACATCTCATGAATATAAGTCGTCAGTACATCAAGCGGAAGCAAGTCGGACCGGGTACGGTCAAGACACAAATTACCCTAGAGAGGGCTGCACATAAATCCACCCACGGGAACGTTTGAGCCCAACTAAGGATCCTACTGGTCGGAGTAGTCGTACTCGTCGTCATCCTCCGGGGGCACCTCCACGAAGTATCGTCCAGTGCTGGGGTCGAAGTAGTAGTCCACTGCAGCGGCCGATCAGGCAAAGCGGTAAAAGCGGAAAAGTAAACGGGGGTGAGAACATATCATTACGGAATAACTAACGCTACAGGTAAGGTAAAGGTAGAGACAGTTTGCAACCGTACTAGCATATATGGTGGCTACACGTTCTATCAGAATAAGGATGAGATCCAAGAAGTTGCGGTGACAACGTGTCGTAAGTCAGCTATCCACCTACTTACGCAAGCATAACACAACCTTGTTTCCCTCTCGGTCTCCCTGGACGAAGAAAGACAACCAAGGCACGCACACGGTTTGTCAAGTTTTATAGTCTGAAATTCATTGATGTTATTCTATGAACAAGGAGTAGGTCTCAAGTAGTCCATAACCGCGGACACGGCTTTTCGAAAAGATTTACCCTGCAGGGATGTACCAACTGTCCATCATAGACGTCGCATGTACGCCCGGTTTCCACTTGGCTAGGTAAGCGCCTGAAACTCCGGAACGTCAGAGTCCCTCTAACTAGCAACACACATATCCGGGTGGCCCCCGGGGAGTCGACATTCAATCCGGGAGCTGGCCACGCTCTTGGATCGGCCTCTTCCGTATCAACAGGGTTTGGGTTACCGGTGAAGCCTCACATGGGGACCGGGCCCTCGCCGGTCAGTCTGGGGCCAGCCAAGAAACTATGTCCTCCTGGCCCTGGTTTGGTTTGGAAACAACTGGGGATCCAACCAGCACACACACGTTGCAAATGTAAATCAGCTTGGGCCACCACTAGAATGTATGAAGCTAGGTAGGTAAGACAAGGGGGCCCCATAAAACCCCACACACGATTAGGCACGCTCGTCAAGAAACACAATACCCGGAACTCGGGTCCTAGGTGACTCAAATGGAACAAAACACCAGACGGGAATAGTCCAGCCTTCCACCTTTCGTCGAATGTAAATTAACATCATTTAACAGTAATAAATATCAACCAACTTCTTTTATAGCATGATATCCCAACCATAATTATATAAGGTAAGCAGCAAATTTTCTATCCATACTAAGCAATGGCTGAGCAGCGGTAACTTAGCAGAACAATGGTTTGCTGGGATGTGGGGATCATGGCTGTATGGGTTTAAACATGGCATAATGTAGATAGGATCAAGCAATAACGTTCTAGATTTACAGCTAGGCACGAGCAGAAAGTTATAAAGTAATGACACAGATCTCCCCCTTGCCTGGTAAGGTAGTCGAAGCAGCACTCACGGTACCCTCGGGCTCGGTGTCGGACAGCTCCACGTAAGTCTCCTCGGCGGTCTCAGGTGCTAACGTAAGGTACCGGCAGGAAAAGGCACACAAGTAAGCAACTGCAGTAACTCAAACAAGGATGGCATGATCAGGTTTTATCTACATGATATGACCCTGTCTAGGCAAGTTTAAATGAAGGTGATGACGACAAGTCATCACTTCCATATGCAATTTATTTACATGTAAAGGTTTTGGCCTGAGCCTTAACTTAGGTGTAAATAGCATGACATGAACAGCAAAGCATTACAGGAATTTAAATAACATGAAAGTAAAACAATGATTCCGGAGACGGAGCAGTGTCGGTGAAAATGACACTTAAGAAGGTGCAACAATTGTTGGAGGTCAGCCACATAGCATATGACAATATGTTAAGGCTGACTTGAAGAGAAAGATGGCATGGAACTGTCTTGACAAGATCAGATGAACAACATTTCAGATGCACTGAAGCTGAGATGTTGCAGTCAGGCAGACAGAAAGCTTCTGGGCCAGGTGATCACACCTTGTCTCAAAAGTTGCTCAACACAACAAGAAAACATCACCACTGAACTCCTTGCAGAAAAGTACCCCAAAAACATATATAATATGCCTCCATTTGAATTTGCATAAGCAGTTGCAAATTCAACTGAAATTCAGGGGGCTGAGTGCAAAATTGCACCTCATGAATTTTTGAAAAGGTTCAGTTGATGAAAAGATTATCACCATGCAACTCCTTGTGCAAAACTACCCAAAAATCATATATGATATGGGCAATTTGCAAATTGAACCAATCTCCAAAAATAAAGAAAAGCAAAGGGGTTTATTTGCAAAATGACACAACTCCAATTTTTAGAAGGGTCAGATGCAAAAGTGAGTATCACCACTGTGTTCAGTAGCTCAAAATACCCCAAAAACATATATCGGATGCCCCTGTTTGAAAAGTTGGTCAAATTCAGAACTGAATTTGAAATTCAAACTCAAATGAATTTAAAACAGAAAAGAAAAAGAATAAATAAAAAGAAAAGGGGTCCAGCCCACTTGGGCTGAATCCAACCCGCAGCCCACTGCTGCTGCTGCTGCTGCTGCTCCCCTGCTGCGCTAAGGTAAATGGGCCGAGCCCAGTGGCTCGCACGCCAACTCCAAACGAAGCAAAAATGGGGGTTTAATCGAACCCAGGGGGGTTCGAACCCGCGCCCTCGCGCTGCAGCAACAGGTACTCGACCAGCTCGGCTATGGATCGGGTTGTGACAGGGAACAGGTCGCGCTGGATATCAACTAGCTACGGCTGCTATGACTGAATCGAACACAACCCGAACTGAACTCGGTTCAGTCGACGGGTGACGAGCAGAAAGACGAGGCCTTGCTCGCGTTTGAGGTCGATCCAGGACCCCAGTACACGGCGGCTGCACTGCATCAACTCGTGCACTACGACTGCTCTGCATCTCGCGAACGGAGCAGGCCGGCGTGATCTGAAGCAAGAAAAAGGAGTGCCTTGCCACTGACAGACGCAGGTTCAGGCTTCAGGTTCCGCGAGCGGTGGCTTCCGGCGTCGATGCCATCCTCTACAGGGCACCACGACTCCACTGCTTGCTGCTGGACTGAGCTGGACGTGCCGTGATCCCATTTGCGCTAAGACAAACTCGCCGCGCTACGAAACGGAGCTACACCTCGCCGGAAAACTACGGCGGAACCGGTTCTTGCAGAAACAGGGGAGGAGGGGAACGGAGCTCACAGCGGGCAAAAGGAATCGAGCGGGCTCGGAGGAGGTCGTGCTGGGCGTTGCTGCCGACGTCGTGGACGAAGGCGACCTGTGCTGCGCGGAGTTCAAGCCATGGACCTCCTGTCCATGGCGGAATCGGCCGGAACAGAGGAGGGGATCGGGAGAGGCGGCGGCGCCCGAGGAGGAAGACGGCTAGGGCTTGAAGGAGGGGTGCTGGGCGCAATATAAAGGAGAGGGAGGAGGCGACGTGGACGCAGCAGGTCCAGGCGTCTCCCCACGGCGCCATGTGCGTGCTGGAAAAGGTGAAGGGAGGAAGGGGATGACACGCGGGCCCCGGTTGGCAGCGAGAGAGAGAGGAGTGAAGAAAAAGAAAAAGAAACGGGCGCGCACTGGTGGGCTGAGTCCAGCGGCCCAGTTGGGCTGGAGGGAGAAGAAAAAGGAGAAACAGCCCGTTCCAGAAGAAAATGAGCAGCAGGAAGAAATAAAGGAAAAAGGAAAAGACTTGGGGTCATAAAAATATTCCAAATAATTTTATAAATCCCCTAAAAGGATGTTTGATCATCCAAAATTGGTTTGACCATTTTTGCATGCAGTGAAAAAATGTCCACAAGCAAAATAGTACCTTTTCTATTTAAAATTAAATAGAAAAGGACTTTGGAGAGTTTTTGAGAGAAAAATAAAAGGTTCAAAATTCCATGAGTTTGGAATTCCTAATCCTTGCATTTTTCTGGATTTTCAAAGGTGGTTTGACCAATTTTGGCAACAACAAAAATGTGGCCCTGTTTTTGAATTCAAAACACTTTGAACTAGAGCTACTGTTTTTGTTGGTGGCAAAATGCCTTGAGGGTTTTAAAACCCTTGCCATATGAAATGAAATGGCTAGGTCAAGTTTGGGATCAAGAGGAGTGAGCATGTGGCAAGGAAAATTCCATGACTGCCCTTCTTGATCCACTTTGCATGCAAAAGAAACCAACCCAAAATGACTCCAATCTCCATGCTAATTTGAATCACCACATGAAAAGATGTAAACTTCCACCATGCCAAGTTACAAATCCAACAGAGAAAGTAAAATACATGGTGATAGCAACTTATTACATGTGGGCTGTTACATGATTCCTTGCTTTCCCCCTCGATCTGTCGTCGTAACCGTCGATCACGTGGGCCACGGCCGCCATGAACGCGCTCGGGCCGCCCCCTGCTCCCCTCCCCTATGTGTGCCCGCGCGGGGCTTATCATCACTCGCAGCCGTGGGCTGCTGCCGCCGGCGCCGCCCGCCCTTAGCCACCCCGCCGCACGCTCCTGCAGGCCGCCTCGAGCCACAGCGGCTCGCTGCCGCCGTCCACGCTCCTGTGTTCTGCATGTGGCCTGTTAGGCCACTAACTGGTGGACCCAACCCCTTTTGGTTTAGCCCCTAATCCCTCTTAATAAAATTAATAACCCCCTAACCACAATGACACATGGGCCCCACTGTTAATTGGTTTAATTAAAATGAGTATTATAAATTTCTAGAGAATGACATGTGGGCCCATGTGCCAGTTTAATTAAATTAAATGTTTTATCTGCCCCTGTGTATGACATGTGGGACCCCACTGTTAATTATATTAAATAAAATGTTTTCTTTAATGTGGGGCTGACCAGTGGGACCCACTGGTCAGGTTTGACCAGTCAACCTCTCTGTGGATAATGTTGATTTAATAATTAAAAGAAAATCTAGAAAATAATTCAAATTGAATAAAACTTTGAAATTCAATATCTTTTAAACCGTAACTCCGATGAAAATAATTTATATGTCAAAATTGATCAGAAAAATACACCGAATATGGATACACTATCTGTATGTCTACCACCCCCCCTCTAACACCACGAACATCGAACCGTCCCCCTCCGGACCGACTGTCCGATGTTTGCCCGATACCGATAAACTATCCGGATGAATTTATTTCGAACGCGTAAGTTGTTCGGAATAGATCAACTAACCCGGATACACCACCCACACATGTGTCCGATGTTCACGACACCTCCGGCATGATATCTCCTCCCTCCGGACCCCTATCCGATAATCACCCGGAGCTGGCAGTTCATCCCCGGATGAATTCCCGCTCCGAGCAACGTGCATTGCACTGCGTTAGAACACCGTTAGCATTACCTCTGTCTTGTTATGCATCTGTTTTTATATGCTTTCTTGTATTTACTGTTTCTCCCCCCCCCCCCTTAATCTCTGGTAGACCCCGCTGCTGCCGTCGACTACACCGCTGCTGAGTACGACTACTTCGGTGACGACCCTACCCCTACCGTCGAGCTTCCAGGCAAGCAGAGCCATTCTCTTCCCCAGATATCGCCTACCTTTCCGTATTTTCTTGCACTAGGCATTGTTACTGTTGCTGGTACGTTACAATCCTATTCAATTGCATAGCCTGATTTTGTCGCCCCTTGTTGTACCTTCCTTATCCTATGCTGACTGCTATATCTATATATTATATTCAACAGTGAGCCATGAGCATTGTTAGCTAGGATTAGATAACGGGTCGTGGCCACTCAGGGGAGTGACGCGGATACAAAATATATATAACTGCAACAGGTACGGATCAATGCAGACGCCCTAGGGAACCTACAACGGCGAGACTCTGCCGCGTCGCTTCGAGTTTGACTTACGAGTGAACGAACTCGTATTTCACTCTCGTCGGCTCAGTAGCGTAGCATCACCGGGATGATACGAGGTTTACCTCTTTAGTTCATTACGCTGATGTCTCTGTCAAACCTCTTTAAGTGTGCCATCGAGGGTGATACCTCCTGGTTTCACTTAATGGTAGGAACTCGAACCAATTGGTGTCCTTAAAGGTAAGAAGTCGGGCGACCCAACGGTGCCCGCGGGTGGTATTGCGACGAGACGACAGGGAGGGTACGACCAGTGTACCGGTGTGCTTGGCCCCTAATCGTTGGCCTCGAGAGTTACCAAACCACGAAATTCGAGCTCCTCCAGGAGCACAGCGAGACAAGGTAAGGAGACGATTCACCTTGTTGGTAACCGTAGAGACTTGGTGGGACGACAGGGCAGTCACCGATGTACTGGTGGTCCTGGCTGCTGTCGTTGTCCGCGGGTCAGTTAAGTCGAGGCAACGATAACGGTTGTCCCGCAAGTTAATAAAATTACTAATGGTTCAGTGGATGTCTTGAGTTGGCTATATGCCATGTACGCACTACCTACCCGTGGGAATTACGAGTTATGGGCTCCTCTGCTTCGTAGTGTCGTCCGAGGACTCTTCAGACGTCAGAAGTACTGCGGGCTGATTGCCGGGAAGTGGTGTTGTCTTATTTTCTCGCGCAGTGGTGTCTTATTTGGATTTGCTTCAACTTCACTGGCCAGCCACGCACCGTGCAGGAGTACGTTCGGGTTGGGGTCCAAGGCTCGGCGTACTTAGGATTTAGACCAGCGGATGGCCTCTCTTTTGAGTTTGAAAGATGGGCTACAGAGTGTCGGATAGCCTTGGTGGAGCGTTCCCTAACAAGGTGCCCGACACCCTGGAGATCCGTGCGTGTAGTGTAACACAAGTGCACCCCTGCAGGGGAGATTAATCTATTCGAATAGCCGTGTCCACGGTAACAGGTCGCTTTATGCTGAAGCTGGATCTTACCACTACAAACTATTATTATTACACCGTATGGTTCCGAGTGTTCTTCCTCGCGGGGATGTCTAGGAGGTGAACTCGGAGGCATTGTTAATTATTACAACTTATTATTATACAATGCTGCAGCAACTTCTGTTGCATTGTTACTTTATGCTTTATATAAACTGTTGGCTGATTCTTACCTCATGCTGGAAGACATCGTCGGAAGATGCTAGTCTTTGATAGGCCTAGCTTCTTACCCTTATTCTGATTTCTATCTTGCAGTCCACTATATATAGCCTCTTCTTTCCGTTGATACAATGCATAATGCTTAGTAGCGGACGTAAGACTCGCGGGTATGCTAGATACTCACCTTTGCTTTATTTCTCCTTTTTCGCTTTGCCTGATCGGCCGCTGCAGCCGACGTTGGAGCCCAGGAGCAGGAGTACCCCGGAGGCGACTACTACGACGTCGAGTTCCCCGTTGACCAGGAGTAGTTCGGTGGATCCCAGGCAGGAGGCCTTGCCTTTTCGATCGAGTGTTGATTTTTGTGCTAGCCTTCTTAAGGCAACCTTGTACCCTTGTGTATGTACTCAGATGCTATTGCTTCCGCTAACTTTGTGCTTTCGAGCTGTTGTATTCGAGCCCTCGTGGCCCCTGGCTTGTATTAAACAGATTGTATTATTTTATTTGTAGAGTTGTGTTGTGATATCTTACCGTGAGTCTCTGATCTCGATCGTGTACCTTGCGTGTATGATTACTGTACACGGTCTGATTTTGGGGGCGTCACAGCTACAAAGAAAGGAAGAGGCTCAAAAGCATGGTTGGTACGCCAAAATAAGTAGAACAAATCCAACTGCATATACTACTAATCATCCACCTTGAGATATCTATCCAGAACATCTCGCTGGTATTAAGTGTCGAGCCCCACCCAAAGTGTAAACCCAAAGCAACAGACAACTGCATTAAAAGAACTTTGTGTAAAGTAAACAATCCTTGCAACCGCGGTTACAAGCACCGTTGTTTTCCCCCTTGTGGCAACAACACATCCCCTAGACTCATGTTTCTGTCACTCAAGCTAGTCATCAAGGGGCATGAACCCACAATCGAGCATAACGTTGCCTCTTTGAGTCACTACCTACTACTTGGCCAAAGCAATAAACAGCAACGGAGAACATGCAATACTCAAGAACAAAAATATAAAAGATAAGAACCAAATATATTACTCTATCACAAACTGAACATAGTCTCATAATCCATCAGATCCCAGCAAACTCAGCATAGAAACAACAGAAAGAATTACATATGTGCCTTGATCATGTACGGCAGCTCACAAGGTCTAATCCATGAAGAACAAAGAGGGGAGGATAACATCACGTAGCTACTCCATAGGTCAATCCTCCCTCCGACAGGGTAGCAGGAAGAGGTCTGTTGGCTCTCCCGATCTTGGAAGCGCGGCGGCGGCGGAACAGAGGCGAGATCGCGAAAAAGGGTTCTGTCTCCGGAATAATATCGTCATGGAGAATAAATAGGCGAAGGGGGAAGCCAGGGGGCCACCAGGTGTCCAGGCAGCCCCCTGGCTCGGCCTAGCCCTAGGGCGCGCCACCAGGGCGCCTGGACCCCTGTTGGTGGCCCTCTGGACCCACCCAGGTGTTTCCGGAAGCTTCCGTTACGCTGATTTTCCCCATATTTTGGAGAACTTTTAATATGGGGGAAACCTGAAATAGAAAAACAGCAGAAAACAAGAACTGGCACTGGGGTGCACTGGGTTAATAAGTTAGTCCAAATATGATCGAAAGTGTGTGAAAGTGTATCTAGATCATAGCAATATCACACAAAACATGCATGGAGCAAGCAGAAATTATAGATACGTTTGGGACGTATCACTTGCTCGCGCTCATCCAATTCATGAGTGCTCAAAGTCAAAAGGGAGAGGATCAGTTTCACTTGTACCTTACTAGTGGTCTGGGGATGAGTGAAAATAAGATCCCGAAGAAGACTAAGTGTGAAACTTTAGTAGATTGAGTTTTCAATTAAATTATATATATATTCTCTAATCTCATCTCCCATTTCTTGCATGCAAATACCATTTGGAGACATTCGAGTCACGGACAGCGAGAGCTCTTTCACCTTTATGATTATGCTTTGCTAGAATCAATACTAAGACTCTTGCTTGTTATTATCTTGGCTTGAATTGCACATCTTACTTGATTTACTTTGAAGTTCTTATATGTGTGTTAGCATGTCACAACAGAAATTATCTGTGTTATCATTTACATACTCGAGGACGAGCAGGAATTAAGCTTGGGGATGTTGATACGTCCCAAACGTATCTATAATTTCTGCTTGTTCCATGCACATTTATGTTACATTGCTACATGTTTTGCTACACTTTTATATCATTTTACTAATATTTGGACTAACCTACTAACTCAGTGCACTTAGTGTCAGTTTATGTCTACTGATGTCTTTAGTTGCAGTGATTTTCCCCCAATTTAAAATGCTCCAAAAATCATAATAACAATCAGCGAGATGGAAGCTTCCGGGAACCCCGAAGGAGGGCCAGCGGAGCCCCACCTGGCGGCCAGGTGGCGCGGCCCCACCCCTAGCTGCGCCACCAGGGCGCTTGGGAGCCCTAGGTGACCCCTGGCTCCCACTTTGGCCTATATTACCTCTTCATCCAGGAAACCCTCGAGGAGAAACCAGGATCGCGAAATACCTCTCTGCTCTGCCTCCGCCGAGCTTCCAAGATCGGGAGCACCAGAAGACCTCTTCCCGGCACCCTGCCGGAGGGAGGATTGACCTCCGGGAGCTTCTCCACCAACATGGACGCTTCCCGGATGTGTCGTGAGTAGTCCCCCTTGGACCATGGGTCCATGACCAATAGCTATGTGATGTCTTCTCTCCAATCTTGTTCTTCAATGTTTAGCCCTTGTGAGCAGCCCTACATGATCAAGGCACCTATGTAATTTTCTTGTTGTTGCTATGTTCTGTTTGCTGGGATCCGATGGATTATGAGATTATGTTCATATTGTGACGAGTTATATATTTGGTTTACCTTTTATATTTTTTTCTTGAGTAATTCTTGCATGTTCTCCGTTGCTTTTTATTGCTTTGGCCAAGTAGTAGATAGTAACTCCAAGAGGGAGCGTTATGCATGATTGTGGGTTCATGCCCCCCGATGTCTAGCTTGAGTGACATAAACATGATACTAGGGGATGTGTTGTTGCCACCAAAGAGAAAACAATGGTGCTTGTAACCGCGGTTGCAAGGAATGTTTACCTTAGCATAGATTGTTAATGAAATTGTCTGTTGCTTTTAGTTTACACTTCGGGTGGGGCTCGAAACTTAATACCAGCGAGATGTTTTGGAAAGATATCTCAAGGTGGATGATTAGTGAGTAGATGCAGATGGATTTCGGTCTACTTGTCTTGGCGTACTGCCCATACTTTTGAGCCTCTTACTTTACATTAGCATAATTAGCATTGCGGTGCGTTTATAATTTTGTCAATTTCCCACCTATAATTTGTTCTCCCAGCTTGGTTGTTTTATCGTCTTTTGGGAGAGATACATTACTAGTGAACATCATGGGACCGCGGTACATATTTCCACCACTGTTTACACCTCCACTTATTTACTGCTTTTACTTTCAGTTGCTATCATTATCACTACTATCTACCCTTGAGTTAACCTCTCTGTACTCGTTGGGAGCAAAGTTATTTGTTGATTTGTGCAGGTACGCGTCTTCTATAATCGCCAGAGCAGAAGACACCTACTTGCGGGTCCTTGGAGTCCTCCTGGTTCGATAAACCTTATAGTCCTCGTGTAAGGGAAATTTTCTGCTATCTACATCTCACCTTCCACTTGGGGTAACCAAAGAGGAGCACTACTTCAGTGCCATAAATGCCCCGCTAGAAGAGGCATCAAGCATATCTCTATCTTGACGAGAAAGTCTTGCATAAAAAAATGTAAGAATAATATCCTTGGGGAGCTCATGATTGGGACATTTGATCATTAGGGTTTCAATCTCACCCAAGATTTGGCGATACTTTCTTTGTTACGAGACAGAAAGTTATAAATATAGTTCATGTCTCGATGTATTTCATGAAGAGGGTAAAACTTTGTATAAAAAAGAGACATAAGCTCTTCCCAATTCAATAGATGAGAGTTATCGAGAAGCTTATACCAATCCCAAGATTTATTTATAAATGATAGAGAGAATCATTTCCTCATGAAAAAAATCCCTGGATACGCCTGCCAGCTTAAATAAGGCACATAATTTTGAAAGATAGAGCAAGTGATCACCGGGATGTCCATCTCCTGCATAACGATTAGCCATGACATACCAGTTGGTATTTTAAAAGGAACAATTTCAGTAGGTGGAGGATCTTTCTCCATCAAAAATGTGGTGGGACGGTCCCCCACAAGCAAGGAACCAAGAGCATAATTATCCATAAGGATAAAAGGTTGTAACAGCAAAATAAAACAACACGTATAGTATAAAGATTTCCTTACCAAGTGCGCTACACTCCCCGACAACGGTGCCAAAAAATGGTCTTGATGATCGACAAGTGTAGGTGATCTATCGTAACCTTTTCGATAAGTAAGGGTGTCGAACCCAACGAGGAGCAGAAGGTAATGAAAAATGATCTTGAGCAAGGAATAATTGGAGGCACTGAAAGGTAACTTTTTATGGGTTTCCGTAATAGTTGACAAATAAATAAAAGGCAAATAAAGTAAATGATGAGGAAGTGCAGCAAGTGGCCCGATCCTTTTGAAAACAAAGGATAAGCGGAAAGATTCTACTTATAAAGGCCAAAGCACTCCTGAGGACACACGGTAGAGGTAGTCAAGTTACTTTCCCCATATTCCGTCTAGTACTATATATTGTTTGGATAAGTGTTGTGTGCGTGAACCTATGCTATCACACCATCTAGACTAAGGAAAGTGCACTCTCACGATTAAACCGCTTTCAAGCATCCACAAATACAAGAGAGAAATTAATGTAAACCTAACCGTAGCAATAAACTCTAGGATCCTACACTCCCTTGTGCAAAAGTACGCAAACTGGGGTTCGGTTTTCTGTCACTCCAGCAACCCATCATAAGCATTCTTTACACACAATGCATTCCCCTAGGTCCTTCAAAAGGTGAAGTGCTATGTAGTCTAAGTTCACATAGCACCACTAGAAGAATGACACCATAACTTAAATATCAAACCAACACATATTACTTCAACATCATATGACTACTAAAAACAAGACTTCCCCCATGTCCTCAAGACTAAAGTGACTACTCACAAGACATAAAAGAGATCATGATCAGAGGTGATAAATATTTTGTGAACAATCTGATCATAACACTAATTCTCCAACAAAACTCAATAGCATCAACCACCAAGTAGTAATCAACACTGATAAAGTAGAGGAGATGAATAGTGCAAGGTACAACACGGATTGTAATGGTAAAGTGAGACAGATGAGGATGGAGATGGTGCTGGTGTTGGGGATGATGGCGATGATGATCTCAATGATGCCCGTGACGATGGTGATGGCGGTGATGACGATCTCCCCCTCCGGGAGGAGTTCTCCTCGGCGGAATCTGCCCGCCGAAATGGTATTTTCTTCTCTCGTGGTTTCCGCCTCGCAGCGGTGGTGGAACTTATAATCTAAGTTGCCCCCCAAAGAATTAGGTTTCGAGAAGTATATATGTGAAAGGATACGCCTGGGTTGGGGCCCCCCACCAGGCAGCCAGGAGGTGCTTCCTAGGGGTGGCCACGCCACCAGGTGGCCTGGTGGCCCCCCTCCGGGAGTCCTTCTGCATGTCGTCTTTAATTCTTCTGAAAATAAATCCCTCAAATTTTCAGGTCATTTGGAGTTGTGTAGATATGTCCACTCTATGCGCACGTTTCCCTTCTGATTCCTAGTTCTGTTGTTTCGGCACCGGAAAGTTGTAAACTTTATAAAACAAACCAAAACACCATGAGAGAGGCATCATAATATGAAATATATCAATGAATAGTGGTAAATTATGATACAAAATAGTGATGCATTTTGGACGTATCACCGACGCGCATTGCCAACTCTCCTTCCGTTGTCATGACTGCGCGTCTAGTGGTAATCCCTTATCACGTAGTTCTTATCCAGTAGCAGTGATCTTGGTTCTGCGCAATAGAATTTTTTTTATTCTGCTAGCGTAGCGTGCCGCGTGCCCCCAACACGGGCTAACTAAAGTCTATTGGCGGACGATGAGTGTTGGCGACACACCGAAAATAAAGACCAAATTGTACGTGAACAGAAAACATGGAACTATTTGTTATTTGTCAAAAAAAACTCTTATAAACTTTTTTACTTATGTTTCTCAAGCACCAAATCTAAGAGGAGTGAGGGACATGACGAAGAAGAAGCTCGATATACACGTCCATCCTCATGAAGAAGCAGTCCCTCCCCTTTAGGCATGAGGTCAAACGTCGCGTGGATCTGCTAGAAAGGCACGTTATGCCTGATGAACTTCTCCAACTCCATCTCCTTCCTCATGTACGTCTTGGCGATGTCCGGGAGTTTGGTGTGTGGCTTTAGTTTCCAAAGAAGGTGTTTTTTAGGGTTTTCTCATTGAGTAAGTTCATAAGGTGGGTCTTCAAAACTTCCTCCTTCTGTGGAAAACCCACCTAATACATGGCCACACCCCACCTCTGCACTCAGATTTCAAGACCTGGTACAAAACCGAGGATAAATCAGTGTTCACAATGGTCAAATGCAAGTCTATCAAAAACATACACTATGAGAACACATTCAATGGAAAATATCATGGCTTCAATGTGGCTAGTGCACTCCACAAACCTGTCAACTTCGGTGTTCATCATCTCGATAATCACCTGGAGCAGAACTCAACCGTGACCTTTTGATAAAATGGTGCATCCCATGAACACATTGAGGTAATAATGTATTCTCATGCAGAGAACTTAACAAGCCTCTTGCACTACTTGGTGTGATTTTTTGAGTTTACAAAGGATCCAAACTTCTTAGCGGAAAATTGTCATGTTGCCAAAGTTCAGTGTGTTGTCCCTAAACATTTATCAAAATGTTATTTTTTCTTTATTTCTGAAAATAACAACATCCAGTGCCTTGTTCGTATTTTTCATGGTTCAAGTCCACACACATGATCCTTGATGCCCCAACCATCCTGGACCCTTCCATGGTTTCGTCATCTGAAAATAACACACATAAATTGTCGTTGTATTGTGACGGCAGATGCCATGGGGATGGCTAAAGAGGGGGACAGACCGAGGTGAGTGTCGATGGTGCCGGAGGCGAGATTGGGAACACGCACAATGAGACACCGCGATGTACCCAGGTTCTGGGCTATCCGTAGAGATAAAACCCCTAGTCCTGCTTGTCTGAACTATAGGTGGAATTACAGAGTGCTCCTTGAGATGTATATGTGCTCCTGGCCGAGACGATCTGTTACTAGCTAATCTTCTATCTATTCCTCCTCTTCTCATCCTAACCGTGAATGAGTGAGAGCGAGAGATGAATGGAGTGTGAGGGGGAGATAAGAAGGAAACCCTCCTCACCGTGCCATGCCTTGCCCCTTATATAGGTGAGGCAAGGATGCTCATGAGGGTGAGGACACTAGGAAGAAGACAAAAGAGAGTACAAGTGATGTGATGTGTTGATGTGATGTAATGTGACACCACATGAGTACACTATTCATGATGTGACTAAATGTGTCATCTCTTGTCTTATTTTCTTGTCTTGTCTTGTTTGTCTTGTCTTGTCTATGAGATGCTTATGTTGACTTTCGGGAAGCCGAGCTGTGGGCAACTGACAGTCAGCAGACGAGCAGTCGACAGTCGCTGAGCTGGTTGTCGTACGGGTGCGCGGGCAGTCGGCAGTTGCCGAGCTGGCAGACGGCCAGGGAGTAATCAGCAACCACCGAGCTGGACTGAGGGCACACTCGGTGCCCGATGTGTTGAAAATTGTTCGCCTTTTTGACCCTACCGAGGGTCATTCCCCCTATGATATGGGGTGGCCCGATCTTCTCACTAAGCATACGGTGAATATGAGGGCGATGATAGATAACTCGTATGTAGCCGATGAACTCTCCTTGCTAGATCTCTGTTGCCAATGCGACAACTCTCTACCCTTTGGATATTCACAACTTCACACACTTGCGCAACGTAGCCGTCGACCACGAGACGGTAATTTGCATTCTACTAATTCCCAGTGGAACAACAAATCACACAAAACTTGCAGTAGCAACACTTCAGATCGATACGAATTGAAGTATATGATTCAAGATGAATGCTTGGAGCAATTCTCTACAACTAGGGTTTATCTAAATGTGGTCTAACCCTAAAACGCGTTGGAGGTTTAGTATTTATAAGATAGGGGGTCTAGAGTTGGATACAAGGGTCGCAACCCTAAAATCTGCGCGCAGGCAGTGTCGAACGTCCGGTGGGGATCAGCTGTCCCTCGGGGCCATCGGATGTCCGGTGGATGTCGGAAATCCAGTAGTTATCACGCAAAACTCTTCTGTACTCGGGGCATCCTAATTCCGGCAGCTGTCGGATTTCCGATGTATTTGTCGTCAAAGCTTCAGTCCTCGAGTACCCTATTTCCGGTACTGGTCGGACGTCCGGTGGTCGGACGTCCGATCGCCGTCGGACATCCTGTCCCTGTAGCTTCTGCTTGTCTGGTGGCGAGGCTTCACGCGTCCAGGTCAACAGTGTCGGACGTCCGGTTCCTGGAGAATCAACTTCTTGTTCCCGAACCTCGTCTTCTCCTTTCTTCTTCTCGTCTTCTTCATGGTACCTGATCATGCATACATACATAGACTTAGGCAGTATATAATTCTCATTAAGCACAACATCAGATTTTATTAAGAGCAAGTTCACATGTTGTTCTATTAGCTTTGCACGAGCTCTTGTAATAGGTCCAAGTCTGATTTGATTGGCTTGTTCATCAGGAAGAGTTGCGGATGTATTGTTAGTAGGGATGTCCTCATCATCTCCCCCCCCCCTCCTACAAAACGCGGCGACCTCGACGCTCCAAGGTCATCTCCCATATATGGTGATAAATCAGCAACGTTGAAACTGTTTCTAGCGCCACAGAACTCAGCAATGGGAATATCAATCGAGTAGGCATTGTCATTGATCTTGGCTAACACCTTGTAAGGACCAGCACCACGCGGCTTCAACTTGGAATTCCGCAAGCCCGGAAATATATCCTTGCGCAAATGCACCCAAACCATATCTCCAGGCTGAAATAGGACTTGCTTCCGTGACTGGTTCCGTGCAGCAGCAACGCTCTTGCCTTGTTTCTCAATAGCGTCTCGAGTCTTCTCATGAATCTTCTTCACATAATATGCTCGTTTGGATGCCTCCATATTAACTCGTTCCTGCAATGGGAGAGGCATCAAATCAAGAGGTGTAATAGGTTTGAAACCATATACTACTTCAAAAGGACAAAGTTGAGTAGTAGTGTGTACGGCCCTGTTATAAGCAAATTCCACATGTGGCAAACACTCCTCCCCTTCACGCAGATTTTTCTTGATCATAGCTCACAGTAATTGTGACAATGTTCTATTCACCACCTCCGTTTGACCATCAGTTTGGGGATGACATGTAGTGTTGAACATTAACTTTGTTCCCAACTTTCCCCAAAGTTTCTTCCAGAAGTAGCTCACAAACTTCACATCTCTATCAGAAACAATTGTCTTGGGCACTCCATGCAAGCGTACAATCTCCCTGAAAAATAGGTTAGAACCATGCAACGCATCGTCACTCTTATGGCATGCAATAAAATGTGCCATCTTAGAAAATCGATCCACTACCACAAAGATGCTATCACGACCATGTTTAGTGCGTGGCAATCCTAACACAAAATCCATACTAATATCTTCCCAAGGTGTGGTAGGAGCCGATAGTGGAGTATACAAACCGTGAGGCTTCAGCTTGGACTTGGATGTGTTGCATACAATGCAGCGCCGAACAAACCTGTCCACATCACGCCTCATCCTGGGCCAATAAAAATTATCAGCAAGAATGAGTAGTGTCTTCTCACGCCCAAAGTGACCCATCAATCCTCCTGCATGTGATTCCTGCAACAATAGCAAACTCACAGACGATTCTGGAACACAAAGTTTGTTAGCTCGAAACAGAAATCTATCATGGATGTGGAACTTGTCCCACACATTTCGAAGCAAACACAAACGATATGGTTCAGCAAAATCATGATCAGTTGCATATAAATCACACAAACTCTCTAATCCAGGAATTTTAACATCAAGATGTGTCAATAACATATTCTTCCTAGAAAGAGCATCAACAACAACATTATCTTTCCCTTTCTTATACTTGATGATGTAGGGAAAAGACTCAATGAACTCAACCCACTTAGCTAGGCATCTATGCAAATTAGATTGAGATTTCAGATATTTTAAATCTTCATGATCAGAATGTATGATAAATTCTTTTGGCCACAAATAATGTTGCCAAACCTCAAGAACTCTAACAAGTGCATACAATTCTTTATCATAAACAAGATAATTCAGTCTAGCACCAGAAAGCTTCTCACTGAAATAAGCAATAGGTCTACCTTCTTGCATCAAGACACCACCAATGCCTATACCACTAGCATCACATTCAACTTCAAATTGCTTAGTAAAATCAGGTAATGCAAGTAATGGTGCAGAAGTAAGAAAACGTTTGAGATCATAAAATGCAAGGTCTTGGGCAACGCCCCAAAAAAAAGGCACACCTTTCTTAGTCAACTCATTCAATGGTGCAGCAATAGTACTAAAGTCTTTCACAAAACGTCTATAAAAACCAGCTAAGCAGTGAAAAGTTCGTACTTGACTAACATTCATGTGAGTAGGCCAATTTTGAATTGCTTCAATTTTAGAAGAATCTACTTCTACCCCATGCTTAGATACAACGAGCCCAAAAATATGACCCTATCTTTTGCAAAAGTGCACTTCTCAAGATTAGCATACAATTTAGCATCACTTAACACTTGCAAAACTTGTCGAATATGATTAGCATGTTCAAATTCAGTGTGGCTGTAAATAAGTATATCATCAAAATACACAACCACAAAGCGTCCAATAAACTCTCTCAAAACATGGTTCATTAACTACATGAAATTACTAGCGGCATTAGTAAGACCAAAAGGCATAACTAACCACTCATATAACCCAAACTTTGTTTTGAAAGAAGTTTTCCATTCATCCCCTTCTTTCATCCTAATTTGATGGTATCCACTATGCAAATCAATTTTAGAGAAAATAGCAGCACCACTCAATTCATCAAGCATATCCTCTAAACGTGGAATAGGATGGCGATATCGAATAGTGATATTATTTATAGCTCTACAATCGACACACATACGCCATGTACCATCTTTCTTAGGAACCAAAATAACAGGAACAACACAAGGGCTAAGACTGACACGAATATACCCTTTGTCCAGAAGAGCTTGCATTGTTGCTGAATTTCCTTCGTCTCTTGGAGATTGGTTCTGTATGGTGCCCGGTTGGGAAGAGTTGCACCCGGTATAAGATCAATTTGGTGTTCAACACCACGCAAGGGTGGTAATCCCGCTGGAACCTCTGCTGGAAACACATCATCATAATCCTGCAAAACAATAGACACACTAGAAGAAAGAGGATGATTATCATTAGAAAGAAATACCTCGCCTTTGTACATAAGCACAAGTGTCATGGCTGTAGGATCCTCACTAAATTCTCTCATGTCTTCTTTGGTGGCTAATGTAAGCAAACTAGTCTCTCTCGCACTTTTCATTATATTATCACTCACAACTATTACATTGTTCTCTCGTATAGGTTCTAAATTCACCTCTACTTTCTGACGAGACTCATTCACAATTTTCTGTGGGTACATAGGATGGAGATTAACTTTCTTGCCCTTGAACTCCAAATGATATGTATTGGCTCGGCCATTGTGTTGCACATGGCGGTCATATACCCACGCCCGACACAATATGAGATGGCAAACTGTCATAGGCACCACATCAAAATCAATGGAATCCTGGTAGGGGCCTATCTCAAAATTCACGCGCACCATATGATTCACTTTCAACTCACCACTGTCACTCAACCATTGGACATAATATGGATTTGGGTGAGGTAAGTATTTCAGATTTAGCTTGGCACACAACTCCTTGCTTGCGAGGTTGCGGAAGCTACCTCCATCAATGATCACTTTGCAAGCTTTGTTGGGGCCAACTAATGCTTTGGTTTGGAACAAATTGCATCGCTGAGATTCATTTTGGGGCTGCACAGTAAGAGCACGCTGTGACACAACAATAGTAGCAGCAGGCGACGGAAAAGAATCCATGCCTTCCTCACTGTTGTATCCCTCGTCATCGAATTCGGATGGGTCTTCATCATCACCGGTTTCATACTCGCCAGTGTCCTCATTAATGAACATAACCTTTCGGTTCGGACAATCTCTCTTGAAGTGACCCGGATTACCGCAAGCATGACAAGTCATCTCTCGAGTACGTGTTGTAGACATATTGGAACCCGCACTAGGGACAGGTGCAGCTGGATTCTTGGCCATAGAAACATTGGATGCTGGCTTGGAATGTGAAGAAGAAGGATGGCTAGAATCACTCGGTCTCTCCATAGGCGCGGCTGGCGGTGTCCTTGGATAAAACCTGCTAGATGGTGAGTACCTTGACTTCAGTTGTGCCTCTTCTACATGCTGGGATTCAGCCTCCCTTGCAAGATGCAATAGATCATTCATATTATAGTATTGATGATGCCGCACAATACTCTTGATGTTAAATTTCAGCCCATGGAGAAAACGTTGCATAGTCATCTCAACCTCTTCACGAACTCGTGCGCGTTGCAGAAACATCTCCATCTCCATATAATAGGCATCAACGGGCATAGTACCTTGCTTCAATTGTTCCAATTTATCAAAAACTGTCCGCAAGTAATTAGTGGGAACAAACCGAGCTTTCATTGTTGCCTTCATATCACGCCATGTATGGATAGGCTGTCCATTGGTTTCTTGTATCTCGGTCAAAACACTCTCCCACCAACGCAAAGCATAACCATGAAACTCGGAGGAACCAATCTTGATCTTCTTATCCTCGGAGTAATCATACAAACGCCATTATTTCTCCATCTTAAGCTCCCAAGTGAGATACTCTTCCACATCCTTGGAGCCTTCAAATTTTGGAATGTTAAACTTGGGCTTGCTCAAGACATCTTCTCCCTGAATAGGTAGACGGCGCGCACCAAAACCAAGTTGAGGATGGTGAACCGGTCCTTGAGCACCACGCCCATGGCCTTGATAGCCCCTCAGGTTGTCATTGTCACCATGGACACTACCATCATCTTCCTGGCCGCCCTGTTGACGTTGATCAATCGAGGCTTGCGGCCCATTAACGGACGTTGTCAACTGTTGTATACTTGCTTGGAGAGCATTGAGTTGCGTTTGCATAGTGGTGACGGTGCCGTCCGTGCCATCCACTTTCATTTGGATTGCTTTCATATTAGTATCAACATGATCAGCGGATTTAGTGATCATATCCGTCAAGTGATCACGAAGCCCCTCATAGGCCTCCCATGTCACTGGAGCATCCTTTTCCTGTTTCTGCATCACATCAAAACCACTTTGAGACATGATTAGTAGGTTAGTGCACTACATCAAAATCTTTTTGGTGGACACTCACAACTCACTCAAAACTGACAAGAAAAAGGTGAATCTTACCGTTCCAAAGTGAATAGCAATGTCTACCCGTTCGGATGGAGGACTAGCGCACGGATGTGATGAAGTAAATACCCGAGTAAAAGAGTGAACACACGACAAAGCAGGATATATGTGGTGGAGCTATAGGTATGGTACCCTAACTACACCGAAGTCAAGTCCTAGTGTTGATCGTGTGATACAAACCCAAGGAAAAACTCACACAGTGGAGACAAAAAAAAGAGGACTAGCCTCTCAAAAGATCACCACTTTGATATTTCCCTTCTAGCTCTTGTATATCTCTTTGCACTTTTTGATAACTCTTTTTTATCACACTTCCTTCTTTTTTTGAATCTTTTCTATTTTTTTTGTTTTTTCTGACTCTATTCCACACTTGTCGAAATTGCTACAGTATTTTTTTGATTTTTCTACAGTGACTTTTCTCTTTAGGCCACAATATGTCGCACCGCGGAGAATTTTTCTGGGAAGAACACAACGAAACATCAAACTAAAACAATGACTCCGATGCAATCTAAGTTATGGCAAAACTAGAAACCCTAATATTTTTGTATGGATTTTTCTGGACATGACGAAAACAAAAACGAACTAAAGGATGGACTTGGTGGATGCTTACCGAGGAAACACTGGAAATCTGATACCAAGATGATATGGGGTGGCCCGATCTTCTCAGTAAGCGTACGATGAATATGAGGGCGATGATAGATAACTTGTATGTAGCCGATGAACTCTCCTCGCTAGATCCATGTTTCCAATGCGACATCTCTCTACCCTTTGGATATTCACAACTTCACACACTTGCGCAACGTAGCCGTCGACCACAAGACGGTAATTTGCAACCTACTAATTCCCAGTGGAACAACAGATCACACAAAACTTGCAGTAGCAACACTTCAGATCGATATGAATTGAAGTATATGATTCAAGATGAATGCTTGGAGCAATTCTCTACAACTAAGGTTTATCTAAACGTGGTCTAACCTTAAAATAGGCTGGGGATTTGGTGTTTATAAGCTAGGGGGTCTAGAGTTGGATACAAGGGCCGCAACCCTGAAATCTGCGCGCAGGCAGTGTCGGACGTCCGGTGGGGATCGGACGTCCGTCGGGGCCATCGGACGTCCGGTGGTCGGAAATTCGGTAGTTATCACGCAAAACCCTTCTGTACTCGGGGCATCCTAATTCCGGAAGCTGTCGGATTTCCAATGTATTTGTCATCAAAGCTTCTGTCCTCGAGTACCCTATTTACGGTACTGGTCGGACGTCCGGTCGCCGTCGGACATCCGGTCCCTGTAGCTTCTGCTTGTCTGATGGCAAGGCTTCACGCATCCAGGTCAACAGCGTCGGACGTCCGGCTGGAATCGGACGTCCGGTTCCTAGAGCATCAACTTCTTGTTCCCGAACCTCGTCTTCTCCTTTCTGCTTCTCGTCTTCTTCATGGTACCTGGTCATGCATACATACAAAGACTTAGGCAGTATATAATTCTCATTAAGCACAACATCAGATTTAATTAAGAGCAAGTTCTCATGTTGTTCTATTAGCTTTGCACGAGCTCTTATAATAGGTCCAAGTCTGATTTGATTGGCTTGTTCATCAGGAAGAGTTGGGTATGTATTGTCAGTAGGGATCTCCTCATCACCCTACATATATTTATCGTGCTTATAGGGAAGGGTAATGTTTACGGCCGGCTGACCGACTAACGACTACGTCGGTCCAACATGTACTGTCTCATTGTTTTTGATCATGCGTCTCCCACACCGCATCCTGCGCCCGCATACTCCGATGCTTGATGGAGTGGGCGAGATCTGGTACAACATTGGACAACGGCACGCGCACTCGCCAGCGATCTACGATGACGGCCATCGCCGGACCTCGTCGTCGGTTCCTGTTGTTGCGCGCCAACCGCCAGTCTCGTTGTTGCGCGCTCACCACCGATCTCGTTCCCGTGCTCGTTGCTGCAAGCTCGCCGCCGATCTGGCTGCCGCTATGGCCGACCTCCGCCGCCGGTTCCTGTCTCCGGTGCCCTAGCCACCGGCCTTCGCGCTGGATCTCGTCCCTGTGCCACTAGCGGCTTCTCGCCGCCCAGCACCTCTTCATTGTCGGCGAGTATTTTTTACGACCACATGTGAAAGTTGCAACCGTTAACATGAAATGTTGCAATAATCCTCAAAAAACTACAATCGACAGTTAAAAAAGCTTCAACCAGCCAACGTTTTTTGCTGGACCGACGACCACCACAGAGAAAAGCTACAACCAGCTTAAAAAAGCTTCAACCGAAGTAAAAAAAAGCTTCAACCAGTGGAGCGGTTTTGCTGCAAGAGAATATCTGGGGATTTTTTTGTTATGCATAATGTTTCAACCGTTTAAATTTTTGTTTCCACTGTTGTGTGTTTTTGCTACAGCCAAAAATGATAAAGTGATTAGCAACGACGGGTTATGACTTTTTGTTGCAACCGATATTAAAAAATTCTACTATCGCGGCGATTAATTTTTCTACCACCAATTGATGGTAAATCTTGTATGCAACAAAACTACCACAAATTTTTGTTGCAATGATGCTAAAAATAAGAAAAATACACACAAATACAAAAAATATTTTTTTGTTGCTGCCGGTATTTGTTTTGCTACAACCGTACTGCGTTTTGTTGCATGGTAGTAAAAAATGCTACCACCAGCGATTAAAATTTGCTACCACCATTTTTTTGCAAAAAACACAAAAAAAATAAAAAAATGTTGCATCCGTGTACCAAAAAAGTTGCAAATGTACCGCAAATGTTGAAGTCGTATAAAACGAAAGGGTCCGCACAAATCTGGTCTGTTGGATTACGGAGGATCGTACGCCTCGCGTCTGACCGGTTTAATTAGCGCCGGCCAACCGGCACTGAGAGCTGGCCTATAGGAAATTATCATCAACCAAAAATAACATATTGCAGAAGATAAAAAAATGATGTGTGACTTACAGCAAGGCCTATAGTTCTAGGACCAAAAATCGCCACCTTCAAGCCCTTACTGGGTGTCTCATGGCATTATGAACATGGTGTTTCATTTTAAAATAATGGCATCAGAACAATCTATTACCAGTTGAGATAGATGGCCAAAAAAGAGTTTGTGAAACAACTGACCTGCAATAATCAACAAATTTATATCTATTTAAAGCTCTAACCATGCTAAAACTAAAGTATAATCAGACAATCAATGTATCACAAAATTGGTACACCGTAGAAATTGCACGAAGGGGAAATCACAAGGAAGGGTAAAAATGTGGACAAAGGTCAAACTTAGCCAAGAACCATGTTGTTGGAAGGTTTTCTTCCTGAGTAATAAAGTTGTCCGGAGAGCACCAAGCTTGACAACATGTGTATAGACGCATGTACTAAAGCAGCAGTATCAGTTTGGGAAAATACCACATCTTTATTAGTGATGTTGACGAGTGGTGCACATCATCCACCTTGAATGACTCCAGGAACTAACGATTCATTGCTTTCTTCAAACCTCTATGATTTAGTTTCACTTAACGATCTGCTTCATCCAACATCAGAATCTCGCATAGCCATGACCTACATTGGTGTGCAATTCTAGAGGGCTGAAAGCCTGAAAAAACTCCCCCAAATGGGCTCGCACCATGATCAGGATGCCCATGCAACCTCGACTCGCCTCTCCGCCAACAATCTGCGACCGCATCAACAGTATTTTGTCACCACCGCAGTTTCCATATCTCCCCTCTCTATCGTTATCTTCCACAAGTGATGTGAGAAAGGTTCCAGGCCGCTTTATAAAAAGAGCAGGCATTTTCTTGTATGCATCAGTGAAGCATGATCATTAAAATACTTTTCCTAGACCTTTTACAAACATGATCACTCGCAAATCCTAGAGTAGAAATCCAAGTGGAAGGCATTTTGGGAGCTGCAACATGTCTGCATGTAATCATGAGTTCTACTTCGCCCATCGCCGTCTTCGACGGACTTCGGTGTCCCGTGTGTAGGGAGAGGATATGCTTATCTATCAGACCTCCATCACCGATGCCTAACATTTTCTGGGAAGAGGATGATTTTTTCAGAGGTGTTCATGAGCCTGGTTTGGACAAAGATAAGTTTTAGTTTGTGGATATGTTGTTGCTGATTTCTGAGCATTTCTATTCTACACCAATCTCTCTACATGATGGTTTGATCTCTACTGACAGAGGTTCACCTGGATTCAGTTATCGTGGGCTCAGTGGTGTGTGGCTATGAGGTTCCTGGGATGGTTCCTAGCGTTAGCTTGCTAGGGTTTCTGGCAATTTGGTTCGCATATCACCTCTCCTTGTGATTAACCTCTCGGGCGGGCACTCATGTGAGAGATTGTATGGTCGTGTTCTGTTGAGGAAATCGGGCCATAGAAGATCTTTTCAAGAATATGGTGGATGGGGGACCAAGTGAAACTGGACACGGGACTCTGTTGCTGGGGAACCAACTGAAATAGGTGCGCGGGGCTATGTTCTTGCTCTGTCTTTGATTTTGTAAGGACAGGAAAAGGGGCCCCAACTTTGCGCCTTCCAGGAAGGGATATGTCTGACTAATTGTTGGGATTGTTTTGTCATAAGGGTGTGGGGCGAGCTAGGTTAAGACAGCTACGTCTCCTGCACCTCCCCCGATGCTGCACCAGTTCATGCGATTAGGTTTTGGTTGATAAGAAGAAACTCACAAAGAGTGTTGTTGTTGTGGAATATTGCTATCCTCCTCATCTTTCTGAAGCTGGGATGCCTACTTGTAACATCCCTTTGAGCTTAGATCCATGGAAAACATATATTTCCATTTATTGGATGACCTAGATGAAAAATAATAGAGGTAGATGAAGGGGAATAAGAGGAGGGGATCACAGAGACCAACTTGCTGATCAACAGGGGGTCAAAGTTCCCATATGCAAGGGCAGCACTTCCAACAGCAGATGCTTGGAGGTGTGAATCAATTTGGATTTGCCCCTGGTCCTGGATATGGGTTCCATGGCCCTGCTCCTTGGTCCCAACTTCAGTAGTTCTCTGGCCAGATTTACCCTGGTTTTGAACCTAGGTGAAAGGGCATGTGCCCTCATGCTTGGTTTTGGTAATTAATGACAATCTATATGGACTAACGGTTTCCTTGAGTTTTACTTTAAGGTTTGTCCATAGGCAATGCTTGAATATCATATGTTGGCTTCAAGGTTGAAAGGATGAAGATGTGCCTAAAAGAGGCTCACCCATAATGGAGTATGGGGGAGCAATCTACTAGTCTTCATCAAGACGGCCGAATCAAGAAAGGTGTTCCAACTTGAGGCGGGCATGATCGTCATCATCAAGCTCAAGTGGACTATGCGCAAGGCAAAGGTTTGACCTTGATAGGTTTCTAGTTTACCGGTCTCATGTTACTAGTTAGGAGACCAGGTTATAGGCTAGGACGCATCATTCGTGGATATCTCAAACCTTTGCATCCTTGGCATCGTCTTTATTGGTTCTTGTTTGGTTTTTCTCTTTGTGAGTTTTGGAGCTTGTGGTCTTCTTCATGACAAGCTCTTGTTCATCGAAAACGAATTTCATATGCATCTTCTCTTGTGTTTTTCGATGTGGGAGATGTGTCGATTCTTCTCGGTTAAAGGTTTCACATGTCTATTTGTTTGACATTTCTCCCTAGCCTCTTATGAATATTTTCAGTCGTGATTAGGCAGCTCTATTCGTTAGCTTTCTATCAAGAGGGACTAGTGGGCGAGTAGCTTCATCACGTCATATGTGGAGTGATAAAACCTTTGCATGTTTTGCATCCTTCTTTCTTGTTGATCTTTGGTGGTTATCTATGTGTGGACCTTGCGCTTGTCCATAGCTTTAAAACGAGCCCAAGATCATCAAAATCGGAGTTCGTATGAAAAATTTATGCATGTTTCTATTTCTTGCATTGGGTTGTCTCTGGGTACCCCGTGTGCACGGGGTCACAGGGCCGTGCACATGGGGGCCCGTGCACATGGGGTCCCAGGGCTGTTCACAAGGGTTTTAGCTGAGAAATTGATTGTATGCCCTGTGCGCACGGGCTTTAGCCCATGCACACGGGGTCCCAACGGGCAGATCTCACCTACCCTGACCCTTGGACTATAAATACTCCCTTCTTCTTTCTCCTTTGACCAAGTTTGTTGAGAAAGTTTTTCCCCACCATTGTTGAATTCTTGGAGATTTCTTTATCTCTATTCCTCCTATGATTATTGCATCTTTTTGAGGGAAAAGAGAGAGGAGATCTAGATCTATATTTCCACCAATCCATCTCTCCTCTAAGTGAGGGGAACCTTATGGGTCTAGATCTTGGAGTTCTTGGTGTTTCTCCTTGTTCTTCCTCTCATATTCCTCCATAGCTTTTGTTTCTTTGGTGGGATTTGAGAGTGAGGGACTTGTGAGCACTTCATGTGTTCTTGCCATTTGCATTAGGTGCATCGGTTTAAGTTTTCTCCGTGGATCCGTGGGTTGCCAATTGTACGGGTACGGTGACCGCCCCCAAGGGTTTCTAATTGTACGGGTTCGGTGACCGCCCTCAAGTGTCCCATAGATGAATCACGGCATATAGTTATGTTGCTATGTCATGTTGCTGCACTTTTGCATATAGTTATACCCCTGTTTATACAGCATAAAAATAGCAGTTTCTGCCCTATTTTCATTATTTTCACTAAGTCCTAGACTAGTAATGTTTTATTGCATTTTGCTTGGGCTATAATTAATTGTTCATGATGCATATTTGCATGATTCCTTTTGCCATGCTTTCCCTGCCATGTCTACTTTAGATGCATATCATTGGTGAGCATGTTTGCATTCATTATCCTGTTTATGCATTGCTCTAAAGTGTGCTTCCTGATGTTGGCAGATTGTGTTCCAAACTTGTTTTGCTTGTATATTTATAACCGTAACTCCGTTTGGAGTGTTCTTTATAAGTAACTTGATTAGTTTTTCGTGTACTTTGTCTTTATGCTGTTTTTTCTGTTGTTAACCAACCTAAAATGTGTTTCTGGGAAGAACAGTACCAAATGCTTTAATTGTCGTGGAGCACTTAGTGGAAAGCCATGTTTAGGTTGTGCCTCACTTAAATTGACTAGCATAGATAGTTTATCTTATGCTTCACCTCTTGCCATGTTTGTGTGCTATGCCATGCTTGAGTGATATGCCATGTTAACAAGCTTTGCTCACCTTGTGTAGCTACACAACTTGAACCCTTGTAAATGTGCGGTATCGTCGTGTGTGACGAGTACTCCACTTAACCTGTTAGTAACCTCTCTCGACGGTAGGTGCGATGTCTCGTGTTGCCTTCTTATTGATGCTTGCTCGTGTTTGCGTCGTAGTAATAGATGCTTGCTCGTTGATTGCTTTCCAGTGTTTACCGTCTTGTGTGCTTCCGTGGGTACCTCTCGGAGACGATGCGAGCTTGCGATCAACTCCACCTTCGGAACCCGACTTATCAACAGGCAAGGACTATACATTACTTATGATCCATTATATTTCAACCAGCGGTTTGCATGCTAGTCTAGGTTAGGTTCGATGTTTGATCCTACCACATGTTTACAGCCTCTTTCAAATCGATACAACCATGTCCCCTCCCAGCAAACCTTGTACTGCTATGTTACTATTACTCGTTGCTCAGCCCCTTCTTAGTATGCATGCTTAGGATGCAACGATGTTACCTTGTTACTCCTTGGATTGGGCTATCACATTATTATATTGTTGTTGATAATATGATTATTATAAATGTTGACTATATTCGACGAAGGATGGAAGGTCTAGGCTATCCCGCCCCGACGCTTTGTTCCATTCGAGTCACCTAGGACCTGAGTTTCGGGTATTGGTTTTAAGACTGAGCGTGCCTAACTGATACGTCTCAAACGTATCTACTTTTCCAAACACTTTTTCCATTGTTTTTCCCGCATTATTGCATGATTTGGACGAAACTAACCCGGACTAACGCTGTTTTCAGCAGAGCTGCCTGTATGGTTTTATTGTGCGCAGGAAAATGGATTTTTAGGTGCCTCAGAAAATTCCAGGAAAAATCACAGAAAATCCATGCACCCGAAGAGCCACTGTGCCAGAAGTGGGACCAGAAGGCAACCAAGGGGGCCCCAGGCGCCCTCCTGGCGCGGCCAGGGGTGGGGCCGCGCCCTCTGGCCGCCTGGGGGCTTCCCCCCTCCTCTGGTGCCCTACCGAGGCTCCTATTTATTCACGTGACGGAGAAACCTCGAAACAGAAGTCGTTTTCCCAATTCACGTCGCGGAGCCGCCGACACCCTCTGTTCTTCTCCGGGAGGGATAATCTGGAGGCTGTTTTGGCCTCTGGTGAGGGGAGATCATCGCCATCGTCATCATCATCACCACTCCATCATCCCTCCATGAATTCTCCATCCATGTGTGAGTAATTCCCTACTGTAGGGAAAGGGGATGGTACGGATTGGATGAGTTAGATCATGTAATAATTTATCAGATTGTTGGGGGCATGTTTCCTATCATCTAGATTGTTGTTTATCATCTCTGGTTCAACTTGCTGCTCTTAATGCTTGTCACTTTGGGCCCGAGTGCCATGATTTCAGATCTGAACCCTATGTGTTTGCATGAATATATTTGTGTTCTTGATCCTATCTATGAGTTGTATGCACCTGTTATAGTCCGGAACCGGCGATCCCAAAGGTGACAGCTTGGGACACCAAAGGGGATGGACTATAGTTTGAGGATCCCATGTATCCATTGATTGTTAATGCTTTGTTCCGGTTCTTTTTGACAGGAGCACCTTAATCTCCATAAGTTCCTTTTGGCCCCGTTCATAGCGGGATGGTAGGACAAAAGATGTTGTGCAAGTTCTTATTGCAAGTACGTACAACTACCTGTGGGGTACATGCCTGATGTTTGATTTATGCCTAGATGATCATTGCTTTTCTGTGTGCCTTGCCCCAAGTTAAGTACATGATGTATCTTATCCATGCAGCGCCCAACCATCCATCTCCCTAGCCTACAGTGTTTTAATTATGCCGGTTACTAGATGTTTGCTTTTGCTGTTTTACTGTCGCTATTTCACCACCACTATTTTCGTTGCTATCATCACTTCCATATCACAGTTACTATTAATATCTTGTTGCAAGTAAGTTTATCTCAGGTGCGGTGGAATTGAAAACTCCACTGTCAAATCTTGTGGGTATTCTTTGGCTCCCTTGAGTCGAATCTATAAATTGGGTTATTCTTACCCGCGAAGACTATCTCGATCCCCTGCAGTTGTGGGTTATCAAGCCTATTTTCTGGCGTCGTTGTCGGGGAGCATAGCTTTATTCACAAGTTTACTTGAAGTATTTTACCTGCTGCAATTTATCCGCTATGGGTAAGAAAGGAGACCCCAAGGTCCCGATCTTACCATCCCGTACGAGAAAAGGTACTGTTCTGAACACTAGTTCTACACTTGATTCACCTTCAGTTATGTGTAAGTTTGCTTCACCTCCACCACATGATGCTTCTACTGAATCTGTTACTATGTTCGATACTTTTGATGATGCTTCTACTACTCTTGATGATATTGGTTCACTTAGTCATGCTCTTGAGAAACAGATCGCTGCTGCAAAAAAATCTGGAATTGAAATTCCCGATACTTCCTACCCTTTTGATGGAACTTACAATTATCCTGATTTGAGTAAACTCAAGGAGAGACTCCTTGATGATGATTATATTATACTTGATGATGATTTATGCAGGGAGCTAACATAGTTTGTCAACTCTGACCCTGATGCTATTAAGAAGCTTCTCGAAAAACACTCCCTAAAGAACAAGACCGTTCCTGATCCTAAATTTGCTACATCTCCTATATGCATCAATGATCCTGATTATAATTTCTCTGTTGATCTTTCACTTATATCTATGGTTGAAGTTGACCCCTTTTATGGCAGAGAAAATGATTATGCTATTGCACACCTGACCAAACTCACTAAGTTGGGTGGCCTGTTTACTACAGATGAAAAGATACGAAACTTCTATGTTACTAAGCTTCTTACTTTCTCTTTAAAGGAAGGTGCTAAAGCATGGTATGATGCACTACCATGTGGTTCCATTAGGAGTCCTCAAGACTTAGCTCACTCTTTTGTTGATAAGTACTTTCCTGCTCATATGCAACATGCTGCTTTACGAAGAATTTATAACTTTAAACAGTTGCAGGATGAGAACCTCCCTAAAACTTGGGGGAGGTATTGCAGTCTGATCCAGGATAGACCGGTATATGGAGTCCCAAAGAATGAATTAATTGATATATTTTATGTTGGTCTAACTGATGAATCTAGATCCTATTTGGACAGTTGTGCTAGTTGTGTTTTCAGGAAAAGAACACCGGACGATGCGGAGGAATTAATGGGTAAGATTGCCAAGAACCACGAAGATTGGTCCGTCCCTGAAGCACCTCCACCACCAAAAAATAGGGGCATGCTTGTCCTAAGCCCCGAAAATATGCAAGAAGCGAAGAAGTCTATTAAAGATAAGGGTATTAAAACTGAAGATGTAAAGAATCTACCCCCTATTGAGAAGTTGTGTGAGCCTACCACTCACCCTCCAATGGTAGAGGTACACTCTCTTTTAGATTTCAATGCAAGTGACATTCCTCATGGTAAGCCTTCTGATCGATGTTTAGATGAGCTTGATAATTTTATTATAAAGCAAAATCACTTTAATGAGAGGATACAAAGCCAGTTGCATGATAGTTCTCTTGCTATCAAAAGCTTGCTTGATGTTCTAGGTAGAACAGTTAATGATGCTAAATGTCTTGTGAAGCACTTTCATATGGTTCAAACTCAGCTTGATCAAATTTCTAATGTGCAAAAAGATTTGCTTGCTAATAATGCCGAACAGGATATACAGACCTTCGGGATTAAAACCCGAGGAGGAACTAGCACTCAAGATCCTCTCTATCCGGAGGGTCGTCCGAAGATGATCGAGCAAAATTCTCAAATACAGGAAGAAGAAACCATTAGCTCTCCGAAGAAGAAGAAGAAACACAAAGAAGCTGACAATTCCAATGATCCAAATAGTATATCTACCTCCGATGCTGATAATGAAGACGGTGCTGAACCGGAAAAGGATATTGAAAAGAATGATCCACCCGAAGTTCGAGAAGAAGAAGCACCTGATAAACGCAAGAAATACACTAGAGAAGACTTCATTGCAAGAAGACATGGGAAGGAAAGAGAACCATGGGTACAGAAACCCATGCCCTTTCCAGGTAAGTCTCTCAAAACTAAAGAAGAAGAGCATTATAATAAGTTTTGTGAATGGATGAAACCTCTTTTTATTCAAATTCCTTTGACTGATGCTATTAAGTTACCTCCTTATTCGAGATATATGAAAGATATTGTTACTAATAAAAGAAAAGTTCCTAATGAAGCAATGTCTACTATGCTTGATAACTACTCTTTTAGCGGCAAGATTCCTGAGAAGCTTGGTGATCCAGGTATACCCACCATTCCTTGCTCCATAAAGAATAATTATGTCAGGACTTCTTTATGTGATCTTGGAGGAGGAGTGAGTGTTATGCCTTTTTCTCTTTACAAGAGACTTTGTTTAGAAAAACTAATCCCTACAGATATCTCTCTTCAGATGGCTGACAAGTCAACAGCCGTTCCCATTGGTATTTGTGAGGATGTTCCCGTTGAAGTAGCTAATTGTTTAATCCTTGCTGATTTTGTTGTGCTTGACATGCCCAAGGATGGGAGCATGTCTATTATCCTTTGTAGACCTTTTCTTAACACCGCAGGTGCTATTATTGATTGCAATATAGGAAAGGTTACTTTCAATGTGAACGATAAAGAACACACGGTGTATTTTCCGAAGAAGATTGACAAAAGGCATGGCCTCAACTCTATAGAGAATATCGAGACCGTGAAGATTGGTGATTGGGATTGTCCTCTACATGTGCACCACAAAAACAAAACCATTATGGTGGGGACAATATCCATTAAAGTAAAGGTACCATGAAGGGTTCATAGTAAGTGAAACTTTTTGCTCTATGTATTGCTAGTTTGGTAGTAGGACTTGTTCAACCATGCTATTAGATGAGTTTTATATAAGTAAAAAGTAGAAGTTATTATGTTTGCATTTCTTTTAGCTTTATCTTTCTTGTTGTACCAAGTTTATATGTTTTTGAAGCTTCACAACTCTAATCACTGCTCCAAGTTTTCAGAAAGTTTCGCAGCTTTTTGAACTCCGAAAAATTTTCAACAGTGAAGTTTTCAGAAAAATTCCAGAAAAATTATAATAAAAATTTCCATGCCGGGAGTGACCCAGAGGCACCTGGGGCTGACCAGGGGGGCCACCAGTGGCCCAGGAAGCCAGCTGGCGCGGCCTACCCCCTGGCCGCGCCCACGGGGCGCCTGGGGCCCACATGCCCCACCTCCAGGTATGTCTTATTCACCCTTCTTCCTCTCTCTCCAAAAACACGAGTTCTGCTCCAGTTCTTGCGTTCTTGCTGTTCTTGGAGGCGATTTTCGATCACTCTCTACAGCCCATCATTCGAGCTGAGATTTTGAGCAAATACTCCCTGGTATGTAACTCCTTCACCCCTCCAATTAGATTTTTGATTGGTGGCTTCATTAGTGAGTATTTATTAGCTCTTTGTGTTGTTCATATGAGCTTGCATGCATGTGTAGAAATTTATTTTCAAAGTTTTGATGCAAGTTTATGCCTTAGGTAAGTGGGTAGAGTAGTTTTCCTCAAGTCACCTTGTTTAAATCCTTGTTTTGTGAATTGTAAAAAAAATCAGAAATGAGTTTCTTTGGAAAAGCAAAAGGATGGCTTGGGAAGAAGAAACCCGAGCGCTCCGATCGAGTTACTAGAGCTGCATCTTCACCCTCAGCAGTTAGGGTGAGCTACAGTGAAGATCATGTGCCCCTGGAGTTGCTGGAAGACACAAGTGCCGCATGCGCAATGATGTATACGTGCGATGATTTTATTACAGCTGCAGGAATTAAGGAGGAATTTTATGGCCTTTGTGCCAATGCAGGTTTGACACGGCTAGCATTATGCCGTGTGGTACAATACAGAAAGCTTACCTCCTGCTTTGTTAACAGTTTTTGTTATAACCATGATGCTGGAACTGTCGAGTTCAAACTTTATAATGATCTCCTAACCATGTCTTTGGCACAGTTTTGTGATATAATAGGTGTGCCGAACGTTGGTCAGACAACGAAGATGACTATGCAGCCTTCCGGGTTGAGGACTCTCTTCAACTCCATTTGTTGCCAAGAGGAGACCGACATTCGGCGTACAAATATTTCCAGCATTCAGTTTCCACACCTCAGGTATTTTGCGTATTTTGTTGCTAGAGGGGTGTTAGCTCGTGACAACACGAGCAATGGCTCTGCACCAGATTTCGCTATTTATGTGAACGCCCTCTCTGATAAGAATGAGTATAATGTGGGTTCCTTGATTGCTCGGCGCCTTGTTACGAACAGTAACAAAGGCAATTTATATGGTGGCGTTTACGCCACACTTATCCTTGAGTCTCTTGAGCGCACCCCGCATCCTGATAATGTTCCCTTTTCATACGCGAGTCTCGATCTTGCGGCTATGAAGAGGCATAAGTTTGTTACCATGACTTTCAAGTTTGCCAACCTTGATTATATTTTGAGGTTTGAAAGGACCATTACTCGTGAGATCCGTCTACCTGCACCACGTTTGTTTGATAGCACTCGCAGGAACGGATGGTCCTTCAACGATATTCAATTCGATGAGTTCATGGCTCATTACCATCCGCATAACCCCATGGAGGGGGTTGTGCCCGGTGTGGAGGAGCATGGTGAGTTCACACCTTTCCAGGGAGAGACCTTCACCGAGCAAGGCGAGGGGTCTTCTTCCGCTTGCAGCGGAGGGCCTTCCTCATGGGAGGACCCAAGGACTTCGGTGTACACACCGGAGGGCTCATACGACTCCTGGACTTACCATTGCCCCGGAGCAGGAGGCTCCTGGGGGCAGTAGCTGCTACCAACTTAGGACAAAAGCCTATGCTTGGGGGAGTACGTTCCCTTCTCACCTTTCCATTGTATTATCCGTTTTCATTTTGTTCGCTTTGACCTTTTCGAAGTTTTTTCCCATTCTTCTTTGCTCTTTTATTTTGCAAGAACAACAAAAAGATTTCTCTTTTCTTTTTCTTTCGCTAAATCTTTGAAAAAAAAAACAAAAAGTTTCTTTTCTTTTCTCTCTTTAGTTTGCTTTGTTGCAGAGTTCAGCTCGAGTCCGTGATGGCATTTGCACTTGATTATATTTCCTACGTTCAACCGTGCAAGTGACAAGGCGGTAATGATGAAGATCGACGAAAGGGATGCAACAAGAAAAACCGGTATGAACTCTTTTTGTTTCTACTTTTGTACATATGCTTGTACTTATGATTTAGAGACCAGCTTGTAGCGACATAGTGCTATGTTTACAATGCTTTCCTAGTGTTCATGCTTTCCTTGTGGCTAATCCCAAATAGCTAGAGTGCATAATGTGTTGTTGAAATGATTTACATGCATTGTATTGTTCATGGTTTGGCATACTGAAGTGGTATTTCCCTTTGGAGAATTCTTGGATTGACTTGGCACATGCTTACACATGTTTATGACTGAAAAGTCTACTATGCCTTGATGATCTGTGAGTTTCAGAATAGTTGTATCATTTTCATGCCCAATTCAATGTTACTTTTTCGCTCTACATGATTATGACTGTTATTTCTCTCTAGTTGGTCGCTTCCCAGTCTTTTGCTAGCCTTCGCTCGCACTAAGCGGATTTCTGCTTGTGCATCCAAATTCCTTGAAACCAGTTTTTCCATATGAGTCCACCATACCTTCCTATGTGGTATTTACCGTCCATCCTAACGAAGACTTTCTTGTACTATCTCGAAATCATTCAAAAGCACTCATGTGTTGTGCCTCTGCTTCAGCTCATGAGGAAGTAGTAGGTGATTCATGACCGTCTTATGTTAGACATGTTTTATTCCGGGATTGCATGTCTAATCTGCAAACTCCTAATACAAGGAGGGACTGGAATGAGTGCGCCCAGCTCACAAAAGATAATCACAACCAACAAACCCTCCTTCACGCTTTGTCTATGAGAAATCAGAAAACTTTGGCAGTGATAAACAAAGGAGATTAAGGGGATGTGATCGTCTCCATCTTGGGAGCCGTTCCTCGAAACATGTCTAGCGTAAGAGGTGATTGAGTTGTCTACTAGCATTCGTTGACGAATCATGCACCCTCCCAAAAAAATCTTTGTTTTCAAAACCAAGAGCTCTGGTACAAGTTTAGTCTTTGCTTCCAACCACGGGTTTTCAACCTTTCCATCAAACTCCACAGTTCGAGAGTCTCCACCTTCTTTCTTCAAAGCACCAACTAGATGAGCATAATTGTCATTCTGAGTCTAATGTGCATTGTCCCAAAGTACTACATTGACTTTTGCATGATTGTGGTATTACTTATTCTGGAGTTCTTAGTTCTAGTCTCCTTTAAAACTCCGGAGGAGTTTCTGCATTTATGTTTTGCTTCACTCATGGAGGCTAGCGAAATACCACTCTAGTATGTTCAAGCTTTGTGCATTGTAATCTTGTCTTGATTTTAAGTAGCATATTATTTACTTTTAGTTTTTTGTGATTGATCACTTGAAAGAAGGATTGCTTCGTGCATTGTCCTCATAGCATTGTTTTGATACTTGCTAAATTCTTTTTGTAGTACATGCTTATATACATTCAATGAAGCAAAAGAGTTTGTCAAAGTTTTCTTTATCGCGTTCAGTTCGTTGTACTGAATTGCTTGAGGACAAGCAATATGCTAAGCTTGGGGGAGTTGATACGTCTCAAACGTATCTACTTTTCCAAACACTTTTGCTATTTTTTGCCCTCATTCTTGCATGATTTGGACGAAACTAACCCAGACTAACGCTGTTTTCAGCAGAGCTGCCTGTATGGTTTTATTGTGCGCAGGAAAATGGATTTTTAGGTGCCTCGGAAAATTCCAGGAAAAATCACAGAAAATCCACGCACCCGAAGAGCCACTGTGCCAGAAGTGGGACCAGAGAGCAGCCAAGGGGGCCCCAGGCACCCCACCTGGCGCGGCCAGGGGTGGGGCCGCGCCCTTTGGCCGCCTGGGGGCTTCCCCCCTCCTCTGGTGCCCTACGGAGGCTCCTATTTATTCCCGTGATGGAGAAACCCCGAAACAGAAGTCGTTTTCCCAATTCACGTCGTGGAGCCGCCGCCACCCTCTGTTCTTCTCCAGGAGGGCTAATCTGGAGGCTGTTTTTGCCTCCGGTGAGGGGAGATCATCGCCATCGTCATCATCATCAACACTCCATCATCCCTCCATGACTTCCCCATCCATGTGTGAGTAATTCCTTACTGTAGGCAAAGGGGATGGTAGGGATTGGATGAGTTAGATCATGTAATAATTTATCAAATTGTTGGGGGCATGTTGCCTATCATCTAGATTGTTGTTTATCATCTCTGCTTCAACTTGTTTCTCTTAATGCTTGTCACTTTGGGCCCGAGTGCCATGATTTCAGATCTGAACCCTATGTGTTTGCATGAATATATTTGTGTTCTTGATCCTATCTACGAGTTGTATGCACCTGTTATAGTCCGGAACCGGCGATCCCAAAGGTGACAGCTTGGGACACCAAAGGTTAGGTTCGATGTTTGATCCTACCACATGTTTACAGCCTCTTTCAAATCGATACAACCATGTCCCCTCCCAGCAAACCTTGTACTGCTATGTTACTATTACTCGTTGCTCAGCCCCTTCTTAGTATGCATGCTTAGGATGCAACGATGTTACCCTGTTACTCCTTGGATTGGGCTATCACATTATTATATTGTTGTTGATGATATGATTATTATAAATGTTGACTATATTCGACGAAGGATGGAAGGTCTAGGCTATCCCGCCCCGACGCTTTGTTCCATTCGAGTCACCTAGGACCCGAGTTCCGGGTATTGGTTTTAAGACTGAGCGTGCCTAACTGATACGTCTCAAACGTATCTACTTTTCCAAACACTTTTTCTATTGTTTTCCCTCATTATTGCATGATTTGGACGAAACTAACCCGGACTAACGCTGTTTTCAGCAAAGCTGCCTGTATGGTTTTATTGTGCGCAGGAAAATGGATTTTTAGGTGCCTCCGAAAATTCCAGGAAAAATCACAGAAAATCCACGCACCCGAAGAGCCACTGTGCCAGAAGTGGGACCAGAAGGCAGCCAAGGGGGCCCCAGGCGCCCTCCTGGCGCGGCCAGGGGTGGGGCCGCGCCCTCTGGCCGCCTGGGGGCTTCCCCCCTCCTCTGGTGCCCTACCAAGGCTCCTATTTATTCACGTGACGGAGAAACCTCGAAACAGAAGTCGTTTTCCCAATTCACGTCGCGGAGCCGCCGCCACCCTCTGTTCTTCTCCGGGAGGGATAATCTGGAGGCTGTTTTGGCCTCTGGTGAGGGGAGATCATCGCCATCGTCATCATCATCACCACTCCATCATCCCTCCATGACTTCTCCATCCATGTGTGAGTAATTCCCTACTGTAGGCAAATGGGATGGTAGGGATTGGATGAGTTAGATCATGTAATAATTTATCAGATTGTTGGGGGCATGTTTCTTATCATCTAGATTGTTGTTTATCATCTCTGGTTCAACTTGCTGCTCTTAATGCTTGTCACTTTGGGCCTGAGTGCCATGATTTCAGATCTGAACCCTATGTGTTTGCATGAATATATTTGTGTTCTTGATCCTATCTATGAGTTGTATGCACCTGTTATAGTCTGGAACCGGTGATCCCAAAGGTGACAGCTTGGGACACCAAAGGGGATGGACTATAGTTTGAGGATCCCATGTATCCATTGATTATTAATGCTTTGTTCCGGTTCTTTTTGACAGGAGCACCTTAATCTCCATAAGTTACTTTTGGCCCCGTTCGTAGCGGGATGGTAGGACAAAAGATGTTGTGCAAGTTCTTATTGCAAGCACGTACAACTACCTGTGGGGTACATGCCTGATGTTTGATTTATGCCTAGATGATCATTTATTTTCTGTGTGCCTTGCCCCAAGTTAAATACATGATGTATCTTATCCATGCAGTGCCCAACCATCCATCTCCCTAGCCTACAGTGTATTAATTCTGCTGGTTACTAGTTGTTTGCTTTTGCTGTTTTACTGTCGCTATTTCACCACCACTATTTTCGTTGCTATCATCAGTTCCATATCATAGTTACTATTAATATATTGTTGCAAGTAAGTGTATCTCAGGTGCGGTGGAATTGACAACTCCACTGTCAAAGCTTGTGGATATTCTTTGCCTCCCCTTGAGTCGAATCTATAAATTGGGTTATTCTTACCCGCGAAGACTATCTCGATTCCCTGCAGTTGTGGATTATCACTAACCGCGTGTGGGATTTTATGGGGTCCCCTTTTCTTACCTACCTAGCTTCAAACATTTCTAGTGGTGGCCCAAGCTGATTTACCATTTGAAAACCATGCATATATGTCTGTCGGGTCGCTCCTAGAAGACATCCTTTAAACCAACCAGGGCCAGCGGAGACATGTTTTCCTTGTTGGTCCAACCTTTCCGGCTGAGGACCCGGCCTCATGTGAGATTTACCGGCAATCCAGACCTGCGACAGACGGTAGAAACCAAATCGAGAGCGCGGCCGGCTCCTGAGCTGGATGTCGACTCTGTCGTGGGAAAGTCACGGCAGATGTCCGTAGAGTCGGACTTATCGTGGGACCTTTGCTGCGAGGTGAATTCGAGGAGAGAGTCGACATAGACACGGGACTCGGCGGTTTACCCAGGTACGGCCCCGTCGATGCGGTAAAGACCTACTCCTGCTTCTTGACTATTGTGGGATCGACTCCTCAATAGGAAGAGCCGATCTTATCGATTACAGAGATGATGTTTCTCAACCTTAGTCTCGTGGAGATCTAGGTTATAGCGCGAGTTGTCTAGTCCTGGCTTGAGGTAAGTTCTGGCTCTGGCTCCCGTGGACCTCGGCAAAGGTGCCGGGTCCCGGGATTCCTACAGTCCGACTCCTACGCGATGTGGAGTTCTATTCTACTTTACCAGTTTGCTACGTGCTATACAAGGTAAGTCGAATTCCTTCTAGGGCTTCAATCTTCACGCTTGGCACGTCAGACTCCTGGTCGGGTCTTCTTTGTGGGCCTTCATATGTAAGTCGGCCTAGAGGTTTCTAATTCCGGGTCTATGGGCCTGATACATCCCCTCGACATTAGCCCCTAGGATTGTTGTGATGTTGTAGTCTTCACAGCAATCTTCTTTATTTTCTTCATTGCTACCGGCTCTTCATGGATCAAGGGCCGACTTTATGCTTGGCGTTGATTGGGAGTCGGAGTCGTCTCTCTTCAATCTCGGTTCGGTTCCTTTATCTCCATGAAGTCGACTCTTCTGGTTGAGTCAACTAATATTTCCAGAGTCGACGTAGACAGTAATGAATCTGACCTTCAAATGTTTCTTTGAGGGAATTTAAACGGTTTGCCTCGATTTCGGCGGCACAATTAATGCTGGCTAGGTTTTTCATGAAAATCGAGGGATTTCCTGCCGTTTAGCTGGTGGTTAGCGACGCCTCGGGTTTCGAACAGAGGTACTTTTATAAATAGACCCCCATCCATACCCATTCACATTGCTCCATCCACATCTTCTCTTCTTATTCCTCGCGCACCGGAGAACAGGAGACTTTTACCTTCATCTTCGTTCAGAGCCGTTCTTCCTTCATCATTCGCGCAAGATGGCCTGGGGTCGTGCCATTATCGCACGCCATTAAGGTAAGTTTCTCATCACCTCCATCGTGCTACTGTATTTTAGTCATCGCCATTATCGCGAGCTTCAAGCTCTACTGTTTTAGTAGATCGACACAACTCATTGGATATACACCATGCATGTTGGTAGATAGGATAGGATCAGTGAGGGATAACTCCGGAAGTGATTACTTCGTCGAACAATCGTATTTATAGATCCGTTTTCGTCTTGCAACTGTTCCCAGTTTTTCGCAAGCTGGTTACCGAAACCTTTTTGAAGGAGATGGAGACAGAGGGGATTTTGCCTCCCCAATATGAAATTGAGTGGCGGGCTCCTGGAAAGGAGACCCGGCCTCAGCCTCAAGCAGGCGAGGTCGTCGTCTTTGCTGATCATATCACCAGGGGCTTCCGTCCTCCCGGCTCTAAGTTTTTTAGGAGTGTGCTGCACTGCTATAAATTGCATCCTCGGGATCTAAGTGCTAACTCGGTGCTCAATATTTGTCATTTTCAAGTGTTCTGTGAGGCTTATCTGCAGATTAGGCCGACTTTGGCTCTGTTTTGTGAGTTCTATTATTGCAATAGGCAGACTGAATATAGTGGAGGTCCGGCTTTGGAATGCGGTGGAGTTACTATCCAGAAGCACGCCAAGTCGATTTACCCATCACTCAAGCTCAGCTCCCATGTGAAAACATGGCAAAAATCTTTCTTTTACTGCACCGTTGTGACTCCTGAGAAGGAAAATCCTCTGACCGGCTTTCGCGAGAGTCAGCTTGAATTTCATGATGGCTTGAACCTGTTTCCTTCGGATGCTCATAAGAAAAATCATGAGACGATTATGGCTCGAATAAAGGCCTTGTTAGCTCATGGTCTTGCCGGAACAGACCTGACCAAATGTTGGATAGGTTGGCAAAACCAACCTCTTAGCTTGAGGGATCGACTCATGTGTGAGTATTCGGGGCCGGACGACCCCATGTGTTTCGCGAAGAAGGAGATTTCTGGAGGAGTTCTAGTGACGACTTGCAAGAAATTTCTTGCTGAGCGCATAGAAGACATCAAGAAAGTCGGCCTTCTCCCGTTCTGTAAAGCCAATTCGGCTCTTCCGGTATGTTTATTCGGTTATTCCTCCTTGACACAATATTTGTTCAAAGATTTTGACCTTCCAACTTCTTGCTTCCAGGAAGATCATCCATGGTGGAATGTGGGACAAGACCTCCCTATGGAAGAAGTCGATGCTAAAATTCTGAGTCATTCGGTAAGATTCACTTAATTGCTTCTTTTGTGATATCTTCCTCTTACCCTTTTTGTTCCTATAGGATGACTCGGAGGAAGATGATGATGAAGAAGAAGAAGAAGAAGAAGAACAAGAAGAAGTTCTCCCTGTTAGGACCGGCTCTCGTAAAGAGAGTAAAGTCGCCAATCCACCGGTAATGTCTTTTCTGGCTCTTCATGATGATTCAAGACAAGCTTGTGTCTTATGTTTTTGTTTAAAGGCACAAAGTCGCAAGAGGCATACCCGTAGTTCCGACTCGGCGGACCCTCTTGTGGTTTTGAGTGATGAACCTCGAAAGGTCCGACAAAAGCCGACTTTAGCCGCGACTCCTTCTCATCAGTCGGCAGGGGTTTCTGAGAGACAACATCAGGGTGGTGACTTTGGAGCCGGTACCCCTTCTTCTAAGGGTTCTTCTGTCCAGATATCGCCCTTCCAAATCAACCGTGGGTGAGTATTCCTTTATTAGGATGGTAACTTGTCTTTTATATGCATGATTTTCTGACAAATTCTATTTTTGTCTTTGAGCAGCGCTCGAATTGATCCCAAGGATCTGGCCGACTCTTCTTTTCCTAAGGAGTCCGCTATTATATCTGAAAGATTGCCAGAAACTTCGGTTTCTGAAGCTTTGAAGAAAGCTGGTTTAAATGAGTCGAGCCCATCAGGAATATACAAAGATAATTCTCCTGAAGCTGGCTTTGATAAGCCGTCGATTCCTTGTGAAAAAGTGGAGGTTGCTCCAAGTTCTATGCCGGCTCCTTCCAAGGAAAAGGCAGTTGTGGAAGATGAAGTTTTGATCACTGGGGCTCAGAAGGGTGACCCACCTGCTTGTACAACCGTGATGAAGGTTTTGGATGACAAGAGTCATCCTAATGAGTCGATATCTGAGAAAACATTTCTTGAGGAATTGTTCAGGCGGTCGTTAGCTTGTTCTTTGGAACAGCATGACATATTCCTCCAACTTCGAGGACGTTATGAGGTATGTATTTTTATTTGCCTGCGCTGTCCTTGATGACATATATCTGTAGCCCCCATAAGCCGGCTTAGTGATTGATTGCCATGCTGGGTTATAAAAACAAACTGTATTTTCCATGAGTCGGTATACCTATCTTGTGGTATGCCGAGTTATGATAAGTTTGAACTGTAGCCCCCATGAATAGATATACCAATTTTGTGGTATGCCGAGTCATCATAGTTTTTTGAGCTGTAGCCCCCATGAGTCGGTGTGTGCATCTGTGTGAAGTGCCGAGTCACATAGGTCTATCTTTTAATCTGCCAAGTCACATAGATATGACACAACGGGTTGTGTTCCCAGCTTCCAAATAGAGTGGCCCTTCGAGTGCTGGAATATGTTTCCTTCAGCAACCCGGAATAATATGTGCCAACGCCAAGCCGGTATGACAGCTAGGTCGGCGAGAGCTGGTGCGACGAAAATCGACTTATATATTTTATATGGCGAGAGCCAGTGCGATGAGTGTCGATTTATGTATATGGAGAGAGGCGTTGCGACCGAAGTCGACTATATATATATGGCGAAATTCGTTGCGACCGAAGTCAACTTTATGTATGGCGAGAGCCGTTGCGACCGAAGTCAACTTTATGTATGGCGAAAGCCGTTGCGACTGAAGTCGACTTTAAGAATGCATAAGATGCAATGTAAAAGGTATAGTCCCTATGAGTCGGCATGTGTGTCTTGACACGCTGCTGCATCACATAGAGAAATTTTTCAAGTTGTAGTCCCCATGAGTCAGTATGAGCATCTTTTGTGTCATACCGAGTCATAGAGAATTTTTTGAGCTCTAGTCCCCATGAGTCAGTATGAGCATCTTTTGTGTCATACCGAGTCACACAGGTTAATGCTCAAGGTGCATCTTCTGGATGACATATAATATGAAAAGAGTATGTAATGATGCTAATGTATGCAAAAAGAAAGTATAGACTCCCCGGGGGCCACCCGGATTTGTGCGTTGTTAGTTAGAGGGACATGTCGTTTCGGATTTCTCGGAACTAAATCATAAAATGGTTGCCTATGATGGATAGCAACTAAGAGAGATGGGCGTGCGTGCGAAGCCTTGTAATGGGCAGTTGGTACACCCCTGCAGGGTTAAATATTTTCGAGAAGCCGTGTCCACGGTTATGGACGACTTGAGACCTACGTCTGTTCATAGATAACATCAACTGAATCATACTTAATAACTTGATCAACGTGTGCGTGCCTTGACTGCTTCTTCTTCGTCGGGATGCAAAGAGGAGGACAAGGATAGGATAGGTGTTATGCTTGCGTAAGTAGGTGGATAGCAGACTTGTTGGAGGCGATTCCTCCTCGAATGCTTGGCTTCTTACCTTAACCTCTAGATCGTTAGCCACTTCATAAATGCTAGTGCGGCAACAACCTCACCACTTACCCCATCCTTACCGTAAACTACTAGTTGTCCTAGAATGACGAGTGATGAAATCCTTGCTGGGTCAGTTGACCACTACAGTTGGATGCTGAGTACTTCTGTACTCATGATACTACCCCCCAAACTCTTTTCAGGGTTCTTGCTCGACAACAGGTACGGTGGTCGACCTTTCACCTGGAGACTCGACGACGACTAGTTTGGCGGATCCCGGCGGGGGTCCTGGACCCGTGTGGTTATGGGATCGATGTTTTTCTCTTTGCCAATAGGCATTTGATTGTTGTCTGTACTCAGACATGTATCTTCCGTTGTTGTATTGTATTAAGGCAGTTGTATGTCGATTGTATGAGATGTTGTATCCTTTTAGCTGTAATGTTGTGATATCATGTTGGAAATCCGGGGCATATGGCATTGTCATATGTCGCGGTGGGACCGATATGTGCTTCGTCCCCGGATCCGGATGGAAACATCTAGATCTGGAACAATACCGCATATCGGGCCTTACAGGAAGTCCACACTTGACAAGGTTTTGTGTGCGCAAAAATCCCTCATTGACAAGGGTGGACTTGGATTCAACTCCAACTATAAGAATTCCATGATCAACAAGAAGAAGGGCCAACCACAAGTTAAGAATTCGGCAAAGATTAGTTGCTTCAAGTGCAAGGTTGAAGGGCATCATGTTAGATCTTTCCCTTTGAAGAAGAAGCCCCTTAGTGACAAGCAACTAGGAAAGAGGACTCAAGTTCTACCGCAAGGTGAGGAGAGGCCGCTTCCCAAGAAGACTCAAGTCAACGATCTTCATGTTGAGAAATCAACTAAGAAGAAAGGAAAGAGTAGATGTTGCTACTTATGTCGTGAGAAGGGTCATCTTGCTTCTTCATGCACTAATGGTACCTTATCCAGCCCTATTATATTTGATGATGTTTATTTTGTTCAGAAGGATAAGGTTGGCAATGTGGTTGCCAAATTTGTTTGTACTCAAAGTGGTGTCAAGAAAAGAACCATTTGGGTTGCCAAACCTATTGTGACTAACCTCTTAGGACCCAACTTGGTTGGGACCAACAAACTCAAACTTGATGAATAGTTGTTGGTGGAGGACATTGGAGACTTGGCTACATTATGAAGAATTAAGGTACCTTCATTAATCACATTGTCTCAAGCCAATTCATTTGGATTGTCATCTGTTTATATTATGTCCAATGTGCCTCCTTGCGGTAACTTGTTCTTAAATTGTTTACATTAAAAGTTACTTGCCCCTTTGCATGTTTTGGTTTTGTACCTTGCATGTGTTTGTACATGTTGTGCTTCCAATCTACGTATCTTGAGTAATCAATTTTGTGTATGTTGGTTTGCACATCATGTATGTGTTAGTGTTGTGTTGAGCCTATTTGTCATTTTTCTTTATCTTAGTTGGCTCTTGTGAGAGATTAATGGATCATCCCATTTTGGGGGAGTGATGTGCCTTGTGCACTTTACGATCCTACAAATGTGTGTACATGAGGAATACCACCTAGTATTTATATTACAAGATTATCTAGTCTCTATGTGGTATGTCGTACTCATGAGAAATTCAAATTCTAAAATGTCCATTAATTATATCTTGTTGGTATATGTTTGCCTCTAGTTGTAACTTTTGGGTTATCACATTATGGGGGAGTAATATGGTTTTATAGTACATGCCTAGAAAATGTGTAGATTTGAGGTGTTGCCACCTAGAGTTAATATTGTAAATTATCTAGTTACTAGGTGGCATGTTTGCTCCTCAAGTTCCAATTTTCTTAAATTGTCTTATTTCTCATCTTATGGATCTTGAGTGTGTGAGATTTTCTTGGTACAGTTTCCCTCCAACATGTACTTGTACGTCCTATGTGGAAACCGTTTGCTCCCAGTTATTCTAGTCATTGCTTGCATGATTAGATGCATATTTAATGATGCCAAGAATCCCTTTGTAAGCATTGTGCTCAATTCTTATCTTTTGCCACATGCTTATGGTTATTGTTGTGAAGATGATAATATATATATATATATACCGCTGCAATCTACGATCGGGAATCAATTCCATATACCTCTTGTCCTTAACAATTGGTACTCCTACATGTGGTAGAAATTATTGATCATCTTTACATTGGCTTGTTTACAATTGCAATATTCCTTGCCAAGATATTATTGTGGTTTTAACTCTCATTGTCTTCCTTCCACTTGTGGATCAATGTTTTCGTGAACTTGTCCAGTATTCCTCTAGATACAGTGAAAGTGGTGATCCCATCTTGTGCATTTTGTACTCAAATGAAAATTCTATCTGATGCTCAACTCTTTGGGGGAGCTATCATCTTATGATCCCTAACAAGTGTGTGTTATTGGAAGGCCTATTTTTGGTGCTTTGTGTCATCATAAATTTGTTGAGGGCATAGTTTGTTTGGAATTGTGCACTCTATTTGAGAGTTTGATATATCCTTCCTTGCTACCCTTTCATTTGGCATTGTGCTCTCCTTCAATTGGTGAGTGTCAATTGATATCTCATTTCTTGATGTTTTTTTATGTCCTTCAAGTGATTAGTTCTCGCTTTGGTATTTTATTTTCACTTGGTACCTTTTCAATTGGTTTCCTAGTCAATCATGTGTTGATTGGGTTCGGATTCAATTGGAAATTCTTCTCACTTGTTGGTGAGTGTAGGAATCGACCATGTGTTGATTGCTACTTGTCTCCTATCATGTGTTGATTTGGATCTTTGATATAATTTGGACAACCTTAGGTTGTGCCACCCTTTGGTGTGCCTTCTTGGTTTACTTGGTGTTTTGCCCAAATTGTATTTCCTATTGGGTATTGAAAGTTGTGCATGCATATTTGCTATATGTGTAGTTCCTATGGCATGTTTTCTTTCTTTGATCCTATATATATAGGTCAAATTCAATTTCATGTCCATATGCACTTATTCTTGTGGAGTTTTTCCTATGTATTTTTGTTCCTCTAACTCTTGGGTCCCAATGAGTTTGGGTACCATTTTGTTTGTTAATTTTGTTCTAGGAACTTTGGAGATGCATTGGAGGATCGTCTTATTCAAGGAAGGTGTTGTCACCATGTGCCTTTTGGGGTCAAGCTAGGACGATCAATGAAGCTCTATCTGCTACATCATTCCCATGCTATCTCGGTAACAAGTATCTACCTCATGCAAACATTTCTTGCATTCAACCGTGTGTAGGTTGAACCATGGCATGACATTATTCATTTGCAATTTTTGCGGTTCTTGAATTGTTCTAGAATTGCAAGATATATTCTTTTGTTGCGATACTTGTTTCCTTGTTAAAGCATCCCAACTATCTCTTATTTGTTGCTAGTTGTGATGAATTTGATGGTTGTGTGTGTGGATTTCATTAATATACAATGAGATAATATTAAGCCATGGGTTATGCTTTCAAGCAAAGATCTTATTGGTATATTCATGAGTTCCATTTGGATATCTTGTTCTTTACTTTTGTAACAATTCCGTGTGTACATGCTTCTTTGTGGATATTCATCTACCTAGAATCTCATATACATGAGAAAAGTTACATCTAGTGGATATCCTTTTTCTTTCATGTCCACCTTTTATTTTCGGTGATTAATTCTTTGGTGGATACATGAAAGCGTGTGTCTTTGAGTGCATGTCTGACGGGGATCAGCCCCGGCAAATCCCATGGTCAGGGACCCTGGGTTAGTCATAGAGATGGCACAGGTTGGACGATATTCGTCGGCTAACAGGAGAAGCACTTCCTGCTCGATATCATTACATGAGGGGGCGATTACAGTGGAGGCCAAGGCGAGTTCTCGCAAGGCTAGGATGAGTACATGCGTATTGAGTTGTCGGACGGCGGACAAGCGACACATGGGGCACGATTTACCCAGCTTCAGGCCCCCGGAGGGAAAACCCTACATGCTGCTTGTCTGATCTTGTATTGATGATGATGTACAGAGGTGTCGTGAGGGCTTTGGTGGAGAGAGATCTGTCTATTCCTATGTGTGGGGGTTGAGAGCTTTTCTAGAGAGGTGCCCCTGCCTCGCTTTATATAGATAGCCAGGTAGGGGTTTACATGAGTACTAGTCGACTACAAGTAGGAGTCCTTGTCTTGCGCCTCAAGTCTTCGGCTTCACGTCTTATTCCATTATGTCGGTGTCCACGAGTGGGCGTCTTGTGGGCCGCCAGCCATGACACGCACCAGGTACCCTCACGTAGAGGAGTCGTGGGGTCACCCCCTCGTCAGTAGCCCTCGAGTGCCTGGGGGACTCAAAGAGTCGCGCAGGGATTCGAATCTGCAGTAGCCACCGTAGTGCGTGTCGATCATTTGCTGATGAACGGTTGAAGATGTCGTGAGTATGCTCCCGATGGGAGTATTTTCATGAAGCATCAAAATTACAGTCGAGTTCGTCGTCTTGTAGGCTGTGCGAGCAACGGTCGTCGGGTGCGCGTCAGCGCTCCCGATGGGAGTACCCCCGAGGCTATGTTCGACTGCTTGCATTCGAGCATATACTCAAGTTTTTTTTAATCTAACCCCTTCATTCTTGTCGGATGCACGAGTAGTGCTCGTCGGGTGCGCGTCAGCGCTCCCGATGGGAGTAGCCCCCGAGGCTATGTTCGACTGCTTGCAGTCGAGCATAGACTCAAGACTTCTTCGTCGTTGAGTAATTTTCATCCGAGGAAGTGCTCGACTCGGGTCTTGCGTCGTAGGCGTGAGTTGTTGTAGGGATCAGTCGTGGACGAGGAGGTTGACGTCGCCGCGTCATTAGGGCGCCCAGCCCCCGAGCATCTACTGAGAAGGAAAAAAAGGCGCAACTGTATTAAGATGTACATGAGCGATATACAAAAGAATTGTAAGGTGCATGATTTGCAGACGTTGCACTTTTGTCGAGTGGATAATGTAGCAGCATATAAAGTTTATGTGTGTCTTTTTGTGAGTAGGCCCACCGGCGGCATACTCTTGTCGGGTAACAGCGACGCTATGCCAGACTTGTTGAACACGGAGACAAGAGCGGCCTTTTAGTACCCAGCCTCACTAATTTGACGAACGTGAATAAACAACATATAAAACTGAGCATGATGCAAAGTATAGTTTTGAAGCCCTCGAGATAGTTCTGCACGACTGCGTAGTCGGCATGATGATTTTGTAGCCCTCAGATGTTTCTGCATGACTGTGTAGCCGGCAAGATGATTTTTTAGCCCTCAGATGTTTCTGCACGACTGCGTACCCGACAGGATGATTTTGTAGCCCTCAGATGTTTCTGTGCGACTGCGTAGTCGTCTTTGGCGACTGGTCGAGAATGCATATAAGTTTTGGAATCATAGCATATAAGAGTGTGAAGAAACTTAGTTGTAGGATCGACGCGGCAGAGGGAGCCGAAGATGAGCAGTCGAGTAGTCGATGATGAGCAGTCATCGTGGCGAGACGGAGTCGGTGTGATTGCGACTGCGACGTTCAGCCCCCGAGTGTTGAGGCGGCGGAGTTGCACAGCAAAGTCATCGTGATGTATTTATCCGGCGAGTGACGACAGGACTCGATGCGGCGATTCCTATGCGATGGAGCTCGATATGGGAGAGCCCATACAAAGGAGCTCGGCGCAGGATGATTCGTGTGCTTGGAGTCGATGGTGCGGCGAGTGACCGAGAAGGACTCGATGCGTCGGGCAGGATCCTTCGATTGCTCGTTGGGTGATGTCGTTGTAGCGGCACGAGTCGATGTAGAAACCTTGGCGAGTCATCCATGGCATGTAGAGTTGGAGTACAAGCCTTGTGGGTCAAGATTGAACCCGAATTCGCGATTGGAAATTCGCGATCTTGCGTAGATCCAAAAACGCGTTGCAGTGCGAGAGCCGCTGACTGAGATCTAACTGTTGGAATTTTCTGAAATATTTTGTGCTGATGAGGGATTGTATCCCGCATGCTTTCACCGGAGGGATCTTCGAGTTGATGTACGATCCAATGTCACTAATTTATTTGATGGAGTCGCGCGGAGTTCTGTCAGATTCCGAGAGTGCTTCAGTGCGCGGGTCGCCGACGGAGATCCAGCCGTTGAAATTTTCTGAAATTTTCACAGATTTTCAAAAATTGGATTTTGCATCTTTCCACTGAAGGGATCGTTGAGATGAGCTCCGAGTCGCCGTCGCGAGTGCCCGCAACACAAACGTTTATTTTGTCTTGTAGGTTGTACGTGAGCGCTTTTGTTGATGTCGATCTTCGAGTGGCGCGCTCAAAAAATTTCTTGTTTTCTCCGTGAGCTTGATGTAGGTCTTGATGTAGTTGTTGAAGAATCCATTGAGTTGTGACTTGCTGGAGACGATACCGCCGAGATCGTGAATCCAACCTGTGTAGTTCCCACAGACGGCATCAATTTACGGGGATCAACCCCGGCAAATCCCATGGTCAGGGACCCTGGGTTAGTCATAGAGATGGCACGGGTTGGACAATACTCGTCTGCTAACAGGAGAAGAACTTCCTGCTCGATAACATTACATGAGGGGGCGATTACAATGGAGGCCAAGGCGAGTTCTCGCAAGGCTAGGATGAGTAGATGCGTATTGAGTTGTCGGACGGCGGACAAGCGACACATGGGGCACGATTTACCCAGCTTCAGGCCCCCGGAGGGAAAACCCTACATGCTGCTTGTCTGATCTTGTATTGATGATGATGTACAGAGGTGCCGTGAGGGCTTTGGTGGAGAGAGATCTGTCTATTCCTATGCGTGGGGGTTGAGAGCTTGTCTAGAGAGGTGCCCCTGCCTCGCTTTATATAGATAGCCATGTAGGGGTTTACATGAGTCCTAGTCGACTACAAGTAGGAGTCCTTGTCTTGCGCCTCAAGTCTTCGGCTTCACGTCTTATTACATTATGTCGGTGTCCACGAGTGGGCCTCTGGTGGGCCGCCAGCCATGACACACACCAGGTACCCTCGCGTAGAGGAGTCGTGGGGTCACCCCCTCGTCAATGTCATAATTCTTTGATGAATACCTTTTCATAGTGTGGAGGGACTCTTGTGTGACGAGGCTCGTAGGAAATTGTGTGGTTTCCATTTAGGGTAGAGGTAAGGATGTTGTGTGTCATCCAGCTTCCTCCCTCCATGAAAACTAGTGTGATTTTCCTCTGAGTACCCCGTGCCCACAGGGTGTACCGTGTGCACGGGGCTCCCGTGCCCACGGACCATGACCCCCGTGCACACGGGGTTAGATGGTTCTGGCACTTTTGGTATTCACCTTTGTGCACTCTTTTGGTGGTGAAGATTGTTGTTCTCATGCTTGTCATAATGAGCCAATCATTTTCTATCTTCATCGTGGGGTTGTCACAAGTCTTGAATGTACTTTGCATTTTATTAATTAAGTTTGTGAACCCAATTGTTGTTTGTGTGTGTGACCTTCTTAACTTAGGTTGGAAGGACATGTCTAGCACCCAGAGTCTCATTTCTTCAAGACTATGTTGATGTGTGATGATCATCCACATATTAGTCTTATCATGTGCTTTGCCATGACTCACACACATCCTTTTGGTTGAGCCGATTTCTATGATTATTATTTTTGCGTGTTCCTCAACCATTTCTTTGTTGAAAGTGCCATACTTTTTCACATATCCTTGCATGTTTGCACTCGTGTTGTGTTTCTACTAATTTTGGGGGATAGATGATCCAATTTTCGTGCACTTTGTATTCTAATACAAAGATTCTAAAATAGTGCACAAATCTTGGGGAATTTCCCTATTTTCTTTAGAACACTCCTATGCTCAAATCATAATATCTTATATTCACTTGGCTTGTTGGATCTTTTGATTGCCTTCATTTTTTTGTTATACTTTTGTGCTATATCATCTTTTTGCAATCTTTGGATCCTCAATATAGTTTGTTTTCCAACTAACTATGTATCTTGGACTGTGTGTATTTTATTCCGCTCATATCTTGAGAAATACACCCTTGTTGGGAGGAACACATGCTACATTGGCTTTCTAAGTCTTTCCGCCCATTTGTTGGCAATAGATGCCAATGGGGGAGAAGTTGAGAGGGTTTTGTTTGAGGAGGTTCGTGCTTTGGTTTTTCCTTAAGCATTCTCCTTCTTGCTCATGCATATTTGCTTTCCATGATTTTCTTAATTCATTATATAAACCCTCTTGATGTGATTGTCATTAATTACCAAAATGGGGGAGATTGAAAGGGCATGTGCCCTCATGTTTGGTTTTGGTAATTAATGACAATCTATATGGACTAATGGTTTCCTTGAGTTTTACTTTAAGGTTTTTCCATAGGCAATGCTTGAAGATCATATGTTGGCTTCAAGGTTGAAAGGATGAATATGTGCCTAAAAGAGGCTCACTCATAATGTAGTATGGGGGAGCAATCTACTAGTCTTCATCAAGACGGCTGAATCAAGAAAGGTGTTCCAACTTGAGGCGGGCATGATCGTCATCATCAAGCTCAAGTGGATTATGCGCAAGGCAAAGGTTTAACCTTGATAGGTGTCTAGTTTACCGGTCTCATGGTATTAGTTAGGAGACCGGGTTATAGGCTAGGATGCATCATTCGTGGAGATCTCAAACCTTTGCATCCTTGGCATCGTCTTTATTGGTTCTTGTTATTTTTTCTCTTTGTGAGTTTTGGAGCTTGTGGCCTTCTTCATGAAAAGCTCTTGTTCATCGAAAACGAATTTCATATGCATCTTCTCTTGTGTTTTTCGATGTGGAAGATGTGTCGGTTCTTCTCGGTTAGAGGTTTCACACCTCTATTTGTTTGACATTTCTCCCTATCCTCTTATGAATATTTCCAGTCGTGATTAGGCAGATATGTTCGTTAGCTTTCTATCAAGAGGGACTAACGGACGAGTAGCTTGATCACGTCGTATGTGGAGTGCTAAAATCTTTGCATATTTTGCATTATTCTTTCTTGTTGATCTTTGGTGGTACTCTATGTGACGACCTTGGTCTTGTCCATAGCTTTAAAACGAGCCCAAGATCATCCAAATCGGAGTTCGTATGAAAAAGTTATGCATGTTTCTGTTCCCTGCATTGGCTGTCTCTGGGTACCCCGTGTGCACGGGGTCCTAGGGCCCTGCACACGGCGTTAGCTGATAAACCGATTGTATGCCTCGTGCACACAGGGCCCAATGCACACGGCGTCCCAGGGTCGTGCACACGGGGTCCTAGGGCCGTGCACACGGGGTTTAGCTGAGATATTGACTGTATGCCCCGTGCACACGGGCTTTAGCCCATGCACACGGGGTCCCAACGGGAAGATCTCACTTAACCCGTCCCTTGGATTATAAATACTCCCTTCTTCTTCCTCCTTTGACCATGGTTCTTGAGAAAATTTCCCCCCATCATTGTAGACCTCTTCGAGCTTGCTTTCTCTCTATTCCTCCTATGATTCTTGCATCTTTTTGAGGGAAAAGAGAGAGGAGATCTAGATCTATATTTCCACCAATCCATCTCTCCTCTAAGTGAGGGGAACCTTGTGGATCTAGCTCTTGGAGTTCTTGGTGTTTCTCCTTGTTCTTCCTCTCATATTCCTCCATAGCTTTTGTTTCTTTGGTGGGATTTGAGAGTGAGGGATTTGTGAGCACTTCGTGCGTTCTTGCCATTTGCATTAGGTGCATTGGTTTAAGTTTTCTCCGTGGATTCGTTGTAGTGGAAGTTGAACATTGAAAAGATTGTTACTCTTGAGTGCTTTGGCACTCTAGAGCTTGTTCCTCTTGGGTTCTTTGTGTTGGGGTGCGCAGCGGAAAACACAAATTTTTCCTAACTAGCGTTTCCCATAACCCAAGATCTAGCTAGCCGTATTACCGTAACGGAAAGGAGTGCGGAATAACATACCTCGGGGTGTAGTCCGTTGCGCGGGAAACGTTCCCGCAAACGTGGTTGATGTAGTCGATCAAGGTTCACAGCCCCCTGGCTGTGTTAGCACCCGGATGGGTGTAGTGCCACATGAAAGCTCAAGAATGATCAGAGGGGGAGGGGGTGAATGATCACTTCTAAAAATTCTAAGGAACTTAGAAGGAATTCATGCAAACTGCGAAGGACTAAGGCATCTCGAAGTAAATACAGTGTCGAAAGTAATGCATAGCTCTAAAGGATTGGGAGCGAAGGAAAACATCGAAGACAAACAGGCAACGAGTAAATACTTAATATAAACGCATGAAGGAAAATGAGCCTGACACGACGATGTTTGGTAAACCAGTTCACACTCTGCAAAGTGCTACGTCTGGTTGGAGGGACTGGTGATTGAACACCTGGAGCAAAACTCTCTCCGTCCTATTCTCCACTGCAACAAACTCCTCGAGCTTGTCCAGTTTTCACTCGTGGTAGATGATTCAGGACATCTCCGAGACCTTTACAAACTTCCTTCAGCAGTGACAATTTCTCTTCGACTGCTTGACAGGCGACGCCTAACCGTCTAGGAGACTTGCAGTTCTCCAAGATAAAACGATCGGCTAATCTCAACCTAAGTCATAGTGAATTGCTCAACTCAGCTCAGACTTGGGGTTTTGGTTTTCTCTCGATGAATCTCTCTTGGGATGCTCACAGACTTCTGTCTTAGAATCTTCAGTGGAGCAGCCAACCCGAAATGGCGGGTAGGTGCGGGGTATTTATAGTTGGCGATCCCGATGGGTAAAATGACTGAAGTGACCCGATGCAACCGCTTGACGCGTGTCCACAACGGTCGGATTCCAATCACTGCGCAACTTTACTTGAGGAACAAGTAAGCTGACTTACCGAACGAGTTCTCTCTCGAAGGCACGAAGTGCGATGACTTTGCCTTCGAGCTATTCACTCGACTCAGTAAGATTTCTCTCGGTAGGCTTTTGTGGGTTTTGGTTGAGCAGAGCAAATTCACTTCGACTAAGATCTCAACTAGCAAACCCCTTTTGATAGTACGATTTTTCCTACGACTCAAGAAAATAAAGAGAAACTAGTAAAAAGACTAAGTCTTCGACCAGCTTCAGCTTTCTCCTCGTTGCGCTTTTACTCGAGAGAGACTTTTTCTTCGACTACATTTTTAGGGGTCGTCTTTCTTCAAAGGTTTCGGTAGATGACTGCAGCTCTGCTGCAGTGAGTTGTCCTTCGACCTTCTACTTGCAAACTCCATTCTTTTGGAACCTAAGTATCTGTTTATACTCGAAAACAATATTAGTTCCACTTCTGCTTTGTCCAACAATGTCCAAAACCTTCGGGGGCAAAACTTGCTCTTACACCACACGTGTAGCACCTCGTAGTACTCGCACACGTACGAGACTCGATGACGACCTCCGATCTCCGATCCAGCGAAGGTGGCGGAAGTAGACCTCCGGAACCAGAGTTTCGGCAGCACGACGGCCCCCGTGTAGCAGAGATGCATCAATCCCACTATAGGCAACCAAACAAGGGGGGGCCACCGTGGAAGAGACGAGGAAGGGGAGAAGATCGGAGAAAACCGATCTCAATTCGGAGTAATATTTATTTTCTCACGAATTTCTGTGTATTAAATATGTGCACCCTGCCCATCTATATATAGGCAGAGGGGAGGGAGTCAACCCCTCTCCTCTAGCAAGGTGGGACTAAAGTACCTTGCTAGGGGGAGGTGGCCGGCCAAGGGAGGAGGGGGGCGCACCCCTCATGGGCCCTAGGGCCCATGGCGCCTCCCTCTCTCTCTCTCTTTTTCTTTTTCCCTTTATTTCCCCTAATGGGCCTCTTTCATAAATAAGTCCCATAGCATTTTTTTAATTATAAATAAAAAAATTAATTATTAATTTAATTAATTAATAACTAAAACATATTATTCCTTCTCCCGGTGCTCCAGAACACCTTCCAGCTCACTCCGAAACTCCTTCGGGTCAACACTGAACTTTTCTGGTGCTGCTTCTTTTATTCTCCGGTAACTCCGATAGTTCCGAAAAGGTCTCCGATTTCATCGAGCCCTTAAGTGTGTTACCCTACGGTCTGAGAACACTCTAGTCACGACCGAGATGAGGCTACGGTCAATGATCATCAGCGGGACCTGGATGCCCATAATGACCCCTGTACATTCCGGATATCAATACCGATTGGACCTTACGTCGTATAGCATTCCCTTTGTTAGCGATACTGGATTGTTTCCGAGATTCGATCAATGACATCCTATGTCTGGTTCAACCTCGTTATGACAAATCCTTATTCACTCGTTCCCGTGATATTCATCCCCGTGACCTAGTCACACACTACGCAGCTTTATGGACGGAATCTCACCGAATGGGCCCTGAGTATCTATCCATCACATGGATTGACAAATCCCGCTCTTGTAACAATACTCCTCAACATATCTCCACGGAATACCCAAGATACAACCGTTATGACCCGCATATTTCAGTCAGGTGGTGGGATGTAAGTCAAAGCATCCGGGAAGATAGCAATTATGCACGTACTCACGGTCAAAGGAACGGTCTACTACGTTCCGTAATTACAACACTAAACCTTCATAAGTTTGAGTATGATGTAATGCTTACTTTGGGTAATGTTCATCACGTCACTCATCCAGTGAGGTGACCTCATAGTCAAGAGACTTAATTGTCCATGATCGCGAAACCACGACCATCATGTTGACCATGAACTAGTTATTGAAATAGAGGCTAACTACGAACACTGGGGGTTTCTATACCACACTTGTATCATTGTTTCAATGATACAGTTCTAGCACGGTATGAAACTGGTTATGAACTTTCTTAGATATATTGGAATAATCATATATTATTTGCCTCTAGAGCATATATCCAACACTTTGGCCCCTGGAGGCTTGGTGTTGTTGCGAAGCTCAATCATTGTGTTGTAAAGCTTAGGGACGCTACGGGAGCCTCCAATTAGGGTGTGGAGATTGCCCCGAGCATTTGAACGGGTACAGTGATCGCCCCCAAGGGTTGCCAATTGTATGGGTACGGTGACCGCCCCCAAGGGTTGCCAATTGTACGGGTTCGGTGACCGCCCTCAAGTGTCCCATAGTGTAATCACGGCATCTCACTTTTGTGAGAGCGTGAGGAGAATAGGGTGACCCTAGGTGGACTTCGTGGTGAGCATTGTGCTCCACACCCTCTCCAAACGGAGACATACTTCTCGCAAGAGAAGGAACTTTGATAACACATCCTTGTCTCCTTCGGCTCCACTTACGGTTACTCCTACCCTTACTTTGAGCAAGCTTATTATCTTGTTTCTCTTGTGATTTCTCATATTGTTGTTGCATTGCTTGTCCCATAGGTTGCTCTCCTAGTTGCTTATCTAGTCAACCTATTTTCTTGTGCACTCACTTTGTGATAGCCATAGTGTTCTTGTTATATATATTGGTATCTTGTTTATCTTGCTTAGTTTAAGTTGTTGGTGCACATAGTTGAGCCTAGTTTATTTAGGTTTCTTGCTTGGCAAATTAAAATCTAGTTTTATTCCGCATTGTTCAAGCCTAAAGTGTAATTATTTTAAGCGCCTATTCACCCCCCCCCCTCTAGGCGACATGCACGTCCTTTCACTAGGACAGGGCCTTAGCATATTCCTCCCCGGCCTGGCTAGTGATAGGGGATGGATGTTGGGCAATAGAATTTTTGGCCAAACGAGCAATTCCAGCGGCATGCCCAAAGGAAGAACAGAAACAAAGGAGTACAGAAGAAGAAGAGATTTGTGGTTGCACCCACTGCATCACCAAACCCTAAGGAAGTTGGGAAAGCAACAAGCACCACAGTCACAGAGGTGTATGCTGATGTGATTGGCTACAACTGTAGGGAGCCAGGCCATCATAAAAATGGATGCATGACTCCAAAATCTTCTTTCATTTGCAAAAAGGGTGATCATGAAGTGGCAGATTGCCCTGATTAAAAACTTCCTCGCCATCTAGCCAAATATGTAGGTAGTGTTGCAACTGGGTTGGGTTTCCTTCATATTGAGTTAGGGGTAATTTCTAAAGCTATGAAAGCTATTATGGATAATGTTTGGGGTGGTGTTTATTGATGAAGGGGATATTGCTAAGGAAGAACTAGCTAAAAAAATTGATACAATTGCATTTTTTCCCTTAGTCGGAACCTACCTACGGGTTTTCTTACTTTTCGGCTATGCTTAGTTTTGCCCTTAGATTTTTTTTCTAAGCTTGTTCGAATGTCATATGACTATTTGACCAATACTTTGAAAATTCATAAAAAAATCATATGAACTCAGAAAAATGCAAATAAGATATGAAGTTCAGAAAAATATTACCTTTATGTGCATGTCATTTGCACTCAAGGAAAATTTTATTTTTAAACTACCCGAGGTTATTAATGTTATTAACATTATTAAACATAAAATGCATAAATAATTTTTTTATGAATAAAACTGGCATACAAATGTAGGTGATGATTTCTGAACATTAGGATATCTGGTTTGCATTTTTTCGAGTTCATATGAACTTGTAATGGATTTTCAAATTAATGGTCAAAGTTGTTTCAAAATTCATAACAAGTTCATATGAACTCAGAAAAATGCAAATAAGAATTTAAATGTTCACAAACCATCACCAACATTTCTATGTCATTTTTATTCATGAAGAATGGTTGTTTATGCCTTTTTATGTTTAATAACATTAAAAAGCTTGGGTATTTTAAAAATTACTTTTTCGCTGCGTGCAAATGACATCCAGATAAAGGAAGATAAAGGCAATGTTTTCCTGAACATTTTGATATCTTATTTTCTTTATTCCGAAATCATATGAATTTGTTGCGATTTTCAAAGTATTGATCAAATGGTCAAAGGGCTTTCAAACAAGCTTGGAAAAAAATCATAAGGGAAAAACCCGTGGGTAGGTTCCGACTAAGGGGAAAATGCAATTCTTCTAAGTAATTTGGAGTCATATACAAAACTAACTATCCATGGTAGATTAGGCAGTTAGATTAGTGGACCTTTCTAGCTAAGCTCCCTTCACACCAAGGTCAAAGATGTAGTTGGCTATCCCTGGTTTGGCTTAAATAAAGAGGGTGTCATTGTAAATGTAGAGATTTGGGATGGAAAGATAGAAGCTACATCACAACTGCGGGAGGTTTGGGTCCAGTTGAGAGGCTTACAACATGATTGATGTGAATGAACTACCTTGATCAATTTGCATCACGTTTTGGGCCGCTCACTGAGCTTGACTGGATGGGAATGTTTAGAGCTTCTATGAGGTGGTTAGAGTTACTATCCGATGCAGATATGTGAGTAATATACCAGTAGAGGAGATGTTATATCTCAACAAAAACCTATACCCAATTAAAATTAAAGTGCATATGGATTCAGTTCATGAAGGTGACTCTATTAGTGGAGTTGGGAAACAAAATGATGATGATAAGCTGGTGAACATTCTAGTCAACACGACATGGACAATGGCAACTCTGACAAAACATCAAAGGGGTAGACAAATCCTAAGCCTACTGTAAGGCCCGATATGGGGTACTGTTCCAGATCTAGATGTTTCCATCCAGATCAAGGGACGAAGGACATATCGGTCCCACCGCGACACATGACGAAGTCATATGCCCCGGATTTCCAACATGATATCACAACATTACAGATACAAGGATACAACATCTCATACAATCGGCATACAACTGCCTTAAATACAATACAACAGCGGAAGATACATGTCTGAGTACAGACTACAATCAAATGCCTACTGTCAAAGAGAAAGTCATCGATCCCCATAACCACACGGGTCCAGGCCCTCCGCCGGGATCCGCCTAACTAGTCGTCGTCGAGTCTCCACATGAAAGGTCGATCACCATACCTGTTGTCGATCAAGAACCCTGAAAAGAGTTTGGGGGTAGTATCATGAGTACAGAAGTACTCAGCATCCAACTGTAGTGGTCAACTGACCCAGCAAGGACTTCATCACTCGTCATTCTAGGACAACTAATAGTTTACGGTAAGGATGGGGTAAGTGGTGAGGTTGCTGCCGCACTAGCATTTATGAAGTGACTAACGAACTAGAGAGTAAGATAAGAAGCCAAGCATTCGATGAGGAATCGCCTCCAACAAGTCTTGCTATCAACTACTTACGCAAACATAACACCTATCCTATCCTTGTCCTCCTCTTCGCGTCCCGACGAAGAAGAAGCAGTCAAGGCACGCACACATTGATCAAGTTATATTAAGATTATCTCAGTTGTTGTTGTCTATGAACAAGGAGTAGGTCTCAAGTCATCCATAACCGTGGACACGGCTTCTCGAAAAGATTTAACCCTGCAGGGGTGTACCAACTGCCCATTACAAGGCTCCGCACGCACGCCCATCTCTCTCAGTTTCTACCCATTATAGGCAACCATTTTATGATTTAGTTCCGAGAGATCCGAAACGACAGGTCCCTCTAACTAACAACGAAGCCCCCGGTGAGTCGACACCCAACTCAAAAGCCGGTCGCGCTCTCGAATCGGTCTCTACCGTCTGTCGCAGGTTTGGATAGCCGGTTAATCACACATGGTAAACCGGGTCCTCAGCTAAACAAGGTGGGCCAGCAAGGGAACTATGTGCTCACTGGTCCGGGTTGGTTGGAAAACTACTGGCGGCCGACCAGCACACACACGGTTTCAAATGGTAAATCAGCTTGGGCCACCACTAGAAATGTTTGAAGCTAGGTAGGTAAAAAAAGGGTACCCCATAAAATCCCACACGCAGTTAGGCATGCTCAGTCTTAAAACCAATACCCGGAACTCGGATCCTAGGTGACTCGAATGGAACAAAGCGTCGGGGCGGGATAGCCTAGACCTTCCATCCTTCGTCGAATATAGTCAACATTATAATAATCAATATCATCAACAACAATATAATAATGTGATATCCCAAACCAAGGAGTAACAGGGTAACATCGTAGCATCCTAAGCATGCATACTAAGCAGGGGCTGAGCAACGAGCAATAGTAACATAGAAGTACATGGTTTGCTGGGAGGGGACATGGCTGTATCGGTTTGAAAGAGGCTGTAAACATGTGGTAGGATCAAACATCGAACCTATCCTAGACTAGCATGCAAACCGCTGGTTGGAATAGAATGGATCATAAGTAATGCATAGTCCTTGCCTGTTGATAAGTCGGGTTCCGAAGGTGCAGTTGATCGCAACTCGCAACGTCTGCGAAGGTACCCGCGGAAGCAAGACGGTAAACACTGGAAAGAAATCAACGATCAAGCACTCTATTATTACAAAGCAAACACGAGAAAACATCAACAAGAAGGCAACGCGATACATCGCACCTACCGTCGAGAGCGGTTACTAATAGGTTAAGTGGAGTACTTGTCACACACGACAGTACTACACGTTTTACGATGGTTAAAGTTGTTTAGCTACACAAGATGAGCAAAGGTTATTAACATGGCATCTCACTCAATCATGGCATAGCACACAAACATGGCAAGAGGTGAAGCATGAGGTAAACTATCTATGCTAGTCAATTTAAGTGGGGGGTAAAAACCTATACATGCCAACTATTACGGACCCCACGATAATTATAATGTTTGATACTGTTCTGCCTAAACAATATTTTATATTTTTTAACAGCAGAAAACAATAACATAAACATAATCTACATGAAATTCCAGTCAAGTTACATATAAAGAACATTTTAAACAGAGCAACGGTTAAGAAGTTATGGAAATTACAGTTTACAGTGGCAGACAGTTTAATTAGCAGGTAAATAACATGTAAGCAAAGTCAAACATGGCAAAGGAGCAAATTTTAATAATCTACGCTAAAAACTAAGCAAGTTTCATGTTTAAATCGTTGCGGTCCGAGCTACCGTTAAAAAGATACGGGCCTCGGAAAATAATAACACAATCTGCCAATTTTATAAGCCCAGGGAAAAAAAGAGCAATGGGCTGAATCTATTAGAACCGGGCCTCAACAGAAGCGAGCGCAGGAAACTAAATATCGCTCACAGCGAGAAATAGCAGTAGGGTTAACGGGCTGAGCCCAACAACGCAAAGGAAAAAAAAGGAGCTAGGCGAGAAGCTCACCATGGGCCAAGGCCCATCTTGCGGGGGCAAAGGTTAGCTGGGCGCCGCTTGAGGCGTTGGAACGAAGGGCGGCGGTTGGGCCTCTGGGGTTGCGCCGATTGCTGGGCCTTGGACGCGTTGTTGTCCCACTGCGGGCGACAGGACCAAAGCGAGGACCTTGTCCTCTTCTCCCGAACAGGGACAGCGGCGGCTCGAGCTTCTCCGGCGAGGGGCGCACGCGGGAAGGCCGGGGGAGGAGTGGAACGGGCACGGGTCAAGGGGGCGCTGCAGATCTGGCCGGAGGCGAGGTCATGGTGGCGGCGAGTTCTTGGCCGCCGCGGCGGCTCCAAAGTTCATCCATGGCGGCGTCGTGATATGTCTCTATGGGGGAGAGGGATTAGGGGAGAGAGGAGGAAGGAATCGGGGAGAGGAGGAAGGGAGGTGCGAGGCAAGGTGGCCTGCGACGGGGCTGAACGGCAGTGGCTCGCCGGAGCGGCGGCCCGAGGCGTGAGGCGGCAGGGTCGGGCTCAGGAGAGGAGCGCTCCACAGGAGGAGCTCGGCAGGGGGGAACCAACTGGTGATGTGGCGCACTACGGTTCGTCCGATCCAAATCGAACAGACCAGATCAAGGGGGTTGGATCTGGAGGGGATTGGCTGGCTGCTGAAACCTAGGTGGGAGGCCGCTAGGGTTTCCAAAATAGGCTGTGTACCCCTGGTATTTATAGCATGGGGCGGTTAGGAGGGGATTTTGGGCTCCGAAAGGGTCCAGTTTTTTGGGTGGACTAGAATCCGAAGATAAGAGTGGAATCTGGGGGCCCAGCTAATAGCGCACGCGACATTTTGAAAAATACGCCACAGGACTTACACCGGCTACTATGCCTGGCACATCCGAACGTTCACCTACCCGATGAAGTCGGAATCGCACGAAATTCGAAACATCGCCCGATAAAATAATAACCCATTTAAATATAAATGGGGGTTTTCGCGTCGTTGGTGATGTTTGGTCTTGTGCCGGTTTTCGCGACGGTGATCGGGTGAAACCCGGTGTCGCAAAGGTCGAGTGTCAGGGTGGAAAGGGTCGGTCTCCGTCCGGTACGAGATAAGAGGGGGGGAATAATCGCCGATCAATAAATCGGGGATGCAAACACCGCAATCAAATCAGACAATCAAACAATTCACACCGAAAACAAAAATTTTTAATTTTTGTGAAATCTGGGCTGTTACAATACAACACCACCAACAAGGGATCTCGTCACGAGATCCAGGACGATCCGGGGGAGAGAAAAGAGAGTCGACGATTCTTCAACACCACCAACAAGGGACTCTACTCCATGTCGAACAACGAACTTCCATCGAGAAACTTTTCGCAGGGAGACGATAACGTCGGAAAACGAAACCATCAGGTGCCAAGAGGAAGAACGAAAGTTGAAAGCGACGATCAAGGGAAGAATTCTCACTGAAATCATGAGGGTACTGGGCAAGAGGAATGAAGTCAACGGACGACCAAGATATTTACCCAGAGTCGGAAGAACTAAAGGTACTACAGGATTTCCCAACCTGAGATCGGAATTGAGACAATATGCTACAATCAAGGCATTATAACGATTCTGAAACTCTACTTACTCGAGATCCTAAAATTTGAAATGGGGTAAGTCGAGAGTTAAAACACTTACGACACTTGTCCTGACCAGAGCAAGGGTAAGGAGTAAAAGGAATCCTACTCTCCGACAACTAACTTAGCAACTACAAAATAGTTTTTGTCTAGACTCAACTTCGGCCAGAAAGGGATCCTACGGTCGGTAAGGCTCTGATACCAAGTTGTAAGGCCCGATATGCGGTACTGTTCCAGATCTAGATGTTTCCATCCAGATTCGGGGACGAAGCACATATCGGTCCCACCGCGACATATGACGAAGTCATATGCCCCGGATTTCAACCATGATATCACAACATTACAGATACCAGGATACAACATCTCATACAATCGGCATACAACTGCCTTAAATACAATACAACAGCGGAAGATACATGTCTGAGTATGGACTACAATCAAATGCCTACTGGCAAAGAGAAAATCATCGATCCCCATAACCACACGGGTCCAGGCCCTCCGCCGGGATCCTCCTAACTAGTCGTCGTCGAGTCTCCACGTGAAACGTCGATCACCATACCTGTTGTCGATCAAGAACCCTGAAAAGAGTTTGGGGGTAGTATCATGAGTACAGAAGTACTCAGCATCCAACTGTAGTGGTCAACTGACCCAGCAAGGACTTCATCACTCGTCATTCTAGGACAACTAGTAGTTTACGGTAAGGATGGGTAAGTGGTGAGGTTGCTGCCGCACTACCATTTATGAAGTGTCTAATGATCTAGAGAGTAAGATAAGAAGTCAAGCATTCGATGAGGAATCGCCTCCAACAAGTCTTGCTATCAACTACTTACGGAAACATAACACCTATCCTATCCTTGTCCTCCTCTTCGCATCCCGACGAAGAAGAAGCAGTCAAGGCACGCACACATTGATCAAGTTATATTAAGATTATCTCAGTTGTTGTGGTCTATGAACAAGGAGTAGGTCTCAAGTCGTCCATAATCGTGGACACGGCTTCTCGAAAAGATTTAACCCTGAAGGGGTGTACCAACTGCCCATTACAAGGCTCCGCACGCACGCCCATCTCTCTCAGTTGCTACCCATTATAGGCAACCATTTTATGATTTAGTTCCGAGAGATCCAAAACGACAGGTCCCTCTAACTAACAACGAACAAATCCGGGTGGCCCCCGGTGAGTCGACACCCAACTCAAAACCCGTCCGCGCTCTCGAATCGGTCTCTACCGTCTGTCACAGGTTTGGATAGCCGGTTAATCACACATGGGAAACCGGGTCCTCAGCTGAACAAGGTGGGCCAGCAAGGGAACTATGTCCTCACTAGTCCGGGTTGGTTGGAAAACTACTGGCGGCCGACCAGCACACACACGGTTTCAAATGGTAAATCAGCTTGGGCCACCACTAGAAATGTTTGAAGCTAGGTAGGTAAGAAAAGGGGACCCCATAAAATCCCACACGCGGTTAGGCACGCTCAGTCTTAAAACCAATACCCGGAACTCGGATCCTAGGTGACTCGAATGGAACAAAGCGTCGGGGCGGGATAGCCTAGACCTTCCATCCTTCGTCGAATATAGTCAACATTATAATAATCAATATCATCAACAACAGTATAATAATGTGATATCCCAAACCAAGGAGTAACAGGGTAACATCATAGCATCCTAAGCATGCATACTAAGCAGGGGCTGAGCAACAAGCAATAGTAACATAGCAGTACATGGTTTGCTGGGAGGGGACATGTGTAACAGCCCAGATTTCACAAAAAATAAAATTTTTGTTTTCGGTGTGAATTGTTTGATTGTCTGATTTGTTTGCGGTGTTTGTATCCCCGATTTATCGATCGGTGATTATTTTCCCCCCTCTTATCTCGTACCGGATGGAGACCGACCTTTTCCACCCTGACACTCGACATTTGCGACACCGTGTTTCGCACGATCATCATCGCGAAAACCGCACGAGACCAGCCACGACCTACGGAATGAAAAACCCCGTTTAATAATTAAACGGGATATTTTTATAGCGCTCCGGAAAGTGTTCTCAGAACGGTTCTAGCGCGAGGTGAACGCCGGGGATGTTTTTGCAAACTGCCAGCCACATGGTTTCTCTGTTGGTCCACCCGATCAGCTAGGACCCGGTTTCCCATGTGTGATTAACCGGCTATCCGACCTGCGTCATACGAAAGAGTCTGATCCGAGAGCGTGTCCGGCTTTTGGATTGGGTGTCGACTCCCCGGGGGCCACCCGGATTTGTTCGTTGTTAGCTAGAGGGACCTGTCGTTTTGGATCTCTCGGAACTAAATCATAAAATGGTTGCCTGTGATGGGTAGCAACTGAGAGAGATGGGCGTGCATGCGGAGCCTTGTAATGGGCAGTTGGTACACCCCTGCAGGGTTAAATCTTTTCGAGAAGCCGTGTCCACGGTTATGGACGACTTGAGACCTACTCCTTGTTCATAGACAACAACAACTGAGATAATCTTAATATAACTTGATCAATGTGTGTGTGCCTTGACTGCTTCTTCTTCGTCGGGATGCGAAGAGGAGGACAAGGATAGGATAGGTGTTATGTTTGCGTAAGTAGCTGATAGCAAGACTTGTTGGAGGCGATTCCTCATCGAATGCTTGGCTTCTTATCTTACTCTCTAGATCATTAGACACTTCATAAATGCTAGTGCGGCAGCAACCTCACCACTTACCCCATCCTTAACGTCAACTACTAGTTGTCCTAGAATGACGAGTGATGAAGTCATTGCTGGGTCAGATGACCACTACAGTTGGATGTTGAGTACTTCTGTACTCATGATACTACCCCCAAACTCTTTTCAGGGTTCTTGATCGACAACAGGTATGGTGATCGACGTTTCACGTGGAGACTCGACGACGACTAGTTAGGCGGATCCCGGCGGAGGGCCTGGACCCGTGTGGTTATGGGGATCGATGTTTTTCTCTTTTCCAGTAGGCATTTCATTGTAGATTGTACTCAGACATATACCTTCCGTTGATGTATTGTATTTAAGGCAGTTGTATGCCGATTGTATGAGATGTTGTATCTTGTATCTGTAATGTTGTGATATCATGTTGGAAATCCGGGGCATATGACTTCGTCATATCTCGCGGTGGGACCGATATGTGCTTCATCCCCGAATCTGGATGGAAACATCTAGATCTGGAACAGTACCGCATATCGGGACTTACAACATGGTTGTATCGGTTTGAAAGAGGTTGTAAACATGTGGTAGGATCAAACATCGAACCTATCCTAGACTAGCATGCAAACCGCTGGTTGAAATAGAATGGATCATAAGGAATGCATAGTCCTTGTCTGTTGATAAGTCGGGTTCCGAAGGTGTAGTTGATCGCAACTCGCAACGTCTCCGAAGGTACCCGCGGAAGCAAGACGGTAAACACTGGAAATCAATCAAGGAGCAAGCACTCTATTATTATGAAGCAAACATGAGCAAACATCAACAAGAAGGCAACGCGAGACATCGCACCTACCGTCGAGAGCGGTTACTAACAGGTTAAGTGGAGTACTCGACACACACGACGGTATTGCACGTTTTACGATGGTTAAAGTTGTTTAGCTACACAAGATGAGCAAAGGTTGTTAACATGGCATCTCACTCAAGCATGGCATAGCACACAAACATGGCAAGAGGTGAAGCATAAGGTAAACTATCTATGCTAGTCAATTTAAGTGGGGGTAAAAACCTATACATGCCAACTATTACGGACCCCACGATAATTATAATGTTTGATACTGTTCTACCTAAACAATATTTTATATTTGTTAACAGCAGCAAACAATAGCATAAACACAATCTACATGAAATTCTAGTCAAGTTACATATAAAGAACATTTTAAACAAAGCAACGGTTAAGAAGTTATGGCAATTACAGTTTACAGTGGCAGACAGTGTAATTAGCAGGTAAACAACATGTAAGCAAAGTCAAACATGGCAAAGGAGCACATTTTAATAATCTACGCAAAAAACTAAGCAAGTTTCATGTTTAAATCGTCGCGATCCAAGCTACCGTTAAAAAGATACGGGCCTCGGAAAATAATAACACAATCTGCCAATTTTATAAGCCCAGGGAAAAAAAGAGCAATGGGCTGAATCTATTAGAACCGGGCCTCAACAGAAGCGAGCGCAGGAAACTAAATATCGCTCACAGCGACAAATAGCAGCAGGGTTAACGGGCTGAGCCCAACAACGCAAAGGAAAAAAGGAGCTAGGCGAGCAGCTCACCATGGGCCAAGGCCCATCTTGCGGGGGCGAAGGTTAGCTGGGCGCCGCTTGAGGCGCTGGAACGAAGGGCGGCGGTTGGGCCGCTGGGGCTGCGCCGATTGCTGGGCATTTTGTAAAATACGCCACAGGACTTACATCGGCTACTATGCCTGGGCACATCCGAACGTTCACCTACCCGACGAAGTCGGAATCGCACGAAATTCAAAACACCGCCCGATAAAATAATAACCCATTTAAATATAAATGGGGGTTTTCCCGTCGTTGGTGATGGTTGGTCTTGTGCCGGTTTTCCCGACGGTGATCGGGTGAAACCCGGTGTCGCAAATGTCGAGTGTCAGGGTGGAAAGGGTCGGTCTCCGTCCGGTACGAGATAAGAGGGGGGGAAATAATCGCTGGTCGATAAATCGGGGATGCAAACACCGCAATCAAATCAGACAATCAAACAATTCACACCGAAAACAAAATTTTAATTTTTTTGAAATCTGGGTTGTTACACCTACACCCAAGGCACAAGTGCTAGCTATTCTGGGGGAGAACTATTGTAGGTGACCCAAGAGAGGGTCAATATCTGCTTGAAGCATCTACGGATGAGGTTAAGCAGGATATCATCAACTGGATGGACTCTGAAAAAGGCAATCAGGAATGTTCTCTGACTTGTTGAGGCAGATGGAACAAGTTGAGGAAGATGGGATCAATGGTTATGAGTACACTATTTGCAGCAACTCGCCTGATATTGATCTAGATGGCGGAGTCATACTAAGAAAGCTCTTGATGGCTCTCTTCTACTGATGGAGAAAGAACAAAAGAAGTGGGGGCATGTTCAAAGCACTAGACAGGGTAAGAATTGATCTGAAAGGAAAGTCTATTATGGAAATGACTCAAAATTTCAAGAAGAAGTGGAACCTGGAGGTGCCCTAATCTATCAAAAACCTTTTACTTTACCTGCAAAACAAGAATTGGTAAATATGTCTAGAAATGTTGGTGCAGCCATTGTTATCCCTGAGGAGCAAGGGGTTGTGGGCTCTGATGTGCTCCCACTAAGGGTTTAGATGTTGGTAGCTTTGATCCAGACCTTAGTGATGATAATTGTGTTTTCCACTTACTCATGTCAACCCTGCCCAACCTAGTCTGGAGACAGAAGAGGATAGTGTGGATAAGTTTCAAAAGTTTGACTTTACAACAAAGTTGGAAGTACACTCTTTCAAGGACGGAGGGAGTACTATCCATAAGTATAGATGGGGAAAGCACCCCATTAACCAAGGTGGATCAAGAAATGCCTCTTCTGGAATGTCCCAAGTAGGAAATAGTGTCTCATTGACCTTATCATTAAGATTAAACCCTCCATCATTGTTCTGCAAGAGACCTAGAAGGAGGTAATATATGATTCCATCCTTAAAACTTTAACTCACTACCAGCACAAGGGACTGCTTGGGGCATCCTAGTAGGGTAGATAGTGATTTCTATGAGTTCATTAGTTGGAATGTCCGTGATTTTTCAACGTCTTGTCATGGTAGGTACAGAGTCACTAGAGTTAATTTTATAGTAGTGGTAGTATAGGGTTCTTCTTATAATGAGATCAAGGAAGCTATTATCTCTGAACTTCATTCTCTTTTTGTGGAAAACCACACCGCACCCTTATTGGAGGGGATTTTAACTTAGTCAGATTTAGCACTGATAAGATTAATGGCAACATCAACCATAAGTGGAGTGAAAATTTAATGCTTGGGTTGAAATTTGGAGTCTGCTAGAAATTAGGATGGGTAACAGGAACTTCACCTGGGCCAATAATTAGGATGATTTGGTCATCACAACCATACATAGGGTTTTCTATTCTACAGACCTTGACTCGGTATTTCCATTAGCCTCCATTCAGGGGCTACCTAGGCTAGGGAGTGACCACACTCCAATCTTATGGGACACTGTTGTAGGTCAGATCCCAAAGAAATCCTATTCAAATTTGAGAAATGGTGGCTACTTAGTGATGATTTTAATGAGGTAGTCACCAGGGCCTTGAATAGAGAGGTGGGGGTAGAAACTCCATAGATAGATGGCAAAACAAGATGATAAATCTTAGGAGAGCCACCAAGGGGTGGAATTTTAGCATTGAATCTAAACTTAGAAATAGGAAGAAAGATTGTATGTTAGAATATGATGCACTGTATATTCAAGTTGAATCTGGTAAGCTCTCTCAAGATAATCTTGAGAGGCTGCATGAAATTAGGAGAGACATGGATAGCATCTGGCTTAAGGAAGAGACTAAAGCTAAGCAAAGATCTAGATATTAAAGAGTGGGATAAGACTGCATATTTCCATGATGTGGCTAATCAAAGGAGGAGGAAAACTTTAGTTCACTCCTTACATGGCCCTGTAACATATAGTAAGGACATGATGGAAATTGCTACCAAATTTTATAAGAATATTTTCTATAAAAGAAGATAGAGGTAGTTTCACCATTTATGGGGATCTTTTCTCTCCTGATGAGTTCATCTTTGATGATCATAATGATAGGCTTGACTCACCTTTCTCCGAGGAGGAGGTTAAGTTAGTTGTATTAAGTTCTTACTCTGATGGGGCCCCTGGCCCTGATGGAATACTTTTTTATAAGAAGTTCTGGGGCTTAGTCAAGGAAGATATCCTTGATATGTTCCAAGATTTTCATGCTGGTAATCGAGATATTTACAGGCTCAACTTTGCTAGGCTCACTACTCCTAAATAACCTGAAACTAATGTCATGAAGAAATTCAGAACAATTACTCTACTCAATTGCGTATTTAAGATCTTCACCAAAGTCTTCAATAATAGACTTGGTTTTATAATGGATAAGATCACCTCTAGTAACCAGTCTGCTTTTACCAAAGGCATGTATATTTTAGATAGTGTGGTTGTAGCTAATGAAGCTATCCACTGCATAAACAAAATTGGGAACAAGGGGGTGGTTCTTAAAATTGAATATGAAAAGGCTTTCGATAGGGTAAATTTGGATTTTCTTGGGGAGCTACTAGTTAAGAGGAACTTTAGCACGAAATGGGTTTGCTGGATCCACCAGATCACACATGGGGGTTATGTGGGAGTTCTTTGTCCCTGGCAAAGGGTTGAGGCAGGGGGGTCATCTGCCCCCTTACTCTTTAATCTAGTTGTAGATGTTCTCGCCAAAATGTTGGCTAAAGAAACATCTATTGGTTTGATTAGGGGATGTGATATGATATCTGCCCTGATGGGACCATTATTCTGCAATATGCAGATGATACTGTCATATTTGTTGATAAGGACCCTGCCTTAGTTGTCAACCTCAAGTGGGTGCTCACCTTTTTTTGAACAGGTTTCTGGGATGAAAATTAAATATGAAAAGAGTGAACTCATCCCAATCAACCTTGAGCGAGAGGAGATTGAGCAGCTGGTAGATACCTTTGGATTCCATACTGAATATTTCCCTATTAAATATCTAGGCATCCCTTTGCACCATGATAGGTTGTCTAGATCAGATTTGCAACCCTTGCTAGATGAGATTCTCAAAAGGATAGCTGGTTGGAGAGGAAAATTACTCTCTTATAAAGGTAGACTGGTGTTAATCAAAGCATGACTGTCTAGCATCCCTATTATCTTCTCTCCTTTTTCAAATTCCCTACGTGGGCTATTGGTATGTTAAATTTCCAAATGGCCAACTTTTTATGGAATGCCTATGAGGTTCATAGGAAATTACATTTGGCTAATTGGCAACTGGTTTGTATGAGACGGGAATTTGGGGGTCTCGGGATCCCTAACTTGCATTATCTTAACATTTGCTTGTCGGAGTCCTGGGTTAATAGATATATGGAAAGTGAGGGTAAATTTTGAAAATAAGTAGTTGATTTTAAGTATCTAACTGGTTCCGCCAATATCTTCTGTAGGAAAGATAAAGGAATTTCGAGAGCGTCGATTCGGTGCCCAAGTGCATCTGCACCCGGGGAGACAAAAAAAGAAAATGAAAATGAAAAAAAGCTCAAAAAAATTCAAACTTTCTTGAGGTGAAAGATGCTTACGTCCAAGATGTTCGTGCAAATTTTGAAGAAGTTCGGACATCTGGAGAGCTCGCGGCAAAAAAGACAAATTTGCAGTTTCTTTAAACGCCACTATTCATGCACTATTATGGACTGTATTTGTCTTTTTTTCCGCGAGCTTCCTAGATATCCAAAAAAGCTCAAATTTTACATGAACATCTAGCCCCTAATCATCTTTCATCATAATAAAATTTGGAATTTTTTGAACTTTTTCCATATGTATTTTCGAAAGTTTCTTATGCAGGAGCATATGAGCCTGAGCTCAGATTTGAATATCCCAGGAATCTCTAACTTCTGTAAGGGGGTTATTTCTACAAAAGACGTTAAACTAGGGACTAAATGGGTACTTGGTAATGGGATATGGTTACATTCTGGGAGGCCACTTGGTTTGGTACCTTACCACTAGTTGTGAAATTCTGGGATTTATACTGCATTTGTAGGGAGCAGTGTCATACAATTAGTTAGGTCTAGGATGGAACCACTCTTAAGCTGAGCTTTAAAGGGCTTTTGGGACTGACATGATGGAGAGGTGGTATGAACTAGAGGAGCTATCTAGGATCATTTCACTCAATGTTGATAGGGACTCCATTGTATGGCAATATGAAAACTCTGGAGTTTACTTCTGTAGTTCTTTGTATGCCATCATAAATGTTAGAGGGATCGGACCTGTCTACCTGCCCGCGGTTTGGAAAATCATTGTCCCACCCAGGGTGCACATTGGTTTGTGGTTGTTGTTCCATAACAATCTTATGACTAAAGATGATCTCGAAAGGAGAAATCTCAAACAAACAAAAAAAGGAGGATTGCGTTTTCTGTTCTTGTGATAAATATATTAGACAATTAACATTCTCGATGTTGTTGTTCTCTGGGCTTTGTGGAAGCATTGAAATAGTATGTTTTTTAACGGTGTTCCCTATATCTCTCTGAACCAGATTTGGTGTTTTGTATTAAGGCTCGTCAAGAAATGGAAGTTGATCTTCACGTAACACATGGTGGATCAGATGCAGCTATGAAGAAGGAGGCTTGTCCGCCGACATTAACTCCCTCCCAGAAGGTAACGTTTCCCCCTAATTTCCCCTAATTTCTTCCATCCGCGTGGATTGTTGATGAAATCAGGGCACCCAATTCGTAGATGGATATATGGAGTTCTTCGTCCTCCTCGGATTCCGATGATTCTGACATAGAGGAGATTCTCCTTCACGGCGATGATGCGGAGCACCTTCTCCTTCTTCATCTGGTGGACAAGTTTGAGAAGGGCAAGAAGAAGCGGCGCGGGTCGACGGTCGGGCGTTTGTGCATACCCCGCAACCGAGCTCAAGGCCACATGATTCTCATGCAAGATTACTTCGCCGAGGTACCCACCTATCCGCCTCATCTCTTTCATAAGCGGTACAGAATGCGACGCTCTCTTTTTGTTCGTATTGTGGAAGCTTGCAAGCGAAATTGCCATTCTTTCACTCGTCGGAGGAACTCCGCCGGCTTGCTAGGATTCAGTGCCTACCAGCAAATATTGGCGGCAATGCAAGTCATCGCATATGGAATTCATGTCGATTACACCGATGAGTATCTTCGCATTGGTGAAGATACGATGCTAAAATGCGTGCAAGTTTTTGCAAAAACTCGCATCCGTGTCTTTGGCCCTGATGAGATAGCTGCATTTATTAAGAACTACAAGCGGATAGAAGATTGTGACGCCCACCAGCAACTCCGCGAAAATTTCATTGGGCACCACTGGCAGTTATATGGGAATAATTAGATTCTCAATTTTTCATTTTTTTTTCATATGTCCAAGAATCCCATTTTTCCTATGTGTGGTTCCCATTTTTCCTATTGTGATTTGATTTTCGGAACAATTTTCATTGTAATAATTTCGATCCAGTTGTAATTCAAAGTTAAACATTCATTTGAGTTGAGACAATTGTTGTAATATATGTTATTAAACATTACATTTTCTGCCTATCATTTAAAGTTATTCAGTCAAAATCATGTTTTGTCGCACGGATTTGCAGTACCGAGCAGATTATGGCGGAACAGTACGGGTTTATCGCATCTGTTCCACCAAAACCCGCACTATAGTATAAATCTGGATGCGGACCGGCCGTGAAACACTAGCCAAAGAAAATTGCCCGATGCTCATGATTTTTTTACGACAGTGCAAGCAACGCTAATCTGTATATATAGCCAAGGAAACATGTATTGGCATACTTGAGAACATATAACTAACGCATGTGTCATATGGAAAAAAGAAACACATTAGATCCTAGATGGAAAAATGAGTTAAACTTGGAGAACATCTGAAATTCTCAACACATACTTTGATTGTCAACATTGCATATATATATCAGAAAGAAAAGAAACCATAGTTGTTGAATGAAAAGTAAGGTACTTCTTCGGATCCATAATAAGTGTCACTCATTTTGTACTAAGCTAGTATAAATTGTGTACTAGATGAACAACACTTATTATGAATTAGAGGGAGTAATTTAGGACAGTAAAATTGGACCTAAAGCGAGGCCTCTCAGCGTTTTGCATTCCTGGCCGTCCATTTTGCTGATCTGGACGTTTTTGGCCATCGGATATGTTGTCCTAAGGGGCAGCTACTCTGGAAGAAAAAACCGAGCACTCATAAACTGGGCTGCACAGCCCATTTACACGAGTGGGCATATAGCCCAGTAAACTCGCTGCGCTCCCGTCTCTTCTTCTCTCTGTGGCGCTCGACAGAGAAACAGATCGGGATGCAGGCGACACGATCGACGCACCGTCTTCCACGAGGGGATCCAGGCATCCAGCAGACACGCCCGGGTGCCCGATGCTCGCGCGGGATGCTGCGTGAAGTCTCTAAATATCGTGCCGACGCCACATCAGTCGTGGAATCTCCTACCGGTGGATGCAAGAGATCTTCCTTCGGCCTGTATGGTTGTGCCTTGATGATAGGATGCAGAGTCACGTTTACATGAGGTGAATTCTATCTCTTCACCTTCCTTTATCTCTGATCCCCGCTGGCCGCCGCCCTTTATAATTCGCCCTTTTTCCCGTTCATCTTGCCGGGCGCGTGGTTACAAGGGTCAGGGTGATCCACGGATGAAGAGGAGATGGTGTGCGCCGATGCCGCTTCCAAATAATCCAACCACCTACGGGCCTTCCACCTAGCAAACCCACTTCAGGAGAGAGGTGAAGATCTCTAGGTGTGTCTGTTCTGCTTTCTTTCTTTGCTACAATGGTTTAAATTTGTCTTCTTTCTCTTTAGTGATGTACAAAGTTGTAGTAGAAGTCAATTCTTTGTTAGGATACAACAGGCTGAGATAATTGAATTATCCTGGAGGATTATAAGTACTCACCTACAATTTTGAAACTAACTGATAGTTGTCTCGAATCATCCACATCAATTAATTTTTGCACCTACAATTTCAAAATGACTGATGGTTGTCTCAAAATCATCCACATCGACTGATTTCTACAAATTCTATAGTGGCCGGTAGGGCTAAGAGCTCTCTTCTGAAATTTTATTTTGGGTACACTGAAATAATTCTCATGAATAAAACGACAACTAATACCCTGATGTTTTCTATTACAGTGATCAGGTTCATGTTTCATTGTTGTTCAAGGTCTGCTTATTAAGGAATAAACATAATTATCTTATTTTTGCACCTAATTGGCATGCATTGTGGTCTGAACTGGGCTAAAATTGGTTCATGAAGAGTCATTAGGACACAATGGAGAGGAGGACATAATGCCACCCTGCCACCCATCTTACCACGATGGGAGTGAAACACGTCGCCTCCACTCCGACTATTGCACTACCTTCTTCCCTCGTTGATGGGTATTTCTGCAGAGATCTGTTCATAATATCACTGGAGCGATCTGTTCCATGCTAGACTCGAACACCTTGGAATGGACAATAAATCTTCAGGCTACATGTACTAGAACTCCTCCCAACCAATTTAAGTCAATATTCTTATTGGCTCGCGAAGTTCAGATCCTCTTTAACTAATTTGCGTACAACTTACCTAAATACCATGATTATATCATATTTCATTAAAGCTCTTCATCAGTATGGTAATATTTTCATGTGTCATTCCAATGTAATTAGTCTGTGCACGCCCAAAATTCGTACTCATCCATCACACAAATTGTACTCTGTCCGTAGGCATGTTCTAATAGATTATTTAAACTTAGTTGAACACATTTCTATGTAGGTGTCCCCATAGAGTACCACCTATCTAAGATCGTTGATAGGAATTGTTCGGAAACAATATTTAGAGTTTGACAAGCTCTGATGTTTACTAGGATCTTATTTGGATCCTTATTTCTGGCTGACATGTGTGATAATACAAGCACTCGACTATTATTGTGTTGTATTCTTTTTGGTGATATCTATATCAATCTTTTGTGCCATAAATTTATAATGACTATTAGTATTAGGTTGCACTTGTGGCTTGCAATTTCTCTACTGTCCAGTTGCTTTCTATGTGCAATCTGACAAAGCATGTTTGTGAAGTTGTGACTAAGGGCATGTATATTTGTATTACAAAACAAGAGTGCGCGGGGGGTAACTGGTTATCTTTCATGACAAATTATCTCCAAATCAATGGATGATGAATGACGTACATTCAGTTTCTAAGGTTATCTGTCAAAAGTCAACTTCTAAGATATACAAAGTTATTCTTATCTCACTGTAGTTTCACACTGTTCTTCTCTTTTCCGTTCTTACTCTTACATAATACACACTAACTCTGATCTATCGAATCACTATGAAGATATTATTTTTACTCTATTTGAAAATTGAATTGTTCAATGCAAGCTAGGAATATAGTATGTGCTTGGAAACACAAAGATGTGGATGTTCTATTGCTCAGTTGTGACTTAAGCAACTTTGTATTTTACATAAATACACAAACAAAGTGCTAAGTTTCTTTCTTTAGTAAAACTACCTCTTCAGAAAAATAGACATAAAAGATCTTATGTATATGATACTACTATCTTAACTTTGATATAGCCTGCAGATAATTGCATCAAGCCTTAACGATCAAAATTATAAAAAGATGGGCGCAGCAACGCGCGCCATCGATGATCTAGTCTTCTATATAACTAACCCTCCTAGGGATGAAAGCCCTGAGAATCGATTGAGGTCATTGAAATCGATTTTGCTGGATGCCCAATTTTGACTGAGTCGTATGTTCACCGTCCACCACGCCTCGCCTCTCCTCTGACCTACTTTCTCTTTTGCCCACCACGCATCGCCACCCTCTCCCATGTCCGCCCCTCTCTTCTCTGCTCGCTCCTTTCCCCTCATGTCTCTCATAGTCCTCTTATCGGCACACTACCTCGATTTCCCCTGAAGGCCCCCTCCAGTCCTCCACCTCTGTCTTCTTCTGCATCCGGGGGGGGGGGGTCGGGGGGAGGACGAGTAGGCCTTCCCCCATGTGCTTGTCACCGACACCTCCTCCAATCGCCATGAGCAACCACCCCTACACTGAGCTCGCCGCCGCCGCCATCATGAAGGACCATTTCGGCTCCATCTGCATCAAGGTCCTCACCGAGCGGGGCCCCTTTCGTCATCAGCGTGCAGGTTGTGGGGTTCCTCTCGCTTGGCACGCATCAAGCTAGGTTCCTCCCGTGGAGCAGCTGCATCATGCGTCGGCTGAGCCCCCACACTCAAGCCCTAGCAACGGCGGTAGGCGTCGCCCTGCAACACGGCTAAACTACGGGAGGGCAGCGCGTAGCCCGGTGGCCCTCGGCCCTTCGGTGCCCCTCCTTGGCGCAGCCCGACGAGCGGCGGACTTCACACGATGGTGTGGTACACAACCCGTCACGGCAGCATCCGAGTCCATCGGGCATAGCGCAGCGGCGTCCTCCAGCGTGGTTGATCGCGCCGTGATGGCGACCCCAAGCAGCGCCGCGTTGAAGTGCAGTGTATTTCTCCTCGGGGATGTTTCCTCGCCATCTTCACCGTCAGTCGCATACGGAGTTTGGACTTTTTCATGGCTCTGGTGCCGCTTCTGTTCGTTGCGTTGGAGGGGCTTCTTCTCCTTCTTCTACAACTGTGTGACCGGCGTGGAATGGCATTCTTGCACATTGTTAATTTTGTTTTCCCTTGAGGGGCAGTTCTATATAGCTATGATGTTCATACTCCCTCCGTTCCAAAATAACTGACTCAACTTTGTACTAGCTCTAGTATAAATTTGTACTAAAGCTACGACAGTTATTTTGGAACGGAGGAAATATTTTCTTGCTTTCGCTATGAGGTCAAATCTTTGTGTGCCCATGGTATGCCAGACCAAATACTACAAAAACTTCCTTACAATTCGAACTAATATTCTTTTCGACTTCAAGTTGGTATCCTTTTTCCCATAAGAATAGAGCAGCTCAGTAGCAACTAGCAAGACTAAAAGATCTTGCATATGTGTCTATCTGTTGGGAAACGTAGTAGAAAACAAAAAAATTCGGCCTACGAATCAAGAACCCAAGATCATCCAAGAAGATTGCATACAAGGTTTTAGGTCATGGCTCACCAACCGATGTAGCGGAAGTAGAGTTGGTGAAGCTCGTGGACGTAGTGGAAGTAGATCTCGCAAGTTCTCCCACGAACAGTCCCTCGATCAATCCCACGAACAAGTCCCGCGATCTAGTCCCACGGACAAGTCCCATGAACAAGCTCCTCGAAGAAGGGTCGAAGGTACAACCCCTCCATTAGTATCCACACATCCCGTAGCAGCAATCCAGCAGCGCTCCGCCGTCCAGAGATGAACGCCACCGAGAAAACTAGAGGGAGAAAACCCTAACGGATTCCGATCTAGAACAGCGTCTAAACCGGGGTCTAATTGTGGAGCAACGGGGTTTAGAGGAGGGAGGGTGGCGCATAGGCCTTGGGGACAAGTTGTGTTGCGCCCCCCACCCCTCCCCCACATTATATAGGTGGCCAAGAGGCCCTTGGGGCGCAATAAGGGGGGTGGGGAGTCCAACTTGGACTCCCAAAACCTCCCAAACCTTCCCACCGGAAACCTGCCATATTGGAGAGTTGGACTTTCCACCTGGAGGAGGATTCCTTCCCCTTGGTGCGCCCCCCACCCCTTGGCCGGCCAGGGAAGCCTAGGTGGCTTGCCCCCCAAGGCTAGGGGCGCAGGGGAGTGGGTGGTACAGCCCGGAACCTTCCGGAACCTTCCATGACCTTCTAGAAGCTTCCGGGACCTTCCGGGACATACCGGGACCGTTTCGGGACATTCCGAACACTTCTGGAGGACTTCCAGGACCTTTTGAGACCGTTCTCGGACGTTCCGGAGCCATCCGGATAGTTTCCAAGACCATCCGAGTTACAGTTTAAGCCACCCGATGACCGCGAAGGTTGTCGGGACGCCCAGCGATTATCCAGAAACTATTCCGGTTGATCCAGGACTTCCCCAGTACCATTCTCATATGATTCGAAACCACCTGGGACTACTCCAGAGTGATTCGGACATATCCTTAAATACCCAGAACTACTTCTGGTGCCCTTATGAACAATTCCATAAATCTCCGGAACTACTTCCGGTACCCGTATGAACTATTCTGCTTTGCTTCCACTAAACCTTCTACCATACTAGTATTCTAACAGACTATTGCCTGTTAAGTGTGTGACCCAATAGGTTCGGTATAATGCGGACATGACTCAGAACATCTTCCGGACATAGGTCAACAGCCTTTCGTCAATAGCCAATAATCAACAGCGGAGCCATGGACACCCATGTTGACTCCCGCACATACACGAAGAAACTTCGAGTGAACCATTATGTTTATTCATGTACCATTCCCTTTGCCCTTCGCGATATATGACAAAGTTAGAGGAGAGAAGTTTGGCACCCATGTGTAACAACTTCTTGAACACAAGCCACTCGTTATCCTCTTTGCTAGTTCGTCCATTTTCTCGTTATCGTATTCCGGTATCCCCGTGACTGAATCACAATGCGTCTGGCCAGACTATAATGGATACCGTCATACCGAGTGGGCCCGAAGTGAATATCTTCTTCATCGTGAAGGAGCAAATCCCATTCTTGAACTATCACAGTCACTAGCCACACCATCTGACATACCCAGAACTTATTTTACTACTTCCCATTTACGGGAGGATTCATCTAAGAACCAAAGCATGTCTTCCTGTGTGAAGCAACTGGATACTCTCATGGTCTAAGGAATTACGTATATGATAACATTTCATGATATGACTTATAACGTAGTTACGATGTGATCTCTAAGTATATCATTCAATACTGGGGTCGGTTCAACATCATTGTTCTGCTAACAATATGTTCCCATTACTACTGACATCCTTGTTACAAGAACAATGTCCATGATTAAGAAAACGTAATCATCAGTTAGCACATGAGCTGGTCTTAGAGGCTAAACCAGGAACTCTTGGTGTTTACATTTCCACACATGCAAATGAGTTTTCTTCTGAATCTCATAGTCAGGGTCATTGCAATTATAGCACAGAAATATAAACATTAATTACGAACGTGGAAATATATATATATAATAACATTTTATTATTGCCTCTAGGGCATATTTCCAACAGTCTCCCACTTGCACTAGAGTCAATAATATTGTCAGTGCTTGAGCACTTTACACCTATGGCATACCGGTGTAATAAATGCCTCATTTGTGGTATAGACCTCATCTTCGGATCTGACGTTTCAGGCCCGTTTGTATCTTGCATATCTTCGCGTTTTCACGCTATCATAAAATTCACTAATTTTATCAGTTTAGCTTTGTATATGTTTGAATCATTTGGTAGGACCTTGGTTCCTTAGAATAAGTCCTGAAATCATTCATCAATGTTCCATGAGCTTCAAGCATCTAGGAAACCATACCATGTTCATAAATGAACTGATGATTCAAAATACCCTCCTTGTTACTTCTTTAAGCAACAATATACTTACCTCTGTTATAGAATTCGCCACAGTATCTAACTTTAACACAGTTCCTTCATACTGTGCCACCCTTATGTGTGAAACACATAATCCCAATTAAAATCGAAAACCGATCGGAGTAAGTATGAAGACTGAATTGGTGTAACTGTTTACATCAAAATTCAGCTGGTGTAACTTGTTACAACGAGCTCTTCATTATCTCCATTTTCCGAGAAACATATCTTATCTATCATAAGTTTAACTTTTCACTGTTTGTCCAATGATCAACATGTTGATCACTTTGGTATCTTGCTCACAACCTTTTGGAGCACTGGACATATCTGGTCGTTTTACATATTATGGTGTACATGATTAATCCAAACACACATGTGAGTGGAATTCAATTCATGTGTTTTGCTTATCTGTGTTCATGAACACTGATTTCCGCAAACAACTTTTCACCGTGACCTCGGCAAGAACATGTTTCTTGGCATTTCATACTAAACTACTTTAGTATCATGTCAATATGTAGTGTTGGCTTTAGCATGATCAGGCACTTACTATCTTCATAGATCACTATGCTCAATACTAATGCTATATCAGCCCAAGTTCTTCAACTGAAAACTATTTCCAATGAAGTCCTTATTCGTGTCAAGAAATTTATATCATTTCTAATCAACAATATGTCATCTACATAAGGTTTTAGAAATATTATTCAGCTCCCACTTACTTTCTTGAATATTCAAGCATCTTCGTTATTCCTGATGAAAACAAACTCTTTTGGCAATTTCATCACAACGAAAATTCCAACTCCATTATGCTAGCTCTAGTCCATCACTGGATATCCAAGGCTTGCATCTATTTTAGCATCCTCTGAATCGACAAAACATTCCGGTCGTATCACATATACGTCCTTTGTTATATTTCCGTGTAGGAACTTTGTTTTGACGTTCATTCTACCATATCCTATAAATGAGATATGTAGTAATTGCTAATATAACCCGAACTGACTAAAGCATCTCTACGGTCGAAACTACTTCGCCGTAGTCAACCTTTGAACTTGCTAGAAAACAATTTTCCAACGAGTTGAGCTTTATGGATAAAACAATTTCATCTGAATCAATTATAGATCCACATATATATATTCTTCAGACTTTTAGTCTTTCGGAGGGTCTACCAAGTTCAAAACTTGACTTACTTCCATGGATACTATCTCGGATTATTTGGCATTTAGCCAAATCCCGGAGTCAGGGCCCATCAACGCTTCTTTGTATATCACAGGTTTATCATTGTCGAACAACAATATCTCGTTTTACATATCATGAATGTTTGTACGAGTTTTGTCTAACCTGTGTGGTTCAGCTGCGCACTTCTCTGAAGATTCAACAATCTTTGACAAGTTTCACTGTCCTCCCACTCACTCTTTTGTAAGAAACTATTTTTCTTCAAAATACATTGTTCTTAACAGCAAACAGTTTTGCTTTTGTGTAGTGGTAGAGGAATACCAAAACTTTTGGCATAACCTTAAGAAAGTAGCACTATCTGATTTGGGGTTTTGAGTATGTCAAACATATGCCTCATATACCCAAATTTTAAGAAAAGACAACATGGTTTTAACAGTCCATACCACATCTAATATGGTGTCATTTCAACAGATTTGATGGTGCTCTTTTCAGTGTAAAAGCTGTAGTCACTAACGCATAACTTTAATAAGTATAATGGCAAATTGATAAACGTCATATTTGATCTTACCGTGTCATACATGGATTGATTACATCTCTCGAACACTTTACTCATAGTGGTGTTCCGGGAGACGCAAGTTATGACACTTCTTCACAACTCATCAGACGTTCGCTAAATTTGTAACTCAAATATTACTTTCTACAATCTAATTTGCAGAAGCTTTATTTTCTTGTTACAATGAATTTCTATTTCACTCTAAAATTCCTTGAACATTTCAAAGATTTCAGACGTATGTCTCTATTGAACAGATATCCACATATCTACTTCAACTCATGAGTGAAGATAGGGAATCCACTGCACACAACTACACTTATTGGACTACACACATCATCATGTATGATTACCAATGGTTTAGTTGCCCGTTCATGTATGGCCTATTAACGGTGTTTTAGTCACATTACTTCGAGACAAAGATCGCAAGCGTCAAGTGATTCATAATCATATGACTCGAAAGTCCATCACTTATGGAAATTCTTCATGCATGTTATGTCACTTGTGATAAACGGCAGTGCCACATCTATGTGGTATTTCTGTTAGTCTTGCGACGTTTAGCGTCAGTGTTATGAATATTTAGTATTATTATCAAGATTCATAACATACACCCTATTCATAATGGAAGTATGGCCTTTACGTTATTCATAGCTTTGAACAACTCTCTTGCAACAAACATGATTCAAAATGATGTTTTGCAACAAGGCTAAAGTGTAGTAACAATTTACTCAACTCTAAAATGAATTATGAAGATAATCATAGAGTCAACACACGGTATAGTAAACCTTTTACCGTGTTCCCGAGCGTGTCAAAACTCATCATTAGCTAGTCATAAAGGCCATAGTATTTCCTGCATCGAGTTGCAACAATATGCAATCGATGTGATATTCCGGTGATCAACAGTTTAATCACAATATACAGAATCCACAATTAACTGCTTAATCATGATTCCCAAGAATTACATCTCTTGACCAGCAATGAATTCATCTATAACTCCGTATGACTTTCATTTCTGAGCTGGTTATTCCAGTCTTCTTTCGTTTTGCCTTTATACGTATCATAGTTCTATTTCCAATTTCACTCCTACTCACAGAAGATCACACATGATCAAGGGTGGCGCAGGCCATGGACTTTCCGGCGTGTAAGTCTTACTAACACCCTATGGAACTTCCTTTCCCTTAATCCTCATCATCATATGATCATTGTTCTTCTGGATCCCACACTTATCAGTTTTGTTTAGAGCACAATGAACATTTTCACTAATGCTTACAATCATACATTGTACTAGATATCTTATATCCAACATTAATTGTCTTACTACTGAAAACTTATTTTTCAGTTCCATGAATATAACATAACTATCCCAAACTTTTCGAAGTTCGGGTTTCATGGTGGTGAAGACAATGCACTTAGCTGTCGTGGAATTCTAGCATTTTGGATTATGGACATAAGTCACATCATCCATAGCATCAGCGGGAGAGCATCAAAAATTTGCGATAGGACAAGCTCCTTCTCGACACTATTGAGGATAGTCCTCACAATACGGTACCAATCGTAAAGTTTTTACCAGATAAAACAGTTAATCAAAATCAATTGGGAAGGTGGTAACGCGAGCCATTATTCTACAACGATAATGCAAATACTAAGACTTTGTTCATAATTAAGTTGCACTTGTGATTAATCAATTTAATTACTAAGTGCGCTCCCACTCAGATCAATATCTCTCGTAATTGATGCTGGAGTGATTCAAGATCCAACCCAATCGTCCGCCATTGATGTGACATCACTGATGACTTAGACTGGACCGGTAGGCCAACTTGCCAATCACACCAAAGGTGATTCTTGTTCATCTTTCGATGGGCGTGTTCCGGTAGCAAACTTTTATCCAAACCGTCAAGACAACCAAGTGTAATGCGCTGTGTGTTCTTTTAACACACCCGCCTTTTATGCGTCACACACGTGTGCACCCATGTGACATGACCTGCTCCGGTGTGAAACATAGTATAGACGGTGCTACAGTTGGAAGAACACTATCAACTTGATATTGTTTTGCGAGAGATCACCCTAATAAAATACGACTATCGCGCATCAAACAAGGGTGCATCAAAGGGATAAACATCACAGGCAGTTCATAAAATTTTGTGATATAGTATAGCCCTTTGCTTCGTGAAGTCTTCATTGTCTTCACGTCGTCGTGGTTGAAGTCACCGTGTCCAACAACTTTGTCCTTGGCGCCGGGAACATCACCACGGCTTCCGGCATGTGCGTCGGGGTCCACCTCCGCATCGTAGATCATCACCTTTGCATCTATCTATTGCTTTGCCTCGAGCTAATAATCAGTTCTGGCACGCAGGCCATAATTAAGTGACAATCATATGACTCCAGTCATCATGCCGTACCACGACACGCAGGTCGCGAATAAATATTACATAACATATAGCATCTCATACAAACACATTGCAAATCTTGAAGGCTATACCACATCACATGCATACTCTGCAAAAACAAGTTAGATCGCCATCTACACGGGTTGTTGCAACTTTTATCGTGGTTGTTAAGCAGGTTTTCAAGGCAAACGAGAAACCCTAGATAAAACAAAACACGATACTTCTTTTGTTGCTAGTTTAACATACGGGGTGCGTGCAGCATCTAATGCCACAAGCCAAACTTCGTTAAACGCGTGACCCCCGTGTGGATTTGAGTTCATAAAATCCACAAGCCCCTCCATGTTAAATCTTCTATTGCGAGATTAAGATGAGATCCAAGGAGTTTGATGTAGACCATGATCAAGGCAACCAGCATACTGAAAGCAGCATAGAGGGATCATGGCAAAACTCAAACCTTGTAGCAAAATCACATCATGCCGTCGAGCAAAGAAAAGATCACATGATAGGGAAGCAAACAAGAAAATCAATGCCTCATATCAACATATGATCTACCTAAACATGCATCTAATCAAGGATCGCTCTGATACCACTGTTGGGAAACGTAATAGAAAACAAAAAATTTCGGCCTACGAATCAAGAACCGAAGATCATCCAAGAAGATTGCATACAAGGTTTTAGGTCATGGCTCACCAACCGATGTAGCGGAAGTAGAGTTGGTGAAGCTCGTGGACGTAGTGGAAGTAGATCTCGCAAGTTCTCCCACGAACAGTCCCTCGATCAATCCCACGAACAAGTCCCGCGATCTAGTCCCACGGACAAGTCCCATGAACAAGCTCCTCGAAGAAGGGTCGAAGGTACAACCCCTCCATTAGTATCCACACATCCCGTAGCAGCAATCCAGCAGCGCTCCGCCGTCCAGAGATGAACGCCACCGAGAAAACTAGAGGGAGAAAACCCTAACGGATTCCGATCTAGAACAGCGTCTAAACCGGGGTCTAATTGTGGAGCAACGGGGTTTAGAGGAGGGAGGGTGGCGCATAGGCCTTGGGGACAAGTTGTGTTGCGCCCCCCACCCCTCCCCCACATTATATAGGTGGCCAAGAGGCCCTTGGGGCGCAATAAGGGGGGTGGGGAGTCCAACTTGGACTCCCAAAACCTCCCAAACCTTCCCACCGGAAACCTGCCATATTGGAGAGTTGGACTTTCCACCTGGAGGAGGATTCCTTCCCCTTGGTGCGCCCCCCACCCCTTGGCCGGCCAGGGCAGCCTAGGTGGCTTGCCCCCCAAGGCTAGGGGCACAGGGGAGTGGGTGGTACAGCCCGGAACCTTCCGGAACCTTCCATGACCTTCTAGAAGCTTCCGGGACCTTTCGGGACATTCCGGACACTTCTGGAGCACTTCCAGGACCTTCCGAGACCGTTCTCGGACGTTCCGGAGCCATCCGGATAGTTTCCAAGACCATCCGAGTTACAGTTTAAGCCACCCGATGACCGCGAAGGTTGTCGGGACGCCCAGCGATTATCCAGAAACTATTCCGGTTGATCCAGGACTTCCCCAGTACCATTCTCATATGATTCGAAACCACCTGGGACTACTCCAGAGTGATCCGGACATATCCTTAAATACCCAGAACTACTTCTGGTGCCCTTATGAACAATTCCATAAATCTCCGGAACTACTTCCGGTACCCGTATGAACTATTCTGCTTTGCTTCCACTAAACCTTCTACCATACTAGTATTCTAACAGACTATTGCTCGTTAAGTGTGTGACCCAATAGGTTCGGTATAATGCGGACATGACTCAGAACATCTTCCGGACATAGGTCAACAGCCTTTCGTCAATAGCCAATAATCAACAGCGGAGCCATGGACACCCATGTTGACTCCCGCACATACACGAAGAAACTTCGAGTGAACCATTATGTTTATTCATGTACCATTCCCTTTGCTTCGCGATATATGACAAAGTTAGAGGAGAGAAGTTTGGCACCCATGTGTAACAACTTCTTGAACACAAGCCACTCGTTATCCTCTTTGCTAGTTCGTCCATTTTCTCGTTATCGTATTCCGGTATCCCCGTGACTGAATCACAATGCGTCTGGCTAGACTATAATGGATACCGTCATACCGAGTGGGCCCGAAGTGAATATCTTCTTCATCGTGAAGGAGCAAATCCCATTCTTGAACTATCACAGTCACTAGCCACACCATCTGACATACCCAGAACTTATTTTACTACTTCCCATTTACGGGAGGATTCATCTAAGAACCAAAGCATGTCTTCCTGTGTGAAGCAACTGGATACTCTCATGGTCTAAGGAATTACGTATATGATAACATTTCATGATATGACTTATAACGTAGTTACGATGTGATCTCTAAGTATATCATTCAATACTGGGGTCGGTTCAACATCATTGTTCTGCTAACAATATGTTCCCATTACTACTGACATCCTTGTTACAAGAACAATGTCCATGATTAAGAAAACGTAATAATCAGTTAGCACATGAGCTGGTCTTAGAGGCTAAACCAGGAACTCTTGGTGTTTACATTTCCACACATGCAAATGAGTTTTCTTCTGAATCTCATAGTCAGGGTCATTGCAATTATAGCACAGAAATATAAACATTAATTACGAACGTGGAAATATATATATAATAACATTTTATTATTGCCTCTAGGGCATATTTCCAACACTATCATCTAATAATCTTATAGAAATTGTCGTTTCTGTCTTTTTTCTCGTCCACATGCCTATGTTGATGAAGTTGATATTATGTATTCTGAAGTGTTAGTTACAAGTTTCAGTGTTTCACAAAATATTTAAAACTATCTTTCTATTAAGTGAGTGAAGTAAAGTATGCCTAAGTTAAGACATATGCAGATGATAGATGGTGAGGAAAAATAAACTACACATGGGTGTCAAGAATCTGACAGCTTTGATGAGGTGTCATGTGTGCATGTTAAGACAATAGAGATAGTGATTTAGTGGTGATGTTGAGGTGGATACTTTGCATTTAAGAGACTTAGTACCAACTTCTTAAAAATGTAAGATGTAAGATATGTAACACGTTAAGGGCTTGTTTGGAGGCACGGGATCCCCTTAACTCCCCTGGTTAGGAAATTCCGACCTCAGGACCAGGCAAAATTTCCCTGTCTCGTCTCTTCAACTACCCCCGGTGGGATTTGCTGCTCTGGAAAAAAAAATCCGTACCAAATGGATCCTAAAGAGTTGCTTATTCCTTATTTTCCATGTTTTCTTGCCTCATGCTTAAACAGTATTTTTGCATGTTGCAATGGATTATTATGAAAACTCTTGCCAAAAATTTTTTTTTGAAAAACGATAATGTAGATCATCATGATGATTTCTTGGCGCAGCAAAGCGCACATGGTCCTTATAGTATTTAACAATAGCCCAAAGGTAAGCCATAGTTGAGCTTATCGACCAAAAATGAAATTCAACAGCAATTCCACCTACCTTGACAAATCACACAATAAAGTAAGAAAAAAACAGAAGATCCACAATATTAACTTATTAAGGCCCTGTGTGGTTTGGCTTTCACTGCCTGGCAGCCGAATCACAACTAAAAAGCAAACCTTCAAACGATTTTGCTTCCTGAATTTCACCAAAGCACAACTGGAAAATACACGTACGAGCGAACTAAAGAGCGAACCTTCGAACGATTTCTAAAAATCTGCTGCGGAAAATCAAAATCTGCCCGCGAGGTGCTTTCGATTTTCCATAGCAGATTTTCCGCAGCAGATTTTCAGAAATCCACAGCCGAACCAAACAGGGCCTAAGTAACTAAAGCCGCCGCAGGTGAACAAAATTATATTTTCTGGGTAAAGTTGAATGAAAGCCACACTTGCTAGTTCAAAAATGAGGTGCATACTGCACTACAAAACACTATACTAAATCATAGATCACAGTCCGCGTCCCTTTCATACCAAATGGATGCTACCAATTAATGTAATGTTTGACAATGTGGTGGCTTTTCTGTAGAGGGAATGTTTATGTATGTATCAACTATGGTACAGGGATGCTCTTGCAGCTTGGTGGGGCGGCCTCAGGAGATGTCCAAGCTTAGCCATCTGAACTTCCGAGATGATCTTATGTAGGAATTGTACCAAACAAATAGGATCCCACTTCCATCAACAGAGGCTAGGATAAAATTGGGACGAAACCTTCAAGGATTCAACATCATCAATTGCAGTCCATGACTGCTCTTGCAGCTTGGCAGCCTCAGCAATATCCGAGTTGCAACCATAGACATGGATTGCCAATCGTCTACGCTTTGGAGATGATGATCTTATGTAGGTATTGTACCAACTGATGACGTCCTCCTTCCGAACTGTCCTTAGCTCTTCAGCTTCCAGTTTGGACATATCAAACATATATCTATAATTGAATTTTCCACAACATTAGGGATGAAAGGATACATGAAGCATTAACGAAATCCATCAGTTGCCATATATAGGAAGGAAGTAAAGTACTCAGATGATACATGACATATCATTTGAACTAAATGCTACTCCAAATATTTGTCCTGACCTCAAATTATTTAGCCTTAGGTAGATACTATTTAATTCGTTGCAGATAAGTTCTACATGATGCATAGCTACACATGCAGCAGGAAAGAAGTTGTACCTTTTGTCGACAATCTGCGACCAGTAATCACCAGTTTGATAGCTAAGGGAAGGATCCTTTTCGAGTTTATCAGCTATTAGCCCACTCTTGTGATGCTCAAAAGTCTCCTCCTCAAGACCATCCTTCAAAGCACACAGATATTAGCCAAATGTAAGTAATTGTGAGGTTACAATTAATTCAGTTTTCACAAATTACAAAGTTTGTCCTCAAGACACAATATGAAAAGCTTAAGATATCTTTTGTGTTCTTCAATTGCATGAACAGCATAAAAATGTCAATATAAGTGAGAAAAGTTGTATATGGATTTCCGTATTCAAATATCAACATGAATATTCATATAAGATATAAGACATAAACGGTTTTTAAAATGAAGATATGGATACATGATTAAAATAAAGAATACACCAAAACACATACTTTGTTAAGACTGCATAAAGTCTATCAAAGTTCATTCTGAAATATACCATGAAGAAACATCTCAAAAGGCAGTTTGTTTAGGCATTGTTGCTTAGAATAAAGGTGAATGTCAACTATGCATGAAGCATGTTACCAACATCTTAGGGGATGTTTGGTCCCCTAGCCACACCTCAAGTTAGACGAGCTTGACCAAGTTAGGTAAGTGTTTGGACTTCTAACTACACCATAGGCAAGATTTTTTTTGTGAAAAATAAACCCCATATGTCAAGACACTCAAAAAGAATGGCAACATTCTCTTAGACATGCCAAAGTGTGGCTAAGAATTTGTTCACCTAAGGTTACGCAAGTTTAGCAAAAAATGTGTGGCAAATTATGGCGAAGTTAGCTTGCAACCCTCAGTAGTTGGATACATATGTATATGTTGATTGGCATATATTTCACGTCAGGTTAAGTGTGAGACTATAAGATAGTCTAATACAATGACGGACTAACACAGAAATGTGTAGGAGAGTAGCATACCAGCAAAGAAGACAGGCCATCAATAAAGTTATCAATCCGGCTTTGCAGGTAAACAGGGCTATACTTGGAGGACATAACTCGAAAACAATACGCCAGCAGACGGTAAGTCATCCTTGGACTGGAGTCCACAGTATAACCAAGCTGCTCCTTCGTTCTATCGTTGGAATACCAAGAAAATCAATTAGCAAGTTGTTGCAGAATAACAATAATAACAAAATTTATACTCCGTCCCATAAAAAGGGTGATCTCCTACATTACAAGCAGGCAAAACTAATTTAATTTTGACCAACTTTGCAAGAAAAAAGCATTGTGTAAAGACGATATGTGTATATTTGAATTTGTCTGGTAAAATACATCCATAAATAGCCCAACAATTTTGGAATATGTGCACTCGTTTTAGAAAGTGTCTTTCACAACAATTTCCCATTGTGGACATCACAAGTGTTGGAATTACAATATTTCCACTTTCTACTTATACTTTAGTACTGTACAAGAAAAGATTAGTGATTGTAGTAGTATGTCGTTTAATAGGGATAGGAGTATGCATGGCACACTGTAAGTAGTATTTCCAATATTTGGTACCTCGTTGGTTTGTGCACGAGATGGGCTTGGACAAATACTGTGAGTGCTTCACTAAGGATTGGACTACATTGCTTCTCACACTAATACTTTGTCTAAGAAACAAGAAAATAAATTATACCTCAGCTGATCAAAGCAAGGCTCTTCAATAATATTGCTGAAAAGATCTGTAATAGCTCTGAGTCTTGTTGATTCCTTTCCAATGTCTTGCTCAACTGGAAAATAAACCTGACAAGAAGTGGTATATCAGAAGGCTGTGTGATTAACCGAAATCAAAAATTAAAATTAAAATAGAAGAGCAGCCTCTTGAGGTACAATTGTGCATGTTTCTTGAGGTTAGGTCAGATGCCTGTGCAATATATCGAAGTGGTTGCATTTCACATAGTAGGCTATTCGACATATAGGATGCTACTGTTACAGTGAAATGTTCAGGACTTGGATGTGATTCAACATAAAATTAATTCAAACACCATCTAAAGAAACATGCAAAAGCGTTATGCTTAACTTCTACTGTAATAAAACTCTCTTGAAGATCATTTATAATTTAAAGAGCATCTAATAAAACAAGGCACCAGAACATAGCCCACCTCAACCACAGAATTCTCTTCAAGATCATTCTTTACGCGTACACTTCTAATAAAATTTGCACCATGAGGAATGCAAAAAACTCTTTCCCCGTGCCTTGCCTCCTCTGACAGTGTCTGGCCTGACAAGGTATTCTGGAATATTTTTGATATATTTATCGCTTCCTCTCCTGACAGGTTACCATGACATAGGCCCTCGATGTGCAACTGCATGTGTCCAAATAGGAAGTGGTTTATAAAGTCTAACAAATGTGTGCATAATACATAAAACCATACCAAACATTTTCTTGTCAGAACCATATTTTCAGCAAGTATCTTTCGTCTTTGGATATCATTTGATACATGTAAGAACAGACAGCACCAGAAATACTAGACAAATAAAGACCATTGCCATACTTACCTGGGAAAGAAGCTCTGGAACAAATGCTGCCAGATCTGAAAAGGATAACGTGGCAAGAACTTTCAATTTTTCATCGACGTCCCAGAATATTTGACGTAAGAATTGTAGCCTCAAGTAGGTGGAATGGTTCATAGGTTTCATATTCGTGTTTCTGTAAGCTCTTTCTAAATCCTCCTTGATGACCTGATGAGTGCACAATAAAACAATATATAAATAGTAAGGCGCATAAGTTTATGGATGGTTCTGTGCTTTCTTGAATAAAGTTCACCATATGTTAACAACTAGCGAGGTGAATACCGAGAGAACTGCATAAGCCAGTCAAATAGCCGGTTAGGCTGCAGCCAATTCACGTGTTTATCCCACTGGAGGATAACTATGTCCATTACTAAGACAAAAAACATACAGTACGGCTAAAGGAATGCATTGTTTGCCTAATCTAATTATATCAATAATTACAAGAACAATCATCAATTTAAATTATCCGTTTCTTTTCTGGACATTAAAGGAAAAGGTACAGAACACAGAATTTAAAATCCACACAAACATAAGACATATTCTTTCACATTGTCACACTTATATTTCAAAATAAGCTATTATGTGTTCAGCATAAAGATACATTACCTCAAACCTATCAATCTTTGGAGAAAAGGATTGAGAAGCAGCCAAGATGTGGGACAGCAGGATGGCCAGCTTGTCATTGTAACCATAAAGCTTTAACTCAAGGTTGCTACCAACAACAGATAATGATGTCTCGAGTTTGGCCACGTAAGCCTGGGAGTTTCATAAACCAGTTGTAAGAAATAACTCAGATAGGTCAAATCAATTAACGATAGTCAACAAGATTGAAGCAACAACGACAAATCCTTTTATCCCAAGCAAGTTGGGATAGGCTAGTCGACAAGATTGCAGATACTGAAATTTCAAAATAAATAAAATTGCAAATATTAAAAAGAGGGGAACATGGACGAGAGTTCTGATATCTGATCGGAAGGAGCAAGACAGTAAATCAAGATATTGGACAGTAGGTGGCTGGGTTATTTCATTATTTACAGCATCTAGGCTTTAATGAGTAAAACAAGAAGCTTCACAAAATAAAATTTAGTCATCAACAGATGATTTCTATGCTTTTGCATCAATAACACAATCTGGATCTGCTGCAAAAGTCAGGTATCTAACTGATGTCAAGCCCCATATCAGATGTAAATCTCAGTCACTCTTGATTAAGTTGAATAATGAGACATTAGCAGCACCACGAAAGCAACCACAACCACTGATAATAAAAACTTGTTTGTAGTCCAGAAAGGTTGCAATTGAAGCCCGAGAACATAAAACCTACGGTAAGCTCATAAAACAAAAGTTGAAACAAATTCAATAATACCCACCTGATAGAGGACCTCATTTAGCTCATCTTTAAGAAGGTTCGCAAACAGATCCGTCAGGACAGAATTTCTGAGGCTGCTACAGCCATCCTTAACAGAAATCAAAAAGTATGCATTGGCACGAGGAACATTAAATGTAATATCCATCTTGTGCCAGAGCTTTATGAATGGTTCATCCACAATACATCGAGGATCATCATCGTTTGAGGATTTAGGAATGTTAGCATTCCGCAGACTGAAGTCCCCTGGGATATACTCATTCTTCCGAGGTAAATGAAAATTAGCATCTATCTCCACAGGGTTTCTCCAGCTTTCAATCAAAGATGACGGAATATCCTCTTCAATGTACTGTGACCCAAACCATGGTTCACAACTAATAGCTGCAGGAAACAGACTGCATTAGAAATGCAAAATCACGAGACAATCCGGCATGATATGCAGTTGAACAAACTGTGACTTGGTCCCCATCTCATGGTTAGACTTCTAACTCTCACCAGCAAGTGGATTGTGGAGTAAATAATATGTCAAAGTAAGCCCTCCAAAAACAACAAGTCATGAAATCATGAAATAGTATAATTATTACTATTTCTACATGTCCATCCCAGAATAATGGATATAAAATGTAAAAAAAGGAATCTGGTGCTTTTAGCCTTTTATACACTACATTAAGGAGAAAAAATAAATATAATGATCACAAGATGAGACATCTCAATTTACTACAATAGCAAGACCTAGCAATATCAAGGGTCATGATTCAACTAGGAGCCTTAAATGTTGAAATAATAATGTTGACTTGAAACTTCAACAACTTGCACCGTGTTGCACAAGTGTGTTCATGAGCCTGGCATAGGAGCATTGTGCATTAACTAGAACCCCAAAAAAAATGGCAAGACGAATTTCTTACCTTGGGACTGTTTATCAAATGATTTGCTAAGTATGTCAACTCTCATGTTGTCTGGATGAAAGAAGCTCAGAACATGCTTGACTAACTCTGGCTCCCATCCCTCATAAAGATATTCTCCAGAAATAATGTGCTTTTCAGAATAAAATAACATATTTTCTGCAAAGTAGAGTTCAAGTAAGCACCGCATCCATTATATACAAATTAAGTGAAACAACATGGAAAAGGTGATGACCTGCAAGATCTACTACATAATCATCTGGAGGTTGCTCTTCTGCAAATCTGAACTCCATGTACCCAATGTCCTGGAGTTCCTTAAATATCCATTCTTGCGGCTCAGACTGCTTAAGTAAATTTATATATTGGTACACAGCCGTAATGACCTCGAAGAGCTGCAAAAACATTTCATGTCAGAAAATGTTATAAATACTTGTTGTGCTTCTCTAGCAAGTACGCCCTCCGTCCCACAATATAAGATCGTTTTGCAAGCTAAAAAAGCTTGCAAAAAGGTCTTACATTGTGGGACAGATGGAGTAGATAGTAATACATGTGAATGCAAGAATTATCCAAAGATTGGATGAATTGCCGCTAGTTACAAATTTACTGGTGAATATTAAGCTTCAACAATGTCTGGCAGCCAACTTTGTGCTAGAAACTGATGCCAACTACAAATCAGTCACATGTTTCCTTAGCAGAAGGAATTTGCTGGGAGTTATTACTTACAACAGTTCCGCAAAATTATGTATAGACTAAAGTACTTTGATACGAGGAAAAAAGTAGTTTCAACCAACAAAGATATGTAGATAGAACTAGAGAGGTAAACATCGCATGAACCTGCATACATTTTTTAGTCCAGAATCAGTAAGGCGGATAGACATCTCAAAGATATAGGCATACGAGGATCTTTGTGCTCCTCCACTGCCAACGCCAGCACTCAATGAGCTAGCCCAACCTTTAGCTTTCAAAAAATATAGCAAGCTTCCCTTGCCCTCTGAAAACAGAAACAAAAATGGTCAGTTGCTAAATGGCAGGGCGTGATTACATGAGATGGATAGCAACCAACATTGAAATCTAATAAAAAATAAACCATCTTTATAATGCAAAAAAATCCGTACAGAGTGCTGCAAATTGTACATAATTTACCAGAGGTTAACACAAAATAAGATAACCCTGAGTAAAAAATACAAGGACATTTTAGCATTCAAGTCGCTGCATCCGAGGGCATAAACAGCACAGCCCACATAAGGAGATAATGCATAAGAATATATATTCAACCAGGTAATCAACTGATACTATCATATTCAAAACAGGAAAACATAATGAAACAAATATTTTAAGGGGCAATCAACTGCATACTTAGTATTTAACCAGTGATTAAAGGTACCGCCCCTGAACGGAAGAGAAAAGGGTTACAGCTATAGGTACATAGGATTTATTTACCATGACCAAGGAGATGTGCCAAGTAATCTTCTGGTTTCTTCATGTATTCCTTGTGCAGGCAAGGAAGTGTCCATGACAAGAAAAGACTGTGAACATCTCTGACAGCCTCTAGCTTGTAAAGTTTACCAGATTTCCAGAAAGGCATATCAGTCTTTGGACTTATATCTAACAGAGGACCAGCTTTAACTTCACTGAATAGCTCCATGGTCCAGGCTTCTAGAGTGTCAAGGGGTTCTAAAACAAATGAACCATACAGATAATGAATAGCAAAAGAAGAAGAGTATCAATTCATTTATTGAGTTAGTGAACATACAATTAAAATAGGTAACCAGCCTCACCTCCCCCAATTATAACTAGCTTCATCATTCCCCCGTGATAGTTACCCGTGTACATCTGCAAAATCTCTTCCCTTAGATTGATTCCACTGCCCATTGCATTCACCAAGCTTTTCTTGTTTCCTACAGATAATCTCAAAAGTTCAGCACCGGTATAATTCAATGGATAGCACAGCATTAAAACAGCCAAATGATAAGCATACCCCAGGTAAATCTGTTCAATGGGTGCCCTTGAGAGCAAGTATGGGACTGCAGTTGGTAAAGACGACAGCTATCGCTTTGCAGAACTTGGTTGAACTCTAAACAAGATAATTGTTGAAGCAACAAAGTTATGATGGATAATTTAGGCAGTGAAACAATAATTAGCAGTACTTACTGGTTAGACAGAAAGGAAAAAACACATACCCGAGTCTACTGCTAATATCTCACGGTCCATAGCTTCAGCCTTAACAAGAGGTGATACAAAGAACTGAGAAAATCTAAGAATAGAATCAAAACCGTGTATTAATATAAACCTGAACTCGGCATCTATGTAACAAAGTAGGAACAATAGAATGAAGAATACAAATGATAACTACCTGTCTAATGCTCCCTTTAGATACTCCCGGTTGACCTCAAAATGGTAGCATGTGTACTCGGTTTCAGTAAACGCATTCGATGAACCACCATGTTTGGACAGGTAACTGTCATACTACATAAGAGCATTTATCAAATTGCTATAAAACATTCACCAAATATACAAAAATAAGGTCTTCATTAACAAACTAGGAAATGTAATACTCCCTCTGTAAACTAATATAAGATGTTTTAATTAACTAAACTAATGATCTAAAACATCTTATATTAGTTTAAGGAGGGAGTATATTCAAATGTAAGACAAAGCAACTTTGCATGTAAGATAAATGCAATACAAAATCCCAAGGACTATGTGAATCATTGTAGCATGGGTACTGTGCAAGCAGCCCAGCACTAGAACTGTCATGGTGGACAAAGGTCTCTGCTACATAGCGGCTAGCTGCTTCCATGGTATCACAAATTTGTGGAGATGTAGCGGCCCACTACAGCCCTATGATGTGCAGCATCAAGTACTTCATTAGCACTTCCAAACAAAGATGTTTCAGGTTCTCGTCTGAGCCCTAACACAAGGCAGTTTATATTTAATTCTTACAGGGAAAAAAAGAAGGGTCTGCATATGCTGTTCACTGACTTGAAGAAGGCCTGCGATAAGAGATCACGGAATGTCATGTGGTAGGCCTTGGAGAAACACAAAATACATTACCCTCATCAAGGACATGTACGATAAAGTTGTGACAAGTGTCGAACAAGTAATGACAACACTGATGACTTTCCAGTTAAAATAGGACTGCACCAAGGGTCATCTTTGAGCCCTTATCTTTTTTGCTTTGGTGATGGATGAGGTCACAAGGGTATACAAGGAGATATCCCACGGTGTATGCTCTTTGCGGATGATGTGGTGCTAGTCGGCAATAGCCAAACGGGGGTTAACAAAAAGTTTGAGTTGTGGAGACAGACTTTGGAATCGAAAGGTTTTAGGCTTAGTAGAACTAAAACTGAGCACCTGAGATGCAGTTTCAGTACTACTAGGCATGAGGAGGAGGTTAGCCTTGATGGGCAGGTGGTACCCCAGAGGACACCTTTTGATATTTGGGGTCAATGCTGCAGAAGGATGGTGATATCGATGAAGATGTCATCCATCGAATCAAATCCGGATAGATGAAGTGGCACCAAGCTTCTGGTGTTCCCTGTGACAACAGAGTGCCACAAAAGCTAAAAGGCAGGTCCAACTAAAAGGAGACATGTCCAACAGTTAGGTGCAGCAAATATGCGAATGTTGAGATGGTTATGTAGCCACACAATAAAGGATCGGGTCCTGAATGATGATATGTGTGACAAGAGTTGGGGTAGCACCAATTGAAGAGAAGCTTACCCAACATCGTCTGAGATGGTTTGGGCATATACAACACAGGCCTCCAGAATCGCCAGTGCATAGCGAAAGGATAAAGCATGCAGATAATGTCAAGAGAGGTCGGGGTAGACGAAATTTGACATGGGAGGAGTCCGTAAAGAGAGATTTGAAGGACTGAATACCACCAAAGAACTAGCCATGGAAAAGGGTGTGTGGAAGTTAGCTATCCCCGTGCCAGAACCATGACTAGGTTTCGAGGTCTGGATTTCAACTCTAGCCTACCGAAAAAAAATCGGACTGAAAGGAATTGTCGTTGTTGTTGTTGTTGTTCATTATGATGTCACTCCGTCGTTTCTGACTATAAGGTGTATTTTTACTATGCACAAGTATTAACAAATAAATAGCTTCAAGTGTTGTGGAAATGAGAGCTATGATGTCCTGCGTGGATAGTCATGCATAATGATTGGGGACTTAGGGACAGAATGAAATAAATAAGAGCACAATAGAAGAAGGAAATCTAAGAAATATTGATTCTACTGCATTCTGCACACTTATTTTTGCAACTAGATAGAAAGAGTAGTATGTCTTTAAGAAAGAAACAGAGTTAGCATAAAAGGAGAATGAACAAGCAAGTTGCAGGACAGAGTTACATTCATCATACTCATCGACAAAAGTTAGCTAAGTGAATCATTATGCAGTAAGTATTGTTAATTAGTCTACTAACTACATAGCTCAGGTTTTGACGGAGATAGCAGAGTGTCATGTATATCACCACCAAAATGCTTCACAATTTTGAGTATTTTCCTACCGGAACAAACATTGATCCAAACAGAACATGTGATGATAATAGAAATAGGGGGGAAGAACAAAGCAAAATACACATAACTTTCTCAGACATAGCTAATCTCAAGGCTTCAATCGCAGAAGAGAAGAGGGGGGTGTAAAAGCATACACATTGTACGAACCTCGTTTTCATCTGGAAATACAGAGCTCCCCATAAAAAGCATGTGCTCTGCAGAAGTTTACCACACACTGAGATTACTATAAGCTAGTATGTATACATCATGAGAATAGTTTCATCCAACTTCTTGATAGCATCAGACAGAAGGCTAAGTAGTTTTGAGCTTTTAACTGATGCAGATGATTAGGGACAATACGAGATAGGTAAAACAAAGATGACAATGATTGCATACCTAGAAAATGAGCCAAGCCCTGTGCCTTTGGAGGGTCAGCAAAACTGCCCATTCCAACACACACTGCAGCAGCAGCCTGAAATTTGATGCGTCAGTGTAAGCAAAAGCAAAAAAAAAATGAAACATAACTTACAACGGGCGGCAATAATCGCAGCTATCAAAATCCACCAATTCCAGATTTGCAGAAATGCAGCAAAACGAGAAAGCGTAATATCTCTTACAGCATAATCCTGAACCAGTCTGTGAAGCTAGCAGTTGGTTCTTACCACTTCAGTGCATGAATTATTCTAAACAGTTCAATCTACATTCCATTTGGTTATGATGCACCTGTCTGATCGTTGCCAATACCACTAAAATATGCTAGATCCAGCTATTGTTCATAACGCAACATCACAACCACCACAGGGGACAGTGATCCAATGTACTACTCTTACTAGCAAAATTAGGTTGAATAGAATAAGTACAGATACGTAAGAGCAAAACTCATTGCTACCTTCTTAATGACCGGCTCGGAGCCGCCCTTGTCCTTCTTCCTCTTCGGCTCGCTCCCATCCTCATCCTCCTCCTCGTCTTCCTCTTCTTCGTCATCCTCCCCCTCCTCGTCGCTATACTCTTCGTCATCGCCTTCGTCATCCTCCTCGTCATCGTCATCATCATCCCCATCCTCCATGTCCACGTCTTCGTTGGGCTTGGTGGTAGGGCCGCCGTCGGCGTAGATCTCGGGGTCGTGGATGAGGAGGGCGCAGAGGCCGTTGGCGAGGCGGAGGAGGCGGTAGGAACGGCTGTCGCTGGGGGACTTGACCACCAGCTCGTCGTCGCGCGACACAGCCGCCGCCATCTCGGCCGTCCGCCGCCGCCTGTAGAAACGAGGGAGGGAGGGAGGGAGGTGGTGGGAGGCAGTAGCAGCGCGGGCGGGCCTCCTCCTTGTTTCCTTCGTTTGTTTATATCTTGGTTTTGTTTATTTAGGGTTGCATACGCAGCTTTAGCCTAGTTGCATCGAGGAATCGCTTCTGCCGCAAGTGCGTACCGAACAGGGCATTTATACGCCCCTGCCGCCATAATAAAAATAGAGAATCCTAATCACAATCCTAATAAAAACTCCGTATCCTATATTTTTAGTCATAGTATTGAACTTCATATATGAATTTTGATTACTTTTTAACTTATTTTAATCCGAGATCTTATGTACTACTAGTAAGTCATACGTGTATTGCACGTGAGAGTGAAGTATTACCGGATATCGATATACCACATTATAATAGAAAAAAACTATTCAAAATCATACATGAATAAAATTTAAGATGATCACCTATTTCATTTAAAATCAAATTATAACGACATAATATTTGATGATTTTGTGATATATACTACATAAAATTCATTTGAAATACATAAAAACAGTTGAGTATTTCATTTGCAAAAAAAAATAAACTTTGAAAATATGTAGTATTAACTTTGAACCAAAACATAATAAAATAAAAGAAAAATACATATCAATTCTTTTCAAAGAAAAACACATGAAAGAATCAAAGAACTGAACTATGAAAGTGTCTAGAACAAATGAGAAGTGTATGTATTATATACATATTCTAAAATGTAAATGATAAAACAAACACAAATGATTATTCTTTAACAGAGAAACACTTGAAGTGAAATATGGAAGAGTCTAGAATGATACAGAAATGTCTTTGTTGCAAGTTTGTGCATAAGTAGAAACATGGAACCTTCTGGATTAGTACACATGGCAAAATCTTAATGTGATGGAAAAAATATCCAACGGCTAAGACTACTCGAATTTGTCACATCTCAACCATTGGATAGGCTTTATCCAACAGACGATATTTAAATTTATTTCTACTCTATATAGTGATATAGATATAGATATAGATTTGGGTTTAAAAAATCAAATTGCCTATGTGGCTTAGACCGAAAAGGCCCGGTTCGGCCCACCCAGCCAAAAAGCACTGAGGGGCCCGACAGGCATATAGGATTTTTTTAAAATCAAATCGCTATATATTTTTAATAATACCTGAGATTTAGTTAGAACAACAAAAGTTCAGGGGGGAAATAACCACAAGTGAGTCTTTGATGTGGTGATTTATCCTAAAGCTTACACTTTCTTAAGGGAGTGCTAATCCTCATTGAAGTTGTGCTCAAGCCAAGGTTTAAAAGCGCTACCAAGTAGCTCATCGTATAATCTATAATACTATATAGATCATCCCACCATTTTATCTATCTCAACATGCAAGAATGCCACCTCATCAAAGGTCCACCATAATATGCATGAAAACAAGTTCTTCATTATTAGTTAATCTCATGCACACATCCATTTAATGACACATGCAACTTCCCTCAACATGCATGGATTTTTTTCCTATTATATTACATCACTTTTAACATGCATACATGTCACATCATGAAAGACTCACGACGATATGCATATACATGAGAACAAGTTCTTCGTTATTAGTTGATCTTATGGATACATCAATATAATGACACATGTCAATTCACTTAACATGCATGATTTTTTTTCATTTTATTATATTACTTATATTTAATAAATATTTTTAACTACACAATAATAAAATACAATACATAAAATGTATTTTTATACTTTAGTTTATATACTATTAATTCAACTATTCATGTTTCATGCAATCAATCATTCAAAATATATTGCAACTGATTCCCGCAGCAACGCGCGGAGTATCATCTAGTTCTCCCTTATGAGTCGTCCCCAACGGATGAGCCTCTAGTCACAAGGGTTGACCTTGAAGGTAGGCACCACACATTTGCAAACTTTTCGGAGCACACCATAAAAACGGAAGCTTCCAAAACGGATACCTAGTCGCCTAGGGAGCCAAAGCTCCAAGAGTAACAATTCAACGGTGAGCATATGTTGGAGAAGCACATAAATCGGTTTGGCAGAAACGTAGATTGGAAAGATCTGCTCCGATCCTTAAAGGATTAAAAGGGTTTGAGTGAAGGATGGAGTGGGATTGAAGAAACGATGTTTGAAACAATGGGGGGATCTTCAATGGAGACCTCGGTGTTAGAGATGGAAGAAGGGGGAGCTTTTAAACCCCTCCCATCCATCTAGTCGTTGCAACCGCAAAGCCCCGTGTGCCCGATCATAAGTGATCGGATGCCCGGGGGTTGGTGTAAATTTAGGGACATTGTCTGGGTACCCAAGGGTCAGGGACCTCGGGCACCTGGTCCAAGGAGACCTCAAGGAGAGCAATCGGGCACCGGGGCCAGGGCGTAAACTAGCGTCACACCCTAAGAATCTGGGGGTCAGAGACCCAGAGCACCCTTATGGGTACCAAAATGGCGCCCATGTTCAGGCACTCAGAGGCCAAAGACTTCAGGCACCCGCTCCTCCGAGGTTTTTCCTCTTGTCTTTAAACTTGTTGGTGTAATGGTTAGATAAGCGAGAGCTTTACCCTCCCATATGGCATATGTGGATCTTAGGTGAATAGAATGTTTAACACCATTAAATCAACTAATCCTATTGGCATCAACACCGGAACAAGTATTGGAAACAATTGCACTTTAAGTTTCTTTACTCAACATGCCTATAAAAGAAAATGTGTTACACAACTGAGAATGCTCCATACAATCTACCAAACATCGAAAAATAGGTCAAACCAAGGACATACAGGCTCTTACAGACTAGGAGTGAATTCTTTTGCTCACAGCTTATTCTAAAAGCCCAACCAATTTTTTTAAAAGACTAATAGTTAAGACTTAACTAATAAGCTTCTAAAACGGAAATTTTGGTTGGACTATCTTAACTACTAGGCTTGTAAAATAATATGATTATTGGATAGGGTCTAGCTTATTCTGAAAGCCCAAAAAAGTAAGCAAAAGAATTGACCCTAGAAGTACCAAACATACCGGAAAGTGTAGGGTCGTGGCAGCATTACTTGGTAGGACAAAGTTTTTTTTAATCGGGCAATAACAAATTTTTATCAGCATGCAAAATTTCACGATAAAAAAACATTTTTGCATCTGGGCTCAAGAAAATAAAAATAATGTTTTTAAAAGGCAAATTTTAATGCACTTTAAAACATTGATTTTTTTTGTTCATTCACTATTATTTTTTACATCCGTTGGAGCATAACCCTCTTAGCGACGCGTCATATCGGAACCCGGGTGTGGTGACAAATGAGCAAGTGCCGGACCATCACCCCCCTGGTGGCGCGCCGTATCTTGATCTGAATATGGTTGTAACACTCTCACTGTCATGTAAAAGTAATCACTTTTGTTAATGAAGATTACTTTTGCTAATCTCACTTTGATCATATTTGCATTGATTATTTCAAAATTTCTTTGTGATCGATATTAACAATGTGGCAAATAAAATATCAACCAAAAACTTTGCAACCACTTTTGTAAAATGCCCAATATTCAGTGGATCATGTCCTTATAAATATGGGGGTTTGTTGAACTATAAAATATTCCAACAAATCAAAACAGTAAGCCAAAAGTCCACTTTTATCAATGGTGTAATTAAAACAAACGCTAAATGAATTTATTAATGGCCCAATCTTTTTACGACACTGTTATATAGTGCAATCCTAATTGTGGTGCATGTCCCACATTTTACAAAAATACAAAGCATCTAAAAGTATTACAAACAGAAAAAGAAAAGAGAAAGAAAAATAAAAGAAAAAAAACAAATAGCAAAACCTAATCTAACGCCTGGGTCAAAGGCCACCACGGCCCAGCCCACCCCGGCCCATCTCCCCTCCCCACCAGCCCAGCCTACCCGGGCTCTTCCTCCTCCCTCCCCTGTTCATGGCGGGCGTGGCAGCCATCCCGCGGTGCCACGGCCGCCGGCGTCGTCGTGGCAGCCATCAGGCGGCTCGCCATCGTGGATAAGCTCCCCCGAGCCCCCGCACCCCAACCCTAACCCTAGACCCCCGTCCCCCCTGTCTCCTCGCCTCGACATCGTCCTCCCCGCGTAGAACAGAGGCCGATGTCGCCGCCGTCGTGAACACGCGTGGCCACCAAGCCTTCCAGCCCCGGCCACCGTGTCCGCGGGCACCGCCGTCGTCGCCTACGCCACCTCGCCTACGAATTCAAGCTCGGAGCCACCACGCGGAGCGAATCGGCGCCATCTTCCTCCTCTACCCCGCCGCTCGCCGTCGCAAGTTTCGGCTACCTCGCGCCTCCCTCGAGCACACTAGGCACACCTACAGGCTCACTGTGAGTGTGGCCGCCGCCAACTGCCCGCGTGGCCTCCCTCTCCCTGTAACCGTCGTTGTCGTTTGAGCCGTAGCTCTCTGCCACGGAAGCGATGGCCGTCGTGGCCTAGCGCACGGATTTGGCGCGCTTGGCGTGCCAACGTGCTCTGCGTACTCGCTGTAACCGAACCCCGTAGCTCGCGCTCATGGACACCCCCCCAGAATGTCGCCGTCGTCTTTGCAGCTTTCGGGCCGCCGCCTTCCTCATCGCCGGTGACGCTCCGGCCTTCAACCCCCGCCACCGCTGTAAGGCCCCCGATGTGGTCCTATCTCGAGTTAGTCGCTTTCGCATCCGACCTGAGATAGAAGCGCATAAGTGGCCACCGACGCACGATACTCGCACTCGTATCGCTATCGGATTCTCGACAACAGGTAAATGAAGCATGAACCACTAAGACATAAATATATAAGTCCATGGCATACACTCGCCACTGGTATTTATTACATCATCTCAGAGATCATAAGATCCAACAGTACATCATAACATCATGCAGAAGACACACACGACCGGGTACGGTCAAGATCCAAATGGCCCTAGAGAGGGCTGCACATAAACATGTCCACCCATGGAACGTCGGAACCCAACTATAGGCCTACTGGGCGAAGTCCTCCTCATCGTCATCCTCCGGGGGCACCTCCACGAAGTAGCATTCGGTGCTCGGGTCGAGGTAGTAATCAACTACAGCGGCCGATCAAGCAAAACATAAAAGGGGAAAAGAAAGCAAGGGGTGAGATTATATCAATACATTTATAACTAACTTCCTATGGTAGTGGATGAGGTTGTAGCCGCACTAGCATATATGGTGGCTAACGATCTACTAGAGTAGAGGTAAGATCCAAGAATTTACGTTGACAACGTGTCATAGGCTTACTATCCACCTACTTACGCAAACATAACACAACCTTGTTCCTCCCTTGGTCCTCCTGGACAAAGAAAGGAAGCCAAGGCACACACATGGTAGGCAAGTTTTTAACATGATCCAATTTGCTGTTATTCTATGAACAAGAAGTAGGTCTCAAGTCGTCCATAACCGCGGACACGGCTTTTCGAAAAGATTTAACCCTGCAGGGGTGTACCAACTGCCCATCATAGGCTTCGCATGTACGCCCGGTTTCCACTTGGCTAGGTAAGCTCTTGAAACTCCGATACGTCAGAGTCCCTCTAACTAACAACACACAACTCCGGGTGTCCCCCGGTGAGTCGACATCCAACTCAAAATCCGGTCGCGCTCTCGAATCGGCCTCTACCGTATAACTCCAGGTTTGGATTGCCGGTTAATCTCACATTAGACCGGGTCCTCAGCCGGTCATGATGGGCTAGCAAGGAACCATGTCCTTACTGGTCCGGGTTGGTTTGAAAACAACTGGGGTACCAACCAACACACACACGTTTGCAAATGTAAATCAGCTCGGGCCACCACTAGAACTGTACGAAGCTAGGTAGGTAAGACAAGGGGGGCCCATAGAACCCCACACACGATTAGGCACGCTCATCAAGAAACACAATACCCGAAACTAGGGCCTAGGTGACTCAGATGGAACCAAACACCTGGCAGGAACAGCCCGGCCTTCCATCTTTCATCAGGTATAATTAACATCGGTTTAATAAATATCAACCAACTTCTTAGTTAACATGATATCCCAACCATAGAATAGGGTAAGCAACAAGTTTCTACTCATACTAAGCACTGGCTGAGCAAGCGGTAACATAGCAATACAATGGTTTGCTGGGATGTGGGGATCATGGCTGTTTGGGTTTGATGGAGGCAAAAAGTAAGGTGGATAGGATCAAAGCAACGTTCTAAGCTACAACTAAGCAAGAAGGCTGAAAGCTATAAAGAGTGATATAGGTCTCCCCCTTGCCTGGATAGGTCGTCGACGAAGCACCAGCTGGATCCTCGGGCTCGGTGTCAGAAATCTCCACGTAGGTCTCCTCGGCAGTCTCAGGTGCTAACGTAAGGTACCGGCAAGGAAAAGGCACACAAGTAAACATCGAGACCAAATGCTCAAGAATGGATGGGATGATCAAGTTTAATTTGGGCATGGTGTGACCCTATCTAGTCAAATTTAAATGAAGGTGTTGACGACACATCAACAACTTCATATGCAATTATTTATATTTTATGACTTTGGTCATAGCCTTATCTTTGGTGTAAATAACATGGAAATTTGGCATGGCATGAACAACAATAGCAAGTTAACAACAAGAAATGCATCGTGAAATTAAACTACCGATTCCGGAGACGGAGAAGTGTCGGTGCAATTGACACCAAAAGGAAGTATCAAGGGAACAAAGATTGAATCAACTCGTGACAACATGATGGACGGGAAACAGAAGACTTTGAGAGGACCAACATGTGGAGGCTCAAAGTCTCGAACAAGATAGAGGTGGCAAGGTCAAGCATTGAAAATGGGGCAACACCAAAATGGCATGGTCACATATGGGTTCAACTTCCCTCCATAGTTTGTAAATTTATGTTGCTCAAAACATAAATCAGAGGTGACCATCACGCTCAGTGGATTTTTCTACCCCATTTTGATATAAGACATGTGCCCAAAAGGATTTGAAAACAAACAGGATTCAAAATCCAAAAGGATTTGAATTTGAATAAAAAAGAAAAAGGAAAATACACAAAAAACAGAGGACAGGACACTTGGGCCAGCCTTGGGTGCCTCTCGCACAACTGGGCTGGCGCCCCGCGGAGAGAGGCTAGCTGGGCCAAGCCCATCAGCACTTGCTGGCCTGGCAGCCACTGGCAAGCGGGCCAGGGCTGCCAGCCTCCCAGCCTAGCGCTCAAAAATATTTGGGGAAAAGGTTCCCCGCGGGGTTCGAACCCGCGCCAGCTGCAGCGAGGCGCAGCTCGCTTGCCACTACGCTAGCTGCTACTACTCGAAAGAGGACAGGCAGAAAGAACAAGTACTCCACTTCGCTAACTGAACTTAGAACACTGCCGAAGAGGTTCAGACAACAGCGCACCGGAGCAGCAAAACGGCGAACATGGCCTCAGCTAGGAACCATCGGCGACTCAACGGAGATGCGCTACGCATAGCTGGGACTATCAAGTACCCATTTTTGCTCACAAACGCGACGGGGAGTCGACGACGGTGGCCGACTCCTTGTCGCACTCTCACGGCGGCGCACACCACATCAAAGTTCAGAAACGGACGTCGGCGACATGTTCCTATGAAAAGGGCGTCACCCACAGTGCAGCTCCGAAGTCGTGGATACATGGAAAAGAAAGGGGGCACCCCCACATAGCCGTGGGTACCCGGAACTCGTCGCACGGCGGCCAAAGGGGCGCCCTTTCTCGCCGGCAGGTAGCACGGCGGCGACAACACCTGCACTGCACAAGTTCAGAGCGGCGAACATCGAAAGGGAGTCGAGGCCAAGGCGGCCTCCTGGGTGCCATAGGCACACACGGAACGCGCTCTAGGCACGCGCGAGCACGCCCGAGGAGTGCCACGATCATGGCGTCCACAGGTTGCACGACGGCGAAGGGAAGCGGCGGCAACGGCGTGACACTATGGCGCGGGAACGGTCTACGGCGAGCTACCGGTCAGAGGGGGGTTTGTAGCTCACCTAGGGGGAGTCGGGGACGAACTCGAGCAAGCCGCAGAGGGGGAAGAAGACCACGCCGGCGTTGGGGAAGAAAGGACCTGCGGCCGGCTTCGATGGCTCGAGGACGTCTGGGACCTCCTAGCGCGGACCTGCAAGGGGGGAACGATGAGACATGGCGAGGGGAAGACGTGCCCAAGCGCTCGCTCGAAGCCGAGGCGAGGCAACGATGAATTCGAGCTTCTCACCGGAGTTCATGGCAGAAACGAATGGGATTGGGGAGCAAGAAGAAGTGGCGGCGGAGGAAAAATTGGAGGGGGGGACGATGCGCCTAGGGTTCCCGGAGCCGGAGGCGGCCTGGCTTTATAGGGGGAGGCTTCTCAGCCACGTAGGCCACCTTGACGTCGACGCGGCTCGCCGATGTGAGAGAGGAGTGGGAGGGGACCCCGGCCACGGTGTAAAGGCGACGTGCGGGAGCCGTTGGATTGGAGATCAATGCCCGACGTTGCACCCTGCGTACCGGTTCGAAGCTGGGTTGGAGCCCAAAAGGAGGAAGAGGCCCAGGTGGGCTGGGCTGTCCCGGAATTGAAAAAAAGTAAACCCTGTGGCCTTTCCATCTAATAAAACAGAGGGCATTTGGGGAATTTTCTAGGGAGAATTACAAGGCATTAAATAACACAAAAATATGTTAAATAATCCTTGCAATATTCTGGATTTTCCAAAATTGGTTTGAACCAATTTGGAGCAAGCAAACTTTTGAGCTCTTTTTGAATTTGAATTCAAGTTGAACTACAACTTGAATCACCAGAGGGCTAAAATTCAAAGTGAGCATTTAGAAAAGCTGGGAAAGGGAAATATTGAGCTATGCCAACTTTGGGGTCAAGGGGAGCACATGTGCAACAATGAAAAATCTCCAAACACCTTTCTTTCACCCTTCTGTTTGAATTCAAACTCATTTCAAATGAACCCAAAACCTTTTGGCAATTTAAATCATCACATGAATTTGCAACATCTAGCACCATGTCAAGTTTGGAAATCAAATGACACAGCAAAATTACATGTTGATTACAACAATTGCTCTTGGGCTGTTACAACCACCACCACTTGACGCGGCTCGCCGCCACAAACCCGTAGGAACAAACGGGGCCTCGAACGGTGCTCAAAATCGAGCTCGCCGCCGGCAGCCTCTGTCGTCGCCGGCGAGGGCGAGCCCCCAGTCACCATCGTCATGGGCCCAGCCTATCAGCAGGTGATTAGTGGCCTAATAGGCCACTGATAGTGGACCTTACCCCGGCTAATCCCCTCTGTTTAAAGTAAATAGAAAATATCCCCCTGTTAGACTGACTTGTGGGTCCTGCCCTTTTAAATTAACCATTGGATTAATTAACTGCTAATTTAAACATGTGCCTATGACATGTTGGCCCCACTCGCAGTCTTAAATAAAATAAATAGGGTTGATTGTGTTGTGTATGACATGTGGGCCCCTCTGGCCTATTTAATTAAAATAATAGGAATTTAATTGTCTCTGCCTATGACAGGTGGGTCATGTTGGCTAGTTTTAACTCGGGGTAGATTATCAAGGAAAACTCTGAAACCTTTGACAAACTTGAGCTTGGCTAGTTTTAACTCGGGGTAGATTATCAAGGAAAACTCCGAAACCTTTGACAAACTTGAGCTTCGAGGCGACAATTACTCTTCGCTCTCTAAAGTCGACACTCTAACCGTCTAGGAGAATTGCAGTTCTCCAAGATAAAAAAGGCTAGCAAGTTTTCACCTAAGTCACAGTGAATCTACTCAGATCAATGGGACTTAGGATTCGGTGGTCTGGCTTTTGGGTTTTGCTTTGGTGGCGTTCTGGGGTGCTCTCTTCAATCTCTCTCAGGAATATTCTTAGAGCAGCCACCCGCAAATGGAGGAGGGGGCGGCGTATTTATAGTTGGCGATCCCGAGGTGCGAAATGACTGATTTGACCTGAAGCGACAGCTTGACGCGTGTCCACAACGGTCGGATTGTCATTAATGCACAACTTTACTTGCGGAACAAGTAAAGCTGACTCACGGACTTAGTTCTGCTTTGGAAGCCAAAGAACGAAGTATTTGCTACCGAAACTTAACTTAGTGCTCATGCGATTTCTTCACTCTGTTTTCTCACTTGGTTTAGATTTGATCTGAGCATTTTCACAATAACTTCGGCGTCCACAAACTAAAATGCCTCTTGATAGTACGGTTTGTCCTATGACTCAAAGAACAGAAAAAGAACTACACGAAAACATCTAAGTCTTGCGCCGTCTTCTTCATTTCCTTCAGTGAGTTGGGCTTCAGGACACCTTCATTTTTGGGGGCCATCCTCCGTGATTAAGCTTCGCTCAAAGGGGTAGTGCTTCGATAGTTTGAAAATCTTCCTTGAAGCTTTATCATCTGTCTTGTCCTTTAGGAACCTAATCAGTTGTTTATACTAGAAAACATTGTTAGTTCCTCTACTGTCTTGTCCAACAATATCCAAAACACACGGGGGCAAAACTTTGCTCTTACAATCTCCCCATTTTTGGACTATTGTTGACAAAACAGGCATCGATAAAATATATTGAAGTTTTTGTGAAGAGATTGGACAAACTCTAAGATATGAAGTTTTTGACTCCCCTTGAATGCAAGCATCTAAGATTTATATGATCAAAGTTCATGCTTGAGAAATATTCCTTCGTTGGAGAGCCAAACAAATATCTTAGCGAAGGCAATTGCAAGTGAGAATAGAAAATCCATATGTATGAGCAATTCCTTCCAATGACCTGTGACTAATGAAATAACCACCTGCAAGATAGAGAGTACGAAGCAATACTTGCGAGCAAGGGGTTATTAAAACTTAAGAGTATCACAGAAGTAGCACAACCGAATGTAAACTTAAGTTACAACACAATCGAAGAGAATGGAATGTTTGTTGTAACTTTACCAAAAACGAATGCAAAAGCCATATCCCCGATGCAAATCTAACTCATCGATACCAAACCTTCTCCCCCTTTTTGTCAATGATTGGACAAAAGGTTGGGAAGTGGATCGAGAGAACTACTGCGCGGCATCAGCACCCTTGGAGACCGACGAAACAGAGCTTGACGTAGACTCGTCCGAAGAAGATTGATCTTCTAAAGATTCTTCTTCCGACTCGGGCGAAGGAAGAAATTCGAGGTTCTTCCGGGTGATCAGGTTGATGTCGAGGTCGTTGTCGTCGAGGCCGGCGTCGTCATTCGAAGTGACTGAGTCATTCTCAGAGACGGTGTCGGGGCGGATGGGATCGGGTTCATTCACGAATAACACTTCATCGATCTTCTGAAGGGGTGGGAGCTTCGGATTCGGGTGATCAATGGTATCGTCTCTTGAGAAATTTCGCTGGAGGTGCTCATATTCTTTGTAAATGCGATCCTTGCGAAGACCTTTTACAGAGTTGAATTTTCTGAGTCCTTTCCAGGAATGACGCTTCAGCACTCGAAGATACTGGTTGTTGTTCAGGGCAATATTGCCGACACGGTTGATCTCATCAGCAAGGAACTGCATCTGGCGTTGATTTGCTTCAATAAAATTCTCGAGCATCTATTGCGAGCGAAGATTTACTTCAAAGTGGTGGCAGTCCTTCTGGAAGTTCTTCGAGTAATTTCTCTCATTTACTTCATGGCGTACCCCAACATATGTGGAAAAGATAACGTTGGGTTCCTCAGCAATTCCAAAGTGTCACGCACTGGAGGAGTGAAAAGCTTCGGATGATGTCTTGCCACAAAGTCATCATTCCGGCCATAGTCGCAAACAGGTTGTAGCCAGGGAGCATATGGCTTCAGAGTGAAAGGCAGTTCAGCAGCATGTACCATGTTGCCAAGAAAATAGTCCTCGAAGTCAAACACCAGACCATGAGTATAGAGTGGCATGAAACTGTTTGATCAGTTCAGAATTGAAGGGAGTGCTCAAGGCAAACAAGTGAGTCAAATTATGCTTTTAAATTGTTTCGGTGATGTTCTGGAAGCATGTTGCAGTTGAAACACTTCGCATATCAAGATATCTGTGGAGGAAAAGCACACCTTTCTGGCAGTAGACTTTGGTGTACAAAATTTGTTGTTCTGCTGTCCAGAAGCGAAGATCATCTGCAGTCCTGTCTGAAGCATATGGAATGACGCCAAAGAATCGGTGGCGCTTCTGATGCTGTTCAAGATTGAACTCCGGCCCATGGCGCGAAGAATAACCATCACCCTTGAAGATGGAAAAAGTTTCACGAGGTAATTTGAGTCCAGCTGAGTGTCTTGGCTTGGACGGCAGGGAGGACGAGTCCTTTGAAGGGAAGCAGCTGGGGAAACATGAGAAGGTCCAGCAGTCTGAGTAACTATCAAAGCTTGCTCTTGGGAAGAATTCAGAATCTGAACTTGTTCTTCTTCGTCTTCATGTGCTTTAGGCTGGGGCATATTTGCTTCCGATTCCTGAGCAGTTATTGCAGGAGAAAAGTCTCGGGAGCCACGAGTTCTGGAGTTGGAGGGAGTGGGATCATGGGCTTCCGGAGGAGGTGAATGCGGTGGGGCTTGAGCAGTAGGTGGGGTAGGAGCTCTTTGAGGTGCGGGGGATGGAACAGGACCTGGTGTTGGAGCATGCGGTGGAAGTGGTGCAGGCGTTGGAGTTTTGGTTGGGGTTCGCTTGGGAGTCGGAGATTTTGGAGGTGGTGGTGGAGTTTTGAAGGGAGGAGCTGAAGACTTAGCCTTGGGTTTGGAAGGTTTTGGTGCGGGAGCAGGTGGAGTGGGAACTGCTTCAGTGTTTTCCTTTGGCAGGCTGGGCTCATCGCTTGTATCCATCTCAGCAGCCGAAGCCAGCATAATCTTCCGCCTCTTTGGTGTTTTCTTCTTGGGTGAAGGGTCAGAAGGTTTTGCTTCAGCGGGCTTCGTGGCAGCTGGTTCAACTTCCAGCGTGGCCTTGCACTTCTTGGAATCTCTTTCCATGATCGAAGCATTGTGCGTTTTGACCATTTCGTCAACAACAACTTTTATCTTGCCCTTGTCGAGCTTGATATTATCCTTGGTGGTGGTGTTCACATCTGTCACCTTCTGAAGCATTTTCAAAGCGTGCACCTTGAAGTCTTCATCAGTTTCAGCTTCAGCACGCTGTTGATAGTTATGAATCTTTGCAGTTTCAGCCCTGTCCCGGGAGTGCAAGTCCTTCAGCTGGCTGATCATGGTAGTGATCATAGCTTCGATGGAGCCTGAAATGTAGACTTCACCAAGATCAATTGCTTCAGGATCTTTAGCTTCACATTTCTTCCAGAGGTCTTCAGTCACACCTAGGTGATCCCATAGTTCTCCTTCACGTGGATCAGGAAATTGATGCCCACTATGGAGATCTTGCTCTTCATGAGCTTCAGTCATAGAGATGCCTTTCTGCTTCGGCGGATTTGCTTCAGCAGAAGGAGTCATATCCACCATTGCCTTCTTCTGGGCAGCCATGGATGCTTTCTCAGCTCTCTTTGTGGCAATACCAACAAGTGTCGCCTTGCGTTTGGCTTCAGTTTCTGCTAGCTGTTTTGCTTCAGCATCAGCTTTGTCCTCATTTTTCTTGGCTTCATCGAGCTTGCGCTTCTGATGGCGGAGAAGTTAATATGTTTAGTTGGGTTGCCTTCCCTGTTAACCGCGCCAATAAACGATTCTTGATAACCCACAAGTCTAGGGGATCAATTGTAGCTTTTCGATAAATAAGAGTATCGATCCCACGAGGAGCATAAGGTGTTGATAAGTGACACTGGATAAGGAAAGGGCTGCAAACACTCAAAGGTAAATATTTAGGGGATTTTGGTTTAAGCAACAGAAAAGTAAAAGACAGGCAAAGTAAACAGGGTAACTGAGGAGTAGCAAGTGGCCCAATCCTTTAACAAGGATAAGCCTAGGAACTGAACTTATAAAAGCTAAAGCGTTCTCGAGAAAACACAGGAGAGATAGTCAAGTCACTTTCACCATACTCCGCCAAGTAATATGTATCGTGTTGATAAGTGTCGGTGGGTGGATCAATGCTAGTACACCTTCTAGACTAAGATAAGTGTACTCTTAATATTACACACCTTGCAAGCATCCGCAAATACAAGGTAGTAATTAAGGCATAAGCCTAACCACAACATTACGATCAAGGATCCATAACTCCCTTGTGCGAAAGTCTGCGAACTGGGGTTCAGGTTTCTGTCACTCCGGCAACCCACCATAAGCATCCTTTGTGCACAATGTATTCCTCTAGGCCCATGAAAGGTGAAGTGTTATGTGTTCGACTCACATAACACCACTAGAGAAATAACAACACAACTTAAGTATCAAACAACACATAATACTTCAACATCATATGACTACTAACAACTAGACTTCTCCCATGTTCTCAAGAACTAAAGTAACTACTCACAAGACATAAAAGAGATCATGATCAGAGGTGATAGATGGGTGATAAACAATCTGGACACAATGATATTTCTCCAACAAAACTCAATAGCATTCACCACAAAGTAGTAATCAACACCAACAGAGTAGAGAGGATAGATAGTACGGATTACAACACAAGTTGAAATTGTGAGATGAGATGGGATGGAGATGGAGATGGTTCTGATGTTGGGGATGATGTTGATGATGATCTCGATGATGCCCGTGACGATGATGATGATGATGATGGCGACGATCTCCCCTTCCGGGAGGTGATCTCCCCAGCGGAATCTGCCCGCCGGAGATGGCTTTTCTCCTCTGTAGGTTTCCGCCCCGTAGCGGCGGCGAAACACGGAAACGACTCTTGTTTAGGGGTTTCCACCCCAGGGGGTATATATAGGCGAAAGGGGCACCGAGGGGGGCCACCAGGCACCCAGGAGGGTGCCTGGCGCGGCCAGGAGGGGGGCCGCGCCAGGCACCCTTCTGGCTACCTGGTGGGTCCCCTCACCTCCTCCTTCGGTGATCCCCAGTCAATCTTCATAAAAATTCTCCCCGTAAAATTTCATCGCATTTAGACTTGATCTGATTCAGCAACTTGGTATCCACTTTTTACCGCTGAATTCTGGTTCTGCTGCTTCGGCACCGGAAAATTGTAAACTGTGTAAAATAAGCCAAAACAACATAAGAACAATATTTTAAAGTGGAATATATCAATGAATAGGGTGAAATCACAATATAAAATAGTGATGCTTTTTGGACGTATCAGCTTCGTTTCATCCTTCTCAGTAGCAAACTTGGCAGAGTCAAGTTCTCTTTGTTTCCTTGCTGCTTCTTCTGCTTCCTTCTGCTTGATGGCAGAATCTCGTGCAAGAACGCTTCGATCAAGTGCCTCATCGAGGTCTTTCTGCTTCAGCTCTGCTTCAGTAAGCTTTCGCTTCGTGGAAGGGATTGGAGCGGTAGACTGCTTACGCTTCGCTGATGCAGCAGCCTTCGCAGTTTGCGGATGCTTCGCTGGGTCGTGCCTCATCTTAGAGCGCCTCTCAGTGTTGAGGTTCTCTGCCGGTGGCTTGGATGACAAAGGCTTCGCGACCACCAAGTTTGTCATGTCAATGGTGGGGCGAGCCGCGGGCTTATCGGTTGGATCCTTAATCTTTAGCCCTTTAGCAGCAGGTTTCTCTCTGGGCTTCTTCTTCAATGGAATTCGAAGCTTTTCCTTCTTGGGAAGAGGGGCAACTTCTTCGGACTCGTCATCTGCTTCAGCATCTGATTCGTCATCAGCTTCAGCCTTGGATTGAGTGGTGGAGATTTGTAACACCCTCAGATCCAGTACAGTAATCCCTACAGTGATTCCACTGTTAGTGATCATTACTGTTGATGACCAAGCCTTGAACACCTTTGATCACAGCTTATTGAAATTCCAACCCTGATAAAATTTACAAATAAATGTGGATTGTAAATCTTGCTCCAAGGATTGTGGATGCCAGTCAATCAACATGATCATGGTTAAACCAAGTCACCCTTAGTCATTTGAATAATCACAAGTCAATGATAATTATGAATCCAATGATTTGGGGTTATCACAATTATTTTGAAAATTAATATAAAAATGGGAATCATAGTTAAACCAAAGTTAATGAAACATATTAAATAAAATGCCTAGCAATCTTAGGCCATGATAATATAGCAATGGTTGTTTTATTAAAAATGGTATAGTAATATAAAGGAATAACATTTAAAATAAAAACAATAGCTTTAGGAAACTATTAAATTGCCATGGAATAAAATAAACAAGTGGGAATTTTAAATGAACTAAAAATTATGGAAACAATTTTATAAAATGCCTAATAATCAGTAGGCCATAATAAAAGTGAATTAGGGTTTTATTGTAATGCTTTAATAATGTAGATAAATAAAAACAGTAGCAAAATAATAGCTTTTACCTCATATTAAATAATTTAAAGGTCTAAAGGATTTTATTTTTGTACCAAACTTTTTGTGGCATCATGTTAAAGTGTAACACTAATATAGGTGCAATTATAACATTTTACAAAAATCAAAACCTAGCTAAACTAAATACTAACAGAAAAGAAAATTTAAAAGAAAAACAAAAACAAAAGAAAACCTAAACTACGCCGGGGGAGAGGCCCACCCGGGCCCAGCCCCCCCTCTCTCTCTCCTTCCTCTGTTCCCCACCCCACCTGCCCCCCTCCCGTGGCAGCATGGCCATGGCCGGGGCAAGCCATGCCGGCCCCCTCCACCTGCTCCCCTACCTGCCCCCTCGTCTCCTCTGGATAAGGCCGCCCCCCTCCTCCTCCCCCACCCAGTTTCCCCCCTCCCTTTCTCCCTCACACCGCCGCCCACCTGCTCTGCCTCGCTCGGCAGCAGTCATGGTCGTGGCCGCGCCGTCGCGTCCACGCGGCCACCTTCGCCGTTCCGCCTCACCCCAGTGTCGGGAAGAACCTCCAGGACCCCGAGCCTTCTCCCCGACCACCAGTACCTAGCCAGGACGCCCGCCTCGGCCGAATCGAGCTCTTCCTCGCCGTCGGCCATGGAGCTCCGCCGTCGTCGTTTTCCTGCGTCTCGGGCCGCCTCCGGTTTACTGGTCGCCCTGCTAGCCTCCCCGTGAGCATCCTCCCCCCCAATCCCCCTCCCTTTGCCTCTTTCGCCGTAGGTGCCCCGGCGCCCGCAGCTCGCCATGGCCGGGAGCACGGGACCCCGTGGTGCTCGCTGTCACCGCCGTTGTGCGGCTCGCCTGGGCCGCGCACTAGCTGCGCTCCGACCGCGCCCCCCTAGCTCGCCCCGCGCAGCAGCTGTGCTTCCCTTCCCCAGCTCCGGCTCGCCGCCGTGACGGCTCTGCTCGTCGGCGAGCCCGCCTGACTCGGCTGTTAAACTAACCCCCCCTAATTGTTGTTAGTTAAGTTGACTAAGCCCCCCTTATGTGTCTATGAGCAGCGGGCCCAAGGCAAAATAATTAAGCCTAAAGGAAAACTGTTAGAGGTAATTGTCCATGTTAGACTTACAAGTGGGCCCAAGGCCATTAGCTAGATTAAACAGATCTGTTTAATTATATGGGTGTATGACACATGGGCCCCCTAGATATTTTGGATTTAATAAAATATTTAAATGATTTAATTACATAGAGTGTATGACATGTGGGCCACCCCCACCATTTTAATTAACAAAATTGTTTTAGTAAAATGGGTCACTGACATGTGGGTACCTGTTGTCAGGGTTGACCCAGTCAAAGTTACTATTCTGGATAATGTTTGAAGAAATGAATTAAATAAATTCATAAAATCGTTTAAATGATTTAAAACTTTGAAATTCAATATCTTTTAAACCGTAACTCAGATTCAAAAACTTTATACATGAAAATTGATCAGAAAAATATGACGAATACGGATACGCCATCCGTATGTCAACCACCCCCCTCTAACACAACGAACATCGACATTCCCCCCCTTCGGGCCGTTTGTCGATAATTCCCGGTACCGATAACAGTTGTCCGGATGAAAAACTTTCGTATACGAAAGTTGCTCAGAACGGATCACCGAGTTCGGATATGATACCCATACCCCCACCACACCCCTCTAACATGCCGAACATCGAACCGTCCCCCTCCGGTACCGTCAGTCCGATAATTGCCCGATACCGATAAACTACCCGGATGAATTTATTTCGAACACGAAAGTTGTTCGGAATAGGTCAACTAACCCGGATACACCACCCACACATGTGTCGGATGTCCACGACACCTCCGGCATGATATCTCCCCCCCTCCGGACACCTTGTCCGATAATCACCCGGAGCCGGTATTTCATCCCCGGATGAATTCCCGCTCCGAGCAACGTGCATCGTAGTGCGTTAGAACCCCGTTTACAATTCATCTGTTATGTCTTGCATTTGTATTGCTATTATTGTTGTGTATTTATTGTTTCTTCCCCCCCTTAATCTCCGGTAGACCCCGCTGCTGCCGTCGACTACACCGATGCTGAGTACGACTACTTCGTCGACGACCCTACCCCTACCGTCGAGCTTGCAGGCAAGCAGAGCCATTCTCTTCCCCAGATATCGCCTATCTTTCCGTATAGTTCTTGCACTAGGCATTGTTACTGCTGCTGCTACGATTACAATCCTATTCAATTGCATAGCCTGTCATTGTAGCCCCTTGATGTACCTTCCTTTAATCCTATGTTGCCTATTATTACTTATGCATTATTCAGAAGTAAACCCTGCGCATTGTTAGCTAGGTTTAGAATAGAGGGTCGTGATCACTTTGGGAGTGATCGCGGGAACGATATATTACAACTAAAACAGGTACGGATCAATGCAGACACCCTAGGGAACCTACAACGGCGAGACTCTGCCGAGTCGCTTCGAGTTTGGCTTACGAGTGGAATGGACTCGTATTTCACTCTCGTCGGCTCAGTAGCGTAGCATCACCGGGATGATACGAGGTTTGCCTCTTTAGTTCATTCCGCTGATGTCTCTGTCAAACTTTTTTAAGTGTGCCATCGAGGGTGATACCTCCTGGTTTCACTTAATGGTAGGAACTCGAACCAACTGGGGTCCTTAAAGGTAAGAAGTCAGGCGACCCAACGGTGCCCGCGAGTGGTATTGCGACGGGACGACAGGGAGGGTACGACCAGTGTACCGGTGTGCTTGGCCCCTGATCGTTGGCCGCGAGAGTTACCAACCCACGAAAGTCGAGCTCCTCCAGGAGCACACGCGAGACAAGGTAAGGAGACGGTTCACCTTGTTGGTAACCGCAGTGACTTGGTGGGACGACAGGGCAGGCACCGATGTACTGGTGGTCCTGGCTGCTGTCGTTGTCCGCGGGTCAGTTAAGTCGAGGCAACGATAACGGTTGTCACGCAGGTTAATTAAAATGCTAAATGGTTCAGTGAATGTCTTGAGTTGGCTATATGCCATGTACGCACTACCTACCCGTGGGAATTACGAGTTATGGGCTCCTTTGCTTCGTAGTGTCGTCCGAGGACTCTTCAGACGTCAGCAGTACTGCGGGCTGATTGTCGGGAAGTGGTGTTGTCTTATTTGCTCGCGCGGTGGTGTATTATTTGGATTTGCTTTAACTTCACCAGCCAGTCACGCACCGTGCAGGAGTACGTTCGGTTGGGGTCCAAGGCTCGGCATACTTAGGATTTAGACCGGCGGATGGCCTCTCTGTTGAGTTTGAAAGATGGGCTATGAAGTGTCGGATAGCCTCGGTGGAGCGTTCCCTAACAAGGTTCCCGCCACCCTGGAGATCCGTGCGTGTAGCGTAACACAAGTGCACCCCTGCAGGGAAGATTAATCTATTCGAATAGCCGTGTCCACGGTAACAGGACGCTTTATGCTGAAGCTGGATCTTACCACTAGAAACTATTATTATTAAGCTGTATGGTTCTGGGTTTTCTTCCTCGCGGGGATGTCGAGGAGGTGAACTCGGAGGCATTGTTAATTATTACAACTTATTATTATACCATGCTGCAGCAACTTCTGCTGCATTGTTACTTTATGCTTTATATAAACTGTTGGCTGATTCTTACCTCGTGCTGCAAGACATCGTCGGAAGATGCTAGTCTTCGATAGGCCTAGCTTCTTACCCTTGCTCTGGATTTCTATCTTTCAGTCCACTATATACAGCCTCTTCTTTCTGTTGATACAATGCATAATGCTTAGTAGCGGACGTAAGACTCGCGGGTATACTAGATACTCACCTGCTTTATTTTCCCCCTTTATTGTTTTGCCTGATCGGCCGCTGCAGTCGACGTTGGAGTCCAGGAGCAGGAGATCCCCGATGCCGACCACCGCAACATGAAGATCCCCGATGTCTTCTACGACGTCGAGTTCCCCGTTGACCGTTGACCAGGAGTAGCTTGGAGGTTCCCAGGCAGGAGGCCTCGCCTTTTCGATCGTTGTGATATTTGTGCTAGCCTTCTTAAGGCAACCTTGTATCTTTGTGTCCGTACTCAGATACTATTGCTTCCGCTGACTTTGTGCTCTCGAACTGTTGTATTCGAGCCCTCGTGGCCCCTGGCTGGTATTATACAACTTGTATTATTTTTATTGTAGAGTTGTGTTGTGATATCTCACCGTGAGTCCCTGATCTCGATCGTGTACCTTGCGTGTATGATTACTGTACACGGCTTGATTTTGGGGGCGTCACAGGATGGAGTCTTCAAGAGCGGCATGTTCCTGTTTGGCTCGCTCTTCGTCATCAGTGAAGGCATGAGGGGGTGAGGCAGTTTTCTTCTTCAGTTTGCGTTTCTTCTTCAAGCTCGGGCCTTCTCCACGAGCTTCGGCAACATCTATCTTGGTTGCTTTCTTCTCAGCTTTCTCCACGAGTTTTCATTAATTTTTAATTGGATAGCATTAATAGGAGTGGCCTTCCTCTATTCAAGGGGAGAGGTTCTAATTTTAAGCATCTCAACATCAAGGGCTAAGCTATCTACCTTCAAAGAGAGATTATGTAATTTAGCTAATTTCTCTTCTACATTCTTGTTGAAGGCTTTTTGGGTAGTGATAAAGTCTCTAAGCATGTTTTCTAGTTTAGAAGTGGGGTTCTTGTTGCTAGGATAGGTGTTGTTGTTCCCATAGTTGGATGGAAACGGTCTTGGATTGCTAGGAAAATTTCCCCTATAAGCATTGTTGTTGAACATGTTTCTAGCAATAAAGTTCACATCTACTTGTTCCTGAGCAACCAAAGAATTAAAGGAATATCATGAGGATCAATAGAGGGTTGCTTGGTAAGTAGAGAAATAATCAAGTCAACTTTTTCATTTAGAGAGCTAATCTCCCCGACAGAGTTTACCTTCCTACCTATTGGAGCGCGTTCGGTGTGCCATTGAGAATAGTTGGTCATCATCTCATCTACGAGTTTCATGGCAGCACCATGTGTAGTTGACATAAAGGTTCCTCCCAAGGCCGAATCTAACAGGTTTCGCGAGGTAAAGTTCAAGCCTGCATAAAAAGTCTGGATAACCATCCAAGTAGTCAAACCATGTGTAGGGCATTTCTTAACAAGATATTTCATTCGTTCCCAAGCTTGGGCAATGTGTTCATTATCCAATTGCTTAAAATTCATAACCTTGCTCCTCAATTGGATAATTTTAGCAGGTGGGTAATACTTCCCAATAAAAGCATCTTTGCACTTATCCCAAGAATCTATGCTATTCCTAGGCAAAGATTGAAACCAGATTTTAGCTTCTCCCCTTAAAGAGAAAGTAAAAAAGCTTGAGCTTAATAACATCACCTTCTACTTCTTTATACTTTTGCATATCACATAACTCAATAAAATTATTCAAGTGTAAAGCAGCAACATCTCCAGCACCAGAGAATTGATCTCTCATAACAAGGTTTAACAAAGCAGGTTTAATTTCATAAGAGGTAGCTGAAGTGGCAGGTGTGGCAATAGGAGTGCAGATAAAGTCTTTGTTGTTGTGACTAGTGAAGTCACACAACTTGGTGTTTTCAGTGGAACCCATAGTAGCAGCAAGTGTGACAGATTTTTTTTGTTATTTTTGATAAAGGACACAAATATAAAAACTGAAAGGTAAATTAACAAGACTAAAAAGCAAAGGTAAAAGATAGTGTGAAACTCCCCTATCTTAGCACTTGGAGTCCCCGACAACGGCGCTAGAAATTTGCTTGATATTCTATCCTCGTTGGTTACCCCAAGTGGAAGGTTGAGATGTAGTGTAGCGACAAATTTCCCCTATGTAGAGGATAGGGTTTGTCTCCCGTAGGACTCCGGCAATGATAAGTAGGTGTCAACTGCGCAACTGACGTGGGCCTGCACACAACACAAATAACTTTTCTTCCCAACGAGTACAGAGAGGTTGACAATCTCTCTGGCCTTGTTGTTCACAAAGGATCAACACAACAGATAATATATATTAATGATAGCAGCTGGAAAGTAAAAGCAGGAAAATAAAAGAGCGTGTAAACAGTGATGAGAATATGGACCGGGGTCCCGTGATGTTCACTAGTGATGTCTCTCTTCCAAAAGACGATAAAACTGCTATGCGAGGTAAACAAATTACAGCTGGGCAATTGACAGGATTAAAAACGCACTGCGATGCTAACTATGCTACAAAGAAAGGACGAGGTTCAAAAGCATGAGCGGTACACCAAAATAATTAGACCGAAATCCAACTGCATCTACTAATAATCATCCACCTTGAGATATATATCCAGAACATCTCGCTGGTATTAAGTTGCGAGCCCCACCCAAAGTGTAAACCCAAAGCAACAGACAACTGCATTAAAAATCACTTTGCGTAAAGTAAACAATCCTTGCAACTGCGGTTACAAGCACCATTGTTTTCCCCTTGTGGCAACAACACACCCCCTAGACTCATGTTTCTGTCACTCAAGCGTGTCATCAAGGGGCATGAACCCACAATCGAGCACAACGTTCCCTCTTGGAGTCATTACCTACTATTTGGCCAAAGCAATAAACAGCAATGAAGAACATGCAAGAATTACTCAGGAACAAAAATATAAAAGATAAGAATAGAATATATTACTCAATCAAAATCTGAACATAGTCTCATAATCCATCAGATCCCAGCAAACTCAGCATAGCAACAGCAGAAAATTACATATGTGCCTCGATCATGTAGGGCAGCTCACGAGGTCTAAACCATGAAGAACAAAGATGGGAGGAGAACATCACATAGCTACTGATCACGGACCCATGGTCCAAGGGAAACTACCCACAGATCATCCGGGAAGTGTCCGTGGTGGAGGGGAAGCTCCCGGAGGTCAATCCTCCCTTCGGCAGGGTGCCGGGAAGAGGTCTGCTGGCGCTCCCGATCTTGGAAACGCGACGGTGGTAGAACAGAGGCGAGATCTTGAAAAAGGGTTCTTTCCTCGAAGGTTTCACGTCACGGGAAATAAATAGGCGAAGGGGGGCAGCCAGGGGGGGCACCAGGGGTCCAGGCGCCCCCCTAGGTCGCGCCAGGTGGCCGTCTGGGTCCCTGGTGGTGGCCCTCTGGCCCCACATTGGTGATTCCGGAAGCTTCCGTTGCGCTGATTTTTTATCTGATTTTCCCAATTTTTTGGAGCATTTTTAATATGAGGGAAACCTGAAATAGAAAAAACAACAGAAAACAGGAACTGGCACTGTGGTGCACTGAGTTAATAAGTTAGTACAAATATGATCAAAAGTGTGTGAAAGTGTATCTAGATCATAGCAATATCACACAAAACATGCATGGAGCAAGCAGAAATTATAGATATGTTTGGGACGTATCAAAGCTCAAGGGGGAGGCGGCTCAGGCTTTCAAGGAGAGGGTCATGAAGGAGGGCCCTTGGGAGGAAGGAGGTGATGCAAAAAATATATGGATGAAGATGGCGACCTGCGTCCGGAAGATAGCTTCAGAGGAGTTTGGGGTAACCAGGGGTAGTAGAGTCGAAGCTAAAGATACCTGGTGGTGGAACGAGGATGTCTAGAAGGCTATTAAGGAGAAGAAAGTCTGTTTCCAACGCCTATACCTGGATAGGAGTGCGGACAACATAGAGAAGTACAAGGTGGCGAAGAAGACAACGAAGCGAGCTGTGAGCGAAGCTAGGGGGCGTCCGTATGAGGACATCTACCAATGTTTAAACACGAAGGAATGTGAAAGAGACATCTATAAGATGGTCAAGATCCGAGAGAGGAAGACGAGGGATGTCAATCAGGTGAGATGCATCAAGGACGAAGAAGATCAACTTCTGATGAAGGACGAAGAGATCAGGCATAGATGGAGGCAATACTTCGACAAGTTGTTCAATGAGGAGAATGGGAGCTCTACCATTGAGCTCGATGATTCCTTTGATGAGATGAACAGACGTTTTGTGCGGCGAATCCAGGAGGCCGAGGTCAAGGAGGCTTTAAAAAGGATGAAAGGAGGCAAGGCGATGGGCCCTGACTGTATCCCCATCGAGGTGTGGAGAGGCCTTGGAGACAAAGCGATAGTATGGCTAACCAAGCTTTTCAACCTCATTTTTCGGTCGAACAAGATGCCTGAAGAATGGAGGCGGAGTATATTAGTACCAATCTTCAAGAACAAAGGGGATGTTCAGAGTTGTACTAATTACCGCGGGATTAAGCTAATGAGCCATACAATGAAGCTACGGGAGAGAGTCATTGAGCACCGCCTAAGAGGAATGACACGCGTGACCAAAAATCAATTTGGTTTCATGCCTGGGAGGTCGACCATGAAAGCCATTTCCTTGGTATGACAACTTATGGAGAGATACAAGGAGAAAAGGAAGGACCTGCATATGGTGTTCATTGACTTGGAGAAGGCCTACGATAAGGTACCGCGGAATGTCATGTGGTGGGCGTTGGAAAAACACAAAGTCCCGACAAAGTACATTACCCTCATCAAGGATATGTACGACAATGTTGTGACAAGTGTGCGAACAAGCGATGGCGACACTGATGACTTCCCAGTCAAAATAGGACTGCACCAGGGGTCATCTTTGAACCCTTATCTTTTCGCATTGGTGATGGATGAGGTCACATGAGATATACAAGGGGACATCCCATGGTGCATGCTTTTTGCAGACGATGTGGTGCTAGTCGACGATAGTTGGGCGGGGGCTAATAGGAAGCTGGAGCTGTGGAGACAGACTTTGGAATCGAAAGGTTTTAGGCTTAGCAGAACTAAAACTAAGTACATGAGGTGCGGTTTTAGTACTACTAACCATGAGGAAGAGGAGGAAGTTAGCCTTGAGGGGCAAGTGGTACCTCAGAAGGACACCTTTCGATATTTGGGGTCAATGCTGCAGAAGGATGGTGATAGATGCTAACCATCAAATCAAAGTTGGATGGCTAAAGTGGCGCCAAGCTTTTGATGTTCTCTATGATAAGAGAGTGCCACAAAAGCTAAAAGGGGCGATTCGACCTGCGATGTTGTATGGTGCTGAATGTTGGCCAACTAAAAGATGATATGTCCAACAACTAGGTGTGGCAGAGATGCGCATGTTGAGTTGGGCATGTGGCCACACAAGGAAGGATCGGATCCGGAATGATGTTATACGAGAGAGTCGAGGTGCCACCAATTGAAGAGAAGATTGTCCAAGATCGTCTGAGATGGTTTGGGCATATCCAGCGTAGGCCTTCTGAAGCGCCTATGCATATCGGGCGGTTAAGGTGTGCTGATAATGTCAAGAGAGGTCGGAGAAGTCCAAACTTGACTTGGAAGGAGTTTGTAAAGAGAGAACTGAAGGACTTGACTATCAACAAAGATCTAGCTCTGGACAAGGGTGCGTGAAAGTTAGCTATCCACGTGCCAGAACCGTGATTTGGTTACAATATCTTTTGGGTTTCAACTCTAGCCTACCCATAACTTGTTTGGAACTGACAGGCTTTGTTGTTGTTGTTGTTGATGGATTTTTTTACATCACAAAACTTTGCATGTTAGTAAAATATTCACTAAAAAGAATATAAGAAATATTAAATTTCTTTAACTTTGTTTATACATTTTACTGTTCATCCTAGGTGCACATGAGCAGAGCAGCTACTCCATACTTTGTATGCTTAAAGACATGAACCATAGTACTAAATCAGATTGATGCAATACACATGCAACTGCACCTCTCCTTTTCAAACCACAGTGGACAAACATATGCATTTCAAAATCTTGAAAAGGAGGAGCTGGTCTTTAAAATGCTAGTCATGTTAGCAGCACCCACACATACCGAAGACATACAACAATATATAAAGAAGGAAAAAGCTTGACAAGCATACAATGATAAACGTCACAAATTCACACTGTTCTGACGACAAAGATAGTCAGTCCCAACAACAAGAACACAATATTCTGGGAGAAAGGTACTCCCAGTTCCCCAATGTAAAATCCCAAACAACATATCACGCAGGAAACGACCCCGAAAGAAACGGGTGGGAGGAACCCCGGGATCATGTCTACAAAATCAGCAACTGCGATTACAATGAATTTCAACTAAAATCAAACAAATGGAATGAAAAATTAAGTTTACAGAACCAGAAAAACAGCACAAGGATGTCAGTAAGGCTATGAACAAAGGAACCTAATGAAACTGACGGCTCGATCAGGTCAGGCCTTGTTAGAATGTACTGCTGCTTTCGCTGGCAGAGATCGAGCTGCTCTCTGACTTGACAACTGGATTACCTTTGCTGATGTCCAAACCCTGAAGCCGTGCAAGATGATCTTGTTGCATGATATCTGAGAGTGTGTTTGGGTGGGATAGCATCTGATGGTTTGGTACATTAGGATGAGGTGGGTGGAATGGGGGTGGAAACCGGGCGCCACCCTGGTGCTGGACTGTGTTTTGCTGGGATTGTGGGAAGAAGGAAGAGTTGTATAGGACATGTTGCAATCCCATGCTATATGCATCACTGGAATTTGACATCTCACCGGTAGCCATCTTGAGCCTCTCCACTTCCTGCTTCAGTGCATCATTCAGAGCTGCCCAATATACCAGGTTTTGTCAGGGGGTATTCTAACAAATGCAAATTGCAGTCATCACTTTGTTCTACATTAGTCCAATACAAATCACTCTGTTCCACATATCTTACATTCTTAAGAAGTTGCTCCCCACTACTTTTAATTCTCTCAACATGCACACACTCCACCTCATCATGCATGCCACATCACCCTCCATTAGCATATTTCTCTCAACATGCAATCATGCCACCTCATCATCCAACATGCATGAGAAAGACCCACCTCAATGTGCCACTATGCATAATAAAAACCCACATGCATGGGAATTTTAATTTTATTACGATATTTATATTAAATTCTTATATTATTTTAAAAGTTATTGTTTCAAATATACATGCTTCAATTAACCAAACATTTTTACTGAAATATTTTGTAAAAAAGTTCCGCAACAACGTGCGGGGCATCATTTAGTTGTAGGTAATTACAGCTCTTCGAACAACATTCAACATATGTGGTACTTTGACAAAACCAAATGTAACCCTATTCCTGGTGTCTTGGCACGAGAGAAAAGATAAATCACATGCATAATATTGCAAATAAGGAAAGGGCATCGGTTGACAAAGACTATCAATTTTATCTTCGCCAGCAACAATGACTGAAGCAATGAAAAAACTAGAAGCCTGGACTGACTTGTAGCATGAAACAGAGTGAGCACACCATGAAATGATGATGGCTTTGGATGACATATCACTTTCAAAATTATTGTCAGTTTTATAATTAGTTATGTTACTGAAAAGTATGAAACTGCAAACTGCACGATCATTATTTGTCTAGTCAAGGAAAAATGCTTACCATCACGCAGGTGAGCCTGCTGCTCCATGGCCTGCAACCTTATCTTGAGCTCCGCATTTTCTGAAGAAAGCCCAGTTGTATCTCTCTGCGAGGGAATAAAACACAAAGTTTAGCGGGCATCAAGTAATTCAACTCAGCAGCGCAGCAACCTGTAACATACAGATGGAAAATGGTACCTGAAATAGCGTGAGCTGGGCTGAGAGAGTGGTCGCTTCAGTCTGAAGAGTTTGAACCTTCCGCTCAAGTTCTGTCATATAACGAGCCTTTCGTTCTTTCGATCTAGCCGCAGATTGTCTATTTGCTAGAATTCTGCATGATTACAAACTGAGAGAGTTAACACAAGCTCACAGATGTTTTGAATTTTGTAGAACAAAAACTTCTTGCATGTAAAAGATTTGTGGGCATAACACAACTCATGCAGCGTAATTAGCCAATGATTTAAGCTGCATAGTTAGAATTTATATCACAAAAATATAGTAAGGTTTAAAATAAGAAATAATTCCAATATGATTCCAGCATAAGAAAAGAGAAGGTATGATTATGCACTTTTGACAGAAAAAAAAGAAAGTTGCTTTTTAAAAATGCACTTTCAATCTCATTTCTCCATGACAAACTGAATGCACAGATTCAAAAGCACTCATGAATCAGCATCCTACAAAAAATATACTACTCCGTAACAGCCAGAAAATTATTCTTATAAAATATATATGGCTGAAATTTCAAAAACGTGGTTCTCGTTTTACACATAATTAGGCTAAATGCAGCATAAGTTTGACGCACCAGGCATTTTACTGTTAAATAAACAATATCGAATTCAAAGTTTGGATGCAGACGATTTGATTAAAAGTAATACCATCAGAAGTACTGTGAAAGATTATCGCTGATAAAGCCTTCACTATGGTGAAAATTAAAAAACCTAACTTTGGAGACAAGCCTATACATTGCAGCTTTGCATAAAAAGATCTCCACCGTACTGAAGAGACTAACTACTGTATCACATCTTTAGAAGGGGGTGTGATTTGTAGAAATAAAAACCCAACTATTTACACTAACAATTAGTTTTTATATTTTTTATCAATGCAATATCATTTTCTCTAATTTGGTTAGCTATTATTGACTTCAAGGAATGATTCCAACATATAAATGCAGGTGAGAAAGGAAAAAAAATGCCACATACTAGCTATTATTAGTCTCCTGCTTGCTTTCACTATCAAACCATACAATTAGTAATAATAAAGGAATGAACTACCGCCGGTGCGCGCATTACTGGCTGGGCGTTTGTGCATGTCATGATGATGTCATCCATTCATCGTAGTCGAGCACGCGCATGGTCACAAGCCAAAGACTCCAGCACAGGGTGCGTCATGCTAGAAGATTCACTGCGGAACATCCGGTCTCTAAATTTCCCGCATAATACATCTGCATGGCTCACTAGTCTTCAGCTTTTTTTGACTAATTGATAGCATTCTAAATTTCTACGGGGAAAGCTAAAAAACTGACGTCTTTTTAGCCATTTTGAGTGAAGAGCCTCAGGCACGTCGAATCCCATGAATCCTAAAGCGTTCACTCCCGTGCATCCTCTGAGTGAACTACAAAAGTTGATGGCAATACACACTTTGCTCAGGATGGCAATTTGAGAGAACGCATTGAAGATTGCAATTTATGTTTTTGGAGCATGGCAATTTTTACCATTTTATTACATTGATGTAGAATGACAATTTCCTTCAGCCAATATGGCAAATTCTGAGCACAACAATTTTCATCATTTTCCTTTTTAGGCTGGAAATTCTCCATGTTTGCATCATGACAAATCCTTGAAAACGCATGGGAATTTTCTGATAATCTTACTACAACATGGAGATTTTTAAAACATGGCAAATTATACAACAGCATGCCAAATTGATCTGTTTTTCATCGCAATTCTGAAGTGTTCGCTGTGATGACTTGTTTATTGTTGAGCGAAGGAAAACGTTCTTTCATTCCTACCTGGCTGAGGGAACAATTGCTCGCTTGGATTACACCCAATTGATTACACCCCTGAGGGAACATTCGGATGTGGATTGGCGTCCAATTACTAAGTATCGGAACTAAGTGCTCCTCAAAACCAACTCACATCTCAGCACACTGCAAGACTGCAGGTAACAAGTTAAGCAAATCACGGCTACCCCTTTACTGAACATCTTGGTTAACCCACCAACTATCCCGCACACAGCAAAAGGTGTTTTAAAGCATGCGCCATCTCACAGAAACAAGCAGTTATCCATAATCTCACCAACCAAACGCTAAAGAGCCACCACTTAACTTCCCACCTTCTAACCAACCATCCAACACAATACATATATCCCTCAGTACGCACAAAGAAACAAATAAGAGGCAGCAAATGGGCATATTTTTCCTAAGCTCGAGGCATTTCCCTGATAAAACGTGATAACCGTTGTTGAGTGCCTCACGCCATCGTTCCGCCACCTCGGAGGAAGGAAAGAGCTTGATCTGTGTGTGGTATCGGGCAATATCCCTACCAAGCAGACACTAGCGCAAGTATGCAAGAGTGACCATCGGAGCGTGGGGGGAGATCGGGAGGGAGGGCGCACCTTTTGGCGCGCTTGGGGTCAATGGCGGCGAGCTCGGCGAGCTGCTCAGGAGACATGGCCTTCTTGGCCTCGAGGACATCGGCCAGCGCTTGGGCGGCAGCGGCGTCCCTCCGCGCGGCGCTGCCGGCAGCGGAGAAGAGGCCGGAGCCGTCGACGGAGCTGCTGTAGCGGTGCTTGGGCCGCGGCGGGGAGGAGGTCTCGGCGGCGCGGTCGCGGTCCGAGCCCGCGGCGGCCGGGCCGGAGGAGATCTTCTCGATGTCCATGAAGGTGGAGAAGAGGTCGTCCTCGGAGCCGATCTCGTCGAAGCCCGCGGAGCCGTCGCCGTCGCCGCCGCTGCCGATGTCGAGGTCGTCCGGGAGGCGGAAGGCGACCTCAGATCTGGCTCGGCGGTGGTGCGCCCCGCGCATGGCCGTGGCCATGGACGGGGAAGGCGGAGGGAAGGGGCGGCCGGGCGGATCGGCGGGTTTGGGCTGCTGCATTGGGCGGTGGAGTGGATTGGGGGGGGGGGGGGGGGGGGGGGGAGGGGGAAGCTGTAGATAGGGCGCGCTGGCGGCGGCGGCGGCTGCTGCTGCTGCTGTAGCAGTTGGGTTTGGTCTGGTTTTTAAGAGGTGCGGGGTGGAGTGGGATCTGGGACTGTGGGTGGAGCTGCTGCTGCGAGTGGGAAGGAAGGAAGGAGGATGGGCATGCATGTGAGCGCTCACGAGGGAGGGAGGGGAGCGTTACCTTGCTCGTCTCTCGGGCATGCATGCTGATGGACCCGGGCTCGGCACGTGCGCTTGCTTGCGCGTGTCTATCGGCGCAACCACGCAGCCCCGACCGGTGGATCTCGCCGCTCTGGCGAGAGTGAAGTCTGATTCAGACCTTGAGCATCTCCAGTCGCCCACCAAACAGCCCATGGCGTTTTTTATTTTGCCGGCGGTAAAAAAAAGGTTCTATCGCCCTCTAAGATGCGAATAGTGCCGGCTCGGCCTATTTTTTTTCCCTCGGCGATCCTATGCAGAACCTAGCGTGATGGGGCACTTAGGGCTATGGCGCAAAGAATAACGCCGCGTGGACCATTACTGTTAAGCGGAAAACGTCTTTCTTCGCCCATATTCGACCAGCCGTCCCCTTCCTTTCCGTTGTTGATGCCGGCGCCGCCCCTCTCCATGCAGCTGCTGGCCCGCTGCTCCTCCGCTAGAAAGATACCAAGGTTATTAATCTAGTAGAATTTCAGAGACGATAAATAGGTGACAACGTCGTCAAAAATTTACTTGATGGCTAAGTTGGCGTGGACTTGCACACAAAAACATAAATATTTTTGTTTCCAACGAGTACCGAGAGGTTGTCAACCTCTCTGGCCTTGCTGTTTACAAAGGATCAAACACAAAGGAAAAATAACAATGCAACGGGAAGGAAAAGTAAAACAGTAAATGTAAACGGTCTAAACTATGATGCAAAGATGGACCTAGGTACCATGACTTTCACTAGTAGTGTCTCTCTCCCAAAAGACGGTAAACAACTATGCAAGGTGAATAAATTACAACTGGGCAATTGACATAATTATAAACGCACCGCAATGCTAATTATGCTACTAAAAAAAATAAAAGACTCAATCTTATGGGCATTACACCAAGACAAGTAGATCATTTATTCATCATCATATACTCACTAATCATCCACCTTGAAATATCTATCCATAACATCTCGCTGGTATTAAGTTGCGAGCCACAACTAAAGTTGTAAACCCAAAGCATTGGACAACTGCCTTAACACTCTATGTGTAATGTAAGCAATCCTTATGACACACAGTCATAAGCATCGTTGTTTTACCCCTAATGGAACAACACATTCCTTAGTCTCATGTTTCTGTCACTCAAAATAGACATCGGGAGGCTAGCACCCTAAGAGGAGTGTTTTGGGGCTAGGTTATCCTTGCGCAACCTTGACCCATGATACGTGAGGGTACTCTTTTACAACCCCGCAAAGATTAGTGAACCTTTCAGTAGCTAGAGTTCTCAACTTTTTTTTGTTTTCAAAAATAAGCACGTTGAACCAAAATACGACACCTATCACTAAAAAGCTTGAGCTCTTGACACACAGAAGTTCAAACATTACTCGAAACAACACCTCAAAACTATTGCAAGTTACTACTAAACTTAACTTAGCAACCTTGATTACCTACTCAAAGCAAGATACACACCTAGTGCAACAAGGCCAACTCTCTAAACAAGATAAACATGAAACTCAAGAGAGTCCTAAAATTCTAATTCTCAGTTGTTAGAAAGAAAATAAACATGAAAAAAAAGAACTAAACATGGCAGCAACTAGTAACAACGATTGAACACTCAAAAAGATAGGAGTTGTAAGCTATGAGCATTCTAGGCAAAAGTGGAGCGCGTTTCTCTCCCAAACAAGGCATGCTAGGATTCAACTTGTTATGACCAGCAAACAAAACTAAACTAAACAAAGCAAGACCGAAAAATAAAAAGCAAGACACTCCAAGCAAAGCACATGGCATGTGAAGCAATAAAAACATAGTGTGGAGAAGGACGGATTGATAATTATTGATGAAGAAGGGGATGCACGGGGGCACCCCCAAGCTTAGATGCTTGAGTCTCCTTGAATATTTCTTGGGGGTGCTGGGGGTATCCCCAAGCTTAAGCTTTTGGCTCTCTTGAATCTTCTTTCATCATCTTTCTTCGCAACACTTGAAAACTTCCTTCACACGAAACTTCTCATAAACTGATTAGAGCGATTAGTGGCAATAATGAATTAAATCCACTTGGTCTTCGTTGAAAATACTAATTTTCAACAGTGGCTATTGTTTGTCGACTTTGTCTAAAGGTTTTTGCAAAGAAAAACTAGTGCAAGAAAGTCCAAACGATAGAAGCGCAAAACAAGACAGAAATCTGGGAAAAACAGAACAACAAGTAGTAATTAATTTATTCCGAGCACTTCTGTAGCTCAAATAAAAAAACTCAAAACAGGTGAAAGTTTGCCAATTGTAGAGCATTCTTGTGCAAAATTCAGATCGAAAAGATGATCTGGTGATTTTTAGAAAATTTTCTCGTGGATAAAACATAATCTGTTTCTAGAGAGCATGTCACAACTTTTGGTTCACTTATCAACTGAGGCTAAAACTTGGCACAAAACTTGAAAATAAAGTTACAATGATGTTGATACAGTAGTAACAAGCACCAAGACACACTAAAACTGAAGGTAAAAACATTTTGGGTTGCCTCCCAATAAGCGTTTCCTTATACGCTTTTTAGCTAGGCAAAAAGCAAAAAGTTCAAGTTGCCCTAGTCAAAAAGTTCTTCAATAACACAACTAGTATTTTTAAAAGGACTTTCAAACAAAGACATAGTAATAACACTTCTAGTAATAAAAGTAAAGGTAGTGAGACCAATAGGAGGTTCATTTCTAATTCTGTTCAAGAGGGGTACTTCCTCCATGGTCTTCACAGTTTCATTCCCCTTTGTAGTGGGTGTATCAATTTTAGGTTGAGGGATCTTAGGTACATAAATTAACTTAGATCCTTTTTTAACCGGGGTCTCTACCTTTTTAGTGGGTGTATCATTCTTTGTAGTGGGTGTATCATTCTTTGTGTCAGTAACAGGTGGAACTCCCACTAAATTTTCCATAACATTAAGAGCCTCCCAGATGGGGGCTTCCAGGAAGTTACCATTTATTGTTGTGTCCAAAATAAATCTATTCCCAAAAGTAATACCAACATAAAAGTTTCTAAGAAGGATAGTGGCAGATTGCTTCTTGGTGGCTCTATTTTGAGATCATTAATCCTATACCAAGCATCTTTCAAACTCTCCCCACCTCTTTATTTAAAGGTGAGGACTTCTGCCTCGGGTGTAACACCAAAGGTAAAAGAACTAGACATACTGATTTAACAAAAAGAACAAACTAAGAACAAGGTAAATAATTTTTTGTTGGTATTTTTAGTATAAGACACACAAGTAAAGATCAAAACTGTAAAGTAAAATATAAGACTAAAAAGCAAAGCTGAAGGGTAGTGTGCAACTCCCCTATCTTGAGGCATGGAATCCCCGGCAACAGCGCCAGAAATTTAGCTTGATGGGTGGAGATAACACCTCCTCATTGGTTGCCCCAAGTGGAAGGTTATGATGCAGATATCAGTAAATTTTCCTCAGTGAAGATACCAAGGTTATCAATCCGGTAGGATTCCCGAGATGACAAGTAGGTGTCAACGTCGCCAGAAATTTACTTGGTGGCTAAGTTGACGTGGACCTGCACACAAGAACACAAATAACTTTGCTCCCAACAAGTAGAGAGAGGTTGTCAATCTCTCCGACCTTGCTGTTTATAAAGGGTCAAACACAAAGGGGAAATAATAATGCAACGAAAAGGAAAAGTAAACAATAAATGTAAATGGTGTAACCTATGATGCAAAGATGGACCTGGTACCATGACTTTCACTAGTAGTGTTTCTATTCCGAAAGACGGTAAACAACTATGCAAGGTGAACAAATTACAACTGGGTAATAGACAGAATTATAAATGCACGCAATGATAATTATGCTACTGGAAAAGTAAAAGGCTCAATTGTATGGGCATTACACCAAGATAAGTAGATCGTTTATTCATCAGCATATACTCACTAATCATCCACCTTGAGATATCTATCCAGAACATCTCGCTGGTATTAAGTTGTGAGCCACAACTAAAGTTGTAAACCCAAAGCAACGAAGAACTACCTTAACACTCTATGTGTAATGTAAGCAATCCTTATGAAACGCAGTCATATGCACCGCTATTGACGAGGATTATCCTCGACAAATTCCATAGTTAGGAACCCTGGGTTTGATCGTAAGAGAAGGAGTGCAAGGTTGGCGTTCTCGTAGGCTAACAGGAGACAGGGATTTACCCTGGTTCAGGGCCATCGATCGGTAAAACCCCTACTTCCTGCTCGATGTATTATATTGTGGAGACGATTACAGTGGTGGTTCCGGTGAGATAGCTCTGGCCGAAAGTATTGCGAGGAGATTGAGTGCCCTAGACGCCCCCTCCCAGCCTGTATATACTAGGCTAGGTCTCGAGGAGACCGTCTACGACGACTCAAAGGAGTGAGAGCTCGTGATGTTCCGACCATACGAACTCCCGCTAGGTGCAGAGATTCGAGTATCTCTCGAACCTCCCGAGTCACTAGGAGAAGAAGAACTGGAAGCATCACCCGCGCCTCCGGAGCCATCATCGCTCGAACTCTCCCAGCATGGCTCAAGTCGGTTGCCGTCGGCTTCAAAGGCCCTAATGGAGAGAGTTTCCTCTCCATCAAACCGGCAGTAGAGGTTGTCACCCTTGTGCAGATTAAACTGGCGGTGAAAAGGGGGTGTCCCCACAACTCCTGTAGATGAGGGTACCTGGTGCGTTTCAAGACAGGAGGCCCGTTGGAAGCTTTGACCGGCCCACGACTAGCCCGGTCGAAGCACTGACGTAGGAGTCCTTGGCGTCATGGAAACCACGACTTGGCGTCCAAGACTGAAGCTAGATTAGGTAACTGTCTCTGTAAATCTAGATGGACTCCTTGCGACCCAGACTAGTATATAAAGGCTAGGAGAGGGGACGTTTAGGGCATCCAATCTCATAGCAACACCACTGGTCCCAAGAGATCTCGCCTCGACTGCCACTATAATCGCATCCATCATAATACAAAAGAGCAGGAAGTAGGGTTTCACCGATCGAGGGCCCCGAACCTGGGTAAATCCCTGTCTCCTGTTAGCCGACGAGCATCGCTAACCTGCACTTTCTCTCTACGATCTGAACCCAAGGTACCTTACCATGGGATTTGCCGAGGACGATCCTCATCAATTGGTGCCGAACATGGGCAAGACGCAGGTTGGAATCACGATCTCGGCGGTTCCGACACCAGCAATCGACAACTCGACGACTACATCAGCACTCGGCTTCTCCATGGCTCGAGCACAATCTGACCTGTTCGAGTCCCTCGGTTTCATCGCGCACCTTCCTATCCTGCGGTCAACCTTCACCAATCTACGTGCAGGCATAGACCTAATCTTCAGAGGGTATCAAATCTACGTCAACCGATGAGGCACTCGTCGCCTCACAGATCGCACTCGAGCACCCGCAGGAGTAACCACCATGACGACAACTACCAAAGACGAAGTACCCGCTGATACACGAGATACTTCTCACTCCTCGTTGGTTACCCCAAGTGGAAGGTGAGATGTAGCGTAGCGGAAAATTTCCCTTGGTAAAGATACCAAGGTTGAAAAGATCGTCTCCCGTAGGACTCCAACAGATACAAGTAGGTGGTGAAGTGAACAATGGCGTCGTTTACAACCTAAGGTTGCTTAATTCACCTGGACCTGCACACACAACAGATAGCTTTGCTCCCAACGAGTACAGAGGAGTTGTCAATTCCTCCGGCCTTGTTGTTTACAAAGGATAAAACGCACGGGATAATAATGATAGTGATAGCTGCGGAAAATTAAATACTGAAGGTAAATTGAAGGTGTAAACAATAGTAAGAATATGGACCGGGGTCCTATGATGTTCACTAGTGATGTCTCTCTCCCAAAAGACGATAAAATAGCCATGCGAGGTAAACAAATCACAGCTGGGCAATTGACAGGATTATGTGCGCAAACCAATGCTAATTATGCTATGCAGAAAGGAAGAGGCTCAAAAGCACGGGCGGTACGCCAAGACAAGTAGACCGAAATCCATCTGCATCTACCCACTAATCATCCACCTTGAGATATCTATCCAGAACATCTCACTGGTATTAAGTTGCGAATCCCACCCAAAGTGTAAACTCAAAGCAACGGAAAACTGCATTAAAGAACTTTGCGTAAAGTAAAAAATCCTTGCACCCGCAAGTACAAGCACCGTTGTTTTCCCCCTTGTGGCAACAACACATCCCCTAGACTCATGTTTCTGTCACTCAAGCTAGTCATCGGGGGGCATGAACCCACAATCATGCATAACACTCTCTCTTGGAGTCACTACCTACTACTTGGCCAAAGCAATAAACAACAATGGAGGACATGCAAGAATTACTCAAGAACAAAAATATAAAAGAAGAGAATCAAATATATAACTCAATCACAATCTGAACATAATCTCATAATCCATCGGATCCCAGCAAACTCAACATAGCAATAGCAGAAAGATTACATAAGTGCCTCGATCATGTAGGGAAGCTCACGAGGTCTAATCCATGAAGAACAAAGAGGGGAGGAGTACATCACATAGCTACTGATCATAGACCCATGGTCCAAGGTGTACTACTCACGGTTCATCCGGGAAGCATCCATGGTGGTGGAGGAGCTCTCGGAGGTGATTCCTCCCTCCAGCAGGGTGCCAAGAAGAGGTCTTCTGGTGCTCCCGATCTTGGAAGCGCGACGGCGGCGGAACAGAGGAGATATCGCCAAAAAGGGTTCCATCCCCGAGGGTTTCTCGTCACGGGGAATAAATAGGAAAGGGGGGCAGCCAGAGGTAGGCCATGGGCTCCAGACGCCCTCTGGCGCGGCCAGGGGTGGGGCCGCGCCCTCTGGCCGCCTGGGGCCCCCTGGCTCCCCTCTGGCCCCTCTCGGGCTTTTCTCGAAGCTTCCGGTACGCTGATTTCTCCTATATTTTTCCCAGAATTTTTCTGGTACTTTTAATAAGGGGGAAACCTGAAATAGAAAAACAGCAGAAAGAAGGAACTAGCACTGGGGTGCACTGAGTTAATAGGTTAGTCCAAATATGATCAAAAGTGTATGGAATTTCATCAATATCATAGCAATATCACAGAAAAGAGGCATGGAGCAAGCAGAAGTTATAGATACGTTTTGGACGTATCACCCGCCCACACGGTGACTCCTCGAGCCATCCGGGCATCCCACCTCAGCCCAATCCACTACACCACCCGCGACTGCTCGAGCGCGGCACTCGCATGGAAACGGCATAGCAAAAGTGCGACAAGGCCAGCAAGCAAGACACCCTTCCAGGTGTTCATGGTGGACACCCACGCAACAACCTCCGACGATAGGGGCAAAACAGGCGACCCTGAAAACCACCGAGGAGACGGTGCAAACAACAGGGGCAACGAACCTGACGACATTGGGCAACTAACGGTCACCCTCGACGAACCAGGAACCATACCAACGAAAGTCTTCAGGAGACAAGAAAAAAGCACTCAGAAGGGCGATCAACCTGAGAGCAGCAGGCGCCACGCCTTAGAAGCAGCAAGACAAGCACAACCCATAGAAAAAAAATCATCCTATCCAAAGAGGCAATCGCCAGAGTAAAAAAATGCAGTAAAACGCGGCAAGCTCCTCCCAGAGGATGCAACGCGCGACGAGCTCAGAGCATACAACAAATTAGCAAGCAACGTCACTAAGAAAACCAGACAGTTGAGGCTTGAGCTGGAGAAGCAAAGAAGAATTGCGGACGAGTCGAGGGACGACCGTAAGGCACCACCAGAACCACTGGATGACTCCCCCGACCATGGTTCACTCCAACAGCGCAGGTCCAGATTCAACAACCTACGCCAAACAGACAAGAAGAAAGTTGCCCGCAAACTAGACAATGCATTCCGACTCAAAGACGAAGATGAAGAGGAAGACCAGCTTACACCAACAGAGGCCCTCATCGCCGCCAAAGCATACTACACTGCGCTCAGAATGGAGAAAAAGACGATGCATGCCGCAACACCACGCGAGCACTCAAAGTGATGAATGACGCGATCGCAACGTCAATCCCCAAAAAAGCAAGCACAAGGCGAGAGACCCGCGAGCAGTCACCGGATATGGACCCAAGCTCACCCGATGACGATGACGACAGCGGCGATGATCGCCGCAAACACCCCAATCGAAACAAAGACTGCGACAAATATGACCGCGGCAACCGACTCAACAATAATCTACGACGCGACGCGCGAGACAACATCACACAGAACAAGATCAACCGTGGACGATGCAGACGTGTAGCTCGTGAAGAATACTCAGACGAACAAGAGTCCGACGGAGATCTGGAACCTTGCGGAGCGCTATGTTTTGCGCGAGCAATACGTGAAACAAGGATGCCCAAGGGTTTCAAGATGAACTCAACAACACACAAATATGACGGGCTCGAAGAACCAGAAGGATGGCTGGACGACTACCTAACAGTCGTCAAGTTCCAACGAGGCACCAACACCATAGCCCGCAACGAGGCTCCATCAGCTCCTGGAAGCAATTCCGCAGCGCATTCATTGAGAACTTCAAGTCAACATACAAACGACCAGCATCACTCAAAGAACCAAGAGCTTGCAGGAAGGGAACTCGAGAGTCCCTGAGAGCCTACATTCAACGATGTACTATACTAAAAAATTCCCCCGAAGACATATCAGACGAAATCGCAATCGACGCATTCAGACGAGGGTTGCAGCGCATAGACTTCAAAGAACAGCTCAGACAGCTCAAGGTCCAAACACTCGTGCATCTACTAGAGAATGCCAATAACTGGGGAAATGGAGAAGACTCCATACGCAACGAATCATACGCCCCGATGACTCGCGGCGACCGCGACTATGACTACTACGACGAATTCAGGAATTTTGACCGAAGAAGAAATCGACCCAAGCGCAATTTCTATGACGATAGGGGACATGACATGGTCGCGGCTGGTTTCCGAGGAGACAGAGACAGCAGACTCCACGATGACAATAGGTTGCAACGGAGAGACAACCAAGACGGTACGCCACACATCCAGAAACGCGAGTGGCGACTACGACAGCCGCGAGACGACACATGCGCACCCCGCTCGGCAAAAGAGCAGCTAGACGAACTATGCACACTTCATGGATTCAAAGACGAGCATGGAGAAATCAGGTCAGGGCACACCTTAAGAGACTGCAGAGGCTTCACCGAGCTCTCGGAAGAAAAAAACGGACCACGGCACCAGCCTCGCAACCACTCGCAAGCGTAGTGAATCGTGCCAATCACACACAATGTTGCGCCCGCCCCCGCCATACCATCAAGGCAGGTAGCCGCCATCCAACAAAGACGCGTGGCACCCGAAGAAGAGGAAGAATACCCGACTGCACACAGACGCATCTGCATGATTCAGGAAGGAAGACCGTCAAACAGACAACAGAAACAAGTCTCCAGACAAGTCTTCCTGACAGTCTCCTCCTACCCAGCAATACCATAATACCTCCACGGGTCAGAAACGGACATCACGTTCTCCCGAGAGGACCACCTACCAGCTATCCCTCGACTAGGGCACGCCGCACTCGTACTCAAAGCAAGAGTCGGAAACTACGACATGTCGCGAGTCTTCATGGATGGGGGCAGTGGCATCAACATCATATTCACCAAGACCCAAGAAGAAATGTTCATCCGAACCTCAGCACTCAAAGCCTCAGGCACGACCTTCCATGGAATCGTACCAGGCAAAGAAGTCTACCCCCCTTGGCTAGATAAGCTTGGAAGTGGTGATGGCACTGAAGTAGTGCTCCTCGTTGGTTACCCCAATTGGAAGGTAGAGATGTAGATAGCGACTAATTTCCCTTACACGAGGACTATAAGGTTTATCGAATCCAGGAGGAATCCAATGATCGACAAGTAGGTGTCAACGGCGCCAGAAATTATGCTTGATGGCGCGAGAGTTGACGTGGACCTGCACACAACAACAAATAACTTTTCTCCCAACGAGTATAGAGGGGTTGTCAATCCCTCCGGCCTTGTCGTTTACAAAGAATCAAACACAAACGGATGGCGATAGTGATAATTGCATCTGAAAGTAAAAACAAGAAATAAAGTGGAGGTGTAACAGTGGTGGAAATATGGACCGGGGTCCCATGATGTTCACTAGTGATGTCTCTCTCCGAAAAGAGGATAAACAACTAAGCCGGGTGAAAAAATTACAGCTGGGCAATTGACAGAATTATAAACGCACCGCAATGCTAATTATGCTACTTGAAAGTAAGAGGCTCAAAAGTAAGGGCAGTACGCCAAGACAAGCACACCGAAATCCATCTGCATCTACTACTAATCATCCACCTTGAGATATCTATACAGAACATCTTGCTGGTATTAAGTTTCGAGCCCCACCCAAAGTGTAAACTCAAAGCAACAACCAATTGCATTAACTTTCTATGCGTAAGGTAAACAATCCTTGCAACCGCGGTTACAAGCATCGTTGTTGTCTCCCTGGTGGTAACAACATATCCCCTAGTCTCATGTTTCTGTCACTCAAGCTAGACATCGGGGAGCATGTGATACACGAGAGATGATAATGGCTTCTCGCCCTTCGTTGGTTACCCCAAGTGGAAGGTGAGATGTAGGATAGCAGCTAATTTCCCCTAGCGTAGAGGATAGGGTTTATGTCTCCAGTAGGACTCCAAGGTCGACAAGTAGGTGGTAAAGTGAACAATGGCGCCGTTCACAACTGAGGTTGCTTACTTTACCTGGACCTGCACACACAACAAGTAACTTTGCTCCCAACGAATTTTAGAGAGGTTGTCAATCTCTCCGGCCTTGTTGTTTACAAAGGATCAATCGCAAGGGATAAAGGATAATAGTGTCTACAACTGGAAAGTAAAAGCAGGAAATAATTAAGCGTGTAAACAGTGATGAAAATATGGACTGGGGTCCCATGATGTTCACTAGTGATGTCTCTCTCCCAAAAGACGATAAAACTGCTATGCGAGGTAAACAAATCACAGCTGGGCAATTGACAGGATTAAAAACGCAACGGAATGCTAACTATGCTACAAAGAAAGGAAGAGGCTCAAAAGCATGGGCGGTACGCCAAAATAAGTAGACCGAAATCCATCTACATCCACTACTAATCATCCACCTTGAGATATCTATCCAGAACATCTCGCTGGTATTAAGTTGCGAGCCCCACCCAAAGTGTAAACCCAAAGCAACAGACAACTGCATTAAAAGAACTCTGCGTAAAGTAAACAATCCTTGCAACCGCGGTTACAAGCACCATTGTTTTCCCTCTTGTGGCAACAACACACCCCCTAGACTCATATTTCTGTCACTCAAGCTAGTCATCAGGGGCATGAACCCACAATCAAGCATAACACTCCCTCTTGGAGTCACTACCTACTACTTGGCCAGAGCAATAAACAGCGACGGAGAACATGCAAGAATTACTCAAGAACAAAAATATAAAAGATAAGAACCAAATATACTAATCAATCACAATCTGAACATAGTCTCATAATCCATCAGATCCCAGCAAACTCAACATAGCAACAACAGAAAGAATTACATATGTGCCTTGATCATGTAGGGCAGCTCACAAGGTCTAATCCATGAAGAACAAAGAGGGGAGGAGAACATCACATAACTACTGATCATGGACCCATGGTCCAAGGTGGACTACTCACGGATCATCCGGTAAGCGTCCATGGTGGAGGAGAAGCTCCCGGAGATCAATACTCCCTCCGGCAGGGTGCCGGGAAGAGGTCTGCTGGCGCTCCCGATCTTGGAAGCGCGGCGGCGACGGAACAGAGGTGAGATCGCGTAAAAGGGTTCTGTCTTTGGAGGGTGACGAAGAATAAATAGGAGAAGGGGGTAGCCAGGGGGCCACCAGGGGTCCAAGCGCCCCTCTGGCGCGGCCCCACTCCTGGCTGCGCCGGGAGGGCGCCTGGGGCCCTGGTGGGTCCCCTCTGGCCCCTCCTCGGTGATTGCCGAAGCTTTCGAAGCGCTGATTCTTTTATTGTATTTTCCCGGAATTTTTGGAGCATTTTTAATACGGGGGAAACCTAAAATAGAAAAACAGCAGAAAATAGGAACTGACACTGGGGTGCACTGAGTTAATAGGTTAGTCCAAATATGATCAAAAGTGCATGAAAGTGTATATAAAACATAGCAATATGACACAAAACATGCATGGAGCAAGAAGAAATATAGTTACGTTTGGGACGTATTAGATGCCCCTTACAAATCTGAGAGTCTTGCTATACTGATATGCAAGAACCTATGACAGAGGCATAAAGGATGTAGCACATCCATTTCTTACATTTAACCATTGTTCTTGTACTGAGGTTAACTCGATACTTCTCTTGGATATACAAGTAAGAACTATCTTCTTGACTTGTGCCATTATGAACTCCTTCAGAATCTTATCCAGGAAAGTATTCCGACTCAATGCTATTAAACACATTAATCTATCTTAATAGATTTTAATGCTTAATACTTATTCATCTTCATTTATGAAAGATTCAAATAATCATTAATACCAACTACACCATTCATAATATGTTATCCATATATGAAAGTGTTGTCATGCTCCCACTCAAATATGTCAAGCACATATTAAGTTCAGGATAACACTCACATAGCTCCCACTCAAATATGTTAGTTACATATAAGATAAGGATAACATCCACATAGCTCCCACTCAGATATGTCAGTTACATATAGGACTAGGATAATACTCCCATAGCTCCCACTCAAAATATGTCGTCCATATATCAAGTTTAGGAAACTATTAAGCTCCCACTCAGTTTCATGCGAATGCATGTTTTCTCGATATTTTGGCTAAGTCCAAAATCCTTTGATCATATATCAGAACAAAAATTCAGGTTACGAGACACTAGTATCCATATGTTTTCCAAAACCATCTTGTTGTACTAATTACAACACTTCTTCAAATGTAGGACTTGAGGAAGTCATGGTATTGATAACAATTTGGATCACTCATAGTGAATATGCCATTGACTCAAGCATCACTACATATTGTAGTCAACCTTTTGAATTTGTCAAAAACATTCTTTTTGACAAATCGATTTTGATGTCTTCTTTGATGTTCACACTTATTCCTTATAACTTTGAAGTTATTGAGAATATCAAGTAACCTCTTTACTCGATAAGATTCAAGTAATCTTAAATGTGACTCAATATGGGATTTCATGACTCATAGTCATATCTCGTTCTTAGGTCCACCATCGCTTCTTCGTAGTTCGTTGGTTTGTCTCGTTCCATTAACTTTACAAGTGAATCATGAATATTATTTTGCACAAGGGAAAATATGTATTCTTGAATCCTACTTTGTTCAGTAAAAGCTTTAACCGAAACATAATGATCATTATCATCAGTTTCTCCTCTAATTGTAGAGCTTTGCTTCCGGAACATATTCCATTGTGCTACTATGACATCTGGAGGCAAGGTCAATTACCTTGGTTGAACTTTCACTTTTCTTCCATTAACACATTCATCAAGAACATTTCTTGACAAATACCAAAACACTTAGCAACATAACTTTTTATCTTTTGGTTCTAGTTGCGGAAGATGCATCCATAGTTGTCTAAGGATACACTACAAAGATAATTTATCATATACATCAAGTTTCCTAGAAACCACGACACACCACATATAGTGTTGGTTTCCACGAACTCAGATGGTTCCCTATACTGAAATGAGTGTTTTGATACGTCCAAAATGCATCACTATTTTATATAGTAATTCCTTCTTATTCATTGATATATTTCATGTTATGATGCTGTTCTTATGTTGTTTTGGCTTATTTTACACAGTTTGCAACTTTCCGATGCCGAAGCAGCAGACGCAGAATTCAGCGGTAAAAAGTGGACGCTGAGTTGCTGAAGAAGAATACCTACAAATTACCTGAAAATCGATGGAGGGCATTTTTCAGAGGATTAACGGAGATACGCTGAAGAGGGGCCAGAGGGGGGCCACAGGGTGCCCAGGCGGCCACCTGGCGCGGCCCCACCCCTGGCCGCGCCGGGAGGGCGCCTGGGGCCCTGGGACCACCCCCGGCTTCCCCCTTTGGCCTATATATCTGTCACATATCAAAAACCCTAACAGAGAGAGAGTTTCCGGAGTTCCGCCGCCGCTCCATGGCGGAAACCTACAGAGAAGAAAAGACATCTCTGGCGGGCAGATTCCGCCGGGGAGACCACCTCCCGGAAGGGAAGATCGTCGCCATTGTCATCACCATCGTCACGGGCATCATTGAGATCATCATCAACATCATCCCCAACATCAGCACCATCTCCACCACAATCCAATCTCACCTCACAAGTTTATCTTGTGTTGTAATTCATACTATCTATCCTCTCTACTCTACCGGTGTTGATTACTAATGTGTGATGAATGCTACTGAGTTTTTTTGGAGAATTATCATTGTGTCCAGATTGTTTATCATCTATTTATCCCCACTGTTCATGATCTCTTTTATGTCTTGTGAGTAGTTACTTTATTTCTTGAGGACATGGGAGAAGTCTAGTTGTTAGTAGTCATATGATGTTGAAGTAATATGTGTTGTTTGATATTTAAGTTGTGTTGTTATTTTCCTAGTGGTGTTGTGTGAGTCGAACACTCAACACTGCACCTTATTAAGGACCCAGGGGAATACATTGTGTACAAAGAATGCTTACGGTGGGTTGCCGGAGTGACAGAAACCTGAACCCCAGTTCGTACTCTTTTGCACAAGGGAACAATGGATCATCGATCGAATTGCTATGGCTTTTGCCTTAATTACTACCTTGTATTCGCGGATGATTGAAAGGTGTTTATTCATAAGAGTGCACTTATCTTAGTCTAGAGGGTGCACTAGCATAGATCCACCCACTCAACACTTATCAACACGGCACATAGTACGGACACGGAATATGGCGAAAGACATGACTATTTCTCCCGTGTGTCCTCAAGAACGCTTTAGCCTTTATAAGTTCAGTTGCTAGGCCTATCCTTTGCTCAAAAGGATCGGGCCACTTGTTACTCCTCAGTGCTCTTTACTTTGCTTGCTTTCACCTTCTTGTCGCTTATACCGAAAACCCCTAAAAAGTTATCTTTCAGTTCCTGCACCTAGTTCTTTATCAAAGTCACTTACCAATACCTTCTGCTCCTCGTTGGGTTCGACACTCTTATTTATCAAAAATGCTACAAATGTTCCCCTACAGTTGAGGGTCATCATGTTTGCATATTAAATTAATAACTCTAAACAACAATAATGTAACTCGGTAAGAGATAACTTAGACCATACACTATTCAATAGAGTATGATTATAATGTTTAGGCACATCAACAATATTGAAGTGCTGCAAAGCATCACAATTTGTACAACAACTTTCACAAGTCTTTATGCACAAGACTAACTATAAACATTTGTCACTTTGATCAAATCGTAGAGACTTGTCTTTCTTGTTAATTTAATACCCCTTTTCATTCTGAAATCCCTTTGATCACGTCAAACTATTTCAGACTCATGTTTCATTAGTGAATACACATATTTATCTAAGTCCACATATGAAGTTCACGAAATAATGAAATTTAGTAAATGCTGAAATATGATACAACACAATGTATGATATAAAACAATCATCGCAAACTCTGTTTTAGCAGAATGCGAGGTTTTAGTCATCTCACCTAAAGAGGCAAGGTTTGCATGTGTCAAGAGATCAAGTATCTCAAGACTCCATCATACCATTCATGAATTAAAACGGTAGTGTCATTATTAAGTTTGGATAATTCTTGGTATTACAATATTTCTTATAAATGATCAAACTACTATCATCAATATAAGAATAACTCATTCATAACCGAAATGTGACCATAGAAGATATCATTCATAAAAGGAGAACAACTGACTTGTTACTCACTAATATGAATAATTGTCTTCGCGAGATGCAAGACACACTAATAAAGTTCACATTCAAACGATCATAAATTTATTCATATAATTAATAAAATGATAGATGTAGAGGGAGAGTGTTGTCGACCGTCAACTATCTTGATTACCGCCAGCACACGTTGTCACATCATCCCTTCCAAGGCACTCTAATGCAGTAAGTTCAAGCATCGAATACTTAATCAACCGCAATCAGTGCTTTGTGGGGATAGACATTTATAACTCGTATATAAAATATACTTTCTCCGTCAATGACTATTCCTGCATTCGTTCTACCTTTAAAGTTCTCAGCTTTAATCACGACCTCATGACAGGTGAACGATTCTCCTTCATAACATAGTCTAGACACGGTCTTTGTAGCTGGGAGGAAGCGGATGCAACTCCCCAGTTATCACAAAGTAACCAGTCATTCAGTAGTCCAAGTATTACACAAGGTGTTCATGTATCTTGTACATTTTCCATGTGACTTTCTCAGCAGGTTGTTTCTTCCACCTTACTTTAAAGAAACCCCATCCATATACTCATATTCCATTATTCTGATTTGTGACTTGGTGCTTTCAAGTTCACCTAGCACGTCATACGTGTTGGTGCGGTTAACATGCATTCACAATTCAGATTCCATAGAATGAAATATGGTGCATTGGACAGTCATTCATAAGTGATGGTGAGTACGATATTTATCATTATCTTCCTTAATTACGGACTTATCAGGTGTATCTCCTAGAAGTTCTCGTATTACGTTTAGTAAGTCATTACTAATGAGTATGTCTCTAATGGTGTTGGTACCAATCAATGAAGTAAGACCCATTTACCTTAAGCTCTACATCACACTAAAAGAGCCATAGTTATAAACATTGGGTATGACATTATCTACATTGATATTTGATAAGACATGAAGATTAAGTTCATAATATGGAGTTCATGTTCTAAAACAATTCTGGAACTCCCACTTAGACAAACATCCCTCATAGTTTATTCTAAGTGATTACACAATCCTAGAAGAACATACCTCCCTGGATCGTCATGGCTAATTGTCGTGGTCACACTAAAGGTATACCCTTAGGCAGTGGAAACCAAGGGGTACCCTCAAACCCTTTGGTTTCAAACACACCCAATAAAATAAATAAGATCGTTAAAGAATATAGAGCTTTATCAATCTCAGAAGCTCAATTCACAGTGTCTCCGAGTAACACGTTACTCGGAAGAAGAGACCACCTCCGAGTAGTTAGTTACTCGGAAAGCAAATAGGATCCGAGTAGTTAGCTACTCGGAGAAGAGGACCGGCGAGCTGTTTGTTACTCGGAAGATAGGAACGCAACGGGTGTGACACATTCAAGACCGCGGGAGTTTCTCCTCCTTTATTAGCAGTAATGAAGAGACCGTTTTCTGTATTTAGTATATGCATTCAACCCTGTAATTAAGACCCATTAAACTGAGGCATTGAAGGGGCCGAGGCGCACTCTATATAAGCCTCCCCCTCATCCAGTACGGGCACGCGCAACACTTTTTCCTCAAACTCTGAGAAAGAACACCCCAGCAAACCTGGGACAGGATTAAGGTTTTTATCTCTAAGGAGAGGCCTAACCTGCATAATCTCCCCTGCGTCAACCACTCTACGTACAGATTCATTTAGCTCCTATTACACCCCTATATCTATTGTCAGGATTATACCTCTGACATTTGGCGCCCACCGTGGGGATGAGTTGATCAGCAATCGTAGAGATGGCGTTTTCTTCATCCTCCTCGTAGATTCGCGGCTCCGAGCTCATCATCGGCGAGATGTTTTGTTTCGGATCGTTAGCCTTTGTGGCTGATGATTCCGCTTGGTTGACAGACTCACCGCTCCAGGCGCAGCTTCTACCTTCGAGAGGCAGCGTCCACTTCCGAGCCGACGAATCGGGGGCTCTGCGCCTCCAACTATCGGCTCATCGTCAAGCACCAGCTCCCTTATCAGTCCACCACAATAAGAAGCGTTCGGGTCGTCCACGCGCCCATCATCACAGCAAACAAGTCAAGGTGCAGCAGGTGGCGGTCATCGACTCGGAGGAGTCAGCCCAGAGGGCCCTGGATGAATTGATCGCAAGAGAAGGCTCATCGGCATCTCTTTTGCATCTGTTCAACTTGGCTGAAGAAGAAGGCATGGCGACATCAGACCCTGAGCCCGATGAAGAACAAGAGGCCAGCAACGGCGTTCTAGTCACAGTTGCAGAAGTATGGATGGCGGAAACCCCACCTCCTCAACCTTCACCAGCTCGAGATGGCCATGCCCGAGATGAAGCTAACAGCCCGTCCGGGGCTGACGGTCGAGAGCCAACTCGGCGCGTGTCTGCCTTCCGAAGGTTAGAACTCGGAGAGTCGAGTTGGCAGCCCTGGCCTCTTACTCAGGAAGAACGGGAGGAGGCAGAGGCGGCAGAGCGTCTGTTGAACACTCCCATTGATACAAGTACTCCGGAAGGACGAGGCATAAAGGCGGCTAGGTTAACCAACCTAGCCGAGCGGGAGCGTTTGACCGAGTTAGAGAACACCTTAGAGCGTCAGGCTCGCGAAGTCGCCCGGCTCAAGCAAAGCAGAACAAGTCGGCAGCTGTGAGGGCAAAGACGAGAACCCTTCCGAGCTATGGAACTCCAGTAGAAAATCTCATAGCCGCAACTCAGATTGCGAACTCTCTGCAGTCCAGTGGATCGGCAGCAGAGGGAATTCAGCATTTGGCGTTCTTGTTGCAAGCCGCAGTAGATCAAAACGCTGCAGTCAGTCAATCACAGCAACAGGTCCATTCCCAGGTTCCTCCCGCAGGAACGTCGCAGTCAGTGCATACGCCTTATGGTGAGGCACGGAGAAATAGGAACAACTCCCCTCGGTGCAGAGATGATCCTCGAGGAGATTACCGCCAAGATCAGTATCGGCACGCAGAGTACCGAAGACCAGATAACTATGAGGCTCACAGGTCTGGTCGAGGCGCTCCTCGGAGAGAAGATTTCCATCAGCACCGAGGCAACCGATATGCTGATGTTGAAGACGATGCCCAAATCCATCTGGTGCAGAGCCGAGTTGATCGTGCTAGGTCCCATCGGCAGGATCGGGCTCGTCCCTCAATGGCTACAGGGCCAGTTTTCTTCAGCGAGAGAATTCGTTCTACTCCCATTCCTCGTCACTTCAGGATAGCTCAAGGAGTAGATAAGTACCGAGGAGATGCCAAACCCCATACATGGTTAGATGATTATAGAATAGCCGTGCAAATCAGAGGGGGAGGAGATGAGATAGCCATGATGCATCTGCCCTTGATGCTAGAAGGCTCAGCTCGGACATGGTTAAACCAGCTCCCCCCCAGTAGCATTTGGATTTGGGAAGACCTCGAGAGGGTTTTTGTCAAGAACTTTGAAGGGACTTACAAGAGGCCTGGAGGGATGACCGAGATACAGCTGTGTGTGCAAGGAAATACTGAATCCACTCGGGATTATATTCAGAGATGGATCACGCTTCACAACTCGGTAGAGGGGGTCTCCGAATTCCAAGCTATACATGCTTTAAATCAAGGAGGCAAGTACAGAGAGCTGAGTCTCAATTTGGCAAGATCACCCCACGTTACCTCACTCGGAAGATTGATGGAGATATCAAATAAGTATGCCAATGGTGAAGAGGAGATTCGCCAGAAAACCCAGCAGCACCGAGGAGGCAACAAACTCAGCACCTAACCAGAAGCAGAAAACTGGAGGCAACAACAAACGAAAAGCAGAAGATGCCCCAACAGATGCAGAGTTGGTCACAACAGCAAATGCCTCAGGAATTCATGGCAAAGGTCAGGCGCGAAAGGAATGGCAGCCACGTCATAAAAAGCCGTCAAATGACAATGAGTTTCTGGATCATCCCCGTTCTCTTCACACCACCCGAGATGCTGAAGGAAAGTTGATTCTACCAAAGCATACAACTCAGAAGTGTCGTCTGATCAGAAGAGCAGCCCAGAATGCGAAGACAGGACCTCAGCAGGATAAGGACACTGGCAAAAAGAAGGCGGCAAGCCCAGATCTGGACATCGAAGGTTTCCCAAGAGAAGACGGAGTGCTAGTTATCTTCGCAGGTCGAGAGTCGAAGAGAGTTTGAAAATATAAGGTTCAGAGAAGTCAACTCGACAGCTCCATCAACTCCGAGTTACATGAAGTGGGCCGACACCCCGATCAACTTTGACCAGTTGGATCACCCTCCCCACATCCCCCACCCAGGAAGGCATGCTCTGATTGTTGATCCTTTGGTAGAAACAGGGAATGGAAATTTTAGGCTTAGAAATGTCCTGATGGATGGAGGCAGCGGAATAAACATTCTATATGCCAGCACTCTGAAGAGTATGAACATTCCTATGTCCAAGCTTCACAAAAGCTATCTGGAATTTCATGGAATCATCCCGAGAAAAAAGGCACACTCACTCGGAATGATCTCCATCAATGTGGTTTTTAGTACTCCGAGTAATTTCCGGAAAGAAAAGATCACCTTTGAGGTAGTGGATTTTCCGAGTGCTTATCATGCCCTACTCGGAAGACCAGCCTATGCACAGTTCATGGCCATTCCATGCTACATCTATCTGAAACTGAAGATGCCCGGCCCACACGGCGTGATCACTTTCTCGGGAGATTACAAGCAAGCTGAAGAACTATTGCAGAAGGGATCCTTGATAGCCGACCAGCAAATGGCTGAGGTGAACTGGCCGAGGACAATAAAGCTGCTGATTCATCCGAGTTGCCGCAACCAAAGAAAACATCTTCGTTTGAGTCAGCCGGAGAAACCAAGAGGGTGCAGATACATCCCACAGATAAAGACAAGTACACCAATATTGCAACCGACTTGGATCCCAAATAGGAACTCGAGCTCATCAACTTCCTCCGTGAGAATTGGGATATCTTCGCATGGAAGCCTGCTGATATGCCTGGTATCCCAAGGGGGTTGGCTGAGCACAAATTACACGCTGATCCAAAGGCAAGACCGGTGAAAGAGCCCCTTAGGCATTTTTCTTCCGAGAAAAGGAAGGCCATCGGACAAGAAGTAGCCAAACTATTAGCAGCCGGATTCATTAGGGAAATCTTCCACTCCGAGTGGTTAGCAAATCCTGTAATGGTTCCGAAGAAAGATAAAACTTGGAGAACTTGTGTTGATTTCCGTCACATCAATAAAGTTTGTCCAAAACACCATTTCCCTCTTCCTCGCATTGACCAGATTGTGGATTCCACATCGGGTTGCGAGAGATTATGCTTCCTCGATGCGTACTCGGGTTATCATCAAATCCGATTATATGAACGAGGCGAACTTAAAACAGCATTCATAACCCCAGTTGGATGTTTCTGTTACACCACGATGCCATTTTGGCTTAAAAATGCAAGAGCCACATACCAACGTATGACGCATAACTGCTTGATTTGGCAAATTGGCAGAAATGTTGAGGTCTATGTGGATGATATTGTGATCAAGTCGGCTCAAGGAAGCAGTTTGTTGGCCGACCTAGCTGAAACTTTTCAGAGCCTCCGAGCCTACAGTATCAAGCTTAACCCTGAGAATTGCGTCTTCGGCATACCAGCAGGGAAGTTACTCGGATTCATGGTCTTGGAGCGTGGGATAGAAGCTAACCCGGAAAAAATTGCAGCAATCCAGAACATGAAGCCACCGCAGCAGATCCGAGATGTCCAAAAGTTAACAGGCTGCCTTGCAACACTCAGCCGATTCATTTCCAGACTTGGAGAGAAAGCCCTACCTCTCCACCAGCTGATGAAAAAATCGCCAAATTTTGTTTGGACTGAAGAAGCTCAAGTGGCCTTTGAAGAGCTCAAGAAGCAACTATCAACTCGGCCAGTCCTTGCAGCACCTCAAGAAAAAGAACCACTCTTATTATACATTACAGCCACAAGTCGAGTTGTCAGCGTAGCTATAGTGGTGGAAAGAGAAGAAGAAGGGAAGTCACAGAAGGTACAAAGACCTGTGTACTTCATCTCCGAGGTCCTCACACCATCCAAGCAAAGATATCATCACTACCAGAAGTTGGCAATGGGAATCTACTTTGCATCACAGAAACTTGCACACTATTTTCGAGTCCATTCCATCACAGTAGTATCAGAAGCTCCTCTTGCAGAGATCATGAACAACATATATTCAACGGGACAAATCGCAAAATGGAGTTTGGATTAACTACCCTATGACCTCCATTACCAGCCCAAAAAAGCAATCAAGTCGCAAGCATTGGTGGACTTCTTGGCCGAGTGGATTGAAGTCCAAAACCCTCCACAGCCAACACCAGAGCATTGGACAATGTTTTTTGATGGATCCAAGATGCTGAATGGAGCAGGAGCAGGAGTGATACTAGTTTCACCAAGGAAAGATGAGATGAGATATGTTCTCCAAATACATTTCCCAGCAACAAATAACGAAGTCGAGTATGAAGCCCTGTTATATGGTTTGAGAATGGCTATTTCACTCGGAATCAGGAGGCTGATGGTATTCAGAGATTCTGACTTGGTGATAAATCAAGTAACGAAGGAATGGGACATTCGGAGTCCAGCCATGACAACCTATTGTGTAGCAGTGAGAAAATTGGAGAATTTTTTTGATGGGCTAGAGCTCAATCATATTCCAAGGATTAAGAATCAAGCAGCAGACGACCTGGCCAAGTTGGGCTCTACTCAGAGTCAGATCCCATCCGGAATTTATTTGGAGCACTTGCACTCTCCAATAGTTAAAGAAGATCCTTTCCTGGAGGTAGATCCAGAAATGATGCTTGACAAAAACATACCCAACAAGGAGGATATACCTTCAGTGCTTGACATGATTTTCGATGTGGAAGTTATTCCTCCCGAGTGGACAATGCCAACATTGGCTTATTTGCAAAGACAAGAGTTGCCAGAAGATGAGATAGAGGCCGAGCAGATTGTCCGCAAATCTAAATCCTACTCGGTGATCAATGGAGAGTTGTACATAAACAACATCACTCAGCTGCCTCAGCGGTGTATCTCCGAGGACGAAGGCCGTTGTATCTTGCAAGACCCGATATGCGGTACTGTTCCAGATCTAGATGTTTCCATCCAGATCCGGGGACGAAGCACATATCGGTCCCACCGCGACATATGACAATGCCATATGCCCCGATTTCCAACACGATATCACAACATTACAGCTACAAGGATACAACATCTCATATAATCGGCATACAACTGCCTTAAATACATTACATCAGCGGAAGATACATGTCTGAGTACAGACTACATTCAAATGCCTAGTGGCAAAAGTAAAACACACCATTCCTGTAACCACACGGGTCCAGGCTCTCCGCCGGTATCCACATAACTAGTCGTAGTCGAGTCTTCGTGAAGGCGTCCAGAAGAAGGGTCGTCGAGCTCCTCTGAAGTCCAAGATCATTGAATAACATGCATAAAAGAGAAAAGAAAGAAGTGAGCTATATCAAAAGTCTTGTAACTAACTTCTCATGGGTAAGATGGGGGTAGTGGTGAGGTTGCAAATGCACTAGCAATACATGAGTGGCTAACGGTCTATTTTAGAGTAAGATGAGAACCAAGCATTCGATGAGGAATCGCCTCCAACAAGTCTTGCTATCATCTACTTACGCAATCATAACACCTATCCTATCCTTGTCCTCCCCTTCGCATCCCGACAGAGAAGAAGCAGTCAAGGCACACACACGTTGATCAAATTTATTAAGATTATCTTAGTTGTTTTTGTCTATGAACAAGGAGTAGGTCTCAAGTCGTCCATAACCGTGGACACGACTTCTCGAAAATATTTAACCCTGCAGGGGTGTACCAACTGCCCATTACAAGGCTCCGCACGCACACCCATCTCTCTTAGTTTCTACCAGTCACAGGCAGCCATTTTATGATTTAGTCCCGAGAGATCCGAAACGACTGGTCCCTCTAACTAACAACGCACAAATCCGGGTGGCCCCCGGTGAGTCGACATCCAACTCAAAAGCCGGCCGCGCTCTCGAATCGGCCTCTACCGTATGACTCGGGTTTGGATAACCGGTGAATTCTGACATGAGTCCGGGTCCTCAGCCGGCCAGGTTGGACCAATAGGGAAACCATGTCCCCACTAGCCCGGTCTGTTTAAAGAATATCTGCTAGGAGCGACCCGACAGACACACACACGGGTTTCAAATGGTAAATCAGCTTGGGCCACCACTAGAAATGTTTGAAGCTAGGTAGGTAAGAAAAGGGGACCCCATAAAATCCCACACGCGGTTAGGCACGCTCGTCAAGAGACACAATACCCGGAACTTGGGTCCTAGGTGACTCGAATGGAACAAAGCGTCGGGGCGGGATAGCCTAGACCTTCCATGCTTCGTTGAATATAGTCAACATTATAATAATCATATCATCCACAAAAATAATAATAATGTGATAACCCAATCCAAGGAATAACAGGATAACAGTTGATAACATCCTAGCATGCATACTAAGCAGTGGCTGAGCAGCAAGCAAAAGTAATATAGCCGAACAAGGTTTGATGGGTTGTGGAGGACATGGTTGTTTGGGTTTATTTGAGAGGCATGAATATGAAGTGGTAGGATCAAGCAATCGTTCTATCCTACACCTAGGCGTGAGTGAGATGAAAGTTATAAGCATGATATATGCTTCCCCTTACCTGATGAGAAGTCGAAACCGAAGGTGAAGTCGATCGCAAGCTCGCATCGTCTCCGAGAGGTACCCGCGGAAGCACACAAGAAGGAAACACTGGAAAAGCAATTCGACGAGCAAGAAGCTATTACTACTAAGCAATCATGAGCAAGAATCAATAAGAAGGCAACACGAGACAACGCACTACTGTATCGCATCTATCTTCGAGAGCGGTTACTAGAAGGTTAAGTGGAGTACTCATCACACACGACGATACCGCACATTTAGAAAGGTTCAAGTTGTTTAGCTACACAACATGAGCAAAGGTTATTAACATGGCATCGCACTCAAGCATGGCATAGCACACAAACATTTCAAGAGGTGAAGCATAAAGGAAACTATCTATGCTAGTCAATTTAAGTGAGGCACAACCTAAACATGGCATTCCGCTAAGTGCCCCACGACAATTTAAGTAATTGGTACTGTTCTGCCCTAAACCATATTTTAGGTTGGTTAACGGAAGCAAACAATAGCATAAACACAAAGTACATGAAATTCTAATCAAGATACATATAAAGAACACTCCAAACGAAGTTACGGTTAAAAAGATACAAGCAAAACAAGTTATGCACACAATCTGCCAACATCAGTTAGCACACTTTAGAGCAACAATTAAACAAGCAAATGGTTGTAAACATGCACAAAAATGATATGCAACTAAATTAGACATGGCAGGTAAGGCATGGAAAAAGGAATCATGCAAATAGGCATCATGAACAATTAATTATAGCCCAAGCAAAATGCAATAAAACATTACTGGTCTAGGACTTAGTGAAAATCAGGAAAACAGGGTAGAAACTGTTATTTTCATGCTGTATAAACAGGAGAAAAACTATATGCAAATGTGCAGCAACATGACATAGAAATACATGGGCATTAAGTAGACATAATGGTGATCAGGTACAAACAAGAATCAAGGTCATATGCATCACAGATCAGAATATATTAAACTTTCAACATGGCATCGGAAAGTTACAAACTTAGTGAAAAACAGAGGTGGCTGTCAAAAACAGTGGGATAGCAACTTTGGAGCTGAATATAACTATGACCAGGAATGCAAACATGACAATGCAATACATATAATGGAAGTAGACATGACATAGATCAACATGACATATTGCAATGCTCAATAGGATGCATGGTTAAAAAGATACAATGCAGCAAAGTAGCAACTTTATATAAACAGCAGCACACTAACAGCAGGATAGCTACTTAGGGTGAAGATACCATCAACATGCAGCAGGCCAAATGACAAGTGAAAGCATATAACTGAAGTAGACATGATGCTTAACAGGATGCAACAAGAATCACTCAATTCCGATGAACGGTTGCGACACAACCGTCACCCGAAGTTTTAATCAAGCAACCGTTTTCAGCAGCAGTTAACAATAGTTTGCAATTAACGACGGGATGCCCTTTTTGACCAACAAGTACACAATCAAGATGACCTCAAAACAAAATGCTCACAAAAGATGAACTAAAGTACACACAATTCTAAACAGTTTTCCTTTTGAGCGCATCGCGATCCGGGCTATGGTTTACTCGCAAACTACACCGCAAAAATGAATCAGCAGCAAAATCTTCTAGACTTAGCAAAAATTTCATACAGGGAAAAGAAAAAAAGGGCCTCACCCTTGATGGGCTCGGCCCATCTGGCGGCTGGGCTGGGAGGCGCTGGAGGCCGGCTGGGCCTGGCTGGCGAGGTGGGCCGTGGCGGAGGTGAGGAGAAAGGAGAGAGAAGGGCTGACGTGGCGGCCTATGGGCCGTCAAATCGCGAGATCTGACGGTCCAGATGGCTTGGGGCTGATTTTCACATCTGGGCTAGGGTTTGGTGCGAAAATGGGGTAGTTTTTGAGGCAAATGTGAGGAGGTGGCTGCAATTTTGGCTTAGGGGAAACCCTAGAAAGGGGGGGGAGAGTGGTGGTATTTATATAGCCCAGGTGACTGGCAGTTTTCAAAAACATCCCCGGTTTTTGTCTCGCGCGCGCGGTGTTTACGTTTCTGACCGCCGGGGGTCCGCATGACCTCCGATCCGGGTAAAACTTCAAACTACGCGATCAGTGCGTCGAGCCGGCGGCGTTCACCTCGCGCTGGAACCGTTCCGAGAACACTTTTCGGCGCGCTATAAAAATATCCCGTTTACTTATTAAACGGGGTTTTTCGTTCCATTGGCTACGACTCGTCTTGTGCGGGTTTTCGTGACGGTGATCGGGTGAAACCCGGTGCTGCAAAGGTCGAGTATCAGGGCGGAAAGGGTCGGTCTCCGTCCGGTATGAGATAAGAGGGGAAAATAATCGCCGATCGATAAATCAAGGATGCAAAAACCGCAAACAAATCAGACAATCAAACAATTCACATCGAAAACAAAATTTTTAATTTTTGTGAAATCTGGGCTGTTACAAGCATTAGGAGCAAGATGTCCGCTGCCTCGCTCTGCTGGCATTGTAATAGACCCCGTTGTAACCGTTTCATCGGTAATAAAATTGGTTCAGTTCTATATCAAGCAGTGCCGTGTTCCAGAAGACATGATCTCTGGGCCGGAGCACCGGGCGTTCCGGTATTCTGAGCCGGGGTGCCAGAACGCTTGGTATCTGAGCAGGACTGACTGTAGGACGCCCTAGTCCACACGAACTTTAGAAGGATGTTAGAATGAGTAGAGTTAGATTATATAGCTTGATTGTGTGATGCATTTGATTGCTGCATTTTTTTGCTGCATAATATGCATATAGATAGCATTCTTTTCACTAACGATCTGATATGATGAGTGTAGATGGCAGAGTATCCACTTGACCACCTATCATCCCCTTCACGAACCAGCTTTGCCTATCTGCTTGCTGACGTCTGGTGGAGTCTCCATCCCAATGGAGAAGTTTTGAGGTACCAAGTGCTTCAGACGCCGCTCGGAGGACCGGTGCTGGAGTACCATGCCAAGGTCTTCATGGCAGTCAACCTCCCCATCGGCATGCGTACCTACAACTTCCATGGTGGACACGCCTCTACCCCATATCGTGCCGTTCAACTTGCTGGTTTCGCAGGCCTCACGGGTCTTCGCCACTAGGAATGCGCGATGCATCAGAATCGTGCCTTCCATTTCTATCCCACCTTGGCCACCATCCCTCATCAAGTTAGGTTTCCTCGTCCTCTTGCGGAAGCTGACGTAGCGGTGATCAGCATGTCTTGCTACATGACCACCGAGTACGCCCTCATCGTTGAGATGGCCTGTGATGCAAGAGCTGCAAGGAGGTCTCTTGCGGAAGCTTTGGCTTCGGCAACTCCTCCGCCAGCTCCCTCCGCATCCGGCGACCCGTCGATGGATCGTAGTGTCTAAGTTGCGCGTTGATACGTCTCAAACGTATCGATAATTTCTGCTTGCTCCATGCATGTTTTGTGTGATATTGCTATGATCTAGATACACTTTCATACATTTTTGATCATATTTGGACTAACCTACTAACTCAGTGCACCCCAGTGCCAGTTCCTGTTTTTCTATTTCAGTTTTCCGCCATATAAAAAGTGCTCCAAAAATACGGGAAAAATCAGATAAAAAATCAGCGTGTCGAAAGACTGCCGAAGCCCGAAGGAGGGCCAGGGGGTCACCACCAGGCACCCAGGCGGCCACCTAGCATGGCCAGGGGCCTGGCCGCGCCAGGGGGGTGCCTGGGCCCCTGGTGTCCCCCCTGGCTGCCCCCTGCGCCTATTTATTCTCCGTCACGGGAAACTTCCGAAGACAGAACCCTATTTCACAAATTCTCCTCTGTTCCGCCGCCGCCGCACTTCCAAGATCGGGAGCACCGTCAGGACCCTTCCCGGCACCCTTCCGAAGGGAGGATCGACCTCCGGGAGCTTCCCCTCCACCATGGACGCTTCCCGGATGTCCCGTGAGTAGTCTACCTTGGACCATGGGTCCGTGATCAGTAGCTATGTGATGTTCTCCTCCCCTCTTTGTTCTTCATGGTTTAGACCTCGTGAGCTGTCCTACATGATTGAGGCACTTATGTAATTCTTCTGTTGTTTCTATACTGAGTTTGATGGGATCTGATGGATTATGAGATTATGTTCAAATCGTGATAGAGTAATATATTTTGTTTTGATCTCTTATATTTTCGTCCCTAAGTAATTCTTGCATGTTCTCTATTGCTGTTTATTGCTTTGGCCAAGTGGTAGGTAGTAACTCCAAGAGGGAACGCTATGCTCGATTGTGGGTACATACCTCCTGATGACACGCTTGAGTGACAGAAACATGAGTTTAGGGGATGTGCTGTGGCCACAAGGGGGAAAACAACGGTGCTTGTAACCGCGGTTGTAAGTATTGTTTACTTTACGCAAAGTTCTTTTAATGCAGTTTTCTGTTGCTTTGGGTTTACACTTTGGGTGGGGCTCGCAACTTAATACCAGCGAGATGTTCAGGATAGATATCTCAAGGTAGATGATTAGTAGTAGATGCAAATGGATTTCGGTCTACTTATTTTGGCGTACTGCCCATGCTTATGAGAATCTTCCTTTCTTTTATAGCATAATTAGCATTGCGGTGCGTTTATAATCCTGTCAATTGCCCATCTATAATTTGTCTACCTCGCATAGCAGTTTTATCATCTTTTGGGAGAGAGACATCACGGGACCCCGGTCCATATTCTCATCACTGTTTACAAGCTAATTTATTTTCTCGCATTTACTTTCAGTTGCTATCACTATCATTATCATTATCCCTTGTGTGTTTGACCCTTTGTAAACAACAAGACCGGAGAGATTGACAACCTCTCTGAACTTCGTTGGGAGCAAAGTTAATTCTATTGTGTGCAGGTCCGCGTCAGGTGCGTCGCTGACACCTACTTATCATTGCCGGAGTCCTACAGGAGACAAACCCTATCCTCTACATAGGGGAAATTTGCTGCTATCCTACATCTCACCTTCCACTTGGGGTAACCAACGAAGGGCAAGAAGCCATCACCACTTCCATGCCATCAAGAAAATTTCTGGCGCCGTTGCCGGGGAGTTGAAGTTCTAACAAGTTTTGCCCCGTCAACTTTGGCACCATCAAGTAAATTTCTGGCGCCGTTGTCTGGGACTCCGAGTGATAAGATAGGGGAGTTGCCCACTACCTTTTACCTTTACTTTTCAGTCTTGTTAGTTTACCTTTCAGTTTCTATCTTCGTGTCCTTTATCAAAAATCCAAAAAAATATAGTATGTCTAGTTCCTTACTTGCCAATCAATGTCTGACTCTTTGAAACCAGATCTTATTGGCATGGAGGATTCACCGAGGATCAACAAAAGTGGTACAAGGAACACCACTTGTCTCAAAAGGGGATACACTTATGGAAACAAATACATCAGTTGTATGAGTATGCTAGAAACTTGTGCTCAATATATAATATATCTTTCTGCAGGGATGAATCTTGTTGCTTTATGAGGCCCAAACACCTTGCTTTCCAATGTGAGTACAATGAAGATGAAACCTTAGCTTCTTATGCTAAGAGAAACTATGATTTTTATGATGCAAAGGAAATAGAAGAATTTGTTGCTTATAAGGGTGCCTATGAAATTACTTCTCTTCTTAAAAATATTGATAACGCCCCATACAAATCTGAGAGTCTTGCTATACTTAACTACTGTTTGGAAAATTACGATGCAAATTATTATATTACCGATCATCTTGAGAGAATCTCTCCCCCAAAGGAAGAGACTAATGATTTGCAGGACTCTATGGAAGAAGAAATTGCTGAACCTGAAAGCTCCTTGGATGAAAAAGAGGAGGAGGGTGAACAAAAGGAGGAAGAATGGAGCCATCCACGTCTACCTTCTAATGAGATTAACTCTTTGACTCTTACCTTATATGAGTGTTATGATCCCAGGGATTCTTTTGAAATATCCCTTTTTGATGAAGTTGATGCCTTCTATGCTTATGGCCGTGATGCCACTATGGATGATGCTTACGGAGATGAACTTGCTATAGTTCCTCATGTTAAGCATGAATTTTTTGCTATTGCACCCACACTTGATTGTCCTATTATCCTTTTGAAATCTCCAACTCGTATTTCGGAGAACTGTGCTCTTATTAAGGCTCAATGTGATGGGATGCATTTATCTTATGTTCCTAAAGACTGTGTTGAAAACTATACACGTGTGCTTGTAGGCCATGGAAAATATGATTAATGTGATAGTTATATTCTTGATGTTGTTCATGATGCTACTGAAAATTACTTTGAGAGAGGAAAGTTTGGTTGTAGAAACTTCCATGTTACAAAACGCCTCTCTTTTTGTTGAAAGTTTTTAAGTTGTTCCTGTTCCACCTTCTATGCATGTCACTTTATGCTTCTTTGATATATTTTCTTACGAGATGCCTATGCATAGGAAGTGGGTTTGGCCTAAATATGTTTCATATTTGCTTCTTGATGGTCTCTTTTGCTTCAAAATTCTTATTCTTGTGAGAGCATCTTCTATAATCTTTATGCCTAGCTTAAAGGCGTAAAAGAAAGCGCTTGTTGGGAGGCAACCCAAGATGTTTTTACTTCTATTTTTAGTGGTCTTGATGATTGTTACTACTGTAGCCAAATCATTGTATCTTTATTTTCAAGCTTTGTGTCAAGTTATAGCCTCATACGACAAGGGAAGTGAAAGTTGTGACATGCTGTCCGGAAAACAGATTTTGTCCTCGTGACGGGGAAAATCAGATAAAATCACCAGTTCATCTTTTGGAGCTGATTTGTTTACACAACATGCTCTATAAAATCACGGAACTTTCATATGTTCTGAGTTTTTTAATTTGAGTTGCATAAGTACCCCTAAAAAATTCTTTACTACCTGTTGTTCTGTTTTTCACAGATTCTGCCACGTTTTGTCTCTCCTAACTTTTTCAAACCTTAAGCTTGCTTTTTCTTTGAAAAAACCTTTTTGAAATCTTGAGAAGCAGTATCTCTTCAAGAATATATTTATATCCAGTGGGAATTTTATTATTATTAAGGGTACTAACCTCTCTAATCAGCTTATGATGAGTTATGTATGAAGGGAGTTTTCAAGTGTGCGATGGAAGATGATGAAAGAATATTCGGGAGTGTCAAGCGCTCAAGCTTGGGGATGCCCCCATGCATCCCCAAGAAATATTCAAGGAGACTCAAGCGTCTAAGCTTGGGGATGCCCCCATGCATCCCCTTCTCCATCAACAATCATCAGTTCGTCCTTTGTCTCACTATATTTTTATCACTTCATGCGTTATGTGCTATGCTTGGAGCGTCTCGCTCTTAGGTTTTATTTTTAGTTTTATTTAGATTTTCTTTCTATTCATAACAAGTTAGATCCCGTCTTACTCTGTGTGGGAGAGAAACACGCTCCACTTTCAAAATCTAGAACACATCATACGATTCTTCGTGCCTATCTTTTTGCTGTTGTGCGTTCTTTATCTTTTCGTAGCTAGTGCCATGTTTAATTTTACTCTTAGTTTGTTTTTAACAAGAGCCTTGGCTTTTGTTTAGTTTATTGCTGGAACTCTCTTTAGTTTTCATGTTTATATTGTTAAGAGAGTTGGTTGTTGCACCGAGTTATGTCTTGTTTTGAGAAGTAGGTAATTGAGGTTGCTATTTAATTTTAGTAGTAACTTGCAATAGTTTTGAGGTATTGATGTGAGTAATGTTTGAAATTTTGGTGTCAAGAGCTCTAGCCTATTAGTGATAGGGGTCGTATTTTGTGCAATCCGTGTTTATTTTCAAAAACCTACAAAACTAGTTGATAACTCTAGCTACTAGATGGATCACTACTCTTCTGAGGGGTCGAATATTAGAGTACACTCACGTACCATGAGTAGAGGATGCGCAAGGATAACCAAACCCCCGTACACTCCTCCTTGGGGTATTTGTCTCTTTGTGAACCTCCTCATTAGATTGAGAGTTACCGATAATAAGTGCATGAGTTCTTCGGACTAATGTAAGTATTGAAAGTTGACACTTCCACCTCATCATATTTGCTAGCCTCTCTTGTGCCGTGCATTGCCTCCTTCTCACTCCGAGAGTCGGCGTCCACCTTCGCTAGTACATCCAAACCCTTGGCATGATACGCTCTGTCATCATAAACCTCCTTATATCTTTCCTCAAATAGCCACCATACCTACCTATCAAGGCATTTCCATAGCCTTTCCGAGATATATTGCCATGCAACTTCCACCTCTTCATGACTTGATCTTCATGTCATACATGTTCCTGCTACACTGGCAGCGGCATACATTGCATACATCATGATAGCTACATCTTCTTTATGATTTGAGTACCTTGTAAAGTGTGAAAGACCTTCTATACCCTCTTGTAAATTATAGTGTTGCCCTTAAGTGAGGAAAAGATCCCAAACTGGACAAAATAAAAGATCCCAAAGAGGGCAAATGATAGTTAAATAGAAAGAGCCATTGAGGCCACCAAAAAAATAAAAAAAATAAAAAAAAGAGAAAAATAAATAAAAAGAGAGAAAGGCGCAACACTACTATCATTTTGAAAGATCCACACTAGTACTCCCTCTTATCCTTGTACTCCATAGAGATGATCATGCATATAGCTATGTGGGGACCTTCACACTATAGAACTTGGCTTGCATATTCCAAGGATGAGCCTCCTCAAAGAGCTCTAGGTATTACTGAGCGAGCAAGTTAGATGCACCCCCACTAGTTCCATTGGAGATCTTTTCAGCTCATATATGCATCCGTTGCGTGGCAATCCCTACTCCTCACATCATATCTATCATTTGGCCTTCTCGCCTATGATTGTCCTCATTGATGTGAGCCTTTCTCATCCTTTTTGTCTTCCTCCTCCACCATATTATCTCTTTGCCATTCTAAGTGTCAACTCTCGTGCTTACGCTCATCCATTGCATGAGTGCTCAAAATATCGAAAATGAGTGGATCAAATTGACTTGTACCTGGCTAGTGGTCTAGGGACGTGTCAAGATAAAATTCCGAAGAAGACCAAGTGTGAAAATTTAGTAGATTCAGTTCTCAACACAAACATAGTTTTTTCTCGTATTCCCTATCCCCCTTCTTGCACGCAAACACCATTTGGAGACATTCGAGTCACGGACAGCGAGAGCTCTTGCACCTAATGTTCTTTCGTTGCTTGTTTCAATGCTAATATAGACTCTTGCATGTTATGACTTGAATTGAATTACATACCTTGATTGATTTACTTTTCAAAGTTCTTATATGGTTGCTAGCATGTCACCATAGAAATTATGCCTGTTATCATTTACCTACTCGAGGACGAGCATGAATTAAGCTTGGGCATGTTGATACGTCTCAAACGTATCGATAATTTCTGCTCGCTCCATGCATGTTTTGTGTGACATTGCTATGATCTAGATACACTTTCACACATTTTTATTTATCATATTTGGACTAACCTAATAACTCAGTGCACCCGAGTGCCAGTTCCTGTTTCTACCGTTTTTCAATTTCAGTTTTCCCCCATATAAAAAGTGCTCCAAAAATCCGGGAAAAATCAGATAAGAAATCAGCGTGTCGGAAGACTCCCGAAGCCCGAAGGAGGGCCAGGGGCCACCACCAGACACCCAGGCGGCCACCTGGCGCTGCTAGGGGCCTGGCCGCGCCAGGGGGCGCCTAGGCCCCTGGTGGTCCCCCTGGCTGCCCCCTTCTCCTATTTATTCTCCGTCACGGGAAACTTCCGAAGAGAGAACTCTATTTCGCAAATTCTCCTTTGTTCCGCCGCCGCCGCGCTTCCAAGATCGGGAGCACCGTGAGGACCCTTCCCGGCACCCTGCCGGAGGGAGGATCGACCTCCGGGAGCTTCCCCTTCCCCTCCACCATGGACGCTTCCCGAATGTGCCATGAGTAATCTACCTTCGACCATGGGTCCGTGATCAGTAGCTATGTGATGTTCTCTTCCCCTCTTTGTTCTTCATGGTTTAGAACTTGTGAGCTTCCCTACATGATCGAGGCACTTATGTAATTCTTCTGCTGTTGCTATGCTGAGTTTGACGGGATCTGATGGATTATGAGATTTTGTTCAGATCATGATAGATTAATATATTTGGCTTTGATCTCTTATATTTTCGTTCCTAAGTAATTCTTTCATGTTCTCCGTTGCTGTTTATTGCTTTGGCCAAGTGGTAGGTAGTAACTCCAAGAGGGAACGTTATGCTCGAATGTGGGTACATGCCCCGTGATGACACGCTTGAGTGACAGAAACATGAGTCTAGGGGATGTGTTGTGGCCACAAGGGGAAAAACGGTGCTTGTAACCGCGGTTGCAAGGATTGTTTACTTTACGCAAAGTTCTTTTAATGCAGTTGTCAGTTGCTTTGGGTTTACACTTTGGGTGGGGCTCGCAACTTAATACCAGCGAGATGTTCTGGATAGATATCTCAAGGTGGATGATTAGTAGTAGATGCAGATGGATTTCGGTCTACTTATTTTGGCGTACTGCCCATGCTTATGAGCCTCTTCCTTTCTTTTGTAGCATAGTTAGCATTGTGGTGCGTTTATAATCATGTCAATTGCCCATATGTAATTTGTTTACCTCGCATAGCAGTTTTATCATCTTTTGGGAGAGAGACATCACTAGTGAACATCACGGGACCCCGGTCCATATTCTCATCATTGTTACAAGCTAATTTATTTTCTCGCATTTACTTTCAGTTGATATCACTATCATTATCATTATCCCTTGTGTGTTTGACCCTTTGTAAACAACAAGACCGGAGAGATTGATAACCTCTCCGAACTTCGTTGGGAGCAAAGTTAATTGTATTGTGTGCAGGTCCGCATCAGGTGCGTCGCTGACACCTACTTATCATTGCCGGAGTCCTACGGGAAACAAACCCTATCCTCCACATAGGGGAAATTTGCTGCTATCCTACATCTCACCTTCCACTTGGGGTAACCAACGAAGGGCGAGAAGCCATTACCACTTCCACGCCATCACGCGCAGTTCATGTTGCATGAGTAGTAGTAGTCTTGCATGTTGCTTGTTGCATGTTGTTGTGCGTAGCAATAAGATGTGATCTTGTTTGTGTGTGATCTTTGCTTCGTCGAATTTCTTCATCGATCAGTGTCTAAGTTGCGCGTAGTTCATGTTGCATGAGTAGTAGTAGTCTTGCATGTTGCTTGTTGCATGTTGTTGTGCGTAGAAATAAGATGTGATCTTGTTTGTGTGTTGTCTTTGCTTCGTCGATCCTTTATTTGGTTCTTCTGTATTTTTGTGCATTTAATGAATATGTTTTTGCAGGTAGTATGTGACTTTGATGGACCCTTGCTCGATTTCTTTTGGATAACGGCACCACGCCTGGTTCTGATCTGATTTATTTTCGGCCGTCCGGGGTGGATGCCTACTTTATATTTATCTTTTCAATAACCGGCCCGTGTTCTGAGCTGCTTTCTTGACCGTCTCGGGCAGTTGTTGAGTTTCTCTTTGCAATGGAGACCCTATGCTCTGAGATGCTTTTCGTCCGTCTTAGGGGACCTCTGCATTCCTTTTATCAATGTTGTCTCATGCTCTGAGCTGATTTTTGGTCAGCCGTCTTGAGCAGCGCTTGAGTTATTCTAGTAAATGTCCCAGATTAGAGTTGTAAAAACCGTTCTGGTGGCTACTGGGTTATTTGCTGGTTTTATGCAAGGGATTTAGATGGTCATCGACTACCGTTAAAACTTGTGATTTGGAGAACTTTCTATCGATTGCTATTGATTTTCGCTCCATCGGATTTCTTTGTTGGTTATTCATTTGGTTCTTTGGTGTCGCCTTATCTACCCTTATGGAAAGTTGCTCATCAACCCACCGCATACCGCAAAGAATCAGTAAAAGACCACAAAGAGATTGGATAATCCGCAAGTCAAGAAGGATTCATGCCTGATTTCATTGAGAGTATTTGGCTCAAGCATGGATTCTACCAAGATGAATCAGATGAATCAAGTCTACATCAACTGTTATGGTTAAGAGGATTCAATCAAAGGAAAAAAGATAAGCCGTGTTCATAATATGGCGTACGCAAGCTGCAATATGGTCATACACAAGCTGTTATATCAGGGTATACTCCGGAAGAAAGTCAGGGTGTGCCATGAAATCAGTACCCAGCAAAGAAATGATTGGAACCATGGTCGCCTCTGCCAAGACAACAACCAGTAAGTCAGCCATTTCCCGTGCACAACATTCAGTTTTTCCACACGCTATTGTGGGAAAGCTTCGGACATAAGGAACCTCAGGCTTCCTTGGTAACATATCGGACACAGCAGACGTGTACAATTCATCAACCCTCTCCGGTATGCTATCTGGTTGGCTTCTCGACCAACACATCCATCCTTCTACTACAAACTACCAAGAGAAGCTTACGGTGCAAGACACCCAACCTTGCTCAGTGTGCCACATGGATGGATTCCAGCACAAGCTACCCAACTACCTACAGTGAACTGCCCCGGAAACTCCCAGCATAAGGAACTGGTACCTCCACAGTACAAAGGGCAAACTTCCGAGGCAAGACACCCAGTCTTATTTGGTAAGTCATTGGAGAAGCTTCCCGCGTACGAAAACCCAGTCTTCCTCGCTACTCCACCGGAGAAAGCTTCCGAGACACGGTACCCAGCCTTCTTCAGCATGCTACCCTAGCAAAGCTTTGAGCGTAAGCTACCGAGTCTTCTCCGACAGGCCATCGTTCCTGCAACAGTGTTGTCAAAAACCCGACTGTTTAGAATCCAGTAAGATTACAACATAGTCAGTTGCACATGGGTCTGGACTTTTCATGAGAATACTTCCCAAGTTATGCGAGCTACTCCCGTATGGATACAACCATGCTCGTACTCAAGTGAGTGATACACATGGGAAGCGGTAGGGACCGCAACTTCTGCGAGGAAAGTAAGCAAAAGAAGCAAATCCGCATCTCAACGGGGTATAAATACTAAAAATTCATGAAGGAACCTCCGAAGGAAAGGAAATAATGAAGACTTTGGTCCCAACGACAACCATGAGATCCAGCCCATGATGTCTGACAAGGCCCCAAAGGAGTGTAACCTAGAGGCCCAATTTATTGCAACCAAGAGTAAGCACGGATAGCCAAGAGACAAAGGGTGATGGCAGCCCAGCTAGCTCAGAGAAAGGACCCCGACAAAAAGAAAGCCAGTATACGAGAAGGTTGATTGTCGCAGTAGCAAGGACCAAGGCAGACATACATAGCGTACATCGAACCTTGTGATACGTCTCAAACGTATCGATAATTTCTGCTCGCTCCATGCATGTTTTGTGTAATATTGCTATGATCTAGATACACTTTCATACACTTTTGATCATATTTGGACTAACCTACTAACTCAGGGCACCCCAGTGTCAGTTCCTGTTTTCTGCTTTTTTTTTATTTCAGTATTCCCCCATATAAAAAGTGCTCCAAAAATCCGGGAAAAATCAGATAAAAAATCAGCGTGTCGGAAGACTCCAGAAGCCCTAAGGAGGGCCAGGGGCACACCACCAGGCACCCAGGCGGCCACCTGGCGCGGCCAGGGGCCTGGCCGCGCCAGGAGGGCGCCTGGGCCCCTGGCTGCCCCCCTTCGCCTATTTATTCTCTGTCATGGGGAAACTCCGAAGACAGAACCCTATTTCGCAATATCGCATCTGTTCCGCTGCCGCCGCGCTTCCAAGATCGAGAGGACCCTCAGGACCCTTCTCGGCACCCTGACGGAGGGAGGATCAACCTCCGGGAGCTTCTCCTCCACCAAGGACACTTCCCGGATGTGCCGTGATTATTCTACCTTGGACCATGGGTCCGTGATCAGTAGCTATGTGATGTTCTCCTCCCCTCTTTGTTCTTCATGGTTTAGACCTCGTGAGCTGCCCTACATGATCGAGGCACTTATGTAATTCTTCTGTTGTTGCTGTGCTGAGTTTGATGGGATCTGATGGATTATGAGATTATATTCAGATCGTGATAGAGTAATATATTTGGTTTTGATCTCTAATATTTTTGTTCCTAAGTAATTCTTGTATGTTCTCCGTTGCTATTTATTGCTTTGGCCAAGTGGTAGGTAGTAATTCCAAGAGGGAACGTTATGCTCGATTGTGGGTACATGCCCCCTGATGACATGCTTGAGTGATATAAACATGTGTCTAGGGGATGTGCTGTGGCCACAAGGGGGAAAACAACGGTGCTTGTACCCGCGGTTGCAAGGATTGTTTACTTTACGCAAAGTTCTTTTAATGCAGTTGTCTATTGCTTTGGGTTTAAACTTTGGGTGGGGCTCGCAACTAAATACCAGCGAGATGTTCTGGATAGATATCTCAAGGTGTATGATTAGTAGTAGATGCATAAGGATTTTCAAACATGCATGGAGCGAGCAGAAATTATCGATACGTTTGAGACGTATCAACATGCCCAAGCTTAATTCATGCTCGTCCTCGAGTAGGTAAATGATAACAGGCATAATTTCTATGGTGACATGCTAGCAACCATATAAGAACTTTGAAAAGTAAATCAATCAAGGTATGTAAATCAATCAAGGCATATGATAGTAGTACTGCCCATGCTTATGAGCCTCTTCCTTTCTTTTGTAGCATAGTTAGCATTGCGGTGCGTTTATAATCCTGTCAATTTCCCATCTGTAATTTGTTTACCTCGCATAGCAGTTTTATCATCTTTTGGGAGAGAGACATCACTAGTGAACATCATGGGACCCTGGTCTATATTCTCATCACTGTTTCCAAGCTATTTACCTTTTCAGTATTTACTTTCAGTTGCTACCATTATCATTATCCCTTGTGTGTTTGACCCTTTTTAAACAACAAGACCGGAGAGATTGACAACCTCTCTGAACTTCGTTGGGAGCAAAGTTAATTGTATCGTGTGCAGGTCCGCGTCAGGTGCACCGTTGACACGTACTTATCATTGCCACAGTCCTACTGGAGATAAACCCTATCCTCTACATAGGGTAAATTTGCTGCTATCCTACATCTTACCTTCCACTTGGGGTAACCTACGAAGGGCGAGAAATCATTACCAATTCCACGCCATCAAGAAAATTTCTGGCGCCGTTGCTGGGGACTCCGAGTGATAAGATAGGGGAGTTGCCCACTATCTTTTACCTTTACTTTTTAGTCTTGTTAGTTTACCTTTCTGTTTTTTTATTTGTGTCTTATATCGAAAATTACAAAAAAATCTGCCACGCTTGCTGCTACTATGGGTTCCACTGAAAACACCAAGTTGTGTGACTTCACTAGTTACAACAACAAAGACTTTATCTGCACTCCTATTGCCACACCTGCCACTTCAGCTACCTCTTATGAAATTAAACCTGCTTTGCTAAACCTTGTTATGAGAGATCAATTCTCTGGTGCTGGAGATGATGCTGCTTTACACTTGAATAATTTTGTTGAATTATGTGATATGCAAAAGTATAAAGAAGTAGAAGGTGATGTTGTTAAGCTCAAGCTTTTTCCTTTCTCTTTGAAGGACGGAGCTAAAATCTTGTTTCAATCTTTGCGTAGGAATAGCATAGATTCTTGGGATAAGTACAAAGATGCTTTTATTGGGAAGTACTACCCACCTGCAAAAATTATCCAATTGAGGAGTAACATTATGAATTTTAGGCAATTGGATAATGAACACGTTGCCCAAGCTTGGGAACGTATGAAATCTCTTGTTAAGAAATGCCCTACACATGGTTTGACTACCTGGATGGTTATCCATACTTTTTATGCAGAATTGAACTTTACCTCGCGGAACCTGTTAGATTCGGCCGCGGGAGGAACCTTTATGTCAACTACACTCGGTGCTGCCACCAAACTCCTTGATGAGATGATGACCAACTATTCCCAATGGCACACCGAACGCGCTCCAACAGGTAGGAAGGTAAATTCCGTCGAGGAAATTACCTCCCTAAATGATAAAGTTGATTTAATTATGTCTCTACTTACCAAGCAACCCTCTATTGATCCTCATGACGTTCCTTTAAATTGTTCGGTTGCTCAGGAACAAGTAGATTTGAACTTCATTGCTAGAAACAACTTTAATAATAATGCTTATAGGGGCAACTTTGCTATTAAACCTAGACCGTTTCCATCCACTTATGGGAACAACAACACCTACCCTAGCAACAAGAACCCCACTTCTGAATTAGAAAACATGCTTAGAGACTTTATCACTACCCAAAAAGCCTTCAACAAGAATGTGGAAGAAAAGCTAGCTAAATTAGATAATCTTTGTTTTAAGGTAGACAGTTTAGCCCTTGATGTTGAGATGTTAAAAATTAGAGCCTCTCCCCTTGAGGAGCGCAAGGCCACTCCTATTAATGCTATCTAGTTACAAATTAATGAAAATATTAGGATGATGGCTAAACTTAAAGAAAGATGGGCTAGAGAAAAAGGGGAATATGATAGAATTAAGAGCCTTCCTACACACCGCACAGTTGCAACTATCCAAATTGTTGAGGACACTGAAACTATTAGCACCCAATGCACTCCTGGTCCCATTGGACCTATTAATGGTGATGATTATACCTCAACCGTAGAAGAAGAAACCCCTATGAACATAGAGGGTTTCAAACAAGTGAGCCTAGATGACACTACTACCACCTTTGATAATAGTGATATTGATTTTGATAGTTGTACCCTCTCAGAAGTTATCAGCTTACTACACAAAAGGTCTAGAGACCCCCACACTAGCACACTTAATCTTGCCTTCACGGAGCATATCACAAATGCGCTCATCAAAGCTAGGGAGAATAAGCTTAGGATAGAAGCCTCCATACCTAGGAAGCTAGATGATGGTTGGGACCCTATGATCAAAATTAAATTAAATAACTTCTCTTGCTATGCTTTATGTGACGTTGGAGCTAGTAGCTCCGTCATGCCCAAAAGAATGTATGATATTTTTGAATTGAAACTGTTTGATTCCTGTTATTTTGGTGTTCGTGTTGTCGATTCTTTCGTAAAGAAACCTTTGGGGAAGATCGACGATGTTCTTATCATTGTCAATGACAACTATGTTCCCGTTGATTTCATTATTATGGATATAGAGTGTGAACCTTTATGTCCGATTATTTTGGGATGTCATTTTCTTCGCACCATTGGTGCAATCATTGAGATGAAAGAGGGGAATATAAAATTTCATTTCCCTCTCAAAAAGGGGATGGAACACTTCCCTAGAAAGAAAGTCAAGTTACCTTTTGAGTCCGTTACACGGGCTAGGTATTCTCTTTCTCTTGATAAAACTTGATTCTTCTTTTGCCTTATGCCTAGCTTAAAGGCGTAAAAGAAAGCACTTGTTGGGAGGCAACCCAAGATGTTTTTACTTATATTTTTAGTGGTCTTGATGATTTTTACTACTGTAGCAACATCATTGTATCTTTATTTTCAAGCTTTGTGCCAAGTATAGCCTCATATGACAAGGGAAGTGAAAGTTGTGACATGGTGTCCAGAAAACAGATTTTGTCCTCGTGACGGGAAAAATCAGAAAAAATCACCAGTTCATCTTTTTGAGCTGAATATTTTACAAAGAGTGTTCTATAAAATCACGGAACTTTCGTACGTTCTCAGTCTTTTTATTTGAGTTGCAGAAGTACCCATAAAAAATTCTTTACTACCTGTTGTTCTGTTTTTCACAGATTCTGCCATGTTTTGTCTCTCCTAACTTTTTCAATCCTTAAGCTTGCTTTTTCTTTGCAAAAACCTTTTGGCAATCTTTAGAAACAGTATCTCTTCGATAATATCTTTATATCCAGTGGGGAAAAATTATTTATTAAGGGTATTAACCTCTCTAATCAGCTTATGATGCGTTATGTATGAAGGGAGTTTTCAAGTGTGCGATGGAAAATGATGAAAGAAGATTCGGGAGTGTCAAGCGCTCAAGCTTGGGGATGCCCCCATGCATCCCCAATAAATATTCAAGGAGACTCAAGCGGCTAAGCTTGGGGATGCCCTCGTGCATCCCCTTCTCCATCACCAACCATCAGTTCGTCCTTCGTCTCATTATATTTTTATCACTTCATGCGTTATGTGCTATGCTTGGAGCGTCTCGCTCTTAGGTTTTATTTTTATATTTCATTAGTTTTCTTGTTGTTCATAACAAGTTAGATCCCATCTTACTTTGTGTGGGAGAGAAACACGCTCGACTTTCAAAATCTAGAACACATCATAGCATTCTTCATGCCTATCTTTTTGCTGTTGTGTGTTCTTTATCTTTTCGTAGCTACTGCCATGTTTAGCTTTAGTATTAGTTTGTCTTTAGCAAGAGACTTGGCTTTTGTTTAGTATTGCTGGAACTCTCTTTAGTTTTCATGTTTATCTTGTTAAGAGAGTTGGTTGTTGCACTGAGTTGTGTCTTGTTTTGAGAAGTGGGTAATTGAGGTTGCTATTTAATTTTAGTAGTAACTTGCAATAGTTTTGAGGTATTGATGTGAGTAATGTTTGAACTTTTGGTGTCAAGATCTCTAGCCTATTAGTGATAGGTGTCATATTTTGGGCAATCCGTGTTTATTTTCAAAAACCTACAAAATAGTTGAGAACTCTTGCTACTAGATGGATCGCTACTATTCTGAGGGGTCGGATATTAGAGTAAACTCATGTACCATGATTCGAGGATGCGCAAGGATAACCAAACCCCCATACACTCCTCCTCGGGGTACTTGTTTCTTTGTGAACCTCCTCATTAGATTGAGAGTTACCGATTATAAGTGCATGAGTTATTCGGACTAATGTAAGTATTGAAAGTTGACACTTCCACCTCCTCATATTTTCTAGCCTCTCCTATGCCGTGCATTGCCTCCTTCTCACTCCGAGAGTTGGCGTCCACCTTCGCTGGTACATCCAAACCCTTGGCATGATACGCTCTGTCATCATAAACCTCCTTATATCCTTCCTCAAAACAGCCACCGTACCTACCTATATAGGCATTTCCATAGCCTTTCTGAGATATATTGCCATGCAACATCCACCTCTTCATGACTTGATCTTCATGTCATACATGTTCCTGCTACATTGGCAGCAGCATACATTGCATACATCATGATAGCTACATCTTCTTTATGATTTGAGTACCTTGTAAAGTTTGAAAGATCTTCTATACCCTCTTGTAAATTAGAGTGTTGCCCTTAAGTGAGGAAAAGATCCTGTCAATTTCCAAAGTTCTTATATGGTTGCTAGCATGTCACCATAGAAATTATGCCTGTTATCATTTACCTACTCGAGGACGAGCATGAATTAAGCTTGGGCATGTTGATACGTCTCAAACGTATCGATAATTTCTGCTCGCTCCATGCATGTTTTGTGTGACATTGCTATGATCTAGATACACTTTCACACATTTTTGATCATATTTGGACTAACCTACTAACTCAGTGCACCCCAGTGCCAGCTCTTGTTTTTTGTTGTTTTTTTTTAGTTTTCCCCCATATAAAAAGTGCTCCAAAAATCTGAGAAAAATCAGATAAAAAATCAGCGTGTCGAAAGACTCCAGAAGCCCGAAGGAGGGCCAGGGGGCCACCACCAGGCACCCAGGCGGACACCTGGCGCGGCAGGGGCCTGGCCGCGGCAGGAGGGCCCCTAGGCCCCTGTTGCCCCCTGGCTGCCCCCTTCGCCTATTTATGCTCCGTCACGGGGAAACTCCGAAGACAGAACCCTATTTCGCCATGGTTGCTCCCTCTGCTCCCGGAGCCGCACTGCTCGCCCGAGCCTCCTCCCGTCACCCCTAGAACTCCCTCGAAACCCCCAGACCATCGCCACCTCACCGCTCACCGTGTCTGCTTCTCCAAGGCGGCGTCCAAGCCGAGCACCTCGCCCCCTATTTAAACCGTGCCCCAGGATCACTGCACTACACCACCAGCCTCAACACCCTCCTAATCGATCCCCTGCAAAAGTAATCAAGCTTTGGTGCTCTCCTTCCCCAGCTTCGGCGAGCTCCGCTGCCGCATAGTTGAAGTGGACTCACGCTCGCTCCCGTGCCCCCCTGGCCGAGCTAACCCACCATTCGACGCTGCTAGACCCCCTAGTGCTTCCCGAACCCCCTCCCGCTCGGAGTCTTGCCGGAAACATTGTCAGAGTCGAAGACCTCGCCGACGTCTGTGGTGCCCGCCGCCGCGAAAAAGCTAGCTTCGCGGCTAGACCATATCCTGGCGTGCCACGGGTACGGGCCGGTGCGCCGTCCTGCTCCCGTTCCATCCCCGGTGTCTAGGCCCACGGTCGTGCTCTCTCGCCGAAGGAATCCCGCCGGTGAGCTCCTCGTTTCTGGCCTCTCTCCTTCTCTTTATAACCCGACAGACATGGCCCACCTGTTACTGACCCAGCCCCAGCCCGAAGGGGTAAGTGAGTGGAGGCGTATTTGGAAAATACGCCTTCGACGTCACCCCCTAGGCATTCTCCAGAAAATCATTTAAATCAATTTTAAATGATTATTTTGACCAGACTTTGACCTTGAATATATCCTAATATACAAGTCCAAATGAGATGATTCTTTTTGCATTGGTTTTCTATTAATCTCCTATTTTATTTGGCATAGTTTTCATGCTAGGTTTCTTTGTTTATTTTTGCTAATCAAAGAGAAACCTTTATGTGACATTTCCTTTTGCCATTTTAAAATACAATTTTTCGGGCTTGAGTTATATTGAAGGCCAGGAGTATTTCTCTTCTCGTGAAAGGCAAGCCACAACCCCCTTTGCACCTTTGTAAAGCTTTGACATGGTTTTGCAAACTGTCGTAGCATTTCTGATAAAAGAATGATCTTTCATGATATGCTTGAATTACTTTAATCATGCCATTGCCATGTTATGCTTGTATGCATCATACCCCTAGTATGCTCATGATCTTGCTAGGTTGCATGTTATCATCTTGACATGACTAAGTTAATCACCTAAACATGCTTTGGATCATGAAGTGACTATAACTGTACCTTGGATTGTTCTGCATGCATTGCTTGGACTAGAGAGTTTGATGTTGCACCTGATACTTGTTGATTATGCATTTAGAAACATGCTTTGTGCCAAGTTGATCAGGTGCCACCGAACCGAATTTATCAGTGCAGCCACACTCGCTTGTATGGGAAGGCCTTGCCTCGGTCTATCGGTGTGCTCTCTTATGCGTATCACCAAGGTGGGAAGGCTATGCGCGCGCGGTTACCCTGGCCTGGTAAGCGACGATAGTCTTGAAAGCCAGTTTGGTTATATTGGGATCCCGTCCCCGTTTGGGACAATGTTGTTTGCCATGTGATGGCAGGTGTGTCTGGAGGACACAGGGCTACCGAAGACATGGCTTGCGAAGCATGTCGGGTGATACGGTAAGGGAGGCACGCGGTAGAACGGTCTCGTTGGAGAAGTCCTAGTCCACTCCTATGGTATGAGTTCCGAGGTTCCCGTGGGATAAGTTCCAAGGTACTGGATGGATGAAGAACTCCATAGCGTGGTTAAAGTGCACAACCTCTGCAGAGTGTTAAGAATATACTCGAATAGATGAGTCCATGGTATTGGACAAAGTTCGTACTAGATCACACCATGAGTCAACATGAATCCGGTTTGATGAGTGTGCTAAGGGGATGGTCGTGCGATGACCCGTATAAGTTATTGGTTATGCGATGACCCGTTTGGTCATGCAATAACCCGTGAAAGTTGTTGGTCATGCGATGACCGGATTGGTTGGGTGGCAACGCGATCACACCTATGTCGTTGGATGGTCGTGCGACGACCCGTGCAAGTGGAGTGGTCATGAGATGACTCGACGTTTGAGTCTGTAATGACTCCGAGGTAAGCCGTATGATCATGCGATGATCATACGGGGTCCATGTGACCTTAAACGATGGTTTCTATTGCATTAATTATAATCTTGATAATATGCTAGATTCATCATGTTAGCATTGCTTGAACTGTTATGTCATGTTATTGTTTTGCCTTGGTGTTTTGGTTGTTGGGAGCTTGCAAGTACATTCAATGTACTGAACTGGCGTGTCATGCCAGACTTGCAGGCAATGTCGTGATTGCGTAGGACGACGTTCCCGGTGTTTGCGAGATAGGAGGTGTCCCAGTCAGTGTCCCTGTGGAGTGGAGTTCATCACCATTGTCATTGTTCCGCTGCTAAGTATTATTCCGCTACTATAGCGTTATCCCGTAGCTTAGAGTAGATCTGCGGATAGCATTAGGAGCAAGATGTCCGCTGCCTCGCTTCACTGGCATTGTAATATACCCCCTTGTACCCGTTTCATCGGTAATAAAAGTGGTTCAGTTCTATATCAAGCAGTGCCGTGTTCCAGAAGACATGATCTCTGGGCTGGAGCATGGGGCCTTCCGGTATTCTGAGCCGAGGTGCCACACAACTTTTGAACTTTCTTGCAATCGGAGGCTAAAACTTGGCACAAAGCTCGAAAATAAAGATACAATGATGTTGCTATAGTAGTAACAAGCATCAAGACCACTAAAACTGAAAGTAGAAACATTTTGGGTTGCCTCCCAATAAGCGCTTATTTTATTCCTTTTAGCTAGGCATGAAGATTTTAAAAGATGCTCACATAAGAATAAGGATTTGAAGCAAAAGAGAGAATCAAGAAGCAAACATGAAACACATTTAAGCCTAACCCACTTCCTATGCCTAGGAAACTTGTATAGAAATAAATCATGAAATCACAAAGTAACAAGCATAGGAAGGTAAAAGAAGAAGAACTTCAAAACTTTAATCATAAAGAGAGGTGTTTTTGTAATATGGAAGTTTCTAGAACCAATCTTTCCTCTCTCAAAATAATTTTCTGTAGCATCATGAACAACATCAAGAATATAACTATCACATAAAGCATGTTGTTCATGACGTACAAGCACACGTGTATTGTTTTCAACATGGTTTTTAGAATCATAAGATAGATGCAACCCATCACATTGATTTGGAGAATTCAAGAAGATAATAGGACAATCAAGTGTGGGTGCAATAGCAAAAATTTCATGCTTAACATAAGGAACTATAGCAAGTTCATCTTCGCAAGCATAATCCATATTGGTGTCATGGTCATCAACAAAGCAAGTATCAAGTTCTTCAGAAAGGGTTTTTTCAAGTGAGTCCTCGGAATCATAAGATTCCTCGTCAAAGCAATCATTGGCCTCTTCTTGGGCAGCTAACATTTTGTTTTGAAAATCCTCAATTTAATCATTGCAAACATAATTCTCAAAGAAATAAGCAAGAACTGCAGTCCTCTTTTGGGATTTTTTAATTTTGTCCTCATTGGGGTATTTTCCTCACTTTAAGGGAAACACTCCATATAAATATGAACATGATCAACACGCTTTTACAAGGTACTCACAATGGAACTAAAACTATATCATAATGCATGCAATGTATGCCTCTACCGGTGTAGCAGGATATGCAATGATAGTAGCGTGAGATGTAGCAAAAATATGTAAGCGCAAAACCCAACTATCATGCGACTTTATGATAAAACAAAAGCAATATGCCGATGAAGAATAGAATCAAGTCATGAGAATGATGGATGTTGCATGGCAATGTATCTCAAACTGGATATGGAAATGCTATGATAGGTAGGTATGGTGGCTGTTTTGAGGAAGATATAATGAGGCTTATGTATGACAGAGCATCGCATGCCAAGGATTTGGATGCACTGGCGAAGTTTGCACCAACTCTCGTGATGAGAAAGGGAAATACACAGTACTGAATAGGCTAGCAAAATATAGGCTGGTGGAAGTGCCAAGAATTGAATACTCACATTAGTCAAAGGAACTCATCCACTTATTATCGGTAACTCTCAATCTAGTCAGGAGATTCACAAAGAGCCAAGGTCCCTAAGAGGACTGTATGGGGGTTTGGTTATCCTTGCGCATCCTCGATCCATGATACATGAGGATACTGTTTTACATCCCCACAAAGATTAGTGATCTTTTTAGTAGCTGGAGTTCTCAATTATTTTTTGTAGTTTTCGAAATTTAGCACGTTGAGCCAAAATACGACACCTATCACTAATAGGCAAAAAAATTAGTAGCAAGATATTACTAAACTCAATCTATCAATCTAGATTACCTACTCAAAGTAAGATACACACCTAGTGCAAAAAATTCTACTCTCTAAATAAGATAAGCATGAAACTCAAGAGAGTTCTAGAAATTCTAATCTCATCCCTTAGAAAATAAATAAACATGAAAAACAAGAGTAACACGTGGCAGCATCTAGAACAAAAAGTGAACACTCAAAAAGATAGAAGTGAAAACATGAGCACATGAGCATTCTAGGCAAAAGTGGAGCGTGTGTCTCTCCCAATCAAGGATTCTAGAGTCTCACAAGCTATGACCAGCAAACAAAGAAAAACGAAACTAAAAACTAAAACTAAAGATCAAGATGATCCAAGCATAGCGCATACCATGTGAAGCAATAAAAATATAGAGTAGGAAGGACGAACTAATAATTATGGATGAAAAAGGAGATGCTCGGGGGCATCCCCAACCTAGCTTAGACGCTTGAGTCTCGTTGAATATTTCTTGGGGGTGCCGAGGCATCCACAAGCTTAAGCTTTTTGCACTCCTTAATCTTCTTTCACCATCTCCCCTCGTAACGCTTGAAAACTTCCTTCACACGAAACTCTCATAAACTGATTAGAGCGATTAATGCCAAAAGATAATAAAGTTTCACTCGGGTACTGTTGAAACACATTGGAACACTCAAATTAATCATTAGCTACTGTTCCCCAACTTTGTTTAAGGTTTTTCCCCAAAAACCCATTAACAAAGTGCACAAAAGGAGCAAATGCAATTACAAGGCAAAAATCTGGAAAACGGGATAGTTTGTGAAACTCAAATAACTGCAGGCACTTCTGTAGCTCAAATCAGAAAACTCAAAATTAATGAACGGTGAGATATCTATAAGCATAAGTTCCCCTGTCATAAAATATTTCAGTAGCATCATGAATAAACTCAACAATATAACTATCACATAAAACATTCTTATCATGATCCACATCCAAAAAGGTATTCCTACTCTCAACATAAGCATAATCTTTCTCTTTGCTAATAGTGGGAGTAGGAATATCATAAATAACTTGAACACAATAGACTAATTGTGTATTAGGGGGATGGTGTTCAGTAAGGGAGAAATTCCTTCCATAATTATTACAAGTTTCATACATATAATTTTTCCTTATGTCATATATATCATTACAATCACTATAGATATAAGTCATAATATCATCAAAGTAAAGAAGACCATTATCATTGCTAGCAAATATATTATCTTCATTCTTAATAGCAAAATAATTATTAATTATCACATTACTAATGGCTAAAGGATTTTCAATTCCATCATCCCCAAGCTTAAAGATTTTCATATCATCATTTTCAGAGTTGATACCAAAAAGATTTTCAAGATCATAAGTAGCATTTTCATCATTTTTCCAATCACAATAAGTAAAATGCATATCATAATCAAAATCATCTTCAATAACGCCTACAGACCAATGAAAAAATAGCGTGATATGACAAAATAGTGTGGCCCTAAAAATATGCTATTAACGTGTTATTTCGCGCTATAGTGTGCTGTTATCGAGACATTGTACACAGATTGAGTTAGCGAGGCATTGGCCAAAATGAACGCTATAGCACGCTATTAGCGACGCTATAGCACGCTATTTTTTCATTTCTATAGACTACCATTAATATAATAATGAATACAATCAAGGTTCGCCATCATCAATAAATTCACACCCAATAGGGAATTTTTTTATGGGAGCAAAATGCTTAGGAAAGGATGATACCGTTTCCTCTTTCTTTTTGCTCCTCTTCCTCCTCTCTTTCTTCACCTCCGCCTTAGGATGGAGTTGTTGGAAATGAAGCTTCTTCGCATATTCTGATTTATCATTAAAAACAATGGGAGAAACTTGGGAGTAATTCTCCCTTCTACTAATGGAAACATAAGAAAAAAATTCCCTTCATACTTTGGTGAAGTGCCATCCTTCCTAATCTTTCTTATGTAAGCACTTTTACGACAATTCACAACACAATAGAGATGGAATTTATGCAGAGTGCTATTTGTTCCCAAAATATTTATATCCAGCCAAGAAGTTTTTTCTGATAACTCTTCACACATCAAGAATAAAGTAAGTTCATCATAAAGATCAGAAGTGATAATGTTATCACACAATTGGTTAACAACCATACCTTGAAATTACATGCATTGGAAATTAAAGTGACCCTCTTTATTACAACGTTCACAAATAAAAGGATAGAGGTCACATCTAGCAAATTCATTTAGATCATTAATCCATATGCTAGTTATTTCATGCTTATGTTTCTTACAATACTTATCTTCTTCAATCCTAGTATTTTCACAAGGTCTATGCACTCCAAAAAATTAACATGCTTATAAGAAACTTCATTTTCAGAAATTGGATCATGTCTATTGCAATCATCATTAACAATTTCATTTTCTTTGCAAATATATTAAAAAGGTTCATGATGCTTGATCCAATTCTCTTTAGGCATATTAAGATGAGAAGAAAAAGATTTGAAGAAATCAACAAGGAGTTGAGAATCAAGCCAAAACTTAGCACTAAACTTATTAAAACTTTTGGTTTCATCAAATGACATAATACAATCATACTCATAATTTTATACCTGACCCTTTACATTTGTCGATCTCCTAGTTTTCAGTATTGTGTTGAATTATTTCAATGAGTTCCCATTTAGCATCAGTCTTTTTGTTCGTGAAAGAACACATAGAAGAAGCTTCAAGCATATCTTTATCCTCACGAGAAAGCCTTGCATAAAAATTAGTAATAATTATATCATTGGGGAGCCCAAGGTTTGGAAATTTTAGCATTAATGCTTTCAATCTCCCCCAAGCTTTGGCGATGCTCTCTTTATCATGAGGATAAAAATTATAAAAATAATTCATATTCTCATGGACTTCGTGAAGAGGATAAATCTTGGAGTAAAAGAGACACTTGAACTCTTCTCAATCTAGTACGTGAGAATTATCCAATAGCCTATATCATTCCAATTTTTTTTCCTTTCAGTGATAAGGCAAAAAAATTCCTCGGGACTTCATCTCTTTTCATACCTGAAAGCTTAAACAACTCACAAAGTTATGTAAGTTTCAAAAAATGAACATTGGGATGGACTGTTCCATCCCCTGCATAATGATCACTCATATCTCTTTCAATTATCCCAAGTGTTATTTTGAATGGGGTACATTGATACGGTGAGGATAGTTCTCCCACTTCTCGTTGGTTACCCCAAGTGGAAGGTAAGATGTAGCATAGCAGCAAATTTCCCTCGGTGAAGATACCAAGGTTTGTCTCCAGTAGGACTCGCAGAAATACAAGAAGGTGACAACGGCGCCAGAAATTGGGCTGTCGTCAGGACCTGCACACATAAACAAATAACTTTGCTCCCGACGAGTACAGAGGAGTTGTCAATTCCTCCGACCTTGCTGTTTACAAAGGATCAACACAAGAGATAATAGTGCAACTGAAAGTAAGAACTGAAACTAAATTGAAGGTGTAAACAATGGTGTGAATATGGACCGGGGTCCCGTGATGTTCACTAGTGATGTCTCTCTCCCAAAAGATGATAAAAGTGCTAGCGAGGTAAACAAATCACAGATGGGCAATTGACAGGATTATAAACGCACCGCAATGCTAACTATGCTACAAAAGAAAGGAAGATGCTCAAAAGCAATGGACAATACGCCAAGGTAAGTAGACCGAAATCCATCTGCATATACTACGAATCATCCACCTTGAGATATCTATCCAGAACATCTCGCTGGTATTAAGTTGCGAATCCCACCCAAAGTGTAAACTCAAAGCAACAGACAACTGCATTAAAAGAACTATGCGTAAAGTAAACAATCCTTGCACCCGCAAGTACATTATCCCTGGAGGCAACAACGCATCCCCTAGTCTCATGTTTCTGTCACTCAAGCTAGACATCAAGGGGCTGAACCCACAATCAAGCATAACGCTCCCTCTTGGAGTTGCAACAAATCACTTGGCCAAAGTAAAATACGGCAACAGAGAACATGCAAGAATTTAATAAAGAACACAAATATAAAAGAGAACCAAATATATTACTCATCACAATCTGAACATAATCTCATATTCCACCAGATCCCACAAACTCAGCATAGCAACACAGAAAATTACAAAGGTGCCTCGATCATGTGAGGCAGATCACGAGGTCTCGAAAGTGAAAGCACAAAGAGGGGAGGAGTACATCACATAGCTACTGGTCACGGACCCATGGTCCAGGGTGGACTACTCACGGTACATCCGGGAGGCGTCCATGGCGATGGATGGTCTCCCGAAGGGGATTCCTCCTTCCGACGGGGTGCCGGGGCAGCTTCTCCTGGCAGCCCCGATCTTGAAACGGCGGCGGCGGCGGAACAGAGAGGAGAACGGGAATAGCAGATCGATATTAGGGGTTTCCGTCACGGGGGGTAAATATAGGCCAAAGGGGGAACCGAGAGGGGCCACTGAGCAGCTAGGAGGCCTCCTGGCGAGGCCTAGGGTTGGGCCGCGCCAGGGACCCTCCTAGGGCCCTGGTGGGTCCACCTCTTCCTTCCTTGGTGATTCGGGAATCCTTCGGGTCGCTGATTTTTATATAATTTTTCCGGGATTTATTTGACACTTTTAATGTCCGGAAAACCTGAATTACAAAAACAGCAGAAAACAGGAAATGGCAACTGGGTGCACTGAGTTAATAGGTTAGTCCAAATATGCTCAAAAGTGTATGAAAGTTCAAGCAAAACATGGCAAATTAACACAAAACATGCATGGAGCAAGCATAAATTATAGATATGTTTGGGACGTATCAACATCCCCAAGCTTAATTCCTGCTCGTTCTCGAGTAGGGAAAGGATAACAAACATAATTTCTGTGGTGACATGCCACACAACCATATAAGGACTTTTAAGTAAAGCAATCAAGCATGCAATTCAATTCAAGTGTTAACAAGCAAGAGTCTATATTAGCATTGACACAAGCAACAAAAGAACAAAGGGTGCAAGAGCTCTCGCTGTCCATGACTCGAATGTCTCAAATGGTGTTTGCGTGCAAGAAGAGGGATATGGGAATACGAGATAAAAAATAGTTGTTGAGAACTACTATCTACTAAAGTTTCACACTTGGTCTCCTTTGGATTCTTATCTTGACTCGTCCCCAGACCAGTTGTAACACCCTCAGATCCAGTACAGTAATCACTACAGTGATTCCACTGTTAGTGATCATTACTGTTGATGATCAAGCCTTGAACACCTTTGATCACAGCTTATTGAAATTCCAACCCTGATAAAATTTTCAAATTGGGTGAATTATAAATTCTCTCCAAGACTTGTGGATTCATGTCCATCATTTGATCATGGTTAAACCAAAACCACCTTAGTCATTTTATTAACCCAAGCCAAGAATAATTATGAAAACCCTAGAGTTGGCATATCAAAATTGTCATGGAATTTGGAATGGAAATGAAATCATAGTAAACCAAAATGGTGGAATCAAATTCTAAAATGCCTAACAATCATTAGACCACGATTATATAGCAATGGTTATTTTATTAAAATGGTATAGTAATATTAAGGAATAATAAATGAAATAAAACAATAGCTTTAGGAAACTATTAAATTGCCATGGAATAAAATAAACAAGTGGGAATTTTAAATGAACTAAAATTTATGGAAACAATTTTATACAATGCCTAATAATCTGTAGGCCATAATAAAAGTGAATTGGGGTTTTATTATAATGTTTTAATATTATAGATAAATAAAAACAGTAGCAAAACAGTGGCATTTAATTCCTTTTAGATAAAACAATGATGCAAATGATTTTATAATGCCACCAAACTTTGTGTGGCACCTCAGTGATATACAACAATGAAATTAGGACCAAATCCATATGCTATAAAAATGTAAAAGTAGATAAAACAAATACAAAATAAATAATAAACAGAAAAGAAAAATAAAAATAAAGAAAACCTAAATGGCGCACAGGGCAAATCCCTCTCCCTGGCCCAGCCGGCCCACACCCCTTCCCCCCGGCCCGGCCGCCCCCTTCCTCTCTCCTTCCCCTGCTCCCCTCCCCCACCACGACGACAGTGCCATGGCAGGGGAGCACTGTCGCCGGCGCCCCACCCCCACCCACCTGCCCTACCTGCTCCCTCCTCCTCTACAAGAGGATAAGGATGGGGTCGAAGCCACCACCCCTCCTCCTCCCAACCCCAAGCCCCCCCGCCTCCTCTCTGTTCCCCGGCCGCGCGCCCGTGGCCGCGCCGTCGTTGGCCGCGTGGCCGGAAAGCCCCAACCGCCGCGACGCCATGTCCGGCCGCCCCGTGGGCCTCGACTCCGTCTCCTACCGCCACCAATCGAGTCGAGCGCCCTGCTCCGTCCGAATCACGCGCCCTTCCCTCCACGGCCGACGGACCCCGGCGACAAATGCGCCGTCGCCGCTGCACCAACGGCCTCCTCGAGCACCTCATCTGCACTCTGTGAGCTGCGCCATCGATTTCCCCCCTCCCCTCCTCTAATTCGTCGTCATTTGGCTCCATTGCCGCCGTCTCCGAGCTCCCCCGCCAAGGCCGGGAGCACGGGCCTCCTCGGGCGCTCACTGTCGCCGCTGCCGGGCAGCTTGCCGGGGCCGCGCGGTGGCTACGCTCTGTCCACACCCCTGGCTTGCCCCGCGCGCCCGTTGTCCCCCTCCCCAGCCCCGGCGTGGCTTCGCCGTGCCCACGGCCTCGCCGTCGGCCTTTGCTCACCGCCGGCGCGGGCTAATTAACCAGGGGCTAACCCCACTGGCAAAGGGGCCCCACCCCCCCTAAGCCCCTTGGTTAACTTAACCCCCCACTTTAATTAAGTTAACAGCAGATAACCCCCCGAGTGACTTACAGTGGGCCCAAGGCCATTTGTATTTGTGTTAAAAAAACTGTTAGCTAAATAACCCCTGGGTCACTTACGTATGGGCCCCAGGCCTTTAACTGTTAATAAAAATGATTTTAGCACATGTATCACTGACTAGTGGACCCCACCTGTTAATTAGTTGAATTTAAAAGTATTTATTAAAATGAGTGTATGACATGTGGGTCCCCCTGTACTATTTAGATTAAATAAAATGATTTTGTTGCATGTGTCTATGACACATGGGGCCCACTGGTCAGTTGACCAGTCAAAGCCACCTAGCCTATGACAAGTGGGTCCCCTCTGTCAGTTTGACCTGGTCAACCCCCTCTGTGGATAATGTTGGATTTAATATTAAAAGAAATTCAGAAATTCTTTTAAAAATGATTTAAACTTGGAAATTCAATATCTTTTAGACCGTAACTCAGATTCAAAAACTTTATACATGAAAATTGATGAGAAAAATATAACGAATACAGATACGCTATCCGTATGTCTACCACCCCCCTCTAACTTACCAAACATCGACATTCCCCCTTCGGGCCGTCTGTCGAAAATTCCCGGTACCGATAAAAGTTGTCCGGATGAAAAACTTTTGTATACGAAAGTTGCTCAGAAGGGATCACCGAGTTCGGATATGATACCCATACCCCCACCACACCCCTCTAACATGCCGAACATCGAATCGTCCCCCTCCGGTACCGTCAGTCCGATAATTGCCCGATACTGATAAACCCTCCGGATGAATTTATTCTGAACACGAAAGTTGTTCGGAATAGTTCATCTAACCCGGATACACCACCCACACCTGTGTCGGATATCCACGACACCTCCGGTATGATATCTCCCCCCTCCGGACACCTTGTCCGATAATCACCCGGAGCCGGTATTTCATCCCCGGATGAATTCCCGCTCCGAGCAACGTGCATTGTACTGCGTTAGAACCCCGTTTACAATTCATCTGTTATGTCTTGCATTTGTATTGCTATTATTGTTATGTATTTATTGTTTCTCCCCCCCTTAATCTCCGGTAGACACCGCTGCTGCCGTCGACTACACCGATGCTGAGTACGACTACTTCGTCGACGACCGTACCACTACTGTCGAGCTACCAGGCAAGCAGAGCCACTCTCTTCCCCAGATATCACCTATCTTTCCGTACATTTCTTGCACTAGGCATTGTTACTGCTGCTGCTACGTTACAATCCTATTAAATTGCATAGCTTGTTTTTGTCGCCCCTTGATGTGCCTTCCTTTACCTATGATGCCTATTTATTACTTATGCATTATTCAGCAGTAAACCCTGCGCATTGTTAGCTAGGTTTAGAATAGAGGGTCGTGATCACTTTGGGAGTGATCGCGGGAACGATATATTACACCTGCAACAGGTACAGATCAATGCAGACGCCATAGGGAACCTACAACGGCGAGACTCTGCCGAGTCGCTTCGAGTTTGGCTTACGAGTGGAATGGACTCATATTTCAATCTCGTCGGCTCAATAGCGTAGCATCACCAGGATGATATGAGGTTTACCTCTTTAGTTCATTCCGCTGATGTCTCAGTCGAGCCAGCTCAAGTGTACCATCGAGGGTGATTCCTCCTGGTTTCACTTAATGGTAGGAACTCGAACCAACTGGTGTCCTTAAAGGTAAGAAATCCGGCGACCCAACGGTGCCCGCGAGAGGTATTGCGACGGGACGACAGGGAGGGTACGAGCAGTGTACCGGTGTGCTTGGACCCTGATCGTTGGCCGCGAGAGTTACCAAACCACGAAAGTCGAGCTCCTCCAGGAGCACACGCGAGACAAGGTAAGGAGACGGTTCACCTTGTTGGTAACCGCAGTGACTTGGTGGGACGACGGGGCAGGCACCGATGTACTGGTGGTCCTGGCTGCTGTCGTTGTCCGCGGGTCAGTTAAGTCGAGGCAACGATAACGGTTGTCACGCAGGTTAATTAAAATGCTAAATGGTTCAGTGAATGTCTTGAGTTGGCTATATGCCATGTACGCACTACCTACCCGTGGGAATTACGAGTTATGGGCTCCTCTGCTTCGTAGTGTCGTCCGAGGACTCTTCAGACGTCAGCAGTACTTCGGGCTGATTGCCGGGAAGTGGTGTTGTCTTATTTGCTCGCGCGGTGGTGTCTTATTTGGATTTGCTTTAAATTCACCGGCCACCCACGCACCGTGCAGGAGTACATCAGGGTTAGGGTCCAAGGCCCTGAGTACTTAGGATTTAGACCGGCGGATGGCCTCTTTGTTGAGTTTGAATGATGGGCTATGAAGTGTCGGATAGCCTCGGTGGAGCGTTCCCTAACAAGGTTCCCGCCACCCTGGAGATCCGTGCGTGTAGCGTAACACAAGTGCACCTCTGCAGGGAAGATTTATCTATTCGAATAGCCGTGTCCACGGTAACAGGACGCTTTATGCTGAAGCTGGATCTTACCACTAGAAACTATTATTATTAAATTGTATGGTTCCGGGTTCTCTTCCTCGCGGGGATGTCGAGGAGGTGAACTCGGAGGCATTGTTAATTATTACAACTTATTATTATACAATGCTGCAGAAACTTCTGCTGCATTATTACTTTATGCTTTATATAAAATGTTGGATGATTCTTACCTCATGCTGCAAGACATCGTCGGAAGATGCTAGTCTTCGTTAGGCCTAGCTTCTTACTCTTGCTCTGTATTTCTGTCTTTCAGTCCTCTATGTACAGCCTCTTCTTTCCGTTGATACAATGCATAATGCTTAGTAGCGGACGTAAGACTCGCGGGTATGATAGATACTCACCTTTGATTTATTTCCCCTTTTCGCTTTGCCTGATCGGCCGCTGCAGTCGACGTTGGAGTCCAGGAGCAGGAGATCCCCGATGTCGACCACCGCAACGTGAAGATCCCCGATGCCTTCTACGACGTCGAGTTCCCTTTGACCAGGAGTACTTTGGAGGTTCCCAGGCAGGAGGCCTCGCCTTTTCGATCGTTGTTGTTTATGTGCTAGCCTTCTTAAGGCAACCTTGTATTCTTGTGTCTGTATTCAGATACTTTTGCTTCCGCTGACTTTGTGCTCTCGAGCTGTTGTATTCGAGCCCTCGTTGCCCCTGGCTTGTATTAAACAGCTTGTATTATTTTATTTGTAGAGTTGTGTTGTGATATCTCACCGTGAGTCCCTAATCTCGATCGTGTACCTTGCGTGTATGATTACTGTACACGGCTTGATTTTGGGGGCGTCACAAGTTGGTATCAGAGCCGACTGCCTGTAGGAATCCCCTAACCACTCCTCGGTCGAAGTCGAGTCTAGTATTTGCAAAACTACTTGCTAACTTAATGTTTGGCTTACGGGCCCACATCGATGTCACTACGTGTGATATCTATGGTGTTAGGATCTTTTTCTCCGTACCTATGCTCTGGGACTCTTATCTCTTATCCTTGCTGGTAAGTTTTATTAACGCTGACTTTAGGTTCTCTTACCTCCTTCCTTCCGGAGAGCACTGCATTCCCGATGATCGCCTGATTCACCTGAAGATCCCGACGATTGCTCTCTGAGAAATTCCCGAGAACCTTCGTGTTCATCGCCTTTGCAATCCTCTACCACCGATAAGTCCGTATGGATGATTGCATCCACCTCCCGATCTGGAAAACACGATTCCCTTGTACTCAAGCATCGCATTATTCCGATGCTCCTATCACTCGATGCCTTTGCATTCCTTCTCCTCCCGATTGAGTGCCGATACTCACATTGGATCCTTTGCGAACCATCCGACCTTTTCGTGGATTATTATCCGACAAATCTTACATGGCTTCTTCCATGTGCCGATTGGATTCATCGTGTGAAATACCATCCTTGCACCTCGATGATTTGTGTTATCATCGACAACCTCCCTTGACTCTCTGCCAATATAACTTGGTCATGTATATCGTGCTCTGCTTTCCCTTGGGAAAGATGTACACTTGATACTTGTGTATCATCACAATTTCTTTTCCATTGGTCTGTTTAACCTTTCTTGTAATGTATCTTATCTAAGAAGTGAAATTCCCTGCTTATGTGAACATTTTGGTGTGCTACATTGTCTGTACAACCAGTTACGATTGTTGATGAATTTTCGGTGACCACCGATGGACGAGAACTTTGCCAATTGGTCCGCCTCGTATTAACGAGCAGGAAAATGGTTCTCTTCGTCCCTTGCCCTTGGCACTGATGATGTTGCCGACATAGTTGACAAATTGTTCTCTGACAAACCTTGCATCGTGCTCGCATGGGATGTCGCCACCCTTCTTACCTTCTGTGGGCCCATAACCCACAGTTCCACAGGACCGAAACCTGACTCTTGTCCTCGACCTTGTGATATTCCGTCCGATATCAGACTCAGTGCTTGTGTCTGATGATCGGGGCCCTTTTCCCATCTTCCGTCATCGGCATCGAATACGTGCCTATCCGCTTAAAACTTCTCACGATGTACTTCCCTGAGGTTAAACTCGGAAGGACTTTGTACCCCATACCCTTGAGCAACCCCATTCGATTGACCTTGTGTCGACCCGACCCCCTTAAGCTTTATCTCTTAACCGGTTCGTAAGTGCGATGAAGCCTCGAAGAAAGGATGAAAAACCCAACGAGGTGCACCGATGCAGTGAAGTGAAGGCCTCAACGTGAAGGATTAATTTCTTAGAGTAGGACAACAGGAACCAGAAGATTTGTTAGGAGGCGAAACCGAAACTCTACCCCCTTACACTACTTTTAATTCTCGGGACGAGAATTCTTTGTAGTGGTGGAGATTTGTAACACCCTCAGATCCAGTACAGTAATCACTACAGTGATTCCACTGTTAGTGATCATTACTGTTGATGATCAAGCCTTGAACACCTTTGATCACAGCTTATTGAAATTCCAACCCTGATAAAATTTTCAAATTGGGTGAATTATAAATTCTCTCCAAGACTTGTGGATTCATGTCCATCATCTGATCATGGTTAAACCAAAACCACCTTAGTCATTTTATTAACCCAAGCCAAGAATAATTATGAAAACCCTAGAGTTGGCATATCAAAATTGTCATGGAATTTGGAATGGAAATGAAATCATAGTAAACCAAAATGGTGGAATCAAATTCTAAAATGCCTAACAATCATTAGACCACGATTATATAGCAATGGTTCTTTTATTAAAATGGTATAGTAATATTAAGGAATAATAAATGAAATAAAACAATAGCTTTAGGAAACTATTAAATTGCCATGGAATAAAATAAACAAGTGGGAATTTTAAATGAACTAAAATTTATGGAAACAATTTTATAAAATGCCTAATAATCTGTAGGCCATAATAAAAGTGAATTGGGGTTTTATTATAATGTTTTAATATTATAGATAAATAAAATCAGTAGCAAAACAACGGCATTTAATTCCTATTAGATAAAACAATGATGCAAATGATTTTATAATGCCACCAAACTTTGTGTGGCACCTCAGTGATATACAACAATGAAATTAGGACCAAATCCATATGCTATAAAAATGTAAAAGTAGATAAAACAAATACAAAATAAATAATAAACAGAAAATAAAAATAAAAATAAAGAAAACCTAAATGGCGCACAGGGCAAAGCCCTCCCCCTGGCCCAGACGACCCACACCCCTTCCCTCCCCCCCGGCCCGGCCCAGAAGATAAAAAAGGTGTGAAAGGCTCACATCAAAGAGGACAATCATAGGCGAGAGAAGGCCATATGATAGATATGATGTGAGGAGTAGGGATTGCCATGCAACGGATGCACATGTGAGCTAAAAGCTCTCCAAGGAAACTAGTGGGGGTGCATCTAACTTGCTTTCTCATGAATACCTAGAGCTCTTTTGAGGAGGCTCATCATTGGAATATACAAGCCAAGTTCTATAGTGTGAAGGGTCCCCACATAGCTATATGCATGTATGATGATCTCTATAGAGTACAAGGGATAGAGGATGAAGTACTAGTGTGGATCTCTCAAAAGGAATAGTAGTGTGCCCCTTTCTCTTTTTTTTTCTTTTTCTCTTTTTCTATTTTTTGTATTTTTTGGTGGCCTCAATAGCTCTTTCTATTTCTCACATTTGTCCTCTTTGGGATCTTTTGATTTTGTCCTCTTTGGGATCTTTTCCTCACTTTAGGGGCAGCACTCTATATTTTACAAGAATATAGGAGATCTTTCACACTTACAAAGGTACTCACATAAAGAAGATGTAACTATCATGATGCAAATGTATGCCTCTGCCAGGGTAGCAGGATATGCAATGATACTAGCGCGTCATGTAGCAATGATTAGGGCAAGGCTCAACTAGCATGCGGCTCATCGATCAAGCAGGTAGCATGTATGACATGAAGATCAAGTCATGAGAAGGTGGATGTTGCATGGCAATGTATCTCGGAAAGGCTATGGAAATGCCTTGTAGGTAGGTATGGTAGCTGTTTTGAGGAAGGATATAAGGAGGCTTATGATGACAGAGCGTATCGTGCCAAGGGTTTGGATGCACCGGCGAAGTATGCGCCAACTCTCGAGATGAGAAAGGGCAATGCACGGTACCGAAGAGGCTAGAAAAAGTATAGGTTGGTGGAAGTGTCAACTTTCGAATACTCACATTAGTCCAAAGAACTCATGCACTTATTATCGGTAACTCTCAATCTAATCAGGAGGTTCACAAAGAGACAAGTACCCCGAGGAGGAGTGTATGGGGGTTTGGTTATCCTTGCGCATCCTCGACTCATGGTACGTGAGTGTACTCTAATATTCGAACCCTCCAGAGGTTAGTGATCCATCTAGTAGCTAGAGTTCTCAACAGGGGTTTTGGTTTTCGAAAATCACACGGATTGCCCAAAATATGACATCTATCACTAATAGGCTCGAGCTCTTGACACCAAAAGTTCAAACATTACTCTAGTCAATACCTCAAAACTATTGCAAGTTACTACTACAAAGAGAATAGCAACTTCAACTACCTACTTTCTAGTCAAGACACAAAACTCTGTGCAATAGGAAAACTTTCTAACAAAATTAAACATGCAACCTATAGAAAGTTCAACCTAAGACAAAACAAAAGCTCTAGAAGAAAACTAAAGCACAACAACTAAACAGGGCAGTAGCTAAGAAAAGAAAATGAACAACTCACAGCTAAGAGAATAAGCATGAAAATCCTATGAGGAGTTCTAGTTCAAACGGAGCGCGTTTCTCTCCAACGCAAAAGAAAGATGGGGTCTAACTTGTTATGACAGCAAAAAAATAAAAAACAAACCTAAAAAAAGTAAAGAGCGAGACACTCGAAGCATAGCACATAACGCATGAAGTGATAAAAATATAGTGCAACGAGGGACGAACTGATAATTGTTGATGAAGAAGGGGACGCACGGGGGGGCATCCCCAAGCTTAGACGCTTGAGTCCCCTTGAATATTTATTGGGGGGGTGCACATGGGCATACCCAATCTTGAGCGTTTGACACTCCAGGATCTTCTTTCATCATCTTCCATCGCACACTTGAAAACTCTCTTCATACATAACTCATTGTAAACTGATTAGAGAGGTTAGTACCCTATTAAAATAATTTTCCTCTACTGCAAATAAAGATATTCTTGAAGAGCTACTATTTCTCAAGATTGGAAAAAAGTTTTATCAAAGAAAAAGCAAGCTTAAGGTTTGCAAAAATTAGGAGAGACAAAACGTGGAAGAATCTGTGAAAAACAGAACAAGAGGTAGTAAAGAATTTTTTAAGGGTACTTCTGCAACTCAAATAAAAAAACTCAAAACATACGAAAGTTCCGTGATTGTATAGAGCACACTGTGTAAACAATTCAGCTCAAAAACATGAACTGGTAATTTTCTATGATTTTTTTCGTCAGAGGACATAATTTGTTTTCTGGACAGCATGTCACAACTTTCACTTCCCTTGTCATATGAGGCTATAATTGGGACAAAGCTTTAAAAGTAAAGATGCAATGATGTTGCTACAGTAGTAACAATCATCAAGACCACTAAGAACAGAAGATAAACAAAAAGGAAAACCTAAATTCGTTGGGGGATGCCTCCCGAAAGCGCTTCTTTAAAGCCATTAGCTAGGCTTAAAGCAAAATATCAAGTCTTATCAAGAAAATAACTAGCCCGTGTGACGGACTCAAAAGAAAACTTAATCTTTTTCCTAGGGAAATGTTCCATCCCTTTCTTGAGAGGGAATTGGAATTTGATATTCCCCTCTTTCATGTCGATAACAACACCCACGGTGCGAAGAAAAGGACGTCCCAAAATAATTGGACATGAGGGCTCACACTCAATGTCCATAATAGTAAAATCAACGAGAACGTAATTGTCATTGACAATGATAAGAACATCACTGATCTTCCCCAAAGGTTTCTTTACGAAAGAATCGACAAGACGAACACCAAAAGAACAAGGATCAAAAGGTTTCAATTCAAGCATATCATACATTCTTTTGGGAATAACAGAGGTACTAGCTCCAACATCACAAAGAGAAAGCAAGAGAAGTTATTCAATTTGATTTTTAACATAGGATCCCAACCCTCTTCTAGCTTCCTAGGTATGGAGGCTTCTAGTCTAAGCTTCTGCTCCCTAACTTTGATTAGAGCATTGGTGATATGCTTTGTGAAGGCAAGATTAAGTGTGCTAGTGTGTGGGTCTCTAGACATCTTGTGTAGGAAACCAATAACTTCAGGTAAGGTGCAATTGTCAAAGTCTAGATCACTACTATCTATCAAGGAGGTAGTGATATCATTTAGGCTCACTTTTTTGAAAGCCTCTATGTTCATAGGGGTTTCTTCATCTATGGTTGAGGTGGTAGCATCACCATTGCTAGGTCCAGTGGGACTAGGGGTGTGATGGGTGCTAACATTGTTGACATCCTCAACAACTTGGATAGTAGCTACTGTGTGGTAGGTAAGAAGGCTCTTAACTCTCTCTTCTTCCTCCTTTTCTCTATCCCATCTCTCTTTTAGTTTTCCCAACATCCTAATGTTTTCATTAATTTGCACTTGCATAGCATTCATAGGAGTGGTTTTCCTCTCCTCGAGGGGAGAAGTTCTAATTTTAAGCATCTCACCATCATGGGCTATGTTGTCTACCTTCGAAGAGAGGATATCTAATTTGTCTAATTTCTCTTCTACACTCTTGCTGAAGGCCTTTTGGGTAGTGATAAGGTCTTTGAGCAAGGTCTCTAGTTCAGAGGTGGAGTTTTTGGTGCTAGGATAAGTGTTGTTGTTCCCATAGTTGTTGGATGGGAAAGGTCTAGGACTGTTTCTACCAAAATTACTCCTATAAGCATTATTGTTGAAATTGTTTCTAGAGATAAAGTTCACATCTACTTGTTCTTGAGAAACCAAGGAATTTAAAGGAACATCCTGAGGATCAATAGGAGCTTGCTTGGTAAGTAGAGACATGATCAAGTCAACCTTTTCATTAAGAGAGGAGATCTCCTCGACAGAATTTACCTTCTTACCAGTTGGAGATCGTTCGGTGTGCCATTGAGAGTAGTTCAGCATCATCTCATCAAGTAGCTTCGTGGCAGCACCAAGTGTGGTTGACATGAAAGTTCCTCCCGCGGCCGAGTCTAACAGATTCCACGAGGTATAGTTTAAGCCTGCATAAAAAGTCTGGATAACCAGGTAGTCAAACCATGTGTAGGGCAGTTCTTAACAAGAGATTTCATTCGTTCCCAAGCTTGGGCAACGTGTTCATTATCCAATTGCATAAAATTTATAATGTTACTTCTCAACTGGATAAATTTAGGAGGGGGATAGTACTTCCCAATAAAAGACCCCTTACACTTGTCCCAAGAATCGATACTATTCTTAGGTAAGGATTGCAGCCACTCCTTGGCTCTTCCTCTCAAGGAGAAAGGAAAAAGCTTCAACTTGGCGATGTCTCCATCTACTTCCTTGTACTTTTGCATATCACAAAGCTCAACAAAATTATTTAAGTGCAAGGCAGCATCCTCTCCAGCACCTGAGAATTGATCTTTCATAACAAGATTAAGGAAAGCAGGTTTAATTTCATAAGAAGGTGTTGAAGTGGCAGGTGGAGCAATTGGAGTGCAGATAAAGTCACTGTTGTTGTGACTAGTGAAGTCACACAACTTGGTGTTTTCATTGGAACCCATAGTAAGAGCATGTATTTTTGGTATTTTCGATAAGGGACACAAAAGTAAAGACTGAAAGGTAAACTAACAAGACTACAAAGCAAAGATAAAAGATAGTGTGCAACTCCCCTATCTTGTAGACTGGAGTCCCCGGCAACAATGCCATAAATTGGCTTGATACGGTGAGGATAGTTCTCTCACTCCTCGTTGGTTACCCCAAGTGGCAGGTGAGATGTAGCGTAGAAGAAATTTCCCTCAGTGAAGATACCAAGGTTTGTCTCCAGTAGGACTCGCAGAAATACAACAAGGTGATAACGGCGCTAGAAATTGGGCTGTCGTCATGACCTGCACACATAAACAAATAACTTTGCTCCCAACGAGTACAGAGGAGTTGTCAATTCCTCCGGCCTTGCTGTTTACAAAGGATCAACGCAAGAGATAATAGTGCAACTGAAAGTAAATTGAAGGTGTAAACAATGGTGTGAATATGGACCGGGGTCCCGTCATGTTCACTAGTGATGTCTCTCTCCCAAAAGATGATAAAAGTGCTAGCGAGGTAAACAAATCACAGCTGGGAATTGACAGGATTATAAACGCACCGCAATGCTAACTATGCTACAAAAGAAAGGAAGAGGCTCAAAAGCAATGGGCAGTACGCCAAGGTAACTAGACCGAAATCCATCTGCATCTACTACGAATCATCCACCTTGAGATATCTATCCAGAACATCTCGCTGGTATTAAGTTGCGAATCCCACACAAAGTGTAAACTCAAAGAAACAGACAACTGCATTAAAAGAACTATGCGTAAAGTAAACAATCCTTGCACCCGCAAGTACAAGCACCGTTGTTTTATCCCTGGTGGCAACAACACATCCCCTAGTCTCATGTTTCTGTCACTCAAGCTAGACATCAAGGGGATGAACCCACAATCAAGCATAACACCCCCTCTTGGAGTTGCCAAATATCACTTGGCCAAAGTAAAATACGGCTGATTTCACGAGAGTTTACTTCTCGCCCCTCGTTGGTTTACCCAAAGTGGAAGGTTGAGATGTAGCATAGCGGCAATTTCCCTTAGCGAAGATGCTAAGGTTGAGAATCGAACCAGTAGGACTCCAACAGATACAAGAAGGTGGAGAAGTGAACAATTGCGCCGTTCACAACCTAAGGTTGCTTACTTCACTTGGACCTGCACACACAACAAATAACTTTGCTTCCCAACGAGTACAGAGGAGTTGTCAATTCCTCCAGCCTTGTTGTTTACAAAGGATAAAACACACGGGATAATAATGATAGTGATAGCAACGGAAAAGTAAATAAAGCAGTAAATAGATAGCGGGTGTAAACAGTATTGGAAGTATGTACCGGGGCCCTATGATGTTCACTAGTGATGTCTCTCTCCCAAAAGACGATAAAATAGCCATGCGAGGTAAACAAATTACAGCTGGGCAATTGACAGGATTATGTGCGCAAACCAATGATAATTATGCTATAAAGAAAGGAAGAGGCTGAAAAGCAAGGGAGATACGCCATGACAAGTAGACCGAAATCTATCTGCATCTACCTACTAATCATCCACCTTGAGATATCTATCCAGAACATCTCGCTAGTATTAAGTTGTGAATCCCACCCAAAGTGTAAACTCAAAGCAATAGACAACTGCATTAAATAATTTTGCGTAAAGTAAACAATCCTTGCACCCGCAAGTACAAGCACCGTTGTTTCCCCCCTTGTGGCAACGTCACATCCCCTAGACTCATGTTTCTGTCACTCAAGCTAGTCATCGGGGGGCATGAACCCACATTCATGCATAACGCTCCCTCTTGGAGTCACTACCTACTACTTGGCCAAAGCAATAAAAAGCAACGGAGAACATGCAATAATTACTCTAGAACATAAATATAAAAGAGGAGAATCAAATATATTACTCAAACACAATCTGAACATAATCTCATAATCCATCGGATCCCATCAAACTCAGCATAGCAACAACAGAAATATTACATATGTGCTTCGATCATGTAGGGCATCTCACGAGGTCTAGTCCATGAAGAACAAAGAGGGGAGGAGAACATCACATAGCTACTGATCATAGACCCATGGTACAAGGTAGACTACTCACGGTTCATCCGGGAAGCATCCATGGTGGTGGATAGGCTCCCGGAGGTGGTTCCTCCCTCCGGCAGGGTGCCGGGAAGAGGTCTTCTGGTGCTCCCGATCTTGGAAGCGCGGCGGCGGCGGAACAGAGGAGAGATCGCGAAAAAGGGTTCCCGTCACGGGGTTTTTGCGTCACGGGGAATAAATAGGCGAAGGGGGCAGCCAGGGGGCCCACCAGGGGTCCAGGCGGCCCCCTGGCGCGGCCCCACCCTGGGGCGCACCGGGAGGGCGCCTGGGGCCCTGGTGGGTCCCCTCTGCCCCCCTCCTCGGTGATTCCGGTAGCTTCCTGTATGCTGATTTTTTATTGGATTTTTCCCAAATTTTTGGAGAACTTTTAATATGGGGGAAACCTGAAATAGAAAACAACAGAAAACAGGAACTGTCACTGGGGTTCACTGAGTTAATAGGTTAGTCCAAATATGATCAAAAGTGTATGGAAGTTCATCAATATCATAGCAATATCACACAAAAGAGGCATGGAGAAAGCAGAAATTATAGATACGTTTTGGACGTATCAACATCCCCAATCTTAATTCCTACTCGTCCTCGAGTAGGCAAATGATAAAAGCATAATTTCTGTGGTGACATGCCAACAACCATATAAGAGCTTTTAAGTAAAGCAATGAAGGCATGTAATTCAATTCAAGTCATAACAGGAAAGCGTCTATATTTAGTATTGAAACAAGCAACATAAGAACATAAAGGTGCAAGAGCTCTCGCTGTCCGTGACTTGAATGTCTCCAAATGGTGTTTGCGTGCAAGAAAGGGGATAGGGATATACGAGAGAGTAAAACATAGTTTTTATTGTTGAGAAATTAATCTACTAAAGTTTCACACTTGGTCTTCTTTGGAATCTTATCTTGACTCATCCCCAGACCACTAGCTAGGTACAAGTCAAAATGATCCACTCCTTTTCGACATTCTGAGCACTCATGCAATGGATGAGCGTAAGCAAGAAAGTTGACACTTAGGATGGCAAAGAGAGAATATGGTGGAGGAGGAAAATAAAAAGGGTGTGAAAGGCTCACATCAATGAGGACAATCATAGGCGAGAGAAAGCCAAATGATAGATATGATGTGAGGAGTAGGGATTGCCATGCAACGGATGCACATATGAGCTAAGTTGAGCTCTCCAATGGAACTAGTGGGGGTGCATCCAACTTGCTTGCTCAAGAAGACCTAGGGCTCATTTGAGGAGGCTCATCATGGGAATACACAAGCCAAGTTCTATAGTGTAGATGTAACTATCATGAATGCCAAGTTCTATAGGCTCATCCAACTTCTTTCACACTTTACAAAGTACTCAAATCATAAAGAAGATGTAACTATCATGATGTATGCAAATGTATGCCTCTGCCAGTGTAGCAGGATATGCAATGATACTAGCGCGTCATGTAGCAATGATTAGGGCAAGGCCCAACTAGCATGCGGCTCATCGATTAAGCAAGTAGCATGTATGCCATGAAGATCAAGTCATGAGAAGGTGGATGTTGCATCGCAATATATCTCGGAAAGGCTATGGAAATGCCTTGATAGGTAGGTATGGTGGCTGTTTTGAGGAAGGATATAAGGAGGTTTATGATGACAGAGCGTATCATGCCAAGGGTTTGGATGTACCTGCAAAGGTGGACGCCAACTCTCGGAGTGAGAAGAAAGCAATGCACGACACATGAGAGGCTAGCAAAATATGGGAAGGTGGAAGTGTCAACTTTCGAATACTCACATTAGTCCGAAGAACTCATGCACTTATTATTGGTAACTCTCAACCTAATAAGGAGGTTCACAAAGAGACAAGTACCCCGAGTAGGAGTGTATGGGGGTTTGGTTATCCTTGCGCATCCTCGACTCATGGTACGTGAGTGTACTCTAATATTCGACCCCTCAGAAGACTAGTGATCCATCTAGTAGCTAAAGTCCTCAACTAGCTCTTGACACCAAAAGTCCAAACATTACTCAAAACAATACCTCAAAACTATTGCAAGTTACTACTACAAAAGAATAGCAACCTCAATTACCTACTTCAAGTCAAGACACAAAACTCAGTGCAACAGGCAAACTCTCTAAACAAGATAAATGTAACACTCTCACTGTCAGTGAACAGTAATCACCATTACTGTTTATCACTACTGTTCAAATGTTTTTGCTTTGATCAACTGGTTCAGTTCAAATTCAAATTCACCTTTGTTATTGTTGAAAGCAATGTGAACCATGGGCCTTGATAATCATGAATCAATAACAAAGTCCAACCCCTTTCATTTGAAATCAAATCAAATGCTCAAAATGCCTTTGGTGGAATATTAAAACCAATGTGAAAAATAATCTTTCTCCAAAAATTGTGAAACTACTTTTATAAAATCACTAATATTCTGTGGACCATGATACACCAATTTGGGGATTTTATTAGTCTCTAAATTAATTCAAATAAATCAAAACAGTGGCCAAAAACCCTATATAAACCATTTAATATTTAATTTAAATATTAAATGACTTTTAATATTGCCCAACCTTTTTGTGGAAGTAACCTATGGTGATTACTAAATTATGGGACACATTCAAAATTTTACAAAATTGCCTAAGTGACTAAATTAAATGCAAAGAGAAAATACTAAAGAAAAAAAAGAAAAAAACTAAACTAACCTAGCCTAATCTGGCCCGAGGCCCAGTCCCCTCCATTCCCCCCCTGGGCCACCAGCCCAGCAAGCCCACCCGGGAAACCCCCGTGTCTTCTTCAACCACTTCTCATGGTGACCCCGTGGTCACCATCTGAGCCGGCCACGCCATGGCCAGGTCGCCGTGGCGACCATCCAGCCCCCTCCGGTGGGGATAAGACCGCGAGGCCCCCGAGCCCTCCCCTGGAACCCTAGAACCCCTCCTCGCGCCGCATCCCCTGAGCCTCTCTCTCTCTCTCTGCCGGTGAGGACCGCGCTCCCGCGGCCACGGCTCCGGCGCCGATGAGGCTAACGACAAAGACTGACCGCGCCACGGTGTCCGGAAGCTTGCCCGTGCACGTCCTAGTCTCCCCCAGCATCGCGCTCGAGCTGCCGGCCACCCCTTCGTCGGAATGGAGCTCGCCTTCCCCGCCAGCCGCCGTCGTCTCCTCGTCGATTCCGCCACTGTGTTTGCGTCCCCGAGCTCACGACCTCCACTGCGCGCTCCGCTATAAGCCCGCGGTCATTTCCCCCTTACTCGCACGCGAATTCGAGCACCGTAGCCCCGTTCTCCACTGAGCTTGCTCCGGCCGCCGCCGCGGCAAACCCTGCCGCCGTTCTAGCCCTTCCCGACGACCAACTCGCGCCGCAGCAGACGCGTGAGGCCCACCCCGTTCCATTCCCGCCAACGGGCGCGTGATTTGACCCCCTGTAGCGAGCTCTAGGTCACCGACCGTGGCACGGCTCGCCGCCGGCGAGCTCTGTCCTGTGCTGGGCTCGCTGACAAGTGGGTCCCGCGCTGGCTAATCCCCTATCAGTGCTAATCTCTGTTTAGTTAAGCCACTGTTAGAAAATAATAAAAACTGTTAGCTGTTAGACTTACTAGTGGGCCCAGCCACTTAAAACTCTCTGTTAAAATAACTGTTAGATAATAAGCCATTGACTAGTGGGCCCCCTGGTCTGTTTAAATAAATGAAACTAGATAATTACCTCTGTGACACTGACTACTGGGCCCCAGCTATAAGCCATTTAATAATAAATAGAATTATAAAAATTAGTCACTGACATGTGGGCCACCCCACTGTTTCAATTAAATAAAAATGATTTATTTAAAATGTGAGGCTGACATGAGGGACCCCCATGTCAGGTTTGACCAGTCAACTCTCTGTGGATAATGTTTCTGTTTTAATAATAAAAGAAATTCAGAAAATCTTTTAAAATGATTTAAACTTCAAAAATTAATATCTTTTAATCTGTAAGTCAGATTCAAAAACTTTATACATCAAAATTGATCAGAAAAATATAAAGAATACGAATACGCTATCCGTATACCAACCACCGCCCTCTATCATACCGAACATCGAACCGTCCCCCTCCGGACCGTGTGTCCGATGGTTTGTCCGGTACTGTTAAAGTATCCGGATGAAATTATTCTGAACACGAAAGTTGTTCAGAATGTTTCAACTAGCCCGGATACACCACCCACGCGTGTGTCGGATGTCCACGAGACCTCCGGCATGACCCCCCCTCCGGACACCCTGTCCGGTAATCACCCGGAGCCGGTACTTCATCCCCGGATGAACTTCCGCTCCGTGCAACGTGTATTGCATTGCGTTAGAACACCGTTAACATTGCATACGTCATGCCATTCATCTATTTGCTATGATTGATTTATATTTACTTTTTCTTCCCCCTTTGTTCTCCAGTAGACCCCGCTTCTACCGCAGACTACACTGCTGCCGTGTACGACTACTTCGTCGACGACCCTGCCCCTACCGTCGAGCTTACAGGCAAGCAGAGCCATTCTCTTCCCTAGATATCACCTATCTTTTCCGTACTTTCTTGCGCTAGGCATTGTTACTGCTACTGCTACGATTACAATCCTATTCAATTGCATAGCCTGTTTTTTGTCGCCCCTTGGTGTACCTCCTTTATCCTATGTTGCCTATTATAATTATGCATTATTCAGCAGTGAACCCTACGCATTGTTAGCTAGGATTAGATAGCAGGCCGTGACCACTTAGGGGAGTGAACACAGATACAATATATACAACTGCACAGGTACGGTACAATGCAGACACCGCCTAAGGTCCCCTAGTTCGGCTCTGCCGAGCCACCTTCAAGTGTGAGCTATCAAGGAGTAATCCTTGTACTCCACTCGTTGATGAATCTTTATAGCCGCTCTAGGTACCTGAGCAACGGTTGTCCTTAAAGGTAAGAAGTCGGGCGACCCAACGGTGCTCGCGAGCGGTATTGCGTCGGGAACGACAAGGAGGGTACGACCGACGTTACCGAAACACGAAAAGTCGAGCTCTACCAAGAGCACACGCGAGACAAGGTAAGGAGACGGTTCACCTTGTCGGTAACCGCAGAGACTTGGTGGGACGACAGGGCAGGCACCGATGTACTGGTGGTCCTGACTGCTGTCGTTGTTCGCGGGTCAGTTAAGTCGAGGCAATGATAACGGTTGTCACACAGGTTAATTAAAATGCTAAATGGTTCGGCGGATGTCTTGAGTAGCCTTTTGGCTTGTACACACTACCTACACGTGGGACTAGGAGTGTGGGCTGCCCTGCATCGTAGTCTCGTTCGAGGGTCTTCAGACGTCAACAGTATCGCGGGCTGATTGCCGGGAAGTGGTGTTGTCTTCTCTTGCTCGAGCGGTGTATTTGTATTTTCTTTGATTTTTCTTCACCGGCCAGTCACGCACCGTGCAGGAGTACGTTCGGGTTAGGGTCCAAAGCCCGGCGTACATAGGATATAGTCCGGCGGATGACCTCTCTATTGATTGCCGAAGGATGGGCTACTTTGTGTCGGATAGCTTCGGTGGGGTGTTCCCTAACAAGGTGTACGCCACCCTGGAGATCTGAGCGTCGTAGAGTCACGCCAGTGCACCCCTGCAGGGAAGATTAATCTATTCGAATAGCCGTGTCCACGGTAATAGGACGCTTTATGCTGAAGCTGGATCTTACCACTACAAACTACTACTATTAAACTGTATGGTTCCGGGTTTTCTTCCTCACAGGGAAGTCTAGGAGGGGAACTCGGAGGCATTATTATTATTAATTATCACAACTTAATATTATACAATGTTGCAGCAACTTCTGCTGCATTGTTATTACTTTATGCTTTATATGAACTGTTGGCTGATTCTCTTCTCATGCTGCAAGACTCGTCAGAAGATGCTAGTCTTCGATAGGCCTAGCTTCTTACCCTTATTCTGATTTCTATCTTGCAGTCCAATTATACAGCCTTCCCTTTCCATTTGATGAAATGCATAATGCTTAGTAGCGGACGTAAGACTCGCGGGTATACTAGATACTCACCTTTGCTTTATTTCCCCCTTTATGTTTTGCCTGATTGGCCGCTGCAGTCGACGTTGGAGCCCAGGAGCAGGAGTACCCCGGAGGTGGATACTACTACGTCGAGACCCCCGCTGACTAGGACCAGGAGTAGCTACGGAGGCTCCCAGGCAGGAGGCCTTGCCTTTTCGATCTGTATCTCTGATGTTATTTGTGCTAGCATTCTTAAGGCAAAACTTGACTAACTATGTCTGTACTCAGATATTATGGTTTTTATAACTTATGTATTCGGGTCTGCGCGACCCCCCTTTATTGTAACATATTGGTTTATCCTTTTGTGTTTAGTGTTGTGCTGTGATATTCTCACCATGGCACCCTAATCTCAGCCGTGTACCCTGTGTGTATGATTACTGTACACGGATTGATTTTAGGGGCGTGACAATAAACATGAAAACTCAAGAGAGTTCTAGCAACAAACTAAACAAAAGCTCTTTGAAAAGATAAGCATGAAAGCTAAGAGCAAGACATGACAGTAGCTATGAAAAAGATAAAGAACACACAAAACAAAGATAAGCATGGAAAGTCCTATGTTGTGTTCTAGATTTTGAAAGTGGAGCGTGTTTCTCTCCAACACAAAGAAAGCCGGGTTCTAACTTGTTATGAACAGCAAGCAAAGCAAAAACAAACCTAAGAAAAGTAAAGAGCGAGACGCTCCAAGCATAGCACATAATGCATGATGTGATAAAAAATATAGTGAAACGACAGATGAACTGATAATTGTTGATGGAGAAGGGGATGCACGGGGGCATCCCCAAGCTTATACGCTTGAGTCTCCTTGAATATTTCTTGGGGATGCATGGGGAATCCCCAAGCTTGAACGCTTGACACTTCTTAATCTTCTTTCATCATCTTCCCTCGCACACTTGAAAACTCCCTTCATACATAACTCATCATAATCTGATTAGCGAGGTTAGTACCCATAATAAAATAATTTTTCTCCACTGGAAATAAAGATATTCTTGAAGGGCTACTGTTTCTCAAGAATGCCAAACAGTTTTTGCAAAGAAAAAGCAAGCTTAATGTTTGCAAAACGAAGAAAAGACAAAACATGACAGAATCTGTAAAAAACAGACTAGCAGGTAGTAAAGAATTTTTTAGGGATACTTCTGCAACTGAAATAAAAAACTCAGAACATACGAATGTTCCGTAATTGTATAGAGCACGCTGTGTAAACAATTCAGCTCGAAAAGATGAACTGGGATTTTTCTCTGATTTTTCTAGTCACGAGGACAGAATCTGTTTTCTGGACAGCATGTCACAACTTTCACTTCCCTTGTCATATGAGGCTATAAAAGGCACAAATCTTAAAAAGTAAAGATACAATGATGTTGCTACAGTAGTAAAAATCATCAAGACCACTAAAAACAGAAGAAAAACAAAAAGTAAATCCTAAATTCGTTGCGGGCTACCTCCCGAAAGCGCTTTTTAAAGCCATTAGATAGGCTTAATGCAAATATATCAAGTTTTTTCAAGAAAATAACTAGCCCGTTTGACGGACTCAAAAGGCAACTTAATATTTTTCCTAGGGAAGTGCTCCATCCCTTTCTTGAGAGGGAATTGGAATTTATAATCCCTTCTTTCATATCAATAAAAGCACCCACGGTGCGAAAAAAAAGGACGTCCCAAAATAATTGGACAAGAAGGTTCACATTCAATGTCCATAATAGTAAAATCAACGGGAACATAATTGTCATTGACAATGATAAGAACATCATCTATCTTCCCCCAAAGGTTTATTTAAGGAAGAATCAACGAGACGAACACCAAAAGAACAAGGATCAAAAGGTTTCAATTCAAATATATCATACATTCTTTTGGGCATAACAGAGGTACTAGCTCCAACATCACATAAAGCATAGCAAGAAAAGTTATTCAACTTAATTTTAATCATAGGATCCCAACCATCTTCTAGCTTTCTAGGTATGGAGGCTTCTACCCTAAGCTTCTCCTCCATAGCTTTGATGAGAGCATTAGTGATATGCTCCGTGAAGGCAAGATTAAGTGTGCTAGTGTGGGGGTCTCTAGACATCTTGTGAAGGAAACGAATAACTTCAGAAAGGGTGCAATTATCAAAATCAAGGTCACTACTATCAAGTAGAGTAGTAGTGGTGTCCTTTAGGATCACTTGTTTGGTAGCTTCTATAGTCATAGGAATTTCTTCTTCTACGGTTGAGGTCATAGCATCACCATTAATAGGTCCTATGGGACTAGGGGTGCATTGGGTGCTAAGAGTTTGGATATCCTCAACCACTTGGATAGTAGCAATGGTATGGTGTGTAGGAAGGCTCTTAATTCTATCTTCTTCCTCCTTTTCTCTATCCCATCTCTCTTTAAGTTTAGCCATCATCCTAATGTTTTCATTAATTTGCACTTGGATAGCATTCATAGGAGTGACCTTCCTCTCCTCAAGGGGAGAAGTTTTAATTTTAAGCAATTCTACTTCGTGGGCTAAATTGTCTACCTTCGACGAGAGGTTATCTAGTTTGTCTAGTTTTTCCTCTACACTCTTGTTGAAGGATTTTTGGGTAGTGATAAAGTCTTTAAGCATACTCTCTAATTCAGAAGTGGAGTTTTTGGTGCTAGGATAACTGTTATTGTTCCCATAGTTGTTGGAGGGGAACGGTCTAGGATTGCTACCAAATTTAATCCTATAAGCATTGTTGTTGAAGTTGTTTCTAGAGATAAAGTTCACATCTACTTGATCTTGAGCAATCAAAGAATTTAAAGGTACATCTTGAGGATCAATAGGAGATTGCTTGGTAAGTAGAGACATAATCAAGTCAACTTTTTCATTTAGGGAGGAGATCTCCTTGATAGAGTTTACCTTCCTACCTGTTGGAGGTCTTTCGGTGTGCCATTAGGAATAGTTGGTCATCATCTCATCGAGAAGTTTTGTAAGGCCCGATATGCGGTACTGTTCCAGATCTAGACGTTTCCATCCAGATCCGGGGACGAAGCACATATCGGTCCCACCGCAACATATGACACTGCCATATGCCCCGGATTTTCAACATGATATCACAAAATTACAGATACAAGGATACAACATCTCATACAATCGGCATACAACTGCCTTAGATACATTACATCAGCGGAAGATACATGTCTGATTACTGACTACAAGAAAATGCCTACTGGCAAAGAGAAAAACATCGATCCCCATAACCACACGGGTCCAGGCCCTCCGCCGGGATCCTCCTAACTAGTCTTCGTCGAGTCTCAGCGTGAAACGTCGATCATCATACTCGTTGTCGATCAAGAACCCTGAAAAGAGTTTGGGGGTAGTATCATGAGTACAGAAGTACTCAGAATCCAACTGTAGAGGTCAACTGACCCAGCAAGGACTTCATCACCCGTCATTCTAGGACAACTAGTAGTTTACGGTAAGGATGGGGTAAGTGGTGAGGTTGCTGCCGCACTAGCATTTATGAAGTGGCTAACGATCTAGAGAGTAAGATAAGAAGCCAAGCATTCGATGAGGAATCGCCTCCAACAAGTCTCCTATCCACCTACTACGCAAACATAACACCTATCCTATCCTTGTCCTCCTTTTAGCATCCCGACGAAGAAGAAGCAGTCAAGGCACACACACGTTGATCAAGTTATTGAATATGATTCAGTTGATGTTATCTATGAACAAGGAGTAGGTCTCAAGTCGTCCATAACCTCGGACACGGCTTCTCGAAATGATTTAACCCTGCAGGGGTGTACCAACTGCCCATTACAAGGCTTCACACGCACGCTCATCTCTCTCAGTTGCTACCCATCACAGGCAACCATTTTATGATTTAGTTCCAAGATATCCGAAACGACAGGTCCCTCTAGCTAACAACGAACAAATCCGGGTGGCCCCCGGTGAGTCGACATCCAGCTCAGGAGCCGGCCGCTCTCTCGATCTGGTCTCTACCATATGACTCCAGGTTTGGATTTCCGCTTAATCTCACATGAGACCGGGTCCTCAGCCGGTCATGATGGGCCAGCAAGGAACCATGTCCTTACTGGTCCAGGTTGTTTTAAAGGATGACTGCCAGGAGCTACCCGACAGACATATATGCATGGTTTTCAAATGGTAAATCAGCTTGGGCCACCACTAGAAATGTTTGAAGCTAGGTAGGTAAGAAAAGGGGACCCCATAAAATCCCACACGCGGTTAGGAACGCTCAGTCTTAAAACCAATACCCAGAACTCGGATCCTAGGTGACTCGAATGGAACAAAGCGTCGGGGCGGGATAGCCTAGACCTTCCATCCTTCGTCGAATATAGTCAAAATTTATAATAATCATATCATCAACAATAATATAATAGTGTGATAGCCCAATCCAAGGAGTAACAGGGTAACATCGTAGCATCCTAAGCATGCATACTAAGCAGGGGCTGAGCTACGAGCAATAGTAACATAGTAGTACAAGGTTTGCTGGGAGGGGACATGGCTGTATCGGTTTGAAAGAGGCTGTAAACATGTGGTAGGATCAAACATCGAACCTATCCTAGACTAGCATGCAAACCGCTGGTTGAAATAGAATGGATCATAAGTAATGTATAGTCCTTGCCTGTTGATAAGTCGGGTTCCGAAGGTGTAGTTGATCGCAAGCTCGCACCGTCCCCGAGAGTAACAACGGGAGCACACAGGAAGGAAACACTGGAAAGCAATCGACGAGCAAGCATCTATTACTACGAAGCAAACACGAGCAAGCATCAACAAGAAGGCAACACGAGACATCACACCTATCGTCGAGAGCGGTTACTAATAGGTTAAGTGGAGTACTCGTCACACACGACGATACCGCACATTTATACTGGTTCAAGTGGTTTAGCTACACAAGGTGAGCAAAGGTTGTTAACATGGCAAGTCACTCAAACATGGCATAGCACACAAACATGGCAAGAGGTGAAGCATAAGGTAAACTATCTATGCTAGTCAATTAAAGTGAGGCACAAACTAAACATGGCATAACACTAAGTGCCCCACGACAATTAAAGGATTTGATATTTTTTTGCCCTAAACCATATTTTAGGTTGTTTAACAGCAGAAAAAATAGCATAAACACAAAGTACACGAAAAACTAATCAAGTTACATGTAAAGAACACTACAAACGGAGTTACGGTTAAAAAGATATGGCAGATTACAGTTTACAGTGGCAAGCAGTTGTAATTAGCAGGAAAATAAGCTACCGGGCCAAATCTGCCTCTGCTGGGCAAAAAAACAGTGCGCGGAATAACTAAATGATGCCTACGCGCGCAACATAACTAATTCGGCCTACTGGGCCAAGCCCAACAACAGGAGCAATAAAAATAAAATAAAAAAGAAGGTGGCGCCTCACCTCATGGGCCGAGGCCCAAGCTGGCAGCGGTGGGCGAAGTTTAGCAGGGCGTCGCCACGGGCGACGAATAGGCACGGTCGGGGGGCGCGGTTCGGGCCGCGCTTGGGACTTGGGACGTTTGGGGGCGCGAGACCCACTCGGGGGGGGGGGGGGGAGGGGGCGAGCGAGTCGGGCGGATGCGAGCTTGTTCCTGCACGAGCATGCGTCCCGGGGGCCGCCGCCGGCGGTTGACGGCGCTCCGGCTCCGACGAGCCTGGTCGGCGCGTGGAGGCGGGGAAGGGCGGAACGGGACGGAGGTCGCCGGATCCGGGGCTGGGAAGGTCACCGGCGTTGAGCAGGGGCGGCGCGGACCGAGCCATGGCAGAGGACGACGAAGCTTGGTGGCGGCTCCCATGGCACCGGCGACGCGAGGTCCTCGCGGGCAACACACAGAGGAGAGGTGAGAGGGAGTGAGAGGGAAGGAGATAGGAGAGGAGGGGCACGTGAGGCTGACCGGTGGCGGACGGCTCGCCGGCCAGAGTTGAGCCGCGGCGGCGGCTTCGGGCCCGGGCGGCGGCCTAGAGGAGAGAGGAGGTGCGGTTGGGGGTTTGGGCGAGATCTGGGCCGTCGGATCGCGAGATCTGACGGTCCAGATCGCAGGGACGAAAAATCTCAGATCTGGAGCTAGGTTGGACAAAAATGGGGTATAAAATTGGGCAAAAATGGATCTGGGGCCGCCTAGGTGCTTAGGGAAAACCCTAAGTGGGGTGGTGGTCTTTTTATAGCCCAGGTGGCTGGCAGTTTGCAAAAGCATCCCCAGTTTTTCTCTCTCGCGCGCGGGGTTTACGTTCCTGACCGCCGGGGTTCCGCAGGACCTTCGATTCGGGTAAAACTTCGAACTGCGCGATCAGCGCGTCGAGCCGGCGTAGTTCACCTTGCGCGGGAACCGTTTCGAGAACACTTTTCGGCGCGCTATAACAATATCTCATTTACTTATTAAACGGGGTTTTTGTTCCGTTGGCTGTTGCTGGTCTCGTGCGGGTTTTCCCAATGATGATCGGGTGAAACCCGGTGTCGCAAAGGTAGAGTGTCAGGGTGGCAAGGGTCGGTCTCCGTCCGGTACGAGATAAGAGAGGGGAAAAAATAATCGCCGATTGATAAATCGGGGATGCAAACACCGCAACCAAATCAGACAATCAAACAATTCACACCGAAAACAAAATTTTTAATTTTTGTGAAATCTGGGCTGTTACAATACAACACCACCAATAAGGGATCTCGTCCCGAGATCCAGGACGATCCGGGGGTGTAACAACCCATCTGCAATAAATATAAAACACCATGAGATTGTACTTTGTCTGTTGACTTTGTAACTTGGCATGATGCTAAACATTATAATTTCATGTGGTGATTTAAATTTGCATTGGGATTGGAGCCCATTTGGTTTGTTTGTTTTTGCATCCAAAATGGTTCAAGAAGGGTGTTTGAGGAATTTTCATTGTTGCATGCATGCTCTCCCTAACCCCAATTTTTTCATAGCCATTTCTTTTGCTATGGCAAGGGTTTTCAAAGCCTCAAATCATTTTTTCCATCATCACAAATATGGGATCTAGTTCAAAGTGATTTTGAATTCAAAAATGAGCTCTCAATTTTGTTGTTGCCAAAAATGCCCAAACCATTTTTGGAAATTGAGGAATAATGCAAGGCTAATTATACATATTTTTATGTATTTTTCCCACTTGTATTTAATCCAGAAAAACCCTGGATATTTTCTGTTTTATTTAAATAGAAAATGGGTCCACAGCTCGTTTTTCTATTTCTTTTTCAATTCCTGCTGGAGGCCCAGCCCACCAAGCCTCCGCTCCACAGCCCGCTTGGAGCCTTTCCAGCGAAGCGGTACGCAGGGTGGCCCTTAGCCGTCCGATCAAGATCCGAGCGCTCGTCTTCGTCGTCTTTCCAGCGTGGACGAGGTCCCCCCGAGCTCCCCTCTCACAACCGACACCAGCGTCGACGTCAATGACGGCCAGCGTGGCTGGGGGCCTCCCCCCTTTATAAGCTGGCCCCGAGCGCGTCCTGGGAACCCTTGGAACCCTTTCCTCCCTCCAGGTTCCGCCGCCGCCGCCGGATTTGACCCCGAGGTCCTCCCCTGTTCCGCCATGATCTCCGTCCAAGTCCGTCAAATTCCTGGTCGTCCTTCGTTTTCTTTGATCGTGCGTTTGGATGCACCTTCCCCTGCGTGTGCTTGACTCACTTCTGGTCGCAGGAACCAGAAGGAGGCATGGGTCGCAGCGGAGCCGTGGACGCCGTCAGGAACCCGCACCACTCGTCGTCGCCAGGGTCGTCTCCTTCCTCTCCGGTTGCTCGAGTTCGACCACGGCACCCCCAAGGTGATCCTCGTGGTGCCCTTCTTCCTCCCGTAGCGCTTAGCCTAGTTCCCCGCGCGGTTGCCTGTCTGAACCCTCCGCGTGTCGTCGTCGCCGACGAGCCACCGTGACCGCCTCGGCTATGGCGTGTCCGGGATGTGCTCGTGCGTGCCTAGGCGTGCTCTGGCCACGCATATGGACTCAAAGGAGTCCCCTTGCGCAAGTTTTGGCCGTAGCCGCGCCCGTGTCTGAAGCTGCATGTTGGACAGTGGCGCCGCCATGTTTTCCGATGAGCCTCGCGTCGCCGTCGTGAGTCCTAGGACCTAGCTCGAGGTGTGGAGTTGTAGCAGGATGTTCCAGGAGGTCGTAGCACCTCGCGGTGTCGCCGGAGGAGCCCTGTGGAGATGGCTAGCTTCGCCTGAACTTGCTGTCGTCGCCGTCTGTTTTCTGTCAGTAGATGCAGTGCTGTCGCCGCCGTGCTGTTCTCGTGAGGATGCCGGCGAGTTGGAGAGGAGTAGGTGGCAGTGGTGTGCATCCCTGCGTAGAGCTTGGTACCCTCTCGGGTTCCCCCATGGTGGAGTGGTCGGAGGTGGCCGGAGTGTGAGCCGGTGTTCGCCGGAACCCGCTGCAGTGGTGCCTGTCGGGCGCGTTTGGAAATTCAGTTAACCACTTGGGGTTAAATTAACCTGCAGCGAACCCCTCTTTGTTCAGCAAACCGAGCAGTAGCGCAGTGGTAGCGTTCGAGTGCAGCTGCGAGCAGGTCGTGGGTTCGAGTCCCACGCGAGGCGTTGCCTCCCCCCTTTTTTTGGATTTAACCAGAGGCTGACGAGCGGGCCCCTCGTGTCCGCGAGGCCACCCGAGGGGACTGGGCTGAGCCCACTGGTGGGCTTCGAAATTGGCCCAGTGCGCCGAGGCCAGCCCAGTGGCTGCGCCCACTATTTTTTTTCTCTTCTGGTTTTATTTTCTTTTTTTGTTTAAGTTCAATTTGAGTTTGAATTCCAATTCAAACTGAATTTGAACCTTGGAGATTTTCCACCTCAAATGGGGCATCCCATATATGCTTTTGGTGTAGCTTGAGCTACTGACCATCATGGTGAGGTCCTTTTTGCATTTTGCCCCTCTGATTTTTTGAGTGTGGCAATTTTGCAAATAAACCCCTTTTCTTTTCTTTGTTTCTCTCAAGTTTTTGCCCAAATTAAAAATGGCCATGCCATATATGAATTTTGGGTAGGTTCAAACAAGGAGTTGCATGGTAATAATGGTTTAACCATTTAAGCCTTTTACAAAATGCATCTAGTGCAATTTTGCACTCAGCCCCATGAAATTCTTTTGCAATGCAACTGTGTTTGCAAATCCAGAGGATACCATATCATATATGGTTTTGGGGTAGATTTTTGCAAGGGTTGCAAGGGTGATGTCCTCATGATGTTTTGAGCAACCCATTTGGACAAGGTGTGACCACCTCAACCAGGATCAATCTATCTTTCCCTGATTGCATCATTTCATCTTCAGTGCATTTTGAGATGATGATCATCAGTCCTTTTCAAGTTTTGTTTCTTGTCATCTTCAAATCATCTTTCTTCAAAGTCAGCCCCTAACATATTGTCATATGCAATGTGGCTGGTTTCTAACTATTGTTGCACCTTCCTTGTGTCAAATTCACCGACACTACTCCATCTCCGGAATCGATGATTACTTTTCACGTTGTTTTATTTATGTTATATGCATTGTTGATCATGCCATGTTGACATGCTACTTACACCAAAAATAAGGCTAAGACCAAAGCCGTCTTCACGTAAATAAATTGCATATGAAGTTGTTGACGTGTCGTCACCACCTTCATTTAAATCTGACTAGATAGGGTCACATCATGTAAGTTAAATTTGATCATACCATCCTTGCCTGTGCATTGTACCCGTTACTTACTTGTGTGCCTTTTCCTTGCCGGTACCTTACGTTAGCACCTGAGACCGCCGGGGAGACTTACGTGGAGATTTCCGACACCGAGCCCGAGGACCCTGCTGCGTCTGCTTTGACGACCGATTGCCAAGGCAAGGGGAAGATTCATACCATTACTTGATACCTGTCTGCCTACCTGCTTAGCTGTAGCCTAGAACGTTTGCTTGATCCTATCCACTTTGATTAAGCCATTTTTGGAAACCCGAACAACCATGATCCCCGCATCCCAGCAAAACATTGTGTTTCTAAGTTACTGCTGCTCACCCATTGCTTAGTATGAGTAGGAAAACTTGCTGCTTACCCTATGCTATTGGTTTGGGATATCATGTTATTTAAAGAAGTTGGTTGATATTTATTATTGATGATGTTAACTTATACTTGACGAAAGATGGGAGACCAGGCTGTTCCCGCCAGGTGTTTTGTTCCATTTGAGTCACCTAGGTCCCGAGTTCCGGGTATTGTGTTTCTTGACAAGCGTTACTAATCGTGTGTGGGATTCTATGGGGTCCCCTTGTCTTACCTACCTAGCTTCGTACAGTTCTAGTGGTGGCCAAAGCTGATTTACTATTTGCAATGTGTGTGTGCTGGTGGTACCCAGTTGTTTACAAACCACCTTGGGCCAGGAGGACTTGTGCCTTGGCTGGCCCACCTATGAACGGCGAGGGCCCGGTCCTCATGTGAGGTTTAACCGGTAACCCAAATCCTGTTGATACGGAAGAGGCCGATCTGAGAGCGTGGCCAGCTTTTGGATTGTATGTCGACTCCCCGGGGGCCACCCGGAACTGTGTGTTGTTAGTTAGAGGGACTCTGATGTTCCGGAGTTTCAGGCCTTTACTTAGCCTAGTGGAAACCGGGCGTACATTCGAAGCCAATGATGGGCAGTTAGCACACCCCTGCAGGGTTAAATATTTTCGAAAAGCCGTGTCCGCGGTTATGGACGACTTGAGACCTACTCCTTGTTTATAGAATAACATCAATTTGAATCATAATTAAAACTTGCCTACCGTGTGAGTGCCTTGGTTGTTTTTCTTCGTCCAGGGGGACCGAGAGAAGATCCAGGTTGTGTTATGCTTGACGTAAGTAGGTGGATAGCAGACTTATGACACGATGTCACGTGTATTTCTTGGATCTTACCCCTACTCTAATAGAACGATAGCCACCATATATGCTAGTGCGGCTGCAACCTTTACCTTTATTTTGTCTTACCGTAGGGAGTTAGTTATCCTGTAATGATATAATCTCACCCCTGTTTTCCTTTTGTGCTTTTACTGTTTTGCCTGATCGGCCGTTGCAGTGGAGTACTTCCTTGACCCGAGCTCTGGACGATACTTCGTGGAGGTGCCCCCGGAGGATGACGATGAGATCGACCTCGTTCAGTAGATCCTACAGTTGGGCTTCGACGATCCGTGGGTGGACTCTTTATGTGCAGCCCTCTCTAGGGCAATTTGGCTTTTAACCGTACTCGGTCGTGTTTGTCTTCCGCTTGTCGCATGATTTACTGTTGGGTCCACGGACCTCTGAGATGATGTAATAATTATCCAGTGGCGATGTATGCCCTGGACTCTATATATTCTATGTCTTAGTTAAAGTTCTTTGTTCTTATACTTGTTGTCGAGAATCCGGCAGCGACACGAGTGCGAGTGTCGTGAGTCGGTGGCTCTTTATGTGCTACTAACTTGAGTGGGACGCGAAAGCGACTAACTCGAGTTAGCACCGCATCGGGGGACTTACAACTTGGTATCAGAGAAGGACTGACTGTAGGACCCCTTACTGGCCGAAGTTGAGTCTAGAAACTATTTTGTAGTTATTAAGGAAAAATCGGAGAGTAGGAACTATTTCTTTTCTTCTTACCCCACCCTCCCACCCCTTTTTCCGTGAGGAAGTGAAACGTTGTTTTCTCTCTGCAACTTATCCCCTTTCAAAACAAATCTAGGTTCTCGTTTACATGAGGCTCCGATTCCTCTATAATTTTTGCCAGCGACGAGATGTGTTGGCGTCTTTGAGACCACTGAGCCGCCACTTGGGGTTGACTGCTGTACCTCGCTTACGGCGTACCCCAGGTGAAACGTCCATACAGGATTGGTGGGCATCCTATGGTAATATGGATGTGGTGTCTTTTCCCCTATGGAAGACCATGATGGCGGGCCGCTCAGGGCAGATGTCTCATTGTTCAGGTTTCCAACCACTCGTATATATATTTTTGTGTGCTCGCTAGAAGATTATTATCTTGGTTTCGGATGATCTCGGTTTGGGGATTACAGTAGCACCTAGCTTTCGACTTTCCGGGTTAACCTTGGTGGAATTTCAGCCTTCGGCTTTCTCATACCTCGTGAGGAAGTTTTGTTGTCAATGTTGCTTTATCTTCTGGTTACTTCAATGTTTCAACCATGTTCTCATAAGTGTTCCTGTATACAGGATGCCAAGAGTGAACATGCCGCCGCCAGATAACCCCCTCCTTGGGGAGGCTGTGACCGCAGTGGCTCAGGGCACACCTGCGATCTTACAAATGCTGCAGAACCAGACTGCCCAGAGGAATGATCGACCATAGTACACCACACTGCAACAGTTCCTCGCGATCAACCCACCCAAGTTCTCCGAGGCTAGAGACCCGCTGGAGGCGGATGACTGGATCGCAGAGATCAAGAAGCACTTCAATGCAAACACCGTCAGACCCGTCGACTACATCACCATCGCCTCCTTCCAGCTTCAGGGTGTAGCAGCCAACTGGTACGATACCTACAAGGCCAACAAGGGCGATGCTGTCATCACATGGGCAAATTTCGTCGCAGACTTCAGAGCAGCGCATATTCCGAGTGGCCTGATGGACATGAAGCGTGAGGAGTTCTTAGCTCTGAGACAGGGTGACAGGTCATTCCAGGAGTACAACCTGGCATTCGTCAGGCTCGCCAGGTACGCTCCAGAGGAGGTCAACACAGCGGCTAAGAAGATTGCGAGGTTCCGTGGAGGTCTCAGCACAGAGATCAAGTACGCGCTCACTCAGTGCAGTCCCGCGCTGTTCTCACAGTTCGTGGATCAGGCTATCCATCGGGAGTCAGCCAGAGCAGAGTGGGATGCAGACAGGAAGCGCCAGCGTGAGCACAGTTCCACAGTGATGATCCACAAGAAGGGAAAGACTTGGGTTGCAGAGGCAACACCGCAAAGACAGCAGTACCAGCAGAGGGGGGCAGTTGTCCGCACTTTTGCCCGCCCTCCCGTCCCAGTTCAGCAGGGGGCTCGCTCTACACCACCACACGCGAGGCCACCCAAGCCGCAGCAGCAGCCCAGGCCGGGCGTGATTTGCTACAAGTGCAGAGAGCCAGGCCACACGTCTCCCAACTGCACCGATCCTCGCTTTGCTCGGCTCCCACCGCCTCCACCTCGATCTACTCCGAGCACCGCGATGGTGAAGGCTCAGCCACATGCAGTTCGGGTGAACAAGTGAGGCTCACAGATGCTCAGCAGTCTTCAGAGATCGTTCTTGGTAGGTTGCTTGTGTGTTCAGTTCCCGCGACAGTTTTGTTTGATTCCGGTGTTTCCCACTCTTTTGTGTCCAGAGCTTTTGTTGAGCGTGCTGAGCTACATCCGCAAGGGTTACCTCAGCAGCGGTCTGTTGCTTCTCCGGGTTTCAAGACGAATACGTCTGCCTTTGTCCCAGATGTGGAGATTCATATCCAGGGACTTCTCTTCTCAGCTTCGTTGATCGTGTTGACCCGTTCCGACATTGATGTCATTTTGGGCATGGATTGGCTTGTGCAGCACAAGGCCAATATTGATTGTCCAACCAGATCTGTCAAGTTGACACATGAGTCAGGTGCAGAAGTCTTGTACACTTGTGGCTCTATGACAGGAACAACACAGTTGTACGCGTTGAACGCAGGAGTTGCGCCTTTGCTCTAAGAAGTCAGAGTTGTTTGTGAGTTCCCAGACGTCTTTCCGGAGGAGTTGCCAGGAATTCCCCCAGTTTGAGCTATTGAGTTCGTTATTGAGCTAGAGCCTGGTACCCAGACGATTTCTCGGCATCCGTACAAGATGTGTTCGAAGGAGTTGACCAAGCTCAAGAAGCAGTTGACAGAGTTGGAGGCAGGCGGTTTTATCCGCGCGAGCACTTCCCCTTGGGGTGCACCAGCTTTGTTTGTCCAGAAGAAGGATGGGACTAGCCGCTTGGTCCAGGACTATCGCGGTATCAACAAGAAGACCTTCAAGAACAAGTACCCTTTACCCACATCAATGATCTGTTTGAGCAGTTAAATGGGGCTAAGGTGTTTTCCAAGCTCGACTTGAGGATGGGGTATCACCAAATCCGTGTTCGTGAAGAGGATATTCCCAAGACCGCGTTCAGCACACGTTATGGGTTGTACGAGTTCACAGTCATGACTTTTGGGTTCTCAAATGCCCCTCCGACATTCATGAGAGCTATGAACTATTTGTTCCAAGAATGGCTTGATGTGTTTGTGATCCTCTACCTCGACGACATTCTTGTCTATTCCAAGTCAGAGGCTGAACATGAGGAACATTTGCGCTTGGTGCTGCAGAAGTTAAGAGAGCACCGGTATTACGCCAAGTTCTCTAAGTGTGAGTTTTGGCTTGACAAGGTCAATTTTCTGGGCCATGTCATCTCCTCCAAGGGAATTGCGGTTGACCCAGAGCGAGTCCGCACTATTCAAGAGTGGGCCCCACCGAAAAACGTGAAGAAGCTAAGGAGTTTTCTCGGCCTCGCCAGTTATTGCAGGAGGTTTGTGCAAAATTTCTCCAAAATAGCGAAGCCAATGACTGAATTGTTGTGCAAGGACAAGCGGTACACTTGGTCACCAGCTTGCCAGTCAGCCTTCGAGGAGTTGGAAGAGAAGCTGACCACAGCTCCAATACTCACGCCGCCAGATGAGTCGCAGCCTTTTCAAGTGTTTTGTGATGCCTCCTTGCATGGTCTAGGCGGATTTTTGATGCAAGGCAGGAATATTGTGGCATATACCTCACGGCAGTTGAAGACAAGTGAGAGGAATTATCCCACGCATGACTTGGAGCTTGCAGTAGTTGTGCACGCTTTGGTCACTTGGCGACACCTATTCTTAGTGAGGAAGGTGGATGTGTTCACGGACCACAAGATTCTGAAGTACTTGTTCTCTCAGCCAAATCTGAACTTGAGGCAAAGAAGGTGGCTTGAAACCATTACTGAGTACACAGTTGATATTCAGTACACGCCTGGGAAGGCGAATGTCATAGCTGATGCGCTGAGCCGCAAGGGCGATTGCAATAATATCCAGGTGCAGAAGATCCACCCTGATTTGTGTGAGTCCTTTCGAAGGCTCAATCTCGAGCTAGTTCCAGCAGGCTATCTTGCCAACCTTGTGATAGAACCCATTATCCGTGAGAAGATTCGTGAAGCTCAGTCTGTCAGCTCAATGATTCAGAAGATCAAACAGGGTATTGCCGCCTCAGTTCCTAAGTACGGTTGCTTTTCAGTGCGTAATGATGGCACCGTGTTGTTCAAAGAGCGAGTTGTTGTTCCCAAGGAGGGAGATCTCAGAGAGGTCATCTTGAAGGAAGCCCATGATTCCAAGATGTCGATTCACCCTGGTAGTACGAAGATGTATCAAGATCTCAAGCAAAGCTTTTGGTGGACTCGTATGAAGCGGGATGTTGCCCGTTACGTGTCTCAATGTGACGTGTGCAGGAGAGTGAAGGCACAGCACCAGAAGCCAGCAGGGTTGCTTCAGCCACTTGAGATTCCGGAGTGGAAATGGGATCACATAGAGATGGATTTCATCACAGGCTTCCCTTTGTCGCAGAAGAAGAACAATGCCATCTTTGTTGTCATTGACAATCTTTCCAAAGTTTCCCACTTCTTCCCAGTGAAGGATTCCATTTCAGCAGCTCAGTTGGCGGATTTGTACATCGCAAGAGTTGTATCTTTTCATTGAATTCCCAAGAAGATCAGTTCTGATAGAGGCAGCCTTTTCACCTCAAAGTTTTGGCAGGCCTTTCAAAAGGCGATTGGTACGACAGTGTTGTTCAGTACCGCTTATCACCCTTAGACAAGTGGGCAAGTCGAGCGCGTGAACCAAATCCTCGAGGACATGCTTCGGGCATGTGTCATCTCGTTTGGCATCAAGTGGGAAGAATGCTTGGCATATGCTGAGTTCTCTTACAACAACAGCTATCAGGCAAGTCTGCAAGCAGCACCGTTTGAAGTCTTGTATGGCCGCAAGTGAAGGACACCTTTGAACTGGTCCGAGAAAGGTGAGAGGCAGCTGTTTGGTCCAGATGTGATCCAAGAGGCAGAGGACAGAGTGAAGATTGTCCGAGAGCTCCTAAAGGCAGCACAGTCTAGGCAGAAGGCCTTTTATGACAAAAGGCACCGTGGTGTAGCGTTTCAGGTTGGTGATTGGGCGTACCTGAGAGTGTCTCCATTGAGGGGAACTCACCGCTTTGGCATCAAAGGAAAGCTCGCTCCAAGATTTGTCGGACCTATCCGCATCCTTGAGACTAGGGGACCTCTTGCCTTTCGGCTCGAGCTTCCAGAGAGTCTGTCCATGGTGCATGACGTGTTCCATGTGTCCCAGCTAAAGCAATGCTTCAAGCAGCCAGAGCAGGCTGTTGACTTGGGCGAGATACAGCTGAGTGCGGACCTTTCCTACTCAGAGCGTCCAGTCCGTGTTCTTGAGACGTCCGAGCGCAAGACGCGCAACAAGACCGTCAAGTTCATGAAAGTTCAGTGGGCACATCATTCGGAGAAGGAAGCAACGTGGGAGCGTGAAGATCATCTCCGTTCTGAGTACCCTGAGTTGTTTCAGGCTTAGATCTCGGGACGAGATCCTGTGTTGGTGGGGGAGTGCTGTAACAGCCCATGCGCAATAAATATAAAACACCGTGAGATTGTACTTTGTCTGTTGACTTTGTAACTTGGCATGATGCTAAACATTATAATTTCATGTGGTGATTTAAATTTGCATTGCGATTGGAGCCCATTTGGTTTGTTTGTTTTTGCATCCAAAATGGTTCAAGAAGGGTGTTTGAGGAATTTTCATTGTTGCATGCATGCTCTCCCTAACCCCAATTTTTGCATAGCCATTTCTTTTGCTATGGCAAGGGTTTTCAAAGCCTCAAATCATTTTTGCCATCATCACAAATATGGGATCTAGTTCAAAGTGATTTTGAATTAAAAAATGAGCTCTCAATTTTGTTGTTGCCAAAAATGCCCAAACCATTTTTGGAAATTGAGGAATAATGCAAGGCTGATTATACATATTTTTATGTATTTTTCCCACTTGTATTTAATCCAGAAAAACCCTGGATCTTTTCTGTTTTATTTAAATAGAAAATGGGTCCAAAGCTCGTTTTTCTATTTCTTTTTCAATTCCTGCTGGAGGCCCAGCCCACCAAGCCTCCGCTCCACAGCCCGCTTGGAGCCTTTCCAGCGAAGAGGTACGCGGGGTGGCCCGTAGCCGTCCGATCAAGATCCGAGCGCTCTTCTTCCTCGTCTTTCCAGCATGGACAAGGTCCACCCGAGCTCCCCTCTCACAACCGACGCCGGCGTCGACGTCGATGACGACCAGCGTGGCTGGGGGCCTCCCCCCTTTATAAGCTGGCCCCGAGCGTGTCCTGGGAACCCTAGGAACCCTTTCCTCCCTCCAGGTTCCGCCGCCGCCGCCGGATTTGACCCCGAGGTCCTCCCCTGTTCCGCCATGGCCGCCGGCCAATTCCGTCAAATACCTCGCCGTCCTTCGTTTTCTTTGATCGTGCGTTTGGATGCACCTTCCCCTGCATGTGCTTGACCCACTTCTGGTCGCAGGAACCAGAAGGAGGCACGGGTCGCAGCGGAGCCGTGGACGCCGTCAGGAACCCGCACCACCTCGTCGTTGCCAAGGTCGTCTCCTTCCTCTCCGGTTGCTCGAGTTCGACCACGGCACCCCAAGGTGATCCTCGTGGTGCCCTTCTTCCTCCCGTAGCGCTTAGCCTAGTTCCCCGCGCGGTTTCCTGTCTGAACCCTCCGCCTGTCGTCGTCGCCTACGAGCCACCGTGACCGCCTCGTCTATGGCGTGTCCGGGATGCGCTCGTGCGTGCCTAGGCGTGCTCTGGCCACGCATATGGACTCAAAGGAGTCCCCTTGCGCAAGTTTTGGCCGTAGCCGAGCCCGTGTCTGAAGCTGCATGTTGGACAGTGGCGCCACCATGTTTTCCGATGAGCCTCGCGTCGCCGTCGTGAGTCCTAGGACCTAGCTCGAGGTGTGGAGTTGTAGAAGGATGTTCTAGGAGGCCGTAGCACCTCGCGGTGTCGCCGGAGGAGCTTTGTGGAGATGGCTAGCTTCGCCTGAACTTGCTGTCGTCGCCGTCTGTTTTCTGTCAGTAGATGCAGTGCTGTCGCTGCCGTGCTGTTCTTGTGAGGATGCCGACGAGTTGGAGAGGAGTAGGTGGCAGTGGTGTGCATCCCTGCGTAGAGCTGGGTACCCTCTCGGGTTCCCCCATGGTGGAGTGGTCGGAGGTGGCCGGAGTGTGAGCCGGTGTTCGCCGGAACCCGCTGCAGTGGTGCCTGTCGGGCGCGTTTGGAAATTCAGTTAACCACTTGGGGTTAACTTAACCTGCAGCGAACCCCTCTTTGTTCAGCAAACCAAGCAGTAGCGCAGTGGTAGCGTTCGAGCGCAGCTGCGAGCAGGTCGTGGGTTCGAGTCCCACGCGAGGCGTTGCCTCCCCCCTTTTTTTGGATTTAACCAGAGGCTGACGAGCGGGCCCCTCGTGTCCGCGAGGCCACCCGAGAGGAGTGGGCTGAGCCCACTAGTGGGCTTCGAACTTGGCCCAGTGCGCCGAGGCCAGCCCAGTCGCTGCGCCTACTGTTTTTTTTTCTCTTCTGGTTTTCTTTTCTTTTTCTATTTAAGTTCAATTTGAGTTTGAATTCAAATTCAAACTGAATTTGAACCTTGGAGATTTTCCACCTCAAATGGGGCATCCCATATATGCTTTTGGTGTAGCTTGAGCTACTGACCATCATGGTGAGGTCCTTTTTGCATTTTGACCCTCTGATTTTTGGAGTGTGGCAATTTTGCAAATAAACCCCTTTTCTTTTCTTTGTTTCTGTCAAGTTTTTGCCCAAATTAAAAATGGCCATGCCATATATGAATTTTGGGTAGTTTCAAACAAGGAGTTTCATGGTAATAATGGTTTAACCATTTAAGCCTTTTCCAAAATGCATCTAGTGCAATTTTGCACTCAGCCCCCTGAAATTCTTTTGCAATGCAACTGTGTTTGCAAATCCAGAGGATACCATATCATATATGGTTTTGGGGTAGATTTTTGCAAGGGTTGCAAGGGTGATGTCCTCATGATGTTTTGAGCAACCCATTTGGACAAGGTGTGACCACCTCAACCAGGATCAATCTATCTTTCCCTGATTGCATCATTTCATCTTCAGTGCATTTTGAGATGATGATCATCAGTTCTTTTCAAGTTTTGTTTCTTGTCATCTTCAAATCATCTTTCTTCAAAGTCAGCCCCTAAGATATTGTCATATGCAATGTGGCTGGTTTCCAACTATTGTTGCACCTTCCTTGTGTCAAATTCACCGACACTACTCCGTCTCCGGAATCGATGATTACTTTTCACGTTGTTTTATTTATGTTATATGCATTGTTGATCATGCCATGTTGACATGCTACTTACACCAAAAATAAGGCTAAGACCAAAGCCGTCGTTGTTGACGTGTCGTCACCACCTTCATTTAAATCTGACTAGATAGGGTCACATCATGTAAGTTAAACTTGATCATACCATCCTTGCCTGTGCATTGTACCCGTTACTTACTTGTGTGCCTTTTCCTTGCCGGTACCTTACGTTAGCACCTAAGACCACCGGGGAGACTTACGTGGAGATTTCCGACACCGAGCCCGAGGACCCTGCTGCGTCTGCTTTGACGACCGATTGCCCAGGCAAGGGGAAGATTCATACCATTACTTGATACCTTTCTGCCTACCTGCTTAGCTGTAGCCTAGAACGTTTGCTTGATCCTATCCACTTTGATTAAGCCATTTTTGGAAACCCAAACAACCATGATCCCCGCATCCCAGCAAAACATTGTGTTGCTAAGTTACTGCTGCTCAGCCATTGCTTAGTATGAGTAGGAAAACTTGCTGCTTACCCTATGCTATTGGTTTGGGATATCATGTTATTTAAATAAGTTGGTTGATATTTATTATTGACGATGTTAACTTATACTTGACGAAAGATGGGAGACCAGGCTGTTCCCGCCAGGTGTTTTGTTCCATTTGAGTCACCTAGGTCCCGAGTTCCGGGTATTGTGTTTCTTGACGAGCGTGCCTAATCGTGTGTGGGATTCTATGGGGTCCCCTTGTCTTACCTACCTAGCTTCGTACAGTTCTAGTGGTGGCCCAAGCTGATTTATTTTTGCAATGTGTGTGTGCTGGTGGTACCCCAGTTGTTTACAAACCACCTTGGGCCAGGAGGACTTGTTCCTTGGCGGGCCCACCTATGACCGGCGATGGCCCGGTCCTCATGTGAGGTTTAACCGGTAACCCAAACCCTGTTGATACGGAAGAGGCCGATCTGAGAGCGTGGCCAGTTTTTGGATTGGATGTCGACTCCCCGGCGGCCACCCGGAACTGTGTGTTGTTAGTTAGAGGGACTCTGAGGTTCCGGAGTTTCAGGCGTTTACTTAGCCAAGTGGAAACCGGGCGTACATGCGAAGCCTATGATGGGCAGTTGGTACACCCCTGCAGGGTTAAATCTTTTCGAAAAGCCGTGTCCGCGGTTATGGACGACTTGAGACCTACTCCTTGTTCATAGAATAACATCAATTTGAATCATAATTAAAACTTGCCTACCGTGTGAGTGCCTTGGTTGCTTTTCTTCGTCCAGGGGTACCGAGAGAAGATCCAGGTTGTGTTATGCTTGACGTAAGTAGGTGGATAGCAGACTTATGACACGATGTCACATGTATTTCTTGGATCTTACCCCTACTCTAATAGAACGATATCCACCATATATGCTAGTGCGGCTGCAACCTTTACCTTTATCTTGTCTTACCGTGGGGAGTTAGTTATCCTGTAATGATATAATCTCACCCCTGTTTTCCTTTTGTGCTTTTACTGTTTTGCCTGATCGGCTGCTGCAGTGGAGTACTTCCTTGACCCGAGCTCTGGACGATACTTCGTGGAGGTTCCCCCGGAGGATGACGATGAGATCGACCTCGTTCAGTAGATCCTACAGTTGGGCTTCGACGATCTGTGGGTGGACTCTTTATGTGCAGCCCTCTCTAGGGCAATTTGGCTTTTGACCGTACTCGGTCGTGTTTGTCTTCCGCTTGTCGCATGATGTACTGTTGGGTCCACGGACCTCTGAGATGATGTAATAATTATCCAGTGGCGATGTATGCCCTGGACTCTATATATTCTATGTCTTAGTTAAAGTTCTTTGTTCTTATACTTGTTGTCGAGAATCCGGCAGCGAAACGAGTGCGAGTGTCGTGAGTCGGTGGCTCTTTATGCACTACTAAATTGAGTGGGACGCGAAAGCGACTAATTCGAGTTAGCACCGCATCGGGGGACTTACAGGGGGAGAGGGGGGAGAGAAAAGATAGTCGACTATTCTTCAACACCACCAACAAGGGACTCTGCTCCATGTCGACGTCGAACTTCCATCGAGAAACTTTTCGCAGGGAGATGGCGATGTCGAAGAACGAAGCCATCAGGAGATCAAGAGGAAGAACGACAATTCAAAATGATGATCAAGGGAAATACTCTCACTCAACTCGTGAGGATACTAGGAAAAAGGAATGAAGTCAACAGACGACCAAGATGTTATCCGGAATCGGAGAAGCTAAAGGTACTACAGGAATTCCCAACCCGTGATTGGAATCGAGACAATACGCTGCAAGCAAGGCATTGTAACGATTTCGATACTCCACACACTCGAGATCCTAGAGTTTGAAGGAGATAAGGCGAGAATAAAACACTTACGTCACTTGTCCTGACCAGAGCATGGGTAAGGAGGAAACAGAATCCTACTCTCCGATAACTAAGTAACTACAAAATAGTTTTTGTCTAGACTCGACTTCGGCCAGAGAAGGGATCCTACGATCGGTAAGGCTCTGATACCAAGTTGTAAGGCCCGATATATGGTACTGTTCCAGATCTAGACGTTTCCATCCAGATCCGGGGACGAAGCACATATCGGTCCCACCGCGACATATGACACTGCCATATGCCCCGGATTTCCAACATGATATCACAACATTACAGATACAAGGATACACCATCTCATACAATCAGCATACAACTACCTTAGATACATTACATCAGCGGAAGATACATGTCTGATTACAGACTACAAGAAAATGCCTACTAGCACAGAGAAAAACATCGATCCCCATAACCACACGGGTCCAGGCCCTCCGCCCGGATCCGCCTAACTAGTCGTCGTCGAGTCTTCGCGTGAAACGTCGATCATCCAACCTGTTGTCGATCAAGAACCCTGAAAAGAGTTTGGGGGTAGTATCATGAGTACATAAGTACTCAGCATCCAACTGTAGTGGTCAATTGACCCAGCAAGGACTTCATCACTCGTCATTCTAGGACAACTAGTAGTTTACGGTAAGGATGGGGTAAGTGGTGAGGTTGCTGCCGCACTAGCATTTATGTAGTGGCTAACGATCTAGAGAGTAAGATAAGAAGCCAAGAATTCGATGAGGAATCGCCTCCAACAAGTCTGCTATCCACCTACTACACAAAAATAACACCTATCCTATCCTTGTCCTCCTCTTCGCATCCCGACAAAGAAGAAGCAGTCAAGGCACACACATGTTGATCAAGTTATTGAATATGATTCAGTTGATGTTATCTATGAACAAGGAGTAGGTCTCAAGTCGTCCATAACCGTGGACACGGCTTCTCGAAAATATTTAACCCTGCAGGGGTGTACCAACTTCCCATTACAAGGATCCGCACGCACGCCCATCTCTCTGTTGCTACCCATCACACTCAACCATTTTATGATTTAGTTCCAAGAGATCCGAAACGACAGGTCCCTCTAGCTAACAACGAACAAATCCGGTGGCCCCCGGTGAGTCGACATCCAGCTCAGGAGCCGGCCGCTCTCTCGATCTGGTCTCTACCATATGACTCCAGGTTTGGATTGCCGGTTAATCTCACATGAGACCGGGTCCTCAGCCGGTCATGATGGGCCAGCAAGGAACCATGTCCTTACTGGTCCAGGTTGTTTTAAAGGATTACTGCCAGGAGCTACCCGACAGATATATATGCATGGTTTTCAAATGGTAAATCAACTTGGGCCACCACTATAAATGTTTGAAGCTAGGTAGGTAAGAAAAGGGGACCCCATAAAATCCCACACGCGGTTAGGCACGCTCAGTCTTAAAACAAATACACGGGTCTCGGATCCTAGGTGACTCGAATGGAACAAAGCTTCGGGGCGGGATAGCCTAGAACTTTCATCCTTCGTCGAATATAGTCAAAATTTATAATAATCATATCATCAAAAATAATATAATAATGTGATAGCCCAATCCAAGGAGTAACAGGGTAACATCGTAGCATCCTAAGAATGCATACAAAGCAGGGGCTGAGCAACGAGCAATAGTAACATAGCAGTACATGGTTTGCTGGGAGGGGACATGGCTGTATCGGTTTGAAAGAGGCTGTAAACATGTGGTAGGATCAAACATCGAACCTATCCTAGACTAGCATGCAAACCGCTGGTTGAAATAGAACGGATCATAAGTAATGTATAGTCCTTGCTTGCTGATAAGTCGGGTTCCGAAGGTGTAGTTGATCGCAAGCTCGCACCGTCTCGGAGAGTAACCGCGGGAGCACACAGGAAGGAAACACTGGAAAGAAATCGACGAGCAATCATCTATTACTACGAAGCAAACACGAGCAAGCATCAACAAGAAGGCAACACGAGACATCGCACCTACCGTCGAGAGCGGTTACTAACAGGTTAAGTGGAGTACTCGTCACACACGACAATACTGCACATTTATACTAGTTCAAGTTGTTTAGCTACACAAGGTGAGCAAATGTTGTTAACATGGCATGTCACTCAAACATGGAATATCACACAAATATGGCAAGAGGTGAAGCATAAGGTAAACTATCTATGCTAGTCAATTTAAGTGAGGCACAAACTAAACATGGTATAACACTAAGTACCCCACGACAATTAAAGGATTTGATACTCTTTTTCCCTAAACCATATTTTAGGTTGGTTAACAGAAGCAAACATTAGCATAAACACAAAGTACATGAAAAACTAATCAAGTTACATGTAAAGAACACTCCAAACCGAGTTACGGTTAAAAAGATATGGCAGATTACAGTTTACAGTGGCAAGCAGTTGTAATTAGCAGGAAAACATCATGTAAACAATCTCAAACATGGCAAAAGAGCACATTTTATTAATCTACACAAAATTCTAAGAAACTTTCATGTTTAAAGCGTTGCGATCCGAGCTACTGTTAAAAAGATACGGGCACCGCAAAATCTATTACAATCTGCACAATAAATAAACACAGAAAAAGATAAATAAGCTACCGGGCCAAATCTGCCTCTGCTGGGCAAAAAAAACAGGGCGCGGAATAACTAAATGATGCTTACGCGCGCAACATAACTAATTCGGCCTACTGGGCCAAGCCCAACAGCAGGAGCAATAAAAAATAAAAAAAAGAAGGTGGCGCCTCACCTCATGGGCCGAGGCCCAAGCTGGCAGCGGTGGGCGAAGCTTAGCAGGGCGTCGCCACGGGCGACGAATAGGCACGGTCTGGGGGCGCGGTTCGGGCCGCGCTGGGGACTTGGGCCGCTTGGGGGCGCGAGGCCCACTCGGGGGGGGGGGGAGGAGGCGAGCGAGTCGGTCGGCTACGAGTGAGTTCCTGCATGAGCATGCGTCCCTGGGGCCGCCGGTGGCGGTTGACGGCGCTCCAGCTCCGACGAGCCTGGTCGGCGCGTGGAGGCGGGGAAGGGTGGAACGGGACGGAGGTCGCCGGATCCGGGGCTGGGGAGGTCAACGGCATTGAGCAGGGGCGGCGCGGACCGAGCCATGACAGAGGACTACAGAGCTCGGGGGCGGCTCCCATGGCACCGGCGACGCGAGGTCCTCGCGGGCAACACACAGAGGAGAGGTGAGAGGGAGTGAGAGGGAAGGAGAGAGGAGAGGAGGGGCACGGGAGGCTGACCGGTGGCGCACGGATCGCCGGCCAAAGTTGAGCCGCTGCGGCGGCTTCGGGCCCGGGCGGCGGGCTGGAGGAGAGAGGAGGTGCGGTTGGGGGTTTGGGCGAGATCTGGGCCGTCGGATCGCGAGACATGACGGTCCAGATCCCAGGGACGAAAAATCTCAGATCTGGAGCTAGGTTGGACGAAAATGGGGTATAAAATTGGGCAAAACTGGATCTAGGGCTGCCTAGGTGCTTAGGGAAAATCCTAAGTGGGGTGGTGGTCTTTTTATAGCCCAGGTGGCGGGCAGTTTGCAAAAACATCCCCGGTTTTTCTCTTTTGCGCGCGTGGTTTACGTTTCTGACCGCCGGGGGTCCGCAGGACCTCCGATTCGAGTAAAACATCAAACTGCGCGATCAGCGCGTCGAGCCGGCGTCGTTCACCTCGCGCGGGAACCGTTTCGAGAACACTTTCCGGCGCGCTATAAAAATATCTTGTTTACTTATTAAACGGGGTTTTTGTTCCGTTGGTTGCGGCTGGTCTCGTGCGGGTTTTCCCGACGGTGATCGGGTGAAATGCGGTGTCGCAAAGGTCGAGTGTCAGGGTGGCAAGGGTCGGCCTCCGTCCGGTACGAGATAAGAGAGGGGGAAAAATAATCGCCGATCGATAAATCGGGGATGCAAACACCGCAACCAAATCAGACAATCAAACAATTCACAACGAAAACAAAATTTTTAATTTTTGTGAAATCTGGGCTGTTACAAGTTTTGTGGCAGCACCAAGTGTAGTTGACATAAAGGTTCCTCCCGCTGCCGAATCTAGCAAGTTCCGTGAGGTAAAGTTCAAGCCTGCATAAAAAGTTTGGATAACCTTCCAAGTAGTCATATCATGCGTAGGGCAATTTTTAACAAGTGATTTCATGCGTTCCCAAGCTTGGGCAACGTGTTCATTATCCAATTCTTTAAAATTCATAATAAAGCTCCTCAATTGGATATTCTTAGCAGGGGGATAGTACTTCCCAATAAAAGCATCCTTGCACTTATCCCAAGAATCTATGCTATTCCTGGGCAAGGATTGAAACCAGATTTTAGCTTCATCTCTCAAGGAGAAAGGAAAAAGCTTAAGCTTAGCAATATCACCATCTACTTCTTTGTACTTTTGCATATCACAAAGCTCAATAAAATTATTTAAGTGCAAAGCAGCATCGTCTCTAGCACTAGAGAATTGATCTTTCATAACAAGGTTCAACACAGCAGGTTTAATCTCATAAGAAGGTGCTGAAGTAGCAGGTGTAGCAATAGGAGTGCAGATAAAGTCACTGTTGTTGTGACTAGTGAAGTCACACAACTTGGTGTTCTCAGAGGAACCCATAGTAGCAGCAAGCAAGATAACTACTTTTTTTGATTTTTGATAAAAGAAACTAAAGAAAAAACTGAAAGGTAAACAAACAAGACTAAAAAGCAAAGATAAAAGATAGTGTGCAACTCCCCTATCTTGAAGAGTGGAGTCCCTGGCAACGACGCCAGAAATTGCTTTGATGTCACGAGAGTTTACTTCTCGCCCCTCGTTGGTTTACCCAAAGTGGAAGGTTGAGATGTAGCATAGCGGCAATTTCCCTTATCGAAGATGCTAAGGTTGAGTATCGAACCAGTAGGACTTCAACAGATACAAGAAGGTGGTGAAGTAAACAATGGCGCCGTTCACAACCTAAGGTTGCTTAATTCACCTGGACCTGCACACACAACAAATAACTTTGCTTCCCAACGAGTAAAGAGGAGTTGTCAATTCCTCCGGCCTTGTTGTTTATAAAGGATAAAACGCACGGGATAATAATGATAGTGATAGCAACGGAAAATTAAATAAAGCAGTAAATTGATAGCGGGTGTAAACAGTATTGGAAATATGGACCGGGGCCCTATGATGTTCACTAGTGATTTCTCTCTCCCAAAAGACGATAAAATAGCCATGCGAGGTAAACAAATTACAGCTGGGCAATTGGCAGGATTATGTGCGCAAACCAATGCTAATTATGCTATAAATAAAGGAAGAGGCTCAAAAGCAAGGGCGGTAAGCCAAAACAAGTAGACCGAAATCCATCTGCATCTACCTACTAATCATCCACCTTGAGATATCTATCCAGAACATCTCGCCGGTATTAAGTTGCGAATCCCACCCAAAGTGTAAACTCAAAGCAACAGACAACTGCATTAAAGAACTTTGCGTAAAGTAAACAATCCTTGCACCCGCAAATACAAGCACCGTTGTTTTCCCCCTTGTGGCAACAACACATCCCCTAGACTCATGTTTCTGTCACTCAAGCTAGTCATCGGGGGGGGGGGGCATGCACCCACAATCATGCATAACGCTCCCTCTTGGAGTCACTACCTACTACTTGGCCAAAGCAATAAACAACAACGGAGAACATGCAAGAATTACTCTAGAACATAAATATAAATAAGGAGAATCAAATATATTACTCAAACACAATCTGAACATAATCTCATAATCCATCGGATCCCAGCAAACTCAGCATAGCAACAACAGAAATATTACATATGTGCCTCGATCATGTAGGGCAGCTCACGAGGTCTAATCCATGAAGAACAAAGAGGGGAGGAGAACATCACATGGCTACTGATCATAGACCCATGGTCCAAGGTAGACTACTCACGGTTTATCCGGGAAGCATCCATGGTGGTGGAGAGGCTCCTGCTGGTGGTTCCTCCCTCCGGCAGGGTGCCGGGAAGAGGTCTTCTGGTGCTCCCGATCTTGGAAGCGCGGCGGCGGCGGAACAGAGGAGAGATCGCGAAAAAGGGTTCCCGTCACGGGGTTTTTGCGTCACGGGGAATAAATAGGCGAAGGGGGGAAGCCAGGGGGGCCACCAGGGGTCCAGGCGGCCCCCTGGCGCGGCCCCACCCTGGGGCGCGTCGGGAGGGCGCCTGGGGCCCTGGTGGGTCACCTCTGCCCCCCCCCCCCTTGGTGATTCCGGAAGCTTCCTGTACGCTGGTTTTTTATTGGATTTTTACCGAATTTTTGGAGCACTTTTAATATGCGGGAAACCTGAAATAGAAAAACAGAAGAAAACAGGAACTAGAATTGGGGTGCACTGAGTTAATAGGTTAGTGCAAATATGATCAAAAGTGTATGGAAGTTCATCAATATCATAGCAATATCACACAAAAGAGGCATGGAGCAAGCAGAAATTATAGATACGTTTTGGACGTATCAACGGCAACAGAGAACATGCAAGAATTTACTAAAGAACACAAATATAAAAGAGAACCAAATATATTACTCATCACAATCTGAACATAATCTCATAATCCATCAGATCCCAGCAAACTCAGCATATCAACAGAGAAAATTACAAAGGTGCCTCGATCATGTGAGGCAGCTCACGAGGTCTCGAAAGTGAAAGCACAAAGAGGGGAGGAGTACATCACATAGCTACTGGTCACGGACCCATGGTCCAAGGGGGACTACTCACGGTACATCCGGGAGGCGTCCATGGCGATGGATGGTCTCCCAGAGGGGATTCCTCCTTCCTGCAGGGTGCCGGGGCAGCTTCTCCTGGCAGCCCCAATCTTGAAACGGCAGCGGCGGTGGAACATAGAGTATAACGGGAATAGCAGATCGATATTAGGGGTTTCCGTCACGGGGGGTGAATATAGGCCAAAATGGGCACCGAGAGGGGCCACAGGGTAGCCAGGAGGCCTCCTAGTGCGTCCTAGGGTGGGGCCGCGCCAAGGACCCTCCTGGGGCCGTGGTGGGTCCACCCCCTTCCTTCCTTGGTGATTCATGAAGCTTCCTGGTCGCCGATTTTTTATATAATTTTTCCAGGATTTATTTGGCACTTTTAATGGCCGGAAAACCTGAAATACAAAAACAGCAGAAAACAGGAACTGGCAACTGGGTGTGTAACACCCTCAGTGTCAGGCATCAGTAAAATTTTTGTTAATGATTAAACGTCTATGATTAGCAAGTCTCTAATCACCTTGATCATGCCTTGTTCATCTTTGATTCCAAACAAACTCAAATTGCCTTTGGATGAATATTAAAAATAAGTGGAAATAAAACATGGTCCAAAAATTGTGAAAGAAATTTTGTAAAATCACAAATAATCAGTGGACCATGCCAATATGGTTTTGGGTATTTATCATGCCACTGAGAAATTCAAACAATTCAAACCAGTGGCTAAACAGCAACAACTCTCAGTTGAATATTAAAAAAAGAAATGATAAATAATTTTCTTTTGCCACCAAACTTTTTGTGGCATCTCAATATGGTGCAATACCAACTATGGATCAAGTTCCATATTTTAAAAAATTGTAAAAACAACTAAAAAGAAAAAGAAATACAAAAGAATAGAAAAACCTATCTACCACCTGGGGGCAAAGCCCACCAGGCCACCGCTTTCCCTTCCCCCCCGACGGCCCAGCCCAGCCCCCTACCTTCTTGTCTTCTTCCTCTCTCTGCGTGGAGAGCATCCACCGGCTTCATGGCCGGCCGAGCCGCCGTGTCGGCCATCCCGCGGCTCATCGGCGGGATAAGGTCGCCCCCCACCTCAACCCTAACCCTAGACGCCCCTCAGCCCCCCCCCCCCCCGCGCCCTCCCCATCTCTCCCTCCCCCGCGCCGCTGTTCTCTGGACAGGCTCGTCTTCGCCGTCGTGGCCACGGCCTCGTCGCCGGCGTGGCCAGCGTCCTCCGCAGCCCACCCCACCGTGTCCTGGAGCCTCCCCGGCCTCCTCCTCGTCTTCCCGTGCTGGACTTCGTCGCCGGTAGCCACCGGTACCGCCGAATCGGGCCGCCCCTTCCACCGCGGACGCGCCGCCATTGTCATCAAATTGGCTCCGCCCGGACCTCCTCGCACCACCACGAGCCCTCCCCGAGCACCGCTGTGAGCTTCTGCATCTCCTCCTCCTCTCTCTCCTCGCCGGAACGTCCACCGTAGCTCCCTTCCCCGGCATCCTCTGCTTTGGACGTCACCGTGGCCGCCATGGCCAGGCATGCCCGTGCCCGGTGCGCCCAGACCGCGTGCCCCATGTCCAGAGCGTGCACGGCGTGCGCGTGGTCACGCCCACCCCCTGCCTCGCCCCAGCTCGCCGGGAAGCATCTGTGCTCGCCGCCGTGCTCTCCTGCTCGCGCCGGCGTGCCCACACAGTGGGCTAATCCCCAGTTTAACCAGTAACCCCCCCTATACAGTATGACAGGTGGGCCATGCCCCTTAATTAACATGCAAATTAAAACAATAAGAAAACTATTAGTTAACTAGTAAGTCACTTACAGATGGGCCCCATGCCCTTAACATTAATTAAGTTGTTTAATTAACACTATGAGTCAATGACATGTGGGCCCCTGGCCTTTTATTTTATAAAAAAATGTTTTATTAAAACTGTTACAATGACATGTGGGACCACACTGTCATATAAATAAATTTAATGATTTTGTTAAACTATGAGGATGACATGTGGGTCCCCTTTAATATTCAGATAAATAAAATGATTTTTATTAGAACTGTGTCTATGACAAATAGGTCCCACTGGTCAGTTTGACCAGTCAACAAACTGTTCTGGATAATGTTATGTTTTAATAATAAAAATAAATTAGAAATTGATTTTAAAATGATTTAAACTTTGAATTTAAATATCTTTTAAACCGTAAGTCAGATTCAAAAACTTTATACATGAAAATTAATCAGAAAAATATAACGAATACAAATACGCTAACCATATACCAACCACACCCCTCTAACACAACGAACACCGACATCCCCCCTCCGGGTTGTCTGTCGATAATTCCCGGTGCCGGTAAAAACCTGCCGGATGAATTTATTCCGAACACGAAAGTTGTCCGGGAGGGTTCAACTAACACGGATACACCCCCCTTATGTTTTTCGGATGTCCACGACACCTCCGGCATGAACTCCTCCCCCTCCGGACACCCTGTCCGGTAATCACCCAGAGCTGGCAGTTCATCCCCGGATGAATTCCCACTCCGAGCGTAACACGTTGCACTGCGTTAGGACACCGTTAACATTGCGTTGCCATGTCTTGTATTTGTATTGCTATTATTACCGTGTATTTATTGTTTCTCCCCCTCTCTTATTGTCCGGTAGTCCCGATATCGCCTATCTTTCCGTACATTTCTTGCACTAGGCATTGTTACTGCTGCTGCTACGATTACAATCCTATTCAATTGCATAGCCTGTTTTTGTCGCCCCTTGATGTACCTTCCTTATCCTATGATGCCTTATAAAAATATATTATATTCAGAAGTGAGCCCTGCGCTTTGTGAGCTAGGGTTAGATAGCAGGGCCGTGACCACTCAGGGGAGTGACGCGGATACGTCTTATTATAACTGCAACAGGTACGGTACAATGCAGACACCGCCTAAGGCCCCCTAGCTCGGCTCTGCCGAGCCACCTTCAAGTGGAGCTCCCGAGGAGTAATCCTCGTACCTCCACTCGTTGTTGACTCTGTATAGCCGCTCTAGGTACCTGAGCAACGGTTGTCCTTAAATTTAAGATGCCGGGCGACCCAACGGTGCCCGCGAGCGGTATTGCGTCGGGAACGACAGGGAGGGTACGACCGACGTTACTGGCGTGCTTGCCCCCTGCTCGTATCTCGCGAGAGTTACCAAACTACGAAAAGTCGAGCTCTACCAAGAGCACACGCGAGACAAGGTAAGGAGACGGTTCACCTTGTTGGTAACCGCAGTGACTTGGTGGGACGACAGGGCAGGCACCGATGTACTGGTGGTCCTGACTGCTGTCGTTGACCGCGGGTCGGTTAAGTCGAGGCAATGATAACGGTTGTCACGCAGGTTAATTAAAATGCTAAATGGTTCGGCGGATGACTTGAGAGACCCGTTGGTCTGTACGCACTACCTTCACGTGGGATAAGGAGTTATGGGCTCCCCTGCGTCGTAGTTTGTCCGAAAGCTCTTCAGACGTCAGCAGTACCACGTGCTGATTGCCGGGAAGCGGTCTTGTCTTATTTGCTGCAGCAGGTGTGTTTTGGACTTTCTTTTGCTTCACCGGCTAGTCTCGTACCGTGCAGGAGCGTGCAAGGGTGAGGGACCTAGACCCCTTGGCGCATAGGGTATAGTCCGGCGGATGGCCTCTCTGCTGAGCCTAGGATGGGCTGCGTCGTGTCGGATAGCCTCGGTGGGGCGTTCCCTAACAAGGTTCACGCCACCCTGGAGATCCGAGCGTGCAGGCTGAACAGTAGTGCACCCCTGCAGGGAGTTTAATCTATTCGAATAGCCGTGTCCACGGTAACAGGACGCTTTATGCTGAAGTTGGATCTTACCACTACAAACTATTACTATTAAACTGTATGGTTCCGGGTCTTCTTCCTCGCAAGGAAGTCGAGGAGGGGAACTCGGAGGCATTATTATTATTAATCATTACAACTTATATTATACAATGTTGCAGCAAGTTCTGCTTCATTGTTACATTATTGCTTTATATGAACTGTTGGTTGTTTCTCTTCTCATGCTGCAAGACATCGTCAGAAGATGCTAGTCTTCGATAGGCCTAGCTTCTTACCCTTATTCTGATTTCTATCTTGCAGTCCACTATATACAGCCTCCCCTTTCCTTTGATACAAATGCATAATGCTTAGTAGCGGACGTAAGACTCGCGGGTATGCTAGATACTCACCTTTGATTTATTTCCCCCTTTTTGTTTTGCCTGATCGGCCGCTGCAGTCGACGTTGGAGCATTGGAGTCCAGGAGCAGGAGATCCCCAATGCCGACCACCGCAACGTGAAGATCCCCGATGCCTTCTACGACGTCGAGTTCCCCTTTGACCAGGAGTAGTTTGGAGGTTCCCAGGAAGGAGGCCTCGCCTTTTCGATCTGTTGTTATTTGTGCTAGCCTTCTTAAGGCAACCTTGTATCCTTGTGTTTGTACTCAGATACTTTTTCTTCCGCTAACTTTGTGCTTTCGAGCTGTTGTATTCGAGCCCTCGTGGCCCCTGGCTTGTATTAAACATCTTGTATTATTTTATTTGTAGAGTTTTGTTGTGATATCTTACCGTGAGTCCCTGATCTCGATCGTGTACCTTGCGTGTATGATTACTGTACAGGACTTGATTTTGGGGGCGTCACAGGGTGCACTGAGTTAATAGGTTAGTTCAAATATGCTCAAAAGTGTATGAAAGTTCAAGCAAAACATGGGAAAGTCACACAAAACATGCATGGAGCAAGCAGAAATTATAGATACGTTTGGGACGTATCATACATTCAGTAGGTGGATTACACTTCTGTACCACAGGTGTGGCAGAGCAGCCTCCCCCAAGCAGCGAACTAAGGGCACAATTTTCCATAAGCCTAACTAGTGAAAACAAAAACAAAAAATAAAATAAAAAGATCTAATGATATACCTTCAAGCGCTCACCTCCACGACAACGGCGCTAGAAATAGCTTGATGTCTACTAGACGCTTCTATTCTTGTAGACTATGTTGGGCCTCCAAGCGCAGAGGTTTGTAGGACAACATCAATTTCCCTCAAGTCGATGACCTAAGGTTTATCGAACTCAGGGAAGTAGAGGTTGAAGATGGTCTATCTCAAGCAATCCTATAATTAAGATACAATAATTCTATTATTTCCCCAACACACCTAATACAACTAGGAGTTTCATAGGTGCACTAGTTAGGCGAAGAGATGGTAAAATTATGAGTGATAGGTGTGCCAAAGCAAGGTAATATAAATACGTAATAACAATTACAGAAAGGTAGCAAGTGAAAAAAAAGTGACTAAAAATGGTTTAACAATGCTTGGAAACAAGGCCTACGCTTTATACTTTCACAAGTGGCAAATCCCAACAACATTAGCATAATTGAAACACATGATATTTCCTCCAAGAGCATGACGAAGACGTTACTCGAAGATCATTTTTCTCATGGATCAAAAGAGGATGAAAATTGTGTAGGGCTACAAAAGCACACCTTATTGTTTGTATTCCACATATATGGATGTCCCAATGTCACCACGGCCATCCAAATATAGTACTAAAAACACCAAAACATATATCAAGAGTAGTCTCTTTATAATATGACAAATCACCCATCATGTCATCGAAGCACTATAAAAATTATACTCAACACAAGCATCAAGAGAATCTCGGAGACACGATTCAATCCAACAAGAATAACAATCCCATGATCAATATCACCATAATAATGGAGTTATATGCTTCATCGTAGACTCCGGAAATATCACCAAAGGAGCACATCATATCCAATACATAAAAGAAGGGGAAACATCATGGGATACAACTAGATTAACATAGCCAATGATCACAATCGAAATCACATCATGGGAGAGAGAATTAACAACATAGCTATTGTAGACGACCTCAGCCCCGAGGAGCAACTACTCCCGCATCATCATGGGGATGAAGCAACATCGATGGAGATGGATCCGGGGCACTCCCCCATCCCGGCAGGGTGCCAGAACGAGAACTTCTTTCCCCCTCAAAGATTTTTGGAGATGGCGGTGGAGTTCGGAAACCATTCTGGAAAAAGCTTCGGGATATTCAAGGTTTTTGCGTTCCAAGGAAATTTATAGGCCAGAGGGGGTCCCAAAAGGTGGGGCCAGTGATCCAGGCGGCCACGAGGCGCGACCAGGGCCTAGACGCGCCACCTGGTCACCTGGACTAGTGGTGGCCACCCTCCAGGAGCCCTTCTGGCTCCCGAGTTCTTCCGGTGAGTTAGAATTTCTAGATTTTTCTGAGCACTTTTTTTTTGACATTTTTCTTGCTTTTCACAGATAAAACAGTAGAAACTGGCACTAGGCACTGTGTTAATAGGTTAGTTCCCAAATATGTTGGAAAAAGATATGAAAGTGCATCAAAACATATAGCAAAGTCACCAAAACAAACATGGAACAAACAAATATTATAGATACGTTTTGGATGTATCAAATGGGCTAATGCAAAAAATGCCCCATGACATCCCAAATATTGATCTGGAAGACCTACTTGATTTTTATTCCGACGTATGATTTGGGAATTTAGTGAATGAAAACGAGAATGTGGCTCCACTTTCCCTTTTGGGGGGTGGTGTTCAAAAAGAACAAAAGGACAAAGGGGAGTTGGGCCGTGTGGGCATAAATTTCCTGTTAGATGGAGATGATGGGACCTTTGTGGGCTTGGGGTGGGGAGGAAATGCCTCTTTTGAAGGCCTTTTACTAGCTTTATTTATACCCCTCTCCTCTAGATCGGGAGGAGGAGGTTCCTAGCTAAGGGTTTCCCCTGACACCGCCATCAACTGAAGGAGGAGAGATGAACTACAATTTCAATAGGGGGGAGGGCCTAACCGTTTGCAAAGAGGAGGCAGACGAGATTACAAACATAGGAGATGGAATTATGATGATCATTCTGGTAGAAATTATCAGGATTCTCCTCATGTTTGTAATTCTAACTTTGCTGGTGGAAAATGAGAGATTTGGACTGGAGTTCAACTGAGATGCTAGGAAGGATACAACTGGTGGTGAAGGCAATTGAAAGTGCAATCAAGCCCGTAAATCATGTTTTGATGTTGACGAAAATATACATATAGGGGACTAATAATGTTTGTCAAGTTTATCGCAGGTATTAGTCCATTGAACAATATTTGTGCATGGATCACAGATCTTTGATATGTGATAAAGACTCAAGAATGTTGAATCAACTCATTGTCACGTAAGCTTTTCAGTTATTCTTGAGTAAAGGCATCCCCACACTATTAAGAGGGATCAGTGGAATTCTGTTCAAGATTTTCTCATACTATCTTTAATCACTCACCATGCGCTTCACTACATCACCTTCTGAATATGTTAATACAAAAACTCACAAAAATACCTCCATAGGTAACTCATGATTTCAATGAACAGAAAGAACTCAGAGCCCAGCTAAATAGGTTGTATAAACAAGAATAAATCAGATGGTTGTAAATATATAAACATGATGAAATAAAAGATGGTGATTGTAACTCCAAATATTATCATGCTAAGGTTAATGGTAGAAGGAGAAAAAAATATAATCACATCTTTCGTTCAAGATGAGGGGGTTGTGGAAGAGAAACATAATCTAATTAATTATATCACTGATTTTTATGCAATCAAAAAAGCATATAAGGCTTCCTCCAATGCAAAGGTGCTAAGTGAGGTGCTAAAATAATTAAATGCATTAAACAACTATAGTCTCCAATGCATTGGTGCTTAGCTTGCTGTTGGTAAGGTTGAATCATTTAATTTTTTAGCAACTAAAGTCTTGCATGCATTGGCTAGTTCCCTTTATTTTAATGTTTTTCATAGGTTCCCGTGACTAGCACCGTTTTACCTGGGGTCACCAAACTCCTCTCTCTCCTCTTAACAACGTTGCCACGTAGGATTTCATGCCTTGTTGGCATGCTTAGCACCTATCCAAGGTGGAGCATTGGGAGCACCCTAAGAAGGAGATTGAAATTTGTCAGGCATTCAAGAAACTCCGGATTAATATCATTGAATTATATCCAGACGACTAAGCATCTGGCAGATACCTTAACAAAGGGGCTTTCACGGGCCTTGATAGAAAATGCATTGAGAGAGATGGGCTTAATACCCACGTAAGCTGCCATGGGGGTAACCCAACCTTTGTGATCGAAGATCCCGTGAATAAGGATCTAGAAAAAATAATCCAGCGGTCAACCGAGGATAGTATCCTTATTAAGTCACTCCGATGGAGATGCAATATACTCTCGTAATCTGTAAGGCAGGTTGAAATTTGTCTTAGTGTATCCCAAAGCTTGTCTAATCAAGATGGTATCCTACAGAGCTTTCTTTGGAGGAACACATCTATGTGAGTCCGACTTCTAGTCACAGTTTATGAGATAGGTTAATCTCTAGGAAGGTCATGAACAGACGAGGAGTATAACTAATATGCTCCACCTGTGGGTTTATGTTGACGAAGAATTTGTTCAACGCAACACAGACTTGCACCGCGCAATTATTTAGAGTAAGGGAGTCGCCACTTTGTTTTTCGTTACGAAGAACGGATGATTTACAAGAAAATCAACAAAGAGATCTTCAATTTCGGAGAAGAAACGGGTGCTTTACGAGCAAAACACCAAGGATTACCTAGAACTAGACAAAAAGTAGAAGAACTTGAAAAGTAGATGTGTTTTTGGGTATATGTCGATTGTGTGTTCAATCGGCCGTCACCTCATCTATATATGAGGAGGCTGGACTTTCCGTACAAGAAAAGGACTCCAAATACCGTCCAAATCTTTCCATACGGAACCGAACTCGGATTACAGGTGGGCCTGGGACAACAGTTCGGTTTTTGGGCGTTTTGGGGCTGCAAACGACCTCGGATGAAAAAAGTCAAAACATCAAAATTGTAGCCCTCGAAATTTCAAATTTTTTTCATGTTGAACATTTTTTTGATTCGGAGTCATCTTGAGGGCCGAAATCCTCACGCTTTCCGTCAGACATCAGTCGTATACATGTCTGGCTTCGGGCGTCAGTTTTTCCCTCTTGATAGGTATATATCGTTATGGCTACAACTTTTCCATACAAACTTGGATTGAGATGATCCAAAAACCAAAATTGATCGCTTCGACGAGACCAAGCCGCCCATGTAGAATATTTTTTCATTTGATAATGTCTTGAAGGCCTAATTGTAAACATAGTGCTTCAAATGCGAGGATCCTACTGCTTCAAACATAGTTTCGGCCCTCAAGATTGAGTCGGATGGCGATGGCTCAAACTACAAAAGTGTTCACCTCGATAATATCTAAATTTTCCTTGTAGAGCACTTCTTCATTTGAGGTCATCTTATATAAGGTCATTGTCGTGCCAAAAACCAGCATCAACACATGCCCCCCTGTTTTTCGGTAAAACACGTGTGCCGAAAAATACTTTGCATCACATAGGGTGTAAAGACGATGTCAACACTCCATCGGCCATGCATTTTCTTAGGGAGATAAATATATATTGGCCATGTTTTGTTCTTAGGGCGATAATCACATATCGGCCATTGCCTACTCAGGCATCTTTCCACACGCTAGGATAATATTTCTTCAAGTATCTCCCGTTGAGAGCTTTGGATAACTTACTTCCCTGCAAAGTTTGTACAAAATATGAATTTCCAGGAACAATACCCACAACTTTATATGGACCATCCCAACTCGGCGACCACTTGCCGAATTTTTGATATCTAGTTCCAACAGGCAAAACCGTTTTCCACACTAGATCTCCTATTTGAAACGATTTCTCCTTGACCTTTTTATTATAAGCTTTAGCTACTCTTAACTTTTCTTTCTCAATCTCTTGCAACGCTTTTAACCTTTTTTCCGGAACCTCATCTATTCGGTCCATCATTAAATCATTGTAATCTACAACCGACAAGTTATTTTGCATGGCTACTCTAAGAGCTTGCAACTTGATTTCTACAGGTAACACTGCCTCTTCGCCATATACTAGCTCAAAAGGTGCAACTTGAGTAGCTCCGTGCATAGATATTCTATGAGCCCATAATGCTTCCGAAAGGACTTCATGCCACCTTCTCAGTTTCTCTTCAATTTTCTTCTTTATGAGCCGAATCAAAGTTTTATTACTGGATTCGGCTTGTCCATTAGCTTGAGCATAATAAGGTGATGAGTTTAACAATTTAATTCCAAAGGATTCGGCAAACTCACGAAATTGATGAGACATAAAAGAAGAACCTTGATCAGTTGTCAAAGTTTGAGGAGTGCCGAATCTATGAATAATATGCTCCAAAACAAAACTAATCAGCTCCCTATGAGTCATATTTCTTAAGGGAACTGCTTATGTCCACTTAGTAAAATAATCTGTGGCTACTAGGACGAAGCGATGCCCTTTAGAAGACGAAGGATGTATCTCACCAATAAATGGCCATGGTTTGATTATGGGATTCAACATAGCTGCAGGTGCCAATTGTATATTACCAAACTTTTGACAAGTCTCACAACCTTTGTAGTATCTAAAGCAATCCTCTAACAAAGTCGGCCAATAGAAGCCAGCTCTTTTTATTAACCAACACATCTTATGAGCGGACTGATGCGTCCCACATATGCCTTCATGCACCCATGGCTAACCTAGATTGATCAGCATCCAAGCATTTTAAAAGTAACCCATCTATAGTTCGGCGATGTAACTCATCATTATGCATAGTATATTTTAAAGTTTGCCGCCGAACCTTCCTGTCTCTAGTTTTACTCGGATCCCTTAAATGATTGATAAGAGGAATCCGCCAATCTACAGCCACAGTTTCCGAATTACTAGGTAACTCGGCGGCTTGTGGTACCTTGGGCATGCGTATCCCTTGCACTAAATCTTCCGAGCTGGGTGTGACTTGGTCCACCTTTGTTCCCGAATTAGCAGCAACTCGGTATAACTCGGTGCAACTTGAAGCATCTTCCGAATTACCATATGTTACTCGGTGTATGTCCCGAATTAGTTGCAACTCGGCCTCATCCCTTGCAGCGACAAGCATTGGTTTTTCTAGTATAAGAAACTTTCCCCTATTGACATGGTAACCAGATGCTTGCTGTGCTAGATAGTTTGCTCTAGAATTTTCCTCCCTAGGTATATGACTAATAGTGAAAGTATCCAGGGATTTGATTATATCTAAACATCGGTCTAAGTAACTATTTTGCAATCCATCAAAACATTGGAATTCGCCTTTAACTTGTTGCACTACCAGAAGCGAATCACCAAAAGCATCTATATCTTTGACACCCATATCAGCTAAATATTGTAAACCGAATAGCAAAGCTTCATATTAGGCTTGATTATTTGAACAATTATACTCTAAACGAACCGATGTTTCATATATCACATTATTAGGAGAAATTAAAACGGTACCAACACCTTGACCTTCCCTACAAACCGATCCATCAAAATAAAGTTTCCATGGGCATACGCTAACGTAATCAATGTCCTCTTCATCTTTAACACTATGATCAACAATGAAATCGGCAATAACTTGGCCTTTCATAGCTCGCAACGATTCATATGTCAAGTCATATTCAATTAATGCATAAGCCCATTTTCCAACCCTACCACTAAGGATCGGTTTTTGTAACATGTATTTAACTACATTGGCTTGGCAAGTTACTACACAAGTACTAGACAACAAGTAAGGTCGAAACTTGGTACATGCATAATACAAAGACAAACATAATTTCTTAATGAACACATACCGAGTTTCGGCGTCTATCAAGCGACGGCTTAGATATGCAATAACGTGCTCCTTCCCATCATCCTCTTGCGTCAACACCGCACCGATCACTTTATCTTGTGCAGCAATATACAACCTGAACGGCGTAGCAGATTTGGGTGCACGCAACACTGGAGGATTCAACAAGTATTTCTTTATGTTATCGAAGGCCTTCTGTTGCCCTGCCCCCCAAGTGAACTCGGCTTCGTTTTTTAGCCGGAGTATCGGAGCAAACGATTCAATTTTCCCTGAAAGGATAGATATGAATCGTCTCAAGTAATTAATCTTCCCCAACAATTTTTGCACATCCCTTTTGCAAGTCGGCTGCTCTAAATTTCTAATTGCCTCTACTTTCTTAGGATCAATCTCTATACCATGCTCATGAATTACAAAGCCTAAGAATTTTCCAGCCGACACACCAAAAGCACACTTAAGGGGATTCATCTTTAACCCATACTTACGCATCCTTTCAAAACCTAATCGCAAATCGGCCAAATGAGAATCAAAACCATCCGATTTAACAACTATATCCTCAATGTATACCTCTACTATGATGCCGAGCAAATCATGAAATATAAGATTCATAGCACGTTGATATGTAGCACCGGCATTCTTCAAGCCAAAAGTCATGACTACCCATTCAAACAAATCGACAAAACCAGGACATCGAAAAGCAGTCTTAGACATGTCCTTTTCGGCCATGAATATTTGGTTATAACCAGCATTACCATCTAAAAAACTGATTACTCTATGCCCTGAAGCATCATTGATAAGTGTGTCGGCTATAGGCATCGGATATTCATCTTTCGGGGTAGCTTTATTCAAGTCTTTAAAATCAATACATACTCTAATTGCACCGGTGTTTTTCTTTTCAACAGGAACAATATTAGAAACCCACTCAGCATATCTACATGGCCGAATAAACCCAGCTTTTAGAACCCAATCAATTTCCTCTTTGATACGATCATACATAATAGGATTGAAATTTCTTCGAGGTTGTTTATGCGGCCTAAAACAAGATTTAATAGGTAATCTATGCTCAACTAAATCCCTACTCAAACCAGGCATCTCGGTATAATTCCAAGCAAAGCAATCAACAAATTCTTTAAGTAACTCGGTTACCTTGCTCTTCTCATCGGCCTTCAAATTAGCATTGATAAAAGTAGGCCTTGGAATACTTCCATCAACAATATCTATCTCCTCAAGTGGATCGGCCGATGAGAATCCATGCCCAAGCTTTTCCATGTCTTCAAATTCTTCAATGGTTTCATGCATATCGTTCTTTCCGGAACGATACTCCTCAGTACGTTGTTGTAGCCATTTAATACTACTGTTTTTATTCATCATCTAAATAGACAGATTGTTAAGCCGAGCTACATCAGCCGGTTGTACATTGATAGGCACAAAACCATTCTTACCTATACTAATATAATCATAGTCCGATAGATCTTTACCGGTCAAACACTGCATGTTACCGAGTTGCCAATCTGCTACCTCAGTCACAGCTATACAAGCCGAGTTGTCTGTTTCAACCACCTCCACATTGTCATCCACGCATTGAATTAAACACTGATGTAGGGTAGAAGGAACACAACAATTCACATGTATCCAGTCATGTCCCAACAGAACATTGTATCGTCCTTTAACATCCACCACAAAGAAAGCAGTCGGCAAGGTCTTACTCCCAACCGTAAGATCCATAGAAATAATGCCCTTGGCTTCAGATAGCTCCCCTGAGAATCCACTAAGTCCCATGTTGGTCTTCATTAGCTCACTTTCCTTTCGGTTGAGTTTGGTAAACACCGAATAGGGCATGATATTGACACCTGCACCACCATCCACAAGCATGCGTCCAATAGGCTTTCCATCAATATGCCCCTTGATAAACAATGGCTTCAAATGTTGGTCCGACTTCTCTGGATTTTCAAACATGGCTCTACCCGGACCAAGCACAAGTTCAGCAACCTCTGGCTCGAGTGCACGGAATTCAGCGGGCAATGCAAAGACCATGTTGATATCCATATGGAGATTGATTTCTGAGTTAATACCACACTCTGAGTTAATGTTGTCATCCTTATCCTCAGCCATGTCATTGTCCGAGTATTTGTCATCACCCTCTGAGTAGTCTTCATCACCACCCAAGTACTCCCCATAATCCACCGAGTCCTGAGCGGCATCTTCCAAGCAATGATCAATATCCGAGTTGTGAGCAGCTCCTTCCAAGTTGTTGGCGGCATCTAAGTTTTGCGCAGCTCCTTCTGAGTTGTTAGCAGCACCTGAGTTACGACCAGCTCCTTCCGAGTTAGTGGTGTCGGCGTTCCTTTCTACCGTGAGCTTTTTCCGCCAAATTAACCGAGGTATCAATGGCCTCTCCTTATTGAACACCTGGTCACGCTCCTTCTCAGCAATTTCCTCTCTAATCTCTAATGCTCGCAGTCGTTGCACTCGGCGTTTTTGAGTGTGAGTTAATCCTTTAGGAGACCAACGAGGTTCTGGACGAGTTCCTAGAACAACCGACTTGCTGCCCCCCCGAGTAGTTTGGCCTATACCAAGTAACACGGTCATTGGCCTGCTGACGAGATACACCTCCTGCTGCAAACTTCTTGCTCCCACTGGTATTCGGTTCCCCATCTTGATTGAGCGAGCCGAAAATAAGTGGAAACTGATTAGGGGCTGCATGCGAGTTATTTTCTTTGACGAGTGGACCGATGTGCACACCAACTGAACCAGTCTTCCTAGTTGCACCGATGGGCATAACACCACTAGCCTCAGAATCCATCGCAACTTGGTTTGTATTTGCTTCCGAGCGATGGGCCTCCTTTCCCTGAACTGAATTGTCTCTTGGTTCACCTGCACCCTGTTCATCCAAGTCCTTCCTCGCTCCTCCATCTTCCTTTCCTTTATCGAGTGCTCCTACAGATTTTTGCACCCAAGTGAGCCTACAGCCAGTGTTGTCTCGGTCATTCGCCTTGCGCACCGGTGACCGATCCCTCCGAGTCATATCTTCATTGAACCGAATCCTTTTCCCATGTTTTTCTTGGTAAATAGGACTCGGCTGATCCCATCTTGGTTGAAAGTAAATCGATGGTCTCATAGGGAAAGGTGCCCAATGGTTAAAACCCCATGGAGGAAAGTGTGGAGGCATAGGAGGTGGGAATCCCCAATAAGCCGGTTGCATTGGAAAACTTGGTTGTTGCTCATATGGATTTCTCTCCCATTGCTCATTGTTATGCCTAGGAGGAGATCTTGGACGTTTAACTCCTCCAAGCCGACTGAACACATTGTTGGTTCTGCGTGAAGTGTATTTTTCCAACAACATGCTAACTGTCGGCTTTGGTCTTGGAGCTTGTTTCTTCTTGCCATTGATCTTCCATACTCCAATCTTTGGATTCTTGGGCTTGATCATTCTTGGTGGAGCATTGTACTCAACTACATTCTTCTCCTTAGCTGACTCGGCCTGATCTGACCGAATTAGCATCTTCTTGTTTTGAAACTCGATCATATTGACAGAAAAAGGATCACTATCGAGCTTCATCTTGGAGGCTTCTGTAAATGTCAATCGTCCTTCACTAATGGCCGATTGTACCTGCCATCGAAACACATTACAATCATTAGTAGAATGAGCAAAAGAATTATGCCATTTGCAATATGCTTTTCTACCCAATTCTTTAGGAGATGGAATTATATGTCCTGCTGGCAACCTAATATGTTTTCCCTGCAACAACATGTCAAAAATATTATCACATTTACTAATATCAAAAGTATACTTGATCTCCTCTTTCCTGGTAGGTGCAGGCTTCAAGGCAGGACACACAAAAGGTTTTGACTTTGGTGCTTGGATCCATTCGGCTACACAAACTTCCATGTCATCATCACTAGCCGAATCACTATCATACTCTACAATGTTAACCGTAGGAGTAACTTTGTCTTTCCCCCTATTATCTTTAAACCGAGTGGCTTTCTTAACATCTCTAACTCGATTTTCTTGCACCAAAGCCTTTTGTAATACTTGATTAACATCTAGAAACTCTTGCCCCTCTAGCTTATCTTTGATGTGAGCGAGTAAACCAGAAAAGGCAAGATAAGCCAAATCCTTTTTGGCTATAGTTAAACTAAAGCATCGGTTTTTCGTATTTCTAAACCTTCTAATGTAATCATGACCGATTCATTATACTTCTGCCTAACCATAGTCAAATCATAAAACCGAAGCTCAGTTTCACCACTATAAAAATATTCATGAAATTTCCGCTCCAATTGTGCCCATGTTGTAATAGAATTAGAGCAAGTGATAAAAACCAAGTAAATGCAACACTGGACAAGCATATGGGAAATAGCTTAATTCTGTAAACATCCGCTATGCCAAATTCACTAGTTTGCATTAAAAACTTCCCCACATGTTCCACAGTTGATCTACCATCTTCCCCTATAAACTTAAAAATATCTGGAATTCTAACTCCACGTGGATATGGTATAGAATCAAAGGACTCGGGGTATGGTTTTTGATATGCTCGTGCTGTACCCTTAGGTGCTAGACCATACTCTCTAAGTATATCAGCAAGTTGATCCTTCATACTAGGTGGCGTAGAATTTATTTGTGCGGAAGACGAGATAGCAACACGTCATAAGTTTTCCGGCAAAGAGACTTGAGTATGTGAAGTTTGTACCAGAAAACTACTAGAATTACCAAACTGGTTGTAACTCAGTTGTGGGTTCGTACCGCATTGTGTGTAACTCGGTTGATAATCTGTACCGAATTGTGTGTGATTCGGTTGATAATCTGTACCGAATTGTGTGTGATTCGGTTGAGCATTGTAAGCTACTGTTTGATAATAGGGTTGCTGCAAATTAGGGTTTAATACACCACTTCGGTTATGATTTGGTGGAACCGAAGTAGTAACAATAGGATGAGCAACACTAGGAACGAAAGTTTTAGCCGAACTACTAACAAGGTTCTGGCCATTATGACTATTACTTGTAGCAACATATGGTTGAATAGCATTATTTGATGCATCAGGAACATGAAAATTATTAGGGATTGGTTGTGTTCTGAGTTGATTGTAACTCGGTGCATGATGAGGCAAACCAATTCCATACTCTTTACTAAGTTGCACTTTAAATTCTTCAAACTGATCAGTCATGTTTTTAGCAAGTGCATGCATAGAATTACCATATTTGCTAGCTACAGAGGTATCAATTAGAGGAACAAGTTCCTCAGTGGATTTTCTTACCTCATCACCGAGTGGCTTACATGCACTCGGCGCGACACTTGGTATGGACGCCTTCTTGACCACGCCGTTCCACGTCTTCTGGAGTCCCGCGAGCCATGCCTTCCTCTGTTCTACAAGTGCAAGCTCCATCTCCAATCGCAACTCTTCCGAGAGATCTTCAAGTTCAACAGGGATGATGTTTTCGGAGTCGATGTCTCTGCCGTTCTTGAGATCAGAATTCATGGCGCCTGAGTTGATCATGATCTTGTCCTTGTTCTTCGTCCGAGTTAGATCTAACTCGGCCTCGTTCCCCAGCGGAGTCGCCAATTTGTGTTGACGAAGAATTTGTTCAACGCAACAAAGACTTGCACCACACAATTATATAGAGTAAGGAAGTCGCCACTTCATTTTTCGTTACGAAGAACGGATGATTTACAAGCAAATCAACAAAGAGATCTTCAATTTCGGAGAAGAAACGGGTGCTTTACGAGCAAAACACCAAAGATTACCTAGAACTAGACAAAAAGTAGATGAACTTGAAAAGTAGATGTGTTTTTGGGTATATGTCGATTGTGTGTTCAATCGGCCATCACCTCATCTATATATGAGGAGGCTGGACTTTCTGTACAAGAAAAGGACTCCAAATCCCGTCCAAATCTTTCCATACGGAACCGAACTCGGATTACAGGTGGGCCTGGGCAGCAGTTCGGTTTTTGGGCGTCTTGGGGCTGAAAACGACCTCAGATGAAAAAAAGTCAAAACATCAAAATTGTAGCCCTCGAAATTTCCAAGCTTTTTCATGTTGAACGTTTTTTGATTCGGAGTCATCTTGAGGGCTGAAATCCTCACGCTTTCCGTCAGACATCAGTCGTATACATGTCTGGCTCCGGGCGTCAGTTTTTCTCTCTTGACAGGTATATATCGTTATGGCTACAACTTTTCCATACAAACTCGGATTGAGATGATCCAAAAACCAAAATCGATCGCTTCGACGAGGCCAAGCTTCCCCACGTAGAATATTTTTTCAGTTGATAATGTTTTGAAGGCCTAATTGTAAAAATAGTGCTTCAAATGCGAGGATCCTACTGCTTCAAACAGAGTTTCGGCCCTCGAGATTGAGTCGGATGGAGATGGCTCAAACTACAAAAGTGTTCACCTCGATAATATCTAAATTTTCCATGTAGAGCACTTCTTCATTTGATGTCATCTTATATAAGGTCATTGTCGTGCCAAAAACCAGCATCAACAGTTTACCCCTTTGATAGCCACGTACCAACTCTCAATTGGCAAAAATTCTGCATGCTAAACTGACAATTGAAGGTATAGTACATTGTTCAATTGTGAAGAAATATAATCATGTTTCTCTAGGTGGAAGTTCAACTTAACAGTCTTCACTGAAAATTTTGGTATCTCAAGCGTTGCTTGGAACTGTTGACAATCTAATGCCTCGAGATCTGGTGGGGGGTTGTTGAATTATAGATGGGCTTTTACCCATATAAAACAATAATTTCTGGTTAATCTTTAAGGCTCATGTAGGTGGATAGAATGTGCTGGGAAGTTTAGTCCTAGTCGAGAGGAGCTGAAACCTATTTATAAGTGATGCTCTCTCACTAGCTATTGGGAGCTTGCAAAGAGGGGTACACGCGCACTCCTCCTCCACCGCCGCCCGTGTCGCCACAGTCTGCCTCGTCACGACACGTGCGCGCATCGCATGTTGCGAGAATAAGCCGAGCCAAACTCACAATTATCCGCTTTATTTTTACCGATTAGGAATGGTTAATTAATCCGAGAGTCGCTAACAAAAGTTCCACTATCCAAGACGTTGGATTGTTCTTGGACTCAGTCGTGGGACTGAGCCCAGGACCATTCTACTGACGGTCTATATAAAAAGGCGTTGGCATGTGGAGACACTCACTTACTCACTTTCCTCCTCTTACCTAACCCTAGCCGTCATCTATTGTTTCTTTTTGTGTGATGCTTCCGGCGACTCCAACCCAACAATCACGTGCACGGTCGGTCGGGTGAGCGGGTGCCTCCCGAATCCCGTCCTTCAAGATCCTGCACGGACGAAGGGCGATAAAGTTTTAGGGAGCGCCTCCGCGCGACTGCTCTCGATCTACCTGTCGTGGGAAAGTCACGGCAGATGTCCGTGCAGTTGGACTTATCATGGGACCTTTGTTGCGAGGCGAATTCGAGGAGAGAGTCAACATAGACACGGGACTCGGCGGTTTACCCAGGTTCGGCCCCGTCGGTGTGGTAAATACCTACTCCTGCTTCTTGACTATTGTGGGATCGACTCTTCAATAGGAAGAGCCGATCTTATCGATTACAACGATGATGTTTCACAACCTTAGTCTCGTGGAGATCTAGGTTATATCGCGAGTTGTCTAATCCTGTCTTGAGGTAAGTTCTGGCTCTGGCTCCCGTGGTCCTCGGCTTATAGAGGTGCCGGATCCCGGGATTCCGAGAGTCCGACTCCTACACGATGTGGAGTTCTATTCTACTTTACAAATTTACTACGTGCTATTCAGGGTAAGTCGAATTCCTTCTAGGGCTTCAATCTTCACGCTTGGCACGTCAGACTCCTAGCCGGGTCTTCTTTGTGGGCCTTCATATATAAGTCGGCCTAGAGGTTTCTAATGCCGGGTCTATGGGCCTGATCCATCCCCCCGACATTAGCCCCCAGGATTGTTGTGCTGCTTTAGTCTTCACATCAATCTGCTTTATTTTCTTCATTCCCGCTGGATCTTTATGGACCAAGGACGGACTTCATGCTTGGCATTGATTGAGAGTCGGAGTCGTCTTTCATCAATCTTGCTCTAATTACTTTATCTTTATAGGACCAACTCTTCTGGTTGAGTCAACTACCATTTGATGCTCACTAGGAGTCGAAGCCAACTTTCTTTAGCTTCACATCATCTTCTACTTGAAGATTTTTCTTTGACTTTTGGTCAAAGATCCGTTTTTTTACATTTATAGTTTCTCTGCCCGAGACGCCACTGTTAAAGGCATTCATGTCGTTGTGGGAATCGAGGAGTTTTTCCATAAATGTCACCCACCATGGGTAGTTTACCCGTAGCATTGATTGATCTTCTTTGTAGTTGCTATAAATAGCCATCAGGAAGTTTTTATCCTTTGAGTGCTCATATCTTCTTCCTTCGTTTCTTTTTCTCGCAACTCTCCATGGCTCCCAAGCTAAGAACACGTGTTCCTTCGGTGACCGACGACCCTGGTTCCAGCGTTGGCACTCGCGGTGGTCGAGGCCGTGGCCGTGGTCGTGGTCGGGGACGTGGTCATGGCCGTCGACGGGGCCGTGGCCGTGGCAGAGGCACGCATTCCTCTTCACCATCTGAATCTCCACCTTCTTATCCAGAGCGGAGTGAGTTCTTGGTGAAGGTTCAGGCAATCCGTCGTTGGGTAAAACTTCCTGAATCTTTTTCTCAGTTTGCAATGGATTCCAAACCTCCAAGCCTCAGGCTTCGCTCTGAAAGGTGCCCTCATGGACCCATCCGGGTGGCTACCAGCTTTTCTGGCCAGGACTCCATGTTCTTGGAGAAGGGTTGGAAAATGTTCCTTCGTTCTAGGAACATTCAGAAAGGAGATACTATCGTTTTCAAATATGATGGTGATGAGACCCTATGGGTAAAGATTTTCGATTCAAATGGTGATCGAGCCGACTGCTGCATGGAGAGCTCGAGCAGTAGTGATGAAGCTCAATCTTCCTTATCTGATGATGAAGCCGACTCTCAAGACGACCACTGAAGCTGTAGTTTAGCAAGTAGATTGATATAAGTATTGACGGCTTTTGTCTTGTATGCTTCCGAGGTCTTATGATGAATGATAATTTTATTTCCCATCCAATCTGTAAGTCGGTGTCTGTACCTGATTTGATAAGATAATATATGTATGAGCGCCAACTTCCTTAATATATTATGTAGCCCCTGAGTCGATTTGGACAGACTTGTGTCATGTCGACTCATTGATAAGATCAACTTGTAGCCCCCATGGTTGGTATGGTTACTTTATGTGCCAAACCAAATCATAGAATTTTGAAGTAATACTCCCCCAAGAATTGGTACAAGCATCTTTGCGTCGTGCCGAATCTTTTGAGAAGGAATTTTGAGTTGTAGTCCCCATGAGTCGGTATGCATCTGGGTGCTATGTTGATACGTCCAAGACGTATCTATAATTTCTGCTTGCTCCATGCCTCTTTTGTGTGATATTGCTATGATATTGATGAACTTCCATACACTTTTGATCATATTTGGACTAACCTATTAACTCAGTGCACCCCGGTGTCAGTTCCTGTTTTCTGTTGTTTTTCTATTTCAGGTTTCCCCCGTATTAAAAGTGCTCCAAAAATTCGGGAAAAATCCAATAAAAAAATCAGCGCTTCGGAAGCTTCGGGAATCACCGAGGGGGGGGGGCAAAGGGGACCCACCAGGGCCCCAGGCGCCCTCCCGGCGCGCCCTAGGGTGGGGCCACGCCAGGGGGCCGCCTGGACCCCTGGTGGCCCCTCCTGGCTGCCCCCTTCGCCCATATATTCTCCGTGACGCAAAAACCCCGATACGGGAACCCTTTTTCGCGATCTCTCTTCTGTTCCGCCGCCGCCGCGCTTCCAAGATCGGGAGCACCAGGAGACCCCTTCCCGGCACCCTGCCGGAGGGAGGAACCACCCCCGGGAGCTTCTCTACCACCATGGATGCTTCCCGGATGAACCGTGAGTAGTCCACCTTGGACCATGGGTCTATGATCAGTAGCTATGTGATGTTCTCCTCCCCTCTTTGTTCTTCATGGATTAGACCTCGTGAGCTGCCCTACATGATCGAGGCACATATGTAATCTTTCTGCTGTTGCTATGCTAAGTTTGCTGGGATCCGATGGATTATGAGATTATGTTCAGATTGTGTTTGAGTAATATATTTGATTCTCCTCTTTTATATTTATGTTCTAGAGTAATTCTTGCATGTTCTCCGTTGCTGTTTATTTATTTGGCCAAGTAGTAGGTAGTGACTCCAAGAGGGAGCGTTATGCATGATTGTGGGTTCATGCCCCCCGATAACTAGCTTGAGTGGCAGAAACATGAGTCTAGGGGATGTGTTGTTGCCACAAGGGGAAAAACAACAATGCTTGTACTTGCGGGTGCAAGGATTGTTTACTTTACGCAAAGTTCTTTAATGCAGTTGTCTGTTGCTTTGAGTTTACACTTTGGGTGGGATTCACAACTTAATACTAGCGAGATGTTCTGGATATATATCTCAAGGTGGAAGATTAGTAGGTAGATGCAGATGGATTTCGGTCTACTTGATTTGGCGTACCGCCCAAGATTTCGAGCCTCTTTCTTTCTTTATAGCATAGTTAGCATTGGTTTGCGCACATAATCCTGTCAATTGCCCAACTCTAATTTATTTATCTCGCATGGCTATTTTATTGTCTTTTGGGAGAGAGACATCACTAGTGAACATCATAGGACCCCGGTCCATATTTCCAATACTGTTTACACCCACTATCAATTTGCTGCTTTATTTACTTTTCCGTTGCTATCACTATCATTATTATCCCGTGCGTTTTTATCCTTTGTAAACAACAAGGCCGGAGGAATTGAAAACTCCTCTGTACTCGTTGGGAGCAAAGCTATCTGTTGTGTGTGCAGGTCCAGGAGAAGCAAGTGATTATTTTCGAACGGCGCATCACTTGCCGAACCACCTACTTGTCGATCTTGGAGTCCTACCGGAGACAAACCTTGGTTTCTTCACCGAGGAAAATTTGCTGCTACGCTACATCTCACCTTCCACTTTGGGTAACCAACGTGGGGCAAGAAGTAAACTCTCATGACATCATATGCCGAATCACATAGGTCTAACTCATTTGAACTGAAGTTCGTGTTCCCTTTCTCAGAAAAGCTTGACGACGTCGTGTAGAGTCGGCTAGTGTGTTAGACTGAGATGGGTTCACTTTTTTCTATATGTGTTTTGACAAGTTTTGCCAAACCATAGAATTTTGATTTGTAGTACCCATGAGTCGGTGTGAGCATATTTTGTGTCATAGCGAGTCATAGAGAATTTTGAGCTATAGTCCCCATGAGTCGGTATGAGCATCTTTTGTGTCATACCGAGTCACACAGGGTAATGCTCATGGTGCATCTTTTGGATGACATATAAAATGATAAAAAAGTATGCTATGATGCTGATGTATGCAAAAAGAAAGTATGAAGGCTCATATAGAATTCGACTCTGGATTCAACATGCCTCATCTTCTCGCGTTTGAGATAGATTAGTGGGTTATCCAGGAGTCAGAACCTCTCTGTAAGCCGGCTTCATATGACTAGCGTTCCTTGTACTTAAGACCAAACTCGGAAGGCGTTGCTATCAGCTCCCAAGGTTTTTAGGCTAAGCGGGGTACATGTAGGTCGTATGAGCTTGAGCTATACAGGCCAAGATTAAGGCGTAGTTTGGCCAGTTCATGTGTATGCCGGGATTTTTTCCAGATAAGAGTCGATGAGTGACATCGAGCTCCCCTACTGCCCCTGAATAAGCTTATACACATGTGGATTTTACATATATATGCCGAGTTTTCGGATAAAGAGTCAATGATTGTCATCGAGCTCCCCGATTCCCCTGAATAAGCGATATACATGCTCAGTACCAATAGAAGGGTTGATCAAGCCCCCAGGTCTCTGAGATATAATAATGCAAAACATGCAATGTATGATGCAAAAATAAAAATCATGAAACAAAAAAAAGTAAAGAGGAGTCGACATGGCGAGAGCCGGTGCGACAGATGTCGACTTAGGTATATGTGGCGAGGGCCAGTGCGACAAAAGTCGAGTTATGTATATTTTGATGGCGAAAGACGGCGCGACGAATGTCAGCTTATATATATATATATATATATATATATATAGGGTGGGTCTGTTCTAACAACACCCCTTAAGACCTTATTCTAACAACACCCTACTAACCAAAGTTTCTAGCGCGGAGCGCACCCGAACAGTGAACCACCACGCGATATAAAAAATAGTGTGCCCCCACCCAAACCCCGATCCCCACCTACCCCCTCACCCCCACTCCTCCCACCTTTCTCTCCTCCGCAGCCAACTACCTCTCCCATGCCGGTCGCCTCCAACTTCCCCCACGTTGGAGCGCGCCCCCTCCCCACCTCCACCTGGCGCCTCCACTCGGGCACCGCCTCCCCAACCTGCGCCCCCGCCTACACACGGGCACCGCCGCCGGGATCCGGCGCCCACTGGAGCCGCCGGCGTGCCCGCACAGCCGGGATCCGGCTGGAGCCTCCTGGATCCGGCGACGCGTGCTCGACCTCGGCCGCACCGCCCTAGCGACGCCCGCCTCACATGCCCCCCCTCCCGCAACGCCCCCCCCCCCTCCAGAGGAGCCGCTCTTCTCTGCTCGTTCCCCACCCCCACCAACCACCGCCGACCACCCAGCCACCCCGCCACCCTATCCCACCCCGACCCCGTCGCCGCTCGGTGGATCTGCTCCTCTGCCCCCAGCCACGACGGTCGTCTCCCCTCAACGATGTTGACCTCCCCAACCCGCCACCGCGCAGATCCTGCGGCCGTCGGCACCAACTCCGGATAGCCACCGGCCTCCCGTGCACGCCATATCCACCAGCCACGGTGGCGTCCCCTGCCCCGGCCACTCGCGGATCCAGTCTCTGTTCGGAGCCATGGCGCTCGTGGCTTGCTTGCCACCGCGTGCTCGTCCCCATGGCCGGGAAGGACACCCTGTGTGACCGCGGCAAACTCCTGGAGGCCCGCATGATCGATCACGGCTCGCAGTCGGCTTGGATAATCCAGCGACATCCTGTTGTGAGGGGATCCGATTTGCCGTTCAGTGGCAAGACGTTGCACTTTGCTGTAGCTGCTATTGGGAAAAAAATCATATTTCTGTATTGTGTATGTTTTCCCGTTTTGCACTGCGGTGCAGTGCAACTAAATTGAAGGTGTGCTGAGTGTCCGTATGATTAGTCTCCACTTAAGTGCAGTTTGCTATTCATTGTATTTTTGGTTCATTTAATTGTTGATTGGAGAAAAAAAGCTAGCGAAAAAGAGAGATAAAAAGTGTATTGCATACATTCTAAATAAAAAACATGATGCAGTTCGCTATACATAGTTAACATAGTTCACTTCCAGTAGTATTGTATCACTATCGTTATAATTTTTTTTGAAAAAAATGCAGTTCACCCGCCTCGTCCTTGCGGTGCATGCTCGTTGACAAAAAATATATGTTAAAAGTTAACAAAACAAATGCAGTTCTCTATGTCAATAAATGCAACCTGTATCGGTCGAATGTAGTTCACCAAGTCGATTCCGGGGTCCGTGAAAAATACGTGTATTTCTCTTTGCCATGTGAAAAAATCATGTGCAGTTCTTTCTGTTGACAAATGCAATCGGGTGCCCCGCGGATGCAGTTCACTCGCCGATTTTTTGTTCCGCGAAAAACACATGCAATTCTGTTTGGCGATAATGCAGTGCGCTTGACTGTCCGATGCGGTGCGGTTTCCGGCGAATGCAGTTCACGTCGTTGACTTCGGGTCCGCGAAGAACGGAGTTCCGCGGTTTACTAAAATCGACACAACTTTTAAATCGTAAGGAATTAGAGGATGTGTTTTACATAAAAATTGAGCGCCTAGACGATAGCTATACAATATGTATCAATTGCATCAATCGGACGAACGAATCAAACGAATTTACGCGAAAACTCCCGCTGTCCAAAAGAGGGCAGCAACACCGTTTTTTAAAGTACTTCAAAACCGTGTGGAATATGGAACAGTGTTCAACATATGGGTTAATCTACTACTCCAGGCGAATCCAACGGTGTATCATACGCATCGATTGGACAAGCGGTTAAAAAGTTCTACTCTCTACAAGATCCGAAAACGAAAAACAGAGTTGCTGCATTTTTTTGCGGCTAGATTTATCTCAAATCCGTAGCGAATTAAACAAAGTTTTATACATATGATGGAGCGCCTGATCGGTATCTTTCCAACGGTATATCAGTTTCATCATTCCGATGAACGGTTTATGAGAAATCACGAAAATACGCCCGCTGCAAAAGTGGGTCACCGCACTATTTTCGAAAGTGCTCTTAATCCGTGAAGATTCGGGGGAAGTGTTCAACATACAGAAGATGCTCCATTTCCATACGAATCCAACGGTGTATCGTACGTTCAATTCCGACCAACGGTTAAAAAGTTATCGCAAAAACGGTGCATGTGGTTCTGTTTTACCTGAACTGCAGTGCTCCGAATTCAGCAGTGTGGTTCTCTTTGCGATACGATGCAGTTCGGAATGTTGTCAGAATAGTGATTCTGGCAACGATGTCAGAATAGACCTTCTGTATATATGTATATATATATATATATTAATATGGAGAAAGCCAGTGCGACGTGTGTCGACTTAGATAAATGTACAGTAATGTTCCTGTTCTACTCAAGTGTAATATGGAAGGAGTTGTGCGATGTTCCATGGCCTGGGAGTCTCCTCCATGCATGTGCGCGTGTCTGCCTTCTCGCGTATATCAACTAGGTAGTAGGATCCATTGTACAGGTTCTTGTTGACCACAAACGGTCCTTCCCAAGAAGAGGATAACTTGTGCATTCCATCTCTTTTCTGTATGAGTTGGAGCACTAAATCACCTTCCTGGAAAGTCCGACTTCTGATGCGGCGGCTATGATAGCGTCGCAGATCTTGTTGGTAAATAGCTGACTGAGTTGCAGCCAAATCTCGTTTTTCATCGAGAATATCCAAGGCATCTTGCCTTGCTTTCTCGTTTTCGGACTCTACATATGCAGTGACTCATGGTGAGTCGTGACGTATGTCACTTGGGAGAACTGCTTCCGCTCCATAGACTATGAAGAAGGGCATATAGCCTGTCGACCTGTTAGGAGTCGTCCTAATGCTCCATAAAACTGAGGGTAACTCCTCCTCCCAGCAACCCGGTGTCCTTTTCAAGGGGACAATGAGTCGGGGTTTGATGCCTCGGAGCAACTATTGGTTGGCTCTCTCGGCTTGTCCGTTGGACTGTGGGTGAGCCACTGGTGCAAGGTCGAGCCGTATGTGCTCGTTCTGGAAGAATTGCTGCATAACCCCTTCTGATAGGTTAGAACCATTATCAGTGATGATTCTGTGGGGGTAGCCGAATCTGTATATGATCTTTTTCAAGAATTTTAGTGTTGCCGCAGCGCCACATTTGCTGACCGTCTCTGCCTTGACCCATTTGGTAAATTTATCCACTGCCACTAATATGTGGGTATTCTTGTTGGCTGACCTTTTGGAAGGTCCCACCATATCAAGCCCCCATACCACAAAGGGCCAAGTGATAGGGACCATCCTGAGTTCTTGAGCCGGCATGTGAGCTTGCTTTGCATAGCGTTAACATCCATCACATTTCTTGACTATGTCCTCTACATCCGCATGTGCTGTGAGCCAGTAAAATCCATGTCGAAAGGCTTTAGCTACAAGCGAACGAGAGCCGGCGTGGTGTCCACAATCTCCAGAGTGTATTGCATTGAGGATGGCTCTACCTTCTTCTGGTTAGACACATCTCTAGAAAACATCTGCGGCACTCCGCCGATGTAACTCACCATTCATGAGTACAAAGGATTGGCTTCTCCTGACAATTTGTCTGGCCAAAATCTCATCTTGAGGAAGGATTCCCCGAGTCTTGTAATCCAAGTAAGGTACGACCCATGAGGGTGTACCATGAATTGCAGCAACCAAAGCCGTCTCTGGATCGGGTTCTGCTATGTCTTGCTCTGTTGGTGGTTGTACAGACGGTTTTGTTAGGACATCCAGGAATACGTTTGGAGGGACCGGCTTTCGCTGAGAGCCGAGTTGGGACAGGGCATCTGCTTCTTTGTTTTCCCTACGGTCCACATGATCCACCTGGTATCCAACGAAAAATCCGGCTTGTCTTTGCACTTCTCGTCGATAAGCTGTCATTATGGGATTCTTGGAATCCCATTTTCCTGACACTTGTTGAGAAACGAGACCAGAGTTGCCATAGCATTGGATCCAACTTATGCTCATCTCACGAGCCAACCATAGCCCATGAAGTAGGGCCTCATATTCTGCCGCATTGTTGGTGCAAGTGAACTGCAACTGCACAACGTAGTAGAATTTCTCCCCTTTAGGTGAGGTAAGGACCAAGCTGGCTCCTGACCCTTGGAGCTGCCGACTTCCATCGAAGTGCATCGTCCAATATTTGGTGACTGGCTTCTCCGGAGATGTTTGGATTTCCGTCCAGTCATTGATGAAGTCAGCTAACGCCTGGGATTTGATGGCCGTTCGAGGTTTATATTTGATGTCATAAGCCCCCAACTCTATGGCCCACTTGCAATCCTTCCTGTGGTTTCCCGGTTTTGGATGATATTTGCAAGTGGTGCTGAGCTGCCTACAGTTATGGGGTGCTCCTGAAAATAGTGTTTGAGTTTCCGACTCGCCATGAATACACCAAGAACCAATTTCTGCCAATGAGGATAACGTTGCTTCGATGAAGTCAACACCTCACTGACATAATAAACTGGCCTTTGCAGGGGGTGCTCTTTGCCGGCTTCCATACGTTCAACAATAGCCACAACGCTGACTGCTCGATTGTTTGCTGCGATATAAAGTAACATAGGTTCCTTTGGTTTGGGAGCCGCCAAGATTGGAGCCTAGGATAGCTTCTTCTTTAATGACTCTAGGGCCTGATCGGCTTCGTCATCCCAGACAAATGTTTCTGATTTCCTCAGAAATCGGTACAGGGGGATCGCCTTTTCACTGAGCCGGCTTATAAACCGACTTAGAGCGGCTACACATCCTGTGAGTCGTTGGACTCCCTTTACTGAAGCCGGCTTCTGAAGAGTCATGATAGCGTTGATTTTCTCCGAGTTTGCATCGATGCCTCTCTCTGATACTATGTATCCAAGGAGCTTACTTGCAGGCACCCCAAAGGTGCATTTGGCCTGGTTTAACTTCATCTGGTACTTGCGCGGATTTTTGAAGGTTTCCTGTAAGTCACTGATGAGTGAGTCTGTCAGTTGGGATTTGATCACTATATCATCCACATAAGCACGCACGTTGCGCCCAATCTGCTCTTTGAGGCAACTCTGCACTGTTCGCTGATATGTGGCTCCCGCATTCTTAAGGACGAAAGGCATAGAAGTGTAACAGTAGATCCCGAAGGGAGTGATGAAAGCCGTTTTCTCTTTATCCTCAAGGTCCATCTTGATCTGGTGATAACCAGAGTAGGCGTCAAGGAAACATAGGATCTCACATCCCACAGTCGAGTCTATGATCTGGTCAATACGAGGCAGCGCAAAGGGATCCTTCGGGCGGGCCTTATTTAAGTCAATGTAGTCGATACTCATACGCCAGGTCCCGTTCTTTTTCAAAACGAGGACCGGGTTTGCGAGACATTCTGGAAGAATTCCATGATGAACCAAGCGGCAAGGAGCCGAGCTATCTCTTCCCCAATAGCGTTTCTCCTTTCGTCATTGAAACGGCGAAGGAATTTCTTGACCGGCTTCAGCTTTGGATCTATGTTTAGGTGGTGCTCAGCGAGTTCCCTCGGGACACCTGGCATATCAGAGGGTTTCCATGAAAAGATGTCCCGATTCTCATGGAGGAACTCGATGAGAACGCTTTCCTATTTATCAGATAACTCTGTCCCAACGATGAACTGTTGAGAAGATTCACCAGGGACAAAGTCAACTTTCTTTGTTTCCTGAGCCGGTTGGAACTTGGGATTGTTGTCGGGAGTCTGTTTCTTCAGGATTGTGGAATCTGCCGGGTCTACCTTTTCTTGGTATACTAATAAGTCCTCTTTGGCGCGTGTCGACTCGGCAAATTTGACGTGCTGTTCGTCACACTCCACTGCCCTGGACCAACTTCCATCCACTATGATCGGGCCATTAGGACCCGGCATTTTTGCTTCGAGTACACATAGCATGGCCGAGCCATGAAATTAGCATAAGCCGGTCTGCCTAAAATGGCGTGATATGGGCTCCCGAGTTTTACCACTTCAAAGGGTATGAGCTCGGAGCGGAAATTTTCGGCGTTTCCAAAAGCCGTCTCCAGGTAGATTTTGCCTATTGGACGTGTCGACTTGCCTGGGACTATTCCATGGAAAACGGTGTTGGAGGGTTGCAGCTGTTTTTGGGTCAGTCCCATCCTGCGAAAAGTTTCGTAGTAAAGGATGTTGATGTTGCTTCCTCCGTCCATGAGTACTTTGTCAAGTGTATATCCTCCAATTTGTGGAGAGACTACTAGAGCCAGGGCCCCCCGGGTTATCTACCACCGGGGGGTGGTCATCCCTTGTCCAAGTGATTGGCTGTTCTGACCAATTAAGCCACGTTGGCCAAACCGTCTCTGCAGTCACAGCCATAGCGGCTCTCCGTTGCAGCTTCCTATGCCTCCGGCAACTGCTGGTGGTGAAAACGTGATATGTTGCACGGTCATGGAGTTGTTTCGGGTTTGCTTGAAATCCAGCAAGCCCTGACTGATTTTGCTGGCCCCCTCCTCCGGTTCCTTGGTGTTGAGGCATTGCACCGGCTCCTTGGTAGCCAGGATTTTTGTTGTTACCGTTCTGGCCGGCTCCCCCACCTGACCCGGGAGGTCCCTGGTTCCCACGCCGTGCAAGCTCTTTCATGAAATTGCAATCTTCCCAGGTGTGGTTGCCTGGGCGGCCGGGTTTACTATGGGCTGGGCAAGGACTCTTCATGGCTGCTTCAAAGCTGTTTGGGCGAAAATTTCCTTCCGGCTTGTGGTACTTGTTGCCCCCTGCTTCTGTCTTTGGGAGCCGACATTTGTGTTGGCTACCAAGTCAGAAGTAGTCTGATCAAGTCGCCGCTTGGTTTGCTGACTCTGATTCTGGGACGTTTTGCCGCCGTTTTTGTTCTGGCCGGCTTTATCCTGTTGAGGTTCAATATTATTGGTTTTGTCAGACTCGGCATATTTGATAACCGCATTCATGAGCTCTCCTATATCCTTGACCATCCTTTTGAGTCGGCCAAGCTTGTGTACTAGGGGCTCGAACTTGGAGCTCCTTTCCAAGACAATGACGGCTATTTGGGCGGTGATAGTGTCCGAGGAGTGGATTATTTCTGCTACCCGTCGTGCCCAACTCAGGGTCCCAAATCAACAATTGTGGTAGCTCGCCGACATGTGCCTTTTCCTTGAGATCCTCCCATGAGGTGACAGAATTCTCTGGGAGATTTTTGAACCATGTGCGAGCCGGCTGACGAGGGGGTGACCCCACGACTCCTACGTGTGAGACTACCTGGTGCATATGAAGACAGAAGGCCCACTGGGAAGCTACGACAAGCCCACGATTGGCCCAACCAAGCACCGACGTAGGAGTCCGCGACTAACATGGAAGGTGAAACTTGGCGTACAAGGCAGGACTAGGATTAGGAAACTACCTATGTAACCTAGCACGGACTCCCCGAGACCTAGCCTAGTATATAAAGGCTGGGAGGGGAGACGTCTAACTCATCTCAATGCGCATCTACTCATCCTAGCCTTGCGAGAACTCGCCTTGGCCTCCACTGTAATCGCCCCTTCACGTAATAATATCGAGCAGGAAGTGCTTCTCCTGTTAGCCGACGAGTATCGTCCAACCTGTGCCATCTCTATGACTAACCCAGGGTCCCTGACCATGGGATTTGCCGGGGTTGATCCCCGTCAATTGGCGCCGTCTGTGGGAACTACGCAGGTTGGAATCACGATCTCAGTGGTCCCGACCTCAGTAGGCCAAGACTCGAGGACTAAACCCAGACCTAGTCCACTCGAGGAATTCAAGATCACCACAAGCATCTCCATCACCTCATCAAGATCATCCAGCCTGCAGCCTAGCCAAGTCCAACACCTCGACGACTGTCAGATCCATCGACGACGGAAGAGAACTCGACGACCCAGAAGACAAGCACAGGGAGGCTACTCGAGAATCCCACTCGAGGAGTCGCGGCGCGTGGCCGAAGACCCGCCCATCAGTCGATGACCCGCCGCTGCCCGGACGCCCACCACACGCCAAGACAGCGACTCCGAGACCCAGTCCAGAGACTACTACGACCCAGATCGAAGGCCAGACGAATTCACCAACTTCATCCGAAGACAATCACTCAGTGACGGGATAGAACTCGACCCAAGAGTCCACAACCGAGCAGAAGACCACTCGCATACCTTCCAAGTCTCAAGAAGAAGAAGGCACGCCGGCTCCAGCAAATTCACAGCTAAAGAGCAACTGGAAGGGCCCTGCGCGATCCACTGTTTTGAAGATAGCCGAGGAAATCTCAGAGCAAGCCACACCTTGGGAGATTGCCGCCTATTCGCCGAACTCTCCAACAGCCTCAAGGAGGAGAAGCAGCGTGAAGCCAAACGCACTCGAAGAAGCACGCAGTCACCCGCACCAACTGCAGAGGAGCAATACCCCGCGTCTCAGGGACGAATCTTCACGATCCAAGAAGGAAGACCCTCGGAAGCAAAGCAAGATGTCTACACCCTGCAAGCCGAAGCAGCCGAAGGCCTAAAGATAACTGAAACCTACCAACTGAGTGGCGCTGAGACCAACATCTCCTTCTCACAGAGCGACCACCCACCTGTAGTCCCGAGACCTGGGCACGCACCCCTGGTCCTTGAAGCCCAGATCGGAGGATACGACATGGACAGAATCTTCATGAACGGAGGCAGCAGTTTAAACATAATCTTCTCCAGCACTCCACGAAAAATGTTCATCCCACGATCAGTGTGGAAGAAGTCAGGAACCACAATATACGGCGTAGTCCCAGGCGAAGCAGCCACCTCCATCGGAGCAATACAGCTTGTTGTAATCTTCGGCAGCAAGCGCAACTTCACAAAGCAAGCACTCGAGTTCGAAGTGCTCGACTGGCAGTCGCAGTATCACGCCATACTCGGGCGACCCGCGTTCGCACAGTTCATGGCGGTTCCACACTATGCATATCTCAAGCTCAAGATACCAGGACCTGCAGGAATCATCACAGTCAAGGGAAGCTTCATCAAATCGGACCAGTGCGACCGCGACTTCCACAAAGTCTCCGACACATTCGGAGCCCAGCAACAGCTCCAAGAAATAGCCATGGTGACAGACAAAAGCATATTTCCACTAGCAAACAGGAGCGAGACAAAGGAACTTGGTCGCGACTTCTGCGTCGACAGCGACACGATCACACACCAAGTACACCCGACAGACCCAGAGAAGACAGTCCGCGTATATGCCCACCTTCCAGATTCGGAGTACCACACAACATCATCACAGACAATGGTACCAACTTCATGGCAGCAGAGTTCCAAAACTTCTGTCAAGAGTTGGGCATCAAAATCAACTACGCATCAGTCTCACACCCGCAGTCTAATGGCAGAGTGGAAAAAGCAAACTGCTTAGTATGCGGGGGATTAAAGAAGCGACTCCTAGCACCGCTCGAACAGGCCGCAGGCAACTGGATAGAGGAGCTCCCCGCGGTCCTATGGAGCCTACGTACCACCCCAAACAACTCAACCCAGTATACGCCTTTCTTCTTGGTATACGGGGCAGAAGTAGTGCTACCACACGACCTAAAATTTGGAGCACCCAGAATCTCGGGGTATGAAGAGGAAGAGGCAGAAGAAGCACTGCATTTCCATAGCCTTTCCGAGTTACATTGCCATGCAACTTCCACCTCTTCATTACTTGATCTTCATGTCATACATGTTCCTGCTACACTGGCAGCGGCATACATTGCATACATCATGATAGTTACATCTTCTTTATGATTTTGAGTACCTTGTAAAGTGTGAAGATTTCCTATACCTTCTTGTAAAATAGAGTGTTGCCCTTAAGTGAGGAAAAGATCCCAAAGTGGACACATTAAAAGATCCCAAAGAGGACAAATGAGAGTTAAATAGAAAGAGCCAATGAGGCCACAAAAAATACAAAAAAATAGAAAAAAGAAAAAATGAAATAAAAAGAGAGAAAGGGGCAACACTACTATCCTTTTGAGAGATCCACACTAGTACTCCCTTTATATCCTTGTACTCCATAGAGATGATCATTATGCATATAGCTATGTGGGGACCTTCACACTTTAGAACTTGGCTTTCATATTCCAAGGATGAGCATCCTCAAACGAGCTCTAGGTCTTCATGAGCAAGCAAGTTAGATGCACCCCCACTAGTTCCATTGGAGAGCTTCCTAGCTTGTATGTGCATCCGTTGCATGGCAATCCCTACTCCTCACATCATATCTATCATTTGGAATCTCTTGCCTACGATTTTCCTCATTGATGTGAGCCTTTCTCATCCTTTTTGTCTTCCTCCTCCACCATATTTCTCTCTTTGCCATCCTAAGTGCCAACTCTCGTGCTTACGCTCATCCATTGCATGAGTGCTCAAAATATCGAAAAGGAGTGGATCAAATTGACTTGTACCTGGCTAGTGGTCTGGGGACGAGTCAAGATAAGATTCCAAAGAAGACCAAGTGTGAAACTTTAGTAGATTGAGTTCTCAACACAAAAATACTTTTTTCTCGTATTCCCTATCCCCCTTCTTGCACACAAACACCATTTGGAGACATTCGAGTCACGGACAGCGAGAGCTCTTGCACCTTTTGTTCTTTTGTTACTTGTTTCAATGTTAATATAGATTCTTGCATGTTATGACTTGAATTGAATCTCTAACCATGATTGCTTTACTTTTCAAAGTTCTTTTATGGTTGCTAGCATGTCACCACAGAAATTATGTTGTTATCATTTACCTACTCGAGGACGAGCAGGAATTAAGCTTGGGGATGTTGATACGTCCAAAACGTATCTATAATTTCTGCTTGCTCCATGCATGTTTTGTGTGATATTGCTATGATCTAGATACACTTTCATACCCTTTTGATCATATTTGGACTAACCTATTAACTCAGTGCACCCCAATGCCAGTTCCTGTTTTCTTCTGTTTTTCTATTTCAGTTTTCACCCATACAAAAAGTGCCAGAAAAATTCGGGAAAATTCAGATAAAAAATCAGCGTGACGGAATCTTCGAGAAGAGCCCGGGAGGGGCCAGAGGGGAGCCAGAGGGGCCCAGGAGGCCACCCGGCGCGGCCCCACCCCTGGCCGCGCCAGGGGGGGGCCTGGGGCCCCTGGCCCACCTCTGGCTGCCCCCTTTCGCCTATTTATCCCCCGTCACGGGAAAACCCCAGAAAGAGAACCCTATTCTGCGAACTCGCCTCTGTTCCGCCGCCGCCGCGCTTCCGAAGATCGGGAGCACCAGAAGACCTCTTCCCGGCACCCTGCCGGAGGGAGGATTGACCTCCGGGAGTCTCCTCTCCACAATGGATGCTCCCCGGATGTCTCGTGAGTAGTTTTCCTTGGACCATGGGTCCGTGATCAGTAGCTATGTGATGTTCTCCTCCCCTCTTTGATCTTCATTGTTTAGACCTCGTGAGCTGCCCAACATGATCGAGGCACCTTTGTAATATTTCTGCTATTGCTATGTTGAGTTTGATAGGATCTGATGGATTATGAGATTATGTTCAGATTGTGATTGAGTAATATATTGGTTTTTATCTCTTATATTTTTGTTCCTAAGTAATTCTTGCATGTTCCCCGTTGTTGTTTATTTCTTTGGCCAAGTAGTAGGTAGTGACTCCAAGAGGGAGCGTTGTGCTAGATTGTGGGTTCATGCCCCCCCCCATGACATGCTTGAGTGACAGAAACATGAGTCTAGGGGATGTGTTGTTGCCACAAGGGGGAAAACAACGGTGCTTGTAACCGCGGTTACAAGGATTGTTTACTTTAAGCAGAGTTCTTTTTAATGCAGTTGTCTGTTGCTTTGGGTTTACACTTTGGGTGGGGCTCGCAACTTAATACCAGCGAGATGTTCTGGATAGATATCTCAAGGTGGATGATTAGTAGTAGATGCAGATGGATTTCGGTCTACTTACCTTGGCGTACTATTTGTGCTTCTGAACCTCTTCCTTTCTTTTGTAGCATAGTTAGCATTGCGGTGCGTTCATAATCCTGTCAATTGCCTTTCTGTAATTTGTTTACCTCGCATAGCAATTTTATCGTCTTTTGGGAGAGAGACATCACTAGCGAACATCACGTATCCCGGTCCATATCCTTATCATTGTTTCCACGTTATATTTACTTTTCTGCATTTACTTTCAAGTTGCTATTATTATCCCTTGCGTTTTATCCTTTGTAAACAACAAGACCGGAGAGATTGACAACCTCTCTGGACTTCGTTGGGAACAAAGTTATCTGTGTCTGTGTGCAGGTCCGTGTCAGTTGCGCCGCTGACACCTACTTATCATCTCTGGAGTCCTACTAGAGACAAACCTTGGTATCTTTACCGAGGAAATTTGCTGTTGTGCTGCATCACGCCTTCCACTTGGGGCTCACCAACGAAGGGCGAGAAGACTACACTCGTCAACCCTCGCGCCATCAAGAAAATTTCTGGCGCCGTTGCTGGGGACTCCGAGTGCTAAGATAGGGGAGTTGCACACTACCCTTTACCTTTGGTTTTTTAGTCTTGTTAGTTTACCTTTCAGTTTTTATCTCAGTGTCCTTTATGAAAAACCACAAAAATAGTTGCTACCTTTTGCCTTTGTCTTTCTTTGCCTATTTATGCTATCCTCACCATGGGTGATGAACCACCCAAATATGGTAGGATGGACATGTTTCACTTGGATCATCTTCGATCAATTTGTGCTCGCGCTAAAAACCCGACCGACTTGGTTGAGGGAAAATCATTGGATGAGCATGCTCATTATACGCGGCACCGCCTATCTCAGAAAGGGAAACACTTATGGGATCAAATACATGTTTCTTATTGCCATGCTAAACTTTTGTGCCACATTTATGATTTCACTTGTTGTTCTAATATAGATCATGAACACCTCCCTTTCCAATGTGAGTTTAATGAAAATGAGATCTTATCTTCTTATGCTAAAGGTGTTTATGATTACTTTGATGTTGAAAAGATTTAAGAGTTTGTTGCTTTTAAAGGTGCCTATGAGATTGCTTCTTTGATTGAAAAGTATCACGATACTATTTTCGAGTCTAAAAACTTTGCAGTTATTGCTTATTGCTTCGAGAATTATACTTCCAATTCTTATATTGAGGATTTTAAAAATAGAATGCTTTCTGCCCAAGAAGAGGCTAATGATTGCTATGAAGAGGAATCTTATGATTCCGAGGACTCACTTGATACTTCCCTTTCTGATGATTTTGATACTTTCTTTGTTGATGGCCATGATGCCACTATGGATGATGCCTACAAAGATGAACTTCCTATAGTTCCTTATGTTAAGCATGAAATTATTTTTGTTGCACCCACACTTGATTGCCCTATTATCCTTTTGAAATCTCCAACTATTCCGGAGAATTTTGCTCTTATCAAGGCTTAATGTGATGGGTTGCATCTATCTTATCATCCTAAAAACCGTGTGGAAAACAATACACGTGTGCTTGTAGGTCATGAACAACATGATTTATGTGATAGTTATATTCTTGATGTTGTTCATGATGCTACTGAAAATTACTTTGAGAGAGGAAAGTTTGGTTGTAGAAACTTCCATATTACTAAAACTCCTCTCTTTATGTTGAAAGTTTTGAAGATGTTCATGTTCCACCTTTCTATGCATGTCACTTTGTGCTTCTTTGACTTATTTTCTTACAAGATGCCTATGCATAGGAAGTGGGTTAGGCTTAAATGTGTTTCATATTTGTTTCTTGATGCTCTCTTTTGCTTCAAATTCTTATTCTTATGAGAGCACCTTCTACAATCTTTAAGCCTAGCTAATGGCTTTAAAGAAGCGCTTTCGGGAGGCAGCCCGCAACGAATTTAGGTTTTTATTTTTGATTTTGTTGTGTCTTGATGATTGTTACTATTGTAGCAACATCATTGTATCTTTATTTTTCAACTTTGTGCCAAGTTATAGCATCTTACGGCAAGGGAAGTAAAAGTTGTGACATGTTGTCCAGAAAACAGATTCTGTCCTCGTGACTAGAAAAATTCCAGAACAATCCCAGTTCATATTTTTGAGCTGAAATTTTTACACAGTATGATCTATACAATTACGAAACTTCCGTATGTTCTGAGTTTTTTTATTTGAGTTGAAGAAGTACCCCTAAAAAATTCTTTACTATCTGCTGTTCTGTTTTTCACAGATTCTTCCACGTTTTGTCTCTCCTAACTTTTGCAAACCTTAAGCCTGCTTTTTCTTTGCAAATTTTTTTTGGCACTCTTGAGAAACAGTAGCTCTTCAAGATTATATTTATATCCAGTGGAGAAAAATTATTTATTAAGGGTACTAACCTCTCTAATCATCTTATGATGAGTTATGTATGAAGGGAGTTTTAAAGTGTGCGATGAAAGATGATGAAAGAAGATCCAGGAGTGTCAAGCGCTCAAGCTTGGGGATGCCCCCATGCATCCCCAATAAATATTCAAGGAGATTCAAGCGTCTAATCTTGGGGATGCCCCTGTCCATCCCCTTCTCCATCAACAATCATCAGTTCGTCCTTCGTCTCACTATATTTTTATCACTTCATGCGTTATGTGCTATGCTTGGAGCGTCTCGCTCTTAGGTTTTATTTTTAGTTTCTTTAGCTTTGCTTTATGTTCATAACAAGTTAGGTCCTTTCTTACTTTGTGTGGGAGAGAAACACGCTCCACTTTCAAAATCTAGAACACATCATAGGATTTTTCCTGCCTATCTTTTTGCTGTTGTGTATTCTTTATCTTTTCATAGCTACTGCCATGTTTAGTCTTAGTTTTAGTTTGTCTTTAGCAAGAGCCTTGGCTTTTGTTTTAGTTTGTTGCTGGAACTCTCTTTAGTTTTCATGTTTATCTTGTTAAGAGAGTTGGTTGTTGCACTGAGTTGTGTCTTGTCTTGAAAGTAGGTAATTGAGGTTGCTATTTAATTTTAGTAGTAGCTTGCAATAGTTTTGAGGTATTGATATGAGTAATGTTTGAACTTTTGGTGTCAAGACATCTTGCCTATTAGTGATAGGTGTCGTATTTTGGGCAATCCGTGTTTCTTTTCAAAACTAGTTGAGAACTCTAGCTACTAGATGGATCACTACTCTTCTGAGGAGTCGAATATTAGAGTACACTCACGTACCATGAGTCGAGGATGCGCAAGGATAACAAAACCCCCATACAATCCTCCTCGGGGTACTTGTCTCTTTGTGAACCTCCTTACTAGATTGAGAGTTACCGATACTAAGTGCATGAGTTCTTCGGACTAATGTAAGTATTGAGAGTTGACACTTCCACCTTCCCATATTTTGCTAGCCTTTCCCGTGCCGTGCATTGCCTTCTTCTCACTCCGAGAGTTGGTGTCCACCTTCGCCGGTACATCCAAACCCTTGGCATGATACGCTTTGTCATCATAAGCCTCCTTATATCTTCCCTCAAAACAGCCACCATACCTACCTATCAAGGCATTTCCATAGCCTTTCCGAGTTACATTGCCATGCAACTTCCACCTCTTCCTTACTTGATCTTCATGTCATACATGTTCCTGCTACACTGGCAGCGGCATACATTGCATACATCATGATAGTTACATCTTCTTTATGATTTTGAGTACCTTGTAAAGTGTGAAGATTTCCTATACCTTCTTGTAAAATAGAGTGTTGCCCTTAAGTGAGGAAAATATCCCAAAGTGGACACATTAAAAGATCCCAAAGAGGACAAATGAGAGTTAAATAGAAAGAGCCATTGAGGCCACAAAAAATACAAAAAAATAGAAAAAAGAAAAAAAGAAATAAAAAGAGAGAAAGGGGCAACACTACTATCCTTTTGAGAGATCCACACTAGTACTCCCTTTATATCCTTGTACTCCATAGAGATGATCATTATGCATATAGCTATGTGGGGACCTTCACACTTTAGAACTTGGCTTGCATATTCCAAGGATGAGCCTCCTCAAACGAGCTCTAGGTCTTCATGAGCAAGCAAGTTAGATGCACCACCACTAGTTCCATTGGAGAGCTTCCTAGCTCGTATGTGCATCCGTTGCATGGCAATCCCTACTCCTCACATCATATCTATCAGTTGGCATCTCTTGCCTATGATTGTCCTCATTGATGTGAGCCTTTCTCATCCTTTTTGTCCTCCTCCTCCACCATATTTCTCTCTCTGCCATCCTAAGTGCCAACTCTCGTGCTCACGCTCATTCATTGCATGAGTGCTCAAAATATCGAAAAGGAGTGGATCAAATTGACTTGTACCTGGCTAGTGGTATGGGGACGAGTCAAGATAAGATTCCAAAGAAGACCAAGTGTGAAACTTTAGTAGATTGAGTTCTCAACACAAAAATATTTTTTCTCGTATTCCCTATCCTCCTTCTTGCATGCAAACACCATTTGGAGACATTCGAGTCACGGACAGCGAGAGCTCTTGCACCTTTTGTTCTTTTGTTACTTGTTTCAATGTTAATATAGACTCTTGCATGTTATGACTTGAATTGAATCTCTAACCTTTATTCCTTTACTTTTCAAAGTTCTTTTATGGTTGCTAGCATGTCACCACAGAAATTGTGTTGTTATCATTTACCTACTCGAGGACGAGCAGGAATTAAGCTTGGGGATGTTGATACGTCCAAAACGTATCTATAATTTCTAGTTGCTCCATGCATGTTTTGTGTGATATTGCTATGATCTAGATACACTTTCATACACCTTTGATCATATTTGGACTAACCTATTAACTCAGTGCACCCCAGTGCCAGTTCCTGTTTTCTGCTGTTTTTCTATTTCAGTTTTCCCCCATACAAAAAGTTCTAAAAAAATTCGGGAAAATTCAAATAAAAATCAGGGTGACAGAAGCTTCGAGAAGAGCCCGGGAGGGGCCAGAGGGGAGCCAGGGGGGCCCAGGCGGCCACCCGGCGCGGCACCACCCCTGGCCGCGCCAGGGGGCGCCTGGGGCCCCTGGCCCACCTCTGGCTTCCCCCTTTCGCCTATTTATCCCCCGTCACGGGAAAACCCCAGAAAGAGAACCCTATTCCGCGAAATCTCCTCTGTTCCGCCGCCGCCGCGCTTCCGAAGATCGGGAGCACCAGAAGACCTCTTCCCGGCATCCTGCCGGAGGGAGGATTGACCTCCGGGAGTCTCCTCTCCACCATGGATGCTCCCCGGATGTCTCGTGACTAGTTTTCCTTGGACCATGGGTCCGTGATCAGTAGCTATGTGATGTTCTCCTCCCCTCTTTGATCTTCATTGTTTAGACCTCGTGAGCTGCCCAACATGATCGAGGCACCTTTGTAATATTTCTGCTATTGCTATGTTGAGTTTGATAGGATCTGATGGATTATGAGATTATGTTCAGATTGTGATTGAGTAATATATTTAGTTTTTATCTCTTATATTTTTGTTCCTAAGTAATTCTTGCATGTTCCCCGTTGTTGTTTATTGCTTTGGCCAAGTAGTAGGTAGTGACTCCAAGAGGGAGCGTTGAGCTAGCTTGTGGGTTCATGCCCCCCGATGACATGCTTGAGTGACAGAAACATGAGTCTAGGGGATGTGCTGTTGCCACAAGGGGGAAAACAACGGTGCTTGTAACCGCGGTTACAAGGATTGTTTACTTTAAGTAGAGTTCTTTTTAATGCAGTTGTCTGTTGCTTTGGGTTTACACTTTGGGTGGGGCTCGCAACTTAATACCAGCGAGATGTTCTGGATAGATATCTCAAGGTGGATGATTAGTAGTAGATGCAGATGGATTTCGGTCTACTTACCTTGGCGTACTGGCTGTGCTTCTGAACCTCTTCCTTTCTTTTGTAGCATAGTTAGCATTGTGGTGCGTTCATAATCCTGTCAATTGTCTTTCTGTAATTTGTTTACCTCGCATAGCAATTTTATCGTCTTTTGGGAGAGAGACATCACTAGCGAACATCACGTATCCCGGTCCATATCCTTATCATTGTGTCTACGTTATATTTACTTTTCTGCATTTACTTTCAAGTTGCTATTATTATCCCTTGCGTTTTATACTTTGTAAACAACAAGACCGGAGAGATTGACAACCTCTCTGAACTTCGTTGGGAACAAAGTTATCTGTGTCTGTGTGCAGGTCCGCGTCAGTTGCGCCGCTGACACCTACTTATCATCTCTGGAGTCCTACTGGAGACAAACCTTGGTATCTTTACCGAGGGAAATTTGTTGCTGTGCTGCATCATGCCTTCCACTTGGGGCTCACCAACGAAGGGCGAGAAGACTACACCCGTCAACCCTCGCGCCATCAGGGCTCGAGCCTAGAACTCCCCCTGAGAGACGCTATCTTCGCGAACTCGACTCTTACCTACAAGCACTCGGGGGCTCGAGCCTAGAACTCCCCCCGAGAGACGCTATCTTCGCGAACGCGACTCTTACCTACAAGCACTCGGGGGCTCGAACCTAGAACTCCCCCCGAGAGACGCTATCTTCGCGAACGCGACTCTTACCTACAAGCACTCGGGGGCTCTATCCTAGAACTCCCCCCGAGAGACGCTATCTTTGCGAACGCGACTCTTACCTACAAGCACTCGGGGGCTCGAGCCTAGAACTCCCCCGGAGAGACGCTATCTTCGCGAACGCCACTCTTACCTACAAGCACTCGGGGGGCTCGAGCCTAGAACTCCCCCCGAGAGACGCTATCTTCGCGAACACGACTCTTACCTACAAGCACTCGTGGGCTCGAGCCTAGAACCCCCCCCCCCCCCCCGAGAGACACTATCTTCGCGAACGCGACTCTTACCTACAAGTACACGGGGGCTCGAGCCTAGAACTCCCCCGAGAGACGATATCCTTGCTAGAAAAGCGACCTTGCCTACAACCATCGGGAGGCCAAAAAAATGCAAGACCCTAGCCAACAACCAAGCTCAGGCAAAAGAAAGCTGCATCAAAAGCGGACGATTCCTTAGTCATCACCCGATCGCAAGCGATCGCCTAAAGACTCGGGGGCTACTCCCATCGGGAGCGCTGACGTGCCCCCGATCCGAACTTAGAAAAAATCAAAGACAACTACAAACCAGTGAGACAAAAATTTGTAAAGTCTACGCTTGATTCTACAAATCAAACGCAGCCTCGGGGGCAACTCCCATCGGGAGCGTTGACGCGCACCCGAGAACACACTCTCATTACAAAGGAGTCGAAGACACTCTCATTACAAAGTATTCGAAGACACTCTCATTACAAAGGAGTCGAAGACACTCTCATTACAAAGGAGTCGAAGACACTCTCATTACAAAGGAGTCGAGGACTTTCTCATTACAAAGAAGTCAAAACGACAGTTTGTCGCTACAGAAGGACCTGTGGAACTGCAAGACGGGCTACATACAGCTTCTACATGTGTGCTCATGCTGAGATAATTGTCACTTTCGTGCCACCGCCTGACGGTCATCACAACAGACAAAGTAGCAACTCAGCCGACGAAGAAGAAGCTCGTCGTCCTCCAGTTCTACAAGGTCGCCTCCTTCCAGTTCTACAAGGTGCCTCGCCTACTGACGCAGCCGCTTGATGACTGGTCTGACGTCCATTTCTTCCTTAGAACTAGAAGATCAAACACCATCACCCGAGGGATCAGCTGAAGACGAAGACACGAGAGAAGCAGGCGAACCACCACTCGAGCCATCAGAACGGCTGCTGCTTTTCTCCCCACAGTATGGATCCAGACGGTTACCACCATCATCAAATGCATAGATAATAACAGTATGTTCGCCGTCAAAGCGACAACAAAGACTGTCTCCGCTGCGCAGATTCAGCCAACAAGAAAACGTCCTCCAGACTGAACCAAGAAAGATCAAGGACGAAGCATCAACTTCCAGCTCCACCCAAGAAGAAGAACGAGAGCTCTCGTGAAGACGGAGCCAGAAACCCCTCAAGTTACGCTCAAAAGCAATGGAGGCAAACGAAAAGGGAAGAGGAATCCGGGCAGCATCCCGGCTAAGAACACGCAAAAGAAAGTCATAGCGTCAAAAACCCTCCTCCATGGAGGAAGAGGAAGCAGGTGCCAACATGGTACCATGGCGTCCACCTCGTGAAGAACGAGGTGTGCGGCCACCACGACAACGGCGGCCACGACTTCGCCCAGCCACACCTCTACCACGCTTGGGCGCCATATGAAGAAGAAGAAGAAGAAGAAGAAGAAGAAGAAGAGAAAGATGTGAAGAATGGATGCCAAGGACGGACAACCAAAGGAAGCATTTATAGCTCAATCCAAGGGCAAATGAGGAAAAACACACAGAAGCCCAGGCGGCGTCATCATTGCATCAAAGACCGCCAGACCGAGCGTTACGAATTCCAAGGAAAAGATTCCTTCACACGCTCAGCATTATTTATAGTACGCGTCACATCTCGCCTGTTTCCCATAAAAGTCTCAGAAACCCAACAGGCAACAGGCTGCACGACGTCCAAATTATCATCATGACGGTCCAGAAGACGTGATGGATCAAAAAAATCAATCATCATCATACGTCATCAAGTAGCAGGACAATGCATGTCAGCACGGCATCTATGGAGGGACGGATCAAGACACAAACAGTTGGTCAAAAACCAAAAGATTCCAAAAACCAGCTATACGTCCAAATTTTCTGACTCTACAAATTTTTTACTCCCATCGGGAGTACCTTTATTCGAGTTCAGGTGCTCCCTCACCCAGACGGCAAAGATGTGCTCGAGTGATCACTCACACCAACATAAACAACATATTTTCAGAGTTCGGGTACTCCCGCACCCCAAAGAGCAGAAAAGCATTCGAGTGACCACTCGCAGAAAAAAAATCAGCAATTCAGCAAACATGACTTACTCACTCGATGACATTCCGAGTGAGTGCTATCTTATTTTCCTCGTCTGAGTTCGCTGCAAACTCCGCGAGTGACAACTAAAACAACTCACTTGATTGTTTATTCCGAGTGGGTGCATCGCTAAATCAGGCTCCGTGCCTCAAAACAAAAATATCATACCTTGGGTACGACACACTGTACCCAGATGCCACGCAAGCTTAGCGTGTAGGTAAGACCCCGCTGCATAGAACGGCCGGTCCGTGACTTGCCGCAGAGCGATTTCACTCCCGACCTTTTCCATGCGCTTGCATGATAGAAAGAGCCGAGCGGACGCGCTCAGGCTATGTGCTTAGACTGGCAGCAATTGATCCTATAAGACCTGCAGCGGCATGACTTTGCTTGACACCAGTGTTCCAAGTTCACGTCGAGGTACGTGGGCTTGATTGGGCTACTGCGGTATTGTCACTAGCACAATTCACCAAGGCTCGGCCAGTCGACTCCTTGGGCCCTTTCATCTTAGCAATCCCTCAAAACAGATATTGTCATGGCTCAAAACTGCAAGCGACTGATACGGTGAGGATAGCTCTCACTCCTCGTTGGTTACCCCAAGTGGAAGGTGAGATGTAGCGTAGCAGCAAATTTCCCCTATGTAGAGGATAGGGTTTGTCTCCCATAGGACTCGCAGAAATACAAGAAGGTGGTAAAGTGAACAATCGCGACGTTCACAACCGAGGTTGCTAAGTTCACCTGGACCTGCACACAGATACAAATAACTTTGCTCCCAACAAGTACAGAGGAGTTGTCAATTCCTCCGGCCTTGATGTTTACAAAGGATCAACGCAAGAGATAATGATAGTGGCAACTGAAAGTAAAGACTGAAATTAAATTGAGGGTGTAAACAATAATGTGAAGATGGACCGGGGTCCCGTGATTTTCACTAGTGATGTCTCTCTCCCAAAAGACGATAAAAGTGCTAGCGAGGTAAACAAATCACAGTTGGGAAATTGACAGGATTATGAAGGCACCGCAATGCTAACTATGCTGCAAAGAAAGGAAGGGCTCAAAAGCAATGGGCAGTACGCCAAGGTAAGTAGACCGAAATCCAACTGCATCTACTACGAATCACCCACCTTGAGATATCTATCCAGAACATCTCACTGGTATTAAGTTGTGAATCCCACCCAAAATGTAAATCCAAAGCAACAGACAACTGCATTAAAAGAACTTTGCGTAAAGTAAACAATCCTTGCATCCGCGGATACAAGCACCGTTGTTTTATCCCTGGTGGAAACAGCACATCCCCTAGTCTCATGTTTCTGTCACTCAAGCTAGACATCAAGGGGATGAACCCACAATCAAGCATAATGCTCCCTCTTGGAGTTGCAACAAATCACTTGGCCAAAGTAAAATACGGCAATGGAGAACATGCAAGAATTTACTCAAGAACAAAATATAAAAGAGAAGAACCAAATATATTACTCATCACAATCTGAACATAGTCTCATAATCCATCAGATCCCAACAAACTCAGCATAGCAACGGCAGAAAATTACAAAGGTGCCTCGATCACTTGAGGCAGCTCACAAGGTCTCGAAAGTGGAGGCACAAAGAGGGGAGAGGAACATCACATAGCTACTGGTCACGGACCCATGGTCCAAGGGAAACTACTCACGGTACATACGGGAGGTGTCCATGGCTATGGATGGTCTCCCGGAGGGGGTAGCTTCTCCCGGCAGGGTGCCGGAGCAGCTTCTCCAGGCAGCCCCGATCTTGAAGCGGCGGCGGCAGCAGTACAGAGGCGAGATCGCGGAAAAGAGATCGATATTAGGGGTTTCCACCCCGAGGGCTAAATATAGGTGGAGGGGGGTGTCAAGGGGACCCACGGGGCAGCCAGGAGGCCTCCTGGCGCGGCCTAGGGTGGCGTCGCGCCAGGGACCCTCCTAGATCATCTCAATACGCATCTACTCATCCTAGCCTTGCGAGAACTCGCCTTGGCCTCCACTGTAATCGCCCCCTCACGTAATAATATAGAGAAGGAAGTGCTTCTTCTGTTAGCCGACGAGTATCGTCCAACCTGTGCCATCTCTATGACTAACCCAGGGTCCCTGACCATGGGATTTCCCGGGGTTGATCCCCGTCACCGGCCCTTCCAACATCATTGTGAGGTAACGGGCACAAATCCTTCGCAGGCTTGTAACATGTCCATGTCTAGGTCATAACTTTTGATCCAAGCTGTCAGGTCCATGTCATGTGTATAGTTTGCAATCTTACGTGGGCCCTTGAAACTTGATGGAAAGCGTGTATTTCGTAGAGCCGGCACCAGGCATCGGTTGCCCACGGATCTGCTGATGAACACGGTGTCGTGATCTTGGGGTCGAGGTTGGGTCACCGGCTCTACACGGCGTCCGGGATTGAAGCCGGCCGGCAGGTCTTGGATCCTTATCACCTCCTGAGGGTCCGGGGGTGGTGGAGCTCTACGCTGGCAATGGCTGCTCGAGCCGGCTGGAGCCGGTGAGTCCGCTTGCCGGCTCACACTTTGATATGGGGTCTCATGTAAGTATTGGAATCCCTGTGAATATTGGGCTTGCTATGTGATTGAAGTTTTGAGCAAGTCGATTGCCCCTCGAGTGGCCTGGTCCACCGGAGTGTCTCCGTGCGCAGACACACTGGCGAGGAAACGTGCTGCTGCCACCACATTAGGCATGGGGTTATTGAAATGATCCGCAGGTGTATGGAATCGTTCCTGCCGTGGCAAAGGGACAGGTTGCCTCGGTGGTGTGAACCCTGGAGGAGTCGACTGATGCGTATCCTGGAATAGTATCCGTGTCTAGAGATCAGCGGGAATCCGTCTCACGGGCCCTGCAGTGCATGCGTTGGCGAGACTTAGTTTCTGAGATTCTATCAACTCCGACTCGTGTCGTAAGCGCCTAGTTTCTTGGGCGAGTTGGGTTTCTCTCTCCACCATCTGTGCGTTCTGGGAGTTAATTTCCCTCCGTATGCTCATCACCTGGGCCTTGAGTCCATTGACCCTGGTTCTCCAGGCCTCCTGGTTTTCCGCGGTCATTGGTGCGGCTAAGGCTTCGTCCAGGGCGTTTAAGGTATCTGTGAGGGCTTCTGCTCTCGTGAGAACTTCTGGCTGTTCCCTGTCTGGATTAGGGGCCGTGTTGTGAGCTCTCTCTACGTTCCGATTTTGTGCTGCGCCCTGAGCCGACTGACTTCCCTGCTCTTCGGTGCCTGCCATGAACACTGTCACGCAGTATGGAGGCTCGTACTGCGGGAAATCGGGGTCGTATTTTGCTGTTCCCGGGCCGATTCTGTTGCTCCCGGCAGATCGGATGGAGCCGGTATCTGAGAAGCTTGTTTCACTGGGATGTGAGTCAGCGTCAGATGTTTCTTCTGAGGCGTCGGGCGACAGGGACTCGACAGAGCGCGCCGACTCTGGAGATCCAACAAGGAACCCAACAAAGGTGTGTTTTGAGCCGACATATCGTCGACTTGAGGTTTCCATGGGAACTTCAGGATCCGGCTCTAGCTCAGATCCGTCTGTTTTCCCAATGAAGATGTGAATATACCCGATCGGGACCCGATAACCGGATTCGACGGAATCAGCGTCAGGGCCCCAAGTCGAGTCGTCGATGTAGAGCTTTCCACGCCGGCTTCTGTTGATTCGCCCATCAATGAATCCTTCCATACCTTGCAGAGCTCCTCGTAGAATCTCAACACCTGCGAGCGCAGGCCCCACGGTGGACGCCAACTGTCGTGGGAAAGTCACGGCAGATGTCCGTGGAGTTGGACTTATCATGGGACCTTTGCTGCGAGGCAAATTCAAGGAGAGAGTCGACCTAGACACGGGACTCGGCGGTTTACCCAGATTCGGCCCCATCAGTGCGGTAAAGACCTACTCATGCTTCTTGACTATTGTGGGATCGACTCTTCAATAGGAAAAGCCGTTCTTATCGATTACAGTGATGATGTTTCGCAACCTTAGTCTCGTGGAGATCTAGGTTATATCGCGAGTTGTCTAATCCTGTCTTGAGGTAAGTTCTGGCTCTGGCTCCCGTGATCCTCGGCTTATAAAGGTGCCGGATCCCGGGATTCCAAGAGTCCGACTCCTACACGATGTGGAGTTCTATTCTACTTTACAAATTTACTACGTGCTATTCAGGGTAAGTCGAATTCCTTCTAGGGCTTCAATCTTCACGCTTGGCACGTCAGACTCCTGGCCGGGTTTTCTTTGTGGGTCTTCGTATATAAGTCGACCCAGAGGTTTCTAATGCCGGGTCTATGGGCCTGATCCATCCCCCGACACTACCCGCTTCGCTTTGATTACCCCTGCCTCGACTTCATGATAACAACCAAGCCGATGCCCTAAAGAAGGTTAAAGACAATTCTCAGGTTGCTACTGCAGCCGCTGCGCCTAGCCTACTGGAGGCATGATTTGTTCAACTCCTTTCTACTGGTTCATAATCGTAGATGTTTTAGTGCTAAATTTTATACGTGCTTACATGTTTATCTGTCGGTATAAGTTGCATACTGTAAAGACCATGTTTAATGTTTACTCGTTAATTAGATTAATTTTTCATTTTTGTTCAAGCTTTTTGTTTGTAATCAGCTTGTTTGTATCCTATCCGATTGATGGTTTCATTAATTTGAAATTATGCTTAATGTCTTTTCTTAAAAACAATAAACATCCCACACACAAACGTTCGATCGGTGTACGGCGGCGAGCGTACGTGTGCACACACTGGAATACTCGTACAGTATGAAAGCAGCGGGCGCGGCCACCTCGCATCGACCAAGCTACGTCCCCATCCATGCACGACGACACGTGCAGCTTACTCCCCCTCCACCCGTCGATCGATCGCCGCTTTAACAGCCCCTCGCCACCGTCTCACAGAGTCAGACGCCACCCAGTTCGGCTCGCATCGAGAAAGCATACTCCAAGCCGGCGTGCAAGAACAAGACGCTAAAGAAATCTATCAAGCTCATAGCGGATGATGGCGCCGCTGCTCGTGCTTCTCCTCCTCCTCTCGGGGTGGCCGGCGATGGGGGCACCGCGTTTCCGCGAGAGATGGGATGAGGAGGAGGGGGAGTGGAGGCTGGAGGAAGAGGGCAAGGGCGGCGGCAGCGGCGTGCCGGGTAAAGGGCTCTTCTTGCTGGACAAGGTGGAGAAGGTGGTGGAGTCGGAAGGTGGGAGTGTGCACGTCGTGCGCGGGCTGCCGCCGGAAGCACCGTGGCAGGCTGGGTGCGGGGCTTGCCGGGAGGGGCTCATGCACATCGGCTTCATAACCATGGAGCCCAAGACACTCTTCGTACCGCAGTACATAGACTCCAACCTCATCCTCTTCGTGCAGCGAGGTGCACACTGATCCTTTCAAGGCTGAAAATCACACAATTTAAATTGAGTACATGTACTAATACTTAATTTGTTTGAGCAGGGGATGTGAAGGTCGGATGGATCAACAAGGATGAGCTCGTGGTGAAGCAACTCAAGATGGGCGACGTCCTCCACATTGACGCCGGCTCCACCTTCTACATGGTCAACACCGGCAAAGGCCAGAGGCTGCACATCATATGCAGTATCGACGCCTCAGATAGCGCAAGATTCAGCCCTTATCAGGTCTCTGTTTATTCTGCATCTGCATCCGTTTAGTTTACTTTCGCACATGTCAGATTAACATGTCCAAATTATTTTGCTCTGATTGATTAACTATTAACATCTTGACCCTATATTGCTGAATGATTTTTCCCTGATTTCTCATTTATGAATTATGATACGATGCAGGCCTTCTATCTTGGTGGGGGAGGGAAACAGAAGTCGGTGCTGGCCGGTTTCGAGCCAAAGATTCTCGTCGCCGGTTTCAACGTGAGCTAGCTAGCTAATTCGTCTCAACGTTTCACATTAAGTATCAAAGTACTAACACGCATGGCACTCGGATTTATTTGACACTGATGCCTTGTGTTCTTCAGACTACTTACGACCAAGTGGCAAGAATCTTCGTACCAACCAAGGGCCCTATCGTGTACTTCACAACGGAGTCCGGCAGTGGTGGCAAAGAGCACGAACAGGGAGACAAGCGTGATGCGGGAGGAAATGGAAGGGAGAGGGAGCCATGGAGACCAGTGGGGAGAGGCGAGGAAGACGAATGCGCTAACGCGCATTTCACTTGGTCGTGGAGGAAGCTGATGAGCAGGTTCTTCGGAAGGGCTTCGTCGAACGCCGCCGCCGAGGCCGAGCAGGCGCGGGTGAACAAGAAGTCTGACGAACCCGTGCGCGCGCCGGAGCCTTACAACCTGTTCGATCACGAGCCCGGCGAGCCCGGCTTCCGGAACAAGTACGGCTGGAGCATCGCCATCGACAAGCACCACTACGAGCCCTTGGACCACTCCGACATCGGCGTCTATCTCGTCAACCTCACCGCCGTACGTTTTGCTATTCTGAACCATCGACCTACCAATATAGTAAAGAGTTGACACCATTGCTGATGAATGCAATGCTGCGTGTGGCACGGGATTTGCAGGGCTCCATGATGGCGCCACACATGAACCCGAGGGCGACGGAGTACGGCGTGGTGCTGGACGGTGAAGGCCTCATCCAGGTGGTGTTCCCGAACGGGTCGCTTGCGATGAGCGCCCAGGTGCGCCCCGGCGACGTGTTCTGGATCCCACGCTACTTCCCGTTCGCCCAGTTGGCATCCCGGGGCGGGCCGTTCGTGTTCTTCGGGTTCAGCACGTCGGCGCGGCGGAACAAGCCACAGTTCCTGGTGGGTGCCACCTCCGTACTCCGCACGATCCTGGGGCCGGAGCTCGCGGCCGGGTTGGGCATCCCTGAGAAGGAGTTGAGGGAGCTGCTGGTGCCGCAGAATCAGTCAGTGATAATACCTTCATCGCCGGAGAAGAAGGAGAGGGAGACGTTTGTTATTAAGCAGGTGGCGAGGGAGTAAGTTCGCGCGGCTAGCTATCTGTGCTATCTGTGCTATGACCTAGTGTTTGTGCGCTAGTCGGTCTGTTGTCTTGTGTTCTACTCCTACGTGTTTCCTCGTGGGGTTTAGGCGTCGTCATCAATAAATAAAGATGCTTGTAAATTCAGCTATGGACTAGACATGTATGGTTTTCACAGTTGGTCATTCTATTTTAGCGTTTTCTGTTCTTTGCAAAGTGTGGATCAATTGAAGTTGTGATACACATCAGTCTCTTTTCCTTTCTTGTTTGATATAAAAAGGAAACTGAAAATTACAAAAGTCCAAAGGCTGGCTAAAAAATCCAGGTTTCAACTAATCCACATCAGACCTTCAGAATCCTATCATGACAACGATCATGGCAAGGCAGAAGACACAGAAGTTATGAGCAATAGCACAGTATATGAGCAGAGCGCAGGAGTAATTTCCGATCCGCTTGCAAGGAATATAGCTTTTTTCGAAAAGGAGTATCCTCAGAGAAAGCGGTTATTCGGTGCCCGGATGCAGAACCAAAAATACTAAATAAATATGAAAAAAACTTACAAAATTCCAATTTTTTTGAAGAAGTTCGGACATCTAAAAAGCATGGCAAAAGAATAAATTTGCATTCTCTAAATGTTTAAAAAATATTAAATTTTACACGAACATCTAACCCTAAGCATCTTTCACCAAAATAAAATTTGAAATTTTTTAAGCTTTTTCTATATGTCTTTTTTAGGATCTTTTGTACAGGAGCATACGAACTCGAGCTCAGTTTTTAATATCCTTATCCTTAAACATCAAGTAAGTTTCAGTTGCTCTTGATCTTGTTCCATAAAAGCATCTCTATCAGACCCAGCTTCGCGTTCAACATGTAGAAATTTTTAAGGGCGCTTTTCTCTGACGATGCCCTGTATCGGACGATAACGATTGACGCAACAGATATTTCAGCCCACGCGAGTTTCCTTCCCCCTTTTCGCTCCTGGCCATCACCGACGCCACTCGCACGCCGTCCTTAATTTTAGCCATTCTTGGCGGCGGGAAGGCACCACCGAGTCGTCGCTGCCCCGGATCAAGCGCATAGTTGCCCCGGTACGGCCGCCACAGAATCGCCACCGCCCAGGATTCACCACTCAAGGTCGCCGCGCCCCGGATTGACCACTCCTCATCGCCATCGAGTCGTCATCGTCCCGGATTGACCCCTCCCGATCGCCACCGAGTGCTTCTTCGTCCGATTTAGTTTGAGTATGCAGATGATTTCTTCGCGGTGAGCGATTCTCCGTATCCGCTGCCATCTTTTGCATATGGATTTGAACCCATGTGAAGATTTTTTTTTCTCAAGGACTAGGACATAGAGACTTTACACGAGAACCACCAGCATCATATGGTGGTTGTGGTGCTCGCCGTGACAGAACTAGAGGTTGTTGCATCCCAGGATTTCTGGATTTGACATTGCTTCTTTTGTTTATCGGATACCCTCAATGACATCAATGTGTTGCATCGGTCTCACTTGTTTGCTAGGCTTGCTAGTGGTGATACTCCTTCTTGAAACTACACGGTGAATGGGAATCCCTACACAAAGAGATACTATCTTGCCGATGGTATTTACACTTCATGGTCTACATTTGCTAAAACCAACTAGAAACCCTCTCTGCATTCAAGCATTCCTTTAGACCTACCAAGAGATTACGGACTCGACCACCCACATTCAGCTTCAGTAGGATCTCATTGAGCACGTGTGGCAGTTGCATGGGCAGTAAAAACTACATTTTTTATTCATATCATTTCTTTTATGTGGGATTTGAACCATTCTTGGCATTTATTGTAATTTGAACCATTGTTTTAGTAATTTGGATGATTGTTGTACTGTACTATTAAGAATACTAGATGATACCCCGCGTGTTGCTGCGGGAATCAGTTGCAATATATTTTGGATGAATGATTGCATGAAACATGAATAGTTGAATTAATAGTATATAAACTAATGTATATAAATATATTTTATGTATTGTATTTTATTATTGTGTAGTTAAAAATATTTATTAAATATAAGTAATGTAATATAATGAAAAAAATCCATGCATTTTGAGTGAGTTGGCATGTGTCATTATATTGATGTATGCATGAGATCAACTAATAACAAAGAACTTGTTCTCATGCATATTATGGTGAGTCTTTGATAATGTGACATATATGCGTGTTAAAAGTGATGTAATATAATAGGAAAAAAATACATGCATGTTGAGGGAGGTTGCATGTGTCATTAAATGGATGTGTGCATGAGATCAACTAATAATGAAGAGCTTGAACTTGTTCTCATGCATATTGTGGTGGGCCTTTGATGAGATGGTGTGCTTGCATGTTGAGATAGATAAGATAGTGGGGATGATCTATTATAATATTATAGATTAGATAATACCCCGCGCGTTGCTGTGGGAACTATTGACAAATATTTTAATGTTTTCAAACATGAGAAAACTCATGAAACATATTATAATTTGATTATAAATTATTTTTGAAAGAAAATGTTGTTTAGATAAATAATATAAAATTAGATGAAAACCCAAAAATATGTGCGATTTTTTGCTTTGTTAATTTATTACCTTTATAATATATAGGTGAGATGATATGAGACGAAAAAAACGTTGAGTAGAGATAATAGAAACACCTCCACCCTTGACTAAACCTAAAACAATTATAGCAATGGATTTGCTAAAACTCAGTCGACTGAGATTTAACCAAGTCTTAGTCGACTTTGCAGCATTTCGTTTTATCATTTGCAACATTTTTCTCTATCGGTTGTGAAATTTATTTTGTTGGTTGTAGCATGCTATTTTTGAATGATTGTATATATTATCACACCGGTTGCAACATCTATCATTCACGGTTGTATCATTTTAGTCACACCGGTTGCAGCATTAGTTGTCATTGCTAGCAAAATCATCGCAACATTTTTTATTATCGGTTGTAGCATCTAGCCGTACCGCTTGCAGCAGTAAAATTTATGCTGGCGTCACTTGACCGGAGTTCTAGATAGACCCGCATTAATAGAAAAAATGCCGCATAGAAAAATAAAATGCGAGATAACTTATAATTTGATTTTCTATAAATAAATCATTATAAATCATGTAGTTGAGTGCATATTTTTTTTATAAATTATTTTTTAAAGAAAATGTTGTTTAGAGTACAAATCTAAGAAAAAATGATGAAAATCCAAAAATATGTGTGATTGTTTTTGTTCATTTATTACCTTGACAATATATGTGAGATGATATGAGACTAAAATAACGTTGAGTAAAGATAAAGAAAACACCTCCACCCTTGACTAAACCAAAAACAACGATAACAACTACATATGTGCATTCATAGAAAATTTGCCGCATATAAAAAAATGTGACATAAATTATAATTTGATTTTCTATAAAAAAAATAATTATAAGTCGTGGAGCTAAGTGCATAATTTTTTTTAATATTTATTTGTGATATGTTGCATGCGCATGCAGAATTAATGAGCGCATATGCATGAAGAGTTGTTAAAAATTTAATTTTTACATGGTGGACCTACTTAATGATGTGGATAACTTACATGTCAAGATAAATAGATTAGTGGAGATGAACTATTTATGTATTATAGATTCATATTTTATTTTATATTAAATTCATATTTTATGCCATATGATATATATGTGTTGAAATGGTGAAAAACACACGTGTTTTCAGGGTTGACGAGTGTTGCGGCAGAACAGACCCCACAAAGTGGAGCGGTAAAACAGAATATCCACTTTGTGGGGTCTATTCTGCCGCAACACTTGCCATCCCTTAAAATATGTATTTCCCAACCCTTATGGCGGTTGTAAAGGCCCACACACGATAAGCGGTCAGCTAGAGATGCTCTAACATCTCTAGGATTGGAGTTGTCAAATTGGATTGATAATTTTGACTTGGTTCTAACCTTTGGTTGTGTGGTAGATTTTTTTATAACTACATTAATATTCCTAAACTTTAAAGCTTTTTCGTAAATTGAGGTCTTTAATTTAAGATTGGTTGTACACTTTGGAATGATCGTTGCTCGGAAATTTGCTAATGGGTGGGTCCCCATGATAAATGGATCGATTAGAAAGCTAACATCCTGGTGGGCCCCTTTTATAAGTGGGAAGGCGAGGTATGTGCATTGTGGTCAAAGCTGGCCACATGGGCTGGCCTAAAGGCCCAGCACGGCAGCCCGGTTGTTTTGGCACGGCCCATCTCTGGCCCGGCACGGTACGGGCCGTGCCTGGGCTTGAAGGCTGGGCACGCGTGCCGGCACGGCACGGCCCGTTTATATTTTATTAAAAAAATTTATTAATTTTATATAGCGCACTAGGCAAAATATAGCTATAATACGCTTAAATAGCAAAAAACAGACGGGCTACCGTGCCAAACGGGCCAAACGTGCCGGCCCAAGTAGAAAAGGGTCGTGCATGGGCCAGGAAGCGCGGCCCGCGTGCCGGCACGGCACGGCCTGTGAAGCTGGCGTGCCTTAGTGGGTCGTGTCGTGCCTGGCCCGTGTCGGTTCAGCCGTGCCGGGCCGTGCCGGGCCGGCCCATGTGGCCACCTTTGATTGTGGTCAGCGATATGAAGGGACAGACTCATATTGTTTCGATCGAGTGTGGCATGTGTTGATTGCATAGGATGGTGTTGTGTCCAAAGTTCTTCTAGGAACTGCTCACAAAGAAATTAAACATTAACGAGGTATAAGTGAACTAAGGAATGCAAGTGAATCATTAAAAATAAGCTACCTCTCAAGTTAGATGACCTAGGTAGTTTTGCGAGCCTAAGGTTGTCTATCAGTCATTTCATTGCTTGAAAAAGAGAGCTTGGATCTTAGGAGGAAGGATTGAAGAGCCCTAGAGAAGGTTTGGATAAGATGGCCGACCACTAGAAAACAACAATTCAATCGAAAGTATGCACACATTGAATGTCGCCTGGAAGCACTAGAAAAAGGGGCCAGCCAAGGGTTGGAGTGGTCGTACAATGCGATTTGAAAGGGGTTTGAGTGGTCGATCAACGAATTTTCAATGGTAGATCGCGACTTCTTTGCAGAAATTGTGGGATTTCCTCCTTCCATCGTGTTTTCATGCGATCATTTCACCATCCTCTCCGTGTCATTCATTATTTGTTGTCCGTTCAGTGTGATAAATTTCTTCACTCTTTGATTTATTCATAGTCTATTGTTGTGGCGGTGGTGATTGGTCGTCGGTGTGGTTCCTTCGGCTGTTTGGGTTGTTCCTTTTAGTTTTTTGGGTGTTTCAATTAGCATGGTGGTTCCTTCTTTGTTATTTTGGAATGCATTTTGTGTGGTTAGTTTGATATGATCACACGTTGATTGGGATGCTCTTGGTGGTGCTCTTGGTTCCTATTGGTCAGGCGTTTTATATTTTTTCATTGATTTTTCTGTAGTCGTTCTATGCATTTGTGTATCATCCTTAAGATAGTTTTATGTTATCCTAATTTGGAAATTTAATGAATCTTGTGTCGTTATCTTGTTCTCTTTTGTTTCCACGAGAGAAAAAATAAAGAAAATCTACGACAAAAGGATTGTAGAATTTCAAAGATCTGACTGCATCTAGTTCAATAGGTTTGACGGTGTCTGTTTTGTTATTAGGAAGCCAAAGACATGCACCAAATCCTTGTTGGATGCTCCTTCTCTCAGTGGGTATGGCACGAGATCTTCTCTTGGTGTCGGGCCACAGTAGCGCCCCCCCCCGGACCGTGGTATCTTCTTTCATGAGGGCACCCCTTCCGCTATGAGTAAGGGTCTATCATCGATCATTCTCCTGACCACTTGGTGTGTATGCAAGCATCGGAATGGTTGCGTCTTTTGATGGTCTTTCACCCTCGATGGCCTGATACGTCCCAAACGTATCTATAATTTCTGCTTGCTCCATGCATGTTTTGTGTGACTTTGCCATGTTTTGGTTGAACTTTATTACACTTTTAAACCAATTTGGACTAACCTACTAACTCAGTGCACCCAGTTGCCAGCTTCTGGTTTTCTGCTGTTTTTGTTTTTCAGGTTTTCCGGCTGATTAAAGTGCCCAAAAAATTCGGCAAAAATTATATTAAAAATCAGCGGGCAGGAAGCTTCCGGAATAACCAAGGGAGAGAGCCGGGACCACCACCAGGGAGCCAGAAGGGTCCCTGGCGCGGCCCCAACCCTAGGGCGCCAGGCACCCTCCTGGCTGCCCTGGGTGGCCCCTCGACGCCCCCCTTCGCCTATATAACCCCCTCGGGGTAGAAACCCCTAAAAAAGAACTCTTTTTCGCGGAAACCTCTCTGTTCCGCCGCCGCCGCCGTTTTCAGATCGGGGCTGCCTGGAGAAGCTGCCCCGGCACCCTGCCGGAAGGAGATCACCCCTCCGGGAGACCATCCATAGCCATGGACGCCTCCCGTATGTGCCGTGAGTAGTCCCCCTTGTACCATGGGTCCGTGATCAGTAGCTATGTGATGTCCTCTCCCTCTTTTGTGCTTTCACTTTCGAGACCTCTTGGTGCAAGAATTGTTTACTTTACGCAAAGTTCTTTTAATGCAGTTGTCTGTTGCTTTGAGTTTACACTTTGGGTGGGATTCGCAACTTAATACCAGCGAGATGTTCTGGATAGATATCTCAAGGTGGATGATTCGTAGTAGATGCAGATGGATTTCGGTCTACTTACCTTGGCGTACTGCCCATTGCTTTTGAGCCCTTCCTTTCTTTGCAACATAGTTAGCATTGCGGTGCCTTCATAATCCTGTCAATTGCCCAACTGTGATTTGTTTACCTCGCTAGCATTTTTATCGTCTTTTGGGAGAGAGACATCACTAGTGAAAATCACGGGACTCCGGTCCATCTTCATACCTTTGTTCACACCCACTATTTACCTTTCTGTTTTTATTTTTACTAGTACCTTTTTATCTCTTGCGTTTGATCCTTTGTAAACGACAAGGACGGAGGAATTGACAACTCCTCTGAACTCGTTGGGAGCAAAGTTATTTGTTTTGTGCAGGTCCACGACAACTCCACGCATCAGAATAATTTCTGGCGCCGTTGCCACCGATCGTACTTATCGTTGAGTCCTACTGGAGACAAACCTTGGTATCTTTACTGAGGGAAATTACCGCTACGCTGCATCTCAACCTTCCACTTGGGGTAACCAACGAGGGGCGAGAAGCCATCAAGCTAATTTCTGGCGCCGTTGCCGGGGACTCAAAGGAAGTACAAATACGCGAGTCCTGATAACCGCCAATTTCTGGCGCCGTTGTCGGACTCCTGTATCAAAAATAGGGGAGTTACACGCTATCTTTTACCTTTGCTTTTTAGTCTTGTTAGTTTACCTTTCAGTTTTTACTTTTGTGTCCCTAATCAAAAATACCAAAAATACCTGCTGCTACAATGGGTTCCAATGAAAACACTAAGTTGTGTGACTTCACCAGTCACAACAACAGTGACTTTATCTGCACTCCTATTGCTCCACCTGCCACTTCAGCACCTTCTTATGAGATTAAACCTGCTCTGCTTAACCTTGTCATGAAAGATCAATTTTCAGGAGCAGGAGAAGATGCTGCTTTGCACCTAAACAACTTTATCGAGCTCTGCGACATGCAGAAATACAAGGAGGTGGACGGAGACATCGTCAAGCTGAAGCTTTTCCCTTTCTCCTTGAGAGGGAGAGCCAAGGAGTGGCTACAGTCTCTACCCAAGAATAGTATTGATTCTTGGAGCAAATGCAAGGATGCTTTTATAGGGAAGTATTATCCCCCTGCAAAAATTATTCAATTGCGGAGTAACATTATGAATTTCAGGCAATTGGATAACGAACACGTTGCCCAGGCTTGGGAACGTATGAAGACGCTCGTCAAGAACTTCCCTACACATGGACTGACTACCTGGGTGGTTATCCAGACTTTTTATGCAGGCTTGAACTTCACCTCGCGGAACCTGTTGGATTCGGCCGCGGGAGGTACCTTTATGTCAACCACACTTGGTGATGCTACAAAACTACTAGATGAAATGATGCTAAATTATTCACAATGGCACACCGAGAGAACTCCAACTGGTAAGAAGGTAAACTCTGTCGAGGAGATTTCCTCTTTAAATGAAAAGGTTGACCTTATCATGTCTCTACTTACCAAGCAACCCTCTATTGATCCTCAAGATGTTCCTTTAAATTCTTTGGTTGCTCAGGAGCAAGTAGATGTCAATTTTGTCTCTAGGAACAACTTCAACAATAATGCTTATAGGAGTAACTTTGGTAGCAACAATCCTAGGCCTTTCCCATCCAACAACTATGGGAACAACACTTATCCTACCACTAGAAACTCCACTTCAGAACTAGAGACTATGCTCAAAGACTTTATCACTACCCAGAAGGCCTTCAACAAGAGTGTGGAAGAAAAATTAGATAAACTAGATATCCTCTCTTCGAAGGTAGACAATATAGCCCACGACGTAGAGATACTGAAGATTAGAACCTCTCCCCCTGAGGAGAGGCAGGTCACTCCTATGAATGCCATCCAGGTCCAAATTAATGAAAACATTAGGATGCTGGGAAAACTTAAAGAGAGATGGGCTAGAGAGAAGGAGGAAGAAGATAGAATTAAGAGCCTTCCTACCTACCACACAGTAGCCACTATCCAAGTAGTTGAGGAGATCCAAACTTCTAGCACCCATCACACCCCTAGTCCCACTGGACCTATCAATGGTGATGCTACACCCTCAACCATAGAAGAGGAAACCTCTATGAACATAGAGGCTTTCAAACAAGTGAGCTTAAATGATATCACTACTTCCCTTATAGATAGTAGTGAACTAGACTTTGATAACTGCACCTTACCAGAAGTTATTGGTTTCCTACACAAAATGTCTAGAGACCCCCACACTAGCACACTAAATCTTGCCTTCACGGAGCATATTACCATGCTCTAATTAAAGTTAGGGAGGAGAAGCTTAGACTAGAAGCCTCCATACCTAGGAAGCTAGAAGATGGTTGGGATCCTATGATTAAAATTAAATTGAATAACTTCTCTTGTTTTGCTCTTTGTAATGTTGGAGCAAGTACCTCTGTTATGCCCAAAAGAATGTATGATATGCTTGATTTGAAACCTTTTGATCCCTGTTCTTTTGGTGTTCGTCTTGTTGATTCTTCCGTAAAGAAGCCTTTGGGGAAGATCGACGATGTTCTTATCATTGTCAATGACAATTATGTTCCCGTTGATTTCACTATTATGGACATTGAGTGTGAGCCCTCTTGTCCAATTATTTTGGGACGTCCTTTTCTTCGCACAGTTGGTGCTATCATTGACATGAAAGAGGGAACTATCAAGTTCCAATTCCCTCTCAGGAAAGGGATGGAACATTTCCCTAGGAAAAAGATTAAGTTACCTTTTGAGTCCGTCACACGGGCTAGTTATTCTCTGGAAAAAACTTGATCTTCTGCTTTAAGCCTAGCTAATGGCTCTAAAGAAGCGCTTTCGGGAGGCAGCCCGCAACGAATTTAGGTTTTTGTTTTTGTTTTTGTTATGTTCTTAGTGGTATTGATGATTTTTACTACTGTAGCAACATCATTGTATCTTTCTTTTTCAAGCTTTGTGCCAAGTTTAGCCTCAGAGTGCTTGAAAGTTCAAAAGTTGGAGCTTGCTGTCCAGAAACAGATTATGTCTTCTTGACGGGAAAATTCGCGATAAATCACCAGATCATCTTTTTGATCTGAATTTGTTTGAAAGCATGCTCCATACAATTGGCTTGCTAGCCTCTGTTCAAAGTTTTTTGATTTGAGTTGCAGAAGTACCTCGAAAAAATTCCCCTTTCTCTGTTGTTCTGTTTTTCTCAGCTTCTGCCCCAGTTTTTCTTTTCGCAGTTTTGCAATCCTTAAGCTTGCTTTTTCTTTGCAAACTTTTTTGGGCAGGCAAGAGAAACAGTAGCTCTTCCTGTAAATATTTATTTGCAGTAGAGGAAAATTATTTTATTAGGGTACTAACCTCTCTAATCAGCCTACAATGAGTTATGTATGAAGGGAGTTTTCAAGTGCGCGATGGAAGGTGATGAAAGAAGATCCAGGAGTGTCAAGCGCTCAAGCTTGGGGATGCCCAAGTGCACCCCCAATAAATATTCAAGGAGACTCAAGCGTCTAAGCATGGGGATGCCCCCGAGGCATCCCCTTCTTCATCAACAATCATCGGTCTGTCTTTCGTTGCACTATATTTTTATCACTTCATGCGTTATGTGCTTTGCTTGGAGCGTCTCGCTCTTTACTTTTCTAGGTTTTTTTTGCTTTCTTTGATGTAGTAACAAGTTAGACCCCAACTTACTCTTTTGTGTGGGAGAGAAACACGCTCCACTTGAACTAGAACTCCTCATAGGATTTGCATGCTTATTTCTTTTAGCTGTGAGTTGTTCTTTTTCTTTTCTTAGCTGCTGGTCTGTTTAGTTGTAGTGCTTTAGTTTTTCTAGAGCTTTTATTTTCAGTTTGAACTTTCTATAGGTTGCATGTTTTATCTTGTTAGAGAGTTTTCCTGTTGCACTGAGTTCTGTGTCTTTACTAGAAAGTAGGTAGTTAAAGTTGCTTTTCTTTTTGAAGTAGTAACTTGCAATAGTTTTGAGGTATTGACTAGAGTAATGTTTGAACTTTTGGTGTCAAGAGCTCTTGCCTATTAGTGATAGATGTCATATTTTGGGCAATCCGTGTGTTTTTCGAAAATCAAAAACCCCTGTTGAGAACTCTAGCTACTAGATGGATCACTAACCTCTGGAGGGTTCGAATATTAGAGTACACTCACGTACCAGGAGTCGAGGATGCGCAAGGATAACCAAACCCCCATACACTCCTCCTCGGGGTACCTGTCTCTTTGTGAACCTCCTATTAGATTGAGAGTTACCGATAATAAGTGCATGAGTTCTTCGGACTAATGTGAGTATTCGAAAGTTGACACTTCCACCTACCCATACTTTTTATAGCCTCTTCGGTACCGTGCATTGCCCTTTTCTCACCTCGAGAGTTGGCGCATACTTCGCCGGTGCATCCAAACCCTTGCCATGATACGCTCTGTCATCATAAGCCTCATTATATCTTTCCTCAAAACAGCCACCATACCTACCTACAAGGCATTTCCATAGCCTTTCCGAGATACATTGCCATGCAACATCCACCCTCTCATGACTTGATCCTCATGTCATACATGCCACTTGCTTGATCGATTAGCCGCATGCTAGTTGGGCCTTTCCCTAATCATTGCTACATGACGCGCTAGTATCATTGCATATCCTGCTATCCTGGCAGAGGCATACATTTGCATCATGATTAGTTACATTTTCTTTTTGTGAGTACCTTTGTAAAGTGTGAAAGATCTCCTATATTCTTGTAAAATATAGAGTATTGCCCCTAAAGTGAGGAAAAGATCCCAAAGAGGAAAAAATCAAAAGATCCCAAAGAGGACAAATGAGAGTTAAATAGAAAGAGCCATTGAGGCCACCAAAAAAAAGAGAAAAAGAGGAAAAGAAAAATAAAAAGAGAGAAGGGGGCATACTACTATTCCTTTTGAGAGATCCACACTAGTACTTCATCTTCTATCCCTTGTACTCCATAGAGATTATCATCATGCATATAGCTATGTGGGGAACTTTTACACTATAGAACTTGGCTTGTATATTCCAATGATGAGCCTCCTCAAACGAGCTCTAGGTCTTCTTGAGCAAGCAAGTTAGATGCACCCCCACTAGTTCCATTGGAGAGCTTTTAGCTCACATGTTTATCCGTTGTATGGCAATCCCTACTCCTCACATCATATCTATCATATGGCCTTCTCTCGCCTATGATTGTCCTCATTGGTGTGAGCCTTTCACACACCTTTTTGTCTTCCTCCTCCACCTCTTCTTTCTGTTTCGCCTTTTAGGTGTCAACTTTCTTGCTCACGCTCATCCATTGCATGAGTGCTCAAAATATCGAAAGGGAGTGGATCAGTTTGACTTGTACCTGGCTAGTGGTCTGGGGACGAGTCAAGATAAGATTCCAAAGAAGACCAAGTGTGAAACTTTAGTAGATTGAGTTCTCAACACAAAAATACTTTTTCTCGTATTCCCTATCCCCCTTCTTGCACGCAAACACCATTTGGAGACATTCGAGTCACGGACAGCGAGAGCTCTTGCACCTTTTGTTCTTTTGTTGCTTGTGTTATGACTTGAATTGAATCTCTAACCATGATTGCTTTACTTTTCAAAGTTCTTTTATGGTTGCTAGCATGTCACCACAGAAATTATGTTGTTATCATTTACCTACTCGAGGACGAGCAGGAATTAAGCTTGGGGATGTTGATACGTCCAAAACGTACCTATAATTTTTTCTTGCTCCATGCATGTTTTGTGTGATATTGCTATGATCTAGATACACTTTCATACCCTTTTGATCATATTTGGACTAACCTATTAACTCAGTGCACCCCAGTGCCAGTTCCTGTTTTCTGCTGTTTTTCTATTTCAGTTTTCACCCATACCAGTAGATAGTTGTTCTCAACAACCTTTTTTCTCTTTATTCCCAGTCCCTTGCTTGCACGCAAACACCATCTGGAGACATTCGAGTCACGGACAACAAGAGCTCTTGCACCTTTTGTTCTTTTGTTGCTTGTGTTAATGCCAATATAGACTCTTGCCTGTTAAGACTTGAATTGAATTGCATGCTTTGATTGCTTTACTTAACAGTCCTTATTTGGTTGTGTGGCATGTCACCACAGAAATTATGCTTGTTATCATTTACCTACTCGAGGACGAGCAGGAATTAAGCTTGGGATGTTGATACGTCCCAAACGTATCTATAATTTCTGCTTGCTCCATGCATGTTTTGTGTGACTTTGCCATGTTTTGGTTGAACTTTATTACACTTTTAAACCAATTTGGACTAACCTACTGTAAGAGCAAAGTTTTCCCCCCGTGTGTTTTGGATATTGTTGGACATAACAGTAGAGGAACTAACAATGTTTTCTAGTATAAACAGTTGCATAGGTTCCTGAAGGACAAGCCATGTGATAAAGCTTCAGGGAAGGTCTTCATGTTATCGAAGCATTACCCTCGGAGCGAAGCTTAATCACGAAGGATGAACCCCAAAAATGAAGGTGTCCTGAAGCTCTACTCATTGAAGGAAATGAAGAAGACGGCGCAAGACTTAGATGTTTTTGTGTAGTTCTTTTTCTGTTCCTTGAGTCATAGGACATACCGTACTATCAAGAGGGGTATTTAGTTTGTGGACATCGAAGTCATTGAGAAATGCTCAGATCAAATCCAGACCAAGTGAGAAGCCTGAGTGAAGAAATTTCATGTGTACTAAGTTAAGCTTCGGTAGCAAAGACTTCGTTCTTTGGCTTCTGAAGCAGAACCCAGTCCGTGAGTCAGCTTTACTTGTTCCTCAAGTAAAGTTGCGCATTGATGACAAATCAGGCCGTTGTGGACACGTGTCAAGCTGTCACCTCGGGTCAGTTTGTGGACACGTGTCAAGCTGTCACCTCGGGATCGCCAACTATAAATACGCCGCCCCCTCCTCCTTTTGCGGGTGGCTGCTCTAAGATCATTCCAAGAGAGACTGTAGAGAGCAACCCAAAAACGCCACCGAAGCAAAACCCAAAATCCAGATACTGAAGCCGAAGTCCCATTGATCTGAGTAGATTTGAGATGACTTAGGTGAAAGCTTGCTAACCTTTTTATCTTGGAGAACTGCAAGTCTCCTAGACGGTTAGAGAGTTGTTCTTCAGAGAGCGAAGAGTAATTGTCGCCTCGAAGTCCAGTTTATCAAAGGTTTCGGTGATTTCCTCAATAATCAACCACAAGTGAAGAATCGACCAAGCTCAAGGAGTTTGGTGCGGTGGAGCAACGGACGGAGAGAGATTTGCTCCAGGTGTTCAATCACCAGTCCCTCCAACCAGACGTAGCGCTTTGCAGAGCGTGAACTGGTCGAACAAACATCGTCGAGTCCCAGTTCGTTTTACTTCAAGCATTTACCTTCAGTATTGCACTTGCTTCACTATTATGCTTCAATGTGTTTTGATTCACTGCATTTAGTTTCGCTTCCAGTTATTCTTCGCTATTCCGCACTGCTTATGCTTCACTTCAATAGTTTCAGTAGAAAATTTTGAAGTGATCATTCACCCCCTCCCCCTCTGATCACATACTTGGAGTTTCACCTACAACTCAGTGCACCCAGTTGCCAGCTTCTGGTTTTCTGCTGTTTTTGTTTTTCAGGTTTACTGGCTGATTAAAGTGCCCAAAAAATTCCGCAAAAATTATATTAAAAATCAGCGGGCAGGAAGCTTCCGGAATAACCAAGGGAGAGATCCGGGACCACCACCAGGGATCCAGAAGGGTCCCTGGCGCGGCCCCAACCCTAGGGCACGCCAGGCACCCTCCTGGCTGCCCTGGGTGGCCCCTCGACGCCCCCCTTCGCCTATATAACCCCCTCGGGGTAGAAACCCCTAAACAAGAACTCTTTTTCGCGGAAACCTCTCTGTTCCGCCGCCGCCGTTTTCAGATCGGGGCTGCCTGGAGAAGCTGCCCCGGCACCCTACCGGAAGGAGATCACCCCTTCGGGAGACCATCCATAGCCATGGACGCCTCCCGTATGTGCCGTGAGTAGTCCCCCTTGGACCATGGGTCCGTGATCAGTAGCTATGTGATGTCCTCTTCCTATTTTGTGCTTTCACTTTCGAGACCTCGTGAGCTGCCTCACATGATCGAGGCACCTATGTAATTTTCTGCTGTTGCTATGCTGAGTTTGTTGGGATCTGATGGATTACGAGACTATGTTCAGATTGTGATGAGTAATATATTTGGTTTTCCCTTTTATATTTTGTTCTTGAGTAAATTCTTGCATGTTCTCCGTTGCAGTATTTGCTTTGGCCAAGTTATTTGCTTGCAACTCCAAGAGAGAGCGTTATGCTCGATTGTGGGTTCAGCCCCCTGATGTCTAGCTTGAGTGACAGAAACATGAGACTAGGGGATGTGCTGTTGCCAACAGGGATAAAACAACGGTGATTGTGCCTATTGGTGCAAGAATTGTTTACTTTACGCAAAGTTCTTTTAATGCAGTTGTCTGTTGCTTTGAGTTTACACTTTGGGTGGGATTCGCAACTTAATACCAGCGAGATGTTCTGGATAGATATCTCAAGGTGGATGATTCGTAGTAGATGCAGATGGATTTCGGTCTACTTACCTTGGCGTACTGCCCATTGCTTTTGAGCCCTTCCTTTCTTTGCAGCATAGTTAGCATTGCGGTGCCTTCATAATCCTGTCAATTGCCCAACTGTGATTTGTTTACCTCGCTAGCATTTTTATCGTCTTTTGGGAGAGAGACATCACTAGTGAAAATCACGGGACTCCGGTCCATCTTCATACCATTGTTCACACCCACTATTTACCTTTCTGTTTTTACTTTTACTAGTACCTTTTTATCTCTTGCGTTTGATCCTTTGTAAACGACAAGGCCGAAGGAATTGACAACTCCTCTCAACTCGTTGGGAGCAAAGTTATTTGTTTTGTGCAGGTCCACGACAACTCCACGCATCAGAATAATTTCTGGCGCCGTTGCCACCTATCGTACTTATCGTTGAGTCCTACTGGAGACAAACCTTGGTATCTTTACTGAGGGAAATTACCGCTACGCTGCATCTCAACCTTCCACTTGGGGTAACCAACGAGGGGCGAGAAGCCATCATGGCCCAGCTGGTTGGCTTCATCCAGGAGGAGGCCAAGCTGTGGGCGAGTGCTGGATCCATGGGGCTCCGTAGATTAGTACCTGAGTAGTAGGCTCCTACTTTTGGGCTGAGCATCCCTTTCCTGTTCTGCTCGAGCGCTCCCTTCCACGTCTTCTGGTGTACGTGGTTTGAGGCGAACCGTGCACTTTACCCCTTCCTTTCTACCCATAGTTGTAATGATACACACCCTTCTGTATTCGCGAAAAAAGGACAAAACAAAAAAGAAAGGGTTTGACTATCTCAAGAGTGCATGCAACGTGTTTGAATTCATCTCTTTATTTAGTTTGATCTGTCTGTGGAACTTGCACAACCAACCATAGCCGGAAGTCATGCTATTCAGAAAATAACCTTGCTATTAAAATCCCCACCTTTTGCATAACCACAACCGGAATCCCCCTTCTATTAAAAAAATCGACACCATCTTGTTATTGAAAAACTTGCCTTCCCATTGTGGAGATTTGATAGATTGTGGTTGGTCCCGTTAGTGGATTATATGAAAAATCAATACTATTAGAGTAGAAAGAAGTCGACACTGCCTTCCCCTACACCCACCCCTCGGGGGTGGGGCTAGGGGAAGGAGTGGTACATCATTACACTTTCACCAGATAAAATTAGTGTATGAAACTAATAGAGATCTTATAGCGTGACTATAACCTAAAAGCACCCTACAAGTAATAAAGACCCTTTATTGGAGAAACTAAGTAGGTTAGCGAACCCTATTTCAGATAGTGCTTTCATACCCATGCAAAGGAACAATACAAACCAAAGAAAATTAAAAGTACCATTCAATATATGCTACGAAGTGGGAAAACTTTGTCTTTGGCACTCTAGCTTTTTCCAACTTTGCTTATGCCACTCTAGAATTTGGCATCTCACTTTTTCCACTCTTAACTTTTGACAATATATCACAAATGCCATTCCGTGGCAAAAGCAATAATTTTTCTTTTCATTTTTGCCACTCTTATCTTTGACAATTATCACAATTGCCACTCAAAAATTATTGTTTTTGTCATGGAATGGCATTTGCGATGTATTGTCAAAAGCTAAGAGTGGCAAAAATGATATTTCAAATTCTAGAGAGGCATAAGCAAAGTTGGCAAAAGTTAGAGTGCCAAAAACAAAGTTTTTCCGACTTTAAAGGGAAGTATATATCTTCCAGAAAGAAAATGTGGCCATACCCTACATTAAAATCGTCCATCCAAACCGGATCAATGGTAATCAATGCATTAATTGAAGGGTCGAATGTGTAAGATACTTACAGGGGGGCTTCGTGAATCGATTGCGACCTCGAGTGGCTTACAGAAGGCGATGCTTGCAAATCAGACCCTACCTCTACACGCACATGTTCGAAGGCCGGTTCAGGGCCTATTGTTGGTGTTACGTCTCAAGGACGTCTCACCATGATGGTAGATGGCCCGAGTAGGCCAGCTCGAGGGCCCCAGAGCATTTTACACCATGGAATATTGTATGGCTTTATGGGCCTCGCCTCCCATAGAGCATTGAAGGCTTGCTATAGATGACATGAAGATGGAGTCCATGAAGACCACATCATATCCCTAACTGCCTTGGAACCATGTAACCATATGCCCCTGTGTAGATAAGCGGGGGCATGGGGTAGAGATATCATGCAAACACCTATCGTCGTCAATAAACACGATCATGAAGTAGGATATTACCTTGATTTGAGGGTTTGAAATTGGATAGAACTCTCTCATATTTCTCATCTATTCTAATCGTCTAGCTAGAGTACCCACATCGACTAAGGTATCTGTCAGAAATAACTCTGACACCTCATTCATTTTGATTTTCCTAGAAACAACCCTTTTGCATACGCCTATTCTAGTGGTTGTAATTACCGCGCGACGAGCAACGTTGGTATTGATAGTTGATTCTGTCACACATGTTTTTCTCCCTTGCTAGTTGCCACCGTTGGTAATCGTGATGGTGTCGTCGCTCTACGTAGACTCTAGTTGTTTTCTAAACCCTGGAACCTAATGTGACGCCCCCAAAATCAGACCGTGTACAGTAATCATACACGCAAGGTACACGATCGAGATCAGGGACTCACGATGAGATATCACAACACAACTCTACAAATAAAATAATACAAGTTGTTTAATACAAGCCGGGGGCCACGAGGGCTCGAATACAACAGCTCGAAAGCACAAAGTTAGCGTAAGCAATAGTATCTGAGTACAGACACAAGGATACAAGGTTGCCTTAAGAAGGCTAGCACAAATATCAATAACGATCGAAAAGGCGAGGCCTCCTGCCTGGGAACCTCCAAACTACTCCTGGTCAAAGGGGAACTCGACGTCGTAGAAGGAATCGGGGACCTTCATGTTGCGGTGGTCGGCATCGGGGATCTCCTGCTCCTGGGCTCCAACGTCGACTGCAGCGGCCGATCAGGAAAAACAAAAAGGGGGAAATAAAGCAAAGGTGAGTATCTAGCATACCCGCGAGTCTTACGTCCTCTACTAAGCATTTATGCATTTGTATCAAATGGAAAGGGGAGGTTGTATATAGTGGACTGCAAGGTAGAAATTAAGAATAAGGATAAGAAGCTAGGCCTATCGAAGACTAGCATCTTTCGACGAGTCTTGCAGCATGAGGTAAGAATCAGCCAACAACTAATATAACAGTAATGAAAGTAACAATGCGGCAGAAGTTGCTGCAGCATTGTATAATAATAAGTTGTAACCATAATTGACAATGCCTCCGACTTCCCTCCCTCGACATCCCCGCGAGGAAGAAAACCCGGAACCAACAGTTTAATAGTAGTAGTTTTTAGTGGTAGGATCTGGCTTCAGCATAAAGCTTCCTGTTACCATGGACACGGCTATTCGAATAGATTAAACTCCCTGCAGGGGTGCACTGGTGTCATACTACACGCTCGGATCTCCAGGGTGGCGTACACCTTGTTAGGGAATATCCCACCGAGGCTATCCAACACGCCGAGGCCCATCCTACGGCTCATCAGAAAGGTCCCCGCCGGTCTACAGCCCTAAGTGCAAGGGGGTCATTCTCAAGCCCGATATGCGGTACTGTTCCAGATCTAGGTGTTTCCACCCAAATCCGGGGACGAAGCACATATCGGTCCCACCGCGACATATGACAAAGCCATATGCCCCGGATTTCCAACATGATATCACAACATTACAGATACAAGTATACAACATCTCATACAATCGGCATACAACTGCCTTAAAAACAATACAACAGCGGAAGATATATGTCTGAGTACATACTACAATCAAATGCCTACTGGCAAAGAGAAAAACATTGATCCCATAACCACACGGGTCCAGGCCCTCCGCCGGGATCCGCCTAACTAGTCGTCGTCGAGTCTCCACGTGAAACGTCAATCACCATACCTGTTGTCGATCAAGAACCCTAAAAAGAGTTTGGGGGTAGTATCATGAGTATAGAAGTACTCAGCATCCAACTGTAGTGGTCAACTGACCCAACAAGGACTTCATCACTCGTCATTCTAGGACAACTAGTAGTTTACGGTAAGGATGGGGTAAGTGGTGAGGTTCTGCCGCACTAGCATTTATGAAGTGGCTAACGATCTAGAGAGTAAGATAAGAAGCCAAGCATTCGATGAGGAATCGCCTCCAACAAGTATGCTATCAGCTACTTACGCAAGCATAACACCTATCATATCCTTGTCCTCCTCTTCGCATCCCGACGAAGAAGAAGCAGTCAAGGCACACACACACGTTGAGAAAGTTATATTAAGATTATCTCAGTTGTTGTTGTCTATGAACAAGGAGTAGGTCTCAAGTCGTCCATCACCGTGGACACGACTTCTCGAAAAGATTTAACCCTGCAGGGGTGTACCAACTGCCCATTACAAGGCTCCGCACGCAGGCCCATCACTCTCAGTTGCTACCCATTATAGGCAACCATTTTATGATTTAGTTCCGAGAGATTCGAAACGACAGGTCCCTCTAACTAACAACGCACAAATCCGGGTGGCCCCCGGGGAGTCGACACCCAATCCAAAAGCCGGCCACGCTCTCGGATCGGACTCTTCCGTATGACGCAGGTCGGATAGCCGGTTAATCACACATGGGAAACCGGGTCCTAGCTGATCGGGTGGACCAACAGAGAAACCATGTCTCCACTGGCCCAAGTTGTTTTAAAACAGCTGGGGGCCCAACAAAGCACACACACGGTTTTCAAATGGTAAAACAGCTTGGGCCACCACTATAAATGTTTGAAGCTAGGTAGGTAAGAAAAGGGGACCCCATAAAATCCCACACGCGGTTAGGCACGCTCAGTCTTAAAACCAATACCTGGAACTCGGGTCCTAGGAGACTCGAATGGAACAAAGCGTCGGGGCGGGATAGCCTAGACCTTCCATCCTTCGTCGAATATAGTCAACATTATAATAATCATATCATCAACAACAATATAATAATGTGATAGCCCAAACCAAGGAGTAATAGGGTAACATCGTAGCATCCTAAGAATGCATACTAAGCAGGGGCTGAGCAACGAGCAATAGTAACATAGCAGTACATGGTTTGCTGGGAGGGGACATGGCTGTATCGGTTCGAAAGAGGCTGTAAACATGTGGTAGGATCAAACATCGAACTTAACCTAGACTAGCATGCAAACCGCTGGTTGAAATAGAATGGATCATAAGTAATGTATAGTCCTTTCCTGTTGATAAGTCGGGTTCCGAAGGTGTAGTTGATCGCAAGCTCGCACCGTCTCCGAATTGGTACCCGCGGAAGCACACAAGAGGGTAAACACTGGAAAGCAATCAACAAGCAAGCACTCTATTACTACGGGGCAACACAAGATCAAGAAGACATCACATGACACGGCAACGCGATACGGATCTATCGTCGAGAACGGTTACTAATAGTTTAAGTGGGGTATCGGTCACACACGATGAATACCGCACGTTTACGGTGGTTCAAGTTGCTTAGCTACAGGTGATCAAGCAACGGTTATTAACATGGCAACTCAAGCAAGCATGGCATATCACTCAAGCATGGCAAGAGATGAAACATAAATAATCTACCTATACTAGTCAAGTTAAGCGGGTAAAAATTCCTACACATGGCATATCGCTATTTACCCCGCAAAATAAATATGTTTGGTATTGTTTTCCCCTAAACAATATTTTATTATTTTATTTATCCCGCAAGAACAACACAAACACGATCTACACAAAATTCTAGTCAAGTTACATATAAGAAACATTTTAATCAGAGCAACGGTTAAAAAGTTATGGCAATTACAGTTTGCAGTGGCAAGGTTGTAATTAGCAGGTAAACAGCAGGTAAACAAGGTCAAACATGACAACAAGCAACATTTTAATGATCTACGCGAAGAATAGAGCAACTTTCATATAGAAAGTGTCTCCATCGGAGCTACCGGTGAAAAGATATTCACGTCGCAACAATAATAAGTAAACCTGCCAAAATATAAATACAGAAAAGAAAAAAAACGCGAAGGAAAAAAAAAGAGGGGCGCAATGGGCTCTCACCCTAAATGGGCCGGCCCAAAAGTGGTCGCTGGCTTGTGCTGGAGGCGGCTTGGTCCGGCTGGGCCTGGCAGGTCGGCCCATCTGGCCGGTCCACGCAGGGGCGAGCGAGCGGGCGGCCACGGGCTGGCTGGTTCGTCCCGCACGAGCTAGCGGGGGCGCCGCCGTGACGGTTGCCGGTGCAGGGCGCGGCTCTGTCGAGTCTTGGGAGGCCGGCTGCAGCCAGGATTGGCGGGAACGAGGGCGCATCGATTAGATCCGGTCCGGGCGGCGACGAGGGGTCCTGCGGCGAGCACATCGGGCGACGGTTTGAGCTCGCGCCGTCGGGCATTCATGGCAGCGGCGGCCGGCCTCCTGGCTTCTGTAGGGAGAGAAGAGGGAGGAGGTGAGGGAGGCGCAAGGGAAGGAGAAGAGGGGCGCAGGAGTGTCAGAACTCCAACTAGGGTAAGTGCTAGGGTTGTTTGATCCCTTTGCATCATGTAAAAATTCAAATGAAATCCAAAAATGGGGAAAATAAAAGCCCTGAGAATTTAATTCAAATGGCCAGATAAAAATCTTTTTCCAAAAATCATTTGAACATTTGTAAAATTCCTATAAATGATGGTGATCATTTTAAAAGTTGTTTGGGTTCATTCCCATGCCCATGGAATATTCAAATTCAAAAGGTGCCCTGGAAATTAAATTTGACCCCTATTTGAATTGAAATTCAACTGTTTTGAATTTCAAAAATGCTCAAATTCTACAAGTGACTTGCTAGTGGTCACCTAGGATTTATAAAAATGTTTGGGCATTTTACAAAATTGCCTAGCTATTTATTTCTAGGCAAAACAAAATAACAGAAAAGGAAAAGAACAAAGAAATAGAAAAGGGGACCCCCTGGCCATTCTGGACCAACTGAAGCCCCCAGCCGGCCCAGCCCAGCCACTCCCGTCTGTCGTCTTCTTCCCCCGCCGTTCCAAGCAGCTCCGTGGAGGGCTGGTCACCGTGGACGCCGACGAGGCCCTTCTAGGCCACCCCCTGCCCTCTCCTGGCGCCACGCAAGCGCCCAGAAGCCCCGCACCTTCTTCCCCCTCTCGCCGCTATCTCTCTACCCTCTCCCTCGCCGATTTCGACGCCACCCGAGAACCCACCGGAGAGCGCCGACGCGTCTAGACGTGGCCACCGGCCAGCCCAAGCCGCCCCAGCCTGTCCAGAAGATCCGAGGAGGTCATCTACGTCGTTTGCCCCGATCAATTGAGCCCGGGAGCCCCTGAAGCCGACGCCCTCGTCACCGATGTGCCGCCAGCCGCCGTGAGATGTTTCGCCGGATTGCGCCGCCGTCCTGCGTTCCCCGACCTCCCCGTCCTCTTCACAGGAACCAGGGTGAGCTCCTCTTCCGCTTGCCCCTCCCCGCGCTCCAATTTATCACCGGGGCCCTCGTTTCCACCGGAGCCGAGCTCGGGCCGCCGCAGTTCATGGCGCCGGCGACGCCACAGCCCCCCTGAAGACCCCCGAATAGCACAGATGGATGCGGGGGCATGTGGGGATCGATTTTGTGCCTCTCCCGTGCTTCCCTGTGACCATTTTGTCACCCCGGCATCGTCTCCGCCGTGCCGGAGCTCGCCGGCGGCGACATCCCGGCGGGCCCAGCTTAGTTAGCCCTAAGCTACCCAACTAAACCACCCCGCACCCACTGACAGTGGGCCCCCTGGCCCCTAACCCCTCTGTTTAGTTTAAACAGAGAGGGGATTAACCCCCTAGACACTTACAGGTGGTCCCCTGTTGTCAGCCCCCCCTTGTGACATCACCCCCACATCAGCATGACGCAATAAAAGATTTTCCAGAGAATTAAAATAATCCAGAAAAATCCAGAAAATCATTTAAACTTTGGAAATTCATAACTAATTCATATTAACTCCAAATTTAATAAATAATATATGAAAAGTTATCAGAAAAATGCAAGGATTAAGAATATGCAATTTGTTTTTATGTTTGACCATTTTAAAATGGGGCAACAGTAGCAACTGTGCATATGACTTAATTTGAATTCAAATTTGAAGTTTGAATTTGCATTCCAATTGCAATATACTTCAATTAAATTGAATTTGCCACAAATCAGTACCCTTTACTTCATGTCACAACAATATCATGTGCTTGTGCATTTTACTTCCGAAATTGTCCCCCCTTGTTGATGATTGTTTCCGGTACCAGCTTTTCCGAGACGGCGATCACCCCCGAAGAAGAAGACCACCGTTAAACCCAGTGTATCGTCAGCAAGGCAAGCAAACCCCATTGATCATGTCTATAAAATCCTATTTCCCTCTCAGTCTCTCTTATGCATGTTTAGGAGATCACCGAGACACGTTCTTTCGCATAGTTGAACCCATTCCGATGCATGACCTATCATTTTGTCACCGTATTCAGCAAACCACAATCCTAGCAGATTTAGGAGTTGAATGATGAGCATGTGGCCCCTGCAACTGTTACTTCTTTTGCTGCTTAGTGATACAATGAGGATGTTATGTTTGTGAGTCGGGATGGAATGAACACAGTGGTGCTGATGATAAACATGTTGGTGAATCCACCCTAAACAAAGGTGAACAATGAGAGGCTGTGTAGGAGTACACAGTGGGTTGTCTCGTTGAACACTGCCCTAGGCCCCGAGTTCCTGTTTTGTGATCCAAGACAAAGAGTATGACCACATGTAGGGTTTTATGGGAGCCCCGTTTGGCCTCTTTACGTACCCGATCCAGTCCAGGAGTCACACTAGATTCGGGCTTTCCATTTGATTTATGTATAGATATGTGGGTGGACCTGTGAGGCAGTGAAACCATCTGTCAAAGGTGGCGTCTCGGTCCCTTGCATTATCTGAGTCCGTTTCATGGAACCGGCCGGACTCTCGAGCGGTGACAAACTCAGATAGTCGACTCCTGGATTAGAGAAGGTGATGTGAGGGTAGTGCCTTGGTTTCATCCACGTCCGACACCCGCTTGAAGGGTGACAAGAACGAGGCGATAAGTGATGACACGCGTGTGAAGATATACACCCCTGCAGGGTTAATGAACTATTCGAATAGCCGTGTCCGCGGTTATGGACTACTTGGAAACCTTTACTTGATCATAGACAACTTGAATGGATACTTATAAAACTCGCAAGATAAGCGTGAGTGCTATGGCGTGCTTCCTCGTGGGGAAGTCGAGGAAGTATCCATAGTGGTGTATTGGTTGGAGACTTGGATAGTGGACTCGTGTACGCTTCTTACCTCAAGTCTGGTACTCGTAGTACAGGATTAGCCAAGTCAAAGCTGGCACTTCTGCATGTTGAACCCCACCTCCTTTACCTTGATACTTGAGCATGAGTAGTGTAGTTCTGATGTAAGTCTTGCTGAGTACGACTTTGTACTCACGTTTGCTTATTCTATGTTTTAGATGAGAACCCGGACCCTGATGGAGTCACCTTCGTGAAGCTCGATGTTGACCTTGGTAGTATAGTTCCAGACAGCAGTCTGGTCCCTCGTGGAAGGGCATGTATGTTTACAAGGCTTCTCTAAGCCATTTGTTAAACTTGTCTGTACTCAGACCTAATTTGCTTCCGTTGTATGATGTAATGTTGATCACAAACATGTGATCTTTGCATGCTCTACGTGTAAGTTAATAAAGAGTACTTTGTAGAGTTATGTGATGATACCTGCTGTTCATACTAGACATGTGTGATGCGTGTATGATTATAACATGCATGTCTTAGTATGGGTTTTCGAGACCTGAGTTGTGATCTGGCTGGCGGTCTTTTATACACCAAGTGGCCCTTAGATGTGCACAGCTTGGGGCATCGCGATGCGATTGCTCGTGACTCTGTCACGTGCACACTTTGTTGTATGATCGAGCCCACCCTAGACCCCGACTAAGTGATCGGGCTGGAGTAAGTCTATGTAAGAGTTAGGATCCAATCGACAACATGGTTGAGGCGACTTGTCTATGAATATGGGATTCACCACCCATAAGAATTTAGACTTGTGAGCGGACGTTGAGGACCCATCTCAGTTGATCATCCGGCCTGGATGGGATGCCCCTCACGTTTGATGTTTTCCAAGAGCGTTATGTGCTTGGCCTTGTCTGCTTAGACAAGTGGGTACGGCTCTCGGCTCTCCATATGATTTTATCGTGACTGGAATTACATATGCTAACCCCGGATCCCGACAAGGAGGACCTGGGGCGGCGGCGGCTGTGCCGGCTGGCCGAAATGAAGACGGCGGCGCGGAGGCTGTTCCACGGGCGGCGCGGCGAGATCCACGGGAGAGAGAAGAGGAGGTTGGTGGCTAGGTGGCGACGTGGCGCGACGAGGACCCTCCGATCGCATGATCCGACGGCCGGGAACTCCTAGGGGCTAGGGTTTCGGGATCTGGGGATCTGGGAGGCAAAAACTGGGCAAAGGGGAGGAGGTGGCTGCAATTTTTAGGCTAGGGAAACCCTAGAAATGGGTGGGACAGTGGTGGTCTTTATATAGCCCAGGTGGCTGGCAGTTTGAAAAAACATCCCCGGTTTTTCTCCCGCGCGCGCGGTGTTTCCGTTTCTGACCGCCGGGGGCCGCAGTACCTCCGATTCGGGTAAAACTTCGAACTGCGCGATCAGCGCGTCGAGCCGGTGGCGTTCACCTCGCGTTGCAACCGTTCCGAGAACACTTTCCGGTGCGCTTTAAAAATATCCCGTTTAATTATTAAACGGGGTTTTCGTTCCGTTGGCTGCGGCTGGTCTCGTGCGGTTTTCGCGACGGTGATCGGGTGAAACCCGGTGTCGCAAAGGTCGAGTGTCAGGGTGGCAAGGGTTGGTCTCCGTCCGATACGAGATAAGAGGGGGGAAAATAATCGTCGATCGATAAATCAGGGATGCAAACACCGCAAACAAATCAGACAATCAAACAATTCACACTAAAAACAACAAAAATTAATTTTTCTGAAATCTGGGCTGTTACAGTCATGGGCCTATCACCCCTCGCTCTCCGGGTCGTTGTGAGGCTGGAGATCCGTACACCACAGGTGACGATCAGTCCCGGCCACAATGCTGAACTGGACGTCTTTCAGAGCTTTCGAACGAGACCACAACGCGGAGGGCCCACACCGTAATCCCTCGTATAGGTAGTGCGTACAAGCCAAAAGGCTACTCAAGTCATCCGCCGAACCCATTAAGCATTTTATTAATTTTCTGTCGAGACAACCGTTATCATTGCCCCTTTCAGGATGAGTCGCGGACAACGACAGCAGTCAGGACCACCAGTAACATCGGTGCCTGCCTTGTCGTCCCACCAACTCGTGCGGTTACCAACAAGGTGAACCGTCTCCTTACCTTGTCTCGCGTTTGCTCCGAAGAGCTCGACTTACGTACAACAGGATATCTGTCGGCCACGAACAGTACCAGGCCCGCCGCACACCGGTGGAATACACTTGACATGTCGTTCCGCTAAGATACCCTGCGCGGGCACCGTGGGGTCACCCAACTCCTTACCTGTAAGGACACCAGTTATTCGAGTGCCTACCATCAAGTGAAACCAGGAGGAATCACCCTCGATGGTACACTTGAAGAGGTTCGACAGAGACATCAGCGGAATAAACTAAATAGGAATATTCTCGTATCACCCCGGTGGTGCCGAGACACCAACGGAATGAACTAAAGAGGAATACCCTCGTATCATCCCAGTGATGCTACGCTACTGAGCCGACGAGAGTGAAATACGAGTCCTTCCACGAGTAAGTCAAACTCGAAGCGACTCGGCAGAGTCTCGCCGTTGTAGGTTCCCTAGGGCGTCTGCATTGATCCGTACATGTTGCAGTTATAATATTTGGTAATCCGCGTTCACTCACCAGAGTGATCACGGCCCGCTATTCTAAACCTAGCTAACAATGCGCAGGGTTCACTTGTTAATATTATATATATTTATAAGGCAGCATAGGACAAGGAAAGGTACATCAAGGCGCGACAAAAACAGGCTATGATATTGAATAGGATTGTAACGTAGCAGCAGCAGTATCCATGCCTAGTGCAAGAAATGTACGGAAAAGATAGACGATATCTGGGGAAGAAAAATGGCTCTGCTTGCCTGGAAGCTCGGCGGTAGGGGTACGGTCGTCGACGAAGTAGTCGATCACAGGGGCAGCAACAGCGGACATCGAGACTACCGGACAATAAGAGAGGGGGAAGAAACAATAAATACACAACAATAATAACAACAAAAATACAAGACATGGCAGAAGCATGGTTAACGGTGTTCTATCCCAGTGCAAGGTGCTTTGCTCAGAGCGGGAAATTATCCGGGGATGATTCATCAGTACCGGTTGATTACCGGACCGATGATCCGGAGGGGGATGGTTCCATTTCTGCAATGTTAGAGACATCTAACAGACATGTGGATAGCGTATCCGTGATCGTTGAACCATTCTGAGCAACTTTCGTGTTCAGAACATTTTCATCCGGAAAGTTTTACCGGCTCCGGTCGTCTGACAGACAGATGAACCGAAGGAGAAATGTTCCATGTTCGGTATGTTAGAGGGGTGCGGTGGATATACAGGTAACGTATTCTTATTCATTGTATTTTTCTGAGCAACTTTGATGTATAAAATATTTTCATCGGAGTTACGGATTAAAAGATATTGATTTTTTTTTAATTTAAATCACTTTATAATTATTTACTGGATTTCTTTTATTAAATAACCAATCTTATCCAGAATAGTGGTTTTGACTGGGTCAACCCTGACAGAGGGGACCCACATGTCAGCCACTGGTTATTAAAACAATTCATTTCTATTATAAATAGGGCACTGGACCCACATGTCATACACTCAGGTTAATACATTTTAAGCTAAATATTTTTATTTGCTTAACAAGCTAGGGCCCACTTGTCATTTACTATTAGGCTAACTAATTTATTAACTATTTTAACTAACAAATGGGGCCAATTAGTCCTAACTAAATTAACCTTAACTAATTCTAAATAGTACTAATTGGGTCGGCCACACACGTTGTACACACACAGCACACACACACGTTTGTGAGAACCCGGAAATATTTTCCAGACCCTCCTGTGTTTAATTATCAACCCCAAGATCATTGTTGATAACACAGCGAAATGATATCATTGCAGAGTACTTAAATTATTACAAACATCATAGTCTGCCATAAGGCTTACATAACACTAATGTCTCATGACATTTATTACAATCAGAAAAACAGCGGAAACTATATTGCGTAGCGACTCCATCTCAGCCACAGGAAAGTCGATGTAGTCCACGCGACCTCACTCCTCAGGATCATCATAATAGTCGTAGTCTGCGCCTTGATCTTCATCTATCTCTGGATTAAAACAAAAGGATTGCCTTGAGTACATTTCGTACTCAACATGCCTCCCGGGAAAGGCCCTAATAACTACATGAGGCTTCAAAGGAAGGCTATATGGTTCATTTGCATAAAGCTAGTTTTGTTTGAAAAAAAAACTATATAGTTGAATAAGCGGTTTTAGATGAAAACAAGAATTTTCCAACACAACATTCATCAAGGTGAGGATCCTCGATCCACTCACATCCTTCATAGGTTCCAAGAATAGGGGCAAAGAGGGAATAAGCAAGACAGGTTCCCGTATGTCAAGAAAGATTCATGTGTCGTCCATGACCGTGGACACGGCTATTCGAATAGTTTTACACTCTGCAGAGGTTGTACCCTTTACCCACACGACACAATCTCGTCTTGTTGCCACCAGCCGTCGCTGGCGTAGTACACTATTTTGTATACCGGCAGGGAGATTGCGACGAGGTCTTTCATTAGACCCACCCTTACTATGACATGCCCACTAGGTTTCACAAGGTAGTAACCGCAGTTCACAGTCCTTGCCCCCTTTTGTGCCGAGGATACTCCTCGCAAGGCAGCTATCCCATCTGCGGTACGACGATGCCGATAATAAGGATGAACTAACTAATTAACCAAGGCAGTGCCCATATAGCATGTGGTTGTACGGTTGTCACAATCTTCAATCCAAGACTTATTGGGCCTCATGCGGCACGGACGACGGATTGCCCCCTTCACGTCGTGAAGGGCAGTCAATCGCTCCTTCAATCCTTGATCTAGCTGTCGCCCGCGCCAGTATTTAGATGGTAAGTTTCACCCAAAGTAGAAGAGAGTAGAGGAAGTCAACAATGGCCAACCGTCCTAGCTTAGCAAGCTCAGTAACAAGTTTCAAGTGTTAATGATCCGAAGATCATTCAGATGAGCACCTGTAGAATAATTAGCATGGCTAAGCATTTCTACTCTACTAGATTACTATATAGTTCTACTCAGGTGTCATGTAAATAGGCGACAAGCGGATAAGGGTAATGTGTCAATCGACACGCTAGCTACGAGATAAAATAGCATGCAATAGTGGTTATAAAATACAATGCAATTTTATAAAACATAGGATAAACATGATCAAAGAGGGATGCATGCCTTCGTTGTCGAGTACCACGTTACCGTCTTCTTCGTAGTTCTCCTCTCCCGTACCGCCACCTCCTACTCGTAGTAATGTTGAAACAAAATAAGTAAACGCGCAACAAAATCCAAATATCAACCACATGAAATAATTTAGGAAGGATGGATAGGAAGATTGGGATCAATATGGAGATTCAAAGGAGGTAGCACGATTGAAGATGGGTAGAGGGATTCAATGAATTGGTTGGGTTTAGGTCTCTCGTGACTAAGCAAAACTTAGTCACCACAACTAACGTTCTCACCTTCCTAGCTAGATAAACTTAACAATGCCCTTATCTATATACCTCGGGCTATCTTTATAAACAATACATATATACCAAACCACATGGTACGAACCTAAGAATAATATTCAACCATACACATTTGAACAACACACATAACATGGCATGGAATAAATATATAACCACAAATAAATATTTAGATAACATCTAAATATTTATAATGGTTAATAGCATCTAAAAATTTGTATCACACGCCTAACATGACATGTAAAAAGTTTAACCACAAATAAATGTCTAGACAAAGTCTAAATATTTATAATGGTTAAAAGCATCAAAATGAAGCATCGACTAATGCATGCAACAAAAGCAACATAAAAAAATCAAGCTATCTAAATTCATAAGCTACAACTTCATGCGACAAAAGATACTAATATTGCTAAACCATATTGGCATAAAACATTTGGCATAAAATAACATGAACGTACATGAGTCAACGGTCAAAATTATTCTAGGCATGACATTGGTATTTTATGTGGCATAAAATAATGAGTGACAAGCACAAGATATGTAACAATCTAGCTAAGCAAAGATAATCTCCTATCAAACTAAGTTAAAGCATGAAAATTCCTATGCATGGCAAAATATCTACTTACACAATATGTATGCATATAAAAAATGCATAAGAACAATACACTACAACAACGAAAACAACATGCATCTTCATTAAAATAAAAGCAAGACTATTTCGATAAATAAATTCTAAATCAATCCTAGAATCAAACCAAAGTTCTAGAGCAACTCTTAGGCACGATTTAAATATGAATAGCACATAGTAAATAGTTTGCATGAAACAAATTGCACCAACATACAACATATACATCCTAGCAAAACATACACGTATATTTCATAGACAATTTATAAAACTACAACGATTCTATCCCAAATTTCATAAAAAAGCATCCTACGGTTTGGGTTAGGTTTGGGATCACCAGAGGCTTCATGAGGACAGAAACGATGGAGAGAAAACTCGAAAAAACTCGTGTGTTCGTCGGTCCGAACAGTGGCATCGGCATTAACTTGGGTGCACGCGGCCAACTTCGACGAATTGAGGAAACAAGTTGTCTAGGAGGTGGCCAGAGACTAGGGAATCTGATGGGCAAAAGGAATCGGACCGAAGAGCTTACCTATGGCGACGGTAGGAAGAACTAGATGGAGATGTGGTGTTTGGTGCGGGGAAGATTGAGAGTATTGTGAAAGAAATCAATGGTTGTGAGTTTGGGGCTTTTATAGAGGGGTTCCTGGCGCACAGAAGGACGCGAACGGATCAACAAATAATGCTCTGTGGAGAGAGATCAAGGTTCGTATGTCTCCACTAGGCCATTAGTTCATATGTTTCCCTTTGCGAGATTAAAACCATTAACCTCAAAATAAATCGTCTGAATGGATTCTTCGGTTAATGAAGAGTAATTCTCGTGTTTAAGTCGCAATGAATCGATCACTAAATTGGAAGAATGAGAGGAGAGAAGGATGACAGACATGAACACATATTTCTCTGTGTAACGTCCCTGGGAGAGAAGAGGAAGAAGACGACGAGCTCGCTCGTTGCCCGGCGCCTGGGCTGGCTGGTTGCTGGCTTGCTAGCGCCTGGGCCTTGGGCCGGTTAAGATTTGGACAGAAGAAGGAAAAAACACACAGGCTTGAACGTGACACACATATGAGGTGCAATGTCCATTGCTATAAGAAAAAAAATAAAAATAAACAAAAAATGGCCACGGTGCATGCATGGATGGAAGAATGTGTTAATGTATGCATGGCAAGATGTCCATACTTCTCAATGGCTCAAAGAGAAAAGAGAGATAGAGAATTAATATCACAAAATATTAATTAAACGATTTAATCAAAACACGAGAATACGAGTAGAAGAAAATCCCACAACAAACTTTTCAAAAGTTTGAGAAAAAAAACTATGGAAGTAAAATAGACGAAAGATTGAAATGAAATAATTCGAAAGACTAAAATTCATTTAAGAAAATATGGAAGTGTTTTAAAATTCCAAAAGAAAAATTCGGGATATTACAACGTTGTACGCACGCACACGCACACGCAGCTAGCCATGGCCATGGCAGTAGCAGCGGAAGCAAGCAGCGCACGCGGGCGGGCATGGCTGCAGGCGAGCATGGGCACGCACGGGTGGCAGAGGGCAGCAACAGCAGCAAAAGTAATACACGAGCAGCAGCAGCACGCCACAGCAGCAGTGTCACGGAGCTTCGGCCATGGCGGTCGAGCACGAGGATGACGGCAAATGGCAACGATCGAGAGGGAAAACGAGGGGAATCGGTCGAGGAGCTCACCACGGAGCTCGTGGACATGGCTAGGAGGCGAAGGGACGACCGGTGGCGACGAGCTCGACGACGGGAGACGACGGCCGTGGCGAAAGACCGGCTCGATCCCGAGCGTACGATGGCTCTCCGTATGAACCAGTGGGCTCATGCGAAGTGGACGTCGACGAGGAAGCCCATGGACATCTTTTCAGGCGCCGGGGACCTCGTTGGCCGCGGTGACGATGACGACCACGGCGCGCAGCGGACGAGCAGCGACCATTTGGACGAGGACAATCGAGGGAGTGGAAAATGAGGGCTAGGGTTTGTCCATCGCATTGGGGCGACCTTAACCATGTCGGAGATGCTCTGGATGCTCGACAAGGCGTCATCGGGCGCGTGGACGGACGTACAGAGGCCACGCCATGGCACTGCCTTCCTCCTGTACGTGAGGAAGGGGAAAGGCCCCTAGTGGGCTTGGGCTTTTTACTATAGCAACAGGCTCAAGTGCACAGTAGACCTTTTATATTGTCCCTTATTCTCTGTTTTCTTTTGTATCTTCTATTTTATATTTTCTTTTCGCTCTAAAAGTCTTTTGTTAATTGTGTAAGTGGTCACCAAAAATCAAGGTGTAATATATTTTATAGCCACAAAAAGTTTGGAGAGTATTTAAATTCATTTGAATTTTAATTAAATAGCAAGTGACTAAATTGGGTTGTTTTAGTCTTGTTTTGTATTGTTTAGGACATTTAAATATTCCAATAAATGTTGATCTCAATTTTAATATTACTTCATGATTATTTTCAATTTGATGAATATCTTCCACCAATTTTTACGCAACTTTTATTTTTCAGTTTCTATTAATTTTCCAGGGCCAATTTAATATTCTGGGATACTGGTTTTATTTCTATAATTGCTTTGGGGATCATTTACCATATTAAGAACATATTGTTTAATCATTTCATGAAGTTTTATGTTGACTGGCACTTGCATTTTTAATGAAGTTGACTTATTTCCTTAATGCATTTTAATTAAGAAATATATGCTGACATGGCACATTAATTAGGCTAACAAAGAAATTAGGATTTGGGGACGTTACAAATCTCCCCCACTACAAAGAATTCTCGTCCCGAGAATTAAAAGTAGTGTAAGGGCTAAGGTTTCAGTTTCGTATTCTAACGATTCTTGTGGTGCCTGATGTCCTTCGGGAAGAAGTTAATCCTTCTCGCTAATGTCTTCATTTTTTTGCATCTTTGTATCTCGACGAGTTGTCATCCTTCCTTCGGGGCTTCATCGTACTTACGAATAGGTTGGGGGTAAACTCAAGGGGTCGGATCGGTACAAGGTTAATCAACCGAGGTTGTCCAAGGGAATGGGGTACAAACGTATCTTCCGAGTTTATACTCAGGAGAATACATCGAGAGAATCAAAATAAGGTTTGAGAAGTTTCAAACGGTTAGGCATGCATTCGATGCCGATGACGGATGATGAAAGAGGGGTCCATAGCATCAGGCATAAGCATGATATCGGGTCGAATATCGCAAGGTAGACGACAAGAATCAGGTTTCGATCCTGTGGAACTGTGGGTTATGGGCCCACATTGTATAAGAAGGGTGGTGACATTCCATGCGATCACGATGCAAGGTTTGTCAGGGCACATTTTGTCATCTTTGTCGGTAACAAGGTCGGTACCAAGGGTGAGGGACAATGAGAACCATCTGGCAAAGTCCTCGGCCATCGGTGGTTACCGAAAAGTTATCCACGATAGCAACATGTTGTACCGACAGAGTAGTACACCGAAGTGTTTTATCACTGCTCAGACAAGACACATTATAAGAAAGGTTAAACAGACCAATGGAAAGGAAAATGTAGTTATACACAAGCATTAGGTGTATATCCTTCCCAAGGAAAGTAGAGCACGACATAGTGTATTTGCAGGGAGTCAAGGGAGGTTGTCGATGATAACACAAATCATCGAGCGGCAAGGATGGTATTTCACACGATGAATCCGATTGACAAATGGAAGAATCCATGAAAGATTAGTCTGATAATAATCCACCAAAGGTCGGGTGGTTCGCCAAGAATCTGATGTGAGTATCGACACTCAACCAGAAGGAGATAGAATGCAAAGGCATCGGGTGATAGAAGCATGGGAATAATTTGATGCTGAAGTACAAGGGAATTGTGATTTCCAGATCGGGAGGTGGATGTAATTTTCCATACGAACTTATCGGTGGCACGGGATTCCAGAGGCGATGAACACGTAGGTTCTCGGGAATTTATCGGTGAGTAATCTTCGGAATCTTCAGGTGAAGCAAGCGATCATCTTGGGTGAAGGGCTCTCCGGGTAGATGCGACCACGAGATCCTAATGTCAGAGTTAGCAAAAATCTTTAACCCGAAAAGATGAGAGAGTGGAGTCCCAGAGTAAAGGTACGGAGAAAAAGATCCTAATACCACCCAATTTGCGACGTCGGCCGATAAGCCACACGACACTGTTAGTAAAGTAGTTTCGCAAAGACTAGACTCGACTTCGACCAAGGAGTTGTAAGGGGGTATCCTACAGGCAGTCGGCTCTGATACCAACTTGTGACGCCCCAAAAATCAGACCGTGTACAGTAATCATACACGCAAGGTCCACGATCGAGATCAGGGACTCACGATGAGATATCACAACACAACTCTACAAATAAAATAATACAAGCTGTTTAATACAAGCCGGGGCCCACGAGGGCTCGAATACAACAGCTCGAAAGCACAAAGTTAGCAGAAGCAATAGTATCTTAGTACAGACACAAGGATACAAGGTTGCCTTAAGAAGGCTAGCACAAATATCAACAACGATCGAAAAGGCGAGGCCTCCTGCCTGGGAACCTCCAAACTACTCCTGGTCAAAGGGGAACTCGACGTCGTAGAAGGCATCGGGGATCTTCATGTTGTGGTGGTCGGCATCGGGGATCTCCTGCTCCTGGGCTCCAACGTCGACTGCAGCGGCCGATCAAGCAAAACAAAAAGGGGGGAATAAAGAAAAGGTGAGTATCTAGCATACCCGCGAGTCTTACGTCCGCTACTAAGCATTTATGCATTTGTATCAAATGGAAAGGGGAGGCTGTATATAGTGGACTGCAAGGTAGAAATTAAGAATAAGGATAAGAGTTTAGGCCTATCGAAGACTAGCATCTTCCGACGAGTCTTGCAGCATGAGGTAAGAATCAGCCAACAGTTAATATAACAGTAATGAAAGTAACAATGCGGCAGAAGTTGCTACAACATTGTATAATAATAAGTTGTAATCATAATTAACAATGCCTCCGAGTTCCCTCCCTCGACATCCCCGCGAGGAAGAAAACCCGGAACCAATAGTTTAATAGTAGTAGTTTGTTGTGGTAGGATCTGGCTCCAGCATAAAGTGTCATGTTACCGTGGACACGGCTATTCGAATAGATTAAACTCCCTGCAGGCATGCACTGGTGTCATATGATACGTCTCAAACGTATCTACTTTTCCAAACACTTTTTCTATTGTTTTGCCCTCATTCTTGCATGATTTGGACGAAACTAACCCGGACTAACGTTGTTTTCAGCAGAGCTGCCTGTATGGTTTTATTGTGTGTAGGAAAATGGATTTTTAGACATCCCGGAAAATTCCTAGAAAAATACCAGAAAATCCACGCATCCGCTGGAGCCAAGAGCCAGAAGTGGGACCAGAGGGGAGCCATGGGGGCCCCAGGCGCCCCCCTGGCGCGGCCAGGGGTGGGGCCGCGCCCTCTGGCCGCCTGGGCTGCTCCCCCCTCCTCTGGTGCCCTACCGAGGCTCCTATTTATCCCCGTGACGAGAAAACCCCAGAATAGAAGTCGTTTTCCCAGTTTCCGTCTCGGAGCCGCCGCCACCCTCTGTTCTTCTTCGGGAGGTCTAATCTGGAGGCTGATTTGGCCTCTGGAGAGGGGAGATCATCGCCATCGTCATCGCCATCACCACTCCATCCATCCTCCATGACTTCTCTTCATATGTGTGAGTAATTCCCTGCTGTAGGCAAAGGGGATGGTAGGGATTGGATGAGTTTAATCATGTAATAGTTCGTCAGATTGTTGGGGGCATGTTGCCTATCATCTAGATTGGTGTTTATCTTCTTTGCTACAACTTGTTGTTCTTAATGCTTGTCACTTTGGGCCCGAGTGCCATGTTTTCAGATCTGAACCCTATGTGTTTTCATGAATATATTTGTGTTCTAGATCCTATCTATGAGTTGTATGCACCTATTATGGTTCGGAACCGGCGATCCCAAAGGTGATAGCTTGGGACACCAAAGGGGATGGTCCATGATTTGAGGATTCCATGTATCCATTGAGTTTATTGCTTTGTTCCGGTGCTCTTTGACAGGAGCGCCTTAATCTCCATAAGTTCCTTCTGGCCCCGTTCGTAGCGGGATGGTAGGACAAAAGATGTTGTGCAAGTTCTTATTGCAAGCACGCACAACTACCTACGGGATACATGCCTAATGTTTGATATTTGCCTAGATGATCATTGCTTTTCTGTGTGCCTTGCCCCGTGTTAGAATCTATTATATGTTTACTCTCATCCATGCAGTGCCCAACCATCCATCTCCCTAGCCTACAGTGCTTTCAATCCTGCTGGTCATTAGTCGTTACTTTTGTTGTTACTTTTGATGTTGCCACTATCACTATCATATTATCGTTACTACTTATTTATCGTTGCAAGCATGTATATTTCAGGTGCGGTTGAATTGAAAACTCAACTGTCAAAGCTTATAAATACTCTTTGGCTCCCCGTGTGTCGAATCAATAAATTGGGTTAACTTACCCGCGAAGACTACCTAGATCCCTTACGCCTGTGGGGCATCAAGCAGCGTTTTTCTGGCGCCGTTGCCGGGGAGCATAGCAATATTTACAAGTCTACTTGAAGTATCATGCCTGCTGCATATCATCCGCTATGGGTAAGAAAGGAGACCCCAAGGTTCTGATCTTACCATCCCGTACAAGAAAAGGTACTGTTCTGAACACTAGTGCTACACTTGATTCACCTTCTGTTATGAGTAAGTTTACTTCACCATCACTACATGATGCTTCTATTGAGTCTCTTACTATGTCCGATACTTTTGATGATGCTTCCACCACTCTTGATGATGCTACTTTTCTTGGTCACTATATTGAAACTCAGACTGCTAAGACTGCAGCAAAATCCAAGACCGAGACCCCTACTACCTATATTCCTACCTGCAAAACCTTTGGTTACCCGAGCTTAGATGAACTCAAGGAGAGAATCCTTGATGATGATTATGTTACTCTTGATGATGATTTTTGCAGGGAACTCAGAGAGTGTGTCGACTCTGGCCCTGGTGTTGTTAAAGAGTTGCTCAAAAGGCACGCCATGAAGAACAAAGTTATTCCTGATCCTCAATTTTCCACATCTCATATATGCATCACTGATCCTGATTATAATTTCTCTGTTGATCTTTCACTTATATCTACAGTCGAGGCTGATCCCTTTTATGGCAGAGAAAATGATGATGCTATAGCACACTTGACCAAACTCGTTGAGTTAACCAACCTATTCACTACTGATGAGAAGATACGAAACTTCTATGTCGCCAAGCTTTTTCCTTTTTCTTTGAAGGAAGACGCTAAATCATGGTACGATGCACTACCTTATGGTTCCATTAAAAGTCCTAAGGACTTAGTCAAATTTTTTGTTGATAAATATTTTCCGGCTCATCTGCAACATGCTGCTTTGCAAAGAATCTATAACTTTAAACAATTGCAGGATGAGCACCTCCCTAAAGCTTGGGGGAGGTTTTGTGATTTACTTAAGGTTATGCCGGGATATGGGATCCCCAAGAATGAACTGCTTGATATATTTTACGCTGGTTTAACCGATGAATCCAGAACCTATCTGGATTGTTGTGCTAGTTGTGTTTTCAGGGAAAGAACGCCGGACTATGCAGAAGAATTAATGTGCAAAATCGCCAAAAACTATGAAGACTGGTCCGTTCCTGAACCACTTCTACCACCGAAAAAGAGGGGCATGCTTGTTTTGAACCCTGAAGATATGCAAGAAGAAAATAAGTCTATAAAGGAGAAAGGTATTAAAGCCGAAGACGTAAAGAATCTACCGCCTATTGAGAAGTTGTGTGAGCCTACTACTCACCCTCCCTTGGTAGAGGTACACTCTCTATTAGACTTTACTGAAAGTGACATCCCTAAAGGTAAGCCTCCCGACCAATGTTTAGATGATCTTGATAATTTTATTGTTAAGCAAGTCCATTTTAATAGGATATTACAAAGTCAGTTGCATGATAATTCTCTTGCTATCAAAAGTTTATGTGATGTTTTACAAAGAACAGTTAATGATGTTAAATGTCTTGTTAAGCATTTTCATATGGTTCAAACTCAGCTTGAACAAATTTCTAATGTGAAAAAAGATTTGCTTGCTAATAATGCCAAATAGGACATACAAGCTTATGGAATTAAAACTAGAGGTGGAACACACACCCAGGACCCACTCTATCCTGAGGGGCATCCAAAGAGGATCGAACAAGATTCTCAAGTACAAGAAGAAGACGAGATTGTTAGCTCTTCGAAGAAAAAGAAGAAGAAGAAACACAAGGAGGCAGACAATCCCGATGATCCTATTACAAGTGAAAAGCCAGTTGTTGATCCTAACAGTGTATCTACCTCTGATGCTGAAACAGAAGACGATGCCGAGCCTGGAGAAAAAGATGCCGAGAAGGATGATCCACCCAAGGTAAGAGAAGAAGAAGCACCCGATAAACGCAAGAGGTACTCTAAAGAAGACTTCATCGCAAGAAGACATGGGAAGGAAAGAGAACCATGGATACAGAAACCCATGCCCTTTCCAGGTAAGTCCCTCAAATCCAAAGAAGAAGAGCATTATAATAAATTTTGTGAATGGATGAAACCTCTTTTTCTTCAAATTCCTTTGACTGATGCTATTAAGTTACCTCCTTATTCGAAATATATGAAAGAAATTGTTACTAATAAAAGAAAACTACTCTTTCAGTGGCAAGATTCCTAAGAAGCTTGGTGACCCAGGTATACCCACCATTCCTTGATCCATAAAGAATAATTACGTCAGAACTGCTTTATGTGATCTTGGTGCAGGAGTGAGTGTTATGCCTTTCTCTCTTTACAAGAGGCTTTGTTTAGAGAAACTAATCCCTACAGATATCTCCCTTCATATGGCGGACAAATCAACAGCTGTCCCAATAGGTATTTGTGAGGATGTACCCGTTGAAGTTGCTAATTGTTTGATCCTTACAGATTTTGTTGTGCTTGACATGCCCGAGGATGGGAGCATGTCCATTATTCTTGGTAGACCCTTTCTTAACACCGCAGGTTCTATTATTGATTGTAATAAAGTGTCAGAACCCTCTGTTAGGTATGTGCTAGGGTTAGCTAGTGCCTTTGCATCATGTCAAAATTTCAAAAAGAAATCTTGGAAATCATTTTCAAAATCCAAATGGGAGAAGGAACACCCCAGATGAATTAATTCAAGAGGCCAGATAAAAATCTTTTCCAAAAATTCATGTTAGAGTTTTGAAAAGTCTTATAAATAAGTGTGATCACATATCAAGTGATGTGGAACCCACCCCATGCTCATAGATTTTTCAAATATTCAAACAGTACCTTGGAATTAAAGAAATACCCCTTTTTGATTTAAAATTCAAATCATTTGAATTTTAAAAATGTTGAAAGTTTATGAGTGGCTAGTTTATATTATTAGGAGGCCACATAAAAGTTTTCAGCATTTAATAAAATGATTTGGTATTTTTACCAAAGTCAAAACAGACTACAGAAAAGAAAAACAGAAAGGAAAGATTAAACAGAAAAAGGAAAAGGCTTACCTGTCGCCCAGGCGAAGTCGGCCCACCCCAGCCCAGCCGGCCCAAAGGGGCACGGGGGTCTTCTTCCCCGTCCCACGCCCCGAAGCTGCTCGGTGGAATGCATGCAGCACTCCACCGACGCCGCCGACGAACAGCAGCCACGCAGCAGCTTCCCTCCGCTACCTCTTCGCGCCTGGAGGCTTCTGGACGTCCCCTGCACCTTCTCCCTCACGAGCGCAGTTCTTCCTCCCTCTCTCTCGCTCGTTCTCGACGCCGACGACGACCACCCGAAGCTTGCGCCGGAGCGGCCGCTGCACCCGCGTGGCCACCGTGCTCCCCGCGACGCCTCGAGCTGTCCAGAGGAACCACAGACGTCGTCTTCATCTTCCCGTGCGGTGAATCGAGCCAAGGAGCCCCGGAGACGCCGCCATCGTCACCAAGTCGCCGCCGGCCACCGTGAAGATCCTCGCCGAATTCGGTCGCCGTTGAGCCCTCCCCACCTCCAACCTCTGCACCACCGCACTCCCCGCATCTCGGTGAGCGTTTCCCCTCACCTAGCTAGCCCCCTCTCGCTCTGTATCCTACGCCACCATGGGAGCCGAGCTCCGTCACCGCCATGGCCGACAGTGAGGTCGCTCCTGTGAACCGTTGTCTTCGTGATGGTGTCCATGGAGTTCCCGGAGCCACCAGGAGCACAACACCCTACTTCTTGCCCCTGCTTTGCACGGTAGCGCCATCCGCGTTGCCGCCGTGCTCCGGTTGCCGCCGGGGAGGTCCCCGCCGTCGTCTCTGTCACCCCCTGGCCACACCATGGCTTCCACGTGAAGCGCGAGTGCACGGGCTGCACTCCAGTGCCTCCGGCGCTGCGAATCATGCCCCGCACCGCCGTCCCGAGGAGCTCCGTCGTGCTGGATGGTCGCCGGCGTTGAGCCGCCGGCGAGATGACGTGGACGGGCGATTAGCACTAATTAACCACCCCTAGAGTCACTTACAGGTGGGCCCAGAACCCCTCTAATCTCTCTGTTAATTTAAATTAACAGGGATTTATCCCAGAGAGGCTGACAGAATGACCCCACAGGTCAGTTTGACCAGAGTCAAGCCCCTGATGTCATGCTGATGCAGTGATGACGCAATAATGAATTTCCAGAGATTATTTAAATTAAAAGAATTCCAGAAAATCCAGAAAATACCCCAAACTTTGGAAATTCATAGAAAATTCATATTAACTCCAAATTGGACAAATAATATATGAAAAATGATCAGGAGAAAATTATCTTTCCAAATATGCAACTTTCAACTCTGTTTGAGTTGAATTTAAAATGGGACCAGTAGCATATGCCATTTGGTTTATTTGAATTTAATTCAAATTCAAATCAAATGATCTTGCAACTTGGACCATGGAATTAAGCTACAATTCAACCACACTTCAGAGGCATATCATATACATTTGAAGTTGATTCAAAATGATCAAACTATGTCACATACAACTTGGTTAATTTGAATTCAAATGTGGAATTTGAATTTGAATTTTAAATGCAATATATTCCACTTAAATGGAATTGTCTCACACACATCAAAACTTATACTTCAAGTTTCAACATTCATTCATGTGCTTGAGCATTGCATTCATATTGATTGCTACTTCGTGCTTTGTTTGTCGAGTAGAGGTGGAACCGGAGCAAGAGGTCACCCCCTTCGTTGAAGATCCAGAGCCCGAACCTCGTCAGCAAGGCAAGCAAACCCCCATTGATCATATCGATAAAATCCCACTTCCCTCTCATGTCTCGCTTATGCATTGTATAGGATGATCACCATGTTACGATTCTACCGCATAGATGAACCCATTCCTTTGCATGACCTATCTTTTTGTCACAGTAGTAAGCAAACCACAATCCTAGCAACTGTAGGAGTTGTTTGATATCATGTAATCCCTGCAATGTTACTGCTTATTGCATGCTTAGTATGATACCATGTTGTTACTGTGATGTGAGTCAGGATGGGAATGATCATGTTGATGATGGTAGAAAAGTGTTGGTGAATCGACCCTAATACAAGGTGAACGATGAGAGGCTGTGTAGGAGTACACAGTGGGTTGTCTCGTTGAACACCGCCCTAGTACGAGTTCTTGTGTGGTGATCCAAGATGAAGAGTACAACCACACATTGGGCTCACTGACCCCTCTCAACTTACTAAATCATCCCTTTCGATGTCCAGATGTCGCAGTAGTTCGGAGTTCTGGTAGGCTAGTGGCCTGGATGCTAAGTGAGAGAACGGCTCATCCGAGACCGGCTTATGCACCACGCACACATCACTTGGGTCCATTTCGGTAAACCGGCCGGGTTCACGATAGTGGTAGACAACCCAAGTAGGCGACTTTCTCGGACTAGATCGGCTATGAGGTAACAATTGTGGTGAGCATCCTCGCTGGCACCCCTTGAATGGTGTCGAGATCAAAGGCGGTAAATGATGATCATGTGTGTGTAGCGGTACACCCTTGCAAGGTTAACAAAACTATTCAAATAGTCGCGTCCGCGGTTATGGACTGCTTGGAAAGCTTAGCTTGATTATTAGATAACTTGAACCGGATACTTCTAAAACACACCAAGATAAGTGTGAGTGCTATGGCGTGCTTTCTCGTGGGGAAGTCGAGGAAGGCACCATAGTGGTGTATTGGTTGGAGAAAGTAGTGGACTCGTGTACGCTTCTTACCTCAAAGTCTGGTACTCGTAGTTCAGGATTAGCCAAGTCAAAGCTGGCACTTCTGCAAGTGAAACCCCACCTCCCTTTACCTTGATACATGTGCATGAGTAGTATAGCTCCTATGTAAGTCTTGCTGAGTACGCCTTTGTACTCACGTTTGCTTAATCTATGTTTTAGATGACGCCACTGACCCCGAAGGTGGCTTCTTCATCGAGCTGGACGACTGAAGTTAAGCTAGTCTAGTCCCAGTCAGCAGACTGGTTCCCTCGTGGAGGGCTTTGTGTTTAAATAAGGCTTCTTAAGCCATTTGTTAAACTTGTCTGTACTCAGACATAATTTGCTTCCGCTCTGTGTTGTAATGTTGGATCACATGTATGTGATCTCTGTGTGTACTCTATAAGAGTTATAAATAAAATGCACACTTTGTAGAGAATTGCAATGGTACCTACTGTTCATACAAGGCATGTGTGCTGCGTGTATGTTTATAACATGCATGTTTTTGTATGGGTTTTCGAGACCTTAGTTGTGTTCTGGCTGGCGGTCTTTCATACACCAAGTGGCCCTTAGATGTGCGCAGCTTGGGGCATCGCGATGCGATTGCTCGAGACTCCGTCTCATGCACACTTTGTGGTATGATCGAGCCCGCCCTAGACCCCGACTAAGTGATCGGGCTGGAGTAAGTCTATGTAAGAGTTTTGAGATAGTCGGTAGTATGGTTGAGGCGACTTGTCTTTGAATATGGGAGTTCACCACCCATATCATGTGACTTGTGTGCGGACGATGAGGACCCATCTCAGTTGATCATCCGGCCTGGATGGGATGCCCCTCACGTACGATGCTTTCCGAGAATGTTCAGTGCTTGGCCTTGTCTGCTTAGACAAGTGGGTGCGGTTCTCGGCTCTCCATATGACTATGTCTTAACTGTACTTGCATACGCTAACCCCGGGTCCCGACAGACTTGGTATCAGAGCAGGACTGACTGTAGGACTAGTAGCCTTGGCCGAAGTTGAGTCTAGCTTGCTATAGTTATATAATTACTCTGGGTATATAAGGGAACAACGTAAGGCTTCTTTTTTCTCCTTACCCCCTTCGTTCTGAGTTCTGAGTCACCCTCATCTTATTCTACGGGAAGATAGGACTAGGCTCTCCTCTGTCTGATTAGAACATCTCGTTGTTTGCTTCCTTGTAGCCGTAGGAAAGTTCTGATCGGTCTGTTAGAGTGGTTATGCTCCCTGTTTTATTACATCGTATGCAAGTGTTGTTTCCATGTTGTAAGAAATTGTCTTTTTCTTGCAATTACAGCCGTTATGCTGTCCGAGTCATTCCAGGTTTATCTCATAATCTGATGCATTTGAAAACTCCTTTCCATTTCAGATGGCAGATCTTCCCCCTCGGCAGATTGTTCGTTTGACCAGGTGCCTCGGTGTGCGTGGCCATCCCGCCACGTTGATCGAGATGATATCCTATGTGGGATATCGATGGTACCCTGAGTACACCATCGAGGAGCAGTTTCACGACTTCAACCAGACCCAGTTCCACTGCATTGTCCGGATCTATCCGCACCACGTTGGAGTCACCCAGCCTAACCACTTTGGACATGGCACTTCCAGGTATGTCTTCTTCCTCCTCCTTCTTCTCTCTCCAAAAACACGAGCTCTGCACTTTGTTCTTGCTGTTCTTGGAGGCGATTTTCGATCTCTCTCTACATCCCACTATTCAAGCTGAAATTTTGAGCAAATACTCCCTGGTATGTAACTCCTTCACCCCTCCAATTAGATTTTTGATTGGTGGCTTGATTTGTGAGTATTTAGTAGCTCTTGGTGCTATTTATATGAGCTTGCATGCATGTGTAGAATTTTATTTTCCAAGTTTTGATGCAAGTTTATGCCTTAGGTAAGTGAGTTGAGTAGTTTGCCTTAACTCACTTGGTTTAAATCCTTGTTTTTGTAATTTGTCAAATATTTCAGAAATGAGTTTGCTAGGAAGAGAAAAGGGGTGGCTTGGGAAGAAGAGGCCCGAGCGCTCCGACCGAGTTACAAGAGTTGCAGCTTCACCCTCGACTGCTAGGGTGAGCTACAACGAAGATCAAGTGCCCTTAGAGTTGTTGGAGGACACAAATCAAGCACGTTCAATGACTTTCCCGTGCGATGTATTCCTTGAAGCTGTAGGAATTAGGGAGGAATTCTATAATCTTTGTGCTAATGCAGGTTTGACGCGGCTCGCAACGTGCCGTGTTACTCAGTATCAAAAACTCACCTCCTGTTTTATTAACAGTTTTAGATATAACCTTGATGCTGGTTCTGTTGAGTTTAAAATTTACAATGATCTTTTGACCATGCCTTTGGAAAGGTTTTGTGAAATAATAGGTGTGCCGAACGTGGGACAGACGGCGAAGATGAGCTCTCAGCCCTTCGAGCTGAGAACCGTCTTCAACTCGCTCTGTAGCATGGATACAAGGGATATTCATCGGTCAAAGATCTCCTGCATCTTATTTCCACACCTCAGGTATTTTGCGTATTATATTGCTAGAGGGGTGTTAGCTCGTGACAACACGAGCAACATATCTGCGCCGGATACTGCTATCCTGGCAACCGCCCTTTCAGGGAGGTTTGATTATAATGTGGGTGCCTTGATTGCTCGACGCCTTGATATGAACGGTAACAAGGGAGACTTATTTGGTGGCGTTTACGCCACACTTATCCTCGAGACTCTTAATGGCACCCCACACCCCGATGATAAGCCTTTTACTTATTTAAGTTTTGATCTTGCTGCTATGAAAAGGCATAAGTTTGTTACCATGACTTCCGAGTTTGGTAACCTTGATTATATCTTGCGTTTCGAAGCTACCACGGAACGCAAGATCCGTCTACCTGCACCTCTTTTGTTTGATTTTTCTCGCAGGAACGGATGGTCCTTTGTTGTTATCCAGTTCGATGAGTTCGTGGTCCAGCATCAGTTTCATAACCCCATGGAGGGGGTTGTGCCCGACGAGGAGGAGCATGGTGAGTTCCCACCTTTCCAGGGAGAGACCGTCACCCAGTTTGGTGAAGGGTCTTCCTCTGCTTGGAGCGCGGATCCTTCTTCGTGGGAGGATCCGAGGACTTCGGTGTACGCGCCGGAAGCCTCATACGACCCTTGGACTCACCCATACTACCCCGGAGCAGGAGGCTCCTGGGGACATTAGCTACTACCAACTTAGGCCAAAAGCCTAAGCTTGGGGGAGTACGTGCCCTTCTCACTTTTCCATTGTATTATCCATTTTATTCGCTTTGATCTTTTCAAAGCTTTTGCCCGTTTTTCTTTCTTTCTTTCTTTGCAAAAACAACAAAAAGATTTTCTCTTTTCTTTTGCTCTCTTTTAACCTTTAAAAAACCCAAAAAGATTTCCTTTCTCTCTTTAGTTTGCTTTGTTTTCAGAGATCAGCTCGAGTCCGTGATGGCATTTGATTATATTTCCTACGTTCGATTGTGCAAGTGACAAGGCAGTAATGACGAAGATCGACGAAAGGGAAGCAACAAGGAAAACCGGTATGAACTCTTCTTGTTTCTACTTTTGTACATATGTCTGTACTTATTATCTAGAGACCAGCTTGTAGCGACATAGTGCTATGTTTACAATGTTTTCCCAGTGTTCATGCTTTCCTTGTGGCTAGTCTAAAATAGCTAGAGTACATAATGTGTTGTTGAAATGATTTACATGCATTGCATTGTTCATGGTTTGGCATACTGAAGTGGTATTTCCCTTCGGAGAATTTTTGGATTGACTTGGCACATGTTCACACATGCTTATAACTAAAGTCTATTTTTGCCTTGATGATCTTTTTGTTTCAGAATAGTTATATCACTTTCATGCCCGATTCAATGTTGCTTTGTCGCTCTGCATGATTATGACAGTTATTGCTCTCTAGTTGGTCGCTTCCCAGTCTTTTGCTAGCCTTCGCTCGCACTAAGCGGAATTCTGCTTGTGCTTCCAAACTCCTTTTCAAACCCAGTTGTTCCATTTGAGTCCACCATACCTACCTATATGTGGTATTTACCGGTCACTCCTAACTTAGACTTTCGTGTGCCATCTCAAAATTTATTCAAAAGTTTCCCTTTTGTAACCGTACAAGCTCATGGTACGGTGAGGGGAAATCAGTATCTTTCATGCCAAAAATATTTTGACGGAAGTTTTAACTAGTCAAAACAGAAAAAGGAAAAAAATATGAGAGTTACACCTCCCCCATACTCGATGATGGAGTGATATGGACCAAATGCTGCTTATGATAGGTGGAACGATACCCTCCTTCCATCCTTGAGGCAAAATAAAAGGTTCCATAGACCATCGAAGGATTCATGGATAAGGGAATATGTGTAAGCAAAAGGCATTTTATATGGTTGGCATGGGAGATATTGAGAGACCTTTACCGTTCACCGTTGACTAGAAAGTTGCACTTCTCAAAAATGTTTTATCTCTGTTTTCAAAACCAAGAGCTCTGGCACATGTTTAGTCTTTGCTTCCTTTCACGGGTTTTCAACCTTGCCATCAAAAGCCACGGTTCGAGAGTCTCCCCTTCTTTCTTCAAAGCACCAACTATGAGAGCATAATTTTCATTCTTAGTGTAACATGCATTGTCCCAAAGTATTACATTGTCTTCGGCATGCTTGTGTTATTGCTAGTCTGAAATACTGAGTTCTAGTCACCTTTAAAACTCCGGAGGAGTTTCTGCATTTATGTTTTGCTTCACTCATGGAGACTAGCGAAATGCCACTCAAGTATGTTCAAGCTATGTACATTGTGATCCTGTCTTGATTTTCAGTAGCTTATTATTTACTTTTAGTTGTTTGTGACTGATCGCATGAAAGAAGAATTGCTTCGTGCATTGTCCTTATAGCATTGTTTCATTACTTGCTAAACTCTTTTCGTAGTACATGCTTATATACATCTAATGAAGCAAAAGAGTTTATCAAAGTTTTCTTTGTCGCGTCCAGTTCGTTGAACTGAATTGCTTGAGGACAAGCAATATGCTAAGCTTGGGGGAGTTGATATGTCTCAAACGTATCTACTTTTCCAAACACTTTTGCTATTGTTTTGCCCTCATTCTTGCATGATTTGGACGAAACTAACCCGGACTAACGCTGTCTTCAGCAGAGCAGCTTGTAAGGTTTTATTGTGTGCACGAAAATGGATTTTTAGACATCCCGGAAAATTCCCAGAAAAATACCAGAAAATCCATGCACCCGATGGAGCCAGGAGCCATAAGTGGGACCAGAGGGGAGCCCTGGGGGCCCCAGACGCCCCCCTGGCGCGGCCAGGGGTGGGGCCGCGCCCTCTGGCCGCCTGGGCTGCTCCCCCCTCCTCTGGTTCCCTGCCGAGGCTCCTATTTATCCCCGTGACAAGAAAACCCCAGAACAAAAGTCGTTTTCCCAGTTTCCGTCGCGGAGCCGCCGCCACCCTCTGTTCTTCTTCGGGAGGGCTAATCTGGAGGCTGATTTGGCCTCCGGAGAGGGGAGATCATCGCCATCGTCATCGCCATCACCACTCCATCCATCCTCCATGACTTCTCTTCATATGTGTGAGTAATTCCCTGCTGTTGGGATTGGATGAGTTTAATCATGTAATAGTTCGTCAGATTGTTGGGGGCAAGTTGCCTATCATCTAGATTGGTGTTTATCTTCTTTGCTACAACTTGTTGTTCTTAATGCTTGTCACTTTGAGCCCGAGCGCCATATTTTCAGATCTGAACCCTATGTGTTTTCATGAATATATTTGTGTTCTAGATCCTATCTATGAGTTGTATGCACCTATTATGGTCCGGAACCAGCGATCCCAAAGGTGACAGCTTGCGACACCAAAGGGGATGGTCCATGATTTGAGGATTCCATGTATCCATTGAGTTTATTGCTTTGTTCCGGTGCTCTTTGAGAGGAGCGCCTTAATCTCCATAAGTTACTTTTGGCCCCGTTCGTAGCGGGATGGTAGGACAAAAGATGTTGTGCAAGTTCTTATTGCAAGCACGCACAACTACCTACGGGATACATGCCTAATGTTTGATATTTGCCTAGATGATCATTGCTTTTCTGTGTGCCTTGCCCCGTGTTAGAATCTATTCTATGTTTACTCTCATCCATGCAGCGCCCAACCATCAATCTACCTAGCCTACAGTGCTTTCAATCCTGCTGGTCATTAGTCGTTACTTTTGTTGTTACTTTTGCTGTTGCCACTATCACTATCATATTATCGTTACTACTTATCTATCGTTGCAAGCAAGTATATTTCAGGTGCGGTTGAATTGACAACTCAACTGTCAAAGCTTATAAATACTCTTTGGCTCCCCGTGTGTCGAATCAATAAATTGGGTTAACTTACCCGCGAAGACTACCTCGATCCCTTACGCCTGTGGGGCATCATCATACTACACGCTCGGATCTCCAGGGTGGCGTACACCTTGTTAGGGAACACCCCACCGAGGCTATCCGACACGCCGAGGCCCATCCTACGGCTCATCAGAGAGGTCCCCGCCGGTCTACAGCCCTAAGTGCAAGGGGTCATGGTCCTATCACCCCTCGCTCTCCGGGTCGTTGTGAGGCGGGAGATGCGTACACCACAGGTGACGATCAGTCCCGGCCACAATGCTGAACTGGACGTCTTTCAGAGCTTTCGAACGAGACCACAACGCGGAGGGCTCACACCGTAATCCCACGTATAGGTAGTGCGTACAAGCCAAAAGGCTACTCAAGTCATCCGCCTAACCCATTAAGCATTTTATTAATTTTCTGTCGAGACAACCGTCATCGTTGCCCCTTTCTTGGATGAGTCGCGGACAACGACAGCAGTCAGGACCACCAGTAACATCGGTGCCTGCCCTGTCGTCCCACCAACTCGTGCGGTTACCAACAAGGTGAACCGTCTCCTTACCTTGTCTCGCGTTTGCTCCGAAGAGCTCGACTTTCGTACAACAGGATACTGTCGGCCACGAATAGTACCAGGCCCGTCGCACACCGGTGGAATACAACTGACCTGTCGTTCCGCTAAGATACCCTGCGCGGGCACCGTGGGGTCACCCGACTCGTTACCTGTAAGGAAACCAGTTGATTCGAGTGCCTCCGATCAAGTGAAACCAGGAGGAATCACCCTCGATGGTACACTTGAAGAGGTTCGACAGAGACATCAGCGGAATAAACTAAAGAGGAATATTCTCGTATCACACCGGTGGTGCCGAGACACCAGCGGAATGAACTAAAGAGGAATACCCTCGTATCATCCCAGTGATGCTACACTACTGAGCCGACGAGAGTGAAATACGAGTCCTTCCACGCGTAAGTCAAACTCGAAGCGACTCGGCAGAGTCTCGCCGTTGTAGGTTCCCTAGGGCGTCTGCATTGATCCGTACCTGTTGCAGTTATAATATTTGGTAATCCGCATTCACTCACCAGAGTGATCACGGCCCGCTATTCTAAACCTATCTAACAATGCGCAAGGTTCACTGCTGAATATTATATATATTTATAAGGCAGCATGGGACAAGGAAAGGTACATCAAGGGGCGACAAAAACAGGATATGCAATTGAATAGGATTGTAACGTAGCAGCAGCAGTAACCATGCCTAGTGCAAGGAATGTACGGAAAAGATAGACGATATCTGGGGAAGGAAAATGGCTCTGCTTGCCTGGAAGCTCGACGGTAGGGGTACGGTCGTCGACGAAGTAGTCGATCACAGGGGAAGCAGCAGCGGACGTCGAGACTACCGGACAATAAGAGAGGGGGAAGAAACAATAAATACACAACAATAATAACAACACAAATACAAGACATGGCAGAAGCTTGGTTAACGGTGTTCTATCGCAGTGCAAGGTGCTTTGCTCGGAGCGGGAAATTATCCGGGGATGATTCATCAGTACCGGTTGATTACCGGACCGATGATCCGGAGGGGGATGGTTCCATGTCTGCAATGTTAGAGACATCTGACAGACATGTTGATAGTGTATCCGTGATCGTTGAACCATTCTGAGCAACTTTCGTATTCAGAACATTTTCATCCGGAAAGTTTTACCGGCTCCGGTCGTCTGACAGACACATGAACCGAAGGATAAATGTTCCATGTTCGGTATGTTAGAGGGGTGCGGTGGATATACGGGTAACGTATTCTTATTCATTGTATTTTTCTGAGCAACTTTGATGTATAAAATATTTTCATCGGAGTTACGGATTAAAAGATATTGATTTTTTTAATTTAAATCACTTTATAATTATTTACTGGATTTCTTTTATTAAATAACCAATCTTATCCAGAATAGTAGTTTTGACTGGGTCAACCCTGACAGAGGGGACCCACATGTCAGCCACTGGTTATTAAAACAATTCATTTCTATTATAAATAGGGCACTGGACCCACATGTCATACACTCAGGGTTAATACATTTTAAGCTAAATATTTTTATTTGCTTAACAAGCTGGGGCCCACTTGTCATTTACTATTAGGCTAACTAATTTATTAACTAGTTTAACTAACAAATGGGGGCAATTAGTCCTAACTAAATTAACATTAACTAATTCTAACTAGTACTAATTGGGCCGGCCACACCCGTTGTACACAAACAGCACACAGACACGCTGTACCGCACGCACACGCACACGCAGCATGCCATGGCCATGGCCATGGCAGTAGCAGCGGAAGCAAGCAGCGCACGCGGGCAGGCATGGCTGCAGGCGAGCATGCGCACGCACGGGTGGCAGAGGACGGCAATAGCAGCAAAAGCAATACGCGAGCAGCAGCAGCAGCACGCCACAGCAGCAGTGTCACGGAGCTCCGGCCATGGCGGTCGAGCACGAGGATGACGGCAAATGGCATAGATCGAGAGGGAAAACGAGGGGAATCGGTCGAGGAGCTCACCACGGAGCTCGTGGACATGGCTAGGAGGCGAAGGGACGACCGGTGGCGACGAGCTCGACGACGGGAGACGACGGCCATGGCGAAATACCGGCTCAATCCCGAGCGTACGATGGCTCTCCGTATGAACCAGTGGGCGCATGCGAAGTGGACGTCGACGAGGAAGCCCATGGACATCTTTTCAGGCGCCGAGGACCTCGTTGGCCGCGGTGACGATGACGACCACGCAGAGCAGCGGACGAGCGGCGACCATTTGGACGAGGACGACCGAGGGAGGGGAAAATGAAGGCTAGGGTTTGTCCATCGCATTGGGGGCGACCTTAACCATGTCGGAGATGCTTTGGATGCTCGACACGGCGTCATCGGGCGCGTGGACGGACGTGCAGAGGCCACGCCATGGCACTGCCTTACTCCTGTACGTGAGGTAGGGGAAAGGCCCCTAGTGGGCTTGGGCTTTTTACTATAGCAACAGGCTCAAGTGCACAGTAGACCTTTTATATTGTTCCTTATTCTCTGTTTTCTTTTGTATCTTCTATTTTACATTTTCTTTTCGCTCTAAAATTCTTTTGTTAATTGTGTAAGTGGTCACCAAAAATCAAGGTGTGATATATTTTATAGCCACAAAAAGTTTGGAGAGTATTTAAATTCATTTGAATTTTAATTAAATAGCAAGTGACTAAATTGGGTTGTTTTAGTCTTGTTTTGTATTGTTTAGGACATTTAATTATTCCAATAAATGTTGATCTCAATTTTAATATTACTTCATGATTATTTTCAATTTGATGAATATCTTCCACCAATTTTTACGCAACTTTTATTTTTCAGTTTCTATTAATTTTCCAGGGGCAATTTAATATTCTAAGATACTGGTTTTATTTCTATAATTGCTTTGGGGATCATTTACAATATTAAGAACATATTGTCTAATCATTTCATGAATTTTTATGTTGACTGGCACTTGCATTTTTAATGAAGTTGACTTATTTCCTTAATGCATTTTAATTATGAAATATATGCTGACATGGCACATTAGTTAGGCTAACAAAGAAATTAGGATTTGGGGATGTTACGCCTAACTTCCTCAATGGGAAGGTGGAGTCATTTTTATGTTGCATCTCTGGATAAAATGGGCTAGATCCAAAATGTTACCCGGGTAAAGAAAAGGCATCAATAGCCCAATGTACATTTGCCCATCGAAGTTTGAGCAAACTTTGTCAAAATACCTCTCACAATTATTTGGCCTCAAATCCACAAACCCCAATTCTAGAATTTCTTCTGGGAACAAATGAGGGGAATGCAAGATAATTTTCTACCGTTGAATATCTCAACCAATCTTCCATCCATCATTCCATGATCCTCACAACCCTTGCATTGTAAAGTAAGAGGGAAATGAGAGTCAACCCTGAAATCAACAATTCTTGATCTCAAATAACCTAAATTGTTGGCAATTGGCAAATCACCAGTTTCATAGTTTAAATATATCTCTATGTGCATCGAATCGTGTGTGTATCAGAGTTATATGCCTCTATGTGGTCTTGCCATATCTACACAGTGAGAGCAACAGTAAAATAATCTTATGTCCAATAGAGATGTACTGCAACGGGAGCACATGACACAATTGATGACACCTGGACGAAGACGTGGTCAACCAACTAAACAATGGCGAAAGGTGCAAAAAAAATCTGAATTGTTATGGACTCTCGAAATTTTTGCCATGAATCGATTTATATCGCTTCACCATGAGGCATTTATGAAGGGACCCACCCATCAACAGATCACTCCATGAAGCATAATGCATTGACCAAATCAAAATTATGGATCAAATCTTAAATTTAAAACCTCGATTAATTAAGAGAGCTTTTACTCCTAAAGATCTTAGTGAATTAAAGGATGTGTGCAGAGATGGCTTTTCGAGCTACGCGAATTTGAGCATTAAATGCTAAATTTTTCACACATGTATCGTTATATCGGTACAAAGAAAGCAACTATTTTATAGGTGATGTAGTGCGAGCAAAGAAGGGGAGGAATCATGTGGGTAAGAAGGTTACAACAACAACAACAACAACAACAACAACATGTGGTTGAGTTGGTTAGAGGAGCAATGGTCTCCCCAGCCCATCACAGCTAAAATCTTAGATTTGACATTGGTGCTCGCATTTTCCTGCATTTATTCTCGACTTTTCGGTGATGTGCTTTCAGTGGGAGAAGATATTTTCTTCGACTACGAGGCGCTTGTGTTGACGTCGTCAATCTCAAGATGATAAACCGGCTCAGTATTGCGAAGATGAATAGAAATATGAAGTGTGTGTGTGTGTTCATAGGGTAAGTATATGGTCATGTATGTGATCATGTGCGCTGTATTGTGTTTAAAAAAAAGACAACAAAACCTTTCGATCTCATTCAAATTGGATATGCTGGAGTCAAGCGTGCAAAACAATTACACATCAATTCAGTGAAGCTCTCTATCCATCTAATTACAAGCTGCAAACAATGTACAACCCCTCCACCGAATCATTCATTGCTACTGTATGCATGATGCTGATGCTCCATCCCGGACCGATATGAAAGTAATCTCTGTTCTAGTGCCTTTCTGTGGAAACATCACTGAAATCGATAGGTTATGCGACGGTCTCTTGTTCACCATAGAACCCATGCGGCGTTTGCACGGCAGAATCAAATCACAATCTTCAGCAATCGAATGGAGATCCCAGAAGAAGGTTCCATTTACGGAGTACAATGGCTCACAATGGGACACCCAACTGCGCTGGCGATTCCCACCCCTCTTCCTTCTTCTGATCCCGCGCCAGCGCCTCCTTGACGTGACGCTTCAGCGACACCACGACGCCGCGCTTCACTGCAGCGGCATACACGGCCATGGCGTCGGGCCACCTCCCTTGCCGGCTGAGCTCTTCAAGCAGCGCGTCGAACGCGTTCCGGCCGGGCACGAAGTCCTTGGTGATCACCGCGGCCAGCACCCGGAGCGCGTCGCGCGTCCTGCTCCGGTCGCACAGCGCGCGCACCACGTCCGTGTACGCGCGCTTCCGCAGCGCGTATCCCTTGCGCACCATGTCGTCCAGTATGGCGACGGCCGCGTCCACCTCGCTGCCGCGCGCCAGGGCCTGCGCCATGAGGCAGTACGTGTACGACACCGGCTCGTGCCCGGCCGCCACCACCTTGCCGAACACCTCCTTGGCGTCCCTCAGGAGCGAGATGTCCGTCGCGCACTGCCGGCATAGGCCCCGGGCCAGCGTGTCCAGGGCGCGGCTGTCCGCCTCGAACCCGGCGTGTTCCATGCGCTTGAACGTCTTCCACGCCGCGGAGATCTCGCCTGCCCGCAGCAGCGCCGGCAGCACAATGCCGAAGCTGATCTTGTCCGGCGGGCAGTCTTCGTTGTCGCACATCTCCATGAGCAGGTCGTACGCTTTCAGCAGGTTCCCCTCTTTGCAGTGGCCGTTGAGCAGCGCGTTGTAGGTGAATATGGTCGGCGAGAGACCCATCCGGATGGCGTCTTCGAAGATGGCCATGGCGTCCTCCGTCCGGCCTACCTTGCAGAAACCGTCGAGCACAATGGTGAAGGTGTAGATGTCCGCCGTCTGCTTGGGCGAGTCCTTGAGCTTGTTGAGGAGGTCCCGCGCCTCCTCCAGGCGGCCGACGAAGCAGAGCCCGCCGATGAGGCTGTTGTAGGTGCGGATGGTGGGCTCGCTCCGGACGGCACGCATGGCGTCGAACACCTCCATGGCCTTGGTGACGCGCCCACGCTTGCAGAGGCAGCCCACGACGGCGGAGAAAGCGGCGACGCTGGGGATGTACCCGCGAGCAACCATCTCGTCAAGCGTCTCCTTGGCCTCGTCCGGCGCACCTTTCCTGCAGAAGCACTGCACGGCGATGGCGAATGAGTGGGCGTCGGGCGCGACGACGCCGTTGGGCTCGAGCGACCTGAAGAGCGCGACCGCGGAGTCGTAGTCCCCGCCCCTCGCCAGCGCGGAGATGATGTCGTTGTAGTCGGAGATGGTGAGCGCCGCGTCGTCGCGCTGCAGGAGGTCGAGCACCTTCACCCGCTCCTCCATGGGGAGGCTCATGATCCGCCTCGCGCAGTCACGCGCCCGGAGCTGAGAGCTCCTCCTCCAGCCGCCGTCGTCACCCGGTTCCCCATAGTCCGAGTTTAGAACTTGGGCTGACGCGGGAGGTTGTTCCCTGAAGAGGCTGCCGTTGCCGTTGCACTGGAGCGCGCCAAGGAGCTCTGCGCCGTGGTCGTCTTGCGGTGGCGGTCTACAGAGGCAAGCGAAGGGCGACGCGGTTCGAGGGGGCATGGAGAGGACGCCATGGCAGCTGGAGGACGGCGGGGAGAGCGGGAGGGAGGAGTGGTAGAGAGACGCCATGACCGTGGGCGCGGGAGCCCGGCCAAGGGGGTAAGACTAAGAGATGGATGGGGTTTGAAGGCGAGAGGATGGATGAGAGGCTCTCGTGCAACGCAAGCGCTACACGCCCAGGGCGCGAGCTACTACACAGGCTCATCAAATCAGGCAGCTCATTTTCGCTGCCAGACAACACAAGAAACCTATTAAAAAAAAGAAACCTATTAAAAAATGTTGGGCCATATTACGGTGCAATTACTATTTGACGCCCACGGGCGTCAGAAGAATGCCAATCCTTCTTCACTGAAGGGCGCGGCAAGTCACCACCACCTGACGCCGCTACAGTTAAACCCCTAAAAAAAACTGACGCTACAGTTGGGCCGTCCCACTTCAGTTTTTTATGTTCGTTTTTTTCGATTTCAAAAATTTCCTTTTCTATTTATTTCTTTTTTTTTCAGTTTTAGATTAGCCTCTTTGTTAAAACATGTTGAAATACTTTGTTATATATATCGAACAATTCTTAGATGTACAATGAACTTTTTTCTTAGAACATGTTGAACCCTTTTAAAATATATATTAAACTTGTTGTTATATATATTGAACGATATTTAATGTACAGTCAAAAAATTAATATACATTGAATTATTTATTTTATATGATGAATATTTTTTAATATATATTGAACTTCTTAATTTATTTACAATGAAAAAATATCAATCAATGAAAAACCTGAATGTGATCAAAAACCGGAAAATAAAAATGTTAAACAAAAGGAAAAAATGTGGTGGTCGTAAATGAAATCCGTGTAGTTTATACAAATTTAAACGAATTACATGTATTTTGATTAAAATGTTTGTGATCAAGGTTGAATGATCGGCTAAATAACAAAGCACCCAACATAACGACCCTCTTCCCACTTTCAAAAGCACCCAACATAACAAAGCTGCTTTCACTTGTTTCTTTTGCTTACCACTTTGTAATCATGAATGAACCACATCTGTTTGGTCCACCGAGGCATCATTTGTAGGCACTGGGTAGTAAAAATAGCTTCATTCACGTACTCTGCAAATCCCACACTGGTATGTGTAGTTTCCCACGTATTTGTTGTTCTCTGGTACACACGTTACCGTTCCAAATTTCTCATGTGGGCGACTGGTTATTCACAAGAGCAGACAAGAACGGGGGCTAACGACAATATACTGCTAGTACTACACATTTTGCTTATCGAGCTGCACGTTCACGCTAGAACCTTCCGGCCGTCACATGAACTGAATCCACGGTTAAATCCAGCGTTTTTCTCTTATATGCATCCTAGTTAAACTGTGGATTTCTAGTTGGTTCGACTAGTATTGTCGACAGTGAAGATTTATACGAGTTTCTAGCATGATTTTAAGTTTTTGAATCCATAAAAGACACACATTTTAGGGCTTCTTTAGATGGCAGTATTTTCAAAACATAGGAATAGATAAAACAAAAGATTAAGATGGTATGCACTTTAATTCTCGAAACTTATACATAACTCTGTCACGGCTTTTCCATCCCGCGACCCCGAGGCGCTCCCGCGATCGACCTCGGGGTAACCCTAGCCGTCGCCTCCTTCTCCCCCTCTCTCGGCCACCCTCCTCCCCCTCTGCCACCGCACGGCGCCGTCAGGCAAAGCCCGACCGACGTTGGTGGCGGCGGGGCGCTCCTCCCCCTCGGCACTCGATGGCCGGCGCGAGACGGCACAGGGCATGGGGGCGTCTGGCTTCGGCGGGGCCGACGGCGCGGCGCGGGGTGTAGGCATCGACGGCGTGGCCTGGCAGCGGCTCTTCGACGATCGGCCTCATCGTGGTGTGGCGGTTGCCGGGGCCATTCCCGGTGGCGTGCGTGGGGTGGTCCGGCCAGATCCATCGGATTCGACGTCGGGTGCCCTTCGGCTTGGGATGCGTGCAGCGGTGGCCGCTGCCTTTTTGCTGGACGGCGACGCCTGGATCGGAGCAGCGTGGGGGCTGCTACCGTGAATTAAGATGGCTGGTCCTAGGTCTAAATCTCGTCAAGAAGAAGATCTTCCTAACGTATGTTCTCTTTGATCTGGCAGGAGTGTCGGGTTCTGAAAGGCTCCGTAGGCGAACTCCCATGGGCGTGTTCCTGGAGATTGCTGGATCGGTGGGATTCGGTCGCAACGCAAGGTGTGGCGTGAAGCTCTGCTTCTGTTGACATCATGGGCAAATCCATGGTGAAGTCACAGGCGGAGAATGCCATGAAGGCTGAGATTGGAAGACTAGCAATGGTGATTAGAGTATTTGCGTTGATGAGGAACTGGCTCAGAGTTTCAGGAATCGTGGCAGCAGTATGTAAGAGGGGGCGACAACACAGGTGATGTTCAAAGTCCTACCTTTCAGGATGAAAATCCAAGGTCTGGTCTTAATTGGTTGTGCATGGCAATGGTTTTGCTGAAGACATTGTTTTGAGAGCGGAGACTATTTTCATGGTGAAAACCCAAGGTCTGGCCTTAATTGGTTGTGCCTAGCACTGATTCCTTCTTGAAGGCGTTGCTTTTGAAGAATTGGACATAAGGTGGTGGATGTGCTGCTCCTGCAAGGATTGTAACTCTATAGCGGAACTTTTTTTTATTTCTTCTCTTTTTGTTTTGGTTGGATGAGTGCATCCGTATTGTCTTTTGGGCACTGCGTAGTTGCAGAGGCCGGGTGTAATTGGTATCCTTTCGATATTGATATATTCTGTTTTTCCAAAAAGTGCACTTCAATTCTTACAGGATTTCAAAACACATGAATTTTACAAGATATGTATTTGGATAGTGCGCAGGAAACAAACACATGAATTTTGCAGGAATGAGGAGAGAAAGTAGAGAGAGTAGAGTGTGAGTGCATTGGACTTCTCAAAAGAAAAAGAAAAAGAGCTTGGAGCTCATGTTGAGATTTCTATGGAATAGAGGGCATAGGATTAGGTTCCTTAGGAATTCGATGATGTCTATCCTATGATCCAAAGGCCATCCATAGAAAAAAAATCCTATGGTTTGGAATCCTCCAGAGTTCCTACGAAATTTCTTCAATCCAAAGAGGCCTTTAGCTACATTACCGGTGTAGTATATTTGGCACAACCCGTAATAACTATGCCACGCATAGTTGCATAGCCAAGTGAAGAGAGATAGATCCTGAACGGTCAGTCATATGAGGGCACTCAAATCATCACATAGTAGGCGTGTAGCCCAACAACAACAAGCCCAATGCCAAGATAGATTCTCCTTAGAGCATCTCCAGCCGCGCCCCCAAGAGGCCCCCAGGACGCCTTTTTCCGCGCCGGGCGGACGAAATTCGCCCAGCCGCGCCCCCAAGAGTCCATTTAGCGCCCGATTGGGCCAAAAGTGGATCCGGCGACCCAACCCAAACCCAGCGCCCTGGGGGTCTCTTGGGGGCGCCGGATGAAACGAGAAGACGTGTGGGGCCGCTCTGTCGGCGAGATAGGCCTTTCCCTCCCGCCGTTTTCTTCCCCTTCCCCCGCCATTTGCTTCGTCTCCCGCCATTTCCCCCAGATCTACCCATGGCGCCGAAGAAGAAATACGAGGCCCCTCGCCGCGTCGAGGGCGCACCTGCACCTGTGCCGCCCAAGAAGCCGCCCAAGAAGCCGAGGAAGCCGAGAGCGCCGCTGCCAAGGCCGGAGGGCTTTACGGACGGCCAGTGGCTCGCCGACCAAACGCGGCGCTCTGTGTCGACGACCGACCGCCGCAACCGCCTCTTCGTCCAGCAATCCAGGGAGCTCCAGGAAGCCGCGGCGAAGGAGCTGAAGGAGACGGCAGACGCCGCGGCGGCGGCGAAGCGAGAGCTCCAGGAGACGCTCGCGCAGGCGGTGGCGGCCAAGGAGGTAATTGCGGCCGCGGCGGCTCTTCGCTCCGGCGGGGTAATGTTCCCTCTCCAAACTCAGCAAAGTGTCACCTCCCCCGCCGGCAACTTCTCGCCTTCCACGCCGTCGGCTTGGGCGGCGTCGCCTGACCACAGCGGCTTCAACCCCAACCTCGCCTTCTCGCTACCCCGGACTACGTCGGCGTCCTGCTCGCCTGTCTACTCGCCGGCCTACGCGGCGGCCGCAGCTGCCCCGTCCTTGCTGCGCCGAGAGTCCATCCCGTTCACCACGGAAATGGAGGACATCATCGCCGCGGGGTCCGAGGCTCGCATCGCCGTCGGTTCGGAGGCGTTCTTCGCCCAGGACACCGACTTCGGCCAACCTGCCGACGAGGGGACGCAAGACTTCGAGGTTGACGTCGAAGAAGAGACCCAGGCGCCGCCGGAGGACTTGGACGGCAAAGGGAAGAAGAAGAGGAAGACCGGCGAGCCGTCCTTGAGCCGGTACAAGTGGACGGCCAAGGAGGATGAGTGCCTCGCCGAGGCATGGAAGATGGTGAGCATGGACCCGATCACCGGTTCCAACCAAAGCGGCGACACGTACTGGTTAAGGATCAAGGCAGCTTTCGACGAGCGCAAGATGGTCGACCCCAAATTCAAGACCACCTACATGGATCGCGGGGCGAAGGCCATGGCAAACCACTGGGAGGCGATCCAGGCAGCGTGCAACAAGTGGCACGGTGTTCAATCGGAGGTGAACGCCCGGCCGGAAAGCGGCGCCAGCGCCGATCAGAAGGTATGATCTCGACGCGAACTCGCCGCGCTCTCGCCTATACTGACATGTCTTTTGCAGTACACGCGCATGTTCAGGATGTATCGAGATGACACCGGCACGGACTTCAAGTTCCTCCACGTCTTCACGCTGATCGAGACATGCGACAAATGGGCGGAGACGCGCACGATGCTCGCCAAGACCAAGAACGGCGCCTACGACCCAGACGCGCCAGCGCCGGCGGCGTCCGAAGGGCGTCCCGCCGAGGGCAACAAGAAGGCCAAGGCGGCGAAGGCTGCGGCGCCGGCTGCCGAGCGGCTGCAGTCGGCCATCGAGAAATGCATCGCCGACGCCGCAAGCAACGCCGCGATCAGGGAGGAGACGTCCAGGGCGAGGTGGGCCGAACTGTTGGGCAAGCAGGACGCCAAGCTCGGCCTCCTGAGGAACACCGTCGCCGCCAAGAAGAGGAACACCGATCTCGCCTTCCTTTCGACAATGGCGACGATGGATTTGGGATCGGTGGACGCGCAGATGAGGGCCTGGCTCGTCTCCGAACGCGACAAGATCTTGCCCCAGATGGCGCCGCCGCCGCCGCCCTTTGTCACGCCGCCCGCGCCCCCCGCAGACCCGCCTGCCTCGCCCAAGAGCGCGCCGCCGACACCGGGCACGCCGTCTACCCCGGTTGAGACATACGGCGAGCCGCTGGCTTCTGCGGTCGACCTGGACGGCCCCCTTTGAGAGCTGCCGGCCGGCCAGCCTACTTTTTTTGATCCCCGCGTAGATCACGCCGCTTGTGGCGCGTTTGATCGCCGAACCATGGCATATTGATCGCCGAACTATGCTGTTTTTTGAAGCGGGAAGAAAACTACTCAAACTTGTGTGCGCGTCACCGCTTTTCTTGGGGCCGCCCTTGGGGGCACGACTGGGGGGAACCTCGCCCCAAGAGCTATCACCGCGCAAGTGCCCCCCAAGCGGCGCTAAAAATAGCGCCGAAAGTAGTCTTGGGAGGCCGAACGGCTGGAGATGCTCTTAGCACTTGGTTGGCCTGGACCTACCTATACAGGACAGTTGTTGGTGGTGGCTTTCGCCTATTCCTCTTATCTCCTTCTCCCGCCTTTGTGGTTCAAAAAAAGTTGGAGTGGGAACCGGAGAGAAAGCTAGAGCTGATTGGACAGGACAGGTCCAGAGGCGTGGTGCCAAACAAAGCTGCTCTCTTCTTCTGTGGTGAGCTGTTATGCACCAGTTGCCGTCGCCTATCGATGCCGTTAATTATACCAGTTAACCATCTCGGTCACGACATGCTCGGCCAGGCCAGGCCCCTGCTTCTTCACCGGCTGCTCTTGACGACTCTGGAGACGATGCCACGAATCGAAAATAAAATGCGAGGCAGGGTGCCTCCAAGCAGTAACTGGCGTATGCTTTGGAGGGAGGCAGCCAACCAGCAACTTCACGACAGAGAGTAGGGCAACAGATTGATTGATAGATCGGCTCTTGTTTTCATTGATTTAGGAAGGAGCAGTCAGAAAAATACAAGGCTGGGATCAAAGAGAGGGTGCTCAAAAGAAGAGCCAGCAAAACTACAGAATTACAGCAAAAATAAAACTGGATGAGTTTCCTACCGTCGAGACAGCAAAACTATAGATCGGCTCTTCACTTTGAGGGCATCTAAACCAAGAACCTGGTTATAAACTTTCCTATGGTTGGGCTGGGCTCTGGGGACCGACCGACAGATAATAAGAAGCTTATATGCTGGCTGCAAAACAGCTCCAGATGTGTAATGCCATGCCAACACAACACAGTCATGGTGATGTAGCATGATTCTTCCTGCCTCGTCGTCTTGCTTGTTGCACCATAGCATAGCAGCCGAGGAACAAGCAAAAGCCAGGATGACCACATTACGTAAGCAATTGAGTAGTATCATAATCCAAACAACAACTCGGCCGGCTGGCCAACTTTGGCTCCATGGAATGAATGCAGTAGCAACTAGTGTCCTGATTAGTTTACTCAAGACCCAACACAGGTTTGCTGTACCGTGCTTTGGGTGAAGAGAGATTAAAACAACAAAGATACTCTTGCAGGCAGTTGTAGCAGCACGGGCTAGGGAGGAACAGGTAGGTACACCAGCAAGGGTACAAATAAGCAACTTTCATTATTATGCACTACGGCTACGGTCTCCAGAGGGTGTGGTCAATCCATATCAACATGTTATGGTCTCTCTCAATGAATGATTCCAACCAGAGTCAAGATAGATGAAAAGACAAGACATCAGACGCTCTGACGGATCACTTGCTCTGTAGGGTACTCGGTATATACTTGTGAATTGGTTCAAGTACAATAAAGAAGAAGTTTCAAACAAAAATAAGTGAGACAGGAAACAAGGGAGATGAAGTGAAAGCATCTTATTTCCCTCTTGATAAAGAAACAAGGGATCTTCTCAGGCAATACAAGGAATTTCAGGTAAGACGCTGCATATATACACAAGGAATTTATAGGAGCTCAAATGCATATAATTTCTAAATAAAAGCTAGATCTGGCTAGAGATGACAGGATTAGATCAACTGGGCGGCCATACATGGTAGGAAAAGGAGACACAAGAGGACACCACAAGTATCATTCCATGATCACGCTACATAACTGAAACTAAAACTACAGACAAGCCACCAGAAAAATATGAATACTTCTTAAATAATTCTCATGCCTATATAATTGATGTGAGAGGATCCACAGTAGACATCATACTGATGAGGATCAAAGTCAAACACATCAACAGCCATAGGCCATGAAACCCTTGGATCCATTACATAATTTCTTGACTATCAAAGACTACTTTCGCACCTCAGCACTCTGCTCCTACTGCCTAAAGCACACTAGATAGAACTTCCTTCATCTTTCATCGCTTAAACCCTTAACAGCCAAAGAAGGATAACCCAAAATGAAACAAAAACTGATGAAAAGGGGACAAAAGCAGATAGAGCTTAACCTAATTCGGCTTCTGGGCTGTCCTGTGGGCATCTGATCAACTCCAGTATGTTCACCACCTCACTCATGTCTGGCCTGTTGGAAGGAACCTGAGAAGTACAGACTAAGCCAAGTTTCATGATAGGAACAGCCTCTTCCAGTGGGAATTTTCCGCAGAGCTTCTCGTCGACACACTCTTCCACTTTGCCTTCATCCAAAGCAGCCCTCACCACATCACACAGTACAATAACATCATCTTCCATATACTCCACTGGTGTCCTCCCTGTCATGACCTCAAGTGCAAGAACTCCAAACCCATACACATCACATTTCTCGGTTATCTTCACAGTCCTGCATGTAAATTCTGGTGCCATGTAACCAAGTGCACTCTGTACCTTGCTGCTTAGAACATATCGATCCAACATCGGCAGTAGCTTTGCCAATCCATAGTCCCCAACCTTGGCCTCACCTGAATCATCAAGCATAATGTTGCTTGACTTCAGATTGTAGTGGATAATGTCATGCCGGTGGAGGTGAGCCAGGCTTCTTGCTATACCAAGAACTATATCGAATCTTTCCTTCCATGAAAGGTAATTTGCATTGGACGATTCATGAAGTTGTTTATGCAAGTTACCGGCAGAGACAAACTCGTAGATAAGAAGCTGGAGTGATGGTGTCCAGTAATAGCCCTTGAGTGCGACAAGGTTACAGTGGCGTAACTTGCCCAGCATCTTCACTTCCCTCTCAAATTCATCTTGCGATTTAACCAAGCTTGACACAGTCAGTTTCTTGATGGCAACAGGTTGCCCATCTCGGAGAGTGGTCTTGTAGACAGTGCCAAAACCACCACGACCGAGCTCACAGTCCTTGTTCAGAAGAGCATGGGTACTGGCACTGAATTCTGGATTGCCTCCTCCAAACATTACAAGCTTGCCTGCGTTCACATCAGTTGTCGGAGACTGACTGAGATATCCATCTGAGAGTTCTAGTGCAGCAGCATTAGCGGCAGCAGAATGAGAACCTGGAGCGCGAACTTGAAGGTTAAGAACAGTAATGGTTATAATACCAACAGCAATGAGAACAGCAGCACCGATGGCAACAAGGGCCGAGATGCTCAGTATGGTTTTCTTGTGATGGAGCCCCTCGGGCACGGGCTCTCTCTGTGCTAGCGGATTGGAAGAAGAGTCTGGATTCAGTACGATCGGTTTCGGTAGTACACCAGGACAAGATGAGTTGAGCTTTGCACCGCAAAGGCCAGGATTGTCAGACACAGATGAGACAGGGATAGTATCAAAAAAGCTACCAGGAGGGAGATCCCCCGAGAGCTGGTTATGTGAAATGTTGAAGCGAACGAGGTGGGCGAGGTTGGAGAGCTGTTTTGGCAGACCACCGGTGAGCTTGTTCCGAGAAAGATCAGCAGTTTGAAGGTTGGTGAGATTGGCTATTGCTGCTGGAATGGCTCCTGTTAAACTGTTATGTGATAGATCCCTGCATATAGTAACCAAGCATACAATTAATAAAGGCAGAACTGCATGAACAACTCCAAATATCGGCCTAGCCAGTCGAGTCGAATAAGAAAGAGGTGCATAGAAACTTACAGTGATGCGAGGGCAGAGCAATCGCCAATCTGGGCTGGGATTTCTCCAGTGAGGGAGTTCCTCCCAAGGCTCAACACTTTCAACGACTTCCCTCCAACGGTAGACGGAATGCTCCCATTGAGCCTATTGGCACTCAGATCAAGTAGCTCCAGTGACTTCATCTCCATAATGCTGGCTGGGACACTCCCAGACAGTGAGTTCCAAGACATGTTCAGCGACTGCAAGGTGAGCAGTTGCGAGAGTTCCGGTGGGATCCGTCCAGAAAACGAATTGCTTGACAGGTCCACGCCTTGAATCACAGAGGATGCGTTCACAGGCACCATTACCTCACCACTGAATGTGTTGTGAGCCACCGATACCCATTGCACTCCAGATGCAAATACCCAGGTAGGCAGGCTGCCCGTTAGGGAATTCCAGCTCACATCAACATGCAATAGGCTTCTACATCCACCGATTGACTCAGGCAAGCCACCGGTGAACCCATTTCCAGACAATCTCAACTCCCTGAGTGACATGAGCCCACCGATTGACCCTGCAATCTCCCCGGAGAACTTGTTCCCCGACAAATCTAGCACCTCCAGGCTCGCCATTTCTCCAACCCAAGTTGGAACATCTCCGGTGAGCTCATTTGAGCTCAAGTCAAGGTCTGTGCAAGTGGAGAGCCTCCGCAGGGACTCTGGCAAGTTGCCGAACAGAGAGTTGGAGCTGAGGTCCACTGACCTGAGCAGCGGACAGTCCCCAATGTCATCCGGGAGGCTGCCTGTGAGGAGGTTGCTGCGCAGGTTCAGCGCCCGCAGGTTAAACATCTTGCTGATGCCCACGGGCAGCTCGCCGGTGATGGCATTGCCGGAAAGGTCCAGAGTGCGCAGAGCGTTGAGGGACCAGATGCCGCTGGGTAGCATGCCGGCAAGGCGGTTGGACGAGAGGTTGAGAGACGCGAGCGTGCCGCAGGCGCCGACGTCCGGGGTGTCACCGGAGAAGGCATTGTTGGCCAGGGAGACGTCGCGGAGGGAGTGGCACTTGCCGAAGAATCCTTCCGGGATAGCGCCTGAGAAGGCGTTGGAGCTGAGGTCGAGCGACTGAAGGTCCGGGAGGCGGGCGAGGTCCGCTGGGAGGTCCCCGGAGAAGTTGTTGCGGGAGAGGGCGAGCGACTGGAGCGACTCGAGGCGCAGGAGGCCGGGGCCGAGCTTGCCGGAGAGGCCGAAGCCGACGAGGTTGAGCCCCGAGACGCGGCCGGTGCGCGGGTCGCAGGTGACGCCGGCCCAGGCGCAGGCCCGCTCGTCGTCGTCGCTCCAGGTCGCGAGGCGCCCCTCCGGGTCCACCACGTCGGCCTTGAACACAATGAGCCCCAGCACGTCGTCGTTGAGCGCCGCCGCCAAGCCCGCGCGGCCGCCGGCCTTGGCCTCCGCCAAGAAGACGAGGTGGAGGAGAAGCAGCAGCAGCACGAGGGACCGCATTGCCGCGAGTTAGATCCAAAATGGCAAGGCCCAAAGAGCGCAGCGGCAAGAAAAGGTGAGGGATTTATGGGCTCGGAAGGAGGAGGAAACGCCCCCGGAATGCCGCAAGAACGCAACTCCGGGGAAGGGGGTGAGCTGGGAGAGTTGGGATTCGGTCAAATCTGCAGCAGAGGGCCTCCAGGCTTCGGGCGCCGCCGTCTCCCCCCCCCCCTGGAAATTAAACAGGGGAAGGAACCAAATGTCAGTTATTGAGCTGCATAAGTTCAGACCATGAGAAGTAGCGGAGATAGGTAAGTAAGTATGTAGTCCTACCGGTGGTACAGAAACCTCCGCCGTGTGCTTTTACGGCGCTGCCGCCTCACCGGAGAACGCCATTGCTGCGGGGAGGAGAGGGAGAGAGGAGCAAAGGGGAGCGGCGTGGGTCAAGTGAACCGTGGTGTAGGTAGTATATGTTCGTGACAAAAGGGAAAAAAGGGCGAGGGGGGAAAAGCTGCTGCAACGCAGCAGTGATCGGACGGCCATGAGCGGATGTAGCAGGCGATCGAGGGTTCAGATGGCCCGAGCGCGTGGGCTCAAAAAAGTTTGTGCGCTGTGCTGAATGAGAATGATGGGCTAGGAAGGGAGCGTGGGCCGTGTGCATGGTGGCCGTTTCGAGGGCTTGGTGGACCGCGCCCGCGCGAGTAGAACGAATCTCGGCGCTTTTCGGTGCTTTTGAGGTGGGCTGCGGTGCATTGGATTCTTTCGCGGTACTTTCATTCATACTGCACACTCGTACAAGCAGCTCTCGTACGCCCGTTTTTATCTCCCCTCCAAGATCAAAGTCACGTAACACTCTAAAATTTGCAGCAACAACAAAAAAAAAACTCAAATACTCTAAACACAATTTCTATAAAAGGGAATTCTACAAGATTTCTCTTAAAAATTCCTCACAAAAATCATAACACTCTAATCAATCTAACAATCTTTCTGATTTAGAAAAGTTTAACAAAATTTTATAGAATTCTAGTCTATAGAAAAATTTATTTACAGGGTTTAAGACATAAATCATCCAAAATTCTATACTCCCTCCGGTCCATATTAATGGGCACAAATTTATCTAGATTCGTATGTATCTAATCAAATATTTAAACTAGATGCATGTATATCTAGACAATGTTGTGCGCATTAATATGGATCGAAGGGTAGTAGCAAAATGATTGACATTTTAAAATATATTTATCTTTTTAATTATTATTTGTATGAATATATAAAGAATGTGTATCTTTTTAGTGACAGCTAGTAAAGTACAACATTAACATCAAGGGGAGAGGGGGAGAGAAGGGCACCACCATGGTTATGAAGACGAGAAGTACAATGGATGTTCGACCCTGAAACAAACAACTAGCTTTTTTGCGGGGTAACAACTAGCTAAACTTGTATTATTCAACCTCAAGCCACAAATGACAAAGAGGCGGGATACAGAGCATGGAGACCGTGTCGTAACCAAAGTCGAAGACTTCGAAACCACAACCATGACATTGAGCGAAACTAGAACAACACACCCCGCACACAACGTGTCAATGAATGACAAGTGGGTAGCAGGAACCATCAATACCTGAAGAAGACTTCGTCCAAGAGGCACAAACATCAGCACACGATTGTGACCACTCCTAGAGCAAAGCACCTATCGAAGCCTCACCGCCAATGCAACTAACTCCATCTTTTGATCTCGCTGATTCTACAGACGCACAAGCAACACCTTCAAGGAGATGACATCGCGACGGCATGAAAACAAGTGTGGATATTTTTTATAATTATCAGTGTCAATCCCAACGAGAAATAGAAGAAATTGATCGACGGAAATTAGTAACAGGAAGTTGTGAAAGCTACAAAGACTATTTGATTGTTTCTTTAATCAAGATACCAAGTGCAATGATGTATTTGTTGGGGCTCGGGGCAGAAAAAAATATTTTTTCATAACCTACGAAGCCCAAACCCAAGACATATGCTATGTTGATGCAAGTAACGGAGGGAATTGGTCACATACCAGTATGTAGTCCGTTAAGTGGGAAACATTCCCGCGTGAACGTGGTTAATGTAGTCATATCTGGCAATCCTCGATGTCGTGAAGATCCACGATGACTCTTGAGGCCACCCGGTCCTTGTAGACCGATGACGGGATTATGCCCCCGTCGTAACGTTGTCGGTGAAGACGTCGTGACACGTCCTCGACAATGAAGGAGTACCACAAGTGTAGCACCTCGTGGGATTACACGCATACGGTGTACCCGACGTTCCCTCCGGGCTCCGAACCAGGCGAGCAGCGGAAAGAAGATGGATTCGGATCCCGATTCCAGCAGCACAAAGGTGTGCGTATGGTGGAGAAACCCCCAACCAAGTGCAGACTCCAAACAAGGGGAGTCCGCTCAAAGGAAAGAGAAAGAGAGAGAGATGAGAACTTGTCCCAAAAACTTCATAAAGAAAAAGGGCACCCCACCCCTCCTTATATAGGCCAAGGAGGGGTGGCAACCTCCCTCCCTCCCCATGGTGGGACTAATACCACCAAGGGGGGAGGTGCACGGGCCATGAGGGGGGAGTGGGCCCCTCCTTGGCGCATGACCCAATGGGGAAGGCTCTCTCCTCCCTAATGGGCCCTAAGAGGCCCATATGCCTTTTAATTCATTTTAATTACATTTTAATATTTAATGTTGTTAATTAAATAATAAAACATATTTAAACATTATTTTGAACCTTTCAAAATATACAGAACTTCTTCCGGCACCTCCCGGAACAATTCTGGTGTTCTCGCTTATTTCACCGATGATCCCGAATCTATCCTTATTATGTAGAATACTGATACGCGAGAGATGATAATGGCTTCTCGCCCTTCGTTGGTTAACCCAAGTGGAAGGTGAGATGTAGGATAGCATCAAATTCCCCTAACTTAAAGGTTAGGGTTTATCTCCCGTAGGACTCCGAAAGCGACAAGAAGGTGGTAAAGTGAACAATGGCGCCGTTCACAACCTCAAGGTTGCTTACTTTACCTGGACCTGGACACACAACAAGTAACTTTGCTCCCAACGAAGCTCAGAGAGGTTGTCAATCTCTCCGTCCTTGTTGTTTATAAAGGATCAAACGCAAGGGATAAAGGATAATAGTGACTGCAACTGGAAAGTAAAAGCAGGAAGTAAATTGAGCGTGTAAACAGTGATGAGAATATGGACCGGGGTCCCATGATGTTCACTAGTGACGTCTCTCTCCCAAAAGACGATAAAACTGCTATGCGAGGTAAACAAATCACACCTGGGCAATTTACTGGATTAAAAACATACTGCAATGCTAACTATGCTGCAAAGAAAGGAAGAGGATCAAAAGCATGGGAAGTACGCCAAAATAAGTAGACCGAAATCCAACTGCATCTACTACTAATCATCCACCTTGAGATATCTATCTAGAACATCTCGCTGGTATTAAGTTGCGAGCCTCACCCAAAGTGTAAACCCAAAGCAACAGACAACTGCATTAAAAGAACTTTGCGGAAAGTAAACAATCCTTGCAACCGTGGTTACAAGCACCGTTGTTTTCCCCCTTATGGCAACAGCACATCCCCTAGACTCATGTTTCTGTCACTCAAGCTAGTCATCAGGGGGCATGAACCCACGATCGAGCATGACGCTCTGAAAGCTCAAGAATGATCAGAGGGGGAGGGGGTGAATGATCACTTCTAAAAATTCTATGGAACTTAGAAGGAATTCATGCAAACTACGAAGGACTAAAGGCATCTTGATGGATATGCAGTATCGAAAGACATGTAAGGGTCGAAAGGATTGGGAGCGAAGGAAATCATCGAAGGCAAATAGGCAACGAGTAAATACTGAAAGTAAATACAGAAAGAAAAACAAGCCTGACACGACGATGTTTGGTAAACCAGTTCACACTTTGGAAAGTGCTACGTCTGGTTGGAGGGACTGGTGATTGAACACCTGGAGAAAAAATCTCTCCATCCTATTATCCACTGCAACAAACTCCTCGAGCTTGTCCAGTTTTCACTCGTGTGTTAGATGATTCAGGACATCTCCGAGACCTTTACAAACTTCCTTCAGCAGCGACAATTTCTCTTCGACTGCTTGACAGGCGACGCCTAACCGTCTAGGAGACTTGCCGTTCTCCAAGATAAAAAGATCGGCTAATCTCGACCTAAGTCTTTGTGAATTGCTCAACTCAGCTCAGATTTGGGTTTTGGTTTTCTCTCGACTTCTCTTGGATGCTCACAGTGCTTCTGTCTTAGAATCTTCAATGGATCAGCCAACCCGAAATGGCGGGTAGGTGCGGGGTATTTATAGGTGGCGATCCCGATGGGTAAAATGACTGAAGTGACCCGACGCAACCGCTTGACGCGTGTCCACAACGGTCGGATTTTAATCACTGCGCAACTTTACTTGCGGAGCAAGTAAGCTGACTTACCGAACGAGTTCTCTCTCGAAGGCACGAAGTGCGATGACTTTGCCTTCGAGCTATTCACTCGACTCAGTAAGATTTCTCTCGGTATGCTTTTTGTGGGTTTAGGTTGAGCAGAGAAAATTCACTTCCACAAAGATCTCAACTAGCAAACCCCTCTTGATAATACGTTTTTTCCTACGACTCAAGAAAGTAAAGAGAAACTAGTAAAAAGACTAAGTCTTCGACCAACTTCATCTTTCTCCTCGTTGCGCTTTTACTCGAGAGCATCTTCTTTCTCGATGACATTTTTGGGGGTCGTCTTCCTTCAAAGGTTTCGGTAGTTGATTGCAGCTTCGCTGCAGTGAGTTGTCCTTCGACCTTCTACTTGCAAACTCCATTCTTTCGGAACCTAAGTATTTGTTTATACTCGAAAACAATATTAGTCCCACTACTGCTTTGTCCAACAATCTCCAAAACCTCCAGGGGCAAAACTTGCTCTTACAATCTCCCCCTTTTTGGATGATTGTTGACAAAACAGGCATCGATAAATAAATTGAAAGTTTTGAGTTTTCGATGATAAACCAGTGCTAAGATCGATGAAATACTCCCCCTTGATGTGTGCACGGAAGATGTAAAGTTCCATTAAAGTGCACATTTGACAAGAATTGAGTCGAGGGAAAAACTTCATAATCTTAGCGAGCAAGATTGCAGTCCAAATAATATCCAATGAGAAATATGCAATCTCCTCGAATAACCTGTGAACTTATATGAAAGATAACTTCCTGCAAAAGGTTAAGTATCGCAAGCATAGCAGATAGATATCTTACGATAAGATATCAGTTCACAGACCTACTTAGAGTTAGTTACAACAAGATCGAATATGAATCGAGTGTTTGGTGAAACCACTCAGAAACTCAAAGTTTAGAAGTTCAATGACCAAAAAGCAAATCCTTGAACCCCGATAGCGAACTAATTTCTTTGATGCCACTACATCTCCCGCTTTTTGTCACAACGTACAAAAAGTTGAGAGAATAGGGTCGAAAGAAATCCCTACTCGCTGGAGCGGCGCTGGCGACGTCGAGAAGATTCAGCGAGCGTTGAAGGACGTCGGATGGGGCGACCGCCTGGTGGAGTAATCTTCGTTTTGAAGGAATGATGATCTCCAGAAGATTCCAGTTGCGATTCCGGAGGGGTCCTGGGGCTTCGAGGGAGTGGAGAGTAAACTCTCGCTTGGCGTCGAGGTGCTTCATCTTGGTCGGAGTCGGAGGAAATGGTGTTCAGCGTGATGTGGTAGAAATCATCGACACTTATCACGTCCCTGCTCTTTGGCAGCAATGGAATGGTAGAATCTGGTCGATCGACACGATCATCATTTGTCCATTGCCTGTTCAGATGCGAAGGATATTCTTCGAATCCGCAACGCTGCAGCTGACCGAGGGAATTAAACTTGCGTAGTCATTTCCAATCCCGGCGAAGGCATTCACGCAGAAGTTGATTATTGTTCATACTAATGTTGCGCAGATGGTTGATTTCATCCATCATCTTCTGTTTCTGCAAGAAGTCTTGGTCGATGTGATGTTGAAGCATTTGCTGAGACCAAAGAGATACTTCCATGTGATGCACTGTCTTAATAAACTTCGAGCGAATATTGCGCTCCATCATATGGGCACGGATGCCAGTGTGCTCAGCAAATAGGTCGTTGGGACGAGCAATAATCTGCAATACTTCCCTTACTGGTGGAGTAAAAATCTTGGGGTAAATTGACACGGGGAATGATATGTCCCGAGAGTAATTGCAGATTGCCATCAGCCAGGGTGCATATGGCTTGTGAGAATTATGATCATCAGCACAGGAAACCATCGTACGAATGAAGTAGTCTTCAAAATCGAAGGGATAACCATGGACTAACTTCATCGGAGCAAGTTGCACATCATTGGGAATGGGAAATTTGTCGTGCACATCGAGCATTGGCATCAAAGTCTTCGACAGAATGTAAAACCATGACTTGGCTTTGAAGACTAAGTGCTTGGGCATTGGCTCACTGGGGTAGTGATCTCCCACGACATCCGGATTCATCAGCATAGAAAATTCAGCAGGAGTTGGAGCAGTCAGATCATGCAGCTTGTGTGGAAATCCTTCGAAACGAGGCAAGTTGAGCATTGCCAGAAATTCATCGACAGTCATGTGGAATACTTTGCCTTGAATCATGTAATCAAACTTCCAAGTCTTCGAGTTTTCTGGATCTCCAGTGACATAAAGTGTGGCATAGAACTGCTTGATGAGCTCAGGATTATATCCAGAATCGAGAGCAAACATTCTATGAGCATGAAGACCATCAATAGTTTCGGCAACATTCTCAAAACATGATGTGGCGTACACCGAAGGCATATCAAGATATTGATGTTGAAAAACTCTAGCCTTGTTGTAAAGCACACGAGTGTAGTAGATGGCTTGCTCCTGGGTCCCAAACCGAAGAGAATATGCATTCCTTGGCTTCTCGTAGGGATTGGGCCCGAAGAAAAATGGCTTGTGTTCCCGCCTCTTGAAGATAGGGCCTCCTCGAGGGACATCGGGGTGGAACAAAGGCAGCATTTCTCTCGGATGAGCAAAGTGGAGTAGCTCATCGACCGGAAACAGTTCATCAATATTTTCTGGCATTTGAAGAACAGGCTCAGCAGGACGAGGAAATGAAGATGGAACATTGACAATGTCATGAGCCGGAATAGTTGCAGGAGCATTTTCCTCAGCTTTCTCATCGACGACATCTCCTTCGTCGACATTATCATTTTTCTCGGCCTCCTCAGTCTCCATGGCGTCAAGATCTTCATCAAGTGTGCAAAAGCATCAAGCATTTCTTCGTTCGAAGAATTTCAAGATGAGGACAAGCTATCAGATGAACTGGAGTCAGATGAACTTTCTTCTTCGGCAGCAGCCTCTTCTGGTGCAGGCGGTGCCTCTTGGTGTGATGAAACCGTGGTTACATCCATGTGTGCATCTTCTCCTTCGTTCAGCGTTCGGACAGAGGAGTAATCCTTCTGCACAGATGGAACTGGGGCAGGTGGTTCTTGCTCGACCTGAGCATTTTGCTCGGTCTCAACTTGATCCTGGGGCTCGACAGCTGGGATGGAAGAGGGAATGACTTGTCGTGGTGATGGTGGGTTGGGTGGTGGTGACAAAGCTTTTGGTGGAGTGGGTTCACGTGGAGGTGGAGTTTGTTGGCGAGGTGGAGGAGTGGCTTGGCGAGATGGTGGAGTTTTTGATCGGGGTGGAGTGGGTTGTTTGGCTGGTGCAGGAGCAGTTTCTTGTCGAGCTGTTGCAGCTTCGACTTCGGCAGACTTCTTCTGCTTGGCAATTTTCTCGATCTCTGGCGTCCCACACACAGAGGATGGGGCAGCATACTTTCTCTTTCGAGATTTTCTCTTGAAGAGGACAGCATTGTGCTCTTGGCACATATCAGTCACAATCCGTCGAACTTTGTCATTGACAGCTGTGATATTTTCCTTCTGGGCTCTTCTAGACGCGGCAAGTGTAGCGAGCTTGGACTTGAAAAACTGTCGAGACTCAAGGTCCTCAGTTTCTTCTCGAAGCTGCTGAGTATAGAATATTTCTTTCTCACAATCCTTTCGGTCTTGGGAGAGATAACCATCCCATCGACGCATGTAGCGAGCAACTCGGTCCTGGATCTCAGCAGGAACATCATCCTCGGGAGTTATCTTGCTGGGAGTGGTGGCCATACGCCAAAGAACATTTGAAATTTGAACTGCATCCCATGCAGCATTGGCAGCTGAATCTCCTTCGATGGAGCTTCTTTCATCGGCACGAGGGCCGGATACAACTGGAGCAGCAGGAGCAGCTCGAGGGACTTGAGCAGCCTGAAACTTCTGCCTCGCCTCCTTGGCTTTTATTTTGGCCTCCTTGGTGGCCTTGGCAGCAGCAACCGGTTTTGTTACGGCATTGGGGGCCACAACTTTTTCTTTCGGGGCTCCAATGGACTCAACATTTTTCTTCGCGGCACTAGCGGCTGCATCCTTTTCCTTCGCGACTTTGGGAGTCACCACTTTCTCGGTGGCACTAGGGGCCACGACCTTTTCCTTCGGGGCATTGGGGGCCTGAATACCTTTGATCTGGCGTCTGTATCTCTCATTTACCAGATGAAATATGCCCAACTGTTGAGCAACCTTTGCCTTCTTATCCTCGGGCTGACTATGGAAGCTAAGAAGCTTGGACTTTATCAAGTCTTGTGCCTCAAGTTCCTGTTGCTTAGCCAACCTTTCCTTTCTCTGGATCAGTGATTCATCATCTTCGGCCACTTGGGCTTGCTTTCCCTTGGACCTGGCCGAGGGTTTTTGTCTACGAGGTGGTACTGGGGGAGCAGAGGAAATTGGCGGATCAGTGACTAAATTTGTCATGTCAATAGTTGCTCGAGGAGCCGCAGTAGCTGGCTCCTGGATCCTGATGCCCTTTTTGCTCGGCTTCTTTTTCAGAGGAATGTCCTCGACATCTGCCTCTGTGCCAGGTGATACGTCCCAAACGTATCTATAATTTCTGCTTGCTCCATGCATGTTTTGTATGATATTGCTATGCTTTTGATACACTTTCATATCATTTTATAACATACTTTGGAACTAACCTATTAATGGTTGCAAGAGTGCACAAATTCTTGTTTTTTTACTTTATGTGTAGGAATTACTTGGATAAAGGAAAAATCACAAAAAGGAGCCTTGTAGGAGTTGGATTCTAACTCTCCCGAAATCTGTCCCCACCAGACAGGTTTTAAAGATCGCCTCGGAAACGCTAGAAGACGGCCTCAAACGGAAAAACTTAAAACTACAAAGTTGTAGGGAATTTTTTTTCCAGTGGATTTAGACATAAAATTAGGCCCAATTGGAGTTCGGACGCTTCCAGAAACCCCGAAATACATAAGACGTAATCTGGATGACGGGAATCCGAGAGTCTATATAAAGAGAGGAAACCTAGGTCAAAGGGCACCACGAAATTTCCTCCCCTTGGCAGCCGTCTTGAGGGGGAGATCAATCTCCACAGTAGAACCATCTCCAAGGAAGAAGAAGGGCCAAGGGCCGCTGGCCCCAAGGGTCGTGGCCGTGGCCACCGCCGTCGCCGTCTCCTTCATCTCCTCCGGGCTGCACCTCTCCATCAACAACTCTCCCTCTCACCATGTCCATGTGTGAGTAGTTCCCCTCGGGGCTAAGGCTTATATCTTGATCTATGTGGTTTCTCTCTCTCCCATGATGTGATCTTTGTTGTGATCATAGGCTATGTTAATCTAGGGTGATCCCATGATATTTCCCCTTTCTCTATGTATTGGATTGATGTACTCAATTGATCTTATCTAGTATAATCCCCGAGACCAAGGTGACAGCGGTCTATTGGAAATGGGTTAGAAGAATATTTTCATGAGTGATTTCCTCTTTTGTGTGTGGATTGAAGATTGAGAGTCTCTTGGTGCTTGTCTTTGACTATCCTTTAGATATGTTGTGGTGATTGTGGTACTCTCTTTGGATGGCCGCGGTGACATTGGAAAATCCATAGATTGAGAACTACGAACTCTGAGGTGTGCTTTTGTAGCCCTACACAATTCTCGTCCTCTCTTGACCACAAAGGAATGACCTCCGAGTACGTCTCCATTGCATGTTTTATGGGAAATATCATGTGATTAGACTATGTTAATGTTGTTGAGAGTTGCCACTAGTGAAAGTATGAAGCCTAGGCCTTGTTTCCATCATTGTTACATCATTTGCACTCACTTTTGTTACATGTTTGCTTGCTGCACTTTTTATTACAGATTTATATTACTTTTTTTTGCCACACCTATCACCCATATTTTACCATCTCTTCGCCGAACTAGTGCACCTATACAACTCCTAGTTGTATTAGGTGTGTTGGGGACACAAGAGACTTCTTGTATCTTAATTGCAGGGTTTCTTGAGAGAGACCATCTTCAACCTCTACTTCCCTGAGTTCGATAAACCTTAGGTTGTCCACTTGAGGGAAATTGTTGCTGTCCTACAAACCTCTGCGCTTGGAGGCCCAACATAGTCTACAAGAATAGAAGCGTGCGTAGACATCAAGCTATTTCTGGCTCCGTTGCCGGGGAGGTAAGCGTTGAAGGTATATCTTTAGATCTTGCAATTAAATCTTTTCGTTTCTTGTTTTTATTTTCACTAGTTAGGCTTTATGGAAAACAACAAAAATATTATGAGAGAGCTTTATGAGCTCTACCTTGAGTTGGGACATGAAGTGTTTGAAGAGAAAATCAAAAAGCCTATGGAGCTTTATTATTTGCACAACACTCATGATAGTAATAATGTTATTTGCATGTCTTCTTTGAATACTTTTGATACTAATGATATGCAAAACCATAAGCTTGGGGATGCTACGTTTTATGAAGATGATCTTTTTAGCCCCCCAAGTTTTGATGAGGAAATTTATTTTGATAATAATTTGCCTCCTATCTATGATGATTATTGTGATGACACTTATGCTATAAAGAATAAATTTTTACAAGTGCATCATGATAAGAATGATTCATGTGATAGCTATTTTGTTGAGTTTGCTCCCACTATTACTAATGAGAAGGATTTTGCTTATGTGGGGAGTAACAAATTTTCTATGCTTGTGGATCATGATAAGAAAGTTTTATGTGATACTTATATTGTTGAATTTATTCATGATCCCACTGAAAATTATTATGAGAGGGGAACATATGCTTATAGATATTTCAATAATATCAAGTTCCCTCTCTTTATGTTGAAGGTTTTGAAGTTGCACTTATTTTGGCTTCCTATGCTAATATATTTATGATTCAATGAGTTATTTCTCTACAAGATCCCTTTGCATAGGAAGCATGTTAGACTTAAATGTGTTTGTTATTTGCTTCTTTATGCTCTCTTTTGTGCTTCAACTCTTATTCCTACGAGAGCATCATTAAAATCTTAAGCCCATCTTTATGGCTATAAAGAAAGAGCTCTAGGGAGACAACCCTTGTTATCTTTAGTTTGAGTTTTTTACTTTCAGTTTTTAGTGGTCTTGATGATTGTTAATACTGTAGCAACATCATTGTATCTTTATTTTCAATCTTTGTGCCAAGTCTAGCCTCCGATTGCAAGAAAGTTCAAAAGTTGTGACATGTTGTCCAGAAAACAGATTCTGTCCTTGGACGGAAAAATTAGCCTAAAATCACCAGATCATCTTTTTGATCTGAATTTTTTTGACAGCGTGCTCCATACAATTGAATTTCGGGCGTCTGTTCTGGGTTTTTTTGATTTGAGTTGCAGAAGTAACCCTAAAAAATTCTTTACTACCTGTTGTTCTGTTTTTCACAGATTCTGCCACGTTTTGTCTCTCCTAACTTTTGCAAACCTTAAGTTTGCTTTTTCTTTGTAAAAACCTTTTGGAAATCTTGACAAATAGTAGCTCTTCAAGAATATCTTTATATCCAGTGGGGAAAAATTATTTATTAAGGGTACTAACCTCTCTAATCAGCTTATGATGAGTTATGTATGAAGGGAGTTTTCAAGTGTGCGATGGAAGATGATGAAAGAAGATCCAGGAGTGTCAAGCGCTCAAGCTTGGGGATGCCCCCATGCATCCCCAATAAATATTCAAGGAGACTCAAGCGTCTAAGCTTGGGGATGCCCCTGTGCATCCACTTCTCCATCAACAATCATCAGTTCGTCCTTCGTCTCACTATATTTTTATCACTTCATGCGTTATGTGCTATGCTTGGAGCGTCTCGCTCTTAGGTTTTATTTTTAGTTTTCTTTAGCTTTGCTTGCTGTTCATAACAAGTTAGATCCCGTCTTACTTTGTGTGGAAGAGAAACACGCTCAACTTTCAAAATCTAGAACACATCATAGTATTCTTCATGCCTATCTTTTTGCTGTTATGTGTTCTTTATCTTTTCGTAGCTACTACCATGTCTAGTTTTAGTCTTAGTTTGTCTTTAGCAAGAGCCTTGGCTTTTGTTTAGTTTGTCGCTGTAACATTAGTTTTCATGTTTATCTTGTTAAGATAGTTGGTTGTTGCACTGAGTTATGTCTTGTCTTGAGAGTAGGTAATTGAGATTTCTATTTAATTTTAGTAGTAACTTGCAATGGTTTTGAGGTATTGATGTGAGTAATGTTTGAAATTTTGGTGTCAAGAGCTCTAGCCTATTAGTGATAGGCGTCGTATTTTGGGAAATCCGTGTTTATTTTAAAAACCTACAAAACTAGTTGAGAACTCTAGCTACTAGATGGATCACTACTCTTCTGAGGGGTCGGATATTAGAGTACACTCACGTACCATGAGTCGAGGATGCTCAAGGATAACCAAACCCCCATACACTCCTCCTCGGGGTACTTGTCTCTTTGTGAACCTCCTTACTAGATTGAGAGTTACCGATAATAAGTGCATGAGTTCTTCGAACTAATGTAAGTATTGAAAGTTGACACTTCCACCTCCTCATTTTTGCTAGCCTCTCCCGTGTCATGCATTGCCTTCTTCTCACTCCGAGAGTTGGCGTCCACCTTCGCCGGTACATCCAAACCCTTGGCATGATACGCTCTGTCATCATAAGCCTCTTTATATCTTTCCTCAAAACAGCCACCATACCTACCTATCAAGGCACTCCCATAGCCTTTCCGAGATATATTGCCATGCAACATCCACCTTCTCATGACTTGATCTTCATGTCATACATGTTCCTGCTACACTGGCAACGACATACATTGCATACATCATGATAGCTACATCTTCTTTATGATTGTGAGTACCTTTGTAAAGTGTGAAAGATCTCCTATATTCTTGTAAAATATAGAGTGTTGCCCCTAAAGTGAGGAAAAGATCCCAAAGAGGACAAAATCAAAAGATCCCAAAGAGGACAAATGAGAGTTAAATAGAAAGAGCCATTGAGGCCACCAAAAAATACAAAAAAAGAGAAAAAAGAGAAAAAGAAAAATAAAAAGAGAGAAGGGGGCACACTACTATTCCTTTTGAGAGATCCACACTAGTACTTCATCCTCTATCCCTTGTACTCCATAGAGATCATCATCATGCATATAGCTATGTGGGGACCTTCACACTATAGAATTTGGCTTGTATATTCCAATGATGAGCCTCCTCAAACGAGCTCTAGGTCTTCTTTAGCAAGCAAGTTAGATGCACCCCCACTAGTTTCATTAGGGAGTTTTTCTTGGCTCTTATGTGCATCCGTTGCATGGCAATCCCTACTCCTCACATCATATCTATCATATGGCCTTCTCTCGCCTATGGTTGTCCTCAATGATGTGAGCCTTTCTCACCCTTTTTGTCTTCCTCCTCCACCATATTTCTCTCTTTGCAATCCAAAGTGTCAACTCTCGTGCTTACGCTCATCCATTGCATGAGTGCTCAAAATATCGAAAAGGAGTGGATCAAATTGACTTGTACCTGGCTAGTGGTCTGGGGACGAGTCAAGATAAGATTCCAAAGAAGACCGAGTGTGAAACTTTAGTAGATTGAGTTCTCAACAAAAATACTTTTTCATCTCGTATTCCCTATCCCCTTTCTTGCACGCAAACACCATTTGGAGACATTCGAGTCACGGACAGCGAGAGCTCTTGCACCCTTTGTTCTTTTGTTGCTTGTGTCAATGCTAATATAGACTCTTGCTTGTTAAGACTTGAATTGAATTGCATGCTTTGATTGCTTTACTTAAAAGTTCTTATATGTTTGTGTGGCATGTCACCACAGAAATTATGCTTGTTATCATTTACCTACTCGAGAATGAGCAGGAATTAAGCTTGGGGATGTTGATACGTCCCAAACGTATCTATAATTTCTGCTTGCTCCATGCATGTTTTGTGTGATATTGCTATGCTTTTGATACACTTTCATATCTTTTTATAACATATTTTGGAACTAACCTATTAATGGTTGCAAGAGTGCACAAGTTCTTGTTTTTTTACTTTATGTGTAGGAATTACTTGGATAAAGGAAAAATCACAAAAAGGAGCCTTGTAGGAGTTGGATTCTAACTCTCCCAAAATCTGTCCCCACCAGACAGGTTTTAAAGATCGCCTCGGAAACGCTAGAAGACGGCCTCAAAAGGAAAAACGTAAAACTACAAAGTTGTAGGGACTTTTTTTCCGGTGGATTTAGACATAAAATTAGGCCTAATCGGAGTTCGGACGCTTCCAGAAACCTTGAAATACATAAGACGTAATCTGGATGACGGGAATCCGAGAGTCTATATAAAGAGAGGAAACCTAGGTCAAAGGGCACCACGAAATTTCCTCCCCTTGGCAGCCGTCTTGAGGGGGAGATCAATCTCCACAGTAGAACCATCTCCAAGGAAGAAGAAGGGCCAAGGGCCGCTGGCCCCAAGGGTCGTGGTCGTGGCCGCCGTCGTCGCCGTCTCCTTCATCTCCTCCGGGCTGCACCTCTCCATCAACAACTCTCCCTCTCACCATGTCCATGTGTGAGTAGTTCCCCTCGGGGCTAAGGTTTATATCTTGATCTATGTGGTTTCTCTCTCTCCCATGATGTGATCTTTGTTGTGATCATAGGCTATGTTAATCTAGGGTGATCCCATGATATTTCCCCTTTCTCTATGTATTGGATTGATGTACTCAATTGATCTTATCTAGTATAATCCCCGAGACCAAGGTGACAGCGGTCTATTGGAAATGAGTTAGAAGAATATTTTCATGAGTGATTTCCTCTTTTGTGTGTGGATTGAAGATTGAGAGTCTCTTGGTGCTTGTCTTTGACTATCCTTTAGATATGTTGTGGTGATTGTGGTACTCTCTTTGGATGGCCGCGGTGACATTGGGAAATCCATAGATTGAGAACTACGAACTCTGAGGTGTGCTTTTGTAGCCCTACACAATTCTCGTCCTCTCTTGACCACAAAGGAATGACCTCCGAGTACGTCTCCATTGCATGTTTTATGGAAAATATCATGTGATTAGACTATGTTAATGTTGTTGAGAGTTGCCACTAGTGAAAGTATGAAGCCTAGGCCTTGTTTCCATCATTGTTACACCGTTTGCACTCACTTTTGTTACATGTTTGCTTGCTGCACTTTTTATTACAGATTTATATTACTTTGTTTTGCCACACCTATCACCCATATTTTACCATCTCTTCGCCGAACTAGTGCACCTATACAACTCCTAGTTGTATTAGGTGTGTTGGGGACACAAGAGACTTCTTGTATCTTAATTGCAGGGTTGCTTGAGAGAGACCATCTTCAACCTCTACTTCCGTGAGTTCGATAAACCTTAGGTCGTCCAGTTGAGGGAAATTTCTGCTGTCCTACAAACCTCTGCGCTTGGAGGCCCAACATAGTCTACAAGAATAGAAGCGTGCGTAGACATCACCAGGGTCTTGTCTTTCGGTGTTGACTTCTTCTTCGTCAGAAGTTGCCTCTGGTGGAGAAACAACAACGACCTTTTTCTGTCGCTTGGCTGATTTCTTGCCATCCTTCGACTTGGTACTAGGACCAACATCCTCGGGAACTCCTTCGTTGACCTCAGCAGCAGCAGCAGCTTTCCTGGCCTTGGTCTCCTTTCTCTTTTCTGATCATTCAGCTCGAGCAACAACCAACTCTTTAAAATCATCAGGGGTCTTGAGAGTGGATGGGTGAGCATTTGGCGGTGGAGGAGGACGGTTTTCTTTGGTCCATTTGGGCCTCAAAGCCTTGACGTCTGACCATGGATTCTTCAGAGCAAACAATGTCTCCCAACGAGGATAATTTCCTTGTATTCATACCATCGAAGCGCTTGAAGCCTTCGAATTTCTTGCAGCCTGTTTTCTCTCGTTCGAGCATCTTCAACTGAACCTTCAGGCGTTCTCAACTTCTTCTCAATAATCAAGTCTTCAGACAGGCCTTCAGAATTGTTAGTGATTTTTTACGGCCTCCTACCCGCCTGGGTTCCCTGAAGTTTCCTTCGTTCTCAGACATATTCCTGCTAAATAGATAGGTACGAGGGAAATATAGAGAAGATGTGAACATGTACCAAGAATTTCGAGGAAAAACAAGTCGAACACAGTAAACATATAGAGGGATTTATCTTGAAGCAAATTTTCATGGAAGTGCTAGCCTAGATTTTCAACGGGTGCAAATCTAACGAAGGACTAGTATGAAATAATTGCTCAAGGGGTAAATCTATCGATATGCATCTGTGAGATTTGCCTAAGTGAGAAATTCCGAGGGATTTCTTACCTAGATCGGATGGGAAAGCGGCAGAGAACACTAGAAATAGATTTCCCAAGGCTCAATGATCCGTCCGGATCAAACAGACCTAATAAAAACAAGAGAAAATCAAGAACAAATCTAGGGCTCGATGAACAGATCGGATGGGAATCGAGTCTAGAGCCTCACATACCCTAACTTGGTGATGTGCGTCGGCTACGGCGGCGCGGATGAAGATCCTCGTCGACGGGAAAGCCTCCGGCGACTACCTTCCGGCAGTGAAGCGAAGAGGGAATCGACGGCGACGAAGTCGGCACGGCGGCGCGCGAGAGCTTGGGTGCGAAGTGGGAGAGACGAAGTCGAGGGAATGTGAGGTCTGTGCCGGTGGGGTGGATCGGTATTTATAGAGGTGGGGTCTGACGTAACCGTCAAATCTGATCCAACGGCGCAGATCTCGCGTCTCTCCAAATTCAACGGACGGATTTTGTGGTGGTAATCGTAGAAAAGTTCCAACGAACCGAAAGAAAGTTGCTCCACGTCCGAGAACAAACTCATCGAACATCGAGTATAAAAGTAGATAAAAGTTCGATAGAAACTCCTTCGTAATCAATGACATTCGAAGGGAATCTTAACCAACTACAAATATACATGTTCACGAGAGAAAAGCACAGATGGGGTGGGGATTGAATAGAGGGAAAACATGGTCCGATACATAATCAATCCGAGAGAAAACGAACGATAAGAAGACTCGGAGTGATAAGTGTATAGGACAACACCAAACGAACAAAAACAAAAAACAAAAAAGAAACATAACTGAAGAACCAACGAAAGTAAACTACTTCTAGAAAGTAAACATATAATACAAAGTACCGATAGTTATGATCTTACTGCATGTTGCGTGAGTCCAATATGTTCAACTCACACCTTAGTGCACAAAACATTTTCTCATCCAAGGGCTTCGTAAAGATATCAACCAATTGATCTTCGGTGAGGACATAGCTGATAACAATATCTTCTCGCTGAACGTGTTCTCGAAGAAAATGATGATGAATATCAATATGCTTCGTTCGAGAGTGTTGCACCGGATTATGGGCAATTTTGATAGCACTCTCATTATCACATAGCAATGGAATTTTCTTCACGAGAATACCATAATCCTTCAGCGTTTGCTTGAGCCACAGAATTTGAGTGCAGCATGAACCAGCAACAATATACTCGGCTTCAGCCGTAGAAATAGATACACAATTATGTTTCTTCGAAGCCCAACAGACAAGAGATCTACCGAGAAAATGACATGTGCCTAAGGTAGATTTCCTATCGACTCGATCACCAGCCCAGTCAGAATCAGAATATCCAACGAGATCAAACTGGGCACCTTTGGGATACCATAGTCCCAAATTAGGTGTATGAGCCAGATATCGAAGAATTCGCTTGACAGCAATATGATGTGATTCTTTCGGGTTTGCGTGAAAACGAGCACACATACGAACTGATAGCATAATGTCAGGTCTAGATGCACATATGTAAAGAAGTGAACCGATCATCTAGCGATATTTCTTCTGATCAAAAGGTTTGCCCTTCTCATCTGAATCTGGGTGAACATTCGTAGGCATTGGAGTCTTGATAGTTTTGCAATTTACAAGATCAAACTTCTTCAGGAAATCTCTGAGATACTTCTCTTGAGAGATAAATGTCCCATTCTTATGTTGACGGATTTGAAGTCTGAGAAAGAACTTCAATTCACCCATCATAGACATTTCATATTTCTTCGACATCATTCGAGCAAATTCTTCGCTGATATCAGGGTTAGTACAGCCAAATATAATATCATCGACATAAATTTCACACACAAAAAGATCATTTTTGTATGCACGAGTAAAAAGAGTCGGGTCAGTTGTTCCTGGTCTGAAGCCCTTCTTCAGAAGGAAATCGTTCAGTGTTTCATACCAAACACGAGGTGCTTCCTTTAACCCATCTATGGCCTTGTGCAACCTGTACACCTTGTCAGGATTCTTCGGGTCTTCAAAACCCGGTGGCTGCATAACATATACTTCTTCTTCGATTTCACCGTTAAGAAATGCACTTTTGACATCCATTTGATATAGCAACATACCATTTTAATTGGCAAAAGCAAGCATGAAACGAATGGATTCAAGTCGACAAACTGGAGCAAAAGTCTCACCGAAATCAATACCTTCGATTTGGGTGTACCCTTGTCCAACCAGTCGAGCTTTATTCCTTATAACAATACCATATTCATCTTGCTTGTTGCGGAAAATCCACTTCGTATCAATGATATTATGCTTCTTGGGATCAGGTCTATCGACAAGGGACCATACTTTATTTCTCTCGAATTGGTTAAGTTCTTCGAGCATTGCAGTCATCCATTCTGAGTCCTTCATGGCTTCATCGAATTTTGACGGTTCTAGCATCGATACAAACGAGGAATTTCCACAAAAGTTAGCTAAACGAGTGCGAGAGTACGTGGTAGGACGACCTGGTAGACGAATCTCTTCGAGTATCGAGTCGACGTCCACTCTCCTTAGAACACGAGATAAAGCTCATTCGACAGCTTGAGGATCCGGTTGTTCTTCGGGATCAGCTTGGTCTTCAGGATCATCTTGTCCTTCGGGATCATTTCCTTCGGGTTCAGCTTGACCTTCAGGTTGAGCATTTTCTTCGTTTATGCGTTCTCCTTCGACCTGTACTTCATTAACTTCAGGATGTTGATCTCCAGCGCCCCGGGCTATGCGTGGGAACATTGGACCATCATCATCCTTGTTGACTTGATGTGCATTTCCTTCAACAGGCCGAATATCTCCAATACCCATGTACCTGATAACTTCATCCAAAGGTGGTTCATCTAGGTTAAGAGGTAATTGCTCCTTTTGAGAGCCATTAGTTTCATCAAATCGAACATTTACAGTTTCTACAACTTTGCCAAGATGAGAGTTGTAAACTCTGTAAGTGTGCCAATTCGAACCATAACCTAGGAGAAAACCTTCATGTGCCTTTGGGGAAAACTTGGAACTGTGATTCATATCTCTGATATAACATGGAGCACCAAAAACCCTGAGATATGAAACATTCGGCTTTTTACCAGTTGATACGTCCCAAACGTATCTATAATTTCTGCTTGCTCCATGCATGTTTTGTGTAACTTTGCCATGTTTTGCTTGAACTTTCATACACTTTTGAACCTATTTGTACTAACCTATTAACTCAGTGCACCCAGTTGCCAGTTTCTGTTTTCTGCTGTTTTTGTATTTCAGGTTTTCCGGCCATTAAAAGTGCTCCAAAAATTCCGGGGAAAATATATAAAAAATCAGCGCAACAGAAGCTTCCGGAATCACCAAGAGAGGGAAGGGGGGCCACCACCAGGCAGCCAGGAGGGCAGGTGGTGCGGCCCACCCTGGGCCGCACCAGGGACCCTCCTGACTACCTCGTGGGTCCCCTCGATGCCCCCCTTCGCCTATATTTACCCCTCGGGGTGGAAACCCCTAATATCGATCTCTTTCTCGCGAACTCCCCTCTGTACCGCCACCGCCGCCGTTTCAAGATCGGGGCTGCCTGGAGAAGCTGCCCCGGCACCCTGCCGAAAGGAGGAACCCCCTTCAGGAGACCATCCATAGCCATGGACGCCTCCCGGATGTGCCGTGAGTAGTCCCCCTTGGACCATGGGTCTGTGACCAGTAGCTATGTGATGAATCTCTCCCCCTTTTGTGCTTCCACTTTCGAGTCCTCGTGAGCTGGCTCACATGATCGAGGCATCTATGTAATTTTTGCTGTTGCTATGCTGAGTTTGTTGGGATCTGATGGATTATGAGACTATGTTCAGATTGTGATGAGTAATATATTTGGTTCTTCTCTTTTATATTTTGTTCTTGAGTAAATTCTTGCATGTTCTCCGTTGCGGTATTTGTTTTGGCCAAGTATTTTATTTGCAACTCCAAGAGAGAGCATTATGCTCGATTGTGGGTTCAGCCCCTTGATGTCTAGCTTGAGTGACAGAAACATGAGACTAGGGGATGTGTTGTTGCCACCAGGGATAAAACAACGGTGCTTGTACCTGCGGGTGCAAGGATTGTTTACTTTACACAAAGTTCTTTTAATGCAGTTGTCTGTTGCTTTGAGTTTACACTTTGGGTGGGATTCGCAACTTAATACCAGCGAGATGTTCTGGATAGATATCTCAAGGTGGATGATTCGTAGTAGATGCAGATGGATTTCGGTCTACTTACCTTGGCGTACTGCCCATTGCTTTTGAGCCCTTCCTTTGTTTGCAGCATAGTTAGCATTGCGGTGCCTTCATAATCCTGTTAATTGCCCAACTGTGATTTGTTTACCTTGCTAGCACTTTTATCGTCTTTTGGGAGAGAGACATCACTAGTGAAAATCACGGGACCCCGGTCCATCTTCACATTATTGTTCACAACCTCAATTTACTTTCATTTTTTACTTTCCTTTGCACCTTTTATCTCTTGCGTTGATCCTTTGTAAACGACAAGGCCGGAGAGATTGACAACCTCTCTGAGCTTCGTAGGGAGCAAAGTTACTTGTTGTGTGTGCAGGTCCACGACAACACCCTAGTCAGGAAACAATTTCTGGCGACGTTGCCACCTACTTGTATCTCCTGAGTCCTACTGGTTTGATAACCTTGGTATCTTCACCAAGGGAAACTTGCTGCTGCACTGCATCTCAAACCTTCCACTTGGGGTAACCAACGAGGGGCGAGAAGCCATCAAGCAAATTTCTGGCGCCTTTTCCGGGGACTAAAGTCTACAAGATATGGGAGTTACACACTATCTTTTATCTTTTCTTTTTAGTCTTGTTAGTTTATCTATCAGTTTTTATCTTTGTGTCCTTTATCAAAAATAAAAAAAAACAATAGTATGTCTAGTTCCTTACTTGCCAATCAATGTCTAACTTCTTTGAAACTAGATCTTATTGGCATGGAGGATTCACCGAGGATCAACAAGAATATTACAAGGAATACCGCTTGTCTCAAAAAGGGATACACTTATGGAGACTCATACATCAATCGTATGAGTATGCTAAAAACTTGTGCTCAATATATAATATATCTTTCTGCAGGGATGAATCTTGTTGCTTTATGAGGCACAAACACCTTGCTTTCCAATGTGAGTACAATGAGGATGAAACCTTAGCTTCTTACGCTAAGGGAAATTATGATTTTTATGATGCAGAACAAATAGAAGAATTTGTTGCTTTTAAGGGTGCCTATGAAATTACTTCTTTTCTTGAAAATATTGATGACACCCCTTACAAATCTGAGAGTCTTGCTATACTTAAATATTGTTTGGAAAATTATGATGCAAATTATTATATTACTGATCATCTTGAGAGAATCTCTCCCCCAAAGGAAGAGACTAATGTTTTGCAGGACTCTATAGAAGAAGAAATTACTGAACCTGAAAGCTCTTTGGATGAAGAAGAGGAGGAGAGTGACTAACAAAGGAGGAAGAATGGAGCCATCCATGTCTACCTTATAATGAGAGTAACTCTTTGACTCTTACCTTATATGAGTATTATGATCCTATGGATTCTTTTGAAATATCCCTTTTTGATGAAGTTGATGCCTTCTATACTTATGGCCGTGATGCCACTATGGATGATGCTTACAGAGATGAACTTGCTATAGTTCCTCATGTTAAGCATGAACTTTTTGCTATCGCACCCACACTTGAGTGTCCTATTATCCTTTTAAAATCTCCAACTCCGGAGAATTTTCCTCTTATCAAAGCTCAATGTGATGGGTTGCATTTATCTTATGATCCTAAAAACCGTGTTGAAAACAATACACGTGTGCTTGTAGGTCATGAACAATATGATTTATATGATAGTTATATTCTTGATGTTGTTCATGATATTACTGAAAATTACTTTGAGAGAGGAAAGTTAGGTTATAGAAACTTCCATGTGACAAAAACACCTCTCTCTAAACTGAAACTTTCGAAGTTGTTCTTGTTCCACCTTCCTATGCATGTCACTTTGTGCTTCTTTGATTTATTTTCTTACAAGATGCCTATGCATAGGAAGTGGATTAGGCTTAAATGTGTTTCAAATTTGCTTCTTGATGCTCTCATTTGCTAAAATTCCCATTCTCTTGTGAGAGCATCTTTTATAATCTTTAAGCCTAGCTAATGGCTTTAAAGAAGCGCTTTCGGGAGGCAGCCCGCAACGAATTTAGGTTTTTCTTTTTGCTTTTGTTCTGTTTTTAGTGGTCTTGATGATTTTTACTACTGTAGCAACATCATTGTATCTTTATTTTTCAAGCTTTGTGCCTTTTATAGCCTCATACGACAAGGGAAGTGAAAGTTGTGACATGCTGTCCAGAAAACAGATTCTGTCCTCGTGACTAGAAAAATCATGAAAAAATCCCATTTCATCTTTTTGAGCTGAATTTTTTACACAGAGTGATCTATACAATTACGAAACTTTATTATGTTCTGAGTTTTTTTATTTGAGTTGCATAAGTAGCCCTACAAAATTCATTTTTACCTGCTGGTCTGTTTTTCACAGATTCTGTCCTGTTTTACCTTTTCTTCGTTTTGCAAACCTTAAGCTTGCTTTTTTCTTTGCAAAAACCTTTTGTCAATCTTGAGAAATAGTATCTCTTCAAGTTTATCTTTATTTCCAGTAGAGAAACAATTATTTTAGTAGGGCACTAACCTCGCTAATCAGATTACAATGAGTTATGTATGAAGGGAGTTTTCAAGTGCGCGATGGAAAATGATGAAAGAAGATCTTGGAGTGTCAAACGCTCAAGCTTGGGGATGCCCATGTGCACCCCCAATAAATATTAAATGAGACTCAAGCGTCTAAGCTTGGGGATGCCCCGTGCATCCCCTTCTTCATCAACAATTATCAGTTCGTCTCTCGTTGCACTATATTTTTATCACTTCATGCGTTATGTGCTATACTTGGAGCGTCTCGCTCTTTACTTTTCTAGGCTTGTTTTTTTGCTTTGTTTGCTATAGTAACAAGTTAGACCCCAGCTTACTCTTTTGTGTGGGAGAGATACACGCTCCGCTTGAACTAGAACTCCTCATAGGATTTGCATGCTAATTCTTTTAGCTGTGAGTTGTTCTTTTTATTTTCTTAGCTGCTTGTAACAGCCCAGTTTTCACAAAAATTAAAAATTTTGTTTTCGGTGTGAATTGTTTGATTGTCTGATTTGTTTGCGGTGTTTGCATCCCCGATTTATCGATCGGCGATTATTTTTCCCCCTCTTATCCCGTACCGGACGGAGACCGACCCTTGCCACCCTGACACTCGACCTGTACGACACCGGGTTTCACCCGATCACGTCGCGAAAACCGCACGAGACCAGCCGCAGCCAACGGAACGAAAACCCCGTTTAATAATTAAACGGGATATTTTTATAGCGCGCCGGAAAGGTTTCTCAGAACGGTTCCAACGCGAGGTGAACACCTCCGGCTCGTCGCGCTGATCGCGCAGTTCGAAGTTTTACCCGAATCGGAGGTACTGCGGACCCCCGGCGGTCAGAAACGTGAGCACCGCGAGCGCGGGAGAAAAACCGGGGATGTATTTGCAAACTGCCAGCCACCGGGGCTATATAAAGACCACCACACTCCCACCCATTTCTAGGGTTTCCCTAGCACAAATTGCAGCCACACCCCCATTTTGTCCCCATTTTTCACAGCCCTAGATCCCAGATTTTTTGAGCCGTTCGATCTGGCGATCCGAGCGCCCAGATCGCGCCACGTCAGCGCCCAACCTCCGTCATCCTCCTCCAGCCCGTGGGCAGCACGCAACCGCCGCCTGCGCCTCCGGCCGTCGTGGGCGCGCCACCGGAGCCGCCTGGCCGCACCTCCTCCCGCGGCTCCCTTCTCCTCTCCCCTTTCCCTCTCCTCTCTGTTCCTCCCTCTCCTCCTCTAACTCTCACCCCTCCTCTCCCGCAGGTCCGCTCCGCCCGCGCCATGGCTTCTCCACTGGAGCTCGTTGCGCCGCCGTGGCATGACGGCCTCCTCGCCCCGCCATCGACCGATTCGGCGAGGGAGCCACCGGATCCGGCCGCCGCCTGCCCCTGCACCCCTCTGCCCGCCGCCGGTGGCCGGCCGGCGAGCCGAGCCACCACCTGCCGCCGCCGCTGCCTGGAGAGGACATGCCCGAGCCGGCTGGTCGCTCCCTCCAGCGTGGACGACCACATGGGCCCCGCGCCTCCATTGGCCCACGGACCAACGCGGCCCAAGCCGCTAGCCTCCAGCCTCCTCTGTCTAGATGGGCTTGGCCCATGGTGAGCCTGAGCCCGACCCCTTTTTTTTCTTCTGTTCTTTTTTTTTATTTTTATTATTCCAGCACCTCAATTTCACTAAGTCTGGAGTAAACTGTGTGCTGATCTGTTTTTGCGATGCGATTTCCCGTTAAACCGTAGCTCCGATGAACGTGCCCCCAAAACGAAAGTTGCTCAGTTTTGCGTGCTCTAGCATTCGTATGTAGAAAGTTTTTCCGTTTGAGCTCATCTTGATTGTGTAATTGTGTGTGGAAGTGGGCATCAGGCTGTTAACTGATACAAATTCCTGTTAAGTGTTGTTGTTATTATTTTGTTGCAACTTTGCATGATGATTGTGACTCATCCATGAGGCCTATTGCATTGATTCTTTCTCCTATGTGTTAAGCATCATGTGTACTTCATTTCAATGCTTTAACTTGCCATGTTTGGGTGCTTTAGCTGTATTAAATCTTGCTCCAAAGTGGTGATCCTGATGTTAATGTGCTGATGTTGCTGAAACTGTTATTTTGTTGCAACTTCGGTCGACGAGTGTGTCGCGACCGTTTATCGGAATTGATTGATTCCAATTGCATATTGTTAAGCATCATGTCTACTTTCATTACATGTATCGCATCTTCATGTTAGCATTACTGGTCATATAGTTATTTAGCTCCAAAGTTTCTATGCTGCTGTTATTTGACAGCCACCTCTGTTTTTCTCTAAATCTGTAACGTCACGATGCCGTGTTGTTTGCTTAATATCTTTTGATCTATGATGCCTAATTGCATGATTCTTTTTGCTATGCCTTCCATGTCATGTATACTTTAGTTCAATATCATTTGTGAGCATGTTTGCTTTGATTAACCTGTTTGTGCATTGCTCTAAAGTGTGCTTCGTGATGTTGGCAGATTGTGCCCGTAACTTGTTTTGCTTATATATTTTTAACAGTAACTCCGTTTGGAGTGTGCCTTATATGTAACTTGATTAGTTTTTCGTGTACTTTGTGTTTATGCTATTGTTTGCTGTTGTTAACCAACCTAAAATATGGTTTAGGGCAGAACAGTACCAAATGTTTTAATCATCGTGCGACACTTAGTGTTATGCCATGTTTAGGTTGTGCCTCACTTAAATTGACTAGCATAGATAGTTTACTTTGTGCTTCACCTCTTGACGTGTTTGTGTGCTATGCCATGCTTTCTTGAGTTGCCATGTTAATAACCGTTGGTTGATCACCTGTAGCTAAGCAACTTGAACCACCGTAAACGTGCGGTATTCGTCGTGTGTGACCGATACCCCACTTAAACTGTTAGTAACCGTTCTCGATGATAGATCTGTATCGCGTTGTCGTGTCGTGTGATGTCTTCTTGATCTTGTATTGCTCTGTAGTAATAGTGGTGCACCGTTGATTGATTTCCAGTGTTTATCGTCTTGTGTGCTTCCGCGGGTACCTCTCGGAGACGATGCGAGCTTGCGATCAACTACACCTTCGGAACCCGACTATTCAACATGCAAGGACTATACATTACTTATGATCCATTCTATTTCAACCAGCGGTTTGCATGCTAGTCTAGGTTAGGTTCGATGTTTGATCCTACCACATGTTTACAGCCTCTTTCAAACCAATACATCCATGTCCCTTCCCAGCAAACCTTGTACTGCTATGTTACTATTTCTCGTTGCTCAACCCCTGCTTAGTATGCATGCTTAGGATGCTACGATGTTACCCTGTTACTCCTTGGTTTGGGATATCACATTATTATATTATTGTTGATGATATGATTATTCTAATGTTGACTATATTCGACGAAGGATGGAAGGTCTAGGCTATCCCACCCCGACGCTTTGTTCCATTCAAGTCACCTAGGACCCGAGTTCTGGGTATTGGTTTTAAGACTGAGCGTGCCTAACCGCGTGTGGGATTTTATGGGGTCCCCTTTTCTTACCTACCTAGCTTCAAGCATTTCTAGTGGTGGCCCAAGCTGATTTACCATTTGAAAACGTGTGTGTGCTGGTCAGCTGCCAGTAGTTTTTAAACCTACCCGGACCAGCGGAGACATGGTTTCCCTGTTGGTCCACCTTTGACCGGCGAGGGCCCGAGGCCTCACGTGAGGCGTCTCGGTAACCCAAACCCTGTTGAGACGGAAGAGTCCGATCCGAGAGCGTGGCCGGCTTTTGGATTGGGTGTCGACTCCCCGGGGGCCACCCGGATTTGTTCGTTGTTAGTTAGAGGGACCTGTCGTTTCGGATCTCTTGGAACTAAATCATAAAATGGTTGCCTGTGATGGGTAGCAACTGAGAGAGATGGACGTGCGTGCGGAGACTTGTAATGGGCAGTTGGTACCCCCTGCAGGGTTAAATCTTTTCGAGAAGCCGTGTCCACGGTTATGGACGACTTGAGACCTACTCCTTGTTCATAGACAACAACAACTGAGATAATCTTAATATAACTTGATCAACGTGTGTGTGTGCCTTGTTTGCTTCTTCTTCGTCGGGACGCGAAGAGGAGGACAAGGATAGGATAGGTGTTATGTTTGCGTAGTAGTTGATAGCAAGACTTGTTGGAGGCGATTCCTCATCGAATGCTTGGCTTCTTATCTTACTCTCTAGATTGTTAGCCACTTCATAAATGCTAGTGCGGCAGCAACCTCACCACTTACCCCTTCCTTACCGTAAACTACAAGTTGTCCTAGAATGACGAGTGATGAAGTCCTTGCTGGTTCAGATGACCACTACAGTTGGATGCTGAGTACCTCTGCACTCATGATACTACCCCCCCCCCAAACTCTTTTCAGGGTTCTTGATCGACAACAGGTATGGTGATCGACGTTTCACGTGGAGACTCGACGACGACTAGTTAGGCGGATCCCGGCGGAGGGCCTGGACCCGTGTGGTTATGGGATCGATGTTTTCTCTTTGCCACTAGGCATTTGCTTGTAGTCTGTACTCAGACATGTATCTTCCGCTGTTGTATTGTATTTAAGGAAGTTGTATGCCGATTGTATGAGATGTTGTATCCTGTATCTGTAATGTCGTGATATCATGTTGGAAATCCGGGGCATATGACTTCGTCATATGTCGCGGTGGGACCGATATGTGCTTCGTCCCCGGATCTGGATGGAAACATCTAGATCTGGAACAGTGCCGCATATCGGGCCTTACACTGCTGTTCTGTTTAGTTGTAGTGCTTTAGTTTTTCTAGAGATTTTCTTTTGTCTTAGGTTGAACTTTCTATAGGTTGCATGTTTTATCTTGTTAGAGAGTTTGCCTGTTGCACTGAGTTCTGTGTCTTGACTGAAAGTAGGTAGTTAAAGTTGCTATTCTCTTTGTAGTAGTAACTTGCAATAGTTTTGAGGTATTGACTAGAGTAATGTTTGAACTTATGGTGTCAAGAGCTCTTGCCTATTAGTGATAGATGTCGTATTTTGGGCAATCTGTGTGTTTTTCGAAAACCAAAAAACCCTTGTTGAGAACTCTAGCTACTAGATGGATCACTAACCTTTGGAGGGTTCGAATATTAGAGTACACTCACGTACCATGAGTCGAGGATGCGCAAGGATAACCAAACCCCCATACACTCCTCCTCGGGGTACCTGTCTCTTTGTGAACCTCCTGATTAGATTGAGATTTACCGATAATAAGTGCATGAGTTCTTCGGACTAATGTGAGTATTCGAAAGTTGACACTTCCACACACATATACTTCTTCTAGCCTCTTCGGTACCGTGCATTGCCCTTTCTCACCTCGAGAGTTGGCACATACTTCGCCGGTGCATCCAAACCCTTGGCATGATACGCCCTGTCATCATAAGCCTCCTTATATCTTTCCTCAAAACAGCCACCATACCTACCTACAAGGCATTTCCATAGCCTTTCCGAGATACATTGCCATACAACATCCACCTTATCATGACTTGATCTTCATGTCATACATGCTACTTGCTTGATCGATGAGCTGCATGCTAGTTGGGCCTTGCCCTAATCATTGCTACATGACGCGCTAGTATCATTGCATATCCTGCTACCCTGGCAGAGGCATACATTTGCATCATGATAGTTACATTTTCTTTATGTGAGTGCCTTTGTAAAGTGTGAAAGATCTCCTATATTCTTGTAAAATATAGAGTATTGCCCCTAAAGTGAGGAAAAGATCCCAAAGAGGACAAAATCAAAAGATCCCAAAGAGCACAAATGAGAGTTAAATAGAAAGAGCCATTGAGGCCACCAAATAAAATAAAATAAAATAAAAAAGATAAAAATAGAAAACAAAAAAATTAAAAAGAGAGAAGGGTGCATACTACTATTCCTTTTGAGAGATCCACACTAGTACTTCATCTTCTATCCCTTGTACTCCACAGAGATCATCATCATGCATATAGCTATGTGGGGACCCTTCACATTATAGAACTTGGCTTTTATATTCCAATGATGAGCCTCCTCCAACGAGCTATAGGTCTTCTTGAGCAAGCAAGTTAGATGCACCCCCACTAGTTCCCTTGGAGATCTTTTAGCTCACATGTGCATCCGTTGTATGGCAATCCCTAATCCTCACATCATATCTATCATATGGCCTTCTCTCGCCTATGATTGTCCTCATTGATGTGAGCCTTTCACACCTTTTTGTCTTCCTCCTCCACCTTCTTTCTGTTTCTCCTTTTAGGTGTCAACTTTATTGCTCACGCTCATCCATTGCATGAGTGCTCAAAATATCAAAAGGGAGTGGATCATTTTGACTTGTACCTGGCTAGTGGTCTGGGGACGAGTCCAGATAAGAATCCAAAGGAGACCAAGTGTGAAACTTTAGTAGATAGTTGTTCTCAACAACCTTTTTTCTCTTTCTTCCCAGTCCCTTGCTTGCACGCAAACACCATTTGGAGACATTCGAGTCACGGACAGCAAGAGCTCTTGCACCTTTTGTTCTTTAGTTGCTTGTGTCAATGCTAATATAGAATCTTGCTTGTTAAGACTTGAATTGAATTGCATGCTTTGATTGCTTTACTTAAAGGTCCTTATTTGGTTGTGTGGCATGTCACCAAAGAAATTATGCTTGTTATCATTTACCTACTCGAGGACGAGCAGGAATTAAGCTTGGGGATGTTGATACATCCCAAACGTATCTATAATTTCTGCTTGATCCATGCATGTTTTGTGTGACTTTGCCATGTTTTGCTTGAACTTTCATACACTTTTGAACCTATTTGGACTAACCTATTAACTCAGTGCACCCAGTTGCCAGTTTCTGTTTTCTGCTGTTTTTGTATTTCAGGTTTTCCGGCCATTAAAAGTGCTGCAAAAATTCCGGGAAAATATATAAAAAAATCAGCGCAACAGAAGCTTCCGGAATCACCAAGAGAGGAAAGGGGGGCCACCACCAGGCAGCCAGGAGGGCCGCGCCAGGGACCCTCCTGACTGCCTCGTGGGTCCCCTCGATGCCCCCTTCGCCTATATTTACCCCTCGGGGTGGAAACCCCTAATATCGATCTCTTTCTCGCGAACTCCCCTCTGTACCGCCGCCGCCGCCGTTTCAAGATCGGGGCTTCCTGGAGAAGCTGCCCCGGCACCCTGCCGGAAGGAGGAACCCCCTCCGGGAGACCATCCATAGCCATGGACGCCTCCCGGATGTGCGTGAGTAGTCCCCCTTGGACCATGGGTCCGTGACCAGTAGCTATGTGATGAATCTCTCCCCCTTTTGTGCTTCCACTTTCGAGTCCTCGTGAGCTGCCTCACATGATCGAGGCATCTATGTAATTTATTCTGTTGCTATGCTGAGTTTGTTGGGATCTGATGGATTATGAGACTATGTTCAGATTGTGATGAGTAATATATTTGGTTCTTCTCTTTTATATTTTGTTCTTCAGTAAATTCTTGCATGTTCTCCGTTGTGGTATTTGCTTTGGCCATGTATTTTATTTGCAACTCCAAGAGAGAGCGTTATGGTCGATTGTGGGTTCAGCCCCTTGATGTCTAGTTTGAGTGACAGAAACATGAGACTAGGGGATGTGTTGTTGCCACCAGGGATAAAACAACGGTGCTTGTACCTGCGGGTGCAAGGATTGTTTACTTTACGCAAAGTTCTTTTAATGCAGTTGTCTGTTGCTTTGAGTTTACACTTTGGGTGGGATTCGCAACTTAATACCGACGAGATGTTCTGGATAGATATCTCAAGGTGGATGATTCGTAGTAGATGCAGATGGATTTCGGTCTACTTACCTTGGCGTACTGCCCATTGCTTTTGAGCCCTTCCTTTCTTTGCAGCATAGTTAGCATTGCGGTGCCTTCATAATCATGTCAATTGCCCAACTGTGATTTGTTTACCTTGCTAGAACTTTTATCGTCTTTTGGGAGAGAGACATCACTAGTGAAAATCACGGGACCCCGGTCCATCTTCACATTATTGTTCACACCCTCAATTTACTTTCAGCTCTTACTTTCCTTTGCACCTTTTATCTCTTGCGTTGATCCTTTGTAAACGACAAGGCCGGAGGAATTGACAACTCCTCTGTACTCGTTGGGAGCAAAGTTATTTGTTGCTGTGTGCAGGTCCACGACAACACCCTAGTCAGGAAGCAATTTCTGGCGACGTTGCCACCTACTTGTACCTCCTGAGTCCTACTGGTTCGATAACCTTGGTATCTTCACTGAGGGAAACTTGATGTTGCACTGCATCTCAAACCTTCCACTTGGGGTAACCAACGAGGGGAGAGAAGCCATCACCAGTGTTAAGCTCATGTGAAGTTTTCTTCAGAAATTTGTGCAGATAAACCTTGTTGATGATATGAAAAGTAGTGTTAATTGCTTCGGCCCAGAACCTGATAGGTGTCTTGTATTCAGCAAGCATTGTTCTGGCCATTTCAATAAGAGTTCGATTCTTTCTCTCGACCACGCCATTTTGTTGCGGTGTATAAGCAGCCGAGAATTCATGAGTAAAGCCATATTCATCAAGAAACTCTTCGATATGAGTGTTTTTTAATTCTGTACCATTATCACTTCTGATATGCTTAAGGGATAATTCATACTCAGTCTATGCTCTCTTTGCAAAAGTTTTGAAAATTTTAACAACCTTGCTCTTGTCATCTAGAAAGAAAACCCAAGTATATCGAGAGAAATCATCAACAATAACCAGACCATACTTGTTACCTCCAAGGCTAGAATAATTTTGAGGACCGAATAAATCCATATGAAGCAATTCAAGAGGACGAGTAGTAGTCATGATAGTCTTTGCTGAGTGATGTTTCTTGGCGATCTTTCCTGCTTCACAGGCACTGCATAGATGATCTTTGTCGAATTTCACATTATCAATTCCAACTATATTCTTCTTCGAGATAAGAGTCTAAAGATTTTTCATTCCTGCATGACCAAGTCTTCGATGCCATAACCAACCAGATGTGGCTTTAGCCATTAAGCATGTGGACACTACAGGTCCCTAAGAGAAATCGACAATATAAAGATCACCTTTGCGATATCCTTCGAACACGAAGGTATAATCATCCTGTGAAAAGACAACACAGTGAAAAGCAGAAAAGATTACAAGCATACCCATATCACAAAGTTTTGAGATAGACATGAGATTATATCCTAGAGATTGAACAAGAATAACTTTGTCAATTTACTTATCCTTCGATATAACAACCTTACCCAAACCAAGTACTTTTCCTTTGTTGTTCTCACCGAAGGTAATATATCTCTGAGAAGATTCAGTAAGATTGTCTTCGGTGAACAAATCTTTGTCTCCGGTCATATGATTTGTACAACCACTATCCATGACCCATTCGGATCCACTGGAGACATAGCCCTGCAGAAGAATTAGTTCTTCTTAACCACCCACAAACGAGCAGGTGACTGAGAAGGCATGGAAGTGCTAGATGAAGCAGCGGTATTATAGCGAACAGGATCATATTGGCGATGGGGACCATCAAGCACACCATAAACATAATTCCTTGGAGAGGGGTTAGAGTACTGGTAGGTAAAAGCAATTTTGTCATTATTGTCACGATGACGATAAACATTTCTACCAACTCGATAGTATTCCTTCTGGGGAACATTTGAAGCAAGCACCAAGGGTTCATTTCTATCCTCGAGAGAATAGTAGTGTTTCGGTGGTACCGAAGATTTTCCCTACATAGAATGGTTAGGGGGCAGTTTTTCTACGAGAGATTTGTGAACCCAAATCTGTCGCTTATAGAAACCATTCTACGGAGGAGTACCAACGAATTCAGCAGACACCTTTCCTTCCTGGTCGTTGATAAGCTTGTAGTCAGAATCAAGTGATTCATCGACAATAGCCTTATGAATTTTGCAGTTGAAACCTGAAAGGTTAGCAATATCAATGGGCTTTTATTTCGCCAGAACCCAGACAGTTTTAGGATACTGCTCGGGCTCCCAGTAGGTGTCATCGGGGTTGAGTTTCCTTTCGAAACCAACACCTTCCTTTCGAGGATTCCTATGAAGAAGAGCCTTCTTTAGGATATCACATAGGTACTGGTGTCCCTGAACACTTTTGAACATGCATGTATCAAATAGATCTTTCAACCTGAGGAGTTCTTCGGTAACAGTTTCCTCGTTCAAGGGGTTAGCATCATCAATGACAATAGGTTCTTTTCCTTTCGATTTATCAGAAATAGACTCAATTTTACTTCGTTCCAAACAAGTCAAGCAAGGTGAAGTAGATTCATTTTTAGCTTCTAAGCCCTGTTGAGCAATGAGCGTGAGATTGACATTTTCCAACTCTTCATGATCCTCTCTCAGTTTCTCGAGAGCCATTTTCCTTTGAAGGAATTCATAGGTTAGCTTCTCGTAGTCCACGGAGAGAAGATCATGCCGAGAGGAAAGTTCTTCATACTTTTCCTTCAGAGCTGCATGCTCATTCGTCAAAGTTTGACCTTTCTCAATCTCATCGATCAACAAGGTATCAGATTTTTGAATAGTTTCACTTAGAGAATCTAGTTCATCTTGTTGGATAGAAGCAATGTTAGCAAGTTTGGCATAGCTTATCCTAGAGTGACTTTCATAAGCAGATCCATCAGAAGTATCGTAGGAATTCTTAGAAGAGGATACCTTAGCCTTGGCCATGAAGCAGTAAGCTAGAGATTCATCTTCACTGCTTTGGTTTGTGAAGAATGAACTTGAAGTCTTGCTCGAAGCGAAATCTAGACCGGCAACACCATCGGATTCTGCACCAGAACCAGAACCAGATCTTGAGTTTGATTCAGCTTCGGAACCAGAGGCTTCATCTTCAGAGTTCATCTCTTTATCCAGATAGGCCTTGGCTGTAACGACCCAATTCACACAGAATTGAAGTCTCTGTGTTCAAGTGCCAGTCCCTGGATCGAACTCGCTGGCACACACAGTAGTATAGATGTATATCAAAGTACAAGTGCATCATTATTACAACGTATGATACAGAGTAAATAAATAACAAGTTGCATAGCTCAAGGCTAGCTTATTCAATATAAATATAGCGGAAGCAAAAGAAAGTAACGTGGAGTCCATCAATAGCCACATGCGAACATGCTGAGTGCAGACTCGCAACCCCTAAACGCACCTTACTGATCGTCTGAAAAACCTGCAACACCGAAGGTTACAGCCCGACAACGGGTCAGTACATCTGATTTGTACGGAAAGTGACACGGAAAAGTTTATATAAAGGACCTACAACTACATGCAAGGTAAGTCAAAGGAAAGGCTTATGGTTTAGTTTTGCTGAAAGCCAATTTTCTCCTGAGCTAAACTAGTCAAAGTTTTAAGTTGAATTCTACCTGAAACACACAAAAACCCATGCTACTCTTGTCCCAACCAAATTATTATTAAGTGTTCATCTGTCAAGATCATTCATCAACAGTACTGACTAGTTGCTCAAAGTTCGTCCGTAACCGTGGACACGGCTAATCATGATCAGTTTATACACTCTGCAGAGGTTGTACACGTTCCCCACTGGACTCAACCCGAAGATTGAGACAAAGACTTTCTGAAGAGGTTGCCTCCACCCTTTGGTAGCCGGTACACCTAACCCACATCTACATCAGCTAGCTACCAGGGCCAGGTTCCCCACAACGTACTCGTGCTAAGCCAGAGCCCATATAGCCAGTGGCTGTACACGGAAGCTACTAGTAATATTGCCTGGCTGATCTTTTTGAGCCTGGACGGCGCCCACTGCGTCAGAGGGTACTCGCCATGACGCACCCGGTCCACCACCAAAACAACCATTGGGTGCATTTAACCTCGGCACTGTCCTTAGACAAGGCACAACTACCGGGATGCAACCCGCCCGTCCAGAAGTGATTTCTATTTATTATAAAGTTGCTACACAGTTTGTTTAATAGCTCACATGCACTCCATGAATTCTCACAACCCAACCCACGTCTACAAAGCATAGCAATAAAGCAACAACACGGCTAGGTTGATCTACGGTAGACAAGACAAGACATGTGGCTATCCTAACTGGTTTTGCAGCAACAGTAAAGTAAACTACCTATCATGCAATAGGGTGATATTTCTTAACATAATGCATATAGAAAATATAGGTATGAGTATGGTCAAAGCATCACTTGCCTTATACATTCGATGAAGATCTTCGCTCTCACGTTCCAGTTAACTCTACTCGTCACACTCCGAGCAATATATCGTCAACGAAAAAAACTCAAATAAGAAATCACATCACATTACAAACAAAAAATCAACAAAACAATCACTAAGGTTTTAGCAACAAAACAAAAGGTTTTGAAGTGCAAAGGTGTGGATGTGCTCGAAGGTGATCGGTGGAAGTGAACTCGAGACAGTCAACGGATAAAGAATTGTCGAAACAAGAGTATGATCAAGGCATTATGAATTCAAGGTAAAGATCATAGCAATATGAATGATATGTGAATATTGCCGATAAGATGTCTCATATGATCCAATATGCAAAAAGAATCACGTGAAACGGAATACTACAACGCAGGTCATAGCAATTGCAACATTGAACTGAATTTGAATTTAAACAGATAAATAAACTTGTGAATTTTCATGTACACATGATATAAACAGAAGGTACATGGAACGAGTGATCCAACCCAAAAAGAAACGGCGCAAACGGGCATACCGGTAAAAATTTACGGCCGCCGGAAGTTCAAATTTGGATCAGCTTGGGATCCAAATTTAAAACTTCAAACTTCTGTAACACTAGGTCTATTGGCTAGAAAATTTCTATACGGTCGCAACGCAACTGGAATCACTCGATTCTGAGCTACGGTTAAAAAGTAGTCGCGAAAACGGTATCGGGTGAAAAATGGGGGTACCGGGGGGTTCTACTGTAAAAAGGGCCCGTACGTAAATTTTTTTTTTCTGAAAACGCGATCGGGTCCCCAGGCGGTTTGGATCCAGATCTTGAAAAAAAAAATCGAAACCATTTTTTGACTTTTTTTTCTCATCTCCTTCCTCACGCGCGGCCACAGCACAGGGGAGGCCATGGCCTGGCTCGGCTTGGAGCTCCGGCCGAGGCTCCGGCCGGCAGGGGTGGCCGGCGGCCGGGCGCGGCGGAGGGCGCGGCCAGGGGTGCGCGGGCGCGGGCGGCCAGGGGCACGGCCATGGAGGCGGTCATGGCGCGGGTGGCGGCGCTCCGGCCGGCCAGCTCGCTCCGGCGAGCGGCGGCGGCGAGGCGGCTGCGGGCCGGGGTGGCGCGACTCTGGTGAGGCGGCGGCGACTAGGACGGCGACAGCTCGCGAAGATTACCTCGAAAAAACGGAAACAACGCAACTCCGGCGATGCTCCGGCGAAAATCCGGCGATGCTCCGGCGAACTCCGGCGATGACGTCGGCGGCGGCGGGTCCCGCGGATTAGTTTCGAGCTAACCCTAAAACGCTAAGCGAAAATAATTTAGCCCTAATCGGGGCTATTTATAGCCAGCCCCTAATCCTCTTTTTTTTAATCCGAGATAAATACAAAATCGGTCTGCGAAAAAAAAAACAGAACAGACCCATTAGGCCCAAAACAATATTAGAAAAATCACGGAAATTTATTTTAAAATTCCGTCTTCGCCAATATTTTTAAAATAATAAAATTGAACTTTTGGCTTGACAAAAGTAATAAATAAAAATAAAAACTTTGCAACTTATTTTTAAATATTTTAAAATACTTTTCTGGCATTTTAAAAATACCGAAAACTCCGAAAATTTATTTAAAAACTTTTCCGGAGCATAAATAATTTCCAAAATTATTTTTAGAAAATATTTATAACTCCATGGTAAAATTAAAAAGTCTCACAAAAATATTTTAAACTATCTTTCAACAAAATTAAAAATGGGGATAAGTCCTTTTATATCCTCTCAAATGAGTTTCCTTGAGTTGAAAAAAATGTTTTGAATATTCAAAAGAATTCCAATAAAGATTTAAAACCTTTTCCAAACTCTTAATAGAGTTGAAGGAGTCATATTACCTTCTCTCATTTTATTTTGTTGGTTTTGTTTTTAAATAATAACTTCCAAAACACCAACGGTGAATATTAGGGAAAGTCATTTTATTCCTTCTCACTTTAATATTCTTTTCAACACCAAAAGTTTTAAATCCCAGAGAAAAATCAAACACACCAAGCAAACAAACATTATCTATTTAACTTTATTAACATTCCTAAATTCGAAGAATTTTGGGATGTTACATTGGCACGGTGAGAATTCTTGCGTCGAGAGGAATGTGATTTCGAGGAAGAACTCTCTCGATGTTTGTGATACTTCTTCTTCTTGTCATCATCAGAACCATCTTTCTTGTCTTTTCTGGACTTTGAATCATATATCTTCGACTCATAGTTTTTGCTCGATCTGTGTGACTTGCTCGAAGAGTTGCTTTGAGAATGCTTGGATCTATGTTTAATTTCCCAGAGAGGACAATCAGCAATGAAGTGACCTGGCTTCTTGCACTTGTATCAGTAGTTATCTTTCGATGAAGAGTTTCTGGATGATGATCGATGCTGTGATGAATTGCTCGAATGTCCGGAAGAGTAGTTTTTCTTCGGTGAAGAGGAATTCCTTCTCTGGAAGCGGTTGAATCTTTTCATTATCAGTGCCAGATCTTTTCCAATATTCTCGGGGGTCATCTGAGGCACCTCCATATTCAGAACTAGCTTCAGGAGAGGAGTGATGTGAAGCTTTGGCCTTGAGTGCATGAGATATTCTTCGAGTTCCGTTGACATCTCGTTTTTCTTCTTCTTCCATCTCAAATGTGTTGAGTCTCTCGATAATATCAGCGGCAACAAGATCCTTGAAATTAGTCCTTTCCTTGATCATCAACATAATGTGATCGAAGGAATCATCAAGAGAACGGAGCAAAGTTCTGACAACAATCCGACTGGTAATGTCTTCAGCACTAAGGGAAATTAGTTCATTTGATAGAGCAGTGAGTCTGTTGTATATAGAGTTAGCTTTATCTCCCTCGTGCCTCTTGAATCGATAGAATTTGCTTCGAAGAGTGTCAATACGAGAATCTTTCTGAGTAGAGACACCTTCACCAATCTTCTCGAGATAGTCCCAGACACCTTTGGCCGTAGAAATATTCTTGACTTCATGATATTTTTCTGGAGTCAGATGGTTTGTAATGAACACCCAGACTTCAGAATCAAGGGACATCTTCTTTGCCTCTTCAGGGGTGATAGCACTCTTGTCTTTGACATTTACACCATTCTTAACAACTTCCCAAGCGGCAGAGTTGATGGCCATGATGTTCCTCTTCATTTTGTCCTTCCAATAAGGATAGTCCTTCCCATTGTAGATAGGAATCGGTTCGCCCGAGAGAACAGCTGCAAACGACATTCTTGACAACACTCCAGGTGGTTAGACCAAAATACACAGAGCGTAGGGAGTGCCTAGCTCTGATACCAATTTAAATCTCAAGAATGATCAAAGGGGAAGAGGGTGAATGATCACTTCTAAAAATTCTATGGAACTTAGAAGGAATTCATGCAAACTACGAAGGACTAAAGGCATCTCGATGGATATGCAGTATCGAAATACATGTAAGGGTCGAAAGGATTGGGAGCGAAGGAAATCATCGAAGGCAAATAGGCAACGAGTAATTACTGAAAGTAAATACATAAAGGAAAACGAGCCTGACACGATAATGTTTGGTAAACCAGTTCACACTCTGCAAAGTGCTACGTCTGGTTGGAGGGACTGGTGATTGAACACCTGGACAAAAACTCTCTCCGTCCTATTCTCCACTGCAACAAACTCCTCGAGCTTGTCCAGTTTTCACTCGTGGTAGATGATTCAGGACATCTCCGAGACCTTTACGAACTTCCTTCAGCAGCGACAATTTCTCTTCGACTGCTTGACAGGCGATGCCTAACCGTCTAGGAGACTTGCAGTTCTCCAAGATAAAAAGATCGGCTAATCTCGAACTAAGTCTCTGTGAATTTCTCAACTCAGCTCAGACTTGGGTTTTGGTTTTCTCTCGACTTCTCTTGGGATGCTCACAGTGCTTCTTTCTTATAATCTTCAGTGGATCATCCAACCCGAAATGGCGGGTAGGTGCGGGGTATTTATAGTTGGCGATTCGATGGGTAAAATGACTGAAGTGACCGGATGCAACCGCTTGACGCGTTTCCACAACGGTCGGATTTCAATCACTGCGCAACCTTACTTGCGGAGCAAGTAATATGACTTACCGAACGAGTTCTCTCTTGAAGGCACGAAGTGCGATGACTTTTCCTTCGAGCTATTCACTCGACTCATTAAGATTTTTCTCGATAGGCTTTTTGTGGGTTTAGGTTGAGCAGAGCAAATTCACTTCGACAAAGATCTCAACTAGCAAACCACTCTTGATAGTACGGTTTTTCCTATGACTCAAGAAAGTAAAAAGAAACTAGTAAAAAGACTAAGTCTTCGACCAGCTTCAGCTTTCTCATCGTTGCGCTTTTACTCGAAAGCATCTTCTTTCTCGACGACATTTTTGGGGGTCGTCTTCCTTCAAAGGTTTCGGTAGTTGACTGCAGCTTCGCTGCAGTGAGTTGTCTTTCGACCTTCTACTTGCAAACTCCATTCTTTCGGAACCTAAGTATCTGTTTATACTCAAAAAATATATTAGTTCCACTACAACTTTTTCCAACAATCTCCAAAACCTTCGGGGGCAAAACTTGCTCTTACACGCTCCCTCTTGGAGTCACTACCTACTACTTGGCCAAAGCAATAAACAGCAACAGAGAACATGCAAGAATTACTCAAAAACAAAAATATAAAAGATAAGAACCAAATATATTACTCAATCACAATCTGAACATAGTCTCATAATCCATGAGATCCCAGCAAACTTAACATAGCAACAGCAGAAAGAATTACATATGTGCCTTGATCATGTAGGGCAGCTCACAAGGTCTAATCCATGAAAAACAAAGAGGGGAGGAGAACATCACATAGCTACTGATCATGAACCCATGGTCCAAGGTAGACTACTCACAGATCATCCGGGAAGCGTCCATGGTGGAGGAGAAGCTCCTGGAGGTCAATCCTCCCTCCGGCAGGGTGCCGAGAAGAGGTCTGCTGGCGCTCCCAATCTTGGAAGCGCGGCGGCGGCAGAACAGAGGCGAGATCGCGAAAAAGGGTTCTGTCTTTGGAGGTTTCCCGTGACAGAGAATATATAGGCGAAGGGGACAGCCAGGGGGCCACCAGGGGTCCAGGCCCCCCCTGGCGTGACCCCACCCTAGGGCCCGCCGGGATGGCGCCTAGGGCCCTGGTGGGTCCCCTTTGGCCCCTCCTAGGTGATTCCCGAAGCTTCCTCTACGCTGATTTTTTATTGTATTTTTCCGGATTTTTTTGAGCATTTTTAATATGGGGGAAACCATAAATAGAAAAACAACAAAAAACAGGAACTGGCACCGGGGTGCACTAAGTTAATAGGGTAGTCCAAATATGATCAAAAGTGTATGAAAGTGTATATAAAACATAGCAATATCACACAAAACATGCATGGAGTAAGCAGAAATTATAGATACGTTTGGGACGTATCAAATACCCTTAAGCGTGACACCCTACGGTTCGGGAAACAACGGACATGATCAGACACTCTCTGACCAATGACCATGATGTGGGATCTGGTAACAATCCTTGATGGCCCCTGCGATTCCGTCGAATTAACTTCATCGTTGAACCATTAACGTTGAGTCATGAACCCTTTGTCATACGGTACTTGATACGTCCCAAATGTATCTATAATTTCTGTTTGCTCCATGCATGTTTTGTGTGATATTGATGTGATCTAGATACACTTTCATACACTTTTGATCATATTTGGACTAACTTATTAACTCAGTGCACCACAGTGCCAGTTCCTGTTTTCTGCTATTTTTCTATTTTAGGTTTCCCCCATATTAAAAATGCTCATAAATTCGGGAAAAGTCAGATAAAAAATCAGCGCAACGGAAGCTTCCGGAATCACCAAAGTGGGGCCAAAGGGCCACCACCAGGGACCCAGGCGACCACCTGGTGTGGCCTAGGGCTTGGCTGCGCCAGGGGGGGTACCTGGACCCCTGGTGCCCCCCCTGACTACCCCCCTTCGCCTATATATTCTCCGTGACATGAAACCTTCGAAGAGAGAACCCCTTTTCGCGATCTCGCCTCTGTTCCTCCGCCTCCGTGCTTCCAAGATCGGGAGCGCCAGCAGACCTCTTCCCGGCACCCTGCCGGAGGGAGGATTGACCTTTGGGAGCTTCCCCTCCACCATGGACGCTTCCCGGATGGTCCGTGAGTAGTCTCCCTTAGACCATGGGTCCGTGATCAGTAGCTATGTGATGTTCTCCTCCCCTCTTTGTTCTTCATGGTTTAGACCTCGTGAGCTGCCCTACATGATCGAGGCACATATGTAATTTTCTGCTGTTGCTATGCTAAGTTTGCTGGGATCTGATGGATTATGAGACTATGTTCAGATTGTGATTGAGTAATATATTTGGTTCTTATCTTTTATATTTTTGTTCCTAAGTAACTCTTGCATGTTCTTAGTTGCTGTTTATTGCTTTGGCCAAGTAGTAGGTAGTGACTCCAAGAGGGAACGTTATGCTCGATTGTGGGTTCATGCCCCCTAATGACACGCTTGAGTGACAGAAACATGAGTCTAGGGGATGTGCTGTTGCCACAAGGGGGAAAACAACGGTGCGTGTAACCGCGGTTGCAAGGATTGTTTACTTTACGCAAAGTGCTTTTTAATGCAGTTGTCTGTTGCTTTGGGTTTACACTTTGGGTGGGGCTCGCAACTTAATACCAGCGAGATGTTCTGGATAGATATCTCAAGGTGGATGATTAGTAGTAGATGCAGTTGGATTTCGGTCTACTTATTTTGGCGTACCGCCCATGCTTTTGAGCCTCGTCCTTTCTTTGTAGCATAATTAGCATTGCGGTGCGTTTTAATCCTATCAATTGCCCAATTGTGATTTGTTTACCTCGCATAGCAGTTTTATCATCTTTTGGGAGAGAGACATCACTATTGAACATCACGGGACCCCGGTCCATACTATCATCATTGTTTACATGCTCTTTTATTTTCCTGCTTTTACTTTCTAGATGTTATCATTATCCCTTGCGTTTGATCCTTTGTAAACAACACGGCCAGAGAGATTGACAACCTCTCTGTACTCGTTGGGAGCAAAGTTATTTGTGTCGTGTGCAGGTCCAGGTCAAGGAAGCAACTTTTGTCTAAAACGATGTCATTGTTTCCTTGCCACCTACTAATCATTGCCGCAGTCCTACGGGAGACAAACTCTATCCTCTACATAGGGGAAATTTTCCGCTACACCACATCTAACTTTCCACTTGGGGTAACCAACGAGGATAGAGTATCAGTACTTTGTTTATCCGAGGTTTGATCGTTGGTATCCTTATACCTAGTTCATCCTCGTCTCTGACAAACATGTTTATTGTCTGTGCGTATTACATCTCCGTTACCTAGTCACATGATTGCAATCTTTATGATGTAATATCCTCGAGTGGGCCCAGAGTACCTATCCGTCACTCGGATGGACAAATCCCGTTTTGATCTATTTGCATACTCCTCAACGTATCTACTTCGGAATACCCAAGATACACATTTATGGTTACCATATTTCAGTTTAACGGTTAAGGCACTCAAAGCATCCTGGTAGATAGCAATTATGTATTATCATCACGGTCTAAGGATCTGGTCACTACGTTATTAAGTTATCACAATGTTGAACTATGTGACTAGATCACATTGCAACACTCTAGGTGGGTGTATGTCCATCATATCATTCTCCTAATGACATGACCCCATTGTTAAAGACTGTTCACATCTCATGATCAGGAAACCTTGATCATCAATTGCACAATGGACTAGTATACTAGAGTTAACTAGGGACCTGGTTGTTTCTATACCACACATGTATTAATGTTTCCGCTTAATACAGTTATAGCACAATATAAAACTTATTATGAACTAATGGAATATGTCAATAAACATACTTTATTATTTGCTCTAGGGCACATTCCCAACAGTATTTTGCAACAAAAGTATAATGGTGCAGTAAGTGATCCAATCCTTAAGACTATCCATAGTGGTAGTAACATCAGTGGTAACATCACACATATCTAGGCAAAATAGATGATGTGGCAAGCAATTAATGAAGGAAGAGAGGTATGTTGTAAGGCTGGCCATAGTGGGAGTAACATAGCTAGTAACATAACACATCCCAATGCAAGATTGCTTAGTGCTCTCCCAATGCATTGTTTCTTAACACATTATCATAGGAGCAATAAAAACTTAAGATACGATTAGCACAATGCATTATTTCTTAGAGGAAGTACAATAAGGTGACGTAGGTGGGCTGTAAGCATTAAAATATAATATTCTTGCTTAGTTGGAGGAGAGAGAAGAGAAACGGGCTATAGATTAGTAGCCGGCTGCAACACGTGCTTCTAGACACTTTGTGAGAGAAACATGTGGGCCATATATCAATAAAATAATACATACGTATATCTAACTATTATACTTGTTGGCTATAAGGTTGGCTATAAATGGACCTCGGCAAATCCCATGGTTAGGTACCCTAGATTGAAGGGGAAGGAGTGCGTAGTTGGTGATCTCTCCGACTAACAGGAACAAGGATTTACCCAGGTTCAGCGCCTTCGGTCAGTAAAAACCCCTACTTCCTGCTCGATCTATTATATGAAAAAGGTTTTACAGCGGTGGATCCTTCGAGATTGCTCAAGCTAGGAGGTGTTGCTAGATGTATATGCAATGTCTACTTCTCCTCCCAGCCTTTATATACTAAGCTAGGCCTCGTGGAGTCCGTATAGGTTTAGAGGAGATTTCCTATTATATCCTGCCTTGTACGCCAAGTCTTGGACTCCAAGTCGGTTCAGTCGTCGATGCCTCGGGTGGACCCAGCGGGCTAATGTTGGGCCTTCCGAGGCTTCTAGTGGGCCACCGGTATTGACACACACCGGGTACCCTCACGGAGGGGAATCATGGGGATATTCCCTCGTCACTTGGCAACATCATATAGCTAGCAATTTGCTATACTATTAACCATATGCTCTTAAGGGTTGTATCTTATTTAATGATTTTGGCCTCATGGATAGATGTGATTGGTTTAACAATGCTTTTTGCATATGGCCATGTGCAAGGGTTGTATCTTAGCTAAGAGCCTAAGGCTGGTCATAGTAGGGAGTAACTTAGACTAGTAACATGCACATATTATTAGTCATTGTTATTACCCTCATAGTGGGTAGTGTCATGTGAGTAGTAACATAGGAAGGTTCATTTATTACCTTATAGACTCATTTTTCATTGAGAACCGCTATGTGATGGTAACATATTATGTTACTTTATTCATCTCTCTCCTCTTTAATTGTTTATCACATCATCTTTTTTTCTTATGTGGCATCTATGTTACTACCTATGTTACTCCCACTATGAGCAGTCTAAGATACAATCTCCCTCTCTTTCTTCATTAAGTGTTATGTCATATAAGCAAAATGCCTATAATTACGTGCTAAGATACTAGCATTGGGAGTGCCCTTATGTGGCAAGTAGTTAATGAGGAAACAGATGGTTGTGATAACATAATATGATACCGTAACATAACGTTTCCCAAAATAAAACGAGTCTACATCTAAATAAATGAAGGTTTGCATGATACCACACATAAGTTACTATTCATTATGGAGGTAGTAACATAGTTTTTCCTGGCTCGTAACTCTCACATCGTTGCCGGTGATTTTTTACAGTGAAGCGCATGCTGGCTACCCCAAGGCGGCATCCGTGGCCACGAGCCAGATGCAACATCATGGCCCGGAGGGCGTCCACGTTATGGCAGAGATCCATGGCCTTCTCGTCCTCGTGGACGCGACTCATGAGCCGAACATGCACGGTTGCACTTCTGTTCATGCATGTCAGTGTTGAGCCATTGCATGTCTTATCGATGCTCATCACGAACCGCCCCTGATTAGTTGCTGCCTGTCGTACATCGTGTCATACACTCATACTACATATCGCACCGCCTAGACGCTCGTTGCCCACCGCCACCTTTGTGTCAGTTGCATCCATCGCCGTGTGTTGTGTGTCATGTCGGATACATGCACCGCATATTGCGCCTCTTTCGGTAACCTCCACTTGTTGGCGATTGTGAGACACTTCCAAAGTCGTGTGCGTCATCCAGGACTTTAGTGATAGTATGAACTGAGTATGTAAGCATACCTAAATACGAATAGATAATTAAGATAACGCCTAACCATAGTATTAAATCGTGCCCTTCTCCTTATGCCGACAGATGTCGAGGTGTAGGATGCGTTGGTGCTGCCGGTACCGCTATCAAGCCAGTTATCCACCTAGGAAATGATAGTTTTTAATAGCTTTAGCTTTAATTGTGATTTTTTTTAAAAAATTAGGCCTGATTTAATAGTTTTGTGCTACTCCTTAGGGCCGCATGATCCAGACCGAAGATCTCCCATGTGGACAAAAAGACGAGAGACCGGCAACCACCGTTCGCCGGACATGGTTTTGCCTACTGTCCTCCTTCGATGCCGATCATGGTCTCATCTGCCATGCAGATGGAACCATGAACCATGGCCCCGTAAGCACATGCTCTGGTTGTCTCTCTCGTCCTTGCTGTCCTGCTTTACGGTCCAGGAAGCCAGCAGGTACATTACGTACGTGTGTTCCCGCACTCGGCTGAATCCATCCGGCGCTGGGAAGCGGCAGGAGAGAGAGAGAGAAGGGAGCCGGGAGCGACGGGAGGAAGAAGCCGAGCAAAGCCAAGCCAAGCCAAGGGAGAGGATGCAGGCATGGCGGCGCGAGACGCGGGGAGGGGAGGAGGGTATGGAGAGCACTAGGCATCAGACTACTGATGTCTCCTTTTCATCAGACCAGTCCATAGCCCTTTGATCAGTTGCATGTTAATCGTCAGATCAACTAATAAACTTCCGTGCATGATTTCTGGATTGAAACATTAATCACCTCTCATGATTTTTGGATCAATTGCTATTAACTATCAGCCAATTTCAATCTCCTAATTTTATGGAAATAAATTTTGGATTTTAAGGAAACTAACAAACTAGAGAACCGTGATTCCAAGCTATATTCGTTTGCTTCCTTTCGAAAACAATGTTTCCAAATTTACAAGAAATTGCACCCATATGAAGAAATTGTTTGCTTTCAATTGTGGCAAACCTCATTTTTTGCTTCCAACCAAGAATATTATGTTTCCGGTGGCCAACATTTGTAGAAGATAAATGCTAGAGATTTGTTTTGCTGTTGAATTAAATTGTTACAATGAAAAAACCATCTACCAATGTTGCTTCGAATATACAAAAAATTAGCTTCCAAAATACAAAAAAATTGCTTCCAAACCACACCGTACTTCCTTCTAATAAAAGAAGATATTTGTTTCTATCGACACTGCTTACAAATTACTATATTGCTTCCAAAGAAAAAAAAATTCTTCCAAGGAAACAAACATTTGTTTCTATCATCATTGCTTGCAATAGAGAATTTTCCTCAAAAGGAAACAATATTTGATTCCAATGCTTTCATGTATAGATGGATTGCGTCACAGAGTTAGGTGACATAATACCACGATGTTACACCTCAAATAGCACTTCACATTCGTTAGGGCACACTGGCAGGACCATCAAAACACCGGTTTACCTTGCGAGCAAAGATCAAGTTGCATGGCACACCAGCGAGACCATAGAAGCACGGTCGCTTGGATGATGCATGCTTGAACATGGCACCACTATGTAGAAAGATGTTTTGAAGGTGGGACATCTACTCCATATGGGGGACGTCTGCAATCAGTGAGTCGACATCGATGAGTATATACATAGGCTCATCACTGACCTGCGACAACAACCTCCAACTTGTGGGAAATCATCATGTCGTGGTAAATCATCTCCTAAAAGTAACAAAATGAGACATAAGTATCATGCATGCATTTAGGTACGTAGCATGTAAGTTTGGAAGCACAAGAGGATTTGTGTTGAAGCGATTACTGTATGTAGCACATATGGAGAAAGTAATGAAACATTAAACATTAAGATGGAAGCTTAGAGAAATATAAGTTGAAGTACTTCCTAAGTAATAAAGAAGCATTCTAATTTAGCAATGTCATGACTCAATAGTTATGAAGAATCTAGAAAGAAGCATCACATGAGATCAAAGAAGCACTGCTTACGGGAAGCAATATTTTGATGCTATCATAATATGTACGAGAATTAGTGGAAGCAATAAATTCGACTTCACAAATCATCATGGTTGGCCAAGATCATGGTTCGAACCAATTAAAAATATCAAGTGTTGAAAGGAACTAGCACGTGGTTAATACAATTGTACTGGTTGAACCTATGTTTATTTACGAAACAAATATATTCTGCATAAGAAGCATCAATATTTGGAAGCATTAGTTCATGCAATTGAATATGAAATACTCAACATGTGTCGTCCTCAACTAGGTTTCGCTCCTCCTATTTTTTCCCAATAAAAATATAACTATATTCTGCAAAGCATGACATTAAAAGTATACACATTATTTTACGAAATGGTTATGCCTTGTTGGTAATTTCATAATAACTGAGAGGGTTAAGATGTATACGTGGGAAATAATACTAGGATCATATGAAAACAAAAGGGCAATGTATATATTTACAACTTCGATAACAAGTGAGAGCAACAACAAAATGTAGTCAAATTTGGAAGCATTGTACAGAAGCATGAACCATGGAAGCAAACTATCTACACAGTAGAAGCATATGTAGTTAGCTTTCAAAGCATGGAATAATCACTACTACAGAATCTAATGCAAGACAAAAAGGAAGCATGATTGATAGGACTCAGTAGCTTTATTTTAGCACAACATATGTAAGGCGCATTGGAAGCATAATTTTTTTCATTGCTACCATGATTGGATGCAGAAGGATGTGCTTCACAAATAAATTAATATATGAATATAGGTTGTTTTGAATATAATTGGAATTTGAAAACATGAGTAAGAATGATTTGCTTCTAGGACGAAAAAATGGCAAATTAACTATGGACTGTTGCTGAAACTATATTTACGAAGCAACACATATACGATATTTACGAAGCATCAATTCCATGCTATCTCAACAACAAACAAGAGCATAAAGTGGAGACATGGTTGAAATGTCACAAACTCATTGTGACGAAGCGCACATATGGTACACAGGAAGCATGCAATTTTGGAAGCATTGTATTCATATAATGTCAATAATATTTTACATAATGGAAGCACATAATTTTGAAACTGGGAATTACCAATGTCTAGTGTCGACACCGAATCAAATGCGCTGGTTTTCGTTTCTTCATTGTCGAATGTCACCTAGGACATTAGGAAATGAATAAAAAAATGTTATGAATGAAATTATATGGGAGAAAGGGATAAAAATGAGGAAGGGTAATCGAGACATGTAAAAAAAATAGGAAGCACAAAAATACTGGATCTATGTATGAAGCAAAAAAGTAGGAAGCACACAAAATAATGTATCTAGCTCACCCAAGTGTGAATCATTATGATATGAAAGCAAAGATGCATTTCTTTAGTGAATGGAAACATAATGTAAACAAAGCAGCAACATGTATACTGGAAGCTCCAGAAAATTGAGAATGATGCACTACTAGTATTGTATCAAAGCATTACATTTTGAAAAGATCAATAGATAAAATTGCCGCCAACTATGGATTGATATGTTATAAATACAGTAATCAATTAAAAATATGATTCTGAACATTTATCAACTTCTTCATTCGAAAGCGGAATTTACAAGACCGTTAACCTGCGCGCATAGGTGTGGGTGATAGCATTGTGTACTATTACTTGCTAAAATAATTAATCGGATCCGATAAAGAGAGAGCATTACCTAAATTTTCAGAGGGAGGGGCTTTAATTTTAGGTTTAATTTTGAAATCCCATTCGATGCGACTTGGACGGCCTGGTAAACAACTACAAAATCTGTAGCAAAAACAAGATCAATTTGGGGGGAGGCGATCAACTCCTGTTGTAAAGAAGACCGTGCAAACTGAAAAATCAAATACTGCTCACCAGTTTTGCATCGGCGGAGATGTCGATGGGGTGTCCGTGCTGCTAGACGAGGAGGACGGATGGGGTAGGACGGATCCTAAGCAGGGTGGAGTGTGGGAGAGGATGGAGAGGTACTGGTCGACGAGGACGACGGGTGGCGCAGACGAAATCCGAGCGGGCGGCGTGGAGTAGTGAGGGGAGCAGGGGATCCGTGAGAAGTAAGGTCGTCGTCGAATCTATGGGGAAGCTGGCCAGATTTTCAGGTAAACGGAGGTCCGAGCGATGTTGGAAGAAGCGGATCCGGCCAACGCGTGCATTCATCGCTCGCCTCAGGCGGAGAAACAGGACGGGGATGGCAGCGGCAATGGAGAGAACTGGCGAGAAATTAGGGTAGTCTGGTGGGTTTTTTTTTCAATGAAGCACCCATAAATTTGGCCGTTTGATTTTGTTTAGATCCACGGTGAAGCATCGGTCTGATGGACGTTTGTCAGACTATATCTATACCTAATAATAAAGGGAGGTGAGTTTCTCCTTCCGTTTTAACCTTTTTGCAAAAAAGCCCCTCTATTTTAGATGAATCAACCCGCAGTCCAGTTTACATTGAAAAAAAAATCGCTGCTCTGTCAATTTCTAATGGGCCACTTCCGCTAGGCCCATAGCCGCTGGAAAAAAACGCCAGCCAAACCAGTGAGCACTTGGGCCTTCTGAAGGTGCTCCAAATATCACAAAAAAAAATTTACACGATGTTAATTTTTTTGTATCATTCATACCAAAATTCTAGATGTATCTAACTCACGAAAAAAAGTGTATCCGCAAAAAATTCTACATGTTTTACTATTTTGTATTATTTTAAATGCGTTTGTGCCTTTTTAAAACATATAAAGTTAATTATACATACATCATAGGAATTTTATCATAATATTAAAAAAAACTCACTTTGTTTTAAGCAGTATTTGTTTTTATTTAAAAATATAGCTTCAAATATCAGAAAAAAATGTTCACGTGATTTTAATTTTTTGCATCGTCCGTTCAAAAATCCTACATGTAGCTAACTCACGAAAAATTTACACATGTTTTACTATTTTGTATTATTTTCAATGCGTTTGTGCCTTTTTAAAACATATCAAGTTAATTATCATACATCATAGGAATTTTATCATAATATTAAAAAAATACTTTGTTTTAAGAAATATTTATTTTTATTAAAAAAATATTCCTCCAAGTATCAGAAAATAAATGTTCACGTGATTTTAATTTGTTGTATCATTCGTTCAAAAATCCTAAATGTAGCTAACTCACGAAAAATTTACACATGTTTTACTATTTTTTATTATTTTAAATGTGTTTGCGCCTTATTAAAACATATCAAGTTAATTATACATACATCATAGGAATTTTATCATAATATTAAAAAATCACTTTGTTTTAAGCAATATTTATTTTTATTCAAAAATATTACTGCAGATATCAGAAAAAAAATGTTCACATGATTTTAATTTTTTGTACCATTCGTTCAAAAATCCTACATGTACCTAACTCACGAAAAATTTACACATGTTTTACTATTTTGTATTATTTTAAATGCGTTTGTGCCTTTTTAAAACATATAAAGTTAATTATACATACATCATAATACTAAAAAATCACTTTGTTTTAAGAAATATTTATTTTTATTAAAAAATAATGCTCCAAATATTAGAAAAAAAATGTTCACGTGATTTTTATTTTTTGTATCGTTTGTTCAAAAATCCTACATGTAGCTAACTCATGAAAAAGTATACCCACAAAAAAGCCACGAAAAATGTTCACATGTATTAACATTTGTATTATTTTAAATGGGTTTGCGCCTTTTTAAAATATATAAAGTTAATTTCTCGTAAATCATAGGTATTTTCTCATAAGATTAAAATTGTCTCCCATTGTTTGAAGCAATATTTTTTATATGAAAAAGTATTGCATCAAATATCACAAAAAAAACTTCACACAATTTTAATTTTTTGTGTCATTCATTCCAAAATCCTAAATGTATCTAACTCACGAAAAAGTGTATCCGCAAAAAAAAACTAACCAAAAGTTTACACATGTTTTACAATTTTGTATTATTTTAAATGCGTTTGCGCCTTGTTAAAACATATAAAGTTAATTTTACATGCATCATAAGTATTTTATCATAAGATTAAAATTTTCACCCGTTGTTTTAAGCAATATTTATTTTTATTGAAAAATATTGCTCAAAATATCAGAAAAAAAATGTTCACGTGATTTTAATCTTTTGTGTCATTCGTTAAAAAATTCTACATGTAGCTAACTCACGAAAAAAATGTACCCACAAAAAACCACAAAAAATGTTCAGACGTATTAAATTTTTGTATTATTTTAAATACGTTTATGCCCTTTCAAAAGTTATAAAGTTAATTTTACGTACATCATAGTTATTTTATCATAAGATTAAAAAAATTTCCCGTTGCAACGCACGGGCATTGTCCTAGTAGATACAAAGGGTTTCCCGGAGGGTATTGTCGCCGGCCGCTGCGCCTATTTGTCTCCGTCCGCACTTAAATGCCACCTGGGACGTGACAGAAGGCGGCAGCGGGGGAGTCTTGATTGCCGCCATCAATACGCATTCATTTGCGCTGCCGCATCTCGCCACAACACTGGCATCCACGACGGGAGGGGAGGGGAGGACCAGACGCGATCGAGGATCGAGATTCCAGGGAGAGCTCCATGCCCATGGCCATGGCTGCATTCATGCGCGCGGCCACACCCGGACCCTACCACACCTGCTCGCTTGTCCGTGTAGAAGAAGGGAAGGATCAATGCATTGCAGGCAGCGAAAGATGATTGACTGTTCTCCGATGCTGTTGCGGGCCGCCACCTGCCTGCCTGTGAGACTGTGAACCGTCACCGATCTCAAATGGATGGATTCATCTCCAAAAACCTCGCCCCACACACACACTCCCACCCCTACAGTATAGCGTGCACATGGACGTATTCAGGTCGACACAGGCTACCTATGCACGACCAGCCAGCCAGACTGCATCATGGAGCTGGCTGGGTTATAGAGCCAGCCACGCTGAGCCCCTACTCATTCAGATGACCAGAAAGGAGTGATCTGGAAACTTGGCCGTGAACAATCACGGCAGCTGTGAGATTCTCTCTATCTCTCGGAGCAAAGGTGCATCGAAAGAGCACAAGAGAAATCGATCCACCAGCAGCAGCTCCACCCTCCCTCAAAAGAACGAAACTACCAAAGAAATAATCGGTGTACACCCCACGCTATCATGCCGCCTGACCTTTTTCTATGATATCAAAGCTGCACACGCGCGTTCTCTCTTGTCTCTTTCCCAGTCTTCCCCTTCTTTTCGAGCAACTCCATTATGTTTTACTCAACCACACCCATGCTGCAATGGTGATTCGGATAGAAAATAGGCTTTCATCCTCTTTTTCGATAAAGAAATCGAATAACGTACACAGCCGAACGATACAAGATTACGCATAAAAAGAACTACACATAACACCTCACGCTACACCCTAGCACACTTGGGTTCCACAGCAACACCCTCAAAATGAAAGACGGCGCATCGCCGTTGCTGAGTCCAGTCGGTCAAAGTTCATAAACGGGGGTCTTGACGCGGAAAGAAAAACCACGACAACGTCTTCAAAAAGTGTGCGACACCCGTCGCCGGTGCCAAGGCACGGAGCTGTCGCTCGGCAACTCATGTGTGCCATCGATGCCATCAGATGGAGCGCAAGGAGGTATAATCCTCATATCCTGAATAGGACACCGCCCCTACGTGAAAGAGAATGCACGGGCTACTCGATGCAGGCACACCCGGGGGAGAGCCGGCACCACCAAAATGGTGCCTGCTGAAAAGCAACCATGTGGTCCACCATCTAGGGCCGCTGCCCCGACATCGCTGCCCCCAAACACCGCCACCATCCACGTCACGAAACCTCAACCCCGGTAGGACGAGTAGACATTAGTTGTTCACTCAGTGCTCGACATCAATCCTCGGATCTGGGTTGACCCTCCACTTTAGGAGACGTCGACGTATGTAGCCCCATCCAATCCCCATATCGGACCGAGGGTACACGATCCTAGGACTACCAATGACTGCTGTCAAGCCCTCTCGGAGCTCACACGAAACCAAATCAGTGGTCCAAGACATCGATCTATAGGACTGATAGCAATGCCAAGTCCACCACCATTGCACATCCCACCCGTGATGAGATCGTCCACGGAGGCAACCCAGACCAAGCCCAGCCTCGCCTACCCGGGGAATGAACCCCATCTACCTCGGGCCCAGATCCAGCCTGGCAGAGCACAAACCCTAGGACTGTGCCGCCACCGCAGGCCCGATCCCTGGAGAAGAGAGGATGACGCACCGTCGCTCCACGCCGCCAGTCGGACCGCGGCCGCCACAGCTAGCACGAACCCGCACCACAAAATCCAGCCTTCTCGTCGTGCAATCTTAGCACGCTTCCCCTGTCGACCAAATCTGGTCATCGCAGTGTAGGCATGCACCACCGCCATAGCCGCCCTTAGCCCACACCGCCCAACAGGACAGACTGGCAAAGTTGCCTCCGTCATAAGACGATCGCTGCCCAGATCCATCGCTGCCCCACCGGACACGCTCGACCGCCACGCCGATCCACACAACAACCACGACGGGTCGCTGCCCACAGCACACGCCGCCCATCGAGCACGTGCATCGACCACCACTACCGACGCTCACAACCGGGGAGGCCGCCGCCGTCGAACCACGCCACCGGTTGGCCACCATATCTGGAAATCGCCCTGGAAGACTCCCAGCCGAAGCATCCATCATGCCCAGCAGCAGCAGCCCGCCTGCTCCGCCGCCCAGAAGCCGTCACAGCCCCGGTGCAGACATCCCGACGTCCTCGTTGAGCGGTCGCGCCCCGCGTTGCGATCCGTCGCTTGAGGAGGAAGAGGGAGTCCACGCAGACCACCCACGCCGGTCGGGCTTCGCCCCGGCGGCGCCTCCAATCGGCGGATAGGGGGAGGGATGGGGAAGGGCGCTGGAGAGGTGGCGACGGCTAGGGTTCGCCCGGTCTCTCGTCCTGGTTTCTCTCGGGCGTGGGCGCAGATGAGGTATGGGTTTACTCACCTTTATAATTAGGATGAGTAAGAGCATTTCCACATAATAAAATAACATAATATGTTATCATCACAAACAGTGATTCCCAATGCGAAATAAATCTATAAAATAATAAATGAAGGTCTATGCATTATCATTCATATGGAACTACCCACTATGAAATCTAGTTGATACACCGCGCGTTGCTGCGGGAACTATTAACAAATAATTTAATATTTTAAAATATGAGAAAAAATATGAAACATTATAAAATGCTTTTTGTAGGAAATATTGTTTAGATTGAAAATCTAAGAAAAATTAATGGAAAATTCAAAAATGTGTGTGATTTTTTTTCTTAATTTATTACCTAAATAATATATTAGCGACATGATATGAGATGAAAACAACGTTGAGTAAAGATAGTGAAGACATCATCTTTAGCTAAACCTAAAACAACGATAGCAATTACGTATAAGCATTAAAAATATTGCATAAAAAATAAAATGTGAGGTAACTTATAATTTGATTTTCTATAAAAAAAAGTCACTTATGAATAGTGAGGTTGAGTACATAACAAATAATATTTATTTTGTGAAATGTTGCATGCGCATGCAGATTTAGTGATAGCATTTGCATGAAGAGTTGGTCGAAAAAAACAATTACATGGTGGACCTACTTGATGATGTAGATAACTTGCATGTCAAGACAAATAGGTTAATGGGGATGATTATGAAAGATTATAAATTAGTTTTATAAGAAATATTGTTTAGATTGAAAATCTAAGAGAATTTAATAAAAAAATCCAAAAATGTGTGTGATTTTTTTTATTACCTTAATAATATATCAGCGACAAGATATGAGATAAAAACAACGATTGAGTGGAGATAGAGGAGACATCATCTTACATAAAATAATTTTTATATGATGGACATATTTGCTGATATGGATAGCTTACATGTTAAAAAAAGTATGTTAGTGAGGATAAACTATTTAGGTATCTTACATTCTTAAGAAGTTGCTCCCCACTACTACCAATTCTCTCAACATGCACATACTCCACCTCATCATGCATGCCACATCACTCTCCACTGGCATATTTCTCTCAACATGCAAGCATGTCACCTCATCATCTAACATGCATGAGAAAGACCCACCTCAATATGCCACTATGCATAATAAAAACTTAAATGCAACATGCATGCATGGAAATTTTTATTTTATTATGATATTTATATTAAATCAATATATTAGTTTAAAAGTTATTATTTCAAATATACATGCTTCATTTAATCAAACATTTTCACTGAAATATTTTGCAAAAGAATTCCGCAACAACGTGCGGGGCATCATTTAGTTGTAGATAGTGAAGCTGCTCCCAATACTCCACCTTATACTGTTGGGTTTCAGGCAAACACAGGGAGAGACTAATTCAGACTCAGGTGTTTGCGTTATCGCACTGCTTGCAACCTTTCCATTTCTTCTCTCTTCTTATTCTGTTACAAGCAAAGGGGATGCGCTTGGTAGTTAGATCCTACCTTTGACGCCATGATCCGATTATTACTCGAGCCATCCCACGAGCCCAGAAGGGGTCCATCCATGACGCTACAAGCACGCCATGCGCTAACTACTCTGCGTGTAGACATGCCTAACTAAAAGAGCCTAACTAATTACGCACGTGAAGAATTGAACCTGGGACCTCATGATATAGGAGCGGCATGAGCTTCCACTTCGCCCAAGAAAGTTTTCTGTTATGGTCGGGTTACATACTTTATGTATTATACGTACAGGCGGATGATGTACTGCCTTACTAGAGTTGCTTCCAAGCCGGAAGAATATTTATTTAATTATTTTGAGGAAATGATATTTCACACTTCTAAAAAAACTGAAAAAAACTACACACGCGTAAATTTTGGTGAACATCTGTAAAATAATAATAATCTTGAATAATGAAACTGTATACATAATTGAAGAAAATGAACGAAAAATGGACACGTACATACCTCATCGCATAGACGTAAGTATTTCAAACATACAAACATTTTTTTCCTAGTTAACTAAAAAAATAGCACATATGTGTACGTGCACGCAATGGTAATATGCGTTTCACTCAACTTATTTATTTCTTCAATTAATTACGTGCATGTTTTGATTATACTAGACTGCGTAAAAATACTTGTTTTGTTTTATTAATTATATAAAAATAAAACACTTATAAATATGTAATCTGCCATTAAATAAATATTATGGTGTATGTAAAAGGCTAACATATGGTGTGCTATTTTTCAATTTTTTCCTAGTAGGTGCATCTGCAGTAGTGACATAGTGTACCCTGTGTTTTTCAACCGTACAACCAAGTTTATCTGGTCTGGTGGTATGCTTGTGCGGAAAGTGAAGTTGGAGACCACGGTTCAAACCCTGACTTTGTTTTGCTAATGTACTCACAGCTGGGTCCTTGTAAACTTGGTGTCAAATTAAAACATGATAAGGGGTTCTTGTTTTTACACCTGAAATACAAGTTAGTGGATGATGAAATAGCATTTTACAACATTGTGGACCAAACCTTCACAAGGTATACAAGTTTATGGACCCCTAGTGCTTTTACCTCTAACTAAAACTAACAGAAAGCTTTGTTTAACTTATTTAATGCATTTAACACTTTGCATTGAAAATGGACTAACATAGACTATAATAATATGTGCATGTTACTAATCTAATTTACTCGAACCCTGACTGCGCGACGCCTTTGTTTTTCTGCCTATTGTTTTGCTAATGTACTCACAGCTGGGTCCTTGTAAACTTGGTGTCAAATTAAAACATGATAAGGGGTTCTTTGCCAAATATATAGTGCCACATGTCAACTTTGTATTGGTTTTGGGCTTTTTTACACCTGAAATACAAGTTAGTGGATGATGAAATAGCATTTTACAACATTGTGGACCAAACCTTCACATGGTATACAAGTTTATGGACCCCTAGTGCTTTTACCTCTAACTAAAACTAACAGAAAGCTTTGTTTAACTTATTTAATGCATTTAACACTTTGCATTGAAAATGGACTAACATAGACTATAATAATATGTGCATGTTACTAATCTAATTTACTCGTCACTATGACCAACCTAAAATCATGAGTGAGGTTGAACCAAAACATTTTGTTCTTAAAACCCATTTCATCCCAAGATTCATATCTCTTATGTGTTTAGTGGCATACCATAATTCATAACGGAACCAATATGTGACGTTAAATCTTCCTAGCAATAATTAGCCTCCTCAAATCAGCCAACCATCACATTTTTTTTAATATTGTGGCATGAATTACCTTTTAATTCTTCTAATGAATGCATGTTGTTTCTTCTTTCTCATAATAACTAATGCTCAATGTTTATTCTATGCATGTCGTTGTGATTGCGTTGGTCTCGCTAATTAAAATGCATGCAACATCCTCCATGCATGGAGAAGTAACTGTTGAGGAAAAGGAGGAGGAATGAAAGCTAAGGACTTTATAAAAAATTAATTAGGGACCTAATTAATATTTAGATGATATATTAGATTGAAGAGCCGACTAATCTCACCTGGAAGAAGTAATTACAATCGTCATCCATACCGTATAATTCCACGACAAAGCTCACTTGTGTCTTGTTTCTCGATAGCCATCGCCCTACCTAAGCACCAACCGCTTCGCTACTTGTTGGTTAGTTGAGACAAGACACACTCCCCCCTTCCTCTCACATGTCCCCTAACTGCCCACCATCGGTCGATACATCATAGCCGCTGCTAACGTCATTCCGTCTCGCCCTATCTTGTGGATCCCGCTTCACTCACCTTTGCTCCTCTACGCCAAGATGTGTTCGTCCTTAATTCTTCTTCCATGTCCCACCACATCCTCGGGGCACCAACCATCACGTCCCACGTTTTTGCGCTTCCATGCCTCCAAACTGATGGGTCCAGTTGTGGATGTGCACGCCAGTCTCCCTCGTTGTGGACCCACGATCGACGCTCGGGGTGTCGTCCTCCACACCCTGCGCGGAATAGATCCACGTTGACGTGCCCTCACTGAAGTGGACACACCATGCTGCTTTTCTCACACCTATGGTCATCGTGTCTCGGTGTCACTCATCACACATGCCCAAATATGTTGCCATTGACTCCCCCTTACCTGCTACTACCGCTTGCGCAGAAAGAGGCGTTGCCTTCTACTCTGCCGCACTACTACCTCCTTCTCACCTGGTTGCATTGGTGGTTTCACCTCTTTTTCGCGAATCTAAAGGGTTGTCCCCACTTGCCACCATTCAGCCAATTCTATCGATACTTTTTGCTTCGACATGATGCCTCGCCACGGTGTTGGATGAAGAGTATGACTACATTGCGGTGTCAGCTATAACACCACAACATGATATTTTTCATGTTTTATGAAATGTCAAGCACAAAATGTGTGCAGTAATCCTATGAACAATTAATTGCTTTCTGATATACTAGATTAATGCACCAATCCATTGTCGTAAATTATCCAATTACCCCATGAGTTTTGTATTGGTTGATTCAAAAGTAATTATTATATTAATCCATGTGCAACAGTATTTAAATTGGTTGGGAGGCGACAAATGTGTTGAATCTATCTTCTACCATGGACAAATTATTGATGTTGTATACTTTTCATATTATTTATGTTTCATATTGGTCGCTACAAGTCTCGCATATACACAATTACTAGCATTGTTATTTTCTTTCCATGTTGGACATGCCAAATAAGAATTGGAGACAGAAAAACTCTTATGCAATGCAGTTTCATAATTATTCTTGTCTGATATAGAGCTACAAACCAGTCTTTACTAAAGTCTAAAATATATTTCTTTTATACTAGCACTAGCTCCGGAGAATGTCTTGCTTTCCATGAAACAGAAAGGTAATATTTGGTTTGTGTTTACCTGCAGTTTTGTCACCTACGATTAGATACATGTTGTGTCACTGCACATTGTCAATATTTATACATATATTTTTATTCATGTCAATGAAAAAAGTATTTATGAATAGACCTTGCACAACTTCACATTTCTTAAATGAAACTAACTCAGTGGTATCAAATTTATACATATGAATGCGTTTGATTTTGTTTACATTTAGTAAATCGCAAGTGGAAAGTGTGATGAGATTCTTGTCATACTGGTGACAGGAACATTGTACCCTTCTAGTTATGTGATGAGGTTTTTCTTATGTATAGCAACCAAACTCTTTTTCACTACGATTGTGAAGCTTCAAAATATCATTGATTTACTTATGTGCTTGATGCTACTAGGTCCATCGCAATGTGCCAAAGTAGAAATTGTCGTCAATTGGGACGACATGGGTGGTGAGTGATCAACAAGACAGAATGAATATTATTAGATCATGTACAACGCAAGTGCTTCCGCGGATGCCTCGGAAAAAAAGATCCGATTTTTGTAGAAGCAGATGCTTGAATAAATGCTTAGAAAGTGGGATGAAACCCAAGTTTGGCTTCCAGTGCCAAGTTGTGCTTAGAAGATAACTGCTCTCATTCTCTCATGGGCACTACATGTTTAAACGAATTTAAGCACCTATATACAACACTTAACATTACGTGGGAATTTGTTTTTGTAAAATGCATCAATACTCTCTTTCTTTAGGGCGTGTTTGGTTGTCGCATGAAATTGCATGAGGTCTTATGCATCAACTCATCCTATCCATGTTTAGTCTGTCTCATCTCGGTTGTCTAGTAAATGCGCGAGCCAAACAGTAAGGAAAGTGAAAGCTTATACGAAAGTAGGTGAGGGTTGATAAATTTGTATGTTGTTGTGTTTAGTTGTGGTGCATGTGGTGTGAGAGAACCATGCAAATGTTAAGAAATCCTTTTCATCTTATTTTGCGTGCGTACTTGTACGAGGAGAAACGATCGATTTGGATGTTCCTCTTGACCCAGGTTTAGAGCTGTATTAAGCATCATGGTGACGAGAACTTAGAGCCGTGTTTACTACCAAAGAACTAAAAAAATGGAAGGTCGTCTTCTACCTATTTCTACCAACTTCCATTCAGACCCGCATATTTTTTTACCAGGCAACCAAACACAGCCTTGCAATTTCCATACAAACCCACCTACTTTTTATCAAGCAACCAAACAAATGTACACAGCCTAATCGAAATTGACTCCTAAGAGAGCTCCAATTACATGTATGAGATGAGGGCATATAATTTAGAACTAAATCTACATGATTTTGAGGAAAATATAAATAGCACTTTCAAAATATGTTACTTACTGTATTATATTGAACTTTTGAAAATTGTAATGGACAAACAGTGGTGAATGTGTCTCAGGATTGTAAGGGTGGTCTTGTAAAGAGTTAGACAGTATAAAACTATGTCCTTCTTGTAGATTTTTTTAAAGGGAGGCAGATTCTTTTAAAAGCAATTAGTTGATTCAAAAAAATTACATGTCCAATAACTTAGAAGTAGGATGAACGAGGAATTTTTTTCTCTTTTCCTAAGCACTTTATACATGCTATGGACATGGACGTGCACGATTACTAGTAAGAAAAATGATAGGATGTCACAGTCCTGTGGTATACCACCTCTAGGCTCCAGATTTATTCAAATACAAGGGGGGCAAGTAGTCTGAACACCAAGTATTTACAGGATGTTGACACGTACGTAGTATGCAATGAGTCTAGAGCCGACAAAGGGGGTAACCCGTGATAATACCCGCCTATGCTGTTCATCGTGTTTCACAAAATGAAGGCACACAACAGTGTAACTCCTAGAATCATACATCAAATCTCTGGGCGTACAAACCGTATCTTTGCACTAGGTTGACCTCTGTAAAGCCGACACCACCCATGATAATATGCTGCACGCTTCTGTGTTGCTCCCGAAAAGCAGAGCCATCTAGTCTCAGATATCACCACCATGCGCGACATGCTGTTGTTGGTTTGCTCCTTCTTGGCTGTCCAAAGGCATGTACTGAGCCATGATGGCGCGGATCTCCGAATCCATGTAACTCTGCCCATAGCACACATAAAATATACTAAGACCATTTGAAAATAAATGTCAAATGTTAAGAGAGGACGATTAGATATGTTTCTTTACCCGTAGCCTGTATTTGTACACTGCATATGCTCCCACCCCAGCAAATACAAGCCCGAAGAAAATAACCCACATGAAGCTCCAGCCGACTGAGGAGGCAGCCTGCTTGCCTGCAAGGATTTTATAAACAGCATTAGACTAGCACTAAAGTACGAAGTAAACAAGTGATCAACTGAGACTGACACAATTCTAGTTGCTGATAACATTAGGTTAACAAAATATATGTACAACTAGAGTATCCATAGAAGTGTTTTGAATGCACATATTACCTCCGATCCATATTAATGGACTCAACTTTGTCATTCGTATGTATCTAGTTAAGTATTTAGACTAGATGCATGTGTATCTAGACAAACTTAAGTCCATTAATATGGATCGGAGGGAGTATATCATTTGTTGTTATCATTTGAGGTCACACAGCAAACTGGAATGCAACGTCACTGGGGTGCAGGTTGCAGTAAACACATCCTGCAGCTGCTGCTTCACTTGCCAGCACTTAAAAGTTAAACTGCGAGTGAAGTAACTTCTGTGAATAGAAACTACCCTTACAGTACTCAGGAATGTAAAGCCTTGGTGATCTGACTAATACCCTTGCTGGAGTAGTATATTGAAAAAGCTAAAAAAAGAATGTCTAATAATTCAACATATACATACATCAAGGAGAACATTGTGGCGGTAACCATTGTTTATTCAACAACTAACACATGCCCGATCTTTCACAAACTTATAGTGGACTGGGAAACAACCAGTCCATCATTTAAACTGAAGTATAATATCAAGGATCTCAAACAACAGGAAAATATAAGATCAACTCTCAAACAAAAGAAAGAATTTTGCTCAACTGAATAGGCGAATTTGCTTCTCATCACTAATGATATATACTGGTTCTTGCAAGACAAATAACTACTGTAGATAGCTATGTATAAATTATTTTGGTCAACTGAATATGCGAATTTGCTTCTCATCACTAATGATATATACTGGTTCTTGCAAGACAAATAACTACTGTAGATAGCTATGTATAAATTTCAGGTTAGGCTACTCACTGATGCACGTGTCTTGCTCTCTCATGTATAACATGTTGTTACCACCACAGCTGCATTCATAGCTTCCCCATGTATTTTCACAACTGCAGCCATTGCACTGACAGGCAGTTTTCGCTTTGCATTCATCAATATCTGCACATAGGGTGGATTAAGGGAATTTCAGAAATAATAATTGCAGAAGTCCTTGACTTCTCAAATTTTGGAATCTTCACTCTTCTCGCTAGGTGAGTATCAATAATAGAAGCCCAATGACCCAATAAATTCTCAACTAAAAGCAATTTATTAGTTTTCTCTAGAATATGTTGAGTCATGCAGAACTGACACAGACATGGATACATGTTCATGGTATTGGGGAGATACCAATACGGGGCATACATTCCCATTTTCAGAAAATGCCAATATGTGGTTATGTTTAACTATTTTAAGAAAATTATATGCCATAGCTAATTTTTATTGTATGCCCCAGTCACCTCGCATCTGGGTTGTTTGGCACGGGCACCGCACTTGCCTGTAGGAGATAAGTAGAGTTGGTGCTAGCGTGTTGGAACACGGTGCGTGGGGAGCTCACAACCGCCTACTAGTAACTGATACCACCTCCTAGGCGCCCAGGGGCGAAAGGGAGTGAGGTGGCTGGGGTCAGGACAGAGGAGACGCACTAGACAAGATCACAGGGGATGGTTAAATTACCCTTGTGAGTTATGTGCTATTATTGGTCTGGACTGGTATCCATCATGTACCTAACATGCATCGACACGTATCCAAGTTAATTTATTTTTATTTTTATATCTTTGATACCTCATGGATACAGCATCAGTATCACAATCCAGTACATATCAGTATCAATATGGCATTCAACACGGATTTGCCAGGCTTTGCAAATGTTGGTGTTCGATGAGAATGAGGTGTTTGGATGGTGACCAAAACCCACCATTACAAAAAAATGGGTCATAGCCAAAATTTTGGCTCTTGTTTGGATGATGGCTATTATTTTGGCATGCCCATGGCCTGTAGCCAATTCTAGTTCACTTTTCTTGCCAACATTGGCCAAAACACATGCAACCAAAACCTTGACCAAAATATTTATGAATAGACACACTGGCCAACTATGAAAATCATGAATGCGTTTGTCTTGATAGTACTTCTGTAACATCATTTATGTTTCGAAGAATGTGTCAGGTCCAAGATGACACAACATTTTACTAGAAAGGTTACCAGATAAAAATGTACTAGTTATTTATGCTCCCTTCACTCCTTCAGAATACTATTGTGTTCAATTCATGCAAAATACGTTTATGCATAATGATAAAGTACCTTCACAGCTTTTTACACCATCGCCCTTGAAGCCTTGTGGACACTTGCAACCTGTAGATTCTTCATGCTGCAGATTTTCTGGATTTAGTTTTCGCTCTTTTAAAGAATTGTGACTAGAACTAGTAGGTCTCATAATAACATCTAGTCATCTACTTACCGAGCAGGCAGATATTGTCTTCCCATTCTTAGTTTCTTTCCAGCATCCTCCATTGTTGATCTCACACCTACCAACACCAGAAGCTGATAATGGAAAATGTTAATACTAAGCTTACAAGGATGGTGTGCAAAAGTGAATCAATACAATGTATGGCAACCACATTGCCCCAGTAATAATTAATATGAAAAACCCATTACAGAAAACATTTTACCAAATTCAATAACATAAAATTCAATCAAATAACTAAATTCTCATAGTACCTTCACAGTTGGTATATCCATCCCCCGCGAATTTTACACCTTTTACAATAGGGCACTCACAAACACGCCCACGGAAGGTATCCTACATTTTGATATCCAGTGAATTAGAGTTATCCTACAAGACAAAAATAAATGAAGGAGAGAAGATGAAATATCAGAAGTATCATGAGCTCAAACTATACCTTGCATGCAGTGACATTATTAGCCTTGTCGGTCCAGCAACCTCCATCGTTCTCCAAACACTCATTTGTTTGAACATCTACAGTGAACAGGTAAAAGAGAAGAAAATAGTATTACACACTAGGGCAAGATCTAGGAAGAAATTCTACATTTAAACGAAAAAGTGAACATACCTTCACTCAAACAAATAGCGGGCTCAGTTGTCTCCTCAAATCCTGAACAGATTGCCTTTAGCACAGCACCTTTGTCCAACTTACCTGAAAACAGAACTAAACTGTAACACAGACAATATCAGGAGGGGGGAGGGGGGGGGGGGGGGCAAAAACCGGTAGACAACCTCGGTATTGCCTGTTATTGACGACAAGGGTTGGCAGTATCGTTACATCTCCTCGTTTACCATGACCAATCTATAGCATACAAACATAGAGCTGAATTACCATAATTTGATGAAAAAATATGCATAAACAACGCACTATATCACAAAAAAAGGTCATTCTTTCTCAATAAGGTCGTACTTGGGCATCTTGTTCTGCCTTTAGAATCGGGTTTTCCTCATCGGCTTCAGGATCTCCAACACACTTGTTTATCTTGTCCATGTCCAAACCTGCAAGGAGAAAATTTAACAGCAAATATGAACTCGGCAGGGTTTTTTCAAGAAAAATTAACTCTGCAGGCTTAGTAAATTAGCATAAAGAATAATAGAATGAAAAATTCCGTGATATGGAAATCAATGTCAATTAGACCTACCAAGTGACTTAATAACATGACTTGCGCAATCACGTGTATATTTCTTCTCCTTCATTGGGCACCTAATGGCAAAGTCATGTACATAATCCCACCACAACCATGGCTTGCCAGTGTCATTGGCAACCTTGAATACACAGACTTGATGTAAATTCTGAACCACAACATCCTTTCCATCATACCCTTTGCTGAAATCCTGCTCTGGGTCCGGTGCACAATATCTCCCATGATTGATGCACTGGGATTTGCATTGCTTGCTCACAGTAAAAGCTTCCGGGCAATACCATGTAATATAATGAGGAGTGAATTGTGTGTAACCCTTCTGCTCAAGAACTTGTGCAGTTCCTCTGAAGCTCTTCACAAAGTCCATTTGCATATCACATTTAGGACCACATTCATCATTACTGTTTGTCCAGAATTCATACTCTACACGCTCATCAGGATGGGGAAGGGATTCCCTCCAATCCAGGAGGACACTAACCATTTCACCATTTTTAGCAGATTTCTTAAGGTCCTCGCCTAGTTTCTTTGTTATCAGCACTGATGGAATAGTGATGTTTTCTAAGTGCTTTGTGCCAGTATCTTCTGGGTTGTCCATTGTGATCAAAGGCTCGTCCTTGCTATCCACAACAAGAATTGCTGCAGCTCCAGCAAGTTGTGCATTCCATGCCTTTGTTGTGAAAAAACATTCTGTTCAGCAGAGAGGAAATTAAACCAAGGAATTAGCATAATATTTAAGACCAGGGGAAAACACCAAAGAGAGTTAAGCAGTAAGATGCTAAACTAATTACATGTTTTAACACCACAAGCAATAACAGTTGTAACTTATTTAAGCAGGGAACAACATAACAGTTTTGCCCTGAAATATTACTAACTTAAATGTCAGATGGGTTCGTTGTAAAAACAAGAAAAGAATAGTGAAACAACAACATATATTATATCATCACACTTCCTATTCCAACCATTTAAATATGCGTCATTTTGTATTAGAACAAGAACACTGAGAAGGCTCCAAACTTACAAGACTCAAAACCAGGAACAAAACCAAAACAAGACAAGCAAAACCAAACCAAACAAAATTTAGCAAACTCTTCATGCACAATGACACACAATTTGAGGCGTATTCGAGAAAATAGAAAAAAAAACTAAGCAAAACATGTGCTAAGCCAACAAAAACAAAAGAATAGAAAGGCGAAAATAGGCGGCGTTAGCAGTTAGCACTAATATCCCGCTGGTGGCTTCCTACTCCAACTTTAACATCAAATTTTAACTTTACTAAAGCTAGACATTTGACGTGAAACTCCTTTTGCTATTGAAGTTCTGGATCATAGTACTTACTAGTTACAAAATTATAAGATGTGTTTCAGGCCATGCCTGTACCTTATGTAGCATGCTAGATGAACCAGTAAATAGTTTTTTAAGAGATAATGTGACTACAGCAGTCAGTAGGACTTGGGTTCTTTTCCTGGGTTGCAACAACTTATTTGTCCTCTCGGAACATCAACTGAGTTATTAAGGTTACTGATAAATAGTTGGAAAAGTAGCAATGTCATCAGTTCGAAAGTCAAACCACAATAACCCAAATGAACTGCTACCACAAATGTAGCTGCAAATCAAGCTAATCCCCCATGCCTTGCAGGCATGTTGCTGCCGCCCAGGTTAGTAGAGCATGAAACAGATAAAGGAAGATTCCTAGTGTATTTAAGGGAGCAGAAGCGTATTGGAAGCTAATGATTGATGGGATTCCTAATGAAGCCAATCGAAGATTACCCTAATAAATCCCCTTATAACTGAACAAACTTCCTTTTTTGTTTGAAACTATTAAATGACCAAACTAGTAAGCCAGCAGCAGTAATTAGTAATCACCGTGAGCAGCATCTATTAGAGTATAATAAATAAATAAGCAAAGCAAGATCCGAAAGAAAATAAAAGAATCACCTCCGCGGTCGATGAGGACGAAGTTGGGTCGAGCTCCAGACTTGTGGCCCTTGAAGGAGACGTCGAACTCCTTGCAGGCCTGCTGGTTGTCCTTGGGGTAGACGACCCAGCCTTGCAAGGTGCCCCCGTACTGCGGCAGTCCGAAGTTGCCGATGGCGCACTCGTACTTGCCCTTGAGGTTGTCCGGCGAGGTGACCTGCACGCTGTTCTTCTCCACCACGAACCTCCCCGCCACGGCGTCCGCCATGACCAGCAGCAGCAGCACAGCCCACCACGCCGGACCCATCATCCCTGCCTGCGACGGGGCAAAGTCTGGGCGCAAGAAAGGAATCGAGCCTTTGGGCGGAAGGAAGCGACGGAGATTCCCAGGGGTGGGAGGGGCGCAGATCTGCCGACCTACGGGAGAAAACAAATCGAGGCCGGCGGCGAGATCTAGCAGCGAAGCAAAGGCTTTAGTGTGGATGGATGGATGGGGGGGGGGGGGGGGGGGGGAGGGGTTGGACTTGGAGAAGCGCGCGTCCACGGCTGGAGGGCTGCGTGGAGTCGTCTCGTCGTCGGTTGTTGGTTGTTCCGTCCAAGCTAAACCCAACTTCTCTCCTTGGTTATTACGTACTAGCTAGCAGTCCGTTGGTGTCACTGTCGAGAGAGAGAGAGAGCGAGGCGGGGCGGGTCGGTTGCTTTGCCCTAACCTCGTCACGAAGTCTCGCAGGGGCTGCTTTCATTTATTCTATCCATCTACAGTATCTACTGCCTTTGAGATTCGCGCTCTGTCAACGGCTCGTCGTTTCCAAGGCGTGGGGAGCATGGGAAGCAAGCCACTGGTGCAGTAGCATCCCTTCTCATAAATTCGGGCGTAATGAATTTGTTGTGAGATACTATCAATAAATGAATGGATCAGGGTGACATGATATCTGTGTTGATAGCGTAGGACCCGGAGCGCGCCATATCGTGACTCCAAGTTTGTCGATAATGTTAAAAATAACTAGATGATGCCCGCACGTTGTTGCGGATTTTTTTTGCAAAATATTTCAGTGAAAATGTTTGGTTAAATAAAGCATGTATATTTGAAACAATAAATTATAAAATAATATATGAATTTAATATAAATAATATAATAAAATAAAATTCCAATGCATGCATGTTGCTTGTGGGTTTTTATTATGCATAGTGGCATATTAAGGTGGACATTTCTCATGCATGTTGGATGATGAGGTGGCATGCTTGCATGTTGAGAGAAATATGCTAGTGGAGGGTGATGTGGCATGCATGATGAGGTGGAGTATGTGCATGTTGAGAGAATTGGTAGTAGTGGGGAACAACTTCTTAAGAATGTAAGATGAAGTCTGCTTAAGGGGCATCTTCCACGCTGATTTTTAAAACGAATACCGTATTTGTTTATGGATAGATATTCACATCTACGCGCTAGCAGTTTAATAAAAATACGCTAAATTTTTACAAGTTCAATCGGATTTCATTGAGATTCGGATATAGAGAATTTGTTGCACTAGAGAAATGAAAAAGGCTTTGTGTCGTCTTCCTGCAAGGCAGCTCAGGTGGAAACCCTAGAGCCGCCGCCGTTGTCCCGTCCTCCACCACACTCCCTTGTCGCCGATGGTACACGCCCTCGGGCAAAGCTCGCTGACGGCGGCGGTAATGGTTCCCTTAGCGTTCTGCAGCACACCCCTCCCGTCATATCCAACTTCTGTAGCGCATTCGCCCCTTTCATCTTGAGCTCCGTAGCCTCTGGCCGGCCACCGTGCCTCGGTCCTCCCCTCTTGGAGCCTGCGCCGAAGATATTCTTCAGGCTCCAGGTTCGGCATGTGTGGTGAAGACCCTGTCAGTGCCACCATCCTGGCGCGTATCTGTTGACCATTGGTCCAGTTCCAGCCCTCTCCGATGCGCAGTGGAGTGGTCCCGCTGACGGACCCGCACCCCGTTATTGCTGGTGGTCCTGCAGCCTCTCGACTCGGCATGTGTTGTGCTTGCCATTCGTCCTGGCGCACGGTGGGAAGCTTACAAATCAAGGTGCGCGCTAGGAGAAATCCTTGGTCTTGTATGTACTAGATACGACCACGGCGACGCTTGATCGGCACCATTTAACCTCGTTGGGGTGGGGTCTTGAAGATGCATCTCATGTCAGCTTCTTGTTGCGGTTCCGAGCGAAAGCTCTGCGATGACGGTGCTCGTGGGCGCCATTTTCCCTGTCGAAGGTATCGCAAAGGAACCTTGTGTTGCTTGTTTGGGGGCGGCATTGAGCTTGTTTGGTGCCCTCGACTTCAGATCTGATTGGTCGTGCAAGCTTGGCTAAATTTGTTGGTGATGGTTTCGGTTTTGTCATGAGTTTCGTGTTACTGTTGCGGTCTTGATTGATTGGCCCCCTTCGATGGTGTAGGTCGCCTCCTCACCTCACAATGTCTTAGGTTGTCCCACTTTGCTGAGTCTGGGGTAAGGTTCGTGAATCTGATGGAATCTCGTCATGCGATGCCCTTCGATGGCGTCGGTGGAACTACTTGCAGTTTTGGCACTCAATCAGTCGCTGATACGTCTCAAATGTATCGACTTTACCAAACACTTTTGATATTTTTTTGACCTCATTGTTGCATGATTTGAATGAAACTAAGCCGAACTGACGTTGTTTTCAGCAGAGCTGCCTGTATGAATTTTTTATGTGCAGGAAAAATGAAATTTAAGCATCTCAGAAAATTCCCAGAAAATCCATGCACCAGAAGAGTCCCGGAGCCATAAGATGGGCCAGAGGGGGGCCACCCCCTGTCCCAGGCGGCCAGGCGGCGCGACCACCCCCTGACCGCGACACCACCCCGCCTGGTCAGGCGAGGCCACCCCCTAGCCCCCCTTCAACTGGTATTTTTACTCCCGATGAGGAAACCCTAAAACGGAAGTCGATACTTCAATTTTCGTCGCGGAGCCGCCGCCACCTTTGTTCTTCTCCGGGAGAGCTAATCTGGAGGGTGTTTTGGCCATAGTCATCGCCGTCGCCACTCCATCATCCTTCCATGTCTCCCCCATCCATGTATGAGTAATTCCCTGCTGTAGGCGAAGGGGATGGTAGGGATTGGATGAGTTAGATCATGTAATAGTTCGTCAGATTGTTGGGGGCATGTTTCCTATCGTCCACTATGGTGTTTATCATCTTTGCTACTACTTGTTGCTCTTCATGCTTTGTCACTTTGGGCCCGAGTGCCATGATTTCAGATCTGAACCATTTATGTTTTCATGAATATATTTGTGTTCTTTATCCTATCTACAAGTTGTATGCACCTATTATATTCTGGAACCGGCGATCTCAATGGTGACAGCTTGGGACACCAAAGGGATGGACTATAATTTGAGGATTCCGTGTATCCATTGATTTTTAATGCTTTGTTCCGGTGCTCTTTGACAGGAGCCCCTTAATCTCCATAAGTTCCTTTTGGACCCGTTGGCAGCGAGATGATAGGACAAAAGATGATGTGCACGTTCTTATTGTAAGCACGTACAACTACCCTTGGGATACATGCCTAATATTTGATATTTGCCTAGATGATCATTACTTTTCTGTGTGCCTTGTCCCATGTTAATTACATGTTATCTCTCATCCATGCAGCGCCCAACCATCCATTCCCCTAGCCTGCAGTGTTTTAATCCTTCTTGTTACTACTTGCTTTACTTTGTTGTTTTTACTTTCGTTGCTTTGCCACCACTATTTTTGTTGCCACCATCACTTCCATCACACCGTTACTACTAATAAATTGTTTCCAAGCAAGTATCATTCAGGTGCAGTTGAATTGAAAACTCAACTTTCAAAGCTTATAAATATTCTTTGGCTCCCCTTGTGTCGAATCAATAAATTTGTTTACTCTTACCCGCAAAGACTATTGTGATCCCCTACACTTGTGGGTCATCAGTCGCGCGAGCTTTGTGTCTGCGTCATTCTCTCGGCGGAGCAAGGCCCTTCGACTATGCTATCTTCACTCGTTGTGTCCTCAGCTACTTGTCGTTGTTTGGTAACGGCAGATGCCATGGGGATGACTAAAGAGGGGGACAAACCGAGGTTGGTGTCGATGGTACCGAAATCGAGAATGGGGACAAACACAGTGAGACACCGCGATGTACCCAGGTTCGGGCTCTCCGTAGAGATAACACCCCTAGTCCTGCCGAGCTAGCTATATGCAATAACTCTGGCTACAATGAGTGCTCCTTGAGCTGTATGAGAGGAAGGAGAAGAGTGCTCTAAGCACAACTCTCTCCTTGCTCCCTCTCTGGTGGGTGAAGTTGCAATAAGTGCTCCGTCCTCCCTCATGCAGGAGGGGTACCCGGGGCTCTTATAGGCTGAGCCCGGGGTACAAAGGTAAATGTACAAAGGGGAGGACCCAGCTGCCAGCCTCAGACGAGCTGGGGCCCTCAAATCGTGTGCTCCCGGATGACCCAGTGTAGACTTGCGGCCCTCCATGCCGCTAACTTGTAGGTCTTTCTAGTGAACAGTGGAGCTAGGAGCTTGGTCATGTCAGCCTGTCTGCGTGATCGGCGCTGGAGGAGACCGCACGCCTCTGGCAACCCGGATCTCCTGGGATTGCGCACTGAATGAACTTGTACCAGATTCTTCTTGGACGTTGCCTTGTTCTTCGGCCAAATGATCCTAGGTGAGGCCGATTGCACTCTCTTGGGGTAGTCGGTCTCCGACCTGATCAGTTCGGCCCACTGCTTGCTTGGTCTTGATTGGCTCGGCCTTGATCAGATCGGCGACCATCAGGTCGGTGATCTTTGCCTTGACGAAATGTTTCTCCTGGGTGACCCTACCCGGGGGTCATTCCCACGACAGTAGCCCCTGAAGCTGCGGAGGTCCCGCCGAACTAAGCGACAGCAGGGCCTGCACAGGTTCCTCCATACTTCTCTTGAATCTTGTATCTGCTCTGCTTTTCTGACCGATTGCTCTCAATTGGCCGACTGCTTGCAGTCTGCCGATTGCTCTTGTTCTTCTGACCGATTGCTCTCAACTGGTCGATTGCTTGCAATCTGTCGATTGCTCTTGTGATGTTTGCCGATTGCTTCTTCCCCTCAGCCGATCTGGCCAACGGTTAGTTTGACTGGAATGTTGACCGAAAACTTGCCGCTTCAAATTCGCCGTGGAATGCGAACCGACGTGCCATGATGGACGTGTCATAACCGCCACCTCGAGCCACGCGCGCACATCCAGTCCCATCCGCCGGATCCTCTGCGCTCCGTCCTGATGTTGCACTGGAAATACACGCGGCCACACCGACCACAGAGCTGGCGCACCGGATCCCACCACCGCCCCGCTGGCCCTTTAAATAGCCCGAGGGGGAGGATGCGGCACACACTGCCCACTTCATCTTCCTCCTCGAGCACTTCTCCTCTGCTTCCGCCGCCGCGATGCCGTGCGCTCCACCGCTGCCGCTGCCAGCACCGAGGCTTAGATTTGTCCCAACGACCATCTCCTCGCTGCTCTCCGCCGCCAACGCCGCCACCACTCGCCGTCGCCATTGGTGGACGCGGTTCTCGGTGTCCGCCGCAGCCGCCGCCGTCTTCGTCTTTATAACAGCCCAAGAGCAAATTATGTTTTCATGATGTAATTTTGCTTTCATCAATGCCTTTGAAACTTGTTATGCTGCAAGAGGATGTAATTCCATGTGATGATTTTAAATGCCAAGAAGTTTTGAGTTCATTTGATTTGCTTTTGAATTCAAACAAAGTGGTTTAAGAAGGGTGTTTGAGGAATTTTTCTATGTTGCATGCATGCTCCCCTTGACCCCAAACTTGGCATAGCCAATTCTTTCCCCTCCCCAAGCTTTTCAAAAACCTTGCACCATTTTTTCCACCTCCAAAAATGTGCGCCACAGTTCAAAGTGAGTTTGACTTTAAAAAATGTCCCCACATTTTAGTTGTTCCAAAATTGGCAAACCAATTTTGCAAATTGAAGAATATTGCAAGGATTATTTATCCTATTTTTGGGTAATTTAATCTCTAGAAAATCTCCCTAGAAAATTCCTCCAAGTGTTTTCTGTTTTGGTAAATAGAAAATAGGCAAGGGGTTTTCTTCTTTTTCTTCCTTTGCCAGCCAGCCCAGTTGGTGTAACACCCTCGGTTGCTTGTAACAGTAATCATCCTTACTGTTGATCATCACTGTTGGATTATCACTGATTGATCTCCCTTGTCCTTGATAAAACTTTGTGATGCTAATGATCAAACCTTGTTGTGGTTGATCAACACCCCATGCACCATGTACTTGAGCCCTTGGGATCAAAACCCAAAGCCAAATGCACCTTGCTCATCTAACAAACCAAACCCTAGTTGAAACTTCTTTGAATGAAAAATAAAACAAAAGTGTTCCAATAAAGTTGTTCCAAAAATTATGAAACCATTTTTGTAAATTGCCTAAAATCATTATAATCATGTTGGACCAACTTTGGAAATTTTTGAAGTTATAGAAAATTCCAAACAATTCAAACAGTAGGTTAAAACCCTTACTTTGGGCATTTAATATTTAAAAGAAATATCTAATGATTTTCTTTTGCTGCAAAAACTTTTGTAGCACTGATATATAATGTTACACTAATATTGGGACACCTAACACATTTTACAAAATTGCCTAAGCTTGGAAAACAATTACCAAAAGAGTAATACAGAAAAGAAATGACACAGAAAATTGGAAAATCACGAAGTATCGCCCTGAGCAACGGCCCACCGCAGCCCAGCCCACCCCACCCCTTGTCTTCTTCCCCCACCTGCTCCCGTACGGCGGCCGCCGTGGGCACGCCGCTGCCAGGCCGGCCCCGCCTCCACCTGCTCCCTCCCGGCGTCGACGCGATAAGGGCGACGCCCCCGACCCCCTGGACACCCTCCCCCTCCCTTTCCTCTCCTCCTCTTCTAGCACGCCTCGGGGAAAAACTCCCGAGCGCCGCCGTCGCCATTGTCGTGGCCAGACGTGGCCAACGGGCATGGTCCGCCCCGAGGTGGTGTCCAGCGGCTGCGCCTTCGTCGTCTTCGTCGACTACAACGACTAATCGAGCCCGGGGAGCACCGCAGGCGTCGCCCGCGTCTTCTTCCTCTACTCCGTCCGCGGCAACCTCAACATCGATTCCGGCCACCTCGCACCTCCGTCGAGCCCGCTGCCACCGTCTACACGCCCCAGGTGAGCTTCTCAACCGTCGCCAACCGCCCTTTGAAGCCCTTAGAGTCCCAACGCGAAAGCCCCCTTTTGCTTGCTCCGGCCTCCGTGGTTCGTCGTCGTAGCCGTCGGCCTGGTCCGCCCCAGCTCACGCCAATGACACCCGCGTGCTCCCCATGGACCATAGGGTCGATCCCACCCCGTAGAGCGTTCGATTTCTTCGCCTGTACCAAAGTGCCATTGGAGCCCGAGAACCCCCTCCGCCATTGTTGAGCTCGAGCTCGTGCCCGTCCACCCCAAGCCACCGCACCGCCACCAAACTCCTCCCCGTGGTCGTCCGCGTCGATTGGTACCAGCCGCGCCTCCTCCCGTGCACCACAGCGAGGGCAGCATCAACCTCGCCGGTGACGGGCTCCGGTGAGCACTCCGGTGAGACTGACCGGTGGGCCCCCGTCGTCAGCTAGGTAATTAGCCCTAATGACTTTGGCCCCAGTCACTGACTTGTGGGTCCCCTGGCCGTTTAACTTAATTAAAACAAGTTTAATTAGCACTGGAGTCAATGACACCTGGGCCCCCTTTGTCAGTTTGATTTTTAAAGATTTTAAAAGAAATTCCAGTGGCTGACATGTGGGTCCAGAGGCATTTCTGATTTAATAAAATGTTTTATAAATAAATAGAGGCTGACATGTGGGTCCCACATGTCAGGCACTGTTTTGGATAATGTTTTGGATAATGTTCTGGATAATGTTAAATAAATAATAAAAGAAATTCAGAAAATCATTTAAATGATTTAAAACTTTGAAATTCAATAACTTTTAAACCGTAACTCGGATGCAAAAACTTTATACATGAAAATTGATCAGAAAAATATAACGAATACGAATACGCTATCCGTATGCCTATCACACCCCTCTAACACAACGAACATCGAACCGTTCCCCCTCCGGACCGGGAGTCCGATAAATGGTCCGGTACTGTTAGAGTGCCCGGATGAATTTATTCCGAACACGAATGTTTCTCGGAATAGATCAACTAGCACGGATACACACCCCTTATGTTTGTCCGGTACCCACGACACCTCCGGCTTGATCCTTCCCCTTCCGGACACCCTGTCCGGTAATCATCCGGAGCCGGTAGCTCATCCTCCGATGAATTTCCGTTCCGAACAAAGTACATTGCACTGCGTTAGAATACCGTTAACATTTCATCTGTCATGTCATGCATCTGTTTGTATATGCTTGCTGTGTATTTACTGTTTCTTCCCCCCCTTAATCTCCGGTAGACCCCGCTGCTGCCGTCGACTACACCGCTACTGAGTACGACTACCTCGTCGACGACCCTACTACTACCGTCGAGCTTCCAGGCAAGCAGAGCCATTCTCTTCCCCAGATATCGCCTATCTTTCCGTACATTTCTTGCACTAGGCATTGTTACTGCTGCTGCTACGATTACAATCCTATTCAATTGCATAGCCTATTTTTGTTGCCCCTTGATGTGCCTTCCTTATCCTATGTTGCCTTTAAATATTTAGATATGATATTCAGTAGTGAGCCCTGCGCATTATTTGCTAGGATTAGATAGAGGGCCGTGATCACTCAGGGGAGTGAACGCGGATACAAATATTATAACTGCACAGGTACGGTACAATGCAGACACCGTCTAAGGCCCCTATCTGGGTTATGCCTAGTCACCTCAAGTATGAGCTATCAAGGAGTAATCCTTGTACTCCACTCGAGGCTGACTTTGTCTTACCGCCTTAGGGTCCTGAACAACGGTTGTCCTTCAGGTAAGAAGTTGGGCGACCCAACGGTGCCCGCAAGAGGTATTATGACGGGACGACAGGGAGGGTACGACCAGTGTACCGGTGTGCTTGGCCCCTGATCGTTGGCCGCGAGAGTTACCAAAACCACGAAAGTCGAGCACCTCCAGGAGCACACGCGAGACAAGGTAAGGAGACGGTTCACCTTGTTGGTAACCGCAGTGACTTGGTGGGACGACGGGGCAGGCACCGATGTACTGGTGGTCCTGGCTACTGTCGTTGTCCGCGGGTCGGTTAAGTCGAGGCAACGATAACGGTTGTCACGCAGGTTAATTAAAATGCTAAATGGTTCAGTGAATGTCTTGAGTTGGCTATATGCCATGTACGCACTACCTACCCGTGGGAACTACGAGTTATGGGCTCCTCTGCTTCGTAGTGTCGTCCGAGGACTCTTCAGACGTCAGCAGTACCGCGGCCTGCGCCGGGAAGTGGTGTTGTCTTATTTTCTCGCGCGGTGGTGTCTTATTTGGATTTGCTTTAACTTCACCAGCCAGCCACGCACCGTGCAGGAGTACGTTCGGGTTGGGGTCGAAGGCCCGGCGTACTTAGGATTTAGACCGGCGGATGGCCTCTCTGTTGAGTTTGAAAGATGGGCTATGAAGGGTAGGATAGCCTTGGTGGAGCGTTCCCTAACAAGTTTCCCGCCACCCTGGAGATCCGTGCGTGTAGCGTAACACAAGTGCACCCCTGCAGGGAAGATTAATCTATTCGAATAGCCGTGTCCACGGTAACAGGACGCTTTATGCTGAAGCTGGATCTTACCACTATAAATTATTATTAAACTGTATGGTTCCGGGTTCTCTTCCTCGCGGGGATGTCGAGGAGGTGAACTCGGAGGCATTGTTAATTATTACAACTTATTATTATACAATGCTGCAGCAACTTCTGCTGCATTGTTACTTTATGCTTTATATGAACTGTTAGCTGATTCTTACCTCATGCTGCAAGACATCGTCGGAAGATGCTAGTCTTTGTTAGGCCTAGCTTCTTACCCTTGCTCTGGATTTCTGTCTTTCAGTCCACTATATACAGCCTCTTCTTTCCGTTGATACAATGCATAATGCTTAGTAGCGGACGTAAGACTCGCGGGTATACTAGATACTCACCTGCTTTATTTCCTTTACTGTTTTGCCTGATCGTCCGCTGCAGCCGACGTTGGAGCCCAGGAGCAGGAGTACCCCGGAGGCGCCTACTACGACGTCGAGTTCCCCGTTGACCAGGAGTAGTTCGGTGGATCCCATGCAGGAGGCCTCACCTTTTCGATCTGTATCTCTGATGTGATTTGTGCTAGCCTTCTTAAGGCAAAACTTGACTAACTATGTCTGTACTCAGATATTATGGCTTGTATGACTTATGTACTCGGGTCCGCGTGACCCCCTCTATTGTAACATATTTGGTTATCCTTTTGTGTTTAGTGTTGTGCTGTGATATTATCACCGTGGCACCCTAATCTCAGTCGTGTATCCTGTGTGTATGATTACTGTACACGGTCTGATTTTGGGGGCGTCCCAAGTTGGTATCAGAGCCGACTGCCTGTAGGAAGCCACCCCACCACTACCTGGTCGAAGTTGAGTCTAGACTTTGAAAAACTATTTTGCTAACTTAATATTTGGCTTACGGGCCCACATCGATGTCACTACGTGTGATTTCTATGGTATTAGGATCCTTTTCTCCTTACCTATGCTCTGGGAATCTGCTCTCTTATCCTTGCTGGTAAGTTTTACAAAATCTGACATTAAGATCACGATCTCTTGATTCCACCCGACGTTTTTGGTGCTTCCCCCATTGATTGAGTCGTGTCGCAGGAGTCGTACCCCAGGTCCCGGACCGTGGATCCCATTCTCATTCTGGGCATGCCGCGCGTTCTCTGGCATCAACTCCTGTGGCCAACAGTTTTCTTGCGGCGTGATTGACATAGTGGAATCTATGTCGCGTCGTGTAATCCTTACCGCGGTCTGCGCGCCGCCTAGTGAGTCCTTTTTCCTTAATTTATACGATGTTACGCTGCCCGATTTTCGATTGACTCTGTGTGCGAATGTGTATGTCTTATATGACTACTATATATATCTGCGCCTCCTTTTCGTTGTCGTTTTACTTCAGGCTTGATTCCGGTATCTCGTTAAATTTTCATCGCTGAAATACCCCTGTTAAATTCTAGCAGGATGGCTGGTCGTGGTGGTCGTGGTCGTGCTGCCAACGACCCACCTCCGCCGCCGGATTACATGGCCGCGATGATGCAGCAGTTCGAGATGAACCGTCAGTTCATGCAGAATATTATGGCTCAGTTTTCCCAGCCGAATCAGAATGGGCACCACCATCAGCATGCCACCGTGACTCTGCACGACTTCACCCGCCTCAACCCCACTATGTTCGGCAACACTGTTCAGCCATTGGATGCTGATGACTGACTTCGCGACATCACTCACGAGCTGGAGTCTGCTAATGTCGATCCAGCCGACTATGTGAACTTTGCGTCTTATCATCTGAAAGGCGCCGCTGCACAGTGGTGGAGCACCCACAAGCGTTCCCTGCCAGTGGAAGAAGTCATCACTTGGGAAGAATTTCAGTCTGCCTTCCGCGCCCGCTACATTCCTCAGGGGATCATGGATCGTAAGGCGGAAGAATTCCGTAACCTCACTCAGGGCGACATGACTGTTGAAGCCTATCAGCGCGAGTTCCTCAACCTCTCTCGCTATGCAGAAGGAGAGATCACCACTGATACTCGCAGGCAGCAGAAGTTCCGTCATGGCCTCAACCCAGAACTCAGGCTCGCTCTTGCCGTTCATGATTTCGCCAACTTCAACACCATGGTGAACAAGGCTATTACCGTCGAGACTGCCCAGATGGAGCACAAGAACTCTCTGAAGCGTTATCGTGACGTTGGCTCATCTTCGGGCGCAACGCAGAAGCGTCGTATCTGGCTCCCTACCAGTGTGACCCATTCAGCTGTCCCTGCTCCAAGGCCGTCTTATGCTGCACCCCGTCTGCCTCCGCCACCGCAGTTGCCAAGAGCTCTGCCTGCCCCACCCAATGCTACCCCACTTCGTCCTCAGGATGGATTATGCTTCACGTGCCGCCAACCTGGGCATTTTTCCAGAGAGTGCCCCCAGAAACAGAAGCAACTGGTAGTTCACCCCGCTGGCCGCGGAAATGGTTGTGGCAACAACAGGACCCCCAACTATAATACTGGGTCTGCTGCTTATGCTCGTGGACATGCTAACAACGTCAATGTTGAAGAAGCTCAGCAACAACCCGCTACCGTGATGGGTACCTTTCTCGTTAATTCCGTACCTGCTACTGTTTTATTCGATACAGGAGCATCACATTCATTCTTGTCGGAAGCATTTGCATTGTCGCATAACTTTACGCTAGAGAAGATGAACCCACCGATGGTAGTCCGCACCCCGATAGGCCAATGCCGAACCACCAAGGTAGTGCCCGAAACCATCGTTGAAATTGAGGGAATTTAATTCCATGCTTCCCCCATAATCCTGATGTTTTCCACCATAGACCTTATTCTGGGAATGGACTGGTTGAAATTTCACTACGCCGCACTTTATTGTGGCACCAAGTCTGTCCAACTTTTTCACCCCTCCGGCGAGATTGTTAACCACACCACCCGAGTTACCCGTAATGCTGAAACACAGATATTCATGATGAATGCCTTGAATGCCGCCCCCCTCGAAGGAATTGAGAACGTTCCGGTCGTCCGCGACTTTCCCGACGTCTTCCCCGAAGAACTGCCGGGAATACCCCCGATCAGAGAAGTTGAATTCGTCATCGACTTGAAGCCAGGCACTGTTCCTATTGCCAAGCGTCCTTACAAGATGCCGCCACATGAACTCCTTGAACTTAAGGAGGAAATCGACAAGGCACTTCAGAAAGGATTCATTCGCCCCAGTTCCTCAGCTTGGGGAGCACCTTCGCTTTTTGTCAAGAAGAGCGATGGGACAAACCGATTGGTCCAAGATTATCGGCCCATTAACCAAGCTACCATCCAGAACAAATACCCACTTCCCCGGATCAACGATCTGTATGGTCAACTTTCCGGATCCAAGGTGTTTTCTAAACTCGACTTGAGGTTGGGTTATCACCAAATCCGAGTCCGTGATGAGGACATTCCGAAGACTGCCTTCATTACTCGCTATGGTTCATACAAGTACACTGTCATGTCCTTTGGCTTAACCAATGCTCCAGCCACCTTCTCCAGATTGATGAATTATATTTTCATGGAGTATCTCGACCAGTTCGTCGTGGTTTTATCTGGATGATATATTGATATATTCCAAGAATGAAGAAGAACATGCTGAACATCTTCGTCTTATACTGGAGAAGCTTCGAGAACACAAACTCTACGCTAAGTATTCTCAGTGTGAGTTCTGGCTTCCCGAAGTAACCTACCTTGGACATGTGATTTCCAAGGATGGCATTGCCGTCACCCCAGAACGTATCCAGGCTATTCTTGACTGGACTCCTCCCAAGACCGTCAAGCAAGTCCGCAGTTTTCTCGGGCTCGCTAGCTATTGCCGCCGTTTCGTCGAGAATTTCTCCAAGATTGCCAGGCCTCTGACTAATCTGCTTCACAAAGGCGTCAAGTTTGAGTGGACAGATAAATGTCAAGAAAGTTTTCAAGCACTCAAGGACAAGCTAACTTCTCCCCCGGTGCTCGCTCCCCCTGATACTCAGAAGGACTTCGTGATATATTGCGACGCGTCTCGTCAAGGATTAGGCTGTGTCCTATTGCAAGAGCGCAAGGTGATTGCTTATGGCTCTCGACAGTTGCGTGCTCACGAAGACAAATACCCAACACATGATCTCGAATTGGCAGCAGTAATTTATGCATTGAAGCTGTGGCGACACTACCTCGTCGGTAATCGTTGCGAGGTCTACACCGACCACCAAAGTCTGAAGTACCTGTTTACTCAGCCAGACCTGAATCTTCGTCAACAACGATGGCTCGAGACAATAGCCGACTTCAACATGGATATTTCGTATACCCCGGGCAAGGCTAATGTGATGGCCGATGCCTTGAGCCGCAAAGCTTACTGTTCTGAACTTGAGGTTCAGGTGCAGCAACCACTTCTGTATGAAGAGTTTCGCAAGTTGAACCTCGAGATTGTTCCTCAAGGTTACGTCAATAACCTGGTTCTCGAATCAAAATTCGACGCCCTCATTAAGAGTAGACAATCTCTGGCCCCTGACATTGTGAAGATCAAGCAGGACATCGCAGAAGGAAAGCCCTCCTCTTTTACCATTGATGCCAATGATGGTGATACTGTGTACTTCAAGGGCCGCTTAGTAGTTCCTGTGAGCCCGGTCCTCATTAACTGTGGTCCGGATATCATGGAAGAAGCCCATAATTCTCCCTTGTCAATCCACCCTGGCAGTACCAAGATGTATAAAGACCTTCGTCAACGGTACTGGTGGCCTTACATGAAGCAAGATATCGCTCGCTTTGTTTCCAAATGTGACGTTTGCAGTCGCGTCAAGGCCGGACATCAGAAACCTGCTGGTTGGTTGCGACCACTCCCTCCTCCTGATTGGAAGTGGGACAAAGTCGAGATGGACTTCGTCACCGGTTTTCCTAAGTCACAGAAAGGTAACGATGCCATCTTTGTCGTCATCGACCGATTCTCCAAGATTGCACACTTCCTGCCGGTCAAGGAGACGATCACTGCTAGTCAGCTGGCAGCCTTGTATATCTCCCGAATTGTGTCACTCCATGGTATTCCGCTGGAGATCAGTTCAGACCGTGGCAGCATTTTCACCTCACGATACTGGAATAGTTTCATGGAAGCTTTCGGGACTCGTCTGAATCTCAGCACCGCTTATCACCCCCAGTCGCAAGGCCAAGTTGAACGAGTTAATCAAGTGCTGTAAGACATGCTTCGCGCTTGTGTCCTTTCATTCGGCATGAAATGGGAGGATGCCCTCCCGTACGCGGAATTCTCGTACAACAATAGCTATCAGGCTAGCTTGAAGATGGCCCCCTTCGAAGTTCTATACGGACGTAAATGTCGAACCCCCCTGAATTGGTCAGGAACTGGGGAACGACCCTACTTCGGACCGGATCTTGTCCATGAAGCTGAAGAACAAGTTCGCATTGTGCAAGAAAATCTCAAGGCCGCACAGTCTCGTCAGAAGAGCAACTATGACCGCAAACACCGTGAAATGGAGTATCAACCTGGTGAATACGCTTACCTCCGTGTCACTCCCATGAGGGGCACTCATCGCTTCGGTATCAAGGGCAAGTTGGCTCCTCGTTACATTGGCCCGTTCCGTATCCTTTCCAGGAGTGGACCCGTGGCATACCGGTTGGAATTGCCGCCGAACCTCTCCCAAGTCCACGATGTCTTCCACGTGTCTCAACTCCGTCGCTGCTTCAAGGATCCTATCCGTGAAGTGGAGCATGATATGATCGATCTGCAACAAGACTTCACTTATCGAGAACATCCGAGCCGCATTCTCGACCAGTCTGAGCGTCGAACCCGCAACAAGACCGTCAAGTTCCTCAAGGTCCAGTGGTCGAATCATTCAGAAGATGAAGCCACTTGGGAACGCGAAGATCGCCTTCGCGATGAATACCCCGATCTTTTCCTCGCTACCACTTAAATTCTCGGGACGAGAATTCTTGTAGTGGGGGAGATTTGTAACACCCTCAGTTGCTTGTAACAGTAATCATCCTTACTGTTGATCATCACTGTTGGATTATCACTGATTGATCTCCCTTGTCCTTGATAAAACTTTGTGATGCTAATGATCAAACCTTGGTGTGGTTGATCAACACCCCATGCACCATGTACTTGAGCCCTTGGGATCAAAACCCAAAGCCAAATGCACCTTGCTCATCTAACAAACCAAACCCTAGTTGAAACTTCTTTGAATGAAAAATAAAACAAAAGTGTTCCAATAAAGTTGTTCCAAAAATCATGAAACCATTTTTGTAAATTGCCTAAAATCATTATAATCATGTTGGACCAACTTTGGAAATTTTTGAAGTTATAGAAAATTCCAAACAATTCAAACATTAGGTTAAAACCCTTACTTTGGGCATTTAATATTTAAAAGAAATATCTAATGATTTTCTTTTGCTGCAAAAACTTTTGTAGCACTGATATATAATGTTACACTAATATTGGGACACCTAACACATTTTACAAAATTGCCTAAGCTTGGAAAACAATTACCAAAAGAGTAATACAGAAAAGAAATGACACAGAAAATTGGAAAATCACGAAGTATCGCCCTGAGCAACGGCCCACCGTAGCCCAGCCCACCCCACCCCTTGTCTTCTTCCCCCACCTGCTCCCGTACGGCGGCCGCCGTGGGCACGCCGCTGCCAGGCCGGCCCCGCCTCCACCTGCTCCCTCCCGGCGTCGACGCGATAAGGGCGACGCCCCCGACCCCCTGGACACCCTCCCCCTCCCTTTCCCCTCCTCCTCTTCTCGCACGCCTCGGGGAAAAACTCCCGAGCGCCGCCGTCGCCATTGTCGTGGCCAGACATGGCCAACGGGCACGGTCCGCCCCGAGGTGGTGTCCAGCGGCTGCGCCTTCGTCGTCTTCGTCGACTACAACGACTAATCGAGCCCGGGGAGCACCGCAGGCGTCGCCCGCGTCTTCTTCCTCTACTCCGGCCGCGGCAACCTCAACGTCGATTCCGGCCACCTCGCACCTCCGTCGAGCCCGCTGCCACCGTCTACACGCCCCCGGTGAGCTTCTCAACCGTCGCCAACCGCCCTTTGAAGCCCTTAGAGTCCCAACGCGAAAGCCCCCTTTTGCTTGCTCCGGCCTCCGTGGTTCGTCGTCGTAGCCGTCGGCCTGGTCCGCCCCAGCTCACGCCAATGACACCCGCGTGCTCCCCATGGACCATAGGGTCGATCCCACCCCGTAGAGCGTTCGATTTCTTCGCCTGTACCAAAGTGCCATTGGAGCCCGAGAACCCCCTCCGCCATTGTTGAGCTCGAGCTCGTGCCCGTCCACCCCAAGCCACCGCACCGCCACCAAACTCCTCCCCGTGGTCGTCCGCGTCGATTGGTACCAGCCGCGCCTCCTCCCGTGCACCACAGCGAGGGCAACATCAACCTCGCCGGCGACGGGCTCCGGTGAGCACTCCGGTGAGACTGACCGGTGGGCCCCCGTCGTCAGCTAGGTAATTAGCCCTAATGACTTTGGCCCCAGTCACTGACTTGTGGGTCCCCTGGCCGTTTAACTTAATTAAAACAAGTTTAATTAGCACTGGAGTCAATGACACCCGGGCCCCCTTTGTCAGTTTGATTTTTAAAGATTTTAAAAGAAATTCCAGTGGCTGACATGTGGGTCCAGAGGCATTTCTGATTTAATAAAATGTTTTATAAATAAATAGAGGCTGACATGTGGGTCCGACATGTCAGGCACTGTTTTGGATAATGTTCTGAATAATGTTAAATAAATAATAAAAGAAATTCAGAAAATCATTTAAATGATTTAAAACTTTGAAATTCAATAACTTTTAAACCGTAACTCGGATGCAAAAACTTTATACATGAAAATTGATCAGAAAAATATAACGAATACGAATACGCTATCCGTATGCCTATCACACCCCTCTAACACAACGAACATCGAACCGTTCCCCCTCCGGACCGGGAGTCCGATAAATGGTCCGGTACTGTTAGAGTGCCCGGATGAATTTATTCCGAACACGAATGTTTCTCGGAATAGATCAACTAGCACGGATACACCCCCCTTATGTTTGTCCGGTACCCACGACACCTCCGGCTTGATCCTTCCCCTTCCGGACACCCTGTCCGGTAATCATCCGGAGCCGGTAGCTCATCCTCCGATGAATTTCCGTTCCGAACAAAGTACATTGCACTGCGTTAGAATACCGTTAACATTTCATCTGTCATGTCATGCATCTGTTTGTATATGCTTGCTGTGTATTTACTGTTTCTTTCCCCCCTTAATCTCCGGTAGACCCCGCTGCTGCCGTCGACTACACCGCTGTTGAGTACGACTACCTCGTCGACGACCCTACTACTACTACTGTCGAGCTTCCAGGCAAGCAGAGCCATTCTCTTCCCCAGATATCGCCTATCTTTCCGTACATTTCTTGCACTAGGCATTGTTACTGCTGCTGCTACGATTACAATCCTATTCAATTGCATAGCCTATTTTTGTTGCCCCTTGATGTGCCTTCCTTATCCTATGCTGCCTTTAAATATTTAGATATGATATTCAGCAGTGAGCCCTGCGCATTATTAGCTAGGATTAGATAGAGGGCCGTGATCACTTAGGGGAGTGAACGCGGATACAAATATTATAACTGCACAGGTACGGTACAATGCAGACACCGTCTAAGGCCCCTATCTGGGTTATGCCTAGTCACCTCAAGTATGAGCTATCAAGGAGTAATCCTTGTACTCCACTCGAGGCTGACTTTGTCTTACCGCCTTAGGGTCCTGAACAACGGTTGTCCTTCAGGTAAGAAGTCGGGCGACCCAACGGTGCCCGCAAGAGGTATTATGACGGGACGACAGGGAGGGTACGACCAGTGTACCGGTGTGCTTGGCCCCTGATCGTTGGCCGCGAGAGTTACCAAAACCACGAAAGTCGAGCACCTCCAGGAGCACACGCGAGACAAGGTAAGGAGACGGTTCACCTTGTTGGTAACCGCAGTGACTTGGTGGGACGACGGGGCAGGCACCGATGTACTGGTGGTCCTGGCTACTGTCGTTGTCCGCGGGTCAGTTAAGTCGAGGCAACGATAACGGTTGTCACGCAGGTTAATTAAAATGCTAAATGGTTCAGTGAATGTCTTGAGTTGGCTATATGCCATGTACGCACTACCTACCCGTGGGAACTACGAGTTATGGGCTCCTCTGCTTCGTAGTGTCGTCCGAGGACTCTTCAGACGTCAGCAGTACCGCGGCCTGCGCCGGGAAGTGGTGTTGTCTTATTTTCTCGCGCGGTGGTGTCTTATTTGGATTTGCTTTAACTTCACCGGCCAGCCACGCACCGTGCAGGAGTACGTTCGGGTTGGGGTCGAAGGCCCGGCGTACTTAGGATTTAGACCGGCGGATGGCCTCTCTGTTGAGTTTGAAAGATGGGCTATGAAGGGTCGGATAGCCTTGGTGGAGCGTTTCCTAACAAGGTTCCCGCCACCCTGGAGATCCGTGCGTGTAGCGTAACACAAGTGCACCCCTGCAGGGAAGATTAATCTATTCGAATAGCCGTGTCCACGGTAACAGGACGCTTTATGCTGAAGCTGGATCTTACCACTATAAATTATTATTAAACTGTATGGTTCCGGGTTCTCTTCCTCGCGGGGATGTCGAGGAGGTGAACTCGGAGGCATTGTTAATTATTACAACTTATTATTATACAATGCTGCAGCAACTTCTGCTGCATTGTTACTTTATGCTTTATATGAACTGTTGGCTGATTCTTACCTCATGCTGCAAGACATCGTCGGAAGATGCTAGTCTTTGTTAGGCCTAGCTTCTTACCCTTGCTCTGGATTTCTGTCTTTCAGTCCACTATATACAGCCTCTTCTTTCCGTTGATACAATGCATAATGCTTAGTAGCGGACGTAAGACTCGCGGGTACTAGATACTCACCTGCTTTATTTCCTTTACTGTTTTTCCTGATCGTCCACTGCAGCCGACGTTGGAGCCCAGGAGCAGGAGTACCCCGGAGGCGCCTACTACGACGTCGAGTTCCCCGTTGACCAGGAGTAGTTCGGTGGATCCCATGCAGGAGGCCTCACCTTTTCGATCTGTATCTCTGATGTGATTTGTGCTAGCCTTCTTAAGGCAAAACTTGACTAACTATGTCTGTACTCAGATATTATGGCTTGTATGACTTATGTACTCGGGTCCGCGTGACCCCCTCTATTGTAACATATTTGGTTATCCTTTTGTGTTTAGTGTTGTGCTGTGATATTATCACCGTGGCACCCTAATCTCAGTCGTGTACCCTGTGTGTATGATTACTGTACACGGTCTGATTTTGGGGGCGTCCCAGTTGGGCCCCTTCCCCTTTTCCCTCAGTTCAGCCCGCCAGCAAAGGGGTACGCTGCCCTGTCGTCCTCCTTTCCAGCGTGGAGGCAACTTTTCCCCTCTCCTCTCTCACGGTCGGCGCCACGGCGACGACATGGAGCCCTGAGGCCAGTGGCAGCCCCCCTCCATATAAGCACGCCTAGAGCTCCCCCAAGGAACCGTAAACGCGTCCCCCCCTCGATTTATCCGCCGCAGGTTCCTTTCTTCCCCTCCAAGATTCCCCTGTTCTGCCATGGCGACCGACGCCAAGCTCTGAGCTCCACCACCGCCCCTCCGCGTCGTCGACGAGGAGCTTGTCCAGGGACTCCTCGCGCTGTTGTCTTCTTCTTCCCGAGCAGCATCCCGCAGAGAAGCCGTGGATCGACCCTGAGCCTTCTTCCCCGAGGCGTCCTCCTTCTTCCCCGACGTCGGCCTGCTCGCCCCCTCCATCTACGGCACGGATGAGGCTAACCGCGAGCCTCCTTAGGTGAGCCTCACTTTTCCTCCCCCTCGTCGTTTTTTCTCTCCTGCGTAGAACCCATCCCGTTCTGTAGCCTCCACGTCGTACGCGCGCGTGGTCAGTGCAGCCCATGGTCACCGTGGCCATGGCGAGCCCATGTTGTGTGCCAGAGCGCCCTGATGACCTCCCGCGCGCACATAGGACCCTCAAGGCGCCCCCTTTACGCATGCACGACGTTGTTTCCCCCGCCGCGCAGGTCTGCACTTGGTGGCAGAGACAGAGCACCGCCCCTTACTTCCGACGAGGCCAGCGCCGCCGTCGTCGCGACTCCGCTGCCGGATCTGGCAAAAATGGGGCCAGGGGTGATCCCTTTGTACAGATCGCCACTCCTTCGGGTCGCCAGAGCGCCCTAGATGAGGCCATGGATGCCGGAGTTGCCGTCCGCAACGCCTAGGATAAAAGATTCAGTCCATCGGCCCTGGGTTCAGTTTTCTTCAGTTAGCTAGCGCTGCATGTTATCTTAAATCGGTAGGCTTCCTTGTTGTATTCCCCTCCTAGCTCAGTTGGATGGCTCGCTGCATCTCGACCTTGAGGTCGCGGGTCTGAACCCCGCTGGGGACTTTTCCCCAACTCTTTTTGCGCGTGCTAGGAGGCTGCCAGGCAGACCCCACCTGGCAGTGGCATGGAGGCCGGTGGGCTGGCTCGGCTGGCTAGCTGCTGGGCCAGAGATGCCCGAAGCCAGCCCAGGGAACCCCTCTCCCTATTTTTTTTAGCTAGCCCTTTTCCTTTTATTCAAAATTCCATTTGTTTGGAATCTCTCAAACTTTTGAATGCACATTCATATAGCAACTTTTTATATATGTTTCTGCATCATAAAAATGGAAAGAATCTGTTGGTGTAACCCATTTTGTGAATTGGGAAATGCAGGTATGGTGACCATGTGATTTTCTTCACTTAGGGCACCCCCCTTTTTCTTTTGTGTTTGCAACTTGGTCAATTGTGACATGTTGCACATGGGGCTTTGCATATTAATTCCTGGAGTGTCTCTGCCATGTTAGGTTGAGGTGGTGCTGACCAAAATGTAACATTTTGGAAAATGCTAATAAGGATGGTGCCATGCCCACATGATGCCCCTTGCCACCTTTCTCTTTGTTCTTTTGCTTGAGCCCACAAGTTGGCACACTCAATGCATCACTTTTCCTTGCATCTTCTTGTCACGTGGATATCACATCTTGCACCTCCATGTGGCCTTTCCCTTTGATACTTCTTTGGTGCCAATTCCCCCGACACCTCTCCGTCTCCGGAATCGATAGTTTATTTTCATGATGCACTTATCTTTGTTAAATTGTTATTGTTGTTCATGCCATGCCATGTTGCCATGCTACTTACACCTAAATTAAGGCTATGACCAAAGCCATAAAATAAATAAATAAATAATTGCATATGAAGTTGTTGACGTGTCGTCAACACCTTCATTTAAATTTGACTAGATAGGGTCACATCATGCCTGTTAAATTTGACCATCCATCTATGCTTGTGCATTTGATCTCGATGTTTACTTGTGTGCTTTTCCTTGCCGGTACCTTACGTTAGCACCTGAGACTATCGAGGAGACGTTCGTGGAGATTTCCGACGCCGAGCCCGAGGACCCTGCTACGTCTGCTCCGTCGACCGATTACCTAGGAAAGGGGGTTTATATATCATTCCTTATAGCTTTTAGCTCGCTTGCCTAGATGTATCTAGAACTGTTGCTTGACCCTACCACCATATACTGTTGCCTCTCAATTAAACCCAAACAACCATGCCCCCACATCCTAGCAAAACCTTGTTTGGCTATGTACCTTGCTTGCTTAACCATTGCTTAGTATGTGTAGGCCCTTAACCTGCTGCATATACCCATTGTTGCTTGGTGGAATATCATGCTATTATCAGAAATTGGTTGATATTTATTATTATGATGTTAATTTATACCTGACGAAGGATGGGAGATCGGGATGTTCCCGCCGGGTGTTTTGTTCCATTTGAGTCACCTAGGTCCCAAGTTCCGGGCATTGTGTTTCTTGATGAGCGTGCCTAATCATGTGTGGGATTCTATGGGGTCCCCTTGTCTTACCTACCTAGCTCCAAACAATTCTAGTGGTGGCCCGAGCTAATTTTACCATTTGAAACTCGTGTGTGTGTCTGGTTAGCGCTCCAGCAGATTTAAAATAAATTGGGCCAGCGAGGACAGAGTTCCCTTGTTGGTCCAACCTTGGAAGCTAGGGGGCTTCCCACAGTGATGGGTTAGTTACCCCGACCTCGTCCAGACGGTAGAGGCCGATTCGAGAGCGCGACCGGCTTTTGAGTTGGATGTGGACTCACCGGGGGCCACCCGGAATTGTGCGTTGTTAGTTAGAGGGACTCTGACGTTCCGGAGTTTCAGGCGCCTTCACCCGCCAAGCGGAAACCGGGCGTACATGCGAAGCCTATGATGGGCAGTTGGTACACCCCTGCAGGATTAAATCTTTTCGAAAAGCCGTGTCCGCGGTTATGGACGACTTGGGACCTACTCCTTGTTCATAGAATAACATTAATTGAATCATACTTTAAAAGTTGCCAACGTGTGAGTTGCCTTGAATGCTCTTCTTCGTCCGGGGCGACAAAGAGGGGACAAGGTTGTGTTATGTTTTGCGTAAGTAGGTGGTTAGCAGACTTACGACACGTTGTCAATGAATTTTTGGATCTCCCCTTACTCTAATAGTTCGTTAGCCACTCATATATGCTAGCGCGGCTGCAGCCTCAACCACTACTTTTCCTTACCGTGAGAAGTTAGTTATACCGCATTGATATATTCTCACCTCTTGTTTTATTTTCTCTTTTATTGTTTTGCCTGATCGTCCGCTGCAGTTGATTACTACCTCGACCCAAGAACTGGACGTTACTTCGTGGAGGTGCCACCGGAGGAGGACGAAGAGGAGGACTTCGCCCAGTAGATCCTATAGTTGGGTTCCGACATTCCGTGGGTGGACTTGTTTATGTGCAGCCCTCTCTAGGGCCATTTGGATTTTGACCGTACTCGGTCGTGTGTGTCTTCCGCATGGTGTTATGATGTACTGTTGGATCTTATGATCTCTGAAAGGATGTAATAAATACCAGCGGCGAGTGTATGCCCTGGACTTATATATTTATGTCTTAGTTGTTCATGCTTCATTTACTTGTTGTCGAGAACTCGATAGCGATACGAGTGCGAGTATCGTGCGTCGATGGCCACTTATGCGCTTCTATCTCAGGCGGGACGCGAAAGAGACTAACTCGAGATAGTACCGCATCGGGGGCCTTACAGTCTTCTTCTTTGTAACAGCCCAGATTTCACAAAATATAAAATTTTTGTTTTCGGTGTGAATTGTTTGATTGTCTAATTTGTTTGCGGTGTTTGCATCCCCGATTGTCGATCGACGATTATTCCCCCCCTCTTATCTCGTACCGGACGGAGAAAGAACCTTGCCACCCTGACACTCGACCTTTGCGACGCCGGGTTTGACCCGATCACCGTCGCGAAAACCCGCACAAGACCAGCCGTAGCCAACGGAACAAAAACCCCGTTTAATAAGTAAAGGGGTTATTTTTATAGCGAGACGGAAAATGTTCTCGGAACGGTTCCAGCGCGAGGTGAACGCTGCCAGCTCGACGCGCTAATCGCGCAGTTCGAAGTTTTACCCGAATCGGAGGTCCTGCGGACCCCCAGCGGTCAGAAACGTAAGCACCGCGCGCGTGCGAGAAAAACCGGGGATGTTTTTGCAAACTGCCAGCCACCTGGGCTATATAAAGACCACCACTCTCCCACCCATTTCTAGGGTTCCCTAGCTGAAAATTGCAGCCACCCCCCTCCTAATTGTCCAAATCTGCCCAAACTAGCCTCCAAATCTCGAAACCCTAGCCCCTGGGCTGCCCAGAGCCATCGGACCGCAGATCGGAGGGCTCCCGAGATGCCACGTCGTCAGCCAGCCTCTCCAACGCGCCCCGGGCCGCGCGGGGCCGCCGTCGGGCCTGATCTGGGCCTGCCTCCCCGCCTCGTCCCGTGGAGACGCCGCGCGCTGCCGCGCCTCCGGCCGCCGGCGAGCACCACACCGGCCGCCGTGCCACCTCTCCTCCTGCCCGCGACCTCCCTCTCCCTCTCACCCTCAGAGCTCCTCCTCGGGCCGCCCTCGCTCGCCGCCAGCCCGGATCCGGCGAGATCCGGGAGGATCCGCCACGTCCCCGCCGCCTGCGCCGCTCGGCGACCGCCACCTCTCGTCGGAGGGCGAGCTCCGCCGTTGTTGTCGGCCTCCCTCCCTTCGGGGATGGGAGCCCCTCGACCACCTCCTCCACGTGGGCAGGGGCCCAGGCCAGCCGAGGCCCACCAGTGCCGCCGCCAGCAGGCCGGCCAGCCCAGCGCCCCCTCGGCCCAGCCGCACCAGCCACCAACCGCCAGATGGGCCGAGCCCACTGGGTGAGGCCCGAGCTACTTTTTTTTTATTTGCAGTGTTTATTTTTTTCCAAAATTCTTCTAAGTCTGGAATCTTTTGCTGCTGATTAAATTTTGCGATGATATTTGCGAGTAAACCGTAGCCCGGATCACGTTGCGCCCAAAAGGAAAATTGTTTAGTTTTGAGTGTAATTCAGTTCATCTTTGGTGAGCATTTTGATTTGAGGCCATCTTGATGTGGTTAATCACTGTTGAAGTGGGCATCAGACTGTTAACTGTTGTTATTTTTCTGTTAAGTGTTGTTGTCGTTATTTTATTGCAAGTTTGATTGATGATTGTGACACATCCTTGAGGCCTATTGTATTGATTCTTGTTGCATACTGTTAAGCACCATGTCTACTTCCATTACATGTATTCCATTGTCATGTTTGCATTCCTGGTCATAGTTATTTTTAGCTCCAAAGTTTCTATGCCACTGTTTTCGACAGCCACCTCTGTTTTTCTCTAAGTCTGTAACTTTCTGATGCCATGTTGCACGCTTAATATATTTTGATCTATTATGCCTATGACCTTGATTCTTGTTTGTACCTGATCACCATCATGTCTAGTTCATGCCCATATATTGCTATGTCATGTTGCTGTACTTTTACAAATAGTTATACCCCTGTTTGTACAACATGAAAATAACAGTTTCTGCCATGTTTTCCTGATTTTCACCAAGTCATTGACCAGTAATGTTTTATAGCTTTTTGTGTTGCTTATAACTAGTGAACCAGGATGCCATTTTGCACGACTCCTTTTTCCATGCCTTCCCTGCCATGTCTACTTTAGTTGCATATCATTTGTGAGCATGTTTGCATTCATTATCCTGCTTATGCATTGCTCTAAGGTGTGCTTCCCGATGTTGGCAGATTGTGTTCCAAACTTGTTTTTCTTTTATCTTTTTAATCGTAACTCCGCTTGGAGTGTTTTTATATGTAACTTGATTAGTTTTTCGTGTACTTTGTGTTTATGCTATTGTTTGCTGCTGTTAACCAACCTAAAATATGGTTTAGGACAGAACAGTACCAAATCCTTCAATTATCGTGGGGCCCATAGTGTTATGCCATGTTTAGGATTGTGCCTCACTTAAATTGACTAGCATAGACAGTTTATCTTATGCTTCACCTATTTCCATGTTTGTGCGCTATGCCATGCTTGAGTGATATGCCATGTTAACAACCTTTGTTGATAACCTGTAGCTAAACAACTTGAACCATCGTAAACGTGCGGTATCGTCGTGTGTGACGAGTACTCCACTTAACCTGTTAGTAACCGCTCTCGACGGTAGGTGCGATGTCTCGTGTTTCCTTATTGTTGACGTTTTCTCGTGTTTGCCTCATAGTAATAGAGTGCTTGCTTGTTGATTGCTTTCCATTGTTTACTGTCTTGTGTGCTTCCGCGGGTATACCTCAGAGACAATGCGAGCTTGCGATCGACTACACCTTCGGAACTCGACTTATCAACAGGCAAGGACTATACATTACTTATGATCCATTCTATTTCAACCAGCGGTTTGCATGCTAGTCTAGGTTAGGTTCGATGTTTTATCCTACCACATGTTTACAACCTCTTTCAAAACAATACAGCCATGTCCCCTCCCAGCAAACCTTGTACTGCTATGTTATTGTTGCTTGTTTGCTCAGCCCCTGCTTAATATGCAAGCTTAGGATGCTACGATGTTACCCTTTTACTCCTTGGTTTGGGCTATCACATTATTATATTGTTGTTGATGATATGATTATTATAATGTTGACTGTATTCGACGAAGGATGAAAGGTCTAGGCTATCCCGCCCCGGCTCTTTGTTCCATTCGAGTCACCTAGGATCCGAGTTCCGGGTATTTGTTCTAAGACTGAGCGTGCCTAACCGCGTGTGGGATTTTATGGGCTCCCCTTTTCTTACCTACCTAGCTTCAAACATTTCTAGTGGTGGCCCAAGCTGATTTACCATTTGAAAACCGTGTGTGTCTATCGGGTCGCTCCTAGCAGATATTCTTTAAAACAACTCGGGCCAGCGGAGACAAAGTTCCTTCGTTGGTCCACACCTGGAAGCTAGGGGGCTGCCCACATAGTTTGGGTAGCTAACCCGAGCTCGTCCAGACGGTAGAGGCCGATTCGAGAGCGCGGCCGGCTTCTGAGTTAGATGTCGACTCACCGGGGGCCATCCGGATTTGTTCGTTGATAGCTAGAGGGACCTGTCGTTTCGGATCTCTCGGGACTAAGTCATAAAATGGTTGCCTGTTATGGGTAGAAACTGAGAGAGATGGGCGTGCGTGATTGTAATGGGCAGTTGGTAGACCCATGCAGGGTTAAATCTTTTCGAGAAGCCGTGTCCACGGTCATGGACGACTTGAGACCTACTCCTTGTTCATAGACAACAACAACTGAATCACATTTTATAACTTGATCAACGTGTGTGTGCCTTGACTGCTTCTTCTTTGTCGGGATGCGAAGAGGAGGACAAGGATAGGATAGGTGTTATGTTTGCGTAAGTAGCTGATAGCAAGACTTGTTGGAGGCGATTCCTCATCGAATTCTTGGCTTCTTATCTTACTCTCTAGATCGTTAGCCACTTCATAAAAGCTAGTGCGAGAGCAACCTCACCACTTACCCCATCCTTACCGTAAACTACTAGTTGTCCTAGAATGACGAGTGATGAAGTCCTTGCTGGGTCAGATGACCACTACAGTTGGATGCTGAGTACTTCTATACTCATGATACTACCCCAAACTCTTTTCAGGGTTCTTGATCGACAACAGGTATGGCGGCCGACAATTTACGTGGAGACTCGACGACGACTAGTTTGGCGGATCCCGACGGAGGGCCTGTACCCGTGTGGTTATGGGAGCGATGCCTTTTTCTCTTTGCCACTAGGAAATTGATTGTAGTATGTACTCAGACATGTATCTTCCGCTGTTATATTATATTAAGGCAGTTGTGTGCCTCTTGTATGAGATGTTGTATCTTTGTATCTGTAATTTTGTGATATCATGTTGGAAATCCGGGGCATATGACTTCGTCATATGTCGCAGTGGGACCGATATGTGCTTCGTCCCCGGATCTGGATGGAAACATCTAGATCTGGAACACAACCTCATATCGGGCCTTACTACTTGGTATCAGAGCCTTACCGAGCGTAGGATTCCTTTTTTGGCCGAAGTCAAGTCTAGACAAAAACTATTTTGTAGTTACTAAGTTAGTTATCGGAGAGTAGGATCTTTTTACTCATTACCTTTGCTCTGGTCAGGACAAGTGTCGTAAGTGTTTTATTCTCGCCTTATCCCCTTCAAAACTCTAGGATCTCGAGTGTGTGGAGTTTCAGAACCGTTACAATGCCTTGCTTGCAGCGTATTGTCTTGATTCCGATCTCAGGTTTGGGAAATCCTGTAGTACCTTTAGTTTTTGACTCTGGGTAAACATCTTGGTCGTCCGTTGACTTCGTTCCTCTTGCCTAGTATCCTCACGATTTGAGTGAGAATGCTTCTCTTGATCGTTGCTTTCAACTATCGTTCTTCCTCTTGATCTCCCGATGGTTTCGTTTTCCGACGTTGCCGTCTCTCTGCGGAAAGTTTCTCGATGGAAGTTCGTCGTTTGACATGGAGCAGAGTCCCTTGTTGGTGGTGTTGAAGATTGTCGACTCTATTTTCTCTCTCCCCTCTCCCCCGGATCATCCTGGATCTCGGGACGAGATCCCTTGTTGGTGGTGTTGTATTGTAACAGCCCAGATTTCACAAAAAATAAATTTTTTGTTTTCGGTGTGAATTGTTTGATTGTCTGATTTGTTTGCGGTGTTTGCATCCCCGATTTATCGATCAATGATTATTTCCCCCCTCTTATCTCGTACCGGACGGAGAACGAACCTTGCCACCCTGACACTCGACCTTTGCGACACCGGGTTTCACCCGATCTCCGTCGCGAAAACCCGCACAAGACCAGCCGTAGCCAACGGAACAAAAACCCAGTTTAATAAGTAAACGGGTTATGTTTATAGCACGCCGGAAAATCTTCTCGGAACGGTTCCAGTGCGAGGTGAACGCTGCCGGCTCGACGCGCTGATCGCGCAGTTCGAAGTTTTACCCGAATCAGAGGTCCTGCGGACCCCCGGCGGTCAGAAATGTAAGCACCGCGTGCGTGCGAGAAAAACTGGGGATGTTTTTGCAAACTGCCAGCCACCTGGGCTATATAAAGACCACCACTCTCCCACCCCTTTCTAGGGTTTCCCTAGCTGAAAATTGCAGCCATCCCCTCCAAATTGTCCAAATCTGCCCAAACCAGCCTCCAAATCTCAAAACCCTAGCCCCTGGGCTGCACAGAGCCGTCGGATCGCAGATCGGAGGGCTCCCGAGCTGCCACGTCGCCAGCCAGCCTCTCCACCGCGCCCCGGGCCGCGCGGTCCCGCAATCGCCGCCGCCGGGCCCGATCTGGGCTTGCCTCGCCGCCTCGTCCCGTGGAGACGCCGCACGCCGCCGCGCCTCCGGCCGCCGGCGAGCACCGCACCGGCCGCCGTTCCACCTCTCCTCCTGCCCGCGACCTCCCTCTCCCTCTCACCCTCGGAGCTCCTCCTCGGGCCGGCCTCGCTCGCCGCCAGCCCGGATCCGGCGAGATCCGGGAGGATCCTCCACGTCCCCGCCGCCTGCGCCGCTCGGCGACCGCCACCTCTCACCGGAGGGCGAGCTCCGCCGTCGTTGTCGGCCTCCCTCCCGTCGTGGACGGGAGCCCCTCGACCACCTCCTCCAGGTGGGCCAAGGCCCAGGCCAGCCGCCGCCAGCAGGCCGGCCAGCCCAGCGCCCCCTCGGCCCAAGCCGCACCAGCCACCAGCCGCCAGATGGGCCAAGCCCACTGGGTGAGGCCCGAGCTACTTTTTTTTCTTTGCAGTGTTTATTTTTTTCCAAAATTCTGCTAAGTCTAGAATCTTTTGCTGCTGATTAATTTTGTGACGATATTTGCGAGTAAACCGTAGCCCGGATCACGTTGCGCCCAAAAGGAAAATTGTTTAGTTTTGTGTGTACTTTAGTTTATCTTTTGTGAGCATTTTGATTTGAGGCCATCTTGATGTTGTTAATCACTGTTGAAGTGGGCATCAGACTTTTAACTGCTGTTATTTTTCTGTTAAGTGCTGATGTCGTTATTTTATTGCAAGTTTGATTGATCATTGTGACACATCCATGAGGTCTATTGCATTGATTCTTGTTGCATACTGTTAAGCATCATGTCTACTTCCATTACATGTATTGCATTGTCATGTTTGCATTCCTGGTCATAGTTATTTTTAGCTCCAAAGTTGCTATGCCACTGTTTTTGACAGTCACCTCTGTTTTTCTCTAAGTCTGTAACTTTCCGATGCCATGTTGCACGTTTAATATCTTTTGATCTGTTATGCCTATGACCTTGATTCTTGTTTTTACCTGATCACCATCATGTCTAGTTCATGCCCATATATTGCTATGTCATGTTGCTGTACTTTTGCATATAGTTATACCCCTGTTTGTACAACATGAAAATAACAGTTTCTGCCCTATTTTCCTGATTTTCACAAAGTCCTTGACCAGTAATGTTTTATAGCTTTTTGTGTTGCTTATAACTAGTGAACCATGATGCCATTTTGCATGATTCCTTTTGCCATGCCTTACCTTCCATGTCTAATTTAGTTGCATATCATTTATGAGCATGTTTGCATTCATTATCCTGCTTATGCATTACTCTAAGGTGTGCTTCCCGATGTTGGCAGATTGTGTTCCAAACTTGTTTTTCTTGTATCTTGTTAACCGTAACTCCGTTTGGAGTGTTCTTTATATGTAACTTGATTAGTTTTTCGTGTACTTTGTGTTTATGCTATTGTTTGCTACTGTTAACTAACCTAAAATATGGTTTAGGACAGAACAGTACCAAATCCTTTAATTGTCGTGGGGCCCATAGTGTTATGCCATGTTTAGGATTGTGCCTCGCTTAAATTGACTAGCATAGATAGTTTATCTTATGCTTCACCTCGTTCCATGTTTGTGTGCTATGCCATGCTTGAGTGATATGCCATGTTAACAACCTTTGTTGATAACCTGTAGCTAAACAACCTGAACCATCGTAAACGTGCGGTATCGTCGTGTGTGACGAGTACTCCACTTAACCTGTTAGTAACTGCTCTCGACGGTAGGTGCGATGTCTCGTGTTTCCTTCTTGTTGACGCTTGCTCGTGTTTTCCTCGTAGTAATAGAGTGCTTGCTCGTTGATTGCTTTCCAGTGTTTACCGTCTTGTGTGCTTCCTCGGGTATACCTCGGAGATGATGCAAGCTTGCAATCAACTACACCTTCGGCACCCGACTTATCAATAGGCAAGGACTATACATTACTTATGATCCATTCTATTTCAACCAGCGGTTTGCATGCTAGTCTAGGTTAGGTTCGATGTTTTATCCTACCACATGTTTACAGCCTCTTTCAAACCAATACAACCATGTCCCCTCCCAGCAAACCTTGTACTGCTATGTTACTATTGCTCGTTGCTCAGCCCCTGCTTAGTATGCATGCTTAGGATGCTACGATGTTACCCTTTTACTCCTTGGTTTGGGCTATCACATTATTATATTGTTGTTGATGATATGATTATTATAATGTTGACTATATTCAGCGAAGGATGGAAGGTCTAGGCTATCCCGCCCCGACGCTTTGTTCCATTCGAGTCACCTAGGATCCGAGTTCCGGGTATTTGTTCTAAGACTGAGCGTGCCTAACCGCGTGTGGGGTTTGATGGGCTCCCCTTTTCTTACCTACCTAGCTTCAAACATTTCTAGTGGTGGCCCAAGCCGATTTACCATTTGAAAACCGTGTGTGTGTCTGTCGGGTCGCTCCTAGCAGATATTCTTTAAAACAACTCGGGCCAGCGGAGACAGAGTTCCTTCGTTGGTCCACACCTGGAATCTAGGGGGCTGCCCACATAGTTTGGGTAGCTAACCCTACCTCGTCTAGACGGTAGAGGCCAATTCGAGAGCGCGGCCGGCTTCTGAGTTGGATGTCGACTCACCGGGGGCACCCGTATTTTTTCGTTGATAGCTAGAGGGACTTGTCGTTTTGGATCTCTCGGGACTAAATCATAAAATGGCTGCCTGTGATGGGTAGAAACTTAGGGAGATGGGCGTGCGTGCGGAGCCTTGTAATGGGCAGTTGGTACACCCCTGCAGAGTTAAATTTTTCGAGAAGCCGTGTCCACGGTTATGGACGACTTGAGAGCTACTCCTTGTTCATAGAGAACAACAACTGAATCACATTTTATAACTTGATCAACGTGTGTGTGCCTTGACTGCTTCTTCTTCGTCGGGATGCGAAGAGGAGGACAAGGATAGGATAGGTTTTATGTTTGCATAAGTAGCTGATAACAAGACTTGTTGGAGGCGATTCCTCATCGAATGCTTGGATTCTTATCTTACTCTCTAGATCGTTAGCCACTTCATATAATCTAGTGCGGCAGCAACCTCACCACTTACCCCATCCTTACCGTAAACTACTAGTTGTCCTAGAATGACGAGTGATGAAGTCCTTGCTGGGTCAGATGACCACTACAGTTGGATGCTGAGTACTTCTGTACTCATGATACTACCCCAAACTCTTTTCAGGGTTCTTAATCGACAATAGGTATGGTGATCGACGTTTCAAGTGGAGACTCGACGACGACTATTTAGGCGGATCCCGGCGGAGGGCCTGGACCCATGTGGTTATGGGAGCGATGTCTTTTTCTCTTTGCCACTAGGCAATTGATTGTAGTCTGTACTCAGACATGTATCTTCCGCTGTTATATTGTATTAAGGCAGTTGTATGCCTCTTGTATGAGATGTTGTATCTTTGTATCTGTAATGTTGTGATATCATGTTGGAAATCCGGGGCATATGACTTCGTCATATGTCGCGGTGGGACCGATATGTGCTTCTTCCCCGGATCTGGATGGAAACATCTAGATCTGGAACAGTACCGCATATCGAGCCTTATATTCTTCAAACTCTTCCTCGCCTGCCACGGATTCCGAAGCCTCTATGGGGAAGACGGCGCCGCCTCCCGCCAGAAGGGTTCGTGGAAGGGCTCCAATGCCACTGAGATGAAAATCGCTCTTCTCCGCTGCGCGCGCAAGTTCCCGGCGGACCTCGACTTCCACGTCCCCGGGCCTGAGCTCGCTCCCACTCCCAGAAACGGTGAGCGCGTTGTCTTCCTCACCCACTTCGGCCGCGGATTTGTGCTCCCGGTGAGCAAAATTTTTCGTGAGTTTCTCGATTTCTTCTGATTGCAACCGCACCACCTCGGCGCCAATGTCGTCATGCTGCTCTCAGCCTTCATGACATTGTGCGAAGGCTATCTTGGAGGGTGGCCCATAGTCGGATTGTGGTCTCGGCTCTTCTATCTCCGCAGCTTCCGAGTGGGAACCGGGGTGTTCACCACGGATCCAAACACTGGGAAAAGAGAGGAGGTGAAGGTGATGGAAGAGTGTGGAGTCGCTGTCATCTTCGTCCGCAAGGCTGGATTATACCCTCATCCCCAGCCACCGCAGTCTATCAAAGACTGGCAGATGGGGTTCTTTTACATCTCCTCGCACGAAGGAAAGGATCTGCTGAACTTGCCGGAGTTCTCCCTGCCGCCCCCGACCAAGCATAACTGGTCCGAGAAGGCCGGGGACGGAGATACCGATCTGGACCGCCAAACGGCTCGGATCCTCGAGCTTATGGCCAACGGAATGCGCGCCACCGATCTGGTTGGTACTTGGCTCTACCACCGAGTGCTCCCTCTGCAACGCCGGTGCCACCGCATATGTGACATGAGCAAGAGGCTGGACCCCACTCGGATCTCCATCGTTCGCATTGACCGTTAACTACTGACGAGTGGGGTCGAGTCCTTATATGTATGTTTCTTACTGACGTGTGGGACCGTAAGGAGACAAGTATAGGGAAGCTTGTTTGAATCAGAAACAGATCGAGATACGCCGTACCCCACCGTAATCCGCCGCCCCGCCACCTCCGCCGGCGTCGTGCCGCGTCCACCGCCGTTGTTTCCTCCACCCTATTCCCCTATTCCGTTCGTCAGTGACTCGCCGAGTCTCCACCACATATACCCCACCTCCCACGCTGGGATTGCATAGCGATGCTTGGCGAGGATGCCCGGAAGGCCCTCGACCGTGGAGAGGATTGGGTCGAATCCGCGACAGATAATTCATGGATTACACCTGGGTAAGCATCGTTTCCCCTCGAATTGACGTTCTAACTCGTATTATAGGCCGTATTTGACTCGTGTTAGCTTGAATCGTTCGAATTTTGCTCTATTGTACCCGTCCTAACTGCAGCCTTTGTCTAACCAAAATAGGATTGATCCTGCGCTGGCTTTCCGGCTGGCGATTAGAATAGAAACTAGTGTGTTGTGTGGTACTAAACCGCATTAGATTTCTACATTTTCTATCCCAAAGTGGTAGAAACGAGCATTTATTTCATTGATTTGCGAGTTGCGCTCCGAAACACCTATCCCTGGAGTGATGCTGATACGTCCAAAATGCATCAGTATTTTGTATCATAATTCCTCCTTATTCATTGATATATTTCACATTACGATGATGTTCTTATGTTGTTTTGGCTTGTTTTACACAGTTTGCAACTTTCCTGTGCCGAAACAACAGACGCAAGATTTAGCAGTAAAAAGTGGACGCTAAGTTGCTGAAGAAGAATACCTCCAAATTACCTGAAAATCGATGGAGTGTATTTTCCGAAGGATTAACGAAGACACGCCGAAGAGGGGCCAGAGGGGGGCCACAGGGGCCCTAGGCGGCCACCTGGCTTGGCCCCACCCCTGGCCGCGCCGGGAGGGCGCCTGGGGTCACTCCCGGCTCCCCCCTCTGGCCTATATACTCCTCGTTACGCGAAAACCCTAAAAGTAGAAGCTTTTACGGAGTTCCGCCGTTGCTCCATGGCGGAAACCTACAGAGAAGAAAAGGGCTCTCCGGCAGCCAGATTCCGCTGAGGAGATCACCTCCCGGAAGGGGAGATCATCGCCATCGTCATCACCATCGTCACGGGTATCATCGAGATCATCATCAACACCATCCCCAACATCAGCACCATCTCCACCACCATCCAATCTCACCTCACAAGTTTATCTTGTGTTGTAATCCGTACTATCTATCCTCTCTAATCCACTGGTGTTGATTACTACTTTGTATAGATAAAGCTTCAGATTGGTATAAGCTTCTCGATAACTCTCATTTGCTTGATTGCAAAGAGCTTATGTCTCTCTTTTATACCAAGTTTTATCCTCTTCATGAAATTCATCGAGACAGAAATTATATCTATAACTTTAGGTCTCGTGACGGAGAAAGCATCGCTCAAGCTTGGGGGAGATTGAAATCTCTAATGTTCAAATGTCCTATTCATGAGCTCCCCAAGAAAACTATACTTACAAATTTTTATGCTAGACTTTCTCGTCAGGATAAGGAGATGTTGGATGCCTCCTCTAGTGGGGTATTTCAGACGAAAAGCGTTGAAGAAAGATGGGATCTCCTTGAAAGGATCTAGAAGAATACCGAACATTGGGAAATAGATAAAGGTATTGAACCCACTATTAATTATGAGCATTATTATATAGAGAGCTATGTGAAAACTGATTACTTTAATACCTTTTGCTCTAAGATTGGTCTTGATTCCCATATAATGATTGATTTTTGTAAAGACTTTGCCTCTCATATTGACTCTTCTAAGAAGAAGAAGGATCAACATCATAAACCCTTCAAAGAATTACCTATTGATACTCATATTGCTGACCCTATTTTGCCTGCAGTTATATATGAAACCCCCCTTTTCCCTCAAGGATAAGGGAGCACTCTTTTGTGACAGGCATATTAAATAAAAGTGAGAGAAGGATTGATGAGCCTGAGGACCAGATCAAGGTCGATCCTCAAGTTGCATTGGTTAAGTATCTTGTTACTAATGATGCTTTAGATTCCAATATAAATTTTTGTGATGTTTCCACTAACCTTGTCACATCCAAGAATAAAGGCCCAATTTCAGGTACTCCAGTAGTATCTGTTAAAATAGGAGATCACAATTATTATGGGCTATGCGAATTGGGATCAAGTGCTAGTGCTATCCCGTATTCACTTTATCAAGAGATCATGGGTGAGATTTCACCTTGTGAACTTGAAGAAGTTGATGTTACTATTCATCTTGCAAACCGAGCAACTATCTCTCCTATCGGAATTGTGAGAGACGTTGAAGTCTTATGCGGAAAGGTAAAGTATCCTACCGACTTTCTAGTACTTGGTTCAGTAAAGGATAATTTTTGTCCTATTATTTTCGGTAGACCTTTTCTCAGAACTTGTGGAGCTATAATAGATTGCAAGAAAGGTAAAGTTTCTGTTGAATTCAATGGTGAGCCATATGAATTTAACTTTTCTAAGTTCTCTAAGCATCCTCGTGGTATTGATTTGCCTAGTAATGACAAGATTATTGAAGATATTGCTTCCATTGCTATCCCTCCTAATGACCCTTTGCAGCAATATATGGAGGACCACGAGAATGATTTGCATATGCAGGAGAGGAATGAGCTGGAAGAAATATTCTTAAGACAACCTGCTATCCTAAAGCACAACCTTCCGGTTGAGCCTTTGGGAATTTTATCGAAACCAAAAGAAGATCCAGTGTTTGTTCTTAAACCTTTTCCTGATACACTCAAATATGCTTATTTAGATGAAAAGAAAGTATATATGTTATTATCCATTCTAACCTTTCGGGTATGAGGAAGAGCGATTATTGGAAGTACTTCGCAAACATCGAGGTGCAATTGGCTATACCCTTGATGACCTTAAGGGGATTAGTCCATCTATTTGTCAACATACCATCAACCTTAAGCCTGATGCTAAACCAGTTGTTGATCATCAACGACGGTTGAATCCGAAGATGATGGATGTTGTAAGGACTGAGATTCTCAAGCTTCTAGCCGCAGGTATTATCTACCCTATAGCTAATAGTAAGTGGGTAAGCCCGGTTCATTGTGTTCCAAAGAAAGAAGGTACAACTGTGGTTCCTAATGATAAGAATGAACTAATACCTCAGAGAATTATTATTGGATATAGAATGTGTATTGATTACAGGAAGCTGAACAAGGCAGCCAGGAAGGACCACTACCCGTTGCCGTTCATCGACCAAATGCTTGAAAGGTTATCCAAAAATACTCACTTTTGTTATCTTGATGGTTATTCTGGCTTCTCTCAAATTCATGTTAACACTGCTGATCAAGAGAAGACCACTTTTACTTGTACCTATGGTACTTATGCTTACAAGCGTATGCCTTTTGGTTTATGTAATGCTCCTGCTACTTTTCAAAGGTGTATGTCTGCTATCTTTCATGGTTTTTGTGAAGAAATTGTGGAGGTATTCATGGACGATTTCTCCGTCTATGGAACCTCTTTTGACCATTGTCTCCACAACCTTAATAAAGTTTTGCAGAGATGTAAGGATACAAGTTTGGTGCTTAACTGGGAGAAGTACCACTTTATGGTCAATGAGGGAATTGTTCTTGGCCACAAGATTTCCGAGAGGGGAATTGAGGTGGAGAGGGCAAAGATCGAAGCAATTGAAAGGATGCCCTATCCAAGGGACATCAAAGGTATTCATAGTTTTCTCGGTCATGCTGGTTTCTATAGAAGATTTATTAAAGACTTTTCTAAGACTTCAAGACCCCTTACTAATCTTCTCCAGAAGGATGTTCCTTTTGTTTTTGATGAATATTGTAAGGAATCCTTTGAAGTTCTTAAGAAAGCTTTAATAACCGCTCCTATAGTACAACCACCTGATTGGAATTTACCTTTTCAAATTATGTGTGATGCTAGTGATTTTGCTGTTGGAGCTGTTCTAGGGCAAAGGGTTGATAAGAAATTGAATGTTATATATTATGCTAGAAAAACCCTTGATAGTGCTCAAAAGAATTATGCTACTACTAAGAAGGAATTCTTAGCAGTAGTGTTTGCTTGTGATAAGTTTAGGCGGTATATTGTTGATTCTAAGATTATTATTCATACTGACCATGCTTCCATTAAGTATCTTATGGAGAAGAAGGATGCCAAACCAAGACTCATCCGATGGGTACTCCTTCTTCAAGAATTTGATTTGCAGATTGTCGATAGGAAAGGAGCAGACAATCCGGTGGCGGATAATCTTTCAAGGATGGAAGATATACCGCATGATCCCATTCCAGTCAACGACAATTTTCCAAACGAAATGCTAGTTGTTGTAAAAGTACAATCTCTCTCCGATCCTTGGTTTGCAGATTATTCTAACTTTATCGTTGCAAAGTTTTTGCCTCCAGGTTTAACATTTCAGCAAAGGAAGAAGTTCTTCCACGATTTGAGGCATTACTTTTGGGATGACCCACATATTTCCAAAGAAAGTCCAGATGGGATCGTGACGAGATGCATACCGGAACACGAGCAGAAGGACATTCTCAAACAATGTCACGATAGCCCATATGGAGGACATCATGCCGGTGAGAGGACCGCACATAAGGTTCTTCAATCAGGTTTTTTTGGCCTACTCTCTTGAAGGATGCTAGAAGTTATGTTTTATCCTGTGATAAGTGTCAGAGAGTTGGTAATATTAGTAGAAGGAATGAGATGCCTATGAATTACTCTCTAGTGATTGAGCCTTTTGATTGCTGGGGTTTTGATTTTATGGGTCCTTTTCCTTCCTCGCACAAGTACACTCACATTTTAGTTGTTGTTGATTATGTAACGAAGTGGGTAGAGGCAATCCCCACTGAAAGTGCTGATCACAAGACATCTTTGAAAATGCTCAAGGATGTAATTTTTCCTAGGTTTGGAGTACCCAGGTACCTCATGACTGATGGGGGTTCACACTTTACGCATGGAGCTTTTAGAAAAGCTTTAGCCAAGGACGATGTCAATCATAGAATTGCTTCACCGTACCACCCGCAAACTAGTGGGCAAGTTGAGCTCACCAATAGAGAGATCAAGTTGATCTTACATAAGACAGTCAATAGAAATAGAAAAGATTGGTCAAATAAGTTAGGAGGTGCTTTGTGGGCGTATAGAACTGCTTACAAAAACCCCATGGGCATGTCTCCCTATAAGATGATCTATGGCAAGGCTTGCCATTTGCCATTAGAATTAGAACACAAAGCTTTCTGGGCTATTAGAGAGATTAATGCTGACCCGAAATTAGCTGGTGAAAAGCGTCTCATGAACTTGACTTCTCTAGATGAGTGGAGAAGTGAAGCTTACGAAAGCGCTAAAATTTTCAAGGAAAAGGTAAAGAAGTGGCACGATAGGAGGATTCTGAAACGTGAATTTAATGTTGGTGATATAGTTTTGTTGTTTAGATCCCGTTTTAGGTTTTCTCCAGGTAAACTACTTTCCAGGTGGGAAGGGCCATTTCATATTGAAGAAGTCTACCGTTCGGGTGCAATCAAGATTAACAATTTCGAAGGAACGAAACCTCAAGTTGTGAACGGGAAAAGACTTAAGCATTACATAGCAGGAGACCCTGTCAATGTTGATGTGGATTTGGTATACACAACAACTCATGAAGAACATGTTGCAGTCCTGTTTCAGACACCAACAGAAGCAGAATAAGGAAAGGTATGTATTACGGTAAGGAAACATCGCGAACCGCCATAAAAGTTCCAGATTACGAGTTTTTGCAAAATATAGAAAATTTGAGGCCAAAGTGGAGCCGGAGACCAGCTCCAGGGGTCCCAAGCGCCCCCCTGGCGCGACCTACCCCCTGGCCGCGCCGGGAGGCCGCCTGGGAACCAAGGAGTCCGTCTCCAATTCCACTTTGACTCGTTACCTTCCTTTCTTTGCAATTTTTTTGCTATATATTTGCCCGGGTTGTTCCGGCAACGTATCTCGCGATTTCGTGTGTTTTCTTTTCGAGCTGTTTCTGCCAGAAAATCTTTCAGCTAGACCTAGGTGCCATGGCTTCCCCAAGCTCCCCGAAGGACAAGTTTGTCGTCAACGTCATCAACCCTTACCTCGCTGAGGTGAAGAAGCACCCCCAGATCCTTCGTGTGGAGGATGGTGACCTCCACAAGGAGGATCTGAAGGGACCAGTCAAGGAGGAGAGCACTGAGGAGCGGCTTAAGGAGGTGGAACATGAGGTCTTCAAGTTCAAGAATATGGTGGAGCCTGGTGTTGAAGCTAACTTCGACATCATGAACGAGATAGAGGCTTACCAAAAGAAGGAGATGAAGGAGATGTGGTCAAGTTTGGCCGCACTAGAAGAAAAAGTTTATGAGCTTCAAGCACAGATCTATGATCTGCAGAACCAGAACTGTGAGTATGAACTAAAGTTTCTCGCATGGGTTTGGGTGCTGAGTGCAGGATCCTGGAGACGGGAATGTCCTTCGAGACTGGAGAACAACTGCCATGGAAGCGCTTCGCCAAGGAGTACGTGACCAACAAGAACAACAAGGATGAGGAGTAAATCTCCTTGGGTAATGGCATCCCCTTAGCTTGTTCCAAGCTTGGGGGAGTGCCCGGTATGTTTATCTTTATCTTTGTCTTTTAGAGTCAAGTAGAGTCATATCATGTCTAGGGAAGTTATCTTATAAAATAGGTGTTTGCATTGAGGTCTATCACTCCTTTTTGGGAGAGTTATGTATCCGTGAGTGTGGAGTCTTCTATGATGGAATATTAATGAGAAGTCTATTGATCCCTTCGCTGCACTCGGTATTCTCTTCACGCAATCGACCTTATGATGATTCTTATGGGGAGTATTGACCTTATATCAGGTATGGCTTTGAAAACTTTATTAAATCTTGGAAAACATAGCTTTGGTCATAATAACAAGCATGATTTTCTCAAAGTAGCGACATAGCCAAAACCTTTTTGTTATTATGCTTGTAGTGTTATGTTGACAAGGAAGACAACTTGATGTGCTATGCTTGTTTTAATGTTTATGCTTTATATTGCTTTGCATCCAAGTCATCATCAATTGTCTGTTCTCTCAAAGCCTTTGCTAGCCAAACCTCTATACTAAGCGGAATTCTTCTTGTGCATCCATACCCTGAAACCAATATCTACCTTATGAGTCCACTGTACCTTCCTATTCGTGGTATTCCACTACCACTCCTAGAGTATAGAATTTTTTTGTTATCCTTAAATTTTCAAAATCTTCTGTTTTGTGCCCCTATTTTAGCTCATGAGGAAGTAGTAGTTAATTCATGATATTCTTAAGTTGGACAAGATTTATCCCGGGATTGCATGTCTAATCTTCAAACCCCTAATACGAGGAGGAACTGGCATGAGTGCGCCCAGCTCACAAAAGATAATACAACAAACAAACCCTCCTTCGCGCTTTGTTCATGAGAAATCTGAAAACTTTGGCAGTGATAAACAAAGGAGATTGCGGGGATGTGATCGTCCCCGTGTGGGAGCCGTTCCTCGAAACTTGTCCAATCTGAGAAGTAATTGAGTTTTCTATTAGCATTCGTTGACAAATCATGCACCTCTCAAAACTTGTTTTCATTCTGTTTGATTTAAGGATAACACTTGAGTTTTCCCTACTTGCCTTTAACAAGGCCTTTCTTTTAGTTTTAGTTGAGTCAGTTTTTCCTACTTCTTTCTTTCCCCAGAGAGAACAGACACTTGATGTTGATGAGGATTCATCCATATAATGCTGCATTAAAGTTTTGCCATGCCATATCATTGTTGACATTATCTTTTGATAAGTAAGTTGTTTTCAAAAGCATTTTCCATACAAACATCTTCCTTTGTGTTAGCATTTGCACTTCATGACTAATAGCTTCTTCTTTCAAAAAGTTCCAAATTGTCTCTTCAAAATATAAATAGAAAGACCAAAGGTAAAAGCTATTAGTTGTTCCTTGACCAAAGGACTGGTTTTCCATGATTTGATGAGTTTCCTTAGCCCTACTTTTGTTTATAATTGTTATTACTCTTTCATAAGGGCCTTATGAGTTGAAGATTGCTGTTGAGGATGCTGAGTTTGGTAAAGAAATCATGATGCTTATTGTCCGTATTCTATTTGTCGACACTTCACTCTCTAAACTTGTGGACAGGTTTACCGAGCTCAGTTTTCGCTTGGGGACAAGCGAGGTCTAAGCTTGGGGGAGTTGATACGTCCAAAATGAATCACTATTTTGTATCATAATTCCTCCTTATTCATTGATATATTTCACATTACGATGATGTTCTTATGTTGTTTTGGCTTGTTTTACACAGTTTGCAACTTTCCGGTGCCGAAGCAACAGACGCAAGATTCAGCGGTAAAAAGTGGACACTAAGTTGCTGAAGAAGAATACCTCCAAATTACCTGAAAATCGACGGAGTGTATTTTCCGAAGGATTAACGAAGACACACCGAAGAGGGGCCAGAGGGGGGCCACAGGGGCCCAGGCGGCCACCTGGCGCGACCCCACCCCTGGCCGCGCCGGGAGGGCGCCTGGAGCCCTAGGGCCACTCCCGACTCCCCCTTTGGCCTATATACTCCTCGTTACGCAAAAACCCTAAAAGGAGAAGCTTTTACGGAGTTCCGCCACCGCTCCATGGCCGAAACCTACAGAGAAGAAAAGGGCTCTCCGGCGGGCAGATTCCGCCGAGGAGATCACCTCCCGGAAGGGGACATCATCGCCATCGTCATCACCATCCCCAACATCAGCACCATCTCCACCACCATACAATCTCACCTCACAAGTTTATCTTGTCTTGTAATCCGTACTATCTATCCTCTCTACTCCACCAGTGTTGATTACTACTTTGTGGTGAATGCTATTGAGTTTTGTTGGAGAAATATCATTATGTCTAGATTGTTTATCATATATTTATCACCTCTGATCAGGATCTCTTTTATGTCTTGTGAGTAGTTACTTTAGTTCTTGAGGACATGGGAGAAGTCTAGTTGTTAGTAGTCATATGATGTTGAAGTAATATGTGTTGTTTGATATTTAAGTTGTGTTGTTATTTTCTTAGTGGTGTTGTGTGAGTCGAACACTCAACACTTCGCCCTTATTAAGGACCTAGGGGAATACATTGTGTATAAAGAATGCTTACGGTGGGTTGCCGGAGTGACAGAAACCTGAATCCTAGTTTGCACACTTTTGCAGAAGGGAATAATGGATCCTTGATCTTATTGCTGTGGTTAGGCTTTGCCTTAATTTCTATCTTGTATTTGCGGATGCTTGCAAGATGTTTAATCATAAGAGTGCACTTACCTTAGTCTAGAAGGTGTGCTAGCATAGATCCACCCACTCAACACTTATCAGCATAACACATGTTATCGATACGGAGTATGGCGAAAGCACGTGACTACCTCTCCATGTGTCCTCAAGAACGCTTTAGTCTTTATAAGTTCAGTTGCCAGGCGTATCCTTTGCTCAAAAGGATTGGTCCACTTGTTGCTCCTCAACGCTATTTACTTTGCTTGCTTTTATCTTATTGTTGCTTATATCGAAAACCCCTAAAAAGTTATCTTTCAGTGCTTGCAGTTATTCCTTGTAGAAAATCACTTATCAATACCTTTCTTTCCTCATTGGGTTCGACACTCTTACTTATCGAAAACGCTGCAATAGATCCCCTACGGTTGTGGGTCATCAGATGCCGATGTTGTTGAACTGAATTATTTCAACAGTGACGAGCATAGATTTCTCCCACTAACTTGCGACGATCATATGGCGTTGCTTTCTACTGGGATTGCTGGCAGCCGATTCGCTAAACTCCCAATTGATGTGCTTCAGCCACGCGCAGAACAAACATCATCTGTCTCTGCTAATAGCAAGCACCCCGGCACTCCTTGTAGGTCGACACAAAGTAAAGCAAGTGGTTCATGGAGCCACCACATGCCTGCTGCCAATTCTGTTGCCGATTCAGCTGCTGCTTCGCGTGTACCTTCTACAGTTGGTGTAGAGGAAGATCCAGAACCGACGAGGAAGTGCCTAAAAATGATGATGAAGACGAGATGCTGTACTTTGAACTGGTAGATATATCCAGTCAGCAATCAGTGGATGACGAATATCCAGAGGAGCCCATCAGCCGAGCTAGGTTTGATGACACTGACTATGAAGTGAAGGAGGAGAACATGGACAGCTTAATCGAAAATGAATACGATGGTGAGGACATGCCAACAATTGAGTGGAATAGGGAAGCACCTAAGCTTACTGAAGGCACCATTTTCCAATCCATGGTGGAATGTCGGAATGCAGTGAAAACATGGTGCATTCTAAATGAAAACACCTACAAGATTAAAAGGAGTGAGCTAGTAAGGTTCACAGTTTTTTGTCCATATGATAGGTGTAGGTGGAAGTTCATGCATCTCATATGTTAAATATCAAATTGATTCAGGTAATCCAAGTTCAGTGAGTAATTTAGTTTCAGATCATTGAGTAATGTTTCTTAATTGCTTTTGACACTTTTTTGTTTCAGATAAAGAAAAACCCACACAAGCACACCTGTCCACCTGGAGGGGGAGGGTGGAAGGCCAAAACCAAGCTAGCAAAAACTAGGTGGGTGGCAGACGCGATATTGGATTGGCTGAGGGAAGAACCTGGACTTGGTCCAACAACACTCCATGGGAAGATTTTTGAGAAGTACAAGATAGAAATTCCTTACATGAGAATATTCAATACTAGGGAAATTAAGGGCTCTTGACAGAATTAATGGTCAATGGATTGACAATTTTCAGATGATTTACACTTTCAAAGCTGAAGTGGAGATGGCTAGTCCAGTGAGTGTTGTAGAGATTGACAAGCATACAGTTCCATTCAAAATAAAAGGGAAGTCATTTGAGAAGGAGTGCTTCAGATCGGATTTTGTTTGTTTCAAGGCTTGTTGGTAGGGGTTTCTAGATGGTTGCAGGCCCTATTTGTCCGTAGATAATACACATTTGACTAGAAGATGGAGAGGACAACTAGTAGAAGCTTCTGCAGTTGATGGACACAACTGGCTATTCCCAATTGCATTTGGTGTGGTGGAGGCAGATTCTGAGGAAAGTTGGGTCTGGTTTCTGCAGAAGTTGCGCAACATTATAGACACCCCCCAGGTTTGGCTATACAAATAGATGCTTGCAAGGGTTTAGAGAGTGCAGTAGAAATTGTATTCCCTGGAGTGGATCATAGGGAATGCATGCGACACGTAGCACAAAATTTCCAAAAGAAGTTCAAAGGTGAAGTTTATGATGAGAACTTATGGCCAGCATCATACACATGCAGAAAAAGGAAGCATGAACACCATTTGAGAGTGTTGTATGCTGAAATCCTCTTGTGAAGTAGTACATGGATGCACACCATGGCAAGGTGTGGTCAAGAAGCAAATTCAACAAAATCTGCAAAGTATATTATGTGACCAACAACCTTGCAGAATGCTTCAATTCAAAGTTCAAGTCAGTGAAAGGGCTTTTGTTGTGGCAAGCATTTGACAAGATGAGGCAGATGATCATGCTAAAGATGGCTCTTCGCAAAAGAATTGCAGAAACACAATATGCTGACAATGTGCCTGCACTCTTGGGAAAAGATCAATGGAACATAGTAGATCCAGGGTTGAAACTCCACTCTCCTTTAATGACTAGACCACCAGGAAGACCAGAGAAAAACAAGTTCAGACCAGGTGAGGAGGGTCGTCTACCAAAAAGGCGTGCTTGAAGAAAATGTGGATTCTGGGGCATATTTCTAGGGTTTGTACCAATCCAGAGGAGGCATCATTTGGATAGGAGGAAAGATGGACATCAGCCAATGCAGAGGAGAACGCAACAACAATGGAGATTGAATATGCAGAGGGGAATGTAGCAGCAATGGAGATTGAAGATGCAGAGGAGAATGCAGCTACACTGGGGATTGAAGATGCAGAGGAGAATGCAGCTACACTTCAGATTGAAGCAAATGAAGCAGTACCAATACCTTGGTAAGTGTTTGCATTTGTAGAATGCAGCTACCCTTTTGTTTGCATTTGTTCTCTTTTTTATGTATGGCTTATAATTTTATTTACCAGCTCTAGGGAGAAAAGGCCTAGAGATGAAGAAACCGAAGAATTTGAAGCCATCGCCTTTGATGGTTTTGAAGCTATAAGAGAGGAAGAGGAGGGGGTAATTGTTCCAGTTGATCCTTTAAAGATTATTGGACCCACAGATGAAAATGATCAAAAGGAAACCAGTAGCAAGGTGGTGAAGCCAAAACCCCAAGTAAAGATCAAAAGAATCAAGAGTGTGAATGAAAAGAGCATCTCAACTAGGGAAACCAGGAGCAAGGCTGTGAAGCCAGCTGCGAACACAAGGAGCAAGTCGAAAATTTGAATTTGAACTTTGAGGGCGAGTCAATGGCTTAAAACTTGGTAGATTCATATTAAGAGGTTTGTGTTGTCAATTTGAGCTACTTTGAAAACTTCTCTTGTGTAATAAGGGAGTATTTGAGTCAGAATTAAAATTTGCATCAAATTTTGAATTTGAGCCAAAATTTGAATTTGAGCCAAAGTTGAAGTTGAACCAACATATGAGGTCCATTGTTCTGTGCTATGTATTTGATCGAACATTTGAAATTCAATATTTGAGGGTGATCAATCTGAATGAGTAATGGAGAAATGTGCTAGAAACGAGCTCGAAACCTAGGGTAAATAGGCCTAATTGTAATCAAGTTTTTTCCGACCTTCTCTAAATGATGCATTTTTTATTAACACGTGTTCCATATATATAGGGTAAAAACGAAGTCTCACTATTTGTTGAATTAATATCCATATTACTACTTTTTTTGAAAAATAATGCTTTTAATTCAAAACCTTCAAATAACACGTTTAAATATGAAAATGATAAAGTAAGTTCAGATCCTTCTTATTCACTCCCAAATGAAGCTTTGGTGATTTTTTTGATTTTTTTGAATTCTATCGAAACCTAAACCCTCTCTCACTCTCCTATGAACTCTGAACAACTTCATACGTGATAGCTGATTTGTATGAAGCTTTTTCTCATGAAAATGACCTACACCAAGTATATATTTTTTCTCATAACCATGTCACATATGACGGCAATGTGCGCAAGAATTGTATTTTTTTAGATTTTTTATGAATTATTTATGCTCATTTGAAGTTGATTTTGACGACTCACTTCAAAAAATGTTTTTTCAAAAAAATATCCCTATACAAAGTGTTTTTTTGATAACTATGTCACATAAACGGACGAACTACGCTGGAATTTATTTTTTTGATTTTTTTGATTTAGTTATGGTCATTTGAAATCTGTTCGCAATCGTTGACTGCCTCATAACCCCGTTGACTGGATCATAACACCGCAGAATGGTCCCAACCGTTGGATCATACCCTAGCGCCAAACTCCACCCGTCCGATATGGCCTTCTAGATGGAATTCCACGGGCGATCCGCGTGACGATGGTTCTCTATCCTCATTGGCTACAGAGCAGCCCGTGCTCGCCCAATTGCTTTCCCCATCTGCTTCTTCTTCGAAAGAGAAACCCCCTTCCTCTGCTTCTTCCTCGACATAACAACCTCCCTTCCTCTGATGCTTCTCTCCGGCGATATGTCAAGCTTCTCGTCAGCCTCCAATCCCAAGTGGCCGGTGTATGGTGCAGTGCCGACGACTCCATGCCCTGACTGCCCACGCACTGTGCCACTGAAGCGATTGACTTCGAAGGACCACAAGAATGGGAACTATGGGCCCGAGTTCGTCAAATACTAGAGCAGTCAGGAGGGGCAGGTTAGACCTGAGTTCTTCTCGCATCCTTTGTCTCTAATTTCATTTCTGTCAGATTTGGGATTTAGTGTTCATGATTTCGTTTTCATATCGTGAAGAAATGTAACCATTTCGAGTGGATGGATGCATACATCCAGAGGCTTCAAGGTTTGGGCTTGCTGGATTCGAGGGGGGATGCAACCCGCGAGGTCAATCAACCGTCTACTGTGGAGAATTTTCCCCACAGTGCAGCTCCGATGGTGGGGGATGCTTAAATGAAGGGGGAATTGAAGAAGATGAACAAGAACTTGAGGCATGATGACTAAATCCTCGTTGGTTACCCCAAGTGGAAAGTTAGATGTAGGATAGCGACCAATTTCCCTTGGCAAAGATGCCAAGGTTTAGATTGTCTCCCGTAGGACTCCGATAGATTCAAGTAGGTGGTTCGGCAAGTGATACGCCGTCTGAAAAGAATCACTTGCTTTGTCTAGACCTGCACACACAACAAGTAACTTTGCTCCCAACGAGTACAGAGAGGTTGTCAAGCTCTCCAGCCTTGCTGTTTACAAAGGATCAACGTAACAGATAATAGGTAGTGATAATTGCAACTGGAAAGTAAAAGTGAGAAATAAATTAAGCGTGTAAACAATGATGAGAATATGGACCGGGGTCCCATGATGTTCACTAGTGATGCCTCTCTCCCAAAAGACGATAAAACAGCTATGCGAGGTAAACAAATCACAAGTGGGCAATTGACAGGATTAAGGGCGCAAACCAATGCTAACTATGTAACAAAGAAAGGAAGAGGCTCAAAAGCATGGGCGGTACTACAAAATAAGTACACTGAAATCAATATGCATCTACTACTAATCATCCACCTTGAGATATCTATCCAGAACATCTCCCTGATATTAAGTTGCGAGCCCCACCCAAAGTGTAAACCCAAAGCAACAGACAACTGTATTAAAAGAACTTTGCGTAAAGTAAACAAACCTTGCAACCGCGGTTACAAGCACCGTTGTTTTCCCCCTTGTGGCAACAACACATCCCCTAGACTCATGTTTCTGTCACTCAAGATAGTCATCAGGGGGCATGAACCCACAATCAAGCATAACGCTCCCTCTTGGAGTCAGTACCTACTACTAGGCCAAAGCAATAAACATCAACGGAGAACATGCAAGAATTACTCAAGAAAAAATAAATAAAAGATAAAACCAAATATATTACTCAATCACAATCTGAACATAGTCTCATAATCCATCAGATCCCGGCAAACTCAGCATAGCAACAGCAAAAATAATTATATATGTGCCTTGATCATGTAGGGCAGCTCACAAGGTCTAATCCATGAAGAACAAAGAGGGGAGGAGAACATCACATAACTACTGATCATGGACCCATGGTCCAAGGTGGACTACTCACGGATCATCCATGGTTGTGGAGAAGCTCCCGGAGGTCAATCCTCCCTCCGGCAGGGTGTCGGGGAGAGGTCTGCTGGCGCTCCCGATCTTGGAAGCGCGACGACGGTGGAAACGAGGCGAGATCGCGAAAAAGGGTTCTGTCTTCCGAAGTTTCCCGTGACGGATAATATATATGCGAAGGGGGCAGCCAGGGGGCCACCAGGGGTCCAGGCCACGACATGGCGCGACCTCCCCTTAGGGCGCGCCACCAGGGCGCCTGGGCCCCTAGTGGTGGTCCTCTGGCCCCACTTTGGCTCATCTGGAAGCTTCCGATGCGTTGATTACTTTATTGTATTTTACCAGAATTTTTGGAGCATTTTTAATACGGGGGAAACCTGAAATAGAAAAACAACAGAAAACAGGAACTGGTTGTCACAACCCTAGTTTTGGTATGTGCTTTTTATTTTTAGAAATAAGGCATCATGTTTAAATTTCTTTATTTAATAATTGATGATTTGGAAAAGCCTCAAAAAGAATTTAAATAAATGGCCAGACAGAAATCTTTTTCAAAAATCTTCTGAAGTTTTTGAAAAGTCCTATAAATGGGCATGATCACATCTCATGTGTTGTGGGTCCCACTGCATGGTCCAATATTTTTCAAAAATTCAGAGAAGGTCTTGGAAATTTAATAATAACCCTATTTGATTTGAAATTCAAATTATTTGAATTTCAAAAATATCCAAAACTTGTGAGTGGTTAGCTATATGCCATGTAAGGCCACATAAAAGTTTTGGGCATTTTATAAAATGCCTAGATATATTTTTCCAAGGCAAAAAAAATAAAACAGAAGCAATAAAAGAAAAAGAAAAAGAACAGAGCCCACTTACCTGGGTCTGAGTAGCCGAAGCGGCCCAACCCAAGGGCAAGGACGTCTTCTTCCCCGGGACAGGCAGGCATGCCGCTGCGTGGCGGCCATGCCGACGTCGCAGGCCACCTCCTGCTTGCCCCCCTCGTCCCCATCCGGCGCCGTGGAGGCCCCGTGCACCTCCCCTGTTCTTTCCCCCTCCCATGGACCTCTTCCCCTCTCTCCCCGGCGAGATCCCGCAAGGACCCGAGCGCCCCGGAGTTCACCGACGAGCGCCACCGTGCCTAGAGGCCACCCCTCGCCGCGCCAAGCTGTCCAGGACGTCCTCCGCACTCGTCTACGTCGCCGAGCGCAATCAATTCGAGCGGGGAAGCTCCATGGACGATGCCCGTGTCGAGTTCTTCCGCCACGGTCTTCGAGCTCCGGCGAGAAATAGCCCCCCTCCGGCGCTCCTCCGTCTCTTCCGGCTTCTCCAACACCCCCAGGGTGAGCCCGCGGCTCGATTTCCCCCATCCCGAGCCCCACCACACGCCCCGGTGCCCTCCTTCCCTCACCGGCCGAGCGGCGCCGCCGGGGAGCTCCTCACCGTCGTGGCCTCCGACCTCCTCTGGTGGGCGCGTGTGCTCCCCTGGATGAGCACGTGCAAGGGGCATGTTCTGGTGACCTTGGCGTGGCCTCCCGTGGCCGGAATCGCCAACCCAGTGGAGCGCGCCGCTCTGTTTGGTCACCGGCGGCCTCCCTCCGGCGAGGCCGACGTGGCAGGGTGATTAGAGGGCTAACCCCCTGGTCATTTGACCCAAGGTCAATGACAGGTGGGGCCAGCCCCCTAATGGCCTAATTAATCTAATTTAAACCAGAGACTTAACACTGTGCCACTGACAGGGCTGGCCCACTGATGGCGCGAGGGTTGACGGGTATAGTCTTCTCGCCCTTCGTTGGTGAGCCCCAAGTGGAAGGCGTGATGCAGCACATCAGCAAATTTCCCTCGGTAAAGATACCAAGGTTTGTCTCCAGTAGCACTCAAGAGATGATAAGTAGGTGTCAGCGGCGCAACTGACGCGGACCTACACCCAGACACAGATAACTTTGTTCCCAACGAAGTTCAGAGAGGTTGTCAATCTCTCCGGTCTTGTTGTTTACGAAGGATAAAATGCAAGGGATAATAATAGCAACTTGAAAGTAAATGCAGAAAAGTAAATAAAGCGTGGAAACAATGATAAGGATATGGACCGGGATACGTGATGTTCGCTAGTGATGTCTCTCTCCCAAAAGACGATAAAATTGCTATGCGAGGTAAACAAATTACAGAAAGGCAATTGACAGGATTATGAACGCACCGCAATGCTAACTATGCTACAAAAGAAAGGAAGAGGTTCAAAAGCACAGGCAGTACGCCAAGGTAAGTAGACCGAAATCCATCTGCATCTACTACTAATCATCCACCTTGAGATATCTATCCAGAACATCTCGCTGGTATTAAGTTGCGAGCCCCACCCAAAGTGTAAACCCAAAGCAACAGACAACTGCATTAAAAAGAACTCTACGTAAAGTAAACAATCCTTGTAACCGCGGTTACAAGCACCTTTGTTTTCCCCCTTGTGGCAACAACACATCCCCTAGACTCATGTTTCTGTCACTCAAGCATGTCATCGGGGGGCATGAACCCACAATCTAGCACAACGCTCCCTCTTGGAGTCACTACCTACTACTTGGCCAAAGCAATAAACAACAATGGGGAACATGCAAGAATTACTTAGGAACAAAAATATAAGAGATAAAAACCAAATATATTACTCTATCACAATCTGAACATAATCTCATAATCCATCAGATCCTATCAAACTCAACATAGCAATAGCAGAAATATTACAAAGGTGCCTCGATCATGTTGGGCCGCTCACGAGGTCTAAAAAACGAAGATCAAAGAGGGGAGGAGAACATCACATAGCTACTGATCACGGACCCATGGTCCAAGGAAAACTACTCACGAGACATCCGGGGAGCATCCATGGTGGAGAGGAGACTCCCGGAGGTCAATCCTCCCTCCGGCAGGGTGCCGGGAAGAGGTCTTCTGGTGCTCCCGATCTTCGGAAGCGCGGCGGCGGTGGAACAGAGGCGAGTTCGCGGAATAGGGTTCTCTTTCTGGGGTTTTCCTGTGACGGGGGATAAATAGGCGAAAGGAGGCAGCCAGAGGTGGGCCAGGGGCCCCAGCCGCCCCCCTGGCGCGGCCAGGGGTGGGGCCGCGCCGGGTGGCCGCCTGGGCCCCCCTGGCTCCCCTTTGGCCCCTCCCGGGCTCTTCTCGAAGCTTCCGTCACGCTGATTTTTTATCTGAATTTTCCCGAATTTTTCTGGCACTTTTTATATGGGGGAAAACTGAAATAGAAAAACAGCAGAAAACAAAAACTAGCACTGGGGTGCACTGAATTAATAGGTTAGTCCAAATATGATCAAAAGTGTATGGAAGTGTATCTAGATCATAGCAATATCACACAAAACATGCATGGAGCAAGCAGAAATTATAGATACGTTTTGGACGTATCAACATCCCCAAGCTTAATTCCTGCTCGTCCTCGAGTAGGTAAATGATAACAACACAATTTCTGTGGTGACATGCTTGCAACCATATAAGAACTTTGAAAAGTAAAGCAATCAAGGTTAGAGATTCAATTCAAGTCATAACATGCAAGAGTCTATATTAGCATTGAAATAAGTAACAAAAGAACAATAGGTGCAAGAACTCTCGCTGTCCGTGACTCGAATGTCTCCAAATGGTGTTTGCGTGCAAGAAGGGGGATAGGGAATACGAGAAAAAATATTTTTGTGTTGAGAACTCAATCTACTAAAGTTTCACACTTGGTCCTCTTTGGAATCTTATCTTGACTCGTCCCCAGACCACTATCCAGGTACAAGTCAATTTGATCCACTTCTTTTCGATATTTCGAGCACTCATGCAATGGATGAGCGTAAGCACGAGAGTTGACACTTAGGATGGCAAAGAGAGAAATATGGTGGAGGAGGAAGACGAAAAGGATGAGAAAGGCTCACATCAATGAGGACAATCGTAGGCAAGAGATGCGAAATGATAGATATGATGTGAGGAGTAGGGATTGCCATGCAACGGATGCACATACGAGCTAGGAAGCTCTCCAATGGAACTAGTGGGGGTGCAGCTAACTTGCTCGCTCATGAAGACCTAGAGCTCTTTTGAGGAGGCTCATCCTTGGAATATGCAAGCCAAGTTCTATAGTGTGAAGGTCCCCACATAGCTATATGCATAATGATCATCTCTATGGAGTACAAGGATATAAAGGGAGTACTAGTGTGGATCTCTCAAAATGATAGTAGTGTTGCCCCTTTCTCTCTTTTTATTTCTTTTTCTCTTTTTTCTATTTTTTATATTTTTTTGGTGGCCTCAATGGCTCTTTCTATTTAACTCTCATTTGTCCTCTTTGGGTTCTTTTAATGTGTCCACTTTGGGATCTTTTCCTCACTTAAGGGCAACACTCTATTTTACAAGAAGGTATAGGAAATCTTCACACTTTACAAGGTACTTAAAATCATAAAGAAGATGTAACTATCATGATGTATGCAATGTATGCCGCTGCCAGTGTAGCAGGAACATGTATGACATGAAGACCAAGTCATGAAGAGGTGGATTTTGCATGGCAATGTAACTCGGAAAGGCTATGGAAATGCCTTGATAGGTAGGTATGGTGGCTATTTTGAGGGAAGATATAAGGAGGCTTATGATGACAGAGCGTATCATGCCAAGGGTTTGGAAGTACCGGAGAAGGTGGACACCAACTCTCGGAGTGAGAAGAAGGCAATGCACGGCACGGGAAAGGCTAGTAAATATGGGAAGGTGGAAGTGTCAACTCTCAATACTTACATTAGTCCGAAGAACTCGTGCACTTATTATCGGTAAATCTCAATCTAGTAAGGAGGTTCACAAAGAGACAAGTACCCCGAGGAGGAGTGTATGGGGGTTTGGTTATCCTTGCGCATCCTCGACTCATGGTACGTGAGTGCAATCTAATATTCGTCTCCTCAGAAGAGTAGTGATCCATCTAGTAGCTAGAGTTCTCAACTAGTTTTGTAGGTTTTGAAAATAAACACGGATTGGACAAAATACGACACCTATCACTAATAGGCAAGAGATCTTGACACCAAAAGTTCAAACATTACTCACATCAATACCTCAAAACTATTGCAAGCTACTACTAAAATTAAATAGCAACCTCCATTACCTACTTTCAAGACAAGACACAACTCAGTGCAACAACCAACTCTCTTAACAAGATAAACATGAAAACTAAAGAGAGTTCCAGCAACAAACTAAAACAAAAGCCAAGGCTCTTGTTGAAGACAAACTAAAACTAAGACTAAACATGGCAGTAGCTATGAAAATATAAAGAACACACAACAACAAGAAGATAGGCAGGAAAAATCCTATGATGTGTTCTAAATTTTGAAAGTGGAGCGTGTTTCTCTCCCACACAAAGTGAGACAGGATCTAACTTGTTATGAACAGCAAGAAAAGCTAAAGAAACTAAAAATAAAACCTAAGAGTGAGACGCTCCAAGCATAGCACATAACGCATGAAGTGATAAAAATATAGTGAGACGAAGGACGAACTGATGATTGTTGATGGAGAAGGGGATGCACGGGGGCATACCCAAGCTTAGACGCTTGAGTCTCCTTGAATATTTATTGGGGATGCATGGGGGCATCCCCAAGCTTGAGCGCTTGACACTCCTGGATCTTCTTTCATCATCTTCTATCGCACACTTGAAAACTCCCTTCATACATAACTCATCACAAGCTGATTAGAGAGGTTAGTACCCTTAATAAATAATTTTTCTCCACTGGATATAAAGATATTCTTGAAGAGATACTGTTTCTAAAGAGTGCCAAAAAGTTTTTGCAAAGAAAAAGCAAGCTTAAGGTTTGCAAAAGTTAGGAGAGACAAAACGTGGCAGATTCTGTGAAAAACAGAACAGCAGATAGTAAAGAATTTTTTAGGGGTACTTCTGCAACTCGAATCAAAAAACTCAGAACATACGGAAGTTTCGTAATTGATAGATCATACTGTGTAAAAATTTCAGCTCAAAAAGATGAACTGGGATGTTTCTGGAATTTTTCTGGTCACGAGGACAGAATCTGTTTTCTGGACAGCATGTCACAACTTTTACTTCCCTTGCCGTAAGAGGCTATAACTTGCCACAAAGCTGAAAAATAAAGATACAATGATGTTGCTACAGAAGTAACAATCATCAAGATACAAAAAAAGCAAAAAGAAAACTCCTAAATTCGTTGCGGGCTGCCTCCCGAAAGCGCTTCTTTAAAGCCATTAGCTAGGCTTAATGCAAAAAGAAGAATCAAGTTTTATCAAGAGAAAGAGAATAACTAGCCCGAGTAACGGACTCAAAAGGTAACTTGATTTTCTTTCTAGGGAAGTGTTCCATACCCTTTTTAAATGGGAATTGGAATTTTATATTCCCCTCTTTCATGTCAATAACCGCACCAACAATGCGAAGAAAAGGACGTCCCAAAATAATTGGACATAAAGGTTCACACTCTATATCCATAACAATAAAATCAACGGGAACATAGTTGTCATTGACAATGATAAGAACATCGTCGATCTTCCCCAAAGGTTTTTTTATGGAAGAATCAACAAGACGAACACCAAAAGAACAAGGCTCAAAGGGCTTCAAATCAAACATATCAAATATTCTTTTGGGCATAACGGAGGTACTAGCTCCAACATCACTTAAAGCATAGCAAGAGAAGTTATTTAATTTAACTTTGATCATAGGGTCCCAACCATCCTCTAGCTTCCTAGGTATGGAGGATTCTACTCTAAGCTTCTCCTCCCTAGCTTTGATGAGAGCATTTGTGATATGCTCTGTGAAGGCAAGATTAAGTGTGCTAGTGTGGGGGTCTCTAGACATTTTGTGTAGTAAACTGATAACTTCAGAGAGGGTACAACTATCAAAATCAATATCACTACTATCAAAGGTGGTAGTAGTGTCATCTAGGCTCACTTGTTTGAAACCCTCTATGTTCATAGGAGTTTCTTTATCTATGGTTGAGTTATTAGCATCACCATTAATAGGTCCAACAGGACTAGGAGTGCATTGGGTGCTAATAGTTTGAGTGTCCTCAACAATTTGGATAGTGGCAAATGTGTGGTGTGTAGGAAGGCTCTTAATTCTATCCTCTTCCTCTTTTTCTCTAGCCCATCTCTCTTTAAGTTTAGCCATCATCCTAATGTTTTCATTGATTTGTAACTGGATAGCATTAATAGGAGTGGCCTTATTCTCCTCAAGGGGGGAGGTTCTAATTTTGAGCATCTCAATATCAAGGGCTAAGCTTTCTACCTTCAAAGAGAGATTATCTATTTTAGATAATTTCTCTTCTACATTTTTGTTGAAGGCTTTTTGGGTAGTGATAAAGTCTCTAAGCATGCTTTCTAATTCAGAAGAGGGGTTCTTGTTGCTAGGATAGGTGTTGTTGTTCCCATAGTTGGATGGAAACGGTCTAGGATTGCTAGCAAAATTTCCCCAATAAGCATTGTTGTTGAAGTTGTTTCTAGCAATAAAGTTCACATCTACTTGTTCTTGAGCAACCAAAGAATTTAAAGGAACATCATGAGGATCAATAGAGGGTTGCTTGGTAAGTAGAGACATAATTAAGTCAACTTTTTCATTGAGGGAGGTAATTTCCTCGACAGAATTTACCTTCCTACCTGTTGGAGCGCGTTCGGTGTGCCATTGGGAATAATTGGTCATCATTTCATCGAGAAGCTTCGTGGCAGCACCAAGTCTAGTTGACATAAAGGTTCCTCCCGCGGCCGAATCTAACAGGTTCCGCGAGGTAAAGTTCAAGCCTGCATAAAAAGTCTGGATAACCATCCAAGTAGTCAAACCATGTGTAGGGCATTTCTTAACAAGTGATTTCATCCGTTCCCAAGCTTGGGCAACGTGTTCATTATCCAATTGCTTAAAATTCATAATATTACTCCTCAATTGGATAATCTTAGCAGGAGGGTAGTACTTCCCTATAAAAGCATCTTTGCACTTATCCCAAGAATCTATGCTATTTCTAGGCAAAGATTGAAACCAGATTTTAGCATCTCCCCTTAAAGAGAAGGGAAAGAGCTTGAGCTTAACAACATCACCTTCTACTTCCTTATACTTTTGCATATCACATAATTCAACAAAAATATTCAAGTGTAAAGCAGCATCATCTCCAGCACCAGAGAATTGATCTCTCATAACAAGGTTTAGCAAAGCAGGTTTAATTTCATAAGAGGTAGCTGAAGTGGCAGGTGTGGCAATGGGAGTGCAGATAAAGTCTTGGTTGTTGTGACTAGTGAAGTCACACAACTTGGTGTTTTCAGTGGAACCCATAGTAGCAGCAAGTGTGGCAGATTTTTTTTTGTAGTTTTTGATAAAAGACACAAAGATAAAAACTGAAAGATAAACTAACAAGACTAAAAAAACAAAGGTAAAGGGTAGTGTGCAACTCCCCTATCTTAGCACTTGGAGTCCTCGGCAACGGCGCCAGAAATTTGCTTGATGGCGCGAGGGTTGACGGGTATAGTCTTCTCGCCCTTCGTTGGTGAGCCCCAAGTGGAAGGCGTGATGCAACACAACAGCAAATTTCCCTTGGTAAAGATACCAAAGTTTGTCTCCACTAGGACTCCAGAGATGATAAGTAGGTGTCAGCGGCGCAACTGACGCGGACCTGCACACAGACACAGATAACTTTGTTCCCAACGAAGTTCAGAGAGGTTGTCCATCTCTCCGGTCTTGTTGTTTACAAAGGATAAAATGCAAGGGATAATAATAGCAACTTGAAAGTAAATGCAGAAAAGTAAATAAAGCGTGGAAACAATGATAAGGATATGGACCGGGATACGTGATGTTCGCTAGTGATGTCTCTCTCCCAAAAGACGATAAAATTGCTATGCGAGGTAAACAAATTACAAAAAGGCAATTGACAGGATTATGAACGCACCGCAATGCTAACTATGCTACAAAAGAAAGGAAGAGGTTCAAAAGCACAGGCAGTACGCCAAGGTAAGTAGACCGAAATCCATCTGCATCTACTACTAATCATCCACCTTGAGATATCTATCCAGAACATCTCGCTGGTATTAAGTTGCGAGCCCCACCGAAAGTATAAACCCAAAGCAACAGACAACTGCATTAAAAATAACTCTGCGTAAAGTAAACAATCCTTGTAACCGCGGTTACAAGCACCGTTGTTTCCCCCCTTGTGGCAACAACACATCCCCTAGACTCATGTTTCTGTCACTCAAGCATGTCATCGGGGGGCATGAACCCACAATCTAGCACACGCTCCCTCTTGGAGTCACTACCTACTACTTGGCCAAAGCAATAAACAACAACGGGGAACATGCAAGAATTACTTAGGAACAAAAATATAAGAGATAAAAACAAAATATATTACCCTATCACAATCTGAACATAATCTCATAATCCATCAGATCCTATCAAACTCAACATAGCAATAGACAAAATATTACAAAGGTGCCGCGATCATGTTGGGCACCTCACGAGGTCTAAACAATGAAGATCAAAGAGGGGAGGAGAACATCACATAGCTACTGATCACGGACCCATGGTCCAAGGAAAACTACTCACGAGACATCCGGGGAGCATCCATGGTGGAGAGGATACTCCCGGAGGTCAATCCTCCCTCCGGCAGGGTGTCGGGAAGAGGTCTTCTGGTGCTCCCGATCTTCGGAAGCGAGGCGGCGGCGGAATAGAGCCGAGTTCGCGGAATAGGGTTCTCTTTCTGGGGTTTTCCCGTGACAGGGGATAAATAGGCGAAAGGAGGCAGCCAGAGGTGGGCCAGGGGCCCCAGGCGCCCCCTGGCGCGACCAGGGGTGGGGCCGCGCCGGGTGGCCGCCTGGGCCCCCCTGGCTCCCCTCTGGCCCCTCCCGGGCTCTTCTCGAAACTTCCGTCACGCTGATTTTTTATTTGAATTTTCCCGATTTTTTCTGGCACTTTTTATATGGGGGAAAACTGAAATAGAAAAATAGCAGAAAACAGGAACTAGCACTGGGGTGCACTGAGTTAATAGGTTAGTCCAAATATGATCAAAAGTGTATGAAAGTGTATCTAGATTATAGCAATATCACACAAAACATGCATGGAGCAAGCAGAAATTATAGATACGTTTTGGACGTATCACCCACTGGTCAGCTTGAACAGTCAACCCCCCACGTCAGCATTGCGTCATGCTGATGCAATAAACCAATTTCTCTGTCTAATAGAAAATACAGAAAATAGTTAAAACTTTGAAATTGAATAACTTTTAAACCATAAATCCAAATCAAACAAATAATATATGAAAAATTATCAGAAAAATGCAAGGAATCCAAATATGCTACTTTCAATCATGACCAAATAGTTTACACATATCAAACAGTAGCAAATGCAATTTGGACAAATTTGAATATTCATTTGGAGTTTGAATTTGAATTTCTTATTCAAATCAACTTCAATTAACATGTTGTAACTTGAACATAGAGCACATCAGTACCATGCCATGCTATAGTAAGCATCTTGTTTGTGCATTGCAATGTATGATTTATACTTCGTTGTCTCGGTGTTTGCCTCTTCTCGATAGATTCATCGCCGGACGTAGTTTCCGACTGCCCTGAAGAGTGACACCCCGTGATCATCAGCAAGGCAAGAAAACCCCATTGATCATGTCTATATAAACCCATTTCCCTCTTGTTCTCTTATGAATGATTAGGTGATTCACATGTTACCGTTCTATCGCTAAGTTGAACCAATCTTTTGCATGACCTATCATTGCTACCACAGTATTAAGCAAACCTTAACCTAGCAGATCCAGGACTGATTGTGTTCATCATGTGGCCCTTCATCCATGTTATGCTATGCCATGCTAGAGTTGTATGCATTGAAGGTGATCCATCTAGGTGATGTATTGGGATGGTAGTGAACAATGCAACATGATGGTAATGTGTTGGTGAAGCCACCCTAATAAAGGTGAACAATGAGAGGTTGTGTAGGAGTACACAGTGGGTTGTCTCATTTACACTGCCCTAGGTCCCGAGTTCTCGTGTTGTGATCCAAGACAAGATTACTTCCACATGCAGGGCTATGGGACCCCGTTTGGCCTACTAACTCACCCCGATTATGGTCCAGGATTCGCATGGGTTATCGCTTCTTCGATTTGATTTTGTGCCAGAGTGGGAGGAGATGCACGGTTACTTTGTAGCACGGTTTTAGGAAAGCGCAGTCCCATCCGTCGAGGTGGGCTTGTCGGACCGTCCATACATCATTTGAGTCCTGAATGGAAACCCCGGCCGGATTTCTGATTGGGGTACATACTCAAATAGGCGATCCCCTGGACTAGAGTTGGATCCGTGAGGTAAGTGCCTTGGTGTTTATCCTCGTCCGAGATCCGCTTGAAGGATGACGAGTCACGGGCGGTAAGTGATGACATGTGTGTGAAGCGTACACCCCTGCAGGGTAATGCTCTATTCGAATAGCCGTGTCCGCGGTTATGGACGACTTGGATACCTTTACTTGATTATTAGATAACTTAATTGGATACTCTAAAATTGCCAAGATAAGTGTGATTGCTATGGGTTGCTTTCTCGTGCGGAAGTCGAGGAGGAATCCATGGTGGTGTATTGTTGTGGTGATCAAGATTAGCTGGCCTCGTGGTCGCCTCTCATCTCAACTCTATGTAGTCGTAGTACAGGATAGCCAAGTCAAAGCTTTCTACATTATAACCCCACTTGCCTTTACCTTGATACCTGAGCATGAGTAGTATAGTTCTGACGTAAGTCTTGCTGAGTTCGATTTTGTACACACGTTTGCTTATTTTATGTTTTAGAGACGAGACCACTGACCCTGATGGTGGCCTCCCCCTCAAGCTCGACGCCGACTAAGTCGTATAGTTCCAGACAACAACCTGGTTCCTTTGGAGGGTCATTGTATTTTCTTTCAGGCTTCTTAAGCCATTTGTTAACCTTGTCTTTACTAAGACATAATTTGCTTCCGTTGTTGCTTGATGTAATGTTGGATCACCGTCATGTGATCTCTGCTTGTAATACAACTACTATGTCTGCTCAATTTAGCAGATGCAATAAAGTCTATGAGTTTGTAGAGTTCAAGTTGTGTTACCTGCTGTTATACACTTGGCATGCATGCTGCGTGTATGTTTATATCGTGCATGTCATGTGTGGGGTTCGATACCTTAGTTGTGCTCTCGCTGGCGGTCTTTCTTACACCAGGTGGCCCTGAGATTTGCGCAGCTTGGGGCATCACGATGCGATTTCTCGTGACTCCGTCACGTGGCACACTTTGTTGTATGATTGAGCCCGCCCGAGACCCGACTAAGTGATCGAGCTGGAGTCTGTTTATGTAAGTGTCATGATTCAGTCGGTAATATGGTTGAGGCGACTTGTCTATGAGTATGGGATTTCACCACCCATAATCATTTAGACTTGTGAGCGGACGATGAGGACCCATCTCAGTTGACCATCCGGGCCTGGATGGGATGCCCCTCACGTTCGAGCTTTCCGAGAGTGTCTTGTACTTGGCCTTGTCTACTTAGACAAGTGGGTATGGCTCTCAGCTCTCCATATGATTGAGTTGTGACTGGAATTACATATGCAAACCCCGGGTCCCGACAGACTTGGTATCAGAGCAGGACTGTCTGTAGGACTATCAAACCTTGGTCGAAGTCGAGTCTAGCATTCTATAGTTATATAGTTACTTTGGGTATAAGGGAACAACTTAAGACTTCATTTTTCTCCTTACCTCTTCGATATGAATTCTGAGTCACCCTCATCTTTTCTACGGGAAGATAGTACTAGGCTCTTCTTTGTCTCTACTAGGACATCTCGTTGATTTCTTCTTTGTAGCCGTAGATGTGTTGTTGTCCCATGTGTCCTCATTCTATCGAGTTTCTTGAGAAAGTTCTGTCCAAATTCTTGAAGGTTGTATTATTTTTCATCCCAGTACAGTCGTTATGCTGTCCGATTCATTCTAGGGATTCTTGTTGAGGAGCATCATATTTCTAGAATTCGGTGTTGATGCATTTGCAAATCTTTCTTCCCACTTCAGATGTCTTTTAGCCAGAGTAATGATGCTAACCATTATGTCAGGGTACTTTGTTACTCTCACATGTCTGTTGTAGTTCTTGGGAAGCCATGATCATCCACAAGAGAATCACCTAGTGCTCCAAGTTCTTGTTTTCTCTTACCGTGTGATGAATCTAGCCACCATTCTTTAAAGTATCCCAAAATGCCATTCATTAGTAGCCACTCCTCCATGAGGAATGGATCCTTTGTGTTCCGAAGTCCGACCTTTACTTGATGACCATATCGATGCTACTTTGAGGCATGATTGTGGTATCTAGAACATCAAGGAGAACATTAGAAGCGGAGTGCTAAATGTCTCTTGGTCGATCATCCAGACAAGTTATGTTGGCAAGCATCTTGCTATACCAAGAAAACAAATCTGAGGAGGTGTTATCTTCCTTTGCATCCGCATCCCCCACATATATTCATCTTGGTTGTATGAAGTGTTACCAAGATCTTCGGCACAGATTTGGTTAAGCTATGTGAATGTGGAATGCTCAAGCTATAGAAAGCATGCTCATCCACTAGGTTATATCCTTCGGTATGAAATGGGATTGTGCTTCTCATTTGCCGAATTATCTCTATAACCATAGTTTCCATCGAAACCTGAGTATGCCACTCTTTTGAATTCGTTCAACAATCATTTTTGTATGCCTCGGTCTGGTGAAAGAAACTTCTATGATCACTTTATCAAAAGTTATTCTTTTTGCCCGACTTAGGTAATATTTCTTCGGGTCACCTCCCCTGAGATATCTCGTTATGGTATCAAGGGCAACCTAAATCCTCGCTACTTCAAAAACTTGTTCACTATCTAATTAAGCGTGGAAGTGTTGCCTACCAAATTGAAAATCCACCTACCTCCTTCAATTATTTCGATGTGTGTCTTGTGTCTCAACTCAAGAGATGTTTTCATATCTCATTCCATGAGTTGATCGCGAGGTTCTCGATCTTCTCGAAGATGCATCCTTGAATATTTCCCTCTTACCTTTCGTCCTGAATCTCGGGACGAGATTCTTTTGAGTGGGGGCGAGTTGTCACAACCCTAGTTTTGGTATGTGCTTTTTATTTTTAGAAATAAGGCATCATTTTGAAATTTCTTTATTTAATATATGAGGATTGGAAAAGCCTCAAAAATAATTTAAATAAATGGCCAGACAAAAATATTTTTCCAAAAATCTTCTGAAGTTTTTGAAAAGTCCTATAAATGGGCATGATCACATCTCATGTGTTGTGGGTCCCACTGCATGCTCCAAGATTTTTCAAAAATTCAGAGAAGGACTTGGAAATTTAATAATAACCCTATTTGATTTGAAATTCAAATTATTTGAATTTAAAATATCCAAAACTTGTGAGTGGTTAGCTATATGCCATGTAAGGCCACATAAAAGTTTTGGGCATTTTATAAAATGCCCAGATATATTTTTTCCAAGGCAAATCAAATAAAACAGAAGCAATAAAAGAAAAAGAAAAAGAACAGAGCCCACTTACCTGGGCCTGACTAGCCGAAGCGGCCCAGCCCAAGGGCAGGGACGTCTTCTTCCCCGGGACAGGCAGGCAGGCCGCTGCGTGGCGACCATGCCGGCGCCGCAGGCCACCTCCTGCTTGCCCCCCTCGTCCCTATCCAGCGCCGTGGAGGCCCCGTGCACCTCCCCTGTTTTTTCCCCCTCCTGTGGACCTCTTCCCCTCTCTCCCCGGCGAGATCCCGCAAGGACCCGAGCGCCCCGGAGTTCACCGACGAGCGCCACCGTGGCTAGAGGTTACCCCTCGCCGCGCCAAGCTGTCCAGAACGTCCTACACACTCATCTACATCGCCGAGCGCACTCATTTCGAGCGGAGAAGCTCCGTGGACGACGCCCGTGTCGAGTTCTTCTGCCACGGTCTTCGAGCTCCGGCGAGAAATAGCCCCCCCTCCGACGCTCCTCCGTCGCTTCCGGCTTCTCCAACACCCCCAGGGTGAGCCCGCGGCTCGATTTCCCCCATCCTGAGCCACACCACACGCCCTGGTGCCCTCCTTCACTCACCGGCCGAGCGGTGCCGGCGCGGAGCTCCTCACCGCCGTGGCCTCCGGCCTCCTCCGGTGGGCGCGTGTGCTCCCCTGGATGCGCACGTGCAAGGGGCACGTTCTGGTGCCCTTGGCGTGGCCTCCTGTGGCCCGAATCGCCAACCCAGTGGAGCGCCGCCGCTCTGTTTGGTCACCGGCGGCCTCCCTCCGGCGAGGCCGACGTGGTAGGGTTATTAGGGGGCTAACCCCCTTGTCATTTGACCCAAGGTCAATGACAGGTGGGTCCAGCCCCCTAATGGCCTAATTAATCTAATTTAAAACAGAGACTTAACACTGTGCCACTGACAGGGCTGGCCCACTGGTCAGCTTGAACAGTCAACCCACCACGTTAGCATTGCGTCATGGTGATGCAATAAACCAATTTCTCTATCTAATAGAAAATACAGAAAATAGTTAAAACTTTGAAATTGAATAACTTTTAAACCATAAATCCAAATCAAACAAATAATATATGAAAAATTATCTGAAAAATGCAAGGAATCCAAATATGCTACTTTCAAGCATGACCAAATAGTTTACACAGATCAAGCAGTAGAAAATGCAATTTGGACAAATTTGAATATTCATTTGGAGTTTGAATTTAATTTCTTATTCAAATCAACTTCAATTAACATGTTGTAACTTGAACATAGAGCACATCAGTACCATGCCATGATATATTAAGCATCTTGTTTGTGCATTGCAATGTATGATTTATACTTTGTTGTCTCGGTGTTTGCCTCTTCTCGATAGATTCATCGCCGACCGTAGTTTCCGACTGCCCTGAAGAGTGACACCTCGTGATCATCAGCAAGGAAAGCAAACCCCATTGATCATGTCTATATAAACTCATTTCCCTCTTGTTCTCTTATGCATGATTAGGTGATTCACATGTTACCGTTCTATCGCTAAGTTGAACCCATCTTTTGCATGACCTATCATTGCTACCACAGTATTAAGCAAACCTTAACCTAGCAGATCCAGGATTGATTGTGTTCATCATGTGGCCCTTCATCCATGTTATGCTATGCCATGCTAGAGTTGTATGCAATGAAGGTAATCCATATTGGTGATATATCGGGATGGTAGTGAACAATGCAACATGATGGTAATGTGTTGGTGAAGCCACCCTAATAAAGGTGAACAATGAGAGGCTGTGTAGGAGTACACAGTGGGTTGTCTCATTTACACTGCCCTAGGCCCCGAGTTCTCGTGTTGTGATCCAAGACAAGAGTACTTCCACATGCAGGGCTATGGGACCCCGTTTGGCCTACTAACTCACCCCGATTATGGTCCAGGATTCGCACGGGTTATGTCTTCTTTGATTTGATTTTGTGCCGGGGTGGGAGGAGATGCACGGTTACTTTGTAGCATGGTTTTAGGAAAGCGCAGTTCCATCCGTCGAGGTGGGCTTGTCGGACCATCCATACATCGTTTGAGTCCTGAATGGAAACCCCGGCCGAATTTCTGATTGGGGTACATACTCAAATAGGCGATCCCCTGGACTAGAGTTGGAGCCGTGAGGTAAGTGCCTTTGTGTTTATCCTCGTACGACATCCGCTTGAAGGATGACGAGTCACGGGCGGTAAGTGATGACACGTGTGTGAAGCGTACACCCCTGCAGGGTAATGATTTATTCGAATAGCCGTGTCCGCGGTTATGGACTACTTGGAGACCTTTACTTGATTATTAGATAACTTAAATGGATACTATAAAATTGCCAAGATAAGTGTGAGTGCTATGGGTTGCTTCCACGTGGGGAAGTCGAGGAGGAATCCATGGTGGTGTATTGTTGTGGTGATCAAGATTAGATGGACTCGTGTTCGCCTCTCATCTCAACTCTATGTAGTCGTAGTATAGGATAGCCAAGTCAAAGCTTTCTGCATTATAACCCCACTTGCCTTTACCTTGATACCTGAGCATGAGTAGTATAGTTCTGACGTAAGTCTTTATGAGTACAATTTTGTACTCACGTTTGCTTATTTTATGGTTTAGAGACAAGACCACTAACCCTGATGGTGGCTCCCCCTCAAGCTCGACGCCGACTAAGTCGTATAGTTCTAGAGAGCAGCCTAGTTCCTTTGGAGGGTCGTTGTATTTTATTTCAGGCTTCTTAAGCCATTTGTTAACCTTGTCTTTACTAAGACATAATTTGCTTCCGTTGTTGCTTGATTTAATGTTGGATCAGCGTCATGTGATCTCTGCTTGTAATACAACTACTATGTCTGCTTAGTTTAGCAGATGCAATAAAGTCTATGAGTCTGTAGAGTTCATGCTATGTTACCTGCTGTTATACACTTGGCATGCATGATGCGTGTATGTTTGTATCGTGCATGTCATGTGTGGGGTTCGATACCATAGTTGTGCTCTCGCCGGCGATCTTTCTTACACCAAGTGGCCCTGAGATGTGCTCAACTTGGGGCATCGCGATGCGATTGCTCGTGACTACGTCACGTGGCACACTTTGTTGTATGATTGAGCCCGCCCGAGACCCCGACTAAGTGATCGGGCTGGAGTCTGTTTATGTAAGTGTTATGATTCAATCGGTAATATGGTTGTGGCGACTTGTCTACGAGTATGGGATTTCACCACCCATAATCATTTAGACTTGTGAGCGGACGATGAGGACCCATCTCAGTTGATCATCCGAGCCTGGATGGGATGCCCCTCACGTTCGAGCTTTCTGAGAGTGTCTTGTACTTGGCCTTGTCTACTTAGACAAGTGGGTATGGCTCTCAGCTCTCCATATGATTGAGTTGTGACTGGAATTACATATGCAAACCCCGGGTCCCGAACTGGCACTGGGGTGCACTAAGTTAATATGTTAGTCCAAATATGATCAAAAGTGTATGAAAGTGTATGTAAAACATAGCAATATCACACAAAACATGCATGGAGCAAGCAAAAATTATAGATACGTTTGGGACGTATCAACATCCCCAAGCTTAATTCCTACTCGTCCTCGAGTAGGTAAATGATAACAAGCATAATTTCTGTGGTGACATGCTAACAACCATAAAAGGACTTTGTAAGTAAAGAAATCAAGGTATGTAATTCAATTCAAGTCATAGCAGGCAAGAGTCTATATTAGCATTGAAAGAAGCAATCATAAGAACATAAATGTGCAAGAGCTCTCGCTGTCCGTGACTCGAATGTCTCCAGATGGTGTTTGCGTGCAAGAAGTGGGAGATGGTAATACGAGAAAAAAATATGTATTTGTTAGAACTCAATCTACTAAAGTTTCACACTTAGTATTCTTTGGAATCTTATCTTGACTCGTCCCCAGACCACTAGCCAGGTACAAGTCAATTTGATCCACTCCCTTTCGATATTTTGAGCACTCATGTAATGGATGAGCGTAAGCACGAGAGTTGACACTTAGGATGGAAAAGAGAGAGATATGGTGGAGGAGGAAGACAAAAAGGGTGTGAAAGGCTCACATCAATGAGGACAATCATAGGCGAGAGAAAGAAAAATGATAGATATGATGTGAGGAGTAGGGATTTCCATGCAACAGATGCACATATGAGCTAAGAAAAGCTCTCCAATGGAACTAGTGAGGGTGCATCCAACTTGCTCGCTCAAGAAGACCTAGAGCTTATTTGAGGAAGCTCATCCTTGGAATATGCAAGCCAAGTTCTTTAGTGTGAAGGTCCCCACATAGCTATATGCATATATGATCATCTCTATGGAGTACAAGATATAGGAGGGAGTACGAGTGTGGATCTTTCAAAAGGAATAGTAGTGTTGCCCCTTTCTCTTTTTTTTTTCTCTTTTTTCTCTTTTTTGTATTTTTTGGAGTGGCCTCAATGGCTCTTTATATTTAACTCTCATTTTTCCTCATTGGGATCTTTTAAATTTGTCCTCTTTGGGATCTTTTCCTCACATAAGAGCAACACTCTATTTTACAAGAGGTATAGAAGACCTTCACACTTTACAAGGTACTTAACATAAAGAAGATGTGTCTATCATGATGTATGCAAATGTATGCCTCTGCTAGTGTAGCAGGAACATGTATGACATGACGATCAAGTTATGAGAAGGTGGAGGTTGCATGGCAATATATCTTGGAAAGGCTATGGAAATGCCTTGATAGGTAGGTATGGTGGCTGTTTTGAGGAAAGATATAAGGAGGTTTATGATGACAAAGCGTATCATGCCAAGGGTTTGGATGCACCGGCGAGGTAGACGCCAACTCTCGGAGTGAGAAGAGAGCAATGCACGGTACCAAAGAGGCTAGCAAATATGAGGAGGTGGAAGTGTCAACTTTCAATACTTACATTAGTCCAAAGAACTCATGCACTTATTATCGGTAACTCTCAAACTAATAAGGAGGTTCAAAAAGAGAACAGGACCCCGAGGAGGAGTGTATGGGGGTTTGGTTATCCTTGCGCAACCTTGACTCATGGTACGTGAGTGTACTCTAATATCCGATCCCTCCAAAGATTAGTGATCCATCTAGTAGCTAGAGTTCTCAACTAGTTTTTGTAGTTTTTGAAAATAAACACGGATTTCCCAAAATACGACACCTACCACTAAAAGGCTAGAGCTCTTGACACCAAAAGTTCAAACATTACTCACAACAATACCTCAAAACTATTGCAAGTTACTACTACAATTGAATAGCAACCTCAATTACCTACTTAAAGTCAAGACACAGCTCAGTGCAACAACCAACTCTCTTAACAAGATAAACATGAAAACTAAAGAGAGTTCAAGCAACAAACTAAACTAAAGCTCTTGAAAAAGATAAACATGAAGACTAAGAGCTAAACATGGCAGCAACTACGAAAAGATAAAGAGCACACAACAAAAGAAAGATAAGCATGAAATCCTATGATGTGTTCTAGTTTGAAGTGGAGCGTGTTTCTCTCCCACACAAAGTAAGCTGGGTTCTAACTTGTTATGAACAGCAAACAAATCTAAAGAAAAATAAAAAGTAAACCTAAGAGCGAGACGCTTCAAGCATAGCACATAACACATGAAGTGATAAAAATATAGCGAGACGAAGGACGAACTGATGATTGTTGATGGAGAAGGGGATGCACGGGGGCATACCCAAGCTTAGACGCTTGAGTCTCCTTGAATATTTATTGGGGATTCATGGGGGCATCCCCAAGCTTGAGCGTTTGACACTCCCGGATCTTCTTTCATCATCTTCCCTCGCACACTTGAAAACTCCCTTCATACATAACTCATCATAAACTGATTATAGAGGTTAGTACCCTTAATAAAATAATTTGCCTCTAGTGGAAATAAAGATTTTCTTCAAGGGCTACTGTTTATCAAGATTGCCAAAAAGTTTTTGCAAAGAAAAAGCTAGTGCAAGTCTTGAAAAAGTAAGGAAAGGCAGAACGTGGCAGAATCTATGAAAAACAGAACATCATGTAGTAAATAATTTGTTCGGGGTACTTCTGCAACTTAAATCAAAAAACTCATAATGGACGCTCGAAATACAATTGTATAGAGCACGCTGTCAAAATAGTTCAGATCAAAAAGATGATCTGGTGATTTTAGGCGAATTTTTTCCGTCCAAGGACATAATCTGTTTTTTGGACAGCATGTCACAACTTTTCAAATTTCTTGCAATCGAAGGCTAAACTTTGCACAAAGCTGGATAATAAGGATACAATGATGTTGCTACAGTAGTAACAATCATCAAGACCACTAAAAATAGAAGTAAAAACATCTTGGGTTGCCTCCCAACAAGCGCTTTCTTTTATGCCTTTAAGCTAGGAAAGAAGCAAAAAGATCAAGTTTTGTTAAGAGAGAGAGCATAGCAAGAGAAGTTATTCAATTTAATTTTCATCATAGGATCCCAACCATCTTCTAGCTTCCTAGGTATGGAGGCTTCTACTCTAAGCTTCTCCTCCCTAGCTTTAATGAGAGCATTAGTGATATGCTCCGTGAAGGCAAGATTTAGTGTGCTAATGTGGGGATCTGTAGACATTTTGGGTAGTAAGCTAATAACTTCTCAGGGGGTGCAACTATCAAAATCAATGTCACTACTATCAAAGGTGGTAGTGGTGTCATCTAGGCTCACTTGTTTGAAAGCCTCTATGTTCATAGGAGTTTCTTCTTCTATGGTTGAGGAAATAGCATCACCATTAATAGGTCCAATGGGACTAGGAGTGTGTTCGGTGCTAAAAGTTTCGGTATCCTCAACAAGTTGGATAGTAGCGACAGTGTGATGTGTAGGAAGGCTCTTAATTATATCCTCTTCCTCCTTTTCTCTAGCCCATCTTTCTTTAAGTTTAACCATCATCCTAATATTCTCATTAATTTGCAATTGGATAGCATTAATAGGAGTGGCCTTCCTCTCCTCAAGGGGAGAAGTTCTAATTTTAAGCATCTCAATATCAAGGGATAAGTTGTCTACCTTCAAAGAGAGATTATCTAATTTGTCTAATCTTTCCTCTACACTCTTGTTGAAGGATTTTTGGGTAGTGATAAATTATTTAAGCATGCTTTCTAATTCAGAAGTGGGGTTCTTGTTGCTAGGATAGGTGTTGTTGTTCCCATAGTTGGATGGGAACGGTCTAGGATTGCTAGCAAAATTACCCCTATAAGAATTATTGTTGAAGTTGTTTCTAGAGATAAAGTTCACATCTACTTGTTCTTTAGCAACCAAAGAATTTAAAGGAACATCATGAGGATCAATAGGAGATTTCTTGGTAAGTAGAGACATAATTGATGGCGGAGAAGTTAATAGGTTTAGTGGGATCGCCTCGACCGTTAACCGCGCCAATAAACGATTCTTGATAACCCACAAGTCTAGGGGATCAATTGTAGCTTTTCGATAAATAAGGATGTCGATCCCAACGAGGAGAAGAAGGTACTGATAAGTGACACTGGATAAGGAAAAGGATGCAAACACTCAAAGGTAAATATTTAGGGGTTTTTGGTTTAAGCAACAGAAAAGTAAAAGACAGGCAAAGTAAACAGGGTAACTGAGGATTAGCAAGTGGCCCAATCCTTTAACAAGGATAAGCCTAGGAACTGAACTTATAAAAGCTAAAGCGTTCTCGAGAAAACATGGGAGAGATAGACAAGTCACTTTCATCATACTCTGCCAAGTAATATGTATCGTGTTGATAAGTGTCGGTGGGTGGATCAATGCTAGTACACCTTCTAGACTAATATAAGTGTACTCTTATGATTACACACCTTACAAGCATCCGCAAATACAAGGTAGTAATTAAGGCATAAGCCTAACCACAGCATTACGATCAAGGATCCATAACTCCCTTGTGCGAAAGTGTGCGAACTGGGGTTCAGGTTTCTGTCACTCCGGCAACCCACCATAAGCATCCTTTATGCACAATGTATTCCTCTAGGCCCATGAAAGGTGAAGTGTTATGTGTTCGACTCACATAACACCACTAGAGAAATAACAACACAACTTAAGTATCAAACAACACATAATACTTCAACATAATATGACTACTAACAACTAGACTTCTCCCATGTTCTCAAGAACTAAAGTAACTAATCACAAGACATAAAAGAGATCATGATCAGAGGTGATAGATGGGTGATAAACAATCTGGACACAATGATATTTCTCCAACAAAACTCAATAGCATTCACCACAAAGTAGTAATCAACACCAACAGAGTAGAGAGGATAGATAGTACGGATTACAACACAAGTTGAAATTGTGAGATGAGATGGGATGGAGATGGAGATGGTGCTGATGTTGGGGATGATGTTGATGATGATCTCGATGATGCCCGTGACGATGATGATGGCGACGATCTCCCCTTCCGGGAGGTGATCTCCCCGGCAGAATCTGCCCGCCGGAGATGGCTTTTCTCCTCTGTAGGTTTCCGCCCCGTGGCGGCGGCGAAACACGGAAACGGCTCTTCTCTTAGGGTTTTCACCCCAGGGGGGTCTTATAGGCGAGAGGGGGCACCGAGGGGGGGGGCACTAGGCATCCAGGAGGGTGCCTGGCGCGGCCAGGAGGGGGCCGCGCCAGGCACCCTTCTGGCTGCCTGGTGGGTCCCCTCACCTCCTCCTTCGGCGATCCCCAGACAATCTTCATAAAACTGCTCCCCATAAATTTTCATCGCATTTGGACTTGATCTGATTCAGCAACTTGGTATCTACTTTTTACCGCTGAATTCTGGTTCTGCTGCTTCGGCACCGGAAAGTTGTAAACTGTGTAAAATAAGCCAAAACAACATAAGAACAATACTTTAAAGTGTAATATATCAATGAATAGGGTGAAATCACAATATAAAATAGTGATGCTTTTTGGACGTATCAACTCCCCCAATCTTAGACCTCGCTTGTCCTCAAGCGATTGCTGAGCTCGGTAAACCTGTCCACAAGTTTAGAGAGTGAAGTGTCGATAAAAGAATACGAACAAGAAGTATCAAGATTCCTCACCAAACTTAAACATCCTCAATAGCAACCTCAACTCATAAGGTCCTTATGAGAAAGTAGTAACAATTATAACAAAGTAGGACCTGGAAAACTCATCAAATCATGACAAACATAGCCTTGGTCAAGGAACAACTAATAACTTTTACTTTTGTTCTTTTCACTTATAATGGAACAGTTGAAGCTTTTGAAAGAACATGCTATTAGTCAAGAAGTGCACATATCAACACAAAGTAAGATGTTTACTAAGCCTAAGCTTTTGCAAACAACTCACTTATCAAAAGATAATGTCAACAAAGATGTAACATGCTAGATTTCAATGCAACTTTATATGCAAGCATCTTTATCAACATCAAATGTCTGTCTCTCTCAAGAAGGAAGGAAGTAGGAAGGAATGACTCAGCACAAAATAAAGATAAACCCCGTGCAAAAGGGTAAGCAGGAAAACTTATGTGCCATCTCTAGATCAAACAGAATAAAAACAAACTTTGGGAGGTGCATGATCCGTCAACGACTGCTGATAGATAACTCACTCACTTCATTATTTGGACAAGTTTCGAGGAACGGCTCCCATGTGGGGACGATCACATCCCCTTGGATTCCTTTGTTTATCACTCGTAAAAGGGCGAAGGAACTTGTGTGTTAGTATTTATCTTTTACGAGCTGGGCACTCATGCCAGTCCCTTCTCGTATTAGGGGTTTGCAGATTAGACATGCAATCCCAAGATAAAACTTGTCATAATTAAGAAGATCATGGGTCATCCACCACTTCCTCATGAGCTGAATCAGCGGCACAGAACAGAAGATTTTGAACATCTAAAGATAACACATAAATTATATACTTTAGGAGTGGTAGTGGAATACCACAAGTAGGAAGGTATGTTGGACTCAAGTGGAAGAAGTTGGTTTCAAGGTATGGAAGTACAAGCAGAATTCCGCTTAGTACAGAGTTTTGGCTAGCAAGGCTTTGAGAGAGCAGACAATTGATGACAACTTAGATGCAAGCAATACAAATCATAAACATCAAAACTAGCATGAAACATCAAGGTGTCTTCCTTGTCAACATAACACTTCAAGCATAATAACACAAAGGTTTTGGCTATGTCGCTACTTTGAGAAAAACATGCTTGTTGTTATGACCAAAGCTATACTTGCCAAGATTAAATAAAGTTTTTGAAGCCATACCTGATATAAGGTCAATACTCCCCATAAGAATCAGCTCATAATGTCGATTGCGTGAAGAGAATACCAAGTGCAGCGAAGAAACCAATAGACTTCTCATTAATATTCCTTCATAGACGACTCCACACTCACGGATACAATGCTCTCCACAAGAGGAGTGATAGACATCAAAGCAACACCTATTTCATAAAGTAACCTCCCTAGACATGATATGACTCTACTTGACTCCTAAAGAAAAAGATAAAGATAAAGATACCAGGCACTCCCCCATGCTTGGAACAAGCTAAGGGGGTGCCATTACCCGAGGAGTTTTACTCCTCATTCTTGTTCTTCTCAGTCAGGTACTCCTTGGCGAAGCGCTTCCATGGCAGTTTCTCTCAAGTGTCGAAGGACATTCCCGTCTCCAAGATCCTGCACTCAGCACCTAAACCCATGCGCAGAAACTTTAGTTCATACTCACAGTTCTGGTTCTGCAGATCATAGATCTGTGCTTGGAGTTCATAAACTTTTTCTTCTAATGCGACCAAACTTGACCACATATCCTTCATCTCCTTCTTGTGGGAATCCTCGATCTCGTTCATGATGTCAAAGTTAGCTTCAACACCGCGCTCCACCATCTTCTTGAACTTGAAGACCTCATGTTCCATCTCCTTCAGCCGATCTTCGGTGCTCCCTTCCTTGACAGGTCCCTTCAGATCTTCCTTGTGGAGAACACCGTCCTCCACACGAAGGACCTGAGGGTGCTTCCTCACCTCAGCGAGGTAAGGGTTGATGACGTTGACGACGAACTTGTCCTTGGGGGAACTTGGAGATGCCATGGCACCTAGATCTGCTGAAAGTTTTCCTGGCAGAAACAGACCGAGAAATAAAACACACGAAATCGAGAGATACGGTGCCGGGACTATCCGGGCAAACATATAGCAAAAATTTCCGCAACAGAAGGAAGGTTTCAAGCCTAGGTGGAGTCGGAGGCAGAGTCCAGGGAAGCCAGGAGGGTGCCTGGCGCGGCCAGGAGTGGGGCCGCGCCAGGGGGCCTCCTGGCCTCCCTGGAACTCCTCTCTGGCTCCACTTGGTCTTGGAAGTTTCCTAATTTCGCAAAAACTCTGAAAAGTTAACTTTTATTGACGTACGCGGTGTTTTCTTACCATAATTCATACCTTTTCTAATTCTGCTTCTGCCAGAGTCTGAAACTGGGCTGCAACATGTTCTTCATGAGTACTTGTATATATCATGTTTGCATCCACATTGATTGGATCACCTACCATATAATGTTTGAGTCTTTGTCCATTCACAACTTGAGGTTTGGTGCCTTCGAAATTATTGATCTTGATTGTACCAGACCGATATACTTCTTCAATACGAAAAGGTCCTTCCCATCTGGAAAGTAGTTTACCTGGAGAAAAGCTGAAACGAGATCTAAACAAAAAAACTTTATCACCAACATTAAATTCACGTTTCAGAATTCTTTTATCGTGCCACTTCTTTACCTTTTCCTTGAACATTTTAGCGCTCTCGTAAGCTTCACTTCTCCACTCATCTAGAGAAGTCAAGTTCATGAGACGCTTTTCACCAGCTAACTTTGGGTCAGCATTCAGCTCTCTGACAGCCCAGAAAGCTTTATGCTCTAACTCTAATGGTAAATGGCGAGCCTTGCCATAGACCATCTTATACGAGACATGCCCATGGGGTTTTTGTAAGCAATTCTATACGCCCACAAAGCATCTCCTAACTTCTTTGACTAGTCCTTTCTAGAACTGTTTACTGTTTTCTGCAAGATCAACTTGATCTCCCTATTGGTGAGCTTAACTTGCCCACTAGTTTGAGGGTGGTACGGTGATGCAATCCTATGATTGACATCGTACTTGGCTAGAGCTTTCCTAAAAGCTCCATGCGTGAAGTGTGACCCTCCATCTGTCATGAGGTACCTTGGTACTCCAAACCTAGGAAAAATTACATCTTTGAGCATTTTCAAAGATGTCTTGTGATCAACACTCTCAGTGGGGATTGCTTTAACCCACTTGGTTACATCATCAACAACAACTAAGATGTGTGTGTACTTGTGTGAAGGAGGAAAAGGACCTATAAAATCAAAACCCCAGCAATCGAAAGGTTCGATCACTAGTGAGTAATTCATAGGCATCTCATTTCTCCTGCTAATGTTACCAACTCTCTGACACTTATTAGAAGATAGAATGTACCTTCGGGCGTCCTTAAAGAGAGTAGGCCAATAAAAACCTGATTGTAAAACTTTATGTGCGGTCCTTTCACCGGCATGATGTCCTCCATAGGGACTATCGTGACATTGTCGAAGAATGTCCTACTGCTCGTGCTCCGGTATACACCTTCTTACGATCCCGTCCACACATTCTTTATAAAGATGTGGATCATCCCTAAAGTAGTGCCTCAAATCCGTGAAGAATTTCTTCCTCTGCTGAAATGTGAAACCTGGAGGCAAAAACTTTGCAACGATAAAATTAGCATAATCTGCAAACCAAGGGTCGGAATGAGATTGTACTTTTACAACAGCAAGCTGTTCATCTGGGAAACTGTCGTTGACTGGAATAGGATCGTGCGGGATATCTTCCATCCTTGAAAGATTATCTGCCACCGGATTGTCTTCTCCTTTTCTATCGACAATCTGCAAGTCAAATTCTTGAAGGAGTACCCACCTAATGAGTCTTGGTTTGGCATCCTTTTTCTGCATGAGATACTTAATGGCAGCATGGTCAGTATGAATAATAACCTTAGAATCAACAATATACGGCCTAAACTTATCACAAGCAAACACCACTGCCAAGAATTCCTTCTCGGTAGTAGCATAATTCTTTTGAGCACTATCAAGTGTTTTGCTGGCATAGTGGATGAAATTCAACTTCTTGTCAACCCTTTGTCCTAAAACAGCTCCAACAGCAAAATCACTAGCATCACACATAATTTCAAAGGGCAAATTCCAGTCAGGTGGTTGTACTATAGGAGCGGTTATCAAGGCTTTCTTAAGAACTTCCAAAGCTTCCTTACAATCTTCATTAAATACAAAAGGGGCATCCTTCTGGAGAAGATTGGTAAGGGGTCTTGAGGTAGGAGCGGTTATCAAGGCTTTCTTAAGAACTTCCAAAGCTTCCTTACAATCTTCATTAAATACAAAAGGGGCATCCTTCTGGAGAAGATTGGTAAGGGGTCTTGAGGTCTTAGAAAAGTCCTTGATAAATCTTCTATAGAAACCAACATGACCTAGAAAACTACGAATACCTTTAATGTCCCTTGGATAAGGCATCCTTTCAATAGCTTCAATTTTTGCCTTGTCCACTTCAATTCCCCTTTCGGAAATCTTGTGTCCAAGAACTATCCCTTCGTTAACCATGAAATGGAACTTCTCCCAATTGAGCACCAAATTTGTTTCTTCACATCTCTGCAAAACTTTATTAAGATTGTGGAGACAGTGGTCAAAGGAGTTTCCGTAGACGGAAAAGTCGTCCATGAAAACTTCTACAATCTCCTCACAGAAACCATGAAATATTGCAGACATACACCTCTGAAAAGTAGCAGGTGCATTACACAAACTAAAAGGCATACGCCTATAAGCATAAGTACCGTAAGGACACGTGAAAGTGGTCTTCTCTTGATCCGCAGTGTTGACGTGAATCTGGGAGAAGCCAGAGTACCCATCAAGATAGCAGAAGTGGGTGTTTTTAGACAACCGCTCGAGCATCTGATCAATAAAGGGCAAATGATAGTGGTTCTTCCGGGTGGCCTTGTTTAACTTCCTGAAATCAATACACATTCTATATCCAATAATAGTCCTCTAAGGTATTAGTTCATTTTTATCATTAGGAACAACAATCATACCTCCTTTCTTAGGAACACAATGAACGGGACTTACCCACTTACTGTGAGCTATAGGATAGATGATACCTGCGGTTAGAAGTTTGAGAACCTCCGTCCTAACCACGTCCTTCATCTTTGGTTCAACCGTCGTTGATGATCAACGACCGGTTTAGCATCGGGCTCGAGATTGATAGTATGTTGGCAAATGGTTGGACTAATACCCTTGAGATCATCAAGAGTATAGCCAATAGCACCTCGGTGTCTGCGGAGTGTCTCCAATAATCGCTCTTCTTCATACCCTGAAAGGTTAGAATTGATAATAACATGATATACTTTCTTTTCATCTAAATAAGCATACTTGAGCGTATCGGGTAGTGGTTTTAGGTCGAACACCGGGTCTTCTTTCGGTTGCGAGAGGATTCCTAAAGGTTCAACCGGGAGGTTGTGCTTCAGGATGGGAGTTTGTCTTAAAAATACGTCTTCTAGTTCATCCCTCTCTTGCATATGTATATCATTCTCGTGGTCTTCCATAAATTACTGCAAAGTGTCATTAGGAGGAATAGCAATGGAAGCAATTTCTTCAATAATTTTGTCATTACTTGACAGGTCAGGACCACGAGGATGCTTAGAAAACTTAGAAAAATTAAATTCATACGGCTCACCGTTGAATTCAACAGAAACTTTACCTTTCTTGCAATCTATTATAGCTCCGCAAGTGGTGAGGAATGGCCTACCAAAGATAATAGGGCAAAAACTATCTTGCACTAAACCAAGTACAAGAAAGTCTGTAGGATATTTTACCTTCCCGCAAAGTACTTCAACATCTCTTACAATCCCAACTGGAGAGATTGTTTGTTTATTTGCAAGATGGATAGTGACATCTATGTCCTCGATCTCACACGGCTGAATCTTGTGCATGATCTCTTGATAAAGTGTGAAGGGAATAGCGCTGACGCTAGATCCCAAATCACATAGCCCATAGTAATTATGATCTCCTATTTTGACAGATACAACTGGTGTACCTGAAATTGGGCCTTTGTTCTTGGCTGTGACAATGTTAGTGGCAACAGCACAAAAACTAATAGTGGATTCTTCGATATCACTGATTACCAGATCCTTGACCATTGCAACTTGAGGCTGGACCTTGATCATGTCCTCAGGTTCGTCAGTGGTCCTTCCATTCTTGTTTAGAATACCTGTAACAAAAGAGTGCTCCTTTATCCTGGAGGGGTAAGGAGGCTGTTCATACACAACTGCAGGTAAAACAGGACCAGTAACATTAATCTCAATTGGTGACTCCTTGAAGGTTTATGATGTTGATTTTCCTTCTTCCTGGAAGAATCAATATGAGAAGAAAAGTCCTTGCAAAATTCAACCATTAGCTGGGAATCAAGACCAATTTTAGAGCAAAATGTATTAAAGTAATCAGTCTTCACATAACTCTCAATGTAGTCATGCTCATAGTTTATAGCGGGTTCAATACCTTTACCAATTTCCCAGTCTTCAGTGTTCTTCTGGATCCTTTCTATAAGATCCCATTTTTCTTCCATACTTCTGGTCTGGAATACCCCACTAGAGGAGGCATCCAACATCTCCTTGTCCTGACGAGAAAGCCTGGCATAAAAATTTATAAGTATAATTTCCTTGGGGAGCTCATGGTTTGGGCATTTGAGCATCAGGGAGTTCAGTCTCCCCCAAGCTTGAGAGATGCTCTCTCCGTCGCGAGACCAAAAGTTGTAGATGTAGTTCCTGTCTTGGTTAATTTCACGAAGAGGATAAAACTTTGCATAAAAGAGAGACATAAGCTCTGGCCATTCAAGCAGATCAGAGTTATCGAGTAACTTATACCAATCTGAAGCTTTATCTTTGAGTGATATGGAGAATAGTTTCTTCATGACGAACTCCATTGTCACACCTGCAAGCTTAAATAAAGAACATAATTGTGATAAATATAGCAGGTGTTCTCCCGGATGTCCTTCTCCTGTATAACGATTAGCCAAGACATAATCAACAATACCAGACGATATTTTATAGGGCACAATTTAAGTAGGGGTAGGAGTGACCACCACAGTCGTGGGGCGGCTCCTTACCAGCAACGAACCAACAGCAGAAGAGTCCATAGGGACTGAAAGTAACAACAGAAAATAAAAGTTCCCTTACCGGCTTCACTTACCAATAGCGCTACACTCCCTGGCAACGGCGCCAGAAAAGCTCGTTGATGGCGGAGAAGTTAATAGGTTTAGTGGGATCGCCTCGCCCGTTAACCGCGCCAATAAACGATTCTTGATAACCCACAAGTCTAGGGGATCAATTGTAGCTTTTCGATAAATAAGGATGTCGATCCCAACGAGGAGCAGAAGGTACTGATAAGTGACACTGGATAAGGAAAAGGCTGCAAACACTCAAAGGTAAATATTTAGGGGTTTTTGGTTTAAGCAACAGAAAAGTAAAAGACAGGCAAAGTAAACAGGGTAACTGAGGAGTAGAAAGTGGCCCAATCCTTTAACAAGGATAAGCCTACGAACTGAACTTATAAAAGCTAAAGCGTTCTCGAGAAAACACGGGAGAGATAGTCAAGTCACTTTAACCATACTCTGCCAAGTAATATGTATCGTGTTGATAAGTGTCGGTGGGTGGATCAATTCTAGTACACCTTCTAGACTAAGATAAGTGTACTCTTATGATTACACACCTTGCAAGCATCCGCAAATACAAGGTAGTAATTAAGGCATAAGCCTAACCACAGCATTACGATCAAGGATCCATAACTCCCTTGTGTGAAAGTCTGCGAACTGGGGTTCATGTTTCTGTCACTCCGGCAACCCACCATAAGCATCCTTTATGCACAATGTATTCCTCTAGGCCCATGAAAGGTGAAGTGTTATGTGTTCGACTCACATAACACCACTAGAGAAATAACAACACAACTTAAGTATCAAACAACAGATAATACTTTTAATATGACTACTAACAACTAGACTTCTCCCATGTTCTCAAGAACTAAAGTAACTACTCACAAGACATAAAAGAGATCATGATCAGAGGTGATAGATGGGTGATAAACAATCTGGACACAATGATATTTCTCCAACAAAACTCAATAGCATTCACCACAAAGTAGTAATCAACACAAACAGAGTAGAGAGGATAGATAGTAAGGATTACAACACAAGTTGCAATTGTGAGATGAGATGGGATGGAGATGGAGATGGTGCTGATGTTGGGGATGATGTTGATGATGATCTCGATGATGCCCGTGACGATGATGATGATGATGGCGACGATCTCCCCTTCCGGGAGGTGATCTCCCCGGCGGAATTTGCCCGCCGGAGATGGCTTTTCTCCTCTGTAGGTTTCCGCCCCGTGGCGGCGGCGAAACACGAAAACGACTCTTCTCTTAGGGTTTTCACCCCAGGGGGGTCTTATAGGCGAGAGGTGGCACCGAGGGGGGCCACAGGGCATTAAGGAGGGTGCCTGGCGCGGCCCGGAGGGGGCCGCGCCAGGCACCCTTCTGGCTGCCTGGTGGGTCCCCTCACCTCCTCCTTCGGCGATCCCCAGTCAATCTTCATAAAACTGCTCCCCGTAAATTTTCATCGCATTTGGACTTGATATGATTCAGCAACTTGGTATCCACTTTTTACCGCTGAATTCTGGTTTTGCTGCTTCGGCACCGGAAAGTTGTAAACTATGTAAAATAAGCCAAAACAACATAAGAACAATACTTTAAAGTGGAATATATCAATGAATAGGGTGAAATCACAATATAAAATAGTGATGCTTTTTGGACGTATCAATAATCAAGTCAACTTTTTCATTTAGGGAGGAAATCTCCTCGACAGAGTTTACCTTCCTACCTGTTGGAGTTCGTTCGGTGTGGTATTGGGAATAGTTGTTCATCATCTCATCTATAAGTTTTGTGGCAGCATTAAGTGTTGTTGACATAAAGGGTACTCCCGCGACCGAATCTAACAGGTTCCGCGAGGTAAAGTTCAAGCCTGCATAAAAAGTCTGGATAGCCATCCAAGTAGTCAAACCATGTGTAGGGAATTTATTAACAAGAGATTTCATTCGTTCCCAAGCTTGGGCAACATGTTCATTATCCAATTGCTTAAAATTCATAATGTTACTCCTCAATTGGATAATTTTAGCAGGTGGGTAGTACTTACCAATAAAAACATCTTTGCACTTATCCCAAGAATCTATACTATTCGTAGGCAAGGATTGAAACCAAATTTTAGCTCCTTCCCTCAAGGAGAAAGGAAAAAGCTTAAGCTTAACAATATCACCTTCTACTTCTTTATACTTTTGGATATCACAGAGTTCAACAAAATTATTTAAGTGTAAAGCAGCATCATCTCCAACACCGGAGAATTGATCTCTCATAACAAGGTTTAGCAAGGAAGGTTTAATTTCATAAGAGGTAGCTGAAGTAGCAGGTGTAGCAATAGGAGTGCAGATAAAATCATTGTTGTTGTGACTAGTGAAGTCACACAACTTGGTGTTTTCAGTGGAACCCATAGTAGCAGCAAGTGTGACAAACATTTTTTTGTGGTTTTTGATAAAGGACACTAAGATAAAAACTGAAAGGTAAATTAACAAGACTAAAAAGAAAAGGTAAAAGATAGTGTGCAACTCCCCTATCTTGAAGATTGGAGTCCCCGAAAACGGCGCCAGAAATTTGCTTGATGACTAACTCCTCGTTGGTTACCCCAGCGGAAGGTTAGATGTAGGATAGTGGCCAATTTCCCTTGGCAAAGATGCCAAGGTTTAGATTGTCTCCTGTAGGACTCCGATAGCTTCAAGTAGGTGGTTCGACAAGTGATGCACCGTCTGAAAAGAATCACTTGCTTTGCCTGGACCTGCACACACAACAAGTAACTTTGCTCCCAATGAGTACAGAGAGGTTGTCAATCTCTCCGGCCTTGTTGTTTACAAAGGATCAACACAACAGATAATAGGTAGTGATAATTGCAACTGGAAAGTAAAAGCGAGAAATAAATTGAGCGTTTAAACAGTGATGAGAATATGGATCAGGGTCCCATGATGTTCACTAGTGATGTCTCTCGACCGAAAGATGATAAAACTTCTATGCGAGGTAAAAAAATCATAGCTGGGCAATTGACAGGATTACAGGCGCAAACCAATGCTAACTATGCTACAAAGAAAGGAAGAAACTAAAAAGCATGGGCTGTACGCCAAAATAAGTAGACCGAAATCCATCTGCATCTACTACTAATCATCCACCTTGAGATATCTATCCAGAACATCTCATTGGTATTAAGTTGCGAGCCCCACCCAAAGTAACAGACAACTGCATTAAAAGAACTTTGCGTAAAGTAAACAATCCTTGCAACTGCGGTTGAAAGCACCGTTGTTTTCCCTCTTGTGGCAACAACACATCCCCTAGACTCATGTTTCTGTCACTCAAGCTAGTCATCAGGGGGCATGAACCCACAATCAAGCATAACGCTCCCTCTTGGAGTCACTACCTACTACTTGTCCAAAGAAATAAACAACAACGAAGAACATGCAAGAATTCCTCAAGAACAAAAATATAAAAGATAAGAACCAAATACATTACTCAATCACTATCTGAACATAGTCTCATAATCCATCAGATCCCAGCAAACTCAGCATAGCAACAACAGAAAGAATTACATATGTGCGTTGATCATGTAGGGTAGCTCACAAGGTCTAATCCATGAAGAACAAAGAGGGGAGGAGAACATCACATAGCTACTGATCATGGACCCATGGTCCGAGGTGGACTACTCACGGATCATCCGGGAAGCTTCCATGGTGGTGGAGAAGCTCCCGTGTGACGCCCCCAAAATCAGACCGTGTACAGTAATCATAAATGCAAGGTACACGATCGAGATCAGGGACTCACGGTGAGATATCACAACACAACTCTATGAATTAAATAATACAAGCTGTTTAATAAAAGCCAGGGCCAAGAGGGCTTGAATACAACATCTCGAGAGCACAAAGTCAGCGGAAGCAATAGTATCTGAGTACAGACACAAGGGTACAATGTTGCCTTAAGAAGGCTAGCACAAAAATCAACACTCGATCGAAAAGGCAAGGCCTCCTACTTGGGAACCTACAAACTACTCCTGGTCAAAGGGGAACTCGACGTCGTAGGAGGCATCGGGGGTCTTCATGTTGCGGTGGTCGGCATCGGGGATCTCCTGCTCCTGGACTCCAAGGATCCAACGTCGACTGCAGCGGCCGATCAGGCAAAACAAAAAGGGGGAAAATAAAGCAAAGGTGAGTATCTAGCATACCCGCGAGTCTTACGTCCGCTACTAAGCATTATGCATTGGATCAACGGAAAGAAGAGGCTGTATATAGTGGACTGCAAGATAGAAATCAGAATAAGGGTAAGAAGCTAGGCCTATCGAAGACTAGCATCTTCCGACGAGTCTTGCAGCATGAGGTAAGAATCAGCCAACAGTTTAATATAACAATAATGAAAGTAACAATGCAGCAGAAGTTGCTGCAACATTGTATAATAATAAGTTGTAATAATTAACAATGCCTCCGAGTTCCCCTCCTCGACATCCCATCGAGGAAGAAAACCCGGAACCATACAGTTTAATAATAATAGTTTGTAGTGGTAAGATCCAGCTTCAGCAGAAAGCGTCCTGTTACCGTGGACACGACTATTCGAATAGATTAATCTTCCCTGCAGGGGTGCACTTGTGTTACACTACACGCACGGATCTCCAGGGTGGCAGTAACCTTGTTAGGGAACGCTCCACCGAGGCTATCCGACACTTCGTAGCCCATCTTTCAAACTCAACAGAGAGGCCATCCTCCGGTCTAAATCCTAAGTACGCCGGGCCTTGGACCCCAACCCGAACGTACTCCTGCACGGTGCGTGGCTGGCCGGTGAAGTTGAAGCAAATCCAAATAAGACACCACCGCGCGAGCAAATAAGACAACACCACTTCCCGGCGCAGGCCGCGGTACTGCTGACGTCTGAAGAGTCCTCGGACGACACTACGAAGGAGAGGAGCCCATAACTCGTAATTCCCACTGGTAGGTAGTGCGTACATGGCATATAGCCAACTCAAGACATTCACTGAACCCTTTAGCATTTTAATTAACCTGCATGACAACCGTTATCGTTGCCTCGACTTAACTGACCCGCAGACAACGACAGCAGCCAGGACCACCAGTACATCGGTGCCTGCCCTGTCGTCCCACCAAGTCACTGCGGTTACCAACAAGGTGAACCGTCTCCTTACCTTGTCTCGCGTGTGCTCCTGGAGGAGCTCAACTTTCGGGGTTTGGTAACTCTCGCGGCCAACGACCAGGGGCCAAGCACACCGGTACACTGGTCGTACCCTCCCTGTCGTCCCGTCGCAATACCACTCGCGGGTACCATTGGGTCGCCCGACTTCTTACCTTTAAGGACACCAGTTGGTTCGAGTTCCTACCATTAAGTGAAACCAGGAGGTATCACCCTCGATGGCACACATAAAGAGGTTTGACAGAGACATCAGCGGGATGAACTAAAGAGGTAAACCTCGTATCATCCCGGTGATGCTACGCTACTGAGCCGACGAGAGTGAAAGACGAGTCCATTCCACTCGTAAGTCAAACTCGAAGTGACTCGACACAGTCTCGCCGTTGTAGGTTCCCTAGGGCGTCTGCATTGATCCGTACCTGTTGCAGTTGTATATATTTTGTATCCGCGTCACTCCCCTAAGTGACCACGGCCCGCTATCTAATCCTAGCTAACAATGCGCAGGGCTCACTGCTGAATATAATGTATAGATATAGCAGGCAGCATAGGATAAGAAAGGTACATCAAGGGGCGACAAAATCAGGCTATGCAATTGAATAGGATTGTAACGTAGCAGCAGCAGTAACAATGCCTAGTGCAAGAAATGTACGGAAAGATAGGCGATATCTGGGGAAGAGAATGGCTCTGCTTGCCTGGAAGCTCGGTAGTAGGGGTACGGTCGTCGACGAAGTAGTCGTACTCGGCAACGATGTCGTCGACGGCAGCAGCGGGGTCTACCGGAGATTAAGGGGGGGGGGGAGAAACAGTAAATTCACAGCAAGCATATACAAACAGATGCATGACATGACAGATGAAATGTTAACGGTGTTCTAACACAGTGCAATGCACGTTGCTCGGAACGGGAATTCATCCGGGAATGAACGGCCAGCTCCGGGTGATTACCGGACATAAGATCCGGAGGGGAAGGTATCATGCCGGAGGGGTCGTGGACATCCGACACATGTGTGGGTGGTGTATCCGTGTTAGTTGATCCATTCTAAACAACATTCGTGTTCGAAATAAATTCATCCGGGTACTTATACCGGTACCGAGAATTATCGGCAGTGCTGCCGGAGGGGGACGGTTCGATGTTCGGTATGTTAGGAGGGTGTGGCAGACCAACGGATAGCGTATTATTAATCTACATATTTTTCTGATCAATTTTCATGTATAAAGTTTTTCAATCTGAGCTACGGTTTAAGAGATATTAATTTCAGAAGTTTTAAATCATTTAAAAGATTTACTGGATTATTTTTTTATTAATAAAAACAGCAACATTATCCACAACTAGTTTGACCAGTCAAACCTGACATGGGGGTCCCACATGTCAGCCTCACATTTTCAATAAAACAATTTTATTTAACAAATCAGTAGGGTGGCCCACATGTCATACACTCATTATTACTCCCTCCGTTCCAGAATATAAGGTGTATTGTTTTCCGTGCAAGTCAACCATTTAAATGTTTGACCAAGATTATAGAAGAAAATATTAATATATGTAATATCTAGTAGATAAAATACGAAACTACTTATCATGATGAATTAAATGATATAAATTTTGGTTTTGTGGATATTGATATATTTATCTAAAAACTTTGTCAAACATGCACTCGTTTGACTTTCGCAAAAACAAATACACCTTATATAAAGGAACGGAGGGATTATATTTTAATTAAACTAATAACCCAGTGAGGCCCATCAGTCATACCCACAAGTTTTATAAAACAATTAAATTAACTTAACAGCACATGGGGCCCATGTGTCATACACACTAAACAATTAAATCATTTAAATTTTTCTAAACAGTGGGGGCCACATGTAATAGACTAGGGCTATACCTTTTACTTTTGTTTTTTTAACAGATAACTACACAGGGGAGGGCCCCACTTGTAATAGACTACTAGGGGGGTTTGTTTCATCGTAACACATAGTTAGGCGAGGGGGGGGGGGGTTAGCCAGGGGGTTTAGCCCCTAATTAATCTGGCCGTCCCCACTGGCCAGTGGGTATAGCGCACGGGCTATCTCAGCCAGGCTTGCCGGCGAGTCCAGGGAGCACAGCGGCGACGCTCGCTCCGACGAGGGGCCGCGGCGAGTCGCAGGGGCGGAGGCCAGCGCAGCGAGTGTGTGTGTGGGTCGCAGAGAGAGGGGGGCGCCAGGACGCGGACAGAGCACAGCCAGCGCGAGGTGAGAGTGGGCGCGGCTCGGCCGGAGCATGACCGTGACGGGGACGACGACCAGCGCGCGAGAACGTGCGTGATTAGAGGGGAAATGGAGCTGCGCTCACCGAGAGTGATCTGGCGCAGGCGGACGAAGCTGGGGAAGGCCAGAGGTGGCGAATCGGGCGGCGGACGGCGATGACCATGGCGGGGAAGAGGAGAAGTGGGCGGCGCCTCCCATCCTTCCCGGCCCAAATTGAAGCGTGAGGAGGGCATGGCGGCTGACGGGCGAGCTCCTGGACAAGTTACCCCACGCCGGGGAGCTTGGTGGCCACGGAGGCCATGGAGGTGCGGCCATGGCGGAATCGGGGGTTCAGATCGAGAGAAAAGAGGCGGGGCAGTGGCGTGCTAGGGTTTCGGGGGCTCGGGGGGGGGGGGGGCTTATGTCCCAGGGGAGCAGGTGGAGGAGGGGGGGAGCAGGTGTGGGGGGCAGGTGAGGGGAGGGCCATGGCGCCCTGCGCGTGTACGGGGTGGGGGGCAGGTGGAAGAAACTGTAGGGGGAGGGAGGAGAGAGGTGGGGTGGGCCTGGGGTGGGCCGAGGGGGTTTAGTTCGCTAGGCGTAGGTTAGGTTTTTCCCTTTTTTTGTTTTTGTTTTCTATTATCTTTTCTATTTTTATTTGCTTTCGTTTCTTTAACATTTTTGTAAAACTTTTAACTGGCTCCAATATTAGTGTTACATAATATGGTGATTCCACAAAAAGTTTGATGGCATTATAAAATCATTTGCATTGTTGTTTTATTTAAAAGGTATTAAATGCCATAGTTTTGCTACTGTTTGGAATTGTTTGATTTATTTGATGGCACATTAAATAACCACAACCATACCAACATGGTCCAGAGATTATTAGTGATTTTATAAAACTGGTTCCATAATTTTTGGGCAAGGTTTATTTGTCACCTTGTTTTTAATATTCCATCAAAGGCATTTTGAACTTTGATTTGATTTCAAATAGAAATGGTTTGGACTTTGTTATTGATCCATGATGATCAAGGCCCCAAGGTTCACATTGCATCCAACAATAACAAAGGGGAATTGAATTTGAGCTGAACCAAGTTGATCAAACAAAATTTTTGAACAGTAGTGATCAACAGTAATGGTGATTACTGTTCACTGACAGTGAGAGTGTTACATCCCGGAGGTCAATGCTCCCTCCGACAGGGTGCCGAGTAGAGGTCTGCTGGCGCTCCCGATCTTGGAATCGTGGCGGCGGTGGAACAAAGGCGAGATCGTGAAAAAAGGTTCGGTCTTCGGAAGTTTCCCGTGAAGGAGAATGTATAGGCGAAGGGGGCAGCCAGGGGGCCCACTAGGGGTCAAGGCGACCACCTGGCGCAGCCTCCCGTTAGGGCGCGCCACCAGGGCACCTGGGCCCCTGGTGGTGGCCCTCTGGCCCCACTTAGGCTCTTTCGGAAGCTTCCGATGCGCTGATTATTTATTGTATTTTCCCGGAATTTTTGGAGCATTTTCAATACGGGGGAAACCTGAAATAAAAAAATAGCAGAAAATAGGAACTGGCACTGGGGTGCACTGAGTTAATAGGTTAGTCCAAATATGATCAAAAGTGTATGAAAGTGTATGTAAAACATAGCAATATCACACAAAACATGCATGGAGCAAGCAGAAGTTATAGATACGTTTGGGACGTATCAAGCCAGCTGATTGAATTGAAGAAGCAATCTAATCTGATAGCTTTAGGAATATTTGCTCTAGGATTTTTTACTTGATGGTCATCTCTCGTTAGAGCACCTCCATTGTGTGCAGATAGCATTGCCTCTAACGCGGGCCCCATGTACCTGCCTCTAAGCTTGGATGAAAACCTCACAATGTATAAAATATTTTTCTTGCCAACACTGAGCATGTAGCTCATCACAATATAAAATATTATTCTTGCCACCAGGATGAGATATAAAATATTGTTCTTGCCTCTCTTTCCGCTTGGAGGCAGCCTCTATACATTTCACGAGCCGCCTCTTACACAAGAAAGACTAACATCTAGATAATCAATCTGGTCACACTTGTCAGCCTTAGAAAGCCATATTAAAGTATAAGAGATGGATGGTTGGTTGGATAATATGGTGTTGATTAAATATATTTAATATTTTCTAGCTTCCACCTTAGAGGCTATTTTTGTCATTCCACCTCTAAATAAACAAATGGATGGAACCAACCCATGCAATTCTTGTTCTCTCCAACCGAACAAAAGAATGGAACCAACCCATGATTCAAGAATGGAACCATGCCATGCCATGCATTTTGATCCTCAAACCAAACGCAACCTCTAAGAGCATCTCTAGTGGCTTGTATAAATTTGTTAGTCTATATCTTCATATACACAATGGTGTAAAAAGATTCTTTTTTAGACAACGACCGTTTTTAGTGGATTGTCTAAATTTGGTAGTCTATATTCTTTTTTAGGAAACAAATATGCAAATATACATAGAGCAGTTATCAATTTGGAGGCTGTCTATGTTTTAGACCACCGGATAGACTAGCCACTGGAGAGATATTTTGCTCATTGCTAGACAATGGTATAAACAAGCCACTAGAAATGCTCTAACGCTGCCTCTAAGGCTCAAACGCTGCCTCTATATACAATGTAACGTTTCTAAGCTTGGCGTCGTCGCTAGTCTAGGAGGATGCCTCCATGGGCATGATATAACATTGCCTCTATACACTATACACTTATTTTGAGAAGGCATCCCAAAACACATCATTTTTGGTTAGTTTGGTTAGTTTTCCCCACATCAATTAGCCGTGTATAAACTTGGGACTAACAAATGCATTAATATAATGTTACAAGTCTAATCTCGTCATCATGTCATGTTAGTTTTTCTGGTAGTTTGCTTTATTCGTTAGATAAGAACGACCGTGACTTGTGCAAGCCGTGCATGCATTTGCATGGGCATGATATGCACCCATTTTTATCGGGTTGGTTCCTTTGGATTAGCATGCATATAACAGTGAATAATGAGATACCATGTGGTACTCATGGTAAGCAATCCAAACTTGATAAAAACAGTGAATAATGAGATATAACACACATAACTTAGATAAATAAAGCAAAGGGATACAAGTTCTTACATATAACCCTAATAATACAAGTTCTTACATATAACCATATAATAAAACGTCGCACAGACACCTAACTCACACTACACATATATAGGGTAGGGAAACACCACCATATCTTCACCGTCGTCTTCACCGCCGACTTCACCGTCTTCACTCCTCCACCTCCCATCCGTTCTCGCCGAGGTAGTGCGGGAGGCTGTGCATGCGCTCGGGAGTGGGGAAGATGCTCTCGAAGTCGGTGAAGATGTTGTAGGTGGTGAATGCGATGAACTCGCACCCACACCAAAACACCTTGCCGAATAGGTAGTAGGCATCAAACCTGTTGGTGGAGTGGGCGACGAGCCCTATCGCTGGGTTGGGACGATGTTCCTCGAGGCGGAACATGGCCTGCGAGCCCTGTGGGAGGTGGTGAAAGCCCGCACGAAGGAACCCCCCGGCAAGCTCACGAGCACCCCTCCAGCATGAGAACGCCCACACGCGCAGCGAGTGCTCCACGACGACGAAGGTGGGGTACCACATCTCTGGCACGATTGGCGGCAGGACGAACGTCGGCCCATTGTACCGCATTGTCTTCGCGTGGCTGCGTGTTTGCTTTGTCTTTGGGGCAAGAAGAGAAGGTGGGAGGCGCGGATGGATGTGTAGAAGGAAGAGGCAACCTACGACAGCTTAAATAGGGTGGGGAGAGGAAGAGGAGAGGTTAAATAAAGGGACGGCGCTGTGACTCGAATGCAACCGTGAATCGATGCCATCGTGCGAAACGACGCAGCAACTGAATCGAGGGTGCGTGACTCGATGCGTCAAATGAATGCGCGAAATCGTGCGTGAATCGATGCCACCGTGCGAAACGACGAGCAACTGGATCGAGAGTGCATGCCTGCCTGCGATGCATGAAACGACACTTGCGGAGCGAATGGATCGAGCGGCAACCATGCGTGAAGCGATGCGTGCGTGCCGACTTGCATGCATGCGAGCAGGTCAATGCATGCATAGCAGGCTTCATCGATGCCAAAGACGGGCATGCATAAAAGGCTGACCAGCGCAACGTCCTCCATAACAGGCCTATTTTAAGTATTAACAGGCTAGTCCTACGACCCAACCAGCAAAGGCACATAGCGATAGCCGACGGAGTCCAACGTCCCCCTCGAAAAAAAACATAGACCAACGTGGCCCCACTCTTCAGAGTTAACGGTCAAGATGGCAAACGTCTGCTTTGAGCATTTGTGAGAGTTTCAACTAAGGAAGAGGGGAAAAGTGAGCACAAGTTTGGAGCGTTGGGAAAAGTGAGCACAACTAAGGAACCAGGGGCACTAAATTAAATATCCCTAATATTAATAGCTTGATTAATTACTTAGTGCAGCTTAATTATGAACATTGTCTAAAGTGAAACTTGTGTTTATGTTGTAGATTTAAAATGGCCCATGTCAATCCCCAGTTTAACTTAGCTCCGTTGATTGAGAAAGAGAAATTGAAAGCTGATGGAAGCAACTATACAAACTGGGTTCGTTCCTTGAGAATTGTACTCAGGAGTGCTAAGAAGGACTATGTCCTGACGACACCTCTCTTAGAAGCACCGGGGCCTAACGCCATGGTTACTGAGCAGAATGTGCATTAGACCAAGCTTGATGATAGCACCGTAGTTCAATGTCTTATGACTGCATGTATAGAATCAGAGTTACAGGGGAGGTTTGAAAATACCGTTCCCCAGTTGATTATTCAAGAGTTAGATGCTCTGTATGCCAAATAAACTAGGACTGCACGTTATGAGGTTACTCATGCCTTATGGAGTTGCAAGATGAACGAAGGATCACCTGTGAGTGAGCACGTGATAAAGATCATGGGCTTTGGGCAAAGGTTGACTCAACTGGGATTTCTGATTCCTGAATCACTAGGTACAGATATCGTCCTTGTGTCACTCCCGCCGAGCTTTAAGAGGTTTTTTTAGAACTATGGGATGAACGGGATGGATAAGTCGGTTAATGAACTACTCACAATTCTGAAGAATGCGGAGACTACCATGCAGGCTAACCCTAACTACACGTTGGCGGTTAGCAAGACCACCAGTTTCAAGAAGAAGGGCAAGTCCAAGGGTAAGGGCGCCGGCAAGCCTGGCGCCAAGACCAAGAAACCCTGGCCCTACCAAGGAAACAGAGTGTTTCTACTGCAAAGCTAAAGGTCACTGGAAGAGGAACTGCAAGAAGTATCTGGTAGATAGAAAGAAGCCTGGTTTTACAGGCGAAAGTATAAAACTTATATATGGTATAGATGTCTTTCTTTTCGTCCCTCACTCTAATTCATGGGTATTTGATAATCGATCTGTTTCTCATATATGTAATTCATTACAGGGACTAATTAAGGAGAATAAGGAAGCTGGAAAAGAATGAAGTGACGATGCGTGTTGGGAATGGAGCTACGTTCTCTGCTAAAGCCGTCGGCGCCTACACTCTACATCTACCTTCAGGATTTAGCATAGAATTAGATAATTGTTATTTTTTCGGAAAGGTTCAGGAAATTTCCGGACAGTACCAGGTATGGTGCCCAGCCCTGACTTGGGGGGCAAGCCACTTGGGCTGGCCCAAGTCGTCCAGGAGGTGGGGGCGCACAAAGCACTACTGGAATTCTGATGTTTGCCGTCTGCCATGGAGGTCGGCAAACCTAGGAAAAGCGGACGACAAAGCCCTTTGTCGTCTGCCGGCGGACGGCAAAGCACTCGTCAGCAATTTATCCGGCAAAGAGGTGCTTTGTCGTCTGCATATTATCGACGGACGACAAAGAGGTTTGCTGTCTGTTTTTTTTCTAGCTGTAGGCAAAGTAAAGGATACAGGTACTATGTTCGTAGGTGGGTTCGCCAAGGCTTTGCCGTCTACTAATGTTGTACCAGACGGAAAAGACATTTCTGTTATACAAAAAAATAACGGAACAACAGCTACACGCTGCTGCACCTGTCCTGCTCCTTATGCTACTGTCAGACGAGTCCAAGCAAACAAAATACTGCTGCCCGGCGAGTTCAACGCCGGCAAGTCTGACGAGATGGGGGGCTGCTATTGTCCGGCGACGCAGTACCGACGAGCTGGCGAGATGGAAGTCTGGTGAGGCGAGGCCGGGGACGTGGCGAGGCGTCCGGCGAGGCGCGACGGGTCGAGGGGAGGCGTCCAGCGGCTCGAGCAGTGGACGGGGCGCGGGATGACTGGCAAAGGCGAGGCCGGGGCGTGGGACAGCCGATGGTGGTGGGCGTCCGGCGTCTCGAGGCTCGGCCGGAGCCCGGATGGCCGGCGCAGCACGGCGGGGCTCGGCCGGAGTTGCCGGCTGGGCGTGCGGCTCGATAGGGCAAGCGACGGGGCAGGCGGCCGGTGGAGCGAGTTGGGACGACCGGCGAGGCAAGCAGCCGAGGGCGGAGCGGGCAGGGCGGCTGCGGGCAGAGCAGGCGGGGCGGCGTGACCGGCGAGGAGGGGAAGGAAAAGAAATCCATCGCCGGCGAGGCAAGAAAGGAGAGGAGGTTGAGCTGATGCGTGCGGTGCGGGGAGGTTTGTGGACGGGAAGAAGATAAGGTAGAGAATAAGAGAGAGAGGTTTGTGGACGTGCGTGATGCATGGGCTAATGGGATGCGGTTGGTGAGATCCATTTTATGCCACGTCATCGATCCGCGAGACTTGTTTCCACCCAATAAAAAATCAGTACACGTTTGTGTTTGTTTACCCTATAATAATTAATAAAATAACCATTAGAAAAATTTCAAAAAAACTTGAAATTTTTTCCAGATCTTCTAAGAATCATAAAAGAACACCACACTAAATTTCATAGTGTTATTTAAGCATTATTTGAATCTTCAATTTTTTTTGAAAGTGATACAAATATTCACCTAGAACTATCTTTGCCTTCTGCAAAAATAAAATAGATGGCAAAGAGTTGTCTTTGCCGTCCGCCATATAAAAACAGATGGCAAATGTCCTCTTTGCCATACGTGACAAAAAAATAGACGGTAAAGCACTCTTTGCCATGCGTGAAAAATAAAACAGACGGCAAAGCACTCTTTGCCATGCGTGAAAAAAAAACAGATGGCAAAGCACTCTTTACCGTCAGTTGATCTTTTCCGTCCGCAGCTGATGGCAAAGACCCTCTTTGCCGTCCGCCCTGAGGAAATGCAGACGGCAAAGAGAAGACACATGGCAAACGAGCAGATTCCAGTAGTGAAGGGGGGATCCTAGTCGTAGTAAGATCACCAACTCTACTTCCACTACATCCGTTGGCCTAAACCTTGTATGCAATCTTCTTGGATGATCTTGGGTTCTTGCTTCGTAGGCACGATTTTTTTTGTCTACTACTATGTTTCCCAACAACCCGGATGTCGTCCATTAAGCCAGAAACGTTCCCGCGTGAACGTGGTTGATGTAGTTGTACCCGGAAATTGATGTCTACACACGCTTCTATTCTTGTAGACTATGTTGGGCCTCCAAGCGAAGAGGTTTGTAGGACAATAAAAAATTCCCTCAAGTGGATGACCTAAGGTTTACCGAGTTCAGGAAAGTAGAGGTTGAAGATGGTCTCTCTCAAGCAACCCTGCAATTAAGGAACAAGAAGTCTCTTGTGTCCCTAACACACCTAATACAATTAGGAGTTATATAGGTGCACTAGTTCAGCGAAGAGATGGTAAAATATGGGTGATAGGGGTGGCAAAGCAAGGCAATATAAATTTGTAATAAAAATTACATCAAGGTAGCAAGTGATAAAAATGAGCACAAACAGTATTGCAATGGTGGAAACAAGGCCTAGGCTTCATACTTTCACTAGTGGAAACTCCCAACAACATTAACATAGTCTAATCACATGATATTTCCACTAAAACATGAAAGGAGACGTAACTCGGAGGTCATTCCTTTCTGATCAAGAGAGGACGAGAATTATGTAGGGCTACAAAAGCACACTCTGAGTTCGTAGTTCTCATCTATGGATTTTCCAATGTCACCGCGGCCATCCAAAGAGAGTACCACAATCACCACAATATATCTGAAGGATAGTCAAAGACAAGCACCAAGAGACTCTCAATCTTCAATCAATTCACAAAAGAGGAAATCACTCATGAAAATATTCTTCTAATCTATGTCCAATAGACCGCTGTCACCATGGTCTCAGAGATTATACTAGATAAAGACAAGTGAGTACATCAAATCCAATACATAGAAGAAGGGGAAACATCATGGGATCACCCTAGATTAACATAGCATATGATCACAATCAAGATCACATCATGGGAGAGAGAATTAACCACATAGCTACTGTAGAAGACCTCAGCCCCGAGGAGGAACTACTCCCGCATCATCATGAGGACGAAGCAACATCGATGGACGTGAATCCGGGGGCACTTCCCCGTCCGGGCAGGGTGCTGGCACAGAAATTCTGGTCCCCCGAAGCTTGTTGGCGATGGCGGCGGATATCGGAATTGCTTCTGGAGAAAAGGGTTCCGGAATCAGGGTTTCCTCCACGGGGGTAAAAATAGGGCCAAAGAGGGGCACCAGGGGAGGTCCCAACCGTCCACGCGGCCTCTTGGCGCGGCCTCCCCCTAGGCCGCGCGGTCAGGTCGCCTGGGTGGGGGGGGGGGGTGGCCCCCCTCCAGCTCTCCTTCGGGTGTCTTGAGTCTTCTGGAACACTAAGTTTTTTATATTTTTATGGATTTTTTCGGGCACTGTAAATATGGGTATAAACCTGCAATTCACAGACATCAGCGACAGAAACTGGCACTGGGTGCATTGAGTTAGTAGGTTAGTCCAAATATGTGTAAAAATGTATGAAAGTGTACCAAAACACATACCAATATCACCCATATAAGCATGGAACAAGCAGAAATTATAGATACGTTTGAGACGTACCAATGATCCTCGATGCCGCGGAGATCCTCCTGCACGAATCCAGAAGCCACCTAGTCCTTGAATACCGATGAAGGGATTACGTCCCCGTCGGAACATTGTCGGTGAATACGTATACGACATGGCCTTGACGATGAAGGAGTACCGCACGTGCAACACCTCATGGGATTACACGCATATGGTGTACGCGACGTTCCCTCGGGCTCCGAACCAGATGAGAAGCGGGAGAAAATGGATTTGGATCCCGATTCCATCAGCACGACGACATGTGTATGGTGGATAAACCCCCAACTTAATAAAAACTCCAAATAAGGGTAGTCCGACGAAGGAAGGAGAAAGAGAGAGAGAGATAGAACTCAATTGGATTGAATTGGATGGGAAAAAGGGCAACCCTACCCCTCCTTATATAGTCCAAGGAGAGGTGCAAATACCCTTCCCCTTCCCATGTGGGAATAACCCACATGGGGGGGGGGGGGGGTGCGCCGGTCAATGGGGGAGGTGGGCCTCCATTGGCGCCAGGGCCCAAGGGGGAACCTCTCCCCTTCCCCTAATGGACCTTTTAAGGCCCATGTGCCTTTTAATCCATTATTTATTTGTTTAAATTAGATTTTTAATATTTATTTCATTAATGAAATACTAAAACATATTTAAAAAATATTTTGAACAATTCAAAATCTCCAGAACTATTTCCGACACCTTCCGGAACAATTCAGGTGTTCTCTCTTATTTCATTGATGATCCTGAATCTATCCTTAATGCGTCGAATACCCTTAAGCGTGATACCGTACGTTTCGGGACAACAACAAACATGACCGAGACACTCTTTGACCAATGAACATCATGTGGGACCTGGCTACTATCCTTGATGACCCCTATGCTTCCATTGAATAAACTTCATCGTTTGAACCATTAACGTTGAGTCCTGATCCCTTTGTCATACGGTACTTTGTTTGTACAAGGTTTGATCGTCTCTGTCGTCGATATGTGACGGCAGATGCCATGGGGATGGCTAAAGTGAGGGGAAGACACGAGGGAGGGAATGTCGATGGTGCCGGAATCGGGTCGGGTACAAGCACGGTGAAGACACCACGATGTACCCAGGTTCGGGGCTCTCCGGAGAGATAACACCCCTACTCCTGCTTATCTCTTATATATCAATGAAGGAACTACAATAACTGCTCTTCTATCTTCTCAGGGGAAGGAGTAAACCGCCGCCGTGGGCAAGTTCTTCTCCTGCTTCCCTGAGGAGTGACTACGGGCAGTAAATGAACTGAAGGGAGAAAGAGTTAATTAGATCTCAGGTGTGGTGTCCCTTGCGCAGGAGGGGTACCCTGGCTCTTATAGTGTGAGTCCAGGGTACTTCGGTAACTTCAGTGCCGAATGGGCCCAGCTATCAACCTCTAGTCGGCCTGGGCCCACCGACTGCTCCTATCCGGGTGATCCGGAGCCTACGAGCGGCGACCCATGCTGCTACCTTGTAGGGTCTAGTAATGAACAGTGGAGCTATGAGGTACGGTCTTGTCGGCCTGTCCGCGGAATCGGCGGAGAGGTCGACATCGTATCTCCCGGAAATCCTCGATGCGACTTGACCTTCCTGCCACCCAGATATCTCGGGATATGGCATTTATGACCTCGTAATCATACCCCCGACTGGGTGTCAGGTAGCTCCGATTGCGCCTGGACCGACTGGTGGTTCCTGGGTAAGGTCGATTGCTCTGGGCAATCGGTCTTCTAGCAAGCGACCTCGATCCAGCAGCAGGTCAATCGGACGATCGTCTTCAGTGAGCAAAAGGGTGGACCGATTGCGCCTGGGCCGACTGCCGGCACTTGGTATGGCCGATTGCCTTAGAGCAATCGGCCGTACCTCTGCCTATCTCGGCCCAGCTGCAGCCCAATCGGCCCATCCTTGTCTCGAAAGCTTGCTTCCGCTTGGGTTAGCCTACCTGGGTACCAATCCCCCGACAGTAGCCCCTAAAGCTGTAAAGGTCCCACGGTCACTTGACCGCGGGGCCTTTGCAGTTTTTCAATTTGTCTTGAGGTTTTCCGACTGCTATGGCCTGTTCGAGTGCGTCATTCCGAGTTCGTCGGCCGACTCGGAGATCACACTCGGCTGACCTCGTTCCCGTCCGATTGGATTTGGTTCCTTCTCGCTTCGTATCTTCATTTTCTGGAATAGTACCTTCTGTCGATTGCACTCCAACGGTTACCTCCGACTTGCCCACGACGTGATCAATGAGCTGGAACCCACGACCCACGCGCGACGTGACATAACTGCAGGAGCCGACCCCCACGTCGCACGTCTCGCCTTCTGTGCCAGGATCCTCTGTGCTGATCTGTCGGTTGGCCTTCTTGTGCCCTAGGCCACACCGGGCCACATGGCCACGAGGTGATCCCACTCCCCTCCCCCGCCGCCCATATAAGCCACCAGGGGGGGAGCCTCACCTCTTCCTTCTCCAGCACATCTCCTTCAACCTCCCGCTTTCTCTCTCTCTCTCTGCGCCATTGCCGCTCCTCGCGCAGATTTCTCTCCCGCGTACCTCTGCTCTCCCGCCTGCTCCGGCAACTGATTCGCGCTCCTCGCCGCCTCCGCCGCCGCCGCAGCAGTTCGCCGGCGTCGTTCTCGCGCTCCGCCTCGGTCTGCTTCCTCTCCTTCCTCTTCTGCGGAACCAATGGCGCCACGACGGGACGTCTCGCAGGCGAGCCGCGGGTGCTGGAAAGGATCCCAAGCCACTGCCGCCGCCGTCGAAGCGCTGATTCGCGCCCGAAAGATGCCCGCAGAGATCGAATGGCGGATCCCAGGCCAGGCCGACGTCGTGCCCAGCGCGTGCACGGGCGAGAGGGTCGTCTTCCTCGCTCACTTTGAGCGTGGATTCGGCCTTCCCGCAAGCGCCTTCTTCCGCGAGTTCCTTGAGTTCCACCGACTTCAGCCTCATCATCTCGCCGCCAACTTCATCATGAACCTTTCCGGGTTCGTGACACTCTGCGAGGGCTATCTCGGCTGCCGACCTAGCATCGCGCTCTTCAAGCGCTTCTTCAACCTCCGAGCCCACAATGCTCGAACAGGAGAGATCGTTGCCCCCACCATCGAAGGCGGCAAACCCTCCTATCCGACTGATATGACCGACTGCGGCAGTTGTCTTGCCGCAGCCGGCAAGATAAAATATCCCAGCCCCGACATCGTCCAGTCCTGCAAAAAGTGGCAGACGTCGTTCTTCTACGTCAAGTCTCCCGATCAAGGCCCCGACCTCCTCAACCTGCCCGAGTTCTCACTCGCTAGGCCGGTTGAGAAACATCAATGGGCTCTGAAGCACGGTGCTAGGGATTGCGACGTCGACGCTCAAGCCACCAGGGTCACCCAGCTGGAGCGAGAGGGACTCCTTCCCACCGACTTGATAGCGGCATGGCTTCACGCGCGAATTCTTCCCCTGCAGCGCCGAGTGCACCGTCTCTGCGACGTGTCGGGGCCTCGGGACCCCCCTCGGCTCTGCACCTGGGAAATAAATACCGAGATCCTCTGCGCCCGAGTGAAAGCCATCACCGCCAGTGCGCTGCCTGATCCTTTCCGGTTCGGGCTTGCCTACCTTACCCGACAGCAGAAACCGCCTGTGGTATGCTCCGATTACTTGTGCCTTCTTTTCAGCACTTCATTCAGTCCGACTGCCTGCTCTTCCGATTGCTTTTTCTTCCACCTGCATGCTCTTCCGATTGCTCTGATCACTTGTGCCCCTTTTAGCATTTCATTCAGTCCGACCGCATGGAGGACGGACAGGAAGCTGGTGTGTTTTCTCCTGATCGCATGGAAGAGGACCCCATTGACCTTGAGTACAATGGCGAGATCCCTTCCGCCGACTTCGGTGAAGATGATGAGGATGAAGACGAGTCCTCTGGGGAATCCTCCGACCCCATGGACGCCGAAGATGATGATGCTGCGCGCGCCATCCCTCCAAGGACCACCACTCGGCTGCCAGCTCAAGGGGGTACGCCCGACTCTTCCCTTGAGCGACTTTTGGCTGATTGGAGTGACGATGATAGTATCTCAATGGGTGCTGCTCCTGCTGCAGCTCCTCGGGATAAGCCTCCCAGGGTGCCAGCCAAACGCATCTCGGCAGCTGGCTCTTCCTCTGGTACCGCTCCCTCCAAGGTCATCCAAACCACGCCGACTGCCCACAAAGGCAAGCAGGCCCAGAAGACGACAGCTCGAAGGCCAACCACTCAGGCGCCGCTGAATGTCGCCCCACTCCGCTGCCGAATGCCTACCGGCGCACCTCGAACGATCGGGTATGCTTCTGACTTTCTGCGCAGTACTTTGCTACCTCTGCTTCTACTGACTCTTCTCCCTTTCTCCCTTCAGCGAGCCGATTGGGCTTGATGACATCGACACCGAGATCCCGGCTCGTGTCGGCGCCATCATCTCGCCCGCTGCTTCTGCTGCGGCTGTTCGCAAACGGCCGCCCGCCGCCCATCACTCCTCCAAAGACGCCGAACGTGCCGCCAAGAGAGCTCCGCTCGCAGCAGCCCAGAGGACGTCTCCTTCCGACCTCGCCCCAAAGGTTATCAAGCGTGTGGCCGACCCGGTATCTCCTGGTGTCGGGGGAATGCAATCGGTCGATCCGATTGCCCCGTCCCCGCCACGCCGCTCCAGCCCGGCCGCCGCTGCTACAACTTCTCCCGCTCCGTCGACCGCCGTGCCCGACGCACCAACGGTGACGATCTCGCCGCCGACTGTGATATTGGCACCGCCAACCATTGCTACCACGCCACCCGCTGTTCTATCAGCGCCGCCGACGACCACAACTCTTCCCCCAGTCATCGTTACTACCGCTGCTCCGACTCGCCCGATTGTGCCACCGCCGCAATCGGGTGCTTCTGATTTTCAAGTGACGACGGTGTCACCAGCTCTTACAACTGCCATTTCCATCGCGATTCCAACCTCAGCGCCGACGTCGACCCCCACTGCCTCAGAAGTTTTAATGCGCACGGTGGATCAATTCCGGGCCGAGTACTCTCGCGCCCGTCACGCTGGTGCTGAGGCTGACGCTGCGCTTCCTCCTCAAGAGCCCATGGCGTCCGCGCTGAGCCGAGTGAACCGCTTTGCCAATGCCATTGCTCGGGATCTGCAACAGCTCGCCTTGCATCATACGGTAACCTCTTGCTTTCCTTCTTTTACTTTAGACATTTTTCTTCCGGTGGGTGCGCGCAAGCGCACCCAGTGGGTGTAGTCCCCGAGATTCGGGCCGATTGATTACAATCGGTTCGGATCTTCTTAGTACTTTCGCTTTTCTCGTTTGCCTTCCTCAATCGGTAGACTTTCCTTCCGGTGGGTGCGCGCAAGCGCACCCACTGGGTGTAGTCCCCGAGATTCTGGCCGACTGGTTACAATTGGTTCGGATCTTTTAGCCTTTTTGCTTTTCTCATTTGCTTTCCTCAATCGGTGGACTTTCCTTCCGATGGGTGCGCGCAAGCGCACCCAGTGGGTGTAGTCCCCGAGATTCGGGCCGATTGATTACAATCTGGTCGGATCTTTTAGCCTTTTTGCTTTTCTCATTTGCCTTCCTCAATCGGTGGACTTTCCTTCCGATGGGTGCGCGCAAGCGCACCCACTGGGTGTAGTCCCCGAGATTCGGGCCGATTGGTTACAATCGGTTCGGGTCTTCAATATTCCTTGCTCTATCACTGACTTTGTCGTACTGCTCTTCTCAGGCTATTATGGAGGAGAAACGAAATGTCTTCGAGAAACTTCTTGAAGCCTATACCGCCAGCCTCCGGACCCTCGCCCAGGCCCAGCTGCAGGTCAACCACCTGTCAGCCGAGACCTCCAAACTGAAAGGTATCTTCTAGCCCATCTGCCTTTTCTCCACTAGCCGATTGCTCTAGCGCTCATATCTCTATGCTCTCTTCTAGCTACTGTTCCTCTGGTAGGTGACCTCCAGGGCCGGATTTCTGAATTAACTGCAGAACTTAACCAGCAGAGCCCCGCTCTCGCCAAAGCTTCCGAAGAAGTGACTCGGCTGCAAGGGGTAGAGACTGACTTGAACCGGACTATTCACAATCTTCGCGCCGAGATGGCGGCTCTTGAAAAGAAACATCTTGCGGACGTTGCTGCTGTGACGGCTACTAGCGCTGGGCTTCTTGCCGAGCGGGATGCCGCAGTCTCCGCCCGAGATGCTTTACAAGCCGAGAGGGATGAGGCAGTCGCCACGCGGGATTCCATTCGCAAGGATCGCGACGAGCAGATCGCCAAATATGAAGAAATGGAGAAACATCATCTTGAAGAGAATGCCCGAATGCGCCGCCGAGCCAAAGGTTTCTGCGACTTGCTAACTGACATGGATCTTCTCCTTAGCGGTGAGTCTTCCTTTATGCCGATTGCATTTTCCGATTGCTTTCTTCTTGTATCTGATTTCTCACATTTTTCCTTCTTGACACAGAGGCCTGGCCCGAATCTGAGGCGGCTGCCTACGCCGCTGTCGCCCAGTCTCGGGAGGATCATATCGCTGCCGGAGGGACTTGTGACCGCGCGGACAGCGTCTGGACCCGACATGAATATCTGATCGGCACTCAAGCTCGCATTCCGGTCATCCAGGGAGTGGCCCTGTCCTTCAAGCTCGGAATTCTGAAGATTGCCGAACCTCTGTGGCCGGCGGATGAGCTCAAGGCCGGACTAAAGAGAATGGAACATGCTGCCGACTCCTCCGCCGAGGTTCGCAAGGACGACCCACAAGAGGAGGAAGATTCTGATCAAGGGGAAACTCCGAATGCGACCACTGAGCAAACTCGTATTCTCCTCAAGGCTATCCCACGTCGGATCGACGTTCTGCTGAATTCCGCGGGTCGTACTGGTGCGGAGACCGCCCTTCAGACAATATTGACTTGGTACCCTCAGGTGAAACTCTCCAAGTTATACAGCCTCCGAGATGGTGCCGGGGACCTTCTTGAGAAAACCTACGCTGAAGTCAATCGGCTGGCCAGCACTATGGCGAATTGGTTCTCTCCGTATGACTACAATCCATACCTTGATGACGGAGGGAACCCACTCCCTGCTTCAACTATCTCTGCGCTAGCCGAGGAGCCTTCCGACAGCGACTCATCTCAGACCTCTCCGAAGACGAAACGAGTTGATGCTGCCGGTTCTGAAGCTCAATCGGATCCATCTGCTCCATCCTCCAGCTCGGTGCTTCCGACTGCTTGAGATGTGCCCTCCTGATTTGTATTCGGACTATCCCTCTGCCGATATTAGATCGGTTTTACTTTTCCTTGTAAGACAATTTTAATTCTGCCGACACCCACTTGGTGTAATGAACTTATTCGGCCTTGGGCCTGTTACTTTTGATGCAAATCGATTGCTTGTTTTAACTGTTTTCATGTGCGATCAACTTTGCGTCTTTGCCGGTTTCTTTCATCGGCTGCGCTTGGGGACGTTTACTGTGTCAATCTTGCTGCCGACATGCGGTCCCTGATCGGATCAACAGTAAAACGTCCAGCCAAGGTTCGATGAGTTTTTTTATTTTTACACGACAAGATTCTTGACGCAAAGGATTCTGCAACAGCAGGCGCCGATTGCTCGCTTCTGGATCTAGTGTCCGAGTTTTGCGGCGCAATCGGCGACTTTATCTCGTCGGTGCTGCTTGTGGTGGCATGTTTCGAGTTGTTTGCCGGGATTTGTGCTACCGACTGCTTCACTCGTCACCCTTTTCAATGCCACAAACCCTTTAGTGATTTGTGCTTGAGCTGGGTGTCCGATTGCGAGCCAGCCTGCAGTCCCCGTGCCACGATGGCTTATTTTCTTGACCTCGTGGTCGGCCAGTCCCCGGGTATGCTATGCACATTTCGGGTCTAACGGAGCGTTGCCGATTACAGCTAGCTCTTCGAATGGAATTATACGAAAGTACTCGAATGCTCCTTTTCAGAGACATGATAACTTTAACTGATTGTTTGCCGAATGGATTACATAAACTTATGCCGTTTAACTATAGAACGGACATAACAACTCGGCATTCCACGGCCGCTCTGTCTCTACTCCCGATGTGTCCTTGTGCCGAGTTCCCTTGGTGCAATCGATCAGGTAGTAGGAGTTGTTTTTGAGCGCTCTACTGACAATAAAGGGCCCTTCCCAAGGTGAGGATAGCTTGTGCTGCCCATCTGACTTCTGGATTCGGCGGAGCACCATGTCCCCCTCTCGGAAAGAGAAAGGTCGAATCTTCTTGCTGTGGTAGTGCCGCAACTTCTGCTGATAGATTGCTGACCTAGACAAGGCCAACAAACAAGCTTCTTCTTTGAGGTCGACACCGTCTTCTCTTGCTAACTTGGCTTCTTCTTCAGTCTATAAGGCGTGCCGAGGTGAATCAAACTCGATGTCGGAGGGGATGACTGCTTCTGAACCATATACCAGGAAGAAAGGAGTGAATCCAGTCGACCTATTCGGCGTGGTCCTCAAACTGAAAAGTACTGCGGGGAGCTCATCAATCCATGCCCTAGGTGCCCTCTCAAGTGGCTCTACCAATCTGGGCCTGATACCCGATAGGATTAGTCCATTTTCCCTTTCGACTTGACCGTTGGACTGTGGGTGTGCCACAGATGCTAGATCAAGCCGAATGCCTTGCTGAGATGCATATCGAGCCAATGCCCCCTTTGCAAAGTTTGTGCCGTTGTCGGTAATGATGCTGTTAGGAACACCATATCTGCATACGATGTCGGCCACAAACTTGACTGCAGTCGGTCCATCCAACTTCTTGATTGGTCTTGCCTCGATCCACTTGATAAACTTGTCGATTGCCACCAGGAGATGTGTCATGCCGCTTCTAGCTCTCTTGAATGGTCCGACCATGTCCAAACCCCAAACTGCAAACGGCCAAGCTATTGGGATGGTCTTCAGTGCCGATGCTGGCTGATGACTCTTTGCCTTGAATCGCTGACAACCCTTGCAGTGCTTCACCAGATTTTCAGCTGCTGCGAGTGCAGTTGGCCAGTAGAAACCATGTCGGAAAGCCTTGTTGGCGATTGCCTTTGCTGACGCGTGATGACCACATTCACCCTGATGGATGTCTCTGAGCAGCTCCAAGCCTCTGTCCTCTTCAACACACCTCTGAAGAACACCAGTCGGACTTTTGCGCATCAGCTCGTTGTTGATGATTGTATATGCCCAAGATCGGCGACTGATCTGTCTGGACAATGCCAAATCTGGTGTAAGGATCCCATCTGCCAAAAAATCTCGAATTGGCTGTGCCCATGATGGCGCACTGACCACTACCATTACTGCTGCCTGCTGGGGTAAGGCTTCTTCCTGGGTCTCGGTCTCTTGAGCATTGGCCTGCTCGATCTCGGCCTCTTGAACCTCTGCTATATCTTCTTCTGCTTGCAAACTGCCGACTGCGGCGCCTGGCACGCATTCGGCAGCCTCTGGTGCTGACTTCTCATCTGGGGTTGAATTTTCATTACTGCAATCGGCAATTTCTGATATCACTTGTTCTCCAGAGATTGTGCCCTCTGGCGCAGCCTCTGCTTGCTTCTCTGTGGTATCGCTCTTCTTCTTCTCTTCTGCAGCCTCTGGTGTGCAATCGGCAGCCCCTGGTGCTATTGCTGAGACACCCGGAGCGCTGGATTGCCTCTTCATGGTTGCAGGCTTGGCCGGTTGAACTTCTTTTGCCTTTCTCAGAGCTTCAAGATCGGTCTCCGAGATAAAAATGGACTCGGAATCTGGTGATGGAGTGATGGATGGCTTCTTGATATGCTCGAGAGATACGCCTGGTGGAATTTCTTGCCTTGTGGAGCCAAGCTTGGACAAGGCGTCTGCTGCTTCATTGTTTGCTCTTGGAACATGGTGGAACTCGCAACCTTCAAAATATCCGCCGATTTGCTGCACCAGGAATCGGTAGCTCGCCATGTTAGCATCTTTTGCATCCCACGTGCCCGAGCACTGCTGTACCACCAGATCGGAGTCACCATAGCACTCAATATTTCGAATACCGATTTCCTTGGCCAACTTGATACCATGCACAAGGGCTTCGTACTCGGCTACATTGTTTGATGCTGCAAAGTGAATCTGGAGCACATATTGCAATTGATCTCCCCTTGGGGACGTGAGCACCACCCCAGCCCCTAGGCCATTCTTCATCTTGGAGCCATCGAAGTGCATTCGCCAGACATCCGACATGGGGAGCTGTGGCGTGTACTGAGTTTCAGCCCAGTCCACCAAGAAATCGGCTAGTGCCTGCGACTTGATTGCAGTCCTTGGCTCATATTGGATGCCATGACTGGCCACCTCGATTGCCCATTTCGCCACTCTTCCGGTTGCATCTTTGCTTCCCATGATGTCGGCTAATGGAGCCGAACTGACAACAGTGATCAAGTGGGCTTGAAAATATGGCTTCAATCTCTTGGCCGCCATGTATACTCCATAGCACATCTTCTGGTAGTGAGGATAGTTCTGCTTGGATGCCGAAAGCACTTCGCTGATGTAGTACACTGGGCGCTGGACTTGCTGTGCCTTGTCCTTCTCGAGCCGCTCCACCACCATAACTGCGCTGATCACCCGATTGGTTGCCGCAATGTATAACATCATGGGCTCCTTCTCAATCGGGGCAGCCAGAATCGGTGCCGTGGATAGCATGCGCTTGAGCTCTCGGAATGCTTCATTTGCCTGGGGGGTCCAAATAAACTTCTTTGTCTTCTTCATCAATTGGTACAAGGGAATTGCCTTCTCGCCCAGCCGACTGAGGAATCAGCTGAGGGATGCGAGGCACCCGGTGAACTTCTGCACTTGCTTCAAGGTCTTGGGCTGCTCCATGCGCTCTATTGCGGCTATCTTCTCGGGGTTGCATTCGATTCCCCTCTCGGAAACGAGAAACCCCAAGAGCTTGCCGGCTTGGACTCCAAACACACACTTCTCCGGGTTGAGCTTGATCTGATAGGTTCTCAGATTTGCAAAGGTCTCTCTGAGGTCGTCCAACAATGTGACTCCCTTTGCCGACTTCACCACCAAGTCGTCCACGTAAACGTGGATATTTCTGCCGAGCTGAGAGTGTGTGCATCTTTGCATCATGCGCTGATAAGTGGCCCCTCCATTTTTCAGACCAAAAGGCATGGTGATATAGCAATAGGCCCCGAAAGGGGTTATGAATGCTGTCTTGATCTGATCTTCTACGGCTAACTTGATCTGGTGATATCCAGCAGTAGCATCCAAAAAGGATAACAATTCGCAGCCGGCCGTAGAATCAACCACTTGGTCAATTCGGGGCAAAGCAAACGGATCTTTGGGGCATGCCTTGTTCAAACAAGTGTAATCTATACACATACGCCAGGTCTTGTTCTTCTTCATGACGAGGACTGGATTGGCCAGCCACTCGGGGTAAAACACTTCCATGATGAAACCTGCAGCTTGTAACTTTGCAATCTCTTCGCCGATTGCTCTTCTCTTGTCCTCAGAAAAACGTCTCAGGGGTTGTTTGACCGGCTTCGAGCCTGGCCGAATGTGCAGCTTGTGCTCGGCGAGTTCTCTCGGAACACCAGGCATGTCCTGTGGAGACCATGCAAAGATGTCCCGATTCTCACGGAGAAACTCGAAGAGCTCGCTTTCCTATTTGTCGCTAAGTCCAGCTCCGACCACAACAAACTTGGCCGAGTCGGAGGGATCTAGAGCGATTTTCTTGTTGTCCTTGGCCGATTGAAAAACCGATTCCTCCTCTGCTCTCTTTGCTGGGCCAACCGGCAGTGGATTCTTGCTCTGCGCTTGCGCCATTGCAATCACCTTGCCGAGCTGACGCTTCTCTGTCTCCACCACTAAGGACTCAGCCAAACTGCTGCCAGCGGATGTGCACTCGAGGGACTTCCTGAAGTCTCCGGTGACTGTGATGACGCCGTTTGGCCCCGGGATCTTCATCTTCAGGTATGTCTGCTGTGCATTGATCATGAACTTGGAAAATGCTGGTAATCCCAACAAAGCATGGTACGGACTGCTGAGGTCGGCCACCTCGAACCAAATCGGCTCTCTCCTGAAATTCTCCTCTGTGCCAAAAATGACATCCAACCGAATGCGACCCAAGGGGGTGCAAGACAACCCAGGGACGATCCCGTGAAATGTCGTCCGACTGCGCTCCAAATCCCTCTCTGTAAGTCCTAGCTTGAGCATCGTATCTCGGTACAAGATGTTGATTGTGCTTCCTCCGTCAACTAGCACTCTTGAAAACTTGCATGAAAACTTAGGTCCTGCGACCAGAGCATCCACCACCAGCGGATAGTTGCCCGGATTCGGCAAAATGGTGGGGTGATCTGCTCTGTCCCAGGATATCGGACATTCTGACCAGTGCATGAATTAGGGGATCGGTGGCATAGTTGCATTGACTTCCTGAGCTCGGGCTCTCCGACTACCCTTGTCCGTGGACTCACTGGTGAAAATCATGTATGCTGCATCCTGCTGCGGGTACTGGTTTTGCTGCTGAGATGGTCCTCTGTTCTGCGGTGGTGGTGGTGGTGGTGGGGGGGGGGTAAAGCTTCTCCTTTTGCTATCCTTCTCACAAAATCACATTGCCGAGTGGTGTGCGCAGACGGCCTCCCAGGCGTGCTGTGCAACTTACATGGTGCATCCAACATGTCCTCAAACGTGTACTTGGGCTTCATCTGCCCTGGGGGTCTCACATTGGGTCTCATCTTCCGACTGCCTCCTGCGGCCGCTGGGTCCTCCTCATTCTGAATAGCGGCCACCTGCCGACTGCCATACTGAGTGTCCGGTTGCTCGTCCTTTCGCTTGCCGTTGTTCTGCTGGTTGTTGTTGTTGTTGTTGTTGCGGTTGTTCTCTCTTCTCTCTTTCCGACTGAGGCCTTGGTTTCCTGTGTCCGACTGCGGAGCCCCTGGTGACTGGATCACACCTCCAACTCCGAGTTGGATAGGGTGAATCGCAGAATCGGACATAGCGAAAGCATTTGCCACCTTCATGAGCTCGGCGAGCGATGTGAAGTCTTTGCGGAGCAGCTTGTGCTTCAGCATTGAATCGGCCAGGCATCCATCAGTGAAGTACTGAATGGCCTGAATCTCATGGACTCCTTCGCACGAATTCTTCAGCTTGATCCACCGAGACAGGTAATCTCGGAGGGGCTCGTCCTTGCCTTGCACGCACAAAGCTAACTGCCGAGGGAGGTTGGGCCTTTCATATGTGCTTGTGAAGTTGTGGACGAACGCAGTCGTGAAGTCCTCCCAACAGTTCACACTGTCCTTGGGCAAACTATTCAGCCATGTCCGAGCTGAACCCTGCAGCATGAGCGGTGCATAGCGAACTGCCACACGCCGATTGCCTCCCGCAATGCGAACTGCTGTCAGGTAATCGGATAGCCAGTCCTCAGGCTTTACCGAGCCATTGTACTTGGGGGTATCTCTCGGCAGTGTGAAGCCTTTGGGGAACTTCTCCGTCCGAATGCGATGACCGAAACATGCTGGGCCAGCTTCTCCTTCTTCATCTTCCTGGGCCTCCTTCTCCAGGAGCTCAATGCGATGCCTTGCATCATTCTGACCGATTTGGCGAGGGCCAAGTCGAGTGCTGATTGCTGGTCTCGGTGCCGACTGCTGCGGCATGTCATGGCGCCTGCTGTTAACAGCCGGCTCTTCCATTCTTCTGCTTGCTGCTGGGCGATTGCTTCTGACCTTGCTGTCATGCCGAGATGGCACGGGCTGGTGCCGATTCTGGCGCGACGCATTCGGCCGCTGGCTGGCTCCCGCATTCGGCCTCATTGTCCCTCTTGATGCCTCTGGTTCAGCGTTCTGATTGCCCCTTTCCACAAGCCTCTGCTCTTTTGCGGCCGCTATCAGTTCACGCATTCGGCGCGACTGCTCGCGCCGCTCATCTCCTTCCAACTCTTCCAACTCAAGCGCTATCTGCTCGGCTGCTCTCAGATTCTTGTCGGGTGTGCTATATGTGGGCCTTTGGACAAATGCCGATTGCACCGATTGCTCCGGTTGTGCTATCCTTCTCGGATGCTCCGGTTTCCCCGCCCCAGACAACTGCTGGTTGACTGCCCGGCCTCGGCTTCTCAGGTCTTCCAGGACTGCGGGCTCAATCGGTCGACGCGGTCCTGCGTGCGCTGCGTTGTATTCCCGAGTGATGGCTCCCAGCCGACGCTCCTCAGCCAGCACTTGCTCGGCCCTGCGAGCCAGTGCAAGCCATGCCGTTTCCAGCTCGGTATGCACTTGCTCCGGATCACCATTCCTGTTCACGGGTGTGTACAGCACATCCCGCAACGCACTGGTGCCGATTCGCTCTGCCGCATCAGCCACTTCCTTTGCCTTCCTTGCTGCGCTTGCCGGGTCCCGATTGGTCGAGGACGACGCTCCCGCCATCATGACTGCAGCGTGCAGTCGGCCCTCCCCTTGGCCAGGTGCTGCGGCGCAGCCCCTGGTCAAGAGAGGGTCTGTAGCACATGAGAAAACTCAGATGTCTCTTGGATATGCCTCAGGGAAGGCACCGATGAAGAGACGGTGACTTCCCACCTGCAGCGACACCCCGGGCGGTAAGGGAGCTCCTTCCTTGTACCGCGCCGAGTAGTCCACCACATAGTCGATTGCCCCACGCCTTAGAATCAGGCCAGAGGCGTGGCTACCGCCCGATGCAGAGATTGATCCCGTCCGGATCTTGACTCCAGTCGACGCCTCGGTCTGCCCCACGGTGGGCGCCAACTGTCGTCGATATGTGACGGCAGATGCCATGGGGATGGCTAAAGTGAGGGGAAGACACGAGGGAGGGAATGTCGATGGTGCCGGAATCGGGTCGGGTACAAGCACGGTGAAGACACCACGATGTACCCAGGTTCGGGGCTCTCCGGAGAGATAACACCCCTACTCCTACTTATCTCTTATATATCAATGAAGGAACTACAATAACTGCTCTTCTATCTTCTCAGGGGAAGGAGTAAACCGCCGCCGTGGGCAAGTTCTTCTCCTGCTTCCCTGAGGAGTGACTACGGGCAGTAAATGAACTGAAGGGAGAAAGAGTTAATGAGATCTCAGGTGTGGCGTCCCTCGCGCAGGAGGGGTACCCTGGCTCTTATAGTGTGAGTCCAGGGTACTTCGGTAACTTCAGTGCCGAATGGGCCCAACTGTCAACCTCTAGTCGGCCTGGGCCCACCGACTGCTCCTATCCGGGTGATCCGGAGCCTACGAGCGGCGACCCATGCTGCTACCTTGTAGGGTCTAGTAATGAACAGTGGAGCTATGAGGTACGGTCTTGTCGGCCTGTCCGCGGAATCGGCGGAGAGGTCGACATCGTATCTCCCGGAAATCCTCGATGCGACTTGGCCTTCCTGCCACCCAGATATCTCGGAATATGGAATTTATGACCTCGTAATCATACCCCCGACTGGGTGTCAGGTAGCTCCGATTGCGCCTGGACCGACTGGTGGTTCCTGGGTAAGGTCGATTGCTCTGGGCAATCGGTCTTCTAGGAAGCGACCTCGATCCAGCAGCAGGTCAATCGGACGATCGTCTTCAGTGAACAAAAGGGTGGACCGATTGCGCCTGGGCCGACTGCCGGCACTTGGTATGGCCGATTGCCTTATTGCAATCGGCCGTACCTCTGCCTAGCTCGGCCCAGCTGCAGCCCAATCGGCCCATCCTTGTCTCGAAAGCTTGCTTCCGCTTGGGTTAGCCTACCCGGGTAGCAATCCCCCGACAGTCTCGGTATCCTATACCTAGTTCATCCTCGTTACTGATAAATATATTTACTCTTCTGCGATATTACAACCTCGTGACCTAGTCACACATTTGCAAACTTTAAGATGCAATATCATGGAGTGGGCCCAAAGTACCTATCCGTCAGTCGGATAGACAAATCCCATTCTGATCTTTCATACTCCTCAACATATCCACTTCGGAATACCCAAGATGCACCTTTATGGTTACCCTATTATGTTGTAACGATTGATACACTCAAAGCATCCTCTGGAGATAGCAATTACATATGATTATTACGGTATAAGGATCGGGTCACTACGTTATTAAGTTATCGCAATGTTAAACTATGTGACTGGATCACATTGCAACACATTAGGTGGGTGTGTGTTCATCATATCATTTTCCTAATGACATGACTTCATTATCAACATACGTATGTGTCTCCATGATCAGTAAACCTTGACCATCAATTGCACAATGAACTAGTATACTAGAGTTAACTAAGGACCTATTTGTTTATATATTACACATGTATTAATGTTTCTGCTTAATACAGCTATATCATCGTATAAAACTTATTATGAACTATTGAAATATGTGATAATAAACACTCTTTATTATTTGCCTCTAGGGCATATTTCCAACAACTATGTACTTTCGTATGGCGAAGTCGTACGCCGCCTAGGCCTCGGCGCGGCGTTTGGTTTTGCCATCTTCTTCGCGGATGACGGCGCTGGTGGCGGCGCGGAGATTGTTCTCTGCGACACGAAGTACGATGGTGTACGACGAGAGGTAACGATTGAGCTGGAGGAACCACACCCAAACGCGGTTGGATGCCTCATATCGCCGCCGCCGCAGAAGAAGAGAAAACCGAGCCGTACAGAACGACCGACCTTTCCTCCACGACCGCGACCTTTTCCTCGACGGCTACGACCTGCACCGGAGGTGCTCGCTATGGAATTTCTTGCAGGAGTTGGAGTAGCGTTGCGGTGGAGAAAATAGATTACACACCCCAAACCATAGATATAGTGGCCGAAGCGATCGTTTGCGGGTCACCTGCGAAAAATTTACGGGCCGCAGACGATATGATGGTTTTGATATGACCCAGAAAAACAATCGTCCAAAAAAAACCCGTATATATATAGACCGACGGTAGGATGGCAGATCTGCTAGACTTGCTTTTACCCGAGTGCAAAATAAAAAGTAGGTGTACTTGGTTTTCTTGCTTGAGTTGACTATCGTTGATTCTACTCGTTGATTGTCATGTAGGCTTGGAGTAAGACCTGGATATAATTTTAATTATTTCCTCAACATTAGTCATGGTGGAATGAAAGCAACACTTTAATCAAGGTCTCACGTGTTGAATAAACCAATTTTGCTTACCAATATCATGAGTTAACTGACTCTTTATGTTACCATTACTCAATTACGTTTTTGGCGTGATAATACGTGCGTCATTTAATTAGAAATATCAAAATCACGTAAATACTAACATGATAACTAGTAAAAAAGAAGCTTAACACTAGTCTTTACTTATTACACAAAGGACAACCCACCAGAAAGAAAATTCAAGGTCAAAGAATCCCTTGAACTTAACACGAACGCCCATCACCATCCTCCGGTACCACCACGGAACGTCTGACCTCGATGCGGCTCCATCGTTGATATGCAACTTTGCGGACCTCTAAAGTGGCTCACCAAAGGTGAAACCATTCTTGATAAACGAATCAGGCCGGGGCAACACCCCAGACACGTCATCAAACTCCTGGCCAGGCATCCTCGCTCGACAAATACGCCGGAGGAGGAAACCATACCTGCCAACTATCAACCACAATCCCAGATCCACCGCCTGTCAGATGCCGCCGACGCAGACCACTATCTGTATCCGCTCCTGAACTACCTTCCAAGCTCTACGCCGGCACTAGAGCAAACATCGTCACAACGATGGAGTCCTATAACATATGTCCCTTATAGGGATGCCACCGCCACACCAACCTTGCTTGAACAGATAGCTACCAAGATCGATCACAAACCACATATCAAAATGTTGTATCATGGAAAGATCTTGATCACTTTTATTCATAGCTGTCGGCGCCCTCACGGAAGCCAAAATATTGAATAGCTAAAACCCTAAACTATCGAGGTCCTAACCCTCAAACTACACGAAACCGCACACATGTAATCCAGTGACCTTGTCACCATCGACGGTCTCTCTATCGTTGAGGAGGGAGAGCCATCAGAAAACGGCGGCACAAGGTTGCACTCCTAGCGGCGGCTAGGTTTTGGGTGTGACGGCCGCGAGAGGAAAACGTTGCGTACTCGATTAAGCTATCTATAACAGATTCTTGCACAAACACACAGCTAGGCGTGTACACATACTGATCTTTACGAACCTTTCGTAATCTACAGAATATCAGTTGTGTACACTGTTTAGATTCATGCACATGCACACTATGCGCTGCATCGCATGCAGACTATGCTACTAATGCTAGTATATGCAATGAATGCGCGCGTGCAAGTAACAACCAATTTTTGCATGGTGGATCAATCTACTGTAGTATTTGCAATGCATGCATGCGTGAAAAGTGCAGTGGTGGATTGAACCACCTCGTTCAATTCATGGATCGAACCGGAAAAAATGGTCATCTCCGATGCTGCCCAGAGAGCCCATCATGAACCCGAGGCTGCTCGGCGACGACGGGATACTGCCCGTGCCGCCTCCCGCCATGTCGGCGAGCCCGCTCCCGCTGTAGTCCGGCACCGACCCCACCGTGGAGGACGTCCTCCCGGCCGATCCGACGACGGCGGCGAGCTCGTCCGCCTGCGCGAACGGATCGGCCGAGGAGCTGAATACGTCGTCGATGCTGGTGCACCAGGAGGAGGACAGCTGAGTAGTGGTCTCGCCCAACTGAGGATACGTCGGGCCAAAACTGACGAGGTTGTCGGCGCGGTCGTCGTTCGCGGCAACGATGATCATTGGCGTAGTTGAGGGTTCCCTGCAGGTGTGCTCGCCGTAGTACGTGACGGCGTACTTGATCGGATGGGTCTCGCAGATCTGGACTTGCCTCTTGGCGTTGCAGCCTTGGTCTGATTTGTGCGTGCACCTGTAATAGCTCCTGAAAGATCAAAGTATCAAACCATAACCATGCTCGTGATTTTCCCCGAGTTAATTTCCATCGCAAATCACAGCGCCGCGCGTGGGCAAAGAGAAGAGAAATCGTGCTAGCTATTATAGTGCTTGTCTGATAAAAAAACGTACTGTACATACGATACGAAGTACCTTGGATGAATTGAGTTTTGGATTTCTTTCTGCCCATATTTCCGCCATATGTGACCATCAACCAGCGTGTCAGTTACTCGCTTGCCAGAGGAGGGTTGTAATCTGCCATATAAAGGTACTAGCAGAACTGATGAACAATCTGTCTAAACAAAATAAGGTGTGCTGTGCTCCTGAAGAGAGTTTGGTTTCTCACCTTCTGCTGAAGCTTCGTTTCCTCGTCTTCCCGGTGGAGATCTCCGCCCAGGCCCCGATCACCCCGTCGGCCGAGCCGGACGCCGATGCTCCGGCCATGCAGTCGATGTCCAACGCCGACAGAGCGCTGGACAGCTTGTTCAGCATCCCGTCCATCAGGTCTGCCCACTCGGACGACTGCTCCTGCAGCAAGCCCTTGAGCCTCGCGGCGCCCTCGTGCACCTCGATGAGGTCGTTCACCGCTGCGGCCGCCCTCGCCGCCGGCACGTCTCTCCCCTCGCTGCCGGAGGATGCCATGCAACTACACCACTAGTATGCCCAGCTAGCCAGTAGTGTGCCGGGCTCACTGCTATAAGCTTTGCGTGGGCGTAGATAGGGTTCACTAGCTAATTACTAAGTTGAGGTATTTGCAATTGCTTGGCACTCCCATTCTTATCGGGCGGGAGGGAAAGTAGTAAGGAAAATGTAGAAAGCAGTGAGGACGGGACGAGGAGGAAACTTCATGGAAGCATGGGGACGGGACCCGACGACCGGGAGACCATAGTAGTACTCGAAAAAAACCATTGCCACTGCACATATACAAGTCGTCATCGCCATGACACAGGCTGTGAGGTCACTCGCGCGTTTGACTGAATGGTCACCGGGAATGCATCGGCAACTTCCTCCGGCCAGCCCGTCCACGTCCATGCCTTGGTGAAAACGATCCAGTCAGCATTGCATGCTAGGCCGGCCGTCAGATTCGTTGCTTAGCGCCCGCAATCTCCGATTAGATTCTGTGCTTTCCTGACACCTGTTACTTTCTTCAGGGTACGTAGTCGTAGCATCTACGTACTAGGTTGCTGCTGCACTATGTACGTACTCCAATCAAACGAGCAATAGACCGCCGAATGTGTAGGAAACATCGCTGTTCTTACTTAGTATCCTTCTTTTTGAAATTTGGAGACTTGGTTGGTTTTTATTATACTGGATGCTTTCTCCTTCTTCCGAGTAGACGCACCAACGTTTTCACGCGGTGGGAGATTGTCATCCACATAGTGCAACGCGCCTCCACGCAGACCAGTTTTAGTTACTTTGGAGGACACGTCTATTTCCTCCATACATGTACCTTTTTTTGAGACAGTGATTGTTCTACGGTGTATTTTCTATTTTCTCCAATAAAAAGTTACAATGGTATATGTTACAATGAAAGAAAATAAAAAGAATGAAAAGAAGTGAAAGGCTTGGTTTGCTTAACCAGTTCCAGCTTGGGGCAACATAAAGCCAATCAATCTATTCGAACTACCTCAAAAAATCAGTCTAGGTTGACTGTGATCCAATATAGGAGTTCTTGTCTGTAATTACTCTCTATTCTGTGTTGAAGCAAGGATAGGTCTTGTGTCAAATTCCTCCTCCATTCTTGGACAGTTGGTCTCTCATTTCTGAATATCTTCCCATTTCTTTGGTTCCAAATATTCCAGTACCCCAGGATGATGATTTCCAATCCAAAGTTTGATGGGACCTAGTCCAGAGTAAGCAAAGTTTCTTCCAAAATTGAGGTACCTCTTTGTTTGAAGGTCATAAGAGTGATCCAGCATTTATAAGAAAAATTACAGTCCCAGAAGAGATGGAGTGATGTTTCTGGCGCTTTGGCAGGGCAGCAAGTACGGTCATAACAGTCTAGATGAAATTATTTCCTTTGGTGTACAGCTCTTGAGTTGATTCTGTTGTTGATCAAAATCCAGAAGAAGATCTTATGTTTCAATCTGCAAGAACTCTTCCACAATTTTCTGGTTAGGCTAGTGGCATGGTTATCTTCTATGAGGTGTGTGTACATTTTCATAGAGGAATATTTTTGCTGACCATCACTGAGTCAGACATCTTTGTCATTCGAAGAGGTGGTAAGTGAGTTTGAGAATTGTTGTAATTGATCCCCTTCCTGGATGGAAAGTGGTGTGTGAAACAAATCTTCCCAGTTGAAAATCTGACTGGTAAACCGAATTGTGCAATTCTTCTGTCTAGCAAATGAGTAAAGTTCAGGGTATTCTTGTTGCAAACAGTTCTTTAGCCTGCTATCTTGCCAAAGTGATGCAGTGTCTCCATTTCCAATTTGAATTGTGGCATGCTTCTTGTAAACTTGAATGAGAGGAATGTGAGCCTTCCACCAGAATGATCCAGTAGGATGTTCATCAGGTGGACCATGTCTGTAAGCAATTTCCCATAGTAGTTGTACCCATGGAAGGCTTTCTCTGTTGAGTTGTGTATGTTCTTTATGAGGAGAGCTTTGTTGTGGAGAGCTAAATCAATGATGCCAAGAGCACCTTTATCCCTAGGTCTGCAAACTTTTTGCCAGGCTATTAAGGGAGATCCTTCATGATCAGATCCAAATTTTCTCCAGAAGAAAGATCTGAGATATTTTTTGATTTGGGTGACAACTCCAGTTGGTAGCATTAGGGAGCACATGTAGAAGGTGGGCAGAGTAGAAAAGATCCCTCTGATGAGCATGAGTTTCCCATCCAATGAAAGCATAGTGGAGCAGCCAGTAAGTCTTTTATCAATCCTTTGCATCAAATTCACGAAGGGTTCAATTTTTGGTTTGTGAATTCCCATAGGAAGTCCAAGATAGGTGAAAGGAAAAACTCCCAATTGACATCTGAGGGTGCTGATGAGATCTTGTACTGTATTAGGTGGGACATTAATTGGAACCAGAAAATATTTATTGAAATTAAATTTCAGACCAGTGTACTGTGCAAAGTAATGGAGCAGAGTTTTTATGTGATCAGTAAGGTGTCATCTGCATGCTGGATGATGGGAAATTCAGGGCATGAAGTTGAGACAATTGAAATTTCAATGAGGTTTGCATGCATAGCCTCATCACGGATTGATTAAAGAAGGTCAGCAGCCAGTACAAAGAGGAGTGGAGAAAGAGGATCTCCTTGTCTGACACCCCTTTCGCAGTGAAAATTTTCCCTGGTACTCCATCTAGGAGGACATATGAAGTGCCAGAGGAAAATATCATATTCATCCAGTTGCACCAGGTGGGACCAAATTCTTTAGCTTCCAAAATATCCAGGATTGTCCTATGTTCAATCATGTCAAAGGATTTTTTCAAAGTCTAACTTTAACACCACAATTTTCTTTTTGGATGTGTGACATAAATGAAGATACTCAAAAGCCCACGCCACACACTCATGAAGGGATCTGTTCTTGATGAATCCAAATTGGTTGACGTGAGTCAGAGAAGAGATGTGTCTCTGTAATCTGTTGGCAAGGAGCTTGGTAATGATTTTGATGGTGCAATTAAGTAAGGATATGGGTCTTAAATCATTTGATGTGGCAGGGGGGTCAATCTTTGGGATAAGAGTGATGAAAGATGCATTAATGCTTTGCAGATTAATCACCCCAGCATGAAAATAAGCAATGAGCCTGTAGAAGTCCTGACAAATGATACCCCAACAATGCTTGATGAAAGCCCTATTAAAACCATCAAGCCCAGGAGATTTGTCAGCTGGCATTGTTTTTTCAATTTCATCAATTTCTACAGGGGTGAAGGGAGCTTCAAGTTCCTCTAGGTTTTCCACTCTTTTTAAGATGCTGGAGAAATTCATGGGGTCAATTGTAGGATTGTTGTTTCCCAATCTGTCTTCAAAGGCTTGCCATAATAGGTGTGCCTTTCCATTCTGATCTGTCATTACATTGCCTTCTGGATCTGTCAGGGAGGCTATGGAATTGCATCTATGATTGATAGTAGCTTTGGTTTTGTAGAAGTTTGAGTTCTCATCCTCCAGTTTGACCCATCTGATAGTGGCTCTTTGTTTCCAGTAAACCCTTTGATATTGTAGAGTTTTAGCAAGATGTTCTTTTAAAATATCTCTCCCATTGCTTTCAATTTCACTCAAAGGTCTGAATTCTTCAAAGAAGTCCCGCATGTGAATAACTTCATTAGAGGCCTTTATTGTTCCTTCTAGGTTTGAGATGTTTTTGGACCAGTTCTTGAGACCCTTTCTTAGCCTTTTAAATTTTGTAGTGATGATCTTGGCACTGTCGCTCTCTTGGATAGGATGGTTCCAAATGTCAGCCACCACTTTCTTGAAATCCTGGTGTTTTAACCAAAAAAATTCAAATCTAAAATTCTTTGATTTGGGAATGAAGTGCCAATGGAAATGCAACAGGGAGTGTGGTCTGATGTAGTTTTGGCAAGAGTTCTGACAGTGGTATCAGGGAATGAAGTGGTCCAATGTTCAGAGGTGAGGACCCAGTCAAGTTTTTCCAGTAAAGGGGCATCTTGCATGTTGTTCCAGGTGAAGGATCTATCTTCGAGAGATATTTCTATGAGGGCAAGGTTATTGATAGCTTCATTGAACTGCAACATGTTTTGAATGTCTCCTTGATAACCCACAACTGCATGGAATTACTCACACATGGAAGAAAAAGTCATGGAGGGAGGATGGAGTGGTGATGATGATGACGATGGCGATGATCTCCCCTCATCGGAGGCCAAAACAGACTCTAGATTAGCCCTCCCGGAGAAGAACAGAGGGTGGCGGCGGCTCCACGACGAGAATTGGGAAAACGACTTCTGTTCTGGGGTTTTCACGGCACGAGAATAAATAGGAGTCGAAGTAGGGCACCAGAATGGGGAGGACCCTCCCAGGCGGCCTCCCGGCGCGACCAGGGGTGGGGCCGCGCCAGCAGGGCGCCTGGGCCCCCCCTGGCTGCCCTCTGGCCTCACTTCTGGCACAATGGTCCTTCGGGTCCGTGGATTTTCTGTGATTTTTCCTGGAATTTTCCGAGACACCTAAAAATCCATTTTCCTGCACACAATAAAACCATACAGACAGCTCTGCTGAAAACATTGTTAGTCCGGGTTAGTTTCATCCAAATCATGCAAGAATGAGGGCAAAAAAATAGAAAAAGTGTTTGGAAAAGTAGATACGTTTGAGACGTATCAACTCCCCCAAGCTTAGCATATTGCTTGTCCTCAAGCAATTCAGTTCGACGAACTTAACGCGACAAAGAAAACTTTGACAAACTCTTTTGCTTCATTAGATGTATATAAGCATGTACTATGAAAAGAGTCTAGAAGGTATTGAAACAATGCTATAAGGACAATGCACGAAGCAATCCTTCTTTCATGTGATCAATCACAAACAACTAAAAGTAAATAATATGCTACTGAAAATCAAGACAAGACTACAATGCACATAGCTTGAACATATTAGAGTGGTATCTCGCTAGCCTCCATGAGTGAAGAAAAACATAAATTCAGAAACTCCTCCGGAGTTTTAAAGGAGACTAGAACTAAGAACTTCAGAATAAGTAATACCACAATCATGTAGAAGACAATGTAGTACTTTGGTACAATTCACATTACACTCAGAATGAAAATTATGCTCTCATAGTTGGTGCTTTGAAGAAAGAAGGTGGAGACTCTCGAACCGTGGATTTTGATGGCAAGGTTGAAAACCCGTGGTTGGAAGAAAAGACTAAACATGTACTAGAGCTCTAGGTTTTGAAAACAGAGATAAAAAGTTTTTGGGAGGTGCATGATTCATCAACGAATGCTAGTAGACAACCCAATCACCCCTTACGATAGACATGTTTCGAGGAACGGCTCCCAAGATGGGGACGATCACAACCCATTAATCTCCTTTGTTTATCACTACCAAAGTTTTCTGATTTCTCATAAACAAAGCGTGAAGGAGGATTTTTTGGTTGTGATTATATTTTGTGAGCTGGGCGCACTCATGCCAGTCCCTCCTCGTATTAGGGGTTTGCAGATTAGACATGCAATCCCGGGATAAAACATGTCTAACATAAGAAGGTCATGAATTACCTACTACTTCCTCATGAGCTAAAGAAGAGGCACAACACATGAGTGTTTTTGAATAATTTCGAGATGGTACAAGAAAGTCTTCGTTAGGAAGGCCGGTAAATACCACATAGGAAGGTATGATGGACTCGTATGGAATAACTGGTTTCAAGGATTTTGGATGCATAAGCAGAATTCCGCTTAGTGCGAGCGAAGGCTAGAAAAATACTGGGAACCGACCAACTAGAGAGCAATAACAGTCATAATCATGCAGAGTGACAAAGCAACATTGAATTGGGCATGAAAAATGACATAACTATTCTGAAATTCAAAGATCATCAAGGCATATCAGACTTTTTAGTCTTTAACATGTGTAAGCATGTGCCTCCAAGAATTCTCCAAAGGGAAATACCACTTCAGTATGCCAAACCATGAACAATGCAATGCATGTAAATCATTTCAACAACACATTATGTACCCTAGCTATTTGAGATTAGCCACAAAGAAAGAATGAACCACTGGGAAAGCATTGTAAACATAGCACTATGTCGCTACAAGCTGGTCTCTAAATCATAACTACAAGCATATGTACAAAAGTAGAAAAAAGAGTTCATACCGGTTTTCCTTGTTGCATCCCTTTCGTCGATCTTCGTCATCACTGCCTTGTTGCTTGCACGATTGAACGTAGGGAAATATAATCAAGTGCAAATGCCATCATGGACTCGAGCTGAACTCTGCAACAAAGCAAACTAAAGAGAGAAAAGAAATATTTTTGGATTTTTCAAAGGTTAAACGAAAGAAAAAGAAAGAGAAAAATCTTTTTGTTGTTTTTGCAAAGAAAGAATCAAAGAAGAACAGGCAAAAACTTCGAAAATATCAAAACGAACAATCATAAAACAGATAATACAATGGAAAAAGGGAGAAGGACACGTACTCCCCCAAGCTTAGGCTTTTGGCCTAAGTTGGTATCTGCTACTGTGGTCCCCAGGAGCCTCCAGCTCCAGGGCAGTACTGGTGTGTCCATCGGTCGTACGGGGCTTCAGGTGCATAGACCGAAGTCCTGGGATCCTCCCCCGAAGAAGGCTCCGCGCTCCAAGCGGAAGAAGACCCTTCACCCCCCTGGGTAACGAGCTCCTCCTCCTCATCATGCACAACCCCCTCCATGGGGTTATGGAACTGCTGCTGGGCCACGAACTCATCGAACTGGATGACGTTGAAGGACCATCCGTTCCTGCGAGTAGAATCAAACCAAAAAGGAGAAGGTAGACGGATCTCCCAAATATCGATTAGTTCAAACCTCAGAATATAAATAAGGTTACCAAACTCGGAAGTCCTGGTAACAAACTCATGCCTCTTCATAGCAGCAAGGTCAAAGCTTATAAAAGGAAAAGTCTCATCATCAGGATGCGGGGTGCGCTCAAGAGACTCAAGAATAAGTGTGGCGTAAACGCCACCAAAGAGATCTCCCTTGTTGCCATTAAGGGCATGTCGGCGAGCAATCAAGGCACCCACATTATACGTAGTTTCCCCTGAGAGGGCATTTGCCAGGATAGCAATATCCGGCACAGAAAAGTTGCTCGTGTTGTCACGAGCTAATACCCCTCTAGCGATATAATATGCGAAATACCTGAGCTGGGGGAACAACATGCTGGAATTTTTTGAACGTGGGATATTCCTTGTATCCTAACTGCAAAGAGAGTTGAAAAGCTTTCTCAGCTCGGTGGGCTGAGTGGTCATCTTTGCTGTCCGTCTAATGTCCGGCACACCTATTATTTCACAAAATCTTTCCAAAGACATGGTCAAAGGGTCATTGTAAATTTTAAACTCAATAAGACCAGCATCATGGTTATATCCAAAACTGTTCATAAAACATGAGGTGAGTTTACGGTATTGAGTAACACGGCATGTTGCAAGCCGTGTCAAACCTGCATTAGCGCAAAGTTTATCAAACTCCTCCTTAATACCTGCCACTTCAAGAAAATCGTAGCACGGAAACATCATTGCCCGTGCTGGACTTGTATCTTCCAGCAACTCCAGGGGCACAACATCTTCATTGTAGCTCACCCTAGCAGCCGAGGATGAAGCTGCATCTCTAGTTACTCTATCAGTGTGCTCGGGGTTCTTCTTCCCAAGCCATCCTTTTGCTTTTCCATAGAAACTCATTTCTGAAATTTTTGACAATTCACAAAAACAAGAATTTAAGAAAAATGAGTTGGGGCAAACTACTCTACTCACTTCCCTAAGTCATAAACTTGCATCAAAACTTGGAAAATAAATTTCTACACATACTTGCAAGCTTATATGAACAACACCAAGAGCTACTAAATACTCACTAATGAAGCCACCAATCAAATATCTAATTGGAGGGGTGGAGGAGTCACATACCAGGGAGTATTTGCTCAAAATCTCAGCCCGAATGATAGGCTGTAGAGTGAGATCGAAAATCGCCCCCAAGAACAGCAAGAACGCAAGAATAAGTGCGGAACTTGTGTTTTTGGAGAGAGAGAGAGAGAGAGGGAGAAGAAATACCTACAGGTGGGGCCTGTGGGCCCCAGGAGCCCTGTGGGCGCGGCCAGGGGGCAGGCCGCGCCAGCTGGCCGCCTGGGCCACTGGTGGCCCCCCTGGTCAGCCCCAGGTGCCTCTTGGTCACTCCCGACATGGAAAATTTTATTTTTATTTTTCTGGAACTTTTCTGACAACTTCACTGTTGAAATTTTTTCGAGGTTCAAAAAGCTGCAAAACTTTCTGAAAACTTGGAGGAGTGATTAGAGTTGTGAAGCTTCAGAAACATATAAACTTGGTACAGCAAGGAGAATAAAAGCTAAAGCAAAATAAAGACATAACAAGCTCTACTTTTTACCTATATAAAACTCATTTAATAGCAAGGTTGATCAAGTCCTACCACTAAACTAGCAATACATAGAGCAAAAAGTTTCACTTACTATGAAGCATTCATGGTACCTTCACTTTAATGGATATTGTCCCCACCATAATGGTTTTGTATTTGTGGTGCACATGTAGAGGACAATCCCATTCACAAATCTTCACAGTCTCGATATTCTCTATAGAGTTGAGGCCATGCCTTTTGTCAGTCTTCTTCGGAAAATACACCGTGTGTTCTTTATCATTCACATTAAAAGTAACCTTTCCTTTATTGCAATCAATAATAGCACCTGCGATGTTAATAAAAGGTCTACCAAGAATAATAGACATGCTCCATTCCTCGGGCATGTCAAACACAACAAAATCAGTAAGGATCAAACAATTAGCAACTTCAACGGGAACATCCTCACAAATACCTATGGGAACGGCTGTTGACTTGTCAGCCATCTGAAGAGAGATATCTGTAGGGATTATTTTCTCTAAACAAAGCCTCTTGTAAAGATAGAAAGGCATAACACTCACTCCTTCTCCAAGATGACATAAAGCTTTCTTGACATAATTATTCTTTATGGAGCAAGGAGTGGTGGGTATACCTGGATCACCAAGCTTCTCAGGGATCTTGCAACTAAAAGAGTAGTTAGCAAGCATAGTAGATATTGCTTCATTAGGAACTTTTCTTTTATTAGTAACAATATCTTGAATATATCTCAAATAGGGAGGTAACTTAATAGCATCAGTCAAAGGAATTTGAAGAAAAAGAGGTTTCATCCACTCACAAAACTTATTATAATTCTCTTCTTCTTTAGTTTTGAGAGACTTACCTGGAAAGGGCATGTGTTTCTGTACCCATGGTTCTCTTTCCTTCCCATGTCTTCTTGCAATGAAGTCTTCTCTAGTGTATTTCTTGCGTTTGTCGGGTGCTTCTTCTTCTAGAACTTCGGGTGGATCATTCTTTTCAGGCTCAGCACCGTCTTCACTCTCAGCATCGGAGGTAGATATACTATTTGGATAAATCACAAGCTCTTCACTTGCAATTGGATCATTGGAATTGTCAGCTTCTTTGTGCTTCTTCTTCTTCTTATTCGGAGAACTAACAATTTCTTCTTCCTGCATTTGAGAATCTTGCTCGATTCTCTTCGGATGCCCTTCTGGATAGAGAGGATCCAGAGTGCTAGTTCCACCTCGGGTTTTAATCCCGAAGGCCTGTATATCCTGTTTGGCATTTTGAGCAAGCAAATCTTTTTGCACATTAGAAATTTGTTCAAGATGAGTTTGAACCATATGAAAATGCTTCACAAGACATTTAACATCATCAACTGTTCTACCTAGAACATCAAGCAAACTTTTGATAGCAAGGGAATTATCATGTAACTGACTTTGTATCCTCTCATTAAAGTGACTTTGCTTCATAATAAAATTATCAAGCTCATCTAAACATTGATCAGGAGGCTTACCATGAGGGATGTCACTTGCATTGAAATCTTAAAGAGAGTGTACCTCTACCATTGGAGGGTGAGTGGTAGGCTCACACAACTTCTCAATAGGGGGTAGATTCTTCACGTCTTCAGTTTTAATACTCTTCTCTTTAATAGACTTCTTTGCTTCTTGCATATCTTTGGGGCTTAGGACGAGCATGCCCCTCTTTTTGGTGGTGGAGGTTGTAAGGCCCCCGATGCGGTGCTAACTCGAGTTAGTGGCTTTCGCGTCCCGCTCAAGTTAGTAGCGCATAAAAGGCCACCGACTCACGACACTCGCACTCGTGTCGCTGCCGGATTCTCGACAACAAGTATAAGCACAATGAACTTTATACTATGACATAAATATATATAGAGTCCGGGGCATACATCGCCACTGGATATTTATTACATCATCTCAGAGGTCCGTGGAGCCAACAACTCATCATGCAACAAGCGGAAGACAAACACGACCGAGTACGGTCAAAAGCCAAATTGCCCGAGAGAGGGCTGCACATAAGAGTCCACCCACGGATCGTCGAAACCCAACTATAGGATCTACTGAACGAGGTCGTCCTCATCGTCTTCCTCCCGAGGCACCTCCACGAAGTATCTCCCAGTGCTCGGGTCGAGGTAGTAGTCCACTGCAGCGGCCGATCAGGCAAAACAGTAAAAGCACAAAACGAAAACAGGGGTGAGATTATATCATTACAGGATAACTAACTTCCTATGGTAAGACAAGGTAAAGGTAAAAGTTGCAGCCGCGCTAGCATATATGGTGGCTAACGTTCTAACAGAGTAGGGGTAAGGTCCAAGAATACACGTGACATCGCGTCATAAGTCTTCTATTCACCTACTTATGTCAAACATAACACAACCTGGATCTTCTCTCGGTCCCCCTGGACGAAGAAAAGAAACCAAGGCACTCACACGGTAGGCAAGTTTTAATTATGATTCAAATTGATGTTATTCTATGAACAAGGAGTAGGTCTCAAGTTGTCCATAACCGCGGACACGGCTTTTCGAAAAGATTTAACCCTGCAGGGGTGTACCAACTTCCCATCATAGGCTTCGCATGTACGCCCGGTTTCCACTTGGCTAGGTAAACGCCTGAAACTCCGGAACGTCAGAGTCCCTCTAACTAACAACGCACAACTCCGGGTGGCCCCCGGTGAGTCGACACCCAACTCAAAAGCCGGCCGCGCTCTCGAATCGGCCTCTACCGTCTGTCGCAGGTTTGGGTACCCGGTTAATCACACATGGGACACCGGGTCCTCGGCCGGACAAAGTGGGCCAGCCAAGGCACAAGTCCTCCTGGCCCAAGGTGGTTTGTAAACAACTAGGGTACCACCAGCACACACACGTTGCAAATAGTAAATCAGCTCTGGCCACCACTAGAATTGTACGAAGCTAGGTAGGTAAGATAAGGGGCCCCATAGAACCCCACACACAATTAGGCACGCTCGTCAAGAAACACAATACCCGGAACTCGGGACCTAGGTGACTCAAATGGAACAAAACACCTGGCGGGAACAGCCTGGTCTCCCATCATTCGTCAATATAATATTAACATCATAATAATAATAAATATCAACAAACTTCTTTAAATAACATGATATCCCAAACCATAGCATAGGGTAAGCATCAAGTTTTCCTACTCATACTAAGCAATGGCTGAGCAGCGGTAACTTAGCAATACATTGTTTGGCTGGGATGTGGGGATCATGGCTGTTTGGTTTTTGAATGTGGCATGAGCAAGTGGATAGGATCAAACAAACGTTCTAGACTACAACTAGGCGGTAGGCAGAAAGGTATCAAGTAATGGTATAAATCTTCCCCTTGCCTGGGTAATCAGTCGTCGAAGCAGACGCAGCAGGGTCCTCGGCCTCGGTGTCGGAAATCTCCACGTAAGTCTCCTCGGCAGTCTCAGGTAACATAAAGTACCGGCAAGGAAAAGGCACACAAGTAAGCAAGGTTACAATGCACAGGAAAAGATGGTATGATCAAGTTTAATATACATGATGTGACCCTATCTAGTCAGATTTAAATGAAGGTGGTGACGACACGTCAACAACTTCATATGCAATTTATTTACGTAGAATGGCTTTGGTCTTAGCCTCAATTTGGTGCAAGTAACATGGCAACATGACATGACCAACAATGCAATTAACAGCAATAGTTACAACGTGAAAGTAAAACATCGATTCCGGAGACGGGGAAATGTCGATGAACTTGACATCGGAAAAGGTGCAACAAAAGAAAAGAACCCAACCACATTGCATATGACAATATGCATAGGGGCTGGTTTTCAAAGATGCAAAGATTTGAAGATGACATGGACAGGAACTTGGGACCTGAGTGCAAAGTTGCACTTCTTGCATTTTGAAAAAGAAGTTTGAAATGGAAATTCCAAATCACCATGCTGTTCGTTGGGAAAAACTACCCCAAAGTCATATAAGGCATGGCCATATATGAATTTGGGAAACACTTGAAAAAACAAAATATTTGAGGGGGGTTTATTTGCAAAAATTACCAGACTCCAATTTTCTAGAGGGGGAAAAGTGCAAAATTGACCTCACCATGACGATCAGTGGGTCAAACTACCCCAGAAACATATATGGGATGCCCCAAAATGATTTGAAAGTTCAAAACAGATTTGAATTTTAATTCAAATTCAAATTTGAATTAAACAGAAAAAGAAAAACAAAAGAAAAGAAAAGAAAAAAGTGGAACTGGCCTGCTGGGCTGCCCTCGGGCGCCAGGCCCACCTCTGTCCTCTCTCTCCCGGGCCCAAGGCACACAGGCCCACTCGGAGACAAAAAAAAAAGAAAACGGCCGCAGCCTCTGGATCTGGCCCAGGTCTGCCTCTCCTCTCCTTGGCCCAACAACTCCCGGCCCAGCCTGCTCGACGAGCTCCCCTTTCCCTGAAACTGTCGACACCGAAATGCTTCAGGCGACAGAGGCAAAAACAGGCAAAAAAGGGGGCGCCTTGCGCTCGATCTGGGGCTCGAACCCATGATCAACTCGACGACGACGGGAACCCAAACCACTGCGCTACTCCAGGATGTTTGAATAGCATCGCAGCGCCACGGATCACAAGGTGGGGTTTGAGCAAACTCTGAAGAACAGAGGTGCGCGCACTGTCGAACTGAAGAAACCCGACAGGCGTTGCACCGGCGATTTTGCGACGAACCTCCGCTCGACTACGGCGCTCTGATGACCCAGCTAAGGCAGCGATTCACAAGTTGGAACAACAAAGGTTCCATTTTTGCAGAGATCCGCACCGGAGACGCGTCGTCGACGTCGTGCACCTCACCGGAAAAACACGGCGGCCACGGTCTACTGCTACGTTCAGACGCGGCCCGAAAACAAAAGGGGCGAAGAGGCCTCCTTGCGGCACTTGGCGTGCTCTGGACGCGGCCATGCTGCATCTGCGCACGCCCAGACCTCGCCGGGGCCACGGCGATCACCGGCGAAGCGGTGCCCGCGGTCACGGCGGACGGAACAGAGGGAAAACAACGCGGTCTATGCTAGCGTTCTAGGGCCACTGCTTTGAATGTTGTAAAAAGATTTGAAAAGGGAAGAATCCTTGGCAAGACAAAAGAATTGGCTAGGCCAATGATGAGGTTGAGGGGAGGTGACATGCAATAAGACCAATTTCAAGATCATGTCACTTGAACTACATTGATCACATTTGTTCACACAGCAAAAGAACTCCAATCCCAATGCAATTCAAAATCATCACATGCAAAGTCATGAACATCCACCATGAGGAGTTTCAAGTTCAACAGACAAGGTACAAAACATGGTGTATCATATGGGCATTACATGTGGGCTGTTACAGCACTCCCCCACCAACACAGGATCTCGTCCCGAGATCTAAGCCAGAAACAACTCAGGATACTCAGAATGGAGATGATCTTCACGCTCCCGCGTTGCTTCCTTCTCCGAATGATGTGCCCACTGAACCTTCATGAACTTGACGGTCTTGTTGCGCGTCTTGCGCTCGGACGTCCCAAGAACACGGACTGGACGCTCTGAGTAGGAAAGATCCGCACTCAGTTGTATCTCGCCCAAGTCAATGGCCTGCTCTGGCTGCTTGAAACATTGCTTTAGATGGGACACATGGAACACGTCATGCACCATGGACAGACTCTCTGGGAGCTCGAGTCGAAATGCAAGAGGTCCTCTAGTCTCAAGGATGCGGAAAGGTCCGACAAATTTTGGAGCGAGCTTTCCTTTGATACCGAAGCGGTGAGTTCCCCTCAACGGAGACACTCTCAGGTACGCCCAATCACCAACCTGAAACGCTACACCACGGTGCCTTTTGTCATAATAGGCCTTCTGCCTAGACTGTGCTGCCTTTAGGTGCTCTCGGACAATCTTCACTCTGTCCTCTGCCTCCTGGATCACATCTGGACTGAACAACTGCCTCTCACCTGTCTCGGACCAGTTTAAAGGTGTCCTGCACTTGCGGCCATACAAGACTTCAAATGGAGCTGCCTGCAGACTTGCCTGATAGCTGTTGTTGTAAGAGAACTCAGCATACGGTAAACATTCTTCCCACTTCATGCCAAAGGAGATGACACATGACCGAAGCATGTCCTCGAGGATTTGGTTTACGCGCTCGACTTTCCCACTTGTCTGAGGGTGATAAGCGGTACTGAACAACACTGTCGTACCAATCGCCTTTTGAAAGGCCTGCCAGAACTTAGAGGTGAAAAGGCTGCCTCTATCGGAACTGATCTTCTTGGGAATGCCATGCAAAAATACAACTCTTGCGGTGTACAAATCTGCCAACTGAGCTGCTGAAATGGAGTCCTTCACTGAAAAGAAGTGGGCAACTTTGGAAAGATTGTCAATGACAACAAAGATGGCATTGTTCTTCTTCTGCGACAAGGGTAAGCCTGTGATGAAATCCATCTCTATATGATCCCATTTCCACTCTGGAATCTCAAGTGGCTGAAGCAACCCTGCATGCTTATGATGCTGTGCCTTCACTCTCCTACACACATCACATTGAGACACGTAACGGGCAACATCCCGCTTCATACGAGTCCACCAAAAGCTTTGCTTGAGATCTTGATACATCTTTGTACTGCCAGGGTGAATAGACAGCTTGGAATCATGGGCTTCCTTCATGATGACCTCTCTGAGATCTCCCTCCTTGGGAACAACAACTCGCTCTTCGAACAACACGGTGCCGTCATTATGCACTGAAAAGCAACCGTACTTTGGAACCGAGGCGGCAATACCCTGCTTGATCTAAAGTATCATTGAGCTGCCAGACCGAGCTTCACGAATCTTCTCATGGATTGTGGGCTCTACCACAAGGTTGGCAAGATAGCCTGCTGGAACTAGCTCGAGATTGAGCCTTCGAAAGGACTCACACAAATCAGGGTGGATCTTTTGCACCTGGATATTATTGCAATCGCCCTTGCGGCTCAGCGCATCAGCTATGACATTCGCCTTCCCAGGCGTGTACTGAATATCAACTGTGTACTCAGTAATGGTTTCAAGCCATCTTCTTTGCCTCAAGTTCAGATTTGGCTGAGTGAACAAGTACTTCAGACTCTTGTGGTCGGTGAACACATCCACGTTCCTCCCTAAGAGGAGGTGTCTCCAAGTGACCAAGGCGTGCACAACTGCTGCAAGCTCCAAGTCGTGCGTGGGATAATTCCTCTCACTTATCTTCAACTGCCGTGAGGTATAAGCCACAATATTCCTGCCTTGCATCAAAACTCCGCCTAGACCTTGCAATGAGGCATCACAAAACACCTGAAAATACTGTGACTCATCTGGCGGTGTAATAATTGGAGCTGTGGTCAACTTCTCTTTCAACTCCTCGAAGGCTGATTGGCAAGCTGGTGACCAAGTGTACCATTTGTCCTTGCACAACAACTCAGTCATTGGCTTTGCTATTTTGGAGAAATTCTGCACAAACCTCCTGCAATAACTTGTGAGGCCGAGAAAACTCCTTAGCTGCTTCACGTTCTTCGGCGGAGCCCACTCTTGAATAGTGCGAACTCGCTCTGGATCAACCGCAATTCCCTCAGCGGAGATGACATGGACCAGAAAATTGACCTTGTCCAGCCAAAACTCACACTTGGAGAACTTGGCGTGGTACCGGTGCTCTCTCAACTTCTGCAGCACCAGGTGTAGATGTTACTCATGTTCAGCCTCTGACTTGGAATAGACAAGAATGTCGTCGAGGTAGAGGATTACAAACACATCAAGCCATTCTTGGAACAAATAGTTCATAGCTCTCATGAATGTCGGAGGGGCATTTGAGAACCCAAAAGTCATGACTGTGAACTCATACAACCCATAACGTGTGCTGAACGCGGTCTTGGGAATATCCTCTTCACGAACACGGATTTGGTGATACCCCATCCTCAAGTCAAGCTTGGAAAACACCTTAGCCCCATTCAACTGTTCGAACAGATCATTGATGCGGGGTAAAGGGTACTTGTTCTTGATGGTCTTCTTGTTGATACCGCGATAGTCCTGGACCAAGCGGCTAGTCCCATCCTTCTTCTAGACAAACAAAGCTGGTGCACCCCAAGGGGAAGTGCTCGCGCGGATAAAACCGCCCGCCTCCAACTCTGTCAACTGCTTCTTGAGCTCAATCAACTCCTTCGAACACATCTTGTACGAATGCCGATAAATCGGCTGGGTACCAGGCTCTAGCTCAATAACGAACTCAATAGCTCGAACTTGGGGAATTCCTGGCAACTCCTCCGGAAAGACGTCTGGGAACTCACAGACAACTCTGACCTCTTCGATCAAAGGCGCAACTCCTGCGTTCAAAGCGTACAACTGTGCTGGTCCTATCATAGAGCCACAAGTGTACAAGACTTCTGCACCTGAATCATGTGTCAACTTCACTGATCTGGTTGGACAATCAATATTGGCCTTGTGTTGCACAAGCCAATCCATGCCCATAATGACATCAATGTCAGAACGAGGCAAGACAATCAGGGATGTTGTGAACACAACGCCCTGAATACGGATCTCTACATCTGGGACAAGCATGGAAGACTCCACTCTAGAGCCCGGAGAACAAACTGAGAGCGGTCTAGGCAACTTCTCTCTCGGAAGGTCAAGTGACATAGCAAAGGCGTTGGATATGAACGAATGGGAAGCTCCAGAATCGAACAAAACAGTCGCTGGAACTGAACACACAAGTAACCTACCAAGAACGATCTCTGAAGACGGCTAAGCCTTTGAGAGCATCACGTTGTTCACCCGAAGTGCACGTGACTGTGCCTTCACCATCGCGGTGCTCGGAGTAGAGCGAGGTGGAGGCGGTGGAAGCCGAGAAAAGCGCGGGTCGGTGCAGTTGGGAGACATGTGCCCTAGCTCCCTGCACTTGTAGCAGATCACGCCCGGCCTGGGCTGCTGCTGCGGCCTGGGTGGCCTCGCGTGTGGTGGTGTAGAGCGAGCCCCTGCTAAACTGGGACGGGAGGGTGGGCAAAAGTGCGAACAACTGCCCCCTCTGCTGAAACTGCTGCCTCTGCGGTGGTGCCTCTGTGACCCACGTCTTTGCCTTCTTGTGGACCATCACTGCGGAACTGTGCTCTCTCTGGCGCTTCCTGTCTGCATCCCACTCCTCTCTGGCTGACTCCTGGCGGATAGCCTGATCCACGAACTGTGAGAACAGCGTGGGGCTACACTGAGTGAGCGCGTACTTGATCTTTGTGCTGAGACCCCCACGAAACCTGGCAATCTTCTTAGCCTCTGTGCTGACCTCCTCTGGAGCGTACCTGGCGAGCCTGACGAAGGCCATGTTGTACTCCTGAACTAACCTGTCACCCTGTTTCAGAGCGAAGAAATCCTCACGCTTCCTGTCCATCAGGCCACTCGGAATATGTGCTGCTCTGAAGTCTGCGAAGAAATCTGCCCACGTGATGATAGCATCGCCCTTGTTGGCCTTGTAGGTATCGTACCAGCTGGCTGTGCACCCTGAAGCTGGAAGGACGCGAAGGTGACGTAGTTGACTGGTCTGACGGTGTTTGCATTGAAGTGCTTCTTGATCTCTGCGATCCAGTCATCCGTCTCCAGCGGGTCTCGAGCCTCGGAGAACCTGGGGGGGTTGATAGCAAGGAACTGCTGCAGAGTGGTGTACTTTGGTCGATCATTCCTCTGGGCAGTCTGGTTCTGCAGCATCTGTAAGATCGCAGCTGTGCCCTGAGCCACTGCGGTCACAGCCTCCCCAAGGAGAGGGTTCTCTGGCGGCGGCATGTTCGCTCTTGGCATCCTGTATACAGGAACACTTATGAGAACACGATTGAAACATGATGTAACCAGAAGATAAAACAATATTGTGAACAAAACTTTCTCACGAGGTATGAGAAAGCTGAAGGCTGAAATTCCACCAAGGTTAACCCGGAAAGTCGAAAGCTAGGTGCTACTGGAATACCCAAACCAAGATCATCCGAATCCAAGATAATAATCTGCTAGCGAGCACACAACAATATATACGAGTGGTTGAAGACCTGAACGTTGAGACATCTGCCCTGAGCGGCCCGCCTAAGCGGTCTCCTATAGGGGGAGGAACTACATCCGAAGGATGCCAACCATCCCTGTATAGGAGTTTCACCTGAGGTACGCCGTAAGCGAGGTGGAGCTGTCAACCCCAAGTGGCGGCTCAGTGTTCTCAACGTACGCCAACCCTTCTCGTCACTAGCAAAGAATTATAGAGGAATCGGAGCCTCATGTAAACGAGAACCTAGATTTGTTTTGAAAGGGGATAAGTTGCAGAGAGAAAACAACGTTCCACTTCCTCACGGAAAAGGGGTGGGAGGGTGGGGTAAGAAGAAAAAGAAAGAGTTCTACTCTCCGATTTTTCCTTAATAACTACAAAATAGTTTCTAGACTCAACTTCGGCCAGTAAGGGGTCCTACAGTCAGTCCTGCTCTGATACCAAGTTGTAAGGCCCCCGATGCGGTGCTAACTCGAGTTAGTCGCTTTCGCGTCCCGCTCAAGTTAGTAGCGCATAAAAGGCCACCGACTCACGACACTTGCACTCGTGTCGCTGCCGGATTATCGACAACAAGTATAAGAACAATGAACTTTATACTATGACATAAATATATATAGAGTCCGGGGCATACATCGCCATTGGATATTTATTACATCATCTCAGAGGTCCGTGGACCCAACAGTTCATCATGCAACAAGCGGAAGACAAACACGACCGAGTATGGTCAAAAGCCAAATTGCCCTAGAGAGGGATGCACATAAGAGTCCACCCACGGATCGTCGAAACCCAACTATAGGATCTACTGAACGAGGTCGTCCTCATCGTCGTCCTCCGGGAGCACCTCCACGAAGTATCGCCCAGTGCTCGGGTCGAGGTAGTAGTCCACTGCAGCGGCCGATCAGGCAAAACAGTAAAAGCACAAAAGGAAAACAGGGGTGAGATTATATCATTACAGGATAACTAACTTCCTATGGTAAGACAAGGTAAAGGTAAAAGTTGCAGCCGCGCTAGCATATATGGTGGCTAACGTTCTAACAGAGTAGGGGTAAGGTCCAAGAATACACGTGACATCGCGTCATAAGTCTGCTATTCACCTACTTACGTCAAACATAACACAACCTGGATCTTCTCTCGGTCCCCCTGGACGAAGAAAAGCAACCAAGGCACTCACACGGTAGGCAAGTTTTAATTATGATTCAAATTGATGTTATTCTATGAACGAGGAGTAGGTCTCAAGTCGTCCATAACCGCGGACACAGCTTTTCGAAAAGATTTAACCCTGCAGGGGTGTACCAACTGCCCATCATAGGCTTCGCATGTACGCCCGGTTTCCACTTGGCTAGGTAAACGCCTGAAACTCCAGAACGTCAGAGTCCCTCTAACTAACAACGCACAACTCCGGGTGGCCCCCGGTGAGTCGACACCCAACTCAAAAGCCGGCCGTGCTCTCGAATCGGCCTCTACCGTCTGTCGCAGGTTTGGGTACCCGGTTAATCACACATGGGACACCAGATCCTCAACCGGACAAAGTGGGCCAGCCAAGGCACAAGTCCTCCTGGCCCAAGGTGGTTTGTGAACAACTGGGGTACCACCAGCACACACACGTTGCAAATATCAAATCAGCTCGGGCCACCACTAGAATTGTACGAAGCTAGGTAGGTAAGACAAGGGGGCCCCATAGAACCCCACACACAATTAGGCACGCTCATCAAGAAACACAATACCCGGAACTCGGGACCTAGGTGACTCAAATGGAACAAAACACCTGGCGGGAACAGCCTGGTCTCTCATCATTCGTCAATATAATATTAACACCATAATAATAATAAATATCAACAAACTTATTTAAATAACATGATATCCCAAACCATAGCATAGGGTAAGCAGCAAGTTTTCCTACTCATACTAAGCAATGGCTGAGCAGCGGTAACTTAGCAATACAATGTTTGGCTGGGATGTGGGGATCATGGCTGTTTGGTTTTTGAATGTGGCATGAGCAAGTGGATAGGATCAAACAAACGTTCTAGACTACAACTAGGAGGTAGGCAGAAAGGTATCAAGTAATGGTATAAATCTTCCCCTTGCCTGGGTAATCAGTCGTCGAAGTAGACGCAGCAGGGTCCTCGGCCTCGGTGTCGGAAATCTCCACGTAAGTCTCCTCGGCAGTCTTAGGTGCTAACGTAAAGTACCGGCAAGGAAAAGGCACACAAGTAAGCAAGGTTGCAATGCACAGGAAAAGATGGTATGATCAAGTATAATATACATGATGTGACCCTATCTAGTCAGATTTAAATGAAGGTGGTGACGACACGTCAACAACTTCATATGCAATTTATTTACGTAGAATGGCTTTGGTCTTAGCCTTAATTTGGTGCAAGTAACATGGAAACATGACATGACCAACAATGCAATTAACAACAATAGTTACAACGTGAAAGTAAAACATCGGTTCCGGAGACGGGGAGATGTCGATGAACTTGACATCGGAAAAGGTGCAACAAAAGAAAAGAACCCAACCACATTGCATATGACAATATGCATAGGGGCTGGTTTTCAAAGATGCAAAGATTTGAAGATGAGATGGACAGGAACTTGGGACCTGAGTGCAAAGTTGCACTTTTTGCATTTTGAAAAAAAAGGTTCAAATGGAAATTCCAAATCACCATGCTGTTCGTTGGGAAAAACTACCCCAAAGTCATATAAGGTATGGCCATATATGAATTTGGGAAACACTTAACAAAACAAAAGATTTGAGGGGGGTTTATTTGCAAAAATTACCAGACTCCAATTTTCTAGAGGGGGAAAGTGCAAAATTTACCTCACCATGACGATCAGTGGGTCAAACTACCCCAGAAACATATATGGGATGCCCCAAAATGATTTGAAAGTTCAAAACAGATTTGAATTTTAATTCAAATTCAAATTTGAATTAAACAGAAAAAGAAAAACAAAAGAAAAGAAAAGAAAAAGGTGGCACTGGACTGCTGGGCTGCCCTCGGGCGCCAGGCCCACCTCTCTCCTCTCTCTCTCCCTGGCCCAAGGCACACAGGCCCACTCGGAGACAAAAAAAACCCGGCCGCAGCCTCTGGATCTGGCCCAGGTCTGCCTCTCCTCTCCTTGGCCCAAAAACTCCCGGCCCAGCCTGCTCGACGAGCTCCCCTTTCCCTGAAACTGCCGACACCGAAATGTTCAGGCGACAGAGGCAAAAACAGGCAAAAAAGGGGGCGCCTTGCGCTCGATCTGGGGATCGAACCCACGATCAACTCGACGACGACGGGAACCCAAACCACTGCGCTACTCCAGGATGTTTGAACAGCATCGCAGCACCACGTATCAGAAGGTGGGGTTCGAGCAAACTCTGAAGAACAGAGGTGCACGCACTGTCGAACTAAAGAAACCCTATAGGCGTTGCACCGGCGACTTTGCGACGAACCTCCGCTCGACTACGGTGCTCTGATGACCCAGCAGAGGCAACGATACACAAGTTGGAACACCAAAGGTTCCATTTTTGCAGAGATCTGCACCGGAGACGCGTCGTCGACGTCGTGCACCTCACCGGAAAAACACGGCGGCCACGGTCTACTGCTACGTTCAGACGCGGCCCAAAAACAAAAGGGGCAAAGCGGCCTCCTTGCGCCACTTGGCGTGCTCTGGACGCGGCCATGCTGCATCTGTGCACGCCCAGATCTCGCCGGGGCCACGGCGATCACCGGCGAAGCGGTGCCCGCAGTCACGGCGGACGGAACAGAGGGGAAAACAACGCGGTCTACGCTAGCATTCTACGGGGCGAAGGGGAAGGTGGCGCGTTCACCTAGGGGTCGTTGAAGGTGAGCTCGATGCACCGGAGACGAAGAGGAAGGACGTGGTCATCGTCGAGGTCGAGAGGCACCGCTGCGGGCTGCCACGGCGAGAGGAACGCAGCGCGGGCCCTAGCTTCGGCCTGCGAGAGAAAACGAACGCGGGGACGTCAACGACAACGGAAAGGAGCGCACGGCCACCTACGGGCCACCACGACGCCGAATTCCGGCAATTCACCGGAGAAACAGGGGAGTTCGGCTCCTCTCATGACGGCGGCGGCGGGCGAAATCGAGGAGGGGGAACGGGGCAGCTAGGGTTCTGCGAGGGGGGCGGAGCCCTGGCTTTAAAGGGGGAGGAAGGGGAGGCTGGCGAGAGGGCTCCACCCTGCTCGTCGTCTCTGCTTTTCCTCGCCGAGGGGGAAAAGGTGGAGGAAGGAGAAGAAGGGGTCGCTGGCAAGCGGGCCCGGGTCGTCAGGGAAAAAAAAGGAAGAAGGCGCGGCGGAGTTCCTCCCACTGGGCCGAACCGGCTAGGCCCAGGTGGGCTTGGGTTCTCTGGAAACAGAAGAGGGAAGAGAGGAAAACCCCTCTGCATTTAAAAAAAATGCAGCAGACAAAAAAAGAAAAGAGAAGGGAAAGGAGATTATAAAAATATAACACAATATTTTTAGATACCCCTTACCACATGATTGATCATCCAAAATTGGTTTGGGCAATTTTGGATGCAGAGAAAAATCACCACAATGCAAACAATAACTTTTCCAAACAGAAAAGGTGCATTTGGGATTCTTTGGAAAGAAAACACAAGGGTAAAAATTCCATGAGCTCAAGAATCTCACACCTTGCATTATTCCAGATTTTTCAAAATTGGTTTGACCAATTTTTGGCAACAACAAAAATGTGGCTCCTTTTTAAAATTCAAAACCATTTGAACTAGGGCCACTACTTTGAGTGTTGTAAAAAGATTTGAAAAGGCAAGAATCCTTGGAAAGACAAAAGAATTGGCTAGGCCAAAGATGAGGTTGAGGGGAGGTGACATGCAATCAGAACAATTTCAAGATCATGTCACTTGAACTACATTGATCACCTTTGTTCACACATCAAAAGAACTCCAATCCCAATGCAATTCAAAATCATCACATGCAAATTCATGAACATCCACATGAGGAGTTTCAAGTTCAACAGACAAGGTACAAAACATGGTGTATAATATGGGCATTACATGTGGGCTGTTACAGAGGTGGTTCAGGGACGGACCAATCTTCGTGGTTCTTGGCAATCTTGCCCATTAATTCTTCTGCATCGTCCGGTGTTCTTTTCCTGAAAACACAACCAGCACAACTGTCCAAATAGGATCTGGATTCATCAGTTAGACCATCATAGAATATATCAATTAATTAATTCTTAGGGACTCCATGTCCCGATCTAGCCTGGATCAGACTGCAATACCTGCCCCAAGCTTTAGGGAGATGCTCATCCTGCAACTGTTTAAAGTTATAAATTCTTTGTAAAGAAGCATGTTGCATATGAGCAGGAAAGTACTTATCAACGAAAGAGTGAGCTAAGTCTTGAGGACTCTTAATGAAACCACATGGTAGTGCATCATACCATTGAAACGGTGAGGATCTCTCACTCCTCGTTGGTTACCCCAAGTGGAAGGTGAGATGTAGCGTAGCAGCAAATTTCCCCTATGTAGAGGATAGGGTTTGTCTCCCGTAGGACTCGCAGAAATACAAGAAGGTGGTAAAGTGAACAATGGCGTCGTTCACAACCGAGGGTTTCTAACTTCACCTGGACCTGCACACAGATACAAATAACTTTGCTCCCAACGAGTACAAAGGAGTTGTCAATTCCTCCGTCCTTGCTGTTTACAAAGGATTAATGCAAGAGATAATGATAGTGATAGCAACTGAAAAGTAAACTAAGGATGTAAACAGTGATATGAAGATGGACCGGGGTCCCGTGATTTTCACTAGTGATGTCTCTCTCCCAAAAGACGATAAAAGTGCTAGCGAGGTAAACAAATCACAGTTGGGAAATTGACAGGATTATGAAGGCACCACAATGCTAACTATGCTGCAAAGAAAGGAAGGGCTCAAAAGCAATGGGCAGTATGCCAAGGTAAGTAGACCGAAATCGATCTGCATCTACTACGAATCATCCACCTTGAGATATCTATCCAGAACATCTCGCTGGTATTAAGTTGCGAATCCCACCCAAAGTGTAAATCCAAAGCAACAGACAACTGCATTAAAAGAACTTTGCGTTAAGTAAACAATCCTTGCATCCGCGGATACAAGCACCGTTGTTTTATCCCTGGTGGCAACAGCACATCCCGTAGTCTTATTTTTTTGTCACTCAAGCTAGACATCAAGGGGCTGAACCCACAATGAAGCATAACGCTCCCTCTTGGAGTTGCAACAAATCACTTGACCAAAGTAAAATACGGCAACGGTGAACATGCAAGAATTTACTCAAGAGAAAAATATAAAAGAGAAGAACCAAATATATTACTCATCACAATCTGAACATAGTCTCATAATCCAGCAGATCCCAACAAACTCAGCATAGCAACGGCAGAAAATTACAAAGGTGCCTCGATCATGTGAGGCAGCTCACGTGGTCTCGAAAGTGGAGGCACAAAGAGGGGAGAGATAGATCACATAGCTACCGGTCACGGACCCATGGTCCAAGGGAAACTACTCACGGTACATACGGGAGGCGTCCATGGCTACGGATGGTCTCCCGGAGGGGGTAGCTTCTCCTGGCAGGGTGCCGGAGCAGCTTCTCCAGGCAGCCCCGATCTAGAAACGGCGGTGGCGGCGGTACAGAGGCGAGATCGCGAAAGAGGAGTCCGTCCTACGGTTTTCCACCCCGAGGGGTAAATATAGGCGAAGGGGGGGGGGGTGTCGAGAGGACCCACCAGGCAGCCAGAAGGCCTCCTGGCGCGGCCTAGGGTGGGCCCGCACCAGGGACCCTCCTGGCCTCCTGGTGGCGGCCCCCTCCGTTCCTTTGGTGTTTCCGGAAGCTTCCGTGTTGCTGATTTTTTATCTGATTTTTCCGGCTTTTTGGAGCACTTTTAATAGCCGGAATACCTAAAATACAAAAACAGTAGAAAACAGCAATTGGCAGCTGGGAGCACTGGGTTAATAGATTAGTCCAAATATTCTCAAAAGTGTATGAAAGTTCAATAAAATCATGGCAAAGTCACACAAAACATGCATGGAGCAAGCAAAAATTATAGATACGTTTGGGACGTATCAACATCCCCAAGCTTAATTCCTGCTCGTCCTCGAGTAGGTAAATGATAAAAAGCATAATTTCTGTGGTGACATGCCACACAACCATATAAGAACTTTGCAAGTAAAGCAATCAAAGCATGCAATTCAATTCAAGTCTTAACAAGCAACAAAAGAAAAAAAGGTGCAAGAGCTCTCGTTGTCCGTGACTCGAATGTCTCCAGATGGTGTTTGCGTGCAAGCAGGGGATAGGGAAATACGAGAGAAAAAAGGTTGTTGAGAACAACTATCTACTCACACTTGGTCTCCTTTGGATTCTTATCTTGACTAATCCCCAGACCACTAGCCAGGTACAAGTCAAACTGATCCACTCCCTTTCGATATTTTGAGCACTCATGCAATGGATGAGCGTGAGCAAGAAAGTTGACACCTAAAAGGCGAAACAGAAAGAAGGTGGAGGAGGAAGACAAAAAGGTGTGAAAGGCTCACATCAATGACGACAATCATAGGCGAGAGAAGGCCATATGATAGATATGATGTGAGGAGTATGGATTGCCATGCAACGGATGGACATGTGAGCTAAAAGCTCTTCAAGGGAATTAGTGGGGGTGCATCTAACTTGCTTGCTCAAGAAGACCTAGAGCTCGTTTGAGGAGGCTCATCATTGGAATATACAAGCCAAGTTCTATAGTGTGAAGGTCCCCACATAGCTATATGCATGATCATGATCTCTATGGAGTACAAGGGATAGAGGATGAAGTACTAGTGTGGATCTCTCAAAAGGAATAGTAGTGTGCCCCTTTCTCTCTTTTTATTTTTCTTTTTCTATTTTTTTAATTTTTTTTGTATTTTTTGGTGGACTCAATGGCTCTTTCTATGTAACTCTCATTTGTCCTCTTTGGGATCTTTTGATTTTTCCACTTTGGGATCTTTTCCTCATTTAGGGGCAACACTCTATATTTTACAAGAATATAGGAGATCTTTCACACTTTACAAAGGTACTCACATAAAGAATATATAACTATCATGATGCAAAGGTATGACATGAGGATCAAGTCATGAGAAGATGGATGTTGCATGGCAATGTATCTCGGAAAGGCTATGGAAATGCCTTGTAGGTAGGTATGGTGGCTGTTTTGAGGAAAGATATAAGGAGGCTTATGATGACAGAGTGTATCGTGCCGAGGTTTTGGATGCACCGGCGAAGTATGTGCCAACTCTCGAGGTGAGAAAGGGCAATGCACGGTACCGAAGAGGCTAGACAAAGTATAGGTGGGTGGAAGTGTCAACTTTCGAATACTCACACTAGTCCGAAGAACTCATGCACTTATTATCGGTAACTCTCAATCTAATCAGGAGGTTCACAAAGAGACAAGTACCCCGAGGAGGAGTGTATGGGGGTTTGGTTATCCTTGCGCATCCTCGACTCATGGTACATGAGTGTACTCTAATATTCGAACCCTCCAGAGGTTAGTGATCCATCTAGTAGCTAGAGTTCTTGTAAGTGCATCAAGTGCCTTCCCCTTGAGGTGTTGGAGTTTGATTTCAAAACGGTTAAGGGACTGATGTGTTTGTGAGTATACACAGGAGAACAGTCCCTGATGAGGTGTTTTACCACCAATCTTGACCCCCCAAAATGTTGAGGAACATTGAAGAAAATGGTGCGTTTCCTGAAGAATGAAGTCGCGCAAAATCCTGAGGAAACAGGATCCTGAAGCGTTCGGTTGAAGCGCTCGTTTGAAGCCCAAGCTAAAGACGATCCTGAGGACGTTCGCGCTGAAGACGAAGTTGAAGCGTATTCTTCGATTAAGACTTTTTATATTTCTTGAGTCATAGGAAACACCGCACTGTTGGAGAGGTTGAAGAAAACGAGTTCCGAAGGTCCGATGAAGTGCTCAGTTAGGAATCCTGAAGAAAAACCCTGAGGAAATCTCCTGCAGTAGAAGTTCAGTCCTCGGGTGTCTGAGACGTTGTTCTTCAGGACACTGAGGAATCTGTCTTCGGTTGAGGAGTCTGGAAACTGCGAGTGCAGTTCTCCTGAAGAGTTTTCTCCTGCAGCAGAAGTTCGGTCCTCATGTGTCTGAGACTTTGTTCTTCAGGACACTGAGGTAACTAACTTCAGTTGAGGAGTCTGGAGAGAGAATACTTTGACCGTGCCACGTGTTGCGTGGTGAGAGGCTAGAACCTGTCTAGCAACGGTCTGTTCCGAGGGCATGAGAGTAATTGCATGCATGGGCATTTATGTCCATTCACCTCGGGTTGCTCCGCGGCTATAAATAGCCACCCCCTGCCCCATTTGTGGGTTGGCTGCTCCAAGAGGAAAACTGACACTTGTCATTTGAGAGCAACCCACCTCTGAGGAAACTGAAGAACCTTTGTGAGGAAAACCATCAGCCTGAGTAGTTGAGCATTTCTGAGGAAGTCGGTTCGAGTGATCCGAAGCTTTTTACTCTTGAAGACTGTGATCTTCCAGCCGGTGTAGTAGTCTTCAGTCTGAGGAAGTCAAGATGCAATTGTGACTTCCCGGAGTGACTGAGTCTGTGAAGGTTTCGGGAGTCTACCTTGAAGACTCACCTGAGTTATTGGACGGAGTCTGAGGACTTTAGTTCAAGGAGAACAAGGTGAAGACTAAGTCTTCTGAGTTGAATCTCAGCCTCTCCAACCAGACGTAGAGTTGTCACAGCAACTTGAACTGGTCTACCAAACCAATGTCTTCAATTACTGGTGACATCTCTTCAATCTCTTAAGCTTCAGTATTATGTCTTCAGTATCTATGGTGACTTCCTGTGCTTCAGCTCTCCCTCTGCTATTTGTCTTCATACTATGGATCTGAAGCACTTCTGCTTATCTGAATTGATTTATTTCTGTTGCATTATGATGTGCTGCCCTAATGATTACATTCTGCAAAGTTTTATTTCTTCATAATTTTGGTTACTTCTTCAGCTTCATGATTGCTTCAGTCCTGAAGAAAAACAAAATCCTGTAGTAAATTTGAAAATCTCCCATTAACCCCCCCTCTGGTCGATATATTGCACTTTCAATTGGTATCAGAGCAAGGTACTCCCTTGTTCTGTGTGATTCGGTTTAACCACCTGAAGTTTTAGTTATGTCGACCTCAGGTACAATGAGCGTTGCCTCAAACTGCCCCATCTTCGATGGAACAGACTACCCATACTGGAAGAACAAGATGAGGATGCATCTTGAAGCCATTGACAAGGATCTGTGGGACATTGTTGAAGAAGGCATCCCTGAAGCAAATCTGATGACTGCTCCTGATGTAGTCAAGAAAAACTGGCAGCTTGATGCAAAAGCTCGAAGCATCATTGGTGGTCATCTCAATAAGGCTCAGTTCAACCGTATCAGTGGTCTGGATACTGCAAAGAAAATATGGACGAGACTGTCCAAAGTTAATGAAGGAGTCTCAGCTCAGCGAGACTCACGAATTGATACACTCCGCAGTCTCTTCAACCGGTTCAAGAGGCTAGATAATGAGCACGTACAACAAACCTTTGACAGACTCACCGACATATCCAATGAACTTCAGGCTCTTGGTGCTGTTGATATCACAGATCATGAAGTTGTGAAGAAACTGCTGAGGTCACTGGATGACTCATTTGAGTTCCTATCACTGATGATTCAAGAAAGGCCAGACTTCAAGACTCTGGACCCTTCGGATATTCTCGAGCACCTCAATGCTCATGAACTGAAGCTCTCTGAAAAACGAGACTTATACAGCTCCACGCCTAAGGTCCGCGTGCTAAAAGCTAGAGCACGAAGAGTGTCCTCTAATGAAGAGTCTGAGGCTGATACTGATAATCCTGAGACTCTCAGCCGTGAACTTGCTCTCCTTACCAGGAATTTTCAAAGGTTCACGAAGAAGAATCGCTTCGGAAACTCCTCAAGGTCGTTATCAAGAAAAAGCAAAGATGATGACTCTGCCGAAGCTAGAAAGAGAGTTTGTCACAAGTGCAAGAAACCTGGGCATTACATCGCTGATTTTCCTCAATGGGAAAAAGAAGCTAAACTGAAGAAGAAGAAGAAAGGGAAAGATGAAAGTTCTGACGAAAAGACAAAGAAGAAATCCTCAAGATCTTCAAAGTCTACTGGATACCGGAACAGTAGCTCACGTAAGGCTCGCGCTTATCTCGGGAAAGAATTGGACTCGGAAGAATCTGGTTCCAACCCTGATGCTGAGGAAGAAGAATCTGAAGAATCTGAGGGTGTGGCTGGTTTGGCTCTTGTCACGACACTTGTCTCAAAGTCAATCTTCAGCACTGAGGACTCTGGCCCATCACATGCTGTTAATGAAGCTGAAGACACAACTCCTTCCTTCTGCTTCATGGCCAAGTCCTCTAAGGTATCTCCCTACTCATCATCAGATGAACCCTCTGATGAAGAACCTCATGAAAACTATGCTAAACTTGCTAAACTTGCGTCTAAGCAACAACGTGCACTTGAAAAGACTCAGATCTCATTAAACAAAAGTGATGATATGTTGGTTGAGGAAATGACGAAGACTCAAAAGTTGACTGATGAATCAAAAATTCTTCAGTCAAAGTTTGATGACTTGTTCAATCGCCATGAGACACTCCTTACCGATCATGAAAAACTATCTCATGAGTTCCTCATGAGGAAACAAGAAATTGAACATGTAAGGATGTCTCATGACGATCTGAGGAAAGAAAATGAGTCACTCCTCTCGCAACAGATCATCATGCCACAAGAAGGATTCAATCCTCCCTGTTTAAAATGCATTGAACGTGATCAAATCATTTCTGTGTCTAGTTCTTCAATGTCTTCAGACTCTGTTATCTCTATTACTTCTGTGGTACCTAACCCCTCATCTGAGGATACCATAGACATTGCTGAAGAAAATGCTAGGTTGAAGAATCTACTGGAAACAGGCATGTTCAAGAGTCTGAAAGGACATCAGACTCTCTGTGACATTCTCAAGAAACAGATCCTCAACAGAAACCCGAGGAAAGAAGGCATTGCATTCACTCGGAGACTCAACCCTGATGGGTCTTACTGGAAACCTGAACAATATCCTGAGACCATCTGGGTTCGAGCAATGATGCCTCCTCCTGATCCCTATGCTTTATCTGGTTATGATGCTGCTTCTTCAGATATGATGATTGAGTCATTTGACTCAAACTATAAACTGTTTAAAAATTGTAATGGTGAGGTATTTGCCAGATACATTGGAACTAACTGCAGGAACGGTCCTCCAGTCAAGCAGATCTGGGTGCCCAAGGACCTCATCACTAACCTTCCTGTGAATGCAGATGCAAATGAGCTACGGATATCATCTGAGGACGATACCTCAAAAGGAAATGAATATAATCATGTATCTGCTAACCATTTTGTTCACAGGGAAGCTCCTCATAAGAATGCTTATTCATTTGTTTATCCTGATACTGTCATCACACACCCCATTAAGTCTCATTATCCTCATCAATCCTCATGTGCCTCAAGACCACCCATAAAGATGTGGGTGGTTAAGAACTAATCATCCGTGCAGGGACATGTCCTGAGGCAATTACAATTTATGCAGATCAAATGCCCAGGAAAATAACAAATGAGTCAGTTGAAGGATAATTATATTGTTTGATTTCATAGAATCAATCCTGAGGAACATCCTGAGGAATTAATTCTGATGAATCTTAAACTCCTCAAACTGAAACTGGCTCATAACTTGCTGTATGAGATACTAATTCATTTGCAGGAAAAGACTGAATGGGTGATGGATAGTGGATGCACAAATCACATGACTGGTGACAGAAGTCTTCTTATGGAATCATCACTAAGTCCTTCTTCAAAGAAAACCATCAACTTCGCTGATAAAGGTAAAAGTAAGGTATTGGGTCTCGGCAGAGTGGCTATCTCTCGAGACCAACACATTGATAAAGTCATGCTTGTTGAATCTCTTGGGTACAACTTGATGTCTGTATCTATGCTGTGTGATCTTGATCTCGCTGTTCTCTTCGGAAAACATGGTTGTATTGTCTTCATGGTTAGCGATAAATCCACTGTCTTCAGTGGGATTAGGAAAGGTGACCTGTATATTGTAGATTTCTCTGAAGGTCCTCAGGTTGCTACATGTCTCATGGCTCGAGCCTCAGAGTGCTGGCATGGCATCGAAGACTCGGCCACGCTGGAATGAGAAATCTTCAGAAGCTAGTACTGAAGAAACATGTCCTCGGGATTGAGGAAATCAGATTCACAAAGGACCGGCTCTGTGGAGCCTGCGAAGCTGGAAAGATGACCAAGGCCAACCACCCAGCGAAGACCATCATGACCACTACGAGACCACTGGAATTACTTCACATGGATCTATTTGGTCCTCCAAAGTATTCGAGCTTTGGAGGTAATATGTATGGTCTTGTTATTGTTGATGACTTCTCACGATACACTTGGGTGCATTTTCTTCTCTATAAGTCAGGAACTCCGGCAATTCTTAAGTGCTTCGCTCAGCGAGTCATGAACAACTACAACCTGAAGATCAAGCACATTCGAAGCGACAACGGCACTGAGTTCAAGAACTTCGGTGTGGAATAATTCCTCGATGACTTGGGAATTACTCATGAATTCTCAGCGCCATACACTCCTCAGCAAAATGGTGTTGTTGAGAGAAAGAATCGAACCCTCATCGAGATGGCTCGCACGATGCTGGCTGAGTAACATACTCCACTCAAGTGGTGGGCTGAAGCAATCAACACCGCATGCCACATCGTCAATCGAGTGTATCTTCATAAGTTCTTCAATAAAACTTCATACGAGTTAATGATCGGTAAGAAACCCAATGTAAGTTACTTCAAATTATTCGGTGCACCTTGCTGGATACGTGATCCTCATCACGAATCCAAATTTGCACCCAAAGCATGTGAGGGTTTCATGCTTGGTTATGGTATCAACTCGCACACCTACAGAGTCTTCAACATTAGTCATTATAAAATTGTTGAAACTGTAGACGTGCGTTTTGATGAGTCTGATGGCTCCCAAAGAGAGCACCTGCCACATGATTTAGGTGAAGCACCACCTGAAGAACAGATCAAGAAGATGGGTGCTGGTGACATCATTCCTGTGGATCATCCTGAAGAAATCCACGTACCTCCTGCTCCTGAAGAACACCCAAATCCTGAAGCGAATAATTCTGATGATGATCCAGATCCTGAGGCACCAGACACGCCTGAAGTTCCTGAAGCACCTGAAGCTGATGCAAACGAATCTGATTGCAGTGACGAAGATGCACCTCAAGATCATCCACCTCGACTTCCTCGTGTGGCAAATGAAGTTCAAGTGGACAAAATCCTCGCTGACATCAACCTACCAGGTCCTCTTACTCGTGCAAGAGCTAATCGTATAGCTAACTTTTGTGGGCATTTCTCGTTTGTGTCAATTTCAGAGCCCACCAAAGTCTCCGAGGCATTCCGTGAAGCGGAATGGATTCAGGCAATGCAAGACGAACTTCTTCAGTTCAAACTGAATGATGTTTGGGAACTAGTCAAACGTCCTGATCCTAGAGTTCACAACGTCATCGGCACGAAGTGGATCTACCGCAACAAACTTGATGAAGATGGACAAGTCATCAGGAACAAAGCTCGTCTCGTAGCTCAAGGATATACTCAAGTTGAGGGGATCGACTTCGGTGAAACCTTCGCTCCTGTAGCTAGACTTGAGTCTATTCGTATTATGCTTGCATTCGCTAATCATCATAATATCAAGTTATATCAAATGGATGTGAAAAGTTCCTTCCTCAATGGTAATATCGAGGAAGAAGTATATGTTGCTCAACCTCCAGGTTTCGAAGACGCCAAGAAGCCTGATATGGTGTACATATTGAAGAAAGCTCTCTATGGACTGAAGCAAGCCCCTCGGGCTTGGTATGACACACTAAGGGACTTCCTCATCAGCAAGGGATTCAAATCTGGTTCCCTCGATCCAACTCTCTTCACAAAACGATATGATGATGCATTATTCATATGTCAAATTTATGTTGATGACATAATATTTGGATGCACTAACAAGAAATACAGTGAAGAGTTTGCATTCTTGATGAGTGAACAGTATCAGATGTCGATGATGGGCGAACTGAAGTTCTTCTTAGGACTCCAAATTCGTCAACAACGCAACGGCATCTTCATCTCTCAGGAGAAGTACCTCAAGGAGTGCCTGAGGAAATTCGGGATGCAAGACTGCAAGGGCATCAAGACACCGATGCCTACAAACGGACAACTTGGCCCCGATGAAAATGGCAAGGAGTACGATCAAAAGGTATACCGCTCCATGATAGGTTCACTGCTATATCTATGTGCATCCAGGCCTGATATAATGTTGAGCGTTTGCATGTGTGCCCGATTCCAAGTGGCACCAAAGGAATCGCATCACCAAGCGGTGAAACGAATTCTTCGATATTTGGCTCACACCCCGTCGCTTGGCTTATGGTATCCAAAAGGCACACAGCTGGATCTCGTCGGGTACTCAGACTCAGATTATGCTGGAGATCGAGTGGATCGGAAGTCTACCTCAAGAACATGTCACTTCCTCGGACGTTCTCTTGTATGCTGGTCATCGAAGAAGCAGAACTGCGTCTCCCTCTCCACCGCTGAAGCTGAATACATTGCTGCTGGTGCAAGCTGCTCATAGCTTCTTTGGATGAAGCAAACCCTGAAGGACTATGGCATCAACCTGAAGAAAGTACCACTACTATGTGACAATGAGAGCGCCATCAAGATCTCTCAGAACCCAGTACAGCACTCGAGGACGAAGCATATTGAGATACGGTATCACTTTCTTCGGGATCATGTCTTGAAGGAAGATATCGTCATCAGCCACGTGAAGACTGAAGATCAACTTGCTGATATATTCACGAAGCCTTTGGATGAGAAGCGATTTAGCACTCTGAGGTGTGAGCTAAATATCTTAGATTCCTCAAACGTCCAGTGAATGGACACACATACTAACGCTTAAACAATATTGAAGAATCCTGATGCACAACACACGATGTGTCGTACTCCTCAACTCATGAGGAACTACCTTGCTATGTGTGAAGAAATTAACGTGGAATTGACTCAAGATCCATACGACAATTGTATGGTATCAAGTGTCTCATTCCCTATAAGGTGGGTAGTGCCACCGCCCAAACACCTCAGGATTGGGTGATCCTCAACTACCTCAGGATTTGATGTTATTGATCTTCCTCAAGATTCGAAGTCTTCATTTCTGATGATTATTGTGTTTGTCCTCAACAGCGTTCACCTATAGTTATTGATCTTCAGTTTTTTCTTCTTCAACTAGGTGAACGTGATCGGACCCATCTCTCTGTGCTCACTTATCTAATCTGTCTATCTCATATGCGTTCATCAGGAAATTATATTCTTCTGGCATGAGACCTTTCATCATCATTTGCCTGAGACCATTTGTCTTTGTCTTCAGCCATTATCCTCAATGTCCTCAAATCACGGATTTTCTGTTACAACTGTCTTCAATTTGTTGCGATTTTACCGCACGTCGTAATTATCCACTATCACGATATTCACTAAGGATCCCAACAATCAGGGGCTCTCTCGTCCACAAATTTTGCAACCTCTTCAGCTCCCACCCCTCTATAAATAGCTCTCTTCCCTCCCCCCCGGTCATTTACCCCCCAACGCCTCCCTCACTCTCGCATTGCCGCCCTTGAGCTCCTCACGCTCGAGCGCTAACATCGCCGGAGGTCGCCGTCGCCGGGGATGAAGACACATTGTTCCTCAGCATTCGCCTCAAGTCTGGTATGCTTATTCCTCAGTGGTTTATTACTCAGTACTGTTCATCCTCCACTGTGCTGCTAGCTCACTGAAACCTGTACCTATGCCTCAATCCTTTGTTTTCCTCAACCTATTCCTCATGAACGCATATAACTGTACCCCACTTCCCTCGCAACTTAATTCTGTCACAGGTACATGTCTGCTGAGGAATCGCATGGTTCTCATAGTCTCACTTCATTTGCAGCTCAGCTCGAACGTACAATTCCTCAGTCTCCTCAGCTGAAGAAAATGGCTCCTCGACGTAAAATCATTGATACCGCAAAAGACCTGCTCCTAAAGCTATATGAAAAGCTGAAGACTCCCGAAAGAGAAACCGGTGAACAACGTAAGAAACGGGTTCAGAAAATCACAAGAGAATGGGCCAAGCATTGGGTGGCCTACCAATGGCTGAATCCTCAACATGAGGAAATGTTCACAGTCAATCCGCCCCTGAAGACCTTGGGTATCAAGGCTCGACCTCCACCAGCTCCTGGTGTTGTTCCTGATCCAACCACACTGCGCAGACCTGAAGACTTTCCTGCGGCATATGAGCTTTACCTCAAACGCTCTCGCAGCCGTGTCAAAAATCTGGTCCGTGACATGACTGCTTCAATACAAATTCCGCCTCAAGATCAGTCTCAACCTAGACAACAACCTCCGCCTCAGCACCGCAAAAAGGCTCCGGGCATGAAACCTTTCTCTAAGACCTCAACTAAGCCTCAAGTTGTTGGCTCCTCATGTCAACGAACAGATGGTGCTGCCCCCTCTTCAAGAATACAAACTGATGAATCTGGTGCTCCTGAGGCCTCAACCACAATGCCTCAGCATCACCTGAAGACCAAAACTGTTCTTCAACAGGGCCCTCGTCCTTCACCAAAGAAAACTGCTATGCGTGGCGCCATTCATCATACTCCTCAATCTTCTGATGATGAAGATGAATTTGAGGATCTGGCCGGCTTCGTCGCCACTGAAGCTGATAAGATTGAATACGTGCGTGCTGCGGCCAGACGCAAAGCTGAAGCAACGGGTTCAGAAATCCCGCTTCTCCTTGATCCCAAAAAGATCTTGGAGTACATTGAAATTTGGTCTGTTAAGCCTGACACTCCGCTTGATGATTTGGACATTCCGAAAGACATCAAGTTCTATGTTCAACAGTTTCTCATAAATGAGATTCATCAACGTGATCTTCAGAAACAGTTGAAGGCCAAACTGAATAAAGTCCACAGTGACTTCAAGAAGAAACCTATCACTGAAGTTACTCCTCAGGAGTTTACTGAGCATCAATGCGAAGTTCAACGTCTCAACATTGAGTTCGCTGGCAATCGTGCTTATATTGGTCAATCCAAGGAACGGATCTCACAACAGATGACCAAGTTGATGAAGCTTCGACAGCCTGCTGATGCCTCTGCCAAAAGCCTCAAGCGCACGCCTGAAGCACAACCCTCAACCCCACCTGCTGCAAAGAAGCCTGCTGTTGAGGATCCCATTGATGCTACACCCCTTTCCTCAGCTCCTCCCACAACACAGCCCGCTGATACCACCACTCATATCACTGCTGCCTCAACTCCACCTCAAAATCCTCAGCGCGGCTTAATAGTCTTCACTCCACCCCCTGCTGCAACACCCTTTGTTCCAACTCCACCGTCCCCACCGCCACCAGTTATCACTGAGGTTGAAGACATGGACGTTGATATTATGGATGATGGAACTCCTCACATCTATGATGAGGACTATGGGCTGACAAACTCACCCACTCATACTGTCTTCTCACCTGAACCTCACTCCAACACAGTGACCGAGGTGCTTCCTGACACTTCTCTGCAGTCTGAAGCCTCTGTTGGTGCATCGTCCTCAGCGTCTGATGCTGATAACCCCGAAGCCTCTTGTGCTCCAACAAATTCTGCTGCTAATACTGATGCAGCTGACACTACAACTGCTGATCCTCAGCCAGACCCACCTGCTGCTGAAACTGAAGCTGAAGCCGACCAAAGCACAACTGCCCCTCCTGAAGCAGAAACCAGTACAAATGCTGAAGCCTCGAAGGATGGCTCTGAAGACAAACAGGCCACATCACCTCGTCTCCCCAAGGACATTAACACATCTGTGCCTGATGCATCTGCAGCGACTCCGCCTCATCCTCAAGCTACTCTTCAGATTGAAGTGCCTCACGTGCCTTCCCCACCTCAAGGCCCATTTCAAGCTCGGTCCTTGTGTCCAAAGCAGAAGTGACCATTCTTCCGTGACCTTGAAGCTGATGATACTCCAAGCTTTGATGCTACTGATTTCTTCAACGCCATGAGTTTCTTTCAAGAGGGGATTCAAAATCCATATCACTCTGCTCCACCTCGAAAGCTGCTGAGGTTCTGGACTGCCACTCAGAAGAACTACTATGCTTCAGTGCTCTACAAGCAAAACAAACTGTTTCCTCACAAGCACATTCCTCTGATGGATATGGAAGCTCTTCCCTGCTTCAACAATTTGCTTCAGGATCTGCATCATGCCAAGCTGCTTCAATTCTGCTCTGAATGCATACACTGGAATGAAGAGCTTGTGCTTCAGTTTTATGCCACTTTGTCTGTTTCAGGAAATCCTCTAGATATCAACACCTGGACCCTTGAGTGGATGACTGAGCATCATCACTACACCATCACTGTTCCTGACGCAATTGAGATACTTGAGTTGCCTCAGTGCACTTCCCCTGCGGCCTGCACCTATGGGTCTCAGATTCTTCGCGATGACCTGATGAACATGCTCATGAAGCCTCAGGCCCCTGAAGCCCCAGCTCGCACAACGTTTCCTGTCTCTGAGCTTCAGTATCTTCCGAGTACATTGTATCGGATTCTGGCGAAAACCTTCTGCCCCATCAAAGGCTATGAATCCTCAGCTGAAGAAGTTGTTGGCGTCATGAAGAACATCCTTCACAACCTCTGCATGTCTAGGCCAATCAACGTCCCTGACTTCTTCTTCAGAACTCTTGCTGATGCTGCACAGAATCCACACATCCTGAAGCCATACGCGCCATGGATCATGAAGCTCATCCGCGCAGTCACAAGAATTGAGTATCAACCTGATCACCCGAATCACAGGACCTATCTGCCCCCTGTCGAAGTGCTTCAGCATACAATTGCCACAAATGACAAAGGCAAAGGCCTCTTTTATGAAGAAGTTCTCCCAACCAATTCCCTCGCTAGAAATATTCGTCATCCTCAGTCTCGCACAACTGATGAAACCCGCACTCATGCTTCAACTAAGGATACAACTCAGGCTCGAGTGATGACTGATCGAGAGCTTCTGATTAGCCTTCATCAGAAAGTTGACAGAAATCATGACTGGGTAAAGCGTCAGTTTTCTGAGATCCTCAGCTATATGGCTCAGACACATTCTTCAGTGAAGAAAGTACATCAGTATACTCATCATACATATCAACATCTTGATGCCTTGATGAAATAAGTACTCACTCCTGAAGACATTGCACAGTTGGATCTTCAAAAGCCTCCGATTCCAGCAATCAAACCACCGAGGCAATTCAGACGCTGCACGACTCCTCCTCCGGCCATGGATTCTTATTCCTCAAACCAGGAGATGACTGCTGAAGAAGCTGAAGACACAGCTGCCTGCCCTCATACCGCAACGGACTGCCTCAGGCATGACTCACCTCAGCCTTGAAGCAACTACCAACAGGCGTTAGCTTCAGTTTTTCCCTTTTTTTCATTATATGACAAAGGGGGAGAAGTCTGTTAGTCTTCAAGCGGGTCTTAGTTATGGGGTTCTTCAGTTACAACTCTCGTTCTTCAGACATTTTTGTAATGAGTTGTAAACTGTTATTTTGGTGTTTGCCTGATACTTTTTCTCAGTTATCTCATGCTATTTTCTCACATTTATCATATATGCATGTGATTGTCTCTGCAAACATCTATATCAGTGCGGTGGTTAAATCCTCAAACATTTCAGAACATCCACTGATACAAAAATACCTGGATATAGGGGGAGCTCCTCATATACCTCAAAATGCTTTTGATTTTAAACATTCTTCTACTTATATGTATATCCTCAGGGGGAGCTTTACTATATTCAGTTTAAAGTTAAAAAATGTTCTTCAAAGTTTCCTTTCTTCAAACTCATAATCTTACCCCCGTTAAAGCTTAACCTGATTGTCATCAAATCACCAAAAAGGGGGAGATTGTAAGTGCATCAAGTGCCTTCCCCTTGAGGTGTTGGAGTTTGATGTCAAAACGGTTAAGGGACTGATGTGTTTGTGAGTATACACAGGAGAACAGTCCCTGATGAGGTGTTTTACCACCAATCTTGACCCCCCAAAATGTTGAGGAACATTGAAGAAAATGGTGCGTTTCCTGAAGAATGAAGTCGCGCAAAATCCTGAGGAAACAGGATCCTAAAGCGTTCGGTTGAAGCGCTCGTTTGAAGCCGAAGCTAAAGAAGATCCTGAGGACGTTCGCGCTGAAGACGAAGTTGAAGCGTATTCTTCGATTAAGACTTTTTATATTTCTTGAGTCATAGGAAACACCGCACTGTTGGAGGGGTTGAAGAAAACGAGTTCCGAAGGTCCGGTTAAGTGCTCAGTTAGGAATCCTGAAGAAAAACCCTGAGGAAATCTCCTGCAGTAGAAGTTCAGTCCTCGGGTGTCTGAGACGTTGTTCTTCAGGACACTGAGGAATCTGTCTTCGGTTGAGGAGTCTGGAAACTGCGAGTGCAGTTCTCCTGAAGAGTTTTCTCCTGCAGTAGAAGTTCGGTCCTCATGTGTCTGAGACTTTGTTCTTCAGGACACTGAGGTAACTAACTTCAGTTGAGGAGTCTAGAGAGAGAATACTTTGACCGTGCCACGTGTTGCGTGGTGAGAGGCTAGAACATGTCTAGCAACGGTCTGTTCCGAGGGCATGAGAGTAATTGCATGCATGGGCATTTATGTCCATTCACCTCGGGTTGCTCCGCGGCTATAAATAGCCACCCCCTGCCCCATTTATGGGTTGGCTGCTCCAAGAGGAAAACTGACACTTGTCATTTGAGAGCAACCCACCTCTGAGGAAACTGAAGAACCTTTGTGAGGAAAACCATCAGCCTGAGTAGTTGAGCATTTCTGAGGAAGTCGGTTCGAGTGATCCGAAGCTTTTTACTCTTGAAGACTGTGATCTTCCAGCCGGTGTAGTAGTCTTCAGTCTGAGGAAGTCAAGATGCAATTGTGACTTCCCGGAGTGACTGAGTCTGTGAAGGTTTCGGGAGTCTACCTTGAAGACTCACCTGAGTTATTGGACGGAGTCTGAGGACTTTAGTTCAAGGAGAACAAGGTGAAGACTATGTCTTCTGAGTTGAATCTCAGCCTGTCCAACCAGACGTAGAGTTGTCACAGCAACTTGAACTGGTCTACCAAACCAATGTCTTCAATTACTGGTGACATCTCTTCAATCTCTTAAGCTTCAGTATTATGTCTTCAGTATCTATGGTGACTTCCTGTGCTTCAGCTCTCCCTCTACTATTTGTCTTCATACTATGGATCTGAAGCACTTCTGCTTATCTGAATTGATTTATTTCTGTTGCATTATGATGTGCTGCCCTAATGATTACATTCTGCAAAGTTTTATTTCTTCATAATTTTGGTTACTTCTTCAGCTTCATGCTTGCTTCAGTCCTGAAGAAAAACAAAATCCTGTAGTAAATTTGAAAATCTCCCATTCACCCCCCCTCTGGTCGATATATTGCACTTTCAGTTCTCAACAGGGTTTTTTGGTTTTCGAAACACACACGGATTTCCCAAAATACGACATCTATCACTAATAGGCTCGAGCTCTTGACACCAAAAGTTCAAACATTACTCTAGTCAATACCTCAAAACTATTGCAAGTTACTACTACAAAGAGAAAAGCAACTTCAACTACCTACTTCTAGCCAAGACACAAAACTCAGTGCAACAGGCAAACTCTCTAACAAGATAAAACATGCAACCTATAGAAAGTTCAACCTAAAACAAAATAAAATCTCTAGAAAAACTAAAGCACTACAACTAAACAGTGCAGCAACTAAGAAAAAGAAAGAACAACTCACAGCTAAAAGAATAAGCAAGCAAATCCTATGAGGAGTTCTAGTTCAAGCAGAGCGTGTAACTCTCCCACACAAAAGAAAGTAAGCTGGGATATAACTTGTTACTACAGAAAACAAAGCAAAAGAAAACAAAAAAAAAACCTAAGAGCGAGACACTCCAAGAATAGCACATAATGCATGAAGTGATACAAATATAGTGCAACGAGAAACGAATGGATAATTGTTGATGAAGAAGGGGATGCACGGGGGCATCCCCAAGCTTGGACGCTTGAGTCTCCTTAAATATTTATTGCGGGTGCACATGGGCATCCCCAAGCTTGAGCGTTTGACACTCCAGGATGTTCTTTCATCATTTTCCATCGCGCACTTGAAAACTCCCTTCATACATAACTCATTGTAGGCTGATTAGAGAGGTTAGTACCCTACTAAAATAATTTTTCTCTTACTGGAAATAAAGATAACCTTGAAGAGCTACTGTTTCCCAAGATTGCCAAAAAGTTTTTGCAAAGAAAAAGCAAGCTTAAGGTTTGCAAAAGTGAAGAGAGACAAAACGTGGCAGAATCTGTGAAAACAGAACAACAGGTAGAAACGAATATTTTAGGGGTACTTATGCAACTCAAATAAAAAAACTAAGAACGTACGCAAGTTTCTTAATTGTATAGAGAACGCGGTGTAAGCATTTCAGCTCAAAAAGATGAACTGGGATTTTCCATGATTTTTCTAATCACGAGGACAGAATCTATTTTCTGGACAACATGTCACAACTTTTTCTTCCCTTGTCGTATGAGGCTATAAAAGGCACAAAGCTTGAAAAGTAAAGATACAATGATGTTTCTACAGTAGTAACAATCATCAAGAACACTAAGAACAGAAGAAAAGCAAAAAGAAAAACCTAAATTTGTTGCGGGCTGCCTCCCGAAAGCGCTTCTTTAGAGCCATTAGCTAGGCTTAAAGCAGAAGATCAAAGTTCCCCAAAATCATCGGAAGGTTCACCAAGGATCTAAAAAGGGTTTTCAATAAGCTCATCCTTGTTCTTCCGAGGGAAAAGGTACGTACCTTTTGCTTTACCACACAAACATATTTGTCCTTTACCTATATCAATGAAGCCTTTCATGGCTCGGAGGAAGTCCCTTCCAAGCACTATATTTCCTTGATTGACCTTCATGATGGAGAAGTCAATCTCCACACTACTTTTTAGAAACATGACCTGGACATCTTTCAATCTTCTCTGGATCTCAAAAATATCACCATTAGAATGTTCATGGAAAGATGGAAATTTGTCCATGCATGCAAGGTACAAAGAATCATAAATAAAGCTAGGCATTATAGAAACTGTAGATCCAATGTCACAAAAAGCAAGGAAGTTTTGGTTATAGATAACAATCCTAACAAAAGGCTCCCAGTCATTTTCTATTTCCAAAATCTCCTCTCTAGGAGGATTTGGTTTTTCTACTACTTTTAAGTCTAGAGCATCAAGTTTTTTTCTCAATAGCAGTAATTCTTTCTATAACAGTATCAAGACCATCATAAACAAAATAACTAGATAAACCATGTATAATTTCAAGAGCTCTAGCTTCATCACACTCTAAAAAGTCTCCTTCATCTATAAGATCAAGAGAGTGCTTACACCACTTAAAAAGGCCAAAGTAAAAATTTCTAAGCACAATTCTTATAGGTAACCAAGGCATGTTTGCCTTATGTGCTTCAGAAATTCTGTCCCATGCCTTCTTCATATTTTCCCCGTTCCTTTGGTGGAAGTCCAAGACCTCGGATTCCTTCATAGTACCAACTCCTAACATACTTGACCACACAAGAAAGGTAACATGTATGTTTGGTATTTTTGATAAGGGACACAAAAGTAAAAACTGAAAGGTAAACTAACAAGACTAAAAAAGAAAGATAAAAGATAGTGTGCAACTCCCCTATATTGTAGACTGGAGTCCCCGACAACGGCGCCAGAAATTGGCTTGATACGGTGAGGATCTCTCACTCCTCGTTGGTTACCCTAGGTGGAAGCTGAGATGTAGCGTAGCAGAAAATTTCCCCTATGTAGAGGATAGGGTTTGTCTCCCGTAGGACTCGCAGAAATACAAGAAGGTGGTAAAGTGAACAATGGCGCCGTTCACAACCGAGGGTTTCTAACTTCACCTGGACCTGCACACAGATACAAATAACTTTTCTCCCAACGAGTACAGAGGAGTTGTCAATTCCTCCGGCCTTGCTGTTTACAAAGGATTAACGCAAGAGATAATGATAGTGATAGCAACTAAAAAGTAAACTAAGGATGTAAACAGTGATATTAAGATGGACCAGGGTCCCGTGATTTTCACTAGTGATGTCTCTTCCCAAAAGACGATAAAAGTGCTAGCGAGGTAAACAAATCACAGTTGGTCAATTGACAGGATTATGAAGGCACCACAATGCTAACTATGCGGCAAAGAAAGGAAGGACTCAAAAGCAATGGGCAGTACGCCAAGGTAAGTAGACCGAAATCCATCTGCATCTACTATGAATCATCCACCTTGAGATATCTTTCCAAAACATCTCGCTGGTATTAAGTTGCGAATCCCACCCAAAGTATAAATCCAAAGCAACAGACAACTGCATTGAAAGAACTTTGCGTAAAGTAAACAATCCTTGCATCCGCGGATACAAGCACCGTTGTTTTATCCCTGGTGGCAACATCACATCCCCTAGTCTCATGTTTTTTTCACTCAAGCTAGACATCAAGGGGCTGAACCCACAATCAAGCATAACGCTCCCTCGTGGAGTTGCAACAAATCACTTGGCCAAAGTAAAATACGACAACGGAGAACATGCACGAATTTACTCAAGAACAAAATATAAAAGAGAAGAACCAAATATATTACTCATCACAATCTGAACATAGTCTCATAATCCATCAGATCCCAGCAAACTCAGCATAGCAACAACAGAAATTACAAAGGTGCCTCGATCATGTGAGGCAACTCACGAGGTCTTGAAAGTGGAAGCACAAAGAGGGGAGAGAAGTACATCACATAGCTACTGGTCACGGACCCATTGTCCAAGGGGAACTACTCACGGTACATCCGGGAGGCGACCATGGCTATGGATGGTCTCCTGGAGGGGGTTCCTCCACCCGGCAGGGTGCCGGGGTAGCTTCTCCAGGCAGCCCCGATCTAGAAACGGCGGCGGCGGCGGTACAGAGGCGAGATCGCGGAAAGGAGATCGATATTAGGGCATAAGCTACCACATGTCTATCTTGCATAAGTATGCATCCTAACCCTTGTCGTGAAGCGTCACAATAGATCTCGAAATCCCTTTTGGTGTCTGGAGGTGCAAGTACGGGTGCAGAAGTCAATCTTCTTTTTATCTCTTGAAAGCTTTCCTCGCACTTGGGTGTCCATTGGAATTTCTTATCTTTCTTGAGGAGTTCAGTTAGAGGCTTTGCAACTTTAGAAAAGTTCTCAACGAAGCGGCGACAATAGCTTGCTAAGCCAAGAAAACTCCTAACTTGCTTAACCGATTCAGGTGGAGTCCAGTCAAGGACGGCTTGAACTCTCTCGGGATTGAAAGCAATGCCTTTTGGAGAAATCACGTGACCTAAGTAGGTCACTTCTGGTAGCCAAAATTCACACTTGGAGAACTTGGCATAAAGGTGATGCTCTCGAAGTTTCATCAATACCAACCTAAGATGTTCTGCATGCTCTTCTTCGTTCTTTGAGTAGATGATAATGTCATCAAGATAAACTACAACAAATTTATCTAGGTACTCCATGAAGATCGAATTCATCAAGCGCGAGAATGTGGCGGGGGCATTGGTTAAACCGAAGGACATGACGGTATACTCGTAAAGACCATAACGAGTAGTGAAAGCCGTTTTTGGAACGTCCTCATTTCGGATTTTGATTTGATGATAGCCTAATCTCAAATCCATCTTGGAGAAGACAGAGGATCCAGCAAGTTGATGATAAAGATCATTGATCCTGGGCAGTGGGTACTTGTTCTTTACCGTCGCTAGATTTAGCGGGCGATAGTCTACGCACATCCTTTCTGTTCCATCTTTCTTCGTTACGAACAGAATGGGGCAACCCCATGGCGATGAGCTAGGGCGGATGAAGCCTTTTGCCAACGAAGCATCAAGTTGGGTTTTTAGCTCAGCCAACTCATGTGGGGCCATTCTATATGGGCGTCTGGAGATTGGGGCTGTGCCTGGTATAAGATCCACCATGAATTCGACACATCTGTCAGGGGGCATCCCTGGCAGATCTTCAGGAAAGACATCCGGGAAGTCACGAACCACCGGAATATCTTCAAGGTCAGGAAGGGGAAGCACATTCAAGGTATGCATCTGGATTCTAGAGCTGGGTGAGGTGTAGTCAATGGTCTGGCCTGAAGGATGGGGAAGTTTAACTGACTTGGATTTACAATCAAGGAAAGCATTCTGTCTTGATAACCAATCCATTCCTAAGATGACATCAATGTCCGAAGACTTGAGGGCTATAAGTGAAGCAAGGAATACTAAACCCTCAATTGCAATTTGATTGTCATGGCTTACTCTATTAGTTTGCCATTTGGAACCAGGAGTTTGAATGATCATTGGAGAAAACATTTCTTCAAAAGGAAACTCATGACGAAGTGCATAACTCTCCGACATGAATGAATGAGAACCTCCTGGATCGAAAAGAACGGAGGCGGGAACATGATTGACTGGGAGTGTACCAAGGATGACGTCAGAAGCATCAGTGGTTTCCTCAACGGAGATTTGGTTCACACAACCACTACTAGTGGATGAAGGCTTTGCTTGCAAGGGTTGGGAGGTGGATTTCCTTGAAGGCTTGTGTCGAGAATGACGTGGTGTCATCAAGACCTGAGGGCATTGACGAAAGTAATGGCCTGGAAGACCACACTTAAAGCATACCCTGTCTAAATTGCTGGGAGTGGGATTACTTGGCTGCACACCATCATTCCAGGGTGGAATAATGTGTTGGGGTGGATGGCATATATTGGAGGGTGGCCTCTGCAGAAAATTTCGAGGTATGTCACTAGTTGGAATCAATATTCGGCGTTTCTGAGGGGCTGAACTTGAAGAAGGAGCAAGCTCAAGAGCATGCTTGCGAGACTCTTCGAACACTTTATTGCCATGCTCAGCTCTGAAGGATCTGTTGACTAAATCCTCAAAGGTGGAAAATTCAAGGAGGTTGAGATCATGCCGAAGGATGGGGCTAAGTCCCTTACGGAACCTTGCCTTCTTTCTGGCATCGGTGGTGATCTCATCTTGGGCATAACGAGCAAGACGGTTGAACTCTCTCACATACTTTACGAATGGACATTTCTCCTTGTGTCAGATTGCAGAAATCTTCTTTCTTGCGCTTCATCAGTTAATCCAGAATGTGGTACCCTCGAAAGGCAACACAGAACTCCTGCCAAGTCACTACGTGACCATCTGGCTGCATAGCAATATAGTTCTCCCACCATTCAGCAGCAGCACCTTCCAGGAATTATACCGCGAAAATAACTCGGTCATCGGGAGCAACATGTGCCGTGTCAAGCTTACGCTCGATGGAACAGAGCCAATCATCGGCTTCAAGGGGCTCAGAAGAACATCGGAATACCGGTGGTTTGAGGAGGATGAAGTCCTGAATGCTCACAACCACATTGCAATGACGGGCGGCATTCTGCTCGATGAGCTCCAGAAGGCGTGTTTGATCACGTCTATTCCGCTCAGCTTCCATCATGATTTCCGCCGCAGAAGGCGGTCGTGGAGGTTCATCATCATTTCGATTCCGAACACGGTCTCGATTCTGAAGAACAGCACTACGTGTTCCACCTGACATCCTGTGTGATAAAAATAAACAATCAGAACAGGTTGTATGATGGAATCAAGGACAAGAAGGATATGATGAAGACGGAAAATATTATAATGTGAAGGAAATGACTCAAAGAAACACTGAACAAATCCGGCAGCATAACGGCTACACCGGGATGGAAAACAAGACAACCTCGAGGAGATTGAACAGAACTTCCTCAAGGAACTCAAAACATGGAGACTCTAGACAACCACAACTGTCCTACGGCTACAAGGAAGCAATCAACGAGATGTTCTAATCAGACATAGATGAGCCTAGTCCTATCATCCCGTAGAAAAGATAAGGGTGACTCAGAACTCTGATCGATGAGGGTAAGGAGAAAAAGAAGCCTTACATTGTTCCCTTATATACCCAAGTAACTATATAACTATAGAATGCTAGACTTGACTTCGACCAAGGGTTGAATAATCCTATAGACAGTCCTGCTCTGATACCAAGTCTGTCGGGACCTGGAATATGCATATGTAATTCCAGTCACGATGCAATCACATGGAGAGCCGAGAGCCGTACCCACTTGTCTAAGCAGACAAGGCCAAACACAGAACACTCTCGGAAAGCATCGAACGTGAGGGGCATCCCATCCAGGCCGGATGATCATCTGAGATGGGTCCTCATCGTCCGCTCACAAGTCTAATTGCTTATGGGATGTGAATCCCATACTCATAGACAAGTCGCCTCAACCATGTTATCGATTGAATCCTAACTCTTACATAGACTTACTCCAGCCCGATCACTTAGTCGGGGTCTAGGGCGGGCTCGATCATACAACAAAGTGTGCACGTGACAGAGTCACGAGCAATCGCATCGCGATGCCCCAAGCTGCGCACATCTAAGGGCCACTTGGTGTATAAAAGACTGCCAGCCAGATCACAACTAAGGTCTCGAAAAACCCATACTAAGACATGCATGTTATAAACATACACGCAACACACATGCCTAGTATGAACAGCAGGTATCATTAGATAACTCTACAAAGTGTATCTTTATTGACTTACACATAGAGCATACAAAGATCACATGTCTGTGATCAACATTACATCATACAACGGAAGCAAATTAGGTCTGAGTACAGACAAGTTTAACAAATGGCTTAGAGAAGCCTTGTAAACATACATGCCCTTCCACGAGGGACCAGACTTCTGTCTGGAACTATACTAACTTAGTCAACGTCGAGCTTCAGGAAGGTGACTCCATCGGGTCTGGGTTTCCATCTAAAACATAGAATAAGCAAACGTGAGTACAAAGTCGTACTCAGCAAGACTTACATCAGAACTACACTACTCATGCTCAAGTATCAAGTTAAAGGGAGGTGAGGTTTCAACATGCAGAAGTGCCAGCTTTGACTTGGCTAGTCCTGAACTACGAGTACCAGACTTGAGGTAAGAAGCGTACACGAGTCCACTACCAAGTCTCCAACCAATACACCACCATGGATACTTCCTCGACTTTCCCACGAGGAAGCATGCCATAGCACTCACACTTATCTTGCGAGTTTTATAAGTATCCATTCAAGTTGTCTAATAATCAGGTACAGGTTCCAAGTAGTCCTTAACCGCAGACACGGCTATTCGAATAGTTTTGTTAACCTTGCAAGGGTGTAAACTACACACACATGACCATCAGTTACCGCCTTTTGCTGGCCACCGTTCAAGAGGTGACAGCGAGGATGTTCAGCACGACACTTCGCTCACAACCGGTCTATTCCAGGAGTCGACTATCTAAGTTGTCTCCGCTCGAGAGCCCGGCCGGATCAACGAAACGGACTCAAACAATGCAAGTGACCGAGACGCCACCTCTGGAAGATGGTTTTCCTGTCTCACAGGTGCACCCACATATCTATATGATGCAACCATTCCTTCATTCTTTTTCTATGCACATGTCAAAAGGAAAGCCCGGACTAATGTGACTCCTGGACGTCAACACGGATCAAGGTACTAGGCCGAGAGGGGTCAGTGAGCCCAATGTGTGGTTGTACTCTTTGTCTTCGATTACCATACAAGAAATCGGTGCTTAAGGCGGTGTTCAACGAGACAACCCACTGTGTACTCCTACACAGCCTCTCATCGTTCACCTTGTATTAGGGTGGATTCACCAACACAGTTTCACCTTCATCAGTAACATGATCATAACCATCCCGACTCACAGATCATTGTAACCTCAATGTAACCTCTAAGCATGCAATAAGCTTTAACAGTTGCAGGGGCCACATGATATCAAACAACTCCTATGTCAGCTAGGATTGTGGTTTGCTTACTACTGTGACAAGATGATAGGTCATGCATCGGATATGGGTTCAATTATGCGGTAGAATCGATACCAAGGTGATCTCCTAAACATGCATAAGCGAGACTGAGAGGGAAGTGGGATTTTTTAGACATGATCAATGGGGTTTGCTTGCCTTGTTGACGAGGTTCGGTATGGTGTCTTCAACGAAGGGGGTGGCCTCCGGTTCCGGTTCCACTTCTATCGAGCAAACAAAGCAATCAAGGGATAAATATAATTGTGATGCTCAAGCACATGATAAGTTGTGAAAACATGATGTACATGGTACTAGTGTGTTGACAATTCCCTTTAATTGAAGTGTATTGCAAAAGAATTGTAAATTCAAACTTCAAATTTGAATTCAAATTAAGCCATATGCAAACTTGCTACTGTCACCCCATTTTAAAATGGTCAAACATGAAAACAAATTGCATATTCTTAATCCCTGCATTTTTCTGATAATTTTTCATATATTATATGTTTAATTTGGAGTTAATATGAATTTTCAATGATTTATTGAAGTTTAATTGATTTTCTGTCTTTTCTGTAATTTCTTTTAATTCAAAATCTAATTACCGCGTCACTGTGACGCAGGGGTGATGTCAGGGGTGGGGGGGTCTGACTGCTGGGGCCCCCATGTCAGTGGGAGAGGGAATTAATCCTCTCTGTTTAATTAACACAGAGGGGTTAGGGGTGCTGGGCCCAGTAGTCAGTGGGTTAGGGGGTAGGTTTAGCTGGGTGATCAGGGTTAATGGCCTTGGGCCCACTGGTCAGAGAGAGAGGAGAGGGGATTAGGGCCCGGTTAGTCGGCGACTCGCCGGAGTTCTCTCCGGAGTTGGCTGGAGGCCTCGAGGAGGGAAAGGGAGGGCACTGGGGAGCTCCTCTCGCTCACCCGCACCCACTGGTGCCAACTGGGCATCAAGGAGAGGCCGGAGGGCGTGACATCGAAGACTGGGCGCGGCGGCTGCCCACTGTCTCGACGGAGACGGCGAAGGGAGCCACAGGGAGACACGGAAGAAGGGGGTAAATGGAGCCCTGCTCACCCTGGTGCAGACGCAGGCGTCGACGAAGGCGGAGGAGCTCCGGAGCTGGCGAATTGCTCGCCGGAGTTGCGCGAAGGCCGATGGCGAGTTGGAGATGCGGGCGACAGTTGGAAGGCGTCCTGCCTCGAATTGAGGCCGTAGTCCGACGAAGTAGATGGCCGCGGAGTTGTTGGACAAGGTGGCGCAGGCTCTGGGTCACAGTGCCCGCGCGGGTCCGGCGGTGGCGTCCTCCGGTGAGTTTCGGCTCGCGCGAGATTCGCGAGGGAGTGGGAGGCTGGCGACCTGTGGAGGATAGGATGAGCACGGTGGCTTCTGGGGGCGTGCTTGGCATGCGCAGGGGGGCTTGGGAGGCCTAGAATGCCCTCGCGGCGGGGACGTGGCGTCGGCGTGCTCCCGTCCGCCACGGAGCAGCTTCGGGGCGAGGGGTAGAAGACGACAACGTGTGTCGTGGGCTGGGCCGGGGTAAAGTTAGGTGGGCTGGGGGAAAAGACTGGTTGGGCCGAAGGCCAGGGGTGTCCCCCTTTTCTAATTCTCTTTTTTTTCTCTCCTATTTAGTTTGCTCTAATAAATAAAATACCAGAGCATTTTTAAAAATCCCCAAATCTTTTATGTGGGCTTAGGTGTCAAGCCACTAGCCACTCACAAGTTTTGGTGACTTTTGAAATTCAAACAATTTGAATTTAAATTCAAATTGGAGTTTAATTTAATTTCCAAGCCCTGTTTGGAATATTTGAAAAATCTTGGTGCATGCAGTGGGACCCACTTCACTTTATATGTGATCATGCATATTTTTAAGACTTTTCAAAAATAACAGAGCAATTTTTGGAAGAAATTTTTAGATGGCCTTTTGAATTAAATTTTCTAGGGCTTTTCTTTTCCCAGTTTTGAATTTCTGTTTAAAATTTTCTTCATGATGCAAAGGAGCAACCAGCCCTAGCACTTACCCTAGTTGGGGTTCTGACAGCCTCCTGGCTGCCCTGTGGGTCCCCTCGACACCCCCTCCGCCTATATTTAGCCCTCGGGGTGGAAACCCCTAATATCGATCTCTTTTCCGCGAACTCGCCTCTGTACCGCCGCCGCCTCCGTTTCAAGATCAGGGCTGCCTAGAGAAGCTGCCCCGGCACCCTGTCGGGAGGAGGAACCCCCTCCGGGAGACCATCCATAGCCATGGACGCCTCCCGGATGTACCGTGAGTAGTCCCCTTTGGACCATGGGTCCGTGACCAGTAGCTATGTGATGTACTTCTCCCCTCTTTGTGCTTCCATTTTCAAGACCTCGTGAGCTGCCTCACATGATCGAGGCACCTTTGTAATTTCTGCTGTTGCTATGCTGAGTTTGCTGGGATCTGATGGATTATGAGACTATGTTCAGATTCTGATGAGTAATATATTTGGTTCTTCTCTTTTATATTTTGTTCTTGAGTAAATTCTTGCATGTTCTCCGTTGCAGTATTTTGCTTTGGCGAAGTAGTTTGTTGCAACTCCAAGAGGGAGCGTTATGCTTGATTGTGGGTTCAGCCCCTTGATGTCTAGCTTGAGTGACAGAAACATGAGACTAGGGGATGTGATGTTTCCACCAGGGATAAAACAACGGGGCTTGTATCCGCGAGTGCAAGGATTGTTTACTTTACGCAAAGTTCTTTTAATGCAGTTGTCTGTTGCTTTGAGTTTACACTTTGGGTGGGATTCGCAACTTAATACCAGCGAGATGTTCTGGATAGATATCTCAAGGTGGATGATTCGTAGTAGATGCATTTGGATTTCGGTCTACTTACCTTGGCGTACTGCCCATTGCTTTTGAGCCCTTCCTTTCTTTGCGGCATAGTTAGCATTGCGGTTCCTTCATAATTCTGTCAATTGCCGAGCTGTGATTTGTTACCTCTCTAGCACTTTTATCGTCTTTTGGGAGAGAGACATCACTAGTGAAAATCACGGGACCCCGGTCCATCTTCACATCACTGTTTACACCCTTAGTTTACTTTCAGTCTCTACTTTCAGTTGCCACTATTATTATCTCTTGCGTTAATCCTTTGTAAACAGCAAGGCCGGAGGAATTGACAACTCTTCTGTACTCGTTGGGAGCAAAGTTATTTGTATCTGTGTGCATGTCCAGGTGAAGCTAGCAACCTCGGCGCCATTGTTCACTTTACCACCTTCTTGTATCCTTCGGAGTCCTACGGGAGACAAACCTTGGTATCTTTGCCAAGGGAAAACTTGCCGCTGCACTATATCTCACCCTGCACTTGGGGTAATCAACGAGGGCTGAGAGTATTAACACTCTCCTGCCATCACTTGGTGCTGCAAAACAGGGCCAATGAAATGATTCAACTGGTTAGGGTGGAAATGAGGATTGGCTGGGATGGGAATGGGATTCCCATCAGGGGGGATTGGGTCTTCATCAGGGGGCCTCCACCTAGCATCTCTTGCTGAAGGATCACAATTGGCATACTCCAGGATTAAGACATGGGGAAGTCTGCAGCTCCCAGCACAACACTGACAGGAATGTCACTGAGTTCCACCACTCCGACTTTCAGAATCACATCCGCTCTAGTGCTCCTGGCTCTATCCCAGAGAAGCAACTTGCCAATACTTCTAACAACATTTGACACCTCCTGGATCTCTCTCTTATCAAAGGAAAAACCAATCATTTGAACCCAAACTTCTCTGTTAACTTACAGATTCCTCCAGTTGAGCCCTTGATTGTGTTTTTGGAAGATGACATGAATACCCCCAAACTTGTATGGGATATCATGAACCAATGTGTCCCTGTCTAAAGCACTATTTAATCTCACATAGGCTTGACCAAAGGGGCAAGGGCTAATCTCTGAGAAATTCATATGTCTGACATTCTGCAATAACTCCCCCAGCAAATCCCTGATGTTGTTAAAGTGTGCGGGGAGATTTGGCATGGTAAAAAGGTGGCGATGGCCCATTCTTCATGACAGGGGATGGACGAGGAAGAGAGAAATCTGATTCTAGCCGGCCTATTCGGGACATGCATAACATGCTGACCTGGGGTAAGAAATGACGCAGGGTCAAAAGGGAAGTCTGCCATCTCTCTTGAGGATGAAGCTGCTCTTACTAGCTGCACAGTCGATGGTGTCCTTGGAGGAGGAGAAGGGATGAGCGGCAGCTGATGTCTACGCACGCTTCTATTCTTGTAGACTATGTTGGGCCTCCAAGCGCAGAGGTTTGTAGGGCAGCAGCAATTTCCCTCAAGTGGATGAAGGTTTATCGAACTCAGGGAAGTAGAGGTTGAAGATGGTCTCTCTCAAGAAACCCTGCAATTAAGATACAAGAAGTCTCTTGTGTCCCAAACACACCTAATACAACTATGAGTTGTATAGGTGCACTAGTTCGGCGAAGAGATGATAAAATATGGGTGATAGGTGTGACAAAGCAAGGTAATATTAATCTGTAATAAAAAGTGCAGCAAGCAAACATGTGAAAAAAGTGAGCACAAACAGTGTAACAATGGTGGAAAAAATTCCTAGGCTTCATACTTTCACTAGTGGCAACTCCCAACAACAATAACATAGTCTAATCACATGATATTTCCCATAAAACATGCAATGGAGACGCACTCGGAGGTCATTCCTTTGTGGTCAAGAGAGGACGAGAATTATGTAGGGCTACAAAAAACACCTCAAAGTTCGTAGTTCTCAATCTATGGATCTCCCAATGTCACCGCGGCCATCAGAAGAGAGTACCACAATCACCACAACATATCTCAAGGATAGTCAAAGACAAGCACCAAGAGACTCTGAATCTTCAATCAACACACAAAATAGGAAAGCATTCATGAAAATATTCTTCTAATCCATGTCCAATAGACCGCTGTCACCTTGGTCTCAGGGATTATACTAGATAAAGACAAGTGAGTACATCAAATCCAATATTAGAAGAAGGGGAAACATCATGGCATCACCCTAGATTAAAATAGCCTATGATCACAACTAAGATCACATCATGGGACAGAGAATTGACCACATAGCTACTGGTAGAAACCTCATCCCCGAGAAGGAACTACTCACACATGGACATGGTGAGAGAGAGAGAGTTGTTGATGGAGAGGTGCGGCCCGAAGGAGATGAAGGAGATGGCCACGGCGGCGACGACGGCGACGCCCACGGCCACGGCGGTGGCCACGGCCCTTGCGGGCAACGGCCCTTGGCCCCTTCTTCTTCCTTGGAGATGGTTCTGCTGTGGAGATTGATCTCCCCATCAAGACGGGTGGCAAAGTTGAGGAAATTTCGTGGTGCCCTTTGACCTAGGTTTCCTCTCTTTATATAGACTCTTGGATTCCCGTCATTCAGATTAGGTTTTCGGTATTTCGGGGCTCCAGGGAGCATACGAACTCCAATTGGGCCGAATTTTATGTCTAAATCCACCAGAAAAAATTTCTCTACAACTTTGTAGTTTTAAGTTTTTCCATTTGAGCCCGTCTTCTAGCGTTTCCGAGGCGATCTTCAAAACCTGTCTGGTGGGGAAAGATTTCGGGAGAGTTAGAGTCCAACTCCTACAAGGCTCCTTTTTGTGATTTTTCCTTTATCTAAATAATTCCTACACATAAAGGAAAAAAACAAGAACTTGTGCACGCTTGCAACCATTAATAGGTTAGTTCCAAAATATGTTATAAAAAGATATGAAAGTGTAGCAAACACATAACAAAAACACCCAAAACATGCATGGAGCAAGAAGAAATTAAAGATACATTTGGGACGTATCAGCGGCGCTCGAGGAAGAGGAAGGAGCCCTGTGATGACCCTCAACTGTAGGGGATCGAGACAGTCTTCACGGGTAAGATAACTCAATTTACTGATACGACACAAGGGGAGCCAAAGAATATTTATAAGCTTTGACCATTGAGTTGTCAATTCAACCACACCTGAAATAAACTTGCTTGCAACAAAATATTAATAGGAACAGTGATATGAAAGTGATAGTGGTAACGGAAAAAGTAAAACAGCAAAAGTAAACTACTAGTAACCAGCAGGATTAAAGCACTGTATGCTAGGGAGATGGATGGTTGGGCGCTGCTTGGATGAGAATGAACATGTAATAGATTTTAACACGGGGCAAGTCACACAGAAAAACAAGTACCATGTAGGAAGATATCGAAGGTAGTTGTGCGTGCTTGCAATAAGAACTTGCACAACATCTTTTGTCCTACCATCCCGCTATGAACGGGGCAAAAAGGAACTTATGGAGATTAAGGTGCTCCTATCACAGAGCACCAGAACAAAGAATTAACACTCAATGGATACATGAAATCCTCAAATTATAATCCATCCCCTTTGGTGTCCCAAGCTGTCACCTTTGGGATCGCCGGTTCCGGATCATAATAGGTGCATACAACTCATAGATAGGATCAAGAACATAAATATACTCATGAAAACACAAGTGGTTCAGATCTGAAAACATGGCACTCGGGCCAAAAGTGACAAGCATTAAGAGAAACAAGTTGTAGCAAAGATGATAAACACCAAAGTAGATGATAGGCAACAAGCCCCCAACAATATGACGAACTATTATATAATCTAACTCATCCACTCCCTACCGTCCCCTTTGCCTACAGCAGGAAATTAATCACACATGAGAAGAGAAGTCATGGAGGGAGGATGGAGTGGTGATGATGATGTCGATGGCGATGATCTCCCCTCAGCGGAGGCCAAATCAGCCTCCAGACTAGCCCTACCAAAGAAGAACAAAGGGTGGCGGCGGCTCCGCGACGGAATCTGGGAAAACGACTTCTGTTCTGGGGTTTCCTCATCATGGGAATAAATAGGAGCGTCAGTAGGGCACCAGAGGGGGGAAGGGTCACCCAGGCGGCCTCCTGGCGCGGGCAGGAGTGGGTCCGCGCCAGCAGGGCGCCTGGGACCCCCTGGCTGCCCTCTGGCCCCACTTCTGGCTCCGGGCTCCTATGGGTGCGTGGATTTTTGTTATTTTTCATGGAATTTTCGGAGACACCTAAAAATCAATTTTCATGCACATAAGAAAACCATACATGCAACTCTACTGAAAACAACTTTAGTCCGGGTTAGTTTAGTTCAAATCATGCAAGAATAAGGTCAAAACAATAGCAAAAGTGTTTGGACAAGTAGATACATTTGAGACGTATGAACTCCCCCAACCTTAGCATCTTGCTTGTCCTCAAGCAATCCAGTTCAACGAACTGGACGCGACAAAGAAAATTTTGACAAACTCTTTTGCTTCATAAGATGTACTACGAAAGGATTTTAGCAAGTATTGAAACAATGCTATGAGGAAAATGCATGAAGTCATCCTTCTTTCAAGTGATCAATCACAAACAACCAAAAGTAAATAATAAGCTGCCGAAAATCAAGACAAGATCACAATGCACATAGCTTGAACATACTAGAGTGGTATCTCACTAGCCTCCATAAGTGAAGAAAAACATAAATTCAGAAACTCCTCTGGAGTTTTAAAGGAGACTAGAGCTAAGAATTTCAGAACAAGAAATATCACAATCATGCAGAAGACAATGTGGTAATTTGGGACAGTGCATGTTACACTAAGAATGACAATTATGCTCTCAATAGTTGGTGCTTTTGAAGAAAGAAGGGGAGACTCTCGAACCGTGGCTTTTGATGGCAAGGTTGAAAACCTGTGGTTGGAAGCGAAGACTAAACAAGTATCAGTGCTCTTGGTTTTGAAAACAGAGATAAAATCCTTTTTGGGAAGTGCAACTTTCCAGTCAACAGTGAACGGTAAAGGCCTCTCAACATCTCCCATGCCAACTATATTAATGCCTTTTGTTTACACTTTTTTTCCCTTGTCCATACATCATTTGACGGTCTATGGTGCCTTTATATTTTTCCTCAAGTATGGAAGGAAGTTTCCCGTTCCATCTATCATTAGCAGCATTTGGCCCATTTCATTACGTCATCAAGTATGGGGGAGGTGTAACTTCTCTTTTTTGTATAAATTTGACTAGTTAAAACTTCCGTCAAAATATTATTGGCATGAAAGATACTGATTTTCCCTCACCATACCATGAGCTTGTACGGTTACAAAAGGGGAGTTTTTGAATAAATTTCAAGATGGTACAAGAAAGTCTAAGGTAGGGATGGCCGGTAAATACAATATATAGGAAGGTATGGTGGACTCAAGTGGAATAACTGGTTTGAAAAGGAGGTTGGATACACAAGCAGAATTTCGCTTAGTGCGAGCGAAGGCTAGCAAAAGACTGGGAAGCGACCAACTAGAGAGCAATAAAAGTCATAATCATGCAGAGCGACAAAGCAACATTGAATCGGGCATGCAAGTGATATAACTATTCTGAAATAAAAAGATCATCAAGGCAAGGTAGACTTTATAGTAATAAACATGTGTGAACATGTGCCAAGTCAATCCAAGAATTCTCCAAAGGGAAATACCACTTCAATATGCCAAACCATGAAAAATGCAATGCATGTGAGTCATTTCAACAACACATTATGCACTCTAGCTATTTGAGATCAGCCACAAAGAAAGCATGAACACTGGGAAAGCATTGTAAACATAGCACTATGTCGCTACAGGCTGGTCTCTAGATCATAAGTACAAGCATATGTACCAAAGTAGAAACAAGAAGAGTTCATAACGGTTTTCCTTGTTGCTTCCCTTTCGTCGATCTTCGTCATTACTGCCTTGTCACTTGCACGATCGAACGTGGGAAATATAATCAAATGCCATCACAGACTCGAGCTGAAATCTGAAAACAAAGCAAACTAAAGAGAGAAAGGAAAATCTTTTTGGGTTTTTAAAGGTTTAACGAAAGAAAAAGAAAATAGGAAATGTTGTTGTTGTATTTGCAAATTAAAGAGAACAAAGAAGAATGGGCAAAAACTTCGAAAAGATCAAAGAGAATAATACAATGGAAAAAGAGAGAAGGGCACGTACTCCCCCAAGCTTAGGCTTTTTGCCTAAGTTGGTAACAGCTACTGCGATCCCCAGGAGCCTCCACCTCCGGGGTGGTACGGGTGAGTCGAAGGGTCGTGCAGGGCTTCCGGTGCGTACACCGAAGTCCTGGGATCCTCCCACGAAGGACCCGTGCTCCAAGCATGAGAAGACCCTTCACCCCACTGGGTGACGGGCTCCTCCTGGAAGGGTGGAAACTCATCGTGCTCCTACTCATCGGGCACAACCACCTCCACGGGGTTGTGAAACTGCTCCTGGATCATGAACTCGTCGAACTGGGTGTCGGTGAAGGACCACCCGCTCTTGCGTGTGTAATCAAACAAAAAATGTGCAGGTACACGGATATTGCGTTTCGTGGTTGAGCCAAAACTCAAGATATAAACAAGGTTACCAAACTCGGAAGTCCTAGTAACATACTCATGCCTCTTCATAGCAGCAAGGTTAACGCTTAAATAAGTAAAAGGTTTATCATCAGGGTGTGGGGTGCCATTAAGAGACTCAAGGATAAGTGTGGCGTAAACGCCACCCAATAAATCTCCCTTGTTACCATTGGCAGCAAGGCGACGAGCAATTAAGACACCCACATTATACTTACTCTCCCTTGAGAGGCCGTTCGCTACGATAGAAATATCCGGGGCAGAACTGTTGCTCGTGTTGTCACGAGCTAACACCCCTCTAGAAATAAAATACGCAAAATACCTGAGGTGGGGGTATAAGATGATGGAAATCTTTGAACACTGAATATCCCTCGTGTCCTGGCTGCAAAGAGAGTTGAAGAGAGTCCTCATCTCGGATGGCTCAGAGTTCATCCTTGCCGTATGTCCAGCGTTCCGCACACCTATTATTTCACAAAATCTCGCCAAATACATGATCAAAAGATCATTGTAAATTCTAAACTCAACAGTACCAACATCATGATTATATCTGAAACTATTAATAAAATAGGAGGTGAGTTTTTGATACTGAGCAACGCGGCATGTTTCTAGCCGTGTCAAACCTGCATTGGTACAAAGGCCGTAGAATTCCTCCTTAATTCCTTTAGCTTCGAGGAAAGCATCGCACGGATACGTCATTGTGCGTGCCGGACTTGTATCTTCCAACAATTCCAGGGGCACATGATCTTCATTATAGCTCACCCTAGCAGCCGAGGATGAAGCTGCAGATCTAGTAACTCGATCAGAGTGCTCGTGCTTCTTCTCCCAAGCCACCCCTTTTCTTTTCCTAGCAAACTCATTTATGAAATTTTTTAAAATTCACAAAAACAAGGATTTAAGCAAAGTGAGTTGAGGCAAACTACTTGTAACACCCTCAGTGTTTGTAACAGTAATCACTTTGGCTATTGACTAATTCTTTTGCTAATCATTATTCCAAATCATGACTTGTTCATCTTTGAATCCAAACAAACTCAAAATGCCTTTTGATGAATATTAAAAATATGTGGCAAATAAAACTTAGTCCAAAACCTTTGCATCCACTTTTGTAAAATCCCTAATATTCAGTGGATCATGACTAGGTGGTCATGGCCATTTATTAAGTTGTAAAATAATTAAAACAAAGATAAACAACAGCAAAACATCGCCATTTAATAGTTGCAGCTCAAAAATAAATAGCAAAATATTTTATAAAAGTCCCAAACTTTTTATGGCACTGCTACATAGTGCAACACAAATTTACAAACAAGTCTCATGTTTAACAAAAATCATTGGAGTGCCAAACAAGATAAAATAGAAAATAAAACAAAACAAAAACAAAAGGAAAATAGAAAACTCTATTTCCCGCCCAGTGCGCTGCTCACCTGGCCCAACCCACTTCCCTTTTCCCCCCACCTCACACTGCTCCCCTTCTCGCCATTGTGACCAAAGCCGGTCGTCGTCCCCCTCGAGCCAGGCCACCTCATGCGTCGCTATAGTGCGCCGGGTCGAGATAAAGATCTTCCACCCGCCCCCGTGGACGAGGCCAAGCCTCATTTCTTCCCCTGCTTTTCTCTCTCTCGCTCGGGAAAACTGCGACGGACGCCGCTGTCGCTGCCGATGTGACCCGGCGCGGCCAGTACGCCTCCCAGCCGCAGCCGCCGTGTCTTGCCGCTCCGTCATTGATGTCTTCATCACCCTCTGCAAGCTCGTGAGCCAGGTCTCCCCGTACATGCGTAATCGAGTACGTCGTCTTCCTCGGCTCCGTCGACATCGCAACGCAATTCCGCCGCCAGCAAGCCCTCCCCGCGCCTGCTGCCAACCTCGACGAGCTCACAGTGAGCTTCTCCGCCTTCCCCAACCCCTAACGCCCGTCCCTTCCACCGTAGGCCGCCCCGCCATTGACGCCGAGCTCCATCTCTTCCATGGATGACGGTGTTCTCGCTCCAGTGCGTTTTAGCTCACGCAAATAGCCCAATCATGCTCACGGTTGAACGTATGTTCGATTTGGCCAAACAAATCGCCAGTTCGCGCTATGCGTCGCCAGTTGCCATTTGAGGCGTACGCCGGCCGCCGCCTCCTTCGACCTTGCGCTCATCTCAGGACGTCCCGGCTCGAGTGGATGGTGCAGCTCGACGCGGGGCAGCAACAACTCTCCAACGAGCCCAACCGCGTCTCCAACGGCCACCGAAATGGGCCGGAACGGCAACCTCGCCGAAGTTCGGTCGTCGCCGGCGACAACCGTGGCTGACCCGTGAACCCCCCGGTCAGATGACGATTAACCCAACCCCCATGTTAATCCCCACCTGTGAGCCACTGTCGACTGGGCCCAGCCCCCCTAATTACTTGCTATTAAAATAACAAAGAACCCCCCACTGTCTATTACATGTGGGCCATGCCCTTCAAATTAATCACTGGATTAATAAAACTTTTTAATTATAATCATGTGTCACTTACACCTAGGCCCCACATGTCAGTGATTAGTTTAATTAAAATAGAAACTAAAATGTGCCACTGACATGTGGGCCTTCTGTTAATTATCTAATTAATTAAAATTATTAATTTGTCTCTTCCACTGACATGTGGGTCCCTCATGTGAGTGGTACTGTTTTGGATAATGTTTCTGTTTAATAATAAACACAAATTCAGAAATTGTTTAAAATGATTGAAAACTTTGAAATTGAATATCTTTTAAACATTAGGTCAGATGGAAAAAACTTTATACATGGAAATTGATCAGAAAAATATAACGAATACGGATACGCTGCCCATACCCCCACCACACCCTCTAGCATACTGAACATGGAACGTTCCCCCCTCCGGGCCGTCTATCGATAATCACCGGGAGCCGATAATTCATCCCCGAATGAATTCTCGCTCTGAGCATAATACATTGTACTGCGTTAGAGCACCGATATCAATGCATATGTCTTGTCATGCATCTGTTTGTTATGCTTGCTTTATATTTAATGTTTCTCCCCCCCTTAATCTCCGGTAGACCCCGTTGTTGTCACCGACTACGCCGATGCCGAGTACGACTACGTCTTCGACGACCGTACCCCTACAGTCGAGCTTCCAGGCAAGAAGAGCCATTCTCTTCCCCAGATATCGCTTATCTTTCCGTACGTTTCTTGCACTGGGCATTGTTACTGCTGCTGCTATGTTACAATCCTATTCAATTGCATAGTCTGTCTTTGTCGCCCTTTGATGTACCTTCCTTTTTCCTATGCTGCCTATAAATACATATATATTATTCAGCAGTGAGCCCTGCGCATTGTTAGTCAACTAGAGTTAGATAGCGGGTCGTGAACACTCTGGGGAGTGAACGCGGAAAATATATATATATATATATATATATATATATATATATATAGGGTGGGTCTATTCTACAACTGATTGTAGAATAGTATTCTACAATAGGCTCTCTCTTATATATGGCAAACTCTAAAAATCAAAAATAAAAAACCTACATCCCACGTCCCACTTTTCTCTCTCTCTCTCCCCTCTTCCCACCCCGCCTCCAACCGCACCGCCATCGGCGCCCAACCCGCCCGCCCTCCGCAGCGCGGCCACCTGCCCCACCTTTCCCGCGCCGTCGCCCACCCTGCCTCCCCCGCGCCGCCGCCTCGGCCATCCACGCCGCCCTTCCCGGCCTCGCCCCGCCATCCCCGCCTCTCGCGTCGGCCCAGCCCGGCCATCCACGCCCGCGCCGCCCCCTCCTTCGGCCACCTTCCCCCCTCGCCGGTGCGCCGCCCACCTCCAGCAGCCGCTCCCCCCATGTCTGACGGCGCCACAGCCTCGACGACCTTCACTGGGCCGCCGCCACCTCGCGCCAAAGCCACGCCGGTCGCCACCTCGCCCCATGGCTGCTCGTCTCCTCCGTCCAGGCGGGTCGCCTGCCGCCGCCTGGCCTGCTGCTGCGCCTGGACGCCTCTGCTTCACCCCGGCCGCCGCCTGGCCGCCACTGTTTCGCCCCGGCCCCCGGATCCTTGCCTCTCTGCTCTTCCTGATTTGGTGTTGGCCATGGCTTATAGTTTTTCAATTTTTTGTGTGGATTGACTAATGGATTGAATTTGGTGTTTTACATGTACTGATGTAATCTTACAATTGCTTGTTAAAAATATTTGTTCATGAAATATATATGTAATCTGGTGAGATATTTCTTCTGTTTATTTATGCCATTGCCACATTAAATTTACGTTACACCAAGCAATACTAGTGAATCATTTGGAGTAGTACCATTGGTGCACTTTAATTAAGTGAAAACAGATGAATTGCTACTGTTGTTTGTACTGTAGATCTAAAATCGATATTTTTATAAACAAGTACAAAGATATTACAAACTATAATATTATATAAACAAATAAACAAACAATATACAATACAAATGATGAACTGTTACAATTTTTTCCCGGGCAGTATATGAAAAGAAGTACAATAACTTCATTAAATCAATGTGAGCAGTACAACAGATTCATACTAGGCAGTACCATGGATTCACACTAGGCAATACTAATGATTTGTTCTAAGTAGTACAATTTACAACGTATTTTTTACCGGGCAGTACCATTGTATCATCTTGAGCAGTACCATTAAATCACTTTAGGCAGTACCATTAATACACTCTCGACGGTACCATTGATTCATTCTAGGTAGTACAAAATATTGGTACACAAAAGCAGTACCAAATCGTCATCTCGGGAAGTACCATGTTTAGAATCCACAAGTGAATTACTACAAAGGTACGAAAAAGAAGTACCGTGTTTACTAAAAAAGCAGTACCATAGTGGTACACAAAAGCAGTACCAGATCGTCATCCCGAGCAGTACAAAACTCATATTCCACAGAAAATACACGGTGCATGTCGAGGTAGGCTGAGTTCTATTAAAAAATACGATAAGTACAATTTACTCATTTTGATCAATACAAGAATGTTTTTATTATTCGGTAGTACGAAACTCATATTTTAGAGAAGTACAATACTCTGTTTCCTTGAAACATCAAAAATCTCAGTATTTTGAATATTGTTCAAAAACCATGAAGAATCGGAAAAATGTTAAAACACGGAAAAGTTGCTCAATGTCAGTACCTTTCCAATGCCATATCATTTGCGTCATTCCGAGGTCCGATGAATATCAATGATCATCTTTTAATAAAACTGAATTTTAGTATTTTGAAAACTGTTCAAAAACTATACATAATTTGAAAAAACTTAAAACACGAAAATGTTTGTAAATATCAGTAGCTTTTCAACGATATAGCAGTTGCGCTGTTCCGAGAAGTGGTTAAGAAATTAATATCAAATTACTGTTCGCCTATTTTGAATGAATCTCGGTATTTTCAAAACTGCTCAAAAAATATTTAAAATTTCAGAAACCTTAATACATGAAAAATATGGAAAAATTCAATAGCTTTCTAGTGCCATAGCATTTGCATCATTTTGAGGTCTAAAAATTATCGATAATCATCTTTTAATAAAACTGATTATTAGTATTTTCAAAACTGTTCAAAAAATATGCAAAATTTGAAGCACATTAAAACATAAAAACATTTGGAAATTTCAGTAGCTTTCCAACGGTATATCATTTGCGCAATTCCGAGTAGTGGGTAAAAAATTGTGTTCAAAACACTTTTCAATAAGCCTATGATGATTTCTGTTTTTTGAAAATTCATAATAAAAAATATAAAAATTAGGAAAAAGTCACAATATGAAAAGGCTGGGGATTTTCTGTAGCTTTCCAACGGTATATCATTTGCGCAATTCCGATTAACGGTTTAGAATCTACGATTGAATTACTACACACAGACACAAGAGAAGTACCGGCTGCACGAAAAAGAAGTACGGCATTGTTTTACAGAAGAAGTATGAGATCTCTATATTGGGCAGTACGAAATTATTGTAGAATATTATTCTATCGTCGATTGTAGAATAGACGACATGTATATATATAGTGAAACTATTCATCACCCAGGGTACAGAATAATTTATTCTTCACCCGAGGTAATTTTATGAGCCTTTCATTTAAAAAATTACATTTGTAATACAAATAGTTATATTAATATGGATTCACTACGTAAATTTTGACATAAGAAACAAAAACATTGGTCATAAGATCAAAAAAATTACATTTTATGTATATTTTACACCATCATTTTTACGTTTGTAATTTTACGTAACATAAAATATATTTTATGGTGATTATATTTTTTTACGTTCTCTTTTTACATATGAAATAGGACAAAATTTATGAAACATAAAATTATGGTGCATTGATGACAAAACAGAGAGGGTGAAGAATAACTATTCCTCATCCAGGGTGACGACTAGTCAATCCCTATATATATATATAACTGCACAGGTACGGTACAATGCAGACACCTTTTAAGGACCTAGAGTCGTGGACCACGGTTGTCCTTAAGGTAAGAAGCCGGACGACCCAACGGTGCCTGGGAACGGTATTGCGACGGGAACGATAGGGAGGGTACGACTGGCGTTACTGCCGTGCTTGGCCCCTTCTCGTATCTCGTGAGAGTTCCCAAACCATGAAAAGTCGAGTTCTACCAAGAGCACACGCGAGTCAAGGTAAGGAGATGGTTCACCTTGTTGGTAACCGCGCGCTTTGACCGGACGACAGGGAAGGCCCCGATGTTACCGGTGGACTTTGTTGCTGTTCGTTGTCCGTTGTGTTGTTAGTCAGACAGCGATAACGGTTGTCTGCGAGTTAATATTAAAATGCTAAATGGTTCGGAGGATGACTTTAGAGGCCCTTTGGTCTGTACGCACTACCTTCACGTGGGATAAGGAGTTATGGGCTCCCTTGCGTCGTACTTCATTCGAAAGCTCTTCAGATGTCAGCACTACCGTGTCCTGCGCTGGGAAGTGGTGTGTCTTCTTCGCTCGAGCGGTGTATTTGGATTTGCTTTTGCTTCACCGGCCAACCACGCATCATGCATGAGCGTGAAGGGTGAGGGTCCTAGATCCCTGATCGCATAGGATATAGTCCGGCGGATGGCCTCTCTGTTGAGCCCAGGTTGGGCTGCGGCGTGTCGGATAGCTTTGGTGGAGCGTTCCCTAACAAGGTGCCCGCCACCTTGGAGATCCGAGCGTGCAGGCTGAACAGTAGTGCACCCCTGCAGGGAGTTTGGTCTATTCGAATAGCCGTGTCCACGGTAACAGGACGCTTTATGCTGAAGTTGGATCTTACCACTACAAACTACTACTATTAAACTGTATGGTTATGGGTCTTCTTCCTCGCAGGGATGTCGAGGAAGGGAACTCGGAGGCATTGTTAATTGTTATATAATACAACTTACTGTTATACAATGTTGCATCAACTTATGTTGCATTGTTATTACTTTCATGTTGTTAACTGCTTAAACTGTTGGCTGTTCTCTTCTTGTGCTGCAAGACTAGTCGGAAGATGCTAGTCTTCGATAGGCCTAGCTTATCATCCTTATTCTGACTTTCTACCTTTCAGTCCACTATATACAACCTCCCCTTTCCATTTGATACAAATGCATAAATTCTTAGTAGCGGACGTAAGACTTGCGGGTATGCTAGATACTTACCCTTTCTTTATTTCCCCTTTTTGTTTTGCCTGAGCGGTCGCTGCAGTCGACGTTGGAGCCCAGGAGCAGGAGATCCCCGATGCCGACCACCGCAACATGAAGATCCCCGATGCCTTCTACGACGTCGAGTTCCCCGTTGCCTAGGAGTAGTTTGGAGGTTCCCAGGCAGGAGGCCTCGCCTTTTCGATCGTTGTTGTTTTTGTGCTAGCCTTCTCAAGGAAGATCATGTGTACCATGTGTCTGTACGCAGATACTATTGCTTCCGCTAACTTGGTGCTTTTCAGCTGTTGTATTCGAGCCCTCGTGGCCCTTGGCTTGTATCAAACATCTTGTATTATTTTATTTATAGAGTTGTGTTGTGATCCCTTACCGTAAGTCCTTGATCTCGATCGTGTACCTTGCATGTATGATTACCGTACATGGCATGATTTTTGGGGAGTCACACTACTCTACTTACTTACCTAAGGCATAAACTTGCATCAGAACATGGAAAATAAATTCTACACATGCATGCAAGCTCATATGAATAGAACCAAGAACTACTAAATACTCACAAATGAAGCTCCGAATCAAAAATCTAATTAGAGGGGTGGAAGGGTCACATACCAGGGAGTATTTGCTCAAAATCTCAGTTCAAATGATGGGTTGTAGAGAGAGATCGAAAAATTTCCTCCAAGAACAGCAAGAACGCAAGAACAAGTGCAGAACTCGTGTTTTTGGAGAGAGAGGAAGAGAAGGGAAGAAGACATACCTGGAAAGGCGGCCCGTGGGCCCTAGGCGCCCTGTGGGCGTGCCCAGGGGCAGGCCTCGCTAGCTGGCCGCCTGGGCCACTAGTGGCCCCCCTTGGTCAGCCCCAGGTTCCCATGGGTCACTTTTGACGTGGAAATTTTGATTTTTATTTTTCTGGAATTTTTCTGACAACTTCACTGTTGAAAAAATTTCGAGGTTCAAATGCGAAACTTTCTGAAAACTTGAAACAATAATTAAAAATGTGAAGCTTCAAAAACTAAAAAAAAACTTGGTACAACAAAGAGAGAAAAAGCTAAGGAAAATGAAAACATAACAAGCTTCACTTTTTACCTATATAAAACATGCTAGCTAGCAAGGTTGATCAAGTCTTACCAGCAAACCGGCGATATATAGAGCAAAAAGGCTAACCTCTTATGAAGTGATCATTGCACCTTTACTTTAATGGACATTGTCCCCACCATAATGGTTTTGTATTTGTGGTGCACATGTAGAGGACAATCCCATTCTCCAATCTTCACGGTCTCGATATTCTATATAGAGTTAAGGCCATGCCTTTTGTCGATCTTCTTTGGAAAATACATCGTGTGTTATTTATCATCAATGTTGAAGGTGACCTTTCCTTTATTGCAATCAATAATAGCACCTGCAGTGTTAAGAAAATGTCTACCAACAATAATGGACATGCTCCCATCCTCGGGCATGTCAAGCACAACAAAATCTGTAAGGATTAGGCAATTCGCAACTTCAACAGGAACATCCTCACAAATACCAATCGGGACGACTGTTGACTTGTCAGCCATCTAAATAGAGATATCTGTAGGGATTTGTTTTTCTAAACATAGCCTCTTAGAAAGAGAAAATGGCATGACACTCACTCCTGCTCCAAGGTCACATAAAGCGGTTTTGACATAATTATTTTTTATGGAGCAAGGAATGGTGGGTATACCTGGATCACCAAGGTTCTCAGGAATCTTGCCACTAAAAGAGTAGTTAGCAATCATAGTAGATATTGCCTCATTAGGAACTTTTATGTTATTAGTAACAATATCTTTCATATATTTTGAGTAAGGAGGTAACTTAATAGCATCAGTCAAAGGAATTTGAAGAAAAAGAGGTTTCATCCATTACCAAAATTTATTATAGTGCTCTTCTTCTTTGGTTTTGAGAGACTTATCTGGAAAGGGCATGGGTTTATATACCCATGGTTCTCTTTCCTTCCCGTGTCTTCTTGCGATGAAGTCTTCTCTAGTATACTTCTTGCGTTTATCGGGTACTTCTTCTCGCACCTCGGGAAGATCATTCTCCTCCTTATCCTTTTCAGTCTCAGCATCGTCTTCATTTTCATCATCGGAGGTAGATATACTATTAGGATCAACATCGGGTTCTCCACTTGTAATAGGATCATTGGAGTTGTCTGCTTCCTTGTGTTTCTTCTTCTTCTTCTTCTTCTTCTTTTTCTTCCTTGGAGATCTAACAATCTCGTCTTCCACCTGCACTTGATAATCTTGCTCGATCCTCTTCGGGTGACCCTCGGGATAGAGAGGGTCGTGGGTGTGTGTTCCACCCCTAGTCTTTATTCCATAATCCTGCATATCCTGTTTGGCATTATTAGCTAGCAAATATTTTTGCACACTAGAAATTTTTTCAAGCTGAGTTTGAACCATATGAAAATGCTTAACAAGACATTTAACATCATTAACTGTTCTACCTAGAACATCAAGTAAACTTTTGATAGCAAGGGAATTATCATGCAACTGATTTTGTATCCTCTCATTGAACTGGTTTTGCTTAATAATAAAATTATCAAGCTCATCTAAACATTGATCAGGAGGCTTACCTTTAGGGATGTCACTTTCATTGAAATCTAAAAGAGAGTGTACCTATACCAAGGGAGGGTGAGTAGCAGGCTCACACAACTTCTCAATAGGAGGTAGATTCTTCACGTCTTCAACTTTAATGCCTTTCTCCTTTATACAATTCTTTTCTTCTTGCATATCTTCGGGGCTCAGGACAAGCATGCCCCTCTTCTTTAGTGGTGGAGGTGGTTCAGGGAAGGACCAATCTTCATGGTTTTTGGCAATCTTGCCCATTAGTTCTTCAGGATCGTCCGGTGTTCTTTCCCTGAAAACGCAACGAGCACAACTAACCAAATAGGATCTAGATTCATCGGTTAGACCAGCATAAAATATATCAAGTAATTCATTCTTAGGGACTTCATTTCCCGGTCTAGCCTTGATTAAACTGCAATACCTCCGCCAAGCTTTAGGGAGGTGCTCTTCCTGCAACTGTTTAAAGTTATAAATTCTTTGTAAAGCAGCATGTTGCATATGAGCGGGAAAATACTTATCAACAAAAGACTGAGATAAGTCCTGAGGACTCTTAATAGAACCATAGGGGAGTGCATCATACCATGCTTTAGTGTCTTCCTTCAAAGTGAAAGGAAAAATCTTAGCCACATACAAGTTTCGTATCCTTTCATCAGTAGTACACAAGACACCTAACTCAGTGAGTTTGGTTATGTATGCTATAGCATCATCATTTTCTCTATTATAAAAGGGGTCAGCTTCGGTTGTAGATATAAGTGAAAGATCAACAGAGAAATCATAATCAAGATCATTGATGCATATAGGAGATGTAGCAAATTCAGGATCGCGAATGATCTTGTTCTTCATGGAGTGTTTTTCAAGCATTTCTTAATAGCACCAGGGTCAGAGTTGGAATACTCTGTAAGTTCCCTGCATAAATCATCATCAAGAATACCATAATCATCCTCAAGAAGTCTCTTCTTGAGGTCACTCAGGTCAGGATAATCATAAGTCGCACCCATAGGGTAGAGAGTAACATGAATTTCAATTCCAGATTGTTTAGCAGTAGCGGCGATCTATTTCTCAAGAGAGTAACCAAGTGAACCAATATCATCAAGAGTTGTGGAAGCATCATCAAAAGTATCGGATATAGTAACCGACTCAGTAGAAGTAGCATTAGGTGGTGGTGGTGAAGCTAACTTACTTATAACGGAAGGTGAATCAAGCGTAGCAATAGTTCTCAGAACAGTACCTTTTCCTGTAGTGGATGGCAAGATCGGAACCTTGGGGTCTCCTTTCTTACCCATAGTGGATAAAGTGCAGCAGGCAAAATACTTCAAGTAGACTTGTAAATAAAGCTATGCTCCCCGGCAACGGCGCTAGAAAACAATACTTGATGACCTTCAACTGTAGGGGATCGAGATAGTCTTCGCGGGTAAGATAACCCAATTTATTGATTCGACACAAGGGGATCCAAAGAATAATTATAAGCTTTGACAGTTGAGTTGTCAATTCAACCGCACCTGAAATAAACTTGCTTGCAATAAAATATTAATAGCAACAGTGATATGAAAGTGATAGTGGTAACCACAAAAGTAAAAAGGAAAAAGTAAACTACTAGTAACCATCAGGATTAAAGCACTGTATGCTATTGAGATGGATGGTTGGGCGCTGCTTGGATGAGAATGAACATGTAATATATTTTAACACGGGGCAAGGCACACAGAAAACAAGGACCATCTAGGCCGATATCGAACATTAGGCATGTATCCCATAGGTAGTTGTGCGTGCTTGCAATAAGAACTTGCACAACATCTTTTCTCCTACCATCCCGCTATGAACGGGGCCAAAAGGAACTTATGGAGATTAAGGTTCTCCTGTCACAGAGCACCGGAACAAAGCATTAACACTCAATGGATACATGAAATCGTCAAATTATAATCGATGCCCTTTGGTGTCCCAAGATGTCACCTTTGGGATCGCCGGTTCCGGACCATAATAGGTGCATACAACTCATAGATAGGATCAAGAACATAAATATACTCATGAAAACACAAGTGGTTACGATTTGAAAACATGGCACCCGGGCCCAAAATGACAAGCATTAAGAGAAACAAGTTGTAGCAAAGATGATTAACACCAAAGTAGATGATAGGCAACAAGCCCCCAACAATCTGACGAACTTTTACATGATCAAACTCATCCAATCCATACCATGCTCTTTGCCTTCAGCAGGGAATTACTCACACATGAGAAGAGAACTCATGGAGGGAGGATGGAGTGCCGATGATGATGTCGATGTCGATGATCTCCCCTCACTGGAGGCCAAATCAGCTTCCAGATTAGCCCTACCGACGAAGAACATAGGGTGGCGGCGGCTCCGCGACGGAAACTGGGAAAACGACTTCTGTTCTGGGGTTTCCTCGTCAAGGGAATAAATAGGAGCGTCGGTAGGGCACCGAGGGGGGAAGGGCCACCCAGGCGGCCTCCTGGCACAGCCAGGAGTGGGGCCACGCCAGATGGGCGCCTGGGGCCCCCCTGGCTGCCCTCTGGCCCCACATCTGCCTCCGGGTTCCTTCGGGTGCGTGGATTTTTTGTTAATTTTCCTGGAATTTTCCGAGACACCTAAAAATCAATTTTCATGCAAATAAGAAAACCATACATGAAGATCTACTGAAAACAACGTTAGTCCGGGTTAGTTTAGTTCAAATCATGCAAGAATGAGGTCAAAACAATAGCAAAAGTGTTTGGAAAAGTAGATACGTTTGAGACGTAACTCCCCCAAGCTTAGCATATTGCTTGTCCACAAGCAATCCAGTTCAATGAACTGGACGCGACAAAGAAAACTTTGACAAACTATTTTGCTTCATAATATGTACTACGAAAAGAGTTTAGCAAGTATTGAAACAATGCTATGAGGACAATGCATGAAGCCATCCTTCTTTCAAGTGATCAATCACAAACAACCAAAATTAAATAATAAGCTGTAGAAAATCAAGACAAGATCACAATGCACATAGCTTGAACATACTAGAGTTGTATCTCGCTAGCCTCCATGATTGAAGAAAAACATAAATGCAGAAACTACTCCGGAGTTTTAAAGGAGACTAGAACTAAGAATTTCAGAACAAGAAATATCACAATCATGCAGAAGAAAATGTGGTACTTTGTGACAATGCATGTTACACTAAGAATGATAATCATGCTCTCAATAGTTGGTGCTTTTGAATAAAGAAGGGGAGACTCTCGAACCGTGGCTTTTGATGGCAAGGTTGAAAACCTGTGGTTGGAAGCAAAGACTAAACAAGTACTAGTGCTCTTGGTTTCGAAAACAAAGATAAAATCCTTTTTGGGAGGTGCAACTTTCCAGTCAACAGTGAACGGTAAAGGTCTCTCAACATCTCCCATGCCAACTATATTAATGCCTTTTGTTTACACCTTTGTTCCCTCGTCCATACATCATTTGACAGTCTATGGTGCCTTTTTATTTTTCCTCAAGTATGGAAGGAAGTTTCTCGTTCCATCTATCATTAGCAGCATTTGGCCCATTTCATTCCGTCATCAAGTATGGGGGAGGTGTAACTTCTCTTTTTTGTATAAATTTGACTAGTTAAAACTTCCGTCAAAATATTATTGGCATGAAAGATACTGATTTTCCCTCACCATACCATGAGCTTGTACGGTTACAAAGGGGTGCTTTTTAATAAATTTCGAGATGGTACAAGAAAGTCTAAGTTAGGGATGGCCGGTAAATACAATATAGAGGAAGGTATGGTGGACTCAAGTGGAATAACGGGTTTGAAAAGGAGTTTGGATACACAAGCACAATTCCGCTTAGTGTGAGCGAAGGCTAGCAAAAGACTGGGAAGCGACCAACTGGAGAGCAATAAAAGTCATAATCATGCAGAGCGACAAAGCAACATTGAATCGGGCATGAAAGTGATATAACTATTCTGAAATAAAAAGATCATCAAGGCAAGGTATGTTCCCTAGAGGCAAATAAAAATGTTTATTGACGTATTCCATTAGTTCATAATAAGTTTTATACTGTGCTATAACTGTATTAAGCGGAAACATTAATACATGTGTGGTATACAAACAACCAGGTCCCTAGTTAACTCTAGTAAACTAGTCCATTGGGCAATTGATGATCAAGGTTTCCTGATCATGAGATGTGAACAATCTATTGACAATGGGGTCATGTCATTGGGAGAATGACATGATGGACACACACCCACCAGAAGTGTTGCAATGTGATCCACTTACATAGTTCAACATTGCGATAACTATAAACGTAGTGACCCGATCCTTAAGACCGTGATGATCATACATAATTGCTATCTACCAAGATGCTTTGAGTGCATTAACCGTTACACTGAAACATGGTAACCATAAAGGTGTACCTTGGATATTCTGAAGTAGATATGTTGATGAGTATGCAAATAGATCAAAATGGGATTTGTCCATCCGAGTGACGGATAGGTACTCTCGGCCCACTCGGTGATATTACATCATAAAGATTGCGCAATCATGTGAGTAGGTCACGGGGTTGTAATATCACGGGAACGAGTAAACATGTTTGTCGGTAACGAGAATGAACTAGGTATATTGGATACCGACGATCAAACCTCGGACAAACAAAGTATCGTATGACAAAGGGATGAGGACTCAACGTTAATAGTTCAAACGATGAAGTTAATTCGATGGAAGTGCAGGGGCTCATCAAGGATTGTAACCAGATCCCACATGATGGTCATTGGTCAGAGAGTGTCTGATCATGTCTGCTGTTTCCCGAACCTTAGGGTGTCACGCTTAAGGGTATTCGACGCAATAAGGATTGATTCGGGATCATCGGTCAAATAAGAGAGAACACCGGAATTGTTCCGGGAGGTGCCGGAAGTTGTTCTGGATATTTTGAAAGGTTCAAAATAATGTTTAATAATGTTTAAATATGTTTTATTATTGAATTAACAGAATTAAATATTAAAATATGATTAAATATAATTAAAAATTAATTAAAAGGCATATGGGCCTAAAGAGGCCCATTAGGGGAAGGATGGAGCTCCCCCTCAGGCCAAGGCGCCAAGGGAGGGAGCCCACCTCCCCTAGCCGCACCAAACCCCCCTCCCTAGGGTTTAATCACACATGGGAAGGGGAGGGAGGGTGGCACCCCTCCTTGGCCTATATAAGGAGGGGTGGGGGTGCCTTTTTTCTTCACACAATTTGATTTGAGACAAGTTTCTCAGATCTCTCTTCTCTCTCTTTCTCCCTCCTCGAGTGGACTCCCCTTGTTTGGAGTCTACACTTGGTTGGGGTTTCTCCACCATACGCACGCCGTCGTGCTGCTGGAATCGGGATCCGAATCCATCTTCTTTCCGCTGCTCTTCTGGTTCGGAGCCCGGAGGGAATGTCGGGTACACCGTATGCGTCTAATCCCGGGAGGCGCTACACTTGTGGTGCTCCTTCATCGTTGAGGCCGTGTCGCGACGTCTTCACCGACAACGTTCCGACGGGGACGTAATCCCGTCATCGGTCTTCAAGGACCGGGTGGCCTCAGGAGTCATCGTGGATCTGCGTGGCATCGGGGATTGCTGGTACGACTACATCAACCACGTTCACGCGGGAACGTTCCCCGCTTAACGGACTACATACTGGTATGTGACCAATTCCCTCCGTTACTTGCATCTCCATAGTATAGGTCTTGGGTTTGGGACGCGTAGGTCATGAAAATTTATTGTTTTCTGCCCCGTTCGCCAATAGTGGTATCATGAGCAAGGCTATGCGTAGATGTATTGCACGGATAGAACACATCTAGTATGTGGGCATCAATTCTCCAATTGTTACCCTCTCACGTGTACTCGTTTAGCATTGCGGCAATGTCCTGATGAAGCGGCCCCGACCGACCTTACGCGTTTACGCGAGACTGGTTCCACGCTTGACATATGGCTTGTACCATATAAGTGCCTGGGGGGTGTCTGTCTCTCTAACATTAGCGATGAGAAGACATTTGCAACGGAGGGCCCCGACAGGGGTGTAATAGAGACAATTGCGGGATTGGTGTTGTGGTTGTATGTTCGTAGGCATAGAAACGGTTCTATCTCGAAAGCCCTATCAGCCACGTAAAACTTTAATTTTCAGGGGGCATCATAGTTAGTATGATTTATACTATAGCATCCTGTTTTGCTTGTATTAGATATACGACGGTAGCATTATAGGAGGATCCCTCACTAATCCAACAAAGTGTCCTTCCTTAGTGAAGCACCATCCGGAAAGATCTCCATTATGGAGGCATCGCGTGTCACACGGGTGTCAAACATATTAGCGTTCAAATGAGATGGGTGGAGCAAGCCTAGCATGTCCAGAAACATGGCCTTGCATACGCGGCATATAATCACTAAGGTTATTGTGGCGAGCCTGGCATATGCAGATATGGCCTCGGGACATAGTGATCGAAAGATCGAGCATGAGTCACATGGATGATGTGATTGGCATGATGGCCTACCTTGAGAATATACTGATGGTCGTGTCACACGGGGGAGGTATAGTTCTCAAGGATTGTGTAATCACTTAGAATAAACTATGAGGCATGTTTTTCTGAGTGGGAGTTCTAAAATTGTTTAAAACATGAACTCCTATTATGAACTTAATCTTCATGTCTTAGCAAATATCATTGTAGATAATGTCATAACCAATGTTTATAACCATGGCTCTTTATTGTGATGTAGAACTTAAGGGAAATGGGTCTTACTTCATTGATGTGTACCAACACCATTAGAGACATACTCATTACTAATGACTTGTTAAAACATAATACGAGAACTGCTAGGAGATACACCGGATAACTCCGTAATTGAGGAAGATGATGATGAGTATCATATTGATCGTCTCTTATTCAATGACTGTCCGATACACCATACTTCATTCTATGGAATCTGAATTGTGAATGCATGATTAAGACTCCAACACGTATGACGTGCTAGGTGATCTTAAAAGCACTAAGTTACAAATCAGAGTAATGGAATATGAGTATATGGATGGGGTTTATTTCAACTATGGTGGAAGGAACAACCTGCTGAGAAAGTCACATGGAAAATGTATAAGATACATGAACACCTTGTGTACAACTTGGACTACAGAATGACTGGTTACTTTGCGATAACTGCGGAGTTGCATCCGCTTCCTCCCAGCTACAAAGACCGTGTCTAGACTATGTCATGAAGGAGAATCGTTCACCTGTCATGATGTCATGGTTAAAGTTGTGAACTTTAAAGGTATAACCAATGCAAGAATAGTCATTGACGGAGAAAGTATATTTGATACACGGGTCATAAATGTCTTTCCCCACAAAACACTGATTGTGGTTGATTAAGTATTCGATGCTTGAACTCACTGCTTAAAGAGTGGCTTGGAAGGGATGAGGTGACAATGTGTGCTGACGGTAATCAAGATAGTTGATGGTCGACAACACTCTCCCTCTACATCTATCATTTGATTAGTATATGAATTAATTTATGATCGTTTGATTGTGAACCTTATTAGTGTGTCTTCCATCTCGCGAAGACAATTATTCATATTAGTGAGAAACAAGTCAGTTGTTCTCCTTTTATGAATGATATCTTTTATGGTCACATTACGGTTATGAATGAGTTATTCTTATATTGATGGTAGTAGTTTGATCATTTATAAGAAATGTTGTAATGCCAAGAATTATCCAAACTTAGTAATGACACTACCGTTTAAGTCATGATTGGTTTGATGAAGTCTTGAGATACTTGATCTCTTGACACATGCAAACCATGCCTCTTTAGGTGAGATGACTGAAACCTCGCATTCTGGTAAAACAGAGTTTGCGATGACTGTTGCATATCATACATAGTGATGTATCATATTTCAGCATGTAGTGAATTTCATTATTTCGTAAACTTCAGATGTGGACTTAGATGAATATGTGTATTCACTAATGAAACATGAGTCTGGGATAGTTTGATGTGATCAAAGGGATGTCAGAATGAAGACGGGTAGTAAATTAACAAGAAAAACAACTCTCTACGATTTGATCAAAGAGACAAATGTTTTGAGTTAGCCTTCGGCATACGGACTTGTGTGAAAGTTGTTCCACAAATTACAATGCTTGGAACATTTCAATATTGTTGATGTGCCTGAACATTATAATCATACTTTATTGGATAGTGTATGGTATAAGTTATCTCTTACCGAGTTACGTTATTATTGTTTAGAGTTATTAATTTAATAAGCAAACACTCACTTCAGTATAGGGAACCATCTGGGTTCGTGGAAACCAACACTATATAAGTTATGGTGTGTCATGGTTTCTAGGAAAATAATTTATGTGGTAAATTATCTTTGTAGTGTATCCTTAGTCAACTATGGATGCATCTTCCGCAACTAGGACCAAAGAGCAAAACTTGTGTTGCTAAGTTTGGTGTTTGTCAAGAAGTGTTCTTGATGAATGTGTTAATGGAAGAAAGTGAAAGTTCAAACAAGGTAATTGACCTTGCCTCCAGATGTCAGAGTAGCGCAACGGAATGTGTTCCGAAACCAAAGCTCTACAATTAGAGGAGAAAATGATGATAATGATAATGGTGTTTCATTTGAAACTTTTACTGAACAAAGTAGGATTCAAGAATACATATTTGCCCTTGTGCAAAGTAATATTCATTATTCACTTGTCAAGTTAATAGAACAAGACATACCTACGAACTACGAAGAAGCGATGGTGGACCTAAGTACGAGAAATGACTATGAGTCATGGAATCCTATATTGAGTTACATTTAAGATTACATGAATCTTATCGGGTAAAGAGGTTACTTGATATTTTCAATAACTTCAAGGTTATAAGGAATAAATGTGAACATCAAGGGAAGACATCAAGATTGATTTGTCATGAAGGATGTTTCTGACAAATTCAAAAGGTTGACTACAATAGTAGCGATGCTTGAGTCAATAGGATTATCACTACGATTGATCCAAATTGTTATCAATACCGTGATTTCCTCAAATCCTGCATTTGAAGAAGGGTTGTAATTGGTACAACGAGAAGGTTTTGGAAAACATATGGATGCTAGTGTCTCGTAACCGGAATTCTTGATTTGATGGATGGTCAAAGGATTTTGGACTTAGACAAAATATCGAGGAAACATGCATTTGCATGAAACTGAGTGGGAGCTGAATAGTATCCTAAACCTAATATGTGGACAAAATATTTTGAGTGGGAGCTATGGGAGTATTATCCTGAACTTAATATGTGGGTGACATATTTGAGTGGGAGCTATGTGGATGTTATCCTAGTCTTATATGTGGCTGACATATTTGAGTGGGAGCATGACAACATTCTCATATATAACATATGGTGAATGATGTAGTTGGTATTAATGATTATTGAAAATCTTTAATGAATGAAGTTAAGCATTGAAAATCTATTAAGATAGATTAATGCGTTTAATATCATTGAGTCGGAATACTTTCCTGGATAAGATTCTGAAGAAGTTCAGAATGGGACAACTCAAGAAGGTAGTTCTTACTTGTATATCCAAGAGAAGTATCGAGTTAATCTCAGTACAACAACAATGGTTAAATTATGGTTAAATGAAATAAATGGATGTGCTACATCCTCTATGCCTCAGTCATAAGTTCTTTCATATAAAAACCAAAGTTTTATACTCGACGTAATGTGACCCAAGTTCTTAGTAAGAAGAACATGTTGTGATATGATTTATGAGTAAATCATTGAACAAAGAGCTAAGTTTATCCTTCAGTATCTGGGGAGAACTGAGGATACATCTCCAATTTGTAAAGGATAGTGGACTTGACCATAAATGTTATGCTGGTTCAAGTTCTGACACTAACCTGGAAATTGAGATATCATACTAATAAATGCCTAAGTTGAAAGAAACATGGTTAGACATCAAAGTTGCATACAATGCACTAAGGATTAAATCTACAATGATATGGCTAATTTAGAAGTGGCAAGAGTTATATTCTGGCTTACGAAGTTCGACTTCTGACTGAGTGAGTTTCAGTGTGCATGACTATGAGAAAGTCCGCGTGACCCACCGGATGTCATTGCTGAAACACAAACAAACAAGGTCTCACTCTACCACCGAATATATATATATACCTCATGATTATAATGGACAATGAAGTAATGTCAAACTAGGTGACATTAATGATTTGAAAAAGACATACGGATCTGAATGGTACCCAGACCGCTGATACAACCTTTTCCACAAGCAAGCATTATCTATAACCATTTAAATGATATGGAGTTATGATCCACAGAAAAATGCAACTAGATTATTTGTACTCTAGTGCAAGTGGGAGACTGTTGGGAATGTGCCCTAGAGGCAAATAAAATATGTTTATTGGCGTATTCCATTAGTTCATAATAAGTTTTATACTGTGCTATAACTGTATTAAGCGGAAACATTAATACACGTGTGGTATACAAACAACCAGGTCCCTAGTTAACTCTAGTAAACTAGTCCATTGGGCAATTGATGATCAAGGTTTCCTGATCATGAGATGTGAACAGTCTATTGACAATGGGGTCATGTCATTGGGAGAATGACATGATGGACACACACCCACCAGAAGTGTTGCAATGTGATCCATTCACATAGTGCAACATTGCGATAACTATAAACGTAGTGACCCGATCCTTAAGACCGTGATGATCATTTATAATTGCTATCTACCAGGATGCTTTGAGTGCATTAACCGTTACACTGAAACATGGTAACCATAAAGGTTTATCTTGGGTATTCCGAAGTAGATATGTTGATGAGTATGCAAATAGATCAAAATGGGATTTGTCCATCCGAGTGACGGATAGGTACTCTAGGCCCACTCGGTGATATTACATCATAAAGATTGCGCAATCATGTGACTAGGTCACGGGGTTGTAATATCACGGGAACGAGTAAACATGTTTGTCGGTAACAAGAATGAACTAGGTATAATGGATACCGACGATCAAACCTCGGACAAACAAAGTACCGTATGACAAAGGTATCATGACTCAACGTTAACGGTTCAAACGATGAAGTTAATTCGATGGAAGCGCAAGGGCTCATCAAGGATTGTAACCAGATCCCACATGATGGTCATTGGTCAGAGAGTGTCTGATCATGTCTGTTGTTTCCCGAACCGTAGGGTGTCACGCTTAAGGGTATTCGACGCAATAAGTATTGATTCTGGATCATCGGTGAAATAAGAGAGAACACCGGAATTGTTCCGGGACGTGCCGGAAGTTGTTCTGGATATTTTGAAAGGTTCAAAATAATGTTTAATAATGTTTAAATATGTTTTATTATTTAATTAACAGAATTAAATATTAAAATATAATAAAAAATGAATTAAAAGGCATATGGGCCTAAAGAGGCCCATTAGGGGAAGGAAGGAGCTCCCCCTTGGGCCAAGGCGCCAAGGGAGGGAGCCCACCTCCCCTAGCCGCACCAAACCCCCCTCCCTAGGGTTTAGTCCCACATGGGAAGGGGAGGGAGGGTGGCACCCCTCCTTGGCCTATATAAGGAGGGGTGGGGTGCCTTTTTTCTTCACACAATTTTATTTGAGACAAGTTTCTCAGATCTCTCTTTTCTCTCTTTCTCCCTCCTCGAGTGGACTCCTATTTTTTGGAGTCTACACTTGGTTGGGGTTTCTCCACCATACGCACGCCGTCGTGCTGCTGGAATCGGGATCCGAATACATCTTCTTTCCGCTGCTCTTCTGTTTCGGAGCCCGGAGGGAACGTCGGGTACACCGTATGCGTGTAATCCCGCGAGGCGCTACACTTGTGGTGCTCCTTCATCGTTGAGGCCGTGTCGCGACGTCTTCACCAACAACGTTCCGACGTGGACGTAATCCCGTCATTGGTTTTCCAGGACCGGGTGGCCTCAGGAGTCATCGTGGATCTGCGCGGCATCGGGGATTGCCGGTACGACTACATCAACCACGTTCACGCGGGAACGTTTCCCGCTTAACGGACTACATAATGGTATGTGACCAATTCCCTCCGTTACTTGCATCGCCATAGCATAGGTCTTGGGTTCGGGACGCGTAGGTCCTGAAAAATTATTGTTTTCTGCCCCGTTTCCCCAACAAGGTAGACTTTATAGTCATAAACATGTGTGAACATGTGCCAAGTCAATCCAAGAATTCTCCGAAGGGAAATATCACTTCAATATGCCAAACCATGAACAATGCAATGCATGTAATCCATTTCAACAACACATTATGCACTCTAGCTATTTGAGATCAGCCACAAAGAAAGCATGAACACTGGGAAAGCATTGTAAACATAGCACTATGTCGCTACAAGATGGTCTCTAGGTCATAAGTACAGGCATATGTACAAAAGTAGAAACAAGAAGAGTTCATACCTGTTTTCCTTGTTGCTTCCCTTTCGCCGATCTTCGTCATTACTATCTTGTCACTTGCACGATCGAACGTGGGAAATATAAGCCAATTCCATCACAAACTCGAGCTGAACTCTGAAAACAAAGCAAACTAAAGAGAGAAAGGAAAAAAATTGGGTTTTTTCAAAGATTTAACGAAAGAAAAAGGAAATGTTTTTGTTGTTTTTGCAAATTTAAGAGAACAAAGAAGAACGGGAAAATACTTCGAAAAGATCAAAGCGAATAATACAATGGAAAAAGAGAGAAGGGCACGTACTCCCCCAAGCTTATGCTTTTGGCCTAAGTTGGTAAAAGTTACTGCGATCCCCAGGAGCCTCCTGATCCAGGGTGGTATGGGTGAGTCGAAGGGTCGTGCGGAGCTTCCAGCGCGTACATCAAAGTCCCGGGATCCTCCCACGAAGAAGGACCCGTGATCCAAGAAGAAGAAGACCTTTCACCCCACTGGGTGACGGGCTCCTCCTGGAAGGGTGGAAACTCACCGTGCTCCTCCTCATCGGGCACAACCACCTCCACGGGGTTGTGAAACTGTTGCTGGATCATGAACTCATCGAACTGGGTGTCGGTGAAGGACCACCTTCTCCTGCGTGTATAATCAAACCAAAAATGTCCTCGTAGAAGGATATCGCGTTTCATGGTTGATCCAAAACTCAAGATGACAAGGTTACCAATCTCGGAAGTCCTGGTAACATATTCATGCCTCTTCATAGCAGCAAGGTCAAAGATTAAATAAGTAAAAGTCTTATCATCAGGGTGTGGGGTGCCATTAAGAGACTCAAGGATAAGTGTGGCGTAAACGCCACCAAATAAATCTCCCTTGTTACCATTGGTAGCAAGGCGACGAGCAATTAAGGCACCCACACTATACTTACTCTCCCTTGAGAGGGGCGTTCGCCAGGATAGCAATATCCAGGGAAGAACTGTTGCTCGTGTTGTCACGAGCTAACACCCCTCTAGCAATAAAATACGCAAATACCTGAAGTGGGGGTATAAGATGATGGAAATCTTCGAACGCTGAATATCCCTCGTCTCCTGGCTGCAAAGACAGTTGAAGAGAGTCCTCAGCTCGGAGGGCTGAGAGTTCATCCTTGTCGTATTTCGAGCGTTCGACACACCTATTATTCCACAAAATCTCGCCAAATACATGGTCAAAAGATAATTGTAAATTCTAAACTCAACAGTACCAACATCATGATTATATCTGAAACTATTAATAAAACAGGAGGTGAGTTTTTGATACTGAGTAATGTGACATGTTGCTAGCCGTGTCAAACCTCCATTGGCACAAAGGCCGTAGAATTCCTCCTTAATTCCTGCAGGTTCGAGGAAAGAATCGCACGGATACTTCATTGCGCGTGCCGGACTTGTGTCTTCCAACAACTCCAGGGGCACATGATCTACATTATAGCTCACCCTAGCAGCCGAGGATGAAGCTGCAGATCTAGTAACTCGATCGGAGCGCTCAGGCTTCTTCTTCCCAAGCCACCCCTTTGCTTTTCCTAGCAAACTCATTTCTGAATTTTTTGACAATTCACAAAAACAAAGATTTAAGAAAAGTGAGTTGAGGCAAACTACGTGTAACACCCTCAGTGTCTGTAACAGTAATCACTTTGACTGTTGACTAATTCTGTTGCTAACCACTGTTGCAAATAATGCCTTGTTCATCTTTGAATCCAAACAAACTCAAAATGTCTTTTGATGAATATTAAAAATATGTGGCAAATAGAACTTGGTCCAAAAACTTTGCATCCAATTTTGTAAAGTCCCTAATATTCACTGGATCATGCCTAGGTGGTCATGGGCATTTATTAAGTTGTAAAATAATTAAAACAAAGATAAACAACATAAAAACATCACCATTTAATAGTTGCAGCTCAAAAATAAATAACAAAATATTTTATAAAAGTCCCAAACTTTTTATGGCACTCCTAAATATTGCAACAAAAATTTACAAACAAGTCTCATGTGTAACAAAAATAATTTGAGTGCCAAACAAGATAAAATAGAAAAGAAAAAAATAAAAAAATAAAAGGAGAAACTCTATTTCCCGCCCAGTGCGCTGTTCACCTGGCCCAGCCCACTTCCCTTTTCCCCCCACCTCACACAGCTCCCCTGCTCTCCATTGCGACCGAAGCCGGTCGTCGTCCCCGTCGAGCCAGGCCACCTCATGCGTCGCTACAGTGCGCCGGGTCGAGATAAAGACCTCCCCCCGCCCCCGTGGACAAGGCCAAGCCTCATTTCTTCCCCTGCCTTTCTCTCTCTAGCTCGGGCAAACTGCGACGGACGACGTTGTCGCCGCCGACGTGAACCGGCGCGGCCACTGTGCCTCCCAGCCGCAGCCACCGTGTCTTGCCGCTCCGTCATCGATGTCTACATCACCCTCTGCAAGCTCGTGAGCCAGGTCTCCCCGTACGTGCGCAATCGAGTACGTCGTCTTCCTCGGCTCCGTCTACATCGTAGCGCAACTCCGCCGCCGGCAAGCACTCCCCGCGCCTGCTGCCAACCTCGACGAGCTCACACTGAGCTTCTCCATCTTCCCCAACCCTTCACACCCCCTCCCTTCCTCCGTAGGCCGCCCCGCCATTGACGCCGAGCTCCATCTCCGCCATGGATGACGGTGTGCTCGCTCCAGTGCATTTTAGCTCACGCAAATAGCCCCATCATACTCACGGTTGAACGTATGTTCGATTTGGCCAAACAAATTGCCCGTTCGCGCTATGCGTCGCTAGTTTCCATTTGAGCCGTACGCCGGCCGCCGCCTCCTTTGTCCTTGCTCTCATCTCAGGCTGTCCGGGCTCGAGTGGATTGTGCAGCTCGACGCGGGGCAGCAGCAATTCTCCAACGAGCCCAACCGCGTCTCAAACGGCCACTGAAACCGACCGGAACGGCAACCTCGCCGGAGTTCGGTCCTCGCCGGCGACAACCGTGGCTGACCCGTGACCCCCCCGGTCAGATGTCGATTAACCCAACCCCCCTGTTAATCCCCACCTGTGAGCCCCTGTCGACTGGGCCCAGCCCCCCTAATTACTTGTTGTTAAAATAACAAAGAACCCCCCAACTGTCTATTACATGTGGGCCATGCCCTTCAAATTAATCACTAGATTAATTAAACTTGTTAATTATAATCATGTCTCACTTACACCTAGGCCCCACATGTCAGTGAGTAGTTTAATTAAAATAGAAACTAAAATGTGCCACTAACATGTGGGCCCTCTGTTAATTATCTAATTAATTAAAATGATTAATTTGTCTCAGCCACTAACATGTCGGTCCCTCATGTCAATGGTACTGGTTTGTATAATGTTTCTGTTTAATAATAAACACAAATTCAGAAATTGTTTAAAATGATTGAAAACTTTGAAATTGAATATCTTTTAAACCGTAAGTTAGATGGAAAAACGTTATACATGGAAATTGATCAGAAAAATATAAGGAATACGGATACGCTGCCCATACGCCACCACACCCCACTAACATACCGAACATGGAACCTTCCCCCCTCCGGGCCATCTATCGATAATCACCCGGAGCCGGTATTTCATCCCTGGATGAATTCCCGCTCCGAGCATAATACATTGTAATGCGTTAGAGCACCGATATCAATGCATATGTCTTGTCATGCATCTGTTTGTTATGCTTGATTTATATTTACTGTTTCTTCCCCCCCTTAATCTCCGGTAGACCCTATTGCTGCCGCCGACTACACCGATGCCGAGTACGACTACGGCGTCGACGACCGTACCCCTATAGTCGAGCTTCCAGGCAAGAAGAGCCATTCTCTTCCCCAGATATCGCCTATATTTCCGTACATTTCTTGCACTTGGCATTGTTACTACTGCTGCTATGTTACAATCCTATTCAATTACATAGCATGTCTTTGTCGCCCCTTGATGTACCTTCCTTTTCCCTATGCTGCCTATAAATACATATATATTATTCAGCAGTGAGCCCTGCGCATTGTTAGTCAACTATGGTTAGATAGCGGTACAATGCAGACACCATCTAAGGCCCTAGAGTCCTAGATCATGGTTGTCCTTAAGATAAGAAGTCGGACGACCCAACGGTGCCCGCGAGCGGTATTGCAACGAGAACGATAGGGAGGGTACGACCAACATTACTGGCGTGCTTGGCCCCTGCTCGTATCTCGCAAGAGTTACCAAACCATGAAAATTCGAGTTCTACCAGGAGCACACGCGAGTCAAGGTAAGGAGACAACTCACCTTGTTGGTAACCGCGCGCTTTGACGAGACGACAGGGAAGGCCCCAACGTTACCGGTGGACCTTGCTGTTGTTCTTTGTCCGTTGTGTTGCTAGTCAGACAGCGATAACGGTTGTCTGCGAGATAATATTAAAGTGGTAAATGGGTCGGTGGATGACTTTAGTGGCCCGTTGGTCTGTACGCACTACCTTCATGTGGGATAAGGAGTTATGGGCTCCCCTACGTCGTAGTTCCTTCGAAAGCTCTTCAGACATCAGCAGTACAACGGCCTGCGTCGGGAAGTGGTGTGTCTTCTTCGCTCGAGCGGTGTATTTCGATTTGCTTTTGCTTCACCGGCCAGCCACGCATCATGCAGGAGCATGAAGGGTGAGGGTCCTAGATCCCTGATCGCATAGGATATATTCCGGCGGATGGCTTCTCTGTTGAGCCTAGGTTGGGCTGCGGCGTGTTGGATAGATTTGGTGGAGCGTTCCCTAAGAAGGTGCCCGCCACCTTGGAGATCTTAGCGTGCAGGCTGAACAGTAGTGCACCCTGCAGGGAGTTTAGTCTATTCGAATAGCCGTGTCCACGGTAACAGTACGCTTTATGCTGAAGCTGGATCTTAAAACTACAAGCTACTACTATTAAACTGTATGGTTCCGGGTCTTCTTCCTCGCAGGGAAGTCGAGGAAGGGAACTCGGAGGCATTGTTAATTGTTATCTAATACAACTTACTATCATACAATGCTGCATCAACTTATGCTGCATTGTTATTTCTTTCATTTTGTTAACTGCCTAAACTGTTGGTTGTTCTCTTCTTGTGCTGCAAGACTCGTTGGAAGATGCTAGTCTTCGATAGGCCTAGTGACGGGGATGTACCCCGGAAAATCCCATGGTCAGGGACCCTGGGTTAGTCATGAGAGGCACAGGTTGGACGATAGCTCGTCGGCTAACCGGAGGATACGTTCCTGCTCGATGTTATTTATTGGAGATGGCGATTACAGCGGAGCCAAGGCTAGTGCGCACAAGGCTAGGGTTACAGATTGTGTATTGCTTCCTCTCAGACGGCGGACAAGCGACACATGGGGCACAATTTACCCATCTTCAGGCCCCCGGAGGGAGAACCCTACATGCTGCTTGTCTGATCTTGTATTGATGATGATGTACAGAGGTGCTGACGGGGATCAACCCCGGCAAATCCCATGGTCAAGGACCCTGGGTTAGTCATGAGTGGCACAGGTTGGACGATAGCTCGTCGGCAAACAGGAAGGCTCGCTCCTACTCGATATTATTGATGGGGGAGATGCGATTACAGTGGATGCCAAGGCTGGAGCGCTCAAGGCTAGGGTTACAGGTGATATTAGATATCTTTTTTGTCGCCCCTCCTAGCCCTTATATACTGGGCTAGGTCTCGGGGAGTTCATCTACGTTTACAGGTAAGCTTTCCTAACCCTAGCTTGCTCCTTACGGCAGGTCTTCGCACCTTCCTTGTGAGTCGCAGACTCCTACGTCGGTGCCAATTAGCAGGCCGAGGATGTATCTTCATGGGCCTTCTGTCTTCATGGACACCAGGTAGGCTTATCCGTAGGAGTCGTGGGGTCACCCCCTCGTCAGTAGCCCCCGAGTGCCTGGGGGACTCGAAGAGTCGCGAAGGGACTCGAGTACATTCATTTGTCGGTTATCGGTATGCGCGGTACATCCGCGGGTCGCTGGCAGTCTGGTGGCCATGACAAAACCCATTTCGAGGGATGCTAAGCTGAAAGGGCCTAAGGAGTCGACTGGTCGAGCCTTGGTGAATTGCACTAGGGAAAATACCGCAGTAGCCCAATCAAACCCACGTCCCTCGACGTGAGCTTGGAACACTGGTGTCGAGCAAAAGTCCTGCCGCTTCAGGTCTTACGGTGTTCATTTGCCGCCAGTAATGTGCGTAGCCTAAGGCGCTTCCGCCCGGCCTTTCTATCACGCGCAACGCATGGAAAAGGTTGGGAGTGAAATCGCTCTTCGGCAAGTCCCAGCCCGGCTGTACTTTGCAGCGGGGTCTTACCTACACGCTAATCTTGCGTGGCATCTGGGCACAGTGTGTCGTGTTCCAGGAATGTGTTTTTTTGAGGAGTGGAGCCTTATAGCATTGCACCCGCTTGGAACAAAACATCAAGCGAGCTGTTCACTCATTCACCCGTGGAGCTTGTTTCGAGTGCTCAGACGGGGGGATTTTCACGAGTAGTCACTCGAATGCCATTTCGGTTCTTGAGGTGAGGGAGCACCCCGAGACTCCTAGCGCCGTATGATCTTGGCGAATGCATGTTTGTCTTTGCGTCGGGTTGATGGAGAACCCGAGACTCTTAGCGAGTGCGAGTGGTCCCTCGAGCACATTGCTGACTTTTAGGTGAGGGAGCACCCGAGACTCTCATGAGTGCGAGGGGTCAATCCAACACATTGCTAACTTTTAGGTGAGGGAGCACCCGGGACTCTTATGATGTACTCTCCCGATGGGAGTAAGATGTTTTTTCTTCATCGGGAAAAAGATCTGAAAGATAGAATCTCAAAGCCTTGATGGCGTACTCAGTACGCCTTACTGTGATATGACGTTGGCGTCATCTTCTGGAATTTTTGACCGCTGATGCCTGCCGGGAGAAATGACTTGGCGTTGTCCCGCCGAAATTTTCGCGTCACGCGATCATGGTCCTATTTTTGCGCGCGTAGTGGGCGGTGTTGTTATTGCGCCGGTTGGATTTTCCATACTTTCGCCTTTGTATGGGGTCGTGCCACGTTTTACTGGGCGAAAAGGTTGGACGGTGGCCCTTCTTGCTAGGATCTTGAGTTAAATACCATGCGTCCGGGTAAATTGTAGGTTTTACCCAGCCATTTCCTTCCTCCTCTTTCTTTGTTTTTCCTTCGTGTTCCTGAGTGTTCATCTTTTCTCCTCTGCGGGCTGCTACGAGATCTATGACCAAGCGCCCCTGCGCTGCTGTAGAGTCGGCCAAGATGTCCGGCAAGTGGGAGCGGTCCACGTTCGGGGCTGGAGATCTGGATGCGCTGGTTGCTGATGGCGCGGTGGTGGAGGGAGATGTGCGCCTTCCTGGTGAGGATTCGATTTCAGCGCACGAGCGGGTATGCTTCCAGGCTTTCTTCCACCGCGGGTTTGCTCTTCCGCTGCATCCTTTCGTTCGAGGCTTGCTGTATTCGTATCGACTCCAGTTGCATGACCTGACTCCCAACGGGATTTTGCACATTGCGTGTTTCATCATTCTTTGTGAGGCCTTCCTGGGGATTTACCCCCATTGGGGACTTTGGAGGCGCCTTTTTAATGTAAAAAAGGACAAAATCTGAGTACGCCGTGGGTCGAGTGGGTATCTCCATTGGGGATAAACATTCATATTTTGACTTGGAGAAGATCGATTCCGTTAGTGGCTGGCGAAGAGGCTGGTTTTATCTGAAGGATCACTTCGTTGTTGGTCAGCAATTTGGTCTTGCTTCTTTCAATCCGGGCACGCAGGTGGTCAGACAGCCTTCGTGGTCTCATTCTTTGACCGAGGTGGAGTCATCCGAGCTGACTCAGTTTTTGGAGAGAATTTCTGTGTTGAAGGATAACTTGACTGGTGGTCATCTTATCTCTGTTTTTGTGGGGAGGCGAGTTCAACCGTTGCAGCATCGAGCTCGCCCTATGTGGCAGTACGAGGGACTCGGTGACTCGACGAGATGCTCGCCTGAAGAGCTAGAACCTGATGCCTTGCTGGCTCGTATCCAGCATGTGACCAAGTGCTCGAGTATTTGCTAAATGCACCTTGTCCTTCCATATGCTACTGATCACTCTCCGCTGCCGGTTGGTGCCCGTGTTCATTCATTTGTTTGGACGAGTACCTAGTTTTGCTTTGTTGTTGACATTGCTTGCCTCGCAGGGCCATGCTCCGGTGCCGTGTAATCCTCCGCAGCTGGAGGACGCTAATATTCTTGAAGAACCTGGTGCTTCCGCAGCTGATGCTGCTGCACCGGCTGTTGATGTTGAGATTGTGCTGGTGGAGGCTGGAGATAGTGAGGATTCGAGTCCCTTTCGTGTGAAGAGGTCGCGCCCCTTGGGCGCTGAAGATCATGCTACGTTGGATGACGATGTCCCGCCTGCTGCTCCTTTTGTTGGGCCTTCCCCTTCGGCTGCTGCTCCGGCCGCTCCTCCCAAGAGGGCCGAGCTTGGGAGGCTGGGGCGCTCTCGTGCTGCGCGAGTTGGGTAAGAGTCTGCTGGATTTGTGCCCGTTTTACTTTTCCTTGTTCTTGCATCTGATAATGCTTATTTTGTAGTGTCGCTCCTGCTCCGGCTGCTTCGTGCACCAGCGCGGCTATTACTGATTTGAAGTCGACGAGTTCTGGGGCGGCAGCCAAGCATCTTGAGGACCTCTCGGCTGTCGCTAGTCAATCTGGGCCGACGGCGACTCCTGCCGTTTCGACTGCGGGTGTAGTTCCTGTTGTGCCTTCTTCTGAGGCGCCTGGTGCTGTTGCTCCTGAGCCCAAGCCGACTGAACTTGGTCCTCCATACTTTGGCCGTCTTGATCTGGCGATTGAAGACAAGGCTCGTGCTTTCGACCATGTCTCAAAGCTGGTAAGATGATTCATGTCTGTGTTACTTTATCATCGAGCGCACGACAGTGCTCCCGATGGGAGTAGCCCCCGAGGCTAGAAGTAACTGTTTGCAGTTGCTTGTAGTTTTGTCTTTCCTTAACACCTGATTTCCTGGTGTTTGCAGCCTGTTTTCCAACACTGTGAGCTTTTGATGATTGATGCTGAGCGTTGGCAACGGGCCCACGATTCTGCCCAGGATGCCTTGTATGCTATGGATGGTGAGTTTTTGTTTTTGCGCTGCTGAGCTTTGGACGCTTCGCCTTTTTTTCTGAGTGTTGTCTTGCCTTGCAGGTCGTCTCCAGGTAGCCGAGAAGCAAGCCAAGAAGGCGGAAAAGACGGTTTCCGTTCTCAAGTCTACCTCGACTTCCAAGGAGGCAGAGTTGCACGGTCAATATGAGGAGTTGGTGCGCCTTCGCCAGGCTGAGGACGCGCGTGCGCGGGTGGAAGCAGTCGAGGGCAAACGTCTTCGCTCCTTGGCGGACTCGCTTGTGTGTAAGTTTTGGTATTCAACCATTGGTCTTGTTGTTCCTACTGTCTTCCCGTGGTGACGTTTCTTTGCTTGGTGCATCTGCTGTAGGTGCGAAGCCGATGGAAGCTGCTGCGTTGGGGTCTGGAGTTCCCTAAGGTGCTGTAAATGCTGTTGCGGTGGTCGAGGACGTCTGCGTTCGGGATTCCGATCTTGTGGGTCTTGCGCATGAGCATCTTATGCCAGATGGTTCAAAGGTCCCTACTGGCCTGGGTGCTCGGGTCGCTGCGTTCGTCCCTGATGGGAAACGTATGGTGGAGCTGGTTGCGGAGAGCGTGGTGAGTGGTTCTTCCACGAACCTTGTCGTCCTTATGGGGCATGGGATTTCCATTGATGATTCCTTGGTTGAGACCATCCCAGATTATTCTGATGAGCAGGACGACCGAGCCGACAAGCTGGCTCGTCGTCTGCAACAGGTTGTAGATGCTCGGGATCCCCTGTCGTAGGTGAGGGGGAGGCATAGTAGTGCTGCTTCGCTTTGAAACTTTGTCTGTAATTCGTGACTCCATTGTGATGATTGATCTTTTGCTAGCTTTATCTGAGTGGCTGCTTGGCTGTTCCTTGTGCTGTTTTTGATTTCTTTGTTTTGTTCATCCTGCGGTACGCCACTCCGGGCGTTCTTTGTCCTTGGAATTCGCTGAAGGATGACGCTCGCGAGGGTGCGTACGAGTCCGTTTGCTTGCGACTGAAGGACGCTGAGCGGGAGATTGTTTGACTGAAGGGATCCGTAGCCGTTCAGCTTACTCGGCGCGAGCATGCCGAGGCCGTGGTTGAGGGCCTTGCTTCGTGGGTGGTGAAGTTGTCCGACCTCCTGCGGGGTGAGTCTTGCCTCTGCTTGGTTGCTTGATTCCGTTTAGTAGGTTTCGCTGTCTCTGTCTTGATTGCAGTTTTTTGACTTTCGAAGTGATGGCAGGGCGAACTCGGGATGAAGAGAGGGCCGTTCAGTTGGAGATGTCGCGGCTTGATGATCCCAGAGTGCAGGCGAACAATCCCTTTTGGGCGGATGGGGCTCGTGCTCGAGCGTTTGCTTTGCTTCGTCTCCGAGTTGAGCGGGTACTGGATGCTCTCAGATACTGCCAGCGGGTATTGGGTGGTATCCATGCTGAGTTCTATCTGTTGGAGGTGGTTCCTTCGTCCCTTGAGAGGCTCTATCGCATATTTTCTCAGCCTGCGGAATTACGTCGAGTGATGGATCATCAGATTCGTGCTGGAGCCCGGGCTGCTTTGGGTTTGGTCCATAGTCATTGGCCGGGGGTGGATTTTGCTCAGGTGGTGGCGGGTCCTCCAGGCGGTAGGGATCATCCGATGAATGAGCACTACATGGTTGTAGATAGGCCTGCGCACCAGGTTGTGAGGCGAGTTTGCGAAGAGAACGACCGCCATCTGGGTGCAATTATTAAGGCGAAGTTGGAGCCTAAAGATTAGGTGCTTCCCTTCGTTGTATATGCTTCTTCTTGGTTGTATATATTCTATGCTGTCTTGGGGGGTCGTCTGCGTTTGTAGTTGTGGGGGACGTTCCTGGAGGGTTGCCGCGATTGCGGAGAACGCCTCGGGGGGTGGTTGCTTCGACGAGCCCCCGAGTGCCTACTTATTGTGCCGCGATTGCGGAGGACGCCTCGGGGGGCAGCTGCTTCGGCGAGCCCCCGAGTGCCAAGTTTTTGTGCCGCGATTGCGGAGGACGCCTCGGGTGGTGGCTTCTTCGGCGAGCCCCCGAGTGCCAAGTTAATGTGCCGCAATTGCGGAGGACGCCTCGGGGGGCGGCTGCTTCGGCGAGCCCCCGAGTGCCAAGTTAATGTGCCGCGATTGCGGAGGACGCCTCGGGGGGCGGCTGCTTCGGCGAGCCCCCGAGTGCCAAGTTAATGTGCCGCGATTGCGGAGGACGCCTCGGGGGGTGGCTGCTTCGGCGAGCCCCCGAGTGCCAAGTTAATGTGCCGCGATTGCGGAGGACGCCTCGGGGGGTGGCTGCTTCGGCGAGCCCCCGAGTGCCAAGTTAATGTGCCGCGATTGCGGAGGACGCCTCGGGGGTGGCTGCTTCGGCGAGCCCCCGAGTGCCAAGTTAATGTGCCGCGATTGCGGAGGACGCCTCGGGGGGTGGCTGCTTCGGCGAGCCCCCGAGTGCCAGCAAATTTTGGGGAAAAATATTTATGTAATACTTTTCCTGCTGTCTCTTACAAAGAGTAGGAGGGCTCTGTTGAAGACAGGTCCCTTTTGCTTAGAACGATGATGTAATTGCCTTAGGGTCCTGGTAGCTTTGTCTTCGAGTGGGTGATGTTCCATTCCTTCTGCGGGAGCGCTTCTTCTGCGAGTCCTGTGGTCCTGCTGCCTTGGTGGGCTATGAAGGCTTCTGCTATCTTGTGGAATTCCTTGTCGCATCGGTCAGATCTGACGAAACTGTCGCTGATTGTGATGACCCCGCGTGGGCCTGGCATCTTCAGCTTGAGGTAGGCGTAATGGGGTACGACCATGAAGCGAGCGAAAGCTGGTCGCCCGAGAATTGCGTGGTATTGCGACTTCCAGTCGACTACTTCAAAGTCAAGCGTTTCCTTGCGGAAGTTTGTCGCGTTCCCAAAGACTATCTCCAGGCTTATCCTTCCGAGGGGGTAGACTGCTTTTCCTGGAACGATCCCGTGGAAGGTTGTGCCTGAGGACTTGAGTGCGCTGTTTTGGATGAGCATGTCGTCGAGTGTTCGGGTGAAGATGATGTTGATACCACTGCCGCCGTCCATGAATACGCGCGACATGTCGTAATTTCCGATTCTGGCCTCGAGTACTAGCGCGGCGTGCCCTGGTTCGGGAACGACTAGCGGGTGGTCGTCCCGGGAGAAGGAGATTTCTGTCTCCGACCCGCGCAGGTACTCTGGGACGGCCAGGTGTGCGGAGGTTGCCAGGAAGACTTGTCTTGTGACTTGTTTCTACTGCCTGTTGAAAGGTCTGCCTTCTTGTATCATGTAGATCCTCCCGTGGGCTTCTGGGTACTGGTTTTCTTCTTCTGGTGTCCTTTGTCGTTCCTGGATGGCGGCCACCTGTCTTGTTGGCAGAGGGGGGGGCTGGTGGCGCATCGTGGGCGACTGGCCCAATTGCTATGCTTGCGAGTGGTCGTGCTATTGCGGCCGCGGAGCGGCATTTCTCCTCGGCCAGCTCGTTGAAGCTTCTGCAATTCCTGAGGGTGTGGGATGATCTGAGCTCTCCTCGCTCGTTTCGGAATCCGTGTATAGAGCACGGTCCGTCGAGTTGTTCCTTGTTTGCATTCCCGCAGTTCCTCGAGTGAGGCTGGTCGCTTGTATGTGGATTTGAAGTTTTCTACGAAGGCTCCTCGGAACTGGCTCCAGGAGCTGATGGATCCGCGCCGAAGATTCTTCAGCCAATGCCGAGCGGAGCTCTCGAGCATGAGCTGCACGTACTACATTGCCGTGACGTTGGTTCCTCTTTGAATTTGACTGCTTTTAGGTAGTCGTCGAGCCATGCCTCCGGCTGCTCGAGTCCGTTGTACTTTAGTGTCGTGGAGTTCAGTTTGAACCCGTTTGGCATACACGTCTCCCGTATGGCACGTGTGAAGCATAGTGCTCCACATGGCTCGATTTCCTCGTCGGAAGCCTCTTCGTCCGAGTACTCCTCACGTGCTGCGCGTCTTCGCCTGCTGCGGTTGACTCTTTTCTGCGTGATGTCGTCTCGCGCATCTCGCCGAGTGCTGTGGCGCCTGTTGCTGTCGTCACTGTCGTGTTTCTTGTACCTGTTGGGGCGCCAGCGCCTGTCGTCGTTACTGTCATTGTCGTCGTCGTCTGGTGAACCGGGGTCTCTATCCGGTGTCCTCTCGCGAGTCTGTCGTTTTGCGCTGGATTTCTTAGGTACCGAGGCATCGATGGCGTCCTTCATTATCTGCAAAGCAATGGAAGTGTAGCGATCCGTCTTGCCCTTTCTGCTTTTCTGGGCACGGGACAGGTAGTGCTGGGCGCTTATGAGTGCTTCTGCCGGAGTGAGGGGCTCTTCTTCATCGTCGTCTTCCTCTGATCTGAAATCGTCTTCCAGTTTCCGCACCACTCTCGCCCTTTCTGTCTTCCGCAGGTTGTTGAGTTTCGATCTGTTCCGGGTGGGGGAGTCGTGGCCCTGTGAGTCACTTCTGGGAGGTTGTCTGCGACTGCTTTTCTTTTCGAGTTCCGCCTTTTCTTGCTTCTCCATGGCTAGGCGCCACTGTCTCGTCTGCTGGGTTAGCTTGCCCGCTAGCTTGTTGTATGCCCTTAAATCGTCTCTTGAGGCATCTGATGGTAGTAACCTGCCGCGGGCGACTGCTTCCTTTACCATTGCCATCGATTCCTTGGACAAGAATATTTTTTCTTTGGGTGGTTCGTCTGCCGCTGCAGCCGGGGTTTGCTGCCTGCTGCGTGATGGCTGGCTGCCTTGACCGGGTGCTTGCTTCTTGCTGCTTGGCGGCTGACTTCTTTTTTGATTGCTGGGTCCTTGTTCCACCGGGGCTTTCCTTGGTATGGTCCCCGGTTATCCTAGCTGTACGACCATCTGACTGGTGTTGCGGGGACCTGCCGCCCTGTTGGTGGTTTGGGTGTCTTGACTAGTGCCCGGGTCGTCAACTCGTCCGTTGCTACCTAACGCTGGTGCGCCAACTTCTGCCATGAACACCTGTGACGGTGTCCTTGCCGCCTCCTTGCTGATACGTGTGATGGTGCTTCTCCATGTTGGGGCTTCACTCGGGCGGTTGTGAGTGGCGTGGAGCCTTGAGTTGGGTGGGCAGCTACGGCTGCCAGATAGGTTGGCCGTGCGGTCGGCGTCCGCTCCGATCACCGTTGCGGGTGTTGCCGTGGGTGCGCGGGTGCCGTCGGTGAGGCAAAGAGTCCCCCAATGGTTGATATAGATCTGATACGCTCCGAAGATCAGATTGACGCTGGAGTGTAGATCGGTAAAGACTGGCTGGAGGGCCGGGAGGTGGGCCGTGAATCCGAGGGACTCGAACAGATTGGATCTTGCCGGAGCCGTCGAGACGATGAGTGATGATGATGATGAAGCCGCCGAGATCGCGTTCCCAACCTGCGCGGTTCCCACAGATGGCGCCAATTGACGGGGATCAACCCCGGCAAATCCCATGGTCAGGGATCCTGGGTTAGTCATGAGAGGCACAGGTTGGACGATAGGTCGTCGGCAAACAGGAAGGCTCGCTCCTGCTCGATATTATTGATGAGGGAGATGCGATTACAGTGGATGCCAAGGCTGGAGCGCTCAAGGCTAGGGTTACAGGTGATATTAGATATCTTTTGTATTGCCCCTCCTAGCCCTTATATACTGGGCTAGATCTCGGGGAGTTCATCTACGTTTACAGGTAAGCTTTCCTAACCCTAGCTTGCTCCGTACGGCAGGTCTTCGCACCTTCCTTGTGAGTCGCAGACTCCTACGTCGGTGCCAATTAGCAGGCCGAGGATGTATCTTCATGGGCCTTCTGTCTTCATGGAGACCAGGTAGGCTTATCCGTAGGAGTCGTGGGGTCACCCCCTCGTCAGGTGCCGTGAGGGCTTTGGTGGAGAGAGATCTGTCTAGTCCTATGCGTGGGGGTTGAGAGCTTGTGTATTTTGATCTCCTAGGGAGGTGCCCCTACCTCGCTTTATATAGATAGCCAGGTAGGGTTTACAATAGTCCTAGTCCACTACAAGTAGGAGTACTTTTCTTGCGCCTCAAGTCTTGGTCTTCACGTCTTACTCCTTCATGTCGGTGTCCACGAGTGGGCCCCTGGTGGGCCGCGAGCCATGACACACACCAGGTACCCTCACGTAGAGGAGTCATGGGGGTAACGCCTCATCAGTAGCACCCGAGTGCCTGGGGGACTCGAAGAGTCGCGCAGGGACTCTAATATGCCTTTGTGCGTGTCTCTTTGTCGTCTTCGAGTGAGCACTCGAACCTTTCGCAATCTTCTGCTGAGGATCCATACATCATTTGCTGATGAGCAGTCGAAGCTGTCGTGATTATGCTCCCGATGGGAGTATTTGGATGATGCATCGAAATTGAAGTCTGGTTCGTCTTCTTGTTTCATCGTCAGGTGGGGAGAAGTTGCCCATTCGAGCGGTCGTCGGGTGCGCGTCTGCGCTCTCGATGGGAGTAGCCCCCGAGGCTATGTGCGACTCGTAGAGTCGCGCATAGGCTCAAGTTGTTTTTAAGCTAACCCCTTCATTCTTATCGGATGCACGAGTAGTGCTCGTCAGGTGCGCGTCAGCGCTCCCGACGGGAGTAGCCCCCGAGGCTATGTTCGACTGCTTGCAGTCGAGCATAGACTCAAGACTTCTTCGTCGTCGAGTAATTTTCATCCGAGGAAGTGCTCGACTCGGGTCTTGCGTCGTAGGCGTGAGTTGTTGTAGGGATGAGTCGTGGACGAGGAGGTTGGCGTCGCCGCGTCATGAGGGCGCCCAGCCCCCGATCATCTGGTGAGAAGGAGAAAAAGGTGTAACTGTATTAAGGTGTACTTGTGCGAAAAACAATTGTAAGGTACGATATTTGTAGACATTGCACTTTTGTCGAATGTAAAATGTAGCTGCATATACGGTTTAATCGGGTCCTTTTTTGAGTAGGCCCTCCAGCAGCAAACTCCTACCGGGTAACAGGGACGCGATGCCAGACTTGTTGAACCCGGAGACAAGAGCGGCCTTTTGGTACCCGGCCTCACTATTTTGACGAACGCGAATAAACAACATATAAAACTGACAAGATCCAAAGAATGATTTTGTAGTCCTCAGATGTTTGTGTGCGACTGCGTAGTCGTCTTTGGTGACTGATCGAGAATGTATAAAGGTTTTGGAATCATAGCATAAGAATGTAAAGAAAACTTAGATGTAGGATCGACACGGCGGAGGATGTCGAAGATGAGCAGTCGACGAGGCGAGAACGAAGTCGATGTGACGGCGATTGCGACGTTCAGCCCCCGAGTCCGCGAGCTCCCGAGTGTTGAGGCTGCGGAGTTGCGTGGCGAAGTCGTCATGATGAATTTATCCGGCGAGTGACGAGAGGACTCGATGCGGCGATTCCTGCGCGATGGAGCTCGGTACGGGAGAGCCCATTCAAAGGAGCTCGGCGCAGGATGATTTGTGTGCTTGGATTTGACGGTGCGGCGAGTGACCGAGAAGGACTCGACGCGTCGGGCGGAGTCGACGTGACGAAATTTTGCGGCGTGTATCCGCACTGGAGCCGATGAAGTTGATGTCGTTGTTGATGTCAAAAAAGTGCCAGCCCCCGAGCATTGAGTGCGTGTCGTGATTCGTCCGTGGTTGATGTAGAGGACGGAGTCGATGCCGCTGCCGTGGTCGATGTCGCGCCCGTAGACGCGCGCAGCCTGAGTCCGGAATCTGTTGCGGCGATGGTTTCGACTGCATTTTTCTTCTTCTTCGATCTGGATCTTCATAGTGAATCATTGTCGATGTAGTCGCCGAGTCGTCGAGTTCTCGATTTCTCGTCGTGTGCTGTTGTTGTAGCCGTTTGAGTCAAGGTAGAAACATTGGTGAGTCATCCATGGCGTGTCGAGTTGGAGTAGAAGCCTTGTGGGTCAATATTGAACCCGAATTCGCGATTGGAAATTCGCGATCTCGCGTAGATCCAAAAACGCGTTGCAGTGCGAGAGCCTCTGACAGAGATCTAACCGTTGGAATTTTCTGAACTTTTTTGTGCTGATGAGGGATTGTATCCCGCATGCTTTCACCAGAGGGATCTTCGAGTTGATATACGAGCTAATGTCAGGAATTTATCTTCTATAGTCGCATGGAGTTCCGTCAAATTCTATAGTCGCCGACGGAGATCCAGCCGTTGGAATTCGCTGAAATTTTCACAAATTTTCGAAAAATGGATTTCGCATCATTCCACCGATGGGATCGTCGAGATGAGTTCCGAGTCGCCGTCGCGAGTGCCCGCAACACGGCCGTTTTTCTGTCCTGTAGGCTGCGCGTGAGCGCTTTTGTTGATGTCGATCTTCGAGTGGCGCGCTCGAAAATTTTCTTGTTTTCTCCTTGAGCTTGATGTAGATCTTGATGTAGTTGTTGAAGAAGCCGAGGGATACAAACAGATCGGAACCTGCTCGAGTCATGGAGTCGACGAGTGTTGAAGGAGTCGTTGTCTTGACGGTTGCTGGTGACGAGGCCGCCGAGATCGCGTTCGCAACCTGTGGGGTTCCCACAGACGGCGCCAATTGACGGGGATGTACCCCGGAAAATCCCATGGTCAGGGACCCTGGGTTAGTCATGAGAGGCACAGGTTGGACGATAGCTCGTCGGCTAACAGGAGGATACGTTCCTGCTCGATGTTATTGATTGGAGATGACGATTACAAGGGAGCCAAGGCTAGCGCGCACAAGGCTAGGGTTACAGATTGTGTATTGCTTCCTCTCGGACGGCGGACAAACGACACATGGGGCACGATTTACCCAGCTTCAGGCCCCCAGAGGAGAACCCTACATGCTGCTTGTCTGATCTTGTATTGATGATGATGTACAGAGGTGCCGTGAGGGCTTTGGTGGAGAGAGATATGTCTAGTCCTATGCGTGGGGGTTGAGAGCTTGTGTGTTTTGATCTCCTAGAGAGGTGCCCCTACCTCGCTTTATATACATAGCCAGGTAGGGTTTACAAGAGTCCTAGTCGACTACAAGTAGGAGTCCTTGTCTTGCGCCTCAAGTCTTTGTCTTCACGTCTTACTCCGTCATGTCGGTGTCCACGAGTGGGCCCCTGGTGGGTCGCCAGCCATGAAACGCACTAGGTACCCTCACGTAGAGGAGTCGTGGGGGTAACCCCTCGTCACCTAGCTTATCATCCTTATTCTGACTTTGTACCTTTCAGTCCACTATATACTGCCTCCCCTTTCCATTTGATACAAATGCATAAATGCTTAGTAGCAGACGTAAGATTCGCGGGTATGCTAGATACTCACCCTTGCTTTATTTCTCCCTTTTTGTTTTGCTTGATCGGCTGCTGCATTCAACGTTGGAGCCCAGGAGCAGGAGATCCCCGATGCTGACCACCGCAACATGAAGATCCCCGATGCCTTCTACGACGTTGAGTTCCCCGTTGCCCAGGAGTAGTTTGGAGGTTCCTAGGTAGGAGGCCTCGCCTTTTTTATGATTGTTGTTTTTGTGCTAGCCTTCTCAAGGCAAATCATGTGTACCCCGTGTCTGTACTCAGATACTATTTCTTCCGCTAACTTGGTGCTTTCGAGCTGTTGTACTCGAGCCCTCGTGGCCCCTGGCTTGTATTATACAGCTTGTATTATTTTATTTATAGAGTTGTGTTGTGATATCTTACCATGAGTCCCTGATCTTGATCGTGTACCTTGCATGTATGATTACCGTATGATGGTACGAATTAACGCCCCCTCGTTGGTTACCTGAAGTGGAAGGTTGAGATGTAGACAGCAGCAAGTTTCCCTTAGTGAAGATACTAAGGTTGAGTGTCGAACAGTAGGACTCCAACAGATACAAGAAGGTGGTGAAGTGAACAATGGCGTCGTTTACAACCGAAGGTTGCTAACTTCACCTGGACCTGCACACACAGCAAATAACTTTGCTTCCCAACGAGTACAAAGGAGTTGTCAGTTCCTCCGGCCTTGTTGTTTACAAAGGATAAAACGCACGGGATAATAATGATAGTGATAGCAACGGAAAAGTAAATAAAGCAGTAAATTGATAGTGAGTGTAAACAGTATTGGAAATATGGACCGGGGTCCTATGATGTTCACTAGTGACGTCTCTCTTCCAAAAGACGATAAAATAGCCATGCGAGATAAACAAATTACAGCTGGGCAATTGGCAGGATTATGTGCGCAGACCAATGCTAATTTTTCTATAAAGAAAGGAAGAGGATCAAAAGCATGGGCGGTACGCCAAGACAAGTAGACCGAAATCCATCTGCATCTACCTACTAATCATCCACCTTGAGATATCTATCCAGAACATCTCGCTGGTATTAAGTTGCGAATCCCACCCAAAGTGTAAACTCAAAGCAACAGACAACTGCATTAAAGACTTTGCGTAAAGTAAACAATCCTTGCACCCGCAAGTACAAGCACCGTTGTTTTCCCCCTTGTGGCAACATCACATCCCCTAGACTCATGTTTCTGTCACTCAAGGTAGTCATCGGGGGGGCATGAACCCACAATCATGCATAACGCTCCCTCTTGGAGTCACTACCTACTACTTGGACAAAGCAATAAACAGCAACGGAGAACATGCAAGAATTACTCTAAAACATAAATATAAAAGAGGAGAATCAAATATATTACTCAAACACAATCTGAACATAATCTCATAATCCATCGGATCCCAGCAAACTCAGCATAGCAACAACAGAAATATTACATAAGTGCCTCGATCATGTAGGGAAGCTCACGAGGTCTAATCCATGAAGAACAAAGAGGGGAGGAGAACATCACATAGCTACTGATCATACACCCATGGTCCAAGGTGGACTACTCACGGTTCATCCGGGAAGCATCCATGGTGGTGGAGAAGCTCCCGGAGGTGGTTCCTCCCTCCAGCAGGGTGCCGGGAAGAGGTCTTCTGGTGCTCCCGATCTTGGAAGTGCGGCGGCGGCGGAAAAGAGGAGAGATCGCGAAAAAGGGTTCCCGTCATGGGGCTTTCTTGTCACGAGGAATAAATAGGAGAAGGGGGGCAGCCAGGGGTTTGCTGGGAATAAATAGGTCAAGGTACGCGTCAGGGGCAGGCCGCGCCAGCTGGCCGCCTGGGCCACTGGTGGCCCCCCTTGGTCAGCCCCAGGTGCCCATGGGTCACTTTTGACGTGGAAATTTCGATTCTTATTTTTTTGGAATTTTTCTGATAACTTCACTGTTGAGAAAATTTCGAGGTTCAAAAAGCTGCGAAACTTTCTGAAAACTTGAAACAATAATAAAAAATGTGAAGCTTCAAAAACATAAAAAACTTGGTACAACAAAGAGAGAAAAAGCTAAGGAAAATGAAAACATAACAAGCTTCACTTTTTTCCTATATAAAACATGCTAGCTAGCAAGGTTGATCAAGTCTTACCAACAAACCGGCGATATATAGAGCAAAAAGTCTCACCTCTTATGAAGTGATCATTGCACCTTTACTTTAATGGACATTGTCCCCACCATAATGGTTTTGTATTTGTGGTGCACATGTAGAGGACAATCCCATTATCCAATCTTCATGGTCTCGATATTCTCTATAGAGTTAAGGCCATGTATTTTGTCGATCTTCTTTGGAAAATACATCGTGTGTTCTTTATCATCAACGTTGAAGGTGACCTTTACTTTATTGCAATCAATAATAGCACCTGCGGTGTTAAGAAAATGTCTACCAAGAATAATGGACATGCTCCCATCCTCGAGCATGTCAAGCACAACAAAATCTGTAAGGATTAAGCAATTTGCAACTTCAACAGGAACATCCTCACAAATACCAATCGGGACGGTTGTTGACTTGTCACCCATCTAAAGAGAGATATCTGTTGGGATTAGTTTTTCTAAACATAGCCTCTTATAAAGAGAAAAATGCATGACACTCACTCCTGCTCCAAGGTCACATAAAGCGGTTTTGACACAATAATTTTTTATGGAGCAAGGAATTTTAAGAAAAATAGGTTTCATCCATTCACAAAATTTATTATAGTGCTCTTCTTCTTTGGTTTTGGGAGATTGTCTGGAAAGGGCATGTGTTTCTGTACCCATGGTTCTCTTTCCTTCCCGTGTCTTCTTGCGATGAAGTCTTCTCTAGTATATGATACGCGAGAGAGGATTTCTTCTCGCCCTTCGTTGGCTACCCCAAGTGGAAGGTAAGATGCAGCGTAGCAGCAAGTTTCCCTCGAGGTTGAGTATCGACCAGTAGGACTTCGGCGAGGATAAGTAGCTGTCAGCGGCGCACCTGACGCGTACCTTGACCTTCACACAACACAATTAAATTTGCTGCCAACAAAGTTCAGAGAGGTTGTCAATCTCTCTGGTCTTGTTGTTTACAAAGGATAAAAAACACAGGATAATGTTATTGATAGCAACTGAAAGTAAAAGCAATAAAGTAAATGAGCGTGTAAACAGTGATGAGAATATGGACCGGGGTCCTATGATGTTCACTAGTGATGTCTCTCTCTCAAAAGACGATAAAAGTGCTATGCGAGGTAAAAAAATTACAAACGGGCAATTGACAGGATTATAAACGCACCACAATGCTAACTATGCTACAAAAGAAAGGAAGAGGCTCAAAAGCATGGGCAGTACGCCAAAATAAGTAGACCGAAATCCATCTGCATATACTACTAATCATCCACCTTGAGATATCTATCCAGAACATCTCGCTGGTATTAAGTTGCAAGGCCCACCCAAAGTGTAAACCCAAAGTAACAGACAACTTCATTAAAAGAACTTTGCGTAAAGTAAACAATCCTTCTAACCGCGGTTACAAGCACCGTTGTTTTCCCCTTGTGGCCACAGCACATCCCCTAGACTCATGTTTCTGTCACTCAAGCGTGTCATTAGGGGGCATGTAACCACAATCGAGCATAACTTTCCCTGTTGGAGTCACTACCTACCACTTGGCCAAATCATAAATAGCAACAAAGAACATGCAAGAATTACTTCAGAAAAAATACAAAAGATAAGAACCAATTATATTACTCTATCACAATCTGAACATAATCTCATAATCCATCAGATCCCATCAAACTCAGCATAGCAAAAGCAGAAAGAATTACATATGTGCCTCGATCATGTAGGGCAGCTCACGAGGTCTAAACCATGAACAACAAAGAGGGGAGGAGAACATCACATAGCTACTGATCACGGACCCATGGTCCAAGGTAGACTACTCACGGCACATTCGGGAAGCGTCCATGATGGAGGAGAAGCTCTCGGAGGTCGATCCTCCCTCCGGCAGGGTGCCGGGAAGGGTCCTGACGGTGCTCCCGATCTTGGAAGCGCGGCGGCGGAACAGAGGAGAATTTGCGAAATAGGGTTATGTCTTTGGAGTTTCCCCGTGACGGAGAATAAATAGGCGAAGGGGGGCAGCCAGGGGGGCCACCAGGGGTCCAGGCGCCCCCCTGGCGCGGCCAGGCCCCTGGCCGCCTGGGCCCCTGGTGGTGGCCCTGTGGCCAACTTGGGTGCTTCTGGAAGACTCTGTTGCGCTAATTTTTTATCCGAATTTTCCCAAATTTTTGGAGCATTTTTAATATGGGGGAAACCTGGAATAGAAAAACAACAGAAAACAGGAACTGGCACTGGGTGCACTGAGTTAGTAGGTTAGTCCAAATATGATCAAAAGTTTATGAAAGTGTATCTAGATCATAGCAACATCACACAAAACATGCATGGAGCGAGAAAAAATTAACGATACGTTTGAGACGTATCAACATCCCCAAGCTTAATTCCTGCTCGTCCTCGAGTAGGTAAATGATAATAGGCATAATTTATGTGGTGACATGCTAGCAACCATATAAGGACTTTGAAAATTAAAGCAATCAAGGTATGTAATTCAATTCAAGTCATAACATTCAAGAATCTATATTAGCATTGAAAAAAGCAACGAAAGAACATTAGGTGCAAGAGCTCTTGCTATCTGTGACTCGAATGTCTCCAAATGGTGTTTGCGTGTAAGAAGGGGGATAGGGAATACGAGAAAAAAATATTATTGTTGAGAACTCAATTTACTAAAGTTTCACACTTGGTCTTCTTTGGAATCTTATCTTGACTCGTGCCCAGAACACTAGCCAGGTACAAGTCAATTTGATCCACTCCTTTTCGATATTTTGAGCACTCATGCAATTTAACAACCCAGTTCATCACAAACCGGAGTCTCTGTGCATTCTGTGCTAGTCCCTCGATCAATAGCTAGCACACACAGTACAAGATGTAATATCAAGAATAAACCACATGTCAGAAATATTACATCGAAGATCCAGTATTACAATAAATCATACCTGCATAGCTCAAGGCTAGCTTACAAATAGAATACAGTGGAAAAACAATAAAATCTTCGTGGCGTCCATCAACTCCACCGGCAAGTTGAGTATAGACATCGTAACCCTACAGCGCATCACTTACTCGTTGTATACAATCCTTCAACACCGAAGGTTACAGCCCGACAACGGGTCAGTACATCTGATTTGTACGGCAAGTCACACGAAAAAATATAACAGACCTATCGCTACATGCAAGGATAAGTCAAAGGAAAGGCTTATGGTTTTATTTTGCAAAAAACTGATTTTTCCCAATCTACCTAGTCAAAATTTTAGTTTAACATCTACTTAAGATTGAACTGGGCACACCAGTTCCAATCCACACCCTTTATTAAATCTTGCCCACTCAAATTTATTATGGTGATTCATCTGTCAAGATCCTCCAGTAACAGTAATGTCTAGTAGCTCAAGGATGTCCATAACCGGGGACACGGCTAATCATGATTAGTTTTTACTCTGCAGAGGTTAGTACACTTTTCCCGCTGGACTCAACCCGAATATTGAGACGAAGTCTTTCAGAAGAGGTCACCTACACCCAATGGCAAGCCAGTACCACCTATCACATCTACATCTGCTAGCTTTGCACGGGAGAGGCTTCCTACATCGTACTCAACTAAGCCAGAGCCCATATGGCTAGCGGCTGTACATGGAAGCTCATAGTCACCAAGTATGTCTGATCTTTTTGAGCCTGGACGGCGCCCACTTATGTTCAGAGGGTAGATACCATGACGTACTGTCGACCACCAAAACCAACCATTAGGGGTACAACCTGGTCTTGCCTTAGATAAGGAACGAGCCCCGAGGAAGCACTCCCTGCCCGTCCAGAGTTGAATTATATTTAAGGTTGTTAGTCAAATCATTAAATCCTCACACAACTCAATGTAATCTCAAACCAATCCACGTCTACAAGCATAGCAATATATAACCAACACGAACTAGGGCGACAAAGAATACATGATCAGATCATATGGCTATCCTACCAGGTTTGCAACAATAATAATATAAAACTTCCCACACATGCATACGATGATATTTGCTACATGCATAAGTAAAAATATAGGTTGTGAAATGGTCAAAGTATGACTTGCCTTGTACATTCGATGAAGTTCTTCGCTCTCACGTTCCAGTCAACTCTACTCGTCACACTCGGAGCAATCTATCGTAAAGGAAAGATACCACATAAGCAATCACGCATAAAGGAACCAAAAGTTTAACAAATCAAACAAAAAGATTTTAGCAACAAAACAAAAGCTTTGAAGCGCAAGGGCGTCGATGTGCTCGAAGTGATCGGTGGAACGTGAACTCGAGAGAGTCGACAGATAAAGAACTATCGGTAAAGAATTGTGATCATGGACATTATGAATTCAAGGTGAATATCATGCCCACATGAATAGTGTATGAATCTTACCGATAACATGTCTCCAATGATCCGATATGCAACAAGAATCACGTGAAACGGAATACTACAACACAGGTCATAGCAGGTTCAAATTTGAATTGAATTTGACCTTAAACAGATCAAGAAACTTGTGAATTTTTGTGTACACATGCTATAGACCGAAATTACATGGAACGAGTGATCCAACGCAAAAAGAATCACTCGATTTGGATCAACGGTTTAAAAGATACGGACTCCGGGATTTGAATTTTAATTTGAAATAAATTCAAATTCAAAAGTGTGCAAAGTGTGAACAGTTGATTTCATACTAAAGTACAGAACAACATGAGCACGTAGGAGAAAGTTGCACCTCAATCCGACGCACGGTGAAGGAGATATTGCGAGTACGGCGCTGGGGTCTTTTCTGCCAAAAGGACCTGTTCGCAAAAAAATATTTCCCCGAAAAAGCGATCGGGTCCCTGGCGGCGGATCTGAACTCCGGCGAACTCGGCGTGGAGGCGGAGTCCGGCGAGGTTGCTGCGTGGGGAAGGTGGCCGACCGGTGAGGGGCGCTCCGGAGAGTGGGAGGCGCGGCGCGGCTCAGGCTCGGGCGGCCGCCGAGCGGCTCGCGGCGGCGCGGTGCCGTGGTGGGCGGCGCACGGGAGGCGCGACGCAAGGAGGCGGGGTGGCGGCGCCGGGGCATGGGAGGAGGCGGCGGCTCGGGGAGGCGGCGTACGCGGGCGGTGGCGGCGGCGTCCTGCGGCATGGTCGCGGGGTGGCGGGGCGAGCGGCGGCGGCGACCGGCGAGGTCCGGCGATGCGGGGCCCGGCAGCGGCGGGTCCCGCTAGGGTTTTTTTTGAAGAAAAAGGAAAAAGAGAAAAGGAAAAAAATTCTGGATTTCTATTTATAGGCAGAGGAGAAAAAAACGGGTCCGTCTTGGACTCCAATTGCGCTCGGGTGCGGAAATAAGCTATTGGGCCGGCTGGTACGAGTTTTCTTTTTATTTAAAATCACCAACTTCAAACAATAATACAAAAATAAATACACATCAGAAAAATATGAAATAAATTTCTAAATTCATCTAATAATCTAAAGAAAATTATGCAATGAACATATTTTCCAAAAAGGTAAATAAAAATAAATGCATTTTTCAATGACTTTATTTAAATATAAAATACTTTTAATAAATTATATAAAATCCAATAAATTATTAACAATATTTTCATTTGGTCAAAAGTATTGATAAACCATTTCTAAATAATAAGGTATAAATTTTAACATTGTCACACCAATAAATAATTTGGTAAAATAAAAATATCCCATTGGAATATTTTTTTAACTCTTTTAAAATATTTAATAAATCATTTCAATGAAATAAAAACTCTCTTAGCATTATAAAATCCCTAAAATAATTTTAGAGTTATTTATAATACTCATAATAAATATTAAAAACTTTAAAGTACTATTCTAAATATTTTCCAACTTTATTAAAAAGGGGATAAGTCATTTTGTATCCTCTCAAATGAATTTCCTTGAGTTGAAAAATGTTTTGAATATTCAGAAGAATTCCAATAATGATATAAACATTTTCCAACGTTTTAATATGTTGAAGGAGTCATATTACCTTCTCTCATTTTGTTTTGTTGGTTTTGTTTTACAATAATAAATTCCAAAAACACCAATTATGAATATTAGGGAAAGTCCTTTTATTCCCTCTCATTTTAATATTCATTTAAACACCAAAAGTTTTAAGTCCTAGTGGAAATCAAACATATCAAGCAAACAATCATTATGATAATTAATTTATTAACATTCCAAAATTTGGAAAATTTTGGGATGTTACAAACTACCACCCTTAAAAGGAATCTCGTCCTCGAGATTTGAAAAGGCTAGAAAGAAATGGTTAGGGTTTGGGTCTTCATGACAGTCCACCGATCCGCTGATGTTCCAGGGTGCTACCACCCTTAAAAGGAATGCGACGTGGTCTTCAAAATCTTAATCCATCGATGACATCCTTCGTACATTCCTCGTACTCCTTGGAGATCTTGAATCCTTAGCAAAAGGGGAGTCTTCCGTATACTGAACCTTAATGGCTGACAGTTAGGCGTCCATACTAAGCAACTATCGAATCCCTCATGGTGGTCATCAAGAATACTTTTACGGGTTACCTGCAGGAAACGGTCTTGGTCCATACTCACCGTATAATTTACCATTATTAACGATAATCTTATATAGGGGTCAAACATCATACCATTCTATGGTTCAGGCTTAACCTCGTCGTCTCTCTGCTATAGGTAAGTCACTCAAGATTTACTATCCCGCATAGCAAGAGCGAATAATAAGAGTAGTCGTCATGGTGATCAATCCATTCCGCACCAAAATCATTACCTTGTATATGGTTTAGCGAATCTCGTAGTCTAACACTTGGTCATCCTCACAAGCATTGCAGAAATTCCTCTTGATCTTGAACTGGGTTCAAATAAATCCATGGTTCTGCAAGCCAAACAAAACATCTATCGTTCCTTCACAACACTCAGGTTTGCGCAAACTACTAAGAACGTGTACTGGTGAACTAGAACTTCCTCCAGGGTTCTTCCTTCAGAAATATTGTGCTTGATTGTTGTAAGATCCTGGCACATTGGGTTAACTTTGAACTCATCATCGGTTGCATCCATCTTTATTCTAGCCTTGACATTAGCAGCCATTGTAGTAGCTTCTTCAGTTTAGGGATCAGGATGAGGGGGAATAGAATGTAGATAGAGAGGTAGAGAGAGCGAGGTAGAGATACCCATACAAACATCACACTAGTTTTGAAAATATAAATTTTGACGTGTAGCTGTCGGTAAAAACAAGAAATAACAGCTCACAGAAACGATCTAACAGTAGAAACTTGAATCTTTCAGGTCTTCGGGTCTTCAATGACGGTAGCTTCAGTTTCGCGTTGTTGAAGTAATCTTCGTATCGTTGAGTCACTTGTGAACTCATTCTTGTTGTGGTTGTGTCTTCTTCAATCTTGAAGAATACTAAATACATGAGGGTCTAAGGTAACGTAAAATTATTCTACTCGCATAGAAGAAACACAAAGGACCACACACCACATCAATCAAAGACATATCAGGGCCACAGGGCACAAGACAAAACTTAACAAAACAATCATGACATAAAACATCTAGTTCATCCATAGAAGAAAAACACACATCGATCCACATCTCCATCTAACATTAAAAGGTAACAACGTACATTTAGTAGACACCTACGAATGTCTATCCTCCAATTGGCCAAACATAAGCTTCTTCAAGTCACCATCCTTGCTTCCACGTTCACAACTTCTTCTTCCCCTTCAATTCAGGACACATGTTGGCGTAATGTCCCATATTCTTGCACCGGAAACACTGAATTTGGCTAATGTCCTTCTTTTTCTTCCTCACGGGTGCTTCCTTCAACTCTTGGATAATTTTCTCCATTCCTTCCTTTTGATGTTGAATCACTTGTTGTGTAATGATGAAAAATGGACACTGAGCGGGGTAATGATCATTTCCTTAGCACATAAAACATGTGGCTTGAGCAGTGGGACATTCTTCACCCCAGTGAATTTCTTCACAAAAGGGAAATCCCTCTTGGTGTCCTTCGTATGAGTGTCTGGCTTCTCCGCAAATTTTGCAGCCACGGGGTCTCTTAAGGTTTACCGTCATTTGCGTCGGGGCGACAAGGCGGGATCCCAAGAAAATCTTTTTAAATTCCTTCCAAGTAATCTTCTTTCGTGATTCGTCAATCGTTTGGTGCATTCTCCACCAAGTAGCAGCCTCTTCTACCAAGTACTTAACAGCATAGGGGACCATGTCCTCACTTCCAACCTTGTTTATCTTCATGTGCTCCTCCATACTACGAATCCATTGCTCCACCTTCAGTCTAGTCATCGCCCCAGAAAAGGTGAGTCCTACTTCATACTCCATCTATTGAGCCCAAACGACAAGGGTTAGGGGCAACTAGGATACAAACAAGAAAACAAATCTAAAGGTAGCACCAAGCATAAGCACACAAACAAGAATAAGGAAACACAGCTACATGCAAACAACATCAAATAACATCAATAAATACAGTCACGAAAATCCCACTACACAAAAACACTAGGGTAAGGTCATATGTGCAAGACATACGATCTCATCATACTACGCGCAATTCGTTGAACTAACTTCACCTAAAATTGGTGGTCTGAATCTAATGCTTCATCCTTTTCAGCTAAGCTGATCTTGAAGATCCTCTCGTAGTATGAAAACTCATTAAACCCCATAGGATACTTCTTCTAGTTCTGGTACTGGTAACTTCAATTGATCCCTGAGGTTGATGATGTACTTCTTCAAAAGTCATGTCTTCAGGGGCATAAGAAACTCAGAGGGGTATTTACATTAAAACAAGATAAGAAGTTTAGAAGATGAATAATAGATGAGAGATACTAGTGGAGAGAGTAGATAACCAAAGAATGATAAAATATTTTTGTTCCTATGGCTTTTCCTATCCATTTTTTCTAGGGTCACGACCTACAGTCAACATGGGCTCTGATACCATCTTTAACGACCCGGTTCATCACAAACGGAGTCTCTGTGCATTCTGTGCTAGTCCCTGGATCAATAGCTAGCACACACAGTACAAGATGTAATATCAAGAATAAACCACATGTCATAAATATTACATCGAAGATCCAGTATTACAATAAATCATACCTGCATAGCTCAAGGCTAGCTGACAAATAGAATACAGCGGAAAAACAATAAAAGCTTCGTGGCGTCCATCAACTCCACCGGCAAGTTGAGTATAGACATCGTAACCCTACAGCGCATCACTTACTCGTTGTATACAATCCTGCAACACCGAAGGTTATAACCCGACAACGGGTTAGTATATGTGATTTATAGGGCAAGTCACACGAAAAAAATATAACAGACCTATCGCTGCATGCAAGGATAAGTCAAAGGAAAGGATTATGGTTTTATTTTGCAGAAAGCTGATTTTTCCCAATCTACCTAGCCAAAATTTTAGTTTTACTTCTACTTAAGATTGAACTGGGCACACCAGTTCCAATCCACACCCTTTGTTAAATCTTGCCCACTCGAACTTATTATGGTGATTCATCTGTCAAGATCCTCCAGTAACAGTAATGTCTAGTAGCTCAAGGATGTCAAAAACCAGGGACACGGCTAATCATGATTAGTTTTTACTCTGCAGAGGTTAGTACACTTTTCCCGCTGGACTCAACCCGAAAATTGAGACGAAGTCTTTCAGAAGAGGTCACCTACACCCAATGGCAAGCCGGTACCACCTATCACATCTACATATGCTAGCTTTGCACGGGAGAGGCTTCCTACATCGTACTCAACTAAGCCAGAGCCCATATGGCCAGCGGCTGTACATGGAAGCTCCTAGTCACCAAGTATGTCTGATCTTTTTTAGCCTGGACGGCGCCCACTTACGTTCAGAGGGTAGATACCATGACGTACTGTCGACCACAAAAACCAACCATTAGGGGTACAACCTGGTCTCGCATTACATATGGCACGAGCCCCCAGGAAGCACTCCCCGCCCGTCCAGAGGTGAATTATATTTAAGGTTGTTAGTCAAATCATTAAATCCTCACACAACTCAATGTAATCTCAAACCAATCCACGTCTACAAGCATATCAATATATAACCAACACGAACTAGGGCGACAAAGAATACAGGATCAGATCATATGGCTATCCTACCAGGTTTGCAGCAATAATAATATAAAACTTCCTACACATGCATACGATGATATTTGCTACATGCATAAGTAAAAATATAGGTTGTGAAATGGTCAAAGTATGACTTGCCTTGTACATTCGATCAAGTTCTTCGCTCTCACCTTCCAGTCAACTCTACTCTTCACAATTGGAGCAATCTATCGTAAAGGAAAGATACCACATAAGCAATCACGCATAAAGGAACCAAAAGTTTAACAAATGAAACACAAAGGTTTTAGCAACAAAACAAAAGCTTTGAAGTGCAAGGGTGTCGATGTGCTCGAAGTGATCGGTGGAACGTGAAATCGAGAGAGCCGACAGATAAAGAACTATCGGTAAAGAATTGTGATCATGGACATTATGAATTCAACGTGCATATCATGCCCACATGAGAATTGTATGAATCTTACCGATAATATGTCTTCAATGATCCGATATGCAAAAAGAATCCCGTGAAACGGAATACTACAACACAGGTCATAGCAGGTTCAAATTTGAATTGAATTTGACTTTAAAATGATCAAGAAACTTGTGAATTTTTGTGTACACATGCTACAGACCGAAAGTAAATGGAACGAGTGATCCAACGCAAAAAGAATCACACGATTTGGATCAACGGTTTAAAAGATACTGACTCCAGAATTTGAATTTGAATTTGAAATAAATTCAAATTCAAAAGTGTGCAAAGTGTGAAAAGTTGATTTCATGCTAAAGTACAGAACAACACGAGCGCGTAGGAAAAAGTTTCACCTCAATCCAACGCACGGTGAAGGAGATATTGCGAGTACGGCGCCGGGGTCCTTTCTGCCAAAAGGACCTGTTCACCAAAAAATATTTTCCCGAAAAAGCGATCGGGTCCCTGGCGGCGGATCTGAACTCCGGCGAACTCGGCGTGGAGGCAGAGTCCGGCGAGGTTGCTGCATGGGGAAGGTGGCCGGCCGGTGAGGGGAGCTCCGGCGCGGCTCCGGCTCGGGCGGCCGGCGAGCGGCTCGCGGCGGCGCGGTGCCGTGGCAGATGGCTCACGGGAGGCGCGGCGCAAGGAGGTGGGTTGGCGGCGCCGGGCGTGGGCTGCGGCGACGGCTCGGGCGCGGAGACGGCGGACGCGGGCTGTGGCGTGGCCGCGCGGTGGCGTGGCGAGCGGCGGCGGCGACCGGCGAGGTCCGGCGATGCGGGCCCCGGCGTCGGCGGGTCCCGCTAGGGGTTTTTTTTAAGAAAAAGGAAAAAGAGAAAAGGAAAAAAATTCTAGATTTCTATTTATAGGCAGAGGAGAAAAAAAAACGGGTCCTTCTTGGACTCAAATTGCGCTCGGGTGCGGAAATAAGCTATTGGGCCGACTGGTACGAGTTTTCTTTTTATTTAAAATCACCAACTTCAAACAATAATACAAAAATAAATACACATCAGAAAAATAGGAATTTTTTTTTCTAAATTCATCTATTAATATAAAGAAAATTATGCAATAAACATATTTTCCAAAAATTTAAATAAAAATAAATACATTTTTAAATGACTTTATTTAAATATAAAAAACTTTTAATAAATAATATAAAATCCAATAAATTATTAACAATATTTTTATTTGGTCAAAAGCATTGACAAACCATTTCTAAATAATAAGATACAAATTTTAAAATTGTCACACCAATAAATAATTTGGTAAAATAAAAATATCCCATTGGAATATATTTTTAACTCTTTTAAAATATATAATAAATCATTTCAATGAAATAAAAACTCTCTTAGCATTATAAAATCCCTAAAATAATTTTAGAGTTATTTATAATACACATAATAAATTTTAAAAACTTTAAAGTAATATTCTAAATATTTTCCAACTTTACTAAAAAGGGGATAAGTCATTTTATATCCTCTCAAATGAATTTCCTTGAGTTAAAAAATGTTTTGAATATTCAGAAGAATTCCAATAATGATTTCAAACATTTTGCAACGTTTTAATATGTTGAAGGAGTCATATTACCTTCTCTCATTTTGTTTTTTTGGTTTTGTTTTACAATAATAAATTCCAAAAACACCAATTATGAATATTAGGGAAAGTCCTTTTATTCCCTCTCATTTTAATATTCATTTAAACACAAAAGTTTTAAGTCCTAGTGAAAATCAAAGATATCAAGCAAACAACATTATTATAATTAATTTATTAACATTCCAAAATTTGGAAAATTTTGGGATGTTACATGCAATGGATGAGTGTAAGCATGAGAGTTGACACTTATGGATGGCAAAGAGAGAATATGGTCGAGGAGGAAGTAAAAAAGGTGAGAAAGTCTCACATCAATGAGGATAATCATAGGCGAGAAGGCCAAATGATAGATATGATGTGGGGAGTAGGGATTGCCATGCAACAAATGCACATATGAGCCGAAAACTCTCCAATGGAACTAGTGGAGGCTCATCCTTGGAATATGCAAGCCAAGTTCTATAGTGTGAAGGTCCCCACATAGCTATATGCATGATCATCTCTATGGAGTACAAGGATAAGAGGGAGTACTAGTGTGGATCTTTCAAAAGGATAGTAGTGTTGCCTCTTTCTCTCTTTTTATTTCTTTTTCTCTTTTTTCTATTTTTGTATTTTTTTGGTGGCCTCAATGGCTCTTTCTATTAACTCTCATTTGTCCTCTTTGGGATCTTTTATTTTGTCCACTTTGGGATCTTTTCCTCACTTAAGGGCAACACTCTAATTTAAAAGAGGGTATAGAAGATCTTTCACACTTTACAAGGTACTCAAATCATAAAGAAGATGTAGCTATCATGATGTATGCAATGTATGACGCTGCCAGTGTAACAGGAACATGTATGACATTAAGATCAAGTCATGAAGAGGTGGAAGTTGCATGACAATATATCTCGGAAAGGCTATGGAAATGCCTTGATAAGTAGGTATGGTGGCTGTTTTGAGGAAAGATATAAGGAGGTTTATGATGACAGAGTGTATCATGGCAAGGGTTTGGATGTACCAGCGAAGGTGGACGCCAACTCTCGGAGTGAGAAGAGGCAATGCACGGCACAGGAGAGGCTAGCAAATATGAGGAGGTGGAAGTGTCAACTTTCAATACTCACATTAGTCTGAAGAACTCATGCACTTATTATCGGTAACTCTCAATCTAATGAGGAGGTTCACAAAGAGACAAGTACCCTGAGGTGGAGTGTATGGGGGTTTGGTTATCCTTGCGCATCCTCGACTCATGGTACGTGAGTGTACTCTAATATCCGATCCCTCAAAAGATTAGCGATCCATCTAGTAGCTAGAGTTCTCAACTAGTTTTGTAGGTTTTTGAAAATAAACACGGATCGCCTAAAATACGACACCTATCACTAATAGGCTAGAGCTCTTGACACCGAAAGTTCAAACATTACTCACATCAATACCTCAAAACTATTGCAAGTTACTACTAAAATTAAATAGCAATCTCAATTACCTACTCTCAAGACAAGACACAACTCCGTGCAACAACCAACTCTCTTAACAAGATAAACATGAAAACTAAAGAGAGTTCCAACAATAAACTAAACAAACGCCAAGGCTCTTGCTAAAGACAAACTAAGACTAAAACTAAACATTGCAGTAGCTACAAAAAGATAAAGAACACACAACAGCAAAAAGATAGGCATGAAGAATCCTATGATGTGTTCTAGATTTTGAAAGTGGAGCATGTTTATCTCCCACAAAAAGTAAGACGGGATCTAACTTGTTATGAACAGCAAGCAAAGATAAAGAAAACTAAAATAAAACCTAAGAGCGAGACGCTCCAAGCATAGCACATAACACATGAAGTGATAAAAATATAGTGAGACGAAGGACGAACTGATGATTGTTAATGGAGAAGGGGATGCTCGGGGGCATCCCCGAGCTTAGACGCTTGAGTCTCCTTGAATATTTATTGGGGATTCATGGGGGCATCCCCAAGCTTGAGCGCTTGACACTCCCGAATCTTCTTTCATCATCTTCCATCGCACACTTGAAAACTCCCTTCATACACAACTCATCATAAGCTGATTAGAGAGGTTAGTACCCTTAATAAATAATTTTTTCCCCACTGTATATAAATATATTCTTGAAGAGCTACTGTTTCTCAATATTTCCAAAAGGTTTTTGCAAAAAAAATCAAGCATAAGGTTTGCAAAAGTTAGGAGAGACAAAACGTGGCAGAATCTGTGAAAAACAGAACAACAGGTAGTAAAGAATCTTTTAGGGGAACTTCTGCAACTCAAATCAAAAAACTCAGAACATACGAAAGTTCCGTGATTGTATAGAGCACGCTGTGTAAAACATTCAGGTAAAAAAGATGAACTGGTGATTTATTCTGATTTTTCCCGTCACGAGGACATAATCTGTTTTCTGGTCAACATGTCACAACTTTCACTTCCCTTTTCATATGAGGCTATACTTGGCACAAAGCTTGAAAATAAAGATACAATGATGTTGATACATTAGTAACAATCATCAAGACCACTAAAAACAGAAGTAAAAACATCTTGGGTTGCCTCCCAACAAGCGCTTTCTTTTACGCCTTTAAGCTAGGCATAAGGCAAAAGAAGAATTAAGTTTTATCAAGAGAAAGAGAATAGCTTGCCCGTGTAACGGACTCAAAAGGTAACTTGACTTTATTTCTAGTGAAGTATTCCATCCGCTTTTTGAGAGGGAATTGGAATTTTATATTCCCCTATTTCATGTCAATGATAGCACCAACGATGCGAAGAAAAGGGCGTCCCAAAATAATTGGACATAAAGGTTCACACTCTATATCCATAATGATAAAATCAACGGGAACATAGTTTTCATTGACAATGATAAGAACATCATCGATCTTCCCCAAAGGTTTCTTTACGGAAGAGTCGACAAGGCGAACACCAAAATAATACGAATCAAAAGGTTTCAATTCAAACATATCATACATTATTTTGGGCATGACGGAGGTACTAGCTCCAACGTCACATAAAGCATAGTAAGAGAAGTTATTTAATTTAATTTTTATCATAGGGTCCCAACCATCATCTAGCTTCCTAGTTATGGAGGCTTCTATCCTAAGCTTCTCCTCCCTAGCTTTGATAAGAGCATTTGTGATATGCTTCGTGAAGGCAAGATTAAGTGTGCTAGTGTGGGGGTCTCTATACATTTTGTGTAGTAAGATAATAACTTCTGAGAGGGTGCAACTATCAAAATCAATATCACTACTATCAAAGGTGGTAGTACTGTCATCTAAGCTCACTTGTTTGAAACCCTCTATCTCCATAAGGAGTTTCTTCTTCTACGGTTGAGGTATTAGCTGTTGGATATGTGCCCTAGAGACAAATTAATAAAGATATTTGTCACATATCCGTTTTTGTTCATAATACATTTTATACTGTGCTATAACTGTATTACTTGGAAATACTAATACAGGTGTAGTATAAAACATGGTCCGTAGTTTAACTCGGGTAAACTATCTCATTGGGCAATTGATTGATCAAGCTTTCCTGATCATGGCGACACTTAAGTCCATTGACAATGAGGTCATATCGTTAAGGGGAATGATGTGATGGACGTACACCCACCTAAAGTATTGCAATGTGATCGAGTCACATAGTTCAACGTTGCTATGACTTTGTAACATATGGCTTAGTCCTTAGACCGTAATGATCATACGTAATTGTCATCTATGAGGAGACTTTGATTTGTATCCCACCGCCTGACTGAAATATGCTGGCTATAACGGTGCACTTTGGGTATTCCGAAATAGATGGTTGATGAGTATGTTAATAGATCAGAGCGGGATTTGTCAGTCCTTGTGACAGGACAAGTACTCTGGGCCCACTCGGTGATATTGCATCAATAGCTTGCAAGCAAGTGACTAGATCACAAGAGATGCAATGATCATGGACGAGTAAACTTGTTTGTTGTGAACGAGATGTGAACACGGTATGTAGGATACCGATGATCAAACCTCGGACAAACAAAGTACCGCAGCACAAAGGGATTACGTCGTATCGTTAACGGTTTCTAAAAGCGATCAAAGTTCATTCGATGGAAGCGCAGGGGCTGTCAAGGATTGTAACCAGGTCCAACTTACTATTCATTGGTCAATGAGAAGAGTCTCGATCATGTCTGCTGTTTCCCGGACCGTTAGGGTGTTACACTTAAGGGCAATCGATGCATAGGACAGTTACGGGATCAATCGGTGAAATAGGAGAAATCACCGGAATAGTTCCGAAGGAGGACAGAATGGTTTCCGGACATTTTGAATAGTTCAAAATAAAGTTTAATTGTTTTAATAATGTTTTATTATTTAATTACCTGAATTAAATATTTAAAACATATTAAAAAAATAAAAAAATGGGAAAAAGGCTATATGGGCCCATGGGGCCCATTAAGGGAGGAAGGGGTCTCCCCCCTTGGGCTTGGCGCCAAGGGTGGGGCCCAACCCCCCCTATGGCCGACGCACTCCCCCCCCTTGGGAGTTTAGTCCCACATGGGGGAGGGGAGGAGGATCACACGCCCCCTTGGCCTATATAAGGAGGGGTAGCCCCTCTTTTTCCAACACATCAATATCTCCTTCTTCCTCCTTCTCCTTCCCGGAAGTGGACTCCCCTTGTTTGGAGTCTGCACCAGGATTGGAGTTCTCCACCATAAGTAAGGCCGTCGTTCTGTTGGAGTCGGGATCCGTAGCCGTCTTTCTTCCGCTGCTTGCCTGGTTCGGGGCCCGGGAGGAACATCGATTGTACCGTACGTGTATAATCTCTTCGAGGCACTACACCTGTGGTGCTACTTCGTCGCTGGAGGTTTTCCGGGAGTCATCCTCGCCGGTGGTGGTCTTCTAAACGAAAGGGAGGTCGTAGTTCAGAGTCTACGCCAGCCACGTTCGCAAGAACGTTTCCCTCTCTCGGTCTTCAAAGGTATGAACACCGATTCCGTCCGTTACTTTACATCGCCATAGCATAGATCTTTGGTTCGGGTACCGTAGGTATGAAAATTTTGTGTTTTCTGCCCCGTATCCCAACAGTGGTATCATGAGCTAGCTATGCGTAGATGTATTGTACGGGTAGAACACATCTAGGATGTGGGCATCGAATCTTCATTCGTTACCCTCCCACGTGTACTCATTTAGCATTGCCGCAATGTTTGATGAAGCGGCCCCCGACCGACCTTACGCGTTTACGCGAGACTGGTTCCACGCTTGACATAGGGCTTGTACCATATAAAGTGGTTGGGGGGGTGTCTGTCTCTCTGCATTAGCGATGCAAAGATGTTTGCAACGGAGGGCCCCGACATGGGTGTAATAGAGACGATTGGGGATCGGTGTTGTGGCATGTTTTCGTAGGATAGAAATCGGTTCTCTCTCTCGAAACCCCTAGCAGCCACATAAAACTTGCACAAGCTAAAGTAGAAAGGCGTTTTAACTTTGCTTTGCATGAAGGGGGATCATAGGTTGTATGATTTACAGTTTTACTTCCTGTTTTATGCTAGTATGCCAGATATATCGACGGTAGCATGAAACAGGACCATCTCTCGCTAAAACAAACATAGTGTCCGTACCCTAGTGAGCACCACCTGGAAAGTTCTACATTATGGAGGCATCACGTGTCACACGGATATCAAACATTTTTTCTTTCACAAGAGGTGGGTGTAGCAAGCCTAGCATGCCCAGAAGCATGGCCTTGTATGACACAGCAACAAATCACATAGGGTGTGGTGGCGAGCCTGGCATGTGCAGACATGGCCTCGGGACACAAGAGACCGAAAGGTCGAGCATGAGTCACATGGATGATGTGATTGGCATGATGGCCTACCTTGAACAACATACTGATGGTCGTGTCACACGGGGGAGGTATGGTGTTCTAGGATCGTGTAATCACTTAGCAAAATTGAGAGATGTTTTCCTAAGTGGGAGTTTTAGAATTAATTGTAATTGAACTCCACGTTATGAACAAAAGTCTAAATATGTATCTTTGTGAATCAACCTTGTAGATGACAGCACCACGCCCCTCGTTCAACTTAGGATCATTCCTAGAGAAAGATAAACTGAAAACTAATGGGTCAAACTTCACCTCCTGGTTCCGCACCCTGAGGATTCTCCTCGTTCCCCTCAAAATGTCCTATGTACTTGAGACTGCATTAGGAGATGCACCAGCAACTACCTCTACCCCGGCTGAGAAGAAAGTCTATCTCATTAAGTCGGATGATTCCTCCCTTGTCAAGAAGGGTATGCTCCATGCCATGGAGGCTGAACTGCAGAAATGGTTCGAGAGCTTCAGTGCTTATGAGATAATCACTGACCTCAAGACCGTCTTTGCACCTCAAGCCAAGGTTGAGAGAAATGAAGTTTGTGAAGCTTTATTTTCTGGAAAGATGGAAGAGCACACCAGCATGACTGAGCACGTAGTCAAAATGTCTGACTACGTTCAAAGCCTAAATGATCTAGAATTTAAGATTCCAGATGAAGTGGCGATTGATAGGGTGTTGCGGTCGCTACCCCCTAGCTATGAGAGTTTTGTGTTGAAGTACAACATGCAAGGAATGGTTGAGACCCTTTCTGAATTGTTCACAATACTCAAAATTGCTGAGATGGAAATCAAGAAGGAGCACAGCTGCACCAAGTACCTAGAAGATAAGAAGGCCGGCAAGGTTGCCGGAAGAGACATGGATATATGTGATATACATGTTATTGATGTTTTCCTGACAAGTGCTCGGAGCAACGTCTGGATATTTGATACCGGATCAGTTGCTCACATCTGTAACTCCCAGGAGGGGATGCAGAATAAACGACTCTTGCGGAAGGATGAAGTGGCGATGCGCGTTGGGAACGATGCCAAGGTTGAAGTAATGTCAATTGGCACGCTTCGTCTTAGTCTCCCTTCGGGATTGATTCTTGTTTTGAATAATTGCTATTATGTACCCGCGTTGAGTATGGACATTGTGAGTGGCTCTTGCTTGATGCGAGACCAATATTCTTTTAAATCCGAAACAACTGGTTGTTCGATTTATAAGAATAATGTCTTCTATGTTCATGCACCGGTGCGTATTGGTTTATTCTTAATGGATCTCGAATATCATGACTCCCACATCAATAACGTAGAGGCCAAAAGATTAAAGCCTAGTAACGAAGAACACATGACGATGTGGCATTGTCGACTTGGTCATATTGGTGTAAAGAGCATGGAGGAACTCCATAAAGATGGACTTCTGGAGTCATTGGATTTTGGATCCCTTAACACATGTGAACCATGCCTAATGGGCAAAATGACAAGGACACCATTCAATGGAACAATGGAGCGTGCGGTGGACTTATTAGGGATCATACATACTGATGTATGCGAACCAATGAATGTCACCGCATGCAATGGTTTTCGTTACTTCGTGATCTTCACGGATGACTTAAGTAGATACGGGTATATCTATTTAATGAAACACAAGTCTGAAACCTTTGAAAGGTTCAAGGAATTCCAGAGTGAGGTCGAGAATCAACTCGGGAAGACAATCAAGCACCTTCGATCTGATCGAGGAGGCGAGTATTTAAGTCACGAGTTTGGCACTCATCTAAAGACTTGAGGTATTGTACCACAACTTACGCCAGTTGGAACACCTCAGCGAAACGGTGTGTCTGAGCAACGTAATCGAAAACTATTGGATAGTGTACGGTCAATGATGTCTCATACCGACTTACCTACATCATTCTGGGGGTATGCATTAGAAACTGCCCCTTACGTTCTTAATAGGGTACCATCCAAATCCGTGAAGACAACACCATTTGAAGAATGGTTTGGCAAGAAACCAATGTTGTCTTACCTGAAGATTTGGGGTTGTGAGGCTTATGTTAGGAAACTTCAGCCTGACAAACTCGAATCTAAGGCGGAGAAATGCATCTTTGTAGGATATCCAAAGGAAACTGTTGGATACACCTTCTACAACCAATCTGAGGGCAAAACGTTTGTCGCTAAGACTGGACACTTTCTTGAGAAGGAGTTTCTCTCGAAAGAAATGAGTGGGAGGAAAATAGACCTCGATGAAGTGACTGACCAATCACTCCAAATGGAAGAACCGGCAACATAAATTGTTCGGGAACCTTCTTCCACAGTGGGAGCTGAAGAGAATGGCCAGGAAGACATTCATAACGATCATGACATACATGATGATCATGATGAGAATGAAGAGGAACCTATTTTGCCCCGTAGGTCATCAAGAGTCCGTCAACCTACCGAGTTTTACGGACAGCTTGTGAATGCAATCTCGGCTGATGAGTCGGATGAACCTACGAGTTACAAAGAAGCAATGGAGGGACCCGAGTCCGAGAAATGGCTAGAAGCCATGAAATCCGAAATAGACTCCATGTACACCAACAAAGTTTGGACTTTGGTGGATATTCCCGAGGACCGCAAGGCCGTCGAGAATAAATGGATTTTCAAGAAAAAGACTGACGCAGACGGAAACGTATCTGTCTACAAAGCTCGACTTGTCGCGAAGGGGTTTCGACAAATTCAAGGAGTTGACTACGAGGAGACATTCTCTCCTGTAGCGATGATCAAGTCTATTCGGATCCTACTAGCAATAGCTGCCTATCATGATTACGAGATATGGCAGATGGATGTGAAAACTGTGTTCCTTAATGGCAACATTGAGGAAGAGTTGTATAGGATGCAACCAGAGGGGTTTATCGATCCAAGGAATGCTGGTAAGGTGTGCAAGCTTCAACGGTCCATCTATGGGTTGAAGCAAGCATCTCGGAGCTGGAATCTTCGATTTGATGAGGTCATTAAAGCTTTTGGATTTGTCCAAAACGTCGAAGAGTTCTGCGTCTATAAGAAACTGAGTGGGAGCTCTGTAGCATTCCTTGTGTTATATGTAGATGACATATTACTAATAGGAAACGATAAGAAATTCTTAGAGGAAGTAAAGGAATATCTGAATGGACAATTTTCCATGAAGGACCTAGGTGAAGCTGCGTACATATTGGGGATTAAGATCTATAGAGATAGACCTAATCGACTGTTGGCCTTGAGTCAGAACACTTATATTGACAAGATATTGAAAAGGTTCAGTATGGGTAACTCCAAGAGAGGCCTCTTGCCAGTTATAAAAGGTGTCAAATTAAGCGTGACTCAATGCCCAACCACAGCAAAAGAGAAGGAGGAAATGTCCTCAAAGCCCTATGCCTCAGCCATAGGTTCTCTCATGTATGCTATGTTATGTACCAGACCGGATTTAGCGCTGGCCATTAGTATGACTAATCGCTACCAGAGTAACCCGGGAATGGCTCACTAGACAGCAGTAAAGAACATCCTTAAGTACTTGAGAAGAACCAAGGATCTCTTTCTCGTTTATGGAGGAGTTGAAGAGGAGCTCACCGTAAAGGGTTACGTTGACGCAAGCCTCGGCTCAGATCTAGATGACTCGAAATCCCAGACGGGATATGTTTTCATGTTGAACGGTGGCGCTATTAGCTGGAGGAGCGGCAAACAGTCAGTCGTCGCCCAATCTACAATGGAGTCGGAGTATATTGCCGCTTGCGAAGCGTCAAATGAGGCGCTGTGGCTGAAGAATTTCGTGATCGATCTTGGCCTCTTTCCCAGCTGCACTGACCCCATGGGAATCTTCTGCGATAACACGGGTGCCATTGCTAACGCGAAGGAGCCAAGAACTCACTCTACAGCCAAGCACATCCTCCGAAAGTTCCATGTGACGCGAGACTACGTCAGGGATGGACACACTAGGATTCACAAGATACATACGGATCTGAACGCAGCAGACCCGATGACTAAACCTCTTCCACAGGGAAAGTTTTAAGAACACCGAGAGACCATTGGTGTTAGATACATACCTGATGTAAACTAGTGTAATTTGTACTCTAGTGCAAGTGGGAGACTGTTGGATATGTGCCCTAGAGACAAATTAATAAAGATATTTGTCACATATCCGTTTTTGTTCATAATACGTTTTATACTGTGCTATAACTGTATTACTTGGAAATACTAATACAGGTGTAGTATAAAACATGGTCCGTAGTTTAACTCGGGTAAACTATCTCATTGGGCAATTGATTGATCAAGCTTTCCTGATCATGGCGACACTTAAGTCCATTGACAATGAGGTCATATCGTTAAGGGGAATGATGTGATGGACGTACACCCACCTAAAGTATTGCAACGTGACCGAGTCACATAGTTCAACGTTGCTATGACTTTGTAACATATGGCTTAGTCCTTAGACCGTAATGATCATACGTAATTTTCATCTATGAGGAGACTTTGATTTGTATCCCACCGCCTGACTGAAATATGCTGGCTATAACGGTGCACTTTGGGTATTCCGAAATAGATGGTTGATGAGTATGTTAATAGATCAGAGCGGGATTTGTCAGTCCTTGTGATAGGACAGGTACTCTGGGCCCACTCGGTGATATTGCATCAATAGCTTGCAAGCAAGTGACTAGGTCACAAGAGATGCAATGATCATGGACGAGTAAACTTGTTTGTTGTGAACGAGATGTGAAAACGGTATGTAGGATACCGACGATCAAACCTCGGAAACAAAGTACCGCAGCACAAAGGGATTACGTCGTATCGTTAACGGTTTCCAAAAGCGATCGAAGTTCATTCGATGGAAGCGTAGGGGCTATCAAGGATTGTAACCAGGTCCAACTGACTAGTCATTGGTCAATGAGAAGAGTCTCGATCATGTCTGCTGTTTCCCGGACCGTTAGGGTGTTACACTTAAGGGCAATCGATGCATAGGACAGTTACGGGATCAATCGGTGAAATAGGAGAAATCACTGGAATAGTTCCGGAGGAGGACGGAATGGTTTCCGGACATTTTGAATAGTTCAAAATAAAGTTTAATTGTTTTAATAATGTTTTATTATTTAATCATCTGAATTAAATATTTAAAACATATTAAATAAATTAAAAAAATGGGAAAAAGGCTATATGGGCCCATGGGGCCCATTAAGGGAGGAAGGGGTCTCCCCCCTTGGGCTTGGTGCCAAGGGTGGGGCCCAACCCCCCCTATGGCCGGCGCACTCCCCCCCCTTGGGAGTTTAGTCCCACATGGGGGAGGGGAGGAGGATCACACCCCCCCCTTGGCTTATATAAGGAGGGGTAGCCCCCCCCCTTTTTCCAACACATCAATATCTCCTTCTTCCTCCTTCTCCTTCCCGGAAGTGGACTCCCCTTGTTTGGAGTCTGCACCAGGATTGGAGTTCTCCACCATAAGGCAGGCCGTCGTTCTGCTGGAGTCCGGATCCGTAGCCTTCTTTCTTCCGCTGCTCGCCTGGTTCGGGGCCCGGGAGGAACATCGATTATACCGTACGTGTATAATCTCTTTGAGGCACTACACCTGTGGTGCTACTTCGTCGCTGGAGGTTTACCGGGAGTCATCCTCGCCGGTGGTGGTCTTCTACATGACAGGGAGGTCGTAGTTCAGAGTCTACGCCAGCCACGTTCGCAAGAACGTTTCCCTCTTTCGGTCTTCGAAGGTATGAACACCGATTCCCTCCGTGACTTTACATCGCCATAGCATAGATCTTGGGTTCGGGTACCGTAGGTATGAAAAATTTGTGTTTTCTACCCCGTATCCCAACATTAGCATCACCATTAATAGGTCCAATGGGACCAGGAGTGCATTGGGTGCTAATAGTTTATGTGTCCTCAACAATTTGGATAGTGGCACCAGTGTGGTGTGTAGGAAGGCTCTTAATTCTATCCTCTTCCTCTTTTTCTCTAGCCCATCTTTCTTTAAGTTTAGCCATCATCCTAACATTTTCATTGATTTGTAACTGGATAGCATTAATGTGGCACCCCGGCTCAGAGGATTGGAACGCCCCGTGCACCAGCCCAGAGATCAAGTCTTCTGGAGCACGGCACTGATTGATATATAATTGAACAGCTTTCTATTACCGAAGATAGGGGTACACGAGGTCCATTACAACGCTAGTGGAGACAAAACTGGCTCCTCAGGCTAGCCTCAGTTCTACACCAAGCAGCAGCATAACTCTAGCAGCGGAATATCGACGGCAGCGGAACAATAACGGCGATGACGAAATCCAATCCACAAGGACACTGGCTGGGACACCTCCTAGCTCGCAAACACCGGTAATGTCGTCCTACGCATCCAAAGCATGGCCTGCAAATCTGGCATAACACGCCAGGTCAGTACATTGAATGTACTTGCAAGCTCACAACAACCATGCAACAAGGCAAAACAATAACATCGCGACATGTTAAGGTATATTAGTGAATTAAACAGGTGAGTAGCAATATCATGCAAGAAGATAATCATCAAGCATATTATCAACATTAAGACTAATGCACACACAATGGACCCCACATGATCGTCACACGATCACGTGGCTTACCTCGGAGTCCTTACAGACTCAAGCACCGGGTCACTTCGTGACCAACCACTTCCACAGGTCGTCGCATGACCCAACGGGTCATCGCACGACCATCCAACGGGTTAGGTGTCCCTCGTTACCACCCAACCAATCCACTCATCGCAAAACCATCCACTTACCACAAACTTACCATCATACTCAAGTTGATCATATGGTGTGACCTAGTACGAACTGTGTCCCATGACCGAGGACGCGGCTATTCGAATAGATTTTTGACTCTGCAGAGTTTGTGCACGTTACCCACACTATGGAGTTCTTCCTCCATCCAGCACCCCGGTACTTGTCCCACAGGATCCTTGGAACTCGCACCGAAGGAGTGAACTAGGACATCTCCAATGAGACCGATATACCGAGTGTCCCTCTTACCGTATCACCGACATTCCGTCTTGGGTAGCCATGTGGTTAGGTGTCCACGTTACCACCAGAACCACTCAGCCACCTTGTGGCAAATACTGTCCCAACGGGGACTGAGCTCAAAAAAACACTGGCTGTCAGGACTACCGCCGCCTTCCTGATCAGGGCAGCGCGTGCGGTAGCCCCCCCAACTTGGTGATACAAGTAAGAGAACCCACCGGCAGACCGAATCAAGACCCGCCCGTACAAGCAAATGTGGCTGCACGGATAAGTCCGGTTCGGTGGCACCTGATCAACTTGTCACGAAGCATATCTCCAACATTGAACACAAGCATCAGGTGCAACATGAGTATCAGATCATAACAATGCACAACATATTAACATGGCAGTTTCAGATATGATCAAACACATTTTAGATGGTGAACTTATCCGTGTTACAAAGATTAAGTTATTTAACATGGCAACATTATGAATGCAGTTAAGCATAACTTAGGCATAGCATGAACTAGCATAGAGATAACATGATAACCTTGACATGGTGTTAGTATCTGGTGATTACGATGGTTCATGACATAACATGGCAATGATATGATCAAACATAGCATGGATGTCACATGGCAAAACATAGTATAGTAGAAGAATATAAAGGATAGCATGGCAATGATAACATCAATCATAGCATGGCAACATGATCACGGCCAACGATATAAGAACATCACGGTAAAGAAATTTTTAAAGACACGTCAAAGCTTTGCAAAGGTGCAAAGGGTATTGTGGCTTGCCTTTCACCAGAGGAGTGTGAAACACTCCCGGATCTTCAACACAAGCAAAACCCTGCAAAACATTTTATAAAAAGACACGGCGAAAAAGTCAAGCATCATCTTTTGTTTGACCAGCAAATAACAACATAAAAATGTGGCACAAATATTATGCCAAACTGACGAGGTGCTCGATATGAAACCAACGCAAAAAGAATCAACCTGTTTGGACTTACGGTTGCGAAGATACGGCCGAAACGGTGTCGGGGCTGATTTTGGGGTGGAATACGCTTTCAGAGAAGTGAAAGCGTATATTTGGCTGAAGCAGCCGGGAAATACGCCTTCGAAGAAGTGAAGCGTATTCTGTCTAGCGGAAGGCTAAAATACGCTTTCGTTAAATGAAAGAACCTTTCGGTCTGAAGGAAACGGGAATACGCTTCCCGTATGGGAAGACATATCCCAAGGGAGGGCGCCTTCACAGAAAGCAGGAAGGGGCCCGCGCGTCAGCCTCTCGGCCTCCCCTGTCCTTCTCCTTCTCTCGCCACCGAACAGAGGAGGGGGCCGAGGCCGGAGCTCGCACCTGCGGGAAGAGAGCACGGCGGCCGGCTGCGCAGGGGCGTGGGGGTGCGGCGAGCCCGGGCACGCTCGTCGGTGCCAGAGGGGCCACGGGGCGGCCTGCGGTGGCGCTCCCCCATGGTTGGGCGCTGCGGTTGCCGCGGGCGGAACGAGACGGCCGGGGCGCCCTGGCTCGGGACGACGGCGGCCCTCGGTCGGCGCGATGTCGGAGGAGGGGCGAGGAGCCCTGGACTCCACGACAGCGGGATAGGAGGAGGAGGCGGCTTCAGATGGCTCGGACTCCAGAGGAGACCGGCGGCTGACGTGGTGGCCGTGGGAGCAATGGGGTGGCTCCGGCGAGAAATTGGAGTGGGGAAAAGAAGCTAGAGGATGTGGGGGAAGCTGCTGGTGCACTGGGAGGGCCTTGGGGGAGCTCTTCTTATAGGGGGAGGAGAGGTGCCGTGGCCGAGCCGTGCCACGGGGAAGACGACGGCGACGGTGCTGTGCGGGGATGCTCGAGAGCGACTGGACGGAGGTGGAGCTGGGCACGCACACTGATAAAAGCCATGCGGCGCGGGTTGCCAACCAGAAGAGGACGGGGTGAGCTGCACGCGGACTGGAAAGAACGGGCACGCGCGCAGAGCATGCCGGGTGCGTCCAAACGCGCGCTCACCAAGGGAAGGGTGCAACTGGGGAAATTTCATCGTGGCCAGTTGTGTCTAGGGTGTAGTCCTTCGAGTGATGATCACATGGGTGCAGGTGGATGGCCAAATGGGCTACTTTGGTGAGCTCTATCTCAATCAACAGTTTGATGCAGCAAACTTGGAGCAGAAGATGGGATCAGATGATGGGGTTTTGGATAGTACCAAGTTGTCTTCTGGGCTTAGGATAGGAAGGTCTACATGTCTGCAAAGTTTTGGATCAAAATGATCAATGTACATGGTACATCCTTTGCAAATGTAGCAATGCTGCAGAAGGTGTTTGTAATGTGGCATGGCTTGGACCTAGCTCCCCTAAGCATGATACTTTGCAGAGCTCAATCATACATTAGGATGCGTATGTATGCCAAGTTTCACATCATTGGGAGCAATATTTTTGGTACTTCCTTTGTAAAGCACCAAATAGGTCAGAATGGTGTTGGTGAGTCTAGCATCACATAGGATTATTGGAATTGGCTAAAAATTGGTGTAGCTTGGTTATTTGGCATGGTGCACATGTGTGTAAAATTTCATAGCCATTAGACACACATAGCTAGCACTTGCTTCACAATGTGGCCCGCTGACCAGAAACTTAAACATGACAATGCACTCACATGGGTAATGGGATTGGGCTCCAATTTGGTTTGGTGGAGTTATTTGGTGGTAGGATCATTCTCAAAAAGTATCAAGGAAAAGGGGATCCCCTATCATGCACTTGCTTCAGAATGCCCCTTTGCTGCACCCAAACTTTGGGAATTTATTGTGGGAGTTTGGCTAAGCAAATGGTGGTGGAATTTGGTGGAGATCAATGATATGATCATATGAGATTTCACAAAAAGTTTCACCAGCAATGGATCAACATAAATAGCACTCCCTTCACAAAGCTCCATTCTGCCCGAAAGACAAATGAATTTTTCTAGAGGAAAAATCCACTTGGGCTATGAAATGTTTTTGGAGAATTTGGCAAGATATGATGTCAATGACATGTGGGAGATATTTGGGGATTTATGGAGCAATATAAATAGGGGTTGCTTCACAAACCTCAAATAATAGGGATATCCCTTTTATTGGAAAAGGAATATAGGGCTTGCATAAAATGGTGGCTTGGATGAAATGGTTCCATGGAATGGCAATGGAAAGTCTTGGATTCAAGGTCCACTTGAGCATGGAAAGAAAATATGCTCAAGCTTCAAGTCCAACGAGGTGATCAAAATCAAATCCAATCGCAAATCCAGAAATAAATCAAAAAAGTTTTCGAAAAAAGAAAGTTCCAAAATCCAGGGTGTCACAAACCTACCCCCTTAGAAAAATCTCAACCTCGAGATTTGGTTGCTCAGGGAACCATCGCAAACTTACCGTCCTTCGGAAACTTGCTGCTTCTTGGATTTCCTTTTTACCGCATACTGTTCCCATGGTAGCATCCAATATATCTTTGATGAGGGGGTTTACTTCACCCGATTTGTAGCTCTGACAGAATTTTCTTCGTTGATACCTCACATCCTTTCCTGCTGATTTCCATCTTCATATCTTCTGACTTGTATGATAACGGGATGTCATGTCACAGGCTGGATGCTAACGATACCCATGCTGTGTCTAGGGTACCTCGGGCTTTATTCGTAGTACAGTCTTGAATCCTTTGCATTGGCCTTTTTGACAAGAGCTTGACCTTCATCGGTAGTTGGTATCTCGCCTGTACTGACGTAACGTGGGGTTGCTTCGCATTTCCTTTGGCCTGTCCACCGAGCTCAAGGATTCGGAGCGGGGCACCATTCTGGACATGTACTCATGCTGAGATTTGCTCGACAGGTGGCCTTACCCGGGTGGCGATAGGTCACGATATGCTTCCATCCGGTCCTTGTATTTAAAATGCCGAGCTGAGCGGGTGACCTTTAATGAAGCAGACTGTGGTATCTTGACAAGGTGGAAGATTCTGAACTTGAGTAACTGTTCAGGCTAACCGGATCGGTACACGGTCCTTGGCCCATAGTGAATGAGCTTTCTCTGTGGTAGATATCCACGGTGGTCCACATGACTTCAACTGATGGCGGCAAATTTGACTTGAGGTCCATGCAATTCATTCTGTCCACCCGTCGGGATCGAGAGTCTGACAACTGGCGAGGGGCCACGCTTGCTCAGATTGCAGCAAGGTTTGACATATGCCATGCTTGTCTGCCCTGGGTCTGGCTCCTGTGGCAATCACCTTTCTTGTACTGGCTTTTCTTCGGTCAGGGTTCTTTCCTTGTTGCATAACTGCTTATTGTTCTGCCGCAATCTTCGAGATAGACATGTTACTATTACCGTTTGTCTCTTGTTTCATCCTGATAACCTTGGTTGCAAGGAGCAGGGTCTCCATATTATTCTTCTTTGGGGCCTTGTCGGTCATGAGGAGCTGACCTTCGTGACGGGAGCAGGATTCAATGCTCCTTGCTTCCTTTATTCGGGGTGTTTCTTCACGACTTTGTCAGTCCCTCTTCCAGGCTAAGAGGTGTATCCGCCTCTTCTGCTGACTTGTTTCCTGAGAGCTGTGGTTCTTCACCGTCGTTCATATGCATAATTCTTCCTTGATTACGAGCATGGTGGTATCCGCACCGAGTAGCTTTCATACTTGATAAGAATACCCATAACCATATGCGGATCCTGACGGTGCTGAATTCTTCACTGTCCTACATGGCTGGATTTCTGACAATACTATTGCAGGTATGATGACGCGTAGAGGAAGACTAGTATCTTGTCCGCGAAGCTTGGGGTAGCCTGCTGGGTAAGGTTGGGTACCGTACCCCGGAAGCTTTCTCTGGTGGCGTATCGAGGAAGGCAGGGTGTCGTACACGGGAAGCTGCCTCGAGAACTTGCTGAAGGAGGCTGGGTGCCTTTCCTTGGAAGCTTTCTTAATAGCTTACTGATGAAGATGGGTTGTATTCTCACGGAAGTTTGCCTCTTGCATTGTGGACATACCGGTCCCTTCTGCTGGAAGTTTCTGCGGCATTTCACTGTAGATGACCGAGCGGCTTGTGCTGGAGTCCATCCTTGTGGAGTACCGAGCACAATCGAGTGTCTTGCACTGTAGGCTTCCGTCGGTGGATTGTGGTGGAAGGCTGCCTGTCTTGGCTGAGAAAACATCCCGGTAGCGTACCGAGGAAGGCTGATACACTGTATGTGTCGGCTGTGCCAGGTACCTTGTCGCGGAAGACTAGGGTTCCTGCTGCGGAAAGCTTTCCCTCAATGACGTGGAGACAGATCTGACCACCATGTCTGATAGGCTTCTGGATGCCGGCTGGTGAGGGGGAAACATTCTTGGCCACCTACCGGATTATACTGAAATAATTTGTATTGCATCGGACTGTAGCTGGTGTTTGTCCTGCCTTGGGTGCATATGCTCGTGGGTTACAATTTCTGCTTATCTTTGCATGAATCTTTTCGGCTGTCATGGTTGATGCGAACTTGATTCAAGTGATGGCTTGGGTAGCATCCAATCGTGAGCCATAAGCTTCCAACGCAACTGGGTAAAAATCCTGTTTGACTTACCGATTTCCCGCATCATTGCGGCCTTTGACTGTATGAGTCTTCAGGCTGTCCTAGTTGAAGGCCTGATGGTTTCCATATGCTTCATACTTGAGCAAATGCGTGTGAGACGCAACCGGGTATGCGTCATTCCTGTCTGGTTGCTTCCCTTATTTCTTTGCGGTCTTCCACTGATAGAATCTTCATGATTGTAATATCCACCGGAAAAAGGCTGACTTGGTTCATTCAGGAAGAACTCATACGGGGTTGAATACTCCTGATGCGAGCTGGTGTGGGTCCTTGACTTGGTGTCTTCATGCTGCTCTGCGGTATTGCACTAGTTCTTCGAGGTATGCGGGGTTATGAGCAACTTTCCATCGGGGTGGGGCAAGTGACACCAAAGAACCAAACAAAGAACCAACGAAGAAAACCACGGAACAAAAGCAAACGAGAAGCGACTTGCTACATCATCAGCTTTAGCGGTGGTCGATGATTATCCAGACTCCTTGCAAAGAAAACAGCGAATAACCCAGTAGCCACCAGAACGGCATTTACAACTCAGATCTGGGACTTGTACTGGAATAGTTCAAGCATTGCTCACGACGGCCGACCGAAATCAGCTCAGAGCAGGAGGCAATGTTGATAAAAAGAATGCAGAGGTCCCCTAAGACGGCCGAGAAAAAAGCTCAGAGCATAGGGTCTCCACTACGAAAAGAAACTCAACAACTACCCGAGACGGCCGAAAAGCAGCGTAGAACACGGGTCGGTTGTTGAAAATATAAATATAGAACAGGCATCCACTCCGGACGGCCGATGATGCATCAGCTCAGAACCAGACGTGGTGCCAATATCGAAGAACAACGAGCAAGGGTCCGTCCAAGTCATCTAACACCTGCCAAAACAGAGTTAGTTACTGCCGAACAAACTGAACAAAGAACCAACAATGAGAACCAACTAAGCAGGAAAAGCAATATTGAACAAGCACTGAGATCACACGCAGGATCTCAACTTATTGCTACACACATCAACATGCAACAGGAAACATGCGACACTACTACTCATGCATTACGAACTACGCGAAACTCACGCGTTCTGATCTGACGGCGGGTTGCCGGGGGTGGCAGGAGTGGGCGAAGAAGTCGACAATGACAAGGCTGCAGCAAGAGCTCTCCTTGCATCCCTTGCATCACGGACTAGCTCGACGATGAGGGCGTACTGGGAGATCATGTAGCGGGACATGGTGATCACCGCTGCATCGGCTCCCGCCAAAGGGCGAGGAAACCTTACTTGCTGCGGAGTCGCACCCAAGGTGGGGTAGAAATGGAAGGCGCGATTCTGATGCATCGCACTCTCCTGGTGGCGTAGGCCTAACAGGCCCGCCATCGTGGCAAGCTGAATGGCCCGATCCGGGGTAGAAGCGGGTCCACCTTAGAAGTTGTAGGAGCGCACACCGATGGGGATGGTGGCTGCCACATAGACGTTGTCACGGTACTCAAGCAGCTGCCCTCTGATCGGCGTCTGGGAAACTTGGTACCTTGGAAGCTCTCCACTGGGGTAGAGAGTCCACCATACGTCTGCAAGGAGGTAGTCAAAGTTGGTCGCGGATGAGGACCCTGTGTATCCCACCGGGTATTCCGCCATCTACACTCGTCAGATCAGATTGTTAGCGAAAACATAGCGTCTATATGCAGCAAACAAATGCAGCATGCAATAGCATCACACAAGCAAGCTATAATCTAGCTCTAATGTCAATCTAACGTCCTTCTAACGTTCGCGCGGGCTAGCGGGTCCTACAGCCAGTCCTGCTCTGATACCAATCGTTGTGGCACCCCGGCTCAGAGGACCGGAACGCCCCGTGCACCAGCCCAGAGATCAAGTCTTCTGGAGCACGACACTGATTGATATAGAACTGAACAACTTTCTATGGCCGAAGATAGGGGTACACGAGGTCCATTACAACGCTAGTAGAGACACAACTTGCTCCTCGGGCTAGCCTCACTTCTACACCAAGCAGCAGCATAACTCTAGCAGCGGAATATCGACGGCAGCGGAACAATAACGGCGATGACGAACTCCAATCCACAGGGACACTGGCTGGGACACCTCCTAGCTCGCAAACACCGGTAACGTCGTCCTACGCATCCAAAGCATGGCCTGCAAATCTGGCATAACACGCCAGGTCAGTACATTGAATGTACTTGTAAGATCACAACAACCATGCAACAAGGCAAAACAATAACATGGCGACAATTTAAGGTATATTAGTGAATTAAACAGGTGAGTAGCAATATCATGCAAGCAGATAATCATCAAGCATATTAACAGCATTAAGACTAATGCACACACAATGGACCCGACATGATCGTCACAAGATCACGTGGCTTATCTCGGAGTCCTTACAGACTCAAGCACCGGGTCACTTCGTGACCAACCACTTCCACAGGTCGTCGCATGACCAAACGGGTCATCGCATGACCATCTAACGGGTTAGGTGTCCCTCGTTACCACCCAACCAATCCACTCATCGCACAACCATCCACTTACCACAAACTTACCATCGTACTCAAGTTGATCATATGCTGTGACCTAGTACGAACTGTGTCCCATGACCGAGGACGAGGCTATTCGAATAGATTTTTGACTCTGCAGAGTTTGTGCACGTTACCCACACTATGGAGTTCTTCCTCCATCCAGCACCCCGGTACTTGTCCCACAGGATCCTTGGAACTCGCACCGCAGGAGTGAACTAGGACATCTCCAACGAGACCGATATACCGAGTGTCCCTCTTACCGTATCACCAACATTCCGTCTTGGGTAACCCTATGGTTAGGTGTCCATGTTACCACCAGAACAATTCAGCCACCTTGTGGCAAATACTGTCCCAACGGGGACCGAGCTCATAAAAACACTGGCTGTCAGGACTACCGCCGCCTGCCTGATCAGGGCAGCACGTGCGGTAGCCCCCCCTACTTGGTGATACAAGTAAGAGAACCCACCAGCAGACCGAATCAAGGCCCGCCTATACAAGAAAATGTGGCTGCATGGATAAGACCGGTTCGGTGGCAGCTGATCAACTTGTCACGAAGCATATCTCCAACAGTGAACACATACATCAGGTGCAACATGAGTATCAGATCATAACAATGCACAACATATTAACATGGCAGTTTCAGATATGATCAAACACATTTTAGATGGTGAACTTATCCGTGTTACAAAGATTAAGTTATTTAACATGGCAACATTATGCATGCAGTTAAGCATAACTTAGGCATAGCATGAACTAGCATAGAGATAACATGATCAACTTGACATGGTGTTAGTATGTGGTGATTACGATGGTTCATGACATAACGTGGCAATGATATGATCAAAGCATAGCATGGATGTCACATGGAAAAACATAGTATAGTAGCAGAATATCAAGGATAGCATGTCAATGATAACATCAATCATTGCATGGAAACATGATCACGATCAACGATATAAGAACATCACGGTAAAGCAATTTTTAAATAAACATCAAAGCTTTGCAAACGTGCAAAGGGTATTGTGGCTTTCCTTTCACCAGAGGAGTGTGAAACACTCCCGGATCTTCAACACAAGAAAAACCCTACAAAACATTTTATAAAAAGACACGGCGAAACAGTCAAGCATCATCTTTTGTTTTACCAGCAAATAACAACATAAAAACATGGAAGAAAACTAATTCCAAACTGAAGAGGAGCTCGATATGAAACCAACGCAAAAAGAATCAACCCGTTTGGACTTACGGTTGCGAAGATACGACCGAAACGGTGCCGGGGCTGATTTTGGGGTGGAATACGCTTTCAGAGAAGTGAAAGCGTATATTTGGCTAAAGCAGATGGGAAATACGCCTTCGAAGAAGTGAAAGCGTATTCTGTCTAGCGGAAGGCGAAAATACGCTTTCGTTTAATGAAAGCACCTTTCGGTCTGAAGGAAACGGGAATACGCTTCCCCTATGGGAAGACGAATCCCAAGGGAGGGCGCCTTCACAGAAAACGGGCAGGGGCCCTCACGTAAGCCTCTCGGCCTCCCCTGTCCTTCTCTCGCCACTGAACAGAGGAGGGGGCCGAGGCTGGAGCTCGCACCGGCGGGAGGAGAGCACGGCGGCCGGCTGCGCAGGGGCGTGGGGGTGCGGCGAGCCCGGGCACGCTCGCCGGTGCCAGAGGGGCCACGGGGTGGCCTGCGGCGGCGCTCCCCCGTGGTTGGGCGCTGCGGTTCCCGCGGGCGGAATGAGACGGCCGGGGCGCCCTGGCTTGGGACGACGGCGGCCCTCGGTCGGCGCGATGTCGGAGGAGGGGCGAGGAGCCCTGGACTCCACGGCAGTGGGATAGGAGGAGGAGGCGGCTTCGGATGGCTCGGACTCCAGAGGAGACCAGCGACGGACGTGGTGGCCGTGGGAGCAATGGGGTGGCTCCGGCGAGAAATTGGAGTGGGGAAAAGAAGCTAGAGGATGTGGGGGAAGCTGCTGGTGCACTAGGAGGGCCTTGGGGGAGCTCTTCTTATTGGGGGATGAGAGGTGTCGTGGCCGAGCCGTGCCACGGGGAAGACGACGGCGGTGGTGCTGTGCAGGGATGCTAGAGAGCGACTGGACGGTGGTGGAGCTGGGCACGCGCACTGATAAAAGCCGTGCGGCGCGGGTTGCCAACGAGAAGAGGACGGGGTGAGCTGCACGCGGACTGGACAGAACGGGCATGCGCGCAGAGCACGCCGGGTGCGTCCAAACGCGCGCTCACCAAGGGAAGGGTGCAACTGGGAAAGTTTCATCGTGTCCAGTTGTGTCTAGGGTGTAGTCCTTCGAGTTATGATCACATGGGTGCAGGTGGATGGCCAAATGGGCTACTGTGGTGAGCTCTATCTCAATCAACAGTTTGATGCAGCAAACTTGGAGCAGAAGCTGCGATCAGATGATGGGGTTTTGGATAGTACCAAGTTGTCTTCTGGGCTTAGGATAGGAAGGTCTACATGTCTGCAAAGTTTGGGATCAAAATGATCAATGTGCATGGTACATCCTTTGCAAATGTAGCAATGCTGCAGAAGGTGTTTGTAATGTGGCATGGCTTGTACCTAGCTCCCCTAAGCATGATACTTTGCAGAGCTCAATCATACATTAGGATGAGTATGTATGCCAAGTTTCACATCATTGGGAGCAATATTTTTGGTACTTTCTTTCTAAAGCACCAAATAGGTCAGAATGGTGTTGGTGAGTCTAGCATCACATAGGATTATTGGAATTGGCTAAAAATTGGTGTAGCTTGGTTATTTGGCATGGTGCACATGTGTGTAAAATTTCATAGCCATTAGACAGACATAGCTAGCACTTGCTTCACAATGTGGCCCGCTGACAAGAAACTTAAACATGACAATACACTCACATGGCTAATGGTATTGGGCTCCAATTTGGTTTGGTGGAGTTATTTGGTGGTAGGATCATTCTCAAAAAGTATCAAGGAAAATGGGATCCCCTATCATGCACTTGCTTCAGAATGCCCCTTTGCTGCACCCAAACTTTGGGAATTTATTGTGGGAGTTTGGCTAAGCAAATGGTGGTGGAATTTTGTGGAGATCAATGATATGATCATATGAGATTTCACAAAAAGTTTCACCAGCAATGGATCAACATAAATAGCACTCCCTTCACAAAGCTCCATTCTGCCCGAAAGACAAATGAATTTTTCTAGAGGAAAAATCCACTTGGGCTATGAAATGTTTTTGGATAATTTGGCAAGATATGATGTCAATGACATGTGGGAATTATTTGGGGATTTATGGAGCAATATAAATAGGGGTTGCTTCACAAACCTCAAATAATAGGGATATCCCTTTTATTGGAAAAGGAATATAGGGCTTGCATAAAATGGTGGCTTGGATGAGATGGGTCCATGGAATGGCAATGGAAAGTCTTGGATTCAAGGTCCACTTGAGCATGGAAAGAAAATATGCTCAAGTTTCAAGTCCAACGAGGTGATCAAAATCAAATCCAATCGCAAATCCAGAAATAAATCGGAAAAGTTTTCGAAAAAAGAAAGTTCCAAAATCCAGGGTGTCACAAACCTACCCTCCTTAGAAAAATCTCGTCCTCGAGATTTGGTTGCTCAGGGAACCATCGCAAACTTACCGTCCTTCGGAAACTTGCTGCTTCTCGGATTTCCTTTTTACCGCATACTGTTCCCATGGTAGCGTCCAATATATCTCTGATGAGGGGGTTTACTTCACCCGATCTGTAGCTCTGACAGAATTTTCTTCCTTGATACCTCACATCCTTTCCTGCTGATTTCCATCTTCATATCTTCTGACTTCTATGATAACAGGATGTCTTGTCACAGGCTGGATGCTGACGATACCCATGCTGTGTCTAGGGTACCTCGGGCTTTATTTGTAGTACAGTCTTGAATCCTTTGCATTGGCCTTTTTGACAAGAGCTTGACCTTCATCGGTACTTGGTATCTCAGAGTGTTTACCATTGGGGCCTGGACTGACGGCACGTGGGGTTGCCTCGCATTTCCTTTGGCCTGTCCACCGAGCTCAAGGATTCGGAGCGGGGCACAATTCTGGACATGTACTCATGCTGAGATTATCTTGAAAGGTGGCCTTACCCGGGTGGCGATAGGTCACGATATGCTTCCATCCGGTCGTTGTATTTAAAATGCCGAGCTGAGCGGGTGACCTTTAATGAAGCAGACTGTGGTATCTTGACAAGGCGGAAGATTCCGAACTTGAGTAACTGTTCAGGCTAACCGGATCGGTACACGGTCCTTGGCCCATAGTGAATGAGCTTTCTCTGTGGTAGATATCCACGGTGGTCCACATGACTTCAACTGATGGCGGCAAATTTGACTTGAGGTCCATGCAATTCATTCTGTCCACCCGTCGGGCTCGAGAGTCTGACAACTTGCGAGGGGCCACGCTTGCTCAGATTGCAGCAAGGTTTGACACCTCGTGCACGCCTTTGGGCAACTATGATTTGATCCTCAAGGGTTGGTTTCACATGACTGTGATCCAACATTTCATCAAACATCAACGGAAGCAAATGATGTCTTAGTAAAGACAAGTTTAACAAATGGCTTAGGAAGCTTGAAAGAAAATACAACAACCCTCCAGAGGGCACAGGCTGCTTCCTGGAACTATACGACTTGGTCCACGTCGAGCTCGAGGTAGAGGCCACCATCAGGGTCAGTGGTCTCGTCTCTAAAACATAGAATAAGCAAACGTGAGTACAAAGTCATACTCATCAAGACTTACATAGGAACTATACTACTCATGCACATGTATCAAGGCAAAGGGAGGTGGGGTTTCACTTGCAGAAGTGCCAGCTTTGACTTGGCTAGTCCTGAACTACGAGTACCAGAGAGAGGTAAGAACGTACAGACTCAAACGTTGTGTGACCGCCATCAAGCTCAACTCGATCATGATCACTTGATTCAACGTGCCCACAACCTACGCCAACCACTTACCTTGGTTCCACCTGCTTGAGATCGTCAAAGGGCAAACTACTTGCGACTCCTGGACTGGTCCGGGGTGAGGTACTAGGCCGAGAGGGGTCAGTGAGCCCAATGTGTGGTCGTACTCTTAGTCTTGGATAACAACACAAGAACTCGGGCCTAAGGCAGTGTTCAACGAGACAACCCACTGTGTACTCCTACACAGCCTCTCATCGTTCACCTTTGTTTAGGGTAGATTCACCAACACGTTACCACCATCATTCACATGATCACTACCATCCCGACTCACATGAAAGTAGCCTCAGGTAACAACTCTAAGCATGCAATAAGCTGTAACAGTTGCAGGGGCCACATGATATCAACCAACTCCTACATCTGCTAGGATTGTGGTTTGCTTACTACTGTGACAAAATGATAGGTCATGCAAAGGAATATGTTCAACTAGCGGTAGAACGTATCATGGTAACATCCTAAACATGCATTTGCGAGAATGAGAGGGAACTGTGATTTTATCGACATGATCAAAGAGGGGGTGCTTGCCTTGCTGACGATCACGAGGTAACACTCTTCTGACGTGAGGTTGAACTTGTCTCCGAGATCAACTCTACCGAGAAGAAGCAATCACCGAAGCACTGGAAGTAAAGCACAATCAAGATAGTACAATGCACAATCAATATGTAAAACAAAGCATGGCAAGGTGCTGAGGTGACCTATGTTTGAATTGCCACATGTTAATTGAAGTTGATTTGAAAAGTAAATTCAAATTCAAACTCCAAATATTATTCAATTTAGTTCAACTTGCATTTGCTAATGTTGGTACTTTGTAAACCAAGTGATCATATGTGTGAAATGCTTCTGAAGTACAAGTGAAGTGTATTGCAATGCATTGGTTGAATTTCAAATGAGCATTGTAAATTATTTGATTTAATACAAAAGAGCCAATTAGCAAAATGCTACTGATCCCTTATTGTAAACATTTCAAACAAGGTTGAAAGTTGGTTATTTGGATAGATAATTTTATTCTGATAATTTTTCATATATTACACTTTGAATTTGGAGTTATAGTTTAAAAGTTATTCAATTTCAAAGTTTTGCTTATTTTCTGGAATTTTCTGAATAAATAACTGATTTAATCTTTATTGCATCAGCATTGCATCATGCTAACGTCAGGGGGTTTGTCCAGTCAACTGACAGTGTGGCCCCACCTGTCAGCCTCACTAGGGTTAATTAGCTCTGTTTAAAAATTAAACCAATTTGATTAGGGCTCTGGGCCCAGCGTCAGTGAGAGGAGAGAGGGGATTAGCAGGGGGTTAGCTGGGGCTAATGGCGCGGGTCGCCGGAGGCCACTGTTGCCGGCCGGAGTGCTCGCCGGAGAGAGGGAAACGGGCACGGGAGAGGGAAAGGGGGGCACGAGCAGGTTGCTCGCGACGTCGCGCGTCGGCTGCGGCTACTGGGGGTTCAAGGAGGCGCTCGGGGCCATGGCAACGACGAAGGGAAGCGGCGGCCGGAGCTCCTGGTCATGGTGAAATGGCACGGAGAGCACGGGGAGAAGCACAGATGGGGGGAAATGGAGTTGGGAGCTCACGAGAGACGATGGAGAGGACGTAGGGGGCGGGGGAAGAAATACGGCGGCGAATTCGACTTGGAGGTCGTCGGCGGCCGGCGGCAAATCGAAGACACGGGCGACGCCTGGGGAGCTCCTCGGGTTCGATTCGTCTTGCAGCTCGAAGGAGTCGAGGGCGCTGGACCTTCTGGACAAGGTGGCGGGGAAGGGGAAGGCCGGTGGCCACGCGCAGGGACGATGGCGGCGAGGATGAGCTCTCGGGCTTGCGCGGAAAACGGCGAGAGAGGGAGAGGGATGAACTGGGAGAGGGGAAGAAGGACTTGTGGGCTTCTGGGCGTCGTCCAGCGCGATGGAGAAGAGGGGGGAAGGGCCTGCGTGGCCGGGAGCAGGAGGTGGCGGCCATGCCCGCAGCGCACGGCTCGGCCAGCACTCCTACTGGCGAGGAGGAAGACGACAGGGGAGGAGATGGGCCGGGCCAGGTGGGCTTTCGCCCGTGGGCGCAAGGTAAGCTCTTTTCTGCCTTTCTTTTCTTATTTTCTTTTCTGTTATTTGTTTTGCCCCTTTAAAATAATTAGCTAGGGCATTTATAAAAATCCCCAATCATTTTCATAAAACCTAGGTGACTCTATAGAAGTCAACCCCAAGTTTTGGGAATTTTTGAAATTCAATTTATTTGAATTTCAATTCAAATAGGCATTTGATTTAATTTCCAAGCCACTATTTGGATTTTTGAAAAATCTATGAGCATGGGATTAATCCCAAATCACCTTTAAAATGATCACACTCATTTTTAGGATTTTTCAACACATCCAAAAGAATTTTGGAAAAAGATTTATTTATGGCCTTTTTATTTAATTCATTTAGGGCTTTTCTTTTCCCCAAATCTTTTTCTTTTGCAATTTTTTTCATGATGCAAAAAATGCAAGTTTAGAAAAGCACAAACCTAAATTAGGGTTCTGACAACTCGCCCCCACTCAAAAGAATCTCGTCCCGAGATTCAGAAGTCGTCGGGAAGAGTGTGGGGCACTCAGCTCGTAGACGATCCTCTCGTTCCCAGGTAGCTTCTTTCTCTGAATGATGTGACCACTGCACATTGAAGAATCTGATCTTCTGACGTCTGGTGCTACGCTCAGCTTCATCAAGAATACGAACAGGGTACTCTTGATATGAAAGGTTATCTTGGAGATCAAGCATTTCGTGGTCTACTTCGCGGATGGGGTCCTTGAAGCAACGCCTTAGTTGAGAGACGTGGAAGACATCATGAACCTGGGAGAGGTGAGGGGGTAGTTCCAATTGGTAGGCAACTTCTCCACGTTTAGCGAGAATGCGAAAGGGACCGATATAACGTGGGGCCAACTTTCCTTTGATACCGAAGCGATGGGTACCCTTCAGAGGAGTAACCCGAAGGTAAGCCTTCTCATCCAGATTATAGCTTTCTTCCCTATGATGACGATCATAATAGCTTTTCTGACGAGACTGGGTTGTCTTCAATTTCTCACGAACAATGCGAACCTGCTCTTCTGCATCTTGAATCAAATCCGGTCCAAAGAATTATTTTCACCGGTTTCTGACCAGTCTAGGGGTGTTCGACATTTCCGTCCGTAGAGAAATTCAAAAGGAGCCATGCCCAAGCTAGATTGGAAGCTATTGTTATAAGAAAATTCGGCAAAAGGAAGAGAATTCTCCCATTTCTTCCCGAAAGAGATAACACAAGCTCTGAGCATGTCTTCGATAATTTGATTGACCATTTCTACTTGACCACTGGACTGCGGGTGATAAGCGGTGCTAAAGGAGAGGTGGGTTCCCATAGCATTCTGGAAACTTTCCCAAAATTGAGAAGTGAAAAGACTACCACGGTCTGAATTGATTTCCAAAGGAACACCGTGAAGTGACACGATTCGGGAGACATACAAGTCCGCTAACTGGCTAGCAGTTATAGACTCGCGAACGGGAAGGAAGTGAGCAACTTTGGAAAGTCTATCTCTGACAACGAAGATGGCATCATTTCCTTTCTGGGTTTTTGGAAAGCCAGTGATGAAGTCCATACTGACTTTATCCCATTTCCACTCGGGGATAGGCAAAGGTCTAAGAGTACCAGCAGGTCTTTGATGTTCTTCCTTAATGCGACGACAAACATCACATTCAGCAATGAACTGAGCAATTTCTCTCTTCATCCTAGTCCACCAAAATCTCTGGCGTAGATCTCGGTACATTTTTGTGCTACCGGGATGAATCGAGAGGGGTGTATCATGGGCTTCTTTGAGGATGAGTTGCCTTAGTTCCCTATTCTTAGGTACTACCAAACGATTTTCAAAGAATACCGTTCCTTTGCTATCTGTGGAGAAACATTTAGCAACTCCGCTAGCAATGTTCTCCTTGATCCGGCGAACACCTCGTGCACGCCTTTGGGCAACTATGATTTGATCCTCAAGGGTTGGGTTCACCACCAAGTTGAAAAGAGATCCACGAGGAACGATCTCGAGGTTGAGCTTTCGAAATTCCTCATGAAGAAGCAGTTGATACTGTTGTAACATGAGGTTGTTACAATACGACTTACGACTTAGTGCATCAGCCATGACATTGGCTTTGCCTGGGGTGTAAGAAATTCCTAAGTCATAATCTTTTATCAACTCAATCCAGCGTCTTTGCCTGAGATTAAGATCTGGCTGGGTGAAAATATATTTGAGGCTTTGGTGGTCGGAATAGATCTCACAACGATTACCAAGGAGGTAATGTCTCCAAGTTGTTAGGGCATGAACTACGGCAGCGAGTTCAAGATCATGGGTAGGATAGTTCTCTTCATGTGGACGCAACTGGCGTGAAGCATAAGCTACCACATGTCGATCTTGCATAAGTATGCATCCTAACCCTTGCCGTGAGGCATCACAAAAGATCTCGAAATCCTTTTTGGTGTCTGGAGGCGCAAGTACGGGTGCAGAAGTCAATCTTCTTTTTAGCTCTTGAAAGCTTTCCTCGCACTTGGGGGTCCATTCGAATTTCTTCTCTTTCTTGAGGAGTTTAGTTAGAGGCTTTGCAACTTTAGAAAAGTTCTCGACGAAGCGGCGACAATAGCTTGCTAGGCCAAGAAAACTCCTAACTTGCTTAACCGATTCAGGTGGAGTCCACTCAAGGACGGCCTGAACTCTCTCCGGATTGACAGCAATGCCTTTTGCAGAAATAACGTGGCCTAAGTAGGTCACTTCTGGTAGCCAGAATTCACACTTGGAGAATTTAGCATACAGGTGATGCTCTCTAAGTTTCATCAATACCAACCTAAGATGTTCTGCGTGCTCTTCTTCGTTCTTCGAGTAGATGAGAATGTCATCAAGATAAACTACAACAAATTTATCTAGGTACTCCATGAAGATCGAATTCATCAAGCGCGAGAATGTGGCGGGGGCATTGGTTAAACCGAAGGACATGACGGTGTACTCATAAAGACCATAACGAGTAGTGAAAGCCGTTTTGGGAATGTCCTCGTTTCTGATTTTGATTTGATGATAGCCTAATCTCAAATCCATCTTGGAGAAGACAGAGGATCCTGCAAGTTGATCATAAAGATCATTGATCCTGGGCAGTGGGTACTTGTTCTTTATCGTTGCTAGATTTAGCGGGCGATAGTCTACGCACATCCTTTCTGTTCCATCTTTCTTCGTTACGAACAGAACGGGGCAACCCCATGGCGATGAGCTAGGGTGGATGAAGCCTTTTGCCAACGAAGTTTCAAGTTGGATTTTGAGCTCAGCTAACTCACGTGGGGCCATTCTATATGGGCGTCTGGATATTGGGGCGGTTCCTGGGATAAGATCTACCTCAAACTCTACAGATCTGTCAGGTGGTATTCCTGGCAGCTCTTCTGGAAAGACATCCGGGAAGTCACGAACCACCGGAATATCTTCAAGGTCTGGAAGAGGAAGCACATTCAAAGAATGCACCTGGGTTTTAGAGCTTGGTGAGGTGTACTTGATTGTCTGGCCTGATGGATTGGTTAGTTTCATTGATTTGGCTTTACAATCAAGGACAGCATTCTGTCTTGATAACCAATCCATTCCTAGGATGAAATCAATGTCTGAAGACTTGAGAGCTATAAATGAGGCAAGGAATACTAAACCCTCAATTGCAATTTCATTCTCATGACTCACCATGGTGGTGTGCCATCTAGATCCAGGGGCTTGCACAACTAAGGGGGTGGATAACATCGAAAAGGAGATGTCATGTGACAGTGCAAAGTCCTGGAATATGAATGAGTGAGATGCTCCTGGGTCAAAAAGAACCGAAGCTGGGGTGGAATTGATAGGAAGGGTCCCGAGTACAACATCGGTTGACTTGTGGGAATCTAGAATGGATACATGATTCACATAACCATGTTCATAAACAGGAGGCTTGACATTGGAAGTCTCGGGTGGTGGATTGCCACGACGAAAGGCTTGCTTTGGATTAGGTGTGGTGGCTACATGATTTTGGGGACACTCTCGAACATTGTGACATTATTGTCCACATTGGAAACAAACACCATGTGGAATGAAAGGAACTTGAGCACTTGATTGTCCAACAAAATTCCAAGGAGGAAGTTTGGGTTGAGGTGGACGATATATGGTGGTTGGTGGTCTAGAAGCACTTACAGCATGACTGACGTCACTGAAGGGAATCCATACACATCGTTTCCTCGAAACTGGGCCAGAAGATTGGGCAAACTCACGATCACGCTTGCGAGACTCTTCATACAACTCATTTCCATACTCGGCCTTGAAGGATTTGTCGACCAAGTCCCTGAAGTTGATGAACTCGTGAAGATTCAGGTCATGATGAAGGATGGGGCTAAGTCCCTTCCGGAACCTTGTTTGTTTCTTGGCATCGGTGGATACTTCTTCTTGGGCATAATGTGCTAGACGAGTGAACTCGGTCCTATACTCATGAACAGTCATCTTTCCTTGGGTCAGATTGCAAAACTCTTCTTTCTTGCGCTTCATCAGCTGATCCGGAATATGGTAACCTCGGAAGTCGTCACAGAACTCTTGCCAAGTCACCACGTGACCAACTGGTTGCATTGCCACGAAGTTCTCCCACCATTGAAGAGCAACACCTTCCAGAAAGTATGCCGCGAATAGCACACGATCACTTGGAGCAACATGGGCTGTCTCAAGCTTGCGCTCGAGGGAACGAAGCCAATCATCGTCATCAAGGGGCTCGGAAGGACATCGGAATACTGGCGGGTTGAGGAGAATGAAGTCCTGTATGGTAAGAACACTATGATGCTGACGAGAAGTGTTCTGTTCAATACGCTCGAGAAGATGTGTCTGATCACGACGATTCTGTTCAGCCTCCATCATGATTTCTGCCGTTGAGGGTGGTGGTGGAGGTTCTTCACCGTCTATGTAACCAGAACTGGGATCAACTCCTTGATTTGCACCTGACATTCTGTGTGATAAGAATCAACAATCAGAATAGGATTTAGGACACAAGTCTATGCTAAGATAGAAGACTATAATGCAATAGCATCAAAGCCACAAACGGACAGCATAACGGCTGTACCGGGATGGAAATTGAGACAACCTACAGGATAACGGACATCACTTCCACAGAAACACTATGGAATGATGGCTCAGAAAAGACCACAACACTCCTACAGCTACAAAGAAGCAATCAACAAGATGTCCTAGTAAAGACATAGATGAGCCTAGTCCTATCTTCCCGTAGAATAAGATGAGGATGACTCAGAACTCAGATCGATGAGGATAAGGAGAAAAAAGAAGTCTTACGTTGTTCCCTTATACCCAAAGTAACTATATAACTATAGAATGCTAGACTCGACATCGTGCAATGGTTTGATAATCCTACAGGCAGTCCTGCTCTGATACCAAGTCTGTCGGGACCCAGGGTTAGCGTATGTAATTCCGGTCACAATGCAATCACATGGAGAGCCGAGAGCCGTACCCACTTGTCTAAGCAGACAAGGCCAAGCACAGATCACTCTCGGTAAGCATCGAACGTGAGGGGCATCCCACCCAGGCCGGATGATCAACTGAGATGGGTCCTCATCGTCCGCTCACAAGTCTAAATGCTTATGGGTGGTGAATCCCATACTCATAGACAAGTCGCCTCAACCATGTTATCGATTGAATCATAACCCTTACATAGACTTACTCCAGCCCGATCACTTAGTCGGGATCTCAGGCGGGCTCAATCATACAAAAAAGTGTGCCACGTGACAGAGTCACGAGCAATCGCATCGCGATGCCCCAAGCTGCGCACATCTAAGGGCCACTTGGTGTATAAAATACCGCCGGCAAGAACACAACTAAGCTATCGAACCCCACACTAAGACATGCATGTTATAATCATACACGCAGCATACATGTCCAGTGTAAACAACAGGTAATCACAACATGAACTCTACAAACTCAGTCTTTATAACTTCTGCTAAACAGAGCAGACATAGTAGTTGTATTACAAGCAGAGATCACATGACTGTGATCCAACATTTCATCAAACATCAACGGAAGAAAATTATGTCTTAGTAAAGACAAGTTTAACAAATGGCTTAAGAAGCCTGAAAGAAAATACAACAACCCTCCAGAGGGCACAGGCTGCTGCCTGGAACTATACGACTTGGTCCACGTCGAGCTCGAGGTAGAGGCCACCATCAGGGTCAGTGGTCTCGTCTCTAAAACATAGAATAAGCAAACGTGAGTACAAAGTTGTACTCAGCAAGACTTACATAGGAACTATACTACTCATGCACATGTATCAAGGCAAAGGGAGGTGGGGTTTCACTTGCAGAAGTGCCAGCTTTGACTTGGCTAGTCCTGAACTACGAGTACCAGAGAGAGGTAAGAACGTACACGAGTTCAAGTAACAGTCTCCAACCAATACACCACTATGGTTACTTCCCCGACTTCCCCACGAGGAAGCACGCCATAGCACTCACACTTATCTTGGTGTGTTTTATAAGTATCCGGTTCAAGTTATCTATGATCAAGTAAAGGTATCCAAGTAGTCCATAACCGCGGACACGGCTATTCTAATAGTTCATTAACCCTGCAGGGGTGTACTGCTACACACACGCCTCATCAGTTACCGCCTGGGGATGGACCCTTCAAGTGAGTACCGGCGAGGATGCTGCCACGACACTTCACTCACGGCACCATCTCTAGTCCTAGGGAGTCGCCTATTTGAGTTGGGACCACGATCGGAATCCGGCCGATTTTTCCGATGCAGACTCAAACGTTGTGTGACCGCCATCAAGCTCAACTCGATCATGATCACTTGATTCAACGTGCCCACAACCTACGCCAACCACTTAACTTGGTTCCACCTGCTTGAGATCGTTAAAGGGCGAACTACTTGCGACGCCTGGACTGGTCCGGGGTGAGGTACTAGGCCGAGAGGGGTCAGTGAGCCCAATGTGTGGTCGTACTCTTAGTCTTGGATAACAACACAAGAACTCGGGCCTAAGGCAGTGTTCAACGAGACAACCCACTGTGTACTCCTACACAGCCTCTCATCGTTCACCTTTGTTTAGGGTAGATTCACCAACACGTTACCACCATCATTCACATGATCACTACCATCCCGAATCACATCAAAGTAGCCTCAGGTAACAACTCTAAGCATGCAATAAGCTGTAACAGTTGTAGGGGCCACATGATATCAACCAACTCCTACATCTGCTAGGATTGTGGTTTGCTTACTACTGTGACAAAATGATAGGTCATGCAAAGGAATAGGTTCAACTAGCGGTAGAACGTATCATGGTAACATCCTAAACATGCATTTGCGAGAATGAGAGGGAACTGAGATTTTATCGACATTATCAAAGAGGGGGTGCTTGCCTTGCTGACGATCACGAGGTAACACTCTTCGGACGTGAGGTTGAACTCGTCTCCGAGATCAACTCTACCGAGAAGAAGCAATCACCGAAGCACTGGAAGTAAAGCACAATCAAGATAGTACAATGCACAATCAATATGTAAAACAAAGCATGGCAAGGTGCTGAGGTGACCTATTTTTGAATTGCCACATGTTAATTGAAGTTGATTTGAAAAGTAAATTAAAATTCAAACTCCAAATATTATTCAATTTAGTTCAACTTGTATTTGCTAATGTGGGTACTTTGTAAACCAAGTGATCATATGTGTGAAATGCTTCTGAAGTACAAGTGAAGTGTATTGCAACGCATTGGTTGAATTTCAAATGAGCATTGTAAATTATTTGATTTAATACAAAAGAGCCAACTAGCAAAATGCTACTGATCCCTTATTGTAAACATTTCAAACAAGGTTGAAAGTTGGTTATTTGGATAGAGAATTTTATTCTGATAATTTTTCATATATTACACTTTGAATTTGGAGTTATAGTTTAAAAGTTATTCAATTTCAAAGTTTTGCTTATTTTCTGGAATTTTCTGAATAAATAACTGATTTAATCTTTATTACATCAGCATTGCATCATGCTGACGTCAGGGGGTTTGACCAGTCAACTGACAGTGTGGCCCCACCTGTCATCCTCACTGGGGTTAATTAGCTCTGTTTAAAAATTAAACCAATTTGATTAGGGCTCTGGGCCCAGCGTCAGTGAGAGGAGAGAGGGGATTAGCAGGGGGTTAGCTGGGGCTAATGGCGCGGGTCGCCAGAGGCCACTGTTGCCGGCCGGAGTGCTCGCCGGAGAGAGGGAAATGGGCACGGGAGAGGGAAAGGGGGGCACGGGCAGGTTGCTCGCGACGTCGCGCGTCGGCTGCGTCTACTGGGGGTTCAAAGAGGCGCGTGGGGCCAAGGCAACGACGAAGGGAAGCGGCGGCCGGAGCTCCTGGTCATGGTGAAATGGCACGGAGATCACGGGGAGAAGCACGGGGAGAAGCACGAAAAGCAGCGTAGAACACGGGTCGATTGTTTAAAAGAGAAATATAGAACAGGTATCCACTCCGGACGGCCGACGATGCATCAGCTCAGAACCAGACGTGGTGCCAATATCGAAGAAGAACGAGCAAGGGTCCGTCCAAGTCATCTAACACCTGCCAAAACAGAGTTAGTAACTGCCGAACAAACTGAACAAAGAACCAACAATGAGAACCAACTAAGCAGGAAAAGCAATATTGAACAAGCACTGAGATCACACGCAGGATCTCAACTTATTGCTACACACATCAACATGCAACAGGCAACATGCGACACTACTACTCATGCATTACGAACTACGAGAAACTCAGGCGTTCTGATCTGAAGGCGGGTTGCCGGGGGTGGCAGGAATGGGCGAAGAAGTCGATAATGACAAGGCTGCAGCAAGAGCTCTCCTTGCATCCCTTGCATCACGGACTAGCTCGACGATGAGGGCGTACTGGGAGATCATGTAGCGGGACATGGTGATCACCGCTGCATCGGCTCCCGCCAAAGGGCGAGGAAACCTTACTTGCTGCGGAGTCGCACCCAAGGTGGGGTAGAAATGGAAGGCGCGATTCTGATGCATCGCACTCTCCTGGTGGCGTAGGCCTAACAGGCCCGCTATCGGGGCAAGATGAATGGAACGATCCGGGGTAGAAGCGGGTCCACCCTGGAAGTTGTAGGAGCGCACACCGATGAGGATGGTGGCTGCCACGTAGACGTTGTCACGGTACTCAAGCAGCTGCCCTCCGATCGGCGTCTGGGAAACTTGGTACCTTGGAAGCTCTCCACTGGGGTAGAGAGTCCACCATACGTCTGCAAGGAGGTAGTCAAAGTTGGTCGCGGATGAGGACCCTGTGTATCCCATCGGGTATTCCGCCATCTACACTCGTCAGATCAGATTGTTAGCGAAAACATAGCGTCTATATGCAGCAAACAAATGCAGCATGCAATAGCATCACACAAGCAAGCTATAATCTAGCTCTAATGTCAATCTAACGTCCTTCTAACGTTCGCGCGGGCTAGCGGGTCCTACAGCCAGTCCTGCTCTGATACCAATCGTTGTGGCACCCCGGCTCAGAGGACCGGAACGCCCCGTGCACCAGCCCAGAGATCAAGTCTTCTGGAGCACGACACTGATTGATATAGAACTGAACAACTTTCTATGGCGGAAGATAGGGGTACACGAGGTCCATTACAACGCTAGCAGAGACACAACTTGCTCCTCGGGCTAGCCTCACTTCTACACCAAGGAACAGCATAACTCTAGCAGCGGAATATCGACGGCAGCGGAACAATAACGGCGATGACGAACTCCAATCCACAGGGACACTGGCTGGGACACCTCCTAGCTCGCAAACACCGGTAACGTCGTCCTACGCATCCAAAGCATGGCCTGCAAATCTGGCATAACACGCCAGGTCAGTACATTGAATGTACTTGTAAGATCACAACAACCATGCAACAAGGCAAAACAATAACATAGCGACAGGTTAAGGTATATTAGTGAATTAAACAGGTGAATAGCAATATCATGCAAGCAGATAATCATCAAGCATATTAACAACATTAAGACTAATGCACACACATTGGACCCCACATGATCGTCACACGATCACGTGGCTTACCTCGGAGTCCTTACAGACTCAAGCACCGGGTCACTTCGTGACCAACCACTTCCACAGGTCGTCGCATGACCAAACGGGTCATCGCACGACCATCCAACGGGTTAGGTGTCCCTCGTTACCACCCAACCAATCCACTCATCGCACAACCATCCACTTACCACAAACTTACCATCGTACTCAAGTTGATCATATGGTGTGACCTAGTACGAACTGTGTCCCATGACCGAGGACGCGGCTATTCGAATAGATTTTTGACTCTGCAGAGTTTGTGCACGTTACCCACACTATGGAGTTCTTCCTCCATCCAGCACCCCGGTACTTGTCTCACAGGATCCTTGGAACTCGCACCGCAGGAGTGAACTAGGACATCTCCAACGAGACCGATATACCGAGTGTCGCTCTTACCGTATCACCGACATTCCTTCTTGGGTAGCCCTGTGGTTAGGTGTCCACGTTACCACCAGAACCACTCAGCCACCTTGTGGAAAATACTGTCCCAACGGGGACTGAGCTCATAACAACACTGGTTGTCAGGACTACCGCCGCCTGCTTGATCAGGGCAGTGCGTGCGGTAGCCCCCCCCTACTTGGTGATACAAGTAAGAGAACCCACCAGCAGACCGAATCAAGGCCCGCCCATACAAGCAAATGTGGCTGCACGGATAAGTCCGGTTCGGTGGCACCTGATCAACTTTTCACGAAGCATATCTCCAACAGTGAACACAAGCATCAGGTGCAACATGAGTATCAGATCATAACAATGCACAGCATATTAACATCGCAGTTTCAAATATGATCAAACACATTTTAGATGGTGAACTTATCCGTGTTACAAAGATTAAGTTATTTAACATGGCAACATTATGAATGCAGTTAAGCATAACTTAGGCATAGCATGAACTAGCATAGAGATAACATGATCAACTTGACATGGTGTTAGTATGTGGTGATTACGATTGTTCATGACATAACATGGCAATGATATGATCAAAGCATAGCATGGATGTCACATGGAAAAACATAGTATAGTAGCAGAATATCAAGGATAGCATGGTAATGATAACATCAATCATAGCATGGAAACATGATCACGATCAACAATATAAGAACATCACGGTAAAGCAATTTTTAAAGACACGTCAAAGCTTTGCAAAGGTGCAAAGGGTATTGTGTCTTTCCTTTCACTAGAGGAGTGTGAAACACTCCCGGATCTTCAACACAAGCAAAACCCTACAAAACATTTTATAAAAAGACACGGCGAAACAGTCAAGCATCATCTTTTGTTTTACCAGCAAATAACAACATAAAAACAAGGCACAAAACTTATGCCAAACTGAAGAGGAGCTCGATATGAAACCAACGCAAAAAGAATCAAACCGTTTGGACTTACGGTTGCGAAGATACGGCCGAAACGGTGCCGGGGCTGATTTTAGGGTGGAATACGCTTTCAGAGAAGTGAAAGTGTATATTTGGCTGAAGCAGACGGGAAATACGCCTTCGAAGAAGTGAAAGCGTATTCTCTCTAGCGGAAGGAGAAAATACGCTTTCGTTAAACGAAAGCACCTTTCGGTCTGAAGGAAACGGGAATACGCTTTCCGTATGGGAAGACGTATCCCAAGGGAGGGCGCCTTCACGGAAAACGGGAAGGGGCCCGCACGTCAGCCTCTCGGCCTCCCCTGTCCTTCTTCTTCTCTCGCCACCGAACAGAGGAGGGGCCCGATGCCGGAGCTCGCACCAGCGGGAGGAGAGCACGGCGGCCGGCTGCGCAGGGTCGTGGGGGTGCGGCAAGCCCGGGCACGCTCGCCGGTGCCAGAGGGGCCACGGTGCAGCCTGCGGTGGCGCTCCCCCGTGGTTGGGCGCTGCGGTTCCCGCGGGCGGAACGAGACGTCCGGGGCGCCCTCGCTCGGGACAACGGTGGCCCTCGGTCGGCGCGATGTCGGAGGAGGGGCGAGGAGCCCTGGACTCCACGGCAGCGGGATAGGAGGATGCGGCTCCGGATGGCTCGGACTCCAGAGGAGACCGGCGGCGGACGTGGTGGCCGTGGGAGCAATGGGGTGGCTCCGACGAGAAATTGGAGTGGGAAAAAGAAGCTAGAGGATGTGGGGGAAGCTGCTGGTGCACTGGGAGGGCCTTTGGGGAGCTCTTCTTATAGGGGGAGGAGAGGTGCCGTGGACGAGCCGTGCCACGGGGAAGACGACGGCGGCGGTGCTGTTCGGGGATGCTCGAGAGCGACTGGACGGCGGTGGAGCTGGGAACGCGCACTGATAAAAGCCGTGCGGTGCGGGTTGCCAACCAGAAGAGGACGGGGTGAGCTGCACGCGGACTGGACAGAACGGGCACGCGCGCAGAGCACGCCGGGTGCGTCCAAACGCGCGCTCACCAAGGGAAGGGTGCAACTGGGGAAGTTTCATCGTGGCCAGTTGTGTCTAGGGTGTAGTCCTTCGAGTGATGATCACATGGGTGCAGGTGGATGGCCAAATGGTCTACTGTGGTGAGCTCTATCTCAATCAACAGTTTGATGCAGAAAACTTGGACCAGAAGCTGGGATCACATGGTGGGGTTTTGGATAGTACCAAGTTGTCTTCTGGGCTTAGGATAGGAAGGTCTACATGTCTGCAAAGTTTGGGATCAAAATGATCAATGTACATGGTACATCCTTTGCAAATGTAGCAATGCTGCAAAAGGTGTTTGTAATGTGGCATGGCTTGTACCTAGCTCCCCTAAGCATGATACTTTTCAGAGCTCAATCATACATTAGGATGAGTATGTATGCCAAGTTTCACATCATTGGGAGCAATATTTTTGGTACTTCCTTTGTAAAGCACCAAATAGGTCAAAATGGTGTTGGTGAGTCTAGCATCACATAGTTTTATTGGAATTGGCTAAAAATTAGTGTAGCTTGGTTATTTGGCATGGTGCACATGTGTGTAAAATTTCATAGCCATTAGACACACATAGCTAGCACTTGCTTCACAATGTGGCCCGCTGACCAGAAACTTAAACATGACAATGCACTCACAATTGGTTCAGATATGAAATCATGGCACTCGGGCCCAAAAAGGCAAGCATTAAGAGCAACAAGTTGTAGCAAAGATGATAAACACAAAAGTAGATGATAGGCAACAAGCCCTGAACAATCTAACGAACTTTTACATGATCAAACAATCCCTACCACCCCCTTTGCCTACAGCAGGGAATTACTCACACATGAGAAGAGAAGTCAAGGAGGGAGAATGGAGTGGTGATGATGATGTCGATGGCGATGATATCCCCTCACCGGAGGCCTAATCAGCCTCTAGATTAGCCCTCCCAAATAAGAACAAAGAGTGGCGGAGGCTCCGCGACGGAAACTGGGAAAACGACTTCTGTTCTGGGTCTTCCTCGTCACGGGAAAAATAGGAGCGTCGGTAGGGAACCAGAGGGGGGAAGGGCCACCCAGGTGGCCTCCTGGTGCGGCCAGGAGTGGGACTGCGCCAGGTGGGCGCCTGTTCCCACATGGCTTCCCTCTAGCCCCACTTCTGGCTCCGAGCTCATTCGGGTGCGTGGGTTTTCTGTGAATTTTCCTGGAATTTTCTGAGACACCTAAAAATCAATTTTCCTGCACATAAGAAAACCATACATGCAGCTCTGCTGAAATCAACGTTAGTTTGGTTCAAATCATGCAAGAATGAGGTTAAAACAATAGCAGTAGTGTTTGGAAAAGTAGATAAGTTTGAGACGTATCACCCTGCAGCGGAGGAAGGTGGCGGGATCGAATGCGAGTAATTGTGTGCTGTCGCTATCACAGGAGGTGTTGTCTTTTCAAGCTGAATTGCTATGAAAGGCACCGCTGTCTTAGCCTGGGATAAGTGGAATTTGGACTGACAGCCACTGGAAATGTGGACCCACCCCTTGGAATTGTGGCATTTTATCTTATTTTTGCAATTGGGCCGCATGTGGTCTGTGCCAAGGCACATGTAACAATTTGGGCCCAAGCCTTGGGCCGAAACGGTTTGTTCGTTTGAATTGGGCGAAAATCCCGCCCTCCCTTGACTATCTGAATTAGAGGACTGAGTAATTCCAGTGATTGGGGCATTAATCTGCATGTTACTACCGTCCCCTCTAGGCGAAGAATTAGTCCTCTGATTTGAGAAAAAATGAACTGCACCAGGGAAGTTTGAATCGGAATGCCTTGCTGCATTGCTAGAGCTTCTTCTTTTGTTGAAGATTCTTGGAGTTTGAATGGCTGGGGCGTATGATTTCTTCTTGGAATGATTAACCAAAGTCAAAGAATGTTCTTGCTCTTGTTGATATAGATCAAATTCTTTCCTTTAGTTTGGCCCTCCAGAATTCTAGAGCAAAAAAGAGAGACTGAACAGTTGGTGGATAATATTGCCTTCATTGTCAATTGCAAAACCCACATCCAAAGAAGAAACTGAGAACTTAAAGGTCAAATTTTGCAATCTAGAGACTTTGAATAGACTGGTTCTGCCACAAAAACAAGATAAAAGAATCATAGCAACTGAATCCTCAGATATACTTATCTTTGATTTGGTGAACTCTCCTACGAGGAAGAATTCTCGAAGCCCTTGTTTCTCCACATAGTTGATGGGTTTCTTCAGCTTCGTCCAGATGCACTTCTCAAAGTATTGCCCCCTCTCAAACGAAAGATATTGGAGAGACATGGCGGTCTAAGATGGGTGGAACTCCTCCCCTCGAGAACTGGACGCCGACAACGGAGTGTTGATCGACATTTATGGTTGTGGCCGCCGTGGTCGAAGTGGCCAACGCCGTTGGGCGGGGGGGGGGGGCTCTCGCTCTGATTTATCAAGAAGGATTAGTTGCTAAATGTTCGCCTCCATACATGTACCTTCTCAAGAGTGACCATATAAAAAATCAACACATCCCATAATACTAACTAACACTTCCTCACATAATTTTTAAACCCGAATAATAAATGCAATGACACCAAAAGATAGTATTTCGACCATCTCAACATGAAACAATGTGCATGATTGATACGTCCCAAACGTATCTATAATTTATGTTTGTTCCATGCATGTTTTGTGTGACTTTGCCATGTTTTGCTTGAACTTTCATACACTTTTGAACCAATTTGTACTAACCTATTAACTCAGTGCACCCAAATCCCAGTTTTTGTTTTCTGTTGTTTTTGTATTTCAGGTTTTTCGGCCATTAAAAGTGCTCCAAAAATTCCGGGAAAATATATAAAAAATCAGCGCAACAGAAGCTTCCGGAAACACCAAAGGGGCGGAGGAGGGCCACCACCAGGAGGCCAAGAGGGCCCTTGGCGCGGCCCCACCCTAGGCTATGCCAGGAGGCCTCCTGGCTGCCTGGTGGGTCTCCTCGACGCCCCCCTTCTCCTATATTTACCCCTCGGGGTGGAAACCCCTAATACAGACTCCTCTTTCGCGATCTCGCCTCTGTTCCGCCGCCACCGCCGTTTCTAGATTGGGGTTGTCTGGAGAAGCTGCTCCGGCACCCTGCCAGGAGAAGCTACCCCCTCCGGGAGACCCTCCATAGCCATGGACGCCTCCCGTATGTACCGTGAGTAGTTTTCCTTGGACCATGGGTCCGTGACCAGTAGCTATGTGATCTATCTCTCCCCCTTTTGTGCTTCCACTTTCGAGTCCTCGTGAGCTGCCTCACATGATCGAGGCATCTATGTAATTTCTGTTGTTGCTATGCTGAGTTTATTGGGATCTGATGGATTATGAGAATATGTTCAGATTGTGATGAGTAATATATTTGGTTCTTCTCTTTTATATTTTGTTCTTGAGTAAATTCTTGCATGTTCTCCGTTGCGGTATTTTATTTGGCCAAGTATTTTATTTGCAACTCCAAGAGAGAGCGTTATGCTCGATTGTGGGTTCAGCCTCTTGATGTCTAGCTTGAGTGACAGAAACATGAGACTAGGGGATGTGCTGTTGCCACCAGGGATAAAACAACGATGCTTCTACCTGCGGGTGCAAGGATTGTTTACTTTACGCAAAGTTCTTTTAATGCAGTTGTATGTTGCTTTGAGTTTACACTTTGGGTGGGATTCGCAACTTAATACCAGCGAGATGTTCTGGATAGTTATCTCAAGGTGGATGATTCGTAGTAGATGAAGATGGATTTCGGTCTACTTACCTTGGCGTACTGCCCATTGCTTTTGAGCCCTTCCTTTCTTTGCAGCATAGTTAGCATTGCGGTGCCTTCATAATCCTGTCAATTGCCCAACTGTGATTTGTTTACCTCGCTAGCACTTTTATCGTCTTTTGGGAGAGAGACATCACTAGTGAAAATCACGGGACCCCGGTCCATCTTCACATTATTGTTTACACCCTCAATTTACTTTCAGTTTTTTACTTTCAGTTGCCACTATTATTATCTCTTGCGTTGATCCTTTGTAAACAGCAAGGCCGGAGGAATTGACAACTCCTCTGTACTCGTTGGGAGCAAAGTTATTTGTTGCTGTGTGCAGGTCCACGTAACCCGCCTAATTTTTGGCGCCGTTGTCACCTTCTTGTATCTCTTGGAGTCCTACTGGTTCGATAACCTTGGTATCTTCACTGAGGAAAATTTTCTGCTACGCTACATCTCACCTTCCACTTGGGGTAACCAACGAGGAGTGAGAGAACTATCCTCACCGTATCAAGGATCATCCAACCAAAAGATATTATGAAGTATACACAAAACATAGCTCAATTGTCATGTTCATTGTATCCAGTGCCTTCTTTGCTTGATTTATCACCATTATTTGTTGTGGTTTCATCTTCCATGGCACCACTCATCTCACCTCCTTTGTCCATAGCACAACCATTCATAGCTTCCATTCTTCCACCTCCTATGGTACCACCCATTCGTCCCCCACCCATGACTCCACCCATTCCTCCACCTGCCATGCAAACCATGCCACTCATGCCTCCCATGCCACCACCCATCATGCCTCCCAACAATCCTCCCATTCAACCACCTATATCTCCTCCCATTCCTCCCATTCCACCTATGAAGCCCCAACCCATGTGTCGTGGGAAAGTCACGGCGGATGTCCGAAGAGTCGGACTTGACATGGGACCTTTGCTGGGAGGTGGATACGAGGAGAGAGTCGACATGGACAAGAGACTCGGCGGTTTACCCAGGTTTCAGCCCCTCTTTGTCTCGAGGTAAAGACTTACTCCTGCTTCTTATTATTACGAGTATCGACCCTTCGATTAGAGGAGTCGACTTATCGATTACAACGGTGTCTAATCACAACCTTAGTCTCAAAGAGATCTAGGTCTTATCGCGAGTTGTCTTCTTCTGACTTGAGTTGCCTCTTGATCCCGTAGGCATCGGCCTGTAAAGGTGTCGGGTCCCGGGATTCCGCGAGTCTAACTCCTACACGAAGTGGATTCCTATTCTAATTTACAATTACGCTACGTGCTAAACAAGGTAAGTCGAATTCCTTCTACGGCTTCAATCTTCATGCTTGGCACGTCAGGCTTTTAGCCGGATCTTCTGCTGTGGGCCTGACTTATAGAGCCGGCCCATAAGTCTAAATGGTCCATCCCCCGGACATTAGCCCCCAGGATTGGTGTGATTCTTTAGTCTTCACAACAATCTTCTTGATTCCATCATTGTTGTCGCTTCTTCAACGGGTCAAAGCTGACTTTATGCTTGGCATTCATTGGGAATCGGATTCGACTCTCTTTAAGTTTGTTTCGCCTTCCAACTTTTGAAATTTTTCGTTTTGACTTTGAGTCAAAGAGCCATTACTGCATTTATTGTTTCTCTTCCCGAAACGCCACCATTGAAGGCATTTACGCCGTGGTGAGAATCGAAGATTTTTCATAAATGTCATCTGACATGGGTAATCTACCTTTGATTTTATGTCATTGATTGATCATCCCCTTGTAACTATATAAATAGCCACGCAGTGGTATAATCTGTTGAGTACACACATCTTCTTCTTCATTTCTTCCCTCTGCAACTTTCTCCATGGCTCCCAAGCTTAGCGTCCGTGTTCCTTGAACTGCCAATGATCCTGGCTCTAGTGCCGGCTCTCGCGGTGGTCGAGGCTGTGGACGAGGCCGTGGAAGAGGTAGAGGAAAAGTTGGGCACGTTGCTCATCAACCCACCGATCTTGAAGCTTCATCTCCTTCTCCTGAGAGGAATGAGTTTCTGGTGAGAGTTTCTACGACCCTTCATTGGGTTAATCTCCCTGAATCGTTTGCCCAAATTATGATGGCTTCCAAGCCTCTTGGGCCGTGGCTCCGCTCTGAGGGGTGTCCTCATGGACCCATCTGGGTGGCCACTATCTTCTCTGGTAACGATTCCATGTTTCTGGAGAAGGGTTGGAAGACCTTCCTTCGTTCCAGTAACGTCTCAAAGAGAGAAATCGTCATCTTTAGGTATGATGGTGATGAGACCCTATGGGCCAGGATTTTTGACTCGGATGGTGATCGAGTCGGCTGCTATATGGAGAGCTCCAGCAATAGTGATGAAGACTTCTACAACAATACAGAGGAAGCCCAAGTTCCGTCATCTGATGATGAAGTCGACTCTGAGGATAACCATTGAAGTTGTAGTTTTATCAAGTAGTTTGATATGAGAATTGCCATCTTTTGTCCTGTTTTCTTTTGATGTAAGACCCAGCCTATGCTGAATGAGAATTTTAATTTCCCATCAAATCTGTAAGTCGGTTTTATACCTGACTTTTGATAAGATATATTTATGTATGGAAGTGATGCGAGCGAGGAAATACTTCTCCCCTCATTGGTTACCCCAAGTGGAAGGCTGAGATGTAGTGTAGCGGCAAATTTCCCTTGGCAAAGATACCAAGGTTTAAGATTGTCTCCAGTAGGACTCCGACGACAACAACTAGGTGGTAAAGTGAACAATGGCACCGTTCAGAACCTCAAGGCTTCTTACTTTACCTGGAACTGAACACAGATACAAATAACTTTGCTCCCAACGACTACAGAGGGGTTGCCAATCCCTCCGGCCTTGCCGTTTACAAAGGATCAAACGCAAGGGATAAAATATAGTGATAACTGCAACTAGAAAGTAAAAACATGAAGTAAATTGAGGTTGTAATCAGTGGTGGAGATATGGACCGGGGTCCCATGATGTTCACTAGTGATGTCTCTCTCCCAAAAGATGATAAACAACCATGCGAGGTGAACAAATTACAGCGGGGAAATTGACAGGATTATGGGCGCAACCCAATGCTAACTATGCTACAAAAGAAAGGAAGTGGCTCAAAAGCATGGGAAGTACGCCAAAACAAGTAGACCGAAATCCATCTGCATCTACTCACTAATCACCCACCTTGAGATATTTATCCAGAACATCTCGCTGGTATTAAGTTGCGAGCCCCACCCAAAGTGTAAACCCAAAGCAAAAAACAACTGCATTAAAAGAACTTTGCATAAAGTAAACAATCCTTGCAACCGCGGTTACAAACACCGTTGTTTTCCCCGTTGAGGCAACAACACATCCCCTATACTCATGTTTCTGTCACTCAAGCTAGTCATCAGGGGGCATGAACCCACAATCAAGCATAACCATCCCTCTTGGAGCCACAATCAGGGGGGGTTCATACATAACTACAAGAAAAATAGGGTCAACAACATTAATAGAGACAGGTAATTATTTAAAGGGTTTATGGTACTAGTCCTTCTCCTCCTTAGAAGAGTCAATATGAGAGGCAAAGTTCTTACAGAAATCAATCATTAGCTGGGAATCAAGACCAATCTTAGAGAAAAAGGTTTTAAAGTAATCAGTTTTCACATAGCTCTCAATATAATCATGCTCATAATTTATAATGGGTTCAATACCTTTATCAATTTCCCAGTCATCAATGTTCTTTTGGATTCTCTCAATGAGATCCCATATTTCTTCAATGCTTCTCGTTTGAAATACCTCACTAGAGGAGGCATCCAATATCTCCTTATCCTGACAAGAAATCCTGAAATAATTTTTTTTAAGTATAATATCTTTGGGGAGCTCATGAATAGGACATTGGAGCATTAGGGATTTCAGTCTCCCCTAAGCTTGAGCGATGCTTTCTCTGTCACGAGACCAAAAGTTATAGATGTAGTTCCTGTCTCGATGAATTTCATAAAGCGGATAAAACTTTGTATAAACTAGAGTCATAAGCTCTTTCCAATTAAGCAAATGTGGGTTATCAAGGAGCTTATACCAATCTGAAGCTTTATCTATATGTGATACGGAGAATAATTTCCCCATGACAAACTCCACTAATACACCTGCAAGGTTAAATAGTGAACATAATTGTGATAAATATAGCAAGTGTTCACCTGGATGTTTGTCTCCTACATATCTATTAGCCAAGACATAATCAATAATACTAGTTAGTATTTTATAAGGCACAATTTCAGTAGGTGTGGGAGCAACCACCATAGTAGTGGGGCGTTTCCCCAAAAGAAATGAACCAAGAGTAGAGGTGTCCATAAGGACAAAAAGTAGCAACGACAAAATAAAAACATAAATATAAAGGTTTCCTTACCAGCTTCACTTACTAATAGCGCTACGTTCCCCGACAACGGCGCCAGAAAATAGTACTTGATGAACCTCAACTGTAGGGGATCTATTGTAGCGTTTTCGATAAGTAAGAGTGTCGAACCCAACGAGGAGCAAAAGGTATTGATAAGGGACTTTGTTGAAGGAATATCTCTAGGCACTGAAAGATAACTTTTTAGGGGTTTTCGGTATAAGCAACAAGAAGGTAAAACCAAGCAAGGTAAATAGTGCTGAGGAGAAACAAGTGGCCCAATCCTTTTGAGAAAAGGATAAGACTAGCAACTGAACTTATAAAGGCTAAAGAATTCTTGAGGACACACGGGAGAGGTAGTCACGTGCTTTCATCATATTTCGTATCGCTACTATGTTTTGTGTTGATAAGTGTTGAGTGGGTGGATCTATGCTAGTTCACTTTCTAGACTAAGGTAAGTGCTATCTTATGATTAAACACCTTGCAAGCTTCAGCAAATACAAGGTAGAAATTAAGGCAAAATCCTAACAAGAGCAATACAATAAAGGATCCATATTCCCTTGTGCAAAAGCGTGCGAACTGGAGTTCAGGTTTCTGTCACTCCGACAGCCCACCGTAAGCATTCTTTATACACAATGCATTCCCTACGTCCTTAATAAGGCGAAGTGTTGAGTCTTCGACTCACACAACACCACTAGGAAAATAACAACACAACTTAAATATCAAACAACACATATTACTTCAACATCATAAGACTAATTACAACTAGTCTTCTCCCATGTCCTCAAGAACTAAACTAACTACTCGCAAGACATAAAAGAGATCATGATCAGTGGTGATAAATAGATGATAAAAAATCTGGACATAATAATATTTCTCCAATAAAACTCAATAGCATTGACCACAAAGGAGTAATCAACACCGGTAGAGCGGATAGATAGTACAGATTACAACACAAGTTACACTTGTGAGGTGAGATAGGATGAAGATGGAGATGGTGCTGATGTTGGGGATGATGTTGATGATGATCTCGATGATGCCCGTGACGATGGTGATGATGATGACGATGATCTCCCCTTCCGGGGGGTGTTCTCCGCTGCGGAATCTGCCCGCCGGAGATTTCTTTTCTTCTCTGTAGGTTTCCGCCACGGAGCGGCGGAGGAACTCGCGAAACTCCTCTCTTTTTACGATTTTCGGATAATAGGGTATATATAGGCCAGAGGGGGAGCCGGGAGTGGCCCCAGGAGTCCAAGCGGCCTCCCGGCGCGCCCCTGGTTGGGGCCGCGCAGGGCGCCCCTGGGCACCTGGTGGGCCCCCTCTGGCTCTTGTTTTGCGTGCCTCCTTCATTCTTCTGAGAAATAACCTCCCTCGATTTTCAAGTAATTTGGAGGTCTTCTGATTCAGGAACTCTGTGTCCACTTTTTACCGCTGAATCATGCATCTGCTGCTTCGACATCAGAAAGTTGCAAACTGTGTAAAATAAGCGAAAACAATATAAGAATACCATCGTATCATAGAATATATCAATGAATAGGGTGAATTACGATATAAAATAGGGATAAATTTTGGACATATCAACTCCCCCAAGCTTAGACCTCGCTTGTCTCCAAGCGAATACTGAGCTCGGTAAAACTGACCACAAGTTTAGAGAGTGAAGTGTCGATAAATAGAATACGGACAAGAAGCATCATCATTTTCTTCGCCAAACTCAAACATCCTCAACAACAACCTCAACTCATAAGGCCCTTATGAGAAAGTAATAACAATTATAATCAAAAGTAGGGCTAAGGAAACTCATCAAATCATGGCAAACATATCTTGGTCAAAGGACAACTAACAAATTTTACTTTTGCTCTTTCACTTTATAATGAAACAATTTGAAGGTTTTGAAAGAGCATGTTATCAGTCATGAAGTAAAAGTGAAAACACGAAGGAAGGAATATGTTTGCTTCGCAAAAACTTTCGCAAACAACTTACTTATCAAATGATAATGTCAACAAGGATGTGGCATGACAAAACTTAATGCAGCATTATATGAATGAATCTTTGTCAACATCAAATGTCTGTTCTCTTTAAGAAAGGAAAGAAGTAGGAAAAACTGACTCAACAAAAAGTAAAGGACAAGCCCTGCTATAGAGAAGTAGGGAAAACTCATGTGCTATCCTTAAATCAAACAGAATGAAAAAAAAATTGGGAGGTGCATAGTTTGTCAACGAATGCTAATAGATAGCTCAATTACTTCTCAAGCTGGACAAGTTTCGAGGAACGACTGCCAAGTGGGGACGAGCACATCGCCTTAATCTCCTTTATTTTTCACTGCCAAAGTTTCTGATTTCTCATAAACCAAGCGTGAAGGAGGGTTTGTTTGTTGTATTATCTTACAAACTGGACGCACTCATGCCAGTTCCTCCTCATATTAAGGGTTTGCAAATTAGACATGCAATTTCGGGATAAAACTTGTACAATTTAAAAAGATCATGAATTACCAGTACTTCCTCATGAGCTAAACAAGAGGCACAAAACAGAAGATTTTGAACATTTACACTACAAGAAAATCTGCCTGTAGAGACGTCATATTCCATATTTAGAGACATGGTATTTCATCTTTAGGTAACTATAAAGTCGACTTACTAAAGCGTCTCTGAAGCGTCTCCTCACGGATCGTCTCAAAACAGGTAGACACGCTTAGCCAGCGTGTCTACATAGCATGAGACGCTATATCGAGACGTTCAAAACAGGTAGACACGCTTAGCCAGCGTGTCTACATAGCATGAGACGCTATATCGAGACGTTCAAAAGAGGTAGACACGCTTATGTCCATCCCTGCCTCATGTACTTCTAGTAAGTGTTTTCTCGTCATCTAAGCACCTTAATTCAGGCATGGACTCTGCAGGAATTATGGTAGACACTAAATGCAAGCTACTGAAACCATGGTATTCTCTGAAATCGTAAAAAAAATACTATACTCCCAAACGCAGCCTAAGTAATATCCACTTGTTTCTCTTTGCTAAAACAAGAAAAAATAGAGATGACACACACAATTTAGGTAATTCAAATTCAGCAACAGTACCACTACTTTTCACAACAATGACATCCAATCGTAAAAAAAAGTTCAGGATGTTTATCAACAATTAACAAATTGCAACAATACAGTGCATCACAACAACATATAAAGGGAAAACACAGGTGATATATCTCAATTCGAGCTATGTTTCACACGGCGGAGATAGAAAAAGGAAAACAACAACCTGCGGGCGATCTCCTGGCAGCGGAGGCGTTCGGGCGAGCTCGTTGCCGAGGTCGACAGCTAAGGGCGAGAGGCGTTGTCCGGGTACAGTATACCGCGAGAGCAGGAGCCTGGCGTTGCGGGGAAGCGGCGTTGGGCCGGGGCCAACCGGCGTCAGTCGACGGTGGAACTTGGGCTTGGGGGGAGACATGCGTCAGGTGGGCAGAGAGCTTTGGCTGGAGGAGTTAACCAGTGTCCGGCGACAGAGAGAGGATCGGCGTGGGGCGGCGGGGAAGCTCTGGCCAGAGTGCAGCACCGTCGACCGGCAGGGGAGCAGAGTCGGGCGTAGATGGAAATCAGGTTGAGGGCGAGTGGCGGTGGCGTGAGATCTATGGCAAGCGGCGACCGCGGCTGCTTGACAGTTCTGGCTGGGGGCAAACGGCGGCGGAAGAGAGGCGGCTGCTGCCGTGGCGCCGAGCGTCGGGAGAGCGGCGGCTGTTGCCGAGGCGCTGAGCGTCGGCGGCGCTAGCGACGTACTTGACCGAACCCTCCAGATTCCAGAATCGGTCGATTTGTTATGTACGAGACACGTACGAGTTAAACCTCAGTATGTTAAAAAAGTACATACACGCATCATCTGTCGCCTTAAAAAAACTTGGCTCAGATTTTCTTTCAGCTATTAAGTGTAGGCAAGTGATAGGCGCCGGTCGACCGGTGCTATCTAGACGCGGGTCAGACCAGAGCCGTCCGATCTTCGTGATTTAACGGTCCAGATTTGTGCATACCCCTTCGTTTTTACTGCAACATTTGCGATACTTTTGCAACATTTGCGATATATGAATGCAACATTTTTTATTTTTAGTGTTTTCTACAGAAAAAAAATATGGTAACATATTTTAATCACTGGTGTTAGCATATTTTACTGTCGATCGCAACTTTTTGGTACATGGATGCAACAAAAAATTATTGTGTGCATTTTTTTTCACTGTTGCAACAAAAAAATCTGATAAAAAATTACGTACCATATTTACCATCAATTCGTGGCAGAAAATTTAATCTACGCTTGTAGCTTTTTTTATAATGGTTGCAACAAAATTCAGGACCCATCATCACCGATCACACTTCATTTTTTTTGTAGCAAAAATCATTAGTAACATTTTCATATCATGCTACCAAATGAACACGCTTAACACTAAAATACTATTAAATACATCCGTTTAGCAAAAAGTAACATAGATCAATATAATAATATTAGTATAATAATAGTACAGATAGTAGCATTTTATACTACGGTTGCAACATTTATCATGTGCCAGATGCAACAAAAACAGGAAAGTGGAGACAAGTGGGCCTTGGACCGACCGACACGTAGACTTTGGCCGGTCGGCCGGCCACAAACATTAACCTTAAGTTTAACAAAGCTAATTTTAATAGTGTTTTGAGTTAAAATAATAATAATAATAACAATAATTTTCAATAGAGACGCATACTAAAACATCTCATAACTCGTTTTAAAGTTCATTTTAATTATATATCTATTTTATAAATAGCTAATTATAATAAAATAATTGTGACGCTTTGTAAACGTCTTAAAAAGCGTCTTTAATCGGCTAGTGTTCATGACCGTAGAGACGAATACAGAGAGTGTCTCAGAAAAAACGTCCATACGAATCAATTTTTTGTAGTGTTAAGGATAACACATAAATTCTATACTTTTAAGAGTGGTAGTGGAATACCACGAATAGGAAGGTATGGTGGACTCATATGGAAGATATTGGTTTCAGGGTATGGAAGCACAAGCAGAAATATACTTGACAAAGAGTTTGACTAGCAAAGGCTTTGAGAGAACAGACAATTGATGAAGACTTAGATGCAAACCACATAAAGCATAAACATTAAGTTGAGCATAACACATCAAGTTGTCTTCCTTGTCAACATAACACTTCAAGCATAATAACATAAAGGTTTTGGCTATGTCGCTACTTGAGAAAAACATGCATGTTTTAATGACCAAAAGCTATGTTTGCCAAGATTGATTAAAGTTTTCAAATCCATACCTGATATAAGGTCAATACTCCCCATAAAAATCATCAGATAAGGTCGATTGCGTGAAGAGAATACCGAGTATAGTGAAGGAACCAATAGACTTCTCATTAATATTCCACCATAGACGACTCCAAACTCACGGATACAAGACTCTCCACAAAGGAGTGATAGACCTCAATGCAAACACCTACTTCATAAGATAACTTCCCTAGAATGATACGCCTCTACTTGACTTTAAAATACTAAGATAAAGATAAAGATACCGGGCACTCCCCCAAGCTTGAACAAGCCAAGCGATGCCATTACCCAAGGAGATTTCACTCCTCATTCCTGTTCATGTTGATCATGTAGTCATTGGCGAAGCGCTTCCATGGCAGGGGTTCTCCTCTCTCATAAGACATGTCGGTCTCCGGGATCCTGCACTAAGCACACAAACCCATGCGCATAAACTTTAGTTCATAATCACAGTTCTGGTTGCGCAGATCATAAATCTTCCCTTGAATCTCAATCACTCTTTCTTCCGATGCGGTTATTCTTGACCATATCTCTTTCATCTCCTTCACGAAGTAGGTCTTCAGATTGTTGATGATGTCAAAGTTAGCTTCAACACACTCTCTACCATCTTATTGTACTTGAAGACTTCATACTGCACTTCTTCTAGCCTAGCCTCGATGCTCCTCTCCTAGACAGGTCCCTTCAGATATTCTTGTTGGAGGACACCATCCTCCACCAGAACGGGTTGAGGGTGCTTCTTCACCTCACCGAGGTAAGGGTTGATGATGTTGACAACAAACTTGTCCTTGGGGGAACTTGGGGAAGCCATGGAACCTAGGTCTAGTTGAAAGAACTCCTCGTAGAAACAACTCGAAAAAAAAACACACGAAATCACGAGATACGGTGCCGGGATAATTCGGGAAAATATATAGAAAAAATTTCTGCAACAAAAGGAAGGTCACGAGCCAAAGTGGGGTCGGAGACGGACTCCGGGGTGCCCAGGAGGCCTCCCGGCGCGGCCAGGAGGTAGGCCGCGCCAGGAGGGCGCCTGGGACCCCTGGAGCTCCTCTCCGGCTCCACGTAGGCCTCGAATTTTCCTAATTTTTCAAAAACTCGTAATATGGAACTTTTTATGGCGGTTCGCGATGTTTCCTTACCGTAATACATACCTTTTCTTATTCTGCTTCTTCTGGTGTCTGAAACAAGGCTGCAACATGTTCTTCATGAGTTGCTGTGTATATAGAATTCACATCAACATTGACAGGGTCTCCCACCATGTAATGCTTGAGTCTTTGCCCATTCACAACTTGAGGTTTGGTACCATTAAAATTGTTAATCTTGATTGCACACGAGCCTTAAACTTCTTCGATATGAAATGGCCCTTCCCATCTGGAAAGTAATTTACCTGGAGAAAACCTTAAACGAGACCTAAACAACAAAACTTTATCACCAACATTAAATTCACGTTTCAGAATCCTTCTATCATGCCACTTCTTTACCTTTTCCATAAACATTTTAGCGCTCTCGTAAGCCTCACTTCTCCACTCATCTAGAGAAGTCAAGTTCATGAGACGCTTTTCACCAGCTAATTTTGGGCCAGCATTAAGCTCTCTAACAGCCCAAGCTTTGTGTTCTAACTCTAATGGCAAATGGCAAGCCTTGCAATAGACCATCTTATAGGGAGACATGCCCATGGGGTTTTTGTAAGAAGTTCTATACGCCCACAAAGAATCTCCTAACTTCTTTGACCAGTCCTTTCTAGAACTGTTAATTGTCTTTTGCAAGATCAACTTGATCTCTCTATTGGTGAGCTCAACTTTCCCACTAGTTTGAGGATGGTACGGTGAAGCAATTCTATGATTGACATCGTACTTGGCTAAAGCTTTTCTAAAAGCTCCATGTGTGAAGTGTGAACCTCCATCAGTCATGAGGCACCTTGGTACACCAAACCTAGGAAAAATTACATCTTTGTGCATTTTCAAAGACGTCTTGTGATCAACACTCTCAGTGGGGATTACTTCAACCCACTTGGTTACATAATCAACAGCTAATAAAATATGAGTGTAGTTGTGTGAGGGAGGAAAAGGACCCATAAAATGAAAACCCCAACAATCAAAAGGCTCAATCACTAGAGAGTAATTCATAGCCATCTCATTCCTCCTACTCATATTACCAACTCTCTGACACTTATCACAAGATAAAACATAATTTCTAGCATCCTTAAAGAGGGTAGGCCAACAAAAACCTGATTGGAGAACCTTATGTGCGGTTCTCTCACTGGCGTGATGTCCTCCATAGGGACTATCGTGACATTGTCTGAGAATTTCCTTTTGTTCGTGCTCCGGTATGCATCTTCTCACGATCCCGTTTGGACCTTCTTTGAAAACATGAGAGTCATCCCAAAAGTAATGCCTCAAATCGTGGAAGAACTTCTTCCTTTGATGAAATGTTAAACCAGGAGGTAAAAACTTTGCAATGATAAAATTAGCATAATCTGCAAACCAAGGGTCGGAAAGAGATTGTACTTGAACAACAGCTAGTTGCTCGTGTGGAAAGTTATCATTGACTGGAATAGGATCATGCGGTATATCTTCCATCCTTTAAAGATTATCCACCACTGGATTGTCTGCTCCTCGCCTATCAACAACTTGTAAATCAAATTCTTGAAGAAGGAGTACCCACCGGATGAGCCTTGGGTTGGCATCCTTCTTCTCCATGAGATACTTAAGGGCAGCATGGTCAGTATGAATAATAACCTTAGAATCAACAATATAGGGTCTAAACTTATCACAAGCAAACACTGCTGCTAAGAATTCCTTCTCAGTAGTAGCATAATTCTTTTGAGCACTATCAAGGGTTTTGCTAGCATAGTGTATAACATTCAACTTCTTATCAACCCTTTTTCCTAAAACAGCTCCAATAGCAAAGTCACTAGCATCACACATAATTTCAAAGGGCAATTTCAAATCAGGTGGTTGTACTATAGGAGCGGTTATTAAAGCTTTCTTAAGAACTTCGAAGGCTTCCTTATAATCTTCATCAAATACAAAAGGACCATCCTTCTGGAGAAGATTAGTTAAGTGTCTCGAAGTCTTAGAAAAGTCTTTAATAAATCTTCTATAGAAACTAGCATGACCGAGAAAACTACGAATACCTTTGATGCCCTTCGGATAGGGCATCCTTTCAATAGCTTCAATCTTTGCCTTGTCCACTTCAATTCCCCTCTCAGAAATCTTGTGACCAAGAATGATCCCATCGTTAACCATGAAGTGGCACTTTTCCCAATTTAGAACTACATTTGTATCCTCTCACCTCTGCAAAACTTTATTAAGATTGTGGAGACAGTTGTCAAAGGAAGTTCCATAGACGAAGAAATCGTCCATGAAGACTTCCACAATCTCCTAACAAAAACCATGAAAAATAGTAAATATACATCTCTGAGAAGTAGCAGGTGCATTGCATAAACCAAAAGGCATATGCCTATAAGCATAAGTACCGTAAGGACATGTGAAAGTGGTCTGCTCTTGATCGACAGTATTGACATGAATCTGAGAGAAGCCAGAGTAACCGTCGAGATAGCAAAAGTGGGTGTTTTTGACAACCTCTCTAGCATTTGAGCGATGAAGGGCAGCGGGTAGTGGTCCTTCCTGGTTGCCTTGTTCAACTTCCTATAATCAATACACATTATATATCCAATAACAACTCTTTGAGGTATTAGTTCATTTTTATCATTAGGAACAAGAGTCATACCTCCTTTCTTAGGAATACAATGAACTGGACTTACCCACTTACTATCAGCTATAGGATAGATGATATCTGCGGCTAGGAGCTTGAGAATTTCAGTCCTAAACACGTCCTTCATCCTTGGGTTCAACCGTCGTTGATGATCAACAACTGGTTTAGCATCGGGCTTAAGATTGATAGTATGTTGGCAAATCGATGGACCAATCCCCTTAAGGTCATCAAGGGTATAGCCAAGGGCCACGGTGTCTGCGAAGTGTCTCCAATAATCGCTCTTCTTCAAATCCTGAAAGGTTAGCATTGATAATAACATGATATATTCTCTTTTCTTGTGAATATTTCATCTAACTCATTTCTTTCTTGCATGTGCATATCATTCTCGCGGTCTTCCATATATTGCTGCAAAGGATCATTAGGAGGAATATCAATGGAAGAAATATCTTCAAGAATCGTATCATTACTAGGTAAATCAGTACCACGAGTGTAAGGCCCGATATGCGATACTGTTCCAGATCTAGACATTTCCATCTAGATCCGGGGACGAAGCACATATCGGTCCCAGTATGACATATGACGAAGCCATATGCCCCGGATTTCCAACATGATATCACAACATTACAGATACAATGATACAACATCTCATACAATTGGCATACAACTGCGTTAATACAATACATCAGCGGAAGATACATGTCTGAGTACAGACTACAATCAGATGCCTAGTGGCAAAGGTAAAACACGCCATTCCCACAACCACACGGGTCCAGGCTCTCCGGCGGGATCCACCTATCGGGCCGACAGTGGGGGTCGTCATTGAGTCTTCGCGAAGGCGTCCAGGAGAAGGGTCGTCAAGCTCCTCTGTAGTCCAATGCCATTTGCATAACGTGCGTAAAAGAGAAAAGAAGGAGGTGAGCTATATCAAAAGTCTTGTAACTAACTTCTCACGGGTAAGATGGGGATAGTGGTAAGGTTGCAGTCTCACTAGCATTATATAAGTGGCTAACGATCTATTTTAGAGTAAGATGAGGACCAAGCATTCGATGAGGAATCGCCTCCAACAAGTCTTGCTATCAGCTACTTACGAAAACATAACACCTATCCTATCCTTGTCCTCCCCTTCGCACCCCGACGAAGAAGAAGCAGTCAAGGCCCACACACATTGATCAAGTTATTAAGATTATCTCAGTTGTTGTTGTCTATGAACAAGGAGTAGGTCTCAAGTCGTCCATAACCGTGGACACGGCTTCTCGAAAAGATTTAACCCTGCAGGGGTGTACCAACTGCCCATTACAAGGCTCCGCACGCACGTCAAGCTCTCTCAGTCAGGCCCGTTAAAGACACTCATTGAAGATTTGTTCTAAGAGATCCGGACGTCACAGTCCCTCTAACTAACAACGCACAAATCCGGGTGGCCCCCGGTGAGTCGACATCCAACTCAAAAGCCGACCGCGCTCTCGAATCGGTCTCTACCATCTGGACGAGGTCGAGATAACCTACCCTCGCTCGGGCAGGCTCCCTAGCTTCCAGGCTTGGACCAACGGGGTATACCATCCCACTGGCCCGGTTTGTTTTAAATCCACTGGTTGTAGACCAGTTATGCATGCGATTTTTAAATGGTAAAATCAGCTTGGGTCACCACTAGAAATGTTTGCAGCTAGGTAGGTAAGACAAGGGGACCCCATAGAATCCCACACGCGGTTAGGCACGCTCAGTCTTAAAACCAATACCCGGAACTCGGATCCTAGGTGACTCGAATGGAACAAAGCGTCGGGGCGGGATAGCCTAGACCTTCCATCCTTCATCGAATATAGTCAACATTATAATAATCATATCATCCACAACAATATAATAATGTGATAGCCCAATGCAAGAGGTAACAGGAGGTAACAGTTGATAGCATCCTAGCATGCATACTAAGCAGTGGTTAAGCAAGCAAGGTACATGGCCAAACAATGGTTTGCTGGGATGTGGGGGACATGGCTATTTGGGTTTATTTGGGAGGCATGAATTTGAAGTGGTAGGATCAACCAATCGTTCTATCCTACACCTAGGCGCAAGTGAGGTGAAAGTTATAAGCATGATATATGCTCCCCCTTACCTGACGAGAAGACGAAACCGAAGGTGTAGTCTATCGCAAGCTCGCAACGTCTCCGAATTACCCGCGGAAGCACACAAGTAGCAACACTGGAAAAGGCAATCGACGAGCAAACATCTATTACTACGAAGCAATCGACAGCAAACAACATCAAGAAGGCAACACGAGACAATGCACGGCATCGGATTTATCGTCGAGAGCGGTTACTAACAGGTTAAGTGGAGTACTCGTCACACACGACGATACCGCACGTTTACGGTGGTTCAAGTTGTTTAGCTACAGGTGATCAAAAAAGTTGTTAATATGGCAAAGCACAGAAGCATGGCAAGTCACACAACCAAGAAAAGGTGAAGATCGAAGTAATCTATCTATACTAGTCAAGTTAAGTGAGGTGCAATCCTAAACATGGCATGACACTAAGCACCACACGATGATTTAAAGGTTTACTACTGTTCTGCCCTAAACCACATTTTAGGTTGGTTAACAACAGAAAGGAATAGCACCAACACAATCTACACGAAAAACTAATCACGTAACATATAAAGATCACCTCGATCGGAGTTACGGTTAAAAAGATATAAGCAAAACAAGTTATGCACACATGCTCTTAACATCCGGAAGCACACTTTAGAGCAAAGGAACAATTAGCTACTGAATGCAAACATGCACCAAAATGATATGAAATGTAGTAGACATGGCAGGCAAGTCATGGAAAAAAAATCATGCAAAAATGCATCATGGTTTGCTAGTTATAAGCAATGCAAGAAGATATTCAAAATTACTGGTCAAGGACTTAGTGAAAATCAGGAAACATGGCTGAAACTGTTAATAGAAAGCTGTATAAACAGGGGTAAAAATATATGTCAAAGTGCAGCAACATGACATATAAATATATGGGAATGAATTAGACATGATGGTGATCAGGCACAAACAAGAATCAAGGTCATAGGCATCACAGATCAAAAGATATTAAGCGTGCAACATAGCACCGAAAAGTTACAGACTTAGTGAAAAATAGAGGTGGCTGTCAACAATAGCAGGATAGCAACTTTGCAGCTGAAAATAAATATCAACAATAATGCTAACATGAAAATTCAATACATATAATGAAAGTAGACATGGCATATATCAAAATGACATATTGCAATGCACAATAGGATGCACGGTTAAAAAGATACAATGCAACAAAGTTTGCATCTTACGTTAATAGCAGCATACTAACAGCAGGGTAGCTACTTTGGGTGATGAAAAAAAATCATGCAGCAGGAAAATATGATATGTGAATGCATAGCATTGAAGTAGACATGATGCTTAACAGAATGCAATTGGAATCACTTAATTCCGATAAACGGTTGCGACGCAACCGTCACTCGAAGTTGACTTAAAACAATAGTTTTCAGACAGATTCACAGCAGTTTAGCAGTTTAACGACCAGTGGCCCTGTTTGACACACAATAACCATATCCAGATGGCCTCAGATGCGAATGATCATTAAAGGAAAAAAGTTTAAGCACATCAAGCAGGACAATTTTCATTTTGGGGGCGAGGTCATCCGAGCTACAGATCGCTCACATTCGTCTACGCGGAATCGATACAGAAGAGAAAATTTTCAGACTTAGAAATTTTCAGACTCAGGAAAAAATAAGTCGGGCCTCACCCATGGGCTTAGCCCAAATCGGCAGGTGGGCGGCGGTTAGCTGTTCCTCGCCGCGGGTGATGGAACGGAGCGGGCCGAGGGAGTTGGGCCGCTGGGCGCGCCCGCCCAGCTGGCGGTCAACGGCGGCGGCCTGGCGGTTGGTGCCCAATCCGACCCGGATCGGGGCGGCGGGAGGCGACGGCCGCCGATCTCCGGCGAGGAGCGGCGCAGGGTTACGCGAGGCGGCTCGGTGGAGAGGAGGGAAGAGCGCGGTGGCCGGAGGGCGCTGGAGTCGAGGGAGGCGGGGCTCCGGTGAGGGGTGACGAGGCCGCGGCGGCTCCGGCCCGAGCCGAGCTCTGCCGAGACATCGCAATGGCGACGGCGCAACCTGCGTCCTGGGAGAGAGAGCGGTGAGGTGGGGGAGGAGGAGAGGGAGGAGAGCGCGAGGGGAGGCTCACCGGAGCGGGCTACAATGGCTGTCGGCCGGCGGCGTGGCCGTGGATGAGTGTGGCGGCGCGGGGAGGCCGTGCTCTCCACGTGCGGCGGCGGGATACAGGCCCTAGAGGGCGCGAGGAGGCTCTCCAGGCCCTGCGGGGCCCAGATCTGGTTGGTGGAGGCTGGGAGGTGATGTGGAGACTTGTGGGCGCTCCGATCGCCAGATCTGACGGCCGAAAACGACTAGGAGCTAAGGTTTCGGGGAGAGGGGCTATTTGGAGAAAATCTGGGTTTGTGGGAGGGGGTGGCTGCAATTTTACAAGGGAGAAACCCTAGAAAGGGGTGGGAGAGTGGTGGTACTTATTTAGGTGGCCTGGATGGAAGGTTTACGGAAACACCCTCGGGTTTTTCTCTCGCGCGCCCGATGCTCCACGTTTCTGACCGCCGGGAGTGCATACGACCTCCGATTCGGACGAAATCTCAAACCACGCGCTCAGTGCATTGAGCCCGTCAATCGTACCTCACTTCGATACGGATCCGAGACTATTTTCTGGCGCCCAATAAAATAATCCATTTAATTATTAAATGGGGTTTTTCGTTCCGATGGCGATGGCTGGTCCTGTGTCGGTTGCGGCAGTGCTCGGGTGAAACCCGGTGTCGCAAAGGTCGTGTGCCGTTTGGGAAAAAGGTTTTAGTCACGCATACGATACAAGAAGGAGGGGGGAAGGTAATCTCCGATCGATAAATCGGGGATGCAAACACCGCAAACAAATCAGACAATCAAACAATTCAACGAGAAAACAAAATTTTTAATTTTTGTGAAAATCTGGGATGTTACAACGAGGCTGCTTAGAGAACTTAGAAAAGTTAAATTCATATTTCTCACCATTGAATTGAACAGAAACTTTACCTTTTCTGCAATCTATTATAGCTCCACAAGTTCTGAGGAAAGGCCTACCAAAGATAATAGGGAAAAAACTATCTTGTACTGAACCGAGTACTAGAAAGTCGGTAGGATACTTTACCTTTCCACATAGAACTTCAACATCTCTCACAATTCCTATGGGAGAGATAGTTTATTTAATTGCTAGATAAATAGTGGCATCAACCTCTTCAAGTTCATAGGGTGAAATCTCACCCATGATCTCCTGATAGAGTGAATAAGGAATTTTGCTAGCACTCGATACGAAATCACATAGCCCGTAATAATTGTGATCTCCTATCTTAACATATACAACTGGTGTACCTGAAATTGGGCTTTTATTCTTGGCTGTAAAAATGTTAGTGGAAACAACACAAAAATTTATATTGGAATATAAAACATCATTAGTAACTAGATATTTAACCACCGCAACTTGAGGATCGACCTTGATCTGGTCCTCAGGCTCATCAAATCTTCTCTCACTTTTATTTATTATGCATGTCACAAAAGAGTGCTCCCTTATCCTTGCGGGAAAAGGGTTTTTTCATACATAACTGCAGGAAAAATAGGGTCAGCAACATTAATATTAACATGTAATTCTTTAAAGGGCTTACGGTACTGATCCTTCTCCTCCTTAGAAGAGTCAATATGAGAGGCAAAGTTCTTAAATAATCAATCATTAGCTGGGAATCAAGACCAATCTTAGAGCAAAAGGTATTAAAGTAATCAGTTTTCACATAGCTCTTAATATAATCATGCTCATAATTTACAATGGGTTCAATACCTTTATCAATTTCCTAGTCTTCAGTGTTCTTTTGGATTCTCTCAATGAGATCCCATCTTTCTTCAACGCTTCTCGTTTGAAATACCCCACTAGAGGTGGCATCCAACATATCCTTATCCTGACTAGAAAGCCTGGCATAAGAATTTGTAAGTATAATATCTTTGGGGAGCTCATGAATAGGACATTTGAGCATTAGGAATTTCAGTCTCCCCCAAGCTTGAGTGATGCTTTCTCCGTTACGAGACCAAAAGGTATAGATGTAGTTCCTGTCTCGATGAATTTCATGAAGCGGATAAAACTTTGTATAAAAGAGAGACATAAGCTCTTGCCAATTAAGCAAATGTGGGTTATCGAGGAGCTTATACCAATCTGAAGCTTTATCTATAAGTGATACGGAGAATAATTTCCTCATGACAAACTCCATTGATACCCTTGCAAGCTTAAATAGTGAACATAATTGTGATAAGTATAGCAAGTGTTCACCTGGATGTCTGTCTCCTGCATAAAGATTAGCCATGACATAATCGATAATACCAGTTGGTATTTTATAAGGCACAATTTCAGTAGGCGTGGGAGCAACTACCACAGTAGTGGGGCGTTTCCCCAAAATCAATTAACAATGAGTAGAGGTGTCCATAAGGACATAAAGTAGCAACGGCAAAATAAAACAGAAATATAAAGGTTTCCTTACCAGCTTCACTTACTAATAGCGCTACACTCCCCGGCAACGGAGCCAGAAAACAGTACTTGATGACCCTCAACTATAGGGGATCTTTTGTAGCATTTTTGATAAGTAAGAGTGTCGTACCCAACGAGGATAAGAAGGTATTGGTAAGTAACTTTGGTAAAGGAATATCTGCAGGCACTGAAAGATAACTTTTTTGGGGTTTTCGGTATAAGCAAAAAGAAGGTAAAAACAAGCAAGGTAAATAGTGTTGGGGAGCAACAAGTGGCCCAATACTTTTGAGCAAAGGATAAGCCTAGCAACTAAACTTATAAAGGCTAAAGCGTTATTGAGGACACACGGGAGAGGTATTCACGTGCTTTCGCCATATTCCGTATCGGTACTATGTTTTGTGTTGATAAGTGTTGAGTGGGTGGATCTATGCTAGTACACTTTCTAGACTAAGATAAGTGCACTCTTATGATTAAACGCCTTGCAAGCATTCACAAATACAAGATAGAAATTAAGGCAAAAGCCTAACCAAAGCAATACGATCAAGTATACATTATTCCCTTGTGCAAAAGCGTGCAAACTGGGGTTTAGGTTTCTGTCACTCCGGCAACCCACCATAAGCTTTCTTTATACACAATGCATTCCTCTAGGTCTAATAAGGCGAAGTGTTGAGTATTCGACTCACACAACACCACTTGGAAAATAACAACAAAACTTAAATATCAAACAACACATATTACTTCAACATCATATGACTACTAACAACTAGACTTATCCCATGTCCTCAAGAACGAAAGTAACTACTCACAAGACATAAAAGAGATCATGATCAGTGGTGATAAATAGATGATAAACAATCTGGACATAATAATATTTCTCCAACAAAACTCAATAGAATTCACCACAAAGTTGTAATCAACACCTGTAGAGTAGATGATACATCCAAAATGTATCTATAATTTCTGCTTGCTCCATGCCTCTTTTGTGTGATATTGCTATGATATTGATGAACTTCCATACACTTTTGATCATATTTGGACTAACCTATTAACTCAGTGCACCCCAGTGCCAGTTCCTGTTTTCTGCTGTTTTTCTATTTCAGATTTCCCCCATATAAAAAGTGCTCCAACAATTCGGGAAAAATCCAATAAAAATCAGCGATTAGGAATCTTCTGTAATCACCGAGGGGGGGCCAGAGGGGACCCAGCAGGGCCCCAGGCGCCCTCCCGGCGCGCTCCAGGGTGGGGCCGCGCCAGGGGGGCGCCTGGACCCCTGGTGGCCCCCCTGGCTGCCCCCCTTTGCCTATTTCATGACGCAAAAACCCCGAGAGGGGAACCCTTTTTCGCGATCTCTCCTCTGTTCCACCGCCGCCGCGCTTCCAAGATCGGGAGCACCAGGAGACCTCTTCATGACACCCTGCCGGAGGGAGGAACCACCTCCGGGAGCTTCTCCACCACCATGGATGCTTCCCGGATGAACCGTGAGTAGTCCACCTTGGACCATGGGTCTATGATCAGTAGCTATGTGATGTTCTCCTCCCCTCTTTGTTCTTCATGGATTAGACCTCGTGAGCTGCCCTACATGATCGAGGCACTTATGTAATATTTCTGTTGTTGCTATGTTGAGTTTGCTGGGATCCGATGGATTATGAGATTATGTTCAGATTGTGTTTTCAGTAATATATTTGATTCTCCTCTTTTATATTTATGTTCTTGAGTAATTCTTGCATGTTCTCCGTTGTTGTTTATTGCTTTGGCCAAGTAGTAGGTAGTGACTCCAAGAGGGAGCGTTATGCATGATTGTGGGTTCATTTCCCCTGATGACTAGCTTGAGTGACAGAAACATGAGTCTAGGGGATGTGATGTTGCAACAAGGGAGAAAACAACGGTGCTTGTACTTGCGGGTGCAAGTATTGTTTACTTTACGCAAAGTTATTTAATGCAGTTGTCTGTTGCTTTGAGTTTACACTTTGGGTGGGATTCACAACTTAATACCAGCGATATGTTCTAGATAGATATCTCAAGGTGGATGATTAGTAGGTAGATGCAGATGGATTTCGGTCTACTTGATATGGTGTACCGCCCAAACTTTTGAGCCTCTTCCTTTCTTTATAGCATAATTAGCATTGGTTTGTGCACATAATCCTGTCAATTGCCCAGCTGTAATTTGTTTACCTCGCATGGTTCTTTTATCGTCTTTTGGGAGAGAGACATCACTAGTGAACATCATAGGACCCCGGTCCATATTTCCAATACTGTTTACACCCTCTATCAATTTACTTCTTTATTTATTTTTCCGTTGCTATCACTATCATTATTAGCACATGCGTTTTATCCTTTGTAAACAACAAGGCCGGAGGAATTGACAACTCCTCTCTACTCGTTGGGAAGAAAAGTTATTTGCTGTGTGTGCAGGTCCAGGTGAAGTTTGCTGGGTAACCAACGAGGGGCGAGAAGTAAACTCTCGTGACATCAAAGCAATTTCTAGCGCCGTTGCCGGGGACCCCACTCTTCAAGATAGGGGAGTTGCACACTATCTTTTATCCTTGTTTTTTAGTCTTGTTAGTTTACCTTTCAGTTTTTGCTTTAGTGTCCTTTATCAAAAATCCAAAAAGAAAATAGTATGTCTAGTTCCTTACTTGCCAATCAATGTCTGACTTCTTTGAAACCAGATCTTATTGGCCTAGAGGATTCACCGATGATCAACAAAAGTGGTACAAGGAACACCGCTTGTCTCAAAAGGGGATACACTTATGGAAACAAATACACCAGTTGTATGAGTATGCTAGAAACTTGTGCTCAATATATAATATATCTTTCTGCAGGGATGAATCTTGTTGCTTTATGAGGCACAAACACCTTTCTTTCCAATGTGTGTACAATGATGATGAAACCTTAGCTTCTTGTGCTAAGGGAAACTATGATTTTTATGATGCAGAGCCAATAGAAGAATTTGTTGCTTATAAGGGTGCCAATGAAATTACTTCTCTTCTTAGAAATATTAATGATGCCCCTTACAAATCTGAGAGTCTTGCTATACTTAACTATTGTTTGGAAAATTATTAAATTACTGATCATCTTGAGAGAATCTCTCCACCAAAGGAAGAGACTAATGTTTTGAAGGACTCCATGAAAGAAGAAATTGATGAAACCGAAAGCTCCTTGGATGAAAAAGAGGAGGATAGTGACGAACAAAAGGAGGAAGAATGGAGCCATCCATGTCTACCTTATAATGAGAGTAACTCTTTGAATCTTACCTTATATGAGTGTTATGATCCTATGGATTCTTTTGAAATATCCCTTTTTGATGAAGTTGATGCCTTCTATGCTTCTGGCCATGATGCCACTATGGATGATGCTTACGAAAATGAACTATCTATAGTTCCTTATGTTAAGCATGAAATTGTTTTTATTGAACTCACACTTGATTGTCCTATTATCCTTTTGAAATCTCCAACTCATATTCTGGAGAATGCTCTTATTAAGGCTCAATGTGATGGGTTGCATTTATCTTATGATCCTAAAGACCGTGTTGAAAATTATACACGTGTTCTTGTAGGTCATGCAGAACATGATTTATGTGATAGTTATATTCTTGATGTCGTTCATGATACTACTGAAAATTAATTTGAGAGGGGAAAGTTTGGTTGTAGAAACTTCCATGTTGCAAAACAATCTCTCTTCATTTTGAAAGTTTTTAAGTTGTTCTTTTTTGACCTTCCTATGCATGTCACTTTGTGCTTCTTTGATTTATTTTCTTACAAGATGCCTATGCATAGGAAGTGGGTTAGGATTAAATGTGTTTCATATTTTCTTCTTGATGCTCTCTTTTGCTTCAAAATTCTTATTCTTGTGAGAGCATCTTCTATAATCTTTAAGCCTAGCTAATGGCTTTAAAGAAGCACTTTCGGGAGGCAGCCCGCAACGAATTTAGGATTTACTTCTTGTTTTTCTTCTGTTTTTAGTGGTCTTGATGATTTTTACTACTGTAGCAACATCATTGTATCTTTACTTTTCAAGCTTTGTACCATTTATAGCCTCATATGACAAGGGAAGTGAAAGTTGTGACATGCTGTCCAGAAAACAGATTCTGTCCTCGTGACTAGAAAAATCATAGAAAAATCCCAGTTCATCTTTTTGAGCTGAATTTTTTACACAGAGTGATCTATACGATTACGAAAGTTTCGTATGTTCTGAGTGTTTTTATCTGAGTTGCACAAGTATCCCTAAAAAATTCGTTTCTATCTGCTGGTCTGTTTTTCTCAGATTCTGTCCTGTTTTTCCTTTTCTTCGTTTTGCAAACCTTAAGCTTGCATTTTATTTGCAAAAACTTTTTGGAAATATTGAGAAACAGTAGATATTCAAGAATATATTTACTTCCAGTAGAGAAAAAATTATTTTATTATGGGTACTAACCTGGCTAATCAGATTATGATGAGTTGTGTATGAAGGAGTTTTCAAGTGTGCGAGGGAAGATGATGAAAGAAGATTCATGAGTGTCAAGCGCTCAAGCTTGGGGATGCCCCCATGCATCCCCAAGAAATATTCAAGGAGACTCAAGCGTCTAAGCTTGGGGATGCCCCCGTGCATCCCCTTCTCCATCAACAATTATCAGTTCGTCTCTCGTTTCACTATATTTTTATCACTTCATGCGTTATGTGCTATTCATGGAGCGTCTCGCTCTTAGGTTTTATTTTTTAGTTTTCTTTAGCTTTGCTTGCTGTTCATAACAAGTTAGAACCCAGATTTCTTTGTGTGGGAGAGAAACACGATCCACTTCCAAAATCTAGAACAGAACATAGGACTTTTCATGCTTATCTTTGTTGTGTGTGTTCTTTATCTTTTCATAGCTACTGGCATGTTTAGCTCTTAGTTTTCATGCTTATCTTTTCAAAGAGCTTTTGTTTAGTTTGTTGCTAGAACTCTCTTGAGTTTTCATGTTTATCTTGTTTAGAGAGTTTGCCTGTTGCACTGAGTTTTATGTCTTGACTTGGAGTAGGTAATTGAGGTTGCTATTCTTTTGTAGTAGTAACTTGCAATAGTTTTGAGGTATTGTTTTGAGTAATGTTTGGAATTTTGGTGTCAAGAGATTTAGCCTATTAGTGATAGATGTCGTATTTTGGGCAATCCGTGTTTATTTTTTAAAGCATACAAAATTAGTTGAGAACTTTAGCTACTAGATGGATCACTACTCTTCTGAGGGGTCGAATATTAGAGTACACTCACGTACCATGAGTCGAGGATGCGCAAGGATAACCAAACCCCATACACTCCTCCTCGGGGTACTTTTCTCTTTGTGAAACCTCCTTATTAGATTGAGAGTTAACGATAATAAGTGCATGAGTTCTTCGGACTAATGTGAGTATTCGAATGTTCACACTTCCACCTTCCCATATTTTTCTAGCCTCTCATGTGCCGTGCATTGCTTTCTTCTCACTCCGAGAGTTAGCGTCCACCTTCGCCGGTACGTCAAAACCCTTGGCATGATACGCTCTGTCATCATAAACCTTCTTATATCCTTCCTCAAAACAATCACCATACCTACCTATCAAGGCATTTCCATAGCCTTTCTGAGATATATTGCCATGCAACATCCATCTTCTCATGAATTGATCTTCATGTCATACATGCTACTGGCTTCATCGATGAGCCACATGCTAGTTGGGCCTTGCCCTAGTCATTGCTACATGACGCGCTAGTATCATTGCATATCCTACTACACTGGCAGAGGCATACATTTGCATACATCATGATAGTTACATCTTCTTTATGATTTGAGTACTTTGTAAAGTGTGAAAGATCTTCTATACTTCTTGTAATTTATAGAGTGTTTCCCCTAAAGTGAGGAAAAGATCCCAAAGTGGACAAATTAAAAGATCCCAAAGAGGACAAATGAGAGAGAAATAGAAAGAGCCATTGAGGCCACCAAAAAAATACAAAAAATAGAAAAAGGAGAAAAAAGAAATAAAAAGATAGAAGGGGGCACACTACTATTCCTTTTGAGAGATCCACACTCGTACTCCCTCTTATATCTTGTACTCCATAGAGATTATCATTCATGCATATAGCTATGTGGGGACCTTCACACTATAAAACTTGGCTTTTATATTCCAATGATGAGCCTCCTCAAATGAGCTATAGGTCTTCTTGAGCAAGCAAGTTGGATGCACCCCCACTAGTTCCATTGGAGAGCTTACCTTAGCTCATATGTGCATCCGTTGCATGGCAATCCCTACTCCTCGCATCATATATATCATTTGTCTTTCTCTCGCCTATGATTGTCCGGAACATGCGATAGAGATAAAGTTATTTAGAACACAAATCATCAATATTGTTCGGAACTAACAATGCTAAGCATGAAACTATGTAGCATGAAATTCACATCGATCGTCATCACTTGTGACTCGGCTCAGGGAATGGTCGGCATCCTTATTTCGTCATGAAAGGGCTTGTGTCACTCAAGGCCTTTAGGCAGACTTCTATCTCCCCATTGGATGGTGCAATGCTGCAGTGGAAGATCGACCCCTTCACCTGTACTTCATGACGGATGATAGTCGCCATCTCCCCTTGGGTGTGAAAGAACTCCTGCCTAAGATTTGCATCAGCGATTGCCGCCTTCCTTTTGGCCCATGTTTTGAGATGACTTGGCAGCGTAAGGTTGCGCTCTTCCTTTACAATCGCCCGCATGTCATGGAGGGCGTAGTACACATCCCTCACACTGCTAGGAGGCTGCTTGACGCACGGGAACTGCGTTACGTGGTTGAACACGCTCACACCAGGCTGATGCTTCCTGAACTTGTGCTTCACGATCTTGCCTCCGGCTTCTTTGTAGCCGCCGAGAGCATCATACAAAACTCTCATGATATACTTGCAATCTTTCTTCTTCGCACTCCCCAAGTCTAAATACACGGCATGCGAGTGTTGCGCTGAAAAGCAGATGAGCACGCAGTCTTGATCCTCACTGCATAATTAAAACAATTCAAAAGGAATGTTGGAAGAGGACAATGGAAAGCTAAGAAAGCATATATGCTACGGCGGCGAGAGAATGACTTACTTGGGAGATTAGGTCATGAAAAATGAATCCTTGCTCTCGTTCTCTAGCATGAAATCTCTGATGTACCCCGCCGCGAGAGTCGCGTCCCCGTCGTCCATCAAGATGCTTTCACGCATGTAGAAGGGGTCCAATATTGCAACTCTCGGGGTCTTATCTCTCCTGATACTCATAGAAAGTCTGAGCGAGAACAGACGGATAAGGCTATGGTCCAGCCGCTTGAGATGTAAAAAATTGAAGATCTCTGAAAACCACAGGATTATCATATTTGCGGGGACATTCTTGATGAAGCCCATGTTGAGTGGCACCTTGGCCATGAAAACTGGGTACAAGAGATTCTTTTCTCGAAGAAGCATCTTCTCTAATGCCATAACAGTGTGATGCACACTCTGCATATCCGAAGTTGCAAGATCGAGCATGTCATTAGGTAGCATCCCCCTACCCGCCACATGGATTTCAAACGAGAGATCCTTGGGTCTGGGTGGCCCGTCCTGAGCCCGGATCGGCATCAGAGGTTGGCTGCTCGAAGCGCCCTTCTTTCTCTTTCGTCCCTTCTTCTTTTCTGATTTTGAGCAGTCGCCGGCCTTTATCTACTAAGTGGCCGCCTTATGGAGTGTGGACGGGCTGAGAATATATCTCCTTGTGGCATCTGCTTGAGGCTCGGTGAAAGCGCAAGCTGCTGGAGACATCTCCTGAGAAGCACCGAAGAGACGCGTGGAGCAAGCAGGTTTCGCTGCAGGATCAGCTGGATCGCGAGCTTCCTCGTCATGCTGGTATGCTCCTTCAACAGGAGGCATGAATAAGTCATCACCTTCAAACAAAGTGTTGATGAACAGGTTGGCGTCGATATCATCATCAAGATCGTCGTCTTCATGTTGTGAGTCGATGGGATCATGTGGCCGCGGCACGACGACTAGCGGTGTTTTCCTTGTTGTGGTGCTCCCTTCCCCCGTCATCGAACGCATTTGGGTCTTCGGCCAAAGGCATATTTGGCCGAAACAATCATTGAGGATTGTCGGCTCGTCCTCATCGTATCTTGGGGTTTAAATGGGGGGTTCAACTCTCTCGTATCCCGAAATCACGAGAGAGAATTGAAACCTATACATTTCTGGTGCCATCGGCCTATGGTGCATCATTCGATTTTGGGGTTGAAGGATTTTACCTTTGGAAACATCCTTCAACTTGCTGTCCACGACTTGTAGTAGAATTCATGGAGTGTCCTCCTGTGAAAGATATATATGCATGTAGGGATCAGAGGGCAGTAATAAAAGACAAGGAGATGATGAAGTCCTCGTTTGAGTTGCGTACGCTTATAGTTACCTTGAGGGCGTCGAGGTCGGCCAATGAAGAGACCCCGCCGATGACGGCGGGCATGCAAGAGACGGAGGGTGCGCTGCCTCCCGTGGCTTCGGTCGCCCTTTTTTCGCTACCGGGTGCATTATTATTATGCCCCGGTTGCTGGATCGTCGCTAGAGGAGTCACCATCACGTCCGGCGCCGCCGCCGCGGTGTTGGCGGCCGAAGTCACCAATAAGGAAGGAGTCGGTGCGGGAGCCACCAATATGGCGGGAGTCGGGATTGCGGCCGTCGCGGTGCCCGAGGTGCTACCGACCATGCAGGGGACCGGTATGGGCCCTTGTCCACCACGTGCTTGCCAATTCGCGAGTGGCTGCATCATATCAGGAAGGAGGGCGCTCATCATCTTCGCCACTTCTTCCTGGACAAGCTGCGGAAGCGCATTCACTTTCTCCTCCAGTCCACGAACATAAGCGGCGTCTTCTTCGGTCCTTCTCGCCTTGCGCCCCCTCGAGCCCGACTACTCCGGTTTTCCATAATATGAAGACCAGTTTAAGTCCGCACCAAAGCCGATCACACGGCCGACTGATGATGGATTCCCTGACACGTTCTCAACCTTCTTGACCTTGTTCATCACCCTGTTAAAGAGGTGTCCCACGGGCCGGCCGGCTTAATAGACGACCCCTGCGATGAGGCCGCGACGAATTCCTCTTCCTGCGGAAAGAATGTGAAACACTAAGAAGTTGAACTTCATGAACTAGAATTCAATCGACAAGGCATTCACATGGTAAACTACTTACCACGGCAATCGTAAAATCCTAAACCTTAGGATTGAGAACTATGTTCGAGATTTCTTTGTCCTTATAGCTCCGGGCCCTCACAAAGAATTCGGTCTGTGGATCAGCTTTGTATTTCTCAAAGGGGTTAGGTAGGCCCGCAGCGGCGTACTCGGCATCCTTCTGGTCCCATTTAGGCTTGGAATTTCTGTAACCGCCGGCTCCGAGACGGTGGTTACCTATGACTTGCGCCCGCATCGCCTTGCCCTTTGCACTCACGGCTTTGGCGTCCTCGGACTCACACCTAGCCTTGAAAAGGTCATAGGTAGCTTCTTCAATCATCGACTCTTTGTCTTTGATCTCCTCCCAGGATTTGTCGTGCTCCATAATTGCCTCCTTCACCCGGGTTTTCCAACTGGACAAGGCTTTTCTCATCCTCCTGAGGGCCCATTTGTTTACCTTGTTCCCTTTGAGGTTTTTGTTATTGTACTAAACAGTGCATACAAATATAGATAAGAAAACCATCTTGTTGTCAATGCACTAAAAACATCATTTAAAAACAGCAAGCTCCCTAACTAGTCACTTCACAAATGAACATCTATCTATCTTTGTTAAAACAACATGCAAGCTCCCTAACTAGGCATTTTGCAAACTGTTAACAGACACCAACTTTGCTTGATCATTTACATTGATCTATAACTAGCTAGAAAGGCATATAGATTTTCTGTTCAGCAATAGAGACGCATATAGCTAGCTAGAAGCATAAAATTCTATTCCATTTCTACCACACAAAACAAAAAATTTGTGTTCCATTGGAAACACCTTGCCACACCCATTTTTTCATATGGTAACATAATTAATTTTATTAGTAAGAAAGGTGCTGGTTTCATCATTATGTTCATAAGAACAAATGCTTACCTACTGGTTTTCCTCCTCTCTCTTTTAATTCTGTTAAGAAAAAATTCTACACTTGCTTGGGTTTTTTCATATGGTAAACAAGGTATTTTGTACAAAAGTTAAACACAGGGGATGTTTTTCATATCAAATTTCTTTTCTAGTTAGTTTAACACTACTTATAACAGTTGCTGGAGTTCTTCCCATGAAATAAGCGAGGAAAAAAGTTTGCACTATAATATAAAAAAAGAACAGTAGATCTTCCCAAAATTTCATATACATCCATTTATCTACAAAAGTTTTCATTAAGCATAAACTTAATTTGATGGAAGTAACTTTAGAATTTTTTCTAAATCATATAAGAGTCAAACCATATTAGAAATTTTACCGTTGTTACAATATCTATAACCTATTTTGTCTGAATTTATCTATACTACTTGCAAGTTCTACTTTGCAACACCTAAAAAACAGAAAATTTGGACCTAGGGCACTGTTAAGAACTCAGAAAATTTGGACCTAGGGCACTGTCAAGAACACACAAGTGAAAAACATACATATCTTTACACATATAGTAGGAATGGAGCACACAAGTGAAGAACAGGGGCACTAGCTCTGAATATAGTAGCACTTGTCTAAAAAAACCAAAATCCTCCACTTTATTTTTACTTGTGTTCTCTGAAAACTTACAACGCCAATTTTGGACCTGTAGAAACCTAATCTACACCCGAATTTAGTAGCACTAGCTCTGAACAAGGGCACTAGTAGTTGGACCTAGGGAGCACGGGGAGGAAGAAGGAAGAAGAGAGGACTGACCTAGGTAGCACGGGGAGGAAGAATATGGCCGACGTCGAGGCAGAGGAGTAGGGGTTGCTTCGGTGGCGGCGGCTCCTCAAGTGGCGCGGGGGCGGCTCCGGTGGCGCATTTTGGCAAAATGCGCCACCCATAAGGGATTTTTATTTTGCCTACTTATTATTGCAATTTCCATTCTGCCATATTTTTTTTCAATTTCCATTTTGCCATATGCAATTGTATTAGTATTTTTCACTCATTTTTTACATAAACAAGGATGATTTGTTAGTACCTCATACTTTTGTTTTTTAGCATGATATATATGATCTCGTGGGCAACCAAATACTTTGATAAATTAAGAAGTGCATATTAAATCCATGCATACAAAAAGTGATCATAAATTACAAAATATTTTCCTAAATTTGGAGCTAGCTATCTGGCTATAGTTTCCTCACGATCTTCTTCTTGCCCTTCTGTGTCGTGGTTGAATAACTTAGGCCCGGGACGCCTTCACTTTTGCTCTTGAACGGGAGACCTTTCTTCGGTAGGGTTGTGGTGTATGTATCCTGGGCGGCCTAGTCATCTTCCATCTTCGGGTTGCTGTACTTGTCAAAGTCTTGCTCGTTGGCGACTCCATCCATTCTGATGATGTTTCTTTTGCCTCTCCACACTACAACGCGGCTTGGCTTTGATGGGTCAGTAATGAAGAAGCATTGGTCCACTTGGCTATCCAGTACCCATGGCTCATTTTTCGCGGTGACGTTTGTGCCTGCAGACTTGGATTTGGCTTCGGGTATAACCATGGTGGTCAAGTACCGGTCTTCTTTTACGACGCTCTTGGCTCACCTCACACGGAACATCGTCACCTTCTCTCGACAGTAGTCGAGCTACCATATGTCCTCGATCCTTCCATTGAATCTTTCCTTGACGTCATCGGTGTAGAATATCCCCGTTACCCCTAAGTTCTGGTAATCGTAGTTATTGTCCTTTTCCTCCGTGTAGAATGTGTAGCCGTTGATATCATACGCTTGATAGGTCATCAGGTTGCGTGCGGCACCCTGTGACAAGGTGAATATCATATTTTCGTCCTCGGAAGCATTCCTTCGCGGGGATTAGCACGAAGCTCATCCCTGAACCATGTCATGAAACCGGAGTTGTGCTCTTTGATTACTCGTGGATCTCGGTCCGTTATCTACAGGGCCCTGGTCACTGTACTTCCTGATTACATCCTTGTGCTTTATTATCCAAGCATCGACTAGCTAGATGTGTTGTAGCGCGACTAGGCTTTCTCTTTCAAAGTCGATGTCTCGACCCTCGAAGTTGACATGCATTGCGCGGCTTCCCTCCTGGTGACCACACCCATCGATCCTGCCAAATTGCTTGTTGACGGGCAGGCTAACAGGGTTCTCGGTGTTGAGATAATTCGTGCAAAAAGAGATGCACTCTTTGGTTAGAAATCCCTTCTCTATGTTTCCGTCTGGACGGGACCTATTACGAACATATTTTTTGATGTGTCCATTCATCCTTTTGAACGACATCATGCTGCGCAAAAACACAGGCCCGAGTTGGACGATATCCTCCACGACATGGATCAGCAGATGCACCATAATGTTGAAGAACGCGGGCGGGAATTAGATCTCAAGCTCGCATAGAATGAGCATGATCTCCTCCTATAGCCTTTTGAGTTGTGTAGCGCAAATCGACTTTCGAGAGATGACGTCAAAAAAGTTGCAAATGCCAAACAACGTTTTACGGACGTGCCCGTCCATTATCCGTCGGATCGCAACCGGGAGAATCTGCGTGATCGACACGGCACAGTCATGTGATTTCATTCCGTTGAAACACTGCTTCGCCTCGTCTAGGTATCTTCTTATCTTCCCCGCATAGCCGTTTGGAAATTTTACTCCTATGAGGCAGTGGATAAACCGCTTGATCTCCTCCTCGCCCAGAGTGAAGCATGCCGGCGGGCAGTGATCAATACATGTCTTCTTCTTGGTCGCCCTTTTTCGTTTACGAGAGTTTTGCGTTTCCATATCCTCCTTGTCCTCCGGCTCATCATCGTCGTCACTAGGGGGGTGAAGTTCCCTCCTGATGCCCATAAATTTCAAGTCATTCCTTGCTTTTGGCCCGTCCTTGGTCTTCTCCAGCATGTTCAGCAGCGTGCCAAACAAGCTCTCGCACACGTTCTTTGTGATATGCATGAGATCAAGGCTATGAGGACTGTAGAGGAGACTCCAGTATTCCAAATCCCAGAAAACAAACCTCGCTTTCCATACCCTCATCAATGGTTGAGTCTTCTTTTTTTTTCTTCCTCTACGCGGGGCACTGTTTCAAAGTTTTCAAAAAGTTGTCGATTTCTTTGCCGCTCCTTCGAGCTGGGGGTGCTCGGAGCTCCTCGCTGCCATCAAACATATGTCCAAGTTTTCTCCACGCGTGTTTCTTGGGAAGCCACCTCCGAGACCCCTGGAACACGGTTTTCGAAGATCCGGGATCTTTTGCTAGTTGGCGGTACGTTGTATTATCCATGCACCTAACGCATGCACAGAATCCTTGGACCACCTGCCCTGAGAAATATCCGTATCCGAGATAGTCTTGCACCATCGTGATCACCACGAATTTCATTGGAAATATTATTTTGCGGCAGCGTCCCACGTATTGACTCTGTATTTCCATAACGTTGCTAGCTCCTCTTTCAACAGCTGGAGATACAGATTAAGGTCCATACCTGGTTGTTTCGGCCCTTGAACTAGCATACACATTGCTATGTACTTTTTCTTCATGCACTTCCAGGGGAGAAGGTTGTATATGCATACAAACACGGGCCAGGTACTGTGTGTGCTGCTCTGGCCACCAAACGGATTGACTCCATCGGCACTCACACCAATCCTGAGGTTCCTTGGTTCTTTCCCAAAATATGGATATTCGAGGACCAACGCAGTCCATTGGCTACCATCTGAAGGGTTCCTCAACATTTGCTCCTTTTCCGGATCCGGGTTCGGGTCATCCTCTATTAGCTTGTTTCTATCTGTGTGCCAGGTCATGAGCTTTGATTCCTCAGGATCTACGAAATACCTCTGCAGACGAGGAGTGATCGGAAAGTACCATACCACTTTTCTAGGAACTTTTTTCCCTCTCTTGTATCGACTACCACCGCACACCGAACATGTGATTTTCTCTTCGTCCTCACCCCGATAGATCATGCAATCATTTATGCAGACGTGGTATTTAACGTGCGGAAGATCGAGAGGGAACAGGACTTTCTTGGCCTCTGCGATACTAGTTGGGCACGTGTTTCCCTTCGGAAGACGATCATGTTATCATCGAAGCTTTCGTTGGCCCATTTTTGTTTTTCCTTCATCTCCATAGCCCCAAGTGTTACATTCAAGCGGGTATCGCTGTCGTTGCATCCTTCATACAACTTCGTAACCGCATCTTTCTCAAGTTGCGCCAGCTTGGCTTTCTCTCTAGCTGCACCTCTTGCGTTCAATGCCTCTTTGATAAGAAGCGCTTGAACATGAGAGTCCCGCACCCATCCTGAATCCTCATGTCCGGCACCTTGATCTTTATGTCCGGCATCTTGATCTACATGATCTGCTTCGGTATCTTCTTGATGATCATGTACGGGATGCTCTTCGTCTTCTCGCCTGCCGTTGTTGTCTGGTTTCCCTTCTTCATTTACTGGCGCCCAACCATTGAGGTCCTCCTCCTCACCAGCTTCATCACTTATCCACCATGTGTAGCCATCCATCAAACCATTCCGCTTCAGGTGTCTTTCCAATATTCTGAAATCAGGCTCGGTCACGCACTACAGTTTGCATCTCCGACACGGACATCTTATATCCGTCCTATTATTCCGTAGCATGTCGTTTGTCGCACATTGCATCCAACTAGTCGCAGTGATATCGATCAGCATCTCGCGGACCATGATTGCCTGCGTGCACAGAGAGAGCAACACAATTATATATCACGGTCGTCGCCGGAAAAATTCGGCATGACCTTCCCTAATAATGCATGGGAGCATGCGGAGAGTGCGCCAGAAATTTGCCGAAACGAAAATGAATCAACATTTTGGAAAAACATTGGCCACTCAAGATTCACATATACATCAAACCAACATAACATTCACATATACATCAAACCACCATAAGCTTCACATGTACACTTCACATATACATCAAACCACCATAAGCTTCACATATACATCAAACCACCAAAAGCTTCACATATACATAAAACCACCATAAGCTTCACATATACACTTCACATATACATCAAACGACCACAAGCTTCACATATACACTTCTCATATACATCAAATCCACCACAAGCTTCACATATACATCAAACCCCAATCTAATAAAGGCAAGTATGCGTGATAAATGAAAGAAAGTGGTTGGGGAGGATGCCCACTTACTTTAGTATGAAACAAAGTGGATTTAAAGCCAAGTATGGATGGATAAATGGAAGAAATGAGGTGGGGAGGAGGACAAAACCGAATAGATCTAGGGTGAGAAGAGTAGATCTAGTTTGAGAAGTGTGTGGAGTGAATGAGAGGTGGTAGGTGGGGTGGAGTAGATAAGGGCAGCTCCAGGTAATTAGTGGCGCATTTTGGATCCCAGTGGTGGCGCATCCCAAAATGCGCCAGCCCTAAGCTCTTAGGGGTGGAGCATTCCCAATATGTGCCACCCCTAAGAGCTTAGGGGTGGCGCATTCCAAATATGTGCCACCCATAAGATCTTAGGGGTGGCGCATTTCAAGAATGCGCCACCTATTAGGTTATTAGGGGTGGCGCATTTATTAAAATGCGCCACGTATAAGAGGATCCAGGATTGGCCGGCCCTTAGGGGTGGCGCACCTTAAAAAATGTGCTACCTATGAGTGCTTATAGGTGGTGCATTTTTAACCAGTGCGCCATCCCTTACAACATAGTGGCGCATTACATAAAAAATGTGCCACTAATAAGAAATCCATGTATAGCCTTTTCTCTAGTAGTGTGCCTCTGCCAGTGTAGCAGGAACATGTATGACATGAAGATCAAGTCATGAGAAGGTGGATGTTACATGGCAATATATCTCAGGAAGGCTATGGAAATGCCTTGATAGCTAGGTGTGGTGGCTGTTTTGAGGAAATATATAGGTAGGTTTATGATGACAGAGCTTATCATGCCAAGGGTTTGGATGCACCGGCGAGGTGGGCGCCAACTCTCAGAGTGAGAAGAGGCAATGCACTGTAGCGAAGAGGCTAGCAAAATATGAGGAGGTGGAAGTGTCAACTTTTGAATACTTACATTAGTTTGACGAACTCATGCACTTATTATCGGTAACTGTCAATCTAATCCTCTACTCATGGTACGTGAGTGTACTCTAATATCCGATCCCTCCAAAGATTAGTGATCCATCTAGTAGCTAGAGTTCTCAACTAGTTTTTATAGTTTTGAAAATAAACACAGATTTCCCAAAATACGACATCTATCACTAATAGGTTAGATCTCTTGACACCAAAAGTTCAAACATTAATCACATCAATACCTCAAAACTATTGCAAGTTACTACTACAATTGAATAGCAACCTCAATTACCTATTTAGAGTCAAGACACACAACTCAGTGTAACAAGCCAACTCTCTAAACAAGATAAACATGAAAGCTCAAGTGAGTTCCAGCAACAAACTAATCAAAAGATCTTAAAAATAATAAGCATGAAAACTAAGAGCTAGAAATATAGTAGCTATGGAAAGATAAAGAACACACGACAAGAGAAAGATAAGCATGAAAATCCTATGATGTGTTCTAGTTTAAAGTGGAGCGTGTTTCTCTCCCACACAAAGAAAGTTGGGTTCTAACTTGTTATGAACAGCAAAAATACTAAAGAAAACTAAAAGTAAAGAGCAAGACGCTCCAAGCATAGCACATAACACATGAAGTGATAAAAATATAGTGGAACGAAAGACGAACTGATAATTGTTGATGGAGAAGGGGATGCACGGGGGGCATCCCCAAGCTTAGACGCTTGAGTCTCCTTGGATATTTCTTGGGGGTGCATGGGGCCATCCCCAAGCTTGAGCGTTTGACACTCCTGGATCTTCTTTTATCATCTTCCCTCACACACTTGAAAACTACCTTCATACATAACTCATCATAAGCTGATTAGAGAGGTTAGTACCCACAATAAAACAATTCGCCTCTACTGGAAATAAAGATTTTCTTGAAGGACTATTGTTTCTCAAGATTGCCAAAAAGTTTTTGCAAATAAAAAGCTAGCGCAAGACTTGAAAAAATGAGGAAAGGTAAACCGTGGCAGAATCTGTGAAAAACAGACCAGCAGGTTGTTGATACGTCCAAAACGTATCTATAATTTCTGCTTGCTCCATGCATGTTTTGAGTGATATTTCTATGATCTAGATACACTTTCATACACTTTTGATCATATTCGGACTAACTTATTAACTCAGTGCACCACAGTGCCAGTTCCTCTTTTCTGCTGTTTTTCTATTTCAGTTTTCCCCCATATAAAAAGTGGCAGAAAAATTCCGGGAAAAATATAGGAAAAATCAGCGTACAGGAAGCTTCGCGAAGAGCCCGAGTGGGGCCAGAGGGGAGCCAGGGGTGGCCCAGGCGGCCACCCGGCGCGGCCACCCCCTGGGCCGCGCCAGGGGGGCGCATGGGGCCCCTGGTCCACCTCTGGTTTCCCCCCTTCGCCTATATATTCCCCGTGACGTGAAACCCTCGGGGACATAACCCTTTTTCGCGATCTCTCCTCTGTTCCACCGCCGCCGCACTTCCGAGATCGGGAGCACCAGAAGACCTCTTCCCGGCACCCTGCCGGAGGGAGGGTTGACCTCCGGGAGTCTCCTCTCCACCATGGATGCTTCCCGGATGTCTTGTGAGTAGTTTTCCTTGGACCATGGGTCCGTGATCAGTAGCTATGTGATGTTCTCCTCCCCTCTTTGTTCTTCATGGTTTAGACCTCGTGAGCTGCCCTACATGATCGAGGCACTTTTGTAATCTTTCTTCTGTTGCTATGCTGAGTTTGATGGGATCTGATGGATTATGAGATTATGTTCAGATTGTGATTGAGTAATATATTTGGTTCTTATCTCTTATATTTTTGTTCCTAAGTAATTCGTGCATGTTCTCCGTTGTTGTTTATTGCTTTAGCCAAGTAGTAGGTAGTAACCCCAAGAGGGAACGTTTTGCTCGATTGTGGGTTCATGCCCCCCGATGACACGCTTGAGTGACAGAAACATGAGTCTAGGGGATGTGTTGTTGCCACAAAGGGGAAAACAACGGTGCTTGTAACCGTGGTTGCAAGGATTGTTTACTTTATGCAAAGTGATTTTTAATGCAGTTGTCTGTTGATTTGGGTTTACACTTTGGGTGGGGCTCGCAACTTAATACAAGCGAGATCTTCTGGATAGATATCTCAAGGTGGATGATTAGTAGTAGATGCAGTTGGATTTCGGTCTACTTATTTTGGCGTACGGCCCATGCTTTTGAGCCTCTTCCTTTCTTTTGTAGCATAGTTAGCATTGCGGTGCGTTCATAATCCTGTCAATTGCCCTTCTGTAATTTGTTCACCTCACATAGAAGTTTTATCGTCATTTGGGAGAGAGACATCAGTAGTGAACATCACGTATCCCGGTCCATATCCTTATTACTGTTTACACCCTCATTTACTTTTCTGTTTTTACTTTCAGTTGCTATCATTATCCCTTGCGTTTGATCCTTTGTGAACAACAAGACCGGAGAGATTGACAACCTCTCTGAACTTCGTTGGGAACAAAGTTATTTGTGTCTGTGTGCAGGTCCGCGTCAGTTGCACCGCTGACACCTACTTATTATCTCTGGAGTCCTACTGGAGACAAACCTTGGTATCTTTACTGAGGGAAATTTGCTGCTGTGCTACATCACGCCTTCCACTTGGGGTTTACCAACGAAGGGCGAGAAATCACTATCATTACCTCGCACATCAAGCCAAATTTCTGGCGCCGTTGCCGGGGACTCCGAGTGCTAAGATAGGGGAATTGCACACTACCCTTTACCTTTGTTTTTTAGTCTTGTTAGTTTACCTTTCAGTTTTTATATTTGAGTTTTATATCAAAAATCACAAAAAAATCTGCCACACTTGCTGCTGCTATGGGTTCCACTGAAAACACCAAGTTGTGTGACTTCACTAGTCACAACAACCGAGACTTTATCACTACCCAAAAAGCCTTCAACAAAAATGTGGAGGAGAAATTAGCTAAATTAGATAATCTCACTTTGAAGGTAGAAAGCTTAGCCCTTGATATTGAGATGCTTAAAATTAGAACCTCTCCCCTTGAGGAGAATAAGGCCACTCCTATTAATGCTATCCAATTACAAATTAATGAAAATATTAGGATGATGGCTAAACTTAAAGAAAGGTGAGCTAGAGAAAAATAGGAAGAGGATAGAATTAAGAGCCTTCCTACACACCACACAGTTGCCACTATACAAATTGTTGAGGACTCCCAAACTATTAGCACCCAATGCACTCCTAGTCCCGTTGGACCTATTAATGGTGATGCTAATACCTCAACCGAAGATGAAGAAACTCCTATGAACATAGAGGGTTTCAAACAAGTGATCCTAGACGACACTACTACCACCTTTGATAGTAGTGATATTGATTTTGATAGTTGCACCCTCTCAGAAGTTATTAGCTTGCTACACAAAATGTCTAGAGACCCCCACACTAGCACACTTAATCTTGCCTTCACGGAGCATATCACAAATTCTCTCATCAAATCTAGGGAGGAGAAGCTTAGAGTAGAAGACTCCATACCTAGGAAGCTAGATGATGGTTGGGACCCTATGATCAAAATTAAATTAAATAACTTCTCTTGCTATGCTTTATGTGATGTTGGAGCTAGTACCTCCGTTATGCCCAATGGAATATTTGATATGTTTGAATTGAAGCCCTTTGAGCCGTGTTATTTTGGTGTTTGTCTTGTTGATTCTTCCGTAAATAAACCTTTGGGGAAGATCGACGATGTTCTTATCATTGTCAATGACAACTATGTTCCCGTTGATTTTATTGTTATGGATATAGAGTGTGAACCTTTGTGTCCGATTATTTTGGGACGTCCTTTTCTTCACACCGTTGGTGCGGTTATTGACATGAAAGAGGGAATATAAAATTCCAATTCCCATTCAAAAAGGGGATGGAACACTTCCCTAGAAAGAAAATCAAGTTACCTTTTGAGTCCATTACACGGGCTAATTATTCTCTTTCTCTTGATAAAACTTGATTCTTCTTTTGCATCATGCGAAGCTTAAAGCGCTTTCGGGAGGCAGCCCGCAACGAATTTAGGTTTTTATTTTTGCTTTTGTTGTGTCTTTATGTTTGTTACTACTGCATCAACATCATTGTATCTTTATTTTCCAGCTTTGTGCCAAGTTATAGCCTCTTATGATAAGGGAAGCAAAAGTTGTGACATGCTGTCCAGAAAACAGATTCTGTCCCTTGACAGAAAAATTCGAATCAAATCACCAGATCATCTTTTTGATCTGAATTTTTTTACAGCGTGCTCTATACAATTGTGAAACTTTCGTATGATCTGAGTTTTTTATTTGAGTTCCAGAAGTGCCCCTAAAAAATTCTTTACTACCTGCTGTTCTGTTTTTCACAGATTCTGCCACGTTTTGTCTCTCCTAACTTTTGCAAACCTTAAGCTTTCTTTTTCTTTGCAAAAACTTTTTGGCACTCTTGAGAAACAGTAGATCTTCAAGAATATATTTATATCCAGTGGGGAAAATTATTTTATTAAGGGTACTAACCTCTCTAATCAGCTTATGATGAGTTATGTATGAAGGGAGTTTTCAAGTATGCGATGGAAGATGATGAAAGAAGATCCAGGAGTGTCAAGCGCTCAAGCTTCGGGATGCCCCCATGCATCCCCATTAAATATTCAAGGAGACTCAAGCGTCTAAGCTTGGGGATGCCCCCGTGCATACCCTTCTCCATCAACAATCATCAGTTCGTCCTTTGTCTCACTATATTTTTATCACTTCATGCGTTATGTGCTATGCTTGGAGCGTCTCGCTCTTAGGTTTTATTTTTAGTTTTATTTAGTTTTTTCCGTCTATTCATAACAAGTTAGACCCCGTCTTGCTTTGTGTGGGAGAGAAACACGCTCCACTTTCAAAATCTAGAACACATCATAGGATTTTTCCTGCTTATCTTTTTGCTGTTGTGTGTTCTTTATCTTTTCATAGCTGCTGCCATGTTTAGTTTTAGTCTTAGTTTGTCTTTAGCAAGAGCCTTGGCTTTTGTTTAGTCTGTTGCTGGAACTCTTTTTAGTTTTCATGTTTATCTTGTTAAAGAGAGTTGGTTGTTGCACTGAGTTGTGTTTTGTCTTGGAAGTAGGTAATTGAGGTTGCTATTTAATTATAGTAGTAACTTGCAATAGTTTTGAAGTTTTGATGTGAGTAATGTATGAACTTTTGGTGTCAAGAGCTCTAGCCTATTAGTGATAGGTGTCGTATTTTGGGAAATCCGTGTGTATTTTCAAAACCTACAAAACTAGTTGAGAACTCTAGCTACTAGATGGATCACTAATCTTTGGAGGGATCGAATATCAGAGTACACTCACGTACCATGAGTCGAGGATGCGCAAGGATAACCAAACCCCCATACACTCCTCCTCGGGGTACTTGTCTCTTCGTGAACCTCCTTATTAGATTGAGATTTACCGATAATAAGTGCATGTGTTCTTCGTACTAATGTAAGTATTGAAAGTTGACACTTCCACCTTCCCATATCTTGCTAGCCTCTCCCGTGCCGTACATTGCCTTCTTCTCACTCCGAGAGTTGGTGTCCACCTTCGCCGGTACATCCAAACCCTTGGCATGATACGCTCTGTCATCATAAACCTCCTTATATCTTTCCTCAAAACAGCCACTATACCTAGCTATCAAGGCATTTCCATAGCCTTTCCGAGATATATTTCCATGCAACATCCACCTCTTCATGACTTGATCTTCATGTCATACATGTTCCTGCTACACTGGCAGCGACATACATTGCATACATCATGATAGTTACATCTTCTTTATGATTTTGAGTACCTTGTAAAGTGTGAAAGATCTCCTTTACCTTCTTGTAAAATAGAGTGTTTCCCTTAAGTGAGGAAAAGATCCCAAAGTGGACACAATAAAAGATCCCAAAGAGGACAAATGAGAGTTAAATAGAAAGAGCCATTAAGGCCACAAAAAATAGAAAAAAGAGAAAAAGAAATAAAAAGAGAGAAAGGGGCAACACTACTATCTTTTTGAGAGATCCACACTAGTACTCCCTTTATATCCTTGTACTCCATAGAGATGATCATTATGCATATAGCTATGTGGGGACCTTCACACTATAGAACTTGGCTTGCATATTCCAAGGATGAGCCTCCTCAAACGAGCTCTAGGTCTTCATGAGCGAGCAAGTTAGATGCACCCCCACTAGTTCCATTGGAGAGCTTCCTAGCTCGTATGTGCATCCGTTGCATGGCAATCCCTACTCCTCACATCATATCTAACATTTGGCATCTCTTGCCTATGATTGTCCTCATTGATGTGAGCCTTTGTCACCCTTTTTGTCTTCCTGCTCCACTCTATTTCTCTCTTTGCCATCCAAAGTGTCAACTCTCGTGCTTACGCTCATCCATTGCATGAGTACTCAAAATATTGAAAAAGGAGTGGATCAAATTGACTTGTACCTGGCTAGTGGTCTGGGGACGAGTCAAGATAAGATTCCAGAAAAAGACCAGGTGTGAAACTTTAGTAGTTTGAGTTCTCAAAAAATAAATGTTTTTCTCGTATTCCCTATCCCCCTTCTTGCACGTAAACACCATTTGGAGACATTCGAGTCACGGACAGCGAGAGCTCTTGCACCTAATGTTCTTTTGTTACTTGTTTCAATGCTAATATAGACTCTTGCATGTTATGACTTGAATTGAATCTCTAACCTCGATTGCTTTACTTTTCAAAGTTCTTATAGGGTTGCTAGCATGTCACCACAGAAATTATGCCGTTATCATTTACCTACTCGAGGACGATCAGGAATTAACTTGGGGATGTTGATACGTCCAAAACGTATCTATAATTTCTGCTTGCTCCATGCATGTTTTGTGTGATATTGCTATGATCTAGATACACTTTCATACACTTTTGATCATATTTGGACTAACCTATTAACTCAGTGCACCACAGTGCCAGTTCCTGTTTTCTGCTATTTTTCTATTTCAGTTTTCCCCCATATAAAAAGTGCCAGAAAAATTCTGGGAAAAATATAGGAAAAATCAGCGTACAGGAAGCTTCGCGAAGAGCCCGAGTGGGGCCAGAGGGGAGCCAGGGGTGGCCCAGGCGGCCACCCGGCGCGGCCACCCCCTAGGCCGCGCCAGGGGGGGCGCCTCGGGCCCCTGGTCCACCTCTCGCTGCCCCCTTCGCCTATATATTCCCCGTGACGTGATACCCTTGGGGACAGAACCCTTTTTCACAATCTCGCCTCTGTTCCGCCGCCGCCACGCTTCCGAGATCGGGAGCACCAGAAGACCTCTTCCCGGCACCCTACCGGAGGGAGGGTTGACCTCCGGGAGTCTCCTCTCCACCGTGGATGCTTCCCGGATGTCTTGTGAGTAGTTTTCCTTGGACCATGGGTCCGTGATCAGTAGCTATGTGATGTTCTCCTCCCCTCTTTGTTCTTCATGGTTTAGACCTCGTGAGTTGCCCTACATGATCGAGGAACTTTTATAATATTTCTGCTATTGCTATGCTGAGTTTGATGGGATCTGATGGATTATGAGATTATGTTCAGATTGTGATTGAGTAATATATTTGGTTCTGATCTCTTATATTTTTTTCCTAAGTAATTCTTGCATGTTCTCCGTTGCTGTTTATTGCTTTGGCCAAGTAGTAGGTAGTAACCCAAAGAGGTAACGTTTTGCTCGATTGTGGGTTCATGCCCCCCGATGACACGCTTGAGTGACAGAAACATGAGTCTAGGGGATGTGCTGTTGCCACAATGGGGAAAACAACGGTTCTTGTAACCGCGGTTGCAAGGATTGTTTACTTTACGCAAAGTGCTTTTTAATGCAGTTGTCTGTTGTTTTTGGTTTACACTTTGGGTGGGGCTCGCAACTTAATACCAGCGAGATGTTCTGGATAGATATCTCAAGGTGGATGATTAGTAGTAGATGCAGTTGGATTTCGGTCTACTTATTTTGGCGTACTGCCCATGCTTTTGAGCCTCTTCCTTTCTTTTGTAGCATAGTTAGCATTGCGGTGCGTTCATAATCCTGTCAATTGCCCTTCTGTAATTTGTTCACCTCGCATAGCAGTTTTATCGTCTTTTGGGAGAGAGACATCAGTAGTGAACATCACGTATCCTGGTCCATATTCGTATTACTTTTTACACGCTCATTTACTTTTCTGTTTTTTCTTTCAGTTGCTATCATTATCCCTTGCGTTTGATCCTTTGTGAACAACAAGACCGGAGAGATTGACAACCTCTCTGAACTTCGTTGGGAACAAAGTTATTTATGTCTGTGTGAAGGTCCGAGTCAGTTGCGCCGCTGACACCTACTTATCATCTCTGGAGTCCTACTAGAGACAATCCTTGGTATCTTTACTGAGGGAAATTTGCTGTTGTGCTACATCACGCCTTCCACTTGGGGTTTAACAACAAAGGGCGAGAAATCACTATCATTACCTCACACATCATTTGTAAATAATTTTTTCGGGGTACTTATGCAACTCAAATCAAAAAACTCAGAACAGACGCTCGAAAGCCAATTGTATAGAGCATGCTGTAAAAAATCAGATCAAGAAGATGATTTGGTGATTTGAGCCGAATTTTTCCGTCCAGGGACAGAATCTGTTTTCTGGACAACATGTCACAACTTTTGAAGTTTCTTGCAATCGGAGGGTTAACTTGGTACAAAGCTGGAAAATAAAGATACAATGATGTTGATACAGTAGTAAAAATCATCAAGACCACTAAAAATAGAAGGAAAAACATCTTGGGTTTCCTTCCAAAAAGCGCTTTCTTTTACGCCTTTTAGCTAGGCAAAAAGCAAAAAATATCAAGTTGTATCAATTGAACCATCATCAAGATCATCAAAAAGCTCTTCAATTGTGCAACTTGTTTTAAGAGGTCTTTCAAATAAAGGTCTAATGAAGATACTTCTAGGTATAAAAGAAAAAGGCAGAAAATCAATTGGAGTTTCATTTAAAAACTATCCAAGAGAGGTATTTCTTCCAAAGTTTTCACAGTTTCAACTCATTTGGCAATAAGTGTATTGTTTTTGGGTCGAGGAACCTTAGGAACGTAAGTGAACTTAGGTTCCTTCTTTGCCGGAGTTTCTACCCTTTTGGTTTTTATTGAGGAGAAAGTAGTTCTAAAGTGTCAATGATTTCCTCAATCTTATCTATCCTAGAAGGATCCAAATCATGGGATTTGATGGTCTCCAAAGTTTTAATAATTTTATGCATGGAGCTATCAAGTCTATTCAAATTCCCTTGAATCCTACGATCCAACTCATTTATCTTATTGATGCTTGGTATTTCTAGCATTATCCTTTCAAGTTTTTTCATAATGTGAGCTAGAGTGACATCCTCTTGAATGCTAGCAACAGGGAGATTTCCAACAAGATTTTCAATAACATTAAGAGATTCCAAAATTGGGGCCTCTAGGAAGTTCCCATTGATAGTAGTATCTAAAAAGAACCTATTCCAAGGAGTAATTCCAACATAAAAGTTTCTAAGCAAGATAGTAGTGGATTGCTTCTTGCTGGCTCTTTTTTGAGAATCATTAATTTTGTACCAAGCATCTTTAAGACTTTCGCCACCTCTTTGTTTAAAGGTGAGCACTTCTGCCTCACCAAAGGCAAAAGGACCAGACATAATGACAACTAATGGCAAGGTAAATAATTTTTTTGTGAATTTTGATAAAGGACACAAAGATAAAAACTGAAAGGTAAACTAACAAGACTAAAAAGCAAAGTTAAAAGATAGCGTGCAACTCCCCTATCTTGTAGACTGGAGTCCGGGGCAACGGTGCTAGAAATTGCTTGATGGTAGCGAGGAAATAATTCTCGCCCCTCGTTGGTTACCCCAAGTGGAAGGTTGAGATGTAGTGTAGCGGCAAATTTCCCTTGGCAAAGATACCAAGGTTTAAGATTGTCTCCAATAGGACTCCGACGACAACAAGTAGGTGGTAAAGTGAACAATGGCGCCGTTCACAACCTCAGGTTTTCTTACTTTACCATAATAACTAATCATCCACCTTGAGATATCTATCCAGAACATCTCGCTGGTATTAAGTTGCGAGCCCCACCCAAAGTGTAAACCCAAAGCAACAGACAACTACATTACAAGAACTTTGTGTAAAGTAAACAATCCTTGCAACCGCGATTACAAGCACCGTTGTTTCCCCCTTGTGGCAACAATACATCCCCTAGACTCATGGTTCTGTCACTCAAGCTAGTCATCAGGGGGCATGAACCCACAATCAAGCATAACGCTCCCCCTTGGAGTTACTACCTACTACTTGGACAAAGAAATAAACAGCAACGGAGAACATGCAAGAATTACTCAAGAACATAAATATAAAAGGAGAAGAACCAAATATATTACTCATCACAATCTGAACATAGTCTCATAATCCATCAGATCCAAGCAAACTCAGCATAGCAACAACAGAAAGAAATACATATGTGCCTTGATCATGTAGGGCAGCTCACAAGGTCTAATCCATGAAGAACAAATAGGGGGAGAGAACATAAGATAGCTACTGATCACGGACCCATTGTCCAAGGTGGACTACTCACGGCTCATTCGGGAAGCGTCCATGGTGGTGGAGAAGCTCCCAGAGGTCAATCCTCCTTCCGGCAGGGTGCCGGGAAGAGGTCTTCTGACGCTTCCGATCTTGGAAACGTGACGGCGGCGGAATAGAGGTGAGATCGCGAAAAAGGGTTCTGTCCTCGAGGGTTTCGGAGGATGAGGTAAATATAGGCGAAGGGGGGCAGTCGGGGGGCCACCAGGTGGTGCAGGCGCCCCCCTAGCGTGGCCAGGGGTGGGGCCGCGCCCCCTGGCCGCCTAGGCACCAGGGTGGCCCCCTGGCCCTCCTTTTGGGCTCTGGAAGGTTCCTGTATGCTGATTTTTTTGTATTTTTCCGGAATTTTTGGAGCACTTTTAATAAGGGGAAACCTGAAATAAAAAGACAGCAGAAAACAGGAATTGGCATTGTGGTGCACTGAGTTAATAGGTTAGTCCAAATATGATCAAAAGTGTATGAAAGTTTATAAAAAGCATAGCAATATCACCCAAAACATGCATGGAGCAAGCAGAAATTATAGATGCATTTGGGACATCAGGAAGTCAACATTCTTGATGATGCATGTAGCCCCCCTGAGTCGATTTGAACAATCTTGTGTCTTGTCGACTCATAGGTAAAATCGATCTGTCGCCCACATGGTTGGTATGGTCACCTTGTGTGCCAAACCAAATCAAAAAAATTGACGTGATACTCCCCAAGAGTTGGTACGAACATCATTGCGTCATGCCGAGTCTTAGAAAAGTTTTGAAGTGTAGTCCCCATGAATCGGTATAGGCATCTTGGTGCTATGCCGAGTCACATTGGTCTAATTCTCATATTATCTGAATTTTCTAAATAATTTTATGCATGGTTTTATGATATAGAAAATTATGTATGCTATGATGCTTAATGCATGTAGAAACTAAAGTACAAAGGCTCATATAGAAGTCGTCTCCAGATTTAACATGCCTCATCTTCTTGTGTTGAGAGAGAAAATTGGGTTATCCGTGAGTCGAAACCTCTCTGTAAGCCGACATCATATGACTAGCGGTCCCGGTACTTAAGACTAAACTACGTAGCGTTTTTGTAATCCCCCAAAGTCTAGACTAAGTCGGGTACACGTTGGTTGTATGAGCTTTAGCTATACATGCCAAAATTTAGTTGTGGTTGGCCAATTCTACATTTATATGCCGAGTTCTCATATTAGAGTCGATGGATGTCATCGAGCCCCCCGATTCCTCTGAATAAGTCGTATCCATGCTCAATTTTACATATATATGCCGATTTCTCAGATTAGAGTCGATGAATGTCATCGAGTCCTCCGATTCCTATGAATATGTCATATACATCCTCAGTACCAATAAAGGGTTGATCAAGCCCCCAGCACTACTAGAGAACAAAGGCTTATGGTGGCATCCTTTTTTAGCCTTTAGTGGCGCATTATGGATGTGCCACTAAGGACAAGCCACTATGGGTTCAAAATGCACCACCCCTAAGCCCTTATGGGTGGCGCATTTCAAAATGCGCCACCCCTAAGGTTCCTTAAGGGTGGCGCATTCCTTGTGCGCCACTACCTATACAAAATATGTGCCACTAAATCTATATTACAGAAAACAAAACAAAAAATTACAGAAAAGAAAAAAAAATACATAAACAATTACATAAATGGAATCACAGGAATTATTATATAAATAGAAGCATTACAGAACTAGAGAAAGCATTACATGTCTTCGAGTATTGTTTACAAGTAACAAATATAAGTTATTACAAATGAAATAAAAGAAAACCATAAAACTAATCTTCGAGTATTGTTTTCATCACTCCATCTTGATAATGTTTATCATTTTGATCGATCTGTTGCAGCAAACAAGTGAGTGTGAATGACAATGGCATCAATGATCACATTTATCGTTTATGCATATAGGAAGATACACACAACACAACTTCAATAAGAAATCATCAACTAAACTAGTAGCATAGCCAAAATGATGAATGATACATTTATACAAAGATGGAAAGTTTTTTTGCGATAGAGATAAAGTTATTTAGAACACAAATCATAATATTGTTCCGAACTGACAATGCTAATCATGAAACAATGTAGCATGAAATTCACATCGATCGTCATCACTTGTGACTCGGCTCAGGGAATGGGTGGCATCCTTCTTTCTTCATGAAAGGCCTTGTGTCACGCAAGGCCTTTAGGCGGGCTTCTATCTCCCCATTGGATGGTGCAATGTTGCAATGGAAGATCGACCCCTTCACATGTACTTCATGACGGATGATAGTCGCCATCTCCCCTTGGATGTGAAAGAACTCCTGCCTAAGATTTGCATCGGTGATTGCCGCCTTCCTTTCGGCCCACGCTTTGAGATGACTTGGCAGCGTAAGGTCGCGCTCTTCCTTTACAATCGGCCTCATGTGATGGAGGGCGTAGTATTCATCCCTCACACTGCCAGCCGGCTGCTTGACGCACGAGAACTGCGTTAGGTGGTTGAAAATGCTCATGCCAGGCTAATGCTTCATGAACTTGTGCTTCACGATCTTGCCTCCGGCTTCTTTGTAGCCGACGAGAGGACCATCCAAAACTCTCATGATATACTTGTAATCTTTCTTCTTCACACTCCCCAAGTCTAAATACACGGCATGCGAGTGTTGCGGTGAAAAGCAGAAGAGCATGCAGTCTTGATCCTCACTACATAATTAAAACAATCCAAAAGGAATGTTGGAAGAGGACAATGGAAAGCTAAGAAAGCATATATTCTACGGCGGCGAGCGAATGACTTACTTGGCAGAGTAGGTCGTGAGAAATGAATCCTTGCTGGCGTTCTCTAGCATGAAGTCTCTGATGTACCCCGCCGCAAGAGTCGCGTCCCCGTCGTGCATCAAGATGCTTTCACGCATGTAGAAGGGGTACAATATCGCAATGCTCGGGGTCTTATCTCTCCTGATACTCATAGAAAGGCTAAGAGAGAACAGACGGATAAGGCTACGGTCCAGCCGCTTGAGATGAAACAAATTGAAGATCTCTGAAAACCGCAGGATTATCATATCTGCGGGGACATTGTTGATGAAGCCCATGTTGAGTGACACCTTGGCTATGAAAATTGGGTACGAAGGATTCTTTTCTCGAAGAAGCATCTTCTCTAATGCCATAACACTGTGATTCACACTCTGCATATTTGAAGTTGCAAGCTCAACCATGTCATTAGGTAGCATCTGCCTACCCGCCACATGGATTTCAAACGAGACATCCTTGGGTCTTGGTGGCCCGTCCTGAGCCCGGATCGTTATTGGAGGTTGGCTGCTCGAAGCGCTCTTATTTCTTCTCCGTACCTTCTTCTTTTCTGATTTCGAGCAGTCACCGGCCTTTATGTTCTCAGTGGTCGCCTTATGGAGTGTGGACGGGCTGAGAATAGATCTCCTTGTGGTATCTGCTTGAGGCTCGATGAAGGCGCAAGTTGCTCGAGACATCTCCTGAGAAGCAGCAAAGAGACACGTGTCGCAAGCAGGTTTCGCCGTAGGATCAGCTGGATCGCGAGCTTCCTCGTCATGCTGGTAGGCTCCTTCAATAGGAGGCATGAAAAATTCAGCACACTCAAATGAAGTGTTGATGAACTGGTTGGCGTTGATATCATCATCAAGATCATCGTCTTCTTGTTGTGCGCCGACGGGATCATGTGGCGCCGGCACGATGACTACCGGTGTTGTCCTGGTTGTGGTGCCCCTTCCCCCGTCGTCAAACGCATTTAGGTCTTCGGCCAAAGGCATATTATGCCGAAACAATCATTGAGGACTGCCGGCTCGTCCTCATCGTATCCGGGGGATTGAATGGGAGGTTCAACTCTCTCGTAGCCTGAAATCACGATACATTTGAACCCTATGCATCTCCGGTCCCATCGACCTATTGTGCATCATTAAATATTGGGGTTGAAGGATTTTACCTTTGGCAACATCCTTTAACTTGCCGTCCACGACTTGTAGTAGAATGCGTGGAGTGTCCTCCTATGAAAGATATATATGCATGTAGGGATCAGAGAGATGCCAGTAATAAAAGGGTGTAGATGAAGTCCTCGTTTGAGTTGCGGACGCTTATAGTTACCTTGAGGGCGTCGAGGTCAGCCAATGAAGATACCCCACCGACGACGGCAGGCATGCAAGAGACGGAGGGTGCGCTGCATCCCGTGGCGTCGGCCGCCCTTTTTGCTCTACCGCCGGGTGCATTATTATTATGCCCCGGTTGCTCGATCGTGGCTGGAGGAGTCACCATCACGTCTGGCGCCGCCGCCGCCGCGGTGTTGGCGGCCGGAGTCACCTGTAAGGCGCGAGTCGGTGCAGGAGCCACCAATACAGCGGGAGTCGGGATTGCCGCCGCGGTGCCCGAGTTGTTGCCGACCATGCTGGGGACTGGTATGGGCCCTTGTCCACCACACACTTGACAATTCGCGAGTGACTACATCATATCAGGAAGGAGGGCGCTCATCTTCTTCGCCACTTCGTCGTGGACAAGCTGCGGAAGTGCGTTCACTTTCTGCTCCAGTCCACGAACATAAGCGACGTCTTCTTCGGTCCTTCTCGCCTTGGGCCCCCTCGAGCCGGACTGCTTCGGTTTTCCATAATATGAAGACCAGTTTAAGTCCGCACCAAAGCCGACCACACGACCGGCTGACGATGGCTTCACCGCCACGTTCTCAACCTTTTTTACCTTGTTCATCGCACTATTAAAAGAGGTGTCCCACGGTCCGACCGGCTTAATATACGACCCCTGCGATGAGGCCACAGTGAATTACTCTTCCTGCGGAAAGAATGTGAAAGACTAAGAAGTTGAACTTCATGAACTAGAATTCAATCTACAAGGCAGTCGTGTGGTAAACTACTTACCACGATAGTCGTAAACTCCTGAACCTTAGGATCGAGAACTATTTTCGAGGTTTCTTTGTGCTTGTAGCTCCGGGCCCTCACAAAGAATTCGTTCTGTGGATCAGCTTTGTATTTATCAAAGGGTTTAGGTAGGCCCGCAGCGGCGTACTCGGCATCCTCCTTGTCCCATTTAGGCTTGGAATTTCTGTAACCGCCGGCTCCGAGACGGTGGTTACCAATGACCTGCGCCCGCATCGCCTTACCCTTTGCAGTCGCGACCTTGGCTGACTCAGACTCACACCTAGCCTTGAAAAGGTCGTAGGTAGCTTCGTCGATCATCGACTCTTTATCTTTGAGCTCCTCCCAGGATTTGTTGTCCTCCATAATTGGCTCCTTCACCCGGGTTTTCCAACTGGACAAGGCTTTCCTCATCCTCCTGAGGGCCCATTTGTTTAACTTGTTCCCTTTGAGGTTTGTGTTATTGTACGGGTCCGGGAACTTGTATCGTCTGTGCATCTTGTCGAGAAGGAGCTACCAATGATGAGTGTTTTCACGACTCCTTAGGTTTATTGTGGTGATCGGGACGGTGTTCTGGAGGATCACCGGGACTTGACGCCCGTACCCTTTCGCAAAACGTTCGGGCTCGGTAGGAATCCCAACGGAGATCACGACGGTAAACTCTTTCCTGATGGTGCCGACCTTGGTTGGTTTCCGATTTCGGTTCCTCGACTGGCTACCATCTGTGTTTGAGCCACCGGCATCATCCTCGTCGGCGGTGTTCCTCTCCCCTTCTGTACCCTCCTCCTCCATGTCATCCTTTGATGAGTCGGACTCCGACTCTATCTCCTCCTCATACTCCTCCTCGCCCGGAGGTACTTCCTCTTCTCTGTGCTCCTCGACCTCCTCCTGGGAGTATTCCCAAAATTGCTTCCTCTTTTTTCCCGGCTGAGAAGAAGGGCCGGTGTCGGCTCCGGTCGACATATTTGCACTAGTACAATATTAAGAATTGCAACTACTTAATTAATTAGCACAATAAATAAATGCAACTACTCTCATGTTAAGAAAAATAGCAAAGGTCATGTACGTATTGAGAGTGGCCCTTTCTCAACCGGAACGGAAGTTAATCAACGTTTCGGGAGAAAGAGAATAATGATTTGTTCCTGCACAACATATATATAGGTAGCAATATTGATCCAAAATATAGAATAACATGTATGTGACAATAACCAGCAACATAAAATTTGTTCTTATCAGATTTCATAACCAGAGTCACCAAATATCATGTAAAACAGTGGATTCATATATGCTTAATAGCATCCATATGACAAGTGCTGGATTTTTATGACGATGCAACCCAACTTAAAGCTATGCACAATCAGAAGATATTTTTGTAAGCAAAAATATTAATAAAAACATATGGTATGCTTTCTAAGCCATGGCACTAACACACACAGAGAACACACATACACATAGGATACATTCTCACTATACTTTTTCATTCGTGCATGTAACACCTTCTCACTATATATACTTTTTCTTCACATTGGTGTGTGCTTCAACGACAAAGATGTCCTGATTACCGTACATAATTGGGTGTAAGGAAACAGATCCTAGTATTTACTATATTGGCTTTGACATGGCTACTACTTCACCATGCACGATGCACCAAACATGTCATGTGATCTAGAATTAAAATGGTTGCTCATGGTCGTGCAAATATTACAAGTCCATGTAGCTCAGCATGATATGACTGTAACACCCGGGTGTCACACTACAGTAATCACTTTTACTGTTGCCATGTCACCATGATTAGGCATGTGATGATCACCCTTGACCAAGGCTTGTTCAAATTCAACCCGATTAAAAATTCCAGATACTAGTGGAAATAAAACTTAATCCAAAAATATTGCAACCACTTTTCTAAAATGCCCGATATTCAGTGGACCATGTCCATGAGGGTATGGGAATTTATTAATCTATAAAATAAATCAAACAATTCTTAATAGTAGCAAAACAATGGCATTTAATTCCTTTTGAATAAAACATAGATGCAAAAGATTTTATAAAAGACCCAATCTTTTTGTTGCACTCTAGTATTGTGCAGTGCTAATTTTGGAACAAGTTTTATGATTTACAAAATTGCTAAAGTAGCTAACACAAATTAAAACAAAAGGAAAGAAAAAAGAAAGAAGAAAAATAAAACAAAATAGAAAATGCCTATCTATTGCTCTAGGCGAGGCCACCCCCAAGCCCACCTCCGGCCCATCTCCCCTTCCCCCACCAGCCCAGCCCACCGGGGGCTCTCACTCCCTCCTCCCTTGTTCATGGTGTGCGTGGCGCGCATCCCGCGGCCGGCGACGTCACGGCCTTGCCGTGGAGGCTATCCACCGGCTAGCCGTGGGGGTTAAGAGCCCCGAGACGCCATCGTGCCCCCTGGACAAACCCTAAACCCGGCCCCCTTCCTCCTCGCGCCGCCATCACTCCCGAGCCGCCATGTCCATGGGCTCATGAGCTCGCGCGGCCAACGGCCACGCCAAGCTAAGCCAGCATCTCCTGGAGCCCCTTCGCCGTCGACCTCGACTCCCAGTGCAGCCAGTCGTCGCCGGAAGCCACCGCAACGCGTGAATTTACGTCGTCTTCAACCTCGGGAGGCCACGCGCGCCGAGAAAATTCGCCGCCTCCAAGCCCTCCTCGCGCCCACTGCCAGCCTCTACGCGCTCCCGGTGAGCACCGTAACGGTCGCCAACTTTCCATGCTCGCCCGCAATCGCTCTAGTTAGCCGCGCCATGGGTGCCGAGCTCGCCGCCGCCGTTTGTCGTTGTCGTCGTCGCTCTGGACCGCCTCAGCGCGCGCTTGTAGCACAGATGGACGCGGTGCAGCCCCCTGGTCCCGTTGCACCAAGCGACGCCAAAATTGGTGCACGGAGTTGAGCGCACGCTCCTCGCCGTCGTTCCTAGTATCGCCGGAGCCGCCATTTCCGGGCCGCCCTTTGCCTCCGCCCCGCGCTCCCTGTTTTCTCACTAGCGTGCGTGCGCAAGTGCGCGTGGCCACGCCTCCCTCCTGCGCCTCGCCGTGGCCCCCCTTCAACGGACCTCGCCGGAGCAAGTCCGGTGGCCACCGCCGCGCGGCATGGTGGCATTTTGCCACTAACCGTGGGGGTTAATCCCCTGTTAATCTGAGCTCCCCCTGAGTCTATGACCAGTGGGACACCCCCCTGATTAAACCCCTTAATTAAAACTTGTAAGTGCATCAAGTGCCCTCCCCTTGAGGTTTTGGAGTTTGATGAAAAAACGGTTAAGGGACTGATGTGTTTGTGAGTATGCACAGGAGAACAGTCCCTGATGAGGTGTTTAACCACCAATGTCGACCCCTCAAAATGTTGAGGAACACTGGAGAAATCGGTGCATTTCCTGAAGAATGAAGTTGCGCGAAATCCTGAGGAAGTAGGATCCTGAAGCGTTCGGTTGAAGCTGAAGCTGAAGACGATCCTGAGGACGTTCGCGCTGAAGACGAAGTTGAAGAGTAGTCTTCGCTAAGACCTTTTATACTTCTTGAGTCATAAGAAAACACCGCACTGTTGGAGGGGTTGACGAAAACGAGTTCCGAAGGTCTGAGGAAGTGCTCAGTTAGGAATCCTGAAGAAAAACCCTGAGGAAATCTCCTGCAGTAGAAGTTCAGTTCCTCGGGTGTCTGAGACCTTGTTCTTCAGGACACTGAGGAATCTGTCTTCGGTTGAGGAGTCTGGAGACTGCAAGTGCAGTTCTCCTGAAGAGAGAGTTATCTCCTGCAGTAGAAGTTCAGTCCTCATGTGTTTGAGACGTTGTTCTTCAGGACACTGAGGTAGCTAACTTCGGTTGAGGAGTCTGGAGAGAGAATACTTTGACCGTGCCACGTGTTACGTGGTGAGAGGCTAGAACTGGTCTAGCAATGGTCATTTCCGAGGGCATGAGAGTAATTGCATGCATGGGAATTTATGTCCTTTTACCTCGGGTTGCTCCGCGGCTATAAATAGCCACCCCCAGCCCCATTTGTGGGTTGGATGCTCTGAGAGAAAAACTGACACTTGTCATTTGAGAGAAACCCACCTCTGAGGAAACTGAAGAACCTATGTGAGGAAAACGACCAGCCTGAGTAGTTGAGCATTTCTGAGGAAGTCGGTTCGAGTGATCCGAAGTTTTTTACTCTTGAAGACTGTGATCTTCCAGCCGGTGTAGAAGTCTTCAGTCTGAGGAAGTCAAGATGCAATTGTGACTTCCCGAAGTGACTGAGTCTGTGAAGGTTTCGGGAGTCTACCTTGAAGACTCACCTGAGTTATTGGACGGAGTCTGAGGACTCTTGTTCAAGGAGAACAAGGTGAAGACTATGTCTTCTGAGTTGAATCTCAGCCTCTCCAACCAGACGTAGAGTTGTCACAGCAACTTGAACTGGTCTACCAAAGCAATGTCTTCAATATCTGGTGCTATCTCTTCAACCTCTTAAGCTTCAGTATTTGCTATGTTGACTTTTTATGCTTCAGCTCTCCCTCTGCTCTTTGTCTTCATACTATGCATCTAAAGCACTTCTTCTTATCTGAATTAATTTATTTCTGTTGCATTATGATGAGCTGCCCTAATGAATACATTCTGTGAAGTTTCATTTCTTCATCATTTTGGTTACTTCTTCAGCTTCATGATTGCTTCAGTCCTGAAGAAAACCAAAATCTGGTAGTAAAATTGAAAATCTCCCATTCACCCCCCCTCTGGTCGATATATTGCACTTTCAATTGGTATCAGAGCAAGGTACTCCCTTCTTCTGTGTGATTCGATTTAACCACCTGGAGTTTTAGTTATGTCGACCTTAGGTACAATGAGTGTTTCCTCAAACTGCCCTATCTTCGACGGGACAGACTATCCATACTGGAAGAACAAGATGAGGATGCATCTTGAAGCCATTGACAAGGATCTGTGGGATATTGTTGATCAAGGCATTCCTGAAGAAAATTTGATGACTGCTCCTGAAGTTGTCAAGAAGAACTGGCAGCTTGATGCAAAAGCTCCAAGCATCATGGGTGGTCATCTCAACAAGGCCCAGTTCAACCGTATTAGTGGTCTGGATACTGCAAAGAAGATATGGACAAGACTGTCTAAAGTCAATGAAGGAGTCTCTGCTCAACGAGACTCACGGGTTGATACATTCCGCAGTCTCTTCAACAGGTTCAAGAGGCTGGACAATGAGCACGTGCAACAAACCTTTGACAGACTCACTGACATATCCAATGAACTTCAAGCATTAGGTGCCGCTGATATCACAGACCATGAAGTTGTGAAGAAACTAATGAGGTCACTAGATGACTCATTTGAGTTCCTATCGCTGATGATTCAAGAAAGGCCTGACTTCAAGACTCTGGATCCAGCGGACATTCTCGAGCGCCTCAATGCTCATGAACTGAAGCTCTCTGAAAAACGAGATTTATACAGCACCACACCCAAAGTCCGCGCGCTAAAAGCTAGAGCACGAAGAGTGTCCTCTGATGAAGAGTCTGAGGCTGATACTGATAATCCTGAAACTCTCAGCCGTGAACTTGCTCTCCTCACCAGAAAGTTCCAGAGATTCACGAAGAAGAATCGCTTCGGAAATTCCTCAAGATCGTCCTCAAGAAAAAGCAAAGATGATGACTCTGTCGAAGCAAGAAAGAGAGTCTGCCACAAGTGCAAGAAACCTGGGCATTACATCGCTGAGTGTCCTTTATGGGAAAAAGAAGCTAGACTGAAGAAGAAGAAGAAGAAGAAAGGGAAAGATGACATTTCTGATGAAAAGACAAAGAATAAATCCTCAAGATCCTCAAAGTATGCTGGATACAGGACCAGCAGTTCCCGTAAGGCTCGCGCATATCTCGGCAAAGAATTGGACTCGGAAGAATCTGGTTCCAACCCTGATGCTGAGGAAGAAGAATCTGAAGAATCTGAGGGTGTGGCCGGTCTAGCTCTTGCCACGACGCTTGTCTCAAAGTCAATCTTCAGCACTGAGGAATCTGGTCTATCACATGTTGATGATGAAGCTGAAGACACAACTCCTGCCTTTTGCTTCATGGCCAAGTCCTCCAAGGTATCTTCTTACTCATCATCAGATGAACCCTCTGATGAAGAACCTGATGAAAACTATGCTAAACTTGCTAAACTTGCATCTAAGCAACAATGTGCACTTGAAAAGACTCAGATCTCACTAAACAAAAGTGATGATATGTTGGTTAAGGAAATGACGAAGACTCAAAAGTTGACTGATGAATCAAAAACTCTTCAGTCAAAGTTTGATGACTTGTTCAATCGTTATGAGGCACTCCTTACCGATCATGAAAAGCTGTCTCATGAGTTCCTCATGAGGAAACAAGAACTTGAACGTGTAAGGATGTCCCATGACGATCTGAGGAAAGAAAATGATTCACTCCTCTCCCAACAGATCATCATGCCACAAGAAGGATTTAATCCTCCCTGTTTAAAATGCATTGAACATGATCGTATCATCTCTGTGTCTAGTTCCTCAATGTCTTCAGACTCTATTATTTCTATTGCCTCTGTGGTATCTAACCCCTCATCTGAGGATACCATAGACATTGCTGAATAAAATGCTAGGTTGAAGAGTATACTGGAAACAAGCATGTTCAAGTGTCTAAAAGGACATCAGACCCTTTGTGACATCCTCAAGAAACAGATCCTCAACATAAACCCGAGGAAAGAAGGTGTCGCATTCACTCGGAAACTCAACCCCGATGGGTCTTACTGGAAACCTGAACAATATCCAGAGACCACTTGGGTTCGGGCAAAGATGCCCCCTCCTGATCCCTATACCTTATCTGGTTATCATGCTGTTTCTTCAGATGTGATGATTGAGTCATTTTACTCAAACTATAAACTGTTTAAGAATGGTAATGGTGAGGTATTTGCCAGATACATCGAAGCTAACTGCAGGAACGGTCCTCTAGTCAAGCAGATCTGGGTTTCGAAGGACCTCATCACTAACCTTCCTGTGAATGCAGATGCAAATGAGCTGAGGAGATAGTCTGAGGACGATACCTCAAAAGGAAATGATTATAATCATGTATCTGCTAACCATTTTGTTCACAGGGAAGCTCCACATAAGAATGCTTATTCATTTGTTCATCCTGATGCTACCATCTCACACCCCATTAGGTCTCATCACCCTCATCAATCCTCATGTGCCTCAATACCACCCATAAAGATGTGGGTGGTTAAGAACTAATCATCCTTGCAGGGACATGTCCTGAGGCAATTACAATTTCTGCAGATCATATGCCCAGGACAACAACATTTGAGTCAGTTGAAGGATAAAATTATATTGTTTGGTTTCATAGAATCAATCCCGAGGAACATCCTGAGGAATTAATTCTGAGGAACCTTAAATTCCTCAAACTGAGACTGGCTCATAACTTGCTGTATGAGATACTAATTCATTTGCAGGGAAAGACTGAATGGGTGATGGACAGTGGATGCACAAATCACATGACTGGTGACAAAAATCTTCTTATGGAATCATCACTGAGTCCTTCTTCAAAGAAAACCATCAACTTCGCTGATAAAGGTAAAAGTAAGGTATTGGGTCTCGGCAGAGTGGCTATCTCTCGAGACCAACACATTGATAAAGTCATGCTTGTTGAATCCCTTGGATACAACTTGATGTCTGTATCTATGTTGTGTGATCTTGATCTCGCTGTTCTCTTTGGAAAACATGGTTGTATTGTCTTCATGGTTTGCGATAACTCCGTTGTCTTCAGTGGGGTTAGGAAAGGTGATCTGTATATTGTAGATTTCTCTGAAGGTCCTCATGTCGCTACATGCCTCATGGCAAGAGCCTCAGAGTGCTGGCTATGGCATCGAAGACTCGGCCACGCTAGAATGAGAAATCTTCAGAAGCTGGTACTGAAGAAACATGTCCTCGGGATTGAGGAAATCAGATTCTCAAAGGATCGGCTCTGTGGTGCTTGCGAAGCTGGAAAGATGACCAAGGACAAGCACCCAGCGAAGACCATCATGACTACTACGAGGCCACTGGAATTGCTTCACATAGATCTATTCGGTCCTCCAAAGTACTCAAGCTTTGGAGGTAATATGTATGGTCTTGTTATTGTTGATGACTTCTCACGATACACTTGGGTGCATTTTCTTCTCTATAAGTCAGAAACCCATGAAATCCTCAAGCGCTTCGCCCTCCGAGTCATGAACAACTACAACCTGAAGATCAAGAACATTTGAAGCGACAATGGCACTGAGTTCAAGAACTTCGGTGTGGAAGAATTCCTCAATGACTTGGGAATCACTCATGAATTCTCTGCTCCCTACACTCCTCAGCAAAATGGAGTTGTTGAGAGAAAGAATCGAACCCTCATCGAGATGGCTCGCACGATGCTGGCTGAGTACAATACTCCACTCAAGTGGTGGGCTGAAGCAATCAACACTGCATGCCACATCGTCAATCGAGTGTATTTTCATAAGTTCTTCAATAAAAACATCATACGAGTTAATGGTCGGTAAGAAACCCAATGTAAGTTACTTCAAAGTATTCGGTGCACCCTGCTGGATTCGTGATCCTCATCATGAGTCCAAATTTGCACCCAAAGCATGTGAGGGATTCATGCTTGGTTATGGTATCAACTCGCACACCTACAGAGTCTTCAATATTAGTCATCATAAAATTTTCGAAACTGTAGACGTGCGATTTGATGAATCTGATGGCTCCCAAAGAGAGCACCTGTCACATGATTTAGGTGAAGCACCACCTGAAGAACAGATCAAGAAGATGAGTGCTGGTGACATCATTCCTGTGGATCATCCTGAAGAAATCCACATACCTCCTGCTCCTAAAAAACATCCAAATCCTGATAACGATCCTGATCCTGAGGCTCCTGATACCCCTGAAGCTCCCGAAGCACCTGAAGCTGATGCAAATGAATCTGACACCAGTGACGAAGATGCGCCTCAAGATCATCCTCCTCGACTTCCTCATGTGGCAAATTAAGTTCAAGTGGACAAAATCCTCGCTGATGTCAACCTACCAGGTCCTCTTACTCGTGCAAGAGCTAATCGTATAGCTAACTTTTGTGGGCATTTCTCGTTTCTATCAATTTCAGAACCCACCAAAGTCACCGAGTCATTCCAAGAAGCGGAATGGATTCAGGCAATGCAAGACGAACTTCTTCAGTTTAAACTGAATGATGTTTGGGAACTTGTCAAACGTCCTAATCCTCGAGTTCAAAATGTCATCGGCACGAAGTGGATCTACCGCAACAAACTCGATGAAGATGGACAAGTCATCAGAAACAAAGCCCGTCTCGTAGCTCAAGGATATACTCAAGTCGAGGGGATCGACTTCGGTGAAATCTTCGCTCCTGTTGCTAGACTTGAGTCCATTCGTATTATGCTTGCATTCGCTAACCATCATAATATCAAGTTATATCAAATGGATGTGAAAAGTGCTTTCCTCAATGGTAATATCGAGGAAGAAGTATATGTTGCTCAACCTCCAGGTTTTGAAGACGCAAAGAAAACTGATATGGTGTACAGATTGAAGAAAGCCCTCTATGGACTGAAGCAAGCCCCTCGGGCTTGGTATGACACACTAAGGGACTTCCTCATCAGCAAGGGCTTCAAATCTGGTTCCCTCGATCCAACTCTTTTCACAAAACGATATGATGATGCATTATTCATATGTCAAATATATGTTGATGACATAATATTTGGATGCACTAACAAGAAATACAGTGAAGAATTTGCATTCTTGATGAGTGAACAGTATCAGATGTCCATGATGGGCGAATTGAAGTTCTTCTTAGGACTCCAAATTCGTCAACAACGCAACGGCATCTTCATCTCTCAGGAGAAGTAACTCAAGGAGTGCCTGAGGAAATTCGGGATGCAAGACTGCAAGGGCATCAAGACACCGATGCCCACAAATGGACAACTTGGCCCTGATGAAAATGCAAGGACTACGATCAAAAGGTATACCGCTCCATGATTGGTTCTCTGCTATATCTATGTGCATCTAGACCTGATATAATGTTGAGCGTTTGCATGTGTGCCCGATTCCAAGAGGCACCAAAGGAATCGCATCACCAAGCGGTGAAACGAATTCTTCGATATTTGGCTCACACCCCGTCGCTAAGCTTATGGTATCCAAAAGGCACACAGCTGGATATCGTCGGGTACTCAGACTCAGATTATGCTGGAGATCGAGTGGATCGGAAGTCTACCTCAGGAACATGTCACTTCCTCAGACGTTCTCTTGTGTGCTGGTCATCGAAGAAGCAGAACTGCGTCTCCCTCTCCACCGCTGAAGCTGAATACATTGCTGCTGGCGCTAGCTGCTCACAGCTTCTTTGGATGAAGCAAACTCTGAAGGACTACGGCATCAACTTGAAGAAAGTACCACTGCTATGTGACAATGAGAGCACCATCAAGATCTCTCAGAACCCAGTACAGCACTCGAGGACGAAGCACATTGAGATTCGGTATCACTTTCTTCGAGATCATGTATTGAAGGAAGATATCGTCATCAGCCACGTGAAGACTGAAGATCAACTTGCTGATATATTCACTAAGCCTTTGGATGAGAAGCGATTTAGCACTCTGAGGTGTGAGCTAAATATCTTAGATTCCTCAAACGTCCAGTGAATGGACACACATCATAACACTTAAACAATATTGAAGAATCCTGATGCACAACACACGATGCGTCGTACTCCTAAAATCATGAGGAACTACCTTGCTAAGTGTGAAGAAATTAACGTGGAATTGACTCAAGATCCATACGACAATTGTATGGTATCAAGTGTCTCATTCCCTATAAGGTGGGTAGCGCCACCGCCCAAACACCTCAGGATTGGTTGTTCCTCAACTTCCTTAGGATTTGTTGTCTCTCAACTTCCTCAGGATTTTAAGTCTTCATTACTGATGATTATCGTGTTTGTCCTCAACAGCGTTCACCTATAGTTATTTTTCTTCAACTTTTGCTTCATCATCTAGGTGAACGTGATCGGACCCGTCCCTCTGTGCTCACTTATCTAATCTGTCTATCTCATATGCGTTCATCCGGAAATCATGTATTCCTCAGACTGAGACCACTTGTCTTCATCCTCAGCCCATGTCCTCAAGTTCCTCAAATCACGGATTTTCTGCTACAACTGTATTCAATTTGTTGCGATTTTTCGCACGTCGTGATTATCCACCATTATGATATACACTGAGGATCCCAACAATCCGGGGCAATCTCGTCCACAAATTTCGCAACCCCCTCAGCCTTTCACCCCTCTATAAATAGCCCTCTACCCCCCCCCCCCGGTCATTTCCCCCACCACTTCTCTCACTCTCGCGCCGCCACCCTTGAGCTCCTCAAGCTCGTGCGGTCACGTCGCCTGAGTTCGCCGTCGCCGGGGACGAAGACTCGTTGTTCCTCAGCATTTGCCTCAAGTCTGGTATGCTTCTTCCTCAGTGGATTATTCCTCGGCGTATTATTCCTCAGTACAGTTGTGTCCTCAAGCCAGTTAAATCCTCAACTGTACTGTTAGCTTTCTGAGACCTATACCTATGCCTCATTCCTTTGTTTTCCTCAGCCTATTCCTCATGAACGTATATAACCGTACCCCACTTCCCTCGCAACTTAATTCTGTCACAGGTACATGTCAGCTGAGGAATCGTATGGTTCTCATAGTCTCACTTCATTTGCAGCTCAGCTCGAACGTACAATTCCTCAGTCTCCTCAGCTGAAGAAAATGGCTCCTCGGCGCAAGCACACTGATACTACTAGAGACCTACCTCCTGAGCACTATGAGAAACTGAAGACTCCAGAACGTGAAACTGCTGATGATCGTAAGAAAAGAGTCCAGAAGATCACAAGAGAATGGGCCAAGCATTGGGTGGCCTATAAATGGCTTAACCCTCAACATGAGGAAATGTTTGCCGTTAATCCACCACTGAAGACCTTGGGTATCAAGGCTCGACCTCCACCTGCACCAGGCGTCATTCCTGATCCCACAACAATGCACACTCCTGAAGACTTTCCTCATGCATATGGTCAATATCTCAAGCGCAGTCGGAGCCGTGTCAGGGATCTGGTTCGTGACATGACTGCATCAATACAGATTCCGCCTCAAGATCAGTCTCAACCCAGACAACAACCTCCGCCTCAGCACCGCAAAAAGGCTCCTGGCATGAAACCTCAAGTTGCTGGCTCCTCATTGTCAACGCACAGATGGTGCTGCCCCCTCCTCAAGGATACACACTGATGAATCTGGTGCTCCTGAGGCCTCAACCACAATGCCTCAGCCTCAGTTGAAGACCAAAACTGTTCTTCAACGCGGCCCTCGCCCCTCACCAAAGAAAACTGCTATGCGTGGCGCCATTCATCATACTCCTCAATCTTCTGATGATGAAGATGAATTTGAAGATTTGGCCGGCTTCGTCGCCACGAAAGCTGATAAGATTGAATATGTGCATCCTGTGGCCAAACGTAAAGCTGAAGCAACGGGTTCAGAAATCCCGCTTCTCCTTGATCCCAAGAAGATCTTGGAGTACATTGAAATTTGGTCTGTTAAGCCTGACACTCCGCTTGATGATTTGGACATACCGAAAGACATCAAATTCTATGTTCAACAATTCCTCATAAATGAGATTCATCAACGAGATCTTCAGAAATAGTTGAAGGCCAAACTGAAGAAAGTCCTCAGTGACTTCAAGAAGAGACCTATCATTGATATTACTCCTCAGGAGTTTATTGAGCATCAATGTGAAGTTCAACGAATCAACATTGAGTTCGCTGCCAACCGGAAATCCAAGGAATGGATCTCACAACAGATGGCAAAGTTGATGAAGCTTCGACAACCTGCTTCATCAGTACCCACTGGTGCTTCTGCCAAAAGTCTCAAGCGCATGCCGGAAGCCCAACCCTCAACTCCACCTGCTGCGAACAAGCCTACTGTTGAAGAACCCATTGATGCTACACCACTTTCATCAGCTCCTCCGACAAATCAGGCCGCCGATACCACCGCTCATGTTACTGTTGCCTCCACTCCACCTCAGAATCCTCAGCGCAGTTTAATCGTCTTCACTCCACCCCCTGCTGCAACACCAATTGTTCCAACTCCACCGTCCCCACCGCCACCAGTTATCACTGAGATTGAAGACATGGACGTCGACATTATGGATGATGGAACTCCTCGTGTCCATGATGAGGATTACGGGCTGACCAACTCGCCCACTCATACGGTCTTCTCACCTGAACCTCACTCCAACACTGTGACTGAGGTGCTTCCTGATACTTCTCTACAGTCTGAAGAATTAGTTGGTGCATCGTCCTCAGCGTCTGATGCTGATGACCCAGAAGCCACAAGTGCTCCCACAAACTCTGCTACTGATACTGATGCTGCAGCAACCATGACTACTGATACTGATGCTACTGAACCTACCACTGCTGATCCTCAGCCAGACCCACCAGCCGCTGAAACTGAAGCTGAAGCCGAGCAAAGAACAAATGCCCCTCCTGAAGCAGAAAACAGTACAAATGCTGATGCTGAAGCCTCAAAGGATGGCTCTGAAGACAAACCGGCTACATCACCTCGTCTTCCCAAGGACCTCACCACATCTGTGCCTGAAGCATCTGCAGCAGCTCCGCCTCAATCTCAATCCTCTCTTCAGATTGAAGTGCCTCAAGCGCCTTCACCACCTCAAGGCCCAGTTCAAGCTCGGTCCTTGTGTCCGAAGCAGAAGCAACCGTTCTTCCGTGACCTTGAAGCTGATGATACTCCAAGCTTTGATGCTACTGATTTCTTCAACGCCATGAGTTTCTTTCAAGAGGGGATTCAAAATCCATATCTTTCTGCTCCACCTCGAAAGCTACTGAGGTTCTGGACTGCCACTCAGAAGAACTACTATGCTTCAGTGCTCTACAAGCAAAACAAACTGTTTCCTCACAAGCACATTCTTCTGATGGATATGGAAGCCCTTCCCTGCTTCAACAATGTGCTTCATGATCTGCATCATGCCAAGTTGCTTCAGTTCTGCTCTGAATGCATACACTGGAATGAAGAGCTTGTGCTTCAGTTTTATGCCACATTGTATGTTTTAGGTAATCCTCTGGATATCAACACATGGGTCCTCGAGTGGATGACTGAGCATCATCACTACACCATCACTGTTCCTGAAGCAATTGATATTCTTGAGTTGCCTCAGTGCACTTCCCCCGCTGCTTGCTCCTATGGGGCTCAAATTCTTCGAGATGACCTGATGAACATGCTAATGAAACCTCAGGCCCCTGAAGCCCCAGCTCGCACAAAGTTTCCTGTCTCTGAGCTTCCGTATCTCCCAAGTACGTTGTATCGGATTCTGGCGAAGACCTTCTGCCCCATTAAAGGCTATGAATCCACTGCTGAAGAAGTCATTGGCATCATGAAGAACATACTCCACAACCTTTGCATGTCTGGGCCCATCAACGTCCCTGACTTCTTCTTCAGAACTATGGTTGATGCAGCACAGAATCCTCATATCCTGAAGCCATACGCGCCTTGGATCATGAAGCTCATCCGAGCCACGACTGGTATTGATTTTCAACCGGATCACCTGAATCATAGGACATATATACCGCCTGTCGAAGTGCTTCAGCATACGATTGCTTCAAATAACAAGGGCAAAGGCGTATTCTATGAAGAAGTTCTCCCGACCAATTCCCTTGGTGGAAACATTTGTCATCCTTAGTCTCGAACTACTGATGAAACAAGAACTCATGCCTCAACTGAGGATACAACTCAGGCTCGAGTGATGACTGGCCGAGAGCTTCTGATTAGTCTTCATCAGAAGGTTGACCGAAATCATGATTGTGTGAAGCGTCAGTTTTCTGAAATTCTCAGCTACATGGCTCAGATGCATTCTTCAGTGAAGAAAGTGCATCAATATACTCATCATACATATCAACATCTTGATGCCTTGATGAAAGAAGTACTCACCCCTGAAGACCTTGCAAATTTGAATCTTCAACAGCCTCCGATTCCTGCAATCCGACCCCCGAGGCAATTCAGACGTTGCACAACTCCTCCTCCGGCCATTGATTCTTATTCTTCAAACCAGGAGATGACTGCTGAAGAATCTGAAGACACTGCCGCCTGCCCTCACACTGCAACGGACTGCCTCAGGCGTGACTCACCTCAGCCCTGAAGCATATTCAAAGGGGCGTTAGCTTCAGTTTTTCCCTTTTTTTTCATCTTATGACAAAGGGGGAGAAATATGTTAGTCTTCAAGCGGGTTTTAGTTATGGGGTTCTTCAGTTACAACTCTCGTTCTTCAGATTTTTTTTAACGAGTTGTAAACTGTAATTTTGGTGTTTTCCTGATACTATTCCTCAGTTACCTCATGCTATTTCCTCAAGTTTATCATATATGCATGTGATTGTCTCTGCAAACACCTCTCTCAGTGCGTTGTTTAATTTCCTCAAACACTTCATAACATGCACTGCTTCAGAAATGCCTGGATATAGGGGGAGCTCCTCATATACCTCAAAAGGCTTTAGATATTAAACATTCTTCAACTTATATGCATATCCTCAGGGGGAGCTTCAGTATATCCAGCTTAATGATACAAATGTTCTTCAAAGTTTTTATTCTTCAAACTCATAATTTTATCCCCGTTGAAGCTTAACCTGATTGTCATCAAATCACCAACAAGGGGGAGATTGTAAGTGCATCAAGTGCCCTCCCCTTGAGGTTTTGGAGTTTGATGACAAAACGGTTAAGGGACTGATGTGTTTCTGAGTATGCACAGGAGAACAATCCCTGATGAGGTGTTTAACCACCAATGTCGAACCCTCAAAATGTTGAGGAACATTGGAGAAATCGGTGCGTTTCCTGAAGAATGAAGTTGCGCGAAATCCTGAGGAAGTAGGATCCTGAAGCGTTCGGTTGAAGCTGAAGCTGAAGACGATCCTGAGGACGTTCGCGCTGAAGACGAAGTTGAAGAGTAGTCTTCGCTAAGACCTTTTATATTTCTTGAGTCATAAGAAAACACCGCACTGTTGGAGGGGTTGAAGAAAACGAGTTCCGAAGGTCTGAGGAAGTGCTCAGTGAGGAAATCTCCTGCAGTAGAAGTTCAGCTCCTCGGGTGTCTCAGACCTTGTTCTTCAGGACACTGAGGAATCTGTCTTCGGTTGAGGAGTCTGGACACTGCGAGTGCAGTTCTCCTGAAGAGAGAGTTATCTCCTGCAGTAGAAGTTCAGTCCTCATGTGTCTGAGACGTTGTTCTTCAGGACACTGAGGTAGCTAACTTCGGTTGAGGAGTCTGGAGAGAGAATACTTTGACCGTGCCACGTGTTACGTGGTGAGAGGCTAGAACTGGTCTAGCAACGGTCATTTCCGAGGGCATGAGAGTAATTGAATGCATGGACATTTATGTCCTTTTACCTCGGGTTGCTCCGCGGCTATAAATAGCCACCCCAGCCCCATTTGTGGGTTGGCTGCTCCGAGAGAAAAACTGACACTTGTCATTTGAGAGCAACCCACCTCTGAGGAAACTGAAGAACCTATGTGAGGAAAACCACCAGCCTGAGTAGATGAGCATTTCTGAGGAATTCGGTTCGAGTGATCCGAAGCTTTTTACTCTTGAAGACTGTGATCTTCCAGCCGGTGTAGAAGTCTTCAGTCTGAGGAAGTCAAGAAGCAATTGTGACTTCCCGAAGTGACTGAGTCTGTGAAGGTTTCGGGAGTCTACCTTGAAGACTCACCTGAGTTATTGGACGGAGTCTGAGGACTCTTGTTCAAGGAGAACAAGGTGAAGACTATGTCTCTGAGTTGAATCTCAGCCTCTCCAACCAAATGTAGAGTTGTCACAACAACTTGAACTGGTCTAACATATCAATGTCTTCAATATCTGGTGCTATCTCTTCAACCTCTTAAGCTTCAGTATTTGCTATGTTGACTTTTTATGCTTCAGCTCTCCCTCTGCTCTTTGTCTTCATACTATGCATGTGAAGCACTTCTGCTTATCTGAATTAATTTATTTCTGTTTCATTATGATGAGTTTCCCTAATGAATACATTATGTGAAGTTTTATTTATTTATCATTTTGGTTACTTCTGCAGCTTCATGATTGCTTCAGTCCTGTAGAAAACCAAAATCTGGTAGTAAAATTGAAAATCTCCCATTCACCCCCCCTCTGGTCGATATATTGCACTTTCAAAACTGTTAAGAAATAAACCCCCTGGACCTATGACATATGGGCCCATCCCCTTTTAATTAAATAAAACATGATAATTAAACCCCATGTGTCACTTACACCTAGGGCCCACCTGTAAATTGATTAGTTTAATTAAATAGTAAATACAATGTGTGTATGACATGTGGGACCCCACTTTTAATTAAATTATTAAACTGGTTTTATTACCTGTGAGGCTGACATGTGGGACCCATGTCAGGTTTGACCAGTCAACCCTGTGGTGGATAATGTTACTGTTTTAATAATAAAATAATTCCATAAAATCTTTTAAATTGATTTAAATTTGAAAATCAATATCTTTTAATCCGTAACTCGGATCGGAAAAGTTTATACATGAAAATTGATCAGAAAAATATAACGAATACAGAGACGGCATCCGTATACCAACCACACCCCTAACGCACCGAACATCGAACCGTCCCCCTTCGGACCGTCTGTCCGGATGAATTTATTCTGAACACGAAAGTTGTTCAGAATAGCTCAACTAACACGGATACACCCTCCATACGTTTTTCGGATGTCCATGACACCTCCGGCATGAACCCTTCCCCCTCCGGACACCCTGTCCGGTAATGACCCGGAACTGGCAGTTCATCCTCGGATGGATTCCCGCTCCGTGCAACGTGCATTGCACTGCGTTAGAACACCGTTAAAATTGCATACGTCATGCCATTCATCTGTTGCTATGACTCCTTTATAGTTACTGTTTCTTTCCCCCTTTGTTCTCCGGTAGACCCCGCTGCTACCGCCGACTACACCGCTGCCGTGTACGACTACTTCATCGACGACCGTACCCCTACCGTCGAGTTTCCAGGCAAGCAGAGCCATTCTCTTCCCGAGATATCACCTACCTTTTCCGTACTTTATTGCACTAGGCATTGTTACTGCTGCTGCTACGTTACAATCCTATTCAGTTGCATAGCCTGATTTTGTCGCCCCTTGATGTACCTCCTTTATCCTATGCTTCCTATTATATTTATGTATTATTCAGCAGTGAGCCCTGCGCTTTGTGAGTCTACTAGGATTAGATAGCGAGCCGTGAACACTCTGGGGAGTGAACGCGGATACGATATTTATAAACTGCACAGGTACGGTACAATGAAGACACCGCATAAGGCCCCTAGCTCGGCTCTGTCGAGCCACCTTCAAGTGGAGCTACCGAGGAGTAATCCTCGTACCTTCACTCGTTGTTGACTTTGTATAGCCGTTCTACGTACCTGGGCACGATTGTCCTTAAAGGTAAGAAAGTCGGGCGACCTAACGGTGCCCGCGAGCGGTATTGCGTCGGGAACGACAGGGAGGGTACGACCGACGTTACTGGCGTGCTTGGCCCCTGCTCGTATCTCGCGAGAGTTACCAAACCACGAATGTAGAGTTCTACCAAGAGTACACGCGAGACAAGGTAAGGAGACGGTTCACCTTGTTGGTAACCGCAGAGACTTGGTGGGACGACAGGGCAGGCACCGATGTACTGGTGGTCCTGACGGCTGTCGTTGACCGCAGGTCAGTTAAGTCGAGGCAACGATAACGGTTGTCACGCAGGTTAATTAAAATGATAAATGGTTCGGCGGATGTCTTGAGTAGCCTTTTGGCTTGTACGCACTACCTACACGTGGGATAAGGAGTGTGGGCTCCCCTGCATCGTAGTATTGTTCGAGGGTCTTCAGACGTCAGCAGTATCGTGGGCTGATTGCCGGGAAGTGGTGTTGTCGTCTCTTGCTCGAGCAATGTATTTGTATTTGCTTTGATTTTGCTTCACCGCCCAGTCACGCACCCTACAGGAGTACGTTCGGGTTAGGGTCCAAAGCCCGACGTACATAGGATATAGTCCGGCGGATGACTTCTCTGTTGATTGCCGAAGGATGGGCTACTTTGTGTCGGATAGCTTCGGTGGGTTGTTCCATGGTAACAGGACGCTTTATGCTGAAGTTGGATCTTACCACTACGAACTACTACTATTAAACTGTTGGTTCCGGGTTTTCTTCCTCGCAGGGTAGTCGAGGAGGGGAACTCGGAGGCATATATTATTATTAATCATTACAACTTATTATTATACAATGCTGCAGCAACTTCTGCTCATTGTTATTACATTCATGCTTTTGAACTGTTGGTTGTTTCTCTTCTCATGCGGCAAGACTCGCCAGAAGATGCTAGTCTTCGATAGGCCTAGCTTCTTACCCTTATTCTGATTTCTACCTTGCAGTCCACTATATATAGTCCCCCCTTTCCTTTGATACAAATGCATAATGCTTAGTAGCGGACGTAAGACTCGCATGTATGCTAGATACTCACCTTTGTTTTATTCTCCCCCTTTATGTTTTGCCTGATCGGCCGCTGCAGTCGACGTTGGAGCCTTGGAGTCCAGGAGAAGGAGATCCCCGATGCCGACCACCTACACGTGAAGATCCCCGATGCCGTCTACGTCGTCAAGTTCCCCGTTGACCAGGAGTAGTTTGGAGATTCCCAGGCAGGAGGCCTCGCCTTTTCGATCTGTTGTTATTTGTGCTAGCCTTCTTAAGGCAGATCTTGTGTACCTTGTGTCTGTACTCAGATACTATTTCTTCCGCTAACTTTTTGCTCTCGAGCTGTTGTATTCGAGCCCTCGTGCCCCATGGCTTGTATTAAACAGCTTGTATTATTTTATTTGTAGAGTTGTGTTGTGATATCTTACCGTGAGTCCCTGATCTCGATCGTGTACCTTGCGTGTATGATTACTGTACACGGTCTGGTTTTGGGGGTGTCACAAGTTGGTATCAGAGTCGACTGTCTGTAGGTAACCCCCTTCCAAATCCTTGGTCGAAGTCGAGTCTAGTCGTTGCAAAACTATTTTACTAACAGTGTCGTGTGGCTTATCGGCCCACGTTGCCAACTGGGTGGTATTAGGATCTTTTTACTCCGTAACTTTACTCTGGGACTCTGATCTCCCTTATCTTTCGGGTCAAAGATTTTGCTACCTCAAACATTAGGTTCTCGTTACTACTTCCTCCCGGAGATCCCCTCATTACAGATGATCCCTTGCTTCACGAGAAGACTCTAAAAATTACTCTCCGATGAAATCCCCGAGACCATATGTGCTGATCACCTTGACAATTCCCTGCCACCGATAAGTCTGTATGTATAACCACATACACCTTCCGTTCATCCATTCAATCCCAGTTGCTCTTGTGTTCACAAGGTGCATCGCAATACTTTCCGTTGATTCGGGAATCCTTTGAGCCTACTGCCTTGCAGCTTTTTTTCACCCTGCGGATAATTTCTCACTTTTATCGAGGATCCGTTCATCCTAAGTTCACTACTGGAAATGAGGAATTTGCCATGTGGGAAGGGCTTTGCCGTCTGATTTCTGTCGGGGCGGACGGCAAAGACATGGTATGCCGTCCGCTACCCTAATTACAGACAGCAAAAAACTAGCATACGGCAAAGTAAGTGTATGCCGTCTGCTACTGCGAATACAGATGGCAAAGAGCCTTTGCCGTCCGTGAGCAGACGGCAAAGCCTGTTGGTGGGCCCGCCAAGCCCACCCCTCAATGGCAGCGTAACGGACCGGGCCCTGGGCCGTCTACTAGCGGACGGCAAAGTCGCGGGCCGTCTGCTAGCAGACGGCAAAGCCCAGGGCTCCGTTAACCCCGCAGTGGCCCTCTTCTCTCTCCCACTCACTCATCTCTCTCTCTCTCTCTCTCTCTCTCTCTCTCTCTCGTGCGCCGCCGCCACCCCTGCCCCCGCCCCCCGCCGTCGCCGTGCACTCGCCGCCGCCAACCCTCCTCCGCCCCTCCACCACCCCACCCCTCCACCACCCGACGACGCCTCCGCCCTCCACCACCCCGCCCAGCCCCTACCGCCACCCGAGGAACTCCTCTGCCCCGACGCCGCCGCCCTCCTCCGCCCCGTCGCCGCCCTCCTCTGCCCCGACGCCGTTGCCCTCGTCCGCCCCGTCGCCGCCCTCCTCTCTTCCCCCAACTCCGGTGAGCCCTCCTCCCTCTCTCTGTTTAATTTTTTTCTTTGTTTTTTGTTAGTGCTAGGATTTTAGTTAGTTAGTGTTAGGATTTTAGTTAGTTAGTAATAGGATTTTAGTTAGTTAGTATTAGATCTGTTTTAAAAAAAATCTGTTAATTGCTAGGATTACTAGGATTGCTAGTTAGTTAGTCTAGGATTTTAGTTAGAATAAGAAAAGAAGAAGAGAAAAAAGATATAGGAAACAAAAGAAGAAGAAGAAGAAGAAGAAGAAGGAGAAGGAGGAGAAGAAGAATAAGAAGTTGGAGGTGAAGAAGGAGGAGGAGGAGAAAAAAATAGATAATGAAATAAATGTAAATAATAGGAAAAACCAAAAGAAAAAAATAGATATAATTACCGGTATCGAGTTTCCGTGTTGATTGGGTATTTTATAGTGCAGGATTTTCCCTGCTGTGTGGGTCCGGTGTTCGACGACCTCCGCCCCCTACATTCGACGACCTACCTGAATTCGAGGGTGAGCAAAACAATTCTTATCCTCTCTCCCCCTTTCTTTTGCTCAATTCTGGTCTTACACTAGCTAACTAGGTAGATTTATTATATTTATATGTAAAGTCGCGTAACCAGTATGCGTCTCCCGTTCGAAAGGGTTACAGTTATAAATATGCATTAATTTGCATATTTATAATAGTGATTCTTTTGAATTGTCCAACGTTATCCATGGACAGCCCGAGTATGTATGTAGATTGGGTCGGTTTCCCATGCTTTGGTCCCGATCAGACGCGGTATTTCGTCAGCGCCTCCCTGTTGTTCTCCGGATACACAACCTCTCGGCTTATTGTCGAGACGTGTATTAGGAGAACAGCGGGGAGGTGCTGCCGAAATACCGCGTCGGATCGGGACCAAAGCATGGGAACCGACCCAATCTACATACATACTCGGGTGGGATTAGGACCTACCTTTACCTATTAGTGTGTAGGTTAATTGCATATGCCGTAGCTATGTATGATAAAAGCAATAAAAAATGAACGTAATAAAATGGTATATTTGTTGTTTAGTAGCTAGCTGTAGCGACAAGATGAGCGATGATCGTGCGTGGATGTACACTGGTCGCCCTAATCAGAAAGAGATCAGCAATGAATGGGCAATGAAAACCAAGGAGTTTCTGAGAGCGGCGTTTGCAAATGGGCAGAGAAAAACCTGGTGCCCCTGCGTTAGGTGCGACAATTATAAACAGGCGACAGAGGTGGATTTGGGTAAACACTTGCAGAAGTGGGGTTATAAGCCTGGTTATACGGTGTGGAGCTTCCATGGCGAGTCTGGCGGACGACGGAGAGAGGAGGTGGTCCGTCAGCGCATGGATGAGTACGAAACCGGGATCGAAGACATGGTGCAGGACTTTGACGATGCGCGGGATGAGGACGATGAGATGGAGGAATCTGCGAAGGCCTTCTATGAGATGTTGGAGTCTTCGAAACGTCCGTTGCACGCTCACACTGAGCTTTATCAGCTTGATGCCATCGCACAGTTGATGGCTTTGAAGGCACAATTCAACTTGGGCACAGATTGCTACAATGCGATCACGACACTAAGTGGGCGGTTTCTACCAAAAGATCATGTTATGCCTGCAAACCTGTACCAATCGGATAAAATCCTCAAGGTACTTAAGATGCCCTATGAGAAGATACATGCTTGTGAAAATGGATGTGCTTTATTTAGGAAAGAGTATGCGGACGAAGACTATTGTCCCAAATGCAAGTCATCCAGGTATGTTGTGGTAGACAATGGTCAAGGTGAGAAGACGCAGACCAAAATACCCGTAAATGTTCTTAGGTATCTTCCAGTGATACCAAGAAGTCAACGCCTTTACATGATGGAAGAGACAGCCAGACAGATGACATGGCACAAACATGGGAAGAGAACAGAATTTGATGCAGATGGGAAGCCGATGTTGACTCACCCATCGGATGGTTCATCATGGAAGCACTTTGATGAAAAACATTCGGAAAAAGCTAAGGAGCCAAGGCATTGCCGAATCGCCGTCGGCACTGATGGGTTCAATCCTTTCGGTCTGATGGCAGCCTCATACAGTTGTTGGTATTTTTCATGCCACTCAATCTCACCCCCCTCAGAGATTATGAAAAGGAAGAACATTTTCCTGACGTTGATAATACCAGGGCCCAAATATCCGGGGAAGAATATGGATGTGTACATGCAACCTCTTAAGGAGGAATTGCAACAAGCTTGGGACGAAGGGTTCAAGACATACGATGCAGCTAGCAAAAAGACCTTCAAAATTAATGTTTCGTACCAGTACTCGATGCATGACTTGCCGGCGTATGCGCTTTTCGCTGGCTTCTGTGTTCATGGAAAGTTCGGGTGCCCAACATGCAAGGCTGCTCTTCAGTTTTATTGGCTGAAGGCGGGTGGCAAGTATTCCTGCTTCGACTTGCATAGACAGTTTGTGCCTCCTAAGCATCCTTTTAGAAAAGACAAGAAGAACTTCATCAAAGGCAAAGTTGTCAAAAACCTGGCAGCACCTACGATGACGGGCGAACATGTCTTGGCACAGTTGAACTCTCTTGAGCCTGATCCAGAACGTCCCATGTATTTTAAGGGATATAATTCGGAACACGCCTGGACTCACAAGACATGCTTCTAGGATCTCCCCTACTTCCAAGACCTCGAACTTCCACACAATATTGACGTGATGCACACTGAAAAAAAAATCGGCGAGGCCCTGTTTGGTACATTTTTCGGCATAGATGGGAAGTCAAAGGATAATCCTAAAGCTAGAGTCGACCAGGAGACTCTATGTGATAGACCCTCACAGAACATGCGACAGCCGAAAGGAAAGAAGAATTGGTCCAAGCCAAGGGCCTGGTTCAATCTTGAAAGGGGGCATATCAAGGAAATTCTCTTGTGGGTGCAAAACAGTTTGATGTTCCCCGATGGGTATGCAGCGAATCTGAGGAGGGGAGCGAGTCCTGAAAAACATAAAATATTTGGGCTGAAGAGTCATGATTGGCACATATGGCTTGAGCGGGTAATGCCGGTGATGTTGCGCGGCTATATCCCCGAGGAAGAGTGGCTAGTACTGGCAGAACTAAGCTATTTCTTTCGTGTTCTTTATGCTAAAGAACTATCCGATGGCGTGCTTGAAGACATGGAAGATATGGCGCCGGAGTTGCTCTGCAAGTTAGAGAAGATCTTTCCACCGGGTTTTTTTAATCCGATGTAGCATTTGATATTTCATCTCCCGACCGAGGCAAGATTAGGGGGCCCTGTGCAAAATCGTTGGTGCTATTCAACGGAGAGAATGCAGAAGACGCTTCGAGAAAAATGTAAAAATAAACGTAGAATTGAAGCATCGATGGCCGAGGCTTTCATTACGGAGGAGGCGGCAAACTTCGTGACAACACATTATGAAGACAAAAATCGCCATTTTCATAATCCAAAGCCTCGATACAATACTGGCAACCCCCAACGGCGTCAATCCAACCTCAGCCAATTCAAAGGGAAGCTCGGACCTGTTGGTGCTTCGAGAAATAAGATTTTGGATATCAAAGAATGGCGGACTCTTACACTGTATATCTTCACCAACCTAACAGAAGTGCGACCGTACATCGAGTAAGTGCTCGGTACGTACATTGTTTCGCAACTTCTTATAATTCTTGTTTCTTATTAATTCCCCTGAATTCATATAGTCGATACGTCGCCAAATTATCGAATGGAGTGGTTATTGAAAGTGATTCCATCGCAGAGTATGAGCTTCTTGCCAATCAAGGAGACGGCAATCCTGGTTTCATCTCTTGGTTCAAACGAACGGTAACTATCATTCATATATAGGGTTTCATTTGTTGGTTCGACCTATGTTGCACTAATATACCAATCCTTTCCTATAAAACTTATAGGAAAATGAGGAGCCTATGGACGCCGAATTGAGAAAAGTTGCTAATGGTTTTGACAATAAGGTCCGTGTATTTGAGAAATACGACATCAACGGGTATCTCTTTCGTACCGTTGATAAAGAGCGAAAAATGACCGATCGAAAAAGTACAAATTCGGGTGTCTCTGCTGTCGGCGACGGAGGTATTGAGTATTATGGAAGAGTTGAAGCAATATACGAACTTCTATTCTATGGTGAAAATCCTCCCAACGTCGTTGTCTTCAAATGTCATTGGTTTCTCCCGTCGAGGACTAGACGAACTCATGAACATGTAGGTCTAGTCGAAATTCGACAAGACACCCATTTTAATGTCCCCGATGTCTATATTACGGCTCAACAGGCCACCCAGGTTTTCTATCTATCCTACCCCTGCCAAACGGTTGAAAACCTGAAAGGTTGGGATGTCGTTTATGATGTGCCACCTCATATTAGACCACCTCCCCCCAATGAAGAGGATTATGTACCCCACATTGACCCAGAGACATATGAAGGAGAATTCTTCCAAGAAACACGCGTGATAAAAAAACGTTTCCGAAACCGCTCTACGCAACCCCAGAACATGGAAGAAGACAATGAGAGTGAACCCGCTAACGACGATGTTCAAGAGCCTGAAGAAGAAGAGGTTACTGCTCCAGATGACCTGTCCATGCTTGACCGTTTACATAAAGGCCTTCCAAATGTTGGTGTTGTTGAACCTGATGAGGCCGTCATTATCGACGACACGCGTGATAGTGATGACGATCCTTCAATTGATCGCGGAGAAGATACCGATGATCCCGACTATTTTTAGTTGTATGCATCTCAACTTTAATAATATATATATTCTCATTATTGCAGTAATTAATTTTGTATTATTAATTCTTTTTCTCATTGTACTAATTATTTTATTTTAATTCTTGGCAGGTTCGTGATAGATATGGAGGGCGAGACCTCAGGCTCGCGAGGGAGGGGTCATGCGCTCCCACCTCTGGCTCTACGGAGGTCTTTTCTCGAGAGTATTTCCTCGCCTCCTCCTTCTACTGATGAGGTGCCCAGGGGGAGAGGAGGTCGGAAGAAGACCGGGAGAGGCAAAGCAGGTGGTGGTCGCGGGAAAGGGAAACGGACACCTGCTGCTGCTTCCTCGCCGCCACCTCCGGCTGATTCACCAGAGCACTGCAGGGTGGATCCCTCCTCGGACACTCCGATCCACCAGCCTGAGGTGGAGGAGGAGACTACATCCACCCACACGACCTGGAGTCCCTGGCCGGACCAGCCGGAGCAGCACACGCCTAAGGGGGAGGCTGGTGCCGATCTGGACACTACGGATGAGGAGGAGGTGGCTGAGGGTACCACCGTGTACCAGCGTGGGGGTACACGGCTCCCGTCCGTGCCGGTGACTCCCGCCCATAAGTGGTTGATTACGCCTGATGGAGAGACGTAAGTGCACTTATACTCTCTTCCGGTACCTTCTATACTTATGTCTATCTGATGGCTTTGTCTTTTTATACTGCAGAGGTTGGATATACGGCAATGGTGTCCGCAATCCCAACTCCATCCTTGGTGTGCTCGTCAGGGAGAACTTCCCGGGGCTGGTTCAATTGCCTGGACCTGATGAGGTTCCGCAGCCTGGACTCAAATGGGAGCACTATTGTGCTGCCCCGGCCCCGTCGGATACGACCATCAACGGGGTCCAATGCCACACCAGAGTCGACATGGTGATCAACGGCTTTTGGGTAATTTCTGTTTCACACAATAAAATCTTGACAATAGCTAGTTGATGCACTCATCAGTGTTGTCTCGTGCTATTGCATGCCTACTACAAGGTCGATGAGTCCAAGGAGCAGGAGGAGGAGGACGTGATAGTTGCAGAGGCCACGCGCCTCTTGCAGAACACAAGGCACGAGATGCGAGTGCAGGCGGTCCGTGACTACTACGCCAAGCAAGGGCGCAAGCGTAGCAAGAAGGACTGCCGCAAGAAGTTTCTGACCAGGGCCCAGTACATGACGGTAACCCTTCTTAAGTCTTGAATAGTTTGCTTGATTTGATTCCTATCTAGGCTACTTATTAGTTTCCTTGTTTACTAACTTAGGCGCCGCCGAGATGGTGTGCGGACAAGATGGATTGTTGGGAGGTCATTGTGGACCACTGGTGCTCAGATGCCTGGTTGGCCGTCCACAACAATGCCAAGGACCGGCGCGCCCAAATGGTTGGTGTGCCACACCATCAAGGCAGCCGTAACTTAGCTGGTTACGGGCATAAATGGGTATGTGCAAATTCTTCTTTGCTTTGTCTTTTAGGCACCCACTTACTAATATCATGCTTTGCTTTGTCTTTTAGGCGGAGCATAATAAAATGGAGGTTCCTCAGGTGTTCGACATGTATGGCATGTCCCATACAGCGTCGTACAAGAAGGCCAAGGCGCTCTCAGAGTCAGATCTCGCCACTCCTTCAACTTTCACCAACATTGCCGCCTATACTAAGCTCAAGGATTATATACTGAGGTGGCGAAGGAGAAGCACGGGGAGGCTTACACCCCGATTGGGAAGCCTATTGACCCGGAGCTGGTGATGATCTTTGCTGGCGGAAGGTGCCATGGCGCCATGGCCATTGGAGATAAGTTGATTAGGTGTGATAAGACTCTTCCTGAGATCAAGGCGCGCCAAACGAGTTCTTCTCCTGCTATAGGGACTCGTCCGCGGCCAGTCGACCTCGCTATCCAGGTTATCCATAAGGACTCTTGCATTCTTGTTTTCTCTCATCGAATATTACAATGCTAACTAGAGGAGTGGGGTTGCAGGAAGCTCTTGAGAAAGAGCGACAGAACACCCAGCGGCTACTGGAGTAGAAGGAGCGGTTGGCAGAGGAGAAGGCAGCGGAGAGAGAGCGGCTGGCGGAGGAGAGGACGGCGAAGGCTCTCGAGGAGGCCGCGGCACGACACGATGCATCGAACCGGGCCTTGTATGAGCTCTTCGTGGTAAGTCACTTGTTCATATTCACCCAAAGAATGCATGTTATAATTTTTGTTTATATTACTAACTAATATGATTGACTCATGAAAAACAAATGTGCAGACTATGTGCGAGAAGACTGGTCAGGCCGCTCCACCGATGCCGATCATTTCTCCTGTGGGGATGGTGAGTATCTTTCGATGATCATCAATACCATATTGAGTGGCGTGGTGCTAACCTCTAGTTGATCTTTTCGTGCAGCATAACTCTCGGGCTGCGTCCCATGACCCTTCTCCACCGTCAACATCGGCCAACCCGACGGATGCTTCTCAGCCACCTCAGCCTTGAGGGCTACACTCCGGTAAGTTGTCTTCTATTTTGCTTTATTAATGCTTAGTTAGCTTGATATGCTCACAAAATGGTAAAGTTAGTTCGATTCCCTAAAAAAATGCTAAGTTAGCTTAATTGGCTCAAAAAATGGTAAAGTTAGCTTAATTTACCGAAAATATGAAAAAGTTGGCTTCATTTCATCAAAATTGCTAAAGTTAGCTTAAATTGCTCAAAAATGGTAAAGTTAGCTTAATTACCTCAAAAAATACTAAAGTGAGCTTAATTTACTGAAAATATGATAAATTTGGCTTCATTTGATCAAAATTGCTAAAGTTAGCTTAATTGGCTAAAAAAATGCTAAGTTAGCTTCATTTCCTCAAAATATGCTAAAGTTATCTCAATTTGATTACAATTTCTTATGCTTCTTTATTTCCTCAATAAGAAGAATAAGAAGAAAGAGAAGAAGAAGAGAAGAAGAGAAGAAGAAGAGCTTCTTCTTCTCTTCTTCTTATTCTTCTTCTCTTTCTTCTTCTTCTTCTTTTTCTTCTCTTCTCCTTCTTCTTCTTCTTCTCCTTATTCTTCTTATAACTTTCTTAGCTTCATTTTGCAGATTTTCTTCAAGGGGAGTCATGCTATGATGGAGTGCTGCATTTGGACTTGTAGTTTAGTTTCATAAACTGTTTTTGTCACTATGTGCTTTGTATTTTCCATGTATATATGTGAAACTATGAAATGCTTGTTGGAACCTTGTTCACATGTGAATCTTGTATGCAAACCTTGTTGGAGACTATATATTGTTTGTTGGTCACTATAATGTTTGTTGGATACTAAATATTGAGATTATATATATATATATATTTGTCAAATGCAGGGATTTAAAAGGAAACAGAAAAAACAGAGGCTATACAGCCCCTTTGCCGTCTGCAAGCTGTCGGCAAAGGCCTTTTCCGTATGCTTGCACTTGGCAAAGTGGACACGTGGCGCGCAGCTGTGCAATCTGGCAACAGCTGGGTGACCATTTGGTCATTATGCCGTCTGCCTTCGGCAAGGCAGACGGCAACGAGTGTCTTGATGCCGTCTGTTACTAGACGGCGTTAACGGCCTGACGGAGCCGGCTGGTAAAGTATCTCCGTCACGCCTGCTCTGCTGTCTGCTTGCACAAATGCGCACGACAAAGGTGGTTTGCCGTCCGTCGATTCCCCGCAGACGGCAAAGCACCTCTTTGCCGAAGAAATAGCTGACGGGTGCTTTGCCGTGCGGGGGCAGACGGCAAAGGACTTTTCCGTCCGCCATATAGGTGTTTGCCGTCCATCGAGGCAGACGACAAATAGGTGAATTCCAGTAGTGGTTGTTCCTGTGATTCCCAAAATACTTTGAAATACTATTCGATTTCGCGACAATCCTCGGCAGCCTACTGCCTTGGAGATTCTTCTTGCCTGCTTGCACTATGATTAATCCCGTTTGTCTTTTGGTCTTTGATGCCCTCCCTTGGCATGGCCATTCCGATTTGTTGAATCATCATGTGTGCTAGTGCACGCAATCATCAGTTGATCCCTATGAATCCATTCTTCTGGCTCAGGCGTCATTCCGGACATGAGTTTGTTCTCGGTAAATCGAACCTTGATTGATTGTCTGACTAATTCCATTCAACTTACTCATCCTTTGATCAGAGCGTCTACTTCCGATCCTTCATTTTGGAAATCCTAATTCCTTTGAAACCAATCATCGGATTATTCAGATGCTTCTACCTCCGATGTCTTCGCATTCTTTCTGCTTATGGTGGAGTACCGATACTCATACCAGACTCTCGGTACGCCATCTGACCTTTTGGTGGAATACTACCTACCGTTTCCTTGTGTCCTAAGTCATTGATGAATTTCCCCTGATACAAGATGCCTCCTGCTAATGGTATCATCTAATTCTTGTCGTTAGCCTTCTTCTTTCGAACTTGTATCCCTTGCTCCTGTTGTTGGTTGTAAAGATTCATAAAATGTCCCTATGGGTTGTATCTACGCTTCATCCATCTGTGTGAACCCATGAACTTCTACGGGTCTTACTCTTCTGGTGTTATGCCAGATAATTTTTTTGAACGCTACAAAATCATCGACAGTGAGAAGTGAATGAAAGGCTATGCATTGAAGAAGTGAGAGTCGACCTTGAACTTGTGTTCATGCCCATGGATACGATGTAGAACTTATCATGGAAGCTTCTCGTAAAGATAATTAACCCCCTTGGTATGAGTTCTTCTACACCTATGATCCACCATTCTACCTTCGAGTATTACCCCTGGTATCTCGAGGATATCATACCTTTGCACTACATCTTATGAGTTGTGATGAAACAATGCCTATCCCTGTCATAGCAGATCCATTGTACTGGGTTGTCGTCAAACGAGAACACCGCTTACCTATTGCTCCACCACCCCTTTTGTTCGGTGATGTTGCTATTCGATTGCATTCTCTTGAAACCTCTCGACATAAAGTGTCGTGTTCATCATCAACATTTTTGCCTCTTACAAGTGTTAATTGGATTCATCGTGCGAAATACCATCCTTCCCCCTCGATGATTTGATTTATCATCGACAACATCCTTTGACATCCTGCCAATACAAACTTGGTCGTGTATATCGTTCTCCACTCTCCTTGAGAAGGATATACACTGAATACTTGTGTATCATCACAATTTCCTTTCCATTGGTCTGTTTAACCTTTATTTTAATATAAATTATCTGAGTAGTGATAATTCCCTGCTTATGTAAACACTTCGGTGTACTACTTTGTCCGTACAACCTGTTACTATTGTTGATAACCTTTTGGTAACCCCCGATGGATGAGAACTTTGCCTACTGGTCCGCCTCGTATTAACGAGCAGGAAAACGGTTCTCTTTGTCCCTCGCCCTTGGTACCGACGTTGTTGCCGACTTAGCTAACAAGCTGTTCTCTGACTTACCTTGCAACTTGATCGCATTGTTGGTCTCCACCCTTCTTATTCAATGTGGGCCCATAACCCACAGTTCCACAGGATCAAAACCTGACTCTCTTGTACCTTTTTTGTTCTCGAGGTTATTCTTCTTGCTTGACCTCGTATGCAACTCACGAGCCCCCTACCTTGTGATATTCAGTTCGATATCAGACTCAGTGCTTATGCCTGATGCTCTGGACCCCTGTTCATCCTCCGTTATCATCTTTGAATGCTTGCATATCCGCTTGGAAACTTCTCATGCCTTCTTTGGTTTCCCTCGATGTATTCCCCTGAGTATAAACTCGGAGGATACTTTGTACCCCTTTCTCTTGGACAACCTTGGTTGATTAACCTAGCACCGGTCCGACCCCCTTAAGTTTTCCCACCTAGCCTATCCGTAGGTACGATGAAGACCCTGAAAGAAGGATGACCACTCATCGAGATGCACTGATGCAGCGAAATGAAGAAGTCAACGTGAAGGATTAACTTATTTGAGGAGGAAAACAAGAACTGTAAGACTCGTCAGAATACATAACCAAAACTTTACCCTTTCACTACCTTTAATTCTCAGGATGAGAATTCTTTGTAGTGGTAGCGATTTGTAACACCCCGGGTGTCACACTATAGTAATCACTTTTATTGTTGCCATGTCACCATGATTAGGCATGTGATGATCACCCTTGACCAAGGCTTGTTCAAATTCAACCCGATGAAAAAAACCAGATACTAGTGGAAATAAAACTTAATCCAAAAATATTGCAACCACTTTTCTAAAATGCCCAATATTCATTGGACCATGTCCATGTGGGTATGGGAATTTATTAAGCTATAAAATAAATCAAACAATTCTTAATAGTAGTAAAACAGTGGCATTTAATTCCTTTTGAATAAAACATAGATGCAAAAGATTTTCTAAAAGTCCCAATATTTTTGTGGCACTCTAGTATTGTGCAGTGCTAATTTTGGAAATAGTTTTATGATTTACAAAATTGCTAAAGTAGCTAACACAAATTAAAACAAAAGGAAAGAAAACAGAAAGAAGAAAAATAAAAAAATAGAAAATGCCTATCTATTGCGCTAGGTGAGGCCACCCCCAAGCCCACCCCCGGCCCATCTCCCCTTCCCCCACCAGCCCAGCCCACCCGGGGCTCTCACTCCCTCCTCCCCTGTTCATGGCGTGCGTGGCGCGCATCCCGCGGCCGGCGACACCACGGCCACGCCGTCGAGGCTATCCACCGGCTAGCCCTCGGGCTTAAGAGCCCCGAGCCGCCACCGTGCCCCCTGGACAAACCCTAAACCCCGCCCCCCCTTCCTCCTCGCGCCGCCATCACTCCCGAGCCGCCATGGCCATGGACTCATGAGCTCGCGCGATGAACGGCCACGCCAAGCCGCGCCAGCATGTCCTAGATCCCCTTCGCCGTCGACCTCAACTCCCAGTGCAGCCAGTCGTCGCCGGAAGCCACAGCAACGCGCGAATTTACGTCGGCTTCAACCTCGGGAGGCTACGCGCGCCGAGCAAATTCGCCGCCTCCAAGCCCTCCTCGCGTCCACTGCCAGCCTCTATGCGCTCCCGGTGAGCACCTTAACCGTCGCCAACTGTCCATGCTCGCCCGCAATCGCTCTAGCTAGCTGCGCCATGGGAGCCGAGCTCGCCGCCGCCGTTTGTCGTTGTCGCCGTCGCTCTGGACCGCCTCGGCGCGCGCTTGTAGCATAGATGGACGCGGTGCAGCCCCCTGGTCCCGTTGCACCAAGCGGCACCAGAATTGGTGCACGCAGTTGAGCGCACACTCCTCGCCGTCGTTCCTACTATCGCCGGAGCCGCCATTGCCAGGTCGCACTTTGCCTCCGCCCCGCGCTCCCTGTTTGCTCACCGGCGTGCGTGCGCAAGTGCGCGTGGCCACGCCTCCCTCCTGCGCCTCGCCGCGACCCCCCTTCAACGGACCTCGCCGGAGCAAGTCCGGTGGCCACCGCCGCGCGGCTTGGTGGCATTTTGCCACGAACCGTGGGGGTTAATCCCCTGTTAATCTGTACCCCCCCCCCTGAGTCTATGACTAGTGGGACACCCCCCTGATTAAACCCCTTAATTAAAATTGTTAAAAAATAAACCCCCTGGACCTATGACATATGGGCCCATCCCCTTTTAATTAAATAAAACATGTTAATTAAACCCCCTATGTCACTTACACCTAGGGCCCACATGTAAATTGATTAGTTTAATTAAATATTAAATACAATGTGTGTATGACATGTGGGACCCCACTTTTAATTAAATTATTAAACTGGTTTATTACCTGTGAGGCTAACATGTGGGACCCCATGTCAGGTTTGACCAGTCAACCCTGTGGTGGATAATGTTACTGTTTTAATAATAAAATAATTCCAGAAAATCTTTTAAATTGATTTAAATTTGAAAATCAATATCTTTCAATCCGTAACTCGGATCGGAAAAGTTTATACATGAAAATTGATCAGAAAAATATAAAGAATACAGATACGCTATCCGTATACCAACCACACCCCTCTAACGCAGCGAACATCGAACTGTCCCCCTCCGGACCGTCTGTGAGATGATTTGTCCGGTACTGTTAGAATATCCGGATGAATTTATTCCGAACACAAAAGTTTTTCAGAATATCTCAACTAACACGGATACACCCTCCATACGTTTGTCGGATGTCCACGACACCTCCGGCATGAACCCTTCCCCCTCCGGACACCTTGTCCGGTAATCACCCGGAACTGGCAGTTCATCCCCGGATGGATTCCCGCTCCGTGCAACATGCATTTCACTGCGTTAGAACCCCGTTAAAATTGCATACGTCATGCCATTCATCTGTTCGCTATGATTGCTTTATATTTACTGTTTCTTTCCCCCTTTGTTCTCCGGTAGACCCCGTTGCTACCGCCTACTACACCGCTGCCGGGTACGACTACTTCGTCGACGACCGTACCCCTACTGTCGAGCTTCTAGGCAAGCAGAGCCATTCTCTTCCCCAGATATCACCTACCTTTTCCGTACTTTCTTGCACTAGGCATTGTTACTGCTGCTGCTACGTTACAATCCTGATTTTGTCGGACCCTTGATGTACCCCCTTTATCATATGCTTCCTATTATATTTATGCATTATTCAGCAGTGAGTCCTGCGCTTTGTTAGTCTACTAGGATTAGATAGCGGGCCGTGAACACTCTGGGGAGTGAACGCGGATACGATATTTATAAACTGCACAAGTACGGTACAATGCAGACACCGCCTAAGGCCCCCTAGCTCGGCTCTGCCGAGCCACCTTCAAGTGGAGCTACCGAGGAGTAATCCTCATACCTTCACTTGTTTTTGACTCTGTATATCCGTTCTATGTACCTGAGCACGGTTGTCCTTAAAGGTAAGAAAGTCGGGCGACCCAACGGTGCCCGCGAGCGGTATTGCGTCGGGAACGACAGGGAGGATACGACCGACGTTACTGGCGTGCTTGGCCCCTGCTCGTATCTCGCGAGAGTTACCAAACCACGAAAGTAGAGTTCTACCAAGAGTACACGCGAGACAAGGTAAGGAGACGGTTCACCTTGTTGGTAACCGCAGAGACTTGGTGGGACGACAGGGCAGGCACCGATGTACTGGTGGTCCTGACGGCTGTCGTTGACCGCGGGTCAGTTAAGTCGAGGCAACGATAACGGTTGTCACGCAGGTTAATTAAAATGATAAATGGTTCGGCGGATGTATTGAGTAGCCTTTTGGCTTGTACGCACTACCTACACGTGGGATAAGGAGTGTGGGCTCCCCTGCATCGTAGTATCGTTCGAGGGTCTTCAGACGTCAGCAGTATCGTGGGCTGATTGCCGGGAAGTGGTGTTGTCTTCTCTTGCTCGAGTGGTGTATTTATATATGCTTTGATTTTGCTTCACCGCCCAGTCACGCACCGTCCAGGAGTACGTTCGGGTTGGGGTCCAAAGCCCGACGTACATAGGATATAGTCCCGCGGATGATCTCTCTGTTGATTTCCGAAGGATGGGCTAATTTGTAACAGCCCAGATTTTGCAAAAATTAAAAATTTTGTTTTCGGTGTGAATTGTCTGATTGTCTGATTTGTTTTCGGTGTTTTCATCCCCGATTTATCAATCGGCGATTATTTTCCCCCCTCTTATCTCGTATCGGACGGAGAACGAACCTTTCCACCCTGACACTCGACCTTTGCGACACCGGGTTTCACCCGATCACCGTCGCGAAACCGCACGAGACCAGCCGCAGCCAACGGAACGAAAAACCCCGTTTAATAATTAAACGGGTTATTTTTATAGCACGCCGGAAAATGTTGTCGGAATGTCACCGCAGTGAGGTACGATCGACGGGCTCGACGCGCTGAGCGCGTGGTTCGAGATTTCGTCGGAATCGGAGTCCGTATGCAACTTCGGCGGTCACGAACGTATTCGCCGGACACGCGAGAGGGGTACGGAGGGCGTTTGCGTCAACTGGCCAGCCAACCTGCCTATATAAAGACCACCAGCCTCCCACACCCCAATTAGGGTTTCCCCCTCTGGAAAATTGCAGCCACCCCCCTCACAAACCTTCAGATCTGCGAAAAACCCCCCCCTCCAAACCGAAACCCTAGCCCCATCAGATCCAGACCGTCAGATCTGGGATCTGACGGCCCAGATCTGGCCTCCTCCCACCAACCGCAGCCCCAGGCGCCCGGGCCCCGCAGGGCCGCCGCCGGGCCCGCCATGCCCATCCGGGCAGCCGCCACACCCGAGACCTCCTCCTCCCGTGGATCCACCGCGCCTCCCGTCTCTGGCCGCCGCCGGCGAGCCGCCGCCCGGCCACCTCTTCTCCTCCCCCTTCCTCTCCTCTTCCTCCTCCTCTCACCCCACCGCGTCTTCACCTGCAGGAGGACCGCCGCCGGCCATGAGCAGCCACGGTCGCCGCGCGCCATGGATGGGCTCCTCGAGCTCGCGCCGCGTCGCGCCGCCCCTAGTCTCCACCGGCGACGAGATCCGGCGGGATCCCGCCTCCACGCCCCTTCTCGCCGTCCCCCGCACCTCCCTGCGCCGCTGCGCCTCGCCGGTGGCCGGCGCGCCACCGGGAGCCGCCGCCGCCAGCCGCTCGGGAGAGCCCGAGCTCCAACGCCTCCCTGCCCGCGCGCTTGGACGATCGGGTGGGCCGGCCTCAGCCCCAGGCGGCCCAGCTCGCCAGATCCAAGCCCAGCCGCCTCCTCTGCATCAGTTGGCCGAGCCCACTAGTGGGGTGAGGCCCCTTTTCTTTTTTTTATGTTTTGCTCAGTGGCTGGAATTTTTGCTAAGTGCTGATATTTTCTGCTGCTGATTCAATTTTGCAACGACGATAGCAAGCGATCTGTAGCTCCGATGACTTCGCGCCCAAAAGAAAAATTGCTTGGAATTGCGTGTACTTTAATTCATCTTTTGTGAGCATTTGCATTTGAGCTCATCTTGATTGTGTAATTGTGTGCTGAACAGGGCATCAGGCCGTTAAACTGCTACTTTTCCTGTTATTGAGCTGCTGTTATTATTTTTGTTGCAACCTTGCATGATGATTGTAAGAAATCCATGAGGCCTATTGCATTGATTCCTTTTGCGTTGCGTTAAGCAATGTTTCTACTTAATTTTCATGCATTCACATGCCATATTTTCTTGCTGCATCATGTTTATATCTTGCTCCAAAGTAGCTATCCTGATGTTATTGTGCTGCTATTGCTGAAATTGTTATTTTGTTGCAACTTCGGTCGACGATTGCTTCGCAACCGTTTATCGGAATTGAGTGATTCCAGTTGCATATTGTTAAGCATGATGTCTACTTTCATCCCATGTATTGCTATGTCATGTTGCTGCACTTTTGCATATAGATGTACCCCTGTTTATACAGCTTGTGTGCATAACTTGTTTTGCTTATATCTTTTTAACCGTAACTCCGTTTGGGGTGTTCTTTATATGTAACTTGATTAGTTTTTCGTGTTCTTTGTGTTTATGCTATTGTTTGCTGTTTTTAACCAACCTAAAATATGGTTTAGGGCAGAACAGTACCAAATCTTCTAATCATCGTGCGGCACTTAGTGCTATGCCATGTTTAGGTTGTGCCTCACTTAAATTGACTAGCATAGATAGTTTACTTTGTGCTTCACCTGTTGACCTGTTTGTGTGCTATGCCATGCTTGCTTGAGTTGCCATGTTAATAACTGTTTTCTGGTCATCTGTAGCTAATCAACTTGAACCACCGTAAATGTGCGGTATCGTCGTGTGTGACGAGTACTCCACTTAAATTGTCAGTAACCGCTCTTGACGGTAGGTGCGATGTCTCGTGTTGTTTCTTGTTGATGCTTGCTCGTGTTTGCTCCGTAGTAATAGTGGTGCACCGTTGATTGCTTTCCAGTGTTTACTTCTTGTGTGCTCCCGCGGATACTCTCGGAGACGATGCGAGCTTGCGATCAACTACACCTTCGGAACCCGACTTATCAACAGGCAAGGACTTGCATTACTTATGATCCATTCTATTTCAACCAGCGGTTTGCATGCTAGTCTAGGTTAGCTTCAATGTTTGATCCTACCACATGTTTACAGCCTCTTTCAAACCGATACAGCCATGCCCCTTCCCAGCAAACCTTGTACTGCTATGTTACTATTGCTCGTTGCTCAGCCCCTGCTTAGTATGCATGCTTAGGATGCTACAATGTTACCCTGCTACTCCTGGGTTTGGAATATCACCTGATTATTATTATTGTTATTGATGATATGATTATTATTATTATAATGTTGACTATATTCGACGAAGGATGGAAGGTCTAGGCTATCCCGCCTCGACGCTTTGTTCCATTCGAGTCACCTAGGATCCGAGTTCCGGGTATTGGTTCTAAGACTGAGCGTGCCTAACCGCGTGTGGGATTTTATGGGGTCCCCTCTTCTTACCTACCTAGCTTCAAACATTTCTAGTGGTGGCCCAAGCTGATTTACCATTTGAAACCGTGTGTGTGTCTGTCGGGTAGCTCCTGGCAGATATTATTTAAAACAACCAGGGCCAGGAGGACATAGTTTCTTGGCTGGCCCACCTTGTCCGGCTGAGGACCCGGTTATCCCAATGTGTGATGAACCGGGTATCCAAACCTGCGACAGACGGTAGAGACCAGATCGAGAGAGCGGCCGGCTCCTGAGCTGGATGTCGACTCACCGGGGGCCACCCGGATTTGTTCGTTGTTAGCTAACTTGTCGTTTCGGATCTCTTGGAACTAAATCATAAAATGGTTGCCTGTAATGGGTAGCAACTGAGAGTGATGGACGTGCGTGCGGAGCCTTGTAATGGGCAGTTGGTACACCCCTGCAGGGTTAAATCTTTTCGAGAAGCCGTGTCCACGGTTATGGACGACTTGAGACCTACTCCTTGTTCATAGACAAAACAACTGAGATAATCTTAATATAACTTGATCAACGTGTGTGTGCCTTGAGTGCTTCTTCTTCGTCGGGATGCGAAGAGGAGGACAAGGATAGGATAGGTGTTATGTTTGCGTATGTAGGTGGATAGCAAGACTTGTTGGAGGCGATTCCTCATCGAATTCTTGGCTTCTTATCTCACTCTCTAGATCGTTAGCCACTTAATAAATGCTAGTGCGGCAGCAACCTCACCACTTACCCCTTCCTTACCGTAAACTACTAGTTGTCCTAGAATGACGAGTGATGAAGTCCTTGCTGGGTCAGATGACCACTACAGTTGGATGCTGAGTACCTCTGTACTCATGATACTACCCCCAAACTCTTTTCAGGGTTCTTGGTCGACAACAGGTATGGTGATCGATGTTTCACGTGGAGACTCGACGACGACTAGTTAGGCGGATCCCGGCGGAGGGCCTGGACCCGTGTGGTTATGGGATCGATGCTTTTCTCTTTGCCAGTAGGCATTTGCTTGTAGTCTGTACTCAGACATATATCTTCCGCTGTTGTATTATATTTGAGGCAGTTGTATGCCGATTGTATGAGATGTTGTATCATTGTATCTGTAATGTTGCGATATCATGTTGGAAATCCGGGGCATATGGCTTTGTCATATGTCGCGGTGGGTCCGATATGTTCTTCGTCCTCGGGTTCGGGCGGAAACGTCCGAATCTGAAACAGTACCGCATATCGGGCCTTACATAATTTGTGTTGGATAGCTTCGGTGGGGTGTTCCCTAACAAGGTGTACGCCACCTTGGATATCCGAGCGTCGTAGAGTCACGCCAGTGCACCCCTGCAGGGAAGATTAATCTATTCGAATAGACGTGTCCACGGTAACAGGACGCTTTATGCTGAAGCTGGATCTTACCACTACAAACTACTACTATTAAACTATTGGTTTTGGGTTTTCTTCCTCGCAGGGTAGTCGAGGAGGGGAACTCGGAGGCATATATTATTATTAATCATTACAACTTATTATTATACAATGCTGCAGCAACTTCTGCTCCATTGTTATTACATTCATGCTTTTGAACTGTTGGCTGTTTCTCTTCTCATGCTGCAAGACTCGTCAGAAGATGCTAGTCTTCGATAGGCCTAGCTTCTTACCCTTATTCTGATTTCTACCTTGTAGTCCACTATATATAGCCTCCCCTTTCTTTGATACAAATGCATAATGCTTAGTAGCGGACGTAAGACTCGCGGGTATGCTAGATACTCACCTTTTCTTTATTCTCCCCCTTTATGTTTTGCCTGATCGGCCGCTGCAGTCGACGTTGGAGCCTTGGAGTCTAGGAGTAGGAGATCCCCGATGCCGACCACCTACACGTGAAGATCCCCGATGCCCTCTACGTCGTCAAGTTCCCCGTTGACCAGGAGTAGTTTGGAGGTTCCTAGACAGGAGGCCTCGCCTTTTCGATCTGTTGTTATTTGTCCTAGCCTTCTTAAGGCAGATCTTGTGTACCTTGTGTATGTACTCAGATACTATTGCTTCCGCTAACTTTGTGCTCTCGAGCTGTTGTATTCGAGCCCTCGTGGCCCCCTGGCTTGTATTGAACAGCTTTTATTATTTTATTTGTAGAGTTGTGTTGAGATATCTTACCGTGAGTCCCTGATCTCGATCGTGTACCTTGCGTGTATGATTACTGTACACGGTCTGATTTTGGGGGCGTCACAATGACACTTCAAGAAAACCAAGGGGTTAGATCTAAGAATAAGAGAATTTTAATATACAAAGAATAATTCAGGATTAAGTATAAGAAAATCAAATATGCTACTCTTCCGAGAATTCAACATTTTTAGTGAAGGAAACTAGTCAGAAGTACTCAAGCAAGAAAAAAGATATATTTTGAGAATTACATTCAGTCTACACTGAGGAAGTGCAAACATGAGTTAATTATTTCCACAACAGTCCTGCTCAGGTAAAATTAAAAAAAAATTAGGACAACACCATAACTTGAAAGTACTCCATTAGCAACAGCAAGAACAAGGACCTGGCCTACAATGCATCTGTTAGCCTTTCTATAACTCTCGTTCTCATCTTTCCCAAAGGACAAGGCTAATCTTCTCAAACACTATTCCAATTTTATTGGAGGTCCCCGATGGGACCAATCTCATTATCATCATCGTTCCAGTTCTAACAAACAATGGCATTTATCATACAACTACAATTGGCCACATTAAGTATTAAAAATATGTGAGTGTTGCAACTAGAAATCCATCTTGCAAGTACAGAGGCTGGTCACATGGGAGTGTTGTGGCTACCTATTCTGATATCCATCTTGAAAGCACAGTTGCAACTAGAAATCTGTGAGTGTTGCAAGTAGAAATCCATCTTGTAACTAGGGTTGGGGTAGGGGGATCACCTGAGAGGATGAAGGGGAAGAGTGCTGCGGCTAGGGTTGGGGCGGCGGCTCCGGCGTTGAGAGGGCGTGTCCGGTGTCAAGGGCGGCCTCTCTGGCGTCGAGGGAGGCGGTTCCTTCGTCGAGGACGGCGGCTCCGATGTTGAGGGGGAGGATCCATCGTCGCCTAGGTCGGGTGGCGCCCGAGGACGGCGGAGGGGGCGACTTCGGTGGCGGTGAGGCAGCGGGGGAGAGAGGGGGCGGCTAGGACTCCGGTGCCGGCGAGGTGCGGCGGGGGCTGAGAGACGTCGAGTTGAGTGGGGGGAATGGGTACTATGCGGGTAGTGGAGGGGTTAGTTGGATAGGACAAGTCTTAGGGGTGGCGCATTTTGCAGAAATGTGCCACCAAGTGGATCCTTAAGCGTGGCGCATCGCTCCACGCATAAGGATCTACCTTGTGGCTCATTTTGCCATTTCTGCAAAATGCGCCACCCCTAAGACTTGCCTATTTTGTTGTTGAATTGATTTAACTCTATTAAATATCATGTGACTTGCTCTATCGCTACTAAATATCATGTGAATTGTTGTACTAGTTGGTGTAAATTTTATTATGTGCTCTAATATTATATGTAAAATGGGTCTACACGCATTCCCATCCTTAATTTTCACAAACACCGTTGGAAAAACTAAAAATGATCTTCAATTACAAAGTGTCGATTAAATCCATGCATACACAAAGTGATCATGAATTACAAACATAGTTTCTTAAATTTGGAGCTAACTATCTAGCTAGCGTTTCCTCATGTTCTTATTATTGCCCTTCTTTGTCGTGGTTGAATAATTTAGGCCCGGGACACCTTCAGTTTTCCTCTTGAATGGGAGAACTTTCTTCGGTAGGGTTGTGGTGTATGTATCCTGAGCGGCGTAGTCATCTTCCATCTTCGGGTCGCCGTACTTGTCAAAGTCTTGCTCATTGGCGACTCCATCCATTATGATGATGTTTCTTTTGCGTCTCCTCACTACAACGCGGCTCGGCTTTGCTGTGTCGGTAATGAAGAAGCATTGGTCCACTTGGCTAGCCAGTACCCATGGCTCATTTTTCGCGGTGATGTTTGTGCCCGCAGACTTGTATTTGGCTTTGGGTATAACCATGGTGGTGAAGTACCGGTCTTCTTTTACGACGCTCTTGGCCCATCTCACACGGAACATCGGAACCTTCTCTCCACACTAGTCGAGCTCCCATATTTCCTGGATCCTTCCGTAGAATCTTTTCTTGACGTCATTGGTGTAGAATATCCCCGTTACCCCCGAGTTCTGGTAATCGCAGTTATTGTCCTTTTCCTCCGTGTAGAATATGTAGCCATTCATATCATACGCTTGATAGGTCATCAGGTTGTGTGCCGCACCCTGTGACAAGGTGAATATCATATTTTCGTCCTCGGAAGCGTTCATTCGCGGAGGATTAGCATGAAGCTCGACCTTGAACCAAGTCATGAAACTGGAGTTGTGCTCTTTGATTAACCGTGGATCTCGGTCCGTTATCTGCAGGCCCTGGTCACTGTACTTCTTCTTGATTACATCCTTATAATTTATTATCGAAGGATCGACTAGTTGGATGTGTTGTAGCGCGACTAGGCTTGATCTTTCAAAGTCGATGTCTCGACCCTCGAAGTTGACATGCATTGCGCGGCTTCCCTCGTGGTGACCACACCCATCGATCCTACCAAAGTGCTTGTTGACGGGCAGACCAACAGGGTTCTCGGTGTTGAGATAATTCGTGCAAAAAGAGATGCACTCTTCGGTTAGAAAGCCCTTCGCTATGCTTACATCTGGACGGGACCTGTTACAAACGTATTTTTTATGTGTCCATTCATCCTTTCAAATGGCATCCTGCTGCACAGAAACGCAGGCCCGAGTTCGACGGTATCCTCCACGACCACGATCAACAGATGCACCATAATGTCGAAGGATGCGGGCGGGAAATAGATCTCAAGCTCGCATAGTATGAGAACGATCTCGTCTTGTAGCCTTTTGAGATGCGTAGCGCAAATCGACTTTTGAGAGATGATGTCAAAAAATATGCAAAGGCCAAACACCATTTTACGGACATACTCGTCCATTATCCCTCAGATCGCAACCGGGAGAATCTGCGTCATCAGCACGCCACAGTCGTGAGATTTCCTCCCGCTGAAACGCTGCTTCGCCTCGTCTAGGTATCTGCTTATGTTCCCCGCGTAGCCGTTTGGAAAGTTTACTCCTATGAGGCAGTGGATAAACCGCTCGATCTCCTCCTCGCACAGAGTGAAGCATGCCGGGGGAAAGTGATCAATACCGGTCTTCTTCTTGGTCGCCCTTTTTCGTTTGAGAGAGTTTTGCATTTCGATATCCTCCTCCTCCTCCGGCTCATCATCGTCGTCACTAGGGGGGTGAAGTTCCCTCTCGTGATGCCCATAAATTTCAATTCATTCCTTGCTTTTGGCCCGTCCTTGGTCTTCTCCGGCATGTTGAGAAGCGTGCCAAAAAATCTCTCACACACATTCTTTGTGATATGCATGAGATCAAGGCTATGAGGACTATGGAGGAGACTCTAGTATTCCAAATCCCAGAAAACATACCTCACTTTCCATACCCTCATCAACGGCTGAGTCTTCTTTTTTTCTTTCCCGGTGCAGGGCACTCTTCCCAAGTTTTCAACAAGTTGTCGATTTCTTTGCCGCTCCTTCGAGCTGGGGGTGCTCGGAGCTCCTCGCTGCCATCGAACAGATGCCCAAGTTTCCTACACGCGTGTTTCTTGGGAAGCTACCTCCGAGATCCCTGGAACACGGTTTTCAAAGATCCGGGATCTTTCACTAGCTGGCGGTATGTTGTATTATACATGCACCTAATGCATGCATAGAATCCATGGACCACCAACCCTGTGAAATATCTGTATCTGGGATAGTCGTGCACGGTCGTGATCACCGCTGCTTTCATTGGGAATTATTATTTTGCGGCGGCGTCCCAAGTATTGACTCCGTCTTTCCATAACGTTTCTAGCTGCGCTTTCAAAAGTTGGAGATACAGATTGAGGTCCGTACATGGTTGATTCGGCCCTTGAACTAGCATACACATTGTTATGTACTTTTTCTTCATGCACTTCGAAGGGGCAATCATTTATGCAGACGTGGTATTTAACGTGTGGAAGATCGAGAGGGCACATGACTTTCTTGGCCTCAGCGATACTAGTTGGGTACGTGTTCCCCCTTCGGAAGACGATCGTGCCAGAATGTCATGTTATAGTCGAAGCTTTCGTCGGTCCATTTGTGTTTTTCTTTCATCACCATAGCCCCAAGTGTTACATTCAAGCGGGTATCCCCGTTGTTGCATCCTTCATACAACCTCGTAACCGCGTCTTTCTCGAGTTGCGCCAGCTTGGATTTCTCTCTAGCTGCACCTCTTGCGTTCAACGCCTCTTTGACAAGCAGCGCTTGAACATGAGGGTCCCGCACCCAGCTTTAATCCTCATGTCCGACATCTTTTTCTTCATGTCCGGCATCTTGATCTTCATGTCCAGCATCTTGATCTACATGATCTACTTCGGCATCTTCTTGATGATCATGTACGGGATGCTCTTCGTCTTCTCGCCCACCGTTGTTGTCTGGTTGCCATTCCTCATTTACTAGCGCCCCACCATTGATGTCCTCCTCCCCGCTAGCTTCATCACTTATTCACCGTGTGTAGCCATCCATCAAACCATTACACTTCAGGTGTCTTTCCAATATTCCGAAATCAGGCTTGGTCACGCACTGTTTGCATCTTCGACACGGACATCTTATATCCATCCTATTATTCCGTAGCATGTCGTTTGTCGCTCATTTCATCCACCTAGTCACGGGATATGGCTCAGAATCTCGTGGACCATGATCGCCTGCGTCCACAGAGAGAGAAACACGATTATATATCACGGTCGTCGCCGGAAAAATTCGGCATGACCTTCCCTAATAATGCATGGGAGCATGCGAAGAGTGCGCCAGAAATTCACATATACATCAAACCACCATAAGCTTCACATATACATCAAACCACCATAAGCTTCACATATACACTTTACATATACATCAAACCACCGCAAGCTAAACATATACACTTCACATATACATCAAAACCACCACAAGCTTCACATATACATTTCACATATACATCAAACCACCAAAAGCTTCACATATACACTTCACATATATATCAAAACACCACAAGTTTCACATATACATCAAATCCAAGCTTCACATATACATCAAATCCCAAGCTAATAAAGGAAAGTATGTGTGATAAATGGAAGAAAGGAGTTGGGGAGGAGGTCCACTTACTTTAATATGAAACAAAGTAGATTTAAAGTAAAGTCTGGATGGATAAATGGAAGAAATGAGGTGGGGAGGAGGAGAAAACCGAATAGATATAGGGTGAGAAGAGTAGATCTAGTTTGAGAAGTGTGTGCAATGAATGATAGGTGATAGGTGGGTGGAGTAGATAAGGGCAGCTCTAGTATTTAGTGGCGCATATTTTAACCAAGTGGTGGCGCATCCCAAAATGCGCCACCCCTAAGGTCTTAGGGGTGGCGCTTTCTTAATATGCGCCACGCTTAAGGTCTTAGGGGTGGCGCATCTCAATATGCGCCACCCATAAGATCTTTGGGGTGGCGAATTTCTGGAATGTGCCACCTATAAGGTTCTTAGGGGTGGCGCATTTCTCTAAATGCACCACGTTTAAGCTCATCCAGGCTGGCCCACTCTTAGGGTGTAACATCCCAAAATTTTCCAAATTTTGGAATGTTAATAAATAAAATAATAATGATTGACTTATTTGAATTTTAGAGTAAATGAAAACTTTTCTTTTGAGTTTTTTTAACCCTTACAAACCATTTAATAAAATTGGATAATCATTTATCCAATAATGAAAATTTATGTTGTGAAGTTTATTCAAAATTCAAAGAATGATTTTCTTCTCTTGTCTTTTTGAAATTTGGTAGGAACCACAATTAAATATTTTAGAGTGAGAATAAAATGACTTTCTCAAATTTATTGTGGTCCAAAAATCATTCTTGAATTCTTATTTTAGATTGGAGTTTATTTGATATTGACATTTAAGAGCTATTTAAGTATTTCCAATAATTCAATTAATAAATGAGAGGAGATAATATGACTTCTCCCAAAATAGTATTGGAAATATTTTAAAATTGCCATTTGAATACTTGATTATTTTATTAAACATTTTGGGCATTTATAAAACCCCAAATAAACTAATTTAGGGAGTTTAGTAATGTCTTAAGAATTATTATTTTGATAAAAATATATTTATAAAATGTATTAAGAGAAGGAAATATATGTTCCTAAACTCTTTATATTTTATTTGACCTATATAGTTTTATTATTTATTTGGGAGTAATTATTCCCAAATTATAGTGTTATTGCAAATAGAAAACATGAAATGTAATCTATTGGACTGAGCTCATCTCTTTTTATTTATTTTCTTCTCTCTTCTCATTTCTTTTCTGCTGGGCCTAATCTCCTGCTAAGGCCCATAGCCAGAACGGTCATCTTCCTTCTCCATCCCTCTTCGTACGTGAACATGGTGTCCGTTCACAGAACCACACGTACATGAACCTGGACATCTTCCTTTCCTTCTCCTACTTTATCCTTTGACCGATTCACTTCAGAACCTACACGAGAATTTGGGAGAAGTTCATGAGGAATTCATTCAGGGAAACAAACACGCGTTTTAATGCTTTTAATTGTCAAAAAAATTTCCATGAAAGTCATTAAATTTCTTTTCAAAACTTCACTCAATCTCCTTCTATGGACCTTCCCTGACCCTATAAATACCGTCGGAGGAGCACCATCTATCCACTCCTCCACATGTAGAGAATCCCTCTCCAAAGCCCTCTCCTTCGTGCGCAATTGCTCGTCGGAGTAAAGATACATCCACACTTCCGGTGAAGATTTTGTCGCCATGAAAGGTAGCTAGGCCATATTTCTTCCTCTAGTTTCTTCCCCTTGCCGATGCGCACCGTTGTGAAATATTTTTCCTCTCGATTGCAAGGCCAGAGCACGCTGTCCGGGTCATAGTGCTCTTCATGTGTTATTCTCTGCTCCGGCGACACTTGACGGCTATCCGAGGGCGACCATGGAGCTATAACCTTGTCCATCGAGTCGCCTACATCTTCCTCTACCCCGTTCGGCTGGTGGTTGACGCCGAAAACCTTTTTCCAAAATTCCGGCGAGATCTCCGGTGAGCTTTTCTCCCCTCTGTTCATCATTTTTTTCTGTAAAAATCGTATGAGTACAGACCAATTAGAACTCACCATGTGGCATCCCATTTAAATCCCGTAATTAGATTTCAGAAAAATGTCCAACTTCAGAAATTCATATCTTCTAGCCCGAAAGTCGGAATTTGACAAATTTTATATCTCCGGATTCCTTGGAAAATTTACTTTATTATGGTACAGTAATATTCCACTTTTGATAAATATAAATTTAACTCAATTTTATTTTTGTAATTTGAGTATATTTGATATACATCTTAATTTCATAATTTATTTGGAACTATTATCTTCATCAAATTTGATCCTTAAAATCAAATCTTTCTGTTTGGACATTTGTCACATTCTTTCCATCATATTAATACTCTACTTTGACCTCAAACCTTTGTCTTAGCTTCCATTTAGTTATATCTCTTTCTTTTATTAATTTGGCTATTAAACAATCAATCTTCTCAACAAGATCATCACGATTTCTATCGGATATTTTTGAATCCAATCAAAGAATTAATTTCCTATTCTAATATTCTTATGGACAAACCAACTGGGTTTGACATACTCACAATCCGTTTGAACTTATACTCAAGCTAGTTTCATCGTACCTTAATTATAACTTGTATCCCTTTAATCAAATCCGTGGAATATGACTCCATCATATTTCCATCCAAGACAACTTGATCCTATCTCAACCAAGCCACGCCATAATAACTAGCTTAGTATTAAATATTTATGTTGTTAATTGTATTTTTATTTGGATCTTCGATTTGGATTTGCGTGTAAATGTGTTGAAGTATTTCTCTTTTACCGTTAGATATATTGTAACGAGAAGGAGAGACGACTACGAGTAGAATATTTCATCGTCAGGATCTAGGCAAGTTAGTCTTTTGGTCATACTTCAGCTATACCTATATTTTTCATATGCATTGTATTCCAACTTAAATATTATGCATTAATAGGATTATGTACTATACTATACTTTTACACCCAGTAGTTAATTGAGTTAGGTCCGAAACTTATATCATTGTCGCCACCATGTAGAATTATACTGCTTTGCTAAGTAGACGTGGATTGAGAAGTGATCCATTATGAGGTATGAGTGACTAAGTAGTAAACAGGACCAAGTTAAACTTAATGAACCACCTGGGTGGAATGGTTTGGGGCACCCTGGAGAGACTAGTGGATTTGCCTGAGTGACCTGGAGATGGCCAGTAATCAGTACGGAATGCCACCCAGGCTTAAAGGGATCAATCATATTTTTCATAAATAGAAGCTTATGTGTGCAGCCATAAGGTATTATGGGCTCTGGCTTGGTTGATTAGTTGTAGTGACTCTTACTAGGTGGTGCTACAAACGTAGTTATGTGTAGGTGGGATGGGCACCGCCAGAGTAGGGGAAACTCTTCTAAAAGACCATGTCTCGACCTTCCTGTTTCCATACAACGTGTAGTGTGGCAAATACCAAAGGAGGTGATCGAGTCTTGTGGGGAAAAGTGCACAAACTTCTGCAGAGTGTATAAACTGATCATGATTAGCCGTGTCCTCGGTTACGGACAACCTTGAGCATCTAGAAGTGGGAATGTTGAAGGATCTCATCATCTTTAATTAATCAACCAGGCTTAATCAACCTTAGGAGTAGATTGACTTGGAGAAACCAATTCAATCATATATTGAGCTTTATAGTACTGATATGATACTCTTTGAGTAGGAAGAAATCAGCTTTATGCAAATTTGAAACTTAGAGCTTTTCCACCAGCCAAATTGCATGTACAAGATAGGTCTATTATCTATATTCTTTTGGGAGTAACTTGCCGTACATTCAAAGTACTGACCCATTTTGGGCTGTAACCTTCGGTGTTGCAGGATTTTTATACAACGAGTAAGTGATGCGATGTAGGGTTACGATGTCTACACAACTTTATCGTTGGCGTTGATGGGACTCCACTTATGTATTGTTTGTTTCCCCGGTGTATTCTAGCCCAAAGGCTATAAGGTAATAAATACCATGTACTTACGTAACTTTTTGACATGTGATTTATGGTATTTCATCAAGTAATGTGTGCGCTAGCATACTGATCCAAGGATAGCACAGAAGCACAGTAGATTTGGTTCCCTTCGGGACCGGGTCGTTACATAGGGGCGGCGCACTGGAAAAGAATGCGCCACCCCTAAGGGCTTATTGGTGGCGCATTCTGCACCAGTGCGCCACCCCTTACAGATGGTGGCGCATGGCACAAAATATGCGCCATTAATAAGGTTTCTATGTATAGCCTTTTCTCTAGTAGTGCAGGTCTCTGAGATATAAAATGCAAAATACGCAACGTATGACGCAAGATGAAAATTATGAAACTAAAAAGTAAGGGAGAGTCAGTATGACAACTTAGTGTGGCGAGATCCGGTGCGACGGAAGTCGACTTATATATTATATAGTGGAAGCCAATGCGACAAAAGTCAACTTATGTATATTATATGGCGAAGTCCAATGCGAAAAATGTCGACTTATATAAATGTACAATAATGTTCCTGTTCTACTCAAGTATAATATGGACGGAATTGTGCGATGTTCCACGGTCTGGGAGTCTCCTCCATACATGAGCGCGTGTCTTCCTTCTCGCGTATATCAACCAGTTATTAGGATCCATTGTACAGGTTCTTGCTGACCACAAACGGTCCTTCCCATGGAGAGGATAACTTGAGCATTCCATCATTTTCATGTATAAGTCGGAGCACTAACTCACCTTCTTGGAAAGTCCGACTTTTGATGCGACAACTATGGTATCGTCGCGGATCTTGATGGTAGATAGCCGACTGAGTTGCTTCCAATTCTCGTTTTTCATCGAGAACATCCAAGGAGTCTTTCCTTGGTTTCTCATTTTCGGCTTCCACGTATGCGGTGACTCTAGGTGAATCGTGACGTATGTCACTTGGGAGAACCGCTTCCGCTTCGTATACTAGGAAGAAGGGTGTGTAGCCCGTTGACCTGTTAGGAGTCGTACTGATGCTCCATAGTACTGAGGGTAACTCATCTTCCCAAGAACCCGGCGTCTTTGCAAGGGAACACAGAGTCGGGTTTTGATGCCTCGGAGCAACTCTTTGTTGGCTCTCTCGGCTTGTCCATTGGACTATGGGTGAGCCACTGTTGCTAGATCGAGTCAGATGTGCTCAAGCTGGCAGAATCGCTGCATAACCCCTTCTGATAGGTTAGTCCCATTATCAGTGATGATGCTGTGGGGGTAGCCGAATCTGTATATTATCTTTTTCAAGAATTTCAGTGTTGTTGCAGCGTCACATTTTCTGACCGGCTTTGCTTCAACCCATTTGGTGATTTTTTCCACTGCTACTAAGAGGTGGGTATTCTTGTTGGTTCATCTTTTAAAAGGTCCCACCATATCAAGTCCCCATACTGCAAAGGGCCAAGTTCTAGGGATCATCTTGAGTTCTTGAGCCGACACGTGATCCTGCTTTGCGTAGCGCTGAGATCCATCGCACTTCTTTACTATATCATCTGCATCTGCATGTGCTATGAGCCAGTAGAAACCATGTCGATAGGCTTTAGATACAAGCGAACGAGAGCCGACATGATGTCCACAATCTCCAGAGTGTATTTCATTGAGGATGGATCTTCCTTCTTCTGGTGAGACACATCTCTGAAATACATATGTGGGACTTCACCGATGTAGCTCACCGTTGATGCTTACAAAGTATTTGCTCCTCTTGACAATCTGCCTAGCCAGTATTTCATCTGGAGGAAGAATTCCCTGGGTCTTGTAATCCAAATAAGGTACAACCCACGAGGGGGTGGCATGTATTGCGGCTACCAGAGCCGGCTCTGGATCCGGCTCTGCTATGTCTTGCTCTGTTGGTGGTTGCACGAATGGCTTTGTTAGAACATCCAGGAACACGTTTGGTGGGACCGGATTTCGTTGAGAGCCGAGCCGGGACAAGGCGTTTGCTGCTTCGTTTTTTCTATGGTCCACATAATCCACCTGGTAGCCAACAAAGAAGTTGGCTTGTTTTTCCACTTCTCGCTGATAAGCTGCCATCATGGGATCTTTGGAATTCCATTTCCCTGACACTTGTTGAGAAACAAGATCAGAGTCGCCATAGCATTGAATCCGGCTTATGCTCATCTCACGAGCCAGCCGCAGCCCATGAAGTATGGCTTCATATTCTGCCGCGTTTTTGGTGTAGGTGAACTCCAACTGCAAAACATAGCAAAAAATGTCTCTATTTGGTGAGGTAATGACCACGCCGGCTCCTGACCCTTGGATCTGCCGGCTTGCATCAAAATGCATCGTCCAGTACATGGTAATCGGCTTTTCTAGAGTTGCTTGGATTTCTGTCCAATCGTCGATGAATTCGACCAACGCCTGGGACTTGATGGCCGTGCGTGGTTCATACTTGATGTGGTAAGCCCCCAACTCTAGAGCCCACTTTTCAATCCTTCCCGTGGCTTCCCGATTTTGGATGATATCCGCAAGTGGTGTTGAGCTGACTACAATCACTTGCTTCTCCGGGACCTGTACACGACACAATTAACTTTGCTCCCAACAATGTTCACTAGTGATGTCTCTCCCAAAAGACGATGAAACTTCTATGCGAGGTAAACAAATTACAGATGGGCAATTGACAGGATTATAAACGCACCGCAATACTAACTATGCTACAAAAGAAAGGAAGAGGCTCATAAGCATGGGCAATACTAACAATACTAACTATGCTAGACCGAATCCATCTGCATCTACTACTAATCATCCACCTTGAGATATCTATCCAGAACATCTCGCTGGTATTAAGTTGCGAGCCCCACCCAAAGTGTAAACCCAAAGCAACAAACAACTGCATTAAAAAGAACTTTGCGTAAAGTAAATAGTCCTTGCAACCGCGGTTACAAGCACCGTTGTTTCCCCCTTGTGGCCACAACACATCCCCTAGACTCATGTTTCTGTCACTCAAGCGTGTCATCAGGGGGCATGTACCCACAATCGATCATAACATTCCCTCTTGGAGTCACTACCTACTACTTGGCCAAAGCAATAAACAACAACGAAGAACATGCAATAATTACATCGGAACAAAAATATAAGAGATAAAAACCAAATATATTACTCTATCACGATCTGGACATAATCTCATAATCCATCAGATCCCATCAAACTCAGCATAGCAATAGCAGAAGAATTACATATGTGCCTCGATCATGTAGGGAGGCTCACGAGGTCTAAACCAAGAAGAACAAAGAGGGGAGGATAATATCACATAGCTACTGATCACGGACCCATGGTCCAAAGGAAACTACTCACGGCACATCCATGAAGCATCCATGGTGGAGCGGAAGCTCCCGGAGGTCGATCCTCCCTCCGGCAGGGTGCCGGGAAGGGTCCTGACGGTGCTCCCAATCTTGGAAGCGCGGCGGCGGCAGAACAGAGGCGAGTTTGTGAAATAGGGTTCTGTCTTCGGAAGTTTCCCGTGGCGGAGAATAAATAGGAGAAGGGGGCAGCCAGGGGGCCAGCAGGGGTCCAGGTGCCCCCCTGGCGCGGCCAGGCCCTTGGCCGCGCCAGGTGGCCGCTTGGGCACCTGGTAGTGGCCCCCTGGCCCTCCTTCGGGGTTCTGGAGTCTTCTAACACGCTAATTTTTTATCTGTTTTTTCCCGGATTTTTGGAGCACTTTTTATATGGGTAAAAACTGAAATAGAAAAACAACAAAAAACTGAAACTGGCACTAGGGTGCACTGAGTTAGTAGGTTAGTCCAAATATGATCAAAAGTGTATGAAAGTGTATATAGATCATAGCAATATCACACAAAACATGCATGGAGCGAGCAGAAATTATCGATACGTTTGAGACGTATCAGCGATTCAGCCTGCCGGCTCACACTTTGGTATGGAGTCGCATGTAAGTATGAGAGTCCTTGTGAATATTGGGCTTGTTGTGTGATCGCAAATTTGAGAAAATCGATAGCTTCTCGAGCGGCCTGGTCCACTGGAGTGTCTCCATGAACGGGTGCATTGGTGAGAAATCGGGTTGCCGCCATCACGTTTTCCATGGGTTATTGTAGTGATTGGGAGGTGTATGGAACCGATCCAGACATGGTGGAGGAGTTGGCTGCCTGGGTGGCATGTATCCTGGAGGATTCGCCTGCGGAGGGCTCTAAAACAGTGCTCATCGCTAGAAATAGGGGGAAATCGGGTCGCATGCCTTTCAGGGCGTGTGTTGGCGAGGCTTAGTCTCTGACCTTCTATTAGCTCCGACTCGTATCGTAGGCGCCTAGCTTCCTAGGCAACCCAAGACTCTCTCTCCACCATCTGTTCGGTCTGGCGTTGATTTCTCTCCTTATGCTCATCACCCGTGCTTTGAGTCCATTGACCCTAGTCCTCCAGGCTTCCTTGTTCTTCGCTGTCACTGGCGTAGCCAAGGCTTCATCGAGAGAGTTTAAGGCATTCGAAAGGGCTTCTGCTCCCGTGAGGACTTGCTCTGATGAGTGGGCAGGTTGTTCCCTATTGTATTAGGGTCCGCGTTGGCAGCCGGCTCCACGTCCCGATTTCGGGTCGCGTTCTAGGCCCCTTGACTCCCCTGTTCTCCGGTATCTGCCATGAACACCGTGACGCAGTACGGAGACTCAAAGTGAGGGAAGTCCGGGTTGTATTCCGCTTCCCCGGGGCCAAATATGTCGCTCCCAACAGATCGGATGGACCCGACATCTGAGAGGCTCCCTTCGCTGGGGTGTGAGTCGGCATCAGATGTTTATTCTAAGGCGTCGTACATCAGAGACTCGACAGAACGCTCCGGCTCTGGAGGTCCACTGATAAATCCGACAAAAGTATGCCTAGAGCGGGCATGTCGCCGACTCGAGGTTTCCATCAGGACTTCGAGATCTGGCTCTGGCTCCTATTCGGCCGTCCTGCCAATGAAGATGTGAATAGACCCGATAAGGACCCGATATCCAGATTCGACGAAATCGCCTTCGGGGCCCCAAGTTGAGTCGTCAATGTAGAGCTTTCCACGCCGTCTTCTAGTGATTCGTCCAGTGACAAATCCTTCCATGCCTTGCAGAGCTCGCCCTAGAATCTCAACGCCTGCATGCGCAGGCCCCACGGTGGGTGCCAACTTTCGTGGGAAACTCAGGCAGGTGTCCGAAGAGTCGGACTTGACATGGGACCTTTACTACGAGGTGGATACGAGGAGAGAGTCGACATGGAAAAGAGACTCGGCGGTTTACCCAGGTTTCGGCCCCTCTTTGTCTCGAGGTAAAGACCTACTCCCGCTTCTTATTATTAAAGGGATCGACTCTTCGATTAGAGGAGCCGGCTTATCGATTACAACGGTTTCTAATCTCCACCTTAGTCTGGAAGAGATCTAGGTCGTATTGCGAATTGTCTTCTTCTGATGACTTGAGTTGCCTCTGGATCCCGTAGGCCTCGGCTTAAAAAGGTGACGGGTCCCGGGATTCCGCGAGTTTGACTCCTACACGAAGTGGAGTCCTATTCTAATTTACAAATATGTGATAACCCTGAACTTTAGGGGATCGAGATATTCTTCTCGGACAAGATAACCCAATTTATTGATTCGACACAAGGGGAGCCAAAGAATATTTATAAGCCTTCACAGTTGAGTTGTCAATTCAACCGCACCTGAAATATACTTGCTTGAAAGAAAATATTAATAGCAACGGTGATATGATAGTGATGGTGGCGACATCAATAGAAAAACAGCAAAATTAACAACTAGTAACCAACAGGGTTGAAAACACTGTAGGCTAGGGAGATGGATGGTTGGGCGCTGCTTGGATAAGAGAGAACATGTAATAGATTCTAACATGGGGCAAGGAACACAGAAAAACAATGATCATCTAGGCAAATATGAAACATTAGGCATGTATCCCGTAGGTAGTTGTGCGTGCTTGCAATAAGAACTTGCACAAGATCTTTTGTCCTACCATCCCCCTACGAACGGGGTCAAAGGGAACTTATGGAGCTTAAGGTGTTCTTGTCAAAGATCACCGGAACAAAGCATTAAACTCAATGGATACATGAAATCCTCAAACTATGGACCATCCCCTTTGGTGTCCCAAGCTGTCACCTTTGGGATCGCCGGTTCCGGACCATAATAGGTGCATACAACTCATAGATAGGATCAAGAACATAAATATACTCATGAAAACACAAGTGGTTTAGATCTAAAAACATGGCACTCGGACCCAAAGTGACAAGCATTAAGAGAAATAAGTTGTAGCAAAGATGATAAACACCAAAGTAGATGATAGGCAACATGCCCCCAACAATCTGACGAACTATTACATGATCAAACTCATCCAATCCCTACCATCCCCTTTGCCTATAGTACGGAATTACTCACACATGTGAAGAGAAGTCATGGAGGGAGGATGGATTGGTGATGGTGATGACGATGGTGATGATCTCCCCTCTCCAGAGGCCAAATCAGCCTCCAGATTAGCCCTCCCAAAGAAGAACAGAGGGTGGCGACGGCTCCGCGACGGAAACTGGAAAAGTGACTTCTGTTCTGGGGTTTTCCCGTCACGAGAATAAATAGGGGCCTTGGTAGGGCACCAGAGGAGGGGGTGGCCCCCAGGCGTCCAGCCGGCGTGGCCAGGGGTGGGGCCGCACCAGCAGGGAGCTTGGAGCCCCTGTGGCCCCCCTCTGGCCCCACTTTAGGCTCTTGGAAGCTTCTGGTTCGTGGATTTTTCCTGAATTTTCTGGGAATTTTCCGAGATACCTAAAAATAAATTAAACCATACAGGCAGCTCTGCTGAAAACAACGCCAGTCCTGGTTAGTTTAGTTTAAATCATGCAAGAGTGAGGGCAACAATAACAAAAGTGTTTGTAAAAGTTCATACGTTTGAGACGTATCAACTCCCCCAAGCTTAGCTTATTGCTTGTCCTCAAGCAATTCAGTTCAACGAACTGGACGCGACAAAGAAAACTTTGACAAACTCTTTTGCTTCATAAGATATATATAAGCATGCACTACGAAAAGATTTTAACAAGTATTGAAACAATGCTGTGATGACAATGTACGAATCAATCCTTCTTGAAGTGATCAATCACAAACAACCAAAAGTAAATAATAAGCTGCCTAAAATCAAGACAAGATCACAATGCACATAGCTTGAACATACTAGAGTGGTATCTCGCTAGCCTCCATGAGTGAAGCAAAACATAAATGCAGAAACTCCTCCGGAGTTTTAAAGGAGACTAGAACTAAGAATTTCAGAACAAGCTATATCACAATCATACAGAAGACAATGTGGTACTCTGGGACAATGCATGTTGCACTAAGAATGACAATTATGCTCTCAATAGTTGGTGCTTTGAAGAAAGAAGTGGAGACTCTCGAACCGTGGATTTTTTATGGCAAGGTTGAACACCCGTGGTTGGAAGCAAAGACTAAACATGTGCTAGCGTTCTTGGTTTTGAAAACAGAGATAAAATTATTTTTGAGAAGTGCAACTTTCCAGTAAACGGTGAACGGTAAAAGTCTCTCCATATCTCCCATGCCAACCTAGTAAGGCTGTTTGCTTAGACCTATGTTCCCTTATCCATCCATCATTTGACGGTCCATGGTACCCTTTTATTTTGCCTCAAGTATGGAAGGAAGTTTTCTCGTTCCATATATTATAGCAGCATTTGGCCCATTTCATTCCGTCATCAAGTATGGGGGAGGTGTCACTTCTATTTTTTGTATAAATTTGACTAGTTAAAACTTCCGTCAAAATATTATTGGCATGAAAGATACTGATTTTCCCTCACCGTACCATGAGCTTGTACGGTTACAAAAGGGGAGTTTTTGAATAAATTTCGAGATGGCACAAGAAAGTCTAAGTTAGGGGTGGCCGGTAAATACCGCATATAGGAAGTTATGGTGGACTCAAGTGGAATAACTGGTTTGAAAAAGAGTTTGGATACACAAGCATAATTCCTCTTAGTGCGTGTGAAGGCTAGCAAAAGACTGGGAAGCGACCAACTAGAGAGCAATAATTGTCATAATCATGCAGAGCGACAAAGCAACATTGAATCGGCATGAAAGTGGTATAACTATTCTGAAATAAAAAGATCATCAAGGCATGATATACTTTTTATTCATAAACATGTGTGAACATGTGCCAAGTCAATCCAACAATTCTCCGAAGGGAAATACCACTTTAATATGCCAAACCATGAACAATGCAATGCATGCAAATCATTTCAACAACACATTATGCACTCTAGCTATTTGAGATCGTCCATAAAGAAAGCCTGAACACTGGGAAAGCATTCTAAACATAGCACTATGTCGCTACAGGCTGGTCTCTAGATCATAAGTACAAGCATATGTACAAAACGAGAAACAAGAAGAGTTCATACCGGTTTTCCTTGTTGCTTTCCTTCCATCGATCTTCGTCATTACTGCCTTGTCACTTGCATGATCGAACGTGGGAAATATAATCAAATGCCATCACGGACTTGAGCTGAACTCTGAAAACAAAGAAAAATAAAGAGAGAAAGGAAATCTTTCTGGGTTTTTTCAAAGGTTTAACGAAAGCCAAATAAAATAAAAATCTTTTTGTTGTTTTTGCAAATTAGAAGAGCAAAGAAGAACGGGCAAAAACTTCGAAAAGATCAGATCAAACAAAATAAAATGGATAATACAATGGAAAAGGGAGAAGGGCACGTACTCCCCCAAGCTTAGGCTTTTGGCCTAAGTTGGTAACAGCTACTGCCCCCAAGAGCCTCTTGCTCCGGGGTGGTACGGGTAAGTCCAAGCGTCGTACGAGCCGTCTGGTGCGTACACCGAAGTCCTTGGGTCCTCCCATGAAGAAGGATCCGTGCTCCCGAAGACCCCTCACCAAACTGGGTGACGGTCTCCCCCTGGAAAGGTGGGAACTCACCATGCTCCTCCTCGTCGGGCACAACCCCCTCCGTGGGGTTATGAAACTGATACTGAGTCATGAACTCATCAAACTGGATTTCGTTGAAGGACCATCCGTTCCTGCGGGTATAATCAAACAAAAGAGGTGCAGGTAGAAGGATCTCTCGAATAATAGTCGTTTCAAATCTCAAAATATAAATCAGGTTACCAAACTCGGAAGTCGTGGTAACAAACTTTGCCTCTTCATAGCAGCAAGATCAAGACTTGAGTAAGAAAAGGGAACATCATCAGGATGCGGGGTGCCGTTAAAATACTCGAGGATAAGTCTGGCGTAAACGCCACCAAATAAATCACCCTTGTTACCATTCACAGCAAGGCGACGAGCAATTAAGGAACCCACATTATAATCACTCCTACCTGAGCGGGCCTTCGCATAGATAGCGAAATCTTGTGCAGAACCGGTCCTCGTGTTTTCACGAGCCAACACCCCTCTATCAATAAAATACACAAAATACCTGAGATGGGGAATAAGATGCTGGAAATCTTTGTACTCCGGATATCCCTCGTCTCCTGGCTACAAAGAGAGTATAAAAGAGTCCTCAACTCGGAGGGCTCAGTGTTCATCCTCGTTGTTTGATTAGCGTTCGGCACACCTATTATATCACAAAATCTTGCCAAAGCCATGGTCATATGCTCATTGTAAATTTTAAACTCAATAACCCCAACATCATGATTATAACCAAAACTATTAATAAAACAGGAGGTGAGTTTCTTAAACTGTACCACACGGCATAGTGCTAGCCGTGTCAAACCTGCATTGGCGCAAAGGCCATAAAATTCCTCCTTGATTCCTGCAGCTTCAAGAAACTCATCGCACGGATACATCATTGTGCATGCGGGACTCGTGTTTTCCAACAGCTCTAGGGGCACATGATCTTCATTATAGCTCACCCTAGCAGCTGAGGGTGAAGATGCAGCTCTAGTAACTCGATCGGAGCGCTCGGGCTTCTTCTTCCCAAGACACCCCTTTTATTTTCCTAGCAAACTCATTTTATGGAGTATTTTCTCAAAATCTCATCTCAAACGATGGGTTGTAGAGAGAGATCGAAAATCGCCTCCAAGAACACCAAGAACGCAAGAAGAAGTGTAGAACTCGTTTTTTTTGAGAGAGAGGAAGGAGGAAGAAGACATACCTGGGGATGGGGCCTATGGGCCCCAGGCGCCCTATGGGCGCGGCCAGGGGGCTGGCCGCGCTAGCTGGCGGCCTGGGCCACTGGTGGCCCTTTCTGGTCAGCCCCAGGTGCCCTTGGGTCACTCTCGACGTGAAAATTTTTATTTTTATTTTTCTGCAATTTTTCTGACAACTTCACTGTTGAAAAAATTTCGGAGTTCAAAAAGATGCGAAACTTGGACCAGCAAGGAGAGAAAAAACTAAGGCAAATGAAAACATAACAAGCTCCACTTTTTACCTATATAAAACATGCTAGCTAGCAAGTTTGATCAAGTCTTACCAACGAACCGGCGGTATATAGAGTAGAAAGCTTCACCTCTTATGAAGTGATCATTGCACCTTTACTTTTATGGACATTGTCCCCACCATAATGGTTTTGTATTTGTGGTGCATGTGTAGAGGACAATCCCATTCTCCAATCTTCACGGTCTCGATATTCTCTATAGAGTTAAGGTTATGCCTTTTCTCAATTTTCTTCGGAAAATACATCGTGTGCTCTTTATTATCAACGTTGAAGGTAACCTTTCGTTTATTCCAATCAATAATGGCACCTGCGGTGTTAAGAAAAGTTTTACCAAGAATAATGGACATGCTCCCATCCTCGGGCATGTCAAGCACAACAGAATCTGTAAGAACTAAGCAATTAGCGACCTCAACGGGAACATCCTCACAAATACCAATCGGGGCGATTGTTGACTTGTCAGCCCTCTGGAGAGAGATATCTGTATGGATTAGCTTGTCTAAACATAGCCTCTTATAAAGATAAAAAGGCATGACACTCACTCCTTCTCCAAGATCACATAAGGCTGTTTTGACATAATTATTTTTTATGGAGCAAGGAATGGTGGGTATACTTGGATCACTAAGCTTCTCAGGAATCTTTCCACTGAAAGAGTAGTTAGCAAGAATAGTAGATATTGCATCATTAGGAACTTTTCTTCTGTTAGTAACAATATCTTTCATATATTTTGAATAAGGAGGTAACTTAATAGCATCAGTCAAAGGAATTTGAAGAAAAAGAGGTTTCATCCATTCACAAAATTTATTATAATGCTCTTCTTCTTTTGTTTTGAGAGACTTACCTGGAAAGGGCATGGGTTTCTGTACCCATGGTTCTCTTTCCTTCCCATGTCTTCTTTCAATGAAGTCTTCTCTAGTATACTTCTTGCGTTTATCGGGTGCTTCTTCTTCTCGCTCCTAGGGAGGATCATTCTTCTCCTTATCTTTCTCGGGCTCAGTACCGTCTTCAGTTTCGGCATTGGAGGTAGATATGCTGATAGGATCAATAGCGGGTTCTTCAATTTTAATAGGATCATCTGAGTTGTCAGCTTCCTTGTGTTTCTTCTTCTTCTTTTTCTTCTTTGGAGAGCTAACAATCTCGTCTTCTACCTGCACTTTAGAATCTTGCTCGATCCTCTTTGGATGCCCCTCGGGATAGAGAGGGTCCTGGGTGTGTGTACCACCTCTAGTATTTATACCATAGATCTGTACATCCCGTTTGGCATTATTAGCAAGCAAATCTTTTTGCACATTAGAAATATGTTCAAGCCGAGTTTGAACCATATGAAAATGCTTAACAAGACATTTAACATCATTGACAGTTCTACCTAGAACATCAAGTAAACTTTTGAGAGCAAGGGAATTATCATGCAACTGACTTTGTATCCTCTCATTAAAATGATTCTGCTTAATAATAAAATTATCAAGCTCATCTAAACACTGGTCGGGAGGCTTACCTTTAGGGATGTCACTTTCATTGAAATCTATAAGAGAGTGTACCTCTACCAAGGGAGGGTGAGTAGTAGGCTCACACAACTTCTCGATAGGAGGTAGATTCTTCACGTCTTCAGCTTTAATGCCTTTCTCCTTTATAGACTTCTTTGCTTATTACATATCTTTGGGGCTGAGGACAAGCATGCCCATCTTCTTTGGTGGTGGAGGTGGTTCCGGGACGGACCAATCTTCGTGGTTTTTGGCAATCTTGCCCATTAGTTCTTCAGCGTCATCCGGTGTTCTTTCCCTGAAAAGACAACCAGCACAACTATCCAGATAGGATCTCGATTCATCGGTTAGACTAGCATAAAATATATCAAGTACTTCATTCTTTGGGACTTCAAGTCCCGGTCTAGCCTTAATTAAACTGCAATACCTCCCCCAAGGTTTAGGGAGGTGCTCATCCTGTAACTGTTTAAAATTATAGATTCTTTGCAAAGAAGCATGTTGCATATGAGCAGGAAAATATTTATCGACAAAGAATTTAGCTAAGTCCTGAGGACTATTAATGGAACCATAAGATAGTGCGTCATACCATGCTTTAGCGTCTCCCTTTAAAAAAGGAAAAAAGCTTAGCCACATAAAATTTTCGTATCCTCTCATCAGTAATAAATAAGCTACCCAACTCGGTGAGTTTGGTCAGGTGTGCTATAGCATCATCATTTTCTCTGCCATAAAAGGGGTCAGCTTCAACTATAGATATAAGTGAAAGATCAATAGAGAAATCATAATCAGGATCAGTGATACATATAGGAGATGTAGAAAATTCAGGATCAAGAATAATCATATTTTTCATGGAGTACTTTTCAAGAAACTTCTTAATAGCTCCAGGGTCCAAGTCGGCACACTCTATGAGTTCCCTGCAAAAATCATCATCAAGAATAACATAATCATCATCAAGGATTCTCTCCTTGATTTTATCTAAGTATGGGTAACCAAAGGCTTTGCAAGTAGGAATATAGGTAGAAGGAGTCTCAGTCTCGGACTGTGCTGCAACTTTAGCAATCTGAGCTTCAAGATAGTGACCAAGAAAACTAGTATCATCAAGAGTAGTGGAAGCATCATCAAAAGTATCGGATATAGTAATAGACTCAGTAGAAGTAGCATGTGGTGGTGGTGGTGAAGCGAACTTATTTATAACGGAAGGTGAACCGACCGTAGCATTGGTACTCAGAACGGTACCTTTTCTTGTAGTAGATGCTAAGATCGGAACCTTGGGGTCTCCTTTCTTACCCATAGCGGATGAAGTGCAGTAGGAAGAATGCTTCAAGTAGACTTGTAAATATTGCAATGCTCCCTGGCAACGGCGCCAGAAAACAGTAGTTGATGACCCTCAACTGTAGGGGATCGAGATAGTCATGCGGCCAAGATAACCCAATTTATTGATTCGACACAAGGGGAGCCAAAGAATATTTATAAGCCTTGATAGTTGAGTTGTCAATTGAACCACAACTGAAATATACTTGCTTAAAAAAATATTAATAGCAATGGTGATATGATAGTGATGGTGGCGACAGCAAAAAAAAAACAGCAAAAGTAACAACTAGTAACCAGCAGGTTTGAAAACACTTTAGGCTAGGGATATGGATCGTTGGGAGTTGCTTGGATAAGAGATAACATGTAATAGATTATAACACGAGGCAAGGCACACAGAAAAACAATGATCATCTAGGCAAATATCAAACATTAGGCATGTATCCCGTAGGTAGTTGTGCGTGCTTGCAATAAGAACTTGCACAACATCTTTTGTCCTACCATCCCGCTACGAACGGGGCCAAAAGGAACTTACGGATATTAGGGTGCTCCTGTCAAAGAGGACCGGAACAAAGCATTAAACTCAATGGATACATGAAATCCTCAAACTATGGACCATCCCCTTTGGTGTCCCAAGTTTTCACCTTTGGGATCTTCGGTTCCGGACCATAATAGGTGCATACAACTCATAGATAGGATCAAGAACATAAATATACTCATGAAAACACAAGTGGTTCAGATCTGAAAACATGGCACTCGGGCCCAAAGTGACAAGCATTAAGAGCACCCTATTGTAGAAAAGATGATAAACACCAAAGTAGATGATAGGCAACATGCCCCCAACAATATGACAAACTATTACATGATCAAACTCATCCAATCCCTACCATACCCTTTGCCTACAGCAGGGAATTACTCACACATGTGAAGAGTAGTCATGAAGGGAGGATGGATTGGTGATGGTGATGACGATGGTGACGATCTCCCCTCTCCGGAGGACAAATCAGCCTCCATATTAGTCCTCCCGAATAAGAACAGAGGGTGGCATTGGCTCCGCGATAGAAACTGGAAAAGCGACTTATGTTCTGGGGTTTTACCATCACGAGAATAAATAGGGGCCTCGGTAGGGTACCAGAGGAGGGGGGAGCCCCCCAGGAGGCCAGCCGGCGTGGCCAGGGGTGGGGCCGCGCCAGCAGGGCGCCTGGAGCCCCTTTGGCCCCGCTCTGGCCCCACTTCTGGCTTGTGGAAGCTTCGGGTGCGTGGATTTTTCCTGAATTTTTTGAGAATTTTTCGAGATACCTAAAAATCCATTTTCCTGCACACAATAAAACCATACAGGCAGCTCTGCTAAAAACAGCGTCAGTCCGGGTTAATTTATTTCAAATCATGCAAGAGTGAGGTCAAAACAATAGCAAAAGTGTTTGGAAAAGTAGATACGTTTTAGATGTATCAATACGCTACGTGCTAAACAAGGTAAGTCAAATTCCTTCTACAGCTTCAATCTCCACGCTTGGCACTTCAGGCTTGTAGCCGGATCTTCTCCTGTGGGCCTAACTTATAGAGTCGTCCCATAAGTCTAAATGTCGGGTTATGGGCTTGGTCCATCCCCCCGACACCATGCCTCCCATGGAACTGATCATGCCTCCGCCCATGCCACCACCCATGCCTGCCACATCACCCATGCCTCTCATGCATCCCATGATGCGCATTTTCATTTGAAGCACATGATCACGGCAACTCTCATCATATGTTTTTTTTGCTTCACACTTATTCCATTGGTATCCATGAACATTATCTTGTGTTCAATGTTTCGTGTCATTTCTCCTTGTTGATGGTTTTCTTCTCCTCCACGGCTGCCGCCCTCCTCTCCTTGGTCGTGGCCCTCCTTTCTGCGGCCGCCGCCTTATCCTCGATCTCCTTGAGCCTCAATGCTTTCCTCTCCTCCGCATATGGGTTCCTTTGCTTCACAAGTGCCTTCAGTGATGATTGCATCCTAATGTAAGTAGATTTATTTCCCTTGTTGTCCTTTGAAAACATACGGCCATCAACGATTCTTGAATTATGGGTTTTGGTAGTGGGTGTAACAATGTCTTGTGCACCATCATCACTTGAACCACCATCATCATCGCAATCAACAATTGTTGCTTTGCAACTTGAAGGTACTTCATTTCCTCTTTTTTGAAAATTTACACTTCTCTTGTCTTCCATTTCTCTTCGTGTTGAAGTTCCTTCCAACAATGATGCAGTGTGAATGGCTTGCCTTTCTTTTTTCCTTATCTCTCCCTTTTCCCTCTTTTTCGATAGAAACCTTGAGTAATCTTGACCTACAATGATAAGCAAGAACAAACAAGTTAATCTAAGCAAAAAGAAAGCAATGTGAATAAAATTGAGGAAACTAGAATGTTGAAGAAAATAAGGAACCTTGTCAATAGCACTACAACCACTAGGGTTTATCAACTTGACATGTGTCAAATAAGAGGACCATTTTTTACACTCCGAGGAAATTGTAGACCATTGATGGCTTCTCGCCCCTCGTTGGTTACCCCAACTGGAAGGTTGAGTTGTAGACAACAGCAAGTTTCCCTCGGTGAAGATACCAAGGTTTAATCGACCAGTAGGACTCCAAGTTCTGCCAGAAGGTAGTCTAACGAGCAACGCGCCGTCTAAAAAGATATTTCCCCCTTAACCTGGACCTGCACACAACAACTAATAACTTTGCTCCCAACGAATACAGAGAGGTTGGAAATCTCTCCGGTCTTGTTGCTTACAAAGGATAAAAACACAAGCGGTAAGAGTAGTGATGATTGCAACAGAAAGGAAATAAAAACAGTAAATTTGGAGGTGTAAACAATGGTGAAAATATGGACCGGGGTCCCATGATGTTCACTAGTGACGTCTCTCTCCCAAAAGAAGATAAACCAACTATCCTGAGTGAACAAATTACATCTAAGCAATTAACAGAATTATGAACGCACCGCAATGCTAATTATACTACAAGAAAGTTAGAGGCTCAATCGTATGGGCAATACGCCAAGACAATTAGACCGTTTATTCATCCACAGCTAATCACTAATCATCCACCTTGAGATATCTATCCAGAAAATCTCGCTGGTATTAAGTTGCGAGTCGCACCCAAAGTATAATCTCAAAGCAACAGACAACTGCATTAACAAACTATGCGTAAGGTAAACAATCCTTGCAACCACTGTTACAAGTAACAATGTATTCTCCCTGGTGGAAACAACACATCCCCTAGTCTCTTGTTTCTGTCACTCAAGCTAGACATCGGGGGCATGAACCCACAATCATGCATAACGCTCCCACTTGGAGTTCCAATCTACTACTTGGCCAAAGCAATAAAAAGCAACGGAGAACATGCAAGAAGACTCAAGAACAAATATATAAAAGTAGAACCAAATATATAACTCATCACAATCTGAACATAATCTCATAATCCATCAGATCCCAGCAAACACAGCATGGCAACAGCAGAACTAATACAAAAGATGCATTGATCATGTAGGGCAGCTCACAAGGGCTAAGAATTGAAGCACAAGATTGGAGACAAGACATCACATAACTACTAGTCATGGACCCATGGTCTAAGGTGGAATACTCACGGCACATCCGGGAAGCTCCCGGAGATCAATCCTCCCTCCACCAGGGTGTAGGGACAGGGTCTTCTGGCGATCCCGATCTCGGGATCGCGGCGGCGGAATAGTGGTGAAACTCACGGAACGAAGAACCTCCTGAGGGTTTTCGGATCGGGGGCTAAATATAGGCCGAAGGAGGGCACCAGGGGAGGTCCCACCCCTCCAGACGGGCCCCTGGCCGCGCCACCTGGCCGCCTGGGAGGGGGTGGCCCCCTTCGGGCTTCTGGAGTCTTCTTCTGCGCTGATTTTTTATATATTTTTATTTATGGAATTTTCCGAGAACTTTAAATATTGGTAAATTCCTGCAATGCACGGGCAACAACAGACATAAATGGGCACTGGGGCACTGAGTTGGTATATTAGTCCAAATATGTTGAAAAAGTTATGAAAGTGTAGCAAAACACATAGCAATATCACCCATATAAGCATGGAACAAGTAGAAATTATACTCATCAATGTCGAAGGGAAGTATCTGTGCGATCATATCCACTTGCCTTGTACTCATCAAAATACTACTTGATCCACACCCAATGTGTACCCATAGGTTGCTCGGTTCCAACTGTGGGATCAAGGCTCACTTTCTTCCTCATGCCATACTAAAGAATGTTCGGCTTTGCTATAGTTGGTCAATCTTCCTCCTTTTGGGGTTTTCTCATACATGGCAACTTCATCTTCATCATCTTCATAAATGGCATATTTTTACAAGGGATTCTCTTCTTCAAATGCATCACCTTGAGTGTAATCTTGAGAATATACATTCATTGTGTTCAAGAATGCATCATCATCTACTCTACAAAAAAATGAACATAGCAAAATGTCACGAACATTGTATCTACTCTATAAAAGCATCATCATTTCATCTAAAACTATGTAAATGCATCATCAAATCATCTATGGAGTGAGAGAAGGAGGCTGTGATAGGAGGATGAAGCCCTCCGTCCCATTGGAGACCGTCGATGAGACACCCTTCTTCGTATTTGTCGAAGTTGGCGCCGGTTTGCTTTTTTTTGGCGCGTTGTGCTGCCGCTGCCAATGAGTCCTTTTGGGTCGCTTGGAGCGTGGCTTCACTGGTGCTTTTGACTTCACCGCCGATGCGAAGGCCACGACGCCGTCTCCTTCATCTCCGGTGAGCCATGGGGGAGCAAAACTAGCACATCAGGGGTCGTTTTCAGTAAATGAGGTCCATGGGAGGCGGCGGTGGTCATGTCTGTGATGTCCTCGATGTCTGTCATGCCTTCATAGGGCCACTCCATGGCCGATGGCACGCAGCTGAAGCGACGAGGGAACGAGTGTCACAACCCCAAGTTAGGTATGTGATAGTATTAGAAACTCACTTTGCATCATTTAAAAATTTCAACAAGAAATTGAAATGAGGAGAAGGAAAGCCTCTAAATGAATCTTATTCAAATGGACAGACAAAAATTGCTCCCAAAAATCCCTCCGAACTTTTTGAAAGTCCTATAAATGAGCATGATCACATATCAAGTGAAGTGGGTCCCACTCCATGCTTTATGATTTTTCAAAAAGTCCAGAAGTGCTTTGGAAATTATATTAAACCCCTATTTGAATTTGAATTAAAATATTTCGAATTAAAAAAAACTTCAAAACTTGGGAGTGGCTATCTATATGTCAGATAAGTCCAAATAAATGTTTTGGGGGTTTTACATAATAATTTGTTATTTTAAATCAAAGGAAAACAAATAATAGAAAGGATTTTTTTTTAGGGGAAAATAACAGAAAGTATAAAAAATAAATAAAAGGCTTACCTGTTTCTGGCCCAACTTACCTGCACCTGGCCCAGGCCCACCTCCAGGCCTTGTCGTCTTCCTCCATGCGCAGCCAAGCTGCTTAGTGGCGAGATGGGAGCACGGTCGAATCCACCTCGACTCCTAGAGCCTCATCTCTGGTGAGGACCTTTTCCCTTTTTTTATTTTTTTCTTTATTTCCTTACCTGTTTTGTTTCTAAGTCATGTAAATTTTGCTGCTGATTCAATTTTGCGAGTAGATTTGCGAGTAATCCGTAGCCCGGATGACCTTGCTCCCAAAAGGAAAATTGTTTAGAATTGTGTGTACTTCAGTTCATCTTTTGTGAGAATTTTGATTTGAGGCCATCTTGATGTTGATAATCTCTGCTGAAGTGGGAAACAGGCTGTTAACTGCTAATTTTTCCTGTTAGTGTGCTGCTGTTGTTATTTTATTGCAAGTTTGATTGATGATTGTGACACATCCATGAGGCCTATTGCATTGGTTCTTTTTGCATACTGTTAAGCGTCATGTCTACCTCCATTACATGTATTACATTGTCATGTTTGCATTCCTGGTAATAGTTATTTTTAGCTCCAAAGTTGCTATGATGCTGTTGTTGACAGCCACCTCTGTTTTTCACTAAGTCTGTAACTTTCCGATGCCATGTTGCATGCTTAATATCTTTTGATCTGTTATGCCTATGACCTTGATTCTTGTTTGCACCTGATCACCATCATGTCTAGTTCATGCTCATATATTGCTATGTCATGTTGCTGCACTTTTGCATATAGTTATACCCCTGTTTATACAGCATAAAAATAACAGTTTCTGCCATGTTTCTCTGATTTTCAGTAAGTCCTAGACCAGTAATGTTTTATTGCATTTTGCATGGGCTATAACTAGTTGTCCATGATGCCTATTTGCATGATTCTTTTGCCATGCCTTCCCTGCCATGTCTACTTTAATTTCATATCATTTGTGAGCATGTTTGCATTCATTACCCTGTTTATGCATTGCTCTAAAGTGTGCTTCGTGATGTTGGCAGATTGTGTTCCAAACTTGTTTTGCTTGTATCTTTTTAACCGTAACTCCGATGATTGATTAGTTTTTCATGTACTTTTTGTTTATTCTATTGTTTGCTTTTGTTAACCAACCTAAAATATGGTTTAGGGCAGAACAGTACCAAATCCTTTAATCATCGTGAGACACTTAGTGATATGCCATGTTTAGGCTTGTGCCTCACTTAAATTGACTAGAATAGATAGTTTATCTTATGCTTCACCTCTTGACATGTTTGTGTGCTATGCCATGCTTGAGTGAGATGCCATGTTAACAAACTTTTCTCACCTTGTGTAGCTAAACAACTTGAACCATCGTAAACGTGCGGTATCGTCGTGTGTGACGAGTACTCCACTTAACCTATTAGTAACCGCTCTCGACGGTAGGTGCGATGTCTCGTGTTGCCTTCTTGTTGATGCTTGCTCGTGTTTGCCTCGTAGTAATAGAGTTCTTGCTCGTTGATTGCTTTCCAGTGTTTACCATCTTGTGTGCTTCCGCGGGTACCTCTCAGAGACGATGCGAGCTTACGATCAACTACACCTTCGGAACCCGACTTATCAACAGGCAAGGACTATACATTACTTACGATCCATTATATTTCAACCAGTGGTTTGCATGCTAGTATAGGATAGGTTCGATGTTTGATCCTACCACATGTTTACAGCCTCTTTCAAACCGATACAGCCATGTCCCCTCCCAGCAAACCATGTACTGCTATGTTACTATTTCTCGTTGCTCAGCCTCTTCTTAGTATGCATGCTTAAGATGCTACGATGTTACCCCGTTACTCCTTGGTTTGGGCTATCACATTATTATATTATTGTTGATGATATGATTATTATAATGTTGACTATACTCGACGAAGGATGGAAGGTCTAGGCTATCCCGCCCCGACGCTTTGTTCCATTCGGGTCACCTAGGACCCGAGTTCCGGGTATTGGTTTTAAGACTGAGCGTGCCTACCCGCGTGTGGGATTTTATGGGGTCCCCTCTTCTTACCTACCTAGCTCCAAACATTTCTAGAGGTGGCCCAAGCTGATTTACCATTTGAAACCGTGTGTGTGCTTGGTTGGGCCCCCAGCAGTTTTAAATCAACCCGGACCAACGGAGACATAGTTCCTCTGGTTGGTCCACACTAGTGAGCTAGGGAAGTCCCCTGTTATATAGGTGAGACTAACCTCGACCTTAGCCATACAGAAGAGTCCGATCCGAGGGCGCGGCCGGCTCTTGGATTGGGTGTTGACTCCCCGGGGGCCACCCTGATTTATGCGTTGTTAGTTAGAGGGACCTGTCATTTCGGATCTCTCGGAAGTAAATCATAATTGGTTGCCTATGATAGGTAGCAACTGAGAGAGATGAGCGTGCGCGCGGAGCCTTGTAATGGGAAGTTGGTACACCCCTGCAGGGTTAAATCTTTTCGAGAAGCCGTGTCCACGGTTATGGACGACTTGAGACCTACTCCTTGTTCATAGACAACAACAATTGAGATAATCTTAATATAACTTGATCAACGTGTGTGTGCCTTGACTGCTTCTTCTTCGTCGGGATGCGAAGAGGAGGACAAGGATAGGATAGGTGTTATGTTTGCATAAGTATTTGATAGCAAGACTTGTTGGAGGCGATTCCTCATCGAATGCTTGGCTTCTTATCTTACTCTCTAGATCGTTAGCCACTTCATAAATGCTAGTGCGGTAGCAACCTCACCACTTACCACATCCTTACCGTAAACTACTAGTTGTCCTAGAATGACGAGTGATGAAGTCCTTGCTGGGTGAAATGACCACTACAGTTGGATGCTGAGTACTTCTGTACTCATGATACTACCCCCAAACTCTTTTTAGGGTTCTCGATCGACAACAGGTACGGTGATCGACGTTTCACGTGGAGACTCGACGACGACTAGTTAGGCGGATATCGGCGGAGGGCCTGGACTGTGTAGTTATGGGGATCGATGTTTTCCTCTTTGCCACTAGGCATTTGATTGTAGTCTGTACTCAGACATGTATCTTCCGCTATTGTATTGTATTAAGGCAGTTGTATGCCGATTGTATGAGATGTTGTATCCTTGTATCTGTAATGTTGTGATATCATGTTGGAAATCCGGGGCATATCGCATTGTCATATGTCGCGGTGGGACCGATATGTGCTTCGTCCCCGGATCTGGATGGAAACATCTAGATCTGGAACAGTACCGTATATCGGGCCTTACAGTTTGCTGGGATTTGATGGATTATGAGACTATGTTCAGTTTGTGATAGAGTAATATATTTGGTCCTTATCTTTTATATTTATGTTCTTGAGTAATTCTTGTATGTTCTCCATTGCTGTTTATTGCTTTGGCCAAGTAGTAGGTAGTGACTCCAAGAGGGAACGTTATGATCGATTGTGGGTTCATGCCTCCTGATGACTAGCTTGAGTGACAGAAACATGACTCTAGGGGATGTGTTGTTGCCACAAAGGGGAAAACAACGGTGCTTGTAACAGCGGTTGCAAGGATTGTTTACTTTACTCAAAGTTCTTTTAATGCAGTTGTCTGTTGCTTTGGGTTTACACTTTGGGTGGGGCTTGCAACTTAATACCAGCGAGATGTTCTGGATAGGCATCTCAAGGTGGATGATTAGTAGTAGATGCAGATGGATTTCGGTCTACTTATTTTGGCGTACCGCACATGCTTTTGAGCCTCTTCCTTTCTTTGTAGCATAGTTAGCATTGCGGTGCATTTTTAATCCTGTCAATTGCCCAGCTGTGATTTGTTTACCTCGCATAGCAGTTTTATCGTCTTTTGGGAGAGAGACACCACTAGTGACCATCATGAGACCCCGGTCCATATTATCATCACTGTTTACACACTTATTTATTTCCTGTATTTACTTTTTAGTCGCAATTACTATTATCCTTTTAGCTCTTGCGCTTGACCCTTTGTAAACAACAAGGCCGGAGAGATTGACAACCTCTCTGTACTCGTTGGAAGCAAAGTTATCGGTGTGTGTGTGCAGGTCCACGTTATCCACCAAAACGGGTGCAGTTTGCACCTACTTGTAGACCTTGGAGTCCTACTGGAGAAAAACCTTGGTATCTTCACCGAGGGAAATTACGCTACGCTACATCTCAACCTTCCACTTGGGGTAACCAACGCGGAGAGAGTATCAATACCCTAATGAGAATTTACCTTTATCAACCGACATGTCACTTAAGCGCGTAAAAAAATAAAAATAATGACGGTACCACTTTTTCCGTTGTCAAAGACCGTATTTAGGTGACAATACCAGTTCGTCAACAATGTGCATCTTTGATGAAGGGGTGAAACAGTCGGCTAAAAAGCACCACTTGCCACATATATTCGTCTTCGTTGACTATAATCCCATCGCTAGAAATTGTTTTTTGCTGGTTTGACTAGTGAGCTTTCCGACAGTGCCCCCCCCCCCTTTTGCTGACGTCACTAATAATATGACTGCTAGTTTTGACTAGTCAACTGACCTGACATATGGGCCTTGAAATGTTGACGTGGAGGCTTACGAGTGGTCCCAAAGTTTGCCGACGTGCGCACTTACATGTGGGCCCTGATAGTGGTGACGGTTCGAATTCCCGTCATAAACCCCGTCACTGATTTCGGTTCTCACCAAATCGTGCCCATTTTGAATTTTTAAGCATATTCAAAATGAAATTACTACTTTTTATGAAATCAAACAGTGCCATCAATGAGATTTAATTATCAATGATACTTGACAATTGTCACACAACTGTACCAAATATTACAATGAGCATCGAAAAGACATATTATTGTCCAAGTAAAATAAGACACTAGAGAAAGTGACCTGACGAACAATAATGCACCATCACTACTTGGTGGGTTGTGAGACAGTCACCTGGGAAGACTGCGTCAATTTCGTTAAGAGATAACTAAGAACTGCCTCCATCTCTTGTTGCTTTATCCCAATAGCATCTGATGTTTTTTATTATAATCCTTGATGGTTTAAATTTCTTCCTGTTGCTTCCCTTTGAGCTCCTGAATTTCTTGCTTATGTGTAAAAATTAATATATCCATGTTTATTTTATACTTCTGGTTTGCCGCTTCTGCGTCTCACACTTGTTCTGTAATCTTCCCCTCTATGTCTCGAATACATTGTTCAGAGGATGAATTCTGTGATGAGACACCCATGCTTGAAAGTATTGTCAACGGCGAGCTATTTTCCTCAATAATCTACAAGTCAGGTTGTTGCGGCACAACTTGTTAAGTAGGTTTCCTCTTTTTGGTATGTGTTTCGATATGCATCGTGATTGAGAGCATTCATAATTTACTGTTGGTATTTTACAATATGATTGATCAGACAGTACAGTTGAAGTCAAACAATTAGAAACTACTTATAGATGTTTCCTTTGCGCTCTGTCTCATACTGGGATTTTTCTGTATGTTGTGGCCTTGTACTAGAAGCACAACAATGCAAGCTTTGTTGTTGTCATCTTTAGCCTGAAGGAAGAAAAACAGACACATCAGTATTGAAAATCATCTATCATCACAAGTATTGATATATTATGTTATTTAAATTCTTACCATACAACTATATTTATGTTGTTTAGCAGCTTTTTGCAAAATAGCAGTGCAAAATTCTTCGGAAAAATTATCCCTCAATTCAATACTGATATGTCCCTGAAGAAACCATGTATCCATGAATGTTAGAACATGTGTATTGCACCTATCAATGAAAATACTATGCCATAATTGCATAATATAGATGAATTTTAAATCAATAAAGACAGTTTACTTTGTAAATAACTGGGATCACTTTATTCTTTCTTGAAACTGTAGATGGAGGTACATCTTCATCCATGTCAACATCGTAGAATTCATATGGGTGCTCCAAATCATCTATTTAGAATCACCATGCACAAAAGAATGTGCTATACATGCGAAATACGGTGGACCAATGGTACCAACACAGTGTTTCTGCATGTGTGCATATATACGAACAGTCGTGTCCTTCACTGTTTCTACCAGAAATTTCTCGAATAGTTGCTGATTTGCTGCCAATAGCTTAGAAAGGAAGACCAATTGTCAGCGTGCAAGTTCCTCGTTGATGCTCATACTTATATTCCTACAATTTAATGTTACCAGTATATAATCACGATTTGCCCAAAATAGAACGAGATGTACTAAGAGATTTGTCTAAATAAGAAGTTGTTTTGTCAAGAAATACACTTTCATTTCTTAAAAACGGTGAATCCAGTGTAAGGTACTGATTTTTAACAAGAACATCTGAAGTAAACTAGAACCGTACATACAATTAACAATGGTACGTCCCCTAATACAAACCCTAAAATGGAGATGATATACAAGGATGCATGCATGTAAGAACGTCAAGAGCCAAGATGAAACCCAAATATAAATCTAGATGAAAGTCTGAATCTTATATTGGGTTGCGGTGGGGTTGTCGCGGGAGACATTTCTGACCTGGTATGCCTACTTTTGCATTATGCACGATGCCGGACATGACGTACACCAGAGATGGAATCACCGGCGTGTAGGATATGGAAGGAGATGGAACCACCGGCGTGTTGGATCGGGCCGGATCTGGTGGAGAAGAGAGGGATGCTTGAGCAGTGATTATGAAGTGGTTTTCTAGTGGGGGGTATTTAGGAGGAGGTTTAAAATTGAGCGTGTTGTTTAAAAATAGTGGAGGGAACGAAAACAGTGGAGGGAAAGTGACGAGGGGATCTCCCCACGACTCCTCTACGTGAGGGTACCTGGTGCGTGTCAAGACCGACGGCCCATTGGAAGCTTCGACTGGCCCAAGATCAGCAAACTCTCTATGTAAACCTAGACAGACTCCTTGAGGCCTAGCCTAGTATATAAAGGCTGAGAGGGGGACATCTAGGGCACTCCATCTCCTCTCAATACTTTCGTACAGAGCTATCTCGTCGAAATCACCACTGTAATCGACACCACGATATAATACATCGAGCAGGAAGTAGGGGTTTTACCGATCGAGGGCCCTAAACCTGGGTAAATTTATGTCTCCTGTTAGCAGACGAGATCGCCCACCTTGCACTCCTTCTCTTGCAATCAAACCAATGGTTCCTAACCATGGAATTTTGCGAGGCTAATCTTCGTCAATTGGCGTCGACCGTGCGGAAGACGCAGGTTGGGGTCACGATCTTGGCGGTTCCATCACCAGCAATTAGCAACACGGCGACTTCAGTAAAAATCCAAGCAAGAACTGATCTACTCAGAAACCTCGACCTCACCGCACGCTTCCTGATCCCACGATCAAGCACGCCCGGGCAGGACATGAATCCGAGTCAACCCTTCGGCGGTTTCCAAAACTACATCAACCGACGCACCACCCGTCAATCGACAAGGCAGGCTCATCCCACAACCGCAAAATGAAGGACAACCCTAGTTGGGGCCCCGGAGTTCAACATCAAAATCTCTCTCGACCAAGCACCCGACGAGGCGGAAAAATCGGGCACCAGCCACACCACTCGCCCAATAACAGACCAGCATGGTCTCACCAACAAACTGTAAGACCTCGCCAAACAAATTCAAGACTTCTTCATCAATGATGGAATCGAGATGGATCTGAGACACCGCTCCCGAAGCAAACAACGCTCGAGGAACCACTCGCGCAAATACCAAGTCATCAACAATAAATCCATAAACCAGTGACAACATCAGAAGAACGACTCCAACACCCTCACGCCCCAAGAAAAATTGGGTGGGGCGTGCACAATCCACTCTTTCGAGGACAAAAAAGGAAGGCTCAGGGCGAACCACACCCTCGTAAACTGCCGACTCTTCAACAAACTCTCCATAGCACACATGGAAGACGTGCAGCACAGAGCAAAGCGCAATCGAGAAGCATCCCTCGAACCCACACTCGACAGAGAGGAAGCCTACCCACTGGCCCGCGGCCAGGTATACATGATCCAAGAAGGGCACTCATCCAAAAGAAAGCAGAAGCAGACATCCTCCAAACTTATGTGGCCACAGCAGTATAAACAAAAGAACCTTACTACCTACGCGACTCGGAGGTCAGCATCACCTTCTCGCAAAGGAACCAGCCGCCAGCAATCCCAAGACCAGGGCACGCCCCACTAGTCCTTGAGGCGCAGATTGGAGGCTACGACGTGACACGCATATTCATGGAAAGAGGCAGCAACATGAACATCAGATTCTCCAAAACCTTGCGCAAGATGCTAATCCTCAGTGCTACAAAATTCAGACACCAGTTTCTACGGCATCGAGCCAAGAAAAGCAGCTTCGTCTCTTGGAAGGATAAACCTCGACGTAATCTTCGGGAGAAGAAGCAACTTCAGAAGAGAAACTCTTGAATTAGAAGTGGTAGATTGTGAATCGCAGTACCACGTCATACTTGGTCGACGAGCTTTCGCTCAATTCTTGGTTGTGCGGCACTACGCATACCTCAAGCTCAAGATGCCATGACCTACTGGAGTCATCACGATTAACGACTGCTTCCTCAGATCAGACAGATGCGACCGTGATTTCCACCTAGTCTCCAACAGTCTCGGAGCACAGCAGGAACTCACAGAAATAGCCATGGTGGTAGACAGAAGCGTCTTTCCACTCGCCAGTCGAAGCGAGATCAAGGATATCACTCGAGACTACAGTGTCAATAGTGACACGGTAACCCATCAGGTGCACCCAATAGACCAAAACGAGATAGTGCGGATCTACGCTCACCTACCCGAGGAACAGGAGACTACCCTCCTCAAATTCCTCCATGAAGAATGGAGCATCTTCCGCTGGTGTCTAGCCGACATGCCCGTAATCCCTCGAGAGTTCGCCGAGCACGCACTATAGATCTACCCAAACATCAAACCAGTGAAGCAAGCACTACGACGATTCTCCAAACCCAAGCGCAGAGCCATCGGCGAGGAAGTAAACATGATGCTCGATGCAAAATTCATCCGTGAAACAGAGAAGGATACTTGGGTCACAAACCCCGTTCTGGTACCCAAAAAAGACACCGAAGTACTAAGCATTTGCGTCGACTACGGACATGTCAACAATTACTGCTCGAAGCATCACTTTCCCCTGCCCAGGATCGATCAGATAATTGACTCAACCGCGGGATTCGAACCCCTCTCGTTTCTCGATGCGTATTCGGGGTACAACCAGATAAGGATGAAGGAAGAAGATGAAGAACACACGTCACCCCCTATGGCGTATTTTGCTACATGAAGATCATGCACGAGATTCAGCCATGTGAGATCGAGGACATTGATGACACGATTCATCTTGTAAATAGACAAACAATCTCTCAAGTTGGGATTGTGAGAGATGTTGAAGTACTCTGCGGGAAGGTAAAATATCCTACTGACTTTCTTATAATTGGTTCAGTGCAAGATAGTTTTTGCCCTATTATCTTTGGTAGGACCTTCCTCAGCACCTATGGAGCTATAATAGATTGCAAGAAAGGTAAAGTTTCTGTTGAATTTAACGGTGAGCCGTATGAATTTAAGTTTTCTAAGTTTTCTAAGCAGCCTCGTGGTACTGACTTGTCAAGTAATGACAAAATTATTGAAGAAATTGCTTCTATTGCTATTCCTCCTAATGATACTTTGCAGCAGTTTATGGAAGACCACGAGAATGACATACATATGCAGGAGAGGGATGAACTAGAAGACGTATTTTTAAGACAAACTCCTATCCTGAAGCACAACCTCCCGGTTGAACCTTTATGAATTCTCACGCAACCAAAGGAAGACCCGGTGTTTGATCTAAAACCACTACCCGATACGCTCAAGTGTGCTTATTTAGATGAAAAGAAATTATATCCTGTTATTATCAATCCTAACCTTTCAGGGTATGAAGAAGAGAGATTATTGGAGACACTCCGCAGACACCGAGGTGCTATTGGCTATACTCTTGATGATCTCAAGGGTATTAGTCCATCCATTTGCCAACATACTATCAATCTCGAGCCCGATGCTAAACCAATTGTTGATCATCAACGACGGTTGAACCCAAAGATGAAGGACGTGGTTAGGACGGAGGTTCTCAAACTTCTAGCCGGAAGTATCATCTATCCTATAGCTGATAGTAAGGGGGTAAGTCTTGTTCATTGTGTTCCTAAGAAAGGAGGTATAACTGTTGTTCCTAATGATAAAAATGAACTAATACCTCAGAGGACTATTATTGGATATAGAATGTGTATTGATTTCAGGAAGTTGAACAAGGCCACCAGGAAGGACCACTATCCTTTGACCTTTATTGATCAGATGCTCGAGCGGCTGTCTAAAAACACCCACTTCTGCTATCTTGATGGGTATTCTGGATTCTCCCAGATTCATGTTAACACCGCGGATCAAGAGAAGACCACCTTTACGTGTCCTTAGGGTAGTTATGCTTATAGGTGTATGCCTTTTGGTTTGTGTAATGCACCTACTACTTTCCAGAGGTGTATGTCTGCAATATTTCATGGTTTCTGTGAGGAGATTGTAGAAGTTTTCATGGACGACTTTTCCGTCTATGGAAACTCCTTTGACCACTGTCTCCACAATCTTAATAAAGTTTTGCAGAGATGTGAAGAAACAAATTTGGTGCTCAATTGGGAGAAGTGCCATTTCATGGTTAAAGAAGGGATAGTTCTTGGACACAAGATTTCCGAAAGGGGAATTGAAGTGGACAAAGCAAAGATTGAAGCTATTGAAACGATGCCCTATCCAAGGGACATCAAAGGTATTCGTAGTTTTCTAGGTCATGCTGGTTTCTATAGAAGATTTATCAAGGACTTTTCTAAGACCTCGAGACCCCTTACCAATCTTCTCCAGAAGGATTCTCCTTTTGTATTTGATGAAGATTGTCAGGAAGCTTTTGAAGTTCTTAAGAAAGCCTTGATAACCGCTCCTATAGTACAACCACCGGACTGGAATTTGCCCTTTGAAATTATGTGTGACGCTAGTGATTTTGCTGTTGGAGTTGTTTTAGGACAAAGGGTTGAAAAGAAGTTGAATGTCATCCACTATGCCAGCAAGACACTTGATAGTGCTCAAAAGAATTATGCTACTACCGAGAACGAATTCTTGGCAGTGGTGTTTGCTTGTGATCAGTTTAGACCGTATATTGTTGATTCTAAAGTTATTATTCATACTGACCATGCTGCCATTAAGTATCTTATGCAGAAAAAGGACGCCAAACCAAGACTCATTAGATGGGTACTCCTTCTTCAAGAATTTGATTTGCAGATTGTCGATAGAAAAGGAGAAGACAATCCGGTGGCGGATAATATTTCAAGGATGGAAGATATCCCGCACGATCCTATTCCAGTCAACGAAAGTTTCCCAGATGAACAACTTGATGTTGTAAAAGTACAATCTCATTCCGACCCTTGGTTTGCAGATTATGCTAATTTTATCGTTGCAAATTTTTTGCCTCTAGGTTTTACATTTCAAAAGAGGAAGAAATTCTTCACGGATTTGAGGCACTACTTTTGGGATGATCCACATCTTTTCAAAGAGGCTCCGGATGGGATCATGAGAAGATGTATACCGGAGCACGAGCAGCGGGACGTTCTTCGACAATGTCACGATAGTCCCTATGGAGGACATCATGCCGGTCAAAGGACCGCACATAAAGTTTTACAATCAGGTTTTTATTGGCCTACTCTTTATAAGGACGCCCGAAGGTACGTTCTATCTTGTGATAAGTGTCAGAGAGTTGGTAACATTAGCAGGAGAAATGAGATGCCTATGAATTACTCACTAGTGATCGAACCTTTCGATTGCTGGGGTTTTGATTTTATGGGTCCTTTTCCTCCTTCACCCAAGTACACAGACATCTTAGTTGCTGTTGATTATGTAACCAAGTGGGTTGAAGCAATCCCCACCGAGAGTACTGATCACAAGACATCTTTGAAAATGCTCAAGGATGTAATTTTTCCTAGGTATGGAGTACCAAGGTACCTCATGACAGATGGAGGGTCACACTTCACACATGGTGCTTTTAGGAAAGCTCTAGCCAAGTACGATGTCCATCATAGGATTGCATCACCGTACCACCCTCAAAATAGTGGGCAAGTTGAGCTCACCAATAGGGAGATCAAGTTGATCTTACAGAAGACAGTAAACAGTTCTAGAAAGGACCGGTCAAAGAAGTTAGGAGATGCTTTGTGGGCGTATAGAACTTCTTACAAAAACCCCATGGGCATGTCTCAATATAAAATGGTCTATTGCAAGGCTTGCCATTTATCATTAGAGTTAGAGCACAAGGCTTTCTAGGCTGTCAGAGAGCTAAATGCTGACCCAAAGTTAGCTGGTGAAAAGCGTCTCATGAACTTGACTTCTCTAGATGAGTGGAGGAGTGAAGTTTACGAGAGCTCTAAAATGTTCAAGGAAAAGGTAAAGAAGTAGCACGATAAAAGAATTCTGAAACGTGAATTTAATGTTGGTGATAAAGTTTTGTTGTTTAGATCTCGTTTCAGGTTTTCTCCAGGTAAACTACTTTCCAGATGGGAAGGACCTTTTCTTATCGAAGAAGTATATCGGTCTGGTGCAATCAAGATCAACAATTTCGAAGGCACCAAACCTCAAGTTGTGAATGGACAAAGACTCAAACATTATATGGCAGGTGATCCAATCAATGTGGATGTAAACATGATATATATAAGAACTCATGAAGAGCATGTTGCAGCCCAGTTTCAGACTCCCGTAGGAGCAGAATAAGAAAAGGTATATATTACGGTAAGGAAACATCGTGAACGTCAATAAAAGTTTACTTTTCAAAGTTTTTGCAAAATTAGGAAAATTCCAAGCCCAAGTGGAGCCGGAGAGGAACTCCAGGGGGCCCAGGAGGCCTCCTGGCCGCGCCAGGCACCCTTCTGGGTGCCCTGGACTCCGACTCCGACTCCACCTAGGCTTGAAACCTTCCTTCTGTTGCGGAAATTTTTGCTATATATTTTCCCCGATAGTCCCAGCACCGTATATCTCGATTTTGCGTGTTTTCTTTCTCGGTCTGTTTCTGCCAGGGTGAAAAGATGTTGCTAGAGATGTCTTCTTGTGGCTCGAGCGGAGAGGACTTCTTGGGATGGCATCTACGTCATTTTCAGAAGGATCTTAATCAAGGGAAGCACGTTGATTGGGCTACCGAAGAAGAAATTGCCGCAAGACAAGCGAAGATGGAGCGCTCCGTGAGAGAGGAAGTCAAGACTATCACTGCCCAACAACAAGGGGGTCCAAGCAATCCCATCATGGTGGGATCTGTCCAACCTCAATATGATCTTTCTCTTAATCTTTCAGGGCCCTCCACTTCACTTGAATATCAACGCATGCTTTCCACCATCTCTGAGGCCTACCGCATCACCAACCAACTCATTGAAGATTTCCGTGTACTAAAAATACAAGTGGAAGTCTTGGAGTTCGAGAACCAAACCCTTCGCCATGTCATCAGGGATTTGAAGAAACAACCACAATAAGAATGAGGAGTAAATCTCCTCGGGTAATGGCATCCCCTCAGCTTGTTCCAAGCTTGGGGGTCTTTATCTTTATCTTTGTCTTTAGCAGTCAAGAAGAGTCGTATCATGTCTAGGGAAGTTACTTTATGAAATAGGTGTTGCTTTGAGGTCTATCACTCCTTTTGTGGAGAGCTTTGTATCCGTGAGTGTGCGGTCGTCTATGAAGGAATATTAATGAGAAGTCTATTGGTTTCTTCGCTGCACTCGGTATTCTCTTCACGCAATCGACATTATGAGCTGATTCTTATGGGGAGTATTGACCTTATATCAGGTATGGCTTCGAAAACTTTATTTAAATCTTGGCAAGTATAGCTTTGGTCATAACAACAAGCATGTTTTTCTCAAAGTAGCGACATAGCCAAAACCTTTGTGTTATTATGCTTGAAGTGTTATGTTGACAAGGAAGACAACTTGATGTTTCGTGCTAGTTTTAATGTTTATGTTTTGTATTTCTTGCATCTAAGTTGTCATCAATTGTCTGGTCTCTCAAAGCCTTGCTAGGCAAAACTCTGTACTAAGCGGAATTCTGCTTGTACTTCCATACCCAGAAACCAACATCTTCCACTTGAGTCCACCATACCTTCCTATTTGTGGTATTCCACTACCACTCCTAAAGTATATAATTTATGTGCTATCTCTAGATGTTGAAAATCTTCTGTTTTGTGCCACTGATTCAGCTCATGAGGAAGTGGTGGGTAACCCATGATCTTCTTAATTTGGACAAGTTTTATCTTGGGATTGCTTGCCTAATCTGCAAACCCCTAATACGAGAAGGGACTGGCATGAGTGCCCAGCTCGTAAAAGATAAATACTAACGCACAAGTTCCTTCGCCCATTTATGAGTGATAAACAAAGGAATTTAAGGGGATGTGATCGTCCCCACATGGGAGACGTTCCTCGAAACTTGTCCAAATGATGAAGTGAGTGAGTTATCTATCAGCAGTCGTTGAAGGATCATGCACCTCCCAAAAGTCTGTTTTTATTCTGTTTGATCTAGAGATGGCACATGAGTTTTCCCTGCTTACCCTTTGGCATGGGTTTTATCCTTTATTTTGTGCTGAGTCAGTCCTTCCTATTTCCTTCCTTCTTAAGAGAGAACAGACACTTGATGTTAATAAATATTCTTGCGTACAAAGCTGCATTGAAAGTTAGCATGTTACGTAAACATCTTCCTTTGTGTAAACATGTGCACTTCTTGACTAATAACTTGTTCTTTCCAAAGCTTCAACTGGTTCTATTATAAGTGAAACAGCAAAAGTAAAAGTTATTAATTGTTCCTTGACCAAGGCTATGTTTGCCATGATTTGATGAGTTTTCCAGGTCCTACTTTGTTATAATTGGTACTACGTTCTCATAAGGACCTTATGACTTGAGGTTGCTGTTGAGGATGCTTCAGTTTGGTGAGAAATCTTGCTGCTTCTTGTCTGTATTCTTTTATCGACGTTTCACTCTCAAAACTTGTGGACAGGTTTACCGAGCTCAGTAATCGCTTGGGTACAAGCTTGGGGGAGTTGATACGTCCAAAAAGCATCACTATTTTATATCGTAATTTCATCCTATTCATTGATATATTTGTATGGCCCGATATGCGGTACTGTTCCAGATCTAGGTGTTTCCACCCAGATCCGGGGACGAAGCACATATCGCTCCCACCGCGACATATGACATAGCCATATGCCCTGGATTTCCAACATGATATCACAACATTACAAATACAGGATACAACATCTCATACAATCGGCATACAACTTCCTTAAATACAATACAACAGCGGAAGATACATGTCTGAGTACAGACTACAAGCAAACCCTGAAAAGAGTTTGGGGGTAGTATCATGTGTACAGAGGTACTCAGCATCCAACTGTAGTGGTCATCTGACCCAGCAAGGACTTCATCACTCGTCATTCTAGGACAACTAGTAGTTTACGGTAAGGAAGAGGTAAGTGGTGAGGTTGCTGCCGCACTAGCATTTATGAAGTGGCTAACGATCTAGAGAGTAAGATAAGAAGCCAAGCATTCGATGAGGAATCGCATCCAACAAGTCTTGCTATCAACTACTACGCAAACATAACACCTATCTTGTCCTTGTCCTCCTCTTCGCATCCCGACGAAGAAGAAGCAGTCAAGGCACACACACGTTGATCAAGTTATATAAGATTATCTCAGTTGTTGTTGTCTATGAACAAGGAGTAGGTCTCAAGTCGTCCATAACCGTGGACACGGCTTCTCGAAAAGATTTAACCCTGCAGGGGTGTACCAACTACCCATTACGAGGCTCCGCACGCACGCCCATCTCTCTCAGTTGCTACCCATCACAGGCAACCATTTTATGATTTAGTTCCAAGAGATCCGAAACGACAAGTCCCTCTAGCTAACAACGAACAATTCCGGGTGGCCCCCGGTGAGACGACATCCAGCTCAGGAGCCGGCCACACTCTCGATCTGGTCTCTACCGTATGACTCCAGGTTTGGATTGTCGGTTAATCACACATGGGACAACCGGGTCCTCAGCCGGTCATGATGGGCTAGCAAGGGAACTATGTCCTCACTGGTCCGGGTTGGTTTAAAAACTACTGGCGTACGACCAGCACACACACGGTTTCAAATGGTAAATCAGCTTGGGCCACCACTAGAAATGCTTGAAGCTAGGTAGGTAAGAAAAGGGGACCCCATAAAATCCCACACGCGGTTAGGCACGCTCAGTCTTAAAACCAATACCCGGAACTCGGATCCTAGGTGACTCGAATGGAACAAAGCGTCGGGGCGGGATAGCCTAGACCTTCCATCCTTCGTCGAATATAGTCAACATTATAATAATCAAATCATCAACAATAATATTAATAATGTGATATCCCCAAAACTAAGGAGTAACAGGGTAACATCGTAGCATCCTAAGCATGCATACTAAGCAGGGGATGAGCAACGAGCAATGGTAAGATAGCAGTACAAGGTTTGCTGGGAAGGGACATGGCTGTATCGGTTTGAAAGAGGCTGTAAACATGTGGTAGGATCAAACATCGAACCTAGCCTAGACTAGCATGCAAACCGCTGGTTGAAATAGAATGGATCATAAGTAATGTATAGTCCTTGCCTGTTGATAAGTCGAGTTCCGAAGGTGTAGTCGATCGCGCGCTCGCATTGTCTCCGGGAGGTACCCGCGGAAGCACACAATACGGATAAACACTGGGAAGAAATCAACGAGCAAGCATCTATTACTACGAGGCAAACACGAGCAAGCATCAACAAGAAGCAACACGAGACATCGCACCTACCGTCGAGAGCGGTTACTAACGATTTAAGTGGAGTACTCGTCACACACGACGATACCACACGTTTACGGTGGTTCAAGTTGTTTAGCTACAGGTGATCATCCAACGGTTATTAACATGGCAACTCAAGCAAGCATGGCATAGCACACAAGCATGTCAAGAGGTGAAGCACAAAGTAAACTATCTATGCTAGTCAATTTAAGTGAGGCACAACCTAAACATGGCATACACTAAGTGCCGCACGACAATTAAAGGATTAGGTACTGTTCTCCCCTAAACCATATTTTAGGTTGGTTAACAACAACAAACAATAGCATAAACACAAAGTACACTAAAAACTAATCAAGTTACATATAAAGAACACCCCCAAACGGAGTTACGGTTAAAAAGACATAAGCAAGACAAGTTACGGGCACAAACTGCCAACATCACGAAGCACACTTTAGAGCAATGCATAAATAGGATAATGAATGCAAACATGCTCAAAAAAGATATGAAATTAAACTAGACATGAGAAGGAAGGCATGGCAAACGAATCATGCAAAAAGGCATCATAGATCAAAAGATATTAAGCAAACAACATGGCATCGCAAAGTAACAGACTTAGTGTAAAACTGAGGTGGCTGTCAACAACAGCAGCATAGCAACTTTGGAGCTAAATAACTATATTACCGGTAATCCTAACATGAAGATGAAATACATGGGATGAAAGTAGACATGATGCTTAACAATATGCAATTGGAATCACTCAATTCCGATAAATGGTCGCGACACACTCGTCGACCGAAGTTGCAACAAAATAACAGTTTCAGCAACCACAGCACAAAAACATCAGGATCACCACTTTGGAGCAAGATTTAATATAGCTACAGCACCCAAACATGACAAGTTAAAGCATGGAAATGAAGTACACATGATGCTTAACACATAGGAGAAATAATCAATGCAATAGGCGTCATGGATGAGTCACAATCATCATGCAAAGTTGCAACAAAATATTAACAGCAGCACTTAACAGGAATTTGTAGCAGTTTAACGGCCTGATGCCCACTTTAGCACACAATTACACAATCAAGATGAGCTCAAATGAAAATTCTCACAAAAGATGAAATAAATTACACACAATTCTAAGCAACTTTCGTTTTGGGGGCACGTTCATCGGAGCTACGGATCAACGGGAAATCGCAGTGCAAAACGGGATCACCAGCAAAAATTAAAAGACTTAGCAGAAATTTTAGAGGTGTACAGAGAAAAAGAAAAAAAAATCAACCTCATGGGCTGAGGCCCAAGTCGGCCTGGGAGGTGACTGGGCTGCGGAGGCGGCTGGGCCAGGCCGCTGGATCTGGCCTCACAGGCCGGATCTGGCTGGCTGGGCCGGCCCATGTGGCGCCGGTCAACGCGAGCGGGCGGGGTCGCTAGAACGGGCCCGTGCCCCGATCCCGTCGGCCGGCGGCGGCGCTGCTCCGGCCGAGCACCACGGAAACCGACGACGACGCGAGCCGGCGTGGAGGAGAGGCGGGACGGCCCCGAGGCCGGGTGCAGGGCACACGATGGAGGCCTCGCCGGAGGGCTCCCGTGGCGGCGCAGCAGAGGCAGCCGACGGCGGCTCGGCTCGACCCCGTCCATGGCGGCGGCGCGTCCACCTGCGGTAGAGGGAAAGAGGGAGGTGAGAGGGGATTCGAGGAAGGAGAGAAGGGGAGGCGCGGGGGAGGAGGTCACCGGGGCGGCGGCCGGTCACCGGAGACGGGCGGCGCGACGCTCGGGAGGAGAGGAGCTCCACGGATGGCGGCGCCTGGATGGGCCGCGGCGGGCCACGGTGGCGGCTCCAGGCCCCTGCGGGGCCCGGATCGGCTGGGAGCGCGGTGGAGGCGCGATCTGGACCGCAGATCACCGGATCTGACGGCCAGAAAGACCTGGGGGCTAGGGTTTCGCAGATCTGGGGCTGTGGGGCAAAATTGGGGTGTTCTGGAGGGGGGTGGCTGCAAATTTTGGCTAGGGAAACCCTAATTGGCTGGTTTGGGAGGTGGGGGTTATTATATAGGCAGGTTGGCTGGCCAGTTGACGCAAACGCCCTCGGTACCCCTCTCGCGTGTCCGGTTATTGCGTTCGTGACCGCATAGACTCTGTACGGACTCCGATTCCGACGAAATCTCAAACCACGCGCTTAGCGCGTCGAGCCCGTCTATCGTACCTCACTGCGGTGACATTTCGACAACATTTTTCGGCGCCCCAATAAAATAATCCGTTTATTAAATAAATGGGTTTTTCGATCCGGTGGCGATGGCTGGAATTGTGTCGGTAGTGACGGTGCTCGGGGGAAACCCCCGTGTCGCAAGGTCATGTGCCGTGGTGGAAAAGGGGTCGGTCACGCATCCGATACGAGAATAAGGGGGAGAAATATTCACCGATTGTTATTTCGGTGAAGCAAACACTGCAAACAACTCAGACAATCAAATAATTCACACCGAAAACAAAAATTTTAATTTTTGTGAAAACTGGGCTGTTACAATATTCCACTTTAAAGTATTGTTCTTATGTTGTTTTGGCTTGTTTTACACAGTTTACAACTTTCCGGTGCCGAAGCAGCAGAACCAGAATTCAGCGGTGAAAAGTGGACACCAAGTTGTTGAAACAGATCAAGTCCAAATGCGATGAAAATTTACGGTGATCGTTTTTACGAATATTGACTGGGGATCACCGAGGATGGAGGTGAGGGGACCCACCAAGCAGCCAGAATGGTGCCTGGCGCGGTCCCCCTCTTGGTCACGCCAGGCACCCTCCTGGATGCATGGTGGCCCCCCTCGGTGCCCCCTCTCGCCTATAAGACCCCCCTTGGGTGAAAACCCTAAGTATAGAAGAGTTTCCGTATTTTGCCACCGCCACGGGGCGGAAACCTACAGAGGAGAAAAGCCATCTCCGGAGGGCAGATTCCGCCGGGGAGATCACCTCCCAGAAGGGGAGATCGTCGCCGTCATCATCATCATCGTCACGGGCATCATTGAGATCATCATCAACATCATCCCCAACATCAGCACAATCTCCATCTCCATCCCATCTCATCTCACAATTGCAACTTGTGTTGTAATCCGTACTATCTATCCCCTCTACTCTGTTGGTGTTGATTACTACTTTGTGGTGAATGCTATTGAGTTTTGTTGGAGAAATATCATTGTGTCCAGATTGTTTGCCACCCATCTATCACCTCTGATCATTATCTCTTTTATGTCTTGTGAGTAGTTACTTTAGTTCTTGAGAACATGGGAGAAGTCTAGTTATTAGTAGTCATATGATGTTCAAGTATTATGTGTTGTTTGATATTTAAGTTGTGTTGTTATTTCTCTAGTGGTGTTATGTGAGTCGAACACTTAACACTTCACCTTTCATGGGACGAGAGGAATACATTGTGCACAAAGGATGCTTATGGTGGGTTGCCGGAGTGATAGAAACATGAACCCCAGTTCGCACACTTTTACACAAGGGAGTTATGAATCCTTGATCGTAATGTTGTGGTTAGGCTTATGCCTTAATTACTACCTTGTATTTGCGGATGCTTGCAAGGTGTGTAATCATAAGAGTACACTTATCTTAGTCTAGAAGGTGTACTAGCATTGATCCACCCACCAACACTTATCAACACAATACATATTACTTGGCGAAGTATGGTGAAAGTAACTTGACTATCTCTCCCGTGTGTTCTCGAGGACGCTTTAGCTTTTATCAGTTTAGTTCCTAGGATTATCCTTGTGAAAGGATTGGGCCACTTGCTACTCCTCAGTTACCCTGTTTACTTTGCTTGTCTTTTACTTTTCTGTTGCTTAAACCAAAAACCCCTAAATATTTACCTTTGAGTGTGTGCAGCCTTTCCTTATCCAGTGTCACTTATCAACACTTTCTACTCCTCGTGGGATCGACATCCTTATTTATCGAAAAGCTACAATTGATCCCCTAGACTTGTGGGTTATCAAGAATCGTTTATTGGCGCGGTTAACGGGGGAGGAAACCCAACTAAACCTATTAACTTCTCCACCATCACTTAGGGATGAACTGCTCAGACGCCGCTTTATACTCGTCGTACGCGAGGTCATACGCTGCCTTGGCCTCGGTGTAGAAAAATCCTCCGCCCTTTTCAGTGCCTGCTACCGCCGCTTTGGCGGCTTGGAGAGTCGTCTCGGCGGCACAAAGCTTGGAGGAGGCAGGCGAAATATGCTCGCTCAGTTGGAGGAAGTCCATCCACGAGCGGTCCCCATAATCGCCGCCGTCGCCGCCGCCGCCGATGGGGATGAATAGAGACCTGGTGGAACTACATGCCCGAGCATCGGGCGGGCCTGCGCAGATAGCCTCGTTTCATTGAGGGCTCCCAACACCGCCCGTACCACTTGCCATGGAAATAGCTCGCTGGAGATGAAGGAAATAAAACAAAGAAGGGTTTTGAGATAATTCTCCTCGCGAAGTACATATAGGCGGTTCGAATGTATTCCACATGATAAAATAAAAACAACCGTTGGCAATGCAAAGTATAGGGTAATCCATGCAAAACATTATGTGCATTTCCTAGGCATTAAATGAATTGAAATTCAGTTTAGCATTGCGAACGACTAAAACAGTGCACGAAAATGGTTTAAAAAATCAACATGTGGTTCCTCTGTGCATTGGTAAGTGTTTTGCAACGAATGTGGTGATATTTCACAGATCTAAGCGGCGATATCCAACCGTGAACGCGACATTCATTCGTTTAAAAATTCCAGAAATTTTTTAATAGGTCTGGAAAAATTGAAACTTGGCAGGGTGTCGTCATATCACTTCAGTATGCAGGGGAAAAATATGATATGATTGTACAACTTTTATGATATGCACTCTGTAGAAACCGTACTATCCCCGAAGAAGAGTTGTGGTTTCAAGGTGGAATGAATCGTATTCGAATGTATGTTCTCATTTGCTTCATCTTTTGACGTCTAGTTTTTTTCTACAATGACCATAGACCCAACCATCTCATGTTCTACAATATGAATTTTTTTCTGGATAGTTCGCTATTTTTAACGCATTACGTGCATTTCCTAGACATTAAATGGAATAAAATTCAGATTAGCATTGTGAACGACTAAAACAGTGCACGAAAATGGTTTGAAAAATCAACATGTGGTTCCTCGGTGCATTGGTAAGTGTTTTGCAGGGAATGAGATGACATTTCAAAGATCTAAGAGACGATATTTAACAGTAAACGCGACATTCATTTGTTTAAAAATTCCATAATTTTTTTATCAGATCTGAAAATTTTGAAACTTGACAGGGTGTCATCATATCACTTCAGTATGTCGGGAAAAGATATGATACGGTTGTACAACTTGTATTACGTACAGCCTTTAGAAACTGAAATATCCCTGAAGAAGAGTCATGGTTTCAAGGTGGAATGAATCGTATTCAAATGTATGTTCTCATTTGCTTCATCTTTTAAGCTTGAGTTTTTTTCTACAGTGAGCATAGACCCAACCATCTCACGTCCTACAATATGAATTTTTTCCTAGATAGTGTGCTATTTTTAACGCATTATGTGCATTTCTAGGCATTAAATGGATTAAAATTCAGATTAGCACTGCGAATGACTAAAATAGTGGACAAAAAGGGTTTGAAAAAACAACATGTGGTTCCTCAGTGCATTAGTAAGTGTTTTGCAGCGAATGAGATGACATTTCAAAGATCTAAGCGCCGATATCCAACCATGAACGTGACATTCATTCATTTAAAAAATTTAGAAATTTTTTATTAGGTCTGAAAATTTTGAAACATGGCAGGGTGTCATCATATCACTTTAGTATGCCGGGGAAAAAATATGATACGATTGTACAACTTGTATGATGTGCACACTTTAGAAACCGAACTATCCTCGAAGAAGAGTCGTGATTTCAAGGTGGAATGAATCGTATTCGAATGTATGTTCTCATTTACTTCATCTTTTGACCTCTAGTTTTTTTGCTACAGTGACCATAGAACCAACCATCTCACGTGCTACAATATGAATTTTTTGCTGTATAATTTGCTATTTTGCACGCATTACGTGCATTTCTAGGCACTAAATGGATTAAATTCAGATTAACATTGCGAACGACTAAAATAGTGCACGAAAATTGTTTGAAAAATCAACATGTGGTTCCTCATTGCATTGGTAAGTGTTTTGCAACGAATGGGATGGAATTTCAAAGATCTAAGCGGAGATATCGAACCGTGAACACGACATTCATTCGTTTAAAAATTCCAGAAAATATTATTAGGTCTAAAAGTTTTGAAACTTGGCTGGGTGTCTTCATATAACTTCAGTATGCCGGGGAAAAATATGATACGATTGTACAACTTGTTGATGTGCACCCTTTAGAAATCGAACTACCCCCGGAAAAGAGTCGTGGTTTCAAGGTGGAATGAATCGTGTTCGAATGTATGTTCTCATTTGTTTCATCTTTTGACCTCTAGTTTTATTTCTATAGTGACCATAGACCCAACCATCTCACGTGCTACAATATGAATTTTTTGCAGGATAGTTTTCTATTTTTAACGCATTACATGAATTTCTAGGCATTAAATGGATTAAAATTCAGATTAGCATTGTGACCGACTAAAATAGTGCATGAAAATGGATTGAAACATCATCATGTAGTTCCTCAGTGCATTGGTAAGTGTTTTGCAGCGAATGAGATGGCATTTCAAGATCTAAGCAGCGATATCCAACCGTTAACGCGGCATTCATTCATTTAAAAATTCCGAAAAAAAATTATTAGGTCTGAAAATTTTGAAACTTGATAGGGTGTCATCATATAACTTCAGTATGCCGGCGAAAAAATATGATGCGATTGTACAACTTGTATGATGTGCACCCTGTAGAAACCGAACTATCCCCAAACAAGAGTTGTGGTGTCAAGGTGGAATGAATCGTATTCGAATGTATGTTCTCATTTGCTTCATCTTTTGACCTTGAGTTTTTTCTATAGTGACCATAGACCCAACCATCTCACGTGGTACAATATGAATTTTTGCTGGATACTTTGCTATTTTTAATGCATTACGTGCATTTCAAGGAATTAAATGGATTAAAATTTAGATTATCATTGCGAACGACTAAAACAGTGCACGAAAATGGTTCGAAAAATCAACATGTGGTTGATACGTCCCACACGTATCTATACTTTCTGCTTGCTCCACGGATGTTTTGGATGATATTGATATGCTTTTGATACACTTTCATACACTTTTGATCATATTTGGACTAACCTATTAATTCAGTGCACCACAGTGCCAATTTTTGTTTTCTGCTATCTTTTTATTTCAGGTTTCCCCCTTATTAAAAGTGCTCCAAAATTTCGGAAAAATCCAATGAAAATCAGCGTACGGGAAACTTCCAGAACCCCGAAGGAGGGCCAGGGGGGCATCTGATACCTAGGCGGCCAAGGGGCATGGCCCCACCCTAGGTCGCGCTAGGGGGGCGCCTCCACCCACTGGTGGGCCCCTGGTTGCTCCCCCCCTTCGCCTATATTTACCTCTCGTCCCGAGACCCTCGAGGACAGAACCATTTTTCACGATCCTTCATCTGTTCCGCCGCTGTCACGCTTGCAAGATCGGCCCGAAAAGGGATCCTACGGTCGGTAAGGCTCTGATACCAAGTTGTAAGGCCCGAAATGCGGTACTGTTCCAGATCTAGGTGTTTCCACCCAGACCCGCGGACGAAGCACATATCGGTCCCACCGCGACATATGACAAAGCCATATGCCCCAGATTTCCAACATGATATCACAACATTACAGATACAAGGATACAACAGCTCATACAATCGGCATACAACTTCCTCAAATACAATACAACAGCGGAAGATACATGTCTGGGTACAGACTACAAGCAAATGCCTAGTGGAAAAGAGAAAAACATCAGTCCCCATAACCACACGGGTCAAGGCCCTCCGCCGGGATCTGCCTAACTAGTCGTCGTCGAGTCTCCGCGTGAAACGTTGATCACCACACCTGTTGTCGATCGAGAACCCTGAAAAGAGTTTGGCGGTAGTATCATGAGTACAGAAGTACTCAGCATCCAACTGTAGTGGTCAACTGACCAAGCAAGGACTTCATCACTCGTCATTCTAGGACAACTAGTAGTTTACGGTAAGGATTGGGTAAGTGGTGAGGTTGCTGCCGCACTAGCATTATGCAGTGGCTAACGATCTAGAGAGTAAGATAAGAAGCCAAGCATTCGATGAGGAATCGCCTCCAACAAGTCTTGCTATCAACTACTTACTCAATCATAACACCTATCCTATCCTTGTCCTCCTCTTCGCATCCCGACGAAGAAGAAGCAGTCAAGGCACACACACACGTTGATCAAGTTATATTAAGATTATCTCAGTTGTTGTTGTCTATGAACAAGGACTAGGTCTCAAGTCGTCCATAACCGTGGACACGGCTTCTCGAAAAGATTTAACCCTGCAGGGGTGTACCAACTGCCCATTACAAGGCTCCGCACACACGTCCATCTCTCTCAGTTGCTACCCATTATAGGCAACCATTTTATGATTTAGTTCCAAGAGATCCGAAACGACAGGTCCCTCTAGCTAACAACGAACAAATCCGGGTGGCCCCCGGTGAGTCGACATCCAGCTCAGGAGCCGGCCGCGCTCTCGATCTGGTCTCTACCGTCTGTCACAGGTTTGGATAGCCGGTTAATCACACATGGGAAACCGGGACCTCAGCCGGACAGAGTGTACCAGCAAGGGAACTATGTCCTCACTGGTCCGGGTTGGTTTGTAAACAACTGGCGGCCGACCAGCACACACACGATTTCAAATGGTAAATCAGCTTGGGCCACCACTGGAAATTTTTGAAGCTAGGTAGGTAAGAAAAGGGGACCCCATAAAATCCCACACGCGGTTAGGCACGCTCGTCAAGAGACACAATACCCGGAACTCGGGTCCTAGGTGACTCGAATGGAACAAAGCGTCGGGGTGGGATAGCCTAGACCTTCCATCCTTCGTCGAGTATAGTCAACATTAATAATAATCATATCGTCAATAACAATATAATAAGGTGATAGCCCAAACCAAGGAGTAACAGGGTAACATCGTAGCATCCTAAGCATGCATACTAAGCAGGGGTTGAGCAACGAGCAATAGTAACATAGCAGTACAAGGTTTGCTGGGAGGGGACATGGCTATATCGGTTTGAAAGAGGATGTAAACATGTGGTAGGATCAAACATCGAACTTAACCTAGACTAGCATGCAAACCGCTGGTTGAAATAGAATGGATCATAAGTAATGTATAGTCCTTGCCTGTTGATAAGTCGGGTTCCGAATGTGTAGTTGATCGCAAGCTCGCAACGTCTTCGAGAGGTACCCGCGGAAGCACACAAGACGGCAAACACTGGAAAGCAATCAGAGAGCAAGCATATATTACTACGAAGCAAACGCGAGCAAGCATCAACAAGAAGGCAACACGAGACATCGCACCTACCGTCGAGAGCGGTTACTAACAGTTTAAGTGGGGTATCGGTCACACACGACGAATACCGCACGTTTACGGTGGTTCAGGTTTCTTAGCTACAGGTGATCAACAAAGTTTGTTAACATGGCATCTCACTCAAGCATGGCATAGCACACAAACATTACAAGAGGTGAAGCATAAATAATCTACCTAAGCTAGTCAATTTAAGTGGGGTGAAATCCTAGACATGGCAAACTATTGCGGACCCCACGATAAAAATGTAATTTGGTACTGTTTTTCCCTGAACAATATTTTATTATTTTATTAGCAAGCAAGAGCAGCATAAACGCAATCTACATGCAATTCTAGTTAAGTTACATATAAGAAACATTTTAATTGGAGCAACAGTTAAAAAGTTATTCCAGTTACAGTTTACAGTGGCAGGCAGTGTAATTAGCAGTCAAACAGCATGTAAACAAAGTCAAACATGGCAACAAGCAACATTTTAATGATCTACGCGAAGAATAGAGCAACTTTCATATAGAAAGTGTCTCCATCGGAGCTACCAGTGAAAAGATATAAGCATCGCAAAATTAAATCAGCACGCAGTTTTTTTTTCCAGACTTAGAAAAGAAAAAGAACAAAATAACAGAATGGAAAAAAATAAAAAAAGGGGCGGCCTGGCCTCACCTAGTGGGCTCGGCCCACTGGCTGGACAGGGGGCGCCCGGCTGGGCTGGCTGGAGAGGCAGGCCTCGGTGTGGTGAGCTGCTGCAGGCCGGCCCACCTGCGGCTGGTGCGTGCGAGGGAGCTCGCCTCGCTCCCGACGGGAGTTGCAGGCGGCGGCGCAGGGGGCTCGCCGGCCGCTTCTCCAGCGGGGCGCGTGACGGAGGGCGGACGGAGGGCGGCGCAGGACGGGTCGAAGCAGGCCGGAACAGAGGCGCGGGGGAGGTGCGGCGGCCGGTGCGGATCCGTGCGCGGCGGCTCGAGCCCGAGCTCGCCGGCATCCATGGCGGCCGCGGCTCTTCGGGCGTCCTGGACAAGGAGAGGAAGAGGGAGGTGAGAGGAGAAGGGAGAAGGAGGCACGGGAGGAGAGGAGACCTGCGGGGGTGCGGCGGCCCGTGGCTTCTTGCCGGCGGCTGCGGCCGTGGAGGCGCCCGGCGCGTGGAGGCAGGAGGAGAGAGGAGAGAGGAGTGGGGTGGCCAGGGTGCTGATGTGGCGCGTCCTGGAGCCGTCCATCTCGCGGATCGACGGTTGAGAGCGACCAGGAGCTAGGGTTGACGAACATGGGGGCTAAATTGGGCAGATCTGAGATAGATCAGGGGGGTGGCTGCAATTTTGTGGCTAGGGAAACCTTAGAAAGGGGTGGGAGTGTGGTGGTCTTTATATAGGTCCCGGTAGCTGGCAGTTTGCAAAAACATCCCTGGTTTTTCTCTCGCCCGCGCGGTGCTCACGTTTCTGACCGCCGGGGGTCCGCAGTACCTCCGATTCAGGTAAAACTTCGAACTGCGCGATCAGCACGTCGAGCCGGAGGCGTTCACCTCGCGCTGGAACTTTTCCGAGAACACTTTCCGACGCGCTATAAAAATAACCCGTTTAATTATTAAACGGGGTTTTTCGTTTCGTTGGCTGCGGCTGGTCTCGTGCGGTTTTCGCGACGGTGATCGGGCGAAACCCGGTGTTGCAAAGGTCGAGTGTCAGGGTGGCATGGGTCGGTCTCCGTCCGGTACGAGATAAGAGGGGGGGAAAATAATCGCCGATTGATAAATCGGGGATGCAAACACCGCATACAAATCAGACAATCAAACAATTCACACCGAAAACAAAAATTTTAATTTTTGTGAAATCTGGGCTTTTACAATACAACACCACCAACAAGGGATCTCGTCCCGAGATCCAGTACGATCCGGGGGAGAGGGGGGAAGAGAAAAGAGAGTCGACGATTCTTCAACACCACCAACAAGGGACTCTGCTCCAGTCAATGTCGAGCTTCCGTCGAGAAACTTTCCGCAGAGAGATAACATCGTCGAAAATACGAAACCGTCGGTGTCAAGAGGAGGAACGACAGTTGAAAGCGAACATCAAGGGAAGCATTCTCATTGTAATTGTGAAGATACTGGGAAAGAGGACTAAAGCCAACAGATGACCAAGATGTAAACCAGAGTTGGAAGAAATAAAGGTACTACAAGATTTCCCAACCTGAGATCGGAATCGAGACAATACGCTGCAAGCAAGGCATTGTAACGGTTCCGATACTCCACACACTCGAGATCCTAAAGATTGAAAGGGGATAAGTCGAGAGTAAAACACTTACGACACTTGTCCTGACCAGAGCAAGGGTAAGGAGTAAAAGATTCCTACTCTCCGATAACTAACTTAGTAGCTACAAAATAGTTTTTGTCTAGACTCGACTTCGGCCCGAAAAGGGATCCTACGGTCGGTAAGGCTCTGATACCAAGTTGTAAGGCCCGAAATGCGGTACTGTTCCAGATCTAGGTGTTTCCACCCAGACCCGCGGACGAAGCACATATCGGTCCCACCGCGACATATGACAAAGCCATATGCCCCAGATTTCCAACATGATATCACAACATTACAGATACAAGGATACAACAGCTCATACAATCGGCATACAACTGCCTCAAATACAATACAACAGCGGAAGATACATGTCTGGGTACAGACTACAAGAAAATGCCTAGTGGAAAAGAGAAAAACATCGGTCCCCATAACCACACGGGTCAAGGCCCTCCGCCCGGATCCGCCTAACTAGTTGTCGTCGAGTCTTCGCGTGAAACGTCGATCACCACACCAGTTGTCGATCGAGAACCCTGAAAAGAGTTTGGCGGTAGTATCATGAGTACAGAAGTACTCAGCATCCAACTGTAGTGGTCAACTGACCAAGCAAGGACTTCATCACTCGTCATTCTAGGACAACTAGTAGTTTACGGTAAGGATTGGGTAAGTGGTGAGGTTGCTGCCGCACTAGCATTATGCAGTGGCTAACGATCTAGAGAGTAAGATAAGAAGCCAAGCATTCGATGAGGAATCGCCTCCAACAAGTCTTGCTATCAACTACTTACGCAATCATAACACCTATCCTATCCTTGTCCTCCTCTTCGCATCCCGACGAAGAAGAAGCAGTCAAGGCACACACACACGTTGATCAAGTTATATTAAGATTATCTCAGTTGTTGTTGTCTATGAACAAGGACTAGGTCTCAAGTCGTCCATAATCGTGGACACGGCTTCCCGAAAAGATTTAACCCTGCAGGGGTGTACCAACTGCCCATTACAAGGCTCCGCACGCACGTCCATCTCTCTCAGTTGCTACCCATTATAGGCAACAATTTTATGATTTAGTTCCAAGAGATCCGAAACGACAGGTCCCTCTAGCTAACAACGAACAAATCCGGGTGGCCCCCGGTGAGTCGACATCCAGCTCAGGAGCTGACCGCGCTCTCGATCTGGTCTCTACCGTCTGTCGCAGGTTTGGATAGCCGGTTAATCACACATGGGAAACCGGGCCCTCAGCCGGACAGAGTGGACCAGCAAGGGAACTATGTCCTCACTGGTCCGGGTTGGTTTGTAAACAACTGGCGGCCGACCAGCACACACACAATTTCAAATGGTAAATCAGCTTGGGCCACCACTGGAAATGTTTGAAGCTAGGTAGGTAAGAAAAGGGGACCCCATAAAATCTCACACGCGGTTAGAAACGCTCGTCAAGAGACACAATACCCGGAACTCGGGTCCTAGGTGACTCGAATGGAACAAAGCGTCGGGGTGGGATAGCCTAGACCTTCCATCCTTCGTCGAGTATAGTCAACATTAATAATAATCATATCATCAATAATAATATAATAAGGTGATAGCCCAAACCAAGGAGTAACAGGGTAACATCGTAGCATCCTAAGCATGCATACTAAGCAGGGGCTGAGCAACGAGCAATAGTAACATAGCAGTACAAGGTTTGCTGGGAGGGGACATGGCTGTATCGGTTTGAAAGAGGATGTAATCATGTGGTAGGATCAAACATCGAACTTAACCTAGACTAGCATGCAAACCGCTGGTTGAAATAGAATGGATCATAAGTAATGTATAGTCCTTGCCTGTTGATAAGTCAGGTTCCGAATGTGTAGTTGATCGCAAGCTCGCAACGTCTTCGAGAGGTACCCGCGGAAGCACACAAGACGGCAAACACTGGAAAGCAATCAGAGAGCAAGCATATATTACTACGAAGCAAACGCGAGCAAGCATCAACAAGAAGGAAACACGAGACATCGCACCTACCGTCGAGAGCGGTTACTAACAGTTTAAGTGGGGTATCGGTCACACACGACGATTACCGCACGTTTACGGTGGTTCAGGTTGCTTAGCTACAGGTGATCAACAAAGGTTGTTAACGCGGCATCTCACTCAAGCATGGCATAGCACACAAACATTACAAGAGGTGAAGCATAAATAATCTACCTAAGCTAGTCAATTTAAGTGGGGTGAAGTCCTAGACATGGCAAACTATTGCGGACCCCACGATAAAAATGTAATTTGGTACTGTTTTGCCCTGAACAATATTTTATTATTTTATTAGCAAGCAAGAGCAGCATAAACGCAATCTACATGCAATTCTAGTCAAGTTACATATAAGAAACATTTTAATTGGAGCAACAGTTAAAAAGTTATTCCAGTTACAGTTAAAGTGGCAGGCAGTGTAATTAGCAGTCAAAAAGCATGTAAACAAAGTCAAACATGGCAACAAGCAACATTTTAATGATCTACGCGAAGAATAGAGCAACTTTCATATCGAAAGTGTCTCCATCGGAGCTACCGGTGAAAAGATATAAGCATCGCAAAATTAAATCAACACGCAGTTTTTTTTCCAGACTTAGAAAATAAAAAGAAAAAAATAACAGATGGGAAAAAATAAAAAAAGGGGCGGCCTGGCCTCACCTAGTGGGCTCGTCCCACTGGCTGGACAGGGGGGGGTGGCTGGGCTGGCTGGAGAGGCAGGCCTCGGTGTGGTGGGCTGCTGCAGGCCGGCCCACCTGCGGCTGGTGCGTGCGAGAGAGCTCGCCTCGCTCCCGACGGGAGTTGCAGGCGGCGGCGGAGGGGGCTCGCCGACCTCTGCTCCAGCGGGACGCGTGACGGAGGGCGGACGGAGGGCGGCGCAGGACGGGTCGGAGCAGGCCGGAACGGAGGCCGGGGGAGGTGCGGCGGCCGGTGCGGATCCGTGCGCGGCGGCTCGAGCCCGAGCTCGCTGGCATCCATGGCGGCCGCGACTCTTCGGGCGTTCTGGACAGGGAGAGGAAGAGGGAGGTGAGAGGAGAAGGGAGAAGGAGGCACGGGAGGAGAGGAGACCTGCGGGGGTGCGGCGGCCGGTGGCTGTTCGCCGGCGGCTGCGGCCGTGGAGGCGCCCGGCGCGTGGAGGCGGGAGGAGAGAGGAGAGAGGAGTGGGGTGGCCAGGGTGCTTACGTGGCGCGTCCTGGAGCTGTCCATCTCGCGGATCGACGGTCGAGAGCGACCAGGAGCTAGGGTTGACGAAAATGGGGGCTAAATTGGGCAGATCTGAGATAGATCAGGGGGGGTGGCTGCAATTTTGTGGCTAGGGAAACCTTAGAAAGGGGTGGGAGTGTGGTAGTCTTTATATAGGTCCCGGTGGCTGGCAGTTTGCAAAAACATCCCCGGTTTTTCTCTCGCGCGCGCGGTGCTCACGTTTCTGACCGCCGGGGGTCCGTAGTACCTCCGATTCGGGTAAAACTTCGTACTGCGCGATTAGCACGTCGAGCCGGAGGCGTTCACCTCGCGCTGGAACCGTTCCGAGAACACTTTCCGACACGCTATAAAAATAACTTGTTTAATTATTAAACGGGGTTTTTCGTTCCGTTGGCTGCAGCTGGTCTCGTGCGGTTTTCGCGACGGTGATCGGGCGAAACCGGTGTCGCAAAGGTCGAGTGTTAGGGTGGCATGGGTCGGTCTCCGTCCGGTATGAGATAAGAGGGGGGAAAAATAATCGCCGATTGATAAATCAGGGATGCAAACACCGCAAAAAAATCAGACAATCAAACAATTCACACCGACAACAAAATTTTTAATTTTTGTGAAATCTGGGCTGTTACAATTACCATGCAACGGAGGCACATAAGAGCTAAGGTAAGCTCTCCAATGGAACTAGTGGGGTGCATCCAACTTGCTTCCTCATGAAGACCTAGATCTCATTTGAGGAGGCTCATCCTTGGAATAGGAAAGCCAAGTTCTGTAGTGTAAGGGTCCCCACATAGTTATGCATGAATGATAATCTCTATGGAGTACAAATAAGGAAATGGAGTACGAGTGTGGATCTTTCAAAAGGAATAGTAGTGTTGCCCCCTTCTCTCTTTTTATTTATTTTCTCTTTCTCTTTTTTCTATTTTTTTGTATATTTGTGGCCTCTTTGACTCTTTCTATTTATCTCTCATTTGTCCTCTTTGGGATCTTTTAATTTGTTCTCTTTGGGATCTTTTCCTCACTTAAGGGAAACACTCTATATTTTACAAGAATATAGAAGATTTTCACACTTTACAAGAAGTACTCAACATAAAGAAAGATGAAAACTATCATGATGTATGCAAATGTATGTCTCTGCGAGTGTAGCAGGGTATGCAATGATACTAGCGCGTCATGTAGCAATAATGAGGGCAAAGCCCAACTATCATGTGGCTCCTCGATCAATCAAAAGCATGTATGACATGAAGATCAAGTCATGAGATGGTGGATGTTGCATGGCAATGTATCTCAGAAAGGCTATGGAAATGCCTTGATAGGTAGGTATGGTGGTTGTTTTGAGGAAGATATAAGGAGGTTTATGATGACAGAGCGTCTCATGCCAAGAGTTTGGATGCACCGGCGAAGTATGCACCAACTCTCCAGGTGAGAAAGGGAAATGCATGGTACAGATGATGCTAGCAAAATATGGGAAGGTGGAAGTGCCAACAATCGAATACTCGCATTAGTCCGAAGAACTCATGCACTTATTATCGGTAACTCTCTATCTAATTGGGAGGTTCACAAAGAGACAGGTACCCCGAGGAGGAGTGTATGGGGGTTTGGTTATCCTTGCGCATCCTCGACCCATGGTACGTGAGGGTACTCTATATATTCCAACCCTTCCAGAGGTTAGCGATCCATCTATTATCTAGAGTTCTCAACTAATTTTTGTAGCTTTTTTAGAATAAGCACGGATTGCCCAAAATACGACACCTATCACTAATAGGCTCAAGCTATTGGCACCTTGATTGGAATACATTACTCTAATCAATACCTCAAAACTCTTGCATGTTACTACTACACATGTAATAGCAACCTTAATTACCTACTCATGCAAGACACACAACTCAATGCAACAAGAACACTCTCTAAACAAGATAAACATGAAGACTTGAGAGAGTTCCTAGAACAACCTAAACAAAACTCTTAAAAAGATAAAGCATGAAAACTAAGAGCTAAGCATGATAGTACCTATGAAAAGATAAAGAACACACACAAAAGAAAAGATAAGCATGCAAGCCTATGTTGTGTTCTAAGGTGGAGTGGAGCGTGTTTCTCTCCCAAACGATGAAGGCTAGGATCTAACTTGTTATGGACAGCAAGCAAACTAAAACAAACTAAAAACTAAAGAGCGAGACGCTCCAAGTCTAGCACATAACATATGAAGTGATAAAAATATAGCATGGAGAAGGACGAACTGATGATTGTTGATGGAGAAGGGGATGCACGGGGGCCTACCAAAGCTTAGATACTTTAGTCTCCTTGGATATTTCTTAGGGGTGCATGGGGGCATACCCAAGCTTGAGTGCTTGACACTCCTGAATCTTTTTTCATCATCTCCCTTCACATATTTGAAAACTCCCTTCATACGAACCTCATCATAAGCTGATTAGAGTGGTTAGTACCCATGATAAAATAATTGTTCTCCACTAGAAATAAAGATATTCTTTAAGAGCTACTATTTCTCAAGATTGCCAAAAAGTTTTTGCAAAGAAAAAGCAAGCTTAAAGTTTGCAAAATGAAGGAAACGCAAAACGTGGCAGAATCTGTGAAAAACAGACCAGTAGGTAGTAAATAATTTTTTCGGGGTACTTCTGCCACTCAAATCAAAAAACTCAGAACAGACGCACGAAATCTATGGATCATACTGTAAAAAACATTCAGATCGAAAAGATGATCTGGTGATTTAATGCCGATTTTTTTGTCAAGGGGGCAGAATCTGTTTCTAGACAGCATGTCACAACTTTTGAACTTTCTTGCAATCGGAGGATAAAACTTGGCACAAAGATTGAAAACAAAGATACAATGATGTTGCGACAGTAGTAACAAACATCAAAACCACTAAAACTGAAAGTAAAAAACATCTTGGGTTGCCTCCCAACAAGCGCTTTCCTTTATGCCTTTTAGCTAGGCATGATACAAGAAGATCAAGTTTTGTCAATATCAAAAGAATAGCTTGCCCGTGTAACAGATTCATAAGGTAACTTGATTTTCTTTCTAGAGAGTGTTTCATTCCCTTTTTGAGGGGGGACTGAAATCTAATGGTCCCCTCTTTCATGTCAATGATATCACTAACGGTCCAAAGAAAAGGACGTCCAAAAATAATTGGACATGAGGGATCACACTCAATGTCCATAACGAGAAAATAAACGGGAACATAAGTATCATTGACAATAATAAAAAAATCGTCAATCATTCCTAAAGGTTTCTTTATGGAAGAATCAACAAGACAAACACCAAAATAACAAGTATCAAAAGGTTTCAAAATAAGCATATGATACATTCTTTTGGGCATAAGGGAGGCACTAGCTCCAACATCACATAGGGAATATCAAGAGAAGTTATTTAATTTAATTTTGACTATGGGATCCCAACCATCTTCTAGCTTCCTAGGGATGGAAGTCTCATGTTTGAGATTCTCCTCCCTAGCTTTGATAAGAGCATTGGTAATATGCTCGGTAAAGGCAATGTTGAGTGTGCTATTGTGGGGGTCTTTAGCTATTCTTTCCAAAAATGTGATAACTTCTGAGAGACTAGAATTATCAAAATCAAGATCACTACCATTAATTGAAGTGGTGGTGATGTCATCTAAGCTTATTGGTTTCGTAGTCTCTAGATTGATAGGAACTTCTTGTTCTACGGTTGAGGGTTAACATCACCATTAATAGGTCCAGTGGGACTAGGGATGTGTTGGGTGCTAAAAGTTTTACGATCCTCAACAACTTGTATAGTGGAGACAGTAGTGTGTGTAGGAAGGCTCTTAATTCTATCTTCCTCTTCCTTTTCTCTATCCCATCTATCCTTAAGTTTGGCTAGCATTCTAATATTCTCATTAACTTGGACTTGGATAGCATTCATGGGTGTGGTTTTCCTCTCCTCAAGGGGAGAAGTTCTAATCTTAAGAAATTCTACCTCATGAGCTATATTGTCAACCTTCGAAGAGAGGCTATCTAGTTTTCTAATTTCTCTTCTACACTCTTATTGAAGGCTTTTTTAGAAGTGATAAAGTCCTTAAGCATGCCCTCTATTTCATAAATGGATTTTTTGGTGCTAGGATAATTGTTGTTGTTCCCATAGGTGTTGGATGGAAACGGTCTAGAATTGCTACTAAAATTACTCCTTTAAGCATTATTATTAAAGTTGTTCCTAGAGATAACATTAACATCAACTTTCTCTTGACCAACCAAAGAATTCAAAGGAACATCATGAGGACAATAGGAGCTTGCTTAGTAAGTAAAGTAATGATCATGCCAACTTTTTCATTTAGGGAGGAGATCTCCTCAACGGAGTTTACCTTCCTACCCGTTGGAGCTCTTTCGGTGTGCCATTGAGAGTAGTTCATCATCATCTCATCCAATAGCTTTGTGGCAGCACCAAGTGTTATTGAAAAAAAGGTTCCTCCTGCGGCCGAGTCTAACAGATTCCGTGCGGTAAAGTTCAAGCTTGCATAAAAAGTCTGGATAACCATCCAAGTAGTCAAACCATGTGTAGGACAATTATTAACAAGAGATTTCATGCGTTCGCAAGCTTTGGCAACGTGTTCCTTATCCAATTTCTTAAAATTCATAATATTTCTTCTCAATTGGATAATCTTAGCAGGGGTGTAGTACTTCCCAGTAAAAGCATCTTTGCACTTATCCCAAGAATCTATGCTATTCTTAGGCAAGGATTGAAACCAAATTTTAGCTCCTCATCTCAAGGAGAAAGGAAAAAAGCTTAAACTTAACAATATCATCTTCTACTTCATTATAAATTTGCATATCACATAGCTCAATAAAATTATTCAAGTGTAAAGCAACAGCATCTCCAGCACCGGAGAATTCATCTTTCATAACAAGATTCAGCAAAGCAGTTTTAATTTCATAAAAGGTGTTGAATTGTTAGGTGTAGCAATAGGAGTGCTGATAAAATCATTGTTGTTGTGACTAGTGAAGTCACACAACTTAGTGTTTTTAGTGGAACCCATAATGGTGATGTTTGTGATTTTTGATAAAGGACTCTAAGATAAAAACGATAAGGTAAACTAACAAGACTAAAGAGCAAAGATAAAAGATAGTGTGCAACTCCCCTATCTTGAAGAGTGGAGTCCCCGGCAACAACGCCAGAAATTAGCTTGATGGAACTGAAGTAGTGCTCCTCGTTGGTTACCCCAAGTGAAAGGTTGGATGTAGCCTAGCAGCAAATTTCCCTCGGTGAAGATACCAAGGTTTATCTCTCCAGTAGAACTCCGAAGACGACAAGTAGGTGGCTCAACAAGTGAGGCACCGTTTATGATAATCACTTTCTTTACCTGGACCTGCACACAGATACAAATAACTTTTCTCCCAACGAGTACAGAGGGGTTGTCAATCCCTCCGGCCTTGACGCCTTGTTGTTTACAAAGGATCAAACACAAGAGATAATGATAGTGGTAGTGATCAATGCAACTAAAAGTAAAAGTAGTAAATAAAGTAGAGGTGTAAACAATGGTGGAAATATGGACCGGGGTCCCATGATGATCACTAGTAATGTCTCTCTCCCAAAAGACGGTAAAACAGCTATGCTGGGTGAACAAATTACAGCTGGGCAATTGACAGAATTATAAACGCACCGCAATGCTAATTATGCTACTGGAAAGTAAGAGGCTCAAAAGTATGGGCAGTATGCCAAGACAAGTAGACCGAAATCCATCTGCATCTACTCACTAATCATCCACCTTGAGATATCTATCCAGAACATCTCCCTGGTATTAAGTTGAGAGTCCCACCCAAAGTTTGAACTCAAAGCAACAGACAATTGCATTAACAATCTATGCGTAAGGTAAACAATACTTGCAACCACGGTTACAAGAACCGTTGTTTTATCCCTGGTGGCAACAGCACATCCCCTAGTCTCATGTTTCTGTCACTCAAGCTATACATCTGGGAGCATGAACCCGCAATCATGCATAACGCTCCCTCTTGGAGTCACTATCTACTACTTGGCCAAAGCAATAAAAAGTAACGGAGAACATGCAAGAATTAATCAAGAACAAAATATAAAAGGTAAACCAAATATATAACTCATCACAATCTGAACATAATCTCATAATCCATCGGATCCCAGCAAACACAGCATAGCAACAACAGGAAAATTACATAGGTGCCTTGATTATGTAGGGAAGCTCACAAGGACTAAACATTAAAGAACAAGCTTGGAGAGAAGACATCACATAGATACTGATCATGGACCCATGGTACAAGGGAGACTACTCACGGCACATCCGGGAGGCGTCCATGGTGGTGGAGAGGCTTCCGGAGGTCAATCCTCCCTCCGGCAGGGTGCCGGGAAGAGGTCTTCTCGGGCTCCCAATCTTGGAAGCGCGACGGCAGCGGAACAGGGAGGAATTTCGCGATGCGGGGTTCTTTTTGAGGGTTTACTGGAAGAGGGGTAAAAATAGGCCGAAGGGGGGCCCACCTCCCAAGCTCCCTGGTGGCGCGGCCAGGGGTGGGGACGCGCCACCTGACCACCTGGGAGGGGTGGCCCCCCTCCGGCACTTCTTCGGTGGTTCCGGAAGCTTCCTTGACGCTGATTTTTATTCTGATTTTTCCAGAAATTTTCTGGCATTTTATATTGGGGAAAAATCATTGCAACTAAATACATCAGAAGACAGGAACTGGCACTGGGTGCACTCAGTTAGTAGGTAAGTCCAAATATGTATAAAATGATATGAAAGTGTAGCAAAACATGTAGCAATGTCACATAAAAGTGCATGGAACAAGCAGAAATTATAGATACGTTTGGGACGTATCACCGAGCTTCGAGAGTCGCCGTCGCTTGAGCTCTCCCAGCAAGGTTCCAGCCGATTCCCATTGGAGTCAAAGGCCCTAATGGAGAGGTTTTATTATCCATCGAACCGGCAACAGAGGCTTCCACCCTTGCGCAGATTAAACTGGCGGGCAAACACCCTCCAACCGGACTCCAAGAAACCCAAGGAGGAAGACTCAACCCGGAGCATAACCCACAGTGGGCAATACTGGTACCCTTGAAAGCACAGCCAGAGACCATCCAAGTTCAATTCAGAAACAAGAGAGGAAAAAGAAGAAGGGAGAGGAATCTGACCAGCAATACAGCTACGGATGTAAATAATGGAATCATGGACGCAAACGCCCTCATCCACAACTGGGGCAGAAGAACTCATCGAAGACCTCCCACGCCCCCGGTGGAAGCACCACGGCCTCAATGGCCACAGACGGCGGCGCCATGTACAACACACGCACCACGGACTTGACGACCATAGCCGGTGGCGCCATGCGCAGCACCATCATCAGTAGCTCCACGAGCGCGGCGTTTTGGGGCCATGAAGCGAAAAGTAGATGGAAGAAGAATGAAATAAGAGGGATGGACAAGCATACATGAGCATCAACCCATATATATATACCCCATCAAGGGAAAATGTGTCCTTCCAGTTACAAGAAATAGGAAACGGCACAATATTGGAAATTCAAGGAAAGAAGGCAACCCTACGGAGTTCAAGACAAAGGCGCCCCTTCGCATCTAACACTATTCGAACTTAGCAATAAATCACACATCCTTGGAAACCCAACAGGCGGAATAAAATCGGCAATCAAATCTATGCACATATCAAAGCGTCATCATAGCCACAGACGGAAGTGGAAAATCACAGAAGACTGCTATCATTTTGGATACGTCCGAGCATCAAAATAATCATCGTTACGCACAGCAGATGGGACAACTCAAAATCGATGCAGACATACAAGACAAAAAGATATGCCTTAGTTTTGCTTATATTTTGTTTTGCTGAACCGTTTCCTCTGATTTGATTCCATCTAATAAACTCCAATCGGGAGAGCCCTATCACTCCCGACGAAATGAAGGCTACATCAAGCACCTTATGAGGGTTCGAGTGATCAACTCCCCTCAGCGTATTCATCAAAAATACCTCGTTAAGGATTGAGTGCATACTCGCCTCTGAAATAAACGCTCGAGTGCTTACTCGCAAGATCACAAAAGACTAGAAATCGCTTGAGTGGTTACTCGCGAAAAGTACAAGGCAAAACTATAAACAAGCAACTGGCTCCCTGAGCGAGCACCTGAAAGCTTATCGAGTGCTTACACGATAAGTCCACTCAAACTTTATCCGAGTGGGTGCATTCTATATTTGCAACTCGCCCCTACTATGACCTGGGTTACGATACACTATACCCCATATGCCATACAAGCTTTCGTATAGGTAAGACCCCGCTGATCCGTCGTCCTGGCCGGGACTTGCCACATCGCGACTTCACTCCCGACCGTACCATGCCCAAGTGCATGAGTGAGATAAACCACTAACGAACGCGTTAGGGTTGTATTCAGTACTTTAACTAACGACATTGATCCTATAAGACCTCAGCAGCATGGACATTGCTTGACACCAGTCGTTCCCAAGTTCTTGTCGGGGGACTCGAGCTTGATTGGGCTACTATGGTATTTGTCGTTAACGCAATTTACTAAGGCCCGAACCGTCGATTGCCTTCGGCCCCTTAGATTAGCATTCCTCTCGCAAAAACACGTCTTACAAGTAAACTTACATCCCATAAACCAGCTTATCACTTGTAAAATCTACACACTCTACAACAGCTATTGCAGATTTGAGTCCCTGCGCGACTCTTCGAGTCCCCGAGGCACTCGGGGGCTACAGGCGAGGGGATCTCCCCACGACTCCTCTACGTGAGGGTACCTGGTGCGTGTCAAGACCGACGACCCATTGGAAGCTTCGACTGGCCCAACACCAGCCCACCCGAAGCATTGACGGTTGCACCGACATGGAGTCCAAACCGACATGGAGTCCAAAGCGTGACCGCCAAGACTAGCTAGATTAGGAAAACTCTCTATGTAAACTTAGACGGACTCCTTGAGACCTAGCCTAGAATATAAAGGATGTGAGGGGGACGTCTAGGGCACTCAATCTCCTCACAATACTTTCGGCTAGAGTTATCTTGCAGGAATCACCACTGTAATCGACTCCACGATATAATACATCGAGCAAGAAGTAGGGGTTTTACCGATCGAGGGCCCTAAACTTGCGTAAATCCCTGTCTCCTGTTAGCCGATGAGATCGCCAACCTCGCACTCCTTCTCTTACGATCAAACCCAGGGTTCCTAACCATGGTATTTGCCGAGGCTAATCCTTGTCAGAAAGTCAATTTGGAACCGGTCCAACATAGTTGTACGAAATTTATGTGTTCACCATTTTGGGTTTTCTATGCATTTACCATTGAAGAAAATGGATCCAAGACAAATGTAGTCCAAATATTAGGTGAATTTTTTCGACGGTTACGTCTTACTGTTGGTGTATTTGTTAGCGCAAACTAGCCTCGCAAACCAATGGCAAGTGTTTGGTTGATGCTTGATTGTTTTCAAAAGGTTCGATTCTCAACACAGTACATGTGATGCAGGACTACAACATATATGAAGGTTTGGTGTTGAACAAACTTTATAAATTCCCACAAAGGGTATGATCCATATCTCTTTTTACCTCTGGTGATCACAAGTTTTACCTCAAACTTGAAATTCAAACTCGTGTTGACTCTTCGAGCAACTCACAAGGTTTTTTTACTTTTTTAATTAGTTAGTATGGCCTATTGCAATGTTATATGTGTACACTAGTTCTCCAATGTATAGGCAATACAATATAAACACTTGCACACACTTTAGACTCTCACGTGTTTGAATCTCATTTAGATCAATTTTGTCACCATTTTGGGTTTTCTATGCATTTTTCATTGAAGAAAATGGATCCAAGACAAATGTAGTCCAAATAAAAGGTGAATTTTGTCGACTGTTACGTGTTACCGTGGGTGTATTTGTTAGCGAAAATGAGCCTCGCAAACCAATGGCAAGTGTTTGGTGGATGCTTGATTATTTTCAAAAGGTTCGACTCTCAATACGGTACATTTGATGCAAGAATACAACATATATTAAGGTTTGGTGGTGAATAAACTGTATCAATTCCAAAAAAGGGTATAATCCATATCTCCTTTTACCTTTGGTGATCACAAGTTTTACCTCAAATTTGAAATTCAAACTCGTGTTGACTCTTCGAGCAACTCACAAGGTTTTTTAACTTCTTAATTAGTTAGTATGGCCTATTCCAATGTTATATGTGTACACTAGTTCTCTTATGTATAGGCAATACACTCTAACCACTTGCACACACTTTAGACTCTCATGTATTTGAATATCATTTAGAGCAATTTTGTCACCATTTGGGTTTCTAGGCATTTTTCATTGAAGAAAATGGATCCAACACAAATGTAGTCCAAATAAAAGGTGTATTTTGTAAAGTGGTACGTGTTACTGTGGGTGTACTAGTTAGCGCAAACAAGCCTCGCAAACCAATGGCAAGTGTTTGGTTGATGTTTGATTATTTTTGAAAGGTTCGATTCTCAACATGGTACATGTGATGCAATACTACAACATATATTAAGGTTTGGTGTTGAACAAACTCTATCAATTCCCACAAAGTGTATGATCCATACTCTTTTTATCTCTGGTGATCACAAGTTTTACCTCAAATTTGAAATTCAAACTCGTGTTGACTCGTCAAGCAACTCACAAGTTTTATCTCTTATTAATTAGTTAGAATAGCCTATTCCATTGTTATATGTGTACACTAGTTCTCCTATGTATAGGTAATACACTATAAACACTTGCACACACTTGGACTCTCATGTGTTTGAATCTCATTTAGATCAATCTTGTCACCATTTAGATTTTCTATGCATTTTTCATTGAAGAAAATTGATGCAACACAAATGTTATCCAAATAAAAGGTGAATTTTGTCAAGTGTTACGTGTTACTATGGGTGTATTCGTTAGCGCAAACAAGCGTCGCAAACCAATGTCAAGTGTTTGGTTGATGTTTGATTATTTTCAAAAGGTTTGATTCTCAACAAGGTACATGTGATTCAAGACTACAACATATATGAAAGTTTGGTGTTGAACAAACTCTATCAATTCCCACAATGGGTATGATCCATATCATTTGTTACCTCTCGTGATCACAAGTTTTACGTCAAATTTGAAATTAAAACTTGTGTTAGCGCAAACGAGTCTAGGATCTTTTATTAAAGAAAATGGATCCAACACAAACATAGTCCAAATAAAAGGTGAATTTTTTTATTGTGGGTGTATTAGTTAGCGCAAACGAGTCTCGCAAAGCAATGTCAAATGTTTGTTTGGCGTTTGATTTTCGAACTCATGTCCAAAATGCATCGTTTGATATAAGATGGATGTCCTCTGTGTTGTCTGACGACTCGAATTATTTTTTTTCAACGTTCTAACACCCCCAGATCAAGTAACAGTAATCACTATGGTGATCCCCTTGGTAATGATCATCACTGTTGTTAATCAGGCCATGATCACCTTGATCATAACTCTGCCAGATTCCAACCCTGGTAAAATTTCAAATTGGGTGGATTATAAGATTGCTCCAAGAATTGTGGATGCATGTTAATCAAATTGATCATGGTTAAACCAAATCAACCTTAGCCCTTTGCAGAATCCCAAGTCTATGATGATTATGAAACCAATGATGTTGGGTTATCAAAATTGTCATGGGAATAAAAATGGAAATGAAAATTCATAGTTCAACCAAAATTGTGAAACCTATTAATAAAATGCCTAGCAAACATTAGCCCATGATTAATATAGCAATGGACATTTTATTAAAGTGATTTAGTAATGTTAAGAGATAAAACAATAGCTTGGGAAATATTAAAATTGCCATGGAATTGTAATAAACAAGTGGAAAATAAATTTGATCCAAAATTTATGAAACCATTTTTATTAAATGCCTAAAAGTCAGTAAGCCATATTAAATTAGCATTGGTATTTTATTTCTCTGTTTGAAATAAAAACAATAGCTAAAAGCCACCATTTAACACTTGAAAATAAATAACAAAAATTAAATTTGATTTTGTTTGGGACAAAACTTTTTGTGGCATCACTATATGGTGTAATAGGATTATTGCAAAAGGTATCACCTTTTTATAAAATTCTATACTAGCTAAACAAATAAAAGAAAGAAAAAGCATAATAGAAAATAAAAAAATAGAAAACCCCCTAAATCCCGCCTGGGGCGAGGCCCCCCTCCACTGTTTCTCCCCTGTTCCCCCTCCCCCACCACGTCGACGGCATAGTGCCGCCATGGGCAGTTCGCCGAGCCGCCCCCACCCTCACCTGCCCCCCCCCCTCTCCCGATGGATAAGAGCAATCCCAGTGCAACCGTGGACAAAGCCTCAGATCTATTTTCCCCCTCCCAGCTTCGCTTTCTCCCTACCCGAGGCCAACAAGAAATCGCCATGGCCGCCCTCCGGTGAACCCGCGCGGCCATCGGCCCCGCCGCGCCGCTCCTTGTTGTCTAGCAGCCTCCCCTTGGTCGTCTACATCGCCTCGCGTAGTCGGTCGTCGCCGGGATGCATCGGAGGCCATGAATCGGACCGATCCCCTCGCCACGGCCTCCGTTCATCGCAGGCCAAATTCCCACCATCGGTGCTCCTCCGGTCTCCCCGAGCCCTCCCCTGCCATCACCGTGAGCGCCCCCATCGATTCCCCGCTTTTCTTCGTCGATTCCTTGCCGTTGGGTCGTGCCCCGCCCGGGCCGCCATGGACGGGAGCTCGAGCTCCCGTGCAGGCTCGCCATGGCGTGATGCCCTTGCTCGCGGTGCCAGCGTGCGTCCCTTGCCTGCCAGGCCGCGACCACCTCCGTCACTTCTCCCGTGCGCAACGCCCGTAGCCCCCGTTGCACTCCCCTTGCCCGCACCAACGTTGGTCCGACCGCCGTGCTCGCCATTGCTACCGCGCGGGCGCGGGCTGCTACTCCCGGCCACGCTGCTGCCCGCACGTGCCCTTCCGCCCGCGCCTGGCCGCTGCCTGCCTCTACTGCTCGCCACCGGCCATGGCCGTGGCCGAGCGGGCTGCATGCCCTGCCGTTGCATGCCCCTTTGACATGGGGGGCCCTGTTAATTATTTTAGCCACTAACCCAAATACTAACCTCCGATGTGAGACTTACTAGTGGGTCCTAAGTCATTAGCTTAAATTAATAAACTGTTGGATTAAATTCCCCCACCCCACAGCCTATGACACCTGGGCCCCACCTGTGAGTAGTTAATTTAATTAAAATAGAAACTAAATGACCCAATGACATGTGGGCCCTCCCTACTTATTTATTTATAAAATTAATTTGTTAGATCTGTGCCAATGACAATAGGGTCCCACCTGTAGGGTTGACCAGTCAACTCTCAGGTTCTGGATAATGTTCAATTTATTAATAAAATAAATTGAATAAATTGATTTAAATGATTTAAACCTTAAAATTTTAATATCTTCTAAATCATAAGTCGGATTGAAAAACTTTATACATGAAAGTTGATCAGAAAAATACAATGAATATGGATACTCTACCCATACCCCCACCACACCCCTCTAACATACCACACACGAGACATTCCCCCTCCGATTGCACTCTCCGGAAATCACCCAGAGCCGGTAAAACTTTCCGGATGAAAATGTTCTGAACATGAAAGCTATTCAGAATGAATCACCGAGCACGGATACATTATCCACATGTCTGTCAGATTTCTCTAACACTGCAGACATAGAACCTTCCCCTCCGGATCATTTGTCCGGTAATCAACCAGTACTGATGAGTCAACCCCGGATAAATTTCCGCTCCGACTAAATACTTAACACTGCGTTAGAACACCGCCAACACTGCGTTTGCCATGTCTTGTATTTGTATTGATATTATTGTTGTGTATTTATTGTTTCTCCCCCCTTATTCTCCGGTAGACCCCGTTGCTGCGGCCGACGACACCGATGTCGATGCCCCCTTTGATCGACTACTTCGTCGACGACCCTACCCCTACCGTCGAGCTTCCAGGAAAGCAGAGCCATTCTCTTCCCCAGATATTGCCTATCTTTCCATACATTTCTTGCACTAGGCATTGTTACTGTTGCTGCTACGTTGCTTACCTATTCAATTGCATAGCATGTTTTTGTCGCCCCTTGATGTACCTTCTTTTATCCTATGCTACCTATTAAATATACATATATTATTCAGCAGTAAACCCTGCGCATTGTTAGCTAGGTTTATAATAGGCGGTCGTGATCACTCTGGTGAGTGAACTCGGATTAAAATTATTATAACTGAAATAGGTACGGATCAATGCAGACGCCCTAGGGAACCTACAAAGGCGAGACTCTGCCGAGTCGCTTCGAGTTTGACTTACGAGTGGACGAACTCTTATTTCACTCTCGTCGGCTCAGTAGCGTAGCCTCACTGGGATGATACGAGGGTATTCCTCTTTAGTTCATTCCGTTGGTGTCTCGGCACCACCGGGGTGATACGAGAATATTTCTCTTTAGTTCATTCCCTGATGTTTCTGTCGAACCTCTTCAAGTGTACCATCAAGGGTGTTTCCTCCTGGTTTCACTTGATGGTAGGCACTCGAATCAACTGGTGTCCTTACAGGTAAGGATTCGGGTGCCCCAACGGTGCCCGCGCAGGGTATCTTAGCGGAACGACAGGTCAGGTGTATTCCACCGTTGTGCGGCGGGCCTGGTACTGTTCGTGGCCGAAAGATATCCTGTTGTACTAAAGTCGAGCTCTTCGGAGCAAACGCGAGACAAGGTAAGGAGATGGTTCACCTTGTTGGTAACCGCACGAGTTGGTGGGACGTCAGGGCAAGCACTGATGTTACTGGTGGACCTGACTGTTGTCGTTGTCCGTGACTCACCTAAATAAGGACAACGATAACGGTTGTTCCGAGAGAAAATAAATAAATTGCTTAATGGTTTGGTGGATGTCTTGTGTTGGCTATATGCCATGTACGCACTACCTACCCGTTGGAATTACGAGTTATGGGCTCCCCTGCTTCATAGTCTCGTCCGAGGACTCTTCAGACATCAGCAGTACCGCGGCCTGCGCCGGGAAGTGGTGTTGTCTTATTTTCTCGCGCGGTGGTGTCTTATTTGGATTTGCTTTAACTTCACCGGCCAGCCTCGCACCGTGCAGGAGTACGTCGGGGTTAGGGTCCAAAGCCTCGCGTACATAGGATATAGTCCTACGGATGACCTCTATGTTGAGTTTGAAAGATGGGCTACGAAGTGTCGGATAGCCTTGGTGGAGCTTTCCTAACAAGGTGCCCGCCACCCTGGAGAACCGTGTGTGTAGCGTAACACAAGTGCACCCCTGCAGGGAAGATTAATCTATTCGAATAGCCGTTTCCACGGTAACAGGACGCTTTATGCTGGAGCTGGATCTTACCACTACAAACTATTATTATTAAATTGTATGGTTCCGGGTTTTCTTCCTTGCTGGGATGTCGAGGAGGTGATCTCGGAGGCATTGCTAATTATTACAACTTACTATTATACAATGCTGCAGTAACTTCTGCTGCATTGTTACTTTATGCTTTATATAAACTGTTGGCTATTCTGTCCTCATGCTGCAAGACTCGTCGAAAGATGCTAATCTTCGATAGGCCTAGGTTCTTACCCTTATTCTGATTTCTATCTTGCAGTCCACTATATATAGCCTCCCCTTTACATTTTATACAAATGCATAAATGCTTAGTAGCGGACGTAAGACTCGCGGGTATGCTAGATACTCACCTTTGCTTTATTCCCCCCCCTTTTGTTTTGCCTGATCGGCCGCTGCAGTCGACTGGATCCTTGGAGTCTAGGAGCAGGAGATCCCCGATGTCTTCTACGACGTCGAGTTCCCCGTCGACCAGGAGTAGTTTGGAGGTTCCCAGGAAGGAGGCCTCGCCTTTTCGATCGTTGTTGTTTTTGTTCTAGCCTTCTTAAGGCAACCTTGTATTTTTGTGTCTGTACTCAGATACTATTTCTTACGCTAACTTTGTGCTCTCGAGCTGTTGTATTCAAGCCCTCGTGGCCCTTGGCTTGTATAAAACAATTTGCATTATTTTATTTGTAGAGTTGTGTTGTGATATCTCACCGTGAGTCCCTAATCTCGATCGTGTACCTTGCGTGTATGGTTACTGTACACGGTCCGATTTTGGGGGCGTCACAAGTAGGTATCAGAGCCGACTTCCTGTAGGACACCCCCTTCCAACTCCTTGGTCGAAGTCGAGTCTAGTCTTTGCAAAACTACTTTACTAACAGTGTCGTGTGGCTTATCGAGCCACGTCGCAAAACTGGGTGGTATTAGGGTCTTTTTCTCTGCATCTTTACTCTGGGACTATGACCTCTCTTCTATTTCGGGTTAAAGATTTTGCTAACTCTGACATTAGGTTCTCGTTATTACTTCCTACCGGAGAGCCCCTCATTACAGATGATCGCTTGCTTTATGGGTAGATTCCGAATACACTCTCCGATAAATTCTGAGACCCTTATGCTCGTTGCTTTGTAGTTACTTACCACCGATAAATCCTCGTGGGTAACTTCATTTCCTTGTTGTTTGTACCTTCATTCCCAAATGCTCTTGCGTTCACAAGATGCCTCAAAATACTCTCCGTTGATTCGAGAATCCTTGTGCCTGCTGCCTTGCAGCTTCTTTTCACCCTGCGAATAATTCCTCACTTTTTTCGAGGATCCGTTCATCCTATGTGGTTCCTATGATCCCCATAATACTTTGAAATACTATCCTATCTCGCACCAATCCTGAGCAGCCTACTACTTTGGAGATTCTTCTTGCCTGATTGCACTATGATTAATCCCGTTTGTATTGTGATCTTCAACGCCCTCCCTTGGCATTGCCATTCCAATATGTTGAATCATCGTGTGCTTGAATGCACGCAGTCATCGGGTAGCCCTATGAATTCATTCTTCCGGCTCAGACGTCATACCAGACATGATATGGATCCTGATAAGTCAAACCTTCCTTGATTGTCCGTCTTTTTGACATCGTAATTCCTTTGTACTCTAGAGTCGAACTATTCAAATACTTCTGTCTTCGATGTCTTTGCATTATTTCTTCTTATGGTTGAGTACCGATACTCACACCAGACTCTCTGTACCCCCACCTGGCCTTTTGGTGGATTACTACGTACCGTCCCCTTGTGCCCTAAGTCATTCAAGAATTTTCCCTGATATCAGATGCCTCTGGCGAATGATATCAACTACTTGGTGTCGTTAGCCTTCTGCTTTTGAACTAGTATCCCTCTCTTATGATGTTTGTTGTATGGGTTTAAAATGCCCCGATGGGTTAACCCTATGCTTCCCCTAATCCGTATGAACCCAAACTTCTACGGGTCTTACTCTACTGGTGTTATGCCAGATACATTTTTTAACGCTACAAATTCATCGACGGCGAGAAGTGAATGAAAGGCTATGCATTGAAGAAGTGGGAGTCGACCCTGAACCTCCGTGTTCATGCCCATGGATACTATGTAGAACTTATCATGAGATCTTCTTGTAAAGGTAATTATCCCCTTCGTATAAACTTTGCTGCACATATGATCCTCCATTCTACCTTCGAGTATTACCTCCTGGAACCTCGAGGATATCATACCTTTGCACTACATCTAATGAATTTTGATGGAACAATACTTTTCCCTGTCATAACCACTCTATGGTTTTTGGGTTGTCGTCAACCGAGAACACCACTTACCTTTTGCTCCACCACCCCTTTTGTTTGGTGATGTTGCTATTTTGATTGCATTCTCTTGAAACCTCTCGACATAAAGTGTTGTGTTCATCATCAGCATTATTTCTTCTTCCATGTGTCTATCAAATTCATGGTGAGAAATACCATCCTTGCCCTCGATGATTTGTGTTATCATCGACAACATCTTTTGACTCCCTCCCAATACAAACTTGGTCATGTATATCTTGCCCTGTTTTCCCTCGGGAAAGATTTACGCCTAATACTTGTGTATCAACACAATTTCCTTTCCATTGGTCTGCTTAACCTTTCTTTTAATATAAATTATCTGAGCAGTGATAATTCGCTACTGATGTAAACACTTCGGTGTACTACTTTGTTTGTACAACCTGTTACTATTTTTTCTGACTTTTGGTGACCACCGATGGACGAAAACTTTGCCTACTGGTCCGCCTCGTCATAACGAGCAGGAAAACGGTTCTCAGTGTCCCTCTCCCTTGGTACCGACGTTGTTGTCGACATAGCTAACAAGCTGTTCTCTGACTTACCTTGCAACTTGATCGAAACCTGACCCTCTTGACCGCGTATGCAATTCACGAGTCCTCTACCTTGTGATATCCAGTTCGATATCAGACTCAGTGCTTATGCCTGATCCTCTGGACCCCTTTTCATCCTCCGTTATCATCGTCGAATGCTTGTGTATCCTCTTGAAAACCTCTCATGCCTTATTTTGTTTCTCTCGATGTATCTACCTGAGTGTAACTCGTGAGATACTTTGTACCCCATTCCCTTGGACAACCTCGGTTGATTGACGTTGTATCAATCCGACCCCTTAAGTTTTTCCTCCTAGCCTATGCGTAAGTACGATGAAGACCCCGAAGAAAGGATTACAACTCATCAAGATGCACTGATGCAGAAAAATGAAGACGTCAACGACAAGGATTAAAATTTTCGAGACGGACAACAAGGCCCAGAAGAATCGTTAGAATACGAAACCGAAAACTTACCCCTTACACTATCTTTAATTCTCGGGACGAGAATACCTTGTAGTGGTGGAGATTTGTAACACCCCCAGATCCAGTAACAGTAATCACTATAGTGATCCCCTTGGTAATGATCATCACTGTTGTTAATCAGGCCATGATCACCTTGATAATACCTCTGCCAGATTGCAACCCTGATAAAATTTCAAATTGGGTGGATTATAAGATTGCTCCAAGAATTGTGGATGCATGTTAATCAAATTGATCATGGTTAAACGAAATCAACCTTAGTCCTTTGCAGAATCCCAAGTCTATGATGATTATGAAACCAATGATGTTGGGTTATCAAAATTGTCATGGGAATAAAAATGAAAATGAAAATTCATAGTTCAGCCAAAATTGTGAAACCTATTAATAAAATGCCTAGCAAACATTAGGCCATGATTAGTATAGCAATGGATATTTTATTAAAGTGATTTAGTAATGTTAAGAGATAAAAAATAGCTCCGGAAATATTAAAATTGCCATGGAATTGTAATAAACAAGTGGAAAATAAAGTTGATCCAAAATTTATGAAACCATTTTTATTAAATGCCTAAAAGTCAGTAAGCCTTATTAAATTAGCATTGGTATTTTATTGCTATGTTTAAATAATAGAAAGAAATAAAAATAGTAGCTAAAAGGCACCATTTAACACTTTAAAATAAATAACAAAAATTAAAATGGATTTTGTTTGGGCCAAAACTTTTTGTGGCATCAATGTATGGCGTAATAGGATTATTGCAAAAGGTATCACCTTTTTCTAAAATTCTATACTAGCTAAACAAATAAACAGAAAGAAAAAGATTACAAAAAGAATAACAGAAAAGAAAAAATAGAAAAGCCCCTAAATCCGAATGGGGCGAGGCCCACCACCCCGTCCCAGCCCCCCTCCACTGTTCCTCCCCTGTTCCCCCTCCCCCACCACGTCGACGGCACAGTGCCGCTATGGGCAGTTCGCCGAGCCGCCCCCACCCTCACCTGCCCCCCCTCTCCCGATGGATAAGAGAAATCCCAGTGCAACCGTGGACAAAGCCTCAGATCTTTTCCCCCCTCCCAGCTTCGCTTTCTTCCTACCCGATCCCAACAAGAAATCGCCATGGCCGCCCTCCGGTGAACCCGCGCGGCCATCAGCCCGCCGCGCCGCTCCTTGTTGTCTAGCAGCCTCCCCGTGGTCGTCTACATCGCCTCGCGCAGTCGGTCGTCGCCGGGATGCATCGGAGGCCATGAATCGGACCGATCCCCTCACCACGGCCTCCGTTCATCGTAGGCCAAATTCCCAGCCGTCGGTGCTCCTCTGGTCTCCCCGAGCCCTCCCCTGCCATCACCGTGAGCGCCCCCATCGATTCCCCGCTTTTTCTTCGTCGATTTCTCACCGTTGGGTCGTGCCCCGCCCGGGCCGCCATGGACGGGAGCTCGAGCTCCCGTGCAGGCTCGCCATGGCGTAATGCCCTTGCTCGCCGCGCCAGCGTGCGTCCCTTGCCTGCCCAGGCCGCGGCCACCTCCGCCACTTCTCCCGTGCGCAACGCCCGTAGCCCACGTTGCCGCACTCTCCTTGGTCGTGCCCACACCAACGCTGGTCCGACCGCTGTGCTCGCCATTGCTACCGCGCGGGAGCGGACTGCTGCTGCCGGCCGCGCTGCTTCCCGCACGTGCCCTGCCGCCCGCGCCTGGCCGCCGCCCGCCGCTACTGCTCGCCCCCGGCCATTGCCGTGACCGAGCGGGCTGCGTGCCCTGCCGATGCTTGCCGCTTTGACATGGGGGCCCTGTTAATTAATTTATCCACTAACCCAAACACTACCCCCCCACATGTGAGACTTACTAGTGGGCCCTAAGTCATTTGCTTAAATTAATAAACTGTTAGATTAAATTCCCCCACCCCACAACCTATGACACATGGGGCCCAGCTGTGAGTAGTTAATTTAAATAAAATAGAAACTAAATGACCCAATGACATGTGGGCCCTCCCTGCTTATTTATTTATAAAATTAATTTGTTAGATCTGTGCCAATGACAATAGGGTCCCACCTGTAGGGTTGACCAATCAACTCTCAGGTTCTGGATAATGTTCAATTTATTAATAAAATAAATTGAGTAAATTGATTTAAATGATTTAAACCTTAAAATATTAATATCTTCTAAACCGTAAGTCAGATGGAAAAACTTTATACATGAAAGTTGATCAGAAAAATACAAAGAATACAGATACGCTACCCATAACCCCACCACACCCCTCTAGCATACCGCACACGAGACATTCCCCCTCCGATTGCACTCTCAGGTAATCACCCGGAGCCGGTAAAACTTTCCGGATGAAAATGTTCTGAACATGAAAGCTATTCAGAATGAATCACCGAGCACGGATACATTATCCACATGTCTGTCAGATGTCTCTAACACTGCAGACATGGAACCTTCCCCTCCAGATCATCTGTCCGGTAATCAACCGGTACTCATGAGTCAACCCCGGATAAATTTCCGCTCCGACTAGATACTTAACACTGCATTAGAACACCGCCAACACTTCGTTTGCCATGTCTTATATTTGTATTGCTATTATTGTTGAGTATTTATTGTTTCTCCCCCCTTATTCTCCGGTAGACCCCGTTGCTGCCACCGACGACACCGATGTCGATGACCCCTGTGATCGACTACTTCGTCGACGACCCTACCCCTACCGTCGAGCTAACAGGCAAGCAGAGCCATTCTCTTCCCCAGATATCGCCTATCTTTCCGTACATTTCTTGCACTAGGCATTGTTACTGTTGCTGCTACGTTGCTTACCTATTCAATTGCGTAGCCTGTTTTTGTCGCCCCTTGATGTACCTTCTTTTTTCCTATGCTTCCTATTAAATATATATATATTATTCAGCAGTAAACCCTGCGCATTGTTAGCTAGGTTTAGAATAGCGGGCTGTCATCACTCTGGTGAGTGAACGCGGATTACAATTATTATAACTGCAACAGGTACGGATCAATGCAGACGCCCTAGGGAACGTACAATGGCGAGACTCTTCCGAGTCGCTTCGAGTTTGAATTACGAGTGGACGAACTCGTATTTCACTCTCATCAGCTCAGTAGCGTAGCCTCACTGGGATGATACGAGGGTATTCCCCTTTAGTTCATTTCGCTGGTGTCTCGGCACCACCGGGGTGATACGAGAATATTTCTCTTTAGTTCATTCCGCTGATGTCTCTGTCGAACCTCTTCAATTGTACCGTGATTCCTCCTGGTTTCACTTGATGGTAGGCACTCGAAGCAACTGGTGTCCTTACAGGTAAGGAGTTAGGTGACCCAACGGTGCCCGCGCAGAGTATCTTAGCGGAACGACAGGTCAGGTGTATTCCACCGGTGTACGGCGGGCCTGGTACTGTTCGTGGCTGACAGATATCCTGTTGTACGAAAGTCGAGCTCTTCGGAGCAAACGCGAGACAAGGTAAGGAGACGGTTCACCGTGTTGGTAACCGCACGAGTTGGTGGGACGTCAGGGCAGGCACCGATGTTACTGGTGGACCTGACTGCTGTCGTTGTCCGCGACTCACCTAAATAAGGACAACGATAACGGTTGTTCCGACAGAAAATAAATAAATTGCTTAATGGTTCGGTGGATGTCTTGAGTTGGCTATATGCCATGTACGCACTACCTACCCGTGGGAATTACGAGTTATGGGCTCCCCTGCTTCATAGTCTCGTCCGAGGACTCTTCAGACGTCAGCAGTACCGCGGCCTACGCCGGGAAGTGGTGTTGTTATATTTGCTCGCGCGGTGGTGTCTTATCTGGATTTGCTTTAACTTCACCGGCCAGCCTCGCACCGTGCAGGAGTACGTCGGGGTTAGGGTCCAAAGCCTCGCGTACATAGGATATAGTCCGGCGGATGACCTCTCTGTTGAGTTTGAAAGATTGGCTACGAAGTGTCGGATAGCCTTGGTGGAGCGTTCCCTAACAAGGTGCCCACCACCCTGGTGATCCGTGCGTGTAGTGTAACACAAGTGCACCCCTGGAGGGAAGATTAATCTATTCGAATAGCCGTGTCCACGGTAACAGGACGCTTTATGATGAAGATGGATATTACCACTACAAACTATTATTATTAAACTATATGGTTCTGGGTTTTCTTCCTTGCTGGGATGTCGAGGAGGTGATCTCGAAAGCATTGCTAATTATTACAACTTACTGTTATACAATACTACAGCAACTTCTGCTGCATTGTTACTTTATGCTTTATATAAACTGTTGGCTATTCTCTCCGCATCCTGGAAGACTCGTGGGAAGATGCTAATCTTCGATAGGCCTAGCTTCTTACCCTTATTCTGATTTCTATCTTTGCAGTCCACTATATATAGCCTCCCCTTTCCATTTGATACAAATGCATAAATGCTTAGTAGCGGACGTAAGACTCGCGGGGGGAATAAAGCAAGGGTGAGTATCTAGCATACATAGCGAGACTTAAACCCAGGCTAATAAGCATTTATCAAAATGGATGAAGAGGCTGTATAGTGGACTGTATGATAGAAGTACTAGGGTAACATGGAATATGCTAGGCCTATTGAAGACTAGCATCTTCCGATGATTCTTGCAGCATGAGAAGAGAATAGCCAACAGTTATTGCTACGTCCCAAACGTATCTATAATTTCTGCTTGCTCCATGCATGTTTTGTGTGATATTGCTATGATCTAGGTACATTTTCATACACTTTTGATCATATTTGGACTAACCTATTAACTCAGTGCACCCCAGTGCCAGTTCCTGTTTTCTGCTGTTTTTCTATTTCAGTTTTCCCCCATATAAAAAGTTCTCCAAAAATTTGGGAAAATCAGATAAAAAAATTAGCGCAACGGAAGCTTCCAGAACCCCGAAGGAGCGCCAAAGGGGCCCCACCTGGTGCCCAGGCGGCCAGGTGGCGCGACCTAGGGCTTGGTCGCGTTACCAGGGCGTTTGGACCCCTGGTGGCCCCCCTGGCTGCCCCCCTTCGCCTATTTAATCTCCGAGACGGGATTATTCCGAAGACAAAACCCTTTTCCGTGATCTCGCCTCTGTTCCGCCGCCGCCGCGCTTCCAAGAATAGGAGCGCCAGCAGAACCCTTCCCGGCACCCTGCCGGAGGGAAGATTGACCTCCGGGGGCTTCCCCGCCACCATGGACGCTTCCCGGATGTGCCGTGAGTAGTTTCCCTTGGACCATGGGTCCGTGATCAGTATCTATGTGATGTTCTCCTCCCCTCTTTGTTCTTCATGGTTTAGCCCCCGTGAGCTTCCCTACATGATCGAGGCACATATGTAATTTTCTGTTGTTGCTATGCTGAGTTTGCTGGGATCTGATGGTTCATATTGTGATAGAGTAATATATTTGGTGCTTATCTTATATATTTTTGTTCCTAAGTAATTCTTGCATGTTGTTCGTTGTTGTTTATTGCTTTGGCCAAGTAGTAGGTAGTGACTCCAAGAGGGAACGTTATGGTCGATTGTGGGTTCATGCCCCCCGATGACACGCTTGAGTGACAGAAACATGAGTCTAGGGGATGTGTTGTTGCCACAAGGGGTAAACAATAGTGCTTGTAACCGCGGTTGCAAGGATTGTTTACTTTACGCAAAGTGCTTTTTAATGCAGTTGTCTGTTGCTTTGGGTTTACACTTTGGGTGGAGCTCGCAACTTAATACCAACGAGATGTTCAGGATAGATATCTCAAGGTGGATAATTAGTAGTAGATGAAGTTGGATTTCGGTCTACTTATTTTGGCGTACTACCCATGCTTTTGAGCCTCTTCCTTTCTTTGTAACATAGTTAGCATTGCGGTGCATTTTTAATCCTGTCAATTGCCCAACTGTAATTTATTTACCTCGCATAGCGGTTTTATCATCTTTTGGGAGAGAGACATCACTAGTGAACATCACGAGAACCCGGTCCATATTCTCATTACTATTTACACGCTCATTTACGTTCCTGTTTTTACTCTTTAGCTGCTATTATCAGTATCCCTTGCATTTGATCCTTTGTGGACTAACAAGGCCGGAGAGATTGACAACCTCTCTGTACTCGTCGGGAAGAAAAGTTATTTGTGTTGTGTGCAGTTCCACGTCAATTGCGCCGTTGACGACTACTTATCATCTCCGGAGTCCTACTGGAGACAAACCTTGGTATCTTCACCGAGGGAAATTTTCCGTTATCCTACATCTCACCTTCCACTTGGGGTAAACAACGAGGAGAGGAGTTGCAACTGTCAACTCTCTCGTCATCAAGCGAATTTCTGGCGCCGTTGCCTAGGACTCCGAGTGCTAAGATAGGGGAGTTTCCCACTACCTTTTACCTTTTATTTTTATTCTTGTTAGTTTACCTTTTAGCTTTTATCTTGTGTCTTATATCAAAAATTACAAAAAAATCTGCCACACTTACTGCTACTATGGGTTCCACTGAAAACACCAAGTTGTGTGACTTCACTAGTCACAACAACAAAGACTTTATCTGCTCTCCTATTGCCACACCTGCCTCTTCAGCTACCTCTTATGAAATTAAAGCTACTTTGCTAAACCTTGTTATGAGAGATCAATTCTCTGGTGCTGGAGATGCTGCTGCTTTACACTTGAACAATTTTGTTGAGTTATGTGATATGCAAAAGTATAAAGAAGTAGAAGGTGATGTTGTTCAGCTCAAGCTTTTTCCTTTATCTTTGAGGGACAGAGCTAAAATCTGGTTTCATTCTTTGCCTAGGAATAGCATAGATTCTTGGGATAAGTGCAAAGATGCTTTTAATGGGAAGTACTACTCACCTGCTAAAATTATCCAATTGAGAAGTAACATTATGAATTTTACGCAATTGGATAATGAACACGTTTCCCAAGCTTGGGAACGTATGAAATCTCTTGTTAAGAAATGCCCTACACATGGTTTGACTACCTGGATGGTTATCCAGACTTTTTATGGAGGCTTGAACTTTACTTCGTGGAACCTGTTAGATTTGGCCGCGGGAGGAACCTATATGTCAACTACACTTGGTGCTGCCACAAAACTTCTCGATGAGATGATGACCAACTATTCCCAATGGTACAACGAACGCGCTCCAACATGTAGGAAGGTAAACTCTGTCGAGGAGATTACCTCGATAAATGAAAAAGTTGACTTAATTATGTTTATACTTACGAAGCAACCCTCTATTGATCCTCATGATGTTCCTTTAAATTCTTTGGTTGCTCAGGAACAAGTAGATGTGAACTTCATTGCTAGAAACAACTTTAATAATAATGCTTATAGGGTCAATTTCGCTAGCAATCCTAGACCGTTTCCATCCAACTATGGGAACAACAACACTTACCCTAGCAACAAGAACCCCACTTATGAATTAGAAAGCATTCTTAGAGACTTTATCACTACCCAAAAAGCCTTCAACAAGAGTGTAGAAGAGAAATTAGCTAAGTTAGATAATCTCTCTTTGAAGGTACACAACTTAGCCCTTGATGTTGAGATGCTTAAAATTAGAACCACCCCCCTTGAGGAGAGTAAGGCCACTCCTATTAATGCTACCCAATTACAAATTAATGAAAACATTAGGATGATGGCTAAACTTAAAGAGATATGGGCTAGAGAAAAAGAGGAAGAGGATATAATTAAGAGCCTTCCTACACACCACACAGTCGCTACTATCCAAATTGTTGAGGACACTCAAACTAATAGCACCCAATGCACTCCTAGTCCCATTGGACCTATTAATGGTGATGCTAATACCTCAACCGTAGAAGAAGAAACTCCTATGAACATAGAGGGTTTCAAAATAGTGATCCTAGAAGACACTACTACCACCTTTGATAGTAGTGATATTGATTTTGATAGTTGCACCCTTTCAAAAATTATTAGCTTGCTACACAAAATGTCTAGAGACCACCACACTAGAACACTTAATCTTGCCTTCATGGAGCATATCACAAATGCTCTCATCAAAGCTAGGGAGGATAAGCTTAGGATAGAAGCCTCCATACCTAGCAAGCTAGATGATGGTTGGGATCCTATGATCAAAATTAAATTAAATAACTTCTCTTGCTATGGTTTATGTGACGTTGGAGCTAGTACCTCCGTCATGCCCAAAAGAATGTATGATATGTTTGAATTGAAACCTTTTGATTCTTGTTCTTTTGGTGTTCGTCTTGTTGATTCTTCTGTAAAGAAACCTTTGGGGAAGATCGACGATGTTATTATCATTGTCATTGACAATTATGTTCCCGTTGATTTTATTATTATGGACATAGAGTGTGAACCTTTATGTCCAATTGTTTTGGGGCGTCCTTTTCTTTGCACCGTTGGTGCTGTTATTGACATGAAAGAGGGGAATATAAAATTCCAATTCCCTCTCAAAAAGGGGATGGAACACTTCCCTAGAAATAAAATCAAGTTAACTTTTTAGTTCGTTACACGGGCTAGCTATTCTCTCTCCCTAGATAAAACTTGATTCTTCTTTTGCTTTATGCCTAGCTTAATGGCGTAAAAGAAAGGGCATGTTGGGAGGCAACCCAAGATGTTTTTACTTTTGTTTTTAGTGGTCTTGATGATTGTTACTACTGTAGCAACATCATTGTATCTTTATTTTCAACCTTTGTGCCAAGTTATAGCCTCTTATGATAAGGGAAGGAAAAGTTGTGACATGTTGTCCAGAAAACAGATTTTGTCTGCTTGATGGAAAACATCGGAACAAATCACCAGTTCATCTTTTTGAGCTGATTATTTTACACAGCGTTCTCTATACAATTGTTCAACTTTCATAGGTTCTATGTTTTTTTATTTGAGTTGCAGAAGTGCCCCGAAGAAATTCTTTACTACTTTTTGTTCTGTTTTTCACAAATTCTGCCAAGTTTTGCCTTTCCTTACTTTTGCAAACCTTAAGCTTGATTTTTCTTTGCAAAATCCTTTTGGCAATCTTGAGAAATAGTAGCTCTTCAATAATATCTTTATGTCCAGTGGGGAAAAATTATTTTATTAAGGGTACTAACCTCTCTAATCAGCTTATGATGAGTTATGTATGAAGGGAGGTTTCAAGTGTGCGAGGGAAGATGATGAAAGAAGATCCGGGAGTGTCAAACGCTCAAGCTTGGGGATGCCCCCGTGCATCCCCTTCTCCATCAACAATTATCAGTTTGTCCTTCGTCTCACTATATTTTTATCACTTCATGCATTATGTGCTATGCTTGGATCGTCTCGCTCTTAGGTTTACTTTTTAGTTTTCTTTAGCTTTGCTTGTTGTTCATAACAAGTTAGACCCCAACTTACTTTGTGTGGGAGAGAAACACGCTCCACTTTCAAATTTAGAACACATCATAGGATTTTCCATGCCTATCTTTTCTCCTTTGTGTGTTCTTTATCTTTTCGTAGCTACTTCCATGTTTAGTTTTAGTCTTAGTTTGTCTTTAGCAAGAGCCCTGGCTTTTGTTTAGTTTGTAGTTGGAACTCTCTTTAGGTTTCATGTTTATCTTGCTAAGAGAGTTGGTTGTTGCACTGAGTTGTGTCTTGTCATGAAGTAGGTAATTGAGGTTGCTATTCAATTGTAGTAGTAACTTGCAATAGTTTTGAGGTGTTGTTGTGAGAAATGTCTGAAGTTTTGGTGTCAAGAGCTCTAGCCTATTAGTGACAGGTGTCGTATTTTGGGCAATCCGTGTTTATTTTCAAAACCTACAAAACTAGTTCAGAACTCTAGCTACTAGATGGATCACTAATATTTGGAGGGATCGAATATTAGAGTACACTCACGTACCATGAGTCGGGGATGCGCAAGGATAACCAAACCCCCATACACTCCTCCTCGCGGTACTTGTCTCTTTGTGAACCTCCTTATTAGATTGAGAGTTACCGATAATAAGTGCATGAGTTCTTCAGACTAATGGAAGTATTAAAAGTTGACACTTCCACCTCCTCATATTTGCTAGCCTCTTCTGTACCGTGCATTGCCTTCTTCTCACTCCGAGAGTTGGCGTCCACCTTCGCCGGTACATCCAAAACCTTGGCATGATACGCTCTGTCATCATAAACCACCCTATATCTTTCCTCAAAATAGCCACCATACCTACCTATCAAGGCATTTCCATAACTTTTCCGAGATATATTGCCATGCAACTTCCACCTCTTCATGACTTGTTCTTCATGTCATACATGTTCCTGCTACACTGGCAGAGGCATGCATCATGATACTGTTAGACCAAGTATGTGATCAGAGGGGGAGGGGGTGAATGATCACTTCAAATTTTCACATGAATCTTTGAAGTGAAGCATAACATGGCACCCGAAACTATTTAACAGGAAGGGATTCATAGAAGCAGAACGTAATCGAAGCAGAACATAGCGAATCAAAAGCATCGAATCAATTGCATCGAAGCATAACTCTGAAGCAATTGACAAACAGAATGTAAGTGCGGAAGGTAAAACGAACTCTTGACTCGGCGATGTTTGTTCGACCAGTTCACACTCTGCAAAGTGCTACGTCTGGTTGGAGGGACTTGTGATTGAACACAGGAGCTAACCTCTCTCCGTCCATATCTCCACTGCACCAAACTCCTTGAGCTTGGTCAGTTCTTCACTCTTGGTTGATTATTGAGGAAATCACCGAAACCTTTGACAAACTGGACTTCGAGGAGACAATAACTCTTTGCTCTCTGAAGAACAACTCTCTAACCGTCTAGGAGAATTGCAGTTCTCCAAGATAAAAAGGCTAGCAAACTTCTTCCTAAGTCATAATGATTCAACTCAGATCAATAGGACTTATGCTTCGGTGGATGGGTTTGTGATGTGCTTCGGTGGGGTTGCTCTCTCTCTTTCCTCTGCAGGAATTCAAACGTGGAGCAGCCTCCCGGCCAATGAGGGCGGGGGAGGGGTATTTATAGGCAGCAATCCCAAGGTGCGAAATGACTGAAGTGACCCGATGTGACAGCTTGACACCTGTCCCCAACGGTCATATTTCCAATCAATGCGCAACTTTACTTGCGGTCCAAGTAAAGCTGACTCACGGACTTGGTTCTGCTTCAGAAGCCGAAAGAACAAAGTCTTCGCTGGTGAAGCATTACCTAGCTCACATGAGATTTCTTCGGTTCAGGTTTCTCATTGGTTTCGATTTGATCTGAGTCTTTTCATCAAAACCTTCGGAGTACATTTGCTAAACCCCTCTTGATAGTACGGTTTTTCCTATAACTCAAAGAAGTAAAAAGAACTACGCAAAAACAACTAAGTCTTGCGCCATCTTGATCAACTTCTTCGATAGGATGTGCTTCAGGATTCCTTATCTTTTTAGGGGTCGACATCCGTGATGTGCTTCGCTCCAGAGGATATGCTTCGGTAACTGAGTAAATCTTCGTTGAAGCTTTATCACCAACCTATAACTTCAGGAACCTAACTATCTGTTTCACACTAGAAAACTTGTTAGTTCCTCTACTGTTTTGACCAACAATATCCAAAACTCATGAGGGATATAACTTTGCTCTTACAATCTCCCCCTTTTTGGACTATTGTTGACAAAACAGGCATCGATAGAAAGATATGGAATTTGAATTTGAGTTGAGAGCAAACTCTAAGATGTGAAGCTTATGACTCCCCCTGAATGCAAGCATCGAAGATTTATAATCGAAGTGAATGCTTGTCGAAGAATATCATTAGTGGGAAGCCTAACACATATCCTAGCGAATCAATTGCATACTGAAATGATTTGTCTTGAAGAATATGCAATCATCCAATGACCTGTGAACTTAAGGAAAATAACCACCTGCAAGATAAGATATAGGAGAGCAACTTGCAAGCACGGGGTTATTAACATATAAGATAAGCATAGTTCACAGTCGAAGTAAAACGTTAAGATACAACCCAATCAAAGTGAATGGAATGTTTGTCGAATCTTAACACACGCAAAAACGAATCGAATCAAAACCCTAAACCCCGCAGCGAATCTAAACTCAATCGATGCTACGTTCTCCCCCTTTTTGTCAAGAATTGGACAAAAGGTAGAGAGGCATATCGAGAGCACTTAAGCGTTTGCTGCACCCTAGGGATCCTGCGGAACTTCTTCGCCTGACGAAGATTCATCGCCTGAAGTTTCGCCTTCGGTCGAAGCCGGTGAGTCGTCCTCGTCGAAGTCGATCGGCGCTTGAAGCAATTCAAGATCGCTGTCGTCGAGGGGATCGTCATCATGCTTCGACGTGTGGGAGTCTTCATCAGAGAATGTGTCTAGGCGAATCTGTTCTGCATGGTTGACGAATAAGACTTCTTCGATCTTGTCCAGCGGAGGTATCTTGGGGTTGGGGCGTTCAACAGAATCATTCCTTGAAAAGTTTCGCTGTAAGTGAGGATATTCCTTGAATATACGGTCAGCTTTCAATTTCTTCACTGAGTTGAACTTTCTGAGTCCTTTCCAAGAATGACGCTTCAATACCTTCAGGTATTGGTTGTTGTTCATAGCAATGTTTCCAACGCGATTGATCTCATCAGATAAGTGTTGCATCTGTCTTTGATTGCCTTCGATGAAATTCTCCAGCAGCTGTTGGTTTCGAATGGCAACCTCGAAGTGATACACTTCTTTCTGATATCGCTTCGACATATTGCGCTCATTGATATGCTGTCTGACTCCTACATAAGTTGCAAAGGGGTCATTTGGCCGCCTGAAGATGTTCATGGTATCAAGGACCGGAGGACAGAACAGCTTCGGGTGATGCTTCGCTATGAATTCTTCACTGCGTCCATGGTTGCAAATAGCTTGCAGCCAAGGAGCATATGGCTTCAGTTGATTGACCACTTCTGCAGCTTGTACCATGTAGCGAAGAAAACAGTCTTCGAAGTCAAACACAAGTCCATGGGTGAGCTTCATAAGAGCATGACGAGTTGGATAATGTATGTTTGATTCTTCATTCGCTGTACTGAAAGGCATCAGAGAGTTTGACAGAATATAGAACCATGTCTTGGAATTGAAAACCAGATGCTTCGGGCGAATGTTTTCTGGCATGTGATCTCCAGTGACTTCGGGATCCAGTAAAGATGCGAATTCAGCTTCGGTTGGATCCGGTAACATGTGAACCTTTGCAAGTTTGCCAGTGTGTCTTGGAATGTTCACAATTTCCATGAATTCTTCGGAGTACATCCTGAAGATTTTCCCTTGAATCATCCATTCAAGAATCCAAGTGCTTGTGTCTTCTGGGGTTCCAGAGACATACATAGTAGCATAGAATTGCTTCACTAGCTCGGAGTTGAATGGAGTTTCCATTGCAAATAATCCTGTGAGATTCTGAGATTCAATGGTTTCAACTATGTTCTGGAAGCATGTTGTGGCATTTAGACTATGCAAATCCAAGTACTTGTGCCTGAACAGAATTCCTTTCTGGCAGTAAAGCTTCGTGTACAAAATCTGTTGTTCAGCTGTCCAGAATCGAAGATCATGAGCAGTTCTTGGTGAATCATATGGACTAGTGCCAAAGAATCTAAGCTTCTTGCGATGAACTTCAATATCGAACTCAGGACCGTGCCTTGAAGAAGTTCCTTCTCCCATGAAAATGGGAAAAGTCTCTCTGGGGTAGAGTGAGTCCAACTGGGTGTCTTGAGCAGGAATACAATGCCTTCGGGCATCTGCGATTCGCCTCGGCGGTTGAGTGACGATTGCCAGCTCATTGGCTTCGGCCTCTGCTTCGACATCAGCTTCGGCACGTCCAGCTTGCACTTGGGCTTCTTCTTTTTCTTCGGACTCCTCAGCAGAGTGAGCTGAAGAGTAATCTTTGTCAGGAGTGGCTTGACGGGGTGGAGATGGTTGTGGTGCAAAGTTGTCTTGAGCGGACGGTTGTGGAGCAGGTTGAGGTGGAGGTGGAGTTTGAACACGGGGTGGATTGGCTTCGGGTTGAGGTGGAGGTGGAGCAACTTCGGGGGCGGATGGCTTCGATGATGGTTTGCCAAGATTGATTATTTTGCATCGTGGGGGCGATGCCTTTCTTGGTGCTTTCTTGGCTGGGTGGGAGCTGACTTCATCAACTTCTTCGGTGTCAGCAATCAGTCGTCTCTTCCTAGGTTGCAGCTTTGGAAGAGGTGAAGCTAATTGCTGGACCATGGCTTCGCGCCTCTTAGAGTCAAGTGCCATGACCGAAGCATTATGCGATTTGCAGCATTCTTCGATAGCGGATTTCAGCTTGCCTTGAAATTGTTGAAGATTCTGCTTGGTTTGTTCATTTACAGCAGCAATTTTCTTCGAAGCAGCAGTTGCTTCGCTCTTGAAGTCCTCATCAGATTCTTCGTCAGCTTTCTTCTTGAATTTTTGAATCTTGGCAGTTTCTGATCTATCTCTAGCATGCAGATCTCTAAGCTGATTATACAAGGTTTCGACCATGGCTGAAAGATTTGGAGAAATGAATGTATCTCCAACATCCACAGTGTGAGGATGAATGGCTTCAGCTAGCTTGGAATAAGTCTGACTTATACCTAGACAATCCCACAATTCGCCTTCCCTAGCATCTGGAAAGTTGTGCTCACTGTGTTCAGCTTCAGCTTGGGCTTCGGGGACAGTAGCTGCGACTGGCTTCGGGGGAATTTCCTTCGGCGCCATGTCCTCAGCGGCTTCCTTTTGAGCAGTCCTGGCAGCTTTCTCAGCTTTCTTTGTTCGCAGAACATCCAGCTGAGCTTTGCGCTTGGCTTCAGCTTCAGCAAGTTGTTTGGCTTCGGCGGCTGCCTTAGCCTCTTGAGCTTTAGCTTCAGCTAGCTTGCGCTTCGCTTCAGCTTGCTGGTTTGCCTCTGCCAGCTCCTTCCTTTGCTTCTCTAGATCAGCTGCTTCTCGATCAGCTTTCTCTTTCTCTTTTGCTTCTCTATCAGCCTTAGCTTTGGCTTGAGCTTCGGCATGCAGGCGTTCAGCTTCGATGAGGTCTCTTTTCCTCAATTCAACTTCAGACAATTTCTTCGTGCCAACCTGGGCAAACGTCTGACCAGGCTTAGCCACAGTTGTCTTTGGCTTCGAAGCTTTAACAGGCTCTTGAGCTTTGGCTTCGGGCACAGCAGCCGGCTTAGCCACAGGCTTTGCCTTCGGGTCATGCCGTTCCTTAGTCCTCTGCTCGGATGGAACAGGACGGCGGGGAGGCTTAGACGACAAGGGTGCCTCGACCACCAGGTTCGTCAAGTCAATGTTCCTCTTTGGAGCAGGAGGTTCTGAAGGTTCTTGGAACTTAACGCCTTTGGGAGTAGTCGGCTTCGCTCCAGCCTTCTTCTTCAGAGGCTTCTTAAATAGCATCTTCTTGGGACTAGGGGGAATGGGTGAGTGTTCTGACTCATCATCATCTTCATCAGCTGGATCTTCTTCAATGGAGTCTTCGAGATGAGCACCTGGTTCAGCTTCGTCATCGGCTTCGTGTTCTGCCTCCTCATCTGAAGCAGGAGGTGGCGAATTACTAAGCTTCCGAAGCTTTCGCCTCTTCTTAGGCTTCGATGGTTCAGCATCATCAAGTCCAGCAGCTGCAAGAGCTTTTGCTTTCTTCTCTTCGCGGATTCTCTTCTTCTCAGCCAAAATGGCAAGTCTTTCTTGCTCTTCAGGATAATCATCAGGTGTTTTGAGTGTGTTAGGGTGAGGAACAGCCTGAGGCTTCGGGTAGTACTTCGATCTGTTGGCTGCGGTGTACTGAGAACACATGGCTGTGGTGTACCTGTAAGGTGGACTAAATGCGAATTGCATCGCCCACTTCCAAGATGGGATACTTTTGTACTTGTACCACCTGACAGCCCAGTACCTTCGAATCCTTTGCAATCTCATCTTCCTATCATGATCTGTTTCTTCCGGAGGAGTGTCATATTCCATTCTGATGCGAATAGCTTCGGGAATTCCTCTGGCATTATTGACTTCCTTCGTTTTGCCTCCCTTGCCTTTCTGCTTCGGTGGCTCTGGAAAATTCTCAAGTCCATCAACAATAGGGGACTCATTTCCTATGGCAGCCTCTTCGTCAGACATCCTGTGAATGGAATCATAGACAAGAGGGAAACAAAGAAAGGGAATGAATAAGCACAGGCAATGGTTTCGACCAAAAAAAAACAATTTTGATAGGAGCCCAGATCAATCTTAGATTGGTTGCAACTTCTCTGTATGAATTTGGCTAGAACAAGTCGAAACGAGACCTAACGCAATCCAGAGCAGAGAATGAACCGAATCTTATCCACTGACCTGAGAAGATGGGATAGCTTTGATGCTAAGAACAACTTTCCCAAGATGTAAAGATCAGCAAGGATCAAATAGCCCTAGAACAGAAAACAAAATCCTAACAAACTCAGATCCAAACCCTAGATGAAGAACATGGAGAGACAGATAGGATCCGAGGGCAATGCGTACCCTAACTTGGTGACGCACGGCAGCTACGGCGACGGAGGGCGGAGAAGTGCTCTGCGTCGACGGGGAAGGTCCACGGCGGCGACGTTCCGGCAGTGAAGCGGCGACGGCGACGGCGAGGACGAGGAGCTCTGCGGACGCTCGAGGAGGAAGACAGAGGAGTCGGGGCGAATGAATGTGTGGGAACGGTTTCGATGGGGGGAACACCTTAAATAGGCACGATCTGGAGCGGTTACCAGATCACATCGAACGGTTCTCAGCAACTGACTCTTCCGATTCAACGGCTGAGATATGGTGGCGTATCGCGAGCGAAGCTCATCGATCCGAAAAAGACGGGGACTCAACGGCCGAAGAATTTGTCTTGACCGAGAGCAAAAACTTCGATAAAAGTTGGGAGCATTTGCTTCGGAACTCAAGGACGTTCGAAGCAATATGCTTTCCGTTTCAATTGTGCTTAACATTCGAGATCGAAAAGATCGGAGGCGAAGCAGAATGGAGGGGGGGGGGTAGGGTCCGAAACTTATCACTTTGAAGAACAACAACGAAGCTAAAAGTGATAAGCATAGGGGACAAAAGAAACGAATAAATAAAGCAAACTAAACACTGAACAAAAAGCAAATGGCAAGCGAAGCTAAACTTGGGCGAAGAAAAACTCAAGCGAAACTAAACAAAAAGAACACACCGAAGGTGAATATATACAGTGAATAGTTTCGATCTTACTGAACATTGTGTGAGTCTAAGATGTTTAGCTCACACCTCAATGCACAAAACCTTTTCTCGTCCAATGGCTTCGTGAATATATCTGCCAATTGATCTTCTGTTCTTACATGGCTAATCTCAATGTCTTCACGCTGAACATGATCTCGAAGAAAATGATGACGAATATCAATATGCTTCGTTCGAGAGTGTTGCACAGGATTGTGGGCAATCTTGATGGCACTCTCATTATCACAAAGCAAAGGGATTTTCTTCATATGAATACCATAATCTTTCAGCGTCTGCTTAAGCCAAAGTATTTGAGTGCAGCATGAGCCAGCAGCAATGTATTCAGCTTTAGCAGTAGATATTGAGACACAATTCTGTTTCTTTGAAGCCCAACACACAAGAGATCTACCAAGAAAATGACAAGTGCCTGAGGTAGATTTCCTGTCAACCCTATCACCAGCCCAGTCTGAATCAGAATATCCAATCAAATCAAACTGAGTGCCTTTGGGATACCAAAGTCCCAAAGAAGGAGTATGTGCTAGATATCGAAGAATTCGCTTCACAGCAGTATGATGCGATTCCTTCGGATTTGCCTGAAAACGAGCACAAATACAAACTGATAGCATAATGTCAGGTCTAGATGCACATAAGTATAAGAGTGAACCTATCATAGACCGAAACTTTTTCAGGTCGAAGGGTTTCCCTTTCTCATCTGCATCAAGAAAACCATTAGTAGGCATGGGAGTTCTAATGGTCTTGCATTCAGCAAGATCAAACTTCTTCAGGCAATCCTTCAAGTATTTCTCTTGTGAAATAAAGGTGCCATTCTTCTGTTGTCGAATCTGAAGTCCAAGGAAAAACTTCAATTCTCCCATCATTGACATCTCATATTTCTTCGACATCATCCTTGCAAATTCTTCGCTGATCTCAGAGTTAGTACAGCCAAAAATAATATCATCTACATATATCTGACACACAAATAGATCATTGTTATATGATCGAGTGAAAAGTGTGGGGTCAGTTGTTCCTGGTTTGAAGCCTTTCTTCAGAAGGAAATCCTTCAGTGTTTCATACCAAGCACGAGGTGCTTGCTTCAGTCCATACAAAGCTTTGTGAAGCCTGTACACCATATCAGGATTCTTCGAGTCTTCAAAACCTGGAGGCTGCATAACATACACTTCTTCTTCGATTTCACCATTAAGAAAAGAACTCTTGACATCCATTTGATATAGCAATATATTTTTATGGTTAGCAAAAGCAAGCATGACACGAATGGATTCGAGACGGGCTACTGGAGCATAGGTTTCACCGAAGTCAATGCCTTCGATTTGGGTGTAACCTTGTGCTACCAATCTAGCCTTATTTCTTACCACAATACCGTCTTCATCTTGCTTGTTGCGAAATATCCACTTGGTGCCAATAATGTTGTGCTTCGAGGGATCTGGCCTTTCAACAAGTGACCAGACTTTGTTCCTTTCAAACTGGTGAAGTTCTTCCATCATAGCCAATAACCAATCAGGGTCTTTCATGGCTTCATCATATTTTGAAGGCTCTAGCATAGAGACAAAGGAAAAATTTCCACAGAAGTTAGCCAAGCGAGTGCGAGATCGAGTAGTGGGACGACCTGGTAGATTGATATCTTCGAGAATCGAATCCACATCAACTCTTCTTCGAACTCGTGATAAAGCAGTATCATTTGCTTCAGGCTCAGCATCTGCTTCGGGATTTGCATCAGCTTCGGGATTTGCATCAGCTTCGGGTTCAGCTTCAGCATTTCCTTCGTTCCCTTGACCTTCTTCGTCCTGTTCATCATTAGCTTCAGGATGGTAATCTCCAGCGCCCCGGGCTATGTGTGGGAACATTGGACCATCATCATCCCTTACAGCTTGACTTTCATTAGCTTCGACAGGGCGAATCTCACCAATAGCCATAGACCTAATCACTTCATCAAGTGGAGGTTCATCTAGATCATGAGGCAAATGCTCCTTTTGAGAGCCATTAGTTTCATCAAATCTTACATTTACAGTTTCCATAACTTTCCCAAAGTGAGAGTTATAGACTCTGTAAGTGTGAGAGTTTGAGCCATAACCTAAAAGAAAACCTTCATGTGCCTTAGGGGCAAATTTGGAGCTATGATTCATATCTCTAATAAAGCATGGAGCACCAAATACCCTAAGATATGAGACATTTGGTTTGTTACCAGTGATAAGCTCATGTGAAGTTTTCTTCAAGAATTTGTGAAGGTAAACCTTGTTGATGATGTGACATGCAGTATTGATTGCTTCGGCCCAGAACCTAATAGGAGTCTTGTATTCAGCAAGCATAGTTCTGGCCATCTCAATAAGAGTTCTATTCTTCCTTTCAACTACACCATTCTGTTGAGGTGTATAAGCAGCAGAGAACTCATGAGTAAAACCATGATCATCAAGAAATTCTTCGATATTTGTGTTCTTGAATTCAGTTCCATTATCACTTCGAATATGCTTCAGAGATAATTCATATTCTGTTTGAGCTCTCTTAGCGAATGACTTGAAGATTTCAACCACTTTGCTCTTGTCATCCAAAAAGAAAACCCAAGTATATCGTGAGAAGTCATCAACAATAACCATACCATATTTGTTTCCTCCCAGACTTGCATAATTTTGAGGACCAAAAAGATCCATATGAAGCAATTCAAGAGGACGAGTGGTAGACATGATGGTCTTCGCTGAATGATGTTTCTTTGTAATTTTACCAGCTTCGCATGCACTGCAGAGACGATCCTTATCGAATTTTACTTCGGTAAGACCAATAACATGATTTTTCTTCACTAGGTTATGAAGATTTCTCATCCCTGCATGACCAAGTCTTCGATGCCATAACCAACCCGATGAAGCTTTTGCCATTAAGCAAGTGGAAACAGCAGGGCCCGAAGAAAAATCAACAATGTAAAGATCTCCCTTTCGGTAACCCTCGAAGATAAACGAATAGTCATCCTGTGAAAAGACAACACAACGCGAAGCAGAAAACAACACAAGCATACCCATATCGCATAACTTTGAAATAGACATAAGATTATATCCAAGTGATTGGACTAGCATAACCTTGTCAATGTGATTATCCTTCGATATGGCAATCTTACCCAAACCTAACACTTTACCTTTGTTGTTGTCACCGAAGGTAATGAACTTCAGAGAAGATTGAGATAGTTTTTCTTCGGTGAACAACTCCTTGTCTCCGGTCATATGATTTGTGCAACCACTATCCATGACCCATTCGGATCCACCGGAGACATAGCCCTGCAGAAGAATTAGTTCTTCTTAACCACCCACAAACGAGCAGGTGACTGAGAAGACGTTGAAGCACTGGTCGAAGCAATATTAAATCGGACAGGAGTGTATTGCTTCGGTGTACCATCAAGCACACCATAAATGTAAGTCCTCTGCGAATGGTTAGCATAAGTATGAGCATATGCAATCTTAGTACGATTATTATGAGGACGATACGTATGGCGACCAGTACGATAGTATTGCTTCTGCGGAACATTTGACTCGGTCACCAAAGGATCATTTCTCGTCTCAAGAGAGTAGAAATGATTCGGTGGTACCGAAGGCTTTCCCTGCATAGAATGGTTAGCAGGAAATTTTTCCACAAGTGCTTTCTGCACCCATATCTGCCTCTTGTAGAATCCATTCTTTGGTGGAGTACCTACATACTCAGCTGAAACTTTTCCCTGTTCATCTTTCATGAGTTTGTAGTCTGAATCAAGTGAGTCATCCACAATGACTTTGTTCATTTTGCAATCGAAACCTGAAAGGTTAGCAATATCAATGGGTTTCTCCTTCGCTAGAACCCAAACAGTCTTAGGATACTGCTCAGGCTCCCAATATGTGCCATCAGGATTTATCTTTCTCTCAAAGCCAACACCTTCATTCCTGGGATTCCTGTGAAGGAGGGCCTTCCTAAGGATATCACAGAGATATTGGTGTCCTTGCACACTTTTGAACATGCCTGTTTCAAATAAGTTTTTCAACCTGAGGAGTTCCTCGGTAATAGCAGGATTTTCCTCATCGGAGGCATTAGTATCATCAATAACAATAGGAGCTTTCCCTTTGGAATTAGTTTTGCTTCGTTCCAAACAATCCAAACAAGGTGATTCAGTTTTATCAATTGCTTCAGAACCTTGTTGAGCCATGAGAGAGATATTAACATTTTCCAATTCTTCATGAGCCTCTTTCAGTTTTTCAAGAGCCACTTTCCTCTGAAGAAATTCATAGGTAAGCTTCTCATAATCAACTGAAAGAAGATCATGCCGAGAGGATAATTCTTTAAACTTCTCCTTCAGAGTTTCATGCTCATCAGTTAAAGTTTGACTTTTCTCAATCTCATTGATCAACAAAGTTTCTGACTTCTTAATGGTTTTGCTTAGTGAATCAAGTTCATCTTGTTGAATTGAAGCAATTTTAGCAAGTTTAGCATAGCTAACTCTAGTATCACTTTCACATGAAGAATAATCAGAAGTATCATAGGTTGACTTGGATGAAGATACCTTTGCCTTGGCCATGAAGCAATATGCAGGAGTTTCATCTTCACTGCTGTAGTTGGTGAAGAATGAGCTCGAAGCATTTGCTGAAGCATCTGTCGAAGCAAATGCTAATCCAGCAACACCATCTGATTCGGACCCTGAAGCAGATCGTGAGTCTTGTTCAGCTTCGGAACCAGAGGCTTCGGCTTCAGAATTCATCTCCTTTCCCAGATAGGCCTTGGCACGATGAGAGCTGCTTCGACGAGACGAGTAAGTCTTCGATGAAGAACCCTCATGCTTCTTATGATACTTCTTTCTCTTATCATCATCAGAATCTTTCTTCTTTTCCCTTCTTGAACTGGAATCATGTTTCTTTGACTCATGACTTCTGGAGGATTTGTAAAGCTTCGATGAAGAGTCTCTGTGTGAATGCTTCGATTTGATCTCAGCTTCCCACAGAGGGCAATCAGCAATGAAGTGTCCTGGTTTCTTGCACTTATAGCAGCAGTTGTCCTTCGATGGATAGCTTCTTGAAGATGAACGGTGAGAAGAATGACTCGAGCTTCTTGAAGGATAACTCTTCTTGGGTGAAGAAAAACCTTTCTTCTGAAAGCGATTGAAGCGTCTCATGATCAGTGCCAAATCCTTTCCAATGCTTGCAGGATCATCTGATTCGACACCTGAAGCAGAACTGACTTCGGGCGAAGAATGACGCGAAGCTTTTGCTTTCAGAGCATGAGATCTTCTTCGAGAACCATTTATGTCACGTTTCTCATCTTCTTCCATTTCAAAGGTAGTGAGTCTCTCAAGAACATCAGCAGCAACAAGATGTCTGTAATCAGACCTTTCCTTGATCATTAGAACAATGTGATCGAACGAATCATCTAGCGAGCGAAGAAGTGTTCTGACAACTGAGTGAGGAGTTATATCATCAGCACCGAGGGAAATCAACTCATTTGCCAGAGCTGTGAGTCTGCTGTAAATTGAGTGAACCTTTTCACCCTCGAGTCTTTTGAAGCGATAGAATTTGCTTCGGAGTGTGTCAATTCTGGCATCTCTCTGAGTAGAAACACCTTCACCAATCTTTTCAAGATAGTCCCAGACACCTTTTGCCGAAGGAATATTCTTCACTTCATGATACTTTTCTGGAGTCAAGTGATTTGTGATGAACACCCAGACAACCGAATCCAGATCCATCAGTTGAGCTTCTTCAGGAGTGATAGCATTCTTATCAGTAACTGTAACACCATGTAAGACAACTTGCCATGCAGTGGAATTGATAGCCATAATATTCCTCTTCATCTTGTCCTTCCAGTAAGAGTAGTCCTTCCCATTGAAAATAGGAATAGGTTCGCCAGAGCGAATAGCTGCGAAAGACATACTAGAAGACATACTTGAAAACACTCCAGGAGGTTAATCCAAAAAGAGTGACCTGCTCTGATACCAATTGTTAGACCAAGTATGTGATCAGAGGGGGAGGGGGTGAATGATCACTTCAAATTTTCACATGAAACTTTGAAGTGAAGCATAACATGGCACCCGAAACTATTTAACAGGAAGGGATTCATAGAAGCAGAACGTAATCGAAGCAGAACATAGCGAATCAAAAGCATCGAATCAATTGCATCGAAGCATAACTCTGAAGCAATTGACAAACAGAATGTAAGTGCGGAAGGTAAAACGAACTCTTGACTCGGCGATGTTTGTTCGACCAGTTCACACTCTGCAAAGTGCTACGTCTGGTTGGAGGGACTTGTGATTGAACACAGGAGCTAACCTCTCTCCGTCCATATCTCCACTGCACCAAACTCCTTGAGCTTGGTCAGTTCTTCACTCTTGGTTGATTATTGAGGAAATCACCGAAACCTTTGACAAACTGGACTTCGAGGAGACAATAACTCTTTGCTCTCTGAAGAACAACTCTCTAACCGTCTAGGAGAATTGCAGTTCTCCAAGATAAAAAGGCTAGCAAACTTCTTCCTAAGTCATAATGATTCAACTCAGCTCAATAGGACTTATGCTTCGGTGGATGGGTTTGTGATGTGCTTCGGTGGGGTTGCTCTCTCTCTTTCCTCTGCAGGAATTCAAACGTGGAGCAGCCTCCCGGCCAATGAGGGCGGGGGAGGGGTATTCATAGGCAGCAATCCCAAGGTGCGAAATGACTGAAGTGACCCGATGTGACAGCTTGACACCTGTCCCCAACGGTCATATTTCCAATCAATGCGCAACTTTACTTGCGGTCCAAGTAAAGCTGACTCACGGACTTGGTTCTGCTTCAGAAGCCGAAAGAACAAAGTCTTCGCTGGTGAAGCATTACCTAGCTCACATGAGATTTCTTCGGTTCAGGTTTCTCATTGGTTTCGATTTGATCTGAGTCTTTTCATCAAAACCTTCGGAGTACATTTGCTAAACCCCTCTTGATAGTACGGTTTTTCCTATAACTCAAAGAAGTAAAAAGAACTACGCAAAAACAACTAAGTCTTGTGCCATCTTGATCAACTTCTTCGATAGGATGTGCTTCAGGATTCCTTATCTTTTTAGGGGTCGACATCCGTGATGTGCTTCGCTCCAGAGGATATGCTTCGGTAACTGAGTAAATCTTCGTTGAAGCTTTATCACCAACCTATAACTTCAGGAACCTAACTATCTGTTTCACACTAGAAAACTTGTTAGTTCCTCTACTGTTTTGACCAACAATATCCAAAACTCATGAGGGATATAACTTTGCTCTTACAGATACCTACATCTTATTTATGATTTGAGTACCTTGTAAAGTGTGAAAGATCTTCTATACCTTCTTGTAATATTGAATGTTGCCCTAAAGTGAGGAAAATATCCCAAAGTGGACAAAATAAAAGATCCCATAGAGGAAAAATGAGAGTTATATAGAAAGAGCCATCGAGTCCACCAAAAAAATAAACAAAAAAAAGAAATAAAAATAGAGGGGGCAGCACTACTATTCCTTCTTAAGGATCCACAGTAGTACTCCCCCTATATCCTTGTACACCATAGAGATGATCATTTATGCATATAGCTATGTGGGGACTTGATACGTCCCAAACGTATCTATAATTTTTGCTTGCTCCATGCATGTTTTGTGTGACTTTGCCATGTTTTGCTTGAACTTTCATACACTTTTGAACCAATTTGTACTAACCTATTAACTCAGTTCACCCAGTTGCCAGTTTCTGTTTTCTGCTGTTTTTGTATTTCAGGTTTTCCGGCCATTAAAAGTGCTCCAAAAAATCCATAAAAATCAGATAAAACATCAGCGTCACGGAAGCTTCCGGAAACACCAAAGGAGCGAAGGGGGGCCACCACCAGGAGACCAGGAGGGTCCCTGGCGCGGCACCACCCTAGGCCGCGCCAGGAGGCCTCCTGGCTGCCTGTTGGGTCTCCTCGACACCCCCCTTCGCCTATATTTACCCCTCAGGGTGGAAACCCCTAGGACGGACTCCTTTTTCGCGATCTCGCCTCTGTTCTGCCGCCGCCGCCGTTTCTAGATCGGGGCTTCCTGGAGAAGATGCTCCGGAACCCTGCCAGGAGAAGCTACCCCCTCCGGGAGACCCTCCATGGCCATGGACGCCTCCCGTATGTACCGTGATTAGTTTCCCTTGGGTCATGGGTCCGTGACCAGTAGCTATGTGATCTATCTCTCCCCCTTTTGTGCCTCCACTTTCGAGTCCTCGGGAGCTGCCTCACATGATCGAGGCATCTATGTAATTTCTGCTGTTGCTATGCTGAGTTTGTTGGGATCTGATGGATTATGAGACTATGTTCAGATTGTGATGAGTAATATATTTGGTTCTTATCTTTTATATTTTATTCTTGAGTAAATTCTTGCATGTTCTCCGTTGCGGTATTTGCTTTGGGCAAGTATTTTATTTGCAACTCCAAGAGAGAGCGTTATGCTCGATTGTGGGTTCAGCCCCTCGATGTCTAGCTAGAGTGACAGAAACATGAGACTAGGGGATGTGCTGTTGCAACCAGGGATAAAACAACGGTGCTTGTACCTGCGGGTGCAAGGATTGTTTACTTTACGCAAAGTTCTTTTAATGCAGTTGTCTGTTGCTTTGAGTTTACACTTTGGGTGGGATTCGCAACTTAATACCAGCGAGATGTTCTGGATAGATATCTCAAGGTGGATGATTCGTAGTAGATGCAGATGGATTTCGGTCTACTTACCTTGGCGTACTACCCATTGCTTTTGAGCCCTTCCTTTCTTTGCAGCATAGTTACCATTGCGGTGCCTTCATAATCCTTCCAATTGCCCAATTGTGATTTGTTTACCTCGCTAGCACTTTTATCATCTTTTGGGAGAGAGACATCACTAGTGAAAATCACGGGACCCCGGTCCATCTTCACATTATTGTTTACACCCTGAATTTACTTTCAGTCTTTACTTTCAGTTGCCACTATTATTATCTCTTGCATTGATCCTTTGTAAACAACAAGGCCGGAGGAATTGACAACTCTTCTTTACTCGTTGGGAGCAAAGTTATTTGTATCTGTGTGCAGGTCCAGGTGAAGTTAGCAACCCTCGGTTGTGAACGGCGCCATTTTTCACTTTACCACCTTCTTGTATCTCTGTGGGTCCTACGGGAACCAAACCCTATCCTCTACATAGGGGAAATTTGCTTGTATCTATGTGCAGGTCCAGGTGAAGTTAGCAACCCTCGGTTGTGAACGGCGCCATTTTTCACTTTACCACCTTCTTGTATCTCTGTGAGTCCTACGGGAGACAAACCCTACCCTCTACATAGGGGAAATTTGCTGCTACGCTACATCTCACCTTCCACTTGGGGTAACCAACGAGGAGTGAGAACTATCCTCACCGTATCAAGCTAATTTCTGGCACCGTTGCCGGGGACTCCAATCTACAAGATAGGGGAGTTGCACACTATCTTTTATCTTTGCTTTTTAGTCTTGTTAGTTTACCTTTCAGTTTTTACTTTTGTGTCCTTAATCAAAAATACCAAAAATATCTGCTGCTATTATGGGTTCCAATGAAAACACTAAGTTGTGTGACTGCACTAGTCACAACAACAGTGACTTTATCTGCACTCCTATTGCTCCACCTGCCACTTCAGCACCTTCTTATGAGATTAAACCTGCTCTGCTTAACCTTGTCATGAAAGATCAATTCTCAGGAGCAGGAGATGATGCTGCCTTGCACCTAAACAACTTTATCGAGCTCTGTGACATGCAGAAGTACAAGGAAGTGGATGGAGACATCGTCAAGCTGAAGATTTTTCCTTTCTCTTTGAGAGGAAGAACCAAGGAGTGGCTACAATCTTTTCCCAAAAACAGTATCTATTCTTGGAGTAAATGCAAAGATGCTTTTATAGGGAAGTATTATCCCCCTGCTAAAATTATTCAATTGAGGAGTAACATTATGGATTTCAGGCAATTGGATAATGAACACGTTGCCCAGGCTTGGGAACGTATGAAGACGCTTGTCAATAACTGCCCCACACATGGACTGACTACCTGGATGGTTATCCAGACTTTTTATGCAGGCTTGAACTTCACCTCGCAGAACCTGTTAGATTCGGCCGCGGGTGGAATTTTATGTCAACCACGCTTGGTTCTGCCACAAAGCTACTTGATGAGATGATGCTGAACTACTCGCAATGGCACACCGAGAGATCTCCAACCGGTAAGAAGGTAAACTCTGTCGAGGAGATCTCCTCTTTAAATGAAAAGGTTGACCTTATCATGTCCCTACTTACCAAGCAACCTTCTATTGATCCTCAAGGTGTTCCTTTAAATTATTTGGTTGCTCAGGAGCAAGTAGATGTTAATTTTGTCTCTAGAAACAACTTCAACAATAATTCTTATAGGAGTAACTTAGGTAGCAACAATCCTAGGCCGTTCCGATCCAACAACTATGGGAACAACACTTATCGTACCACCAGAAACTCCACTTCAGAACTAGAGACCTTTCTCAAAGACTTTATCACTACCCAGAAAGCCTTCAACAAGAGTGTGGAGGAGAAATTAGATAAATTAGATAATCTTTGTTTGAAGGTAGACAACTTAGCCCTTGATGTTGAGATGTTAAAAATTAGAATCTCTCCCCTTGAGGAGAGTAAAGTCACTCCTATTAATGTTATCCAGTTACAAATCAATGAAAATATTAGGATGATGGCTAAACTTAAAGAGATATGGTCTAGAGAAAATGAGGAAGAAGAGAGAATTAAGAGCCTTCCTACCTACCACACAATACCTACTATCCAAGTACTTGAAGATGTCCAAACTGTTAGCACCCATCACACCCCTAGTCCCACTGGACCTATCAATGGTGATGCTACCACCTCAACCATAGATGAAGAAACCTCTATGAACATAGAGGCTTTCAAACAAGTGATCTTAAAGGATATCACTACTTCCTTGGTACATAGTAGTGACTTAGACTTTGACAACTGCACTTTACCTGAAGTTATTGGTTTCCTCCACAAGATGTCTAGAGACCCCCACACTAGCACACTCAATCTTGCCTTCACAGAGCATATCACCAATGCTCTAATCAATGTTAGGGACGAGAAGCTTAGACTAGAAGCCTCCATACCTAGGAAGCTAGAAGATGGTTGGGATCCTATGATAAAACTTAAATTGAATAACTTCTCTTGTTATGCTCTTTTTGATGTTGGAGCAAGTACCTCTGTTATGCCCAAAAGGATGTATGATATTCTTGAATTTAAACCTTTTGATCCTTGTTCTTTTGGTGTTTATCTTGTTGATTCTTCCGTAAAGAAACCTTTGGGGAAGATCGACGATGTTCTTATCATTGTCAATGAAAATTATGTTCCTGTTCATTTTACTATTATGGACATTGAATGTGAACCTTCTTGTCCAATTATTTTGGGACGTCCTTTTCTTCGCACAGTTGGTGCTGTTATTGACATGAAAGAGGGGAATATCAAATTCCAATTCCCTCTCAAGAAATGGATGGAACATTTCCCTAGGAAAAATATTAAGGTACCTTTTGAGTCCGTCACACGGGCTAGTTATTCTCTTGATAAGACTTGATCTTCTGCTTTAAGCCTAGCTAATGGCTCTAAAGAAGCGCTTTCGGGAGGCAGCCCGCAACGAATTTAGGTTTTTATTTTTGATTTTGTTCTGTTCTTAGTGGTCTTGATGATTGTTACTAATTTAGAAACATCATAGTATCTTTACTTTTCAAGCTTTGTGCCAAGTTTAGCCTCATACGGCAAGGGAAGTAAAAGTTGTGACATTCTGTCCAGAAAACAGATTATGTCCTCGTGACTAGAAAAATTAGAGAAAAATCCCAGTTCATCTTTTTGAGCTGAATTGTTTACACAGCGTGCTCTATACAATTACGAAACTTACGTATGTTCTGAGTTTTTTGAGTTGAGTTGCAGAAGTACCCCTAAAAAATTCGTTTCTATCTGCTGTTCTGTTTTTCACAGATTCTGCCACGCTTTGTCTCTCTTCACTTTTGCAAACCTTAAAGCTTGATTTTTCTTTGCAATAACCTTTTGGAAATCTTGGGAAACAGTATCTCTTCATGTTTATCTTTATTTCCAGTAGAGGAAAAATTATTTTATTAGGGTACTAACCTCTCTAATCAGCCTAAAATGAGTTATGTATGAAGGGAGTTTTCAAGTGCGCGATGGAGGATGATGAAAGAAGATTCAGGAGTGTCAAACGCTCAACCTTGGGGATGCCCATGTGCACCCCCAATAAATATTCAAGGAGACTCACGCGTCTAAGCTAGAGGATGCCCCCGTGCATCCCCTTCTTCATCAACAATTATCAGTTCGTCTCTCGTTGCACTATATTTTTATCACTTCATGCGTTATGTGCTTTTCTTGGAGCGTCTCGCTCTTAGGTTTTGTTTTTAGTTTTCTTTTGCTTAGTTTTCTTTAGTAACAAGTTATATCCCAGCTTACTTACTCTTTTGTGTGGGAGAGATTCACGCTCCACTTGAACTAGAACTCCTCATAGGATTTGCATGCTTATTCTTTTAGCTGTGAGTTGTTCTTTTTCTTTTCTTAGCTACTGTTCTGTCTAGTTGTAGTGATTTAGTTTTTCTAGAGATTTTCTTTTTTCTTAGGTTGAACTTTCTATAGGTTGCATGTTTTATCTTGTTAGAGAGTTTGCCTGTTGCACTGAGTTATGTGTCTTGACTGAAAGTAGGTAGTTAAACTTGCGATTCTTTTTGTAGTAGTAACTTGCCATAGTTTTGAGGTATTGACTAGAGTAATGTTTGAACTTATGGTGTCATGAGATCTTGCATATTAGTGATAGATGTCGTATTTTGGGCAATCCATGTGTTTTTCGAAAACCAAAAACCCCTGTTGAGAACTCTAGCTACTAGATGGATCACTAACCTCTAGAGGGTTTGAATTCTAGAGTACACCCACGTACCATGAGTCGAGGATGCGCAAGGATAACCAAACCCCCATACACTCCTCCTCCGGGTACCTGTCTCTTTGTGAACCTCCTGATCAGATTGAGAGTTACCGATAATAAGTGCATGAGTTCTTCGGACTAATGTGAGTATTCGGAAGTTGACACTTCCACCCACCTATACTTTTTCTAGCCTCTTCGGTACCGTGCATTGCCCTTTCTCACCTTGAGAGTTGGCGCATAGTTCGCCGGTGCATCCAAACCCTTGGCATGATACGCTCTGTCATCATAAGCCTCCTTATTTCTTTCCTCAAAACAGCCCCCATACCTACCTACAAGGCATTTCCATAGCCTTTCCAAGATACATTGCCATGAAACATCCACCTTCTCATGACTTGATCCTCAAGTCATACATGTTCCTGCTACCCTGGCAGAAGCATACATTTGCATCATGATAGTTACATTTTCTTTATGTGACTACCTTTGTAAAGTGTGAAAGATCTCCTATATTCTTGTAAAATATTGAGTATTTCCCCTAAAGTGAGGAAAAGATCCCAAAGAGGACAAAATCAAAAGATCCCAAAGAGGACAAATGAGAGTTAAATAGAAAGAACCATTGAGGCCACCAAAAAATAAAAAAAGAGAAAAAAGAGAAAAATAAAAAGAGAGAAGGGGGCATACTACTATTCCTTTTGAGAGATCCACACTAGTACTTCATCTTCTATCCCTTGTACTCCATAGAGATCATCATCATGCATATAGCTATGTGGGGACACTTCACACTATAGAACTTGGCTTGTATATTCCAATGATGAGCCTCCTCAAATGAGCTCTAGGTCTTCTTGAGCAAGCAAGTTAGATGCACCCCCACTAGTTCCCTTGGAGAGCTTTTAGCTCACATGTGCATCTGTTGTATGGCAATCCCTACTCCTCACATCATATCTATCATATGGCCTTCTCTCGCCTATGATTGTCGTCAGTGATGTGAGCCCTTCAAACCTTTTTGTCTTGCTCCTCCACCTTCTTTCTGTTTCGCCTTTTAGGTGTCAACTTTGTTGCTCACGCTCATCCATTGCATGAGTGCTGAAAATATCGAAAGGGAGTGGATCAGTTTGACTTGTACCTGGCTAGTGGTCTAGGGACGAGTCCAGATAAGAATCCAAAGGAGACCAAGTGTTAAACTTTAGTAGATAGTTGTTCTCCACAACCTTATATTTTCTCTCTCGTATTTCCCTATCCCTTGCTTGCACACAAACACCATTTGGAGACATTCGAGTCACGGACAGCAAGAGCACTTGCACCCTTTGTTCCTTTGTTACTTGTGTCAATGCTAATATAGACTCTTGCTTGTTAAGACTTGAATTGAATTGCATGCTCTGATTGCTTTACTTAAAACTTCTTTTATGGTTGTGTGGCATGTCACCACAGAAATTATGCTTGTTATCATTTACCTACTCGAGTAAGAGCAGGAATTAAGCTTGGGGATGTTGATACGTCCCAAACGTATCTATAATTTCTGCTTGCTCCATGCATGTTTTGTGTGACTTTGCCATGTTTTGCTTGAACTTTCATACACTTTTGAACCAATTTGGACTAACCTATTAACTCAGTGCACCCAGTTGCTAGTTTCTGTTTTCTGTTGTTTTTGTATTTTAGGTTTTCCGGCCATTAAAAGTGCTCCAAAAAATCCGGAAAAATCAGATAAAAAATCAGCGTCACGGAAGCTTCCGGAAACACCAAAGGAGCGAAGGGGGGCCACCACCAGGAGGCCAGGAGGGTCCCTGGCGCGGCCCCACCCTAGGCCGCGCCAGGAGGCCTCCTGGCTGCCTGGTGGGTCTCCTCGACACCCCCCTTCGCCTATATTTACCCCTCAGGGTGGAAACCCCTAGGACAGAATTCTTTTTCGCGATCTCGCCTCTGTTCCGCCGCCGCCGCCGTTTCTAGATCGGGGCTTCCTGGAGAAGCTGCTCCGGCACCGTGCCGGGAGAAGCTACCCCCTCCAGGAGACCCTCCATGGCCATGGACGCCTCCCGTATGTACCGTGATTAGTTTCCCTTGGGTCATGGGTCCTTGAGCAGTAGCTATGTGATCTATCTCTCCCCCTTTTGTGCCTCCACTTTCGAGTCCTCGTGAGCTGCCTCACATGATCGAGGCATCTATGTAATTTCTGCTGATGCTATGCTGAGTTTGTTGGGATCTGATGGATTATGAGACTATGTTCAGATTGTGATGAGTAATATATTTGGTTCTTCTCTTTTATATTTTGTTCTTGAGTAAATTCTTGCATGTTCTCCTTTGCGGTATTTGCTTTGGCCTAGTATTTTATTTGCAACTCCAACAGAGAGCGTTATGCTCGGTTGTGGGTTCAGCCCCTCGATGTCTAGCTTGAGTGACAGAAACATGAGACTAGGGGATGTGCTGTTGCAACCAGGGATAAAACAACGGTGCTTGTACCTGCGGGTGCAAGGATTGTTTACTTTACGCAAAGTTCTTTTAATGCAGTTGTCTGTTGCTTTGAGTTTACACTTTGGGCGGGATTCGCAACTTAATACCAGCGAGATGTTCTGGATAGATATCTCAAGGTGGATGATTCGTAGTAGATGCAGATGGATTTCAGTCTACTTACCTTGGCGTACTACCCATTGCTTTTGAGCCCTTCCTTTCTTTGCAGCATAGTTAGCATTGCGGTGCCTTCATAATCCTGTCAATTGCCCAATTGTGATTTTTTTACCTCGCTAGCACTTTTATCGTCTTTTGGGAGAGAGACATCACTAGTGAAAATCACGGGACCCCGGTCCATCTTCACATTACTGTTTACATCTTTAGTTTACTTTCAGTCTTTACTTTTCAGTTGCTATCACTAACATTATTATCCCGTGTGTTTTATCCTTTGTAAATAGCAAGGCCGGAGGAATTGTCAACTCCTCTGTACTCGTTGGGAGAAAAGTTATTTGTTGTTGTGTGCAGGTCCACGTCAAGCGCCGTGACACCTTCTTGTATCTCTTGGAGTCCTACTGGTTCGATAACCTTGGTATCTTCACCGAGGGAAATTTGCTGCTACGCTACATCTCACCTTCCACTTGGGGTAACCAACGAGGAGTGAGAGATCCTCACCGTATCAAGCCAATTTCTGGCGCCGTTAGCGGGGACCCCAGTCTACAAGATAGGGGAGTTGCACACTATCTTTTATCTTTGCTTTTTAGTCTTGTTAGTTTACCTTTCAGTTTTTTACTTTTGTGTCCCTTATCAAAAATACCAAAAATACCTGCTGCTACTATGGGTTCCAATGAAAACACCAAGTTGTGTGACTTCACCAGTCACAACAACAGTGACTTTATCTTCACTCCTATTGCCACACCTGCCACTTCAGCTACCTCTTATGAAATTAAACCTACTTTGCTAAACCTTGTTATGAGAGATCCATTCTCTGGTGCTAGAGATGATGCTGCTTTACACTTGAATAATTTTGTTGAATTATGTGATATGAAAAAGTATAAAGAAGTAGAAGGTGATGTTGTTAAGATCAAGCTTTTTCCTTTCTCTTTGAGGGACGGAGCTAAAATCTGGTTTCAATCTTTGCCTAGGAATAGCATAGATTCTTGGGATAAGTGCAAAGATGCTTTTATTGGGAAGTACTACCCACCTGCTAGGATTATCTAATTGAGGAGTAAAATTATAAATTCCAGGCAATTGGATAATGAACACGTTGCCCAAGCTTGGGACCGCATGAAATATCTTGTCAAGAACTGCCCCACACATGGACTGACTACATGGACGGTATCCAGACTTTTTATGCAGGCTTGAACTTTACCTCGCGGAACCTGTTAGATTCGGCCGCGGGAGGAACTTTTATGTCAACCACACTTGGTGCTGCCACAAAGCTACTTGATGAGATGATGTTGAACTACTCTCAGTGGCAAACCGAAAGATCTCCAACTGGTAAGAAGGTAAATTCTGTCGAGGAGATCTTCTCTTTAAATGGAAAAGTGTACTTGATTATGTCTCTACTTACCAAGCAATCTCCTATTGATCCTCAGGATGTTCCTTTAAATTCTTTGGTTGCTGAGGACTAAGTAGATGTGAACTTTATCTCTAGAAACAACTTCAGTAACAATGCTTATAGGGACAACTTTGCTAGTAATCCTAGACCGTTTCCATCAACTTATGGGAAGAACAACACCTACCCTAGCAACAAGAACCCCACCTCTGAACTAGAGAGTATGCTTAGAGACTTTATCACTACCCAAAAAGCCTTCAACAAGAATGTGGAAAAAAAACTAGCTAAATTATATAATCTTTGTTTGAAGGTAGACAACTTAGCCCTTGATGTTGAGATGTTAAAAATTAGAACCTATCCCCTTGAGGAGAGTAAGGTCACTCCTATTAATTCTATCCAGTTACAAATCAAGGAAATTTTAGGATGATGGCTAAACTCAAAGAAAGATGGGCTAGAGAAAAAGAGGAAGAGGATAGAATTAAGAGCCTTCCTACCTACCACACAGTAGCCACTATCCAAGTAGTTGAGGATGTCCAACCAGTTAGCACCCATCACACCCCTAGTCCCACTCGACCTATCAATGGTGCTGCTACCACCTCAACCATAGATGAAGAAACCTCTATGAACATAGTGGCTTTCAAACAAGTGAGCCTAAATGATATCACTACCTCCTTGATAGATAGTAGTGACCTAGACTTTGACAACTGCACTTTACCCGAAGTTATTGGTTTCCTACACAACATGTCTAGAGACCCCCACACTAGCACACTTAATCTTGCCTTCACAGAGCATATCACTAATGCTCTAATCAAAGTTAGGGAGGAGAAGCTTAGACTAGAAGCCTCCGTACCTAGGAATCTAGAAGATGGTCGGGATCCTATGATAAAAATCAAATTGAATAACTTCTCTTGTTATGCTCTTTGTGATGTTGGAGCAAGTACCTCAGTTATGCCCAAAAGAATGTATGATATGCTTGAATTGAAACCTTTTGATCCCTGTTCTTTTGGTGCTCGTCTTGTTGATTCTTCCATAAAGAAGCCTTTGGGGAAGATCTACGATGTTCTTATCATTGTCAATGACAATTATGTTCCGTTGATTTCACTATTATGAACATTGAATGTGAACCTTCTTGTCCAATTATTTTGGGACGTCCTTTCCTTCGCACAGTTGGTGCTGTTATTGACATGAAAGAGGGGAATATCAAATTCCAATTCCCTCTCAAAAAAGGGATGGAACACTTCCCTAGGAAAAAGATTAAGTTACCTTTTGAGTCCGTCATACGGGCTAGTTATTCTCTTGAAAAGACTTGATCTTCTGCTTTAAGCCTAGCTAATGGCTCTAAAGAAGCGCTTTCGGGAGGCAGCCCGCAACGAATTTAGGTTTTTCTTTTTGCTTTTCTTCTGTTATTAGTGGTCTTGATGATTGTTACTACTGTAGCAACATCATTGTATCTTTATTTTTCAAGCTTTGTGCCTTTTATAGCCTCATACAACAAGGGAAGTGAAAGTTGTGACATGCTGTCCAGAAAAAAGATTCTGTCCTCGTGACTAGAAAAATCATGGAAAAATCCCAGTTCATCTTTTTGAGCTGAATTTTTTACACAGCGTGCTCTATACAATTATGAAAGTTGCGTATGTTCTGAGTTTTTTTATTTGAGTTGCATAAGTATCCCTAAAAAATTCGTTTTTACCTGCTGGTCTGTTTTTCACAGATTTTGTCCTGTTTTGCCTTTTCTTCGTTTTGCAAACCTTAAGCTTGATTTTTCTTTGCAAAAACATTTTGGAAATCTTTAGAAACAGTAGCTCTTCAAGGTTATCTTTATTTCCAGTAGAGGAAAAATTATTTTAGTTTGTTACTAACCTCTCTAATCAGATTATGATGAGTTATGTATGAAGGGAGTTTTCAAGTGCACGATGGGAGATGATGAAAGAAGATCTTGGAGTGTCAAACGGTCAAGCTTGGGGATGCCCATGTGCACCCCCAAGAAATATTCAATGAGACTCAAGAGTCTAAGCTTGGGGATGCCACCGTGCATCCCCTTCTTCATCAACAATTATCAGTTCGTCTCTCGTTGCACTATATTTTTATCACTTCATGCGTTATGTGCTATGCTTGTAGCGTCTCGCTCTTTACTTTTCTTAGGTTTGTTTTTGCTTTGTTTTCTGTAGTAACAAGTTAGACCCCAGCTTACTCTTTTGTGTGGAAGAGATACACGCTCCTCCTGAACTAGAACTCCTCATAGGATTTGCATGCTTATTCTTTTAGCTGTGAGTTGTTCTTTTTCTTTTCTTAGCTGCTCCTCTGTTTAGTTGTAGTGCTTTAGTTTTCTAGAGCTTTTATTTTGTTTTAGGTTAAACTTTCTATAGTTTGCATGTTTTATCTTGTTAGAGAGTTTGCTTGTTGCACTGAGTTTCGTGTCTTGACTAGAAAGTAGGTAGTTAAAGTTGTTGTTCTCTTTGTAGTAGTAACTTGCAATAGTTTTGAGGTATTGACTAGAGTAATGTTTGAACTTTTGGTGTCAAGAGCTCGAGCCTATTAGTGATAGATGTCGTATTTTGGGAAATCCGTGTGTTTTTCGAAAACCAAAAATCCCTGTTGAGAACTCTAGCTACTAGATGGATCACTAACCTCTCGAGGGTTCGAATATTAGAGTATACTCACGTACCATGAGTCGAGGATGCGCAAGGATAACCAAACCCCCATACACTCCTCCTCGGGGTACCTGTCTCTTTGTGAACCTCCTTATTAGATTGAGAGTTACCAATAATAAGTGCATTAGTTCTTCGGACTAATGTGAGTATTCGAAAGTTGACACTTCCACCCACCTATACTTTTTCTAGCCTCTTCGGTACCGTGCGTTGCCCTTTCTCACCTTGAGAGTTGGCGCATACTTCGCCGGTGCATCCAAACCCTTGGCACGATACGCTCTGTCATCATAAGCCTCCTTATATCTTTCCTCAAAACAGCCACCATACCTACCTACAAGGCATTTCCATAGCCTTTCCGAGATACATTGCCATGCAACATCCACCTTCTCATGACTTGATCCTCATGTCATACATGCTACTTGCTTGATCAATGAGCCGCATGCTAGTTGGGCCTTGCCCTAATCATTGCTACATGACGCGCTAGTATCATTGCATATCCTGCTATCCTGGCAGAGGCATACATTTGCATCATGATAGTTATATCTTCTTTATGTGAGTACCATTGTAAAGTGTGAAAGATCTCCTATATTCTTGTAAAATATAGAGTGTTGCCCCTAAAGTGAGGAAAAGATCCCAAAGAGGACAAAATCAAAAAATTCCAAAGAGGACACATGAGAGTTAAATAGAAAGAGCCATTGAGGACACCAAAAAAATACAAAAAAATTAAAAAAAAAGAGAAAAAAAAAGAAAAAAAAAGAGAGAAGGGGGCACACTACTATTCCTTTTGAGAGATCCACACTAGTACTTCATCCTCTATCTCTTGTACTCCATAGAGATCATCGTCATGCATATAGCTATGTGGGGACCTTCACACTGTAGAACTTGGCTTGTATATTCCAATGATGAGCCTCCTCAAACGAGCTCTAGGTCTTCTTGAGCAAGCAAGTTAGGTGCACCCCCACTAGTTCCCTTGGAGAGCTTTTAGCTCACATGTGCATCCGTTGCATGGCAATCCCTACGGCTCACATCATATCTATCATATGGCCTTCTCTCGGCTATGATTCTCCTCATTGATGTGAGCCTTTCACACCTTTTTGTCTTCCTCCTCCACCTTCTTTCTGTTTCGCCTTTTAGGTGTCAACTTTCTTGCTCACGCTCATCCATTGCATGAGTGCTCAAAACATCAAAAGGGAGTGGATCAGTTTGACTTGTAACTGGCTAGTGGTCTGGGGACGAGTCAAGATAAGAATCCAAAGGATACTAAGTGTGAAACTTTAGTAGATAGTTGTTCTCAACAACCTTTTTTCTCTCTTTTCCCCAGTCCCCTGCTTGCACGCAAACACCATCTGGAGACGTTCGAGTCACGGACAGCGAGAGCTCTTGCACCTTTTGTTATTTTGTTGCTTGTGTCAATGCTAATATAGACTCTTGCTTGTTAAGACTTGAATTGAATTGCTTGATTTGAATGCTTTACTTAAAATTCCTTGTATGGTTGTGTGGCATATCACCACTGAAATTATGCTTGTTATCATTTACCTACTCGAGGACGAGCATGAATTAAGCTTGGGGATGTTGATACGTCCCAAACGTATCTATAATTTCTGCTTGCTTCATGCATGTTTTGTGTGACTTTGCCATGATTTGCTTGAACTTTCATGCACTTTTGAGCATATTTGGACTAATCTATTAACCCAGTGCACCCAGCTTCCAGTTGCTATTTTCTGCTATTTTTGTATTTCAGGTTTTCCGGTCATTAAAAGTGCTCCAAAAAATTCGGAAAAATCAGATAAAAAATCAGCGACCGAAAGCTTCCGGAAACACCAAAGGAGGGAAGGGGGCCACCACAGGGACTCCAGAAGGGTCCCTGGCGCGGCCCCACCCTAGGCCGCGCCAGGGGGCCTCCTGGCTGCCCTGTGGCCCCTCTCGGTGCCCCCCTTCTCCTATATTTAGCCCTCGGGGTGGAAACCCCTAATATCGATCTATTTTTCGCGATCTCACCTCTGTACCGCCGCCGCCGCCGTTTCTAGATCGGGGCTGCCTGGAGACGCTGCCCCAGCACCATGCCGGGAGGAGGAACCCCCTCCGGGAGACCATCCATAGCCATGGACGCCTCCCGTATGTACCGTGAGTAGTTTCCCTTGGACCATGGGTCCGTGAACAGTAGCTATGTGATGTACTTATCTCCCCTCTTTGTTCTTCCACTTTCGAAACCTCGTGAGTTGCCTCACATGATCGAGGCACTATTGTAATTTCTGTTGTTGCTATGCTAAGTTTTCTGGGATCTGATGGATTATGAGACTATGTTCAGATTGTGATGAGTAATATATTTGGTTCTTCTCTTTTATATTTTGTTCTTGAGTAAATTATTGCATGTTCTCTGTTGCCATATTTTCCTTTGGCCAAGTGATTTGTTGCAACTCCAAGAGGGAGCGTTATGCTTGATTGTGGGTTCAGCCCCTTGATGTCTAGCTTGAGTGACAGAAACATGAGACTAGGGGATGTGCTGTTGCCACCAGGGATAAAACAACGGTGCTTGTATCCGTGCGTGCAAAGATTGTTTACTTTACGCAAAGTTCTTTTAATGCAGTTGTCTGTTGCTTTGAGATTACACTTTGGGTGGGATTCGCAACTTAATACCAGCGAGATGTTCTGGATAGATATATCATGGTGGATGATTCGTAGTAGATGCAGTTGGATTTCGGTCTACTTACCTTGGCATACTGCCCTTTGCTTTTGAGCCCTTCCTTTCTTTGCAGCATAGTTAGCATTGCGGTGCCTTCATAATTCTGTCAATTGCCCAGCTGTGATTTGTTTACCTCGCTAGCACTTTTATCGTCTTTTGGGACAGAGACATGACTAGTGAAAATCACGGGACCCCGGTCCATCTTCATATTACTGTTTATATCCTTAGTTTACTTTCAGTTTCCACTATTATTATCTCTTGCGTTGATCCTTTGTAAACAGCAAGTCGGAGGATTGACAACTCCTCTGTACTCGTTGGGAGCAAAGTTATTTCTTGCTGTGTGCAGGTCCACGTCAAGCGCCGTGACACCTTCTTATATCTCTTGGAGTCCTACTGGTTCGATAACCTTGGTATCTTCACCGAGGGAAATTTGCTTCTATGCTACATCTCACCTTCCACTTGGGTTAACCAACGAGTGAGAGATCCTCACCATATCAGGGGGCGCAGGAGAGCTCGTGAGGACGATGGTGGTCGTGATGGAGAGAATCGGGGCGGCAGCGAGCGAGGTAGTCGACGGACGCCGACGGAGTGGAGGAAGGGGCGCCATGCTCGGAGCTCCCTGGACCAATTGCTCGCACGTGATGACGAAGAAGACTACGAGGAGGCGCATGAACATGTTGGGGCGGCGTCTCGTCGTCGTTGGCCGCGTCCGCGCTGAAGCGGCAGCGACGGCTCCGCCAGGTGCGAGCCCGATCCAGAGGCATGGAGGGAGAGGGTAATGGGGGCGACGGCTAGGGTTTCAGGGTTCGTGGGATCTTATCCCCCACAGCGCACTGTAGCGGCGCGACGGGCGACGGGGTCCGACGGCGAGAGTGGCCGTGTTGGGTGCCATGTGCGCCCCGGTCGGTTCCTGTAGCACTAGGTAGAAGAAAAGGGGGAGAGTGGACTGGGTCCGGTTGGGCTTCACCCAGGGCGCCAGATAGCTCTCTCCCTCTCCGGTTTTTTCTTTCCTTTGTTTTATGTTTTATTTTTGTTTGGTATCTTTTGATTTTTGCAAAAGATGGAACTTGTTCCAATATTTCTATTACAATTTAATATGTTGATACAAAAGTTTTGGACCTTTTAAAAATTTATTTGAATTTTATACAAACAACAAATTGTTTAATGTGGCTGGTTTAGGCATCGTTTTGGTTTGTTTAAATTACTTAACCATGATAATAAATTGTCATTTATATTTTATAATGACTTAGTGATTATTCGACATTTTATAAAATTGTTTGCACAATTTTTAGTTGAACATTCATTGCCACATTTTCTTGGAATTTATAATTGGGTTGAATTTGAATAAGCCATGATCAAAGGTGATCATCACATGCCTAATCATGGTGACTAGAAATTAACCAAAAGTAATTACTATAGTGTGACACCCGGGGTGTTACAATTCTCCCCCACTACAAAGAATTCCTATCCCAATAATTAAAAGGTAGTGTAAGGGGTAGAGTTTTGGTTTCGTATTCTAGCGATTCTTATGGTTCTTGTTGTCCTTCTCGACAAAGTTAATCCTTCTCGTTGATGTCTTCATTTCCTTGCATCAGTGTATCTCGACGAGATGTTATCCTTCCTGCGGGAGCTTCATCGTACCTACGAATAGGCTAGGAGGAAAATTTAAGGGGGTCGGATTGGTACCCGGTTAATCAACCGAGGTTGTCCGAGGGAATGAGGAACAAAGTATCTCTTTCGAGTTTAACTCATGGGAAAACAACGAGAGAAACAAATGAGGATATTAGAAGTTTCAAGCGGATAAGCATGCGTTTGATGTCCGTGACGGATGACGGAAAGGGGTCCAGAGCATCAGGCATAAGAATGCGTCTGATATCGGACTGAACATCACAAGGTAGGGGACTCGTGAATTGCATACAAGGTCAATCAAGAGGAATAACCTCGGGAACAAGAACGTATAGAAGAGTCAGGTTTCGGTCCTGTGGAACTGTAGCATAGTGCGGATTATGCATACGAGAAGTGGTGACATATCATGTGATCACGACACAAGGTTTGCCAGAGTATAACTTTTTAGCTATGTCGGCAACAACATCAGTGCCCAGGGCGAGGGACGAAGAAAACCATTTTCCTGCTCGTTAAGACGAGGCGGACTAATTGGCAAAGTTCTTGTCTATCGGTGGTCACCAAAAAGTCATCAACAGCCGTAACAGGTTGTACCGACAAAGTAGTACACTGAAGTGTTTACATATGCAGTGAATTATCACTACTCAGATAAGTTTCATCACAAGGAAGGTTAAACAGACCAATGAAAAGGAAAATGTGATTATCAAATTAAACAGACCAATGGAAAGGAAAATGCGATTATACACCAGTACTAGGTGTATATCCTTCCCAAGGAAGGGAAACAATGTTATCAAGGACAACCAAAATTATCGAGGGGGCAAAGATGGTATTTATCACCATGAATTCAATTAACACTTGGGAGAAGCCAAGATGTCGATGATGACCACGACACATTATGTCGAGAGGTTTCAAGAGAATGAAATCGAATAACAACGACAAAAAGTGAAAGGAATGGTGAAGCAAAAGGTATTCGATGTTCTCGATTGACGACAACCCTGAACCATGGAGCGGCTATGATGGGGAAGGTATTGCTTAATCCAAATATCCATAAGGTGTAGTGTAAGGGCACGTCAACCTCGAGATACCAGGGGGTAATTGTCTTTAGAAGAAGTTTTCATGATAAGTTCTACATCGTATCTAGGGGCATGAACACAAGGTTCAGGGTCGACTCCCACTTCATCAATGCATAACCCCTCATTCACTTCCCGCTTTCAGGGAGGTGGTAGGATTGCAAGCCCTTCTCACGGGAGGACAATGGAGTATAACCCGCATAAAGTTTGGGTTCATACAGATTAGTGGAAGCATAGGGTTAACCCATCGGGGCATTTTGAAACCCATACAAGGTGGACTTATCTAATACCAATTAATTCGTGGATAATTTATTATAATCCCGAATCGAGATCGGTTTTCTCCGGTCTTCTCCCCTCCCTCGTCTCATCCCCGGTGGGCTCCCCTTGTTTTCAGCCTGTAGTACTGCTGAAACTCTGGTTCCGGAGGTCTACTTACGCCACCTTCGCTAGATTAGAGAACGGAGGTCGTCATCAAGTTCCGTGCATGTGCGAGTACTACGAGGTGGTGCACGTGCGGCACTTCGACCCGACAGGGTGCTAACAAAGCCAGAGGGCTTTGAACTTCGTTCGACTACATCAACCACGTTTGCGGGAATGTTTCCCGTGCAATGGATTACACCCCGAGGTATGTTTCCGCAAGTCTCTCCATTACAGTAATACAGATAGGTAGATCTTGGGTTATGGGCAACACTAGTTAGAAAAATTATTGTTTTCTGCCGTGGAACCCAACATTTTTCTACTGCAATAAACACACAGAAAGCAGCGGAGGTCAATCCATCGAGTGTGGGGTTGTCACCTTTCAACGACGGGTTCGATGTATTTATCCATCGATGAAGCTCTACAACCATGTAAGGGCTTGGAAAAAATCTTTCTTTTATTAAAAGGACACCAGCCCTGCAGGCCAGCCTTCCCTACCAGGGTTTCGAGAGAATCGGCTTCTGTATTCTCCGATCCTGAATTCTGGCCTAGTGTGGAAGAGAAAGAGGTACTCGTCCCAGTGAAGAAGCAAATTAAGGCTCTGCTATCTCACGGGATCCGTGCCACTGATTTGATCCGGTGCTGGGTTGGATGGCGTGTACCTTTAAGCCTCCGTACCCGGCTCATATGTGAATATACCGGATCGGGTGATGATATGAGATTCACACAGATCGCTTATTCTGCTGGTGAGATAAGCCGAGCTGTCAAGAAAATTCTGTGTGAACCTCTGGAACAAGTCAACCAAGTGGTCCTTGACCACTTCTGGGCTAAAAATCCAGTCCTAAGGTAAAACTTAACACTTTACTGACCTTCCTGTTTTCATAGGATGGGATTTATGAGTCGCTCTTTGCTATTTTTCCGTCCATAGGCCGGCGACCCATTGTGGTCGGTGAATCATCCTTTAATTTCTATCGAGGAAATCGACGGCGAAGCTGACGAGGACGAGGACGCACGAGAAGAGGGAGAAGAAAAGGTATTTTTTTTCTTTCTTCTGATTTTCCTAGTGGACTTTCTGGTATTTATCCATTTTTCCTTCGCTTTTCACGAAAGGGGGATGAAAGCATCAGAGGAGATCGGACCGAAGGAGGAGGTGTCAAAAATTCGATCAAGGTCTCCTCAGACAATGAGGTTCTGAGTCATCGGATGACTCGCCTTGATTTAAGAAAGGTACACTTTAAAGCCAGTCTTCTATCGTCCATACTTATTCTTATAGTTTTTTTACCTTCATATCGATAGGAGACGGAAGGGAAGAAAAGAAGGACTCAGAGTTCTTCTTTCGAAGCTCCCTTGGAGAAGGGAGTCGATCTTGGCAGACGTCGGGTCCGTTCCAAGTCGTCACGCCAGGGTGAGCGTGTGTCTGGAAAGCAAAACATCTAGGCCGATTCTTCGTCTTCAAAAGGGTCGGAAGATGATGATGGAGATACCAGCTTTAAGGTTGTAGTGGGGTAATTCCCTGTGATGTATCATGATGTTGCTCCTCTTTTTTGTTGAACTTATGGAATTTGTCATTTTAGCGCACAAGTCGCGTTAGAAGGGACTTCTCCTCTGGATGGGATGATTCATATTCCCCCTTTTTGTGAGGCGACCTCACCGATCGAGCCTGCATAGGAGAAGGCTGTTGCCATTGCTGACGACACCGTGCAGTCAGTTCTTGGGAAGGAGGTGATACCATCCAGAACCGTTCTAGGAGGTTCTGGTGCTCACCAGTCTTTGGAACTGGTTGGATCTTTGGTGCCAAAATTATCGACTCAAGGAGGTCCGGCTTTCCCAGCCCTGGAGGGTTGGGAGAGCCTATCCTTCCCTGAATTATACGCGAGTGCGATGACTCAGCCTGAGCAGCAACAATGCGTTCTTGCGAAGATGAAGAAACATTATGAGGTACATTCCGTTACTTAGTATAAGTAGCTAGCCCCCATGATTCGATATAGGTTTTGTAAATACCATATCGAATTAAAACAATTTTAAAAGAAAAATTATTTGTGATCCTTCGCAGGCCCTGGCTTTAAAGTCCGGGGAGAAAGAGACAACTTTGATGGATCAGTTGGCGACGGAAGCCGAAAAAGGCGAGGCTTCGTGAGTAGTTCCTCCTTTGACCTAGGGTTCATGGCAGCAAGCTAGTTGATGCATTCAATAGCTTATTTTTTTTTAGGAAAATACTTGACTTGTGAAAAACTATTCTATTTGATGCATTATAAGATGTCAAATTGTTGTCAAAACGCATAGGCAGAACGAGCAAACGAGCAGCTGTTCCGGCCCATTAACAAGTTCTACCTGAGACACTTTTTCAGATTTGGTATGGTTTCTGGTCTTTTTTCAGTTTTGTCAATCTTCTAGAAAGTTTTGATTCATTTTTTCCATTTCTTTTAGTTTGTTTAATTTTTCCAATTGTTAAGAAATGTTCCATTGAAAACATGCTCAAAATTAGCAATATGATGATTGGATTTTAGGAATATGTTTAGAAATTGTTATTTAAATAATTTTCAAATTCACAAAGTGTACATAATGATTGTGCTTAAAAATGTTTGAAATTTTCATAGATGTTCGCAAACTTTATAAATGTTCATTTCTTAAAAAAAGTTCACGAAATCATGCTTAAAAAGTTCCTGAAAAAATATTCCAAATTATTTCTAAATGTTCATGCTTAAAAATATTTACAGCTTCAAAAAATCATGTTTAAAAAATTCCAACTATTTCTTTTTTCGCATTTTTGGAAATCTTTCGAAAGCTCAAAAAACATTTCCCATTGAAAATATTCGCAGTTTTAAAATAATTATTTATTTTAAAATGATTGTTCCTGGTTTTATTTGAAATATTGAAAATATTTTCTTTTTAAAAGAAATTTTTACTACAAAATAAAAATAGAAATCCAAAAAACGAACACACAAAGTAAACAGAAGCTAGCGCTAGCTTACTACATTCCCTTACTACATGAGCCGGCCAATTAGAGTCATTCCTGCCTGTGCCCCAACGGATAGTTTTTCTAAAGCTAAAGAAAACGCCCCCCTCCACCTCCCCAACGAAAATCCCCAAATCCGCCGCTTCACCACCACCGCCGCCGCACCATCTCCTACTCCTCCTGGCCCGCTGTCCTCGTAGGCAGCACCACGAGCACCCTCTCCAGCCCCGCCGAGCTAACAGGTAAGCCCCACGCCTCACACCTCCCTCCCCAAACCCACCAAACCCTAACCGCCTCGTTGTCACCTCGCACCCGCCGGCCTCCCCCCGCCTCCCGACGGCAGCGCAACTCGTCGGGGACGGGCCCCCCTTCTGCACGCGCGTCCGTCTCCGCGGCCGCGCCTCCCGCCTCCGTGACCCGTCCCACTACTTCCACGCCCTGCGGCTCCGCGCCAACGCCTCCCGCCCCGACGCCCTCGAGATATGCTTCCACCGGTAAGCGGAAATTTGGGAACGGCAACCCTACCTACCTTTCCTGTTGTGCTTGAATGGGCTTCTCGTCTTGATTTCTTTGTGGTGTCCGAAGGAACGCCACAATTTGTCCGTGCAAGTGCACCGCGTGGCAGTGGCACAAGGTGCCCAAGAGCGGCCTCTGGGCATAAACCCTCTCGCACCACTAGATAATTGACTTCCGGATGCCCGCCTACCCTTAGAGATCCTTGTGGTATCCACGGAGGAAGGTGGGAGTTCTCTTTCCTTCTTGCATTATTATGGTTTTGCTTGATTTACACCTTGATGGCATCTGTTGGCGATTTATTGATTTGGGAATTGATGCATTTGTGTTTGTCTCTGCAGAGTTCTTGCTCCACAGGGTGGTGTTCCTGGTGTTGGGGATGGTGCTGATGGCTCTGGTGCACACGCTTAGTCAGTCACTAGTGTTCTACTATGGTGGGGCCATGAACATCGGCATTTTCCTTGTGGTACTGATTACTCTTTCATGTGAGCTCTTCTTGTATACCCTGTTCTCTGTAGAGTACCAGTTGATCTTTTTGATAACCAAGGGCCACTTAATCTGATAACTAGCATGTTGAGTAAAGTTCTCTTATTCTCTACTTCACAATACCAGTTGGGCGCTGTGATAATTAGAGTAGCATGTACGACACTATTGGGCAGAATCTTGCAAAATATATATGTTTTTTTCATCTCAGTGGACACTATCTTCCTCCCTTTTCTCTGATGATATATAAGTTCATGATTATATCCACTAGTTATTTTTTTCTCGCATGCTCTACTTGGTGAGGACAGAATGCTTAATTTTATACTACTCTCCCTTGGAAGCATGTTCTTGTAGCATACTACCATTTGTCATAATGTTTCTGTTTATTTTCAAGTTTTGATTTCTGTATGTGTTTTCCCTGCTTAAGGCTGTCATTTGATTTCCCTGAATTATTTACTTGCTTTGTGTTGTTTATACTTTATAGTGCCTAATTTCCTAGAAGTCATACTTGGTTTGTAAAACATTTTTGTCTAATGCTTTCTTAGGAAGTCACTTTCTGAGTGGTTTTCCTGAATATATTTACTTGCTTTGTGTTGTTTATAATGCCTAATTTCTCTGAAGTCATAATTGATTTGTAAGCATTTCTGTCTGATGCTTTGTTAGGCAGTCACTTTCCGAGTGGTTATTTCTATTTTGTACTACTTGACTCTTTTTGGCGTATCTTCTTTCAGGGAATGAAGTTTTTACCTACCGGTAGAAAGAGTTCACTTGCTATTTTTGCGTACTCTTCATTTGTGAGTATCCATTTGGCCATTGAGAAAGTTGTGTTCTTTGATTTCATTTTCACACTCTTGGACATCATGATGATTTCTCAAAACAACAGGTTGGCATGAAAACATATTTTCTACACTATTTTTCGGGACTGCTGCGTTCAATGCTTGTGGAAATGAGAATCACCGAAGACATGCATAATCCTGTATGTAAGTTGTCCATCCAGGAATGTCATGTTATGGTTCATTGTACTCGTTTAATTTCCACCTACATTTACATTGCCACTTATTTAAGGCAGAACAATTTAAATTGCCCCATGGCTTGTCATTCTTGTTTTGTCTTGGTAGATTACTATTAGGTATTAACTGGATCACTGAATTATAATTTATGATTCTTCTTAATATGCTACAAATGCTTATCTTTTTGATTTCCTCTTGTCTAATTGTCTGGTTCTATTGGTTGTACTACCATATAGGCATTATTAATGTTTCAAAGCCTAAGAACTAAAAAAAATCTAAGTTTTTACTGATTCTAATCCTTGCTTAGTCTTAGCTGTTTCCAAATAGTGAGGGATTCTCCTGATTGTATGGATGACCAAATCTCCTTTGTTTTGATCAGAACCAAGAGGGACCCTAGTTATATTTCAGTTCAGAAATAAGTTGCTGCTGCGTTGCATCAAAGAAAGGTGCTACCAAGTCTCAACCAGAAAGGTATTTTGGGTGCACCACCATGTGCTGAATAAAAGAACTAGCCGTGCTCACGTGTTGTCTTAATTGTGTCATTTCTTACCCATTGGAAAAATCATTTGAATGAACAAGCTATTAGCAAGTTCAGTCTAGAGTTTCTATTGGTCAATCTTAAGTTGTAATAGTGGTCAGGTCTTGATATTTCTGTGTGTGCTGTATGAGGAGCCTGTAACAGGCATAGTGTATGCACTACGTAAGGAAGTTGGGTTCAAACTTTGTCGTTTCGTGTGATTGCTATTTATCAATTGCGTGTGATATTTGTTCTGTTCTTGCATCTAGCAAGGATTGAATCACCATCTTCTTTGATGCCCTTCTCACATCTACTTTGCTTCACAGAGTTATCTCTTCTATCTAGTTTCTTGTTGGTATATACATTTACTTCTCAATAAAAAATCCCAAATATTTCTACTATTGGTGTGTAGTGAATGCACCAGTTTCATTTGCTTGTGCATGATATGTATATATGTATTCTCGTTAATTAGCTTCTTGTGCCTTAATTATCAAATCATAGTGATAATTATTATCTAAACTAGAAGATACACTGATTATTGTGTCACATTTGAGTAAGTTAATGAGATTATTGTGTTACATTTGAGTAAGTTATTGGCTTGCGCAATCATAAAAACATGAGTGAATTCCATTTTTACCCTCTAGTTGTGCTTTTGTGACACTAATTACCCCTAGTGAAAAACCATTTATGTTTCCCATTTTAAAAACTTTGGAACCTCTTTTTTTATGCACTTTGGTTGGTCAAGGTGTGAGGTGATGATCGAGGTTAAAAATATCAGGACAACAACGAGAAATTCAATAGATGGTGAAGAGAGGAAGGCAGAGGGGTGGTGGGATGCATCTGCTTGGCAAGGTGAGAGAGGCGGTACTGAAAACTATGGCTAGGTTGGACCACTGATGAGACGGAGATGCTCAAGGCTGGGTAGCAGAAGACGGCTCGCCGACAAGATCAAGTTGGAGACGGTGAGATACCTCTCCCCATCTCTCGTTCTTTTGTTTTCTTCCTCCCCAGACCCTCAACCCCCCTGCCCACGCTCTGCCTCTTCTTTGTCGTCGTCGCTCAACAGGAGGCGGATCATGCGGTGGTGCAGCGGACGGTGGCCTCAGCGGCTCGTTAAAAGTGGCTGCAGCAGTTGCACATTGACGACTCCAAGCTACACAAGAATCTAGCACAGCTTCTGCGCTCCGCCAACCTCTCCTACCTCATCGAGGCTTGTCCCTGGCATTGGTTGTGTGATGTTCGGCATCGGCTACAACCCGAAGTTAAGTTTTCCGTATCCCTTCTCTATGCTCTGAGAAATAGACTTCAATGTATGATTTATGTTTGTTGGCCATCCAGCCTAAGTTGATGCTTGTGCTTTGGTGGTGGGATTACCTTTCTGCAATCGAACTATACAATAACGTATGTTATCCCACTTTTTAGCTATGAATAATTGATTTTCCTTCCCACGTGACCTCGTGGGTCGCACAAGGAAGGCAGAGGGGTGGTGGGATGTATCTTCTTGGCAAGGTGAGAGGACGGTGATAGAGGCGGTGCTTAAAACGATGGCTGTGAGGTTGGAACGCTGATGAGACTGAGGTGCTCATGGCGTGGTAGCAGAGGACAGCTGGCCGGCAAGATCAATTTGTAGACGGTGAGATACCTCTCCCCATCTCTCATTCTTTTGTTTTCTTCCTCCCAGACCCTCCACCCCTTTCCCGCGCACTGCCTCTTCCTCGTCGTTGTCGCTTAGTAGGAGGCGGATCATGCACCCCAACGAAGTTCAGAGAGGTTGTCATTCTCTCCGGTCTTGTTGTTTACAAAGGGTAAAACACAAGGGATAATGATAGCAAGTAAAAGCAATAAAGTAAAGATAGCGTGGAAACAGTAATAAGGATATGGATCGGGATACGTGATGTTCACTAGTGATGTCTCTGTCCCAAAAGACAATAAAACTTCTATGCGAGGTAAACAAATTACAGAAGGGCAATTGACAGGATTATGAACGCACCGCAATGCTAACTATGCTACAAAAGAAAGGAAGAGGTTCAAAAGCACAGGCAGTACGCAAAAATAAGTAGACCAAAATCCAACTGCATCTACTACTAATCATCCACCTTGAGATATCTATCCAGAACATCTCGCTGGTATTAAGTTGCGAGCCCCACCCAAAGTGTAAACCCAAAGCAACAGACAACTGCATTAAAAAGCACTTTACGTAAAGTAAACAATCCTTGTAACCGTGGTTACAAGCACCGTTGTTTTCCCCCTTCTGGCAACAGCACATCTCCTAGACTCATGTTTCTATCACTCAAGCGTGTCATTGGGGGGCATGAACCCACAATCGAGCACAACGTTCCCTCTTGGAGTCACTACCTACTACTTGGCGAAAGCAATAAACAGCAACGGAGAACATGCAAGAATTACTTACGAACAAAAATATAAGAGATAAAAACCAAATATATTACTCTATCACAATCTGAACATAATCTCATAATACATCAGATCCCATCAAACTCAGCATAGCAACAGCAGAAATATTACAAAGGTGCCTCGATCATGTAGGGCAGCTCACGAGATCTAAACAATGAAGAACAAAGAGGGGAGGAGAACATCACATAGCTACTAATCACGGACCCATGGTCCAAGGAAAATTACTCACGAGACATCCGGGGAGCATCCATGGTGGAGAGGAGACTCCCGGAGGTCAATCCTCCCTCCGGCAGGGTGCCGGGAAGAGGTCTTCTGGTGCTCCCGATTTCGGAAGCGTGGCGGCGGCGGACCAAAGGCGAGTTTTTGAAATAGGGTTCTGTCTTCGGAGTTTCCCCGTGACGAAGAATAAATAGGCGAAGGGGGCAGCCAGAGGTGGACCAGGGGCCCCAGGCGCCCCCCTGGCGCGGCCAGGGGTGGGGCCGTGCCGGGTGGCCGCTTGGGCCCCCCTGGCTCCCCTCGGGCCCCTCCAGGGCTCTTCGCGAAGCTTCCTTCACGCTGATTTTTTATCTTAATTTACCCGAATTTTTCTGGCACTTTTTATATGGGGGAAAACCGAAATAAAAAACAGCAGAAAACAGGTACTGGCACTAGGGTGCACTGAGTTAATAGGTTAGTCCAAATATGATCAAAAGAATATGAAAGTGTATCTAGATCATAGCAATATCACACAAAACATGCAAGGAGCAAGTAGAAATTATAGATACGTTTTGGACGTATCAGATACCTCTCCCCATCTCTTACTCTTTTGTTTTCTTCCTCCCAGACCCTCAACCCCCTGCCCGTGCCCTGTCTTTTCCTCGTCGTCGTCGCTCAACAGATGGTGGATCATGCGGTTGTGCAGCAGACGGTGGCCTGAGCGGCTCGTTTACAGTGGCTGCAGTAGTTGCACGCTGACGGCTCCAAGCTACACAAGAATCTAGCACGGCTTCTGCGCCCCGCCAACCTTTCCTACATCATCGAGGCTTGCCCCTGGCATTGGTTATGTGATGTTTGACATCGGCCACAACCCCAAGTTAAGTTATCTGTATCCCTTCTCTGTGCTCTGAGACTTAGCCTTCAAGGTATGGCTTATGTTTGTTGGCCATCCAGCCTAAGTTGATGCTTGTGCTTTGGTGGTGGGATTACCTTTCTGCAATCGAACTATACACTAACGTATGTTATCCCACTTTTTCTCTATTGATAATTGATTTTCCTTCCCAGATTTACTTGGAGTGCTTGCATAACTTAATATTTTTCACTTCCAAGGTGACCTCGTGCGCTGGACAAGGAAGGCAGAGGGGTAGTGGGATGCATCTGCTTGGCAAGGTGAGAGAGGCGGTACTGAAAACGATGCCTAGGTTGGACCGCTGATGAGACGGAGGTGCTCAAGGCTGGGTAGCAGAGGACGACTCATCGACAAGATCAAGTTGGAGACGGTGCGATACCTCTCCCCATCTCTCATTCTTTTGTTTTCTTCCTCCCCAGACCCTCAACCCCCTGCCCACGCTCTGCCTCTTCCTTGTCGTCGTCGCTCAACAGGAGGCGGATCATGTGGTGGTGCATCGGACGGTGGCCTCAGCGGCTCGTTGACAGTGGCTGCAGCAGTTGCACATTGACGACTCCAAGCTACACAAGAATCTAGCACAGCTTCTGCGCTCCGCCAACCTCTCCTACCTCATCGAGGCTTGCCCCTGGCATTGGTTGTGTGATGTTCGGCATCGGCTACAACCCGAAGTTAAGTTTTCCGTATCCCTTCTCTGTGCTCTGAGACATAGCCTTCAAGGTATGATTTATGTTTGTTGGGCATCCAGCTTAAGTTGATGCTTGTGCTTTGGTGGTGGGATTACCTTTCTGCAATCGAACTATACAATAACGTATGTTATCCCACTTTTTAGCTATGGATAATTGATTTTCCTTCCTAGGTGACCTTGTGGGCTGGACAAGGAAGGCACAGGGGTGGTGAGATGCATCTGCTTGGCAAGGTAAGAGGACGGTGATAGAGGCAGTGCTTAAAACGATGGTTGTGCGGTTGGAACGCTGATGAGACTGAGGTGCTCATGGAGTGGTAGCAGAGGACGGCTCGCCGACAAGATCAATTTGTAGACGGTGAGATACCTCACCCCATCTCTCATTCTTTTGTTTTCTTCCTCCCAGACCCTCCACCCCTTTCCCGCGCACTGCCTCTTCCTCGTCGTTGTCCCTCAATAGGAGGCGGATCATGCGGTTGTGTAACAGACCTCAGCGGCTCGTTGACAGTGGTTGCAGCAGTTGCACGCTGACGACTCCAAGCTACACAAGAATCTAGCAAGGCTTCTGCGTCCTAAGTTGATGATTGTTCTTTGGTGGTCGAACTATACACTAACGTATGTTATCCCACTTTTTAGCTATTGATCATTGATTTTTCCGTCCCATATTTACTTGGAGTGCTTGCATAACTTACTATTTTCACTTCCAAGGTGACCTCGATGGCCGGACAATGAAGGAAGAGGGGTGGTGGGATGCATCTTCTAGGCAAGGTGAGAGAGGCGGTACTGAAAACGATGGCTAGGTTGGACCGCTGATGAGACGGAGGTGCTCTAGGTGGGTTAGCCGAGGACGGCTCGCCGACAAGATCAAATTGGAGACGGTGAGATACTTCTCCCCATCTCTTATTATTTCGTTTTCTTCCTCCCAGACCCTCAACCCCCTGCCCGTGCCCTGTCTATTCCTCGTCGTCATCGCTCAACAGGAGGAGGATCATGCGGTTGTGCCGCTGACGGTGGCCTCAGCGGCTCGTTGACAGTGGCTGCAACAGTTGCAAGCTGACGACTCCAAGCTACACAAGAATCTAGCAGGCTTCTGTGCCCCGCCAACCTTTTCTACCTCATCGAGGCTTGCCCCTGGCATTGGTTATGTGATGTTTCAAATCGGCCACAACCCCAAGTTAAGTTCTCTGTATCCCTTCTCTGTGCTCTGAGACGTAGCCTTCAAGGTGTGGCTTATGTTTGTTGGCCATCCAGCCTAAGTTGATGCCTGTGCTTTGGTGGTGGGATTACCTTTCTGCAATCGAACTATACACTAACCTATGTTATTCAACTTTTTCGCTAGTGACAATTGATTTTCCTTCCCAGATTTACTTGGAGTGCTTGCATAACTTAATATTTTTCACTTCTAGGGTGACCTCGTGGGCTGGACAAGGAAGGCAGAGGGGTGGTGGGATGCATCTGCTTGGCAAGGTGAGAGAGGCGCTACTGAAAACGATTGCTAGGTTGGACCGCTGATGAGACGGAGGTGCTGAAGGCGGGGTAGCAGAGGACGGCTCGCCGACAAGATCAAGTTGGAGACGGTGAGATACCTCTCCCCATCTCTTATTCTTTTGTTTTTTTCTTCCCAGACCCTCAACCCCCTGCCCGTGCCCTGTCTATTCCTCGTCGTCGTCGCTCAACAGGAGGCGGATCATGCGGTGGTGCAGCGGACGGTGGCCTTAGCAGCTCGTCGACAGTGGATGCAGCAGTTGCACATTGAAGACTCCAAGCTACACAAGAATCTAGCACGGCGCCTGCGCTCCGCCAACCTCTCCTACCTCATCGAGGCTTGCCCCTGGCATTGGTTGTGTGATGTTCAGCATCGGCTACAACCTGAAGTTAAGTTTTCTGTATCCCTTCTCTGTGCTGTGAGACATAGCCTTCAAGGTATGATTTATGTTTGTTGGCCATCCAGCCTAAGTTGATGCTTGTGCTTTGGTGGTGGGATTACTTTTCTGCAAACGAACTATACAATAACGTATGTTATCCCACTTTTTAGCTATGGATAATTGATTTTCCTTACCCAGGTGACCTCGTGGGCCGGACAAGGAAGGCATAGGGGTGGTGGGATGCATATGCTTGTCAAGGTGAGACGACGGTGATAGAGGTGGTGCTTAAAACGATGGCTGTGAGGTTGGACCGCTGATGAGACGAAGTGCTCATGGCGTGGTAGCAGAGGACAGCTCGCCGGCAAGATCAATTTGTAGATGGTGAGATACCTCTCCCCATCTCTCATTCTTTTGTTTTCTTCCTCCCAGACCCTCCACCCCGTGCCTGCGCACTGCCTCTTCCTCGTCGTTGTCGCTCAATAGTAGGTGGATCATGCGGTTGTGTGGCAGACATTGGCCTCATCGGCTCGTAGAAAGTGGTTGCAGCAGTTGCACGCCGACGACTCCAAGCTACACAAGAATCTAGCATGGCTTCTTCGTCCTAAGTTGATTATTGTGCTTTGGTGGTCGAACTATACACTAACGTATGTTATCCCACTTTTTAGCTATTGATAATTGATTTTCCTTCCCATATTTACTTGGAGTGCTTGCATAACTTACTATTTTTCACTTCCAAGGTGACCTCGATGGCCGTACAAGGGAGGCAGAGGGGTGGTGGGATGCATCTGCTTGGCAAGGTGAGAGGACGGTTATAGAGGCGGTGCTGAAAACGATGGCTGTGAGTTTGTACCGCTGATGAGACGAGGTGCTCAAGGCGGGGTAGCAGAGGACGGCTCGCTGGCAAGATCAAGTTGGAGACGGTGAGATAACTCTCCCCATCTCTCATTCTTTTGTTTTCTTCCTCCCCAGACCCTCGACCCCCTGCCCGCGCACTGCCTCTTCCTCGTCGTTGTTGCTCTACAGGAGACGGATCAGGAGGTTGTACAGCAGATGGTGGACTCAGCAGCTCATTGACAGTGGCTGCAACAGTTGCACGCTGACGAGTCCAAGGTACACAAGAATCTAGCACGACTTCTGTGCGCCGCCAACCTCTCCTACGTTATCTAGGTTTGCCCCTGGCGTTGGTTATGTGATGTTCGGCATCGGCTACAACTCCAAGTTAAGTCCTCTGTATCCCTTCTCTGTGATCTGAGACATAGCCTTCAAGGTATGGCTTATGTTTGTTGGCCATCCAGCCTAAGTTGATGCTTGTGCTTTGGTAGTTGGATTACCTTTCTGCAATCAAACTATGCACTAACGTATCTTATCCCACTTTTTCGCTATTGATAATTGATTTTCCTTCCCAGATTTACTAGGAGTATTTGCATAACTTAATATTTTTCACTTCCAAGGTGACCTCGAGTGCTGGTCAAGGAAGGAAGAGGGGTGGTGGGATGCATCTTCTTGACAAGGTGAGAGAGGCGATGCTGAAAACGATGGCTGTGAGGTTGGAATGCAGATGAGACAGAGGTGCTCAACGCGGGGTAGCATAGGACGGCTCGCCAAAAAGATCAAGTTGGAGACGGTGAGATATCTCTCCCATCTCTCATTCTTTTGTTTTCTTCGTCGCCAGACACTCAACTCCCTTCCCGTGCTCTGCCTCTTCCTCGTCGTCATCGCTCAACAGGAGGCGGATCATGCAGTTGTGCAGCAGTTGGTGGCCTTAGCAACTCGTTGACAGTATTTGTAGAAGTTGCACGCTGACGACTCCAAGCTACATAAGAATCTAGCACGGTTCTGCGCCCCGGCAACCTCTCCTACCTCATCGAGGCATGCCCTTGGCATTGGTTATGTGATGTTCGGCATCGGCTACAAACCGAAGTTAAGTTCTCTGTAGCCCTTATTTGTGCTCTGAGACATACCCTTTAAGGTATGGCTTATGTATGTTTGCCCTCCAACCTAAGTTGATGCTTGTGCTTTGGTGGTGGGATCACCTTTCTGCAATCTAACTATACACTAACGTACGTTATCCCACATTTACTTAGTGCTTGCATAACTTAATATTTTTCAATTCCAAGGTGAACTAGAATGCCGGACAAGAAGGCAGAGGGGTGGTCGGATGCATCTGCTTGGCAAGGTGAGTGGATGGTGATAGAGGCCTTGCTGAAAACGATGGCTGTGAGGTTAGACCGCTGATGAGACTGAGGTGCTTAAGACGGGGTAGCAGAGATCTGCTCGCCGACAAGATCAAGTTGGAGACAGTGAGATACCTCTCCCCATCTCTTATTATTTTGGTTTCTTCCTCCCAGACCCTCAACCCCCTGCTCGTGCCCTGTCTCTTCCTCGTCGTCGTCGTTCAACAGGAGGCGGATCATGCGGTTGTGCAGCAGCCGGTGGCCTCAGCGGCTCGTTGACAGTGGCTGTAGCAGTTACACGCTGACGACTCCAAGCTACACAAGAATCTAGCATGGCTTCAACGCCCCGCCAACCTTTCCTACCTCATCGAGGCTTTCCCCTGGCATTGGTTATATTATGTTTGACATCGGCCGCAACCCCAAGTTATACACTAACGTATGTTATCCCACTTTTTCGCTATTGATAATTGATCCCTTCTCTGTGCTCTGAGACATAGCCTTCAAGGTATGGCTTATGTTTGTTGACCATCGAGCCTAAGTTGATGATTATTCTTTGGTGATGGGATTACCTTGCCGTAATCGAACTATACACTAACGTATGTTATCCCACTTTTTCGCTATTGATAATTGATTTTCCTTCCCAGATTTACTTGGAGTGCTTGCATAACTTCATATTTTTCACTTCCAAGGTGACCTCGTGGGATGAACAAGGAAGGCAGAGGGGGTGGTGGGATGCATCTGCTTGGCAAGGTGTGAGAGGCGGTACTGAAAACGATGCCTAGGTTGGACCGCTGCTGAGACGGAGGTGCTCAAGGCGGTGTAGCAGAGGACGGCTCGGCGACAATATCAAGTGGGAGACGGTTAGATACCTCTCCCCATCTCTTATTCTTTTGTTTTGTTCCTCCCAGACCCTCAACCCCTTGTCGTGCCCTGTCTCTTCCTCATCATCGTCGCTCAACAAGAGGCATCATGCGGTTGTGCAGCAGACGGTGGCCTTAGCGGCTCGTTGACAGTGGCTGCACCAGTTGCACGCTGACGACTCCAAGCTACATAAGAATCTGGCACGGCTTCTGCGCCCCGCCAACCTCTCCTACCTCATCGAGGCTTGCCCTCGGGATCGTGTACAAACCGAAGTTGCTCTAAGACATAGCCTTTAAGGTATGGCTTATGTATGTTTGCCATCCAGCCTAAGTTGATGCTTGTGCTTTGGTGGTGAGATTACCTTTCTGCAATCTAACTATACACTAACATACTTTATCCCACCTTTTAGCTGTTGTTAATTGATTTTACTTTCCAGATTTACTTGGAGTTCTTGCATAACTTAATATTTTTCACTTCCAATGTAACCTCGATGGCCGTAGAAGGAAGGCAGAGGGCTGGTGGGATGCATCTGCTTGGCAATGTGAGAGGACGTTGATAGAGGCAGTGCTGAAAACGATGGCTGTCAGGTTGGACCGCAGATGAGACAGAGGTGCTCAAGGAGGGGTAGCAGAGTACGGCTCGCCGGCAAGATCAAGTTGGAGACGGTGAAATACCTCTCCCCATCTCTCATTCTTTTGTTTTCTTCCTCCCCATACCCTCAACCCCCTGCCCACGCTCTACCTATTCCTTGTCGTCGTCGCTCAACAGGACGCAGATCATGCGGTGGTGCAGCAGACGGTGGCCTCAGCGGCTCGTTGACAGTGGCCGCAACAGTTACACACTGACGAATACAAGGTATACAAGAATCTAGCACGGCTTTTGCGCCCCGCCACCTCTCCTACCTCATCGAGGCTTGCCCCTGGCATTGGTTATGTGATGTTCGGCATCAGCCATAAACCGAAGTTATGTTCTCTGAATCCCTTCTTTGTGCTCTGATACATAGCCTTTAAGGTATGGTTATGTATGTTTACCATCAAGCCTAAGTTGATGATTGTGCTTTGGTGGTGGGATTACCTTTCTGCAATCAAACTATACACTAACGTATCGTATCCCACTTTTTCGCTATTGATAATTGATTTTCCTTCCCAGATTTACTTGGAGTGTTTGCATAACTTAATATTTTTCACTTCCAAGGTGACACCGAGTGCCGGACAAGGAAGGCAGAGGGGTGGTGGGATGCATCTTCTTGACAAGGTGAGAGAGGCGGTGCTGAAAACGATGGCTGTAAGGTTGGACTGCAGATGAGACGGAGGTGCTCAACGAGGGGTAGCAGAGGACGGCTCGCCGACAAGATTAAGTTGGAGATGGTGAGATACGTCTCCCCATCTCTCATTCTTTTGTTTTCTTCGTCACCAGACCCTCAACTCCCTGCCCGCGCTCTGCCTCTTCCTCATCGTCATCGCTCAACAGGAGGCAGATCATGTAGTCGTACAGCAGACGGTGGCCTCAGCGGCTCGATCACAGTGGTTGTAGCAGTTGCACGCTGACGACTCCAAGCTACACAAGAATCTAGCACGGCTTCTGCGCCCCGCCAACCTCTCCTACCTCTTTGAGGCTTGCCCTTGGCATTGGTTATGTGATGTTCGACATAGCCTTTAAGGTATGGCTATGTATTAGGTATGGCTATGGATGGCAAAAAGGTAAGCCTCTACAAACCAAAGTTAAGTTCTCTGTATCCCTTCTTTGAGCTCTGATACATGGCCTTTAAGGTATGGCTTATGTATGTTTCCCATCAGCCTAAGTTGTTGCTTGTGCTTTGATGGTGGGATTACCTTTTTGCAATCGAACTATACACTAACGTACGTTATCCCACTTTTAAGCTATTGATAATTGATTTTAGTTCCCAGATTTACTTGGAGTGCTTGGTGCTGAAAATGATGGCTATGAGGTTGGACCTCTGATGAGACGGAGGTGCTCAAGGCGTGGTAGCAGAGGACGGCTCGCCGGCAAGATCAAGTTGGACACAGTGAGATACCTCTCCCTATCTTTCATTCTTTTGTTTTCTTCCTCCCCAGAAACTCAACCCCCTGACCGCGCACTGCCTCTTCCTCGTCGTTGTCTCTCAATAGGAGGCGGATCATGCGGTTGTGCAGCAGACGATGGACTCAGCAGCTCGTTGACAGTGGCTGCAACCGTTGCGCGCTGACGAGTCCCAGGTATACAAGAATCTAGCACGGCTTCTTCGCCCCGCCACCTCTCCTACCTCATCAACGCTTGCCCTGGCATTGGTTATGTGATGTTCGGCATCAGCTACAACCCCAAGTTAAGTTCTCTGTATCCCTTCTCTGTGCTCTGAGACATAGCCTTCAAGGTACGGCTTATGTTTGTTGGCCATTCAGCCTAAGTTGATGCTTGTGCTTTGGTGGTGGGATTAACTTTCTGCAATCGAACTATACACTAGCGTATGTTATCCCACTTTTTTCGCTATTGATAAATGATTTTCCTTCCCAGATTTACTTGGAGTGCTTGCATAGCTTAATATTTTTCAGTTCCAAGGTGACCTTGATGGCCGGACAATGAAGGCAGAGGAGTGGTGGGATGCATCTGCTTCGGAAGGCGAGACGACGGTGATAAAGGCGGTGCTGGAAACGATGGCTATGAGGTTAGACCGCTGATGAGACGGAGGTGCTCAAAGCGGGGTAGCAGAGGACGGCTCGCCGGCAAGATCAAGTTGGAGACGGTGAGATACGTCTCCCCATCTCTCATTCTTTTGTTTTCTTCCTCCCCAGACCATCAACCCCCTGCCCGTGCACTGCCTCTTTCTCATCGTTGTTGCTCAATAGGAGGCATATCATGCGGTTGTGCAGCAGACGGTGGACTCAGCGGCTCGTTGACAGTGGCTGCAGCAGTTGCACGCTGACGACTCCAAGGTACACAAGAATCTAGCACGGCTTCTACGCCCCATCAACCTCTCCTACCTCATCGAGGCTTGAACCTGGCATTGGTTATGTGATGTCCGGAATCAGCTACAACTCCAAGTTAAGTCCTCTGTATCCCTTCTTTGTGCTCTGAGACATAGCCTTCAAGGTATGGCTTATGTTCGTTGGCCATCCAGCCTAAGTTGATGCTTGTGCTTTGGTGGTGGAATTACCTTTCTGCAATCGAACTATACACTAACGTATCTTATCCTAGTTTTTCGCTACTGATAATTGATTTTCCTTCCTAGATTTCCTTGGAGTGTTTGCATAACTTAATATTGTCTACCTCCTAGGTGACCTCGATTGCCGGACAAGGCAGAGGGGTGGTGGGATGCATATTTTTGACAAGGTGAGAGAGGTTGTGCTGAAAACGATGGCTGTGAGGTTGGACCGCAGATGAGACGGAGGTTCTCAACGCAGGGTAGAAGAGGACGGCTTGCCGACAAGATCAAGTTGGAGACGGTAAGATACCTCTCCCCATCTCTCATTCTTTTGTTTTCTTCGTCACCAGACCCTCAACTCCCTGCCCGCACTCTGCCTCTTCCTTGTCGCCATCGCTCAACCGGAGGCGGATCATGTAGTCGTGCAGCAGACGGTGGCCTCAGCGGCTCGTTGACAGTGGTTGTAGCAGTTGCACGCTGACGACTCTAGGCTACACAAGAATCTAGCACGGCTTCTGCACCCCGCCAAACTCTCCTACCTCATCGAGGCTTGCCCTTGGCATTGGTTATGTGATGTTCGACATCGTCTACAAACCAAATTTAAGTTCTCTGAATCCCTTCTTTGTGCTCTGAGACATAGCCTTTAAGTTATGGCTTATGTATGTTTGCCATCCAGCCTAAGTTGATTCTTGTGCTTTGGTGGTGGGATTACCTGTTTACAATCTAACTTAACATTTTTCACTTCAAAGGTGACCTCGATGACCGTACAAGGAAGGCAGAGGGGTGGTGGGATGCATCTTCTTGGCAATATGAGAGGACGTTGATAGAGGCGGTGCCGAAAACAATGGCTACGAGGTGCTCAAGGCGGGGTAGCAGAGGACGGCTCGCCAGCAAGATCAAGTTGGAGACGGTGAGATACCTCTCCCCATCTGTCATTTTTTTTTCTTCCTCCCCAGACCCTCAACCCCCTGCCCTCGCACTGCCTCTTCCTCGTCGTTTTCGCTCAACAGGAGGAGGATCATGCGGTTGTGCAGCAGACGGTGGACTCAGCGGCTCGTTGACAGTGGCTGCAACAGTTGCACGCTGACGACTCCAAGGTATACAAGAATCTAGCACTGCTTCTGTGCCCCGCCAATCTCTCCTACCTCATCTAGGCTTGCCCCTGGCATTGGTTATGTGATGTTCGGCATCGGCTACAACTCAAGTTAAGTTCTTTGTATTCCTTTTCTATGCTCTCAGACATATCCTTTAAGGTATGGCTTATGTTTGTTGGCCATCCAACCTATGTGATAATTGTGCTTTGGTGGTGGGATTACCTTTCTACAATCAAGCTATACACTAACGTATGTTATCCAACTTTTTAGCTATTGGTAATTGATTTTCCTTCCCAGATTTACTTGGAGTGTTTGCATAACTTAATATTTTTCACTTCTAAGGTGACCTCGATGGCCGGACAAGGAAGGCAGAGAGGTGGTGGGATGCATCTTCTTGGCAAGGTGAGAGGACCGTGATAGAGGCAGTGCTGAAAATGATGGCTATGATGTTGGACGGCTGGTGAGACGGAGGTGCTCAAGGCGGGGTAGCAGAGGACAGCTCGCCAGGAAGATCAAGTTGGAGACGGTCAGATACCTCTCCCATGTCTCATTCTTTTTTTTTCTTCCTCCCCAGACCCTCAACCCCCTGCCCACGCTCTGCCTCTTCCTTCTCGTCGTCGCTCAACAGGAAGCGGATCATGCGGTGGTGCAGCAGACGGTGGCCTCAGTAGCTCATTGACAGTGGCTGCTTTAGTTGCACACTGACGATTCCAATCTACACAAGAATCTAGCACGGCTTCTGCGCTCCGCCAACTTCTCCTACCTCATGGAGGCCTTATGTTTGTTGGCCATCCAACCTAAGTTGATGCTTGTGCTTTGGTGGTGGTATTACCTTTCTGCAATCGGACTATACAATAACGTATGTTATCCCACTTTTTAGCTATTGATAATTGATTTTCCTTCCCAGATTTACTTGGAGTGCTTTCATAACTTAATATTTTTCACTTCCAAGGTCACCTCGATGGCCGGAAAAGGAAGGCAGAGGGGTGGGTGGACGCATTCCCTTGGCAAGGTGAGAGGAAACGATGGCTGTGAGGTTGGACCGCCGATGAGACGGAGGTGCTGAAGACGGGCTAGCAGAGGATGGCTCACCGGCAAGATCAAGTTGGAGACGGTGAGATAGCTCTCCCCATCTCTAATTCTTTTGTTTTCTATCTCCCCAGACCCTCAACCCCTGCCCGCGCACTGCCTCTTCCTCGTGATTGTCGCTCAACAGGAGGCGGATAATGCGTTCTTGCAGTAGACGGTGGACTCAGCGGCTCGTTGACTGTGGCTGCAACAGTTGCACGCTGACGACTCCAATGTACACACGAATCTAGCACGGCTTATGCGCCCCTCCAACCTCTCCTACCTCATCTAGGCTTGCTTCTGGCATTGTTTACGTGATTTTTGGCATCGGCTACAACTCCAAGTTAAGTCCTCTGTATCCTTTCTCTGTGCTCTGAGACATAGCCTTCAAGATATGGCTTATGTTTTTTGGCCATCCAGACTAAGTTGATGCGTGTGCTTTGGTGGTGGGATTACTTTTCTGCAATCTAACTATACTCTAACGTACGTTATGCCACTTTTTAGCTATTGATAATTGATTTTACTTCCCAGGTGACCTCGTGGGCCGGACAAGGAAGGCAGAGGGGTGGTGGGATGCATCTGCTTGGCAAGGTGAGAGGACGGTGACAGAGGCGGTGCTTAAAACGATGGCTGCGAGGTTGGACCGCTGATGAGACGGAGGTTCTCATGGCGTAGTAGCAGAGGACGGCTCGCCGGCAAGATAAATTTGTAGACGGTGAGATACCTCTCCCCATCTCTCATTCTTTTGTTTTCTTCCTCCCAGACCCGCCACCCCTTTCCCGCGCAGTGCCTCTTCCTCGTCGTTGTCGGTCAATAGGAGGCGGATCATGCGGTTGTGTAGCAGACATTGCCCTCAGCGGCTCATTGACAGTGGTTGCAGCAGTTGCACGCTGACGACTCCAAACTACACAAGAATCTAGCACGGCTTCTGCGTCCTAAGTTGATGATTGTTATTTGGTGGTCGAACTATACACTAACGTATGTTATCCCACTTTTTAGCTATTGATAATTGATTTTCGTTCCCATATTTACTTGGAGTGCTTGCATAACGTACTATTTTCACTTCCAAGGTGACCTCGATGGCCGGACAATGAAGGCAGAGGGGTGGTGTGATGCATCTTCTTGGCAAGGTGAGAGAGGCGGTACTGAAAACGATGGCTACCTTGGACCGCTGATGAGATGGAGGTGCTCAAGGCGGGGTAGCAGAGGACGGCTCGCCGACAAGATCAAATTGGAGACGATGAGATACCTCTCCCCATCTCTTATTCTTTTGTTTTCTTCCTCCCAGACCCTCAACCCCTGCCCGTGCCCTGTCTATTCCTCGTCGTCGTCGCTCAAAAGGAGGCGGATCATGCGGTTGTGTAGCAGACGGTGGCCTCAGCGGCTCGTTGACAGTGGCTGCAGCAGTTGCACGCTGACGACTCCAAGCTACACAAGAATCTAGCACGTCTTCTGCGCCCTGCCAACCTTTTCGACCTCATCGCGGGTTGCCCCTAGCATTGGCTATATGATGTTTGACATCGGCCACAACCCCAAGTTAAGTTCTCTGTATCCCTTCTCTGTGCTCTGAGACGTAGCCTTCATGGTATGGCTTATGTTTGTTGTCTATCCAGCCTAAGTTGATGCTTGTGCTTTTGTGGTGGGATTACCTTTCTGCAATCGAACTATACACTAACGTATGTTATCCCCACTTTTTAGGTATTGATAATTGATTTTCCTTTCCAGATTTACTTGGAGTCCTTGCATAACTTAATATTTTTCACTTCTAAGGTGACCTCGATGGCCGGACAAGGAAGGCAGAGGGGTGGTGGGATGCATCTTCTTGGCAAGTTGAGAGGACGGTGATAGAGGCGGTGCTGAAAATGATGGCTGTGAGGTTGGACCGCTGATGAGACGGAGGTGCTCAAGGAGGGGTAGCAGAGGATGGCTCGCCGACAAGATCAAGTTGGAGACGGTGAGATACCTCTTCCCATCTCTCATTGTCGCTCAATAGGAGGCGGATCATGCGGTTGTGTAGCAGACATAGGCCTCAGCGGCTCGTTGAAAGTGGTTGCAACAGTTGCACGCTGACAACTCCAAGCTACACAAGAATCTAGCATGGCATTGGTTATGTGATGTTCGGCATCGGCTACAACCCTAAGTTAATTTCTCTGTATCTCTGCTCTGTGCTCTGAGACATAGCCTTCAAGGTATGGCTTATTTTTGTTGGCCATCCAGCCTAAGTTTATGCTTGTGATTTGGTGGTGGGATTACCTTTCTGCCATCGAACTATACACTAACGTATGTTATCCCACTTTTTACAACAACAACACAACAACAACAAAGCCTGTCAGTCACAAACTAGTTGGGGTAGGCTAGAGCTGAAATCCAAAAGATATCGTAACCAAATCACGGTTATGGCACGTGGATAGCTAACTTCCACGCACCCCCCAGAGCTAGATCTTTGTTGATAGTCCAGTCCTTCAGGTCTCTCTTCACAAACTCCTCCCAAGTCAAGTTTGGCCTCCCCCGACGTCTCTTGACATTATCAGCATGCCTTAACCGCCAGATATGCACAGGCGCTTCAGAAGGCCTACGCTGGATATGCCCAAACCATCTCAGACGATGTTGGACAAACTTCTCTTCAATTGGTGCCACCCCAACTCTCTCCCATATAACATCTTTCCGGATCTGATCCTTCCTTGTGTGGCCACATGCCGATCTCAACATGCGCATCTCTGCCGCACCTAGTTGTTGGACATGTCGCCTTTTAGTTGGCCAACATTGTGACACCCTGGATTTTGGAACTTTCTTTTTCCAAAAACTTTTCTGATTTATTTCTGGATTTGCGATTGGATTTGCTTTTGATCACCTCGTTGGACTTTAAACTTGAGCATATTTTCTTTCCATGCTCAAGTAGGCCTTGAATACAAGCCTTTACCTTAACATTCCATGGACCCATCTCATCCAAGCCACCATTTTATTCAAGCCTTATATTCCTTTTCCCATTAAAAAGGATATTCCAATTATTTGAGGTTTGTGAAGCAACCCCTATTTATATTGCTCCATAAATCCCCAAATAATTCCCACATGTCATTGACATCATATCTTGCCAAATTCTCCAAAAATATTTCATAGCCCAAGTGGATTTTTCCTCTAGAAAAATTCATTTGTCTGTGGGGGCATAATGGAGCTTTGTGAAGGGAGTGCCATTTCTATTGATCCATTGCTGGTGAAACTTTTTGTGCAATCTCATGTGATCATATCATTGGTATCCATCAAATTCCACCACCATTTGCTTAGTCAAACTCCCACAATAAATTCCCAAAGTTTGGGTGCAACAAAGGGGAATTGTGAAGCAAGTGCATGATAGGGGATCCCATTTTCCTTGAAACTTTTGGAGCATGATCCTACCACCAAATAACCCCACATAACAAGATTTTAGTCAAATCCAATCACCCATGTGTGTGCATTGTCATGTTTAAGTTTCTGGTCAGTGGGCCACATTGTGAAACAAGTGCTACCTATGTGTGTCCAATGACTATGAAATTCTATAAACATGTGCACCATGCCAAATAACCAAGCTAAACCAATTTTCAGCCAATTCCAATAATCCTATGTGATGCTAGCCTCACCAACACCATTCTGGCCTACTTGGTGCTTTACAAACGAAGTACCAACAATATTACTCCAAATGATGTGAAACTTGGCATACATACTCATCATAATGTATGATTGAGCTCTGCAAAATATCATGCTTAGGGGACCTATGTACAAGCCATGCCACATTACAAACACCTTCTGCCTCATGATGCCATTTACAAAGCAGGTACCATTTACATTGCTTTGTTTGAGCCCAAACTACATAGAAGCCTAGTCCCTTGTACCCCTAGCCCATAAGACAGCTTGACCCTATCCAAAACCCTGGCATGTGATCTTATCTTCTTGCCCAATTTTGTTGTATCAAACTTTCCAGAGGGATCCAGCTCACACCATAGCACCTTTGTCCAGTATTTTTGCACTGTTGTCATTAGGGATGAAAGGACTTCACACTAGACGTTCTTGGCCACGAAGAAAACCCCATGTGCTCAACTTTCCCTTGGTGGCCATGCTCTTGGACGCAAACGGCGTGGTCTGGCCGCGCTCCGCGCGTGCCCGACACGTCCACCTCATGCCACAGAGCGTACCCCTCGTTTTCTTCATGTCCTGCCGCGCCGCCCGGCTTTGCTGAGCGCGCGTGCTCCACGCCACCTCGTCCCGTCGCCCTCACTGGCCGCCAGCTCACACCGAGCATCTCCGTGTTCCCCTTGGCGCGGCCTGACCACGGAATCCCCGCCGTGGCAATAAGAGGAGGTGCCCCCGAGCCTTCTTGCACTCCAGAAGCTCCCCCATACCTCCTACTCGCCTTCCCCCAACGCAATTCCTCGCTGGAGCCCCCACAGAGCCGCCACCACCTCCATTGCCGCTGTCGGCCTCCGGCAAAAATTGGCGCAGCCCAAGCCGTCTTTCCCCTCTAGCCAACACCCGCGCGCCCTGCTGCTTTCTATCTCCTCGCCGGAGCCGCCCCTCCCCGCTTCCCCGCCGAGGGCGCCCGTGCTGCCGTCCCGCTCGGCCACGGGGGCGCGGTGCCGCAGCCGCACCGCTCGGCCCTGCTGACGCCGGCACCCCGACGCTCCGCGGCCACGTAGCCCCGACGGCTTCCTGCTACGCCGCCAGGCGACGGCGAGCCTGCCGGCCACGCCCAGGCGGCCCCTCCTCTGCTTCGTCGATGGGAGAACAGGGGAGGAGAGAGATAGCGAGACCCGACAGGTGGGGCCGGCCTGTAAGCGGCTCGGTCTAGTTGACGGGCGGGCCCGATTCCTTCAAGTGGAGACATCTTTTCCCAGAAGTACGTTTTCATTTGAAGAAGACGTATTTCCCCCTTTTGTTGCCCGAAGTACGCTTTCCCTGATCGAAAGCGTATTCTCCTCCTCTGCAGGCCAAAGTGTGTTTTCTCTGTTTGAAAACGTATTCCCGAAAACCCTGAGCTGTGAGTGTTCATCAGTTAGGCAGATTTTCCGTCTAACGAACGAACGCTCGTATCTCCGCAACCGTAACTCCGATCGAGGTGATTCTTTTTTCGTTGGTTTCGTATCGAGCTCCTCTTCGTGTTGGCATAGGTTTCAGGCCATGTTTCTATGTTGTTATTTGCTGGTCAAGCAGAAGTTGTGTTTGACCCATTTTTCTCTCCGTGCCTGTTTATAAAATCTTTGCAGGGCGTTGTCGGTATCCAAAAGCAAGGGTGTTCCACACCTTGTTGGTGAAGGCAAGCCACAATACCCTTTGCACCTTTGCAAACCTTCGACGTGTCTTTAAAAATTGCTTTACCGTGATGTGCTTATATCGTTGACCGTGATCATGTTGCCATGCTATGATTGATGTTATCATTGACATGCTATCCTTGATATTCTACTACTATACTATGTTTTGCCATGTTACATCCATGCTATGTTTTAATCAGGTCATTGCCATGTTATACTCTGCACCATCGTAACCACAACAACACCATGCTAAGTTGATCATGTTATCTCTATGCTAGTTCATGCTATGCCTAAGTTATGCTTAGATGCATTCATAATGTTGCCATGTTAATAACTGAATCTTTTTAACACAGATAAGTTCACCAACTAAAAATGTGTTTGATCATATCTGAAACTGTCATGTTAATATGCTATGCATTGTATGATCTGAGACTCATGTTGCACCTGACGCTTGTGTTCGCTGTTGGAGATATGCTTTGTGACAAGTTGATCAGGTGCCACCGAACCGGACTTATCCGTGCAGCCACATTTTCTTGTATGGGCGGGCCTTGATTCGGTCTGCCGGTGGGTTCTCTTATTTGTATCACCAAGTAGGGGGGGCTACATGCTCGCGCTGCCCTGATTAGGCAGGCGGCGGTAGTCCTGAAAGCCAGAGTTGTTATGCGTGTGGTCCAGTGTTGGGCAAAGTTTAGTGGTTCTGGTGGTAACGAAGGACACCTAACCAAAGGTGGTTCTGGTGGTAACGTGGACACCTAACCACAGGCCTACCCAAGACGGAATGTTGGTGATACGGTAAGAGGGACACTCGGTATATCGGTCTCGTTGGAGATGTCCTAGTCCACTCCTGCGGTGCGAGTTCCAAGGATCCTCTGGGACAAGTACCGGGGTGCTGGATGGAGGAGGAACTCCATAATGTGGGTAACGTGCACAAACTCTGCAGAGTCAAAATCTATTCGAATAGCCGCGTCCTCGGTCATGGGACAAAGTTCGTACTAGGTCACACCATATTATCAACTTGAGTACGATGGTAAGTTTGTGGTAAGTGGATGGTTGTACGATAAGTGGATTGGTTGGGTGGTAACAAGGGACACCTAACCCGTTGCATGGTCGTGCGATGACCCGTTCGGTCACGCGACAACCCGTGGAGGTGATTGGTCACGAGGTGACCCGGTGCTTGAGTCTGTAAGGACTCCGAGGTAAGCCACGCGATCATGTGACGATCGTGTGGGTCCATTGTGTTTGTATTAGTCTTAGTGCTGTGAATATGCTTGATGATTATCTGTTTGCATGATATTGTTGCTCACCTGTTTAATCCACTAATATACTTTAACCTGTTGCCATGTTATTGTTTTTCCTTGTTGCATGGTTGTTGTGAGCTTGCAAGTACATTCAATGTACTGACCTGGCGTGTTATGCCAGATTTGCAGGCCGTGCTTTGGATGCATAGGACGACGTTCCCGGTTTTTGCGAGCTAGGAGGTGTCCCAGCCAGTGTCCTTGTAGATTGGAGCTCGTCATCGCCGTTATTGTTCCGCTGCCGTCGATATTCCGCTGCTAGAGTTATGCTGCTGCTTAGTGTAGAACTGAGGCTAGCCTGAGGAGCAAGTTGTGTCTCCGCTAGCGTTGTAATGGACCTCGTGTACCCCTCTCTTCGGTAATAGAAAGTTTTTGAGTTCTATATCAATCAGTGCCGTGCTCCAGAAGACTTGATCTCTGGGCTGGTGCACGGGGCGTTCCGGTCCTCTGAGCCGGGGTGCCACAAACATTCAGCACCATACAACATCGCTGGTCGAATCGCCGTTCTATAGAACTTTCCTTTTAGCTTTTGTGGCACTCTCTTATCACAGAGAACACCAGAAGCTTGGCGCCACTTTAGCCATCCAACTTTGATTCGATGGCTAACGTCTTCATCAATATCACCATCCTTCTACAGCATTGACCCCAAATATCGAAAGGTGTCCTTCTGAGGTACCACTTGCCCCTCAAGGCTAACTTCGTCCTCTTCCCCACGGTTAGTAGTACTAAAACTGCACCTCATGTACATAGTTTTAGTTCTACTAAGCCTAAAACCTTTCGATTCCAAAGTATGTCTCCACAACTCCAGCTTCCTATTAACCCCCGCCCGACTATCGTCGACTAGCACCACATCGTCTGCAAAGAGCATACACCATGGGATGTCCCCTTGTATATCCCGTGTGACCTCGTCCATCACCAATGGGAAAAGATAAGGGCTCAAAGCTGACCCCTGGTGCAGTCCTATTTTGATTGGGAAGTCATCAGTTTCTCCATCGCTTGTCTACTTTGTCGGGACTTTGTGTTTTTCCAATGCCCACCACATGACATTCCGCAGTACCTTATCGTAGGCCTTCTCCAAGTCAATGAACACCATATGAAAGTCCTTCTTTTGCTCCTTGTATCTCTCCATAAGTTGTCGTATCAAGAAAATGGCTTCCATGGTCGACCTCCCAGGCATGAAACCAAATTGATTTTTGGTCACGCGTGTCATTCCTATTACACGGTGCTCAATGACTCTCTCCCATAGCTTCAGTGTCTGGCTCATTAGCTTAATCCCGTGGTAATTAGTACAACTCTGAACATCCGCTTTGTCCTTGAAGGTTGATACTAATATATTCCGCCTCCATTATTCAGGCATCTTGTTTGACCAAAAAATGAGGTTGAAAAGCTTGGTTAGCTGTACTATCTCTTTGTCTCCAATGCCTCTCCACACCTCGATGGGGATACAGTCAGGGCCCATCGCCTTGCCTCCTTTCATCCTTTTTAAAGCCTCCTTGACCTCGGCCTCCTGGATTCGCCGCACAAAACTTCTGTTCATCTCATCAAAGGAGTCATCCAGCTCAAAGGTAGAGCTCCCATTCTCCTCATTGAACAACTTGTCGGAGTATTGCCTCCATCTATGCCAGATCTCTTCGTCCTTCACCAGAAGTTGATCTGCTTCGTCCTTGATGCATCTCACCTGATTGACATCCCTCGTCTTCCTCTTGCGGATCTTGTCCATCTTATAGATGTCCCTTTCACCTTCCTTCGTGTTTAAACGCTGGTAGAGGTCCTCATATGCCCGCCCCCTAGCTTCGCTCACAGCTCGCTTCGCTGTCTTCTTCGCCACCTTGTACTTCTCTATGTTGTCCGCACTCCTATCCAGGTATAGGCGTCGGAAACAGACTTTCTTCTCCTTAATAGCCTTCTAGACATCCTCGTTCCACCACTAGGTATCTTTAGCTTCGACTCTAATACCCTTGGTTACCCCAAACTCCTCTGAAGCTATCCTCCGGACGCAGGTCGCCATCTTCATCCACATATTATTTGCATCACCTCCTTCCTCCCAAGGGCCCTCCTTCATGACCCTCTCCTTGAAAGCCTGAGCCGCCTCCCCCTTGAGCTTCCACCACTTCGTTCTAGCGACTTTGGTGCGCTTATCCCGCTGGACACAAATCCGAAAGCGGAAGTCAGCCACCACAAGCTTATGTTGAGCGACAACACTCTCTTCAGGTATCACCTTACAATCTAGGCAAACACGCCTATCTTCTCTTCTTGAGAGGATGAAATCAATCTGGCTAGAGTGTTGTCCGCTACTAAAAGTCACTAGATGAGATTCTCTCTTTCTAAAGAGGGTGTTATCCCACTTTTTAGCTATTGATAATTGATTTTCCTTCCCAGATTTACTTGGAGTGCTTTCATAACTTAATATTTTTCACTTCTAAGATGAACTCGATGGCCGGACAAGGAAGGCAGGGGTGGTGGGATGCATTTGCTTGGCAAGGTGAGTGGACGGTGCTAGAGAAGGTGCTGAAAATGATGGCTGTGAGGTTAGACCGCTGATGAGACTGAGGTGCTCAAGACGGGGTAGCAGAGGACTTCTTGCCGGCAAGATCAAGGTGGAGACGGTGAGATACCTCTCCCAATATCTTATTCTTTTGTTTTCTTCCTCCCAGACCCTCAACCCCCAGCCCGTGCCCTGTCTTTTCCTCGTCGTCATCGCTCAACAGAAGGCGGATCATGCGGTTGTGCAGCAGACGGTAGCCTCAGCGGCTCGTTTACAGTGGCTGCAGCAGTTTCACGCTGACGACTCCAAGCTACACAAGAATCTACCACGGCTTCTGCGCCCCTCCCATCTTTCCTACATCATCGACGCTTGCCCCTGGCATTGGTTATGTGATGTTTGACATCGGCCACAACCCCAAGTTAAGTTCTCTGTATCCCTTCTCTGTGCTCTGAGACTTAGCCTTCAAGGTATGTCTTATGTTTGTTGGCCATCCAGCCTAAGTTGATGCTTGTGCTTTGGTGGTGGGATTACCTTTATGCAATTGAACTATACACTAACGTATGTTATCCCACTTTTTCGCAATTGATAATTGATTTTCCTTCCCAGATTTACTTCGAGTGCTTGCATAACTTAATATTTTTCACTTCCAAGTTGACCTCGTGGGCTGGACAAGGAAGGAAGAGGGGTGGTGGGATGCATCTGCTTGGCAAGGTGAGAGAGGCGGTACTGAAAACGATGGCTAGGTTGGACCGCTGATGAGACGGAGGTGCTCAAGGCTGGGTAGCAGAGGACGGCTCGCCGACAAGATCAAGTTGGAGACGGTGAGATACCTCTCCCCATCTCTCATTCTTTTGTTTTCTTCCTCCCCAGACAATCAACCCCCTTCCCACGCTCTGCCTCTTCCTTGTCGTCGTCACTTACCAGGAGGCGGATCATGCGGTGGTGCAGCGGACGGTGGCCTCAGCGGCTCGTTGACAGTGGTTGCAGCAGTTGCACATTGACGACTCCAAGATACACAAGAATCTAGCACAGCTTCTGCGCTCCGCCAACCTCTCCTACCTCATTGAGGCTTTCCCCTGGCATTGGTTGTGTGATGTTCAACATCGGCTACAACCCGAAGTTATGTTTTCCGTATCCCTTCTCTGTGCTCTGAGACATAGCCTTCAAGGTAAGATTTATGTTTGTTGTCCATCCAGCCTAAGTTGATGCTTGTGCTTTGGTGGTGGGATTACCTTTGTGCAATCGAACTATACAATAACGTATGTTATCCCACTTTTTAGCTATTGATAATTGATTTTCCTTCCGAGTTGACCTCGTGGGCCGGACAAGGAAGGCAGAGGGGTGGTGGAATGCATCTGCTTGGCAAGGTAAGAGGACGGTGATAGAGGCGGTGCTTAAAACGATGGTTGTGAGGTTGGAACGCTAATGAGACTGAGGTGCTCATGGCGTGGTAGCAGAGGACGGCTCGCCGCCAAGATCAATTTGTAGACGGTGAGATACCTCTCCCCATCTCTCATTCTTTTGTTTTCTTCCTCCCAGGCCCTCCACGCCTTTCCCACGCACTGCCTCTTCCTCGTCGTTGTCGCTCAATAGGAGGCGGATCATGCGGTTGTGTAACAGACCTCAGCGGCTCGTTGACAGTGGTTGCAGCAGTTGCACGCTGACGACTCCAAGCTACACAAGAATCTAGCATGGCTTCTGCGTCCTAAGTTGATGATTGTGCTTTCGTGGTCGAACTATACAGTAACGTATGTTATCCCACTTTTTAGCTATTGATAATTGATTTTCCTTCCCATATTTACTTGGAGTGCTTTCATAACTTACTATTTTCACTTCCAAGGTGACCTCGATGGCCGGACAATGAAGGCAGAGGGGTGGTGGGATTCATCTTCTTGGCAAGGTGAGAGAGGCGGTACTGAAAACGATGGCTAGGTTGCACCGCTAATGAGACGGAGGTGCTCAAGGCGGGGTAGCAGAGGACGGCTCGCCGAGAAGATCAAATTGGAGACGTTGAGATACCTCTCCCCATCTCTTATTCTTTTGTTTTCTTCCTCCCAGACCCTCAACCCCCTGCCCGTGCCCTGTCTATTCCCCCTTCGTCGTCGCTCAACAGGAGGCGGATCATGCAGTTGTGCAGCAGACGGTGGCCTCAGCGGCTCGTTGACAGTGGCTGCAGCAGTTGCAAGCTACGACTCCAAGCTACACAAGAATCTAGCAGGCTTCTGTGCCCCGCCACAACCCCAAGTGGCATTGGTTATGTGATGTTTGACATCGGCCACAACCCCAAGTTAAGTTCTCTGTATCCCTTCTCTGTGCTCTGAGACGTAGCCTCCAAGGTATAGCTTATGTTTGTTGGCTATCCAGCCTAAGTTGATGCTTGTTCTTTGGTGGTGGGATTACCTTTCTGCAATCGAACTATACACTAACGTATGTTATCCAATTTTTCGTTATTGATAAGTGATTTTCCTTCCGAGATTTACTAGGAGTGGTTGCATAACTTAATATTTTTCACTTCCAAGGTGACCTCGTGGGCTGGACAAGGAAGGCAGAGGGGTTGTGGGATGTATCTGCTTGGCAAGGTGAGAGAGGCGGTACTGAAAATGATGGCTAGGTTGGACCGCTGATGAGACGTAGGTGCTCAAGGCTGGGTAGCAGAGGACGGCTCGCTGACAAGATCAAGTTGGAGACGGTGAGATACCTCTCCCCATCTCTCATTCTTTTGTTTTCTTCCTCCCTAGACCCACAACCTCCTGCCCACGCACTGCCTCTTCCTTGTCGTCGTCGCTCAATAGGAGGCGGATCATGCGGTGGTGAAGCGGACGGTGGTCTTAGCGGCTCGTTGACAGTGGCTGCAGCAGTTTCACATTGCGACTCCAAGCTACACAAGAATCTAGCACGGCTTCTGCGCTCCGCCATCCTCTCCTACCTCATCGAGGCTTGGCCCTGGCATTGGTTGTGTGATGTTCAGCATCGGCTACAACCTGAAGTTAAGTTTTCTTTATCCCTTCTCTGTGCTCTGAGACATTGCCTTGAAGGTATGATTTATGTTTCTTGGCCATCTAGGCTAAGTTGATGCTTGTGCTTTGGTGGTGGGATTACTTTTCTGCAATCGAACTATACAATAACGTATGTTATCCCTCTTTTTAGCTATGGATAATTGATTTTCCTTCCCAGGTGACCTCGTGGGCCGGACAAGGAAGGCAGAGGGGTTGTGGGATGCATCTGCTTGGCAAGGCGAGAGGACGGTTATAAAGGCGGTGCTGAAAACGATGGCTGTGAGGTTGTACCGCTGATGAGACGAGGTGCTCAAGGCGGGGTAGCAGAGGACGGCTCGCCGAAAAGATCAAGTTGGAGACGGTGAGATACCTCTCCCCATCTCTCATTCTTTTGTTTTCTTCCTCCCCAGACCCTCGACCCCCTGCCTGCGCACTGCCTCTTCGTCGTCGTTGTTGCTCTACAGGAGACGGATCATGCGGTTGTACAGCAGACGGTGGACTCAGCGGCTCATTGACAGTGGCTGCAACAGTTGCACGCTGACGACTCCAAGGTACACAAGAATCTAGCACGACTTCTGTGCCCCGCCAACCTCTCCTACATCATCTAGGCTTGCCCTTGGCATTGGTTATGTGATGTTCGGCATCGTCTACAAATCCAAGTTAAGTCCTCTGTATCCCTTCTCTGTGCTCTGAGACATAGCCTTCAAGGTATGGCTTATGTTTGTTGGCCATCCAGCCTAAGTTGATGCTTGTGCTTTGGTAGTTGGATTACCTTTCTGCAATCGAACTATACACTAACGTATCTTATCCCACTTTTTCGCTATTGATAATTGATATTCCTTCCCAGATTTACTTGCAGTATTTGCATAACTTAATATTTTTCACTTCCAAGGTGACCTCGAGTGCCGGTCAAGGAAGGCAGAGGGGTGGTGGGATGCATCTTCTTGACATGGTGAGAGAGGCGGTGCTCAAAAAACAATGGTTGTGAGGTTGGACCGCAGATGAGATGGAGGTGCTCAACGCGGGGTAGCATAGGACGGCTCCCTGACAGGACAAGATGGAGACGATGAGATATTTCTCCCATCTCTCATTCTTTTGTTGTCTTCGTCACCAGACACTCAACTCCCTAGCCGCGCTCTGCCTCTTCCTCGTCGTCATCGCTGAACAGGAGGCGGATCATGCGGTTGTGCAGCAGACGGTGGCCTCAGCAGGTCGTTGATAGTAGTTGTACCAGTTGCACGCTGACGACTCCAAGCTACATAAGAATCTAGCACGGTTCTGCGCCCCGGAAACCTCTCCTACCTCGTCGAGGCTTCCCCTTGGCATTGGTTATGTGATGTTCGGCATCGGCTACAAACTGAAGTCAAGTTCTCTGTATCCCTTATTTGTGCTCTGAGACATACCCTTTAAGGTATGGCTTATGTATGTTTGCCCTCCAGCCTAAGTTGATGCTTGTGCTTTGGTGGTGGGATCACCTTTCTGCAATCTAACTATACACTAACGTACATTATCCCAGATTTACTTAGTGCTTGCATAACTTAATATTTTTCACTTCCAAGGTGAACTAGAATGCCGAACAAGGAAGGCAGAGGGGTGGTGGGATGCATCTACTTGGCAAGGTGAGTGGACGGTGATATAGGCAGTGCTGAAAACGATGGCTGTGAGGTTAGAACGCTGATGAGACTGAGGTGCTTAAGACGGGGTAGCAGAGGACTGCTCGCCGACAAGATCAAGTTGGAGACACTGAGATACCTCTCCCCATCTCGTATTCTTTTGGTTTCTACCTCCCAGACCCGGAACCCCCTGCCCGTGCCCTGTCTCTTCCTTGTCGTCGTCGTTCAACAGGAGGCAGATCATGCGGTTGTGCAGCAGACGGTGGCCTCAGCGTCTCGTTCACAGTGGCTGCAGCATTTGCACGCTGACGACTCCAAGCTACACAAGAATCTAGCACGGTTTCAACGCCTCGCCAACCTTTCCTACCTCATCGAGGCTTTCCTCTGGCATTGGTTATGTTATGTTTGACATTGGCCACAACCCCAAGTTATACACTAACGTATGTTTCCCACTTTTTCGCTATTGATAATTGATCCCTTCTCTGTGCTCTGAGACATAGCCTTCAAGTTATGGCTTATGTTTGTTGGCCATTCATTCTAAGTTGATGCTTGTGCTTTGGTGGTGGGATTAACTTTCTGCAATCGAACTATACACTAGCGTATGTTATCCCACTTTTTCGCTATTGATAAATGATTTTCCTTCCCAGATTTACTTGGAGTGCTTGCATAGCTTAATATTTTTTAGTTCCAAGGTCACCTTGATGGACGGACAATAAAGGCAGACGGGTGGTGGGATGCATCTGCTTGGGAAGGTGAGAGGATGGTGATAAAGGCGGTGCTGAAAACGATGGCTATGAGGTTAGACCGCTGATGAGACGGAGGTGCTCAAAGCGGGGTAGCAGAGGACGGCTCGCCGGCAAGATCAAGTTGGAGACGGTGAGATACGTCTCCCTATCTCTTATTCTTTTGTTTTCTTCCTCCCCAGACCCTCAACCCCCTGCCCGTGCACTGCCTCTTTCTCGTCGTTGTCGCTCAACAGGAGGCATATCATGCGGTTGTGCAGCAGACGGTGGACTCAGTGGCTCGTTGACAGTGGCTCCAGCAGTTGTACGCTGAAGACTCCAAGGTACACAAGAATCTATCACGGCTTCTGCGCCCGGCCAACCTCTCCTACCTCATCGAGGCTTGAACCTGGCATTGGTTATGTGATGTTCGACATCGGCTACAACTCCAAGTTAAGTCCTCTGTATCCCTTCTTTGTGCTCTGAGACATAGCCTTGAAGGTATGGCTTATGTTTGTTGGCCATCCAGCCTAAGTTGATGCTTGTGCTTTGGTGGTGGGATTACCTTTCTGCAATCGAACTATACACTAACGTATCTTATCCTAGTTTTTCGCTACTGATAATTGATTTTCCTTCCCATATTTACTTGGAGTGTTTGCATAACTTAATAGTGTTTACTTCCAAGGTGACCTCGATTGCCGGACAAGGCAGAGGGGTGGTGGGATGCATCTTTTTCACAAGGTGAGAGAGGCGGTGCTGAAAACGATGGCTATGAGGTTGGACCGCAGATGAGACGGAGGTTCTCAACGCGGGGGTAGCGGAGGACGGCTTGCCGACAAGATCAAGTTGGAGACGGTGAGATACCTCTCCCCATCACTCATTCTTTTGTTTTCTTCGTCACCAGACCCTCAACTCCCTGCCCACACTCTGCATCTTCCTTGTCGCCATCGCTCAACAGGAGGCGAATCATGTAGTCGTGCAGCAGACGGTGGCCTCGGCGGCTCGTTGACAGTGGTTGTAGCAGTTGCACGCTGACGACTCCAAGCTACACAAGAATCTAGCACGGCTTCTGCGCCCCGCCAACCTCTCCTACCTCATCGAGGCTTGCCCTTGGCATTGGTTATGTGATGTTCGACATCGTCTACAAACCAAATTTAAGTTCTCTGAATCCCTTCTTTGTGCTCTGAGACATAGCCTTTAAGGTATGGCTTATGTATGTTTGCCATCCAGCCTAAGTTGATGCTTGTGCTTTGGTGGTGGGATTATCTTTTTGCAATCTAACTATACACCAACATACGTTATCCCACTTTTTAGCTATTGATATTGATTTTAGTTTCCAGATTTACTTGGAATGCTTGCATAACTTAACATTTTTCACTTCAAAGGTGACCTCGATGACCGTACAAGGAAGGCAAAGAGGTGGTGGGATGCATCTGCTTGGCAATATGAGAGGACGTTGATAGAGGCGGTGCTGAAAACGATGGCTACGAGGTGCTCAAGGCGGGGTAGCAGAGGATGGATCGCCAGCAAGATCAAGTTGGAGACGGTGAGATACCTCTCCCCATCTGTCCTTCTTTTGTTTTCTTCCTCCCCAGACCCTCAACCCCCTGCCCGCGCACTGCCTCTTCCTCGTCGTTGTCGCTCAATAGGAGGCCGGTCATGCGGTTGTGCAGCAGACGGTGGACTCAGCGGCTCCTTGACAGTGGCTGCAACAGTTGCACGCTGACGACTCCAAGGTATACAAGAATCTAGCACGGATTATGCGCCTCGCCAACCTCTCCTACCTCATCTAGGCTTGCCCCCGGCATTAGTTATGTGATGTTCGTCATCGGCTACAACGCCAAGTTAAGTTCTTTGTATCCCTTTTCTATGCTCTCAGACATATCCTTTAAGGTATGGCTTATGTTTGTTGGCCATCCAAACTATGTTGATAATTGTGCTTTGGTGGTGGGATTACTATTCTGCAATCAAGCTATACACTAACGTATGTTATTCCACTTTTCAGCTATTGGTAATTGATTTTCCTTCCCAGATTTACTTGGAGTGTTTGCATAACTTAATATTTTTCACTTCTAAGGTGACCTCGATGGCCGGACAAGGAAGGCAGAGAGGTGGTGGGATGCATCTTCTTGGCAAGGTGAGAGGACGGTGATAGAGGCGGTGCTGAAAACGATGGCTGTGAGGTTGGACGGCTGATGAGACGGAGGTGCTCAAGGCAGGGTAGAAGAGGACATCTCGCCAGCAAGATCAAGTTGGAGACGGTGAGATACCTCTCCCATCTCTCATTCTTTTGTTTTCTTCCTCCCCAGACACTGAACCCCCTACCCACGCTCTGCCTCTTCCTTGTTGTTGTCGCTCAAGAGGAGGCTGATCATGCGGTGGTGTAGCAGACGGTGGCCTCAACAGCTCGTTGATAGTGGTTGCAGCAGTTGCACACTGACGACTCCAATCTACACAAGCATCTAGCACGGCTTCTGCGCTCCGCCAAGTTCTCCTACCTCATGGAGGCCTTATGTTTGTTGGCCATCCAGCCTAAGTTGATGCTTGTGCTTTGGTGGTGGGATTACCTTTCTGCAATCGAACTATACAATAACTTATGTTATCCCACTTTTTATCTATTGATAATTGATTTTCCTTCCCAGATTTACTTGGAGTGCTTTCATAACTTAATATTTTTCACTTCCAAGGTGACCTCGATTGCCGGACAAGGAAGGAAGAGGGATGGGTGGATGCATTCGCTTGGCAAGGTGAGAGGAAACGATGGATGTGAGGTTGGACCGCCGATGGGACGGAGGTGCTCAAGGCGGGGTAGCAGAGAATGGCTCGCCAGCAAGATCAAGTTGGAGACAGTGAGATACTTCTCCCCATATCTCATTATGTTGTTTTCTTTCTCCCCAGACCCTCAACCCCTGCCCGCGCACTGCCTCTTCCTCGTGGTTGTCGCTCAACAGGAGGCGGATAATGCGGTTTTGCAACAGACGGTGGACTCAGTGGCTCGTTGACTGTGGCTTCAACAGTTGCACGCTGACGACTCCAAGGTACACACGAATCTAGCACGGCTTCTGCGCCCCGCCAACCTCTCTTATCGCATCTAGGCTTGCTTCTGGCATTGTTTATGTGATTTTTGGCATCAGCTACAACTCCAAGTTAAGTCCTTTGTATCCCTTCTCTGTGCTCTGAGACATAGCCTTCATGATATGGCTTATCTTTGTTGGCCATCTAGCCTAAGTTGATGCTTGTGCTTTGGTGGTGGGATTACTTTTCTGCAATCTAACTGTACTCTAACGTACGTTATCCCACTTTTTAGCTATTGATAATTGATTTTACTTCCCAAGTGACCTCGTGGGCCGGACAAGGAAGGTAGAGGGGTGGTGGGATGCATCTGCTTGGCAAGGTGAGAGGACGGTGATAGAGGCGGTGCTTAAAACGATGGCTGTGAGGTTGGACCGCTGATGAGACGGAGGTGCTCATGGCGTGGTAGCAGAGGATGGCTCACCGGCAAGATCAATTTTTAGAAGGTGAGATACCTCTCCCCATCTCTCATTCTTTTGTTTTCTACCTCCCAGACCATCCACCCGTTTCCCACGCACTGCCAATTCCTCGTCGTTGTCGGTCAATAGGAGGCGGATCATGCGGTTGTGTAGCAGACATTGCCCTCAGCGGCTCGTTGGCAGTGGTTGCAGTAGTTGCACGCTGACGACTCCAAGCTACACAAGAATCTAGCACGGCTTCTGCGTCCTAAGTTGATGATTGTGCTTTGGTGGTCGAACTATACACTAACGTAAGTTATCCCACTTTTTAGCTATTGATAATTGATTTTCGTTCCCATATTTACTTGGAGTGCTTAAACAACTTACTATTTTCCCTTCCAAGGTGACCTCGATGGCCGGACAATGAAGGCAGAGGGGTGGTGGGATGCATCTTCTTGGCAAGGTGAGAGAGGCGGTACTGAAAACGATGGCTACGTTGGACCGCTGATGAGACAGAGGTGCTCATGGCGGGGTAGCAGAGGACGGTTCGCCGACATGATCAAATTGGAGACGGTGAGATGCCTCTCCCCATCTCTTATTCTTTTGTTTTCGTCCTCCAAGACCCTCAACCCTTGCCCGTGCCCTGTCTATTCGTTGTCGTCGTCGCTCAACAGGAGGTGGATCATGTGGTTGTGCAGCAGACGGTGGCCTCAGCGGCTCGTTGACCGTGGTTGCAGCAGTTGCACGCTGACGACTCCAAGCTACACAAGAATCTAGCACGACATCTGCGCCCTGCCAACCTTTTCTACCTCATCGAGGCTTGCCCCTGGCATTGGTTATGTGATGTTTGACATCGGCCACAACCCTAAGTTAAGTTCTCTGTATCCCCTCTCTGTGCTCTGAGACGTAGCCTTCAAGGTATGGCTTATGTTTGTTGGCTATCCAGCCTAAGTTGATGCTTGTTCTTTGGTGTTGGGATTACCTTTCTGCAACCGAACTATACACTAACGTATGTTATCCAATTTTTCGTTATTGATAATTGATTTTCCTTCCCAGATTTACTTGGAATGCATGCATAACTTAATATTTTTCGTTTCCAAGGTGACCTCGTGGGCTGGACAAGGAAGGCAAAGGGGTGGTGGGATGTATCTGCTTGGCAAGCTGATAGAGGTGGTACTGAAAACGATGGCTAGGTTAGACTGCTGATGAGACGGAGGTGCTCAAAGCTGGGTAGCAGAAGACGGCTCACCGACAAGATCAAGTTGGAGACGGTGAGATACCTCTCCCCATCTCTCATTCTTTTGTTTTCTTCCTCCCCAGACCCTCAACCTCCCGCCCACGCACTGCCTCTTCCATGTCATCGTCGCTCAACAGGAGGCGGATCATGCGTTGGTGCAGCGGACGGTGGCCTTAGCGGCTCATTGACAGTGGCTGCGGCAGTTGCACATTGACGACTTCAAGCTACACAAGAATCTAGCACGGCTTCTGCGCTCCGCCAACCTCTCCTACCTCATCGAGGCTTGCCCCTGGCATTGGTTGTGTGATGTTCAGCATCGGCTACAACCCGAAGTTAAGTTTTCTGTATCCCTTCTCTGTGCTCTGAGACATAGCCTTCAAGGTATGATTTATGTTTGTTGGCCATCCAGCCTAAGTTGATGCTTGTGCTTTTGTGGTGGGATTATTTTTCTGCAATCGAACTATACAATAACGTATGTTATCCCACTTTTTAGCTATGAATAATTGATTTTCTTTCCCAGGTGACCTCGTGGGCCGGACAAGGACGGCAGAGGGGTGGTGGGATGCATCTGCTTGGCAAGGTGAGAGGACGATGATAGAGGTTGTGCTTAAAATGATGGCTGTGAGGTTGGACCGCTGATGAGACGAAGTGCTCATTGCGTGGTAGCAGAGGACGGCTCGCCGGGAAGATCAGTTTGTAGACGGTGAGATACCTATCCCCATCTCTCATTCTTTTCTTTTCTTCCTCCCAGACCCTCCACCCCGTGCCTGCGCACTGCCTCTTCCTCGTCGTTGTCGCTCAATAGGAGGCGGATCATGCGGTTGTGTAGCAGACATTGGCCACAGCGGCTCGTAGACAGTGGTTGCAGTAGTTGCACGCTGACGACTCCAAGCTACACAAGAATCTAGCAAGACTTCTTCGTCCTAAGTTGATGATTGTGCTTTGGTGGTCGAACTATACACTAACGTATGTTATCCCACTTTTTTGCTATTGATAATTGATTTTCCTTCCCATATTTACTTGGAGTTCTTGCATAACTTACTATTTTTCACTTCCAAGGTGACCTCGATGGCCGTACAAGAAAGGCAGAGGGGTGGTGGGATGCATATGCTTGGAAAGGTGAGAGGACGGTTATAGAGGCGGTGCTGAAAACGATGGCTGTGAGGTTGTACCGCTGATGAGACGAGGTGCTCAAGGAGGGGTAGCAGAGGACGGCTCGCCGGCAAGATCAAGTTGGACATGGTGAGATACCTCTCCCCATCTCTCATTCTTTTGTTTTCTTCCTCCCCAAACCCTCGACCCCCTGCCCCCGCACTGCCTCTTTCTCATCGTTGTTGCTCTATAGGAGATGGATCATGCGGTTGTACAACAGACGTTGGACTCAGCGGCTCGTTGACAGTGGCTGCAACAGTTGCATGCTGACGACTCCAAGGTACATAAGAATCTAGCACGACTTCTGCCCCCTGCCAACCTCTACTACGTCATCTAGGCTTGCCCCTGGCATTGGTTATGTGATGTTCGGCATCGGCTACAACTCCAAGTTAAGTCCTCTGTATCCCTTCTCTGTGCTTTGAGACATAGCCGTCAAGGTATGGCTTATGTTTGTTGGTCATCCAGCCTAAGTTTATGCTTGTGCTTTGGTGGTTGGATTACCTTTCTGCAATCAAACTATACATTAACGTATCTTATCCCACTTTTTCGCTATTGATAATTGATTTTCCTTCCCAGATTTACTTGGAGTATTTGCATAACTTAATATTTTTCACTTCCAACGTGACCTCGAGTGCCGGTCAAGGAAGGCAGAGGTGTGGTGGGATGCATCTTCTTGACAAGGTGAGAGAGGCGGTGCGGAAAACGATGGCTGTGAGGTTGGACCGCAGATGAGACGGAGGTGTTCAACGCGGGGTAGCAGAGGACGGCTCGCCGACAAGACCAAGTTGGAGACGGTGAGATATCTCTCACGTCTCTCATTCTTTTGTTTTCTTCGTCACCAGAACCTCAACTCCCTGCCCGCGCTCTACCTCTTCCTCGTCGTCCTCACTCAACAGGAGGCGGATCATGCAGTTGTGCAGCAGACGGTGGCCTCAGCGGCTCGTTGACAGTAGTTGTAGCAGTTTCACGCTGACGACTCCAACCTACATAAGAATCTAGCACGGCTTCTGCACCCCGCCAACCTCTCCTACCTCATCGAGGCTTGCCCTTGGCATTGGTTATGTCATGTTCGGCATCGGCTACAAACCGAAGTTAAGTTCTCTGTATCCCTTATTTGTGCTCTGAGACATAGCCTTTAAGGTATGGCTTATGTATGTTTGCCCTCCATCCTAAGTTGATGCTTGTGCTTTCGCGGTGGGATCACCTTTCTGCAATCTAACTATACACTAACATACGTTATCCCACTTTTTAGCTATTGATAATTGATTTTCTTTCCCAGATTTACTTAGTTCTTGCATAACTTAATATTTCTCACTTCCAAGGTTAACTAGAATGCCGGACAAGGAAGGCAGAGGGGTGGTGGGATGCATCTTCTTGGCAAGGTGAGTGCACGGTGATAGAGGCAGTGCTGAAAACGATGGCTGTGAGGTTAGACAGCTAATGAGACTGGGGTGCTTAAGATGGGGTAGCAGAGGACAACTCTCCGAGAAGATCAAGTTGGAGACAGTGAGATACCTATCCCCATCTCTTATTCTTTTGGTTTCTTCCTCCCAGACCCTCAAGCCCCTGCACGTGCCCTGTCTCTTCCTCGTCGTCGTCGCTCAGCAGTTGGAGCTGACGACTCCAAGCTACACAAGAATCTAGCACGGCTTCTGCGCCCCGCCAACCTTTCCTACCTCATCGAGGCTTACCCCTGGCATTGGTTATGTGATGTTCGGCATCGGCTAAAAACCGAAGTTAAGTTCTCTGTATCCCTTCTTTGTGCTCTGAGACATAGCCTTTAAGGTATGTCTTATGTATGTTTGTCATCCAGCCTACGTTGATGCTTGTGCTTTGGTGGTGAGATTACCTTTCTGCAATCTAACTATATACTAACGTACTTTATCCCACTTTTTAGCTACTGATAATTGATTTTACTTTCAAGATTTACTTGGAGTGCTGGCATAACTTAATATTTTTCACTTCCAAGGTAACCACGATGGCCGTACAAGGAAGGCAGATGGGTGGTGGGATGCATCTGCTTGGCAATGTGAAAGGACGTTGATAGAGGCGGTGCTGAAAACGATGGTTGTGAGGTTGGACCGCTGATGAGACGGAGGTGCTCAAGGAGGGGTTGCAGAGGACGGACCGCCGGCAAGATCAAGTTGGAGACGGTGAGATACGTCTCCCCATCTCTCAATCTTTTGTTTTCTTTCTCCCCAGATCCTTAACCCCCTGCCCGTGCACTGCCTCTTTCTCGTCGTTGTCGCTCAACAGGAGGCAGATCATGCGGTGGTGCAGTAGACGGTGGACTCATCGGCTCGCTGACAGTGGCTTCAACAGTTACACACTGACGAATCCAAGGGATACAAGAATCTTGCACGGCTTCTGCGCCCCGCCACCTCTCCTACCTCATCGAGGCTTGCCCCTGGCATTGGTTATGTCATGTTCGGCATCGGCCACAAACCGAAGATAAGTTCTCTGTATCCCTTCTGTGTGCTCTGAGACATAGCCTTTAAGGTATGGCTTATGTATGTTTACCATCAAGCCTAAGTTGATGCTTGTGCTTTGGTGGTGGGATTACCTTTCTGCAATCGAACTATACACTAACGTATCGTATCCCACTTTTTCACTATTGATAATTGATTTTCCTTCCTAGATTTACTTGGAGTGTTTGCATAACTTAATATTTTTCACTTCCAAGGTGACAACGAGTGTCGGACAAGGAAGGCAGAAGGGTGGTGGGATGCATCTTCTTGATAAGGTGAGAGAGGCTGTGCTGAAAACGATGGCTGTAAGGTTTCACTGCAGATGAGACGGAGGTGCTCAACGCGGGGTAGCAGAGGACGGCTCGCCGACAAGATTAAGTTGGAGACGGTGAGATACCTCTCCCCATCTCTCATTCTTTTGTTTTCTTCGTCATCAAACCCTCAACTCCCTGCCCGCGCTCTTCCTCTTCCTCGTCGTCATCGCTCAACAGGAGGCAGATCATGTAGTCGTGCAGCAGACGGTGGCCTCAGCGGCTCGTTGACAATGGCTGTAGCAGTTGCACGCTGACGACTCCAAGCCACACAAGAATCTAGCACGGCTTCTGCGCCCCGCCAACCTCTCCTACCTCATCGAGGCTTGCCTTTGGTATTGGTTATGTGATGTTCGACATAGCCTTTAAGGTATGGCTATGTATTAGGTATGGCTATGGATGGCAAAAAGGTAAGCCTCTACAAACCGAAGTTAAGTTCTCTGTATCCCTTCTTTGAGCTCTGAGACATAGCCTTTAAGGTATGGCTTATGTATGTTTTCCATCCAGCCTAAGTTGATGCTTGTGCTTTGATGGTTGATTACCTTTTTTCAATCTAACTATACACTAACGTACGTTATCCCACTTTTTAGCTATTGATAATTGATTTTAGTTTCCAGATTTACTTGGAGTGCTTGCATAACTTTATATTTTTCACTTCCAAGGTGACCTCGATGGCCGTACAAGGAAGGCAGAGGGGTGGTGGGATGCATCTACTTGGCAATGTGAGAGACGTTGATAGAGGCGTTGCTGAAAACGATGGCTATGAGGTTGGACCGCTTATTAGACGGAGGTGCTCAAGGCGGGGTAGCAGAGGACGGCTCGCCGACAAGATCAAGTGGGAGAAAGTGAGATACCTCTCCCTATATGTCATTCGTTTTTTTTCTTCCTCCCCAGACCCTCACCCCCTGCCCGCGCACTGCCTCTTCCTCGTCATTGTCTCTCAATAGGAGGCGGATCATGCGGTTGTGCAGCAGACGATGGACTCAACGGCTCGTTGACAGTGGCTGCAACAGTTGCATGCTGACGACTCTAAGGTATACAAGAATCTAGCACGGCTTATGCGCCCCTCCACCTCTCCTACCTCATCAACGCTTGCCCTGGCATTGGTTATGTGATGTTCGGCATTAGCTACAATCCCAAGTTAAGTTCTCTGTATCCCATCTCTGTGCTTTGAGACGTAGCCTTTAAGGTATGTCTTATGTTTGCTGGCCATCCAGCCTAAGTTGATGCTTGTGCTTTTGTGGTGGGATTACCTTTCTTTAATCGAACTATACACCAATGTATGTTAACCCACTTTTTCTCTATTGATAATTGATTTTCCTTCCCAGATTTACTTGGAGTCCTTGCATAACTTAATATTTTTCACTTCCAGGGTGACGTCGATGGCCGGACAAAGAAGGCGGAGGGGTGGTGGGATGCATCTGCTTGGCAAGGTAAGAAGACGGTGATAGAGGCGGTGCTTAAAATGATGGCTGTGAGGTTGGACCGCTAATGAGACGGAGGTGCTCAAGGCGGGGTAGCAGAGGACGGCTCGCCGGCAAGATCAAGTTCAAGACGGTGAGATACCTGTCCCCATCTCTCATTCTTTTGTTTTCTTCCTCCTTAGACGCTCTACCCCCCAGCCCACGCTCTGCCTCTTCCTCGTCGTCGTCGCTCAACAGGAGGCGTATCATGCGGTTGTGAAGTAGACGGTGGCCTCAGCGGCTCGTTGACAGTGGGTGCAACAGTTGCACGCTAACGACTCCAAGCTACACAAGATTCTAGCACGGCTTCTGCGCCCCGCCAACCTCTCCTCCCCAACTCAGCAAGAGGTTTGTGGGACACCGCTCAGCCCGCTGTTGCTTCTTAGTTCTTACTCGCCACTCTGCAGGAGGAGCAAGAGGTGAGCAACCACCGGCCGCATACCTTCTCCACCCTGTTGCTATCTTCCCTCCTGAGCTTTATCTAAATATATGCATGATTTTTGTGATAGGAAGTTCAGATAGCATGAGCTCTATATCAAGCTGTTGATATTTATTTGGTTGATGATCCCTGCAGTGCACTCTATGCTCATACATGATCCCACTTATTCAATGTATAATGATATCTTTAATGTTTTGTTCACGGGAATTTGACAACTCAAGGTATCCATCTTACATAGGAATGCTTGCTTGGGGCTTTGGCCAAAAAAAGTGGTGTACGAGTTATGGTGAGATTTCATGAGAAAAAAATCAGTGTATATTTATTTTTGAGAAATATGTGTGTATATTTATTGCATCCTTACAAAATAATTTTATTTTAGGAAACTAATGACGGGCTAATTGCACAAGCTGGTAAATAGAAAAAAAAATTAGTTTATGGGAGGAGTTTATGGAACCTGGTATTGCTCACCAGGATGCTCTTGCAGCAATCGACGCAATAGATTTGGTCAATGGAGCCAATGAGTATCCTTGCCACCCTTCGGTATGGACAATTTTGTATATACTACAATTTCAGTATGCACGAGTGCTCTTCTACTGTTCTACATGTAGTGCTCCGTTAAAAAAAACCATTTGTAGATTTAATGTGTATGCTCGGACTACCTTGAGTTTATTTTTGTACTCTTCCTAATATGTAAGGGTAATTGCAGGTTTTAGCCAATATTTGGCATTGAGGTGTTGATGATTTAATTAAAGTCGTGAAACACTGTCCAACTTTGTCTTGTTTACTAGACGTATTTCCACATTTTCTCTTTTCAGTTGTTAGTTGTGATACTCTTTAATTCTTTTCTTTTGAAATTAATGTGTGCTCTGCACTGTATTAATTTTCTAGAGTGACTGAACTATATACTGATTTTCTAGTTATGCTTATGGAGTGCTTAATCAATTGTTTGCAAATAGATTTATAGATACCATTAGAAAGTAGTAATGTGGGTTTTATTTAGGTTCAACTTCTGTGGAGTAAATCAGAAAAACAGCAGCTTCATTTTATTTCTGTTGAACTTTTGATATGTAGATAAGCAAAACAATAGCTTGGATTTTAATTATGTTCAATCTCTGTGATGTAGATGAGCATTTTATTGTATGTTTGTGTTCATGGCTCATTGCAGTGAAAGTGTTCATGGCTCATTCATAGAAAGGGAAGAAGCAGTTAACGGACGAGGTAGGTTGATTAATTTTCCAACAAAGATAATATGTCGTGTGAAATTATTTTTTACAACAACTAATGATACTAATTTGTTTAGGTTAATTTATTTTAGTATGTTTTTGTCAGTATGATTGGTAATGTGAAGTTTATTTAATCTAGGTTCCCATCTTTAGACAAACACATCCAAGTTGACACTTTTAGAAGAACTCTTGAAAGGGGGAGAGCAATTCTGTAATCACAAGACATAAGACCCAATGGGCACGCAAGCAGATCCAAACACTCTTCTCCCAAAACGAAGAATACTATTGTTTCAGAATTAGATAGCCAGTTTCCACTCATTTGCTGAGTTTGCTTACTCTTACACTCTTACTTTCAGTGTACCGTGTAGATATGTTGGTTGGATTTTTTTTCTATGTATCTTTTCAAGTTGATTTGATAAAAAATAAGCCCTACAATACCCACATAGTACTTGGTAATAATTCGTTTGCCCCTGGTTCATCAGCCACACTTGATACTTGTAATAAGAAGATACTCGATGGATTTGTTTGTATTCTGTTTAGTAAGCATGTCTAGAACATTAGAATGGTTTAATCTGAGAACAAATGGTGGAAGAACAATGTAATTTGATACTCCCTCCGTTCTGAAATAAGTTTGCACAACTTTGTACTAATTGTACTATAGTTTGTACAAAGTTGAGACACTTATTTCAGAACGGAGGAAGTACTTATTTATGTTGATCTCGAGAGATTTTTTTTAGTTTTTTCTTTCATGTACCTTGATTTTTTCTGAATCTTGTACTCTTAATCAATGTGTTTCTTTTGGCTAAATTTTGATTTATTAGCTTGCTTTATCCTATTTTTGTTTGTCCCTACCTTGAAGATAAGTCCAGTAGTTTTCATGCCGTTTATATATTTGACAACTTTGTTCTTCTTTAGCATTGCAGGTATATCTGCAAAGTCTCGCATATTATTTTGTCCAAGCTGGTAATTATTCGGGTGATTCAAACTCCCTTTATCTTGAATAGATTTGAAATTCAACCAAATTCATGTGATGAAAAGTCAGTTTTGTGCCTTTTGCTCCCTGGATTAATTAGTGATAAATGTTTTCTGCTCCTTCCACTTCCTAGATTGCTAAATGTGTATAAGGAGAAAAAAATGCATAATTTCAATCAATTCCGTGGAACATTTTTTTTCTGAATGATTCTCTGTAGCTAACCCTTGCATTAGAAAATTATCTAATGTGATATTTTATAATTATCTATAGCTGACATGAATATACTCATATGTGCTTCTAGGTTGATCAAGTTGGAAAATAGATGGCCATGACGGCACATGAGCTCCATGCCTAAACTGCATGGAGGACCTGGATCCCCTATGCTGCATGTTTTTGGTATGTGCACACATCATATCGCCTTTAAAAATCTTCATTGTTTAGTTTGAATTGATTGGTAGAATGAGTACTATACTAGATGTGGTGCAAAACATTGCTAGTTTTAGACAATGCACATTGTTGAGTTCATATATGGTTCCAACAGTTTATCTTCCAAATCACAGGTTTGCCCAAGCCCAAAAATATAAGTAATGCCACATCCCACATGTATATTGTTAGTGTGTATTCATATTTTGCGACTACCATTTTCTTGCCAGCAAGAAACACTGACCTCACACATCTACTACTCATTGCCTTGCTACATTGATTTGTATAAAAAAAGGATTTTAGCCTATCATGTATGTGAAACATTCTTATGTTACAAGGGCTTGAGATCTTTTTAGGACAATTGAATTGTTGACTCTGAAGGTATATAATCGGTTTCTCAACTGATGTATCTATATGCATTTTTGTTCATCCTCAAAATACTGCTGCTTACCTGCTTTGTCCAACATTTTTGATGTCGCTGAGGAGGTTCAATTCTTGCAGGAGGGGTAAAACTTGAGTCGCTCACAAATGATTTTTCCCATTTGTCGGAGCAAAGGTTTTTCAGGGCTTGTGCATGTCGAGCCTTCTTGGTCGCTTATGAGCAGGTTGCACTATAGGCGATCAAGTCCATACAAGATTGTAATGTGTTTTGCATTCTTGTGTTAAAATGGCGAGATATCAATAGTGGCGACCATGCAGGTATGAACTTTGTACGAGAGGCTAAGATGGGCATGGCAACATTGATCATGGTAGTTGGTTGTGCTAGATTTCATGCTTCTGTCTATCCATGCCATCTCTAGCAATGCATATATTTTTTCATGTATGTTCATTTAGGTACAGACTTAGAATAACTAAGTGAAATTTCTTACTTTTTTTCTGCTCTTCTGAAATTTTAGGCTAGATGTATAGACGTGCGCACCCCACAATGAATTTTGATTTTAGTGTAAGATTAAAATAGGGAAATCATTGCGCCATGTTCCAATTTAGAACTGTAGAGAAGAAGGAAAACTATTGATTAGGTTGTTGTGCTATTTATTTGTAAGTAAATGACATGCTAACTTGCTGGTTTAATTTAAGTGGGCGAAGTATCCGGTGAAAACACTGATTCGGTGAAAATCTGAAAACTAACGTCCTCACCCGTCAGATCGTTCATTAATGGTGCAGATCAGGCGTGGAACTTCCCACCAGCCACTTAACACAACTTTGTGCTTAACCACCCATGAATTAACTACGGCATGGAAATCCTTGACTCCTCGACCTGTCCGCCGTGATCGTTTGTCTTCGATCTCACCTACATGAACATATGAAACCGCCGGTTGTGATCCTTAGCCCTACGCCGGAGGCGATGGTGACTTCCAGTTTGGACTCGTCGCCGTCGGGCATCGTGCTTGAAGCCCATGCCGCTCCATCTCTTCACATGCCCCTGCCTCTCACATCAGACCATGGGTCGCCACTGGGCGTCGTGGTCGACGAGCTTGCCTCATCGATCATAGCCCTGCACCGGTGAGCACACGTTCCTTCTGTTGATTATTTTTCTTACTTTTCATTCTCCGTTGATTCAATTTATCGTTGTACTGTCAGTTTGTGTACGTAACTGTCTTTGTATCAAGATTCAGTCCTAAGTTTAGTTCCCTTGTACTGCCTTGACATGACTAGATTCTGTATCAACCTAAATTCTGCAAAATTTTCTTCAAAATTCTCTAGTGATTACTAACGTACGATAAATATATCTTGTAATTTCAGGGTTCGTCATGTATTATTATGAGATTTATTATTTAGATTCTCCTACTGTCTTTCTGTATTGCTCAACACACCATCTCATTTTGACCAAGTAGAAGCTCTCAAATAGTGCAGCATACAGACCTTGTAATCGTCAGGAAAAGAGCAGGACTCCGGTAGTTAATATTGCAGCCGAGCATGCAGATTATAGCAGAATTTTTCACATAATTCAAACTGAATTTTATAAGATGTCATTTTCACAGAGTATATCAGAGATTGGCTGCACCAAATTCTGTGTATAACAACTAAATTGCAACATTCAGAATTTTAGATATGCTTCAGAGAAGAGAAACACCACACAACCGCTATCGCGCTGGGCAGCACCGCAACGATGTCACATGGGACATCCTCAAGGACGCAGAGTAGTCGTCGCCGCCATCGCATCGGGTCAGCGCCGTGAACACCGCCGCCACATCGGATCGGCGATGTCGCTGTCGCGTGGGGCCTAGGTTGTGTCCGCCGAGTCCACCGTCGCGTGGGGAAAGCGCTGCGGCCTCCGAGTGTTCTTCGCCCGCCGAGTTCTGTGACCGCCGCCGCCGTCGCGGTCGCGTGGGGGCAATGCCACGGCGCTGAGTCGTGTCCCTCAGGTCTCCACAAAAAGATTTTCATGTCCTGGTTAATTCATGGGGGGTTAAGCACAAAAGTGCGTTATGTGGCTGGTGGGAAGTTCCACCTCTGACCGCGCTGTTAATGAGTGATCTGACGGATGAGGATGTTAGTTTGCAGATTTTCACCAAATCACAGTTTTCGCTGGATACTTCGCCATTTAAGTGTATAGCATAATATCTCCTCTCCGTTGCAGCCAATAACTTTCTCAGATTTGATCAGTTGTATAATGCAGCTAAACAACAGAAGCAATCAATAGCTATTCTGAGTAACTATGAATGTTCTCAGCTGAACCACATATGTACTACCTGAACCAAGGAAGCAACTTGTGATCAAACCTGACAATGTTCAGCATGGTATGGTATGTACTTCTTAACTTATCTTGGTTTCTATTCCAGTTTTTTGTTTCGGTTTGTATTGAACTGATAGTATTTGCATAAAGGTTGGAAGTGTTATTTCTCATGTGGAGATCTTTTTGCGCAATCTACGTTTACTAACTACATCCAATTTTAAAGTGTTGGAATGGTGTGGAAGCTTTGTAATTTTACCTCAACAATTATTTTATTATACCCAGATCTTATTATTTCACGCGTTTGAAAGATAAAGGCACAACCAGTGAAAGGTTCTGATGTAAATGTACTCCATCCAATTTTAAAATGTTGGAATGGTGTGGAAGCTTTGTAATTTTACCTCAACCTTGAATGATTTTATTATACTCAGATCTTATTATTTCACGCGTTTGAAAGATAAAGGCACAACCAGGGGAAAGGTTCTGATGTAAATGTAATTAAATACATTTATTTGTTATAGTTCTTACAACCCTATGAGGTTAGAATTTGTCCTTGCTTTGTTATTTTCACACTGTTATGTTTCACACTGTTGTCCAAATTTTCTTACAATGCAAATGTTATGAATAATTTCTATAAATAGTTTTCGTGAAACGTGTTATTTCTTTGGATTCTTTTGGTTGGAGCAGCTTGCTTGCACTGGAGTCTAGATCATGTGAGGAGGTTGTCGGTGTCGACTCTCATAGAGTTTCCACCATTACTCCCTTTGTGATCTCTCCATGTGTTGGCTGGTTATTCAGCTTCTGTCACTTTACGTTTTATTGCCAATGTAAATAAGCTATCTTCACTTCATTAGTACCTATCTTTCTATGTGGATTAATGATTTTGTCATCCCATGCTACCAATGTAAATAAGTTATCGTGCATTGCTTTCGTGACTATCTTTCTATGTGGATTACTGTTTTTCTCCTACCATGAATTACAGTATAGATCACTATGTCGGAAAGTGGTATCTATCTATCTATTTTGCTGCACAAATCCAGGATGTCCCTTAACATGCAAACTCAATGGTTCCAATACATGGTTTGCTATCTCTATTTGCGCCATTGGCGCAACGGGTTATTTAGTACGTCTAATTCCTCAGAATAATATAATATATATCGAGTTGGGTCAGGCATTGCATTTCTTGATTAGTGCATATGTAGTTTTTGTTTTGTTTTGTTCTTCTCCTTCAATTTTGTTCGTTGTGCTTATTTTTTAAAAGATGTACTTCCTCTAGTCTCATAATATAAGATCACTTTGCAAGAAAACGTAGCCTTGCAAAATGGTCTTGTATTATGAGACGGAGGGAGTACTTTCTTACCATTGTGGTGTGGAATTTAGTCATAGATGAACACCATACTAGTTATATCGTACCATTAGACGATAAAATTGTCCTTCAGATGTTGCTCATTTTGTACTAGATAATTAATTTTATCAAGTGATAGTTTGTCTCGATATTTATACAGATCATAGTTTAACTCACTGTATTGCAGATTTGTATTTAAAAAGTTGCAATAGCTGGCTAGTAAGATATTAAACATCAACATTTCCTTTTCTTGGAGTGAATTAGTTATAATTATCCAAAGAGACAACTATGCATCTTATAGTCGATACTATTCAATGTTGGTATATTTTGCTTTTGCTGTGAATGATCAATTGCACGACATCATCACAAATTTATGCCATGATCATTGTCTTTGTCCTTGGTAGTGCTGCTAGGGGCGTCCAACGCTCACGTGGTTGCAATCTCTGCTACCCCATCAAGCCTTGCCCCTAGCATTAGTTATGTTATGTTTGGCATTGGCTCCAACCCCAAGTTAAGCTCTCTGTATCTTCGCCATTGATAATTGATTTTCCTTCCCAGATTTACTTGCAGTGATTGCATAACTTAATATTTTTCACTCCCAAACTCCTTATACCTATACATGGAAATCCTACACACATATTTACTTGAACCACTTGTGTTTTGTTTATTGAATATGTCAAATTCTACTTTTATCTATGAAAATTCCAGGTAGAATACAATGATTCAGGTATTAATCTTATGTGTTTGTTCTCTTATTTCAGTTTGTACGTATTTCATTGAAATATCCAAAACATCTTATATTTGTGAACGAAGGGAGTAGTATTTTTTGATGCTTTGAAGTGTACAATGGTAGTTATAAAAGCTAGACTTTTCATTTTAGATGTATAGGTGCAACTATGCATTTGTGCTGTACATTGTTTGGCGCAATGTATCATTGTATGATACACCTAATTCCTCGGAATGGTGTAACATCATATTGATCCGGGTTAGGCATTGCATTTCTTGATGGCCGGACAAGGAAGGCACAGGGGTGGTCGGATGCATCTGCTTGGCAAGGTTTGAGGACGGCGATAGAGACGGTCCTGAAAACGATGGCTGTGAGGTTGGACCGCTAATGAGACGGAGGTGCTCAAGGCGGGGTAGCATTGCACGGCTCGCCGACAAGGTCAAGTTGGAGACGGTGAGATACTTCTCCCCGTCTCTCATTCTTTTGTTTTCTTCATCCCTAGACCCTCAATCCCCTGCCCACGCTCTGCCTCTTCCTCGTCATCGTTGCTCAACGGGAGGCGGATCATGTAGTTGTGCAGTAGACGGTGGCCTCAGCAGCTCGTTGGCAGTGGCTACAACAGTTGCACAGTGACGACTACAAACTACACAAGAATCTAGCACGGCTTCTGCGCTCCGCCAACCTCTCCTACCTCATCGAGGCTTGCCCCTGGCATTGGTTATGTGATGTTCGACGTCGGCTATAACCCCAAGTTAAGTTCTCTGTATCCCTTCTCTGTGCTTTGAGAAGTAGCCTTTAAGGTATGTCTTATGTTTGTTGGCCATCCACCCTAAGTTGATGCTTGTGCTTTGGTGGTGGGATTACCTTTCTGCAATCGAACTATACACCAACGTATGTTAACCCACTTTTTCTCTATTGATAATTGATTTTCCTTCCTAGATTTACTTGGAGTCCTTGCATAACTTAATATTTTTCACTTCCAAGGTGACGTCGATGGCCGGACAAAGAAGGCGGAGGGGTGGTGGGATGCATCAGCTTGGCAAGGTGAGAAGACGGTGATAGAGGCGGTGCTTAAAATGATGGCTGTGAGGTTGGACCGCTAATGAGACGGAGGTGCTCAAGGCGGGGTAGCAGAGGACGGCTCGCCGGCAAGATCAAGTTCGAGACGGTGAGATACCTGTCCCCATCTCTCATTCTTTTGTTTTCTTCCTCCTTAGACGCTCTACCCCCCTGCCCACGCTCTGCCTCTTCCTCGTCGTCGTTGCTCAACAGGAGTCGTATCATGCGGTTGTGAAGTAGACGGTGGCCTCAGCGGCTCGTTGACAGTGGCTGCAACAGTTGCACGCTAACGACTCCAAGCTACACAAGATTCTAGCATGGCTTCTGCGCCCCGCCAACCTCTCCTCCCTAACTCAGCAAGAGGTTTGTGGGACACCGCTCAGCCCGTTGTTGCTTCTTAGTTCTTACTCGCCACTCTGCAGGAGGAGCAAGAGGTGAGCAACCACCGGCCGCATACCTTCTCCATCCTGTTGCTATCTTCCCTCCTGAGCTTTATCTAAATATATGCATGATTTTTTTGATAGGAAGTTCAGATAGCATGAGCTCTATATCAAGTTGTTGATATTTATTTGGTTGATGATCCCTGAAGTGCACTCTATGCTCATACATGATCCCACTTATTCAATGTATAATGATATCTTTAATGTTTTGTTCACGGGAATTTGACAACTCAAGGTATCCATCTTACATAGGAATGCTTGCTTGGGGCTTTGGCCAAAAAAAGTGGTGTACGAGTTATGGTGAGATTTCATGAGAAAAAAATCAGTGTATATTTATTTTTGAGAAATATGTGTGTATATTTATTGCATCCTTACAAAATAATTTTATTTTAGGAAACTAATGACGGGCTAATTGCACAAGCTGGTAAATAGAAAAAAAAATTAGTTTATGGGAGGAGTTTATGGAACCTGGTATTGCTCACCAGGATGCTCTTGCAGCAATCGACGCAATAGATTTGGTCAATGGAGCCAATGAGTATCCTTGCCACCCTTCGGTATGGACAATTTTGTATATACTACAATTTCAGTATGCACGAGTGCTCTTCTACTGTTCTACATGTAGTGCTCCGTTAAAAAAAACCATTTGTAGATTTAATGTGTATGCTCGGACTACCTTGAGTTTATTGTGGTACTCTTCCTAATATGTAAGGGTAATTGCAGGTTTTAGCCAATATTTGGCATTGAGGTGTTGATGATTTAATTAAAGTCGTGAAACACTGTCCAACTTTGTCTTGTTTACTAGACGTATTTCCACATTTTCTCTTTTCAGTTGTTAGTTGTGATACTCTTTAATTCTTTTCTTTTGAAATTAATGTGTGCTCTGCACTGTATTAATTTTCTAGAGTGACTGAACTATATACTGATTTTCTAGTTATGCTTATGGAGTGCTTAATCAATTGTTTGCAAATAGATTTATAGATACCATTAGAAAGTAGTAATGTGGGTTTTATTTAGGTTCAACTTCTGTGGAGTAAATCAGAAAAACAGCAGCTTCATTTTATTTCTGTTGAACTTTTGATATGTAGATAAGCAAAACAATAGCTTGGATTTTAATTATGTTCAATCTCTGTGATGTAGATGAGCATTTTATTGTATGTTTGTGTTCATGGCTCATTGCAGTGAAAGTGTTCATGGCTCATTCATAGAAAGGGAAGAAGCAGTTAACGGACGAGGTAGGTTGATTAATTTTCCAACAAAGATAATATGTCGTGTGAAATTATTTTTTACAACAACTAATGATACTAATTTGTTTAGGTTAATTTATTTTAGTATGTTTTTGTCAGTATGATTGGTAATGTGAAGTTTATTTAATCTAGGTTCCCATCTTTAGACAAACACATCCAAGTTGACACTTTTAGAAGAACTCTTGAAAGGGGGAGAGCAATTCTGTAATCACAAGACATAAGACCCAATGGGCACGCAAGCAGATCCAAACACTCTTCTCCCAAAACGAAGAATACTATTGTTTCAGAATTAGATAGCCAGTTTCCACTCATTTGCTGAGTTTGCTTACTCTTACACTCTTACTTTCAGTGTACCGTGTAGATATGTTGGTTGGATTTTTTTTCTATGTATCTTTTCAAGTTGATTTGATAAAAAATAAGCCCTACAATACCCACATAGTACTTGGTAATAATTCGTTTGCCCCTGGTTCATCAGCCACACTTGATACTTGTAATAAGAAGATACTCGATGGATTTGTTTGTATTCTGTTTAGTAAGCATGTCTAGAACATTAGAATGGTTTAATCTGAGAACAAATGGTGGAAGAACAATGTAATTTGATACTCCCTCCGTTCTGAAATAAGTTTGCACAACTTTGTACTAATTGTACTATAGTTTGTACAAAGTTGAGACACTTATTTCAGAACGGAGGAAGTACTTATTTATGTTGATCTCGAGAGATTTTTTTTAGTTTTTTCTTTCATGTACCTTGATTTTTTCTGAATCTTGTACTCTTAATCAATGTGTTTCTTTTGGCTATATTTTGATTTATTAGCTTGCTTTATCCTATTTTTGTTTGTCCCTACCTTGAAGATAAGTCCAGTAGTTTTCATGCCGTTTATATATTTGACAACTTTGTTCTTCTTTAGCATTGCAGGTATATCTGCAAAGTCTCGCATATTATTTTGTCCAAGCTGGTAATTATTCGGGTGATTCAAACTCCCTTTATCTTGAATAGATTTGAAATTCAACCAAATTCATGTGATGAAAAGTCAGTTTTGTGCCTTTTGCTCCCTGGATTAATTAGTGATAAATGTTTTCTGCTCCTTCCACTTCCTAGATTGCTAAATGTGTATAAGGAGAAAAAAATGCATAATTTCAATCAATACCGTGGAACATTTTTTTTCTGAATGATTCTCTGTAGCTAACCCTTGCATTAGAAAATTATCTAATGTGATATTTTATAATTATCTATAGCTGACATGAATATACTCATATGTGCTTCTAGGTTGATCAAGTTGGAAAATAGATGGCCATGACGGCACATGAGCTCCATGCCTAAACTGCATGGAGGACCTGGATCCCCTATGCTGCATGTTTTTGGTATGTGCACACATCATATCACCTTTAAAAATCTTCATTTTTTAGTTTGAATTGATTGGTAGAATGAGTACTATACTAGATGTGGTGCAAAACATTGCTAGCTTTAGACAATGCACATTGTTGAGTTCATATATGGTTCCAACAGTTTATCTTCCAAATCACAGGTTTGCCCAAGCCCAAAAATATAAGAATGCCACATCCCACATGTATATTGTTAGTGTGTATTCATATTTTGCCACTACCATTTTCTTGCCAGCAAGCAACACTGACCTCACACATCTACTACTCATTGCCTTGCTACATTGATTTGTATAAAAAAAGGATTTTAGCCTATCATGTATGTGAAACTTTCTTATGTTACAAGGGCTTGAGATCTTTTTAGGATAATTGAATTGTTGACTCTGAAGGTATATAATCGGTTTCTCAACTGATGTATCTATATGCATTTTTGTTCATCCTCAAAATACTGCTGCTTACCTGCTTTGTCCAACATTTTTTATGTCGCCGAGGAGGTTCAATTCTTGCAGGAGGGGTAAAACTTGAGTCGCTCACAAATGATTTTGCCCATTTGTCGGAGCAAAGGTTTTTCAGGGCTTGTGCATGTCGAGCCTTATTGGTTGCTTATGAGCAGGTTGCACTATAGGCGATCAAGTCCATACAAGATTGTAATGTGTTTTGCATTCTTGTGTTACAATGGCGAGATATCAATAGTGGCGACCATGCAGGTATGAACTTTGTACGAGAGGCTAAGATGGGCATGGCAACATTGATCATGGTAGTTGGTTGTGCTAGATTTCATGCTTCTGTCTATCCATGCCATCTCTAGCAATGCATATATTTTTTCATGTATGTTCATTTAGGTACAGACTTAGAATAACTAAGTGAAATTTCTTACTTTTTTTCTGCTCTTCTGAAATTTTAGGCTAGATGTATAGACGTGCGCACCCCACAATGAATTTTGATTTTAGTGTAAGATTAAAATAGGGAAATCATTGCGCCATGTTCCAATTTAGAACTATAGAGAAGAAGGAAAACTATTGATTAGGTTGTTGTGCTATTTATTTGTAAGTAAATGACATGCTAACTTGCTGGTTTAATTTAAGTGGGCGAAGTATCCGGTGAAAACACTGATTCGGTGAAAATCTGAAAACTAACGTCCTCACCCGTCAGATCGTTCATTAATGGTGCAGATCAGGCGTGGAACTTCCCACCAGCCACTTAACACAACTTTGTGCTTAACCACCCATGAATTAACTACGGCATGGAAATCCTTGACTCCTCGACCTGTCCGCCGTGATCGTTTGTCTTCGATCTCACCTACATGAACATATGAAACCGCCGGTTGTGATCCTTAGCCCTACGCCGGAGGCGATGGTGACTTCCAGTTTGGACTCGTCGCCGTCGGGCATCGTGCTTGAAGCCCATGCCGCTCCATCTCTTCACATGCCCCTGCCTCTCACATCAGACCATGGGTCGCCACTGGGCGTCGTGGTCGACGAGCTTGCCTCATCGATCATAGCCCTGCACCGGTGAGCACACGTTCCTTCTGTTGATTATTTTTCTTACTTTTCATTCTCCGTTGATTCAATTTATCGTTGTACTGTCAGTTTGTGTACGTAACTGTCTTTGTATCAAGATTCAGTCCTAAGTTTAGTTCCCTTGTACTGCCTTGACATGACTAGATTCTGTATCAACCTAAATTCTGCAAAATTTTCTTCAAAATTCTCTAGTGATTACTAACGTACGATAAATATATCTTGTAATTTCAGGGTTCGTCATGTATTATTATGAGATTTATTATTTAGATTCTCCTACTGTCTTTCTGTATTGCTCAACACACCATCTCATTTTGACCAAGTAGAAGCTCTCAAATAGTGCAGCATACAGACCTTGTAATCGTCAGGAAAAGAGCAGGACTCCGGTAGATAATATTGCAACCGAGTCACACAACCAAACATTACATATAAAATGCAACATGCAGATTATAGCAGAATTTTTCACATAATTCACACTGAATTTTATAAGATGTCATTTTCACAGAGTATATCAGAGATTGGCTGCACCAAATTCTGTGTATAATAACTAAATTGCAACATTCAGAATTTTAGATACGCTTCAGAGAAGAGAAACACCACACAACCGCTATCGCGCTGGGCAGCACCGCAACGATGTCGCATGGGACATCCTCAAGGACGCAGAGTAGTCGTCGCCGCCATCGCATCGGGTCAGCGCCGTGAACACCGCCGCCACATCGGATCTGCACTGTCGCCGTCGCGTGGGGCCTAGGCTGTGTCCGCCGAGTCCACCATCGCGTGGGGAAAGCACTGCGGCCTCCGAGTGTTCTTCGCCCGCCGAGTTCTGTGACCGCCGCCGCCGTCGCGGTCGCGTGGGGGTAATGCCACGGCGCTGAGTCGTGTCCCTCAGGTCTCCACAAAAAGATTTTCATGTCCTGGTTAATTCATGGGGGGTTAAGCACAAAAGTGCGTTAAGTGGCTGGTGGGAAGTTCCACCTCTGACCGCGCTGTTAATGAATGATCTGACGGATGAGGATGTTAGTTTGCAGATTTTCACCAAATCACAGTTTTCGCTGGATACTTCGCCATTTAAGTGTATAGCATAATATCTCCTCTCCGTTGCAGCCAATAACTTTCTCAGATTTGATCAGTTGTATAATGCAGCTAAACAACAGAAGCAATCAATAGCTATTCTGAGTAACTATGAATGTTCTCAGCTGAACCACATATGTACTACCTGAACCAAGGAAGCAACTTGTGATCAAACCTGACAATGTTCAGCATGGTATGGTATGTACTTCTTAACTTATCTTGGTTTCTATTCCAGTTTTTTGTTTCGGTTTGTATTGAACTGATAGTATTTGCATAAAGGTTGGAAGTGTTATTTCTCATGTGGAGATCTTTTTGCGCAATCTACGTTTACTAACTACATCCAATTTTAAAGTGTTGGAATGGTGTGGAAGCTTTGTATATTTACCTCAACAATTATTTTATTATACCCAGATCTTATTATTTCACGCGTTTGAAAGATAAAGGCACAACCAGTGAAAGGTTCTGATGTAAATGTACTCCATCCAATTTTAAAATGTTGGAATGGTGTGGAAGCTTTGTAATTTTACCTCAACCTTGAATGATTTTATTATACTCAGATCTTATTATTTCACGCGTTTGAAAGATAAAGGCACAACCAGGGGAAAGGTTCTGATGTAAATGTAATTAAATACATTTATTTGTTATAGTTCTTACAACCCTATCAGGTTAGAATTTGTCCTTGCTTTGTTATTTTCACACTGTTATGTTTCACACTGTTGTCCAAATTTTCTTACAATGCAAATGTTATGAATAATTTCTATAAATAGTTTTCGTGAAACGTGTTATTTCTTTGGATTCTTTTGGTTGGAGCAGCTTGCTTGCACTGGAGTCTAGATCATGTGAGGAGGTTGTCGGTGTCGACTCTCATAGAGTTTCCACCATTACTCCCTTTGTGATCTCTCCATGTGTTGGCTGGTTATTCAGCTTCTGTCACTTTACGTTTTATTGCCAATGTAAATAAGCTATCTTCACTTCATTAGTACCTATCTTTCTATGTGGATTAATGATTTTGTCATCCCATGCTACCAATGTAAATAAGTTATCGTGCATTGCTTTCGTAACTATCTTTCTATGTGGATTACTGTTTTTCTCCTACCATGAATTACAGTATAGATCACTATGTCGGAAAGTGGTATCTATCTATCTATTTTGCTGCACAAATCCAGGATGTCCCTTAACATGCAAACGCAATGGTTCCAATACATGGTTTGCTATCTCTATTTGCGCCATTGGCGCAACGGGTTATTTAGTACGTCTAATTCCTCAGAATGATATAATATATATCGAGTTGGGTCAGGCATTGCATTTCTTGATTAGTGCATATGTAGTTTTTGTTTTGTTTTGTTCTTCTCCTTCAATTTTGTTCGTTGTGCTTATTTTTTTAAAGATGTACTTCCTCTAGTCTCATAATATAAGATCACTTTGCAAGAAAACGTAGCCTTGCAAAATGGTCTTGTATTATGAGACGGAGGGAGTACTTTCTTACCATTGTGGTGTGGAATTTAGTCATAGATGAACACCATACTAGTTATATCGTACCATTAGACGATAAAATTGTCCTTCAGATGTTGCTCATTTTGTACTAGATAATTAATTTTATCAAGTGATAGTTTGTCTCGATATTTATACAGATCATAGTTTAACTCACTGTATTGCAGATTTGTATTTAAAAAGTTGCAATAGCTGGCTAGTAAGATATTAAACATCAACATTTCATTTTCTTGGAGTGAATTAGTTATAATTATCCAAAGAGACAACTATGCATCTTATAGTCGATACTATTCAATGTTGGTATATTTTGCTTTTGCTGTGAATGATCAATTGCACGACATCATCACAAATTTATGCCATGATCATTGTCTTTGTCCTTGGTAGTGCTGCTAGGGGCGTCCAACGCTCACGTGGTTGCAATCTCTGCTACCCCATCAAGCCTTGCCCCTAGCATTAGTTATGTTATGTTTGGCATTGGCTCCAACCCCAAGTTAAGCTCTCTGTATCTTCGCCATTGATAATTGATTTTCCTTCCCAGATTTACTTGCAGTGATTGCATAACTTAATATTTTTCACTCCCAAACTCCTTATACCTATACATGGAAATCCTACACACATATTTACTTGAACCACTTGTGTTTTGTTTATTGAATATGTCAAATTCTACTTTTATCTATGAAAATTCCAGGTAGAATACAATGATTCAGGTATTAATCTTATGTGTTTGTTCTCTTATTTCAGTTTGTACGTATTTCATTGAAATATCCAAAACATCTTATATTTGTGAACGAAGGGAGTAGTATTTTTTGATGCTTTGAAGTGTACAATGGTAGTTATAAAAGCTAGACTTTTCATTTTAGATGTATAGGTGCAACTATGCATTTGTGCTGTACATTGTTTGGCGCAATGTATCATTGTATGATACACCTAATTCCTCGGAATGGTGTAACATCATATTGATCCGGGTTAGGCATTGCATTTCTTGATGGCCGGACAAGGAAGGCACAGGGGTGGTCGGATGCATCTGCTTGGCAAGGTTTGAGGACGGCGATAGAGACGGTCCTGAAAACGATGGCTGTGAGGTTGGACCGCTAATGAGACGGAGGTGCTCAAGGCGGGGTAGCATTGGACGGCTCGCCGACAAGGTCAAGTTGGAGACGGTGAGATACTTCTCCCCGTCTCTCATTCTTTTGTTTTCTTCATCCCTAGACCCTCAATCCCCTGCCCACGCTCTGCCTCTTCCTCGTCATCGTTGCTCAACGGGAGGCGGATCATGTAGTTGTGCAGTAGACGGTGGCCTCAGCAGCTCGTTGGCAGTGGCTACAACAGTTGCACAGTGACGACTACAAACTACACAAGAATCTAGCACGGCTTCTGCGCTCCGCCAACCTCTCCTACCTCATCGAGGCTTGCCCCTGGCATTGGTTATGTGATGTTCGACGTCGGCTATAACCCCAAGTTAAGTTCTCTGTATCCCTTCTCTGTGCTTTGAGAAGTAGCCTTTAAGGTATGTCTTATGTTTGTTGGCCATCCACCCTAAGTTGATGCTTGTGCTTTGGTGGTGGGATTACCTTTCTGCAATCGAACTATACACCAACGTATGTTAACCCACTTTTTCTCTATTGATAATTGATTTTCCTTCCTAGATTTACTTGGAGTCCTTGCATAACTTAATATTTTTCACTTCCAAGGTGACGTCGATGGCCGGACAAAGAAGGCGGAGGGGTGGTGGGATGCATCAGCTTGGCAAGGTGAGAAGACGGTGATAGAGGCGGTGCTTAAAATGATGGCTGTGAGGTTGGACCGCTAATGAGACGGAGGTGCTCAAGGCGGGGTAGCAGAGGACGGCTCGCCGGCAAGATCAAGTTCGAGACGGTGAGATACCTGTCCCCATCTCTCATTCTTTTGTTTTCTTCCTCCTTAGACGCTCTACCCCCCTGCCCACGCTCTGCCTCTTCCTCGTCGTCGTTGCTCAACAGGAGTCGTATCATGCGGTTGTGAAGTAGACGGTGGCCTCAGCGGCTCGTTGACAGTGGCTGCAACAGTTGCACGCTAACGACTCCAAGCTACACAAGATTCTAGCATGGCTTCTGCGCCCCGCCAACCTCTCCTCCCTAACTCAGCAAGAGGTTTGTGGGACACCGCTCAGCCCGTTGTTGCTTCTTAGTTCTTACTCGCCACTCTGCAGGAGGAGCAAGAGGTGAGCAACCACCGGCCGCATACCTTCTCCATCCTGTTGCTATCTTCCCTCCTGAGCTTTATCTAAATATATGCATGATTTTTTTGATAGGAAGTTCAGATAGCATGAGCTCTATATCAAGCTGTTGATATTTATTTGGTTGATGATCCCTGAAGTGCACTCTATGCTCATACATGATCCCACTTATTCAATGTATAATGATATCTTTAATGTTTTGTTCACGGGAATTTGACAACTCAAGGTATCCATCTTACATAGGAATGCTTGCTTGGGGCTTTGGCCAAAAAAAGTGGTGTACGAGTTATGGTGAGATTTCATGAGAAAAAAATCAGTGTATATTTATTTTTGAGAAATATGTGTGTATATTTATTGCATCCTTACAAAATAATTTTATTTTAGGAAACTAATGACGGGCTAATTGCACAAGCTGGTAAATAGAAAAAAAAATTAGTTTATGGGAGGAGTTTATGGAACCTGGTATTGCTCACCAGGATGCTCTTGCAGCAATCGACGCAATAGATTTGGTCAATGGAGCCAATGAGTATCCTTGCCACCCTTCGGTATGGACAATTTTGTATATACTACAATTTCAGTATGCACGAGTGCTCTTCTACTGTTCTACATGTAGTGCTCCGTTAAAAAAAACCATTTGTAGATTTAATGTGTATGCTCGGACTACCTTGAGTTTATTGTGGTACTCTTCCTAATATGTAAGGGTAATTGCAGGTTTTAGCCAATATTTGGCATTGAGGTGTTGATGATTTAATTAAAGTCGTGAAACACTGTCCAACTTTGTCTTGTTTACTAGACGTATTTCCACATTTTCTCTTTTCAGTTGTTAGTTGTGATACTCTTTAATTCTTTTCTTTTGAAATTAATGTGTGCTCTGCACTGTATTAATTTTCTAGAGTGACTGAACTATATACTGATTTTCTAGTTATGCTTATGGAGTGCTTAATCAATTGTTTGCAAATAGATTTATAGATACCATTAGAAAGTAGTAATGTGGGTTTTATTTAGGTTCAACTTCTGTGGAGTAAATCAGAAAAACAGCAGCTTCATTTTATTTCTGTTGAACTTTTGATATGTAGATAAGCAAAACAATAGCTTGGATTTTAATTATGTTCAATCTCTGTGATGTAGATGAGCATTTTATTGTATGTTTGTGTTCATGGCTCATTGCAGTGAAAGTGTTCATGGCTCATTCATAGAAAGGGAAGAAGCAGTTAACGGACGAGGTAGGTTGATTAATTTTCCAACAAAGATAATATGTCGTGTGAAATTATTTTTTACAACAACTAATGATACTAATTTGTTTAGGTTAATTTATTTTAGTATGTTTTTGTCAGTATGATTGGTAATGTGAAGTTTATTTAATCTAGGTTCCCATCTTTAGACAAACACATCCAAGTTGACACTTTTAGAAGAACTCTTGAAAGGGGGAGAGCAATTCTGTAATCACAAGACATAAGACCCAATGGGCACGCAAGCAGATCCAAACACTCTTCTCCCAAAACGAAGAATACTATTGTTTCAGAATTAGATAGCCAGTTTCCACTCATTTGCTGAGTTTGCTTACTCTTACACTCTTACTTTAGTGTACCGTGTAGATATGTTGGTTGGATTTTTTTTCTATGTATCTTTTCAAGTTGATTTGATAAAAAATAAGCCCTACAATACCCACATAGTACTTGGTAATAATTCGTTTGCCCCTGGTTCATCAGCCACACTTGATACTTGTAATAAGAAGATACTCGATGGATTTGTTTGTATTCTGTTTAGTAAGCATGTCTAGAACATTAGAATGGTTTAATCTGAGAACAAATGGTGGAAGAACAATGTAATTTGATACTCCCTCCGTTCTGAAATAAGTTTGCACAACTTTGTACTAATTGTACTATAGTTTGTACAAAGTTGAGACACTTATTTCAGAACGGAGGAAGTACTTATTTATGTTGATCTCGAGAGATTTTTTTTAGTTTTTTCTTTCATGTACCTTGATTTTTTCTGAATCTTGTACTCTTAATCAATGTGTTTCTTTTGGCTATATTTTGATTTATTAGCTTGCTTTATCCTATTTTTGTTTGTCCCTACCTTGAAGATAAGTCCAGTAGTTTTCATGCCGTTTATATATTTGACAACTTTGTTCTTCTTTAGCATTGCAGGTATATCTGCAAAGTCTCGCATATTATTTTGTCCAAGCTGGTAATTATTCGGGTGATTCAAACTCCCTTTATCTTGAATAGATTTGAAATTCAACCAAATTCATGTGATGAAAAGTCAGTTTTGTGCCTTTTGCTCCCTGGATTAATTAGTGATAAATGTTTTCTGCTCCTTCCACTTCCTAGATTGCTAAATGTGTATAAGGAGAAAAAAATGCATAATTTCAATCAATACCGTGGAACATTTTTTTTCTGAATGATTCTCTGTAGCTAACCCTTGCATTAGAAAATTATCTAATGTGATATTTTATAATTATCTATAGCTGACATGAATATACTCATATGTGCTTCTAGGTTGATCAAGTTGGAAAATAGATGGCCATGACGGCACATGAGCTCCATGCCTAAACTGCATGGAGGACCTGGATCCCCTATGCTGCATGTTTTTGGTATGTGCACACATCATATCACCTTTAAAAATCTTCATTTTTTAGTTTGAATTGATTGGTAGAATGAGTACTATACTAGATGTGGTGCAAAACATTGCTAGCTTTAGACAATGCACATTGTTGAGTTCATATATGGTTCCAACAGTTTATCTTCCAAATCACAGGTTTGCCCAAGCCCAAAAATATAAGAATGCCACATCCCACATGTATATTGTTAGTGTGTATTCATATTTTGCCACTACCATTTTCTTGCCAGCAAGCAACACTGACCTCACACATCTACTACTCATTGCCTTGCTACATTGATTTGTATAAAAAAAGGATTTTAGCCTATCATGTATGTGAAACTTTCTTATGTTACAAGGGCTTGAGATCTTTTTAGGATAATTGAATTGTTGACTCTGAAGGTATATAATCGGTTTCTCAACTGATGTATCTATATGCATTTTTGTTCATCCTCAAAATACTGCTGCTTACCTGCTTTGTCCAACATTTTTTATGTCGCCGAGGAGGTTCAATTCTTGCAGGAGGGGTAAAACTTGAGTCGCTCACAAATGATTTTGCCCATTTGTCGGAGCAAAGGTTTTTCAGGGCTTGTGCATGTCGAGCCTTATTGGTTGCTTATGAGCAGGTTGCACTATAGGCGATCAAGTCCATACAAGATTGTAATGTGTTTTGCATTCTTGTGTTACAATGGCGAGATATCAATAGTGGCGACCATGCAGGTATGAACTTTGTACGAGAGGCTAAGATGGGCATGGCAACATTGATCATGGTAGTTGGTTGTGCTAGATTTCATGCTTCTGTCTATCCATGCCATCTCTAGCAATGCATATATTTTTTCATGTATGTTCATTTAGGTACAGACTTAGAATAACTAAGTGAAATTTCTTACTTTTTTTCTGCTCTTCTGAAATTTTAGGCTAGATGTATAGACGTGCGCACCCCACAATGAATTTTGATTTTAGTGTAAGATTAAAATAGGGAAATCATTGCGCCATGTTCCAATTTAGAACTATAGAGAAGAAGGAAAACTATTGATTAGGTTGTTGTGCTATTTATTTGTAAGTAAATGACATGCTAACTTGCTGGTTTAATTTAAGTGGGCGAAGTATCCGGTGAAAACACTGATTCGGTGAAAATCTGAAAACTAACGTCCTCACCCGTCAGATCGTTCATTAATGGTGCAGATCAGGCGTGGAACTTCCCACCAGCCACTTAACACAACTTTGTGCTTAACCACCCATGAATTAACTACGGCATGGAAATCCTTGACTCCTCGACCTGTCCGCCGTGATCGTTTGTCTTCGATCTCACCTACATGAACATATGAAACCGCCGGTTGTGATCCTTAGCCCTACGCCGGAGGCGATGGTGACTTCCAGTTTGGACTCGTCGCCGTCGGGCATCGTGCTTGAAGCCCATGCCGCTCCATCTCTTCACATGCCCCTGCCTCTCACATCAGACCATGGGTCGCCACTGGGCGTCGTGGTCGACGAGCTTGCCTCATCGATCATAGCCCTGCACCGGTGAGCACACGTTCCTTCTGTTGATTATTTTTCTTACTTTTCATTCTCCGTTGATTCAATTTATCGTTGTACTGTCAGTTTGTGTACGTAACTGTCTTTGTATCAAGATTCAGTCCTAAGTTTAGTTCCCTTGTACTGCCTTGACATGACTAGATTCTGTATCAACCTAAATTCTGCAAAATTTTCTTCAAAATTCTCTAGTGATTACTAACGTACGATAAATATATCTTGTAATTTCAGGGTTCGTCATGTATTATTATGAGATTTATTATTTAGATTCTCCTACTGTCTTTCTGTATTGCTCAACACACCATCTCATTTTGACCAAGTAGAAGCTCTCAAATAGTGCAGCATACAGACCTTGTAATCGTCAGGAAAAGAGCAGGACTCCGGTAGATAATATTGCAACCGAGTCACACAACCAAACATTACATATAAAATGCAACATGCAGATTATAGCAGAATTTTTCACATAATTCACACTGAATTTTATAAGATGTCATTTTCACAGAGTATATCAGAGATTGGCTGCACCAAATTCTGTGTATAATAACTAAATTGCAACATTCAGAATTTTAGATACGCTTCAGAGAAGAGAAACACCACACAACCGCTATCGCGCTGGGCAGCACCGCAACGATGTCGCATGGGACATCCTCAAGGACGCAGAGTAGTCGTCGCCGCCATCGCATCGGGTCAGCGCCGTGAACACCGCCGCCACATCGGATCTGCACTGTCGCCGTCGCGTGGGGCCTAGGCTGTGTCCGCCGAGTCCACCATCGCGTGGGGAAAGCACTGCGGCCTCCGAGTGTTCTTCGCCCGCCGAGTTCTGTGACCGCCGCCGCCGTCGCGGTCGCGTGGGGGTAATGCCACGGCGCTGAGTCGTGTCCCTCAGGTCTCCACAAAAAGATTTTCATGTCCTGGTTAATTCATGGGGGGTTAAGCACAAAAGTGCGTTAAGTGGCTGGTGGGAAGTTCCACCTCTGACCGCGCTGTTAATGAATGATCTGACGGATGAGGATGTTAGTTTGCAGATTTTCACCAAATCACAGTTTTCGCTGGATACTTCGCCATTTAAGTGTATAGCATAATATCTCCTCTCCGTTGCAGCCAATAACTTTCTCAGATTTGATCAGTTGTATAATGCAGCTAAACAACAGAAGCAATCAATAGCTATTCTGAGTAACTATGAATGTTCTCAGCTGAACCACATATGTACTACCTGAACCAAGGAAGCAACTTGTGATCAAACCTGACAATGTTCAGCATGGTATGGTATGTACTTCTTAACTTATCTTGGTTTCTATTCCAGTTTTTTGTTTCGGTTTGTATTGAACTGATAGTATTTGCATAAAGGTTGGAAGTGTTATTTCTCATGTGGAGATCTTTTTGCGCAATCTACGTTTACTAACTACATCCAATTTTAAAGTGTTGGAATGGTGTGGAAGCTTTGTATATTTACCTCAACAATTATTTTATTATACCCAGATCTTATTATTTCACGCGTTTGAAAGATAAAGGCACAACCAGTGAAAGGTTCTGATGTAAATGTACTCCATCCAATTTTAAAATGTTGGAATGGTGTGGAAGCTTTGTAATTTTACCTCAACCTTGAATGATTTTATTATACTCAGATCTTATTATTTCACACGTTTGAAAGATAAAGGCACAACCAAGGAAAGGTTCTGATGTAAATGTAATTAAATACATTTATTTGTTATAGTTCTTACAACCCTATCAGGTTAGAATTTGTCCTTGCTTTGTTATTTTCACACTGTTATGTTTCACACTGTTGTCCAAATTTTCTTACAATGCAAATGTTATGAATAATTTCTATAAATAGTTTTCGTGAAACGTGTTATTTCTTTGGATTCTTTTGGTTGGAGCAGCTTGCTTGCACTGGAGTCTAGATCATGTGAGGAGGTTGTCGGTGTCGACTCTCATAGAGTTTCCACCATTACTCCCTTTGTGATCTCTCCATGTGTTGGCTGGTTATTCAGCTTCTGTCACTTTATGATTTATTGCCAATGTAAATAAGCTATCTTCACTTCATTAGTACCTATCGTTCTATGTGGATTAATGATTTTGTCATCCCATGCTACCAATGTAAATAAGTTATCGTGCATTGCTTTCGTAACTATCTTTCTATGTGGAATACTGTTTTTCTCCTACCATGAATTACAGTATAGATCACTATGTCGGAAAGTGGTATCTATCTATCTATTTTGCTTCACAAATCCAGGATGTCCCTTAACATGCAAACTCAATGGTTCCAATACATGGTTTGCTATCTCTATTTGCGCCATTGGCGCAACGGGTTATTTAGTACGTCTAATTCCTCAAAATGATATAATATATATCGAGTTGGGTCAGGCATTGCATTTCTTGATTAGTGCATATGTAGTTTTTGTTTTGTTTTGTTCTTCTCCTTCAATTTTGTTCGTTGTGCTGATTTTTTTATAGATGTACTTCCTCTAGTCTCATAATATAAGATCACTTTGCAAGAAAACGTAGCCTTGCAAAATGATCTTGTATTATGAGACGGAGGGAGTACTTGCTTACCATTGTGGTGTGGAATTTAGTCATAGATGAACACCATACTAGTTATATCGTACCATTAGACGATAAATTTGTCCTTCAGATGTTGCTCATTTTGTACTAGATAATTAATTTTATCAAGTGATAGTTTGTCTCGATATTTATACAGATCATAGTTTAACTCACTGTATTGCAGATTTGTATTTAAAAAGTTGCAATAGCTGGCTAGTAAGATATTAAACATCAACATTTCATTTTATTGGAGTGAATTAGTTATAATTATCCAAAGAGACAACTATGCATCTTATAGTCGATACTATTAAATGTTGGTATATTTTGCTTTTGCTGTGAATGATCAATTGCACGACATCATCACAAATTTATGCCATGATCATTGTCTTTGTCCTTGGTAGTGCTGTTGGTGGCGTCCAACGCTCACGTGGTTGCAATCTCTGCTACCCCATCAAGCCTTGCCCCTAGCATTAGTTATGTTATGTTTGGCATTGGCTCCAACCCCAAGTTAAGCTCTCTGTATCTTCGCCATTGATAATTGATTTTCCTTCCCAGATTTACTTGCAGTGATTGCATAACTTAATATTTTTCACTCCCAAACTCCTTATACCTATACCTAGAAATCCTACACACATATTTACTTGAACCACTTGTGTTTTGTTTATTGAATATGTCAAATTCTACTTTTATCTATGAAAATTCCAGGTAGAATACAATGATTCAGGTATTAATCTTATGTGTTTGTTCTCTTATTTCAGTTTGTACGTATTTCATTGAAATATCCAAAACATCTTATATTTGTGAACGAAGGGAGTAGTATTTTTTGATGCTTTGAAGTGTACAATGGTAGTTATAAAAGCTAGACTTTTCATTTTAGATGTATAGGTGCAACTATGCATTTGTGCTGTACATTGTTTGGCGCAATGTATCATTGTATGATACGCCTAATTCCTCGGAATGGTGTAACATCATATTGATCCGGGTTAGGCATTGCATTTCTTGATTATAGTGCATATGTAGCTTTTGTTTTGTTTTGTTTTTCTTCCTTTTTGTTCACTTCCTCGAGTCTCATAATATAAGATCACTTTATGCGAATTGTGAGCGACACCACGGATAAGCGCAGAGGAATAGGGGTAGACCGCAACTTATTTCCAACATTGGTATCTGTCACACCCTCACGGTAGCCGATCGGATCGGAGGGGAGAGGAGAGGGAGGAGGGGAGCTTGGTGTGAGGAAAAAGAAGAACAGAGGGCAAGACTTGGAGCAGGGGAAGATGGGATTCCAGAGGAATGATTAGAATGTGGGATACAAACTCACGCATGCCTTCTCCCGGCGACTTGGCCCACTCTTAAACCCCTCTCGTCGCACGCAGGAGACTCACACACACTTACACTTACAGGTGGGGCCAGGGTGTCATACTCTAGGTCACACTGACCGTAGGCCCAGTGTGACATTCTCCCCCCCCCCTTAGGATGGAACCACTGTCTTCGTCTTCAGGTGTCCAAATTGGCGCGTTAGGGAAACGACGGCGAAGCACCGCGTAATCTTCCCAGGTCGCCGTAGCATCCGATCCGGGCGACCACCGGACCTTGATCTGCAACACCGATGTGTCTCCATGCTTCATCATGCGCCGGTCCAGAATTTGAGCTGGTGTAGTCGACGTAGCCGTCAGGTCTTGGACGCGCGGTAACTCGTCGAACACCGGCGAGTATTCCGGCGTGACGGGCTTGAGTTGGGAGACATGGAAGACCGGATGGATGTGGCTGTCAGCCGGCAGCTCGAGCTTGTACGCCATCGTGCCCATGCGCTCCAGTATCCGGAAGGGGCCAAAGAATTTGTACGCCAATTTTGCGCAAGGACAGCTGACCATCGAGCGCTGCACATAGGGATGGAGCTTGAGAAGCACTGAGTCACCCACCTAGAAGGAGCGCTCGGAACGACGACGATCGGCGTGTTTCTTGAAACGCTTCTGCGCGTGTGCCAATTGCTCCCGAAGGCCGGTGGTGTGGGCCGTCCAGTCCAGTTCGTCGTCGGGCGGCGCCTCCGCCCATGTTGCCATGGCGCCAGGGTTGGCATCCCGTCCATACAGAGCCTTGAAGGGGGTACAATTCAGAGAGGAGTGGAAAGAGTGTACCAGAATTCCGCCATGGGCAACCAGCGGAGCCACCGGCGCGGTGACTCGTGAACCGCACAACGCAAGTACATCTCCATGCACTGGTTGACGCGCTCGGTTTGGCCGTCGGTGTGGGGGTGGTATGCCGTGGAGTACATCAGCTTGGTGCCCGCGCTAGCTAGCAACTCCCTCCAGAGATTTCTCTGATACCAATTGTCACACCCTCACGGTAGCCGATCGGATCGGAGGGGAGAGGAGAGGGAGGAGGGGAGCTTGGTGTGAGGAAGAAGAAGAACATAGGGCAAGACTTGGAGCAGGGGAAGATGGGATTCTAGAGGAATGATTAGAATGTGGGATACAAACTCACGCATGCCTTCTCCCGGCGACTAGGTCCACTCTTAAACCCCTCTCGTCGCACGCAGGCGACTCACACACACTTACACTTACAGGTGGGGCCCGGGTGTCATACTCTAGGTCACACTGACCGTAGGCCCAGTGTGACTGTATCATGAGCGAGGTTCGGTGTGTGATCTAACCCTAGTCCGCCGGGACCTCTAATGCCGGCACCTACCATCGATTCCGCTGCAACTCTGTGCACAAGGATCTGCCGCTTCTGTGTTGCAACTTGCCAAGGCACGCACCAACACGTCCTTGTGAGTGGCGACTTCGGGCTGAACCAGTGTCTCCTACCGCGCCGTGGCGACCTCGCGGAAATTGCCTTCAACTGCTGCCAGCCGTACACGCCGTCCACTGCCGCCGGCCGTCCACGTCGTCCGTCAACATCGTCCGCTGCTGCCGCCCCCTGGTTGATCTCCATGGTCAAGTACACGAGCTAGTGTTGGCTGCTTGTAATTTGTCAGGAAACTTCGGTTCTTTTGCCTGCATGGATGGAGTAGGAACAGATCACGATACATCTGCATGTGCTATTGGAAGCATGGTAAGAATTACTGCCGGATATTTTAGATTGGATCTGGGTTGAAGATTTGACAAAAGAAAAGGAAGGGTTGCTGGCGCAAGCTCGAGCCCAAGAATTGGCGACTCCTATCGTCCGGTTGCGCTGCATGGGTACCTTCTGAAGTTTGCTGACTCCCAAGTCCCATGGGCTACTCGGAAGTTCGTCACACGGAAAATCTAATTTCGTCGTCTGCTTGCTGGATAACTACGGGATCAAATTCGTTTGTACTTCGCATGAACTTGGCAGCTCGCTGACAAGGAACAGAAAGTATCCCTTGAATTTGCTACGTCTTGTACAATTGCAGCAGCCATGCCAAGGAGGAAAGGAGTAGTTCTTGCTGCTAGCCTGTGTACTTGTTGGCTAGGGATTCATGAAGGCACTAGCTATAATTACGTACTTCTTCAGGATTTTTTTTCTATCAAAATCTATAAATAATTATAAGGAATTATACAAAGATTGTATCAGAACGGCTTGTTCTGGAAATCGATGGAATTCATAGAACACGTCGGAGCAGTCAAGCTCGGAACTCATGGAGTACTCTGGAATATGTTGGGAGCATTTTCATCTCACTTGCATACATGGGTGTGCCGCTCCGACGAGCAGCCCACACAGCCAGTAGGCTTCTTGGCCATCATGACGGAATTCACTCGCCAGGCTATACTGTTTTTGGAAAAGAATTACACATGTTATTTGCTATAAATGCACATGAAGGACGGAATATTAATGGATTTATTTTTCCGGAGGTTGACGTCACTTGGTTTTGGAGGAAGTGGGAGACACTATTAGGGAATAGCCTTTTAGTAGTGTCCTTTTTTTGCGTTTAGTGGCGCATTTCAAATGCGCCACTAACGACAAGCCACTAATAAGGCCTTAATAGTGGCGCATTTCAAATGCGCCAATGCGCCACGCCTAAGATTCTTAGGGGTGGCGCATTTTGAAGATGCGTCACCATTAACTTTTTTTGAATTTTGAATCTGGATCTGGATCTGGATTACGATTTTTTTGCTCGTTTTTTTGCTCGTTTTTTGTTTGAATGATTTGTCCCGTTCATCTAGTCACTCTTCTTGGTCATTTTTATTCTCTGTCTCGTTCATCTAACTTTTTTTGCTCAAGATGTAGGGCGCCATGGAGGAAGAGACGAGGAGGAGGAGGAGCCAAGAAAGGGGAGGAGGAACCATGAGGAGTAGGAGCCATGGAGGAGGGGAGGAGGAACCTTGGAGGATTAGGAGCCATGGAGGAGAGGAGGAGGAAGAAGACCCGTGAAGGAGGGGGAAACTTGGAGGAGGAGGATGAGCCATGGAGGAGGGGAGGATGAGGAGGAGGATGAGCCATGGAGGAGGGAAGGATGAGAAGGAGCAGCAGACTTGGAGCCATGGAGGAGGGGAGGAGGAGGAGGGCGCCATGGAGAAGGTGGAGAGGAGGATAAGAATGAAGAGGAGGAGAGAAGGAGAAGGAAGCCGGACGGGTTATATATACCCTCATTAGTGGCGCATATAGAAAAATGCGCCACCCATAAGAACCTTAGGGGTGGCGCACCTAGCAAAATGCGCCACTAATAAGTTTTGAATTTTTTTCAATTTTTTTGGCCTCCAGATCTTCAAACGCCCGTAACTTTTTTTCTTTTAGGTTTTTGAGTATTCTAAAAATGTTCAACGGGTTACACTCAGTTGAATTTGGATATAACTTTTCGAGTAGATGATTTTTCATATAAAAAACTTTTTCATCGGAGGTCGTATGCAAAAGTTAAGCCCATTTTACCAAATTCTCGGGAGATTTTGCAAAAAAAGTCGAAATTCATATTTGTAAATTTTCCTAACAACTAGACCACATATCATTTGGGAAACTTATTTTCTTTTTTTTTTTGACATTTCTATCATTTTCTTTTATTTTTTTTCAAACTGAAAAGGCGGTCCGGGGGGGTGTATTTGTGTGTTGGGAATTTTCTGCTTATTAGTGGCGCATACGCAAGATGCGCCACCCCTAAGAGCTTATGGGTGGCGCATTTCCAAAATGCACCACCACTAAGCTCTTAGGGGTGGCGCATTTTGGAAATGCGCCACCTATAAGGTTCTTAGGGGTGGCGCATTTTACCAAATGCGCCACGTATAAGCTCATCCAGGCTGGCCCACTCTTAGGGGTGGTGCACTGGAAAATAATGCGCCATCCCTAAGGTCTTATGGGTGGCGCATTATTTTGCAGTGCGCTACCCCTAGCAGGTGGTGGCGCATGGCTTGTTATATGCGCCACTAATAAGCTTTCCATGTATAGCTATTTCCCTAGTAGTGGGACACCCATAAAAGGGAGAAATTAATCGTTTACATACGGTATGTACAATGTCAATGTTTGCATTAAATGCTTATTTACGGTTACTTTTTCAAATAGTTGGATTATGCCTTTTTTCCTTTGCATGATCTATATTGCTGGAATATATTTAGCAATTTTATTCCCATGAAAAACAATTTCAAGGAAATGGTAAAGTTAATAAACTTGGAATTGGAAATTATGCCAACAAACTCCATTGTGGGGGAAAACTATGATTGTTATTAGGGCACTTTGTGAAATTTCAATGAGAAGAGATTTAATTATTGTTCTATCTTGGAATTTATTGACAATGTCATACTATTTGGCGAAGAAAGAGTGGAAATATTGCTCAATGATAAATTAGTGCCTTAAGAAATTTTGCACAATGGTCCTTCATGATCCATTGGAAGTTGGCAACCCAATTTGCTTGATGAAGGTACCTTTATTTCCTTGTGGTATTTTTTGGGGACAATCTACTAGAGGTCAGATTTTTTTTATTTTATCTCATTTTATTGATGATTGCACATGATATGGTTATGTTATATATATACAAGCTAGAATGTTTTATTGTGCTCGTCACATTGAGTACAGAAGTGGAAAATCAGTTGATTAAAGGATATTAAAGTTTTATCAACTGATTGGTGGGGGAAGTACACTTCAGGAATATATCAATTCAATATGTAAAGAGCATGGAATTATTCACCATTATACTATGATGTGTACTCCACGATTGAATGGAGGAATTAATATTTTTTGGGAACTCCCTTGTGTTTTGGAGGAAGCATTAAATGTCGCCATTTGTTTATACCATTTTACATCTAGCATGGTCACTACTCATGGTTTCTAGACTGGAAGGAAATATATATTTTTTTACAGCAAATTCTCAATTACTACAAAGCATACACCAGGAATGTTTTAATGGTTATTCTAGTGGATCAAAGAGTGTTTTCCATTTTATTGGAAAAGGAAAACTGGTGGAAATTAGGAACATAATTATTTTTATGATCAAGGGTGGAATTATTGACAATCATATTGGAATGTAATCTCGACCCCGATGGAAACTACAAGTGAAACTCCCGGCACTGACATATGTTGTGTGTTTTTGCACTACTAGGGAATAGCCTTATGGTGGCGCACTGTTTTTGAGTTTAGTGGCGCATTAGGGATGCGCCACTAACTACAAGCCACTAATAACGGCTTAGAGGTGGTGCATTCTGGATGTGCCACCCCTAAGGCCCTTAGGCGTGGCGCATCTCAGAATGCGCCACCTCTAAGCTCTTAGGGGTGGCGCATTCTGGTATGCGTCACGCCTAAGGGCCTTAGGGGTGGCGCATTCACAGTGCGCCACTAAATCCTGAAAATATGCGCCACTAAATAATTACAGAAAACAAAAAAAAAGAATTACATAAAAGAATAAAAGCATTACAAATATTTTTATTATATTACAGAAATGCAAAATACAATATAACAATGAGGCCAACAATTATTGATACAAAAGAATTGCAATATAATTTTTATTACAAAGGTTTAGAGGCCAACAAGATTCAAAAGATTACATCCATCACAAAATTACAATGAGTCCAACAATTATTGAAAACCGAAAGCTACTTTCGTCATCATATCTTGTTTGCTCTTCAACCTGCACAAAACAAAGCTTTAGAGGTCACATCCATATGAATCATACCAAAGGAGAACAAAGCAATCTAGCATCTATTCTTATCAACAACTTAAAGCAAGTCGATGAATGGTGAAAAGCATGCACATATGCATAAAAATGCATATGCAGTGACCTTTATACACAAAGAGCACCAAGAGTATTTGACACTACCATCTACTAAACAAAGAGTACATCCAAATTACATCCAAATTACACAAAGAGTACATTCAATTGTTCTGACTCGGCTCGGGGAATGGGCGCCATCCTTCTTTCGTCATGAAAGGCCTTGTGTCACGCAGGGCCTTTAGGCGGACTTCTATCTCCCCATTGGATGGTGCAATGTTCGAGTGGAAGATCGACCCCCTCATTTGTACTTCATGACGGATGATAGTCGCCATCTGCGCTTGGATGTGAAAGAACTCCTCCTTCAGATTTGCATCGGCAATTTCCGCCTTCCTTTCGGCCCACGCTCTGAGATGACTTGGCAGCGTAAGGTTGCGTTGTTCCTGTACAATCGCCCTCATGTGATGAAGGGCGTAGTACGCATCCCTCACACTGCCAGCCGGCTGCTTGACGCACGGGAACTGCGTTACGTGGTTGAACACGTTCACGCCAGGCTGATTTTTCCTGAACTTGTGCTTCATGATCTTGCCTCCGGCTTTTATGTAGCCGACGAGAGCATCATCCAAAACTCTCATGATATACTTGTAATCTTTCTTCTTCACACTCCCCGAGTCTAAATACACGGCATGCGAGTGTTGCGGTAAAAAGCAGATGAGCACGCAGCCTTGATCCTCACTGCATAATTATAATAATCCAAAAGAATGTTGGAAGAGGACAATGGAAAGCTAAGAAATCATATATGCTACGGAGGCGAGGGAATGACTTACTTGGGAGAGTATGTCATAAAAAATGAATCCTTGTCGGCGTTCTGTAGCATGAAGTCCGTGATGTACCCCGCCGCGAGAGCCGCGTCCCCGTCGTCCATCAAGATGCTTTCAAGCATGTAGAAGGGGTCCAATATCGCGACGCTCGGGGTCTTATCTCTCCTGATACTCATAGAAAGGCTGAGCGAGAACAGACGGATAAGGCTATGGTCCAGCCGCTTGAGATGGTACAAATTGAAGATCTCCGAAAATCGCAGGATTATCATATCCGCGGGGATAGTGTTGATGAAGCCCATGCTGAGTGGCACCTTGGCCATGAAAAACTGGTACGAGGGATTCTCTTCTCGAAGAAGAATCTTCTCTAATGCCATAATACTATGATGCACACTCTGCATATCCGAAGTTGCAAGGTCCAGCATGTCCTTAGGTAGCATCGCCCTACCAGCCACATGGATTTCAAATGAGAGATCCTTGGGTCTTGGTGGCCCGTCCTGATCCCGGATCGGCATCGAAGGTTGGCTACTAGAAGTGATGCTCTTATTTCTTTTCCGTCCCTTCTTCTTTTCTGATTTTGAGCAGTCACCGGCCTTTACCTTCTCAGTGTCCGCCTTATGGAGTGTGGACGGGCTGAGAATAGATCTTGTGGCATCTGCTTGAGGCTCGGTGAAGGCGCAAGCTGCTGGAGACATGTCCTGAGAAGCAGCGAAGAGACGCGTGGAGCAAGCAGGCTTCGCCGCAGGATCAGCTGGACCGCGAGCTTCCTCGTCATGCTGATAGGCTCCTTCAGCAGGAGGCATGAATAATTCATCAGCATCATACAAAGTATTGATGAACTGGTCGGCGCTGATATCATCATCAAGATCATCGTCTTCTTGTTGTGCGCCGATGGGATCATGTGGCGCCGACACGATGACTAGAGGTGTTGTCCTAGGTGTGGTGCCCCTTTCCCCTGTCATTAAACGCATTTGGCTCTTCGGCCATAGGCATATTTGGTTGAAACAGTCACTGAGGACTGCCGGCTCGTCCTCATCGTATCCGGGGGGTTGAATGGGAGGTTCAACTCTCTCGTAGCCCGAAATCACGAGAGAGATTTGAACCCTATGCATCTCCGGTGCCATCGGCATATTGTGCATGATTCGATTTTGTGGTTGAATGATTTTACCTTTGGCAACATCCTTCAACTCGCTGTCGACGACTTGTAATAGAATGCATGGAGTGTCCTCCTGCGAAAGATATATATATATATATATATATATATATATGCATGTACGGCATCAGAGAGATTCCACTAAAAAAGGCAAGGAGATGAAGTCCTCTTTTGAGTTCCAAACGCTTATAGTTACCTTGAGGGCGTCGAGGTCGGCTAGTGAAGAGACCCCGCCGATGACGGCGGGCATGCAAGAGACGGAGGGCGCGCTGCCTCCCGTGGCGTCGGTCGCCCTATTTGTGCTGCCGCCGGGTGCATTATTGTTATGCCCCGGTTGCTCGATCGTGGACGGAGGAGTTACCATCACGTCCGGCGTCGCCGCCGCGGTGTTGGCGGCTGGAGTCACCAATATGCCAGGAGTCAGTGCGGGAGCCACCACTACGGCCGGAGTCGGGACTGCAGGCGCCGCGGGGCCCGAGTTGCTGCCGACCATGCTGGGGACTGGTATGGGCCCTTGTCCACCACGCGCTTGCCAATTCGGGAGCGACTGCATCATATCTGGAAGGAGAGCGTTCATCGTCTTCGCCACTTCGTCCTGGACAAGCTGCGGAAGCAAGTTCACCTTCTCCTCCAGTCCACGAACATAAGCGGCATCTTCTTCGGTCCTTCTCGCCTTGCGCCCCCTCGAACCGGACTGCTCCGCCGATTTACCATAATATTCGGACCAATTTAGGTCCGCACCAAAGCCGACCACACGGCCGGCTGACGATGGCTTCGCCGTCATGTCGTCAACCTTCTTGACCTTGTTCAACGCCCTGTTAAAGGCGTTGTCCCACGGGCCGGCCGGCTTAACCGACGACTCCTGCGATGAGGCGATTTTCATTTCCTCTTGCTGCAAAAAGAATGTGAAACGTTAAGAAATTTTGAACTTCACTCGAGAATTCAATCGACAAGGTTGCGTGGTAAACTACTTACCACGGCAGTCATAAACTCCTGAATCTTAGGATCGATAATTATTTTCGAGGTTTCTTTGTCCTTATAGCTCCGGGCCCTCACAAAGAATTCGGTATGCGGATCATCTTTGTATTGCTGGAAGGGGTTAGGTATGCCCGCAGCGGCGTACTCGGCATCCTCCTTGTCCCATTTAGGCTTGGAACTTTTGTAACCACCGGCTCTGAGACGGTGGTTACCTATGACCTGCGACCACATGGCCTTGCCCTTTGCACTCACGGCCTTGGCTTGCTCGGACTCACACCTAGCCTTAAAAAGGTTGTAGGTAGCTTCGTCGATCAACGGCTCTTTCTCCTTGAGCTCCTCCCAGGATTTGTTCTTTTCAAAAATTGCCCTCTTCACCCGGGTTTTCCAACTGGACAAGGCCTTGCTCATCTTCCTGAGGGCCCATGTGTTTACTTTGTTCCCCTTGAGTTTGGTGTTATCGTACGGCTCCGGAAACTTGTATCGTCCGTGCAGCTTGTTGATAAGAAGCTGACAATAATGAATATTCTCACGACTCCTGAGGTTAATCGTGGTGATCGGCACGGTGTTGCGGAGGATCGCTGCGACTTGACGGCCGTACCCTTCCGAAAAACGTTCGGGCTCTTTAGGAATCCCGACGGCAGTCACAACAGTAAACTCTTGCCTGATGACGCCGACCTTGGTCGGTCTCCGATTCCTCTTCTTCGACTGGGTACCATCTGTGTTGGAGCCACCAATCCCATCATCCTCGCCGATGTTCCTCTCGCCGTCTGTCGTACCGGCCTCCTCCTCCAAGTCATCATCCGATGAGTCGGACTCCGACTCTATCTCCTCCTCATACTCCTCCTCGCCCGGAGGTACTTCCTCTTCTCTCTGCTCCTCGACCTCCTCCTGGGAGTATTCCCAAAATTGTTTCCTTTTTTCTCCCGGCTGAGAAGAAGGACCAGCGTCGGCTCCGGTCGACATGTTTGCACTAGTACAATATTAAGAAATGCAACTACTTAATTAATTAGCACAATAAATAAATGAAAATAATCTCATGTTAAGAAAAATAGCAAAGGTCATGCACGAATTCACGGAAAAATTCGGCATGACCTTTGCTCTTTTTCTTAACATGAGAGTGCCCCATTCTCAACCGAAATGGAAGTTAATCAACATTTCGGGAGAAAGGGGATAATGATTTGTACCTACACAACATATATATATATAGTAGATCTATAGTAGATATTCAAACAGTAGATAAAAACTGTGAATAAAAATGCTGAGATGAGGGAATCTTAATGCATTGAAAATTGTTAAGAACGGATTCTACACTAGTAGTGATATGCAGAACACAAGCACCACACACATTTGTCTGACTATTTTTTTAGAGCACATAGCAAACATTTTAGAAAAAAAGCAAGAAACTAGTATCACTGCTACTACATAGAAGAATTATATATGCTTCATCCTATAAATGAATCATCAGCATATTTATGGCTCAAAACTCGGTTTCTCAAATAAAAATAAAAACAAGGCAGAGGCACCCATCAATTTTTTTGAAGAAATTAAAAAACTACTACTATCACTTCTGCAAATGAAAAATTGTGATCAGAGGAGGTTTTATATTTTTTTAAATGTCTTATTCTATATGCATCCAGAAATGTCTTGTTCTATATGCATCAAAATTCATAAAATTCAGTTCTTGTATCCAGTGGTCGTGAGTTGTTCATGGCCGATGCGAGTGTGTTTGTTGATGATGCTGAAGCATATGAAGTTTATGAAAGACGTGAAGAAGCACAAGCTAACCAGGAACAGGTAAAATTTCCCTCCTTTACCAAATTGGCTGTTTATTCACTACTGTCATAATCCTATACTTGCATCCTAGCACAATCAGATTGTAGTAGAAAAATGGGTCCTGACCTTTGTTAGAACTGCTAGGTTCTCAAACCAGGATTTACTCACTTTTCTCTCACACACATGCACACAAGGGACTACTATGAAGCTCTGTAGGTTTATAGCAATAATACAAGCTTGAGGCTACATCCTGTCTTACAAGATGCTTCTACATCTTGTCTTTCTAGCTTCTGATACTGCTACATATGGGTGTGCCTCTCCTTATATAGAGGCTTTAGGTGCAGATCTTAAACTAAATTCAGAAAATTCAGAAAATAACGCATCAGCCATGCCTACTTTTTTTCATGGAACATCAGCTATGCCTACTTGCCAAGACAATCCTTATTGATTCTATATACTAGCACAGTTCACATTGTTGGTGTTTTAAAAAAGTTCAAATTTAAGTTCACATTGTTGCAACACCTAAAAAAAGAAAATTTGGACCAAGGGCATTGTCAAGAACTCAAAAAATTCAGACAAAGCACCATGGCACCTTTGCTAGTTGAAAATTCATACAAATTTGCGGCATGCTTGAGCAAAGCTAGGTCTGAATGCTTGAGAAAATTCATAAAAATCATGGATGGTTGGAGGATGGAGAGGGGAGGATAGATAGGAGGCTGCTCACCGCGGGGAGGAGGCGTTGAAGGCGGCGGCGGTCGGAGTTGAGGCAGAGGCGCGGCGACGACTGCGGGCTCGGGAAGGCGTGTGCTTGAAGGCGGCAGCGGCCGGAGGCGAGGCAGAGGAACGGCGGTGACTGCGGGCTCTGGGATGGCGGCTTCGGTGGCGTCGAGGGAGGCTCCGGCGTCAAGGGGAAGGGGCACGGCTAGGACTCCGGTGAGGGCGGCGGCCGGAGAGCGAGGTGAGGGAGTGGGGGGAATGGGTACTGTTCGGGCATGGAGGGGGCAGTTTTCGATAGGACAAGTCTTAGGGGTGGCGCATTTCGCAGAAATGCGCCACCAAATGGATCCTTATGCGAGGCGCATATCTGCGGAATGCGCCACGCATAAGGATCTACTTGGTGGCGCATTTCCGCAAAATGCGCCACCCCTAAGACTTGCCTATTTTCTGTTGAACTGATTTAACTCTATTTTGCCTACTTATTATTGGAATTTCAATTCTGCCATTTTTTATTCAATTTCCATTTTGCCATATGCAATTGTACTAGTATTGTGCGGCGAGGGCTCGAATGGGTACTGTGCGCGAGCAAGGGGAGGGGGCCGTGGAGGTTAAGGCTTAGGGGTGGCGCATTTTGCCAGAATGCGCCACCAACAGGTTTCTTATGCGTGGCGCATCTCGGCAAAATGCGCCACGCATAAGAAACCTGTTGGTGGCGCATTCTGGCAAAATGCGCCACCCCTAAGAGCACTTAGTGGCGCATTTCAATGATATGCGCCACCCCTAAGAGCACGTTGTATTATCCATGCACCTAACGCATGCACAAAATCCTTGGACCACCTGCCCTGAGAAATATCCGTATTCGAGATAGTCGTGCACCGTCGTGATCACCGCGGCTTTCATTGGGAAATATTCTTTTGCCGCGGCGTCCCACGTATTGACTCCGTCTTTCCATAACATTTCTAGCTCCTCTTTCAACAGCTGCAGATATAGATTGAGGTCCGTACCTGGTTGTTTCGGCCCTTGAACTAGCATACACATTGTTATGTACTTTTTCTTCATGCACTTCCAAGGGGGAAGGTTGTATATGCATACAAAAACGGGCCAGGTACTGTGTGTGCTGCTCTGGCCGCCAAACGGATTGACTCCATCGGCGCTCACACCAATCCTGAGGTTCCTTGGTTCTTTCCAAAAATCTGGGTATTCGAGGTCCAACGCAGTCCATTGGCTACCATCTGAAGGGTGCCTCAGCATGTCCTCCTTTTCCGGATCCGGGTTCGGGTCATCCTCTTTTATCTTCTTTCTATCCGCGTGCCAGGTCATGAGCTTTGCTTCCTCGGGATCTACAAAATACCTCTGCAGACGAGGAGTGATCGGAAAGTACCATACCACTTTTCTAGGAACTTTCTTCCCTCTCTTGTATCGACTAACACCGCACACCGAACATGTGGTTTTATCTTCGTCCTCACCCCGATAGATCATGCAATCATTTATGCAGACGTGGTATTTAACGTGCGGAAGATCGAGAGGGCAAAGCACTTTCTTGGCCTCAGCGATACTAGTTGGGCACGTGTTGCCCTTCGGAAGACGATCGTGCCAGAATGCCATGTTATCATCGAAGCTTTCGTCGGTCCATTTGTGTTTTGCCTTCATCTCCATAGCCCCAAGTGTTACATTCAAGCGGGTATCCCCGTCGTTGCATCCTTCGTACAACTTCGTAATCGCGTCTTTCTCGAGTTGCACCATCTTGACTTTCTCTCTAGCTGCACCTCTTGCGTTCAACGCCTCTTTGACAAGCAGCTCTTGAACATGAGGGTCCCGCACCCATCTTGAATCATCATGTCCGACATCTTGATCTTCATGTTCGGCATCTTGATCTACATGATCCGCTTCGGCATCTTCTTCATGATCATGTACGGGATTCTCTTCGTCATCTCGCCCGCCGCTGTTTTCTGGTTGCCCTTCCTCATTTACTGGCGCCCCACCATTGACGTCCTCCTCCTCACCAGCTTCATCACTTATCCATCGTGTGTAGCCATCCATCAAACCATTACGCTTCAGGTGTCTTTGCAATATTCCGGAATCAGGCTCGGTCACGCACTGCAGTTTGCATCTCCGACACGGACATCTTATATCCGACCTATTATTCCTTAGCATGTCGTTTGTCGCACATTGCATCCACCTAGCCACGGTGATATCGCTCAGCATCTCGCGGACCATGGTCGATCACCTGCGTGCACGGAGAGAGCAACACAATTATATATCACAGTCGTTGCCGGAAAAATTCGGCATGACCTTCCCTAATAATGCATGGGAGCATGCGGAGAGTGCGCTAGAAATTTGCCGAAACGGAAATGAATCGACATTTCGGCAAAACATTTGTCACTCAAGATACACATATACATCAAACCACCATAAGCTTCACATATACATCAAACCACCACAAGCTTCACATATACATCAAACCCAAGCTTCACATATACAACAAACCCCAAGCTAATAAAGGCAAGTATATGGGTCATAAATGGAACAAAAGAGTTTGGGAGGAGGTCCACTTACTTCAATATGAAACAAAATAGATGTAATGCCAAGTATCGATGGATAAATGGAAGAAATGAGGTGGGGAGGAGGAGAAAACCGAATAGATCTAGGGTGAGAAGAGTGGATCTAGTTTGAGAATTATGTGGAGTGAATGAGAGGTGGTAGGTGGGGTGGAGTAGATAAGAGCAGCTCTAGGCATTTAGTGGTGCGTATATAAAGTCAGTGGTGGCGCATTGGTGAAATGCGCCACCCCTAAGCTCTTATGGGTGGCGCATTAGGTAAATGCGCCACCCCTAAGGACCTTATGGGTGGCGCATTTACAATATGCGCCACCCCTAAGCTCTTAGGGGTGGCGCATTCTGTATATGCGCCACCTATAAGGTTCTTAGGGGTGGCGCATATTGCTAGATGCGCCACGTATAAGATCATCTAGGCTGACCCACTCTTAGGGTGGCGCATGGCTTTCTATATGGTGGCGCATGGCTTTCTATATGCGCCACTAATAAGCTTTCCATGTATAGCTATTTCCCTAGTAGTGTTGGGGGAATTCACTCTAAATTTTAGAGGAATAACTGAAGTCTCTTAAGAAGGCTCAAAATTTCCATCAATGTCAACCATGGGTGGAAGAATTGCGAGAAGGGATAAACTCGATGAGGAAATATATATAGTTTGGGAACTTATTATCATACCAAACAATCGCAAGCCCATTATTTATAAGTTTTTTTGTAAGGAAATTTGTCTCAATGGAATATTATAATGTTACTCTTGTTATTCAATTATTTATGCAAAGGGAAATATACTTTGTGGACACACTCTCTCTCTCTTGGAATTTAGGGAAAGAGGAACTAGATACGTGGTTTTCTTTCACATCAATGGAATAACAGGTCATACGGTTTTCTAAATGAAGTATGGCGACCATCTATAAATGTAAGTGTAATTTTTTTTGCATTATTATTGTATATGTTAACATTGTTCGTTGTTTGCAATGATAAAATCATATCGATGGAAGTGTAAGCTTGATCATTTTCTAACTTTAATATGAAAGGAATTTTTCGGAGCTTCCGATGTTTTGGGAGTAGAAATACATAGAAAATATTTTAAAGCATTTTTCTATGGAAAACTGCAAACCTGTTAAAGTATACCTTGTTAAAGGCAATCATACCCAGTGAGGAATTATGTTTGAACTCCCGATGAAAACGGGAAGAATAAATGTGGAAGGAAAATATGTGGCAAAGGGAATCTCACACATCATATAAGATCATGGAAAATGCATCACAACCTATTACTTGTTCTGGAATTTATAGTAAAAATAAACACATTGATGAAGCTATTACAGCATCCACAAGATCATAAATAAGTCCAGGTACGCATATTCAATTATTTTCTAAGGTGCAAATATGGTGCAGCTAAAGTCAGGAATTCCTTTGAAAACATGGTTATTTATGGAACTACATTTACTGATTGGATTTGATATTTATGTTGTTTTGAAAATTTTATTCAACATGGTTATCATCTGTTTGACTCGGTGTGAAATTATTCATATATGTGATGGAAAATAATTGATGCGGAATTTCACTTAAGGAAACAAAAAAAAAACTCAAGGTGCCTATAAAAGTGGAATTACACTCGAGGAAATAATATTCGAGACGCCGAGGACAGCTATGCTGGAATAATTAGGCGGAAATCGAGGTCTTGAGAGATCTTAGGTGTCACAGCAAGCAAACATATTGAGGGAAGGTACTATCACATACTTCTTTGGATTTTCTACATAATGTTGATATGATTACTGATCCCTTGACTAAACCTATTAGTTAGGAGGTATTTAGTAAGCATGTTAAAGTTATGGATTTATGAATATTTGAATGGTCGTTTTGGACAAGTGGGAGATGTTGGAATTTTGTGTCCTACAACTATATTCAAATCACTTGGAATTACTAATATTCGAAAGACCTCATTATGAAATTATACATGTACTAGTTAAATGCTCGTGCGCGTTGCTACGGGTGGCATATTAATTAAATTACTAATTCTATAGGGCACCATGAAGTTGTATAAAATCTCTTGGTTTCCCATCAAAAGATATTGCACCCGCTAACAACAATATTCACAGTCGTAGCTTTTCGCAATCATACATTAATAACCTATTTTTATATTAAGATGCACAAATATGATCATGCACTTGTTCTAATAAATACTATTTTAATTATTTCATAAGCTTACATTAGCATACAAGTGCAGATGCATCATAAATTAAAGTTTATTAGGAAAGCTATACTCCATTATAAAATTTCTTCATGCTACAGAGATATACAAGATGGAAAAAGACAGCTAATATCCATTCAAACCATCTCAATGTAGTGGAATCAATACAAAATCAAAGCAAAAAAATCCGAACGTACATAAAAGCAAAGTCTCACCGTGAAAATATTTGTTCTGTTTAAGCTGGAACCTGCAACATAACTGCTAAGATAGTAGTTTCCACTACAATAATTTTCCACATGGTGGCGTACCATCCATCTCCCATGAAGTGAATTTTTGAAACAAAAGTAAATAGTTACTTGAGTTTATAATTTTCGAGTAAAGTTGTATTATTAGTCGGTTAGTGGAAACACCAGCTGGCTTGGTTTCTCTCGGCAACAACACATGGCTACCGAGCAATAAGTTAAACAGAGAGGACTCCCTTTGCAAAATTGTAGGCTAACAAAAAATAGTTGACTGCACTCTTCGCAAAACTATAGGTTAACCAAAAAGTTAGTTGATTTCACTCCTAGCGAAACTGTATGTTAACAAAAAAATAGGAGTAGCTGATCTCACTCTTTGCAAAATTGTAGGGTTAACTGTAAATTAGCTGATTTCATTCATCACAAAACTGTAGTTTAAGAAAAAATTAGCTGATTTCACACTTTGCAAAATTGTAGTGTTAACAAAAAATTAGTTGATTTTACTATTCACAAAACTATAGTATAACAAGAAATTAGCTGAATTCACTCATCACAAAACGGTTGGTTAACAAAAAATGAATCTAAAGCAAGGTAGCTGTTAATTGTGACTTTGGTATGCATGTTCTCAAGCCGTCGTTGGTGCTAGAGATAACTGTGCATGTATTTTGTGAGGCCAACAAAATCACAATGAATTAGCAAGCGTGCTGCTCCCATCAGTTAGCTAAATGATCACACCCGTATTGTAACTCTCATGTTGGCACTAAATACATCATAGAATACGACATTTTCTAACTGTCAAAAACAAAATGACATTACTCTTGCGTTGTAGCTCTGCTGGATATGACATGCTTCAAAACGTAGTATTTTTCTAGGGTATGGATATATCAGTACGTGGTGTAAAAGTTGTTGCAAATGCCTCTTGCTGCTGGGCACACTGGCGACAGCCTTCTGGGTCGCCTCGACCTGCCCGCGACGTTATTGATCTGGTTCACCTATAGTTGGATCATGCCGGTTCAGTCGATCAATGGAAGGATCCTATTGTATAGACGGTGCGGCAGGCGGGCTTTGAAGAATGCGTAGCATCATGGAGGAAACAGGAAGACCATGGTGAAGATGGTGGGGCTGTCGTTGGATGCCAATAAGAGAGGATCATGATGTACACGCAACACCGCGAACTGGCGGCACGATGAACAAACGTGGAGGGCAAGATCATGTGGCTCCGTGGTTCAAAGGATCAAGATGTACGGATGATGCGGCACCCCGGCGGCGCGGCGGGCAGACATTGAGGGCGAAATCGTGGCGCTCCGTGGTCAAGAGGATGGTGGCGGACCGGTGGCGCGGAGGACAAGCATTGTGGGTGAGATCGCTTGGATCCATGGTGAAAGGACGTGGATGTCGCCTAGAGGGGGGTGAATAGGCGCTTAAAAACAATTACGGTTTCGGTTTGAACAAATGCGGAATAAAACTTAACGTTTAATTTGCCAAGCAAGAAACCTAAATAATCTAGGCTCAACTATGTGCACCAACAACTTATACTAAGCAAGATAAACAACTATGTGATAGCAAGATATATAACAAGAGCACTAAGGCTATCACAAAGTAGGTGCACAAGAAAATAGGTTGACTAGAAGAACAACCTATTACCTATGGGACAAGCAATGCACAATAAAATGAGCAAGCACAAGATAAACAATGTAATAAGCTTGCTCAAGGTAAGGGTAGAGATAACCGCAAGTGGAGCCGATGGAGACAAGGATTTGTTACCGAAGTTCCTTCTCTTGCGAGAAGTACGTCTCCGTTCGGAGAGGGTGAGGAGCACAATGCTCACACGAAGCCAACGAGGGCCACCCTATTTCTCTTTACGCTCTTACCAATGCAAGATGACGTGATTCCACTATTAGGACACTTGAGGGCGGTCACCGAACCCGTACAAATGGCGACCCTTGAGGGTGGTCACCGAACCCGTACAAATGCTCGGGGCTATCTCCAAAACCAAATTGGAGGCTCCCGTAGCTTTCCACCACAATGATTGAGCTCCAGAACAACAAGCATGTAGGTGCCAACGCACCCACGAGGTACAAGCTCTAGAGTGCCAATGCACTCAAGAGTAGCTATCTTCTCAACTTCACTTACTACAACGAATCCTCGGAGAGAACTCAAACCGATGCACCAATGCAATGGAAAAAGCACACGAAGTGCTCAAGTCCCCAACTCTCAAATCCCACCAAAGCAACAAAAGCTATGGAGGAATATGAGAGGAAGAACAAGGAGAACACAAAGAACTCCAAGATCTAGATCCAGAAGGTTCCCCTCACTTAGAGGAGAGATGCTTGGTGGAGAATGTGGATCTAGACCTCCTCTCTCTTTTCCCTCAAAAAGGAACAAGAATCATAGGAGGGGAAGAGAGTAAGCAAGCTCAAAGAGGTCAACAATGGGGGGAAGAACTTGCACAAAACCGGGGGAGACAAAGGAGGAAGAAGACCCCCTTTTATAGCCCCCCACGAATCCAGCCGTTGGAACCCGTCGGCAGTCCACCAACCACGGTACTACCGCTCCAGGAGCGGTACTACCACCCCGCGGTAGTACTGCGGCATAGTACCGTACCCCACTACTGCCCAATCCAGTGGGAATACGGTAGTGGTTGCGGTACTAGCCACAGTACTACCGTGGCGCGGTACTACCGTAACGGCAGCGGTACTACCGCCCCACGATAGTACTGCGGCTCAGTATCGTGCCCACTACCGCCCTATCCAGTGGGAATACGGTAGTGAGTGCGGTACTAGCCACGGTACTACCGTAACCCAAGCGGTACTACCGCCCTGGTTGACCCAGAGGGGCCATGCCTCAAAACATATGAACTCCAAATGAAACAGGCAAACCCTGAACTGCCAAAACTTCTGCAAATGAACTCCGATTAAGGCAAACTCAAGCTTTATGGAAAGCTAACGAAGTGGCAAGGGAGAAATGCCAAACAAATAGAGGTGTGAAACCTCTGACCAAGAATAACTGGCAAATCTCCCGCATCGAAAGTCATAAGAGAAGATGCATATGAAATCTATTTTCGATGAACACGAGCTTGTTATGAAGAAGACCACAAGCTCCGAAACTCACAAAGAGAAAATCCAAACAAGAACCAATAAAGATGAAGCCAAGGATGCAAAAGGTTTGAGCTCTCCACGAACGACTCGGCCTAGCCTATAACACGGTCTCCTTTGTACCACCAAGAGACCGGTAAACTAGACACCTATCTAGTCAAACCTTTGTCTTGCGTATAATTCACTTGAGCTTGATCAAGACGATCATGCCCGCCTCAAGTTGGAACATCTTTCTTGATTCCGCCGGCTCGATGAAGACTAGTAGATGGCTCCCCCATACTCCATTACGGGTGAGCATCTTTTAGGCACATCTTCACAAGACCATTATCACCAAATTGTCGGCAAGCTCCAAGCATATGATATCCTCGTGATGCTCCTCTTGACCTTGCACACATCAACTTGACCAATCTTTGGATAGCTCCATGAAGAACACCTTGGTGAACACGAAATCTTCATCCTACAACCTTGAAACCACCAAATGATCTCGGGGAGCCGGTCAACGGCAATGACTTATTGCTTGATAAAAAACGAGTCTTTACATGAGTTTATATAAGCTGCTATGAAAAGTAAAACCTAAAATAAATTGGGCTAAGTCCCTGCGCCATTGGGACTTGCGCCATGGGCCCTCCTCCGGCTATATGTCACGCCGGTCATAACATCTCTTCCCGCCTGCGCAAACAGCTCGTCCTCGAGCTGGAAGTCTGGAAAATGTTGGCGGAACTCATCGAGCTTCTCCCACGTAGCCTCCTCCTCCGGAAGGCCTTGCCACTGGATCAAAAGATGATACACGCCGCGACGCTGCTGGACCTACAACACCTTTCCTGGTCCGGGAAGAAGGCGTCCGTCGGAAGTCGGAGGCTGCACCGGCGTGCCTGTGGGTGGGTCCCCACGGAAAGGCTTCAGCAGCCCCACATGGAACACGTCATGAATGCGGGCGCTCGCCGGATGATGCAGTCGATGGGCCACCTTGCCGATACGTTCCACCATGGTGAATGGCCCCGCGTTGCGGGGGCCTAGCTTGCGCTTGGCGCGCGGGTCCAGGGGCTGCGTGGAACGGTGAAGAAGGCGCAGCCACACCCAGTCGCCCACCGCAAACTCGGCCTCGCGGTGATGGTCGTCTTAGTACCGCTTGGCTAGCTGCTGCACTTGCAGAAGTCGCTGCCGAACCTCCGCAAGCCTCTCGTATTTGTTGCGGAGAAGGTCGCCCGCCGCCTCCGTCCGAGCCGTGTCGGGGTCAACGGGCAGGATGGGTGCGGGAAGACGGCCATAGACCACCTCGAATGGCGTGGTGCGCAGGGCGAAGTGGTAAGAGGTGTTGTAGCAGTACCCGCCCATGCGAGCCAATCCACCCAAGAACGGGGACAATCACATGTAACACAACGTACGTACATGGAAATCACCTTGTTAACCACCTCAGATTGGCCATCCGTTTTCGGATGGAAGGTCGTACTGAGGCGGAGCTTCACGCTCGCCATCCGGAAAATATCACGCCAGACATGCCCGGTGAACACCGGATCCCGGTCGCTGACGATCGAAGATGGAAATCCGTGGAGGCGGACAATGCCGTCGAAGAAGGCACGCGCCACCGATGTGGCAGTGTACGGATGGCCGAGCACGAGGAAGTGAGCGTACTTGGAGAAGCGGTCGACCACCGTGAGGATGACGGACTTGCCGCCCACCTTAGGGAGGCCCTCAATGAAGTCCATGGAGATATCGGCCCAGACCTGAGTAGGGACCTCCAGTGGTTGTAGTAGTCCAGCCGGGCGTAGTGTCTCCATCTTGTTACGCTGGCACGTAACGCAAGCCCGCACCCAGTCGCGGACCAAGGCCCGATCGCCGGGGATGTAGAAGTCGGCGCGGAGGCGGTGGAGGGTCTTCTGCACACCCGCATGTCCGGCCGAGTTATCCAGCAGTAGAACCTAGTGGCGGAGGTCGTCGTGATTAGGCACGAAAAGGCGGCGCCCATGTAGGAGCAAGGCATCCACCAAACTCCACGGCTCCTCCAGGTCACCGGCCTTGAGGCGCCCCAGCGAATGTCGTCCAAGAGCGCGAAGTTGGGCCCCAAGCGGGTGCATAGGACCGACCCCTCAGAGTCGGCTGCGGTCGCCGGTGTCGCGGCGAGACAGGGCGTCGGCCACAGTATTAAGGCGACTGGGACGATACTTGACGGTGAAGTCAAAGACAAAGAGCTTTCTGATCCACTGGTGCTGAGGCACGGTGGACAACCTCTGGTCCAATAAGAACTTGAGGCTGTAGTGGTCGGTGCGGATCTGGAAATGGCGCCCCCAAAGATAAGGCCGCCAATGTCGCACGACTTCTACTAAGCTGATGAGCTCCCTCTCGTAGGCCGCGAGCTTATGATGGCGCGCGGCGAAGGGCCTGCTGAAGAACGCTAGCGGCCTGTCGTCCTGATGAAGGACATCGTCAAACCCCACACCGGAGGCGTCGTAGTCGACCATGAATGGTCGGTCGAAGTCGGGCATCTGGAGGACTAGGCCCGTCGTGAGGGCCCGCTTGAGGGTCTTGAACGCCTCCGTGGCCTCCGTATCCCAGGCAAAGGCGTCGCGTCGAAGCAGGCGCGTGAGCCGGGACGCGATGAGGCCGAATTCCTGGATAAATTTCCAGTAATACCCCGGCGAGGCCCAAGAAGCCGCGGAGAGTGTGGCGTTGGCCACGCCGTGACCGCCACCACCTTGTCGGCGTCCATGGCCACACCCTCGGCCGAGATGACATGGCCGAGGTAGGCGACTGAAGTTGTGTCGAACGAGCACTTCAAGTGCTTAAGATGAAGATGATGCGCCCGAAGTTCGTTGAAGACGATGGCGGCGTGCTGAAATCGCTCCGCCCACGAGGTGATGTAGATAAGAATGTCATCAAAGAAAACGAGCACAAACCGACGCAAGTAGGGGCGGAGGACGTCCTTCATCAAGGCCTGAAAAGTCACCGGTGCGTTGGAAAGGCCAAAGGGCATCACCAAGAACTCTGCATATTTGGACCAATGTAAAGTGAAAAAAGAGGTTGCCCCTTTGGAAAAACTAGGATAAAGCTGAGCCAAAAGGACCAAAGATTTGGGACCAAAAGCGATTAGCTGTGACCATTGAATACGTTTCTTCAGCTTGAGGTAAATCCATGAATTTGATTCGATTTGTTTTTCTTTTGATTCGATTCGGAACCAAGAAAAACCAGTGCCATAGGAAGGTTAGCTATACTAGTCCGTCTCAGGTTCAGGCTCATTTTGACTGTCGCTCAACCATGCGATTTGTTTGCTTGCTTGATTGATGTTCGCTTTGATCAGGGAGAAGATATCGTTGCTTGTACGTTGCTTGTACTGCCTCTGTGCTCAAATGCTCGATTGTTTCTCTCTTTCCATATGTTCTATCCTGTGTAGATGGCAACGATAATGGAGTCGTTCATGCGGAAAATATGATCTTGTCACTAGTGCGAAATTAGGCTTCCCCCCTTTATTGATAAAGGACCGACCAAGGTACACGGCCAAACGATACAAGGTGGTGAGGTAACCCTCTTACAAAGCTGATCCTGAGATATTCGGCGCGCAGCGCAACCAACAGGAAACATCGGAGAACTAAACACAACCACACTCTACAACCTAGCACACCTAGACTCCACGACAACGCCCCCAAGAGGGAAGACGACGCAAAGAGACGCCGCTGCCGAGCCCACCTGACACAAGTCTTCACCCGGAGCCTTGACACAAAGAGAGATACCTCGATGACGTCTTCAAGAAGATTACGACACCCACAGGTGTCACCGGCGCCGGCGCCAAGACACTGAGCTTTCGCTTGGCAACTCTCCTGTATCATCGATGCCACTAGGAGGATTGCGAGGAGATCTAGTCCCCAGATCCGGATCAGGACACCGCCCCAGGAGGAGGCGTGTCCGGGCCACCCACCGCTCACCACCCGTTGCCCACACAAACCGGGAGAGAGCCACCACCGCCACGATGACGCCCGCTGGAGAGCAATCTTGAGGCCCACCATCAGGAGCCACCACCCCGGCATCCATGCCGCCAGATAGCGAATGTCGTCCACATCACAACGCACTCAACCTCGGCAGGGAGAGCGATCACACTATCAGCTCTCCGCCCAACATCAGTCCCGAGTCTGGGCAGGTGCCTCCATCGTCGGAGGCTCTTGCACCTGCATCCCCAGCCAGTCCCCCTGAACTGGGGGACACAACATCAGGACTACCGACGGCCGTCGGTGATCCAACCGAGTTCCACAACCAAGCGAGCTCACACGACGCGAAGCCTGAGGTGACCGGCGCCGATCCGCGACACGACATCACGCTACCACGGCCACCACCAACGAGCATCGTACTCGCGAGACATGCATGACCACCGCTCGCGGGCACCTCCCGGGCCAAGCCCGAGCTCGCCTACCCGAAGCGTAAGCTCCGATCCGCCCCGGCCTCCAAACTAGCCCGCCCGAGCACGGACCCCAGATCTGACTCATCCCCGGAGCACGTGCGGTGGTATCTGCCCAGCCCCGCGCACCGTCGAGACATATCCAGAAGGCAAGCCGCCACCACCTCCCTGCGCCGCCTGTGCCACCACCATCCAGCGCCTCCGCAGCTCCCGCCGGAGCCGCCTTCAGCCCGCGTCGCCTCGCAGGGAAGACCGGCAGGGCTGCCGCCGCCAAATCTGATGACCGCGCCAAGATCCATCGCTGCCCCGCTAAGCACGCACCATCACCACCATGGATCACCACGAAGCAGCCGCACCATTGACCGCAGCCCGCGGCCCCTGCCTTTGCCAGATCCCAGCCAAAGCCAGATCTGTCCGGAGGCCTGTAGGGCCGCAACCACCCGGAGAAGTCACCGCCGGGAAGGGCCGCCGGAGCCAGCCCCACCCGCGGCAAGCCAAAGCCCGGCCGCCGCCCAGCTCATGGCAACCTGAGCCCCTGAGGCCGCAGATCCGCCGTGGTCGGGATCCCGGGCGCCCCACCGTCGACCGCTGAGCCACCCGTGCCGCCGCTAGCTGCCATACCTCCGACGCCAGCTGCTGCCGCCGCGCAGCCGCGCCCCAAGCCAGCGCCACGCCGCCGCCCGGCCCCGAGAGCCCGCGCCCATCGGTGCCCCGCGCGGGGGAAGAAGCGCCCGGCCGCCGCCAGCGCTGGTTGGCTTTGCCCGCCAGCTCATCGAAACGGCGGCGAGGGGGAGGATCACGAGGAAGGGGAAGGGACGGCCTGCGCACGGGAGCCCCCTGGCGGCGCTCGTGGTAGCGTCGCGGGAGGCGAGGGAGGGTTCCCTTATGGGTTTTCCTGAGGCGTGCAGGTGACCAAGCGCATGCCGATCCTGCCACCAGTAAACGGGCCCGGCCCCGAGAGCCCGCTCCCATTGGTGCCCCGCGCGGGGGAAGAAGCGCCCTGCTGCCGCCAGCGCTGGTTGGCTTTGCCCGCCAGCTCGTCGAGGCGGCGGCGAGGGGGGAGGAGCACGAGGAGGGGGAAGGGACGGCCTGCGCAGGGGAGCCCCCTGGCGGCGCTCGCGGTAGCGTCGCGGGAGGGGAAGGAGGGTTCCCTTATGGGTTTTCCTAAGGCGTGTAGGTGACCAAGCGCACGCCGATCTTGCCACCAGTTAATGGTACTGGTAGAGGTCATGGCAGCATTGGTGAACTCGTCATTCTCTTTCCAGTCGCTAACTAACTGCCAAATGTATCTTGCAGTAGGGCATTGGATGATGAGGTGCATAACAGTTTCGTCGGTCTGATCGCATAGGGGACAGAGACCAGCATGGTCAATTCCCCTTTTTCCCAAGTTGCCATTTGTGAGTATTTTCCCTTGCAGGAAAACCCAGAAGAATTTTCCTTCAGCCTTGGTCTTCTACAGCTTTTTGCAGTTGATTTTTGTGACAATGCCAAGAAATTTTAGTATGTATGCCGATTTGGCCTCGCAGCATTTGGATAAAGTGTTTGTCCAGGCGATGTTTTTCCTCCTGACCTTCCCGCGAGTTTACCTCCCTCAGTCTGGACCATAGTTTAGTGAACTGCCTCATCTCCTGGGCTGTGGTGATGTTCTGTAGTCCTCTCATCCAGTTTTGTGCATGAAGTGCATCTCTGACAATGTGACAGTGATGTTCTTCCTTATGGCCAGCTTGAACAGGTTAGGGGCTAAGGTTTGAGGAGATTCACCGTTTAGCCATTTATCTGTGTAGAAACTGGTTTGTATTCCTGAATGAACACTGATGCAAGTCGCCGCAGAAAAGAGCTCTCTGTCTGTAGCATGACATGGCGTAGGGGAGCCACTCCATGGCCGGTCTCTTTGGTGCCTCTGCAACCAGAGCCATCACAGTCTTAGGGCTCTGCCGAAGCGCTTCAGGTCCAGCACTCCTAAAACTCCCAAGGCCCTTTGGGCTGCAAACATAATTATAATCATGCCATGTGGAACCCTTAAAACTACAGAGGGGTCACTTGCAGATTTAAGTGTGGCTAGTATTGTAGCTTTTCTTGCCTATCTGCACACCTCATTTAGGTGTATTTTATGTGTCCCAATTAGATACTGCTTCAAACTTGTTGCGAGTGTATTTCGATTTATAATATATGCATCTTTGATTTCTTTTATTCATGGTTTTCCAGCATGTGTGTAATAGTATCACAATTAGCATTGGTTTCTGCTTGAGGCAGCAATTAGCCAGAGTTGTCAGTTTCTTAGTTTCTCTTGTTTATTATTGTTTCAGCCAAGAATGATTTAAATTTAAAATAAAGTGTCATGCTCGATGGTGTGAAGAATCCGTTGAGAATTGAAGATTATTGTTGGAAAACATAAAAGTAGATTTGGGTATCAAACTTGTGACCTTTGATACTATTATTGAGATCTGTTTACTTACTGCAACTAATAGAAGCTACTCTGCTCTATATTACTGGTAAATACTTTATCATTCGGTTCATGGCGTTCTGATGCATATTGCTTAGTTCAACGTCTAGATTGTTGTCATTGTTTTTATGGTGCGGTACCTTTTGGCAGTGTTCTCCTATTTAACTTGCCATTTTAATGTGTTAACACAAAGCTTGTTGATAAATATTCCTTGAGAATAAGAATTCAAAGCTTGTTGGTAAATATTCCTTGAGAATAAGAATTCAAAGCGAACCCAAGCCAAACCCAACTCGCTAGGGGTCGCCTGGGGGCGCCGGGCGGAAGGAAAGCGCGCGAAAAGAAACCATGGCAAGCCACAACACCTCCGGTCCTGCAACGACGCACTTTGTGGCAACCGCGACGGGGGTGGGACATGTCGCAAGTCAAGTGTTACAACTGTCACTTCTTGCGTGACTGCACCGAGCCACGTCAGGAATGAAAGGGGCGGGTGAATCTAGCGCGCGCGAGAGAACGAGACGAAGAGCAGGCGCTTCTCGCCACCGTCAGCGCGATCACATTTACCGTCGAGCGCTCGGTCGAGCATGTTCTTCTGAACGAAGAGCGCTCCCAGGTGCGCGCCGTATAGGACGGCGGTCACTGCGGCATGTCCTGGTACCTGGACATCGGGGCGAGCTACGACATGTCCAGGTGTTGGGAGATCTTCTCCGAGCTCGACGTCGACGTGCGGGGGTTGGTGAAGCTAGGTGACAGCAACGACGTGCAGATCGAGGGGAGAAGCTCCTTCCTCTCCGAATGCCGGAACAGTGAACACCTGTTGCTGTCGAAGGTGTACTACATACCACAACTGCGCAGCAACATCATCATCATTGGGCAGATGGATGAGCTCGGGTGTGAGACCAACATCCACCATAGACTACTCCGGCTCCGCGATCTTGAAGGCCGGCTGCTTACGCAAGTCAGGAGGAACGGGGGGCGGCTCTAAGTACTGCCGCTGACTGTTGGGCGCCCAGTATGTTCGTTGTCGCGCGACAATAATGAGGCGTGGTTGTGGCATGGTCGCTACGACCACCTCAATTTCCGTGCTCTACGGGACTTGGGGCGTCACGACTTGGATCACGGCGTACTCGTCATTGATCAAGTCGACCAGCTGTGCGACGGGTGCGCGCTCGGCAAGCAACATCGCCTGGCGTTCCCTCAGGCCACGACGCATTACGCAGAACGGGCCCTGGACCTCGTGCACAGTGACCTCTGTGGCCCGATCAAGCCGGCAACGACAGGAGGTGATCTGTATTTTCTGCTGGTCTTTGATGATTACTCACCCACGCAGAAGTAGAGTCCACATGCAATCTCAGGGTGTTCCGCTCAGATCAGGGAGGGGAATTCAATCCGACCGCCTTCCGCAAGTACTGTGACGACGGCGGCATCTAGCACCTCATCACCACGCCGTACGAGCCACAACAAAATGGTGTGGTCGAACGATGCAATCAGATAGTGGTCGAGATGGCCCATTGCCCGATGAAGGCCGTGGCAGTGCCCGCTGTCTTCTGGGGAGAAGCAGTGAAGACGGCCGACTACCTCCTCAATCGAGCGCATACGCGAAGTGTCGACGACATGACTTCGTATGAAGACTGGCACAAACGGAAGCCGGCGGTGCATCACCTCCGCACCTTTGGGTGCATGGTGCATGAGAAGCGGCTCTGCCCCGGCATCGACAAACTAGCTGACTGCTCCACACCGACGATCTTCGTCGGGTACGAGGAAGGCGCCAAGGCCTATAGGGTCTACGATCCGGCGACGAAGCGGGTGAGCATAACCCGCTATGTCATGTTCGAGGAACAGAGGAGGTGGGACTGGACGCCCGCTGCTGATGAAGCAACCGCGCTCCCTGTAGAACACCTTGTGGTGATCTACAATGACGACGAGCAGCACTCACTAGTCCACGCCAACTCCTCAGACGATGGTGCCTCGACAAGCCGTGACGTGTCCTCACGCCCCGCGGCGACGCGAACGCCTATCCCCGAGCCGCAAGACACCTCGCCAGTGTCCGTGGAAGACGGTTGGGCCACACCGCTGAAGGACGACTGGGAACGCCACGATCTTGACCATCCGCCAGCACATTACCGCAAGATGAAGCACATATACGCGGAGCTGGATGCGGCAGCCAGAGAAGATCACGTTGAGCTCTGTCTTTTCTCCGCGGAGGAGCTCGGCAGTGTTAATGAGGCACTTGACGAGGCGTGCTGGAAGCGCGCCATGGACACCGAGCTCGCGGCGATCCGTGATAATGGAACCTTGGAGTTCACCATGCTCCCGGCTGGCCACAGATCTATAGGTCTCAAATGGGTTTACAAGTTCAAAAGGGATCCCACCGACAACATTGTGAAGCACAAGGACGGCTGGTGGCTAAGGTGTACGCGCAGCAGCATGGCGTGGATTATGATGAGGTGTTCGCACTAGTGGCACGCATGGAGACCGTTCGGCTGCTGCTCGCACTCGCGGCACATCGAGGATGGCAGGTGCATCACATGGATGTCAAATCGGCATTCCTCAACGGCGAACCCCTTGAGGAAGTGTACGTGCATCAGCCGCCGGGTTTCATCATCGCCGACGAAGAGGGGAAGGTGATGCGCCTTCGAAAGGTTCTGTACAGGCTGAAGCAAGCGTCGCGGGCTTGGAATGCCAAGCTCGACGCGTCACCTGTGTCGCTCGGCTTCGAGCGCAGCCTGCTCGAGCACGCCGTGTACAGGCGGTGCACCGGCGTGTCGACACTGCTCATGTCGGTGTGTACGTTGATGACTTGATCATCACCGGCACCGACAACGACGAGATCAACACGTTCAAGGTAGAGATGACAAACCTATTTGATATGAGTGATCTTGGCCTCTTGAGCTACTATCTAGGGATTGAAGTTCAACAAAGATTCGGGACGATCACCATGTGCCAGAGCGTATATGCTGCCAAGATCCTCGATGCTGCTAGGATGAGGGGGTGCTACCCCACTGACACGCCGATGCAGAACCGACTGAAGCTTGGCAAGATCGGCGCCTGCTGCACCGTAGACGCCACAGGGTACAGGAGCATCATTGGGGTCTCCAGTGCCTCTGCAACACAAGGCCCGATATTTCATTCTCGGTGGGCATGGTGAGCAGGTTTTGGGAGGCAACGGCGGAGGCACACTGGCTGCAGTCAGGCAGATCCTGCGCTACATACTACGGTTGCCGCTACAAACAAGGCGTTGCGGCAATGCCGGAAGTGATCGGCTTCAGTGATAGCGATCATGCCAGCGATGTAGATGATTGGCGGAGTATAACAGGAGTGGTGTTCTTCCTCAACCCCAGTCCGATCACTTGGACCTCGCAGAAGCAGAAGGTCGTCGCTGTTTCGTCTTGCGAGGCGGAGTATATGTCGGCGGCATCCCAAGCCTGCCAAGGCGTGTGCCTGTGCAGGCTCCTTGGCAAGCTCACCGGCGACACTCCGACGAAATCTAAGCTGCGCGTCGACAACAAGTTGGTGATTAGTCTAAGCAAGAATCTGGTGCATCATGATCGAACTAAGCATATAAACGTTCGATATCATTTTATTCGTGAATGCATCGAAGACGGTAAGGTAAATGTCTACCATGTCGGCACTGACGGACAACTTGCTCACATCCTCACCAAGGCACTCTGGCGAATTAAGTTCGTAGAGATGCGACAGAAGATTGGTGTCGTTCAGGTGAGCACCGGGCGTCAGAATTAGGGAGTGAAATGTTGAACCTGTATTTCCAACGCCCGTTTCAGTAGCAGTTTCAGGTTTTCTGTTAGCTGAATAAGCGGCTAGGCGTGTGCCTGTACACGACCGAGCTGATTTAGTTTTTCTTTCAGTTAGTTAGTTAGCTGATTAGGCACAGCCTTGACCCGATCTTGGGATGGCGTGATACGGTGATCACGGCACATACGCGCACACTCGCTCACGTCTGATGTCGTGGGATGGCACGACCTATAAGTCCGGAGTAGCAGGGGATTTCTGTTGTAATCTGCAGCTCACTTCAGAGTCTGTATAAATAAGAGAGGAGAAGAGAAAATCTGTGCGAGATTACGCAGCACAAAAACCCTTGTGTTCTTGTTTTTAAATCACCATTACTAGTGTGAGCCACAGCCGAGAGAGCTTCGCGGTTCCAACAGTGAGCCGCTGTCTGCGAGGGAGTCGTTGTCGTGCCTTCGCATCCTCTCCTTTTCAGGTAATACGCAAGGTTGAATATCAATTGCCGGTTCTGTGAGAACTCATTTTGGGCAGTACCATAAAGTTTGGCGTTTCTACAAACATCTACGTACCATTCTTTTCTCTGCATATTTGTGCATAGAAGCATAGTTGAATATATACAGATCTGACACAAGATTTTTCTTACTATAACATTTTCATTCAGTCAATCTCTATCTAATGCTTCAGATTCTGGCAGTCACCAGCTATAAACAAGTTGTCCAAAGTAAAATGTATTTGACCTATGCCAAAAAGAGGTTAACCAGCTTCATTAATTTTTCCGTTTGCAAGGACAAAAAGACCACATTCTGGCTTCTTCCTTTTCAATTACAAGGGATGGGGTTTGGGTGTTATATAGTAACCCATTTTTTAATGTTCACTTATCTTTTTTCTTATCAGTTAACAAACATGGTTCTTCAGACATGTGGTCTTCAAGAGCTTATTTCTTAATGACCCATTCCAACAGAATCATTGGCCTCCATAGTCTGAAATCTCTAGGGCGAACATCTTCAAGATCCTGGTCCAAAACCTGTAAGGACGACCTTTTAAAAATACAAATTCTCAACTCGCAATCTAACCTCCATTATTATGCTACTATTGACCGGAACATTTTCTCGTTACCTAAATTCGTATTGATATGCTGGTTAAGAAATATCTGAATATTTCTATTTTCTGAAGAGCTTACGGGACTTTTTGCTTGAATGGTCATAATCAAAATCTATTTCTGTTTTTACTCCCAGTTAACCAACTAAATCATGATAGAAAAAATTAGACCCATAGCGCAGTGTGATATTTGGGCAAGGATCAATAATAAAAGCTTTCAATTGATGAGGTCGGGGTGCAACAATAATTATTTTCTGTTGGAGCCCTGTTGAGATGAAGTTAAAAGGCTAAATGTATTTAATTTAATTTTATATTAATATATTATATGTTATGTTCAAATCCCCAATTCGAGTCCAGATTTATTCTTTGCAATAACTACTGAGGTGCCCTATGTTTTCAGGAACTACTGTATTACTATCTTGGTATATGCATACATTACTGTCTTTTATCAGACATATTCTTGCTTTCTTGGTGTAGAACTACAGACCGATTGTTGGATGTTGTTTCAATTTTAAATATGGATCTTCCTATGAAATTGCAGTATAGGCCATGAGAATTCGTGGTGTGCTCTCACAAATTTCTGGAGTGGCGGCGGTGTTGCCGGCGCTTATTCGTTGGGGGTTGGGGGGTGCTGCCTGCTGATTGTGCTCGGCGCATCTGTCGTGGCTGCGGCTGTTTCTTCAAGACCATGTTTGTTTCTGTCGGCGGTTGCGGCTGTGCAAGTTAAAATCATGGTGTTTTGTTGTTGTACAGAGCCCCGATTGTCCTACCGCTTGGAGAATAAGAATATGTGGTGCTAAAACATTATAAGTACCTTCTTTTAACAAAGGTAATCCGAGTATTTTGTGAACGTACTGAATCGGATTTGTAAAAGTGTATAGTGAGTTGCCAATGAAAAATGTCGGCAGGACCTCGATGCATTCAAGAGGGATGTTTTTCTAAATGTGTTGTTGGCATGCTTGTGAATTAGTCGTTCCAGATTTACATATGTTTTTTTTTGCGGGTAGATTTACATATGTTTCTGACCTTATGAGATTCTAAGGACCTGGCTTCCATCGTTTCAGGTTGAATGAGAAAAACTATATGAATTGCCTGATTTTTAAAAATGTGAAAAACTAGGCGTAATAATGGCATGCATATAAAAGGAGTAATGTTACATTTCGTGAGAAGTGCACCGGATGTATGTGCCACGTTTATGTATGATCCAAAGTGGGAGGATATTCTGCTGTCTCGCGCTTCCTTGTCAGGGTGTCTTGCCAGTGATTCTACACTGGTGGCCACAATGGGTTCGGTGCCACTTTGAGCTAAGGTTGTTGGGCAAGCGCCTTCTGTAGAAACAGGCAAGTTCGTTTGGGTTACCTTTGTGTCAATTTTTCTTGCATCTGTTGTTTGGTTGTACATCCATATCATTGTTTGATCGTGCATGTGACTGTTCTAATTTCATCTCTGTGCCAATACTCTTGGTTAAATACGCAAAGGTGGTATGTTGCACGGTGTTGTGTTCATACGTTCGATTAACGAGCCTGATGATGCCATTATCGTATGAGAGAAATACGGTTCACCAGTTGAGTTTGTTAGCGTTGTCTACAGTCCTCACAGGTCCAGCTCATGGAGGCTCCACCACACTATATGAGTTGTTTCTCCCCTGATCTGTGTTTCAGTGTTACACGTATGTTCAGAGGTGAAGTAGCCGCTTTTGATGCTGATCTAAAAAAAGGATCCCAATTGGTCCATGCAAAAATAGTTAGGAGATTTTGAGCACTTTATGATTGATGTTCATATCTGGTGGTTCTATGCTTACCTTCTTCCTTCACACAAAAGGTGCATCATTGAATATGATAAGAACGATGTACCATACTTTCAGGTTGCCTTGTGGCTTCATTGTTCGTCAAAGAAAAACACAGTCCTCCCATCATGCCAAAAAAATCACGCTAACTCCGCAACATTTCGGTATTCTTCATCCAATGTTCAATTCAGATTTTTTGGTGTTTCCTATCCATGTATTCACTTATTCAGTTTCTATCACATAAGAATGTTTCCTTTCCAAAGACCGTCTCTGGTTTATGATGATTTTTTATAAGATGAGAGAGCCGCTCACTATAAATATAGGTGTTGCGCTAGCAATGCAAATATAGATACTTTGAAATCGACATTTATTGTGCTTTATACTTATTGATAAATCCCTCTCTAATAAAATTTGCCCTGGTTTATCATGATACGAAGGTTCAATGATTCAGTACGCAACACACTACAACTGCCAATGCATTCGAATTAATAATGCATTACAAGCACATGCTCCCTGATGGTTCACCTGTGGAAGCAAAAGGCCCCGTGATTGATGTTTTTTGAGCAAGGACCTATATAATATATCTGAATATAGACGTCGTTACTCTCGTCGGTAGTGAAATTTCTTGAGCGTTAAGTTTTGCACCCATCGGCGGCCTTAAACAAGAGGCGTTGTCATCTTTGTTGCCATGATGCTCGATGGAGGCAAACATGGAGGCCACCTTCAGGTGTCGTTGCTGCGTCATTCAAGATTCATGGCATCGCATAACGATGAGTAGGAACGTAGCAACTCTGATTTGTCCAAAGTGGTATTGGACTAACGATTGCCATCGTCACCCTTTGCACTTGCGATAAAACGAACCCCACTACTTGCGAGCACATCATTGGACAGGTCTAACCTCAATTACTTGAATCGCCAACCCTAACTTGACGTGTGCACAAAGCTGGACCTGCCAAGCACAAGCCCTAAATCCAAGCTACCATAATATGCTCACCTACCCAGCCTCATGAATTGTCTCTTTTGAATCCATGCGACAGGAGGTCTCTACATTCGTACAGTAATGCTTGCCTTCCTTACCCCTGGTACGTACCGTCATGATCGGCTCGGGCCCATTCTGTCGCATCTCGGTCGTTGAACCCACTACATAGATAGAAGTCTCGCCAAATTCAAGCACAAAAATAGACATGGCCCACTACTATCCAAGGCCCAACGCTGAATAAAAAACTGCTAGGAAGGCACCAATAACACGAACTGTGCGGCGAAGCGCACCCGATAGTTCTAGTTTTAACTATTTGGAGTTGTGACTCTATATTATGCTAAACATGATTGGTTTTTGTAATACAAGTTGTACATACGTTTAGTTGCTAATAATGCATACATTTAGAAATAATGCATCTATTTGTTTTTCATGTAAGTTAAAGTATGTTGTATCATCCAATTGTATGCTTTCACATGTATCCATTTGTTTTGAAAAGAGTCCAGCAGCATATATACATTTTTGTTACGTGCATGTCCCTTTTGCTTGATTATTTAATTACCATGCCTTACTGTTCCAGGTGCTAGAGACTCTTAAGAAGAAAATTAAAAAAATCGTGTTGGCCCTCAAGGAAGGGTTGCAGTGTTTGAGGAGCAGCATGCATGTAAATCTGGCTGCAATTCATGTATGTCTCTTCCTATTTATATTGTAAGACAAGTGTGTTTGAATTATCATGTAAATCTGACTGCAATTCATGGTTGATGATTATCACTATATATATTTAATATGTATCCCGTTAGGTACATATGGCCAGACAACAATTGTTCAATAGTTCTATGACTCCCAGCGAGGCTTCGGTCTCATCCTATTAATCTTGTACTCTTAGAAAAGCATGTTAGTTTTTGTCCAGTGTGTGACCATATTAGGCCTCTAGGAGGACAATACCTTGTCCTTGTGCTCCCACTGATATTTTCAGAACTTTTTAATTGAGTTTTGGTGGAAAATCACTGCTGCTAAATTTCAGATAATGAAATGTTTCAGATCATTAGGAAGTTCACTATCCAATTAGGATGCATAGGTGAAATGTGTGCATACTTACAATTTTGGTTTTTGTGGAGTTCAATTCTAAATTTTTTGATACTATAGATATCAAAACAATAACTTTGATCCAGAAATACTATTTTCCTTCTTCGCTTATTCAATTTGCCCAATGTCCCAAGAATAGGTTGAGTAAGAAACCGATTACTGTCCTTCAAACTCTTCATAGAGCAGTAGATTCGGCTGCATCATCACATGTTACTGGTATGTTGGATGAGGATCTGAATTTATAGAATAAAGAAGAAGGACTAGGGCCCGACGGTTAATACAACAAATACATCTTTAGGAGATCAATGTTTTATTCGTCTTAACGATATTCTTGTCATGGATGTGTAAACTAGGGATCCGAGGCATGCGGCCGTTGAGTTACTTCTCGCTGGTGTCATCGTGTAGGCCAGGAGCGGCAAAGACAAGGGCAGTAGTGGATCAATGATGGCATCAGTCTACTATCCTGTAGCTTATGATGGAGGCCCATCTTACCGTTTGAGGTGATTCAAAGCCCCTTATCTTATTCAAAACTTGTCATTTATGCAGTGTAGTAGAAGTTTAGTGTGTATACTCAGTATCCCCTTGGGTATATTACCATGCATGTTAAATGTCAAAGAAGCTGGTCCCTTTAGAGCTTGGTTTGGAGTCAAAAGACAAGGTATATATATCTTCAGTCTTGGTTGTGGAGTGGATTTGCAATTTGATTTGAAAACTAAAATTATGATTTATAATTGTAATATCAATTAGATGAGCTTTGAGGATTGTAATTTTCTTTCAAAATATACAAATCATGTATGTATGTTTCTATATAATATTTTTTCCAATTTGATTATGTGAGGCGAAAGCTTCTTGCCGTTACGTACACAAGTATGATGTGGTATGGACATGTTATGTTTATTTCTCTCATGTACTGATTACAGATGCAAAAGAACTCTGCTGGAGCAACTAAGGAAATAGAAAGTTCTTTTATACTTTTTACAACTTGCTGAAGGGTGTTTACAGTTTTGAATGATTAGTTGACCTAGACTTCTATTTTCTCTTCAAAGCAGAGTGCATGTTGGTACTCTTGTTGGTGACATCGATATTTTCCTTGATGGTGATCCTAGAACAAGCAAATCTCAGCTTCTCCGGTACATGCATAAACAGGTTGCAACTATCATGGGCTGCCCTATGGCCTGCTTTCCTAAGTCGTCATATCTTAGTCTTCCGTATTCCACTCATAAAGTAAAACTATCTGACTTCTACTTCATCATTGACAATATCGACCGAAGACTTGTAGGCTGGATGAGACTTCTCTCTGTGGTCGGTCGGGCAGTACTAATACATGTTGTCCTGTGACCCCTTCCATATGCTATGACTACTCTACTACTTCCTTCTTGCATGCTACAAGAATTCGATAAATGTTGTAGGGCTTTCTTTTTGTCTGATCAAGACAAGATTACGGGAGGTCAATGTAAAGTTCCCTGGAAATTCTTTTGTGCACCGTTTGTTCGAGGGGGGGGGGTATATTTTTCTTCTCTCCACCATCTAAACAAGTGCCTTTTACTATCCCACTTAACAAAAAAATACATTCTTTGAGTTCCTATAACGAAGGTCGTCACCTTACCGTCAAATATGGGTAATCAGATTAGAGATATTTAGAATCAACTCACCCTATGGAATCTAACATTTGGAATAACATTGCAAACTTGTACATAAGCATCACTATGGTGTGCGCCGGCAATGGGTCCACCACTGCCTTCTCATTAGATATGTTGGTTCCTAACTCTTAGGAAACCGTCGCAAATTTATTCCTTGTTATCTTCTCTCACTCCACTCTACCCACTACAACGTTGGCCAGGGTTCTTACCTCTCATTCTCTACAATTGGATCTTGCCCCTCACCTGACCCAGACTGTTGACACTCAACTTAACAACATCCACCTAGACTTTGTTTCCTTGAATTCGCAGGTACCAGACATACGTTTGGGGTGTCTCGATGGCAAGCCTCTGATACCCAAAAAAGTCCCTCAACGTTATAAATGGGGTGGTCAGTCTCTTGATGAATGATCGTAGAGTTGACACTATAATTGATAGGTTTGGTGAGATAGAGTATGATTGGGAACCCTTCATTGGAATTGTAATTTTTAACCAAAGCTTTCTTGCTTATGGTGATATTTCTTCATGATTTCTATGATGATCAAAATGGTTTATGATTCATTAAACTTTGAAATGGTTGATTATCCTTTCTACCATGCTCATGCTAATGGTAACATTTCGAAGATTTTGGGAAAGATTAACAATGTTCAAGTTTATTTTAAGGATCATGATATTTCAGTTGACTTCATAATTTTGGAGCCAACAACTCAATGGAACATAATTCTTGGAAGGTGAAAGAGCAAGTTTTTCCCCTTAGTGGTTTTGGAGATTGTTGGAGAAAGAAGTAGAGGAACTAACGTTGTTTATGAGTATGAACAAATGTTTAGGTTTCTGGAGAACAAAGAAGCTTGGTAGAACTTCAAGAAGAAACCCGAGGAAGTGAAGCTTTTCCTTGGGATCAGAACTTAACCAAGACCGACGACCCTAAAAATACTCTTGGTGAGCATGGCGCCTTGAAGCGAAACTCTCCGAAGAGGAAGAAGAAGCAGGAGAAAGACTTAATATTCTTTTCATAGTTCATTTTCTCTTTATTGAGTCATAGGACAGTCGTACTATCAAGAGGAGATAGTTAGTTGAAACTTAAAGTCGAAGTTAAACTGCTCATCTTGTAACCGAACGAAGTGAGAGTTTCAGAGGAGAAATATTATTGCTTCAAGCTATTATTCGAAGACAAAGTCGCAATACTTTTCGTCTTCGAAAAAGAACTCAAACAGTGAGTCAACTTTTCGTGCTCCTCAAGAAATGATGCGACTTAATGGGTCACATAGGTCATTTCGCCCTTGGGATCACCACCTATAAATATCCCACACTGGCCCGACAATTTGGGTTGGCTGTTCCGTGATTGTTCTCTGGCAAAGAGAGATTTGTGAGCATGCCAAGGAAGATACTATAGCCAAATACTTGAGGGTTCCCAAAATTATAAGTCTCATTGAATTGTGAAGATTCACGATGACTTAGGTTGAGATTAGCTAGCCTTTTATCCTAGAGGTCTACAAGTCTGCTAGACGATTAGAGGTTTACCTTCAGCAAGCGAAAAAAATTGTCGTTGCAGAGGTTAGTTTGTTAAAGGTTTCAGAGATCGCCTGAAGTATCTACCTCGAGTGAAACTACCCAAACTCAAGGAGTTTGGTGTAGTGGAGAATAGGACAGAGTGAGCTTTGCTCCTTTGTTCAATCACAAGTCCCACCAACTAGACGTAGCACTTTGCAGAGTGTGAACTGGTTTAGCAAACATCATTGCGTCAAACAAGCTCGTTCTAAGTTCAGTACTACATTTTGTCTATTAATTATTGCATGATTAGCTTCGATGTTTAGTTTCAGTTGAAGTATTTTTTTCATGTTTTACTTCGGTTCCCAGTAGTCTGTGCCTTTTCTCTGTTGTTGCATTTCTCATTCTGCTGTTGTGTTGTTTCTCTATCTAATTTGCACCAAAAATTTGAAGAGACCATTCACCCCCTCCTCCACTGGTCCTTCTTGCCTTTTAGTTGGTATCAGAGCTAGGCACTTCCTACCCTCTGTTTTTCTAGGATTAATCGCTGGAGTGTGTTCAAGAATGGACGTTACAGTTGTGTGATCTGGTGAACCCATTCCCAAATTTGATGGGAAGGACAATGCTCTCTAGAAGGACAAAATGATGCGAAACATTAAGGCTATTGCTCGAGAAGCTTGGCGAATCATTAAGGAAGGAGTTCGTTCTTGTTATGGATGCTGCTCGTCCAACTAACAATTAGAAGAAATTGTTGTTGTTGGCCAATCAAGCTTAGGTGTTCATCACCAATCATCTACACCGTGGTCAGTATGAGCGAGTGAAAACCATCGAAGCTTCAAAAGAACTCTGGGACTACATGAAGAAGATTGGTGAAGGTGTTACCACCTATAAGGATGCAAGGATTGACACTCTTCGAAGCAAATTCCATAGATTCGAGCATCTCAAAGGAGAAAACATGATTCCACCTTCAACAGACTGCGCAACTGATACATCTCAAACGTATCTACTTTTCCAAACACTTTTGCTATTGTTTTTCCCTCATTCTTGCATGATTTGAACTAAACTAACCCGGACTGATGCTGTTTTCAGCAGAGACGCCTGTATGGTTTTATTGTGTGCATGAAAATGGATTTTTAGGTATCTCGGAAAATTCCCAAAAAAATCAGGAAAAATCCACGCACCCAAAGCTTCCACAAGCCAAAAGTGGGGCCAAAGGGGGCCACAGGGGCTCCAGGCGCCCTGCTGGCGCGGCCCCACCCCTGGCCTCGCCGGCTGGCCGCCTGGGGTATTCCCCCCTCCTCTGGTTCCCTACCAAGGCCCCTATTTATTCTCGTGACGGGAAAACCCCAGAACAGAAGTTGTTTTCCCAGTTTTCGCCGCGGAGCCGCTGCCACCCTCTATTCTTATCCGGGAGGGCTAATATGGAGGCTGTTTTGGCCTCCGGAGAGGGAAGATCATCGTCATCGTCATCACCATCACCACTCCATCATCCCTCCATGACTTCTCTTCACATGTGTGAGTAATTCCCTGCTGTAGGCAAAGGGGATGGTAGGGATTGGATGAGTTAGATCAAGTAATAGTTTGTCAGATTGTTGGGGGCATGTTGCCTATCATCTACTTTGGTGTTTATCATCTTTGATACAACTTGTTTCTCTTAATGCTTGTCACTTTGGGCCCGAGTGTCATTTTTTCAGATCTAAACCACTTGTGTTTTCATGAGTATATTTATGTTCTTGATCCTATCTATGAGATGTATGCACCTATTATGGTCCGGAACCGGCGATCCCAAAGGTGACAGCTTGGGACACCAAAGGGGATGGTCCATAATTTGAGGATTTCATGTATCCATTGATTTTATTGCTTTGTTCCGGTGCTCTTTGACAGGAGGACCTTAATCTTCATAAGTTCCCTTTGGCCCCGTTCGTAGTGGGATGGTAGGAAAAAAGTTGTTGTGCAAGTTCTTATTGCAAGCACGCACAACTACCTACAGGATACATGCCTAATGTTTGATATTTTCCTAGATGATCATTGCTTTTCTGTGTGCCTTGCCCCGTGTTAGAATCTATTACATGTTCCCTCTTATCCATGCAGAGACCAACCATCCATCTCCCTAGATTACAGTATTTTAATCCTGATGGTTAATAGTAGTTCGTTTTTGCTGTTTTACTTTCGTTGTCGCCACTACCACTATCATATCACAGTTGCTATTAATATTTTGCTGCAAGCAAGTATATTTCAGGTGCGGTTGAATTTACAACTCAACTGTCAAAGCTTATAAATACTCTTTGGCTCCCCTTGTGTCGAATCAATAAATTGGGTTATCTTACCCGCGAAGAGTATCTCGATCCCCTATAGTTGAGGGTCATCAGCAACATCTCAGGCAAGCTGAAACCCCTTGGTACTACTGATATTACAAACAACATGGTGGTCAGTACTTTGCTCCGGTCAATGGATGATTCCTTTGCACACCTTAGATTGATGATCGAGATAACTGATTTTGTTTATCTGATAATTGAAAGTCTCAAGACCCATGAGGTGGAAGAAGATAAGCGTCGCGAAGTAAATGGCTCGAGCAGAATATCTCATGCACTGAAGGCAAATGCTTCGGTGGATTCTTCTTTAGAAGTTGAATCAACATATGCATGTGAGTTTGATGATCCTCAGAGTATTAGGAAAGATCTCGCCTTTGTCATGAAGCGCTTCAACAGATTCCATAAGAAAAACTGATCTCCAAAGAAGAACTCCCCATCAAGGCACTCAAGCAATTCCTCTCGACATTGTTCTCCTATAAGAAGTTGTTCATCAGCGAAGGAGAACTCATCCTACAAGTGCAAGAAATCTGGTCACTATGTGGGAAGCTGAAGCTAAATCCAAGTATGGAAAGAGAAAAATCCTCTAGCAAACCATATAAGTCAAGCGAAAGTTATGACTCGAAGAAGTATGAGTCCAAGTCCAGAATGGAAAAGAAAACTGATTATGATGATGATAAGAAAAAGAACTATCGTAAGAAGCACGAGAGTTTCTCTTCAAAGTCACATTCCTCACGCCAAATAAATTCTCACCGAGCGAAAGCTTAGCTGGGAAAAAGATGAACTCCAAATATGAAGCCTCTGGGTCTGAAGCTGAATCCGAGCGACACTTAGGTTCTGGATTGGCTTTCGCTTCAACTCTTGTCTCGAGCTCTTTCTTCACCAACAATAGCGGTGAAGACGAAGCTCCTTCATCCTGCTTCATGGCCAAGGCCCCAAAGGTATTATCCACGAAAGTAAACTATGATACTTATGGATGTTCAACATATGAAAGTGACTCAAAGATTAGTTACTGGTGTCTCTCATGGTTCAACTAGGCTCTCATGATAATATTGATTTTTCGTTGTTGATGGCTCATCATATGAAAATGTCACAAAGATTACTTACTAGTGTCTCTTAAGAGTACGAAAATGGCTCTCGAAACATTGAAAGAGGCTCAAGTACTGGTGTCTCTCATGGCTCAACTAGGCTCTCAAGATAATATTGATTTTGTTCCTCTGTGTTTAACTTGCATGGAACAAAGTAAAATTGATTCAACTGTTGGATCTTTGAAAGGAAAATAAAAATATTATTTATGATGCTAATCCCTAGATCGAGGAAAATCTTGCTGTAACCGAGGAACTCCTCAGGTTGAAATCCTTATTTGAAACATGAATTTTTAAGAGTATACAAGGACACTATTACATGTGCGGCATTCTCAATACGGCAATTATTCACATGAACCCTCAACGACAAGGTGTTGGATTTGAAAGGAAAATGAATCCATATGGTACCTATTGGGAACCTGAATAGTATGCAAAAATAGTATGGGTACTAGCAAAGGAAAAGACCATTGACATAGCTAACCTTTCATGTTTCAACTTCAAGATCAACACTGCTATTGTTGATGAGTCACTTGATTCGGACTACAAGTTGATCAAAGATCAAGATGGAAAGGATTCTGCTTTTACTCGCCATTATCCTAACCCTCCTCTGAGGATAAACTATGCTCATAACTGTAATGTTTCTTCTCGTAACAATACAACTGGTCCTGTGAAGGCTTCTGCCTCTTCTAAGTCACCTTCTCAGATTTGAGTGGTTAAGAAGAACTAATTATTCTACATGACTATGTATTTGGTGGATCCCATCGGGTCATGGCAAGTGGTTGCACTAATCATATGACCGGAGACAAACAAAGAGTTGTTCACAAAAGAAAAATTCACTGAATTCTCTCAGAGATATATTACATTCGGTAACAACAATGAAGGAAAGGTACTTGGTTTGGTTAAGGTTGCAATAACCAAGGATAAGCATACTGATAGAGTCATGCTGGTTCAGTCCCTAGGATTTAACCTCATGTCTATTTCCAATCTATGTGACATGGGTATGCTTGTTTTGTCCTCGGCTTCTCGGTGTGTAGTATTCATGAAGGATGATTATACATTTTTTCTTCGAGGGCTACAGAAAAAGAGATTTATATATTCTGGGTTTCTCTTCAGGCCCTACTGTTCCCACCTTCTTAATGGTAAATGCTATAGAAGGCGGCTATGTCACGGAAGACTTGGTCAAGAAGAAACATATCATTGGCCTTAACGAAGTTAAATTTGATAAGGATCGTATCTGTGTTGCCCGTGAAGCCGGGAAGATAGAAAATAAATATTATTCAGCAAAGACAATCATGACCACTACTCTTTGATGACCCACAAGAGTAGGGGATCACAACAGTCTTCGCGGGTAAGAATAACCCAATTTATAGATTCGACACAAGGGGAGCCAAAGAATATTTATAAGATTTGACAATTGAGTTATCAATTCAACCGACCTGAAAGATACTTGCTTGGCGACAATTTATTAGTAATAACGGTGCGATAGTAGTAGCGGTGGCAATGGAAATAGTGATGGAAAAGCAATGAAAGTAACATCGGTAAATTAAAGGAACTAGTAACAAGTAGGATTAAAACACTGTAGGATGAGGGATGGATGATTGGGCGGTTCTTGGGTAAGATATATCATGTAGTAGATTTAACACAGGGAAAGGCTCACAGAAAAGTAATGATCATCTAGGCACATATCAAACATTAGGCATGTATCCCTAGAGTAGTTGTGTGTGCTTGCCATAAGAACTTGCACAACATCTTTTGTCCTACCATCCCACTATCAACGGGGACAAAAGGAACTTATGGAGATAAAGGTGCTCCTGTCAAAGAGCACCGGAATAAAGCATTACCAATCTATGGATACATGTAATCCTCAAGTTATAGTGCATCCCCTTTGGTGTCCCAAGCTGTCAACATTGAGATCGCCAGTTCCGGACTATAACAGGTGCATAAAACTTGTAGATAGGTAATGCTTCAAGCATTAACAGTAACAAGATGCAAAAAAGATGATAAACATCATAGTAGATGATAGGCAACATGCCCCTAACAATTTTACGAACTATTACATGATAAATCTCATCCAATCCCTACCATCCCCTTTGCCTACAACATCGAATTACTCACACATGGATGGGGGAAACATGGAGGGATGATGGAGTGCTGATGGTGATGAATTCCCCTCACTAGAGGCCAAAACAACCTCCAAATTAGCTTCCCCGAAGAAGAACATAGGTGGCGACGGCTCCACGACGGAAAACTGGAATATGGGTATCTCTTTCAGAGTTTCCTCATCGCGAGTAAATATAATAGCCAAAGGGGGGCCTCAGGGGAGGTGCCACCTGTCCAGGCGACCTGAGGGCGCGACCAGGCCCTGGTCGCGCCCTCTGGTCGCCTGGGCCAGAGGTGGGCCCCCTTTGGGTGCGCTTCTCGCTCCGGGAGTCTTATGGAACAAAAGATTATTGTGAGTTTTCTGAGATACTTTATTTTTATCCCTTTTCTGCACAAAATCAGACATACAAGCAACTCTGCAGAAAACAATGTCAGTCCGGGTTAGTTCTATTCAAATCATGACAGAATGAGGTCAAAACAATAGCAAAAGTGTTTGGAAAAGTTGATACGTTTAGGATGTATCATCGTCCACTATAAATCCTTCTTATGGATTTATTCGGTCCCAAAAATTGTGCAAGTTTTGGGGCTAATAAATATGGTTTCGTAATTGTCGATGATTTTTATCGCTTCACTTGTTTTTTTTGTAGGTAACAAGATCAAGGTCGTGGAGATATTCAAGGGTTTTTCCAAGAGAGCACATAATGAATATGAACTCACATTGAAGCATAGCCGAAGCGATAATGGAATTCAATTCAAGAACACTTGATGGCGTGGAAGTGATAATGGCTTCTAGCCCTTCGTTGCTTACCCCAAGTGGAAGGTGAGATGTAGGATAGCAGCAAATTTCCCCTATGTATAGGATAGGGTTTGTCTCCCGTAGGACTCCGGAAGTGAGAAGTAGGTTATCAACGGCGCAATTGACGCGGACCTGCACACGACACAAATAACTTTGCTCCCAACGAAGTTCAGAGAGGTTGTCAATCTCTCCGGCCTTGTTGTTCACAAAGGATCAAACGCAAGGGATAATGATAATGGTGATAGCAGCTAGAAAGTAAAAGCAGGAAAATAAATGAGCGTGTAAATAGTGATGAGAATATGGACCGGGGTCCCGTGATGTTCACTAGTGATGTCTCTCTCCCAAAAGACGATAAAACTGCTATGCGAGGTAAACAAATCACAGCTGGTCAATTGGCAGGATTAAAAGCGCACCGCAATGCTAACTATGCTACAAAGAAAGGACGAGGATCAAAAGCATGGGCGGTACGCAAAAATAAGTAGACCGAAATCCAACTACATCTACTACTAGTCGTCCACCTTGAGATGCCTATCCAGAACACCTCGCTGGTATTAAGTTGCGAGTCCCACCCAAAGTGTAAACCCAAATAAACAGACAACTGCATTAAAAGAACTTTCCGTAAAGTAAACAATCCTTGTAACCGCAGTTACAAGCACCGTTGTTTTCCCCCTTGTGGCAACATCACATCCCCTAGACTCATGTTTCTTTCACTCAAGCTAGTCATAAAGGGGCATGAACCCACAATCGAGCATAACCTTCCCTGTTGGAGTCACTACCTACTACTTGGCCAAAGCAATAAACAGCAACGGAGAACATGCAAGAATTACTCAAGAACATAAATATAAAAGATAGAAACCAAATATATTACTCAATCACAAACTGAACATAGTCTCATAATCCATCAGATCCCAGCAAACTCAGCATAGCAACAACAGAAAATTACATATGTGCCTCGATCATGTAGGGAAGCTCACGAGGTCTAATCCATGAAGAACAAAGAGGGGAGGAGAACATCACATAGCTACTGATCACGGACCCATGGTCCAAGGTAGACTACTCACGGATCATCCGGGAAGCGTCCATGGTGGAGGAGAAGCTCCCGGAGGTCAATCCTCCCTCCGGCAGGGTGCCGGGAAGAGGTCTGCTGGCGCTCCCGATCTTGGAAGCGCGACAGCGGCGGAACAGAGGCAAGATCGCGAAAAATGGTTCTGCCTTCAGAGGTTTCGCATCACGGAGAATATATAGGCGAAGGGGGGAAGCCAGGGGGGCCACCATGGGTCCAGGCGCCCCCCTGGCGCGGCCAGGCCCTAGGCCGCGCCAGGTGGACGGCTGGGTCCCTGGTGGTGGCCCTCTGGCCCCACCCAAGTGCTTTCGGAAGGTTCCTTCACGCTGATTTTTATCTGATTTTCCCGAATTTTTGGAGCACTTTTAATATGGGGGGAAACTGAAAAATAAAAACAGCAGAAAACAGGAAGTTTCATTGTGGTGCACTGAGTTAATAAGTTAGTCCAAATATGATCAAAAGTGTATGAAAGTGTGTCTATATCATAGCAATATCACATAAAACATGCATGGAGCAAGCAGAAATTATAGATGCGTTTGGGACGTATGAACATCCCCAAGCTTAATTCCTACTCGTCTTCGAGTAGGTAAATGATAACAAGCATAATTTCTGTGGTGACATGCTAGCAACCATATAAGAAGTTTGAAAGTAAAGGAATAAAGGTATGTAATTCAATTCAAGTCATAAAAAGAAAGAGTCTATATTAGCATTGAAACAAGCAAGATAAGAATATTTAGGTGCAAGAGCTCTCGCTGTCCGTGACTCGAATGTCTCCAGATGGTGTTTGCATGCAAGAAGGGGGATGGGAATACGAGAAAATTGTTTTTGTTGAGAACTCAATCTACTAAAGTTTCACACTTGGTCTTCTTTGGAATCTTATCTTGACTCGTCCCCAGACCACTAGTCAGGTACAAGTCAATTTGATCCATTCATTTTCGATATTTTGAGCAATCATGCAATGGATGAGCGTAAGCACGAGAGTTGACACTTATGATGGCGAAGAGAGAAATATGGTGGAGGCGGAAGACAAAAAGGGTGAGAAAGGCTCACATCAATGAGGACAATCATAGGCGAGAAAGCCAAATGATAGATATGATGTGAGCAGTAGGGATTGCCATGCAACGGATGCACATATGAGCTAAGGTAAGATTTCCAATGGAACTAGTGGGGTGCATCTAACTTGCTCGCTCATGAAGACCTATAGCTCGTTTGAGGAGGCTCATCCTTGGAATATGCAAGCCAAGTTCTATAGTGTGAAGGTCCCCATATAGCTATATGCATAAATGATCATCTCTATGGAGCACAAAGATATAGAGGGATTACGAGTGTGGATCTTTAAAAAGGAATAGTAGTGTTGCCCCTTTCTCTCTTTTTATTTCTTTTTCTCCTTTATCTATTTTTTTCTATTTTTTTGGTGGCCTCAGTGGATGTTTCTATTTAACACTCATTTATCCTATTTCTGATCTTTAAATTTTGCCCACTTTGTGATCTTTTCCTCACATAAGGGAAACACTCTATTTTACAGGAATTATAGAAGATATTTCACACTTTACAAGGTACTCAACATAAAGAAGATTTAGCTATCATGATGTATGCAAATGTATGCTCTGCCAGTGTAGCAGGAACATGTATGACATGAAGATCAAGTCATGAAGAGGTGGATGTTGCATGGCAATATATCTCGGAAAGGATATGGAAATGCCTTGGTAGGTAGGTATGGTGGCTGTTTTGAGGAAAGATATAAGGAGGTTTATGATGACAAAACGTATCATGCCAAGGGTTTGGATGCACCGGCGAGGTGGATGCCAACTCTCGGAGTGAGAAAAGGGCAATGCACGATACCGAAGAGGCTAGCAAATATGAGGAGGTGGAAGTGTCAAATTTCAATACTTACATTATGTAAGGCCCGATATGCGGTACTATTCCATATCTCGATGTTTCCATCCAGATCCGGGGACGAAGCAAATATCGGTCCCACCGCGACATATGACAGAGTCATATGCCCCGGATTTCCAACATGATATCACAACATTACAGATACAAGATACAACATCTCATACAATCGGCATACAACTGCCTCAAATACAATACAACATCGGAAGATATATGTGTGAGTACAGACTACAAGCAAATGCCTAGTGGCAAAGAGAAAAACATCGGTCCCCATAACCACACGGGTCCAGGCTCTCCGCCGGGATCCGCCTAACTAGTCGTCGTCGAGTCTCCACGTGAAACGTCGATCACCATACATGTTGTCTATCAAGAACGCTGAAAAGAGTTTGGGGGTAGTATCATGAGTACAGAGGTACTCAGCATCCAACTGTAGTGGTCATCTGACCCAGCAAGGACTTCATCACTCGTCATTCTAGGACAACTAGTAGTTTACGGTAAGGATGGGGTAAGTGGTGAGGTTGCTGCCACACTAGCATTTATGAAGTGGCTAACGATCTAGAGAGTAAGATAAGAAGCCAAGAATTCGATGAGGAATCGCCTCCAACAAGTCTGATATCCACCTACTACGCAAACATAACACCTATCCTATCCTTGTCCTCCTCTTCGCATCCCGACGAAGAAGAAGCAGTCAAGGCACACACACACATTGATCAAGTTATATTAAGATTATCTCAGTTGTTGTTGTCTATGAACAAGGACTAGGTCTCAAGTCGCCCATAACCGTGGACACGGCTTCTCGAAAAGATTTAACCCTGCAAGGGTGTACCAACTGCCCATTACGAGGCGTCGCATGCTCGCCCATCTCTCTCAGTTGCTACCCATCATAGGCAACCATTTTATGATTTAGTTCCAAGATATCTGAAACGACAGGTCCCTCTAACTAACAACGCACAAATCCGGGTGGCCCCCGGGGAGTCGACACCCAATCCAAAAGCTGGCCACGCTCTCGGATCGGACTCTTCTGTAAGGCTAAGGTCGGGAAATCACACCTGACATCAGGGGACCCCTAGCTCACCAAGTGTGGACCAACAGAGGAACTAAGTCTCCGCTGGCCCTAGTTATTTGAAAACTATTGGCAGCTGACCAGCACACACATGGTTTCAAATGGTAAATCAGCTTGGGGCACCTCTAGAAATGTTTGAAGCTAGGTAGGTAAGAAGAGGGGACCCCATAGCATCCCACACGTGGTTAGGCACGCTCAGTCTTAAAACCAATACCCGGAACTCGGATCCTAGGTGACTCGAATGGAACAAAGCGTCGGGGCGGGATAGCCTAGACCTTCCATCCTTCGTCGAATATAGTCAACATTCATAATAATCATATCATCAACAACAATATAATAATGTGATATCCCAAACCAAGGAGTAACAGGGTAACATCGTAGCATCCTAAGCATGCATACTAAGCAGGGGCTGAGCAACGAGAAATAGTAACATAGCAGTAAATGGTTTGCTGGGAAGGGACATGGCTGTATCGGTTTGAAAGAGGTTGTAAACATGTGGTAGGATCAAACAACGAACCTATCCTAGACTAGCATGCAGACCGATGGTTGAAATAGAATGGATCATAAGTAATGTATAGTCCTTGCCTGTTGATAAGTCGGGTTCCGAAGGTGTAGTGGGTCGCAAGCTCGCATCGTCTCCGAAGGTACCCGCGGGAGCACACAAGAGGGTAAACACTGGAAAGACAATCAAAGAACAATAACTCTATTACTACGGGGAAACACAAGATCAAGAAGACATCACACGACACGGCAACGCGATACGGATCTATCGTCGAGAACGGTTACTAACAGTTTAAGTGGAGTACTCGTCACACACGACGAATACCGCACGTTTACGGTGGTTCAAGCTGCTTAGCTACAGGTGATCAACCAATGTTTATTAACATGGAAAATCAAGCAATAATGGCATAGCACACAAACATGTCAAGAGGTGAAGCACAAAGTAAACTATCTATGCTAGTCAATTTAAGTGAGGCACAACCTAAACATGGCATAACACTAAGTGCCGCACGATGATTAAAAGATTTGGTACTGTTCTTCCCTAAACCATGTTTTAGGTTGGTTAACAACAGCAAACAATAGCATAAACACAAAGTACACGAAAAACTAATCAAGTTACATATAAGGCACACTCCAAACGGAGTTACGGTTAAAAAGATATAAGCAAAACAAGTTACGGGCACAATCTGCAAACATCAGGAAGCACACTTTAGAGCAATGCATAAACAGGATAATCAATGCAAACATGCTTACAAATGACATGGAACTAAAGTAGACATGACAGGGAAGGCATGGCTAAAAGAATCATGCAAATAGGCATCATAGATCAAAAGATATTAAGCATGCAACATGGCATCGCAAAGTAACAGACTTAGTGAAAAACAGAGGTGGCTGTCAAAAACAGCAGCATAGCAACTTTGGAGCTCAACAACTATATGAACAGAAAGCATATCATGACAATGCAATACATATAATGAAAGTAGACATGATGCTTAAACAAATGCAATTGGAATCACTCAATTCCGATAAACGGTTGCGACACACTCGTCGACCGAAGTTGCAACAAAATATAAACAGCAGCACTCTAACAGCAGGGTAGCTACTTTGGAGCAAGATACAATCATGATGCAGCAAGCAATTATGGCATATGAATGCATGGAACTGAAGTAGAAACAATGCTTAACAGGATGCAAAAGGAATCAATCAATTCCTATGAACGGTTGCGAAGCAATCATCACCCGAAGTTTCAATAAAGCAACAGTTTCAGACAGTTTAAAAGCAATAGTTGCAATTAACGATCTGATGCCCTGTTTAGCACACAATTACACAATCAAGATGACCTCAAATGCAAATGCTCACAAAAGATGAATTGAAGTGCACACAAATCTGAGCAACTTTCGTTTTGGGGGCACGTTCATCGGAGCTACGTATTACTAGCAAACTACATCGCAAAAACAGATCAGCAGCAATTAATAATAAAGGACTTAGCAGAAATAAAGCAGCAGAGAAAAAAAACGGGCGCTCGGGCCTCTTCTCACCCCTATCGGGCCGAAGCCCACTGGCTGCTGGAGGGGGGCCTGGCGGCTGGGCCTTGGGCTGGGAAGCCGGCTGGGTGGGCCGCCTGGCCGAGCTGGCCCATGTGGGCGCGCTGGGAGCCGGCCCAGGCCGGTGGCGGTGGTGGCCTCGTGCCTCCCGCATGGGACACGCCACGGCGGCGCTCGCCGGCGAGCACAGGCGGTGCTCCGACGAGGTACGGGGCTGGCGCGGTGACGGAGGGGGCCGGGAGCAGCGGGATCGGGGCGACGAGGTGCGCAGGGCGGCGGCCTGTGAGCCCCGAGCTCGACGGCGGCTCGGCGAGCTCCGGCTCGTCTCCATGGCGCGGCGACCGCGTTTTCCTGAGAGGGAGAGAGAGCGGAGTGAGAGGCAGAGGAGAAGGGAGAGGAGAGGGAGGTCAGGCGCGGGGAGGAGAGGAAGGGAGGTGGCCGGCGGCTGGCTGCTGCTTCTGGCCGGCTCCGGCGGCGGCTTCGGGCCCGGGCGGCGGCTGCGGTTGGTGAGGAGAGAGAGGAGAGATGCTGGTGGAGGGGAGACTCGATCTGGGCCGTCAGATCGTGAGATATGACAATCCAGATCGTAGGAGGCAGTTTTCCAGATCTGAGGCTAGGGTTTGTTGCGAAAATTGGGAATTTTGGGCCAGATCTGAAATTAGAGAGGGGGGTGGCTGCAAATTGTGGCTAGGGAAACCCTAGAAAGAGGTGGGAGTGTGGTGGTCTTTATATAGCCCAGGTGGCTGGCAGTTTGCAAAAACATCCCCGGTTTTTCTCTCGCGCGCCCGGTGCTCACGTTTCTGACCGCCGGGGGTCCGCAGGACCTCCGATTCGGGTAAAACTTTGAACCACGCGATCAGTGCGTCGATCCGGAGGCGTTCACCTCGCGCTGGAACCGTTCCGAAAACACTTTCCGACGCGCTATAAAAATAATCCGTTTAATTATTAAACGGGGTTTTCGTTCCGTTGGCTGCGGCTGGTCTCGTGCGGTTTTCGCGACGGTGATCGGGTGAAACCCGGTGTCGCAAAGGTCGAGTGTCAGGGTGGCAAGGGTCGGTATCCGTTCGGTACGAGATAAGAGGGGGGGAAATAATCGCCGATCGATAAATCGCGCATGCAAACACCACAAACAAATCAGACAATCAAACAATTCACACCGAAAACAAATTTTTTAATTTTTGTGAAATCTGGGCTGTTACACATTAGTCCAAAGAACTCATGCACTTATTATCGGTAACTCTCAATCTAATGAGGAGGTTCACAAAGAGACAAGTACCCCGAGGAGGAGTGTATGGGGGTTTGGTTATCCTTGCGCATCCTCGACTCATGGTACGTGAGTGTACTCTAATATCCGATCCCTGAAAAGATTAGTGATCCATCTAGTAGCTAGAGTTCTCAACAAATTTTTGTAGGTTTTGAAAATAAGCACGGATTGCCCAAAATACGACACCTATCACTAATAGGCTAGAGCTCTTAATACCAAAAGTTCAAACATTACTCACAACAATACCTCAAAACTATTGCAAGTTACTACTACAATTGAATGGCAACCTCAATTGCCTACTTCCAAGACAAGACACAACTCAGTGCAACAACCGACTCTCTTAACAAGATAAACATGAAAACTAAAGAGAGTTCCAGCAACATCCTAGACAAATCCTAAAGCTCTTGAAAAAGATAAACATGAAAACTAAGAGTCAAACATGGCAGCAGCTATGAAAAGATAAAGAACACACAACAGAAGAAAGATAGGCATGAAAAATCCTATGATGTGTTATAGTTGGAAGTGGAGCGTGTTTCTCTCCCACACAAAGTAAGCTGGGGTCTAACTTGTATGAACATCAAGCAAAGCTAAAGAAAACTAAAAAATAAACCTAAGATCAAGACGCTCCAAGAATAGCACATAACGCATGAAGCGATAAAAATATAGTGAGACGGAGGATGCGCTGATGATTGTTTATGGAGAATGGGATGCACGGGGGCATCCCCAAGCTTATATGCTTGAGTCTCCTTGAATATTTATTGGGGATGCATGGGGGCATCCCCAAGCTTGAGCGTTTGACACTCTCGGATCTTCTTTCATCATCTTCCCTCGCACACTTGAAAACTCCCTTCATACATAACTCATCTTAAGATGATTAGAGAGGTTAGTACCCTTAATAAAATAATTTCCCCACTGGAAATAAAGATATTCTTGAAGAGCTACTGTTTCTCAAGATTTCCAAAAGGTTTTTGCAAAGAAAAAGCAAGCTTAAGGTTTGCAAAAGTAAGGAAAGGCAAAACGTGGCAGCATCTGTGAAAAACAGAACAACAGGTAGTAAATAATTTTTTCGGGGTACTTCTACAACTCAAATAAAAAAACTCAGAACTTATGAAAGTTTCAAAATTGTATAGAGCATGCTGTATAAAAAATTCAGCTTGAAAATATGAATTAGTGATTTTTTTTTATTTTTTCTGTCAACCAGACATAATCTGTTTTCTGGACAGCATGTCATAAATTTTGCTTCCCTTATCATAAGAGGCTAAAACTTGGCACAAAGCATGAAAATAAAGATAAAATGATGTTGAAATAGTAGTAACAATCATCAAGACCACTAAAAATAGAAGTAATAACATCTTAGGTTGCCTCCCAACAAGCTCTTTCTTTTACGCCTTTAATCTAGGCATAAAGCAAAAGAAGAATCAAGTTTTATCAAGAGAGAGAGAATAGCTAGCCCGTGTAACGGACTCAAAAAGTAACTTAATCTTCTTTATAGGGAAGTGTTCCATCCCCTTTTTAAGAGGGAATTGAAATTTTATATTCCCCTCTTTCATGTCAATAACAGCACACCCGGTGCAAAGAAAAGGACGTCCCAAAATAATTGGACATAAATATTCACACTTTATATCCATAATAGTGAAATCAACGGGAACATAATTGTCATTGACGATGATAAGAACATCGTCGATCTTCCCCAAAGGTTTCTTTACGGAAGAATTAACGAGATGAACACCAAAAGAACAAGGATCAAAAGGTTTCAATTTAAACATATCATACATTCTTTTGGGCATAACGGAGGCACTAGCTCCAACATCACATAAACCATAGCAAGAGAAGTTATTCAATTTAATTTTAATCCTTGGATCCCAACCATCCTCTAGCTTCCTAGGTATGTAGGGTTCTATTCTAAGCTTCTCCTCCCTAGCTTTGATAAGAGCATTAGTGATATGATCCGTGAAGGCAAGATTTAGTGTGCTAGTGTGGGGGTCTCTAGACATTTTGTGTAGCAAGCAAATAACTTCTGAGAGGGCGCAGCTATCAAAATCAATGTCACTACTATCAAAGGTGGTAGTGGTGTCATCTAGGATTACTTGTTTGAAAGCTTCTATGTTCATAGAAGTTTATTTTTCTATCGTTGAGGTATTAGCATCACCATTGATAGGTCCAATGGGACTAGGAGTGTGTTGGGTGCTAATAGTTTGGGTATCCTCAACAATTTGGATAGTAGCAACTGTGTGGTGTGTAGGAAGGCTCTTAATTCTATCCTCTTCCTGTTTTTCTCTAGCCCATCTTTCTTTAAGTTTAGCCATCATCCTCATATTTTCATTAATTTGCAATTGGATAGCATTAATAGGAGTGGCCTTATTCTCCTCAAGGGGAGAGGTTCTAATTTTAAGCATCTCAACATCAAGGGCTAAGCTATCTACCTTCAAAGAGAGATTATCTAATTTGATTAGTTTCTCTTATACACTCTTATTGAAGGCTTTTTGGGTAGTGATAAAGTCTCTAAGCATGCTTTCTAATTCAGAAGTGGGGTTCTTGTTGCTAGGATAAGTGTTGTTGTGTCCATAGTTGGATGGAAACGGTCTAGGATTGATAGCAAAATTACCCCTATAAGCATTATTGTTGAAGTTGTTTCTAGCAATAAAGTTCACATCTACTTGTTCTTGAGGAACCAAATAATTTAAAGGAACATCAAGAGGATCAATAGAGGGTTGCTTGATAAGTAGAGACATAATGAAGTCAACTTTTTCATTTAGGGAGGTAATCTCCTCGACAGAGTTTACCTTCCTACTTGTTGGAGCGCGTCCGGTGTGCCATTGGGAATAGTTGGTCATCATCTCATCGAGAAGTTTTGTGGCAGCACCAAGTGTTGTTGACATAAAGGTTCCTCCCGAGCCGAATCTAACATGTTTCGCGAGGTAAAGTTCAAGCCTGCATAAAAAGTCTGGATAACCATCCAAGTAGTCAAACCATGTGTAGGTCATTTATTAACAAGAGATTTCATTCGTTCCCAATCTTGGGCAACGTGTTCATTATCCAATTGCTTAAAATTCATAATGTTGCTCCTCAATTGGATAATTTTACCAGGTGGGTAGTACTTCCCAATAAAAGCATCTTTGCACTTATCCCAAGAATCTATGCTATTCCTAGGCAAAGATAAAACACACCATTCTCGTAATCACACGGTTTAAGGCTCTCCGCCGGGATCCGCCTAACTAGTCGTCGCCGAGTCTCCACAAAGGCGTCCAGAAGAAAGATCGTCGAGCTCCTCTGAAGTCCAAGATCGTTGCATAACGTGCGTAGAAGAGAAAAGAAAGAGGTGAGCTATATGAAAAGTCTTGTAACTAACTTCTCACAGGTAAGATGGGGGTAGTGGTGAGGTTGCAGACGCACTTGCAATATATGAGTGGCTAACAGTCTATTTTAGAGTAAGATGAGAACCAAGCATTTGATGAGCAATCGCCTCCAACATGTCTTGCTATCAACTACTTACGCAAACATAACACCTATCCCATCCTTGTCCTCCTCTTCGCATCCCGACGAAGAAGAAGCATTTCAAGGCACACACACATTGATCAAGCTATTAAGATTATCTCAGTTGTTGTTGTCTATGAACAAAGAGTAGGTCTCAAGTCGTCCATAACCGTGGACACGTCTTCTCGAAAAGATTTAACCCTGCAGGGGTGTACCAACTGCACATTACAAGGCTCCGCACGCAAACCCATCTGTCTTAGTTTCTACCCATCACAGGAAGCCATTTTACGATTTAGTCCCGAGATCTCCGAAACGACGGGTCCCTCTAGCTAACAAGGAACAAATCTGGGTGGCCCCCGGTGAGTCGACATCCAACTCAAAAGCCGGCCGCGCTCTCGAATCGGCCTTTACCGTATGACTCGGGTTTGGATAAACGGTAAATTCTCACATGAGTCCGGGTCCTCAGCAGCCCAGGTTGGACCAATAGGTAAACCATGTCCCCACTGGCCCGGTTTGTTTAAAGAATGTCTGCCAGGAGCGACCCGACAGACACACACACGGGTTTCAAATGGTAAATCAGGTTGGGCCACCACTAGAAATGTTTGAAGCTAGGTAGGTAAGAAAAGGGGACCCCATAAAATCCCACACGCGGTTAGGCACGCTCGTCAAGAGACACAATACCCGGAACTCGGTACCTAGGTGACTCGAATGGAACAAAGCGTCAGGGTGGGATAGCCTAGACCTTCCATCCTTCGTTGAATATAGTCAACATTATAATAATCATATCATGCAAAACAATATAATAATGTGATAACCCAATCCAAGGAGTAACCGGATAACAGTGGATAGCATTCTAGCATGCATACTAAGCAGTGGCTGAGCATCGAGCAATAATAACATAGCCGAACAAGGTTTGCTGGGATGTGGAGGACATGGATGTTTGGGTTTATTTGAGAGGCATGAATATGAAGTGGTAGGATCAAGCAATCGTTCTATCCTACACCTAGGCGCGAGTGCGCTGAAAGTTATAAGCATGATATTTGCTCCCCCTTACCTGATGAGAAGACGAAACCGAAGGTGTAGTCGATCGCAAACTCGCATCGTCTCCAAAGTACCCGCGGAAGCACACAAGAAGGAAAACTGGAAAAGGCAATCGACAAGCAAGCATATATTACTACGAAGCAATCACGAGCAAGCATCAACAAGAAGGAAACACGAGACAACGCACTTCGATCGCATATATCGTCGAGAGCGGTTACTAACAGGTTAAGTGGAGTACTCGTCTCACACGACGATAGCGCACATTTAGAATGGTTCAAGTTGTTCAGCTACACAACGTGAGCAAAGGTTATTAACATGGCATATCACTCAAGCATGGCATATCACACAATCATGGCAAGAGGTGAAGCATAAATAAACTATCTAATCTAGTCACTTTAAGTGGGGGGTAAAACCTATGCATGGCAACTATTACGGACCCACGATAATTATTGCATTTGGTACTGTTTTGTCTTAAACATAATTTTATTATTTTTATTAGCAAGTAAGAGCAATATATTCACATTCTACACGAAATTCTAATCAAGTTACATGTAAGAAACATTTTTATCGGAGCAACGGTTAAAAAGTTAATGCAATTACAGTTTACAGTGCATGGCATGTAATTAGCAGCAAAACAGCACGTAAACATCTCAAACATGGCAAAGGGCAACATTTTAATAATCCACACAAAATTCTAAGCAAGTTTCATGTTTTATGCGTTGCGATCCAAGCTACCGTTAAAAACATACGGACATCGCAAAATTTAACACAATCTGCAAATTAAAAAAGGCTAGGAAAGCAAAAAAAACATTACTGGGCTGAAACTACAACTACCAGGCCTAACAGGGGGGCGCATGATAATAAATCTCGCCCAGGGCGCAAGACTACGGCTAGGCAAATGGGCCGAGCCCAACAGACAGCAGAAAAAAAGGAGGTCACTGTCTCACCTTAGCGGGCTAGGTCCATGAAGGCTGGGAGGCGCGGGGTAGTCCTCTGCCGCTCAGGTCGAGATGAGTGCGCGGGCTGTGGAGGCATGATGGGCTGCGGGTCCGACGAGCGCTCAGAGTTGGGCCGCGGGGTTGAGTCGGGCCGTTGGGCGCGGTGCAGGCCAGCCCACCTGGCTGGTGTGTCTTTCTCGCCCGATCCAGATTGAGATCGCGGTCGAGGAGTCGGCTCACCGGACTGCGGCAGGGGTAGATCGGGCGACGAAGTGAGGCGGCGAGGAGGCCAGAGGAAGGGCGAGGAGGCGGCGCTGGTCGCCGGTCTTGGGGCGGCGCGGGAACTCGGCTCAGTTCGTCGGCGGCTTCGGGGGCCATGGCGGATGCAACGGCGCCGTTCCTGTCCAGAGGAGACGAAGGTGAGAGAGGAGAAGGAAAAAGGGGAGAGGGGCGCGCGCAGGAGGTGCTCACCGGAGCGCGGCGCGACTGGCGGCTCGGTGTGCTCACCGGCGGCGGCGGCCGGCTGGCTCGGTTCGGGCCCGAGGCGGGCCTGGAGGCGGGGAGGTCGGCCCTGCGGGGCCCGTGAAGGCTGCTGGATCCCCTTCGGGGGAGACGTGGCAAGATCTGGGCCACCAGATCTCAGATCTGATGGTCCAGATTTGAGGGGAGCTAGGGTTTCGAAAACTGGGGGCTGTGGATAGAATTTTAGGATTTTGTGAGGGGGGTGGCTGCAAATTTTGTTTAGGGAATCCGTAGAAGGGCTAGGGGAGAGTGGTGGTCTATATATAGGCTGGCCTGGGTGGCAAGTTTACGCAAATGCCCCCGGTCCCTCTCCTGCGCGTCCGGTACTCCACGTTTCTGACCGCCGGGAGTTCATACGACCTCCGATTCGGACGAAATCTCGAACAACACGCTCAGTGTTGCGAGGCCAATACCGTCAGTCGCACCTCACTTCAATACCGTTCCGAGAACATTTTTCGGCACCCAATAAAATAACCCATTTAATTATTAAATGGGCTTTTTTCGTTCTGATGGAGATGGTTGTTCTTGTGCCGGAAGTTGCGACGATGCTCGGGTGAACCCGGTGTTGCAAAGGTCGTGTGCCGTTTGGGAAAAAATGTTTAGTCACGCATGCCGGTACGAGAAAGAGGGGGGAAATATTCACCGATTAAAAAATCAGCGAAGCAAATACTACAAACAATTATAGCAATCAGCAAAAATAAAGCAACAAACAATTTTTTTTAATTTGGGTGAAAATCCCGGGCTGTTACAGTTCTTCAGAAGAAGAACGTCGGGATCCCACACCTCGGAAGCCGTGGTTACACCGGGAAGAGCCGAGTGTGGGATAAGGAGGACCCCTGGGAGGAGTTCAAGGATCCGCTCGCACGTGACTACTTTAGGGCCTGATACACAAGAGACCCGGTAACCGGGGAATGGACCACGGATACCCCGACGCTGAATGTCATGAAAGAAATGGTATTTTTTTATTTATCACCTTAATTAGCTTGTAATGATCAAGTCGCTAACGGTTCTTGTCGTTCTTTTTGTAGAGGGAGCGTATACGGCTTGCATCAGAAAGCGAGTCATCGTCTGAGACGTCGAAGTACGCGTGGGACCCCGCTTTCAACCAGGCATTGAACAAAGTGAAGGGAAAGCCCTTCCATGACCCGCCGGAGTATGGACGTGTAGCCGGCGCCGGAGTCGGGGCCTCTTGGAACTACTACAAGGAGGATAAGGAGACACGCAAGCAGAGAAGAAGGCTCAACACAGTGACCCTTGACGTTGTGCACAAGGTGGTCGAGAAAGCCACGCGAAAGGCCAGAGAAGAGGCCAAGGCTGAGGCGGAACAGAACAAGGATAACCTGGTCGCGGCAGCCGTAGCTGCAGCGAGAGAAGAGGTCAGGGAAGAGCTTAAATCTCATTTTTCTGCCTTGGTGCCAGCTATGCAGAAGTGGACGAAAGAAAATCCCAACGCGGATCATTTTCCCCTTCCTAGCTTCATCGGGAGTAACTCGGCGAACACCGGCTTCGCACCCACACATGCAACCGGGCACGAACTCGTCGCATCATCTACTGTCGCTCATAGCAGCCCCTCCTGCGGCTCTGGCATGCCCCACGGGCCTTCCCCATTAGCTGAGCTCGAAGCTATCAAGGTAACTCTGCGTCTTGCGCTCATCAACATATTCGATCTTCCACTTCTTTGACATTCGATCTCTGACGCCGCACATGTCTTCACAAGGCAATGATACTCCATGCACCCTCCTATTGAACCTCGACGGCCAGGTAGTGGATGTTGCGAAGGCTTCACTCATGAATCCATTGGACCGGGTCTTCCACCACACTCCCATGCCCGACGACGTCTTCAAAGTTATGGTGTTTCGTTTGCCATCAAACGAGTACTCTAAGTTGCCTCTTTCTGTTCCTGGTACGGGAGAAGAACAACTGGGAGATCTTGGAGGATCCAAGGGTTGGGTGACATTGTGGCCGAAGGTGCTTATCCGCGCGGAGCCTTCCGGTGCGACACCGACCCAAGGTAATGCCACTTTTACTCCACCTATGCAGTTCCCATCCTTCGTCTTGGGTGATCATGGCAGCGGACTTGAAGGAGGTTCAACAGTCCCGGTGGCTCATCATGTCGCCCCCGTGGATCCATCACCTGATAACATGGAGGATGCGAACCCTGACCAATACCTCAACCTCAACAATACATATGATGACGCTCAACCTAATGATGATTTTGAGCTCAACCTTGAGGATATGGATCTTGATGAAATGCCCGAAATGCCTGACAAAACCCAAAAGGAACATGCTAGCCTTCAGTGCAAGAAGTCTTTGTTCGGAAAATGCTCCCTGGAGGACACGCCTCCTGATGCCCAGGACAAACCAGTCGAGCAGCCACCAACACATACTAAGCCAGAACACAATGCTAACGGGCATCCGTGCGGGTTTTGCTGAAACACAACCTGGGCCTGGGAGAAAGAAGAAGAATAAGCATATGAAGAGAGGGAAGAAAGGAGGTAATGCTGCTTCCATGACCCATCCGCCACCAGTGACCCGGGTTAACGACAGTTTACCGGTCCGTGATGCGTCGATGCTCCATATAGCGGGTAGGCCGATGCTACCGGCGAATGCACTCAAGGGCTTAACGCCAGAGATTAGGAAACTTCATGACCATGTCTTGTCTACGGAGCTAAATCTTCTTCGAGCCCCTACTGGCACACCAGGATACCCACTTTACGCGGCTAAGGTGCCCTCAGGCTTAGACTTCAACCATATTTGCCCAGCTAACTTGAACTTTCTTCGGTTTGATTACATCTTCGAGATGTTACACATGAGACGGGTCAATTTTACCTTCGTCCGCCTTTATGCGCTACATCTGAACTACTTGGTGAAGAAGGAGGAACTCTCACAAATAGAAGTAGCGGACCCATACTACATGTCTGAGAGCTTCTTGAATCTGGGGGACGAGGAACGCAAGGGAGCTGAGCAGTACATCACAAAATTCATGCTGGACAATAAGGACAAGGAGATTATTCTTGTGCCGTATCATCCCATGTAAGTGATTCATAAGATACTTTATTAAGGCATCCAACTATTACTTTGCACGTACGCATATGGATGTTAATTTGCTGTTAACTTATTTTTACGCAGTGGGCATTGAATCCTTATCGTATTATTCCTGCAAGTATCCCACACATTCTATTTAGACTTAACCAAGAACAAGGAGAAGAAAGACTATACCCACATCAAAAAACTTCTGGATAGAGCTCTCTTCACCTTCGGAAACTCGGGTGGCTACATCAGAACCCACAAAAAGAGACAAGGCGTTGCATGTTTCAGCCATAATACTAACTTCGGCTGCCTCCAGCAACCGACAACAAGTGAGAAGGATGAATTCTATGTCATCCATCATATGAATGAGTTCAAAAGGGATCAACAAAATCTTATAATGAAAACTAGATCCGATAGACATGTCATCGACTGGGCCAATAACCTAGCAAGCACGAAGGATGATGCTCTCAGACTTGAATTCTACCACATCCAAAATTCGCTCGCGACGATCATCATGAAAGATGTCGTCGAGAAGGATGGAATGTTCTACGCGGGGTCACAGTCCCGTGAATCCGTCAACACTCGCCGATATTGGCAGGGTCAAGACCCAAAGCCTTTCACAAAGCTAGGTTGCGTCCTTCCGGATATTTGAAAGTGATGATTGACAATGACGAGATTGTCTTTTTTGTGTAGAGCGAAACTTTGAATTTCTCGACAATGAATTTTGTGATGTAATCGGTTATTTTAAACTTGTGTAGCGCTCTAGTTTGGGTACGGTGAACTTTGTTATGTCTTACTATGTGGTCGCTTGTATTTGATAACATTTTAACTCTTTTATTCATGTTGCTTTGTTATATTATATCATCGATATATTGTGAGTTTTTTTTCTGACATATAGATCGATGAAGAAGAAGTGGTATGCCGTGTATATTGGGAGGCGTCCGGGAGTATACGATGAGTGGCCAAAGTGTCACGCCCAAGTCAACCACTTCCGAGGTAGCAGCTACAAAGGGTTCCAAAGAAAAGGCGAGGCCGAAGCTAGCTACTTGAGGTTCACGGTACTAGATGCAGAGAGGAATAAAAACGGGCTCAAAAACTACCTCCTATTTGCTTTCTTTTTTATCGTGATGACTTTTCTCTTGTTTAGCAAAATATTGTAGTTTCGATCCATCGTGAAACATACATGTATGAATTGTATTGGAGACTTGTATATTTCATGATGATGTGTTGGTCACTATGTCTATAATTGTAATATGTTGAATCACAACCAATGTGTGTGCTGCTACTTGTGTGATGTTACTTTATATGCACAAATATATAAAAAACTGTATAAATACAAAGAAAATAATCAGGATAAAACAATAAAAATATATGAAAATATCAGTAGCGCGGGTCCTGAGACCATTAGCAGCGCGGGCAGCCTGAACTAAAAAGTAGCACTTACAGCGCGGGGTTGAAAGGCGTTCTTCAAATGGACATACACACCCACAACGCGGGCACTGTGGGGTGCGCTGCTAATTGCAGATTATCTACATCGCAGGTACCCCGCACTGTAGATGGAAGTTAGCAGCAGCGCGTTATCAGCAGTGTGGTGTCCCCGCGCTGCTGATGGGCCTTTACCCCGCGCTCCTAGAGGCCATTATACTAGTAGTGGGCCCATTAGGGGAGGCGGGAGCCTTCCCCCGTAGGGACATGTGCCAAGGGAGGGGCCCATTCCCCCCTTGGCCGACGCAAGTGTAACACCCTCAGAATCAGTAACAGTAATCACTACAGTGATTCCACTGTTAGTGATCATTACTGTTGATGATCAAGCCATGATCACCTTTGATCATAGCTCTGTCAAATTTCAACCCTGATAAAATTTACAAATTTGTGTGGACTATTGAATTGCTCCAAGAATTTATGGGTGATTGATAACCATCATGCAAAAACTTAAACCAAGCTAACTCCTAGTCATTAGGATAATGACAAGTCTATGATGATTGTGAAACCAATGTTGTGGGGTCATCAAAAATTGTTTTGAAAGTTAATATAAAAATGAAATCATAGTTAAACCAAAATGATGGAATCTATTTATAAAATGCCTAGCAATCATTAGGCCATGATTAAAATAACAATGGATATTCTATTAAAGTGTTTAGAAAGTATTGTGAAATAAAAACAATAGCTTGGGGATTATTAGATTGCCATGATAATCTTAATAAACAAGTGGGAATTTTAGGTGCACTAAAAATTGTGGAACCTATTTTATAAAATGTCAAGTAACCAGTAGGTGTTAGTAAAATGGAGTTGGGAATTTATTAAATTGTTTAAATGGTATAAATAAATTAAAAACAGTAGCAAAGTAGCCCTTTTTAATTATTAAATAATTATAGAAAATACAAATGATTTTATAATTGATCCAAATCTTTTGTGGAATCTTTGTATGATGTAACCATAATATTAGAATTGATTGGAATTTTTATAAAAATCATGTTGATGGCCAATTAAATATTAACAGAAGAAAAGAAAAACTAAAAAAATGCAAAAACCTAAACTATCGCCCTGGGCGAGGCCCAGCCCCCCTTCTCTCTCCCCTCCCCTGTCTTATCCCCACCAACTCCCCTCCCCCCACCTTCCCCTTGCCGCACGCGCCATGGCAGGGGAGCACTGCTCGCCACCCCCACTCCCACCTGCTCCCCCTTCCCCCTTTGGATAAGTTCCCCTGTGCCCCCTCGGCCCCCTCAAACCCTAGCCCTCGATTCCCCTCTTTCCCCCGCCTCCCTCTCTCACTGTGCGGGCTCGGTTGAGCTCGTCGTTGCCGCCCGCCGCGACAGTCGTGGCCAATGGCCACCTCTGGCCGTCCCTGCGTGGCTGGAGGCTCCATTGGGGTCGTCTGCTTCGTCTACGTCTCCGGATCGAAGCCGATGAACCTAGACGCCGCCCTCGAGCTCCCCGCACGCCACAACCGGTGCGGTCCGTCGCCCGAATTCGTCGCGCTCCAGCCACCTTGCTCCGCCCCGCACCAGTCGCCGCCGGGCCGCCATGGCTGGGCGTGCGCTCACTGCGCCTCCGCCCGCGCCCTCGGCTGCCCCGTCGCGCCGTGCCTGGCCGCGCACCAGCATGATCTCGCCGCGCCCTCGCCACGCCCTGGTCGTGGCCGGCCATCCCTTGGCCGCGCTCACGCCGACGCCCCCTCTGCGTGCACAGCGTGGGGAACCAGCTGAGGCACTGCCAGGTGGGCCAGCCCCTGTAGAAAAAAAATGTTAAAAGTATAATAAAAATAATAATTAAAAGATTATTTAGTAAATGGTTTATTAGTTAGTTAATTAATACTGTCTAACAACCTATGACAGAGGGGGTCCACCTCTAATTAAACTAGACTAATTAATCTGTTATATCTAGGTCAATGACATGTGGACCCCCTAACACTATTCATTGGTTGACCAGTCAATTGTTGACTGGGTCAACTCAGCCCCTGGCCCCCACCAGTCATACACTATGGCTAGGTGGTTCTGTGTACACAAAGTATTTACTGTTTTTAACTTGAATTTATATAAGCCAGAAATTGCTAGAAAATGATTTAAACTAAAAAAACATATCTTTTAATCCGTAATTCCGATGAAAATAATTTATATATCATAGTTGATCAGAAAAATATAACGAATACGGATACGCTATCCGTATGTCTACCACCCCTCTCTAACGTACCGAACATCGACATTCCCCCCCCTTCGGGCCGTCTGTCGATAATTCCCGGTACCGATATACGTTGCCCGGATGTAAAACTTTTGTATACGAAAGTTACTCAGAGCGAATCACCGAATTCGGATACGATACCCATACCCCCACCACACCCCTCTAACATGCCGAACATCGAACCGTCCCCCTCCGGTACCGTTAGTCCGATAATTGCCCGATACCGATAAACTATCTGGATGAATTTATTTCAAAGACGAAAGTTGTTCGGAATAGATCAACTAACCCGGATACACCACCCACACATGTGTCGGATGTCCACGACACCTTCGGCATCATATCTCCCCCCCTCCGGACACCTTGTTCGATAATCACCCGGAGCCGGTATTTCATCCCCGGATGAATTCCCGCTCCGAGCAACGTGCATCGTACTGCGTTAGAACCCCGTTTACAATTCATCTATTATGTCTTGCATTTGTATTGCTATTATTGTTGTGTATTTATTGTTTCTTCCCCCCCTTAGTCTCCGGTAGACCCCGCTGCTGCCGTCGACTACACCGATGCTGAGTACGACTACTTCGTCGACGACCGTACCGCTACTCTCAAGCTACCAGGCAAGCAGAGCCATTCTCTTCCCCAGATATCGCCTATCTTTCCGTTCATTTCTTGCACTAGGCATGGTTACTACTGCTGCTACGTTACAATCCTATTCTATTGCATAGCCTGTTTTTGTCGCCCCTTGATGTACATTCCTTTACTCCTATGCTGCCTATTATTACTTATGAATTATTCAGCAGTAAACCCTGCGCATTGTTAGCTAGGTTTAGAATAGCGGGCTGTGATCACTCTGGGGAGTGAACGCGGATTACAATCATTACAATTGCAATAGGTACGGATCAATGCAGACGCCCTAGGGAACCTACAACGGCGAGACTCTGCTGAGTCGCTTCGAGTTTGACTTACGAGTGGAATGGACTCGTATTTCACTCTCGTCGGCTCAGTAGCGTAGCATCACCTGGATGATACGAGGTTTACCTCTTTAGTTCATTCCGCTGATGTCTCTTTCAAACCTCTTTAAGTGTGCCATCGAGGGTGATACCTCCTGGTTTCACTTAATGGTAGGAACTCGAACCAACTGGTGTCCTTAAAGGTAAGAAGTCGGGCGACCCAACGGTGCCCGCGAGTGGTATTGCGACGGGACGACAGGGAGGGTACGACCAGTGTACCGGTGTGCTCGGCCCCTGGTCGTTGGCCGCGAGAGTTACCAAACTACGAAAGTCGAGCTCCTCCAGGAGCACACGCGAGACAAGGTAAGGAGACGGTTCACCTTGTTGGTAGCCGCAGTGACTTGGTGGGACGACGGGGCAGGCGACGATGTACTGGTGGTCCTGGCTGCTGTTGTTGTCCGCGGGTCAGTTAAGTCGAGGCAACAATAACGGTTGTCACGCAGGTTAATTAAAATGCTAAATGGTTCAGTGGATGTCTTGAGTTGGCTATATGCCATGTACGCACTACCTACCCGTGGGAATTACGAGTTATGGGCTCCTCTGCTTCGTAGTGTCGTCCGAGGACTCTTCAGACGTCAGCAGTACCGCGGTCTGCGCCGGGAAGTGGTGTTGTCCTATTTGCTCGCGCGGTGGTGTATTATTTGGATTTGCTTTAACTTCACCGGCCAGCCACGCACCGTGCAGGAGTACGTTCGGGTTGGGGTCCAAGGCCCGGCTTACTTAGGATTTAGACCGGCGGATGGCCTCTCTGTTGAGTTTGAAAGATGGGCTATGAAGTGTCGGATAGCCTCGGTGGAGCGTTCCCTAACAAGGTTCCCGCCACCCTGGAGATCCGTGCGTGTAGCGTAACACAAGTGCACCCCTGCAGGGAAGATGAATCTATTCGAATAGCCGTGTCCACGGTAACAGGACGCTTTATGCTGAAGCTGGATCTTACCACTAGAAACTATTATTATTAAATTGTATGGTTCCGGGTTTTCTTCCTCGCGGGGATGTCGAGGAGGTGAACTCGAAGGCATTGTTAATTATTACAACTTATTATTATACAATGCTGCAGCAACTTCTGCTGCATTGTTACTTTATGCTTTATATAAACTGTTGGCTGATTCTTACCTCATGCTGCAAGACATCGTCAGAAGATGCTAGTCTTCGTTAGGCCTAGCTTCTTACCCTTATTCTGATTTCTATCTTGCAGTCCACTATATACAGCCTCCCCTTTCCATTTGATACAAATGCATAATGCTTAGTAGCGGACGTAAGACTCGCGGGTATACTAGATACTCACCTGCTTTATTTCCTTTACTGTTTTGCCTGATCGGCCGCTGCAGTCGACGTTGGAGCGTTGGAGTCCAGGAGCAGGAGATCCCCGGTGCCGACCACCACAACATGAAGATCCCCGATGCCTTCTACGATGTTGAGTTCCCCTTTGACCAGGAGTAGTTTGGAGGTTCCCAGGCAGGAGGCCTCGCCTTTTCGATCGTTGTTGTTGATGTGCTAGCCTTCTTAAGGCAACCTTGTATCCTTGTGTCTGTACTCAGATACTTTTGCTTCCACTGACTTTGTGCTCTCGAGCTGTTGTATTCGAGCCCTCGTGGCCCCTGGCTTGTATTAAACAGCTTGTATTATTTTATTTGTAGAGTTGTGTTGTGATATCTCACCGTGAGTCCCTGATTCGATCGTGTACCTTGCGTGTATGATTACTGTACACGGTCTGATTTTGGGGGCGTCACAGCAAGGCCCCTCCATGTGGATTTTAGTCCCACATGGAGAGAGGAGGGGAGTTTGCACCTCCCCTTTTCCTATATAATAAGGGGAGGGGTTCCCCCTTTTAATTCAATTAAATTTGTTCTCTTTTGAGACATATCTTCTCTCTCTTTATGCTTCCTTTGAGTGGACTCCCCTTGTTTGGAGTCTGCACTGGGTTGGGGATTTCTCCACCATACACACACCATCGTGTTGCTAGAATCGGGATCCGAATCCATCTTCTTTCCGCACCTCGCCTGGTTCGGAGCCCGGAGGGAATGTCAGGTACACTGTATGCGTGTAATCCCGCGAGGTGCTACACTTGTGGTACTCCTTCATCGTCGAGGCCGTGTCGCGACGTCTTCACCGACAACGTTCCGACGGGGATGTAATCCCGTCATCGGTGTACAAGGACCGGGTGACCTCTGGAGTCATCGTGTATCGTCACAGCGTCGGGGATTGCCGGGTACGACTACATCAACCATGTTCACCTGGGTTTGGGCATCGCGTAGGTAAGGAAAATTTATTATTTTCTGCGCCGAGCCCCAACAGTGGTATCTAGAGCAAGGCTATGCGTATATGTATTGTACGGATAGAACACATGTAGTATGTGGGCATCAATTCTCCAATTGTTACCCTCTCACGTGTACTCATTTAGTATTGCGGCAATGTCGTGATGAAGCGGCCCCGACCGACCTTACGCGTTTATGAGAGACTTCTTCCACGCTTGACATATGGCTTGTAACATATAAGTGGCTGGGGGGTGTCTTTCTCTCTAACATTAGTGATGCGAAGACGTTTGCAAAGGAGGGCCCCGACATGGGTGTAATAGAGACAATTGTCGGATTAGTGTTGTGGCATGTTTTTCGTAGGATAGAAACGGTTCTTTCTCGAAACCCCTAGCATCCACGTAAAACTGGCAAACGATAAAGTAGAAGGCATTTTAACTTTAATTTGCTTGAAAGGGGGAATCATAACATGTATGATTTATTGTTTTACATCATGTTTTGCTTGTATGATAGATATACGACGGTAGCATTATAGGATGATCCCTTCTTAATACCAAACATAAGTATTCTACCGAAGTGTGCACCACATGTAAGGATCTCTTTATGATAGGCACACTGTGACGATCGGGTGTCATACATACGTAAGAATTCGCATGATGTTGGGTTCAACAAGTCTGGCATATGCAGATATGGCCTTGCTGAGAAGTTATAACACTAAGGTCAATTTGGAGAGCCTAGCATATGAAGATATGGCCTCAGAATACTGGATATCGTAAGATCGAGCATGAGTCACATGGGTGATGTGATCGCACAAGTAGTTGTATATCTTTGAAACTAATCCGTTGACCGTGTGATATTGGAGGAAGGATAGTGAATCTGGATCATGTAATCACTAAAACCTCTAAGGGATGTTTTTTTTGGTGTGAGCTCATTTGTAGGATGATGAACTCATCATTATGAACTTAGTCTTCATGTCTTAGCAAATATCATTGTAGATAATGTCGTACCCCAGTGTTTGTAATTATATATGGCTCTTTTAGCGTAATAAAGAACTTACAGTAGATGGGTCTTACTTCATTGATTGGTACCAATAACGTTAGAGATATACTCATGAGTAATGACTTTCTAAAACGTAATACGGTGAACTGCTAGGAGATACACCCAATGACTCCGTAATTGAGGAAGATGATGATGAGCATCGTACTCACCATCACTTCTATATGACTGTCCAATAGACCATACTTCATTCTATGAAATCTGAAATGCGAGTGCGTGTTAACCACACCAACACATATGACGTGGTGGGTGAACTTAAAAGAACTAAGTCTCGAATCAGAGTAATGAAGAATGAGTATCTGGACATGGTTTTTTTCAACCATGGTGGATGGAACGACCTTCTAAGAAAGTCACTTGGAAAATGTATAAGATACATGAACACTTTGTGTACAACTTGGACTGCTGAATGACTGGTTACTTTGCGATAACTAGGGAGTTGCGTTCGCTCCCTCCCAGCTACAAAGACCATGTCTAGACTATGTCATCAAGGAGAATCGTTCACCTGTCATGAGGTCATGGTTAAATTTGTGAACTTTAAAAGTAGAACCAATGTAGGAATAGTCATTGACGAAGAAGGTATATTTGATATACGGGTTATAAATGTCCTTCCCCACAAAACACTAATTGTGGTTGATTAGGTGTTCGATGCTTGAACTTACAACATAAAGAGTGGCTACTATGTGTGCTGACAGTAATCAATATAGTTGATGGTCGACAACAATCTCCCTCTACATCTATCATATGATTAACTATATGAATATGTTTATGATCGTTTGAGTGTGAACCTTATTAGTGTGTCTTGCATCTCACGAAGACAATTATTCATATTAGTGAGAAACAAGTCAGTTCTTCTCCTTTTATGAATGATTTTTATGGTTACATTACGGTTATGAATATGTTTTTCTTATATTGATGATAGTAGTTTGATCATTTATAAAAAATATTGTAATGCCAAGAATTATCCAAACTTAATAATGACACTACCGTTTCAAGTCATGAATGGTATGATGAAGTCCCAAGATACTTGATCTCTTGACACATGCAAACCATGCATCTTTAGGTGAGATGACTGAAACCTCGAATTCTGGTAAAATAGAGTTTGCGATGATTGTTGTATATCATACATCGTGATGTATCATATTTCAGCATGTAGTGAATTTCATTATTTCATGAACTTCATATGTGGAATTAGATGAATATATGTATTCACTAATAAAACATGAGTCTGAAATAGTTTGATGTGATCAAAATGATTTCAGAATGAAGACGGGTATTAAATTAAATAGAAAAACAAGTCTCTACGATTTGATCAAAGAGACAAATGTTTGAGTTAGCCTCAATCATACATACTTGTGCAAGTTGTTCCACAAAATTACAATGCTTAAGAAACTTCAATATTGTTGATGTGTCTGGACATTATAATCATACTCTATTGAATAGGTATGGTTTAAGTTATCTCTTACCAAGTTGCATTATTATTATTTAGAGTTATTAATTTAATATGCAAACGCTCACTTCAGTATAGGGAACCATATGAGTTCGTGGAAAACAACACTCACCAGTGCAGAACAAGCCTTTAGAACCGGTTTGTAAGGGCCTTTAGTACCAGTTCTGTGAATCGGTACTAAAGATTCGACACTAAAGGTCCAGACCTTTAGTACCGGTTCGCCTAGAACCGATGCTAAAGTGTCTGGCTCTCTGCCACGTGGTCACAGTCGAGGGCGAGGGCTGGGTGGTCTTTAGTACCGGTTTGTATCACAAATCGGTACTAAAGGTTTAGTGGTTTAAGAGTTTATTTATTCTTTGCTTTTGGATTTAATGGTTTATTAATTAATTGAGTTTAGGATTTACTGGTTTATTTTACGCTATTACATATTGTACAATGCATATACATAGTAGAATTTCTCGTACCACCTGCATATATATATATATATACAGAGAGAGAAGTCTTCGTATGATGTGAGTCTGCAATCATCGCAATCGGTGCCACACGTTACGCCTAGGAATGGAAACCACATGTGGTCCAAACTTTCCCATAGTTATTTTTCTTCAATTTTGCATTTGTTTTTGTTATTTTCTCTTTTGTTGTATAGCACTGCATGCTAGGTTAGTAGACCCAGTACCCATCCCACATAATCCGGAAGTGACAGCGCAGTTTGCCAGTACCCACCCCACATAAACTCTCTCTCTCTCTCTCATGATCTTGTCTCCAGTCCCTATTTATCCTCCTCGATCCAGTCACACGCCTCCAGCACCCGTGACTCCTCTCTCCTCCATCCAGATCAGGGTCTCTGCACCGCATCGAGCATGGTGCCTGTACGCATCCCCTCCCTCTCGTCTTCTCGTCAGTCTCCCCCACCGCAAGCCTCCTCCTATCTCTCTCTCCCAGCCCTCACTTTCCCCTTACAGCCAAATAAAAAAAAATAGAGCGACGAGGCCCTCTCATCGGCTACTCTGCCCGAAGTCGAGCGAGACAGCAGCATCCCATGCCAGCCTTTTAGAGCACTCCCAATGCTAGTATCTTAGCATGATATTATAGGCATTTTGCTTATGTGGCATAGTATTTAATGAAGAAAGAGAGTAAGGTTGTATCTTAGCTAAGATACAATCCTTGCACGTGGCCATATGCAAAAGGTATGACTAAACCAATCACATGTATGCATGTAGCCAAAATCATTAAATAAGATATAACTTCCAAAAAATAATGCATTGTGGTAGTTGTATCTTAAATTTTTATTGCTTCTATGATATTGTGCTAAGAAACGATGCATTGGAAGAGCCTTTGCCCAGTCGAGCCCATCTCTCTCTCTCTCCATAGCGAAAACCAACGAGGCCTCCCACCTCTCTCTCACCCCTGTACAAATCTGGATCGGGAATCCTCTCCTCACCTCTCCCTGTAACCCATGCAAACCACAGCGAGCCCCCACCCTCACCCACCCCACCACGGCGATCTAATCCTCTTCGACTGCTCCGACCCGGCCTCACGTCGCGCCATGGCTCCTCCCGCGCTCTGTTCGGCCCTTTCTGTCCCGCCATGGCCGTCGTGTGTCGCGGACGAGCCCCAGGAGCCGGACCTCCTGCACGCCACGGATGTCGTTGGCCTCGCCGAACCAAGGCTGGCCTCCACGGCCCTGACCACTTCATCACAGGTCGCCGCCCTATCCCGACCTGGCCATGCGAGCTCCTTCCGCCATCCAGCTCGCTGGTCTCCCGTGGAGCCCCGGCCGTGCGGATCTTGGCCACGGAAAACTCCTGGCCGCAGCCCCGGTTCTCTCTTTCTTTCTTCGGTTTTGAATTCAATGTGGTAAAGTTACTGCTAAATCATTTCTGTTTTGTATTCCCTCAGTTTCAATATAACTGTGATAGCCTTAGTACAAATTTGTACTAGAGCCAGTACAAAGTTGAGTCAGTTATTTTGAAAGGGAGTAATATATAAGTAAGATTTCTGAGAGCACCACTTGTATACAGGGTTGGCATCGGACGAAGCTTTTTAAATACCTCTTACATGTACGATTACCGAATGATTTTTGAGTTAGAAGATGATGCACTAATTTTACAGTGTGGATTTTTTGTGTAATTAATACGAATCAGTGCTATTTTGTGCTTGAGATTTTTATAGTACCTTTTGTATAGATATATGGCACCGAGTGAATTCGTGTGGTGGCTGTGAAAGAACCTTTCGCTTCCGTGTTTCGAACCGAAAGAATTCACTATTAATTTTGAATGCCAAGTGGTAAATGGATTGATAGAAAATGTTTTTATATTAATAGATGTAGTGGTAAGAAAGCTGATACTGTGTGGTAGATGCAGTAGCATTGCAAAAGTATCAATCGATGGGTGATGCTCATGCTGCTGACACGCATGTGATAATGGTGATGTTATTTTGTTTTTTTCCTAATATGTCTATGCAATGAGTAAAAGGGGGGTTGTAACTTACTTGGTATAACTTTTGTTTTTTCCTTAATGAGTTCATGCCTAGATGGAAAGAGAAGACTGCACCTTCCTCTTTCGTACGATGAAATTCAATAAATCACAAAATGAGAACCTTTTCTTAAATGTGCTACGGATCTCAAAGCAAGCGAAAGGTTCTGATTGAAGTGACCATAGAGTTACAACATAGAGAAACCATGTTCTATATATATAGGGCGGAGGCAGGGGCAACAGGTCTAGGAAAGTAGAGCGCATCACGGTCGGTAGTTTATCACCATCTTAAGGAAGAGGAGAAGGAAGCTCGACGAAGAAGGTCACATGACCCTTTACGTACTTGTCGAGGAAGACATCGAAGGATGCATGGTGTGCCTTCTTAGTGGCATTCATGTGATGCCGCTGGGATTTCCAATGCTCCTAGAATGGAGGATCAGTCTGTCGAAGTCTCTCCCAACAATCCTATGACAGAATGGATATCGGATCCTGCCGTACACCCCGTCGGTGCGGTAGCGGATCTTCCCATTCAGCAGCCTGCAGAGGATGTAGTAGCTCTTGTTGTCCTTACTTTCCTTGTCAGAACCGGCCTCGTCAGAATCTTTCATTTATGACACAAATAAAAACATTCGTGTTTAGATAACTAGCAACGTACTACAAAATAAAGGCCTCGAAAGAAACCATGATAGATATCATAATCAGGGGCGAATTGACAGTTGGTCATGGGATCTAGTACATGTGTTCACGTACACCCTAATTTTCAGGCTAGAAATTATTGCATGTATTGCAGCAGGAGTTATACAACTTTCTACACCTTACACGCATGTCATCGGCAACACGTAATTATTATATTTCTTGCCCATTTTCTTCGGATGCAGTGTATAATCCTGGACTCATGGTTATTACATGTTGTGGCTTGGAGGCAGACTCCAAGTATAGCGTCGATGGTATCAAATTTATAACCGGATCCTCCAACTTTAAGAAGGAAAGTTAGAGAAGCTACAATACCCTAACGTTCATTCTTTCAATCCATATGATTAAAACTAAAATGATTTAAATATATTTTCAAATTACAGATCTAACGTGTACCTTTATATTAATCACATATAAACAAGTTAATGGTGAAATAAAATTAATTTTAGATTATTTTTATCTATAGTAAATACCAATAGTAAACAACATGCTAATCATCCTAACTTTCCTTCTTCAATTTACACAAGCATAACAATTAAGATATTGCATTGCCAATAAGGAAATGAAATACTGAATCCGCCACTGATCGTAATAAGAACTGAGACAGAGTGAACCGTACCCTATGCCAATGAAAACAATAACCATCCGAAACTAAACCCTACAACTTGGTAGCACAAGATTACAAGACCAATCGAACTACATGCATGAAAACTAATTTTGAACCAACTGGACATAGGGCATATCTGAGTATGCAGAAAACCCCAAAGCAAAGCAAGAAGCTTGTACAATCGAGATTTACCTCCGGGGCCTCGTGGCTGACCTCCTCGGCGAACTCAACGTCCTCACGTTCGTTGTCTCTGAGCATGTCGATGGCGGCATCCTCGTACATTGCATCTATCTGGGAGAGGATGTCGGTGGTGATGGTGTCCTCATGGGATGCCACCTTGTCCTCCACTTGCTCACAGCCGATGGCCGACGGAGAGGGTGTACCAATCGGAGCAGCATCAGGCGTCGTCCCCGGAACTGCGATGGCGGTCGAAGAAGGTACAGCAGTCGGCGCACCGTCGGTCGTCCCCGTCATGGCGGAGGAGTGAGCCACAAGTGGGTCTTCGTGAGCAACTAGCGCAGCGTCGGGATTCACCTTTGGACTTTGGGAGTGGGAGGGGAGGGGGAGGGAGGGGGTGGTGGTCGGAACTGTTGGCTATTCCTCTATACCCCGAAATCAGATCCTTTGAGTTATTTCCCTCTGACTTGAGATCACTGACGCGTGGGTCAGTTTGCTTGCGGATGCGCATGGCAACCACCCAAGTAAGAGTGCCCCTATACCCCACGGGTAGAAGTTATGAAGTTTGTGGTAAATTGGAATGGAAAGAAAATGTGGAAGCGAAGTGGCGAGAAATTCAACGGGGTGGCAGGCCAACGGGACAGCTTCCCACTGCAGCATTGAAGCAAGGCGTGCTTTTGACCGTTCGGCTGCCTGGCCCTCGCGGTGAACGAGAAGCCAAACCGCGACCAACTGGTACAGCTTGCTGGTAAGCTATCACAAAAACAAATAAGACATCCCGCTCATGCATACCATCCATCATATGCTCCCATGATACAACATTTTAAAATCCTAATTTAAACTTTTTAGAAAATATAAAAAATTGTGGATGTTCTAGAGACATGATTCTACATCCTTAAAAAAATCAGATCGAAATTCGAATTCTACAATGAGGAAGAAAAAAAAGACAAATTTAGATGTCAATAGTGGTGTTTGTGTTTCTCTTTTTGTGACACTATTCATGTTTGATTTGTCTTTTTTGTTTCTTATTGTACAATTCAAATTTTCATCTGAATGTTTTAGAGGATATAGAAGCATGTCTCAAGAACGTCCACAAATAGTTTCAGATTCTTTTCAAAGGATTAAATTTGGACATTAAAATATTGTATCAACGGGATGGATGGTAGCATGAGATATCCTCGCCAAGTCCCAACCCAACCCGGAACCAGATCCTCTGACTTAACTACACCTTTTTAGGGTCATCGACGTGCGGGCCCATTTGCATTGGGACCCACATGTCATCCACCCAAAGTCAGATGCAGTACTGTAGAGAAGACTCGTCTACCCCCTCTGTAAAGATTTGTGTGTCACGTGGAGAAGTTATTCACTGATGGGGGAGTAGTCACAGGGCTGTAAAATCATGAGCGTGTGTGGATAGAGAAGATGTTAAGTTATATTGACGGACGCGTGACACATCACATCATTGCGTGTGGGATGGAATCTTCTCATCACTGCTTCACTAGGCACTGCGAGAGGTCTACTCCTAGCTTGTAAAAATATTCATTGCTTTACCAGCAGGCACAATCGCTGGAAAATATTTTGACTTCCTGTTTTCTTTGATCAGACCTAGCAATAATTACTACCCCCATTTCATTGCCAACTTCTTATCCTAACTCCCTCGCTGGTAAGGGGATGTCCCCATGACTCCTACGGATGAGGGTACCTGGTGCGTGTCAAGACAGAAGGCCCGCCAGAAGCCTCGATTGGCCTAAGTCTGGCCCACCAGAAGCACTGACGGCTGCACCGACATAGGAGTCCACGGCGTTATGGAAACCAAGACTTGGCGTCCAAGACTAAAGCTAGATTAGGCAATCGCCTCTGTAAACCTAGATGGACTCCTTGCGACCCAGCTAGTATATAAAGGCTATGAGAGGGGACGTCTAGGGCATCTAATCTCATAGCAATACCTCTGGTCTCGAGCGATCTCGCCTTGACCTCCAATGTAATCGCCTCAATCATAATACAACAGAGCAGGAAGTAGGGGTTTTACCGATAGAGGGCCCTGAACCTGAGTTAATACATGTCTCCTGATATCGCCAACCTGCACCTCTCTCTACGATCTAAACCCAGGGTACCTTACCATGGGATTTGCCGAGGCCAATCCTCCTCAATTGGTGCCGACCTTGTGGAAAACACATGAAGGAATCACGATCTCGGCGGTCCCGTCATCCACAACCGACAACTCGACAACTATATCAGCACTCGACATCTCCATGGCTCAAGCAGAATCTGATTTGTTCGAGTGTCACAACCCCAAGTTAGGTATGTGCTAGGGTTAGCAACTAACTTTGCATCATGTCAAAAATTCCAATTGAAATTGAAATGGGAGAAGGAAACCCTCCCAAACTAATTTATTCAAATGGCCATTTTAAAAGTTGCTTCCAAAAATCCTTTGAACTTTTTGAAAAGTCCCACAAATGAGTGTGATCACATATCAAGTGAAGTGGATTCAAACCCATGCTCACATATTTTTCAAAAAAGTCCATAAAGGCGTTGGAAATTAACAAATACCTCTATTTGAATTTGAATTTGAATTCAAATATTATGAATTTAAAAAATGTTCAAAACTTGGGAGTGACTAGCTACATCTCATGTAAGTCCATATAAAAGTTTTGAGCATTTAATAAAATGCTATGGTATTTATTTACCAGAGCAAAACAAAAAGAGAGAAATAAAATAAAAGAGAAGACAGAAAACTTACCCCTCACTTAACTTTCTGGCCCGGCCCACCGCGGCAGGGTCGTCTTCTTCCCCCGGCCAGGCATGCGTGCAGCTGCGTGGCGGCCATGCCACGGCAGGCTCGGCCACCTCCTGCTTCCCCTGGACCTACCCCCTCGCCGCTGAACGCCTGGAGACGCCCGCGAGTCTTCCCCCCTCTCCCTCATCCATATCCCCCTCTCCCTTGCCGATTTTTGGTAACCGCCGAGAGCTAGTCAGAGCGTGCCGCCGCACCCGCGTGGACACTGGCCTCCCCTCGCCGAGCCGCTTTGTCTCGCCGCTTCTCCACCCTCGTCTTCATCACCACCAGAGTGCAATCGAGTTGAGGCACCTCGAAGACGACGCCAGCGTCCCCGAGGAGCTCCGGCCTCCGTGGACTCCCTTCGTCGATTTCATCGCCGTTGAAGATCCTTCGGCCTCCCAGATCGCGCCATCGCGGTCAGGGTGAGCTCGCGCCCATTTCCCCCTAAAACCAGGCTCCTCCCATGCTCAAATTCGCCATGGTAATCGTGCCTTTGCTCTGACCGCCGCGTGGTTTGACGTCAGCATGGCTCCGACAACCCTCATGGTCGCCTGCGAGCACCACGTGACGTGCGAGAGCGAGGGCTCTCGTTTGGTGCCCTTGCCGCCGTGCCCCGTCCCCTGTAGTAGACACCACCATGTCTGGTGGTCGCCAGCGAAAAGCCGCCAGTGAGGCCAACGTGGCATGGTTAATTAAACCAATAATAACCCCCTAAGCACCCTCCTAAGCCACTGCCATGTGGGCCCTAGGCCTCTATTTAAACCACTCTGTTTAATTTAACCCAGGGATTAATGTGTGTCTATGACAAGCTGGCCCCATAGGTCAGTTTGACTAGTCAACATCCCCTGATGTCATGATGATGCAGTGATGACACATTAAATCTCTTTTATTTTTATCAGAAATTCCAAAAAAAGATTAAACTTGTAAATTCAATAACTTTTTAACCATAACTCTGAATGAAAAGATTTATATACGAAAAAGCACCGGAAAAATCCAACGAATATGAATATGCATTTTTTTCATGTTCAACCATTTTAAAATGGGGCAACAGTAGCAAATGTGCATATGGCATATTTTGAATTCAAATATGAGGTTTGAGTTTGCAACCCCTTTGCAATATACCTCATTTAAATGGAATCATCAACAAACCAGTACCATGTATATCATATTACAACACCTTATCAAGTTCTTGTGCATTGTTCATTCGTTGTTACATTCTGTTTTGATTGCTATCGAATAGAAGTGGAACCGGAACCGGAGTTCATCCCCGTAGTTGAACACTCCCAATACGATCCCCGTCAGCAAGGCAAGCAAACCCCCATCGATCATGTCGATAAAAACCCAGTTCCCTCTCATTCTCTCTTATGCATGTTTAGGAGGTCACCCTGATATGTTTCTACCACATAGTTGAACCTACTCCTTTGCATGACCTATCATTTTTTCACAGTAGTAAGCAAAACCACAATCCTAGCAGATGTAGGAGTTGATTGATATCATGTGGCCCCTGCAACTGTTACTGATTATTGCATGCTTAGAGTTACAATGAGGTTACACTTTTGTGAGTCGGGATGGTAGAGATCATGATGATGATGGTGGAAAGGTGTTGCTGAACTTGACCTAAACAAGGTGAACGATGAGAGGTTGTATAGGAGTACACAGCGGGTTGTCTCGTTGAACACCGCATTAAGCATGCGTTCTTGTGTAGTGATCCAAGACAAAGAGTACAACCACATGTTGGGCAAACGGATCCCCGCTCGGACTATTAACTCACCCCGTTTCAGGTCTAGGAGTCACACCTAGTTCGGGTTTTCCATTCGGCATATGGATAGAAAGATAAAGGAAATGAAATGTGGCCACTACTAGAAAAAAGCTTATAGGTAGAGGCTTAACAGTAGCGCCCTCAAAAAAGGGGCGCTACTGCTAATTAACAGTAGCGCCCTGCACAAGAGGGGCGCTACTGCTATGCCTTTAGCAGTAGCGCCTGCATAAAAGGGGCGCTACTACTACTTAACAGTAGCGCCCTGTACAAAAGGGGCGCTACTACTAAGTTGATAGTAGTAGCGCGCGGTATAAACCCACGCTGCTACTAAGTGGTCTTCACGGTGCCCTCTTGGACATGCCATACTAGTAACGCCTGTACAAGGGGGGCGCTACTAGTAAGTGGTCTTTAATGGGGCCACACACATACAAATACAACCCCCCCCGCCGCCCCGTGGACCGCCTTTTCAGTTTTAGAAAAAATAAAAGAAAATGATGGAAATGTCAAAAAAATAAAAAAATAAAATGAGATTCCCATGTGATATGTGGTCTAGTTGTTAGGGAAATTGAAAAATATGAATTTCGACTTTTTTTAAAAATCTCTCTAGAATTTGTAAAATGGCATAACTTTTGCATACGAACTCGGATGAAAAAGTTTTTTACATGAAAAATCATCTACCCGAAAAGTTATATTCAAATTCAATCGGGGGAACCCGTTGAACATTTATAGAATCCTCAAAAACCTAACAGAAAAAAGTTACGATGCTTTTAAGATTCAGAGGCCAAAATATTCGAAAAAAGTAGGTGGAGGCTTACCAGTAGCGGGTGGACAATAGGGGCGCTACTACTACTTCACAGTAGCGCCTGTTGAAATGGGGCGCTACTACTACTACTTAACAGTAGCGCATGTACAAGAGGGGCGCTACTGCTTGGTCTGATGTGGAAGTTTCCTATTTGTCTAGCCCTCCTCTCGCGGATCAGTGACATGGCAGGGGTAACAAAACCCCCACCACACATTTTCTCCTCCACTCCTCACACTTCATCTCCTCCACTCCATCTCCTCCTCTCCTCCACTCCATCTCCTCCTCTCCGATGACCTCCTCTTCCTCCTCACGGTGCTCCTCCTCCAGCGACCTCCTCCTCGGTGCTCCTCCGGCGACCTCCTCCTCATGGTGCTCCTCCTCGACCTCCTCCTCCTCACGGTGCTCCTACTCCGGCGACCTCTTCCTCACGGTGCTCGTACTCCGACGACCTCCTCCTCACGTGCTCCTACTCTGGTGACCTCCTCCTCACCGCCCAATCGCGCACAACCTCGCCGCCCTGCAGAGCCGCCATCGTCCCCACACTGCCCCGCGGCCACCGGCGCGACTGCCAGAGCGCGGACACCGATGTTTTTTTTGTTTTTTGAAATTAATAGTAGTAGCGCGCGAATAAAGAGGGCACTGCTGCTATTTAGCAGTAGCGCGTGGACATGAGGGGCGCTACTGCTATCAGAACTAGTAGTAGCGCGCGCAAACACGCGCTACTACTAAAAGTTAGCTGTAGCGTGCTAGTAGTAGCGCGTCACCGCGCGCTACTAGTAGCCATTTATGGGGCGCTACTAGTAGCGTTTTTCCTAGTAGTGGGCATTCATGGTAGGGATTCTAGCACATGGCTTGTCAAGCGGAGAACCATCCGACGAGGTGGGCTTGCTGTTCGTGCCTACATGGTTTGAGTCCTAACCGGAAACTCGACCGGACTTCCATTTGGGTTTGGAACTCAGATAGTTGACTCCTTGGACTAGAACAGTGACGTGAGGTAAGTGTCGTGGTGCGCATCCTCGCCGACACCCGCTTGAAGGGTGACGAGTTCTTGGCGGTAACTGATGAGCACATGTGTGTACCAGTACACCCCTGCAGGGTAAAGAACTATTCGAATAGCCGTGTCTGCGGTTATGGACTACTTGGAGACCTTTACTTGATCATTAGACAACTTCAACGGAAACTCTAAAACTTGCCAAGATAAGTGTGAGTGCTATGGTTAGATTTCTCGTGGGAAGTCGAGGAAGGATCCATATTGGTGTATTGATTAGGAGACTTGGATAGTTGGACTCGAGTACGCTTCTTACCTCATTCTGTTATTCGTAGTACAGGATTAGCCAAGTCAAAGCTGGCAATTCTGCATAACAAACTCCACTTCCTTTGCCTTGATACATGAGCATGAGTAGTGTAGTTCTGATGTAAGTCTTGCTGAGTACGGCTTTGTACTCACGTTTGCTTATTTATGTTTTTTAGATGAAACGACTGACCACGGTGGTGGCTTCTTCCTGGAGCTCGACGTGGACTATGCTAGTATAGTTCCAGACAACAGTCTGGTCCCTTGTGAAGGGCTATGTATATTTGAACAAGGCTTCTCTAAGCCATTTGTTAAACTTGTCTGTACTCAGACCTATGTTGCTTCCGTTGCTTGTATGAATATTGGATCATAGTGATGTGATCTCTTTGTGTACTCTATGTAATTCAATAAACATGCATACTTTGTAGAGTTCATGTGATGAGTACCTGCTGTTTACACTAGACATGTATGATGTGTGTATGATTATAACATGGATGTCTTAGTGTGGGGTTCGATATCTTAGTTGTTCTCTCGCTGACGGTCTTTCTTACATCCAGGTGGCTCTAAGTTGTGCGCAGCTTGGAGCATCACGATGCGATTGCACGCAACTCCGTTACGTGGCACACTCCATTGTACGATCGAGCCCGCCCGAGACCCCGACTAAGTGAATCGGGCCGGAGTTGTTTATGTAAATGCTATGGTTCAATTGACAATATGGTTGAGGCAACTTGTCTATGAGTATGGGATTTCACCACACATAAGAATTTAGACTTGTGAGCGGACGATGAGGACCCATTTCAGTTGATCATCCGGGCCTGAATGGGATGCCCCTCACGTTCGAGATTTCGGAGAGTGTCTTGTACTTGGCCTTGTCTTCTTAGACAAGTGGGTATGGCTCTCGGCTCTTGTAAGGCCCGATATGCGGTACTGTTTCAGATCTAGATGTTTCCATTCAGATCCGGGGACGAAGCACATATCGGTCCCACCGCGACATATGACAATGTCATATGCCCCGGATTTCCAACATGATATCACAACATTACAGCTACAAGGATACAACATCTCATACAATCGGCATACAACTGCCTTAATATATTACATCAGCAGAAGATACATGTCTGAGTACAGACTACAATCAATTGCCTAGTGGCAAAGAGAAAATCACCGATCCCCATAACCACACGGGTCCAGGCCCTCCGCCGGGATCTGCCTAACTAGTCGTCGTCGAGTCCCCACATGAAACATCGATCACCATACCTGTTGTCGACCAAGAACCCTGAAAAGAGTTTGGGGGTAGTATCATGAGTACAGAAGTACTCAGCATCCAACTGTAGTGGTCAACTGACCCAGCAAGGACTTCATCACTCGTCATTCTAGAATAACTAGTAGTTTACGGTAAGGATGTGGTAAGTGGTGAGGTTGTTGCCGCACTAGAATTTATGAAGTGGCTAACGATCTTGAGAGTAAGATAAGAAGGCAAGCATTGGATGAGGAATCGCCTCCAACAAGTCTGCTATCCATTTACTTACGCAAGCATAACACCTATCCTATCCTTGTCCTCCTCTTCGCATCCCGACGAAGAAGAAGAAGTCAAGGCACACACACGGTTGATCAAATTATATTAATATTGTCTCGGTTGTTTTTGTCTATGAATAAGGAGTAGGTCTCAAGTCGTCCATAACCGTGGACACGGCTTCTCGAAAATAGTTAACCCTGAAGGGGTGTACCAACTGCCCATTACAAGGCTCCGCACGCACACCCATCTCTCTCAGTTTCTACCCATCACAGGCAGCCATTTTATGATTTAGTTCTGAGAGATCCGAAACGATAGGTCCCTCTAGCTAACAACGAACAAATCCGGGTGGCCCCTGGTGAGTCGACATCCAACTCAAAAGCCGGCCGCGCTGTCGAATTGGCCTCTACCGTATGACTCGGGTTTGGATAACCGGTGAATTCTCACATGAGTCCGAGTCCTAAGCCGGCTAGGTTGGACCAATAAGGAAACCATGTCCCCACTGACCCGGTTTGTTTGAAAATTACTGGCGGCCGACCAGCACACACACGGTTTCAAATGGTAATCAGCTTGGGCCACCACTGGAAATGTTTGAAGCTAGGTAGGTAAGAAAATGGGACCCCATAGCATCCCGCACGCGGTTAGGCACGCTCATCAAGAGAAACAATACTCGGAAGTCGGGTCCTAGGTGACTCGAATGGAACAAAGCGTCGGGGCGGGATAGCCTAGACCTTCCATCCTTCGTCGAATATAGTCAACATTATAATAACCATATCATCCATTACAATATAATAATGTGATATCCCAAACCAAGGACTAACAGGGTAACATTCGTAGCATCCTAAGCATGCATACAAAGCAGGGGCTGAGCAACGAGCAATAGTAACATATCAGTATAAGGTTTGCTGGGAGGGGACATGGCTGTATTGGTTTGAAAGAGGCTGTAAACATGTGGTAGGATCAAACATCAAACCTAACCTAGACTAGCATGCAAACCTCTGGTTATAATAGAATGGATCATAAGTAATGTATAGTCCTTGCCTGTTGATAAGTCGGGTTCCAGAGGTGTAGTTTACCGCAAGCTCGCATCGTCTCCGAAGGTAACCCCGTGAGCACTCAAGACGTTAAACACTGCAAAGCAATCAACGAGCAAGCATCTATTACTACTAAGCAAAAACGAGAAAGGATCAACAAGAAGGCAACACGGGACATCGAACCTACCGTCGAGAGCGGTTACTAACATGTTAAGTGGAGTACTCGTCACACACGACGATACCGCACGTTTACAAGGGTTCAAGTTGCTTAGCTACACAAGATGAGCAAAGGTTGTGAACATGGCATCTCACCCAAGAATGGCATAGCACACTGATGTCTATGCACGCTTCTATTCTTGTAGACTATGTTGGGCCTCCAAGCGCAGAGGTTTGTAGGACAACAACAATTTCCCTCAAGTGGATGACCTAAGGTTTATCGAACTCAGGGAAGTAGAGGTTGGAGATGTTCTCTCTCAAGCAACCCTGCAATTAAGATACAAGAAGTCTCTTGTGTCCCCAACACACCTAATACAACTAGGAGTTGTATATGTGCACTAGTTCAGTGAAGATATGGTAAAATATGGGTGATAGGTGTGGCAAAAAAAGTAATATAAATCTGTAATAAAAAGTGCAGCAAGCAAACAAGTGATAAACGTGAGCACAAACGGTATTGCAAAGGTATAAACAAGGCCTAGGCTTCATACTTTCACTAGTGGAAACTCCCAACAACATTAACATAGTATAATCACATGATATTTCCCATAAACATGCAATGGAGACGCACTCGGAGGTCATTCCTTTGTGGTCAAGAGAGGACGAGAATTATGTAGGGCTACAAGAGCACACCTCAGAGTTCGTAGTTCTCAATCTATGGATTTCCCAATGTCACCGCGGCCATCCAAAGAGAGTACCACAATCACCACAACATATCTCAAGGATAGTCAAAGACAAGCACCAAGAGACTCTCAATCTTCAATCAACACACAAAAGAGGAAATCACTCATGATAATATTCTTCTAACCCATGTCCAATAGACCGCTGTCACCTTGGTCTCAGGGATTATACTAGATAAGATCAATTGAGTACATCAATCCAATACATAGAGGAAGGGGAAATATCATGGGATCACCCTAGATTAACATAGCCTATGATCACAACGAAGATCACATCATGGGAGAGAGAGAAGAACACATAGCTACTGGTAGAAACCTCAGCCCCGAGGAGGAACTACTACCGCTTCATGGAGGAGGGAAGCAATGTCGATGGAGATGAATCCGGGGGCACTTCACCGTCCCGGCAGGGTGCCGGCACAGGAATTCTCTCCCCCCGAAACTTGTTTTCGATGGCGGCGGAGATCGGAATTGCTTCTGGAGAAAAGGGGTCTGGAATCAGGGTTTCCGCGACGGGAAAATAAATAGGGGCCAAAGTAGGGCACCAGGTGGTGTGGGACCCACCCAGGAGGGCAGGTGGCGCGGCCAGGAGCTGGGCCGCGCCAGGCACCCTCCTGGCTGCCCTGTGGCCCCCCTTTGGCCTGGTGGAAGCTTCCGGAACGATGATTTTTTATATAATTTTTCCGGGATTTATTGGGCATTTTAATTATTGGAAAAACCTGAAATACAAAAAAGCAGAAAACAGGAACTGGCAACTGGGTGCACTGAGTTAATAAGTTAGTCCAAATATGATCAAAAGTGTATGAAAGTTCAAGAAAAACATGGCAAAGTCACACAAATCATGCATGGAGCAAGAAGAAATTATAGATACGTTTGGGACGTATCACACCCAAACATGACAAGAGGTGAAACATAAGATAAACTATCTATGCTAGTCAATTTAAGTGAGGCACAACCTAAACAAGGCATAACACTAAGTGCCTCATGATGATTAAAGCATTTGGTACTGTTTTGCCCTAAACCATATTTTAGGTGAGTTAAGAACAACAAACAATGGCATCAACAAAAAGTACACGAAAAACTAATCAAGCTACATGTAAAGAACAATCCAAACGTTGTTACGGTTAAAAAGATATAAGCAGAACAAGTTATGCACACATGCTGTTAACATTAGGGAGCACACTTTAGAGCAACAAATAAACAAGCAAAAGGTTTTAGACATGCACAAAAATGATATGCAACTAAATTATACATGGCAGGCAAGTCATGGAAAAAGGAATCATGCAAATAGGCATCATTGTTCACTAGTTATAAGCAACACAAGAAGCTATAAAACATTACTCGTCAAGGACTTAGTGAAAATCAGGAAAACAGGGAAGAAACTTTTATTTTCATGATGTATAAATGATACGTCCCAAACGTATCTATAATTTCTGATTGCTCCATGCATGTTTTGTGTGACTTTACCATGTTTTGCTTGAACTTTCATACACTTTTGAACCTATTTGGACTAACCTATTAACTCAGTGCACCCAGTTGCCAGTTTCTGTTTTCTGCTGTTTTTGTATTTCAGGTTTTCGGGCCATTAAAAGTGCTCCAAAAATTCCGGGAAAATATATAAAAAATCAGCGCAACAGAAGCTTCCGGAATCACCAAGAGTGGGAAGGGGGGCCACCACCAGGCAACCAGGAGGATAGGTGGCGCGGCCCCACCCTGGGCCGCGCCAGGGACCCTCCTGACTGCCTCGTGGGTCCCCTCGACGCCCCCCTTCGCCTATATTTACCCCTCGGGGTGGAAACCCCTAAGACGGACTCCTCTTTCGCGATCTCACCTCTGTTCCACCGCCGCCGCCGTTTGAAGATCGGGGCTTCCTGGAGAAGCTTCTCCGGCACCCTGCCGGGAGAAACTACCCCCTCCGGGAGACCCTCCATAGCCATGGACGCCTCCCGTACGTACCGTGAGTAGTTTCCCTTGGACCATGGGTCCGTGACCAGTAGCTATGTGATCTATCTCTCCCCCTTTTGTGCTTCCACTTTCGAGTCCTTGTGAGCTGCCTCACATGATCGAGGCATCTATGTAATTTCTGCTGTTGCTATGCTGAGTTTGTTGGGATCTGATGGATTATGAGACTATGTTCAGATTGTGATGAGTAATATATTTGCTTCTTCTCTTTTATATTTTGTTCTTGAGTAAATTCTTGCATGTTCTCCGTTGCGGTATTTGCTTTGGCCAAGTATTTTATTTGCAACTCCAAGAGAGAGCGTTATGCTCGATTGTGGGTTCAGCCCCTTGATGTCTAGCTTGAGTGACAGAAACATGAGACTAGGGGATGTGCTGCTGCCACCAGGGATAAAACAACGGTGCTTGTACCTGCGGGTGCAAGGATTGTTTACTTTACGGAAAGTTCTTTTAATGCAGTTGTCTGTTGCTTTGAGTTTACACTTTGGGTGGGATTCGCAACTTAATACCAGCGAGATGTTCTGGATAGATATCTCAAGGTGGATGATTCGTAGTAGATGCAGATGGATTTCGGTCTACTTACCTTGGCGTACTGCCCATTGCTTTTGAGCCCTTCCTTTCTTTGCAGCATAGTTAGCATTGCGGTGCCTTCATAATCCTGTCAATTGCCCAACTGTGATTTGTTTACCTCGCTAGCACTTTTATCGTCTTTTTGGAGAGAGACATCACTAGTGAAAATCACGGGACCCTGGTCCATATTCACATTATTGTTCACACCCTCAATTTACTTTCAGCTTTTACTTTCATTTGCACCTTTTATCTCTTGCGTTGATCCTTTGTAAACGACAAGGCCGGAGGAATTGACAACTCCTCTGTACTCGTTGGGAGCAAAGTTATTTGTTGCTGTGTGCAGGTCCACGACAACACCCTAGTTAGGAAGCAATTTCTGGCGACGTTGCCACCTACTTGTATCTCATGAGTCCTACTGGTTCGATAACCTTGGTATCTTCACCGAGGGAAACTTGCTGCTGCACTGCATCTCAAACCTTCCACTTGGGGTAACCAACGAGGGGTGAGAAGCCATCAATAAAAAGGAGCAAAACTATATGTAAATGTGCAACAAAATGACATAGCAATATGTGGGCATGAAGTAGACATGATGGTGATCAGGTACAAACAAGAATCAAGGTCAGATGCATCACAGATCAAAAGATATTAAACGTCCAACATGGCTTCGGAAAGTTACAGACTTAGTGAAAAACAGAGGTGGCTGTAAAAAACAGCGGGATAACAACTTGGAGCTGAAATATAACGATGACTAGGAAGGTAAACATGACAATGCAATACATATAATGGAAGTAGACATGTCATAGATCAAAATGACATATTGCAATGCTCAATAGGATGCACGGTTAAAAAGATACAATGCAGCAACGTTTGCACCTTAAGTTAATAGCAGCACACTAACAGCAGGGTGGCTACTTTGGGTGAAGATACAATCAACATGCAGCAGGCCCATGTGAGAAGTTAAAGCATAGAACTGAAGTAGACATGATGCTTAACATTATTCAACAATAATCACTCAATTCCGATGAAAGGTTGCGACGCAACCGTCACCCGAAGTTTCAATCAAGCAACAGTTAACAACATTTGCAATTAAAGATGGGTGGCCCTGTTTGACCAACAATTACACAATCAAGATGAACTCAACTCAAAATGCTCACAAAAGATGGATTGGAGTACACACAATTCTAAATAGTTTTCCTTTTGGACGCAACGTCATCCGAGCTACGATTTACTCGCAAATCTACTCGCGAAAATGAATACAACAGCAATTTCTCAGACTTAGACAAATAAGAAAAAGAAATAGATAACAGAGAAAAAAAAGGCGGCCTGGGCCTCACCATGGGCCAGGCCCAGTTCGGCGGTGGAAGGCGAGGCCGGCCTTCTGGCAGGGCCGGCCCACGCGGGCGTCTAGGTGAGGTGGCGGCCGGCTCGTTCCCGAGCGCGGCGGCGGCCGTGCCGGCGGTCACCTCCGGCGAGGGCAGACGGGCGGCGGGAGGATCCAGGGGCGGTGGAGGCACGGGCTCGGAGCAGGCGTGGTACAGAGGGCGGCGCGGCTCCTCTAGCCGACGCGGCGGTGGCGGCGCGAGCTGCGGCCGTGACCCCTCCTGCCATGGCTCGGAGGTGGCCTGCATGGGAGAAGAGAGGGGAGGTGAGAGGGAGAGGAAGAGAAGGGGAAGGAGAGAGGTGGGAGGAGAGGGGTGGTCGGGCCGGCGGCAACGGCGTGCTCGCTAGAAGCACGCGGCGGTGATGGCGGTGGAGCTAGCGGCGTGGAGGTGGGAGGAGAGAGGAGAGAGGAGGTGGAGGCTGAGGAGCGTTCTGGGCCGTTGGATCGGAAGATCCGACGGTCCAGATCTTTGGGGAGGCAAATCCAGATCTGGATTAGGGTTTTGAGTAGATTAGGGCAATTGTGAGGGGGTGGCTGCTATTTTGGCTTAGGGGAAACCCTAGAAAGGGGTGGGAGAGTGGTGGTCTTTATATAGGTGGTCTGGTTGGCAAGTTTGCGCAAAAGCCGTCGGGATTTCCCTCTCACGTCCGGTACTCCACGTTTCTGAACGCCGGGCATGGATGCGACCTCCGATTCGGGCGAAATCTTTAACCACGTTCTCAGCGCGTCGAGCCTATCAGTCGTACCTCACTTCGATACCGTTTTGAGAATATTTTCCGGTGCCCCATAAAAATAACCCGTTTAATTATTAAGCGGGGTTTTTCGTTCCGATGGCGATGGCTGGTCCCGTGCCGGAAATTTGCGACGGTGCTCGGTTGAAAACCCGGTGTCGCAAAGGTCGTGTGCCGTGGTGGAAAATGGTAGGTCTCACATTCAATACGAGAAGGAGGGGGAAATATTCACCGATTAATAATTCGGCGAAGCAAATACTACAAACAATTCTAGCAAGCAATAAAATAAAGCAACAAACAATTTTTTTAATTTGGGTGGAATTTCCGGACTGTTACAGCTCTCCATATGATTGATGTGGCTAGAATTACATCCACATATTCCTGGTCCCGACAGACTTGGTATTAGAGCAGGACTGTCTGTGGGACTACCAAACCTTGGTCGAAGTCGAGTCTAGCATTCTATAGTTATATAGTTACTTGGGTATAAAGGAACAACGTAAGACTTCTTTTTTCTCCTTATCCTCATCGATCTGAGTTCTGAGTCACCCTCATCTTTCCTACGGGAAGATAGGACTTGGCTCATCTATGTCTTTAATAGAAGATCTCGTTGATTGCTTATTTGTAGCTGTAGGAATGTTGTGGTCGTCTAGAGTCATCATGTTCTTTAGTTCTTGAAGAAGTTCTGTCGAATTTCTTGCAAGTTGTCTCCTTTCTCATCCTGGTACGACTGTTACGCTGTCCGAACTGTCCCGTGTTTCAAGTGATTCCGATGCTTTTGCATTAAAATCTTTTTTTCTCTTAATTATGTCATATTTACTTTGATTCCATCATAATTCCTATTCTGATTGTTGATTTTTATCACACAGAATGTCAGGTGGAACTAGTTGTGATGACTCCGGTCATGGTAGTCAGGGTGATGATGATCCCCCTCCACCGACTTCTGCAGCGTAAATCATGATGGAGTCTGAGCGAAATCGTCGTCACACGCCTTCTGGAGCTCATCGAGCAGAATACCGCTCGTCAGCGTAATATGGTTGTGAGCATTTAGGATTTTATCCTCCACAAACCACCGGTATTTCGATGTTCTTCTGAGCCCCTTGAAGCCGATGATTGGATCCTTTCCATCATGCATAAGCTTGCGACGACGCATGTTGCTCCCGATGATCGTGTGATGTTTGCGGCATACTTTCTGGAAGGTGCTGCTGGTGAATGGTGGGAGAACTATGTTTCAATGCAACCTGATGGTCACGTAGTGACTTGGAAGGAATTCCGTGATGCCTTCCGAGGGTACCACATTCTGGATGAGACGATGGAAAGAAAGAAGGAAGAGTTTTGCAATCTGACTCAGGGAAATATGTCCATCCACGAGTATATGACCGAGTTCAACATTCTTGCTCGTTATTCCCAAGAGGAGATATCCACCGATGTCAGTAAGCAAGCAAGGTTCCGCAAGGGACTTAGCCCTGTTATTCGTCATGATCTCAATCTTCATGAGTTTGTCAACTTTGAGGATTTAGTCAATAGATCCTTCAGAGCTGAGTATGGCAATGAGGTGTTCGAAGAGTCTCGCAAGCATGCTCATGAGTTTTCTCCATCTTCTAGTTCGTGCTCTCAGAAACGCCACATATGGATTCCAACTAGTGCCATTCCTTCACACCTTATTTCAAGGCCATCCTACATGGTGCCTCAACCTCGTCCACCAAGCATGAATCTCAGCAGTTATGGTAGTGAGCCTGCTATCCTTGTTCCACCCCCTGACACCAGAGTTTGATGCAAGTGTGGTTAGCCTAGCCACATCGCGTGGAAATGTACTTTGTCAGTGAAAGTTGATCCTCATCCAAGACATAATGCCACCCCGCCCAAGTCTTCCAAAGCTAAGTCTTCAAGGAAATCAACCTCCAACTCCTTGCAAGAAAAGTCCTTAGCCACTGTTAGTGGTTGTGTGATTCAAATCTCAGTTGAGGAACCTATTGATACTTCTGACGTTGTCCTTGGTACGCTCCCAGGTAATCATGTTCTAACTTTCGTTCTATTCGATCCAGGAGCATCTCATTCATTCATGTCGAAGAGTTATGCACTTCGGCATGAGTTTCCCTTTGAAGAAATGTTTTCTCCAATGATAATCCAAACTCCTGGTTCAAAGTGGCAAACTAATAGAGTAAGCCATGGTAATAAAATTGAAATTGAGGGTTTAGTATGCCTTGCATCTCTTATAGCCCTCAAGTCTTCAGACATTGATGTCATCTTAGGAATGGATTGGTTGTCGAGACAGAATGCGGCCCTTGAATGTAAAACCAAGACAGTTAAGCTTACCCATCCGTCAGGCCAACTAATCAATTTCACCTCACCTAGCTCCAGAACCCAGATGCATACGTTGAATGTTGTTCCCCTTCGGGACCTTGAAGATATTCTGGTAGTTCGTGACTTCCCGGATGTCTTTCCTGAAGAACTGTCAGGAATGCCACCTAACAGATGTGTAAAATTCATTGTAGATCTTATGCCAAGAACCGCCCCAATTTCCAGACGCCCATACAAAATGTCCCCACGTGAGTTAGCTGAGCTTAAAATCCAACTAGAAGCTTCGTTGGCAAAAGGCTTCGTCCGCCCTAGCTCATCGCCATGGGGTTGCTTTCGTGGGAAAGTCACGGCAGATGTACGTAGAGTCGGACTTATCATGGGACCTTTGCTGCGAGGAGAATTCGAGGAGAGAGTCGACATAGACACAAGACTGGGCGAGTTACCCAGGTTCGGCCCCGTCGGTGCGGTAAAGACCTACTCCTGCTTCTTGACTATTGTGGGATCGACTCCTCAATAGGAAGAGCCGATCGTATCGATTACAGTGATGATGTTTCGCAACCTTAGTCTCGTGGAGATCTAGGTTATGGCGCGAGTTGTCTATTCCTGGCTTGAGGTAAGTTCTCCCCCTGGCTCCCGTGGACCTCGGCTTATAAAGGCGTCGGGTCCCAGGATTCCTAGAGTCCGACTCCTACACGATGTGGAGTTCTATTCTACTTTACAAGTTTGCTACGTGCTATACAAGGTAAGTCGAATTCCTTCTAGGGCTTCAATCTTCACGCTTGGCACGTCAGGCTCCTGGTCGGGTCTTCTTTGTGGGCCTTCATATAAAGTCGGCCCAGAGGTTTCTAATGCTGGGTCTATGGGCCTGATCCATCCCCCCGACATTAGCCCCCAGGATTGTTGTGATGCTTTAGTCTTCACAACAATCTTCTTTATTTTCTTCATTGCCACTGGCTCTTCATGGATCTAGGGTCGACTTTATGCTTGACGTTGATTGGGAGTCAGAGTCGCCTCTGTTCAATCTTTTTTTGATTCCTCTATCTCCATGAAGTCGTCCCTTCTAGTTGATTCAGCTATAATCTGATGCTTTACTAGAAGTCGACGCCTAACTCTTTTTAGCTTATCATTTCCTTTTACTTGAAGATTTTTCTTTTGACCTTTGGTCAAAAATCCGGTTTGGTTTTTGTGATCACTCTGCCCGAAACGCCGGTTAAAGGCATTGATGTTTGTAGTGGGAATCGATGAGTCTTTCAATAAATGCTATCTACCATGGGTAGTTATCCCGTATTATTTATGGAATTAATGGATCCTTTCCATGAATCTACTATAAATATCCCTTGGATAGTTTGATCTTTCAAGCGCATCCATCTTCTTCTTCCTCTTCCTGTTTTCCCCATGGCACCTAAGCTAGAAGCCTCTTCTCCTTTGGCATCCAATCAGCCCGATCCTCGTGCAAGTACCCGAGGTCGTGGCCGTGGCAGAGGTACAGGAAGAAGTACTCGTGCTTCCTCTCCTTCTGAATCTCCCCCTTCTTCTCCTGAGAGGAGTGAGTTCTTGGTTCATATCAGGACGATTCAACGCTGGATCAAACTTCCTGAGTCTTTTTCTCAACTTGTGATTGACTCGACGCCTTCGGGCCTTTGGCTCCGATCTGATGGATGTCCTCATGGGCCTGTCTGGGTGACAGTTAGTTTTTCTAACCATGGCACCATGTTTGTTGAGAAAGGTTGGAAATTTTTTCTTCGTTCCAGGAATATTTCAAGAGGAGACACCATTGTCTTCAGATTTGATGGTGAAGACATCTTGTGGGCTAGGATTTTTGACTCCGATGGAGACCGAGCCTGCTGTTGTGTGGAGAGCTCCAGCGATGAAGAACTCCTTAGTGAAGAAGAAGCTTCAACAGAGGCTGAAGCCGACTCTGAAGAAGATGTCTAAAGCTTAGATGTTTTCCTTTTAATAGAAGTTTGCCGAGTTTGGCTTTTGCATGTAAGGTTGCCTCCTTTGATGTAAGACCCAGTTGGTTTGATGAATGGATTTTATGAACTTTCATTGAGTCCATGAGTCCATGAGTCCGTGAGTCGGTTTTATTCCTGACTTGAAATGTTACTCATAGTGGATGAGAGCCGATTGTTTATGATAGTGTATGTATCTGTAGCCCCCTGAGTCGATTCAGAATAGTTTAGTATCTGTAATCGACTAATAGGACATATCGACTTGTAGCCCCCATAAGATGGTGTGGTCACGTTTACGTGTCGTACCGGTTCATCAAAGAAGATTTTGTTTTTATGAAACTTGCTTCCAAGTAATGTAGCTCCCAAGTGTCGGGTTGTCTTGCCTGCAGCAACCTAGGACTTACAATTTCTTGCATATTTTCCGAAGAATTTTTGAAGTGTTACTCCCCAAGAGTCGGTGTACTCAGCTGAGTGATGTACCGAGCCTTTAGTTGAGAAGAAACCTTGAAGTGTAGTCCCCATGAGTCGGTATGTGCATCTGTGTGCAGTGCCGAGTCACATATGTCTATCTTTTAATCTGCCAAGTCACATAGATATGGCACGATGTGTTGTGTTCCCAGCTTCCAAATAGGTCGGCGAGCGTCGATTTGACGAATGTCGATATTTTTATATGGCGAGAGCCGTTGCGACTGAAGTCGACTTTGTATATGCAGAAGATGCAATAAAAAAGGTGTAATCCCCATGAGTCGGTATGAGCATCTTTTTGTGTCATACCGAGGCATAGAGAATTTTTGAGCTATAGTCCCCATGAGTCAGTATGAGCATCTTTTGTGTCATTACCGAGTCACACAGGTTAATGCTCAAGATGTATCTTTTGGATGACATATAAAGTGAAAAGAGTATGTGATGATGCTAATGTATGCAGAAAGAAAAATATAAAGGCTCATAGAGAAGTCGACTCTGGATTCAACATGACTCATCTTCTCGTACTTGAGATAGATTATTGGTTTATCCAGGAGTCAGGACTTCTCTGTAATCCGGCTACATATGACTAGTGCTCCCTGCACTTAAGACTAGACTCGGCAGGCATTTTTGCAAGCCCCCAAGGTATGTAGACTAAGCCGGGTACACGTAGATCGTATGAGTTTGAGCTATACAGGCCAAGGCGTGTTTTGCCAGCTTATGTATATGCCGGGATTTCTTCGGATAAGAGTCAATGAGTGACATCGAGCCCCCCTACTGCCCCTGAATAAGCTTATACACTCTGATTTTTACATATATATGCTGAGTATTCGGATAAAGAATCCATGATTGTCACCGAACTCCCCTATTCCCCTGAATAAGCAATATACATGCTCAGTACAATTAGAGGGGTAGATCAAGCCCCCAGGTCTCTGAGATATAATAATGCAATGTATGCAATGCATGATCAAAATAAATAAATGACATGAAACAAAAAAGGTAAAGCGGAATCAATGTGGCGAGAGCCGGCGCGACGAAAGTCGTCTTAGTTATGTGTGGCAAGGGCCAGTGCAACAAGAGTCGACTTATGTATATTTTGATGGCGAAAGCCAGCGCGACAAATGTCGGCTTATATATATATATTATGGCGAAAGCCAGTGCGACGTGTGTCGACTTAGTGAAGCGTACAGTAATGTTCCTGTTTCTACTCAAGTGTAATATGGACGGAGTTGTGCGATGTTCCACGGCCTGAGAGTATCCTCCATGCTTGTGCGTGTTTTCCTTCTCGCGTATATCAACTAGGTAGTAGGATCCGTTGTACAGGTTCTTGCTGACCAGAAACGGTCCTTCCCAAGGACAGGATAACTTGTGCATTCCATCTCTTTTCTGTATGAGTCGGAGCACTAAATCACCTTCCTGGAAAGTCCGACTTTTTATGCGACGGCTATGGTAGCGTCGTAGATCTTGTTGGTAGATAGCCAACTGAGCTGCAGCCAAATCTCGTTTTTCATCGAGAATATCCAAGGCGTCTTGTCGTGCTTTCTCGTTTTCGGCTTCTACATAAGCAGTGACTCGTGGTGAGTCGTGACGTACATCACTTGGGAGGACGGCTTCCGTTCCATAGACTTGGAAGAAGGGCGTATAGCCTGTCGACCTGTTGGGAGTCGTCCGGATGCTCCATTGTGCTGAGGGTAACTCCTTCTCCCAGCAACCCGGCGTCCTTTTCAAAGGGACAACGAGTTTGGGTTTAATGCCTCGGAGCAAATCTTGGTTGGCCCTCTCGGCTTTTCCGTTGGACTGTGGATGTGCCACTGATGCAAGGTCGAGTCGGATGTGCTCGTTCTGGCAGAATTGCTGCATAACCCCTTCTGATAGGTTAGAACCATTATCAGTGATGATGCTGTGGGGGTAGCCGAATCTGTATATGATCTTTTTCAAGAATTTCAGTGTTGTCACAGCGCCACATTTGCTGACCGGCTCTGCCTCGACCCATTTGGTGAATTTATCCACTGCCACTAGTATGTGGTTATTCTTGTTGGCTGACCTTTTGAAAGGTCCCACCATATCAAGTCCCCATACTGCAAAGGTCCAGGTGATAGGTATCATCCTGAGTTCTTGAGCCGGCACGTGGGCTTGTTTTGCATAGCGTTGACATCCATCGCATTTCTTGACTATGTCCTCTGCATCCGCATGAGCTGTGAGCCAGTAGAAGCCATGTCGAAAGGCTTTGGCTACAAGCGAACGAGAGCCGACGTGGTGTCCGCAATCTCCAGAATGTATTTCATTGAGGATGGCTCTACCTACTTCTGATGAAACGCATCTCTGGAAAACATATGCGACACTTCGCCGATGTAACTCACCATTGATAATTACAGAGGATTGGCTTCTCCTGACGATTTGTCTGGCCAACATCTCATCTTGAGGAAGGATTCCTCGAGTCTTGTAATCCAAGTAAGGTATGACCCATGATGGTGTAGCATCAAAGCCGGCTCTGGATCCGGCTCTGCTATGTCTTGCTCTGTTGGTGGTTGTATAGACGGCTTTGTTCGGACATCCAGGAATACGTTTGGAGGGACCGGCTTTCGCTGAGAGCCGAGTCGGGAGAGAGCATCTGCTGCTTCGTTTTCCCGACGGTCCACGTGATCCACCTTGTATCCAACAAAAAATCTGGCTTGTCTTTGCACCTCTCGTCGATAAGCTGCCATTATGGGATTTTTGGAATCCCATTTTCCTGACACTTGTTGAGAAACGAGATCAGAGTCTCCATAGCATTGGATCCAACTTATGTTCATCTCACGAGCCAGCTGTAGTCCATGAAGCAAGGCTTCATACTCTGCTGCATTGTTGGTACAGGTGAACTGCAGCTGTAGAACATAGCAGAATATCTCCCTTTAGGTGAGGTAAGAACCACGCCGGCTCCTGACCCTTGGAGCTGCCGGCTTCCGTCGAAGTGCATCGTCCAATATTTGGGACTGGCTTCTCCGGAGATGTTTGGATTTCTGTCCAGTCATTGATGAAGTCGGCTAATGCCTGGGACTTGATGGCCGTTCGCGGTTCATATTTGATGTGATAAGCCCCCAATTCTATGGCCCACTTTGCAATCCTTCCCATCGCTTCCCAGTTTTGGATGATATCTGCAAGTGGTGCTGAGCTAGCCACAATTATGGGGTGCTCCTGGAAGTAGTGCTTAAGTTTCCGACTCGCCATGAAGACACCAAGAACCAATTTCTGCCAGTGAGGGTAACGTTGTTTTGATAAAGTCAAAACCTCACTGACGTAATAAACTGGCCTTTGCAGGGGGTGTTCTTTGCCGGCTTCCATACGCTCAACAACAACCACAACGCTGACCGCTCGATTGTTGGCTGCGATGTAAAGTAACACAGGTTCTTTAGGCTTGGGAGCCGCCAAGATTGGAGCCTGGGATAGTTGCTTCTTCAATTACTCGAGGGCCTGATCGGCTTCGTCATCCCAGACAAATGTTTCTGATTTCCTCAGAAGTCGGTATAGGGGAATTGCCTTTTCTCCGAGCCGGCTTATAAACCGACTCAAAGCGGCTACACATCATGTGAGTCATTGGACTCCCTTTACCGAGGCCGGCTTCTGAAGAGTCATGACAACGTTGATTTTTTCTGGGTTTTCCTCGATACCTCTCTCTGACACTATGTATCCAAGGAGTTTACCTGCATGTACCCCAAAGGTGCATTTGGCCGGGTTTAGCTTCATCTGGTACTTGCGTAGATTTTTGAAGGTTTCCGTTAAGTCACTGATGAGTGAGTCGGCCAATTGGGACTTGATCACTATGTCTTCCACATAGGCATGCACGTTGCGCCCAATCTGCTCTTTGAGGCAACTCTGTACTGTTCGCTGGTATGTGGCTCCCGCGTTTTTTAGGCCAAAGGGCATAGAAGTGTAACAGTAGATCCCGAAGGGAGTTATGAAAGCCGTTTTCTATTGATCTTCAAGGGCCATCTTGATCTGGTGATAACCAGAGTAGGCATCAAGGAAACATAGTAGCTCACATCCCGCAGTCGAGTCTATGATCTGGTCAATACGAGGCAGTGCGAAGGGATCCTTCGGGCATGCTTTGTTTAAGTCTGTGTAGTCAATGCACATGCGCCAGGTCCCGTTCTTTTTCAAAACGAGGACCGGGTTTGCGAGCCATTCTGGATAGAAGACTTCCATGATGAACCCGGCGGCGAGGAGCCGGGCTATCGCTTCCCCAATAGCGTTTCTCCTCTCGTCGTTAAAACGGCGAAGGAATTGCTTGACCGGCTTCAGCTTTGGATCTATATTTAGGTGGTGCTCAGCGAGTTCCCTCGGGACACCTGGCATATCAGAGGGTTTCCAGGCGAAGATGTCCCGATTCTCACGGAGGAACTCGATGAGCGCGCTTTCCTATTTATCAGATAACTCCGTCCCGATGATGAACTGCTGAGAAGAGTCACCAGGGACAAAGTCGACTTTCTTCGTATCCTGAGCCGGTTGGAACTTGGGGTTTTTGTCGGGAGTCGGTTTCTTCAGGATTGTGGGATCTGCCGGGTCTACCTTTTCTTGGTATACTGACAAGTCCTCTTTCGCGCGTGTCGACTCGGCAAATTTGACGTGTTGTTCGTCACATTCCACTGCCCTAGACCGACTTCCATCGACGGTGATTGGGCCATTAGGACCCGGCATCTTTAGTTTCAGGTAGACATAACATGGCCGAGCCATGAATTTGGCATAAGCCGGTCTGCCCAAAATGGCGTGATATGGGCTCTCGAGTTTTACCACTTCAAAGGGTATGAGCTCGGAGCGGAAATTCTCAGCGTTTCCAAATTCTCAGGGTATGAGCTCTAGGAGTCTCCAGGTGAATTTTGCCTATCGGGCGTGCCGACTTGCCTGGGACTATTCCGTGGAAAACGGTGTTGGAGGGTTGCAGCTGTTTTTGGGTCAGCCCCATCCAGCGAAAGGTTTCCTAGTAAAGGATGTTGATGCTGCTTCCTCCGTCCATGAGCACTTTGTCAAGTGTATATCCTCCAATTTGTGGAGAGACTACTAGAGCCAGGGCCCCAAGGTTATCCATGACCGGGGGGTGGTCGTCCCTTGTCCAAGTGATTGGCTGTTCTGACCAATTAAGCCACCTGGTCCAAGCCGGCTCTGTAGTCACAGCCACGGTGGCTCTTCGTTGCAGCTTCCTATGCCTCCTGCAACTGCTGGTGGTGAAAACGTGATATGCTTCACGATCATGGAGGCTTTTAGGGTTTGCTTGGAATCCAGCGAGCCCTGACTGATTTTGCTGGGTCCCTCCTCCGGGTCCTTGGTGTTGAGGCATTGTGCCGGCTCCTTGGTAGCCATGATTCTGGTTGTTTCCGTTCTGGACGGCTCCTCCACCTGACCCGGGAGGTCCCTGGTTCCCACGTCGTGCAAACTCTTTCATGAAATTGCAATCTTCCTAGGTGTGGTTGGTTGGGCGACCGGGTTTACTATGGGTCGGGCAAGGACTTTTCACAGTTGCTTCAAAGTTGTTTGGGCGAAAATTTCCTTCCGGCTTGCGGTAGTTGTTGCCCCCTGCTTCTGTCTTTGGGAGCCGACATTTTTGTTGGATACCAAGTCAGAAGCAGTTTGATCAAGCCGCCGCTTAGTTTGCTAACTCTGATTTTGGGATGTTTTGCCGCCATTTTTGTTCTGGCCGGCTTTATCCTGTTGAGGTTCAGTATCCTTGGTTTTATCAGACTCGACATATTTGATGACTGCGTTCATGAGCTCTCCTATATCCTTGACCGTCCTCTTGAGTCGACCAAGTTTGTGGACTAGGGGCTCGAACTTGCAGTTCCTTTCCAAGACGATGACAACTGTTTGGGCAGTGATTGTGTTCAAAGAGTGGATTATTTCTGCAACCCGTCGTGCCCAGCTCAGGGTCGACTCTCCTTCCTTCTGGACACAATGATCCAAATCGACGATTGTGGTAGCTCGCCGGCAGGTGCCTTGGAAGTTCTGGATAAATTTTTCCTTGAGATCCGTCCAGGAGGTGACGGAATTCTCTGCGAGGTTTTTGAACCATGTGCGAGCCGGCCCTTCCAACATCATTGTGATGTAACGGGCGCAGACTCCTTCGCTGGCTTGTAACATTTCCATGGCTAGGTCATAACTTTCGATCCAAGCCACTGGGTCCATGTCGGCTGTGTAGTTCGCGATCTTACGTGGTCCTTTGAAATCTGGTGGCAGGCGTGTATTTCGTAGAGCCGACACCAGGCATCGAAATCCCACGGATCTGATGATGGACTCGGTGTCTTGATCTAGTGGCGGAGATTGGAACATCTTCTCTACCCGTCGTTCGGGGTGGAAACTGGACGGTATGTCTTGGATCCTTATCGCCCCCTGTGGGTCCGGCGGTGGTGGATCTCTGCGCTGGTGATGGCTGCCCGAGCCGGCTGGCGCCGGTGAATCTGCTTGCCGGCTCATACTTTGATATGGGGTTTCATGTAAGTATTGGAATCCCTATGAGTACTGGGCTTGTTGTGTGATTGCGGTCTTGAGCAGATCGATCGCCCCTCGAGTGGCCTGGTCCACAGGAGTGTCTCCATGCACAGGCACGCTGGCGAGGTACCGTGTCGCTGCCACCACATTTGCCATGGGGTTATTGAAGTGATCCGGGGGTGTATGGAACCCTTCCTGCCGTGGTGAAGGGACAGGTCGCCTTGGTGGCATGTATCCTGGGGGAGTTGACTGATGCGTATCCTGAAATAGTCTCCTGGCCGGCAGATCAGCAGGGATCCGACTCGTGGGTCCTGCGGAGCGCGCGTTGGCGAGACTTAGTTTCTGGGCTTCTATCAAATCCGACTCGCGTCGTAAGCGTCTGGTTTCTTGGGCGAGTTGGGTTTCTCTTTCCACCATTTGTGCGTTCTGGGAGTTAATTTCGCTCTGAATGCTCATCACCTGGGCCTTGAGTCCATTGACCCTGGTTCTCCAGGCTTGCTGGTTTTCAGCAGTCATCAGCGCAACTAAGGCTTCATCCAAGGCGTTTAGGGCATCTGAGAGGACTTCTGCTCCTGTAAGAACTTCTGGCTGTTCCCTATCTGGATTAGGGGCCGTTTTGTGAGTCGTCTCCACATTCCGGTTCTGCGCTGAACCTTGAGCCGGTTGGCTTCCCTGCTCTTTGGTGCCTGCCATGAACACTGTCACGCAATATGGAGGCTCCTACTGCGGAAAGTAGGAGTTGTATTCAGCTGTTCCCGCGCCGAGTCTGTTGCTCCCGACGGATCGGATGGAGTCACTATCTGAGAATCTTGTTTCACTGGGGTGTGAATCAGCGTCAGATGTATCTCCCGTGGTGTTGGGCGTCAGAGACTCGACGGAGCGCGCCGACTCCGGAGATCCAGCGATGAACCCGACTAAAGTATGCCTTGAGCCGGCATGTCGCCGACTCGAGTTTTCCAGGGGGGCTTCTGGATCCGGCTCTGGCTCAGATCCGTCTGTCTTCCCAATGAAGATATGAATGGATCCGATCGGGACCCGATAACCGGATTCGACGGAATCGGCGTCGGGACCCCAAGTCGAGTCGTCGATGCAGAGCTTTTCGCGCCGGCTCCTGGTGATTCGTCCGGTCACGAATCCTTCCATGCCTTGTAGTGCTCCCCCTAGAATCTCAACACCTGCGAGCGCAGGCCCCACGGTGGGCGCCAACTGTCGTGGGAATGTCACGGCAGATGTCCGTTGAGTCGGAATTATCATGGGACCTTTGCTGCGAGGAGAATTAGAGGAGGGAGTCGACATAGACACAAGACTCGGCGAGTTACCAAGGTTCGGCCCCGTCGGTGCGGTAAAGACCTACTCCTGCTTCTTGACTATTGTGGGATCGACTCCACAATAGGAAGAGCCAATCGTATCGATTACAGTGATGATGTTTCGCAACCTTAGTCTCGTGGAGATCTAGGTTATGGCGCGAGTTGTCTAGTCCTGGCTTGAGGTAAGTTCTCCCCCTGGCTCCCGTGGACCTCGGCTTATAAAGGCGCCGGGTCCCGGGATTCCTAGAGTCCGACTCCTACACGATGCGGAGTTCTATTCTACTTTAGAAGTTTGCTACGTGCTATACAAGGTAAGTCAAATGCCTTCTAGGGCTTAAATCTTCACGCTTGGCACGTCAGACTCCTGGTCGTGTCTTCTTTGTGGGCCTTCATATAAAGTCGGCCCAGAGGTTTCTAATGCCGGGGTCTATGGGCCTGATCTATCCCCCCGAAAGTTGCCCCGTTCTGTTCGAAACGAAGAAAGATGGAATAGAAAGGATGTGTGTAGATTATCGCGCGCGTAATCTAGCGACGATAAAGAACAAGTACCCACTTCCCAAGGTCAATGATATTTATGATCAACTTGCTGGATCCTCTGTCTTCTCTAAGATGGATTCGAGATTAGGGTATCATTAAATCAAAATCCGAAACGAGGACATTTCTAAAATGGCTTTCACTACTCGTCATGGTCTTTACGAGTACGTCGTCATGTCCTTCGGTTTAACCAATGCCCCCACCACTTTCTCGCGCATGATGAATTCGATCTTCATGGACTATTTGGACAAGTTCGTCGTGGTTTACCTCGATGAAATCCTTATATACTCGAAGAACGAAGAAGAACATGCCGAACATCTTAGGTTGGAATTGATGATACTTTGAGAGCATCTCCTATATGCCAAGTTAGCTAAGTGCGAATTTTGGCTACCAGAAGTGACCTATTTAGGCCACGTGATTTCTGCCAAAGTCATTGCTGTCAATCCCGAGAGAGTTCGGGAAATCCTTGATTGAACTCCACCTGAACCGGTTAAGCAAGTTAGGAGTTTTCTTGGCTTAGCCAGCTATTGTTGCCGCTTCGTTGAGAACTTCTCCAAAGTTGCAAAGCCTATAACTGAACTACTCAAGAAAGATAAGAAATTTGAATGGACCCCCAAGTGTGAGGAAAGCTTTCAAGAGCTAAAAAGAAGGTTAAATTCTGCATCGTACTTGCGCCTACAGACACCAAAAGGGATTTCGAGATCTATTGTGACGCTTCACGGCAAGGGTTAGGGTGCATACTTATAAAAGATCGACATGTGGTAGCATACGCTTCACGCCAGTTGCATCCACATGAAGAGAACTACCCTACCCATGGTCTTGAACTCGCTACTGTAGTTCATGCCTTGAAGACTTGGCGACATTACCTCCTTGGTAATCATTGCGAGATCTATTTCGACCACCAAAGCCTCGAATACATATTCACCCAACCAGATCTTAATCTCAGGCAAAGACGCTGGATAGAGTTGATAAAAGATTATGACTTAGGAATTTATTTCACCCAGGCAAAGCCAGTGTCATGGCTGATGCACTAAGTCATAAGTCGTATTGTAACAACCTCATGTTACAACGATATCCACCACTTCTTCATGAGGAGTTTCTAAAGCTCAATCTTGAGATAGTTCCTCATGGCTTCCTATCTACCTTGGTGGCGAAACCAACCCTTGATGATCAAATTATAGCCGCCCAGAAACGTGATAGTGGTATTCGAGAGATCAAGAAGAACATTGCTAGCGGAGTTGCTAAATTTTTCTCCATAAATGATCAAGGTGTCGTTTTCTCGGGCACTCGGTTAGTTGTACCACGAAAGCATAATCTTAGGAGGTTCATTCTTAAGTAAGCTCATGATACTCCCCTTTCGATTCATCCTGGTAGAACAAAGATGTACCGAGACCTACGCCAGAGATTTTGGTGGACTAGGATGAAACAAAAAATTGCTCAGTTCATTGCCGAATGTGATGTTTGTCATTGCATTAAGGCAGAACACCAAAGACCTAATGGCACTCTTCAACCATTGCCTATTCCCGAGTGGAAATGGGACAAAGTCAGTATAGACTTCATCACTGGCTTTCCGAAAACCGAGAAAGGAAATGATGCCATCTTTGTTGTCATTGATACTTTCCAAAGTTTCTCACTTCCTTCCCGTTCGCGAGTCTATAACTGCAAGACAGTTAGCGGAGTTGTATGTCTCTAGGATCGTGTCTCTTCATGGTGTTCCTTTGGAAATCAATTCTGATCGTGGTAGTCTTTTCACCTCTAGATTCCGGGAAAGTTTTTAGAATGCTATGGGAACTCATCTCTCTTTTAGTACAACTTTCCATCCCCAGTCTAGCGGTCAAGTTGAAAGGGTTAACCAAATTCTCAAAGACATGCTCAGATCTTGTATTATCTCTTTCGGAAAAAATGGGAGAAGTCTCTTCCAGTCGCCGAATTTGCTTATGAGAATAGTTTCCAATCTTGTCTGAACATGGCTCTTTTTGAATACCTCTATTGACGAAGTTGTCAAATACCCCTAAACCGGCCAGAAACCGGTGAAAGACAATTCTTTGGACCGGATATGATCAAGGATGCAGAAGAGCAAGTTCGCATTGTTCGTGATCAATTGAAAGCAGCCCAGTCTCGTCAGAAAAGCTACTATGATCGTCATCATAGGAAAGAAAGCTACAACTTGGATGAGAAGGCTTACCTTCGGGTTACTCCTCTCAAGGGAACACAATGCTTCGGTATCAAAGGCAAGTTTGCCCCACGTTACATTGGACCTTTTCGCATTCTCGCCAAACATGGAGAAGTTTCCTACCAAATTGAACTACCCCCGTACCTTTCCCGAGTACATGATGTATTCCATGTTTCACAACTGAGGCGTTGCTTCAAGGACCCCATCCGCGAAGTCGACCATGAAACGCTTGATCTCCAAGATGACCTTTCTTATCAAGAGTACCCCATTCACATTCTTGATTCCGCAGAGCGTAACACGCGTCATCAGAATATCAAGTTTCTGAAAGTGCAATGGTCACACCACTCCGATAAAGAAGCCACATGGGAAAGAGAAGACCGTCTCCGTGCTGAGTACCCCACCTTCCACCCGATGACTTCTGAATTTTGGGACGAGATTCTTTTGAGTGGGGGCGAATTGTCACAACCCCAAGTTAGGTATGTGTCGTGGATATAATCCTAACAATAGATATAGGGGTATGATTAGAGCTATATAGATCTGTACGCAAAGAGGTTGACGCAAGGAGGATTATATAGGTTAGGCCTCCCTCTTGGAGATAAAAACCTTAGCCCTATCCCAAGATGACTGGGGTGTTCTTTCTTGAAGTTTGGAGAATGAAGTGTGTGTAACCCTCCCTAGGGTGAGGGGGGAGGCTTATGTAGAGTGCGCCTCTGTCCCTTCATTGCCATGGTAAATGGGTCATAATTACAGGTATAAACGCATATACTTATTACAAGAAACGGACTACTCATTACTGCTAATTAAGAAGGAGAAATGCCTCTGGCTTTACTGCTCGGCATCCATTGCTCTTCCTTCATCCGAGTAGTGAACAACTCGTTGATTCCCTTTTTCGAGTAACTGATTACTCGGAGCCTATCGCCTTTCCGAGTAACTGATTACTCGGAGCCTATCGCCCTCTCCGAGGAACTGATTTCTCGGAGACTATCTCTTCTTCCGAGTAACGTATTACTGGCAAGATGTTGTGACCGATGTCCCTGTGTTTTGTCGAACTCTTTATGATTTGGTGGTTATATTTCTTTTCTTGGGTATTCTTTGGGAGACCACAATGCTAAGGGTACCCCTTGATTCCTAATGATTAAGGGTATACCTTTGGTATGACCACGACAGTAGCCCCCAAGTGATTTCGGGCACTCGGGATTGAGGCAGTCGATGTCATCAAGATTCATGAGGTATGTGAAGATTAAGCTCAATAAGAGGCCCAGAAGGACTTTATTGATATTTGAACTTTTCCCTCGAATATGGGTCGAGCAAGTTAATGGAAAAATCTGGCGACACTCAAGCGTCTCTCGGAAGAAGTGGACTGAGGCCCCGGAGGGCGTGTCTCGGAGTAAAAGACCTTAAACTCCATATGAACCAGATTTTTAAAGTTTGATATTCTAAAGCATCGCAAAATGAGATTTAGATCATACCACATGGGATATCAATTATTTACCCCCTGCGCCTTATCTTGCTAGCAATCTACGTCAGAGACGGACTACTAGTGAATTTATTACTCGGAACTTTTCTCGAGCAATTAATAAATACAAGATTTTCCGTTTGTTGTGCGTTCCAGAATTCAGTTTCCTTCTAACTCGTTACTTAGCTTCAGGTGGTATCCCATCCTGTCACTGCTTTAAGTTTTGAGTATTGTCTGCTTTCTTTGACGCTCCGAGTGACCACTTACTCGGTTATTTTGGCAATGAACTTCTCCGAGTGGTAGCTTACTCGGAAAGGGATTCTGAGTGATGTCTTACTCGGTTCGTGATGTTCTTGTTCGAGTATTGATTTACTCGTCTGAGGTGTAAGCGTAGAGGTTTCGGAATAACTTCTCTCCGTAATGTGGAGTTAATTTCTTTCCGAGTAAAGCACTCTCGGGCTTTGCATTAAATTTGTTACGTCGCAAGGGAGACAAATCTTTTCTGTCAGAGAATCTTCTTGTCAGAGGAATTTGGATGTTCTGTCAGATCCGTTGCCTCGATTTCGCGTTGTCCAGTTATTATATTAATAATAGTGCGCTATTAATGGGGCTGGATTTTGGGGAACCGCAACGGTCCTCATTAATGAAGCGCTAGATTCACGCGTGTCGAGCGGGGCCTCCGCGCTATATAAGTCCCATCTGTTGCGGCAAACCGCATCTGGATTCATATCTCTCTCGCCCTGGCTGATCCTCTTCTTCTTCTTCTTCTTCTTCTCTCATCCTCGCGTCCTCATCACCCACGGAGCATCCTTCCTCTTCCTCGCCGGCCGTTCATGCCTTTTCCTCGACTTCGTTTCTCTGTCTGCGGCGTCTTGCTAGAACCATGTCCGCCGGGGAGTGGCTTCCTTCCATCATCACGAAGGAGATGTTCCAGGCCTACCAGAACACTGGTATGCTTCCTCGCCATGGCTTCTGCGTTCCACCTCCTGAGGAGGAAGAACCCCTTCCCTAGGAGGACGAGCGCGTATGTCTCCTTTCTCATGTGGACTGAGGATTTTCTCTCCCTCCCCATCCTTTTTTGTTGGATTTCTTCGCTTTTACCGATTCTCAACTCCTTCGCCTTGTGCCAAATGCCATCACTTTGCTATCTAGCTTTGTTACCTTGTGCGAGGGATTCATAGGCATAGAACCCCACTGGCATATGTTCCACACCATATACACCATTAAACCACAAAAGATGGAGAAATATGGCGAAGGTGGTGCCACTGAGGTGAATAATTTGTGCGGCGGATTATTTCTCGCTAAGAAGCAGGGGAGTCATTATTTTCCTTCTAGCATAACCGATTCTCTGAAGAATTGGCAAAAAAGTTGGTTTTATTGTAAGGTGGGAACAAAGCTTGGTACTCGGACACTGCCTCCTTACTTGGACGTGAGACTGACCAATTCTCAGGGTTGGAATCCCCGACTGACGAATGCTGAGAAGGAGCAAGCGCTGCCCTTGATGCGAGAAATTGTGAGGCTGAGGAAAAATGGTCTTGATGCCATGGATCTGATTGCCACTTTCGTGACTCGGAGGATACAGCCTCTCCAGGCCCGAGCTCAAGGAATGTGGACCTATACTGGGCTGACTGACGGCACTCGGTACAACAATGCCGAGATGTTACAAGAAGAATTTGAACAGAAGATGAGAGTCATCACCAGTGTGACTCATGCTGCACAAATGTTGTGCCGAGTGAGGCCTCTTGACAGTGAGCATCCTCCCACTCTGGTAAGCTTGTTTTATTGTGCATCCTTCTCTTCGTAGATATTTTGTGTGCTTGATCCTGATCAGAGGTTTTGTCCCTTTGTAGCAGGACATTGCTTTGTTTCACTCCCCTATTCCTATAGCTCCCGAACATCCTGCTGAAGAAGATGAAGATAGCAACACTGGCACGGGAGCCGGGATTGAGCTCGGAGAAGAGATGGAATCCGAGGTGGCTCCTTCTCAGGTGTCTTCTGAGTTGCGGTCAAAGAGCAATCAAGATCATTACTCGGCGCGGGAGGGCCTCACCCGGAGTAGAAAACGAGCTCTTCCTCCGAGTAGCGGAGAGAGAGGCTGTAAGATCCCCGCCCTGGGTTCGAGCCATGGGAAGGTTTCCCCTTTGAAGGCCAAGAAGACTCTTACCACTCTTGGTGGTAGAAAAATCGGCTCTTCGGGGGATGATGCTGATGCTGGCAAACATAAAAGGAATGAACCTGGTTCTGCCAAAGCTGTTGTAGCTCCCCCCAGACGTCCTTTGAAGACTGCTCGCAAGTAATGTTGCTATTCTTTCTTTGAATTGGTATTTTGACCGTCTTTTAGTCTTCTCACCTGCCCTATTTTGCAGTATACGTCTGAGTGGTTCCGAGTCGCTACATGGAGTCGAGGATCAGAACGCAGAGACTTATGAGGATGGAAGTACCCATGGAGTAATTGATTTTCCTGTAATGGACACCATTCCTGACCATACTTCAACTGGTGGTAAGGTTTCTTCTTCACTCTTAATATCATAGCTTCATGTTAATATGTCTCAAACGTATCTATAATTTTTGCTCGTTCCATGCCCTTTTTGTGTCATTGCTACATCTTTTTGCCATGCGTTTGAATCATTTATTGTACTAAGCTACTAATATAGAGCCCAGTGCCAGTTTCTGTCTGTTTTGTCTTTGCAATGCAGAAAAAGTCCAAAAATTAAGTTGCTCAAAAAATTCCCAAAAATATCTACATCGGAAGAGTCCTCCAGCCGGAGGACGGAGCTAGTAGGTGGCCCCAGGCCCTAAGGCGCCCTCTTGGCGCGGCCAGGACCCACCCGCGCGGGGTGGACGCCTGGGCGATCTGGGCACCGCCTCAGACTCCCCCTTTGCCTATAAAATCTCCCGTGACGCAAAAACCCGAGAGATCCAAATGTCTTTTGCAGAAGAGATCCGGATGTCCGCCGCCATCGAAACCTAGCTTCGGGGGTCACCAGGATCCTACTCCGGCACCCTCCCGGAGAGGGCCTTGGCCCCCAGGGCCATCTTCATCAACTCTTCTTCACCCCATTATGGATCGTGAGTAGTTCCTCCTTGGACTACGGGTTCTTGGCTGTAGCTATGTGGTATCTTCTCCCCCTAGTTCTTCAATACAAAGTTCTCATGAGCTGCCCTACATGATTGGGATCCATATGATGTAATTCGTGTTGTGTTTGTTGGGATCCGATGAATTGATACCTTGTTCAGTCCTAAGGTTTATGAATTATCGTTGCTGCTATTTTGTTGTTCTTAATGCTTGTTACTAGTGCACGAGTAGCATGATTTCAGATCGGAGCACGTTATTGTTGCATGATTATAATTGTTGTTCTAGATCTTATCTACGGTTGTATGCACCTATTATAGTCTGGAACCGCCGATCCCAAAGGTGACAGCTTGGGACACCAAAGGGGATGGGCTATAATTTGAGGATCACATGTGTTCATAGTGTGCTAATGCTTTGTTCCGGTGCTCTTTGACAGGAGCACCTTAATCTCCATAAGTTCCCTTTGGCCCCGTTCGTAGCGGGACGGTAGGACAATAGATGTTGTGCAAGTTCTTATTACAAGCACGTACAACTACATATGGAACACATGCCTACGTTTGGTTCTTAGATTAGGATTGCTCTAGTTTGTTGGCTAGAGTTTGCGCAATTTTGTTAATTGCCCAACTGTAATTTGTTCACCAACACCTGTATTTTTTCTTGGAGAGTAACCACTAGTGAAACCTTGAACCCCGGTCAATCTTTCATCTTTATTGCCTTCGTTGTTACTATTGCTCTCATCACTGTTGCTACTATTTTTGTACTACTTTGTGGTGTTGGTGATTGGGGAAGTCTTAAAAGATTACACCCGTCAACACACCATTGCTACTAAATATATTGTCTAGTGCTTTTTCAGGTGTGGTTGAATTGACAACTCAACTGCTACGGCTTATAAGTATTCTTTGTGTCCCCTTGTGTCGAATCAATAAATTGTGTTATACCTACCCGCGAAGACTGTTGCGATCCCCTACACTTGTGGGTTATCAAGACTATTTTTTGGCACCGTTGCCGGGGACCATAGCTCTACTTATAAGTTCACTTGATAAGTACACTTTATCTTATTACTCTGTTTGCTACTAATGGCTACTTTCTTTGAGACTAGATCTTATTGGCAAGGCGGATTCACTGAGGATCAACAAAAATATTACAAGGAATACCGCTTGTCTCAAAAAGGGATACACTCATGGGGAATAATACATGAATCGTATGCCTATGCTAGAAACTTGTGCTCAATATATGATATATCTTTCTGCACTGATGAATCTTGTTGCTTTATGAGGCATAAACACCTTGCTTTCCAATGTGAGTACAATGATGACGAAACCTTAGCTTCTTATGCTAAGGGAAATTATGATTTTTATGATGCAGAACAAATAGAAGAATTTGTTGTTTTTAAGGGTGCCTACGAAATTACCTCTTTTCTTAAAAATATTGAAGATGCCCCTTACAAATCTGAGAGTCTTGATATACTTAAATATTTCTTTGAGAATTTTAATAATGCTTATATTACTCACTATCTCAAAAGGTTCTCTCCACAAGAGGAAGGGACTAATGCTTTGCAGGACTCTACAGAAGAAATTGCTGAAACTGAAAGCTCATTGGATGAAAAAGAGGAGGAGAGTGACGAACAAAAGGAGGAAGTATGGAGTAGCTACCCATATCTACCAACTAATGAGAGTAACTCTTTGACTCTTACTTTATATGATTTCCCTCCATGCTTACCTAAGGAGGCTGAATGCTATATTGATTGCTATGATCCTATTGAATCTTTTGAAATATCCCTTTTTGATGAAATTAATGATTGTGGCCATGATGCCCCTATGAATTAGACTTGCAAGGATGATTTTTCTACTGTTAGTTATGATATCCCTTGCTATTTTGATAAGTCTTATGATAACCCTCTATTTTTTCCTACTATGAATGTCCTTGATAATGAGGAGTTATGCTTAGAAAGTTTATATTATTATGTGCTAGTAGATCATGACAACCATGCTTTACGTGATGGTTATATTATTGAGTTTGTTCATGATGCTACTAAAAATTATTATGAGAGAGGAAAATTTGGTTGTAGAAATTTTCATGTTAGGAAAACACCTCTCTCCATGCTGAAAATCTTGAAGGTGCTATTGTTTTACCTTCCTATGCTTGATACTTTGTGCTTCAATTATTTATTTTCTTACAAGATGCCCATGCATAGGAAGTATGTTAGACTTAAATGTGATTTATGTTTTCTCCTTTGATGCTCTCTTTTGTGCTTCAACTTTTTATTCTTTTGTGAGCATCGTTACACTCATGCCTAGCTAATGGCTTTAAAGAAGCGCTTCTGCGAGGCATCCCAAAACGGATTAGGTTTCTTTTTATTTTGTTGTGTCTTGGATGTTGTTACTACTGAGCAACACCATTGTATCTTTATTTTCAAGTTTTGTGCCAAGTTCTAGCCTCTTATGACAAGGGAAGTTAAAGTTGTGACATGCTGTCGAGAAAAATAGATTCTGTCCTCGTGACGGGAAAAAAACATAGAAAATCACCAGTTCATCTTTTTGAGCTGAATTTTTTACACAGAATTCTCTATACAATTGTGAAACTTTCATATGTTTTTAGTTTTCTTATTTGAGCAGCAGTAGTGCACCTGAAAAATCAATCTTTACAATCTGTCCTGATTGGCAGATTATCTATTAGTGTACTAACCGCTCTAATAAGTTTATGAGAAGTTTTGTGTGAAGGAAGTTTTCAAGTGTGCGAAGGGAGATGATGAAAGAAGATTTAGGAGTGCCAAAATCTTAAGCTTGGGGATGCCCCCGGGACCCCCACAAAATATTCAAGGAGACTCAAGCGTCTAAGCTTGGGGATACCCCCGTGCATCCCCTTCTTCATCAAACAATCATCAGTTCGTCCTTCTCCACACTATATTTTTATTGCTTCACATGATATGTGCTGTTCTTGGAGCGTCTGTATATTTTATTTTAGTTTTGGTTTGTTTTTTTTGATGGTCATTACAATGTCGGACCCTATCATGCTTGATTGGGAGAGATACACGCTCCACTTCAGAGAGAATTCCTTCTATGACACTACTCTTAAAACATGATGCCTTATGCGACACTCTCAACTTTTTACTTCCTTCTATGGCCACTTATATAAAATTTATGCCTCACATGACACTCTAGTGTATTTTTAGAACTAATGGTGTCAAATTTTCACATACAAAGTCATTTTTGCCCCTGGTGCAATGTGTGACAAAAATACAAGAAATATTGTAATATGAAATCGTGCATGTAATTCATAATAACTGAAACGCTAATTCAAAAAATTCAAATAATCGCCAGAACCTCTTTTGATGCCATATTCCCTGTATTTTTTGAACTTTCTTGAATTAGCGGTTCAGTTATTATGAATCTACATGCACGGTTCCATAATTCATAGTACAACAATATTTCTGTATTTTTTGTCACACATTGCATAGGGGAAAAAGCGACTATGTATGTAATCGTTAGTTCTAAAAATACACTAAAGTGTCATGTGAGGTATAAATTTTACACAAGTGGCCATAAAAGGAAGTAAAAAGTTAGGAGTGTCACATAAGGCATCAAATTTAAGAGTGGTGTCATAGAAGGAATTCTCTCTCCACTTTATCATAGAACACTCTAGAGCTTCACTTATATCTGTTGAGTGTTAAATTTATCTACTACTTGTTTTGCTAGCTCTTGTTCTTCACTTAGATCTTGTTTGAGAGCACTTAATTTCTTTTTTAGAAAGAATAGAACTCTCGTGCTTCACTTATATTTGTTTAGAGAGTTATTTCTGTTGCATTGGTTTATATGTCTCATGGTATGTTTTATATGTGGTGTATAGGTAATCTAGATCACTAGGTCTAGCTTAGGATATCTTGCAATAGTTTTGAGGTATTGATTGAGTAATGATGAATGTTTATGCAATTGAGCTTGCGCCGATTAGTGATAGGTGTCACATCTTGGCTAACCGTGCCTCATTTTCGAAAACTACAAAAAAATTAGTTGAGAACTCCAGCTACTAAAAGGATCACTAATCTCCGCGGGGTTGGAATATATAGAGTACCCCACGTACCATGGGTCGATGATGCGCAAGGATAACCAACCCCCATACACTCCTCCTCGGGGTACTTGTCTCTTTCTGAATCTTCTGACTAGATAGAGAGTTACTAATAATAAGTGCATGATTTCTTCGGACTAATGCGAGTATTCGATTGTTGGCACTTCCACCTTCCCATATTTAGCTAGCCTCGTCGGTACCATGCATTTCCCTTCTCGTGGGAGATGGTGCAAACTTCGCCGGTGCATCCAAACCCTTGGCCTGATACGCTCTGTCATACATAAACCTCCTTATATCTTCCTCAAAACAGCCACCATACCTACCTATCAAGGCATTTCTATAGCCTTTCCGAGATATATTGCCATGCAACATCCATCGTTCTTCATATTCATATGACTTATCCTTCATTTTCATATTGCCTACTGCTATACTGGCAGAGGCATTCATATAGAGTCATTACCTTTTGATTTAGAGTTGTAAGTAAATAGAAGTGTGTTGATGTTCTTATAGAGTGTTGCCCCTACCAGTGAGGAAAGGAATAAAAGATCCCAAAGTGGACGAAGAAAAAAAGATAGAGAGAATAAAGAGCCATGGAGGCCACCCAAAAACAAAAAAATACAAAAAAGGTGAAAAAGAAGAAAAAAGAATAAAAAAGAGAGAGGGGGCAGCACTACTATCCTTTATTCCACACTTGTGCTTCAAAGTAGCACCCGTACTTCATAGAGAGTTTTCATGTCATTCATGTATAACTATGTGGGGATCTATACACTATAGAACTTGGCTTGCATATTGCAAGGATGAGCCTCCTCAAAAGAGCACTAGGTTTTCATGAGCAAGCAAGTTGGATGCACCCCCACTAGTTCCATTGGAGGGCTTTCATACACTTATAGCTCTTGTGCATCCGCATGTTGCATGGAAATCCCTACTCCTCACACCATATCTATCATTTGGCTTCTCGCCTATGATTGTCCTCATTAGTGTGAGCCTTTCTCACTTCCTATCCCCATCATTATTCTATTTTGCCATCCTAAGTGCCAACATATCTTGCTCGCGCTCATCCATTGCATGAATGCTCAAAGTCGAAAGGGAGAGGACCAGTTTGACTGGTACCTCACTAGGGGTCTGGGGACGAGTCAAAATAAGATTCCAAAGGGACCATGTGTGAAATTTAGTAGATTGATTTCTCAACAACTATTCAGTATTTTTATGTTCTAAACCATCCCCACTCTTGGCATGGGGACCCCGACTGAGACATTCTATTCACGGACAACAAGAGCTCAATTTCTTATATGTTCTCCATTGCTTGCTTAATATCAACTATAGACTATTGCTTTATATCACTTTGTCTTTGGCTTATGTAACTTTATTACATTACATTGATTTCCTTTACTACTAAGTAGCATGTCACATAAATAATTATCTTTTTATCATTTACCTACTCGAGGACGAGCAGGAATTAAGCTTGGGATGCTGATACGTCTCAAACGTATCTATAATTTTTGCTCGTTCCATGCCCTTTTTGTGTCACTGCTACATCTTTTTGTAATTCTTTAGAATCATTTATTGGACTAACCTACTAATATAGATCCCAGTGCCAGTTTCTGTCTGTTTTGTCTTTGCAATGCAGAAAAAAGTCCAAAAATGAAGTTGCTCAAAAAATTCCCAAAAAGTTACCAAATAATATCTACATCGGAAGAGTCCTCCAGCCGGAGAACGAAGCCAGGAGGTGGTCCTAGGCCCCCAGGCGCCCTCTCAGCGCGGCCAGGGCCCACCCGCGCGGGGTGGCCGCCTGGGCGACTTGGGCACCGCCTCGGACTCCCCCTTTGCCTATAAAATCTCCCGTGACGCAAAAACCCAAGAGATCCAGACGTCTTTTCCAAAAGCGATCCCGATCTCCGCCGCCATCGAAACCTAGCTTCGGGGGTCACCAGGATCCTTCTCCGGCACCCTGTCGGAGAGGGCCTTGGCCCCCGGGGCCATTTTCATCAACTCTTCTTCACCCCATGATGGATCGTGAGTAATTCCGCCTTGGACTACGGATTCTTGGCAGTAGCTATGTGGTATCTTCTCCCCCTAGTTCTTCAATACAAAGTTCTCATGAGCTGCCCTACATGATTGAGATCCATATGATGTAATTCGTGTTGTGTTTGTTGGGATTCGATGAATTGTTACCTTGTTCAGTCCTAAGGTTTATGAATTATTTTTGCTGCAATTTTTTTGTTCTCAATGCTTGTTACTAGTGCACGAGTAGCATGATTTCAGATCGGCGCACGCTATGGTTGCATGATTATAATTGTTGTTCTAGATCTTATCTATAGTTGTATGCACCTATTATAGTCCGGAACCGCCGATCCCAAAGGTGACAGCTTGGGACACCAAAGGGGATGGGCTATAATTTGAGGATCACATGTGTTCATAGAGTGCTAATGCTTTGCTCCGGTGCTCTTTAACAGGAACACCTTAATCTCCGTAAGTTCCCTTTGGCCCCGTTCGTAGCGGGACGGTAGGACAATAGATGGTGTGCAAGTTCTTATTGCAAGCACGTACAACTACATACGGAACACATGCCTACGTTTGGTTCTTAGATTAGGATTGCTCTAGTTTGTTGGCTAGAGTTTGTGTAATTTTGTCAATTGCCCAAATGTAATTTGTTCACCCAACACCTGTCTTTTTGCTTGGAGAATTACCATTAGTGAAACCTTGAACCCCGGTCCATCTTTCATCTTTATTGCCTTCGTTGTTACTATTGCTCTCATCACTGCTGCTACTATTTTTTTACTACTTTGTGGTGTTGGTGATTGGGGAAGTCCTAAAAGATTACACCCATCAACACACCGTTGCTACTAAATATATTGTCTAGTGCTTTTTCAGATGTGGTTGAATTGAAAACTCAACTGCTAAGGCTTATAAGTATTCTTTGTGTCCCCTTGTTTCGAATCAATAAATTGAGTTATACCTTCCCGCGAAGACTGTTGCGATCCCCTACAGTACTTGTGGGTTATCACATGTTTCCTGATCGTGTCTTTTGATCTTTTCTTTTATTATATATGGATGTTGATGTCGATGCAGATCTGAATCAGTCGATGGATGGCCAGGCTGGTTCTGAAGCAACTGCTCCTGTAAGAGCAACTAGTGCCCCTTTGAGGTTTTGGAGTATTTGATGACAAAACGGTTAAGGGAATGATGTGTTTGTGAGTATACACAGGAGAACAGTCCCTGAAGAAGAGGTTAACCACCATTGTCGACCCCCCAAAATGTTTAGGAACATTGAAGAAATCGGTGTGTTTCCTGAAGACTGGCGAGGCGCAAAATCCTGAGGAAACAGGATCCCGAAGCATTCTACTGAAGCTGAAGAAGCTGTGCATGATCCCGTGGCAACTCGCGCTGAAGCCAAAGTTTAAGCGTAGTCTACGTTAAGACTTTTTATACTTCTTGAGTCGTAGGAAAACACCGCACTGTTGGAGGGGTTGAGGAAAATGAGTTATGTATTTCTGAGGAAGTGCTCAAATAGAAATCCTGAAGAAAACCCCAAGGAATCTCCTGCAGAAGAAGTTCAGTTCCTCATGTCTCTGAGACTTTGTTCTTCGGGACACTGAGGAATCTAACTTCGGTTGAGGAGTCAGGAAACTGCCAGTGCAGTTTTCCTGAAGAAGAGAGAGAGAGAATACTTTGGACCGTGCCACGTGTTGCCTGGTAAGAGGCTAGAACCTGTCTAGAAACGGTCCGAGGGGTGGGAACGATGGTAATTTCGTGCATGGGCATTTATGTCCTTTCACCTGGGGTTTCTCCCCGGCTATAAATAGATGCCCCCAGCCCCATTGGAGGGTTGGCTGCTCCGAGAGAAAAACTGACACTTGTTATTTGAGAGCAACCCACCTCTGAGGAACCTAAAGAACCTAAGTGAGGAAAACCACCATCCTGAGTAGTTGAGCATTTCTGAGGTAGTCAGTTCGAGTGATGCGAAGCTTTTTACTCTTGAAGACTGTGATCTTCCAGCCGGTGTAGAGGTCATCGTTCTGAGGAAGTCAAGATGCAATTGTGACTTCCCTGAGTGAACGGAGTCTGTGAAGGTTTCAGGAGTCTACCTTGAAGACTCAACTGAGTAATTGGACGGAGTCTGAGGACTTTTGTTCAAGGATAATAAGGTGAAGACGATGTCTTTTGAGTTCAATCTCAGCCTCTCCAACCAGATGTAGAGTTGTCACAGTAACTTGAACTGGTCAAAGAAATCAGCGTCTTCAGTGCCCTGGTGCTATCTCTTCAACATCCACGTTTATGTTTATGCACTGATGACTTGTCCTGATGCTTTCCCTTCTGCGTTTCCTCAGTCCTGAGTCCTCATGCATTGCATGAGTTACACTTTAGCTTATTTGATTGAAGTTATTTTTCTTGCAATATGATGCGTTGTAATCATGTCTACATTCTTTAGTGTTTCTGGGCCTCTTCATTGAGTGAATTTCCTCAATTTTGAATTGCCTCAGTCCTGAGAAAATTGAAATTCCTGAAGAAATTTGAAAATATCCCATTCACCCCCTCTGGTCGATATACTGCGCTTTCAATTGGTATCAGAGCAAGGTGATCCATTGTTCTGTGTGATTCGGTTTAACCACTTGGAGTTTTAGTTATGTTGACCTCAGGTACAATGAACATTGCTTCGAACTGCCCCAGCTGCGATGGTACAGACTATCCATACTGGAAGAACAAGATGAGGATGCATCTTGAAGCCATTGACAAGGACCTCTGGGATATTGTTGATCAAGGCATTCCTGAAGCTACTCTGATGACTTCTCATGAAGTTGTCAAGAGAAACTGGCAGCTCGATGCAAAAGATCTAAGAATCATTGGTTGCCACCTCAACAAGGCTCAGTTCAACCGTATCAGTGGTCTGGATACTGCTAAGAAGATGTGGATGAGGCCGTCAAAAGTAAATGAGGGAGTTTCCGCTCAACGTGACTCTCGAGTTGATACACTTCGCAGTCTCTTCAATAGGTTCAAGAGGCTGGACAATGAACATGTGCAGCAAACCTTTGACAGACTCACTGATATATCAAATGAGCTTCAAGCACTGGGTGCCACTGACATCACAGATCACGAGGTGGTGAAGAAACTACTGAGGTCTCTGGATGAGTCATTTGAGTTTATACCACTGATGATTCAAGAACGTCCTAACTTCAAGACTCTCGATCCTGCTGACATGCTCGAGCGCCTCAATGCTCATGAACTGAAGCTCTCTGAGAAAAGAGACTTGTACGGCTCAACCCCAAAAGTCCGCGCACTAAAAGCCAAGGCACGAAAAGTGTCCTCCGAGGAAGATTCTGAGGCTTACTCTGATGATCCTGAAACTCTCAGTCAGGAGCTGGCACTCCTCACCAGAAAGTTCCAAAAATTCACAAAGAAGAATCTCTTCAGAAATTCTTCAAGATCTTCCTCAAGAAGAAACTGAGATGACGACTCAGTTGAGGCAAGAAAAAGAGTCTGCCACAAATGCAAGAAACCTGGCCATTACATCGCTGAATGTCCTCTTTGGGAAAAGGAACAACGTGCACTTGAGAAAATTCAGAACTCATTAAACAAGAGTGATGATATGTTGGTTGAGGAAATGACGAAGACTCAAAAATTGACTGATGAATCAAAAATTCTTCAGTCAAAGTTTGATGACTTAATCAGTCGTCATGAGGCACTCCTCACTGATCCTGAGAAGCTGGCTCATGAGTTCCTCATGAGAAAGCAAGAACTTGAGCGCGTGAGGATGTCTCATGACGATCTGAGGAAAGAAAATGACTCACTCCTCTCCCAACAGGTCATCATACCTCAAGAAGAATTTAATCCTCCTTGTTTAAAGTGCATTGAACATGACCGTATCACTTTAGTACCTAGTTCTTCAATATCTTCAGAATCTTCTATATCAAATGCCTCTATGGTATCTAACCCCTCATCTGAGGATACCATAGACATTGCTGAAGAAAATGCTAGGTTGAAGAGTCTTCTGGAAACCGGTATGTTCAAGAGTCTGAAAGGGCATCAGATTCTTTGTGACGTCCTCAAGAAACAGATCCTCAACAGGAATCCGAGGAAAGAAGGTGTCGGTTTCACACGAAACCTCAATGTTGATGGATCTTACTGGAAACCAGAGCAATACCCAAAGACCCCTTGGGTTCTGGCAAAAATGCCTCCTCCTGATCCCTATTCTTTATCTGGCTATGACATTGCTTCCTCAGATGTGCTAATTGAGTCTCATGACTCAAACTATAAACTATTTAAAGATGTTAATGGTGAGGTATTCGCCAGATACATCGGAACTAACTGCAGGAACGGTCCTCCAGTAAAACAGATCTGGGTTCAAAAGGAACTCATCACTAACCTTCCTGTGAATGCAGATGCAAATGAGTTGATGGTATCATCTGAGGACGATACCTCAAAGGGAAATGATTATAACTATGTCTCAACTAACCATTTTTTTCACAGGGAAGGTCCTCATAAGAATGCTTATTCATTTGATACCACTATTTCACATCCCATTAGGTCTCAGCATTCTCATCGCTCCTCATATGCTTCAAGGCCACCCATTAGAATATGGGTGGTGAATAAGAACTAATCATCTTTGCAGGAACTCATCCTGAGGCAATCACAAACTTTGCAGAACATATGCCCAGGACGATATTACTTGAGTCAGTTGACGAAAATTTATACTATATGATCTCGAGGAATCAATCCTGAGGAACATCTTGAGGAATTAATTCTGAGCAATCATAAATCCCTCATACTGATACTGGCTCATAACCTGTTGTATGAGATACTAATTCCTTTGTAGGGGAAGTCCGAATGGGTAATGGATAGTGGATGCACTATCTTGACTGGTGATAGAAGCCATCTCATGGAATCATCTCTAGGTCCTTCTTCGAAGAAAACCATCACTTTCGTTGATAAAGGTAAAAGTAAGGTATTGGGTCTCGGCAGAGTTGCTATCTCACGAGACCAACACATTGACAAATTCATGCTTGTTGAATCCCTCGGATACAACCTGATGTCTGTGTCTATGCTATGTGATCTTGACCTCGTTGTTCTCTTCGGAAAATATGGTTGTGTTGTTTATATGGTTAGTGATAACTCCATCGTCTTTCGAGGAGTTAGGAAAGGTGACCTGTATATTGTAGATTTTTCTGAAGGTCCTCAGGTCGCTACTTGCCTCATGGCTCGAGCCTTAGAATGCTGGCTATGGCACAGAAGACTTGGACACGCTGGTATGAGGAACTTCTAAAAACTGGTTCTCAAGAAACATGTCCTCGGAATTGAGGAAATCAAATTCAACAAGGACTGGCTATGTGGATCTTGTGAAGCTGGAAAGATGTCCAAGCATCCTGCGAAGACCATCATGACGACAACAAGACCGATAGAACTGCTTCACATGGATCTATTTGGTCCTCCAAAGTACTCAAGCTTTGGAGGTAGTATGTATGGTCTCGTTATTGTTGATGACTTCTCATGATATACTTGGGTGCATTTTCTTCTCTATAAGTCATAAACCCCAGCCATCTTCATGCGCTTAGCCCAGCGGGTCATGAACAACTACAACCTGAAGATCAAGAATATTCGAAGCGACAACGGCACTGAGTTCAAGAACATAGGTGTGGAGGAATTCCTCGATGAATTGGGCATCACTCATGAGTTCTCAGCTCCCTATACTCCTCAGCAAAATGGAGTTGTTGAGAGAAAGAACAGAACACTCATCGAGATGGCTCGGACGATGCTTGCTGAGTACAACACCCCACACATCTGGTGGGCTGAAGCAATCAACACCGCCTGCCACATCGTCAATCGAGTGTATCTTCACAAGTTCTTCAAGAAAACATCATATGAGCTAATGGTCGGTAAGAAACCCAATGTGAGTTACTTCAACGTATTCGGTGCACCATGTTGGATTCGTGATCCTCATCACCAGTCCAAATTCGCACCTAAAGCATGTGAGGGTTTCATGCTTGGTTATGGTATCAACTCGCACACCTATAGAGTCTACAATATCAGTCATCATAAAATTGTTGAGACTGTAGATGTGCGGTTTGATGAATCTGACGGCTCGCAAAGAGAGCACCTGCCACCTGTTCTATATGAAGCCTCACCTGATGAACAGATCAAGAAAATGGGTGCTGGTGACATCATTCCCGTGGACCATCCTGATGAAACACACATACCCCCTTCTCCTGAAGAACACCCAAATCCTGAAGAAAATGATCCTGATGACGATCCAGATCCTGAGGCTCCTAAGACCCCTGAAGCACCTGAAGCTGATGCTAATGAATCTGATGACTGTGATGACGATTCGCCTCAAGATCATCGACCTCGTCTTCCTCGTGTGGCTAATGAAGTTCAAATTGACAAAATCCTCGCCGACGTCAAAATACCAAGTCCTCTCACTCGTGCTAGTTTTCATTTGTATTAATTTCAGAGCCCACCAAGGATGCTGATGCATTCCAAGAAGCGGAATGGATTCAGGCAATGCAAGACGAAATTCTTAAGTTCAAGCTGAATGATGTCTGGGAACCGGTCAAACGGCCTGATCCTCGAGTTCACAATGTCATTGGCACGAAGTGGATCTACCGCAACAAACTCGATGAAGATGGACAAGTCATCAGGAACAAAGCTCGTCTTGTAGCACAAGGATACACACAAGTTGAGAGCATTGACTTCGGTGAAACCTTTGCTCCTGTTGCTAAACTTGAGTCTATTCGCATCATGCTTGCATTTTCTAACCAGCATAATATCAAGTTATATCAAATGGATGTGAAAAGTGCATTCCTCAATGGTAATATCAAGGAAGAAGTGTATGTTGCTCAACCCCTAGGTTTTGAAGACTCGAAGAATCCTGACATGGTGTACATATTGAAGAAAGCTCTTTACGGACTGAAGCAGGCCCCTCGGGCTTGGTATGACACACTAAGAGATTTCCTCATCAGTAAGGGCTTCAAATCTGGTTCACTCGACCCAACTCTTTCCACCAAACGTTATGATGATGCCTTATTCATATGTCAAATCTATGTTGATGACATTATATTTGGATGCACTAACAAAAAGTACAGTTAAGAATTTGCCTTCTTGATGAGTGAAAAGTATCAGATGTCCATGATGGGCGAACTGAAGTTCTTCTCAGGGCTTCAAATTCGTCAGCAACACAACTACATCTTCATATCACAGGAGATGTACCTCAAGGAGTACCTGAGGAAATTCGGAATGCAAGACTACAAAGGGATCAAGACACCGATGCCTACAAATGGACAACTCGGTCCTGATGAAAATGGCAAGGACTACAACCAAAAGGTATACCGCTCCATGATAGGTTCTTTGCTATATCTATGTGCATCTAGGCCTGATATAATGTTGAGCGTCTGCATGTGTGCCCGATTCCAAGCGGCACCAAAGGAATCGCATCACCAAGCGGTGAAACGAATTCTTCGATATTTGTCTCACACCCCGTTGCTTGGCTTATGGTATCAAAAAGGCACGCAGCTGGATCTTGTTGGGTACTCAGACTCAGATTATGCTAGAGATCGCGTGGAGCGGAAGTCAACCTCAGGAACATGTCACTTCCTCAGACGTTCACTTGTGTGTTGGTCATCGAAAAAGCATAATTGTGTCTCCCTCTCCACTGCTGAAGCTGAATACATCGCCGCTGGTGCAAGGTTCTCACAACTTCTATGGATGAAGCAAACTCTCAAGGACTACGACATCAACCTGAAGAAAGTACCACTACTATGTGACAACGAGAGCGCTATCAAGATCTCTCAGAATCCATTACAACACTCGAGGACGAAGCACATTGAGATTAGGTATCACTTTCTTCGGGACCATGTATTGAAGGAAGACATCATCATCAACCACGTAAAGACTGAAGACCAACTTGCTGATATATTCACTAAGCCTTTGGATGAAAAGCGTTTTAGCACTTTGAGGTGTGAGCTAAATATCTTAGATTCCTCAAATGTCCAGTGAATGGACACACATCCTAACGCTTAAAAAATATTGAAGAATCCTGATGTACAACACACGATGAGTCGTACTCCTCAAATCATGAGGAGCTACCTTGCTAAGTCTGAAGAAATTAACGTGTAAATAGACTCAAGATCCATACGACAATTGAATGGTATCATGTGTCTTATTCCCTATAAGGTGGGTAGCGCCACCGCCCAACTTCCTTAGGAATCTATCGTCCTCAGTTTTCTCATTTGAGTCTTCATACTGATGCTTTCTGCTTTGTCCTCAACATAATTCACCTATAGTTATTTTGTCTTTGGAATTTGTATCTTCATCTAGGTGAATGTTGTAGGAACCGTCCCTCTGTGCTCACTTATCCAATCTTTCTATCTTAAGTATGCGTTCATTTGAAATTCATTTTTTCCTCAAACTGAAGCCTTAACTTTACCCTCAAAACTTCATTGTCCTCAGTTTCCTCTAGATGAGGACTATCGATTTAACGTTAATCTTATCCCTTGATCGTTGCGTTTTTACCGCGCATCGTGCCTATCCATCAATGAGATAACCACAAAAATCCGAACCGCCAAGGGAAATCTTGTCCTCAAAAATCGCGACCCCTTTGTTTTACCCCTCTATAAATAGCCACCACCCCCGCAGTAATTTTCCCCACACCTCATTCCCTCTCGCGCCGCCGCCCTTGAGCTCCTCATGCTCCTGTGCTGTCGCCGTCGGAGTCCATCGTCGCTGGAGAAGACTGACTCGGGTTTCCTCAGCAAACGCCTCATTTTTGGTACGACAATGTCTCAAGTCTTATTCCTCAGTACTGCACCTTCTTCATGAATCTTCATGATTTTTCAAGCCTCTTCTTCCTCAGCAGTACCGAAATCTTACTGAGACCTATGTTTCATCAATTTGATTTCCTCACCACTTTCCTCATGAACGCATATAACCGTACCACCCCTTCCCTCGCAACTTAATTCTGTCACAGGTACATGTCTGCTGAGGAATCTTATGGTTCTGATAGTCTCACTTCATTTGCAGCTCAGCTCGAACGAACAATTCCTCGGTCTCCTCAACTAAAGCAAATGGATCCTCATCGCAAACTCACTGATACTACTCGTGACTTGCCCCCAGCGCTCTATGAAAAACTGAAGACTCTAGAACGAGAAACTGTCGGTGATCGTAAGAAACGGGTTCAGAAAATCACAAGGGAAATGGGCTAAACATTGGGCTGCATACTAATGGATAAATCCTCAGCTTGAGGAAATGTTTGCTGTCAATCCTCCCTTAAAGAGTTTGGGCATTAAGGCTCGCCCTCCTCCTGAACCGGGTGTCACTCCTCATCCCTCAACCTTGAAGACTCGTGATGACTTTCCTGAGGCTTATCAGCGCTACCTCAAGCGAATGGCTCATCTAGCGCAGAGTCTGGCCCGTGACTTGGCTGCCTCAGTGCAGATTCCTCCTCAGGATGCTGCTCAGCCTCAGCCTCCCGGTCAGCCTCGCAGAAAAGCTCCTGGCATCAAACCGTCGAAGAAATCCTCAACAAAGCCTAATGCTCCAAGTTCTTCATGCCAACGAACTGCTGGAGCCGCTCCTGCCTCAAGACCTCGCACTGATGAGTCTGGCAGTGCACCTGAGGCGTCCACCACAATGCCTCGGCCTCAACTGAAGACCAAGACGGTTCTTCAACGTGGCGCAAGACCCTCTCCGAAGAAAACCTCCATGCGGGGTGCCATTCATCAGACTAACTTCAGCTCAGATGATGAAGATGATTTTGAAGAGGTGGCCGGTCTTCTGGCCACTGAGGAACAAAAGATTGAGTATGTGCGTGCTGCAGCCAGACGCAAAGCTGAAGCAACAGGTTCTGAAAGTCCACTCCTCCTCGATCCCAAGAAGATCTTGGAGTATATTGAAATTTGGTTTGTAAAGCCTGATACTCCTCTTGATGACTTGGATATACCCAAAGACCTCAAGTTTTACATTCAACAATTCCACATCAATGAGATCAATCACAGAGACCTCAAAAAGCAGCTGCAAAATCAACTGAAGAAAGTCCAACGTGAATTCAACAAGAACCCTGTCACTGATGTGGCTCCACAAGAATTCATTGAGCATCAATGTGAAGTTCAACGGCTCACTACTGAGTTCAATGCCAAATGTGTCTACATTGGAAAATAAAAGGAACGCATGTCCCGGCAGATGAACAACTTGATGAAGCTTCGACAGCCATCGTCCTCAGTACCTCCTGCTGCCCCAGTACAGTCTGCTGCCATGCCTGAGGACTCCTCTCGACGCCTCAAGCGCATGTCTGAAGCATCACTCTCCACCCCACCTGCGGCCAAGCGACCCACACTTGAAGCAACAGTTGAGGAGCCCATTGATGCTGCCCCTATCACTTCAACTCCTCCTGCATCAACACATCCTGAGGCTTCCACACCACCCCCTGCTGCCTCAGGACCACAAGAAAATTTTGAGTGCCGCCTAATTGTCTTCACTCCACCTTCCAAGGAAATTGTGACTCGTTCTGGCACACCAATCATCCCAACACCTCAGTTCCCACCTCCTCCAATCATCACTGAACTTGAGGACATGGATGTTGATATTGAGGATACTGGAACTCCTCGTATCATGGATCAGAACTATGAGTTGGAGAACTCCCCAACTCACACTATTTTTTCACTCGAGCCTCACTCCCCCACCGCTACGGAAGTGCTTCCTGATAACACTCAGAACTCTGAAGACTCAGTTGGTGCATCATCTCATTCTGCTTCTGTTGCTGATGAACCAGAAGCCACTAGTGCTCCTCATGCTGCTACTGACGAAACTGATGACGCAGCCACTCCCACTGCTGGACCTGATACTGATGCTGCTCCACCCACAGCTGAAAAGGAGGAAGAACAAAACACCAACGCTGAACCTGAAGCTGCAAAGGTCAGCTCTGCTGAAAAACAAGTCACATCTCCCTCAGCTTCGGCTGCCTCACCAAAACCTGGCCCTGATGCCTCAGCGGAAGCAATTGACTCCCCACCTGTGCCTCCATCTGCTTCAACCACACCAGTGTCTTAGGCAAAAGCATCAACACTTTCTCTTTCTCCAAAGCAGAAGAAGCCTTTTTATTGCAACCTTGAGGCTGATACACGTCCCAGCTTCAATGCTGATGCATTCTTCAATTCCATGAGCTTCTTTCAAGATGGGATTCAGAATCCCTATCTCTCTGCTCCACCAAGCAAGCTGCTGAGATTCTGGACGACCACTCAGAAAAATTACTATGCCTCAGTTCTCTACATGGCGCACAAGGTCTTTCCTCATAAGAACATTCCTCATTCGGATATGGAGGACATTCCTTGCTTCAACAATGCGCTGCAAGACTTGTTCCATGCCAAACTGCTTCAGTTCTGCTCCGAGTTCTTCCACTGGAATGAAGAGCTTGTGATTCAGTTCTATGCTACTTTATATGTCTCAGGCGATCCCAAGGAAATCAACACTTGGGTACTAGAATGGATGACTGAGAATCAGCACTATATTGCCTCAGTGCCTGAGATCATTGAGATTCTTCAGCTGCCTCCCTCTGATGCTTCAGTTCCCAGAACTTATGGTGCTCCACTTATGAGGGATGATCTGATGGACATGCTGATGAAGCCTCAAGCCCGTGAAGCTCCACCCCGTACCAAGTCCCTCGTGAGTGAGCTCCAGTATCTGCCAAGCACTCTATACAGAATTCTGGCCAAGTCTTTCTTCCCAATCAAGGGGTATGAATCCACTGCTGAAGGAGTTGTCGGTTTCATGAAGAACATCCTGTATAATCTATGCATGTCTGCGCCAATCAATGCCTCAGACTTCTTCTTCAGGACACTGGTTGATGCTGCCCAGAATCCTCATATTATGAAGCCACATTCCCCGTGGATTATGAGACTGATTTGTGCCAAGACAGACATCAACTTCTCGCTTGATCAGCCGAATCATCGCATGTATATGCCTCCTGTTGAGGTGCTTCAACACACACTTTCTTCAAATGAAAAAGGCAAAGGAATATTCTATACGGAAGTTCTTCCTGATAATTCCCTTGGTGGAAATATAAGGCAACCTCAGTCCCGCACTTCTCATGAGGAGCGCACACATGCCTCAACTAAGGACACAACTCAAGCTCGCGTGATGACCGATCGCGAACTTCTCATTAGTCTTCATTAGAAGGTCGATCGCAATCATGACTGGACCAAGCGTCAGATTGGCGACATCCTTAGCTACATGGCGTGTATGCACACTGCCCAAAAGAAGATTCATCAGTATGCCCATCATACCTATCAATGACCCGATTCTCTTCTCACTGAAGTCATTGTGCGTGAATACCTCGCCAAGCTCGACCTCAAGCAGCCCCAAGTCTCTGAGATTCAGCCTCCTCGTCAGTTCAATCGATGCAAAACACCACCTCTTGCGATGGACTCATTCTCCTCTGAACACGAGCTCTCTCCTGAAGAAGCTGAAGACACTGCGTCCTGTCCTCACACTGCAACAGCTTGCCTTTGGCCTGATTCACCTCAGCCCTGAGGCATTACTTTTGGGTCTTTAGTCGTAGTCTCTCCTTTTTGCTCATTTAATGACAAAGGGGGAGAAATATTAGTCTTCAAGCGGGTCTATATGGGGTTCCTCAGTTACAACTCTCGTTCTTCAGAGTATTTTTGTAACGAGTTGTACACTGATATTTTGTGTGTGGTTGTCTGATACTTTTGAGTTACTTCATGATATTCCTCTAGTTTATCTTATACTCATGAAATTCCTCAGCAACCACTTTACTCAGTGCTTTGTTTAATTCTTCAATCATTCTATATGACGCACTGTTTCAAATAATCTTGGATATAGGGGGAGCTCCTCATGCTTTTCAAAAAAAAATTATTCACTAAGTCTTCAAAACATGCATACCCTCAGGGGGAGCATCTCTATATCCAGAAAGAATGAATTGTTTTCTTCAAGTTTCAATTCCTCAAAATTACTTAATTAATCCCATTGAAGCTTTAACCTGATTGTCATAAAATCAGCAAAAGGGGGAGATTGTAAGTGCATCTAGTGCCCCTTTGAGTTTTTGAAGTATTTGATGAAAAAACGGTTACGGGACTAATGTGTTTGTGAGTATACATAGGAGAACAGTCCTTGAAGAAGAGGTTAACCACCGTTGTCGACCCCCAAAATGTTAAGGAACATTGAAGAAATCAGTGTGTTTCCTGAAGACTGGCGAGGCGCGAAATCCTGAGGAAACTGGATCCTGAAGCATTCTGCTGAAGCTGAAGAAGCTATGCATGATCCTGTGTCAACTCACGCTGAAGCCGAAGTTGAATCGTAGTCTATGTTAAGACTTTTTTACTTCTTGAGTCGTAGGAAAACACCGAACTGTTGGAGGGGTTGAGGAAAATGAGTTATGTATTTCTGAGGAAGTGCTCAAATAGAAATCCTGAAGAAAACCCTGAGAAATCTCCTGCAGAAGAAGTTCAGTTCCTCGTGTCTCTGAGACTTTGTTCTTCAGGACACCGAGGAATCTAACTTCGGTTGAGGAGTCAGGAAACTTCCAGTGCATTTTTCCTTAAGACGAGAGAGAGAGAATACTTTGGACCGTGCCACGTGTTGCGTGGTAAGAGGTTAGAACCTGTCTAGCAACGGTCCGAAGGGTGGCCACAATGGTAATTTCGTGCATGGGCATTTATGTCCTTTCACCTGGGGTTGCTCCCCGGTTATAAATAGCCGCCCCCAGCCCCATTGGAGGGTTGGCTGCTCCGAGAGAAAAACTGACACTTGTCATTCGAGAGCAACTCACCTCTGAGGAACCTGAAGAACATAAGTGAGGAAAATCACCAAACTGAGTAGTTGAGCATTTCTGAGGAAGTCAGTTCGAGTGATCCGAAGCTTTTTACTCTTGAAGACCATGATCTTCCAGCCGGTGTAGAGGTCATTGTTCTGAGGAAGTCAAGATGCAATTGTGACTTCCCTGAGGGAATGGAGTCTGTGAAGGTTTCAGGAGTCTACCTTGAAGACTCACCTGAGTAATTGGACGGAGTCTAAGGACTTTTGTTCAAGGAGAATAAGGTGAAGACTATGTCTTTTGAGTTCAATCTCAGCCTCTCCAACCAGATGTAGAGTTGTCACAACAACTTGAACTGGTCCAACAAATCAACGTCTTCAGTGCCCTGGTGCTATCTCGTCAACCTCCACGTTTATGTTTATGCACTGATGACTTTTCCTAATGCTTTGCCTTCTGCGTTTCCTTAGTCCTGATTCCTCATGCATTGCATCAGTTACACTTTAGCTTATTTGATTGAAGTTATTTTTCTTGCAATATGATGCGTTGTAATCATGTCTACATTATTCAGTGTTTCTGTGCTTCTTCGTTGAGTGAGTTTCCTCAATTTCGAATTTCCTCAGTCCTGAGGAAATTGAAATTCCTCAAGAAATTTGAAAATATCCCATTCACCCTTGATACGTCCTAAACGTATCTATAATTTCTGCTTGCTCCATGCATGTTTTGTGTGACTTTGCCATGTTTTGGTTGAACTTTATTACACTTTTAAACTAATTTGGACTAACCTACTAACTCAGTGCACCCAGTTGCCAGCTTCTGGTTTTCTGCTGTTTTTGTTTTTAAGGTTTTCCGGCTGATTAAAGTGCCCAAAAAATTCCGCAAAAATTATATTAAAAATCAACGGGCAGGAAGCTTCCGGAATAACCAAGGGAGAGAGCCGGGACCACCACCAGGGATCCAGAAGGGTCCCTGGCGCGGCCCCAACCCTAGGGCGCGCCAGGCACCCTCCTGGCTACCCTGGGTGGCCCCTCGACGACCCCCTTCGCCTATATAACCCCCTCGGGGTAGAAACCCCTAAAGAAGAACTCTTTTTCGCGGAAAACCTCTCTGTTCCGCCGCCGCCGCCGTTTTCAGATCGGGGCTGCCTGGAGAAGCTGCCCCGGCACCCTGCCGGAAGGAGATCACCCCTCCGGGAGACCATCCATAGCCATGGACGCCTCCCGTATGTGCCGTGAGTAGTCCCCCTTGGACCATGGGTCCGTGATCAGTAGCTATGTGATGTCCTCTCCCTCTTTTGTGCTTTCACTTTCGAGACCTCGTGAGCTGCCTCACATGATCGAGGCACCTATGTAATTTTCTGCTGTTGCTATGCTGAGTTTGTTGGGATCTGATGGATTATGAGACTATGTTTAGATTGTGATGAGTAATATATTTGGTTTGCCCTTTTATATTTCGTTCTTGAGTAAATTCTTGCATGTTCTCCGTTGCAGTATTTGCTTTGGCCAAGTTATTTGCTTGCAACTCCAAGAGAGAGCGTTATGCTCGATTGTGGGTTCAGCCCCCTGATGTCTAGCTTGAGTGACAGAAACATGAGACTAGGGGATGTGCTGTTGCCACCAGGGATAAAACAACGGTGATTGTGCCTATTGGTGCAAGAATTGTTTACTTTACGCAAAGTTCTTTTAATGCAGTTGTCTGTTGCTTTGAGTTTACACTTTGGGTGGGATTCGCAACTTAATACCAATGAGATGTTCTAGATAGATATCTCAAGGTGGATGATTCGTAGTAGATTCAGATGGATTTCGGTCTACTTACCTTGGCGTACTTCCCATTTCTTTTGAGCCCTTCCTTTCTTTACAGCATAGTTATCATTGCGATGCCTTCATAATCCTGTCAATTTCCCAACTGTGATTTGTTTACCTCGCTAGCATTTTTATCGTCTTTTGGGAGAGAGACATCACTAGTGAAAATCAAGGGACTCCGGTCCATCTTCATACCATTGTTTACACCCACTATTTACCTTTCTGTTTTTACTTTTACTAGTACCTTTTTATCTCTTGCGTTTGATCCTTTGTAAACGACAAGGCCGGAGGAATTGACAACTCCTCAGAACTCGTTGGGAGCAAAGTTATTTGTTTTGTGCAGGTCCACGACAACTCCACGCATCAGAATAATTTCTGGCACCGTTGCCACCTATCGTACTTATCGTTGAGTCCTACTGGAGACAAACCTTGGTATCTTTACTGAGGGAAATTACCACTACGCTGCATCTCAACCTTCCACTTGGGGTAACCAACGAGGGGCGAGAAGCCATCAAGCTAATTTCTGGCGCCGTTGCCGGGGACTCAAAGGAAGTACAAATACGTGAGTCCTGATAACCGCCAATTTCTGGCGCCGTGGTCAGACTCCTGTATCAAAAATAGGGGAGTTACACGCTATATTTTACCTTTGCTTTTTAGTCTTGTTAGTTTACCTTTCAGTTTTACTTTTGTGTCCCTAATCAAAAATACCAAAAATACCTGCTGCTACTATGGGTTCCAATGAAAACACTAAGTTGTGTGACTTCACCAGTCACAACAACAGTGACTTTATCTGCACTCCTATTGCTCCACCTGCCACTTCAACACCTTCTTATGAGATTAAACCTGCTCTGTTTAACCTTGTCATGAAAGATCAATTTTCAGGAGCAGGAGAAGATGCTGCTTTGCACCTAAACAACTTTATCGAGCTCTGCGACATGCAGAAATACAAGGAGGTGGACGGAGACATCGTCAAGCTGAAGCTTTTCCCTTTCTCCTTGAGAGGGAGAGACAAGGAGTGGCTACAGTCTCTACCCAAGAATAGTATTGATTCTTGGAGAAAACGCAAGGATGCTTTTATAGGGAAGTATTATCCCCCTGCTAAAATTATTCAATTGCGGAGTAACATTATGAATTTCAGGCAATTGGATAACGAACACGTTGCCCAGGCTTGGGAACGTATGAAGACGCTCGTCAAGAACTGCCCTACACATGGACTGACTACCTGGATGGTTATCCAGACTTTTTATGCAGGCTTGAACTTCACCTCGCGGAACCTGTTGGATTCGGCCGCGGGAGGTACCTTTATGTCAACCACACTTGGTTCTGCTACAAAACTACTAGATGAAATGATGCTAAATTATGCACAATGGCACACCGAGAGAGCTCCAACTGGTAAGAAGGTAAACTCTGTCGAGGAGATTTCCTCTTTAAATGAAAAGGTTGACCTTATCATGTCTCTACTTACCAAGCAACCCTCTATTGATCCTCAAGATGTTCCTTTAAATTCTTTGGTTGCTCAGGAGCAAGTAGATGTCAATTTTGTCTCTAGGAACAACTTCAACAATAATGCTTATAGGAGTAACTTTGGTAGCAACAATCCTAGGCCTTTCCCATCCTACAACTATGGGAACAACATTTATCCTACCACTAGAAACTCCACTTCAGAACTAGAGACTATGCTCAAAGACTTTATCACTACCCAGAAGGCCTTCAACAAGAGTGTGGAAGAAAAATTAGATAAACTAGATATCCTCTCTTCGAAGGTAGACAATATAGCCCACGACGTAGAGATGATGAAGATTAGAACCTCTCCCCCTGAGGAGAGGCAGGTCACTCCTATGAATGCCATCCAGGTCCAAATTAATGAAAACATTAGGATGCTGGGAAAACTTAAAGAGAGATGGGCTAGAGAGAAGGAGGAAGAAGATAGAATTAAGAGCCTTCCTACCTACCACACAGTAGCCACTATCCAAGTAGTTGAGGAGATCCAAACTGCTAGCACCCATCACACCCCTAGTCCCACTAGACCTATCAATGGTGATGCTACACCCTCAACCATAGAAGAGGAAACCTCTATGAACATAGAGGCTTTCAAACAAGTGAGCTTAAATGATATCACTACTTCCCTTATAGATAGTAGTGAACTAGAATTTGATAACTGCACCTTACGAGAAGTTATTGGTTTCCTACACAAGATGTCTAGAGACCCCCACACTAGCACACTAAATCTTGCCTTCACGGAGCATATCACCAATGCTCTAATTAAAGTTAGGGAGGAGAAGCTTAGACTAGAAGCCTCCATACCTAGGAAGCTAGAAGGTGGTTGGGATCCTATGATTAAAATTAAATTGAATAACTTCTCTTGTTTTGCTCTTTGTGATGTTGGAGCAAGTACTTCTGTTATGCCCAAAAGAATGTATGATATGCTTGATTTGAAACCTTTTGATCCCTGTTCTTTTGGTGTTAGTCTTGTTGATTCTTCCGTAAAGAATCCTTTGGGGAAGATCGACGATGTTCTTATCATTGTCAATGACAATTATGTTCCCGTTGATTTCACTATTATGGACATTGAGTGTGAGCCCTCTTGTCCAATTATTTTGGGACGTCCTTTTCTTCGCACAGTTGGTGCTATCATTGACATGAAAGAGGGAACTATCAAGTTCCAATTCCCTCTCAGGAAAGGGATGGAACATTTCCCTAGGAGAAAGATTAATTTACCTTTTGAGTCCGTCACACGGGCTAGTTATTCTCTGGAAAAAACTGGATCTTCTGCTTTAAGCCTAGCTAATGGTTCTAAAGAAGCGCTTTCGGGAGGCAGCCCGCAACGAATTTAGGTTTTTCTTATTTTTGTTCTGTTCTTAGTGGTCTTGATGATTGTTACTACTGTAGCAACATCATTGTATCTTTATTTTTCAAGCTTTGTGCCAAGTTTAGCCTAAGAGTGCTTGAAAGTTCAAAAGTTTGAGCTTGCTGTCCAGAAACAGATTCTATCTTCTTGATGGGAAAATTCGCGATAAATCACCAGATCATCTTTTTGATCTGAATTTTTTTGACATCATGCTCCATACAATTGGCTTGCTAGCCCCTGTTCAAAGTTTTTTTATTTAAGTTGCATAAGTACCTCGAAAAAATTCCCCTTTCTCTGCTGTTCTGTTTTTCTCAGCTTCTGCCCCAGTTTTTCTTTTCGCAGTTTTGCAATCCTTAAGCTTGCTGTTTCTTTGCAAACTTTTTGGGCAGGCAAGAGAAACAGTAGCTCTTCCTGGAAATCTTTATTTTCAGTAGAGGAAAATTATTTTATGAGGGTACTAACCTCTCTAATCATCCTACAATGAGTTATGTATGTAGGGAGTTTTCAAGTGCGCGATGGAAGGTGATGAAAGAAGATCCAGGAGTGTCAAGCGCTCAAGCTTGGGGATGCCCAAGTGCACCCCAATAAATATTCAAGGAGACTCAAGCTTCTAAGCTTGGGGATGCCCCCGGTGCATCCCCTTCTTCATCAACAATCATCGGTCTGTCTTTCGTTGCACTATATTTTTATCACTTCATGCGTTATGTGCTTTGCTTGGAGCGTCTCGCTCTTTACTTTTCTAGGTTTGTTTTGCTTTCTTTTCTGTAGTAACAAGTTAGACCCCAACTTACTCTTTTGTGTGGGAGAGAAACACGCTCCACTTGAACTAGAACTCCTCATAGGATTTGCATGCTTATTTCTTTTAGCTGTGAGTTGTTCTTTTTCTTTTCTTAGCCGCTGGTCTGTTTAGCTGTAGTGCTTTAGTTTTTCTAGAGACTTTCTTTTCAGGTTGAACTTTCTATAGGTTGCATGTTTTATCTTGTTAGAGAGTTTGCCTGTTGCACTGAGTTCTGTGTCTTGACTAGAAAGTAGGTACTTAAAGTTGCTTTTCTTTTTGAAGTAGTAACTTGCAATAGTTTTGAGGTACTGACTAGAGTAATGTTTGAACTTTTGGTGTCAAGAGCTCTTGCCTATTAGTGATAGATGTCGTATTTTTGGAAATCCGTGTGTTTTTCGAAAACCAAAAACCCTTGTTGAGAACTCTAGCTACTAGATGGATCACTAACCTCTGGAGGGTTCGAATATTAGAGTACACTCACGTACCATGAGTCGAGGATGCGCAAGGATAACCAAACCCCCATACACTCATCCTCGGGGTACCTGTCTCTTTGTGAACCTCCTATTAGATTGAGAGTTACCGATAATAAGTGCATGAGTTCTTCGGACTAATGTGAGTATTCGAAAGTTGACACTTCCACCTACCCATACTTTTTCTAGCCTCTTCGGTACCGTGCATTGCCCTTTTCTCACCTCGAGAGTTGGCGCATACTTCGCTGGTGCATCCAAACCCTTGGCATGATACGCTCTGTCATCATAAGCCTCATTATATCTTTCCTCAAAACAGCCACCATACCTACCTACAAGGCATTTCCATAGCCTTTCCGAGATACATTGCCATGCAACATCCACCCTCTCACGACTTGATCCTCATGTCATACATGCCACTTGCTTGATCGATGAGCCGCATGCTAGTTGGGCCTTGCCCTAATCATTGCTACATGACGCGCTAGTATCATTGCATATCCTGCTATCCTGGCAGAGGCATACATTTTCATCATGATTAGTTACATTTTCTTTTTGTGAGTACCTTTGTAAAGTGTGAAAGATCTCCTATATTCTTGTAAAATATAGAGTATTACCCCTAAAGTGAGGAAAAGATCCCAAAGAGGACAAAATCAAAAGATCCCAAAGAGGAAAAATGAGAGTTAAATAGAAAGAGCCATTGAGGCCACCAAAAAAAAGATAAAAAGAGAAAAAGAAAAATAAAAAGAGAGAAGGGGGCATAGTACTATTCCTTTTGAGAGATCCACACTAGAACTTCATCTTCTATCCCTTGTACTCCATAGAGATTATCATCATGCATATAGCTATGTGGGGAACTTTTACACTATAGAACTTGGCTTGTATATTCCAATGATGAGCCTCCTCAAACGAGCTCTAGGTCTTCTTGAGCAAGCAAGTTAGATGCACCCCGACTAGTTCCATTGGAGAGCTTTTAGCTCACATGTGCATCCGTTGTATGGCAATCCCTACTCCTCACATCATATCTATCATATGGCCTTCTCTCGCCTATGATTGTCCTCATTGATGTGAGCCTTTCACACATCTTTTTGTCTTCCTCCTCCACCTCTTCTTTCTGTTTCGCCTTTTAGGTGTCAACTTTCTTGCTCACGCTCATCCATTGCATGAGTGCTCAAAATATCAAAAGGGAGTGGATCAGTTTGATTTGTACCTGGCTAGTGGTCTGGGGACGAGTCCAGATAAGAATCCAAAGGAGACTAAGTGTAAAACTTTAGTAGATAGTTGTTCTCAACAACCTTTTTTTCTCTTTCTTCCCAGTCCCTTGCTTGCACGCAAACACCATCTGGAGACATTCGAGTCACGGACAGCAAGAGCTCTTGCACCTTTTGTTCTTTTGTTGCTTGTGTTAATGCCAATATAGACTCTTGCCTGTTAAGACTTGAATTGAATTGCATGCTTTGATTGCTTTACTTAACAGTCCTTATTTGGTTGTGTGGCATGTCACCACAGAAATTATGCTTGTTATCATTTACCTACTCGAGGACGAGCAGGAATTAAGCTTGGGGATGTTGATACGTCCCAAACGTATCTATAATTTCTGCTTGCTCCATGCATGTTTTGTGTGAATTTGCCATGTTTTGGTTGAACTTTATTACACTTTTAAACCAATTTGGACTAACCTACTAACTCAGTGCACCCAGTTGCCAGCTTCTGGTTTTCTGCTGTTTTTGTTTTTCAGGTTTTCCGGCTGATTAAAGTGCCCAAAAAATTCCGCAAAAAATATATTAAAAATCAGCGGACAGGAAGCTTCCGGAATAACCAAGGGAGAGAGCCGGGACCACCACCAGGGAGCCAGAAGGGTCCCTGACGCGGCCCCAACCCTAGGGCGCGCCAGGCACCCTCCTGGCTGCCCTGGGTGGCCCCTCGACACCCCCTTCTCCTATATAACCCCCTCGGGGTAGAAACCCCTAAAGAAGAACTCTTTTTCGCGGAAACCTCTCTGTTCCGCCGCCGCCGCCGTTTTCAGATCGGGGCTGCCTGGAGAAGCTGCCCCGGCACCCTGCCGGCAGGAAATCACCCCTCCGGGAGACCATCCATAGCCATGGACGCCTCCCTTATGTGCCGTGAGTAGTCCCCCTTGGACCATGGGTCCGTGATCAGTAGCTATGTGATGTCCTCTCCCTCTTTTGTGCTTTCACTTTCGAGACCTCGTGAGCTGCCTCACATGATCGAGGCACCTATGTAATTTTCTGCTGTTGCTATGCTGAGTTTGTTGGGATCTGATGGATTATGAGACTATGTTCAGATTGTGATGAGTAATATATTTGGTTTGCCCTTTTATATTTTGTTCTTGAGTAAATTCTTGCATGTGCTCCGTTGCAGTATTTGCTTTGGCCAAGTTATTTGCTTGCAACTCCAAGAGAGAGCGTTATGCTCGATTGTGGGTTCAGCCCCCTGATGTCTAGCTTGAGTGACAGAAACATGAGACTAGGGGATGTGCTATTGCCACCAGGGATAAAACAACGGTGATTGTGCCTATTGGTGCAAGAATTGTTTACTTTACGCAAAGTTCTTTTAATGCAGTTGTCTGTTGCTTTGAGTTTACACTTTGGGTGGGATTCGCAACTTAATACCAGCGAGATGTTCTGGATAGATATCTCAAGGTGGATGATTCGTAGTAGATGCAGATGGATTTCGGTCTACTTACCTTGGCGTACTGCCCATTCCTTTTGAGCCCTTCCTTTCTTTGCAGCATAGTTAGCATTGCGGTACCTTCATAATCCTATCAATTGCCCAACTGTTATTTGTTTACCTCGCTAGCATTTTTATCGTCTTTTGGGAGAGAGACATCACTAGTGAAAATCACGGGACTCCGGTCCATCTTCATACCATTGTTCACACCCACTATTTACCTTTCTGTTTTTACTTTTACTAGTACCTTTTTATCTCTTGCGTTTGATCCTTTGTAAACGACAAGGACGGAGGAATTGAAAACTCCTCTGAACTCGTTGGGAGCAAAGTTATTTGTTTTGTGCAGGTCCACGACAACTCCACGCATCAGAATAATTTCTGGCGCCGTTGCCACCTATCGTACTTATCGTTGAGTCCTACTGGAGACAAACCTTGGTATCTTTGCTGAGGGAAATTACCGCTACGCTGCATCTCAACCTTCCACTTGGGGTAACCAACGAGGGGCGAGAAGCCATCAACCCCCCTCTGGTCGATATACTGCGCTTTCAGCTCCCGAGTTGGTTGTTCCAAACAAGGATGTTTTGCCCGAACCAAGTCGTCCTACTGCTGATAGTTCATCTGCTCCTCCTGTTTCACCCAAGGTTCCTGCTGAAAAAACTGTTCAAAACGCTGCTCCGACACCTACTTAAGAGAGTGCTACGGCTTCTTCCTCTCCAATCCCAGTTGTTGTTCCTATTGAGAATGTCATTGTTAGTGGATTGAAGGACTCCTTGCTGAAGGCTTCTCAGTTTGAGTTGCGCTTGCGTGAGTTGGCCTCCGAAGCCGAGTCAGTGAAGGAAAATATGCACGTAAGTACTTATGTAAGTTCTCCATCCACTGGGTGTCCGAATGACTTTTCTGTCTGAGTTGCTTCTCGTTTTGTTAATTTGAAATTTCCATAGGGAGCACTTCTTAGTGCACCCACTAGGTGTAGCCCCCAAGGCTCCGAGTAACTTCTTGAAGTTACTCGGAGTCTTTTGATAGGAGTTACTACTGTGTAAACTTCCATTGGGAGTACTTCTTAGTGCACCCAGTGGTTGTATCTCTCAAGGCTCCGAGTAACTTTTTGAAGTTATTCGGAGTATTTTATTCGGAGACTTTAATTTTTTAAACTTCCAGTGGGAGCACTTCTACGTGAACTCACTGGGTGTAGCCCCCAAGGCTCCGAGTAACTTCTTGAAGTTATTCGGAGTCTTTTGTTAGGAGTTTTTTAATTTCTAAACTTCCAGTGGGAGCACTTCTAAGTGCACCCACTGGGTGTAGCTCCCAAGGCTCCGAGTAACTTCTTGAAGTTATTCGGAGTCTTTTGTTAGGAGACTTTTGTTAATTATGATTCTTCTCCTGTGTTAGGAGGCTTGCAAGCTGGGCTCTTCCTTTGTGAATTTACAAGAGGAGAATGCGGCCACGAAGAAAGCATATGAGATGCTGCTAGAAGAGCATAGCAAGCTGAAAAAACAACACGCGGAGGATAATGGTAAGATATTTTGTCTCGCATTCGTTCAAGGGAATGACTGCTTAACTTGAGAAAACTAATTTTTTGTCATTATGCAGAGGCTGCCAAGAAAGCGTTTGACACCAAAGTGAAGGAAAATGAGGAGTTTGTGATGAAGATGAAGAAGGATATTGATCAGGCCGAGAAGCGCGCCAAGGAGAAAAAGTCTTTGGAGAAACAGGTGTACTACTACAAAGAAGCTGTGAAGGAAAATGAAGCCTCCATTTCGAAGCTCCATTCTGATCTGGAAAAGTTGTCCGAGTTGCGCTCAAAAGAAAAGGAAGCACACAAGACGGAACTTAAAACAACTTGGAAAACCGTGAGATATGCGGATGAGTATTATGCTGGAAGTTTTGTTGTTTTCAGAGAGACTAGCTGGTAAGTTTTAAATGATTTTTGAAAATTTGCTTTTGCCTTTTTGCAAATTGAAGCTATGCTGACTTGTCTCCTTGCAGCGTATGGCACTTATCTAGAAGGAAAGCAAGCTTGGATGGCTGAGTTTGCTGAGATAATGAAGAGGGATAATTATACCCTCGTGACGACGGAATTTGCGCTGGCCCAGGGCTTGTTGACCATGCGATGTGCCAAGGCTGCCAAGTTTGCTGAAGAAACCATGGGCGCATCATTGGCGTTAAATAACAACATGGCTCCTCGTGAGGATAATCCTGTCAATCTTAATTCAGTTGTTCCCTTCCTTTAAGTAGATCCTCAGCAATTCGCGCGCTGGAAGCGGTCTTCTGCTCGGAGTGGTGCCAACTACGCGTTAGCACTGACCAAGGCACACTTTCCCGAGAGGGTTCACAACCTTGAGAGGGGTGGTGAGGGAAATCCTGAGCAGGGGCCGGGTTGCACCACCTACCTGGGTCGTTATGCTAAAACTGCTAGTCGGTTTGCCTTGATACCGGATCTGGACTTTTTAGTGGAATCTACTGGCGTCACGAGTGAGTCGGATGAAGCTGGGGACGAGTGAACAACTTTTAGTGGTTGAAAAAAACGTTTACGCCATGAATTTGCCTCGGTATGCCGAGTGCAGATGTATGGAAAACTTCTAAGGTTTATGTTGTGCCTTGGGCACGGAACATGCTTTACTTTTGCTTGCTATTGTTATGCACAAAATTTATTGTGCTTATCTTGTGATGCCATGCATGAAGTAATCCTATATGTAGGGAGTACTTAGAAATTTTTTACTAAGCGCCTCGCCCGAGCTACGCACAGCTCGGACGAGAAAAATTGATTTTGAATCATTAAACAACCCCAAGTTATAAATAACTTGAAGGGGACACTTGGAATTTTTTTGCTAAGCGCCTCGTCCGAGCTGTGCGCAGCTCGGACGAGAAACTTGATTTTGAATCATTAAGCAACCCCCAAGTTATAAATGACTTGAAGGGGACACTTATAATTTTTTTGCTAAGCACCTCGTCCGAGCTATGCGCGGCTCGGACGAGAAACTTGATTTTGAATCATTAAGCATCCCTCAAGTTATAAATAACTTGAAGGGGACACTTTGAATTTTTTTGCTAACGCCCTCGTCCGAGATGTGCGCAGGTCGAACAAGAAACTTGATTTTGAATCCTTAAGCAGACCCCAAGTTATAAATAACTTGAAGGGGACACTTGGATATTTTTTACTAAGCGCCTCGTCCGAGCTGTGCGCAACTCGGATGAGAAAACTTGATTCTGAATCAATAAGAAGCCCCCAAATTATAAATAACTTGAAGGGGGCACTTAGAATTTTTTTGCTAAGTGGCTCGTACGAGCTGTGCAAAGGTCGGACAAGAAACTTGATTTTGAATGCTTAAGCAGCCCCCAAGTTATAAATAACTTGAAGGGGACACTTAGATTTTTTTTTAAGTGCCTAGCTATTTATTTTAACATGGCCAACATAAGACAGAAAAGAAAAACAGAAAAAGAAAAGAGAAGAGACTTACCTCTCGCCTAGGGCGAAGCCCACCTTCTTCCGGCCCAACCCAACCCACCAGGGGCATCCCTGTCTTCTTCCACCTTTAGCGCCGAAGCAGCTCGGTGGCGGCCAGGGCGCGCACCAGAGCCACCGCGACGCCTTGAAGCTTCCAGAGCCCCCATGTCCTCTCCTCGGTGTCCTGGAGAACCCCCTACGCTCCGTGCACCGTTTCCCCCTCAGTCCAGTGCCTATCCACCCCTCTCCTTCTCTCCCGCAAGCTTCCCCGAGAGCAGCCGCATGCCATGGCCGTGGAAACTCGCAGCCCGAGCCAACCCTAGCCGCTAGAACCTTGTCCAGCGAACTCCTCGACGTCGACTTCGTCTCTGTGCAAAGGATCGGGAGCTGCATCGCCTTCGAGTCGCCGGAATCTTCACCGAGACGCCGCCGGACCCGCAAGACCTCATCGTCGAATTCGTCGCCGTCACGCCGCCGTTTACCTCACTGCCTGCTCTGCTGAGTTCTTGGTGAGCGCGGGATCAAAACCCCTATCTTTTCCCCCTCGATTTCGTCCTCTAGCCATGGCCGCCATGAGAGCCGAAGCTCCTCGCCACCGGGAACCATGGCGACGGGCCTCTGGTACACAAACGTCACCGCCTCCATGTCCTTCGTCTCCGCCTTGCTCCTCTGCGACGATTTCGTGCATCGCTGGCTCAAGAAGAACACCACGGCGAGCTTTGCCTCGAGCCCGTGCCTCTGCCGTCGCTAGGGCACAACGCCGGCGTCATTCCAGTGCACCCCAGCCACCCCCTCCACTCCAGAACGACGCGGGCAACTCCCAGCTCGCGAACGGAGCCAGCAGCGCGTCAAACGCGTGCCTAGAGCACGATCCCGACGTGCTCCGGCGTGAGCAGGACCTCGTCGGCGACGAGCACTCGATTAGCACTTAACCCCAGCCCTCAATCCCCCTGGCCCCACCTGCCAGTGACCATGACATGTGGGCCCAGCCCCTACTTAATCCCCTCTGCTAACTCAAATTAATTTAAATTGTTTTAATTAACAGAACAGCCACTGACATGTGGGTCCCAGTGGTCAGAGGCCCCCTCACGTCAGCATGACCTCATGCTGATGCAGTAAAGCTTATTTGATTTAATTAAATTCCAGAAAAAGGATTAAACTTTGGAAAATCATAACTAATTCATTTTAACTCCAAATTGGACAAATAATATAAGTAATATTATCAGAAAAATGCAAGGATTCTGAATATGCACTTTATTTTCATGTTTGCCCATTTTAAAATGGGGGAACAGAAGCAAACATGCATATGAACCCTTTTAAATTCAAAAATGGAGTTTGAATTTGCAACTCAAATGCAATATACTTCATTTAAATGGAATTGTCAACACATTGCAACCATGAACATCACATTACAACATTGATCATGTGTTTGAGCATTGCATTTATATTGATCCTATGTTTGCCATGCTTGTCCGGATAGAAGTGGAGCCGGAACCGGAGGCCACCCCCTTCGTTGAAGACCCCGATACTGAACCTCGTCAGCCAGTCAAGCAAACCCCCATTGATCATGTCGATAAAATCCCACTTCCCTCTTAGTCTCGCTTATGCATGAAATAGGATGATCACCATGATAACGTTTCTACCGCATAGTTGAACCCAATCCTTTGCATGACCTATCATTTTTTCACAGTAGTAAGCAAACCACAATCCTAGAAAATGTAGAAGTTGGTTGATATCATGTGGCCCCTGCAACTGTTACTTCTTATTGCATGCTTAGAGTTACAATGAGGTTACTCTTTTGTGAGTCGGGATGGTAGTGATCATGTTGATGATGGTGGAAATGTGTTGGTGAATCTACCCTAATACAAGGTGAACGATGAGAGGATGTGTAGGAGTACACAGTGGGTTGTCTCGTTGAACACCGCCTTAAGCCCGAGTTCTTGTGTGGTCATCCAAGACGAAGAGTACTACCACATGTTGGGCACATGGACCCCCGCTCAACCTACTAACTCACCCCTTCTTGGTTCAATGAGTCGCAGTAGTTCGGAGTTCTGGTATGTATGTGGCACGGTCTGCGAAGTGGAAGAACGATTATTCAGACCGGCTTGGGACCCTGCACACATCTTCTGGGACCACATCGGTAAACTGGCCGGGTTCACGATGTGGACTCCAGCCTAGATAGGCGTCTCCATTGAATTTGAGTTGGCTGTGAGGTAAAAGTTGTGGAAATTATCCTCGCCGACACCCGCTTGAAGGGTGAAGAGATCCCGGCGGTAACTGATCGTCTCATGTGTGTAGAAGTACACCCCTGCAGGGTTAATAAACTAATCGAATAGCCGCGTCCGCGGTAAGGGACTACTTGGAAAGTTGTGCTCGATTATTAGACAACTTGAACTGGATACTTATAAAACTTGCCAACATAAGCATGAGTGCTATGGCGTGCTTTCTCGTGGGGAAGTCGAGGAAGGCACCATAGTGGTGTAATTGGTTGGAGACATGTAGTGGACTCGTGTACGCTTCTCACCTCAAGTCTGGTACTCGTAGTTCAGGACTAGCCAAGTCAAAGCTGGCACTTCTGCAATTGAACCCGACCTCCCTTTACCTTGGTACATGTGCATGAGTAGTATAGTTCCTACGTAAGTCTTGCTGAGTACGTTTTTGTACTCACGTTTGCTTATTCTATGTTTTAGATGAACCCCCCTGACCCCGAAGGTGGATTCTTCCTGGAGCTCGACGACTGATCAAGCTAGTGTAGTCCCAGTCAGACGACTGGTCCCTCGTGGAAGGGCTTGTTTATAGATAAGGCTTCTCTAAGCCATTTGTTAAACTTGTCTGTACTCAGACCTACTTTACTTCCTCATGTTTGATGTAATGTTGGATCAAAGACTTGTGATCTCTGTGTGCACTATGTAAGAGTTATCCATAAAGTGGTACACTTTGTAGAGAATTGCAATGATACCTACTATTCATACTAGACATGTGTGTTGCGTGTATGATTATAACATGCATGTCTTAGTATGGGTTTTCGAGACATTAGTTGTGATCTGGCTGGCGGTCTTTTATACACCAAGTAGCCGTTAGATGTGCGCAGTTTGGGGCATCGCGATGCGATTGCTCGTGACTCTGTCACGTGCACACTTTGATGTATGATTGAGCCCGCCCTAGACCCCGAATAAGTGATCGGGCTGGAGTAAGTCTATGTAAGGGTAATAATACAACCGAGAGTATGGTTGAGGCGACTTGTCTACGAATATGGGAGTTCACCACCCATATCATTTAGACTTGTGTGCGGACGTTGAGGACCCATTTCAGTTTATCATCATGCCTGGATGGGATGCCCCTCACGTTCGATGCTTTCCGAGAGCGTTCTGTGCTTGGCCTTGTCTGCTTAGACAAGTGGCTACGGCTCTCGGCTCTCCATATGATTGTGTCGTAACGGGACTTGCATAGGCTATCCCCGGGTCCCGACAATAACTTGAAGGGGGATACTTAGGAAGAATTTTTCTAAGCACCTCGTCCGAGATGTGCGCAGCTCGGACGAGAAACTTGATCCTTAAATCGTTAAGCAGTCCCCAAGTTATGAATAACTTGAAGGGGGATACCTAGAAAGAATTTTGCAAAGCACCTCGTCCGAGCTATGCGCAGCTCGAACGAGAAACTTGATCCTTAAATCGTTAAGCAACCCCCAAGTTATGAATAACTTGAAGGGGGATACTTAGAAAGAATTTTGTAAGCGCCTCGTCCGAGCTGTGCGCAGCTCGAAAAAGAAACTTGATTTTCATGACATAAAAATTCATACAAACATTTGTCCGAGCAAGGATTATGTTTTATTAATGTCGCATAACTAACTTTATGCATAAAACCGATGTAACAACTAGGCATTCCATGCATGTGGTTCTTCTTTGTCATTGGTTACATCGTATAGCCGATAGGCTCCATTATGGAAAACTCGAGATATTATAAAGGGACCCTCCCATGGGGGTGCCAATTTATGGTTTCCTTCCGAAGTTTGCTTCACACAGAGCACCATGTCACCTTCTTGAAATGAACGAGCTCGGACGTGTCGGTCATGATACGGATGAAGATCTTGCTAATAAATGAAGAATGGGTGAGGGCTAAATTTCGCTCCTCTTCAAGAAGGTCCACACCATCTTGTCTTGCTACTTCGTCTTCTGCTTTAGTATATTGAGATACTCGGGGGGCATAATGCTTGAGATCGCTTGGAAGGACGGACTTCGAACCATACACCAAAAAGAAAGGAGTAGACCGAGTAGAACAATTTGGTGTTGTCCTTAGTCCCCATAGAACCGATGGGAGTTCATCCACCCAAGCTCCTGCTGCTTCTTTCAATTCCCGAAGGAGATGTGGCTTGATTCCCTTCAATATCATCCCATTGGCTCGCTCAACCTGGCCATTGGATTGAGGATGTTCCATCGAGGCATAGTTGACTTGAATTCCATTGGTCCAGCAGAAACCATTTAATTCCGCCGAGTTGAAGTTTGAGCCATTGTCTGTGATGATGTCATGTGGGACACCGAAACGGTGTAGGACGCCTTGGATGAAACTGATCGTTATTGCTGAGTCTAAATACTTCATGGGCTTTTCTTCTATCCACTTTGTAAACTTATCAACAACGACCAAGATGTGGGTAAAACCATACTTGTCTGTTTTCAGTGCTCCAATCATGTCAAAGCCCGAAACAACAAAAGGCCAAGCCAAAGGTATTGTCTTCAAATCGGAAGAGGGTTTATGTGGTTGATTTGCATAGAACTGACATCCTTTGCAGTGATCCACAATGTCCCTAGCAGCACTCAGTGCCTTGGTCCAAAATATTAATCCAGCTCGGAAAGCTTTCACCACCAGCGTCCGACTTGAAGCATGATGCCCACAATTGCCCGAGTAGATATCCTATAATATGAGCTGACCCTCATCTTCTGATATGCAACACGGAGGAAGTTTAGTAACACTGTTTCTGTATAACTCATTGTTGATCACCGAGTAAGATTTGGACTTGCGAACAATTTTCTTGGTTTCTAGTTCGTCTTCTGGTAACTCCTGTTTTTGCAAAAACGCTAGGATGGGCAATGTCCACTCGGGGTGTGTGATCTCTACATCAAAAAACCATATCAATTTACTGCAGGTATGTCTTCCTTGTCTGGTATGTTTTTATCTGGCAACATCTCAGGGTTAGCCTCCATAAAGGGGTCTTCTTTGACGGTTGGAGAGTGCAAGTGTTCCAGATAAATTTCGGATGGGATCTGACTCCGAGTTGATCCAAGCTTGGCTAAATCATCAGCTGCTTGATTTGGAGCCCTTGGAATGTGATGGAGCTTGAGCCCATAACTTTTTTCTCCAATTTTTGGAATGCCACACAGGAAGTTGTCATTGTTGGACTCCGAATGTCCCATTCCTTCATTACTGAATTTATTACCAGGTCTGAATTTCCGAATACCATGAGCGTCCGAATTGCAAGTGAAATGTCCATCCTTAAACCATTCAAAAGGGCCTCATACTCGGCTTAATTGTTTGTTTCTGGGAAATGTATTTGGAGAACATATCTCATTTCATCTTTTCATGGTGAGACCAACACCACTACTGCCCCTGCTCCATTTAAAATTTTAGATCCATCAAAGAACATAGTCTAATGCTCTGGGATTGACTGTGGGGGATTCTGCACTTCAGTCCACTCGACCAAGAAGTCCACTAAAGCTTGTGACTTGATTGCTTTCTTGGGCTGGTAGTGGATATCATAAGGAAGTAAATCTAATCCCCACTTTGCAATTCTTCCTGTTGCATATCTGTTGTTCATGAATTCTGCAAGAGGAGCTTCCGAGACAACAATAATGGAATGGTCTTGGAAATAATGTGCAAGCTTCTGAGATGCCAAGTAAATTACCATCTCCAATTTCTGATAGTGAGGATAGAGCTGCTTAGATGGTGTAAGGACCTCGAAGATGAAGAACACATGCATTTGCACCTTCTGTGTCTTCCCTTCTTCCTCTCTTTCCACCACTATAGCGACAATGACAACTTGGCTTGTAGCTGCAATATATACCAAGAGGGGCTCTTTTTATTTTTGGTGATGCGAGGACTGGCCGAGTTGATAATTGCTTTTTGAGCTCATCAAAAGCCATTTGAGCTTCTTTCGTCCAAATTTTTTTTGCGATCTTTTCATCAGTTGGTAGAGAGGTAAGGCTTTCTCTCCCAGACTGTAAATAAACCGGCTAAGAGCTTCATGTTCTGTATTGCTGCAATTTTTTCCGGGTTGGCCTCGATCCCTCGATCAGAAACCATTAATCCGAGTAACTTCCCTGCTGGTACACCAAAGACAATTTTTTCTGGGTTCAACTTGATGTTGTAAGCTCTGAAGCTATGAAAAGTTTTAGCCAAATCTGCTAACAAAATGTTCCCTACGACCAACTTGATTACGATATCGTCCACATATACTTCAACGTTTCTGCCGATTTTCCAAATCAAACAATTTTGCATCATGCGTTGGTATGTGGCCCCTGCATTCTTAAGCCCGAATGGCATTGCGGTGTAACAGAAACATCCAAATGGGGTTACGAATGTTGTTTTCAATTCATCTCATTTGTATAGCCGGATTTGATGGTAACCCGAGTATGCATCGAGGAAACGCAGTCTCTCGCACCCTGATGTGGAATCCACAATCTGGTCAATGCGAGGAAGAGGTAAGTGGTCTTTTGGAAAAACTTTATTGATATGATGGAAATCAACACAAGTTCTCCAAGTTTTATCTTTCTTCGGAACCATTACAGGGTTAGCTAACCACTCGGAGTGGAAGATTTCCCTCATGAATCCGGCTGCTAGCAGTCTTGCTACTTCTTGTCCGATAACTTTTCTTTTTTCAGAAGAAAAACGCCTAAGGGACTCTTTAAGTGGTCTTGCTTTTGGATCAACATGTAACTTATGCTCAGCCAACTCCCTTGGAATTCCAGGCATATCAAAGGGCTTCCATGCAAAGATATCCCAATTCTAACGGAGGAAGTAGATGAGCTCGAGTTCCTATTTAGGGTCCAAGTCGGTTGCAATGTTGATGAACTTATCCTTGTCAGTAGGATGAATTTTTACCCTCTTGGTTTCTCCTTCTGACTCGAATGATGACACCTTATTAGGTTGAAGCTACTCGGATGAATCAGCCAGTTTCTTGTACTCAGCCAACTCAACTTCAGCCATTTGCTCGTCTGCAATCAATGACCCTTTCTGCAACAATTCTTCAGCCTGCTTGTAATCTTCTGAGACAGTGATGACACCATGAGGGCTAGGCATTTTTAGCTTTAGGTAAACATAACAAGGTATGGCCATCAATTTTGCATAGGCTAGTCTTCCGAGTAAAGCATGATATGTGCTTGGAAAGTCAACTACCTCAAAGGTAATTTTTTCCTTCCGAAAGTTACTCGGGGTACCAAAAACCACGTTGAGGGTGATCATCCCCATTGAGTGTGCCTTCTTTCCTGGGATGATCCCACGGAATTCCAGATAACTCTTGTGAAGTTTGGACAGCGGGATGTTCATGCTCTTTAGGGTGCTGGCATATAAATTTTTTATACCACTACCACCATCCATTAAAAAATTTCTTATCCTGAAATTTCCATTGCCTGTTTCAACTAACAGATCAACAATCAAAGCCTGTCTTCCTGGATGAGGAATATGAGGAGGGTGATCCGAATGGTCAAAGTGATCGGGGTGTCAGCCCATTTCATGTAACTCGGAACTGTAGGGGCTGCCGAATTAACTTCTCTGAACCGTATTTTCTCAATTCTCTTTGAGTCTCGACCGGAAAAAATACCTAGCTGTAACGACCCGATTCACTAAGAATCCAAGTCTCTGTGCATTCTGTGCTAGTCCCTGGATCAATAGCTAGCACACACAGTACATGATGTAATATCAAGAATAAACCACATGTCATAAATATTACATCGAAGATCCAATATTACTATAAAGCATGCCTGCATAGCTCAAGGCTAGCTTACAAATAAAATACAGCGGAAAAACAATAAAAGCTTCGTGGCGTCCATCAACTCCACCGGCAAAGTTGATTATAGACATCGTAACCCTACAACGAATCACTTACTCGTCGTATAAAATCTTGCAACACCGAAGGTTACATCCCAACAACGGGTCAGTACATCTGATTTGTACGGAAGGTCACACGAAAAAGTATGTAACAGACCTACATCTACATGAAAGGTAAGTCAAAGGAAAGGCTTATGGTTTTGTTTTGTAGAAAGCTGATTTTTCCCGATCTACCTAGTCAAAATTTTAGTTTGTATTTCTAGTCAAGGTTGAACTGGGCTGCACCAGTTCCAACCCAAACCCTTTATTAAATCTTTCCCACTCAAGTTTTATTAAGGTCATTCATCTGTCAAGATCCTCCAATAACAGTAATGTCTAGTAGCTCAAGGATGTCCATAACCGAGGACACGGCTAATCATGATTAGTTTTTACTCTGCAGAGGTTAGTACACTTTCCCCGCTGGATTCAACCTGAAGATTCGACGAAGTCTTTCAGAAGAGGTCACCTACACCCAACGGCAAGCCGGTACACCTATCACATCTACATCTTCCAGCTTTGCAAGGGAGAGGCTTCCTACATCGTACTCAACTAAGCCAGAGCCCATATGGCCAGCGGCTGTACATGGAAGCTCCTAGTCACCAAGTATGTCTGATCTTCTTGAGCCTGGACGATGCCCACTTATGTTCAGAGGGTAGATACCATGACGTACTGTCGACCATCAAATCCAACCATTAGGGGTACAACCTGGTCTCGCCTTAGATAAGGCACGAGCCCCCAGGAAGCACTCCCTGCCCGTCCAGAGGTGTATTCTAATTAAAGGTTTGCTAGTCAAGTTATTAAATCCTCACATAGCTCAATGTAATCTCAAACCAATCCACGTCTACAAGCATAGCAAATATATAGCAAGCACGTGCTAGGTTGTCTAAGCAAACATGATAAGATCATATGGCTACCTTCCCAGGTTTGCAGCAATAATAATATATTACTTCCTACACATGCATAGGGTGATATTTGCTACATGCATATATAAAAATATAGGTTGTGAAATGGTCAAAGTATGACTTGCCTTGTATATTCGATGAAGTTCTTCGCTCTCACGATCCAGATAACTCTACTCGTCACACTCGGAGCAATCAATCGTCAACGAAAGAACGCAAATAAGCAATCATGCCATCAATAAGAATCACAAGAACAATCAATCAAATACAACAAGGTTTAGCAACAAAAATAGCTAGGCTCGATACGATACAAGTGTCGATGTGATCGAGGTGGCAGGTGGAAGGTGAAATCGAGAGAGTCAACAGATAAAGAATTATCGGTAAAGATTTGTGACTATGGACTTATGAATTCAAGGTGAAAATCATGCCAATATGAAAAGGTGTGTGGATATGGCCGATAGGATGTTTCAAATGATCCAATATGCAAGAAGAATCACGTGGAACGAAATACTAGAACACGGGTTATAGCAGGTTGAAGTTTGAATTAAATTCAAATTCAAACAGATCAAACAGTATTTGAATGTGGTGTATAAATGATGTGAACAGAAAGTATATGGCATGAGTGATCCAACTCAAAAAGAATTAATCGAATTGGATCAACGGTATAAAAGATATGGCCTCTAGCAGTTTGAATTTGAATTTAAATAAATTCAAATTCAAAATTGTGCAAAGGTGTTCAAAGTTGACTCCATGCTAAACTACAGAACAAGACGAGCGCATAGGAAAAGTTTCACCTGATTCCGACACACGGTTTAGGAGATATTGCGAAAACGGGATCCGTGGTGTTTTCTGCAGAAAGGACCTATTCACAAATAAAGTATTTTGCAAAAACGCAATCGGGTCCCTGGGCAGTTTGACCCGATCTGGATCGGGTTGACTCCTTTTCCGGCGAACTCCGGCGAGCGGCGCGGTGGTCCGGCGAGACGGCGGCGGCGTCCGGGGGTGGCGTCTCGGCGGCGGCGCGGCATGGACTGAAGGGGGCGACGCCGCATGGGGCGGCGCGCGGCCAGGCAGCGCGGTGGCGGCGCTCTCCGGCGAGGGCGGGTTGCCGGCCCGGGGCGCGGCTGCGGGAGACGCTTGGAGGCGCGAGCGCGGCGGCGGGGAAGGCGGCGTGGTGGTGTCGGCCCGGGCGGCTCCGGCGGGCGCTAGGGAGGTGGTCGGACTGTCCGGGAGGCGGCCGGCGGCGGTGTGGCGGCCGGGTCCCGGCGGCGGCGATGCGGGAACCGCTCTAGGTTTTTTTAGAAGAAAAGAAAAGAAAAGGAAAATTTTCTGGATTTCTATTTATAGACAGACAAAGAAATAAAAACAATAGAAACCGACTCGGGCTCTAATGCGCTCGTGGGCGGAAAAGGCTATGGGCCGGGTGGCTACGAGTTTTCTTTTTATTTAAATCCGAAACATCAAACACTTTTACAAAAATAAATACACATCAAAAAAATATGAATAAATTTCTAAATTCATGAAATAATCTAAAGAAAATTATGCAATGGACATATTTTCCAAAATAATAAATAAAAATAATGACATTTTTCCTATGTCTTTATTTAGTTATAAAATATTTTAAAAATCAACAAAAACCTCAAATAATTATTTAAATAATTTTCACTCCATTTTTTTCAAGAAGTCATATTATCTTCTCTCAAGTTATTATTACTTTTTTGAATGGGGAATTATTTAAATAACTTAAATTTAAAATAAAATCACATTAAAACATTTCCAACTTTCTTTAATAATGAAGGAGTCATTTTACCTTCTCTCATTTTATTTTGTTGGGTTTGATTTAAATAATAAATTCCAAAACACCAATCCACGAATATTGGGGAAAGTCCTTTTATTCCCTCTCATTTTAATATTCATTTAAACTCCAAAAGTTTTAAATCCTACTGAAAATCAATCATATCAAGCAAACAATCATTATTATAATGAATTTATTAACATTCCAAAATTTAGAAAATTTTGGGATGTTACAGACTACCACCCTTAAAAGGAATCTCGTCCTCGAGATTCGAAAGGGCTAGAAAGAAAGGTTAGGGTTTGGGTCTTCATGACGATCCACCGATCCTCTGATGAGCTAGGGTGCTACTACCCTTAAAAGGTATGCGACACGGTCTTGATGAGTATTGCTCCATCGATGACATCCTTCATAGAGATTTCACCAACTCCTTCGAGGTCCTGAATCCTTAGCAGAAGAGGAGTCTTCCATATACCGAACCTTCATGGCTGACAAGTCAGGCGCCCATACTAAGCAACTATCGGATCCCTCATGGTGGTCATCAAGAATAGTTTTACCGGATACCTGCAAGAAATGGTCTTTGTATATGCTCACGGCATATCATACTATTGTAAACGCTAATCTTCTACAGGGGCCAAACATCGTACCATTCTATGGTTCAGGCTTAACATCGTCGTCTCTCTGTTATAGTTAAGTCACTCAAGATTTACTATCCCGCATAGCAAGAGAGAATAATAAGAGTAGTCGGCATGGGGTCCAATACATTCCGCACCCAAATCATTACCTTGTATATGGTTTAGCGAATCTTGGAATCTAACACTCGGTCATCCTCACAAGCATTGCAGAAGTCCTTCTTGTTCATGAACTGGGTTTAGACAAATCCATTTGTTCTGCAAGCCAAACAAAACATCTATCGTTCCTTCACAACACTCAGGTTTGCGCAAACTACTAAGAACGTGTACTGGTGAACTAGAACTTCCTCCAGGGTTCTTCATTCAGCAAGATTGTGCTTGCTTGTTGTAAGATCCTGACACACGGGGTTAACTTTGAACTCATGATTGGTTGCATCCATTTTTATTCAGTCTTGACATTAGCAGCCATGGTAGTATCTCCTTCAGCATAGGAATTGAGGATGAGGGGGAAGAGAATGTATCTAGAGAGGTAGAGAGAGGGAGATAGAGAGAGATACCCATACAATCATCACACTAGTTTTGGTAAATAAGTTTTGATGTGTAGTTGTCAGTAAAACACAAGAGATGACAGCTCACGGAAACTATCTAACGGTAGAGACGTTGAATCTTCCTGGTCTTCAAGTCTTCAGGTCTTCAATGACGGTAGCTTCAGTTTTTCAATGTCGAAGCAATCTTCATATCGTTGAGTTACTTGCCAACTTATTCTTCTTGTGGTTGTGTCTTTTCAGTCTTGAAGCATACTAAATAGATGGGGGGTCTAATGAAACGTAAACTTATTCTACTCACGAAGGAAACAGAAAACACAACACACAACCATAATAAATAAACCACTGAGAAGACACACCACACAAGCAAACCTAGAGTAAACTCATATGTGCAAGACATACGAACTCATCATACTACGCGCAATTCGTTTATCTAACTCCATAAAAGTGGTGGTCTGAATCTAAGCTTCATCCTCCTCAGCTAAGCTGATCTTAAAATCCTCATTGTCAAAGCTTATTGAACTTCATAAGATACTCCTTCTAGTTCTGGCAGTGGTACTTCAACTGATCCACAAGGTTGATGATGTACTTCTCAAAGTCATGTCTTCAGGGGCATAACCCACTCGGAGGGGTTAAATTCAAAAAAAAAACCCACTCGGAGGGGTATTTACATTAAAACAAGATATGAAGTTTAGAAGATGAATAATAGATGAGAGATACTGTAGAGAGTAAGTAATCAAAGAGTGATAAAATATTTTTGTTCCTATGGCTTTTCCTATCCATTTTCTAGGGTCACAACCTACAGTCAACATGGGCTCTGATACCATCTGTAACGACCCGACTCACTAAGAATCCAAGTCTCTATGCATTCTGTGCTAGTCCTTGGATCAATAGCTAGCACACACAATACATGATGTAATATCAAGAATAAACCACATGTCATAAATATTACATCGAAGATCCAGTATAACAATAAAGCATAACTGCATAGCTCAAGGCTAGCTTACAAATAAAATACAGCGGAAAAACCATAAAAGCTTCGTGGCGTTCATCAACTCCAGCGGCAAAGTTGAGTATAGACCTTGTAACCCTACAACGCATCACTTACTCGTCGTATAAAATCCTGCAACACCGAAGGTTATAGCCCGACAACGGGTCAGTACATCTGATTTGTACGGCAAGCCACACGAAAAAGTATATAACAGACCTACATCTAAATGCAAGGTAAGTCAAAGGAAAGGCTTATGGTTTTGTTTTGCAGAAAACTGATTTTTCCCGATCTACCTAGTCAAAATTTTAGTTTGTATTTCTACTCAAGGTTGAACTGGGCTACACCAGTTCCAACCCAAACCCTTTATTAAATCTTTCCCACTCAAGTTTTATTAAGGTGATTCATCTGTCATGACCCTCCAGTAACAGTAATGTCTAGTAGCTCAAGGATGTCCATAACCGGGGACACGGCTAATCATGATTAGTTTTTACTCTGCAGAGGTTAGTACACTTTCCCCGTTGGACTCAACCCAAAGATTGAGACGAAGTCTTTCAGAAGAGGTCACCTACACCCAACGGCAAGCCGGTACACCTATCACATCTACATCAGCTAGCTTTGCACGGGAGAGGCTTCCTACATCGTACTCAACTAAGCCAGAGCCCATATGGCCAGCGGCTGTACATGGAAGCTCCTAGTCACCAAGTATGTCTGATCTTTTTGAGCCTGGACGGCGCCCACTTACGTTTAGAGGGTAGATACCATGACGTACTGTCGACGACCAAAACCAACCATTAGGGGTACAACCTGTTCTCGTCTTAGATAAGGCCTGAGCCCCCAGGAAGCACTCCCTGCCCATCCAGAGCTGTATTCTAATTAAAGGTTTGCTAGTCAAGTCATTAAATCCTCACATAGCTCAATGTAATCTCAAACCAATCCACGTCTACAAGCATAGCAAATATATAGCAAGCACGTGCTAGGTTGTCTAAGCAAACATGATAAGATCATATCGCTACCCTACCAGGTTTGCAGCAATAATAATATATTACTTCCTACACATGCATAGGGTGATATTTTCTACATGAATAAGTAAAAATATAGGTTGTGAAATGGTCAAAGTATGACTTGCCTTGCACATTCGATGAAGTTCTTCGCTCTCACGATCCAGATAACTCTACTCGTCACACTCGGAGCAATCTATCGTCAACGAAAGAACTCAAATAAGAAATCATGCCATCAATAAGAATCACAAGAACAATCAATCAAATACAACAAGGTTTAGCAAAAAAAAAGCTAGGCTCGATACGGTACAAATGTCGATGTGCTCGAGGTGGCAAGTGGAAGGTGAAATCGAGAGAGTCAACATATAAAGAACTATCGGTAAAGATTTTTGACTATGGACTTATGAATTCAAGGTGAAAATCATGCCAATATGAAAAGGTGTGTGGATACGGACAATAGGATGTTTCAAATGATCCAATATGCAAAAAGAATCACATGGAACGAAATACTTCAACACAGGTTATAGCGGGTTGAAGTTTGAATTAAATTCAAATTCAAATAGATCAAAAAGTATTTGAATATGGTGTATAAATGATGTGAACAGAAAGTATATGGCATGAGTGATCCAACGCAAAAAGAATTAATCGAATTGGATCAACGGTATAACAGATATGGCGTCTAGCAGTTTGAATTTGAATTTAAATAAATTCAAATTCAAAATTGTGAAAAGGTGTTCAAAGTTGACTCCATGCTAAACTACAGAACAAGATGAGCGCGTCGGAAAAGTTTCACCTGATTCCAACACACGGTTTAGGAGATATTGCAAAAACGGGATCCGGGGTGTTTTCTGCAAAAAGGACCTACTCGCAAATAAAGTTTTTTGCAAAAAATCAATCGGGTCCCTGGGCAGTTTGACCCGATCTGGATCGGGTTGACTCCTTTTCCGACGAACTCCGGTGAGTGGCTCGATGGTCCGGCGTGACGGCGACGGCGTCCGGGGGTGGCGTCTCGGCGGCGGCGCGGCAGAGACTGGAGGGGGTGATGACCCTCAACATAAAGGGATCTATTGCAGCGTTTTCGATAAGTAAGAGTGTCGAACCCAACGAGGAGCCAAAGGTATTGATAGGTGATTTTTGACAAGGAATAACTGCAAACACTGAAAGATAACTTTTTAGGGGTTTTCGGTATAAGCAACGATAAGGTAAAAACAAGCAAAGTAAATAGCGCTGAGGAGCAGCAAGTGGCCCAATCCTTTTGAGCAAAGGATAAGCCTGGCAACTGACCTTATAAAGAATAAAGCGTTCTAGAGGACACATGGAGAGGTAGTCACGTGCTTTCGCCATACACCGTATCGATAACAAGTGTTGTGCTGATAAGTGTTGAGTGGGTGGATCTATGCTAGCACACCTTCTAGACTAAGATAAGTGCACTCTTATGATTAAACATCTTGCAAGCATCCGCAAATACAAGATAGAAATTAAGGCAAAGCCTAACGACAACAATAAGATCAAGGACCCAGTATTCCGTTGTGCAAAAGTGTGCAAACTGGGGTTCAGGTTTCTGTCACTCCGGCAACCCACCGTAAGCATTCTTAATACACAATGTATTCCCCTAGGTCCTTAAGAAGGCGAAGTGTTGAGTGTTCGACTCACACAACACCACTAGGAAAATAACAACACAACTTAAATATCAAACAACACAAATTAATTCAACCTCATATGACTACTAACAACTAGACTTCTCCCATGTCCTCAAGAACTAAAGTAACTACTCACAAGACATAAAAGAGATCATGATCATAGGTGATAAATATATGATAAACAATCTGGACATAATGATATTTCTCCAACAAAACTCAATAGCATTCACCACAAGGTAGTAATCAACACCGGTAGAGTAGAGAGGATAGATAGTACGGATTACAACACAAGATAAACTTGTGAGGTGAGATTGGATGGTGGTGGAGATGGTGCTGATGCTGGGGATGATGTTGATGATGATCTCGATGATGCCCGTGACGATGGTGATGACAATGGCGATGATCTCCCCTTCCGGGAGGTGATCTCCTCGGCGGAATCTGCCCGCCGGAGAGCCCTTTTCTTCTTTGTAGGTTTCCACCACGGACCGGCGGCGGAACTCCGTAAAACTTCTCTTTTTTTAGGTTTTTGTGTAACCAGGAGTACATAGGCCAGAGGGGGGATCCGGGAGTGGCCCCAGGGCTCCAGGCGCCCTTTCGGCGCGGCCAGGGGTGGGCCCGCGCCAGGTGGCCGCCTGGGGCTCCTGTGGCCCCCCTCTGGCCCCTCTTCGGCGAGTCTTCGTTAATCTTCTGGAAAATACCCCCCCCCCCCCCCGTCGATTTTCAGGTAATTTGGAGGTATTCTTCTTCAGCAACTCAGCGCCCACCTTTTACCGCTGAATCCTGCGTGTGCTGCTTCGGCACCGGAAAGTTGCAAACTGTGTAAAATAAGCCAAAACAACATAAGAACATCATCATAATATGAAATATATCAATGAATAAGGATGAATTACAATATAAAATAGTGATGCAGTTTGGACGTATCAACTCCCCCAAGCGAAAACTGAGCTCGGTAAACCTGTCCACAAGTTTAGAGAGTGAAGTGTCGATAAATAAAATACGGACAAGAAGCATCACGATCTTTTCACCAAACTCAAACATCCTAAACAACAATATCCAACTCATAAATCCCTTATGGAAGAGTAATAACAATTATAATCAAAAGTAGGGCCAAGGAAACTCATCAAATCATGGCAAACAAGTCCTTTGGTCAAGGGACAACTAAATTTTTTACCTTTGCTCTTTCTCTCTATAATTTGAAGAGACAATTTTACACTTTTTGAAAGAGCAAGCTATTAGTCATGCTGTGCAAATGTTAACACAAAGGAAGATGTTTGCTTGGCAAATGCTTTTGCAAACAACATACTTATCAAGAGATAATGTCAACAATGATATGGCATGGAAAAAATTTAATGCAGCATTATATTGATGAATCCTCATCAGGATCAAGTGTCTGTTCTCTTTGGGAAAGGAGGAAGTAGGGAAAACTGACTCAACATAAAGGTAAAGGAAAAAGCCTTGTTAAAGGCAAGAAGGGAAAACTCAAGTGCTATCCTTAAATCAAACAGAATGAAAACAAGTTTTGAGAGGTGCATGATTTGTCAACGAATGCTAATAGATAACTCAATTGCTTCTCAGATTGGACAAGTTTCGAGGAACGGCTCCCAAACGGGGACGATCACATCCCCGCAATCTCCTTTGTTTATCACTGCCAAAGTTTTCTGATTTCTCATGAATAAAGCGTGAAGGAGGGTTTGTTTGTTGTATTATCTTTTGTGAGCTGGGCGCACTCATGCCAGTTCCTCCTCGCATTAGGGGTTTGCAGATTAGACATGCAATCCCGGGGTAAAACTTGTCCAACTTAAGAAGATCATGAGTTAACTACTACTTCCTCATGAGTTAAAATAGGGGCACAAAATAGAAGATTTTGAACATCTAAGGATAACACAAAAATTCTATGCTTTAGGAGTGGTAGTGGAATACCACGAATAGGAAGGTATGGTGGACTCATATGGAAGATACTGGATTCAGGGTATGGATGCACAATCAGAATTCCGCTTAGTACAGAGGTTTGGCTAGCAAAGGCTTTGAGAGAACAGACAATTGATGATGACTTGGATGCAAAGCAATATAAAGCATAAACATTAAAACAAGCATAGCACATCAAGTTGTCTTCCTTGTCAACATAAAACTACAAGCATAATAACAAAGAGGGTTTTGGCTATGTCGCTACTTTGAGAGAAATAACATGCTTGTTGTCATGACCAAAGAAATGTTTGCCAAGATTAAATAAAGTTTTCAAAGCCATACCTGATATAAGGTAAATACTCCCCATAAGAATCATCATAAGGTCGATTGCGTGAAGAGAATACCGAGTGCAGCGAAGGGATCAATAGACTTCTCATTAATATTCCATCATAGACGGCTCCACACGCACGGATACATAACTCTACAGAAAGGAGTGATAGACCTCAAAGCAAACACCTATTTTATAAGATAACTTCCCTAGACATGATACGACTCTACTTGACTCTAAAAGACATAGATAAAGATAAAAATACTGGGCATTCCCCCAAGCTTGGAACAAGCTAAGGGGATGCCATTACCAAAGGAGATTTACTCCTCATCCTTGTTCTTGTCGGTCACGTACTCCTTGGCAAAGCGCTTCCATGACAGTTGTTCTCCAGTCTCAAAGGACATTCCTGTCTCCAGGATCCTGCACTCAGCACCCAAACCCATGCGCAGAAACTTTAGTACATACTCACAGTTCTGGTTCTGCAGATCATAGATCTGTGCTTGGAGCCCATAAACTTTTTCTTCTAGTGCGGACAAACTTGACCACATCTCCTTCATCTCCTTCTTGTGGGAAGCCTCTATCTCGTTCGTGATGTCGAAGTTAGCTTCAACACCATGCTCCACCATCTTCTTGAACTTGAAGACCTCATGTTCCACCTCCTTCAGCCGCTCCTCGGTGCTCCCCTCCTTGACTGGTCCCTTCAGATCCTCCTTGGGGAGGTCTCCATCCTCCCCACGAAGGATCTGGGGGTGCTTCTTCACCTCAGCGAGGTAAGGGTTGATGACATTGACGACGAACTTGTCCTTCGAGGAACTTGGGGAAGCCATGGCACCTGGGTCTATCTGAAAGCTTTCCTTGTAGAGACAACTCGAAAATAAAACACACGAAATCGCGAGATACGTTGCCGGAACGATCCGGGAAAATATGTAGCAAAAATTTCTGCACAGAAAGGAAGGTAACGAGCCAAAGCGCGGTCAGAGACAGACTCCGGGGTGCCCAGGCAGCCTCCCGGCGCGGCCAGGGGTGGGGCCGCGCCGGGGGGGGGGGGGGGCTGGGCCCCCTGGAGCTGGTCTCCAGCTCCACTTCGGCCTCAAATTTTCTATATTTTGCAAAAACTCATAATCTGGAACTTTTATGGCGGTTTCACGATGTTTCCTTAGCATAATACATACCTTTCCTTATTCTGTTTCTGCTGGTGTCTGAAACAGGGCTGCAACATGTTCTTCATGAGTTTTTGTGTATACCAAATCCACATCAACATTGACAGGATCTCCTACTATGTAATGCTTAAGTCTTTGCGCATTCACCACTTGAGGTTTGGTGCCTTCGAAATTGTTAATCTTGATCGCACCCGAGCGATAGACTTCCTCAATATGAAATGGCCCTTCCCACCTGGAAAGTAGTTTACCTAGAGAAAACCTAAAACGGGATCTAAACAACAAAACTTTATCGCCAACATTAAATTCACGTTTCAGAATCCTCCTATCGTGCCACTTCTTTACCTTTTCCTTGAACATTTTAGCGCTCTCGTAAGCTTCACTTCTCCACTCATCTAGAAAAGTCAAGTTCATGAGACGCTTTTCACCAGCCAACTTCGGGTCAGCATTAAGCTCTCTAATAGCCCAGAAAGCTTTGTGTTCTAATTCTAATGGCAGATGGCAAGCCTTGCCATGCATAGACCATCTTATAGGGAGACATGCCCATGGGGTTTTTGTAAGCAGTTCTATACGCCCACAAAGCATCTCCTAACTTATTCGACCAATCTTTTCTATTTCTATTGACTGTTTTATTTAAGATCAACTTGATCTCTCTATTGGTGAGCTCAACTTGCCCACTAGTTTGAGGGTGGTACGGTGAAGCAATTCTATGATTGACATCGTACTTGGCTAAAGATTTTCTAAAAGCTCCATGTGTAAAGTGCGATCCCCCATCAGTCATGAGGTACCTGGGTTCTCCAAACCTAGGAAAAATTACATCCTTGAGCATTTTGAAAGATGTCTTGTGATCAGCACTTTCAGTGGGGATTGCTTCTACCCACTTGGTTACATAATCAACAACAACTAAAATGTGAGTGTACTTGTGTGAGGAAGGAAAAGGACCCATAAAATTAAAATCCCAACAATCAAAAGGCTCAATCACTAGAGAGAAATTCATAGGCATCTCATTCCTTCTACTAATATTACCAACGCTCTGACACTTATCAGAGGATAAAACATAACTTCTAGCATCTTTAATGAGAGTAGGCCAATAAAAACCTGATTGAAGACCCTTATGTGCGGTACTCTCACCAGCATGATGTCCTCCATATGGACTGTCGTGACATTGTTTGAGAATGTCCTTCTGCTCGTGTTCCGGTATGCATCTTCTCACGATCCCATCTGGACCTTCTTTGAAAAGATGTGGGTCATCCCAAAAGTAATGCCTCAAATCATGAAAGAACTTCTTCCTTTGCTGAAATGTTAGACCTGGAGGTAAAAACTTTGCAATGATAAAGTTAGCATAATCTGCAAACCAAGGATCAGAGAGAGATTGTACTTTAACAACAACTAGTTGTTCGCCTGGAAAACTGTCGTTGACTCGAATGGGATCATGAGGTATATCTTCCATTCTTGAAAGATCATCCACCACCGGATTGTCTGCTCCTTTCCTATCGACAATCTGCAAATCAAATTCTTGAAGAAGGAGTACCCATCGGATGGGCCTTTGATGTCCCTTGGGTAAGGCATCCTTTCAATTGGTTTGATCTTTGCCCTGTCTACCTCAATTCCCCTCTCGGAAATCTTGTGGCCAAGAATAATTCCCTCGTTGACTATAAAATAGCACTTCTCCATGTTGAGCATCAGATTTGTCACCTCACATCTCTGCAAAAATTTATTAAGGTTGTGGAGACAATGGTCAAAAGAGGTTCCATAGACAGAGAAATCGTCCATGAATACCTCCACGATTTCTTCACAAAAACCATGAAAGATAGCAGATATACACCTTTGAAAAGTAGCAGGGGCATTACATAAACCAAAAGGCATACGCCTGTAAGCATAAGTACCATAGGGACAAGTAAAAGTGGTCTTCTCTTGATCAACAATGTTAACATGAATTTGAGAGAAGCCAGAATAACCATCAAGATAACAAAAGTGAGTATTTTTGGATAACCTTTCAAAAATTTGGTCGATGAACGGCAACGGGTAGTGGTACTTACCGGTTGCCTTGTTCAGCTTCCTGTAATCAATACACATTCTATATCCAATAATAATTCTCTGGGGTATTAGTTCATTCTTATCATTAGGAACCACAGTTGTTCCTCCTTTCTTTGGAACACAACGAACCAGGCTTACCCACTTACTATCAGCTGTAGGGTAGATAATACCTGCGGCTAGAAGCTTGAGAATCTCAGTCCTTACAACATCCATCATTTTTGGATTCAACCGTCGTTGATGATCAACAACTGGTTTAGCATCAGGCTCAAGGTTGATGGTATGTTGACAAATAGACGGACTAATCCCCTTAAGGTCATCAAGGGTATAGCCAATTGCACCTCGATGTTTGCGAAGTACTTCTAGTAGTCGCTCTTCTTCATACCCTGAAAGGTTAGAATTGATAATAATAGGATATATTTTATTTTCATCTAAATAAGCATATTTGAGCGAATGAGGAAGAGGTTTAAGATCAAACACTGGATCTTCTTTTGGTTTCGATCACATTCCCAAAGCCTCAACTGGAAGCTTGTGCTTTAGGATAGCAGGTTGTCCTCAGAATATTTCGTCCAACTCATTTCTCTCCTGCATATGCAAATCATTCTCGTGGTCCTCCAAATATTGCTGCAAAAGATCATTAGGAGGAATAGCAATGGAAGAAACATCTTCAATAATCTTATCATTACTAGGCAAATCAGTACCACGAGGCTGCTTAGAGAACTTAGAAAAATTAAATTCATATGGCTCACCATTGAATTCAACAGAAACTTTACCTTTCTTGCAATCTATTATAGCTCCACAAGTTCTGAGAAAAGGTCTACCGAAAATAATAGGGCAAAAATTATCCCTTACTGAACCAAGTACTAGAAAGTCGGTAGGATATTTTACCTTTCTGCATAAAACTTCAACATCTCTCATAATTCCGATAGGAGAGATAGTTGCTCGGTTCGCAAGATGAATAGTAACATCAACTTCATCAAGTTCACAAGGTGAAATTTCACCCATGATCTATTGATAAAGTGAATACGGGATAGCACTAGCACTCGATCCCAAATCGCATAGCCTATAATAATTGTGATCTCCTATTTTGACAAATACTACTGGAGTACCTGAAATTGGGCCCTTATTCTTGGCTGTGACAAGGTTAGTGGAAACAGCACAAAAATTTATATTAGAATCTAAAGCATCATTAGTAATAAGATCCTTAACCAATGCAACTCGAGGATCGACCTTAATCTGGTCCTCAGGCTCATCAATTCTTCTCTCACTCTTATTCATTATGCCTGTCACGAAAGAGTACTCCCTTATTCTTACGGGAAAATGGGGCTTTTCATATATAACTGCATGCACAATAGGGTCAGCAACATGAATATCATTAGGTAATTCTTTGAAGGGTTTATGATGTTGATTCTTCTTCTTCTTAGAAGATTCAATATGAGAGGCAAAGTACTTAAAAAGTCAATCATCAGATGGGAATCAAGACCAATCTTAGAGCAAAAGGCATTAAAGCAATCAGTTTTCACATAGCTCTCTATATAATCATGCTCATAATTAATAGTGGATTCAATACATTTATCTATTTCCCAATCTTCGGTATTCTTCTGGATCCTTTCAAGGAGGTCCCACCTTTCTTCAATGCTTTTTGTCTGAAATACCCCACTAGAGGAGGCATCCAACATCTCCTTATCCTGACGCGAAAGTCTAGCATGAAAATTTGTAAGTATAGTTTTCTTGGGGAGCTCATGAATAGGACATTTGAGCATTAGGGATTTCAATCTCCCCCAAGCTAGAGAGATGCTTTCTCCGTCACGAGACCTAAAATTATAGATATAATTCCTGTCTCGATGAATTTCATGAAGGGGATAAAACTTAGTATAAAAGAGAGACATAAGCTCATGCCATTCAAGCAAATGAGAGTTATCGAGAAGCTTATACCAATCTGAAGCTTTATCTATAAGCGATACGGAGAACAATTTCTTCATGACAAACTCCATTGATACACCTGCAAGCTTAAATAGTAAACATAGTTGTGATAAATATAGCAAGTGTTCACTACGATGTCTGTCTCCTACATAACGATTAGCCAAAACACAATCGATAATACCAGCTGGTATTTTATAAGGCACAATTCAGTAGGGGAAGGTACAACCACCACAGATGTGGGGTATTTCCCCATAAGCAACGATCCAATAGCTAGGTTGTCCATACGGACAAAGAGCAGCAATAGCAAAAATAAAAACAACAATATAAAAATTTCCTTACCAGCTTCACTTACCAATAGCGCAAAGCTCTCCAGCAACGGCGCCAGAAAACGTTACTTGATGACCCTCAACGTAAAGGGATCTATTGCAGCGTTTTCGATAAGTAAGAGTGTCGAACCCAACGAGGATCAAAAGGTATTGATAGGTGATTTTTGACAAGGAATAACTGCAAGCACTGAAAGATTACTTTTTAGGGGTTTTCGGTATAACTAACGATAAGGTAAAAACAAGCAAAGTAAATAGCGCTGAGGAGCAGCAAGTGGCCCAATCCTTTTGAGCAAAGGATAAGCCTAGAAACTGAACTAATAAAGACTAAAGCGTTCTTGAGGACACATGGAGAGGTAGTCACGTGCTTTCGCCATACTCCGTATCGATAACAAGTGTTGTGCTGATAAGTGTTGAGTTGGTGGACCTATGCTAGCACACCTTCTAGACTAAGATAAGTGCACTCTTATGATTAAACATCTTGCAAGCATCCGCAAATACAAGATAGAAATTAAGGCAAAGCCTAGCCACAACTATAAGATCAAGGATCCAGTATTCCCTTGTGCAAAAGTGTGCAAACTGGGGTTCATGTTTCTGTCACTCCGGCAACCCACCGTAAGCATTCTTAATACACAATGTATTCCCCTAGGTCCTTAAGAAGGCAAAGTGTTGAGTGTTCGACTCACACAACACCACTAGTAAAATAACAACACAACTTAAATATCAAACAACACAAATTACTTCAACCTCATATGACTACTAACAACTAGACTTCTCCCATGTCCTCAAGAACTAAAGTAACTACTCACAAGACATAAAAGAGATCATGATCAGAGGTGATAAATATACGATAAACAATCTGGACATAATAATATTTCTCCAACAAAACTCAATAGCATTCACCACAAGGTAGTAATCAACACCGGTAGAGTAGAGAGGATAGATAGTACGGATTACAACACAAGATAAACTTGTGAGGTGAGATTGGATGGTGGTGGAGATGGTGCTGATGTTGGGGATGATGTTGATGATGATCTCGATGATGCCCGTGACGATGGTGATGATGATGGCGATGATCTCCCCTTCCGAGAGGTGATCTCCTCGGCGGAATATGCCCGCCGGAGAGCCCTTTTCTTATCTGTAGGTTTCCGCCATGGAGCGCCGGTGGAACTCTGTAAAACTTATATTTTTTAGGTTTTCGCGTAACGAGGAGTATATAGGCCAGAGGGGGGAGCCGGGAGTGGCCCCAGGGCTCCAGGCGCCCTCCCGGCGCGGCCAGGGGTGGGGCCGCGCCAGGTGGCCGCCTGGGGCTCCTGTGGCCCCTCTTCGGCGAGTCTTCGTTAATCTTCTAGAAAATACCCCCCGTCAATTTTCAGGTAATTTGGAGGTATTCTTCTTCAGCAACTCGGCGTCCACTTTTTACCGCTTAATCCTGCGTCTGCTGCTTTGGCACCGGAAAGTTGCAAACTGTGTAAAATAAGCCAAAACAACATAAGAACATCATTATAATATGAAATATATCAATGAATAAGGATGAATTACAATATAAAATAGTGATGCAATTTGGACGTATCAGGGGCGACGCCGCACGGGGCGGCGCGCAAAGGCGCGGGGGCGCGCGGCTAGGCAGCGAGGTGGCGGCGACCACCAGCGGCAGGGAAGTCTGTCGGGACCCGAGGTTAGCGTATGCAAGACTCGCTACAACACAATCATATGGAGAGCCGAGAACCGTACCCACTTGTCTGACAAGGGCAAGCACATAACGTTCTCGGAAAGCATCGAACGTGAGGGGCATCCCATCCAGGCCGGATGATCAACTGAGATGGGTCCTCATCGTCCGCACACAAGTCTAAATGATATGGATGGTGAACTCCCATACTCATAGACAAGTCGCCTCAACCATACTATCGATTGTATTATAACCCTTACATAGACTTACTCCAGCCCGATCACTTAGTCGGGGTCTAGGGCGGGCTCGATCATACATCAAAGAGTGCATGTGACAGATTCACGAGCAATCGCATCGCGATGCACCAAGCTGCGTACATCTAAGGGCCACTTGGTGTATAAAAGACCGCCAGCCAGATCACAACTAAGGTCTCGAAAACCCATATTAAGACATGCATGTTATAATCATACATGCAGCACACATGTCTAGTATGAACAGCAGGTATCATTGCAATTCTCTACAATGTTTACAACTTTATTGATAACTCTTACAGAGTGACAACAGAGATCACAAGTCTGTGATCCAACATTACATCAAACATGCGGAATAAAAGTAGGTCTGAGTACAGACAAGTTTAACAAATGGCTTAGAGAAGCCTTATCTATAAACAAGCCCTTCCACGAGGGACCAGTCGTCTGACTGGGACTACACTAGCTTGGTCTTCAGTCATCGAGCTCGAGGAAGAATCCACCTTCGCGGTCAGTGGGTTCAGCTAAAACATAGAATAAGCAAACATGAGTACAAAGTCTTACTCAGCAAGACTTACGTAGGAGCTATAGTACTCACGCACATGTATAAGAGTAAAGGGAGGTGGGGTTCAAAATCAGAAGTGCCAGCTTTGACTTGGCTAGTCCTGAACGACGAGTACCCGACTTGAGGTAAGAAGCGTACACGAATCCACTACATGTCTCCAACCAATTACACCACTATGGTGCCTTACTCAACTTCCCCACTAGAAAGCACGCCATAGCACTCACACTTATCTTGGAAAGTTTTATAAGTATCCATTGAAGTTGTCTAATAATCGAGCACAGCTTTCCAAGTAGTCCCTTACCGCGGAAGCGGATATTCAAATAGTTTATTAACCCTGCAGGGGTGTACTGCTACACACATGAAACGATCAGTTACCGCCAGGATCTCGTCACCCTTCAAGAGGGTGTCGGCAAGGATAATTTCCACAACTTTTACCTCACAGCCAACTCAAGTACAATGGAGACGCCTATCTGGGCTGGAGTCCACATCGTGAACCCAGCCGTTCTTCCACTTCGCAGACCGTGCCACAGACCTACAAGAACTCCGAACTACTGCGACTCATTGAACCGAGAAGGGGTGAGTTAGTAGGTTGAGCGAGGGTCCATGTGCCCAACATGTGGTAGTACTCTTCGTCTTGGATCACCACACAAGAACTCGGGCTTAAGGCGGTGTTCAACGAGACAACCCACTGTGTACTCCTACACAGCCTCTCATCGTTCACCTTGTATTAGGGTAGATTCACCAACACATTTCCACCATCATCAACATGATTGCTACCATTCCGACTCACAGATCAAAGTAACCTCATTGTAAACTCTAAGCATGCAATAAGCTTTAACTACTCCTACATTTGCTAGGATTGTGTTTTGCTTACTACTGTGACAAAATGATAGGTCATGCAAAGGATTCGGTTCAACTATGCGGTAGAAACGTTACCATGGTGATCATCCTATTTCATGCATAAGCGAGACTGAGAGGGAAATGGGTTTTTATCGACATGATCAATGGGGGTTTGCTTGCCTTGCTGACGAGGTTCAGTCACGGTATCTTCAACGAAGGGGGTGATCTCGGGTTCTGGCTCCACTTCTATTCGACAAACAACAATCAATGGAGCAAGATAAGTACAATGCACAAACCCATGAGTTGAAGGTTGAAACTTGATGTATGTGCCACTGATGTGTGAGTTATTCCATTTAAAAGGAGTATATTGCAATTGAATTGCAAATTCAAACTCCATTTGATTTATCGATGAATTTCAAATGCATTTGAATCCATGAATGTTCATTTGAAATGGTTGAGCATCAAGTGATGTTGTAAAGGTGAGGTAAAGTCTCTGATGTGTTGATGGAACCATTTAAAAGAAGTGTGCTGCAAAGTCATTTGCAAAATCACTCCAAATTTGAATTCAAAAGAATGCCATATGCATGGTTGCTACTGTTCACCCATTTTAAAATGGTCAAACATGAAAAAAAGTGCATATTCAGAATCCTTGTATTTTTATGATAATTTTAGACATATTATTTGTACAATTTGGAGTTAAAATGAATTAGTTATGAATTTCCAAAGTTTAAAGCTTTTTCTGACTTTTCTGGATTTAAATAAATCATTTAACTGATTTACTGCGTCATGCCTGCGTCAGCATGACGTGGGGGAAGCCCTGACAGCCGGGTCCCACTGGTCAATGAGAGGGGGTTAAATCCCTCTTTGTTAATTAAAACTTGTTTAATTAACTGGCCTGGGGGCCCACTGCCAGTGGGTGTTCGGGGGTCATTAGGAGGGAGGGGGGGGGGGGTAGGGCTAATGACGCCGGCCACATCACCTCGCCGGCGACGAGTCGGCGACGACTCACAGACGCGGCGACGTCCACAGAATCGGTCCTCCCGGCCACCATTTCGCACGCCGAGACCACCAGAAGGCTTCTCGTGCTCGTCCGCACCACCTTGTGCACACGGGGAACAATGGGGGGGGCACCGTAGCCTCGCCGGCGACGTGCCCTAGCGGCGGCCGTGGCTCGGGCTCGACGGAAAGGTTGCTGCGAGGGGAGAGCTTGAGCTAGCGCTGCATCAAACGACTCCTGGAGGTGCCAGGAGCACTTTGGACATCACGGGGGTGGCGGAGGGGTACTGGAACCTCCTCGTCGTCGTTCATGGCGGCGGTGCTCTTCGTCCCTCATGGGAAATGGCGACAGAGTACGGGAGGGAGACCCTGGGCTATCTAGGTTGAACTAGAAGCTCACCACGAGTGTGCTGGTGGTGACGGCGAGGCCGGGGAGGGTCTGTAGGCGATGAATTTGACGACGACGTGCGGCGGCTCCGGCGAGACGATGGCAATGATTGCGACGGCCTCGGTCTCCATTAGACCTCCATCTTCTCCAAATCGAGGAAGTCGACGACGCTGCGCACGATGGACAAGCTCTTCTGGTCTAGCTCCGGTGTTGGCTTCGTTTCCCGTCAACGACGAACTGCGGCGACGCTCGGGTGGTTTGGGGAAATCGCATAGGGGGCGGGAGAGACTGCGACGAGAGGGGTAAAAGATCCACGTGTGCACGGGCGTGTCCGTGGCACAAGGATAGGGCTCGGGGACGCCTAGAACGTCCTCGACGTCGCGGTGGCGGTTGCCGCGCGCTCTCGACTCACCACCGAGCAGCTTGAGGAAGACGACAGACGAGCTCGCGGGCTGGGCCAGGATGGTTGGCTGCTGGGGATTAAGTTGGGCTGCTTCCATGTGAGCCCTTTTCCTTTTTCTTTTTGTTTTTCTTTTCTGCCATTTGTTGTGCTTTGCTAAAAAAAATAGCAAAGTATTTTTATAAATGCTCCAAATTTTTATATGGCCTCAAAATAAATATAGCTAGCCACTTATAAAGTTTGGGAATTTTTAAAATTCAAAATTATTTGAACTTTAATTCAAATAGGGGTTTAAATTTAATTTCATGCTCCTGTTTGAATATTTGAAAAATCCATGAGCATGGGGTTTGTCCCAAATCACTTGATATGTGATCACACTCATTTATGGGAGTTTTCAAAAATGCAAAAGGAATTTTTGGAGCAACTTTTATTCTGGCCATTTGAATTAAATTTATTTGGGGGGTTTCTTCTCCCATTTCAATTTCTTTTGAAATTTTGAACATGATGAAAAGTTACTTGCTAACCCTAGCACATACCTAACTTGGGGTTGCGACAAATCGCCCCCACTCAAAAGAATCTCGTCCCGAGATTCAGAAGTCATCGGGAGGAAGGTGGGGTACTCGGCATTGAGACGGTCTTCTCTTTCCCATGTAGCTTCTTTCTCGGAGTGGTGTGACCATTGCACTTTGAGGAACTTGATCTTCTGCCGACGGGTGACACGCTCTGCTGAATCAAGAATACGAACAGGGTACTCTCAATAGGAAAGGTCATCTTTGTCGGGACCCGGGGTTAGCGTATGCAAGTCCAGTTAAGACATAGTCATATGGAGAGCCGAGAACCGTACCCACTTGTCTAAGAAGACAAGGCCAAGCACAGAACGTTCTCGGAAAGCATCGTACGTGAGGGGCATCCCATCCAGGGCGGATGATCAACTGAGATGGGTCCTCATCGTCCGCACACAAGTCTAATGATATGGGTGGTGAACTCCCATATTCAAAGACAAGTCGCCTCAACCATACTATCGACTATCTCATAACTCTTACATAGACTTACTCCAGCCCGATCACTTAGTCGGGGTCTAGGGCGGGCTCGATCATACCACAAAGTGTGCACGAGACGGAGTCTCTAGCAATCGCATCGCGATGCCCCAAGCTGCGCACATCTAAGGGCCACTTGGTGTATGAAAGACCGCCAGCCAGATCACAACTAAGGTCTCGAAAACCCATACAAAGACATGCATGTTATAAACATACACGCAGCACACATGCCTTGTATGAACAGTAGGTATCATTGCAATTCTCTACAAAGTATACAATTTTATTGATAACTCTTATAGAGTGCACACAGAGATCACAAACATGCGATCCAACATTACAACACAAACGGAAGCAAATTATGTCTGAGTACAGACAAGTTTAACAAATGGCTTAAGAAGCCTTATTTAAACACAAGCCCTCCACGAGGGAACCAGTCGTCTGACTGGGACTAGACTAGTTGGTCTTCAGTCGTCCAGCTCGATGAAGAAGCCACCTTCGGGGTCAGTGGTCTCATCTAAAACATAGATTAAGCAAACGTGAGTACAAAGTCGTACTCAGCAAGACTTACATAGGAGCTATACTACTCATGCACATGTACCAAGGTAAAGGGAGGTGGGGTTTCACTTGCAGAAATGCCAGCTTTGACTTGGCTAGTCCTGAACTACGAGTACCAGACTTTGAGGTAAGAGGCGTACACGAGTCCACTACTTTCTCCAACCAATTACACCACTATGGTGCCTTCCTCGACTTCCCCTCGAGAAAGCACACCATAGCACTCACACTTACTTGGTGTGTTTTAGAAGTATCCAGTTTAAGTTGTCTAATAATCAAGCTAAGCTTTCCAAGCAGTCCATAACCGCGGACGCGACTATTCGAATAGTTTTGTTAACCCTGCAGGGGTGTACCGCTACACACACATGATCATCATTTACCGCCTTTGATCTCGACACCATTCAAGGGGTGCCAGCGAGGATGCTCACCACAACTGTTACCTCATAGCCTATCTAGTCCAAGAAAGCCGCCTACTTGGGTTGGCTACCACTATCATGAACCCGGCCGGTTTACCGAAGTGGACCCAAGTGATGTGTGCGTGGTGCATAAGCCGGTCTCGGATGAGCCGTTTTCTCACTTAGCATCCAGGCCACAGACCTACCAGAACTCCGAACTATTGCGCCATCTGGACATCGAAAGGGATGAGTTAATAGGTTGAGAGGGGTCAGTGAGCCCAATGTGTGGTTGTACTCTTCAACTTGGATCACCACACAAGAACTCGGACTTAGGGCGGTGTTCAACGAGACAACCCACCGTGTACTCCTACACAGCCTCTCATCGTTCACCTTGTATTAGGGTCGATTCACCAACACTTTTCTACCATCATCATCATGATCACAACCATCCCAACTCACATCAAAGTATCATCATGATATCATACTAAGCATGCAATAAGCGATAATCATTTGCAGGGGCCACATGATATCAAACAACTCCTACATTTGCTAGGATTGTGGTTTTGCCTACTACTGTGACAAATGATAGGTCATGCAAAGGAATGGGTTCATCTATGCGGTAGAAACGTAGCATGGTAATCATCCTAAACAATGCATAAGCGAGACATGAGAGGGAAGTGGGATTTTATTGACATGATCAATGGGGGTTTGCTTGCCTTGCTGACGAGGTTCGGGTTCTGGGTCTTCAGCGAAGGGGGCAGCCCCCTGCTCCGGTTCCACCTCTACTCGACAAACAACAAGCAAAGTAGCAAAGTAAATACAATGCACAATCACATGATGGAAGGTTGAACCTTGATGTATATGCTTTGATGTGTGAAGCAATTCCATTTAAATGGAGTATATTACAAATTGAATTGCAAATTCAAACTCCAATTTGAATTCAAACTTGACCAAGTTACATGTGACATTGTTTGATCATTTTGAACCTTTTGGAAATGTGTATGATATGCCTCTGAAGTGTGGTTGAAATATAGCATAATTCCATGGTCTAAGTTGCAAAAGTATTTGAATTGAATTTGAATAAATTCCAAATAATTCAAATGACATATGCTACTGGTCCCATTTTAAAATCAACTCAAACATAGTTGAAAGTTGCTTTTTTGGATAGCTTATTTTCTCCTGATCATTTTTCATATATTATTTGTCCAATTTGGAGTTAATATGAATTTTCTATGAATTTCCAAAATTTGGGTTATTTTCTGAATTTCTTTAATTCATTTAATTTCTGGAAATTCATTTATTCGATTTATTGCGCCAGGCTGACGTCAAGGGGGGGGGGCTGACATGTGGGTCCAGGGTGTCAGTGGTTGGGTTAATTAACCCGGCTGGGTTAACTTAACCAGTGACTTAATTAAGCCATTGGGCCCACTGGTCAGTGACCTAGGGTCACTTAACCCAGGTGGGGTTAAGTCCCTAAGCACGGCCACGTCGGCGGGGCTGCCGGCGGCTAAACGTCGGCGACCAGACCCGCGGCGGCGCTCTGCGTTCTCCCTCTCCTGGCCACCATTCGCTACGCCGAGACCACCGGGACGTAGCTCATGCGCTCGCACGTCACCTGGTGCACGCGGTTGTCCTTGGGGGTGAACAAATCGACGACGGCGAGCTCACCGGCGGCAACAGATACGCGGCGAGGACGCAATCATCACTGTGGTGCACCAACTTGAGCGTGGCTTGGTGCGTTCGACGCGTAGAGACAAGGCGAAGATGATGAACAACTCGGTGCAGGCAGAGGAGCACGTGAGCTAGCTCGAGCTCATCCATGGCGGAGGCCGTGCTCGGCTCCCATGGCGGATCCGGCTAGAGGGAGCAATCGAGGGGGAAAAGTTAGGGGTTTTGATCCCGAGCTCACCATGAGTCTAACTGAAGCGACGACTTTCTTGGGGAGGCTCTGGTGCTGCCGGAATTCAAGGTCGATCTAAACCTTTTTCCAGAAATTAAATGAATTAAAGAATTTCAGAAAAATCCAGAAAAATCCAGACCTATCATTTTGTCACAGTAGTAAGCAGACCACAATCCTAGCAAATGTAGGAGTTGTTTGATATCATGTGGCCCCTGCAAATGATTATCGCTTATTGCATGCTTAGTATGTTATCATGATGATACTGTGATGTGAGTCGGGATGGAAGTGATCATGATGATGATGGTAGAAAAGTGTTGGTGAATCGACCCTAATACAAGGTGAACGATGAGAGGTTGTGTAGGAGTACACGGTGGGTTGTCTCATTGAACACCGCCCTAAGTCCGAGTTCTTGTGTGGTGATCTAAGATGAAGAGTACAACCCCACATTGGGCTCACTGACCCCTCTCAACCTACCGCGGCGGCCGGAGACGAAGACGACGAAGCTAGCGAGCTCGTGGAGGCGTCTGACTCCGATTCCTTCTGCACGGTGGGGTTGTAGACGACGGCGGTGCGGTTGGACTTGGCGTAGCGGCCTCTCGTCGACGGTGGCCGCGTGAAGACGGCGGCGTGCTCCACAGATGCTCACGGGCGGCGATGAAATCGGGCGCAGGAGGAGGGGGAAGACGATAAGGAGGGGGGGAATGGATCGGGACGTCTCCCAAACGTCTCCAGGCGAGGAGATAAGCCCTGGGCAGGCAGGCAGCTACCTGGCGCGCCCACGGTGCTCGCCGGCGACCTAGGTGCCTGCCTGGCCGGGGTTGAAGACGCATGTGCCCCCCGGTGGGCTGGGCTGGGCTGCTGCTGGGCCAGGTACGGTAAGTTGGGCCTCTTCTCTATCTTCTGTGTTCTTTTCTGTTTTTCTTTTCTGATATTTGTTCTGTTTAGCTAAATAAAATAGCTAAACATTTTAATAAATGCTCATAATTTTTATGTGGCCTCATAAAACAATATACTAGCCACTCATAAATTTTTAACATTTTGAAATTCAAAAGATTTGAATTTTAAATCAAAGAGGGGTATTTGATTAATTCCAAGGCACTGTTTGAATATTTGAAAAATCTATGAGCGTGGGGTGGGTCCCACATCACTTGAAATGTGATCACACTCATTTATAAGACTTTTCAAAAATCTAACATGAATTTTTGGAGAAGATTTTTATCTGGCCTTTTGAATTAATTCATCTGGGGGGTTCCTTCTCCCATTTGCTTTTGATTTTTGATTTCAAAGATTTCTTTTGAAAATTTAACATGATGCAAGTGACTTGCTAACCCTAGCACATTACCTAACAGAGGGTTCTGACAACTCGTCCCCACTCAACAGAATCTCGTCCCGAGATTCAGAAGTCTGCGGGAGGAAGGAGGGATACTCGGCACTGAGACGGTCTTCTCTTTCCCACGTAGCTTCTCTCTCAGAGTGGTGTGACCACTGCACTTTCAGAAACTTAATCTTCTGACGACGAGTGACACGCTCTGCGGAATCAAGAATACGAATGGGGTATTCTCGATAAGAAAGGTCATCTTGGAGATCAAGCGTTTCATGGTCGACTTCGCGGATGGGGTCCTTGAAGCAACGCCTGAGTTGGGACACATGGAATACATCATGTACTCGGGAAAGATGCGGGGGTAGTTCAAGTTGGTAGGCAACTTCTCCACGTTTAGCAATAATGCGGAAAGGTCCGATGTAACGTGGGGCCAACTTGCCTTTGATACCGAAACGTTGGGTTCCTTTCAGAGGAGTAACCCGAAGGTAAGCCTTCTCATCCAGATTATAGCTCTCTTGCCTATGATGACGATCATAGTAGCTTTTCTGACGAGACTGGGCTGCTTTCAATTGATCACGAACAATGCGAACTTGCTCTTCTGCTTCCTTGATCATATCCGGTCCAAAGAATTGTCTTTCACCGATTTCTGACCAGTTTAGTGGTGTTCGACATCGTCGTCCATATAGGAGTTCAAAAGGAGCCATGTTCAGACTAGATTGAATACTATTGTTATAAGCAAATTCGGCAAATGGAAGAGACTTCTCCCAATTTTTTCCGAATGAGATAACACAAGCTCTGAGCATGTCTTCAAGAATTTGGTTAACCCTTTCGACTTGACCGCTAGACTCAGGATGGAAAGCTGTACCAAAGGAGAGATGAGTTCCCATAGCATTCTAAAAGCTTCCCCAAAATCTAGAGGTGAAAAGGATACCACGATCAGAATTGATTTCCAAAGGAACACCGTGAAGGGATACAATTCTAGAGATGTACAAGTCCGCTAACTGGCTAGCTGTTATAGACTCGCGAACCGGCAGGAAGTGAGCAACTTTGGAAAGCCTATCTATGACAACGAAGATGGCATTGTTTCCTTTCTGGGTTTTTGGAAAGCCGGTGATGAAGTCCATACCGACTTTGTCCCATTTCCACTCGGGAATAGACAAAGGTTGAAGTGTACCAGCAGGTCTTTGATGTTCTGCCTTAATGCGACGAAAAACATCACATTCGGCGACAAATTGAGCAATGTCTCTCTTCATCCTAGTCCACCAAAATCTCTGGCGTAGATCTCGGTACATTTTTGTGCTACCGGGATGAATTGAGAGGGGTGTGTCATGGGCTTCCTTGAGGATGAGTTGCCTTAGTTCCCTGTTCTTAGGTACTACCACACGATTTTCAAAAGAATACCGTTCCCTTGCTATCTGTGGAGAAACATTTAGCAACTCCGCTAGCAATGTTCTCCTTGATCCGGCGAACACCTCGTGCACGCCTTTGGGCAACTATGATTTGATCCTCAAGAGTTGGTTTCGCCACCAAGGTAGAAAGATAGCCATGAGGAACAACCGCAAGATTGAGCTTGCGAAAGTCCTCATGAAGAAGTGGTTGATACTGTTGTAACATGAGGTTGTTACAATACGACTTACAACTTAGTGCATCAGCCATGACATTGGCTTTGCCTGGGGTGTAAGAAATTCCTACGTCGTAATCTTTTATCAACTCAATCCAGCGTCTTTGCCTGAGATTAAGATCTGGCTGGGTGAAAATGTATTTGAGGCTTTGGTGGTCGGAATAGATCTCGCAACGGTTACCAAGGAGGTAATGTCGCCAAGTTGTTAGGGCATGAACTACGGCAGCGAGTTCAAGGTCATGGGTAGGATAGTTCTCTTCATGTGGCCGCAATTGGCGTGAAGCATAAGCTACCACATGTCGATCTTGCAGAAGTATGCATCCTAACCCTTGCCGTGATGCGTCACAATAGATCTCGAAATCCTTTTTGGTGTCTGGAGGTGCAAGTACGGGTGCAGAAGTCAATCTCCTTTTCAGCTCTTGAAAGCTTTCCTCGCACTTGGGAGTCCATAAGAATTTCTTATCTTTCTTGAGGAGTTTAGTTAGAGGCTTTGCAACTTTAGAAAAGTTCTCGACGAAGCGACGGCAATAGCTGGCTAGGCCAAGAAAACTCCTAACTTGCTTAACCGATTCAGGTGGAGTCCAGTCAAGGACGGCCTGAACTCTCTCGGGATTCACAGCAATTCCTTTTGCAGAAATCACGTGGCCTAAGTAGGTCACTTCTGGTATCCAGAATTCACACTTGGAGAATTTAGCATAGAGGCGATGCTCTCTAAGTTTCATCAATACTAGCCTTAAGTGCTCGGCATGATCTTCTTCGTTCTTCGAGTAGATGAGAATATCATCGAGATAAACCACAACAAATTTATCTAGGTACTCCATGAAGATCGAATTCATCAAGCGTGAGAATGTGGCGGGGGCATTGGTTAAACCAAAGGACATGACAGTGTACTCGTAAAGACCATAACGAGTAGTAAAAGCCGTTTTGGAAATGTCCTCGTTTCGGATTTTGATTTGATGATAACCTAATCTCAAATCCATCTTGGAGAAGACAGAGGATCCTGCAAGTTGATCATAAAGATCATTGATCCTGGGCAGTGGGTATTTGTTCTTTATCGTCGCTAAATTTAGCGGGAGATAGTCTACGCACATCCTTTCTGTTCCATCTTTCTTCTTTACGAACAGAACGGGGCAACCCCATGGCGATGACCTAGGGCGGATGAAGCCTTTTGCCAACGAAGCATCAAGTTGGGTTTTTAGCTCAGCTAACTCATGTGAGGCCATTTTGTATGGGCGTTTGGAAATTGGTGCAGTTCCTGGTACAAGATCCACTATAAACTCTACACATCTGTCGGGTGGCATGCCCGGCAGCTCTTCAGGAAAGACATCCGGGAAGTCACGAACCACCGGAATATCTTCAAGTTCGGGAAGGGGAAGTACATTCAAGGAATGCACTTGGGTTCTTGTTCTGGGTGAGGTATAGTTGACGGTTTTGCCTGAAGGGTGGGTGAGTTTCACGTATTTGCCTTTGCAATCCAGGTAGGCATTCTGTCTTGATAGCCAATCCATGCCAAGGATGACATCAATATCTGAAGACTTGAGGGCTATGAGTGAAGCAAGGAATACTAAACCCTCAATTGCAATTTGATTACCATGGCTTACTCTATTAGTTTGCCATCTTGACCCTGGAGTTTGAATAATCATTGGGGTGGACAATTCAACAAAAGATAACTCATGACAAAGTGCATAACTTTCCGACATGAATGAATGAGATGCTCCTGGGTCGAAAAGAACGGAAGTAGGAACATAATTGACTGGGAGCGTACCAAGAATGACGTCAGTGGTGTCGTCAGTCTCTTCGGCGGCAATCTGGTTCACACGTCCACGAGTGGCGGGAGGAGCGGGTTTGGCGGTGTAGACCTTCTGGGGTGGCTTGCCACGACCATTGTTGTTGTTGCCTCCGGCACGGGGTGGAGCATTCTGATTCTGGATCTGGTTCTGGGGACACTCACGAGAATAGTGGCCTGCCTGACCACACTTGTAACAGGCTCCAAAAACAGTGCGTCGAGCTGGGTTGTTTGGTGGAGCTGGGTGGAACTGGGTTGGTGGACGAGGCGCAACATAGGATGGTCTCGGTGGGTTGTTCTGGCGGAACATACTATTTGGGATCCAGATCTTGCGCTTCTGGGAGCCAGAACTGGATGAACCATCGTCTCTAGGGTGTTTGCGGAAATCGTTGGGGGTGTTCATGTCCTCTGCCTTGATGGCCTTGTTGACAAGGACCTGTAATGTGGCAAAGTCATGTAGGTTGAGCTCATGACGGAGTCCAGAGTTGAGGCCACGACGGAACCTCTCTTGCTTCTTGGAGTCGGTGGAGATTTCTTCGGTAGCATAACGAGCAAGTCGGTTGAACTCACGACTAAACTCGTCAACAGTCCTTCTGCCTTGAGTGAGGTTACAGAACTCCTCATGCTTGCGGTCCATAAGACCTTTGGGAATGTGGTGCTCGCGGAAGGACGTGCAGAATTCCTCCCAAGATGTAGGCGGTCCAACGGGACGCATGTTCAGAAAGTTCTCCCACCAAGAGCTAGCTGCGCCTTCAAGGTGATAGGTGGCATAGCTGACCTTGTCGCCATTTGCAACATGGCCTTCTTGGAGCTTCCTCTCGATGCTGCGAAGCCAGTCATCGGCGTCAAGGGGCTCGGTGGAGTAACTGAAAACCGGGGGATGAAGTCGTTCAGGGACACCAACTCGTTGCGCTGCTGAGTGGTGTTGCGAGCAATGACTTCCAATAGATGGTGAGAGTCTCGGCGGTTCCTCTCGACCTCCATCAGAACCTGAGCCATCGTGGGTGGGGGTGGAAGGTTGCCTTCCTCCTGGCCGTTCCCACGACCTTGGTTACGACCAATCTGGCCACGGGTTCCTTGAGACATCCTGAAGGTGAAAAACCAAAGTCAAACAGAGTTGATTGGGAGAGTCTAAACAAGGTATTGAAGTACTGGAAGGATTACAGAGCAAAGGAAGTAATCATCTTGACAACATGGTGATAAAAGCATACAAGCCATATATTCACAAGCTGTCATACAAACCATACATCATTTTAGTACAAGCACCAAGCTAATACAAACGTGATGAAGATGATACATCCTTCAGAGGCACTCTGACTTCCTATAAATTATTTATCTAAGACTCTGGAACTTAGATACCTTGCGTACAATATACTAAGATACTACTACATCCTTACTAAGTAAGACCACAGGCGGTCTCACTCATCTCCATCTCCATAGTAGTCCTCATAAAAGTTACCCGCGTATCCCGGTAGCTGAAGGTGACCATCGGAAAACACGGAGGCCTATGGACCCTGATATCCATTTGGGCAAGGATGGGGCCTAGGTCCAGCGTAGGGTGGAAGCAAAGGACCACGGGGTGGAAAAATGCCTCCAATCTCGGGCCAAGCAACTCGAGAAGGCATCTGAGTCCTCACTGGGTAGATAGCATCATGCTCAACTGATCCCACGCTCACAAAGGGTGCCAAGAGTGTCAGTGCTCGATACAGACGAACACGGGTGGCGTGGAGCTCAAAACGGAGAGTGCGTGCATCACGATCTCGATCACTAGCAAACCTAGCAGTCACCTGAAGTGCTGGGTCCTCTGCAGAGTGATCTGAGTAGAGTCCGGTGTAATATCCCTCTTCTCCTGGAAGTGCAGCAGGGATATAGCGGAATGAGGTCTCTCTCAGCATGGTGTGCTCCTCTCTCAGTAGTGTCATACATGAGTATGCCGCATCCTGCATAGCCATGTTCTCGGTAATCCCAATGCCATGTCCAAAATGGATAGGCTGAGTGACTCCGACGTGGTGCGGATAGATCCGGATAATGCAGTGGAACTGCGTCTGGTTGAAGTCGTGGAACTACTCCTCGACGGTGTACTCAGGTTACCATCGATATCCCACGTAGGACATCTTCTCGATCAACGTGGCGGGATGGCCACGCACACCGAGGCACCTGGTCAAACGAACAATCTGCCGAGGGGGAAGATCTGCCATCTGAAACAGAAAGAAGGAGTTTGCAAATGCATCAGATTATGAGATAAACCTGGAATGACTCGGACAGCATAACGGCTGTAATTGTAAGAAATGACAATTTCTTCCAATATGAAAACATCACTTACATACGATGTAATAAATCAGGAAGCATAACCACTCTAACAAACTGGTCACAACTTTCCTACGGCTACAAGGAAGCAAACAACGAGATGTTCTAATCAGACAGAGGAGAGCCTAGTCCTATCTTCCCGTAGAACAAGATGAGGGTGACTCAGAACTCAGAACGAAGGGGGTAAGGAGAAAAAAAGAAGCCTTACGTTGTTCCCTTATATACCCAGAGTAACTATATAACTATAGCAAGCTAGACTCGATTTCGGCCAAGGCTACTAGTCCTACAGTCAGTCCTGCTCTGATACCAAGTCTGTCGGGACCCGGGGTTAGCGTATGCAAGTCCAGTTAAGACATAGTCATATGGAGAGCCGAGAACCGTACCCACTTGTCTAAGCAGACAAGGCCAAGCACAGAACGTTCTCCGAAAGCATCGTACGTGAGGGGCATCCCATCCAGGGCGGATGATCAACTGAGATGGGTCCTCATCGTCCGCACACAAGTCTAATGATATGGGTGGTGAACTCCCATATTCAAAGACAAGTCGCCTCAACCATACTATCGACTATCTCATAACTCTTACATAGACTTACTCCATCCCGATCACTTAGTCGGGGTCTAGGGCGGGCTCGATCATACCACAAAGTGTGCACGAGACGGAGTCTCTAGCAATCGCATCGCGATGCCAAAAGCTGCGCACATCTAAGGGCCACTTGGTGTATGAAAGACCGCCAGCCAGATCACAACTAAGGTCTCGAAAACCCATACAAAGACATGCATGTTATAAACATACACGCAGCACACATGCCTTGTATGAACAGTAGGTATCATTGCAATTCTCTACAAAGTATACAATTTTATTGATAACTCTTATAGAGTGCACACAGAGATCACAAACATGCGATCCAACATTACAACACAAACGGAAGCAAATTATGTCTGAGTACAGACAAGTTTAACAAATGGCTTAAGAAGCCTTATTTAAACACAAGCCCTCCACGAGGGAACCAGTCGTCTGACTGGGACTAGACTAGTTGGTCTTCAGTCGTCCAGCTCGATGAAGAAGCCACCTTCGGGGTCAGTGGTCTCATCTAAAACATAGATTAAGCAAACGTGAGTACAAAGTCGTACTCAGCAAGACTTACATAGGAGCTATACTACTCATGCACATCTACCAAGGTAAAGGGAGGTGGGGTTTCACTTGCAGAAATGCCAGCTTTGACTTGGCTAGTCCTGAACTACGAGTACCAGACTTTGAGGTAAGAGACGTACACGAGTCCACTACTTTCTCCAACCAATTACACCACTATGGTGCCTTCCTCGACTTCCCCTCGAGAAAGCACACCATAGCACTCACACTTACTTGGTGTGTTTTAGAAGTATCCAGTTTAAGTTGTCTAATAATCAAGCTAAGCTTTCCAAGCCGTCCATAACCGTGGACGCGGCTATTCGAATAGTTTTGTTAACCCTGCAGGGGTGTACCGCTACACACACATGATCATCATTTACCGCCTTTGATCTCGACACCATTCAAGGGGTGCCAGCGAGGATGCTCACCACAACTGTTACCTCATAGCCTATCTAGTCCAAGAAAGCCGCCTACTTGGGTTGGCTACCACTATCGTGAACCCGGCCGGTTTACCGAAGTGGACCCAAGTGATGTGTGCGTGGTGCATAAGCCGGTCTCGGATGAGTCGTTCTCTCACTTAGCATCCAGGCCACGGACATACCAGAACTCCGAACTATTGCGACATTTGGACATCGAAAGGGGTGAGTTAATAGGTTGAGAGGGGTCAGTGAGCCCAATGTGTGGTTGTACTCTTCATCTTGTTTCACCACACAAGAACTCGGACTTAGGGCGGTGCTCAACGAGACAACCCACCGTGTACTCCTACACAGCCTCTCATCGTTCACCTTGTATTAGGGTCGATTCACCAACACTTTTCTACCATCATCATCATGATCACTACCATCCCGACTCACATCACAGTATCATCATGATATCATACTAAGCATGCAATAAGCGATAATCATTTGCAGGGGCCACATGATATCAAACAACTCCTACATTTGCTAGGATTGTGGTTTTGCCTACTACTGTGACAAATGATAGGTCATGCAAAGGAATGGGTTCATCTATGCGGTAGAAACGTAGCATGGTAATCATCCTAAACAATGCATAAGCGAGACATGAGAGGGAAGTGGGATTTTATTGACATGATCAATGGGGGTTTGCTTGCCTTGCTGACGCGGTCGGGTTCTGGGTCTTCAGCGAAGGGGGCAGCCTCCTGCTCCGGTTCCACCTCTACTCGACAAACAACAAGCAAAGTAGCAAAGTAAATACAATGCACAATCACATGATGGAAGGTTGAAACTTGATGTATATGCTTTGATGTGTGAAGCAATTCCATTTAAATGGAGTATATTGCAAATTGAATTGCAAATTCAAACTCCAATTTGAATTCAAACTTGACCAAGTTACATGTGACATTGTTTGATCATTTTGAACCTTTCGGAAATGTGTATGATATGCCTCTGAAGTGTGGTTGAAATATAGCATAATTCCATGGTCTAAGTTGCAAAAGTATTTGAATTGAATTTGAATAAATTCCAAATAATTCAAATGACATATGCTACTGGTCCCATTTTAAAATCAACTCAAACATAGTTGAAAGATGCATTTTTGGATAGATTATTTTCTCCTGATCATTTTTCATATATTATTTGTCCAATTTGGAGTTAATATGAATTTTCTATGAATTTCCAAAGTTTGGGTTATTTTCTGGAATTTTTCTGAATTTCTTTAATTCATTTAATTTCTGGAAATTCATTTATTCGATTTATTGCGCCAGGCTGACGTCAGGGGGGGGGGCTGACATGTGGGTCCAGGGTGTCAGTGGCTGTGTTAATTAACCCGGCTGGGTTAATTTAACCAGTGACTTAATTAAGCCACTGGGCCCACTGGTCAGTGACCTAGGGTCACTTAACCCAGGTGGGGTTAAGTCCCTAAGCACGGCCACGTCGGCGGGGCTGCCGGCGGCTAAACGTCGGCGACCATACCCGCGGCGGCGCTCTGCGTTCTCCCTCTCCTGGCCACCATTCGCTACGCCGAGACCACCGGGACGTAGCCCATGCGCTCGCACGTCACCTGGTGCACGCGGTTGTCCTTGGGGGTGACCAAATCGACAACGGCGAGCTCACCGGCGGCAACAGAAACGCGGCGAGGACGCAATCATCACTGTGGTGCACCAACTTGAGCGTGGCTTGGTGCGTTCGACGCGTAGAGACAAGGTGAAGATGATGAACAACTCGGTGCAGGCAGAGGAGCACGGGAGCTAGCTCGAGCTCATCCATGGCGGAGGCTGTGCTCGGCTCCCATGGCGGATCCGGCTAGAGGGAGCAATCGAGGGGGAAAAGTTAGGGGTTTTGATCCCGAGCTCACCCTAAGTCTAACTGAAGCGACGGCTTGCTCGGGGAGGCTCTGGTGCTGCCGGAATTCAAGGTCGATCCGCGGCGGCCGGAGACGAAGACGACGAAGCTAGCGAGCTCGTGGAGGCGTCTGGCTCCGATTCCTTCTGCACGGTGGGGTTGTAGACGATGGCAGAGCGGTTGGACTTGGCGTAGCGGCCTCTCGTCGACGGTGGACGCGTGAAGACGGCGGCGTGCACCACGGATGCTCACGGGCGGCGATGAAATCGGGCGCAGGAGGAGGGGGAAGACGATAAGGAGGGGAGGAATGGATCGGGACGTCTCCCAGACGTCTCCAGGCGAGGAGATAAGCCCTGGGCAGGCAGGCAGCTGCCTGGCGCGCCCACGGTGCTCGCCGGCGACCTGGGTGCCTGCCTGGCCGGGGTTGAAGACGCATGTGCCCCCCGGTGGGCTGGGCTGGGCTGCTGCTGGGCCAGGTACGGTAAGTTGGGCCTCTTCTCTCTCTTCTCTGTTCTTTTCTGTTTTTCTTTTCTGACATTTGTTCTGTTTAGCTAAATAAAATAGCTAAACATTTTAATAAATGCTCATAATTTTTATGTGGCCTCATAAAACAATATACTAGCCACTCATAAATTTTGAACATTTTTAAAATTCAAAAGATTTGAATTTTAAATCAAATAGGGGTATTTGATTAAATCCAAGGCACTGTTTGAATATTTGAAAAATCTAACATTTATAAGACTTTTCAAAAATCTAACATGAATTTTTGGAGAAGATTTTTATCTGGCCTTTTGAATTAATTCATCTGGGGGGGTTCCTTATCCCATTTGCTTTTGATTTTTGATTTCAAAGATTTCTTTTGAAAATTTAACATGATGCAAGTGACTTGCTAACCCTAGCACATTACCTAACAGAGGGTTCTGACAATCTTGGAGATCAAGCGTTTTTTGGTCGACTTCGCGGATGGGGTCCTTGAAGCAACGCCTGAGTTGTGACACATGGAATACATGATTTACTCGGGAAAGGTGCGGGGGTAGTTCAAGTTGGTAGGCAACTTCTCCACATTTAGCAAGAATGCGGAAATGTCCGATGTAACGGGGGGCCAAATTGCCTTTGATACCGAAACGTTGGGTTCCCTTCAAAGGAGTAACCCGAAGGTAAGTCTTCTCATCCAAATTGTAGCTTTCTTGCCTATGATGACGATCATAGTAGCTTTTCTGACGAGAATGGGCTGCTTTCAATTGATCACGAACAATGCGAACTTGCTCTTCTGCTTCCATGATCATATCCGGTCCAAAGAATTGTCTTTCACCGGTTTCTGACCAGTTAATGGGTGTTCGACATCGTCGTCCATAGAGGAGTTCAAAAGGAGCCATGTTCAGACTAGATTGAAAACTATTGTAATAAGAAAATTCAGCGAATGGAAGAGACTTCTCCCAATTCTTTCCGAATGAGATAACACAAGCTCTGAGCATGTCCTCGAGAATTTGGTTAACCCTTTCGACTTGACCACTAGAATGAGGATGGAAAGCTGTACTAAAGGAGAGATGAGTTCCCATAGCATCTTAAAGCTTCCCCAGAATCTAGAGGTGAAAAGGCTACCACGATCAGAATTGACTTCCAAAGGAACACCATGAAGAGACACAATTCTAGAGACATACAAGTCCGCCAACTGGCTAGTAGTTATAGACTCGCGAACGGGAAGGAAGTGAGCAACTTTGGAAAGTCTATCCACCAAAACGAAGATGGCATCATTTCCTTTCTGGGTTTTTGGAAAGCCAGTGATGAAATCCATACTGACTTTGTCCCATTTCCAGTCTGGAATAGGAAAAGTTTGAAGTGTGCCAACAGGTCTTTGGTGTTCGGCCTTAATGCGACGACAAACATCACATTCGGCAACATACTGAGCAATTTTTCGTTTCATCCTAGTCCACCAAAATCTCTGGCGTAGGTCTCGGTACATCTTTGTGCTACCAGGATGAATCGAAAGGGGTGTGTCATGGGCCTCCTTAAGAATTAGCCTCCTAAGATTGTGTTTTCTTGGTACAACCAATCGAGTGCCAAAGAAAACGACACCTTGATCATTTATGGATAAACATTTAGCAACTCCGCTAGCAATGTTTTTCTTGATCTCTCGAATACCACTATCACGTTTCTGGGCGGCTATGATTTTATCCTCAAGGGTTGGTTTCTTCACCAAGGTAGAAAGATAGCCATGAGGAACAATCTCAAGATTGAGCTTGCGAAATTCCTTATGAAGAAGTGGTTGATACTTTTTTAACATGAGGTTGTTACAATACGACTTACGACTTAGTGCATTAGCCATGACATTGGCTTTGCCTGGGGTGTAAGAAATTCCTAAGTCATAATCCTTTATCAACTCTATCCAGCGTCTTTGCCTGAGATTAAGATCTGGCTGGGTGAATATGTATTTGAGGCTTTGGTGGTCGGAATAGATCTCACAACGATTACCAAGGAGGTAATTTCGCCAAGTTGTCAGGGCATGAACTACGGCAGCGAGTTCAACATCATGGGAAGGATATTTCTCTTCATGTGGACGCAACTAGTGTGAAGCATAAGATACCACATGTCTATCTTGCATAAGTATGCATCCTAACCCTTGCCGTGAGGCGTCAGAAAAGATCTCGAAATCCTTTTTTGTGTCTGGAGACGCAAGTACGGGTGCAGAAGTCAATATTATTTTTAGCTCTTGAAAGCTTTCCTCGCACTTGGGAGTCCATTGGAATTTCTTATCTTTCTTGAGGAGTTCAGTCAGAGGCTTTGCAACTTTAGAAAAGTTCTCGACGAAGCGGCGGCAATATCTTGCTAAGCCAAGAAAACTCCTAACTTGCTTAACCGATTTAGGTGGAGTCCAGTCAAGGACGTCCTGAACTCTCTCGGGATTGACAACAATGCCTTTGGCAGAAATCACGTGGCCGAAGTAGGTCACTTCTGGTAGCCAAAATTCACACTTGGAGAATTTAGCATACATGCGATGCTCTCGAAGTTTCATCAACACCAGCCTGAGATGTTCGGCATGTTATTCTTCGTTCTTCGAGTAGATGAGAATGTCATCAAGATAAACCACAACAAATTTATCTAGGTACTCCATGAAGATCGAATTCATCATGCGCAAGAAAGTGGCGGGGGCATTGGTTAGACCAAAGGACATGACGGTGTACTCGTAAATACCATAACGAGTAGTGAAAGCCGTTTTTGGGATGTACTCGTTTCGGATTTTGATTTGATGATAGCCTAATCTCAAATCCATCTTGGAGAAGACAGAGGATCCAGCAAGTTGATCATAAAGATCATTGATCCTGGGCAGTGGGTACTTGTTCTTTATCGTTGCTAGATTTAGTGGGAGATAGTCTACGCACATCCTTTCTGTTCCATCTTTCTTTGTTACGAACAGAACGGGGCAACCCCATGGCGATGAGCTAGGGCGGATGAAGCCTTTTGCCAACAAAGCTTCAAGTTGGATTTTAAGCTCAGCTAGCTCACGTGGGGCCATTTTGTATGGGCGTCTGGAAATTGGTGCGTTTCCTGGCATAAGATCCACTATGAACTCTACACATCTATCGGGTGGCATGCCCGACAGCTCTTCAGGAAAGACATCCGGGAAGTCACGAACCACCGGAACATCTTCAAGGTCGGGAAGGGGAAGCACATTCAAAGAATGCATCTGGGTTCTTGTTCTTGGTGAGGCGTAATATATTGTCTGGCCTGAAGGATGTGTAAGTCTAACTGACTTGGCTTTACACTCAAGAAAAGCATTTTGTCTTGATAACCAATCCATACCAAGGATGACATCAATGTCTGAAGACTTGAGGGCTATGAGTGAAGCAAGGAATACTAAACCCTCAATTGCAATTTGATTGCCATGGCTTACTCTATTAGTTTGCCACTTGGAACCAGGAGTTTGAATAATCATTGGGGTGAACATTTCATCAAAGGATATCTCATGCCGAAGTGCATAACTCTCCGACATGAATGAGTGAGATGCTCCTAGATCGAAAAGGACAGAAGTGGGAACATAATTGACTGGGAGCGTACCAAGAATGACGTCAGAAGTACCATCAGTTTCCTCAGCTGAGATTTGGTTCACACGTCCAAAATTTGCGGAAGTGGAAGGCTTGGCGGTGGAAACCTTCGGGGGTGGCTTGGCACGAACATTGGGGTTCCCTTTGGCATGGGGTGGAGCATTCTGACTTATGGGGAACTCACGAGAGTAGTGACCAGGCTGGCCACATCTGAAGCAGGCTCCAAAGATAGTGCGGGGAGATGGGTTGTTTGGGTGGAACAAACTGTTAGGAATCCAGATCATGCGCTTCTGAGGGCGTGAACTGGAAGAAGGGGCAAGCTCAAGAGCATGCTTGCGAGACTTCTTGAAAACTTCATTGCCATGCTCAGCTCTGAAGGATCTGTTGACTAAATCCTCAAAGGTGGCAAACTTAAGGAGGTTGATATCATGACAAAGGATGGGGCTAAGTCCTATGCGGAACCTTGCCTGCTTTCTGGCATCGGTGGTGATCTCATCTTGGGCATAACGAGCAAGACGGTTGAACTCCCTCACATACTCATGAATGGACATCTCTCCTTGATTCAGATTGCAGAACTCTTCCTTCTTGTGCTCCATCAACTCATCCAGAATGTGGTACCGTCAAAAGGCAACACAGAACTCCTGCCAAGTCACTAGGTGACCATCTGGCTGCATTGCAACATAGTTCTCCCACCACTGAAGAGCAGCACCTTCCAAGAAGTATACCGCGAAAATAACTCGTTCATCGGGAGCAACATGTAATGTATCAAGCTTACGCTCGATGGACCGGAGCCAATCATCAGCGTCGAGGGGCTCAGAAGAACATCGGAATACCGGTGGCTTGAGGAGGATGAAGTCCTGAATGCTGACCACCACATTACGATGGTGGGAGGTATTCTGCTCGATGAGCTCCACAAGGCGTGTTTGATCACGTCTATTCCGCTCATCTTCCATCATGATTTCCGCCGCAGAGGGCGGTGGTGGAGGTTCATCATCATTTCGATTCAGATCACGGTCTCGATTCCGAAGAACAGCACTACGATTTCCACCTGACATCCTGTGTGATAAAATCAACAATCAGAACAGGTTGTACGATGGAGGAAAGGATAAAAGGATATGATTTAGGTGGAAAAGATAATAATGCGAAGGCAATGATTCATCGAGACACGAAATAAATCCGGCAGCATAACGGCTGTAATTGCAAGACAAAACAACTTTATTAGAACATAGAAACAACACTTACATACGATGTAAGAAATCAGGAAGAGCAACTACTCTAGCAAACAACGAGATGTTCTAGTAAGACATAGAAACAACACAACTTTCCTACGGCTACAAGGAAGCAAACAACGAGATGTTCTAGTAAGACATAGATGAGCCTAGTCCTATCTCCCCGTAGAACAAGATGAGGGTGACTCAGAACTCAGAACGATGAGGGTAAGGAGAAAAAAGAAGCCTTACGTTGTTCCCTTATATACCCAGAGTAACTATATAACTATAGATGGCTAGACTCGACTTCGGCCAAGGCTGATAATCCTACAGTCAGTCCTACTCTGATACCAAGTCTGTCGGGGCCCGGGGTTAGCGTATGCAAGACTCGCTACAACACAATCATATGGAGAGACGAGAACCGTACCCACTTGTCTAAGCAGACAAGTCCAAGTACAGAACGTTCTCGTAAAGCATCGAACGTGAGGGGCATCCCATCCAGGTCGGATGATCAACTGAGATGGGTCCTCATCGTCCGCACACAAGTCTAAATGATATGGGTGGTGAACTCCCATAATCATAGACAAGTCGCCTCAACCATACTATCGATTGTATTATAACCCTTACATAGACTTACTCCAGCCCGATCACTTAGTCGGGGTCTAGGGCGGGCTCGATCATACATCAAAGTGTGCATGTGACAGAGTCACGAGCAATCGCATCGCGATGCCCCAAGCTGCGCACATCTAAGGGCCACTTGGTGTATAAAAGACCGCCAGCCAGATCACAACTAAAGTCTCAAAAAACCATACTAAGACATGCATGTTATAATCATACACGCAGCACTCATGTCTAGTATGAACAACAGGTATCATTGCAATTCTCTACAAAGTTTACAACTTTATTGATAACTCTTAAAGAGTGCACACAGAGATCACAAGTCTGTGATCCAACATTACATCAACCATGCGGAAGCAAAGTAGGTCTAAGTACAGACAAGTTTAACAAATGGCTTAGATAAGTCTTATCTATAAACAAGCCCTTCCACGAGGGACCAGTCGTCTGACTGGGACTACACTAGCTTGGTCTTCAGTCGTCGAGCTGGAGGAAGAATCCACCGTCGGGGTCAGTGGGTTCAGCTAAAACATAGAATAAGCAAACGTGAGTACAAAGTCGTACTCAGCAAGACTTACATAGGAGCTATACTACTCATGCACATGTATCAAAGTAAAGGGAGGTGGGGTTCAAAAGAAGAAGTGCCAGCTTTGACTTGGCTAGTCCTGAACTACGAGTACCAGACTTGAGGTAAGAAGCGTATACGAGTCCACTACATGTCTCCAACCAATTACACCACTATGGTGCCTTCCTAGACTTCCCCACGAGAAAGCATGCCATAGAACTCACACTTATCTTGGAAAGTTTTATAAGTATCCATTGAAGTTGTCTAATAATCGAGCACAATTTTCCAAGTAGTCCCTTACTGCGGACGCGTCTATTCGAATAGTTTATCAACCCTGCAGGGGTGTAGTGCTACACACATGAAACGATCAGTTACTGCCGGGATCTCGTCACCCTTCAAGCGGGTGTCGGCGAGGATAATTTCCACAACTCTTACCTCACAGCCAACTCAAGTACAATGGAGACGCCTATCCGGGCTGGAATCCACATCGTGAACCCAGTCGGTTTACCGATGTGGTCCCAAAAGATGTGTGCAGGGTCCCAAGCCGGTCTGAATAGCCGTTCGTCCACTTCGTAGACCGTGCAACAGGCCTACCAGAACTCCGAACTACTGCGACTCATTGAACCGAGAAGGGGTGAGTTAGTAGGTTGAGCGGGGGTCCATGTGCCCAACATTGTAGTACTCTTCGTCTTGGATCACCACACACGAACTCGGGCTTAAGGCGGTGTTCAACGAGACAACCCACTGTGTACTCCTACACAGCCTCTCATCGGTCACCTTGTATTAGGGTAGATTCACCAACACATTTCCATCATCATCAACATGATTGCTACCATTCCGACTCACAGATCAAAGTAACCTCATTGTAAACTCTAAGCATGCAATAAGCTTTAACAGTTGCAGGGGCCATATGCTATCAACCAACTCCTACTCTGACTTTTCTGGATTTAAATAAATCATTTAACTGATTTACTGCGTCATGCCTGCGTCAGCATGACGTGGTGGCAGCCCTGACAGCCGGGTCCCACTGGTCAGTGAGAGGGGGTTAAATCCCTCTCTGTTAATTAAAACTTGTTTAATTAACTGGCCTGGGGGCCCACTGTCAGTGGGTGTTAGGGGGTCATTAGGAGGGAGGGGGGTTAGCGCTAATGACGCCGGCCATGTCACCTCGCTGGCGACGAGTTGGCGGTGACTCGCAGACGCGGCGGCGTCCATGGAATCGGTGCTCCTGGCCACCATTTCGCATGCCGAGACCACGAGAAGGCTTCCCGTGCTCGTCCGCACCACCTTGTGCACACGGGGAACCATGGGGGGCACCGTAGCCTCTCCGGCGACGTGCCCTAGCGGCGGCCGTGGCTCGGGCTCGACGGAAAGGTTGCTGCGAGGGGAGAGCTTGAGCTAGCGCTGCATCAAACGACTCCTGGAGGTGCCAGGAGCACTTTGGACATCACGGGGGTGGCGGAGGGGTACGGGAACCTCCTCGTCGTCGTTCATGGCGTCGGTGCTCTTCGTCCCTCATGGAAAACGGCGACAGAGTACGGGAGGGAGACCCTGGGCTAGCTAGGTTGAACTAGAAGCTCACCACGAGTGTGCTGGTGGTGACGGCGAGGCCGGGGAGGGTCTGTAGGCGACAAATTTGACGACGACGTGCGGCGGCTCCGGCGAGACGATGGCGATGATTGCGACGGCCTCAGGCTCGATTAGACCTCCATCTTCTCCAGATCGAGGAAGTCGACGACGCTGCGCACGATGGACAAGCTCTTCTGGTCTAGCTCCGGCGTTGGCTACGTTTCCCGTCGACGACGAACTGCGGCGGCGCTCGGGTGGTTTGGGGAAATCGCACAGGGGGCGGGAGAGACTGCGGCGAGAGGGGGAAAAGATCCACGGGTGCACGGGCATGTCCGTGGCGCAAGGATAGGGCTCGGGGACGCCTGGAACGTCCTCGACGTCGCGGTGGCGGTCGCCGCGCGCTCTCGGCTCGCCACCGAGCAGCTTGAGGAAGACGACAGACGAGCTCGCGGGCTGGGCCAGGCTGATGGGCTGCTGGGGATTAAGTTGGGCTGCTTCCAGGTGAGCCCTTATCCTTTTTCTTTTATAAAAATAGCAAAGTATTTTTATAAATGCTCCAAATTTTTATATGGCCTAAAAATAAATATAGCTAGCCACTTATAAAGTTTGGGAATTTTTAAAATTCAAATTATTTGAACTTTAATTCAAATAGGGGTTTAAATTTAATTCCATGCTCCTGTTTGAATATTTGAAAAATCCATGAGCATTGGGTCCCACATCACTTGATATGTGATCACACTCATTTATGGGAGTTTTCAAAAATGCAAAAGGAATTTTTGGAGCAACTTTTATTCTGGCCATTTGAATTAAATTCATCTGGGGGGTTTGTTCTCCCATTTCAATTTCTTTTGAAATTTTGAACATGATGTAAAGTTACTTGCTAACCCTAGCAGATACCTAACTTGGGGTTGCGACAAAGGCGGCGTGGTGGTGCCGGCCCGTGCGGCTCCGGCGGGCGGCGGGGAGGTGGTCGGGCTGTCCGGGAGGCGGCTGGCGGCAGGGTTGTCGGCGGCGGTGTGGCGGCCGGGTCCCGGCGGCGGCGATGCGGGAGCCGCTCTAGGGTTTTTTTAGAAGAAAAGAAAAAGGAAAGGAAAATTTTCTGGATTTTTATTTATAGACAGACAAAGAAAAAAAATAATAGAAACCGACTCGGGCTCTCATGCGCTCGTGGGCGGAAAAGGCTACTGGGCCAGGTGGCTACGAGTTTTCTTTTTATTTAAATCTGAAACTTCAAACACCTTTACAAAAATAAATACACATCAAAAAATATGAAATAAATTCATAAATTCAAGAAATAATCTAAAGAAAATTATGCAATGGACATAATTTCCAAAATAATAAATAAAAATAATGACATTTTTCCAATGTCTTTATTTAGTTATAAAATATTTTAAAAATCAACAAAAACCTCAAATAATTATTTAAATAATTTCCACTCCATTTTTTGAAGAAGTCATATTATCTTCTCTCAAGTTATTATTAATTTTTTGAATGGGGAATTATTTAAATAACTCAAATTTAAAATAAAATCACATTAAAACATTTCCAAATTTCTTTTATAATGAAGGAGTCATTTTACCTTCTCTCATTTTATTTTGTTGGGTTTGATTTAAATAATAATTTCGAAAACACCAATCCACGAATATTAGAGAAATTCCTTTTATTCCCTCTCATTTTAATATACATTTAAACTCCAAAAGTTTTAAATCCTACTGAAAAATCAATCATATCAAGCAAACAATCATTATTATAATGAATTAATTAACATTCCAAAATTTAGAAAATTTTGGGATGTTACACTAGCACGCCGTCCTCTCGAGGGTAACCATCACTATCCAAGTCCGAGTTTAATGCCTTCTACTTGCCAGTTTCTTTGTATTGCTGAGGACCTGCCTTTGCATTCTGAGCCACCCTTTTGATCAGACGACATTGTCGAGCTGTATGCTTCGGGAGGATCAACTTTGCTTGAGCATCTCGGGTCGTGAGGAGAGGGCAAGGCTGATCTAAGATATCATCATCATTTGTTGGCTTTTTTCTGACAAGGTTTCCATTCCTCTCTTGGCTGCATTCTGCCATGAATCCCCGAGGCATTGGCTGCTGCTACTAACTCGGCATCTGTTGGAGCATCTTCTGCCTTTCGCTTATTGTTGCCACCGGCTTTTGGTTTGGGGTTCGGTGCCGAGTTGCCACCCCCACCTCGATGTTGTTGGTTCTTCTGGAGAATTTCCTCCTCACCATTGGCATATTTGTTTGCTATTTAAATTAGTCTCCCGAGTGAAGTGACATGGGGAGATCTTGCCAACTTGAGGCTCAGTTCTTTGTACTTGACTCCTTGCTTGAAGGCGTGAATGGCTTGGAACTCAGAGACTCCTTCCACTGAGTTATGAAGTGTAATCCACCGCTGGATGTAATCGCGAGTAGACTCGGTGTTTTCCTGAACACAAAGCTGTAACTCGGTCAAACCTCCAGGCCGTTTGTAAGTTCCTTCAAAAAAATTGATGAAAACTCTCTCCAAATCCTCGCAAATCCAGATACTGTTGGGGGGAAATTGGTTCAACCATGTCCGAGCTGAGCCCTCCAACATCTGAGGGAGGTGCATCATTGCTATCTCATCCCTCCACCTCCTATTGGCACTGCTATTCTGTAATCATCCAGCCAAGACTGAGGTTTTGCATCACCTCGATACTTGTCTACCCCTTGTGCTATTCGGAAGTAGGGAGGAATTGGAGTGGAGCGAATCCTATCACTAAAACAAATTGGCCCTGTAGCCATTGAAGGGCGAGCCTGATCCTGCCGATGAAACCTAGCACGATCCACTCGGCTCTGCACTAGATGGCTCTGAGCGTCATCAACAACCTCAGTATATCGGTCACCCTGATGACCAGCTCGGCGTTGATGGAATTCTTCTCTTCGGGGAGCACCCCGGTTCTACCTGTGAGTATCATGATCATCCTATCCCCGAGGTTCCATACGCTGATATTGATCATGGCGATATCCTTCTCGGGGATCACTCCTGTGCCGAGGTGAGACATTCCTATTTCTCCGAGCACCACCAAAAGGTGTATGAACTGACTGTGATGTTCCAGCAGGAGGAGATTGAGAATGGATGCGCTGTAGTGATTGACTAACCACAGCGTTTTGCTCCAATGCTGTTTGCAACAGAAATGCCAAATGTTGAATTCCTTCTGCTGCCGACCCGCTAGGTTGTAAAGAGTTTGCAATCCGAGTTGCCTCTATGAGGTTTTCCACCAGGGTTTCCAGAGCTCGGAATGGTTCTCCTTCTCCCTGGCCTCGTAACTGTCGGCTGGTTTTGCTTTGCTTGAGATGAGTGATACGTCCAAAACATATCTATAATTTCTGCTTGCTCCATGCATATTTTCTGTGATATTGCTATGATCTAGATACAGTTTCATACACTTTTGATCATATTTGGACAAACCTATTAACTCAGTGCACCCCAGTGCCAGTTCCTGTTTTCTGCTATTTTTCTATTTCAGTTTTCCCCCATATAAAAAGTGCCAGAAAAATTCGGGAAAATTCAGATAAAAAAATCAGCGTGACGGAAGCTTCGAGAAGAGCCCGGGAGGGGCCAGAGGGGAGCCAGGGGGACCAGGCGGCCACCCGGCGCGGCCCCACCCTTGGTCGCGCCAGGGGGGCGCCTGGGGCCCCTGGCCCACCTCTGGCTGCCTCCTTTCGCCTATTTATCCCCCGTCACGGGAAAACCCCAAAAGAGAACCCTATTCCGCGAACTCGCCTTTGTTCCGCCGCCGCCGCGCTTCCGAAGATCGGGAGCACTAGAAGACCTCTTCCCGGCACCCTGCCGGAGGGAGGATTGACCTCCGGGAGTCTCCTCTCCACCATGGATGCTCCACGGATGCCTCATGAGTAGTTTTCCTTGGACCATGGGTCCGTGATCAGTAGCTATGTGATGTTCTCCTCCCCTCTTTGATCTTCATTGTTTAGACCTCGTGAGCTGCCCATCATGATCGAGGCACCTTTTTAATATTTCTACTATTGCTATGTTGAGTTTGATAGGACCTGATGGATTATGAGATTATGTTCAGATTGTGATAGAGTAATATATTTGGTTTTTATCTCTTATATTTTTGTTCCTAAGTAATTCTTGCATGTTCCCCGTTGCTGTTTATTGCTTTGGCCAAGTAGTAGGTAGTGACTCCAAGATGGAGCGTTGTGCTAGATTGTGGGTTCATGCCCACCGATGACATGCTTGAGTGACAGAAACATGAGTCTAGGGGATGTGTTGTTGCCACAAGGGGGAAAACAACGTGCTTTTAACCGCGGTTACAAGGATTGTTTACTTTACGCAGAGTTCTTTTTAATGCAGTTGTCTGTTGCTTTGGGTTTACACTTTGGGTGGGGCTCGCAACTTAATACCAGCGAGATGTTCTGGATAGATAACTCAAGGTGGATGATTAGTAGCAGATGCAGATGGATTTCGGTCTACTTACCTTGGCGTACTGCCTGTGCTTTTGAACCTCTTCCTTTCTTTTGTAGCATAGTTAGCATTGCGGTGCGTTCATAATCCTGTCAATTGCCTTTCTGTAATTTGTTTACCTTGCATAGCAATTTTATCGTCTTTTGGGAGAGAGACATCACTAGCGTACATCATGTATCCCGGTCCATATCCTTATCATTGTTTCCACGCTTTATTTACTTCTCTGCATTTACTTTCAAGTTGCTATTTTTATCCCTTGCGTTTTATCCTTTGTAAACAACAAGACCGGAGAGATTCAAAACCTCTCTGAACTTCGTTGGGAACAAAGTTATCGGTGTCTGTGTGCAGGTCCGCGTCAGTTGCGCTGCTGACACCTACTTATCATCTCTGAAGTCCTACTGGAGACAAACCTTGGTATCTTTACCGAGGGAAATTTGCTGCTGTGCTGCATCACGCCTTCCACTTCGGGCTCACCAACGAAGGGAGAGAAGACTATACCCGTCAACCCTCGCGCCATCAACGAGCAACCTCTCGGGCTTGACGCTCTAGTGTGCTTTCCAACTTAGCCAACCTTTCCTGCTCAGCAAGGTTAGTTAATCTGGCTGCTTCTAGGCATCTCCCTTCTGGGTTGACGTATCAATGGGAGTGTGCATCAGCCGCTCTGCTACCTCTGCATTTTCTTGTTCTTCCCGAGTAAGCAGCCGGGGCTGGTGGCTCGACCCTCTGAGTTCCAATCTCCGGAAGGCAGATGTACGCCGAACTAGTTCACGATAATTGGCCCTAGATGGGTTGTTAGCTTCATTCCGAGCTGCATCAACTCGGACTGGTGACGGTTGCGGCAGTGGTGTTTCCTCCATGCAAACTTTCGCAACTACGATTGGGACGCCGGTGCTGCCTTCTTGTTCGACATCAGGCTCTGGGTCAGATGTCTGTATACCTTCATCTTCGAGTGAGTTGAAGAGATGCAAGATGGACGTCGCTGGGCCTTCTCTTGCTATCAATTCATCAAGGGCTCGTTGCGCCGACTCCACCGAGTCGATGACCGCCACTTCCTGGACCATCACTTGCTTGTTGCGATGAGGAGCACGTGGATGCCCTAAACGCTTCTTCTTGCGGTAGACAGATAAAGGAGCAGGTGACTTTTGCTGAGTGGGCAATTGGAGGCGTGGAGCCCCCGACTCATCAACACGAAAATGGACGCTGCCCCTTACGGGCAACATTTGTGCTTGGAGCGCCGCGTCTGCTAACCAAGAAAAATCATCGGCCATGAATGCCAATGATCCGAAGAAAAACATCTCGCCGTGGACGAGATCGGGGCCGCGAATCGACGAGGAAGACTAAGAGGAAACCATCTCTACGATTGTTGATCAACTCAGCCCCATGGTGGGTGCCAACTGTCGTGGATATAATCCTGACAATAGATATACATGTATGATTGGAGCTATATAGATCTGTACGCAAAGAGCTTGACACAAGGAGGATTATACAGGTTAGGCCTCTTCCTATCCCAGGCTGACTGGGGTGTTCTTTCTTGAAGTTTGAAGAATGAAGTGCGCGTAACCCTCCCTAGGGTGAGGGGGAGGCTTATATAGAGTGCGCCTATGGCCCTTCGTTTCCCTGATAAATGGGTCATAATTACAGGTATAAACGCCTAAACTTATTACAAGAAACGGACTACTCATTACTGCTAATTAAGAAGGAGAAACGGCTCTCGCTTTAATGCTCCGCATCCATTGCTCTTCCTTCTTCTTAGTAGTGAACAACTCGTTGATTCCCTTTTCCTAGTAATTGATTACTCGGAGCCTGATGACCCTCAACTGTAGGGGATCGTTTGTAGTGTTTTCGATAAATAAGAGTGTCGAACCCAACGAGGAGCAGAAGGTATTAGTATGTGACTTTGGTAAAGAAATAGCTGCAGGAACTGAAAGATAACTTTTTAGGGGTTTTCGATATAAGAAACAAAAAGGCAAATGCAAGCAAAGTAAAAGGTACTGAAGAGTAACAAGTGGCCCAATCCTTTTTAGCAAAGGAGAGGCCTAGCAACTGAACTTATAAAGGCTAAAACTTTCTTGAGGATGATGGGTTCGTTGCATAGAAAACAAAATTTTTCCTACGGTTGTAACAGCCAAGATCACATCTAGAAGATCACTTGTAACGGTTTGAGAAGGACTCACCCTCGAAGACCAAAAGCTTTAACGAGAACTATTCTCGTGGGTGATGTAGTCGAACACTCGCCGACCTCAAGGTCGTGATGAAGACTTGACGCCACGAACGGGCAGCGTCTCCGTAGTCGGTCACACGTACAGATCAGTGACGACCTCCGCCCCTTGCTCCAGTTGGGCAGCGGAAGTAGTGGATCCTCGGGAACTCCAGCAGCACTACAACATAGTGGTGGTGGTGGTAGAGAAGATCTTGAGCAGGGCTTCGCCTAAGCACCGTACTCGTGAAACTGGATCAGCTAGCAAGGGGAGGAAGATGCCAACCAAAGGGCATATGAGAGATGGAGGAATGAGTTGGATGTGTGACGACCTCCACCCATCTATATATAGGAGGAGGGGGAGGCAGCCCCCAAGGGGTAGCACGCCCCAAGAGGTGCCCCCACCTCTCCCCTCATCATGTGGGTGGACTCTCCACTCACAAAAACAAAGGGTCACACATTATTCCCATAATTTCCATAAATCTCCACTCAAAATTCCAAGAGTTTTATCACATTAAAACACTTTTAATTATCTTGTTTAATGTCACTCAAATTAATGAACACTTCATTCAATGAGTACTTCATTGATGAACACTTCATTCAATGAACACATTAACAATTATCCCCTTGCACTATTTTGATATACCGAAACTATTCCAGCAGTTTTATCAAAACAGTCCATGTGCTGTCCAGTATATTCTCCGGCGTTCCGTATCCACTCAAACGCGTCAACGAATCCTTAAGTGTGTCACCCTACGGTTCGTGAATAAAATGGACATGACAGAGACTCTTCTCCGATCAATAATCATCAAAGGGATCTGGAGATCCATGATGACTCCCACTTACTAAACGATGAACTAGTGATCGTGTGAACCATTACTCCGTAACCAATTCCTTTTGTCTCGCGATATTTTACTTGTCCGAGATCCGATCATTTGGTATCATCCATACCTAGTTCGATCTCGTTACCGACACGTACTCTTTACTCGTTCCGTGATATAACATCCTCGTGAGCCAGTCACGTGCTTGCAAGCGATGTCAATGTGATATCACCGAGAGGGCCCAGAGTATATCTCTCCGTCATCTGGATGGACAAATCCCACTCTTGATCCACGAGCCTCAACTAACACTTTCCAAGTACCCAACGACACCTTTATAATCACCCTGTTACGGTGTGACGTTTGATGGAATCAAAGTACTCTTCCGGTGTCAGTGATTGACGTGATCTCATGGTCTAAGGATTAGGGTTACTTCGTGAAAGTTTGATACAGCAATAGAAACTTTGATGACATGATCGTATTTCTATAACTACTGTGGGTGTATGTTCATCACATCATTCTCCAATGATATGACCTTGTTATTAACGACATCCAATGTCAATGATCAGGAAACCTTGATCATCCGTTAATCAACAAGCTAGTATAAAGAGAGGCATTACTAGGAACCTTTTCTTTGTTTATTAAACACACATGTATTAACGTTTCCGGTTAACACAATTATAGCATGAAAATAAACATTTATCATAAACATGGAATAAGATAATAACCACTTTATTATTGCCTCTCGGGCATATTCCCTTCAGTCTCCCACTTGCACTAGAGTCAATAATCTAGTTTGGTACTTGCGCATCCAACACCTATGGCATTCAGGTGTTATCCATACGCATTGCTAGTGGTAAATCTAATCTCCAGATCTGACACTTCAGGTCCGTGTGTATTTGCATTTCTTTGCGTCTCTACGCATCACTCATTCACTAATGAGATGGCATTGCATAAATTTGGTCCTCCGGTGAGACCTTAGTCCCTTGAGCTCAAAACATGTTGAATCTATTGTCGTACAATAGATCTTCATAGTATTAGCCCGTTTGGAACTACACCTAGTTTGTTAAACAAACTTCTTGACACAAATGCCCTCCTTTGCTGCTGCTAGAGCAGTCATATACTTAGCCTTTCGTTGTAGTATTCGTTATAATGTCTTAACTTTGGAACTCATCCAAATCCATTTGAAACTATTTCAAATCTATCATGGAACTTTCTTCCATTACATTTTGCCACCTTAACACACTTCCAAAATTGAGATAAATTTAGATTGTATCTTGCGACAAAACTAGTATCAATGTAACACTTTACAATGAACTATTGTCCAACATACATAATATATTCTTAGTCCTTCCAAAGCACGTAAGGATATCTTTACTATTGTCCAATGATCATCTTATGAATCATTCTGGTATATGCTCATAACATTTAGAGCATAGGACATTCTGGAATTGTACATATCATGGTGTACATGATTGATCAAATCATTCATGTGATTTTACTCACCAAGTGTCAAAACACTTGAATCTCGCTTCAACCTTTTCCATGCGGCAAGAACCTTTCTCGTCGTTTCCATATTGAACTTATTCAATATTTCATATATGTACTTCGGCCCAACCATATTAGCACCTCAATCTATCTATATAGACCATATTAGCCCAATATACTGGTTTTGCCCAAATCTTCCATTAAAATCAAATTTTCAATGAAACTTCACTCGTGTCAATAAAAGATACATCATTTCCAATCAACAATATGTCTTCTACATAATGTATTAGAAATATGTCTCAGCGCTCCCACTTAATTTCTTGCAAAAGCAAGCATCTTCACCGTCTCTGATGAAACTAAACGTTTTAACAATTTCATCATGATGAAGATTCCAACTCCGCGAATGCTTATTTCAACCATTGAAATTTGCATGCTATTTTAGCATCCTTTGAATTAACAGAACCCTTTGGACCGTGTCCTGTACACGTCCTAGGTAACCATTCTATTAAAAGAACGTTGTTCCATTTGTTCAACTACCATATACAAAAACTAGCATATGTAGTGGTTGCTACAATAATCCGTCCAGACTAAATATCGTTATGAAAGATCAAATCTTGTCATAGCCAACTCTTTGAACATAATCGTAAACCATTTTAACGATATGTCGAATATTTCATAGATGTGAGAACATCCACGTGTGTTTCTTTATAGATCCAAACACGGTATCTAGAGGGTCTTCCATGTTCAGAAACTTGGTTTCTCGTGTATGGAACTATCACAGATTTTATAGCTTCTAGCCATTTTGACGGAGTCAGGGCCCATCATCGCTTCTTTGCATGTAGTCGGCCCATTATTATCAAATAACAATGATTCAATCTCAAATCTTACTATTTGACCGATTACCCGAACTACGCAGTTCAATAGGAACTTAGATCGTCGTGACCACAACCTTTGGGACACGGGAGCCAAGAGCATTGCGGCCGCTTCCGGGACACTTTCCGGCGCTGCGCCACTTAGCACATAAAGCTTAGGTTCAACAACCTAATCAAAGTTCTACTGTCCTCCCACTTAACTTTTCGCAAAAAATTCCTTCTCAAGAAACTTGATGCTCTTAGCCACAAAAAACTTTTGTCTTTAGTGTTATGGAGGAATACCCAACGGTTACTTTGGGATAACCTACAAAGACGTACTTTATCCGACTTTGGTTGTAAACATTTTACATATGCCTTGCATACCAAAATTTAAGAAAAGACAAATTGGGTTTTATCCCATTCCATAACTTATATGGTGTCATTTCAACGGATCTCGATGGCGCTCTTTTCAGTGAAAAGCGGTAGTCTCTAAAGCTTAATCATTAAAATATAATGGCAATTTTATAAATAACACCTTTGATCCTTACCATGTCAAACAAGGTCTGATTACATCTCTCGAACACTCCATACTCCTATGGTGTTTCGGGAAATGCAAGTTTTGGAACGATTCCTAAACTCTCAGGTGTTTGCTAAACTTTTAACTCAAAAATCTTCCTTTATGATCCAATCATAAACTCTTATTTTCTCGTTACAATGATTTTCACTTCATCTTGAAATTTATTTGAACATTTTCAAACATTTCATACTTCTTCCTTATCAAGTAAATATACACATATATCCACTCAAATCCTCGGTTAAAGTATATGAAGTACAAAGATTCACCACACACGGCTACGCATAATGAACTATATACATCAATATGTACAATGTTCAATAAGTTAGTCGTCCACCCTTCTTTGGCCTATGAACGGAGTTTTAATCATTTCTAGGAAACTATTTACAAGCGTCAGTTGATTCAAAATCAAAAGACTCCAAAATTCCACCAACATGGAGTTTCTTCATGTTATCTTTCCAATATGATTTAAACGGTGTTTCAATCATCTCTAGAAATTTCTCACAACCGTCAATTGATTCAAAATCAAAAGACTCCAAAATTCCATCACCATGGAGTTTCTTCATGTGTTTCTTTCCAATATGATTCAAACGGTGGTGACACTCATAAGTGATCTTCTAATCATTTGTCTTGCGACATGTTTAGCATCAGTTATTATGGATGTGATTTCTCCAACAAGATTTATAGAGTTCATCCATCTTCTATGAATATGGTGATAATTTGAACAACCATTGTTCGTATAACACCAGAACAGAATAACAATTATTCAAATAAATCTTGAAGGCTAGGTTTAATTCCAACGATAAACACAATAACACTTTATTTTGTTTTTGATGAGAATCATCCCATATTCATTTGCTAGTTACTCAGGCCATTGCAACTCTTGTATTGTGTTGTTCTGTATGACACTTCATACCAACCAATCAGTATCCAATACTCAAGAATCACACTGTTTGAACAAGCAATTAATATACCCATAACATGTATATCATCTATATACCCGAGCTGGACATTTCCAGTCTTTTCCTTTTTCTTTTCCGCCAAAATATTTTTCAGATCCTCTTTCAGCAATTCCTTTCCTTTTTAGAAGAATTTATCAACATCACTTGTGGTACCATTCAAATGACACATAATCCAAAGTGTGTTAGTCAAATACTAACACCCTTTGATTCTCACTTTGATGTAGATCACCGTCATCAAATGTTTGGTGTTCTTCCAAATTCCATTCTTTAGCAATCTTTTAGTGCAGTAAACTTTTTTACCAGCATCTTCCATTCATCCTATCATGACAACTTTCATGAAAAAGCTACCATAGCTCATAGGGACAAACTGTGAGTACAATATTAGTTCCCAAAACCTTTTTGGGAGATTAGGACACATAGTGTCTCCAACCTTCACAAATTCTCATACAATATGAGAACATGTTTCTCACTAAATTTTACTCTATCACATTGCAACTAAACATTGTTTCAGATATTGCTATATCTTCCACACATGATAGTTTCTGAAACAATCCTTTCAGCTCCTAGATAACCTTGATAATAAACTTAGACACTAACACTGGAATTGTTACTCTTGATTTAATACACATTATTAAACTTCATTGAGTAAGCAAGGTTTGCTAAAGTTTGCAATAAGACTTTAAACTTTAGATTGACACTCAAACAATACGGTACCAGTCCGTAAAGTTAAATATCCAGAATTCTATAGTTCTATTATCTCAATTATAGCTAAGCGCAAAGGTAGTAAACAAATGCCAATGACTACAACGAACTATGCAAATTCACTTTGATTTAGTTCATGATAAAATGAGTTCATCTAACTCCCACTCAAAAACAACATCCCTCGAGTCGTCTTTGGTGATTACACGAACCAAATTCACTACACCACGACCGATCATCACGTGAGGCAGTGTAGCTGCAATGGCGAGCATCTCAATATGGTTCATCATATCATCCATATGACTCGTGCTTAACCTTTCGGTCCATGTTCCGAGGCCATGTCTGTACATGCTAGGCTCGCCAAGTAGAACCTTAGTATTTGCATGTGTTTCAAGGCCATGTATGTACATGCTAGGCTTGAAAACACCCGTTGTATGCGAACGTAGAGTCTATCACACCCGATCATCACGTGGTGTCTCGAAACGACGAACTTTCTTAACGGTGCATACTAAGGAAGAACATATAATTATCTTGATATTAAGTGAGAGGGATCATCTTAAAATGCTACCGCAGCGATCATGATCGTAACTAAGCAAAATAAGATGCATAAAAGGATAAACATCACATGCATGGATAATGTGATATGATATGGTCCTTCTCGCATTAGATCTCCATCTTGTGCGTCTTGGTATGATCTCCATCATGCCACCGGCGCGGCACCAAGGTCCATGGCGCCACCACCATGGTCGTCCTTCTCCATTACAAGATATCTCATGGATATATCTACAGCACGCAGGCCTTAAAAAGGAAAAACACAACCATATGGCTCCTGCCGGTTGTTTACAATAAATCTCATTTCATAAAACAATTTTGTAACAATGACCATATCACATCACATGCCCTGCAAAAACAAGTTAGACGCTTCTAAATTATCTTTGCAAATTTTACGTGGTTTTGGGCTTCCTAGGAAAGAACCGATCTTACCTACGGACAAGAACCACAACGTTGATTCGCTAGTTGTTTCTTTTCATCCCTTTCCAGGGCCCTCCGTTGCAAATGCCATATCACTAATGTTAGAGAAACTGACTCCCCCAAAGCCACTTTATACGGTACAAGCCGTATGTCAAGCGTGACACGCAATCTGCGCTTAGGGCCGCTTCAATCCAACATTGCCGCAATATGAACAAGTGCACATAAGAGGGTAACAACTAGAGGATCAACGCCCACATCTCTATGTGTTCTAACCGTACAAAGCATCTACGCATAGACGAGGCTCTGATACCACTGATGGGTTCGTTGCATAGAAAACAAAAATTTTCCTACGGTTGTAACAGCCAAGATCACATCTAGAAGATCACTTGTAACGGTTTGAGAAGGACTCACCCTCGAAGACCAAAAGCTTTAACGAGAACTATTCTCGTGGGTGATGTAGTCGAACACTCGCCGACCTCAAGGTCGTGATGAAGACTTGACGCCACGAACGGGCAGCGTCTCCGTAGTCGGTCACACGTACAGATCAGTGACGACCTCCGCCCCTTGCTCCAGTTGGGCAGCGGAAGTAGTGGATCCTCGGGAACTCCAGCAGCACTACAACATAGTGGTGGTGGTGGTAGAGAAGATCTTGAGCAGGGCTTCGCCTAAGCACCGTACTCGTGAAACTGGATCAGCTAGCAAGGGGAGGAAGATGCCAACCAAAGGGCATATGAGAGATGGAGGAATGAGTTGGATGTGTGAGGACCTCCACCCATCTATATATAGGAGGAGGGGGAGGCAGCCCCCAAGGGGTAGCACGCCCCAAGAGGTGCCCCCACCTCTCCCCTCATCATGTGGGTGGACTCTCCACTCACAAAAACAAAGGGTCACACATTATTCCCATAATTTCCATAAATCTCCACTCAAAATTCCAAGAGTTTTATCACATTAAAACACTTTTAATTATCTTGTTTAATGTCACTCAAATTAATGAACACTTCTCTCAATGAGTACTTCATTGATGAACACTTCATTCAATGAACACATTAACAATTATCCCCTTGCACTATTTTGATATACCGAAACTATTCCAGCAGTTTTCTCAAAACAGTCCATGTGCTGTCCAGTATATTCTCCGGCGTTCCGTATCCACTCAAACGCGTCAACGAATCCTTAAGTGTGTCACCCTACGGTTCGTGAATAAAATGGACATGACAGAGACTCTTCTCCGATCAATAATCATCAAAGGGATCTGGAGATCCATGATGACTCCCACTTACTCAACGATGAACTAGTGATCGTGTGAACCATTACTCCGTAACCAATTCCTTTTGTCTCGCGATATTTTACTTGTCCGAGATCCGATCATTTGGTATCATCCATACCTAGTTCGATCTCGTTACCGACAAGTACTCTTTACTCGTTCCGTGATATAACATCCTCGTGAGCCAGTCACGTGCTTGCAAGCGATGTCAATGTGATATCACCGAGAGGGCCCAGAGTATATCTCTCCGTCATCTGGATGGACAAATCCCACTCTTGATCCACGAGCCTCAACTAACACTTTCCAAGTACCCAACGACACCTTTATAATCACCCTGTTATGGTGTGACGTTTGATGGAATCAAAGTACTCTTCCGGTGTCAGTGATTGACGTGATCTCATGGTCTAAGGATTAGGGTTACTTCGTGAAAGTTTGATACAGCAATAGAAACTTTGATGACATGATCGTATTGCTATAACTACTGTGGGTGTATGTTCATCACATCATTCTCCAATGATATGACCTTGTTATTAACGACATCCAATGTCAATGATCAGGAAACCTTGATCATCCGTTAATCAACAAGCTAGTATAAAGAGAGGCATTACTAGGAACCTTTTCTTTGTTTATTAAACACACATGTATTAACGTTTCCGGTTAACACAATTATAGCATGAAAATAAACATTTATCATAAACATGGAATAAGATAATAACCACTTTATTATTGCCTCTCGGGCATATTCCCTTCAGAGGACACATAGGAGAAATAGTCACGTGCTTTCGCCATATTCCGTATCGGTACTATGTGCTACGCTGATAAGTGTTTAGTGGGTGGATCTATGCTAGTGCACCCTCTAGACTAAGATAAGTGCACTCTTATGATTAAACAACTTTCAAGCATCCGCAAATACAAGATAGTAATTAAGGCAAAAGCCTAACCATAACAATACGATCGATGATCCATTGTTCCCTTGTGCAAAAGCGTGCGAACTGGGGTTCAGGTTTCGGTCACTCCGGCAACCCACCATAAGAATTCTTTTTACACAATGCATTCCCCTAGGTCCTTAATAAGGCGAAGTGTTGAGTGTTCGACTCACACAACAGCACAAGGAAAATAAAAACACAATTTAAATATCAAACAACAAAGATTAATTCAACATCATATGACTACTAAGAACTAGACTTCTCCCATGTCCTCAAGAACTAAAATAACTACTCACAAGACATAAAAGAGATCATGATCAGAGGGGATAAATAGATGATAAACAATCTGGACACAATGATATTTCTCCAAAAAAACTCAATAGCATTCATCACACGACGGTAATCAATATCGGTAGAGTAGAGAGGATAGATAGTACGGATTACAACACAAGTTGAACTTGTGAGGTGAGATTGGGTGAAGATGAAGATGGTGCTGACGTTGGAGATGATGTTGATGATGATCTCGATGATGCCCGTGACGATGGTGATGACGATGGCGACGATCTCCCCTTCCGGGAGGTGTTCTCCCCGGCGGAATCTGCCCGCCGGAGATGTCTTTTCTCCTTTGTAGGTTTCCTCCACGGAGCGGCGGCGGAACTCGCGAAAACTCTCCTCTTTTAGGGTTTTTGGACAATGTGTGATATAAAGGCTAGAGGGGGGAGCCGGGAGTGGCCCCCACGGTCCAGGCGTCCTCCCGGCGCGGCCAAGGTGGGGCGCGCCAGGTGTCCTCCTGGGCACCCTGTGGCCCCCCTCTGGCCCCTCTTCGGCGTGTCTTCGTCATTCTTCTGGAAAAAAACCTCCGTCAAATTTCAGGTAATTTGGAGGTGTTCTTCTTCAGCAACTCAGCGTCCACTTTTTACCGCTGAATCCTGCGTCTTCTACTTCGGCATCGGAAAGTTGCAAACTATGTAAAATAAGCCGAAACAACATAAGAATAGCCTCCTAACATGAAACATATCAAAGAATATGAAGGATTTACTATATAAAATAGTGATGCATTTGGGACGTATCAACTCCCCCAAGCTTAGACCTCGCTTGTCCCCAAGCAAATAATGAGCTCGGTAAACCTGTCCATAAGTTTAGAGAGTGAAGTGTCGATGAATAGAATACGTACAAGAAGCATCATGATTTCTTCACCAAACTCCAGCAGCCTCAACAGCAACCTCAACTCATAAGGTCCTTATGAGAAAGTAATAACAATTATGATCAAAAGTAGGGCTGAGAAAACTCATCAAATTATGGAAAACATATCCTTGGTCGGAGGACAACTAATAAATTTTACTTTTGCTCTTTCACTTTTTAATGAAACAATTTGAAATTTTTGAAAGAACATGTTATTAGTCATGAAGTGCAAATACTAACACAAAGGAAGATGTTTGTTTGGCAAAAGATTTCGCAAACAACTTACTTATCAAAAGATAATGTCAACGATGATGTGGCATGGCAAAACTTAATGCATCATTATATGAATGAATCCTCGTCAGCATCAAGTGTCTGTTCTCTTTCGGGAAGGGAGGAAGTAGGAAAACTGACTCAACATAAAAGTAAAAGAAAGGCCTTGTTATAGAAAAGCAGGGAAAACTCATGTGCTATTGATGACCCTCAATTTTAGGGGATCGTTTCTAGCATTTTCGATAAATAAGAGTGTCGAACCCAACGAGGAGCAGATGGTATTGGTAAGTTACTTTGGTAAAGAAATAGCTGCAGGAACTTAAAGATAACTTTTTAGGGGTTTCGGTATAAGAAACAAGAAGGTAAAAGAGAGCAAATTGAAAGGCAATGACGAGTAACGAGTGGACCGATCCTTTTGAGCAAAGGAGAGGCCTAGCAACTGGACTTATAAAGGCTAAAGTGTTCTTGAGGACACACGGGAGAAATAGTCACTTGCTTTCGCCATATTCCGTATCGGTACTATGTGTCGTGTTGATAAGTGTTTAGTGGGTGAATCTATGCTAGTGCACCCTCTAGACTAAGATAAGTGCACTCTTATGATTAAACACCTTTCAAGCATCCGCAAATACAAGATAGTAATTAAGGCAAAAGCCTAACCATAACAATATGATCGATGATCCATTGTTCCCTTGTGCAAAAGCGTGCGAACTGGGGTTCAGGTTTCTGTCACTCCGGCAACCCACCGTAAGCATAATTTCTACACAATGTATTACCCTAGGTCCTTAATAAGGCGAAGTATTGGGTTTTCAACTCACACAACACCACTAGGAAAATAACAACACAACTTAAATATCAAACAACACATATTACTTCAACATCATATGACTACTAACAACGGGACATCTCCCATGTCTTCAAGAACTAAAGTAACTACTCACAAGACATAAAAGAGATCATGATCAGTGGGGATAAATAGATGATAAACAATCTGGACACAATGATATTTCTCCAACAAAACTCAATAGCATTCATCACACGATAGTAATCAACACCGGTAGAGTAGAGAGGATAGATAGTACGGATTACAACACAAGTTGAACTTTTGAGGTGAGATTGGATGGTGGTGAAGATGGTGCTGACGTTGGGGATGATGTTAATGATGATCTCGATGATGCCCGTGGCGATGGTGATGACGATGTCGACGATCTCCCCTTCCGGGAGGTGTTCTCCCCGGCGGAATCTGCCCGCCGAAGATGTCTTTTCTTCTCTGTAGGTTTCCGCCACGGAGCGGCGTCGGAACTCCGGAATCTCTCTCCTTTTTAGGGTTTTTGGAATATGTGCGATATATAGGCCAAAGGGGGAGCCGGGAGTGGCCCCAGGTGTCCAGGTGCCCTCCCGGCGTGGCCAGGGTGGGGGCCGTGCCAGGTGGCCGCCTGGGCTCCCTGTGGCCCCCCTCTAGCCCCTCTTCGACGTGCCTTCGTTAATCTTCTGAAAAATGCCCCCCATAGATTTTCAGGTAATTTGGAGGTATTCTTCTTCAGCAACTCAGCGTCCATTTTTTACCGCTGAATCCTGCGTCTGCTGCTTCGGCATCGGAACGTTGCAAACTGTGTAAATTAAGCCAAAACAACATAAGAACAACATCATAACATGAAATATATACATGAATAAGAAAGAATTACCATATAAAATAGTGATGCATTTTGGACGTATCAACTCCCCCAAGCTTAGACATCGCTTGTCCCCAAGAGAATACTGAGCTCGGCAAACCTGTCCACAAGTTTAGAGAGTGAAGTGTCGATAAATAGAATACAGACAAGAAGCATGAAAGTTTCTTCACCAAACTCAAACATCCTCAACAGAAACCTCAACTCATAAGGTCCTTATGAGAAAGTAATAACAATTATAATCAAAAGTAGGGCTGAGAAAACTCATCAAATTATGGCAAACATAACCTTGGTCAAGGGAGAACTAATAACTTTTACCTTTGTTCTTTCTAACATGATGAAACAAATTGAAGATTTGAAAGAACATGTTATTAGTCATGAAGTGCAAATGCTAACACAAAAGAAGATGTTTGCTTGGCAAAAAGCTTTCGCAAACAACTTGCTTATCAAAAGATAATGTCAACAATGATATGGCATGGCAAAACTTAACAAAGCATTATATGGAGTAATCCTCATCAACATCAAGTGTCTGTTCTCTTTGGGAAAAGAAAGAAGTAGGAAAACCGACTCAGCATAAAAGTAAAGGAAAGGCCTTGTTAAAGGCAAGCAGGGAAAACTCATGTGCTATCCTTATATCAAACAGAATGAAAAACAAATTTTGGGAGGTGCATAGATTGTCAAAGAATGCTAATAGATAGCTCAATTACTTCTCAAGATGGAAATGTTTCGAGGAACGGCTCCCAAGTGGGGACGATCACATCCCCTTAATCTCCTTTGTTTATCACTGCCAAAGTTTCTGATTTCTCATAGACCAAGCGTGAAGGAGGGTTTGTTTCGAGCTGGGCGCACTCATGCCAGTTCCTCCTCGTATTATGGGTTTGCAGATTAGACATGCAATCCCAGGGTAAAACTTGTCCAACTTAAGAAGATCATGAATTACCTACTACTTCCTCATGAGCTTAACAAGAGGCACAAAACAAAAGATTTTGAACATTTAAGGGTAACACATAAATTCTATACTTCTAAGACTGGTTGGGAAATACCGCGAATAGGAAGGTATGGTGGACTCAAATGGAAGGTATTGATTTCAGGGTATGGATGCACAAGCAGAAATCTGCTAGGCAAAGAGTTTAGCTAGCAAAAGCTTTGAGAGCACAGACAATTGATGCTAACTTAGATGCAAAACACATAAAGCATAAACATTAAGGCAAGCATAACACATCAAGTTGACTTCCTTGTCAACATAACACTTCAAGCATAATAACATAAAGGTTTTGGCTATGTCGCTACTTGAGAAAACATGCATGTTGTCATGACCAAAGCTATGTTTGACAAAATTAAATAAAGTTTTCAAAGCCATACCATATATAACATCAATACTCCCCATGAGAATCATCGAATAAGGTCGATTGCGTGAAGAGAATACTGAGTGCAGCGAAGGAACCAATAGACTTCTCATCAATATTCCAATATAGACGACTCCACACTCACGGATACAAAATCTCCACAGAAGGAGTGATAGACCTCAATGCAAACACCTATTTGATATAATAACTTCCCTAGACATGATACGACTCTACTTGACTCTAAATGACTAGGATAAAGATAAAGATACCGGGCACTCCCCCAAGCTTGGAACAAGCTGAGGGGATTACATTACCCAAGGAGATTTACTCCTCATTCTTGTTGTGGTTGTTGTTGATGTAGTCATGGACGAAGCGCTTCCATTGTAGAGGTTCTCCGGTCCCATGAGAGGCTTCAGTCTCCAAGATCCTGCTTCCAGCACCTAAACCCATGCGCATAAACTTTAGTTCATACTCACAGTTCTGGTTGTGCAGATCATAGATCTGCCCTTGGATATCATCAATTCTTTCTTCTGCAGTGGTGATGCTTGACCAAATCCCCCTCATCTCCTTCTTGTAGAACGTCTTCAGCTCGTTGATGATGTCGAAGTTGGCTTCAACACCCCGCTCAACCATCTTCTTGTACTTGAAGACTTCTTGCTCCATCTCTTCTAGCCTGGCCTCGATGCTCCCCTCCTTGACTGGTTCCTTCAGATCCTCTTGGTGAAGGTCATCATCCTCCAACTGGACGGTTCGAGGATAGTTCTTCACCTGAGCGAGGTAAGGGTTGATGACGTTGATGATGAACTTGTCCTTGGGGGAACTTGGGGAAGCCATGGCACCTAGGTCTAGCTAAAAGATTTCCTGGCAGAAACAACTCGAAAATAAAACACGCGAAATCGAGATATACAGTGCCGGGGCTATCCGGGCAAATATATAGCAAAAAATTCTGCAACAATAGGAAGGTAAGGAGCCAAAGTGGAGTCGGAGATGGGTGATACGTCCACAACATATCTATAATTTATGCTTGCTCCATGCCTCTTTTGTGTGATATTGCTATGATATTGATGAACTTCCATACACTTTTGATCACATTTGGACTAACTTATTAACTCAGTGCACCCCACTGCCAGTTCCTGTTTTCTGCTGTTTTTCTATTTCAGGTTTCCCCCATATTAAAAGTGCTCCAAAAATTCGAGAAAAATCAAATAAAAAATCAGCGCTGCAGAAGCTCCGAGAATCACCGAGGGGGGGGGGGGGGAAAGGGGACCCACCAGGGCCCTAGGCACCCTCCCGGCGCGCCCTAGGGTGCGGCCGCACGAGAGGGCCGCCTGGACCGCTGGTGGCCCCCCTGGCTGCCCCCCTTCGCCCATATATTCTCCGTGACCCAAAACCCCTAAGACGGGAACCCTTTTTGGCAATCTCTCCTCTGTTCCGCCACCGCCGCACTTCCAAGATCGGGAGCACCAGGAGACCTCTTCCCGGCACCCTGCCGGAGGGAGGAACCACCTCCGGGAGCTTCTCCACCACCATGGATGCTTCTCGGATGAACCGTGAGTAGTCCACCTTGGACCATGGGTCTATGATCAGTAGCCATGGATTATGAGACTATGTTCAGATTGTCTTTGAGTAATATAATTGATTCTCCTCTTTTATATTTATGTTCTAGAGTAATTCTTGCATGTTCTCCGTTGCTATTTATTGCTTTGGCCAAGTAGTAGGTAGTGACTCCAAGAGGGAGCGTTATGCTTGCTTGTGGGTTGATGCCCTCTGATGACTAGCTTGAGTGACAGAAACATGAGTCTAGGGGATGTGCTGTTGCCACAAGGGAGAAAACAACGGTGCTTGTACTTGCGGGTGCAAGTATTGTTTACTTTACGCAAAGTTATTTAATGCAGTTGTCTGTTGCTTTGAGTTTACACTTTGGGTAGGTTCGCAACTTAATACCAGCGAGATGTTCTAGATAGATATCTCAAGGTGGATGATTAGTAGGTAGATGCAGATGGGTTTCGGTCTACTTGTCCTGACGTACCGCCCATGCTTTTGAGCCTGTTCCTTTCTTTATAGCATAGTTAGCATTGGTTTGCGCACATAATCCTGTCAATTGCCCAGCTGTAATTTGCTTACCTCGCATGGATATTTTATCGTCTTTTGGGAGAGAGATATCACTAGTGAACATCATGGGACCCCGGTCCATATTTCCAACACTGTTTACACCCGCTATCAATTTACTGCTTTATTTACTTTTCCGTTGCTATCACTATCATTATTATCCCGTGCGTTTTATCCTTTGTAAGCAACAAGGCCAGAGGGATTGCCAACCTCTCTGTACTCGTTGGGAGATAAGCTATCTGTTGTGTGTGCAGGTCCAGGAGAAGCAAGTGATTTTCAACGGCGCATCACTTGTCGAACCACCTACTTGTCTATATTGGATTCCTACTTGTTCGATACTCAACCTTAGCATCTTCGCTAAGGGAAATTGCCTCTGTCTACATCTCAACCTTCCACTTTGGGTAACCAACGAGGGGCGAGAAGTAAACTCTCGTGACATCAAAGAAATTTCTGGCGCCGTGGCCGGGGACTCCACTCTTCAAGATACGGGAGTTGCACACTATCTTTTATCTTTGCTTTCTAGTCTTGTTAGTTTACCTTTCAGTTTGTGATTTAGTGTCCTTTATCAAAAATCAAAAAAATAGTTAACTTGCTTGCTGCTGCTATGGGTTCCTTCGAGAACAACAAGTTGTGTGACTTCACTAGTCACAACAATAGTGACTTTATCTGCACTCCTATTGCTACACCTGCTACTTCAGCACCTTCTTATGAGATTAAACCTGCTTTGTTGAACCTTGTTATGAAAGATCAATTCTCCGGTGCTGGAGATGATGCTGCTTTGCACTTAAGTAATTTTATTGAGCTCTGTGATATGGAAAAGTAAAAAGAAGTAGATGGTTATATTGTTAAGCTTAAGCTTTTTTCCTTTCTCCTTGAGAGGAGGAGCTAAAATCTGGTTTCGATCCTTGCCTAGGAATAGCATAGATTCTTGGGACAAGTGGAAGGATGCTTTTATTGGGAAGTACTACCCCGTGCTAAGATTATCCAATTGAGGAGTTATATTATGAATTTTAAGCAATTGGATAATGAACACGTTCCCCAAGCTTGGGAACGCATGAATTCTCTTGTTAAGAATTGCCCTACGCATGGTTTGACTACTTGGATGGTTATCCAAACTTTTTATGCAGGCTTGAACTTTACCGCGCGGAACTTGCTAGATTCGGCCGCGGGAGGAACCTTTATGTCAACAAAGCTTGGTGCTGCCACAAAAGTACTCGATGAGATGATGACCAATTATTCCCAATGGCACACCGAAAGAGATCCAACAGGTAGGAAGGTAAACTCTGTCGAGGAGATCTCCTCCCTAAATGAAAAAGTGGACTTGATTATGTCTCTACTTACCAAGCAATCTCCTATTGATCCTCATGATATTCCTTTAAATTCTTTGATTGCTCAAGATCAAGTGGATGTGAACTTTATCTCTTGAAACAACTTTAATAACAATTCTTATAGGAGTACATTTGGTATCAATCCTAGACCGTTCCTCTCCAAAAACTATGGGAACAACAACACTTATCCTAGCTCCAAGAACTCCACTTCTGAATTAGAGAGCATGCTTAAAGACTTCATCACTACCCAAAAAGCCTTCAACAAGAGTGTAGAGGAAAAGCTAGACAAATTAGATAATCTCTCGTCGAAGGTAGACAATTTAGCCCATGAAGTAGAATTGCTTAAAATTAGAACTTCTCCTCTTGACGAGAGGAAGGTCACTCCTATGAATGCTATTCAAGTGCAAATTAATGAAAACATTAGGATCATGGCTAAACTTAAAGAGAGATGGGCTAGAGAAAAGGAGGAAGAAGATAGAATTAAGAGCCTTCCTACACACCATACCATTGCTGCTATCCAAGTGGTTGAAGATATCCAAACTCTTAGCACCCAATGCACCCCTAGTCCCATAGGACCTATTAATGGTGATGCTATGACCTCAACCATAGAAGAATAAATTCCTATGACTATAGAAGCTACCAAACAAGTGAGCCTAAAGGACACCACTACCACTTTACTTGATGGTAGTGACCTTGATTTTGATAATTGCACCCTTTCTGAAGTTATTCGTTTCCTTCACACGATGTCTAGAGAATCCCACACTAGCACACTTAATCTTGCCTTCACGGAGCATATCATTCATGATCTCATTAAAGCTAGGGAGGAGAAGCTTAGGGTAGAAGCCTCCATACCTAGAAAGCTAGAAGATGGTTGGGATCCTATGATTAAAATTAAGTTGAATAAATTTTCTTGCTATGCTTTATGTGATGTTGGAGCTAGTACCTCCGTTATGCCCAAAAGAATGTATGATATATTTGAATTGAAACCTTTTGATCCTTGTTCTTTTGGTTTTCGTCTTGTTGACTCTTCCGTAAAGAAACCTTTGGGGAAGATCGATGATTTTCTTATCATTGTCAATGAGAATTATGTTCCCGTTGATTTTACTATTATGGACATTGAATGTGAACCTTCTTGTCCAATTATTTTGGGACGTCCTTTTCTTCGCACCGTGGGTGCCGTCATTGATATGAAAGAAGGGATTATAAAATTCCAATTCCCTCTCAAGAAAGGGATGGAACACTTCCCTAGGAAAAAGATTAAGTTTCCTTTTGAGTCTGTCACACGGGCAAGTTATTTTCTTGAAAATACTTGATCTATTGCATTAAGCCTAGCTAATGGCTTTAAAGAGGCGCTTTCGGGAGGCAGCCCACAACGAATTTAGGTTTTCCTTTTTTTTCTGTTTTTAGTGGTCTTGATGATTGTTACTACTGTAGAAACATCATTGTATCTTTACTTTTCAAGCTTTGTGCCAATTATAGCCTCATATGACAAGGGAAGTGAAAGTTGTGACATGCTGCCCAGAAAAAAAATTCTGTCCTCTTGACTAGAAAAATCACAGAAAAATCCCAGTTCGTCTTTTTGAGCTGAAATGTTTACACGGCGTGCTTTATACAATTACGGAACTTTTGTATGTTCTGAGTTTTTGATTTTAGTTGCATAAGTATCCATAAAAAAATCTTTACTACCTGCTGGTCTGTTTTTCACAGATTCTGTCCTGTTTTTTCCTTTTCTTCGTTTTGCAAACCTTAATATTGCTTTTTCTTTGCAAAAACTTTTTGGCAATCTTGAGAAACAGTAGCTCTTCAAGAATATCCTTATTATGGGTACTAACTCGCTAATCAGATTATGATGAGTTATGTATGAAGGGAGTTTTCAAGTGTGCGAGGGAAGATGATGAAAGAAGATTAAGAAGTGTCAAGTGCTCAAGATTGGGGATGCCCCCATGCATCCCCAAGAAATATTCAAGGAGACTCAAGCGTCTAAGCTTGGGGATGCCCCCATGCATCCCCTTCTCCATCAACAATTATCAGTTCGTCTTTCGTTTCACTATATTTTTATCACTTCATGCGTTATGTGCTATGCTTGGAGCGTCTCTCTCTTAGGTTTTATTTTTAGTTTTCTTTAGCTTTGCTTGCTGTTCATAACAAGTTAGAACCTAGCTTTCTTTGTGTGGGAGAGAAACACAATCCACTTTCAAAATCTAGAACACATCATAGGATTTTTCATGCCTATATCTTTGCTGTGATTGTTCTTTATCTTTTTCATAGCTACTGTCATGTTTAGCTCTTAGTTTTCATGCTTATCTTTTTAAAGAGATTTTGTTTAGTTTGTTGCTAGAACTCTCTTGAGTTTTCATGTTTATCTTGTTTAGAGAGTTTTCCTGTTGCACTGAGTTTTGTGTCTTGACTTGAAGTAGGTAATTGAGGTTGCTATTCAGTTTTAGTAGTAACTTGCAATAGTTTTGAGGTATTGTTTTTAGTAATGTTTGGACTTTTGGTGTCAAGAGATTTAGCCTATTAGTGATAGATGTCGTATTTTGGTCAATCCGTGTTTATTTTCAAAACTTACAAATTATTTGAGAACTTTAGCTACTAGATGGGTCACTACTCTTTTGAGGGGTCGAATATTAGAGTACACTCACGTACCATGAGTCGAGGATGCGCAAGGATAACCAAACCCCCATACAATCCTCCTAGGGGTACTTGTCTCTTTGTGAAACCTCCTTATTAGATTGAGAGTTAACGATAATAAGTGCATGAGTTCTTCGAACTAATGTGAGTATTCGAAAGTTGACACTTCCACCTTCCCATATTTTTCTAGCCTCTCCTGTGCCGTGCATTGCTTTCTTCTCACTCCGAGAGTTGGCGTCCACCTTCGCCGGTACATCCAAACCCTTGGAATTATACGCTTTGTCATCATAAACCTCCTTATAACCTTCCTCAAAACAGCCACCATAACTACCTATCAAGGCATTTCCATAGCCTTTCTGAGATACATTGCCATGCAACATCCACCTTCTCATGACTTGATCTTCATGTCATACATTCTACTTGCTTGATCGATGAGCCGCATGCTAGTTGGGCCTTGACCTAATCATTTCTACATGACGCGCTAGTATCATTGCATATCCTGCTACACTTGCAGATGCATACATTTGCATACTTCACGATAGTTACATCTTCTTTATGATATGAGTACTTTTTTAAAGTGTGAACGGTCTTCTATACTTTTTGTAATATATAGAGTGTTGCCCCTAAAGTGAGGAAAAGATCCCAAAGAGGAAAAAATTAAAAGATCCCAAAGAGGACAAATGAGAGAAATAGAAAGATCCATTGAGGCCACCAAAAAAAGACAAAAAAATTGAAAAAAGAGAAGAAGAAAATAAAAAGAGAGAAGGGGGCACACTACTATTCCTTTTGAGAGATCCACACTCGTATTCCCTCTTATATCTTTTACTCCATAGAGATTATCACTCATGCATATAGATATGTGGGGACCTTCACACTATAGAACTTGGCTTGTATATTCCAATGATGAGCCTCCTCAAATGAGCTCTAGGTCTTCTTGAGAAAGCAAGTTGGATGCACCCCCACTAGTTCCATTGGAGAGCTTACCTTAGATCATATGTGCACCCGTTGCATGGCAATCCCTACTCCTCACATCATATCTATCATTTGGATTTCTCTCGCTTATGATTGTCCTCATTAATGTGAGCCTTTCACACCTTTTTGTCTTCCTCCTCCACCATATTCTCTCTTCGCCATCCTAAGTGTCAACTTTCTTGCTTACGCTCATCCATTGCATGAGTGCTCAAAATATAGAAAAGGAGTGGATCATTTTGACTTGTACCTGGCTAGTGGTCTTGGGATAAGTCAAGATAAGATTCCAACAAAAAAATACTGTTTTCTCGTATATCCCTATCCCCTTTCTTGCACGCAAACACCATTTGGAGAAATTCGAGTCACAAACAACGAAAGCTCTTGCACCTTTATGTTCTTATGTTGCTTGTTTCAATGCTAATATAGACTCTTGCCTGTTATGACCTGAAGTGAATTACATGCCTTGATTGCTTTACTTCAAATTTCTTATATGGTTGTTAGCATGTCACCACATAAATTATTTTTTTATCTTTTACCTACTCGAGGACGAGCAGGAATTAAGCTTCGGGATGTTGATACGTCCAAAACGTATCTATAATTTCTGCTTGCCCCATGCCTCTTTTGTGTGATATTTATATGATATTGATGAACTTCCATACACTTTTGATCATATTTGTACTAACTTATTAAATCAGTGCACCCCAGTGCGAGTTCCTGTTTTCTGCTGTTTTTCTATTTCAAGTTTCCCCCATATTAAAAGTGCTCCAAAAATTCGGGAAAATCCAACAAAAAAGCAGCGCTGTAGAAGCTTCGGGAATCACAGAGGGGGGGCCAGAGGGGACCCACCAGGGCCCCAGGTGCCCACCCGGCGCGCCCTAGGGTGGGGCCGCGCCAGGGGGCCACCGAGACCCTTGGTGGCCCCCCTGGCTGCCCCCCTTCGCCCATCTAATCTCCGTGATGCAAAACACCCGAGACGGGAACCCTTTTTCGCGATCTCTCCTCTATTCCGCCGCCGCCGCGCTTCCAAGATCGGGAGCACCAGGAGACCTCTTCCCGGCACCCTGCCGGAGGGAGGAACCAGCTCCGGGAGTCCACCACCATGGATGCTTCGGATGAACCGTGAGTAGTCCACCTTGGACCATGGGTCTATGCTCAGTAGCTATGTGATGTTCTCCTGCCCTCTTTGTTCTTCATTGATTAGACCTTGTGAGCCGCCCTACATGATCGAGGCACATATGTAATATTTCTGCTGTTGCTATGCTGAGTTTGCTGGGATCCGATGGATTATGAGACTATGTTTAGATTGTGTTTGAGTAATATATTTGATTCTCCTCTTTTATATTTAGGGTTTTCATCAGTTTTGCCATCGGTTGTATTACACTAATCAGTTTTGCCACTAATAATTTTCACTACTCAGAATTTCCATTGTTCTGTTAGTTGTATACTCAAAAATACCATTTTCTGCCGCTACCATCAATTAAAAACGCATTGATCACGATATATACCCCTGACCCCGATTTTTAAGATTAGTAAAAATAAGAGCGCAGTGTGTATGCCAAGACTTGCATGACTATGCGTGCTAACCACCTTTGCTAAGAATATCTGCTCAAAAAAATGACATATAAGTAATATATCCTTTAAGAACAATAATACTCGGACATTTGTTAATCGTGCTAATAACTAACCAAGATTAGCAGTGTGCCATTCATTCTGCTAATCGTTGCTCATTTGTTTTCTCTTCTATGGTCAGTCCTGTTCACCCGGGGCCATGAAGCACGAGGCTGCATATGTCCAGACCGGCCATGCCAATGAAAGTAGTATGCACGTCATGTATTTGGTCCCAAGCTATATAAGCAAGCTGGGAGGTTGCTCCATGTCTACAACTAGCTAGTTAAATAGTGCAGAATGGGAATTGTGGCTGCGACGGATACTGTTAGGAACAGGTTGGGGAAGGATCAAGATATGGTTAATCAGGCCCATCGTTTTAGCTAGGTGACATGTTAGTATATAGAGCTTAATTCTTTTTTAAAACAGATGAATACGTTGGCTGGTATGGTACCTTCTCTGAACAATGCTAACCTTGAGGATGCAAACCTTACGACGCACCTTTTAACGGTAGACAATGGTTTTTTTGAGTATACATCTAACGGAACCGTTGAAATTCTAAGCAGTGAAAAAATTTAGTGGAAAAACTGATTAGTGCAATACAACCGATGGAAAAACTGATAAAAATCCTTATATTTATGTTCTAGAGTAATTCTTGCATGTTCTCCGTTGCAGTTTATTTCTTTGGCCAAGTAGTAGGTAGTGACTCCAAGAGGGAGCATTATGCTTGATTGTGGGTTCATGCCCCTGATGACTAGCTTGAGTGACAGAAACATGAGTCTAGGGGATGTGATGTTGCCACAAGGGAGAAAACATTATGCAGTTGTCTGTTGCTTTGAGTTTACACTTTGAGTGGGATTCGCAACTTAATACCAGCGAGATGTTCTGGATAGATATCTCAAGGTGGATGATTAGTTGGTAGATGCAGATGGATTTCAGTCTACTTGTCTTGGCATACCGCCCATGCTTTTGAGCCTCTTCCTTTCTTTATAGCATAGTTAGCATTGGTTTGCGCACATAATCCTGTCAATTTCCCAGCTGTAATTTGTTTACCTCGCATGGATATTTTATTGTCTTTTGGGAGAGAGACATAACTAGTGAACATCATGGGACCCCGGTCCATATTTCGGACAATGTTTACACCCGCTATCAATTTACTGCTTTATTTACTTTTCCGTTGCTATCACTATCATTATTATCCCGTGCGTTTTATCCTTTGTAAAAAACAAGGCCGGAGGGATTGAAAACCTCTCTGTACTCGTTGGGAGAAAAGCTATCTGTTGTGTGCAGGTCTAGGAGAAGCAAGTGATTTTCAAGGGCGCATCACTTGACGAACCACCTACTTGTCAATCTTGGAGTCCTACTGGTTCGATACTCAACCTTAGCATCTTCGCTAAGTGAAATTGCCGCTGTCTACATCTCAACCTTCCACTTTGGGTAGCCAACGAGGGGCGAGAAGTAAACTCTCGTGACATCAATGGGCTCCAGGGTGCCCAGGCGGCCTCCCGGCGCGGCCAGGAGGTAGGCCGCGCCAGGGGGGCGCCTAGGCCCCTGGAGCTCCTCTCCGGCTCAAATTAGGCTCTGAATTTTCTATATTTTGAAAATACGCGTAATCTGGAACTTTTATGGCGGTTCGCAATGCTTCCTTACCGTAGTACATACCTTTTCTTATTCTACTTCTGCTGGTGTATGAAACGGGGCTGCAACATAATCTTCCTGAGTTGTTGTGTGTAATATAATTACATCAACGTTGACGGGGTCTCCCGCCATGCAATGCTTGAGTCTTTGCCCATTCACAACTTGAGGTTTGGTGCCATCAAAATTGTTAATCTTCATTGCACCTGACCGGTAGACTTCTTCGATATGAAATGGCCCTTCCCATCTGGAAAGTAATTTTCCTGGAGAAAACCTGAAACGGGTCCTAAATAATAAAACTATTAAGCTTGATCAACATCCCTTTGTCACAACCCTAGAAACATGCCAAAGTCACTTATCATCATGTTAGACGGTCCGAGATTCACCTCGGATAGTCCGACCAGGCCGTAAATTAGCCAAATAGCAACAGATGTCGGGCATCACTCTTTGGACTGTCCGAGATCACGACCGGACGGTCCGGGTCATTCCCGGATGGTCCGACTTTCAGATCAGTCGTCCGACGTACTGCAGTAGTCTTCCCCACGTCCAAGACGTATAGGTCGTCGAGCTTCTTGTCCGGACCGTCTGACCCTGTGTCGGACCGTCTGACATGTACGTCAGATGTCCGACGTGCTCGAGACTATTTAAACCACACTGCCTGATCCCTAAACCTAACTACCTCATTTCTCACGGGATTGGGATCTTGTTGCTGTGACCGCACGCGCCCTCGGCGGCGCTGCCTCCTTTGTGGCCTCGTCGGGCCACCTACCTTCCTCCGGTTCATTTCTTCTCTTTCCCTTGGATTCTCCTCCCTCCGATCTCTCCTTTGACCCAAATCTTTCTTGGATTTGGCTCAGATTATAGTGGGTATTGAGTGAATCACGGCTTGTTCGCCATGCCTCCGAAGGGTGCTCGAAGTGATACTCGCCTTCAGGGATCCGATGACTCTCAGGAAGGCCGGCGCCCTCGTCGTCGCCTCCATGGTGGTGGCGGTGACGGTCCGGGCAGCAGCCATGTGTGCCTTGATTCAGACTATGAGGAGGATGATATGGAAGAGGAGGAGCTGATTCGTTCGTCTGCCGCCAAGCCCAACACCCGCAAGAAGACGCTTCCAAATCGTTGGCGGGAACCGATCTCTCCTCCTGCTCGACGTCGTGTTCCTCCCCCACGGAGGGAACCTCTTCCGGGTGTGGCCATTTCTGTCGCTCCTCCAACCAATAGTGGCTGTGTTCCGGTGGATTACTACCACATGGACTCAAAGCTTTACTCCAAGATGCGATCTGAGGAAAATGAGTTCAACCTTCCTGGCACTGCTACGGAGATCCTCTTTCACACTCTGGTGCAACAGGACATTTACGAGACCGTATGCCTCGAGATCAATGCCACTACACCGCACAAGTTCATCAACATGGAGTACTTTGATCAGCACCCTGCTATGTTTGCGAACATGATCCGCCTTGTTGATGCCATGGGATTGCGCCATGCTTTGACGCTCAAGTGTGATTGGAGTCACGGAGCGATTCTCCAATTTTATGCCACGTGCACCTTCGGCATCGGTGACTTTCTCTCATGGAGGAGAAACCAGCGGGCCATTTCCATCTCCTATGCTCAGTGGTGTGAGGCTCTTGACAGTCCGGTCAGATCTGATGGTCTTTATCGGATTCACAGCCGCTCCAGTGAATTTGAGTCCATGGCCATTGAGTCATGTATGGGGTCTCTGATGCCCGCGACTGATATCCCTGAAGGAAGCAACATGGCACCGAACAATTCCACCATCTTTCAGCCCCACTTTCTGCACCTCTATCAGTGTCTCCTGCGCACATTGGTACCCAAGCATGGTGACAAAGCGATGGTGCGCTCCTTTGCCATTTATCTTATGTCATATGCTCGGGGGGCATTTCACAAATTGGAGTTGGGCTATGTTCCACTTCCCATTGATGTGGCTGATTTTCTATGGCAGGAGGTGTGGCTCTTCTCACTTTCGAAGCGCGGCCACTTCCCGTTGGCTCCATAGATTCAGCGCATGATTGATCGCTTCTCCATCGTAGCTATCCAGAAGCCGGTGGTTCACGAGGAATGTACTCCTAAGAAGGGGTCTGCTCTCTATGTCGGGATCCCTCACCCCTCAGTTGCTGCTGCCTCCACCTCACGTGCTTCTCGTTGAGCCAAGCCCATGGCGGAACTTCTCCGTCGCATTACTCATTTTCTAGGCAAGTCTCGGCAGGCGATCTTCAAGGCCTGCACTACCAACGCCACTGATACTCACGAGCTTAAGTTCCTTTGTGTCACACAAGCCAATGCTCTTCGGGCCCGCCTTCGGACTCGCCCGGGGAGCCCAGTGAGTGCTGATGAGGAACCCCCTCGCGCTCCTCGGCCTGCTGACTACGGATTCCCTTCTGCTGCGGACTACCTAGAGTTCTTCATCGACGTTGTCCACGATCATGATTAGGAGGACTAGTTGTCTGAGCCGCTTTGTGGTTCCTGCCCTTTTTGGTACTTGTTTCCAAAGGGGGAGAACCCGTCTCTATCGTAGGTTCCATTTGTTTGTGTAGCCTTAGTCGAACCTTGGTGGTGATTTATGCTTTATAACTCTATGTATTAATACCTTGTGTCTGTGTATGTGATCATATATTATCTTGCATGGTTATATGTGTTATCTTGCATGTTGATATGTTATATGTTTCACCATGCTCTGAAATGTCTTAATCCAATTGCTTCGTATGATTTAATTCATGGATTTAAGAGTTGGGGGAGACACCCTCACATGTGCCTTGATTAAAGTCAAGATCACTATGCACATGTTGAGGGGGAGCCCTCAAACAAATGATCACTGCTCTCCAAAACTGTAATGTGCATATTATTTTGGAGTGCTATATGTGTATTGTCATCAACTACGAAAAAGGGGGAGATTAAAAGTGCAATCTTGCCCTCAAGCAAATTTTGTGGTTGATTACAATATACATATAGGGGACTAACTAAGTTTGCTAAGTGATACACAAGAATTGTTAGTTCTCTTGATATCATCGTGTAGGGATCGTGTGCTAAAACTTCGGTCATACTCAAGAATTCAAAAAAAAGGCCGGAAGATGACGCTAAGTCCTCTTTATCATTTTCCTCTTGAGTCATAGGGTTCCCCGCACTATTAAGAGGGGATCATAAGGATGAGTTTAATACTTGCTCAAGTCATAAATTACTGGAACATGTAAAATACACTGATCTACAACCCATGAAAATGATGTAGATGTGTAGGAAAATCAACACACGTAGTTTAGAATATATTTTGTATATGTCGGACCGTCCGAGATACAAGTCGGACCGTCCGAGCTATGCCCGAACCGTCCGAGATATAACCCGGACCGTCCGAGATATAACCTGGACCGTCCGAGATATGCTCTCCAGTGACCAGTGGTATTTTTGCCCTGTGTCGGACCGTCCGGTATACTGTTCGGACCGTCCGGGCACAGCCCGGACCGTCCGAGCTCTGTCCCGGACCGTCCGACATGCGGCGCCAGTGACCAGTGGTATATTAGCCCCTTGTCGGACCATCCGGGACGTAGGTCGGACCGTCCGGGCCTAGTCTAGACCGTCCGAGGTGTGCCCCGGACCGTCTGAAATGGTGGTCACCCATGGCCTTCTGTGCTACCCTGGCGTTGACCCCGTCGGACGTCCGAACTATGTGTCGGACCTTCCGGGCTTGCCCCGGACCGTCCGACGTGTAGCTCGGACCGTCCGACCCCCTTATGGCTGCACCAAAACGGATAGGTTCTTGAGCCTCTATATATACCCCGTACCCACTTCGGGTTAGGGTTGACCACTTCATTTATTTCACTCAAGAACACCAAGTGAACCCTCTCTCTTATATCCTACACTAAATCCAAGATCCCGGAAAGATTTGTGACAGTTCTTGTTGGATCTCTCACCCCGTGATACATCTGACCCTTCCCCATATTCCGGCGAAAGCAAATCGTGATTTGAGCAAGTATTGAGCTTTTCCCCATTGATCTTGTTACTCTTGGAGGTCGGAGACTCCTAGGCTGGTAGGAATTCTTCGTAGAGGAATCGACCATTGTGATTACCCCCGTTGAGTTTGTGAGGGTTTGGTGACCACCTTTAAGCTCAACCGGTAGTGGTTGGGAATCGCCTTCGTGGTGATATCTCAAGGGGAATAGAGTGAGCATTCGTGTGCCTTCGTGGTTTCACCCACTCTCTCCAAACGGTGAGTAGCTTCCCTCCAAGGAAGTGAACATCGGGATACATCGTTGTCTTCGCGTAATTTGGTTATCCCTACTCTTTGACCTTTTACTTGCACTACCTTATTGATTATCTTGTTGTTTATCCCTCACTAGATTTATTATATTGTCTTGTTTGTTTACCTTATCATATCTTGGTCACCCTTGCAATTGCTAAGCACATCTTTATCTCCCGTGTTATTTCCTAAAATTGCTAAGTTTGTTAAAATTTGTAATATAACCCATTCACCCCCCTCTAGGTCTATCTCTATCCTTTCAACGCTTGAGCAAAGGATTTTTACAATGGACCACTCCTTGTTGACGGATCAAGTGACCAGGTTCTTTGAGTCTATTAGCTTTCTTTTAAATTTTTGATAACATCAAAAAATTTACTCCCATCGGGAGCCCCCTGCCACCGCTAAACGGAGCACAGGTAGCATGTATCAAACTCTGAGGGTGCGAGTGGCTACTCGCCTCCCATAGGAACAATGCATCTACAAGGCTAGAGTGACCACTCGCCTATGCTACATAGCTCGAGTGCTCACTCGCCCAGTCGACAAGGTGCTCGAGTGACTACTCATACTAACATACAAGGCATAAAAGACGAGCAAACGTATTTCCTACCTGAGCACTCGGATGCTCCGCGGGTGCCCGCACTATGAGCCTACTTGATGATCTTATGAGTGGGTGCATCCCATACTTACTCCTAGCCTGAGCCTTCAGACGCTCTACAAGAGATCATACTATTAGTCTACTCGATCGTCTTTCGAGTGGGTGCATTCTATTTTGGCACACGCCCCTAAAAAAATTGCCTGGGCTGCGATAGACTGCACCCAGATGTCACGCAAGCTTGCGCGTAGGTAAAACTGTCGTGGGAAAGTCACAACAGATGTCCGAAGAGTCGAACTTAACATGGGACATTAGATGCGAGGTGATTTCATGGAGAGATTCGACATTGACAAGAGACTCGGCGATTTACCCAGGTTTCAGCCCCTCTTTGTCTCAAGGTAAAAGCCTACTCTTGCTTCCTCTTATTATGGATTCCGACTCTCGAAATAAGAGTCGGTTTGATTGGTTACAAGAGAGCCGGTCATAAACTTAGTCTCGGTGAGATCTAGGTTACGCCGACAAGTGTCAAGTCCTATCTTAGGCTAAGATTATACTCTTGCCCTGGATCCCATGGAGCTCAGCTTATAAAGGCGTCGGGTCCTGGGATATCCATGAGTCCTACTCCGACATGAGGTAGAGTCCTATTCTACTTTAAAAATATGCTATGTGCTATACAAGGCAAGTCGAATTCCTTCTACGACTTCGATCTTTATTTCCTTGACTCAACCGGCCTTGGGCCGGGTCTTCCTTTAGTGGGCCTTCGGTAGGCGATTCGGCCCATAGTCCTAATGCCGGGTAATAGGCTTGGTCTATCCCCCCGACATTAGCCCCTAGGATTGGTGTGATGCTTCAGTCTTCACATCAATCGAGCCTTCATCTTGGTAGTCGACTCTATGATTCAGATAGACCAACTCTCACCTCTTTTGAGTTTTATAGAGAGTCGGTACTTATCTTCTCTTCATCTCTTTGTTTGATCTTCCAACTTTACAATTTCTTTTGACTTTTTTCAGTCAAAGATCCTTTTATGGTATTTATGGTCACACTGCCCGAAACGTCGGTCGGAGGTATTGATGTTGTAGTGGGAACCGAGGAGCCTTTCCATAAATGTTATCTACCGTGGGTAGATCACCTATGTTATTTATGGTATTGATTGATCCTCTCCTCGAGTCTACTATAAATGACCATCGGGTAGCTTTATCCTTCAAATGTCTGCATCTTCTTCTTTCTCTTCTCCCTCCACTAGTTTTCCCCATGGTACCCAAGCTAGAAACTCATGTTCCTTTGGCAGCCAACGAGCCCGGCTCTAGTGCAGGTGCTCGTGGTCGAGGCCACGGCCGTAGTCGTGGCCATGGGCGAGGTTGTGGTCGTGGAAGAGGTAGGGGAAGAAGTGCTCGTGCGGCCTCTCCATCTAAATATCCCCCTTATTCTCCTGAAAGGGGTGATTTTTTGATTCATATCCGAACGATCCGTCGTTGGATCAAGCTTCCTGAGTCTTTTGCTCAACTTGTGGTTGATACAAGGCCTTCGGGTCTTTGGCTCCGTTCTGAGGGATGTCCTCATGGTCATGTCTTGCTGGCTGCTAGATTTTCTAGCCATGGCACTATGTTCTTTGAGAAAGGTTGGAAACCTTTTCTTCGCTCTAGGAACATCTCAAGAGGAGACACCATTGTCTTCAGATTTTATGGTGAAGATACCTTGTGGGATAAAATCTTTGACTCAGATGGAGACCGAGCCTGCTGCTGCATGGAGAGTTCCAGCGATGAAGAACTCCTCAATGAAGAAGAAGTTCATATTTCTTCAACTGAAGATGAAACCGACTCTGAAGATGACTACTGAAGATTTTTCTTCTTAGTAGTATTTTGCTGGCTTTGGCTTTTCTGCAATGTCCCTCCTCTTGATGTAAGACTTGGTTATTTTCATGTATGAAAATAATGAATTTCCATCGAGTCCTTAAGTCGGTTTTACTCCTGAATTTGAATGAATGTTTTTTGCATAATAGAGCCGACATTTTTTGATAATGTCTGTATCTGTAGCCCCCTGAGTCGATTCAGAATAGCTGTGTATCGGTAATCGACTCATAGGATAGATCGAATTGTAGCCCCCATGAGGTGTTGTGGTCACGTTTGCGTGCCGGACCAGGTTATATTCATTGTTTAAGTCATACTCCCAAAGTGTTGGTATGGCATCGAGCCAAATCCTTGAAGAAGAAAATTCGAAGTGTTACTCCCCAAGAGTCGGTATACGCATCTGGGTGCTTGTACCGAGGCTTTGCTTGGAGAAGAAAATTTTCGAAGTGTAGTCCCCAAGAGTTGGCATGAACATCATTGTGTCATGTCTTTGCGAACGGAGATTTTTCGAAGTGTAGTCCCCATAAGTTGGTATATGCACCGGAGTGTTTGTGCCGAGTCACATAGGTCTAACTTGTATCTGTGAGATTTTTTTTATGATTATGCATGATGCTATGAATGCAAGTGATGTAAAGGCTAGTAGAAGTCGACTTATACCTCATCTTCTCGCGTGGAGAGAGATTATTGGTTAAAAAGTCGAAAGATCTCTGTAGAGCCGGATTTCCAGTACCTAGCGTGCCCGGCTTGTAGGACTAAATTCCATAGATGTTTTTATCTAAACCTCGAAGTTTAGACCAACTGGTTGCACGTTAGTTATGAAAGCTCTAAACTATATAGGCCGGGTGGCGTGGACAATTCATGTGTATGTCAGGATATCTTCGGTATGTAAGAGTCGATGGGAGCCACCGAAGCCCCCTTTTATCCCTTATCAAAACAAGCACAATTTTTTACATGTATATGCCGGCTTTTTCTGGTAGGAGTCGATGAGAATCATCAAGCCCCCCCCCCCCCGCTTGCACCTTATCAAAGCAATATACATGCCCAGAGCCGGTAGAGGGTTGATCAAGCCCCCAGGTCTCTGAGAATTATGCGATTGATGATGCAATATGTAATGCGATGTAATATGATGAAATTTGTAATGCAATGTAATATGATGCAATATGTATGAAAGTTTATGAAAATTTATTTTATGCATAAGTGTGGCGAGAGCCGGTGCGACGAAGTTTACTTTATGGCGATAGCCTATCTGCGACCACAGTCGACTTTAATTATGGCAATGGCCTGAATGCGATTTAAGATCGACTTTATTATGCGGGGGTGCCCATTGTGACAAATGTAGATTTATATACATATATGGCGAAAGCCAGTGCGACGAATGTAGACTTTGTACAATAGTTTCCTACTCTACTTAGGTGTAATATGGACGGAGTTGTGCGATGTTCCATGTCCTGGGAGTCTCCTCCATCGAGGTGCGTGATTTTTCCTTCTCGCGTATATCAACCAAGTAGTAGGATCCATTGTATAGGTTCTTGCTGACCACAAATAGTCCTTCCCATGGAGAAGACAACTTGTGCATTCCATCCTTCTTCTGGATGAGGCGGAGCACAAATCACCTTTCTGGAAAGTCGGGCTTCTGATGCGATGGCTATGATATCGTCGCAGATCTTGTTGGTAGATAGCCGATTGATCCGCAACTAGCTCACACTTTTTATCGAGAACGTCTAAGGCGCCCTGCCTGGCTTTCTCATTATCGGCTTCCACATAAGCGGTGACTCGTGGCGAGTCATGACAGATGTCACTTGGGAGAACGACTTTGGCTCCATAGAACAGGAAGAAGGGCGTATAGCATGTTGACCTGCTAGGAGTCGTCATGAGACTCCATAATACTGAGGGCAATTCTTCCTCCCAGCAACCTGGCGTCCTTTCCAAAGGAACAAAGAGTCGGGGTTTGATGCCTCGAAGCAACTCTTGGTTGGCTCTCTCGGCTTATCCGTTGGTTTGTGGGTGAGCTACTGACGCAAGGTCGAGTTGGATGTGCTCTCTTTGGCAGAATCGCTGCATAACCCCCTCTGATAGGTTAGACCCGTTATCAGTGATGATGTTGTGGAGGTAGCCGAATCTGTATATTATCTTTTTCAGGAATTTCAAAGTCGTCTCTGCATCGCACTTGCTAACCGACTCTGCCTCAACCCACTTGGTGAATTTGTCGAATGCCACCAGCAAGTGTGTATTTTTATTGGGTGACCTCTTGAAAGGTCCCACCATATCAAGCCCCCACATCGCAAAGGGCCAGGTGATTGGGATCATCCTGAGTTCTTGAGACGGCACGTGTGCTTGTTTTGCGTAGCGTTGGCATCCATCAAACTTCCTGACTATATCCTCTGCGTCTGCATGAGCTCTAGGCCAGTAGAAACCGTGTCTATAGGCTTTAGCTACTGATACGTCCAAAACGTATCTATAATTTCTTCTTGCTCCATGCCTCTTTTGTGTAATATTGCTATGATATTGATGAAGTTCCATACACTTTTGATCATATTTGGACTAACCTATTAACTCAGTGCACCCTAGTGCCAGTTACTGTTTTCTACTATTTTTCTATTTCAGGTTTCCCCCATATAAAAAGTGCTCCAAAAATTCGGGAAAAATCCAATAAAAAATCAGCGTACAGGAAGCTTTCGGAATCACCGAGGGGGGCCAGAGGGGACCCACCAGGGCCCCAGGCGCCCTCCCGACGCGCCCTAGGGTGGGGCCACGCCAGGGGGCCGCCTGGACCCCTGGTGGCCCCCCTGGCTGCCCCCCTTCGCCTATTTATTCCCCGTAACGCAAAAACCCCGAGACGGGAACCCTTTTTCGCAATCTCTTCTCTGTTCCGCCGCCGCCGCGCTTCCAAGATCGGGAGCACAAGAAGACCTCTTCCCGGCACCCTTCCGGAGGGAGGAACCACCTCCGGGAGCTTCTCCACCACCATGGATGCTTCCCGGATGAACCGTGAGTAGTCCACCTTGGACCATGGGTATATGACCAGTAGCTATGTGATGTTCTCCTCCCCTCTTTGTTCTTCATGGATTAGACCTTGTGATCTGCCCTACATGATCGAGGCACTTATGTAATATTTCTGCTGTTGCTATGTTGAGTTTGCTGGGATCCGATGGACTATGAGATTATGTTCAGATTGTGTTTGAGTAATATATTTGATTCTCCTCTTTTATATTTATGTTCTTGATTAATTCTTGCATGTTCTCTGTTTCTGTTTATTGCTTTGGCCAAGTAGTAGGTAGTGACTCCAAGAGGGGCGTTATGCATGATTGTGGGTTCATGCCCCCTGATGACTAGCTTGAGTGACAAAAACATGAGTCTAGGGGATGTGATGTTGCCACAAAGGGGAAAACAACGGTGCTTGTACTTGCGGGTGCAAGGATTGTCTACTTTACGCAAAGTTCGTTAATGCAGTTGTCTGTTGCTTTGAGTTTACACTTTGGGTGGGTTCACAACTTAATACCAGCAAGATGTTCTGGATAGATATCTCAAGGTGGATGATTAGTAGGTAGATCCAGATGGATTTTGGTCTACTTATCTTTAAGTACCTCCCAAGCTTTTGAGCCTCTTCCTTTCTTTATAGCATAATTAGCATTGGTTTGCGCACATAATCCTGTCAATTGCCTAGCTATAATTTGTTTACCTCGCATGGCTATTTTATCGTCTTTTGGGAGAGAGACATCACTAGTGAACATCATAAGACCCCGGTCCATATTTCCAATACTGTTTACACCCGCTATCAATTTACTACTTTATTTACTTTTCCGTTGCTATCACTATCATTATTATCCCGTGCAATTTATCCTTGCAAACAACAAGGCCGGAGGAATTGACAACTCCACTGTATTCGTTGGGAAGCAAAGTTATTTGCTGTGTGTGCAAGTCCAGGTGAAGTTAGCAACCTCGGTTGTAAACGGCACCATTGTTCACTTCACCACCTTCTTGTATCTGTTGGAGTCCTATTGGTTCAACATTCAACCTTAGCATCTTCGCTAAGGGAAATTTGCCGCTACGCTACATCTCACCTTCCACTTTGGGTTAACCAACGACGGGCGAGAAGTAAACTCTCGTAACATCAGCTACTAGGAAACGAGAGCCGGCATGATGCCCGCAGTCTGCAGAGTGTATCTCATTGAGGATTTATTTACCTTCTTCTAGTGACACACATCTTTGAAAAACGTCTGCACGGCTTCGCCGATGTAGCTCACCGTTGAGGATCACAAAAGATTTTCTTCTCCTGACAATTTGTGTGGCTTCTACCTCATCAGTTGGTAAAATTCCCCGGGTCTTGTAGTCCAGGTATGGTACAACCCATGAAGGGGTAGGATGTATCGCAGCCACCAGAGCCGGTTCTCGGTCTGGCTCTGCTATGTCTTGCTCCGTTGGTATTTGCACGGATGGCTTCGTCACGACGTCAAGGAACACATTTGGTGGAACCGGATTTCATTGAGAGCCGAGCCAGGACAAAGCGTCTGCAGCTTCGTTCAACTTGCGCCCCACATAGTACACTTGGTACCCAACGAAGAAGCCGGATTGTCGTTCCACCTGTCGCCGATAGGCTGCCATGGTAGCTTCCTTGGATTTCCATTCTCCCGACAGTTGTTGGGAAACAAGGTCGAAATCGCCATATCGTTCTATCTGTCTTATGTTCATCTCACGAGCCAGCCGCAACCCATGGAGTAGAGCCTCATATTCTGCTGTAAGACACAGCAAAACTTCTCTCCTTTGGGAGAGGTGAGGACCACGTCGGCTCTTGACCCTTGAAGCTGTCGACTCCCATCAAAGTGCATTGTCCAGTATTTAGTAACCAGATTTTCTAGAGGCGCCTGGATCTTTGTCCAATCATTGATGAAGTCGACTAGTTCTTGGGACTTGATGGATGTACGTGGTTCATACTTGATGTGGTAAGCCCCCAACTCTATAGCCCATTTTGCAATCCTTCCCGTGGTCTCACGGTTTTGGATGATATCTGCGAGTGGTGCTGAGCTGACGACGGTTATGGGGTGCTCATGGAAGTAATGTTTGAGCTTCCGGCTCGCCATAAACACACCAAGAACTAACTTCTACCAATGAGGGTAGCGTTGCTTCTATGAAGTCAAGAACTCACTTACATAATATACTGTTCTCTATAAAGGGTGCTCTTTGTCGGCTTCCACACGTTCAACCACAACTATGGCACTAACTGCTCGGTTGTTGGATGAAATATATAGTAGCATCGGCTCTTTTGGTTTGGGAGCCGCTAGGATAGGGGCCTGGGAGAGTTGCTTCTTTAGTGATTCCAAGGCTTGATCAGCTTCATCATCCCAGACAATTTTTACGACTTTCGAAAGAGTCGGTACAGGGGGGTTGCTTATTCCCTAAGCCAGCTGATACACCGACTTAGGGCAGACACACACCCTGTGAGTCGCTGGACTCCCTTCACGGAGGCCAGTTTCTAGAGTGCCATGATAGCATTGATCTTCTCCGGGTTTGCATCAATGCCTCTTTCTGACACTATGTAACCGAGGAGCTTTCCTGTAGGGACCCCAAAGGTGCACTTGGCTGGGTTTAGCTTCATCTGGTACTTGTGCAGATTCTTGAAGGTCTCTTGGAGGTCATTGATGAGTGAGTCGTCCACCTGTGACTTGATGACTATGTCATGTAAGTAGGCGTGCACGTTGCGCCCGATTTTCTCTTAGAGGCAGTTTTGCACCGTTCGCTGATACGTAGCCCCTGCATTGTTTAATCTGAAAGGAATAGAAGCATAGCAGTATATCCCGAAAGGAATAATGAAAGATGTTTTCTCCTGGTCTTCTAGAGCCATCTTGATCTGATGATACCCAGAGTAGGCATCGAGGAAACACAAGAGCTCGCATCCTGCAGTAGAGTCGATAATTTGATCGATGCGAGGTAGTGCGAAGGGATCTTTCGGGCATGCCTTGTTTAAGTAGGTGTAGTCAATGCACATATGCCAGGTCCCGTTCTTTTTCAAAACGAGGACCGGGTTTCCAAGACACTCCGGATAGAAAACTTACATGATGAACCCGGAGGCAGTACTAGGAAAAAGCTTATAAGTAGAGGCTTAACAGTAGCGTCCCTCTCCTGAAGGCGCTACTGCTAATTAGCAGTAGCGCCTCTTATAGGGGCCCACTACTGCTAAGCCTTTATCAGTAGCGACTTTTATGGGCGCCCGCTACTGCTAAAGGTGGTCGCCACCAAACCCAGCTGACAAGTTGCAGTAGTAGCGCCTTCCTACAAAGCGCGCTACTACTAGTGCCGTAGCAGTATCGCCCCCTCCTGTCGCACGCTGATGTTAATGTGGAACGAACTGCTATGGGACGCACATAATCGGCTCCTAACCCTCTCCTCCCTCACATTTCTCTCTCTCTCTCACTCTCCTTCTCCCCCCCCCCCCCCCCGCGTCGCCGCCCCGACCGCGCCGTCGCCCCCACCCGCCGCCCGCCTCCCCGACCAGCCGCCGCCCTGACCCGCCGCCCGCCTCCCCGACCACCCGCCCTGCTCCTCCACGCTGCCGCCGTCCATTGGTGAGTCTCCTGCTCAATCCTCTCTATCAATTCGTATAATTTCTGTTAGATTGAAACATGATGTAGGATTTTTGTTAGATTGGAACATAATGTGGATTTTTGTTAGATTGCTATTGCTATGAAAAATTGCTATTGCTATGGATGCAGTTAGGGTTCACAATATTGCTAGGGAAAAATATCTGTGTGTGGTGCTTGTGTAGTTTAAATTGTCCTTTTGTTAGCATATTGAGTAATTAGGATCATTGTTTGCAGAATATGAGTGGTCTATGTTTTGCCGGAATGTCGATTCATTTCCGTTCCGGCAAATTTCAGGCGCTTGATATGTCGAATTTTTAGAAAATGTCATGCCGAAAATTTCCATGGATTTCGGCATGGCTTGTTCTAGAAAAGTAGGATATATCGAGTGCTTGAGATTTGTCGAAACGGGAATTAAACGTTGTTTTAGCATGAAATTACATTTAATCATTACTTTTGCTATTTTTTAAGAATGCCAATGATATAAATATAATGACATTTGCTAGAATCATTTTCCTACTTTTAGCAATGACAGGAGGCAATTAGGATTTTTGGTTAGCATATTGAGGTAATTAGGATTTTTTAGAATGCCGATGATTTAAATATATTCTGACACTATGTGACATCGGGGAGAGTGTGAAGCGAACCCTTGTGATATGTACAAGTACGGAACCTATGCATTCTATTTGGGTTCGTTGCCACACTCTCCCTGGAATCGCTTATGTGTCCAATCTAAATATGAGGCACTATTTCTTCTTTTTTAGAATGCAGATGATTTAAATATATTGTGACACTATGTGACATCAGGGAGAGTGTGAAGCGAACCCTTGTGATATGTACAAGTACTGAACTTGTGCATCCTATTTGGGTTCGCTGCCACACTCTCCCTGGAATCGCTTATGTGTCCAATCTAAATATGAGGCACTATTTCTACTTTTTGCAGGAAGTATTTTTGTCTTATTTTGTTAATTTGTTAGTTAGTATAAATTTTTCACTCGTTCATTTTAATAAAACTTTGTATATTAAATAAGTTCTCGACAACGATGCCTGGCTCGCATCCCCGTTGTCACCACGTCGGAGAGCACCTGCTTGATGGGATGGGCGATGTCCGGGACTGGGCTCCCCCGGGCTAGCACTGGGAGGTGATCTCCGAGGCGCGCCGCTTAGTGAGGAATCCGGATCCTGTCGTCAACCCGGATCTTCTTTGGTGGCGGTCGCGTGGGCCACAGTCGGTGTAGAGGCAGCCGACCCCCGAGTGGATTGTACGCCGACGTGTCAAGGAGGAGGACGAGCACGTCCGTCGCTACTTGGTGGCGTTGGACACCGGCTCATGGAGGACCTGGAAGGTTCTTCAGGGATCTCACCCGAGCTACGAGTTCGTGGTGGTTCCTTCTCTTTGGGTGGCCACCATCCGCACCCGACGTTGTTTACTGTATTAGTCATGTGTTATATGTATGATTCTTAAGATATATATGTATGACCAAGCACTACGCAAGTCACGTTGTTTACCGTTGTATTACTCGATATATATGTATGAGTGATATTATTGTTGCATTCGCTGATATTATTGTTCGTCATTATTTTCCTTCTCTTTAGAATGTCGATGATTAAAATACATGATTGTCACACTATGTGACGTTAGGGATGGGCCAATGATCCTTGTGATATGCACAAGTACGGAACTTGTGCATTCTACTTGGGTCACTAGCTCCATCCCTGAAATCACTTGTGTGTGTCCAATGTAAGTATGAGACAAAAACTGATATGCCGATGATTAAAACACCGTTGTGACACCATGTGACAGCAGGGATGGGTAAGCGAGCCTTGTGATATACACAAATACGAATCGTGTGCATCCTACTTGGCTCGCTTACGCCATCCCTGTAGTTGTTTCTGTTTGTTCAACCTAAGTATGAGGCAAAAACCGATATATTGCATTTTTATTCGAGTTCATCATTTTTTTTCCTTTCGTTTTAAATGCCGATGATTAAAACTGTTCTGACACAATGTGACATCGGGGGAGAGCGCGCATCTACCCTTGTGTTATGTACAAGTACGGAACTTGTGCATCCTACTTGGGTAGCTGCCACGCTCCCCCTTGATTCGCTTATGTGTTCAATCTAAATATGAGGCACTAATTGGAATAGTATCATCCCATATTCGTTTTTGTTAATTTGTTAGTTAGTATAAATTTTTCTGAGCAGAAGGAATGTAGTGACATATATATGCTAGAATCATTTTCCTACTTTTAATCATTACTTTTGCTATTTGAGTTCATCAGTTTTTCCTTTTGTTTTAAATGCCTAATTTTTGAATTATGAAGACAGAAAATGTCCGACGAGGATAGAATCCCCGAGTCCGACTATTGTGGCGATGATTCGGGTCGGTGCGAGAAGTTTCCAGAGTTGGATGGGGAGGAAGAAAGATACTTCTCCATCACGCTTAGAGAGGGCTTCGAATTTCAAACGGTATGAAACTTCATCGACATCTTCTTATTTAAGCATGCTTCACTTAATTTTTGTTTTGATGTGTATTTTTTTTATAATCAACTAGTACATTCCTTGCTACGCAAGACCTCATGTCTGGTACTTTGTCTAAATCGATGAGTGGCGTGAGAATGCCAAAAAAGATGTCAATATTAAGACGAAAGATGTTATAACTGTAAAGGTCGAGGTCTTTAATGAACCAAATAGCACATATTTTGATTGTCCAAATTGGTATGCACTATGCAAGGCATATGCATTAGAGGATGATATGCAAATAACATTTGATCTTGGACTTCGTCGTCGAGATGGTCAAACATTTCAAAATAAGGACATTTGGATGCTAGTGGACGACATTAAGCTGGTTCTATCTCCACGTGAGTTTCTTAAACAACTTTGACTTGTTTACTTCCTTATTTTGTTGCTTCCTAAGTTTACAACTTATTTATAATTGTTAGTTTATCTCCAAGCTCCAAAAGAAGTTCGGAAGATGTTTGATAATACTTTTCATAATGGTGGATTTGGCCTGACAATTGATGAACAAGATGATTTCATCAATGTTCTTAAAGGTGTTCCTTCGTTTGTGAACTTGAATAATATTGGTGAACCTTATACACCATATGTTCCATTTGTTATCAAGTTGTTTCCAGGACATGTAAAAGATAATATCATGGTAAGATGTTTTACTATTCTATCATACTAGTCCATTTTCAGAAATCTTTTGAGCTAACATTCAGTATAATGTATTACTAAGTATTTTACTCGTATTTTTTCAACAGAGAATCTCGACAGCATGTACGCCTAAGTGGATGCCTCCTCAAGGCGAGCTTACAGTTGTTTTTTCACGGGCATGGAATGTCCTCTTCAGCACTGTCTACTCCATTGAATTTGGAGATGATGGTTGCGTAAGAATAAGAGGATGGAAAAGGATAGTGAATGGGATGAACATCAAACATGGAGAAAAGTTGTTCTCCATATTACATAATGGAATGTGGGGTGTATTTAGGTTTTTTTTATTTCACCTTGTGGTCGTGATCAGTAGGTTGGTTCGTAGTTGTTGTTAAACATTATGTTGTTGGATATTAGCGAAGTTAAACTAGGAAAAGTTGACCTTTGTGTTCGATATTAACCTTTGTGTTGGATATTATGCTCATGTGATAATATATATGAGATGCTCGATTTAGACTATTGTCTGTGTATGAGATATTGAGGTGTGTATGTCTATAAATTGATGATACTATTGTGTGCATTATACTATGAAATATGTACAAATAAATATGAGAAAATAGGCAGAAAAGGAATTGAAAAATATTACTAGTAGCGCATGACAGAGGCAGGAGCTGCCGCTATATCTATTAGTAGCGCCCAATCCAGGAGGCGCTACTGCTAACCCTATGTACCAGTAGCGGTTGACAGCGCGCGCTGCTGCTACATGTTAGCTGTAGCGTGCTAACAGTAGCGCGCCGTGGGGCTCTACTAATAAGCCAAAATGGGGCGCTACTACTAGCCTTTCTCCTAGTAGTGTGGCAAGGATCTGGGCTATCTCTTCCCCAATGGCGTTCCTTGTTTCATCATTGAAGCGACGAAGGAATTGTTTGAACGGCTTTAGTTTAGGATCAATATTTAGGTGGTGCTCAGCGAGTTCCCTCTGGACACCTAGCATGTCAGAAGGTTTCCGTGCAAAGATATCCCGATTCTCATGGAGGAACTCGATGAGCACACTTTCCTATTTGTCAGATAGCTCTGTCCCAATGATGAACTGCTTGGAAGTGTCACCAGGGACAAAGTCGACCTTCTTCGTGTCCTGAGCTGGTTGGAACTTGGGGTTGTTGTCAGGAGTCCATTTCTTCAGGATGGTGGTGTCTGTCGGGTCTAACTTCTCCTAGAATTCTGATAGATCCTCTTTGGCGCAGGCCGACTGTGCGAACTTGACATGTTGCTCGTCACACTCCGTAGCTTTGGACCGGCTTCCATCCACTGTGATAGGGACGTAAGGACCCGGCATATTTAGTTTCAAGTAAACATAGCACGGCCGAGCCATGAACCTTGCGTAAGCCGGTCTGCCCAGGATGGCATGGTATGGGCTCTCGAGTTTCACCACCTCATAGGGTATGATTTCGGAACGAAAGTTCTCGGGAGTTCCAAAGGCCATCTCCATGTAGATCTTTCCTATCGGCCGTGCCAAATTTCCTGGGACTATTCCATGGAATACGGTGTTGGAGGTTTGCAGCTATTTGTGGGTGAGTCCCATCCTATGGAATGTCTCGTAGTAAAGGATGTTGATGTTGCTTCCTCCATCCATGAGTACTTTGTCCAATATGTAGCATCCAATTTGTGGAGAAACTACCAAGGCCAAAGAACCCGGATTATCTACGACAAGGGGGGTGGTCGTCCCTTGTCCAGGTGATCGGCTGCTCAGACCAGTTAAGCCACCTGGGACAAGCCGGCTCTGTGGCCACAGACATAGCGGCTCTCTTCTGCAGCTTCCTGTCCCTTCGACAACTGCTGGTGGTAAAGACATTATAAGCCGAGTGGTCTTGGAGCTGGTTTGGGTTTGATTGGTATCGAGCACACCCTGATTTGTTTTGCTGTCCACCTCTTCAAAAGTAGCTGGGTGCAGGAAATTTCTTTCCTGCTTGCTGCGGTAGTCGTTTCCCCCCTGCTTCTGCCTTTGCGAGCCGACAATTGTATTGGCTACTGTAACAGCCCGGGATTTTCACCCAAAATAAAAAAATTATTTGTTGCTTTATTTATTGTTTGCTAGAATTGTTTGCAATATTTTATTCGCCGATTTATTAATCGGTTAATATCCCCCCTCTTTCTCATATCAGATGCGGGACTAAACTTTTTTCCCAAACGACACACGACCTTTGCGACACCGGGTTCACCAAAGCACCGTCGCAACTTCCAGCATAAGACCATCCATCGCCATCGGAAAGAAAAACTCCATTTAATAATTAAATGGATTATTTTATTGGGCGCCGGAAAATGTTCTCGGAACAGTAGCGAAGTGAGGTACGACTGACGGGTCGACGCGCTGAGCGCGTGGTTCGAGATTTCGTCTGAATCGGAGGTCGTATGGACTCCCGACGGTCAGAAACGTGGAGTACCGGGAGCGAGAGAGAAAATCCGAGGGTGTTGCGTAAACCTGCCATCCAGGCCAGCCTGTATAAATACCACCACTCCCCCTAGCCATTTTAGGGTTTCCCCTAACACAAAATTGCATCCACCCCCTGAAATATCCTAGATCTGCCTTCTAGTCCCCAGATCCCCGAAATCCTATCCATCTCATCGTTTCTAGCCGTCAGATCTGGAGGCAGCCGCTCCAGATCGCACCACGTCGCCCCACAGGCCTCCCATCGCAGCACCAGCCCGGTTCGGGCCCCGTAGGGCCCTGGAGCCGCCACCGCCAGGCCCGTTCGGCCCGGATCTCGCGCCGCCCGAGCCACACCGTCGCCTCATGCCGCCCGACGCCGGTGAGTAGCGCCGCCGCCTTCGGCCGCCACCACAGCCCTCTGGTGAGATCGCCTCGTCGCCCCTCCTCCTCTGTACTCCCCTCACCCGCCTCTCGCCTTCTCTCCACCACAGGTCTTCGCCGGAAAGTCGAGGAGCCCGCCGCCCGCACCATCGGGATCGGGCGAGCAAGACGCACCGGCCAGGTGGGCTCGCCGGCACCGCACCCAACGGCCCGACTCAACCCCGCGGCCCAAATCCCAGCGCTCCTCGGCCCCGTGGCCCATCACGCATCCACAACCCACATGCTCGTCTCGCCCTGAGCGGCAGAGGACTATCCCTCGCCTCCCAGCCTTCATGGGCCTAGCTCGCTAAGGTGAGACAGTGACCTCCTTTTTTTCTGATATCTGTTGGGCTCGGCCCATTTGCCTAGCCATAGTTTTGCGCCCTGGGCGAGATTTATTATGATGCGCCCCTCTGGTTAGGCCTGGTAGTTGTAGTTTGAGTCCAGTAATGTTTTTTTTGCTTTCCTAGCCTTTTTTAATTTGCAGATTGTGTTATATTTTGCGATGCCCGTATCTTTTTAACGGTAGCTTGGATCACGACGCATAAAACATGAAACTTTCTTAGAATTTCGTGTAGAGTATTAAAATGTTGCCCTTTGCCATGTTTGAGATTGTTTACATGCTGTTTTCCTGCTAATTACATGCCATGCCACTGTAAAATGTAATTGCAATAACTTTTTAACCGTTGCTCCGATAAAAATGTTTCTTACATGTAACTTGATTAGAACTAGAAGTGTTACCCGCGCATTTGCGCCGCTAGAATATTTTCATCTTTGCATTTGTGTATTTTATATATCATTATCGGTAAAATGTATTTATACCATTGCATTCACATATAAAATTATGTAAACACGTATAATCAAAATGCATCATAGAAATATGTTTCTCAACCAATCATGTGTTCACAACCACACTAATATTTCATCATAATAAATTCTACACTGGCCTGTGTACAAATATCATTCAGAAGACAGAAAATAATTTAAGTAAATATTAGGAACATTACTAAATGTTGACGGAATTCATTCACTAAGGGGGTGGTTTTTGGATTACGTTTTCGTCTTCACCGAGCTTTTAAATTCAAGTATTTGTAGTGTAAAGAAAATATTGAAGCTCACAGAAAAATTAATTGTCAACCAATAAAATCCTAAGTGCATTAGGGTGATCGTGAGTATTTAGTAACGACACTAAAACTAAACGGGAGAGTCCAAAATTAAGTGTGATAGAGCTTGAGTAGAAAAAATGGATTGTGGTCCGTGACTTGCTATTATGCAAAGTTTTTAAATTATTTACATGGACATTTTTATCATTTTTAAATTTCTTATGATGTACTATAAAAGATTAAATATAGGAAATGGTGTCTTTCATATAAAACTCGTTTGATCTCTTCCTCTGTCTCTATACCGATTGGTGCCCATTATTGTTTTTATTGGACTTTGTTAAAAATAAGAATCATACATGAGAGTTGGTCCGAAGCAAGTTTACTTTTTCATGTAATTAGGGGATAGAAATGGTGATAATATATCTGGCTTCCTAACATGATTGGATGGAAGCTGTATTCCCTTGTCTTAATCTATGCATACCTGATGCGGTATAACTCCTATTTCTATTTCTATTTCTATTTCTATTCAAGTTTTTCTCTCGTGGTCGAATATTTTTATTTATATAGACAGTTTATATTTCTTTACAATCGTATGTGTGTGTAATAATTGTAAGTTTAATCGCGACTATAATGACTAAAATCAATGGTATATACATGTTCAAGTCTGTTGATAATAAATTATCTCATTTAACGGAAAAATATAATATCCTATCGTTGCTTGTATCCCTCTTGTATTAGTTTTCTAATTGTATGTATTTTCATGCTTATGCAAATGCAATGTAGGATAAGTTTTCTCTAGAAATATAAAATTTAATTATTAAAATCAAACCATAAATTTAATGCAATGTAGGATAAATTTTCTCTTAGAATCTGAAACTTGACTATTATAGTCAAAGCATCAGTTTAATTTACCATATGTGTACATGTACATACATGGTGAGGACTCGTGCTAATCTTCTTTTACGTGAGGATTCTTCTTAAGTTCTTTATTTTGCCTTTTGACTTAAGGAATGTTTTTTTTGAAGGAATTGACTTAAGGACTCTTGTAGTAACAAATCAGTTCAAGTATTTTTTTTTTGACGGGAAAGACTGGTTCAAGTTTTTTTTAGGGTACCGGTTCAAGTTACCATACGTGCCCATATACGTGGCCAGGAATCTTGCTTACCATATGTGTCCATGTACGTTTTTTAGGCTAATGTGCCCATGTACGTGGTCAGGACTCTAGCTAGTCTTTTTTATACGTCGTGATGACTTGCATTTTCCAAACGCTAGCACCTTTTGCCACGTATATAATTAATACCATTAGGCAATCTAAGCTGTTCATTAAGTATTGTTTAATCTGAGCCGTTCCTTTTCTATCGTTTTAAGTATATAATTAATAGATAGTTCTATTGCAGTCTGCATTCCTCCTTTACAATATTACTTTGTCTTTTGTACATGGATTATAAATATTTGGTGCATTTACTTAAGGAGAATATATTGTTCAATAAAGGTATTATCTTATTTTATTATTCAATTCAAGTTGGATAATGGTATTTTCTTATACATAGTTTATAAAATGTAAATATGATCAACTCACATAATATGTAAAATATATCTGATTTATTAGTTTTTTAATTGATGGCAGAAGTAATTCCTTTATTGCATGCATTACATGCAATTAATACAAATTGTTTCAGATTGAATTAATATCATAGCTAACGTGGTTCCTAATACATGTTTATCTTTTACATTATTTTTATCTCAACCAATATGATTTTAGCAGATTATTTAGCCCATGTGGGAAACTGTTATGGCTAGCCTTTTATTTTTTTACTTTTGCGAGAGATGGGTAGTATTTTCTCTTTTCTCACCACCCCTCGGTCGCCGGACCAGTTAGCTCCTTATACCATATATTACTGTGGTGACCGGTTTGAATCAACATGATATCCGTAGCTGAATGGATTCTATAGATTTGCACAATGGCGAGTTTTTCGAGCGATAGAATTACCATTGCAAATCAAACTCATCGAACATACATGATTATTAGTATGTGTGTCGATCTCTCCTCTCCCAAAAATTTTCAGAAATAAAATTTGACTCGATTGATCATGTGTCACTCCATTAGTTCATCCACACAATTATGACAACAAATTAACTCATCAAGCATAAATTATCGGGATATTCATATGTTCTCCTAGAGTTTGCGGTTTTTCTTTTATGGTATAGCTAATATGATATGTTCCATATTTTGCAGTCAATATATTGTTGTTATTCTCACATGTCCAATCCATGTACTTTTTGTAAATCTTAGTGGACAAAGTTTTTCAAAAAATAACTACATTTTTTACTTATGCGCCTTAAATTTGGGAACACATAGGGTATATTTTGTACACATGTACATTGTATATGCTTTCACCTGGTTTTTCTCGTGACTATTTTTTCATGAAAAATACTTATTTCATAATGGATCATTGCCGCATGCTTGTTTCTTTCTGTTGACATTATATTGATTTATTAATTACTTTTCAAGAATAGAAATATTTTTTATGGGACTTAGATGACCATGTATTTTCGATGTCAGCTGTACATTCATGATTTATTATCACAATATTCCATTGCATGCATACTCCATATTATATTAAAATAATAATAATTTGGCAATACTTTTGCCAAACTGTCTTTGTAGGTACGTACATGTAGATTTTTCGTTTTTCATTTTGTTTATAGAGTTTTTTTTATCTGAACGTGAAGCAAAGAAGGATTCCGTATGGACTTTTTTGAACGTATTGAGAAGGAAGTCTGGATTGATACGTTTTTTTTACGTTAAGTCCTATATGTTCGGACATTTTCCTTTGGGCTGCTCGAATTCCAGTCGTAAACTTATATGCGATTGTGTAGGACATAGTTTTTTTACATAGAAAGGCACATGAGTTGGATGGATTTTGTTTTGTAAGACGACTGCCGTATTTAGCAAAACCAACGTGTGGGCATAAGAGTTGGATGAAAGACGTGTTATACTATCTGTACATGACATGTCAAGGTGCTTTTACATGATATATTTATATGTAACGCTACATCTTTAAATCTCAGCCTTTTATCTATAAAATTAGCGGTTCATACAATTTAATCTATGTGGATGAACGTAATGGCTTGTTTGTCTCTTGTTTTAATTATATAATAGATAATTTTATTGAGCTTTGTGATATGCAAAAGTACAAAGAAGTAGATGGTGATATTGTTAAGTTTAAGCTTTTTCCTTTCTCGTTGAGAGATGAAGCTAAAATCTGGTTTCAATCCTTTCCTAAGAATAGCATAGACTCTTGGGATAAGTGCAAGGATGGTTTTATTGGGAAGCACTACCCCCTGCTAAGATTATCCAATTGAGGAGTTTTATTATGAATTTTAAACAATTGGATAATGAACACGTTGCCCAAGCTTGGGAACGCATGAAATCTCTTGTTAAGAATTGCCCTACGCATGGTTTGACTACTTGGATGGTTATCCAAACTTTTTATGCAGGTTTGAACTTTACCTCGCGGAAATTGCTAGATTCGGCCGCGGGAGGAACCTTTATGTCAATTACACTTGGTGCTGGCAAAAAACTTCTCGATGAGATGATGACCAACTATTCCCAATGGCACACCAAAAGAGCTCCAACAGGTAGGAAGGTAAACTCTGTCGAGGAGATCTCCTCCCTAAATGAAAAAGTTGACTTGATTATGTCTCTACTTACCAAGCAATCTCCTATTGAACCTCCTGATGTTTCTTTAAATTCTTTGATTGCTTAAGATCAAGTAGATGTGAACTTTATATCTAGAAACAACATTCTCATCATTTCTGGGCGTCTAGTGCCCAGATCCCCGAAACCCTAACCATCTCATCGTTTCTGGCCGTCAGATCTGGAGGCAGATGATCCAGATCGCGCCACGTCGCCCCACAGGCCTCCCACTACAGCACAATCCCGGTTCGGGCCCCGTAGGGCCCTGGAGCCGCTGCCGCCAGGCCCGTTCGTCCCGGATCTCGCGCCGCCCGAGCCACACCGTTGCATCACGCCGCCCGACGCCGGCGAGTAGCGCCGCCGTCTACAGCCGCCACCACAGCCCTCCGGTGATCTCGCCTCGTCGCCCCTCCTCCTCTGTACTCCCCTCACCTCCCTCTTGCCTCGCCTCCACCACACGTCGCAGCCGGCAAGCCGAGGAGCCCGACGCCCGCGCCACGGCCGACTCGGGCCGCCACACCCCGTCGCCACGGGACCTCTCCGCGAGGCTCTCCACCGCGCACCCCGGATCCTCCCTCCACTGCACTAGATGTGGGCCGCCTCGCCCTTGCCGCGCCATCGTCGCCGGCCGGAAACCGTCGCCGCTGCCGTAGCTAGGTCAGGAGGAGCACGACCGGACCGACTTCCTCCTCCTCGCCCACGTGGTCCGAAACCCCACCGGCCCAGCGCGCCTCCTCGGCCCGCTGCGCCCTCTCGACACGAGCGAGATCTGGTTATGCCTCGCCCGCCCCGTCGGTTGGGCCTCAGCCCGCCTGGTGAGGAGCCCCTTTTTTCCTTTTTTTGTGCATGTTGGGCCGGCCCGTAAACAGTGTAGCGCTAGTGTGCGATATATATCATTTTGAGCTCTGCTCTGTTAATCCCACTTCAGTACAGTTTCGGCCCGGTAGATGCTTTAACTTTTTTTCTGTTATTAATATTTGGCAGATTATCATTGTAACTTGCGGTAGCAATATCTTTTCAACCGTTTGTCGGATCGAGGCACTTTCTGCATGTAACTTGCTTAGAATTTCGTGTAGATTCATAAAATTTCTCCTTTTCCATGTTTTAACTTGTCTACATGTTGTTTACCTTCTATTTACGTTGCATGCCACCGTAAATGGTTTCTTTAATAACTTTAACAGTTGCTCTGATAAAATTGTTTCTTACATGTAACTTGACTAGCTTTTCGTGTAGATCATGAATATGCTGCTCTTGCTTGATAATAAAAATAATAAAATATTGTTTAGGGAAGAACAGTACTAAAATCTTAATTATCACGGGGTAATTATTATTGTGCCATGTTGAGGAGTTTTACCCGCTTAACTTGACTCGTATAGGTAGATTACTTATGTTTCACCTCTTGCCATGATTGTGTGACATGCCATGCTTGAGTGAGATGCCATATTAACAACATTTTCTCATGTTGTGTAGCTAAACAACTTGAACCGTGATAAATGTGCGGCATCATCGTGTGTGACGAGTACCTCACTTAACCTGTTAGTAATCGCTCTCGACGATAGTTGAGATACCGTAGTGCGTTGTCTCATGTTGCCTTCTTTTTGATGCTTGATCGTGATTGCTTCATAGTAATAGATGCTTGCTCGTCGATTTCCTTTTCCAGTGTTTCCTTCTTGTGTGCTAAAACTTCCTTTTCCAGTGTTTCCTTCGCGGGTACCTCTCGGAGACGATGCGAGCTTACGATCGGCTAAAACTTCGGTTTTGTTTTCTCATCAGGTAAGGGGCAGCATATATCATGCTTATAACTTTCAGCTCACTCGCGCCTAGGTGTATGATAGAATGATTGCTTGATCCTATCACTTCATATTCATGCCTCTCAAATAAACCCAAACAGCAATGTCCCCCACATCCCATCAAACCTTGTTCGGCTATGTTACTATTGCTCGTTGCTCAGCCACTGCTTAGTATGCATACTAGGATGCTATCAGCTGTTATCCTGTTACTCCTTGGATTGGGCTATCACATTATTATATTGTTGTGGATGATATGATTATTATAATGTTGACTATACTTGACGAAGGATGGAAGGTCTAGGCTATCCCGCCCCAACGTTTTGTTCCATTCGAGTCACCTAGGACCCGAGTTCTGGGTATTGTGTCTCTTGATGAGCATGCCTAACCACGTGTGGGATGCTATGGGGTCCCCTCTTCTTACCTACCTAGCTTCAAACATTTCTAGTGGTGGCCCAAGCTGATTTACCATTTGAAAATGTGTGTGTGACTGGTGAGCTCCTAGCAGATTTAAAACAACTCGGGCCAGCGAAGACATGGTTTCTCTTGTTGGTCCACCCCAGGGAGCTAGGGGGATGCCCACATGGTTTGGGTAGCTAACCTGACCTCGTCCAGACGGTAGAGGCCAATTCAAGAGTGCGATCGGCTATTGAGTTGGATGTCGACTCACCGGGGCCATCCGAATTTGTGCGTTGTTAGTTAGAGGGGCCTGTCGTTCCGGATCTCTCGGGACTAAGTCATAAAATGGCTGCCTGTGATGGGTAAAAACTGAGACAGATGGGCGTCTGTGCGGAGCCTTGTAATGGGAAGTTGGTACACCCCTGCAGGGTTAAATCTTTTAGAGAAGCCGTGTCCACGGTTATGGACGACTTGAGACCTACTCCTTGTTCATAGACAACAACAACTAATATGATCTTAATAAGTTGATCAATGTGTGTGTGCCTTGACTGCTTCTTCTTCGTCGGGATGCGAAGGGGAGGACAAGGACATGATAGGTGTTATGTTTGCGTAAGTAGTTGTTAGCAAGACTTGTTGGAGGCGATTCATCATTGAATGCTTGGTTCTCATCTTACTCTAAAATAAACTATTAGCCACTCATATACTGCTAGTGCGTCTGCAACCTCACCACTACCCCCATCTTACCCGTGAGAAGTTAGTTACAAGACTTTGATATAGCTCACCCCTTCTTTTCTCTTTTACGCACGTTATGCAAACGATCTTGGACTTCAGAGGAGCTTGGCGACCCTTCTTCTGGACGCCTTCATGGAGACTCGACGACGACTAGTTAGGTGGATCCCAGCGGAGAGCCTGGAACCGTGTGGTTACGGGAATGGTGTGTTTTACCTTTGCCACTAGGCATTTGATTGTAGTCTGTACTCAGACAGGTATCTTTCGCTGATGTAATGTATTTAAGGTAGTTGTATGCCGATTCTATGAGATGTTGTATCCTTGTAGCTATAATGTTGTGATATCATGTGTAAATCCGGGGCATATGGCTTCGTCATATGTCGCGGTGGGACAAATATGTGCTTCGTCCCTGTATCTTGATGGAAACATCTAGATCTGGAACAGTACCACATATCGGGCCTTACAACTACAAAGTCGGAAGTATTCAGATCGAGCCGTCTTTTGCCAGATTGATTCTGGCTTTATGACCCCTTGTCGTTTCTATTTTTTAACTGGGTGGCTTTATCTTCTTCTGGATCGGCTTCCTTGGTTTTGTCAGAATCGGCATACTTGATGACCGCGTTCATGAGCTCTCCTATGTTGCTAACCATCCTCTTGAGTCGGCCGAGCTTGTGTACTAGAAGCTCAAACCTGCAGTTTCTTTCCAGAACGATTACTGTTGTATGCGCAGTGATGGTATCCTAAGAGTGGATTATATCTGCGACTCGTCGTGCCCAGTTCAGGGCCGACTCTCGTTCTTTCTGGACGCAGTGCTCCAAGTCGACTATTATTTTAGCTCGCCGACACGTCCCTTGGAAATTCTTGACGAACTTCTCTCTGAGATCCGTCCAAGAGGTGATGGAATTCTCTGGGACAATCTTGAACCATGTGCGAGCCGGCCCTTCTAACATAATCGTGAAGTACCGGGCGCATACCTCTTCGCCAGCATGAAGCATATCCATGGCAAGGTCATAGTTTTCGATCCAACCCGCCGGGTCCATGTCAGCCATGTAGTTTGGGATTTTGTGCGACCCTTTGAAGCCTAGGGCAAGCGTGTGTTCATCAAAGCCGGCACTAAGCATCGATTGCCCACAGATCTGCTGATGAACTCGGTGTTTGGTTCCTGTGGAGGGAGTTGGGATGCCGGCTCTACATGTTTATTAGTGTTGGGAGCCGGTAGGTCCACGATCCTCAGTCCTCTCGGAGGGGCCCGAGGTATTCTATGGTGGCGCTGGCTGCCTGAGATTGCTGGAACCGGCGATTCTGCTTGCTGACTCACGATTTGATACAGAGTTCCGTGTATGTATGGGACTCCTTCCAAGTACTGTCCCTCCTGCATGATCGTCGTTCTGAGGAAGTCGACAGCTGCACGGGCTACACGGTCTGCTGGGGTGTCTCCCTGAATTGGCGCGTTGGCGAGATACTGAGTTGCCGCCATAACATTAGCCATGGGGTTATCAAAGTGATGGGGAGGCGTATGGAAGCGATCTTGGCGTGGTGAGGGAGCCGGCTGTCTGGGAGGTGCAAATCCTGGGGGAGTCGATTGGTCAGGACTGTTGAATAGCGTTTGCCCTTGAAAGTCGAGAGGGAACCGACTCACGTGTCTCTGCAGACGTGTATAACCGAGGCTCACCCGATGAGCATCTATCAGATCCGACTCTCCCCGGAGACGTGTAGCCTCCTGGACGAGTCGGGCTTCTTTTTCCATCATCTATTCCTTTTCGATGTTGGCTTCTGCTCGCAAGTTCGCTATCCGGTCCTTGAGCTCGTTCACCCTTGTCTGCCAAGCCTCCTGATTCTCAAGCGTCATCGGTACTTCCAAGGCCTCATCGAGGGAGGTTAGAGCGTCCGTGAGGGCTTGGACTCTAGTATGGACTTGTACTGATGGACGGGCTGCTGGCTCCCTATTTGTATTAGGAGCCAAAGCGGCTGATGACTCCGCGCCTTGGTGTTGGGCTGGCTGGCTCTGTAGTCCTCCAACTTCGGCCATGAACACCGTGGCGCAATATGGAGGTTCAAAGCGAGGGTAGTCCGGGTTATACTCTGGCATAGCAGTGCCGAGTCTGCTGTTCGCCATGGACCAGATAGACCATTCGTCTGAGAAGCTTTCCTCGCTTGGATGTGAGTTGGCATCGGTCAGATCCTCCGAAGCGTCGTGCATTGGGGACTCGACAGAGTGCTCCGACTCTGGAGACTCATCAATGAATCCGATAAAGGTGTGTTTGGAGCCGGCGCATCGCCGACTCGAAGTTTCAACAGGTACTTCGGGATCCGGCTCTGGCTCAGATCCGTCTATCTTGCCGATGAAGATGTGGATGGATCCGATCGGGACCCGATATCCTGATTCGACAGAATCGGCTTCAGGGCCCCAAGTGGAGTCGTCGATGTAGAGCCTCCCACACCGGCTTCTGGTGATCCGTCCAGCAACGAATCCCTCCATGCATTGTAGATCTCCCTCCAGAATCTCAACACCTGCGAGCGCAGGCCCCACGGTGGGTGCCAACTATCGTGGGAAAGTCACAACACATGTCCGAAGAGTCGAACTTAACATGGGACCTTTTCTGCGAGGAGATTTCATGGAGAGAGTCGACATTGAGAAGAGACTTGGCGTTTTACCCAGGTTTCAGCCCCTCTTTGTCTCGAGGTAAAAGACTACTCCTGCTTCCTCTTATTGTGGATTCCGACTCTCGAAAGAAGAGTCGATTTGATCAGTTACAAGAGAGTCGGTCGTAAACTTAGTCTCGATGAGATCTAGGTTACGCCGACAAGTGTCTAGTCCTATCTTAGGCTAAAATTATTCTCTGGCCCTGGATCCGATGGACCTCAGCTTATAAAGGCGCCGGGTCCCGGGATATCCATGAGTCCGACTCCGACATGAGGTAGAGTCCTATTCTACTTTACAAATATGCTATGTACTATACAAGGCAAGTCGAATTCCTTCTACGGCTTCGATCTTTCTTTCATTGACTCAATCGGCCTTGGGCCTGGTCTTCCTTTAGTGGTCCTTCAGTAGGCGAGTCGGCCCATAGTCCTAATGTTGGGTCATAGGCTTGGTCTATCCCCCCGACAAAGACCCCGCTGATCAGTAGGCCGGGCCAGTACTTGCCACATCGCGACTTCACTCCCGATGGTTCCATGCACGGTGCATGATTGAAAGTTAACCACTAACGGATGCGTTAGGGTCGTATTCAGTACTTAAACTAGTGGCATTGATCCTGTAAGCCCTGCAACGGCCTGGACCTTGCTTGACACTAGTCGTATCCAAGCTCGTGTCAAGGGACGCGAGCTTGATTGGGCTACTGTGGTATTTTCCGCTAGCGCAATTTACCGAGGCTCGACCAGTCGAGTGCCTTGGGCCCTTTCAGCTTATCATCCCTCGAAAAGCTATTTCTTATAAAAAACAAGCGATGACTCACAACAACACGACATGCACTCCTAGGCTAATTACGGTTTTGAGACCCTGCGCGACTCTTCGAGTCCCCATGCACTCGGGGGATAATGAAGAGGGGGTGTCCCCATGACTCCTACGGATGAGGGTACGTAGTGCGTGTCAAGACAGAAGGCCCGCCAGAAGCCTCGACTGGCCCACCCGAAGCACCGACGGTTGCACCGACATAGGAGTCCACGACATTATTGAAACCAGGACTTGGCGTCCAAGACTAAAGCTAGATTAGGCAATTACCTCTGTCAAACTAGATGGACTCCTTGTGACCCAGCCTAGTATATAAAGGCTAGGAGAGGGGACGTCTAGGGCATCTAATCTCATATCAACTCCTCCGGTCTCGATTGATCTCGCCTTGACTTCCACTGTAATTGCCTCCATCAAAATACAATAGAGCAGGAAGTAGGGGGTTTTCCCGATCGAGGGCCCTGAAACCTGGGTAAATCCATGTCTCTTGTTAACCGACGAGCATCGCCAACCTGCACCTCTCTCTACGATCTAAACCCTGGGTACCGTACCATGCGATTTGCCGAGGTCGATCCTTGTCACTCGCGCACCAAAATCCTGCATCTCCTTCCCTCTCCTAGCTGCCTCCTCCTCGCAATGTGCGATAGTGATTCCGACTCATTGCCGACCATTCCGCTGGCCTCGCGGATACACCATGAGATGAGAGCGGCTAAAAAGCTAGCGTAGGATGAGGCCATCATGTCAGAAGCGTTCGAGGCCTCGTACAGGGCGGCACTATTGACTGCGGCCTCCGAGTCCCTCTTGGAAGCGCCTGGCATCAGCAGGGAAAACTACACTATCCTTGTATGTGAGTCAATGGAGAAAGTCGCCGATGAACTCCTGGTGGAGAGGAACATTGAGATCGCCAAGGCCCAAGCGGCAACGAGCGTGGCTAGACACTAAAAAAGCAACGATATCAGTTGACGGGCCATTTGTGTCATGGTAAAGCATTTTTCGTCAATAATGATACGCTAGCGACGGTTTTCCTCCATCAATCAACCCATCACTGACGCGTTGTCAAAACACTGTAAATATCGACGGTACCACTTTTTTCGTCGTCTAAGATTGTTTTTTAGGTGTCGTTATCCAGTTCGTCAACAATGTTAATCTTCGATGACGGGGTAAACTTGTCACCTACTATGCTTCCCCCCGTCACGGCAGTGTCTTTTAGTTGACGATAATGCCGTCGACAATAAGCGTTTCATTTGTATTGCTGGTCAAACATGCTGTCGTATGGGCCCAGTTGTTGCTGACTTGGCTTCTTCCATGTGGGTCCTATTGACTGTAATCACGGGTGGACACGTCAACACTAAACTTGCCGCCAGGTACTGAAAACGGTCAATGTTAGCTTACATGTGGGACCAGAGAAATGTGACATGATTAGTTTCTGTCACAATTACCGTCCCCGATAAACAAGCCATAATTTCTGCATAATTACATTTTCTAGTAGAATTTGAAATACATTTCAAATTTCAGGAAAAAAAATAAAAAATCGAAATATATATAATATGAGAAATCAAGCATTGCATAGAAGTTTCATTAATATTGGGATTTGAATATTACAATGAGAACCATGGGATAGAACACTACACATAAGATTCAAACGATGTGCTATGGTGACTCCATGGACTTCCTTAATAGGTGACTCAGCATTGCCTCCATATACATTTGCCTTTTATTAGTGGCAACAAGATTCATTTGATGATCATTGCTGAGACCTTTGATCTCTTCTTGATGTTTGTTTCTGAGATGTATCATTTCTTGCTTCTAGACAAAAATTGTTAACATCATGTTTTTTCTCGAATTCATCTTTGGCCTTCTTTGCATCTGCCTCCTGAGTTGCAATGATGTGTTCTAGCTCAGTGATGAAATCATGGGAGGTTGAATTCTTCATGGAGGTGTCTGAGATACCCATGCTTCATAGTAACGTGCTTGATGAGCTCTTTTCCTTAATAATTTGTACATCCAGATCAGGTAATGTTGTAACATCATGTAGTTCTGGTGTTGTATTTTTCATCCTCTTGTGCAATATGATAAACAGTGTTGTTAGAAAGAAAAAAAAATGATTGTTTGCATAATTTTGCTTTGATGGTACATTCATAGTTTACGTAATTTATAGGAAGTACTTAGATATGGTTTTTGTGTCTGACTAAATCTAGGGTCGTGCTTTGGACTGTCGTTCATTCAAACAAGTCAGCAGTAGATAATTTCTCAATGTTTGTACTTAAGCAGGAGTAGATATATGAACTGGTACAGTACACATTAATACTGCAAGTGATATAATAATCCTAAACAAAGCATTTGCGAAGAATTAGTTCAAATACATACCGTATCTCCGTAGTGCATACCAAATCTTGTACCTCCAGTGTTATTGTTTGTCTTCAAAATAGCTTCTTCTTCTTCTTTGCTGACACATAGTTCCTACAATATGAATCTTAATTTAAGTATTAAGTGTTCAAAAGTACATATTGACAACTTGAAGAGCAAACATAATGTATTACATACATTGGATTGATCGTCACACCACTGGTCCACAAGTATTCTCAATTTTTCCTCATTTAAATAGCCAGGCTTCAACAAAATAGCATGTTCACGAGTATGTTTTTTTTACCTTGTTCTAGTAAGTGTTCCTGAATTCATGATCGCCACCACCTTTCCTCAAAATAGCAACGCACATTTCTGCGGCAAATGTATCCTTCAGGTCAATAGTTGGCTTCCCCTGCAAAAATCATATCGACATTTACAATCTAACATATGCATAACAAGTTTTCATATATGCTACAGATTCATTGGCAATTACCAAAGACATGTTTACCATGTCAGTCAATGTAGATCTTGTGGTAGTTGAGGATGAAGGTACATCAGTTGTGGTGCGCTTCTTCTGTAGTGCCACAGTAGAACCATACATTGCCTGATGGAATGGACTCGAATAGATTAGTTTGTAAACAACAATCTAGCAGTGGTACTAATCCCATGTACACAGAATCTGTACCTGGGTATTTTTTTTTTTAAACTTCCATCATCTTCGTCTTTAAGAACCTGGTAGGCATCATCTGAATCCTTAGAATCCAGATAGATTACGCATGCTGCATTTTTTGTCCTCCGCCATACACACGTTTTCTTGGTACGGATAACAAATGTATAGGACCATCATCGTCAGTTGTTTCGGTCTTACTTATAGCAAAAATCAGCTAAAAAACATGCATCTTGTTAGAACAATATATAATGATACCTCGGATAAAATTTACCAAAGACGATCTAGGCATGGGACGACAAGTCAAGCTGGCCTCGATGCCATGAGCCACGAAAATCACCCTAAGATTTACTTGCCATACTGATCCTAATCCAAAACCTAAAGAAAACCTATAAATTCTTTTGTGCCACGTTGGACATGCGCTTGTATGAGTAACTAAATTGATGTAACCCTACATATATGCGGTACGGATCCTCATGCAAACACGCAATTTGATTCCTTCCGAGAAAGAACTCAGGGTGTGGCGTGAGGCGGCACAGGGGTAGAGTTTTTACCTTTACGATTAGGTTTTGGACCAGGGAGGTGAATAATCCGGACTTTGCCACTTCGCAGATGGTCAGCCAAGACGAATATTGGGTATGGATGCATTTCAGTGCCAAGGAGACTGGATCTGGGGAAGAAGAGGGATGTGAGGGGACAACGCCACTGACGTTATGGGTTAATTAGCTGAACCAGAGATTAGTTTTATATGTTGTGTGTGCAGGTGGGGGTGGGAATGGGCGCCTCTCTTAAATTAGTTGGTGGGAACGAAAAATTTGTGGGAAGCAAAGTGCGGAGGGAGGGAAGGGAGATTTCGGAGCCAAAAAATTGAGGGAAGCAAAGTGCGCATGGAGGGAGCGTGAACTTTGGCCTAGGGGAAGGACATTTTCGGTGGCGAAAATTTGAGGGAAAGAAAATTGAATCCAACAAAAATTTAGTTCTGAAACAGTTGGAGTTTTCTTTATCACACGTGTACTAGCAATTGAGATCATGTGTTTTATTGATGATTGATTTTGAAAAGGTTTTGATTCTCCATGATGGGACGCAAAATTCCACGCTGTCATGCGCAATAGTTCTTCAATGTGTAGGCAACACATATTATATATATATACAGCCGGTCTATTCTGACATCATTGTCAGAATAACTATTCGGACAACATTCCGAACTGCAATAGAAAGCTATGCACACTGCTTCTGTATACGGTTACGAACCGCATTTAAGGTAATGGAGAACTGCATCAACGGTGTAGCGTTTACGACTAGTTTTGATTGTTTCGTTAGTTGATCTTGCGCCCATGATGATCCGCGATGATGTATTGTGTGCTCAAACACGAAATATCGCGAAAGAATCACCGGAATCGATGTAGGTAGCGGAATCGTCTTGGTTCTTCGTCCCGAGTAGTGCCTTGGCATCATTTTCGCGGGGATCACGCTCAATTACGTCGCAAATTCATATTGTTTGTAAGATCGCGAATATGTTTGTGTTAATCTGCGACGAATTGAGTTGCTAATTCTTTCAATTTGTTGGTTAATTCGGCGAATTTTTGCACGTGGGCGAAGAACTCTGCCTCTCGGTCGCGCGATGCGTTCGACTTTGATGCGCGATTACTTGTTGTGATGCAGTGCATTTCTAACGTTGGCATTTTTGTCCCGCGAATTGCGGAGAGGAACTAGGCATATCGAGTTGTTAGTTATTAATTTGGTTTTGACTGGGCACGCTCAACAAGCTGCAATTATTTGCCATATGAGCTGCATTTGATCACTGTCCAAGACTGCATCTGACTATATCTCCGAAGTGCATTAGTGTTTGATTTTTCATCTTGTTTTTCTTGGCGTCAGTTCTGTATATATACGACTGGGTCCATTGCCACCCGTCATATCTTATCCGCCGCGGCTAGTAGATAGTCCCCTCCCCTCCCCCCCACCTCACCCTCGTGTTCCTATCAGATCCGTGTTCTTCCCCTTAACCATATCCTTTTCCCCTAGAAAAATGGATTGCTCGTGCGACTGCTTGGCAAGGATGGAGCCCATGCTGGAGACCTGTGTGTTCTCTGAAGGTTTGGTTCTGAATCACAAGCAGCGGCACATCGCTCTCTATTCCCTTCTGTACTCTCCATTTATTGGATTCAGATCTCCCTTCGTCCACCAAATGACCCACGTTGATGTCAATGATTCATGGGTATGTATGATTCAGCGCTCGTTGTTTGTGTGTATTTATATTTAGCTTAATATTTGTAGCAGGATTCAGTTTTCTGTAGAATTTTTTTTGTTTTGCAGCTGCACTAGTGAACTGCTTTCGCATAGATTCATCGTATTTCCCATCTGATTAATGTAGTAGTGTTAGTTTCTGAAGAAACATATTTTTCGCAGCAGCAGTAGTGAACTGTTTTCATATAGATCCTTATATTATGAAGATTGCAGCAGAATTTAGTTTCTGAAGAGGCATTTTTTTGGTAGTTTAAGTGAACTGCTTTCATATACAGGGTTTTATATTCTTGAAGAAACATTTTTCTGAGCAGCACTAGTGAACTGCTTTCATATATATCTTTCAGCAAAATTAGTTTGTGAAGAAGCATTTTTTAATATTTTTGTGTAATTTAAGTGAACTAATTTTTATATAGAGTTTTATTATGAAGATTGTAAACAACAACATCTGTTGAATATTTCCTGTGTTATATTTTATTTATAATTTTTTGTTGTTGTTTTACAGAAATTTCCTTCTGGTCTAGTCAGGGTTTCAGAAAGTTGTGTTAATTTGGTCTTTGTTAGCAAGAATGGGTATCATAATGTTGACATCATGTACTCTGTCGGCTCTGATGATTGTTCGGTTCTCAAAGATGGCTGGAAGGAATTGGTGGAGGAATTTGGTCTTCGGGCTGGGGATGTTGTCATGGCTATGTTTTATAGGCATACAAATTGTTTGGAAATCAAGTTAAATTTGCTTTAGATCAGTTCTGTTTTATTTTAGCAGCTGCTTGAAAACATTTCGTTGTAATAATGTGTCATACTGTGTGGCATCTAGTTATCATGTAAGTTTGAACGACGAACAATCTTTTTGTGCCCTTTTTTTGTTTTGGAAAAGGCAGTGAAACATTATATTAATATTGTCCACTTTCTGCTGAGAATGGCATTCGTTTTTTGCTTGATATGTTACCTTCTTTTTCGACAAGATTTATAAGTGAAGTGCTTTCAGAGAGAGTTTTTTATGTATAAGATAGTAGACTAGAGTAGGAGTGAACAAGAGTAGAAGTGACCAGCAGTTGAAGAGATATACAGAATGGAAGCACCCACGTAGCTTCATTTTTCCAAGAAGACCACACACGGAACTACAGTTCTAATAAAAGAGGACTGCATCAACCTTTGTTTGTGAACCACTTCAATAACACATTCAGAACTGCAAATTGTTCCTATATACAAACCAAGGGGTTTCTATGCTCATAACAAGAAAAGTACATCATCAAGCAAACCTAAACAACACAAGAAAATATTGTTCCAAAGCAAACTACAACGAAAGCAAACTTTTCTTGACCTATGCAGAAGGAAATAACTCGAGCACTTGTGACATGAACCCCTTTGGTTTTACCAGCATATGGACTGCATCATCAGTTCCACTCGGCCCAACTGGAGTTGGAAGGTGATCCTGCGCTCCCCTTGCCCCAGCTCTCCTTGCCCCAGCTCCCCTTTTCCCAGGATCCCCTCGGGCGCTTCCTGGTCCCCTCCTTTATTGCGCGGGTGAGGCCATTCTACACTGTTGTGATGCGGTTCCATATCTCGAACGCAGTGTAGGCGTCCTTCGCAGCATACTCAATGTGCTTCTTGGTGAGAATGTCATTCCACTGGTTGTGCTCTTCGTTTGTCATCTTGTTCTTCATGTACGCGTAGTAGTCGTCGATGATGGCGGCTGACACATCGCCAAGTGAGTCCAGGTCCTTCGTTCCTTCAGGCACCCTCCAGTTCTCCTGAATGTCGGTGAAGTTGGATACGTACAGGTTGCTCCGCGAAAGCTTTGCTTTGTCCTGGTCTATGTAGAAACCAGCGAACTCGTACCTATGTGGACCACAAGATATTCATTAGCGAACTGCATACAGACGGCAAACAGAACTGCATACAGATGTCAAGGAGATATCCACAGGCCTGCAACTATGTATTACACCGGTATAAAAGAAGTGGTTACTTTGAGTTGGCGAGGAACTTGTCGAAGGAGACGCATCTCTCGCCCATAGTAGCGCATACCTGGAAAAGCAGCACCGCGTGATCCTTGCCTATTGAGAGATGAATCAGGGCAGCGTCCCTCCTTTCAGGTGTGTACTCGACGTCGATGCCGACGACCTTCTCGCGGCAGCCCTGCAGAGCTTCCTTGTAGTCATCGATGTACATCTCCACGGTGCTCACGTCGTTGGTGTATACCACCGTGAGCACTGTCTTGCCGTGCGCCTGGACATCTTTGAAGATCTTGGTGAACGGCATGGCTGGAAAGAGGAGGAACAGTGCGGGGGGGGGGGGGGAATCATAGTAGTTTGTCAACAATCAAGCGTGGGAGCCCGGAATTTAAAGGGGAGCGGCAGCAACATCTGCCCAGCCCACGTTCTTCTTCTCCAACCGACACGGGGAGTGGGGGCGATCGTGGTTGCGCCCGTTGGGATCGTTGTGATCGTGGCCTTAGTGCTTTCTTGAACCGTGCGGATAGAGGAGCAGGTCGCGCGACGTTTCTATTGCGTCTTGAGATCGTAGCCCCGTGTTTTTCGGGGGCGGCTCTTAACGAAGCAACTAAAGAGATTGCAGGCGCACCGCACCACTTTTCTTAACCGAACTGCATCATCAAAATAGATCGAGCCGTTGTTGGTTTCTGTATATGACTTGTGGCAGATAAGGTAGAATTTTTTATTTATGTATAACGCGCGTCGCTGACTTGTGGGCCCGGAGGGAGTCATTAACCCCCCTTCCTCCTCTGCTTCTCTCCGTCCCCTCCTCATTCTCCCCCTCGCCCCCCGCAGGGAAAAAATCCCGCTCGTTCTCGCTGCGGAGAGGGACGACGCCCGCAGTCACCGCCGTTCGTCGCCGTCTGCTGCGCCGTTCCCCTGCTGTTCCGCCGCTCGTCACAGCGTCCCACAGTTAGTCCCCACCGTCTAGTGGCTCCATAGCTATTGTCTCGTCTCTGTCGATTTCGTCGCCGGAAATCGTCATCGGCGTCCCCGATTTGTTTCTAGGGTTAGTTTTTGGAGCGACCAACTTCTTTTGCTTTTTAAACTATCGTTTTCCAGGCTCAAATCGCAACATGCGTTTGTTTTTAAGATAAGGTTGTGGTATTAGCGGCCTTGAAATCCTAGCAATGTCCATGTAGGTTTTTTTTATCTGTATGTGCTCAGGTTTGCTTTTCTAGGGTTTGATTATTATCTGTTGTTGTTTGTAGATTTAGCATGGCTTCTCCTACTTGAAGAAATCCAAGGTTTGGAGGAAAATGTATGTGAACTGCTTTCTCATATCCTTTGTTCTTTTTTTGTCACTATGCTTCAGGATGATTCTTTTATCTTTTTGTTTTTTTGGTAGATAATACAGGTTCTTCATCACCCATTGATGTCTCACCAATCAGCACGGCCGCCCCATCTGGTAATTTACAATGTCTACTTGCCCCTGTCGCCATAAGGTTGTTAGGAAAATCGCACCTCGTGTCAACTTTTTGCTCACCAGGAAGAAGTGATAAAATCTGATAGCACCTTCGTTTTGTTATGGGAGAAATGCATGTATTTTTATTTCTCTCGTATATCAAAGTGTTTTGCATTTTTATATTTTGTTTGTTAATAGCTCGTTTTTCGGTGCAATAGTGCACTGCATTATATATTTTACTTACAAACCTACATGTTTAGACAAGTTTGTGAAATTGATATGAACTGCATCTAGTTAATTGTTTTAATTTTCTTGTCTTGGAATGAACTGCATTAAGTTTTTTTTATATGCTAATGAACTGCATCAAGTTATTGTGTCTCCATAAATCTCTTATATTTTTTTTTGTAAAAGTGCACTGCATTTATGTACATTGCCTTTTTTTCCATATATATGTGGCCCAATTTATATGAGCTGTATTTAGTTTAGTTTTTCCTCTCACACACATACTTTCTTCTACCTACAGTTTTATGTCCTGGTGGGTCTGGTGGTCGGGGTGTTAACTATTTGATTACCCGTTATTTCACAGCCGATGTTGTCGGGGACGGGACATCCGGTCTACCTGAAATTAGCGAAACTCAGTCGCAATCTGTTGATGGAACAGAACCAGTTACTCATGATTGGATGGTGCCCGATCAGATTGCAGCCGACAACGAGAGGAAAAGGCAGAAAGCGATTGCGCTTGGTAATCGTTTCGAGAAGGAACACAAGGCGAAGCAGGATCAAAAGGCGAAGCGACTAATGTTTGATGAGGGCAAGGATATAGGAAGGAGGATTGCAGACTCAAATAAGTCTGCTAAGTTTGCCCCTTCAAAGAATAATGTGAAGAGAAAACTCAACACTGTTGCAGAGGAAGACTTAATCTCTCCACGGCGCAGTCTCCGGGTTGATTACTCAAAGAGTCCCAATTACGACGAGGTTCAAAGAAAGCGGCCAAGTGCTGACGATTACTCTGGTGTTTATTTTGATGGCCCATTCAAGCGTGCACGCGGAAAGGCAGCTGCAGAAATGCTTGACAACGACTCTGGTGAGGACGATTCCGACGGGGAGGATATTGATGCTACGAAGGTATCTTGCTGTTTGTCACTCTTTTTGCTGATGTTTTTATTGCTTCTTTTAAGTTGTCTCCTTTTCACATGAGCCACTGATGTGAAATGCATTAGCTTTTGAGTTGTTTCAGCGCGAGTCTTATGAGTCGTACTATATGCGCGGAGAGCACTGCATTGTCTAAATGAAACCTAGCAGTTTTACACTAGGTTTTAATGTAGTATATATGCAACGCACCGCATTTTTGTATATGAGTTTGTTTAAGGGGAGGTTGGGGGGGGACCCCCCCATATTTGGTATAACAAAAAATAGAATTGTAAACGTGAAGACGAGATCCCACTAACACACACTTAGCTGCGCTCATTTTTTTCATTTTATTTTGTTGATCTAAGTGTACTGCACTATTTTTTTACATGTTGTGAACCGCATTGTAGAAATGGAGGAAATTTTTTACTATATCTAGATCATTGATTTTTTTATAACTGCATTACTTACTTTTTTTTCTATATCAGCTTATGTATGAAGAAGAGAATTGCATTTTAATACCACATTTTCATATCATCTTGTTTTATATAGAAGAGAACTGCATTTTTTAACAACTCACTACTAACTCATTTTCTTTTTGTTACATAAGAGAACTGAATTCTCAAGATAACATTCAGATGCTAATGTGAACTGCATCTTTATTTCTTTTTTTGTAGATTGCCAAGAGTACCAAAAGGAAGAAGTCCGAAGACGATTCTACGGGGGAATGGCGATTCAACAAGACTGCTCATCTGTCTATTTCAAATGTATGTAAAGCCGTTGATTTGTTGAAGGAGACACACAGAATTTTGGTTCAGCTAGCAGGTTTCGGAATTGTCTTCACTCTGAAAGTGAAGAAGAACGCGTGTCGTGTGCTTATGTGCAAGTTGATGGGAAAGATCAACCCCGAGACGATGAAACTAGATTGTGGGCCAAACAAGGTTCTGGAAATAAATCGTGAGGTTGTTCATCACATTTTCGAGTTCCCTATGGGTACTCGCATCGCTTCCAGGCCTGCCAAAAGCGTCCATGATGATTCTCTGGCTACTCAGAAGGACGAGCTTGGTTTTAACCGCTCTCGTAGCATAGATTTAAGACCTTCTTAGACTACTCGACAACTTGGTTAGCGATCCTGCGAAGGTTGATATGGCTGTGAAGGTTTTCTTTCTCATTGTTTTTCAGAGTTTGCTTTTCCCCAGCCCTGCAACTCGGTTGTCCAGGGTAGCTGCCATGGTTGAAAACCTGAACTTTGATTCCATGGCTCAGATGGACTTTTGCCAGCTAGTTGTTGATGAGCTGCAGGTTGTAGTGTACAAGTGGAATTCTGAAGGGAGCAAGAAGAACTATGCTAAGGGTTGCACCATCTTGCCCCTGTTCATGTACCTCGATAGCTTGAATCTTCGCAATGTATCTGTTATGCATACACGCACGCCACGTGCTGAAAATCTGTCCCATCAGGAGTTGAAGAAGATTCACAACGCTGACATGATTGTAAGGGGAAAGATACATCTGGATACCTACAAGTTTGGCAAGTTGCATGTATGTTCACAATTTTCAGTTTCTTTATGTTTTGTCATTATCTCCTTATTTTTTTTCGACATGCTAAATGTGAACCTCTTACATTCTTACATGTGCATTGCTTTCTTTTTTGTGTTATTTTTGTTCAGTGGAAGGCGATAGGGGACATTGTGTACAAGCACACTGCAGCCGCTGAACTGCATCCCAGCTTTTGTGAGCCTCTTGCTAGGGGTTCTCCCATCCGGCGGCTTGATGGTGTTGCTAGGGGTTCTCCACTTAGGCGGGTTCATGGCGCTGCTCGGGGGTCCCGCTATCCGAATTCACACCCCTGTTTGACAGGTCCATGGTTGTTTCTACAAGTAGCCTCCGACGGCAGAACATTGAACTTCAATCTGGAGCAGTTTGCTTGTAGTCTCTGCGGTCAAAATTTGCATTTTGCCGCGCGTTCCGTGTGTACCTCTTTAATATGTGCTCCTAAGGTATCTTGTCCACCCGCAGCTGATCTAACATGCAAACGATGTGTACGCAGAACAGGCCTGCAACAAATATTCATTTATTTTTGGTTGTCAGTGTGAGCAAACTTCAAATAAATATGTAACAGAGAATTCAGGGTTTGTGAACTGCATAAAAAATATGTACTTTTTTGATTTTTATTCTAGTGAACTTCACTAAGTTTTTTTTTCATATCTTGCCACGAGAACTATGTGAACTTCATTATGCTTTTTTGTGCCTATTTCTCGTCTCACTGACCTGTGTGTGTCCACAGTTTGCATTCACATTCATAGATACCGTTCGTCACATCAGCGACAACCTGGAACTCATGTCTCGCCCAGTCAAAATAATCAGACTGGTTGTAGTGGCGCACCAAATACTTTGTTGGGTTGTCATGGGACTGCTCTGATCTGAATGCAGTGCTGTGGTAGTGCGTTTGCTTGAAGTCAGCAAAGACTGCCCTTGTGTAAATCCTGGATAGTTGAACCTCGAAACCAAAATGAGTAGTAGTTTTAATTCCCGCTTGCGAAACAAAGAATCCAGTCAGTTAGCTGTTTTTGGTTAACAAAAAACATAATTGATTTTGTATACAGAAGAGAACTGCATTTTAACATCACACTTTTCATCTCATTTTTTGTTCATATGGAAAGAGAACTGCATTTTTTAAGTTCAAAGAAAAATCAGTAGTGAGTCTGAACCGCGTATACAAGCTTAATAAGATTTTTTGTACCATACCTTGTTAGCCATGGTCTCTGCATGCTCGTTGCCCTTCCTCGTCTGGATGCATCTGTCCACCTGCGACGCAAATATGTGTAGGTCGTGTCTTTCCCTGAAAAAGTTTCTCTTCAAGATCCGGTTCATGCTTTCACTTCTCTGTGTCGACGTCATCCGTGCACAGAACACCTCCTTGTAATAAGCTGATATCCATTCTTCTCAGTCTGTCCAGAGCGCCTTTATAATTTCATCATTCTGTAGGTTATACTTCTCCATGAGGTCACGCCAAGCGCGTTCAAACTCCGATGGCATCAATGGATGGTCGAGAACTGATGTCAGCTCATCTTTGAATGTCTCGTATGCTTTGTACAGCAAGGACAGATGATCCTTGTATTTCTTCAGTATATGCCAACGGCATAACTTGTGAAGTGTGCCTATTAGTGTACTCTTTATCGCTGCATCCATGGAGGGGCATTGATCTGCATGTCTTTTTGAAAACAAGCAGCCAGTTATTTTGAGAGAACTGCATTTCTTTTTTTTTGCTTTTTCTCCGTTTTCTTTTTTGTTTTTTGGATGTAAGAAATGGACTACAAAAAAGCTAGCATTGAACTGCATTTTTAGTTTACCTGTCAGTATGCAGATTGGCCGCTTGTTGTTCATGCAACGCAAGAACGTCCAGAACACCCACTCGAAAGATGGTATTGTTTCGTCTCTGACGAGCGCCACCGGAAATATTGTACTTTGTAGGTGGTGGTTTACTCCAACGAACATGCCCAGAGGCATGTGAAACTTGTTGGTCTTGTATGTCGTGTCGAACGTGACACAATCTCCAAAATCTTCATAGGAACCCCGGCAGCTTGCGTTCGCCCAGAAGATGTTTTGCACACGGTTATCGGCATCTTTGTTGTAATCATAGAAGAACTCCGGATTTATTTCCTGCATCTTCTCAAAGAAAGCTAGCAGTTTCTTCACATCGTCCTCAGTTTCCTCCTTTGCGAACTGCTACTTCCTGCAGTTTGAACGCAGAGCATACCTTAGCATTAAATAAGGCACAGAAATGCACAAGCGAACAGCATCAAGTAGAGGAGATATCAACTAGTTTAATGTATGTACTTGTTCACCCAGTCACGGCTAGTGCGCGCCATCTATTGTAGCCCTCCTGACATTCTCGATAGGGTCAACATCATCTGTGTGTGTGTCAGGTTGTCGATCTACATGTCCTTTACTAGTTTATCAAGCAATGGATCATCCCTCTTATGCGAGTGCAAGTGCTGAAGCATAGCTGGGCTTTCAACCATTTTTTGGTTGTGATTGAGCTCAACATGTGCTATCACAAAGACATCCTTGATATTTTTCACTCTTATTTTCACCTTGCAGCCAGTTATTTTCTTTTTTTATCTTGCTTTCTGTCATAGTTGCCCTCTCTTGAGAAAACTATGTAGTTGTTCGTCATGTGCGTCCCCATTTTTCGTGTGCCGAATCCTGCATGCCTCGCATATGTGTTGTAGAACTCGTGTGCCGCTGCGAAAGAGGTGAACTGCATACGTTTCGCAGGCACAAGTTCTTGCAGCAAGTTCTTGTTCTGCACCGCAACATGAAAATGATTTTCTTTTTGTTAACGAAGAATGCGCAGGCTCAAAAATATTTCATAAGCGAACTGCTGCAGTAAGTCAAGGAAGCTTGCATGTGTGTACTGCTTATTCTCCATTGGTGTTTGCATCTCATTAATGTTTATTGGGCATGGAGGAGTTACAACAGACCTGTGTAATCGAGGATCTCGAGGAGGCCGAAGTGATGAAAACTGTACTTTTCTTGTTTCCTGTGTCTTTTTCTGATCCGGGTGCTGATCCATTTGATGTGTGGCAGGCGGCCTTGGCGGAATCCCACTGTTTCTGTGTCGACAAACCGGTTGCTCCCGAACCGGCTCGTGTTCAACATTGGTTTCCGGAGGCGCAACATTGTTTTGTGGAGGCTCAATATCATCCACTCTTATTTGCTGAACAAATGTTTCAATAATGTCCGTGTACCTTGGTTGTATAACTGTTATGAGTTGCTCTTCATCGTCGTCCCGCTGCGCATGCTCCCACATGTATATCAGATCATCGTCCTCCTCATCTTGGCCGCTATGTTCTATTCCGCCTTCATCTTCGTCCTCTACATCTTCCTCCGCTGAGTATGCAGTACTGTTTGTCGTGTTGAAAAAACCTCTAGGTATCTCTGGTGTTATCCATGCGGCCATCTCCCACTCTTCTCTCTCAACGCAGTTCAGGGGTTGATTGTCGTGAATCACTCGCTGCATCTTCTGGCTTCTCTGCATAGCTTTATCCTGCATAGGAGAATAGTCAGCGAACTGCACTTTAGTATCTAATCCAAAGTGGTACTTTTTTTATCTGTAGAATAGTGAACTGCACTGTATTTTTTCCGTACTATATGTCATTCTGTACGCAACAAGCAAAAACCGCACTACACTGCATTGTTACTTTGCAGTTCAGTGACTGTGAAACTATATTATTTTTTTGATGCAATGTACTCCCATGCAGTTTAGTTCAAAGACACAGTGCTCAACATATATAAATAATGTGCACTGCATTATTTTCACAAACTACTACATAATGTAAGCCATGGGGAGAGACACGAATGCATTTTTTGACGCAAGAACGCACTGCATTGCAAACAAACAGAGCACTGCATTATGAATTCACGTAGTAGGACTGCTTACATTAGTTGGATGCGCCACCTTCCTCTTGAATGCAGCTCTGTTGTTCTGTAGTTGCAGTTCGACTTGTTGTTGACGTGCAGCCCACCTGCGTTGCAGGAACACATGGGTCTTCTCAACCTGCGCCATCATCGCTGGAGAAGGCTGTATGGGCGATATGACCATTGCAGTTCTCTCCCATGACGATTGCGAGTTCGCCGGAGAAGGCCTCCTTGCAGTTCGCTTCCCTCGAACATGCATCACCGCGGCTGGATGCCCCGATTTGCTGAACGGTGACGGATCTCGCAGGCTAGGAGATCGGAACCGAGGCAGTGGTGGAGCTGCAGGCGGTGGCGGCGCTGAATCGTGGAAGGATCCGCCGAATCCGCACCGCATAGTGGCTCTTTGCGTCGTTCGCCGCCGGCCGTGGGCACTCCGCGCCAGGAAGCAGGAGGGGTGGGGGTCGCCGTCGGCCGCGGGCGCTGCCCCGCCAGGAGGCAGGGAGGGGTGGGGGTTGTCGCCGGCTCGGGGCGCTGCCGCGCAAGGAGGCGGGGAGGGGTGGGGGACGCCGCCGGCTCGGGGCGCTGCCGCGCCAAGAGGCGGGGAGGGGTGGGGGTCGCCGCCGGCTAGGGCGCTGCCCCGCCAGAAGGTTGCTTAGGGGGGGGTGTTGTTAGAATAAGGCATTTGTTGTTAGAATAAGGTCTTAAGGGGTGTTGTTAGAATAGACCAAGACCTTATTCTAACACCACTAATCCTTATTCTGTCAACACCCCCCTAACCTACCTTCTAGCGCGGCAGCGCCTCAGCCAACCGAACTGAACCGCGTATAAAATCAAAAAGCTAGGAGCCACCTCACCCGCTCGACCCACCTAGCCCCGGGTCCGCCACGTTCTCACGAACCTCATCCTCTCCGTCGGCCCATGTCCTCCCTAACCACGCCGCCGACGACACACCTCATCCCGTAGGCCCCGTCTCCTACCTCACCATGCCGCCAGCGCCCCCTCCACCGCCCCCGGTCGATCCAGCGCGCCACCCACCGCCTCCCCTCCCGGCCCGCCGGATCTGGCAAGTCGTGGCCGCCCCCTCCCGCTACCACCGGATCCAGCCGCGGCCTGGTCGCCGGCGCGCCATTGGAGCGGCCGCGCCCCACGGCGGCGCACACACCGATCTGGATAGGCGCTGCCCCCGACCCCCTGCCCCCCCCCCCCCCCCCCCGCCCGTGCGGCAGCCCTGCCTGCGGCCTAGGCCGGCTGCGCACCGCCCCCTGGTTCTTCCTCCGACCTCGCCTTCCCGCGCCTGTGCGGCGCGCCGGTCTGATCTCGCCTGGGCAAGACCATTGAGGCCCCTCCTCCTGCGTAGCTTCGCCGGCGAGCTGATGGCCCGCTCCAGTTGCCCCCTTGCTCCGCCGCCTGGGCCGGGTGCTCGGCCTGGGCAAGACTGGGAAGCGACCAACTAGAGAGCAATAACGGTCATAATCATGCAAAGCGACAAAGCAACATTGAATCGGGCATGAAAGTGATATAACTATTCTGAAATAAAAATACCATCAAGGAATGATAGAATTTTTAGTAATAAACATGTGTGAACATGTGCCAAGTCAATCGAAGAATTCTCCGAAGGGTAATACCACTTCAATATGCCAAACCATGAACAGTGCAATGCATGTAAATCATTTCAACAACACATTATGTACTCTAGCTATTTGAGACTATCCACAAAGAAAGCATGAACCACTGGGAAAGCACTGTAAACATAGCACTATGTCGCTACAAGCTGGTCTCTAGATCATAAGTACAGGCATATGTACAAAAGTAGAAACAAAAAGAGTTCATACCGGCTTTCCTTGTTGCATCCCTTCCGTCGATCTTCGTCATTACTGCCTTGTCACTTGCGATCGAACGTAGGAAAATATAATCAAGTCCAAATGCCATAATGGACTCGAGCTGGACTCTGTAAACAAAGCAAACTAAAGAGAGAAAGGAAATATTTTTGGGTTTTTCAAATGTTAAACGAAAGCAAAAGATAGGAGAAATATTTTTGTTGTTTTTTCAAATTAAGAGAGGACAAAGAAGAACAAGAAAAAACTTTGAAAAGATCAGAGCGGACAACATAAAACGGAAAGTACAATGGAAAGGGGAGAAGGACACGTACTCCCCCAAGCTTAGGCTTTTGGCCTAAGTTGGGATCGGCTACTGCGGTCCCCAGGAGGATCCAGCTCCAGGGTAGTACTGGTACGTCCACGAGTCGTCCTGGGATCCTCCCACGAAGAAGGCTCTTCATCCCACTGGGTAACGGGCTTCATGTGGAAAGGCAGAAACTCCACGTGCTCCTCCTCATCTAGCACAACACCCTCCATGGGGTTATGCAACTACTGCTGGGCCACGAACTCGTCGAACTGGATAACGTTGAAGGACAATCCATTCCTGTGGGTATAATCAAACAAAAGAGGTGCAGGTAGACGGATCTCCCGAATAATGGTCAGTCCAAACCTCAGAATATAATTAAGGTTACCAAACTCGGAAGTCCTGGTAACAAACTCACGCCTCTTCATGGCAGCAAAGTCGAAGCTCACAAAAGGAAAAGGCTCATCATCAGGATGTGAGGTGCGCCCAAAGGACTCAAGAATAAGTGCGGCATAAACGCCACCAAAGTGATCTCTCTTGTTGCCATTAGCACCAAGGCAGCGAGCAATCAAGGCACCCACATTATAATTACTCTCCCCTGAGAGGGCGTTTGCCAGGATAGCAGTATCCGGAGAAGAACTGTTGCTCTTGTTGTCACGATCTAACACCCCTATAGCAATAAAATAAGAGAAATACGTGAGATGGGGAAACAAGATGCTGGAAATCTTTGAATGTTGGATATCCTTCGTGTCCTGGCTTCAAAGAGAGTTGAAGAGAGTCCTGAGCTCGGTGGGCTAAGAGTTCATTTTTGCCGTCATTCCAGCGTTCGGCACACCTATTATTTCACAAAATCTTTCCAAAGACATGGTAAAAAGATCATTGTAAATTCTAAACTCAAAAATAGCAGCATCATGATTATATCTAAAACTATTTATAAAATAGGAGGTGAGTTTGCGATACTGAGGCACACGGCATGTTGCAAGCCGTGTCAAACCTGCATTAGCACAAAGGTTGTCAAACTCCTCCTTGATACCTGCAGCTTAGGAAAACTTGGCACGAATATGTCATTGCACGTGTCGGACTTGTCTCTTCTAACAACTCTAGGGGCACAACATCATCGTTGTAGCTCACCCTAGCAGTTGAGGATGAAGCTGAAGCTCTTATAACATGGTCGGCACGCTCGGGCTTTTTATTCCCAAGCCATTTTCCTAGCAAACTCATTTCTGAAATTTTTGACAAATTACAAAAACAAAGATTTAAGAAAAATGAGTTGAGTAAAACTACTCTACTCACTTCCCCAAGGCATAAACTTGCATCAAAACTTGGCAAATAAATTTCTACACATGCATCTAGGCTCATAAGAATAACACCAAGAACTACTAAAATCTCACTAATGAAGCCACCAATCAAAAATATAATTGGAGGGGTGGAGGAGTCACATAGCAGGGAGTATTTGCTAAAAATCTTAACTCAACCAATGGGTTGTAGAGAGAGATCAAAGTTCCGGGCAGAGACCAGCAAAACCTCGTGTTCCAGCTGAAGAACTCGTGTTTTTGGGGAGAAAGAAGGAGAGAGCAGGAAGACTTACCTGGGTGGCTGGCCTGGGGGGGCCCAGGCGCCCTGTGGGCGCGGCCAAGGGCCCGGCCGCGCCACCTGGACGCCTGGACTAGGGTGGGGGCTCCTGGTCAGCCCCAGGTGCCTCTGGGTCCCATTTTCTGTAGAAAAATTGAATTTTTTTTGGGCAATTTTTCTGACAACTTCACCAATGAAAAAAAATTGAGGTCCCAAAAGCTGCAAAACTTTTGGGAAACTTGAAATAGTGGTTAGGCATGTGAATCTTCAAAAACATAAAACTTTGGTACAACAAGGAGAATAAAAGCTAAAGGAAATGAAAACATAACAAGCTCCACTTTTTACCCATATAAAACATGCTAGCTAGCAAGGTTGATCAAGTCTTACGAACAAACCGGTGATATATAGAGAAGAAAGTCTCACCTCTTATATCTGTAGGGATTACTTTCTCTAAACAAAGCCTCTTGTAAAGAGAGAAAGGAATAACACTCACTCCTGCACCAAGATCACATAAAGAAGTTCTGACATAATTATTTTTTATGGAGCAAGGAATGGTGGGTATGCATATGTAATTCCTATCACAACTCAATCATATGGAGAGTCGAGAGCCGTACCCACTTGTCTAAGCAGACAAGGCCAAGCACAGAACACTATCGGAAAACATCGAATGTGAGGGGCATCCCATCCAGGCCGGATGATCAACTAAGATGGTTCCTTATCGCCCGCTCACAAGTATAAATGACTATGGGTGGTGAAATCCCATACTCATAGACAAGTCTCCCCAACCATATTATCGATTGAATTACAAAACTTACATAAACAGACTCCAGCCCGAGCACTTAGTCGGGGTCTCGGGCGGGCTCAATCATACAACAAAGTGTGCCATGTGACAGAGTCACGAGAAATCGCATCGCGATGCCCCAAGATGTGCGCATCTGTCGGGACCCGGGGTTAGCGTATGAAAGTACAGTTAAGACATAGTCATATGGAGAGCCGAGAACCGCACCCACTTGTCTAAGCAGACAAGGCCAAGCACTGAACATTCTCGGAAAGCATCGTACGTGAGGGGCATCCCATCCAGGCCGGATGATCAACTGAGATGGGTCCTCATCGTCCGCACACAAGTCAAATGATATGGGTGGTGAACTCCCATATTCAAAGACAAGTCGCCTCAACCATACTACCGACTATTTCAAAACTCTTACATAGACTTACTCCAGCCCGATCACTTAGTCGGGGTCTAGGGCGGGCTCGATCATACCACAAAGTGTGCACGAGACGGAGTCTCGAGCAATCGCATCGCGATGCCCCAAGCTGCGCACATCTAAGGGCCACTTGGTGTATGAAAGACCGCCAGCCAGAACACAACTAAGGTCTCGAAAACCCACTAAGTAAGACCACAGGCGGTCTCACTCATCTTCATCTCCATAGTAGTCCTCATAAAAGTTACCCGCGTATCCCGGTAGCTGGAGGTGACCATCGGAAAACACGGAGGCTTGTGGACCCTGATATCCATTTGGGCAAGGATGGGGCCTAGGTCTAGTGTAGGGTGGAAGCAAAGGACCACGGGGTGGAAAAATGCCTCCAATCTGGGGCCAAGCAACTCGAGAAGGCATTTGAGTCCTCACTGGGTAGATCGCATCAAACTCAACTGATCCCACGCTCACAAAGGGTGCCAAGAGCGTCAGTGCTCGGTACAGACGAACTCGGGTGGCGTGGAGCTCAAAACGGAGAGCGCGTGCATCACGATCTCTGTCACTAGCAAACCTAGCAGTCACCTGGAGTGCTGGATCCTCTGCAGAGTGATCTGAGTAGAGTCCGGTGTAATATCCCTCTTCTCCTGGAAGTGCAGCAGGGATATAGCGGAATGAAGTCTCTCTCAGCATGGTGTGCTCCTCTCTCAGCAGTGTAATACATGAATATGTAGCATCCTGCACAGCCATGTTCTCGGTAACGCCAATGCCATGTCCAAAGTGGATAGGCTGGGTGACTCCAACGTGGTGCGGATATATCCGGACAATGCAGTGGAACTGCGTCTGGTTGAAGTCGTGGAACTGCTCCTCGATGGTGTACTCAGGGTACCATCGATATCCCACATAGGACATCATCTCGATCAACGTGGCGGGATGACCACGCACACCGAGGCACCTGGTCAAACGAACAATCTGCCGAGGGGGAAGATCTTACATCTGAAATAGAAAGGAGTTTGCAAATGCATCAGATTATGAGATAAACCTGGAATGACTCAGACAGCATAACGGCTCTAATTGTAAGAAATGACAATTTCTTCCAACATGGAAACAGCACTTATATACGATGTAACGAAACAGGGAGCATAACCAATCTATCAAACCGAACACAACTTTCCTACGGCTACAAGGAAGCAAACAACGAGATGTTCTAATCAGCCAGAGGAGAGCCTAGTCCTATCTTCCCGTAGAATAAGATGAGGGTGACTCAGAACTCAGAACGAAGGGGTAAGGAGAAAAAAGAAGCCTTACGTTGTTCCCTTATATACCCAGAGTAACTATATAACTATAGCAAGCTAGACTCAACTTCGGCCAAGGCTACTAGTCCTACAGTCAGTCCTGCTCTGATACCAAGTCTGTCGGGACCCGGGGTTAGCGTATGCAAGTACAGTTAAGACATAGTCATATGGAGAGCCGAGAACCGCACCCACTTGTCTAAGCAGACAAGGCCAAGCACTGGACATTCTCAGAAAGCATCGTACGTGAGGGGCATCCCATCCAGGCCGGATGATCAACTGAGATGGGTCCTCATCGTCCGCACACAAGTCAAATGATATGGGTGGTGAACTCCCATATTCAAAGACAAGTCGCCTCAACCATACTACCGACTATCTCAAAACTCTTACATAGACTTACTCCAGCCCGATCACTTAGTCGGGGTCTAGGGCGGGCTCGATCATACCACAAAGTGTGCACGAGACGGAGTCTCGAGCAATCGCATCGCGATGCCCCAAGCTGCGCACATCTAAGGGCCACTTGGTGTATGAAAGACCGCCAGCCAGAACACAATTAAGGTCTCGAAAACCCATACGAAGACATGCATGTTATAAACATACACGTAGCACACATGCCTTGTATGAACAGCAGGTACCATTGCAATTCTCTACAAAGTGTACATTTTATTTATAACTCTTATAGAGTACACACAGAGATCACATACATGTGATCCAACATTACAACAAAGGCAGAAGCAAATTATGTCTGAGTACAGACAAGTTTAACAAATGGCTTAAGAAGCCTTATTTAAACACAAAGCCCTCCACGAGGGAACCAGTCTGCTAACTGGGACTAGACTAGCTTAACTTCAGTCGTCCAGCTCGATGAAGAAGCCACCTTCGGGGTCAATGGCGTCATCTAAAACATAGATTAAGCAAACGTGAGTACAAAGGCGTACTCAGCAAGACTTACATAGGAGCTATACTACTCATGCACATGTATCAAGGTAAAGGGAGGTGGGGTTTCACTTGCAGAAGTGCCAGCTTTGACTTGGCTAATCCTGAACTACGAGTACCATACTTTGAGGTAAGAAGCGTACACGAGTCCACTACTTTCTCCAACCAATACACCACTATGGTGCCTTCCTCGACTTCCCCACGAGAAAGCACGCCATAGCACTCACACTTATCTTGGTGTGTTTTAGAAGTATCCGGTTCAAGTTATCTAGTAATCAAGCTAAGCTTTCCAAGCAGTCCATAACCGCGGACACGGCTATTCGAATAGTTTTGTTAACCTTGCAAGGGTGTACTGCTACACACACATGATCATCATTTACCGCCTTTGATCTCGACACCATTCAAGGGGTGCCAGCGAGGATGCTCACCACAACTGTTACCTCATAGCCGATCTAGTCCGAGAAAGCCGCCTACTTGGGTTGGCTACCACAATCGTGAACCCGGCCGGTTTACCGAAGTGGACCCAAGTGATGTGTGCGTGGTGCATAAGCCGGTCTCGGATGAGCCGTTCTCTCACTTAGCATCCAGGCCACAAGCCTACCAGAACTCCGAACTACTGCGACATCTGGACATCGAAAGGGATGAGTTAGTAAGTTGAGAGGGGTCAGTGAGCCCAATGTGTGGTTGTACTCTTCATCTTGGATCACCACACAAGAACTCGTACTAGGGCGGTGTTCAACGAGACAACCCACCGTGTACTCCTACACAGCCTCTCATCGTTCACCTTGTATTAGGGTCGATTCACCAACACTTTTCTACCATCATCAACATGATCATTCCCATCCCGACTCACATCACAGTAATAACATGGTATCATACTAAGCATGCAATAAGCAGTAACATTGCAGGGGTTACATGATATCAAACAACTCCTACAGTTTCTAGGATTGTGGTTTGCTTACTACTTTGACAAAATGATAGGTCATGCAAAGGAATGGGTTCATCTATGCGGTAGAATCGTAACATGGTGATCATCCTATACAATGCATAAGCGAGACATGAGAGGGAAGTGGGATTTTATCGTTATGATCAATGGGGGTTTGCTTGCCTTGCTGACGAGGTTCGGGTTCTGGATCTTCAGCGAAGGGGGTGACCTCTTGCTCCGGTTCCACCTCTACTTGACAAACAAAGCACGAAGTAGCAATCAATATGAATGCAATGCTCAAGCACATGAATGAATGTTGAAACTTGAAGTATAAGTTTTGATGTGTGTGAGACAATTCCATTTAAAATGCAAATTCAAATTCCACATTTGAATTCAAATTAAACAAGTTGTATGTGACATAGTTTGATCATTTTGAATTATTTTCAAAATGTGTATGATATGCTTCTGAAGTGTGGTTGAATTGTAGCTTAATTCCATGGTCCAAGTTGCAAAATTATTTGATTTGAATTTGATTTAATTCCATTTAAATCAAATAGCAAATGCTACTGATCACATTTTAAATTCAACTCAAACAGAGTTGAAAGTTGCACATTTGGAAAGATAATTTTCTCCTGATCATTTTTCATATATTATTTGTCCAATTTGGAGTTAATATGAATTTTCTATGAATTTCCAAAGTTTGGGGTATTTTCTGGAATTTCTGGAATTCTTTTAATTCAAATAATCTCTGGAAATTCATTTAAATGATTTACTGCGTCAGGCTGACGTCAAACTGGCGTCAGGGGGGGGGCTGACATGTGGGTCCACCCTGTCAGTGACTGGTTAACTTAACCCGTGGGTTAACTTAATCCGGTGGCTTAATTAAGCCACTGGGCCCACTGGTCAGTGACCCAGGGGTCACTAAATAGGTGGAAACAGGGGGGTTTAGAGCTGACTCGCCGGCGGCTTGACGCCGGCGACTGGACCACGGCGGCGCAGCACGGGAACTCGATTCCGGCCACGGGAGGGGAAACGGAGGGCACCAACTTGCTCCTGGAGGTCTCCCGCGTCTTCTGGAGGCATCGGGGGTTCACGGGGAGGTCGGAAGCGACGACGGCGACGACTCCGGCGGCAACAGAACGGCGGCGAGGTCGTAGTCGACGTTACCGTGCACGGTTCGGGTTGATCTCGCTCGCGTTCGAAAGCTAGCATGACCAGGAGCTAAACGCGCGCGCTGGCTGAGTCGAAGGGGCACAGGGGCGACCTCGAGCTCATCCATGGCGGAGGCCATGCTCGGCTTTCATGGCAAAATGCAAAGGAGAAGGAGAAATAATCCGGGGTTGGTCGGGGCGGATGAAGAAGCTCACCCTGAAGCTAGCAGAGGAGTCAGGGAGGTCGGGGAGGTCGCGATGGCGGCGAATTCGACGACGGCGACTTGCGGGTCCGGCGACTCCTCGTTGAAGTTGGCGTCGTCTGCTGAGGAGCTCGGGCTCGATTGGTTTAGGGGAACGACGAAGACGTCTGCTGCGGTTCTCCTGGACACGGCGGCCCGGATCGGGGACGACGGTGGTTACGTGGATTCGACGGCGTGCTCCACGGCGGTCTTCGGGCGGCGACGAATCGAGCACAGGAGGAGGAGGAGGAAGCTTTGGAGGGGGGGAATGGATCAGGACGGGAGAGAGGCGTCTCCAGGCGCGAGAAGGGCCACGGGGAGGGCTGGAAGCTCCTCGGCGACGACGTGGCGTCACCAGCTAGCTCGGTGGCATTCCACCGAGCAGCTTGGAGGCGCGGGGTGGGGAAGAAGACCCCCGTGCCCCTTTGGGCCGGCTGGGCTGGGTGGGCCGACTTCGCCTAGGCGACAGGTAAGTGTTTTCCTTTTTCTGTTTAATCTTTCCTTTCTGTTTTTCTGTATATTTGTTTTGACTTTGGTAAAAATACCAAATCATTTTATTAAATGCTGAAAACTTTTATGTGGCCTCCTAATAATATAGACTAGCCACTCATAAACTTTCAACATTTTTAAAATTCAAATGATTTGAATTTTAAATCAAAAAGGGGTATTTCTTTAATTCCAAGGTACTGTCTGAATATTTGAAAAATCTATGAGCATGGGGTGGGTCCCACATCACTTGATATGTGATCACACTCATTTATAAGACTTTTCAAAACTCTAACATGAATTTTTGGAAAAGATTTTTATCTGGCCTTTTGAATTAATTCATCTGGGGGGTGTTCCTTTTCCCATTTTGATCTTGAATTTGATTTCCAAGATTTCTTTTTGAAATTTTGACATGATGCAAAGGCACTAGCTAACCCTAGCACATACCTAACAGAGGGTTCTGACAACTCGCCCCCACTCAAAAGAATCTCGTCCCGAGATTCAGAAGTCTGCGGGAGGAAGGAGGGGTACTCGGTAAGGAGACGGTCTTCTCTTTCCCACGTGGCTTCACTTTCAGAGTGGTGTGACCATTGCACTTTCAGAAACCTAATCTTCTAACGACGAGTGACACGCTCTGCGGAATCAAGAATACGAAAGGGGTATTCTCGATAAGAAAGGTCATCTTGGAGATCAAGCGTTTCATGGTCGACTTCGCGGATGGGGTCCTTGAAGCAACGCCTGAGTTGGGACACATGGAATACATCATGTACTCGGGAGAGGTGCGGAGGTAGTTCAACTTGGTAGGCAACTTCTCCACGTTTAGCAATAATGCGGAAAGGTCCGATGTAACGTGGGGCCAATTTGCCTTTGATACCGAAACGTTGGGTTCCCTTCAGAGGAGTAACCCGAAGGTAAGCCTTCTCATCCAGATTGTAGCTCTCTTGCCTATGATGACGATCATAGTAGCTTTTCTGATGAGACTGGGCTGCTTTCAATTGATCACGAACAATGCGAACTTGCTCTTCTGCTTCCTTGATCATATCCGGTCCCAAGAATTGTCTTTCACCGGTTTCTGACCAGTTTAGTGGTGTTCGACATCGTCGTCCATAAAGGAGTTCAAAAGGAGCCATGTTCAGACTAGATTGAAAACTATTGTTATAAGCAAATTCGGCAAATGGAAGAGAATTCTCCCAATTCTTTCCGAATGAGATAACACAAGCTCTGAGCATGTCTTCAAGAATTTGGTTAACCCTTTCGACTTGACCGCTAGACTGAGGATGAAAAGCTGTACTAAAGGAGAGATGAGTTCCCATAGCATTCTGAAAGCTTCCCAAAAATCTAGAGGTAAAAAGGCTACCGCGATCAGAATTGATTTCCAAAGGAACACCATGAAGGGATACAATTCTAGAGACGTACAAGTCCGCTAACTGGCTAGCAGTTATAGACTCGCGAACCGGAAGGAAGTGAGCAACTTTGGAAAGCCTATCTATGACAACGAAGATGGCATTGTTTCCTTTCTGGGTTCTTGGAAAGCCGGTGATGAAATCCATACCGACTTTGTCCCATTTCCACTCGGGAATAGACAAAGGTTGAAGTGTACCAGCAGGTCTTTGATGTTATGTCTTAATGCGACGGCAAACATCACATTCGGCAACAAATTGAGCAATGTCTCTCTTCATCCTAGTCCACCAAAATCTCTGGCGTAGATCTCGGTACATTTTTGTGCTACCGGGATGAATTGAGAGGGGTGTGTCATGGGCTTCCTTGAGGAGGAGTTGCCTTAGTTCCCTATTCTTAGGTACTACTAAACGATTTCCAAAGAAAACCATTCCCTTGCTATCTGTGGAGAAACATCTAGCCACTCCCCTAGCAATGTTCTCCTTGATCCGGCGAACACCTCGTGCACGCCTTTGGGCAACTATGATTTGATCCTCAAGAGTTGGTTTCGCCACCAAGGTAGAAATATATCCATGAGGAACAATTTCAAGGTTGAGCTTGCGAAAGTCCTCAAGAAGAAGTGGTTGATACTGCTGTAACATGAGGTTGTTACAGTACGACTTACGACTTAGTGCATCAGCCATGACATTGGCTTTGCCTGGGGTGTAAGAAATTACTACGTCGTAATCTTTTATCAACTCAATCCAGCGTCTTTTCCTGAGATTAAGATTTGGCTGGGTGAAAATATATTTGAGGCTTTGGTGGTCGGAATAAATCTCGCAACGGTTACCAAGGAGGTAATGTCGCCAAGTTGTTAGGGAATGAACTACGGCAGCGAGTTCAAGGTCATGGGTAGGATAGTTCTCTTCATGTGGCCGCAACTGGCGTGAAGCATAAGCTACCACATGTCGATCTTGCAGAAGTATGCATCCTAACCCTTGCCGTGATGCGTCACAATAGATCTCGAAATCTCTTTTGGTGTCTGGAGGTGCAAGTACGGGGGCAGAAGTTAATCTTCTTTTTAGCTCTTGAAAACTTTCCTCGCACTTGGGAGTCCATAAGAATTTCTTATCTTTCTTGAGGAGTTCAGTTAGAGGCTTTGCAACTTTAGAAAAGTTCTCGACGAAGCGACGGCAATAGCTGGCTAGGCCAAGAAAACTCCTAACTTGCTTAACCGATTCAGGTGGAGTCTAGTCAAGGACGGCCTGAACTCTCTCGGGATTCACAGCAATGCCTTTTGCAGAAATCACGTGGCCTAAGTAGGTCACTTCTGGTGGCCAGAATTCACACTTGGAGAATTTAGCGTATAGGCGATGCTCTCTAAGCTTCATCAATACCAGCCTTAAGTGTTCGGCATGATCTTCTTCGTTCTTCGAGTAGATGAGAATATCATCAAGATAAAACACAACAAATTTATCTAGGTACTCCATGAAGATCGAATTCATCAAGCGTGAGAATGTGGCGGGGGCATTGGTTAAACCAAAGGACATGACGGTGTACTCATAAAGACCATAACGAGTAGTAAAAGCCGTTTTGGGAATGTCCTCGTTTCGGATTCTGATCTGATGATAACCTAATCTCAAATCCATCTTGGAGAAGACGGAGGATCCTGCAAGTTGATCATAAAGATCATTGATCCTGGGCAGTGGGTATTTGTTCTTTATCGTCGCTAAATTTAGCGGGCGATAATCTACGCACATCCTTTCTGTTCCATCTTTCTTCTTTACGAACAGAACGGGGCAACCCCATGGCGATGAGCTACGACGGATGAAGCCTTTTGCCAACGAAGCATCAAGTTGGGTTTTTAGCTCAGCTAACTAATGTAGGGCCATTTTATATGGGCATTTGGAAATTGGTGCGGTTCCTGGAACAAGATCCACTATAAATTCTACACATCTGTCGGGTGGCATGCCCGGCAGCTCTTCAGGAAAGACATCCGGGAAGTCACGAACCACCGGAATATCTTCAAGTTCGGGAAGGGGAAGTACATTCAAGGAATGCACTTGGGTTCTTGTTCTGGGTGAGGTATAGTTGACTGTTTGGCCTGAAGGGTGGGTGAGTTTCACGGATTTGCCTTTGCAATCCAGGTAGGCATTCTGTCTTGATAGCCAATCCATGCCAAGGATGACATCAATGTCTGAAGACTTGAGGGCTATGAGTGAAGCAAGGAATACTAAACCCTCAATTGCAATTTGATTACCATGGCTCACTCTATTAGTTTGCCATCTTGACCCTGGAGTTTGAATAACCATCAGGGTGGACAATTCAACAAAGGGTAACTCATGACGAAGTGCATAACTTTCCGACATGAATGAATGAGATGCTCCTGGGTCGAAAAGAACGGAAGTAGGAACGAAATTGACTGGGAGCGTACCAAGAATGACGTCAGTGGTGTCGTCAGTCTCTTCGGCGGCAATCTGGTTCAGACGTCCACGAGTGGCGGGAGGAGCGGGTTTGGCGGTGTAGACCTTCTGGGGTGGCTTGCCACGACCATTGTTGTTGTTGTTGTTTCCGGTACGGGGTGGAACGTTCTGGTGTTGGAGCTGGTTCTGGGGACACTCACGAGAGTAGTGGCCCGCCTGACCACACTTGTAACAGGCTCCGAAAACAGTGCGTGGAGCTGGGTGGTTTGGTGGAGCTGGGTGGAACTGGGTGGGTGGACGAGGCGCCACATAGGATGGCCTCGGTGGGTTGTTCTGGCGGAACATGCTGTTTGGAATCCAGATCTTGCGCTTCTGGGAGCCAGAACTGGATGAACTATCATCTCTGGGGTGTTTGCGGAAATCGTTGGGGGTGTTCATGTCCTCTGCCTTGATGGCCTTGTTGACAAGGACCTGAAAAGTGGCAAAGTCATGAAGGTTGAGCTCGCGACGGAGTCCGGAGTTGAGGCCACGACGGAACCTCTCTTGTTTCTTGGAGTCGGTGGAGACTTCTTCAGTTGCATAACGAGCAAGTCGGTTGAACTCATGACTGAACTCGTCCACGGTTCCTCTGCCTTGAGTGAGGTTACAGAACTCCTCACGCTTGCGGTCCATGAGACCTTTGGGAATGTGGTGCTCGCGGAAGGAAGTGCAGAATTCTTCCCAAGATGCAGGTGGTCCAACAGGACGCATATTCAGAAAATTCTCCCACCAAGAACTAGCTGCACCTTCGAGGTGATAGGTGGCATAGCTGACCTTGTCACCAGTTGCAACACGGCCTGCTTGGAGCTTCCTTTCGATGCTGCGGAGCCAGTCATCGGCGTCAAGGGGCTCGGTGGAGTAACTGAAAACCAGGGGATGAAGTCGGATGAAGTCGTTCAGGGACACCAACTCATTGCGCTGCTGAGTGGTGTTGCGTGCAATGACTTCCAGTAGGTGGTGAGAGTCACGGCGGTTCCTCTCCACTTCCATCAGAACTTGTGCCATCGTGGGTGGGGGTGGAAGGTTGCCTTCCTCCTGGTCATTCCCACGACCTTGGTTACGACCAACCTGGCCACGGGTTCCTTGAGACATTCTGAAGGTGAAAACCAAAGTCAAACAGAGTTGAATTGAAGAGTCTAATAAGGGTATTGAAGTACTGGAAGGATTACAGAGCAAAGGAAGTAATCATCTTGACAACATGGTGATAAAGCATACAAGCCATATATTCACAAGCTGTCATACAAACCATACATCGTTTTAGTACAAGCACTAAGCTAATACAAATGTGATGAAGATGATACATCCTTCAGAGGCACTCTGACTTCCTATACATTATTTATCTAAGCCTCTGGATGTTAGACACCTTGCTTACAATATACTAGGATACTACTACATCATCACTAAGTAAGACCACAGGCGGTCTCACTCATCTCCATCTCCATAGTAGTCCTCATAAAAGTTACCTGCGTATCCCGGTAGCTGGAGGTGACCATCGGAAAACACGGAGGCTTGTGGACCCTGATATCCATTTGGGCAAGGATGGGGCCTAGGTCCAGTGTAGGGTGGAAGCAAAGGACCACGGGGTGGAAAAATGCCTCCAATCTCGGGTCAAGCATCTCGAGAAGGCATCTGAGTCCTCACTGGGTAGATCGCATCAAACTCAACTGATCCCACGCTCACAAAGGGTGCCAAGAGCGTCAGTGCTCGGTACAAACGAACTTGGGTGGCGTGGAGCTGAAAACGGAGAGCGCGTGCATCACGATCTCTGTCACTAGCAAACCTAGCAGTCACCTAGAGTGCTGGATCCTCTGCAGAGTGATCTGAGTAGAGTCCGGTGTAATATCCCTCTTCTCCTGGAAGTGCATCAGGGATATAGCGGAATGAAGTCTCTCTCAGCATGGTGTGCTCCTCTCTCAGCAGTGTAATACATGAATATGCAGCATCCTGCACAGCCATGTTCTCGGTAATGCCAATGCCATGTCCAAAGTGGATAGGCTGGGTGACTCCAACGTGGTGCGGATATATCCGGACAATGCAGTGGAACTGCGTCTGGTTGAAGTCGTGGAACTGCTCCTCGATGGTGTACTCAGGGTACCATCGATATCCCACATAGGACATCATCTCGATCAACGTGGCGAGATGGCCACGCACACCGAGGCACCTGGTCAAACGAACAATCTGCCGAGGGGGAAGATCTGCCATCTGAAATAGAAAGGAGTTTGCAAATGCATCAGATTATGAGATAAACCTGGAATGACTCGGACAACATAACGGCTGTAATTGTAAGAAATGACAATTTCTTCCAACATGGAAACAACACTTATATACGATGTAACGAAACAGGGAGCATAACCAATCTATCAAACCGAACACAACTTTCCTACGGCTACAAGGAAGCAAACAACGAGATGTTCCAATCAGCCAGAGGAGAGCCTAGTCCTATCTTCCCGTAGAATAAGATGAGGGTGACTCAGAACTCAGAACGAAGTGGTAAGGAGAAAAAAGAAGCCTTACGTTGTTCCCTTATATACCCAGAGTAACTATATAACTATATCAAGCTAGACTCAACTTCGGCCAAGGCTACTAGTCCTACAGTCAGTCCTGCTCTGATACCAAGTCTGTCGGGACCCGGGGTTAGCGTATGCAAATACAGTTAAGACATAGTCATATGGAGAGCCGAGAACCGCACCCACTTGTCTAAGCAAACAAGACCAAGCACTGAACATTCTCGGAAAGCATCGTACGTGAGGGGCATCCCATCCAGGCCGGATGATCAACTGAGATGGGTCCTCATCGTCCGCACACAAGTCAAATGATATGGGTGGTGAACTCCCATATTCAAAGACAAGTCGCCTCAACCATACTACCGACTATCTCAAAACTCTTACATAGACTTACTCCAGCCCGATCACTTAGTCGGGGTCTAGGGCGGGCTCGATCATACCACAAAGTGTGCACGAGACGGAGTCTCGAGCAATCGCATCGCGATGCCCCAAGCTGCGCACATCTAAGGGCCACTTGGTGTATGAAAGACCGCCAGCCAGAACACAATTAAGGTCTCGAAAACCCATACGAAGACATGCATGTTATAAACATACACGCAGCACACATGCCTTGTATGAACAGCAGGTACCATTGCAATTCTCTACAAAGTGTACATTTTATTTATAACTCTTATAGAGTACACACAGAGATCACATACATGTGATCCAACATTACAACAAAGGCAGAAGCAAATTATGTCTGAGTACAAACAAGTTTAACAAATGGCTTAAGAAGCCTTATTTAAACACAAAGCCCTCCACGAGGGAACCAGTCTGCTAACTGGGACTAGACTAGCTTAACTTCAGTCGTCCAGCTCGATGAAGAAGCCACCTTCGGGGTCAGTGGCGTCATCTAAAACATAGATTAAGCAAACGTGAGTACAAAGGCGTACTCATCAAGACTTACATAGGAGCTATACTACTCATGCACATGTATCAAGGTAAAGGGAGGTGGGGTTTCACTTGCAGAAGTGCCAGCTTTGACTTGGCTAATCCTGAACTACGAGTACCATACTTTGAGGTAAGAAGCGTACACGAGTCCACTACTTTCTCCAACCAATACACCACTATGGTGCCTTCCTCGACTTCCCCACGAGAAAGCACGCCATAGCACTCACACTTATGTTGGTGTGTTTTAGAAGTATCCGGTTCAAGTTATCTAGTAATCAAGCTAAGCTTTCCAAGCAGTCCATAACCGCGGACGCGGCTATTCGAATAGTTTTGTTAACCTTGCAAGGGTGTACCGCTACCCACACATGATCATCATTTACCGCCTTTGATCTCGACACCATTCAAGGGGTGCCAGCGAGGATGCTCACCACAACTGTTACCTCATAGCCGATCTAGTCCGAGAAAGCCGCCTACTTGGGTTGGCTACCACAATCGTGAACCCGGCCGGTTTACCGAAGTGGACCCAAGTGATGTGTGTGTGGTGCATAAGCCGGTCTCGGATGAGCCGTTCTCTCACTTAGCATCCAGGCCACAAGCCTACCAGAACTCCGAACTACTGCGACATCTGGACATCGAAAGGGATGAGTTAGTAAGTTGAGAGGGGTCAGTGAGCCCAATGTGTGGTTGTACTCTTCATCTTGGATCACCACACAAGAACTCGTACTAGGGCGGTGTTCAACGAGACAACCCACCGTGTACTCCTACACAGCCTCTCATCGTTCACCTTGTATTAGGGTCGATTCACCAACACTTTTCTACCATCATCAACATGATCATTCCCATCCCGACTCACATCACAGTAATAACATGGTATCATACTAAGCATGCAATAAGCAGTAACATTGCAGGGGTTACATGATATCAAACAACTCCTACAGTTGCTAGGATTGTGGTTTGCTTACTACTGTGACAAAATGATAGGTCATGCAAAGGAATGGGTTCATCTATGCGGTAGAATCGTAACATGGTGATCATCCTATACAATGCATAAGCGAGACATGAGAGGGAAGTGGGATTTTATCGATATGATCAATGGGGGTTTGCTTGCCTTGCTGACGAGGTTCGGGTTCTGGATCTTCAGCGAAGGGGGTGACCTCTTGCTCCGGTTCCACCTCTACTCGATAAACAAAGAACGAAGTAGCAATCAAGATGAATGCAATGCTCAAGCACATGAATGAATGTTAAACTTGAAGTATAAGTTTTGATGTGTGTGAGACAATTCCATTTAAGTGGAATATATTGCATTTAAAATGCAAATTCAAATTCCACATTTGAATTGAAATTAACCAAGTTGTATGTGACATAGTTTGATCATTTTGAATTATTTTCAAATGTGTATGATATGCTTCTGAAGTGTGGTTGAATTTTAGCTTAATTCCATGGTCCAAGTTGCAAAATTATTTGATTTGAATTTGATTTAATTCCATTTAAATCAAATAGCAAATGCTACTGATCACATTTTAAATTCAACTCAAACAGAGTTGAAAGTTGCATATTTGGAAAGATAATTTTCTCCTGATCATTTTTCATATATTATTTGTCCAATTTGGAGTTAATATGAATTTTCTATGAATTTCCAAAGTTTGGGGTATTTTCTGGAATTTCTGGAATTCTTTTAATTCAAATAATCTCTGGAAATTCTTTTAAATGATTTACTGCGTCAGGCTGACATCAAGCTGGCGTCAGGGGGGGCTGACATGTGGGTCCACCCTGTCAGTGACTGGTTAACTTAACCCGTGGGTTAACTTAATCCAGTGGCTTAATTAAGCCACTGGGCCCACTGGTCAGTGACCCAGGGGTCACTAAATAGGTGGAAACAGGGGGGGTTTAGAGCTGACTCGCCGTCGGCTTGACGCCGGCGACTGGACCACGGCGGCGCAGCACGGGAACTCGATTCCGGCCACGGGAGGGGAAACGGAGGGCACCAACTTGCTCCTGGAGGTCTCCCGCGTCTTCTGGAGGCATCGGGGGTTCACGGGGAGGTCGGAAGCGACGACGGCGACGACTCCGGCGGCAACAGAACGGCGGCGAGGTCGTAGTCGACGTTACCGTGCACGGTTCGGGTTGATCTCGCTCGCGTTCGAAAGCTAGCATGACCAGGAGCTAAACGCGCGCGCTGGCTAAGTCGAAGGGGCACAGGGGCGACCTCGAGCTCATCCATGGCGGAGGCCGTGCTCGGCTTTCATGGCAAAACGCAAAGGAGAAGGAGAAATACTCCGGGGTTGGTCGGGGCGGATGAAGAAGCTCACCCTGAAGCTAGCAGAGGAGTCAGGGAGGTCGGGGAGGTCGCGATGGCGGCGAATTCGACGACGGCGACTTGCGGGTCCGGCGACTCCTCGTTGAAGTTGGCGTCGTCTGCTGAGGAGCTCGGGCTCGATTGGTTGAGGGGAACGACGAAGACGTCTGCTTCGGTTCTCCTAGACACGGCGGCACGGCTCGGGGACGACGGTGGTTACGTGGATTCGACGGCGTGCTCCACGCCGGTCTTCGGGCGGCGACGAATCGAGCACAGGAGGAGGAGGAGGAAGCTCTGGAGGGGGGGAATGGATCAGGATGGGAGAGAGGCGTCTCCAGGCGCGAGAAGGGCCACGGGGAGGGCTGGAAGCTCCTCGGCGACGACGTGGCGTCACCAGCTAGCTCAGTGGCATTCCACCGAGCAGCTTGGAGGCGCGGGGTGGGGAAGAAGACCCCCGTGCCCCTTTGGGCCGGCTGGGCTGGGTGGGCCGACTTCGCCTAGGCGACAGGTAAGTGTTTTCCTTTTTCTGTTTAATCTTTCCTTTCTGTTTTTCTGTATATTTTTTTTGACTTTGGTAAAAATACCAAATCATTTTATTAAATGCTGAAAACCTTTATGTGGCCTCCTAATAATATAGACTAGCCACTCATAAACTTTCAACATTTTTAAAATTCAAATGATTTGAATTTTAAATCAAAAAGGGGTATTTCTTTAATTCCAAGGTACTGTTTGAATATTCGAAAAATCTATGAGCATGGGGTGGGTCCCACATCACTTGATATGTGATCACACTCATTTATAAGACTTTTCAAAACTCTAACATGAACTTTTGGAAAAGATTTTTATCTGGCCTTTTGAATTAATTCATCTGGGGGGTGTTCCTTTTCCCATTTTGATTTTGAATTTGATTTCCAAGATTTCTTTTTGAAATTTTGACATGATGCAAAGGCACTAGCTAACCCTAGCACATACCTAACAGAGGGTTCTGACAACTCGCCCCCACTCAAAAGAATCTCGTCCCGAGATTCAGAAGTCTGCGGGAGGAAGGAGGGGTACTCGGTAAGGAGACGGTCTTCTCTTTCCCACGTGGCTTCTCTTTCAGAGTGGTGTGACCATTGCACTTTTAGAAACCTAATCTTCTGACGACGAGTGACACGCTCTGCGGAATCAAGAATACGAACGGGGTATTCTGATAAGAAAGGTCATCTTGGAGATCAAGCGTTTCATGGTCGACTTCGAGGATGGGGTCCTTGAAGCAACGCCTGAGTTGGGACACATGGAATACATCATGTACTCGGGAGAGGTGCGGAGGTAGTTCAAGTTGGTAGGCAACTTCTCCACGTTTAGCAATAATGCGGAAAGGTCCGATGTAACGTGGGGCCAATTTGCCTTTGATACCGAAACGTTGGGTTCCCTTCAGAGGATTAACCCGAAGGTAAGCCTTCTCATCCAGATTGTAGCTCTCTTGCCTATGATGACGATCATAGTAGCTTTTCTGACGAGACTGGGCTGCTTTCAATTGATCACGAACAATGCGAACTTGCTCTTCTGCTTCCTTGATCATATCCGGTCCAAAGAATTCTCTTTCACCGGTTTCTGACCAGTTTAGTGGTGTTCGACATCGTCGTCCATAAAGGAGTTCAAAAGGAGCCATGTTCAGACTAGATTGAAAACTATTGTTATAAGCAAATTCGGCAAATGGAAGAGAATTCTCCCAATTCTTTCCGAATGAGATAACACAAGCTCTGAGCATGTCTTCAAGAATTTGGGTAACCCTTTCGACTTGACCGCTAGACTGAGGATGAAAAGCTGTACTAAAGGAGAGATGAGTTCCCATAGCATTCTGAAAGCTTCCCCAAAATCTAGAGGTAAAAAGGCTACCGCGATCAGAATTGATTTCCAAAGGAACACCATGAAGGGATACAATTCTAGAGACGTACAAGTCCGCTAACTGGCTAGCAGTTATAGACTCGCGAACCGGAAGGAAGTGAGCAACTTTGGAAAGCCTATCTATGACAACGAAGATGGCATTGTTTCCTTTCTGGGTTCTTGGAAAGCCGGTGATGAAATCCATACCGACTTTGTCCCATTTCCACTCGGGAATAGACAAAGGTTGAAGTGTACCAGCAGGTCTTTGATGTTCTGCCTTAATGCGACGACAAACATGACATTCGGCAACAAATTGAGCAATGCATCTCTTCATCCTAGTCCACCAAAATCTCTGGCGTAGATCTCGGTACATTTTTGTGCTACCGGGATGAATTGAGAGGGGTGTGTCATGGGCTTCCTTGAGGAGGAGTTGCCTTAGTTCCCTATTCTTAGGTACTACCAAACGATTTCCAAAGAAAACCGTTCCCTTGCTATCTGTGGAGAAACATCTAGCAACTCCGCTAGCAATGTTCTCCTTGATCCGGCGAACACCTCGTGCACGCCTTTGGGAAACTATGATTTGATCCTCAAGAGTTGGTTTCGCCACCAAGGTAGAAAGATAGCCATGAGAAACAATTTCAAGGTTGAGCTTGCGAATGTCCTCACGAAGAAGTGGTTGATACTGCTGTAACATGAGGTTGTTACAGTACGACTTACGACTTAGTGCATCAGCCATGACATTGGCTTTGCCTGGGGTGTAAGAAATTACTACGTCGTAATCTTTTATCAACTCAATCCAGCTTCTTTGCCTGAGATTAAGATCTGGCTGGGTGAAAATATATTTGAGGCTTTGGTGGTCGGAATAAATCTCGCAACGGTTACCAAGGAGGTAATGTCGCCAAGTTGTTAGGGCATGAACTACGGCAGCGAGTTCAAGGTCATGGGTAGGATAGTTCTCTTCATGTGGCCGCAACTGGCGTGAAGCATAAGCTACCACATGTCGATCTTGCAGAAGTATGCATCCTAACCCTTGCCGTGATGCGTCACAATAGATCTCGAAATCTCTTTTGGTGTCTGGAGGTGCAAGTACGGGTGCAGAAGTTAATCTTCTTTTTAGCTCTTGAAAACTTTCCTCGCACTTGGGAGTCCATAAGAATTTCTTATCTTTCTTGAGGAGTTCAGTTAGAGGCTTTGCAACTTTAGAAAAGTTCTCGACGAAGCGACGGCAATAGCTGGCTAGGCCAAGAAAACTCCTAACTTGCTTAACCGATTCAGGTGGAGTCCAGTCAAGGACGGCCTGAACTCTCTCGGGATTCACAGCAATGCCTTTTGCAGAAATCACGTGGCCTAAGTAGGTCACTTCTGGTAGCCAGAATTCACACTTGGAGAATTTAGCGTACAGGCGATGCTCTCTAAGCTTCATCAATACCAGCCTTAAGTGTTCGGCATGATCTTCTTCGTTCTTCGAGTAGATGAGAATATCATCAAGATAAACCACAACAAATTTATCTAGGTACTCCATGAAGATCGAATTCATCAAGCGTGAGAATGTGGCGGGGGCATTGGTTAAACCAAAGGACATGACGGTGTACTCGTAAAGACCATAACGAGTAGTAAAAGCCGTTTTGGGAATGTCCTCGTTTCGGATTCTGATCTGATGATAACCTAATCTCAAATCCATCTTGGAGAAGACGGAGGATCCTGCAAGTTGATCATAAAGATCATTGATCCTGGGCAGTGGGTATTTGTTCTTTATCGTCGCTAAATTTAGCGGGCGATAATCTACGCACATCCTTTCTGTTCCATCTTTCTTCTTTACGAACAGAACGGGGCAACCCCATGGCAATGAGCTAGGGCGGATGAAGCCTTTTGCCAACGAAGCATCAAGTTGGGTTTTTAGCTCAGCTAACTAATGTAGGGCCATTTTATATGGGCGTTTGGAAATTGGTGCGGTTCCTGGAACAAGATCCACTATAAATTCTACACATCTGTTGGGTGGCATGCCCGGCAGCTCTTCAGGAAAGACATCCGGGAAGTCACGAACCACCGGAATATCTTCAAGTTCGGGAAGGGGAAGTACATTCAAGGAATGCACTTGGGTTCTTGTTCTGGGTGAGGTATAGTTGACTGTTTGGCCTGAAGGGTGGGTGAGTTTCACGGATTTGCCTTTGCAATCCAGGTAGGCATTCTGTCTTGATAGCCAATCCATGCCAAGGATGACATCAATGTCTGAAGACTTGAGGGCTATGAGTGAAGCAAGGAATACTAAACCCTCAATTGCAATTTGATTACCATGGCTCACTCTATTAGTTTGCCATCTTGACCCTGGAGTTTGAATAACCATCGGGGTGGACAATTCAACAAAGGGTAACTCATGACAAAGTGCATACCTTTCCGACATGAATGAATGAGATGCTCCTGGGTCGAAAAGAACGGAAGTAGGAACAAAATTGACTGGGAGCGTACCAAGAATGACGTCAGTGGTGTCGTCAGTCTCTTCGGCGGCAATCTGGTTCAGACGTCCACGAGTGGCGGGAGGAGCGGGTTTGGCGGTGTAGACCTTCTGGGGTGGCTTGCCACGACCATTGTTGTTGTTGTTGTTTCCGGTACGGGGTGGAACGTTCTGGTGTTGGAGCTGGTTCTGGGGACACTCACGAGAGTAGTGGCCTGCCTGACCACACTTGTAACAGGCTCCGAAAACAGTGCGTGGAGCTGGGTGGTTTGGTGGAGCTGGGTGGAACTGGGTGGGTGGACGAAGCGCCACATAGGATGGCCTCGGTGGGTTGTTCTGGCGGAACCTGCTGTTTGGAATCCAGATCTTGCGCTTCTGGGAGCCAGAACTGGATGAACTATCATCTCTAGGGTGTTTGCGGAAATCGTTGGGGGTGTTCATGTCCTCTGCCTTGATGGCCTTGTTGACAAGGACCTGAAAAGAGGCAAAGTCATGAAGGTTGAGCTCGCGACGGAGTCCGGAGTTGAGGCCACGACAGAACCTCTCTTGTACTTGGAGTCGGTGGAGACTTATTCAGTTGCATAACGAGCAAGTCGGTTGAACTCACGACTAAACTCGTCCACGGTTCTTCTGCCTTGAGTGAGGTTACAGAACTCCTCACGCTTGCGGTCCATGAGACCTTTGGGAATGTGGTGCTCGCGGAAGGAAGTGCAGAATTCTTCCCAAGATGCAGGTGGTCCAACGGGACGCATATTCAGAAAATTCTCCCACCAAGAACTAGCTGCACCTTCGAGGTGATAGGTGGCATAGCTGACCTTGTCACCAGTTGCAACACGGCCTGCTTGGAGCTTCCTTTCGATGCTGCGGAGCCAGTCATCGGCGTCAAGGGGCTCGGTGGAGTAACTGAAAACCGGGGGATGAAGTCGTATGAAGTCGTTCAGGGACACCAACTCATTGCGCTGCTGAGTGGTGTTGCGTGCAATGACTTCCAGTAGGTGGTGAGAGTCACGGCGGTTCCTCTCCACTTCCATCAGAACTTGTGCCATCGTGGGTGGGGGTGGAAGGTTGCCTTCCTCCTGGTCATTCCCACGACCTTGGTTACGACCAACCTGGCCACGGGTTCCTTGAGACATCCTGAAGGTTAAAACCAAAGTCAAACAGAGTTGAATTGAAGAGTCTAATAAGGGTATTGAAGTACTGGAAGGATTACAGAGCAAAGGAAGTAATCATCTTGACAACATGGTGATAAAGCATACAAGCCATATATTCACAAGCTGACATACAAACCATACATCGTTTTAGTACAAGCACTAAGCTAATACAAACGTGATGAAGATGATACATCCTTCAGAGGCACTCTGACTTCCTATACATTATTTATCTAAGCCTCTGGAACTTAGACACCTTGCTTACAATATACTAGGATACTACTACATCATCACTAAGTAAGACCACAGGCGGTCTAACTCATCTCCATCTCCATAGTAGTCCTCATAAAAGTTACCCGCGTATCCCGGTAGCTGGAGGTGACCATCGGAAAACACGGAGGCTTGTGGACCCTGATATCCATTTGGGCAAGGATGGGGCCTAGGTCCAGTGTAGGGTGGAAGAAAAGAACCACGGGTTGGAAAATGCCTCCAATCTCGGGCCAAGCAACTCGAGAGGGCATCTGAGTCCTCACTGGGTAGATCGCATCAAACTCAACTGATCCCACGCTCACAAAGGGTGCCAAGAGCGTCAGTGCTCGGTACAGACGAACTCGGGTGGCGTGGAGCTCAAAACGGAGAGCGCGTGCATCACGATCTCTGTCACTAGCAAACCTAGTAGTCACCTAGAGTGCTGCATCCTCTACAGAGTGATCTGAGTAGAGTCCGGTGTAATATCCCTCTTCTCCTGGAAGTGCAGCAGGGATATAGCGGAATGAAGTCTCTCTCAGCATGGTGTGCTCCTCTCTCAGTAGTGTAATACATGAATATGCAGCATCCTGCACAGCCATGTTCTCGGTAACGCCAATGCCATGTCCAAAGTGGATAGGCTGCGTGACTCCAACGTGGTGCGGATATATCCGGACAATGCAGTGGAACTGCGTCTGGTTGAAGTCGTGGAACTGCTCCTCGATGGTGTACTCAGGGTACCATCGATATCCCACATAGGACATCATCTCGATCAACGTGGCGGGATGGCCACGCACACCGAGGCACCTGGTCAAACGAACAATCTGCCGAGGGGGAAGATCTGCCATCTGAAATAGAAAGGAGTTTGCAAATGCATCAGATTATGAGATAAACCTGGAATGACTCAGACAACATAACGGCTGTAATTGTAAGAAATGACAATTTCTTCCAACATGGAAACAACACTTATATACGATGTAACGAAACAGGGAGCATAACCAATCTATCAAACCGAACACAACTTTCCTACGGCTACAAGGAAGCAAACAACGAGATGTTCTAATCAGACAGAGGAGAGCCTAGTCCTATCTTCCCGTAGAATAAGATGAGGGTGACTCAGAACTCAGAACGAAGGGGTAAGGAGAAAAACGAAGCCTTACGTTGTTCCCTTATATACCCAGAGTAACTATATAACTATAGCAAGCTAGACTCAACTTCGGCCAAGGCTACTAGTCCTACAGTCAGTCCTGCTCTGATACCAAGTCTGTCGGGACCCGGGGTTAGCGTATGCAAGTACAGTTAAGACATAGTCATATGGAGAGCCGAGAACCGCACCCACTTGTCTAAGCAGACAAGGCCAAGCACTGGACATTCTCAGAAAGCATCGTACGTGAGGGGCATCCCATCCAGGCCGGATGATCAACTGAGATGGGTCCTCATCGTCCGCACACAAGTCAAATGATATGGGTGGTGAACTCCCATATTCAAAGACAAGTCGCCTCAACCATACTACCGACTATCTCAAAACTCTTACATAGACTTACTCCAGCCCGATCACTTAGTCGGGGTCTAGGGCGGGCTCGATCATACCACAAAGTGTGCACGAGACGGAGTCTCGAGCAATCGCATCGTGATGCCCCAAGCTGCGCACATCTAAGGGCCACTTGGTGTATGAAAGACCGCCAGCCAGAACACAACTAAGGTCTCGAAAACCCATACGAAGACATGCATGTTATAAACATACACGCAGCACACATGCCTTGTATGAACAGCAGGTACCATTGCAATTCTCTACAAAGTGTACATTTTATTTATAACTCTTATAGAGTACACACAGAGATCACATACATGTGATCCAACATTACAACAACGGCGGAAGCAAATTATGTGTGAGTACAGACAAGTTTAACAAATGGCTTAAGAAGCCTTATTTAAACACAAAGCCCTCCACGAGGGAACCAGTCTGCTAACTGGGACTAGACTAGCTTAACTTCAGTCGTCCAGCTCGATGAAGAAGCCACCTTCGGGGTCAGTGGCGTCATCTAAAACATAGATTAAGCAAACGTGAGTACAAAGGCGTACTCAGCAAGACTTACATAGGAGCTATACTACTAATGCACATGTATCAAGGTAAAGGGAGGTGGGGTTTCACTTGCAGAAGTGCCAGCTTTGACTTGGCTAATCCTGAACTACGAGTACCAGACTTTGAGGTAAGAAGCGTACACGAGTCCACTACTTTCTCCAACCAATACACCACTATGGTGCCTTCCTCGACTTCCCCACGAGAAAGCACGCCATAGCACTCACACTTATCTTGGTGTGTTTTAGAAGTATCCGGTTCAAGTTATCTAGTAATCAAGCTAAGCTTTCCAAGAAGTCCATAACCGCGGACGCGGCTATTCGAATAGTTTTGTTAACCTTGCAAGGGTGTACCGCTACACACCCATGATCATCATTTACCGCCTTTGATCTCGACACCATTCAAGGGGTGCCAGCGAGGATGCTCACCACAACTGTTACCTCATAGCCGATCTAGTCCGAGAAAGCCGCCTACTTGGGTTGGCTACCACAATCGTGAACCCGGCCGGTTTACCGAAGTGGACCCAAGTGATGTGTGCGTGGTGCATAAGCCGGTCTCGGATGAGCCGTTCTCTCACTTAGCATCCAGGCCAGAAGCCTACCAGAACTCCGAACTACTGCGACATCTGGACATCGAAAGGGATGAGTTAGTAAGTTGAGAGGGGTCAGTGAGCCCAATGTGTGGTTGTACTCTTCATCTTGGATCACCAAACAAGAACTCGTACTAGGGCGGTGTTCAACGAGACAACCCACCGTGTACTCCTACACAGCCTCTCATCGTTCACCTTGTATTAGGGTCGATTCACCAACACTTTTCTACCATCATCAACATGATCATTCCCATCCCGACTCACATCACAGTAATAACATGGTATCATACTAAGCATGCAATAAGCAGTAACATTGCAGGGGTTACATGATATCAAACAACTCCTACAGTTGCTAGGATTGTGGTTTGCTTACTACTTTGACAAAATGATAGGTCATGCAAAGGAATGGGTTCATCTATGCGGTAGAATCGTAACATGGTGATCATCCTATACAATGCATAAGCGAGACATGAGAGGGAAGTGGGATTTTATCGATATGATCAATGGGGGTTTGCTTGCCTTGCTGACGAGGTTCGGGTTCTGGATCTTGAGCGAATGGGGTGACCTCTTGCTCCGGTTCCACCTCTACTCGACAAACAAAGCACGAAGTAGCAATCAATATGAATGCAATGCTCAAGCACATGAATGAATGTTTTAACTTGAAGTATAAGTTTTGATGTGTGTGAGACAATTCCATTTAAGTGGAATATATTGCATTTAAAATGCAAATTCAAATTCCACATTTGAATTCAAATTAACCAAGTTGTATGTGACATAGTTTGATCATTTTGAATTATTTTCAAATGTGTATGATATGCTTCTGAAGTGTGGTTGAATTGTAGCTTAATTCCAGGGTCCAAGTTGCAAAATTATTTGATTTGAATTTGATTTAATTCCATTTAAATCAAATAGCAAATGCTACTGATCACATTTTAAATTCAAGTCAAGCAGAGTTGAAAGTTGCATATTTGGAAAGATAATTTTCTCCTGATCATTTTTCATATATTATTTGTCCAATTTGGAGTTAATATGAGTTTTCTATGAATTTCCAAAGTTTGGGGTATTTTCTGGAATTTCTGGAATTCTTTTAATTCCAATAATCTCTGGAAATTCATTTAAATGATTTACTGCGTCAGGCTGACGTCAAGCTGGCGTCAGGGGGGCTGACATGTGGGTCCACCCTGTCAGTGACTGGTTAACTTAACCCGTGGGTTAACTTAATCCAGTGGCTTAATTAAGCCACTGGGCCCACTGGTCAGTGACCCAGGGGTCACTAAATAGGTGGAAACATGGGGGGTTTAGAGCTGACTCGCCGGCGGCTTGACGTCGGCGACTGGACCACGGCGGCGCAGCACGGGAACTCGATTCCGGCCACGGGAGGGGAAACGGAGGGCACCAACTTGCTCCTGGAGGTCTCCCGCGTCATCTGGAGGCATCGGGGGTTCACGGGGAGGTCGGAAGCGACGACGGCGACGACTCCGGCGGCAACAGAACGGCGGCGAGGTCGTAGTCGACGTTGCCGTGCACGGGTGGGGGGTGATCTCGCTCGCGTTCGAAAGCTAGCATGACCAGGAGCTAAACGCGCACGCTGGCTGAGTCGAAGGGACACAGGGGCGACCTCGAGCTCATCCATGGCGGAGGTCGTGCTCGGCTTTCATGGCAAAACGCAAAGGAGAAGGAGAAATACTCCGGGGTTGGTCGGGGCGGATGAAGAAGCTCACCCTGAAGCTAGCAGAGGAGTCAGGGAGGTCGGGGAGGTCGCGATGGAGGCGAATTCGACGACGGCGACTTGCGGGTCCGGCGACTCCTCGTTGAAGTTGGCGTTGTATGCTGAGGAGCTCGGGCTCGATTGGTTGAGGGGAACGACGAAGACGTCTGCTGCGGTTCTCCTGGACACGGCGGCACGGCTCGGGGACGACGGTGGTTATGTGGATTCGACGGCGTGCTCCACGGCGGTCTTCGGGCGGCGACGAATCGAGCACAGGAGGAGGAGGAGGAAGCTCTGGAGGGGGGGAATGGATCAGGACGGGAGAGAGGCGTCTCCAGGCGCGAGAAGGGCCACGGGGAGGGCTGGAAGCTCCTCGGCGACGACGTGGCGTCACCAGCTATCTCGGTGGCATTCCACCGAGCAGCTTGGAGGCGCGGCGTGGGGAAGAAGACCCCCGTGCCCCTTTGGGCCGGCTGGGCTGGGTGGGCCGACTTCGCCTAGGCGACAGGTAAGTGTTTTCCTTTTTCTATTTAACCTTTCCTTTCTGTTTTTCTGTATATTTGTTTTAACTTTGGTAAAAATACCAAATCATTTTATTAAATGCTGAAAACTTTTATGTGGCCTCCTAATAATATAGACTAGCCACTCATAAACTTTCAACATTTTTAAAATTCAAATGATTTGAATTTTAAATCAAAAAGGGGTATTTCTTTAATTCCAAGGTACTATTTGAATATTTGAAAAATCTATGAGCATGGGGTGGGTCCCACATCACTTGATATGTGATCACACTCATTTATAAGACTTTTCAAAACTCTAACATGAATTTTTGGAAAAGATTTTTATCTGGCCTTTTGAATTAATTCATCTGGGGGGTGTTCCTTTTCCCATTTTGATTTTGAATTTGATTTCCAAGATTTCTTTTTGAAATTTTGACATGATGCAAAGGCACTAGCTAACCCTAGCACATACCTAACAGAGGGTTCTGACAGCATCTAAGGGCCATTTGGTGTATGAAAGTCCTCCGGCAAGAACACAACTAAGCTATCGAACCCCACACTAAGACATGCATGTTATAATCATAAACACAACATACATGTCCACTGTAAACAGCAGGTACACATTGCATGAACTCTACAAAGTTTACAACTTTATTGAATTATATATAAAGTACACACAGAGATCACAAGACTGTGATCCAACATTACATCATTCAAGCGGAAGCAACTTAGGTCTGAGTATAGACAAGTTTAACAAATGGCTTAGAGAAGCCTTATTTATAAACAAGCCCTTCCACGAGGGACCAAACCTCTGTCTGGGACTACACTAGCTTGATCAGTCGTCGAGCTCCAGGAAGAAGCCACCTTCGGGGTCAGTGGGTTCTTCTAAAATCATAAATAAGCAAACGTGAGTACAAAGTCGTACTCAACAATACTTACATAGGAACTATACTACTCATGCTCAAGTTTCAAGGTAAAGGGAGGTGGGGTTTTAATGCAGAAGTGCTAGCTTTGACTTGGTAGTCCTGTACTACGAATACCAGAATGAGGTAAGAAGCGTACTCGAGTCCATCTATCCAAGTTTCCCAATCAATACACTACTATAAATCCTTTCTCGACTTCCCACGAGAAAACAAACCATAGCACTCACACTTATCTTGGCAAGTTTTAGAGTTTCCGTTGAAGTTGTCTAATAATAAGCACAGATAACCAAGTAGTTTTTTAACCCTATAGGGGTGTACAACTACACACACATGACCATCAGTTACCGCCAGGTCTCTTCACCATTCAAGGGATGCCGGAGAGGATGCTCACAACAACACTTACCTCACACCACCTGTCTAGTCCATGAAGGCCACATATCTGGGTTGGTTTCACCAACTGTGAACCCGGCCGGTTTACCAATGCAGACCCAGATGATGTGTGCAGGGCCCCAAGCCGGTCTCGGTTGAGCCGTTCTCTCACTTTTTTGCAGGCCGTGCGACAAACCTAACATAACTCTGAACTACTGCGACATCTGGACGTCGACACGGGATGAGTTAATAGGTTGAGAGGGGTCAGTGAGCCCAATGTGTGGTTGTACTCTTTATCTTGGATCACCACACAAGACCTCGGACTTAGAGCAGTGTTCAACGAGACAACCCACTGTGTACTCCTACATAGCCTCTCATCGTTCACCTTTTTTCGGTCAAATTCACCAACAAATTTCCACCATCATCATCATGATCACTACCAACCCGACTCGCATAACAGTAACAACATTGTATCACTCTAAGCATGCAATAAGCAGTAACAGTTGCAGGGTACTACAATGGTTTGCTTACTACAGTGACAAAATGATAGGTCATGCAAAGGAATGGGTACAACTATGCGGTTGAAACGTATCATGGTAACATCCTAAACATGCATAAGCGAGAAAGAGAGGGAACTGGGTTTTTATCGACATGATCAATGGGCGTTTGCTTGCCATTCTGACGAGGGCCGTACGGGGTATCTTCAACGGAGGGGGTGATCTCGGGTTCCGGATCCACTTCTATCTAAGCAAAAAAAGTGATCAACATAATATACAATGCACAAGCACATGATCAATTGTATAATGTGATGTTAATGATACTAATGTGTTGAGCATTCCATTTAAAAGAAGTGCATTGCAAAGGAATTTGCAAAACATATCCAAATTTGAATTTAAAAAGGGTTCATATGCACATTTTCTTTTGTTCCCCCACTTTAAAATGGTCAAGCACTAAAACACAGTGCATATTCAGAATCCTTGCATTTTTCTGATAATTTTTCATATATTATATGTCTAATTTGGAGTTAATTAAAATGAATTAGTTATGAATTTTCAAAGTTTAATTCATTTTCTGGAATTTTCCCGATTTTCTTTTAAATAGAAATTCGAATTATTGCGCCAGCATGAGTTCATGCTGGCGTCAGGGGGGCACTGGCGTGTGGGGCTAGCTTGTCAGTGGCTGGGTTAATTCACCCGGTTAGTTAACTGTCTCTATTAATTTAAATTAACACAGGGATGTTAATTAATAGCCTGGGACCACATGTAAGTGGCCTAGGGCTTGGTTAATTAGGGGTTAACCTCGTCAGACTTGTCAGTTCACCGGCGTCGTGTCGCCGGCGATCAACATAGGCGGCGGAGGCACGCCGGAGGGGATTCCCGGCCGCCATTAGGCACGGGGAGGGCAGAGATCTGCTCTGCAGGCTCGCCCGCATCGCATGGTGCACACGGGGTCGCTTGGGGGGCCACCGGAACCTCGCCGGCGACGACCTTTCGCGACGGCCGTGACACGGCGGTGATGCAGACGACGCTGTAGTGCTCCTCCTTCGGCGTGGACTGGTGCTACGCGATGCTGGGAGCCTCAGGAACGCGACGGACAGCCTGTGCTGGAAGGAAGTTCACGGGAGCTAGATCGTCGGCGGTAATGGCGGCCGTGGCTCTCGGCTTCCATGGTAGATCGCAATAGAGGCATAGATAGGAGGCTTAAAAGTGGGGTTTGGACCGCCTGCTAACCAGGAACTCAATGGAGTTAGCGGTGAGGGCGGAGGTGGCTTGTCAGAGAGGCAATCGACTATGGCACACGGCGGCCTTAGACGAAGACGACGATGCGATTCCTCGGCTCTAGGGGCTTAGGCTTCAATCCGTTGGCATGGCGACATAGACAACGATGGAGATCTCGATGGACACGGTCGTGCAGCCTCTCATCGTCGTTGGCCACGGGTGGCGAGTGCGGCGACGACGGCGAGCTTCGGGTCGTCGACGAACACGGCGAGAGAGAGCGAGAGAGAGATGTGCTGGAGGGGAAAACGACCAGGAAGCTGCAGGGCGTCTCCGTGGCGAGTAGTCGTGGCCTGGGGGGCAGCTGTGTGTCCACGTCTCGTTAGCAGCGTCGGCGGAGTGATGCATGCATTCCACTGAGCACCTTAGGGGCGCGGGGAGGAAGAGACAAACGGGTGAGGTGGGCCTGGGCTGCTGCTGACCAGGTACAATGAGTTGGGCCCGAGGCCAGGTAAGTTCACTTTTTCTTTTCTGTTTGTTTTTCTTTTATATAATTTTTTTTTTCTTGCTAAATAAAATAGCTAGACATTTTATAAAATGCTCAACTCTTTTATATGGCTTTACATGACCAGCGGCTAGTCACATCCAAGTTTTGAACATTTTTTAAATTAAAAATATTTGAATTCAATATCAAATAAGGGTATTTGATTAATTCCAAGGTCATGTTTGAATTTTTGAAAAATATTTGAGCATGGGTTTGAATCCACATCACTTTATATGTGATCACACTCATTTATGAGACTTTTCAAAAATGCTAGAGGAATTTTTGGAGCAGAAGTGGCCATTTGAATTAAATTCATCTGGGGGGTGTTCCTTCTCCCATTTCAATTTCTTTTGAAAATTTTGACATGATGCAAGGTTGATATTGATCCTAGCACATACCTAACAGAGGGTTCTGACAACTCGCCCCCACTAAAAATAATCTCGTCCCGAGATTCAGAAGTCATCGGGAGAAAGGTGGGGTCCTCGACACTGAGACGATCTTCTCTTTCCCACGTGGCTCTTTCTCAGAGTGGTGTGAACATTGCACTTTCAGAAACTTAATCTTCTGACGACGAGTGACACGCTCTGCTGAATCATGAATACGAACGGGATATTCTCGATATGAAAGGTCATCTTGGAGATCAAGCGTTTCATGGTTGACTTCGCGGATGGGGTCCTTGAAGCAACGCCTGAGTTGTGACACATGGAATACATCATGTAATCGGGAAATGTGTGGGGTTAGTTCAAGCTGGTAGGAAACTTCTCCACGTTTAGCAAGAATGCGGAAAGGTCCGATGTAACGTGGGGACAACATGCCTTTGGTACCGAATCGTTGGGTTCCCTTCAGAGGAGTAACCCGAAGGTAAGCCTTCTCATCCATTTTGTAGCTTTCTTGCCTATGATGACGATCATAGTAGCTTTTCTGACGAGACTGGGCGGCTTTCAATTGATCAAGAACGATGCGAACTTTCTCTTCTGCTTCCATGATCATATCCGGTCCAAATAATTTCCTTTCACCGGTTTCTGACCAGTTGAGGGGTTTGTGACATCGTCGTCCATAGAGGAGTTCAAAAGGAGCCATGTTTAGACTAGATTGGTAACTATTGTCATAAGAAAATTCGGCAAATGGAAGAGACTTCTCCCAATTGTTTCCGAATGAGATAACACAAGCTCTGAGAATGTCTTCGAGAATTTGGTTAACCCTTTCAACTTGACCGCTAGACTGGGGGTGGAAAGCTGTACTAAAGGAGATATGAGTTCCCATAGCATTCTGAAAACTTCGCCAGAATCTAGAGGTGAAAAGGCTACCACGATCAGAATTGATATCCAAAGGAACACCATGAAGAGACACAATTCTAGAGACATAAAGTCCGCTAACTGGCTAGCAGTTACAGACTCGTGAACGGGAAGGAAGTGAGCAACTTTGGAAAGTCTGTCAACGACAACGAAGATGGCATCATTTCCTTTCTGGGTTTTTGGAAAGCCAGTGATGAAATCCATACTGACTTTGTCCCATTTCCACTCGGGAATAGGCAATGGTTGAAGAGTGCCAGCAGGTCTTTGGTGTTCGGCCTTAATGCGACGACAAACATCACATTCTACAATGAACTGAGAATTTTTTTGCTTCATCCTAGTACACCAAAATCTCTGGCGTAGGTCTCGGTACATCTTTGTGCTACTAGGATGAATCGAAAGGGGAGTGTCATGAGCTTCCTTAAAAATCAGCCTCCTAAGATTGTGTTTTCGTGGTACAACTAATTGAGTGCCAAAGAAAACGACACCTTGATCATTTGTGGAGAAGCATTTAGCAACTCCGCTAGCAATGTTCTTCTTGATCTCTCGAATACCAAAATCATGTTTCTGGGTGGCTATGATTTTATCATCAAGGGTTGGTTTCGCCACCAAGGTAGAAAGAAAGCCATGAGGAACAATCTCGAGATTGAGCTTTCGAAATTCCCCATGAAGAAGTGGTTGGCACTGTTGTAACATGAGGTTGTTACAATACGACTTACGACTTAGTGCGTCAGCCATGACATTGGCTTTGCCTGGGGTGTAAGAAATTCCTAAGTCATAATCTTTTATCAACTCTATCCAACGTCTTTGCCTGAGATTAAGATCTGGTTGGGTGAATATGTATTTGAGGCTTTGGTGATCAGAATAGATCTCACAACGATTACCAAGGAGGTAATGTCGCCAAGTCTTCAAGGCATGAACTACGGCAGCGAGTTCAAGATCATGGGTAGGATAGTTTTCTTCATGTGGACGAACAACTGGAGTGAAGCGTATGCTACCACATGTCGATCTTGCATAAGTATGCATCCTAACCCTTGCTGTGAGGGGTCACAATAGATGTTGAAATCCTTTTTGGTGTCCGGAGGCGCAAGTACGGGGGCAGAAGTCAATCTTCTCTTTAGCTCTCGAAATCTTTCCTCGCACTTGGGGGTCCATTTGAATTTCTTATCTTTCTTGAGGAGTTCAGTTAGAGGCTTTGCAACTTTGGAGAAGTTCTCAACGAATCGGTGGCAATAGCTTGCTAAGCCAAGAAAACTCCTAACTTGCTTGACCGATTCAGGTGGAGTCCAGTCATGGACTGTCTGAACTCTCTCGGGATTCACAGCAATGCCTTTTTCGGAAATCACGTGGCCTAAGTAGTTCACTTCTGGTAGCCAAAATTTGCACTTAGAGAACTTGGCAGAAAGGCGATGCTCTCGAAGTTTCATCAATACCAGCCTAAGATGTTCTGCGTGCTCTTCTTCGTTCTTCGAGTAGATGAGAATGTCATCAAGATAAACTACAAAAAATTTACCCAAGTAATCCATGAAGATCGAATTCATCAAGCATGAGAAAGTGAAGGGGGCATTGGTTAAACCGAAAGACATGACGGTGAACTCGTAAATACCATATCGAGTAGTGAAAGCCGTCTTGGGAACGTCCTCGTTTCGGATTTTGATTTGATGATAGCCTCATCTCAAATCCATCTTGGAGAAGACTGAGGATCCAGCAAGTCCATCATAAAGATCATTGATCCTGGGAGTGGGTACTTGTTCTTTATCGTCGCCAGATTAAGCGGGCGATAATCTACGCACATCCTTTATGTTCCATCTTTCTTCGTTACGAACAGAACGGGGCAACCCCATGGAGATGAGCTAGGGAGGATAAAGACTTTTGCCAACAAATCTTCAAGTTGGATTTTAAGCTCAGCTATCTCACGTGGGGCCATTTTGTATGGGCGTCTGGAAATTGGGGCGGTTCCTGGCATAAGATCTACAATGAATTCTACACATCTGTCGTGTGGCTGGATTTAAGCAGTTGGATTACTGGGTGGTTTTCTAGAGGATGACCATGGCATACTAGGGGCCACAACATATATGTCAGAGTAGCAAAGTACCCCAACACGACGGTCAGTGTGATTATTATGGCTAGAAGACATCTAAAGTGGGAGGAAGAACTGCAAATGCATCAATATAGGTTTCTAGAATAAAACCTACAACAAACTCCATGGAACTGTCAGGCATGCTACCTATCAAATCTTCTAGAACGACAACCGAAATGGATAGAAGGATTTTGCAAATGCATCAGATTATGAAGAAACATGGAATGACTCGGACATGATAACGGCTGTAATTGTAAGAGAAGTGAAAATTCTTACAACAATCAACAACACTTATATAGGTAGTCTCAAAACAAGAAGCACAACGACTCTAGACAAACGAACACAACTTTCTTACGGCTACAAGGAAGCAGTCAATGAGATGTGCTAGTAAGACATAGATGAGCCTAGTCCTATCTTCCCGTAGAAAAGATGAGGGTGACTCAGAAATCAGATCGATGAGGGTAAGGAGAAAAAAGAAGCCTTACGTTCTTCCCTTATATACCCAGAGTAACTATATAACTATTGAGGGATAGACTCGACTTCCATCAAGGCTAATAATCCTACAGGAATTACTGCTCTGATACCAAGCCTTTCAGGACCCATAATATGCATATCTAATTCATGTCACAACTCAATCATATGGAGAGCCGAGAGTCGTACCCACTTGTCTAAGTAGACAAGGCCAATCACATAACACTCTTGGAAAGCATCGAACGTGAGGGGCATCCCATCCAGGTCGGATGATCAATGGAGATGGTTCCTCATCGTCTGCTCACAAGTATAAATGATTATGGGTGGTTAAATCCCATACTCATAGACACGTCGCCTCAACCATATTATCGATTGAATTACAACACTTACATAAACAGACTCCAGCCCGATCACTTAGTCGGGGTCTCGGGCGGGCTCAATCATACAACAAAGTGTGCCACGTGACAGAGTCACGAGCAATCACATCGCGATGCCCCAAGTTGTGCACATCTAAGGGCCACTTGGTGTATGAAAGACCTCCGACAAGAACACAACTAAGGTATCGAACCCCACACTAAAACATGCACATTATAATCATACACGCATCATACAAGCCCAGTGTAAACAACAGGTACACATTGCATGAACTCTACAAAGTTTACAACTTTATTGACTTATATATAGAGTACACACAGAGATCACAAGACTGTGATCCAACATTACATCATTCAAGCGGAAGAAACTTAGGTCCTAGTATAGACAAGTTTAACAAATGGCTTAGAGAAGCCTTATTTATAAACAAGCCCTTCCACGAGGGACCAGATCTCTGTCTGTGACTACACTAGCTTAATTAGTCGTCGAGCTCCAGGAAGAAGCCACCTTCGGGGTCAGTGGGTTCATCTAAAAACATAAATAATCAAACGTGAGTACAAAGTTGTACTCAGCAAGACTTACGTAGGAACTATACTACTCATGCTCAAGTTTCAACGTAAAGGGAGGTGGGTTTCAATGCAGAAGTTCTAGCTTTGACTTTTCTAGTCATGTACTATGAATACCAGAATGAGGTAAGAAGTGTACTCGAGTCCATCTATCCAAGTCACCCAATCAATACATTACTATGGATCCTTGCTCGACTTCCCACGAGAAAACAAGCCATAACACTCACACTTATCTTGGCAAGTTTTAGAGTTTCCGTTGAAGTTGTCTAATAATCGAGCACAAATAACCAAGAAGTCCATAACCGCGGACGCGGCTATTCGAATAGTTTTGTTAACCCTGCAGGGGTGTACTGCTACACACACATGACCATCAGTTACCGCCTGGTCTCGTCACAATTCAAGGGGTGCCGGCTAGGATGCTCACCACAACACTTACCTCACACCACCGGTCTAGTCCATGAAAGCTGCCTAACTAGGTTGGTTTCCGCAATCGTGAACCCGGTGGGTTTACCGATGCGGACCCAAATGATGTGTGCAGGGCCCCAAGCCGGTCTCGGTTGAGCTATTCTCTCACTTTGCAGGTCGTGCCACAAACCTACCAAAACTCTGAACTACTGCGACATCTGGACAACGACACGGGATGAGTTAATAGGTTGAGAGGGGTCAGTGAGCCCAATGTTTGGTTGTACTCTTTGTCTTCGATCACCACACAAGAACTCGGACTTAGGACAGTGTTCAACGAGACAACCCACTGTGTACTCCTACACAACCTCTCATCGTTCACCTTGTTTACGTCAAATTCACCAACACATGTCCACCATCATCATCATGATCACTGCCATCCCGACTCGGATAACAGTAACAACATTGTATCACTCTAAGCATGCAATAAGCAGTAACAGTTGCAGGGGCCACATGATATCAATCAACTCCTACATATGCTAGGATTGTGGTTTGCTTACTACTGTGAAAAAATGATAGGTCATGCAAAGGAATGGGTAGAACTATGCGGTAGAAACGTATCATGATAACATCCTAAACATGCATAAGAAAGAAAGAGAGGGAACTGGGTTTTTATCGACATGATCAATGAGGGTTTGCTTGCCTTGCTGAAGAGGGTCGTACGGGGTATCTTCAATGGAGGGGGTGATCTCGGGTTCCGGCTCCACTTCTATCCGAGCAAACAATGGAAACAAAATGATCAACATAATGTACAATGCACAAGCACATGATCAGTTGTATAATGTGATGTTAATGATACTGATGTGTTGAGCATTCCATTTAAAAGAAGCGCATTGCAGGAATTTGCAAAACATCTCAAATTTTGAATTTGAAAAGGGTTCATACGCACATTTGCTTGTGTTCCCCCATTTTAAAATGGTCAAACATGAAAACACAGTGCATATTCAGAATCCTTGCATTTTATGATAATTTTGCATATATTATATGTCCAATTTGGAGTTAAAATGAATTGATTATGAATTTTCAAAGTTTAATTCATTTTCTTGAATTTTCTTGATTTCCTTTTAAATAGAAATTCGAATTATTGCGCCAGCATGAGGTTATGCTGGCGTCAGGCAGGTTCTGGCGTGTGGGGCCAGCTTGTCAGTGGCTGGGTTAATTAACCCGGTTAGTTAACTGTCTCTGTTAATTTAAATTAACCTAGGGTTTTAATTAACAGCCTGGGCCCACATGTCAGTGGCCTAGGGCTGGGTTAATTAGGGGTTAACCTCGCCGGATTTGTCAGTTCACCGGCGATGTCTCGCCGGCGACCAACAGAGGCGGCGGAGGCATGCCGGAGGGGATTCCCGACCACCATTTGGCACAGGGAGGGCAGGGATTTGCTCCCCAGGCTCGCCCGCATCGCATGGTGCTGATACGTCTCAAACGTATCGATAATTTCTGCTCGCTCCATGCATGTTTTGTGTGATATTGCTGTGATCTAGATACACTTTCATATACTTTTGATTATATTTGGACTAACCTACTAAGTGCACCTCAGTGCCAGTTCCTGTTGTCTGCTATTTTTCTATTCCAGGTTTCCCCCATATAAAAAATGCTCCAAAAATTCGGGAAAATCGGATAAAAAACCAGTGTAACAGTGTCTTCCAGAAGCACCCAAGTGGGGCTTGAGGGCCACCACCAGGGGCGCAGGCGGCCACCTGGCGCGGCCAGGGGCCTGGCTGTGCAAGGGGGAGACTGGACCCCTGCTGCCCCCCTGGCCTCCCCCCTTCTCCTATTTATTCCTCGTGATGGGGAAACTCCAAAGACAAAACCCTATTTCGCAATCTCGCCTCTGTTCCGCTGCCGCCGTGCTTCCAAGATCGGGAGCACCATCAGGACCCTTCCCGGCACCCTGCCGAAGGGAGGATCGACCTACGGGAGCTTCTCCTCCACCATGGACGCTTCCCGGATGTGCCGTGAGTAGTCTACCTTGGACCATGGGTCCGTGACCAGTAGCTATGTGTTGTTCTCCTCCCCTCTTTATTCTTCATGGTTTAGACCTCGTGAACTGCCCTACATGATCGAGGCACGTATGTAATTCTTCTGTTGTTGCTATGTTTAGTTTGATGGGATCCGATGGATTATGAGATTATGTACAGATCGTGCTAGAGTAATATATTTTGTTTTGATCTCTTATATTTTTGTTCCTAAGTAATTATTGCATGTTCTCCATTGTTGTTTATTGCTTTGTCCAAGTGGTGGATAGTAACTCCAAGAGGGAACGTTATGTTCGATTGTGGGTACTTGTCCCCTGATGACACGCTTGAGTGACAGAAACATGAGTCTAGGGGATGTGTTGTGGCCACAAGGGGGAAAACAACGGTTCTTGTAACCGCTGTTGCAAGGATTGTTTACTTTGCGCAAAGTTCTTTTAATGAAGTTGTCTATTGCTTTGGGTTTACAATTTGGGTGGGACTCACAACTTAATACCAGAGAGATGTTTTGGATAGATATCTCAAGGTGGATGATTAGTAGTAGATGTAGATGGATTTCGTTGTACTTATTTTGGCGTATTGTCCATGCTTATGAGCCTCTTCCTTTCTTTTGTAACATAGTTAGCATTGCGGTTCGTTTATAATCTTGTCAAATGCCCTTCTGTAATTTGTTTACCTCGCATAGCAGTTTTATCGTCTTTTGGGAGAGAGACATCACTAGTGAACATCACGGGACCCCGGTACATATTCTCATCACTGTTTACAAGCCTATTTTCTTTTCAGTATTTACTTTCAGTTGCGACCATTATCGTTATCATTATCCCTTGTGTGTTCGATCCTTTCTAAACAACAAGACCGGAGAGATTGACAACCTCTCTGAACTTCGTTGGGAGCAAAGTTAATTGTATTGTGTGCAGGTCCGCGTCAGGTGCCATGCTGACACCTACTTATCATCGCCGGAGTCCTACGGGAGACAAACCATATCCTCTACATAGGGGAAATTTCCAGCTATCCTACATCTCACCTTCCACTTGGGGTAACCAACGAAGGGCGAGAAGCCATTATCACTTCCACGCCATCAAGCAAATTTCTAGCGCCGTTGCCGGGGACTCCGAGTGATAAGATAGGGGAGTTTCCCACTATCCTTTACCTTTACTTTTTAGTCTTGTTTGTTTACCTTTCTGTTTTTATCTTTGTGTCTTATATCAAAAACTACAAAAAAATTTGCCACACTTGCTTCTACTATGGGTTCCACTAAAAACACCAAGTTGTGTGACTTCACCAGTCACAACAACAAAGACTTTATCTGCACACCTATTGCCACACCTGCCACTTCAGCTACCTCTTATGAAATTAAACCTGCTTTACTGAATCTTGTTATGAGAGATCAATTCTCTGGTGTTGGAGATGATGCTGCTTTACACTTGAATAATTTTGTTGAATTATGTGATATGCAAAAGTATAAAGAAGTAGAAGGTGATGTTGTTAAGCTCAAGCTTTTTCCTTTCTCTTTGAGGGACGGAGCTAAAATCTGGTTTCAATCTTTGCCTAGGAATAGCATAGATTCTTAGGATAAGTGCAAAGATGCTTTTATTGGGAAGTACTACCCACCTGCTAAAATTATCCAATTGAGGAGTAACATTATGAATTTTAGGCAATTGGATAATGAACACGTTGCCCAGGCTTGGGAACGTATGAAATCTCTTGTTAAGAAATGCCCTACACATGGTTTGACTACCTGGATGGTTATCCAGACTTTTTATGCAGGCTTGAACTTTACCTCGCGGAACCTGTTAGATTCGTCCGTGGGAGGAACCTTTATGTCAACTACACTTGGTGCTGCCACAAAACTTGTCGATGAGATGATGACCAACTATTCCCAATGGCACACCGAAGGCACTCCAACAGGTAGGAAGGTAAATTCTGTCGAGGAAATTACCTCCCTAAATGATAAAGTTGATTTAATTATGTCTCTACTTACCAAGCAACCCTCTATTGATCCTCATGATGTTCCTTTAAATTCTTTGGTTGCTCAGAAACAAGTAGATGTGAATTTCATTGCTAGAAACAACTTTAATAATAATTCTTATAGAGGCAGTTTTTCTAGTAATCCTAGACCGTTTCCATCCACTTATGGGAACAACAACACCTACCCTAGCAACTCCTACCCTACTTATAAGGAAAGAGACCTACCAAGCTATGAGAAATTAATGGAAATAGAGAAGGCTACTAAGAATTATATGCATACCCAGTTTGAACAAAACAAAGCCTTCTCTAAGCAAATTGGTGAGCACACTGCCATTTTGCAAAACATTAGTGAACAACTTGAGAGCCTGAACAGTGAGATCACTAATCTCCAAACTAGACTTACCGCTACTCAAACCATTGTTTCGAATATGTTCCGCACCCAATCCACTTTGATAAATCAAATGGCAGCCAAACCAGAAGTTATCCCTATGGAAGAGGATAGAATTAAGAGCCTTCCTATACACCACACAGTTGCCACTATCCAAATTGTTGAGGACACTAAAACTATTAGCACCGAATGCACTCCTGGTCCCATTGGACCTATTAATGGTGATGCTAATACCTCAACCGTAGAAGAAGAGACTCCTATAAACATAGAGGGTTTCAAACAAGTGAGCCTAGATGACACTACTACCACCTTTTATAGTAGTGATATTGATTCTGATAATTGCACCCTCTCAGAAGTTATCAGCTTATTACACAAAATGTCTAGAGACCCCCACACTAGCACACTTAATCTTGCATTCACGGAGCATATCACAAAGGCTCTTATCAAAGCTAGGGAGGAGAAGCTTAGGATAGAAGCCTCCATACCTAGGAAGGTAGATGATGGTTGGGACCCTATGATAAAAATCAAATTAAATAACTTCTCTTTCTATGCTTTATGTGACGTTGGAGCTAGTACCTCCGTCATGCCCAAAATAATGTATGATATGTTTGAATTGAAACCTTTTGATTCATGTTCTTTTGGTGTTCGCCTTGTCGACTCTTCCGTAAAGAAACCTTTGGGGAAGATCAACGATGTTCTTATCATTGTCAATAACAATTATGTTCCCGTTGATTTCATTATTATGGATATAGAGTGTGAACCTTTATGTCCAATTATTTTGGGACGTCCTTTTCTTCGCACCGTTGGTGCTGTTATTGACATGAAAGAGGGGAATATAAAATTCCAAATCCCTCTCAAAAAGGGGATGGAACACTTCCCTAGAAAGAAAATCAAGTTACCTTTTGAGTCCGTTACACGGGCTGGCTATTCTCTTTCTCTTGATAAAACTTGATTCTCTTTTGCTTATGGCTAGCTTAAAGGCGTAAAAGAAAGCGCTTGTTGGGAGGCAACCCAAGAGGTTTTTACTTCTGTTTTTAGTGGTCTTGATGATTGTTACTACTGTAGCAACATCATTGTATCTTTATTTTTCAAGCTTTGTGCCAAGTATAGCCTCATATGACATGCTGTCTAGAAAACAGATTCTGTCATCGTGACGGGAAAAATCAGAATAAATCACAATTTCATCTTTTTGAGCTGAATTTTTTACACAACGTTCTCTATACAATCACGGAACTTTCTTATGTATTGAGGTTTTTTTATTATAGTTGCAGAAGTACCCCTAAAAAATTCTTTACTACCTGCTGTTCTGTTTTTCACAGATTCTGCCATGTTTTGTCTCTCCTAACTTTTGCAAACCTTAAGCTTGCTTTTTATTTGAAAAAACATTTTGGAAATCTTGAGAAACAGTAGATCTTCAAGAATATCTTTATATCCAGTGCGGAAAAATTATTTATTAAGGGTACTAACCTCTCTAATCAGCTTATGATGAGTTTTGTATGAAGGGATTTTTCAAGTGTGCGATGGAAGATGATGAAAGAAGATTCGGGAGTGTCAAGCGCTCAAGCTTGGGGATTCCCCCATTCATCTTCAACAAATATTCGAGGAGACTCAAGCGTCTAAGCTTGGGGATGCCCCCGAGCATCCCCTTCTCCATCAAAAATCATCAGTTCGTCCTTCATCTCACTATATTTTTATCACTTCATGCGTTATGTGCTATGCTTGGAGCGTCTCGCTACTAGGTTCTATTTTTAGTTTTCTTAAGCTTTGCTTGCTGTTCATAACAAGTTAGATCCCGTTGTACTTTGTGTGGGAGGGAAACACGCTCCACTTTATAAAACTAGAACACGTCATAGGATTTTTCATGCATATCTTTTTGCTGTTGTGTGTTCTTTATCTTTTCGTAGCTACTGCCCTGTCTAGTTTTAGTCTTAGTTTGTCTTAGCAAGAGCCTTGGATTTTGTTTAGTTTGTCGCTGGAACTCTCTTTAGTTTTCATGTTTATCTTGTTAAGAGAGTTGGTTGTTTCACTAAGTTATGTCTTGTTTTTGAGAAGTAGGTAATTGAGGTTGCTATTTAATTTCAGTAGTAACTTGCAATAGTTTTGAGGTATTGATGTGAGTAATGTTTGAACTTTTGGTGTCAAGAGAACTAGCCTATTAGTGATAGGTGTCGTATTTTGGGCAATCCGTGTGTTATTTTCAAAAACCTACAAAACTAGTTGAGAACTCTAGCTACTAGATGGATCACTACTCTTCTAAGGGGCCGAATATTAGAGTACACTCACGTACCATGAGTCGAGAATGCACAAGGATAACCAAACCCCCATACACTCCTCCTCGGGGTACTTTTCTCTTTGTGAACCTCCTTATTAGATTGAGAGTTACCGATAATAAGTGCATGAGTTCTTCGGACTAATGTGAGTATTGAAAGTTGACACTTCCACCTCCTCATATTTGCTAGCCTTTCCTGTGCCATGCATTGCCTCCTTCTCACTCCGAGAGTTGGCATCCACCTTCGCCGGTACATCCAAACCCTTGGCATGATATGCACTGTCATCATAAACCTCCTTATATCTTTCCTCAAAATAGCCACCATACCTACCTATCAAGGCATTTTCATAGCCTTTCCGAGATATATTTCCATGCAACTTCCACCTCCTCATGACTTGATCTTCATGTCATACATGTTCCTGCTACACTGGCAGCGGCATACATTGCATACATCATGATAGCTACATCTTCTTTATGATTTGATTACCTTTTAAAGTGTGAAAGATATTCTATACCTTCTTGTAAATTAGAGTGTTGCCCTTGAGTGAGGAAAACATCCCAAAGTGGAGAAAATAAAAGATCTCAAAGAGGAAAAATGAGAGTTAAATAGAAAGAGCCATTGAGGCCACCAAAAAAAGACAAAAAATGGAAAAAAGAGAAAAAGAAATAAAAAGAGAGAAAGGGGCAACACTACTATCCTTTTGAAAGATCCACACTAGTACTCCCTCTTATACTTCCACTCCATAGAGATGATCATGCATATAGGTATGTGGGGACCTTCACACTATAGAACTTGGCTTGCATATTCCAAGGATGAGCCTCCTCAAAAGAGCTCTAGGTCTTCATGAGCGAGCAAGTTAGATGCACCCCCACTAGTTCCATTGGAGAGATTTTCAGCTCATATGTGCATCCGTTGCATGGCAATTCCTACTCCTCACATCATATCTATCATTTGGCCTTCTCCCCTATGATTGTCCTCATTGATGTGTGACTTTCTCAACCTTTTTGTCTTCCTCCTCCACCATATTATATCTTTGCCATCCTAAGTGTCAACTCTCGTGCTTATGCTCATCCATTGCATGAGTGCTCAAAATATCGAAAGGGAGTGGATCAAATTGACTTGTACCTGGCTAGTGGTCTGGGGACGAGTCAAGATAAGATCCCAAAGAAGACCAAGTGTGAAACTTTAGTAGATTGATTTCTCAACACAAAAATACCTTTTTCTCGTATTCCCTATCCCTCTTCTTGCACGCAACACCATCTGGAGACATTCGAGTCACAGATAGCGAGAGCTCTTGCACCTAATGTTCTTCCGTTGCTCGTTTCAATGCTAATATAGACTCTTGCATGTTATGAGTTGAATTGAATTTCATACCTTGATTGCTTTACTTTTCAAAGTTCTCAAATGGTTGCTAGCATGTTACCACAGAAATTATGCTTGTTATCATTTACCTACTCGAGGACGAGCAGGAATTAAGCTTGGGGATGTTGATACGTCTCAAACGTATCGATAATTTCTGCTCGCTCCATGCATGTTTTGTGTGATATTGCTATGATCTATATACACTTTCATATACTTTTGATCATATTTGGACTAACCTACTAACTCAGTGCACCCCAGTGCCAGTTCCTGTTTTCTGCTGTTTTTCTATTCCAGGTTTCCCACATATAAAAAATGCTCCAAAAATTCGGGAAAAATCGGATAAAAAATCAGCGTAACGGAGTCTTCCAAAAGCACCCAAGTGGGTCCAGAGGGCCACCACCAGGGGCCTAGGCGGCCACCTGGCGTGGACAGGGGCCTGGCCACGCTAGGGTGTGCCTGGACTCCTGGTGGCCCACCTGGATGCCCCCTTGGCCTATTTATTCCTCGTGACGGGGAAACTCCGAAGACAGAACCCTATTTCGCAATCTCTCCTCTGTTGCGCCTCCGCGCTTCCAAGATCGGGAGCACCATCAGGACCCTTCCCGGCACCCTTTCGGAGGGAGGATCGACCTCCGGGAGCTTCTCCTCCAGCATGGACGCTTCCCGGATGTGCCGTGAGTAGTCTACCTCAAACCATGGGTCCGTGATTAGTAGCTATGTGATGTTCTCCTCCCCTCTTTGTTCTGCATGGTTTAGACCTCGTGAGTTTCCCTACATGATCGAGGCACATATATAATTCTTCTGTTGTTGCTATGTTGAGTTTGATGGGATCCGATGGATTATGAGATTATGTTCAGATCGTGATAGAGTAATATATTTGGTTTTGATCTCTTATATTTTTGTTCCTAAGTAATTCTTGCATGTTCTCCATTGTTGTTTATTGCTTTGTCCAAGTGGTGGATAGTAACTCCAAGAGGGTGTAACATCCCAATTTTCTAAATTCGGATGTTAATAGATCATCATATGCATCTCATGCTGTTTCCGCATTTTTCTGGTGTTTTAAAACATTTTAAACAATTTTCAACACATGGCAGTTCGCTGGAGAGGATATAAAATGACTTATCCCAATTTTTAAATTATTGGAAAATAGTTTAAAATATTTTTGGAGGCATTTCAAATTTACTTTTGGGTTATAAATAATTTCTAAAAATATTTTGGGAATTTATTTATGCTCCGGAAAAGTTTTAATATCATTTTTTGGAGTTTTCGTATTTTTAAATTTGCCGGAAAAGCATTTAAAAATATTTAAAAAGAAGTTGCAAAGTTTTTATATATATTAAATATTTTGGTAATGACAAAAATTCAATTTTATTATTTTAAAAAGTTTGGTGAAAACGGAAATTAAAAATAGTTATCCGTTATTTTTCTAAAACTGTTTTGGTCCTAATGGGCCTGTTTTGTTTTGTTTTCCCGCTTGGCCGAATTCGTTTTTATTTCGGATTAAATTTTTTTTCGGAGCGGGTTATATAAATGTCCGCGGGTCCACGGATTAGGGTTTTTTCGCCGACCCGACCAGCGAACCCGCCAACGCCCGAAACCGCCGCCGCCGTCCTCCGCGCCGGTGAGCCCGCCGCCACCCGCGCCTCCTCGCCACGGGCCGCCGCGCCCCTTGCCGTGCGCCGCCGGCCGGCTGAGCCGCCGCCGCCTCCGGATTCCGGCCAGATCCGGTCAGATCCGGCGCAGGGACCCGACGCGTTTTTTCAAGTTATTTTATTTATGTATCGGTCCTTTTTGCAGTATAGACCCCGATTTTCACCCGGTACCGTTTTCGCGAGTACTTTTTAACCGTAACTCAGAATTGAGTGATTCCAGTTGCGTTGCGACTGTGACGAAAAATTCTAGCCAGTAGAATAAGTTTTATAGAAGTTTGAAGTTTTCAAATTTGAATCCCAAGCGGAATCAAATTTGAACTTCCGGTAGCCGTATCTTTTTAACGGTGCGCCCGTTTGCGCCGTTTCTTTTTGAGTTTGTTTTATTTGTCAAGTACTTTAAGTTTAGCTTCTGTTAGGCAAGTTTTGTTACTGTTCTTTACATGTTTATTACTGTTTCTGCATAATTGTGTTGAATATATGTTGATTGGTGCTATGTTTGCTCGTATAGATTGTCCGGAGTGCGCCGCCTCGTTTTTTGAGGATTGTGATTGTCAGGAACAGGAAGAAGGAAAGTGATGCTTTGACCATACGCATACCTATATTTTCTATATGCATTATGTTAAGAATATCACCCTATTGCATGATAGGTAGTTTACTTTACTGTTGCTACAAAACCAGTTAGGATAGCCACATGTCTTGACTTGTATTTGTAGATCAACCTAGCACGTGTTGTTACTTTATTGCTATGCTTTATAGAATTGGTTTGGGTTATGAGAATTTCATGGAGAGAATGTGAGCTATTAATAATTTGTGTAGCAACTTTACAATAAATAGAAATCACTTCTGGACGGGCGGGTTGCATCCTGGTGGCTGTGCCTTGTCTAAGGACAGTGCCGGTGTTAAATGCACCCAATGGTTGTTTTGGTGGTGAACCGGGTGCGACACGGTGTCTACCCTCTGAACGCAGTGGGCGCCGTCCAGGCTCAAAAAGATTAGACATGCAATATTACTAGTAGCTTCCGTGTACAGCCACTGGCTATATGGGCTCTGTCTTAGCACGAGTACGTTGTGGGGAACCTGGCCCTGTTAGCTAGCTGATGTAGATGTGTGTTAGGTGTACCGGCTACCAAAGGGTGGAGGCAACCTCTTCGGAAAGTCTTCGTCTCAATCTTTGGGTTGAGTCCAGTGGGGAACGTGTACAACCTCTGCAGAGCCTATAAACTGATCATGATTAGCCGTGTCCACGGTTACGGACGAACTTTGAGCAACTAGTCAGTATTGTTGATGAATGATCTTGACAGATGAACACTTAATAATAATTTGGTGGGAAAGATTAGCATGGGTTGCTGTGTGTTTCAGGTAGAATTCAACTTAAAATTTTGACTAGTTTAGTTCAGGAGAAAATTGGCTTTCTGCAAAACAAAAACCATAAGCCTTTCCTTTGACTCACCTTGCATGTAGTTGTAGGTCCTTTATATATACCTTTCCCGTCTCACTTGCCGTACAAATCAGATGTACTGACCCGTTGTCGGGCTGTAACCTTCGGTGTTGCAGGTTTCTCAGACGACCAGTAAGGTGCATTTAGGGTTGCGAGTGTACACTCAGCATGTTCTCTTGTGGCTGTTGATGGGACTCCATGTTACTTGTTTTTTCTTCCGCTATATTTATGTTGAATAAGCTAGCCTTGAGCTATGCAAATTGTTATTTATTTTATTCTGGATCATACGTTGTAATAGTGATGCACTTGTACTTTTATATACAGCTATGATACTGTGTGTGCCAGCGAGTTCGATCCAGGGACTGGCACTTGAGCACAGAGGCTTCAATTCTATGTGAATTGGGTCGTTACAGAGGGAATGTTATGCTCGATTGTGGGTACATGCCCCCTGATGACACGCTTGAGTGACAGAAACATGAGTCTAGGGGATGTGTTGTGGCCACAAGGGGGAAAACCACGGTTGCAAGTATTGTTTACTTTATGCAAAGTTCTTTTAATGCAGTTGTCTATTGCTTTGGGTTTACACTTTGGGTGGGACTCGCAACTTAATACCAGCGAGATGGTCTGGATAGATATCTCAAGGTGGATGATTAGTAGTAGATGTAGATGGATTTCGGTATAATTATTTTGGCGTACTTCCCATGCTTATGAGCCTCTTCCTTTCTTTTCTAACATAGTTAGCATTGCGGTGCGTTTATAATCCTGTCAATTTCCCTTCTGTAATTTGTTTACCTCGCATAACAGTTTTATCGTCTTTTGGGAGAGAGACATCACTAGTGAACATCATGGGACCCCGGTCCATATTCTCATCACTGTTTACAAGCCTATTTCCTTTTCAGTATTTACTTTCAGTTTCTACCATTATCAATATCATTATCCCTTGTGTGTTTGACCCTTTGTAAACAAGAAGACCGGAGATATTGACAACCTCTCTAAACTTCGTTGGGAGCAAAGTTAATTGTATTGTGTGCAGGTCCGCGTCAGGTGCGCCGCTGACACCTACTTATCATCGCCAGAGTCCTACAGGAGACAAACCCTATCCTCTACATAGGGGAAATTTTCTGCTATCCTACATCTCACCTTCCACTTGGGGTAACCAACAAAGGGCGACAAGCCATTATCACTTCCACGCCATTAGGTGCACACGGGGTCACTTGGGGGGCGCCAGAACCTCGCCGGCGAAGACCTTTCACGGCAGTCGTGACACAGCGGTGATGCATACGATGATGTAGTGCTCCTCCTTGGGCGTGGACTGGTGCTACGTGATGCTGGGAGCCTCAGGAACAAGAAGGACATGCTGGGCTTGACGGAAGGGCACGGGAGCTAGATCATCGGCAGTAATGGCGGCGGTGGCTCTTGGCTTCCATGAAAGATCACCATAGAGGCAGCGATAGGAGGCAGAAAAGAGGGGTTTGGACCGCCTTCTCACCAGGAACTCAACGGAGTTGGCGGCAAGGGCGGAGGTGGCCTGTCGGAGAGGCAATCGACGATGGCGCACGGCGGCCGTAGACGAAGACGACGATGCGATTCCTCGGCTCTAGGGGCTCCGGCTTCAATCCGTTGGAATGGCGATGTAGACGACAGTGGCATTCTCGATGGCCACGGTCATGCAGCCTCTCGTCGTCGTTGGCCGCGGGTGGAGAGTGCGGTGGCGACGGCGAGCTTCGAGTTGTCAACGAACACGGCGAGAGAGATCAAGAGAGATGCGATGGAGGAGGAAAACGACCAGGAAACTGCGGGGTGTCTCCGTGGCGGGTTGTCGTGGCCTGGGGGGGCAGCTGGGTGGCCACGGCTCGTCGGCGGCGTCGGTTGAGTGCTACATGCATTCCACCGAGCACCTTAGGGGCACGGGGAGGAAGAGACAAACGGGGGAGGTGGGCCTGGGCTGCTGCTAGGCCAGGTACAATGAGTTGGGCCCGGGTCCAGGTAAGTTCCCTTTTTCTTTTTTGTCTGGTTTTCTTTTCTGTAATTTGTTTTGTCTTGCTAAATAAAATAGCTAGACATTTTATTAAATGCTCAAATCTTTTATATGGCTTTACATGACCAGTGGCTAGTCACATCCAAGTTTTGAACATTTATCAAATTCAAAATATTTGAATTAAATTTCAAATAGGGGTATTTGATTAATTCCAAGGTCCTGTTTATTTTTTTAAAATCTTTGTGCATGGGTTTGAATCCACATCACTTTATATGTGATCACACTCATTTATGAGACTTTTCAAAAATGCTAGAGGAATTTTTGGAGCAACTTTAACGTTGCCATTTGAATTCAATTCATCTGGGGGTGTTCCTTCTACCATTTCAATTTCTTTTGAAAATTTTGACATGATGCAAGGTTGATCTTGATCCTAGCACATACCTAAAAGAGGGTTCTGACATCATTCTTTTCATTGTATTTTTTAGGCTCAGCACCGTCTTCAGTCTCAGCATCGGAGGTATATATACTATTTGGATCAACAACAGGCTCTTCACTTGAAATAGGATCATTGGAATTGTCAGCTTCCTTGTGCTTCTTCTTCTTCTTCAAAGAGCTAACAATTTATTCTTCCTACACTTGAGAATCTTGCTCGATTCTCTTTGGATGCCCCTCTGGATAGAGAGGGTCCTGGGTGTGTGTTCCACCCCGAGTCTTTATACCGTAAGCCTGTAAATCATCTTGTTTGGCATTGTTAGCAAGCAAATATTATTGCCCATTAGAAAAAAATTCTAGCTGAGTTTGAAACATATGAAAATGTTTCACAAGACATTTAACATCATTAACTGTTCTACCTAAAACATCAAGAAAAGTTTTGATAGGAAGGGAATTATCATGCAACTAACTTTGTATCCTCTCATTAAAGTGACTTTGCTTCATAATAAAATTATCAAGCTCATCTAAACATTGATCAGGGGGCTTACCTTGAGGGATGTCACTAGCATAGAAATCTAAAAGAGAGTGTACCTCTACCATAGGATGGTGAGTAGTGGGCTCACACAACTTCTCGATAGGAGGTAGATTCTTCACGTCTTCATCTTTAATACCTTTCTCTTTTATAGACTTCTTTGCTTCTTCCATATCTTCGGGGCTTAGGAAAAGCATGCCCCTCTTCTTTGGTGGTGGAGGTGGTTCAGGGATGGACCAATCTTCGTGGATCTTGGAAATCTTGCCCATTAGTTCTTCAGTATCGTCTGGTGTTCTTTCCCTGAAAACACAACCAACACAACTATCCAAATAGGATCTAGATTCACCGGTTAGACCAGCATAAAATATATCAAGTGATTCATTCTTAGGAACTCCATGTCCCGGTCTAGCCTTGATCAAACTGCAATACCTCCCCCAAGCTTTAGGGAGGTGCTCATCCTGCAACTGTGTAAAGTTATAAATTCTTTGTAAAGCAGCATGTTGCATGTGAGCAGGAAAGTACTTATCAAGAAAAGATTTACCCAATTCTTGAGGAATCTTAATGGAACCACATGGTAGTGCATCATACCATGCTATAGCACGCTCCTTCAAAGAGAAAGGAAGAAGCTTAGTCACACAAAAGTTTTGTATATTTTCATCGGTAGTAAATAATCCACCCAACTCAGTGAGTTTGGTTAGGTGTGCAATAGCATCATCATTTCCTCTGCCATAAAAGGGGTCAGCTTCAACTTTAGATATAAGTGAAATATCAACAGAGAAATAAAAATCAGGATCATTGATGCATATAGGTGATGTAGTAAATTCAGGATCAGGAGCGAACTTGTACTTCATAGAATGATTTGGAAGCAACTTCTTCACAGTATCGGGATCTGATGGCGCGGAAGTGGATAATGGCTTCTCTCCCTTCGTTGGTTACCCCAAGTGGAAGGTGAGATGTAGGATAGCAGCAAATTTCCCCTATGGAGAGGATAGGGTTTGTCTCCCGTAGGACTTCGGCAATGATAAGTAGGTGGTTCGAGAAGTGATGCGCCGTCTAAAAAGAATCACTTGCTTCTCCTGGACGTGCACACGACACAAATAACTTTTCTCCCAACGAAGTTCAGAGAGGTTGTCAATCTCACCGGTCTTGTTGTTTACAAAGGATAAAAAACACAAGGGATAATGATAGCAACTGAAAGTAAATACTGAAAAGGAAATAAATGTGTAAGAAATGATGAGGATATGAACCGGGGTCCTGTGATGTTCACTAGTGATTTCTCTCTCCCAAAAGACGATAAGACTGCTATGCGATGTAAACAAATTACAGACGGGCAATTGACAGGATTATAAACACACCGCAATGCTAAGTATGCTACAAAAGAAAGGAAGAGGCTCAAAAGCATGGGCAGTACGCCAAAATAAGTAGACCAAAATCCATCTGCATCTACTACTAATCATCCACCTTGAGATATCTATCCAGAATATCTCGCTGGTATTAACTTGCGAGTCCCACCCAAAGTGTAAACCCAAAGCAACAGACAACTCCATTAAAAATAACTTTGCGTAAAGTAAACAATCCTTGCAACCACGGTTACAAGCACCGTTGTTTTCCCCCTTGTGGCCATAGCACATCCCCTAGACTCATGTTTCTGTCACTCAAGCGTGTCATCAGGGGGCATGTACCCACAATCGAGCATACCGTTCCCTCTTGGAGTTACTACCTACCACTTGGCCAAAGCAATAAAAAGCAACGGAGAACATGCAAGAATTACTTCGGAACAAAAATACAAAAGATAAGAACCAATTATATTACTCTATCACAATCTGAACATAATCTCATAATCCATCAGATCCCATCAAACTCAGCAAAGCAGAAGAAGAAAGATTACATATGTGCCTCGATCATGTAGGGCAGCTAACTAGGTCTAAACCATGAAGAACAAAGAGGGGAGGAGAACATCACATAGCTACTTTATCACGGACCCATCGTCCAAAGGAAACTACTCACGGCACATCCAGGAAGCGTCCATGGTGGAGGAGAAGCTCCCGGAGGTCGATCCTCCCTCCGGCAGGGTGCCGGGAAAGATCCTGACGGTGCTCCCGATCTTGGAAGCGCGGCGGCGGCAGAACAGAGGCGAGATAGCGAAAAAGGGTTCTATCTTTGGAGGTTTCCCATGACGGAGATTAAATAGGCGAAGGGGGGCAGCCAGGGGGGCCATGAGGAGTCCAAGCGCCCCCCTGGTGCCGCCTGGGCACCTGGTGGTGGCCCCCAGCCCTCCTTCGGGGCTCCAGAAGCTTCTGGTACGCTGATTTTTTATCTGATTTTTCTCGGATTTTTGGAGCTCTTTTTATATGGGGGAAAACTAAAATAGAAAAACAGCAGAAAACAGAAACTGGCACTGGGGTGCACTGAGTTAACAAGTTAGTCCAAATATGATCAAAACTGTATGAAAGTGTATCTAGATCATAGAAATATCACATAAAACATGCATGGAGCGAGCACAAATTATCGATACGTTTCAGACGTATCAGGATCAGAGTCATCAAAATCTCTGAGTTCCCTACATAAATCATTATCAAGAACAATATAATCATCCTCAAGGAGTCTCTCCTTGAGGCCACTCAGGTCGGGATAATCATAAGTTCCACCAGTAGGGTAGCGAGTAACATAATTTCAATTCCAGATTGTTTGGCAGCAGCAGCGATCTGTGTCTCAAGAAAATAACCAAGTGAACCAATATCATCAAGGGTAGTAGTAGCATCATCAAAAGTGTCGGACATATTACCAGACTCGGCAGAAGTAGCATGTGGTGGTGGTGAAGTAAACTTACTTATAACTGAAGGTGAATTAAGTGTAGCACTACTTCTCAGAACAGTACCTTTTATTGTAGTGGACGGTAAGATCAGAACTTTGGGGTCTCCTTTCTTACGCATAGTGGATAAAGTGCAGCAGGCAGAATACTTCAAGTAGACTTGTAAATAAAATTGTGGTCCCCGGAAACGGCGCCAGAAAACAGTTCTTGATGACCCAGAAGTGTAGGGGATCGAGATAGTCTTCGCGGGTAAGAATAACCCAATTTCTCGATTCGACACAAGGGGAGCCAAAGGATACTCACAAGCTTTAACTATATGACCTAACGCATCCAATCCCTACCATCCCCTTTTCCTACAGCAGGGAATTACTCACACTTGAAAGAAGAAGTCATGGAGGGATGATGGAGTGGCCATGGTGACGACGATGGCGATGATCTCCCCTCACTGGAGGCCAAAACAGCCTCCAAATTAGCCCTCCCGTATAAGAATAGGGGGTGGCGGCGGCTCCGCAACGAGAATTGGGAAAACGACTTCTGTTCTAGGGTTTCCTCGCGACGGGTAAAAATACGGGCCAAGGTAGGTCACCAGAGGGGGTGGGACCCACCCAGGCGGCCTCCCGGCGCGGCCAGGGGGGAGGTCGGCCAGCAGGGCGCCTGGGGCGCCTCTGGCTCCCCTCTAGCCCATCTTCTGGTCCAGGCCTCCTTCGGGTTCGTGGATTTTCTGTAAATTTTCTGGGAATTTTCTGAAGTATCTAAATATCCTTATTCCTTCACACAAGAAAACCATACATGTAGCTCTACTGAAAACAACGTCAGTCCGTGTTAGTTTTGTCAAATAATGCAAGAATGAGGCCAAAACAATAGCAAAAGTGTTTGGAAAAGTAGATACATTTGATACGTATCAATACATGGCACATTAACTGATTATAGATTTTTCGCACATGTGCTAGTGTGATTACATCGATCTATGTAGTTCCTCAATGTATATAGTCACCTTGTTAGAACATAATTCTTATTCCCAACGTCATTTGCACTACTTTTATCCGATCGATGTGCAGAGGCAATAGTTCAATTAATAACAATTTTTCAAACCAACTCAAGTGTTCAAAACTAATTTGGCTCAATCTAGAGTCACATTTACTATAAAAAAAACATTCATAATGTACACTGGTTTTCTAATGTGTATAGAACACATTAACTACAACTTTTTTGCACACATGTGCTTGCTCATGTGTTCACATTATCGCACTACTAGTCTCAATCTATATCCACCTTCTAATAAGAATATATCATTTCAATGTCATTTCACTAGTTTCACATGTGTATAGTCACCTTTTAAGAATATATCATGTGTTTAGATGTACATTAGTTCTCCATTGTTACATAACACAATTAATTAATTATAGCCAACCAAGAGTCTCATTTTGAATTATAGCATTCCACTAGTTCTCCAATGTGTTTACATCGATCTCATTTAATTTAGCTCAACCTTGTCACCTTGTGAAGCATTCCACTGACATGTACACCCTAGTTCTCCAATGTGTTTACATGTCATTTAGCTCAACCTTGTCACCTTGTGAGAAACATTTCATTGACATGTACACCCTAGTTCTCCAATGTGGTCATTTAGCTAAACCTTGTCACCATGTGAGAAGCATTACACTTACATGTACACCCTAGTTCTCCAGTGTGATTACATCTCATTTAGCTCAACATTGTTACCATGTGAGAGAAGCATTACACTGTTATGTACACCCTAGTTATATATTGTGTAGGCAACATATTATATCTGTTTCGCAAAACTGCAGATGTGTTTCCATCCCAGTTACCTCAATTATTAACAGTCACTTTATGAGAGTCACTATTTAAGATATCTTCTGACATTTGAAAAAATCACAAGTCGATTTATCATCTCATATCAGTGTCTCACCCCGATCGATAAATCGACCGATAGATTGCCAATACGCCGGTAAATTAACCGTCTGGTTTACACCCAATATTTTGGGTCAATTGTTAAGTCCTTCAAGCGATATCCCCGACATTGATGAGAGAATAGCACTCCAATGTCATGTACACTACTTCAATGTGTACGAAATTATCACTTCCATTTTAAACTATCACTACTTCAATGTGGTATATTCACACTTCGAACAGCTCATATGTATATATATTTCTGAGATCTTTTCCAAGCTCTCTTGAGAGGAATGTTGGGGATATCTCTTATCGAGAGTCGGCATATTGGGTGATATATTGGCATATCGACGATTTATCGGCCGATTTATCTTATCGGGTCAGACACCGACAAGGGATAAACTAGACGATTTATGTGAATATCGGAAGATATCTTGAACAGTGCTTGAGAGTACTATTACAATATCACAATTTGGGTTTTCTTTATATCTTTCATTAAAGAAAATGAATCCAACACAAATATAGTTCAAAAATAGGTGCAATTAGTAAAGAACATGTTAATATTTCCATATCTATGATCTTCCCTGATGTTTCTATGATCTTTGGTGATGATAATCTTTCCAGCTATGATCTTCCCTTATGTTTCTGTAGGTAATTTGATTAGGAAGTCATGTTTTGGTTCAATTTTGAAAATTCCAGGCTGCTGCATGATGCCTACTTGTCTTTGGCTTGCTCCAGACTTACCTTGAGTTAATATTATGCTGCTGTTCATATTAGTGCCTTCAATCAAGCCACTGTTTCCGAATTGATAGGATTAATGGTTTTATAAAATTGCTTGTTAAAATTTGGACACAATTGTTTGTAAAATTGCATGCTGACATGATTTTTTGCTTCCTAATAATTTGGACATGGTTAACTAGATACACTCTTGATTTATTGCAAGAATAGTATCCCAAGAAAATTTTGACTACTGCTAACATGTTAAGTATGAACGCATGCTCCCAAATACATTTCTGTCCAAATGAGTTTTTACTACTGCTAACAAAGTATTTCCTACTTGTAGCACACAGATTTTGTATGCCCTGCTACCTAAGTGCTTTCTTTGTTATATTTCACCTTGTCATGCATATGTTTATTCGGTTGAACACTGCATGACATGAAATAATTATTTTCAGTGTTTCTTTTCAACTTGTTTTCACTGTCACTTCATATATACTTAGATTTTACTTCAGTTTAAATGCAGGCATTCAAAGTGGATCCTGCTGCGCTCCAGTACCTGACCGGAGGCGCGGATGAGGAGCTGATCAGAGGAGTTGGCATGGAGAAAGCACATGGAGAAGAAGAGGCCAGCGACATGGAACGGCCTGGGAAGGAATGCAGCGACCTGGAGATACTTGGGAAGGAGGCCAATGATGCTATTTAGACTAGTTGGATGATGGGCCTAAACTGTAATTAGACTTTCCTTCTTGTTGAGACATGAGCTACTTTCATGCGGATGTGTATCTTAATTTCTTTGTATTTTAATCATTTAATTGAGAGAACTATTGATTATTTACATTTTTGAATGTGTAAAATTGAAATCCGTGAATTAAAATGATCAGATGTTTTGTTGGGCCAAAGAATACGTGGGCTCTGAAAAGGCTATGGCCCAAAAAATTGTGGACTGGAATGTTGTGCATTGGATAAATAGAGAAAATTTCTAGAAAAGGCTGAATTATTGGGCTTGGCCCATCTAAAACATTCAGAGAAAACAAGGCAAAAAAAATCTAAGAAGGCTGAATTATTGGGCTGGGCCCGTAAAAATCATACAAATGGACCAGGCTAATTTTGGTGTACGATGATTTTGATTTCGTCGTGAATTGTGCCACGTAGGATTGCTAATGTGGATAGGTCAGGATGCCAACGACGATTTAGGATCGTCGTAAGGGTTATGACGGTCTTGAAATCATCATAGAGGTTACGACGATTTCGACCAAAACGTCGTTGCTTTCAGTTTTTGACGCCTCATTTTCAATGCTTGGTTTTTCGTCGTAAAATCGTCGTGAACTAAAAATCGTGATGATATAATGACGAAAATATAGCGTCGTGTATTAGCATATTTCTTGTAGTGACTACTTAATTTGAGGTCATCTTATATAGTTTCATTGTCGTTCCAAAAATCGGTGTCAACACATTGTTCAAGGAGAAGGTGGACAAATCCCTAGATCTGGAGTCCTCCATGTGACATAAGATGTTGAAGCGGTGCAGGGATTATTACTTTCCATAATAACTAGTAGCTCAATTGTTCTAGCTAGCTTGTTCATTTATTATCATTTCAAGTTGATCGATCTGAACAATATCTTCCTTGATATGCAATTTCAAATTTGCAACGTGTATGGTGAGGGATTTTATTTCTATTAATGCATGAAATATTCCTATAATATATAAGAACTACATGCATGGATGCATACGCTTTATATTTTATCTTACAAACTACTGTAGCCGTAAAAAAAACCCAAATGCGACATAAAATAATTTATTTAACTACTATACTACTACTGCTAGCACTACTACTAATTAACATATCATCCTCCTAAGATGCATCCTCTTCCACTCCTCCTTGCTTCACGGCGGCCTTCCAATGCTTTGGGTGAGGGCCTCCTCCTCCGCATGGCATCCTTGACATGTGAATCAGCAATGCGCCGGCGCTCCTCGGCAACAAGTTGATCGGACTAGGTTGGAGTGTAGGAGATCTCACACTCCGTGGAACTGTACACATTTTCTTGGTACCTCCATGCGGCGGCGATGTGTTTGGCGCCTTTGGCCTACTTGAAGATAAACACGACCTCCTCCTCCGCCCGGACGAAACGCTCATCGGCCTTCCGCCACTGCACTTCCTGCCAGCGCGCCACTCTGGTCTGGAGCTCGGCTTCCTTCGCCTCCGCCACCTCCTTCTTGGCTAGTTTCCACGCTTTTACCTCCGGCGGCAAAATCTCTTCAAGGTGTCGATCGTACTCCCCCCACAGCTCCTCCAGGGTTGGTGGTGCGGTGACGGGAGGCACGTATGACCGGCGGCGCCATTCTGGCAGGTTGGAGCGTGTGCGCGCGGTGAGGGGGCGGGCGTGGGGGGAGATATAATCAAGCATTTTTGCATTGGCAGGTGCAGTATTTATAGACGGTCAGTCGAAATCAGGGGCGCAATCTACTCAACTCCACATTAATAACATGCATTTTTCATTCTGCGCAAAAGATCTGAGACGGCGAATAGATTAGAAAATAAACATTAAAAATTGTTCCAGACTACAAGATACGTCACATCCATCGGAGTTCATCGGATTACATCATCCACTACATTTTTATGCTACAAACTAGCATAAAACTACATAGGCCGATATGCGGCGGGCTTCTGCAGTGGCTTCTCAAGGCTTGGGGATGAACTGCTCGTACGCCGCCTTCTACTCTTCGTACGCGAGGTTGTACACCGCCTTGGCCTCGGTGTAGCGAAAGCCTCCTCCCTCTTCAGTGGATAATACCGCCACGTTGGCGGCGCGGAGAGCTGTCTCAGAGGCACGAAGCTTGGAGGTGGCATGCGCAAGGTGGTCGCTCAGTTAGATGAAGAACATTTATGAGCGGTCCCCACAGTCGCCGCCGCCGCCGCCGATGGGGATGAATAGCGACCGGCTGGAAATACCTGCCACGACATCGGGTGGGCCTTCACGGATGGCCACATTTCCTCGAGGGCTCCCAACACCACCCGCACCACTTGCCATGGAAATAGCTCACTGGAGATGGAGGAAATAAAACGAAGAAAGGTTTCAAGATAATGCTCCTGGCGAAGTACATACGGATGGCCACGTTTCCTCGAGGGCTCCCAACACCACCCGCACCACTTGCCATGGAATAGATCGCTGGAGATGGAGGAAATAAAACGAAGAAAGGTTTCGAGATAATGCTCCTGGCGAAGTACATATAGGCGGCTCGAATGTATTCCACACAATTCAATACAAACAACCATTGGCAATACAAAGTATAAAGTAATCCATGAAAAACATTATGTGTATTTCTAGGCATTAAATGGTTTAAAATTCGTATTACATTGCAAGCGACTAAAACAATGCACAAAAATGGTTTGAAAATCAACATGAGGTTCCTCAGTGCATTGGTAAGTGTTGTGCAACGAATGGAATGAAATTTCAAAGATCTAAGGGGCGATAGCCATCCATGAACGCTCCATTCATTCGTTTAAAAATTCCAAAATTTTATATAGCTCTGAAAAATATGAAACTTGGCAGGGTGTTATCATATCACTTCAATATGCAGGGAAAAAAATTGAGACGATTGTAAAAATTGTATGATGTATACTCTGTAGAAACCGAACTATCCCCGAAAAAGAGTCATGGTTTCAAGGTGGAATAACTCGTATTCGAATGTATGTTCTCATCTGCTTCATGTTTTGACCTCGAGGTTTTTTTCTACAGTGAACATAGATTTTTAATGCATTACATATATTTCTAGGCATTAAATGGATTAAAATTCAGATTAGCATTGTGAGCGACTAAAATAGTGCACAAAAATGGTTTGAAAATCAACATGAGGTTCCACGGTGCATTGGTAAGTGTTGTGCAACGAATGGATTAAAATTTCAAAAATCTAAGGGGCGATAGCCATCCTTGAACGCCGCATTCATTCCTTCGAAAATTCCAAAAAAAATATTAGCTCTAAAAAATATGAAATTTTGCAAGGTGTCATCATATCACTTCAGTATGCCAGAAAATAAATTTGAGACGATTGTACAACTTATTTGATGTACACTTTTTATAAATCAAACTATACTCGAATAAGAGTCGTGGTTTCAAGTTGAATGAATTGTATTCGAATGTATGTTCTCATTTGCTTCATCTTTTGACCTCGAGTTTTTACTATAGCGAACATAGACCCAACCATCTCACGTGCTATAATATAAATATTTTGCTGGATCATTTGCTATTTTTAATGCATCACGTGCATTTCTAGGCATAAAATGGATTAAAATTTAGATTAGCATTGCGAACGACTAAAACAATGAATGAAAATGGTTTGAAAATCAACATGAGGTTCCTTAGTGCATTGGTAAGTGTTGTGCAATGAATGGAATGAAATTTCAAAGATCCAAGGGGCGATAGTGTCGGGTCCTGGGGTTTACGTATGTAATTCCAGTCACAACTCAATCATATGGAGAGCCGAGAGTCGTACCCACTTGTTTGAGCAGACAAGGCCAAGCACAGAACACTCTCGGAAAGCATCGTACGTGAGGGGCATCCCATCCAGACCGGATGATCAACTGAGATGGATCCTCATCGCCCGCTCACAAGTCTAAATGATTATGGGTGGTGAAATCCCATAATCATAGACAAGTCACCTCAACCATATTATCTATTAAATTATAGCACTTACATAAACAGACTCCAGCCCGATCACTTATTCAGGGTCTCGGGCGGGCTCAATCATACAATGAGGTGTGCCACGTGACAGTCACGAGCAATCGCATCGCGATGCCCCAAGCTGCGCACATCTAAGGTCCACTTGGTGTATAAAAGACCGCCAACAAGAACACAACTAAGCTATCGAACCCCCCACTAAGACATACATGTTATAATCATACACGCAGCATATATTTCCAGTGTAAACAGCAGGTATTCATCACATGAACTCTACAAAGTATATCTTTATTGACTTACACATAGATTACACAAAGATCATATAACTATGATCCATCATTACATACAACAACAGAAGAAAATTCGGTCTGAGTACAGACAAGATTAACAAATGGCTTAGAGAAGCCTTGTTAACATACATGCCCTTCCATGAGGGACCATACTGTTGTCTGGAACTATACTAGCTTAGTCAACGTCGAGCTTCAGGAAGGTGACTCCATCGGGGTTTGGTTTCTCATCTAAAACATAGAATAAGAAAACGTGAGTACAAAGTCGTACTCAGCAAGACTTACATCAGAACTACACTACTCATGCTCAAGTTCCAAGGTAAACGAGGTGGGGTTTCAACATGCAGAAGTGCCAGATTTGACTTGGCTAGTCCTATACTACGAGTACAAGACTTGAGGTAAGAAGCGTACACGATTCCACTACCAAGTCTCCAACCAATACACCACTATGGATACTTCCTCGACTTCCCCACAAGAAAGCACGCCATAGCACTCACACTTATCTTGCGAGTTTTAGAGTATCCATTCAAGTTGTCTAATAATCAAGTAGAGGTCTCCAAGTAGTCCATAACCGTGGACACGGCTATTCGAATAGTTCATTACCCTGCAGGGGTGTACATCTTCACACACGTGACATGACTTATCGCCTCGTTCTTGTCACCCTTCAAGCGGGTTTAGGACCTGGATGAAACCAAGGCACTACCCTCACATCACCTTCTTTAATCCAGGAATCGACTACCTGAGTGTGTCACCGCTCGAGTGTCCGGCCGGTTCAACGAAACGGACTCAGATATTGCAGGCGACCGAGACTCCACCTCTGACAGATGGTTTTACTGCCTCACAGGTCCACTCACATACCAATAGGATGCAACCTTTCATTCATACTTTTCTATACATATGCCAAATGGAAAGCCCGAATCATTTGGAATGCAAATTCAAACTTCAAATTCAAATTCAAATTATGCCATATGCATGTTTGCTACTGTTCACCCATTTGAAAATGGTCAAACATAGAAACAAGTTGCATATTCAGAATCCTTGCATTTTTCTGATAAATTTTCAAATATTATTTGTTTAAATTTGGAGTTAGGATTAAAAAATTATTGAATTTCAAAGTTTATTCTATTTTCTGGAATTTTCTGGATTTATTTTAAAAAGAAAAGGACTTATTGCATCAAGTTGGCATCAGCATGACGTGGGGGGTGCTTACATATGGGTCCGTCCTTTCAGTGAATGGGTTAATTAACCCGGTTAGTTTAAACTAACCAGGGGGATTAGAGGGGTAGGGGGCCCACATGTCTGTGGCTAGGGGAGGGGGATTAGTTAGGTAATTAAGCCCTAATGGCTGGGCCGACGCCGGCGACCTCTTCGCTCGCCGGAGACTCGCCAGAATCGCGTTCCAGGGCACGGGTTGGGGGTTGGATGGCACGGGCGTGGGCCCCGCGATCTACCGCGTCGGGTGGAACCAGTAGGGGTTCGTGGGGAGGTCTCGGGCCACGCCGGCGTCACCTCGCGCCGCGGACGTGGCTACTGGAGTGGGGGATCGGCATACCAAGCTCGGAGTCGAGCAGGGGAAGGGTGGAATCGCAGAAGTGGCTCACCCCGGTGACGATGGTGACCTCCGCGACGTCGAGGAGGAACCGGAGAAGGCGCAATTCATCGCCGGAGTCGTGGGGGCCTGCGGTGAAGAACTCGAAGCTTGCGTCGCCCCCGTTGGCTCCAAGCTCAAATTGAAAGCGGGGATCAACGAGGCCGTTGCGGGCGTGGATGAAGGACACGAAGGCACGCTCTTGCTCGACCAGTGGCCGCGCCGGAGCACTGCCGTGCTCTGGCTAGGGCTACGGGTCTGCGCGTTTTCTCACCGGGGAAGAGAAAGAGAGAGACCAGAGAGAAGGGGAAAGTGGAGGAGGGCTTCGAAGCGGTCTCCACGGCGAGGAGATAGGGCAGGGGCAAGCAGGCAGCTGCCTGGCGGCCGCACGTCGCTCGCCGGCGACCTGCGTGCTTGCCTGGCGGGAAGAAGACGCATGTGCCCCCCCTGGGTTGGGCTGGGCCGCCAGGTAAGTGGGCTAGGTGGGCTGCTTTCCTTCTTTTCTTTTTCTTCTGTTTTTATTCTTCTGCAATTTGTTTTGTCTTGCTAAATAAAATAGCTAGACATTTTTATAAATCCTCCAAATGTTTATGTGGCCTTTCAATGCATATAGCTAGCCACACGCATTGGGGATTTTTGAAATTCAAATAATTTGAATTCCAAATCAAATAGGGTTATTATTTAATTTCCAAGCCCTATTTGGAATTTTTGAGAATTCTTGGTGCATGTAGTGGGACCCACTTCACTTTATATATGATCATGCATATTTATAAGACTTTTCAAAAATATCAGAGGAATTTTTGGAAGCAATTTTTATCTGGCCATTTGAATTAAATTCTTTTGGGGCTTTTCTTCTTTCCCCAATTCAATTTCTTTTGAAATTTTTGCATGATGCAAAGGGCACAATCAAACCCTAGAACTTACCCAAGTTGGGGTTGTGACAACTCGCCCCCAGTCAAAAGAATCTCGTCCCGAGATTTAGAAGTCGTCGGGAGGAAGGTGGGGTACTCGGCACGGAGGAGGTCTTCTCTTTCCCATGTTGCTTCTTTCTCGGAGTGGTGTGACCATTGCACTTTGAGAAACTTGATCTTCTGACAACGAGTGACACGCTCTAATGAATCAAGAATACGAACGGGGTATTCTCTATAAGAAAGGTCATCTTGGAGATCAAGCGTTTCATGGTCGACTTCGCGGTTGGGGTCCTTGAAGCTACGCCTAAGTTGTGACACATGGAATACATCATGTACTCGGGAAAGGTGCAGGGGGTAGTTCAAGTTGGTAGGAAACTTCTCCACGTTTAGCAATAATGCGGAAAGGTCCGATGTAACGTGGGGCCAACTTGCCTTTGATACCAAATCGTTGGGTTCCCTTCAGAGGAGTAACTCGAAGGTAAGCCTTCTCATCCAGATTGTAGCTTTCTTGCCTATGATGACGATAATAGTAGCTTTTCTGACGAGACTGGGCGGCTTTCAATCGATCACGAACAATGCGAACTTGCTCTTCTTCTTCCTTGATAATATCCGGTCCAAAGAATTTTCTTTCACCGGTTTTTGACCAGTTCAAGGGTGTTCGACATCTTCGTCCATAGAGGAGTTCAAAAGGAGCCATGTTCAGACTAGATTGGAAACTACTGTTATAAGCAAATTCGGCAAATGGAAGAGACTTTTCCCAATTCTTTCGGAAAGATATAGCACAAGCTCTGAGCATGTCTTCCAAGATTTGATTTACCCTTTCAACTTGACCGCTAGATTGAGGGTGGAAAGCTGTACTAAAGGAGAGATGAGTTCCCATAGCATTTTGAAAACTTTCCCAGAATCTAGAGGTGAATAGGCTACCACGATCAGAATTGATTTCCAAAGGAACACCGTGAAGATACACAATTCTAGAGACATACAAGTCCGCCAACTGACTAGAAGTTATAGACTCACGAATAGGAAGGAAATGAGCAACTTTTGATAGTCGGTCAATGACAACGAAGATGGCATCATTTCCTTTTTGGATTTTTGGAAAGCCGATGATGAAGTCCATACCGACCTTGTCCCATTTCCACTCGGGAATAGACAATGGTTGAAGAGTACCAGCAGGTCTTTGGTGTTCTGCCTTAATGCAACGACAAACATCACATTCGGCAACAAATTGAGCAATGTCTCCTTTCATCCGGGTCCACCAAAATCTCTGGCGTAGATCTCGGTACATTTTGGTTCTACCGGGATGAATTGAGAGGGGAGTATCATGAGCTTCCTTAAGGATCAGCTACCTTAGGTCTTGATTCTCAGGTACTACTAAACGGTACTCAAAGAATAACGTTCCTTGACCATTTGCAGAGAAACATTTAGCATCTCCGCTAGAAATGTTCTCCTTGATGTCTCGAATACTACTATCTTGTTTCTGGGCGGCTATGATTTGATCCTCAAGGGTTGGTTTCGCCACCAGGGTAGAAAGAAATTCATGAGGAACTATCTCAAGATTGAGCTTGCGAAATTCCTCATGAAGAAGTGTTTGATACTGTTGTAACATGAGTTTGTTACAATACGACTTACGACTTAGTGCATCAGCCATGACATTGGCTTTGCGTGGGGTGTAAGAAATTCCTAAGTCATAATATTTTATCAACTCAATCTAACGTATTTTCCTGAGATTAAGATCTGGCTGGGTGAATATGTATTTGAGGCTTTGGTGATCAGAATAGATCTCACAATGATTACCAAGGAGGCAATGTCGCCATGTCTTCAGGGCATGAACTACGGCAGCGAGTTCAAGATCATGGGTAGGATAGTTCTATTCATGTGGACGCAACTAGCGTGAAGCGTATGCTACCACATGTCGATCTTGCATAAGTATGCACCCTAACCCTTGCCGTGAAGTGTCACCATAGATCTCGAAATCCTTTTTGGTGTCTGGAGGTGCAAGTACGGGTGCAGAAGTCAATCTTCTTTTTAGCTCTTGAAAGCTTTCCTCTCACTTGGGAGTCCATTCGAATTTCTTATCTTTCTTGAGGAGTTCAGTAAGAGGCTTTGCAACTTTTGAGAAGTTCTCAACGAAGCGGCGACAATAGCTTGCTAAGCCAAGAAAACTCCTAGCTTGCTTAACCGATTCAGGTGGAGTACAGTCAAGGACGGACTGAACTCTCTCGGGATTGACAGCAATGCCTTTGGCAGAAATCACGTGGCCTAAGTAGGTCACTTCTGGTAGCCAAAATTCACACTTAGAGAACTTGGCATAAAGGCGATGCTCTCGAAGTTTTATCAATACCTACCTAAGATGTTCTGTGTGCTCTTCTTCGTTCTTCGAGTAGATGAGAATGTCATCAATATAAACCACAACAAATTTATCTAGGTACTCCATGAAAATTGAATTCATTAAGCGCGAGAATGTGGCGGGGGCATTGGTTAAACCAAAGGACATGACGGTATACTCGTAAAGACCATATCGAGTAGTGAAAAACGTCTTGGGAATGTCCTCATTTCGGATTTTGATTTGATGATAACCTAATCTCAAATCCATCTTGGAGAGGATAGAGGATCCAGCAAGTTGATCATAAAGATCATTAATCCTGGGCTGTGGGTACTTGTTCTTTATCGTCGCTAGATTAAGCGGGCGATAATCTATGCACATCCTTTCTGTTCCATCTTTCTTCGTTACGAACAGAACGGGGCAACCCCATGGAGATGAGCTAGGGCGGATGAAGCCTTTAGCCAACGAAGCATCAAGTTGGGTTTTTAGCTCAGCTAACTCATGTGGGGCCATTCTATATGGGCGTCTGGAAATTGGGGTTGTGCCTGGTATAAGATCCACTATGAATTCTAAACATCTGTCGGGAGGCATGCCCAACAACTCTTGAGGAAAGACATCCGGGAAGTCACGAACCACCGGAATATCTTCAAGGTCAGGAAGGGGAAGCACATTCAAAGTATGGATCTGGATTCTAGAGCTGGGTAATGTGTAGTCAATTCTCTGGCCTGAAGGATGGGTGAGTTTAACTGACTTAGTTTTACAATCAAGGACATCATTCTGTCTTGATAAAAAATCCATGCCTAGGATGACATCAATGTCTGAAGACTTGAGGGCTATAAGAGAAGCAAGGAATACTAAACCCTCAATTGCAATTTGATTGCCATGGCTTACTCTATTAGTTTGACACTTTGAACCAAGAGTTTGAGTTATCATTGGAGAAAACATTTCTTCAAAAGGGAATTCATGCCGAAGTGCATAACTCTCCGACATGAATGAATGAGAAGCTCCTGGATCGAAAAGAACGGAGGCAGGAACATGATTGACTGGGAGTGTGCCAAGGATGACGTCAGAAGTAGCAGTGGTTTCCTCAACTGAAATTTGGTTCACATATCCACTACCTGTGACTGAAAGCTTTGCAGGAAAGGTTTTGGTGGTTGATTTCTTTGGAGTCTTATGTCGAGAATGACGTGGTGTCATCAAGACCTGAGGGCATTGACGAAAGTAATGTCCTGACAGACCACACTTGAAACACACCCTTCCTGAATTGCTGGGAGCAGGATTACTTGATTGCACACCATCATTCCTAGGAGGAACAATGTGGTGAGGTGGATGGCATATATTGGATGGTGGCCTCTGATACGGTGAGGATCTCTCACTCCTCGTTGGTTATCCCAAGTGGAAGGTGAGATGTAGCGTAGCAGCAAATTTCCCTCGGTGAAGATACCTAGGTTTGTCTCCAGTAGGACTCGCAGAAATACAAAAAGGTGTCATGGCGCTTGACGTGGACCTGCACACAGCAACAAATAACTTTTCTCCCAACGAGTACAGAGGAGTTGTCAATTCCTCCAGCCTTGCTATTTACAAAGGATCAACGCAAGAGATAATAATAGTGGCAACTAAAACTAAACTAAGGATGTAAACAGTAGTGTGAAGATGGACCGGGGTCCCGTGATTTTCACTAGTGATGTCTCTCTCCCAAAAGACGATAAAAGTGCTAGCGAGGTAAACAAATCACAGTTGGGCAATTGATAGAATTATGAAGGCACCGCAATGCTAACTATGCTGCAAAGAAATGAAGGGCTCAAAAGCAATGGCAGTACCCCAAGGTAAGTAGACCGAAATCCAACTGCATCTACTACGAATCATCCACCTTAAGATATCTATCCAGAACATCTCGCTGGTATTAAGTTGCGAATCCCACCCAAAGTGTAAACTCAAAGCAACAGACAACTACATTAAAAGAACTTTGAGTAAAGTAAACAATCCTTACACCCGCGGATACAAGCACCGTTGTTTTATCCCTGGTGGCAATAGCACATCCCCTAGTCTCATGTTTCTGTCACTCAAGCTAGACATCAAGGGGCTGAACCCACAATCAAGCATAACGATCCCTCTTGGAGTTGCAACAAACTACTTGGCTAATGTAAAATACTGCAACGGAGAACATGCAAGAATTTACTCAAGAAAAATATATAAAAGAGAAGAACAAAATATATTACTCATCACAATCTGAACATAGTCTCATAATACATCAGATCCCAACAAACTCAACATAGCAACAGTAGAAATTACAGAAGTGCCTCGATCATGTGAGGCAGCTCACGAGGTCTCGAAAGTGGAAGCACAAAGAGGGGAGAGAAGTACATCACATAGCTACTGGTCACGGACCCATGGTCCAAGGGGGACTACTCACGGTACATCCGGGAAGCGTCCATGGCTATGGATGGTCTCCCGGAGGGGGTTCCTCCTGCCGGCAGGGTGCCGGGGCAGCTTCTCCAGGCAGCCCCGATCTAGAAACGGCGGCGGCGGTACAGAGGCGAGATCGCGGAAAAGAGATCGATATTAGGGGTTTCCACCCCGAGGGCTAAATATAGGCGGAGGGGGTGTCAAGGGGACCCACAGGGCAACCAGGAGGCCCCCTGGCGCGGCCTAGGGTGGGGTCGCGCCAGGGACCCTTCTGGACTCCTTGTGGTGGCCCCCTCCGCTGCCTTGGTGATTCCTTAAGCTTCCGGGTTGCTGATTTTTATCTGATTTTTTCGGATTTTTTGGAGAACTTTTAATGGCCGGAAAACCTGAAATACAAAAAAAGCAGAAAACAGCAACTGGCAGCTGGGTGCACTGGGTTAATAGATTAGTCCAAATATGCTCAAAAGTATATGAAAGTTCAAGCAAAACATGGAAAAGTCACACAAAACATGCATGGAGCAAGCAGAAATTATAGATACGTTTGGGACGTATCATCATCCCCAAGCTTAATTCCTGATCGTCCTCGAGTAGGTAAATGATAACAAGCATAATTTCTGTGGTGACATGCCACACAACCATATAAGGACTTTTAAGTAAAGCAATCAAAGCATGCAATTCAATTCAAGTCTTAACAAGCAAGAGTCTATATTAGCATTGACAGAAGCAACAAAAGAACAAAAGGTGCAAGAGCTCTCACTGTCCGTGACTCGAATGTCTCCAGATGGTGTTTGCATGGAAGCAGGGGATTGGTAAAAAGAGAGAAAAAAGGTTGTTGAGAACAACTATCTACTAAAGTTTCACACTTAGTCTCCTTTGGATTCTTATCTTGACTCGTCCCCAGACCACTAGCCAGGTACAAGTCAAACTGATCCACTCCCTGTCGATATTTTGAGCACTCATGCAATGGATGAGCGTGAGCAAGAAAGTTGACACCTAAAAGGAGAAACAGAAAGAAGGTGGAGGAGGAAGACAAAAAGGTGTGAAAGGCTCACATCAATGAGGACAATCATAGGCGAGAGAAGGCCATATGATAGATATGATGTGAGGAGTAGGGATTGCCATGCAATGGATGCACATGTGAGCTAAAAGCTCTCCAAGGGAACTAGTGGGGGTGCATCTAACTTACTTGCTCAAGAAGACCTAGAGCTCGTTTGAGGAGGCTCATCATTGGAATATACAAGCCAAGTTCTATAGTGTGAAGGTCCCCACATAGCTATATGCATGATGATGATCTCTATGGAGTACAATGGATAGGGGATGAAGTACTAGTGTGGATCTCTCAAAAGGAATAGTAGTGTGCCCCCTTCTCTCTTTTTATTTTTCTTTTTCACTTTTTTCTCTTTTTTGTATTTTTTTGGTGTCCTCAATGGCTTATTCTATTTAACTCTCATTTTTCCTCTTTGGGATCTTTTGATTTTGTCCTCTTTGGGATCTTTTCCTCACTTTAGGGGCAACACTCTATATTTTACAAGAATATAGGAGATCTTTCACACTTTACAAAGGTACTCACATAAAGAAGATATAACTATCATGATGCAAATGTATGCCTCTGCTAGGATAGCAGGATATGCAATGATACTAGCGCGTCATGTAGCAATGATTAGGGCAAGGCCCAACTAGCATGCGGCTCATCGATCAAGCAAGTAGCATGTATGACATGAAGATCAAGTCATGAGAAGGTGGATTTTGCATGGAAATGTATCTCGGAAAGGCTATGGAAATGCCTTGTAGGTAGGTATGGTGGCTGTTTTGAGGAAAGATATGAGGAGGCTTATGATGACAGAGCGTATTGTGCCAAGGGTTTGGATGCACTGGCGAAGTATGCGCCAACTCTCAAGGTGAGAAAGGGCGATGGACGGTACCGAAGAGGCTAGAAAAAGTATAGGTGGGTGGAAGTGTCAACTTTCGAATACTCTCATTGGCCCGAAGAACTAATGCACTTATTATCGGTAACTCTCAATCTAATCACGAGGTTCACAAAGAGACAAGTACCCCGAGGAGGAGTGTATGGGGGTTTGGTTATCCTTGCGCATCCTCGACTCATAGTACGTGAGTGTTCTCTAATATCCGAACCCTCCAGAGGTTAGTGATCCTTCTAGTAGCTAGAGTTCTCAACAGGAGTTTTTGGTTTTTGAAAAACACATGGATTGCCCAAAATACGACAGCTATCACTAATAGGCTCGAGCTCTTGACACCAAAAGTTCAAACATTACTCTAGTCAATACCTCAAAACTATTGCAAGTTAGTACTACAAAGAGAATAGCAACTTCAACTACCTACTTCTAGTCAAGACACAAAACTCAGTGCAACAGGCAAACTCTCTAACAAGATAAAACATGCAACCTATAGAAAGTTCAACCTAAAACAAAAGAAAATCTCTAGAAAAACTAAAGCACTACAACTAAACAGGGCAGCAGCTAGGAAAAGAAAAAGAACAACTCACAGCTAAAAGAATAAGCATGCAAATCCTATGAGGAGTTCTAGTTCAAGCGGAGCGTGTATCCCTCCCACACAAAAGAGTAAGCTGTGGTTTAACTTTTTACTATAGCAAACAAAGCAAAAACAAACCTAGAAAAGTAAAGAGCGAGACTCTCCAAGTATAGCATATAACGCATGAAGTGATAAAAATATAGTGCAACGAGAGACGAACTGGTAATTGTTGATGAAGAAGGGAATGCACGGGGGCATCCCCAAGCTTAGACGTGTGAGTCTCCTTGAATATTTCTTGGGGGTGCACATGGGCATCCCCAAGCTTGAGTGTTTGACACTCCAAGCTCTTCTTTCATCATCTTCCATCGCGTACTTGAAAACTCCCTTCATACATGACTCATCATAAAAAACTCCCTTCATACATGACTCATCATAATCTGATTAGCGAGGTTAGTACCCAACTAAAATATTTTTATCTCTACTGGAAATAAAGATAATCTTGAAGAGATACTGTTTCTCAAGATTGCCAAAAAGTTTTTGCAAATAAAAAGAAAGCTTAAGGTTTGGAAAACGAAGAAAAGGAAAAACAGGACAGAATCTGTGAAAAACAGACCAGCAGGTAAAAACGAATTTTTTAGGTATACTTCTGAAACTCAAATAAAAAAACTCAGAACGTACGAAAGTTTCGTAATTGTATAGAGCACTCTGTGTAATAAATTCAGCTCAAAAAGATGAACTGGGATTTTGCTGTGATTTTTCTAGTCACGAGGATAGAATCTGTTTTCTAGACAGCATGTCACAACTTTCACTTCCCATGTCGTATGAGGCTATAAAAGGCACAAAGTTTGAAAAATAAAGATACAATGATGTTGCTACAGTAGTAACAATCATCAAGACCAGTAAGAACAGAAGAAAAACAAAAAAGTAAATCCTAAATTCGTTGTGGGCTGCCTCCCGAAAGCGCTTCTTTAGAGCCATTAGCTAGGCTTAAAACAGAAGATCAAGTCTTTTGAAGAGAATAACTAGCCCGTGTGACGGACTCAAAAGGTAACTTAATCTTTTTCCAAGGTAAATGTTCCATCCCTTTCTTGAGAGGGAATTGGAATTTGATATTCCCCTCTTTCATGTCAATAACAGCACCAACTGTACGAAGAAAAGGACGTCCCAAAATAATTGAAACAAGAGGGCTCACACTCAATGTCCATAATAGTGAAATCAACGGGAACATAATTGTCATTGACAATGATAAGAACATCGTCGATCTTCCCCAAAGGTTTCTTCACGGAAGAATCAACAAGACGAACACCAAAAGAATAGGGATCAAAAGGTTTCAATTCAAGCATATCATACATTCTTTTGGGCATAACAGAGGTACTTGCTCCAACATCACAAAGAGCATAACAAGAGAAGTTATTCAATTTGATTCTTATCATAGGATCCCAACCATCTTCTAGCTTCCTAGGTATGGAGGCTTCTAGTCTAAGCTTCTCCTCCCTAACTTTGATTAGAGCATTAGTGATATGCTCTGTGAAGGCAAGATTAAATGTGCTAGTGTGGGTGTCTCTAGACATCTTGTGAAGGAAACCAGTCACTTCAGGTAAAGTGCAGTTATCAGTCTAGGTCACTACTATCTATCAAGGAGGTAGTGATATCATTTAGGTTCACTTGTTTGAAAGCCTCTATGTTCATAGAGGTTTCTTCATCTATGGTTGAGGTGGTAGCATCACCATTGATAGGTCCAGTGGGACTAGGGGTGTGATGGGTGCTAATAGTTTGGGCCTCCTCAACTACTTGGATAGTGGCTACTTTGTGGTAGGTAGGAAGTCTCTTAATTCTATCCTCTTCCTCTTTTTCTCTATCCCATATTTCTTTGAGTTTAGCCATCATCCTAATATTTTCATTGATTTGTAACTAGATAGCATTAATAGGAGTGACCTTACTCTCCTCAAGGGGAGAGGTTCTAATTTTTAACATCTCAACATCAAGGGCTAAGTTATCTACCTTCAACCAAAGATTATCTAATTTAGCTAGTTTTTCTTCCACATTGTTGTTGAATGCTTTTTGGGTAGTGATAAAGTCTCTAAGAATACTCTCTAGTTCAGAGATGGGGTTCTTGTTGCTAGGGTAGGTGTTGTTGTTCCCATAAGTGGATGGAAACGGCCTAGGATTACTAGCAAATTTGCCCCTACAAGCATTATTATTAAAGTTGTTTCTAGCAATGAAGTTCACATCTACTTGTTCTTGAGCAAACAAAGAATTTAAAGGAACATTCTGAGGATCAATAGGAGGTTGCTTGGTAAGTAGAGACATAATAAGGTCAACCTTTTAATTTAGAGAGGAGATCTCCTCGACAGAATTTACCTTCTTACCAGTTGGAGATCTTTCAGTGTGCCACTGAGAGTAGTTCAGCATCATCTCATCAAGTAGCTTTGTGGCAGCACCAAGTGTGGTTGACATAAAAGTTCCTCCCGCGGCCGAATCTAACAGGTTCCGCGAGGTAAAGTTCAAGCCTGCATAAAAAGTCTGGATAACCATCCGGGTAGTTAGTCCATGTTGAGGCAGTTCTTGACAAGCGTCTTCATACGTTCCCAAGCTTGGGCAACGTGTTCATTATCCAATTGCCTGAAATTCATAATGTTACTCCTCAATTGGATAATCTTAGCAGGTGGGTAGTACTTCCCAATAAAAGCATCTTTGCACTTATTCCAAGAATCTATGCTATTCCTAGGCAAAGATTGAAACCAGATTTTAGCTCCGTCCCTCAAAGAGAAAGGAAAAAGCTTGAGCTTAACAACATCACCTTCTAATTCTTTATACTTTTCCATATCACATAATTCAACAAAATTATTCAAGTGTAAAGCAGCATCATCTCCAGCACCAGAGAATTGATCTCTCATAACAAGGTTTAGCAAAGCAGGTTTAATTTCATAAGAGGTAGCTGAAGTGGCAGGTGTGGCAATAGGAGTGAAGATAAAGTCACTGTTGTTGTGACTAGTGAAGTCACACCACTTGGTGTTTTCATTGGAACCCATAGTAGCAGCAGGTATTTTTGGTATTTTTGATAAGGGACACAAAAGTAAAAACTGAAAGGTAAACTAGCAAGACTAAAAAGCAAAGATAAAAGATAGTGTGCAACTCCCCTATCTTGTAGACTGGAGTCCCCGGCAACGGCGCCAGAAATTGGCTTGATAAGGTGAGGACCTCTCACTCCTCGTTGGTTACCCCAATTGGAAGGTGAGATGTAGCGTAGCAGCAAATTTCCCTCGGTGAAGATACCAAGGTTTGTCTCTAGTAGGACTCGCAGAAATACAAGAAGGTGTCACGGCACTTGACGTGGACCTGCACACAGCAACAAATAACTTTGCTCCCAACGAGTACAGAGGAGTTGTCAATTCCTCCGGCCTTGCTGTTTACAAAGGATCAACGCAATAGATAATAATAGTGGCAAATGAAAGTAAACTAACGATGTAAATAGTAGTGTGAAGATGGACCGGGGTCCCGTGATTTTCACTAGTGATGTCTCTCTCCCAAAAGACGATAAAAGTGCTAGCGAGGTAAAAAAATCACAGCTGGGCAATTGACAGAATTATGAAGGCACCGCATTGCTAAATATGCTGCAAAGAAAGGAAGGGCTCAAAAGCAATGGGCAGTACGCAAAGGAAAGTAGACCGAAATCCAACTGCATCTACTAAGAATCATCCACCTTGAGATATCTATCCAGAACATCTCGCTGGTATTAAGTTGCGAATCCCACCCAAAGTGTAAACTCAAAGCAATAGACAACTGCATTAAAAGAACTTTGCGTAAAGTAAACAATCCTTGCTCCCGCGGATACAAGCACCGTTGTTTTATCCCTGGTGGCAACAACACATCCCCTAGTCTCATGTTTCTGTCACTCAAGCTAGAAATAAGGGGGTTGAACCCACAATCAAGCATACCGCTCCCTCTTGGAGTTGCAACAAACTACTTGGCCAAAGTAAAATACTACAACAGAGAACATGCAAGAATTTACTCAAGAACCAAATATAAAAGAGAAGAACCAAATGTATACTTATCAAAATCTAAACATAGTCCCATAATCCATCAGATCCCAACAAACTCAGCATAGCAACAGCAGAAATTACAGAATTGCCTCGATCATGTGAGGCAGCTCACGAGGTCTCGAAAGTGGAAGCACAAAGAGGGGAGGGAAGTACATCACATAGCTACTGGTCACGGACCCACGGTCCAAGGGGGACTACTCACGGTACATCCGGGAAGCGTCCATGGCTATGGATGGTCTCCCGGTGGGGGTTCCTCCTCCCGGCAGGGTGCCGGGGCAGCTTCTCCAGGCAGCCCCGATCTAGAAATGGCGGCGGTGGCGGCGGAATAGAGGCGAGATCGTAGAAAAGATATCGATACTAGGGGTTTCCACCCGGAGGGCTAAATATAGGCGGAGGGGGTGTCGAGGGGATCCACAGGGCAACCAGGAGGCCCCCTGGCCCCTAGGGTGGGGCCGCGCCAGGGACCCTTCTGGAGTCCCTGTGGTGGCCCCCCGTCGTTGCCTAGGTGATTCCGGAAGCTTCCGGGTCGCTGATTTTTTATCAGATTTTTCCGGATTTTTTGGAGCACTTTTAATGGCCGGAGAACCCGAAATACAAAAATAGCAGAAAACAGCAACTGGCAGTTGGGTGCACTGGGTTTATAGAGTAGTCCAAATATGCTCAAAAGTGTATGAAAGTTCAAGCAAAACATGGCAAAGTCACACAAAACATGCATGGAGCAAGCAGAAATTATAGATACGTTTGGGACGTATCAGCCTCTGAAGAAAGTTTTGAGGTATGGCACTAGTTGGAATCCATATTCGGCGTTTCTGAGGGGTTGAACTTGAAGAAGGATCAAGCTCACGGGAATGCTTGCGAGACTCTTCGAAAACTTCATTTCCATGCTCAGCTCGGAAGGATCTGTTGACTAAATCCTCAAAGGTGGAAAATTCAAGGAGGTTGAGATCATGACGAAGGATAGGGCTAAGTCCTTTACGGAACCTTGCCTGCTTTTTGGCATCGGTGGTGATCTCATCTTGGGCATATCGAGCAAGACGGTTGAACTCCGTCACATAATCATGAATGGACCTCTTTCCTTGAGTCAGGTTGCAGAACTCTTCCTTCTTGCACTCCATTAACTCATCTAGAAGGTGGTACCCTCGAAAGGCATCACGAAAACTCCTGCCAAGTCACTAGGTGACCAACAGGCTGCATCACAACATAGTTCTCCGACCATTCAGCAGCAGCATCTTCCAGAAAGTATGTCGTAAATATAACTCGATCATTGGGAGCAACATGTGTCGTGTCAACCTTACGCTCGATGGAACGGAGCCAATCATCAGCTTCAAGGGGCTCGGAGGAACATCAAAATACCAATGGTTTGAGGAGGATGAAATCCAGAATGCTGACAACCACATTGCACCGACGAGCGGTATTCTGCTCGATGAGCTCTAGAAGGCGTGTTTGATCACGTCGATTCCGCTCAGCTTCAATCATGATTTCTGCCGCAGAAGGCGGTGGTGGAGGTTCATCATCATTTTGATTCCGAACACGTTCTCGATTCCGACGAACAGCACTACGAGCTCCACCTGACATCCTGTGTGATAAAAATCAACAATCAGAACAGGTTGTACGATGGAATCAAAGATAAGAGGACATGATTTCGGAAGAAAGGGTCATAATGCAAAGGCAATGATTCATAGAAACACGAGATAAATCGGGCAGCATAACGACTACACCGGGATGGAAAATGAAACAACCTTGAGGTGAATGGACAAAACTTCCCCAAGGAACTCAACAACACGATGACTCTAGAAAACCTCAACAGTCCTACGGCTACAAAGAAGCAATCAACGAGATGTTCTAGTAAGACATAGAGGAGCCTCGTCCTATCTTCCCGTAGAAAAGATGAGGGTGACTCAGAACTCAGATCGATGAGGGTAAGGAGAAAAAGAAGCCTTATGATGTTCCCTTATACCCAAGTAACTATATAACTATAGAATGCTAGACTCGACTTCGAAAAAGGGTTTGATAATCCTACAGACAGTCCTGCTCTGATACCAAGTCTGTCGGGACCCGGGGTTTGCGTATGTAATTCCAGTCAGAACTCAATCATATGGAGAGCCGAGAGTCATACCCACTTGTCTAAGCAGACAAGGCCAAGCACAAAACACTCTCGGAAAGCATCGTACGTGAGGGGCATCCCATCCAGACCGGATGATCAACTGAGATGGGTCCTCATCGCCTTCTCACAAGTCTAAATGATTATGGGTGGTGAAATCCCATACTCATAGACAAGTCACCTCAACCATATTATCGATTGAATTATAACACTTACATAAACAGACTCTAGCCCGATCACTAAGTCGGGGTCTCGGGCGGCCTCAATCATACAACGAAGTGTGCCACGTGACAAAGTCACGAGCAATCGCATCGCGATGCCCTATGCTGCACACATCTAAGGGCCACTTGGTGTATATAAGACCGCCAGCAAGAACACAACTAAGCTATCGTACCCCACACTAAGACATGCATGTTATAATCATACACGCAGCATACATGTCCAGTGTAAACAGCAGGTATTCATCACATGAACTCTACAAAGTATATCTTTATTGACTTACACCTAGAGTACACAAAGATCATATAACTATGATCCATCATTACATCAAACAACGGAAGCAAATTAGGTCTGAGTACAGACAAGATGAACAAATGGCTTAGAGAAGCCTTGTTCAACATACATGCCCTTCCACGAGGGACCATACTGCTGTCTGGAACTATTGTAGCTTAGTCAACGTCGAGCTTCAGGAAGGTGACTCCATCGGGGGTTTCTCATCTAAAACATAGAATAAGAAAACGTGAGTACAAAGTCGTACTCAGCAAGACTTACATCAGAACTACACTACTCATGCTGAAGTTTCAAGGTAAAGGAGGTGGGGTTTCAACATGCAGAAGTTCCAGCTTTGACTTGGCTAGTCCTGTACTATGAGTAGCAGACTTGAGGTAAGAAGCGTACACGAGTCCACTACCAAGTCTCCAACCAATACACCACTATGGATACTTCCTCGACTTCCCCATGAGAAATCACGCCATAGCACTCACACTTATCTTGCGAGTTTTAGAGTATCCATTCAAGTTGTCTAATAATCAAGTAGAGGTCTCCAAGTAGTCCATAACCGCGGACACGGCTATTCGAATAGTTCATTACCCTGCAGGGGTGTACAGCTTCACACGCGTCTCATCACTTATCGCCTCGTTCTTGTCACCCTTCAAGCGGGTGTCGGACCTGGATGAAACCAAGGCACTACCCTCACATCACCTTCTCTAATCTAGGAATCGACTGCCTGATTTTGTCACCGCTCGAGAGTCCGGCCGGTTCAACGAAACGGACTCAGATAATGCAGGAGACCGAGACGCCACCTCTGACAGATGGTTTTACTGCCTCACGGGTCCACCCACATATCTATATGATGCAACCTTTCATTCATAGTTTTTGTATGCATATGCCAAATGGAAAGCACGAATCTATTGTGTATCCTGGACCGGATCGGGCACGTAAAGAGGCCAAACGGGGCTCCCATAAACCCTACATGTGGTCATACTCTTTGTCTTGGATCACAAAACAGGAACTCGGGGCCTAGGGAAGTGTTCAACGAGACAACCCACTGTGTACTCGTACACAACCTCTCCTCGTTCACATTTGTTTAGGGTGGATTCACCAACACGTTATCATCAACACCATTATGAATATCCATCCCGACTCATAAACAATGTAACCTCATTGTATCACTAAGAAGCAATAAGCAGTTATAGTTGCAGGGGCCACATGCTCATCATTAAACTCCTATATCTGCTAGGATTGTGGTTTTCTTAATACGGTGACAAAATGATAGGTCATGCATCGGAATGGGTTCAACTATGCAAAAGAACGTGTCTCGGTGATCTCCTAAACATGCATAAGCGAGACTGGGAGGGAAGTAGGATTTTATAGACATGATCAATGGGGTTTGCTTGCCTTGCTGATGATGTTACGAGAGTTTACTTCTCGCCCCTTGTTGGTTAACCCAAAGTGGAAGGTGAGATGTAGCGTAGCGGCAAATTTCTCTTAGAGAAGATGCTAAGGTTGAATGTCGAACCAATAGGACTCCAACAGATACAAGAAGGTGGTGAAGTGAACAATGGCGCCATTTACAACCGAGGTTGCTAACTTCACCTGTACCTGCACACACAAAAAATAACTTTGCTTCCCAACGAGTACAGAGGAGTTGTCAATTCCTCTGGCCTTGTTGTTTACAAAGAAAAAACGCACGGGATAATAATGATAGTGATAGCAATGAAAAATTAAATAAAGGAGTAAATTGATATTGGGTGTAAACAGTATTGGAAATATGGACCCGGGTCCTATGATGTTCACTAGTGATGTCTCTCTCCCAAAAAACGATAAAATAGCCATGCGAGGTAAACAAATTACATCTGGGCAATTGACAGGATTATGTGCGCAAACCAATGCTAATTATGCTATAAAGAAAGGAAGAGCCTCAAAAGCTTGGGCGGTACTCCAAGACAAGTAAACCGAAATCCATATGCATCTACCTACTAATCATCCACCTTGAGATATCTATCCAGAACATCTCGCTGGTATTAAGTTGCGAATCTCACCCAAAGTGTAAACTCAAAGCAACAGACCACTGCATTAAAGAACTTTGCGTAAAGTAAACAATCCTTGGACCCTCAAGTACAAGCACCGTTGTTTTCCCCCTTGTGGGAACATCACATCCCCTAGACTCATGTTTCTGTCACTCAAGCTAGTTATCAGGGGGCATGAACCCACAATCATGCATAACGCTCCCTCTTGGAGCCACTACCTACTACTTGGCAAAAGCAATAAACAGCAACCGAGAACATGCAAAAATTACTCAAGAACATAAATATAAAAGAGGAGAATCAAATATATTAGTCAAACACAATCTGAACATAATCTCATAATCCATCGGATCCCAGCAAACTCAACATAGCAACAACAGAAATATTACATAAGTGCCTCGATCATGTAGGGAAGCTCACGAGGTCTAAATCCATGAAGAACAAAGAGGGGAGGAGAACATCATATAGCTACTGATCATAGACCCATGGTCCAAGGTGGAATACTCACGGTTCATCCGGGAAGCATCCATGGTGGTGGAGAAGTTCCCGGAGGTGGTTCCTCCCTCCGGAAGGGTGCCGGGAAGAGGTCTTCTGGTGCTCCCGATCTTGGAAGCGCGGCGACGGCGGAACAGAGGAGAGATAGCGAAAAAGGGTTCCCCGTCTCGGGGTTTTTACATCACGGGGAATAACTAGGCGAAGGGGGGCAGCCAGGGGGGCCACCAGGGGTCCAGGCGGCCCCCTGGCGCGGCCCCACCCTAGGGCGCGCCGGGAGGGCGCCTGGGGCCCTGGTGGGTCCCCTCTGGCCCCCCCTCTGTGATTCCCGAAGCTTCCTGTACGCTGAATTTGTTTGGATTTTTCCCGAATTTTTGGAGCACTTTTTATATGGGGCAAACCTGAAATAGAAAAACAGCAGAAAACAGGAACTGGCACTGGGGTGCACTGAGTTAATAGGTTAGTCCAAATATGATCAAAATTGTATGGAAGTTCATCAATATCATAGCAATATAACACAAAAGAGGCATGGAGCAAGCAGAAATTATAGGTACATTTCGAACGTATCAGCTGACGATACACGGGTTTAACGGACTTCTTCTACTTCAGGGGTGATCACCGTCTCGGAAAGTCTGTTACCGGAACAATCATCAACAAAGGGGGGGGGAAACATTGATATAGAATGCACAAGCACATGATATAGTTGTCCATGATGTGAATGCTACTAGTTTGTGGCAAATTCATCTTAATTGAAGTGTATTGCATTTGGAATGCAAATTCAAACTTCAAATTCAAATTCAAATTATGCCATATGCATGTTTGCTACTGTTCACCCATTTGCAAAATGTCAAACATAGAAACAAGTTGCATATTCATAATCCTTGCATTTTTCTGATAATTTTTCATATATTATTTGTTTAATTTGGAGTTAGGATTAAAAAGTTATTAAATTTCAAAGTTCATTCTATTTTCTAGAATTTTCTGGATTTCTTTTAAAAAGAAAAGGACTTATTGCCTCATGCTGGCATCAGCATGACGTGGGGGGTGCTGACATATGGGACCGGCCTGTCAGTGACTGGGTTAATTAACCCAATTAGTTTAAACTAACCAGGGGGATTAGAGGGGTAGGGGGCCCACCTGTCTGTGGCCCAACCGTCCTTACTAGTCATCAATGTCTCCTCCGACGATGATGCGTAGGTCCGCCGGATCCCTGGGCCGCCGACCGTGGTCTTTGTTTAATCACTGATAGTGGTAAAGCCCATTTATATTGTTAATGTTAATTCTAGCTCCTTTTAAGTACTTTACCTACTCCATTTAGTTATCAGAAGCATCAGTGTTGCCTTATTAGTTTCCTTAAATTAGCTGCTACTATTGTTCTTATGAAATGTACTGGGTGTTCGACCTGGAACTGGGAAAATTTGAGCGAATTTCGTATGTTCTAAATCATACAAAATGCCTAAATAAGAAGCTAACTTTGGGATATACTGTGATGACAATGAATTATTAAGATAGAAGCATTTTCTATGAGTTTTTTTGGCGTCCCCCGCATATAGAGAAATTTTTCTCCATCTGCGCAAGCATAGAGGCTCCCCCCTTCTTTTGCCTTTTCACCCAATAGACCTATTTAATTAAGATCCAACACAACCCTCTACGACCACACCCATGCCACGACCGCCGGCCCGACACGTCCCATCCAAATCAGAACCACCACTTCCCACAAATCCCAGATCCTGCCGTTCGCTATGGTCCACGAGGCATGGCCTAGATCTCAAGGAGTACTTGGCCGCGGAGAGGCAAATTGCGGCCGACCTTGTCGGGACCCGGGGTTAGCGTATGCAAGCCTCGCTACAACACAATCATATGGAGAGCCGAGAACCGTACCCACTTGTCTAAGAAGACAAGGCCAAGCACAGAACGTTCTCGGAAAGCATCGAACGTGAGGGGCATCCCATCCAGGCCGGATGATCAACTGAAATGGGTCCTCATCATCCACACACAAGTCTAAATGATATGGGTGGTGAACTCCCATACTCATAGACAAGTCGCCTCAACCATACTATCGATTCTATTATAACCCTTACATAGACTTACTCCAGCCCGATCACTTAGTCGGGGTATAGGGCAGGCTCGATCATACATCAAAGTGTGCACGAGACGGAGTCTCGCATCGCGATGCCCCAAGCTGCGCACATCTAAGGGCCACTTGGTGTATAAAAGACCGCCAGCCAGATCACAACTAAGGTCTCGAAAACCCATACAAAGACATGCGTGTTATAAACATACACGTAGCACACATGCCTTGTATGAACAGCAGGTATCATTGCAATTCTCTACAAAGTATACATATTTATTAAAACTCTTACAGAGTGCACACAGAGATCACAAGCATGCGATCCAACATTACAACAGACAAGCGGAAGCAAAGTAGGCCTGAGTACAGACAAGTTTAACAAATGGCTTAGAGAAGCCTTATCTAAAAACAAGCCCTCCACGAGGGAACCAGTCGTCTGACTGGGACTACACTAGCTTGTTCTTGGTCTGAGTCTTCATTCTTCGAGCTTCGGTTAGAAGTCACCATCGGGGTCGTTGGGTTCATCTAAAACATAGATTAAGAAAACGTGAGTACAAAATCGTACTCAGGAAGACTTACATAGGAACTATACTACTCATGCACATGTATCATGATAAAGGGAGGTGGGGTTTCACTTGAAGAAGTGCCAGCTCTGACTTGGCTAGTCCTGAACTACGAGTACCAGACTTGAGGTAAGAAGCGTACACGAGTCCACTACATATCTTCTACCAATTACACCACTATGGTTACTTCCTCGACTTCCCCACGAGAAGCACACCATAGCACTCATGCTTATCTTGCGAGTTTTAGAAGTATCCAGTTCAAGTTGTCTAATAATCGAGCACAGCTCTCCAAGTAGTCCCTTACCGCGGACGCGGCTATTCGAATAGTTTATTTACCCTGCAGGGGTGTACTGCTACACACATGAAACTATCAGTTACCGCCTTTGTACTCGACACCGTTCAAGAGGTATCGGCGAGGATAATTCCCACAACTTTTACCTCACAGCCAACTCAAATTCAATGGAGACGCCTATCTGGGCTGGAATCCACATCGTGAACCCGGCCGGTTTACCGATGTGGTCCCAGAAGATGTGTGCAGGGTCCCAAGCCGGTCTGAATAGCCGTTCTTCCACTTCGCAGACCGTGCCACAGACCTACCAGAACTCTGAACTAATGCGACTCATTGAACTGAGAAGGGGTGAGTTAGTAGGTTGAGCGGGGGTCCATGTGCCCAACATGTGGTAGTACTCTTCGTCTTGGATCACCACACAAGAACTCAGGCTTAGGGTGGTGTTCAACGAGACAACCCACTGTGTACTCCTACACAGCCTCTCATCGTTCACCTTGTATTAGGGTAGATTCACCAACACATTTCACTTTCATCAACACCATGTTTACCATCATCCCGACTCACATCAAAAGCAACCTCATTGTATCACTAAGCATGCAATAAGCAGTAACAGTTGTAGGGGCCACATGATATCAACCAACTCCTACATCTGCTAGGATTGTGGTTTGCTTACTACTGTGACAAGATGATAGGTCATGCATCGGATATGGGTTCAACTATGCGGTAGAATCGATACAAGGTGATCTCCTAAACATGCATAAGCGAGACTGAGAGAGAATTGGGATTTTATAGACATGATCAAAGGGGGTTTGCTTGCCTTGCTGACGAGGTTCGTTCATGGGGTCTTCAACGAAGGGGGAGATCTCGGGTTCCGGCTCCACTTCTATTAGCAACATGACAATCATAGGATCAACATAATGTAGAATGCACAAGCACATGAATAAGATTGTAATGGTGATGTTCATGGTACTGATGTGTTGAGCATTCCATTTAAAAGGAGTATATTGCATTTGAAATGCAAATTCAAACTCCATTTGATTTATCGATGAATTTCAAATGCATTTGAATGCATGAAAGTTCATTTGAAAATGTTGATCATGAAGTGATGTGGTATAGTTGAAGTAATGTCTCTGGTGTGTGGATGAATCCATTGGAATTAAGGGTGTTGCAAAATCATTTGCAAAATCACTCCAAATTTGAATTTGAAAAGGATCCATATGCATGTTTCCTACTGTTCACCCATTTTAAAATGGTCAAACATGAAAACAAATTGCATATTCAAAATCCTTGTATTTTTCTGATAATTTTAGACATATTATTTGTCCAATTTGGAGTTGAAATGAATTAGTTATTGAATTTCAAAGTTTAAAGCATTTTCTGGATTTTTCTGAATTAATTAAATCGATTTAAATCCTTTACTGCGTCAGCCTGACGTCAGGGGGCTGCTGACTCGTGGGTCCGGGCTGTCAGTGGGGGGGTTAATTAACCCGGTTAGTTAAACTAACCAGGGGTTAGTTAGTGGCCTTGGGCCCACGGGTCAGTCTCACCAGGGGGTCATTAGCACCTAAACTAATGGCGGCCACGTCAGCGCTGCCGGCGACATGTCGACGGCGACATCCGACGTGGCGGCGATCCACTAGACGATGACTCCGGCGACCAAAAGGCACGCCGCGACCACCAATCGAATCCCCGTGCTTGCGCGCTTCACCCAGGACACGGCAGCGTCACCGGGAGGCAACGGGGCGACGCCGGCGAGCTGCTCGGCGACGGCGGAGGCTCGGTTCATGGTGGGCATAGCAATTTAGGCCACGGTTTGGGGGTTGGAGACCACGGGCAAGAAGCTGGGGAGCGTCCACGTCTGGTGGTGCCATTGGGGGGTCAAGGGGGTGCTCCAAAGCGTTGCCGGCGTTGATCAAGGCGGCGGCGCGGCTCTGTCCTCGGTGAGATCAGCGGCTAGGGCACGGGGAGGAGAGTGGACTAGGGCAAAACGGCGAGAAGCTCACCCCGATTCGAGCAGAGGAGACGGCGGGGTCGGAGGAGGTACGTCGGCGATGAATTTCCCGACGAGGCCTACGGCGGCCGGCGACGAGTCGGTGATGATTGCGTCGTCCACGGGGCGTCCCGGCCCGATTCCAGTCGCGACGTGAAGAAGCCGAAGACCCTGAGCACGAAGGACACGTCGGGGGGGGGGGGGCTTGGGGTGGCTTCTGGCCACGGCAGCGCGCGGCGGCGCTCTCCGGTGTGCTCGGGTCGTGACGAAGACGGCGAGAGGAGGCAGGGGAGACGAGCAGCGAGGGGGGGGGAAGGTGCGGGGGCTTCTGGGCGTCCTCGTGGCGCGAGGAGAGGGCAGGGGAGAGACGTAGGCGACGGGGCTGTCGCGGTGGCGCCGTCGGCTCCCTCCCAGCTCGCCACCGAGCTGGTTGAGGAAGACGCCAAGGGGGTTGGGTGGTGGGCTGGGCCAGCTGGGCCGTGGGGCGACAAGTTGGGCCCCTTTGCCCAGGTAAGTTTCGTTTCCGTTTTATTTCTTTTCTGTTTCTTTTCTGCATTGTGTTTTGGCACTGCTAAATAATTAGCAAACCATTTTTAAAAATGCTGTAACTTTTTATATGGCCTCATATTATATTAGACTAGCCATTTATAAAGTTTGGCACTGTTTAAAATTCAAAACATTTGAATTTTAAATCAAATAGGGGTTTATTTCATTTTCCAAGGCATTGTTTGAAAATTAGAAAATTCCATGAGAATGGGATTGCTCCCAAACCATTTTTAAAATGATCAGCATCATTTATAGGAATTTTCCAAATACTCAAATGATTTTTGGAAAAAGATTTTTATCTGGCCATTTGAATTAATTTCTCAGGGCTTTTCTTTTCCCCATTTTGATTTCTTTTGAATTTTTTTTTATCATGATGCAAAGGTGAACTCAAACGCTAGCACTTACCCTAGTTGGGGTTCTGACAGACCTCGTTGACGAGGCCGCGGTGGCGTCCATGCGCGCGGACCCTAAGATCCTCGAGGGGCACATGGACGTCGAGGCCACCTTGAACGCGTCCCACAACGAGCGGCTCTTGGTGTATTTTCGACGGCATAGTCGGTGCCTATGACGAACCGTACGTTGTGTTTTCTCAGCGTGCTCGTGCTTACATGAACTCTAGATCCAGCAGGTTGGTGAACCACACCGACCACGAGTAGAGCACCCATGATGTGCAGATCTCGCCCTCTTCCAAGGGGAAAAGACCATCATCATCTTTGATGACGATGAGAAGTAGCTCATTTCAGGTTACCTAATGCCTATGTTCGACTAGCCAGCGTATGCTTAGTTCATTATCTTTGGTTTCCCTTTGCAATGTAATGCCATTATGTAATATGCTATTCAATAACACTTACATGAGCAATGTGATGTCATGTTGTAACATGGTGTTCAATTTCACTCTTTATTTCGTGAAATTCTTCAAGAATAAAAGGGGTTTGAGCAATCTGTTGTGTTTAATTATTCTCCGGTTTCTGATCTGATCGCAGGAATGGAAGAGGCCAAGGAGGATTAGAAAAAATTGGCTTCCTGCAAATGAGGGAGGAACAGAGTAATTTGTAGATCAAGTAAGAAAACTGACTACTCTGCTGCCATGCTACACCTATATATTTACTTATTCCCGGAGGTTCGTGGCTATCACAGGTTTGGCATACAGGCACCGGTTCAGCCCTCCTATATCTTTGTCAGTGTGCCTAGCTCTGCATCGCGAGTTAAGTTAGACTCATTCTTAAAGGTGGAAGGATATATAATGTAGGATTGTAGGTGTGATATGTCCCAAACATATCTATAATTTCTGCTTGTTCCATGCTCTTTTATGTCACATTTCTATGTGTTTTGCTACACTTTTATATCATTTTACACATATTTGGACTAACCTACTAACTCAGTGCACCAAGTGCCAGTTCCTGTTTGCTGATGTCTGTAAGTTGCAGGTTTTTACCCATATTTACAGAGCTCCAAAAATTCCAGAAAAATTAGATAAAAATCAATGTACATGAAGCTTCCAGAGCCCCTAAGGAGGGCAAGGGGGGACCACCTGCCACCCAGGCAGCCAGGTGGCGCGAGACCCTCCCAGGCCACGCCACCAGGGCGCCTAGGAGGTGTGGCCCAGCTCTGGCTTCCCCCTTCGGCTTATATTACCTCCACGTCCCGAAAACCCTTAGAGAGAACCCGTCATCGCGAATTTCCTCTCTATTCTGCCGCCGACGCGCTTCCAAGATCAGCAGCACCAGAAGACCTCTTCTCGGCACCCTTTTGGAGGGAGGATCGACCTTCGGGAGCTTCTCCACCACCATGGACGCTTCCCGGATGTGTCATGCGTAGTCCCCCTTGGACCATGGGTCCATGAGAAGTAGCTATGTGATGTCTTCTCTCCAATCTTGAGCTTCAATTCTTAGCCCTTGTGAGCTGCCCTACATGATCAAGGCATCTATGTAATTTTCCGGCTGTTTCTATGTTGTGTTTGCTGGGATCCGATGGATTATGTTATTATGTTCAGATCGTGATGAGTTATATATTTGGTTTAGCTTTTATATTTTGTTCTTGAGTAATTCTTGCATGTTCTCTGTTACTTTTTATTGCTTTGGCCAAGTAGTATATAGTAATTCCAAGAGGGAGCATTTATGCATGATTGTGGGTTCATGCCCCCCGATGTCTAGCTTGAGTGATAGAAACATGAGACTAGGGGATGTGTTGTTGCCACCAGGGAGAAAACAACGGTGCTTGTAACTGCGGTTGCAAGGATTGTTTACCCTATGCAAAGTTTGTTAATGCAGTTGTCTGTTGCTTTGAGTTTACACTTTGGGTGGGGCTCGCAACTTAATGTCAGCGAGATGTTCTAGACAGATATCTCAAGGTGGATGATTAGTGAGTAGATGCAAATGGATTTTGGTCTACTTTTTTTAGCGTATTGTCCATACTTTCGAGCCTCGAACTTTCCATTAGCATAATTAGCATTTTTGTGCATTTATAATTCTGTCAATTGCCCAGCTGTACTTTGTTTACCAGTTAGCTATTTTACCGTCTTTTGGGAGAGAGACATCACTAGTGAACATCAAGGGACCCCGGTTGTGACGCCCTCAAAATTAGACTGTGTACAATAATCATACACGCAAGGTACACGATCGAGATTAGGGACTCACGGTGAGATATCACAACACAACTCTACAAACAAAATAATACAAGCTATTTAATACAAGCCAGGGCCACGAGGACTCGAATACAACAGCTCGAAAGCACAAAGTTAGCGGAAGCAAAAGTATCTGAGTACAGACACAAGAAAACAAGGTTGCCTTAAGAAGGCTAGCACAAATAACAACAGATCGAAAAGGCGAGGCCTCCTGCCTGGGAACCTCCAATCTACTCCTGGTCAACGGGGGACTCGACGTCGTAGAAGGCATATGGGATCTTCATGTGTAGGTGGTCGGCATCGGGGATCTCCTGCTCCTGGACTCCAAGGCTCCAACATCGACTGCAGCGTCCGATCAGGCAAAACATAAAGGGGGAAATAAAGAAAGGGTGAGTATCTAGCATACCCGCGAGTCTTACGTCCGCTACTAAGCATTTACGCATTTGTAGCAAATGGAAATGGGAGGCTGTATATAGTGTACTGCAAGGTAGAAATCAGAATAAGGGTAAGAAGCTAGGCCTATCGAAGACTAGCATCTTCTGACGGGTCTTGCAGCACAAGAAGAGAACAGCCAACAGTTCATATAAAGCATAGAGTAACAATGAAGCAGAAGTTTCTACAACATTGTATCATAGTAAGTTGTAATAATTAATAATAATAATGCCTCCGAGTTCCCCTCCTCGACTTCCCTGCGAGGAAGAAAACCCGGAACCATACAGTTAAATAGTAGTAGTTTGTAGTGGTAAGGTCTAGCTTCAGCATAAAGCGTCCTGTTACCGTGGACACGGCTATACGAATAGATTAAACTCCCTGCAGGGGTGCACTACTATTCAGCCTTCACGCTCGGATCTCCAGGGTGGCGTACACCTTGTTAGGGAATGACCCACCGAGGCTATCCGACACATCGCAGTTCATCCTAGGCTCAGCAGAGAGGCCATCCACCGGACTATATCCTATGCGCCAAGGGGTCTAGGTCCCTCACCCTTGCACGCTCCTGCGCGGTACGAGACTGGCCGGTGAAGAAAAAGAAAATCCAAACACACCTGCTGCAGCAAAGAAGACAAGACCGCTTCCCGACAATCAGCTCGTGGTACTGCTGACGTCTGAAGAGCTTTCGGACAAACTACGACGCGAAGGGCCCACACCATAATCCCACGTGTAGGTAGTGTGTACAGACCAACGGGTCTCTAATGTCATCCGCTGAACCATTTAGCATTTTAATTAACCTATGTGACAACCGTTATCGTTGCCTCGACTTAACTGACCCGTGGACAACGACAGCAGTCAGGACCACCAGTACATCGGTGCCTTCCCTGTCGTCCCACCAAGTCTCTACGGTTACCAACAAGGTGAACAGACTGCTTACCTTATCTCGCGTGTGCTCTTGGTAGAGCTCGACTTTCGTGGTTTGGTAACTCTCGCGAGATACGAGCAGGGGCCAACCACGCCAGTAACATCGGCCGTACCCTCCCTGTCGTTCCCGACACAATACCGCTCGCGGGCACCGTCGGGTCGCCCGAATTCTTACCTTAAGGACAAGCGTTGCTCAGGTACCTAGAATGGCTATACAGAGTCAGCAATGAGTGGAGGTACGAGGATTAATCCTCAATAGCTCACACTTGATGGTGGCTCGGCAGAGCCGAGCTATGGGGCCTTAGGCGGTGTCTGCATTGTACCGTACCTGTTACAGTTGATATATCGTATCCGTGTTCACTCCCAGAGTGATCACGACCCTGCTATCTAATCCTAGCTAACAATGCGCAGGGCTCACTGCTGAATATAATATATATTTATAACGGACAGCATAGGACAAAGGAAGATACAACATGGGGCGACAAAAACAGGCTATGCAATTGAATAGGATTGTAACGTAGCAGCAGCAGTAACAAAGCCTAGTGCAAGAAGAGTACGGAATAGATAGGCGATATCTGGGGAAGAGAATGGCTCTGCTTGCCTGGAAGCTCGACGGTAGGGGTACTTTCGTCGACGCAGTAGTCGTACTCGGCAACGGTGCCGTCGGCGAAAGCAACGGGGTCTACCGGAGAATAAGAGGGGGGAGAAATAATAAATACGCATCAATAATAGCAATACAAATACAACACATGGCAAACGCAATGTTAACGGTGTTCTAACGCATTGCAAGGGGTATTGCTTGGAGCGGGAATTCATCCGGGGATGAACTACCAGCTCCGGATGATTATCGACAGACGGCCCGAAGGGGGAAGGTTCCATATCCGCAGTGTTGAGACATCTGACAGACATGTGGATAGTGTATCCGTGATCGTTGATGCATTCTGAACAACTTTTATGTTCAGAACATTTCCATCTGGAAAGTTTTACCGGTACCGGGTAATTACCGGGCAGACGATCCGGAGGGGGAAAGTCTCGGGTTAGGTATGTTAAGGGGGGTGGTGGGCATACGGATAGCGTATTCGGGGTCGTGATATTTTTCTGATCACCTTTCATATATTAATTATTTTAATCCGACTAAAGTTTACAAGATAATAATTTTCTAAGTTTTAATCATTTAAAAGAATTTCTGGAATTTGTTTAATTATTTAAATAGCCTTATCCAGAATAGTGTCAGTTGACCAGTCAACTGACAAATGGGACCCTACTGTCATAGACTAGTCTCAATTAAATTTATTTTCTAATTAAATTAGTGAGGGGCCACATGTTATTGCCTCATGGTTAAATTGATTTAACATAAACCTTTTATTAACTTAACAGGCTGGGGGCCCACATGTCAGTGACACATGTTATTAATAATAGAGGGTTATTTCATTAAACTTAATCATCAGCTTAATTAAGGGGTGGGGGCCACTTTTAGTGTCACATCAGTAGTTAATTAAACAACTAACAGTCGGGGCCCATTCGTCTGTGACCTAAGGGGGGTTATCTTAACCGCGGGGTTAACCCCTGGTTAACCATGACAGGCACGTCGACGACGAGGCACAGAGACACGACGAGGTGCCCCACGGAAAACTCCGGCGAGAGGGGGAGGAAGGCACGGTGGGAGGGGATCCCGCGCGCGGCGACAACGGCGGTAGAAGCAGGGCAGCAACGGGGGAGTAGTGCAACTCCAGCATGAGAACTGCCGAGGCTGTTGGGCACGTCCCGGGGTGGCTCGTGCGCGGCCATGGGAGGCCGGCCACGGACAGAGTGTGGCGAGGGGGGTGGGGAGGCCATGCGGGCGCGCGCAGGGTGTGGCTGTGCGCGTCCAGGCACGGCGCGACGAGGAGAGGGCGTGGTCTGAGGGCCGGTGAACGCACGCCACGACCATTGTGGCCAGCGGCGGACCAAAAATGTGCACGGCGGCCAAGACAATCTAATCGACGGGGAGCAGCGGGGAACCGGAGGGCGAGCTGACCGTGAGGGAAGGCGCGAGGTCTGGGTGGCCGGAGGGGTCCGGAGCGGCTGGAATTTCGGCGAGGACGATGGCGGTCGTGGTGGGAAGAAGGGCTCGATTCCGACGATGCAAGGCATCCTGGCCCGATTCAACGCGCGTGGAGATGAAGTCGTGCCCGGGGAACTTCCCGGACAGCTCGGTGCAGCTCGCGGTGGCTAGTGGCCGCGTCCATGGCGACGGTGCAGCGACGACAAACGGGGCAAGCGCGATCCAGACGAGGGAGAGGGGGATCGGGGAAAATATCTAGGCCACGTCATCCACGGGGTAGGGGGGCTTGTTCTTATCCCCTCCACGAGCGCTGTAGTGACACGGAGGGTGAGCAGGCTCGGCGGGGACGACCTCGGTCGCCATGGCGTCTCGGTCGGCAGCTCCTGTAGCGCTAGGAAGTAGAAACAGGGGAGGGGGAGGATTTGGGCCCGGGGTGGGCCTCGCCCCGAGCGTTAGATTAGGATTTCCCCTTATTTCCATTTTTGTTCTTCCATCTTTTCTGTTATTTATTGGTTAGGCTATTATTCCATTTTATAAAATGGTGGAAAGTGCTCCACAATTACAGGTGTTTGATATTACAGTGACATAAAAGATTTGGACATTTAATAAAACCATTTGATATTTTGATTTAATTTCTAGGGATGAAATGCCTCTGTTTTGCTACCGTTATTATTTGTTTGAATTATTTAATTACTTAATAATTCCCCACATCCATATGGACATGATGCAATGATTATTTGGCATTTAAAAAAAGTTGTTGCACAATTTTTGGACAAAGTTTTATTTTGCACTTTGTTTTTTTATAATCAATTCAAACGGGGTTTGACATTTTATTTGATTCATGTTGATCCAGGAATGCTTTAGCACAGTAATTGTCATTAGCAAGATTATTACTGTAGCATGACACCCGGGGTGTTACAAATCTCCCCCACTACAACGAATTCTCGTCCCGAGAATTAAAAGGTAGTGGAATGGGTAAAGCTTTGGTTCCGTATTGTAACGAATCTTCTGGTTATTGTTTCCCTCCTCGAAGGAGCTGATCCTTCTCATTGATGTCTTCAATTCTCTGCATCGGTGCATCTCGACGAGTTGTCATACTTTCTCCAGGGTCTTCATCGTACCTACGAACAGGTTAGGTGAAAAATTTAAGGGGGGTCGGATTGGTACCCGGTTAATCAATCGAGATGGTCCAAGGGAATGTGGTACAAAGTATCTCACAAGTTAAACTCAGTGGGATACATCGAGAGAAACAAAAGAAGGCATGAGAAGTTTTCAAGCGGATATGCAAGCATTCAACGACGATAATGGAGGATGAAAGGGGGGGTCCAGAGCATCAGGCATAAGCACTGAGTCTGATACCGAATTGAATATCACAAGGTAGAGGACTTGTGAGTTGCATACGAGGTCAAGCAAGAGGAATAACCTCGAGGACAGAAAGGCACAAAAGAGTCATGTTTCGATCCTGTGGAACTGTGGGTTATGGTCCCACGTTGAATAAGAAGGGTGGTGACAAACAATGCGATCAAGTTGCAAGGCAAGTTGGAGGACAGCTTGTTATCTATGTCGACAACAACGTCAGTACCAAGGGCGAGGGATGAAGTGAACCATTTTCCTCCTCATTAAGACGAGGCGGACCAATAGGCAAAGTTCTCATCCATCGGGGGTTACCGAAATGTTATCGACAGTAGTAACAGGTTGTACGGACAAAGTAGTACACCGAAGTGTTTACATCAGCAAGTAATTATCATTGCTCAGATAAGTTATATTCCAGAAAGGTAAAACGGACCAATAGAAAGGAAAATGTGATGATACATCAGTATCACGTGTATATCTGTGGCACCCCGGCTCAGAGGACCGGAACGCCCCGTGCACCAGCCCAGAGATCAAGTCTTCTGGCACACGGCACTGATTGATATAGAACTGAACAGCTTTCTAATATCGAGGATAGGGCTACGCGAGGTCTATTACAACGCTAGCGGAGACACAACCTGCTCCTCCGACTAGCCTCAGCTCTACACCAAGCAGCAGCATAACTCTAGCAGCGGAATAACGACGGAAGCGGAACAATAACGGCGGTGATGAACTCCAATCCACAGGGACACTGGTTGGGACACCTCCTAGCTCGCAAACACCGGGAACGTCATCCTACGCATCCAAAGCACGGCCTACAAATCTGGCATAACACGCCAGATCAGTACATTGAATGTACTTGCAAGCTCACAACAACCATGCAACAAGGCAAAACAATAACATGCCAACAGGTTAAAGTATATTAGTGAATTAAACAGGTGAGCAACAATATCATGCATGCAGATAATCATCAAGCATATTGACAGTATTAAGACTAATGCACGCACAATGGACCCCACATGATCGTTGCACGATCACGTGGCTTACCTCGGAGTCCTTACAGACTCAAGCACCGGGTCACTTCGTGACCAATCACTTCCACGGGTCGTTGCATGACTGAACGGGTCATCGCACGACCATTCAACGGGTTAGGTGTCCCTCGTTACCACCCAACCAATCCACTCATCGTATGACCATCTACTTACCACAAACTTACCACCGTACCCAAGTTGATCATATGGTGTGACCTAGTACGAACTGTGTCCCATGACCGAGGACGCGGCTATTCGAATAGATTTTGACTCTGCAGAGTTTGTGCACTTTACTCACACTATGGATTTCTTCCTCCATCCAACACCCCGGTACTTGTCCCACAGGATCCTTGGAACTCGCACCACAGGAGTGAACTAGGACATCTCCAACGAGACCGGTATACCGAGTGTCCCTCTTACCGTATCACCGACATTCCGTCTTGGGTAGACCTGTGGTTAGGTGTCCACGTTACCACCAGAACCACTCGGCCACATTGTGGCAAATACTGTCCCAACGGGGACTGAGCTCATAACAACATTGGCTGTCAGGACTACCGCCGCCTGCCTGATCAGGGCAGCGCGTGCGGTAGCCCCCCCTACTTGGTGATACAAGTAAGAGAACCCACCGGCAGACCGAATCAAGGCCCGCCCATACAAGCAAATGTGGCTGGACGGATAAGTCCGGTTCGGTGGCACCTGATCAACTTGTCACGAAGCATATCTCCAACAGCGAACACAAGCATCAGGTGCAACATGAGTATCAGATCATAACAATGCATAGCATATTAACATGACAGTTTCAGATATGATCAAACACATTTTAGATGGTGAACTTATCCGTGTTACAAAGATTAAGTTATTTCACATGGCAACATTATGAATGCAGTTAAGCATAACTTAGGCATAGCATGAACTAGAATAGAGATAACATGATCAACTTGACATGGTGTTGTTGTGGTGACGATGGTGCAGAGCATAACATAGCAATGATATAATCAAGTATGGCATGGATCTAACATGGCAAAACATAGCAATAGAAGTAGCATATTCAAGGATAGTGTTGACACACGAACATGTCACGTGTACCCTCGACGCCGGGGGTGATGCACCGCAACTCACGTCGAAGGAGATCCGTCTGATAGCGCGATACGCAAGACAACTGGCGGATGCTTTTGAGCACCCGAAACCCCACACGCCCGGGAGGGACCCCGTCTGGGCGCACGGCGGCTATGGGCTGCCCTCGGTCGACCTGATCGCCCCTAGGGCCTCGTGGATCGTTGCCCTGCAAGAACAAGAACGAACGAAGAACGAGAAGAAAGATACAAGGGAGAGAGATAAAATTAGGGTTTGGAAGTGTAGATATGTTTGTTCGATTGTGTGTTGTTTCAATCGGCCGTTACCTCATCTATATATGAGGAGGCTGGACTTTCCGTGCAAGAAAAGGACTCAAAATCTCGTCCAAATCTTTCCAAACTTAACCGAACTCGGATTACAGGTGGGCCTAGGACAGCAGTTCGGTTTTTGGTAGTTTCGGGGCTGTAAACGACCTCGGATGAAAAAACTCAAAACATCAAAGTTGTAGCCCTCGAAATTTCCAAGAATTGTAATGTTGAACGTTTTTTGATTCGGGGCCATCTTGAAGTCCGAAATCTTCACGCTTTCCATCAGACATCAATCGTATAGGTGTGTGGCTCCAGGCGTCACTTTTTGCTCTTTGACAAAGTTGTACTCCGAGGGTTATAACTTTTGCATACGAACTCGGATTGAGATGATTCAGAAACAAAAATTGACCGGTTCGACGAGACCAAGCCAGCCTGTGTAGAACATTTTCCCATTTGAGGATGTCTTGATGTCCTAATTGGCAGAATAGTACTCCAAATGCCAGGGTCTTATTGCTTCAAACATAGTTTCGGCCCTTGAGATGGAATCGGATGATCATAGCTCGAACTACAAAGTTGTTCATATCGACAATACCCAACTTTTCCATGTAGAAAACTTATTCATTTGAGGTCATCTTATATAGGTTCATTGTCGTGCAAAAAACGGGTGTGAACACATGCCCCCCTGTTTTTTGGCAAAACTTGTGTGCCGAAAAATATCTTGCCCAGGCTTGTTCTAAGGACGATGTGAACACTCCATCGGCCATGTGTTTTCTAAGGGCCATAATTTTATATCGGCCATGCTTATCCTTGAGACGATAATCATATATCGGCTATTTGTTAGCACGATTAATCATGTATCATCCATTGCTTGTTTGATCCCTTTTATGCTGACTTGGGTGTAACCTTCTGAACTTGAGAATAACACCACAAGAAATTCGTCAATAATTCCCATATATCTAGATCCATATCAAAGATATCCACTGAATCATATCGTCCACCCTCTTGCAAGAATCTTGGAAATAATAAATAGTGAACTTCTCGCAATCTTGCCTTCGCCTGCATATAAATTTCCATTAGTGACCGAAAACGGTAAGCTCCGATTCGGCCTTACCCATGTTGGCAAACTCGGCATCGGCTCTTGAGAAATACACCATGATTAACATAATAGCCGGATGCTTACTATGCCAACTCATTTTCTCTTCAATGTCATGTCTAAATATATGAGAAACAATAAAGTAATCGGATAAAGAAATTATATCTAGACACTTATCAAGATAAATACGAAGTGATTCGTCAAAATATATGAAATCCATATATACTTGCTGCACAACTAATAACGAATCACCAAAAGACTCAATATGTGTAGCACCTATATCAAGAAAAAGTTCTGAACCGAATAATAACATATTCAGCTTTCATTGTTCATGCAACAACATTTAAGCGACATGAGGCTTCAAAACAGCACCATGAGGAGATATAAAAATAATACCAAAACCTTGGCTGTTGCTACCAACTAAACCACCAAAATAAAATCTCCATGGCCATAATGAGACAAGGTTCATAAAAATATTATAATCAATAATAAAAACAACAATGATTTGGCTTCTCATAGATTTTAGCTATATCATACCTAGCCAAAGCATAATCCCACTCACCAATTCTGCAACTTATGAATTGGTCCATGCAACATATTTTTAGCGAATGTATACCTTGTCTCAATCTCCCACAAAACTAAGGACGATGTTTAGAAAACCACACCGGCCATGTTTAGATGTATTCTTTGGATGATAAAACATATATCGGCCATTAATACAAACGACATGTAGAATTCATCTACCAAAGCTTATATAGCCGAAACAAGCAAATGAAATAACAAATCAAATATTTCGGCCCCTTGAATCAGCAACAAGAATGTAACTAATCAAATGTATAGTGACTTGGTAATCCCCTATCATGATGTAAGAAATTGTATTGCATCCATGGATCAAAATAAGTCCATGGAGGGTAACCAATCATACCTGAGGATGAATTCCATGATACAGGCATCAATGACATGTTTGAAGAATATGAATGATGTGCTAATCGAAGATTCCGGTTGGATGATGGAAACCTTCGGCTCAATATTTTATGAGATGATTTCTCCTTCTTCTCTTTGGTTGTATTCTTTAAAATAGAAGCTTGCACATCATTTTTGGTTTGACTGTTCTTCTTGGGGACCCATGCCATATTCTTCTTTTCAAGTTCTCGTGCACTAAGTTTTTTCAATTTCTTCTTCTGCCAATATGATAAACCGAGTGATCTCGATTGTGATTCTTTTTCAAGCAGTGAAAATTCACTTTTGATCTTGTGCACTCTCAGCTCCTTTTGTTCAGATTTGACATCTTGATTCTGAACATTTGCTTGCTCCACGTCTTTGTCTTTAGTAGCCAATTTCAATGCTTTAATTGGCTCTTCATTATTTGAAACTAAATCTGAAGTGGCACACTTCCGACCATCCTTTTTGACACGATATACTTGCTTGACCACCTCTTTATTCTTCCTTGAGCTCCGGACCGATTCCTTTCGATTGAAACGGTCTTTGTTATGCAATTGTTCATCGAATGTGGACCTTCTCGGAGTTGCATAATCTTGATGAGATGGTTCAAAATAAGATGGATAATGTGCCCTAGAATTATACCTGTCCCGTGATGGATATTGATTCATGTAAGCATAGGGAGGTACCCATGACGCTGGTACTGGCGCCTCAAAATAAGGATATGAGTATGATGTATTGAAATTATCACTTTGCCAATACCGGTCAGATTTGCGCCTAGGGGGTGATCTTGATGTTTTTGAATTACTTGGCCGATGAGAAATTTTCTCCTCACTTATCTTATGATATTTTTCCAATAGTCGCGCGAAACTGACCTTTGATTTCTCACCCTTGTGCTTATCTCGGCCTTTGCTCTCTTTGGTTTTCCTTGCATCGATCTTTGGATTTGCTTGCTGCCCCCCAGTGCTTGGCGTCTTCATTGTAACTTTGACCGAATTCTCGTCTTCAAGAATATCATTATTGCGCTCAAGAATAATTTGTGTCCTTGAAAGCTTGATCCCATCACCTGCAGCTTTTACCTTCTTGTCCTTAAATGAATCGGCTTGAAGCAACCGATGCAAAAACTTTTTGCCATCAGGACCAATAGGAATAGCATGATGATCCCTTGGTGTTTTCACAAGTTTCAATCGTCCACCATCAATGGCCGATGTAACTATTTGACGAAACATATTGCAATCCTCAAAATTATGCTTGAACGAATTATGTAACTTACAATACATTCGTCCTTGGATTGATGGCCTAACATGGTGATCAAGAATTCTAATATAATCATTCTTCAGCAATAAATCAAAGATCCGATCACACATATTTGAATCGAAGGTAATCACTTTGTTTTCTAGCCGATCTTGGTGCGAGAACGTCTTTGGAAGTAAGCAAACGAACGGTTCAGATTTCGCATCACCCCATTCGGTCATGCATTGTGTTTCGCACCCCATCTCCGATGACTTTGAATAATAAATTACACTACCATCGGTTTTCTCAGAAAATTCAAACCTTGGCTTTATATTTCTGAAATCAAAAATATTATAAAATATATGTCTCAATTGAGACCAAATGCAAGACAAGTATGAAATAAGAAAAGCTACCCATGTATATATAAACTTTAAATGAAACAATGGGAAAAGCTTTTGATGTAATAATAAGTCACTACCGGTCTTTCTAAGTGGCACAATGTGTTGACCGGTATGCTTTTTTCTAATAGTATTGCTAACAAGTAAATTATCCTTCTTCATTGGTCTCTCAAGATTTGTTAGAATAATTTTACTAATAGTTACATCAACAATAAAATTATGACCAAATCTGAAAATAGATAAATTACTTGCTAGACATACCCTTTCATGCGCGTTGGGAGAGCATGATGGTTGTGTGAATTGAATAATAGCTTGCTCCAGTTTTTGATTATTCTCCAACGTCGCGTCTTCCTTTTCTTGATTTTGTTCCGTGTCACCGCTTTCTAGTTCTTGATGTTCATCATTGACCGAATCTTGCTCGGTCGTGTCCTTTTGATTTCGATGTTCGTCATATTTGGCACGGAACTCATCGGGTAATGCATAAACTCCTTTGCATTTAGAAAAATTGAGCACGGCTGACTGACGTCTTTTTCCATACTCTTTGTCGACAAAGTTTCCCTTTGTTGGCTCGATGGACTCAGTGTGCGCGCCCGACTTGCTATCGCCATAACTGTTTGGTTCGGCTTCTGTAGAATCGATTGCGTCACCCGGGTGGTCTTTTTTCTTATCGGACTTGCCACTCGTATTGCATGACTCGGCTGTAGTAGATGTAGTGGCATTTGTATTGGCGTCAAGTGATTCAACAGTATTAGCCGAGTCAATCTTCTCTTGCTGACTTGCTTGAAGAGTTTCTTTTTTATCTTGCCGCAACATCACAGAAGGGCCAACATGATTACCACTCGAATGAGAGAGCTTGATGTATTCTTGAAAATCCTCCTCTTCATGTTCTTTTTTGAGCCTTTCAAACTCCTCCTCACGCTTCATCCTGAGTGCTTCATAAATTCGTTGATACTCAATTGGTAATTCTTCAAGAGTCGGTGTGGTGAATTCATCTGTGCTATTCCCTGCAAACTTCGGCTTGACCTCGTTCATACGGTCCATATATTTTTCTTTAGACTTTGTCCAACTCGGATAAGATTGCCCCCCGTTACTTTTAGCCTCTTTCGGCAATGAAGTGCTACCGAAATTATAGAATTGAGAAGAAGAAACCTTGGCCTTGTGTGATAGAAGCTCCTCACTCCTTTTCTTGTAAGACTCATAAGCTCGTATTGTAGCAGGATCATGTGGCCTCTCTATTAGTTCGCGATTAAGAGCAGCAAACTCGTTGAAATCTGCTAAAAGTTTTTCCTTGAAACTATCTGATCCATATGCGACATTAATACATGATGGCACCTGAGCTCCTGTTAATTTTTCATATATTCGGCCATGGTCACCATGAAAGTGCGGAACCGAATTATGAATCTCACCAGTTGCACATGAAGATGAAACATTAGTAACATAAGATGTAGCACATGGGGTTTGAGGATAATTGGCCAAATAACTAGTTGTAGCATGTCCAATTTCCCTATCCATTGGCGTATTCATAGATGAATTAACATATTGCGTGCTACTCGCCGATGCATAAAAAGGTGAAACACTTTGTTGAATATTACTGAAAGCTCCTACATAGGGTGTTTCAACTTGATTAACCAAACTCAACATGTTGTTCATCGGCATATAGATTTCTGGGGTTACCGATGCATAAGAGTTGGGGTACATATGTTGCATGTTGCTAAAACTAGAGTTTAAAGCATACACATTATTATGAACCGGCTGTTCTACATAATTAGATGAATAGTTGATGAAACTATGGCTAGCCGATGCATCATGCTCATTAGGTGATCTAGCAACAACATATGGATTATTTGCATCTACATAAGGAGATTGATGATACATGTTATCGATGTAGATTGCAGCAACTTGATGACGATTTTCCTCGTAGCAAGAACAGGCCGGAGACTGTTCAAAGCTTTCGTCCCCAGTGGAGTCGCCAAAAAGTGTGTTGACACACGAACATGTCACGTGTACCCTCGACGCCGGGGGTGATGCACCGCAACTCACGTCGAAGGAGATCCGTCTGATAGCGCGATACGCAAGACAACCGGCGGATGCTTTTGAGCACCCGAAACCCCACACGCCCGGGAGGGACCCCGTCTGGGCGCATGGCGTCTATGGGCTGCCCTAGGTCGACCTGATCGCCCCTAGGGCCTCGTGGATCGTTGCCCTACAAGAACAAGAACGAACGAAGAACGAGAAGAAAGATACAAGGGAGAGAGATAAAATTAGGGTTTGGAAGTGTAGATATGTTTGTTCGATTGTGTGTTGTTTCAATCGGCCGTCACCTCATCTATATATGAGGAGGCTGGACTTTCCGTGCAAGAAAAGGACTCAAAATCCCGTCCAAATCTTTCCAAACTTAACCGAACTCGGATTACAGGTGGGCCTAGGACAGCAGTTCGGTTTTTGGTAGTTTCAGGGTTGTAGACGACCTCAGATGAAAAAACTCAAAACATCAAAGTTGTAGCCCTTGAAATTTCCAAGAATTTTCATGTTGAACGTTTTTTGATTCGGGGCTATCTTGAAGTCCGAAATCTTCACGCTTTCCATCAAACATCAATCGTATAGGTGTCTGGCTCCAGGCGTCACTTTTTGCTCTTTGACAGAGTTGTACTCCGAGGGTTATAACTTTTTCATACGAACTCGGATTGAGATGATTCAAAAACCAAAATTGACCGGTTCGACGAGACCAAGCCGGCCTGTGTAGAACATTTTCCCATTTGAGGATGTCTTGATGTCCTAATTGGCAGAATAGTACTCCGAATGCCAGGGTCTTATTGCTTCAAACATAGTTTCGGCCCTTGAGATGGAATCGGATGATCATAGCTCGAACTACAAAGTTGTTCATATCGACAATACCCAACTTTTTCATGTAGAACACTTATTCATTTGAGGTCATCTTATATAGGTTCATTGCCGTGCCAAAAACGGGTGTCAACAGATAGCATGGCAGTATAACATCAATCATAGCATGGCATCAATTATAGCATGGGAACAATAACATTAAACATAGCAACGGTAACATAATCACGGTCACCGATATAAGCATATCATCGTAAAACAATTTTTAAAGAACGTCAAAGCTTTGCAAAGGTGCAAAGGGTATTGTGGCTTGCCTTCACCAAAGTGGTGTGAAACACCCTCGGTCTCGGATACCGACAACGCCCTGCAAAAAATATTTCAAATAGAGCAGCGGGAAAAAAGGTCAAACACCATCTTTTGCTTGACTAGCAAATAACAACATAAAAACATGGCATGAAACCTATGCCAAACTGAAGAGGAACTCGATACGAGAACAACGCAAAAAGAATCACCTCGATCGGAGTTACGGGTGCGGAGATAACAACGAAACGGTGCCGGGGGTGGCTGGTTTTGGTGGAATACGATTTCAAACAGAGAAAACGTATTTTGGCCTGTAGAGGAGTGAAATACGCTTTCGATCAGGGGAAAGCGTACATCGGGAAACAGAAGGGGAAAATACGCCTTCTTCAAATGAAAACGTACTCCGGGGGAAAACGTCTCCACTTGAATCTGACGCGCGGGGCCAAGCCGTCAGTGGCGTGCGGCCACTTACATCTGGGGCCCGCACGGGTCTCACTCTCTCTCCTCCCCTGCCTCGTCTCTGTCTTCTTCCTCGCCCGGGACAGAGGAGGCCATGGCAGAGCCGGCCTCACCGCCGTTGAAGGGAGGTGCGGGGAGCCTGCGGAGGGGAGCTCCGGACGCGACCCGTCGTGGCGCGGCCGCCGGCGGTGGCGCCTGCACGCGAGGCAGCCCGCAGGGACGGCCCCCGCGGCAGGGCGCGGAGGCCGTGGGCGAGCCCGGCAACGGGCGAGGCGGGAGAGGGGAAAGGGCTCCGGCGGGGCTCCGGTTCGGGGCAGCAGGGTGTGGGGACGCTTCGGCCGCGGTCTGGGAAGCAGGGGGAGCTCCGGTGGTTTGAATTGGAAGGAGGGCCGGCGGCGACCGTGGTGGCCGCGGGAAGGCAATGGAGGCTCGGGCGGCCAAATTTCCAGGGGGGAAAAGGCTAGGAGGTAAGGGGGAAGCTGTTGGTGCTTTCCAAAGGCTCGGGGCACGCGGTTTAAATAGGGGGAGATGGAATCCGAGCTCCGGGCGGCGACAATGGCAAGCGGCCGGGGCGTGCGTCGAGCTGGCGGCTCCGAGAGGGTTCCAGAGGGGGTGGCGAGGAGCACGAGCGCTCAGCAAAGCCGGGCGGCGCGGCAGGACATGAAGAAAACGACGGGGATGCTCTGTAGCACGAGGTGGACGGGTCGCGCACGCGCGGGGCGCGTCCAGTGCACGCCTAGTGCAGACTGGGAGCGTGGCCACCAGGGGGAGGCTCATCCAGGGGGGTTTCTTCATGGCCACTCATGTCCAGGGGGTAGTCCTTCGAGTGCTGATCACATGGGTGTGCCTGGATGTCCAGCTAAAAAAAATGTCTTCTGGGTTTAGGTTACAAGGGACTAGGTTTTTGTGGAATTTGGGCTAAAAAAACAATGTACATGGTATATCCTTTGCAAATGCACCATGGTGGCAGAATGTGTTTGTACTGTGGTGTGGCTTGTACATAGCTCCCCTAGGCATGATCTTTTGCATAGCTCAATCATACACTAGGATGAGTATGTACACCAAGTTTCACATCATTTGGACTAATATGTTTGGTACTTCCTTTGTAAAGCACCAAATAGGTCAGTATGGTGTTGGTGAGGCTAGCATCACATAGGATTATTGGAATTGGCTAAAAATTGGTTTACCTTGGTTATTTGGCATGGTGCACATGTGTGTAAAATTTCATAGCCATTAGACACACATAGCTAGCACTTGCTTCACAATGTCGCCCACTGACCAGAAACTTAAACATGACAATGCACTCACATGGGTAATGGGATTTGGCTCCAATTTGGCTTGGTGGAGTTATTTGGTGGTAGGATCATGCTCAAAAAGTTTCAAGGCAAATGGGATCCCCTATCATGCACTTGCTTCACAATGCCCCTTTGCTGCACCCAAGCTTTAGGAATTTATTGTGGGAGTTTGGCTAATCAAATGGTGGTGGAATTTGGTGGAGATCAATGATATGACCATATGAGATTGCAGAAAAAGTTTCACCAGCAATGGATATGTCACAACCCCAAGATAGGTATGTGCTAGAATCAAGAGTTACTTTGCATCATGATAAAAAATTCAAAAGAAATCAAAATGGGAGAGAGAACACCCCCCAGATGAATTAATTCAAATGGCCAGATAAAAGGTTGCTCCAAAAATTCCTTCTGTATTTTTGAAAACTCCCATAAATGAGTGTGATCACATATCAAGTGATGTGGGACCAACCCCATGCTCATGGATTTTTGAAATATTCAAACAGGAGCATGGATTTAAATTTAAACCCCTATTTGATTTAAAATTCAAATGTTTTGAATTTTAAAAATGTCCAAACTTTATAAGTGGCTAGCTATATATATTTTGAGGCCACATAAAAATTTGGGGCATTTAATAAAATGCCTAGATTTTTTTTAGCAAGGCAAAACAGATAACAGAAATAAAACAGAAAGAAAAAGAGAAAAGGGACTTACCTTGCTTTTCGGCCCAACTAACCGAGGCAGCCCGGCCCAGGGGCATGCCTGTCTTCTTCCTCGCGCCAGCGAGGCTGCTGCCGCCGTGGCGAGCATGCCGACGACGCCTGGCCACCTCCTGCTTCCCCGTGCCCTCTTCTCTCCGCCAGGAGACGCCCCGCTCACTTTTCCCCCTTCCTCTGTGCTTCGTTCTTCCTCCCGGCGAGAAATCGCACCACCACCGAAACCCTAGCAGAGCGCTCTCGTGCCCCGACGCAGCCACTGGCAAAGTAAGCTCAAGCCAGCATGTCCATGGAGCTCCTCGAGGCCGCCTTCGTCTAGCTGCAGTCTCAATTCGAGCCGGGAGCTGGTGGAAGCGACGTCCCCTTCATCTCCCTCACCGCCGGCCGCCGCTACTCCGGCAGCAAATTCCGCCTCCTCCATCTCTTCCCCGACCCCGTCGAGCTCACCTTCGCGTGTGGGTGAGCCTCCTTCCTCGATTGCCCCCTCTCATGGCTCCCCTTGTGGTCTCCCTATGGTTTTCTTCGTTGGCCGAGCCTAGCCGCCGCCATTGCCGTCGCCCCCGAGCTCTGGAGCACGCCAGTGACCCCCCAATGGGTCTACTGGACGTGCGGGAGCACAAGCTACGCAACGGTGCCCTCCCCTTGGCTCCACGTGCTCTGAATCGCAAAGCCGGCGAGTCTCCGGCGTCTACAGTGCTTCCGCCGGCGAGCTACGCCATTAACCCCTCCCCTCTCTCTCTGCCATGTGGGCCCAAGGCCATTAAGCTTAATCCCCACCCCCCAGTGACACTGCCCTGTGGGCCTAGCCCCACACTAATCTCTTTGTTTAAATTAAAATAGTTTAATTCATTTTAATTAACAGTATAGAGGCAGACAGGTGGGTCCCAGCAGTCAGCCCCCCCCCTGATGTCACAATGACATCATGCTGACGCAATAAACAGAAAAACAAATTAAATAGAATTCCAGAGAAAACAGAAAAATCCAGAAAATAGCCAAAACTTCAATAAATCATAGAAAGTTCATTTTAACTCCAAATTGGACAAATACTATGTCTAAAATTATCAGAAAAATACAAGGATTCTGAATATGGACTTTGTTGTATGTTTGACCAATTTAAATTGGGTGAACAGTGGCAAACATCCATATGCATTTATTTTGAATTCAAATTTGGAGTGAATTTGCAAATGATTTTGCAACACACTTCTTTTAGATGGATTCATCCACACATCAGAGGCTTTACCTCACCTTTACAACATCACTTCATGATCAACCTTTTCAAATGAACATTCATGCATTCAAATGCAATTGAAATTCATCGATAAATCAAATGGAGTTTGAATTTGCATTTCAAATGCAATATACTCCTTTTAAATGGAATGCTCAACACATCAGTACCATGAACATCACCATATACAATTGATCATGTGCTTGTGCATTGTACCTTATGTTGATCACTTTGTTTGTATTGTTTGCTCGGATAGAAGTGGAGCCGGAACCCGAGATCACCCCCTTCTTTGAAGACCCCGTGACTGAACCTCGTCAGCAAGGCAAGCAAACCCCCATTGATCATGTCTATAAAATCCCAATTCCCTCTCAGTCTCTCTTATGCATGTTTAGGAGATCAACTTGTATCGATTCTACCGCATAGTTGAACCCATACCCATACCACACATTGGGCTCACTGAGCCCTCTCATCCTAGTACCTCACCCCGTTCGAACCCCAGAAGTCGCAGTAGTTCGAAGTGGATGAATGGCTTTTCAAGACCGGCTTGGGACCCTGCACACATCGTTTGAGGCTGTACTGGAACCTCGGCCGGACTTCCATACGGATACCCCTCAGATAGGCGACTCTCTGGACTAGAACGGAGCTGTGGGCGAAGTGTTGTGGTGGCATCCTCGCTGTCACCTCTTGAACGGTGACACGCAAAAGGCGGTAACTGATGACACGTGTGTGTAGTAGTACACCCCTGAAGGGTTAACAAAACTATTCGAATAGCCGCGTCCGCGGTTAAGTACTTCATGGAAAGCTTAGCTTGATTATTAGCCAACTTGAACTGGATACTTCTAAAATATACCAAGATAAGTGTGAGTGCTATGGCGTGCTTTCTCGTGGGGAAGTCAAGGAAGGCACCATAGTGGTGTAATTGGTTGGAGATTGTAGTGGACTCGTGTACGCTTCTTACCTCAAGTCTGGTACTCGTAGTTCAGGACTAGCCAAGTCAAAGCTGGCACTTCTGCAATTGAACCCCACCTCCCTTTACCTTGATACATGTGCATGAGTAGTATAGCTCCTACGTAAGTCTTGCTGAGTACGACTTTGTACTCACGTTTTCTTATTCTATGTTTTAGATGAACCCACTGACCCCGAAGGTGGATTCTTCATCGAGCTCGACGACTGAAGACCAAGCTAGTGTAGTCCCAGTCATACGACTGGTTCCCTCGTGGAGGGCTTGTTTTTAGATAAGGCTTCTCTAAGCCATTTGTTAAACTTGTCTGTACTCAGACCTACTTTGCTTCCGCATGTTTTGATGTAATGTTGGATCACAGACTTGTGATCTCTGTGTGCACTCTGTAAGAGTTATTAATAAAGTATATACTTTGTAGAGAATTGCAATGATATCTGCTGTTCATACTAGACATGTATGTTGCGTGTATGTTTATAACATGCATGTCTCAGTATGGGTTTTCGAGACCTTAGTTGTGATCTGGCTGGCGGTCTTTCATACACCAAGTGGCCCTTAGATGTGCGCAGCTTGGGGCATCGCGATGCGACTGCTCGAGACTCCGTGTCGTGCACACTTTGTGGTATGATTGAGCCCTCCCTAGACCCCGACTAAGTGATCGGGCTGGAGTAAGTCTATGTAAGGGTTATAATACAATCGATAGTATGGTTGAGGCGACTTGTCTATGAGTATGGGAGTTCACCACCCATATCATTTAGACTTGTGTGCGGACGATGAGGACCCATTTCAGTTGATCATCCGGCCTGGATGGGATGCCCCTCACGTTCGATGCTTACCGAGAACGTTCTGTGCTTGGCCTTGTCTGCTCAGACAAGTGGGTACGGTTCTCGGCCCTCCATATGATTGTGTTGTAGCGATTCTTGCATACGCTAACCCCGGCTCCCGACAGACTTGGTATCAGAGCAGGACTGACTGTAGGATTATCTACCTTGCCCGAAGTCGAGCCTAGCCTTCTATAGTTATATAGTTACTCTGGGTATATAAGGGAACAACGTAAGGCTTCTTTTTCTCCTTACCCTCATCGATCTGAGTTCTGAGTCACCCTTACCTTTTCTACGGGAAGATAGGACTAGGCTCATCTATGTCTTACTAGAACATCTCGTTGATTGCCTCGTTGTAGCCAAAGGATTGTTGTGGTTGTCCAGAGTCTCCGTGTTTTGAGTTCCTTGAAGAAGTTCTGTCCAATTTCTTCGAGATTGTTTCATTTTCCATCCCAGTGTAGCCGTTATGCTGCCGGATTTGTTCCGTGTTTCTTTGATTCATTGCCTTCGCAATATTATCTTTTCCGCATAAATCATATCCTTTTATCCTTGCCTCCATCGTACAACCTGTTCTGATTGTTGATTTTTATCACACAGGATGTCAGGTGGAACTCGTAGTGTTGTTCTTCGAAATCGAAACCGTGACCGGAATCGAAATGATGATGAACCTCCACCACCGCCTTCTGCAGCGGAAATCATGATGGAAGCTGAGCGGAATAGACGTGATCAAACACGCCTTCTGGAGCTCATCGAGCAGAATACCGCCCACCATCGTAATGTGGTGGTCAGCATTCAGGACTTCATCTTCCTCAAGCCACCGGTATTCCGATGTTCTTCTGAGCCCTCGAAGCTGATGATTGGCTCCATTCCATCGAGCGTAAGCTTGATACAACACATGTTGCTCCCGATGACCGAGTTATTTTCGCGGTATACTTCTTGGAAGGTGCTGCTCTTCAGTGGTGGGAGAACTATGTTGCAATGCAGCCAGATGGTCACGTAGTGACTTGGCAGGAGTTCTGTGTTTCCTTTCGAGGGTACCACATTCTGTATGAGTTGATGGAGCGCAAGAAGGAAGAGTTCTGCAATCTGAATCAAGGAGAGATTTCCATTCATGAGTATGTGAGGGAGTTCAACCGTCTTGCTCGTTATGCCCAAGATGATATCCCCACCGATGCCAGAAAGCAGGCAAGGTTCCGCAAGGGACTTAGCCCCATCCTTCGTCATGATCTCAACCTCCTTGAGTTTGCTACCTTTGAGGATTTAGTCAACAGATCCTTCAGAGCTGAGCATGGCAATGAAGTTTTCGAGAAGTCTCGCAAGCATGCTCTTGAGCTTGCCCCTTCTTCCAGTTCACGCCCTCATAAGCGCATGATCTGGATTTCTAACAGTTTGATCCGCCAAAACAACCCAACGAGGCCATCCCTTGTGCCGCCTCGTCCACCAGCTCCACCAAACAACCCAGCTCCCCGCACTATCTTTGGAGCCTGCTTTAGGTGTGGCCATCCTGGTCACTATTCTCGTGAGTGCCCCGTCAATCAAAATGCTCCACCCCATGCCAAAGGAAACCCCACTGTTTGTGCAAAACCACCCCCGAAGGTTTCCACCGCTAAGCCTTCCACTTCCGCAAGTTTTGGACGTGTGAACCAAATCTCAGCTGAGGAAACTGATAGTACTTCTGACATTATTCTTGGTACGCTCCCAGTCAATTTTGTCCCCACTTCTGTCCTTTTCGATCCAGGAGCATCCCACTCATTCATGTCGGAGAGTTATGCACTTCGGCATGAGATATCCTTTGAAGAAATGTTCACCCCTATGATCATTCAAACTCCAGGTTCCAAGTGGCAAACTAATAGAGTAAGCCATGGCAATCAAATTGCAATTGAGGGTTTAGTATTCCTTGCTTCACTCATAGCCCTCAAGTCTTCAGACATTGATGTCATCCTTGGTATGGATTGGTTATCAAGACAACATGCTTTTCTTGATTGTAAAGCCAAGTCAGTTAGACTTACACATCCTTCAGGCCAGACAATATCTTACTCCTCACCAAGAACAAGAGCCCAGGTGCATTCTTTGAATGTGCTTCCCCTTCCCGACCTTGAAGATGTTCCGGTGGTTCGTGACTTCCCGGATGTCTTTCCTGAAGAGCTGCCGGGAATTCCACCCGACATATGTGTAGAATTCATAGTAGATCTTATGCCAGGAACCGCACCAATTTCCAGACGCCCATACAAAATGGCCCCACGTGAGTTAGCTGAGCTTAAAACGCAACTTGAAGCTTTGTTGGAAAAAGGCTTCATCCTCCCTAGCTCATCGCCATGGGGTTGTCCCGTTCTGTTCGTAACGAAGAAAGATGGAACAGAAAGGATGTGCGTAGACCATCGCCCACTAAATCTAGCGACGATAAAGATCAAGTACCCACTGCCCTGGATCAATGATCTTTATGATCAACTTGCTGGATCCTCTGTCTTCTCCAAGATGGATTTGAGATTAGGTTATCATCAAATCAAAATCCGAAACGAGGACATTCCCAAAATGGCTTTTACTACTCGTTATGGTCATTACGAGTACACCGTCATGTCCTTTGGATTAACCAATGCCCCCGCCACTTTCTCACGCATGATGAATTCGATCTTCATGGAGTACTGAGATAAATTTGTTGTAGTTTATCTCGATGACATTCTCATCTACTCGAAGAACGAAGAAGAACATGCCGAACACCTAAGGCTGGTATTGATGAAACTTAGAGAGCATCGCCTGTATGCTAAATTCTCCAAGTGTGAATTTTGGCTACCAGAAGTGACCTACTTAGGCCACGTGATTTCTGCAAAAGGCATTGCTGTGAATCCCGAGAGAGTTAGGCCGTCCTTGACTGGACTCCACCTGAATCGGTTAAGCAAGTTAGGAGTTTTCTTGGCCTAGCCAGCTATTGCCGTCGCTTCGTCGAGAACTTTTCTAAAGTTGCAAATCCTCTAAGTGAACTCCTCAAGAAAGATAAGAAATTCCAATGGACTCCCAAGTGCGAGGAAAGCTTTCAAGAGCTAAAAAGGAGATTGACTTCTGCACCCGTACTTGCACCTCCAGACACCAAAAAGGATTTCGAGATCTTTTGTGATGCATCACGGCAAGGGTTAGGATGCATACTTATGCAAGATAGACATGTGGTAGCTTATGCTTCACGCCAGTTGCGGCCACATGAAGAGAACTATCCTACCCATGATCTTGAACTCGCTGCCGTAGTTCATGCCCTAACAACTTGGCGACATTACCTCCTTGGTAATCGTTGTGAGATTTATTCCGACCACCAAAGCCTCAAATACATTTTCACCCAGCCAGATCTTAATCTCAGGCAAAGACGCTGGATTGAGTTGATAAAAGATTATGACTTAGGAATTTCTTACACCCCAGGCAAAGCCAATGTCATGGCTGATGCACTAAGTCGTAAGTCGTATTGTAACAACCTCATGTTACAACAGTATCAACCACTTCTTCATGAGGAATTTTGAAATCTCAATCTCGAGATTGTTCCTCGTAGATCTCTTTTCAACTTGGTGGCAAAACCAACCCTTGAGGATCAAATCATAGTTGCCCAAAGGCCTGCACGAGGTGTTCGCCGGATCAAGGAGAACATTGCTAGCGGAGTTGCTAAATGTTTCTCCACAGATAGTAAAGGAACGGTATTCTTTGGAAATCATTTGGTAGTACCTAAGAATAGAGATCTAAGGCAACTCATCCTCAAAGAAGCCCATGACACACCCCTCTCAATTCATCCCGGTAGCACAAAAATGTACCGAGATCTACGCCAGAGATTTTGGTGGACTAGGATGAAGAGAGACATTGCTCGATTTGTTGCTTAATGTGATGTTTGTCGTTGCATTAAGGCAGAACACCAAAGACCTGCTGGTACACTTCAAGCTTTGCCGATTCCAGAGTTGAAATGGGACATAGTCGGTATGGACTTCATCACCGGCTTTCCAAAATCCCAGAAAGGAAACGATGCCATCTTCGTTGTCATAGATAGGCTTTCCAAAGTTGCTCACTTCCTTCCCGTTCGCGAGTCTATAACTGCTAGCCAGTTAGCGGACTTGTATGTCTCTAGAATTGTGTCTCTTCATGGTGTTCCTTTCGAAATCAATTCTGATCGTGGTAGCCTTTTCACCTCTAGATTTTGGGGAAGCTTCCAACATGCTATGGGAACTCATCTCTCTTTTAGTACAGCTTTCCATCCTCAGTCTAGCGGTCAAGTCGAAAGGGTTAACCAAATTCTTGAAGACATGCTCAGAGCTTGTGTTATCTCATTCGGAAAGAATTGGGAGAAGTCTCTTCCATTCGCCGAATTTGCTTATAACAATAGTTTTCAATCTAATCTGAGCATGGCTCCTTTTGAACTCCTATATGGACGACGATGTCGAACACCCCTTAACTGGTCAGAAACCGGTGAAAGACAATTCTTTGGACCGGATATGATCATGGAAGCAGAACAACAAGTTCGCATTGTTCGTGATCAATTGAAAGCCGCTCAGTTTCGTCAGAAAAGCTACTATGATTGTCATCATAGGTAAGAGAGCTACAATCTGGATGAGAAGGCTTACCTTCGGGTTACTCCTCTGAAGGGGACCCAAATATTCGGTATCAAAGGCAAGTTGGCCCCACGTTACATCGGACCTTTCCGCATTCTTGCTAACCGTGGAGAAGTTGCCTACCAACTTGAATTACCCCCGCACCTTTCCCGAGTACATTATGTATTCCATGTGTCACAACTCAGGCGTTGCTTCAAGGACCCCATCCGCGAAGTCGACCATGAAACGCTTGTCTCCAAGATGACCTTTCTTATCGAGAATACCCCGTTCGTATTCTTGATTCCGCAGAGCGTGTCACTCGTCATCAGAAGATTAAGTTTCTGAAAGTGCAATGGTCACACCACTCTGAGAAAGAAGCCACGTGGGAAAGAGAAGACAGTCTCCGTGCCGAGTACCCCTCCTTCCTTCCGCAGACTTCTGAATCTCGGGACGAGATTCTGTTGAGTGGGGGCGAGTTTTCACAACCCGAAGATAGGTATGTGCTAGGATCAAGAGTCACTTTGCATCATGATAAAAATCTCAAAAGAAATCAAAATGGGAGAGAGAACACCCCCCAGATGAATTAATTCAAATGGCCAGATAAAAGGTTGCTCCAAAAATTCTTTTTGTATTTTTGAAAACTCCAATAAATGAGTGTGAACACATATCAAGTGATGTGGGACGAACCCCATGCTCATGGATTTTTCAAATATTCAAACTGGAGCATGGATTTAAATTTAAACCCTTATTTGATTTAAAATTCAAATGTTTTGAATTTTAAAAATGTCCAAACTTTATAAGTGGCTAGCTATATATATTTTGAGGCCACATAAAAATTTGGGGCATTTAATAAAATGCCTAGCTATTTTTTTAGCAAGGCACAACAGATAACAGAAATAAAACAGAAAGAAAAAGAGAAAACGGCCTTACCTTGGTTTTCGGCCCAACTAACCGAGGAAGCCCGGCCCAGGGGCATGCCTGTCTTCTTCCTCGCGCCAGCCAGGCTGCTGCCGCCGTGGCGAGCATGCCGGCGATGCCTTGCCACCTCCTGCTTCCCCGTGCCCTCTTCTCTGCGCCAGGAGACGCCCCGCTCAATTTTCCCCCTTCCTCTGTGCTTCGTTCTTCCTCCCGGCGAGAAATTGCACCGCCACCGAAACCCTAGCAGAGCGCTATCATGCCCCGACGCGGCCACTGGCCAAGCAAGCTCAAGCCAGCATGTCCATGGAGCTCCTCGAGGTCGCCTTCGTCTAGCTGCAGTCTCAATTCGAGCCGGGAGCTGGTGGAAACGACGTCCCCTTCATCTTGTTCACCGCCGGCCGCCGCGACTCCGGCAGCAAATTCCGCCTCCTCCAGCTCTTCCCCGACCCCGTCGAGCTCACCTTCGCGTGTGGGTGAGCCTCCTACCTCGATTGCCCCCTCTCATGGCTCCCCTTGTGCTCTCCCTCATGTTTTCGTCGTTGGCCGAGCCTAGCCTCCGCCATTGCCGTCGCCGCCGAGCTCTGGAGCACGCCAGTGACCCCCCAATGGGTCTACTGGACGCGCAGGAGCACAAGCTACGCAACGACGCCCTCCCCTTGGCTCCCCGTGCTCTGAATCGCAAAGCCGGCGAGTCTCCGGTGTCTACAGTGCTGCCGCCGGCGAGCTACGCCATTAACCCCTACCCTCTCTCTCTGCCATGTGGGCCCACGGCCATTAAGCTTAATCCCCACCCCCCCAGTGACACTGCCCTATGGGCCTAGCCCCACACTAATCTCTCTGTTTAAATTAAAAAAGTTTAATTCATTTTAATTAACAGTACAGAGGCAGACAGGTGGGTCCCAGCAGTTAGCCCCCCCTGATGTCACAATGACATCATGCTGACGCAATAAACAGAAAAACAAATTAAAAAGAATTCCAGAGAAATCAGAAAAATCCGGAAAATAGCCAAAACTTCCATAAATCATAGAAAATTCATTTTAACTCCAAATTGGACAAATAATATGTCCAAAATTATCAAAAAAATTCAAGCATTCTGAATATGGACTTTGTTGTATGTTTGCCAATTTAAATTGGGTGAACAGTGGCAAACATCCATATGCATTTATTTTGAATTCAAATTTGGAGTGAATTTGCAAATGATTTTGCAACTCACTTCTTTTAGATGGATTCATCCACACATCAGAGGCTTTACCTCACCTTTACAACATCACTTCATGATCAACCTTTTCAAATGAACATTCATGCATTCAAATGCAATTGAAATTCATCGATAAATCAAATGGAGTTTGAATTTGCATTTCAAATGCAATATACTGCTTTTAAATGGAATGCTCAACACATCAGTACCATGAACATCACCATATACAATTGATCATGTGCTTGTGCATTGTACCTTATGTTGATCACTTTGTTTGTATTGTTTGCTCAGATAGAAGTGGAGCCGGAACCCGAGATCACCCCCTTCGTTGAAGACCCCGTGACTAAACCTCGTCAGCAAGGCAAGCAAACCCCCATTGATCATGTCTATAAAATCCCAATCCCTCTCAGTCTCGCTTATGCATGTTTAGGATATCAACTTGTATCGATTCTACAGCATAGTTGAACCCATATCCTTTGCTTGACCTATCATCATGTCAAAGTAGTAAGCAAACCACAATCCTAGCAGATGTAGGAGTTGGTTGATATCATGTGGCCCCTGCAACTGTTACTGCTTATTGCATGCTTAGTGGTACAATAAGGTTGCTTTTGATGTGAGTCGGGAGGATAGTGAACATGGTGTTGATGAAAGTGAAACTGTGTTGGTGAATCTACCCTAATACAAGGTGAACGATGAGAGGCTGTGTAGGAGTACACAGTGGGTTGTCTCGTTGAACACCGCCTTAAGTCCAAGTTCTTGTGTGGTGATCCAAGAAGAAGATTACAACCACACATTGGGCTCACTGACCCCTCTCATCCTAGTACCTCACCCCGTTCGAACCCCAGAAGTCGCAGTAGTTCGGAGTTCGGGTAGGGCTGTGGCACGGTCTGCGAAGTGGATGAACGGATTTTCAAGACCGGCTTGGGACCCTGCACACATCGTTTGAGGCTGTACTGGAACCTCGGCCGGACTTCCATACGGATCCCCCTCAGATAGGCGACTCTCTGGACTAGAACGGAGCTGTGGGCGAAGTGTTGTGGTGGAATCCTCGCTGTCACCTCTTGAACGGTGACACGCAAAAGGAGGTAACTGATGACACGTGTGTGTAGTAGTACACCCCTGCAGGGTTAACAAAACTATTCGAATAGCCGCGTCCGCGGTTAAGTACTTCTTGGAAAGCTTAGCTTGATTATTAGACAACTTGAACTGGATACTTCTAAAATACACCAAGATAAGTGTGAGTGCTATGGCGTGCTTTCTCGTGGGGAAGTCGAGGAAGGCACCATAGTGGTGTAATTGGTTGGAGATTATAGTGGACTCGTGTACGCTTCTTACCTCAAGTCTGGTACTCGTAGTTCAGGACTAGCCAAGTCAAAGCTGGCACTTCTGCAATTGAACCCCACCTCCCTTTACCTTGATACATGTGCACGAGTAGTATAGCTCCTACGTAAGTCTTGCTGAGTATGACTTTGTACTCACGTTTGCTTATTCTATGTTTTAGATGAACCCACTGACCCCAAAGGTGGATTCTTCATCGAGCTCGACGACTGAAGACCAAGCTAGTGTAGTCCCAGTCAGACGACTGGTTCCCTCGTGGAGGGCTTGTTTTTAGATAAGGCTTTTCTAAGCCATTTGTTAAACTTGTCTATACTCAGACCTACTTTGCTTCCGCATGTTTTGATGTAATGTTGGATCATAGACTTTTGATCTCTGTGTGCACTTTGTAAGAGTTATTAATAAAGTATATACTTTGTAGAGAATTGCAATGATACCTGTTGTTCATACTAGACATGTGTGCTGCGTGTATGTTTATAACATGCATGTCTCAGTATGGGTTTTCGAGACCTTAGTTGTGATCTGGCTGGTAGTCTTTCATACACCAAGTGGCCCTTAGATGTGCGCAGTTTGGGGCATCGCGATGCGACTGCTCGAGACTTCGTCTCGTGCACACTTTGTGGTATGATTGAGCCCGCCCGAGACCCCGACTAAGTGATCGGGCTGGAGTAAGTCTATGTAAGGGTTATAATACAATCGATAGTATGGTTGAGGCGACTTGTCTATGAGTATGGGAGTTCAACACCCATATCATTTAGACTTGTGTGCGGACGATGAGGACACATTTCAGTTGATCATCCGGCCTGGATGGGATGCCCCTCACGTTGGATGCTTACCGAGAATGTTCTGTGCTTGGGCTTGTCTGCTCAGACAAGTGGGTACGGTTCTCGGCTCTCCATATGATTGTGTTGTAGCGATTCTTGCATACGCTAACCCCGGGTCCCGACAAGATCAAGATAAATGGCACTCCCTTCACAAAGCTCCAATCTGCCCCCACAGAAAAATGAATTTTTCTAGAGGAAAAATCCACTTGGGCTATGAATTTGTTTTGTAGAATTTGGAAAGATATGATGTCAATGACATCTGGGAATTATTTGGGGATTTATGGAGCAATAAAATAGGGGTTCCTTCACAAACCTCAAATAATTGGGATAACCCTTTTATTGGAAAAGGAATATAGGGCTTGCATAAAATGGTGTCTTGGATGAGATGGGTCCATGGAATGGCAATGGAAAGTCTTGGATTCAAGGTCCACTTGAGCATGGAAAGCAAATATGCTCAAGTTTCAAGTCCAACGAGGTGATCAAAATCAAATCCAATCGCAAATCCAGAAATAAATCAGAAAAGTTTTCGAAAAAAGATAGTTCCAAAATCAGGGTGTCACAAACCTACCCCCCTTAGAAAAATCTCGTCCTCGAGATTTGGTTGCTCAGGGAACCATCGCAAAATTACCGTCCTTCGGAAACTTGCTGCTTCTCGGATTTCCTTTTTACCGCATACTGTTCCCATGGTAGCATCCAATATATCTCTGATGAGGGGGTTTACTTCACCCGATCTGTAGCTCTGACATAATTTTCTTCCTTGATACCTCACATTCTTTCCTGCTGATTTCCATCCTCATATATTCTGACTTGTAAGGTAACGGGGGGTCTTGTCATAGGTTGAATGCTGACGATACCCATAATGTGCTTGGGGTACCTCGGGCTTTATTCGTGGTACGGTCTTGAATCCTTTGCATTGGCCTCTTCAACAAGCGCATGTCCTTCCTCAGTAATTGGCCTCTCAGAGTGTTTACTATCAGGACCTTGACTGACGGCCCGTGGGGTTGCTTCGCATTGCTTTTGGCCTGTCCCCCGTGCTCAAGGATTCGGGCGGGGCACAAATTCTGAACATGTACTTATGCTGAGATTTTCCTGACAGGTGTCCCTATCCGGGTGGCGATAGGTCATTATAGGCTTTTAATCCGGTTCTTGTATTTAAAATGCCGAGCTGAGCGCGTGACCTTTAATGAAGCAGACTAGGGTAGCTTGGCAAGACGGACGATGCCGGACTTGAGTAACTGCTCATGCTGACTGGATCGGTACACGGTCCTTGGCCCATAGTGAATGAGCTTTCTTTGGGATATATATCCACGGTGGTCCACATGACTTCAACTGATCGCGGAAAATTTGACTTGAGGTCCAAACAATTCATCCTTTTGCCTTATCCATCGGCTTGCAAGAGTTGCGTACCTTTGACAACTTGTGAGGTGCCACGCTTGCTCAGATTACAGTAAGGTTTGACGCCTACCCTGTCTGTTTGTCCCGGGTCTTGCTTCTGCAGCAATCACTTTTCTTGTACTGGCTTTCCTTTAGTCAGGGTTCTTTCCTTGTTGCATAACTTCTTATTGTTCTGTCGCAATCTTTGAGATAGACAGGTTGCCATCACCTTTTGTCTCTTGTTTCATCCTGATAACCTTGGTTGCAATGAACGAGGTCTCCAGATTATTCTGCTTTGGAGCCTTGTCGGTCGTGAGGAGCTGACCTTCATGACGGGAGTAGGATTCAATGCTCCTTGCTTCCTTTCTTTCCGGGTGACTTTGTCAGTCTTCCTTCCAGGCTGAGATGTGTATCCGTCTCTTCTGCTGACTTGTTTCCCGGGAGTTGCGGTTCTTCACCGTCATTCCTGTGCATAATTCCTCCTTGATTACAAGCATGGTGGTATCCGCACAGGCGTAGCTTTCATACTCGATAAGAATACCCATCACCATATGCGGGTTCTGACGATGCTGAAGTCTTTGCGGCCTTGCATGGCTGGATTTCTGATAATACTGTTGCAGGTATGATGACGCGTCGAGGAATACTGGTATCTTGCCCGCGAAGATTGGGGTAGCTTGCTGGGGAAGGTTGGGTACCGTACCCCGGAAGCTTGCTCCGATGGCGTATCGAGGAAGGCAGGGTGTCGTACACGAGAAGCTGCCTCGATAGCTTGCTGAAGAAGGCTGGGTGCCTTGCCTTGGAAGCTTTCTTAATAACTTACTGACGAACGTGGGTTGTCTTGTCGCGGAAGTTTTCCTCTTGCATTGTGGACATACCGGTCCCTTCTGCTGGGAGTTTCTGCGGAGATTTACTTTAGGCGACCGAGCGGCTTGTGCTGGAGTCCATCCCTGTGGCGTACCGAGCACGATCGAGTATCTTGCACTGTAAGCTTCTGTCGGTGGCTTGTGGAGGAAGGCTGAAAGTCTTGGCTGAGAAGACATCCCGGTAGCGTATTGAGGAAGGCTGATACACTGTACAAGTCGGCTGTGCCTGGTACCTTGTTACGGAAGACTGAGGTTCCTTCTGCTGGAAGCTTTCCCTCAATGACGTGGATACATATCTGACCATGGTGTCTGACAGGCTTCTGACTGCCGGCTGGTGAGGGGGAAACATTCTTCCTATCATCTGGGCTTCATGATATGCCTTGGCCAGCTTCCGGAATACACTGAAATAATTTGTAGTGTATCGGACTGTAGCTGGTGTTTGTCCTGCCTTGGGTGCATATGCTCGTGGGTCACAATTTTTTCTTATCTTTGCATGAATCTTTGCGGCTGTCGTAGTCGATGTAGACGGGACTCAAGGGATAGCTTGGGGTAGAATCCATTCGTGAGCCACTTGCTTCCAACGTATCTGGGTAAAAGTCATGTTTGTCTTGCTGATTCCCCGCATCATTGCGGCCTTTAACTGTCTGGGTTACAGATGAAATGCAGGCCTGATGGTTGCCGCATGGTTCACACTTGAGAAAAAGCGTGAGATGCGACCGGGTATGCGTTATTCATGCCTGGTTGATTTTCTACACTTCTCTGTGGTCTTGCACCAATAGAACCTTCATGGCCACCCAATTACCGGAATAATGCTTACTTGGTTCATTCAGGTAGAACTCATGTGGGGTTGAATACTCATGCTGCAAGCTGGTGTGGGTCCTTGACTTGGTGTCTTCACGCTGCTCTGCGGTATTGCACTGGTTCTTCGGGGTATGCAGGGTTATGAGCAACTTTCCCTTGGGGCGGGTAAAGTGACACCAAAGAACCAAACGAAGAACCAACGAAGAAAACCACGGGGCAAAAGCAAACGAGAAGCAGCTTTCTACTTCATCATCTTTAGCGGTGGTCGATGACCATCCCGACTCCTTGCCAGGAAAACAACGAATAACCCAGTAGCCACCAGAACGGTCTTCACAACTCAGATCTGGGACTTGTACTGGAATAGTTCAAGCATTGCTCACGACGGCCGACCGAGATCAGCTCAGAGCATGAGGAAATGTTGATAAAAAGAATGCAGAGGTCCCCTAAGACGGCCGAGAAAACAGCTCAGAGCATAGGGTCTCCACTGCGAAAATAAACTGAACAACTACCCGAGACGGCCGAAAAGCAGCTCAGAACACGGGTCGGTTGTTGAAAAGAGAAATGTAAAACAGGCATCCACTCCAGACGGCCGACGATGCATCAGCTCAGAACCAGACGTGGTGCCAATATCGAAAACAACAAGCAAGGGTCTGTCCAAGTCATCTAACACCTGCCAAAACAGAGTTAGTAACTGCCGAGGAAACGAACAAATAACCAACAACGAGAACCAACTAAAGAGTAAAAACAATACTGAACAAGCACTGAGATCGCACGCAGAATTTCAACTTATTGCTACACACATCAACATGCAACAGGCAACATGTAACACTACTACTCCTACATCACGAACTACGCGAAGCTCAGGCGTTCTGATCTGATGGCGGGTTGCCGGGGGTCGCGGGAGTGGGCGAAGAAGTCGACAATGATAAGGCTGCGACAAGATATCTGCTTGCATCCCTTGCATCACAGACTAGCTCGACGATGAGGGCGTACTGGGAGATCATGTAGCGGGACATGGTGATCACCGCCGCATCGGCTTCCGCCAGAGGGCGAGGAAACCTTACTTGCTGCGGAGTCGCTCCCAAGGTGGGGTAGAAATGGAAGGCGCGATTCTGATGCATCGCACTCTCCTGGTGGCGTAGGCCTAAGAGGCCCGCCATCGCGGCAAGCTGAATGGCACGATCCGGGGTAGAAGCGGGTCCACCCTGGAAGTTGTAGGAGCGCACACCGATGGGGATAGTGGTGGTCAGGTAGACGTTGGCGCGGTACTCAAGCAGCTGCCCTCCGATCAGCGTCTGGGAAACTTGGTACCTTGGAAACTCTCCACTGGGGTAGAGAGTCCACCAAACGTCTGCAAGGAGATAGTCAAAGTTGGTCGCGGACGAGGATCCTGTGCATCCCACCGGATATTTGATACGTCCAAAACGTATCTATAATTTCTGCTTGCTCCATGCATGTTTTGTGTGATATTGCTATGATCTAGATACACTTTCATATACTTTTGATCATATTTGGACTAACCTATTAAATCAGTGCACCCCAGTGCCAGTTCCTGTTTTCTACTGTTTTTCTATTTCAGTTTTCCCCCATATAAAAAGTGCCTGAAAAATTCGGGAAAATTCAGATAAAAAATCAGCGTGAAGGAAGCTTCGCGAAGAGCCCTGGAGGGGCTAGAGGGGAGCCAGGGGGCAGGCGGCCACCCGGCGCAGCCCCACCCCTGGCCGCGCCAGGGGGGCGCCTGGGGCCCCTGGTCCACCTCTGGCTGCCCCCCTTCGCCTATTTATTCTTCGTCACGGGGAAACTCCTAGGACAGAACCCTATTTCGCAAACTCGCCTCTATTCCGCCGCCGCCGCGCTTCAGAGATCGGGAGCACCAGAAGACCTCTTCCCGGCACCCTGCCGGAGGGAGGATTGACCTCCGGGAGTCTCCTCTCCATCATGGATGCTCCCCGGATGTCTCGTGAGTAGTAGATGCAGTTGGGTTTCGGTCTACTTATTTTGGCGTACTGCCTGTGCTTTTGAACCTCTTCCTTTCTTTTGTAGCATAGTTAGCATTGCGGTGCGTTCATAATCCTGTCAATTGCCCTTCTGTAATTTATTTACCTCTCATAGCAGTTTTATCGCCTTTTGGGAGAGAGACATCACTAGCGAACATCACGTATCGCGGTCCATATCATTATTACTGTTTCCACGCTATCTTTACTTTATTGATTTTACTTTCTATCATTATCCCTCGTGTTTTACCCTTTGTAAACAACAAGACCGGAGAGATTGACAACCTCTCTGAACTTCGTTGGGAATAAAGTTATCTGTGTCTGTGTGCAGGTCCACGTCAGTCGCGCCGCTGACACCTACTTATCATCTCTGGAGTCCTACTGGAGACAAACCTTGGTATCTTCACCGAGGGAAACTTGCTGCTGCGCTACATCTCCACCTTCCACTTGGGGTAACCAACGAAGGGCGAGAAGCCATCAATATTCCGCCATCTACACTTGTCAGATCAGATCGTTAGCGAAAACATAGCGTCTATATGCAGCAAACAAATGCAGCAGGCAATAGCATCACACAAGCAAGCTATAATCTAGCTCTAACGTCAATCTAACGTCCTTCTAACGTTTGCGCGGGCTAGCGGGTCCTACAGCCAGTCCTGCTCTGATACCAACCATTGTGGCACCCCGGCTTAGAGGACCGGGACGCCCCGTGCACCAGCCCAGAGATCAGGTCTTCTGGCACACGGCACTGATTGATATAGAACTGAACAGCTTTCTAATATCGATGATAGGGGTACACTAGGTCTATTACAACGCTAGCGGAGACACAACCTGCTCCTCCGACTAGCCTCAGCTCTACACCAAGCAGCAGCATAACTCTAGCAGCGGAATAACGACGGCAGCGGAACAATAACGGCGGTGATGAACTCCAATCCACAGGGACACTGGCTGGGACACCTCCTAGCTCGCAAACACCGGGAACGTCGTCCTACGCAAATCTGGCATAACACGCCAGGTCAGTACATTGAATGTACTTGCAAGCTCACAACAACCATGCAACAAGGCAAAACAATAACATGCCAACATGTTAAAGTATATTAGTGAATTAAACACGTGAGCAACAATATCATGCATGCAGATAATCATCAAGCATATTAACAGTATTAAGACTAATGCACGCACAATGGACCCCACATGATCGTCGCACGATCACGTGGCTTACCTCGGAGTCCTTACAGACTCAAGCACCGGGTCACTTTGTGACCAATCACTTCCACGGGTCGTTGCATGACCGAACGGGTCATCGCACGACCATTCAACGGGTTAGGTGTCCATCGTTACCACCCAACCAATCCACTCATCGTATGACCATCTACTTACCACAAACTTACCACTGTACCCAAGTTGATCATATGGTTTGACCTAGTACGAACTGTGTCCCATGACCGAGGACGCGGCTATTCGAATAGATTTTGACTCTGCAGAGTTTGTGCACTTTACCCACACTATGGAGTTCTTCCTCCATCCAGCACCCCGGTACTTGTCCCACAGGATCCTTGGAACTCGCACCGCAGGAGTGAACTAGGACATCTCCAACGAGACCGATATACCGAGTGTCCCTCTTACCGTATCACCGACATTCCTTCTTGGGTAGCCCTATGGTTAGGTGTCCACGTTACCACCAGAACCACTCGGCCACCTTGTGGAAAATACTGTCCCAACGGGGACTGAGCTCATAAGAACACTGGCTGTCAGGACTACCGCCGCCTGCCTGATCAGGGCAGCGCGTGCGGTAGCCCCCCCTACTTGGTGATACAAGTAAGAGAACCCACCGGCAGACCGAATCAAGGCCCGCCCATACAAGCAAATGTGGCTGCACGGATAAGTCCGGTTCGGTGGCACCTGATCAACTTGTCACGAAGCATATCTCCAACAGCGAACACAAGCATCAGGTGCAACATGAGTATCAGATCATAACAATGCATAGCATATTAACATGACAGTTTCAGATATGATCAAACACATTTTAGATGGTGAACTTATCCGTGTTACAAAGATTAAGTTATTTCACATGGCAACATTATGAATGCAGTTAAGCATAACTTAGGCATAGCATGAACTAGCATAGAGATAACATGATCAACTTGACATGGTGTTGTTGTGGTTACGATGGTGTAGAGCATAACATAGAAATGATATAATCAAGTATGGCATGGATGGAACATGGAAAAACATAGCAATAGCAGTAGCATATTCAAGGATAGCATGGCAGTATAACATCAATCATAGCATGGCATCAATTATAGCATGGCAACAATAACATTAAACATAGCAACGGTAACATGATCACGGTCACCGATATAAGCATATCATCGTAAAACAATTTTTAAAGCACGTCAAAGCTTTGCAAAGGTGCAAAGGGTATTGTGGCTTTCCTTCACCAAAGTGGTGTGAAACACCCTCGGTCTCGGATACCGACAACGCCCTGCAAAAAATATTTCAAATAGAGCAGCGGGCAAAAAGGTCAAACACCATCTTTTGCTTGACCAGCAAATAACAACATAAAAACATGGCATGAAACCTATGCAAAACTGAAGAGGAACTCGATACGAGAACAACGCAAAAAGAATCACCTCGATCAGAGTTACGGGTGCGAAGATATCAACGAAACAGTGACGGGCGTGGCTGGTTTTGGTGGAATACGCTTTCAAACAGAGAAAATGTATTTTGGCCTGCAGAGGAGTGAAATACGCTTTCGATCAGGGAAAGCGTACATCGGGAAACAGAAGGAAAAAAATATGCCTTCTTCAAATGAAAACGTACTCCGGGGGAAAACGTCTCTACTTGAATCTGACGCGCGGGGCCAGGCCGTCAGTGGCGTGCGGCCACTTACATCTGGGGCCCGCACAGGTCTCACTCTCTCTCCTCCCCTGCCTCGTCTCTGTCTTCTTCCTCGCCCGGGACAGAGGAGGCCACGGCAGAGCCGGCCTCGCCGCCGTTGAAGGGAGGTGCGGGGAGCCTGCGGAGGGGAGCTCCGGGCGCGACCCGTCGTGGCGTGGCACCTGCATGCGAGGCAGCCCGCAGGGACGGCCCCCACGGCAGGGCGCGGCGGCCGCGGGAGGGGGTAAAGGGCTCCGGCGGGGCTCCGGTTCGGGGCAACAGGGTGTGGGGAGGCTTCGGCCGCGGTCTGGGAAGCAGGGGGAGCTCCGGTGATTTGAATTGGAAGGAGGGCCGGCGGCGACCGTGGTGGCCGCGGGAAAGCAATGGCGGCTCGGGCGGCCAAATTTCCAGGGGGGAAAAGGCTAGGAGGTAAGGGGGAGGCTGCTGGTGCTTTCCAAAGGCTCGGGGCATGCGGTTTAAATAGGGGGAGATGGAATCCGAGCTCCGGGCGGCGACAATGGCTAGCGGCCGGGGCGTGCGTCGAGCTGGTGGCTCCGAGAGGGTTCCAGAGGGGGTGGCGAGGAGCACGCGCGCTCAGCAAAGCCGGGCGGCACGGCAGGACATGAAGAAAACGACGGGGACGCTCTGTAGCACGAGGTGGACAGGTCGCGCACGCACGGGGCGCGTCCAGTGCACGCCTAGTGCAGACTGGGAGCGTGGCCACCAGGGGGAGGCTCATCCAGGGGGGGTTTCTTCATGGCCACTCATGTCCAGGGGGTAGTCCTTCGAGTGCTGATCACATGGGTGTGCCTGGATGGCCAGCTGGATGAACAGGGTGATCTTATCCTCACTGTGAAGATTGATGCAGCAAACTTGGAGCAGAAGCAAAGCTCACATGGGGTGGATTTGGATAGGATCAAGATGTCTTCTGGGTTTAGGTTACATGGGACTAGGTTGTTGTGGAATTTGTGCTCAAACAAAACAATGTACATGGTACATCCTTTGCAAATGCACCATGGTGGCAGAATGTGTTTGTACTGTGGTGTGCCTTGTACATAGCTCCCCTAGGCATGATCTTTTGCAAAGCTCAATCATACACTAGGATGAGTGTGTACACCAAGTTTCACATCATTTGGACTAATATTTTTGGTACTTCCTTTGTAAAGCACCAAATAGGTCAGTATGGTATTGGTGAGGCTAGCATCTCATGGGATTATTGGAATTGGCTAAAAATTGGTTTAGCTTGGTTATTTGGCATGGTTCACATGTGTGTCAAATTTCATAGCCATTCGACACACATAGGTAGCACTTGCTTCACAATGTGTCCCACTGACCAGAAACTTAAACATGACAATGCACTCACATGGGTAATGGGATTTGGCTCCAATATGGTTTGGTGGAGTTATTTGGTGGTAGGATCATGATAAAAATTATTTAAGGCAAATGGGATCCCCTATCATGCACTTGCTTCACAATGCCCCTTTACTGCACCCAAGCTTTGGGAATTTATTGTGGGAGTTTGGCTAATCAAATGGTGGTGTAATTTGGTGGAGATCAATGATATGACCATATGATATTGCAGAAAAAGTTTCACCAGCAATGGATCAAGATAAATGGAACTCCCTTCACAAAGCTCCAATCTGCCCCCACAGACAAATGAATTTTTCTAGAGGAAAAATCCACTTGGGCTATGAAATGTTTTTGTAGAATTTGGCAAGATATGATGTCAATGACATGTGGGAATTATTTGGGGATTTATGGATCAATATAAATAGGGGTTGCTTTACAAACCTCAAATAATAGGGATATCCCTTTTATTGGAAAAGGAATATAGGGCTTGCATAAAATGGTGGCTTGGATGAGATGGGTCCATCGAATGGAAATGGAAAGTCTTGGATTCAAGGTCCACTTGAGCATGGAAAGAAAATATGCTCAAGTTTCAAGTCCAACGAGGTGATCAAAATCAAATCCAATCGCAAATCCAGGAATAAATCAGAAAAGTTTTCGAAAAAAGAAAGTTCCAAAATCCAGGGTGTCACAATATCTTTCCCAAGGGAAGAAGAGCAAGATATACATGAACAAGTTTGTATTGGCAGGGAGTCAAATGAGGTTGTCGATGATTACACAAATCATCAAGGGGCAAGGATAGTATTTCACACGATGAATCCAATTAACACTTGGAAGAGGCAAAAATGTTGACGATGACCACGACACTTTATGTCGAGAGATTTCAAGAGAATGCAATCGAATAGCAACATCACCAAACAATAGGGGTGGTGGAACAAAAGTTAAGAGGTGTCCTCGGTTGACGACAACCCAGAACCCATGGGGTGGTTACAACAGGGAAAGGTATTGTCCCAACAAAATTCGTAAGATGTAGTGCAAAGGCATGATATCTTCGAGGGACCAGGAGGTAACACTTGAAGGTAGAATGGAAGATCGTAGGTGCAACAGAATTTATACCAAGGGGGTTAGTTATCTTTACGAGAAGCTTTCATGATAAGTTCTACATAGTTCCATGGGCATGAACACAAAGGTTCAGGGTCGACTCCCACTTCTTCAATGCATAGCCTCTCATTCACTTCTCGTTGTCGATGAATTTGTAGAGTAGGAAATTTATCTGGCGTAACACCAGTAAAGTATGACCCATAGAAGTTGATGGGTTCACACAGACGGATGAAGCATAGATACGACCCAACGGGACATTTTACGAATCTTTACAACCAACAACAGGAGCAAAGGATACAAGTTCGAAAGAAGAAGGCTAACGACAAGAAGTAGATGATACCATTAGAGGGAGGCATCTTATATCAGGGGAAATTCATCAATGACTTAGGACACAAGGAAACGGTACGTAGTAATCCACCAAAAGGTCAGGTGGCGTACCGAGAGTCTGGTATGAGTATCGGTACTCAACCATAAGCAGAAAGAATGCGAAGACATCGAAGGTAGAAGCATCTGAATAATCCAATGATTGAATTCAAAGGAATTATGATTTCCAGAATGAAGGATCGGAAGCAGACGCTCTGATCAAAGGATGAGTAAGTTGAATGGAATTAGTCGGACAATCAATCAAGGTTTGATTTACCGATATCTAGCTCATGTCCGGAATGACGTCTGAGCCGGAAGAATAAATTCATAGAAATCAACTGAAGATTGTGTGCACTAGCACACCCGATGATTCAACAGATCAGAATGGCAATACCAAGGGAGGTCATCAAAGACTACAAGAAAAACGGGATTAATCATAGTGCAAGCAGGTAAGAAGAATCTCCAAGGAAGTAGGCTGCCGAGGATTGGCGCGAGACCGGACAGTATTTCGAAGTATCTTGGGAATCATAGGAACCACATAGGAAGAACGGGTCCTCGATAAAGGTGAGGAATTATTCGCAGGGTGAAAAGAAGCTGCACGGTAGTAGGCTCAAAGGATTCCCGAAACAACGGAAAATATTACGATGCATCTTGTGAACACAAGAGCAACTGGGATTGAATGGATGAACGGAACGTATATGTGGTTATACATACGGGCTTATCGGTGGCAGAGAATTGTGAAGGTGATCAGCACCTATGGTCTCGGGAGTTTTATCAGAGAGTAATCTTCGATATCTTCTCGTGAAGCAAGTGATCATCTGTAATGAGGGGCTCTCCGGGAGGAAGTAGCCACGAGAACCTAATGTCAGAGTTAGCAAAATCTTTAATCCGAAAGAGAAGAGAGATCAGAGTCCCAGAGTAAAGGTACGGAGAAAAGGATCCTAATACCACCCAGTTTGCGACGTGGGCCGATAAGCCACACAACACTGTTAGTAGAGTAGTTTTGCAAAAAACTAGACTCGACTTCGACCAAGGAGTTGGAAAGGGGTGTCCTACAGGCAGTCGTCTCTGATACCAACTTGTGACGCCCTCAAAATCAGACCGTGTACAGTAATCATACACGAAAGGTACACGGTCGAGATTAGGGACTCACGGTGAGATATCACAACACAACTCTACAAATAAAATAATAAAAGCTGTTTAATACAAGCCAGGGGCCACGAGGACTCGAATACAACATCTCGAAAGCACAAAGTTTGCGGAAGAAAAAGTATCGGAGTACAGACACAAGAAAACAAGGTTTCCCTAAGAAGGCTAGAACAAATAACAACAGATCGAAAAGGCGAGGCCTCCTGCCTGGGAACCTCCAAATTACTCCTGGTCGACGGGGGACTCGACGTCGTAGAAGGGATCGGGGATCTTCATGTGTAGGTGGTCGGCATCGGGGATCTCCTGCTCCTGGACTCCAAGGCTCCAACGTCGATTGCAGCGGCCGATCAGGCAAAACATAAAGGGGGAAATAAAGCAAGGGTGAGTATCTAGCATACCTGCGAGTCTTACGTCTGCTACTAAGAATTTATGCATTTGTATCAAATGGAAAGGGGAGGCTGTATATAGTGGACTGCAAGGTAGAAATCAGAATAAGGGTATGAAGCTAGGCCTATCAAAGACTAGCATCTTCTGACGGGTCTTGCAGCACAAGATGAGAACAGCCAATAGTTCATATAAAGCATAGAATAACAATGAAGCAAAAGTTGCTGTAGCATTGTATAATAGTAATTTGTAATAATTAATAATAATAATGCCTCCGAGTTCCCCTCCTCGACTTCCCTGCGAGGAAGAAAACCCGGAACCATACAGTTAAATAGTACTCCCTCCGATCCATAATAAGTGTCGCTCATTTTGTACTCAGCTAGTACAAACTTTGTACTAGATGAGTGACACTTATTATGGATCGGAGGGAGTAGTAGTTTGTAGTGGTAAGGTCCAGCTTCAGCATAAAGCGTCCTGTTACCGTGGACACGGCTATTCGAATAGATTAAACTGCCTACAGGGGTGCACTACTGTTCAGCCTGCACGCTCGGATCTCCAGGGTGGCTTACACCTTGTTAGGGAATGCCCCACCGAGGCTATCCAACACATCGCAGTTCATCCTAGGCTCAGCAGAGAGGCCATCCGTCGGACTATATCCTATGCGCCAAGGGGTCTAGGTCCCTCACCCTTGCACGCTCCTGCACAGTACGAGACTGGCCGTTGAAGCAAAAGCAAATCCAAACACACCTACTGCAGCAAAGAAGACAAGACCGCTTCCCGGCAATCAGCCTGTGGTACTGCTGACGTCTGAAGAGCTTTCGGACAAACTACGACGTGGAGGGCCCACACCGTAATCCCACGTGTAGGTAGTGCGTACAGACCAATGAGTCTCTCAAGTCATCTGCCGAACCATTTAGCATTTTAATTAACCTGTGTGACAACCGTTATCGTTGCCTCGACTTAACTGACCCGCGGACAATGACAACTGTCAGGACCACCAGTACATCGATGTCTGCCCTGTCGTCCCACCAAGTCTCTGCGGTTACAAACAAGGTGAACCGACTCCTTACCTTATCTCGCGTGTGCTCTTGGTAGAGCTCGACTTTCGTGGTTTGGTAACTCTCGCGAGATACGAGAAGGGGCCAAGCACGCCAGTAACGTCGGTCGTATCCTCCCTATCGTTCCCGACACAATACCTCTCGCGGGCACCGTCGGGTCGCCCGACTTCTTACCTTAAGGACAATCATTGCTCAGGTACCTAAAATTGCTATATAGAGTCGGCAACGAGTGGATGTGCGAGGATTACTCCTCGATAGCTCACACTTGATGGTGGCTCGGCAGAGCCGAGCTAGGGGGCCTTAGGCGGTGTCTTCATTGTACCGTACCTGTTACATTTGATATATCGTATCCGTGTTCACTCCCAGAGTGATCACGACCCTGCTATCTAATCCTAGCTAACAATACGCAGGGCTCACTGCTGAATATAATATATATTTATAATGGGCAGCATAGGACAAATGAAGGTACAACAAGGGGCGACAAAAACAGGCTATGCAATTGAATAGTATTGTAACGTAGCAGCAGCAGTAACAATGCCTAGTGCAAGAAAATTACGGAATAGATAGGAGATATCTGGGGAAGAGAATGGCTCTGCTTGCCTAGAAGCTCGACGGTAGGGGTACGGTCGTCGACGCAGTAGTCGTACTCGGCAACGGTGCCGTCGGCGACAGCAACGGGGTCTACCGGAGAATAAGAGGGGGAGAAACAATAAATACACAACAATAATACCAATACAAATACAACACATGGCAAACGCAATGTTAACGGTGTTCTAACGCAGTGCAAGGGGTATTGCTCGGAGCGGGAATTCATCCGGGGATGAACTACCAGCTCCGGATGATTATCGACAGACGACCCGGAGGGGGAAGGTTCCATGTCAGCAGTGTTAGAGACATCTGACAGACATGTGGATAGTGTATTCGTGATCATTTATGCATTCTGAACAACTTTTATGTTCAGAACATTTCCATCCGGAAAGTTTCACCGGTACCGGGTAATAACCGGGCAGACGATCCGGAGGGATAAAGTCTCGGGTTAGGTATGTTAGAGGGGGGTGGTCGGCATGCGGATAGCATATTCGCGTACGTGATATTTTTCTGATCAACTTTCATATATAAATTATTTTAATCCGACTTACAGTTTAAAAGATAATAATTTTCTAAGTTTTAATCATTTAAAAGATTTTCTGGAATTTGTTTAATTATTTAAATAGCCTTATCCAGAATAGTGTCAGTTGACCAGTAAACTGACAAATGGGATCCTACTGTCATAGACTAGTCTCAATTAAATATATTTTCTAATTAAATCAGTGAGGGGGGCACATGTCATTGCCTCATGGTTAAATTGCTTTAACATAAACCTTTTATTAACTTAACAGGCTGGGGGCCCACATGTCAGTGACACATGTTATTAATAACAGGGGGGTTATTTCTTTAAACTTAATCATCAACTTAATTAAGGGGTGGGGGCACTGTTAGTGTCACATCAGTAGTTAAGTAAACAACTGACAGCCGGGGCCCATTCGTCAATGACCTAAGGGGGGGTTATCTTAACCGCGGGGTTAACCCCTGGTTAACCATGAAAGGCACGTCGACAAAGAGGCACAGAGACACGATGAGGTGCCCACGGCAAACTCCGGCGAGAGAGGGAGGAAGGCGCGGTGGGAGGGGGGATGCCGCGCGCGGTTACAACGGCGATAGCAGCAGGGAAGCGCCGGGGAGTAGTGCAGCTCCAGCATGAGCACAGCTGCGGGTGTTGGGCACGGGACGGGGTGGCCCGTGCGCGGCCAAGGGAGGCCGGCCACGGACAGAGCGTGGCGAGGGGGGTGGTGAGGCCATGCGGGCGCGCAGGGCGTGGCCGTGCGCGTTCAGGCACGGCGCGACGAGGAGAGGGCATGGTCTAAGGGTCGGTGAACGCGCGCCATGGCCATTGCGGCCGGCGGCGGACCAAAAATGTGCACGGCGGCCACGACAATATAATCGACGGGGAGCAGAGGGAACCGGAGGCCGAGCTCACCATGAGGGAAGGGGCGGGGTCTGGGTGGCCGGAGGGGTCCGGAGCGGCTGGAATTTCGGCAAGGACGACGGCGGCCGTGGTGGGAAGAAGGGCTCGATTCCGACGATGCAAGGCATCCTGGCCCGATTCAACGCGCGTGGAGATGAAGTCGTGCCCGGGGAACCTCCCGGACAGCTCGGTGCAGCTCGCAGTGGCTAGTGGCCGCGTCCATGGCGACGTCATCCACGGGGTAGGGGGGCTTGTTCTTATCCCCTCCACGAGCGCTGTAGCGACACGGAGGGTGAGCAGGCTCGGCGGGGACTACCTCGGTCGCCATGGCGTCTCGGTCAGTAGCTCCTGTAGCGCTAGGAAGGAGAAACAGGGGAGGGGGAGGGTTTGGGCCCGGGGTGGGCCTCGCCCCGAGCGTTAGATTAGGATTTCCCCTTATTTCCCTTTTTGTTCTGCCATCTTTTCTGTTATTTATTGGTTAGGCTATTATTCCATTTTATAAAATGGTGGAAAGTTCTCCACAATTACTGGTGTTTGATATTACAGTGACATAAAAGATTTGGGCATTTAATAAAACCATTTGATATTTTGATTTAATTTCTAGGGATGAAATGCCTCTGTTTTGCTACCGTTATTATTTGTTTTAATTATTTAATTCCTTAATAATTCCCCACATCCATATGGACATGATGCAATGATTATTTGGCATTTTGAAAAAGTGGTTGCACAATTTTTTGACAAAGTTTTATTTTGCACTTTGTTTTTTATAATCAATTCAAAGGGGGTTTGAAATTTGATTTGATTCATGCCCTCTGGCACCTAGGATTCGAGTTCTGGGTATAGGTTTTAAACTGAGCGTGCCTAACCGCGTGTGGGATGCTATGGGGTCCCCTCTTCTTACCTACCTAGCTTCAAACATTTCTAGTGGCGGCCCAAGCTGATTTACCATTTGAAAACCGTGTGTGTGACTGGTCCGTGGCTGGAAGATTTCAAACAACTTGGGCCAGCGGAGACATGGTTTCTCTTGTTGGTCCAGCCCAGGGAGCTAGGGGGCTGCCCACATCTGTTTGGGTAGCTAACCCGACCTCATCCAGACGGTAGAGGCCGATTCAAGAGCGCGGCCGGATTTTGAGTTGGCTGTCGACTCACCGGGGGCCACCTGGATTTGTACGTTGTTAGCTAGAGGGACCTGTCGTTCCGGATCTCTTGAGACTAAATCATAAAATGGTTGCCTATCATGGGTAGCAACTGAGAGAGATGGGCGTGCGTGCGGAGCCTTGTAATGGGCAGTTGGTACACCCCCTGCAGGGTAAAATCTTTTCGAGAAGCCGTGTCCACGGTTATGGACGACTTGAGACCTACTCCTTTTTCATAGACAACAACAACTGAGATAATCTTAATATAACTTGATCAACGTGTGTGTGTCTTGACTGCTTCTTCTTCGTTGGGATGCGAAGAGGAGGACAAGGATAGGATAGGTGTTATGCTTGAGAAGTAGGTGGATAGAAGACTTGTTGGAGGCTATTCCTCATCGAATGCTTGGCTTCTTATCTTATTCTCTAGATCGTTAGCCACTTCATAAATGCTAGTGCGGCAGCAACCTCACCACTTACCACATTCTTACCGTAAACTACTAGTTGTCCTAGAATGACGAGTGATGAAGTCCTTCCTGGGTCAGATGACCACTACAGTTGGATGCTGAGTACTTCTGTACTCATGATACTACCCCCAAACTCCTTTCAGGGTTCTGATCGACAATAGGTATGGTGATCGACGTTTCACGTGGAGACTCAACGACGACTAGTTAGGCGGATCCCGGCGGAGGGCCTGGACCCGTGTGGTTATGGGGATCGATGTTTTTCTCTTTGCCACTAGGCATTTGGTTGTCGTCTGTACTCAGACATGTATCTTCCGCTGTTGTATTGTCTTAAGGCAGTTGTATGCCGATTGTATGAGATGTTGTATACTTGTATCTGTAATGTTGTGATATCATGTTGGAAATCCGGGGCATATGGCTATGTCATATGTCGTGGTGGGACCAATATGTGCTTCTTCCCCGGATCTGGATGGAAACATCTAGATCTGGAACCGTAGCGCATATTGGGCCTTACACGTTTAATCCTTTGTAAACAACAAGACCGGAGAGATTGACAACCTCTCTGTACTCGTCGGGAGAAAAGTTATCTGTTGTGTGTGCAGGTCCACGTCAACCTCATCTTCATCCGGCAACTTAATATCTGGCGCCTTTCACCCCTACTTGTAGAATTCGGAGTCCATCGGAGACGTAAACCTTGGTATCTTCACCAAGGGAAACTTGCTGCTAGGCTACATCTCAACCTTCTAGTTGGGGTAACTAATACGTCCAAAATGCATCACTATTTTATATAGTAATTCTTTCTTATTCATTGATATATTTCATGTTATGATGTTGTTCTTATGTTGTTTTGGCTTAATTTACTCAGTTTGACACTTTCCTATGATGAAGCAGCAGACGCAGGATTCAGCGGTAAAAAGTGGAGGCTGATTTGTTGAAGAAGAATACCTCCAAATTACCTGAAAATCGACGGAGGGTATTTTTTAGAAGAATGACGAAGACACGCCGAAGAGGGGCCAGAGGGGGACCACAGGGTGCCCAGGCGGCCACCTGGCGCGGCCCCCACCCTGGTCGCGCCGGGAGGGCGCCTGGACCCCTAGGGCCACTCCCGGCTCCCCCCTCTGGCCTATTTATTCCTCGTCATCTAAAACCCCTAAAAAGCAGGAGATTTTTTGGAGTTCCGCCGCCGTTCCGTGGCGGAAACCTACAGAGGATAAAAGACATCTCCGGCGGGCAGATTCCGTCGGAGAGAACACCTCCCGGAAGGGGAGATCGTCTCCATCGTCATCACTATCGTCACGGGCATCATCGAGATCATCATCAACATCATCCCCAACATCAGCACCATCTTCACCACCATCTAATCTCACCTCACAAGTTCAACTTGTGTTGTAATCCGTACTATCTATCCTCTCTACTCTACCGGTGTTGATTACTACCGTGTGATGAATGCTATTGAGTTTTGTTGGAGAAATATCATTGTGTCCAGATTGTTTATCATATATTTATCTCCTTTGATAATGACCTCTTTTATGTCTTGTGAGTAGTTACTTTGGTTCTTGAGGACATGGGAGAAGTCTAGTTGCTAGTAGTCATATGATGTTGAAGTAATATGTGTTGTTTGATATTTAAGTTGTGTTGTTATTTTCCTAGTGGTGTTGTGTGAGTCGAACACTCAACACTTCGCCTTATTAAGGACCTAGGGGAACGCATTGTGTACAAAGATTGATTACTGTGGGTTGCCGGAGTGACAGAAACCTGAACCCCAATTCGCACGTTTTTGCACAAGGGAACAATGGATCATCGATCGTATTGCTATGGTTAGGCTTTTGCCTTAATTACAATCTTGTATTTGCTGATGCTTGCAAGGTGTTTAATCATAAGAGTGCACTTATCTTTGTCTAGAGGGTGCACTAGCATAGATCCTCCCACTCAACACCTATCAACACAGCACATAGTACCGATATGGAATATGGCGAAAGCACGAGACTATTTCTCATGTGTGTCCTCAAGAATGTTTTAGCCTTTATAAGTTCAGTTGCTAGGCCTATCCTTTTCTCAAAAGGATCGGGCCACTTGTTACTCATCAGTGCCTTTTACTTTGTTCGCTTTTACCTTTCCTATTGTTTACATCAAAAACCCCTAAAAAGTTATATTTCAGTTCCTGCAGCTATTTCTTTACCAAAGTCACTTAAAAATACCTTCTGCTCCTCGTTTGGTTCGACACTCTTATTTATCGAAAACGCTACAAACGATCCCCTACAGTTGAGGGTCATCAATAACCAACGAGGGGTGAGAATCCATCAAGGTGCAAGAAATCTTTATCCATTCATCATTTATTTTGAAGTACTAACAGTAGATATAGTTGCTCTTTTTTGTTGCAACACAAAATTGAAGAACTAAACCGCATTGTACCTGACAATCAGTCATCAATATTACTCTCGTCCCGGGGTAATTTGAGCAGCTATGATATCGTCGATCACATCATATATTGAACTAGAAGAACATCCGCGCGTTGCAGCGGAAATTTATATTAGAAGTCTACAATGTAAATTGAAAGGGTATAAAATGCATGTAAATAAACTCAATGACATGGAAAAATGGTTTGCTAATATAATATGCACAGATGTATCTTAGTGAGGTTTTGTTAGTGGATGACATGGACAAATTATTGGCTATAATAGTTGGTGAGGTGGATAGCTTGCATGTTGAGATAGACACTATAAATGCATCTTGGTGGGATTTTGCTTTATAATAGAGAGATATATCATTCATTATATGTTTTTACGATCATATAACTTCTCAAAGTACCCAGGACGAGAGTATTATTGACGAATGTTGGGAATTTATGATGTTGTTTACATCTTCCAAATTTGTTCACAAAATAGATTAACTATATTTATGAACAAAACTTTGGATTCAATAGGTGGAAAAATCTTATATTTACAGCTCCATTATACCTAGTCCTTCTACTTATATGAATGAATCATACTTGACTAACGATGCAAGCAAATGATGCTAATTTTGCTTATGGTAAATCACTTTATTCTACCGACCGCCGATGAAGCTTAAGAAAGTTGGATGAAGAATTTTTTTTATTTAAAGTCCCTCACCTGATCTGCTACCTCATTCGTCATTCACCTGAGGTTGCTTGCTTCCTCATTTCTATTACTTCTTTCGTCAAAACCAACATATGATGTTCTTATAATGCAGCTTCTACGTATGTTCTATTGTGTCACTTATTAGTTTTTCCTTATTTTGCAAGGAACACACTAAGAGGGGGTCACAGGCAGCCAAAATTCTGGGACAATGATATCAACTTTATAGAAGGCAATTTTGCTGAAGGTAAATCATTTCATGCTTCCAGCAACCCATGAAGTTTATGTTGGATATATGCTCTAGAGGCAAATAATATATGATTATTCCAATATATCTAAGCAAGTTCATAACCTGTTTCATACCGTGCTAGAACTGTATCAGTGAAACAATGATACAGGTGTGGTATAGAAAACCCCAGTGTTCCTAGTTAGCCTCTATTTCAATAACTAGTTCATGGTCAACATGATAGTCGTGGTTTCGCAATCATGGACAATTAAGTCTCTTGACTATGAGGTCATCTCACTGGATGAGTGACGTGATGAAAATTACCCAAAGTAAGCATTATAGCATGATCAAACTTATGAAGGTTAAGTGTTGAAATTACAGAACGTAGTAGACCGTTCCTTTGACCGTGAGTATGTGCATAATTGATATCTTCCCGGATGCTTTGACATACATCCCACCACCTGACTGAAATATGCGAGTCATAACGGTTGTATCTTGGGTATTCCGTGGAGATATGTTAAGGAGTATTGTTACAAGAGCGGGATTTGTCAATCCATGTGATGGATAGATACTCAGGGCCCACTCGGTGAGATTCCATCCATAAAGCTGCATCGTGTGACTAGGTCACGGGGATGAATATCACGGGAACGAGTGAATAAGGATTTGTTCAGAACGAGGTTGAACCAGACATAGGATGTCATTGATCGAATCTCGGAACAATCCAGTATCGCTGACAAAGGGAATGTTATACGATGTAAGGTCGAATCGGTATTGATATCCGGAATGCACAAGGCTCATTATGGCCATCCAGGTCCCGTTGATGATCATTGACCGTAGCCTCATCCCAGTCATTATTGGAGTGTTCTCGGACCGTAGGGTAACACACTTAAGGGCTCGATGAAATCGGAGACCTTCTCGGAACTATCGGAGTTACCGGAGATATGAGAGAGAACTCCGAAATTGTTTCGGAGGGGAGACGGAAAAGTTCCGTGGTTTCGAATTGTTCGGAAAGTTATTTAGATATTTTTATTATTTAATTAAATGAATTAAATATTAAAATATAATTTAAATAATTAAAAGGAATAAAAGTTCTTTTATTTTTCCTTAATATAAATGAAAAGAAAAAGAAAAGAAAAAGGAAAAAAAGTGGAAGTGGGCGCCATGGGCCACTTGCCACTTGGCCATGTGGGGTGGCCGGCCGAAGCCACCACGGCCATGGCCACGCATGTGTGACCGTCCATGTGCAGGTGCGTGCCCAGCACTTGTGGTTTAGTACCACCTCGCCTAGCTACGTACCTGCGTACCCCCTTTCCCCCCTATATATAAATATGGAGGGTGCCCTTTTTTGAACAGAGAAAATTCCAGAAAAATATAGATAAATTATGTTGATCTCTCTCTCCCTCTTTCTCCCTCCTATGAGAGGACTCCCTTGTTTGGAGGCCGCACTAGGTTGGAGATATCTCCACTATACACACGTCGTTGTGCTACTGAAACTCTGGTTCCGGAGGTCTGCTTCCGCCACCTTCGCTGGATCGGAGATTGGAGGTCATCATCGAGTCTCGTACGTGTGCGAGTATTACAAGGTGCTACACGTGTGGCACTACTCCCATCCGGGTGCTAACACAGCCAGGGGGCAGTGAACTTCGTTCGACTACACCAGCCACGTTTGCGGGAACGTTTCCCACGCAACGGACTACACCCCGACGGTATGTTATTCCGCACTCTTTTCCGTTACGGTAATACGGCTAGCTAGATCTTGGGTTATGGGAAACGCTAGTTAGGAAAAATTTATGTTTTCCGCTGTGAACCCCAATAGTGGTATCAGGAGCTAGGTCTATGCTTAGTATTACTCTACGGATAGAACACATCGGGGATGTGGGCGTTGATTGTATGATTGTTACCCTCTCACATGTACTTGTTCACATCTGCGGCATTGTTTGATGAAGTGGACCCCGACCGACCTTACGCGTACTCTTACGCGAGACTGGTTCCACACTTGACATGCGGCTTGTACAGTATAAATTGGCTCTGGGGGGTGTTTGTCTCGCTACTTTAGAGGATGTGGCATTTGCAACGGAGGGCCCTTTACGGGGTGTAATAGAGACAATCGTATAGTCAGCGTTGTGGTTGACTCGTAGGTTAAAACATGTTTAACTATGAAAGCCCTAGCAGCCATGTAAAACTGGAAATATACAACTAGATCGTCTAAACTTTGTATTGCTAAGTGGGGGCTATCGTTTTTTTGATTGTGATGTAGTGATAGCTTTGCTATGTGTTACTAGTAAGTAGTAAGCGTCATCATGATAAAACAAACTCAAATGGAGACACTATAGACTTAGTGTTGCCATAGTTCAAACATCTTAAAACTTTCTAATATAGGATACACAACGGTAGCATGTGATAAGATGATCCCTTAACAAAGCCAAACACAAGTATTCTACCAAAGTGTTCACCACCTAGAAGGTTCACCCATATGGCCGACATTCCGTACATATATATCGGGTGTCACACATATTAAATAGCGCTAGCATGAGGTTGGGTTCGGCAAGCCTAGCATATGCAGATATGGCCTTGCTGAGCAGCATATAACACTGAGGTCAATTTGGCGAGCCTAGCATATGCAGATATGGCCTCGGGATATTAGAGATCGAAATATCGAGCATGAGTCACATACCTAATGTGATCGCACAAGTTATTGTCTACCTTTGAAACTGACCCGTCGGCCGTGTGATATTCGAGGGCGGGCAATGAATCTGGATCATGTAATCACTAAAACTTCTTAGGGATGATTGTTTTAGTGCGAGCTCATTCATAATGTGATTATATGAACTCATTCTTGTGAACTAGTCTTAATTGTGTTCTTTGCTAATTATGTTAGTAGAAAATGGATATGCCCTAGTATCTTGAATTGGTTTCTTTCTTACGTGGTGAAAGACTTAGAGTAGATAGGTCAAACTTTGCTGACTTGTACTCACGCCTTAGGACTTCGCTCAAGAGAGGAAACGTCTTGTTCACAATCGAAATGCATGTGGAAGAACATCTGTACAACGATGTTGGAAAAGAGGAGATACTTGATCATTATGCTTGTCGACAGAAGTGCTCCGTAGTCAGGAATGTCATGATTTTCAGCATGTCAGAGGATTTGAGTATTCAGTTTCAGGACACTGACTCATATGACATGATGGACACGCTAAATACAATGTTCATACGTGAGTTCAGAGTTGCCAGATTTGAGTTAGAAAGCAAGTTTCTATCTACAAAGATGGAAGAACGCACAAGCCTTGGTGCTCACTTAGACAGGATGCATGAGATGTACCTGACTCTGGTGGAGGATTATGAATATAGGACAATGAACGAAACCACCACAGAAGAGTTTGCGATAAACACGTTATTGCACTCACTTCCCCCGAGTTATGGTGATTATGTTCATAGATATGTCGGGAGTGGAGCTAATATGAGTCTCCAGAACTTCATGACTGATCTCTTGGCCGCAGACATTGCTCCCGTGGAGGATGCAGAAGTCGTGGATGGAGAAGGTATATACTTGATATACTTTATAAATGTTTGTTCCCTTATAAAACATTTGAAGTTAATGAGTATCTGATACTTATTCTGTTTTATGAAAACAGGATCTGTTGTTGCATGGACGGGAAGAGGTGAAATCAAGGATTGATGGCAACCAAGTCAGTTGATGGCCAACATGGATTCTACCGAGAAATCTATCATAGGAGATACTTAGAGTATTAGATAAATCTTATGTAATCGTAATAGTATAAACAATTAGTTGAGTGTCTTGCATCTCGCGAGACAAAGTTATTCATGTAATGAGACAAGTCAGTTGTTCTTGTTAAATGAATAAAGTGTGCTTATACTTTGATTACGTCTTGATTTATATTATGATAGAAAGCATTTATAATACTGCTATTATTGTCAAGTGATATTAAATGTTTAATGATAAAGTTGTCTTGATTACAACAACAAGTCAAAGATTTGATTGCATAAAGTGATTTCATAACTGATGAATTCATTAAATGTATGATCTATTAACTTGTGTATTCATTGCCGAATGAAAGTCATAACTTGATTGCGTGAGATGGATTAGATACACGATCTATGAACCTCTGCAATAAATATGACCAAGACAAGGTTCTAGCAAGTAGAACTTGTGCCAATCATTATACATAAATGATGTACTAAATGGGCACATGAGTTATCATTAAATACTTCATATGATTAATTGAAAGCTTGTATTCAGTTGAGATCATAAAACTAAGATTCAGGAAACACAGTGTGAAGTGAGAATACAAGGATACATATCACTAAGCTATGATCTGAGTGATAAGTATTAAAGTTGACATAATGGGAGACTTGTGGAAGTTGTACCACAAATTACGATGGAAGTTGAAAGTGCTAGACTACTTAAACCATTCGTAGTCATACTAAACTATAGTATGGTCTAAAACATTCTTTCCCCTTGCGCTAAAATTATTAACGAACAAGGTTGTTTAAATTCATTAAGTTAAAACACCCACTTCATGAATTAGGAAACCACCACGAATCTAATGCGACAAGATAGCTCCATAAATGATGGTGTTAGAAAGTTTCTAAAGAAATAATTTCTTTGTACTAAAATAGCAAGCGATTGAAATTACATATTCTCCCCGAATAGCAAAATTTGTGTTGCTTAATTGGTAGTACGAGAAGAAGTCTCTCGACACGGATCCAATGGGAGATAATGGAAACTTTGACCGGAGTACTAGACCTTACCTTCAGAATATCAGAGTATTGAAACGGAAGCGTGTTCCGTTGTAACAACACTGTAAAAGGAAGGATATGCCATGGATGATTGATCTTGGTATATGAGTTGAAGCCTTAGTTGAATTTAGAAGGTTGTGATGAATACGTTCTGTACAGAACAATAATCATGAGTCTTCTTAATGAAACAAAAGGAATAAAAACTGCTTGAAATGCAAAGGAATGATGGTAGCCTAGAACACGAGGAGAAATGAAATAATATTGAGTTGCATATAGGATGGCTCGCGTCCTGTGAAATAAATCGGTTATTTCATATTCCCGATAAACTGGAAAGTTATTGAGAATAATGTAACGGACATAAGGCATTATTTGTCTCATAAAACTGTCATGACCAAACTCAATATTGATTGACTACGGAAACGTAGGAATGCTTTAATCAATAAAATATTTCATTTACACTATAGTGGACCATAGCCTGGAATTGCGTCTCATTCAAATTGGGATTTGAAAGTGAATTGCAATAGGCATGACAAAAGTTTATTTCGTTAAATGAATGGACTATAGTACCTCAAGACAGGAACCCTCAACCTTGATTTGATCAAGTGATTTTGTAATGACCAAAATATTGAGTAGGCCTGCAGTTTCAGGAAACTGAGTGGGAGCTTCGGAGACTTCCAAGAGACTTGGAATGCAGAGAGAATTTTCTGAGTGGGAGCTTTGAGAGAATTATTGTTATGTAAGACATAAGAATAAAGACGTTAACTTGATGAAAGCTAAACCACAAATATACGAGTATATGATAGATATATTTGAGTGGGAGCATGATCACTGTCTCAAACATATATGCATTGATATGTGTGAAGAATGATCTCATGTGTATATATATGGATATGCATTGATTGTGTATATAGAGAATCGTCTTATATACACATATACATTATGATATATATAAAGCATAAGGCAAATAAAACGCAAGATTGCAAGAATCTTCTTTTATGTGAAGTACTAACACGTTACACGTTGAAATCTATAAAATTATATTAAGATGCGTCTAATGAACTAAAGTGAAGGTTGGAATAATCTTCTAGACAAGAAGCAGGTTCTTGTGGCTAGAAATTATATAATGGATGAAAATCCAAATATCACAAGCAATGTCTTGATGGAAGAATAGATGCACCATGTACTTGGACGTGTGATCTTATATGTTCTCGACGTATGTTTCTACCATAAAAAAATGTGTTGTGAATCCAACAAAAGAATGACTCAAAAGTTCTTGAAAGAAGAACAGATTCCGATGTGCTTTAGGAGTAAAACACAGAATCTGAATATGGTCCATGCATTCAGTATATGAGGAATACTAAGGACTATGCTCTAAATTATAGAAACAATAATAGACTTGAATGTAATGCAATATTATGATTGCAAGCCATATTATGAGTCTATATGGAATTAGAGACATCACCAAAGATATGAAAGAAATGTGAGCAAGATTCACGACACTACAAACATAATACTACTTAAAGAAAGTAGACGTATGGATAAAAGTTTAGCGTAAGAAGTTTGGACTTCTGGCTGAGTGTATTTCCCAATATGTATGACAATGGATAAGTCTTCTGAAGACTGAACCAAAGGATCACTGAAGCATACTGTGAAATCATAGTCTCACTGTCCCGCGAAACTTATATTCAACCATTATATGATAATGAGTGGCATGTCAAACTAGTTGACCTATACCAGTTGCAAAGGAAACATATGAATCTGAATTGGTGTAGTTCGTTGACGAACCCTCTTCCATGAGCAAGCATGATCAATGAAAACTTATGCGATAAGCTGATTATGATCGGGAAAATGCGGCTAGATTATTAGCACTCTAGTGCAGGTGGGAGACTATTGGATATATGCTCTAGAGGCAAATAATATATGATTATTCCAATATATCTAAGCAAGTTCATAACTTGTTTCGTACCGTGCTAGAACTGTATCAGTGAAACAATGATACATCTGTGGTATAGAAACCCCCAGTGTTCCTAGTTAGCCTCTATTTCAATAACTAGTTCATGGTCAACATGATGCTCGTGGTTTCGCGATCATGGACAATTAAGTCTCTTGACTGTGAGGTCATCTCACTGGATGAGTGACGTGATGAACATTACCCAAAGTAAGCATTACAGCATGATCAAACTTATGAAGGTTCATTGTTGTAATTACAGAACGTAGTAGACCGTTCCATTGACCACGAGTACGTGCATAATTGCTATCTTCCCGGATGCTTTGAGTTACATCCCACCACCTGACTGGAATATGCGGGTCATAACGGTTGTATCTTGGGTATTCCGTGGAGATATGTTGAGGAGTACTGTTACAAGAGCGGGATTTTTCAATCCATGTGATGGATAGATACTCAGGGCCGACTCGGTGAGATTCCATCCATAAAGCTGCAGCGTGTGGCTAGGTCACGGGGATGAATATCACGGGGATGAATATCACGGGAATGAGTAAATAAGGATTTGTTCAGAACGAGGTTGAACCAGACATAAGATGTCAGTAATTGAATCTCGGGACAATACAGTATCGCTGACAAAGGGAATGCTATACGACGTAAGGTCCAATCGGTATTGATATCTGGAATGCACAGGGGTCATTATGGGCATCAGGTCCTGCTGATGATCATTGACCGTAGCCTCATCTCGGTCATGATTGGAGTGTTCTCGGACCGTAGGGTAACACACATAAGGGCTTGATGAAATCGGAGACCTTCTCGGAACTATCGGAGTTACCGGAGATATAAGAGAGAATTCCGAAATCGTTTCGGAGGGGAGACGGAAAAATTTTGTGGTTTCGAATTGTTCGGAAAGTTATTTAGATATGTTTTATTATTTAATTAAATTAATTAAATATTAAAATATAATTTAAAAAATAAAAGTAATAAAAGTTCTTTTATTTTTCTTTAATAGAAAGGAAAAGAAAAAGGAAAGAAAAAGGAAAAAAAGGTGGAAGTGGGTGCCATGGGCCAAGGCCCATATGGGCACTTGCCACTTGGCCATGTGGGGTGGCCGGCCGAAGCAACCACGCCCACGGACACATCTGTGGCCGGCCATGTGCAGGTGCGTGCCTAGCACTTGTGGTTTAGTACCACCTCTCCAACTACGTACCTGCGTACCCCTTTTCCCCCTATATATAGATATGGAGGGTGCCCCTCTTTCAACACAGAAAATTCCAGAAAAATACAGATAAATTATGTTGATCTCACTCTCCCTCTTTCTCCCTCCTATGACCGGACTCCCTTGTTTGGAGGTTGCACTAGGTTGGAGATGTCTCCACTATACGCACGCCGTCGTGCTGCTGAAACTCTGGTTCCGGAGGTCTGCTTCCGCCACCTTCGCTCGATCGGAGATCGGAGGTCGTCATCGAGTCTCGTACGTGTGGTGCTACACGTGTGGCACTACACCCATTCGGGTGCTAACACAGCCAAGGGGTTGTGAACTTTGTTCGACTACACGAGCCACGTTTGTGGGAACGTTTCCCGCACAAGGGACTACACCCCGAGGTATGTTATTCCGCACTCTTTTCCGTTACGGTAATACGGCTAGCTAGATCTTGTGTTATGGGAAACGCTAGTTAGGAAAAAATTGTGTTTTCCGCTGCGAACCCCAACAGTTTAAGCCACCAGAATGAAGAAATTTGCGTTGTCTAAAATCCCCCAGGTGATCTGCTGCCTCTTTCCTCACACAGCTCGATGAGTTTAGTAAGGTGTGCAATAACATCTTCATTTTCTCTGCCATAAAAGGGGTCAGCTTCAACCATATATCTAAGTGAAAGATCAATAGAGATATCAAAATCAGCATCTTTAATGCAAATGGGAGATGTAGCAAACTCAGGATCAGGAGCAAACTTGTTCTTCATAGCATGCTTTTCAATCAACTTCTTCATTGCATCGGGATCTGCAGAATTATTAAGCTCTGCAAATTCTCTATAAAATTCATCATCAAGCTGAATATAATTGTCATCAAAACCTTTACCCTTGAGTTTACTCAAATCAGGGTAATTAGAGGATCTTCCACTAGGATAACGTGTAATAGGAATTTCAATTCCAGACTGTTTTGATACCTTAGCAATATGACACTCAATAAGGTGACAAAGTGAACCAGTCTCATCAAAGATAGTAGAAGCATCATCAAAAGTATCAGAGGTGTTACCAGACTCAGTGAAAGCAGCATGTGGTGGTGGTGAAGAAAACTTGCTCATAACGGAAGGTGAATCAAGTGTAGCACTAGTGCTAAGAGCAGTGCCTTTTCTTGTACTGGATGGTAAGATCGAAACTCTGGGGTCTCCTTTCTTACCCATAGTGGATAAATCACAGCAAGCAAAATAACTCCAAGTAGGCTTGCAAATAAACCTATGCTCCCCGGCAACGGCGCCAGAAAATAGTCTTGATGACCCACAAGTGTAGTGGATCGCAACATTTTTCGCGGGTAAGAATAACCCAATTTATTCTTTCGACACAAGGGGAGCCAAGGGATATTTATAAGCTTTAACAGTTGAGTTGTCAATTCAACCGCACCTGAAAGATACTTTCTTGGGAACAATTTATTAGTAGTAACGGCGTGTGATGGAAGTGATCGTGGCAACGAAAGTGATGGTGGCAAAGCAACGAAAGTAAAGTAACTTGTAACAAGCAGGATTAAAACATTGTAGGCTACGGGAATGGATGGTTGGGCGCTGCATGGATGAGAGATAACAGGTAATTAACGTGGGGCAAGGCACACACAGAAAAGTAATGATCATCTAGGCATATATCAAACATTAGGCATGTATTCCAATGGTAGTTGTGCGTCCTTTCAATAAGAACTTGCACAACATATTTTGTTCTACCATCCCACTACCAACGGGGCCTAAAGGAACTTATGGATATTAAGGTGCTCCTATCAAAGAGCACTGGGACAAAGCATTAAAAATAAATGGATACATGAAATCCTAAAATTATAGTCCATCCCCTTTGGTGTCCCAAGCTGTCACCATTGAGATCGCCGGTTCCGGACCATAATAGGTGCATACAACTTTTAGATAGGATCAAGAAAACAAATATACTCATGAAAACATATACGGTTCAGATCTGAAATCATGGCACTCGGGCCCAAAGTGTCAAGCATGAAGAGAAACAAGATGTATCAAAGATGATAAACACCATAGTAGATGATAGGCAACATGCCCCCAACAATCTGACAAACTATTACATGATCTAACTCATCCAATCCCTACCATCCCCTTCGCCTACAGAAGGGAATTACTCACAAATGGATGGGGAGACATGGAAGGATGATGGAGTTGAAAGTGCAATCATGCCCTTAATCATATTTTGATGTTGATGACAATATACATATAGGGGACTAATAATGTTTGCCAAGTATATCTCAGGTATTAGTCCTAGGTTCGTTGTGGTGGTGGATCAAGGACCATTTGATTTTATCAAATAGCTCAAGATATGGAACCAATGAAGTTGAAGCGTAAGCTTTTCGGTTATTCTTGAGTATAGGGATCCCCACACTATTAAGAGGGATCAGTGGGTTTGTGTTTAAGATTTGGTCAAATCTATTTAAAACATTCCATCACGGAATTAAAACTAAGTGTTAAAATCAAATCTCTTCTTTCGGACGTCCGACATGTATTGGACGTCCGACATTTCAAAGTTTCGGACATCCGACACACTTCGGACGTCCGACATCCCACCTGCAGGTTTACATTTGGAGAGGTCAGTGCGTATGCATTTTCAAAGGACGTCCGACGTGTTTCGGACGTCCGACACTTCGGACGTCCGAAACCTTTCGGACGTCCGACACTTCGCTCTCCATATTGCACACAGATGTCTAGTGAGGCTGCAAAATTGGCAGACGTCTGTCAGCTTTCGGACGTCCGTCGTGTCGGACGTCCGAACCTTGTCGGACGTCCGATACATTTCTCACTGCCCATTTTCCTGTGTTTGGTAATATGTTCCTCTAGAACATTGCGGACGTCCGGCCTGTTTTGGATGCTAGATAATTGGATTTTCGGACGTCCGACTTCGGACGGACGTCCGACACTTGCACAACTTATTGCCCCAACAGCCATTTCGTCCCTTGGGATATAAATACCTGTAACACCCTCAGTGTTATAAAACAGTAACACTTTTGATAATGAAGATTAATGTTGCTAATCATGCTTTGATCACCTTAGATCAACTCAAACTCAAAATGCCTTTGATGAATCTTCAAAATAAGTGATGAATAAAACATTGTCCAAAAATTGTGAAACCACTTTTGTAAAATCCCTAAAAACTAGTGGACCAAGATAAACCTGAAATGAGCATTTATTGGAATAACTAAATATTGCAAACAAATCATACCAGTGCCAGAACAACACCTTTTTCCAATTTCATATTAAACATAATTATTAAAAGGTTTTATAAAAGTCTCAAACTTTTTGTGTCATCTTAGTATTGTGCCATGCTAATTATGGAACCTATTACTTTTTTTACAAAATGGCTAAAGCAACTAAAATAAATATAAACAAAAAAGAACAAAAATTTGAAAAGAAATAAAAAGAATAAAAGCAAAGGATCCCACCCCTGTTCCCCCCTAGACGACCAGCCAGCCCACCCCACGTTGGGCTCCCCCTTTCCCCTCCCGTGTTCAACATCGCCCGTGGCAACCATCGGCCGGTGCCACGGCGTTGGCCGACGTCGTGTCTCTCATCGGCGACTAGCCGGCGTCGATAAGAGCTACCCCGAGCCCCCTCCACCCTTGGAAAACCCTAGAACCCCTCCGGTGCCACTCCATTCCTCCCCCTCGCACCTCCCCAGCACCTTCCCCACCCAGCCGGAGCTCCGCCGTGGGCATGCCCTCAGCACCGGCGCGGCCAACAACGACTACAGGCCGTCAGACGTGTCCTAGGCCCCCGCCGTGGACCTCCTCGCCCCCCTGCGCTCCCAATCGAAGCCAAACGCCCCGAGCCCAACGCCCTGGTCATCTTCCTCCGCTCAGGCCACCCTGATCGCCGCTCCGATTTGCCACCTCCCGCTCCACATCACGCCCGCTGCCTCCTCGACGTGCTCCATGGTGAGATGGGCACCATTCCTCCCCCCTTTCACGCTCGAGTTCGTGGCCTCTGTCACAGTCCTCATCAATGCGTGCTTCGGTCGTGGCATTGCTCGCCACCGACGAGCTCCCACGGTGGCTGCCAGGTGGGCCCGCTGGATTAGCCCCTAACCCCCACCCCTATGCCACTTACATGTGGGCCAGGGCCCCTAATTAACCTGTTAATTAAAAACAATTGAAACTAACCCCCTAACCAACTGACATATGGGCAGCCCCTTAATTATCTCTCTGGATTTAATTAAAATGATAATTAACACATGAGTCTATTACAGCTAGGCCCCACCTGTTAGGTTTAATATTTAAATGAGTTTAGTTTAAATATGAGAGTATGACATGTGGGCATTCGCTCTGTTTTAGTTTAATAAAATGAATTATTAGTATTGTGAGGATGACCAGTGGGACCCACAGGTCAGGTTTGACCAGTCAACCCCTCTGTGGATAATGTTGCATTATATTAATAAAGAAAATTCAGAAAATGATTTAAAATGATTTAAATTTTGAAATTGAATATCTTTTAAACCGTAAGTCAGATTAAAAAACTTTATACATGACAATGGATCGGGAAAATATAAAGAATACGAATGCGCTATCTGTATACCAACCACACCCCTATAACACAACGAACATCAACATCCCCCCTCCGGGGCGTCTGTCGATAATCACCAGAGCCGGCATTTCATCCCCGGATGAATTCCCGCTCCGAGCAACGTGCATTGCACTGCGTTAGAACACCGTTAACATTGCACATGTCATATCATGCATTTGTTTGTTATGTTTGCTTTATATTTACTGCTTCTCCCCCTTTATTCTTCGGTAGACCCCGCTGCTACCGTCCACTACACCACTACCGGGTATGACTACTTCGTCGAAGACCCTACCCCTACCATCGAGCTACCAGGCAAGCAGAGCCATTCTCTTCCCCAGATATCGCCTATCTTTTCCGTACATTTCTTGCACTAGGCATTACTGTTGGTGCTATGATTACAATCCTATTCAATTCCATAGCCTGTTTTTTGTCGCCCCTTGATGTACATCTTTTATCCTATGATGCCTATTATAATTATGCATTATTAAGCAGTGAGCAATGCGCATCGTTAGCTAGGTTAAGATAGCGGGCCATGACCACTCTGGGGAGTGACGCGGATACAACTTATTACAACTGCACGGGTACGATACAATGCAGACACCGCCCAAGGCCCCCTAGCTCGGCGCTGCCAAGGCACCACCAAGTGTGAGCTATCAAGGAGTAATCCTTGTACTCCACTCGTTGCTGACTCGGTATAGACGCTCTAGGTACCTGAGAAACAGTTGTCCTTAAAGGTAAGAAGTCGGGCGACCCAACGGTGCCCGCGAGCGGTATTGCGTCGGGAACGACAGGGAGGGTACGACCGACGTTACTGGCGTGCTTGGCCTCTGCTCGTATCTCGCGAGAGTTACCGAACCACGCAAAGTCAAGCTCTACCAAGAGCACACGCGAGACAAGGTAAGGAGACAGTTCACCTTGTTGGTAACCGCGTGCTTTGACGGGACGACAGGGCAGGCCCCGACGTTACTGGTGGTCCTTGTCACTGTTCGTTGTCTGTTGTGTTGTTAGTCAGACATCGATAACGGTTGTGTGCGAGATAATATAAAAATGCTAAATGGTTCGGCGGATGACTTGAGAGACCCGTTGGTCTGTACGCACTACCTACACGTGGGATTACGGTGTGGGCCCTCCGCGTCGTAGCTTTGTCCGAAATCTCTTCAAACATCAGCAGTACCACGAGATGATTGCCGGGAAGCGGTCTTGTCTTCTTTGCTGCAGCAGGTGTGTTTGGATTTGCTTTTGCTTCACCGGCCAGTCTTGTACCGTACAGCAGCGTGGAAGGATGAGGGACCTACACCCCTGAGCGCATAGGACATAGTCCGGCCGATGGCCTCTCTGTTGAGCCTAGGATGGGCGGCGATGTGTCGGATAGCCTTGGTGGGGCATTCCCTAACAAGGTGTACGCCACCCTGGAGATCCGAGCGTGCAGGCTGAACATTAGTGCACCCCTGCAGGGAGTTTTATCTATTCGAATAGTCGTGTCCACGGTTACAGGACGCTTTATGATGAAGCTGGAGCTTACCACTACAAACTACTGCTATTGAACTGTATGGTTCCAGGTTTTCTTCCTCGCAGGGAAGTCGAGGAGGGGAACTCGGAGGCATTCTTTATTATTAAATATTACAAATTACTATTATACAATGATGCAGCAACATCTGCTTCATTGTTACTTTATGCTTTATATAAACTGTTGGTTGTTCTCATCTTGTGCTGCAAGACTCGTCAGAAGAGGCTAGTCTTCGATAGGCCTAGCTTCTTACCCTTATTCTGATTTCTATCTTGCAGTCCACTATATATAGCCTCCCCTTTCCATTTCATACAAATGCATAAATGCTTAGTAGCGGACGTAAGACTCGCAGGTATACTAGATACTCACCCTTGCTTCATTTCCCCCTTTAAGTTTTGCCTGATCGGCCCCTGCAGTCACCCTTGCTTCCTTGTTGCCGCATTACCTTATGTTTTTTTCGGGTATCTCATTAAATGTTCATCACTGAAATACCCCTGTTAAATTTTAGCAGGATGGCTGGTCGTGGTGGTCATGGTCGTGGTCGTGGTGCCAACAATCCACCTCCACCGTCGGACTACATGGTCGCGATGATGCAGCAGTTTCAGATGAACCAAGTGTTTATGCAAGGAGTCATAGATCAGCTCCAGAACCAGAACCAGCACCAGAATCAACCGCCTGTGGTTACTCTATGGGATTTCATGCGTCTCAATCCCCCTCTCTTACACCAACCTGAACAGCCGCTGGATGCCGATGATTGGCTTCGTGACATCACTCGTCAGCTGGAGTTCGCTGGGGTGCACGCTTTTGATTACGTCAACTTCGCGTTCTATTTCCTGTGTGGCCTCACTGCTCAGTGGTGGGACAGCAACAAGGGCTCGCTAGCTGAAGGGATTGCCTTCACCTGGAATGACTTCAAGACTGCCTTCCGTACTCGTTATGTCCCCCAGGCGATTATGAACCATATGAAGGCCGAGTTCCACAACCTCGTTTAGGGAAACAAAAATGTCGAGGCATATCAGAGGGAATTCCTCCGCCTCTCCCGCTATGCTGCAAGTGACCTCCCAAGTGATGCAAGTAGGCAAGAGAAGTTATGTGATGGACTCAACCCAAATCTCCAGCTTGCACTGGCTTTGCACGTCTTCCCCAACTTCGCCACCATGGTGAACAAGACTATCACTCTTGAGACCGCTCAGCTTAGGTTTGGGGGTTCTCCGAAGCGCCCCCATGATGCTGTCTCATCTTCGTGCACAGCACAGAAGCAACGCGTCTGGATTCCGCATAGTGTGATGCGTCCATCTGCCCCTGCACCAAGGTCGTCGTATGTTGCACCTGATATGTCCCAAACGTATCTATAATTTCCACTTGCTCCATGCATGATCTGTGTGACTTTGCCATGTTTAGCTTGAACTTTCATACACTTTTGATCATATTTGGACTAACCTATTAACTCAGTGCTCCCAGTTGCCAGTTCCTGTTTTCCGCTGTTTTTGTATTTTAGGTTTTTCCAATAATTAAAGTGCCCAATAATTCCCGGAAAAATTATATAAAAAATCAACGCTCCGGAAGCTTCTGGAATAACAAAGACATGGCAGGAGGGGCCAGGAGGGTGCCCGGCGTGGGTCCACCCTAGGCCGCCCCACCTGCCCTCCAGGCTGCCCTGTGGCCCCCCTGGCCCCCTCCTTTGGCCTATATTTAGCCTTCGCGGAGAAAATCCCTAATATCGAAGTAATTTTTCCAGAAGCGATTCTGATCTCCACCGCCATCGCCGACAAGCTTCGGGGGACCAAAATTCCTGTGCCGGCACCCTGCCGGGACGGGGAAGTGCCCCCGGATTCATCTCCATCGACGTTGCTTCCTCCCTCCATGAAGCGGGAGTAGTTCTCCCTCAGGGCTGAGGTTTCTACTGGTAGCTATGTGTTCTTCTCTCTCTCCCATGATGTGATCTTCGTTGTGATCATAGGCTGTGTTAATCTAGGGTGATCCTTGATATTTCCCCTTCCTCTATATATTGGATTGATGTACTCAATTGATCTTATCTAGTATAATCCCCGAGACCAAGGTAACAGCGGTCTATTGGACATGGGTTAGAAGAATATTTTCATGAGTGATTTCGTCTTTTGTGTGTTGATTGAAGATTGAGAGTCTCTTGGTGCTTGTCTTTGACTATCCTTGAGATATGTTGTGGTGATTGTGGTACTCTCTTTGGATGGCCGCGGCGACATTGGGAAATCCATAGATTGACAACTACGAACTCTGAGGTGTGCTCTTGTAGCCCTACATAATTCTCGTCCTCTCTTGACCACAAAGGAATGACCCTCGAGTGCGTCTCCATTGCATGTTTTATGGGAAATATCATGTGATTAGACTATGTTAATTTTGTTGAGAGTTGCCACTAGTGAAAGTATGAAGCCTAGGCCTTGTTTCCATCATTGTTACACCGTTTGCACTCACTTTTGTTACCTGTTTTCTTTCTTCACTTTCTATTACAGATTTACATTACTTTGTTTTGCCACACCTATCACCCATATTTTACCATCTCTTCGCCGAACTAGTGCATCTATGCAACTCCTAGTTGTATTAGGTGTGTTGGGGACACAAGAGACTTCTTGTATCTTAATTGCAGGGTTGCTTGAGAGAGACCATCTTCAACCTCTACTTCCCTGAGTTCGATAAACTTAGGTCATCCACTTGAGGGAAATTGCTGCTGTCCTACAAACCTATGCGCTTGGAGCCCCAACATAGTCTACAAGAATAGAAGTGTGCGTAGACATCAAGCTATTTCTGGCGCCGTTGTCGGGGAGGTAAGCATTGAAGGTATATCTTTAGATCTTGTAATTAAATCTTTTCGTTTCTTGTTTTTACTTTTCACTAGTTATGCTTATGGAAAATTGTACTCTTAGTTCATTGTTTGGGGAAGGCCGCTTTACCACACCCGTGGTAGAGAAGTCTCCTCCACCTACTGAATGTATCCCGTTCAAAATACCACTGGGGATAGTTGAAATAATTATTAATGATTGTTATGATGGGACAGTCAATCCTAGTATTCATTTGTTGAAACTTACAGAACTTTGTGAGTTATTAAGATTTCAGGATTGACAAGAGGTGAAGTCATGCAGAAATTGTTTGCCTTTTCACTGAAAGGAAAAGCATTGGAATGGTATAGGCTACTAGATGATTCTCACCTACGGGATTGGGAAGAGATCCAGTCTCTCTTTTACTCCAAGTTTTATCCTCTTCATGAAGTCCATGAGAATAGGAATTATATTTATAATTTCTATCCTCACGACGGAGAGAGCATAGCTCAAGCTTGGGGGAGACTGAAAACTTTAATGCTGGAATGTCCTAATGATGGGCTCCCGAAAGATATAATTATTACTAATTTTTATGCAAGGCTCTCTTGACAGGATAGAGACTTGCTCAATGCCTCCTCTATGGGTTCTTTCATAAACGAAAAGACTGATGCTAAATGGGAACTCCTTGAAATAATTCAACGCAATAATGAAGATTAGGAGATCGACAAAGGTAAAGAGTCAGTTATAAATTATGAGTATGATTGCATTAAGTCCTTTGGTGAAACTGAAAGTTTTAATAAGTTTAGTGCTAAGTTTGGGCTTGATTCTCTACTCCTTGTTGATTTCCTCAAATCTTTTGCTTCACATCTTAATATGCCTATGGAGAATTGGATCAAGCATCATGAATCTTTTAAAGAGATTTGCAAAGAAAATGAAATTGTTCATGATGATTGCAACATGCATGATCCAGTTCCTGAAAATGTGTTATATAAGCATGTTAATTTTTGTGGAGTGGATAGACCTTGTGAAAGGCCTATGGTTGAAGAAGAGAAGTATTTTAAGAAACATAAGCATGAAAGAACAATCACTTGGGTCAAAGATTTAAATGAAATTGCTAGAGAATTGTGTGACCGTTATCATTTTACTTGTGAACTTTGTTGTATAGAGGGTCACTTGAATTTTCAATGCATGAACTTTCAAAACATAATTGTTAACCAGTTGTGTGATAACATGATTACTTCTGATATTTATGATGAACTTATGTTATTTTTGATGTGTGAAGAGTTATCAGAAAAGATGTCATGGCTAGATGTTAATGCCCTAGGAATTAGCAACACTTTGCAAAATTGCCATCTCTATTGTGTTGTTAATTGCCATGAAAATGATTACATAAGTAAGATTAGAAAGGAGGGAACTTTACCAAAGTATAAAAAGGCTTCTTATATCTCTACTAATAAAAAGGAGAGTTTCTCCCAAGTTTCCCCTATTGTTTCTAATGATAAACTAGGATATGTGGAGAAACATCATCTTCAACCACTCCCTCCTTAGGGGAATAATAAGAAAAAGAAGAGGAGGAGGAAGAGGAGAAAGAAGGAAGAAGAATGGGTATCAACCTGGCCTGAGCATATTCCTTGCATCAATTTTTATCCTAACGGGAAGAAATTTTTGGAGGACGGTGACCTTGATTGCATTCATTATTATCCTGATGTTAAGTCCATAGGCACTATTGAAGATGATTTTGATTATGATATGCATGTTGCTTTTTGTGATTGGGAAAATGATGATAATGCTACTTATGACCTTGAAAATCTTTTTGGTACCAACTCTGAGAGTGATGATATGGAAAGCTCCAAGCTTGGGGATGATAGGATTGCAAGTCCTTTAACCATTAGTGATGTGGTAATTGATAATTCTTTTGCTAGCAAGAATAAAGACATCATGTTTACAAATATAGTTGCTAGCAATGATAATGCTCTTCTCTACTATGATGATGTTATAACTCCTATCTATAGTGATTTTAAAGGTACCTATGACACAAGGAGAAATTATCCTTATGAAACTTTTCATAATCAAGGAGGTAATTACTCCCTTGTTGAACACCATCTTCCTAATACACAATTAATCTATAGTGTTCAATTTGTTTATGATAGTCCTACTCCCACTATTACCAATGAGAAAGATTATGCTTATGTGGAGAGTAAGAGTACCCTTTTGCATATGGATCATGGTAACAATGCTTTATGTGATGCTTATATTGTTGAGTTTATTCATGATCCTCCTGGAAATTATTACGATAAGGGAACATATTCTTATAGATATTTCAATAATATCAAGTTCCCTCTCTTTATGTTGAAGGCTTTGAAGTTGCACTTATTTTGCCTTCCTATGCTAATATCTTTATGCTTCAATGAGTTTTTCCTCTACAAGATCCCTTTGCATAGGAAGCATGTTAGACTTAAATGTGTTTGTTATTTGCTTCTTGATGCTCTCTTTTGTTCTTCAACTCTTATTCCTTATTCCTATGAGAGCATCATTAATATCTTAAGCCTATCTTTATGGCTATAAAGAAAGAGCTCTAGGGAGACAACCCTTTTTATCTTTAGTTTGAGTTTTTACTTTCAGTTTTTAGTGGTCTTGATGATTGTTACTACTGTAGCAACATCAGTGTATCTTTATTTTCAATATTTGTGCCAAGTCGAGCCTCCGATTGCAAGAAAGTTCAAAAGTTGTGACATGTTGTCCAAAAAATAGATTATGTCCTTTGACGGAAAAATTAGCCTAAAATCACCAGATCATCTTTTTGATCTGATTTTTTTGACAGCATGCTCCATACAATTGACTTTCGAGCGTATGTTCTGAGTTTTTTTGATTCGAGTTGCAGAAGTACCCCTAAAAAATTCTTTACTACCTGATGTTCTGTTTTTCACAGATCCTGCCACGTTTTGTCTCTCCTAACTTCTGCAAACCTTAAGCTTGCTTTTTCTTTGAAAAAACTTTTTGGTAATCTTGAGAAACAGTAGCTCTTCAATAATATCTTTATATCCAGTGGAAAAAATATATTTATTAAGGGTACTAACCTCTCTAATCAGATTATGATGAGTTATGTATGAAGGGAGTTTTCAAGTGTGCGATGGAAGATGATAAAAGAAGATTCGGGAGTGTCAAGCGCTCAAGCTTGGGGATGCCCCCATGCATCCCCAATAAATATTCAAGGAGACTCAAGCGTCTAAGATTGGGGATGCCCCTGTGCATCCCCTTCTTCATCAACAATTATCAGTTCGTCCCTCGTTGCACTATATTTTTATCACTTCATGCGTTGTGTGCTATGCTTGGAGCGTCTCGCTCTTTACTTTTCTAGGTTTGTTTTTGCTTTGTTTGCTGTAGTAACAAGTTAGACCCCAGCTTACTCTTTTGTGTGGGAGAGATACACGCTCCGCTTGAACTAGAACTCCTCATAGGAATTGCATGCTTATTCTTTTAGCTGTGAGTTGTTCTTTTTCTTTTCTTAGCTGCTGCTCTGTTTAGTTGTAGTGCTTTAGTCTTTCTAGAGATTTTCTTTTGTTTTAGGTTGAACTTTCTATAGGTTGCATGTTTTATCTTGTTAGAGAGTTTTCCTGTTGCACTGAGTTTTGTGTCTTGACTAGAAGTAGGTAGTTGAAGTTGCTATTCTCTTTGTAGTAGTAACTTGCAATAGTTTTGAGGTATTGACTAGAGTAATGTTTGAACTTTTGGTGTCAAGAGCTCGAGCCTATTAATGATAGATATCGTATTTTGGGCAATCCATGTGTTTTTCGAACATCAAAAACCTCTGTTGAGAACTCTAGCTACTAGATGGATCACTAACCTCTGGAGGGTTCGAATATTAGAGTACACTCACATACCATGAGTCGAGGATGCGCAAGGATAACCAAACCCCCATACACTCCTCCTCGGGGTACTTGTCTCTTTGTGAACCTCCTGATTAGATTGAGAGTTACCGATAATAAGTGCATAAGTTCTTCGGACTAATGTGAGTATTCGAGAGTTGACACTTCCACCCACCTATACTTTTTCTAGCCTCTTCGGTACCGTGCATTTCCCTTTCTCACCTTGAGAGTTGGCGCATACTTCGCCGGTGCATCCAAACCCTTGGCACAATACACTCTGTCATCATAAGCCTCCTTATATCTTTCCTCAAAACAGCCACCATACCTACCTACAAGGCATTTCCATAGCCTTTCCGAGATACATTGCCATGCAACATCCACCTTCTCATGACTTGATCTTCATGTCATACATGCTACTTGCTTGACCGATGAGCCGCATGCTAGTTGGGCCTTTCCCTAATCATTGCTACATCACGCGCTAGTATCATTGCATATCCTGCTATCCTGGCAGAGGCATACATTTGCATCATGATAGTTATATCTTCTTTATGTGAGTACCTTTGTAAAGTGTGAAAGATCTCCTAGATTCTTGTAAAATATAGAGTGTTGCCCCTAAAGTGAGGAAAAGATCCCAAAGAGGACAAAATCAAAAGATCCCAAAGAGGACAAATGAGAGTTAAATAGAAAGAGCCATTGAGGCCATCAAAAAAATAGAAAAAAGAGAAAAATAAAAAAAAGAGAGAAGGGGGCACACTACTATTCCTTTTGAGAGATCCACACTATTATTTCATCCTCTATCCCTTGTACTCCATAGATATTATCATCATGCATATAGCTTTGTGGGGAACCTTCACACTGTAGAACTTGGCTTGTATATTCCAATACTGAGCCTCCTCAAACGAGCTCTAGGTCTTCTTGAGCAAGCAAGTTAGATGCAACCCCACTAGTTCCCTTGGAGATCTTTTAGCTCACATGTGCATCCGTTGCATGGAAATCCCTACTCCTCACATCATATATATCATATGGCCTTCTCTCGCCTATGATTGTCCTCATTGATGTGAGCCTTTCACACCTTTTTGTCTTCCTCCTCCACCTTCTTTCTCCTTCGCCTTTTAGGTGTCAACTTTCTTGCTCACGCTCATCCATTGCATGAGTGCTCAAAATATCGAAAGGGAGTGGATCAGTTTGACTTGTACCTGGCTAGTGGTCTAGGGACGAGTCAAGATAAGAATCCAAAAGAGACCAAGTGTGAAACTTTAGTAGATAGTTGTTCTCAACAACCTTTTTTCTCTCTTTTTCCCAGTCCCCTGCTTTCACGCAAACACCATCTGGAGACATTCGAGTGACGGACAGCGAGAGCTCTTGCACCTTTTGTTCATTTGTTGCTTGTGTCAATGCTAATATAGACTTTTTCTTGTTAAGACATGAATTGAATTGCATGCTTTGATTGCTTTACTTAAAAAGTCCTTATATGGTTGTGTGGCATGTCACCACAAAAATTATGCTTGTTATCATTTCCCTACTCGAGGACGAGCAGGAATTAAGCTTGGGGATGTTGATACGTCTCAAACGTATCTATAATTTCTTCTTTCTCCATGCATGATTTGTGTGACTTTGCCATGTTTTGCTTGAACTTTCATACACTTTTGATCATTTTTGGATTAACCTATTAACTCAGTGCACCCAGTTGCCAGTTCCTGTTTTCTGCTATTTTTGTATTTAAGGTTTTTCCAATAATTAAAGTGCCCAATAAGTCCCGGAAAAATTATATAAAAAATCAGCGCTCCGGAAGCTTCCGGAATAACCAAGACATGGCAGGAGGGCCACCACCAGGGGCCCAGGAGGGTGCCCGGCGCGGGTCCACCCTAGGCCGCGCCACCTTCCCTCCTGGCTGCCCTGTGCCCCCCCCCCGCCCCCTCCTTTGGCCAATATTTAGCCCCCGCGGAGGAAATCCCTAATATCGAAGTACTTTTTCCAGAAGCGATTCCGATCTCCGCCGCCATCGCTGACAAGCTTCGGGGGACCAGAATTCCTGTGCCGGCACCCTGCCAGGATGGGGAAGTGCCCCCGAATTCATCTCCATCGACGTTGCTTCCTCCCTCCATGAAGCGGGAGTAGTTCTCCCTCGGGGCTGAGGTTTCTACCGGTAGCTATGTGTTCTTCTCTCTCTCCCATGATGTGATCTTTGTTGTGATCATAGGCTATGTTAATCTAGGGTGATCCATGATATTTCCCCTTCCTCTATGTATTGGATTGATGTACTCAGTTGATCTTATCTAGTATAATCCCCAAGACCAAGGTGACAACGGTCTAGTGGACATGGGTTAGAAGAATATTTTCATGAGTGATTTCCTCTTTTGTGTGTTGATTGAAGATTGAGAGTCTCTTGGTGCTTGTCTTTGACTATCCTTGAGATATGTTGTGGTGATTGTGGTAGTCTCTTTGGATGGCCGTGGTGACATTGGGAAATCCATAGATTGAGAACTACGAACTCTGAGGTGTGCTCTTGTAGTCCTACATAATCCTCGTCCTCTCTTGACCACAAAGGAATGACCTCCGAGTGCGTCTCCATTGCATGTTTTATGGGAAATATCATGTGATTAGACTATGTTAATATTGTTGAGAGTTTCCACTAGTGAAAGTATGAAGCCTAGGCCTTGTTTCCATCATTGTTACACCGTTTGCACTCACTTTTGTTACATGTTTGCTTGCTTCACTTTCTATTACAGATTTATATTACTTTGTTTTGCCACACCTATCACCCATATTTTACCATCTCTTCGCCGAACTAGTGCACCTATACAACTCCTAGTTGTATTAGGTGTGTTGGGGACACAAGAGACTTCTTGTATCTTAATTGCAGGGTTGCTTGAGAGAGACCATCTTCAACCTCTACTTCCCTGAGTTCGATAAACCTTAGGTGATCCACTTGAGGGTAATTGCTGCTGTCCTACAAACCTCTGCGCTTGGAGGCCCAACATAGTCTACAAGAATAGAAGCGTGCGTAGACATCAGCACCCCGTCTGCCTCCGCCCCCGCCGAGACAGCCGAAGACTGAGACTGCACCCCTCCGTGCTCAAGATGGCATGTGTTTGAAGTGCCGTCAGCCAGGCCATATTTCCAGAGATTGCCCTCAGCAACAAAATCAACTGGTAGTTCACCCTGTTGGCCGCGGAAATTGCCGTGGCAACACTGGGACCCTGAACTATAATACTGGGTCCAATACTCATTCTCGTGGTCATGCTTAAAACATTGACGTTGAAGCAGCTCAGGAACAACCTACTATTGTGATGGGTACCCTCCTCGTTAACTCAATACCTTCTATTGTTTTATTTGATACAGGAGCATCGCATTCATTTATGTCTGGAGCATTTGCATCTAAGCATGGAATATACCACGAAAAGATGTGTACCCCCTTGGCCGTTAAAACACCCGGCGGCATGTGTCACGTTGACATGCTAGCACCTAACCTCACCGTCGAGATCGAAGGGATTGAGTTCCTTGTCTCCCCCCATATTATGAAAACGTCCACTATTGACCTTATCATGGGTATGGATTGGCTGAAAGCCCACGATGCCGCACTTTATTGTGGCACCAAGGTCATCCAACTCTTTCATCCTTCTGGCGCGATTGTGAGTCATACTATCATTGTGTCGATGAATGTTGAAGCTCGTATATATGCTCTGAATGCATTTAATTTCGCACCTCTCTAAGGAATTGAGAAAGTCCCAATCGTTTGTGATTTTACCAACGTATTCCCAGAAGAACTGCCGAGGATACCCCCGATTATATAAGTTGAATTGTTCATCGACTTGAAGCCTGGCACCGTCCCTATTGCCAAGTGCCCGTATAAGATGCCACCTCACCACCTCCTTGAATTGAAGATGGAGATTGACACGGCCCTCGAGAAAGGCTTCATCCATCCAAGTTCCTCTGCTTGGGGAGCACCTTCGCTCTTTGTCAAGAAGAGTGATGGCACGAACCGTTTGGTCCAAGATTACCGACCTATCAACCAGGACACGATACAGAACAAGTACACCCTCCCTCGGATCAATGATATTTATGATCAACTTGCGGGATCCACGGTGTTTTCAAAACTCGACTTAAGGTTGAGTTATCACAAAATCCGGGTCCATGATGAGGACATCCCGAAGACCGCATTCATTACTCGCTATGGTTCATACGAGTACACTGTTGACGGGGATCAACCCCGGAAAATCCCATGGTCAGGGACCCTGGGTTAGTCATGAGAGGCACAGGTTGGATGATAGCTCGTCGGCTAACATGAGGAGACGTTCCTGCTCGATATTATTGCTTGGAGATGCGATTACAGGGAAGGCCAAGGCTAGTGCACACAAGGCTATGGTTACAGATTGTGTATTGGCCGATCTCGACATATCCCCTCCCAGCCCTTATATACTAGGCTAGGTCCCGGGGAACCCGTCTTGGATTACATATGGGGTTTCCTAACCCTAATCTTGTACCGCACGGCACATTTGCACCTTCCTTATGAGTCGTGGACTCTTACGTCGGTGCCACTAGTGGGCCAAGGCTGGGCCCGGGAGGCATCTTTGTGGGCCTTATGTCTTCGGGTACACCGGGTAGGCCCATCCATAGGAGTCGTGGGGTCACCCCCTCGTCAGTAGCCCCCGAGTGCCTGGGGGACTCAAAGAGTCGCGCAGGGACTCCAGTCCTTTCTTGCATCGTTTTGATGTATGCACGGTCCAACCGCGGGTCGCTGGCAGTCTAGGGCCATGAGAAAACCTGTTTTGAGGGAATGCTAAGCTGAAAGGGCCCAAGGAGTCGACTGGTCGAGCCTTGGTGAATTGCGCTAGTGGAAAATACCACAGTAGCCCAATCAAACTCACGTCCCTTGACATGAGCTTGGAACACTGGTGTCGAGCCAAGTCATGCCGCTGCAGGTCTTACAGTGATCAATTGCCGCCAGTAAAGTTCGTAGCCTAGGCGCGTCTGCTCGGCTTTTTCTATCATGCAAGCGCATGGAAAAGATTGGTAGTGAAATCGCTCTGCGGCAAGTCCCATCCCGGCCGATCTGCGCAGCGGGGTCTTACCTACACCCTAAGCTTGCGTGGCATCTGGGCACAATGTATCGTGTTCCAGGAATATGTATTTTTTATCGAGGCACGGAGCCTAGTTAGTAATGCACCCACTTGGAATAAAAATCAAGTGAGATGTTTTAGCGGTCACTAGCGGAGCTTTGTCGAGCGCTCGGGCGAGGATTAATGTAAAGGAGTACTTGCTCGGGAGGTCTTCGAGTGCTCGGGTAATCAGAGTTCTGCGAGTAATCACTCGAGTATCGCCTTCACTCTCGTGGTGAGGGAGCACCCGATACTCTGGGACCGTACGAGCTGGCGAGTGCAGGTCTGCTTATCTTGTGTCGTGGTGAGGGAGCACCCGAAACTCTCATGGGTGCGAGTAATCACTCGAGCACAGCTTTTTCTTCTAGGTGAGGGAGCACCTGAGACTCTCATGGGTGGATACGTGTCACAATCCCAAGTTAGGTATGTGCTAGGATTAGCAAGTCACCTTGCATCATGTTAAAAATTTCAAAGAAATCAATTGAAATCAAATTCAAATGCAAAATGGGAGAAGGAACCCCCCCCCCAGATGAATTAATTCAAAAGGCCAGAAATAAATCTTCTCCAAAAATTCATGTTTGATTTTTTAAAAGTCTTATAAATGAGTGTGATCACATATCAAGTGATGTGGGACCCACCCGATGCTCATGGATTTTTCAAATATTCAAACATGACCTTGGAATTAATCAAAAACCCCTATTTGATTTAAAGTTCAAATACTTTGAATTTTAAAAATGTTCAAACTTTACAAGTGGCTAGCCTAGTATATTGTGAAGCCATATAAAAAGTTTCAGCATTTAATAAAATGCCTAGCTATTTTTTTTAGCACGGCAAAACAAAAAGGCAGAAAAGAAAACAGAAAGAAATAAATAAAAGAGGCTCACCTGGATCTGGCCCAACTCATCGCACCCCGGCCCAGGCCCATCTGGAGCGCTTGTCGTCTACCTAGGCAAGCAAGCACGCTGCTGCGTGCCGGCCATGCCGAGGCCGCCGACGCCACCGCGACGTCCCCAGCCACGCAGCGCTTCCCCGCCGCCTTCAACGTGTCTAGGAGAAGCCCCTGGACGTCCTTTTCACTCTCCCTCTCTCGCCGCACTCTCTCAAGCTCTCTGTGCGCTTTCCCCAAATCCCCCGAGAGCAGCCGCCATTCGCCGTCGACGAAACCCGCAGCCAACGCCGAAGACAAGAGAGGAGACCATATCCATCATGCGCGCCATCGTCGACTTCCTCGATCTAGAGAAGCTGGAGGACTAATCGAGCTCGAGGCCAACACAATCTTCACCGAGACCTCGCCGGAGCCGCCGCGCGATTTCTTCGATTCCGGCAACCACAGGGCATCCCCGACCGCGCCACCGCCTCCGTTGAGATCACAGTGAGCTTACGGTTCGCCTGAGCTATTCCACTGTCTCCCTCCTACTCGCTAGCTTGTTCTGCCTTGAACGCAGTAGCTCGTCGCCGCCATGGTCGACGACGAGGAAGCTTCCGTGCCCCTTCGACCCAGCCATGGCGTCCACCGTGCTCCTGGTGCTCCAAGGAGTCGTCTGATCCATCGCGTGCCCAAGAAAACCCACCGCAGCTTCGTCCTCGTCGTTGCCCTGCCACGGCCTCCGCAAAAGCTCAACGTCAGCGACGTCCCGGTGAACCCCCTCAACCTTGCTATGCTCAGCTTGACGCGGACGTGCTCGGACTCCTGTTTGGTGGTCTCAGCGCACCAAATGGTGGCCGGAGCCGCCGTCCCGTGCATCGCCGCCGCGTCGGGTGGTCGCCGGCGACTTGCGGCCGGTGAGATCCACGTGGCCGGCGTGGTTAGCCACTAACCACCCCCTAACACTCACTAACACTGGGCCCCAGTGGGTTAATTAAGCCACTGTTAGTTTAAACTAAACCGGGATTTAACCCAGAGTCATTGACTAGTGGGACCCCCTGCTCACAACCCCCCCTGACGCCAGCATGACATCATAGTGACGCAGTAATGCTTTTTTCAATTTAAAAGAATTCCGGAAAATCCAGAAAATGAATTAAACTTTGGAAATTCATAACTAATTCATTTTAACGCCAAATTAAACATATAATATATGTAAAATTATCAGAAAAATGCAAGGATTCTGAATATGCACTTTTTTCATGTTTGACCAATTTAAAATGGGGGAACAGAAGCAAACATGCATATGGAATTCTTTTAAATTCAAATTAGAGTTTGAATTTGCAATTCATTTGCAATACACTCCTTTTAAATGGAATTGCATCACACATCAGAAGCATATACATCAAGTTTCAACCTTCAACCATGTGTTTCTGCACTGTACTTATGTTGCCCCCCTTGATTGTTGTTTGTCGATAGAAGTGGAACCGGAATAGGAGGCTGCCCCCTTCGTTGAAGACCCTGATACCGAACCTCGTCAGCAAGGCAAGCAAACCCCCATTGATCATGTTGATAAAATCCCACTTCCCTCTCATGTCTCTCTTATGCATTGTATAGGATGATTATCATGCTACGTTTCTACCGTATAGATGAACCCATTCCTTTGCATGGCCTATCATTTGTCACAGTAGTAAGCAAACCACAATCCTAGCAAATGTAGGAGTTGGTTGATATCATGTGACCCCTGCAACTGTTACTGCTTATTGCATGCTTAGAGTGATACAATTTTTTTACTGTTATGTGATTCGGGATGGTAGTGATCATGTGGAAGATGGTGGAAATGTGTTGGTGAATCTACCCTAATACAAGGTGAACGATATATTTACTGTTTCTCCCCCTTTATTCTCTGGTAGACCCTGCTAGTGCCGCCAACTACACCGCTGCCGGGTACGACTACTTCGTCGACGACCCTACCCCTACCGTCGAGCTACCAGGCAAGCAGAGCAATTCTCTTCCCCAGATATCGCCTATCTTTTCCGTTCATTTCTTGCACTAGGCATTACTGTTGCTGCTACGATTACAATCCTATTCAATTGCATAGCCTGTTTTTTGCCACCCCTTGATGTACCTCTTTTATCCTATGATCTCTATTGTAATTATGCATTATTCAGCAGTGAGCCCTGCGCATTGTTAGCTAGGTTTAGATAGCGGTCTGTGACCACTCTGGGGAGTGATGCGGATACAACTTATTACAATGCACAGGTATGGTACAATGCAGACACCGCCTAAGGCCCCCTAGCTCGGCGGTGCCGAGCCACCATCAAGTGTGAGCTATCAAGGAGTAATCCTTGTACTCCACTCGTTGCTGACTCAGTATAGCCGCTCTAGGTACCTGAGCAACGGTTGTCCTTAAAGGTAAGAAGTCGGGCGACCCAACGGTGCCCGCGAGCGGTATTGCGTCGGGAACGACAGGGAGGGTATGACCGACGTTACTGGCGTGCTTGGCCCCTGCTCGTATCTCGCGATAGTTACCAAACCACGCAAAGTTGAGCTCTACCAAGAGCACACACGAGACAAGGTAAGGATACGGTTCACCTTGTTGGTAACCGCGTGGTTTGACGGGACGACAGGGCAGGCCCCGACGTTACTGGTGGTCCTTGTCGCTGTTCGTTGTCCATTGTGTTGTTAGTCAGACAGCGATAACGGTTGTCTACGAGATAATATTAAAATGCTAAATGGTTCGACGGATGACTTGAGAGACCCGTTGGTCTGTACGCACTACCTACACGTGGGATTATGGTGTGGGCCCTTCGCATTGTAGTTTCGTATGAAAGCTCTTCAGACTTCAACAGTACCACTGGCTGATTGCCGGGAAGCGGTCTTGTCTTCTTTGCTGCAGTAGGTGTGTTTCGATTTTCTTTTGCTTCACCGGCCAGTCTCGTACCGTGCAGGAGCGTGGAAGGGTGAGGGACCTAGACCCCTGAGCGCATAGGATATAGTCTGGCGGATGGCCTCTCTGTTGAGCCTAGGATGGGCTGTGATGTGTCGGATAGCTTCGGTGGGGCATTCCCTAACAAGGTGTATGCCACCCTAGAGATCCGAGCGTGCAGGCTGAACAGTAGTGCACCCATGCAGGGAGTTTAATCTATTCAAATAGCCATGTCCACGGTAACAGGACGCTTTATGCTAAAGCTGGACCTTACCACTACAAGCTACTACTATTGAACTGTATGGTTCCGGGTTTTCTTCCTCACAGGGAAGTCGAGGAGGGGAACTCGGAGGCATTCTTTATTATCAAATATTACAACTTACTATTATACAATGTTGCAGCGACTTCTGCTTCATTGTTACTTTATGCTTTATATAAACTGTTGGCTGTTCTCATCTTGTGCTGCAAGACTCGTCAGAACATGGTAGTCTTCGATAGGCCTAGCTTCTTACCCTTATTCTGAATTCTAGCTTGCAGTCCACTATATACAACCTCCCCTTTCCATTTGATACAAATGCATAAATGCTTAGTAGCGGACGTAAGACTCGCGGGTATACTAGATACTCACCCTTGCTTTATTTCCCCCTTTATGTTTTTCCTGATCGGCCGCTGCAGTCGACGTTGGAGAGCAGGAGTACCCCAGAGGCGCCTACTACTACGTCGAGCCCCCTTTTGACCAGTACCAGGAGTAGTTTCGGAGGCTCCCAGGCAGGAGGCCTTGCCTTTTCGATCTGTATCTCTGATGTTATTTGTGCTAGCCTTCTTAAGGCAAATCTTGACTAACTATGTCTGTACTCGGATATTATGGTTTGTATAACTTATGTATTCGGGTCCGTGCGACCCCTTATCTTGTAACATATTGGTTTATCCTTTTGTGTTTAATGTTGTAATGTGGTATTCTCACCGTGGCACCCTAATCTCAGCCGTGTACCCTGCGTGTATGATTACTGTACACGTATTGATTTTGGGGGCGTCACAATACCCCCTCACACCCACTTGTGAGGGTTGACCACTTCATTTGCAAACATACAAGAACACAAGTGCTCCCTCTCACTCTCTCCCTCACCAAATCTCATATCCCAGAGAGATCCTTGAGAGTTCTTGTCGGATCTTTCACTCCGTGATAGATCCGTCCCTTCCCCATCTTTCAACCAAAGCAAATCACATTTTGAGAAAGTCTTGAGATTTCCCCATTGATCTTGTTATTCTTGGAGGTTGGAGACTCCTAGGCGGGTAGGAGTTCTTAGGAGAGGAATCGACCATTGTGATTACCCCACTGAGTTTGTGAGGGTTTGGTGATCACCTTTAAGGTCATCCGGTAGTGGTTGGGAATCGCCTTCGTGGTGATATCTCAAGGGGAATAGAGTGAGCCTTCGTGGCGTTGGTGTGCCTTCGTGGTTTCACCCACTATCTTAGAACGGTGAGTAGCTTCCCTCCAAGGAAGTGAACATCGGGATACATCGGTGTCTTCGCGTCATCCAGTTATCCCTACTCTTTCCCCTTTATTACTTGTTCTACTTTGTTATTTATCCCTCACTTACTTTAGTTTATTGTGCTTGTTGTTTATCTTGTCATATTTAGGTCACCCTTGCAATTGTTAGGCACATCTTTATCTTCCGCATTATTGCCTAAAATTGCTAAGTAGTGATAAAATTTGTAATAAGACATATTCAACCCCCCCTCCTCTAAGTCTATCTCGAACCTTTCAATTGGTATCAGAGCCTCGTGCTCTAATATTGTGGCTTAACCGCCCTAGAGCGAGATGACCAAGGACGGAATTTCCGAAAGTTCGGGTGCCGGCGTGGAGGAGGTCGCAATTGTTGCGGATGCTGCTCATTTGGAAGCCGAGAGATTGGCGGCTGAACGAAGAGCCTCTGCACAAGTTGCGGTTCCTCCATCCACAGGGAATGTTACCTATGAGATTGAGGATCCCAAGCTGTTCACCTTAGGTGATATGGAAAAATCTTTGAAAAAGGTTGTAGAAAATCAAAGAAAGGAAATGGAAGCCTCCTTTGCAAGGATGAAGCCGGCATCGGAGTCACAAACGTCAAGCGGTGCGGCCCCAAGGTCGCCACAAGCGACCTTTGTGCACCCCGGTTCCGAAGCTCCCTTGCAAAGAGGTGGTCCCTACCAATGGGAATATCCTGGTCCTATGCTTGTGGAACCTAAGTATAATTTCAATGGCAATCCACCAGTACTAACCGAGAACACTGACTTTTTGGATTGGAAAAGTCTCATGGCAGATTATCTTAGGTTTGTGTGTGAACCCATGTGGAACCTCATCGACTCCGGGAAAGGCTACTATCCGGTTGATCCAAACAACCTTACACCAAGTGAAGTGTTTGATAGGCACCTCAATCTTGCTGCGATTGGGTTCTTGAAAAGAGTAATGGATGAATTGACACGAGCACCATTTCTGCATGTCACCAGTTCCAAGGAGACGTGGGAGACTCTTCTAATTGCCAAGTCCGGCACTTGTTCTCTTCAAATGACAAGATATGAGACCGCAAAGAATGCATTGCACAACCTTCACATGAAGAAAGATGAGACGCCCCAACAACTCCATATGCGTCTCAAAGTTCTCTCCACACATGTCCAATCCTTCACATGTGAGAAATCCTTGGATGGATATCAAATCACCAACCGTTACCTTGTAGACAAGATGTTGAATGCTCTCATGGTATATTCACATCAAATGGTGTGGGAATTGAGGCGTATGCCCGACTTCTTCAAGATGACACTGGATGATGTGATTGCCACATTCTTGCCATATGAAGAGCACCTAAATGAGTCTAAAAGACTACTTGCCACATACGGTGGTCCATCCTCAAACCTTGCCCTCAAGGCTAGGCTCGAGGAGTTTGATGATGAGGAGGAAGAAGATGAGTAGTTAGATGATGATAACTCCGATGATACTCTTCAAAGGGGACTTCAAGGGAAGATTCCAAGAGAAGAAGTCAAGAAACTTCTACAACTGTGAGAGACCGGGACACTTTGTGGAGGATTGTCTGTATGAGAAGAGAGAGGAAAAGCCTCGATTTCCTCGGAAGGAGGTTGCCAAGAAGCTCCCAAATCCTCTCAACAACAAGTTCAAGAAGAAAGCCTTGTTGGATCTAGAAGGATCAGATCCCGAGGATGTTAGTGGTGTGGTCGGAGTTTCTCAAGACACACAAAAGACCTTGAAGCTCCTCAACAAGGAAGGTGAAGTTGTAAACTACAACTACATGAGTGACTACACCGGCAATGCACACAAGTGTATCATGGCCAAGTTGGTTGATGACACTCCCTCCTCCTTGGCTAAGATCAAGGTAACCCCTAGTGATGAGTCTTTCATGTTCTCTGTCGAACGTCATGATGAATTTCAAGATGCGGAAAGTGATGATACACATGCCACTTGTGAAGATGTGTTATTTGCTAAAGTGAACAAAATGATGAACTCCCTCAAAGGCAACAAGCTCAAAATGTTTCAATTACTTATGGATGTGGTGGGTAAGCACTCCACAACCATTAAGGATCTTGAAATCCTCCTCGCCGAGGAAAAGGAGAACTATGCTTTCCTTGAGAGAAAGGTTGACTTTGAGGAGGCTCGAAATGATAACTTGTGCAAAGTTGTCCACACATCAAATGACTTAAATGACAAGCATGTTGCCTCCTTGAAAAAGGCTAATGAAATTTGTAAGGAAGTTGCTAATGATATGAGAAAGCTTGTTGAGCTAAAAACCTCCCTTTCTAAGGATGATGAGGTACTCACCTTGTCTCTCAAGACAAAAGATGATGAACTCACCACCCTTAAGAAGAATCTTGAGGCTCACAAACTTGTTCACATAAAAACACTTACAAAGATGTATCCTCCTACTATTGTACATGTTGATTCTTGTGCTACTAACTCTGCTCTTGATCAAGCATCTCTCATTGAGGAGAACTTACCTCTTCATGCTCAACTAAAGAAAGGCCTCTTGACTTGTGCCCAAGGCGAGAAAAACCTAAATGATGTACTTAGTCATCACAAGGAGTCTTTTTCTAAGGAGGGACTTGGGTTTGATCCAAGTACGAGTGTGACAAAGGATGTCACCCTTAGCAAGGGATCAACTCCTCAAAAGGTGATCTTTGTTCGTGAATGGCAGAGGGACAAAGGTAAGAAAAAGGTTGATGAGGTTGGTGTTGGGAGTGGCAAGGCCATTAGGGGCAAGCCCATTCCCAACAAGAAGAAGGAGAAGATGCCTCCATCCTATGTGCTACGTAAGGCAAAGGATGGAGACGTGTTTGCAAAATTCATTGGGCCCCGTAATGCTTTCCGTTTCCATGCTATTTGGGTTCCAAAGACCCTTGTTACTAACCTTAGAGGTCCCATTGCAAAATGGACACCTCTAACCAAAGCCTAAAACTATGTGTAGGGCGATCTCTCCGGTGGAGTCAAATGGGTGATTGATAGTGGATGCACCGATCATATGATCGGAGAAAGCCGCTTGCTCAAGGACTTCATGGATGCAATTCAACCATATATGAGCATTGTCTTTGGTGGTGGTTCCAAGGGAAAGGTACTTGGGTTGGGCAAGGTGGCTATTACTAATGATATGTCTCTTGCAAATGTCATGCTTGTCCAATCCCTTCAATACAAATTGCTTTCCGTTTGTCAATTAGCTTCCGTTGGTTATGATACACTATTTGGTCTAACAAGTATGAAAGTCTATAGGAGAGACACTATCGAAGTGGACTTTCTTGGAGAGTTGGATGGCAACCTTTACACGGTTGATTTCTCTAAAGAGAGTACTTACCATGCAACTTGTCTAATGGACAAGGCCGACAAGGGGTGGCTGTGGCATCGCCGGCTAGCCCATGTTGGCATGAGAAATCTAAAAGATATCCTAAAGGGTGAACACATCCTTGGACTAACAAAAGTGTCTTTTGAGAAAGATCATGTGTGTACTGCTTGCATAGACGGGAAGCAACATCAAGCAAAGCATACCCCCAAGAATATTGTGTCAACTTCAAGGCCTTTGGAGCTCCTTCATGTGGATCTCTTCGGGCCTCCATCATGGGATAGTCTTGGTGGGAAGAAATATGGTCTTGTCATTGTTGATGATTACTCAAGATACACGTGGGTGTTCTTCCTCAAATCCAACGACGAGACGAAGGCCACCTTCATTGACTTTGCCAAGCATGCCCAAAGGAAGTACAACATGGCTATCCTGGAAATAAGATGTGACAATGGCTCTGAGTTCAAGAACTACACCTTGGAAGAGTTTTTGAGTGATGACGGGATTGAGCATCAATATTCCGCACCATACACCCCTCAACAAAATGGTGTAGCCGAGAGGAAGAACCGCACTCTTGTGGAGATGGCTTGTTCCATGTTGGATGAGTACAAGTCACCATATAGTTTTTGGGCCGAAGCCATCAACACCGCGTGTCATGCATCAAACCGGTTCTTTCTCCGCAAGATCTTGATGAAGACCCCCTATGAACTTCTAACCAGCCACAAGCCAAACGTCAAATACTTCCGAGTATTCGGTTGTAAGTGTTTCTTTCTCAATAAGAAAGACCGGTTAGCTAAGTTTCAATCCAAAACTGTTGAGGGTATATTTGTTTGGTATGCCTCAAACTCTCACGCCTATAGGGTCTACAACAAATCCACCGGATGTGTTGTGGAAACTTGTGACGTGGAGTTTGATGAATTTAATGGCTCCCATGGGGAGCAAGTTGATCTAAGTGATGTAGCTAATAATTAAGATTCCTCCCAAGACATTTCTGCTATGGGCATTGGAGATCTTGTGCCCCTTGCTCAAGTTCCTAGAGATGATGAGGTGGGTGATGGGCCAAGTGTTCCACCACCACAAGCACCTCCTCCTACCACTCAAGACCCAATTTCTCAAGATAATCCCATTATCCAAGAACAAGAACAAGACCCTCCGGAACCCGTTGTGGTTGCTCAACCACTAGTTGATGATGCGGTTGATCCACGTGATCGGCTTGACCGCATTTGCTTTGGATAAAATGATGTTATTGAGGATTTTTCCACCCTTGATGATGAACCAAATGTATATCATGAACCCGAATGGGTGGAGCCTATTGAAATTCCAACTTCTACCATGCCATTGGTGGCTAGACGTGTTGATGTTGACAAGATCCTCACGGGTTTGGGGCAAGGTATTGTTACTCATCGTCAACTGATGAACTTTTGCGCTCACTTACCATTTGTGTCTAGCATTGAACGACTTAGGTTCGAACAAGCACTTGAGGATGCGTATTGGCTCATTACAATGCAAGAAGAGCTCACAAGTTTCACCCGGAATGAAGTGTGGTCTCTCGTGGAGAGGCCTTCCGGTAAAGATCATAACATCATTGGAACTAAGTGGATCTTCAAGAACAAACAAGATGAATATTGTAATATCATTTGAAACAAGGTAAATCTAGTGGCTCAAGGGTACTACCAAGTTGAAGGCTTGGATTTCGATGAAACCTTTGCACCCGTTGCCCGTCTTGAATCTATACGCATGCTTCTTGCTTATGTCGCATTCAATGGATTTCCATTATTTCAAATGGATGTAAAAAGTGTTTTTCTTAACGGTCCGCTACAAGAGGATGTATACGTAGCACAACCACCCGGATTTTATGACCCTCATCACAAGGACCACGTGTACAAACTTCATAAGGCATTATATGGTCTTAAGAAAGCCCCTCGGGCTTGGTATGACAATCTTAGGAAGTTTTTTCATTGAAGCTACTCTTTTTACCAAGAGAACCAATGGTGAGTTGCTCATATGCCAAATCTATGTAGATGACATAATATTTGGATCTCCTAATCCTTCTTTCTGCAAGTGGTTCTCGAAATATGACAAAGAACTTTGAGATGTCCGTGATGGGGAGCTTGAAGTATTGAGCAATTTGCCGAAGGAACCTTCATCTCCCAAACAAAGTACATTCAAGACATGCTCGTGAAGTTTGGTATGAAGGATGCCAAGCCATGCAAGACACCCATGCCAACCAAGGGATATCTAGATGAAGACCTTTCCGGTATTTCATTTGATGCTACTCTTTATCGTTCTATGATAGGGTCATTGATTTACCTTTGTGCATCTAGTTCGGATATTATGCTTAGCGTAGGAATGTGTGCAAGATATCAAGCCTCTCCTATGCAGAGTCGTCATTTGGTGGTTAAGCGCATTCTTAGACACCTTGTTCATACTCCTTTGTTGGGCCTTTGGTACCCCAAGGAAGCTAAGTTTGATCTCTTGGGGTACACCGATGCGGATTGGGCCGGACACAAGGTGGATCGGAAGTCAACCCCCAGTTCATGCCAATTTCTTGGGCGCTCATTGGTAAGTTGGCATTCTAAGAAGCAAAATTGTGTCTCCCTCTCCACCGTCGAAGCCGAGTATGTGGCCGACGCAAGTTGTGCCACTCAAATCCTATAGATGAGGCAGACTTTGAAGGATTATGGACTCACCTATCAGAAGGTACCCATCTTATGTGACAATGAAAGTGCTATCAAGATTGCCAACAACCCTTGTCAACATCCTCGCACCAGGCATATTGGCATTCGTCATCACTTCATACGGGATCATATTCAAAAGGGTGATTTTGTTCTTGCACATGTGGGAACCGACAAGCAACATGCCGATATTTTCACGAAGCCATTGGATGAAGCAAGGTTTTGCCAACTAAGGGGTGAACTTGGTATCTTGGAAGATTATAGCTTGACGTCTTAGGGGTATCTTGCTCTAATTCATGCACATAGCGAATACCTTGTCCATATGTAGGCATGTATGTAGGGGGAGAAACTCAATAAATGAGTTCTCAACTCTCTACGTGATGAATAAATGGATGCACACATCAACAATCCGCGTGCTCACCATGGTGAAACCACGTGTAGCGGTTACCGATGGAGTAAGTGTCTTTGGACCCAAGGTACATCTTCGCGGTCTCAAAGCACAATACACTCAAACATGGTGGCTTCGGTCACCGCCTCTCATTTGTGAAAGGCTTGTTTGCTCATCCATCTGTGCCTATGTGTTCATGATTATGTGTGTTTGTGAAAGTGCAATCATGCCCTTAATCATATTTTGATGTTGATGGCAATATACATATAGGGGACTAATAATGTTTGTCAAGTATATCTCAGGTATTAGTCCTCAGTTCTTTGTGGTGGTGGATCATGGATCATTTGATCTTATCAATTGCTCAAGACATGGAACCAATGAAGTTGAAGCGTAAGCTTTTCGGTTATTCTTGAGTATAGGGATCCCTGCACTATTACGAGGGGATCAGTGGGTTTGTGTTTAATATTTGCTCAATGCTCGTTAAAATCAACAAAACATAGGTCAAATTTAGTTATTTTTATTGTCACCACTTTCGAACGTCCGACATGTTTCGGATGTCCGACACTTCGCATTTTCGGATAACCGGCAGGATTCAGACGTCCGACATTCGCCCAATGTTGTTTCTTGCCGAGGTCAGGAGACCTACAATACTGGTTCGGACTTTCGTTGAGTTGTCGGACGTCCGAAACGCAACGGACGCCCGACATGTCGTCTCCTCGCTTGTGTGCACAAAGTCAGGAGAACTACAAAAGTGACACGGATTTCCGACAGCTTTCGGACGTCCGACACATCGGACGTCCGAATCATGTCGGACGTCCGATACTCCATTTCTGGCTCTGTTCTCCCATTGTCCTGTTGATTATCTTCCGCGCACACGTCGGACGTCCGACAAGTTTCAGACGTCCGATGGTTCGATTTCGGACGTCCGAATCCTATCGGACTTCCGACATTTACACAGGATTTGCCATAACGGCCATTTCGTCCCTTGGGCTATAAATACCCCCTCTCACCCACTTGAGAGGGCTGACCACTTCATTTCAAACACTCATAATAACACAAGTGCTCCCTCTCACTCTCTCTTGCACCAAATCTTAGATCCCGGAGAGATTCTTGAGAGTTCCCACCGGATCTTTCACCCAGTGATAGATCCGGTCCTTCCCCATCTTTCAACCAAAGAAAATCGCGTTTTGAGAAAGTCTTGAGCATTTCCCATTGATCTTGTTACTCTTGGAGGTTGGAGACTCCTAGGCGGGTAGGAGTTCTTCGGAGAGGAATCGACCATTGTGATTACCCCCGTTGAGTTTGTGAGGGTTTGGTGACCACCTTTAAGGTCAACCGGTAGTGGTTTGGAATCTCCTTCGTGGTGATATCTCAAGGGGAATAGAGTGAGCTTTCGTGGCGTTGGTGTGCCTTCGTGGTTTCACCCACTCTCTCCGAACGGTGAGTAGCTTCCCTCCAAGGAAGTGAACATCGGGATACATCGTTGTCTTCGCGTCATTCGGTTATCCCTACTCTTTCCCCTTTATTACTTGTGCTACCATATTATTTGCCCCTCACTTGCTGGTGTTTATTGTGCTTATTGTTTATCTTGTCTTAGCTAGGTCACCCTTGCAATTGTTAGGCACACCTTTATCTTCCGCATTATTGCCTAAAATTTCTAAGTAGTAATAAAATTTGTAATAAGATCTATTCACCCCCCCCCCCTCTAGGTCTATCTCGATCCTTTCAATTGGTATCAGAGCCTCGTGCTCTATTCGCGTGGCTTAACCTCCCTAGAGCGAGATGACCAAGAATGTCATTTCTGAAAGTTTGGGTGCCAATGTGGAGGAGGTCGCAATTGCTGCGGATGGCGGTAGTTCGGAAGCCGAGAGATTGGCTACCGAACAAAGCTGCATTGCCTCCTTCCACGGGGCATGTTAGTTATGAGATTGAGGATCCCAAGTTATTCACCTCCGGAGATATGGAAAAGGCCTTGCAAAAGGCTTTGGACAATCAAAGGAAGGAAATGGAAGCCTCCTTTGCAAGATTGAAGGCTTTTTCATCGGAGTCACAAACGTCAAATGGTGCGGCCCCTAGGTCCCCACAAGCGACTTTTGTGCACCCCGGTTCTGAGGCTCCCTTGCAAAGAGGTTGTCCCTACCAATGGGGCTATCCTGCTCCTAAGCTTGTGGAACCTAAGTATAACTTTAATGGCAATCCACCGGTACTAACCGAGACCACTAACTTTTTGGATTGGAAAAGTCTTATGGCAGATTATCTTAGGTTTGTGTGCGAACACATGTGGAACCTCATCGACTCCGGAAAAGGCTATTATCCCGTTGATCCAAACAACCTAACTCCAAGTGAAGTGTTTGATCGACATCTCAACCTTGAGGCTATTGGGTTCTTGAAAAGAGGAATGGATGAGTTGACACGTGCACCATTTCTTCATATCACCAATGCCAAGGAAATGTGGGATACTCTTCTCATCGCCAAGTCCGTCACCGGGTCTCTTCAAATGACAAGATATGAGACCGCAAAGAATGCATTGCACAACCTTCACATGAAGAAAGATGAGACGCCCCAACAACTTCATATGCGTCTCAAAGTTCTCTCCGCTCATGTCCAGTCCTTCACATGTGAGAAATCTCTGGATGGATATCGAACCACCAACCGTTATCTTGTGGACAAGATGTTGGATGCTCTCATGGTGTACTCTCATCAAATGGTGTGGGCATTGAGGCGTATTCCCGAATTCTTCAAGATGACACCAGATGATGTGATTGCCACCTTCTTACAATATGAATAGCACCTAAAGGAGTCCAAGAGACTAATTGCCACATATGGTGGACCGTCCTCAAACCATGCACTCAAGGCTAGGCTCGAGGAGTTTGATGATGATGAGGAAGCAGATGAGTATGAAGATGATGATAACTCCGATGATACTCCCTCATCTGATGATATAGCTCTCTTTGTGAAGAAGTTCACCAAAGGGGACTTCAAGGGAAGATTCCAAAAGAACAAGACAAGAAACTGCTACAACTGTGAGAGACCGGGACATTTTGCGGAGGATTGTCCATATGAGAAAATAGAGGACAAACCTCGATTTCCTCGGAAGGAAGTTGCCAAGAAGCTCCCAAACCCACTCAACAACAAGTTCAAGAAGAAAGCATTGTTGGCACTTGAAGGCTCCGATCCCGAGGATGTTGGTGTTGTAGCCGGAGTTTCTCAAGATACACAAAAGACCTTGAAACTCCTCAACAAGGAAGGTGAAGTTGTAAACTACAACTACATGAGTGACTACACCAGCAATGCACACAAGTGTCTGATGGCCAAGTTGGTTGATGATGACACTCCCTCCTCCCCGGCTAAGATTAAGGTAACTCCTATTGATGAGTCATTCATGTTCTCTTCCGAACCTCATGATGAATTTCATGATGCGGAAAGTGATGATGCACATGCTATTTGTGAAGATTTGTTGTTTGCTAAAGTAAACAAAATGATGAGCTCTCTCAAAGGCAACAAGCTCAAAATGTTTCAATTGCTTATGGGTGTGGTGGGTAAGCACTCCACAACCATTAAGGATCTTGATATCCTCCTCACCGAGGAAAAGGAGAACTATACTCTCCTTGAGCGAAAATTTGACTTTGAGGAAGCTCGAAATGACAACCTGTGCAAAGTTGTTCACGCATCAAATGATTTAAATGACAAGCATGTTCCCTCCTTGAAAAAGGCTAATGAAATACGTAAGGAACTTGCTAATGATATGAGCAAGCTTGTGGAGCTAAACAGCTCCCTTTCTATGGATGTTGAGGTACTCACCTTGTCCCTCAAGACAAAAGATGAGGAACTCGCCACCCTTAAGAAGAATCTTGAGGCCCACAAACTTGCTCAAATAAAAACACTTACTAAGATGTCTCCTCCCACTATTGTGCATATTGATGCTTGTGCTACTAACTCTACCCTTGATCAAGCATCTCTCATTGAGGAGAACTTAGCTCTTCATGCTCGACTAAAGAAGGGCCTCTTGAGTTGTGCCCGAGGCGAGAAAAACCTAAATGATGTATTAAGTCATCACAAGGAGTCCTTTGCTAAGGAGGGACTTGGATTTGATCCAAGTACGAGTGTGACAAAGGATGTCACCCTTAGAAAGGAATCAACTCCCCAAAAGGTGATCTTTGTTCGTATAGGGCACAAGGACAAAGGTAAGAAAATTGTTGATGAGGTTGGCATTGGGAATGGGAAGGCCAGTAGGGGCAAGCCCACTACTAACAAGAAGAAGGAGAAAATTCCTCCATCCTATGTGCTCCGTAAGGCAAAGGATGGAGAGGTGTTTGATAAGTTCATTGGGCCCCGTAATGCTTTCCGTTTCTATACCATTTGGGTTCCAAAGACCCTAGTTACTAACCTTAGAGGTCCCATGGCAAAATGGGCACCTCTAACCAAATCTCAAATCTGTGTGTAGGATGCTATCTCCGGTGGAGTCAAATGGGTGATTGATAGTGGATGCACCAATCATATGACCGGAGAAATCCGTTTGCTCAAGGACTTCATGGATGCAATTCAACCATATATGAGCATTGTCTTTGGTGGTGGTTCCAAGGGAAAGGTACTTGGGTTGGGCAAGGTGGCTATTACTAATGACATGTCTCTTGCAAATGTCATGCTTGTCCAATCCCTTTAATACAATTTGCTTTCCGTTCATCAATTAGCTTCCGTTGGTTATGATACACTATTTGGTCTAACAAGTGTGAAAGTCTTTAGGAGAGATACTATCGAAGTGGCCTTTGTTAGAGAGTTGGATGGCAACCTTTACACGGTTGATTTCTCGAAAGAGAGTACTTACCATGCAACTTGTCTAATGGCCAAGGCCGACAAAGGGTATCTATGGCATCGCCGGCTAGCCCATGTCGGTATGAGAAATCTAAAAGATCTCCTAAAGGGTGAACACATCCTCGGACTAAGAAACGTGCCTTTTGAGAAAGATCGTGTGTGTAGTGCATGTATAGGCGGGAAGCAACATCAATCAAAGCATTCCCCCAAGAATATTGTGTCAACGTCAAGGCCTTTGGAGCTCCTTCATGTGGATCTCTTTGGGCCTCCATCATGGGATAGTCTTGGTGGGAAGAAATATGATCTTGTCATTGTTGATGATTATTCAAGATACACATGGGTGTTCTTTCTCAAATCCAAGGACGATACGAAGGCCACCTTCATTGATTTTGCCAAACTAGCCCAAAGGAAATCAATATGGCTATCTTGTCAATACGAAGTGACAATGGCTCCGAATTCAAGAACTACACTTTAGAAGAATTCTTGAGTGATGAGGGGATTGAACATCAATGTTCCACACCGTACACCCCCCAACAAAATGGTGTAGCCGAGAGGAAGAACCGCACTCTTGTGGAGATGGCTCGGTCCATGTTGTATGAGTACAAGTCACCATATAGTTTTTGGGCCGAAGCCATCAACACCGCTTGTCATGCATCAAACCGGCTCTTCCTTTGCAAGGTCTTGATGAAGACCCCCTATGAGCTTCTAACCGGTCACAAGCCAAACATCAAATACTTCCGAGTATTCGGTTGTAAGTGTTTCTTTCTCAATAAGAAAGACCGGTTAGCTAAGTTTCAATCCAAAACAATTGAGGGTATATTTGTTGGGTATGCGTCAAACTCTCACGCCTATAGGGTCTACAACAAATCCACCAGATGTGTTGTGGAAACTTTTGACATGGAGTTTGATGAATTTAATGGCTCCCATGGGGAGCAAGTTTATCTAAGTGATGTAGGTAATAAGGAAGATTCGTCTCAAGACATCTTGGCTATGGGCATTGGAGATCTTGTGCCCATTTCTCAAGTACCTAGAGATGATGAGGTGGGTGATGGTCCAAGTGTTCCACCACCACAAGCACCTCCTCCTACCACTCAAGATCCGATTGCTCATGAGGAGCCCATCATCAAAGAACAAGAACAAGACCCTCCACAATCGGATGTGGTTGCTTAACCACATGTTGATGATGCGGTTGATCCACGTGATCGGCTTGACCGCATTTTCTTTGGAGAAAATGATGAAATTGAAGATGGCTCCGCCCTTTATGATGAACCAAATGTTGGTCATGAGCCCGAATGGGTGGAGCCTATTGAAACTCCAACTTCCATCATGCCATTGGTGGCTAGACGTGTTGATGTTGACAAGATTCTCACGGGATTGGGGCAAGGTATAGTTACTCGTCGTCAGCTTATGAACTTTTGCGCTCACTTCTCGTTTCTGTCTTTCATTGAACCACTTAGGGTTGAACAAGCACTTGAGGATGCGGATTGGATTATTGCAATGCAAGATGAGCTCACTAGTTTCACCCGGAATGAAGTATGGTCTCTCGTGGAGAGGCCCTCCGGTCAAGATCATAACATCATTGGAACCAAGTGGATCTTCAAAAACAAGCAAGATGAATATGGTAATATCATTCGAAACAAGGCAAGGTTAGTGGCTCAAGGGTACTCCCAAGTTGAAGGCTTCGATTTTGATGAGACCTTTGCTCCCGTTGCCCGTCTTGAATCTATACGCATGTTTCTTTCTTATGCCGCATTCAATGGATTCCCATTATTTCAAATGGATGTAAAAAGTGCTTTTCTTAATGGTTCGCTACAAGAGGATGTGAATGTAGCACAACCACCCGTCTTTTGTGACCCTCATAACAAGGACCGCGTGTACAAACTTCATAAAGCATTATATGGTCTTAAGCAAGCCCCTCGGGCTTGGTATGACCATCTTAGGAAGTTTTTACTCGAGGAAGGATTTGTGAGGGGTGTCATTGATGCCACTCTTTTTACCAAGAGAACCAATGATGAATTGCTGATATGCCAAATCTATGTAGATGACATAATATTTGGTTCCCCTAATCCATCTTTGTGCATGTGGTTCTTGGAAACTATGACCAAGAACTTTGAGATGTCCATGATGGGGAGCTTGAAGTATTTCCTTGGCTTTAAAATTGAGAAATTTGCCGAAGGAACCTTCATCTCCCAAACAAAGTACATTCAAGACATGCTCGTGAAGTTTGGTATGAAGGATGCCAAGCCATGCAAGACACCCATGCCAACCATGGGATACCTAGATCAAGACCTCTTCGGTATTCCGTTTGATGCTACTCTTTATCGCTCTATGATAGGGTCATTGATTTATCTTTGTGCATCTAGACCGGATATTATGCTTAGCGTAGGAATGTGTCCAAGATATCAAGCCTCTCCTATGGAGAGTCATCATTTGGCGGTTAAGCGCATTCTTAGATACCTTGTTCATACTCCTTTGTTGGGCCTTTGGTACCCCAAGGAAGCCAAGTTTTATCTCTTGGGGTACATGGATGCGGATTGGGTCGGAGATAAGGTGGATCGGAAGTCAACTTCCGGCTCATGCCAATTTTTTGGTCGCTCATTGGTGATTTGGCACTCCAAGAAGAGAAATTGTGCCTCTCTCTCCACCGCCGAAGCCAAATATGTTGCCGCCTCAAGTTGTGCTACTCAAATTCTATGGATGAGGCAAGCTTTGAAGGATTATGGCCTCGCGTATAAGAAGGTACCCATCTTATGTGACAATGAAAGTGCTATCAAGATTGGCAACAACCCGTGTCAACATCCTCACACCAAGCATATTGAAATTCGTCATCACTTCATACGGGATCATATTCAAAAGGGTGATATTGTTTTTGCACATGTGGGCACCGACAAGCAACTTGCCGATATCTTCACCAAGTCATTGGATGAAGCAAGATTTTTCCAACTAAGGGGTGAACTTGGTATCTTGGAACGTTATAGCTTCTCGGCCTAGGGGTATCTTGCTCTCATTCATGCAGATAGCACCTATCTTGTCTATATGTACGAATGTATGTAGGGGCAGACACTCAATCAATGAGTTTTCTACTCTCTACGTGATGCATAAATGGATTCACACATCAACAGTCTGCCTGCTCACGACGGTGAACCCACGTGTAGCGGTTATCGATGGAGTACGTGTCTTTGGACCCAAGGTACATCTTCGCGGTGTCAAAGCACTATACACTCAAACATGGTGGCTTCGGCCACCGCCCTTTCCTTGTGAAAAGGTTTGGTTTCTCATCTTTGTGTTGCTTGATTTAATGATATGCATAACTATGGACTCCTATCATCTCTATGCTATAAATACTTATATATGACATTTATTGTTCACTCCCCTATGGACTTGTCTCATCAATCCAATCAACAACCCTCTATCCAGTAGCCCTGTCCCAAAAGGTCGGACTTCCGTACAAGTTCGGACGTCTGTCTCGTCGGACATCCGAAAGTTGTCGGACGTCTGTCTCGTCGGACGTCCGAAAGTTGTCGGACGTCCGACATTTCCTGGCTTCGTTTCGTCGTGCGCCCAGCCTGTAGTACTTCAGCCCCAGCCATCATCGGAAATCCGACCTGTTACGGACGTCCGAAACCTGTCGGGCGTCTGAAGCTTGCGGCCCTATATAAACTAAGGGGTCGGGCCGAGGGGAGCAGTTTCTCCCTCTCTGCCGTTCCCCCCAACCCCATCTCCTGCGGCGCCGCCGCCAGTGTCGCCGCCGGCCCCCGGCCTCCCTGGTGTCCCTCCCCTCCGGATTTACTCCCCCCGGTACATCTCTTCCCGATCTCCTCTCTCATCCAACTCGTTTCGCGTCTGGTGCCCGGGGTTGGTCTCATTTTCATCTCTCCTCCTCTAGGGTTCCACCATGGTGAAAGTGAAGAGGAATGCTCGCAAGGATGTTGGCGGATCTCGTGGTATTGCTCATCCCTCTCACATTTTCATCAACCATCACCGTGGTTCATTGGTTCCCATTCCCATGCCTCACCACATATGTTCTCTCTAGGTGGTTCGGGGGACTCGGTCGAGCATCGCCGTCCTCGTTGCCTATGAAGCAACCCCTGTACACCGAGCCCACTTCGGATAGTGAGTTCGCTCCGAGTGAGGATGATCTCCATTTTAATGATGAGGTTGAAGATGAGGTCGACGTTGCGATCGATGATGCGGTTGATGATGACCTTGAGGAGGTGTTTGATGCGGAGGAGTTTGTGGCTGCGGAACCTCCTAAGCTCATTGCATGTCGGGTTGCTCCCTCCTCCAAGGGCAAGCTTGGTGTTCGCCGCAAGGCGAGGGGCTCCTCCTCGGCCTCCGGGGCTCCCGATGTTGAGGCTCCTGAAGATGATCCTCCGGTACCCCGGGTTCACATCTCCCTGAGCCTATTATTGTTGTTGGCCGTATGGTAGTTGACTACTCGAAGATGTCCCTTGATTCCTATCGCCGGCTCCGTCGTGAGAATAAGTTTGCCCTGGATGAAGACTGTCTGGATCCTCGGTTCCGGACCAATGTGCAGGAAGACATATTCACCTCGGTGGTTCTTGGTCTGGGTTTGGCTAACTCTCATGCATGCATTCCTCTCCCGTTCATCCTCCAGCACCCGTCCAAGTTTTTGGGTGTCATTGAGATTGTTGACTGCATGGGTCTGGCTCCCGTCTTCATCTTTCAGCGTGACTGGAACACTGCTGCAGTTCTCCAGTTCTACGCCACCTGCTTCTTCCATAACAAGGAGGTCACATGGATGACTGGGGAGAATCAGTTCACTGCATCGTTCTCCGAGTTTGCTCAGACTCTTAGATTGACTACCACGGGCCTCCGGATTCATGTCAACAACGAGGAGCCCTCCAAAACCATCAACGATTGCCTCTGCTTCCTCCGCTCCGGTCTTGAGGGAGATGATCGCTTCCGGAATCCCAATGATGTATCCATCTCGAAGCAGCCATATCAGTTCTTGTATCAGTGTGTCCTCCGCACTCTCTATCCCAAGTCTAGGGACAAGACACACTGCAGAAGCTCCGCGATCTCTGTGATGTTGCATATGCTGAAGAATCCCTCCAAGCTTCTTGGTGTGGCTCATTACCTGTGGAACGAGATTCGGATGGCCAGCATGCGGCTTCGCCGCTATTATCCTCATGCCCCCTATATTATGGCGCTCATTGACTCAAAGGTTCCTTCACCGCTGGAGATCACTCGGTATCATCCAATGTGGGCCATTCCTGCACACATGTTCTTCGATGCTCCGGCGGTGCAGACGACTCGCCCTATTTTGGTCCAGTCCACTGTTACCGGGGCCCTTCGTCGTCAGGCGTCTGAGCAGGCTCCTATGCGCCGCATTGCGCAGTTTTTGGGTAAGGCCCAAGCTGCTATGATGAGGGCCATCTCCTTCAACTGTCACTCCAACCACACGATGGTCTCTGGGTTGATCAAGTCGAAGAACACTCTGAAGGCTCGTCTTCGTGTAGCTGGTGACACCGACGTTAGCGAGGATGAGCGTCTCCCTGAGGCTCCTGTTGCTGACCTCGGTGTCGACTTTCCTACGGGTTCGGAGTGGGCGGACTTCTTCCCTGGCGATGCGGGAGCAAGCGGAAGTGGGACTCACTAGTGTCTTTTGGTGTTTCTTGCCCTTTTTGGTACCTGCTGCCAAAGGGGGAGGGACATATGTATCTCCGTTTTATTTATGGTGTGTCTAGGACATCGATTATGTGACTTAAGTCTGTCATTGTATGAACTTGGTTGTGCTTACTTTCCCTTGTTAGGTGTGCGATGTGGACCTCGTGACTTGGTGTTGTGCTTGGTGTTGGTCTTAAGTCTTGGATTAAACTCTATTTTCATATGTTTCTTATGTTCCTTCGGTCATATTGGGCTAACTTATACTTGCAATTTGTGCATCTTGATTCATAATCAATAAATTGCTAAGCTTCGCTATTATGAACAAAGGTTATTAATATTTCCCTAATACCGTCTCTTGGGACTACATTGAGGGGGAGTTATACTTGCAATGTGTGCATCTTGTTTAAAGTCAAGATTCTTATATGCACACATTGAGGGGGAGTTCATAATAAAACTTGCTCCCACTAAAGCTAAAATTGGATATCTTTGGGGGCTATATGTATGTTGCCATCAAGTACCAAAAAGGGGGAGATTGAAAGTGCAATCATGCCCTTAATCATATTTTGATGTTGATGACAATATACATATAGGGGACTAATAATGTTTTTCAAGTATATCTCAGGTATTAGTCCTCAGTTTGTTGTGGTGGTGGATCATGGACCATTTGATCTTATCAATTGCTCAAGATATGGAACCAATGAAGTTGAAGCGTAAGCTTTTCGGTTATGCTTGAGTATAGGGATCCCCACACTATTAAGAGGGGATCAGTGGGTTTGTGTTTAAGATTTGCTCAATGCTCGTTAAAATCAACACAACATAGGTCAAATTTACTTATTTTTATTGTCACCACTTTCGGACGTCCGACATGTTTCGGACGTCCGACACTTCGCATTTTCGGACGTCCGGCAGGATTCGGATGTCCGACATTTGCCCAATGTTGTTTCTTGCCGAGGTCAGGAGACCTACAATACTGGTTCGTACTTTCGTTGAGTTTCGGACGTCCGACTCGTCGGACGTCCGAAACGCAACGGATGTCCGACATCTCGTCTCCTCGCTTGTGTGCACAAATTCAGGAGAACTACAAAAAGTGACACGGATTTCCGACAGCTTTCGGACGTCCGATACTCCATTTCTAGCTGTGTTCTCCCACTGTCCTGTTGATTATCTTCTGCGCACACGTCGGACGTCCGACATGTTTCGGACGTCCGATGGTTCGATTTCGGACGTCAGAATCCTGTCGGACGTCCCACATTTACACAGGATTTGCACCAACGGCCATTTCATACCTTGGGCTATAAATACCCCCTCTCACCCACTTGAGAGGGTTGACCACTTCATTCGAAACACTCATAAGAACACAAGTGCTCCCTCTCACTCTCTCTTGCACCAAATCTTAGATCCCGGAGAGATTCTTGAGAGTTTCCACCGGATCTTTCACCCAGTGATAGATCCGGTCCTTCCCCATCTTTCAACCAAAGCAAATCGCGTTTTGAGCAAGTCTTGAGCATTTCCCGTTGATCTTGTTACTCTTGGAGGTTGGAGACTCCTAGGCGGGTAGGAGTTCTTCGGAGAGGAATCGACCATTGTGATTACCGCCGCTGAGTTTGTGAGGGTTTGGTGACCACCTTCAAGGTCAACCGATAGTGGTTGGGAATCGCCTTCGTGGTGATATCTCAAGGGGAATAGAGTGAGCCTTCGTGGCGTTGGTGTGCGTTCGTGGTTTCACCCACTCTCTCCGAACGGTGAGTAGCTTCGCTCCAAGGAAGTGAACATCTGGATACATCGTTGTCTTCGCGTCATTTGGTTATCCCTACTCTTTCCCCTTTATTACTTGTGCTACCATATTATTTGCCCCTCACTTGCTTGTGTTTATTGTTCTTATTGTTTATCTTGTCTTAGCTAGGTCACCCTTGCAATTGTTAGGCACACCTTTATCTTCCACATTATTGCCTAAAATTGCTAAGTAGTAATAAAATTTGTAATAAGACCTATTCACCCCCCCCCCTCTAGGTCTACCTCAATCCTTTCAGTTTGTCTATCTTTGGGCCCTGTCGTATCTATGTGTATATATCTATATATCATCTATGGCCAAATTGAACTTTTCAAGTGAAATTCTGCTCAGAATTTCGGACGTCTGAATTTTCTTCGGAATTCCGAGTTAACTGTCCAGACGCCTGTCCAAAACGGAGGACGTCCATTCATTTTCGGACGTCCGACACATCGGACGTCCAAAACTCGTCGAACGTCCAAACATTCCTGTTTGCCCTTATCCTGGTAGCCCATCCTTGTATGTTTCTCACGACTCAGCCACCTTCAGAAATCCGACGTGTTTCGGACGTCTGACACGTCGGATGTCTGAAACCCATCGGACGTCCGAAGTTGGTTGCACTATAAAAACTGGCCGCCGGACCGAGGGGATCATTTCCTTCCTCTCGGTCGTTTCCCCCCAGTCTTCCTCCTGCGCAGCCGCCTCCTAGTGCCGCCGCCGGCCGCCCCGGCCTCCCCGATGCTCCTTCCCTCCGGATCTTCTCACCCCGGGTACTTCTCATCCCGATCTACCTTTCCATCCAATTTTTTTTGCCATGGGTGCACGGATTTTGTCTCATTCTTGCCTCTCCTTGCTCTAGGGTTTCAAGATGGCGAGGATAAAAAAATCCGCTCACAAGAATGGTGGTGCCTCTGTTTCTCGTGGTATGCTCATGCTACCTTCTCCTATCCGTGTGTGCCACTATTATTTCTCGTTGGGTGGTTGGGTTTCGTTGCTCATGTGCATCTCATGTGCCTAGGTGGTTCAGGGGACTCGGATGAACCGCCTCGTCTTCGTCGCCGTATGAAGCAGCCTCTGTACGCCGACCCACCGTCGGACAGTGAGCACACTCCTAGCGCGGATGACCTCGACTCTGAGGCAGAAATTGAGGAAGAGGAGGAAATGGAGGAAGAGGAGGAGGATGTGTTTGCTGCCGCAGATCCCAGGAGGTTGTGACTCGTCCCTCCAAGCTTGGCATTCGTCTGCCGTCTCGGGGCTCCTCTTCGGCGTCTGGTGCTCGTGATGTTGAGGCCCCTGATGATGATCCTCATGTGCCTCCGGTTCACATCTCCTCTGAGCCGGTTGTCTCTACTGAACGTCTGATGGCCGACTACTCCAAGATTTCACTTAATGCGTACCGCAAACTTCGTCGTGTCAATCAGTTTGTGGCTCCTTCGGATTGTGTGGATGGCAGGTTCATGACCAATGTGTAGGCATATATTTTTACTTCCTTGGTAGTTCTTTAGGAACTTGCAAACTCTCATGCCTTCATTCCCCTTGACTTCATCCGGGCCAATCCAGACAAGTTTCCCGGTGTGATGGATCTCATTGCCTCTATGGGGCTCGGTCCAGTCTTCGGCTTTCGGCATGACTAGAACACTGCTTTGATTCTACAGTTTTATGTCACTTGCTTCTTCCATACCTCTAATAGAGAGATTTCATGGATGACTGGTGAGAAGCAGTGCACTGCCTCGTTTGCTCAGTTTCAGAAGGATCTGGGCTTTCGCTCCTCTAGGATCCGGATTCATGCGACTAACAAGAAGGAGAAGCCTAACGGGATCTATGACTGCCTTTGCTTTGTTAAGTCTGGGATTCAGGGTGATGACTGCTCGAGGAAGCCAAATGACATATCCATCTGGAAGCATCCCTATCAGTTCCTGTACCAGTATGTGCTCAGGACTCTGTATCCCAAGTCTGGGGATAATACTCATTGCAGCAGTTCTGCTATCACCTTGATGTGCCATATTCATGACACCCCCAACAAGCGTCTTGATGTGCCACACTATCTTTGGCATGAGATTCTGATGGCGAGCCTTCAGCAGCGTCGACACTATCCTCATGCTCCTTTCATCATGGCGCTCATTCAGTCCTGCGTCTCTTCTCCATTGGAGATCACCTAGACCCACACTGTATGGACCATTCCGGAGCACATGTACTTCACTGCTCCTGCTGTTCCCTTGACTCGACCTATTCCAGGCTACTCCACTATTCTTGGCACTCTTCACCATCAGTCTTCGGATCAGGCTCCTATGCGCCGTATGGCACAGTTCTTGGGCAAGGCCCAAACTTCTATGATGAGGGCCATATCGTTCAACTGTCACTCCATCCACACGGTGGTCTCCGGCCTCATCAAGTCCAAGAACTCTCTGAAGGCCCGTCTTCGTGCAGCTGGTGGGACCAACGTCAGTAATGACAAGCATCTTCCTGATGCTCCTCCTGCTGATCTTGGTTTCGATTTTCCTACGAGTCCGGAGTGGGCTGACTTCTTCCCTGGAGACCCTAGAGCGAGCGGTAGTGGGACTCACTAGTGTTCTTCAGTGTTGTTGCCCCTTTTTGATACTTGGTTCCAAAGGGGGAGAGTCATATGTATCTGTTTTATTTATGGTGTCTGGGAGTTCCTTATGATATCGTCTCTTGATTATGTCGTTGTATGAACTTGGTTGTGCTTGTTTTTACTATGTTGCTAGACTGCCTATGTGAACTTTGTGACCTCTGGTGTTATGCATGGTGTCGTTCTTGCGTCTTGGCTTAAAACTTATTGGCATATGTTTCCTTTGTCATATGTGGTTATCTTATGCGTGCAATCCACTTTATCATCTCCATAATCAATGATTTCTAGCCTCGATATTATGACAAATGATTAAAAATATTGCCTTAATATCATGTGTTGTGACTAACCTCAATGTGTGCATCTTGCTTAAAGTCAAGAATCATATATGCACACAGTGAGGGGAAGTTCATAATAAAAATTTCTCCTACTTAAGCTAAAATCTGGATAATTTTGGGAGCTATATGTATGTTGTCATCAACTACCAAAAAGGGGGAGATTGAAAGTGCAATCATGCCCTTAATCATATTTTGATGTTGATGACAATATACATATAGGAGACTAATAATGTTTGCCTAGTATATCTCAGGTATTAGTCCTCGGTTCGTTGTGGTGGTGGATCAAGGACCATTTGATTTTATCAAATAGCTCAAGATATGGAACCAATGAAGTTGAAGCGTAAGCTTTTCGGTTATTCTTGAGTGTAGGGATCCCCGCACTATTAAGAGGGCGTCGGTGGGTTTGTGTTTAAGATTTGCTCCAATCTATTTAAAACATTCCAACACAGAATTAAAACTAAGTGTTAAAATCAAATCCCTACTTTCGGATGTTTGACATGTATCGGACTTCCCACATTTCAAAGTTTCGCACGTCCGACACACTTCGGACGTCCGACACACTTCTGACGTCCAACATCCCACCTGCAGGTTTGCGTTTGGAGAGGTCAGTGGGTCTGCATTTTCAATGGACGTCCGACATGTTTCGGACGTCCGACACTTCGGATGTCTGAAACCTTTCGGACATCCGACACTTTGCCCTCCATATTGCACACAGATGTCCAGTGAGTCTGCAAAATTGGCAGACGTCCGTCAGCTTTCGGACGTCCGTCGTGTCGGACGTCCGAACCTAGTCGGACATCCGATACATTTCTCACTGCCCATTTTCTTATGTTTGGTGTTGTGTTCCTCTAGAACATTGTGGACGTCCGACCTGTTTCGGACGCCCGATAATTGGATTTTCAGACGTCCGACTTTGGACGGACGTCCAACACTTGCACAGCTTATTGCCCCAACGGCCGTTTCGTCCCTTGGGCTATAAATACCCCCTCACACCCACTTGTGAGGGTTGACCACTTCATTTGCAAACACACAAGAACACAACTGCTCCCTCACCAAATCTCAGATCTCGGAGAGATCCTTGAGAGTTCTTGTCGGATCTTTCACTCCGTGATAGATCTTTCCCTTCCCCATCTTTCAACCAAATAAAATCACATTTTGAGCAAGTCTTGAGCTTTCCTCATTTATCTTGTTACTCTTGGAGGGTTGAGAATCCTAGGCGGGTAGGAGTTCTTCGGAGAGGAATTGACCATTGTGATTACCCCCGTTGAGTTTTTGAAGGTTTGGTCACCACCTTTAAGGTCAACCAGTAGTGGTTGGGAATCGCCTTCGTGGTGATATCTCAAGGGGAATAGAGTGAGCCTTTGTGGCGTTGGTGTGCCTTCGTGGTTTCACCCACTCTCTCCGAACGGTGAGTAGCTTCCCTCCAAGGTAGTGAACATCGGGATACATCGTTGTCTTCGCGTCATTCGGTTATCCCTACTCTTTCCCTTTATTACGTGTGCTACCTTGTTATTTATCCCTCACTTACTTTAGTTTAATGTGCTTGTTGTTTATCTTGTCATATTTAGGTCACCCTTGCAATTGTTAGGCACATCTTTATCTTCCGCATTATTGCCTAAAATTGCTAACTAGTGATAAAATTTGTAATAAGACCTATTCACCCCCCCCTCTAGGTCTATCTCGATACTTTCAGGAGTGGCGATGGTGATGACGATGGCGTCGATTTTTTCCTCACTGGAGGCCAAAACAGCCCCCAGATTAGCTCTCTCAGGGAAGAACAGATGTGGCGGCGTCTCCAAGAAGCAAAACTGGAGTATGGCCATCTGTTTTAGGGTTTCCTCGTCGTGAGTAAAAATACCAGCCACTGGTCTATGGGGAGGTCCCACCGTACCAGGCGCCCTGGTGGCGCGGCCAGGGGTGGCCCCCATCCGATCCATCTTCTAGCTCCGGGGCTCTTCTATTGCATGGATTTTCTGGGATTTTTCTAAGATGCTTAAATTTCCCTTTTCTTGCACATAAAAAAGACATATAGGCAGCTCTGCTGAAAATAGAGTTAGTCCGAGTTAGTTTCGTTCAAATCATGCAATAATGAGGTCAAAACAATAGCAAAAGTGTTTGGAGACGTATCAATCGCGTCGATCGAAAATCTCCCTCTCGTACTTGTCATTTTATTGGTAGCTCTCTTGTGTGTTGGGCTTTGAACAAACAGAATTGTGTATTTATATCTACTGCTGAAGCCGAATATATAAATGTTGGCTCATGCTGCACTCAAATTCTCGGGCTTAAGAAGACGCTGAATGGTTATGGTATTCATGTGAAGAAAATTCCTCATTTATGTGATAATGATAGTGCCATCAAAATTTCTCATAATCCAGTGCAACACTCTCAAATGAAGCATATTGACATTTGTCATCATTTTCTTCAAGATCATGTCTAGCATGAAGATATTGTTATAATCCATGTTCAAACTGAAGATCAATTGGTTGATATATTCACGAAACCATTGGATGAGAAAAGATTATGTGCGTTGAGGTCTGAGTCAAACATCTTAGACTCACACAATGGTCTGTAAGTCCAAGCTAAACTTACTTGTATATATTCAGTTACGTTTTCTCTTTAGTGTTTAGTTTCCTTTGCATGTTTTTGTTCTATTTGGTTTCGTTGCTATTTGGTTTCTGTCCCCAGTATTTATCACCTTTAGTTTCGGTTAAGTTGTTTGTTTTCGAGGTGATAAGTTTCGGACCCTATCCTCTCTATTCTCTTCGTATCAAATCTATGTAGTCTAAAATGGTTATGCGTATTTGAAATGATTTTCATTTTACTTCGAACGTCCTTGATTTCCGAAGAAAGTGCAGTCAATTTTTATCAAAAATTTTACTCATGGCTTGAGAGTTTTCTTTTGACCGTTGAGATCTTTCTGTTTTGGTTAGTTGAGATTTTTTGGCCAACCGCCACTCAATCCTCATTGTTGAATCTGGAGAGACAGCGGATGGGAGTCATTGGATGCGATCTGAGGAAAATACCAATTATTAAAGTGCTTGGAAAAAATCAGGAAATCATATAAAAAATCAGCAGTCAGGAAGACTCCAGAGGCCAAAAGGGGAGCCGAAGGGGTGCCCCCCCCGGTCACCAGGAGGGTCCCTAGCGCGTCCTAGGGTGGGCCCGCGCCACCTGGCCTGTTGGGGAACGGGCCAGAAAAAAATAATTTTTCATGACCTACGCGTCCCGAACCCAAGACCTATGCTATGGCGATGCAAGTAACGGAGGGAATTGGTCACATACCAGTATGTAGTCTGTTAAGCGGGAAACATTCCCGCGTGAACGTGGTTGATGTAGTCGTACCGGAAATCCCCGATGCCGCGCAGATCCACGATGACTCCTAAGGCCACCCGGTCCTTGAAGACCGATGATGGGATTACCTCCCCGTCGGAACGTTGTCGGTGAAGACGTCGCAACACGGCCTCAACGATGAAGGAGCACCACAAGTGTAGCGCCTCGCGGGATTACACGCATACGGTGTACCCGACGTTCCCTCCGCGCTCCGAACCAGAAGAGCAGCGGAAAGAAGATGGATTCGGATCCCGATTCCAGCAGCACGACGGCGTGCGTATGGTGGAGAAACCCCAACCAAGTGTAGACTCCAAACAAGGGGAGTCCACTCGAGGAGGGAGAAAGAGAGAGAAGAGAGATCTGAGAAACTTGTCTCAAATCAAATTGTGTGTAGAAAAAAGGCACCCCCACCCCTCCTTATATAGGCCAAGGAGGGGTGCCACCCTCCCTCCCCTTCCCATGTGGGACTAAACCCTAGGGAGGGGGGGGGGGTTGGTGCGGCTAGGGGAGGTGGTCTCCCTCCCTTGGCGCCTTGGCCCAAGGGGGAGCTCCCTCCTTCCCCTAATGGGCCTCTTTAGGCCCATATGCCTTTTAATTCATTTTTTATTATATTTAATCATATTTTAATATTTAATTATGTTAATTAAATAATAAAACATATTTAAACATTATTTTGAACCTTTCAAAATATCCAGAACAACATCTGGCACCTCCCGGAATAATTCCGGTGTTCTCTCTTATTTCACCGATGATCCTGAATCAATCCTTATTGCGTCGAATACCCTTAAGCATGACACCCTACGGTTCGGGAAGCTGCAGACATGATCAGACACTCTCTGACCAATGACCATCATGTGGGATCTAGTTACAATCCTTGATGAGCCCCTGCCCTTCCATCGAATTAACTTCATCATTTGAACCGTTAACGTTGAGTCCTGATCCCTTTGTCATACGGTACTTTGTTTGTCCGAGGTTTGATCGCCGGTATCCAATATACTTAGTTTATTATTGTTACTGACAAACATGTTTACTCGTTCCCGTGATATTACAACCCCGTGACCTAGTCACATGATTGCGCAATCTTTATGATGTAATATCACCGAGTGGGCCCAGAGTACCTATCCGTCGCTCGGATGGACAAATTGTGAGAACCCTCTGTTAGATAATGTGCTAGGGTTAGCCAGTACTCTTGCATCATGTTAAAATTTTCAAAAGAAATCTTTGAAATCAAAAATCAAAAGCAAATGGGAGAAGGAACCCCCGAGATGAATTATTTCAAAAGGCCAGATAAAAATCTTCTCCAAAAATTCATGTTAGATTTTTGAAAAGTCTTATAAATGAGTGTGATCACATTTCAAGTGATGTGGGACCCACCCCATGCTCATAGATTTTTCAAATATTCAAACAGTGCCTTGGAATTAATCAAATACCCCTATTTGATTTAAAATTCAAATTATTTGAATTTTAAAAATGTTGAAACTTTATAAGTGGCTAGTCTATATTATTATGAAGCCATATAAAAATTTTCGGCATTTAATAAAATGCCTAGCTATTTATTTTAGCACAGCACAACAAATGTCAGAAAAGAAAAACAGAAAAGGGATCAGAAAGACTTACCAGACGCCCAGGCAAAGCCGGCCCATCCAGCCCACCCGGCCCAAAGGGGCAGCGGGGTCTTCTTCCCCGCCCCGCGCCTCCAAGCTGCTCGGTGGAATGCCACCGAGCCAGCCGTGGACGCCAGATCGCCGCCGAGCGCCTTCCAGGCCTCCCCGTGCCCCCTTCTCGCGCCTGGAGACGCCTCTCTCCCGTCCTGATCCATTCCCCCCCTCCAGAGCTTCCTCCTCCTCCCGTGCTCGATTTCGTCGCCGCCCGAGGATCGCCGTGGAGCACGCCGCCGAGTCCACGCAGCCACCGTCGTCCCCGAGCCGTGCCACCGTGTCAAGAAGAACCGCAGCAGGCGTCTTCGTCGTTCCCCTCAATCAATCGAGCCCGAGCGCCTCAGCAGACGTCGCCAGCTTCATCGAGGAGTCGCCGGACCCGCGAGCTCGCCGTCGTCGATTCGCCGTCGTGGAAGCCTCCCCGAGCTTGTCGTTGCTTCCGTTTGAACCGCGGTGAGCTTCTGAGTTTTTCCCCCAAGCTCCTAGCGCCCCGGAGCCCCTCTAGCCAAATCCGCCATAAGAACCGAGCTCCTCGCCGCCATGGTTGAGCTAGAGTTTGACTCGCGGACGTTCCAGCTTTCGAACGCACGCCAGATCATCCCAAGCCGTGCACGCTAGCCTCTTCCCCCAACCTCGCCGTCGTTCTGCTTCCGCCCAGCACGTCGCCGTCGTTGCTCCCGACCTCCCCGTGACCCCCTGTTTCTTCCAGACGACGCGGACGACGATGCTTCACCCGATGGTGTTCTCCCCGTAGCCTCCCGTGGCCCCTAGCCCATTCCGGCGAGTGCGCCACCGTGGCCAGGTCGCCGGCGTTTAACCGCCGTTGGGTTAGCCCTAATCCACCCCTAATGACCCCCCTGAGCCACTGACCAGTGGGCCCAGTGGCTTAATTAAGCCACTGGTTAAGTTAACCCAGCCGGGTTAATTAACCTAGCCACTGGCAGGTGGGACCCCCTTGTCAGCCCCCCTGACGCCAGCATGAAGTCAGCATGACGCAGTAAACCTTTTTCCAGAAATTAAAAGAATTAAAGAATTTCAGAAAATTCCAGAAAATAACCCAAACTTTGGAAATTCATAGAAAATTCATATTAACTCCAAATTGGACAAATAATATATGAAAAATGATCAGGAGAAAATAAGCTATCCAAAAATGCAACTTTCAACTATGTTTGAGTTGATTTTAAAATGGGACCAGTAGCATATGTTATTTGATTTATTTGGAATTAATTCAAATTCAATTCAAATGATTTTGCAACTTGGACCATGGAATTATGCTACATTTCAACCACACTTCAGAGGCATATCATAAACATTTCCAAAAGATTCAAAATGATCAAACAATGTCACATGTAACTTGGTTAAGTTTGAATTCAAATTGGAGTTTGAATTTGCAATTCAATTTGCAATATACTCCATTTAAATGGAATTGCTTCACACATCAAAGCATATACATCAAGTTTCAACCTTCCATCATGTGATTGTGCATTGTATTTACTTTGCTACTTTGCTTGTTGTTTGTCGAGTAGAGGTGGAACCGGAGCAGGAGGCTGCCCCCTTCGCTGAAGACCCAGAACCCGAACCTCGTCAGCAAGGCAAGCAAACCCCCATTGATCATGTCGATAAAATCCCAATTCCCTCTCATGTCTCGCTTATGCATTGTTTAGGATGATCACCATGATTCGTTTCTATCGCATAGATGAACCCATTCCTTTGCATGACCTATCATTTTGTCACAGTAGTAAGCAGACCACAATCCTAGCAAATGTAGGAGTTGTTTGATATCATGTGGCCCCTGCAAATGATTATCGCTTATTGCATGCTTAGTATGTTATCATGATGATACTGTGATGTGAGTCGGGATGGTAGTGATCATGATGATGATGGTAGAAAAGTGTTGGTGAATCGACCCTAATACAAGGTGAACGATGAGAGGCTGTGTACGAGTACACGGTGGGTTGTCTCGTTGAACACCGCCCTAAGTCCGAGTTCTTGTGTGGTGATCCAAGATGAAGAGTACAACCACACATTGGGCTCACTGACCCCTCTCAACCTATTAACTCATCCCTTTCGATGTCCAGATGTCGCAATAGTTCGGAGTTCTGGTAGGTCTGTGGCCTGGATGCTAAGTGAGAGAACGGCTCATCCGAGACCGGCTTATGCACCACGCACACATCACTTGGGTCCACTTCGGTAAACCGGTCGGGTTCACGATAGTGGTAGCCAACCCAAGTAGGCGGCTTTCTTGGACTAGATAGGCTATGAGGTAACAGTTGTGGTGAGCATCCTCGCTGGTACCCCTTGAATGGTGTCGAGATCAAAGGCGGTAAATGATGATCATGTGTGTGTAGCGGTACACCCCTGCAGGGTTAACAAAACTATTCGAATAGCCGCGTCCGCGGTTATGGACTGCTTGGAATGCTTAGCTTTATTATTAGACAACTTGAACCGGATACTTCTAAAACACACCAAGATAAGTGTGAGTGCTATGGCGTACTTTCTCGTGGGGAAGTCGAGGAAGGCACCATAGTGGTGTAATTGGTTGGAGAAAGTAGTGGACTCGTGTACGCTTCTTACCCCAAAGTCTGGTACTCGTAGTTCAGGACTAGCCAAGTCAAAGCTGGCATTTCTGCAAGTGAAAACCCCACCTCCCTTTACCTTGATACATGTGCATGAGTAGTATAGCTCCTATGTAAGTCTTGCTGAGTACGACTTTGTACTCACGTTTGCTTAATCTATGTTTTAGATGAACCCACTGACCCCGAAGGTGGCTTCTTCATCGAACTGGACGGCTGAAGACCAACTAGTCTAGTCCCAGTCAGACGACTGGTTCCCTCGTGGAGGGCTTGTGTTTAAATAAGGCTTCTTAAGCCATTTGTTAAACTTGTCTGTACTCAGACATAATTTTCTTCCGCTTGTGTTGTAATGTTGGATCACATATTTGTGATCTCTGTGTGCACTCTATAAGAGTTATCAATAAAAATGTATACTTTGTAGAGAATTGCAATGATACCTACTGTTCATACAAGGCATGTGTGCAGCGTGTATGTTTATAACATGCATGTCTTTGTATGGGTTTTCGAGACCTTAGTTGTGATCTGGCTGGCGGTCTTTCATACACCAAGTGTCCCTTAGATGTGCGCAGCTTGGGGCATCGCGATGCGATTGCTCGAGACTCCGTCTCGTGCACACTTTGTGGTATGATCGAGCCCGCCCTAGACCCCGACTAAGTGATCGGGCTGGAATAAGTCTATGTAAGAGTTATGAGATAGTCGATAGTATGGTTGAGGCGACTTGTCTTTGAATATGGGAGTTCACCACCCATATCATTAGATTTGTGTGCGGACGATGAGGACCCATCTCAGTTGATCATCCGGCCTGGATGGGATGCCCCTCACGTACGATGCTCTCCGAGAACGTTCTGTGCTTGGCCTTGTCTGCTTAGACAAGTGGGTACGGTTCTCAGCTCTCCATATGACTATGTCTTAACTGGACTTGCATACGCTAACCCCGGGTCCCGACACAAATCCCGTTTTGATCTATTTGCATACTCATCAACATATCTACTTCGGAATACCCAAGATACACCTTTATGGTTACCATGTTTCAGGGTAACGGTTAATGCACTCAAAGCATCCTGGTAGATAGCAATTATGTATGATCATCACGGTTTTAAGGATCGGGTCACTACGTTTATAGTTATCGCAATGTTGAACTATGTGACTGGATCACATTGAAACACTTCCGGTGAGTGTGTGTCCATCATGTCATTATCCCAATGACATGACCCCATTGTCAATAGACTGTTCACATCTCATGATCAGGAAACCTTGATCATCAATTGCCCAATGGACTAGTATACTAGAGTTAACTAGGGACCTGGTTGTTTGTATACCACACGTGTATTAAAGTTTCCGCTTAATACAGTTATAGCACAGTATAAAACTTATTATGAACTAATGTAATACGCCAATAAACATATTTTATTTGCCTCTAGGGCACATTCCCAATAGTCTCCCACTGGCACTAGAGTACAAATAATCTAGTTGCATTTTTCTGTGGATCATAACTCCATATCATGTATATGGTTATAGATCATGCTTGCTTGTGGAAAAGGTTGTATCAACGATCTGGGTACCATTCAGATCCGTATGTCTTTTGCAAATCATTAATGTCACCTAGTTTGACATTACTTCATTATCCATTATAATGATGAGGTATATATATATATTCGGCGGTAGAGTGAGACTTCGTTTGTTTGTGTTTCAGAAATGACATCCGGTGGGTCACGCGGACTTTCCCATAGTCATGCACACTGAAACTCACTCAGTCAGAAGTCGAACTTCTTAAGCCAGAATATAACTCTTGCCACTTCTAAAGTGGCCATATCATTGTAGATTTAATCCTTAGTGCATTGTATGCAACTTTGATGTCTAACCATGTTTCTTTCAACTTAGGAATTTATTAGTATGATATCTCAATTTTCCATGTTAGTGTTAGAACTTGAACCAGCATAACATTTATGGTCAAGTCCACTATCCTTTACAAATTAGAGATGTATCCTCAGTTCTCCCCAGATACCGAAGGATAAACTTAACTCTTTGTTCAATGATTTACTCATAAATCATATCACAACATGTTCTTCTTACTAAGAACTTGGGTCACATTACGTCGAGTACAAAACTTTGGTTTTTATATGAAAGAACCTATGACAGAGGCATAGAGGATGTAGCACATCCATTTCTTTCATTTAACCATCATTTAACCATTGTTCTTGTATTGAGATTAACTCGATACTTCTCTTGGATATACAAGTAAGAACTACCTTGTTGACTTGTCCCATTCTGAACTTCTTCAGAATCTTATCCAGGAAAGTATTCCGACTCAATGATATTAAACACATTAATCTATCTTAATAGATTTTCAATGCTTAACTTCATTCATGAAAGATTTTCAATAATCATTAATACCAACTACATCATTCACCATATGTTATATATGAGAATGTTGTCATGCTCCCACTCAAATATGTCAGCCACATATAAGACTAGGATAACATCCACATAGCTCCCACTCAATATGTCACCCACATATTAAGTTCAGGATAATACTCCCATAGCTCCCACTCAAAATATGTCGTCCACATATTAGGTTTAGGATACTATTCAGCTCCCACTCACTTTCATGCAAATGCATGTTTCCTCGATATTTTGTCTAAGTCCAAAATCCTTTGATCATCCATCAAATCGAGAATTCCGGTTACGAGACACTAGCATCCATATGTTTTCCAAAACCTTCTCGTTGTACCAATTACAACCCTTCTTCAAATGCAGTATTTGAGGAAATCACGGTATTGATAACAATTTGGATCAATCGTAGTGATAATCCTATTGACTCAAGCATCGCTACTATTGTAGTCAACCTTTTGAATTTTTCAGAAACATCCTTCATGACAAATCGATCTTGATGTCTTCCTTTGATGTTCACATTTATTCCTTATAACCTTGAAGTTATTGAGAATATCAAGTAACCTCTTTACTCGATAAGATTCACGTAATCTTAAATGTAACTCAATATAGGATTCCATGACTCATAGTCATTTCTCGTACTTAGGTCCATCATCGCTTCTTCGTAGTTCGTAGGTATGTATTGTTCCATTAACTTGACAAGTGAATCATGAATATTTCTTTGCACAAGGGCAAATATGTATTCTTCAATCCTACTTTGTTCAGTAAAATTTTCAACCGAAACACCATGATCATTATCATCATTTTCTCCTCTAATTGTAGAGCTTTGGTTTCGGAACACATTCCATTGTGCTACTCTGAAATCTGGAGGCAAGGTCAATTACCTTATTTGAACTTTCACTTTCTTCCATTAACACATTCATCAAGAACACTTCTTGACAAACACCAAACTTAGCAACACAAGTTTTGCTCTTTGGTCCTAGTTGCGGAAGATGCATCCATAGTTGACTAAGGATACACTACAAAGATAATTTACCACATAAATTATTTTCCTAGAAACCATGACACACCATAACTTATATAGTGTTGGTTTCCACGAACTCAGATGGTTCCCTATACTGAATTGAGTGTTTGCTTATTAAATTAATAACTCTAAACAATAATAACGTAACTCGGTAAGAGATAACTTATACCATACACTATCCAATAGAGTATGATTATAATGTTCAGGCACATCAACAATATTGAAGTGTTCCAAGCATTGTAATTTGTGGAACAACTTTCACACAAGTCCGTATGCCGAAGGCTAACTCAAAACATTTGTCTCTTTGATCAAATCGTAGAGACTTGTTTTTCTCGTTAATTTAGTACCCGTCTTCATTTTGAAATCCCTTTGATCACATCAAACTATCCCAGACTCATGTTTCATTAGTGAATACACATATTCATCTAAGTCCACATCTGAAGTTTACGAAATAATGAAATTCACTACATGCTGAAATATGATACATCACTATGTATGATATGCAACAGTCATCGCAAACTCTGTTTTACCAGAATGCCAGGTTTCAGTCATCTCACCTAAAGAGGCATGGTTTGCATGTGTCAAGAGATCAAGTATCTCAAGACTTCATCAAACCAATCATGACTTAAACGGTAGTGTCATTACTAAGTTTGGATAATTCTTGGCATTACAATATTTCTTATAAATGATCAAACTACTACCATCAATATAAGAATAACTCATTCATAACCGTAATGTGAACATAAAAGATATCATTCATAAAAGGAGAACATTTGACTTGTTTCTCACTAATATGAATAATTGTCTTCGCGAGATGCAAGACACACTAATAAGGTTCACAGTCAAACGATCATAAATTTATTCATATACTAATCAAATGATAGATGTAGAGGGAGAGTGTAGTCGACCATCAACTATCTTTATTATCATTAGCACACATTGTCACCTCATCCCTTCCAAGCCACTCTTTAAGCAGTGAGTTCAAGCATCGAATACTTAATCAACCACAATCAGTGTTTTGTGGGGAAAGACATTTATAACCCGTGTATCAAATATACTCTCTCCGTCAATGACTATTCCTTCATTGGTTCTACCTTTAAAGTTCACAACTTTAACCATGACGTCATGACAGGTGAATGATTCTCCTTCATGACATAGTCTAGACGCGGTCTTTGTAGCTGGGACGAAGCGAATGCAACTCCCCAGTTATCGCAAAGTAACCAGTCATTCTGTAGTCCAAGTTGTACACAAGGTGTTCATGTATCTTATACATTTTCCAAGTGACTTTCTCAGCAGGTTGTTCCTTCCACCATGGTTGAAAGAAACCCCGTCCATATACTCATATTCCATTACTCTGATTTGTGACTTAGTGCTTTTAAGATCACCTAGCACGTCATACGTGTTGGTGTCTTAATCATGCATTCACAATTCTGATTCCATAGAATGAAGTATGGTGTATCGGACAGTCATTGAATAAGAGACGATGAATACGATACTCATCATCATCTTCCTCAATTACGGAGTTATCCGGTGTATCTCCTAGCAGTTCTCGTATTATGTTTTAACAAGTCATTAGTGATGAGTATGTCTCTAACGGTGTTGGTACATATCAATGAAATAAGACCCATTTTCCTTAAGTTTTACATCACACTAAAGAGCCATGGTTATAAACATTGGGTATGACATTATCTACAATGATATTTGCTAAGACATGAAGATTAAGTTCAAAATAGGAGTTCATGTTTTAAACAATTCTAGAACTCCCACTCAGACAAACATCCCTCATAGTTTATTCTAAGTGATTAAACAATCCTTGAGAACTATACCTCCCCCGTGTGACACGACCATCAGTATATTCTCAAGGTAGGCCATCATGCCAATCACATCATCCATGTGACTCATGCTCGATCTTTCGATCACTATGTCCTGAGGCCATATCTGCATATGCCAGGCTCGCCACAGTAACCTTAGTGACTATATGCCGCGTATGCAAGGCCATGTTTCTGGACATGCTAGGCTTGCTCCACCCATCTTATTTGAACGCTAATATGTTTGACACCCGTGTGACACGCGATGCCTCCATAATGGAGATCTTTCCAGATGGTGCTTCACTAAGGAAGGACACTTTGTTGGATTAGTGAGGGATCATCCTATAATGCTACCGTCGTATATCTAATACAAGAAAAACAGGATGCTATAGTATAAATCATACTAACTATGATGCCCCCCTACAAATTAAAATTTAGACGCCTCTACTTTATCTTTTGCAAGTTTTACGAGGCTGATAGGGCTTTCGAGATAGAACCGTTTCTATGCCTACGAACATACACCCACAACACCAATCCCGCAATTGTCTCTATTACACCCCTGTCGGGGACTTCCGTTGCAAACGTCTTCGCATCGCTAATGTTAGAGAGACAGACACCCCCCAGCCACTTATATGGTACAAGCCATATGTCAAGTGTGGAACCAGTCTCGTGTAAACGCGTAAGGTCGGTCGGCGCCGCTTCATCAGGACATTGCCGCAATGCTAAACGAGTACATGTGAGAGGGTAACAATTGGAGAATTTATGCCCACATACTAGATGTGTTCTATCCGTACAATACATCTACGCATAGCCTTGCTCATGATACCACTGTTGGGGAACGGGGTAGAAAACAATAATTTTTCATGACCTACGCGTCCCGAACACTAGACCTATGCTATGGCGATGCAAGTAAAGGAGGGAATTGTTCACATACCAGTATGTAGTCCGTTAAGTAGGAAATGTTCCTGCGTGAACGTGGTTGATGTAGTCGTACCGGCAATCCCCGATGCCGCACAGATCCACGATGACTCCTGAGGCCACCCGGTCCTTGAAGACCGATGACGGGATTACGTCCCCGTCGGAACGTTGTCGGTGAAGACATCGCGACACGGCCTCAACGATGAAGGAGCACCACAAGTGTAGCGCCTCGCGGGATTACACGCATACGGTGTACCCGATGTTCCCTCCGGGCTCAGAACCAGAAGAACAGCGGAAAGAAGATGGATTCGGATCCCGATTCTAGCAGTACGACAGCGTGCGTATGGTGGAGAAATCCCAACCAAGTGTAGACTCCAAAAAAGGGGATTCCACTCGAGGAGGGAGAAAGAGAGAGAAGAGAAATCTGAGAAACTTGTCTCAAATCAAATTGTGTGTAGAAAAAAGGCACCCCCACCCCTCCTTATATAGGCCAAGGAGGGGTGCCACCCTCCCTCCCCTTCCCATGTGGGACTAAACCCTAGGGACGGGGGGTTTGGTGTGGCTAGGGGAGTGGGTGTAAGGCCCGATATGCGGTACTGTCCCAGATCTAGATGTTTCCATCCAGATCCGGGGACGAAGCACATATCGGTCCCACCGCGACATATGACGAAGTCATATGCCCCGGATTTCCAACATGATATCACTACATTACAGATACAAGGATACAACATCTCATACAATCGGCATACAACTGCCTTAAACACAATACAACAGCGGAAGATACATGTCTGAGTACAGACTACAATCAAATGCCTACTGGCAAAGAGAAAAACATCGATCCCCATAATCACACGGGTCCAGGCCCTCCGCCGGGATCCGCCTAACTAGTCTTCGTCGAGTCTCCACGTGAAACGTCGTTCACCATACCTGTTGTCGATCAAGAACCCTGAAAAGAGTTTGGGGGTAGTATCATGAGTACAGAAGTACTCAGCATCCAACTGTAGTGGTCAACCGACCCAGCAAGGACTTCATCACTCGTCATTCTAGGACAACTAGTAATTTACGGTAAGGAAGGGGTAAGTGGTGAGGTTGCTGCCGCACTAGCATTTATGAAGTGGCTATCGGTCTAGAGGGTAAGATAAGAAGCCAAGCATTCGATGAGGAATCGCCTCCAACAAGTCTTTCTATCAACTACTTACGCAGGCATAACACCTATCCTATCCTTGTCCTCCTCTTCGCATCCCGACGAAGAAGAAGCAGTCAAGGCACACACACACGTTGATCAAGTTATATTAAGATTATCTCAGTTGTTGTAGTCTATGAACAGGACGTAGGTCTCAAGTCGTCCATAACCGTGGACACGGCTTCTCAAAAAGATTTAACCCTGCAGGGGTGTACCAACTGCCCATTACAAGGCTCCGCACACACGCCCATCTCTCTCAGTTGCTACCCATCACAGGCAACCATTTTATGATTTAGTTCCAAGAGATCTGAAACGACAGGTCCCTCTAACTAACAACGAATAAATCTGGGTGGCCCCCGGTGCGTCGACACCCAACTCAAAAGCCGGCCGCGCTCTCGAATCAGTCTCTACCGTCTGTCGCAGGTTTGGATAGCCGGTTAATCACACATGGGAAACAAGGTCCTCAGCCGTACAAAGTGGGCCAGCAAGGGAAATTTGTCCTCACTGGTCCGGGTTGGTTGGAAAACTACTGGCGGCCGACCAGCACACACACGGTTTCAAAGGGTAAATCATCTTGGGCCACCACTGGAAATGTTTGAAGCTAGGTAGGTAAGAAAAGGGGACCCCATAAAATCCCACACGCGGTTAGGCACGCTCAGTCTTAAAACCAATACCCGGAACTCGGATCCTAGGTGACTCGAATGGAACAAAGCGTCGGGGCGGGATAGCCTAGACCTTCCATCCTTCATCGAATATAGTCAACATTTATAATAATAATATCATCAACAATAATATAATAATGTGATATCCCAAACCAAGGAGTAATAGGGTAACATCGTAGCATCCTAAGCATACATACTAAGCAGGGGCTGAGCAACGAGCAATAGTAACATAGCAGTACATGGTTTGCTGGGAGGGGACAGGGCTGTATCGGTTTTAAAGAGGTTGTAAACATGTGGTAGGATCAAACATCGAACCTATCCTAGACTAGCATGCAAACCGCTGGTTGAAATAGAATGGATCATAAGTAATGCATAGTCCTTGCTTGTTGATAAGTCGGGTTCCGAAGGTGTAGTTGATCGCAAGCTCGCAACGTCTCCGAGAGGTACCCGTGGAAGCACACAAGACGGTAAACACTGGAAAGCAATCAACGAGCAAGCACTCTATTACTACGAGGCAAACACGAGCAAGCATCAACAAGAAGGCAATACGAGACATCACACCTACCGTCGAGAGCGGTTACTAACAGGTTAAGTGGAGTACTCATCACACACGACGATACCGCACGTTTATAATGATTCAAGTTGTTTAGCTACAGGTGATCAACAAAGGTTGTTAACATGGCATATCACTCAAGCATGGCATAGCACACAAACATGGCAAGAGGTGAAGCACAAAGTAAACTATCTACGCTAGTCAATCTAAATGAGGCACAACCTAAACATGGCATAACACTAAGTGTCTCATAATGATTAAAGGATTTGGTACTGTTCTGTCCTAAACCATATTTTAGGTAGGTTAACAGAAGAAAACAAAACCATAAACACAAAGTACACGAAAAATTAATCAAGTTACATATAAAGAACACCCCAAACGGAGTTACGGTTAAGAAGATATGGCAATTACAGTTTACAGTGGCATGCGGTGTAAATAATAGTGAAATAGCATGTAACCAATTTCAATCATGGCAAAGAAGCACATTTTATTAAACTACGCAAAAAAACAAAGCAACTTTCATGTTCAAAGCGTCGCGATCCGAGCTACCGTTAAAAAGATACGGGTATCGCTAAAAAAATAACACAATCTGCCATTTAAATATATATATAGAAATAGCTAAAATAGGTGTTGGGCCAGATCTAGCCGAACTGGGCCAAACAGGGGCGCGTACAGTAAGTAAACTACGCACTGGGCGTCTCGTCGCAGCCATTGAACTGGGCCGGCCCAACAACACAGAATAAAAAAAAGAAAAAGAAATGGAAAGGGGGGCACCTCACCTTGAGTTGATGGGTGCAGGCCGGCTGGCGGATCGGGCCGCCTAGAGTTGGGCCGCGGCGTGGCCCACCTGGCAGCACTCGGGCGAGCGGGGAGGGGACGAGGACGCAGCTTCGTCCCGAACAGGAGGGAGGCCGACGGCGGCGCCATTCCGGCGGTGCTCCGGCGAGGGATGGCTGGCGGCGCGAGGTGGCTGGACGCAGGGGCGGGGCAGGCGGCCAGACCTGGGCGCTAGGAGGTCGCCGGCATGGTCTTCCGGGCACGACGAGCTCGGCCTTCAAGCTCTCATGGTGGCGGCTCGAAACAGAGGGAAGAAGAGAGGTTAGAGGGAGAGGAGAGGAATGGGGAGGAGAGGGAGGCGGGGCGACCTGCGGGGTCGGCGGCTCGGCGGCTTGCTCGCCGGAGGTGGCGCGTGCTGAGCCCGTGGCTTGGGCTGGCGGAGGCTGCGGTCAGGCGCTGGGCTGGAGGAGAGAGGAGATGCAGGGGCTGATGTGGCGGCCTCTGGGCCGTTGGATTGCCAGATCTGACGGTCCAGAGCGCCTGGAGGGGGTGGCTGCAATTTTTTGGATAGGGAAACCCTAGAAAGGGGTGGGAGTGTGGTGGTCTTTATATAGCCAAGGTGGCTGCCAGTTTGCAAAAACATCCCCGTTTTTTCTCTCGCGCGCGCGGTGTTTACGTTTCTGACCGCCGGGGGTCCGCAGGACCTCCGATTCGGGTAAACCTTCGAACTGCGCGATCAGCGCGTCGAGCCGGCGGCGTTCACCTAGCGCTGGAACCGTTCCAAGAACACTTTCCGGCGCGCTATAAAAATAACCTGTTTAATTACTAAACGGGGTTTTTCGTTCCGTTGGCTGCGGCTGGTCTCGTGCGGTTTTCGCGACGGTGATCGGATGAAACCCGGTGTCGCAAATGTCGAGTGTCAGGGTGGCAAGGGTCGGTCTCCGTCCGATATGAGATAAGAGGGGGGGGAATAATCGTCGATCGAGAAATCGGGGATGCAAACGCCGCAAACAAATCAGACAATCAAACAATTCACACCGAAAACAAAAATTTTATTTTTTTGTGAAATCTGAGATGTTACAGTGGGCTCCCTCCCTTGGCGCCTTGGCCCAAGGGGGAGCTCCCTCCTTCCCCTAATGGGCCTCTTTAGGCCCATATGCCTTTTATTTCATTTTTAATTATATTTAGACATATTTTAATATTTAATTATGTTAATTAAATAATAAAACATATTTAAACATTATTAAATATTATTTTGAACCTTTCAAAATATCCAGAACAACTTCCGGCAACTCCCGGAACAATTCCGGTGTTCTCTCTTATTTCACCGATGATCCCGAATCAATCCTTATTGCGTCGAATACCCTTAAGCGTGACACCCTACGGTTCGGGAAACAACAGACATGATCAGACACTCTCTGACCACTTACCATCATGTGGGATCTGGTTACAATCCTTGATGAGCCCCTGCGCTTCCATCGAATTAACTTCCTCGTTTGAACCGTTAACGTTCAGTTCAGATCCCTTTGTCATACGGTACTTTGTTTGTCCGAGGTTTGATCGTCGGTATCCAATATACCTAGTTCATTCTCGTTACCGACAAACATGTTTACTCGTTCACGTGATATTACAACCCCGTGACCTAGTCAAATGATTGCGCAATCTTTATAATGTAATATCACCGAGTGGGCCCAGAGTACCTATCCGTCAATCGGATGGACAAATCCCGTTTTGATCTATTTGCATACTCATCAACATATCTACTTCGGAATACCCAAGATACACCTTTATGGTTACCATGTTTCAGTGTAACGGTTAATGCACTCAAAGCATCCTGGTAGATAGCAATTATGTATGATCATCACGGTTTTAAGGATCGGGTCACTACGTTTATAGTTATCGCAATGTTGAACTATGTGACTGGATCACATTGCAACACTTCCGGTGGGTGTGTGTCCATCATGTCATTCTCCCAATGACATGACCCCATTGTCAATAGACTGTTCACATCTCATGATCAGGAAACCTTTATCATCAATTGCCCAATGGACTAGTATACTAGAGTTAACTAGGGACCTGGTTGTTTGTATACCACACGTGTATTAAAGTTTCCGCTTAATACAGTTATAGCATAGTATAAAACTTATTATGAACTAATGTAATACGCCAATAAACATATTTTATTTGCGTCTAGGGAACATTCCCAACATGGCCGCCTAGTCAGGTGGGGGGCCCTAGGGGGCCCCTTCCGCCTATATTTACCTCTCGCTCCGAAAACCCTCGGGAGGCCCTCAGTTACGCGATTTTCGCCACTGTTCCGCCGCCGCCGTGATCCCGATATCGGGATCGTCAGAAGACCATGTCCCGGCACCCTGTCAGAGGGAGGATTGATCTCTGGGATCGTATCCACCACCATGGGTGCTTCCCGGATGTGTCGTGAGTAGTCCCTCTTGGACCATGGGTCCATGATTTAGTAGATATGTGATGTCTTCTCTCCAGTATTGTGTTTATGCTTGATTGTGGGTTCATGCCCCCCCGATGTCTAGCTTGAGTGACAGAAACATGGGACTAGGGGATGTGATGTTGCCACCATAGAGAAAAAAATGGTGCTTGTAACTGCGATTGCAAGGATTGTTTACCTTATGCATAGTATGTTAATGCAGTTGTCTCTTGCTTTGATCCTACAGTTTATCTAGGATTCGCAACTTAATACCAGCGATATGTTCTGGATATATATCTTAAGGTGGATGATTAGTGAGTAGATGCTGATGAATAAACGGTATGCTCGTCTCGGCGTACTTCCCAAACGATTGAGCCTCCAGCTATCTTGTAGCACAATTAGCATTGCAGTCCGTTTCTGATTCTGTCAATTTCCCAGCGGTAATTTGTTCACCCAGCATAGTTGTTTATCTTATTTTGGGAGAGAGACATCACTAGTGAAAGTCATGGGACCCCGGTCCATATTTCCACCATAGTTTACACCGTTCATATTTATTGCTTTTCTTTATTTTCCTTTGCAATCACCGCTACTATTCCCACTTGTGTTTTGAATCTTTGCAAACAACAAGACCAGAGAGATTGACAACCTCTCTGACTCGTTGGGAGCAAAGTTATTTGTTGTTGTGTGCAGGTCCACGTCAACATCGAACCTTTTGGCAAACTTCTGGCGTCGTCGACACCTACTTGTATCTCTTGGAGTCCTCCTGGTTTGACAACCTTGGTATCTTCACCAAGGAAAATTTGCCATTGTCTACATCTCAACCTTCCACTTGGGTAACCAACGGGGAGTGTCAGCAAAACATCATCAACCGCGCCGCTTAACTTTCGGATGGCCACCATCAAGAACCTTCCCGCCAACGAGGTCACCTTTTGCACCGTCCTCGCCGCCGTAGCTGCTCGACATCACCAAGTTAGGGTACACCAAGCTGGATCCAATCTCTCCCCCCCTTCTGTGTTCGTCCTCCTGCAGATTGGATCTATATCTTAGGTTTTTGATAGTTTTTGTTAGGTTTGCTTGATCAGTTGGATCGATTGAATTTTGGGAAACCTGTTCATAGATCTGTCATCAGTTTCCCTTCCAATTCATTTTAGATTATGTCTTGATTCGAATCCATGTTTAGTTCTGTGTTAGATCAATTCCTTGAATCGATCTAGTGCAGTACTGCAGAAGATTTCGATCGAAGCAAGATCCTATCTATGTTCTTGTCAAAAAAAATTTGGTGATCGAAACTTTTGCTGGTGCATAATCATATTCATCCTATTTCTCTTCGTTCCTTTATGTTTCACAGGATGTCTGAGGAATTTGGCAATGATTCCCCTGTTATGGACAAAGAACCTGTCCCTTTGCTTGAGGTTGTCCAGAAAAGAAAAGGTGGCAGAATAAAATAAAAGAACATTGCTCGTGGACTTCCACAGGCAGTCATTGACAAGTTCAATATCGGAACACCTGAACATGAGGATAAACAACAATGGAAACGAAGAATGCAAGTTGTTCAAAGATTTTGGGCTATGAGGTGGTATAAGTTTTGCTCTGTGCCCAAGACCTAGTGAAGAGGTTACCATCACCCCGACCAATAAGCCGAGGAAATTGAAGATGAGAAATTCTTCACCCCCTCCTGTTGTAACAGATGAAGAGCATGAATCACTTGTCGCTGCTGAATTGGAAGATTCCATCGAAGCAGATGACGACGAAGATGATGCTGATGATGAGTCAGAGCATGTTCATGTTGCTCCCCCAGCAAAGGAAAAGATTCGCTTAAGAAAGAATCAGCCTGCCTAGAAGGGCATTTCTATTCAAGAGCGTGCTAATCAAGAAACTCCTCGCCCCACCATCGACATGACAGATATGGTGGTCGTGAAGCCTTTGGCTACCAAGCCCCATGTTGTTTCTTGTGTCCCCAACACACCTAAGACAATGGCAATTTGTATAGGTGCACTAGTTCGGCAAAGAGATGATAAAATATGAGTGATATGTGTGGCAAAGCAAAGTAATATAAATATTTTATTTAGAAAAGTAAAAATGAACAACTTTCGAGCCCTCTCACGACTTGTGTGTTTTTAGCCATCCATTTCATGATCTGCCCATTTTTTGCTGTTGCATGAACGTACAACACTTTTTTTGGGACAACTCAGGGCGACCTACTCGCAACAATGGCCGAGATATCCTATTGGGCTGCTACTCCCGTAGCTTTTTTGAAGACATCTGGTTAACCATGATTTTGTTGGGCTGGTAGGCCTATTCTCCCAAATCAACCCACCGTCGTCTTGCGATTGCTGTGCGAGAAAGGCCGTAGGATCAGTCGCTCTCCCTCGCAAAAATTCCGCTCTACAGCGTCGTTTCGACAGAAAGAGAAGCGGAGGCGATCTTCCAGAGAGAAGGGAAGACGGCGCGACACGGTCGCTGCAAGGGATAGAGAGGAGGGAATCAATCGATTAGTCTATTAGAGAGAGAGAGAGGAGGAGGAGGAGGAGGTAACCTAGCCGTCGCGGGCGATGCAGGTCGATTGGTTGATGCCATGGTTGGTCGTCTCAGCAATATTGCTCCTCTGGGATTTCATGCCAGCCAACGCAGATGATGTTGCATTAGTAGTGAGGATGAGATGCACAGTAGGATCTAAAGGATTTTTTATCGACTACCCATGTCCACACGGTCAATGCTAACCCAAACTCACCCCTTTTGTAGTGCTCGATCTGGTAATCCTGGATTTTCCCAAAATTGTACATGTTACTCCTTTTCGCGCCCCCTTCTTCCAGCTCCGTCCAAACGTCCAGATCTGAAGCGCGGATTCATCTTCCCCACGCATTGCCTCAATGGCGGGCGGACGAGTTTGGTGCTTCATGGGAGGCGATGGAAAGACCTAAGGATGAATGAATCAACCATGGAGACTATAAGAAGGATATGGGAGTAGGTGAGGAGCAAATGCCTACATCTTTAGTGAGAGATAGAAGCATATACATCTATGTTGATTATTGCAGGTCGGGTATTTTCCCAATTGCTTCGTTAGCATGCAAGTTGTTTTTTTACTTTCTAACTTTCTTGTTTGTGGGGATGACGAAAATGTTGATGGTCAATTTTGAAAATAAGAAACTGACTTATCTAAGAACAAATCACACCAGTTTTGGTGTCACTATTTGGATATTTATTTTTACTCCATGTTACAAAACATGGAGAGGAAATATGATTTTGATCCTCATTCTGGTTGGTGAATCAAATGGTGTGGAGTCGCTTGTGAGTTTGGAAACTCCTTAATTGAATGCATTTGTTCAACCACAAAATTATAGTCTCTAATGTTTCTCAGTGTCTCCTGATCCGCTAAGATAAAGTCAAATTTTTATTGCATATGTAAGTTGGATTACACATATTTTTCCTTAAAATTGCCTATTCAATTTGATGTATTTGAATGTCAACTGAACAGTGGTGATCCAGTGATGCAGGTTTTACAGATTACTGGTTGGCTCTTCTCTGGAAATATTCCAACCAACTTTTTAAGATATTTTCCTTTATCAAAGGTGCCATGGTCTTTTTAGATCCTTGGACCTTGAAGACATATACAGATGTCGTCTGGACTATTGCCAGGTGTGTGTGTGTACATTCACTATTTGATGATTATAATTACAAAATGTATCACGATTATTGCAAGATGAACTTTTGGAGAATATGGAACATATACAACCTACGAACTGTATTTTGAAAGATATAGCAAGAAAATGGTGATGCTTAATTACCATTTTTATTTGTAAAGTAGGAAATATGTGACTGATCCAACCAATATACACTAAAGTTTCTTATTGTCCAAATTTCTCATGCACCATTTTGTTGTCATTCCATTGAGCAGTGTGTGGTGCACACGATTTTACTACCAAACTAGAAAAAAAATCTCCAACACATAGAGTAAATTATAATTTTTTCTGTTGCACTTAGACATTGACCATCATCAGTAATTGTGTTCAAGGGTTGATATTATGCATGGCCAAAATATTTTTCTTTCATGGTTTTTTAGATATTTAAAAATATTACTCCTCCAACATTTATCATATCACTGTTGACCAATATTAGTGTTTTCCAGGGCCCACTTCATGTATGCACAAATATTCATCCTCAAGTTTTTTTTTATAATATTTTATCTTCAAGTTTTATTGTATCATAATTATCATGTATCGAAGTGTTTGTTTTGAGACATTGGCACATTTATCAGATATATAGACATAATCTAGAGATGGATCTCTCAGTTGTTTGTGTATTTGAAAGATGCTTGTATGGGCCATGTAACTTGTGTATTCGTTTTTCAAGGTGCATTAGAGATATGCAAACATCTTATTGAGTAAATATCTTATCTTCATGCCGAAGAATGTCTAATGTGGATGTAGTCTTTTGAGGGAAAATAATTATTAGACTAACTATCAATCATTCTATGTGATCAAGAATATATATATATATATATGTTAGTTGATACAAACTTAACATATTTTTTGAAGCACCAATCATTTTATCTCCAAAATTGATGGGCGCGGCAACTCGCGCCATCGACAATCTAGTTAAAATTACAGCAAGGTAGCGAGTAGTAAACGTGAGCACAAACGGTATTTCAACGCTGGAAACAAGGCCTAGGCTTCATATTTTCACTAGTGGCAACTCCAAACAACATTAACATAGTTTAATCACATGATATTTTAACTAAAACATGCAATGGAGACATACTTGGAGGTCATTCCTTTGTGATCAAAAGAGGACGAGAATTACGTAGGGCTACAAAATCACACCTCATAGTTTGTAGTTCTCATCTATGGATTTCCCACTGTCACCACGACCATCCAAAGAGAGTACCACAATCACCACAATATATCTCAAGGATAGTCAAGGACAAGCACCAAGAGACTCTCAATCTTCAATCAATTCACAATAGAAGAAATCACTCATGAAAATATTCTTCTAATCTATGTCCAATAGACGGTTGTCAGCATGGTCTCGGAGATTATACTAGATATAGGCAAGTGAGTACATCAAATCCAATACATAGAAGAAGGGGAAACATCATGGGATCACCCTAGATTAACAAAGTCTATGATCACAATCAAGAACACATCATGGGAGAGAGAATTAACCACATAGATCAAGGTACCAGCCTCAGCCCCGAGAGGAACTACTCCCACATAGACATGGTGAGAAAGAGAGAGTTGTTGATTAAGGGGTGCAGCCCAGAGGAGATGAAGGAGACGGCGGCAGCGGCCCTTGGCCCCCTTCTTCTTCCTTGGAGATGGTGTTGTTTTGTAGATGGATCTCCCCCCTCAAGATGGATGCCAACGAGGGGGCATTTCATGGTTGTCTTTGACCTAGATTTCCTCTCTTTATAAATACTCTCGGATTCCCTTCATCCAGATTACGTCTTTGGTAGATTAGGGATATAGGCCGCATACGAACTCGGATTGAGCCGAATTTTACATCCATACCCACCAAAAAATAATTCTCTACAACTTTTTAGTTTTAAGTTTTTCCATCTGAGGTCGTCTTCTGGCGTTTCCGAGGCGATCTCTAAAACCTTCTTGGTGGGGAAAGATTCCGAGGGAGTAAGAATCTAACTCCAACAAGGCTCATTTTTGTGATTTTTTCCTTTATCCAAGTAATTCCTACACATAAAGTACAAAAAGAAGAACTTGTGCACTTTTGCAACCATTAGTAGGATAGTTCCCAAATATGTTGTAAAAATATATGAAAGTGCATCAAAACATATAACAAAGTCACCAAAACAAGCATGGAACGAGCAAAAATTATAGATACATTTGGGACGTTCTAAGACTGACAAGTCTAAGAAAATGTCTGAAGCGGAAATCCGCAAGATATATAAAGAAGAGGCCCGGTTGCGGCTGGAAAAGGCAAAGGGTGCTTCTGTGAAGCTAAAGCTTGATGAGGCCAACAAGGTTGCTGAAGAAGAAGAAGCGAAGTGAAAGCTCGCAGAAGTTGCTCAATAGGAGAAGCATGCTGCTGCGGGAAGCCGAAAAGTTGAATGCATTGTCTGCTGACGCAACTCACAAAAATGCTCTCAAAACTGTTGCTACAAAGACTGCCGAGAGAAAAGCAAAGGCAACACAGAAGCATGCCCAAGTGACTGAAACCACTGAAGGCGAAGCCTCACAGCCGAAGCAAAATCAATCAAATGAGCCTGAAGATCACGATGATCTCGATCACCACAGCCAGCACATCCTTCTGGATCCATGTGATGCAGACCTTTGGGATGCCTTGAGCATCACCGAAGCCCTTTGTAAGAAAGGCGAATTTGAAGATGCTGACATTGGTGAAGTGTATGTGCCACTCACCGTCGAAGAACTTGGCATGACTTTTCTGACCAAGATAAGAGAGTTGTCTTCTAAACACAAGGCAGAAACATCTAAAATGCACAAGTTTCAGAAGAGGGTTGAAACTGAAGAAGATGAAGACATCAAAGACGAAGTCTTATCCCTCCTCCAGAAAATCACCGATACCAATCTCATCACCAAGACTGATGTTTTGGTCTATAAAGGCAAGACTGAAATGTTGTTTAGGATCTTTTCAAAAGCCACAATGAAGCCATTATGGCTACTGAATCAAGGAAGCGGAAGGCCGCCAAAACTGTATCTCCTGATCAACAGACATAGCTTTCCAAGAAGAAGAAACAAAAGCAAGGTCGTCTAACTTCAAGTGACACGGATGATCTCGATGAAATTGGCATGCCTAACCCGCACAAAACAATTCCTCCTCCTACACCTCCTGCTGCTCCCGCAGCCCCGAAGATGTTCATGCCCGAGTTCCAACTCCTCCTCCCCAACAAGAAGCTCCCGAAGCTGATGATCCCCGCTCTCCTCATCCAAAATCTTCTCCACTTGCCAAAGATGAACCCGTTGCTCGTATTGATGAGCCTGTTGCACGTGACTTCTCTCCCACCAGGACTGCTGATGAGTCTGAAGCTCTTGCTACCGAAGCAAATGCTTCCCCAGAAGGAGAAGAAGAAGTCCAAATTATGAATTTGTCCCAAGAACTGGCTCTTGTTGATACCCAGATGGCTGGACCATCTACTGTTGTTCCTTCTGCATGCCGACCCAGGGCTAGATCTGCTTCAATGTCTCATCTTATTGATATTCCCATTCAGGACACTCAACTCGACACAAATTACCAGAGAGAAACTTATCCTACCTTTTTGGGTGAGTGCATCTCCCGACATGGTCCTTCATTTGATGTCGAGATCCATCGAAGAAAATTAAGCTTCTTTGGAGAAATTCCCTACTCTCAGCCCAGAAGTGTTGATGATGTTCGCTTCTGGACAACAGAGCAACAGATTTTGTATACCAAAGTTTACTTCCAAAGGGGTATGCTATTCCATCATAGATACATTGATCTGTGAAGCCTTTCCACTGCTAATTGCTTCCATAACATTGTGGAAACCATCAATTTTTAGAACTTGATCAACATATTTTCTCTTTGATCGGCATTGAACTCAGAGCTGATCAAGAAATTTTATGCTATATTGTATGTGTCTAGCAATGCAAATGATATGAGTACTTGGAATCTAGAGTGGATGATTCAAGTCCAAGTGTTTCGCATGTCCTTTCAAGAGTTCATGGAAATCATCAATATCCCACGTCACACTAGCCAGCAAGACAAGATCCATTTCCTTCCTGAAATGACTGATGAAGAGTTTGCAACTCTGCTTGATCCTTAAGTCACTGAAGATTATATGCCTCCCACTATTCAATTGAAGCATTTGGTATGCATGTCCAAGACTTGGTTTTATATATTTTCGAAGACTTTGCTGCCTTTCAGAAATGCCAATGAAGACTCCAACATTTCCCCCACTATCCGGCATGCAATATACAAGCTATCTCACGGCATGGTGTTTGACTTCAAATATTGTTTTCTCAGGACCATGGTCTCTACTGCTGAATTGCCATTCGCTTACAAGCCTTATGCTCCCTGGCTCCAAGCAGTATGCAAGTTTAGTCGTTCCGAAGACTTTGTTGCCGTCATCATTCGAAGCTTTATACTCCTCCTACAAGAGACACTTTGAATCTTTTGAGGCAGCCCAACAATCCTTTTAGTAGCTATGTTAGGCTTTGCCAGGAAGTAAATGAACGCAATCTGTCTGGGCATTCCATAAAGATTGTCATCACTTTGAGGTATCACTTCGCTCTCAACAGATGCTTGAAAATTTCATCGAAGAAAATCAACGCTAGATGCAGAAACAGATGGATGAAATCAATCGTGTTGGCAACATTGTTGTCAGTAACAATCAACATCTTTGTATGCTGGGAAGGAACTCATGGAAGGGATTGAGGAAATTTTATTCCCATACTCATCTGACCAAGGAACATTATTTCAAAGACTACCCTCATCTGTATCGCTCCTTCTCCAGAGATGAGCATGTTGACCGCCAGAATACGAAGATGCCCCCTCTAAAAAATATTGATGAAATCCTCTTCGTCAACGAGCCAGAACCGATCTACCCTGACAACGTCTCCGATGGTGATTCAATAACTTCTCATCATGAAGACGTCTTCGACAATAGCGACATCGACCTACTCGCTCCCGCTGATGATGATTATATTTTGCCCACATTCGAAGAAGAATCTTCAGGCGAATAATCTTCATCTGACGAGTCGTATCCGCGTGGTTCTGCTCAGCAGAGTCCTGGGACTCGTGATAACGCATAGGTTCTCTCGATTATCTTCACCATCATTTTAGTCCTATCATTGACAAACAGGGGGAGAATGATGCATCGATGATCTTAGTTTTCCCACATGGTTTGGGGTTCTGCTTCGCTGCTTGCTTACAACAAACTTTTCATTCATTTCGATATGGATGTACCTTAACTTGGTGATTGTGAAATGTCTGCTTACCTGTAATATTGATAACCCCCGTGCTTGCAAGTATTGTCTAAAGTCCTTTTATAGCAGGTGGTTATTATGCCTAAGTTCACAGGTCATTCGAGAGGATTGCACATCATTGGAATTTTATTTGGAACTGCAATCTTGCTTGCTAAGACATTTGGTTTTCTCTCCACCAATGAAAAAATAAATTGTGCATCTACTTTGAATCAATTTATCTTTGATGCATATATTCAGGGGGAGTAAAACTTCACATCTTAGAGATTGTTCTCATCACTACCCAAAAACTTCAATAATGTTATCGATGCTTGTTTTGTCAACAATAGTCCAAAAAGGGGGAGGCTGTATGAGCAAAGTTTTTCCATCATGTGTTTTGTAACATCCCAAATTTTCTAAATTCGGATGTTAATAGATCATCATATGCATGTCATGCTGGAGTTTTGCATTATTTGAATCTTATGAATATTTTAAACATTTTCCAACTTAAGGCAATTTTATTGGAGAGGATATAACATGAGTTATCCCCATTTTAAATAAAGTTGAAACGTGTTGAAAATATTTTTGGGTGTTTATAAACTATGTAATAGGAATTATAAATGACTCAAATTTATTTTTGGGATTTTTATAATTTTTATACGGAGTTTTTTGTTTAAAAGGTATTTATGAAAATTGCATAATAGCTCAAATAGTAATTTCGGCAAAAACAATTATTTTTTTATTTTTTTTAATGTTGTGACATTTTTAAAATTATTTTATTATTATTTAAAAATATTCTGCGTAGTCGGTTGACCAAATAAAAATTTAAAAAAACGAGTTGTCATTTTGGGCCTTCCAGCGGCCCAATCGATTATTCTACGCTGCGTGCGTTTTAAGTCCAATTCAGATTAGCAAAAAATCCGGGCTTATATATATTTTTTTGTTTTTCCAAACCCTAAAAAAATTCCGCCCGCGGGTCCTGCCGTCCCGCCGCCGGTCGCCACCGCCGTTGCCGGAGAATACACCGGCCACCACCGCGGTAAGCCGCCGCCGCCGCCCCGCCTCACCGCGTCACCGCCGCCCCACGCGCCGCGTCGCCGGTCGCCGCCGCCGGAGTGAACCGCCGCCACCGTCGGTTTGTGTCGCGCTGCCACGTCGGCCGTTGAATCTAAATCCAACGGCCCAGTTTAGATCGGGAGTTCTAGATCTGGTTTATTCCGTTTTTTTGGTTTTAGGGTTAGGGTTCTGGTTAACCGTTGGTTTGCTATTCGACGAACGGCCGCCGGACTGTCGTTCGCTCCGTAGCCAGGGACCCGGTCGTGATAGAAAGTTATTTTTATTCGCGAAGAGGCCATTTTTCACAGATTACACCCTAGAACCGTATTGGCTATATCTTTTAAACCGTAGCTCCGTTTTAGGTGATTCTTTTTGCATTGCGACCGTATTGAAGTCTAGTTTACAGTAAAATGTACTTTTCACTCTTACACTTTTTGAATTTGAATTTTGTACAGATTCAAGTTCAAACTTCAAGTGGTCGTATCTTTTAGACGGTGTATCCGTTTTCATCGATTCCAGTTGTGTTGGGATCGTCGTGACATGTAGATATCGTTTAGCTACTGTTTAGTTGGTTTTATTTCTGTTCATTTGATTCTTTTACTGTTGCTTTATTTATGTGTTGAATGTGTTATTGAATGCTATACTATTGATTGTGTAGATTATTTGGAGTGCAGAAAGGATTAGAAATAAGTGCTAGAGTACTTCAACACCTTTCAAGGCAAGTTACACTTTTGATTATGCACATCCTATGTTTCTATGCATGTGAAATAGTACTAACTTATGCTGAAACCTGGCAGGATAGCCATATGTTTCATTTGATCATAATATTCAACGTTGTCATTCTTGGTATTCTTGTTGTAACATCCCAAAATTCCCCGAATTTTGGAATGTTAATAAAATTAAATAGATAATGATTGTTTGCTTGATGTGTTTGAATTTCTCGGGGTTTTAAAAACTTTTTGGATTTTATTGAATATTAAAAAAAGAGGGAATAAAACGACTTTCCCTAATATTCATAATTGGTGTTTTTGGAATTTATTATTTAAAACAAAACCAACAAAACAAAACGAGAGAACGTAATATGACTCCTTCAACATATTAAAAGGTTGGAAAAAAATTTAAATCATTATTGGAATTCTTTTGAATATTCAAAACATTTTTCAACTCAAGGAAATTCATTTGAGAGGATATAAAATGACTTATCCCCTTTTTATAAAGTTGGAAAATATTTAGAATATTACTTTAAAGTTTTTAAAATTTATTATGAGTATTCTAAATAACTTTAGAATTATTTTTGGGATTTTATAATGCTAAGAGAGTTTTTATTTCATTGAACTGATTTATTAAATATTTTAAAAGAGTTGAAAAAGTATTCCATTGGGATATATTTTATTTTACCAAATTATTTATTGGTGTAACAATTTTAAAATTTATATTTTATTATTTAGAAATGGTTTCTCAATGCTTATGACCAAATAAAAATATTTTAAATAATTTATTGGATTTTATTTGATTTATGAAAAGTATTTTGTATTTAAGTAAAGTATTTAGAAAATGTTTTTATTTTTTTTAGTTTTTGGAAAATATTTTCATTGCATAATTTTCTTTGTAATATTTCATGAATTTAGAAATTTATTTCATATTTTTCTGATGAGTATTTATTTTTCACAATTATTTGAAGTTTCGGTTTTTAAAGAAAAAGGAAATCTGTAGCCCCGGCCCAGTAGCCTTTTTCCGCCTGCGAGCGCATTTCGAGCCCAAGTCGGACCCGTTGTTTTTTTTTGGTCTGCCTATAAATAGAAATTAGGAATAAGTTTTCTCAAAGTTTGCACACTTTTGAATTTGAATTTATTTAAAATTCAAATTCAAATTCCGGAGGCCGTATCTTTTAAACCGTTGATCCAAATCGAGTGATTCTTTTTGCGTTGGATCACTCTTGTCATGTACTTTCGGTCTATATCATGTGTACACAAACATTCAAATGTTTCTTGATCTGTTTCAAATTCAAATTCAACTATATTTTGCAATTGCTATGACCTGCGTTGTAGTCTTCCGTTTCACGTGATTCTTTTTGCATACCGGATCACTTGAGACATGTTATCGGTAAGATTGACACACTTTTCATGTGGACATGATATTCACGTTGAATACATAATGTCCATGATCACAATTCCTTACCGACGAATCTTTATCTGTTGACTCTCTCGAGTTCACTTCCACCGATCACCTTCGAGCACATCTACACCTCTGCACTTCAAAGCTTTTTGTTTTGTTGCTAAAACCTTTGTGTTTGTTTGTTGATCTTTGTTTATCTCGTTGTGATGTGATTGCTTATTCGAGTTCCTTCGTTTGCGATAGATTTCTCGGAGTGTGACGAGTAGAGTTGACTGGACCGTGAGAGCGAAGAACTTCACCGAATGGAAAAGGCAAGTTACACTTTGACCATACCTCAACCCATATTTTCTATTATGCATGTAGCAAATTATCACTCTATGCTTGTATAGGACTATATATTAGTTTTGATTTAAACCTAGTAGGATAGCCATATGTTCTGACCTTGTATTTTACTGTCGCCCTAGGATCGTGGTTGTTATATATTGCTATTGCTTTGTAGACGGGGATTGGTTGAGTTATCATTGAGCTATGTGAGGATTAATGACTTGACTAGAAAACTTAAATAGAAATCACCTCTGGGAGGGCAGGGAATGCATCCTGGGGGATCGTGCCTTCGATAAGGAGGGACCAGGGCTAAATGCTTCCCGAATGGTTGTTTTGATGGGAAACCGGGTGCGTCATGGTGACTACCCTCTGAACGCAGTGGGCGCCGTCCAGGCTCAAAAAGATCGGACAGACAGTGTGACTAGTAGCTTCCATGTACAACCACTGGCTATATGGGCTCTTGGTTAGATGAGTAAGTTGTGGGGAACCTGGCCCTGGTAGCTAGCTGATGTAGATATGATAGGTGTACCGGCTACCAAAGGGTGGAGGCAACCTCTTCTGAAAGACTATGTCTCAATCTTCGGGTTGAGTCCAGTGGGGAAAGTGTACAAACCTCTGCAGAGTGTAAAAACTGATCATGATTAGCCGTGTCCCCGGTTACGGACAACTTTGAGCAACTGGGCATTATTGTTGTTGGATGTTCTTGACAGATAATTCACCTTAATAAGAATTTGAGTGGGAACTTTTAATAAAGGGATGGTTGGAATTGGTGTAGCCCGATTCAACCATACTTAGGACTAGCAAGATAAATTAAAATTGGATTAGTTGTAGTATGTGAGGGAAAAATCAGCTTTCTGCAAAATAAAACCATAAGCCTTTCCTTTGACTTATCCTTGCATGTTGATGTAGGTCTGTTATATCCTTTTTCGTGTGACTTGCCGTACAAATCAGATGTACTGACCCGTTGTCGGGTTGTAACCTTAGGTGTTGCAGGATTGTATACAATGAGTAAGTGATGCGATGTAGGGTTACGATGTCTATACTCAACTTGCCGGTGGAGTTGGTGGACGCCACGAAGCTTATATTGTTTTCCGTTGTATTTTATTTGTAAGCTAACCTTGAGCTATGCAAGTATGCTTTATTGTAATACTGGATCTTCGATATAATATATATGACATGTGGTTTATTCTTGATATTACATCATGTACTGTGTGTGCTAGCTATTGATCCAGGGACTAGCACAGAATGCACAGAGACTTGGATTCCTTAGTGAATCGGGTCGTTACAGATGGTATCAGATCCCATGTTCACTGTAGGTCGTGACCCATGAAAAATGGATAGGAAAAGCCATAGGAACAAAAATATTTTATCACTCTTTGATTACTTACTCTCTTCACTAGTATTTCTCATCTATTATTCATCTTCTAAAACCCTCATCTTGTTTTACTATAAATACCCCTTTGAGTTGCTTACCCCTGAAGACAAGACATTTGAGAAGTGCATCGTCAACCTCGTGGATCAATTGAAGTTATGACCACAAGAACGAGAAGAATACCCTATGAGGATAAATAAGTTTTGACACTACGAGAGGAATCTTTAAGATCAGCTTAGCTGAGAAGGATGAAGCTGAGATTCAGACCACCACCTTTTATGTGAAGTTAGATGAACGAATTTTCGCATAGCATGATGAGATCGTATGTCTTGCACATATGACCTTACCCTTGGAGTTGTTTGTGTGTTTTGACTTTTGTGACTGTATTGTTTGTTGTTATGTGTTGTTGTTTGCGTGTAGGTGTTTTGCCTTATTCTTGTTTGTGTGCTTATGCTTGGTGCTATCTTTAGATTGTTTTCTTGTCTGTATCCTAGTTGCCCTAACCCTTGTTGTTTGGGCTCAATAGATGGAGTATGGAATAGGACTCGCCTTTTCTGGGGCGATGACAAGACTGAAGGTGGAGCAATGGATTCATAATATGGAGGAGAACATGGAGCTTAAGAAGGTTGGAAGTGAGGACATGGTCCACTATGTTGTCAAGTACTTTGTAGAAGAGGCTGCTACTTGGTGGACAATGCACCAAGCGATTGACGAATCATGAAGGAAGCTTACTTGGAAGGAGTTCACAAGCATTTTGTTGGGATCTCGCCTCGTCACCCCAATGAAAAGGACGGTAAGCCTTAATAGGCCTCGTGCCTGCTCAATTTTCGGAGAAACAGGACACTCCTACGAAGGACACCAAGATGGATGTCCCTTTTGTGAAGAAATTCACTGGGGCGAAGAATGTCCCACTCCTCAAATCACATGTTTTGTGTGCGAAGGAAATAACCATTACCCCCTCAGTGTCAATTTTTCATCGTGACACAACAAGTGTTTCAACATCAAAAAGAAGGAATGAAGAAAGTTATCCAGGAGTTGAAGGAAGCACCCATGAAGAAGAAAAAGAAGGACATCAGCCAAATTCAGCGTTTCCGGTGCAGGAATATGGGACATTACGCCAACATGTGTCCAGAATTGAAGGGAAAGAAGAGGTTGTGAACGCGGAAGCAAGGATGCTGACTCGAGGAAGCTTATGTTTGGCAATTGGAGGACAGACGTTCATAGGTGTGCACTAAGTGTACGAGGGTACCTTTTAATGTTAGCTGGAGATGTGGATCGGTGCATGTTTGCTATGGTTGAACTAGATGTATTATGTCATGTTTTGTTTTGTTAAGTTTTGTCTTATACCCTGTGGCCCTCATATGTATTTGATTGATGTCGTGTGTTGTCCTTTGTGTCTCTTCTATGCGAGTAGAATAAGTTTACGTTTCATTAGACCCCATCTATTTAGTATGCTTCAAGAATGAAGAAGACACAACAACAAGAAGAATAAGTTGGCAAGTGACTCGACGATACAAAGATTCGTCGACAATTCAAAACTGAAGCTACCGCCATGGAAGACCCGAAGACCTGAAGACTTGAAGATCTGGAAGATTCAAAGTTTCTACCGTTAGATCGTTTTTGTGAGCTGTCATCTCTGGTGTTTTACTGACAGCTACACATCAAAACTTATTTACAAAACTAGTGTGATGTTTGTATGGGTATCTCTCTCTATCTCTCTCTCTACCTCGCTATCTACAGTCTATTTCCTCTCATCCTGAAGGAGTTACTACAATGGATGCTAATGTCAAGATTGGAATAAAGATGATGCAACCAATGCCAAGTTCAAAGTTAACCCCGTGTGCCAGGATCTTACAACAAGCAAGCACAATATTGCTGAAGGAAGAACCCTCGAAGAAGTTGTAGTCCACCAGTACACGTTTTATAGCAGGCTACGTAAACCTGAGTGTAGTGAAGAAACGATAGAGGTTTGGTTGGCTTGCAGAACCATGGATTTATCTAAACCCAGTTCATGATCAAGAGGAAATTGCTGCAATGCTTGTGAGGATGACCGAGTGTTAGATTGCGAGATTCTCTAAACCATATACAAGGTAATGATTTGGGTGCGGAATGGATTGGCCCCCATGACGACTACTCTTATTATTCGCTCTTGATATGTGAGATAGTAAATCTCGAGTGACTTACCTACAGCAGAGAGACGACGATGTTAAACCTGAGCCATAGAATGGTACCATGTGTGACCCCTGTAGGAGATTACCGGTTGTGTTATACGGTGAGTATGGACCAAGACCATTTGTTGCAGGTATCCCGTAGAAGTATTCTTGTTGACCACTAAGAGAGTATCGATAGTTGCTTAGTATTGGAGCCTGACCGTCAGCTATGAAGTCTCAGTACTTGGAGGACCCGTCTTTTGGATGCGGTGTTCAGGACAACAACGGAGTATATGAATTATTCGGAGGATATAGTCAAAGGAGTATCATCCTTGAAGATCAGTGGATTGGGAAGTTCAATCCCTTGCTAAGGAATGGAAACCTCAAAGGAGGAATTCTTGAAACCTCGAAGACCGAAGGTGAAATCTTTACTAAGGAGGTCATTGATGGAGCAAGATTTTGAAGACCACGTCGCATTCCTTTTAAGGGTGGTAGCACCCTAGCTCATCGGAGGATCGGTGGACTGTCATGAAGACCCAAACCCTAACCTTTCTTTCTAGCCTTCTCGAATCTCGAGGAAGATTCCTTTTAAGGGTGGTAGTGTGTAACATCCCAAAATTCCCCGAATTTTGGAATGTTAATAAAATTAAATAGATAATGATTGTTTGCTTGATGTGTTTGATTTTCTAGGGGTTTTAAAAACATTTTGGAGTTTATTGAATATTAAAAAGAGAGGGAATAAAAGGACTTTCCCTAATATTCATAATTGGTGTTTTGGGAATTTATTATTTAAAACAAAACCAACAAAACAAAACGAGAGAAGGTAATATGACTCCTTCAACATATTAAAAGGTTGGAAAATATTTTAAATCATTATTGGAATTCGTCTGAATATTCAAAATATTTTTCAACTCAAGGAAATTCATTTGAGAGGATATAAAATGACTTATCCCCTTTTTATAAACTTGGAAAATATTTAGAATATTACTTTAAAGTTTTTAAAATTTATTATGAGTATTCTAAATAACTCTAAAATTATTTTTGGGATTTTATAATGCTAAGAGAGTTTTTACTTCATTGAACTAATTTATTAAATATTTTAAAAGAGTTGAAAAAGTATTCCATTGGGATATTTTTATTTTACCAAATTATTTATTGGTGTAACAATATTAAAATTTATATTTTATTATTTAGAAATGGTTTGTCCATGCTTTTGACCAAATAAAAATATTTTAAATAATTTATTGGATTTTATTTGATTTATGAAAAGTATTTTATATTTAAAGAAAGTATTTAGAAAATGTTTTTATTTTTATTTACCTTTTGGAAAACATTTTCATTGCATAATTTTCTTTGTATTATTTCATGAATTTAGAAATTTATTTCATATTTTTCTCATGAGTATTTATATTTCCAAAATTCTTTGAAGTTTCGGTTTTTAAAGAAAAAGGAAATCTGTAGCCCCGGCCCAGTGGCCTTTCTCCGCCTGCGAGCGCATTTCGAGCCCAAGTCGGACCCGTTGTTTTTTTTTCTGGTCTGATAAATAGAAATTAGGATTTCTATTTATTCTTTTCTTTTTATTTCCAAATAAAAAAACGAAGCCCTAGCTGCGGGACCCGCGGGCCGCCGCCGCCGGGCCCCGCCACGCCGGAGTGCGCGCCGCCCGCGCCGGCCCCGGCGCACCGCCGTCGCGCCCGCCGCCCCCTCGCCGCGAGCCGCCCCAGCCCCGCTCGTCGCCGCGCTCCGCCCCGGCTGCCGTCGCCGCCACGAGGCCGGAGCTCGCCGGAGCCGCCCGCCGCCGCCACCAGCGGCCAGGCCGACGCGGCCACGCCGCCGCCCGCGCCCTTCTGCGCCGCCTCCCCTCAGCCTCCAGTCGCCGCATGTGCCGCCCCACGTCTCCGACCGGCCACGAGCTCGCCGGAAACTTCCCTCGCCGGAGTTGCTCCGGCCTGATCCGCCGCCAGGGACCCGATCGCTTTTTCCGAAGAAAGTTTAATTGCGGATAGGTCCTTTTGGCAGAAAACACCCCGGCACCGTACACGCAACATCTTCTACACCGTGCGTCGGATTGAGGTGAAATTTTTTGCTACACGCTCGTGTTGTTCTGTACTTTAGCATGGAATAAGTTTTTTCACACTTTTGAATTTGAATTTATTTCAACTTCAAATTCAAATTCCGGAAGCCATATCTTTTAAACCGTTGATCCAAATCGAGTGATTCTTTTTGCGTTGGATCACTCGTGTCATATACTTTCGGTCTATATCATGTGTACACAAAAATTCAAATGTTTCTTGATCTGTTTCAAATTCAAATTCAACTCAATTTTGCAATTGCTATGACCTGCGTTGTAGTCTTCCGCTTCACGTGATTATTTTTGCATATCGGATCACTTGAGACATGTTATCGGTAAGATTCACACACTTTTCATGTGGACATGATATTCACCTTGAATTCATAATGTTCATGATCACAATTCCTTACCGATGAATCTTTATCTGTTGACTCTCTCGAGTTCACTTCCACCGATCACCTTCGAGCACATCTACACCTCTGCACTTCAAAGCTTTTTCTTTTGTTGCTAAAACCTTTGTGTTTCCTTATTGATCTTTGTTTGTCTCGTTGTGATGTGATTGCTTATTCGAGTTCCTTCGTTTGCGATAGATTTCTCGGAGTGTGACGAGTAGAGTTGACTGGACCGTGAGAGCGAAGAACTTCACCGAATGGAAAAGGCAAGTTACACTTTGACCATACCTCAACCTATATTTTCTATTATGCATGTAGCAAATTATCACTCTATGCATGTATAGGACTATATATTAGTTATGATTTAAACCTAGTAGGATAGCCATATGTTCTGACCTTGTATTTTACTGTCGCCCTAGGATCGTGGTTGTTATATATTGCTATTGCGTTGTAGACGGGGATTGGTTGAGTTATCATTGAGCTATGTGAGGATAAATGACTTGACTAGCAAACTTAGATAGAAATCACCTCTGGGCGGGCAGGGAATGCATCCTGGGGCTCGTGCCTTGGATAAGGAGGGACCAGGGCTATATGCTTCCCGAATGGTTATTTTGGTGGGAAACCGCGTGCGTCATGGTGACTACCCTCTGAACGCAGTGGGCGCCGTCCAGGCTCAAAAAGATCGGACAGACAGTGTGACTAGTAGCTTCCATGTACAACCACTGGCTATATGGGCTCTGGCTTAGATGAGTAAGTTGTGGGGAACCTGGCCCTAGGAGCTAGCTGATGTAGATATGATAGGTGTACCGGCTACCAAAGGGTGGAGGCAACCTTTTCTGAAAGACTATGTCTCAATCTTCGGGTTGAGTCCAGTGGGGAAAGTGTACAAACCTCTGCAGAGTGTAAAAACTGATCGTGATTAGCCGTGTCCACGGTTACGGACAACTTTGAGCAACTGTGCATTATTTTTGTTGGATGGTCTTGACAGATAATTCACCTTAATAAGAATTTGAGTGGGAACTTTTAATAAAGGGATGGTTGGAATTGGTGTAGCCCGATTAAACCATACTTAGGACTAGCAAGATAAATGAAAATTTGATTAGTTGTAGTATGTGAGGGAAAAATCAGCTTTCTGCAAAATAAAACCATAAGCCTTTCCTTTGACTTATCCTTGCATGTAGATGTAGGTCTGTTATATCCTTTTTCGTGTGACTTGCCGCACAAATCAGATGTACTGACCCGTTGTCGGGTTGTAACCTTCGGTGTTGCAGGATTGTATACGACAAGTAAGTGATGCGATGTAGGGTTACGATGTGTATACTCAACTTGCCGGTGGAGTTGATGGACGCCACGAAGCTTATATTTTTTTCCGTTGTATTTTATTTGTAAGCTAGCCTTGAGCTATGAAGGTATGCTTTATTGTAATACTGGATCTTCGATGTAATATATATGACATGTGGTTTATTCTTGATATTACATCATGTACTGTGTGTTCTAGCTATTGATCCAAGGACTAGCACAGAATGCACAGAGACTTGGATTCCTTAGTGAATCGGGTCATTACACTTGTGTTATGTGATTGTGTGCTTACTGTTGTTATGATAGACATGGGGTGAACTTTGTGTTATTCAAATGGGATGTGACAACATTATTATTAGTAAAATAGTAACTTGCAATTGAGGTACTGTAGAGTGGTATTGCATCCCGAGGGCTCTGTAATATTCACGTACGATTGTTTGTGTGGTATTGCACCCTGAGGGCTCTGCGATGTTCACTTTGTGTCTAGGTAGTGGCACTGTATCCTGTGAGCTCTACAGTGTTCATGATAGGGTGATGTTGCATCCTGATGGCTCTGTAACAGTCACGAAGGTGTTTGTAGTAGCATCGTATCCTGAGGGCTCTATGATGTTCACGAATAGGAGGTACATGTGCTATTGTATCCTGAGGGCTCTACAATACTCACGAAACCATGATCCCGAGGGCTCTCATGGCTGCCATTAGAAATCCTATGATCCTGAGGGCTCTCATAGGCGGTTTAGTTAGATGTTGTCCTTTGTGGGTTGATATTAACTTAAGATGAGAAAAATGTTGAGTAGTAAGTAGAAGTAGGTGAATACCAAATTTATGTACAACAAACCAAGCTTGATTCATGTTCTTGATTTGAAATTAGTTGTAGGATTGCTTTATCACTTGTGTTACTTGCCGTACAAATCAGATGTACTGACCCGTGTTCGGGCTGTAACCTTCGTGTTTCAGGTTTCTCATAAGATTAGTGTGGTATGTTAGGGTTGCGAGTCTACACTCAGCATGTCGCTTGTGGATGTTGATGGGACTCCTCTCTACTAGTTTTGCTTCCACTATAGTTATATTGAATAAGCTAGCCTTGAGTTATGCAAGTTGTTAATTGTTTGAATTCTGGATCATACGATGTAATAATGATGCACTTGTACTTTGGTATACATCTATTACTGTGTGTGCTAGCGAGTTCGATCTAGGTACTAGCACTTGAGCACAGAGACTCCGATTCTAAGTGAATTTGGTCGCTACAAATGGTATCAGAGGAGTGTGTTGACTGTAGGTCGTAGCCCTAGAAAATGGTTTAGAAAATCCGTAGGAGTGAAAATTCTACTTTGCAACTTTTTTCTACTTATTAGTCCTTACCCTCGTATTCATATGTTCATTCATTGTTGACTATCTTCTCTTTTAAATTGTAGATGACCCTTCGAGTCATATTAGTGTTATATGAGAAAGATTAGTTGGCAGACCACCATTTTATGATAATTTTATCGTTATGCGTCTAGTTGATCTTAGGATTGTTTGTGCTTGTGTGGCTTGGGTGTTTGTTGGAGCTTGATTGTTATTGTGTGCTTATGGGTAGTGATTCCTCTTATACCTGTTTCTATCTAAACCTTACCTCTGCTCACCCACCAGATCTCGCCGAGACGTGATCCTACGGGCAATGGGAACAACAACAGTGAGGTGCCAGCATACATGAAACAGTTGCTTCAGGGACAAGCTCGGTTGATTAAGTTGCTCACTCAGGACATGGGCAATAACAACAACAATGCGCCACCACCACCGCCGCCACATGTGGACACACTCACTAGGTTCTTGAGGTTGAATCCTCAGAGGTTCTCTATCACTCCTGAACCTATTGTGGCGGATGATTGGATTCTCTCAGTTAATAGGAATATGGACACTGTTGGCTGCACGGATGCTGAGAGGGTGAGGTTTGCCTCACATTTGTTGGAGGGTCCTGCCGCAGCATGGTGGGACAACTATTTGGTGACTTATCACATTGACACCATCACGTGGGCGCAGTTTCAAGCTGCCTTTCGCGCCGCACATGTCTCTGCAGGCGCCATGGCCTTGAAGAAGAAGGAGTTTCGCAGCTTGCACCAGGGAGGTCGCACAGTGGTGGAGTATGTGGAGGAGTTCAACAAGCTCGCACGCTATGCTCCCAATGATGTCAATACTGATGCAGCCAGGCAGGATAAGTTCTTGGAGGGTCTCAACGATTAGTTGGGAGTTCAGTTGACTGTGGCCACCTTTGCAAATTTCCAGGAGCTTATTGATAGGGCTATTGTACTTGAGGGAAAGCACCTCGCCATAGAAAATGGCAAAAGGAAATACAACAACAATGACAAGTATAACTCAGGAGTTCAGCAGAAGCCTCGTACTACATCAACATACCCTGATGTGCATAATGAACAGAGTAAGCACAATGTCCATGGATATAACTCAAATGGAGGGGACGCCAATCAACCACACACCCCTTCGACGCACACGGCGGATGTGAGAAAAAGTAGTCTGTTTCAATTGCAAGAGGCCTGGACATTATGCAAGAGACTGCACTGAACCAGCTAGTGGGAATGGGTATTCTGGAGAAAAGAAGCCTGATCTTTTTGAAAGAGAGCATGTGAATCATGTCAATGTGGGGAAATCTGGACGAGAGAGGTGTGATCATGTGGAGAGAGGATATGTGAATTATGTCAATGTCGGAAGTATCTATAAAGCATCAAACTCGAAATCTGGTAAAATTCTAATCAAGTCCCGGTATTGTGGTCATTCCTTACAGTAATCGTGCATCACATTTCTCATATCAAGTTGAAAAGAGGCATGGAATTGCCATAAGGGGTTTGATTTCGGATTTCTCTAGATACCAATCTTTAACCATTGCTAGCCAACTCGAATCTCGAGGACGAGATTCATTTTAAGGGGGGTAGATTTGTCACATCCCAAATTTTCTAAATTCAAATGTTAATAGATCATCATATGCATGTCATGCTGGAGTTTTGCATTATTTGAATCTTATGAATATTTTAAACATTTTTCAACTTAAGGCAATTTTATTGGAGAGGATATAACATGACTTATCCCCATTTTAAATAAAGTTGAAAAGTGTTGAAAACATTTTTGGGTGTTTATAAATTGTGTCATAGGAATTATAAATGACTCAAATTTATTTTTGGGATTTTTATAATTTTTATACGGAGTTTATTACATAAAAGGTATTTATGAAAACTGCATAATAGCTGAAGTATTAATTTCGGCAAAAACAATTATTTTTATTATTTTATTTTATTGTTGTGACTTTTTAAAATATTATTATATTATTTAAAAATGTTCTGCGTAGTTGGTTGACCAAATAAAAATTAAAAAAAAACGAGTTGTCCTTTTGGGCCTTCCAGCGGCCCAGTCGGTTATTCTACGCCGCACGCGTTTTGAGTCCAATTCGGATTAGAAAAAAATATTTTTCCGGGCTTATATATATTTTTTCAATTTTTCTGTTTTTCATTTTTCCAAACCGTAAAAAAAATTCCTCCCGCGGGTCCCGCCGAGAGGAGCCGCCGCCGCCGATCGCCACCGCCGTCGCCGGAGAAGACGTCGGCCACCACCGCGGTAAGTCGCTTCCGCCCCGCCGCCCCTCGCGTCGGGCCGCGTCGCGCCGCGTCGCCGCTGGCCTTCGCCCGAGTGAGCCGCCGTCGGTTTGTGCCGCGCCGCCACGTCTACCGTTGGATCTAAATCCAACGGCCCAGTTTAGATCGGGAGTTCCAGATCTGGTTTATTCCCTTTTTCGGTTTTACGGTTAGGGTCCGGTTAACCGCCGGTTCGCTATTCGACGAACGTTCTCCGGACTGTTCACCGGAGAGGATGCCGTTCGCTCCGTAGCTAGGGACCCGGTCGCGACAGAAAGTTATTTTTATTTGCGAATAGGCCCTTTTTCACAGATGACACCCTAGAACGGTATTGGCTATATCTTTTAAACCGTAGCTCCGTTTTAGGTGATTCTTTTTGCGTTGCGGCCGTAGTGAAGTCTATTTTACAGTTGAATGCACTTTGCACTGTTACACTTTTCGAATTTGAATTTCGTACAGATTCAAGTTCAAACTTCCGGTGGTCGTATCTTTAGACGGTGTATCCGTTTTCGTCGATTCCAGTTGTGTTGGGATCGTGGTGACATGTAGATATCGTTTAGCTACTGTTTAGTTGGTTTTATTGTTGTTCATTTGATTCTTTTACTGTTGCTTAATTTATGTGTTGAATGTGTTATTGAATGCTCTACTGTTGATCGTGTAGATTGTTTGGAGTGCAGAAAGGATCGGAAATAAGTGCTAAAGTACTTCAACACCTTTCAAGGCAAGTTTCACTTTTGATTATGCACATCCTATGTTTCTATGCATGTGAAATATTACTACCTTATGCTGAAACCTGGCAGGATAGCCATATGTTTCATTTGATCATAATATTCAACGTTGTCATTCTTGGTATTCTTGTGTTATGTGATTGTGTGCTTAGTGTTGTTATGATAGACATGGGGTGAACTTTGTGTTATTCAAATGGGATGTGACAACATTATTATTAGTAAAATAATAACTTGCAATTGAGGTATTGTAGAGTGGTATTGCATTCTGAGGGCTCTGTAATATTCACGTACGATTGTTTGTGTGGCATTGCACCCTGAGGGCTCTGCGATGTTCACTTTGTGTCTAGGTAGTGACATTGTATCCAGAGAGCTCTACAGTGTTCACGATAGGGTGATGTTGCATCCTGAGGGCTCTGTAACGGTCACGAAGGTGTTTGTAGTCGCATCGTATCCTGAGGGCTCTATGATGTTCACGAATAGGAGGTACATGTGCTATTGTATCCTGAGGGCACTACAATACTCACGAAACCATGATCCCGAGGGCTCTCATGGCTGCCATTAGAAATCCTATGATCCTGAGGGCTCTCATAGGCGGTTTAGTTAGATGTTGTCCTTTGTGGGTTGATATTAACTTAAGATGAGAAAAATGTTGAGTAGTAAGTAGAAGTAGGTGAATACCAAATTTATGTACAACAAACCAAGCTTGATTCATGTTCTTGATTTGAAATTAGTTGTAGGATTGCTTTATCACTTGTGTTACTTGCCGTACAAATCCGATATACTGACCCGTGTTCGGGCTGTAACCGTGGTGTTGCAGGTTTCTCAGAAGATTAGTCTGGTATGTTAGGGTTGCGAGTCTACACTCAGCATGTCGCTTGTGGATTTTGATGGGACTCCTCACTACTAGTTTTGCTTCCTCTATAGTTATGTTGAATAAGCTAGCCTTGAGCTATGCAAGTTGTTAATTGTTTGAATTCTGGATCATACGATGTAATAATGATGCACTTGTACTTTGATATACATCTATTACTGTGTGTGCTAGCGAGTTCGATACAGGGACTAGCACTTGAGCACAGAGACTCCGATTCTAAGTGAATTTGTTCGCTCCATGTTTTTTGGGATACAGGGCAGAAAACACAAAATTTTCATACCTATGATACCCGAACCCAAGATCTATGCTATGGCGATGTAAAGTAACGGAGGGAATCGGATTTCATACCTTTGAAGACCGAAAGAGGGAAACGTTCTTGCGAGCGTGGCTGGCGTAGACTCGGAACTACGACCTCCCTGTCGTGTGGAAGACCACCGGCGATGGAGACTCCCGGTTAACCTCCATCGATGAATTAGCACCACAGGTGTAGTTCCTCAAAGAAACTATACACGTACAATACAATCGATGTTTCCTCCGGGCCCTGAACCAAGCGAGCAGCGGAAGAAAGACGGATTCGGCGCCCGACTCCGGCAGAGCGACGACCTGCTATGGTGGAGAACTCCAAACCAGGTGCAAACTCCAAACAAGGGGAGTCCGCTCTAGGTAGGAGAAGGAGAGGGAGAGAGATTTATGTGTGTTGGAAAAAGGGGGTGTATCCCTCCTTATATAGGCCAATGGGGTGCCATCCTCCAACCCTCCCCAATGTGGGACTAAACCCCCAAGGGGGGAGGTGCGCCAGCCAGGGAGGGGGGATGGGGGCCACCCTTGGCGCCAAGCCCAACGGGGGAAATCCCCTCCTCCCCTAATGGGCCCATATGGCCAATTAAGCCTTTTTCCGCTTTTTAATTAATTTAATTATATTTTAATATTTAATTCAGATAATTAAATAATAAAAAATTAATAAATAAAATTAAACTTTATTTGGAACCTTTCAAAATATCCAGAACGACTTCCGTTCTCTCTCGGAACTATTCCGGTGATATCTCGTATTTCACCGATAATCCCGAATCTATCTCAATGCATCGGTTGCACCTTAAGTGTAGCACCCTACGGTCCGGGAAACAGCAGACATGATCGATACACTCTCTTTGATTAATGACTAGTCAGTTGGACCTGGTTACAATCCTTGATAGCCCCTGTGCTTCCATCGAATGAACTTCAATCGCTTTTGGAAACCGTTAACGATACGACTTGATCCCTTTGTCCAGCGGTACTTTGTTTGTCCGAGGTTTGATCGTCGATATCCAACATACCGAGTTCACACCTCGTTCACAAAAAACAAGTTTACTCGTCCGTGCCTATTGCATCTCTTGTGACCTAGTCACTTGCTTGCAAGCTATTAATGCATTATCACCGAGTGGGCCCAGAGTACCTGTCCGTCACTTGGACTGACAAATCCCGCTCTGATCTATTAACATACTCATCAACCATCTATTTCGGAATACCCAAAGTACATCTTTATGACCAGCATATTTCAGTCAGGCGATGGTGATACGGTGAGGATCTCTCACTCCTCGTTGGTTACCCCAAGTGGAAGGTGAGATGTAGCGTAGCAGCAAATTTCCCTCGGTAAAGATACCAAGGTTATCGAACCAGTAGGACTCCAAGAGATACAAGAAGGTGTCATGGCGCTTGACGTGGACCTGCACACAGATACAAATAACTTTGCTCCCAACGAGTTCCTCCGGCCATGCTGTTTACAAAGGATCAACGCAAGAGATAATAATAGTGGCAACTGAAAGTAAAGACTAAAAGTAAATTGAAGGTGTAAACAATCATATGAAGATGGACCGGGGTCCCGTGATTTTCACTAGTGATGTCTCTCTCCCAAAAGACAATAAAAGTGCTAGCGAAGTTAAACAAATCACAGTTGGGCAATTGACAGGATTATTAAGGCACCGCAATGCTAACTATGCTACAAAGAAAGGAAGGGCTCAAAAGCAATGGGCAGTACGCCAAGGTAAGTAGACCGAAATCCATCTGCATCTACTACGAATCATCCACCTTGAGATATCTATCCAGAACATCTCCCTGGTATTAAGTTGCGAATCCCACCCAAAGTGTAAATCCAAAGCAACAGACAACTGCATTAAAAGAACTTTGCGTAAAGTAAACAATCCTTGCATCCGCGGATACAAGCACCGTTGTTTTATCCCTGGTGGCAACAGCACATCCCCTAGTCTCATTTTTCTGTCACACAAGCTAGACATCAAGGGGCTGAACCCACAATCAAGCATAACGCTCCCTCTTGGAGTTGCAACAAAATACTTGGCCAAAGTAAAATACGGCAACGGAGAACATGCAAGAACCAAATATATTACTCATCACAATCTGAACATAGTCTCATAATCCATCAGATCCCATCAAACTCAGCATAGCAACGGCAGAAAATTACAAAGGTGCCTCGATCATGTGAGGCAACTCACGAGGTCTCGAAAGTGGAGGCACAAAGAGGGGAGAGGAACATCACATAGCTACTGGTCACAGACCCATGGTCCAGGGGAAACTAATCACGGTACATACGGGAGGTGTCCATGGCTATGAATGGTCTCCCAGAGGGGGTAGCTTCTCCCGGCAGGGTGCCGGAGCTGCTTCTCCAGGCAGCCCCGATCTTGAAGCGGCGGCGGCGGCGGTACAGAGGAGAGATCGCGGAAAACAGATCGATATTAGGGGTTTCCACCCTGAGGGCTAAATATAGGCGGAGGGGGTGTCGAGGGGACCCACCAGGCAGCCAGGAGGCCTCCTGGCGCGGCCTAGGGTGGGGCCGCGCTAGGGACCCTCCTGGTCTCCTGGTGGTGGCCCCCCTCCACTGCCTTGGTTATTCCGGAAGCTTCTGGGCCGCTAATTTCTTATCTGATTTTTCCGGATTTTTTGGAGCACTTTTAATGGCCGGAAAACCTGAAATACAAAAACAGCAGAAAACATCAACTGGCAGCTGGGTGCAATGGGTTAATAGATTAGTCCAAATATGCTCAAAAGTGTATGAAAGTTCAAGCAAAACATGACAAAGTCACACAAAACATGCATGGAGCAAGCAGAAATTATAGATACGTTTGGGACGTATCAACATCCCCAAGCTTAATTCCTGCTCGTCCTCGAGTAGGTAAATGATAACAAGCATAATTTCCATGGTGACATTCCACACAACCATATAAGAACTTTGTAAGTAAAGCAATCAAAGCATGCAATTCAATTCAAGTCATAACAGGCAAGAGTCTATATTAGCATTGACACAAGCAACAAAAGAACAAAAGGTGCAAGAGCTCTCGTTGTCCGTGACTCGAATGCCTCCAGATGGTGTTTGCGTGCAAGCAGGGGACTGGGAAAAAGATAGAAAAAAGGTTGTTGAGAACAACTATCTACTAAAGTTTCACACTTGGTCTCCTTCGGATTCTTATCTTGACTCGTCCCCAGACCACTAGCCAGGTACAAGTCAAACTGATCCACTCCCTTTCGATATTTTGAGCACTCATGCAATGGATGAGCGTGAGCAAGAAAGTTGACACCTATAAGGCGAAACAGAAAGAAGGTGGAGGAAGAAGACAAAAAGGTGTGGAAGGCTCACATCAATGAGGACAATCATAGGCGAGAGAAGGCCATATGATAGATATGATGTGAGGAGTAGGGATTGCCATGCAACGGATGCACATGTGATCTAAAAGCTCTCCAAGGGAACTAGTGGGGGTGCATCTAACTTGCTTGCTCAAGAAGACCTAGATCTCGTTTGAGGAGGCTCATCATTGGAATATACTAGCCAAGCTCTATAGTGTGAAGGTCCCCACATAGCTATATACATGAATGATGATCTCTATGGAGTACAAGGGATAGAAGATGAAGTACTAGTGTGGATCTCTCAAAAGGAATAGTAGTGTGCCCCCTTCTCTCTTTTTATTTTTCTTTTTCTTTTTTTTCTTTTTTTGTATTTTTTGGTGGCCTCAATGGCTCTTTCTATTTAACTCTCATTTGTCCTCTTTGGGATCTTTTGATTTTGTCCTCTTTGGGATCTTTTCCTCACTTTAGGGGCAACACTCTATATTTTACAAGAATATAGGAGATATTTCACACTTTACAAAGGTACTCACATAAAGAAGATATAACTATCATGATGCAAAGGTATGACATGAGGATCAAGTCATGAAAAGATGGATGTTGCATGGCAATGTATCTCGGAAAGGCTATGGAAATGCCTTGTAGGTAGGTATGGTGGTTGTTTTGAGGAAAAATATAAGGAGGCTTATGATGACAGAGTGTATCGTGCCAAGGGTTTGGATGCACCGGCGAAGTATGCGCCAACTCTCAGGGTGAGAAAGGGCAATGCACGGTACCGAAGAAGCTAGAAAAATTATAGGTGGGTGGAAGTGTCAACTTTCGAATTCTCACATTAGTCCGAAGAACTCATGCACTTATTATCGGTAACTCTCAATCTAATCAGGAGGTTCACAAAGAGACAAGTACCCCGAGGAGGAGTGTATGGGGGTTTGGTTATCCTTGCGCATCCTCGACTCATGGTACGTGAGTGTACTCTAATATTCGAACCCCCCAGAGGTTAGTGATCCATCTAGTAGCTAGAGTTCTCAACAGGGGTTTTTGGTTTTCAAAAAACACACGGATTGCCCAAAATACGACATCTATCACTAATAGGCTTGAGCTCTTGACACCAAAAGTTCAAACATAACTCTAGTCAATACCTCAAAACTATTGCAAGTTACTACTACAAAGAGAAAAGCAACTTCAACTACCTACTTCTAGTCAAGACACAAAACTCAGTGCAACAGGAGAACTCTCTAACAAGATAAAACATGCAACCTATAGAAAGTTCAACCTAAAACAAAAGAAAATCTCTAGAAAAAAAACTAAAGCACTACAACTAAACAGAGCAGCAGCTAAGAGAAGAAAAAGAACAACTCACAGCTAAAAGAATAAGCATGCAAATCCTATGAGGAGTTCTAATTAAGGCGCGGCGTGTAATTCTCCCACTCAAAAGAGTAAGTTGGGATCTAACTTGTTACTACAGCAAACAAAGCAAAAACAAACCTAGAAAAGTAAAGAGCGAGACGCTCCAAGTATAGCAGATAACGCATGAAGTGATAAAAATATAGTGCAACGAGAGACGAACTGATAATTGTTGATGAAGAAGGGGATGCACGGGGGCATCCCCAAGCTTAGACGCTTGAGTATCCTTGAATATTTATTGGGGGTGCACATGGGGGCATCCCCAAGCTTGAACGCTTGACACTTCTTAATCTTCTTTCATCATCTTCCATCACGCGCTTGAAAACTCTCTTCATACATAACTCATTGTACACTGATTAGAGAGGTTAGTACCCTATTAAAATAATTTTTCCTTTGCTGGAAATAAAGATAATCTTGAATATCTACTGTTTCTTAAGATTGCCAAAAAGTTTGTGCAACGAAAAAGCAAGCTTAAGGTTTGAAAAAGTAAGGAGAGACAAAATGTGGCAGAATTTGTGAAAAACAGAACAGCAAATAGAAAGAAATTTTTAGGGGTACTTCTGCAACTCAAATAAAGAAATTCAGAACATATGAAAGTTCCGTAATTGTATATAGCGCGCTGTGTAAAAAAATTCAGCCCAAAAAGATGAACTGGGATTTTTCCATGTTTTTTCTAGTCACGAGGACATAATCTGTTTTATGGACAGCATGTCACAACTTTCACTTCCCTTGTCGTATGAGGCTATAAAAGGCACAAAGCTTGAAAAGTAAAGATACAATGATGTTTCTATAGTAGTAACAATCATCAAGACCACTAAGAACAGAAGAAAAGCAAAAAAGAAAAACCTAAATTCGTTGCGGGCTGCCTCCCAAAAGCGCTTCTTTAAAGCCATTAGCTAGGCTTAAAGAAGAACATCAAGTTTTTTCAAGAGAATAACTAGCCCGTGTGATGGACTCAAAAGGTAACTTAATCTTTTTCCTAGGGAAATGTTCCATCCATTTATTGAGAGGGAATTGGAATTTGATATTCCCCTCTTTCATGTCAATAACATCACCAACTGTGCGAAGAAAAGGCGTCCCAAAATAATTGGACAAGAAGGTTCACATTCAATTTCCATAATAGTAAAATCAACGCGAACATAATTGTCATTGAAAATGATAAGAACATCTTCGATCTTCCCCAAAGGTTTCTTTACGGAAGAATCAACAAGATGAACACCAAAAGAACAAGGATCAAAAGGTTTCAATTCAAGCATATCATACATTCTTTTTGGCATAACAGAGGTACTCGCTCCAACATCACAAAGAGCATAACTAGAAAAGTTATTTAATTTGATTTTTATCATAGGATCCCAACCATCTTCTAGCTTCCTAGGTATGGAGGCTTCTAATCTAAGCTTCTCCTCCCTAACTTTGATTAGAGCATTGGTGATATGCTCTGTGAAGGCAAGATTAAGTGTGCTAGTGTGGGGGTCTCTAGACATCTTGTGTAGGAAACCAATAACTTCAGGTAAAATGCAGTTGTCAAAGGATAGGTCACTACTATCTATCAAGGAGGTAGTGATATCATTTAAGCTCACTTGTTTGAAAGCCTCTATGTTCATAGAGGTTTCTTCATTTATGGTTGAGGTGGTAGCATCACCATTGATAGGTCCAGTGGGACTAGGGGTGTGATGGGTGCTAACTGTTTGGACATCCTCAACTACTTGGATAGTGGCTATTGTGTGGTAGGTAGGAAGGCTCTTAATTCTATCCTCTTCCTCTTTTTATCTAGCCCATCTTTCTTTAAGTTTAGCCATCATCCTAATGTTTTCATTGATTTGTAACTAGATAGCATTAATAGGAGTGACCTTACTCTCCTCAAGGGGAGAGGTTCTAATTTTTAACATCTCAACATCAAGGGCTAAGTTATCTACCTTCAAACAAAGATTATCTAATTTAGCTAGTTTATCTTCCACATTCTTGTTGAAGGCTTTTTGGGTAGTGATAAAGTCTCTAAGCATACTCTCTAGTTCAGAGGTGGAGTTTTTGGTGCTAGGATAAGTGTTGTTGTTCCCATAGTTGTTGGATGGGAAAGGCCTAGGATTGTTGCTACCAAAATTACTCCTATAAGCATTATTATTGAAGTTGTTTCTAGAGATAAAGTTCACATCTATTTGTTCTTGAGCAACCAAAGAATTTAAAGGAACATCCTGAGGATCAATAGGAGCTTGCTTGGTAAGTAGAGACATGATAAGGTCAACCTTTTCATTTAGAGAGGAGATCTCCTCAACAGAATTTACCTTCTTACCAGTTGGAGATCTTTCGGTGTGCCACTGAGAGTAGTTCAGCATCATCTCATCAAGTAGCTTTGTGGCAGCACCAAGTGTGGTTGACATAAAAGTTCCTCCCGCGGACGAATCTAACAGGTTCCGCGAGGTAAAGTTCAAGCCTGCATAAAAAGTATGGATAACCATCCAGGTAGTCAGTCCATGTGTGGGGCAGTTCTTGACAAGCGTCTTCATACGTTCCCATGCTTGGGCAACGTGTTCATTATCCAATTTTCTGAAATTCATAATGTTACTCCTCAATTGAATAATTTTAGCAGGGGGATAGTACTTCCCGATAAAAGCATCCTTGCACTTATCCCAAGAATCTATGCTATTCTTAGGCAAGGATTGAAACCAGATTTTAGCTTCATCCCTCAAAGAGAAAGGAAAAAAAGCTTAAGCTTAACAATTTCACTATCTACTTCTTTGTACTTTTGCATATCACAAAGCTCAGTAAAATTATTTAAGTGCAAAGCAGCATCATCTCTAGCACCAGAGAATTGATCTTTCATAACAAGGTTCACCAAAGCAGGTTTAATCTCATAAGAAGGTGCTGAAGTAGTAGGTGGAGCAATAGGAGTGCAGATAAAGTCACTGCTGTTGTGACTAGTGAAGTCACACAACTTGGTGTTTTCATTGGAACCCATAGTAGTAGCAGGTATTTTTGGTATTTTTGATAAGGGACACAAAAGTAAAAAAAATCGAAAGGTAAATTAACAAGACTAAAAAGCAAAGATAAAAGATAGTGTGCAACTCCCCTATCTTGTAGACTGGAGTCCCCGGCAACGGCGCCAGAAATTGGCTTGATATGGTGAGGATCTCTCACTCCTCGTTGGTTACCCCAAGTGGAATGTGAGATGTAGCGTAGAAGCAAATTTCCCTCGGTAAAGCTACCAAGGTTATCGAACCAGTAGGACTCCAAGAGATACAAGAAGGTGTCACGGCGCATGACGTGGACCTGCACACAGATACAAATAACTTTGCTCCCAACGAATACAGAGGAGTTGTCAATTCCTCCGGCCTTGCTGTTTACAAAGGATCAACGCAAGAGATAATAATAGTGGAAACTGAAAGTAAAGACTAAAAGTAAATTGAAGGTGTAAACAATGATATGAAGATGGACCGGGGTCCCGTGATTCTCACTAGTGATGTCTCTCTCCCAAAAGACGATAAAAGTGCTAGCGAGGTAAAGAAATCACAGTTGGGAAATTTACAGGATTATGAAGGCACCGCAATGCTAACTATGCTACAAAGAAAGGAAGGGCTCAAAAGCAATGGGCAATAGCCAAGGTAAGTAGACCGAAATCCATCTGCATCTACTACGAATCATCCACCTTGAGATATCTATCCAAAACATCTTGCTGGTATTAAGTTGTGAATCCCACCCAAAGTGTAAATCCAAAGCAACAGACAACTGCATTAAAAGAACTTTGCGTAAAGTAAAAAATCCTTGCATCCGCGGATACAAGAACCGTTGTTTTATCCCTGGTGGCAACAGCACATCCCCTAGTCTCATGTTTCTTTCACTCAAGCTAGACATCAAGGGGCTGAACCCACAATCAAGCATAACGCTCCCTCTTGGAGTTGCAACAAAATACTTGGCCAAAGTAAAATACGGCAACGAAGAACATGCAAGAATTTACTCAAGAACAAAATATAAAAGAGAAGAACCAAATATATTACTCATCACAATCTGAACATAGTCTCATAATCCATCAGATCCCAACAAACTCAGCATAGCAACGGCAGAAAATTACAAAGGTGCCTCGATCATGTGAGGCAGCTCACGAGGTCTCAAAAGTGGAGGCACAAAGAGGGGAGAGGAACATCACATAGCTACTGGTCACGGACCCATGGTCCAATGGAAACTACTCACGGTACATACGGGAGGTGTCCATGGATATGGATGGTCTCCCGGAGGGGGTAGCTTCTCCCGGCAGGGTGCCGGAGTGGCTTCTCCAAGCAGCCCCGATCTTCAAGCGGCGGCGGCGGCGGTACAGAGGCGAGATCGCGGAAAAGAGATCGATATTAGGGGTTTCCACCCCCAAGGGCTAAATATAGGCGGAGGGGGGTGTCGAGGGGACCCACCAGGCAGCCAGGAGGCCTCCTGGCGCGGCCTAGGGCGGGGCCGCGCCAGGGACCCTCCTGGTCTCCTGGTGGTGGCCCCCCTCCGCTGCCTTGGTTATTCTGGAAGCTTCAGGGTCGCTGATTTTTTATCTGATTTTTCCGGATTTTTTGAAGCACTTTTAATGGACGGAAAACCTGAAATACAAAAACAGCAGAAAACAGCAACTGGCAGCTGGGTGCACTGGGTTAATAGATTTGTCCAAATATGCTCAAAAGTGTATGAAAGTTCAAGAAAAACATGACAAAGTCACACAAAACATGCATGGAGCAAGCAGAAATTATAGATACGTTTGAGACGTATCAGATGGATGCAAATCAAAGTCTTCTGATAGATAGCAATTACGTATGATCATTACGGTCTAAGGACTAAGCCATATGTTACAAAGTCATCACAATGCTGAACTATGTGACTCGATCACATTACAATGCTTTAGGTGGGTGTGTGTCCATCACATAATTTCCCAATGATATGACCTCATTGTCAATGGACTTAAGTGTCTCCATGATTAGGAAACCTTGATCAATCAATTGCTCAATGAGCTAGTATACCTAAGTTAAACTAGGGACTTGTTTTTTATACACTACGTGTATTAGTGTTTCCAAGTAATACAGTTTTAGCATAGTATAAAACGTATTATGAACAAAACAGATATGTGACAAATATCTTTATTAGTTTGCCTCTAGGGCACATATCCAACAGTCTCCCACTTCCACTAGAGTACAAATTACACTAGTTTACTTCAGGCATGTATCTAACACCAATGGTCTCTCAGTGTTCTTCAAACTTGCTCTGTGGAAGAGGTTTAGTCATCTGGCCTGCTACGTGCAGATCTGTATGTACTTGTCTTTGACTATCCTTTAGATATGTTGTGGTGATTGTGGTACTCTCTTTGGATGGCCGCGGTGACATTGGGAAATCCATAGATTGAGAACTACGAACTCTGAGGTGTGCTTTTGTAGCCCTACACAATTCTCGTCCTCTCTTGACCACAAAGGAATGACCTCCGAGTACGTCTCCATTGCATGTTTTATGGAAAATATCATGTGATTAGACTATGTTAATGTTGTTGGGAGTTTCCACTAGTGAAAGTATGAAGTATAGGCCTTGTTTCCATCATTGTTACACCGTTTGCACTCACTTTTGTTACTTGTTTCTTTGCTGCACTTTTTATTACAGATTTATATTACTTCGTTTTACCACACCTATCACCCATATTTTACCATCTCTTTGCCGAATGCACCTATACAACTCCTAGTTGTATTAGGTGTGTTGGGGACACAAGAGACTTCTTGTATCTTAATTGCAGGGTTGCTTGAGAGAGACCATCTTCAACCTCTACTTCCCTGAGTTCGATAAACCTTAGGTCATCCACTTGAGGGAAATTGCTGCTGTCCTACAAACCTCTGCGCTTGGAGGCCCAACATAGTCTACAAGAATAGAAGCGTGTGTAGACATCAAGCTATTTCTGGCGCCGTTGACGGAGAAGTAAGTGTTTGAAGGTATATCTTTAGATCTTGCAATTAATTCTTTTTGTTTCTTGTTTTTATTTTCACTAGTTAGGCTTTATGGAAAACAACAACAAAATTATGAGAGAGCTTTATGAGCTCTATCTTGAGTTAGGACATGAAGTGTTTGAGGAGGAGATCAAAAAGCCTATGCAGCTTTATTATTTGAACAACACTCATGATAGTAGTAATGTTATTCGCATGTCTTCTTTGAATACTTTTGATGCTAATGATATGCAAAACTATAAGCTTGGGGATGCTACGTTTGATGAAGATGATCTTTTTAGCCCCCCAAGTTTTGATGAGGAAATTTATTTTGATGATACTTTGCCTCCTATCTATGATGATTATTTTGATGACACTTATGCTATAAAGAATGAATGTTTGGAAGTGTATCATGATAAGAATGATTCATGTGATAGCTATTTTCCTGAGTTTGCTCCCAATATTACTAATGAGAAGGATTTTGAGTCATCTGTGTCAGATTTGAGGCTAGCGTCAACGTAACATTTTAAGGTGAGCTCCTCATCACATCCTCCATAAACGAGAAAGAGATCCTTCGTCCTTAATACGTCCCAAACGTATCTATATTTTTTGCTTGCTCCATGCATGTTTTGTGTGATATTGCTATGCTTTTGATATACTTTCATATATTTTAATAACATATTTTGGAACTAACCTATTAATGGTTGCAAGAGTGCACAAGTTCTTGTTTTTGTACTTTATGTGTAGGAATTACTTGGATAAAGGAAAAAACACAAAAAGGAGCCTTGTAGGAGTTGGACTCTAACTCTCCCGAAATCTGTCCCCACCAGACAGGTTTTAAAGATCGCCTCGGAAACCCTAGAAGACGGCCTCAAACGCAAAACTTAAAACTACAAAGTTTTAGGGAATTTTTTTCCGGTGGATTTAGACATAAAATTCGGCCCAATCGGAGTTCGGATGCTTCCAGAAACCCCGAAATACAGAAGACGTAATCTGGATGACGGGAATCCGAGAGTCTATATAAAGAAGGAAACCTAGGTCAAAGGGCACCACAAAAATTCCTCCCCCTTGGCAGCCGTCTTGAGGGGGAGATCAATCTCCACAGCAGCACCATCTCCAAGGAAGAAGAAGGGTCCAAGGGCCGCTGCCCCCAAGGGTCATGGCCGTGGCCGTGGGCGTCGCCGCAGCCGTGGCCGCCGTCGTCGCCATCTCCTTCATCTCCTCCGGGCTGCACCTCTCCATAAACAACTCTCTCTCACTCACCATGTCCATGTGTGATTAGTTCCCCCTCGGGGCTAAGGCTTGTATCTTGATCTATGTGGTTTCTCTCTCTCCCATGATGTGATCTTTGTTGTGATCATTGGCTATGTTAATCTAGGGTGATCCCATGATGTTTCTCCTTCTTCTATGTATTGGATTTGATGTACTCACTTGATCCTATCTAGTATAATCCCCGAGACCATGGTGACAGCGGTCTATTGGACATGTGTTAGAAGAATATTTTCATGAGTGATTTCCTCTTTTGTGTGTGGATTGAAGATTGAGAGTCTTTTGGTGCTTGTCTTTGACTATCCTTTAGATATGTTGTGGTGATTGTGGTACTCTCTTTGGATGGCCGCGGTGACATTGGGAAATCCATAGATTGAGAACTACAAACTCTGAGATGTGCTTTTGTAGCCCTACACAATTCTCGTCCTCTCTTGACCACAAAGGAATGACCTCCGAGTACGTCTCCATTGCATGTTTTATGGAAAATATCATGTGATTAGACTATGTTAATGTTGTTGGGAGTTTCCACTAGTGAAAGTATGAAGTATAGGCCTTGTTTCCATCATTGTTACACCGTTTGCACTCACTTTTGTTACTTGTTTCTTTGCTGCACTTTTTATTACAGATTTATATTACCTTGCTTTTCCACACCTATCATCCATATTTTACCATCTCTTCGCCGAACTAGTGCACCTATACAACTCCTAGATGTATTAGGTGTGTTGGGGACACAAGAGACTTCTTGTATCTTAATTGCAGGGTTGCTTGAGAGAGACCATCTTCAACCTCTACTTCCCTGAGTTCGATAAACCTTAGGTCATCCACTTGAGGGAAATTGCTGCTGTCCTACAAACCTCTGCGCTTGGAGGCCCAACATAGTCTACAAGAATAGAAGCGTGTGTAGACATCAAGCTATTTCTGGCGCCGTTGACGGAGAATTAAGTGTTTGAAGGTATATCTTTAGATCTTGCAATTAATTCTTTTTGTTTCTTGTTTTTATTTTCACTAGTTAGGCTTTATGGAAAACAACAAAAAAATTATGAGAGAGCTTTATGAGCTCTATCTTGAGTTAGGACATGAAGTGTTTGAGGAGGAGATCAAAAAGCCTATGCAGCTTTATTATTTGAACAACACTCATGATAGTAGTAATGTTATTCGCATGTCTTCTTTGAATACTTTTGATGCTAATGATATGCAAAACTATAAGCTTGGGGATGCTACGTTTGATGAAGATTATCTTTTTAGCCCCCCAAGTTTTGATGAGGAAATTTATTTTGATGATACTTTGCCTCCTATCTATGATGATTATTTTGATGACACTTATGCTATAAAGAATGAATGTTTGGAAGTGTATCATGATAAGAATGATTCATGTGATAGCTATTTTCTTGAGTTTGCTCCCAATATTACTAATGAGAAGGATTTTGCTTATGTGGAGAGTAACAAAATTTCTATGCTTGTGGATCATGATAAGAATTTTTTATGTGATACTTATATTGTTGAGTTTATTCATGATCCCACTGAAAATTATTATGAGAGGGGAACATATGCTTATAGATATTTCAATAATATCAAGTTCCATCTCTTTATGTTGAAGGTTTTGAAGTTGCACTTATTTTGGCTTCCTATGCTAATCTCTCTATGCTTCAATGAGTTATTTCTCTACAAGACCCCTTTTCATAGGAAGCATGTTAGACTTAAATGTGTTTGATATTTGCTTCTTGATGCTCTCTTTTGTTCTTCAACTCTTATACCTATGAGAGCATCACAAAAATCTTAAGCCTAGCTAATGGCTTTAAATAAGCGCTTTCGGGAGGCAGCCCGCAACGAATTTAGGATTTCCTTTTTATTTTTCTTCTGTTTTTAGTGGTCTTGATGATTGTTACTACTGTAGCAACATCATTGTATCTTTATTTTCAAGCTTTGTGCCAAGTTATAGCCTCATATGACAAGGGAAGTGAAAGTTGTGACATGCTGTCCAGAAAACAGATTCTGTCCTCGTGATGGGAAAAATCATAGAAAAATCCCAGTTCATCTTTTTGAGATGAATTTTTTACACAGCATGCTCTATACAATCACGGAACTTTCGTATGTTCTGAGTGTTTTGATTTGAGTTGCATAAGTACCCCTAAAAAATTCTTTACTACCTGCTGTTCTGTTTTTCACAGATTCTTCCACGTTTTGTCTCTCCTAACTTTTGCAAACCTTAAGCTTGCTTTTTCTTTGCAAAAACCTTTTGGAAATCTTGAGAAACAGTAGCTCTTCAAGAATATATTTATATCCAGTGGAAAAAATTTATTTATTAAGGGTACTAACCTCTCTAATCAGCTTATGATGAGTTATGTATGAAGGGAGTTTTCAAGTGTGCGATGGAAGATGATGAAAGAAGATTCGGGAGTGTCAAGCGCTCAAGCTTGGGGATGCCCCCATGCATCCCCAACAAATATTCAAGGAGACTCAAGCGTCTAAGCTTGGGGATGCCCCCGTGCATCCCCTTCTCCATCAACAATCATCAGTTCGTCCTTCGTCTCACTATATTTTTATCACTTCATACGTTATGTGCTATGCTTGGAGCGTCTCGCTCTTAAGTTTTATTTTTAGTTTTCTTTAGCTTTGCTTGCTGTTCATAACAAGTTATATCCCGTCTTACTTTTTGTGGGAGAGAAACACATTCCACTTTCAAAATCTAGAACACATCATAGAATTTTTTCATGCCTATCTTTCTCTGTTGTGTGTTCTTTACCTTTTCATAGCTACTGCCATGTTTAGTTTTAGTTTTAGTTTGTCTTTTGCAAGAGCCTTGGATTTTTTTTAGTTTGTTTCTGGAACTCTCTTTAGTTTTCATGTTTATCTTGTTAAGAGAGTTGGTTGTTGCACTGAGTTGTGTCTTGTCTTGAAAGTAGGTAATTAAGGTTGCTATTTAATTTTAGTAGTAACTTGCAATGGTTTTGAGGTTTGATGTGAGTAATGTTTGAACTTTTGGTGTCAAGAGCTCTAGCCTATTAGTGATAGGTGTCGTATTTTGGGCAATCCGTGTTTATTTTCAAAACCTACAAAACTAGTTGAGAACTTGTAACAGCCCAGATTTCACAAAAAATAAAAATTTTGTTTTCGGCGTGAATTGTTTGATTGTCTGATTTGTCTGCGGTGTTTGCATCCCCGATTTATCGATCGGCGATTATTTTTGCCCCTCTTATCTCGTATCGGACGAAGACCGACCCTTTCCACCCTGACACTCGACCTTTGCGACACCGGGTTTCGCCCGATCACCATCGCGAAAACCGCACGAGACCAGCCGCAGCCAACGGAACGAAAACCCCGTTTAATAATTAAACGGGTTATTTTTATAGCGCGCCGGAAAGTGTTCTCGGAACGGTTCCAGCGCGACGTGAACGCCGCCGGCTCGACGCACTGATCGCGCAGTTCGAAGTTTTACCCGAATCGGAGGTCCTGCGGACCCCCGGCGGTCAGAAACGTAAACACCGCGCATGCGAGAGAAAAACCGGGGATGTTTTTGCAAACTGCTAGCCACCGGGGCTATATAAAGACCACCACACTCCCACCCCTTTCTAGGGTTTCCCCTAGCCACAAAGTTGCAGCCACCCCCTCCACTTTGTCCCAAAAACACCCCAATTTTCGTCCAATTTTCTGCCCAATGAGTTCCGGACCGTCAGATCCGGAGATCCGACGGCCCAGATCGCGTCTAGCCTCCCAGCCTTCTCTCTCTTCTTCCTCCAGCCGTGGGCAGCCAGCCACCGCCGCCCTGGACTTCTGCGCCGCCGCCGCGCGCCGGCAAGCGCGCCCCGGCCACCTCTCCTTCGCCGGCGACCCCCTCTCCTCCCCCCTTTCCTCCCCTTTCCTCTCCTCTCCCTCTAACATCTCTCTCTCTCCCATGGAATAGCTCGCCGCGCCATGGACAGGAGCCTGGAGCTCCTTGTCACGCTCCAGTCTTCGCGCGCCAAGGTCCCGCCGGCCGTCTCAGCCACCGGATCCGGCCGGATCCCGGCCACCGCGGCCCGCCGGTGCCCTAAGACGCCTGCCTCGCGACCTCGAGCTGCTCTGCGTCGCCGCCGGCATTCGTGGCAGCCGCCGCCGGTTCCTGCTCGGGAACGAGCCGGCCATGCCGCCAGCCACGAGTGGGCCGGCCTCGCGGCCTAGCCCAGCAGCCAACCGCCCAGGCCGCCAGCCGCCTCCAGATGGACCGGCCCAACGTGAGGCCCCGCCCTCTCTTTTTTTTTCTGTCTCTTTTTTATCCTTTTAGCTAATTTCTGCCAAGTCTTTATATTATGTTGTTGATGCCTGTTTGCGACGTATTTTCCCGTTGATCCGTAGCTCCGATGAACGTGCCCCCAAAATGAAAGTTTCTTAGAATTGTGTGCTCTAGCTTTTATCTTTTGTGAGTTAATTGTTTTGAGGTTGTTTAGATATAGTTTTTTCTGTTCAAACAGGGCTACCTGTCGTTAACTGCTGCTAAGTTGCTGTAACTGTTATTTTATTGAAACTTTTGCGTACGTCGGAATTGAGTGATCACTTTTGCGTTGCGTTAAGCATTGTTTCTACTTCAGTTTCATGCATTCACATGCCATAATTTCCTGCTGCATCATGATTGTATCTTGCTCCAAAGTAGCTACCCTGCTGTTAGAGTGCTGTTGTTTATATTTTGTTGCAACTTCGGTCGACGAGTGTGTCGCGACCGTTTATCGGAATTGAGTGATTCCAATTGCATATTGTTAAGCATCATGTTTACTTCCATTACGTGTATTGCATCTTCATGTTAGAATGCCTGGTCATATAGATATTTGAGATCCAAAGTTGCTATGCTGCTGTTTTTAATAGCCACCTCTGTTTTTCTCTAAGTCTGCAACGTTCCGATGCCATGTTGTTTGCTTAATATCTTTTGATCTATGATTCTTTTTGCATGATTCTATTTTCCATGCCTTACTTGTCATGTCTAGTTTAATTTCATATCATTTGTGAGCATGTTTGCATTGATTAACCTGTTTATGCATTGCTCTAAAGTGTGCTTTGTGATGTTGGCAGATTGTGCCCGTAACTTGTTTTGCTTGTATCTTTTTAACCGTAACTCCGTTTGGGGTGTTCTTTATATGTAACTTGATTAGTTTTTCATGTACTTTGTGTATATGATATTGTTTTATGTTGTTAACCAACCTAAAATATGGTTTAGAACAGAACAGTACCAAATGTTTTAATCATCGTGCGGCAGTTAGTGTTATGCCATGTTTAGGATGTGCCTCACTTAAATTGACTAGCATAGATAGTTTACTTTGTGCTTCACCTCTTGCCATGTTTGTGTGCTATGCCATGCTTGCTTGAGTTGCCATGTTAATAACCGTTGGTTGATCACCTGTAGCTAAACAACTTGAACCACCGTAAACGTGCGGTATTCGTCGTGTGTGACCGATACCCCACTTAAACTGTTAGTAACCGTTCTCGACGATAGATCTGTATCGCGTTGCCGTGTCGTGTGATGTCTTCTTGATCTTGTGTTGCCTCGTAGTAATAGAGTGCTTGCTCGTTGATTGCTTTCAGTGTTTACCGTCTTGTGTGCTTCCGCGGGTACCTCTCGGAGACGATGCGAGCGTGCGATCGACTACACCTTCGGAACCCGACTTATCAACAGGCAAGGACTATGCATTACTTATGATCCATTCTATTTCAACCAGCGGTTTGCATGCTAGTCTAGGTTAGGTTCGATGTTTGATCCTACCACATGTTTACAGCCTCTTTCAAACCGATACAGCCATGTCCCTTCCCAGCAAACCTTGTACTGCTATGTTACTATTGCTCGTTGCTCAGCCCCTGCTTAGTATGCATTCGTGGCAGCCGCCGCCGGTTCCTGCTCGGGAATGAGCCGGCCATGCCGCCAGCCACGAGTGGGCCGGCCTCGCGGCCCAGCCCAGCAGCCAACCGCCCAGGCCGCCAGCCGCCTCCAGATGGACCGGCCCAACGTGAGGCCCCGCCCTCTCTTTTTTTTTCTGTCTCTTTTTTATCCTTTTAGCTAATTTCTGCCAAGTCTTTATATTATGTTGTTGATGCCTGTTTGCGACGTATTTTCCCGTTGATCCGTAGCTCCGATGAACGTGCCCCCAAAATGAAAGTTGCTTAGAATTGCGTTCTCTAGCTTTTATCTTTTGTGAGTTAATTGTTTTGAGGTTGTTTAGATATAGTTTTTGTTGTTCAAACAGGGCTACCTGTCGTTAACTGCTGCTAAGTTGTTGTAACTGTTATTTTATTGAAACTTCGGGCGACGGTTACTTCGCAACCGTACGTCGGAATTGAGTGATTCCTTTTGCGTTGCATTAAGCATTGTTTCTACTTCAGCTTCATGCATTCAGATGCCATAATTGCCTGTTGCATCATGATTGTATCTTAATCCAAAGTAGCTACCCTGCTGTTAGAGTGCTGCTGTTTATATTTTGTTGCAACTTCGGTCGACGAGTGTGTCGAGACCGTTTATCGGAGTTGAGTGATTCCAATTGCATATTGTTAAGCATCATGTCTACTTCCATTACGTGTATTGCATCTTCATGTTAGCATGCCTGGTCATATAGATATTTGAGCTCCAAAGTTGCTATGCTGCTGTTTTTGACAGCCACCTCTGTTTTTCTCTAAGTCTGTAACGTTCCGATGCCATGTTGTTTGCTTAATATCTTTTGATCTATGATGCTTTTTGCATGATTCTTTTTGCCATGCCTTCCTTGTCATGTCTAGTTTAATTTCATATCATTTGTGAGCATGTTTGCATTGACTAACCTGTTTATGCATTGCTCTAAAGTGTGCTTCGTGATGTTGGCAGATTGTGCGCGTAACTTGTTTTGCTTGTATCTTTTTAACCGTAACTCCGTTTGGGGTGTTCTTTATATGTAACTTGATTAGTTTTTCATGTACTTTGTGTTTATGCTATTGTTTGCTGTTTTTAACCAACCTAAAATATGGTTTAGAACAGAACAGTACCAAATGTTTTAATCATCGTGCGACACTTAGTGTTATGCCATGTTTAGGATGTGCCTCACTTAAATTGACTAGCATAGATAGTTTACTTTGTGCTTCACCTCTTGCCATGTTTGTGTGCTATGCCATGCTTGCTTGAGTTGCCATGTTAATAACCGTTGGTTGATCACCTGTAGCTAAACAACTTGAACCACCATAAACGTGCGGTACTCGTCGTGTGTGACCGATACCCCACTTAAACTGTTAGTAACCGTTCTCGACGATAGATCTGTATCGCGTTGCCGTGTCATGTGATGTCTTCTTGATCTTGTGTTGCCCCGTAGTAATAGATTGCTTGCTCGTTGATTGCTTTCAGTGTTTACCGTCTTGTGTGCTTCCGCGGGTACCTCTCGGAGACGATGTGAGCGTGCGATCGACTACACCTTCGGAACCCGACTTATCAACAGGCAAGGACTATGCATTACTTATGATCCATTCTATTTCAACCAGCGGTTTGCATGCTAGTCTAGGTGAGGTTCGATGTTTGATCCTACCACATGTTTACAGCATCTTTCAAACCGATACAGCCATGTCCCTTCCCAGCAAACCTTGTACTGCTATGTTACTATTGCTCGTTGCTCAGCCCCTGCTTAGTATGCATGCTTAGGATGCTACGATGTTACCCTGTTAATCCTTGGTTTGGGATATCACCTTATTATATTTGTCAGAACCCTCTGTTAGGTATGTGCTAGGGTTAGCTAGTGCCTTTGCATCATGTCAAAATTTCAAGAAGAAATCATGGAAATTAAATTCAAAATCAAAATGGGAGAAGGAACACCCCCCAGATGAATTAATTCAAAAGGCCAGATAAAAATCTTTTCCAAAAATTCATGTTAGAGTTTTGAAAAGTATTATAAATGAGTGTGATCACATATCAAGTGATGTGGGCCCCACCCCATGCTCATAGATTTTTCAAATATTCAAACAGTACCTTGGAATTAAAGAAATCCCCCTATTTGATTTAAAATTCAAATCATTTGAATTTTAAAAATGTTGAAACTTCATAAGTGGTTAGTCTATATTATTATGAGGCCATGTAAAAGTTTTCAGCATTCGCCACCACCTCTGCCGAGTTCCTGGTGAGCTCACGCTCGGAACCCCTAAGTTTCCCGCTTCGATTGCTTCCTCTAGCCGTGGCTGCCATGGAAGCCGGAGTACCTCGCCGCCCCGGTCGTCGTCGTCGAGCAACCGCAAAGCAGTCGGCCCTGTCACCCTGTCCGTTGTCACCGCAGGACTCCTCCGGTTCGATCCAGCCCAAAACCGCCCCAAATGGTGCCCCGTAGCCGAGTTCACCTCGAGCCCGAGCCACGACCGCCGCTAGGGCTTGACGCCGGCGACGCTCCGGTGAGCTCCAGCCCCTCTGGCTGGCTCCATTCGACGCGGCGCTCTTCCAGCTTCCGTTTGATGCCACTGGCGCGTCAAACGCATGCCCAGAGCACGTTGCCGTGTCGCGCCGCCGTGGCCAGGCCACCGGCGTTTAGCCGCCGGTGGATTAGCCTTAATCCGTGATTAGTTTAATGCTAATCCCCCCCTGCAGAGGCTGACATGCGGGCCCAACCACTCTAATCCCCTGCTAAAATAAAAGTTTAATTTAAATCATTTTAATTAACCAGTGAGAGGCTGACCAGTGGGTCCCAGCAGTCAGTGGACCCCTGACGTCATGCTGATGTCACAGTGACGCAGTAATGATTTTCCAGAGAATTTTTGATTTAAAAATAAATCCAGAAATTCCAGAAAATACCCCAAACTTTGGAAATTCATAGAAAATTCATATTAACTCCAAATTGGACAAATAATATATGAAAAATGATCAGGAGAAAATTATCTTTCCAAATATGCAACTTTCAACTCTGTTTGAGTTGAATTTAAAATGTGATCAGTAGCATTTGCTATTTGATTTAAATGAAATTAAATCAAATTCAATTCAAATAATTTTGCAATTTGAACCATGGCAACATGCTACTTTTCACTTACACATCAGAGGCATATCATACACATTTGAAGATAATTCAAAATGATCAAACTATATCACATATAACTTGGTTAATGTTGAATTCAAATGTGGATTTTGAATTTGCATTTTAAATGCAATATATTCCACTTAAATGGAATTGCCTCACACATCAAAACTTATACTTCAAGCTTTAACATTCAATCATGTGCTTGAGCATTGCATTCATATTGATTGCTACTTCGTGCTTTGTTTTCCGAGTAGAGGTGGAACCGGAGCAAGATGTCACCCCCTTCGCTGAAGATCCAGAACCCGAACCTCGTCAGCAAGGCAAGAAAAACCCCATTGATCATGTCGATAAAATCCCACTTCCCTCTCATGTCTCGCTTATGCATTGTTTAGGATGATCACCATGCTTCGTTTCTACCGCATAGATGAACCCATTCCTTTGCATGACCTATCATTTTGTCACAGTAGTAAGAAAACCACAATCCTAGCAACTGTAGGAGTTGTTTGATATCATGTGGCCCATACAATGTTACTGCTTATTGCATGCTTAGTATGATACCATGTTGTTACTGTGATGTGAGTCGGGATGGGAATGATCATGTTGATGATGGTAGAAAAGTGTTGGTGAATCGACTCTAATACAAGGTGAACGATGAGAGGCTGTGTAGGAGTACACGGTGGGTTGTCTCGTTGAACACCGCCCTAGTACGAGTTCTTGTGTGGTGATCCAAGATGAAGAGTACAACCACACATTGGGCTCACTGACCCCTCTCAACCTATTAACTCATCCCTTTCGATGTCCAGATGTCGCAGTAGTTCGGAGTTCTGGTAGGCTTGTGGCCTGGATGCTAAGTGAGAGAACGGCTCAACCGAGACCGGCTTATGCACCACGCACACATCGCTTGGGTCCACTTCGGTAAACCGGCCGGGTTCACGATTGTGGTAACCAACCCAAGTAGGCGGCTTTCTCGGACTAGGTAGGCTATGAGGTAACAGTTGTGGTGAGCATCCTCGCTGGCACCCCTTGAATGGTGTCGAGATCAAAGGCGGTAAATGATGGTCATGTGTGTGTAGCGGTACACCCTTGCAAGGTTAACAAAACTATTCGAATAGCCGCGTCCGCGGTTATGGACTTCTTGGAAAGCTTAGCTTGATTATTAGATAACTTGAACCGGATACTTCTAAAATACACCAAGATAAGTGTGAGTGTTATGGCGTGCTTTCTCGTGGGGAAGTCAAGGAAGGCACCATAGTGGTGTATTGGTTGGAGAAAGTAGTGGACTCGTGTACGCTTCTTACCTCAAAGTCTGGTACTCGTAGTTCAGGATTAGCCAAGTCAAAGCTGGCATTTCTGCAAGTGAACCCCACCTCCCTTTACCTTGATACATGTGCATGAGTAGTATAGCTCCTATGTAAGTCTTGCTGAGTACGCCTTTGTACTCACGTTTGCTTAATCTATGTTTTAGATGACGCCACTGACCCCGAAGGTGGCTTCTTCATCGAGCTGGACGACTGAAGTTAAGCTATTCTAGTCCCAGTCAGCAGACTGGTTCCCTCGTGGAGGGCTTTGTGTTTAAATAAGGCTTCTTAAGCCATTTGTTAAACTTGTCTGTACTCAGACATAATTTGCTTCCGCCTGTGTTGTAATGTTGGATCACATGTATGTGATCTCTGTGTGTACTCTATAAGAGTTATAAATAAAATGTACACTTTGTAGAGAATTGCAATGGTACCTACTGTTCATACAAGGCATGGGTGTTGCGTGTATGTTTATAACATGCATGTCTTTGTATGGGTTTTCGAGACCTTAGTTGTGTTCTGGCTGGCGGTCTTTCATACACCAAGTGGCCCTTAGATGTGCGCAGCTTGGGGCATCGCGATGCGATTGCTCGAGACTCCGTCTCGTGCACACTTTGTGGTATGATCGAGCCCGCCCTAGACCCCGACTAAGTGATCGGGCTGGAGTAAGTCTATGTAAGAGTTTTGAGATAGTCGGTAGTATGGTTGAGGCGACTTGTCTTTGAATATGGGAGTTCACCACCCATATCATTTGACTTGTGTGCGGACGATGAGGACCCATCTCAGTTGATCATCCGGCCTGGATGGGATGCCCCTCATGTACGATGCTTTCCGAGAATGTTCAGTGCTTGGCCTTGTCTGCTTAGACAAGTGGGTGCGGTTCTCGGCCCTCCATATGACTATGTCTTAACTGGACTTGCATACGCTAACCCCGGGTCCCAACAATATTGTTGTTGATGATATGATTATTATTAATGTTGACTATATTCGACGAAGGATGGAAGGTCTAGGCTATCCTGCCCCGACGCTTTGTTCCATTCGAGTCACCTAGGATCCGAGTTCCGGGTATTGGTTTTAAGACTGAGCGTGCCTAACCGCGTGTGGGATTTTATTGGGTCCTCTTTTCTTACCTATCTAGCTTCAAGCATTTCTAGTGGTGGCCCAAGCTGATTTTACCTTTTGAAACCGTGTGTGTGCTGGTCGTACGCCAGTAGTTTTCAAACAACCCGGGCCAGCAAAGACATGGTTTCTCTTGTTGGTCCACCCCAGGGAGCTAGGAGGTTGTCCACATCTGTTTGGGAAACTAACCCGACCTCATCCAGACGGTAGAGGCCGATTCGAGAGCGCGGCCAGCTTTTGAGTTGGGTGTCGACTCACCGGGGGCCACCCGGATTTGTTCGTTGTTAGTTAGAGGGACCTGTCATTTCGGATCTCTTGGAACTAAATCATAAAATGGTTGCCTGTAATGGGATGCAACTGAGAGAGATGGGCGTGCGTGCAGAGCCTCGTAATGGGCAGTTGGTACACCCCTGCAGGGTTAAATATTTTCGAGAAGCCGTGTCCACGGTTATGGACGACTTGAGACCTACTCCTTGTTCATAGACAACAACAACTGAGATAATCTTAATATAACTTGATCAACGTGTGTGTGTGCCTTGACTGCTTCTTCTTCGTCGGGATGCGAAGAGGAGGACAAGGATAGGATAGGTGTTATGATTGCGTAAGTAGTTGATAGAAAGACTTGTTGGAGGCGATTCCTCATCGAATGCTTGGCTTCTTATCTTACTCTCTAGATCATTAGCCACTCCATAAATGCTAGTGAGGCAGCAACCTCACCACTTACCCCTTCCTTACCGTAAACTACTAGTTGTCCTAGAATGACGAGTGATGAAGTCGTTGCTGGGTCAGATGACCACTACAGTTGGATGCTAAGTACCTCTGTACTCATGATACTACCCCCAAACTCTTTTCAGGGTTCTTGATCGACAACAGATATGGTGATCGACGTTTCGCGTGGAGACTCGACGACGACTAGTTAGGCGGATCCCGGCGGAGGGCCTGGACCCGTGTGGTTATGGGATCGATGTTTTTCTCTTTGCCACTAGGCATTTGATTGTAGTCTTTACTCAGACATTTATCTTCCGTTGTTGTATTGTATTAAGGCAGTTGTAGGCCGATTGTATGAGATATTGTATCCTTGTATCTGTAATGTTGTGATATCATGTTGGAAATCCGGGGCATATGACTTCGTCATATGTCGCGGTGGGGCCGATATGTGCTTCGTCCCCGGATCTGGATGGAAACATCTAGATCTGGAACAGTACCGCATATCGGGCCTTACAACTTGGTATCAGAGCCTTACCAACCGTAGGATCCCCTCTATGGCCGAAGTCGAGTCTAGACAAAAACTATTTTGTAGTTACTAAGTTAGTTATCGGAGAGTAGGATTCTTTTTACTCCTTACCTTGCTCTGGTCAGGACAAGTGTCGTAAGTGTTTTACTCTCGCCTTATCCCCTTCAAACTCTAGGATCTCGAGTGTGTGGAGTATCGAAACCGTTATAATGCCTTGCTTGCAGCGTATTGTCTCGATTCCGATCTCAGGTGGGAATTCCTGTAGTACCTTTAGTTTCTCCGGTTTCGGATATCATCTGGGTCTTCCTTTGTCCTCCCTCCTTTTGCCTGGTGTTTTCACGAATTGCGTCGAAAATCACTATCCCTTTGATCTGGTTTTCGCGATCGTTCTTCCTCTTGATCTCCTGATGGTTTCGTTTTCCGACGTATCGTCTCCCTGCGGAAAGTATCTCGACCGAAGTTCGACGTCGACATGGAGCAGAATCCCTTGTTGGTGGTATTGAAGATCGTCGTCTCTCTTTTCTCTTCCCCCTCTCCCCCGGATCGTCCTGGATCTCGGGACGAGATCCCTTGTTGGTGGTGTTGTATTGTAACAGCCCAGATTTCACAAAAATTAAAAATTTTGTTTTCGGCGTGAATTGTTTGATTGTCTGATTTGTTTGCGGTGTTTACATCCCCGATTTATCGATCGGCGATTATTTTTCCCCCTCTTATCTCGTATCGGACGAAGACCGACCCTTGCCACCCTTACACTCGACCTTTGCGACACCGGGTTTCGCCCGATCACCGTCGCGAAAACCGCACGAGACCAGCCGCAGCCAACGGAACGAAAACCCCGTTTAATAATTAAACGGGTTATTTTTATAGCGCGACAGAAAGTGTTCTCGGAACGGTTCCAGCGCGAGGTGAATGCCGCCGTCTCGACGCACTAATCGCGCAGTTCGAAGTTTTACCCGAATCGAAGGTCCTGCGGACCCCCGGCGGTCAGAAACGTAAACACCGCGCGCGAGAGAGAAAAATCGGGGATGTTTTTGCAAACTGCCAGCCACCGGGGCTATATAAAGACCACCATACTCCCACCCCTTTCTAGGGTTTCCCCTAGCCACGAAACTGCAGCCACCCCTCCACTTTGTCCCAAAAACACCCCAATTTTCGTCCAATTTTCTGCCCAATGAGTTCCGGACCGTCAGATCCGGAGATCCGACGGCCCAGATCGCGTCTAGCCTCCCAGCCTTCTCTCTCTTCTTCCTCCAGCCGTGGGCAGCCAGCCGTCGCCGCCCTGGACTTCGGCGCCGCCGCCGCGCACCGGCAAGTGCGCCCCGGCCACCTCTCCTTCGCCGGCGACCCCCTCTCCTCCCCCCCTTTCCTCCCCTTTCCTCTCCTCTCCCTCTAACATCTCTCTCTCCCGTGGAACAGCTTGCCGCGCCATGGACAGGAGCATGGAGCTCCCTGTCACGCCCCAGTCTTCGCGCGCCAAGGTCCCGCCGGCCTCCTCAGCCACCGGATCCGGCTGGATCCCGGCCACCGCGGCCCGCCGGTGCCCTGAGCCGCCTGCCTCGCGACCTCGAGCTGCTCTGCGCCGCTGGCAGCATTCGTCGCAGCAGCCGCCGGTTCCTGCTCGGGAACGAGCCGGCCAGGCCGCCAGCCACGAGTGGGCCGGCCTCGCGGCCCAGCCCAGCTGCCAACCGCCCAGGCCGCCAGCCGCCTCTAGATGGGCCGGCCGAACGTGAGGCCCCGCCCCCTAGCCACAAAACTGCAGCCACCCCCTCCACTTTGTCCCAAAAACACCCCTTATATCTTTCCTCAAAACAGCCACCATACCTACCTATCAAGGCATTTCCATAGCCTTTCCGAGATATATTGCCATGCAACATCCACCTCTTCATGACTTGGTCTTCATGTCATACATGTTCCTGCTACACTGGCAGCGACATACATTGCATACATCATGATAGCTACATCTTCTTTATGATTTCGAGTACATTGTAAAGTGTGAAAGATCTACTTTACCTTCTTGTAAAATAGAGTGTTGCCCTTAAGTGACGAAAAGATCCCAAAGTGGACACAATAAAAGATCCCAAAGAGGAAAAATGAGAGTTAAATAGAAAGAGCCATTGAGGCCACAAAAAATACAAAAAATAGAAAAAAGAGAAAAAGAAATAAAAAGAGAGAAAGGGGAAACACTACTATCCTTTTGAGAGATCCACACTAGTACTCCCTTGATATCCTTGTACTCCATAGAGATGATCATTATGCATATAGCTATGTGGGGACCTTCACACTATAGAACTTGGCTTGCATATTCCAAGGATAAGCCTTCTCAAACGAGCTCTAGGTCTTCATGAGTGAGCAAGTTAGATGCACCCCCACTAGTTCCATTGGAGAGCTTCCTAGCTCATATGTGCATCCGTTGCATGGCAATCGCTACTCCTCATATCATATCTATCATTTGGCATCTCTTGCCTATGATTGTCCTTATCGATGTGAGTCTTTCTCATTCTTTTTTGTCTTCCTCCTCCTCCACCTTTTCTCTCTTTGCCATCCTAAGTTTCAACTCTCGTCCTTACGCTCATCCGTTTCATGAGTGCTCAAAATATTGAAAAAGGAGTGGATCAAATTGACTTGTACCTGGCTAGTGGTCTGGGGACGAGTCAAGATAAGATTGCTGAAAAAGACCAAGTGTGAAACTTTAGTAGATTGAGTTCTCAATAAATAAATATTTTTCTCGTATTCCCTATCCCCCTTCTTGTACGCAAACACCATTTGGAGACATTCGAGTCACGGACAGCGAGAGCTCTTGCACCTAATGTTCTTTTCTTACTTGTTTCAATGCTAATATAGACTCTTGCATGTTATGACTTGAATTGAATCTCTAACCTTAAATGCTTAACTTTTCAAAGTTCTTATATGCTTGCTAGCATGTCACCACAGAAATTATGCTTGTTATCATTTACCTACTCGAGGACGAGCAGGAATTAAGCTTGGGGATGTTGATACGTCTCAAATGTATCTATAATTTCTGCTTGCTCCATGCATGTTTTGTGTGATATTGCTATGCTTTTGATATACTTTCATATATTTTTATAACATATTTTGGAACTAACCTATTAATGGTTGCAAGAGTGCACAAGTTCTTGTTTTTGTACTTTATGTGTAGGAATTACTTGGATAAAGGAAAAATCACAAAAAGGAGCCTTGTAGGAGTTGGACTCTAACTCTCCCGAAATCTGTCCCCACCAGACAGGTTTTAAAGATCGCCTCGGAATCTCTAGAAGCCGGCCTCAAACGGAAAAACTTAAAACTACAAAGTTGTAGGGAATTTGTTTCCGGTGGATTTAGACATAAAATTCGGCCCAATCGGAGTTCGGATGCTTCCAGAAACCCCGAAATACAGAAGACATAATCAGGATGAGAGGAATCCGAGAGTCTATATAAAGAGAGGAAACCTAGGTCAAAGGGCACCACGAAAATTCCTACCCCTTCGCAGCCGTCTTGAGGGGGAGATCAATCTCCAGAACAGCACCATCTCCAAGGAAGAAGAAAGGGGCCAAGGGTCGCTGCCCCAAGGGTCGTGGCCGTGGGCGCCGCCGCCGCCGTGGCCGCCGCCGTCTCCTTCATCTCCTCCGGGCTGCACCTCTCCATCAACAACTCTCTCTCACTCACCATGTCCATGTGTGAGTAGTTTCCCCTCGGGGCTAAGGCTTGTATCTTGATCTATGTGGTTTCTCTCTCTCCAATGATGTGATCTTTGTTGTGATCATTGGCTATGTTAATCTAGTGTGATCTCATGATGTTTCCCCTTCTTCTATGTATTGGATTTGATGTACTCACTTGATCCTATCTAGTATAATCCCCGAGACCATGGTAACAGCGGTCTATTGTACATGGGTTAGAAGAATATTTTCATGAGTGATTTCCTCTTTTGTGTGTGGATTGAAGATTGAGAGTCTTTTGGTGCTTGTCTGTGACTATCCTTTAGATATGTTGTGGTGATTGTGGTACTCTTTTTGGATGGCCGCGGTGACATTGGGAAATCCATAGATTGAAAACTACGAACTCTGAGGTGTGCTTTTGTAGCCCTACACAATTTTCGTCCTCTCTTGACCACAAAGGAATGACCTCCGAGTACGTCTCTATTGCATGTTTTATGGAAAATATCATGTGATTAGACTATGTTAATGTTGTTGGGAGTTGCCACTAGTGAAAGTATGAAGTCTAGGCCTTGTTTCCATCATTGTTACACCATTTGCACTCACTTTTGTTACTTGTTTCTTTGCTGCACTTTTTATTACAGATTTGTATTACTTCGTTTTACCACACCTATCACCCATATTTTACCATCTCTTCGCCGAACTAGTGCACCTATACAACTCCTAGTTGTATTAGGTGTGTTGGGGACACAAGAGACTTCTTGTATCTTAATTGCAGGGTTGCTTGAGAGAGACCATCTTCAACCTCTACTTCCCTGAGTTCGATAAACTTTAGGTCATCCACTTGAGGGAAATTGCTGCTGTCCTACAAACCTCTGCACTTGGAGGCCCAACATAGTCTATAAGAATAGAAGCGTGTGTAGACATCAGTCCTTCGCAAGTATTTTAGGATGTTCTTTACTGCGGTCCAATGGATCATTCATGGATTACTCTGGTAGAGATTAGTCATACTAATTGCCAGCGCTAAATCCGGCCGGGTACACAGCATAGCATACATGATAGAACCTATAGTTAAAGCAGAGGGCTTTGAGGACATTTACTCCTTTCCATTTGTTGTTGCTAGACATTGAGTCACACTTAATTTGATACCTTTTATAACTGGCAAGAGACCTCTCTTGGATTTATCCATACTGAACCTTTTCAATATTTTATCAATATAAGTTCTTTGACTCAAAGCTAATAGGCGATTAGGTCTATCTCTATAGATATTAATGCCTAGTATGTACGCAGCTTCACCTAAGTCCTTCATGGAAAATTGTCCATTCAAGTATTCCTTCACTCCTTCCAAGAATTTTCTATCGTTCCCTATCAGCAATATGTCGTCTACATATAACACAAGGAATGCTATAGAGCTCCCACTCTGCTTCTTATAGAAGCAGAACTCTTCGACGTTTTAGATGAATCCAAACGCTTTGATGACCTCATCAAATTGAAGGTTCCATCTCCAAGATGCTTTCTTCAACCCATAGATGGACCGTTGAAGCTTGCACACCTTACCAACATTCCTTGGATCAATGAAACCTTCTAGTTTCATCCTATACAACTCTTCCTCAATGTTGCCATTAAGGAACGCAGTTTTCACGTCCATCTGCCATATCTCATAATCATGATATGCATCTATTGCTAGTACGATCCAAATAGACTTGATCACCACTACAGGAGAGAATGTCTCCTCGTAGTCAACTCCTTGAATTTGTTAGAACCCTTTGCGACAAGTCGAGCCTTGTAGACAGAAACGTTTCCGTCTGCGCCATTCTTTTTCTTAAATATCCATTTATTCTCGACAGCCTTGCGGTCCTCGGGAATATCCACCAAAGTCCAAACTTTGTTGGTGTACATGGAGTCTATTTTGGATTTCATGGCTTCTAGCCATTTCTCGGATTCGGGTCCTTCCATTGCTTCTTTGTAACTCGTAGGTTCATCCGGCTCATAAGCCGAGATTTCATTCACAAGTTGTCCGTAAAAATCAGGAGCTTGATGGATTCTTGATGACCTACGTGGCAAAATAGGTTCCTCTTCATTCTCATCATGATCATCATGTATGTCATGATCTTTATGAATGTCGTTATGTCCACTCTCTTCAGCTCCCACTGTGGAAGATGGTTCCAGAACATTTTTTGTTGTCGGGTCATCACTTGGAGTGATTGGTCAGTCACTTTATCGAGGTCTATTTTCCTCCCACTCAACTCTTTCAAGAGAAACTCTTTCTCAAGAAAGTGCCCAGTCTTGGCGACAAACGTTTTGCCCTCAGAATGGTTGTAGAAGGTGTATCCATAAGTTTCCATTGGATAGCCGACAAAGATGCACTTATCTGCCTTTGATTCGAGTTTGTCAGGCTGTAGTTTCCTAACATAAGCCTCACAACCCCAAATCTTCAGGTGAGACAACTTTGGTTTCGTGCCATGCCATTCCTCAAATGGTGTTGTCTTTACGGATTTGGATGGTGCCCTATTAAGAACGTAAGCGGAAGTTTCTAACGCATACCCCCAGAATGACATAGGTAAGTCGGTATGAGACATCATCGATTGCACACTATCCAATAGGGTTCGATTACGTCGTTTGTCCACACCATTCCTTTCAGGTGTGCCCGCCGACGTAAGCTGTGGCACGATGCCACAAGACTTCAGATGATTGCCAAACTCATGACTTAAATACTCGCCACCTCGATCGGATCGAAGGTGCTTGGTTTTCCTCCCGAGTTGATTCTCGACCTCACTCTGAAATTCCTTGGACTTTTCAAAGGTTTCATACTTGTGCTTCATCAAGTAAATATACCCACATCTACTCAAGTCATCAGTAAAGGTCACGAAGTAACAAAGACTATTGCGTGTGGAGACGTTCATGGGTCCACATACATCTGTATGTATGATCCCCAATAAGTCTTCTGCACGCTCCATTATTCCATTGAATGGAGTCCTTGTCATTTTTCCCATGAGGTTGAGGCATGGTTCACATGTATCAAGGGATCCAAAATCCAATGACTCAAGAATTCCATCTTTATGGAGCTTCTCCATGCGCTTTATACCAATATAACCAAGTCGACAATGCCCCATCGTCGTGTGATCTTTTCCATTACGCTTTAATCTTTTGGCCTCTATGTTGTTAATGTGACACACGTCACCATCGAGATTAAGTACGAATAAGCCCCTTTGCAACGGTGCGTGAACCTAAAACACATCATCCTTATAAATCGCACAACCAATTGTATCAGACTTAAAAGAATAGTGGTCTTTATTCAAGCAAGAACCACTAACGATGTTCACACTTAATGCGGGTACATAGTAGCATTTATTCAGAATCAAAACTAATCCCGACGGGAGACTAAGATGCATCGTGTCGACCGCCAATACTTCAACTTGACAACCGTTTCCCACGCGCATCGTCACTTCATCTTTCATCAAGCGTCAATTATTCCTTAGTACCTGAATGGAATTAGAAATATGAGAGACATATCCTGTGTCAAGTATCCAGGATGTGTTCCCGGCGCTTGTTAAGAAAAGATCAACACCATGTATATCAAATATACCTTCGTCTCTCTTGGCAACCTTGCCAGCCTTCTTGTCCTTTAAGTACTATGGGCAGTTGCGCTTCCAGTGACCTTCACCCTTGCATTAGAAGCACTCAACTCCGGGCTTGGGTTTAGGTGCCTTAGGATGAACGACAACTGACTTGCCATACTTCTTGGGGCTTCCTTTCTTACCCTTCTCACGTCTGCTTGATTTCTTGAATTCAGTGGTCTTGTTGACCATGAATACAGCGTGCTCCTTCTTGATCTCAACCTCAACACTTTTCAGCATGGCAAACAACTCAGAAGGGGTCTTAGTCATCCCCTGCATGTTGTAGTTCATCACAAAACCTTTGTAGCTAGGGGGAAGCGACTGCAACACCCTATCAACTGCAAGTTCATCTGGAATCTGAAATTCCAGAGCATTCAAGCGTTGAACGTATCCAGACATTTTGACCACGTGCTCACTCACGTTGATGTGCTCATCCATCTTGGCCGAGAAGAAGGCTTCAGAAGCCTCGTATCGTTCAGCCCTGGCTTGAGGTGAAAAGACGGCCTTGAGGTCGGTGATAATCTCATATGCACCCATCCTCTCAAAACACTTCTACAACTCAACCTCCATGGAGTAGAGCATGCCACTCTAGACAAGTTTGTAATCATAAGTCTTGGAGAGATAGACATTCTTCTCATCCTGACTGGCATCTCCTGGTGGTTTGTTACCTAACACGGCCTCTAGTACGTATGCCATTTTGAGGGGAACGAGGAGAATCCTCACAGTGCGGAACCAGTTGGTGAAGTTTGACCCATCAGTTTTTAGTTTGTCTTTCTATAGGAATGACCCTAAGTTAAACGAGGGGCGTGGTGCTGCCATCTACAATGGTGATTCACAAAGATACATATTTAGACTTTGTTCATAATGTGGAGTTTCAATTTTAACTTTAAAATTCTAGAAATCTCCAACTTCGATAAACACCTCTCAGTTCAACTAAGTGATACACAATCCCAAACCCCCATACCTCCCCCGATCGTCATGGCCATCGGTATGTGGTCCAGGTAGGCCACTATGCCAATCACATCAGGTATGTGACTTGTGCTCGATATTTTGGTCTACTGTGTTACAGGCCCGCGTCTACATACGTCAAGCCTGCCAATCCAACCTTGATGTTAGTTGTTCAGCAAGGCCATATCTGCATATGCCAGGCTTGCCAAACCCAACCTCATGTGAACGTCGTTTAATATGTGTGACACCCATTGTGTGGTATGTCGGCCACATGGGAGATCCTTCCAGGCGGTGCCCACCAAGGGAGAAAACAATGTTGTTATTGTGAGAGATGTTCCTATTTATGCTACCGTCGATATATCTAGCATACTAGCAACAACAAGAAGTAAAACTGTAAATCATACAAGCTATGATCCCCCTTCATGCAAAGAAAAATTAAACGCCTTTCTACTTTAGCTTATGCAAATTTTACGTGGCTGCTGATACGGTGAGGATCTCTCACTCCTCGTTGGTTACCCCAAGTGGAAGGTGAGATGTAGCGTAGCAACAAATTTCCCCTATGTAAAGGATAGGGTTTGTCTCCCGTAGGACTCGCAGAAATACAAGAAGGTGGTAAAGTGAACAATGGCGCCGTTCACAACCGAGGGTTGCTAACTTCACCTGGACTTGCACACAGATACAAACAACTTTGCTCCCAACGAGTACACAGGAGTTGTCAATTCCTCCGTCCTTGCTGTTTACAAAGGATTAACGCAAAAGATAATGATAGTGATAGAAACTTAAAAGTAAACTAAGGATGTAAACAGTGATATGAAGATGGACCGGGGTCCCGTGATTTTCACTAGTGATGTCTCTCTTCCAAAAGGCGATAAAGGTGCTAGCGAGGTAAACAAATCACAGTTGGGCAATTGACAGGATTATGAAGACACCGCAATGCTAACTATGTTGCAAAGATGTAACGACCCAATTCACACAGAATTGAAGTCTCTGTGCTCAAGTGCCAATCCCTGGATCGAACTCGCTGGCACACACAGTATTATAGATGTATATCAAAGTACAAGTGCATCATTATTACAACGTATGATCCAGAGTAAATAAATAACAAGTTGCATAGCACAAGGCTAGCTTAATCATTATAAATATAGCGGAAGCAATATCAAGTAACGTGGAGTCCCATCAACAGCCACATGTGATCATGCTGAGTGTAGACTCGCAACCCCTAAACGCACCTTACTGATCGTCTGAAAAACCTGCAACACCGAATGTTACAGCCCGACAACGGGTCAGTACATCTGATTTGTACGGTAAGTGACACGAAAAGGTTTATATAAAGGACCTACAACTACATGCAAGGTAAGTCATAGGAAAGGCTTATGGTTTAGTTTTGCAGAAAGCCAATTTTCTCCTGAACTAAACTAGTCAAAATTTTAAGTTGAATTCTACCTGAAACACACAGCAACCCATGCTACTCTTGTCCCAACCAAATTATTATTAAGTGTTCATCTGTCAAGATCATTCATCAAAAGTACTGACTAGTTTCTCAAAGTTCGTCCGTAACCGTAGACACAGCTAATCATGATCAGTTTATACACTCTCAGAGGTTGTACACGTTCCCCACTGGACTCAACCCGAAGATTGAGACAAAGACTTTCTGAAGAGGTTGCCTCCACCCTTTGGTAGCCGGTACACCTAACCACACATCTACATCAGCTAGCTACCAGGGCCAGGTTCCCCACAACGTACTCGTGCTAAGCCAGAGCCCATATAGCCCGTGGCTGTACACGGAAGCTACTAGTAATATTGCCTGTCTGATCTTTTTGAGCCTGGACGGAGCCCACTGCGTCAGAGGGTACTCTCCATGACGCACCTGGTTCACCACCAAAACAACCATTGGGTGCATTTAACCCCGGCACTGTCCTCAACCGAGCCACAACTACCGGGATGCAACCCGCCCGTCCAGAAGTGATTTCTATTATATTAAAGTTGCTACACAGTTTATTTAACATAGCTCGCATGCACTCCATGAATACTCACAACCCAACCACGTCTACAAAGCATAGAAAATAAGTAAAAAAACGGCTAGGTTGATCTACGGTAGACAAGTCAAGACATATGGCTATCCTAACTGGTTTTGCAGCAACAGAATAATAAACTACCTATCATGCAATAGGGTGATAATCTTAACATAATGCATATAGAAAATATAGGTATGAGTATGGTCAAAGTATCACTTGCCTTATACATTCGATGAAGATCTTCGCTCTCACGTTCCAGTCAACTCTACTCGTCACACTCCGAGCAATCTATCGTCAACGAAAGAACTCAAATAAGAAATCACATCACATTACAAACAAAAGATCAACAAAACAATCACTAAGGTTTTAGCAACAAAACAAAAAGACTTTGAAGTGCAAAGGTGAGGATGTGCTCGAAAGGGATTGGTGGAACGTGAACTCGAGAGAGTCAACGGATAAAGAGTTGTCGAAACAAGAGTATGATCAAGGCATTATGAATTCAAGGTAAAGATCATAGCAATATGAATGGTATGTGAATATTTCCGATAAGATGTCTCATATGATCCAATATGCAAAAAGAATCACGTGAAACGGAATACTACAACGCAGGTCATAGAAATTGCAACATTGAACTGAATTTGAATTTAAACAGATCAATAAACTTGTGAATTTTTGTGTACACATGATATAAACAGAAGGTACATGGAACGAGTGATCCAACGCAAAAAGAAACGGCGCAAACGGGCGCACCGGTAAAAAGTTACGGCTGCCGGAAGTTCAAATTGGGATCAGCTTGGGATCCAAATTTAAAAACCTCAAACTTCTGTAACACTAGGTCTACTGGCTAGAAACTTTCTACGCGGTCGCAACGCAACTGGAATCACTCGATTCCGAGCTACGGTTAAAAAGTAGTCGCGAAAACGGTATCGGGTGAAAAACGGGGGTACCGGGGGGTTCTACTGTAAAAAGGGCCCGTACGTAAATAAAACTTTTACGAAAAATGCGATCGGGTCCCCGGGCGGTTTGGATCCAGATCTGGGGAAAAAAAATCGAAACGTTTTTTTTTCTAATCTCATCTTCTTCTTCCACGCGCGGGACACAGCACAGGGAGGCCATGGCCTGGCGCGGCTTGAAGCTCCGGCCGGCTGGGGCGAGCGCCGGCGAGGGCCGGCGGCCAGGCGGCGCGGCGGGGCGGCCAGCCGCGGCCAGGGGCGGCGTGGCGCACGGGGCCAGGGGCGCACGGGCGCACGACTGCGGGCGCGGCGGCCATAACGCACGGGCGGCGGCCGGCCGGCCGTGGCAGCGGCGAGCAGGCGGCGGGGCGGCGCAGCTACTCCGGCGAGGTGGGGACGGCGGCACACGGCGGCACGCGAAGAAATACCTCGAAAAAACGCGAAAACGCAACTCCGGCGATGCTCCGGCGAGATTCCGGCGATGATGTCGGCGGCGGCGGGTCCCGCGGATTAGATTAGAGCTAACCCCAAAAACGCTAAGCGAAAAATAATATAGCCCTAATCGGGGCTATTTATAGCCAGCCCCTAATCCTCTTTCTTTTTAAATCCGAGATAAATACAAAATCGGTCTGCGGGAAAAAAACAGAACAGGCCCATTAGGCCCAAAACAATATTAGAAAAATCAAGGAAATTTATTTGAAAATTCCGTCTTCGCCAATATTTTTAAAATAATAAAATTGAATTTTTGGCTTGACCAAAATAATAAAATAAAATAAAAACTTTGCAACTTATTTTTAAATATTTTTAAATACTTTTCTGGCATTTTAAAAATACCGAAAACTCCGAAAATTGATTTAAAAACTTTACCGGAGCTTAAATAAATTCCAAAAGTAATTTTAGAAAATATTTATAACTCCAAAGTAAAATTTAAAAGTCTCCCAAAATTATTTTGAACTATTTTTCAACAAATTAAAAATGGGGATAAGTCCTTTTATATCCTCTCCAGCGAACTGCCATGTGTTGAAAAATGTATTGAATATTCAAAAGAATTCCAATAAAGATTTAAAACCTTTTCCAAACTTTTAATAAGTTGAAGGAGTCATATTACCTTCTCTCATTTTATTTTGTTGGTTTTGTTTTAAAATAATAAATTCCCAAAACACCAATTATGAATATTAGGGAAAGTCCTTTTATTCCCTCTCATTTTAATATTCAATAAACTCCAGAAAGTTTTAAATCCCAGAGAAAATCAAACACATCCAGCAAACAATCATTATCTATTTAACTTTATTAACATTCCAAAATTCGGAGAATTTTGGGATGTTACACACTACCACCCTTAAAAGGAATCTCGCCCTCGAGATTCGAGAAGGCTAGAAAGAAAGGTTAGGGTTTGGGTCTTCATAGCAGTCCATCGATCCTCCGATGAGCTAGGGTGCTACCACCCTTAAAAGGAAAGCGACTTAGTCTTCAAAATCTTGCTCCCTCAGCGAGCTCCTCACACATAATCTTCATACTCCATTGGGGCATGGAATTCTTCATCACAAGTGTGGGCTTCCAGTATCTTAATCCATCGATGACATTCTCCGTACAGGTTTCACCTGCGGTCTTTGAGGTTTCACGAATTCCTCCTTTGAGGTTTCGATTCCCTAGCAAGAGAGTGGTCTTCCAAGTACTGAGGCTTCATGGCTGACAGGTCAGACGCCACTACTAAACAACTATCGATTTTCTCATGGTGGTCAACAAGAATACTTTTGCAGGATACCTGCAGCAAAAGGTCTTGGTCTATACTCACCGCATAACACAAACGGTAATCTCCTACATGGGTCACACATCGTACCATTCTATGGTTCGGGCTTTAACATCGTCGTCTCTCTGCTATAGGTAAGTCACTCAAGATTTACTATCCCGCATAGCAAGAGCGAATAATAAGGGTAGTCGTCATGGGGGCCAGTCCATTACGCACCCAAATCATTACCTTGTACATGGTTTACTGAATCTCGCAATCTAACACTCGGTCATCCTCACAAGCGTTGCAGAAATTCCTCTTGTTCATGAACTGGGTTCAGACAAATCCATGGTTCTGCAAGCCAACCAAAACATCTATCGTTTCCTCACAACTCTCAGGTTTACGCAGACTGCTATAAAACGTGTACTGGTGGACTACAACTTTCTTCGGGGTTCTTCCTTCAGCAAGATTGTGCTTGCTTGTCGTAAGATCTTGGCACACGGGGTTAACGTTGAACTTGGCATTGGTTGCATCATCTTTATTCCAGTCTTGATATTAGCAGCCATTGTAGTAGCTTCTTCAGTTTAGGGATGAGGATGAGGGGGAATAGAATGTAGATAGCGAGGTAGAGAGAGAGATAGGGAGAGATACCCATACAAACATCACACTAGTTTTGAAACCTAAGTTTTGGTGTGTAGCTGTCGGTAAAACAAGAAATGATAGCTCACAGAAACGATCTAACGGTAGAAACTTTGAATCTCCAGGTCTTCAAGTCTTCAAGTCTTCAATGACGGCAGCTTGAGTTTTGGAATGTCGAAGCGATCTTCGTATCGTTGAGTCATTTGTCAACTTGTTCTTCTTGCTGTTGTGTCCCCCTCAGTCTTGAAGCATACTAAATAGATGAGGGGTCTAACGAAACGTAAACTTATTCTGCTCGCATAGAAGAAAAACAAAGGACAACACACAACATCAGTCAAAGACATATCAAGGTCAGAGGGCACAAGACAAAACTTAACAAAACAATCATGACATAAAACATCTAGTTAATCCATAGCAAACATGCATCAATACACATCTCCAACTAACATTAAGAAGGTATCATCGTGCACTTAGTGCACACGTACGACGTCTGTCCTCCAATTGCCAAACATAAGCTTCTTCGAGTCAGCATCCTTGCTTCCACGTTCACAACTTCTCCTTCCCCTTCAATTCTGGACACATATCGCGGTAGTGTCCCATGTTCCTGCACCGAAAACAATGAATGTGGCTAATGTCCTTCTTTTTCTTCTTCACGGGTGCTTCCTTCAATTCTTGGATAACTTTCTTCATTCCTTCTTTTTGATGTTGAACCACTTGTTGTGTCACAATGAAAAATTGACACTGAGCGGGGTAATGATCAGTTCCTTCACACGTAAATCATGTTACTTGTGCAGTGGGGCATTCTTCACCCGAGTGAATTCCCTCACAATAGGGACATCCATCTTGGTGTCCCTCATAGGAGTGTCATGTTTCTCCGCAAATTGTACAGGCACGGATCCTCTTAAGGGTTACCGTCCTTTGCATCGGGGTGACGAGGCGGGATCCCAACAAAATCTTAGTGAACTCCTTCCAAGTAATTTTCCTTCGTGATTCGTCAATCGCTTGGTGCATTCTCCACCAAGTACCAGCCTCTTCTACCAAGTACTTGACAGCATAGGGGACCATGTCCTCACTTCCAACCTTGTTTATCTTCATGTGCTCCTCCATTCTATGAATCCATTGCTCCACCTTCAGTCTCGACATCGCCCCAGAAAAGGCGAGTCCTACTCCATACTCCATCTATTAAACCCATACGACAAGGGTTAGGGCAAAACTATAACACCGACCAGACAACAACTAAAGATAACACCAAACATATGCACTCAAACAAAAAGAGGCAAAACACCTACGTTCGACAGTAACACATAACAACAAACAATACAGTCACAACAGTCAAAACACACAAACAACACCTAGAGTAAGGTCATATGTGCAAGACATACGATCTCATCATACTACGCGAAATTCGTTCATCTAACTTCACATAAAAGGTGGTGGTCTGATTCTAAGCTTCATCCTTCTCAGCTAAGCTGATCTTAAAGGTTCCTCTCACAGTGTCGAACTTATTGACCACCGTAGGTTATCCCTTCTAGTTCCGATAATCATAACTCCAATTGATCCCAGAGGTTGATGATGTTCTTCTCAATTGTCTTGTCTTTCGAGGTAAAAGCAATTCCGAGGGGTATTTACAGTAAAACAAGATGAGAAGTTTTAGAATATGAACAATAGATGAGAAATACTAGTGAGAGAGTAAGGGGTCAAGGAGTGATAAAATATTTTGTTCCTACGGCTTTTTATATCCATTTGCTAGGGTCACGACCTACAGTCAACACACTGCTCTGATACCATCTGTAACGACCCAATTCACACAGAATTGAAGTCTCTGTGCTCAAGTGCCAGTCCCTGGATCGAACTCGCTGGCACACACAGTATTATAGATGTATATCAAAGTACAAGTGCATCATTATTACAACGTATGATCCAGAGTAAATAAATAACAAGTTGCATAGCTCAAGGCTAGCTTAATCATTATAAATATAGCGGAAGCAATATCAAGTAACGTGGAGTCCCATCAACATCCACATGCGAACATGCTAAGTGTAGACTCGCAACCCCTAAACGCACCTTACTGATCGTCTGAAAAACCTGCAACACCGAAGGTTATAGCCCGACAACGGGTCAGTACATCTGATTTGTACGGCAAGTGACACGAAAAAGTTTATATAAAGGACCTACAACTACATGCAAGGTAAGTCAAAGGAAAGGCTTATGGTTTAGTTTTGCAGAAAGCCAATTTTCTCCTGAACTAAACTAGTCAAAATTTTAAGTTGAATTCTACCTGAAACACACAGCAACCCATGCTACTCTTGTCCCAACCAAATTATTATTAAGTGTTCATCTGTCAAGATCATTCATCAACAGTACTGACTAGTTGCTCAAAGTTCGTCCGTAACCGTGGACACGGCTAATCATGATCAGTTTATACACTCTGCAGAGGTTGTACACGTTCCCCACTGGACTCAACCCGAAGATTGAGACAACGACTTTCTGAAGAGGTTGCCTCCACCCTTTGGTAGCCGGTACACCTAACCACACATCTACATCAGCTAGCTACCAGGGCCAGGTTCCCCACAACGTACTCGTGCTAAGCCAGAGCCCATATAGCCAGTGGCTGTACACGGAAGCTACTAGTAATATTGCATGTCTGATCTTTTTGAGCCTGGACGGCGCCCACTGCGTTAGAGGGTACTCGCCATGACGCACCCGGTTCACCACCAAAACAACCATTGGGTGCATTTAACCCCGGCACTGTCCTCAACCGAGCCACAACTACCGGGATGCAACCCGCCCGTCCAGAAGTGATTTCTATTATATTAAAGTTGCTACACAGTTTATTTAACATAGCTCGCATGCACTCCATGAATACTCACAACCCAACCACGTCTACAAAGCATAGCAAATAAGTAACAAAACGGCTAGGTTGATCTACGGTAGACAAGTCAAGACATATGGCTATCTAACTGGTTTTGCAGCAACAGAATAATAAACTACCTATCATGCAATAGGGTGATAATCTTAACATAATGCATATAGAAAATATAGGTATGAGTATGGTCAAAGTATCACTTGCCTTATACATTCGATGAAGATCTTCGCTCTCACGTTCCAGTCAACTCTACTCGTCACACTCCGAGCAATCTATCGTCAACGAAAGAACTCAAATAAGAAATCACATCACATTACAAACAAAAGATCAACAAAACAATTACTAAGGTTTTAGCAACAAAACAAAAAGACTTTGAAGTGCAAAGGTGTGGATGTGCTCGAAAGGGATTGGTGGAACGTGAACTCGAGAGAGTCAACGGATAAAGAGTTGTCGAAACAAGAGTATGATCAAGGCATTATGAATTCAAGGTAAAGATCATAGCAATATGAATGGTATGTGAATATTGCCGATAAGATGTCTCATATGATCCAATATGCAAAAAGAATCACGTGAAACGGAATACTACAACGCAGGTCATAGCAATTGCAACATTGAACTGAATTTGAATTTAAACAGATCAATAAACTTGTGAATTTTTGTGTACACATGATATAAACAGAAGGTACATGGAACGAGTGATCCAACGCAAAAAGAAACGGCGCAAACGGGCGCACCGGTAAACAGTTACGGCTGCCGGAAGTTCAAATTTGGATCAGCTTGGGATCCAAATTTAAAAACCTCAAACTTCTGTAACACTAGGTCTACTGGCTAGAAAATTTCTACGCGGTTGCAACGCAACTGGAATCACTCGTTCCGAGCTACGGTTAAAAAGTAGTCGCGAAAACGGTATCGGGTGAAAAACGGGGGTACCGGGGTGTTCTACTGTAAAAAGGGCCCGTACGTAAATAAAACTTTTATGAAAAACGCGATTGGGTCCCCTGGCGGTTTGGATCCAGATCTGGGGAAAAAAAATCGAAACGGTTTTTTTTCTAATATCATCTTCTTCTTCCACGCGCGGGACACAGCACAGGGAGGCCATGGCCTGGCGCGGCTTGAAGCTCCGGCCGGCTGGGGCGAGCTCCGGCCGGCTGGGGCGAGCGCCGGCGAGGGCCGGCGGTCAGGCGGCGCGGCGGGCGGCCAGCCGCGGCCAGGGGCGGCGTGGCGCACGGGGCCAGGGGCGCACGGGCGCACGGCTGCGGGCGCGGCGACCATGGCGCACGGGCGGCGGCCGGTCGGCCGTGGCGGCGGCGAGCAGGCGGCGGGGCGGCGCGGCTACTCCGGCGAGGTGGGGACGGCGGCACACGGCGGCACGCGAAGAAATACCTCGAAAAAACGCGAAAACGCAACTCCAACGATGCTCCGGCGAAATTCCGGCGATGCCCCGGCGAGATTCCGGCGATGACGTCGGCGGCGGTGGGTCCCGCGGATTAGATTAGAGCTAACCCTAAAACCGCTAAGCGAAAAATAATTTAGCCCTAATCGGGGCTATTTATAGCCAGCCCCTAATCCTCTTTTACTTTAAATCCGAGATAAATACAAAATCGGTCTGCGGGAAAAAAAACAGAACAGGCCCATTAGGCCCAAAACAATATTAGAAAAATCACGGAAATTTATTTTAAAATTCCGTCTTCGCCAATATTTTTTAAATCATAAAATTGAATTTTTGGCTTGACCAAAATAATAAAATAAAATAAAAACTTTGCAACTTACTTTTAAATAATTTTAAATACTTTTCTGGCATTTTAAAAATACCGAAAACTCCGAAAATTGATTTAAAAACTTTACCGGAGCATAAATAAATTCAAAAAATAATTTTAGAAAATATTTATAACTCCAAAGTAAAATTTAAAAGTCTCCCAAAATTATTTTGAACTATTTTTCAACAAATTAAAAATTGGGATAAGTCCATTTATATCCTCTCCAGCGAACTGCCATGTGTTGAAAAATGTTTTGAATATTCAAAAGAATTCCAATAAAGATGTAAAACCTTTTCCAAACTTTTAATAAGTTGAAGGAGTCATATTACCTTCTCTCATTTTATTTTGTTGGTTTTGTTTTAAAATAATAAATTCCCAAAACACCAATTATGAATATTAGGGAAAGTCCTTTTATTCCCTCTCATTTTAATATTCAATAAACTCCAGAAAGTTTTAAATCCCAGAGAAAATCAAACACATCCAGCAAACAATCATTATCTATTTAACTTTATTAACATTCCAAAATTCGGAGAATTTTGGGATGTTACAAAAGAAAGGAAGGGCTCAAAAGCAATGGGCAGTACGCCAAGGTAAGTAGACCGAAATCCATCTGCATCTACTACGAATCATCCACCTTGAGATATCTATCCATAACATCACGCTGCTATTAAGTTGTGAATCCCACCCAAAGTGTAAATCCAAAGCAACAGACAACTGCATTAAAAGAACTTTGCGTAAAGTAAACAATCCTTGCATCCGCGGATACAAGCACCGTTGTTTTATCCCTGGTGGCAACATCACATCCCCTAGTCTCATGTTTCTGTCACTCAAGCTAGACATCAAGGGGCTGAACCCACAATCAAGCATAACGCTCCCTCTTGGAGTTGCAAAAAACCACTTGGCCAAAATAAAATACGGCAACAGAGAACATGCAAGAATTTACTCAAGAGCAAAATATAAAAAAGAAGAACCAAATATATTACTCATCACAATCTGAACATAGTCTCATAATCCATCAGATCCCAACAAACTCAGCATAGCAACGGCAGAAAATTACAAAGGTGCCTCGATCATGTGAGGCAGCTCACGAGATCTCGAAAGTGGAGGCACAAAGAGGGGAGAGATAGATCACATAGCTACTGGTCACGGACCCATGGTCCAAGGGAAACTACTCACGGTACATACGGGAGGCGTCCATGGCTATGGATGATCTCCCGGAGGGGGTAGCTTCTCCCGGAAGGGTGCCGGAGCAGCTTCTCCAGGCAGACCCGATCTAGAAACGGCAGTGGCGGTGGTGCAGAGGCGAGATCGCGAAAGAGGAGTCCGTCTTAGGGGTTTCCACCCCGAGGGGTAAATATAGCCGAACGGGGGTGTCGAGAGGACCCACCAGGCAGCCAGGAGGGCTCCTGGCGCGACCTAGGGTGGGGCCGCGCCAGGGGCCCTCCTGGCCTCCTGGTGGTGGCCCCCCTCCGCTCTTTTGGTGTTTCCGGAAGCTTCCGTGTCGCTGATTTTTTTATCTGATTTTTCCGGATTTTTTGGAGCACTTTTAATGGCCGGAAAACCTGAAATACAAAAATAGCAGAAAACAACAACTGGTAGCTGGGTGCACTGGGTTAATAGATTAGTCCAAATATGCTCAAAAGTGTATGAAAGTTCAAGCAAATCATGGCAAAGTCACACAAAACATGCATGGAGCAAGCAGAAATTATCGATACGTTTGGGACGTATCAACATCCCCAAGCTTCATTCATGCTCGTCCTCGAGTAGGTAAATGATAACAAGCATAATTTCTGTGGTGACATGCCACACAACCATATAAGAACTTTGTAAGTAAAGCAATCAAAGCATGCAATTCAATTCAAGTCTTAACAAGCAAGAGTCTATATTAGCATTGACACAAGCAACAAAAGAACAAAAGGTGCAAGAGCTCTCGCTGTCCGTGACTCGAATGTCTCCAGATGGTGTTTGCGTGCAAGCAGGGGACTGGGAAAAAGAGAGAAAAAAGGTTGTTGAGAACAACTATCTACTAAAGTTTCACACTTAGTCTCCTTTGGATTCTTATCTTGACTCGTCCCCAGACCACTAGCCAGGTACAAGTCAAACTGATCCACTCCCTTTCGATATTTTGAGCACTCATGCAATGGATGAGCGTGAGCAAGAAAGGTGACACCTAAAAGGCGAAACAGAAAAAGGTGGAGAAGGAAGACAAAAAGGTGTGAAAGGCTCGCATCAATGAGGACAATCATAGGCGAGACAAGGCCATATGATAGATATGATGTCAGGAGTAGGGATTGCCATGCAACGGATGCACATGTGAGCTAAAAGCTCTCCAAGGGAACTAGTGGGGTGCATCTAACTTGCTTGCTCAAGAAGACATGGAGCTCGTTTGAGGAGGCTCATCATTGGAATATACAAGCCAAGTTCTATAGTGTGAAGGTCCCCACATAACTATATGCATGATGATGATCTCTATGGAGTACAAGGGATAGAGGATGAAGTACTAGTGTGGATTTCTCAAAAGGAATAGTAGTGTGCCCCCCTTCTCTCTTTTTATTTTTATTTTTCTATTTTTTGTATTTTTTGGTGGCCTCAGTGGCTCTTTCTATTTAACTCTCATTTGTCCTCTTTGGGATCTTTTGATTTGTCCACTTTGGGATCTTTTCCTCACTTAGGAGAAACACTCTATATTTTACAAGAATATAGGAGATCTTTCACACTTTACAAAGGTACTCACATAAAGAAGATATAACTATCATGATGCAAAGGTATGACATGAGGATCAAGTCATGAGAAGATGGATGTTGCATGGCAATGTATCTCGGAAAGGCTATGGAAATGCCTTGTAGATAGGTATGGTGGCTGTTTTGAGGAAAGATATAAGGAGGCTTATGATGACAGAACGTATCGTGCCAAGGGTTTGGATGCACCGGTGAAGTATGCGCCAACTCTCGAGGTGAGAAAGGGCAATGCACGGTACCGAAGAGGCTAGAAAAAGTATAGGTGGGTGGAAGTGTCAACTTTCGAATACTCACATTAGTCCGAAGAACTCATGCACTTATTATCGGTAACACTCAATCTAATCAGGAGGTTCACAAAGAGACAAGTACCCCGAGGAGGAGTGTATGGGGGTTTGGTTATCCTTGCGCATCCTCGACTCATGGTACGTGAGTGTACTCTAATATTCGAACCCTCCAGAGGTTAGTGATCCATCTAGTAGCTAGAGTTCTCAACAGTGTTTTTTGGTTTTAGAAAAACACACGGATTGCCCAAAATACGACATCTATCACTAATAGGCTCGAGCTCTTGACACCAAAAGTCCAGACATTACTCTAGTCAATACCACAAAACTATTGCAAGTTCCTACTACAAAGAGAAAAGCAACTTCAACTACCTACTTCCTAGTCAAGACACAAAACTCAGTGAAACAGGCAAACTCTCTAACAAGATAAAACATGCAACCTATAGAAAGTTCAACCTAAAACAAAACAAAAGCTCTAGAAAAACTAAAGCACTACAACTAAACAGAGCAGCAGCTAAGAAAATAAAAAGAACAACTCACAGCTAAAAGAATAAGCAAGAAAATCCTATGAGGAGTTCTAATTCAAGCGGAGCATGTAACTCTCCCACACAAAAGAAAGTAAGCTGGGATATAATTGTTACTACAGCAAACAAAGCAAAAAAAACTAAAAACAAAACCTAAGAGCGAGACGCTCCAAGAATAGCACATAACGCATGAAGTGATAAAAATATAGTGCAACGAGAGACGAACTGATAATTGTTGATGAAGAAGGGGATGCACGGGGGCATCCCCAAGCTTAGACGCTTGAGTCTGCTTGAATATTTATTGGGGGTGCACATGGGCATCCCCAAGCTTGAGCGTTTGACACTCCAGGATCTTCTTTCATTATTTTCCATCGCGCACTTGAAAACTCCCTTCATACATAACTCATTGTAGACTGATTAGAGAGGTTAGTAACCTACTAAAATAATTTTTCTCTTACTGGAAATAAAGATAACCTTGAATACCTATTGTTTCCCAATATTGCCAAAAAGTTTTTGCAAAGAAAAAGCAAGCTTAAGGTTTGTAAAAGTGAAGAGAGACGAAACGTGGCAGAATCTGTAAAAAACAGAACAGCAGGTAGAAACGAATTTTTTAGGGGTACTTCTGCAACTCAAATCAAAAAACTCATAACATATGCAAGTTTCGTAATTGTATAGAGCACGCTGTGTAAAAATTTCAGCTCAAAAAGATGAACTCGGATTTTTCCATGATTTTTCTAGTCACGAGGACAGAATCTGTTTTCTGGACAGCATGTCACAACTTTTACTTCCCTTGTCGTATGAGGCTATAAAAGGCACAAAGCTTGAAAAGTAAAGATACAATGATGTTGTTACAGTAGTAACAATCATCAAGACCACTAAGAAAAGAAGAAAAGCAAAAAAGAAAAACCTAAATTCGTTGCGGGCTGCCTCCCGAAAGCGCTTCTTTAGAGCCATTAGCTAGGCTTAAAGCCGAAGATCAAAGTTCCCCAAAATCATCGGAAGGTTGACCAAGGATCTCAAAAGGGTATTCAATAAGCTCATCCTTGTTCTTCAGAGGGAAAAGGTACGTACCTTTTTTCTTTACCACGCAAACGAATTTGTCCTTTACCTATATCAATGAAGCCTTTCATGGCTCGGAGGAAGTCCCTTCCAAGCACTATATTTCCTTGATTGGCCTTCATGATGGAGAAGTCAATCTCCCACTCCTTTTTAGAAACATGACCTGGACATCTTTCAATCTTCCCTGGATCTCAGAAATATCACCATTAGAATGTTCATGGAAAGATGGAAATTTGTCCATGCTTGCAAGGTACAAAGAATCATAAATAAAGCTAGGCATTATAGAAACTGTAGATCCAATGTCACAAAAAGCAAGGAAGTTTTGATTAGAGATAACAATCCTAACAAAAGGCTCCCAGTCATTTTCTATTTCCAAAATCTCCTCTCTAGGAGGATTTGGTTTTTCTACTACTTTTAAGTCTAGAGCATCAAGTTTTTTCTCAATAGCAGTAATTCTATCTATAACAGTATCAAGACCATCATAAACAAAATAACTAGATAAACCTTGTATAATTTCAAAATCTCTAGCTTCATCACACTCTAAAAAGTCTCCTTCAGCTATAAGATCAAGAGAGTGCTTACACCACTTAAAAAGGCCAAAGTAAAAATTTCTAAGCACAATTCTTATAGGTAACCAAGGCATGTTTGCCTTATGTGCTTTAGAAATTCTGTCCCGTGCCTTCTTCATATTTTCCCCGCTCCTTTGGTGGAAATCCAAGACCTCGGATTCCCTCATAGCACCAACTCCTAACATACTTGACCACACAAGAAAGGTAACAGGTATTTTTGGTATTTTTGATAAGAGGCACAAAAGTAAAAACTGAAAGGTAAACTAACAAGACTAAAAAGCAAAGATAAAAGATAGTGTGCAACTCCCCTATCTTGTAGACTGGAGTCCCCGGCAACGGCGCCAGAAATTGGCTTGATACGGTGAGGATCTCTCACTCCTCGTTGGTTACCCCAAGTGGAAGGTGAGATGTAGCGTAGCAGCAAATTTCCTCTATGTAGAGGACAGGGTTTGTCTCCCGTAGGACTCGCAGAAATACAAGAAGGTGGTAAAGTGAGCAATGGCGCCGTTCACAACGAGGGTTGCTAACTTCACCTGGACATGCACACAGATACAAATAACTTTGCTCCCAACGAGTACAGAGGAGTTGTCAATTCCTCCGGCCTTGCTGTTTACAAAGGATTAACGCAAAAGATAATGATAGTGATAGCAACTTAAAAGTAAACTAAGGATGTAAACAGTGATATGAAGATGGACCGGGGTCCCGTGATTTTCACTAGTGATGTCTCTCTCCCAAAAGACGATAAAGGTGCTAGCGAGGTAAACAAATCACAGTTGGGAAATTGATAGGATTCAGAACATCTCACTCGTATTCAGTTGCGAATCCCACCCAAAGTGTAAATCCAAAGCAACAGACAACTGCATTAAAAGAACTTTGCGTAAAGTAAACAATCCTTGCATCCGTGGATACAAGCACCGTTGTTTTATCCCTGGTGGCAACAGCACATCCCCTAGTCTCATGTTTCTGCACTCAAGCTAGACATCAAGGGGCTGAACCCACAATCAAGCATAACGCTCCCTCTTGGAGTTGCAACAAATCACTTGGCCAAAGTAAAATACGGCAACGGAGAACATGCAAGAATTTACTCAAGAACAAAATATAAAGGAGAAGAACCAAATATATTACTCATCACAATCTGAACATAGTCTCATAATCCATCAGATCCCAACAAACTCAGCATAGCAACGGCAGAAAATTACAAAGGTGCCTCGATCATGTGAGGCAGCTCACGAGGTCTCGAAAGTGGAGGCACAAAGAGGGGAGAGATAGATCACATAGCTACTGGTCACGGACCCATGGTCCAAGGGAAACTACTCACGGTACATACGGGAGGCGTCCATGGCTATGGATGGTCTCCCGGAGGGGGTAGCTTCTCCCGGCAGGGTGCCGGAGCAGCTTCTCCAGGCAACCCCGATCTAGAAACTGCGGTGGCGGCGGTACAGAGGCGAGATCGCGAAAGAAGAGTTTGTCTTAGGGGTTTCCACCCCGAGGGGTAAATATAGGCGAAGGGGTGTCGACGGGACCCACCAGGCAGCCAGGAGGCCTCCTGGCGCGGCCTAGGGTGGGGCCGCGCCAGGGACCCTCCTGGCCTCCTGGTGGTGGCCCCCCTCCGCTCCTTTGGTGTTTCCGGAAGCTTCCGTGTTGCTGATTTTGATTTTATTTTTCCGGATTTTTTGGAGCACTTTTAATGGCCGGAAAACCTGAAATACAAAAACAGCAGAAAACAGCAACTGGCAGTTGGGTGCACTGGGTTAATAGATTAGTCCAAATATGCTCAAAAGTGTATGAAAGTTCAAGCAAATCATGGCAAAGTCACACAAAACATGCATGGAGCAAGCAGAAATTATAGATACGTTTGGGATGTATGAGCTGCTAGGGGTTTCGAGAGAAAACCGTTTCTATCCTGCGAAAACATGCCACTACACCGATTCCCCAATCGTTTCTATTACACCCCTGTCGGGGCCCTCCGTTGCAAACATCTTTGCATCGCTAATGTTAGAGAGACAGACACCCCCCAGCCACTTATATGGTACAAGCCATATGTCAAGCGTGGAACCTGTCTCGCGTAAACTCGTCAGGTCAGTCGGGGCCGCTTCATCAGGACATTGCCGCAATGCTAAATGAGTACACGTGTGAGGCTAACGAATGAAGATTAGATGTCCAAATCCTAGATGTGTTCTACCCGTACAATACATCTACGCATAGCTAGCTCTGATACCACTGTTGGGATACGGGGCAGAAAACACAAATTTTTCATACCTACGATACCCGAACCCAAGATCTATGCTATGTCGATGTAAATTAACGGAGGGAATCAGAGTTCATACTTTTGAAGACCGAAAGAGGGAAACGTTCTTGCGAACGTGGCTGGCGTAGACTCGGAACTATGAGCTCCCTGTCATGTTGAAGACCACCGACGATGGAGACTCCCGGTTGACCTTCGGCGATGAAGTAGCACCATAGGTGTAGTGCCTCGAAGAAACTATACATCTACAGTACAATCGATGTTCCCTCCGGGCCCCGAACCAGGAGAGCAGCAGAAAAAAGACGGATTCGGATCCTGATGTGCGAGAGATGATAATGGCTTCTCGCCCGTCATTGGTTACCCCAAGTGGAAGGTGACATGTAGGATAGCAGCAAATTTCCCTTGGCAAAGATAGCAAGGTTTAAGATTGTCTCCCGTAGGACTCCGAAAGCGACAAGAAGGTGGTGAAGCGAGCAACGCGCCGTTTGAGATGTTGCTCTCTTAAACTGGACCTGCACACACACAAGTAACTTTGCTCTCAACGAAGTTCAGAGAGGTTGTCAATCTCTCCGACCTTGTTGTTTACAAAGGATCAACGCAGAAGATAATAGATAGTGATAGCTACTAAAAAGTAAAAGCAGGAAATAAATTTAGCGTGTACACATTGATAAGAATATGGACCGGGGTCCCATGTTGTTCACTAGTGATGTCTCTCTCCCAAAAGACGGTAAAACTGCTATGCAAGGTAAACAAATCACAGCTGGGCAATTGACAGGATTAAAAATGCACCGCAATGCTAACTATGCTACAAAGAAAGGAAGAGGCTCAAAAGCATGGGCGGTACGCCAAAATAAGTAGACCGAAATCCAACTGCATCTACTACTAATCATCCACCTTGATATATCTATCCAGAACATCTCGCTGGTATTAAGTTGCGAGCCCCACCAAAAGTGTAAACCCAAAGCAACAGACGACTGCATTAAAAGAACTTTGCGTAAAGTAAACAATCCTTGCAAACGCGGTTACAAGCACCGTTGTTTTCCCCCTTGTGGCAACAACACATCCCCTAGAATCATGTTTCTGTCACTCAAGCTAATCATCAGGGGGCATGAACCCACAATCGAGCATAACGTTCCCTCTTGGAGTCACTACCTACTACTTGGCCAAAGCAATAAACAGCAATGGAGAACATGCAAGAATTACTCTAGAACAAAAATATAAAAGATAAGAACCAAATATATTACTCTATCACAAACTGAACATAGTCTCATAATCCATCAGATCCCAACAAACTCAGCATAGCAACAACAGGAAGAATTACATATGTGCCTTGATCATGTAGGGCAGCTCACAAGGTCTAATCCATGAAGAACAAAGAGGGGAGGAGAACATCACATAGCTACTGATCATGGACCCATGGTCCAAGGTAGACTAATCACGGATCATCCGGGAAGCGTCCATGATGGAGGAGAAGCTCCCGGAGGTCAATCCTCCCTCCGGAAGGGTGCCGGGAAGAGGTCTGCTGGCGCTCCCGATCTTGGAAGCGCGGAGGCGGCGGAACAGAGGCGAGATCGTGAAAAGGGGTTCTGTCTTCGGAAGAATCCTGTCACGGAGAATAAATAGGCGAAGGGGGGCAGCCAAGGGGGCCACCAGGTACCCAGGCGGCCACCTGGCGCGTCCTGCCCCTAGGGCGCGCCACCAGGGCGCCTGGGCCCCTAGTGGTGGCCCTCTGGCCCCACTTTGGTGATTCCGGAAGCTTCCGGTACGCTGATTTTTTATCTGATTTTTCCCGAATTTTTTGAGCACTTTTAATATGGGGGAAACCTGAAATAGAAAAACAGCAGAAAACAGGAACTGGCACTGGGGTGCACTGAGTTAATAGGTTAGTCCAAATATGATCAAAGTGTATGAAAGTGTATCTAGATCATAGGAATATCACACTAAACATGCATGGAGCAAGAAGAAATTATAGATACGTTTGGGACGTATCAACATTCTCAAGCTTAATTCCTGCTCGTCCTCGAGTAGGTAAATGATAACAAGCATAATTTATATGGTGACATGCTAACAACCATATAAGAACTTTTAAGTAAAGCAATCAAGGTATGTAATTCAATTCAAGTCATAACAAGCAAAAGTCTATATTAGCATTGAAACAAGCAACATAAAACATAGGTGCAAGAGCTCTCGTTGTCCGTGACTCGAATGTCTCCAGATGATGTTTGCGTGCAAGAAGGGGGAGATGGGAATACGAGAGAAAAGATAAATTTGTTGAGAACTCAATCTACTAAAGTTTCACACTTGGTCTTCTTTGAATCTTATCTTGACTCGTCCCTAGACCACTAGCCAGGTAGAAGTCAATTTGATCCACTCATTTTCAATGTTTTGAGCACTCATGCAATGAATGAGCGTAAGCACAAGAGTTGACACTTAGGATGGCAAAGAGAGAAATATGGTGAAGGAAGAAGACAAAAAGGGTGTGAAAGGCTCACATCAATGAGGACAATCATAGGCGAGAGAAGGTCAAATGATAGATATGATGTGAGGAGTAGGGATTGTCATGCAACGGATGCACATATGAGCTAAGAAAAGCTCTCCAATGGAACTAGTGGGGGTGCATCCTATAATACCCCGGATTTTTACAAACACTGATTAGAAATTTTTATCATGAAAGTTGAGAAAAATTTGACCTTTTGAGTTGTACGAATAGTGGAGATTCCAAGACCGTGGTTGCCTTCGTATCGTTGAGTAGATCAAAAAAAATATACATTTGGCCAAAACAGAGTTCATATGTGTATTTGGCGAGCCGGTTAATTCTAGCCTTTTATTTATCTCGGAAGAAAAAACTCCAGCAAAATCATATCAGCTAAGGATAAGAAAGAAAAAAGAGAAAATAAAAATACCCCTTTGGCCAGCCCTAACCCTATTACCCAGCCGTTCCCCACCCCCCCGTTACGAGCCGATCCAAATCCGTTGTCGCTGCCGTCGTCGTCGGCTTTCGTGACGGCCCGCTGCCGGTGGCCGCCTCACAGGGATTGGACGCCGTGTTCGAGTTGGCGTCGTCGCCTCCATTCATTCTGTTTTTCCTCTGGTTGCCGGTCTCCAAGTACACGAGTCCCTCCTATTCTTCTCCATGGCTGTAGTTCTGCTGCACTGTATTGCCGGCTGACTTTCTTGTTCCATCCAAGCTAGATGCCATCAGCATTCTTGTTGTAGGCACAATCTTGATATATATACACCTTCTAGTTCCATCAGCCTCTAGTCAGTATCCCAGATCGTTCAGAGGATGGGAGCACTACAATTGTTCTTGTTCAACAGAAATTCTACGCCTTAGTTTATACTAGATCATGAGATTATTTTTCTACTACGACTTGTAGGGTACAAGTAGTTTCATCCAAGTAGTATAAGCAAATTATTAGTTCAGATGCTAGCCTGGAACTAGATGTGTACGTGAGCACTCAAATTGAGTTGGGCATATTGGCCGGATTGGCTTCGCTGAACCATCGGAGGGTTAAACATGATCACTATTCTAGCTAGTACTTTTGATTTGATAAAAGGGACACAATCTGATCTATGTAAGCTACCAATCAATTTTGCTTAGCATCAGGTGCTAGTGTCGTTGGCCTGCTGGGCTGATTCTTCAAGATTAGTACTTGCAATTTTATTCCATCTGGTTCTATCTCTAATTAAGTGACATATTAAAGCTAAAATTATAATACATAGATATCTACTGCTGGGTTTAAGCTTTGAATTTTTGTTAGTGCATACTGTGGGATGGTACCATGTATGTAGGGAGCAGCAAAGTAAACGTGATTTTTGGTTTGTTCTAATAAAGCTATAGCTGCACACTATATGGAGTTCCACTGATTGAGGAATAGTTTAATCTGAGATTAAAGAATAAACCTGGAAAGGTCCCATTAGTTATTTTTATACAGTATGCATTGCTCCTGTACTTAGTAGGAGATGTTTCTATTCAGGCTTTGGTGTTGCTCAGGCCAGGGTTGAACTGATGTCGCAATATTCCGCTCCATTGAGTTGAGGCAAGTACATGCCGACCATTTCTTCTACATGATTGCCCATTGTGTGAATTCGTGACCGTTGGTTCTCTTTTGAGTTTCTGGTATCCATTTTGGTTCAATTCAGATTGTTCGGTTCCTCCATTTCAGTTATCTCTACATGTTCAGAAACTTCGGATGTTCTTATTTTCATAGCTAGATCGGTGAGAAACTGTTCACAAACGGCTAATCCGATGATGTTCGGTGAGAACTGCTGGTTTGTGGGCTAGTCCGATGGCTACGTTTTTCGGGTCGGTCCGGTGAGTACTGTCTCGAGCGGCTATTCCGATATGAGATCGGTGAGTACTGTTAGCTCGTTGACTAGTCCGAGCGACATATTCAGATATTCGGTTTCAGTCTTCATGTTAATAACGAGTTATCAATATTCCATTGTGGTTAACTATGTGTGATTGTTCTTATATGGTTCTAATTGTACTTGCTGAGTATTTCTGTACTCATTCTTGCGTTTTCATTTGGTTTTCAAGTACAAAGTAAACGACATATGCATGGGCGGGGTAGTTCACCATCACACAGATCACATATTAGTTACTTAATACATCCTACTCATCATTTAGAAACTTCTTGGTTGCCTTGCGCCAACCATTTTAGATATATTTATCACGTTTATCATGAGTCATGTGTTAACTTCAATTTTGTGGTTGGATATGTGATCTTAAAATAATGCTTAGATATTTTGTCTAAACTGCATGTCGTGGATGTAAAAAAAACAAAGGAAGTTTTGCCGAAATTTTGATTTTTTCGTAGAACATGTGGAAATATGTTAGTGTGGTAGCCTTGCCGGGTTTGATAGAAAATCTGGGGTGTTACACATCCAACTTGCTCGCTCATGAAGACCTAGATCTCATTTGAGGAAGCTCATCCTTGGAATATGCAAGCCAAGTTCTATAGTGTGAAGGTCCCCACATAGCTATATGCATATATGATCATCTCTATGGAGTACAAGGTATAGAGGGAGTACGAATGTGGATTTTTCAAAAGAAATAGTAGTGTTGCCCCTTTCTCTATTTTTTTGTATTTTTTTGGTGCCCTCAATGGCTCTTTTTATTTAACTCTCATTTGTCATCTTTGAGATGTTTTAATTTGTCCTTTTTGGGATCTTTTCCTCACTTAAGGGCAACACTCTATTTTACAAGAAGGTGTAGAAGATCTTCACACTTTACAAGGTACTCAACATAAAGAAGATGTAGCTATCATGATGTATGCAAATGTATGCCTCTGGCAGTGTAGCAGGAACATGTATGACATGAAGATCAAGTCATGAGAAGGTGGATGTTGGATGACAATATATCTTGGAAAGGTTATGAAAATGCCTTGATAGGTAGGTATGATGGCTGTTTTGAGTAAAGATATAAGGAGGTTTATGATGACAGAGCGTATCATGCCACCGGTGAGGTGAACGCCAACTCTCAGAGTGAGAAGAGGGCAATGCGCGGTACCGAAGAGGTTAGCAAATATGAGAAGGTGAAAGTGTCAACTTTCAATACTTACATTAGTCTAAAGAACTCATGCACTTGTTATCGGTAACTCTCAATCTAATAAGGAGATTCACAAAAAGACAAGTACCCCGAGGAGGAGTATATGGGGTTTGGTTATCTTTGCGCATCCTCGACTCATGGTACGTGAGTGTACTCTAATATCCGATCCCTCCAAAGATTAGTGATCCATCTAGTAGCTAGAGTTCTCAACTAGTTTTTGTAGGTTTTGAAAATAAGCACGGATTGCCAAAATACGACACCTATCACTAATAGGCTAGAGCTCTTGACACCAAAAGTTCAAACATTACTCACAACAATACCTAAAAAATAATGCAAGTTACTACTACAATTGAATGGCAAACTTAATTACCTACTTCAAGACAAGACACAACTCAGTGCAACAACCAACACTCTTAACAAGATAAACATGAAAACTAAAGAGAGTTCCAGCAACAAACTAAACAAAAGCTAAAGCTCTTGAAAAAGAGTAAGCATAAATACTAAGAGCTAAACATGGCAGCAGCTACGAAAAGATAAAGAACACACAACAAAAGAAAGATCAGCATGAAATCCTATGATGTGTTCTAGTTTGAAGTGGAGCGTGTTTCTCTCCCGCACAAAGTAAGTTGTGTTCTAATTTGTTATGAACAACAAGGAAAGCTAAATAAAACTAAATAGGAAACCTAAGAGCGAGACGCTCCAAGCATAGCACATAACGCATGAAGTGATAAAAATATAGTGAGACGGAGGACAAACTGATGATTGTTGATGGAGAAGGGGATGCACGGGGGCATCCCCAAGCTTAGACGCTTGAGTCTCCTTGAATATTTATTGGGGATACATGGGGGCATCCCCAAGCTTGAGCGTTTCACACTCTCGGATCTTCTTTCATTATCTTCCCTCGCACACTTGAAAACTCTCTTCATACATAACTCATCATAAGCTGATTAGAGAGGTTGGTACCCTTAATAAAATATTTTTTCTCCACTGGAAATAAAGATATTCTTGAAGAGCTACTTTTTTTCAATATCGCCAAAAAGTTTTTGCAAAGAAAAAACAAGCTTAAGGTTTGCAAAAGTAAGGAAAGGCAAAACGTGGCAGAATCTGTGAAAAACAGAACAACAGGTAGTAAATAATTTTTTCCGGGTACTTCTGCAACTCAAATCAAAAAACTCGGAACAGGCGCTCGAAAGACAATTGTATGGAGCATGCTGTCAAAAAAATCAAATCAAAAAGATGATCTGGTGATTTTAGGCTAATTTTTTCGTCCAAGGACATAATCTGTTTTTTGGACAACATGTCACAACTTTTGAACTTTCTTGCAATCGGAGGCTAAACTTGGCACAAAGCTTGAAAATAAAGATACAATGATGTTGCTACATTTGTAACAATCATCAAGACCACTAAAGACAGAAGTAAAAACATCTTGGGTTGCCTCCCAACAAGCGCTTTCTTTTACGTCTTTAAGTTAGGCAAGAAGCGAAAAGAAGAATCACGTTGTATCAATCGAACCATCATCAAGATCATCAGAAAGCTCTTAAATTGTACAACTAGTTTTAAGAGGTCTTTCAAATAAAGGCCTAATGAAAATACTTCTAGGGATAAAACCAAAAGGCGGAAAATCAACTGGAGTTTCATTTATAAATTTGTCTAAGAGGGGTATTTCTTCCAAAGTTTTCACGGTTTCAACTCCCTTGGCAATGGATGGATTATTTTTAGGTTGGGGAACCTTAGGGACATAATTGAACTTAGGTTCCTTCCTTGCCGAAGTTTCTACCTTTTTTGGTTTGATTGAGGAGAAAGTATTTCCCAAAGTCTCAATGATTTCCTCAATCTTATCTATCCTAGAAGGATCCAAATCATGGAATTTGATGGTCTCCAAAGTTTTAATAATTTTATGCATGGAGCTATCAAGTCTATTCAAATTCCCTTGGATCTTGCGATCCAACTCATTTATCCTATTTATGCTTGGTATTTCTAGTTCTATATTTTCAAGTCTTTTCATAATGTGAACTAGAGTGATATCCTCTTGAATGCTAGCAACAAGGATATTTCCAACAAGATTTTCAATAACATTACGAGACTCCCATATTGGGGCTTCTAGGAAATTCCCATTGATAGTAGTGTCTAGAATGAACCTATTCCAAGGAGTAATTCCAACATAAAAGTTTATAAGCAGGATAGTAGTGGATTGCTTCTTGGTGGCTCTTTTCTGAGAATCATTAATTCTATGCCAAGCATCTTTTAAACTTTCACCACCTTTTTGTTTAAAGGTGAGAACCTCTGTCTCAACAAAGGCAAAGGGACCAGACATGATGACAACTACTAGCAAGATAAAAAAAATTGTGGTTTTCGATAAAGGACACTAAGATAAAAACTGAAAGGTAAACTAACAAGACTAAAAATCAAAGGTAAAAGATAGTGTGCAACTCCCCTATCTTGCCGATTGGAGTCCCCGGCAACGGCACCAAAAATTTGCTTGATGTCTGAGAGATGATAATGCCTTCTCGCCCTTCGTTGGTTACCACAAGTGAAAGGTGAGATGTAGGATAGCAGAAAATTTCCCTTGGCAAAGATACCAAGGTTTAAGATTGTCTCCCTTAGGACTCCGAAAGAGACAAGAAGGTGGTGAAGCGAGCAACGCGCCGAGATATTACTCTCTTAACCTGGACCTGCACACACATACAAGTAACTTTGCTCCCAACGAAGTTCAGAGAGGTTGTCAATCTCTCCGGAATTGTTGTTTACAAAGGATCAACGCAACAGATAATAGATAGTGTTAGCTACTAAAAAGTAAAAGCAGGAAATAAATTGAGCGTGTAAACAATGATGAGAATATGGACCGGGGTCCCATGATGTTCACTAGTGATGTCTCTCTCCCAAAAGACGGTAAAACTTCCATGCGAGGTAAACAAATCACAGCTGGGCAATTGACAGGATTAAAAACACACCGCAATGCTAACTATGCTACAAAGAAATGAAGAGGCTCAAAAGCATGGGCAGTACGCCAAAATAAGTATACCGAAATCCAACTGCATCTACTACTAATCATCCACCTTGAGATATCTTTCCAGAACATCTCATCGGTATTGAGTTGCGAGCCCTACCCAAAGTGTAAACCCAAAGCAATAGACAACTGCATTAAAAGAACTTTGCGTAAAGTAAACAATCCTTGCTACCGCGGTTACAAGCATCGTTGTTTTCCCCCTTATGGCAATGGCACATCCCCTAGACTCATGTTTCTGTCACTCAAGCTAGTCATCAGGGGGCATGGACCCACAATCGAGCATAACGTTCCCTCTTGGAGTCACTACCTACTACTTGGCCAAAGCAATAAACAGCAACGGAGAACATGCAAAAATTACTCTAGAACAAAAATATAAAAGATAAGAACCAAATATATTACTCTATCACAAACTGAACATAGTCTCATAATCCATCAGATCCCAGCAAACGCAGCATAGCAACAACAGAAAGAATTATATATGTGCCATGATCATGTAGGGCAGCACATGGACCCATGGTCCAAGGTAGACTACTCAAGGATCATCCAGGATGCGTCCATGGTGGAGAAGAAGCTCCCGGAGGTCAATCCTCCCTCCGGCAGGGTGCCGGGAAGAGGTCTGCTGGCGTTCCCGATCTTGGAAGCGCGGCGGGGGCAGGAAAGAGGCGAGATCACGAAAAAGGGTTATGTCTTTGGAAGAATCCTGTCACGGATAATAAATAGGCGAAGGGGGCAGCCAGGGGGGCCAACAGGTGCCCAGGAGGCCACCTGGTGCGGCCTGCCCCTAGGGCGCCTGGGCCCCTGGTGGTGGCCCTGTTGGGGAACGCAGCAGAAAACAAAAATTTCCGCACTACGAACACGCCCAGGACCACTATGGAGATGCATACAAGGTTTTGATCTTATCATTACCGACTCGTAGCGCAGCGGAAGTAGAGTCGATGAAGATCGGTGGTGCAGATCCCCGCAGCTAGGATTTACAACCTCCCAACCGCGAGGATGTTGTCCCTCGTCTGCTCCTCGGACAGCGCTCCGGGAGGCGGTCGGACAGTCCCTCGGACGGTGTCACGGACAACCCTTCGAGAGGCGCACCCGAACCTCGGACGGTCACTCGGACAGCCCTTCGGGAGGCCCCTCGAAACTCGAACGGTAACTCGGACAGCCCTTCGGGAGGACCCTCGAACAGCCCCTCGGGCAAAAGATCGAAACTACGACCTCTCTACGCGGTTGCACACATACGGTGTCAGCTATCCGGCAGGGCTTCGCCGTCCAGAACTAGTTCCTGCCGGAACCCAGACAGCCTTTCGGCTCTACGAAACTATTTCGTGGGAGGGAGAGAAGAAGCCAGATAATTGCATGGCACTTGTATGAGAGACTTGAGTGTGTGTGGAGAGCACCTCTCCACCTCTATTTATAGAGTGAGAAGAGATGGCAAAATACCAAAATGCCCTCAGATATTTTCACACTATTCATGAGATATTTTCTCCCAATAGTGTTTCCACTATTCATGAGATATTTTCTCCCAATAGTGTTCCACTATTCATGAGACCAAATTTTCGCGTCCGAAAATCCCGAAAAAATTTCTGTAGGCCCAGAACATTTCCAGCACCCCCTAAAACAATTTCGGATGCGTTCCGAAAAATTTACGGATCAATGATTTTCATCTGCGAAAAGTAACCTAAGCATTTCCGGCAGCTCCGAAACATTTCCGGCAGCTCCGAACATTTCCGAAAAAAATATTTTATTTTTTTCTCCGGAAAAATTCCAGAAGTTACCAGAACAATTCTGGCACCCTCCAGAAGTACCAGGTGCTTACAGAAACCTTTTCGGTTTAGTGGTTCTCTCCGAAACAACTTTTCGGTTTTACCGAAACTATTCCGGTGTTCTCTCTCCGGAACTTTTCCGTTTTCTCCGAAACCTTTCCGGTGACTTTCTCTCAGACTCCCTGTCTAGAATTCAGCAGATAGATGACCCTTAAGCGTGTGACCCTGTAGGTTCGATGAAGTATAGACATGACCGGAACACTTTCCGATCAATGATCAATAGCGGAACCGAGGACATCCATATTGATCCCTATACCCATACGAATGAATATTCGAGTGAACCTTTAGTTGCCGTGTGCTATTCCTGTTGCTTCGCGATATGTTACAAATACCCGAGGTGAGACTTATTGGCATCCCCGTGAATCAACAACTTGTCCACTATGCCAGTTACCTCGTTTCCGGTATTGTTCTCTTTTCTCGTTCCCGCGTTCCGGCATCCCTGTGATCAAATCACACTGTGTCTGGCCAGACGATGGTGGATACCGTAACACCGAGAGGGCCCGAAGAATATCTCTCCATCGACGGAGGAGCAAATCCCAATCTTGAGCTACCTAGTTCCTTGTCATACTTTTCCGTGAACCCGTAAGCCGCCGTAATAGCCACCCTTTTACAGATGACGTTTAACAAACCCCAAAGTTCAAGAAGCAAGTACGAAGGAACTCGATACTCTCATGGTCTAAGGAATTTTGCAAACGCTCAACTTTCTCTGTGTTATAATCCATTAACTGGTGACGAATGTATCTCATAGCATAACATCAATCTGGGTCGATTCAACACAAATGTTCTTCTAACATTGTGCCCTCAAAGTTTCCGGCATAGTCATGCCCATGATCAGGAAAACAGAACCATCATGCAACACTTGAGCTAGTCTTAGAGGCGAGACTAGGAATATATATTTTATCCGTTTATTATTCCACACGTGCATATGAGTCTTCCTCTGAGCCTCGTGGTTATTGCAGACTCGAGAACCATTGCAGTTATAGCATGGAATATAAACATAATTACAAACATGGAGATAAATAATAACATTTATTATTGCCTCTAGGGCATATCTCCTACAGACTCCCACTTGCACTAGAGTCAATAATCAAGTCAATGCTCACATACTTTACACCTATGGCATACCGGTGTAAAATTATGCTTCGCTTGTGGTACAGTCTTTGCCAACGGATCTGACAACTTCTGGCCCGTGTGTATCTTTGCGTATCCTCGCGTTTTCACGCTTTCACAAAATTCATGTTTTGTGTGGACTCGGCTTTGTATATATGTGAATCACTGGTCGAACCTTGATTCCTCAGACTGAGCTATGGAGCAACTATCTTCAATAGTGTTCCATTGACCAAAGCCATCTTGGAACCATACTAAGTTCATGAATGAACTATATGATTCAACATCTTCTTTGTTGCTTCTTAAGCAGCAACATACATAGCCATTTGTTATAGAATTTCGCCACAGTAACCTGTTTGGAACAATTCTAACTTACTGTGCCACCATATTTGTTATACAAAACCCTTAATTTAATTTGAAAATCGCTTGGAGTACTGATGAAGACTGCATCGATGTAATTACTTACAGCGAGCCTGTATCGATGTAACTGTTTACAACGAACTCTTCATAATCTCCGCTCACGAGAAAACATGTCATCAACGCCACTTTAGTAAATAATGACATTTTTCACTGTTGTCCTATGATCAATACCTTGATCACTTTGGTAAATTACTCGCAACTAATTTGGAGTACTAGACATATCTGGTTGTTTTACATACCATGGAATACATGCTTAATCCAAACACAAAAGTGTGTGGAATCTCCATCATGTATTTTGCTCATCAGTGTTTTAGGACACCGAGTCTTGCAAAAACTCTTTCCATGTGACTTCGGCAAGAATCACTCCTTGGCGTTTTTAAAGCTAAACTGTTTTAGCATCTTGTCAATATGTATTTTGGCTTAGCCCTATTAGGCAAATCTATCTCGCAGATAATTATGCCTAATATCAAGGCTACTTAGCCCAAGCACTTCATCGAAAAACTATTTTCAATGAAGTCTTAATTCGCGTCAAGAAATTTATATTATTTCTAATGTGTCAAGAACACAAGGTTTTAGAAATATTATCATGCTCCCACTTACTTTCTTGTAAACACAAGCATCTTTGCTATCCCTGATGAAATCAAACTTTTTAACTATTTCATCAGAACAAAGATTCCAACTCCATTATGCTCTCCTTTGTCCATTGCTGGAACTCTGAAGTTTGCACAACCCCTAGCATCCTCTTGGATTGTCAAAATACTTTGAACTGTATCACATACAAGTCCTAGGTTGTATTTCCAACTCGTGGAAATCCTTTTTGGTATCCATTTATGATATCTCATAATTGAAATATGTATTAATTGCTAGTATAACCCGAACCGACTTTAAGCATCGCTACAGTGAGACAATCTCACGGTAGTCAACTCCTTGAATTTGTTATAGAAACAAGTCGAGCTTTTTGAATAAAACATTTTTATCCGTATCAGTTTATAGTTCCATTAATATTCGCTAGACTCTAAGTCTTCCGAATGGTCCATCAAGATATAATCTTGAATTATGTATAGGGAAACTATCTCGGATTGTGTTGGCATCTAGCCAATTCCGGAGTCAGGGCCCATCATCGCTTCCTTGATTATCGTAGGTATACTGTTGTTTAACAACAATATCTCGTTTGCGCACCTGAGAGGTTTGCACGAGTTTTGCCTACGTGGTTCAGCTGCAAGTTCGACCGAAGTCCATAAATCTCATGTAGAGGCTTCCGTATCAGTCACAGTAGGAGACTCTGGAATTACTTCCAAAGTTTCTTTCCTTTGACCTGATAACGAAGATACTGTTATCTCGTCAAGTTGCACTGTCCTCCCACTCACCTTTTGCAAGAAACATTTTCTTCAAAAAATCATACCGATTTATGTGGCAAACGTTTTGCCTCGGCATAGTGTGGAGGAATACCCAATAATTTGGGATAACCTACAAAGTAGTTCTTGTCTAATTTGGAATAGGTTTGTAAAAACTTTACACAAGCCCCATATTCCAAATGTTAAGAAAAGACATAACATGGTTGGGCGTACCATACCATGACATCATTTCAACAGATCTGATGGCGCTCTTTTCAGTGTTAAAAGCCGCAGTCTCTAAAGCATCACTTTTAAAAGGGATAATGGCAAATTGATTTATGTCATCTTTGATCTTACCATGTCATATATGGTTTGATTACATCTTCTCGGACTTTCCACTCTCAGTGGTGTTCCGGGAGGTGCAAGTTATGAAACTGTTTTTCACAACTCATCAGACATTCACTAAACTTGTAACTCAAATTTTCCTTTCCACAATCTAATTGCAGAAACATAATTTTCTTGCCACAATAATTTCTACTTCATTCTGAAAACCTTTTGAATGATTTCAAAAGATCCAGACTTACGTCTCATCAAGTAAATATCCATATATCTACTTGAGTCATTTCTGAAGATAGATAAATCCACTACTAGTAACAACATTTATCGGACTACACACATCAAAATGTATGATCACGAATAAGTTTGTTGCTCGTTCCTTATGGCGTGTGAACGGTATTTCAGTCACTTCACTTTTTGGACGAAAGTTGCAAGTGTCAGATGATTCATAATCAAATGACTTCAAAATCCATCATTATGGAATTTCTCCATGCGGGTTTCTCCAATGTGACCAAATGCAGTGGCACACATATGTGGTACTCTTTTAGTCTTTCGACATTTAGCGTCATTGTTAGGGATGTATCATATTACCATCAATATTCATAACATACATCCCATCCATGATGGAAGCATGGCCCTTATGTTATTCATAACACCGAACAACAATTGTTCTCTTATGAACAACCTTCTTGCAACAAACTTTATGCAATGGGCTAGAGTGTATAAAACTCAAAAATGAATTATGAAAATAAATACAAAGGTAATACACCGATGGAAGGTATAGTAACATTTACTATGTTCCCAGCGCGTATCTAAACCTCACTCTGGCAAGTCTAGTAGGCCGTAGCAGTTCTTGCATCGAGTCGCAACAGAATGCAATCAAGCGGGTATCTTTGTGGTCAACTCACAATACCCAAGAATTAGTGATTAACATGTTTAATCATAATTTCCAAGAACAATTTCTTTTTGACCAGCCTTCCAAACATCAATAACTTGTATGACATTCATACATGAGCTGGACATTCCAGTCTTCTTTCTTTTTGCCTTTATCCTTCCAACAGTTTTACTTCAAATATTTCTCCTACTCTCAGATGAAGCACCCAACTTTAAGAGTGGCGTAAGCCCCGGACTTCCTAGGCGTGTAAGTCTCACTAACACCCTTCTGACTTGTCCTTTATCTTTAAGTTGTTTGTTTTATTCACCATCATCATATGACTGGCGTTCATCTGGATCCCTTCATTACTTCAGTCTAATGCATAGTAAACACTTTACTAACATTTGCAAACAGAACATTGCTTTGGATATCTCATATCTTCTAGCCTTTGTTTGTATCTGAAACTAATTTTCAGTTCCATGAATGTGTCATAGCTATCCCAAACTTTTGAAGCTCGGGTTTCATGGAAGCAAGCATATTGCATTTGACCCTGATGGAATTCTAGCTTTTGGATCGAAGGACGCGAGTCTTATCATCCATAGCATCAGCGGGAGAATACTAAAAGCATGCAAAAGGACAAAGTCCTTCTCGGCACTCTTGAGGACAATCCTACAAATTACGTTACCAATCGTAAAGTTTTAACCAGATAAATAACAGTTATTCAATTTTAATAGGGAAGGTGGAAACGCGAGCCAATATTCTACAACTATTATGCAAATTTCACTTAGACAATGTTCATAATTAATTTGCACTAGAGAATAAACAATTTTATTCTAAGGTGCGCTCCCACTCAAATCAATATCTCTCATAATTGATTGTGAGTGATTCAAGATCCGTATTTCAATTCGACGTCATTGACGGGTTCATCACTGATGACGTGATTTTCAATCGGTAGGCCAACTTGCCGATCACATCTCTATGTGATTCTTGTTCATCTTTCGATGGGCGTGTTCCGAGCTCAGGACTCTCCTGCCTGAACGTCAAAGACAACCAAGTGATCTTGCTGCGAGGTCTGACCTCACCCGCCTCATTCCTCTCGATTCGTTCGTGCTCATGTGTACATGGCGCACCCCGAAAAGATACGAATTTCAGACGGTGCTACACTTGGGTGAACACTAACTACTTTGATATTTTAAGTGAGAGATCACCCTAATAAAAAGCGACTACCGCGCAATCAAAAGGGTGCAGCATAAGGGATAAACATCTCAGGCAATTCATAATAGCATGATATGGTATAGCCCTTTCTGACGGAGAAGTCTAGTATTTCTTCGTCTTCGGCATTCGCGTCGGTGTTCACCTTCGCAAAAATTTCCACCACCTTGTCGATGCACCAGATAATATTGCTATCTCTATAGCTAATAAAACAAGTGCATTACATAAGGTTGACTCACAGGTCATTAAAGTGACAATCATATGGCTCCAGCCATCATGCCGAATCATGACTCGCAGGTCATGTTAATGAATTTACATTATATAGTCATCTCATACATAATCAAATTAACCATGAGAATTGCTATACCACATCACATGCCTTTCTGCAAAACCAAGTTAGACGTCTCTAATCGGTTTATGCAAGATTTTCATTTACGTGGCTTCTAAGGTTTTGTCTAAAAACCGTAGCTACCAACGTTTATCATCAAGTATGATTATTCAAGTCGCTAGATTAACTTTGCGGGGTGTATGAAGCACGGGATAATAAAATCTCGAACCCCATACTGAACTTCGTCATACGCGTGACCCCCATGCATATCATATCTGCATTGCCCTTTAGTCTGCGAAATTCCATCTTTCTTTAACTATGGTGGAATTCAATGAACTGTTAGCACTTCGTTGATCAATCAGGATCGCGGATTGCCAGAACTTTGAAATTGCACCATGCAGTTATCGAGATTAGAAATACGCAAATTCCAGGGAAGCAACAAGAACATCGGGTAACAGATTTCATCTGGTACCCGCATAAATAATTTTCAGCAATAGATCCCATCTACTACAAAATTATATAATGCAATACCCATACATCTCTATGTATTCTAGATCGTGACCTGCATCTACGCATAGCACGGCTCTTGATGCCACTGTTGGGGAACGCAGCAGAAAACAAAAATTTCCGCACTACGAACACGCCCAGGACCACTATGGAGATGCATACAAGGTTTTGATCTTATCATTACCGACTCGTAGCGCAGCGGAAGTAGAGTCGATGAAGATCGGTGGTGCAGATCCCCGCAGCTAGGATTTACAACCTCCCAACCGCGAGGATGTTGTCCCTCGTCTGCTCCTCGGACAGCGCTCCGGGAGGCGGTCGGACAGTCCCTCGGACGGTGTCACGGACAACCCTTCGAGAGGCGCACCCGAACCTCGGACGGTCACTCGGACAGCCCTTCGGGAGGCCCCTCGAAACTCGAACGGTAACTCGGACAGCCCTTCGGGAGGACCCTCGAACAGCCCCTCGGGCAAAAGATCGAAACTACGACCTCTCTACGCGGTTGCACACATACGGTGTCAGCTATCCGGCAGGGCTTCGCCGTCCAGAACTAGTTCCTGCCGGAACCCAGACAGCCTTTCGGCTCTACGAAACTATTTCGTGGGAGGGAGAGAAGAAGCCAGATAATTGCATGGCACTTGTATGAGAGACTTGAGTGTGTGTGGAGAGCACCTCTCCACCTCTATTTATAGAGTGAGAAGAGATGGCAAAATACCAAAATGCCCTCAGATATTTTCACACTATTCATGAGATATTTTCTCCCAATAGTGTTTCCACTATTCATGAGATATTTTCTCCCAATAGTGTTCCACTATTCATGAGACCAAATTTTCGCGTCCGAAAATCCCGAAAAAATTTCTGTAGGCCCAGAACATTTCCAGCACCCCCTAAAACAATTTCGGATGCGTTCCGAAAAATTTACGGATCAATGATTTTCATCTGCGAAAAGTAACCTAAGCATTTCCGGCAGCTCCGAAACATTTCCGGCAGCTCCGAACATTTCCGAAAAAAATATTTTATTTTTTTCTCCGGAAAAATTCCAGAAGTTACCAGAACAATTCTGGCACCCTCCAGAAGTACCAGGTGCTTACAGAAACCTTTTCGGTTTAGTGGTTCTCTCCGAAACAACTTTTCGGTTTTACCGAAACTATTCCGGTGTTCTCTCTCCGGAACTTTTCCGTTTTCTCCGAAACCTTTCCGGTGACTTTCTCTCAGACTCCCTGTCTAGAATTCAGCAGATAGATGACCCTTAAGCGTGTGACCCTGTAGGTTCGATGAAGTATAGACATGACCGGAACACTTTCCGATCAATGATCAATAGCGGAACCGAGGACATCCATATTGATCCCTATACCCATACGAATGAATATTCGAGTGAACCTTTAGTTGCCGTGTGCTATTCCTGTTGCTTCGCGATATGTTACAAATACCCGAGGTGAGACTTATTGGCATCCCCGTGAATCAACAACTTGTCCACTATGCCAGTTACCTCGTTTCCGGTATTGTTCTCTTTTCTCGTTCCCGCGTTCCGGCATCCCTGTGATCAAATCACACTGTGTCTGGCCAGACGATGGTGGATACCGTAACACCGAGAGGGCCCGAAGAATATCTCTCCATCGACGGAGGAGCAAATCCCAATCTTGAGCTACCTAGTTCCTTGTCATACTTTTCCGTGAACCCGTAAGCCGCCGTAATAGCCACCCTTTTACAGATGACGTTTAACAAACCCCAAAGTTCAAGAAGCAAGTACGAAGGAACTCGATACTCTCATGGTCTAAGGAATTTTGCAAACGCTCAACTTTCTCTGTGTTATAATCCATTAACTGGTGACGAATGTATCTCATAGCATAACATCAATCTGGGTCGATTCAACACAAATGTTCTTCTAACATTGTGCCCTCAAAGTTTCCGGCATAGTCATGCCCATGATCAGGAAAACAGAACCATCATGCAACACTTGAGCTAGTCTTAGAGGCGAGACTAGGAATATATATTTTATCCGTTTATTATTCCACACGTGCATATGAGTCTTCCTCTGAGCCTCGTGGTTATTGCAGACTCGAGAACCATTGCAGTTATAGCATGGAATATAAACATAATTACAAACATGGAGATAAATAATAACATTTATTATTGCCTCTAGGGCATATCTCCTACAGACTCCCACTTGCACTAGAGTCAATAATCAAGTCAATGCTCACATACTTTACACCTATGGCATACCGGTGTAAAATTATGCTTCGCTTGTGGTACAGTCTTTGCCAACGGATCTGACAACTTCTGGCCCGTGTGTATCTTTGCGTATCCTCGCGTTTTCACGCTTTCACAAAATTCATGTTTTGTGTGGACTCGGCTTTGTATATATGTGAATCACTGGTCGAACCTTGATTCCTCAGACTGAGCTATGGAGCAACTATCTTCAATAGTGTTCCATTGACCAAAGCCATCTTGGAACCATACTAAGTTCATGAATGAACTATATGATTCAACATCTTCTTTGTTGCTTCTTAAGCAGCAACATACATAGCCATTTGTTATAGAATTTCGCCACAGTAACCTGTTTGGAACAATTCTAACTTACTGTGCCACCATATTTGTTATACAAAACCCTTAATTTAATTTGAAAATCGCTTGGAGTACTGATGAAGACTGCATCGATGTAATTACTTACAGCGAGCCTGTATCGATGTAACTGTTTACAACGAACTCTTCATAATCTCCGCTCACGAGAAAACATGTCATCAACGCCACTTTAGTAAATAATGACATTTTTCACTGTTGTCCTATGATCAATACCTTGATCACTTTGGTAAATTACTCGCAACTAATTTGGAGTACTGGACATATCTGGTTGTTTTACATACCATGGAATACATGCTTAATCCAAACACAAAAGTGTGTGGAATCTCCATCATGTATTTTGCTCATCAGTGTTTTAGGACACCGAGTCTTGCAAAAACTCTTTCCATGTGACTTCGGCAAGAATCACTCCTTGGCGTTTTTAAAGCTAAACTGTTTTAGCATCTTGTCAATATGTATTTTGGCTTAGCCCTATTAGGCAAATCTATCTCGCAGATAATTATGCCTAATATCAAGGCTACTTAGCCCAAGCACTTCATCGAAAAACTATTTTCAATGAAGTCTTAATTCGCGTCAAGAAATTTATATTATTTCTAATGTGTCAAGAACACAAGGTTTTAGAAATATTATCATGCTCCCACTTACTTTCTTGTAAACACAAGCATCTTTGCTATCCCTGATGAAATCAAACTTTTTAACTATTTCATCAGAACAAAGATTCCAACTCCATTATGCTCTCCTTTGTCCATTGCTGGAACTCTGAAGTTTGCACAACCCCTAGCATCCTCTTGGATTGTCAAAATACTTTGAACTGTATCACATACAAGTCCTAGGTTGTATTTCCAACTCGTGGAAATCCTTTTTGGTATCCATTTATGATATCTCATAATTGAAATATGTATTAATTGCTAGTATAACCCGAACCGACTTTAAGCATCGCTACAGTGAGACAATCTCACGGTAGTCAACTCCTTGAATTTGTTATAGAAACAAGTCGAGCTTTTTGAATAAAACATTTTTATCCGTATCAGTTTATAGTTCCATTAATATTCGCTAGACTCTAAGTCTTCCGAATGGTCCATCAAGATATAATCTTGAATTATGTATAGGGAAACTATCTCGGATTGTGTTGGCATCTAGCCAATTCCGGAGTCAGGGCCCATCATCGCTTCCTTGATTATCGTAGGTATACTGTTGTTTAACAACAATATCTCGTTTGCGCACCTGAGAGGTTTGCACGAGTTTTGCCTACGTGGTTCAGCTGCAAGTTCGACCGAAGTCCATAAATCTCATGTAGAGGCTTCCGTATCAGTCACAGTAGGAGACTCTGGAATTACTTCCAAAGTTTCTTTCCTTTGACCTGATAACGAAGATACTGTTATCTCGTCAAGTTGCACTGTCCTCCCACTCACCTTTTGCAAGAAACATTTTCTTCAAAAAATCATACCGATTTATGTGGCAAACGTTTTGCCTCGGCATAGTGTGGAGGAATACCCAATAATTTGGGATAACCTACAAAGTAGTTCTTGTCTAATTTGGAATAGGTTTGTAAAAACTTTACACAAGCCCCATATTCCAAATGTTAAGAAAAGACATAACATGGTTGGGCGTACCATACCATGACATCATTTCAACAGATCTGATGGCGCTCTTTTCAGTGTTAAAAGCCGCAGTCTCTAAAGCATCACTTTTAAAAGGGATAATGGCAAATTGATTTATGTCATCTTTGATCTTACCATGTCATATATGGTTTGATTACATCTTCTCGGACTTTCCACTCTCAGTGGTGTTCCGGGAGGTGCAAGTTATGAAACTGTTTTTCACAACTCATCAGACATTCACTAAACTTGTAACTCAAATTTTCCTTTCCACAATCTAATTGCAGAAACATAATTTTCTTGCCACAATAATTTCTACTTCATTCTGAAAACCTTTTGAATGATTTCAAAAGATCCAGACTTACGTCTCATCAAGTAAATATCCATATATCTACTTGAGTCATTTCTGAAGATAGATAAATCCACTACTAGTAACAACATTTATCGGACTACACACATCAAAATGTATGATCACGAATAAGTTTGTTGCTCGTTCCTTATGGCGTGTGAACGGTATTTCAGTCACTTCACTTTTTGGACGAAAGTTGCAAGTGTCAGATGATTCATAATCAAATGACTTCAAAATCCATCATTATGGAATTTCTCCATGCGGGTTTCTCCAATGTGACCAAATGCAGTGGCACACATATGTGGTACTCTTTTAGTCTTTCGACATTTAGCGTCATTGTTAGGGATGTATCATATTACCATCAATATTCATAACATACATCCCATCCATGATGGAAGCATGGCCCTTATGTTATTCATAACACCGAACAACAATTGTTCTCTTATGAACAACCTTCTTGCAACAAACTTTATGCAATGGGCTAGAGTGTATAAAACTCAAAAATGAATTATGAAAATAAATACAAAGGTAATACACCGATGGAAGGTATAGTAACATTTACTATGTTCCCAGCGCGTATCTAAACCTCACTCTGGCAAGTCTAGTAGGCCGTAGCAGTTCTTGCATCGAGTCGCAACAGAATGCAATCAAGCGGGTATCTTTGTGGTCAACTCACAATACCCAAGAATTAGTGATTAACATGTTTAATCATAATTTCCAAGAACAATTTCTTTTTGACCAGCCTTCCAAACATCAATAACTTGTATGACATTCATACATGAGCTGGACATTCCAGTCTTCTTTCTTTTTGCCTTTATCCTTCCAACAGTTTTACTTCAAATATTTCTCCTACTCTCAGATGAAGCACCCAACTTTAAGAGTGGCGTAAGCCCCGGACTTCCTAGGCGTGTAAGTCTCACTAACACCCTTCTGACTTGTCCTTTATCTTTAAGTTGTTTGTTTTATTCACCATCATCATATGACTGGCGTTCATCTGGATCCCTTCATTACTTCAGTCTAATGCATAGTAAACACTTTACTAACATTTGCAAACAGAACATTGCTTTGGATATCTCATATCTTCTAGCCTTTGTTTGTATCTGAAACTAATTTTCAGTTCCATGAATGTGTCATAGCTATCCCAAACTTTTGAAGCTCGGGTTTCATGGAAGCAAGCATATTGCATTTGACCCTGATGGAATTCTAGCTTTTGGATCGAAGGACGCGAGTCTTATCATCCATAGCATCAGCGGGAGAATACTAAAAGCATGCAAAAGGACAAAGTCCTTCTCGGCACTCTTGAGGACAATCCTACAAATTACGTTACCAATCGTAAAGTTTTAACCAGATAAATAACAGTTATTCAATTTTAATAGGGAAGGTGGAAACGCGAGCCAATATTCTACAACTATTATGCAAATTTCACTTAGACAATGTTCATAATTAATTTGCACTAGAGAATAAACAATTTTATTCTAAGGTGCGCTCCCACTCAAATCAATATCTCTCATAATTGATTGTGAGTGATTCAAGATCCGTATTTCAATTCGACGTCATTGACGGGTTCATCACTGATGACGTGATTTTCAATCGGTAGGCCAACTTGCCGATCACATCTCTATGTGATTCTTGTTCATCTTTCGATGGGCGTGTTCCGAGCTCAGGACTCTCCTGCCTGAACGTCAAAGACAACCAAGTGATCTTGCTGCGAGGTCTGACCTCACCCGCCTCATTCCTCTCGATTCGTTCGTGCTCATGTGTACATGGCGCACCCCGAAAAGATACGAATTTCAGACGGTGCTACACTTGGGTGAACACTAACTACTTTGATATTTTAAGTGAGAGATCACCCTAATAAAAAGCGACTACCGCGCAATCAAAAGGGTGCAGCATAAGGGATAAACATCTCAGGCAATTCATAATAGCATGATATGGTATAGCCCTTTCTGACGGAGAAGTCTAGTATTTCTTCGTCTTCGGCATTCGCGTCGGTGTTCACCTTCGCAAAAATTTCCACCACCTTGTCGATGCACCAGATAATATTGCTATCTCTATAGCTAATAAAACAAGTGCATTACATAAGGTTGACTCACAGGTCATTAAAGTGACAATCATATGGCTCCAGCCATCATGCCGAATCATGACTCGCAGGTCATGTTAATGAATTTACATTATATAGTCATCTCATACATAATCAAATTAACCATGAGAATTGCTATACCACATCACATGCCTTTCTGCAAAACCAAGTTAGACGTCTCTAATCGGTTTATGCAAGATTTTCATTTACGTGGCTTCTAAGGTTTTGTCTAAAAACCGTAGCTACCAACGTTTATCATCAAGTATGATTATTCAAGTCGCTAGATTAACTTTGCGGGGTGTATGAAGCACGGGATAATAAAATCTCGAACCCCATACTGAACTTCGTCATACGCGTGACCCCCATGCATATCATATCTGCATTGCCCTTTAGTCTGCGAAATTCCATCTTTCTTTAACTATGGTGGAATTCAATGAACTGTTAGCACTTCGTTGATCAATCAGGATCGCGGATTGCCAGAACTTTGAAATTGCACCATGCAGTTATCGAGATTAGAAATACGCAAATTCCAGGGAAGCAACAAGAACATCGGGTAACAGATTTCATCTGGTACCCGCATAAATAATTTTCAGCAATAGATCCCATCTACTACAAAATTATATAATGCAATACCCATACATCTCTATGTATTCTAGATCGTGACCTGCATCTACGCATAGCACGGCTCTTGATGCCACTGTTGGGGAACGCAGCAGAAAACAAAAATTTCCGCACTACGAACACGCCCAGGACCACTATGGAGATGCATACAAGGTTTTGATCTTATCATTACCGACTCGTAGCGCAGCGGAAGTAGAGTCGATGAAGATCGGTGGTGCAGATCCCCGCAGCTAGGATTTACAACCTCCCAACCGCGAGGATGTTGTCCCTCGTCTGCTCCTCGGACAGCGCTCCGGGAGGCGGTCGGACAGTCCCTCGGACGGTGTCACGGACAACCCTTCGAGAGGCGCACCCGAACCTCGGACGGTCACTCGGACAGCCCTTCGGGAGGCCCCTCGAAACTCGAACGGTAACTCGGACAGCCCTTCGGGAGGACCCTCGAACAGCCCCTCGGGCAAAAGATCGAAACTACGACCTCTCTACGCGGTTGCACACATACGGTGTCAGCTATCCGGCAGGGCTTCGCCGTCCAGAACTAGTTCCTGCCGGAACCCAGACAGCCTTTCGGCTCTACGAAACTATTTCGTGGGAGGGAGAGAAGAAGCCAGATAATTGCATGGCACTTGTATGAGAGACTTGAGTGTGTGTGGAGAGCACCTCTCCACCTCTATTTATAGAGTGAGAAGAGATGGCAAAATACCAAAATGCCCTCAGATATTTTCACACTATTCATGAGATATTTTCTCCCAATAGTGTTTCCACTATTCATGAGATATTTTCTCCCAATAGTGTTCCACTATTCATGAGACCAAATTTTCGCGTCCGAAAATCCCGAAAAAATTTCTGTAGGCCCAGAACATTTCCAGCACCCCCTAAAACAATTTCGGATGCGTTCCGAAAAATTTACGGATCAATGATTTTCATCTGCGAAAAGTAACCTAAGCATTTCCGGCAGCTCCGAAACATTTCCGGCAGCTCCGAACATTTCCGAAAAAAATATTTTATTTTTTTCTCCGGAAAAATTCCAGAAGTTACCAGAACAATTCTGGCACCCTCCAGAAGTACCAGGTGCTTACAGAAACCTTTTCGGTTTAGTGGTTCTCTCCGAAACAACTTTTCGGTTTTACCGAAACTATTCCGGTGTTCTCTCTCCGGAACTTTTCCGTTTTCTCCGAAACCTTTCCGGTGACTTTCTCTCAGACTCCCTGTCTAGAATTCAGCAGATAGATGACCCTTAAGCGTGTGACCCTGTAGGTTCGATGAAGTATAGACATGACCGGAACACTTTCCGATCAATGATCAATAGCGGAACCGAGGACATCCATATTGATCCCTATACCCATACGAATGAATATTCGAGTGAACCTTTAGTTGCCGTGTGCTATTCCTGTTGCTTCGCGATATGTTACAAATACCCGAGGTGAGACTTATTGGCATCCCCGTGAATCAACAACTTGTCCACTATGCCAGTTACCTCGTTTCCGGTATTGTTCTCTTTTCTCGTTCCCGCGTTCCGGCATCCCTGTGATCAAATCACACTGTGTCTGGCCAGACGATGGTGGATACCGTAACACCGAGAGGGCCCGAAGAATATCTCTCCATCGACGGAGGAGCAAATCCCAATCTTGAGCTACCTAGTTCCTTGTCATACTTTTCCGTGAACCCGTAAGCCGCCGTAATAGCCACCCTTTTACAGATGACGTTTAACAAACCCCAAAGTTCAAGAAGCAAGTACGAAGGAACTCGATACTCTCATGGTCTAAGGAATTTTGCAAACGCTCAACTTTCTCTGTGTTATAATCCATTAACTGGTGACGAATGTATCTCATAGCATAACATCAATCTGGGTCGATTCAACACAAATGTTCTTCTAACATTGTGCCCTCAAAGTTTCCGGCATAGTCATGCCCATGATCAGGAAAACAGAACCATCATGCAACACTTGAGCTAGTCTTAGAGGCGAGACTAGGAATATATATTTTATCCGTTTATTATTCCACACGTGCATATGAGTCTTCCTCTGAGCCTCGTGGTTATTGCAGACTCGAGAACCATTGCAGTTATAGCATGGAATATAAACATAATTACAAACATGGAGATAAATAATAACATTTATTATTGCCTCTAGGGCATATCTCCTACAGACTCCCACTTGCACTAGAGTCAATAATCAAGTCAATGCTCACATACTTTACACCTATGGCATACCGGTGTAAAATTATGCTTCGCTTGTGGTACAGTCTTTGCCAACGGATCTGACAACTTCTGGCCCGTGTGTATCTTTGCGTATCCTCGCGTTTTCACGCTTTCACAAAATTCATGTTTTGTGTGGACTCGGCTTTGTATATATGTGAATCACTGGTCGAACCTTGATTCCTCAGACTGAGCTATGGAGCAACTATCTTCAATAGTGTTCCATTGACCAAAGCCATCTTGGAACCATACTAAGTTCATGAATGAACTATATGATTCAACATCTTCTTTGTTGCTTCTTAAGCAGCAACATACATAGCCATTTGTTATAGAATTTCGCCACAGTAACCTGTTTGGAACAATTCTAACTTACTGTGCCACCATATTTGTTATACAAAACCCTTAATTTAATTTGAAAATCGCTTGGAGTACTGATGAAGACTGCATCGATGTAATTACTTACAGCGAGCCTGTATCGATGTAACTGTTTACAACGAACTCTTCATAATCTCCGCTCACGAGAAAACATGTCATCAACGCCACTTTAGTAAATAATGACATTTTTCACTGTTGTCCTATGATCAATACCTTGATCACTTTGGTAAATTACTCGCAACTAATTTGGAGTACTGGACATATCTGGTTGTTTTACATACCATGGAATACATGCTTAATCCAAACACAAAAGTGTGTGGAATCTCCATCATGTATTTTGCTCATCAGTGTTTTAGGACACCGAGTCTTGCAAAAACTCTTTCCATGTGACTTCGGCAAGAATCACTCCTTGGCGTTTTTAAAGCTAAACTGTTTTAGCATCTTGTCAATATGTATTTTGGCTTAGCCCTATTAGGCAAATCTATCTCGCAGATAATTATGCCTAATATCAAGGCTACTTAGCCCAAGCACTTCATCGAAAAACTATTTTCAATGAAGTCTTAATTCGCGTCAAGAAATTTATATTATTTCTAATGTGTCAAGAACACAAGGTTTTAGAAATATTATCATGCTCCCACTTACTTTCTTGTAAACACAAGCATCTTTGCTATCCCTGATGAAATCAAACTTTTTAACTATTTCATCAGAACAAAGATTCCAACTCCATTATGCTCTCCTTTGTCCATTGCTGGAACTCTGAAGTTTGCACAACCCCTAGCATCCTCTTGGATTGTCAAAATACTTTGAACTGTATCACATACAAGTCCTAGGTTGTATTTCCAACTCGTGGAAATCCTTTTTGGTATCCATTTATGATATCTCATAATTGAAATATGTATTAATTGCTAGTATAACCCGAACCGACTTTAAGCATCGCTACAGTGAGACAATCTCACGGTAGTCAACTCCTTGAATTTGTTATAGAAACAAGTCGAGCTTTTTGAATAAAACATTTTTATCCGTATCAGTTTATAGTTCCATTAATATTCGCTAGACTCTAAGTCTTCCGAATGGTCCATCAAGATATAATCTTGAATTATGTATAGGGAAACTATCTCGGATTGTGTTGGCATCTAGCCAATTCCGGAGTCAGGGCCCATCATCGCTTCCTTGATTATCGTAGGTATACTGTTGTTTAACAACAATATCTCGTTTGCGCACCTGAGAGGTTTGCACGAGTTTTGCCTACGTGGTTCAGCTGCAAGTTCGACCGAAGTCCATAAATCTCATGTAGAGGCTTCCGTATCAGTCACAGTAGGAGACTCTGGAATTACTTCCAAAGTTTCTTTCCTTTGACCTGATAACGAAGATACTGTTATCTCGTCAAGTTGCACTGTCCTCCCACTCACCTTTTGCAAGAAACATTTTCTTCAAAAAATCATACCGATTTATGTGGCAAACGTTTTGCCTCGGCATAGTGTGGAGGAATACCCAATAATTTGGGATAACCTACAAAGTAGTTCTTGTCTAATTTGGAATAGGTTTGTAAAAACTTTACACAAGCCCCATATTCCAAATGTTAAGAAAAGACATAACATGGTTGGGCGTACCATACCATGACATCATTTCAACAGATCTGATGGCGCTCTTTTCAGTGTTAAAAGCCGCAGTCTCTAAAGCATCACTTTTAAAAGGGATAATGGCAAATTGATTTATGTCATCTTTGATCTTACCATGTCATATATGGTTTGATTACATCTTCTCGGACTTTCCACTCTCAGTGGTGTTCCGGGAGGTGCAAGTTATGAAACTGTTTTTCACAACTCATCAGACATTCACTAAACTTGTAACTCAAATTTTCCTTTCCACAATCTAATTGCAGAAACATAATTTTCTTGCCACAATAATTTCTACTTCATTCTGAAAACCTTTTGAATGATTTCAAAAGATCCAGACTTACGTCTCATCAAGTAAATATCCATATATCTACTTGAGTCATTTCTGAAGATAGATAAATCCACTACTAGTAACAACATTTATCGGACTACACACATCAAAATGTATGATCACGAATAAGTTTGTTGCTCGTTCCTTATGGCGTGTGAACGGTATTTCAGTCACTTCACTTTTTGGACGAAAGTTGCAAGTGTCAGATGATTCATAATCAAATGACTTCAAAATCCATCATTATGGAATTTCTCCATGCGGGTTTCTCCAATGTGACCAAATGCAGTGGCACACATATGTGGTACTCTTTTAGTCTTTCGACATTTAGCGTCATTGTTAGGGATGTATCATATTACCATCAATATTCATAACATACATCCCATCCATGATGGAAGCATGGCCCTTATGTTATTCATAACACCGAACAACAATTGTTCTCTTATGAACAACCTTCTTGCAACAAACTTTATGCAATGGGCTAGAGTGTATAAAACTCAAAAATGAATTATGAAAATAAATACAAAGGTAATACACCGATGGAAGGTATAGTAACATTTACTATGTTCCCAGCGCGTATCTAAACCTCACTCTGGCAAGTCTAGTAGGCCGTAGCAGTTCTTGCATCGAGTCGCAACAGAATGCAATCAAGCGGGTATCTTTGTGGTCAACTCACAATACCCAAGAATTAGTGATTAACATGTTTAATCATAATTTCCAAGAACAATTTCTTTTTGACCAGCCTTCCAAACATCAATAACTTGTATGACATTCATACATGAGCTGGACATTCCAGTCTTCTTTCTTTTTGCCTTTATCCTTCCAACAGTTTTACTTCAAATATTTCTCCTACTCTCAGATGAAGCACCCAACTTTAAGAGTGGCGTAAGCCCCGGACTTCCTAGGCGTGTAAGTCTCACTAACACCCTTCTGACTTGTCCTTTATCTTTAAGTTGTTTGTTTTATTCACCATCATCATATGACTGGCGTTCATCTGGATCCCTTCATTACTTCAGTCTAATGCATAGTAAACACTTTACTAACATTTGCAAACAGAACATTGCTTTGGATATCTCATATCTTCTAGCCTTTGTTTGTATCTGAAACTAATTTTCAGTTCCATGAATGTGTCATAGCTATCCCAAACTTTTGAAGCTCGGGTTTCATGGAAGCAAGCATATTGCATTTGACCCTGATGGAATTCTAGCTTTTGGATCGAAGGACGCGAGTCTTATCATCCATAGCATCAGCGGGAGAATACTAAAAGCATGCAAAAGGACAAAGTCCTTCTCGGCACTCTTGAGGACAATCCTACAAATTACGTTACCAATCGTAAAGTTTTAACCAGATAAATAACAGTTATTCAATTTTAATAGGGAAGGTGGAAACGCGAGCCAATATTCTACAACTATTATGCAAATTTCACTTAGACAATGTTCATAATTAATTTGCACTAGAGAATAAACAATTTTATTCTAAGGTGCGCTCCCACTCAAATCAATATCTCTCATAATTGATTGTGAGTGATTCAAGATCCGTATTTCAATTCGACGTCATTGACGGGTTCATCACTGATGACGTGATTTTCAATCGGTAGGCCAACTTGCCGATCACATCTCTATGTGATTCTTGTTCATCTTTCGATGGGCGTGTTCCGAGCTCAGGACTCTCCTGCCTGAACGTCAAAGACAACCAAGTGATCTTGCTGCGAGGTCTGACCTCACCCGCCTCATTCCTCTCGATTCATTCGTGCTCATGTGTACATGGCGCACCCCGAAAAGATACGAATTTCAGACGGTGCTACACTTGGGTGAACACTAACTACTTTGATATTTTAAGTGAGAGATCACCCTAATAAAAAGCGACTACCGCGCAATCAAAAGGGTGCAGCATAAGGGATAAACATCTCAGGCAATTCATAATAGCATGATATGGTATAGCCCTTTCTGACGGAGAAGTCTAGTATTTCTTCGTCTTCGGCATTCGCGTCGGTGTTCACCTTCGCAAAAATTTCCACCACCTTGTCGATGCACCAGATAATATTGCTATCTCTATAGCTAATAAAACAAGTGCATTACATAAGGTTGACTCACAGGTCATTAAAGTGACAATCATATGGCTCCAGCCATCATGCCGAATCATGACTCGCAGGTCATGTTAATGAATTTACATTATATAGTCATCTCATACATAATCAAATTAACCATGAGAATTGCTATACCACATCACATGCCTTTCTGCAAAACCAAGTTAGACGTCTCTAATCGGTTTATGCAAGATTTTCATTTACGTGGCTTCTAAGGTTTTGTCTAAAAACCGTAGCTACCAACGTTTATCATCAAGTATGATTATTCAAGTCGCTAGATTAACTTTGCGGGGTGTATGAAGCACGGGATAATAAAATCTCGAACCCCATACTGAACTTCGTCATACGCGTGACCCCCATGCATATCATATCTGCATTGCCCTTTAGTCTGCGAAATTCCATCTTTCTTTAACTATGGTGGAATTCAATGAACTGTTAGCACTTCGTTGATCAATCAGGATCGCGGATTGCCAGAACTTTGAAATTGCACCATGCAGTTATCGAGATTAGAAATACGCAAATTCCAGGGAAGCAACAAGAACATCGGGTAACAGATTTCATCTGGTACCCGCATAAATAATTTTCAGCAATAGATCCCATCTACTACAAAATTATATAATGCAATACCCATACATCTCTATGTATTCTAGATCGTGACCTGCATCTACGCATAGCACGGCTCTTGATGCCACTGTTGGGGAACGCAGCAGAAAACAAAAATTTCCGCACTACGAACACGCCCAGGACCACTATGGAGATGCATACAAGGTTTTGATCTTATCATTACCGACTCGTAGCGCAGCGGAAGTAGAGTCGATGAAGATCGGTGGTGCAGATCCCCGCAGCTAGGATTTACAACCTCCCAACCGCGAGGATGTTGTCCCTCGTCTGCTCCTCGGACAGCGCTCCGGGAGGCGGTCGGACAGTCCCTCGGACGGTGTCACGGACAACCCTTCGAGAGGCGCACCCGAACCTCGGACGGTCACTCGGACAGCCCTTCGGGAGGCCCCTCGAAACTCGAACGGTAACTCGGACAGCCCTTCGGGAGGACCCTCGAACAGCCCCTCGGGCAAAAGATCGAAACTACGACCTCTCTACGCGGTTGCACACATACGGTGTCAGCTATCCGGCAGGGCTTCGCCGTCCAGAACTAGTTCCTGCCGGAACCCAGACAGCCTTTCGGCTCTACGAAACTATTTCGTGGGAGGGAGAGAAGAAGCCAGATAATTGCATGGCACTTGTATGAGAGACTTGAGTGTGTGTGGAGAGCACCTCTCCACCTCTATTTATAGAGTGAGAAGAGATGGCAAAATACCAAAATGCCCTCAGATATTTTCACACTATTCATGAGATATTTTCTCCCAATAGTGTTTCCACTATTCATGAGATATTTTCTCCCAATAGTGTTCCACTATTCATGAGACCAAATTTTCGCGTCCGAAAATCCCGAAAAAATTTCTGTAGGCCCAGAACATTTCCAGCACCCCCTAAAACAATTTCGGATGCGTTCCGAAAAATTTACGGATCAATGATTTTCATCTGCGAAAAGTAACCTAAGCATTTCCGGCAGCTCCGAAACATTTCCGGCAGCTCCGAACATTTCCGAAAAAAATATTTTATTTTTTTCTCCGGAAAAATTCCAGAAGTTACCAGAACAATTCTGGCACCCTCCAGAAGTACCAGGTGCTTACAGAAACCTTTTCGGTTTAGTGGTTCTCTCCGAAACAACTTTTCGGTTTTACCGAAACTATTCCGGTGTTCTCTCTCCGGAACTTTTCCGTTTTCTCCGAAACCTTTCCGGTGACTTTCTCTCAGACTCCCTGTCTAGAATTCAGCAGATAGATGACCCTTAAGCGTGTGACCCTGTAGGTTCGATGAAGTATAGACATGACCGGAACACTTTCCGATCAATGATCAATAGCGGAACCGAGGACATCCATATTGATCCCTATACCCATACGAATGAATATTCGAGTGAACCTTTAGTTGCCGTGTGCTATTCCTGTTGCTTCGCGATATGTTACAAATACCCGAGGTGAGACTTATTGGCATCCCCGTGAATCAACAACTTGTCCACTATGCCAGTTACCTCGTTTCCGGTATTGTTCTCTTTTCTCGTTCCCGCGTTCCGGCATCCCTGTGATCAAATCACACTGTGTCTGGCCAGACGATGGTGGATACCGTAACACCGAGAGGGCCCGAAGAATATCTCTCCATCGACGGAGGAGCAAATCCCAATCTTGAGCTACCTAGTTCCTTGTCATACTTTTCCGTGAACCCGTAAGCCGCCGTAATAGCCACCCTTTTACAGATGACGTTTAACAAACCCCAAAGTTCAAGAAGCAAGTACGAAGGAACTCGATACTCTCATGGTCTAAGGAATTTTGCAAACGCTCAACTTTCTCTGTGTTATAATCCATTAACTGGTGACGAATGTATCTCATAGCATAACATCAATCTGGGTCGATTCAACACAAATGTTCTTCTAACATTGTGCCCTCAAAGTTTCCGGCATAGTCATGCCCATGATCAGGAAAACAGAACCATCATGCAACACTTGAGCTAGTCTTAGAGGCGAGACTAGGAATATATATTTTATCCGTTTATTATTCCACACGTGCATATGAGTCTTCCTCTGAGCCTCGTGGTTATTGCAGACTCGAGAACCATTGCAGTTATAGCATGGAATATAAACATAATTACAAACATGGAGATAAATAATAACATTTATTATTGCCTCTAGGGCATATCTCCTACAGGCCCTCTGGCCCCACTTTGGTGATTCCGGAAGCTTACAGTATGCTGATTTTTTATCTGATTTTTCCCGAATTTTTGGAGCACTTTTAATATGGGGGAAACCGGAAATAGAAAACAGCAGAAAACATAAACTAGCACTGGGGTGCACTGAGTTAATAGGTTAGTACAAATATGATCAAAGTGTATGAAAGTGTATCTAGATCATAGCAATATCACAATAAACATGCATGGAGCAAGCAGAAATTATAGATACGTTTGGGACGTATCAGATCCCTACTCCGGCAGAGCGACGGCCTGCTATGGTGGAGGACTCCAAACCAGGTGCAAACTCCAAACAAGGGGAGTCCGCTCTAGGTAGGAGAAGGAGCGGGAGAGAGATTTCTGTGTGCTGGAAAAGGGGGGTGTACCCCTCCTTATATAAGCCAAGGGGGGTGCCATCCTCCTCCCCTCCCCAATGTGGGACTAAACCCCCAAGGGGGGAGGTGCGCCGGCCAGGTAGGGGGGATGGGCCCCACCCTTGGCGCCAAGCCCAAGGGGGGAAACCCCCTCCTCCCCTAATGGGCCCATATGGCCCATTAAGCCTTTTCCACTTTTTTAACTAATTTAATTATATTTTAATATTTAATTCATATAATTAAATAATAAAACATTATTAAATACAATTAAACTTTATTTTGAACCTTTCAAAATATCCAGAATAACTTCCGTTCTCTCCTGGAACTATTCCGGTGATATCTCTTATTTCACCGATAATCCCGAATCTATCTCAATGCATCGATTGCACCTTAAGTGTAACACCCTACGGTCCGGGAAACAACATAAATGATCGAGACACTCTCTTTCATCAATGACTAGTCAGTTGGATCTGGTTACAATCCTTGACAGTCATTGTGCTTCCATCGAATGAACTTCAATCGCTTTTGGAAACCGTTAACGATACGACTTGATTCCTTTGTCCAGCGGTACTTTGTTTGTCTGAGGTTTGATCGTCGGTATCCAACATACTGAGTTCACATCTCGTTCACAACAAACAAGTTTACTCGTCCGTACCTATTACATCTCTTGTGGCCTAGTCACTTGCTTGCAAGCTATTGATGCAATATCACCGAGTGGGCCCAGAGTACCTGTCCGTCACTTGGGCTGACAAATCCCGCTCTGATCTATTAACATACTCATCAACCATCTATTTCGGAATACCCAAAGTACATCGTTATGGACAGCATATTTCAGTCAGGCGGTGGATGCAAATCAAAGTCTCCTGATAGATAGCAATTATGTATGATCATTACGGTCTAAGGACTAAGCCATATGTTACAAAGTCATCGCAATGTTGAACTGTGTGACTCGATCACATTATAATGCTTTAGGTGGGTGGGTGTCCATCTCATCATTCTCCCAATGATATGAGCTCATTGTCGATGGACTTAAGTGTCGCCATGATCAGGAAACATTGATCAATCAATTGCCAGTATACCTGAGTTAAACTAGGGACTTGTGTTTTATACCACGCGTGTATTAGTGTTTCCAAGTAATATAATTTTAGCATAGTATAAAACATATTATGAACAAAACGGATATGTGACCAATATCTTTATTAATTTGCCTCTAGGGCACATATCCAAAGTGTTTTGGATATTGTTGGTCAAAACAGTAGAGGGACTAACAATGTTTGCGTGTATAAACAGTTGCTTAGGTTCCTGGAGAACAACATGGTTGGTAGATCGTCAAGGTAATTGTACAAGAAGGCGAAACTATTCCTTGGAGTGAAGCTCTATCATAACTCATCGAAGGAAATGGAGAAAACGGCGCAAGACTTAGTAGTTTTTGTGTAGTTCTTCTTCCGTTCTTTGAGTCATAGGGAAAACCGTACTATCAAGAGGGGTTGGTAAGTCGAAGCCGAAGTTATTGTAAAAAGGCTCATTTCAAAACCAAACATAGAGAGAGCTTTAGAGAAGAAATATCATGAGTGCGGAGTAAAGTTTCAATGGCAAAGGCTTTGTACTTTCAGCCTTCGAAACCAAACTCAGACTGTGAGTCAGCTTTACTTGGTTCACAAGTAAAGTCGCGCATTGATGACAAAGATGGCCGTTGTGGACACGCGTCAAGCTGTCGCATCGGGTCAAATCAGTCATTTCGCGCCTTGGGATCGCCACCTATGAATACGCCGCCCCCGCTGGCATTTGCGGTTGGCTAATCCGTGATTATTCTCTGAGAGAGACTGCAGTGAGCATCCCAAAAACGATACCGAAGCCAAACCAAAATCCTACTAAACTGAGATGATTCATAATGACTTAGGTGGAAGTTTGCTAGCTTTTTTTATCTTGGAGGTCTGCAAGCCTCCTAGACGGTTAGAGTGTCGTCTTCAAAGATCGAAGAGAATTTGTCGCATCGAAGAACAAGTCTGTCAAAGGTTTCAGGGATTTCCTCAATAATCTACCACGAGCAAATACTGACTGAACTCAAGGAGTTTTGGGGCAACGGAGAAACGGCCGGAGAGAGGTTAGCTCATGTGTCCAATCACAAGTCTCTCTAGCCAAACGTAGCACTTTGCAAAGTGTGAGCTGGTCGACCAAACATCGCTGCGTATTAAGGCTCGTTTTCTATCCCGCACTTACACTCATTACCTTTTGTTTCGACGTTGTGCTTCGATGTGTTTTGTTTCGCTATGTTTAGCTTCGTTACTTAGTTTCGTATCATTGTTGTCCTTTCCTGTTGCATGTTTCCTGTTGTGTTTAGATTCACTTCGGAGTTTCTGTCGAAAAATTTGAAGTGATCATTCACCCCCTCCCCCCTCTGATCATATTCTTGGTCTTTCAATCTTGCTCAAAGAAAAGGGAGTGAGCTTAAGAAGAGCAATAAACCATTGAAATTCATCTGAAAAATCTAAGCGTCGCACCAAGAACACAAACAACATACGACACGAAGGGTCGCATTAATGCATCACCATCTGTATTTTGTCCTCAAACCCATGTTAAGAGGTCATCAAATGGAGCTTCATTTAACCGTGGGAGGACAAAGTAATAACATACCCTCATGGGTGGAGTCATCCATTAAACAAACTAGATGATACCCAGCGCGTTGCTTCAGGAACTTGTAACAAAATTTAATGTTTTAAAATATGATAAAAAATGAAATATGATATAATTTGATAACAAAATATTTTTTGAAAGAAATATTGTCCAGAGTGAAAATCTAAGAAAAATTGATGCAAATTTCAAGAGTGGGATTCATTTTTGTTTTATTAATTTATTATCTTGACAATGTATCGGCAAGATAATATGAGACGAAAACACGTTGAGTAGAGATAGTGGAGACATCACCCTTGACTAAATCTATTACAATGATAACAACTACATAGTTCATTCATAAAAAAATTGTCGCATAGAAAAATAAATTGCAAGGTAACTCATAATTTGATTTTCTATATAAAAAATCACATCTAAATCGTGAGACTCATAATATATTTTTGTGATAGGTTGCATGCGCATGCGAATTTAATGAGAGCATGTGCATTAAGAGTTACTAAAATGAATTTTTACATGGTGGACCTACTTGATGATATGCACATTGAGTAGATATAGTGGAGACATCACCCTTGGATAAATCTATTACAATGATAACAACTACATAGTTCATTCATTAAAAAAAATGTCGCATAAAAAAATAAATTGCAAGGTAATTCATAATTTGATTTTATATAAAAAAAATCGCATCTAAATCGTGAGACTCGTAATATATTTTTGTGATAGGTTGCATGCGCATGCAAATTTAAAAAGAGCATGTGCATGAAGAGTTAATAGAAATGAGTTTTTACATGATGGACCTACTTGATGATATTTGTGATAGGTTGCATGTTAAGAGAAATAGGTTAATGGGGATGAACTATTTAGGTATTATATTTAATGAGAGCATGTGCATGAAGAGTTAATGAAAATGAGTTTTTACATGGTGGACCTACTTGATGATGTGCACGTTGAGTAGAGATAATGGAGACATCACCCTTGGCTAAATCTATTACAATGATAACAACTACATAGTTCATCCATAAAAAATGTCGCATAGAAAAATAAATTGCAAGGTAATTCATAATTTGATTTTCTATATAAAAAATCGCATCTAAATCGTGAGACTCGTAATATTTTTTTGTGATAGGTTGCATGCGCATGCAAATTTAATGAGAGCATGTGCATGAAGAGTTAATGGAAATGAGTTTTTACATGGTGGACCTACTTGATGATGTGGATAGTTTGCATGTTAAGAAAAATAGGTTAGTGGGGATGAACTATTTAGGTATTATAGATTATAGATGATAGAACTTTCCAAAGTGATTTCATTACAAATGTTGGTGGGTAGCCTGCACAACATGCCTTTGAAGCCCATTAAACATGTCACATCAAAAATCTATATCTAGCAAGCTAGTATCCCAGAAGTACCCCCCCCCCTTTAATATGTCTGAGGCAAGGTAGGCTATCAAAGCTTGGTGCAAGGCAAACCCGGACGATATCAAAATTCTAGTGCAGATTAGAATAGATTCGATCAAAAACATCATGTGTAGTTGGACCACCTAAAATTCCAACAAGTTTGTGTCAAGATTGCTATACACACACATTGTAGTCGTTGATATATTTTCTTCTGATACAATTTCAAACAAATATAATTAAATTTGTTACCTTCATTGCAAGGGTATGAACTTGGAGAAAAATGCATCCCCGTGTTTGTCCAATAACTTAAGGTTATGTCTCATAAAAATACACACATATTTTTGTATCGGTGTTTGGGTACTTTGTGAAAGCTATCGGTACACTTCAATCTGCCAAGAAAACCCTCCACTACAAAGCATGTGAATGAGCTTCAAGGTCGACTTTAAGCACGAGCGCAAAGGGTGGCGGTCCATGACCCCAACGATGAGCAAGAAGAAGAGGAAGCAAGTGATCAACAAGAAAGAGACCGTCTACGAGAAGAAAGTGACTCGAGCTATCAACCTCCTCGATGTGACTATCGAAGGCCCTCCCGTAAAGATGAAAATAAAAATAAAAATGCTCAAATTCGATATATGCAAGTTTTGAGGCAACATTAAACCTCAAAATTATATTTTTGGAAAAGCCAACCCAAGTTCGACGGTGCATCTATAATACTATAATAGATCATCCCCACTACTTTATCTATCTCAACATGCAAGCATGCCACATCATCACATAATTATGAGTGGGATAAGGTCCACCTCAACATGCAACCATGCATGAGACAAGACCCACCACTATATGCAACCATGCATGAAAAAATATTTTTCATTCTCTTACTATAATTATATTCAAAAAATATTTTATAAATATAAACAATCAAATATAATAAGTAGTATGTGTGATTAAAATTTTGGTTCATTTTTCATTAATCTAAAATTTAAAATTCACATAATTAAATTTTGTTGAAATATAGGGCGACCAATTCCCATGATCTCCACTAAATTATTTATCTCGAAATACAAGCATGCCACATCATGCAACGATGCATGAGACAAGACCCACTACAAAATGCAACATGGAAAAATATTTTTCATTCTTTTACTATACTTATAATCAAAAAATATATAAATAAACACAATCAAATATAATAAGTTGTATGCGTTGTATTTAGAATCTTCTATATCTAAATAGCTAGCCTTCACTAACATATTTTTCTAAACATGCAAGCATGCCACCTCATTATTTCACATGCATGATAAAAGGTCCACCTCAAGATGACACTAAGCATAATAACAATCAACCTTAACATGCAACATGCATGCATAAAAAATCAATTCTATTAATATATTCATCTTAAATTCATATATTAATTCAATCACTATTATTTATAATATTTAAGTTTTATTTAGCAAAATATTTTATTCAAATATATTATAAGAAAATTCTCGCAACAACGTGCGGGGCATCATCTAGTTTATATAATAGATCAGACCGCACATGTTGAACTTAAACATCTAACACATTTCGTTAGTTACAAGTTCAATTCAACTCAACTCGTACACATATTACAATTCCAACATACTTAAGCACACATTAAACAATTTAGATTGAACTTTTCAAAATAATGATAATAGCTCAATAAGCTGAGTGTTCTGATACTATTGTGCTGCTTAAGAAAGAAAAAGGAAAGAAAAGGATGATGGTACAAACCCTGGGAACCCCATTTGTGAATTGTGTTTTATTTATAGCCCACTAGACAAAACAGGCTACTCCTTTCACCATCATACTATTATCGCGTCCGCTGCTCCCCTCATACTGAGGAGAGAGCCTGAGAGGGAAGCGATCTTCTGAACATCTGATTCCACAACACACCAACCTTAACCACCGGCTGACACTCCCAGCAGACGAGAGCCTCCAACCTTCCATCGCCTTCCCAATTCCCGACACGAGAGCAAGCATCTGCGCGCGACCACGACGGCGACGGCGACGCCCTTGGCCTCTCGTGCCCTCCCGATGCGGCAGCCGCGGCGAGGCGCCCGCCCGGGTCTCGCCGTTATCGCGCTAGCGCTCGCCGTTCTCGCCCTCGCGGCCCGCGGCGCCGACGCGTCCATCCACGAGTACTACGGCGGCGGCTTTGCGCCGCGCGCCAACTCATTCTTCTTCCACGCCGGCAGCGAGGGACTCTACGCGTCCGACGACTCCTCAAACTCATCCAACTCCTTCATCAGGTACGCCAGGCGTCCCTTCTGGGCCACTCCCCTTAGGGTTTTTGCGGGGATCGAGCTGCCCCAGATCGGGTGCGCTTTAGTCGGGCGTAGGGGTTAGGATCTGATGCGCTTGTTAAGTGTTGCGTGTGCGCCTTTTGTTCTGCTAAATTTCGGTACTAGTGTTGCTTTTTAGGCGGTGATGTGTACAGCAAGCGGTATACTGGGGTTTTATGGGCTCCAACGTGCTGCTTGATTTGGTCTCCTCTGCTTTGAGTATCCAGTGTGCCCTCCTAGGATTCTAGTTGTTGCTGTTCGAATTAGGTCGGTGATCAAGCGAGGATTTGTGGAATTTTATGCGCCTAAGACATTGATCTGTTGAGATGATTTTGTACAGCTGCTTTTTTTTTTTCTCAAAAAAATGCTTATTTTTGTTTGTATTGTTGTGATCACATATACATTAGTGAATTCAACCACCAAACTTAGTTCAGTTCATGTCCTATTTTGGCATATTCAAGGAATGTTACTGTCGTTTTCCGATAGCTCGATATGATACTCATCGCCATGGACATAATGCTATTTTGGCATATTCAAGGAATGTTACTGTCGTTTTCCGATAGCTCGATATGGTACTCGTCGTCACCATGGACATAATGTATTTATTTTATCTGGCATGTTAATGTGATTGTCGTGCCCTTACATGTGAAAGATAACATGTGCGGTTTACATAGACAACAAACACAACACGACACTGCTCCGTTGTTTCTGTTCAAATCAGTATATATTAGCACCAAATTTTGGGGGCATACATTTCATGAAGCATTTGTTTCACAATCCTTTGTGTGTTAAAATTCTCGGCTGAACAGAAGAACACAAATAAACAATGGAAATAAGAATAAGATTGGCAGATATCCTTCGATTGTTGAATTTTCTGTTATCTAATGGTACTACTATTTCAGGTTTGATGTTGTTACATTTCGACGCTCCCAGGAGTCAGCAGCTAGACATGAAGAAATGCAGCAAAAAACAGGATTGGTAGAGGCTATTATTGTTGAGATCCAGGACAGAGACAAAATCGGTGGTTCTTACTTGCATTCTGATGCAATATGCTGCACCCCTGAGCTTGACAAGGAGAAGTCCTGTAAAGTAGGTGAAGTTATTATACGGCCAAATCCTGATAATCCAGACTGGCCAAAAAGAATTCAGACATTCTTTGATGGAAAAAATGAAGAAACTACCATGGTAACACAGAGCGTGTCTATAAACAAAACAGGGATGTACTATCTCTACTTTATGTTCTGCGATCCTCAACTCCGGGGATTGAAGATTACTGGCAGGACAGTTTGGCGGAATCCTCACGGTTATATCCCTGGTAAAATGGCCCCGATGATGACATTTTTTGGTTTCATGTCACTTGCATATCTTGCACTTGGACTTCTATGGTTTCTTCAATTTGTGAGATGTTGGAAGGATATTTTGCAGCTGCATTACCATATAACAGCTGTTATTGCACTTGGTATGTGCGAAATGGCTTTCTGGTACTTTGAGTATGCTAACTTCAATTCAACTGGGACCAGACCTATGGGCATAACCTTGTGGGCAGTTACATTTACTGCCGTGAAGAAGACCGTGTCTCGCCTTCTTCTTTTAGTAGTTTCAATGGGCTATGGTGTTGTTCGACCTACATTGGGTGGTATTACATACAGGGTCGCTGCTCTTGGTATCATCTATTTTACTGCTTCAGAAGCCCTTGAACTTGTTGAAAATCTGGGAAACATCAATGACTTCTCTGGCAAAACAAGATTATTTCTGGTGTTGCCTGTTGCCATACTTGATGCTACCTTCATCATTTGGATATTTTCATCCCTCTCTAGAACTTTAGAAAAACTGCAGGTAGCTGCTTCACTTTCTTGCAGCTAGTTGTATCTATTATTATGTTCTCTATGCTTAGTTGGATGGGTCCACCATCTATTATTATGAAGTATTCTTCTCCGGACCATTTTTTTTTTGTATGTCAACATAGCATTTTTTGGTATTTCTGAATGGCAATACAAGGACTTGCTCTACAGCTGTTTACATTCTAGCAAAACCTGCAGCTAGTTGTATCTTATGCTAAACAACCAACTAATACTCCACTGTGTCCATGTCTTTAAACAATCAGCATCTGTGTTGCATGTTATTGAGTTCACGTGAAGTGAACAGCTGTAACCTGATGTGAACAGGCCACTTCAAAATGTTGGATTTATCCACAACTTGTTCAGGTCGAGGATAAATTTGATTGTTCTGTTGTGAAACCTATACTCCGTAAAAACAAATTGACTAGTTTATTGTCTATTACTCCCTCCGATCCAAAAAAAGTGTTGCAGTTTTGAACTGGGGTTAGTTCAAAACTGTGACACTTATTATGGATCGAAGGTAGTATTTAATTTTATACTTTTATCATATTTTATGTACTAACCTGTTCTGGTACATGACAGCTGCGGAGAAGCATGGCGAAACTTGAATTGTATCGAAAGTTTACAAATTCTCTAGCTATGTCAGTGCTTATCTCAATTGCTTGGATTGGCTATGAGGTATGTTTTTGGCCAATACTATCATTGCAATTTGGGAAAGTTGCCACAAATGGCAAATGGATAAACTCTTGGCACGCAGACTTGTCATACGATCACTAAACATGAATTATTTTCGTGCAAATTGTTGAAGAACATAGAAGCAAATGCCAAATTAACTATCTTGTCCTTGCCCACCACCTATATGATATTTTGATACACATAAACAATAGACTAGAATATAGCCATAGTACCATACACATCTTATTGACTCATGTGGTTGTTTGCCTATTGGGAAAATCAGTGATCACCTTTATGCAGGTTCTGTTGCTAAGTATGATCTGACTTCTTTGTTTGGTCTTGAATCAGCTATATTTCAATGCATCCGATCCACTGAGTGAGCTTTGGCGAAGAGCTTGGGTCATCCCTGCCTTCTGGAATGTCCTCTCATATGTCCTTCTTGCCATCATATGCGCCCTTTGGACACCGTCTCGCAATCCAACAGGGTATTCTATCTGCTATGAAGTTCACCGTCTTCTCATTTGAGTAGAATTGTTTATTTGGGGTTTGTATGTACATGATGTTGTTTTTTCAGCTTGAGCACTCTCTAACAAGTCATTATGTAATGAGTCCTGGATTTGTCTCTTGCGGAGACATTTCATATTGTTAACTAAGTTGCCAATTACATTATTATGGAAGGTTTCCATTTATGCCCGGCTGACATGTTGTTACCATCAACACTTGCATGATATTCTGAAGAGATGATTTAACTCTGGTTTTTACTTCAATACATATGTTGTTACAAACATGTGCCATGCTTGTCCAACAATGCAATCAGTGCACTTCTAAAACTACTACTCCATTTCCATGATATTGGTCACGACTGTTGTATTCTAATTCACGTTACGACTTCTAAAACTAATATATTTACAGTCCATTCAGCATGCTCACTGTTTAATACTAGTATTATATAATCACATTATCTGTAAAAACTCACTTTATACCTTACGACTGAAAGAATGCCTTGTTTCACATCTAGTTGTTAGCATAGTGGTTATTTACTTTTAACTACGGTATGAACTATGTGCACAGATTTAACTTTGGTTTATTGTGGCATTCTTGCTGTGTACAGATTTGCATATTCAGAGGATACAGGCGATGAGGCTGACGAGGAAGGACTATCTCTTGTGGCCAGTGCTGTTAAAGGAACAGGAGATATGGTGAACATGCACGTGTTTCCTGAGGATAAGCGTGCATGAGAAGTTGTTGACTTAGTGCATCTGTACTCCTGGTAGCATGCTATGGTATGTAACTTTTGTGTTTTCCAAGCATACAGATAGCACATTTGACTTTGAGGGCCAGAGGCAGCTGCCTCACAAATATGGTTGGATAACAAGTTAGTACATAGCATACTGAATTCAGGATTAGTTGACTCTAGGTAAGGTTAAGGGATCATAATAGCTGTGGTCCTAAGCTGTAGCTTTTGACTTGCAAGTTGCAACTTTCTGCTATATTTCCCTTCCACTCTAAGCGAGCTCGTACTGATCTTCACATGTTACTGTCTACGTTCTTCTTCTGCCCTCCCTCTATCGATCTGCTTAGCATTTTCTTGTCATTTTTCTCAGATCTTTATTATATGCATAGCGGGAGGTGTTCCCTTTTACATGCTTCAGTCAACTCAGTACCTAGGTTTCTATAGAGCAGCTATAGAACTGAACTTCACATTTATTTACTCCAGCAAATAGCTACAAGCCTGTTTCGTAATTGTCTGCTTGCCCTTTTGCGAGGAAGGTTTTATGTGTTTTTTCTTTGCATGGAAGTTTTTGAGATAACATTGTGATTTGCAAGTCATAGATGAGGCAGTTTTTGCAAAATATTTAGGATAAACATGACCAGCATTGTGAAGTTTTTGAATAAAGACTCGCTTATTTAACTCATCATCAGTGTAGTTAGTAGAATTAACAGTCATCATGCTAACCAGTTCCTTTTGTTATGAATTGCAGTGAAGTACCGTACTATTTCCCTCTGGACTCATGGATAGCTGACATGTGCTAAAGCTCGCGTGCGATTCCTGATACATAGGTGGTGACTTTGTGTTGAAGAGTTTGAGAGCATGGAGTGTGGCTTACTGCAGTTGTAGTGGTTGGCTTGTAGACTTGTAGATTGGTAGAAGCTTGACTGCATCGCTCCCGCTCTGCATGGATCGCGAAATGGTGTCGCGGCAGTTCCTTATGTACTTATCATATCTATGCTTATGGAGTATATAATAATATATGTTGATGATTCTGCCTTGTTGTTTGGCCTTAAGGATGTTTGTTAAGTGACTACTGTGATTTGTGTGGCAGCATAGTGTAGCTTTTGTTGCCCTTTTGTATTTTGGTCTGGTCTTTGTTTGCACTGGGATTCGTTTTCATGTTTTGTTCCTTAATGGAACATGAGTCCTTATTTTCTTAATTGACTGGAAAGATGATTAAAAAACACTATGATCTGTAGAGGGTCGCATTGAAACATTCTGTGTAAGTCAACGCATGGACGGCCCTCCGAGACAATTTATATTACGGCCCTTCGAGAGTAAGTCAACACATGGAATCTAATGCTTCTGTTTTGGAATTTTTATACTCCCTTCGATCGGAATTACTTGTCCCTTAAATAGATGTATCTAATATATTTTTAGTGCTAGATATATCTATTTAAACGATAAATAATTTTGATTGGAGTGAGTACATTTTTAAAGTGCTCTCTCTCTCTTTTACCTCCATTTCCACTGATATATAATATAATTTACTAAAGCCCCTAGGGGCAAATCGCTTGAGACTTGAGAGTCAATTGCGCCGGTCGATTTCTGTAGTTGGTTCTATTTTGACCGGGTCGTCCGTAGAGTGGGGGTTCGGCTATAGGTGGGCCTTTATGGTCAGCGATTGGGGTTGTGGGCAGAGGCTGCGAGGGGTACTTTCTGGTCTGTGGGCGGCGTGGAGCGCCTCTCCGGATGTCCCACTGAGGAGAGAGACGCGTGGAGGGATTTGGGTAGGCGCAGCCGCTGGGGATTGGGGTGTTCGGCGTGGTTGCTCTGGACAAATGGGGGTGGGGGTGGGAGTGGGCGGCAGGAGCGGGAGTCCAAAGGAGCACGCACAACTGACGCGGACGGCGCAGACGTGAGCGCCGCTGCTGCCCATCGTGGTCGACCGGGAGGGAGGGATGGAATCCGTGGATGCACAGTGACAACACAAGAATAACGGGGCGACACTCTCCTTTCTGGCGGTGTGCTGGACTAACGCAAATCAAGTTCGACCGTCGTGGTTTCGTTGGCTTTGGGCCTCCTCCTGCTGCATCTCAACCATTCCCCTCTCGATACAGGTCACAGATCGCCTCCATTTTCATCTAGTGTGATTATTAGAGCATCGGAACAATCGTTGTTCCTTCTACAGTTCTCCTACTCAGTATATCTTCTCACATCAAGGTTGGTACTGGTTCCTATCTTCTTTTTTTGCCCTGCTGATCTTTCCCTAATTTCCCCCATTAATTGAAGCTCTGAACCATCTAAACAACCCATGATATTTTGCTCCACTATCTCTTCTTTTTGTTGATGTTGTTGCTGATGTAGGCATGAGTTCTGAAACTTGGACCCATTCCTCATGATCTAAGAGTTCTCAGGTACTCCTTCATTCGATCGTTATTGATGATTCATCGATCTTTTTATTGAAATTAGAGTTCAAGTGATATGTTTCAGAGGTAACACATTAATACTTTCTTAAATCCTCTCATAAGTACTGGCATAATCTTATCGATGATAAATTCATCATGCTAAGGCCCTCTCTAGAAAAAACTGTTGCTACTCTATGTATATTCTTCTACGCATGCTAATCTGAATAATTTATGCATTGTCGGCCTCAACATCATTCTAAAGTATGGAGTACTGTTCTTTATGTTCTCCTCTCGCAAAATAAATTAGATAATTTAGGCAAAGGTTGTATCACATCCTTCTCAAAAAAGGTACATGTATTACCTGACAAGAAAGCTTACATGATAGATTAAGTTTAATAGAATCACACAATTTAAACTGGTTGAGTACACGATACAAATCCATAGTCTTTTTAGAAGACTTCACACATAGTCGATTTGATTTCCCATGCAATATTGGGAAGTGTCAGCAATAAGAATTAATGTTCTGATCACTCTTCTACCTACTATATATGAGAGATGTTATTACAGAGCATGAATAATGTTGTTACCAAATTTCTTATAGCAAGATTTTTAGATGGCCAATATCGCTTGTCGTGGGATAATGTTGTTGCCAAACTAGCATGTATACCATGCTAAAAAAATATAATACCCACACTTGCTTTCTCATACAATATCTCAGCTGTCAGCAATACAAATTAGTTTGCTGATCAATCCATCGTTTTCTGTAGCTAAGAGATAGTACTATAGAATATCTCTCATGCCAGCAAATTAAAAGGAGTTAATCTCCTCATTGTGTCATTTGCTATATCTATGAAACAATATTACAGAGAACGAATTATATATTGTTAGCCAATTAATCGTAAGTCAATTTGAAAATTTGCTCCGTGTTTGCATATCAACTTCGACACAGTTTTTTTTGGAACATCTACATGTGTTATATGGTCTTTACATTGCATTTTGTCATCCTCCATACAGTTGAATTTAGACGACCTAGACCTTTGTAGTACGTTTGTCGCTATCCATAAAACTGAATCTATACCAACTCCATTAACTGACTAACCATTTGCTTCATCATTTATTTTATAGAAGAGCCGCACTATAATGTAACACTACTTGTTGATTAGGCTGTAAACAAAAATGATCTAAATACAATGTATTAACATCTGATCCACATAGCCACTACTTCAAAATCTTGATGTTGAATCTCATACCTAATAACAAACAAACCATCGGTTGTTTTGCAGGCAACATGGACTATTTTAGCAATCCTCATCAGGCACATGATCTTCTGAACCGCAAGCACAAAATTGTATGTCAGGAGCGTGATGGCCTCCCGATAGAGCAACGAGACATTGAGCAGAACTTGATCGCCTTTCAACATGATTACCACCATGTCGTTGGCGGGCTCGATATCCTCCATACAGTCAACAAACATCTACCTCAATCCCGCTAGGCTTCTTCCTCTCTAGCATAGAACTGTGCACCGCCCCAACGGGAAAGCCATCACCATTCCTGTACACAAGGGGGACTGAAGATAACGGACAACTATAGGAAAAAGCTCGCTCATTTCCTCATCAAGCTCACCCACCACGGAAGGGGCACTAACCAGCTTCACACATGGTAAGCAAAATTCTATGCATTAGCAGCTAGATTATTACATTATTACATATGGTGTTGACCAAATTCTTGCTTGCAGAAGTACGTCCATGATCCAATTCCCCAATCCACATGGAACAAGTGAACAACAAGAAGCAAGATGAAATGTTGCACGAGAGAGGCGACAAACAAGTCCACCCCAAGGGAACAGAAACTACCTGAAAAAGAAAATACAAAATACCAGCTACTTCGACGGCACAGCAAAGCGCGCTCTGGCCTTCTAGTTTTAGACCAAGCCTGGCTGATGCATCCACCAACATCCATGCACATAGTTATTTTATATTAATCCTTGTTCATTATCATTGACTAGCACCAATTATCCATAAAGAGCATATATCATGAAATATCTCTTTGTATATTCCTTGTGATCTTATTCATCATCAAAGCAAAAAAAGATAAGTGCCTAAAATTGGCCTTAATTTTGTTCGATTTTATTTGTGAAGTCATCAATGTAAACATCACTTGTTTGTTCATTTGTCATAATATTATTGTACATGTCCTTAATGAGTATTTTGTTGGCACTTTGTTTTTCTCTAGGGCACACCACATGCCATTTTACGGTCTTTTATCATACTAGATGACCCGTTGCGCCAATGGCGCAAGGGGATATAGAATACCAATAGGCGCAGCAATGTATTTGTGCGGAGGCGATACATAATGAAGATCATAAATGTTGTACAAACAGGGAGTAGGCATAATAATATAGAGCACAGATTTCCTTGAGCATAAACATATGTATTTAAATATGTACATGGTGAATCATACAAAAGACATGCTTATATAGTGCATGGTTTGCCTGCAAGCAGAAGTACATTGATTGACAGAAGCATTCCTAAGTACACAGATTTTCTTAAACATAAACGTAGGTACATAAATACATACATAGTAAGTTCTACAGAGGACATGCTAATTGTAACAGCCCAGATTTCACAAAAATTAAAAATTTTGTTTTTGGTGTGAATTGTTTGATTGTCTGATTTGTTTGCGGTGTTTGCATCCCCGATTTATTGATCGGCGATTATTTGTCCTCCTTCTTATCTCGTACCGGACGGAGACCGACCCTTGCCACACTGACACTCGACCTTTGCAGCACCGGGTTTCACCCGATCACCTTCGCGAAAACCGCACGAGACCAGCCATCGCCACCGGAACGAAAACCCCGTTTATTTAATAAACGGATTATTTTATTGGGGCGCCGAAAAATGTTGTCGGAATGTCACCGCAGTGAGGTACGATCAACGGGCTCGACGCGCTGAGCGCGTGGTTCGAGATTTCGTCGGAATAGGAGTCCGTACGGAGTCTCGGCGGTCACGAACGCGATCACCGGACGCGAGAGAGAGGTACCGGGGGCGTTTGCGTAAACTAGCCGGCCAACATGCCTATATATAGACCACCAGCCTCCCACCACCCAATTAGGGTTTACCCTAATGGAAAATTGCAGCCACCCCCCTGATAAATCCCAGATCTGCCTCCCAAATCCCCCTCTCCCCGAAACCCTAGTCACAACCCCCGATCTGGACCATCAGATCCAGATCTGAGGGCTCAGATCGCGCCTCAGCCTTCCCCAACCGCAGCACATGGCATACGGGCCGCGTCGGGCCCGCCCCGCCGCCGCCGGGCCCGCCCGAGTCCATCCACGCCGGCTCTCTCTCCCGTGGACGCCCTCCACCTTGACGAGGCCGCCGGCCGGCGAGCCGTGCGCCGCCGCGCCCTCTCCTCTCCTCGCGCCCCTCCTCCTCTGTACTCCTCCTCGCCTCCCTGACCGCCTCCCCCTCCTCTCCTCGCAGGTGGCTGCGCCGCCGTCCCGCCATGGCTGCTCGAGCCGAAGCCGAGGAGAGCTCGGTCGCCGCCTCCCGTAGCCTCCCGACGGCCGTCCTCGCCGGATCCGGCGGGATCCCGGCCTCCACCGCCCGGATCCGCGCCTCCCCAGCCCTCCTCCGTGCCTCCCCGCGCTCGCTCGCCCGCCTCGCCGGAGACGGGACGGCACCGCCGCCGCTGGCTCCCGTCCGATCGGGACGAGGAGGCCGACCAGCCCCCCCTCCAACCGCCGACCTGGGCCGGCCCAGCAGGTGGGCCACGGCCTGCAGCCCAGCCAGGCCGCCTCCAAGGCCCAGCCGCCTTGGGCCGAGCCCATTTGGGTGAGGCTTCACCTTTTTTTTCCTGCTGTTAAAAACCTGCGATTTTTTTTGCTAAGTCCCTGAAATTGCTTGTTGTATTCAATTTTGCGCTGTAATTTGTGAGTAATCCGTAGCTCCGATGAACGTGCGCCCAAAACAAAAGTTTCTCAGTTTTGCGTGCTCTAGCATTCATATGTAGAAAGTTTTTGCTTTTGAGGTCATCTTGATTGTGTAATTGTGTGCTGAACAGGGCATCAGGTCGTTAATTGCTTTTTTTCTGTTAAGTGCTGCTGTTATTATTTTATTGCAACTTCGGGCGACGGTTGCTTCGCAACCGTACGTCGGAATTGAGTGATTCCTTTTGCGTTGAGTTAAGCATTGTTTCTACTTCAGTTTCATGCATTCACATGTCATAATTGCTTGTTGCATCATGATTATATCTTGCTCCAAAGTAGCTATCCTGATGTTATTGTGCTGTTGTTGCTGAAACTGTTATTTTGTTGCAACTTCGGTCGACGAGTGTGTTGCGACCGTTTATCGGAATTGAGTGATTCCAATTGCATATTGTTAAGCATCATGTCTACTTTCACTACATGTATTGCATCTTCATGTTATCATTCCTGGTCATATAGATATTTAGCTCCAAAGTTGCCTATGCCACTGTTGTTGACAGCCACCTCAGTTTTTCACTAAGTCTGTTACTTTGCGATGCCATGTTGTTTGCTTAATATCTTTTGATCTATGATGCCTTTTTGCATGATTCTTTTTTCCATGCCTTCCCTGTCATGTCTACTTTAGTTCCTTATTATTTATGAGCATGTTTGCATTGATTATCCTGTTTATGCGTTGCTCTAAAGTGTGCTTCGTGATGTTGGCAGATTGTGTTCCAAACTTGTTTTGCATGTATCTTTTTAACCGTAACTCCGTTTGGGGTGTTCTTTATATGTAAATTGATTAGTTTTTCGTGTACTTTGTGTTTATGCTGTTGTTTGCTGTTGTTAACCAACCTAAAATATGGTTTAGGACAGAACAGTACCAAATGTTTTAATCGTCGTGCGACACTTAGTGTTATGCCATGTTTAGGTTGTGCCTCACTTAAATTGACTAGCATAGATAGTTTACTTTGTGCTTCACCTCTTGAATGATTGTGTGACATGCCATGCTTGGGTGCCTTGCCATGTTAACAATCGTTGGTTGATCACCTGTAGCTAAACAACTTGAACCTCTCTAAATGTGCGGTATCGTCGTGTGTGACGAGTACTCCACTTAACCTGTTAGTAACCGCTTTCGATGGTAGATGCTTGCTCGTGTTTGCTTCGTAGTAATAGATGATTGCTCGTTGATTGCTTTCCAGTGTTTCTCGTCTTGTGTGCTTCCGCGGGTACCTCTCGGAGACGATGCGAGCTTGCGATCAACTACACCTTCGGAACCCGACTTATCAACAGGCAAGGACTATGCATTACTTATGATCTATTCTATTTCAACCAGCGGTTTGCATGCTAGTCTAGGTTAGCTTCGATGTTTAATCCTACCACATGTTTACAGCCTCTTTCAAACCGATACAACCATGTCCCCTCCCAGCAAGCCTTGTACTGCTATGTTACTATTGCTCGTTGCTCAGCCCCTGCTTAGTATGCATGCTTAGGATGCTACGATGTTACCCTGTTACTCCTTGGTTTTGGGATATCACATTATTATTATTATTGTTGTTGATGATATGATTATTACAATGTTGACTATATTCGACGAAGGATGGAAGGTCTAGGCTATCCCGCCCCGACGCTTTGTTCCATTCGAGTCACCTAGGATCCGAGTTCCGGGTATTGGTTTTAAGACTGAGCGTGCCTAACCGCGTGTGGGATTTTATGGGGGCCCCTTTTCTTACCTACCTAGCTTCAAGAATTTCTAGTGGTGGCCCAAGCTGATTTTACCATTTGAAACCGTGTGTGTGCTGGTCGTACGCCAGTAGTTTTTAAACCAACCCAGACCAGTGAGGACATAGTTCCCTTGCTGGCCCGTCATGACCGGCTGAGGACCCCGTGTCCCATGTGTGATTAACCGGCAATCCAAACCTGGAGTCATACGGTAGAGACCAGATCGAGAGCGCGGCCGGCTCCTGAGCTGGATGTCGACTCACCGGGGGCCACCCGGATTTGTTCGTTCTTAGTTAGAGGGACCTGTCATTTCGGATCTCTTGGAACTAAATCATAAAATGGTTGCTTGTGATGGGTAGCAACTGAGAGAGATGGACGTGCATGCGGAGCCTTGTAATGGGCAGTTGGTACACCCCTGCAGGGTTAAATCTTTTCGAGAAGCCGTGTCCAAGGTTATGGACGACTTGAGACCTACTCCTTGTTCATAGACAACAACAACTGAGATAATCTTAATATAACTTGATCAACGTGTGTGTGCCTTGACTGCTTCTTCTTCGTCGGGATGCGAAGAGGAGGACAAGGATAGGTTAGGTGTTATGTTTGCGTAGTAGTTGATAGCAAGACTTGTTGGAGGCGATTCCTCATCGAATGCTTGGCTTCTTATCTTACTCTCTAGATCGTTAGCCACTTTATAAATGCTAGCGCGGTAGCAACCTCACCACTTACCCCCTTCCTTACCGTAAACTACTAATTGTCCTAGAATGACGAGTGATGAAGTCCTTGCTGGGTCAGTTGACCACTACAGTTGGATGCTGAGTACTTATGTACTCATGATACTACCCCCAAACTCTTTTCAGGGTTCTTGATCGACAACAGGTATGGTGATCGACGTTTCACGTGGAGACTCGACGACGACTAGTTAGGCGGATCCCGGCGGAGGGCCTGGACCCGTGTGGTTATGGGATCGATGTTTTTCTCTTTGCCACTAGGCATTTGATTGTAGTCTGTACTCAGACATCTATCTTCTATTGTTGTATTTTATTAAGGCAGTTGTATGCCGATTGTATGAGATGTTGCATCTTTGTATATGTAATGTTGTGATATCATGTTGGAAATCCGGGGCATATGGCTATGTCATATGTCGCGGTGGGACCGATATGTGCTTCGTCCCCGGATCTGGATGGAAACATCTAGATCTGGAACAGTACCGCATATCGGGCCTTACACTAATATAGGGCATGCATTTCCTGGGAGTAGAAGTATATATATCGACAAAAGCATCCTACGGAAGGCATAACAGTAATACGCAGTTGTAACGCAGGGGCGTGCATAACACTATTTGCTGGTGATGCGCTACTTATATAGCATGGACAGTAAGACGGAGGCCCGTTGGTGTGGACTTGAAGCTAAAGACATGGAGGCTTCCTTCTGTGAGCTCCGCGTGGATGACAAAGGACTTCCAGCCTGAGGTGATTATAAACCTACCATCAACTCCTTTAATGAGGCGCGCTGACACATGGACTGTTCCATCTCCGCTTGTGATTGGGAGAAAATTGTTGTTCTGGGGCATATGAGCGAGTAGATAGGTCTTGGAGAAGTGATTCTTGAAATATTGTAAAGGAAAGGAATATTTTGGGGTGAGGACAGTTTAGTAGCAAGGTGACTATGAAAATCTGGAATATGATAGTGTTTTACCATCCTTTGGGTTGGGGTAGCAAATGTCTCGTTTAGTCGGCACACGTAGTAGGGGATGGATATCTTCTTAGCTTGGATCAGCCGGCGTAGGTGAATGATGTGTTCTCTGTAAAGTTTGACTGTGTTACCCCACACACAAGCAGATCTCAGCTCATCTGTTTTGCAAACTCCAGAAATGCCTATGGAAGAAATTTTCATACACAAAGCAGTCAGATGTATAAGGCATGACAAGGGCGCATAAGTTTTGAAGTAATAATTATTACCGCGAGTTGTGTACCGTCCTGGAGGCAAGTTTACCAGGGGACGGGCTTTGGTGCGAACTAAAAAAGATAATTGGGGTAGTTAGTTTGTGGCCAAAGTAATGTAGAACGGCTGCAGCTGCTAAAACAGGTGAAATATAGAGGAAGGGATCATGAGGAACCTACTGATTTGGTCTTCAGAGTCAGAAATGCTCATGTCATGAGCACTGGAGTAGACAGGAGCGCTAGATCCACTGGTGTTTGACATGGAATTGTCACTGGAATAATCACTACTGCTGAATTCACTTTCGGTTGACATGTTGTCACTGGTTGTGTCATCTATGATAATGATTGTCCCCTGCATGTAAGTAGTTAAGTGAATGCTAGTTGTAGAGAGCATTTGGTTGAGCCTAGTTTATAAAGTATCAATTCAAATTAATAGAAATGAATAAAAAGATTATATTTGCAATTTGGTAGATTAACTGTTGCAAAAAGTTTAGTGAATGCTCATTTTAATCGGAACAAAGGTTGAATCATTTTTAGTAGACCCCAATAGCACTCGTCTATATCTCCATCAGTATAATCAAAATCTGGAGAGCAAGTATACCATGGATAAAGTGGAGAACATGACAATGGGTGTGTTGGGAAGCACAAGATACAGGGGTCCATGTAGACTACCTAATTATAACTCGCGTTAAGAAATTAATAACGGATGCACATGGTAGAAGGAAGGTGATTTTAAGAAATGGAACAAGACTGTATACAAATTGGTTAGTAAGATGAAAACACCAGAACACTTGTTTCCATTGGTGATATTTTCTAAAATGGACAGAATGTCTGAAGGAGTCTAATCTCTTGACAAAAGAAGTATTATATGTCAAAACTGAACAGCTCATACTCCTACTCCATCTACTGAAGCGTCATATACAAGAACTTAAAGATTTTGTTTAAAAACATAACTCCCTTGACATCAAATAAAACTGCAGATTTCCACGTAGCAAGAATTGGCAGACAAAAACCCATGAATCTAGCTTGCAAATAAACCCCTTGGATATTCTACATGTCATCTAGATAAAATTTTCTGTACAACCATAACACCATGTACTGCGCAGGTTATCTCAGCAAGCAATACTGGCGTAGAGACAATAAGACCTATAGTACATACAAGTTCAGACTTCTATTACTCGTTTAAAATCCGAAAGACTACACCCAAGATCACTTGTTGTTATATTCTTCATTACTAGCAAAACTCAAATGTATAAATTGGAGGGAGAAGAACTAAATCTAAGCATGCATAGATCACTACTACAAATGCATATGCTCTTTACATTGTACAGTGAGACAAGAACAGTTAAAGAATTCAATGAGTTCACTTTCTTAATGAATGTTTGATTAAGATTAATACAGAATTAGTTGATACCTTGTCTGGACAATCAGCCAGCACGCCAAAGGACAAAAAGGATACTAACTAAATACAACTGAACAAACGAGGTAGAGAAGATCAAAAGTTCAGAGAGTTCACTTTCTTAACGAACGCTAAAGGTCAAAAGGGGGTGGAGACATTGATTTGGCAAACCATATGTAGATTAAACAATGCGTAATCTCCCTTGTTCCAAGAGGGTATGGCAAGTGTGGATAGAGCGGATGTGCGTGCTTCTTAAAGGGGAAAGAAGTGAAGGGAAAAATCTGGCAAACTTGCCTGAGCCGAAGCAGATGGCGGCTTCTGCGCCTTGGATCGATGCCCGCTGGGTCGGCTGGTGCCAGGCCCCGCATTGAATCAAAGGGCTTCCTTGGGTAGGGGTGCGCGCCTTCCATCGGGTCCTCGCTAGCGTGGAGGCATCAAACAACCTGTGTTATGGGTAGGGAACCCTAGAATGCAACGGCGGGGGTCAACCGAATGGAATGCTGGGAGAGACTGGGGATAGTTTAGGGTTTACATACCACAGGGGGTGCGGAGGTGGGCTTTTTCCTTGGGCCTAGGTGCTGGGTTGGCTGTTGGGACATCCCTTAGGACATGGACTGTGTGTGTATGGTGCCTAATTTCTAAGATTAGAATAGCCATGCTCTATGTTTTTGGTTAGTATTTTTTAATCAAACAGGGTCCTACTCATTGTTTCCGAAAAAACTATTTACATGTATTTTTGTTTTCCAACTATTGCCTTATTTTTTTGTTCTTTTAGTTGGATGAACAAAACAGCTTAGCTGGGTTAAGCCTTTTTTCAAAGCAGCGAGTTTGTACGCTTTCGGTTGGCACATGAAATTGATTTCCATGTTGCTGTGGAATTTGATGTATTCCTATGATTCTTATTTTTCCTGAGGAGGATCAGTACGGTATGGTTTGTCGCAATTATTATTTATATTTGGTAAAGAGTTCAAATCACTTGTTTAGCAAATATTTAGTTTGTGGGCACATGGTTAAATTTTGTAAAGAAGAAAATATAACTGGTGCGGATTGTCACAGGTATATGAACTACTGGATGATTCAATCATACTATAAAAGGGGAGCTAAAGTATAGCAAGTGCTCCCAGATTAGGCCGTAGAGGAGCGTATTAATAAAAATGTACAGATTACAACATGCTTTAAAATAACTTGTAGATAAGACATGAGAAGGAAATACATATTCAAATAGGTAAGAGGAACATGACCTAGTAGCTTAAACATAGATCTAGTAAAAAGGTGGTGCAGGTACGCTGCCATGGCTTGTTCATGATGGCACTGACAGTGATTCATAGGATGGAGATACATTGTAAAAGCTCCCAGCTAAATAGGGGGGACATATATTTCTGAACTAATCATAGGGTCTGGGTTCAAACTCTCCATCTTGGTACTTGCCCTCCTCCTGCAAAGCAGACATGCTTTTCTAGACCGTTGTTGCAGTGCAGATGTCTGTTCATGGATCCTGGCGAGGATGCTTTTCAAATCATAGCCCGGTGTTCTAGCAGCAGCATTTAGAGCATGCCCAACAAGTTCATGGATGTGATTAGATGCAGCAGTAATTTCCTTTAGATGGATCGACCATTCTCTGTTGATCGTTGATACGAGCTCTGCATTGCTCTGTTTGATTGCTTGTAGTTCTACATGGTTGTGGTCAATAAGCGCCTTGCCTTGTCGGCCTTCCATAAAGGTGATTGCTCGTGAAGCAAATTTGTTGAGCGAGGCTAGTCCAGTGCTGCATATTGGGCTTGATAACGAGGCCTTACCGGTTGAAGCGCGCAGGTTATCTCTTGTGGGGTAGAATTCGACTATAGATATATATCCTCCTTGCTCAGCAGCGGGTGTAGCAGCATGGTGCTGGAAGTCCCAATTTATGAAACGTTGCCTCCAGCAGGAAATTTCCGGAAAGGTCAACTGGTTCCATAGGAATGCACCTGCATATCGGGTTCAAGTATAATTATGGGGTGGGTGTAGCATGTAGCCAAATGGGGAAAAGAGGGATGGCAATTTTTCATCAAACTAAGGGTAATAACAATTGGAAGCTAAATACTTGTACAATAGCAACATGAATCACATGGAATATTGCAGTGGCATGTGGTAGCATCTCTGGATGTCATGCCTAGGAAGGAGGGTTTTTTATGTACGGGTAATTTTAATAATGGACACACATCTGAAGAAAGAATGGGAGATAGTTGTTTAGCATGCCTGGTGGAGCAGAACAATAGGGGGGGATTTAAGGGAGGTTTTAGGGGAGGATACATTGTATAGGCCATGTTAATGATTCATTATAGAGAACTGAATATATAATAGAAACATATGGCTGGGTACTTTTAACAATGGGCATACATATGTAGAAAAATTAGGATACATTTGTTTAGAATGCCTGTTGAAGCAGGACAATAGGGGGAATTTAAGGGATGGTTTAGGGCAGGCCAAATTGTGTAGGGCATGTACTGATTTATCATGGAGCACTAAAATCCGTAGGAAGGTAAGTATTCCCCTATGCATGTTAACAAGAATGGATGTTTATACACATGAGGTTTATTAGAGAGTGCTGGTAGGGGGGGTTGTATGATTGTTTTATGCAGCAGTAATGTAGATGTGATATCTAACCAGAAATATACCAAGAAGGTAAGAAGATCTGAGCTGGGAACCAAATGTCCATAAAGGCATTGTAATAAAACAAAGAGAAGCACAAGTAGATGTGAAGTAAAAGAGCAACACAGGCAGAAAGAAAGAGAAAGAGAGGAAGAGAGAGGGATAGGGAAGAACAGGGAGCATACCTTGCAGCAAAACCTGCTAGTAGGAAAATGGTGTGGGTGTTCTTGTTCCCTCAGAGGGAAGGCAGATCTGCAGGAAGACAGAGTATGAAAGAACTGAGAGAGAAGAAATGGATAAGATCTGAGAAAATGGGATGGAAAGAGAGAGAAGACGAAATGGGTTGTACCTGAAGTGGGAGATATGACGTCTCTGTATGGTAGGTGGGTTGGGTAGCTATTATATAGATGGGGTTGTTGGTTAGTGGGTACCAAACCCATAGGGCTTACAACAATGGGCTTTGTGTGCACTGTGCTTTGGTGGCAATGTTTTTATTTCTGCTAGTTTTGCTAAGGTTTTGGTGAATATATCCTAGATTAGATGCCAAGTTTTTGGCGAGTACACCTGACTTAGATGTTTGATGCAATAGCTTGCTTCCTAGATGGTAAGTGTAGCTACATATTGGTATAAACTTGTTTGGTTGCATGACTAAACAAGAGCAGAATTCTCACTGTAAAGGTAGCAGGAATTAGAAATATATTAACGCATATGCCCGGATGGTAATTACAGGGAATGGAAAGTGTCATGGAGAGGCAAGGAAATGGAAAGAAGGACATATGGGGTGAGGGAAGTGCATGCAAGCACCTTGCTACATGGTTTAGATAAAGTCATTACATTGGTAGGTCGTTCAGCGGAACATGCGCAGCGCATGACCAAAAAGGAGGTAAGGCTACAATCTTGATTCTGCACAGCCTTGTCTCTAGGGGAACGATATGAGGCGAAGCAGTCCGCTTGGGGAGGTTACTCCAAAATAGCTGGTTTAAAAGAACAGCTTGTTAGTTTTTGGGCTTGCACAAATTGGTTTAAAGTTGTTTTGCATTGGTGTGGCGAAAGGTTTAGAGTAACATCAAAAGAATAGTACCTATATTCTGGTCACTCGTGCAGGGGTAACTATGACTTGATTAACGCCTTGGCCTTTTAGATGTAGGGGTGGATTTCACATCATGAGGAGCCTTAGGTGAAGGGGGCGCCTTCACTTCACCAGCAATCCTAATAGGGGTTTAACGAGTTAAAAATCATGGTAATGGTTGGGGAAGAGCAAGCACGTGTGCCATTGAAAAAATGTATTTACCTTTTAGGGTCTTTGGCACCAACAGGGGTATCGACGGGGGAAGCAACCTAGGAATGCAGCAGGATACTCGTGAATTTGAGGACATGTTTCTCAAGGAAAAAGGGACCTGCATTTGAGGGAGGAGGCATACCTTTTCTTTCAAAGCGAGCTCTTGTGTAGGTTTCGGTGGGGTACTTTCTTGTATCTTCAAAGGGTCTTCGTAAAGCTTGCGGCGGGTTTTCTGGGAACATGGTGTTTTCCTGTTTGCGAATATGAAAGGGGTTGTTGGAGTAAGCAATATGGTGGATATAGGTAAATCTGAGGCGACGAAGTAGTTATAGCAGTACCCGGGTGTGCTAGGGGAAGCATTTTTTCCTTTCCCTTTCATTGCGGACAAAGGAGTCTTCATCTGGCAAGCAGTGTAGTGTTAGTTCAGGCGAACCAAGATGCAGAATTCTAAGGGAAGCAAAGGTAACAAACCTCAGTTTGTGCAGCTTGATCAAGCGAAGTAGATTCATCTGGGTTTTTCATAGCTGCTGATGTTGGTGTGCTTTGGGGAAGGAGCATGATGGCTTCTCGCCCTTCGTTGGTTACCCCAAGTGGAAGGTGGAGATGTAGCGCAGCAGCAAGTTTCCCTCGGTGAAGATACCAAGGTTTGTCTCCAGTAGGACTCCAGAGATGATAAGTAGGTGTCAGCGGCGCGACTGACGTGGACCTGCACACAGACACAGATAACTTTGTTCCCAACGAAGTTCAGAGAGGTTGTCAATCTCTCCGGTCTTGTTGTTTACAAAGGGTAAAACACAAGGGATAATGATAGCAAGTAAAAGCAATAAAGTAAAGATAGCGTGGAAACAGTAATAAGGATATGGACCGGGATACGTGATGTTCACTAGTGATGTCTCTCTCCCAAAAGACGATAAAACTGCTATGCAAGGTAGACAAATTACAGAAAGGCAATTGACAGGATTATGAACGAACCGCAATGCTAACTATGCTACAAAAGAAAGGAAGAGGTTCAAAAGCACGGGCAGTACGCCAAAATAAGTAGACCGAAATCCAACTGCATCTACTACTAATCATCCACCTTGAGATATCTATCCAGAACATCTCGCTGGTATTAAGTTGCGAGCCCCACCCAAAGTGTAAACCCAAAGCAACAGACAACTGCATTAAAAAGCACTTTGCGTAAAGTAAACAATCCTTGTAACCGCGGTTACAAGCACTGTTGTTTTCCCCCTTGTGGCAACAACACATCCCCTAGACTCATGTTTCTGTCACTCAAGCGTGTCATCGGGGGGCATGAACCCACAATCGAGCACAACGTTCCCTATTGGAGTCACTACCTACTACTTGGACAAAGCAATAAACAGCAACAGAGAACATGCAAGAATTACTTAGGAACAAAAATATAAGAGATAAAAACCAAATATATTACTCTATCACAATCTGAACATAATCTCATAATCCATCAGATCCCATCAAACTCAGCATAGCAACAGCAGAAATATTACAAAGGTGCCTCGATCAGGTAGGGAAGCTCACGAGGTCTAAACAATGAAGATCAAAGAGGGGAGGAGAACATCACATAGCTACTGATCACGGACCCATGGTCCAAGGAAAACTACTCACGAGACATCCGGGGAGCATCCATGGTGGAGAGGAGACTCCCGGAGGTCAATCCTCCCTCCGGCAGGGTGCCGGGAAGAGGTCTTCTGGTGCTCCCGATCTCGGAAGAGCGGCGGCGGCGGAACAGAGGCGAGTTTGCGAAATAGGGTTCTCTCTCGGAGTTTCCCCGTGACGGATAATAAATAGGCGAAGGGGGGTAGCCAGAGGTGGACCAGGGGCCCCAGGCGCCCCCCTGGCTCCCCTCTGGCCCCTCCAGGGCTCTTCGCGAAGCTTCCTTCACGCTGATTTTTTATCTGAATTTTCCTGAATTTTTCTGGCACTTTTTATATGGGGGAAAACTGAAATAGAAAAACAGCAGAAAACAGGAACTGGCACTGGGGTGCACTGAGTTAATAGGTTAGTCCAAATATGATCAAAAGTATATGAAAGTGTATCTAGATCATAGCAATATCACACAAAATATGCATGGAGCAAGCAGAAATTATAGATACGTTTTGGACGTATCAACATCCCCAAGCTTAATTCCTGCTCGTCCTCGAGTAGGTAAATGATAACAGCATAATTTCTGTGGTGACATGCTAGCAACCATAAAAGAACTTTCAAAAGTAAAACAATCAAGGTTAGAGATTCAATTCAAGTCATAACATGCAAGAGTCTATATTAGCATTGAAACAAGTAACAAACGACATTAGGTGCAAGAGCTCTCGCTGTCCGTGACTCGAATGTATCCAAATGGTGTTTGCATGCAAGAAGGGGGAAAGGGAATACGAGAAAAAGTATTTTTGTGTTGAGAACTCAATCTACTAAAGTTTCACACTTGGTCCTCTTTGGAATCTTATCTTGACTCGTCCCCAGACCACTAGCCAATTTGATCCACTCCTTTTTCAATATTTTGAGCACTCATGCAATGGATGAGCGTAAGCACGAGAGTTGACACTTAGGATGGCAAAGAGAGAAATATGGTGGAGGAGGAAGACAAAAAGGATGAGAAAGGCTCACATCAATGAGGACAATCATAGGCAAGAGATGCCAAATGATAGATGCAACGGATGCACATACGAGCTAAGAAGCTCTCCAAAGGAGCTAGTGGGGGTGCATCTAACTTGCTCGCTCATGAATACCTAGAGCTCGTTTGAGGAGGCTCATCCTTGGAATGTGCAAGCCAAGTTCTATAGTGTGAAGGTCCCCACATAGCTATATGCATGAAGATCATCTCTATGGAGTACAAGGATATAAAGGGAGTACTAGTGTGGATCTCTCAAAAGGATAGTAGTGTTGCCCCTTTCTCTCTTTTTATTTCTTTTTCTCTTTTTTCTATTTTTTTTAATTTTTTGGTGGCCTCAATGGCTCTTTCTATTTAACTCTGATTTGTCCTCTTTGGGATCTTTTGATGTGTCCACTTTGGGATCTTTTGATGTGTCCACTTTGGGATATTTTCCTCACTTAAGGGCAACACTCTAATTTACAAAACGGTAAAGGATATCTTTCACACTTTACAAGGTACTCAAAATCATAAAGAAGATGTACCTAACATGATGTATGCAAGGTATGTCTGCTGCCAGTGTAGCAGGAACATGTATGACATGAAGATCAAGTCATGAAGAGGTGGAAGTTGCATGGCAATATAACTCGGAAAGGCTATGGAAATGCCTTGATAGGTAGGTATGGTGGCTGTTTTGAGGAAAGATAAAAGGAGGCTTATGATGACAGAGCGTATCATGCCAAGGGTTTGGAATTTACCGGCGAAGGTGGACACCAACTCTCGGAGTGAGAAGAAGGCAATGCACGACACGGGAGAGGCTAGCAAAATATGGGAAGGTGGAAGTGTCAACTTTCAATACTTACATTAGTCCAAAGAACTCATGCACTTATTATCGGTAACTCTCAATCTAATAAGGAGGTTCACAAAGAGACAAGTACCCCGAGGAGGAGTGTATGGGGGTTTGGTTATCCTTGCGCATCCTTGACTCATGGTACGTGAGTGTACTCTAATATTCGACTCCTCAGAAGAGTAGTGATCCATCTAGTAGCTAGAGTTCTCAACTAGTTTTGTAGGTTGAAAAATAAACACGGATTGCACCTATCACTAATAGGCAAGAGCTCTTGACACCAAAAGTTCAAACATTACTCACAACAATACCTCAAAACTATTGCAAGTTACTACTAGAAGAAAATAGCAACCTCAATTACCTACTTTCAAGACAAGACACAACTCAGTGCAACAACCAACTCTCTTTAACAAGATAAACATGAAAACTAAAAAGAGTTCCAGAAACAAACTAAACAAAAGCCAAGGATCTTGCTAAAGACAAACTAAAACTAAAACTAAACATGGCAGCAACTATGAAAAGATAAAGAACACACAACAGCAGAAAGATAGGCATGAAGAATCCTATGATGTGTTCTAAATTTTGAAAGTGGAGCATGTTTCTCTCCCACACAAAGTAAGAAGGGATCTAACTTTTTATGAACAGCAAGCAAAGCTAAAGAAAACTAAAAACAAAACCTAAGAGCGAGACGCTCCAAGCATAGCACATAACGCATGAAGTGATAAAAATATAGTGAGACGAAGGACGAACTGATGATTGTTGATGGAGAAGGGGATGCACGGGGGCATCCCCAAGCTTAGACGCTTGAGTATCCTTGAATATTTGTTGGGGATGCATGGGGGCATCCCCAAGCTTGAGCGCTTGACACTCCTGGATCTTCTTTCATCATCTTCCATCGCACACTTGAAAACTCCCTTCATACATAACTCATCATAAGCTGATTAGAGAGGTTAGTACCCTTAATAAATAATTTTTCCCACTGGATATAAAGATAATCTTGAAGATCTACTGTTTCTCAAGATTGCCAAAAAGTTTTTGCAAAGAAAAAGCAAGCTTAAGGTTTGCAAAAGTTAGGAGAGACAAAACGTGGCAGAATCTGTGAAAAACAGAACAGCAGGTAGTAAAGAATTTTTTAGGGGCACTTCTGCAACTCAAATCAAAAACTCAGAACATACGGAAGTTTCGTAATTGTATAGAGCATACTGTGTAAAAATTTCAGCTCAAAAAGATGAACTGGGATTTTTCTGGAATTTTTCTGGTCACGAGGACAGAATCTGTTTTCTGGACAGCATGTCGCAACTTTTATTTCCCTTGCCGTAAGAAGCTATAACTTGGCACAAAGTTGAAAAATAAAGATACAATGATGTTGCTATAGTAGTAAAAATCATCAAGACACAACAAAAGCAAAAAGAAAAACCTAAATTCGTTGCGGGCTGCCTCCCGAAAGCGCTTTCTTTTATGCCTTTAAGCTAGGCATGATGCAAAAGATCAAGTTGTATCAATCGAATCATTAACAAGATCATCAAAAAGCTCTTCAATTGTACAACTAGTCTTAAGAGGTCTTTCAAATAAAGGCCTAATGAAGATACTTCTAGGGAGAAAACCAAAAGGCGGAAAATCAATGGAAGATTCACTTATAAAATTATCAAAGATAGGTATTTCTTCCAAAGTTTTCACGGTTTCAACTTCTTTGGCAATAGGTGGTTTATGTTTAGGTCGGGAAGCCTTAGGGACATAATTGAACTTAGGTTCCCTTCTTGTCGAAGTCTCTACTTTTTTTGGTTTGATTGAGGAGAAAGTAGTTCCTAGAGTATTAATGATTTCCTCAATCTTATCAATCCTAGAAAGATCCGTATCACGGGATTTGATGACCTCCAAAGTTTTAATAATTTTAAGCATGGAGCTATCAAGCCTATTCAAATTCCCTTGAATCTTGCGATCCAACTCATTTATCCTAGTTATACTTGGTATTTCTAACTCTATCTTTTCAAGTTTCTTCATAATGTGAGATAGAGTTATATCTTCTTGCATGCTAGCAATAGGGGGATTTCCAACAAGATTTTCAATAACATTAAGAGACTTCCAAGTCGGGGCTTCTAGAAAATTCCCATTGATAGCAGTATCTAAAATGAACCTATTCCAAGGAGTAATCCCGACATAAAAAATTCTAAGCAGGATAGTAGTGGATTGCTTCTTGGTGGCTCTTTTTTGAGAATCATTAATTCTATACCAAGCATCTTTTAAACTTTCTCCACCTTTTTGTTTAAAGGTGAGAACCTCTGTCTCAACAAAGGCAAAAGGGCCAGACATAATGACAACTAGCAAGATAAATAATTTTTTTGTAGTTTTTGATAAAAGACACAAAGATAAAAACTGAAAGATAAACTAACAAGACTAAAAAACAAAGGTAAAGGGTAGTGTGCAACCCCCCTATCTTAGCACTCGGAGTCCCCGGCAACGGCGCCAGAAATTCGCTTGATGGCTTCTCGCCCTTCGTTGGTTGCCCCAAGTGGAAGGTGGAGATGTAGCGCAGCAGCAAGTTTCCCTCGGTGAAGATACCAAGGTTTGTCTCTAGTAGGACTCCAGAGATGATAAGTAGGTGTCAGGGGCGCGACTGACGTGGACCTGCACACAGACACAGATAACTTTGTTCCCAACGAAGTTCAGAGAGGTTGTCAATCTCTCCGGTCTTGTTGTTTACAAAGGGTAAAACACAAGGGATAATGATAGCAAGTAAAAGCAATAAAGTAAAGATAGCGTGGAAACCGTAATAAGGATATGGACCGGGATACGTGATGTTCACTAGTGATGTCTCTCTCCCAAAAGACGATAAAACTGCTATGCAAGGTAAACAAATTACAGAAGGGCAATTGACAGGATTATGAACGCACCGCAATGCTAACTATGCTACAAAAGAAAGGAAGAGGTTCAAAAGCACGGGCAGTACGCCAAAATAAGTAGACCTAAATCCAACTGCATCTACTACTAATCATCCACCTTGAGATATCTATCCAGAACATCTCGCTGGTATTAAGTTGCGAGCCCCACCCAAAGTGTAAACCCAAAGCAACAGACAACTGCCTTAAAAAGCACTTTGCGTAAAGTAAACAATCCTTGTAACCGCGGTTACAAGCACCGTTGTTTTCCCCCTTGTGGCAACAGCACATCCCCTAGACTCATGTTTCTGTCACTCAAGCGTGTCATCGGGGGGCATGAACCCACAATCGAGCACAACGTTCCCTCCTGGAGTCACTACCTACTACTTGGCCAAAGCAATAAACAGCAACGGAGAACATGCAAGAATTACTTAGGAACAAAAATATAAGAGATAAAAACCAAATATATTACTCTATCACAATCTGAACATAATCTCATAATCCATCAGATCCCATCAAACTCAGCATAGCAACAACAGAGATATTACAAAGGTGCCTCGATCATGTAGGGCAGCTCACGAGGTCTAAACAATGAAGATCAAAGAGGGGAGGAGAACATCACATAGCTACTGATCACGGACCCATGGTCCAAGGAAAACTACTCACGAGACATCCGGGGAGCATCCATGGTGGAGAGGAGACTCCCGGAGGTCAATCCTCCCTCCGGCGGGGTGCCGGGAAGAGGTCTTCTGGTGCTCCCGATCTCGGAAGCGCAGCGGCGGCGGAACAGAGGCGAGTTTGCGAAATAGGGTTCTCTCTCGGAGTTTCCCCGTGACGGAGAATAAATAGGCGAAGGGGGCAGCCAGAGGTGGACCAGGGGCCCCAGGCGCCCCCCCTGGCGTGGCCAGGGGTGGGGCCGCGCCGGGTGGCCGCCTGGGCCCCCCTGGCTCCCCTCTGGCCCCTCCAGGGCTCTTCGCGAAGCTTCCTTCACGCTGATTTTTTATCTGAATTTTCCCGAATTTTTCTGGCACTTTTTATATGGGGGAAAACTGAAATAGAAAAACAGCAGAAAACAGGAACTGGCACTGGGGTGCACTGAGTTAATAGGTTAGTCCAAATATGATCAAAAGTATATGAAAGTGTATCTAGATCATAGCAATATCACACAAAATATGCATGGAGCAAGCAGAAATTATAGATACGTTTTGGACGTATCAGAGCAACAGGCTAGGGAGGGTAGGCAATGTTTCTGGTGAGCTCAGAGCGGAGGATGCCGAACTGGTAATAGAGGGGCACCCTTAAATTCCAAGGGGCCAAGCTCAGGTTTGAAAGTGTGATCAATCCTACCAACTTGAAAAGACAGTTCCGTGCTTGTAGGTAGAAAGCTTTTATTGGAAATAGAAGCAACCAGACGATATTTTGGCGAGACCATCCGAGTAACTTCTAAAGGAAGATCCATATCAGCCCCTCGTATCTGCGCTATTTCATTTATCTCTATGAAACCTGGGTACTTGTAGCGAAGCAAAGTAATGAGAGGCTTGCCAATGGCTGCCCTTGCATCTTTTTCAAAGAACATGAACTCTGCTTCGGCCGTGCCATCATTTGCAATAGTTGAGATGCAGTATCTAGGAAATAGAATCAAGTAGTTAGGCAAGATGCAGTTGGTACACCTGAGGAATTTAAATGCGAGGGGTTTAGGAGTTTACTTTGCTTCTGCCTCCATTGATGGGCAACCACGGTCTGCACAACGGTACGCATTGCTAGACACATAGGATGTTTTGTGGTATTTTCGGCATGAAAGGAACCACCACCGTTTATCAGTGCATAGCCGGGTAATTGTAACAGTGCAGATGAACTGGCGCCGTTGTGAAAAGGAATGACCAGAGAGTGTGATGGCCAATCTGCAGTAAAATGCAAAAACTTGGGTACAGTCTTACCGTGTTCTCGAATGGGTCTAGAGCAAGCAGTTCTTGTACAGTTTTTTCGGTCGGTGGGTCGCGGATAGGTGATGGAATGATGGTTTGCTGCCCAGGGATAATGGAACCCACAGGAACGAGCTCCCGGTTGAAGCTGGAAAGAACCGCAGGGGGCATTAGTATGTGGCACTGTGTAATGGAAAGGTACGTTCGTAACTAGCAGGAGAAGCACCTTTCAAGGAAAGAGTTGATTTCTGGCAGGTCCTCGTCTATGTACCAGCGGCATGCGGAGCTCCCGCTCAGAGCTTTAACACCTATGAGTATGTATATAGAGTTAGTACGGAGTGATCAGGAGGAACTGGCAAAACAAATTATCATTTAAGAAAGGGTATACAAACCGAGATATGTTTTTGGTAAGGTGGCTACAAAGATCGCAATCACAGGTTTTGTTTCGCCTGCAGCTCGAACCTCTTCAGCACTAAATTCATGCGCACGAGCACCCCATAGGACAAAAGTAATTTAATTTCCACTGCACATAAAACATACATCATTAGAACATAGGAAGTGGCATTGGAAAGTAACAAGCAAAGAAGGCAGAAGGACTGAACGCACTCCTGATCTTGTAGGTTAATAGTCCTAGTATCTGAAGGTTTTGACTGGCATTGCGACTGTACAGAGACTATATCTGTCACAGCAGTTATACGACCAATAACATCTGCAAGAAAGTATATATGTCAGGGAATTCACATAGGGAAAACTGGACTTTGCAAGAGGAAGTAAATACGTTGAATGACCAAGGAACTTAGGATTGTTGCCACCAGGTGGTTGAATGTCTGTAAAAGATGTGAGGCTATAAGTGCAATATGGATATTCATCCTCAGCACCTGGCTGCGGGACTGCGGTGCTGAAGCGGCTGAATTGCATCATGTACAGAGCATCAAGAACTCTGTAGGATTGCTTGTATGGGTTGCACATGAACAGTTTCATGAGGTACACCTTGCCTTCTTCGAGGATGTTTTTGAGGCGCCCGTAGGCTTCAGGAGGTAACTGTGCGTACATGTGGTTGCCCTGTAAAACAAGCAATGAACCAATTTAAGCTTTATGTGGATATGGTAGAGCAAGCATAGAACACAAGTAGGGGCCAACCTCTTTGTCTATAACGACAAGCTCAGTATGCTGGAGAGGGCCGTCATCAGTGCCACCATGGAATTCCCAAATGCGAGAGACAAGCACTAGCGCGTTCCAACCCTTTTCTTTGTCATGGACCTCAGACAGGAGGCTAAGCTTGTCGGATGCCATCTGGAGCAGCAGCAGAACTTGGTGTAAGGTATGTAGAAATAATACAACAGGAGGGGCTGGGAAAAGCACTGGACACGCTTACACAGCGAAGAATTGAGGGAAACATAAGAAAGGTGTGTTGTTTGTAGACAATGAAGCGATGGCTAGAAGGAGCAAAAGGTTGAATCACTCCAAGCAGGGGGGCTATCTATTCCGCAAGGACCTAATGTACACCAACTGGAAGATCCAAATAGGAAGAAGCCTTTTATTTATCTAGGTTTATTCGCATAACCGAAGGACGACGAAGCACAATAGTATATAGCAGTACTAATAAGACTTAAGTAGCTGGCAAAAATATCTCAGGGAACACAATGTTCCTTGTTTCACAATCCGTTTCACCATCGGGCCCTCAATTAAATCTTCAGTGCCTTCCTTGAGGTTACCCGCGAGACCTCCACATAGAGTTGTCCATGTGTAAATACAGGTGTATCCAAGTATATGCCAACGTGTGCGAGTGTTTGCCCTTGGCTTTTGTTAATAGTCATCGCATATGAAAATCTAACAGGGAACTGTCGTCAGTGTAACGTGAATGGCCATTTAGGATTTTTAGATGTCAAACAAATCCTTGGGATGTAGACGACATCGCCTATGTTAGAGCCTGTTATCACGACTGCTTGAATTACTTTGTCGGCAAGGTCTATGATGATAAGCCTATGTTAGAGCCTGTTATCACGATTGGCTCAAATTCCTTAAAAGCATTATAGGAACACCCACTTTTAGGACCAACTTGTGGTACGGGAAATTATTTACTTTGATTTCATTGAGGTATTCAATGGGGTAGAAAACATCTTGATTTCGAACTCCCTCGGCAGCGTTGCCTACGGAATCATAGCTTAAGTACTCTCTTGCAGGGGCAGGCACTAAGTTAAGCACATGTTCATTTATTTTTTCTGCCACTTCATTTGTAGGTGTCAATATTGCTCTTTCACGAAGGTAATTTGCATCTGCATATCTGGTAGTAAGGTCTGTGTAAACGGCCTGGACAATAGCATCAATCTTATCACCGTTTGTGTGAACCAACAGATCCTCAGGGATTGTTATCCAAGAAGGTGTCGATTCACCCTCACGGGCAACAGTAGGAGTTGTGCCATCGCCTATGCTAAGCACCCAACCTGCAAAAGCAGCTACCTCCGCTTGTAATATAGGGTCTGTTGTGTGGGCGGTGAGGCGCATGTTAATGGTGAGGTGGAGGACATGCACGGAGTTCTAGAGAGGTGAATTGGTGATTGCAGCATTAATGATCTGTGCTCGAGACCCACCCTCAATGGCAGGCAAAATCTGTCTTAGGTCTCCACCTAGGACAACAACCTTGCCACCAAATGAAACTGCATCCAAAGAAGGATCAGATTCTGACATTATATCCCGAAAGGATCGATCTAATGCTTCAATCCATTTTCGATGGGACATCAAGGCTTCATCCCATATAACAGGAGAAGTTGATTCAATTAGAGCGGCTAACATAGAACCTCTTTTGATTTCACAAGCACCATGGTCACCTAAGTCAATAGGAATCTTGAACCTAGAATGTGTTGTTCTACCGGCAGGTAAAAGTAACGCAGCAACACCTGAGGAAGCAACCGATAGGACCACCCTTTTATGACCCCTAAGGTACGCATCTAATGCATTCCAAAGGAATGTTTTACCTGTTCCTTCGTACCCAGACACAAAGAAGAGGCCAGGTTGCTCAGACCGAACGCGTTCAATAATCATGGTGTAAGCATGTAGTTGATCGCTATTTAACCTGTTGTACATGTCCTCAGCCTTTTTAAGCAAGCTATCAACATCAACGTCTAACGCATCAGTGATCATATCATTATGCAATGGACCATCAATAGGCGTTGTTCTTAAAGGAAAGTTGTGATCTAGGATAGAAGCACCGTTCCTAGCGAATATGGCAGACAGTTCTGCAAGGAGCATGTCTTTTAGAATAATGGGAGGAACAACATAGGAAAAGTCCATGCGAGCTTGCCGAATTCGATGTTGAAGATCATCACTTAAGTAAAGGGAGTACTTGTCAAAGAAAACAGCTTCATCATTAATGTTGCAATGTAATATCATAGAAACAAAGAGTTGGCGCAACTGGTTTCCCATCCCCCATTTTAAAGCTTCATCAAATGCATAGTACCATTCCATGTCATCCCCAAGCAAACCTCTCGCTGCACATGATTCTCTAAAGGTTGGATAGATTGTTCCATTGTATGTTCTAACATCATCATAACATTTTGCTCCTTTAACGATCATTAAAATCATTCTAAAGTAATAGAGGTCACCACTGGCACGATGTGCATAGTATATGTGAACGATCCTATCACTTCGAATTCTAGGGGACCAGAATTTATCATCCCCTGACCATGTCCATCTAGTAGGAAAATCACAATATGTTAATGATCTAGTTGCAGGGTATTTGCGGTTTGCTACGAACCATTCAGTTAGCATAGTTTTTGGAGCCAGCTATTGTTTGCCAAAGAATCGAGGGTGGCCTGCGTTTTAAACTGAATAATGTGCATGTTTTCTAGGTGAACAGGAAGCCGTTCAACAGAGGGTGTCTTACTATGAATTTCAAATCCATAAACCCTCCAAAACGAGTCATAATCAACAATGAAGCGACATTCCCTATATTCTTGAATTTCATCAATTTGTTCATGGCCTTGGCGCCTAATCCTCTCAAATAAGGTTTTTGATAAATCAGGGCCTTTTGTGACATACTTGTATAAATACTTCATCACATAAGTTTTATTACACCACTCAACATTAATGTGGGCTTGAATTTTTTTTAATAAAGCCATATTATATGGGACAACATGTCTATTATCAAGCCTTATTTTTTTTCATAACAGAACGACCATCATCACGCCGGCGGTACAAGGGGAATCCATTTTCATCAATGGAAGTCTCATCTTGAAAAGCTTTTGGGAAATTCTTTGAGCGGAGACCTTTTTTCATGCATGGGCATTTGGGGTTGTCAGGACCACAAGGGCCATACATAATAAACTCGGAAACAAGGGCATATCCCAAGGAATCCTCTATAGGATCTGGGATCTCATCCGATATGTAAGAGTCTATGAGAGCTAGCGTGACTACTCGGGTATCTTCCTTCTTCTGCCAAACAAGGATATGCGCATGAGGAAGACCTCTCTTTTGGAATTTAACAGTGTGCAACACTGAGGAGAAAAGGAGAAGTTAAGGTCAAAATATGAAGGATGCATATGAGGCAAAACATTATGAAATTTGAATGAACATTACCGGCAACCACTGGTCCAAAGGCTGAACCTTTTTTGATTCGATGTAGGAACTGGGTCAATTTCATATGGTAGATCCTAACTAAAATGTTAGCTCTATCTGCTGGTGTTTGCCCAGGTTCAAGGGATTGAGTTATTTCCAGCCATTTTGGATTGCAAGTAAAGGTTGGGAAGATGTCTGGGCACCATGGACACGGGAAACTGCAACGGCATCCTGGAAATTTTCCACCATGTATCGGCGTCCGCCAGTGTAGCTCGAGGGCAAGATATTTTTCTTACCAACTTCTGCTCCATCAGTCTTTCCTTGGTCAACTACATCCACAATACCCTGGAGATTTTCTGCCCGCATGTCGTTGTTATATTTAATGATATAGTTAGGGCGGCATTCATCAATGCAGCGAGTCAACAACGGCTTGCGATGACAGTAGGCCACAATATAGGTATGGGTTATGCTGGTTAGGCTTGTAGTGTGAGCAAAAGCAGTAGTAATCGTGCATGGTCATTTTCACACTTTTACTACTATCATTCGGGTTTGCACCAATGTACCTAACACCCAATTGGAAACCACGTTCTCCATATGGGAACAAAAGTGGGTACTGCAATGGCATGTAGGCCGTATCTAAAGAATAAATGTGTTGCAGCCAATCACCTCTGCCACGGATTATCAAATCTCGACATGGGGTTTCTAAAGTGAAATCACCAACAACTAAAGCCGCCAAATCATCGGTTGTAGGCAGGCTATACTGTGGGTCGTCAGATTCACCAGGAGCAATCATACGTATTGAAATAACCGCATGCTCATTTTCTTTTAAGATTTCGCTAGCCATTCGAAACTTTTTAACCAAAGAATTGTTTTCGTCTAGCATTCGTAAAAGGCCCGCCACAATGGTTTTATCAAGACCGATGTCAGTTTCATTATGGTGGTTTAAAGCATGAATTCTATTGTCCACCTCATTCTGTGTATCATATATATATAATTCAGCGTATTTTGGTGCATCACCTTCAGGCGGCAGAAGGGATCCTATGCGATGGCAGACCTGACCATTGATATTTTTTTAAAATTCCCTCCACCATTGTTTAGTGACCGGTCAATGTTTGCTCCCATGGACATGAAAGCAAACAAGCAATTGTATTGCCGTATTTTCTGAAGGAAGCGTAAACTGCGGGGGGGCACTGTAGTCAAGCAAGGCTTGTAGGAACGCAGGTGGCCTTTCAAAAGGGGGGATGAAAACTTTCCTTGCTTTGCAACAAAGGTTATAAACGACCTTACGCTTCGTGATAGCTGACTGTGACTTGAATCTCTCTCGCCACCAAAAGCTAGCATGGCAACGATTACACGTGTAATACGGCCCTCCGTAGTATGATCTCTTTCGATAAGAAGCTAGCAAGAGAACCCAGGGTGTTAAACAAGAGCGTAGGAAATGGGTAAAAAAGATGTGTTGCACAACAGCAGGAAAAAATACCTTTAAGCATATCTGCTTCCTCAGGTGTGAAACCATCCAAATTAGGAGCAAGGGGTGAACTAAGGACAACAGCTGGACAAAATGGCAAGCACAGGAAACTACTAAGATGGGACTCAAACCAGGGTGGAAGGGAAAACGTAAACGAAGGCCTTTGCGAACTAACCACCATGTTTGTATTGGCGAAACCTATCCAGCAGGAACCTGCGTCTTTTACGGTTACTGGTGGTCACAGGTGTGGCGAGGAAAGGGAAGAAAGCGTCTCCTAGGGGCATGGCAAGGGGAATGTAATTGTAAACAATGCAGGCAGGGTTAAAGCAAGAAGGTAGAGGAGTGTATTCCCAAAAGAGGCAAGGTGAGCATACGTTTTCTTTTCCGCACAGGAGTAGGAGAGGACGATGATGAGGCAGGTGTTAAAACGGCAGGCACGGAATGGGCAAACCGCGAATTGCGCGAACGGCGGGGTGGCATGGTGCCACTAACACAAGTAGATGTAATAGGCGACACAAGCCATAGTGGCAAAAAAACTGCAGGAATATGCTGGGAAACCCAAGCACAAGCATTGAACAACAGTACGCACATTTAAAAGCAAATCAGGAAGTAAAGCACATGGGCTACGGGAAAAACAAGAAAAGCTAGGAAGTAGATGGGTTGTGGGCAGCAGCGAACCTTTCCGCTAGAGAAGCTTGCTGAAAGAAACCTGCTGGAAGGTGTCTTCACCAAACCTATGAGCAGTTGAAACAAGGAAGGGAAAAGGGTCAGCAAAATCTAACAAAGCAAAGGCCTACAAGGTATCTAAAGAATCAATTATAGGGACAAGGGAGAACATGTTTCTTTGTGCAGGGGGGAGGGGAAGGGTTGTGGTACAAGAACTGGCTGGGGCAACCTATTTGGAAAGCTGGTGCATGTTTAGTGCATACTACTACAGGAGGTTCTTTTACAAAAAGGCTTGTATTTATTATTCTGGAGAGTAACTGTGGGATTAGGTAATCAAAAGCAGCTGAGGTTTGTGCAAAAACAAACCTTGGATGCAGAGAAGATTGTTGCAAGATGCCCTTCTCTAACCAACAAGCAGCTGCAAGAAAAAATTAACAAAGACAGTCAAAGCTAACCATGGACAAGGCTCGGGAAACCTATTTGGGAAACTGGTGCATGTTTAGTGCATACTACAACAGAAGGTTCTTTTACAATAAGGCTTGTATTTTATTATTTTTGAGAGTAACTGTGGGATTAGGCAATCAAATGCAGCTGAGGGTTGTGCAAAAACAAACCTTGGATGCAGAGAAGATTGTTGCAAGATGCCCTTCTCTAACCAACAAGGAGATGCAAGAACAAATTAACAAAGTCAGTCAAAACTAAGCAGGGACAAAAAGGAATATTGCATAGTCAATGCAAGTATTTTTTTTTGGTTCAAGAAACAACAGGAAACATTCATGCACTAAGAGTTGTATTAATTCCTTTGCAAAGGCAACATCAGACCAACAACGCAACAGAGTGGGATAAAGATTAAGCTACAGCAAGAACGAAACAAAAGGGGATGCAAGGTGCATGTGAACATTTCATCAAACAGTTGGGTGTGACGCCCCTAAAATCAATCCGTGTACATTAATCATACACGCAGGGTACACGGCTGAGATTAGGGTGCCACGGTGAGAATATCACAGCACAACACTAATCACAAAAGGATAAACCAATAAGTTACAATAAAGGGGTGATGGGTTCGTTGCATAGAAAACAAAAATTTTCCTACGATTGCAACTGCCAAGATCACATCTAGGAGATAACTTGTAACGGTTTGAGAAGGACTCACCCTCGAAGACCAAAAGCTTTAACGAGAACTATTCTCGTGGGTGATGTAGTCGAACACTCGCCGACCTCAAGGTCGTGATGAAGACTTGACGCCACGAACGGGCAGCGTCTCCGTAGTCGGTCACACGTACAGATCAGTGACGACCTCCGCCCCTTGCTCCAGTTGGGCAGCGGAAGTAGTGGATCCTCGGGAACTCCAGCAGCACTACAACATAGTGGTGGTGGTGGTAGAGAAGATCTTGAGCAGGGCTTCGCCTAAGCACCGTACTCGTGAAACTGGATCAGCTAGCAAGGGGAGGAAGATGCCAACCAAAGGGCATATGAGAGATGGAGGAATGAGTGAGTTGTGTGAGGACCTCCACCCATCTATATATAGGAGGAGGGGGAGGCAGCCCCCAAGGGGTAGCACACCCCAAGAGGTGCCCCCACCTCTCCCCTCATCATGTGGGTGGACTCTCCACTCACAAAAACAAAGGGTCACACATTATTCCCATAATTTCCATAAATCTCCACTCAAAATTCCAAGAGTTTTATCACATTAAAACACTTTTAATTATCTTGTTTAATGTCACTCAAATTAATGAACACTTCATTAAATGAGTACTTCATTGATGAACACTTCATTCAATGAACACATTAACAATTATCCCCTTGCACTATTTTGATATACCGAAACTATTCCAGCAGTTTTATCAAAACAGTCCATGTGCTGTCCAGTATATTCTCCGGCGTTCCGTATCCACTCAAACGCGTCAACGAATCCTTAAGTGTGTCACCCTACGGTTCGTGAATAAAATGGACATGACAGAGACTCTTCTCCGATCAATAATCATCAGAGGGATCTGGAGATCTATGATGACTCCCACTTACTCAACGATGAACTAGTGATCGTGTGAACCATTACTCCGTAACCAATTCCTTTTGTCTCGCGATATTTTACTTGTCCGAGATCCGATCATTTGGTATCATCCATACCTAGTTCGATCTCGTTACCGACAAGTACTCTTTACTCGTTCCGTGATATAACATCCTCGTGAGCCAGTCACGTGCTTGCAAGCGATGTCAATGTGATATCACCGAGAGGGCCCAGAGTATATCTCTCCGTCATCTGGATGGACAAATCCCACTCTTGATCCACGAGCCTCAACTAACACTTTCCAAGTACCCAACGACACCTTTATAATCACCCTGTTACGGTGTGACGTTTGATGGAATCAAAGTACTCTTCCGGTGTCAGTGATTGACGTGATCTCATGGTCTAAGGATTAGGGTTACTTCGTGAAAGTTTGATACAGCAATAGAAACTTGATGACATGATCGTATTGCTATAACTACTGTGGGTGTATGTTCATCACATCATTCTCCAATGACATGACCTTGTTATTAACAACATCCAATGTTCATGATCAGGAAACCTTGATCATCCGTTAATCAACAAGCTAGTATAAAGAGAGACATTACTAGGAACCTTTTATTTGTTTATTAAACACACATGTATTAACGTTTCCGGGTAACACAATTATAGCATGAAAATAAACATTTATCATAAACATGGAATAAGATAATAACCACTTTATTATTGCCTCTCGGGCATATTCCCTTCAGTCTCCCACTTGCACTAGAGTCAATAATCTAGTTTGGTACTTGTGCATCCAACACCTATGGCATTCAGGTGTTATCCATATGCATTGCTAGTGGTAAACCTAATATCCAGATCTGACACTTCAGGTCCGTGTGTATTTGCATTTCTTTGCGTCTCTACGCATCACTCATTCACTAATGAGATGGCATTGCATAAATTTGGTCCTCCGGTGAGACCTTAGTCCCTTGAGCTCAAAACATGTTGAATCTATTGTCGTACAATAGATCTTCATAGTATTAGCTCGCTTGGAACTACACCTAGTTTGTCAAACAAACTTCTTGACACAAATGCCCTCCTTTGCTGCTGCTAGAGCAGTCATATACTTAGCCTTTCGTTGTAGTGTTCGTTATAATGCCTTAACTTTGGAACTCATCCAAATCCATTTGAAACTATTCCAAATCTATCATGGAACTTTCTTCCATTACATTTTGCCACCTTAACATACCGCCAAAATTGAGATAAATTTAGATTGTATCTTGCGACAAAACTAGTATCAATGTAACACTTTACAATGAACTATTGTCCAACATACATAATATATATTCTTAGTCCTTCCAAAGCACGTAAGGATATCTTTACCATTGTCCAATGATCATCTTATGAATCATTCTGGTATATGCTCATAACATTTAGAGCATAGGACATTCTGGAATTGTACATATCATGGTGTATATGATTGATCAAGTCATTCATGTGATTTTACTCACCAAGTGTCAAAACACTTGAATCTCGCTTCAACCTTTTCCATGCGGCAAGAACCTTTCTCGTCGTTTCCATATTGAACTTATTCAATATTTCATATATGTACTTCGGCCCAACCATATTAGCACCTCAATCTATCTATATAGACCATATTAGCCCAATATACTGGTTTTGCCCAAATCTTCCATTAAAATCAAATTTTCAATGAAACTTCACCCGTGTCAATAAAAGATACATCATTTCCAATCAACAATATGTCTTCTACATAATGTATTAGAAATATGTCTCAGCGCTCCCACTTAATTTCTTGCAAAAGCAAGCATCTTCACCGTCTCTGATGAAACTAAACGTTTTAACAATTTCATCATGATGAAGATTCCAACTCCGCGAATGCTTATTTCAACCATTGAAATTTGCATGCTATATTAGCATCCTTTGAATTAACAGAACCCTTTGGACCGTGTCATGTACACGTCCTAGGTAACCATTCTATTAGAAGAACGTTGTTCCGTTTGTTCAACTACCATATACCAAAACTAGCATATGTAGTGGTTGCTACAATAATCCGTTCAGACTAAATATCGTTATGAAAGATCAAATCTTGTCATAGCCAACTCTTTGAACATAATCGTAAACCATTTTAACGATATGTCGAATATTTCATAGATGTGAGAACATCCACGTCTGTTTCTTTATAGATCCAAACACGGTATCTAGAGGGTCTTCCAAGTTCAGAAACTTGGTTTCTCGTGTATGGAACTATCACGGATTTTATAGCTTCTAGCCATTTTGACGGAGTCAGGGCCCATCATTGCTTCTTTGCATGTAGTCGGTCCATTATTATCAAATAACAATGATTCAATCTCAAATCTTTCTATTTGATCGATTACCCGAACTACGCAGTTCAATAGGAACTTAGATCGCCGTGACCACAACCTTTGGGACACGGGAGCCAAGAGCATTGCGGCCGCTTCCGGGACACTTTCCGGCGCTGCGCCACTTAGCACATAAAGCTTAGGTTCAACAACCTAATCAAAGTTCTACTGTCCTCCCACTTAACTTTTCGCAAAAAATTCCTTCTCAAGAAACTTGATGCTCTTAGCCACAAAAAAAACTTTTGTCTTTAGTGTTATGGAGGAATACCCAACGGTTACTTTGGGATAACCTACAAAGACGTACTTTATCCGACTTTGGTTGTAAACATTTTACATATGCCTTGCATACCAAAATTTAAGAAAAGACAAATTGGGTTTTATCCCATTCCATAACTCATATGGTGTCATTTCAACGGATCTCGATGGCGCTCTTTTCAGTGAAAAGCGGTAGTCTCTAAAGCTTAATCCTTAAAATATAATGGCAATTTTATAAATAACACCTTTGATCCTTACCATGTCAAACAAGGTTTGATTACATCTCTCGAACACTCCATACTCCTATGGTGTTTCGGGAAATGCAAGTTTTTGAACGATTCCTAAACTCTCAGGCATTTGCTAAACTTTTAACTCAAAAATCTTATTTTATGATCCAATCATAAACTCTTATTTTCTCGTTACAATGATTTTCACTTCATCTTGAAATTTATTTGAACATTTTCAAACATTTCATACTTCTTCTTTATCAAGTAAATATACACATATATCCACTCAAAACCTCGGTTAAAGTATATGAAGTTATAAGACCCACCACACACGGCTACACATAATGAACTATACACATCAACATGTATAATGTCCAATAAGTTAGTCGTCCGTCCTTCTTTGCCTATGAACGGAGTTTCAATCATTTCTTGGAAATTCTTACAAGCGTCAGTTGATTCAAAATTAAAAGACTCCAAAATTCCACCAACATGGAGTTTCTTCATGTTATCTTTCCAATATGATTTAAACGGTGTTTCAATCATCTCTAGAAATTTCTCACAACCGTCAATTGATTCAAAATCAAAAGACTCCAAAATTCCATCACCATGGAGTTTCTTCATGTGTTTCTTTCCAATATGATTCAAACGGTGGTGTCACTCATAAGTGATCTTCTAATCATTTGTCTTGCGACATGTTTAGCATCAGTTATTATGGATGTGATTTCTCCAACAAGATTTATAGAGTTCATCCATCTTCTATGAATATGGTGATAATTTGAACAACTATTGTTCGTATAACACCAGAACAGAATAACAATTATTCAAATAAATCTTGAAGGCTAGGTTTAATTCCAACGATAAACACAATAACACTTTATTTTGTTCTTGATGAGAATCATCCCATATTCATTTGCTAGTTACTCAGGCCATTGCAACTCTTGTATTGCGTTGTTCCGTATGACACTTCATACCAACCAATCAGTATCCAATACTCAAGAATCACACTGTTTAACAAGCAATGAATATACCCATAACATGTATATCATCTATATACCCGAGCTGGACATTTCCAGTCTTTTCCTTTTTTCTTTTCGCCAAAATATTTTTCAGATCCTCTTTCAGCAATTCCTTTCCTTTTTAGAAGAATTTATCAACATCACTTGTGGCACCATTCAAATGACACATAATCCAAAGTGTGTTAGTCAAATACTAACACCCTTTGATTCTCACTTTGATGTAGATCACCGTCATCAAATGTTTGGTGTTCTTCCAAATTCCATTCTTTAGTAATCTTATAGTGTAGTAAACATTTTACCTACATCTTCCAGTCATCCTATCATGACAACTTTCATGACAAAACTACCATAGCTCATAGGGACAAACTGTGAGTACAATATTAGTTCCCAAAACCTTTTTGGGAGATTAGGACACATAGTGTCTCCAACCTTCACAAATTCTCATACAATATGAGAACATGTTTCTCACTAAATTTTACTCTATCACATTGCAACTAAACATTGTTTCAGATATCGCTATATCTTCAACACATGATAGTTTCTGAAACAATCCTTTCAGCTCCTAGATAACCTTGATAATAACAAACAACATTTGAATATCAAGGATCATGGAGGCAAGTGTGATACTTAGACACTAACACTGGAATTGTTACTCTCGATTTAATACACATTATTAAACTTCATGGAGCAAGCAAGGTTTGCTAAAGTTTGCAATAAGACTTTAAACTTTAGATTGACACTCAAACAATACGGTACCAGTCCGTAAAGTTAAATATCCAGAATTCTATACTTCTATTATCTCAATTATAGCTAAGCGCAAAGGTAGTAAACAAATGCCAATGACTACAACGAACTATGCAAATTCACTTTGATTTAGTTCATGATAAAATGAGTTCATCTAACTCCCACTCAAAAACAACATCCCTCGAGTCGTCTTTGGTGATTACACGAACCAAATTCACTACACCACGACCGATCATCACGTGAGGCGGTGCAGCTGCAATGGCGAGCATCTCAATATGGTTCATCATATCATCCATATGACTCGTGCTTAACCTTTCGGTCCATGTTCCGAGGCCATGTCTGTACATGCTAGGCTCGCCAAGTAGAACCTTAGTATTTGCATGTGTTTCAAGGCCATGTCTGTACATGCTAGGCTTGAAAAACACCCGTTGTATGCGAACGTAGAGTCTATCACACCCGATCATCACGTGGTGTCTCGAAACGACGAACTTTCTTAACGGTGCATAATAAGGAAGAACATATAATTATCTTGATATTAAGTGAGAGGGATCATCTTATAATGCTACCGCAGCGATCATGATCGTAACTAAGCAAAATAAGATGCATAAAAGGATAAACATCACATGCATGGATAATGTGATATGATATGGTCCTTCTCGCATTAGATCTCCATCTTGTGCGTCTTGGTATGATCTCCATCATGCCACCGGCGCGGCACCAAGGTCCATGGCGCCACCACCATGGTCGTCCTTCTCCATTACAATATATCTCATGGATATATATACAGCACGCAGGCCTTAAAAAGGAAAAACACAACCATATGGCTCCTGCCGGTTGTTTACAATAAATCTCATTTCATACAACAATTTTGTAACAATGACCATATCACATCACATGCCCTGCAAAAACAAGTTAGACGCTTCTAAATTATCTTTGCAAATTTTACGTGGTTTTGGGCTTCCTAGGAAAGAACCGATCTTACCTACGGACAAGAACCACAACGTTGATTCGCTAGTTGTTTCTTTTCATCCCTTTCCAGGGGCCCTCCGTTGCAAATGCCATATCACTAATGTTAGAGAAACTGACACCCCCAAAGCCACTTTATACGGTACAAGCCGTATGTCAAGCGTGACACGCAATCTGCGCTTAGGGCCGCTTCAATCCAACATTGCCGCAATATGAACAAGTGCACAAAAGAGGGTAACAACTAGAGGATCAACGCCCACATCTCTATGTGTTCTAACCGTACAAAGCATCTACGCATAGATGAGGCTCTGATACCACTGATGGGTTCGTTGCATAGAAAACAAAAAATTTCCTACGATTGCAACTGCCAAGATCACATCTAGGAGATAACTTGTAACGGTTTGAGAAGGACTCACCCTCGAAGACCAAAAGCTTTAACGAGAACTATTCTCGTGGGTGATGTAGTCGAACACTCGCCGACCTCAAGGTCGTGATGAAGACTTGACGCCACGAACGGGCAGCGTCTCCGTAGTCGGTCACACGTACAGATCAGTGACGACCTCCGCCCCTTGCTCCAGTTGGGCAGCGGAAGTAGTGGATCCTCGGGAACTCCAGCAGCACTACAACATAGTGGTGGTGGTGGTAGAGAAGATCTTGAGCAGGGCTTCGCCTAAGCACCGTACTCGTGAAACTGGATCAGCTAGCAAGGGGAGGAAGATGCCAGCCAAAGGGCATATGAGAGATGGAGGAATGAGTGAGTTGTGTGAGGACCTCCACCCATCTATATATAGGAGGAGGGGGAGGCAGCCCCCAAGGGGTAGCACGCCCCAAGAGGTTCCCCCACCTCTCCCCTCATCATGTGGGTGGACTCTCCACTCACAAAAACAAAGGGTCACACATTATTCCCATAATTTTCATAAATCTCCACTCAAAATTCCAAGAGTTTTATCACATTAAAACACTTTTAATTATCTTGTTTAATGTCACTCAAATTAATGAACACTTCATTCAATGAGTACTTCATTGATGAACACTTCATTCAATGAACACATTAACAATTATCCCCTTGCACTATTTTGATATACCGAAACTATTCCAGCAGTTTTATCAAAACAGTCCATGTGCTGTCCAGTATATTCTCCGGCGTTCCGTATCCACTCAAACGCGTCAACGAATCCTTAAGTGTGTCACCCTACGGTTCGTGAATAAAATGGACATGACAGAGACTCTTCTCCGATCAATAATCATCAGAGGGATCTGGAGATCTATGATGACTCCCACTTACTCAACGATGAACTAGTGATCGTGTGAACCATTACTCCGTAACCAATTCCTTTTGTCTCGCGATATTTTACTTGTCCGAGATCCGATCATTTGGTATCATCCATACCTAGTTCGATCTCGTTACCGACAAGTACTCTTTACTCGTTCCGTGATATAACATCCTCGTGAGCCAGTCACGTGCTTGCAAGCGATGTCAATGTGATATCACCGAGAGGGCCCAGAGTATATCTCTCCGTCATCTGGATGGACAAATCCCACTCTTGATCCACGAGCCTCAACTAACACTTTCCAAGTACCCAACGACACCTTTATAATCACCCTGTTACGGTGTGACGTTTGATGGAATCAAAGTACTCTTCCGGTGTCAGTGATTGACGTGATCTCATGGTCTAAGGATTAGGGTTACTTCGTGAAAGTTTGATACAGCAATAGAAACTTGATGACATGATCGTATTGCTATAACTACTGTGGGTGTATGTTCATCACATCATTCTCCAATGACATGACCTTGTTATTAACAACATCCAATGTTCATGATCAGGAAACCTTGATCATCCGTTAATCAACAAGCTAGTATAAAGAGAGACATTACTAGGAACCTTTTCTTTGTTTATTAAACACACATGTATTAACGTTTCCGGGTAACACAATTATAGCATGAAAATAAACATTTATCATAAACATGGAATAAGATAATAACCACTTTATTATTGCCTCTCGGGCATATTCCCTTCAAGGGGGTCACTCGGACCCGAATACATAAGTTATACAAACCATAATATCTGAGTACAGACATAGTTAGCCAAGTTTTGCCTTAAGAAGGCTAGCACAAATAACATCAGAGATACAGATCGAAAAGGCAAGGCCTCCTGCCTGGGAGCCTCCGAAACTACTCCTGGTCCTGGTCAGCGGGGGTCTCGACGTAATAGTATCCGCCTCCGGGGTACTCCTGCTCCTGGACTCCAACGTCGACTGCAGCGGCCGATCAGGCAAAACAATAAAGGAAATAAAGCAGGTGAGTATCTAGTATACCCGCGAGTCTTACGTCCGCTACTAAGCATTATGCATTGTATCAACGGAAAGAAGAGGCGATATATAGTGGACTGCAAGATAGAAATCAGAATAAGGATAAGAAGCTAGGCCTATCGAAGACTAGCATCTTCCGACGATGTCTTGCAGCATGAGGTAAGAATCAGCCAACAGTTCATATAAAGCATAAAGTAACAACGAAGCAGAAGTTGCTGCAACATTGTATAATATAAGTTGTAATGATTATCAAATAATAATAATGCCTCCGAGTTCCCCTCCTCGACTTCCCTGCGAGGAAGAAGATCCGGAACCATACAGTTTAATAGTAATAGTTTCTAGTGGTAAGATCCAGCTTCAGCATAAAGCGTCCTGTTACCGTGGACACGGCTATTCGAATAGATTAAACTCCCTGCAGGGGTGCACTACTGTTCAGCCTGCACGCTCGGATCTCCAGGGTGGCGGGAACCTGGTTAGGGAACGCTCCACCAAAGCTATCCGACACGACGCAGTTCATCCTAGGCTCAGCAGAGAGGCCATCCGCCGGACTATATCCTATGCGCCAAGGGGTCTAGGTCCCTCACCCTTGCACGCTCCTGCACGGTACGAGACTGGCCGGTGAAGCAAAAGAAAATCCAAACACACCTGCTGCAGCAAATAAGACAAGACCGCTTCCCGGCTATCAGCCCGTGGTACTGCTGACGTCTGAAGAGCTTTCGGACGAACTACGACGCGGAGGGCCCACACCGTAATCCCACGTGTAGGTAGTGCGTACAGACCAACGGGCCTCTCAAGTCATCCGCCGAACCATTTAGCATTTTAATTAACCTGCGTGACAACCGTTATCGTTGCCTCGACTTAACCGACCCGCGGTCAACGACAGCAGTCAGGACCACCAGTAACGTCGGTGCCTGCCCTGTCGTCCCACCAAGTCACTGCGGTTACCAACAAGGTGAACCGTCTCCTTACCTTGTCTCGCGTGTGCTCTTGGTAGAGCTCGACTTTCGTGGTTTGGTAACTCTCGCGAGATACGAGCAGGGGCCAAGCACGCCAGTAACGTCGGTCGTACCCTCCCTGTCGTTCCCGACGATATACCTCTCGCGGGCACCGTTGGGTCGCCCGGCTTCTTACCTTAAGGACAACCGTTGTTCAGGACCCTATGGCGGCAAGACAAAGTCAGCCTCGAGTGGAGTACAAGGATTACTCCTTGATAGCTCACACTTGAGGTGACTAGGCATAACCCAGATAGGGGCCTTTGGCGGTGTCTGCATTGTACCGTACCTGTGCAGTTGTATATATTGTATCCGTGTTCACTCCCCTGAGTGATCACGGCCCGCTATCTAATCCTAGCTAACAATGCGCAGGGCTCACTGCTGAATAATGCATAAGTAATAATAGGCAGCATAGGATAAAGGAAAGGTACATCAAGGGGCGACAAAATCAGGCTATGCAATTGAATAGGAGTATAGCGTAGAAGCAGCAGTAACAATGCCTAGTGCAAGAAATGTACGGAAAGATAGGCGATATCTGGGGAAGAGAATGGCTCTGCTTGCCTGCAAGCTCGACGGTAGGGGTAGGGTCGTCGACGAAGTAGTCGTACTCAGCAGCAGTGTAGTCGGCGGTAGCAGCAGGGTCTACCGGAGATTAAGGGGGGGGAGGAAACAGTAAATACACAACAATAATATACAAACATATGCATGACATGATAGATGGAATGTTAACGGTGTTCTAACGCAGTACGATGTATCAGGCTCAGAGCGGGAATTCATTCGGGGATGAACTACAGGCTCCGGGTGATTACCGGACAGGGGGTCCGGAGGGGGAAGGATCAAGCCGGAGGTGTCGTGGTTACCGGAACAACATAAGGGGGTGTATCCGGGCTAGTTGCTCCATTCCGGACAACTTTCGTGTTCGGAATAAATTCATCCGGGCACTCTAACAGTACCGGACAATTTATCGGACAGACGGTCCGGAGGGGGAATGTTCGATGTTCGTTGTGTTAGAGGGGTGTGGTAGACATACGAGTAGTGTATTCGTATTCGTTATCTTTTTCTGATCAACTTTCATGTATAAAGTTTTTGAATCCGAGTTACGGTTTAAAAGTTATTGAATTTCAAAGTTTAAATCAATTTAAATGATTTTCTGGATTTCTTTTATTATTTATTAAACATTATCCAAAACATTATCCACAACATTATCCAGAACAGTGCTGACATGTGGGACCCACATGTCAGCCTCTGTTATTTATAAAACACTTAATTAAATTAGAAAATACCCCTGGACCCACATGTCATACTCAGTAACTAATAATAATTCTTTTAAATAATTAAACTGACATGTGGGACCCATCAATCAGTGGGTTATTTAACTAAAACAATTTTATTAACCTAATCAACTAGGTGGGGCCTAGCTGTCAGTGGGCTAGAGGGGTTTTTATTTATCTCTGTTAATCTTAACAGTGGGGGTTAGGGCTAACAGTGGGGTTAGCCCCCTAATCTAAACTCCACCGGGCTGGGCCCCGCCTGCCAGTGAGCTAGAGCTCACCTCACCGGCTGTCGGCGGCGAGCCGTGCCATGGTCGGCGTCCCCGAGCTCAGTACCGACGAGCAAACGGCACGGGAGGCAGGGGAATCGAACGCCCGCGACGCCGTGCATCGGGTTGTGCCGAAACTGCGAGCTGGAGCGGCATGTGGCCGCGACGGCGAGCCCAGCCGCGGCGGCCGGAGCAGAAGTGTCGTGGGGAGGGCGAACTAGCGCGCGAAACGAAGGGGAAGAGGGGGCGTTCGACTCGTGCGCTCACAGGGGTCCGGAAGAGGAGCTCGAGGGGGCCGTTGGCGCGGCGGCAGCGACGAAATCCAAGAAATCACGGCGACGGCCGAGCTTGAAGATGAGCCCGATTCGGCGTCGTCGACGAGGCTTGGCTCGAATTGATGGCTCGTGGTGAGGAGGCCGAGCACGGTGAAGCTCTAGGACAACTCGGCACGGTCCGGCATGGCCTTTGGCCGCGGGTATTCGCCGGCGGCGCCCACGGCAGAGCTCGCGCCCACGGGAGAGGAGGGGAGAGCACACGCGGGGGGGGGCGAGATCCATAGGCGGGGAGGATTGCGAGGGGCTAGGGTTAGGGCTATAGGGAGGGGGGGCGCCCTCTTGTAGTCGCCGGCGAGCGCTGGATGGACGCCACAGAGGGGTTCGCCGGCGTGGCAGCGGGGATGGCCGCCACGCCCCCTGTTTCCCCTGTAGCGAGGGAGATGACCCCCCGGGGTGGGCTGTGGGCCGTTTTCGGTTAGGTGGGGGTTAGGTGGGCTGGGGGGTTGGGCCTCGGGCCAGAGGGGAGGGGTAGATTAGGTTTAGTTTTTCTTCTTTTGTTTTCGCTTTTTCTTTTCTGTAATTTCTTTTTGTATTTGTTTTATACACCTAGGCAATTTAGTAAAAGGTTATTTGTGTCCCATAATCATTGTTATATCATAGTTCAGTGCCACAAAGGATTTGGGCACTATTAAAAATCATTTAATAATTGATTTAAATATTAAATGGTTAATAGGGAATTTTTGGCTACTGTTTAGATTTGTTTCATTTATTTAATAGCACAATAAATTCCAATACACACATGGAACTGATCCACTGAATATTTGTGAATTTATAAAAGTAGATTCACAATTTTTGGAGAAAGTTTATTTGCCACATTGTTTTTAATATTTCATCAAAGGCATTTTGAGCATTTGATTTGATTTCAAATTTTTATGGGTTGGACTTTGTTTTCATCCATGATGATCAAGGCTCATGGTTCACAATGCTTGCAACAATATCAAAGGAGAATTTGAATTTGAACTGAACCAGTTGAACAAACAAAAGTTTTGAACAGTAGAGATGAACAGTAACAGGGATTACTGTTCACTGAAGTGAGGGTGTTACAAATCTCCCCCACTACAAGAATTCTCTTCTCGAGAATTTAAGTGGTAGAGGTGAAAAGATCGGGGTATTCCTCACGAAGACGATCTTCGCGTTCCCAGGTGGCCTCATCTTCAGAATGATTTGACCACTGAACCTTAAGAAACTTGGTTGTCTTGTTGCGGGTTTTGCGTTCAGACTGATCGAGAATGCGGCTCGGATGTTCTTGATATTTCAAGTCCTGCTGCAGCTCAATCATATCATGTTCCACTTCACGGATGGGGTCCTTGAAGCAGCGTCGGAGTTGCGACACGTGGAAGACATCGTGGACTTGGGAGAGGTTTGCCGGCAATTCCAAACGGTATGCCACTGGTCCACTTCTGGAGAGTATACGGAACGGGCCAATGTAGCGAGGAGCCAACTTGCCTTTGATCCCGAAACGATGAGTGCCTCTCATGGGAGTGACACGGAGGTACGCGTATTCGCCAGGCTGATAGACCATTTCCTGGTGCTTGCGGTCATAGTTGCTCTTCTGGCGGGACTGAGCAGCTTTCAAGTGTTCACGAATAACGCGAACCTGATCTTCGGCATGCTGTATAATGTCCGGACCAATGAGGGTTCGTTCTCCAGTCTCTGACCAATTCAGAGGGGTTCGACACTTACGTCCATAGAGAACTTCAAAGGGGGCCATCTTCAAACTAGCCTGATAGCTATTGTTGTACGAGAATTCAGCAAATGGAAGAGATTCCTCCCATTTCTTACCGAATGAAATGACACAAGCTCGAAGCATGTCTTCAAGCACTTGGTTGACTCGTTCGACTTGTCCTTGCGACTGGGGGTGATAAGCGGTGCTGAAATTCAGGTGAGTGCCCATAGCTTCTTGGAAACTATCCCAGAATCTTGAGGTGAAAATGCTGCCTCGGTCGGAACTAATCTCCAACGGAATACCGTGGAGCGACACGATTCTGGAAACATACAAGTCTGCTAACTGACTAGCAGAGATCGTCTCCTTGACTGGCAGAAAGTGAGCAACTTTGGAGAATCGGTCGATGACGACAAAGATGGCATCATGACCTTTCTGTGATCGCGGAAAACCGGTGACGAAGTCCATTTCAATCTTGTCCCATTTCCATTCAGGAATAGAGAGTGGTTGCAGAGTTCCAGCAGGTCTTTGATGTTCTGCCTTGACGCGACGGCAAACGTCACATTCAGAAACATATCGGGCAATGTCTTGCTTCATGTTAGGCCACCAGAATTGCTGACGAATGTCTTGGTACATCTTGGTGCTTCCAGGATGAATGGACAACGGGGTATCGTGAGCCGCTCTCATAACCTTCGGGGTCATATCCAGGTTCTCATGCCTGCCCTTGCTGTGAGTAACCACTAAACGGTTCTGGTAGAACGCCGCACCGTTGCTATCAATGGTGAAAGGTGAGGGTCTCCCATTGGCGATATCGCGCTTAATCTTGTGTACGAAATCATCATAAAACTGTATACCCTTGACGGATTTGACGAGATCCGGTTCGATAACCAGGTTATTTGCATAACCTTGAGGAACAATCTCGAGGTTTAGCTTGCGTAACTCTTCATACAGAAGCGGTTGTTGTACTTGAACTTCAAGTTCACTACAGTAAGATTTACGGCTTAAAGCATCGGCCACCACATTAGCTTTGCCAGGGGTGTAAGAAATTCCCATGTTGTAGTCGGCTATTGTCTCGAGCCATCTCTGCTGGCGGAGATTCAGGTCGGGTTGAGTAAACAAGTACTTCAGGCTTTGGTGGTCGGTGTAGATCTCGCAACGATTACCGACGAGGTAATGCCGCCACAGCTTCAATGCATAAATTACTGCTGCCAATTCAAGATCATGTGTTGGATACTTATCTTCGTGAGCACGCAATTGACGAGAGCCATAAGCAATCACTTTGCGCTCTTGCATTAGGACACAGCCTAAACCTTGACGAGACGCGTCGCAATAAATCACGAAGTCCTTCTGAGTATCAGGAGGAGCAAGCACCGGGGGTGAAGTGAGCTTGTCCTTGAGGGCTTGGAAACTTTCTTGATATTTACCAGTCCACTCAAACTTAACGCCTTTGTGAAGCAGATTATTCAGAGGCTTGGAAATCTTGGAGAAATTCTCAACAAAACGGCGGCAATAGCTGGCAAGGCCGAGGAAACTTCGGACTTGCTTGACATTCCTGGGCGGAGTCCAGTCAAGAATAGCCTGGATACGTTCGGGGTTGACGGCAACGCCATCCTTGGAAATCACATGACCAAGGTAGGTTACTTCAGGAAGCCAGAACTCACACTTAGAGTACTTAGCATACAGTTTGTGTTCTCGAAGCTTTTCCAGTATAAGGCGAAGATGTTTAGCATGTTCTGCATCGGTCTTGGAGTAAATCAATATATCATCCAGATAAACCACGACGAACTTGTCGAGGTATTCCATGAATATATAATTCATCAATCTGGAGAAGGTGGCTGGTGCATTTGTCAAGCCAAAGGACATGACAGTGTACTCGTATGATCCATAGCGAGTAATGAATGCAGTCTTCGGGATGTCCTCATCACGGACCCGGATCTGATGGTAACCCAACTTTAAGTCGAGTTTTGAAAACACCGTGGATCCAGCAAGTTGATCATAAAGATCATTGATCCGAGGGAGGGGGTACTTGTTCTGTATCGTGGCCTGGTTGATAGGTCGATAATCTTGGACCAAACGGTTCATGCCATCACTCTTCTTGACAAAGAGCGAAGGTGCTCCCCAAGCTGAGGAACTTGGACGGATGAAGCCTTTCTCGAGGGCCGTGTCGATCTCCTTCTTCAATTCAAGGAGGTGGTGAGGTGGCATCTTATATGGGCGCTTGGCAATAGGGACGGTGCCAGGCTTCAAGTCGATGACGAATTCAACTTCCCTAATCGGGGGTATCCCCGGCAGTTCTTCTGGGAATACGTCGGTAAAATCGCAAACGATTGGGACTTTCTCAATCCCTTCGAGAGGTGCGACATTCAAGGCATTCAGAGCATATATACGAGCTTCGGCATTCATCGACACAATGGCAGTGTGACTCAAAATCGCGCCAGAAGGATGAAAAAGTTGGATGACCTTGGTGCCACAATAAAGTGCGGCATCGTGGGTTTTCAGCCAATCCATACCCAAGATAAGGTCAATAGTGGAGGTTTTCAGAATATGTGGGGAGACAAGGAACTCAATCCTTTCGATCTCGACGGTGATGTTAGGTGCCAGCATGTCAACGTGACACATGCCGCCGGGTGTCTTAACGGCCAAGGGGGTGCGCATCTTTTCGTGGAATATGCCATGTTTAGATGCAAATGCTCCAGACATAAATGAATGCGATGCTCCTGTATCAAATAAAACAGTAGCAGGTATTGAGTTAACTAGGAGTGTACCCATCACAGTAGCAGGCTGTTCCTGAGCTGCTTCAACATCAATGTTGTAAGCATGACCACGAGCATGAGGATTTGACCCAGTATTATAGTTGAGGGTCCCATTGTTGCCACGGCCATTTCCGCGGCCAGCAGGGTGAACTACCAGTTGATTCTGTCGCTGAGGGCAGTCTCTGGAAATATGTCCTGGCTGACGGCACTTGAAACACAGGCCATCTTGCGGACGGAGGGGGGCAGTCTCAGTCTTCGGCTGTCTCGGCGGGGGCGGAGGCAGGCGAGGTGCAACGTACGACGGCCTTGGTACAGGGGCATTTGGACGAAACACACTGTGTGGAAGCCAAACGCGTTGCTTCTGTGCTGTGCCCGAAGATGAGCCAGCATCACGGGGGCGCTTCGGCGAACCACCGAACTTCAGCTGAGCGGTCTCGAGAGTGATAGTCTGATTCACCATGGTGGCGAAGTCGGGGAAGACGTGCAAAGCCAGTGCAAGCTGGAGATCTGCGTTGAGTCCATCACGGAACTTCTCTTGCCTACTTGCATCATTCGGAAGGTCACTTGCAGCATAGCGGGAGAGGCGGAGGAATTCCCTCTGGTAAGCCTCGGCAGTTTTGCTGCCCTGAACGAGGTTGCGGAATTCGGCCTTCATACGGTTCATAATCGCCTGGGGGGCATAACGAGCGCGGAAAGCAGTCTTGAAGTCATTCCAGGTGACGACAGTCCCTTCAGCTAGCGACCCCTTGTAAGTGTCCCACCACTGAGCAGCGGGACCACGCAGGAAATAGGATGCGAAGGTGACATAATCAGCAGCGCTCACATTAGCGAACTCCAGCTGACGAGTGATGTCACGAAGCCAATCATCAGCATCCAGCGGCTGTTCAGGCTGGTGGAAGAGAGGGGGATTGAGACGCATGAAATCCCGCAGAGTAACCACAGGCGGTTGGTTCTGGTGCTGGTTCTGGTTCTGATTCTGATTCTGGAGCTGATCTATGACTCCTTGCATGAACACCTGGTTCATCTGAAACTGCTGCATCATCGCGGCCATGTAGTCCGGCGGCGGAGGTGGATCGTTGGCACCACGTCCACGACCACGACCACCACGACCAGCCATCCTGCTAGAATTTAACAGGGGTACTTCAGCGATGAACATTTTTAACGAGATGCCGAAAACAAGTAAGAGGTAAAGCGACAACAAAGAGGAGGCGCGGATATATAGGAGTAGTCATATAAGACATACACATCCACACATAGAATCAATCGAAAATCGGGCAGCGTAACGTCGTAGAATTTTAAGGAAAAAGGACACACTAGGCGGCGCGCAGACCGCGGTAAGGATTACACGACGTGACATAGATTCCACTATGTCAATCACGCCGCAAGAAAACTGTTGGCCACAGGAGTTGATGCCAGAGAACGCACGGCCTGCCCAGAATGAGAATGGGATCCGCGGTCTGGGATCTGGCGTACGACGCCTGCGACACGACTCAATCAATGGGGGAATCACCAAAAACGCCGGGTGGAATCAAGAGAACGTGATCCTAATGTCATCTTTTGTAAAACTTACCAGCAAGGATAAGAGAGCAGATTCCCAGAGCATAGGTAAGGAGAAAAGGATCCTAATACCATAGATATCACACGTAGTGACATCGATGTGGGCCCGTAAGCCAAATATTAAGTTAGCAAAATAGCTTTTCAAAGTCTAGACTCAACTTCGACCAGGTAGTGGTGGGGTGGCTTCCTACAGGCAGTCGGCTCTGATACCAACTTGTGACGCCCCTAAAATCAATCCGTGTACAGTAATCATACACGCAGGGTACACGGCTGAAATTAGGGTGCCACGGTGAGAATATCACAGCACAACACTAATCACAAAAGGATAAACCAATAAGTTAAAATAAAGGGGGTCACTCGGACCCGAATACATAAGTTATACAAACCATAATATCTGAGTACAGACATAGTTAGCCAAGTTTTGCCTTAAGAAGGCTAGCACAAATAACATCAGAGATACAGATCGAAAAGGCAAGGCCTCCTGCCTGGGAGCCTCCGAAACTACTCCTGGTCCTGGTCAGCGGGGGTCTCGACGTAATAGTATCCGCCTCCGGGGTACTCCTGCTCCTGGACTCCAACGTCGACTGCAGCGGCCGATCAGGCAAAACAATAAAGGAAATAAAGCAGGTGAGTATCTAGTATACCCGCGAGTCTTACGTCCGCTACTAAGCATTATGCATTGTATCAACGGAAAGAAGAGGCGATATATAGTGGACTGCAAGATAGAAATCAGAATAAGGATAAGAAGCTAGGCCTATCGAAGACTAGCATCTTCCGACGATGTCTTGCAGCATGAGGTAAGAATCAGCCAACAGTTCATATAAAGCATAAAGTAACAACGAAGCAGAAGTTGCTGCAACATTGTATAATATAAGTTGTAATGATTATCAAATAATAATAATGCCTCCGAGTTCCCCTCCTCGACTTCCCTGCGAGGAAGAAGATCCGGAACCATACAGTTTAATAGTAATAGTTTCTAGTGGTAAGATCCAGCTTCAGCATAAAGCGTCCTGTTACCGTGGACACGGCTATTCGAATAGATTAAACTCCCTGCAGGGGTGCACTACTGTTCAGCCTGCACGCTCGGATCTCCAGGGTGGCGGGAACCTGGTTAGGGAACGCTCCACCAAAGCTATCCGACACGACGCAGTTCATCCTAGGCTCAGCAGAGAGGCCATCCGCCGGACTATATCCTATGCGCCAAGGGGTCTAGGTCCCTCACCCTTGCACGCTCCTGCACGGTACGAGACTGGCCGGTGAAGCAAAAGCAAATCCAAACACACCTGCTGCAGCAAATAAGACAAGACCGCTTCCCGGCTATCAGCCCGTGGTACTGCTGACGTCTGAAGAGCTTTCGGACGAACTACGACGCGGAGGGCCCACACCGTAATCCCACGTGTAGGTAGTGCGTACAGACCAACGGGCCTCTCAAGTCATCCGCCGAACCATTTAGCATTTTAATTAACCTGCGTGACAACCGTTATCGTTGCCTCGACTTAACCGACCCGCGGTCAACGACAGCAGTCAGGACCACCAGTAACGTCGGTGCCTGCCCTGTCGTCCCACCAAGTCACTGCGGTTACCAACAAGGTGAACCGTCTCCTTACCTTGTCTCGCGTGTGCTCTTGGTAGAGCTCGACTTTCGTGGTTTGGTAACTCTCGCGAGATACGAGCAGGGGCCAAGCACGCCAGTAACGTCGGTCGTACCCTCCCTGTCGTTCCCGACGATATACCTCTCGCGGGCACCGTTGGGTCGCCCGGCTTCTTACCTTAAGGACAACCGTTGTTCAGGACCCTATGGCGGCAAGACAAAGTCAGCCTCGAGTGGAGTACAAGGATTACTCCTTGATAGCTCACACTTGAGGTGACTAGGCATAACCCAGATAGGGGCCTTTGGCGGTGTCTGCATTGTACCGTACCTGTGCAGTTGTATATATTGTATCCGTGTTCACTCCCCTGAGTGATCACGGCCCGCTATCTAATCCTAGCTAACAATGCGCAGGGCTTACTGCTGAATAATGCATAAGTAATAATAGGCAGCATAGGATAAAGGAAAGGTACATCAAGGGGCGACAAAATCAGGCTATGCAATTGAATAGGAGTATAGCGTAGAAGCAGCAGTAACAATGCCTAGTGCAAGAAATGTACGGAAAGATAGGCGATATCTGGGGAAGAGAATGGCTCTGCTTGCCTGCAAGCTCGACGGTAGGGGTAGGGTCGTCGACGAAGTAGTCGTACTCAGCAGCAGTGTAGTCGGCGGTAGCAGCAGGGTCTACCGGAGATTAAGGGGGGGGAGGAAACAGTAAATACACAACAATAATATACAAACATATGCATGACATGATAGATGGAATGTTAACGGTGTTCTAACGCAGTACGATGTATCAGGCTCAGAGCGGGAATTCATTCGGGGATGAACTACAGGCTCCGGGTGATTACCGGACAGGGGGTCCGGAGGGGGAAGGATCAAGCCGGAGGTGTCGTGGTTACCGGAACAACATAAGGGGGTGTATCCGGGCTAGTTGCTCCATTCCGGACAACTTTCGTGTTCGGAATAAATTCATCCGGGCACTCTAACAGTACCGGACAATTTATCGGACAGACGGTCCGGAGGGGGAATGTTCGATGTTCGTTGTGTTAGAGGGGTGTGGTAGACATACGAGTAGTGTATTCGTATTCGTTATCTTTTTCTGATCAACTTTCATGTATAAAGTTTTTGAATCCGAGTTACGGTTTAAAAGTTATTGAATTTCAAAGTTTAAATCAATTTAAATGATTTTCTGGATTTCTTTTATTATTTATTAAACATTATCCAAAACATTATCCACAACATTATCCAGAACAGTGCTGACATGTGGGACCCACATGTCAGCCTCTGTTATTTATAAAACACTTAATTAAATTAGAAAATACCCCTGGACCCACATGTCATACTCAGTAACTAATAATAATTCTTTTAAATAATTAAACTGACATGTGGGACCCATCAATCAGTGGGTTATTTAACTAAAACAATTTTATTAACCTAATCAACTAGGTGGGGCCTAGCTGTCAGTGGGCTAGAGGGGTTTTTATTTATCTCTGTTAATCTTAACAGTGGGGGTTAGGGCTAACAGTGGGGTTAGCCCCCTAATCTAAACTCCACCGGGCTGGGCCCCGCCTGCCAGTGAGCTAGAGCTCACCTCACCGGCTGTCGGCGGCGAGCCGTGCCATGGTCGGCGTCCCCGAGCTCAGTACCGACGAGCAAACGGCACGGGAGGCAGGGGAATCGAACGCCCGCGACGCCGTGCATCGGGTTGTGCCGAAACTGCGAGCTGGAGCGGCATGTGGCCGCGACGGCGAGCCCAGCCGCGGCGGCCGGAGCAGAAGTGTCGTGGGGAGGGCGAACTAGCGCGTGAAACGAAGGGGAAGAGGGGGCGTTCGACTCGTGCGCTCACAGGGGTCCGGAAGAGGAGCTCGAGGGGGCCGTTGGCGCGGCGGCAGCGACGAAATCCAAGAAATCACGGCGACGGCCGAGCTTGAAGATGAGCCCGATTCGGCGTCGTCGACGAGGCTTGGCTCGAATTGATGGCTCGTGGTGAGGAGGCCGAGCACGGTGAAGCTCTAGGACAACTCGGCACGGTCCGGCATGGCCTTTGGCCGCGGGTATTCGCCGGCGGCGCCCACGGCAGAGCTCGCGCCCACGGGAGAGGAGGGGAGAGCACACGCGGGGGGGGGGGGCGAGATCCATAGGCGGGGAGGATTGCGAGGGGCTAGGGTTAGGGCTATAGGGAGGGGGGGCGCCCTCTTGTAGTCGCCGGCGAGCGCTGGATGGACGCCACAGAGGGGTTCGCCGGCGTGGCAGCGGGGATGGCCGCCACGCCCCCTGTTTCCCCTGTAGCGAGGGAGATGACCCCCCGGGGTGGGCTGTGGGCCGTTTTCGGTTAGGTGGGGGTTAGGTGGGCTGGGGGGTTGGGCCTCGGGCCAGAGGGGAGGGGTAGATTAGGTTTAGTTTTTCTTCTTTTGTTTTCGCTTTTTCTTTTCTGTAATTTCTTTTTGTATTTGTTTTATACACCTAGGCAATTTAGTAAAAGGTTATTTGTGTCCCATAATCATTGTTATATCATAGTTCAGTGCCACAAAGGATTTGGGCACTATTAAAAATCATTTAATAATTGATTTAAATATTAAATGGTTAATAGGGAATTTTTGGCTACTGTTTAGATTTGTTTCATTTATTTAATAGCACAATAAATTCCAATACACACATGGAACTGATCCACTGAATATTTGTGAATTTATAAAAGTAGATTCACAATTTTTGGAGAAAGTTTATTTGCCACATTGTTTTTAATATTTCATCAAAGGCATTTTGAGCATTTGATTTGATTTCAAATTTTTATGGGTTGGACTTTGTTTTCATCCATGATGATCAAGGCTCATGGTTCACAATGCTTGCAACAATATCAAAGGAGAATTTGAATTTGAACTGAACCAGTTGAACAAACAAAAGTTTTGAACAGTAGAGATGAACAGTAACAGGGATTACTGTTCACTGACAGTGAGGGTGTTACAAATCTCCCCCACTACAAGAATTCTCTTCTCGAGAATTTAAGTGGTAGAGGTGAAAAGATCGGGGTATTCCTCACGAAGACGATCTTCGCGTTCCCAGGTGGCCTCATCTTCAGAATGATTTGACCACTGAACCTTAAGAAACTTGGTTGTCTTGTTGCGGGTTTTGCGTTCAGACTGATCGAGAATGCGGCTCGGATGTTCTTGATATGTCAAGTCCTGCTGCAGCTCAATCATATCATGTTCCACTTCACGGATGGGGTCCTTGAAGCAGCGTCGGAGTTGCGACACGTGGAAGACATCGTGGACTTGGGAGAGGTTTGCCGGCAATTCCAAACGGTATGCCACTGGTCCACTTCTGGAGAGTATACGGAACGGGCCAATGTAGCGAGGAGCCAACTTGCCTTTGATCCCGAAACGATGAGTGCCTCTCATGGGAGTGACACGGAGGTACGCGTATTCGCCAGGCTGATAGACCATTTCCTGGTGCTTGCGGTCATAGTTGCTCTTCTGGCGGGACTGAGCAGCTTTCAAGTGTTCACGAATAACGCGAACCTGATCTTCGGCATGCTGTATAATGTCCGGACCAATGAGGGTTCGTTCTCCAGTCTCTGACCAATTCAGAGGGGTTCGACACTTACGTCCATAGAGAACTTCAAAGGGGGCCATCTTCAAACTAGCCTGATAGCTATTGTTGTACGAGAATTCAGCAAATGGAAGAGATTCCTCCCATTTCTTACCGAATGAAATGACACAAGCTCGAAGCATGTCTTCAAGCACTTGGTTGACTCGTTCGACTTGTCCTTGCGACTGGGGGTGATAAGCGGTGCTGAAATTCAGGTGAGTGCCCATAGCTTCTTGGAAACTATCCCAGAATCTTGAGGTGAAAATGCTGCCTCGGTCGGAACTAATCTCCAACGGAATACCGTGGAGCGACACGATTCTGGAAACATACAAGTCTGCTAACTGACTAGCAGAGATCGTCTCCTTGACTGGCAGAAAGTGAGCAACTTTGGAGAATCGGTCGATGACGACAAAGATGGCATCATGACCTTTCTGTGATCGCGGAAAACCGGTGACGAAGTCCATTTCAATCTTGTCCCATTTCCATTCAGGAATAGAGAGTGGTTGCAGAGTTCCAGCAGGTCTTTGATGTTCTGCCTTGACGCGACGGCAAACGTCACATTCAGAAACATATCGGGCAATGTCTTGCTTCATGTTAGGCCACCAGAATTGCTGACGAATGTCTTGGTACATCTTGGTGCTTCCAGGATGAATGGACAACGGGGTATCGTGAGCCGCTCTCATAACCTTCGGGGTCATATCCAGGTTCTCATGCCTGCCCTTGCTGTGAGTAACCACTAAACGGTTCTGGTAGAACGCCGCACCGTTGCTATCAATGGTGAAAGGTGAGGGTCTCCCATTGGCGATATCGCGCTTAATCTTGTGTACGAAATCATCATAAAACTGTATACCCTTGACGGATTTGACGAGATCCGGTTCGATAACCAGGTTATTTGCATAACCTTGAGGAACAATCTCGAGGTTTAGCTTGCGTAACTCTTCATACAGAAGCGGTTGTTGTACTTGAACTTCAAGTTCACTACAGTAAGATTTACGGCTTAAAGCATCGGCCACCACATTAGCTTTGCCAGGGGTGTAAGAAATTCCCATGTTGTAGTCGGCTATTGTCTCGAGCCATCTCTGCTGGCGGAGATTCAGGTCGGGTTGAGTAAACAAGTACTTCAGGCTTTGGTGGTCGGTGTAGATCTCGCAACGATTACCGACGAGGTAATGCCGCCACAGCTTCAATGCATAAATTACTGCTGCCAATTCAAGATCATGTGTTGGATACTTATCTTCGTGAGCACGCAATTGACGAGAGCCATAAGCAATCACTTTGCGCTCTTGCATTAGGACACAGCCTAAACCTTGACGAGACGCGTCGCAATAAATCACGAAGTCCTTCTGAGTATCAGGAGGAGCAAGCACCGGGGGTGAAGTGAGCTTGTCCTTGAGGGCTTGGAAACTTTCTTGATATTTACCAGTCCACTCAAACTTAACGCCTTTGTGAAGCAGATTATTCAGAGGCTTGGAAATCTTGGAGAAATTCTCAACAAAACGGCGGCAATAGCTGGCAAGGCCGAGGAAACTTCGGACTTGCTTGACATTCCTGGGCGGAGTCCAGTCAAGAATAGCCTGGATACGTTCGGGGTTGACGGCAACGCCATCCTTGGAAATCACATGACCAAGGTAGGTTACTTCAGGAAGCCAGAACTCACACTTAGAGTACTTAGCATACAGTTTGTGTTCTCGAAGCTTTTCCAGTATAAGGCGAAGATGTTTAGCATGTTCTGCATCGGTCTTGGAGTAAATCAATATATCATCCAGATAAACCACGACGAACTTGTCGAGGTATTCCATGAATATATAATTCATCAATCTGGAGAAGGTGGCTGGTGCATTTGTCAAGCCAAAGGACATGACAGTGTACTCGTATGATCCATAGCGAGTAATGAATGCAGTCTTCGGGATGTCCTCATCACGGACCCGGATCTGATGGTAACCCAACTTTAAGTCGAGTTTTGAAAACACCGTGGATCCAGCAAGTTGATCATAAAGATCATTGATCCGAGGGAGGGGGTACTTGTTCTGTATCGTGGCCTGGTTGATAGGTCGATAATCTTGGACCAAACGGTTCATGCCATCACTCTTCTTGACAAAGAGCGAAGGTGCTCCCCAAGCTGAGGAACTTGGACGGATGAAGCCTTTCTCGAGGGCCGTGTCGATCTCCTTCTTCAATTCAAGGAGGTGGTGAGGTGGCATCTTATATGGGCGCTTGGCAATAGGGACGGTGCCAGGCTTCAAGTCGATGACGAATTCAACTTCCCTAATCGGGGGTATCCCCGGCAGTTCTTCTGGGAATACGTCGGTAAAATCGCAAACGATTGGGACTTTCTCAATCCCTTCGAGAGGTGCGACATTCAAGGCATTCAGAGCATATATACGAGCTTCGGCATTCATCGACACAATGGCAGTGTGACTCAAAATCGCGCCAGAAGGATGAAAAAGTTGGATGACCTTGGTGCCACAATAAAGTGCGGCATCGTGGGTTTTCAGCCAATCCATACCCAAGATAAGGTCAATAGTGGAGGTTTTCAGAATATGTGGGGAGACAAGGAACTCAATCCTTTCGATCTCGACGGTGATGTTAGGTGCCAGCATGTCAACGTGACACATGCCGCCGGGTGTCTTAACGGCCAAGGGGGTGCGCATCTTTTCGTGGAATATGCCATGTTTAGATGCAAATGCTCCAGACATAAATGAATGCGATGCTCCTGTATCAAATAAAACAGTAGCAGGTATTGAGTTAACTAGGAGTGTACCCATCACAGTAGCAGGCTGTTCCTGAGCTGCTTCAACATCAATGTTGTAAGCATGACCACGAGCATGAGGATTTGACCCAGTATTATAGTTGAGGGTCCCATTGTTGCCACGGCCATTTCCGCGGCCAGCAGGGTGAACTACCAGTTGATTCTGTCGCTGAGGGCAGTCTCTGGAAATATGTCCTGGCTGACGGCACTTGAAACACAGGCCATCTTGCGGACGGAGGGGGGCAGTCTCAGTCTTCGGCTGTCTCGGCGGGGGCGGAGGCAGGCGAGGTGCAACGTACGACGGCCTTGGTACAGGGGCATTTGGACGAAACACACTGTGTGGAAGCCAAACGCGTTGCTTCTGTGCTGTGCCCGAAGATGAGCCAGCATCACGGGGGCGCTTCGGCGAACCACCGAACTTCAGCTGAGCGGTCTCGAGAGTGATAGTCTGATTCACCATGGTGGCGAAGTCGGGGAAGACGTGCAAAGCCAGTGCAAGCTGGAGATCTGCGTTGAGTCCATCACGGAACTTCTCTTGCCTACTTGCATCATTCGGAAGGTCACTTGCAGCATAGCGGGAGAGGCGGAGGAATTCCCTCTGGTAAGCCTCGACAGTTTTGCTGCCCTGAACGAGGTTGCGGAATTCGGCCTTCATACGGTTCATAATCGCCTGGGGGGCATAACGAGCGCGGAAAGCAGTCTTGAAGTCATTCCAGGTGACGACAGTCCCTTCAGCTAGCGACCCCTTGTAAGTGTCCCACCACTGAGCAGCGGGACCACGCAGGAAATAGGATGCGAAGGTGACATAATCAGCAGCGCTCACATTAGCGAACTCCAGCTGACGAGTGATGTCACGAAGCCAATCATCAGCATCCAGCGGCTGTTCAGGCTGGTGGAAGAGAGGGGGATTGAGACGCATGAAATCCCGCAGAGTAACCACAGGCGGTTGGTTCTGGTGCTGGTTCTGGTTCTGATTCTGATTCTGGAGCTGATCTATGACTCCTTGCATGAACACCTGGTTCATCTGAAACTGCTGCATCATCGCGGCCATGTAGTCCGGCGGCGGAGGTGGATCGTTGGCACCACGTCCACGACCACGACCACCACGACCAGCCATCCTGCTAGAATTTAACAGGGGTACTTCAGCGATGAACATTTTTAACGAGATGCCGAAAACAAGTAAGAGGTAAAGCGACAACAAAGAGGAGGCGCGGATATATAGGAGTAGTCATATAAGACATACACATCCACACATAGAATCAATCGAAAATCGGGCAGCGTAACGTCGTAGAATTTTAAGGAAAAAGGACACACTAGGCGGCGCGCAGACCGCGGTAAGGATTACACGACGTGACATAGATTCCACTATGTCAATCACGCCGCAAGAAAACTGTTGGCCACAGGAGTTGATGCCAGAGAACGCACGGCCTGCCCAGAATGAGAATGGGATCCGCGGTCTGGGATCTGGCGTACGACGCCTGCGACACGACTCAATCAATGGGGGAATCACCAAAAACGCCGGGTGGAATCAAGAGAACGTGATCCTAATGTCATCTTTTGTAAAACTTACCAGCAAGGATAAGAGAGCAGATTCCCAGAGCATAGGTAAGGAGAAAAGGATCCTAATACCATAGATATCACACGTAGTGACATCGATGTGGGCCCGTAAGCCAAATATTAAGTTAGCAAAATAGCTTTTCAAAGTCTAGACTCAACTTCGACCAGGTAGTGGTGGGGTGGCTTCCTACAGGCAGTCGGCTCTGATACCAACTTGTGACGCCCCTAAAATCAATCCGTGTACAGTAATCATACACGCAGGGTACACGGCTGAAATTAGGGTGCCACGGTGAGAATATCACAGCACAACACTAATCACAAAAGGATAAACCAATAAGTTAAAATAAAGGGGGTCACTCGGACCCGAATACATAAGTTATACAAACCATAATATCTGAGTACAGACATAGTTAGCCAAGTTTTGCCTTAAGAAGGCTAGCACAAATAACATCAGAGATACAGATCGAAAAGGCAAGGCCTCCTGCCTGGGAGCCTCCGAAACTACTCCTGGTCCTGGTCAGCGGGGGTCTCGACGTAATAGTATCCGCCTCCGGGGTACTCCTGCTCCTGGACTCCAACGTCGACTGCAGCGGCCGATCAGGCAAAACAATAAAGGAAATAAAGCAGGTGAGTATCTAGTATACCCGCGAGTCTTACGTCCGCTACTAAGCATTATGCATTGTATCAACGGAAAGAAGAGGCGATATATAGTGGACTGCAAGATAGAAATCAGAATAAGGATAAGAAGCTAGGCCTATCGAAGACTAGCATCTTCCGACGATGTCTTGCAGCATGAGGTAAGAATCAGCCAACAGTTCATATAAAGCATAAAGTAACAACGAAGCAGAAGTTGCTGCAACATTGTATAATATAAGTTGTAATGATTATCAAATAATAATAATGCCTCCGAGTTCCCCTCCTCGACTTCCCTGCGAGGAAGAAGATCCGGAACCATACAGTTTAATAGTAATAGTTTCTAGTGGTAAGATCCAGCTTCAGCATAAAGCGTCCTGTTACCGTGGACACGGCTATTCGAATAGATTAAACTCCCTGCAGGGGTGCACTACTGTTCAGCCTGCACGCTCGGATCTCCAGGGTGGCGGGAACCTGGTTAGGGAACGCTCCACCAAAGCTATCCGACACGACGCAGTTCATCCTAGGCTCAGCAGAGAGGCCATCCGCCGGACTATATCCTATGCGCCAAGGGGTCTAGGTCCCTCACCCTTGCACGCTCCTGCACGGTACGAGACTGGCCGGTGAAGCAAAAGAAAATCCAAACACACCTGCTGCAGCAAATAAGACAAGACCGCTTCCCGGCTATCAGCCCGTGGTACTGCTGACGTCTGAAGAGCTTTCGGACGAACTACGACGCGGAGGGCCCACACCGTAATCCCACGTGTAGGTAGTGCGTACAGACCAACGGGCCTCTCAAGTCATCCGCCGAACCATTTAGCATTTTAATTAACCTGCGTGACAACCGTTATCGTTGCCTCGACTTAACCGACCCGCGGTCAACGACAGCAGTCAGGACCACCAGTAACGTCGGTGCCTGCCCTGTCGTCCCACCAAGTCACTGCGGTTACCAACAAGGTGAACCGTCTCCTTACCTTGTCTCGCGTGTGCTCTTGGTAGAGCTCGACTTTCGTGGTTTGGTAACTCTCGCGAGATACGAGCAGGGGCCAAGCACGCCAGTAACGTCGGTCGTACCCTCCCTGTCGTTCCCGACGATATACCTCTCGCGGGCACCGTTGGGTCGCCCGGCTTCTTACCTTAAGGACAACCGTTGTTCAGGACCCTATGGCGGCAAGACAAAGTCAGCCTCGAGTGGAGTACAAGGATTACTCCTTGATAGCTCACACTTGAGGTGACTAGGCATAACCCAGATAGGGGCCTTTGGCGGTGTCTGCATTGTACCGTACCTGTGCAGTTGTATATATTGTATCCGTGTTCACTCCCCTGAGTGATCACGGCCCGCTATCTAATCCTAGCTAACAATGCGCAGGGCTCACTGCTGAATAATGCATAAGTAATAATAGGCAGCATAGGATAAAGGAAAGGTACATCAAGGGGCGACAAAATCAGGCTATGCAATTGAATAGGAGTATAGCGTAGAAGCAGCAGTAACAATGCCTAGTGCAAGAAATGTACGGAAAGATAGGCGATATCTGGGGAAGAGAATGGCTCTGCTTGCCTGCAAGCTCGACGGTAGGGGTAGGGTCGTCGACGAAGTAGTCGTACTCAGCAGCAGTGTAGTCGGCGGTAGCAGCAGGGTCTACCGGAGATTAAGGGGGGGGAGGAAACAGTAAATACACAACAATAATATACAAACATATGCATGACATGATAGATGGAATGTTAACGGTGTTCTAACGCAGTACGATGTATCAGGCTCAGAGCGGGAATTCATTCGGGGATGAACTACAGGCTCCGGGTGATTACCGGACAGGGGGTCCGGAGGGGGAAGGATCAAGCCGGAGGTGTCGTGGTTACCGGAACAACATAAGGGGGTGTATCCGGGCTAGTTGCTCCATTCCGGACAACTTTCGTGTTCGGAATAAATTCATCCGGGCACTCTAACAGTACCGGACAATTTATCGGACAGACGGTCCGGAGGGGGAATGTTCGATGTTCGTTGTGTTAGAGGGGTGTGGTAGACATACGAGTAGTGTATTCGTATTCGTTATCTTTTTCTGATCAACTTTCATGTATAAAGTTTTTGAATCCGAGTTACGGTTTAAAAGTTATTGAATTTCAAAGTTTAAATCAATTTAAATGATTTTCTGGATTTCTTTTATTATTTATTAAACATTATCCAAAACATTATCCACAACATTATCCAGAACAGTGCTGACATGTGGGACCCACATGTCAGCCTCTGTTATTTATAAAACACTTAATTAAATTAGAAAATACCCCTGGACCCACATGTCATACTCAGTAACTAATAATAATTCTTTTAAATAATTAAACTGACATGTGGGACCCATCAATCAGTGGGTTATTTAACTAAAACAATTTTATTAACCTAATCAACTAGGTGGGGCCTAGCTGTCAGTGGGCTAGAGGGGTTTTTATTTATCTCTGTTAATCTTAACAGTGGGGGTTAGGGCTAACAGTGGGGTTAGCCCCCTAATCTAAACTCCACCGGGCTGGGCCCCGCCTGCCAGTGAGCTAGAGCTCACCTCACCGGCTGTCGGCGGCGAGCCGTGCCATGGTCGGCGTCCCCGAGCTCAGTACCGACGAGCAAACGGCACGGGAGGCAGGGGAATCGAACGCCCGCGACGCCGTGCATCGGGTTGTGCCGAAACTGCGAGCTGGAGCGGCATGTGGCCGCGACGGCGAGCCCAGCCGCGGCGGCCGGAGCAGAAGTGTCGTGGGGAGGGCGAACTAGCGCGCGAAACGAAGGGGAAGAGGGGGCGTTCGACTCGTGCGCTCACAGGGGTCCGGAAGAGGAGCTCGAGGGGGCCGTTGGCGCGGCGGCAGCGACGAAATCCAAGAAATCACGGCGACGGCCGAGCTTGAAGATGAGCCCGATTCGGCGTCGTCGACGAGGCTTGGCTCGAATTGATGGCTCGTGGTGAGGAGGCCGAGCACGGTGAAGCTCTAGGACAACTCGGCACGGTCCGGCATGGCCTTTGGCCGCGGGTATTCGCCGGCGGCGCCCACGGCAGAGCTCGCGCCCACGGGAGAGGAGGGGAGAGCACACGCGGGGGGGGGCGAGATCCATAGGCGGGGAGGATTGCGAGGGGCTAGGGTTAGGGCTATAGGGAGGGGGGGCGCCCTCTTGTAGTCGCCGGCGAGCGCTGGATGGACGCCACAGAGGGGTTCGCCGGCGTGGCAGCGGGGATGGCCGCCACGCCCCCTGTTTCCCCTGTAGCGAGGGAGATGACCCCCCGGGGTGGGCTGTGGGCCGTTTTCGGTTAGGTGGGGGTTAGGTGGGCTGGGGGGTTGGGCCTCGGGCCAGAGGGGAGGGGTAGATTAGGTTTAGTTTTTCTTCTTTTGTTTTCGCTTTTTCTTTTCTGTAATTTCTTTTTGTATTTGTTTTATACACCTAGGCAATTTAGTAAAAGGTTATTTGTGTCCCATAATCATTGTTATATCATAGTTCAGTGCCACAAAGGATTTGGGCACTATTAAAAATCATTTAATAATTGATTTAAATATTAAATGGTTAATAGGGAATTTTTGGCTACTGTTTAGATTTGTTTCATTTATTTAATAGCACAATAAATTCCAATACACACATGGAACTGATCCACTGAATATTTGTGAATTTATAAAAGTAGATTCACAATTTTTGGAGAAAGTTTATTTGCCACATTGTTTTTAATATTTCATCAAAGGCATTTTGAGCATTTGATTTGATTTCAAATTTTTATGGGTTGGACTTTGTTTTCATCCATGATGATCAAGGCTCATGGTTCACAATGCTTGCAACAATATCAAAGGAGAATTTGAATTTGAACTGAACCAGTTGAACAAACAAAAGTTTTGAACAGTAGAGATGAACAGTAACAGGGATTACTGTTCACTGACAGTGAGGGTGTTACAAATCTCCCCCACTACAAGAATTCTCTTCTCGAGAATTTAAGTGGTAGAGGTGAAAAGATCGGGGTATTCCTCACGAAGACGATCTTCGCGTTCCCAGGTGGCCTCATCTTCAGAATGATTTGACCACTGAACCTTAAGAAACTTGGTTGTCTTGTTGCGGGTTTTGCGTTCAGACTGATCGAGAATGCGGCTCGGATGTTCTTGATATGTCAAGTCCTGCTGCAGCTCAATCATATCATGTTCCACTTCACGGATGGGGTCCTTGAAGCAGCGTCGGAGTTGCGACACGTGGAAGACATCGTGGACTTGGGAGAGGTTTGCCGGCAATTCCAAACGGTATGCCACTGGTCCACTTCTGGAGAGTATACGGAACGGGCCAATGTAGCGAGGAGCCAACTTGCCTTTGATCCCGAAACGATGAGTGCCTCTCATGGGAGTGACACGGAGGTACGCGTATTCGCCAGGCTGATAGACCATTTCCTGGTGCTTGCGGTCATAGTTGCTCTTCTGGCGGGACTGAGCAGCTTTCAAGTGTTCACGAATAACGCGAACCTGATCTTCGGCATGCTGTATAATGTCCGGACCAATGAGGGTTCGTTCTCCAGTCTCTGACCAATTCAGAGGGGTTCGACACTTACGTCCATAGAGAACTTCAAAGGGGGCCATCTTCAAACTAGCCTGATAGCTATTGTTGTACGAGAATTCAGCAAATGGAAGAGATTCCTCCCATTTCTTACCGAATGAAATGACACAAGCTCGAAGCATGTCTTCAAGCACTTGGTTGACTCGTTCGACTTGTCCTTGCGACTGGGGGTGATAAGCGGTGCTGAAATTCAGGTGAGTGCCCATAGCTTCTTGGAAACTATCCCAGAATCTTGAGGTGAAAATGCTGCCTCGGTCGGAACTAATCTCCAACGGAATACCGTGGAGCGACACGATTCTGGAAACATACAAGTCTGCTAACTGACTAGCAGAGATCGTCTCCTTGACTGGCAGAAAGTGAGCAACTTTGGAGAATCGGTCGATGACGACAAAGATGGCATCATGACCTTTCTGTGATCGCGAAAAACCGGTGACGAAGTCCATTTCAATCTTGTCCCATTTCCATTCAGGAATAGAGAGTGGTTGCAGAGTTCCAGCAGGTCTTTGATGTTCTGCCTTGACGCGACGGCAAACGTCACATTCAGAAACATATCGGGCAATGTCTTGCTTCATGTTAGGCCACCAGAATTGCTGACGAATGTCTTGGTACATCTTGGTGCTTCCAGGATGAATGGACAACGGGGTATCGTGAGCCGCTCTCATAACCTTCGGGGTCATATCCAGGTTCTCATGCCTGCCCTTGCTGTGAGTAACCACTAAACGGTTCTGGTAGAACGCCGCACCGTTGCTATCAATGGTGAAAGGTGAGGGTCTCCCATTGGCGATATCGCGCTTAATCTTGTGTACGAAATCATCATAAAACTGTATACCCTTGACGGATTTGACGAGATCCGGTTCGATAACCAGGTTATTTGCATAACCTTGAGGAACAATCTCGAGGTTTAGCTTGCGTAACTCTTCATACAGAAGCGGTTGTTGTACTTGAACTTCAAGTTCACTACAGTAAGATTTACGGCTTAAAGCATCGGCCACCACATTAGCTTTGCCAGGGGTGTAAGAAATTCCCATGTTGTAGTCGGCTATTGTCTCGAGCCATCTCTGCTGGCGGAGATTCAGGTCGGGTTGAGTAAACAAGTACTTCAGGCTTTGGTGGTCGGTGTAGATCTCGCAACGATTACCGACGAGGTAATGCCGCCACAGCTTCAATGCATAAATTACTGCTGCCAATTCAAGATCATGTGTTGGATACTTATCTTCGTGAGCACGCAATTGACGAGAGCCATAAGCAATCACTTTGCGCTCTTGCATTAGGACACAGCCTAAACCTTGACGAGACGCGTCGCAATAAATCACGAAGTCCTTCTGAGTATCAGGAGGAGCAAGCACCGGGGGTGAAGTGAGCTTGTCCTTGAGGGCTTGGAAACTTTCTTGATATTTACCAGTCCACTCAAACTTAACGCCTTTGTGAAGCAGATTATTCAGAGGCTTGGAAATCTTGGAGAAATTCTCAACAAAACGGCGGCAATAGCTGGCAAGGCCGAGGAAACTTCGGACTTGCTTGACATTCCTGGGCGGAGTCCAGTCAAGAATAGCCTGGATACGTTCGGGGTTGACGGCAACGCCATCCTTGGAAATCACATGACCAAGGTAGGTTACTTCAGGAAGCCAGAACTCACACTTAGAGTACTTAGCATACAGTTTGTGTTCTCGAAGCTTTTCCAGTATAAGGCGAAGATGTTTAGCATGTTCTGCATCGGTCTTGGAGTAAATCAATATATCATCCAGATAAACCACGACGAACTTGTCGAGGTATTCCATGAATATATAATTCATCAATCTGGAGAAGGTGGCTGGTGCATTTGTCAAGCCAAAGGACATGACAGTGTACTCGTATGATCCATAGCGAGTAATGAATGCAGTCTTCGGGATGTCCTCATCACGGACCCGGATCTGATGGTAACCCAACTTTAAGTCGAGTTTTGAAAACACCGTGGATCCAGCAAGTTGATCATAAAGATCATTGATCCGAGGGAGGGGGTACTTGTTCTGTATCGTGGCCTGGTTGATAGGTCGATAATCTTGGACCAAACGGTTCATGCCATCACTCTTCTTGACAAAGAGCGAAGGTGCTCCCCAAGCTGAGGAACTTGGACGGATGAAGCCTTTCTCGAGGGCCGTGTCGATCTCCTTCTTCAATTCAAGGAGGTGGTGAGGTGGCATCTTATATGGGCGCTTGGCAATAGGGACGGTGCCAGGCTTCAAGTCGATGACGAATTCAACTTCCCTAATCGGGGGTATCCCCGGCAGTTCTTCTGGGAATACGTCGGTAAAATCGCAAACGATTGGGACTTTCTCAATCCCTTCGAGAGGTGCGACATTCAAGGCATTCAGAGCATATATACGAGCTTCGGCATTCATCGACACAATGGCAGTGTGACTCAAAATCGCGCCAGAAGGATGAAAAAGTTGGATGACCTTGGTGCCACAATAAAGTGCGGCATCGTGGGTTTTCAGCCAATCCATACCCAAGATAAGGTCAATAGTGGAGGTTTTCAGAATATGTGGGGAGACAAGGAACTCAATCCTTTCGATCTCGACGGTGATGTTAGGTGCCAGCATGTCAACGTGACACATGCCGCCGGGTGTCTTAACGGCCAAGGGGGTGCGCATCTTTTCGTGGAATATGCCATGTTTAGATGCAAATGCTCCAGACATAAATGAATGTGATGCTCCTGTATCAAATAAAACAGTAGCAGGTATTGAGTTAACTAGGAGTGTACCCATCATAGTAGCAGGCTGTTCCTGAGCTGCTTCAACATCAATGTTGTAAGCATGACCACGAGCATGAGGATTTGACCCAGTATTATAGTTGAGGGTCCCATTGTTGCCACGGCCATTTCCGCGGCCAGCAGGGTGAACTACCAGTTGATTCTGTCGCTGAGGGCAGTCTCTGGAAATATGTCCTGGCTGACGGCACTTGAAACACAGGCCATCTTGCGGACGGAGGGGGGCAGTCTCAGTCTTCGGCTGTCTCGGCGGGGGCGGAGGCAGGCGAGGTGCAACGTACGACGGCCTTGGTACAGGGGCATTTGGACGAAACACACTGTGTGGAAGCCAAACGCGTTGCTTCTGTGCTGTGCCCGAAGATGAGCCAGCATCACGGGGGCGCTTCGGCGAACCACCGAACTTCAGCTGAGCGGTCTCGAGAGTGATAGTCTGATTCACCATGGTGGCGAAGTCGGGGAAGACGTGCAAAGCCAGTGCAAGCTGGAGATCTGCGTTGAGTCCATCACGGAACTTCTCTTGCCTACTTGCATCATTCGGAAGGTCACTTGCAGCATAGCGGGAGAGGCGGAGGAATTCCCTCTGGTAAGCCTCGGCAGTTTTGCTGCCCTGAACGAGGTTGCGGAATTCGGCCTTCATACGGTTCATAATCGCCTGGGGGGCATAACGAGCGCGGAAAGCAGTCTTGAAGTCATTCCAGGTGACGACAGTCCCTTCAGCTAGCGACCCCTTGTAAGTGTCCCACCACTGAGCAGCGGGACCACGCAGGAAATAGGATGCGAAGGTGACATAATCAGCAGCGCTCACATTAGCGAACTCCAGCTGACGAGTGATGTCACGAAGCCAATCATCAGCATCCAGCGGCTGTTCAGGCTGGTGGAAGAGAGGGGGATTGAGACGCATGAAATCCCGCAGAGTAACCACAGGCGGTTGGTTCTGGTGCTGGTTCTGGTTCTGATTCTGATTCTGGAGCTGATCTATGACTCCTTGCATGAACACCTGGTTCATCTGAAACTGCTGCATCATCGCGGCCATGTAGTCCGGCGGCGGAGGTGGATCGTTGGCACCACGTCCACGACCACGACCACCACGACCAGCCATCCTGCTAGAATTTAACAGGGGTACTTCAGCGATGAACATTTTTAACGAGATGCCGAAAACAAGTAAGAGGTAAAGCGACAACAAAGAGGAGGCGCGGATATATAGGAGTAGTCATATAAGACATACACATCCACACATAGAATCAATCGAAAATCGGGCAGCGTAACGTCGTAGAATTTTAAGGAAAAAGGACACACTAGGCGGCGCGCAGACCGCGGTAAGGATTACACGACGTGACATAGATTCCACTATGTCAATCACGCCGCAAGAAAACTGTTGGCCACAGGAGTTGATGCCAGAGAACGCACGGCCTGCCCAGAATGAGAATGGGATCCGCGGTCTGGGATCTGGCGTACGACGCCTGCGACACGACTCAATCAATGGGGGAATCACCAAAAACGCCGGGTGGAATCAAGAGAACGTGATCCTAATGTCATCTTTTGTAAAACTTACCAGCAAGGATAAGAGAGCAGATTCCCAGAGCATAGGTAAGGAGAAAAGGATCCTAATACCATAGATATCACACGTAGTGACATCGATGTGGGCCCGTAAGCCAAATATTAAGTTAGCAAAATAGCTTTTCAAAGTCTAGACTCAACTTCGACCAGGTAGTGGTGGGGTGGCTTCCTACAGGCAGTCGGCTCTGATACCAACTTGTGACGCCCCTAAAATCAATCCGTGTACAGTAATCATACACGCAGGGTACACGGCTGAAATTAGGGTGCCACGGTGAGAATATCACAGCACAACACTAATCACAAAAGGATAAACCAATAAGTTAAAATAAAGGGGGTCACTCGGACCCGAATACATAAGTTATACAAACCATAATATCTGAGTACAGACATAGTTAGCCAAGTTTTGCCTTAAGAAGGCTAGCACAAATAACATCAGAGATACAGATCGAAAAGGCAAGGCCTCCTGCCTGGGAGCCTCCGAAACTACTCCTGGTCCTGGTCAGCGGGGGTCTCGACGTAATAGTATCCGCCTCCGGGGTACTCCTGCTCCTGGACTCCAACGTCGACTGCAGCGGCCGATCAGGCAAAACAATAAAGGAAATAAAGCAGGTGAGTATCTAGTATACCCGCGAGTCTTACGTCCGCTACTAAGCATTATGCATTGTATCAACGGAAAGAAGAGGCGATATATAGTGGACTGCAAGATAGAAATCAGAATAAGGATAAGAAGCTAGGCCTATCGAAGACTAGCATCTTCCGACGATGTCTTGCAGCATGAGGTAAGAATCAGCCAACAGTTCATATAAAGCATAAAGTAACAACGAAGCAGAAGTTGCTGCAACATTGTATAATATAAGTTGTAATGATTATCAAATAATAATAATGCCTCCGAGTTCCCCTCCTCGACTTCCCTGCGAGGAAGAAGATCCGGAACCATACAGTTTAATAGTAATAGTTTCTAGTGGTAAGATCCAGCTTCAGCATAAAGCGTCCTGTTACCGTGGACACGGCTATTCGAATAGATTAAACTCCCTGCAGGGGTGCACTACTGTTCAGCCTGCACGCTCGGATCTCCAGGGTGGCGGGAACCTGGTTAGGGAACGCTCCACCAAAGCTATCCGACACGACGCAGTTCATCCTAGGCTCAGCAGAGAGGCCATCCGCCGGACTATATCCTATGCGCCAAGGGGTCTAGGTCCCTCACCCTTGCACGCTCCTGCACGGTACGAGACTGGCCGGTGAAGCAAAAGCAAATCCAAACACACCTGCTGCAGCAAATAAGACAAGACCGCTTCCCGGCTATCAGCCCGTGGTACTGCTGACGTCTGAAGAGCTTTCGGACGAACTACGACGCGGAGGGCCCACACTGTAATCCCACGTGTAGGTAGTGCGTACAGACCAACGGGCCTCTCAAGTCATCCGCCGAACCATTTAGCATTTTAATTAACCTGCGTGACAACCGTTATCGTTGCCTCGACTTAACCGACCCGCGGTCAACGACAGCAGTCAGGACCACCAGTAACGTCGGTGCCTGCCCTGTCGTCCCACCAAGTCACTGCGGTTACCAACAAGGTGAACCGTCTCCTTACCTTGTCTCGCGTGTGCTCTTGGTAGAGCTCGACTTTCGTGGTTTGGTAACTCTCGCGAGATACGAGCAGGGGCCAAGCACGCCAGTAACGTCGGTCGTACCCTCCCTGTCGTTCCCGACGATATACCTCTCGCGGGCACCGTTGGGTCGCCCGGCTTCTTACCTTAAGGACAACCGTTGTTCAGGACCCTATGGCGGCAAGACAAAGTCAGCCTCGAGTGGAGTACAAGGATTACTCCTTGATAGCTCACACTTGAGGTGACTAGGCATAACCCAGATAGGGGCCTTTGGCGGTGTCTGCATTGTACCGTACCTGTGCAGTTGTATATATTGTATCCGTGTTCACTCCCCTGAGTGATCACGGCCCGCTATCTAATCCTAGCTAACAATGCGCAGGGCTCACTGCTGAATAATGCATAAGTAATAATAGGCAGCATAGGATAAAGGAAAGGTACATCAAGGGGCGACAAAATCAGGCTATGCAATTGAATAGGAGTATAGCGTAGAAGCAGCAGTAACAATGCCTAGTGCAAGAAATGTACGGAAAGATAGGCGATATCTGGGGAAGAGAATGGCTCTGCTTGCCTGCAAGCTCGACGGTAGGGGTAGGGTCGTCGACGAAGTAGTCGTACTCAGCAGCAGTGTAGTCGGCGGTAGCAGCAGGGTCTACCGGAGATTAAGGGGGGGGAGGAAACAGTAAATACACAACAATAATATAAAAACATATGCATGACATGATAGATGGAATGTTAACGGTGTTCTAACGCAGTACGATGTATCAGGCTCAGAGCGGGAATTCATTCGGGGATGAACTACCGACTCCGGGTGATTACCGGACAGGGGGTCCGGAGGGGGAAGGATCAAGCCGGAGGTGTCGTGGTTACCGGAACAACATAAGGGGGTGTATCCGGGCTAGTTGCTCCATTCCGGACAACTTTCGTGTTCGGAATAAATTCATCCGGGCACTCTAACAGTACCGGACAATTTATCGGACAGACGGTCCGGAGGGGGAATGTTCGATGTTCGTTGTGTTAGAGGGGTGTGGTAGACATACGAGTAGTGTATTCGTATTCGTTATCTTTTTCTGATCAACTTTCATGTATAAAGTTTTTGAATCCGAGTTACGGTTTAAAAGTTATTGAATTTCAAAGTTTAAATCAATTTAAATGATTTTCTGGATTTCTTTTATTATTTATTAAACATTATCCAAAACATTATCCACAACATTATCCAGAACAGTGCTGACATGTGGGACCCACATGTCAGCCTCTGTTATTTATAAAACACTTAATTAAATTAGAAAATACCCCTGGACCCACATGTCATACTCAGTAACTAATAATAATTCTTTTAAATAATTAAACTGACATGTGGGACCCATCAATCAGTGGGTTATTTAACTAAAACAATTTTATTAACCTAATCAACTAGGTGGGGCCTAGCTGTCAGTGGGCTAGAGGGGTTTTTATTTATCTCTGTTAATCTTAACAGTGGGGGTTAGGGCTAACAGTGGGGTTAGCCCCCTAATCTAAACTCCACCGGGCTGGGCCCCGCCTGCCAGTGAGCTAGAGCTCACCTCACCGGCTGTCGGCGGCGAGCCGTGCCATGGTCGGCGTCCCCGAGCTCAGTACCGACGAGCAAACGGCACGGGAGGCAGGGGAATCGAACGCCCGCGACGCCGTGCATCGGGTTGTGCCGAAACTGCGAGCTGGAGCGGCATGTGGCCGCGACGGCGAGCCCAGCCGCGGCGGCCGGAGCAGAAGTGTCGTGGGGAGGGCGAACTAGCGCGCGAAACGAAGGGGAAGAGGGGGCGTTCGACTCGTGCGCTCACAGGGGTCCGGAAGAGGAGCTCGAGGGGGCCGTTGGCGCGGCGGCGGCGACGAAATCCAAGAAATCACGGCGACGGCCGAGCTTGAAGATGAGCCCGATTCGGCGTCGTCGACGAGGCTTGGCTCGAATTGATGGCTCGTGGTGAGGAGGCCGAGCACGGTGAAGCTCTAGGACAACTCGGCACGGTCCGGCATGGCCTTTGGCCGCGGGTATTCGCCGGCGGCGCCCACGGCAGAGCTCGCGCCCACGGGAGAGGAGGGGAGAGCACACGCGGGGGGGCGAGATCCATAGGCGGGGAGGATTGCGAGGGGCTAGGGTTAGGGCTATAGGGAGGGGGGCGCCCTCTTGTAGTCGCCGGCGAGCGCTGGATGGACGCCACAGAGGGGTTCGCCGGCGTGGCAGCGGGGATGGCCGCCACGCCCCCTGTTTCCCCTGTAGCGAGGGAGATGACCCCCCGGGGTGGGCTGTGGGCCGTTTTCGGTTAGGTGGGGGTTAGGTGGGCTGGGGGGTTGGGCCTCGGGCCAGAGGGGAGGGGTAGATTAGGTTTAGTTTTTCTTCTTTTGTTTTCGCTTTTTCTTTTCTGTAATTTCTTTTTGTATTTGTTTTATACACCTAGGCAATTTAGTAAAAGGTTATTTGTGTCCCATAATCATTGTTATATCATAGTTCAGTGCCACAAAGGATTTGGGCACTATTAAAAATCATTTAATAATTGATTTAAATATTAAATGGTTAATAGGGAATTTTTGGCTACTGTTTAGATTTGTTTCATTTATTTAATAGCACAATAAATTCCAATACACACATGGAACTGATCCACTGAATATTTGTGAATTTATAAAAGTAGATTCACAATTTTTGGAGAAAGTTTATTTGCCACATTGTTTTTAATATTTCATCAAAGGCATTTTGAGCATTTGATTTGATTTCAAATTTTTATGGGTTGGACTTTGTTTTCATCCATGATGATCAAGGCCCATGGTTCACAATGCTTGCAACAATATCAAAGGAGAATTTGAATTTGAACTGAACCAGTTGAACAAACAAAAGTTTTGAACAGTAGAGATGAACAGTAACAGGGATTACTGTTCACTGACAGTGAGGGTGTTACATTGGGCAGCACCACCAGTACCTTTGTAAGCAAGAAACAAGGGAGCAGTGGAAGAGCATATCAAGTCCTGCAACGCAGAAGAGGGGGACAAAGATTAGGGTAAGCGCAAGAAACACGGATTCCATCATTGCAAGAAAACGAACTAGAGATGGAAAAGAGGCTACAATCACAAAGAAGAACTCACAGCTCAAAGGAAGGCATCATGGCCACCTGAAGACACCCCCCCCCACCACCACCACCACGAGCAACTGCGAAGGCGGCGGTGCTGTTGAGGCACTACAGAGGCGATCCGAGCAGGCAGAGAGACGAGCGCAGGAGAGAGTGGAGAAGCGGGGAGGACGCAACGAGGAAGGAACGCTTTAGGGGAGTGGCAGGGTGGGACGTGGGTGGGCGGCGTCGGTTTCTACGCCATTGGGACCCAACCGCAGCGGCACAAACACGTCCCGATATTACCTACCACAGGCCGCAGCCAACCACGGACCACAGCGAGAAGCGCTAGCTTTTTTCACCGCTTTTTTCACCGCGGGCTGAGATGACCAACGGGTGCAGGGGCCACCCGGCATGGACCTAACCAAAGAATTACCGTGCGCTAATTGAGACCAACGCTGGATTAGAGCGACATCAGCCAATTAGTCCATGTTCATGTCCCGATCCTGCGGTCAGCGAGCTCAAATCGCCGTGAGGGTCGAGTAGAGTAGGATCTTTTATAGTTGTAATGCCCTTCTCAAGTCAATGAACATCATATACATATCCTTTTTCTGCTTTTGTATCTTTCCATAAGTTATCGTACGAAGAAAATGAATTCTCAACCTGTCAATCATGACATCAAAATGTTTTTTGGCCACGCTTGTCATTCTTCTTAATTGCGCATCAATGAATCTTTTTCACATTTTCATTTTCATCGGCTTAATTTCATGGTACTTAATACAACTTTGAGCATCCCTTGTGTTCTTGAAGAATAAAAATAAGGTTGAAAAATCTTATGTAGTCATAATATGGCTATGTCTCCAAGATTCCTTCACATCTTAGTAGGGAAACAATCACGAGTTCAAGACCCATCGCCTTGCCTCATTTCATTTTACAAAGCATCCCTAACCTCAGGCTAGGCTTGCAATGGGTAGGGTATGGGTGGGTACGATCCTCTTCTACCCAAACCCATACCCAAATACATTTTCTATACCCACCCATTTTAACATCCATGGGGACTAATTGATACACATGCCCAATAGGTACGGTCCTAACCAATTCTCTCAAGCCTTCCCAAAACTCTCTTGGTGTTTTTATTGTGGCCTACTTACGAGGCATATACACTGATAACATTGAAAATTAAGTCTCCAACAACCATCTTGACCAAGATAATATTTCCCTTTGCCTCTTGACATCTACCACTTCATACTTAAGGTTGTTGTTGATTAAGATGTCAATTCCATTTCTATTTGTAGTTATCCTCGTGTACCACAACTTGAAGCCAATATTCTCCACATTCACCTTTTGTCCCTTCCGTTTGATTTCTTAGATGTGTAAATTATTGACACCTCTGCTCCAATTGTCGTAGCTTATGTGTCAAAGACCCTACGATTCGAGCTACCTATGTGGATCCTACTTAGCTTAGCTAGCTTCCTCACCCTCGCACTCGTCAAGTCAAATGTGAAGAGCCTTTCATTCTAGCTTCCTCACCCTCGCACTCGTCAAGTCAAATGTGAAGATCCTTTCATTTTTCGTTACACTCAAGCAGCTACCTATGTGTACCCTTCTCGGCTCAACTAGCTTCCTCACCCTTTGCACTCGTCAAGTCAAATGTGAAGAGCCTTCCATTTTTCAATACACTAAAGGAGCTACCTATGTGAATCCTACTCGGCTCGGCTAGCTTCCTCACCCTTCACACTCATCAAGTCAAATGTGAAGAGCCTTTCACTTTTCACTACACTCAAGCATCAATGTGCATCAATGTAGTGCACCACTAAGGATGTGACGACTCGATCCTTGCTCACTTACCACCATATCCAGATCAAAAGATATGGCACACCACCAAGGGGGTGATAGCCCGGCCTTTGCCGAATTAATACCACACCCAAGTTCAAATTGGTTTAATCCTCATAAGAAACAATCACTCACAATTTAGCAATATAACAAAAGATAGATAATGCAGTGTCCGCCCTTTGCAGAACTTTTACATCTTCTCCAATGTTGGACTAGAATTTCTGAAGTTATGGGTCTCACAAGGAAAAAATTATCCTGTACTCTTTCAAAACGTAAAGTTCCAACTGGACACACCACTAAGTCTACCTAAAAACCTCAACGAGGGGAAGAAAAGGGAAATGGTTAACATATGGTCAGGTAATACAAAAGATTTGGCAAAGTGCGAAAAGAATTTGTATCTATGTACCTCTTTATTTCCTCCTAGACACAAACGCTATCTTAAATTACAGAGTATATATCATTTCCCCCCTTATCTGTACATTTGTCATCTGACTGATTACTAGCCCCCCAAGAATGAAGCTGTTTGATGCCTGCCCGTTAGTTCTTCGCAACTGCCACCTCATCGCATTTTTCAGCCTCTTCTACAACCACAATCTGCTGTCCTTGCCAACTTGTGTCCTCATGTATAATCTAGGGTAGTAATTTGACAAAACAAGAACATGCATAACCGAGAGGTCAGCACTAGTGCACAATAAGAACTTATCACGCTATGCTATAGGAAGAACAATATGAACTATAAAGGTAAAAGTGAAAGAATGGGATGTTTGTGCCTAAAAAGATACTGGAAACAATAGTTGTCGAATAGCTGAAACTGCAGCTAGTGTGATTTTTCAATCTTCATCCTACAGAGACAGTGCTAGCTCATGATTGCAGACAGGACTTGGTTACTTTTTATGATCTAATACAAATAGTCATAAATGCATGATTTGGCTGCAGTTAAGTAATGCAAAATGTGCTCTTGCATGTGTCCAGAAACATGATAGGCGGAATGAACTACTCCCTCCGATCCATAATAAGTGTCGCTCATCTAGTACAAACTTTGTACTAGCTTAGTACAAAACTTGCGACAGTTATTATGGATCGGAGGAAGTAAATAATATATCATATAGCAGTCATGCATAAAATTTACCTTTGTTTTAACAAAAGATCAGCTCAACAAATGAGTCAACAGAGTTCCCAAACTGGGTGACGAACTAACTGCATGAACCATTGTTGTTAGCTGATATCACTTTCAGGCCTTGATCGCAACTGTTGAGGCAGCTTCTTTAACAACTCAGCTTCTCTTGCTATTTGAATATCAGATGGCCAAAAGGTCTCGTATATTACTTTGCAAAGAAACCGCGGAAGCAGACCCAAGACTATTATAAGGCAAACACTAAGCCAGTAAGTTCTTGAAGCAGCCATATTGTATAGTGTCCTGCCAAATATTAAAATCTTAGGGTTGTCACCTTTGGACAATATAAGAGAGACAAGAGAGCAAATCACTAAGAACTTACCCATAATTAGGGAATATAGGTATAGAATCTATTAACACCATGCACAAAAACGTTGCAGCTATAGAGCCCCATATGGCGAGATGGGTTATAAGCACCCAACGTTGAATGTCCATGGCCAGATGAATATTGACGAGTATAACCACAGCAATTGTCCATAAACTTCCCATACTCCATATGTCCATCGTACTGATACTGAATGTGAAGAAAGGTACATAGAAAAGGACAAGGCTTTGCCACAAGGTATCTAGCATTGTGATCCAGAAGAGTGTCATATTATAGCCCTCATTTCGAAGCCCTGCCTCATATAGTCTCGGATAATAAAGAAGAGTATTATGACTCAAGTCCTTGTCTAGAATACCAACCACAACTGTGGGAACTGATGTGTAGATAAGGGAATAGAAAACACTGCTCCAATCTGTTAGCGCAAGAGTTGCGGAATATGCAGTGTGCAAGATATACCTACATCAAATCATTTAAACATTAGATCAACCTGCATTACAAGATGCCAAAAAAGGGCAAAAGGGAGGGGAGGATAATGCTCCTGTATATTGTTACATTCGAAAAGTCACTACATGACACAGATGTACTTAGCTTACAGAGTAGGAAAAAAACATAGGCCCGCGGGGGGGTGGGGGGGGGGGGGGATATGTACCAGAAGAGCATTAGCACAAAGACAGCATTCCGATAGAAGTTGTAGAGAATCATGTATGCCATACGCTGATAATTCCAGTGTCCGTGTACAAGAAGCAATCTCTTCAAAAAGCGGAACTGTCCCATAGCAAAATCTGAAGCCATCACTGCTTGACGACCTTCTTGACCACATATACCAACACCAACATCAGCCATCTGTATCATGGAAACATCATTTGCCCCTGCAAATAGAAAACAATATCAAAAAACAGACTGTCAATAAGAATGTGAGCAGAGGCCAAACAGTGTTGAAAACAGTTAGCCGTGTCTCCAAGGTGAAAGGTGACAAAAAAATGACAAGTCTGATGTACAGCGAAAACTGATATTGGCATCATCGTAGAGTATCGCATTATTTATCTCCAATTGCAACTGACAAATGATTTGTGGCTCTGTAATAATTGTCAGGTTAAGCCGATAGGTTGCTTATTTTTGTATAAACTCTTGCCGGCATATAACTTAATTGCACTCTTACAGAAATGCAATGCACGAGATGACAGACAGGATACAATAAAATAAAAAATAAAAACATTCAAAGACTTAAGATACAAAACGTAGGTGCAACTATCTGTTACCGGTATTCAGACTATTATTATTCTGGTGATGCGATAAGATAAAATACTTTTAGCACCAACTACTCAATGTGGTCCAACAATAGCAGTAATACTAAACAGAAAAAACCACAAACAAAATGGCATTCTAGTTCAAGCAAGTTACCATCAGTAGTAATTTGCACTAGATATTTTACTATTCGACGAGCCAATTAAATACATAAGGAAGACTAGGATATGATCACTAACAACGTAGACACATGAATAAGATAGAGAATCTCACCATCGCCAATCGCCAAGGTCATGTCACTCGTCCTGCTTTTAATCAGATCGACAATTCCAGCCTTTTGCAGCGGAGCAACACGGCAGCAGATAACAACTTTACAGGAGGTTGCCAAGTCAAATAACTGCCAAATAGAAAGTTGGAAAAAATGAAATTATTGCTCTAAGTATGACAGGCTTTTTTGTAATCTTGTATTCATGTGCAGCCATGGTGTGTGCACTAAAATAGCAACTAATATTGCTGAACTAAAGCTATTAACTATACATTTGACCAACTGAAATAGAACACAAACATATGTATTATTATTAATAGACAAACAGGATATGATCTCACAAACCTCTGATTCAAGATCTTTCTCTAGAATATACACAAGGGAGTTCCCATCAATTATCAGCGCTAACTCAGCATCATCAAAATTTGGTGATTTCTCAATGTTTAATGAATTGTCATTAGCAATAACTCCAGTCAACTGGAAGTTTTGTATTCCACTTTCAGATGCTTGACCATTAGAGGACCTAAATCTTGAAGCGTCGCCATTGTGCAAATCTTCCACATTTTGCTTTCCAAAGTCAGCTGACTTAATTCCGAATTTGGCTTTAGCGTCAGCTAGAAGACGCCTGCATTCGATCTCTGAGGAACCATTTATGATAATCGAATGCATACCTTGAGTTAATAATCGACATGATAAACCAATCGATATAGCAGTTTCTTGCTTGTCCCCTGTGAGAACCCAGACCTTGATTCCAGCCTGACGGAGGGACTCAATGGCCTCAGGCACACCATCCTGCAACTTATCTTCAATTCCAGTTGCACCCAGAAGAGTCAAATCGCACTCTACAAGGGCTGCCGCCTGACGGAGCTTTGCCGATCTCTCTGTCATGGAGGTGCTAGCTTCTTCATACCTTTCCTGCCATTCACTGAATTCTTCATTGCTCAGGTACTTTGAACCAATTACTAAGGTTCGTAGACCCTCTGAGGAATAACTTGACAAATGATTTTCTGTAGTTTCTATAGTTTTGGCGTGCAGAGAATCGAAAAGTCCGTCATTGTTCTTGGTCTTCAAAATACTAAGCATTGAAGTGTCAGCACCCTTGACAAGAACTTTCACAGTGTCGTCAGGAAACCTTACAACAACAGACATTCTTTTTCTCACACTATCAAATTCATGCAGACCAAGAACATCCAACCTGTTTGTGACAATGAAATTGTTCCGTGAAATAGAGGTAGAAGATTGTCAACAGGTACAAAATGCATTTCATGGTCAACTGGGGCAGAAATTGAAGGTAGCTTAAATTGTTCTCATAAAGCAAAGAATGTTCTAGAATTTACCTTATCCTCTCGCCCTGAACATCTATAACAATGTGGCCAGTTGTTCTTTCAACAAGCTTGTATCCGTAAGCAGAAGCTGCAATTACTAAGGCCTGCTCATCAGGTGATTCGCCCTGGTAATCAATTGCACCAACCTCACTTACTTCATTGGTCAAATCGGGAGAACCTCCAGTGCTAACTGGAATGACAGTATTGCATGCAGCCAAAGTAAGGAAAAAATCATGTGCTGCGAGTCTTTCCTCCCCAAACAATGGTTGTTTCAGAAGTGCCAAGAGTAGTGCATCAACATTAATTTCTGACTTAGGCCTCCTGTCATGCTGTCTCGATGATTCTGCAGAAGGATACAAACTTAAGCATGTATAGGTACACGATTAAATACCAGTGTCTTAACTAGTTTCAAAGTTTCATTTTCAGTCATGGGAACTAGAACTTGAACTTTCGCTGCTTTAAGCTAACTAAATTAAGTACACCGGGTAGTAATTCAGCCTGGAGAAAAGTGGGTCAACTTGCATAAACTAATCTATCACCAATCATCAAAGTTTTATTAGTATTAGTTAGCATAGGAAAGAAAGGCTGGTCTAAAACAGAAAAAAAGAGCTGCAAAAGAGATTTATAGAGAAAAGATAGCTAACTTGCCTGCAATTGTTATTTCATGCAATGATTCACTAGTGATCTGCAAGGAGCTCCCATAATTCCTCCCGTAGATGCTGGCTTGCTGAAATTCCATCTTATTTTGAGTCAAGGTACCTGTTTTGTCAGAAAATATATACCGTATTTGGCCTAAGTCTTCATTGATATTCAAGGACCGGCACTGAAATCTTGAACCCGAACTACTGTCATACATCCGAGTATCTCCAATCATGAAGTATGACTGACCCACTCTAACTAGCTCCATGGTGATGTATAATGATATTGGTATCATTATCTGAAAGATAATCACAGAACTCAAGAAGGAGAAAAATATCTCCAATGCAAGGCCATAGAACTCAAAATCCTTTCTGTTTTCCCGGCCAAAGGTGAAGTACTTTTTCCTGTAGTATGGTAGTGCATCAAGGTTTTTAGTATTTTTATATAACCATACACCCATCCCTGTAGCAACAACTGAGCATGTGATCAAGAGGAAAGCTGATAACCAAAGGGTTTCCCTGTTCATGTAACTCTCTAGATTGCTGCTCTTTGAACGAGATATTGTACTGTTTAACATAGCTTTTGTCTCCTGACCAGCATAGACGACTACCCCGATAATCCATTCTGTGTTTTTGAGCTGGCACCCACGCAATACAATGTTGGACTGGCCAAGCGGAATCCTCTGACTATTCAACTCCATGGTAGCTGTAAACTCATAGATATTTCTGTTAGGCTGCTCACATTTGATCAAACCCAAAAATGAGCTGTTGGATATCATGGAAACAGTTTCCTGGCGAGCATACCTTGTTTTCAGGTTTGACTCGCCATCCAAATTCATTGTTTGGATGTAAGCTATACCATTTGGATCACTTGTACCCAGCAGGACCATATCACATGGCATTGTTTCATTGGAATGAATTTTGACAACCTCCCCTGCACAAATGTTTTTCCATTTTTTTGACCGAAAATCACCATGTTGAAGAACAAGTGCCTCTCGGTTATTTTCATTCCTGTCTGATCTGTGACGACGCCAGTCTTCATAACCATCTTTTATAGCAGTCACAAACAACACAAAAAGTAGCGGGAACAATGAAGCGGTCCTTCCAAACACAGCTAAGGGAGGTAGCTGGTTAAGAGCAGCAATAACTAGGAAGTATACATAAGCCAGCCGGTGGAACTGGATGAAGAGGTTCTTAGGCAGGAAAGTAATCAAAGTATACTTGCTTGTCCGAATCTCATTTCCTGTAAATTCATATCGGTCGTTTGTTCTGTCGGGATCATTGATGTAAATTAGCCTTGGGTCATGCTCATGCTCAGATGAAAACAGGTCTTCAAAATGCGAGCTCTTATTCCTGCCCCTCGGGGGTCGATTTGGTTTCTCCTGGGAGGAAGATACTACTCCGACCTCTAGGGATGATGGAGAACGCTGCATCTCCATTACACCACCCCAAGAAACCTTCCGCTGCCTCTCCTTCTGAGAGCATTCCACCGAGAGACGATGGAAGAAATGTGAATCAGCAGACTGGAAACGTTCTGCCACCCTGCTCACATCAGATTCCTCCGTACAATGCCTTGGTACGGCATCCCCTTCATCCACAAGGTTAACAGAAGCAGTATCGCAATCCTCGTACACTGAGGAAGAGAATGAATCAGCACGGCAGAGGCAGTTCAATGAGCCCACCGATGACCGAGCAGGAGCCGAATGCTTTGAAGGTGAGTCTGCACTTCCGGATGATGAGAGGAGCAAGGGATCAACGGTACTCATATATAACTGCCGTTTCCCAGCCCATGCATCATCCCAGTAAGCAACCAAGTTACTAGAAGGGCGAGTTCACACAGAGGACTTCAGCACACCGTGTGCTGCACACATCTCATACTTGACGATTCTGCACCATGGACACCTCGAAGACCACAGATTTCTTCAGCTTACTGAAAGAAAAGAGAGAGTTGGAGTTGAATTTTTCTCAGCTCATGATTATTGTGAGATGGACAGGTGATTAAAAATTGGAGCATGATAACAACAAGCTAATATTACCCAAAGCTGAGTTAAGCATTACAACGAGCTTGAGTTGAATGCAGGTAACTTAAAATAGAGCAGGTAAATTAGCACGAACGAAAAAAGCTTCATTAAACCCCAGAAAAGAAATGGCACCACTTGCGGACTTGCCCCCTCAACAACTAATACGAAACAGAGCAGGGAGTTTAGGTCGCGGAGCTAGTAAATCCCTCACTAACTCTCTAATCTCCGAGCTATACCTCGAAGCTGGATCAAGCAATCAGCGACGCGTCCAGCAAAGAGAGAGAGAGAAAAAAGAAAAAAAAACAGAAGAAAAAAGATCTCAGATCGTGCCAAAGGGAGACAGCCGGGGGACCAGACAGAAACAGGACACGCACCAAAAAGGAGGCCTCCGGATCGGACCAAGCCAATGCCGAGCGGAAGAGGCTCGGCCCTGGAGGCGCTGGTTGCGGAGCGGGGCGGGGCGGGGTCGGCGGATCCGCGGCGCGCTTCCGCGGATCTGACGGCGCGGCGTTGGCAGCGGAAGCGGAAGTAGGGAGCTCCCGCGGTGGGATCCGGCGGCGGTTGGCCTAGGGTGTGGACTCTGGAGGCGCCGACGGCGAGGAGGAGGAGGATGAGATGGAGGAGACGGCGGGGGTGTGTGGTGTGGGAACTCTTTTTTCCTTTGTTTTTTTCTTTTTTGCGCGCTGGCGAGCAAGATCGGGGAGGAGAGGAGGAGAAGGTGGTACGGCGCGTAGGCGTAGTGGTAGACGGGTGGAGGAGCGCGAATTATTCGCCCAATCTACCTCTGATTTCTACGATCGGAGTACATTGCATTTCTCGGATATTCCCGTTCTGCCCATGGGGCCTCCGGGGTTCTGCTTTGGCGGTAAATATCTCGACCTGCTCAATCTCTTTCACTTCAACAAAATTCCCAGGCCCCAAGCAAAAAAGTTCAACAAAAATCCCTACAACACCTCGTCTGCCCTTATTATCATTTTTCCAAACAACTTATCTTATACTCCCTTCTTCTTCTTTTTTTGCGGGTATTATACTCCCTTCATACGGAAGGGAGAACTAATTAGTTGAAAAGTTATTACAATCGTTTGTTACACCAATGGTTATGCATAGTGAAAAAATGTTAAAAATATATTATTAGACCCGTTATCAAAATTAAATTACGGACCATCATATTGGCATGCCTACTGATATTAGACATCATAAAATTATCCGTAAGCTTGATGGTGCTAATTGTTTCCTCTTTGATATCAACGAGTGTGACATGTCAAGATTTTTATTTACAAAGAAGAAAGGCACAACCGCGAGTCAGTTTTTAAATTTATCATCATTTTTTACACTATTACTAATTTGTTTGCTTGCTAGCTAGTGTTGCTTTCGTTTGTGTCACTACCTACCAAATGTTGAGTCAAACTATTGTCATGGTACAGCCATGGCTTCTAGCAAACCTTGTATAACTGTGTTATTTGCTTACTCAATCATTACCTAGTATGCATAGGATTCGTAGAGTCGGTCGATGCCATGTTGTTACCTTAGTTACCTTAGTTTGCTGGGATCCGATGGATTATGAGACTATGTTCAGATTATGTTTGAGTAATATATTTGATTCTCCTCTTTTATATTTATGTTCTTGAGTAATTCTTGCATGTTCTCCGTTGCTATTTATTGCTTTGGCCAAGTAGTAGGTAGTGACTCCAAGAGGGAGCGTTATGCATGATTGTGGGTTCATGCCCCCTGATGAATAGCTTGAGTGACAGAAACATAAGTTTAGGGGATGTGTTGTTGCCACAAGGGAGAAAATAATGGTGCTTGTACCTGCGGGTGCAAGGATTGTTTACTTTACGCAAAGTTCTTTAATGCAGTTGTTTGTTGCTTTGAGTTTACACTTTGGGTGGGATTCGCAACTTAATACCAGCGAGATGTTGTGGATACATATCTCAAGGTGGATGATTAGTAGGTAGATGCAGATGGATTTCGGTCTACTTGTCTTGGCGTACCGCCCATGCTTTTGAGCTTCTTCCTTTCTTTATAGCATAGTTAGCATTGGTTTGCGCACATAATCCTGTCAATTGCCCAGCTGTAATGTGTTTACCTCGCATGGCTATTTTATCGTCTTTTGGGAGAGAGACATCACTAGTGAACATCATGGGATCCCGGTCCATATTTCCAATATTGTTTACACCCACTATTTATTTTCTGCTTTATTTACCTTTCCGTTGCTATCACCATCATTATTATCCCGTGCGTTTGATCCTTTGTAAACAACAAGGCCGGAGGGATTGACAACCTCTCTGAACTCATTGGGAGCAAAGTTATCTGTTGTGTGTGCAGGTCCACGTCAACCGCCTAATTGTTGGCGCCGTTGTCACCTTCCCGTCGTTGTTGGAGTCCTACTGGAGAGAAACCTTGGTATCTTCACCGAGAGAAATTTGCTGCTGTGTACATCTCAACCTTCCACTTTGGGTAACCAACGAGGGGCGAGAAGCCATCAGACACGCGTCAAGCGGTTGCATCGGGTCACTTCAGTCGTTTTACCCATCGGGATCGCCACCAATAAATACCCCGCACCTACCCGCCATTTCGGGTTGGCTGCTCCACTGAAGATTCTAAGACATAAGCACTGTGAGAATCCCAAGAGAAAACTCGAGAGAAAACCAAAACCCAAGTCTGAACTGAGTTGAGAAATTCACAGGGACTTAGGTCGAGAATAGCCGATCCTTTTATGTTGGAGAACTGCAAGTCTCCTAGACGGTTAGGCGTCGCCTGTCAAGCAGTCGAAGAGAAATTGTCGCTGTTGAAGGAAGTTTGTAAAGGTCTCGGAGATATCATGAATCATCTACCATGAGTGAAAACTAGACAAGCTCGAGGAGTTTGTTGCAGTGGAGAACAGGACGGAGAGAGTTTTGCTCCAGGTGTTCAATCACCATGTTGGGATTCGGAGTAGAAAACCAAAAAAATCGGCACTACGAAGCCAAACCCAAGAACGGATCTAGGAAGATGCAGACAAGGATAGCGATCTTATTACCTTTTGCAACCGTTCAACGGATGCACTCTCGCAGCGGAAGATGTTGACGGAGAGTTGGAGAAGCTTGAAGAAGAACAATCCCACGAACAGATCTAATCCACGTGAAGTCCCTCGAACAAAGATCGAACGCACGATCTCTCTACGTTGATCCACACGTACGGTGTAGATGATCCGGGAGGGCTCCGCCGTCCAGAGCTCGGCTCCACCGGAGTAGAGAGGAGGGAGGAGCAGCCCTTCGGGGTTATGGTGGATATTAGATCTAAAGAGAAAGAGAGAGGGGGCATCCCTTCGGCAAAGATCAATCTAATTGTGTGTAGAAGGGGTGCCCCCATCTCATATATTTTTTGGGGAGGGGGAGGGGAGGCCACCTTGGAGGAGGGGGCAGCCCTAGGGGGTGCGTCCTAGGGTTTCCCCTCCCTTAGGGTTGCACCAAGGGGGGGAGGAAGCTTCCTTTTTTTTTGAGAAAATACGACCCCCTTTATTGCTCTACTGAAATATTCAAACTTATACAAGAATCATGGGGATTTGAAAGCCACATGTGGCGCCCCTGGGAAAGTAAACTAGAATATAAAGCTATCTTACGAGCATCTAAATTGACTTTAAGAAGAGTAGTAGAGAAACAGCAACGATCAAAGTTCTCCCTCCTGGAGTTGATCTCATGAATTACAGACCTATTAGCACCTCCCTTCCTGTCCTCGATATCACTAATAACACGTTTGTTATCTGATATAATGATCATCTTCTGGACTCCCAGATCTTCGGCTAGAGCTTGAGCTTCACGTCATGCAACTGTATCGAGGATGTTTGCATCCGTTAGACCCGGTATGACGAGGGCCGAGGAGCCCAAGTACCTTCCCTCCGAATTTTTGCAGATCGCCGCAACTACACCTGTCGTACCATCTTCAGAAACGAGGCGGCAGCTAATCAAGGAATCATCAACAAGAAAGATGGGTACACTCCCAACCGCCCCTGTTATCGCATGCTGAGCGGGTGTAGCATCTGATATGGGCCGATTCTTCTTCTGGTTGATCTGGCCGATTTCTGCGATGAACCTGTTCACAAAACCGTTCGTGGCCATAGGACTTTGGAAGATAGCCTCATGTATGGCCTTGCGCCGCGTAGTCCATATGGCCCAAAGAGTAACCACAATCCGAATAAACCGATCCTTAGATACTGACTCCTATAGCTGGAACAACCAAAGCTTTGGTTGGGGTATGATATTTTCTAAAATTGCATCCACGATCTCATCATCTTCCAATGCCCAAACACACCTGGACATAGAACAATACAGAAGCGAATGGTTCCAAGAATCCGGCATCCCGCATAAAGAACAACAATCCGTCGAACTCATATTTCTGTGATGCCGGACATCTTCCGTTGCTAAAGAGAGGGGAGAGGAAGCTTCCTGGAAGCTCCCTCCCAGGCGCCTCCCCCTCTTGGGCCCCTTTGGCCCATGTGCTCCCTCCTCACTTGGGCCTTCCAAGTGAGTGGGAGCCCATTGATATTATATTCAATATATTAATCCCAAAACCTTTTGGAAATACATAATAAATGAATATTAAATATATCTAGACCAACTCGGAACTTTTCCGGCCCTCCGATTTTACCCGGTTTTCTTAAAACTCTTCCCGGTACCTTATCGGGTCTCCGAAATGATTTCGGTTTTCTCATCGATCATAACCCGATCACTCCGAGACTTTTGCGGTGTGATAAATACATGCTCCTATCACTCTAGTACTCAACAAATCAACTACCCTTAAGTGTGTGACCCCATAAGTTTGGTAGGATACGGACATGAACCGGAAACTTATTTTCCCGTGGAACAATAACCGATAGCGGAGCCATGGACACCCATAAAGGTTCCCACACCTACACGAATATAAATTCGAGTGAACCATAAGCTTAACATGCCAGTCCTATTTGCTTCACGATACTATACAAAACCTGGGGTGAGATCTTTTAGGTATCCGCATGATTAACCATTAACCATTATACCAAATCATCCTCCTTATTGTTTTGTTCCATTTTTCTCGTTTAGTATTTCGGTATCCCTTGTGATCAATTCACAGTGTCTGGCCAGACAATGTTGGAAACCATAATACCGAGAGGGCCCAAATAAGTATCTCTCCATCGTAAGAGGAGCAAATTCCCAACTCGAATCGTTAAGTCCCTTGACACACTTTCAGGTGTGAGTGATCAAAGCCGTTATTGCCACGCCTGTTATGGGTGGTGTTGGGACAGAGTCAAAACCCACCCTCCGGTATGAAGTTACGAAACATTCTTATGGTCATGAAGGACACATGCAAATTAACTTTAGATGATTTTACTTATAACATGGAAACGATGTGATCTCAAAGTAAATCATACAATTGGGTCGGTTCAGCACCCTTGTTCTGACAACAATGTCTTCCCATGTGTTACCGACATTTTCAATGCCCTATGAACAGGAAAACATGTCATCCATAACACACGGGTTAGTCCTAGAGGCAGACTAAGAACACTTTGTGTTTATACTCCACACCTGCATATGGGTTTTCCTCCGAAGGCAGTTAACATGCTACTTGGCAAACCTCCGCATAGGCCATCGCAGTTATAGCATATACATATAAACATTAATAATGAACCTGGAATTATAATAATACAATTTATTATTGCCTCTAGGGCATAATTCCAACAGTCTCCCACTTGCACTAGAGACAATAATCTAGTTACATGATTTGTCTAACACCAATGGCACTACGGTGTTCTTCATGCTTTGCGAGTGGTAGAGGCTTCGTCAACGGGTCTGACACATTCAGAGTCGTATCAACCTTGCGTATCTTTAAGTACCCGTCTTTGATGAAATGATGAATAAGGTGGTACTTGCGTTCGACATGCTTGGATTTCTGATGAGCCCTTGGCTCCTTTGCTTGAGCCATTGCGCCAGTGTTATCACAGTATAACTCCAACGGGTCTCTCGCCCTTGGGACGACATCAAGCTCGATGATGAAGTTCCTAATCCAAATGCCCTCCTTAGCTGCTTCTGAAGCCACAATGTATTCCGCCTCCGTTGTAGAATCCGCGACGATATTCTGCTTGAAACTTTTCCAGCTTATTGCTCCACCATTTAATGTAAATACATAACCTGATTGAGATTTGAAATCATCATGATCAGTCATGAAGCTAGCGTCCGTGTAACCTTTTGCAAGGAGCTCTTCATCACCTCCATACACGAGAAACAACTCTTTTGTTCTTTTGAGGTACTTGAGTATATTCTTGACAGCAGCCCAATGAACCAATCCAGGGTTGCTTTGGTATCTGCTACAAGCACTAAGTGCAAATGAAACATCTGGTCTGGTGCACACCATGGCATACATGATCGATCCAATGGCTAAAGCATATGGATTCTTACTCATCTCTTCTCGTTCTGCAGCCGTCTGAGGCGACTGACTTCTACGAAGTACTGTGCCATGTGACATTGGGAGATTGCCTTTCTTTGCATTATCCATTCTGAAACTTTTCAGAATCTTGTCAAGGTACGTGCTTTGGCTAAGCGCTATAAAGCGTTTTGATCTATCTCGATAGATCTGGATGCCTAATACGTATGCTGCTTCGCCCATGTCCTTCATCAAAAAATTGTTTTTAAGTGACTCTTTCACTTCATTAAGAAAGTATTTATCATTTCCAATTAACAATATGTCATCAACATATAGTACCAGAAAAACTCTTGCGCTCCCACTTACTTTCTTGTATACACAAGATTCTTCTTCGTTCTTGATGAATCCGAAACCTTTTACGACTTCATCAAAACATGTATTCCAACTCCGTGATGCCTGCTTCAAACCATAGATGGCTCTTTGAAGTTTGCATACCTTACCAGCATCTTCTGGACTCACAAAACCTTCAGGTTGTATCATGTATACATCCTCCTCAAGATGTCCATTGAGGAAAGCTGTTTTGACGTCCATCTTCCATATCTCATAGTCGAAATATGCAGCGACTGCTAGTAAAATCCGAATAGACTTAAGCATCACTACGGGCGAGAAATTCTCGTCGTAGTCAACTCCTTGGACTTGTCGAAAACCTTTTGCGACAAGCCGAGCTTTGTAGACGGTCAAGTTTCCGTCTCCGTCTGTATTTCGTTTAAAGATCCATTTGCATTCAATTGGTTTGACACCTTCAGGAGGGTCTACCAATCTCCAAACCTGGTTTTGGTGCATAGACTCTATTTCGGATTCCATGGCCTTTTGCCATTCGGTGGAGGTAGGGCTCACCATCGCTTCATTATAGTTCGCAGGCTCATCGTCTTCCATTATGAATACTTCATTATGAAACCACTCTGGTTCAAGATGAAGTCTTGACGACCTACGAGGGGCAGTACTTGGCTTGATCAGAGTCACTGTATCTGGTATAGTGATTTGTGGCTCAGTCACGGGAACTGACTCCTGAACAATTTCTGGTTCTTTTCCCTGAGGGGCCGAAGATTCAATAATCTCATCAAGTTGTACTGTCCTCCCACTCACTTCTTTCGCGAGGAACTCTTTCTCGAGAAATACTCCGTGTTTTGCGACAAACACTTTGCCCTTTGTACGGTGGTAGAAGGAATATCCAACTGTCTCTCTTGGATATCCAATAAAGTAGCATTTGTCTGCTTTGGGGTCAAGCTTGTTTGGTTGTAAGCGTTTCACATACGCGTTACATCCCCAAATTTTAAGATACGACAAATCGGGCTTATTCCCGTGCCAAATTTCATATGGTGTCGTTTCCACAGACTTTGATGGGGCTCTGTTTAAAGTGTGGGCATCAGTTTCTAAAGCGTATCCCCAGAAAGATAACGACAGTTCTGTTAGGGACATCAAAGACCTTACCATGTCCAACAAGGTTCGGTTACGCCTCTCAGACACACCATTTCTTTGTGGTGTTCCTGGTGGAGTAAGTGGCGGAACAATTCCACGATCTCTAAGATGTGCGGTAAACTGATCGCTTAGGTATTCACCTCCACGATCAGATCGTAGAAATTTTATCCTTTTGTTCTGATGGTTCTCTACTTCGTTCTGAAAATCTTTAAACCTTTCAAAAGTTTTAGATTTATGTTTCATTAAGTAGATATACCCATATCTGCTTAAGTCATCAGTAAACGTTACGAAGTACAAACATCCATTGCGTGCAGCTGTACTCATTGGACCACACACATCAGTATGAATGATTTCCAATAGTTCAGTTGCCCGTTTTACAACTCCATTGAACGGTGTTTTGATCATCTTTCCCATTAGACAAGCTTCACATGTGTCAAATGAATCAATATCAAAAGACTTTAAAACTCCATCTTTATGAAGCTTCTCCATGCGTTTCTTTCCAACGTGACCAAGACGGCAATGAAACAACATGGTGGTATTTTCATCAGACAAATTTATGCGTTTAGTTTCTATGTTAAAGACGTCGTTTCTACAATCAAGATCAAGTATGAATAATCCACCAACCAGTGGTGCAAATCCATAAAACATTTCATTCATATAAATAGAAGAACCATTTTTCTCAGATTTAAACGAATATCCATCGCGTAACAAACATGATCCAGATATTATGTTCTTACACAACTCGGGAACAAAATAACATTTATTCAATTCCAATGTAAATCCTGTAGGTAGACGTAGAGTGATGACACCAACGGCTTTGGCGTTGAGATGGACACCGTTTCCGACGCGTATAATCATATCTCCTTTTTCCAGCTTCCTCATCTTCCTAAGACCCTGCATTGTATTGCAAATATGAGCAACCGATCCGGTATCAAATACCCAAGAGTTGGAATTGATGCTAGTAAACAAGACGTCAATAACATTTATATCCATTATACCTTTGCTGGATGGTCCAGCACGTGATTCTGCCAGAGTCAATCTTATCCTCTGCTCCATAGTGTCTCTTATGCGCATGAACGGCTGTGGGAATGATGCAAGGATGAGATCGGCAACAAAGTCATCGGATATATCAACTCCGAGAGGCCTAAGCTGCGAGATGTAGTCAACCATGGTGACCACATGATCCGTCATAGAACCATTCATTTCCATCTTGCACTCATACAAAGCTCGAGTGAGCTGTTGGCGTTTAGCCTTGAGCCAGTTCATAAACCATTTGTTTAGAGTAACAATAATTTCATAGATGGTTGAAAACTCAAAAGCATAGTTCAGATAACTGTCCATGTGCAACAACATCACTTGTCGCACATCGTCATAATCAGCTTTGAGAGAAGCATAAACAATTTTCTCTTCTTCAGAAGCATTCACCCTTGGAGGAGTAGGGATTTCCGCTCAAATCAAGTATTCTTTCTTAATCATGTGAAGGTTATCATCCAAGACACGTAGCCATTCCAGATAGTTATTTCCATTCGAATCCAAAATCAAATCTCCAAGTAATGCATCAAAATTAACGGGAGTGTCGGGGGCCATAGCTCTACAACGAAAATAAACAAGTTGATTTAGACATGGTTCAAAATTAATATGGCATTATTAACAATTTAATCAAATGTTCCCACTAAAACCAATATCTCTCTAAATTGAGCTTAGGGTATTCAAGATTCGGATTGATACATCTGCCACCGGTGTAACACTCAGCCATGGAGATGATCAACCCGGTAAGTCTAACTAAACCAATCATAACCGACTTATGACTCTTGTATTAGTCTTTCGACACTTGTGCTCCGAGCTCAGATCGGATAAGCTAGAACGTCAAGACAACCAAGCGATATTGCTGTGGACACAACTCAATCCACCCGCCTCTTTGTTACCTTTCCGTTGGTACTTGTGTGACACGACGCGCCTCAGGTGGCGTTTATTACAGACGGTTGCACGGTTTGGAGAGCACGAACTTCTTGATATTTAAAGAGAGATCATCCTATTAAAATTACGACTAGTACGCAATCAAAACATGCAATGAAAAGGATTAACATCACAGGCAGTTAAGTATGTGATATGGTATAGCCTTTTCTTTGAGAAGCTCCAAGCATCATGCTTTTCTTTCTTCATCTTCGTTTGGTGGAGACATCACCTCCACGTACGGCACGTTGTCGAGCATGTTGACGCATGATCATCATCTTCATGTAGATACTACAACCATTGCTAGCATCTATTCTACTAAATAAAACTTTACATGAAGTTTGGCACACATGCACAATAAAAGACAATCAGATGGCTCCGGCCATCATGCCGTACCATGACATGCAAGTCATGCAAATATAATCTTTACAAAATATAATCATCTCATGCAACAAGTTATGACGAAGACTATACCACATCACATGTTCCTGCAAAAACAAGTTAGACGTGTTCTACTCGTTTCTTGCAAGTTTTACGTGGCTACTAGGGTTTGCAAGGCAAAACGTTTTGCTATCTACGTAACCACATGAGACACAATTTTCAAGTTGCTAGATTAACATGCGGGGCGTATCAACCATGAGGTTACTATTTAATCTCATGACTCATGCTGAACTATCGACAATACGTGTGATCCCCGTGCTAGATCATCAATCTAACAAGCCCCTTTTGTCACACAAATTTCTCTACTCCAAAAGCAAGACCCAAAGCATATTCGCGCGACCAGCATACTCAGGAGCAGTATAGAAGGACCCCAAGGGGCAAGATGTTTGTAACAAAATCAAGCAATACAGGAGAGATCAACTTGTGCAATTTCGAGGGGAAGCAACCAAAAATTCAGTTTTAGATCTCTTATCAGAAAACCGCGCACAAAGAATTTTTATGCAATGCCGTTCTTCACTTATGAACTCTAGATCGAACCTGCATCTAGCACTAGACTAGCTCATGATACCGTTGTTGGGATTCGGAGTAGAAAACAAAAAAAATTTGCACTACGAAGCCAAACCCAAGAACGGATCTAGGAAGATGCAGACAAGGATAGCGATCTTATTACCTTTTGCAACCGTTCAACAGATGCACTCTCGCAGCGGAAGATGTTGACGGAGAGTTGGAGAAGCTTGAAGAAGAACAATCCCACAAACAGATCTAATCCACGTGAAGTCCCTCGAACAAAGATCGAACGCACGATCTCTCTACGGTTGATCCACACGTATGGTGTAGATGATCCGGCAGGGCTCCGCCATCCAGAGCTCGGTGCCACCGGAGTAGAGAGGAGGGAGGAGCATACCTTCAGGGTTATGGTGGAGATTAGATCTAAAGAGAAAGAGAGAGGGGGCAGCCCTTCGGCAAAGATCAATCTAATTGTGTGTAGAAGGGGTGCCCCCATCTCATCTATTTATAGGGGAGGGGGAGGGGAGGCCACCTTGGAGGAGGGGGCAGCCCTAGGGGGTGCGCCCTAGGGTTTCCCCTCCCTTAGGGTTGTGCCAAGGGGGGAGGAAGCTCCCTCCCAGGCGCCTCCCCCTCTTGGGCCCCTTTGGCCCATGTGCTCCCTCCCCACTTGGGCCTTCCAAGTGAGAGGGAGCCCATTGATATTATATTCAATATATTAATCCCAAAACCTTTGGGAAATACATAATAAATGAATATTAAATATATCTAGACCAACTCGGAACTTTTCTGGCCCTCCGGTTTTCTTAAAACTCTTCCCGATACCTTACCGGGTCTCCGAAACGATTCCGGTTTTCTCATCGATCATAACCCGAGCACTCCGAGACTTTCGCGGTGTGATAAATACATGCTCCTATCACTCTGGTACTCAACAGATCAACTACCCTTAAGTGTGTGACCCCATAGGTTCGGTAGGATACGTACATGAACCGGAAACTTATTTTCCCGCGGAACAATAACCGATAGCGTAGCCATGGACACCCATAAAGGTTCCCGTCCCTACACGAATATAAATTCGAGTGAACCAGAAGCTTAACATGCCAGTCCTATTTGCTTCACGATACTATAAAAAACCTGAGGTGATATCTTTTAGGTATCCGCATGATTAACCATTAACCATTATACCAAGTCATCCTCCTTCTTGTTTTGTTCCATTTTTCTCGTTTAGTATTCCGGTATCCCTTGTGATCAATTCACAGTGTCTGGCCAGACGATGTTGGAAACTGTAATACCGAGAGGGCCCAAATAAGTATCTCTCCATCGTTAGAGGAGAAAATTCCCAACTCGAATCGTTAAGTCCCTTGACACACTTTCAGGTGTGAGTGATCAAAGCCGTTATTGCCACGCCTGTTACGGGTGGTGTTGGGACAGAGTCAAAACCCACCCTCCGGTATGAAGTTACGAAACATTCTTTTAGTCATGAAGGACACATGCAAATTAACTTTAGATGTTTTTACTTATAACATGGAAACGATGTGATCTCAAATTAAATCATACAATTGGGTCGGTTCAGCACCCTTGTTCTGACAACAATGTGCTCCCATGTGTTACCGGCATTTTCAATGCCCCATGAACAGGAAAACATGTCATCCATAACACACGGGTTAGTACTAGAGGCAGACTAAGAACACTTTGTGTTTATACTCCACACCTGCATATGGGCTTTCCTCTGAAGGCAGTTAACATGCTACTTGACAAACCTCCGCATAGGCCATCGCAGTTATAGCATAGACATATAAACATTAATAATGAACCTGGAATTATAATAATACAATTTATTATTGCCTCTAGGGCATAATTCCAACACACCAGTCCCTCCAACCGAACGTAGCACTTTGCAGAGTGTGAACTTGTTTACCAAACATCGTCGTGTCAGGCTCGTTTTCCTTCTTGTACTTACTTTCAATATTTACTCGTTGCATGTTTGCCTTCGATGATTTCCTTCGCTACCAATCCTTTTGACCCATGCATGTCTTTCGATACTATAATTACTTCAAGATGCCATTAGTCCTTCGCAGTTTGCATGAATTCCTTCTAAGTTCCTTAGAATTTTTAGAAGTGATCATTCACCGCCTCCCCCTCTGATCATTCTTGAGCTTTCACCTATACGTAGGTACGATGAAGCCCCGCAGGAAGGATGACAACTCGACGAGATGCATCGATGCAGAGAAATGAAGACATCAACGAGAAGGATTAACTTCTTCGAGATGGACAACAAGAAACAGAAGATTCGTTAGATGGCGAAACCAAAACTTTACCCCTAGCACTAACTTTTAATTTCCGGGACGAGAATTCTTGTAGTGGGGGGAGATTTGTAACACCCTCAGTGTCAAGCAACAGTAATAATTTTGTTAATGATTAAGTCACCATGATTAGCAAGTCATTAATAAACCTTGATCATGCCTTATTCAAATTCAAACCAAATTGAATTGCCAAAAGCAAAGTGGAAATTAAAGTTAATCCAAAAATTGTGCAACCAATTTTATTAAATGCCTAATAATCAATAAATCATAATAAAATAGTAATGGGATTTTGTTACCTTGTTTAAATATTTTAAGCAAATCAAAAAATTCCCAATCCACCCACTACAAGAACCTTTTTAAAAAGAACAAAATCCAAATGATTTTATTTTAAACCCAAACTTTTTGTAGCAATGTTAAACATTGCAACACTTTTATTGATAATGATTGCACATTTTTTTAAATCCATTTGCTAGCCAAAACTAAATGGAACAAAAAAGAAAAGGGTAAAGCAAAAACAAGAAAAGGGAAAAGATCTAATATTCGCTCAGTGCAAATCCAGCCAGGCCCATCCCACCCCGCTCCTCTCTCCTTCTTCCTCTGTACATTTAGTGGCAGGGGTGTGCGTGTCGGGCATCCCACGTCTGCCATGCCTGCAGCCGCCATGGCGCCCATCTGGCGGCTCGCCGGCGGGGATAAAACCCTGAGCCCCCCCCAGCGGAACCCTAGCCGTCAAGTTCCCCTCTCCCCCTCACGCCCCTTCTCTCCCTGCTACTCCCAGCACCTCCCGAGTGCGCCACCGTGGACGTGCCGCATCGATCCCGCGGCCCCCGGTCGCCTCTCGCCTCGCCGACATGCCGTAGACGTTCACCATAAACGGCTACATCCTCCCCTACATCGCATTCGAGCCGGGGATTGCTGCATCGACCCCCTCGACGACGCCTTCCTCCACGGATGCCGAAGATCGCCGTCTCCATTGCCCTTGCTACGAAACCTCCTCGAGCTGCTACCGCCCCCTACAACTCGCTGTGAGCTTCTCTCTCATTCCCCTCGGCCCATTTTCCCGATTACGTAGCCGTAGACCACCCGCCATCGTTGTTCCCGTACCCGCTGTGGTCGCCATTCGCGCCCGCCCGTGCTCTGCGCCTGGCCGTGCTCAGCGCACACGCATGCCCTCCTGAGGCCACGCCCCTGCCGACTTCTGGCCACGACCATCCATGGTTGTGCGTGTTGCTGTGTGATGTGCGTATGTATGGTGTGTGCGTGCGTGTTGAGTGTGTATGCGTGCAGGTTGTGTGTGTGCGTGACAGCCGCCGGCTGGCTCCGGCGCTGCCGCCGGCCGCGTCCAGAGCGCCTACCCGACCGTGGCTGCTGCAAGCTGCTGCTCTACTGCCACGGCTGGTGCTACTGATGTCAGTTTTCTGCTGCTGCTGAAATTCAGTTTTTGCTGAGGTTGTACTACCCCCATTTGTTAGCAACTAAACCAACAACAAATAGCAAGTAAACAATGTGTAAATTGGGAAAATTTAATATGTGCAGATAGTAGGCCTAACTACCTTTGATTTGTTCCATTGGACTAATTTCAAATAACTTGAGGATTAAATCCTATAAAAATTACAAAAGTCAGATTTATGTTCATTGAAAAACAGTTAAGTCACCATTACAAGTTTAGAGCAAGAGTTAGTCATACTACATGGATCTTTCATTCCATCTAAGGGCATGGCATGATAGTACCCTTGTTGTAGTGCAAAATGCCTATTGGAGGTGTCTCCATTTGAGCCATAGATAAATGCCAATCATCAAGCAAAGTTAGTATCTTTTAACATTCTCTGGATTTGACATCAAGTAGCACTTTTCCAACAATATTTAATTAGGCAAATGAACTTTATCATGGCTGAATTCTGTACCAGATTGTAGATCAAAGATAGCTGATGGAAATGGATATAGGGCACTAATTTGTCAGAGGCGCAGAACACTGAACTGTAGCCTCTCAAAAACAGCTAAGTGTTGATTTAGAAACAAGAATCCCAGACTTAGCAAAAATTCAGTGGGTTTCAAAATCAATGTCTATGACAAGTGGGCCCTAGCCTTTTTAATCATAAGAAATGTTTTATTTAAATATATTAACTCTGAGTCACTGACATTGGGGCCCCACCTGTCAGTTTGACTGGTCAATATCCCTGTTGTGGATAATGTTGATTTATTTAATAAAAGTAATTCTAAAATTATTTAAGATGATTTAAATCTTTAAAAATCAATACCTTTTAAACCATAATTCAGATAAAAAACTTTATACATGAAAGTTACTCAGAATAATACAACGAATAAGAACACGCTATTCGTATGTCCACCCCCCTATAACATACTGAACACGAGACTTTCCCCTCCAGACCGTCTCTCTGGTAATCACCCGGAGCCGGTAAAATGTCCGGTTGAATTCTCGTCTCGTCTGCAACGTGTAGTACCGCGTTAGTTCACCTCTAGCTTACTGTATTGGCATGTCTTGTATTTGTATTGCTATTATTGTTGTGTATTTATTGTTTCTTCCCCCTTTCTTCTTCGGTAGACTCCGATACTTCCGCCGATGACACCACCGAGTACGAATACTACGTCGACGACCGTACCCCTACTACCGAGCTTCCACGCAAGCAGAGCCATTCTCCTTCCCCAGATATCGCCTATCTTTTGCGTACATTTCTTGCACAAGGCATTACTGCTGCTGCTATTACGTTAATTCCTATTCGGTTGCATAGCATGTTTTTGTCGCCCCTTGATGTGCCTTCCTTTATCCTATGCTAACTATTATAATTATGCAATATTCAGCAGTTGGTCCTGCGCATTGTTAGTCAACTAGGATTAGATAGCGGGCCGTGATCTCTCTGGGGAGTGAATGCGGAGATATTTATTATAACTGCAACAGGTACGGTACAGAGCAGACACCCAAGGGAGCCTACAATGGGAGACTCTGTCGAGTCGCTTCAAGTTTGACTTACAAGTGGAGGGACTCGTATTTCACTCTCGTCGCCGGCTCGGCAGCGTAGCATCACCGGGGTGATACGAGGATATTCCTCATTAGTTCATTCCCACTGTTGTCTCGGTCGAACCACTTCAAGTGTACCATCGAGGGTGATTTCTACTGGTTTCACTTGATGGTAGGCACCCGACTCAACTGGTGTCCTTCAAGGTAAGTAGTCAGGCGACCCAACGGTGCTCGTGAGAGGTATTGTATCGGGACGACAGGACAGGCAGATACCATTGTGGGCCTGGTCCTTGCTCGTTGGCCGTGAGATACCAAACCACGAAAGTCGAGCTTCTCTAGGAGCACATGCGAGACAGGGTAAGGAGACGGTTCATCTTGTTGGTAACCGCGTGCTTTGACGGGACGACAGGGCAAGCATCGATGTACTGGTGGTCCTGGCTGCTGTTCGTTGTCCATTGTGTTAATTAGTCGGGCAACGATAACAGTTGACCCGCGAGATAATAAAATGCTTAAATGGTTCGATGGATGACTTGAGAGGCCGCAAAGGCTTGTACGCACTACCTTCGCGTGGGATAAGGAGTTATGGGCTCCCCTGCGTCGTAGTTCATTCGAAATCTCTATAGATGTTAGCAGTACCGTGGTCTGCGCCGGGAAGTGGTGTCTTCTTCGCTCGAGCGTGTGGTATTTGCTTTTGCTTGGCCGGCCAGCCACACACCGTGCAGGAGCGTGAAGTGTGAGGGTCCTAGACCCCTGATCGCATAGTATTTAGTCCGGCGGATGGCCTCTCTGCTGAGCCTAGGATGGGCTGCGGCGTGTCGGATAGCCTCGATGGGGCATTCCCTAACAAGGTGTACGCCACCCTGGAGATCTGAGCGTGCAGGCTTAACAGTAGTGCACCCCTGCAGGGAGTTTAATCTATTCGAATATCCGTGTCCACGGTAACATGACTCTTTATGCTAAAGCCAGATCCTACTACTACTACAAATTATTACAAGTAACCTTTTGGTTCCGGTTTTCTTCCTCGCAGGGAAGTCAAGGAAGGGATCTCGGAGGCATTGATAATTATTACAACTTACTATTATTCAATGCTGCATCAACTTATGCTGCATTGTTATTACATTCATGCTATTATAACTGTTGGCTATTCTCTTCCCATGCCGCAAGAATCATCGGAAGATGCTAGTCTTCGGTAGGCCTAGCTTCTCATCCTTATTCTGACTTTCTACCATTCAGTCCACTATATATAGCCTCCTCTTTCCATTTGATACAAATACATAAATGCTTAGTAGCGGACGTAAGACTCGCGGGTATGCTAGATACTCACCCTTGCTTTCCCCCTCCCCTTTTTGTTTTGTATACACGACTGCTGCAATCAGACGCGAGGCGTCCAGCAGCAGGAGATCCCCGATGCCGACCACCGCAACGTGAAGATCCCCGATGCCGACCACCGCAACGTGAAGATCCTCAATGCCTTCTATGACATGGAGACCCCCGACGACCAGGAGTAGTTTGGAGGTTCCGAGGCAGGAGGCCTTGCCTTTACGATCGTTGTTGTTTGTGTGCTAGCCTTCTTAAGGAAAATCATGCGCACCTTGTGTCTGTACTCAGATACTATTGCTTCCGCTAACTTTGTGCTCTCGAGCTGTTGTATTCGAGCCCTCGTGGCCCCTGGCTTGTATTAAACAGCTTGTATTATTTTTATTATTAGAGTTGTGTTGTGATATCATGTCGTGAGTCCTTGATCTCGGCCGTGTATCTTGCGTGTATGATTACTGTACATGATCGTAAATTGGGGGCGTCACATTTGTGTAGTTTTCTAAAATAATCACGGTTTGCCAAAAATACGACACCTATCACTAATAGGCTCAAGCTCTTGGCACCAAAAGTCCAAACATTACTCAAATCAATACCTCAAAACTATTGCAAGTTGCTACTACACTTATAATAGCAACCTCAATTACATACTCATGCAAGACACACAACTCAGTGCAACAGACCAACTCTCTAGATAAGATAAGCATGATAACTCAAGAGAGTTCCAAAAGCAACCAAAATAAAAGCTCTTAAAAAATATAAGCATGAAAACTAAGAGCTAATCATGACAGTAGCTACAAAAAGATAAAGAACACACAAAAAGATAAGCATGCAAACCTATGCTGTGTTCTATGATGAAGTGGAGCATGTTTCTCTCCCAAACAATGAAGGCTAGGGTCCAACTTGTTATTAACAACAAACAAAACTAAAAAAATATAAAAAGTAAAGAGCGAGAAACTCCAAGCATAGCACATAACACATGAAGAGATAAAAATATAGCATGCAGAAGGACGACCTGATTATTGTTGATGGAGAAGGGGATGCATGGGGGCATCCCCAAGCTTAGACGCTTGAGTCACCTTGGATATTTCTTTGGGGTGCATGGGGGCATCCCCAATCTTGAGCTTTTGACACTCTCGGATTTTCTTTCATCATTTTCCTTCACATACTTCAAAACTCCCTTCATACGAAACTGATCATAAGCTGATTAGAGTGGTTAGTACCCTTAAATAAATAATTTTCCTCTACTGGAAATAAAGATTTTCATGAATAGCTACTATTTCTCTAGATTTACAAAAAGTTTTTGCAAAGAAAAAGCAAGCTTAAGGTTTGAAAAATGGAGAAAAACGCAAAACGTGGCAGAATCTGTGAAAAACAGACCAGCAGGTAGTAAATAATTTTTTTGGGGTACTTCTGCAATTCAAATAAAAAAACTCAGAACAGACGCCATAAAGCTAATTGTATAGAGCATACTTTCAAAACAATTCAGATCAAAAAGATGATCTGGTGATTTATAATGAATTTTTTCATCAAGCATACAAAATCTGTTTCTGGACAGCATGTCACAACTTTTGAACTTTCTTGAAATCGGAGGCTAAAACTTGGCACAAAGCTTGAAAATAAAGATACAATGATGTTTCTACAGTAGTAACAAGCATCAAGACCACTAAAACTGAAAGTAAATTTTTTTGGGTTGCCTCTCAATAAGCGCTTTCTTTTATGCCTCTTAGCTAGGCATGGTGCAAGAAGATCAAGTTTTATCAACTCCAAAAGAATTACTTGCCCGTGTAACGCACTCATAAGGTAACTTAATCTTCTTTCGAGGGAAGTGTTCCATTCCCTTTTTGAGGGGGAATTGGAATCTAATGGTCCCTTCTTTCATGTCAATGATAGCACCAACGGTGCAGAGAAAAGAACGTCCCAAAATAATTGGACACGAGGGATCACACTCAATATCCATGACAAGAAAATCAATGGGAACATAATTATCATTGACAACAATAAGAACATCATCAATCCTTCCTAAAGGTTCTTTACGGAAGAATCAACAAGACGAACACCAAGAGAACATGGATCAAAAGGTTTCAATTCAAGCATATCATACATTCTTTTGGGCAAAACGGAGGCACTAGCTCCAACATCACATAAGTCAAAGCTAGACAAATTATTCAATTTGATTTTGACCATAGGATCCCAACCATCTTCTAGTTTTCTAGGAATATAAACCTCTAACTTGAGTTTCTCCCCCCTAGCTTTGATAAGAGCATTGGTAATATGCTCGATGAAGGCAATGTTAAGTGAACTAGTGTGGGGGTCTTTAGCCATTCTTTGCAGAAAAGTGATAACTTTAGAGAGACTAAAATTATCAAAATCAAGATCACTACCATTAATTAAAGTGGTGGTGATGTCATCTAATCTCATTCTCTTGGTAGTCTCTAAATTCATGGGACCTTCTTGTCTTAAAGTTGAGGTATTAGCATCACCATTGATAGGTCCATTAGGTGGACTAGGGATGTGTTGCCTGCTAAAAGTTTTGAGATCCTCAACAACTTTTATAGTGGCAATAGTAGTGTGTGTAGGAAGGCTCTTAATCCTATCTTCCTCTTCTTTTTATCTAGCCCATATATCCTTAAGTTTGGCTAGCATTCTAATGTTCTCATTAATTTGCACTTGAATAACATTCATGGGTGTAGTTTCTATTTCCTCAAGGGGAGAAGTTTTAATTTTAAGCATCTCTGCATCATGAGATATGTTGTCTACCTTAAAAGAGAGACTATCTATTTTTTCTAGTTTCTCTTCTACACTCTTATTGAAGGCCTTTTGAGAAGTGATAAAGTCCTTAAGCATTCTCTCTAATTCATAAGTGGAGTTTTTGGTGCTAGGATAAGTGTTGTTGTTCCCATAGTTGTTGGATGTGAACGGTCTAGGATTGCTACCAAAATTACTCCTGTAAGCATTATTATTAAAGTTGTTCCTAGAAATAAAATTAACACGAATTTGCTCTCTTTCTTGAGCAACCAAGGAATTCAAAAGAACATCATGAGGATCAATAGGAGCTTTCTTAGTAAGTAAAGACATAATCAAGTAAACCTTTTCATTTAAAGAGGAGATCTCCTCAACAGAGTTTACCTTCCTACCCGTTGGAGATCTTTCGGTGTGCCATTGAGAATAATTTTTCATCATCTCGTCCAATAGCTTCGTGGCAGCACCAAGTATAGTTGACATGAAGGTTTATCCCGCCACCGAGTCCAACAGATTACGCGAGGTAAAGTTTAATCCTGCACAGAAAGTCTAGATAACCATCCAAGTAGTCAAACCATGTGTAGGGAAATTCTTAACAAGAGATTTCATACGTTCCCAAGCTTGGGGAACGTGTTCATTGTCAAGTTGCTTAAAATTCATAATATTACTTCTCAACCGGATAATCTTAGTAGGCGGGTAGTACTTCCCAATAAAAGCATCCTTGCACTTATCCCAAGAATTTATGCTATTCATAGGCAAGGATTGAAACCACTCCTTATCTCTTCCTCTCAAGGAGAAAGGAAAAAAGCTTAAGTTTAACAATGTCACCATCTACTTTGTACCTTTGCATATCACAAAGCTCAAAAAAATTATTTAAGTGCAAAGCAACGTCATCTCCAGCACCGGAGAATTGTTCTTTCATAACAAGATTCAACAAAGCATGTTTGATTTCATAAGAAGGTGCTGAAGTGGCAGGTGGAGCAACATGAGTGCTAATAAAGTCAGTGTTGTTGTGACTAGTGAAGTCACACAACTTAGTGTTTTTAGTGGAACCCATAGTAACAGCAACAAGCAAGAGAAAAGTAACTATTTTTTGTGGTTTTTGGTATAGGACTCTAAATAAAAAACTAGAAAGTAAACTAACAAGACTAAAAAAAGGTAAAAGAGAGTGTGCAACTCCCCTATCTTGAAGATTGGAGTCTGATACGTCCCAAACGTATCTATAATTTCTGCTTGCTCCATGCATGTTTTGTGTGATATTGCTATGTTTTAGATACACTTTCATACACTTTTGATCATATTTGGATTAACCTATTAACTAAGTGCAACCCAGTGCTAGTTTCTGTTTTCTGCTATTTTTGTATTTAAGATTTCCCATTATTAAAAGTTCTCAGAAAATTCCGAGAAAAATATATAAAAATCAGCGTTCTAGAAGAGTCCTCCAGCCGAAGGATGGGGTCAAGGGGTGGCCCCCAGCCCCCAGGCACCCTCCTGGAGCGGCCTAGGGTGGGGCCGCGCCGGGAGGCCGCCTGGACTCCTGGTGGCCCCCGGTGCCCCCCTTTGGCTCTTATTTATAATCCCGTCGCGAAAACCCTGATTCCAGAACCCTTTTCTCCACAAGCAATTCCGATCTCCGCCGCCATCGCCGACAAGCTTCGGGGGACCAGAATTCCTGTGCCAGCACCCTGCCGGGACGGGGAAGTGCCCCCGGATTCATCTCGATCGACGTTGCTTCCTCCCTCCATGATGTGGGAGTAGTTCCTCCTCGGGGCTGAGGTTTCTACCAGTAGCTATGTGTTCTTCTCCCTCTCCCATGATGTGATCTGCGTTGTGATCATAGGCTATGTTAATCTAGGGTGATCCCATGATATTTCCCCTTCCTCTATGTATTGTATTGATGTACTCACTTGATCTTATCTAGTATAATCCCCGAGACCATGGTGACAGCGGTCTATTGGACATGGGTTAGAAGAATATTTTCATGAGTGATTTCCTTTTTGTGAATTGATTGAAGATTGAGAGTCTCTTGGTGCTTGTCTTTGTCTATCCTTGAGATATGTTGTGGTGATTGTGGTACTCTCTTTGGATGGCCCCGGTGACATTGGGAAATCCATAGATGAGAACTACAAACTCTGAGGTGTGCTTTTGTAGCCCTACATAATTCTCGTCCTCTCTTCATCATAAAGGAATGACCTCCGAGTACGTCTCCAATGCATGTTTTAGTGGAAATATCATGTGATTAGACTATGTTAGTATGAAGCCTAGGCCTTGTTTCCACCATTGCAATATCGTTTGTGCTCACGTTTACTACTTGTTTTCTTGCTGCACTTTTTTATTACAGATTTGTATTACTTTTCTTTGCCTCACCTATCACCCATATTTTACCACCTCTTGGCCGAACTAGTGCACCTATACAACTCCTAGTAGTATTAGGTGTGTTGGAGACACAAGAGACTTCTTGTATCTTAATTGCAGGGTTGCTTGAGATAGAACATCTTCAACCTCTACTTCCCTGAGTTCGATAAACCTTAGGTCATGCACTTGAGGGAAATTGCTGTTGTCCTACAAACCTCTACGCTTGGAGGCCCAACATAGTCTACAAGAATAGAAGCATGCGTAGACATCAGAGTCCCCGGCAACGGCGCCAGAAATTTTCTTTATGGCTCGAGAGTTGTATTGATGAATTCTAGCCCCTTGTTGGTTACCCGAAGTGGAAGGTTGAGATGTAGCTAGTAGCAAATTTCCCTTACACGAGGACTGTAAGGTTTATCGAACCATGAGGACTCCGATGATCAACAAGAAGGTGGTGAAGCGAGCAACGCCCCGTCTGAATGATATTGCTCCCTTAACCTGGACCTGCACATGACACAAGTAAGTTCGATCCCAACGAGTATAGAGAGGTTGTCAGTATCTCCGGCCTTGTCGTTTAAAAAGGATCAAACGCATGGTGGAAATAGTTGCAACTGAACGGAAATAAAAGCAGTAAAGAGTTGAGGTGTAAACAATGGTGGAAATATGAATTGGGGTCCCATGATGTTCACTAGTGATGTATCTCTCCCAAAAGACGATAAAACAGCTAAGATAGGTGAACAAATTACAGCTGGGCAATTGAGAGAATTATAAACGCGCCGCAATGCTAACTATGCCACAAGAAAGTTAGAGGCTCAAAAGTATGGGCAGTACGCCAAGACAAGTAGACCGTTTATTCATCAACATCTACTCACTAATTATCCACCTTGAGATATCTATCCAGAACATCTCGCTGGTATTAAGTTGCGAGCCCCACCCAATGTGTAAACCCAAAGCAACAGACAACTGCATTAACAAACTATGCGTAAGGTAAACAATCCTTGCAACTGCGGTTACAAGCACCGTTGTTTTCTCCCTGGTGGCAACAACACATCCCTAAGTCTCATGTTTCTGTGACTCAAGCTAGACATCGGGGGGGGGGGGGGGGGAGGCATGAACCCACAATCAAGCATGAACGTTACCTCTTGGAGTTACTATCTACTACTTGGCCAAAGCAATAAAAAGCAACGGAGATCATTCAAGAATTCCTCAAGAACAAAATATAAAAGGAGAACCAAATATATAACTCATCATGATCTAAACATAATCTCATAATCCATCGGGTCCCAGCAAACACAGCATAGCAATAGCAGGAAAATTACATAAGTGCCTTGATCATGTAGGGCAGCTCACAAGGGCTAAGAATTGAAGCACAAGATTGGAGAGAATACATCACATAGCTACTGGTCATGGACGCATGGTCCAAGGGGGACTACTCACGGCACATCCGGGAAGCACTCATGGTGGCGGAGAAGCTCCCGGAGGTCAATCCTCCCTCTGACAGGGTGCCGGGACGAGGTCTTCTGGTGCTCCCAATCTCGGGCTCACGACGGCGACGGAACAAAGGGGAAATTCGTGATGCGGGGTATCTTTTTAGGGTTTCTACATCGAGGAGGTAATATAGGCCGAAGGGGGGGCGCCAGGGGAGGGCCCCACCTCTCAGGCGGCCTCTAGGCGTGGCCCCAGCCCTGGCCGCGCCAGGTGGCCGCCTGAGAGGGGGGTGGCCCCTCTCCGGCTGCCCTTCGGTGTTCTGGAAGCTTTCGTCACGCTGATTTTTTATATAGTTTTCTTGGAATTTTTTTGGGCATTGTAAATATGGGTAAAAACCTGCAATTCACAGACAACAGCAGACCGAAACTGGCACTGGGTGCATTGAGTTAGTAGGTTAGTCCAAACATTTGTAAAAAGGTATGAAAGTGTAGCAAAACACATAGCAAAGTCACCCAAATAAGCATGGAACAAGCAGAAATTATAGATACGTTTGGGACATATCACCTTAATGTTCCACCGCCGCCGCGATTCCGATCTCGACATCGCCAGAAGAACCCGTCCCGGCACCCTACCGGAGGGATTATTGACCTTCGGAGGCCTCTCCATCACCATGCTTGCCTCTGTGATGCGTCGTGAGTAGTTTCCCTTGGACCATGGGTCCATGATCAGTAGCTAGATGATGTCTTCTTTCCAATCTTGTGCTTTAATGTTTAGCTCTTGTGAGCTGCCTATCATGATCAAGGCACATATGTATTAATTCCTACTTTGTTATGTTGTGTTTGCTGGGATCCGATGGATTATGAGATTATGTTCAGATTATGATGAGTAGTATGTTTGGTTTACCTTTTTATTTTAGTTCTTGAGTAGTCTTGCATGTTCTCCGTTGTGTTTTATTGCTTTGGCCAAGTACTATATTGCAACTCCAAGAGGGAGCCTTATGCTAGATGGTGGATTCATGCCTCCCGATGTCCAGCTTGAGTGACAGAAACATGGGACTTGGGAATGTGCTATTGCCATTAGGGGTAAAACAACGGTGCTAATGATTGCGGTTATACGGATTGCTTACATTATGCATGAGTGTTAAGGCAGATGTTTTTTGCTTTGAACTTACAATTTGGTTGGGTTCACAACTTAATACCGACGAGATGTTCTGGATAGATATCTCAAGGTAGATGATTAGTGAGTAGATGCTGATGAATAAACAGTCTACTCGTCTTGGCGTAATGCCCTTACGATCGAACCTCTGTGCTTTCAAGTAGCATAGTTAGCATTGTGGTGCATTCATAATTCTGTCAATTGCCTAACTGTAAATTTTTTACCCAGCATAGTTGTTTACTATCTTTTGAGAGAGAGACATCACTAGTGAAAGTCATGGCACCCTGGTCCATATTTCCACCATAGTTTACACCTTCGCTTTTACCGCTTTATTTCCTTTCATTTGCACCACTATTATTTCCCCTGTGTTTTGATCATTTTTAAACAACAAGGCCGGAGAGATTGATAACTTCTCTGAACTCGTTGGGAGCAAAGTTATTTGCTGTAATAGCCCGGGATTTTCACCCAAATTAAATTTTTTTTGCTTTATTTTTGTTGATTGCTGTAATTGTTTGCAGTATTTGCTTAGCTGATTTATTAATCGGTGAATATTGTCCCCATCTTTCTCGTATCGGATGCAGGAACGAACCTTTTTCCCGAACGACACACGACCTTTGCGACACCGGGTTTCACCCGAGCACAGTCACGACTTCCGGCACAAGTCCAGCCATCGCCATCGGAACGAAAATACCCCGATTAATAATTAAATGGATTATTTTATTGGGCGCCGGAAAATATTCTCGGAACGGTATCGAAGTGAGGTACAACTGACGAGCTCGACGAGCTGAGCGCGTGGTTCGAGATTTCGTCCGAATCGGAGGTCGTATGCACTCCCGGCGGTCAGAAAGGTGGAGTACCGGGTGCAAGAGAGAAGACCCGAGGGAGTTTGCGTAAACCTGCCATCCAGTCCAGCCTATAAAAAGACCCCCACTCTCTCCTAGCCTTCTAGGGTTCCCCCTAGTCTAATTTTGCAGCCACCCCCTCCAAAATTGCCCAAATTTCCCCCCAAGGCCCCTCTCCCCGAAGCCCTAGAACCAGAGCATTTTCAGCCGTTTGATCTGCAGATCGACGGCCCAGAAAGCTCCACGTCACCCCTCACAGTTTTTAAACAACTCGGACCAGCAGAGACATGGTTTCTCTGTTGGTCCACACTGGTGAGCTAGGGAAGTCCCCTGCTGTTCAGGTGAGGCTAACCCCGGCCTTGGCCATATGGAAGAATCAGATCCGAGGGCGCGACCGGCTCTTGGATTGGGTGTCGACTCCCCAGGAGCCACCCGGATTTGTGCGTTGTTAGTTAGAGGGACCTGTCGTTCCGGATCTCTCGGGACTAAATCATAAAATGGTTGTCTGTGATGGTTAGAAACTGAGAGAGATGGGCGTGCGTGCAGAGCCTTGTAATGGGCAGTTAGTACACCACTGCATGGTTAAATCTTTTCGAGAAGCCGTGTCCACGGTTATGGACGACTTGGAACCTACGTCTTGTTCATAGATAACATCAATTGAATCATGATTTAAAACTTGATCATTGTGTGTGTGCCTTGACTGCTTCTTTGTCGGGATGCGAAGAGGAGGACAAGGATAGGATAGGTGTTATGATTGCGTAAGTAGTTGATAGCAGACTTGTTGGAGGCGATTCCTCATCGAATGCTTGGCTTCTTATCTTACTCTCTAGATCGTTAGCCACTTTATTAATGCTAGTGCGGCAGCAACCTCACCACTTACCCCATCCTTACCTTAAACTACTAGTTATCCTAGAATGACGAGTGATGAAGTCCTTGCTGGGTCAGTTGATCACTATAGTTGGATGCTGAGTACTTCTGTACTCATGATACTACCCCAAACTCTTTTCAGGGTTCTTAGTCGACAACAGGTACGGTGATCGACGTTTTCACGTGGAGACTCGACGACGACTAGTTAGGCGGATTCCAGCAGAGGGCGTGGACCCGTGTGGTTATGGGGATCGATGATTTTCTCTTTGCCACTAGGCAATTGATTGTAGTCTGTACTCAGACATGTATCTTCCGCTGATGTAATGTATTAAGGCAGTTGTATGCCGATTGTATGAGATGTTGTATCCTTGTAGCTGTAATGTTGTGATATCATGTTGGAACAGTACCGCATATCGGGCCTTACAACTTGGTATCAGATCCTTACCAACCGTAGAATCCCTTTTCTAGCCGAAGTCGAGTCTAGACAAAAACTATTTTGTAGTTACTAAGATAGTTATCGGAGTGTAGGAATCTTTTTACTCCTTACCCTTGCTCTGGTCAGGACAATTGTCGTAAGTGTTTTATTCTCGCCTTATCCCCTTTCAAAATTTAGGATCTCTAGGTGTGGAGTTTCGGAATAGTTAGAATGCCTTTCTTGCAGCGTATTGTCTCGATTCCGATCTCAGGTTTGGAAAATCCTGTAGTAACTTTAGTTCTTCCGACTTTGGGTCAACATCTTGGTCGTATGTTGACTTCAGTCCTCTTGCCCAGTATCCTCACGATTTCAATGAGAATGCTTCTCTTGATCGTCGCTTGGAAATGTTATTCTTCCTCTTGATCTCTCGATGGTTTCGTTCTCCGACGTTGCCATCTCCCTGCGGAAAATTATCTAGATGGAAGTTCGACGTCGACGTGGAGCAGAGTCTCTTGTTGGTGGTGTTGAAGATTGTCGACTCACTTTTCTCTCCCCTCCTATAGCCCGGATCGTCCAGGATCTCGGGACGAGATCCCTTGTTGGTGGTGTTGTATTGTAACAGCCCGGGATTTTCACCCAAATTAAAAAAAAATGTTTGTTGCTTTATTTTTGCTGATTGCTGTAATTGTTTGCAGTATTTGCTTCGCTGATTTATTATTCGGTGAATATTCTCCCCCGCTTTCTCGTATCGGATGCGGGACCGAACCTTTTTCCCAAACGGCACACGACCTTTGCGACACCGGGTTTCACCCGAGCACCGTCGTGACTTCCGACACAAGTCCAGCCATCGCCATCGGAACAAAAAACTCCGTTTAATAATTAAATGGGTTATGTTATTGGGCACCGGAAAATATTCTCGGAACGGTATCGGAGTGAGGTACGACTGATGGGCTCGACGCGCTGAGCACGTGGTTCGATATTTCGTCTGAATCGGAGGTCGTATGCACTCCCGGCGGTCAGAAACGTGGAGTACCGTGTGCGAGAGAGAAGACCCGAGGGCGTTTGCGTAAACCTGCCATCCAGGCCAGCCTATATAAATACCCCCACTCTCTCCTAGCCTTCTAGGGTTCCCCCTAGTCTAATTTTGAAGCCACCCCCTCCAAAATTTCCCCAAATTTCCCCCCAAGCCCCCTCTCCCCGAAACTCTAGAACCAGAGCATTTTCAGCCGTTTGATTTGTAGATCGACGGCCCAGGAAGCTCCACGTCACCCCTCGCAGTTTTTAAACAACCCGGGTCAGCGAGACTGGTTTCTCTGTTGGTCCATACTGGTGAGCTAGGGAGTCCCATGTTGTTCAGGTGAGGCTAACCCCGGCCTTGGCCATACGATAGAGTCCGATCCGAGGGCGCGACCGGCTCTTGGATTGGGTGTCGACTCCCCGGGGGCCACCCGGATTTGTGCAGTGTTAGTTAGAGGGACCTGTCGTTTCGGATCTCTCAGGACTAAATCATAAAATGGCTGCCTGAGATGGGTAGAAACTGAGAGAGATGGGCGTGCGTGCGGAGCCTTGTAATGGGCAGTTGGTACACCCCTGCAGGGTTAAATCTTTTCGAGAAGCCGTGTCAATGGTTATGGACGACTTGGAACCTACGTCTTGTTCATAGATAACATCAATTGAATCATGATTTAAAACTTGATCAACGTGTGTGTGCCCTGATTGCTTCTTCGTCGGGATGCGAAGAGGAGGACAAGGATAGGATAGGTGTTATGATTGCGTAAGTAGCTGATAGCAGACTTGTTGGAGGCGATTCCTCATCGAATGCTTGTCTTCTTACTTACTCTCTGGATCGTTAGCCACTTCATAAATGCTAGTGCGGCAGCAACCTCACAACTGACCCCATCCTTACCGTAAACTACTAGTTATCCTAGAATGACGAGTGATGAAGTCCTTACCGGGTCAGTTGACCACTACAGTTGGATGTTGAGTACTTCTGTACTCATGATACTACCCCCAAACTCTTTTCAGGGTTCTTGGTCGACAACAGGTACGGTTATCGACATTTTCACGAGGAGACTCGACGACGACTAGTTAGGCGGATTCCGGCGGAGGGCCTGGACTTGTTTGGTTATGGGGATCGATGATTTTCTCTTTGCCATTAGGAAATTGATTGTAGTGTGTACTCAGACATGTATCTTCCGCTGATGTAATGTATTAAGGCAGTTGTATGCCGATTGTATGAGATGTTGTATCCTTGTAGCTGTAATGTTGTGATATCATGTTGGAAATCCAGGGCATATGACATTGTCATATGTCGTGGTGGGACCAATATGTTCTTCGTCCCCGGATCTGAATGGAAACATCTATATCTGGAACAGTACCGCATATTGGGCCTTACCTTTGCCTTCTTGTGTGCAGGTCCACGTAAACTCCACGCCAGAGAAATTTCTGGCGTCGTTGCCACCTTCTTGCGATCCTTGGAATCCTACTGGAGACATATCTTGCTAACTTTACCGAGCGAAATTTTTCATTGTCTGCATCATAACCTTCCACTTGGGGTAACCAACGAGGAGGAGTTATGTACACCCATCAAGCAAATTTCTGGCGCCGTTGCCGGGGATTCCAAGTCTCAAGATAGGGGAGTTGCACACTACCTTTTATCTTTTCTTTTTAGTCTTGTTAGTTTACTTTATAGTTTTTTTCTTTGCTTGTGTGTCTTATATGAAAAAAGTCACCAAAAAAATTAGTTACTTTGTTCTTGCTTGCTGCTATTACTATGGGTATCTATATGAGTAATAAACCTTGCGATTACTCCAGCTTTGATGGAGAATTATTCCTTTGGCATGGTCTCCCTAGTAATAAACCAGACTTTAGGATATAAGAAAACCCAAAAGCGTTGTACTTGGGAGGATGTCGAGGATGATATAGAGAAAAGTAAAATGAGCTTATAAAGTGACACTACCATGTTGACTGGCGCTAATGAACTTGACTTTGACAAGTGCAACCTCTCCGAAGTTATTAAGTTCTTACAAAGGATGGCCAAAGATCTCCACGCTAGTTCAGTTAATATTGCCTTCACCGAGCATATCACTAATGCTCTTATCAAGGCTAGGGAGGATAAACTTAGATTAGAAGTTTCAATTCCTAGAAAACTATAAGATGGTTGGGATCATATGGTCAAGATCAAATTGAATAACTTTTTTTGCTTTGCTTTATGTGATGTTTGAGATAGTGCTTCCGTTTTGCCCAAAATGATGTATGATAAGCTTGATTTGAAACCTTTTGATCCTTGTTCTTTGGGCGTTCGCCTTGTTGATTCTTCCAGAAAGAAACCTTTGGGAAGAATAGATGTTGTTTTTATCTTGGCCAATGATAATTATGTTCCCGTTGATTTTCTTGTCATGGACATTGAGTGTGATCCCTCATGTCCTATTATTTTGGCAAGACCTTTTCTGCCCACCGTTGGTGCTATCATTTACATGAAAGAAGGGATTATAAGATTTCAATTTCCCCTCAAGAAGGGATGGAACATTTCCCTAGGAAAAAGATGAAGTTACCTTTTGAGTCCGTTATACGGGCAAGATATGCACCCGACACATCCCTAGTCCACCTAATGGACCTATTAATGGTGATGCTAATACCTCAACTTTAGACAAGAAGGTCCCATGAACCTAGAGACTACCAAAAAGATGAGCTTAGATGACATGACCACCAATTTAATTAATGGTAGTGAACTTGATTTTGATAATTGTAGTCTTTCTGAAGTGATCACATTTTTGCAAAGAATGGCCAAAGACCCCCAAACTAGTTCACTCAAAATTGCCTTCACCGAGCATATTACCAATGATCTTATCAAAGCTAGGGACGAGAAACTTAAGTTAGAGGTTTCCATTCCTATAAAACTAGAAGATGGTTGGAATGCTATGGTCAAAATAAAAATGAATATTTTTTCTTGCTTTGCTTTATGTGATGTTGGAGCTAGTGCCTCCGTTTTACCCAAAAGAATGTATGATATGATTTAGTTGAAACCTTTTGATCCGTGTTCTTTTGATGTTTGTCTTGTTTATTCTTTCGTAAAGAAACCTTTAGGGAGGATTGTTTATGTTCTAAAATTTGTCAATGATAATTATGTTCCCGATGATTTTCTTGTCATGGACATTGAGTGTGATCCGTCATGTCCAATTATTTTGGGATGTCCTTTTCTCCGCACCGTTGGTGCTATCATTGATATGAAAGAAGGGACTATTAGATTCCAATTCCCCCTTAAAAAGGGAATGGAACATTTCCCAAGAAAGAAGATGAAGTTACCTTATGAGTCCGTTACGCGAGCAAGCTATTCATTTGAAGTTGATAAAACTTGATATTTTGCATCATGCCTAGCTAAAAGGCATAAAGAAAGCGCTTATTGGGAGGCAACCTAAAATGTTTTTTACTTTCAGTTTTAGTGGTCTTGATTCTTTGTTACTACTGTAGCAACATAATTGTATCTTTATTTTCAAGCTTTGTGACAAGTTTTAGCCTCTGGTGACAAGTGAATCAAAAGTTGTGACATGCTTTCCAGGAAACAGATTATGTATGCTTGATGGAAAAATTAGTATAAAATCACCATATCATCTTTTTTATCTGAATTTTTATGACAGTTTGCTCTATACAATTGTGAAACTTCCACCTGTTCTGAGTTTATTGATTTGTGTTACAAAAGTGCCCCGAAAATATTTTACTACATGTTGTTCTATTTTTCTCAGATTCCGGCTTGTTTTGCGCTTCTTAAGTTTTGCAATCCTTGCGCATGCTTTTTCTTTGCAAAAAGCTTTTGGCAATCTTGAGAAATAGTGCTACTGTTGAAAATCTTTGTTTCCAACAAAAGCTAAGTAGAATTTATTTATTTGAGGCACTAACCGCTCTAATCAGTTTATGATGAGTTTCCTGTGAAGGGAGTTTTCAAGTGTGCGAAGGGAGATGATGAAAGAAGATTCAGGAGTGCCAAGAGCATAAGCTTGGGGATGCCCCCGGCACCCCCAAGAAATATTCAAGGAGACTCAAGCCTATAAGCTTGGGGATGCTGTCGGGGGGATAATTCATAGACCCGGAAGAATTAGTAAAGAAGGCCTTCGCGACCAAGACGAAGAGAGAGTTGGCCTATGGGCCGGCTCCCCTAAAGGAAGGCCCAAAAGAAAGGATCGGCATGTGAACTGACCGACCTACAAGATGAAGATCGACGCCAGGAAGGAAGGAGTCCAAGCTACCTTGAAGAACAAGACACGTCGTCAAAGAGATAGAATAGGACTCTACCTTATTGATAGTCGATTTCCTTGTAAATACCTAGGACCCGCCGTGTATATAAGTCGGGGCCTTGGGACACCATAGGGGCGAATCAATCTAGCATAGTTCTTGAGACACCGGCGAAACCTAGCGCCACTGTAATCGAGATCTTCCACATATAATAAGAGAAAGGCAGGAGTAGGTCTTTACCTCATTGAGGGCCGAACCTGGGTAAATCCCTATGTTCCGATCTACGGATCGACTCTCCCTCCTCACGCACTCGTAGCTAAGTCCTACAATAAAGTTCTCTATGAGGACATCTGGTGTGATTTTCCCATGACAGTTGGCGCTCATCATGGGGCCTACGTAGAAAGGTGTCGAGATTCAGGAGGGAACTCAACGCAACGTGGAGATCACCGCCGATCGGACAGCCGGAAGACGACATGATCAGCTCCATGCTAACCTCGCTACCAAAGACTCAGGAACGGATCTCGACATCCTGATCAACATCGGGACGGTCCCCCTCTCTATCAACCATGCCGATCGGTCTGTGCCGGTACCAAATCAGGCCTGCGTGATCGGCCAGAAGGGCCATGACGAGGGGGTGAACCCACGACTCCTACAGATGAGGGTACCTGGTGCGTATCAAGACAGAAGGCCCGCTGGAAGCCTCGATCAGCCCACGACTGGCTCACTCGAGGCACCGACGTAGGAGTCCTCGACAACTATGGAAGCTACGACTTGGCGTCCAAGACTAAAACTAGATATGCAGCTATCTCTGTAACCCTAGATGGACTCCTTGAGACCCAACTTAGTATATAAAGGCCGGGAGAGGGGGCGTCTAGGGCATCCAATCTCATAGCAACACCTTCGGTCCCGAGCAAACTCGCCTGGACCTCCACTGTAATCACCTCCATCATAATACAATCGAGCAGGAAGTAGGGGTTTCACCGATCGAGGGCCCTGAACCTGGGTAAATCCCTGTCTCCTATTAGACGACGAGTATCGCCAACCTGCACACCTCCTCTATGATCTAACCCAGGGTTCCTAACCATGGGATTTGCTGAGGTCAATCGTCGTCAATTGGTGCCGACCATGGGGAAGACGCAAGTTGGAATCATGATCTCGGCGGTTCTTCCACCAGCAATCGACAACTCATCGACTACATCAACACTCAACGCCTTCGCGACTCAAGCAGAATCCAATATGTTCGAGTCCCTCGGTTTCATCGCGCATCTTCCCGTCTCGTGGTCAGCTTTCGCTGATCTCCGCGCAGGCGCAGACCTGACCTTCAGGAGGCACAAGATCCACATCAACCATTGGGGCACCCTTCACTTCACAGATGACGCTCGAGCACCCGTAACAATATCAACATGTAAGGCAGTGTAACCCAAAGAAGCAAATCCCGCCCACCTGGCGACTCCATGTGTCCTTCGCGCAACCCACCTCATCCCGATCCATCGCACCTCCCGCGAGTGCGGCAACCACGTGGAAAAAGCAGAAGGGAAAGAAGGCAAAGCTAGCGACTAGCGCTCCGTTCCAAGTGTTCATGGCAGACACCTGCGAACCAACTTCAGATGACAGAGACATAGCAGATGACCCGAGCAGTCATAGAGGCGCACACACAAACAACAGTAGCAGTGATCCTGACAACACTGCACAGCTAACAGTCGTCCTTGGAGAACCAGGAACCATACCAAGAAAAGAATTCAGAAGGCAGGAGAACAACAACCATAAAGATGTCCCACCTGAAAGGAGCAGGCGCCAGGCCTCAGAAGCTGCAAGACAGGCTCAACCCACTGAAAAAAATCTACCTATCCAAAGAAGCAATAGCCAGAGTAAAAGACGCAGTAAAATGCGTAAAACTTATCCCAGAGGACGCAACTCGAGACGAGCTCAGAGCATACAACAAGCTGGCGAGTGAAGTAACCAAGAAGACAAGATGACTGCGGGTCGAATTGGAGAAACACAGAAGAACCGAGAACGACTTGAGAACCGCCCGTAAAGCATCACCCGAGCACTCAAGCGACCTCTCTGATCATAGCTCTCTCTCTCTCTCGGCGCAAGTCCAGATTCAACAACGTAAGACGCACGGATAAGAAGAAAGTCACCCGCAAATTGGACGACGACTTCAGGCTCGAAGACGAGGATGAAGAAGAAAAATAGCTCACACCAGCAGAAGCCCTTATCACCGCTCAGGCATACCTTCATCGTGCTCAAAGTGGCGAAAAAGACAATGCAGATCGCAACACTACGCGGGTACTCAAGGTAATGAGCGACGCCATCGCTGTTTTGGCACTCAAAAAGGCAAGCACGAGATGAGCACCCCGCGAGAAGACACCAGATATGGACCCCAGCTCGCCCGGCAACGATGACGAGAACAACGACGACCATCGCAAGCACCCCGAAAAAAGCAGAGACCGGGGCAAGGACGACCACGGCAACCGACGTAGCAATGACCGGCGACGGGACGCACGGGACGACATCACACAGAACAAAATCAACCGAGGAAGATGTAGGCGCGTAGCTCGCGAAGAATACTCGAACGAGCAAGCATCCGATGAAGATATCGAACCCTACAGAGCTTTATGCTTCGCTTGGGCCATACGCGAGACATCAATGCCCAAAGGTTTCAAATTAAACTCCATGACCCACAAGTACGACAGATTGGAAGAACCAGAAGCATGGCTCGACGACTACCTAACAGCCGTCAAGTTCCAGCGGGGAACCAAGGCCATAGCAATGCAGTACGTACATCTCATGCTCGAAGGATCGACACGGCACCAGTTGAAGAACCTACAGCGAGGCTCCATCAGCTCTTGGAAATAGTTTCGCAGCTCCTTCATCGAGAACTTCAAGTCAACCTACAAGCGGCCAGCTTCACTCGAAGAGCTGAGAGCTTGTAGGCAAGGAACCAGAGATTCCCTAAGAGCATACATCCAACAGTGGACCATACTCAAAAACTCAGCCAAAGACATATCAGACGAAAGAGCAATCGACGTGTTCAAAAGAGGTCTACAACACACAGACTTTAAAGAACAATTCCGACAACTTAAGGTTCGAACACACTCGCAGTTACTGGAGCACGCCAACAAATGGGCCGACGAAGAACACTCCATGCGCAATGAATCGGACGCTCCAATGGCTCGCACAGATCGCGACTACGACCACTACGCCCGAGATAGAGGTTTCGACAGAAGAACAAAACGGCCCAGGCGCAACTTTTACGATGACAGAGGACCCGATATGGTCGCGGCCGGTTTCCCAGATGATAGAGACGACATATATCTAGACGACAACAGAATTCAACGGAGAGACAACCCGGAAGACCCACCTGATGTCTTGATACGTCCAAAACGTATCTATAATTTTTGCTTACTCCATGCTTCTTTTGTGTGATATTGCTATGATATTGATGCACTTACATACACTTTTGATCATATTTGGACTAACCTATTAACTCAGTGCACCCCAGTGCCAGTTCCTGTTTTCTGCTGTTTTTGTATTTCAGGTTTTCCCATTATTTAAAGTGCCAGAAAAATTCCGGGAAAAATATAGGAAAAATCAGCGTACAGGAAGCTTCGCGAAGAGGCAAAGCGGGGCCAGAGGGGGGCCAGGGGTGGCCCAGGCGGCCCCCTGGCGCGGACACCCCCTAGGCCGCGCCAGGGGGGCGCCTGGGCCCCCTCGTCCACCTCTGGCCGCCCCCCTTCGCCTATTTATTCCCCGTGACGAGAAACCCTCGGGGACAGAACCCTTTTTCGCGATCTCTCCTCTGTTCCGTCGCCGCCGTGCTTCCAAGATCGGGAGCACCATGAGCCCTCTTCCCGGCACCCTGCCGGAGGAAGGAACCACCTCCGGGAGCTTCTCCACCACCATGGATGCTTCCCGGATGAACCGTGAGTAGTCCACCTTGGACCATGGGTCTATGATCAGTATCTATGTGATGTTCTCGTCCCCACTTTGTTCTTCATGGTTTAGACCTCGTGAGCTGCCCTACATGATCGAGGCACATATGTAATCTTTCTGTTGTTGCTATGTTGAGTTTGCTGGGATCCGATGGATTATGAGACTATGTTCAGATTTTGTTTGAGTAATATATTTGATTCTCCTATTTTATATTTATGTTCTTGAGTAATTCTTGCATGTTCTCCGTTGCTGTTTATTGCTTTGGCCAAGTAGTAGGTAGTGACTCCAAGAGGGAGCATTATGCATGATTGTGGGTTCATGCCCCCTGATGACTAGCTTGAGTGACAGAAACATGAGTCTAGGGGATGTGCTGTTGCCACAAGGGAGAAAACAACGGTGCTTGTACCCGCGGGTGCAAGGATTGTTTAATTTACGCAAAGTTCTTTAATGTAGTTGTCTGTTGCTTTGAGTTTATACTTTGGGTGGGATTCGCAACTTAATACCAGCGAGATGTTCTGGATAGATATCTCAAGGTGGATGATTAGTAGGTAGATGCAGATGGATTTCGGTCTACTTGTCTTGGTGTACCGCCCAAGCTTGTGAGCCTCTTCCTTTCTTTATAGCATAGTTAGCATTGGTTTGCGCACATAATCCTGTCAATTGCCCAGCTGTAATTTGTTTACCTCGCATGGCTATTTTATCGTCTTTTGGGAGAGAGACATCACTAGTGAACATCATGGGATCCCGGTCCATATTTCCAATACTGTTTACACCCACTATTTATTTTCTGCTTTATTTACCTTTCCGTTGCTATCACCATCATTATTATCCCGTGCGTTTGATCCTTTGTAAACAACAAGGCCGGAGGGATTGAAAACCTCTCTGAACTCGTTGGGAGTAAAGTTATCTGTTGTGTGTGCAGGTCCACGTCAACCGCCTAATTGCTGGCGCCGTTGTCACCTTCCTGTCGTTGTTGGAGTCCTACTGGAGACAAACCTTGGTATGTTCATCGAGGGAATTTTGCTGTTGTCTACATCTCAACCTTCCACTTTGGGTAACCAACCAGGGGCGAGAAGCCATCATGTCTACGCACGCTTCTATTCTTGTAGACTATGTTGGGCCTCCAAGCGCAGAGGTTTGTAGGACAGCAGCAATTTCCCTCAAGTGGATGACCTAAGGTTTATCGAACTCAGGGAAGTAGAGGTTGAAGATGGTCTCTCTCAAGCAACCCTGCAATTAAGATACAAGAAGTCTCTTGTGTCCCCAACACACCTAATACAACTAAGAGTTGTATAGGTGCACTAGTTCGGCAAAGTGATGGTAAAATATGGGTGATATGTGTGGCAAAACAAGGTAATATAAATCTGTAATAAAAAGTGCAGCAAGCAAACATGTGACAAAAGTGAGCACAAACAATGTAACAATGGTGGAAACAAGTCCCAGGCTTCATACTTTCACTAGTGGCAACTCCCAACAACATTAACATAGTCTAATCACATGATATTTCCCATAAAACATGCAATGGAGACGCACTCGGAGGTCATTCCTTTGTAGTCAAGAGAGGACGAGAATATGTAGGGCTACAAAAGCACACCTCAAAGTTCGTAGCTCTCAATCTATGGATTTCCCAATGTCACCGCGACCATCCAAAGAGAGTACCACAATCTCTACAACATATCTCAAGGATAGTCAAAGACAAGCACCAAGAGACTCTCAATCTTAAATTAACAAACAAAAGAGGAAATCACTCATGAAAATATTCTTCTAATCCATGTCCAATAGACAGCTGTCACCTTGGTCTCGGGAATTATACTAGAAAAGATCAAGTTAGTACATCTATCCAATACATAGAGGAAGGGGAAATATCATGGGATCACCCTAGATTAACATAGCCTATGATCACAACGAAGATCACATCATGGGAGAGAGAATTGACCACATAGCTACTAGTAGAAACCTTATCCCCGAGGGGAAACTACTCACACATGGACATGGTGAGAGAGAGAGAGTTGTTGATGGAGAGGTGCAGCCCGGAGAAGATGAAGGAGACGGCGGCGGCGGCCACGACGACGCCCACGACCATGGCGGTGGCCACGACCCTTGGGGGCAGAGGCCCTTGGCCCCCTTCTTCTTCCTTGAAGATGGTGCTGCTGCGGAGATTGATCTCCCCCTCAAGACGGCTGCCAAGGGGGAGGAAATTTCGTGGTTCCCTTTGATCTAGGTTTACTCTCTTTATATAGACTCTTGGATTCCCGTCATCCAGATTACGTCTTCGGTATTGCGGGGCTCTAGAGAGCATCCGAACTCCGATTGGAACGAATTGTATGTCTAGATCCACCGGAAAACAATTCCCTACAACTTTGTAGTTTTAAGTTTTTCCGTTTGATGCTGTCTTCTAGCGTTTCCGGGGCGATCTTTAAAACCTGTCTGGTGGGGACAGATTTCGGGAGAGTTAGAGTCCAACTCCTACAAGGCTCCTTTTTGTGATTTTCCTTTATCCAAGTAATTCCTACACATAAAGTACAAAAACAAGAACTTGTGCACTCTCGCAACACTTAATAGTTTAGTTTCAAAATATGTTATAAAAAGATATGAAAGTGTATCAAAAGCATAGCAATATCACACAAACACATGCATGGAGCAAGCAAAAATTATAGATACGTTTGGGACGTATCACCAGCACACACCCAAAAGAGAGACTGGAGACCCAGGCAGCCACGAGACGACACCCGAACACCTCGCTCGACCAAAGAGCAGCTAGACGGCCCATGCACAATACATGGGTTCAAGAACGAGCGCGGGGAAGTAAGATCGGGCCACACCCTAAGAAATTGCAGGCGCTTCACCAAACTCTCAGAAGAAAAGAGCCGGTACACAGCTACAACAGCGCAACCTCTAAAAAGTGTGTCAGTCGGGCCTATCGCTCACAATGCACCACCTCCGCCTGCCGCAGCAGGAAGACAGGTAGCAGCCATCCAGGAGCGGCGCACGTCACCTGATGAAAAAGAAGAGTACCTAGAGGCACACGGTCGAATCTACAGGATACAATAAGGAAGGCCATCAAACAGGCAGCAGAAGCAAGTCACCAGACAAGTATTCCTCGCAGTTTCCTCGTACCCGGGCATCCCAGAATACCTCCGCGGGTACGTGACTGACATCACCTTCTCTAGAGCGGACCACCCGCCAACCATCCCACGCCCAGGGCATGCCGCAATGGTGCTCGAAGCAAGAATCAGAAATTACGACATGTCGCGAGTCTTCATGGATTATGGTGGAATCAACATCATATTCACCAAGACTCTAGAAGATATGTTCATCCAAAACTCACCACTTAAAATCGCAGGCATGTCGGGACCCGGAATATGCATATGTAATTCCTGTTACAACACAATCATATGGAGATCTGAGAGCCGTACCCACTTGTCTAAGTAGACAAGGCCAAGCACAGAATACTCTCGGAAAGCATGGAACGTGAGGGGCATCCCATCCAGGCCGGATGATCAACTTAGATGGGTCCTGATGGCTTCTCGCCCTTTCGTTGGTTACCCCAAGTGGAAGGTTGAGATGTAGTGCAGCAGCAGTTTTCCCTCGGTGAAGATACCAAGGTTTGTCTCCAGTAGGACTCCAGAGATGATAAGTAGGTGTCAGCGGCGCAACTGACGCGGACCTGCATAGAGACACAGATAACTTTGTTCCCAACGAAGTTCAGAGAGGTTGTCAATCTCTCCGATCTTGTTGTTCTCAAAGGATAAAATGCAAGGGATAATGATAGCAAGTAAAAGCAGTAAAGTAAATATAGCTTGGAAATAATAATGAGGATATGGACCGGGATACGTGATGTTCACTAGTGATATATCTCTCCAAAAAGACGATAAAACTGCTATGCGCGGTAAACAAATTACAGAAGGGCAATTGACAGGATTATGAACGCACCGCAATGCTAACTATGCTACAAAAGAAAGGAAGAGGCTCAAAAGCACGGGAAGTACGCCAAAATAAGTAGACCGAAATCCAGCTGCATCTACTACTAATCATCCACCTTGAGATATCTATCCAGAACATCTCGCTTGTATTAAGTTGCGAGCCCCACCCAAAGTGTAAACGCAAAGCAACAGACAACTGCATTAAAAAAAACTTTGCGTAAAGTAAACAATCCTTGTAACCGCGGTTACAAGCACCGTTGTTTTCCCCCTTGTGGCAACATCACATCCCCTAGACTCATGTTTCTGTCACTCAAGCGTGTCATCGGGGGGCATGAACCCACAATCTAGCACAACGTTCCCTCTTGAAGTCACTACCTACTACTTGGCCAAGGCAATAAACAGCAACGAAGAACATGCAAGAATTACTTAGGAACAAAAATATAAGAGATAAAAACCAAATATATTACTCTATCACAATCTGAACATAATCTCATAATCCATCAGATCCCTCCTAACTCAGCATAGCAACAGCAGAAATATTACAAAGGTGCCTCGATCATGTAGGGCAGCTCACGAGATCTAGGCAATGAAGATCAAAGAGGGGAGGAGAACATCACATAGCTACTGATCACGGACCCATGGTCCAAGGAAAACTACTCACGAGACATCCGGGGAGCATCCATGGTGGAGAGGAGACTCCCGGAGGTCAATCCTCCCTCCGGCAGGGTGCCGGGAAGAGGTCTTCTGGTGCTCCCGATCTTGGAAGCGCGACGGCGGAGGAACAGAGGCGAGTTTGCGGTATAGGGTTTCTCTTCTGGAGTTTCCCCGTGACGGAGAATAAATAGGCGAAGGGGGGCAGCCAGAGGTGGACCAGGGGCCCCAGGCGCCCCCCTGGCGCGGCCAGGGGTGGGGCCGCGCCGGGTGGCCGCCTGGGCCCCCCTGGCTCCCCTCTGGCCCCTCCCGGGCTCTTCTCGAAGCTTCCTGTACGCTGACTTTTCCTGTATTTTTCCCGGAATTTTTCTGGCACTTTTTATATGGGGGAAAACTGAAATAGAAAAACAGCAGAAAATAGGAACTGGCACTGGGGTGAACTGAGTTAATAGGTTAGTCCAAATATGATCAAAAAGTGTATGAAAGTGTATCTAGATCATAGCAATATCACACAAAACATGCATGGAGCAAGAAGAAATTATAGATACGTTTTGGACGTATCAACATCCCCAAGCTTAATTCCTGCTCGTCCTCGAGTAGGTAAATGATAACAACATAATTTTTGCGGTGACATGCTAGCAACCATACAAGAACTTTGAAAAGTAAAGCAATCAAGGTTAGAGATTCAATTCAAGTCATAACATGCAAGAGTCTATATTAACATTGAAACAAGTAACAAAAGAACAATAGGTGCAAGAGCTCTCGCTGTCCGTGACTCGAATGTCTCCAAATGGTTTTTGCGTGCAAGAAGGGGGATTGGGAATACGAGAAAAAAAAGTATTTTTGTGTTGAGAACTCAATCTACTAAAGTTTCACACTTGGTCTTCTTTGGAATCTTATCTTGACTCGTCCCCAGACCACTAGCCAGGTACAAGTCAATTTGATCCACTCCTTTTTCGATATTTTGAGCACTCATGCAATGGATGAGCGTAAGCACGAGAGTTGACACTTAGGATGTCAAAGAGAGAAATATGGTGGAGGAGGAAGACAAAAAGGATGAGAAAGGCTCACATCAATGAGGACAATCATAGGCAAGAGATGCCAAATGATAGATATGATGTGAGGAGTAGGGATTGCCATGCAACAGATGCACATAAGAGCTAAGAAGCTCTACAAAGGAACTAGTGGGGGTGCATCTAACTTGCTCTCTCATGAAGACCTAGAGCTCGTTTGAGGAGTCTCATCCTTGGAATATGCAAGCCAAGTTCTATAGTGTGAAGGTCCCCACATAGCTATATGCATAATGATCATCTCTATGGAGTACAAGGATATAAAGGGAGTACTAGTGTGGATCTCTCAAAAGGATAGTAGTGTTGCCCCTTTCTCTCTTTTTATTTCTTTTTCTCTTTTTTCTCTTTTTGTATTTTTTGTGGCCTCCATGGCTCTTTCTATTTAACTCTCATTTGTCCTCTTTGGGATCTTTTAATGTGTCCACTTTGGGATCTTTTCCTCACTTAAGGGAAACACTCTATTTTACAAGAAGGTAAAGGAGATCTTTCACACTTTACAAGGTACTCAAAACATAAAGAAGATGTAACTATCATGATGTATGCAATGTATGTCGCTGCCAGTGTAGCAAGAACATGTATGACATGAAGATCAAGTCATGAAGAGGTGGAAGTTTCATGGCAATATAACTCCGAAAGGCTATGGAAATGCCTTGATAGGTAGGTATGGTGGCTGTTTTGAGGAAAGATATAAGGAGGCTTATGATGACAGAGCGTATCATGCCAAGGGTTTGGATGTACCGGCGAAGGTGGACACCAACTCTCGGAGTGAGAAGAATGCAATGCACGGCACGGGAGAGGCTAGCAAAATATGGGAAGGTGGAAGTGTCAACTTTCAATACTTACATTAGTCCGAAGAACTCATGCACTTATTATCGGTAACTCTCAATCTAATAAGGAGGTTCACAAAGAGACAAGTACCCCGAGGAGGAGTGTATGGGGGTTTGGTTATCCTTGCGCATCCTCGACTCATGGTACGTGAGTGTTCTCTGATATTCGATCCCTCCAAAGAGTAGTGATCCATCTAGTAGCTAGAGTTATCAACTAGTTTTGTAGGTTTTGAAAATAAACACGGATTGCCCAAAATACGACACCTATCACTAATGGGCAAGAGCTCTTGACACCAAAAGTTCAAACATTACTCACATCAATACCTCAAAACTATTGCAAGTTACTATTAAAAGAAAATAGCAACCTCAATTACCTACTTCTCAAAACAAGACACAACTCAGTGCAACAACCAACTCTCTTTAACAAGATAAACATGAAAACTAAAAAGAGTTCCAGCAACAAACTAAACAAAAGCCAAGGCTGTTGCTAAAGACAAACTAAGACTGAAACTAAACATGGCAGTAGCTATAAAAAGATAAAGAACACACAACAACAAAAAGATAAGCAGGAAAAATCCTATTATGTGTTCTAAATTTTGAAAGTGGAGCGTGTTTCTCTCCCACACAAAGTAAGAAGGGATCTAACTTGTTATGAAAAGAAAGCAAAGCTAAAGAAAACAAAACCAAAGAGCGAGACGCTCCAAGCATAGCACATAACGCATAAAGTGATAAAAATATAGTGAGACGAAGGACGAACTGATGATTGTTGTTGGAGAAGGGGATGCACGGGGGCATCCCCAAGCTTAGACGCTTGAGTCTCCTTGAATATTTGTTGGGGATGCATGGGGGAATCCCCAAGCTTGAGCGCTTGACACTCCTGGATCTTCTTTGATCATCTTCCATCACACACTTGAAAACTCCCTTCATACATAACTCATCATAAGTTGATTACAGAGGTTAGTGCCCTTAATAAATAATTTTTCCCACTGGCTATAGAGATATTATTGAAGAGCTACTGTTTCTCAAGAGTGCCAAAAAGTTTTTGCAAAGAAAAAGCAAGCTTAAGGTTTGCAAAAGTTAGGAGAGACAAAACGTGGCAGAATCTGTGAAAAACAGAACATCAGATAATAAAGAATTTTTTAGGGGCACTTCTGCAAGTCAAATAAAAAAACTCAGAACATACGGAAGTTTCGAAATTGTATAGAGCATAATGTGTAAAAATTTCAGATCAAAAAGATGAACTGGTATTTTTCTGGAATATTTCTGGTCACGAGGACAAAATCTGTTTTCTGGACAACATGTCACAACTTTTACTTCCCTTGCCGTAAGAGGCTATAACTTGGCACAAAGCTGAAAAAATAAAGATACAATGATGTTGCTACAGAAGTAACAATCATCAGGACACAACAAAAGCAAAAAAGAAACACCTAAATTCGTTGCGGGCTGCCTCCCGAAAGCGCTTCTTTAAAGCCATTAGCTAGGCATAATATAAAAGAAGAATCAAGTTTTATCAAGAGAAAGAGAATAACTAGCCCGTGTAACGGACTCACAAGGTAACTTGATTTTCTTTCTAGGGAAGTGTTCCATCCCCTTTTTGAATGGAAATTGGAATTTTATATTCCCCTCTTTCATGTCAATAACCGCACCAACGGTGCGAAGAAAAGGACGTCCCAAAATAATTGGATACAAAGGTTCATACTCTATATCCATAACAATAAAATCAACGGGAACATAGTTGTCATTGACAATGATAAGAACATCGTCGATCTTCCCCAAAGGTTTCTTTATGGAAGAATCAACAAGACGAACACCAAAATAACAAGGCTCAAAGGGCTTCAATTCAAACATATCAAATATTCTTTTGGGCATAACGGAGGTACTAGCTCCAACATCACATAAATCATAGCAAGAGAAGTTATTTAATTTAATTTTGATCATAGGATCCCAACCATCATCTAGCTTCCTAGGTATGGAGGCTTCTACTCTAAGCTTCTCCTCCCTAGCTTTGATGAGAGCATTTGTGATATGCTCCGTGAAGGCAAGATTAAGTGTGCTAGTGTGGGGGTCTCTAGACATTTTGTGTAGCAAACTGATAACTTCTGAGAGGGTGCAACTATCAAAATCAATATCACTACTATCAAAGGTGGTAGTAGTGTCATCTAGGCTCACTTGTTTGAAACCCTCTAGGTTCATAGGAGTTTCTTTTTCTACGGTTGAGGTATTAGCATCACCATTAATAGGTCCAACGGGACTAGGAGTGCATTGGGTGCTAATAGTTTGGGTGTCCTCAACAATTTGGATAGTGGCAACTGTTTGGTGTGTAGGAAGGCTCTTAATTCTACCCTCTTCCATAGGGATAACTTCTGGCTTGGCTGCCATTTGATTTATCAAGGTAGAGTGGGTGTGGGACATATTCAAAACATGGGTTTCGGTGGCGGTAAGTCTAGCCTCGAGATTAGAAATCTCACTGTTCAGGCTATCAAGCTGTTCACTAATGTTTTGCAGAATGGCAGTATGCTCACCTATTTGCTTAGAAAAAGCTTTGTTTTGTTCAAACTGGGTGTGCATATAGTTCTTAGTAGCTTTCTCTATTTCTACCAACTTCTCATAGCTGGGTAGGTCTCTTTTCGTATAAGCAGGATTATAGGAATTGTTGCTAGGGTAAGTGTTGTTGTTCCCATAGTTGGATGGAAACGGTCTAGGATTGCTAGAAAAATTTCCCCTATAAGCATTGTTGTTGAAGTTGTTTCTAGCAATAAAGTTCACATCTACTTGTTCTTGGGCAACCAAAGAATTTAAAGGAACATCATGAGGATCAATAGAGGGTTGCTTGGTAAGTACAGACATAATTAAGTCAACTTTTTCATTGAGGGAGGTAATTTGCTCGACAGAATTTACCTTCCTACCTGTTGGAGCGCGTTCGGTGTGCCATTGGGAATAATTGGTCATCATTTCATCGAGAAGCTTCGTGGCAGCACCAAGTGTAGTTGACATAAAGGTTCCTCCCGCGGCCGAATCTAACAGGTTCCGCGAGGTAAAGTTCAAGCCTGCATAAAAAGTCTGGATAACCATCCAGGTAGTCAAACCATGTGTAGGGCATTTCTTAACAAGAGATTTCATTCGTTCCCAAGCTTGGGCAACGTGTTCATTATCCAAATGCTTAAAATTCATAATATTACTCCTCAATTGGATAATCTTAGCAGGAGGGTAGTACTTCCCCATAAAAACATCTTTGCACTTATCCCAAGAATCTATGTTATTTCTAGGCAAAGATTGAAACCATATTTTAGCATCTCCCCTTAAAGAGAAAGGAAAGAGCTTGAGCTTAACAACATCACCTTCTACTTCTTTATACTTTTGCATATCACATAATTCAACAAAATTATTCAAGTGTAAAGCAGCATCATCTCCAGCACCAGAGAATTGATCTCTCATAACAAGGTTTAGCAAAGCAGGTTTAATTTCATAAGAGGTAGCTGAAGTGGCAGGTGTGGCAATGGGAGTGCAGATAAAGTCTTGGTTGTTGTGACTAGTGAAGTCACACAACTTGGTTTTTCAGTGGAACCCATAGTAGCAGCAAGTGTGGCAGATTTTTTTGTAAATTTTGATAAAAGACACAAAGATAAAAACTAAAAGATAAACTAACAAGACTAAAAAACAAAGGTAAAGGGTAGTGTGCAATTCCCCTATCTTAGCACTCGGAGTCCCCGGCAACGGCGCCAGAAAACTTTGCTTGATGGCTTCTCGCCCTTTCGTTGGTTACCCCAAGTGGAAGGTTGAGATGTAGTGCAGCAACAGTTTTTCCTCGGTGAAGATACCAAGGTTTGTCTCCAGTAGGACTCTAGAGATGATAAGTAGGTGTCAGCGGCTCAACTGACGCGGACCTGCACACAGACACAGATAACTTTGTTCCCAACGAAGTTCAGAGAGGTTGTCAATCTCTCCGGTCTTGTTGTTCACAAAGGATAAAACGCAAGGGATAATGATAGCAAGTAAAAGCAGTAAAGGAAATATAGCTTGCAAATAAAAATGAGGATATGGAACGGGATACGTGATGTTCACTAGTGATGTCTCTCTCCCAAAAGACGATAAAACTGCTATGCGAGGTAAACAAATTACAGAAGGGCAATTGACAGGATTATGAACGCACCGCAATGCTAACTATGCTAAAAAAGAAAGGAAGAGGCTCAAAAGCACGGGCAGTACGCCAAAATAAGTAGACCGAAATCCATCTGCATCTACTACTAATCATGCACCATGTGTAAACCCAAAGCAACAGACAACTGCAATAAAAAGAACTTTGCGTAAAGTAAACAATCCTTGTAACCGCGGTTACAAGAACCGTTGTTTTCCCCCTTGTGGCAACAGCACATCCCCTAGACTCATGTTTCTGTCAGTCAAGCGTGTCATCGGGGGGCATGAACCCACAATCTAACACAACGTTCCCTCTTGGAGTCACTACCTACTACTTGGCCAAAGCAATAAACAACAACGGAGAACATGCAAGAATTACTTAGGAACAAAAATATAAGAGATAAAAACCAAATATATTACTCTATCACAATCTGCACATAATCTCATAATCCATCAGATCCCTCCAAACTCAGCATAGCAACAGCAGAAATATTACAAAGGTGCCTCGATCATGTAGGGCAGCTCACGAGGTCTAGACAATGAAGATCAAAGAGGAGAGGAGAACATCACATATCTACTGATCACGGACCCATGGTCCAAGGAAAACTACTCATGAGACATCCGGGGAGCATCCATGGTGGAGAGGAGACTACCGGAGGTCAATCCTCCCTCCGGCAGGGTGCCGGGAAGAGGTCTTCTGGTGCTCCCGATCTTGGAAGTGCGGCGGCGGCGGAACAGAGGCGAGTTTGCGGAATAGGGTTTCTCTTCTGGAGTTTCCCCGTGACGAAGAATAAATAGGCGAAGGGGGGCAGCCAGAGGTGGACTAGGGGCCCCAAGCGCCCCCCTGGCGCGACCAGGGGTGGGGCCGCGCCGGGAGGCCGCCTGGGCCCCCTGGCTCCCCTTTGTCCCCTCCCGGGCTCTTCTCGAAGCTTCCTGTACGCTGTTTTTTCCTGTATTTTTCCCGGAATTTTTCTGGCACTTTTTATATGGGGGAAAACTGAAATAGAAAAATAGCAGAAAATAGGAACTGGCACTGGGGTGCACTGAGTTAATAGGTTAGTCCAAATATGATCAAAAAGTGTATGAAAGTGTATCTAGATCATAGCAATATCACACAAAACATGCATGGAGCAAGCAGAAATTATAGATACGTTTTGGACGTATCAGGTCCTCATCATCCGCTCACAAGTCTAAATGATTATGGGTGGTGAAATCCCATACTTATAGACAAGTCACCTCAACCACATAATTGATTGAATTATAACACTTACATAAACAAACTCCAGCCCGATCACTTAGTCGGGGTCTTGGGCAGGCTCGATCATACAACAAAGTGTGCCACGTGACAGAGTCACGAGCAATCGCATCGCGATGCCCCAAGCTACGCACATCTAAGGGCCACTTGGTGTATAAAAGACCACCATAAAGAACACAACTAAGCTATCGAACCCCACACTAAGACATGCACGTCATAATCATACATGCAGCATACATGTCCAGTGTAAACAACAGGTACACATTGCATGAACTCTACAAAGTTTACAACTTTATTTAACTCTTATATATAGAGTACACACAGAGATCACAAGACTGTGATCCAAAATTACATCATTCAAGAGGAAGCAACTTAGGTCTGAGTACAGACAAGTTTAACAAATGGCTTAGAGAAGCCTTATTTATAAACAAGCCCTTCCACGAGGGACCAGACCTCTGTCTGGGACTACACTAGCTTGATCAGTCGTCGAGCCCCAGGAATAAGCCACCTTCGGGGTCAGTGGGTTCATCTAAAAACATAAATAAGCAAACGTGAGTACAAAGTCGTACTCAGCAAGAATTACGTAGGAACTATACTACTCATGCTCAAGTTTCAAGGCAAGGGAGGTGGGGTTTCAATGCAGAAGTGCCATCTTTGACTTGGCTAGTCCTGTACTACGAATACCAGAATGAGGTAAGAAGCGTAGACGAGTCCATCTATCCAAGTCTCCCAATCAATACACCACCATGTATCCTTCCTCGACTTCCCACGAGAAAGCAAACCATAACACTCACACTTATCTTGTCAAGTTTTAGAGTTTTCGTTGAAGCCGTCTAATAATGAAGCACAGATAACCAAGTAGTCCATAACCGCGGACGCAACTATTCGACTAGTTTTTTTAACCCTGCAGGGGTGTACTTCTTCACATGCCTGTCATCACTTACCACCCAGGAATCGTCATCCTTCAAGCGGATGTCGGACGAGGATAATCACCAAGGCACTTACCTCACATCACCTTCTCTTATCCAGGAGTCGACTATCTGAGTTAGACCTCGCTCGAGAGTCCGGTCGGTTCACGAAACGGACCCAGACAATGCAGAAGACCGAGACGCCACCCTGGAAGATGGTTTTACTGTCTCACAGGTCCACCCACATATCTAAATGATGCAACCTTTCATTCATTCTTTTTCTATGCATATGCCAAATGGAAATCCCGAACTAGTGTGACTCCTGGACTTGATCGGAGGTGAGTTAGTAGGCCAAACAGGACTCCCATAAACACTACATGTGGTAGTAATCTTTATCTTGGATCACAACACAAGAACTCGGGGCCTAGGGCAGTGTTCCACGAGACAACCCACTGTGTACTCCTACACAACCTCTCATCGTTCACCTTGTTTAGGTCAAATTCACCAACACGTTACCACCATCGTCAACATGATCACTACCATCTCGACTCACATAACAGTAAGAACATTGTAACTCTAAGCATGCAATAAGAAGTAACAGTTGCAGGGGCCACATGATATCAATCAACTCCTACATCTGCTAGGATTGTGGTTTTGCTTACTACTGTGACAAGATGATAGGTCATGAAAAGGAATGGGTTCAACTATGCGGTAGAAATGAATCATGGTAAACATCCTAAACAATGCATAAGCAAGACTGAGAGGGAATTGGGATTTTATCGACATGATCAATGGGGGTTTGCTTGCCTTCCAGACGAGGGTCGTACATGGTATCTTCAATGAAGGGGGTGATCTCGGGTTCCGGCTCCACCTTTTTCGATAGCAAACAACACAAACAAACAATCAATATAAAGACAATGCGCAATCACATGATCAAATGTTATAACATGGTGTAAGGGGTGCTGATGTGTTGCCAATTCCATTTAAATGAAGTGTATTGCATTTGAGTTGCAAATTCAAACTCCACATTTGAATTTAAAAGGGTTCATATGCACATTTGCTTCTGTACCCCCATTTTAAAATGGCCAAACATGAAAACAATGTCCATATTCAGAATCCTTGCATTTTTGTAATAATTTTGCATATATTATATGTCCAATTTGGAGTTAAAATGAATTAATTATGAATTTCCAAAGTTTAATTCATTTTTTGCCTTTTCTGGATTTTCTTTTAAATAGAATTCAAATTAATGCGCCAGCATGACGTCAAGGTGACGTGGGGGGGTGCTGACATGTGGGGCCTCTCTGTCAGTGACTCTGTTAATTAAACCATTTTGTTTTAATTTTAACAGGGGGATTAAGGGCCCTGGGCCTACTGGTCAGTGGCACTGGTGGTGGGGTTAGGGGCTTATCACCCTGGCCACGTGGACCTCGCCGGCGGCGAGGCTCCGACGACCACCCGAGACGGCGGAATCTGCGGGGACAACGATTCCAGGGGCCATTCGATGCGCTGGGAGTACCAAAACGAAGCCCTTGACCTCGCGCGTCGATTGGACCAAGCTACGGGTACTGGGGTGCACTTTAGCGATGTGCTTTGCGGCGTCAGCAGCACGGCCAAGATGCCAATCTTGCTACGGTGCAGACGATAGACATGGCTGCGGAGTCAAATGCTTAGCGAGTGCTCGCCGACGAGAGCTGCGGCGGCTCGGTACTCCGGCGTTCATGGAGGCTAGGGCTAGAGGAGGAGCGGGGCGCCATGGCTAGGGGAAATGCTCACCGTGCTTCCAAGAACACGATGGAGTAGTCGATGGAGGCGGGGATGAAGTGTGGCCGGAGTATTTGACGGCGACGAGCTACAGATTCGGCGAGAGCTCGAGGGCGATTGCGGTGGCTCGAGTCCAAATCACGACGCCATCTTCTGCTGGGCGATAAAGTCGACGATGACGAACACGAGGGACACGTCGGCTTGAGCTCTAGGGAATGGTGGCCACGTCTTCCATGGTGGTGCGCTCTGGTGAACTTTCTGTCGGCGACGGGATCGAGCGTGGGAGAACGCGGGGGCAGCAGAGAGGAGGGGGAATGGACACGGCTTGCTTCTGGGCGTCTCCAGGCGCAAGGAGGAGGCCTAGGAGGCAGCTGCGTGGCCAGGGGCTCGGCGGCGGCCACGACATGGCCGCCACGCAGCTCCTTGCTTGCTGGCCTGGGGAAGACGATAAGGGTAGGTGGGCTTGGGCCGGTGGGGGATGAGTTGGGCCAGAAGCACAGGTAAGCACTTTTCCATTTTCTGTTTGTTTTCTTTTCTTCTATTTGTTTTGTCTTGCTAAAATAAAATATCTAGATAATTTATAAAATGCTCAAATCTTTTATATGGCTTTACATGACTAGTGACTAGTCACATCCAGAGTTTGAACATTTTTTTAATTCAAAATATTTGAATTCAAATTCAAATAGGGGTATTTATTTAATTCCAAGCTCCTGTTTGAATATTTGAAAAATCTATGAGCATGGGATTGGTTCCACATCACTTTATATGTGATCACACTCATTTATGGGATTTTTCAAAAATGCAAAAGGAATTTTTGGAGCAACTTTCATTGTGGCGATTTGAATTTAATTCATCTGGGGGGGGGGGTTCCTTCTCCCATTTCAATTTAATCTGAATTTTTTTAACATGATGCAATGTGAGACTTGATCCTAGCACATACCTAACAGAGGGTTCTGAAAACTCGCCCCCACTCAAAAGAATCTCGTCCCGATATTCAGAAGTCATTGGGAGGAAGGTGGGGTATTCAGCACTGAGATGGTCTTCTCTTTCCCAGGTGGCTTCTTTCTCAGAGTGGTGTGACCATTGCACTTTCACAAACTTAATCTTCTGACGACGAGTGACATGCTCTGCAGAATAAAGAATACGAACGGGGTATTCTCGATAAGAAAGGTCATCTTGGAGATCAAGCGTTTCATGGTCGACTTTGCGGATGGGGTCCTTGAAGCAACGCCTGAGTTGTGACACATGGAATACATAATGTACTCGGGAAAGGTGCGGGGGTAGTTCAAGTTGGTAGGCAACTTCTCCACGTTTAGCAAGAATGCGGAAAGGTCCGATGTAATGTGGGGCCAACTTGCCTTTGATACCGAAGCGTTGGGTTCCCTTCAGAGGAGTAACCCGAAGGTAAGCCTTCTCATCCAGATTGTAGCTTTCTTGCCTATGATGACGATCATAGTAGCTTTTCTGACGAGACTGGGCTGCTTTCAATTGATTACGAACAATGCGAACTTGCTCTTCGGCTTTCTTGATCATATCCGGTCCAAAGAGTTGTCTTTCACCGTATTCTGACCAGTTTAAAGGTGTTCGACATCGTCGTCCATAGAGGAATTCAAAAGGAGCCATGTTCAGACTAGATTGGAAACTATTGTTATAAGAAAATTCGGCGAATGGAAGAGATTTCTCCCAATTCTTTCCGAAAGAGATAACACAAACTCTGAGCATGTCTTCGAGAATTCGGTTAACCCTTTCAACTTGACCGCTAGACTGAGGATGGAAAGTTGTACTAAAGGAGAGATGAGTTCCCATAGCATTTTGAAAACTTCCCCAGAATCTAGAGGTGAAAAGGCTACCTCGATCAGAATTGATTTCCAAAGGAACACCATGAAGAGACACAATTCTAGAGACATACAAGTCCACTAACTGGCTAGCAGTTATAGACTCGCGAACTGGAAGGAAGCGAGCAACTTTAGAAAGTCGATCAATGACCACGAAGATGGCATCATTTCCTTTCTGGGTTTTTGGAAAGCCAGTGATGAAGTCCATACCGACTTTGTCCCATTTCCACTTGGGAATAGGCAAAGGTTGAAGAGTACCAGCAGGTCTTTGATGTTCTGCCTTAATGCAATGACAAACATCACATTCAGCAACAAATTGAGCAATGTCTCTCTTCATCCTAGTCCACCAAAATCTCTGGCGCAGATCTCGGTACATTTTTGTGCTACCGGGATGAATTGAGAGGGGTGTGTCATGAGCTTCTTTGAGGATGAGTTGCCTTAGATTCCTATTCTTAGGTACTACCAAACGATTTTTAAAGAATAACATTCCTTTACTATCTGTGGAGAAACATTTAGCAACTCCGCTAGCACTGTTCTCCTTGATCCGGCGAACACCTCGTGCACGCCTTTGGGAAACTATGATTTGATCCTCAAGAGTTGATTTCGCCACCAAGGTAGATAGGAACCCACGGGGAACACTCTTGAGATTGAGTTTTCAAAATTCCTCATGAAGAAGTGGTTGACACTGTTGTAACATGAGGTTGTTACAATACGACTTACTACTTAGTGCATCAGCCATGACATTGGCTTTGCCTGTGGTGAAAGAAATTCCTAAGTCATAATATTTTATCAACTCTATCCAGTGCCTTTGCCTGAGATTAAGATCTGGCTGGGTGAATATATATTTGAGGCTTTGGTGATCAGAATAGATCTGGCAATGGTTACCAAGGAGGTAATGTCGCCAAGTTTTTAAGGGATGAACTACGACAGCGAGTTCAAGATCATGGGTAGGGTAGTTCTCTTCATGTGGACGCAGCTGGCGTGAAGCGTATGCTACCACATGTCGATCTTGCATAAGTATGCACCCTAACCCTTGCCGTGAAGCGTCACAATAGATCTCAAAATCCCTTTTGGTGTCTGGAGGCGCAATTACGGGTGCAGAAGTCAATCTTTTTCCAGCTCTTGAAAGCTTTCCTCGCACTTGGGGTCCATTCGAATTTATTATCTTTCTTGAGGAGTTCAGTTAGAGGCTTTGAAACCTTGGAGAAGTTCTCAATGAAGCGACGACAATAGCTTGCTAGGCCAAGAAAACTCCTAACTTGCTTAACCGATTCAGGTGGAGTCCAATCAAGGACGGCCTGAACTCTCTCGGGATTCACAGCAATACCTTTCGCAGAAATCACGTGGCCTAAGTAGGTTACTTATGGTAGCCAGAATTCACACTTAGAGAACTTGGCATAAAGGCGATGCTCTCGAAGTTTCATCAATACCAACCTAAGATGTTCTGCGTGCTCTTCTTCGTTCTTCGAGTAGATGAGAATGTCATCAAGATAAACTACAACAAATTTATATAGGTACTCCATGAAGATCGAATTCATCAAGCGTGAGAATGTGGCGGGGGCATTGGTTAAACCGAAGGACATGACAGTGAACTCGTAAAGACCATAACGAGTAGTGAAAGCCGTGTTGGGAACGTCCTCGTTTCGGATTTTGATTTGATGATAGCCTAATCTCAAATCCATCTTGGAGAAGACAGAGGATCCATCAAGTTGATCATAAAGATCATTGATCCTGGGAAGTGGGTACTTGTTCTTTATCGTCGCCAAATTTAGCGGGCGATAGTCTACGCACATCCTTTCTGTTCCATCTTTCTTCGTTACGAACAGAACGGGGCATCCCCATGGTGATGAGCTAGGGCGGATGAAGCGTTTTGCCAACAAATCTTCAAGTCGGATTTTAAGCTCAGCTAACTCATGTGGGACCATTCTATATGGGCGTCTGGAAATTGGGGAGTTGCCTGGCATAAGATCTACAATGAATTCTACACATCTGTCGGGTGACTAGATTTAAGGGGTGCGGTTACTGGATAGTTTTCTTGAGGATGACTATGGCTTCCTAGGAACAAAAACAGGTATGTTAGAGTAACAAAGTACCCCAACACAATGTTTTGTGTGGTCATTCTGGCTAGAAGACATCTAAAGTGGGAGGAAGAACTGCAAATGCATCAATATAGGTTTCTAGAAGAAAACCTACAACAAACACTATGGAACTGCCGGGAATGCCACCTAAGAAATCTTCTGGAAAGACATCCGAAATAGAGAGAAGGATTTTGCAAATGTATCAGATTATGAAGAAACCTGGAATGACTCGGACAGCATAACGGCTGTAATTGTAAGAGAAGTGAAAATTCTTACAACATAACAACAACACTTACATAGGAAGACTCAAAATAGGAAGCACAACGACTCTAGACAACCTAACACAACTTTCCTACGGCTACAAGGAAGCAATCAACGAGATGTTCTAGTAAGACATAGATGAGCCTAGTCCTATCTTCCCGCAGAAAAGATAAGGGTGACTCAGAACTCAGATCGATGAGGATAAGGAGAAAAAAGAAGTCTTGCATTGTTCCCTTATACCGAAAGTAACTATATAACTACAGAAGGATAGACTCGACTTCGACCAAGGCTGATAATCCTACAGTCAGTCCTGCTCTGATAGCAAGTCTATTGGGACCCGGAATATGCATATGTAATTCCTGTTACAACACAATCATATGGAGAGCCGAGAGCCGTACCCACTTGTCTAAGAAGACAAGGCCAATCACATAACACTCTCGGAAAGCATCGAACGTGAGGGGCATCCCATCCAGGCCGGATGATCAACTGAGATGGGTCCTCATCGTCCGCTCACAAGTCTAAATGATTATGGGTGGTGAAATCCCATACTCATAGACAAGTCGCCTCAACCACATTATCGATTGAATTATAACACTTACATAAACACACTCCAGCCCGATCACTTAGTCGGGGTCTCAGGCGGGCTCGATCATACAACAAAGTGTACCACGTGACAGAGCCACGAGCAATCGCATCGCGATGCCCCAAGCTGCACACATCTAAGGGCCACTTGGTGTATAAAAGACCGCCGGCAAGAACACAACAAAGCTATCGAACCCCACACTAAGACATGCACGTTATAATCATACATGCAAAATACATGTCCAGTGTAAACAACAGGTACACATTGCATGAACTCTACAAAGTTTACAACTTTATTTAACTCTTATATATAGAGTACACACAGAGATCACAAGACTGTGATCCAAAATTACATCATTCAAGAGGAAGCAACTTAGGTCTGAGTAGAGACAAGTTTAAGAAATGTCTTAGAGAAGACTTATTTTTAAACAAGCCCTTCCACGAGGGACCAGACCTCTGTCTGGGCCTACACTAGCTTGATCAGTCGTCGAGCCCCAGGAAGAAGCCACCTTCGGGGTCAGTGGGTTCATCTAAAAACATAAATAAGCAAACATGAGTACAAAGTCGTACTCAGCAAGACTTACGTAGGAACTATACTACTCGTGCTCAAGTTTCAAGGCAAGGGAGGTGGGGTTTCAATGCAGAAGTGCCAGCTTTGACTTGGCTAGTCCTGTACTACGAATACCAGAATGAGGTAAGAAGCGTACACGAGTCCATCTATCCAAGTCTCCCAATCAATACACCACTATGGATCCTTCCTTGACTTCCCACGAGAAAGCTAACGATAACACTCACACTTATCTTGGCAAGTTTTAGAGTTTCCGTTGAAGCTGTCTAATAATCAAGCACAGATAACCAAGTAGTCCATAACCGCAGACGCGGCTATTCGAATAGTTTTGTTAACCCTGCAGGGGTGTACTTCTTCACATGCGTGTCATCATTTACCGCCTAGGAATTGTCATCCTTCAAGCGGATGTCGTACGAGGATAATCACCAAGGCACTTACCTCACATCACATTATCTTATCTAGGAGTCGACTATCTGAGTTAGACCCTGCTCGAGAGTCCGTCCGGTTCACGAAACGTACTCAGACAATGCAGACGACCGAGACGCCACCCTGGAAGATGGTTTTGCTGTCTCACAGGTCCACGCACATATCTAAATGATGCAACCTTTCATTCATTCTTTTTCTATGCATATGCCAAATGGAAAGCCCGAACTAGTGTGACTCCTGGACTTGATCGGGGGTGAGTTAATAGGCCAAACGGGGCTCCCATAAACCCTACATGTGGTAGTAATCTTTATCTTGGATCACAACACAAGAGCTCGGGGCCTAGGGCAGTGTTGAACGAGACAACCCACTGTATACTCCTACACACCCTCTCATCGTTCACCTTGTTTAGGTCAAATTCACCAACATGTTACCACCATCATCAACATGATCTCTACCATCCCGACTCACATAACAGTAACAACATTGTAACTCTAAGCATGCAATAAGCAGTAACAGTTGCAGGGGCCACATGATACCAATCAACTTCTACATCTGCTAGGATTGTGGTTTTGCTTACTACTGTGACAAGATGATAGGTCATGCAAAGGAATGGGTTCAACTATGTGGTAGAAACGCATCATGGTAAACATCCTAAACAATGCATAAGCGAGACTGAGAGGGAAGTGGGATTTTATCGACATGATCAATGGGGGTTTGCTTGACTTGCTGACGAGGGTTCCGTCTCCACCTCTTCCGATAGCAAACAACACAAACAAGCACTCAATATAAAGACAATGCACAATCACATTATCAAATGTTATAACATGGTGTAAGGGGTGCTGATGTGTTTCCAATTCCATTTAAATGAAGTGTATTGCATTTGAGTTGCAAATTCAAACTCCTTATTTGAATTTAAAAGGGTTCATATGCACATTTGCTTCTGTACCCCCATTTTAAAATGGTCAAAGATGAAAAAATGTCCATATTCGGAATCCTTGCATTTTTCTGATAATTTTGCATATATTATATGTCCAATTTGGAGTTAAAATGAATTAATTATGAATTTCCAAAGTTTAATTCATTTTCTTCCTTTTCTGGATTTTCTTTTAAATTGACTTCCAATTAATACGTCAGCATGACATCAAGGTCACGTGGGGGGAGGTGCTGACATATGGGGCCTCTCTGTCAGTGACTCTCTTAATTAAACCATTTTGTTTTAATTTTAACAGGGGGATTAAGGGCCCTGGGCCCACTGGTCAGTGGCACTGGTGGTGGGGTTAGGGGATAATCACCCTGGCCACGTGGACCTCGCCGGTGGCGATGCTCCGACGAGCACCCGAGACGGCGGAGTCCGCGGGGACGGGGATTCCAGGGGCCATTCGATGCGCTGCGAGTACCAAAACGAAGCCGTTGACCTCACGCGTCGATTGGACCAAGCTACGGGTGCTGGGGTGCACCGCAGCGACTCCGTCGACGTGCTTTGCGATGGCAGCAGCATGGCCAAGATGCCAATCTTGCTACGGGGCTCAATTTGAAGCGGGGATGGTTTCGTTAGACGCAACAGAGCATGGTGCAGGCGATAGACATGGCTGCGGGGTGTAATGTTTAGTGAGTGCTCACCGACTAGAGCTGCGGCGGCTCGGTACTCCGGCGTTCATGGCGGCTAGGGATAGAGGAGGAGCGGGGCGCCATGGCTTGAGGAGAAATGCTCACCGTGGTTCCAAGAACACGATGGAGTAGTCGATGGAGGCGGGGATGAAGTGTGGCTAAAGTATTTTTAGACGACGAGCTGCGGATCCGGCGAGAGCTCGGGGACGATTGCGGTGGCTGGAGTCCAAATCACGGCGCCATCTTCTGCTGGGCAATAAAGTCGACGACGACGAACACGAGGGACGCATCGGCTTGAGCTCTAGGGCATGGTGGCCACGTCTTCCATGGCGGTGCGCTCCGGTGAACTTGTTGGGATACGGGGCAGAAAACACAATTTTTTTCATACCTACGGTACCCGAACCCAAGATCCATGCTATGGCGATGTAAAGTAACGGAGGGAATCGGTGTTCATACCTTTGAAGACCGAAAGAGGGAAACATTCTTGCGAACGTGGCTGGCATAGACTCGGAACTACGACCTCCCTGTCGTGTAGAAGACCACCACCGGCGAGGATGACTCCCGGTAAACCTCCAGCGACGAAGTAGCACCACAGGTGTAGTGCCTCGAAGAGATTATACACGTACGGTACAATCGATGTTCCTCCCGGGCCCCGAACCAGGCGAGCAGCGGAAGAAAGACGGCTATGGATCCCGACTCCAGCAGAACGACGGCCTGCCTTATGGTGGAGAACTCCAATCCAGGTGCAGACTTCAAACAAGGGGAGTCCACTTCCGGGAAGGAGAAGGAGGAAGAAGGAGATATTGGTGTGTTGGAAAAAGGGGGGTCTACCCCTCCTTATATAGGCCAAGGGGGGTGCCATCCTCCTCCCCTTCCCCATGTGGGACTAAACTCCCAAGGGGGGGGCGTACGCCTTCCAAGGGGGGTGGTGGGCCCCACCCTTAGCGCCAAGCCCAAGGGGGGAGACCCCCTCCTCCCTTAATGGACCCCATGGGCCAATTTAGCCTTTTTCCCATTTTTTTATTTTTTTAATATGTTTTAGATATTTAATTCAGATAATTAAATAATAAAATATTATTAAAACAATTAAACTTTATTTTGAACTATTCAAAATGTCCGGAAACCATTCCGTCCTCCTCCGGAACTATTCCGGTGATTCCTACTATTTCACCGATTGATCCCGTAACTGTCCTATGCATCGATTGCCCTTAAATGTAACACCCTAACGGTCCAGGAAACAGCAGACATGGTCGAGACTCTTCTCATTGACCAATGACTAGTCAGTTGGACCTGGTTACAATCCTTGACAGCCCCTGCGCTTCCATCGAATGAACTTCGATCGCTTTTGGAAACCGTTAACGATACGACGTAATCCATTTGTGCTGCGGTACTTTGTTTGTCCGAGGTTTGATCATCAGTATCCTACATACCGTGTTCACATCTCTTTCACAACAAACAACTTCTCTCGTCCATGATCATTGCATCTCTTGTGACCTAGTCACGTCCTTGCAAGGTGTTGATGCAATATCACCGAGTGGGCCCAGAGTACCTGTCCTGTCACAAGGACTGACAAATCCCGCTCTGATCTATTAACATACTCATCAACCATCTATTTCGGAATAACCAAAGTGCACCGTTATTGCCAGCATATTTCAGTCAGGCGGTGGGATACAAATAAAAGTCTCCTCATAGATGACAATTACGTATGATCGTTACGGTCTAAGGACTAAGCCATACGTTACAAAGTCATAGCAACGCTGAACTATGTGACTCGATCACATTGCAATACTTTAGGTGGGTGTACGTCCATCACATCATTCCCCTTAACGATATGACCTCATTGTCAATGGACTTAAGTGTCGCCATGATCAGGAAAGCTTGATCAATCAATTGCCCAATGAGATAGTTTACCCGAGTTAAACTACGGACCATGTTTTATACTACACCTGTATTAGTATTTCCAAGTAATACAGTTATAGCACAGTATAAAACGTATTATGAAAAAAACGGATATGTGACAAATATATTTATTAATTTGTCTCTAGGGCACATATCCAACAGTCTCCCACTTGCACTAGAGTACAAATTACACTACTTTACATCAGGTATGTATCTAACACCAATGGTCTCTTGGTGTTCTTCAAACTTGCCCTGTGGAAGAGGTTTAGTCATCGGGTCTGCTGCGTTCAGATCCGTATGTATCTTGTGAATCCTAGTGTGTCCATCCCGGACGTGGTCTCGCGTCACATGGAACTTTCGGAGGATGTGCTTGGCTGTAGAGTGAGTTCTTGGCTCCTTCGCGTTAGCAAAGGCACCCGTGTTGTCGCAGAAGATTCCCACGGGGTCAGTGCAGCTGGGAAAGACGCCAAGCTCGATCATGAACTTCTTTAGCCACATCGCCTCGTTTGACGCTTCGCAAGCGGCAATATACTCCGACTCCATTGTAGATTGGGCGACGACTGACTGTTTGCCGCTCCTCCAGCTAATTGCGCCGCCATTCCACATGAAAACATACCCCGTCTGGGATTTCGAGTCATCTAGATCTGAGCCGAGGCTTGCGTCAACGTAACCCTTTACGGTGAGCTCCTCATCAACTCCTCCATAAACGAGAAAGAGATCCTTGGTTCTTCTCAAGTACTTAAGGATGTTCTTTACTGCTGTCCAGTGAGCCATTCCCGGGTTACTCTGGTAGCGATTAGTCATACTAATGGCCAGCGCTAAATCCGGTCTGGTACATAACATAGCATACATGAGAGAACCTATGGCTGAGGCATAGGGCTTTGAGTACATCTCCTCCTTCTCTTTTGCCGTGGTTGGGCATTGAGTCACGCTTAATTTTACACCTTTTATAACTGGCAAGAGGCCTCTCTTGGAGTTACCCATACTGAACCTTTTCAATATCTTGTCAATATAAGTGCTCTGACTCAAGGACAACCGTCGATTAGGTCTATCTCTATAGATCTTAATCCCCAATATGTACGCAGCTTCACCTAGGTCCTTCATGGAAAATTGTCCATTCAGATATTCCTTCACTTCCTCTAAGAATTTCTTATCGTTCCCTATTAGTAATATGTCATCTACATATAACACAAGGAATGCTACAGAGATCCCACTCAGTTTCTTATAGACGCAGAACTCTTCGACGTTGTGGACAAATCCAAAAGCTTTAATGATCTCATCAAATCGAAGATTCCAGCTCCGAGATGCTTGCTTCAACCCATAGATGGACCGTTGAAGCTTGCACACCTTACCAGCGTTCCTTGGATCGACAAACCCCTCTGGTTGCATCATATACAACTCTTCCTCAATGTTGCCATTTAGGAATGCAGTTTTCACATCCATCTTCCATATCTCGTAATCATGATATGCAACTATTGCTAGTAGGATCCGAATAGACTTTATCATCGCTACAGGAGAGAACGTCTCCTCGTAGTCAACTCCTTGAATTTGTCAGAACCCCTTCGTGACAAGTCGAGCTTTGTAGACAGATACGTTTCCGTCTGCGTCAGTCTTTTTCTTGAAAATCCATTTATTCTCGACGGCCTTGCGGTCCTCGGGAATATCCACCAAAGTCCATACTTTGTTGGTGTACATGGAGTCTATTTCGGATTTCATGGCTTCAAGCCATTTCTCGGACTCGGGTCCCTCCATTGCTTCTTTGTAACTTGTAGCTTCATCCGACTCATCAGCCGAGATTGCATTCACAAGCTGTCCGTAAAACTCAGTAGGTTGATGGACTCTTGATGACCTACGGGGCATAAAAGGTTCCTCTTCATTCTCATCATGATCATCATCAATGTCATGATCGTTATGAATGTCTTTCTAGCCATTCTCTTCATCTCCCACTATGGAAGATGGTTCCAGAACAATTTCCGTAGCCGTTTCTTCCAATTGGATTGATTGGTCAGTCACTTCATCGAGGTCTATTTTCCTCCCACTCAACTCTTTCGCAAGAAACTCCTTCTCAAGAAAGTGTCCCGTCTTGGCAACAAACGTTTTGCTGTCAGACTTGTTGTAGAAGGTGTATCCACAAGTTTCCTTGGGATAGCCCACAAAGATGCACTTATCCGCCTTGGATTCAAGTTTGTCAGGCTGTAGTTTCCTAACATAATCCTCACAACCCCAAATCTTCAAGTGAGACAACTTAGGTTTCGTGCCATGCCATTCTTCAAATGGTGTTGTCTTTACGGATTTGGATGGTGCCCTATTAAGAATATGAGCGGCAGTTTCTAATGCATATCCCCAGAATGACACAGGCAAATCAGTATGAGACATCATCGATCGTACACTATCCAATAGGGTTCGATTACGTCGCTCAACCACACCGTCTCTCTGAGGTGTGCCTGCCGGCGTAAGCGGTGGTACTATGCCACAAGACTTCAGATGATTGCCAAACTCGTGACTCAAATACTCGCCACCTCGATCCGATCGAAGGTGCTTGATTTTCTTTCCGAGTTGATTTTCGACCTCATTCTGAAATTCCTTGAACTTTTCAAAGATTTCAGACTTGTGCTTCATCAAGTAAATATACCCATATCTGCTCAAGTCATCAGTAAAGGTCACGAAGTAACGAAGACCATTGCGAGTGGGGACGTTCATGGGTCCACATACATCCGTGTGTATGATCCCCAAAAAGTCATCCGCACGCTCCATTATCCCATTGAATGGAGTCCTTGTCATTTTGCCCATGAGGCATGGTTCACATGTATCAAGGGATCCAAAATCCAATGACTCAAGAAGTCCATCCTTATGGAGCTTCTCCATGCGCTTTATACCAATATGACCAAGTCGGCAATGCCACATCTTCATGTGATCTTCATCATTCTTCAATCTTTTGGCCTCAATATTGTTAATGTGACACACGTCACCATCGAGATCAAGTATGAATAAACCATGCAACTCCGGTGCGTGAACATAAAACATTTCATCCTTATAAATCGAACAACCAATTGTATCAGACTTAATATAATAGCAGTCTCGCTTCAAGAAAGAGCTACTAACGATGTTCACACTCAACGCGGGTACATAGTAGCAATTATTCAGAACTAAAACCAATCCCGAAGGGAGACTAAGATGCTTCGTGCCGACCGCCAAGACTTCAATTTGACAGCCATTCCCCACACGCATCGTCACTTCATCCTTGAGCAAGCGTCTCCTATTCCTTAGTCCCTGAATGGAATTAGGAATATGAGCGACAGATCCTGTATCAAGTATCCAGGATGTGTTCCCGGCGCTTGTCAAGAGAAGATCAACAATATGTATATCGAATATACCTTCGTCTCTCTTGGCGACCTTGCCAGCCTTCTTGTCCTTTAGGTACTTGGGGCAGTTGCGTTTCCAGTGACCTTCACCCTTGCAGTAGAAGCACTCCACTCCGGGTTTAGGCTTGGGTGCCTTGGGAGGAGCGGCAACTGACTTGCCATCCCTCTTGCGGCCACCTCTCTTGGCCTTCTCCCGCCTGATTGACTTCTTGAAGTCAGTGGTCTTGTTGACCATGAAGACGGCGTGCTCCTTCTTGATCTCAACCTCGGCGCTCTTCAGCATGGCGAACAACTCAGAAGGGTTTTTGGTCATCCCCTGCATGTTGTAGTTCAGCACAAAGCCTTTGTAGCTAGGGGGAAGCGACTGCAACACCCTATCAATAGCAAGTTCATCTGGAATCTGGCATTCCAGAGCATTCAAGCGCTGAACGTAGCCAGACATTTTGACTACGTGCTCACTCACGCTGCCGTGCTCGTCCATATTTGCTGAGAAGAAGGCTTCAGAAGCCTCGTACCGTTCAGCCCTGGCTTGAGGTGCGAAGACCGCCTTGAGGTCGGTGATAATCTCATATGCACCCATCCTCTCAAAAAGTTTCTGCAGCTCAGCCTCCATGGAGTAGAGCATGCCACTCTGGACAAGGTTGTAATCATCAGTCCTGGAGAGATAGCATTCTTCTCGTCCTGACTGGCATCATCTGCTGGTGCGTCACCTAACGCTCCCTCTAGTACGTATGCCATCTTGAGGGGAACGAGGAGAATCCTCAGGGTGCGGAACCAGTTGGTGAAGTTTGTCCCATCTGTTTTTAGCTTATCTTTCTCTAGGAATGATCCTAAGTTGAACGAGGGGCGAGGTGCTGCCATCTACAAGGTTGATTCACAAGGATACATATTTAGACTTTTGTTCATAATGTGGAGTTTCAATTTAATCTCAAAATTCTATAAAGCTCCCACTTAGATAAACACCTCTCAATTTAACTAAGTGATTACACAATCCCAGCCCCCATACCTCCCCCGATCGTCACGGCCATCAGTATGCGAACCAGGTAGGCCTCTAAGCCAATCACATCAGGCATGTGACTCGTGCTCGACCTTTCGGTCTCCTGTGTTCCAGGCCCGCATCTACATACGTCAAGCCTGCCAATCGAACCTTGATGTTAGCTGTTCAGCAAGGCCATATCTGCATATGCCAGGCTTGCCGAACCCAACCTCATGCAAACTCCGTTGAATATGTAGGACAACTCCGGTATGTACGGAGCATCAAGCCATATGGGAGAACCTTCCAGGCGGTGCCCACCAAGGCAGAACACAATGTTGGTATTGTGAGAGATGGTCCTTTTTTGTGCTACCGTCGATATATCTAGCATACTAGCATAAAACAGGAAGTAAAACTGTAAATCATACAACCTATGACCCCCCTTCATGCAAAGCAAAGTTAAAAGCCTTTCTACTTTAGCTTATGCAAGTTTTACGTGGCTGCTAGGGGTTTTGAGAGAGAGAACCATTTCTATCCTGCGAAAAACATGCCACAACACCGCCTCCCATCCGTCTCTATTACACCCCTGTCGGGGCCCTCCGTTGCAAACATCTTCGCATCGCTAATGCAGAGAGACAGACACCCCCTAGCCACTTTATATGGTACAAGCCATATGTCAAGCGTGGAACCATTCTCGCGTAAACGCGTAAGGTCGGTCGGGGGCCGCTTCATCAAACATTGCCGCAAAGCTAAATGAGTACACGTGGGAGGGTAACGAATGAAGATTTGATGCCCACATCCTAGATGTGTTCTACCCGTACAATACATCTACGCATAGCTAGCTCATGATACCACTGTTGGGATACGGGGCAGTAAACACAATTTTTTTCATACCTACGGTACCCGAACCCAAGATCTATGCTATGGCAATGTAAAGTAACGGAGGGAATCAGTGTTCATACCTTTGAAGACCGAAAGAGGGAAACATTCTTGCGAACGTGGCTGGCGTAGACTCGGAACTACGACCTCCCTGTCGTGTAGAAGACCACCACCGGCGAGGATGACTCCCGGTAAACCTCCAGCGACGAAGTAGCACCACAGGTGTAGTGCCTCGAAGAGATTATACACGTACGGTACAATCGATGTTCCTCCCGGGCCCCGAACCAGGCGAGCAGCGGAAGAAAGACGGCTACGGATCTCGACTCCAGCAGAACGACGACCTGCCTTATGGTGGAGAACTCCAATCTAGGTGCAGACTCCAAACAAGGGGAGTCCACTTCCGGGAAGGAGAAGGAGGAAGAAGGAGATATTGGTGTGTTGGAAACAGGGGGGTCTACCCCTTCCTTATATAGGCCAAGGGGGGTGCCATCCTCCTCCCCTCCCTCATGTGGGACTAAACTCCCAAGGGGGGGGGGAGTGCGCCGGCCAAGGGGGGTGGTGGGCCCCACCCTTGGCGCCAAGCCCAAGGGGGGAGACCCCCTCCTCCCTTAATGGGCCCCATGGGCCCATTTAGCCTTTTTCCCATTTTTTTAATTTATTTAATATGTTTTAAATATTTAATTCAGATAGTTAAATAATAAAATATTATTAAAACAATTAAACTTTATTTTGAACTATTCAAAATGTCCGGAAACCATTCCGTCCTCCTCCGGAACTATTTCGGTGATTCCTCCTATTTCACCGATTGATCCCGTAACTGTCCTATGCATCGATTGCCCTTAAGTGTAACACCCTAACGGTCCGGGAAACAACAGACATGGTCGAGACTCTTCTCATTGACCAATGACTAGTCAGTTGGACCTGGTTACAATCCTTGACAGCCCCTGCGCTTCCATCGAATGAACTTCGATCGCTTTTGGAAACCGTTAACGATACGACGTAATCCCTTTGTGCTGCGGTACTTTGTTTGTCCGAGGTTTGATCGTCGGTATCCTACATACCGTGTTCACATCTCGTTCACAACAAACAACTTCTCTCGTCCATGATCATTGCATCTCTTGTGACCTAGTCACGTCCTTGCAAGGTGTTGATGCAATATCACCGAGTGGGCCCAGAGTACCTGTCCTGTCACAAGGACTGACAAATCCCGCTCTGATCTATTAACATACTCATCAACCATCTATTTCGGAATACCCAAAGTGTACCGTTATAGCCAACATATTTCAGTCAGGCGGCGGGATACAAATCAAAGTCTCCTCATAGATAACAATTACGTATGATCGTTACGGTCTAAGGACTAAGCCATACGTTACAAAGTCATAGAAACGCTGAACTATGTGACTCGATCACATTGCAATACTTTAGGTGGGTGTACGTCCATCACATCATTCCCCTTAACGATATGACCTCATTGTCAATGGACTTAAGTGTCGCCATGATCAGGAAAGCTTGATCAATCAATTTCCCAATGAGATAGCTTACCTGAGTTAAACTACGGACCATGTTTTATACTACACCTGTATTAGTATTTCCAAGTAATACAGTTATAGCACAGTATAAAACGTATTATGAACAAAACGGATATGTGACAAATATATTTATTAATTTGTCTCTAGGGAACATATCCAACAGTCTCCCACTTGCACTAGAGTACAAATTACACTACTTTACATCAGGTATGTATCTAACACCAATGGTCTCTCGGTGTTCTTCAAACTTTCCCTGTGGAAGAGGTTTAGTCACCGGGTCTGCTGCGTTCAGATCCGTATGTATCTTGTGAATCCTAGTGTGTCCATCCCTGACGTAGTCTCGCGTCACATGGAACTTTCGGAGGATGTGCTTGGCGGTAGAGTGAGTTCTTGGCTCCTTCGCGTTAGCAATGGCACCCGTGTTGTCGCAGAAGATTCCCACAGGGTCAGTGCAGCTGGGAAAGACGCCAAGCTCGATCACGAACTTCTTCAGCCACAGTGCCTCGTTTGACGCTTTGCAAGCGGAAATATACTCCGACTCCATTGTAGATTGGGCGACGACTGACTGTTTGCCGCTCCTCCAGCTAATTGCGCCACCGTTCAACATGAAAACATATCCCGTCTGGCATTTCGAGTCATCTAGATCTGAGCCGAGGCTTGCGTCAACGTAACCCTTTACGGTGAGCTCCTCATCAACTCCTCCATAAACGAGAAAGAGATCCTTGGTTCTTCTCAAGTACTTAAGGATGTTCTTTACTGCTGTCCAGTGAGCCATTCCCGGGTTACTCTGGTAGCGATTAGTCATACTAATGGCCAGCGCTAAATCCGGTCTGGTACATAACATATCATACATGAGAGAACCTATGGCTGAGGCATAAGGCTTTGAGGACATCTCCTCCTTCTCTTTTGCTGTGGTTGGGCATTGAGTCACGCTTAATTTGACACCTTTTATGACTGGCAAGAGGCCTCTTTTGGAGTTACCCATACTAAACCTTTTCAATATCTTGTCAATATAAGTGCTCTGACTCAAGGCCAACCGTCGATTAGGTCTATCTCTATAGATCTTAATCCCCAATATGTACGCAACTTCACCTAGGTCCTTCATGGAAAATTGTCCATTCAGATATTCCTTCACTTCCTCTAAGAATTTCTTATCGTTCCCTATTAGTAATATGTCATCTACATATAACACAAGGAATGCTACAGAGCTCCCACTCAGTTTCTTATAGACGTAGAACTCTTCGACGTTGTGGACAAATCCAAAAGCTTTAATGACAAGTGACTAGTCACATCTAGAGTTTGAACATTTTTTAAATTCAAAATATTTGAATTCAAATTCAAATAGGGGTATTTATTTAATTCCATGTTCCTGTTTAAATATTTGAAAAATCCATGAGCATGGGATTGGTTCCACATCACTTTATATGTGATCACACTCATTTATGGGAGTTTTCAAAAATGCAAAAGGAATTTTTGGAGCAACTTTCATTGTGGCCATTTGAATTTAATTCATCTCGGGGGGGGGGGGGTATCCTTCTCCCATTTCAATTTCATCTGATTTTTTTTAAGATGATGCAATGTGAGACTTGATCCTAGCACATACCTAATAGAGGGTTCTGATAAGGCACGACCTTCCATGGAATCGTGTCAGGAAAAGCAGTCTACCCCCTTGGAAAAATAAGCCTGGAAGTGGTCTTCAGAACCGCAAGCGACTTCAGGAAGGAGACGCTAGACTTCGAAGTGGTCGACTGGAAATCACAATAGCATGCCATCCTCAGTCGACCAGCCTTCGCACGCTTCATGGCAGTACCGCATTACGCATATCTTAAGCTGAAAATGGTAGGCGCAAGGGGAGTCATCACAGTTATCGACATCTTCGTCAGATCAGATCGCTGCGACAGAGAATTCCACAAGATATCAGAAACCTTCGGAGCACACCACACTCACGGAATCAGCGAGAAAGAAGAATTACCCCCATAGAAGCCAATGCACCATCCGAAGACTCGATGAACCGGTGCCTCGTGATGAGACTTCAAGTTATCCTAGCAACAACTTTACCTTTCTAGGGCTATCCAGCCATCGGTCTAAATAAAGGGTTGTCTTCCACAGCCCCCTCGTGTAAGAACATCAGGGAAAGATTCTAAAACATTTTCCCAAAATATCTCACGCAAACATCAAACTTGGCACTTGGGGGCTCGCTCGCAGCAGCCATCCTCCGAGGCGTTATTCGCTTACGCGACATCAAACTTGGCACTCGGGGGCTCGCTCGCAGCAGCCACCTCTGAGGCGTTATCCCCTTACGCGACATCAAACTTGGCACTCGCGGGCTCGCTCGCAGCAGCCACCCTCCGAGGCGTTATTCGTTTACGCGACATCAAACTTGGCACTCGGGGGCTCGCTGCAGCAGCCACCCTCCGAGGCGTTATTCGCTTACGCGACATCAAACTTGGCACTCGGGGGCTCGCTCACAACAGCCACCCTCCGAGACGTTATTCCCTTACGCGACATCAAACTTGGCACTCGGGGGCTCGCTCGCAGCAGCCACCCTCCAAGGTGTTATTCTCTTACGTGACATCAAACTTGGCACTCTGGGGCTCGCTCGCAGCAGCCACCCACTGAGGCGTTATTCGCTTACGCGACATCAAACTTGGCACTCGGGGGCTCGCTCGCAGCAGCCACCCTCCGAGGCATTATTCTCTTATGCGACATCAAACTTGGCACTCGGGGGCTCGCTCGCAGCAGCCACCCTCTGAGGCGTCATTTGCTTACACGACATCAAACTTGACATTGGGGGGCTCGCTCGCAACAGCCACCCTCCGAGGCGTTATTCGCTTATGCGACATCAAACTTGGCACTCGGGGGCTCGCTCGCAGCAGCCACCCTCCGAGGCGTTATTCGCTTACGCGACACCAAATGCGACACCCGGGGGCTGCTATAACCAGCAGCCACCCCTCGACGCAAATCAACAATGCAAGCACCCGAAGACGCCACACACAACGGCGACATCAAACGACCCGCAACAACTCAATTACAACATACGAAAGAATTCACAAGGACCAAGAAAACTATAGACCCCAGGCTCCGATTTCACTTTACAAGGAGCACCCGGAAGGCGGTCGTTCTCCTCACACACCTTCTTCACAACCAGATCCACTGGTGCGTCTACCGCCGCGTAGTGCTCATCCATCGGATCATCTCGACCACCAGGAGGACCCCGAGCCTCCAGCTTGATATCTACCCCCGACCAATGACTGTGAACAAAGGCAAAAGCACAACGAGCCCCCGCATGAATCTGATGATTTACCACACGACGAATCGCCGCGGGATGAGAGAAGACCCGGCAAAGCCTCTCGAAACTCATCGGAACAGGATCCAAGGGATAAAACTAAGAAAACATACCACCAAGCACTTTGCAATAGTACTCAAGAGCTTGCGGTACCCGACTAACCCGCAGCCGAAGGACGACAAATAACCGTGCTCGTGCCCTATCCCTCCAAAAGGGATTTTCAGCGTGCACGGCCGGGTCATCCAAACGCGACAACTCCGACTGCACAGCCTCCTCCTCCTCACGAGATCGACCAGCCAACACTTTGTAAGAAAAGGAAGAATCAGCAAAGAGCACAAGAAAAGCACTCGCGCAACCGATCAGCCAAAAGAGGAAGACTGACCCTTTAGAAGGTCAGAAAACTTCACCATCCAAGCAGGTAAGCTATCCAAAACAGCCTCAACACGTTCACGTTTTGAACGATGAATTGCAACAACACCTTTGAGCCGACTAACCTCGCGCTCCACGTCCCTCAGTCTCAAACAGACAGACTTGTAGGCACCCTCGCGAGCATCCTCCTTCAGCAAATTCCAAGCCCGAGAAACGCCCGGGGTGGCCTACCGCAAAAAAGAAAAAAAGAGTCAAGCAAAGAAGGAAAGTACGGCAGAAAAGGACAAGGCAACTTCATCGTCAATTCAAAGATTCAACATCCCCCACTCCAAAAGTGCTTTTGTTGTACATTTGTAAATACTGTGGGTAAAGGAATAAAATGTTGGGGGTGCTTTACCCTTCAGTTTTAAAGCTTAAAAAAAGGACAAGGCAGCTTCATCATCAATTCAAAGATTCTCCCCCACTCCAAAAGTGATTCATTACAAAGAAGTTCTTCAAGCATGCAGACAAATAAAGTTTCCTACTCCGCACCCTGGGACTTGCAGATATCAGCCTCTACAACCAACTGCAACTAACGACAAGGCGAGTGGCCCGCGCACTCTTCTTAGTTGTATAATTGGGCAAGCTATCCACCACGGCATCTTCAATGGGAACACCATGCCCCAAGAGAACAACAAAGGACGTCGCAAGCCCACTCACCACTGTCTCGCGGACCAAGCCATCCAGGCGCTCGCCGTCCTGACCAAAAGCAATGACCTGCAGATCAAGACCCTCGGGCCGCTCCTCCTCCTCTGGGTACATGTGCTCGTGTAAAAGCTTCATGAGGGTCGAAGCTCGACCATAGACATCCTTCATGACGCCAGCAACACTCGCCACGGCATCAACAGCGGCACGGAGGGTGCCCGAGTCCGCAGGAGCAGCAGTCGCAATTTCAACACTCACATCGCATGCATCACCGAACAACAACAATGATCAACAATTCAACAACCCCACACAAAAATGAAGAATCATCGCAAACCTCCTACCTGTCAAGGAACTCGATAGGTCGCTCAGCCGACCACCCTCAATAGCCTCAAACTGTCGAAACTGCTCTTCCACCCGCCGCAGTCGTTCAAGCTCACCACACTGCACCTGCAGATCCTTATCCTTCGACTCCAAAGCATCTCGGAGCAGGGAAAGTTCCTTTTCCGCGGCATCAGCCCGCTTCTCAGCGTCATTATTGTGACCTACGACAATGAGGTCATTGAAGCGACAAACCAACAATGATACCACAATCAAAAAGGGGACGGAAACAACTCACGCCTCGTGGTGGTTAGGCTCCCCTGGGTCGCATCATGAGCACTCCGGGCACGATCAGCGTCGGTCAGCACCCGCTCACACACACAGAACAATGACTGGAACAGAAAGACATGTAGAGATCAGTGCCAAGCAAAAGGAAAACAAGCTCAAGACTGCGACCAACCACATAGGGAGATTCTTTTTCTCCAAGATGTACCCCTCAGGAAACACGGGTTTCGAATCCGGAGGAGATTCACCTTCAGTAGCGGCTGCAGACCCCCCAGACGCAGCAGTCGCGGGAATCATACCCACACCTGAAGCCATAGGAGTCGCGGAAGGACCCGACCGCCCAGCCATCGTCCCAGAATCAACCGACTGGAGATCCGCAACCGCAGTACTCGCCGAAGAAGCAGCCGGAATGAGAGCGGTACTACAGTCACATATTATCAGAACAAGTAACCAAAGACAACGGCATAATCAACCCAGGAAAAAGAAGAAATACACACCCAATAGGTGCGACACCAACATGAATCCGCACCCCAATCTTGCACTTTTTTGGAGCAACCGTAGGAGGGCAAGGCGCAACAACTGGCGGCAGTCCACCACCACCACCCTCCACAGTCATCTTAGCAGTAGTCAAGGAGCGGCTGCGTTTGATGCGTACTGGCCCCAAATCTTCATCGCCATTAGAAGCTGACGTCCGACCACCAACACCCGCACTCGCGGACTCGCCAGTACCAGCACGTGAAGCATCACCATCACCCACGGGCGCGGGGTTCACGGTGACCACATCAGGCTCCTCAAGTATCTCAACATCCTCAAACTGAGGCGGGTTGTTCAGCAAGGAAACATGGTCCTACAAGCAAAAGCATCATCAGAAAGCAACATATATCGGAAAATCAGCAAAGACTCAAATAAATACCTCAGGCAAAGGCGTATCAGCAGCATATGGACGAATGGAGCTCTCAACACCAGTACTCATGCACTTAGTGACCTGTTGGATCCGAAACAAATGGTCATCAGTCGAGATGTCCCCGGGAGAGCACCTAGTCGGGTCCTTGGGTCCAGTATATCGCCACATGGGGTGCACCCGATGCTGAAGCGGATGGATGCGCCTCCTCATAAACACATATATAAGCTGGCCACCAGTTATCCCCTTCTTCAAAGCAGCAAGTTTTTGCACCAAAGGCTCAACAACAGCTACCTCACCAGCAGTCAGAGCATGCCCCCAAGATGACCGCTTGCCACTCGCGCAACCGGATTGAAGGGAGCAAGACCAAACTGCTGGCCATCAACGTGCCGATCCTTCAGATAAAAACAGTTCTTCCGCCATGTATAGACATAATCTAGTTTCTCCAGATCAAAATAAGCATTTTTCTCCTTAATGGAAATGCCAACGCCCCCACTGGCGTATTCAGAGTTCGTCCTCTTCACATTAAAGAGGCGTTTCCAGAGCTCCCAATGGGGATAGATCCTCAAGAAACCCTCATAGAGCGTGATAAAACACGCAATATGCTATATGCCGTTAGGGGTCAAGTCATGCAACTGCAGCTGATACGCAAAGAGCAACCCCCGGACGAATGGATGAACGGGAAGAGAAAACCCACGAGGGAAAAAGCTCTTAAAGCATACCCGCTCGTCGTGGTGAGGCGCGGGCACCTCTTCTTCCCCAGGAATCCGAGCAGCACCTTCCTCCACAAGCCCATCTTCCACCAACGCATCCAGATCTGCAGCCTCAAAAGAGGAGCGATCCCACCTCCCAGTCATCCTCGCCGACTCCTGTGCTACGCTTCGGGGACGCTTGGACATGGATCTCACCTCACAGCCGCACAGAGCAATGGAGCAAAAGGCAAGAAGCAGAAGAGGAAGAAGAAGAAGAAGATGAAGGCAAGCGCTGGGTTAAACCTAAATTTATCCGTCCCTCCGATATTTAACCAACAGCAAGGATCATTCGTCCACCGTCAGTCTCGGTACTCCATCAACGTGGCACGATCCCACGATACTCGTGCGGCATGGAAAAATCAACCGGTGCAGTAACCACACCGCCCACTCCGCGCAAAAATCGAGGACCATCATCACGCCAGCGAAATTATCGCGGCATGACATACCACATCACATCTGATCGCAGAGCGCAGAGGTTCAACTCGTCAGACCAACCTGCAACGTCCCATCCCAGTGGAGCGCACTGAGCACACACTATCGTACAGGTTTTCTATTCAAAACTTTTTCAACACAATTCAAAATTTTACTCCCATCGGGAGCGCCCTGTCTTTGCTAAAAAAGAGCATGGACCAAGCCTCGAGGACGCGAGTGGCTACTCCCCTCCATAGAGAACAAATGCATCTACAGAGTTCAGGTGCTCCCTCACCCAGCAGATTATGGCGTGCTCGAGTGATCACTCACATTAGCACGGACTAATGCATCTACAGAGTTCGGGTGCTCCCTCACCCAGAAGACAATGAAGTGCTCGAACAGTTGTTCGCACCAAACAGAAAGACCCGATCAAGATCCAGGAGGACAATCGGCCCAAACACTCAAGTGCTCCACGGGTGCCGGCACGGCTAACTCAGTCGACGACTATTCCGAGTGGGTGCATCTCTTATTAACTCCTCGCCTGAGCTTGCAAACGCTCTGCGACTGACTACTATTAGTCCACTTGATTTGTTTATTCCAAGTGGTTGCATTTCTAATTAGGCTCCGCACCTCTATAAAAATAATGCCTGGGTGGTGACACACTGCACCCCGGATGCCACACAAGCTCGGGCGTAGGTAAGACCCCACCGCGTAGTCGGCCGGGCCGGGACTTGCGACATCGCAACTTCACTCCCGATGTTTCCCATGCGCTAGCATGAAGAAAGTTGAGCCAATGACTGACGCGTTAAGGCTATTTGCTGAGACCGGCGGCATTGATCCTATAAGACCTGCAGCGACATGGACTTTGCTAGACACCGGTTGTTTTCCAAGTTCGTGTCGAGGGACACGGGCTTGATTGGGCTACTGAGGTATTTTCCACAAGCGAAATTCGCCAAGGTTCGACCATTCGACTACCTTGGGCCCTTTCAGCTTATCATCCCTCAAATAAACTATCTTTTGTGGCTAACAATCGACGACTCGCAGTAGCACTGCATGCATGAAGACAGGCGATTATGGATTCGAGTCCATGCATGACTCTTCGAGTCCCCCCAGGGACTCAGGGGCTAGTGATGAGGGGGTGACCCCACGACTCGTACAAATGAGGGTACCTAGTGCGTATTAAGAAAAAAGACCCACTGGAAGCCCCGGCCGGCCCACGACTGGCCCACTCAAGGAACCGACGTAGGAGTTCTCGACAACTATGGAAGCTACGACTTGGCGTCCAAGACTAAAACTAGATTAGGAAGCTGTCTCTGTAACCCTAGACGGACTCCTTGCGACCCAGCCTAGTATATAAAGGCTGGAAGAGGGGACGTCTAGGGCATCCAATCTCATAGCAACACCCTCGGTCCCGAGCGAACTCGCCTGAACCTCCACTGTAATCGCCTCCATCATAATACAATAGAGCAGCAAGTAGGGGTTTCACCGATCGAGGGCCCTGAACCTGGGTATATCACTGTCTCCTGTTAGCCGACGAGTATCGCCAACCTGCACACCTCCTCTACAATCTAACCCATGGTTCCTAACCATGGGATTTGCCGAGGTCAATCCTCGTCAGGCCGATCTCCGGACGACACTACCTATGCTCGGACCGAGTTCGCCCAAGAAACCCGAAAAAACTCTCTCGTCCCCGACTCGAGCCGACATGGGAAGACCCTGCCAGGCCACGATCACCAGGAGCGACCCGAAGATATCGCCCGCGCCGCTTCCTACCACGTCTTTACCAGCAGCAGCTCTCGAAGGGACATGAAGAACACGCAGCATGCTGCAACGCTCTTGGTTTCACACACTCCAGTGGTCCCTAGATGGCTAAAGTGGCCCGAGCAAATAATAACGTGGAGTAGAAGTGACCATCTCCCATGAGTCGACTCTCTAGGAAACCTAGCCCTCGTAGTGCCACCACAGGTATACGGTTACACCTTGGACAAGGTCCTCATGGACCGAGGAAGAAGCATAAATATACTCTACTTCAAAACCTTCCAAGAGATGAGCCTGACCCAGAAACAACTAGCCGCCTTCTACGATTTTCCATGGAATTGTCCCACGGAAATCAGCTCACCCCTTAGGGAGAATACACCTTGAAGTGGCGTTCGGAAGCAGCTCCAACTTCAGATCGGAGATACTGCCCTTCGAGGTTGTGGACTTCAAGAGCCCCTGCCACGCATTGTTCGGAAAACCGGCCTACGCCAAATTCATGGCACACCTGTAACACCCTCAGTGTCATGCTATATTGATCATCATTTGTTAATGACTAAACCTTGTGGTTAATCTTGTCTTAATCATCATTGGTTCAACTCACCATTCAAAATCCGTTTTTGATGGAATTAAAAACAAGTGGAAATTAAAGTTGATTAAAAAATTGTGCAACCAATTTTATTAAATACCTAATTACCAGTGGATCGTGTAAATATAGAAATGTTAATTTATGAAGCTATTTAAGTAATGTAAACAAATCAAAGCAATAGCAAAACAATAACATTTGACCCCTTTTAAATAAAACAAAATTGCAAATGAATTTATTTGGTTCCCAAACTTTTTGGTAGCAGCATATTAAATTATAATATAAATATTGGAGAAATTATCATATTTTACATAATTCTAAAGGTGACTAAACAAAATAGAGACATAAAAGCAAAACAGAAAAAGGGAAAGGCCTAACTATCACACAAGGCAAACCCCCCCTTGGGCCAGCCCAGGCCAACCCCACCTTACCCCCTAACTACTGTACACGAGGAAGCCGTGGCGGGCATACCCCGGCCAGGCCATGGCCTCGTCGCTGTGGGGGCATCCTGCTGTCGCCGGCGAGGTTAAGGGCAAGGCCTCGCCCCCTACCCCCTCTGGAACCCTAGCTGCGCCCCATTTCCTCGTTCCCCTCGCGTCGCCGCTCTCCCTCTCCTCTCCCACCACACACCTGAGCTCCGCCGTGGCCGTGCCGCCGCCGTGCTCACGGCCAACGGCGAAGACAACCCGCCCCAACCTGTCCAGCAGGCTCATCGTCGACGACATCGTCACCGGGCAGAGGATCCCGCGCCAATTTGACCCCGGGCGGCCGGCATCTTCGTCGAGTCTTTGCCACTGCCGTCGGCTACCCGGCCCCTCCGACCACCGCCGGCCTCCCTGAGCCACCGGCCTTCACCTGCATGCTCAATGTGAGCTCCACCTTCGAATTCCCCTCACTCCCCATCGATTTGGCCGGTAATTTTTCCCTCTCCGGGCACGGCCGCCATGGACGGGGGCGCAAGCTCCTGTGCATCCTTGGCCGCCCCGCTGTAACACCCTCTGTTGCCTGTAACAGTAATCACTTTTACTGTGGACTAATCACTGTTGCTAATCACCATGCAAACCTTGCCATGATCCACTTCCTCTTGATCATATTCAAAATGCCTTTTGGGTTGCTATGAAAAATATGTTGCAATTAAACTTTTCCCTAAAATCATGGGACCACTTTTATAAAATCACTAATAATCATTGGGTCATGCCCATGTGATTATGGTATTTTATTTTTCCACTGGAAAATTCCAAACAATTCAAACAGTAGGTTCAAACCCTTACTTTGGGCATTTAATATTTAAAATAAATATCTAATGATTTTCTTTTTCTGCAAAAACTTTTGTGGCACTGCTATATACTGTTATTCTAATTTTGAGGCACCTAGCATATTTTTACAAAAATGCCTAGGTTAGTAAAACAAATACAAAAGAAAACAAAAAGGAAAAATAAAAACAGAAAACAACCCAACTAACCTACGCCCTGGGCACATGGCCCACCCGGCCCAACCCCCTTCCCCTACCTGCCCCCCGTCCTGTCTCACCTGCCTCCATCGTCGTGGCTTGGCCATGGCCATGGACGCCCCTGCTTGGCCGGCCCCCTCCCTCACCTGCTCCCTCGTGGTTACAGGGCCTCCTCCACCTGCCCCTGACCCCCCTGCCCACTTTCCCCTTCCCCTTCGCCCCCCTGTTCCTCTCCCCGAGCTCGGCCATGGCGGAGCCGTGGCTGCGCCGTTGAGTTGACGCGGCCAACGACCCCGCCTCGCCGTCCCTTGGTGGCCGGACGATTCCTCGCGGTCGACTCCCTCGCCCAAAGCCGTTCATCGTCGCCGAAGACCGCTGCCTCGCCGGAATTGGGCTCCTCCCCGCCGCGGACCACCACGGCTCGCCGGCGTCGATTCGCGCCTCCCCTGCGCTCCCGTTAACCCGTGAGGCCTCTGTGAGCCTGCTCGGTGAGCTCCACCCCTTCTCCCGTTCGATTTTTCGCCGTTTTCCGCCGTTCCTAGGCCGCCCGTGGGCATGGCCGCCACGGCCGAAGCCTGCGCTGGCCGCGCCCAGGCTCACTTATACGCGCGCTCCCTTGCCCGTCGCCGTTCCCGTGCGCGGGGGCACCACCTCGCCGCGCCGCCCGTCGCCCATCGCAGTTGCACCCCCCTCCTGCCGTGCCCCCCTGCTCTGGCCTCGTCGCCGGCCTCTGCGTGGGCATGGTGTGCCCGGGCTGGGGTTGACCCACTGACCCGTGGGCCCCTCCCCCTTGGATTAGCCACTAATCATCTATTAAAAAGATAACCCCCCTGTTAGCTTAAGATAAATGTTAAGTTAAAAATATGTGCCTATGACTAGTGGGCCCTGGGCCTATTAAAATAATTAAACTGATAATTTAGCACTGAGTCAATGACATGTGGCCCCACTGCTATTTAAGTTAAATAAAATGTTTTATGAATAATATGAGGCTGACATGTGGGACCCATTGGTCAGTTGACCAGTCAACCTTACAGGTGGGTCCCCTCTGTCAGGTTTGACCAGTCAACTCTCTGTGGATAATGTTGCATTTTATTAATAAATTAAATTCAGAAAATCTTTTAAAAATGATTAAAATTTTGAATTTGAATATCTTTTAAACCATAACTCGGATTCAAAAACTTTATACATGAAAATTGATCAGAAAAATATAACGAATACGAATACGCTATCCGTATGTCTATCACACCCCTCTAACACAACGAACATCAAACCATCCCCCTCCGGACCGAACGCCCGATAAATTGTCCGGTACTGTTAGAGTACCCGGATGAATTTATTTCGAACACGAAAGTTGTTCGGAATAGATCAACTAGCACGGATACACCTCCCTTATGTTTGTCCGGTACCCACGACACCTCCGCCTTGATCCTTCCCCCTCCGGTCACCCTGTCCGGTAATCATCCGGAGCCGGTAGTTCATCCTCAGATGAATTTCCGCTCCGAGAAACGTGCATCGCACTGCGTTTGAACACCGTTAACACTTCATCCGTCTTGTCATGCATCTGTTTGTATATGCTTGCTGTGTATTTACTGTTTCTTCCCCCCCTTAATCTCTTATAGACCCCGCTGCTGCCGTCGACTACACCGCTGCTGAGTACGACTACTTCGTCGACGACCCTACTACTACCGTCGAGCTTCCAGGAAAGCAGAGCCATTCTCTTCCCCAGATATCTCCTATCTTTCCGTACATTTCTTGCACTAGGCATTGTTACTGCTGCTGCTTCGTTGCTTACCTATTCAATTGCATAACCTGTCATTGTCGCCCCTTGATGTGCCTTCCTTTATCCTATGCTGCCTATTATTATTATTATGCAATATTCAGCAGTGAGCCCTTCGCATTGTTAGCTAGGATTAGATAGAGGGCCTTGATCACTCCGGGGAGTGAACGTGGATACAAATATTATAACTGCACAGGTACGGTACAAAGCAGACACCGCCAAAGGTCCCTATCTGGGTTATGCCTAGCCACCTCAAGTGTGAGCTATCAAGGAGTAATCCTTGTACTCCACTCGAGGATGACTTTGTCTTGCCTCCATAGGGTCCTGTAAACGGTTGTCCTTCAGGTAAGAAGTCGGGCGACCCAACGGTGCCCGCGAGTGGTATTGCGACGGGACGACAGGGAGGGTACGACCAGTGTACCGGTGTGCTTGGCCCCTGATCGTTGGCCGCGAGAGTTACCAAACCACGAAAGTCGAGCTCCCCCAGGAGCACACACGAGACAAGGTAAGGAGACGGTTCACCTTGTTGGTAACCGCAGTGACTTGGTGGGACGACGGGGCAGGCATCGATTTACTAGTGGTCCTGGCTGCTGTCGTTGTCCGCGGGTCAGTTAAGTCGAGGCAACGATAACGGTTGTCACGCAGGTTAATTAAAATGCTAAATGGTTCAGTGAATGTCTTGAGTTGGCTATATGCCATGTACGCACTACCTACCCGTGGGAATTACGAGTTATGGGCTCCTCTGCTTCGTAGTGTCGTCCGAGGACTCTTCAGACGTCAGCAGTACTGCGGGCTGATTGCCGGGAAGTGGTGTTTTCTTATTTGCTCGCATGGTGGTGTCTTATTTGGATTTGCTTTAACTTCACCGGCCAGCCACGCACCGTGCAGGAGTACGCTCGGGTTGGGGTCCAAGGCCCGGCGTACTTAGGATTTAGACCGGCGGATGGCCTCTCTGTTGAGTTTGAAAGATGGGCTATGAAGTGTCGGATAGCCTCGGTGGAGCGTTCCCTAACAAGGTTCCCGCCACCCTGGAGATCCGTGCGTGTAGCGTAACACAAGTGCACCCCTGCAGAGAAGATTAATCTATTCGGATAGCCGTGTCCACGGTAACAGGACGCTTTATGCTGAAGCTGGATCTTACCACTACAAACTATTATTATTAAACTGTATGGTTCCGGATTTTCTTCCTCGCGGGGATGTCGAGGAGGTGAACTCGGAGGCATGGCTAATTATTACAACTTATTATTATACAATGCTGCAGCAACTTCTGCTGCATTGTTACTTTATGCTTTATATAAACTGTTGGCTGATTCTTACCTCATGCTGCAAGACATCGTCGGAAGATGCTAGTCTTCGTTAGGCCTAGCTTCTTACCCTTGCTCTGGATTTCTGTCTTTCAGTCCACTATATACAGCCTCTTCTTTCCGTTGATACCATGCATAATGCTTAGTAGCAGACGTAAGACTCGCGGGTATACTAGATACTCACCTGCTTTATTTCCTTTACTGTTTTGCCTGATCAGCCGCTGGAGCCGACGTTGGAGACCAGGAGCAGGAGTACCCCGGAGGCGCCTACTACGACGTCGAGTTCCCCGTTGACCAGCAGTAGTTTGGTGGATCCCAGGCAGGAGGCCTTGCCTTTTCGATATGTATGTCTGGTGTGATTTGTGCTAGCCTTCTTAAGGCAAAACTTGACTAACTATGTCTGTACTCAGATATTATGGCTTGTATGACTTATGTATTCGGGTCCGCGTGACCCCCTCTATTGTAACATATTTTTGTATCCTTTTGTGTTTAGTGTTGTGCTGTGATATTATCACCGTGGCACCCTAATCTCAGCCGTGTACCCTGCGTGTATGATTACTGTACACGGATTGATTTTGGGGGCGTCACACCCGCATACCCCCACTACCTCCAGTGCGTGCCCACGCATGCCCGCGTGCGCGCCCGCTCGCCCCTGCTCGTTGTACCCCAGTCGCACCTGCTGCCGCGCTGCACAGGCCGTCGCTCGCCGCCTCCAACTGCCGTTGTGGCTCTGGCCGCCCCTGGCCACACGCCCTGCGCCCCTGTTCCTCTGGCCGCACCCAGTGCACACCCTGACCACCGCCCGCCAGTCCCCTAACCACGACAACCTCGCTGGAACGGCCTGGCAGTCGAGGCCCTCGTCGCCGGCGTGCACGCTGGGTTAGCCCACGGCTAACCTCCCCTCAGTTAATAAGCCTCCCTCTCACTGGAACGTGGGCCCTAGGCCTTTGGTTTAAGCTAAACACACTTAAAATAAATAACCACCCCCCATGACAATGACAAGTGGGCCTTGTGCCCCTAATTAAATAGAGAATTTAGTTAAGTGGAGATTAAAACCCTATTAAATAAACTAACCCAATGACATGTGGCCCCCTAGCCATTAGGTTAATAAAATGATTACTTAAAATGTGTATTAGCCCAAAGCCAATGACATGTGGGTCCACCCCATTAGAACAACCTTTGGATTAATATAACTGTTAATTATAAACCCGTCTCCATGACACCTGGGCCCCACTTCAATAATTAGTTTTAATAAATTATTTTATTATCACTATCTATGACATGTGGGACCCATTGGTCAGTAGACCCCACATGTCAGTTGACCAGTCCACCAGTACTATTTTGGATAATGTTGTAGTTAATAAATAAAAATATTCCAAAAATCCTTTTAAAGTGATTAAAACTTTGAAATTCAATATCTTTTAAACCGTAGCTCAGATGAAAAAACTTTATACGTACAACTTGATCAGAAAAATATCACGGATACGAATACGCTACCCGTATATCCGCCGCACCCCTCTAACTTACCGAACATGGAACATTTCCCCTCCGGTTCATCTGTCTGTCAGACAACCGGAGCCGGAAAAACTTTGCGGATGAAAATGTTCTGAATGCGAAAGTTGTTCAGAATGGATCAACGAGCACGGATACACTATCCACATGTCTGTCAGATGTATCTCACACTGTAGACATGGAACCTTCCCCCTCTGGATCATCTGTCCGGTAATCAATCGGTACTGATGAGTCATCCCCGGATAAATTCCCGCTCTGCCTAAAAATACTTAACACTGCGTTAGAACATCGCCAACAATGTTTTTTCCTTGTCTTTTATTTGTATTGCTATTATTTCCGTGTATTTATTGTTTCTTCCCCCTCTCTTATTGTCCGATAGTCTCGACGTCCGCTACCGATGCCCCTGTGATCGAATACTTCGTCGATGACCATACCTCTACCGTCGAGCTTCCAGGCAAGCAGAGCCATTTTCCTATCCTAGATATCGCCTATCTTTTCCGTACATTTATTGCGCTAGGCATTGTTGCTGCTGGTACGTTACAATCCTATTCAATTGCATAGCCTGTCATTGTCGCCCCTTGATGTACCTTCCTTTATCCTATGTTGCCTACTATATATATTATAATCAGCAGTGAGCCCTGCGCTTTGTTAGTCAACTAGGACTAGATAGCGGGCCGTGATCGCTCTGGGGAGTGGCACGGAAACAATTTATTATAACTGCAATAGGTACGGTACAGAGCAGACGCCCAAGGGAACCTACAACGGTTCGACGATCCGAGTCGCTTCAAGTATGACTTACGAGTGGATGGACTCGTATTTCACTCTCGTCGCCGGCTCGGTAGGCGTAGCATCACTGGGGTGATACGAGGATATTCCTCTTTAGTTCATTCCGCTGATGTCTCGGTCGAACCTCTGCAAGTGTACCATCGAGGGTGATTCCTCCTGGTTTCACTTGATGGTAGGTGAAAGTGCATGTGCCCTCATGTTTGGTTTTGGTAATTAATGAAAATCTATATGGACTAATGGTTTGCTTGAGTTGTACTTTAAGGTTTTTCCATAGGTAGTTCTTGAAGATCATATGTTGGCTTCAAGGTTGAAAGGAGAAGATCATGTGATGACCAATGTGTTATTCATGGATTTATCCAAAGATTGGTCATGTGAGAGTTGAGCATATTGCAAGCATGTCTTGAAAAAGGAGGTTCTGTAAACATTCATGTTTACCTTCAAGACATCATCTTAATGAGGAGTGTTGGAAAGACTCATGTTTGATCAAGACAAAGTGCGAAGAATGGAATCGAGTTGATCAACACACAAAGTATAGAAGATGTACCTTGTGGGATTATGTGATCTCATGGTATGGTAAGCATTGTTCATTATGCTTTGTGTACTAACCCATTTTCTATGTGTGTGGTGTTTCTATGTTAGGTTAGGAATCTGTCCATCGGCTTGCATCAAAAGGAAGATTTCATATAGCCCGAGAGAGAGGATGGCATCAAGTGTGATTGCCATCAAGATGTACCTAAACTAGGCTCACCCATAATGAAGTATGGGGGAGCAATCTACTACTCTTAATCGAGCCGACGCAATCAAGAAAGATGTTCCAACTTGAGGTAGACATGATCGTCATCATGAAGCTCAAGTGGATTATGCGCAGGACAAAGGTTTGACATTTATAGGTTTCTAGTTTACCGGTCTCATGGTGGTAGTTAGGAGACCGGGTTATAGGCTAGGCCGCATCGTTCGTGGAGAGCTCAAACCTTTGCATCCTTGGCATCATCTTTATTGGTTCTTGTTTAGTTTTTCTCTTTGTGAGTGATGGAGCTTGAGTTCATATTCATTACAAGATCTTCTTCATCGAAAACGGGTTTCATATACATCTACTTTTGTGGTTTTGGTGTTGGTGTTTTTGTCGGCTCTTATCTTGTGAAGGTTTCACCTTCTACCTTGTTGGAATTTTAACCTTTCCTTGATTTGCAGAATTACTTTTTGTTGATCTTGGGTGGTTCTCTATGTGAGGACCTAGAGCTTTTCCATAGCTTTAAAACAAACCCAAGATCATTAAAATCGGAGTTCGTATGAAAAAATTACGCATGTTTTTGTTTCCTGAGATGGGCCGTCTCTGGGTATTCCGGGCACCCGGGGTCTTGGACCCCCGGGTACCCGGGGTATGCAGGAAACTTCCTGAACAGTCCGGGTACCCGGGGTATTGTACCCCCGGGTTCCCGGTCCTCTGGCCAAATGTCTCTGGATGGTCCGGGTGCCCGGTACTTTTACTCCGGGTGCTCGGGGTTGGCCGGCTGCAACCGGTTGGATCCGTGGAAGGGGTATTTATACCCTCCTTCTTCCTCCTTCCAACCCCAATCTTCCCCAAGCTTCTTCCTCCATTGCTAGACCTCAAAATCTTGGTCTCTCCACCCCTAGCCACCCAAACTTGTTGATCTTTTGTGGATTGGAGGAGATTCACCCGATCTACTCTTCCACCAAACCAATTTGAGTTTCCCCTCTAAGTGAAGGGAGATTTGTTGTTAGATCTTGGAGTTCTTGGTGTTTCTCCTTGTTCTTCCTCTCATATTCCTCCATAGCTTTTGTTTCTTTGGTGGGATTTGAGATTGAGGGATTTGAGCACTTTGTGTGTTCTTGCCATTTGCATTTGGTGCATTGGGTTGAGTTCTCTCCGAGGATTCGTGGTAGTAGTAAGTGAAGTTGAGTATTGAGAATATTGTTACTCTTGAGTGCCTTGGCACTCTAGAGCTTGTTCCTAGGGTGCTTTGGCCCCTAGAGGCTTGGTGTTGTTGCGGAGCTCAATCATTGTGGTGTAAAGCTCCGGACGCTACGGGAGCCTCCAATTAGGTTGTGGAGATTGCCCCGAGCATTTGTACGGGTACGGTGACCGCCCTCAAGGGTTACCATTTGTACGGGTTCGGTGACCGCCCTCAAGTGTCCCATAGTGGAATCACGACATCTTGCATTGTTGAGAGCGTGAGGAGAAATAGGGTGGCCCTCGTTGGGTTCGTGTGAGCATTGTGTTCCACACCCTCTCCAAACGGAGACGTACTTCCCGCAAGAGAAGGAACTTCGGTAACAAATCCTTGTCTCCATTGGCTCCACTTGCGGTTATCTCTACCTTTACTTTGAGCAAGCTTATTACCTTGTTTATCTTGTGCTTGCTCATATTGTTGTTGCATTTCTTGTCCCATAGGTTGCTCTCCTAGTTGCTTATCTAGTCAACCTATTTACTTGTGCACTCACTTTGTGATAGCCATAGTGTTCTTGTTATATATATTGCTATCACATAGTTGTTTATCTTGCTTAGTTTAAGTTGTTGGTGCACATAGTTGAGCCTCGCTTATTTAGGTTTCTTGCTTGGCAAATTAAACGTTAAGTTTTATTCCGTATTTGTTCAAGCTTAAACCGTAATTATTTTAAGCGCCCATTCACCCCCCTCTAGGCGACATCCACGTCCTTTCAATTGGTATCAGATCTTGGTCTCTCATTATAGGGCTTCACCGCCTTGAGAGTAAAGATGTCGACTAGGGGATTAGGTTTCACTGATACTCTTAGTTTCCATGGCACAAATTTTGATGCTTGGAAATTTTGCATGCTTAATTATCTCAGGGCCATTGACCCGTGTTTGGAGCGAATTGTAGATATGGGTTTTTCTCCTCCAAAGGTTACTCAAAACCTATCCTTAGAGGATGAGAAAAACTCTTATCTCAATGCTCAGGCTTCTAATGTGCTTGTTGATGCTTTGAGTAATGTAGACATATTTCAACTCATGTCGTTTCGGGATGCTCATGAGTCGTGGACAAAGCTTCAAGATAAATATGGTGTGTCCAAGATTTGTGGGGATGATTATTTTCCCTCCACCTCCGGCCGCGTTTTGTTCTCAACTTATTCACCAACATGTGGTCCGCCACAAGGTAATGAAATGGTGAGTAGTGTTAGTCATTGCTTTTATGATAGTGAGCTTATTGTTGATAACCCTTTATCACTATCTTATTGCAATGCTTCATCTTTGTACTTTAACACTTCGAGCACCTTAGAGTTTTTACATGCTTGTGTTGATAGTCCATGCATATCATGTAGAAATAACTTGAATAAATATCATGATGATATGCTTGCTATATCTTGTTGCCATGATATAAATGCTTCTATTTCCTCTAGCTATTGTGCTAACAATGTAGAGGAAAACCAACAGATCAAGATGTGTTCTTGAATGGTGCCTCGAGGGATCCTACATCATCATCACATGTTACTCATTTTTGTCTTATGGCTAAGGAGTCAAAGGTATCTCCTAATTTGAAACCCTATATGTCTAGTGTTGGTGATGATGTAGATAGTGATAATGTAGAGAATGATGAAGAGAATGATGGTATTGCTTCCTTAAAAATTAAGGGAGAAATTGTTTTTAAAGCTCTTCATAAGAATAAAATTGATCGTTCCAACTTCACGTAAATCGTGGCTATTTCCATTATGGGCAAGAATTACATTGAGGAGTTGGAAGATCATCTCGAGGAGAATGAGGACACCATTGAGAAAATGAGAAGCCTTGAGCGTGATTACGCTAATGAGATTGCGGAACTATCTCAAGCTCTAGAAGTAGAACAAACTACCAAGGAATCTCTTGAGGAGAATTTTTCTCTAGAGTTATCTAGAATAAAGGAATCCCATGATAGAGCCCTTGAGATGACTAATGTTATCAAAACTAAAAATGATAAGCTTGAAGTTGTGCATGTTAAACTCCTTGAGGATTTTGGGCACCTCGAAAATGGCTCACGGGTCATTAAGGGTAAGCTCATCAAACTCACCGAGTCACATGCTCAACTAAAAGCTTCTTATTCAAAAGAGCTTGCCATGTTGTCTTCTCCTTCCATTATTCTTGATGATGCTTGTGATACTAACTCTATTTCTTGTGAAGCATCCATACTAAAGGAGAATGTTGAGCTAAAGGCTCAACTTGAGTTGCTAACTAGCAAGTATGGGAAATTGGAAGAAATTCATGAAACGCTCTCAAGCTCTCATGATGATCTTTTAGTCTCCCATAATGTGCTCAAGTTAGCTCATGAGGCTAAGGTTTCTAAGTTAGTTCCTCATGTGGACATTAGCACTACTTCTACTCAATATGCTATATTGCCTTGTGGTAGTCCTTGTAATTCATCCACTCATAATGTTGCTACATCTTGTGATGAATTACTTTCCTTGCCTTGTTGCTCTAACAACGAAGCTTCTACTTCCTCTAGTACTTGTGTTGTTACTAACCATGTACAGGAAATAAAAGAGCTCAAGGCCCAAGCCACTTCTTTGAAGAAAGACTTGGAAAAGGGTCATGAAGGGAAGTCCACACTTGACAAGGTGTTGTGTGGGGAAAAATCCCCCAATGACAAGGGTGGACTTGGATTCAACTCCAACAATAAGAATTCCATGATCAACAAGAAGAAGGGCCAACCACATGTCAAGAATTCGGCCAAGATTATTTGCTTCAAGTGCAAGGTTGAAGGGCGTCATGTTAGATCTTTCCATTTGAAGAAGAAGCTCCTTAGTGACAAGCAACTAGGGAAGAGGCCTCAAGTTCAACCGCAAGGTGAAGTGAAGCCACTTCCCAAGAAGACTCAAGTCAATGATCTTCATGTTGAGAAATCAACTAAGAAGAAAGAAAATAGTAGATGTTGCTACTTATGTCGTGAGAAGGGTCATCTTGCTTCTTCATGCACTAATGGTACCTTATCCAACCCTATTATAGCTGATGATGTTTATTCTCTTCGGAAGGATAAGGTTGGCAATGTGGTTGCCAAATTTTTTGGTACTCAAAGTGGTGTCAAGAAAAGAACTGTTTGGGTTGCCAAGCCTATTGTGACTAATCTCTTAGGACCCAACTTGGTTGGGGACCAACAAACTCAAACTTGATCAATAGGTGTTGGTGGAGGGAATTGGAGACTTGGCTAAATCATGAAGAATTAAGGGACCTTCATTAATCACATTATCTCAAGCCAAGTCATTTGGATTATCTTGTGTCTATCTTATATCCAATGTGCCTCCTTATGGTAACTTGTACTTAATTTGTTTACATTGAAAGTTACTTGTCCCTTTGCATGTTTTGGTTTTGTACCTCTCATGTGGTTATATATGTTGTGCTCTCAATTTACGTATCTTGAGTAATCTTGTATGTGTATATTGGTTTGCACATCATGTAGGTTTGAGTATTGTGTTGAGCCTATTTTTTTCTTCTTTGTTTGTATCTTAGTTGGCTCTTGTGAGAGATTAATGGATCATCCCATTTTGGGGGAGTGATGTGCCTTGTGCACTTCACGATCCTAAAATGTGTATAATGAGGAATACCACCTAGTATTGATATTACAAGATTATCTAGTCTCTATGTGGTATGTCGTACTCATGAGAAATTAAAATTCGAAAATGTCCATTAATTATCTCTTGTTGGTATTTGATTGCCTCTATTTGTAAATTTTGGGATATCACATTGTGGGGGAGTAATATGCTTTGTGCATATTGCACGCCTATCAAATGTGTACATTTGGGGTTTGTGCCACTTAGATTTGATATTATAAATTATCTAGTTCCTAGGTGGCATGTTTGCTCCTCAAGTTCCAATTTGCTTAATTGTTTCATTTCTCATCTTATGGTTCTTGAGTGTGTGAGATTTTCTTGTTACGGTTTCCCTCCAACATGTACTTGTATTTCCTATGTGGGAACCGTTTGCTCCAAGTTTCTCTAGTCATTGCTTGCATGATTGGATGCATACTTGAAGCTAACAAGAATCTCTTTGTAAGCATGGTGCTCAATTCTTATCTTTTCACATCCTTATGGTTGTTGTTGTGAAGATGATAATACATATATTATTGCTATCTACCACCGGGAAGTAACTCCATATACCTCTTGTCTAACAATTGGTACTCTTATATGTGGTACAAATTATTGATCATCTTTACATATTGGCTTGTTTATAATTGCCTTATTACTCGCCAAGATTTTATTGCGGTTTTAACTCTCATTGTCTTCCTTGCCACTTGCGGATCATTTTTTTTTTCGTGATCTTGTCTAGTATTTCTCTAGATTTAGTGAAAGTGGTGATCCCATATTGTGCATTTTGTATTCAAATGAAAATTCTATGTAATGCACATCTCTTGGGGGAGCTAGAATCTTATGGTCCATATCAAGTGTGTGTTATTGGAAGGCATATTCTCTTTGGTGCTTTGTGTCATCATAAATTTGTTGAGGGCATAGTTTGTTTGGAATTGTGCTCTCTTATTGAGAGTTTGATATCTCTTTATTTGATATCTTTCATTTTGGTATCATGCTCTCTATCAATTGGTGTGTCAATTGATACCCCATTCCTTGATGTATCTTTTATTTGGTATACTTCAAGTGACAAGTTTATTTTGGAATCTTATTTTCAATTGCAATCTTATTTTGGAATCTTATGTTCACTTGGTATCCTTTTCAATGGTTTTCCTATTCAATCATGTGTTGATTGGGTTGGGATTCAATTGACATTTCTTCTTATTCGTTTGTGAGTGTAGAAATTGACCATATGTTAATTGCTACTCCCTATGATCCATAAAAAGTGTCATCCACTTAGTATAAAGTTTGTACTAACTTAGTGCAAAATATGCGACACTTTTTATGGATCGGAGGGAGTACTTGTTTTCAGTCATGTGTTGATTTGGACCTTTGATATAATTCGGACAACCTTATGGTGTTTCACTCTTTGGGGTAATATCTTGGTTTACTTGGTGTTTTGTCCAAATTGTATTTCCTTTTGGTTCTTGAAAGTCTTGTGCATGCATATTTGCTATGTGAAGGTCCGATGCACGATGTCTTTCTTTGATCATATATATAGGTTAAACTCGATCCACCTCTTTATTGGCTAATATGTGCATGGAATTCATCTTCATGTCCATATGCACTTATTCTTGTGGAGTTTGTCCTATGTATTTTTGTTCCTCTAACTCTTTGGTCCCAATGAGTTTGGGTACCATTTTGTTTCTTAATGATGTTCTAGGAACTTTGGATATGCATTTGAGGATCGTCTTTTCCATGGAAGGTGTTGACACCATGTGCCTTTTGGAGTCAAGCTAGGACGATCGATGAAGCTCTATCTACTACATCATTCCCATGCTATCCCGGTAACAAGTATCGACCTCATGCATACATTTCTTGTATTCAACCATGTGTAGGTTGAACCATGGCATGAGATTCTTCATTTGCAATTCTTGCGGTTCTTGAATGTTCTAGAATTGCAAGATATATTCTTGTGTTGCGGTACTTGTTTCCTTGTTCAAAGCATCCAAATTATCTCTTATTTGTTGCTAGTTGTGATGACTTTGATAGTTGTGTGTGTAGATTTCATTAATATACAATAAGATAATATTAAGCCATCGGCTATGCTTTCAAGCAAAGATCTTATTGGTATATTCATGAGTTCCATTTGGATATCTTGTTTCTTCTCTTTTGTAACTATTTCGTGTGTACATGCTTCTTTGTGGATATTCATCTACCTAGAATCTCGTATACATGAGAATGTTACATCTAGTGGATATCCTCTTTTTTTCATGTCCACCTTTTATTATTAGTGATTAATTCTTTAGTGGATACATGAAAGCCTGTGTCTTTGAGTGCATGTCATAATTATTTGACGAATACCTTTACATTGTGTGGAGGGACTCTTGTGCGACGAGGCTCGGAGGAAATTTTGTGGTTTCCATTTAGGGGAGAGGTAAGGATGCTTTGTGTCATCCATCTTCCTCCCTCCATGGAAACTGGTGCGATTTTCCTCAGAGTACCCCGTGCCCACGGGGTGTACCGTGCGCACGGGGTTAGATGGTTCTGCCTTTTTTTGGTATTCACCTTTGTGCATTCTTTTGGTGATGAAGATTTTTGTTCTCATTCTTGTCTCAATGATCCAATCATGTTATATCTTCATCATGGGGTTGTCACAAGTATTGAATGTTCTTTGAAATTTATTAATCAAGTTTGTGAACCCATTTTTCTGTGTGTGACTTTCTTAACTTAGGTTAGAAGGACATGTCTAGCACCTTGAGTCTCATTTCTTCAAGACTATGTTGATGCTTAATGGTAATCCTTATATTAGTCGTATCAAGTGCTTTGCCATGACTCACACACATCTTGTTGGTTGAGCCCATTCCTATGATTGTCTCTTTGGCTATTTGCTCAACCATTGGTATGTTGCAAGTGCTAGACTTTGTCTCATATCTTTGCACACTTGCACTTGTGTTGTGTTTCTATTGATTTTGGGGGAGTGATGATCCAATATTTGTGAACTTTGTATTATAATACAAAGATTCTAAATAGTGAACAAATCTTGGGGAACTTCTCTATTTTTGTTTAGACCACTCCTATGCTCAAATCATAATATCTTATATTCATTTAGCTTGTTGGATCCTTTGATTGCCTTCATTTTTTGTGTTATGCCTTTGTGCCATATCATCTTTTTGCAATCTTTGGATCCTCAATATAGTTTGTTTTCCAACCAACTATGCATATTGGGTTGTGTGTATTTTATTCCACTCATATCTTGAGAAATACACCCTTGTTGGGAGGAAAACATGCTACATTGGCTTTCTAAGTTTTTCCGCCCATTGGTTGGCAATAGATGCCAATGGGGGAGAAGTTTAGAGGGTTTAGTTTGAGGAGGTTTGTACTTTGGTTTTGTTCTTAAGTATTCGCCTTCTTGCTCATGCATATTTTATTTGCATGATTTACTTAATTCATTATATAAACCCTCTTGATGTGATTGTCATCAATTACCAAAATGGGGGAGATTGAAAGTGCATGTGCCCTCATGTTTGGTTTTGGTAATTAATGACAATCTATAAGGACTAATGGTTTTCTTGAGTTGTACTTTAAGGTTTTTCCATAGGCAGTGCTTGAAGATCATATGTTCGCTTCAAGGTTGAAAGGAGAAGATCATGTGATGACCAATGTGTTATTCATGGAGTTATCCAAAGATTGGTCATGTGAGAGTTGAGAATATTGCAAGCATGTCTTGAAGAAGGAGGTTGTGTAAACATTCATGCTTACCTTCAAGACATCATCTTAATGAGGAGTGTTGGAAAGACTCATGTTTGATCAAGACAAAGTGCGAAGAATGGAATCGAGTTGATCAACACACAAAGTATAGAAGATGTACCTTGTGGGATTATGTGATCTCACGGTATGGTAAGCATTGTCCATTATGCTTTGTGTACTAACCCATTTTCTATGTGTGTGGTGTTTCTATGTGAGGTTAGGAATCTTTCCATGGGCTTGCATCAAAAGGAAGATTTCATATAGCCCGAGAGAGAGGATGGCATCAAGTGGTGATGGCCATCAAGATGTACCTAAACTAGGCTCACCCATAATGGAGTATGGGGGAGCAATCTACTACTCTTCATCGAGCCGACGCAATCAAGAAAGATGTTCCAACTTGAGGTAGACATGATCGTCATCATGAAGCTCAAGTGGATTATGCGCAAGACAAAGGTTTGATAGTTATAGGTTTCTAGTTTACCGGTCTCATGGTGGTAGTTAGGAGACCGGGTTATAGGCTAGGCCGCATCGTTCGTGGAGAGCTCAAACCTTTGCATCTTTGGCATCATCTTTATTGGTTCTTGTTTGGTTTTTCTGTTTGTGAGTGATGGAGCTTGAGTTCATATTCATTACAAGATCTTTTTCATCGAAAACGTGTTTCATATACATCTACTTTTGTGTTTTCGATGTTGGTGTTTTTGTCGGCTCTCCTTGTTGGCATTTAAACCTTTCCTTGATTTGCAGAATTACTTTTTGTTGATCTTGGGTGGTTTTCTATGTGAGGACCTAGAGCTTTTCCATAGCTTTAAAACAAGCCCAAGATCATTAAAATTGGAGTTCGTATGAAAAAATTACGCATGTTTTCGTTTCCTGAGATGGGCTGTCTCTGGGTATTCCGGGCACCCGGGGTCTTGGACCCCCGGGTACCCGGAAACTCCCTGAACAGTCCGGGTACCCGGGGTATTGTACCCCCGGGTTCCCGGTCCTCTGGCCAAATGTCTCTGGATGGTCCGGGTGCCCGGTCCCTTTACTCCGGGTGCCCGGGGTTGGCCGGCTGCCAACGGTTGGATCTGTGGAAGGGGTATTTATACCCTCCTTCTTCCTCCTTCCAACCCCAATCTTCCCCAAGCTTCTTCCTCCATTGCTAGACCTCAAAAATCTTGGTATCTCCACCCCTAGCCACCCAAACTTTTTGATCTTTTGTGGATTGGAGGAGATTCACCCGATCTACTCTTCCACCAAACCAATTTGAGTTTCCCCTCTAAGTGAAGGGAGATTTGTTGTTAGATCTTGGAGTTCTTGGTGTTTCTCCTTGTTCTTCCTCTCATATTCCTCCATAGCTTTTGTTGCTTTGGTGGGATTTGAGAGTGAGGGATTTGAGCACTTTGTGTGTTCTTTCCATTTGCATTTGGTGCATTGGGTTGAGTTCTCTTCGAGGATTCGTGGTAGTAGTAAGTGAAGTTGAGTATTGAGAAGATTGTTACTCTTGAGTGCTTTGGCACTCTAGAGCTTGTTCCTAGGGTGCTTTGGCCCCTAGAGGCTTGGTGTTGTTGCGGAGCTCAATCATTGTGGTGTAAAGTTCCGGACGCTACGGGAGCCTCCAATTAGGTTGTGGAGATTGCCCCGAGCATTCGTACGAGTACGGTGACCGCCCTCAAGGGTTACAATTTGTACGGGTTCGGTGACCGCCCTCAAGTGTCCCATAGTGGAATCACGACATCTTGCATTGTTGAGAGCGTGAGGAGAAATAGGGTGGCCCTCGTTGGCTTCGTGTGAGTATTGTGTTCCACACCCTCTCCAAACAGAGACGTACTACTCGCAAGAGAAGGAACTTCGGTAACAAATCCTTGTCTCCATAGGCTCCACTTGCGGTTATCACTACCTTTACTTTGAGCAAGCTTATTACCTTGTTTATCTTGTGCTTGCTCATATTGTTGTTGCATTTCTTGTCCCATAGGTTGCTCTCCTAGTTGCTTATCTATTCAACCTATTTACTTGTGCACTCACTTTGTGATAGCCATAGTGTTCTTGTTATATATATTGCTATCACATTGTTGTTTATCTTGCTTAGTTTAAGTTGTTGGTGCACATAGTTGAGCCTAGCTTATTTAGGTTTCTTGCTTGGCAAATTAAACGTTAAGTTTTATTCCGTATTTGTTCAAGCCTAAACCGTAATTATTTTAAGCGCCTATTCACGCCCCCTCTAGGCGACATCCACGTCCTTTCAGTAGGCACTCGAATCAGCTGGTGTCCTTACAGGTAAGTAGTCGGGTGACCCAACGGTGCCCGCGCAGTGTATTGTATCGGGACGGCAGTACAGGTGTATTTCTCCGGTGTGCGGCGGGCCTGTACTGGTGCGTTGCCCGTGAGATACCCTATTATCTACGAAAGTCGAGCTCCTCCAGGAGCACACGTGAGATAAGGTAAGGAGACGGTTCACCTTGTCGGTAACCGCAAGAATTGGTGGGACGACAGGGCAGGCGCCGACGCACTGGTGGACCTGGCTGCTGTCGTTGTCCGTGATTCACCCATTAGGGGCAATGATAACGGTTGCCCCGCCAGATAATAATAAAACGATTAGCGGTTCAGGTGGATGACTTGAGAGGCCGCAAAGGCTTGTATGCACTACCTTCACATGGGATTACAGTGTGGGCCCTCCGCGTTGTGGTCTCGTTTGAAAGATCTGAAAGGCGTCCAGTTTCAGCATTGTGGTTGGGTCGGATCATGTTGCAGCATTGGATCCACTTGGCGCACAACGACCCGGAGTGCGAGGGGTGATGGCCCATGAAGCTCTTGCGCTTAGGACTGTAGGCCGGCGGGGAACTCTCTGATGAGCCGTAGGATGGGCCTCGGCGTGTCGGATAGCCTTGGTGGGGCATTCCCTAACAAGTTGTACGCCACCCTGGAGATCCGAGCGTGGAGGCTGAACAATAGTGCACCCCTACAGGGAGTTTTATCTATTCGAATAGCCGTGTCCACCATAACAGGACGCTTTATGCTGAAGCCAGAGCCTACTACTACTATTAAACTGTTGGTTCCGGTTTCTCTTCCTCCAGGGAATTCGAGGAAGGGAACTCGGAGGCATTTATAATTATTAATAATTACAACTTACTATTATACAATGTTGCAACAACTTCTGCTGCATTGTTATTACATTCATGCTATTGAATTGTTGGCTATTGTCTTCTTGTGCTTCAAGACTCGTCGCAAGATGCTAGTCTTCGATAGGCCTAGCTTCTCTTTCTTATTCTCACTTTCTACCATTTAGTCCACTATATATAGACTCCCCTTTCCATTTGATACAAATGCATAAATGCTTAGTAGCGGACATAAGACTCAAGGGTATGCTAGATACTCACCCTTGCTTTTCCCCCTTTTTGTTTTGCCTGATCGGCCGCTGCAGTCGACGTTGGAGCCTAGGAGCAAGAGTACCCCGGTGGTTCCTTCTACTACGTCGATACCCCCTTTGACCAGGACCAGGAGTAGCTTGGAGGTTCCCAGGCAGGAGGCCTTGACTTTTCGATCGAGTGTTGATTTTGTGCTAACCTTCTTAAGTCAACCTTGTATTCTTGTGTTTGTACCCAGATACTATTGCTTCCTCTAACTTTGTGCTCTCGAGCTGTTGTATTCGAGCCCTCGTGTCCCCTGGCTTGTATTAAACAACTTGTATTATTTTATTCGTAGAGTTGTGTTGTTATATCTCACCGTGAGTCCCTGATCTCGATCGTGTACCTTGTGTGTATGATTACTGTACACGTCTGATTTGGGGGGCGTGACAACACCCATGTTACGTGTACCTCAAGCTCAAGATGTCGGGTTCTTATGGCATAATCACCGTTGATGGAAGACGGTAAATAGCCCCGTCCAGCGAAAAGGAAGACGCCACGTACGAGGAACAAGCATGCACGCAACTAGGACTTGAAATCTACAAGGAAAGGGGGGACCCAGCCGATCCGACACTACTTAAAAAGCCGACTACTGACTCCAACCCTAAGTTCGAGTCGACAGAAGATACCAAGAAAGTCGATTTTGTCCCAGGCGACCCCTCCAAGCTATTGATCATTGGGACAAGGCTATCCCACAAATAGGAAAGCGCGCTCATCGAGTTCATTCGTGAGAATCGAGACATCTTTGCATGGAAACCCTCAGACATGCCGGGCGTCCCGAGAGAACTCGCTCAGCACCACCTTAACACTGACCCAAAAATTAAGCCGATCAAGCAATTCCTCCGTTGGTTTAACGACGAGAGAAGAGAAGCCATGGGATAAGAAGTAGCCCGACTCCTAGCTGCCAGGTTCATCGTGGAAGTATTCCATCCAAATTGGCTGGCCAACCCGGTATTAATCCTCAAGAAAAACGCAACCTGGTATAAGTGCGTCGATTATACGAACCTCAACAAAGCATGCCCCAAAGATCCTTTCTCCCTGCCACGAATAGACCAAATCATCGACTCCACGACGGGGTGTGAGCTCTTATGCTTCCTCGACGCCTACTCCGGCTATCACCAGATAAAGATGGCCGTCGAAGACCAGGAAAAAACATCCTTCATCACGCCCTTCGGGGCCTTCTGTTATACGTCGATGCCGTTCGGCCTGAAAAATGCAGGAGACACGTACCAACGCACCATCCAGAACTGCCTAAAAGAACAGATCGGGCGCAATGTACACACGAACTTCGATGACATAGTAATCAAGACCGAGAAAGACGACTCATTGATCTAAGATTTGGAGGAAACGTTTGCGAATCTCCGCACTTACCGGATGAAACTGAACCCGGCCAACTGCACCTTTTGAGTACCAACCGGGAAACTTCTAGGGTACATCATATTAGAAACAGGTATCGAGGCAAACCCGGAGAAGATAAACACAATCATGTCCTTATCGATGCCAACCTCCATTCGGGGCGTCCAGAAGATCACTGGATGCATTGCCGCCCTCAGCAGGTTCATAAGCCGACTCGTTGAAAAGGCCACCCCTCTGTATCGGCTCCTAAAGAAAATGGACACATTCGTCTGGAATAAGGAAGCCGACGAAGCCCTGGAGGCCCTGAAGCTCTAGTTATCCCAAGCTTCAGTCCTGGCAGCTCCAAAGCCAAAGGAACCCATGTTGCTCTACATAGCTGCAAACAGCAAAACCGTCAGCACCGCCGTGGTGGTCGAACAAAGAGAACAGGGGAAAGAGCAACTGATCCAACGACCCGCCTACTATGTCAGTTAGGTGCTATCCATCTCCAAGCAGCGCTACCCTCATTGGCGTAAACTAGTCTTGGGAGTCTTCATGTCAAACCGAAAGATGAAACACTACTTTCAAGAGCACTCCATTACGGTCGTTATCTCAACACCCCTACAAGAAATCATACAGAACAAGGAGGCAACATGAAGAATAGCGAAGTGGGCCATAGAACTAGGGGCCTATGACATAAAATACGAGTCGCGCATAGCTATAAAATCCCAAGCTTTAGTCGACTTCATCAACGACTGGAAGGAGCTACAGATACCACCCGAGAAGCCAACTACCAAATCCTGAGCCCTGCACTTCGATGGAAGCCAACAACTACAAGGATCCAGAGCCGGGGTGGTAATCACCTCTCCCCAAGGGGAATTTTTTTGCTACGTCCTCCAGCTACGCTTCCCCTGCAACAACAACGCGGCCGGGTACGAAGCACTATTGCATGGCCTTCGACTCGCCCGGGAGATGAACATATCCAGGATACACTATCAACCCCTCCTCGTTTTTCGCTCCCTCCCCTTTTGTATGATAAGTATGGAGACGACTCCTAAAGAGACAACTCTGCTTATTACTTTCCCCCGTACCATTAGATCAACTTACTACGCTTTTATTTTTTGCAAGTATTTGTTCTTTTCCTTGGTCCAGTCTATCAAGACAAAATATTGCCTGTAAGATTGATGCATAATCACACTTCTATGACCTGATGGTATCGGCTAATGATTTACTCCAACGGCTCCAAACAAGGCCACTGTGACCCTGAATCTAAGCAATCATAACAGCAGAATAAGTCATGTGACGCCGGATTACAGAGAAGTTTGACCTACGCGCACACCCGTGACCAGTATTTCCTTTTCGTAAGTTACTCAAAGGCATCTTATCAGAGAGCCGGTCGACCCTGAACTTATTCTATCAAAGGATGCTGACTAAGTGACACACACAGTCGACTTCTATGAGCTATTTGCTTTCTAGTATTTACATTCATGTACATAAAATCACTTGCACAAAAGAGGCATTTTTCAGAGGTTTACTCACATGAATAAACACTAGTGCGCGCGATAGCTATCCAAACGGTTTTGACCCTTATCACCTACGGGAATCAGAACTGTCTCCTTGCGTTCGATTGCGATAGGGGGGGCCTATTCCGCACGATAGCTAGAAACCGTTGCCTATGGATAGTCTGCACAGACGCACAAGATAACTCGAACATTTGAGATAACATTTTTATCGCAACCACTTATCCACGAATGTCCGTATAAGATTATGCATACGTTTAATACAGAAACTACATTTTTTTTGAGTTACACTATCTCAAACGCTGGTGTGTTAGGAACTGTGTGGGATACCCAAAGCTATTCCATATAGTTTTTATATAGTACACATTTGTGTTGTAGACACCTACACAAACGTTTGTGAATAAATCTCGTGTGGTTTCAGAATTAAATCCCAAATCTTCTTTTCTTCCAAACTGTGTGTGCTGTACACTGAACATTACAAACGGTTGTGCACAAAATATGGTGCGGAATTATAAATAAATCCCCAACGCTCATTTCTTATCAAATGTGTGCGATGTACATAGCTATCAGTGACGAACTTATATGCAGAACCATGTGCAATGATCCAATCGCTTGCAGTTTAATTATCATTGTCTTTATCTTAAATATTTGAGGATATTTTTTTATTGTTGATGTAAGCACATTCATATATATATATATAACACAATATCTTTAATATGTTTGTAATGGTCACCAGGATTTTCATAATTACTGAAATCATAGTACATCCAACAGCTAGTACAGTAGGCCGCATTACATAAACACGAAATCTATGGTAACAACCAGCAGATAGTACATCAGGCCACAATACAGAAACAACCTTTGCAAAGTACAATATCATAGTCGGTAGATAGACAGATGAATCTCATCTGGGAAACTGTCGAAGCGGAATGCGAAAATTGAGCCTTCAAGAATATTAAAGGCTTTGCAACTTTAGTCCAACGACTGTGGATGATTGCCCGCCCGTCGTTTGCCCTCTTCAGGAAGGCTTCAATATTATAGCGCGGGTGTTGTACAAAAACCTTCCTTGCCTCTTGACCATACAGGTGGTTTGATAGATAATCATCGGTGAACTTCTTCAAAAAAGACTGAATACAAAGATATGCATAAATATAGTTTTCAGTACGGATATTGTGTGCGTAGGGGAAAATATGGTTGGAACGTAAATTAGTACCATCCTATAGGAGACTGAAGTCTTCTTCATTGTGCAGACAAAGAGTTTGTTGTCTTTCGTGGCTAGTTTCTTTATTCTTACGATTTTTCTAAGTTTCTTGACTTGATTGATAGTCATGGTCACCTCTTTTCCCCAGATGAAAAATGGGTCGAATAATGGATCTAGTCCTCTGACAAAGGGAGCTACAAGCAAAATGTAAATATTAGAACACGAGAAGTGTCATTTCTCCTTCATTTTTACACTAATGGATATAAGCCATGTAGACCATGTGCATACCTCGGTTGTAAATCTCATAGTCACCCATTACTACACTGAAATTGCATAAAGTACATAATGATTAGGTAATGTAAGAATTCACATGCAGTCAATGATAACAGGTTCGTGCATACATAATACACCATACAATCCAACATATTCAAGACATGGAAAGTCCTACTAAGTAACTACAACATGCCTAACAAATAGGAAATGAATAGGTTTTCATGTGTTAATGATTGCTAATTAACTTGGGTATCACATTGCATGATAACATTATACAGAGTATGGTTTCTTTTAATTGAAATTGTATATGCAATCCAAACAAAATAATAATATTCAGATGCAATCGAAAGAGAAAAAAATAGATGCAAGGCATGAGCACCGGATGTGGAAAGGGTGATCTGAATATAATTTAACTCTGTGGCATATCTAACTAAGCATATGTATCTAGGAAGCTAATAAAGACCTACTCGTCACCGATGGAGAGGGAAATGGGATCCTTCCCATTGGAAGGAAGAAAGCGAGGTTTCCTCGTTGTGGCTGCCCTCCACACCGTCGTAGCAGACGACTGCCGGACCTGGATTCAAGGAAAGCACGCGATGGCGCGCAAGTGCGGTGAGGGTGTGATACGTCCAAAATGCATCACTATTTTATATCACAATTCACCCCTATTCATTGATATATTTCATATTATGATGTCGTTCTTATGTTGTTTTGGCTTGTGTTACACAGTTTTCAAATTTCCGGTGCCGAAACAGCAAACGCAGGATCCAGCAGAGAAAAGTGGACATAGAGTTGCTGAAACAGAACATCTCCAAATGAGCTGAAAATCAACGGAGGGTATTTTTCAAAAAATGATGAAGCCACGCAAAAAAGGGGCCAGACGGGGTCCACCAGGGGCCCTGGGGGCGCGGCCTCCCTGGTGGCCACGCTAGGTGGCCACCTGGACACCTGGGGCCACCGCCGGCTCCCTTCTTTGGCCTATATACTCCACGTTACCTTAAAACCCTAAAAAGGAGGAGTTTCGTGAGTTCTGCTGCCGCTCCGTGCTGGAAACCTACAGAGAAGAAAAGGCATCTCCGGCGGGAAGATTACCCCGGGGAGAACACCTCCCGGAAGGGGAGATCATCGCCATCATCATCACCATCTTCACGGGCATCGAGATCATCATCAACATCATCCTCACCATCAGCACCATCTCCATCTTCATCCCATCTCATCTCATCATTGCAACTTGTGTTGTAACCCGTACTATCCGTCCTCTCTACTCTACCGGTGTTGATTACTCTTCGTGGTGAATGCTATTGAGTTTTGTTGGAGAATTATTGTTATGACCAGATTGTTTATCATATATTTATCACCACTGATCATGATCTCATTTATGTCTTGTGAGTAGTTTCTTTAGTTCTTGAGGACATGGGAGAAGTCTTGTTGTTAGTAGTCATATGATGTTGAAGTAATATGTGTTGTTTGATATTTAAGTTGTGTTGTTATTCTTCTAGTGGTGTTATGTGAGTCGAACACATAACACTTCGCCTTGTTAAGGACCTAGGGTAATACATTGTGTATAAAGTATGCTTACGGTGGGTTGCCGGAGTGACAGAAAGCTAAACGCCAGTTCGCACACTTTTGCACAAGGGAGTAATGGATCCTTGATCTTATTGCTGTGGTTAGGCTTTTGCCTTAATTTCTACCTTTTATTTGCGGATCCTTGCAAGGTATTTAATCATAAGAGTGCAGTTGTCTTAGTCTAGAAGGTGTACTATCATATATCCACCCACTCGACACTTATCAACACAAAACATAGTACTAGGCGGAATATGGCGAAAGTAACTTGACTACCTCTCCCGTGTGTCCTCAAGAACGCTTTAGTCTTTATAAGTTCAGTTGCTAGGCTTATCCTTTGCTCAAAAGGATTGGGACACTTGTTGCTCCTCAGTACCTTTTACTTTGCTTGTGTTTACCTTCTTGTTGCTTATACCGAAAACCCCTAAAAAGTTATCTTTCAGTGCTTGCAGTTATTCCTTCTTCTCCTCGTTGGGTTCGACACTCTTACTTATCGAAAAGACTATGATAGATCCCCTAGACTTGTGGGTCATCAGGGTGGCATCCACAACAAGTGTATCCTCCATGATTTGGTGGTCGAGCCATACAGGATCGATGGGGGAGTAAGAGCATGCGCATAAGGAGGGCGGCCGGTATCTTACTGGAACAGGGCGAGCGACGCGGCTAGCAGGGAGGGGGGTGGAAGGCATACACATTCTAGGCCACCACGCGCGGTATACGGAACGGAGGGGGGGGGGTTGAGCCGTGTAGGCCGCCGTGCCTGGTATGCGGAACGGGGGCGGGGCTGCGCCGTGTAGCACTTCCCAGGAGTTGCCTTCGCCGTCTAGGCCGCAACGCTAGGAGGAGCAGGGGAGGGTTTGAACAAGAAGGGGGGGATGTGGCCTTTGGCGTTGGAAGGAAGGAGGGGCGGCTTAGATATTCCCGCGGCTGGCGAAATTTTTGGGTAGGTGGGGAGGATATAGGCGGGAGAAGTGGTATCGCAGACGAAACTGAAAATAAATCCGTATGGGAACCTTCAAAATTTGGTGCGAATTATCCTGATTATAGCGAACATCATCCATGACATTGAATATATTAAGAGCAACTATTAATTTGAGAAAACAACTGAGTCATCAGCAAAGCTCACACTTGCTAAATCGAACCAGCTCGATAGCTAAAAAAGGTACTGGACTTATCATAGCTCTTACTCAAGATCTACTGGAATAACAAAAGACCAGCGCCTAATTAAACAAATATTACTAGTCCAGCTGGTCTAGAGAGGATATCGAGGCATCGGCGTATGCCGCCGCCCTGTTGGCCTCCTGACCGTCGATGAGCTGCTGGTCCAGAGAGGCCACCGAGGCATCGACATATGCATCCGCCCTGTTGGCCCGCTTAACGTCGCTAAGCTGCCGGTCCAGAGAGGCCACCGCGGCATTGGTGTATGCCGCTGCCCTGTTGTCACGCTAAACGTAGATGAGCTGCTGGTCCAGAGAGGCCATCGCGGCATCGGCGTATGCCGCCGCCCAGTTGGCCCGCTGAACGTCGCTGAGCTACTTGTCCAGAGAGGCTGCCACGGTATCGGCGTATGCCGCCGCCGTGTTGGCCTGCTGAACGTCCATGAGCTGCTGGTCCAAAGAGGACGCCGCGGCTTCGGCGTATGACGCCGCCCTATTGTCCTCCTGAACATCGATGAGCTGGTGCAGAGAGGCCTTCGCGGCATCGGCGTATGCCGCCGCCCTGTTGGCGGCTTCCGTATTTCTTCTGGCGGCTACCGCCGCCAAGATGGCGACGTAAGCCGCCCTCTTAGCAGCTTCCGTCGCCCTGTCCGCTTCCGTAGCTATGCGTTGGACAGATGCGGTCGGGATGGACAAGACAGAGACGGCCGGGGTCCTGCAGTAAAAAGGGGTAGCCAATCGGGCATGAACGACCAGCAAGATGGAAATAGCCGGGAAATCGGTGATGCTCGGGGCGGCCTGGCTAATGAAGGAATCGATCACCAAACTATACCTCGCTCCAAACGCGCGCAAGGTCTCGCTCGGGAAGCATCGTCGGAACCACCGCCTCGGGCAGGCACCGGGGCGGCGGCAAATCCGGCCCTACGAGCCCTCTGGTAGCGAGTCGGTGTTCCCATCCTATAAACCTAAGACAATTGATGGGTTGAGGAATGGATTGTGTGCTTGAATCACAGGAGGTGGGGAAATCTAGCTAGATGTGGATTGAGTATAGCTTCGGACGGAAGCCACTTGCGTTCTCGCATCCCAAACGCTTCTCATTGTAAACTGTGTTCATGTACTTTGATAAAAGCTAGCCAATCAGGCTGCAGAACCTCTACTCGCGGATCGCACTGAGATCCAACGACTACCATTCAGCGCTAATGTGACATCCAATGGCCACTGTTGTGCGCTATGGTTACGAGATTTTTTCCGGATAGTTTTTGAGACAGTCAACGGGGTTTTTCAGTGTTTGACCAACATTCAACTAATGCAGTTTGTACACTAAGTGCCACCAGTTTTTGTCATAGTCCTCTCAAATTTTTACCACGTACCATGTTCGTGAAATGGTGACGGCATGCCAAATCCCATCCCTTTTAGAGGTCATTTTAATCGACTTTCAATTTCATGGTCATTTTGCTAAAAATATATATAAGTGAGTGCACAATATTTATCAAACGAGGTCCAAACTGCTTGAAATTTTAGGATGTTAGAGTGAATGTTTGACGGTGAACACATAAAAAGTTTGGGGCTCAAAATACTTAAAAATAATGTGTTGCACTTCTAATGTGGATGTTTCCGGTAGAAACACCGATGCTTCGAAGTGAATGGTACAACTTCGTACACGAAGTACCATTGGTTTTTATCATAACGACCTTTAAATTTAACCACATACGTTGTTGGTGAAAATGACAACACGCCAAGTTTCATCCAATTTAGAGACCGTTTGAATTGATTTTCATTTGCAGGGTTGTTTTGCTCGAAAATGATTCACCTGGTACATTTTATATGTAAAATGTAGTACAAAATGTTTGAAATTTTGGGATAATGGTGTGACTGTTTAATGCCGAACGCACACAACAAATGGAGGCTGAAGGATTTTAGAAATACATGTTGTATTTGTGATGTTGTTTCACGCCAAAACCTTGACATTTCGATGTGAATGTCCCAATTTTGTACACTAAGTGCCATCAGTTTTTGTCATAATCCTCTGAATGTTTTTACCACGTATCATGTTCGTGAATGATGACAGCGTGTCAAATCTCATCCTACTCGGAGGCCATTTTAATTGACTGTCAGAACCCTAATTTAGGTTTGTGCTATTCTAAGCTTGCATTTTTGCATCATGAAAATTTTTGCAAGAGAAAAATAATTGGGGAAAAGAAAAAGCCCCAAAGCATTTTAAATAAAAGGTCCAAAATAAATCCTTTTCCAAAATTCTTTTAGATGTGTTGAAAAATCCTAAAAATGAGTGTGATCATTGGAAAAGTGATTTGGGATTAATCCCATGCTCATAGATTTTTCAAAAATCCAAACAGTGGCTTGGAAATTTAATCAATTGTCTATTTGAAATGGAATTCAAATAATTTGCATTTAAAAAATTCCCAAAACTTGGGGTTGACTTCTATAGAGTCATCTAGGTTTTATAAAAATAATTGGGGATTTTTATAAAATGCCCTAGTATTTATTTTTAAGGCAAAACAAAAAGAACAGACAGAATAAAAAGAAGAAAAACAGAGAAACCCTTACGTGTTGCCCAGGGCGAGGTCCAGTCTGGCTTCTGGCCCAGCCCAGCCCACAGGGGAGGGCAGGGTCGTCTTCTACCCTGGACAGGCGGGCACACTGGTGCGTGGCGTGCATGCCGGCGACGCCGTCGCTACGCCACCTCCCTGCCTGCTCCCTCATCCCTATCTCTTCGCCACGCACGCCCTGGAGTCGCCCTCTCCATTCCCCCCTCTCTCTGGCCCTTCCTTCTTCCTCCCCGGCGAGAAACCCGCGGCATCCGAGACCTAGCCGGAGCGCGCCAACGTGCCCGACGTGGCCACCGTGTCCTTCAGGCCGCGCCACCGTGTCCAAGCGACTCCTAGCCCTCCACTTCTTTGTGTCGCGCTTCCAATTTGAGCAAAGGAGCCACCCTCGCGACGTGAGCTTCAAGTTCCTCACCGCCGGCCGCCATGGATTCCGGCAAGAAATCGCACGCCGTCGCGCCCTCTCCGGCCTCCCCGAGCTCGTCGTCGTCTTCCACGTGAGATTTCCGTCATTTCCCCTCTCTCCGCACCTCACCCCGTCCCCTCTGCTGCCTGGTGCCATGAACAGAGGCCACGGCCGCCGTCGGGCTCGTCGCCGTGGTCGCCTCGGACTTCCCCCGAGACCCCCGTGTGCACTGGGAGATGCGCACGAGCGCGGAACACCCGCTAGTGCCCTCCGTGGCCCTTCCCGTGGCCTGCAACGGGATCCCGGCGAGCGCCGCCGTGGCCCAGGCCACCGGCGACAAGCCGCCGGCCTGTTAGGCCTAACTCCCCCTCTAATCCCTCTCTCTCTCACTGACCGTGGGCCCTAGCGGCTAATTAAACCAGCCGGTTTAATTTAAACCAGGGATTAACCACCCCAGTCACTGACTAGAGGGCCCCACTAGTCAGGCCACCGCCCACGTCAGCACGATGTCACCATGACGCAATAATTCCTTTTCCAATTTAAAATATTCCAGAAATCCCAGAAAATTGCATAAACTTTGAAATTGAATATCTTTTAACCTATAACTCCAAATGCAAAGTGTAATATATGAAAAATTATCAGAATAAAATTCTCTATCCAAATATCAAACTTTCAACCATGTTTGAACAAGTTATCTTGATGAACCAGTAGCATTTTGATATTTGGATCATTTGGGTTAAATCAAATAAAATGCAATGCTCATTTGAACTTGAACCCTTGCAATGCTAATATGATCACCTACACTTCAGAAGCATTTCACATACATGGTCACATGGTTTACAATGAACCAACTTTAGCCAATACAACTTAGACCAATTTGAATAAATTTGGAGTTTGAATTTGAATTTACTTTTCAAATCAACTTCAATTAACATGTTGCAATTTAAACATAGGTCACCTCAGCACCTTGCCATGCTTGTTTTGCATATTGATTGTGCATTATACTATGTTGAATGTGCATTACTTTCAGGGCGTCGGTGATTGCATCTTCTCGGTAGAGTTGATCTCGGAGACGACTTTAACTTCACGACAGAAGACTAGAACCTCGTGATCGTTAGCAAGGCAAGCACCCCCTCTTTGATCATGTCGCTAAAATCCCAGTTCCCTCTCATTCTCGCTTATGCATGTTTAGGATGTCAGCATGATACGTTCTACCGCTAGTTTAACCCATTCCTTTGCATTACCTATCATTTTGTCACAGTAGTAAGAAAACCACAATCCTAGCAGATGTAGGAGTTGGTTGTTATCATGTGGCCCCTGCAACTGTTACAGCTTATTGCATGCTTAGAGTTTACAATGAGGCTACTTTGTTGTGAGTCGGGATGGCAGTGATCATGTGAATGATGGTGGTAACATGTTGGTAAATCTACCCTAAACAAAGGTGAACGATGAGAGGATGTGTAGGAGTACACAGTGGGTTGTCTCCTTGAACACTGCCTTAAGCCCGAGTTCTTGTGTTGTTATCCAAGACTAAGAGTACGACCACACATTGGGCTCACTAACCCCTCTCGGCCTAGTACCTCACCCCGGACCTGTCCAGGAGTCGCAAGTAGTTCGCCCTTTTGAGATCTCAAGTAGGTGGAACCAAGGTAAGTGGTTGGCATAGGTTGTGGGCACGTTGAATCAAGTGATCATGATCGAGTTGAGCTTGATGGCGGTCACACAACGTTTGAGTCCGCATCGGAAAAATCGGCCGGATTCCGATTGTGGTCCCAACTCAAATAGGCGACTCCCTAGGACTAGAGATGGTGCCGTGAGTGAAGTGTCGTGGCAGCATCCTCGCCGGTACTCACTTGAAGGGCCCATCCCCAGGCGGTAACTGATGAGGCGTGTGTGTAGCAGTACACCCCTGCAGGGTTAATGAACTATTCGAATAGCCGTGTCCGCGGTTATGGACTACTTGGAGACCTTTACTTGATCATAGACAACTTGAATGGTTACTCTTAAATCTTACCAAGATAAGCGTGAGTGCTATGGCGTGCTTCCTCGTGGGGAAGTCGAGGAAGTATCCATAGTTGTGTATTGGTTGGAGACTTGATACTTGGACTCGTGTACGCTCCATACCTCTTTCTGGTATTCATAGTACAGGACTAGCCAAGTCAAAGATGGCACTTCTGCAATGAAACCCCACCTTCCTTTGCCTTGATACATGTGCATGAGTAGTATAGTTCCTATGTAAGTCTTGCTGAGTACGACTTTGTACTCACGTTTGCTTATTCTATGTTTTAGAGACGAGACCACTGACCCTGATGGTGGCCTCTACCTCCAGCTCGACATGGACCAGGTCGTATAGTTCCAGACAGCAGCCTGTATCCTTTGGAGGGTCGTTGTATTTTATTTCAGGCTTCTTAAGCCATTTGTTAAACTTGTCGTTACTAAGACATAATTTGCTTCCGTTGATGTTTGATGTAATGATGGATCACAGACATGTGATCTCTGCTTGTAATACAACTACTATGTCTGCTCTGTTTAGCAGAAGTTATAAAGACTATGAGTCTGTAGAGTTCATGTTGTGATTACCTGCTGTTTACACTGGACATGTATGCTGCGTGTATGATTATAACGTGCATGTCTTAGTGTGGGGTTCGATAGCTTAGTTGTGTTCTTGCCGGCGGTCTTTTTTACACCAAGTGGCCCTTAGATGTGCGCAGCTTGGGGCATCGCGATGCGATTGCTCGTGACTCTGTCAGGTGCACACTTTGTTGTATGATCGAGCCCGCCCTAGACCCCGACTAAGTGATCGGGCTGGAGTAAGTCTATGTAAGGGTAATGATTCAATGGATAACATGGTTGAGGGGACCTGTCTATGAGTATGGGATTCACCACCCATAAGCATTTAGACTTGTGAGCGGACGATGAGGACCCATCTCAGTTGATCATACGGCCTGGATGGGATGCCCCTCACGTTCAATGCTTACCGAGAGTGATCTGTGCTTGGCCTTGTCTGCTTAGACAAGTGGGTACGGCTCTCGGTTCTCCATGTGATTGCATTTTGACCGGAATTACATACGCTAACCCTGGGTCCCGACATTGACTTTCAATTTCATGGGCGTGTTGCTCAAAAATAAAGCACTAAATGCGTAATATTTACCAAAAAAGGTCAAAAATGCTTGAAATTGTAGGATGTTAGTGTGAATGTTTGGTGTTGAACACATATAAAGTTTGGGGTTCAAATCACTTACAAATAATATGTTGTAGTTGTAATGTAGGTGTTTCCATTAGAAACACCGATGCTTCAAAGTGAATGGTACAACTTCGCACACAGAGTACCATTGGTTTTTATCATAACAACCTTTAAATTTGACCACATACATTGTTGGTGAAATGATGACAACACACAAAGTTTCATCTAATTTAGAACCCATTAGAATTGATTTTCATTTGCAGGGTTGTTTTTCTCAAAAATGATTCACCTGGTACATCATATATGTCAAATGAAGTCAAAGATGGTTGAAATTTTGGGAATCCAGTGTGAGTGCCCATTGCTTAACACATAAAAAACTGGCGGTTTAAAGGATTTTAGAATAACATGTTGTCTTTCTAATGTGGTTGTCTCACACAGAAACCCTAATATTTCGATAGGAATGACCCATTTTGTACACATAGTACCCCTATTTTTTATCACGATAATCTCAAATTTACACAACATTCCGGTCTGGTGAAACGATGAAAGCATGCAAAGTCTCATACTGATTAGTCATTATTTTAATTGGTTTTCGATTTCAAAGTCCTTTAGAATTTATACCCACCAGCTCTTACAACACAAACAATTATATTCCTGTATGTGTATGCTTTTCCATCTGTACGTACTTCAAAGCAAACCGTGAGAATTTTGAATAATTGAAGCCTTCGTTAGGAGGCGTGCCACTTGCGTTCTCGAATCCCAAATGCTTCTTCATTGTAAACTGTGTGCCTGTACTTTGATAAAAGCCATCCAATCAGGTTGCAGAACCAGCTCTCGCGGATCGCGCTGAGATCCAACGACTACCATTCGACGCTAATGTTACATCCAATGGCCACTGTTGTGCGCTATGGCTACGAATTTTTTGTCGGATGGGTGTTGACACGGTCAACGTGGTTTTTTAGTGTTTGACCAATATTCAACTAATGCAGTTTGTACACTAAGTGCCACCAGTTTTTGTCATAATCCTCTCAAATCTTTATCACGTACCATTTTCGTGAAATGGTGACGGCATGCCAAATCCCATCCCATTTAGAGGTCATTTTAATCGAATTTCAATTTCATGGGCATTTTGCTAAAAATATATCAGTGAGTGCACAATATTTATCAAACGAGTTCCAAACTGCTTGAAATTTTAGGATGTTAGTGTGAATGCTTGACGGTGAACACATAAAAAGTTTGGGGTACAAAACACTTAAAAATAATATGTTGCACGTGTAATGCGGATGTTTCCGGTAGAAACACCGATGTTTCGAAGTGAATGGTACAACTTCGTACACGAAGTAGGACTGTTTTTTTTATCATAACCACCTTTAAATTTAACGACATACATTGTTGGTGAAATGATGACTACATGCCAAGTTTCATCCAATTTAGAGACCGTTTGAATTGATTTTCATTTGCAGGGTTGTTTTGCTCGAAAATGATTCACCTGGTACATTTTATATGTAAAATGTAGTCAAAGATGTTTGAAATTTTGGGATACCGGTGTGAGTGTTTATTGCCGAACACACACAACAAATGGAGGTTAAAGGATTTTAGAAGGACATGTTGTCTTTATGATGTTGTTGTTTCAGGTCGAAACCTTGACATTTCGTTGGGAATGGCCCAATTTTGTACACTAAGGGCATCAGTTTTTGTCATAATCCTCTCAATTTTTTTTACCACGGATCATGTTCGTGAAATGATGACAACGTGTCAATTCTCATCCTACTCGGAGGCCATTTTAATCGACATTCAATTTCATGGGCGTGTTGCTCAAAAATAAAGCATTAAATGTGTAATATTTATCAAACGAGGTCCAAAATGCTTGAAATTTTAGGATGTTAGTGTGGATGCTTGGTGTTGAACACATAAAAAGTTTGGGGTTTAAATCACTTACAAATAATATGTTGTACTTGTAATGCAAGTGTTTCCGATAGAAACACTGATGCTTCGAAGTGAATGGTACAACTTCGTACACGGAGTACCATTGGTTTTTATCATAACCACCTTTAAATTTAACCACATACATTGTTGGTGAAAGTGCAATCATGCCCTAAATCATATTTTGATGTTTATGACAATATACATATTGGGACTAATAATGTCTGTTAAGTATATCTCACGTATTAGGTCCCGGAATCACCGTGTGCAAGGATCTTGGACAAATGGAACACATTATAGGCTCAAGAATGTGGAACCAACGACATGAAAGCGTAAGATTTTTCGGTTACTTTTGAGTATAGGGATCCCCGCACTGTTAAGAGGGGATTAGGGGGAATGTGCTCATAGGTTTGCTCAATTAATCAATAATCATAAGTCCTGTGCCATAATGATTCTTATGCTTAAAATATCCCACTGATAGTGAGCATCATTCACTTTGCACAAAGGAATCTGTTGCCCTCATCGGATGTCCGGTCCGTTGCTGTACCGGATGTCTGGTGGCCACCAGAATTAGGGTCTCAAGGGTCAGTGGTCAAATGACATGTTTGGTCGGATGTTCGTCAAGCGTCGGACATCGAATCCATCGGACGTCCGACACCCGTCGGATATCCGATGGGCCAACCCCTGCTATGGTCAGTGGCTTAATAGAATTTCTGGTCGGATGTTCGTCAAGCGCCGAACGTCCGATCCATCAGATGTCCGACACCCGTCGGACGTCCGATGTTTCAAACACTCCTCTGGTCAGTAGGCTTTTCTTTAAAATGGACAGATGTTTGACGGCCTCCGGACGTCCGATGCATCGGATGTCCGGACCCCGCCGGACGTCCGGTACCTGTTGCACCTCCTACTGTCTGAGCTTTCTATCTGACAAAAATTGCACCGTGGGCTCGGACGTCCGCCGGCTATCGGATGTCCACTGTCTCAACATCGAACGTCCGGTTGCCACCGGATGTCCGATACTTATTCAGTCAGACAACCCCAACGCCCATCTTGGCTTGTGGACTATACTCAACCCCCTCATACTGTTTGGGTTTACCACTTCATTTTCAAACACACACAAGAACTCAAGTGCTCCCTCTCACTCTCTCCCTCACCAAATCTCAGATCCCGGAGAGCCCCGTGAGAGTCCTTGAGGGATCTTTCACCGAGTGATAGATCCGCCCCTTCCCCATCTTTCAACAAAAGCAAATCACGTTATGAGCAAGTCTTGAGAATTCCCCATTGATCTTGTTACTCTTGGAGGTTGGAGACTCCTAGGAGGGTAGGAGTTCTTCGGAGAGGAATCGACCATTGTGATTACCCCCGTTGAGTTTATGAGGGTTTGGTGACCACCTTTAAGGTCAACCGGTAGTGGTTGAGAATCGCCTTTGTGGTGATATCTCAAGGGGAATAGAGTGAGCCTTCGTGGCGTTGGTGTGCCTTCGTGGTTTCACCCACTCTCTCCGAACGGTGAGTAGCTTCCCTCCAAGGAAGTGAACATCGGGATACATCGTTGTCTTCGCGTCATTCGGTTATCCCTACTCTTTCCCCTTATTACTTGTTCTACCATATTATTTGCCCCTCACTTTCTTTAGTACATTGTGCTTATTGTTTATCTTGTCTTAGCTAGGTCAACCTTGCAATTCTTAAGCACACTTCTATCTTCCGCATTATTTCCTAAAATTGCTAAGTAGTGATAAAATTTGTAATAAGACCTATTCACCCCCCTCTAGGTCTATCTCGATCCTTTCAATTGGTATCAGAGCCTCGTGCTCTATTCTTGTAGCTTAACCGCCCTAGAGCGAGATGACCAAGAACGGCATCCCCAAAATTTCGGGTGCCGATGTGGAGGAGGTCGCAATTGCTGCAGATGCCGCTAGTTCGGAAGCCGAGAGATTGGCTGCCGAACAAGGGGCCGCCGCACAAGCTGCGTTGCCTCCTTCCACGGGGCATGTTAGCTATGAGATTGAGGATCCTAAGTTGTTCACCTCCGGCAATATGGAAAAAGCCTTGCAAAAGGCTTTAGACAATCAAAGGAAGGAAATGGAAGCCTCCTTTGCAAGGATGAAGGCTTCGGCGTCGGGGTAACAAACGTTAAGTGGTGCGGCCCCTAGGTCCCCACAAGCGACTTTTGTGCACCCCGGTTCCAAAGTTCCCTTGCTAAGAGGTGGTCCCTACCAATGGGACTATCCTGCTCCTAAGATTGTGGAACTTAAGTATAACTTCAATGGAAATCCGCCGGTACTAACCGAGAACACTAACTTTTTGGACTAGAAAAGTCTTATGGCAGATTATCTTAGGTTTGTGTGCGAGCCCACGTGGAACCTTATCGACTCCGGGAAAGTCTATTTTCCAGTTGATCCAAACAACCTTACCCCAAGTGAAGTATTTGATAGACATCTCAACCTTGCGGCCATTGGGTTCTTGAAAAGAGAAATTGATGAATTGACACGTGCACCTTTTCTCCATATCACCAATGCCAAGGAGATGTGGGACACTCTTCTCATTGCCAAGTACGGCACCGGCTCTCTTCAAATGACAAGATATGAGACCACAAAGAAAGCATTGCACAACCTTCACATGAAGAAAGATGAGACACCCAAACAACTTCATATGCGTCTCAAAGTTCTCTCCGCTCATGTCCAATCCTTCACATGTGAGAAATCTTTAGATGGATATCAAATCACCAACCGTTACCTTGTGGACAAGATGTTGAATGCTCTCATGGTATATTCTCATCAAATGGTGTGGGAATTGTGGCGTATGCCCGACTTCTTCAAGATGACACCGGATGATGTGATTTCCACATTCTTGCAATATGAAGAGCACCTAAAGGAGTCCAAGAGACTTCTTGCCACATATGGTGGTCCATCCTCAAACCTAACACTCAAGGCTAGGCTCGAGGAGTTTGATGATGATGAGGAAGAAAATGAGTATGAAGATGATGATAACTCCGATGATTCTCCCTCATATGATGATATAGCTCTCTTTGTGAAGAGGTTCACCAAAGGGGACTTGAAGGGAAGATTCCAAAAGAAGAAGACAAGAAACTGCTAAAACTGTGAGAAACTGGGACACTTTGCGGAGGATTGTCCGTATGAGAAGAGAGAGGACAAGCCTCGATTTCCTCGGAAGGAAGTTGCCAAGAAGCTCCCAAACCCTCTCAACAACAAGTTCAAGAATAAAGCATTGTTGGCTCTAGAAGGATCCGATCCCGAGGGTTGTTGGTGGTGTGGCCGGAGTTGCTCAAGATACACAAAAGACGTTAAAGCTCCTAAACAAGGAAGGTGAGGTTGTAAACTACAACTACATGAGTGACTACACCGGCAATGCACACAAGTGTCTCATGGCCAAGTTGGTTGATGAAGACACCCCCTCCTCCTTGGCTAAGATCAAGGTAACTCCTATTGATGAGTCCTTCATGTTCTCTTCCAAACCTCATGATGTATTTCATGATGCGGAAAGTGATGATGCACATGCTACTTGTGAATATTTGTTGTTTTCTAAAGTGAACAAAATGATGAGCTCTCTCAAAGGCAACAAGCTCAAAATGTTTCAATTACTTATGGATGTGGTGGGTGATGGAAAGAGAGTGTTAATACTCTTCAAGCCTCGTTGGTTACCCCAAGTGCAGGGTGAGATATAGTCCAGCGGCAAGTTTTCCCTTGGCAAAGATACCAAGGTTTGTCTCCCGTAGGACTCCGAAGGATACAAGAAGGTGGTAAAGTGAACAATGGCGCCGAGGTTGTTAACTTCAACTAGACCTGCACACAGATACAAATAACTTTGCTCCCAACGAGTACAGAGGAGTTGTCAATTCCTCTGGCCTTGCTGTTTACAAAGGATCAACGCAAGAGATAAAAGTGGAACTGAAAGTAAAGACTGAAATTAAACTAAGGGTGTAAACAGTGATGTGAAGATGGACCGGGGTCCCATGATTTTCACTAGTGATGTGTCTCTCCCAAAAGACGATAAAAGTGCTAGCGAGGTAAACAAATCACAGCTGGGCAATTGACATGATTATGAAGGCGCCCCAATGCTAACTATGCTGGAAAGAAAGGAAGGGCTCAAAAGCAATGGGCAGTACGCCAAATTACGTAGACCGAAATCCAACTGCATCTACTACGAATCATCCACCTTGAGATATCTATCCAGAACATCTCGCTGGTATTAAGTTGCGAATCCCACCCAAAGTGTAAACTCAAAGCAACAGACAACTGCATTAAAAGAACTTTGTGTAAAGTAAACAATACTTGCACCCGCGGGTACAAGCACCGTTGTTTTATCCCTGGTGGCAACAACACATACCCTAGTCTCATGTTTCTGTCACTCAAGCTAGACATCAGGGGGCTGAACCCACAATCAAGCATAACACTCCCTCTTGGAGTTGCAAGCAAACTACTTGGCCAAAGCAAAGTACTGCAACGGAGAACATGCAAGAATTTACTCAAGAACAAAATATAAAAGAGAAGAACCAAATATATTACTCATCACAATCTGAACATAGTCTCATAATCCATCAGATCCCAGCAAACTCAGCATAGCAACATCAGAAATTACAAAAGTTACTCGACCATGTGAGGCAGCTCACGAGGTCTCGAAAGTGGAAGCACAAAGAGAGGAGAGGTACATCACATAGCTACTGGTCACGGACCCATGGTCCAAGGGGGACTACTCACGGCACATCCGGGAGGCGTCCATGGCTATGGATGGTCTCCCGGAGGGGGTTCCTCCTCTCGGCAGGGTGCCGGGGCAGCTTCTCCAGGCAGCCCCAATCTTGAAACAGCGGCGGCGGTACAGAGGCGAGTTCTCGGAAAAGAGATCGATATTAGGGGTTTCCACCCCGAGGGCTAAATATAGGCGGAGGGTGGTCTCGAGGGGACCCACAGGGCAGCCAGGAGGCCCCTGGCACGGCCTAGGGTGGGGCCGCGCCAGGGACCCTTTTGGAGTCCCTGTGGTGGCCCCCCTCCGCTACCTTGGTGATTCCGGAAGCTTCTGGGTTGCTGATTTTTATCTGATTTTTCCGGATTTTTTGGAGCAATTTTAATGGCCGGAAAACCTGAAATACAAAAACAGCAGAAAACAGCAACTGGCAGATGGGTGCACTGGGTTTATAGATTAGTCCAAATATGCTCAAAAGTGTATGAAAGTTCAAGCAAATCATGGCAAAGTCACACAAAACATGCATGGAGCAAGAAGAAATTATAGTTACCATTGGGACGTATCAACATCCCCAAGATTAATTCCTGCTCGTCCTCGAGTAGGTAAATGATAACAAGCATAATTTCTATGGTGACATGCCACACAACCATATAAGGACTTTTAAGTAAAGCAATTAAATCATGCAATTCAATTCAAGTCTTAACAAGCAAGAGTTTATATTAGCATTGACACAAGCAACAAAAGAACAAAAGGTGCAAGAGCTCTCGCTGTCCGTGACTCGAATGTCTCCAAATGGTGTTTGCGTGCAAGCAGAGGACTGGGAAAAAGAGATAAAAAAAGGTTGTTGAGAACAACTATCTACTAAAGTTTCACGCTTAGTCTCCTTTGGATTCTTATCTTGACTCGTCCCCAGACCACTAGCCAGGTACAAGTCAAACTGATCCACTCCCTTTCGATATTTTGAGCACTCATGCAATGGATGATTGTGAGCAAGAAAGTTGACACCTAAAAGGCGAAACAGAAAGAAGGTGGAGGAGGAAGATAAAAAGGTGTGAAAGGCTCACATCAATGAGGACAATCATAGGCGAGAGAAGGCCATATGATAGATATGATGTGAGGAGTAGGGATTGCCATGCAACGGATGCACATGTGAGCTAAAAGCTCTCCAAGGAAACTAGTGGGGGTGCACCTAACTTGCTTGCTCAAGAAGACCTAGAGCTCGTTTGAGGAGGCTCATCATTGGAATATACAAGCCAAGTTCTATAGTGTAAAGGTCCCCACATAGCTATATTCATGATGATGATCTCTATGGAGTACAAGGGATAGAGGATGAAGTACTAGTGTGGATCTCTCAAAAGGAATAGTAGTCTGCCCCCTTCTCTCTTTTTATTTTTCTTTTTCTCTTTTTTCTATTTTTTCTATTTTTTTGGTGGCCTCAGTGGCTCTTTCTATTTAACTCTCATTTTTCCTCTTTGGGATCTTTTGATTTTGTCCTCTTTGGGATCTTTTCCTCACTTTAGGGGCAACATTCTATATTTTACAAGAATATAGGAGATCTTTCACACTTTACAAAGGTACTCACATAAAGAAGATATAACTATCATGATGCAAATGTATGCCTCTGCCAGGATAGCAGGATATGCAATGATACTAGCGCGTCATGTAGCAATGATTAGGGCAAGGCCCAACTAGCATGCGGCTCATCAATCAAGCAAGTAGCATGTATGACATGAGGATCAAGTCATGAGAAGGTGGATGTTGCATGGCAATGTATCTCGGAAAGGCTATGGAAATGCCTTGTAGGTTGGTATGGTGGCTGTTTTGAGGAAAGATATAAGGAGGCTTATAATGACAGAGCGGATCGTGCCAAGGGTTTGGATGCACCGGCGAAGTATGCGCCAACTCTCAAGGTGAGAAAGGGCAATGCACGGTACCGAAGAGGCTAGAAAAAGTATAGGTGGGTGGAAGTGTCAACTTTCGAATACTCACATTAGTCCGAAGAACTCATGCACTTATTATCCGTAACTCTCAATCTAATCAGGAGGTTCACAAAGAGACAAGTACCCCGAGGAGGACTGTATGGGGGTTTGGTTATCCTTCGCATCCTCGACTCATGGTACATGAGTGTACTCTAATATCCGAACCCTCCAGAGGTTAGTGATCCATCTAGTAGCTAGAGTTCTCAACAGGGGTTTTTGGTTTTCGAAAAACACACGGATTGCCCAAAATACGACATCTATCACTAATAGGCTCGAGCTCTTGACACCAAAAGTTCAAACATTACTCTAGTCAATACCTCAAAACTATTGTAGGTTACTACTACAAAGAGAATAGCAACTTCAACTACCTACTTTTAGTCAAGACACAAAACTCAGTGCAACAGGCAAACTCTCTAACAAGATAAAACATGCAACCTATAGAAAGTTCAACCTAAAACAAAAGAAAAGCTCTAGAAAGACTAAAGCACTACAGCTAAACAGAGCAGCAGCTAAGAAAAGAAAAAGAACAACTCACAGCTAAAAGAATAAGCATGCAAATCCTATGAGGAGTACTAGTTCAAGCGGAGCGTGTTTCTCCCCCACACAAAGTAAGACGGGATCTAACTTGTTATGAACAGCAAGCAAAGCTAAAGAAAACTAAAAATTAAACCTAAAAGCAAGACGTTCCAAGCATAGCACATAACGCATGAAGTGATAAAAATATAGTGCAACGAGAGTCGAATTGATAATTGTTGATGAATAAGGGGATGCACGGGGGCATCCCCAATCATATACGCTTGAGTCTCCTTGAATATTTCTTGGGGGTGCACATGGGAATCCCCAAGCTTGAGCGTTTGACACTCCAAGATCTTCTTTCATCATCTTCCATCGCGTACTTGAAAACTCCCTTCATACATAACTCATCATAATCTGATTAGCGAGGTTAGTACCCAACTAAAATATTTTTTTCTCTACTGCAAATAAATATAATCTTGAAGAGCTACTGTTTCTCAAGATTGCCAAAAAAAAAATTCAAAGAAAAAGCAAGCTTAAAGTTTGCAAAACGAAGAAAAGGCAAAACAGGACAGAATCTGTGAAAAACAAACCAGCAGGTAAAAACGATTTTTTAGGGATACTTATGCAACTCAAATAAAAAAACTCAGAACATACGAAAGTTTTGTAATTTTATAGAGCACGCTGTGTAAAACATTCATCTCAAAAAGATGAACTGTGATTTTTCTGTGATTTTTCTAGTCACGAGGACAGAATCTGTTTTCTGGACAGCATGTCACAACTTTCACTTCCCTTGTCGTATGAGGCTATAAAAGGCACAAAGCTTGAAAAGTAAATTTACAATGATGTTGCTACAATAGTAAAAATCATCAAGACCACTAAGAACAGAATAAAAACAAAAAAGTAAATCCTAAATTCATTGCGGGCTGCCTCCCGAAAGCGTTTGTTTAGAGCCATTAGCTAGGCTTAAAGCAGAAGATCAAGTATTTTCAAGAGAATAACTAGCCCGTGTGACGGACTCAAAAGGTAACTTAATCTTTTTCCTAGGGAAATGTTCCATCCCTTTCTTGCGAGGGAATTGGAATTTTATAATCCCTTCTTTCCTATCAATAACAGCACCAACTGTGCGAAGAAAAGGACGTCCCAAAATAATTGGACAAGAGGGCTCACACTCAATGTCCATAATAGTGAAATCAACGGGAACATAATTGTCATTGACAATGATAAGAACATCGTCGATCTTCCCCAAAGGATTGTTCACTGAATAATCAACAAGACTAACACCAAAAGAACAGGGATCAAAAGGTTTCAATTCAAGCATATCATACATTCTTTTGGGCATAACAGAGGTACTTGCTCCAACATCACAAAGATCATAACAAGAGAAATTATTCAATTTGATTTTTATCATATGATCCCAACCATCTTCTAGCTTCCTAGGTATGGAGGCTTCTAGTCTAAGCTTCTGCTCCCTAACTTTGATTAGGGCATTAGTGATATGCTCTGTGAAGGCAAGATTAAGTGTGCTAGTGTGGGGGTCTCTAGACATCTTGTGTAGGAAACCAATAACTTCAGGTAAAGTGCAGTTGTCAAAGTCTAGGTCACTACTATCTATCAAGGAGGTAGTGATATCATTTAAGCTCACTTGTTTGAAAGTCTCTATGTTCATAGAGGCTTCTTCATCTATGGTTGAGGTGGTAGCATCACCATTGATAGGTCCAGTGGGACTAGGGGTGTGATGGGTGCTAATAGTTTGGACCTCCTCAACTACTTGGATAGTGGCTACTGTGTGGTAGGTAGGAAGGCTCTTAATTCTATCCCCTTCCTCTTTTTCTCTAGCCCATCTTTCTTTGAGTTTAGCCATCATCCTAATATTTTCATTGATTTGTAACTGGATAGCATTAATAGGAGTGACCTTACTCTCCTCAAGGGGAGAGGTTCTAATTTTTTACATCTCAACATCAAGGGCTAAGTTATCTACCTTCAAACAAAGATTATCTAATTTATCTAGTTTTTCTTCCACATTCTTGTTGAAGGATTTTTGGGTAGTGATAAAGTCTCTAAGCATACTCCCTAGTTCAGAGGTGGGGTTCTTGTTGCTAGGGTAGGTGTTGTTGTTCCCATAAGTGGATGGAAACGGTCTAGGATTGTTGCTACCAAAATTACTCCTATAAGCATTATTGTTAAAGTTGTTTCTAGCAATGAAGTTCACATCTACTTGTTCCTGAGCAACCAAAGAATTTAAAGGAACATTCTGAGGATCAATAGGAGCTTGCTTTGGTAAGTAGAGACATGATAAGGTCAACCTTTTCATTTAGAGAGATCTCCTCGACAGAATTGACCTTCTTACCAGTTGGAGATCTTTCGGTGTGCCACTGAGAGTAGTTCAACATCATCTCATCAAGTAGATTTGTGGCACCACCAAGTGTGGTTGACATAAAAGTTCCTCCCACGGCCGAAGCTAACAGGTTCCGCGAGGTAAAGTTCAAGCCTGCATAAAAAGTCTGGATAACCATCCATGTAGTCAGTCCATGTGTGGGGCAGTTCTTGACAAGCGTCTTCATACGTTCCCAAGCTTGGGCAACATGTTCATTATCCAATTGCCTGAAATTCATAATGTTACTCCTCAATTGGATAATCTTAGCAGGTGGGTAGTACTTCCCTATAAAAGCATCTTTGCACTTATCCCAAGAATCTATGCTATTCCTAGGCAAAGATTGAAACCAGATTTTAGCTCCGTCCCTCAAAGAGCAAGGAAAAAAGCTTGAGCTTAACAACATCACCTTCTACTTCTTTATACTTTTGCATATCACATAATTCAACAAATTTATTTAAGTGTAAAGCAGCATCATCTCCAGCACCAGAGAATTGATCTCTCATAACAAGGTTTAGCAAAGAAGGTTTAATTTCATAAGAGGTAGCTGAAGTGGCAGGTGTGGCAATAGGAGTGCAGATAAAGTCACTTTTGTTGTGACTAGTGAAGTCACACAACTTGGTGTTTTCATTGGAACCCATAGTTGCAGCAGGTATTTTTGGTATTTTTGACAAGGGACACAAAAGTAAAAACTGAAAGGTAAACTAACAAGACTAAAAAGCAAAGATAAAAGATAGTGTGTAACTCCCCTATCTTGTAGACTGGAGACCCCGGCAATGGCGCCAGAAATTGGCTTGATACGGTGAGGATAGTTCTCTCACTCCTCGTTGGTTACCCCAAGTGGAAGGTGAGATGTAGCGTAGCAGGAAATTTCCCTCGGTAAAGATACCAAGGTTATCGAAGCAGTAGGACTCCAAGAGATACAAGAAGGTGTCAACGACGCAGAAATTGTTGCCGGATGGAGACGAGGTTGACGGGGACCTGCACACAACAACAAATAACTTTGCTCCCGACGAGTACAGAGGAGTTGTCAATTCCTCCGGCCTTGCTGTTTACAAAGGATCAATGCAAGAGATAATAATAGTAGCAACTGAAAGTAAACTAAGGATGTAAACATTAGTGTGAAGATGGACCGGGGTCCCGTGATTTTCAGTAGTGATGTCTCTCTCCCAAAAGACGATAAAAGTGCTAGCGAGGTAAGCAAATCACAGCTGGGCAATTGAAAGAATTATGAAGGCACTGCAATGCTAACTATGCTGCAAAGAAAGGAATGGCTCAAAATCAATGGGCAGTACGCCAAGGTAAGTAGACAGAAATCCAACTGCATCTACTACGAATCATCCACCTTGAGATATCTATCCAGAACATCTCGCTGGTATTAAGTTGCGAATCCCACCGAAAGTGTAAACTCAAAGCAACAGACAACTTGTAACACCCTCACTGTCAGTGAACAGTAATCCCTTTTACTGTTCATCTCTACTGTTCAAAACTTTTGTTTGTTCAACTGGTTCAGTTCAAATTCAAATTCTCCTTTGATATTGTTGCAAGCATTGTGAACCATGGGCCTTGATCATCATGGATGAAAACAAAGTCCAACCCATAAAAATTTGAAATCAAATCAAATGCTCAAAATGCCTTTGATGAAATATTAAAAACAATGTGGCAAATAAACTTTCTCCAAAAATTGTGAAACTACTTTTATAAATTCACAAATATTCAGTGGATCAGTTCCATGTGTGTATTGGAATTTATTGTGCTATTAAATAAATGAAACAAATCTAAACAGTAGCCAAAAATTCCCTATTAACCATTTAATATTTAAATCAATTATTAAATGATTTTTAATAGTGCCCAAATCCTTTGTGGCACTGAACTATGATATAACAATAATTATGGGACACAAATAACCTTTTACTAAATTGCCTAGGTGTATAAAACAAATACAAAAAGAAATTACAGAAAAGAAAAAGCGAAAACAAAAGAAGAAAAACTAAACCTAATCTACCCCTCCCCTCTGGCCCGAGGCCCACCTCCCCAGCCCACCTAACCCCCCACCTAACCGAAAACGGCCCACAGCCCACCCCGGGGGGTCATCTCCCTCGCTACAGGGGAAACAGGGGGCGTGGCGGCCATCCCCGCTGCCACGCCGGCGAACCCCTCTGTGGCGTCCATCCAGCGCTCGCCGGCGACTACAAGAGGGCGCCCCCCCTCCCTATAGCCCTAACCCTAGCCCCTCGCAATCCTCCCCACCTATGAATCTCGCCCCCCCCCCCCCCCCGCGTGTGCTCTCCCCTCCTCTCCCGTGGGCGCGAGCTCTGCCGTGGGCGCCGCCGGCGAATACCCGCGGCGAAAGGCCATGCCGGACCGTGCCGAGTTGTCCTAGAGCTTCACCGTGCTCGGCCTCCTCACCACAAGCCATCAATTCGAGCCAAGCCTCGTCGACGACGCCGAATCGGGCTCATCTTCAAGCTCGGCCGCCGCCGCGATTTCTTGGATTTCGTCGCCGCCGCCGCGCCAACGGCCCCCTCGAGCTCCTCTTCCGGACCCCTGTGAGCGCACGAGTCGAACGCCCCCTCTTCCCCTTCGTTTCGCGCGCTAGTTCGCCCTCCCCACGACACTTCTGCTCCGGCCGCCGCAGCTGGGCTCGCCGTCGCGGCCACATGCCGCTCCAGCTCGCAGTTTCGGCACAACCCGATGCACGGTGTCGCGGGCGTTCGATTCCCCTGCCTCCCGTGCCGTTTGCTCGTCGGTACTGAGCTCGGGGATGCCGGCCATGGCACGGCTCGCCGCCGACAGCCGGTGAGGTGAGCTCTAGCTCACTGGCAGGCGAGGCCCAGCCCGGTGGAGTTTAGATTAGGGGGCTAACCCCACTGTTAGCCCTAACCCCCACTGTTAAGATTAACAGAGATAAATAAAAACCCCTCTAGCCAACTGACAGCTAGGCCCCACCTAGTTGATTAGGTTAATAAAATTGTTTTAGTTAAATAACCCACTGATTGATGGGTCCCACATGTCAGTTTAATTATTTAAAAGAATTATTATTAGTTACTGAGTATGACATGTGGGTCCAGGGGTATTTTCTAATTTAATTAAGTGTTTTATAAATAACAGAGGCTGACATGTGGGTCCCACATGTCAGCACTGTTCTGGATAATGTTGTGGATAATGTTTTGGATAATGTTTAATACATAATAAAAGAAATCCAGAAAATCATTTAAATTGATTTAAACTTTGAAATTCAATAACTTTTAAACCGTAACTCGGATTCAAAAACTTTATACATGAAAGTTGATCAGAAAAAGATAACGAATACGGATACGCTACTCGTATGTCTACCACATCCCTCTAACTCAACGAACATCGAACATTCCCCCTCCGGACCGTCTGTCCGATAAATTGTCCGGTACTGTTAGAGTGCCCGGATGAATTTATTCCGAACACGAAAGTTGTCCGGAATGGAGAAACTAGCCCGGATACACCCCCTTATGTTGTTCCGGTAACCACGACACCTCCGGCTTGATCCTTTTCCCCCTCCGGACACCCTGTCCGGTAATCACCCGGAGCCGGCAGTTCATCCTCAGATGAATTCCCGTTCCGAGCAACGTGCATTGCACTGCGTTAGAACACCGTTAACATTTGATCTATCAGGTCCTGCATATGTCTGTATATTATTGCTGTGTATTTACTGTTTTCCTCCCCCCTTAATCTTCGGTAGACCCCGCTGCTGCTGTCGACTACACCGCTGCTGAGTACGACTACGTCGTCGACGACCCTACTACTACCGTCGAGCTTGCAGGCAAGCAGAGCCATTCTCTTCCCCAGATATCGCCTATCTTTCCGTACTTTCTTGCACTAAGCATTGTTACTGCTGCGGCTACGTTATACTCCTATTCAATTGCATAGCCTGATTTTGTCGCCCCTTGATGTACCTTTCCTTTATCCTATGCTGCCCATTATTACTTATGCATTATTCAGCAGTGAGCCCTGCGCATTGTTAGCTAGGAATTGATAGCGGGCCGTGATCACTCAGGGGGTGAACACGGATACAATATATACAACTGCACAGGTACGGTACAATGCAGACACCGCCAAAGGCCCTTATCTGGGTTATGCCTAGTCACCTCAAGTGTGAGCTATCAAGGAGTAATCCTTGTACTCCACTCGAGACTGACTTTGTCTTGCCGCCATAGGGTCCTGAACAGCGGTTGTCCTTAAAGGTAAGAAAGTCGGGCGACCCAACGGTGCCCGCGAGCGGTATATCGTCGGGAACGACAGGGAGGGTACGACCGACGTTACTGTCGTGCTTGGCCCCTGCTCGTATCTCGCGAGAGTTACCAAACCACGAAAGTCGAGCTCTACCAAGAGCACACGCGAGACAAGGTAAGGAGACGGTTCACCTTGTTGGTAGCCGCAATGACTTGGTGGGACGACAGGGCAGGCACCGATGTACTGGTGGTCCTGACTGCTGTCGTTGACCGCGGGTCGGTTAAGTCGAGGCAACGATAACGGTTGTCGCGCAGGTTAATTAAAATGCTAAATGGTTCGGCGGATGACTTGAGAGGCCCGTTGGTCTGTACGCACTACCTACACGTGGGATTACGGTGTGGGCCCTCCGCGTCGTAGTTTGTCCGAAAGCTCTTCAGACGTCAGCAGTACTGCAGCCTAATCGCCGGGAAGTGGTCTTTTCTTATTTGCTGCAGCAGGTGTGTTTGGATTTGCTTTTGCTTCACCGGCCAGACTCGCACCGTGAAGGAGCGTGCAAGGGTGAGGGACCTAGACCCCTTGGCGCATAGGATATAGACCGGCGGATGGCCTCTCTGTTGAGCCTAGGATGGGCTGCGTCGTGTCGGATAGCCTCGGTGGGGCGTTCCCTAACAAGGTTCATGCCACCCTGGAGATCCGAGCGTGCAGGCTGAACAGTAGTGCACCCCTGCAGGGAGTTTAATCTATTCGAATAGCCGTGTCCACGGTAACAGGACGCTTTATGCTGAAGCTGGATCTTACCACTAGAAACTATTATTATTAAACTGTATGGTTCCGGGTCTTCTTCCTCGCAGGGAGTCGAGGAGGGGAACTCGGAGGCATTATTATTATTGTTAATCATTACAACTTATATTATACAATGTTGCAGCAACTTCTGCTTCGTTGTTACTGTATGCTTTATATGAACTGTTGGCTGATTCTTACCTCATGCTGCAAGACATCGTCGGAAGTTGCTAGTCTTCGTTAGGCCTAGCTTCTTACCCTTATTCTGATTTCTATCTTGCTGTCCACTATATACAGCCTCTTCTTTCCGTTGATACAATGCATAATGCTTAGTAGCGGACGTAAGACTCGCGGGTATACTAGATACTCACCTGCTTTATTTCCTTTACTGTTTTGCCTGATCGGCCGCTGCAGTCGACGTTGGAGCCCAGGAGCAGGAGTACCCCGGAGGAGGATACTACTACGTCGAGACCCCCGCTGACCAGGACCAGGAGTAGTTTCGGAGGCTCCCAGGCAGGAGGCCTTGCCTTTTCGATCTGTATCTCTGATGTTATTTGTGCTAGCCTTCTTAAGGCAAAACTTGACTAACTATGTCTGTACTCAGATATTATGGCTTGTATAACTTATGTATTCGGGTCCGCGTGACCCCCTTTATTGTAACATATTGGTTTATCCTTTTGTGTTTAGTGTTGTGCTGTGATATTCTCACCGTGGCACCCTAAACTCAGCCGTGTACCCTGCGTGTATGATTACTGTACATGGATTGATTTTGGGGGCGTCACAAGTTGGTATCAGAGCCGACTGCCTGTAGGAAGCCACCCCACCACTACCTGGTCGAAGTTGAGTCTAGACTTTGAAAAAACTATTTTGCTAACTTAATATTTGGCTTACGGGCCCACATCGATGTCACTACGTGTGATATCTATTGTATTAGGATCCTTTTCTCCTTACCTATGCTCTGGGAATCTGCTCTCTTATCCTTGCTGGTAAGTTTTACAAAATCTGACATTAGGATCACGTTCTCTTGATTCCACCCGGCGTTTTTATGGTGCCTCCCCCATTGATCGAGTCGTGTCGCAGAAGTCGTATGCCAGATCCCAGACCGCGGATCCCATTCTCATTCTGGGCAGGCCGCGCGTTCTCTGGCATCAACTCCTGTGGCCAACAGTTTTCTTGCGGCGTGATTGACATAGTGGAATCTATGTCGCGTCGTGTAATCCTTACCGCGGTCTGCGCGCCGCCTAGTGTGTCCTTTTTGCTTAATTTCTACGACGTTACGCTGCCCGATTTTTGATTGATTCTATGTGTGGATGTGTATGTCTTATATGACTACTCCTATATATCCGTGCCTCCTCTTTGTTGTCGCTTTGCCTCTTACTCGTTTCCGGTATTTCGTTAAGATGTTCATCGCTGAAATACCCCTGTTAAATTCTAGCAGGATGGCTGGTCGTGGTGGTCGTGGTCGTGGTTGTGGTGCCAACGATCCACCTCCGCCGCCGGACTACATGGCCGCGATGATGCAGCAGTTTCAGATGAACCAAGTTTTTATGCAAGGAGTCATAGATCAGCTCCAGAATCAGAATCAGAACCAGAACCAGCACCAGAACCACCCGCCTGTGGTTACTCTGCGGGATTTCATGCGTCTCAATCCCCCTCTCTTCCACCAACCGGAACAGCCGCTGGATGCTGATGATTGGTTTCGTGACATCACTCGTCAGCTGGAGTTCGCTAATGTGAGCGTTGCTGATTATGTCCCCTTCGCGTCCTATTTCCTGCGTGGTCCCGCTGCTCAGTGGTGGGACACTTACAAGGGCTCGCTAGCTGAAGGGACTTTCGTCACCTGGAATGACTTCAAGGCTGCCTTCCGTGCTCGTTATGTCCCCCAGGCGATTATGAACCGTATGAAGGCCGAGTTCCGCAACCTCGTTCAGGGCAACAAAACTGTCAAGGCATACCAGAGGGAATTCCTCCGCCTCTCCCGCTATGCTGCAAGTGACCTCCCCAATGATGCAAGTAGGCAAGATAAGTTCCGTGATGGACTCAACCCAGATCTCCAGCTTGCACTTGCTTTGCACGTCTTCCCCGACTTCGCCACCATGGTGAACCAGACTATCACTCTTGAGACAGCTCAGCTTAAGTTCGGTGGTTCACCGAAGCGCCCCCGTGATGCTGGCTCATCTTCGGGCACAGCACAGAAGCAGCGCGTTTGGCTTCCACACAGTGTGTTTCGTCCAACTGCCCCTGCAGCAAGGCCGTCGTATGTTGCACCCCGTCTGCCTCCGCCCCCGCCGAGACAGCCGAAGACTGAGACTGCACCCCTCCGTCCTCAAGATGGCCTGTGTTTCAAGTGCCGTCAGCCAGGCCATATTTCCAGAGACTGCCCTCAGCGACAGAATCAACTGGTAGTTCACCCCGCTGGCCGCGGAAATGGTCGTGGCAACAATGGGACCCTCAACTATAATACTAGGTCAAATCCTCATGCTCGTGGTCATGCTTACAACATTCATGTTGAAGCAGCTCAGGAACAGCCCGCTACTGTGATGGGTACACTCCTCGTTAACTCATTACCTGCTACTGTATTATTTGATACAGGAGCATCACATTCATTTATGTCTGGAGCATTTGCTTCTAAGCATGGCATTTACCACGAAAAGATGCATACCCCCTTAATAGTCCGGACTCCCGGTACCCAGTGTCGTGTCGACATGGTTGCCCCTAACCTCACTGTCGAGATCGAGAGATTTGAGTTCATGGTTTCTCCACACATTCTGAAAACCTCCACCATCGACCTTATCCTTGGCATGGATTGGCTAAAAACCCACAATGCCACACTTTATTGTGGCACCAAGGTCATCCAACTTTTTCATCCTTCTGGCGCGATTTTGAGTCACACTGCCATTGTGTCGATGGTTGCAACGATATCTCAAACGGGTTGCAGTGTGCCTACAAAGCAGACATTTTCGAAAACTTACTCATTTGTGTTACACCATATCATCACACACAATTTTGTACATCAGAACGTCTGCTAAGAGAAACTAGCGAAATTTTAAATAAATAGAAAATACATAGAAGAAGCTAGTGGTTCATTTGAAGCAGCTGTCGGTGTTATTTGCTGACATCACGCACAGTTGATTGTACGAACCGTGTGATGTCCAACACCAACACTTAGATTTTCAGAAGCGTTTCTGATAAAGCATATATCCCACTCATTTCAGTAACCACAACCGATTGGTAACAAGGGCTAGCGGTTCATTGTTTGCGACCGTGGGTTTTCTGAATATATATGCAGACAGTTGCTTGGTCGAATTGTAAGCTTTTTCCCGCCAACGAAAGGATTTTCAGAAGCGTGCCCGATTGACTAGGTATCCCAAACATCTGGGGAAACATTAAAGATTGCGATAAAGGGCTAGCGGTCCATTGTTTGCAACCGTGGGCTTTCACTGTTGGTAACCCAGACCGATTTTCAAAGACCCGTCAGCCCTACATCACCGACGCAATAATTTTTTAGAATTGTGGCCATTCGCGTACGTTTCCCAGACGGTTCAGTTTCGAGCTCACGGATTTTTATACCTACCATTTGCGTTGAATGCATCGCAAACAGTTTCGGTCAAGGGACCAGGAAAGGAGTATCGTGATAGCTACCTTCTGCAGTAGTGAAACTAGACAATTACATATAATCAGGACCTCTTACTAGTTCCCGGGACCGACTCTTTCAAATTTCCGTTTCCCCCCCCAATCCAGGCTTGGGTGCTACACCCACAGAAGGAGTCGTCAGACTTATCAGAGTCATTAGGAAAGTACCTGGTTTCAAATCCACATGACTTGGAGCCGGCATAGAACGCTTCTGGCCCTGCTCATCATAACCAGGCTCAAACCTCTCCACATTGATATCATCCGCAATAATAGACACCTCTACATGGGTCGCCTTCATAACCTGCTGATACGTCCCAAACGTATCTATAATTTCTGCTTGCTCCATGCATGTTTTGTGTGATATTGCTACGATCTACATACGCTTTCATACACTTTTGATCATATTTGGACTAACTTATTAACTCAGTGCACCCTAGTGCCAGTTCCTGTTTTCTGCTGTTTTTCTATTTCAGGTTTCCCCTATATTAAAAGTGCTCCAAAAATTCGAGAAAAATCAGATAAAAAATTAGCGTTCCGGAAGCTTCCGGATTCACCGAAGAAGGGCCACAGGGGACCCACCTAGTGCCCAGGCGGCCAGTGGGCGCGGCCGAGGACTTGGCCACGCCGAGTGGCCTCGTGGGCGACTGGTGGCCCCCCCGGTGCCCCCCTTTGGCTCCTATTTATTCTCCTGTTGCAAAACCCCTGATTCCAGACCCCTTTTCTCCAGAAGCAATTCCGATCTCCGCCGCCATCCCCGACAATCTTCGAGGGACCAGAATTCCTGTGCCGGCACCCTGCCGGGATGGGGAAGTGCCCCCGGATTCATCTCTATCGACGTTGCTTCCTCCCTCCCTGATGCGGGAGTAGTCCCTTCTCGGGGCTGAGGTTTCTACCAGTAGCTATGTGGTCAATTCTCTCTCCCATGATGTGATCTTCGTTGTGATCATAGGCTATGTTAATCTAGGTGATCCCATGATATTTCCCCTTCCTCTATGTATTGGATTGATGTACTCACTTGATCTTATCTAGTATAATCCCCGGGACCATGGTGACAGCGGTCTATTGGACATGGATTAGAAAAATATTTTCATGAGTGATTTCCTCTTTTGTGTGTTGATTGAAGATTGAGAGTGGTTGTCTTTGACTATCCTTGAGATATGTTGTGGTAATTGTGGTACTCTCTTTGGATGGCCGCGGTGACATTGGAAAATCCATAGATTGAGAACTACGAACTTTGAGGTATGCTTTTGTAGCCCTACATAATTCTCGTCCTCTCTTGACCACAAAGTAATGACCTCCAAGTGCGTCTCCATTGCATGTTTTATGGGAAATATCATGTGATTAGACTATGTTAATGTTGCTGAGAGTTGCCACTAGTGAAAGTATGAATCCTAGGCCTTGTTTCCACCATTTTTACACCGTTTGTGCTCACTTTTGTCACATGTTTGCTTGCTGTACTTTTTATTACAGATTTATATTACCTTGCTTAGCCACACCTATCACCCATATTTTACCATCTCTTCGCCGAACTAGTGCACCTATACAACTCCTAGTTGTATTAGGTGTGTTGGGGACACAAGAGACTTTTTGTATCTTAATTGCAGGGTTGCTTCAGAGAGACCATCCACAACCTCTACTTCCGTGAGTTCGATAAACCTTAGGTCATCCACTTGAGAGAAATTGTTGCTGTCCTACAAACCTCTGCGCTTGGAGGCCCAACATAGTCTACAAGAATAGAAGCCTGTGTAGACATCAAGCTATTTCTGGCGCCGTTGCCAGGGAGGTAAGGTTTTAAGGTATATCTTTAGATCTTGCAATTAATTATTTTTGTTTCTTGTTTTTATTTTCACTAGTTAGGCTTATGGAAAACAACAAAAATATTATGAGAGAGCTTTATGAGCTCTACCTTGAGTTGGGACATGAAGTGTTTGAAGAGAAAATCAAAAAGCCTATGGAGCTTTATTATTTTCACAACACTCATGATAGTAGCAATGTTATTAGTATGTATTCTTTGAATACCTTTGATGTTAATGATATGCAATGCTATAATCTTGGGGATGCTAAGTTTTATGAAGATGATCTCTTTCGCCCCCCAAGTTTTGATGAGGAAATTTATTTTGATGATACTTTGCCTCCTATCTATGATGATTATTTTGATGACACTTATGCTATAAAGAATAAATGTTTGGAAGTGTATCTTGATAAGAATGATTCATGTGATAGTTATTTTCTTGAGTTTGCTCCCACTATTACTAATGAGAAGGATTTTGCTTATGTGGAGAGTAACAAATTTTCTATGCTTTTGGATCATGATAATAATTTCTTATGTGATACTTATATTTTTTAGTTTATTCATGATCCCACTGAAAATTATTATGAGAGGGGAACATATGCTTATAGATATTTCAATAATATCAAGTTCCCTCTCTTTATGTTGAAGGTTTTGAAGTTGCACTTATTTTGGCTTCCTATGCTAATATCCTTATGCTCCAATGAGTTATTTCTCTACAAGATCCCTTTGCATAGGAAGCATGTTAGACTTAAATGTGTTTGATATTTTCTTCTTGATGCTCTCTTTTGTTCTTGAACTCTTATTCCTACGAGAGCATCACTAAAATCTTAAGCCTATCTTTATGGCTATAAAGAAAAAGATCTAGGGAGACAACCCTTGTTATATTTACTTTGAGTTTTTACTTCAGTTTTTAGTGGTCTTGATGATTGTTACTATTGTATCAACATCATTGTATCTTTATTTTCAAGCTTTGTGCCAAGTTATAGCCTCATATGACAAGGGAAGTGGAAGTTGTGACATGCTGCCCAGAAAACAGATTATGTCCTCGTGACGGGAAAAATCAGATTAAATCACCAGTTCATCTTTTTGAGATGAATGTTTTACACAGTGTGCTCTATACAATCTCGTAACTTTCGTATGTTCTGAGTTTTTTTATTTGAGTTGCAGAAGTACCTCTAAAAAATTCTTTACTACCTGCTGTTCTGTCATTCACAGATTCTGCCACGTTTTTTCTCTCATAACTTTTGCAAACCTTAAGCTTGCTGTTTATTTGCAAAAACCTTTTTGAAATCTTGAGAAACAGTAGATCTTCAAGAATATCTTTACATCCAGTAGGGAAAATTTATTTATTAAGGGTACTAACCTCTCTAATCAGCTTATGATGAGTTATGTATGAAGGGAGTTTTCAAGTGTGCGACGGAAGATGATGAAAGAAGATTCAGGAGTGTCAAGCGCTCAAGCTTGGGGATGCCCCCATGCATCCCCAACAAATATTCAAGGAGACTCAAGCGTCTAAGCTTGGGGATGCCCCCGTGCATCCCCTTCTCCATCAACAATCATCAGTTCGTCCTTCGTCTCACTATATTTTTATCACTTCATGCGTTATGTGCTATGGTTGGAGCGTCTCGCTCTTAGGTTTTAGTTTTAGTTTTCTATAGCTTTGCTTGATGTTCATAACAAGTTAGATCCCGTCTTACTTTGTGTGGGAGAGAAACACGCACCACTTTCAAAATCAAGAACACATCATAGGATTCTTCATGCCTATATTTTTACTGTTGTGTGTTCTTTATCTTTTTGTAGCTAATGTCATGTTTAGTTTTAGTCTTGGTTTGTCTTTAGCAAGAGCCTTGGCTTTTGTTTATTTTGTTGCTGGAACTCTCTTTATTTTTCATGCTTATCTTGTTAAGAGAGTTGGTTGTTGCACTGAGTTGTGTCTTGTCTTGAAAGTAGATAATTGAGGTTGCTATTTAATTTTAGTAGTAACTTGCAATAGTTTTGAGGTATTGATGTGAGTAATGTTTGAACTTTTTGTGTCAAGAGCTCTAGCCTATTAGTGATAGGTGTCGTATTTTGGGCAATCCGTGTTTATTTTCGAAACCTACAAAACTAGTTGAGAACTCTAGCTACTAGATGGATCACTACTCTTCTGAGGGGTCGGATATTAGAGTACACTCACGTACCATGAGTCGAGGATGCGCAAGGATTGGTAACCCCCATACACTCCTCCTTGGGGTACTTGTCTCTTTGTGAACCTCCTTATTAGATTGAGAGTTACCGATAATAAGTGCATGAGTTCTTCGGACTAATGTAAGTATTGAAAGTTGACACTTCCACCTCCTCATATTTTCTAGCCTCTCCTGTCCCATGCATTGCCTCCCTCTCACTCCGAGAGTTGGCGTCCACCTTCGCTGGTACATCCAAACCCTTGGCATGATACGCTCTTTCATCATAAACCTCCTTATATCTTTCCTCAAAACAGCCACCATACCTACCTATCAAGGCATTTCCGTAGCCTTTCTGAGATATATTTCCATGCAACTTCCACCTCTTCATGACTTGATCTTCATGTCATACATGTTCTTGCTACACTGGCAGCGGCATACATTGCATACATCATGATAGCTACATCTTCTTTATGATTTGAGTACCTTGTAAAGTTTGAAAGATCTTCTATACCCTCTTGTAAATTAGAGTGTTGCCCTTAAGTGAGGAAAAGATCCCAAAGTGGACAAAATAAAAGATCCCAAAGAGGACAAATGAGATTTAAATAGAAAGAGCCATTGAGGCCACCAAAAAATACAAAAAAATAGAAAAAAGAGAAAAAGAAATAAAAAGAGAGAAAGGGCAACACTACTATTCTTTTGAAAGATCCACACCAGTATTCCCTCTTATCCTTGTACTCCATAGAGATGATCATTCATGCATATAGCTATGTGGGGACCTTCACACTATAGAACTTGGCTTGCATATTCCAAGGATGAGCCCCCTCAAAAGAGCTCTAGGTCTTCAAGCGATCAAGTTAGATGCACCCCCACTAGTTCCATTGGAGAGATTTTTAGCTCATATGTGCATCCATTTCATGGCAATCCCTAATCCTCACATCATATCTATCATTTGGCTTTCTCGCCTATGAGTGTCCTCATTGATGTGAGCCTTTCTCACATTTTTGTCTTCCTGCTCCACCATATTTCTCTCTTTGCCATCCGAAGTGTCAACTCTCGTGCTTACACTCATCAATTGCATGAGTGCTCAAAATATCGAAAAGGAGTGGATCAAATTGACTTGTACCTGGCTAGTGGTCTGGGGACGAGTCAAGATAAGATTCCAAAGAAGACCAAGTGTGAAACTTTAGTAGATTGAGTTCTCAACAAAAATATATTTTCTCTCGTATTCCCGTCTCCCCCTTCTTGCATGCAAACACCATTCGGAGACATTCGAGTCACGGACAGCTAAGAGCTCTTGCACCTAATGTTCTTTTGTTACTTGTTTCAATGCTAATATAGACTCTTGCATGTTATGACTTGAATTGAATCACATACCTAGATTGCTTTACTTTTCAAAGTTCTTATATGGTTGCTAGCATGTCACCACAGAAATTATGCTTGTTATCATTTACCTACTTGAGGACGAGTAGGAATTAAGCTTGGGGATGTTGATACATCCCAAACGTATCTATAATTTCTTCTTTCTCCATGCATGTTTTGTGTGATATTGCTATGATCTAGATACACTTTCATACGCTTTTCATCATATTTGGACTAACTTATTAACTCAATGCACCCCAGTGCCAGTTCCTGTTTTCTGCTATTTTTCTATTTCAGGTTTGCCCCATATTAAAAGTGCTCCAAAAATTCGGGAAAAATCAGATAAAAATTCAGCGTTCCGGAAGCTTCCGGATTCACCGAAGAAGGGCCAGAGGGGACCCACCTGGTGCACAGGCGGCCAGTGGGCGCGGCCCAGGGCTTGGCCGCGCCGGGTGGCCTCGTGTGCGACTGGTGGCTCCCCGGTGCCCCTCTTTGGCTCCTATTTATTCTCCCGTCGCAAAAATCCTGATTCCAGACCCCTTTTCTCCAGAAGCAATTCCGATCTCCGCCGCCATCGCCGACAAGCTTCGGGGGACCAGAATTTCTGTGTCGGCACCCTGCCGGGACGGGGAAGTGCCCCCGGATTCATCTCCATCGACGTTGCTTCCTCCCTCCATGATGCGGTAGTAGTCCCTCCTCGGGGCTGAGGTTTCTACCAGTAGCTATGTGGTCAATTCTCTCTCCCATGATGTGATCTTCGTTGTGATCATAGGCTATGTTAATCTAGGGTGATCCCATGATATTTACCCTTCCTATATGTATTGGATTGATGTACTCACTTGATCTTAACTAGTATAATCCCCGAGACCATGGTGACAACAGTCTATTGGACATGGATTAGAAGAATATTTTCATGAGTGATTTCCTCTTTTTTGTGTTGATTGAAGATTGAGAGTCTCTTGGTGCTTGTCTTTGACTATCCTTGAGATATGTTGTGGTTATTGTGGTACTCTCTTTGGATGGCCGTGGTGACATTGGGAAATCCATAGATTGAGAACTACAAACTTTGAGGTGTGCTTTTGTAGCCCTACATAATTCTCGTCCTCTCTTGACCACAAAGGAATGACCTCCGAGTGCATCTGCATTGCATGTTCTATGGGAAATATCTTGTGATTAGACTATGTTAATGTTGTTGAGAGTTTCCACTAGTGAAAGTATGAAGCCTAGGCCTTGTTTCCACCATTGTTACACCGTTTGTGCTCACTTTTGTCACATGTTTGCTTGCTTCACTTTTTATTACAGATTTATATTACCTTGCTTTTCCACACCTATCACCCATATTTTACCATCTCTTCGCCGAACTAGTGCACCTATACAACTCCTAGATGTATTAGGTGTGTTGGGGACACAAGAGACTTTTTGTATCTTAATTGCAGGGTTGCTTGAGAGAGACCATCTACAACCTCTACTTCCATGAGTTCGATAAACCTTAGGTCATCCACTTGAGGGAAATTGTTGCTGTCCTACAAACCTCTGCGGTTGGAGGCCCAACATAGTCTACAAGAATAGAAGTGTGTGTAGACATCACCTGCTGATAATCTTCTCTCTCAAATAGTCGACCATCGTCTCTTATCGCTGGCACACCCTCCACTAGCCAAGTCGGCTCAAATGCAGGGTCATATATCTTGGATAACGCAAGAGCCCTCATAGCCCCTTGACAACAAGCAGATATTTTAGACGCCTGAATGCAAGCCGACACCTTTGAAAGTTCTCCCAACATCTTGGATATAGCCAGATGAACTTCAGGTAAACCTGAAGCAAATGTAATTGCCTGACACCCACCAGTATGGAGATCTCGAACAACGTTTATGACAACCTTTAATTTATTCACTAGCGACTCAACCATTATGGAGTCCTCTGGACCTAACAAGGATGCATACAAACACATTAGTACAAGACACTAAGAAGGACCTCTTGTTCACATTCGAAATTATGAGCAACTCTTACCAAAGATGTCCTTGACCAACCTCGTAATACTCTGACGTAGGGTGATTTGTTTATCATACCTATGTTTTATCTTGGCTTCCAATTGAGCAATACGCTCATCTTTCTTGGAAGAGTTGTCTTGAACAACCTTTATCTGACTTGCCATCTTTTTATGGCTATCCATCAACAAAGATATCCGCCTCTCAGCTTCTTTTAGCTGGCAGGCTTGATGGATGACCAATTGCTTCAAAGTTGCAACGACACTTCCAGAATTACTGGCTATACCCTGTATACAAAAGCACTAAGGATTACACTCTTATGACTGGACCCCATGATTTGAATCATTATACCGAATCATGGGGCTATAGTACTCACAAAATGGTACAAAAAGATACCTCGTATTTCCTTTTCATTAACCCAAGGATGTTCCTTTGGTGATCCATCTGGCCCACCAGACTGTCGTACAAATAAAAAAAGCCGACTCCTCTTCCAGGGGAGTCTATCCATGACTGGACTCTGGTGTCTTTTCTTCGAAAGAACTATTCATAATCTGAAGAGTCGTCATCAGACAAATCAATGAATGGGATCGACTCAGGAAGGTTCACATCCGTTAAAGACAATTAACCCGGAAAAGTTGTATCATCTTGACGATCTAAGTCTTCAGAGTCGGAAGATTTGATTATTCGTTGTTTTATCGGGTCCTCCCGCTGAGAGAATGGATAATGTAATTAAAAATGACTCGAAAAAGTTCAAGACAAAACAAAGGAAGATGAAAGAATAATACCCCCTCCTCTAAGGAATCATCTAGTTCTTTATCATAACCAAAGTCTTGGTCGAATTCAAAATCATCATCATCATAACCTATTGTAATAACATGTGCTTCTGCTAAAGTCCACGGATCCGGCTCCTATACAAAATATAAGTTCAGTCAGTCGACTCCATTGTACAAAGCAAAGGACGACAAAACGGCACAACTTAAGCCAAAAGGATTCCTAATGTATTGATTTCATAAAGGAGTATAAAAGGAAGCTTTTTACATCAAAATAATTGAGAGACCAACATCCCAAGAAATTATTACCTGTACATGTGTGCTCATGCTGGGATGATTGGGACTACTCCATCCAGCGTCAGGCATCATCACAGACAAAGGAAACTCCTAAGTCTGCTTGCGAGCATGACTTGGGATCGGCTTAACGTCCTTGATGTCCTGCTCATAACTGGAGTATCTATCACCACCTCCTCGGTCTTGAACTCCTTCATGTGAATATTACTCGAAGGAGTCGAAGCTGGCGATGAGTTTCTCAATCCTGGGGCATGTAGCAGGAGAATGAGGAGAGTCGTATCTTTCCCCTGAGTCGGCTTCACTGGCGCTCTCCGCACAACACTCCAGGTGATCACCATAGATACGGAAAACCCTCACCAATAGGGAGTCTTCCCCGTCAAATCTACAACAGAGGCAATCCCCTTTCTGAAGATTGTACCATCGGGCAAAGTTTTCCACCCTTTTCTCAAGAACATTGAGCCTTCTTCCTCAAAGCTTACCTCCACCCAAATGGGGCCGTATGGGCACCCATCAACACGGAAAAATAAGCCAAGGAGCTAAAGATTCGCCATGGCAATACCAAAGGAGAGGGGGAGCTCGAGATGATTGTGGATGCAGGAGCGATATTTACCACGAAATCATGAGCGGGATTTCCCTCATGAACAACCGGATTGCGGGTGACGGCCGCATCACCTCCACGACCGCCACGACCACGCCCGGAGTTGTCTCCCCGTCCTCGACGGCCATGGCCCCTAGACCCCTGGCTGGCGCTAGTACCTGTTTCCTCGGGCTCACGAAGGAGAAGCTTGGGGGGTATGGCGGAAGAAGTAAGAATTCAAGGGGAGCAAAGGCATGTATGCAGATTGCGCGTATGCCCTGGTTTAAATATCCTGATTTAGGGGCAAAGCAGTAAATTCATCTGAGGCGGAGGTAAAGATTCACACATCAGTCTTTAATGCATGAGACTCGTCTGTTCCCCATATGATGGGCCTAACCGCCGACGCCTCGATATCTGTGGGATCATGAATCGTGTCCACACATTGGTACGATTTTTTGAAAGCGATACGTCTTCTACGCTGTCTGGATTCACGAATACGAAGAACACCGACTCTCTGACTTGCCGGGTTTGGTGATGAAATTGTTTAAAGAAGATTGCCCTGGAGCCGGCCCCATGACAATCTTGGGGGCTCCTATCGGGGGATAATTCATAGACCCGGAAGATTAGCAAAGAAGGCCTCCGCGACCAAGACGAAGAGAGAGTTGGCCTATGGGACGGCTCGCCGAAAGGAAGGACCAGAAGAAAGGGTCGGCATGCGAACTGACCGACCTACAAGATGAAGATCGACGCCAAGAGGTAAGGAGTCCAAGCTACCTTGAAAAACAAGACAAGTCGTCAAAGAGATAGAATACGACTCTACCTTATTGATAGTCGGTTTCCTTGTAAAGCCCTATGACCCGACTTGTATATAAGTCGGGGCCTTAGGACACCATAGGGGCGAATCAATCTAGCATAGTTCTTGATACACCAGCGAAACCTAGCGCCACTGTAATCGAGATCTTCCACATATAATAAGAGAAAGGCAGGAGTAGGTCTTTACCTCATTGAGGGGTCGAACCTGGGGAAATCCCTTTGTTCCCTGTGTTCCGATCTACAGATCGACTCTCCACCGATCGACTCTCCCTCCTCACACACTCGTAGCTAAGTTCCACAATCAAGTTCTCTATGAGGACAGCTGGCGTGATTTTCCCACGACATATGCCCCATGCATCCCCTTCTTCATCAAAAATTACTAGTTCGTCCTTCTCCACGCTATATTTTTATTGCTTCATATGTTATGTGCTTTTCTTGGAGCGTCTTGCTCTTTAATTTTCAGTTTTTCTTTGTTTATTTTAGTTTTGTTTGCTGGTCATAACAAGTTGGATACTATCATGCCTTGTTTTGGAGAGAAACACGCTCCACTTTTTCCTAGAATGCTCATAATTTGCACTCTTATCTTTGTTGAGTGTTGTTTCTTTGTTCTACCTGCTGTCATGCTTAGCCCTTGCCTTTCATGTTTATTTATTTTCTAAGAGCTGAGAATTATAATTTTTTAGGACTCTCTTGAGTTGCATGTTTATCTTGTTTAGAGAGTTGGCCTCTAGCACTGAGTCTGTGTTACTTTGAGTACGTAATCAAGGTTGCTATGCTAAGTTTAGTGGTAACTTGCAATAGTTTTGAGGTGTTGTTTCTAGTAATGTGTGGACTTTTGTGTGTCAAGAGATCAAGCCTATTAGTGATAGGTGTCATATTTGGGTTCAGCGTGTTTATTTTCGAAAACTACAAAAATTAGTTGAGAACTCTAGCTACTAGAAAGATCACTAACCTCCGCGGGGTTGTAAAAGAGTACCCTCACGTATCATGGGTCGAGGATGCGCAAGGATAACCAAGCCCCCAAACACTCATCTTTGGGTACTTGTCTCTTTGTGAATCTCTTGACTAGATAGAGAGTTACCGATAATAAGTGGATGATTCCCTTTGACTAATGCGAGTATTCAATTCTTGGCACTTCCACGAGCATTTTGTTAGCTCTTCGGTACCGTGCATTTCCCCTTTATCACCTCTAGAGTCGGTGCAAGCTTCATGGGTGCACCCAAATCCTTAGCATGGTACGCTCTGTCATCATAAGAATCATTATATCTTTCTCAAAATAGCCACCATACCTACCTATCAAGGCATTTCCATAACCTTTCCGAGATAAATTGCCATGCAACATCCATATTCTCATGACTTGATCTTTCATTGTCATACATGCTTTTGCTTGATCGTAGAGCCGCATGATAGTTGGGCTTTGCCCTTATAATTTCTACATGACTCGCTAGTATCATTGCACATCAGCCAGACTCGCAGAGGCATATATTTGCATACATCATGATACAATTTCAGTTTTTATATGAGTATCTTTGTAAAACTGTGTTGATCTTCTTTACCCTCGTAATATATAGAGTGTTTCTCTTAAGTAAGGAAAAGATCCCAAAGAGGACACAAATAAAAGATACCAAAGAAAACAAATGAGAGATAAATAGAAAGAGGCAAAGAGGCCACCAAAAAATACAAAAAATAGAAAAAAGAGAAAGAAAAAAGAAGAAGAGGGCAACGCTACTATTCCTTAAAAAAAATCCACACTTGTGCTTTAAAGTGGCACTTGTAATTCATAGAGAGTTTTCATATCATTCATGCATAACTATGTGGGGACCTTTACACTGTAGAACTTGGATTGTATATTCCAATGACGAGCCTCCTAAAAAAAGCTCTAGGTCTTCGTGAGCATGCGAGTTGGATGCACCCCCACTAGTTCCATTGGAGAGCTTTCATATACTCATAACTCATTGTGCATCTGTTTCATGTCAATCCCTACTCCTGACACCATACCTACCATTATCCCTACCCTAGCCTAAGGTGTCCTCATTGGTGTGAGACTTTCACACTTTTTTTACTTCCTTCCCCATCCTAAGTGCCAGCTAACCTTGCTCACGCTTATTCATTGCGTGAGTGCTCGAAATCGAAAGGGGGAGGATAGGATTGACTTGTACCTGGCCGACGTTCTCGGGATGAGTCATAATAAGATTCCAAAAGAGACCAAGTGTGAAAGTTAGTAGATTGAGTTCTCAACAACTATTAAGTATTTTTATTCTCTAAACCCATCTCCCAACTTTTTGCACGGGAACACCGATTGGAGACATTCGAGTCACAGACATCGAGAGCTCTTGCACCCTTTATGTTCTTACTTTGCAAGTTTCAATACTAGATATAGACTCTTGCTTGTTATTGTCTTGACTTGAATTGCATATATTGCTTGTTGTACTTTAAAGTTCAAATCTTTATTGGTAGCATGTCACCACAAAAATTATGTTGGTTGTCATTTACCTACTCGAGGACGAGCAGGAATTAATCTTGGGGATATTGGTACGTCCCAAACGTATCTATAAGTTTTGCATGTTCCATGCTTGTTTTGGTGATAAAGCTATATGTTTTGATGCACTTTCATATCATTTACAACTTATTTAGGCTAACCTACTGACTCAGTGCCCAGTGCCAGTTTCTGTCTGTTTTTGTTCGTGCATCGCAGATAAAAGGTGAAAAATAAAAGTGCTTAGAAAAATCCAGAAAAATATCCACAATAAAAGACTCCAGAAGCCCGAAGGGGGCCTCGAGGGGGCCACCCCTTGTCCAGGCGCCTCTGTGGCGCTGCCAAGGAGGTGGCCGCGCCACCTGGTCACCTGGGCCAGCGGGGCCACTCTCAGGCTCTCCTTTGGCATATATTTAGCCCCTTCTCGGAATTTTCAAAAGAGAAGTCCGCCACGCGAAAACCCTTAATGTTTCGCTGCCATTGTTATTTCGATATCGGGATCGCGAGAATAACCCATCTCGGCACCCTGCCGGAGGGAGGGTTGACCTCCGGAGGCCTCTCCATCACCATGCTTACCTTTGTGATGCGTCGTTGATACGTCCAAACGTATCTATAATTTCTGCTTGCTCCATGCATGTTTTGTGTGACTTTGCCATGATTTGCTTGAACTTTCATACACTTTTGAGCATATTTGGACTAATCTATTAACCAAGTGCACCCAGCTGCAAGTTGCTATTTTCTACTGTTTTTTATTTCAGGTTTTCCGGCCATTAAAAGTGCTCAAAAAAATCCGGAAAAATCAGATAAAAAATCAGCGACCCGAAAGCTTCCGGAATCACCAAGGTAGCGGAGGGGGGACACCACAGGGACTCCACAAGGGTCCCTAGCGCGGCCCCACCCTAGGCCGCGCCAGGGGGTCTCCTCGCTGCCCTGTGGGTCCCCTCGACACCCCCCTCCGCCTATATTTAGCCCTTGGGGTGGAAACCCCTAATATCGATCTCTTTTCCGCGATCTCGCCTCTGCACCTCCGCCGCCGCCGTTTCTAGATCGGGGCTGCCTGGAGAAGTTGCCCCGGCACCCTACCGGGAGGAGGAACCCCCTCCGGGAGACCATCCATAGCCATGGACGCTTCCCGGATGTACCTTGAGTAGTCCCCCTTGGACCATGGGTCCGTGACCAGTAGCTATGTGATGTACTTCTCTCCCCTCTTTGTGCTTCCACTTTCGAGACCTAGTGAGCTGCCTCACATGATCGAGGCACTTCTGTAATTTCTGTTGTTGCTATGCTGAGTTTGTTGGGATCTGATGGATTATGAGACTATGTTCAGATTGTGATGAGTAATATATTTGGTTCTTCTCTTTTATATTTTTTTCTTGAGTAAATTCTTGCATGTTATCCGTTGCAGTATTTTACTTTGGCCAAGTAGTTTGTTGCAACTCCAAGAGGGAGCGTTATGCTTGATTGTGGGTTCAGCCCCTTGATGTCTAGCTTGAGTGACAAAAACATGAGACTAGGGCATGTGCTGTTGCCACCAGGGATAAAACAACGGTGCTTGTATCCGCGGGTGCAAGGATTGTTTACTTTACGCAAAGTTCTTCTAATGCAGTTGTCTATTGCTTTGAGTTTACACTTTGGCTGGGATTCACAACTTAATACCAGCAAGATGTTCTGGATAGATATCTCAAGGTGGATGATTTGTAGTAGATGCAGTTGGATTTTGGTCTACTTACCTTGGCGTATTGCCCATTTCTTTTGAGCCCTTCCTTTCTTTGCATCATAGTTAGCATTGCGGTGCCTTCATAATTCTGTCAATTGCCCAGCTGTCATTTGTTTACCTCGCTAGCACTTTTATCGTCTTTTGGGAGAGAGACATCACTAGTGAAAATCACGGGACCACGGTCCATCTTCACACTACTGTTTACATCCTTAGTTTACTTTCAGTTGCCACTATTATTATCTCTTGCGTTGATCCTTTGTAAACAGCAAGGCCGGAGGAATTGACAACTCCTCTGTACTCGTTGGGAGCGAAGTTATTTGTTGCTGTGTGTAGGTCCACGTCAAGCGCCGTGACACCTTCTTGTATTTTTGCGAGTCCTACTGGAGACAAACCTTGGTATCTTCACCGAGGGAAATTTGCTGCTACGCTACATCTCACCTTCCACTTGGGGTAACCAACGAGGAGTGAGAGATCCTCACCGTATCAGTCGTGAGTAGTTTCCCTTGGACCATGCATCCATGATCAGTAGCTATATAATGTCTTCTCTCCAATCTCGTGCCTCAATTTTTAGCCCTTGTGAGTTGTCTATCATGATCAAGTCACATATGTATTAATTCCAACTTTGCTATGTTGTGTTAGCTGGGATCCGACGGATAATAATATTATGTTCAGATTGTGATGTGTAATATATTTGGTTTACCTTTTTATTTTAGTTCTTGAGTAATATTGCATGTTCTCCGTTGTGTTTTATTTATTTGGCCAAGTAGTAGATTGCAACTCCAAGAGGGAGCGTTATGCTAGATGGTGGGTTCATGCCTCCCGATGTGCAGCTTGAGTGACAGAAACATGGGACTAGGGACTGTGTTGTTGCCATTAGCGGTAAAACATAGGTGCTTATGATTGCGGTCATAAGGATTGCTTACATTATGCATAGAGTGTTAAGGCAGTTTTTCGTTGCTTTGTACTTACAATTTGGTTGGGTTCGCAACTTAATACCAGCGAGATGTTCTGGATAGAAATCTCAAGGTGGATGATTAGTGAGTAGATGCTAAGGAATAAATGTTACGTCCAAAATGTATCTATAATTTCTGCTTTCGCCATGCCTCTTTTGTGTGATATTGCTATGATATTGATGAACTTCCATACACTTTTGATCATATTTGGACTAACCTATTAACTCAGTGCACCCCAATGCCAGATCCTATTTTTTGCTGTTTTTCTATTTCAGGTTTCCCCCTTATTTAAAGTAGCAGAAATATTCCGGGAAAAATATAGGAAAAATCAGCGTACGAGAACCTTCCAGAAGAGCCAAAGTGGGAGCCGAGGGGGGCCAGGGGGCCCCAGGCGGCCAGAGGGCGCGGCCCCACCCCTGTCCACGCCAGGGGGGGCGCCTGGAGCCCCTGGCCCACCTCTGGCTGCCCCCTTCGCCTATTTATTCCCCGTGACGAGAAACCCTCGGGGACAGAACCCTTTTTCGCGATCTCTCCTTTGTTCTGCCGCCGCCGCCGCGCTTCCAAGATCGGGAGCACCAAAAGACCTCTTCCTGGCACCCTGTCGGAGGGAGGAATCACCTCCGGGAGCTTCTCCACCACCATGGATGATTCCCGGATGAACCGTGAGTAGTCCACCTTGGACCATGGGTCTATGATCCGTAGCTATGTGATGTTCTCCTCCCCTCTTTGTTCTTCATGGATTAGACCTCGTGAGCTTCCCTACATGATCGAGGCACTTATGTAATCTTTCTGCTGTTGCTATGCTGAGTTTGCTGGGATCCGATGGATTATGAGATTATGTTCAGATTGTGATTGAGTTATATATTTGATTCTCTTCTTTTTATATTTATGTTCTTGAGTAATTCTTGCATTTTCTCCGTTGCTGTTTATTGCTTTGGCCAAGTAGTAGGTAGTGACTCCAAGATGGAGTGTTATGCATGATTGTGGGTTCATGCCCCCCGATGACTAGCTTGAGTGACAGAAACATGAGTCTAGGGGATGTGTTGTTGCCACAAGGGGGAAAACAACGGTGCTTGTACTTGCGGGTGCAAGGATTGTTTACTTTACGCAAAGTTCTTTAATGCAGTTGTCTGTTGCTTTGAGTTTACACTTTGGGTGGGATTCACAACTTAATACCAGCGAGATGTTCTGGATAGATATCTCAAGGTGGATGATTAGTAGGTAGATGCAGATGGATTTCGGTCTACTTGTCTTGGCATACTGCCCATGCTTTTGAGCCTCTTCCTTTCTTTATAGCATAATTAGCATTGGTTTGCGCACATAATCCTGTCAATTGCCCATCTGTAATTTGTTTACCTCGCAAAACTATTTTATCGTCTTTTGGGAGAGAGACATCACTAGTGAACATCATAGGACCCCGGTCCATATTTCGAATATTGTTTACACCTTCAATTTACTTTCAGTATTTACTTTTCCGTAGCTATCACTATCATTATTATCCCGTGCGTTTTATCCTTTGTAAACAACAAGGCCAGAGGAATTGACAACTCCTCTATACTCGTTGGGAGAAAAGCTATCTATTGTGTGTGCAGGTCCAGGTGAAGTTAGCAACCTAGGTTGTAAACGGCGCCATTGTTCACTTCACCACATACTTGTCGATCTTCGAGTCCTACTGGTCCGATACTCAACCTTATCATCTTCGCGAAGGGAAATTTTCCACTACGCTACATCTCACCTTCCACTTGGGGTAACCAACGAGGGGCGAGTATTATCTCGTGTATCAATAAACAGTCTACCCGTCTTTGCATAATTCCCTTACGATTGAGCCTCTTTGCTTTCAAGTAGCATAGTTAGCACTGTGGTGCGTTCATAATTTTGTCAATGGCCCAGTTGTAATATGTTTACCCAGCATAGTTGTTTACTGTCTTTTGGGAGAGAGACATCACTAGTGAGAGTCATGGAACCCCGGTCCATATTTCCACCATAGTTTATACCTTCGCTTTTACTGCTTTATTTCCTTTTAGTAGCACCAGTATTATTTCCCCTGTGTTTTGATCCTTTGTAAACAGCAAGGACGGATAGATTGACAACCTTTCTGAACTCATTGGGAGCAAAGTTATTTGCGTTCTTGTTTGAAGGTCCACGTCAACTCCACGTCAGATAAATTTCTGGCGTCGTTGCCACCTTCTTGCGATCCTTGGAATCCCATTTGAGACAAACCTTGGTATCTTCGCCGAGGGAAATTTACCGCTGTCTGCACCATAACCTTCCACTTGGGTTAACCAATAAGGAGGTGTCATCTACACCCATCACTAGGCGACCAAGGGGCACGTCCCCCTCCTAGTCGCGCCAGGTGGCCTCCTGTCCAGGGAGTGGGCCCCCTGGCCCTCCTTTGGCGTTCCGAAAGCTTCTGACAAATAAGAATTTCTGTAAATTTTCTGGAATTTTCCGGAAATATTGATTTTTCATATTTTTCTGTGATCTATAGACAAAAACCAGCACTAGTCACTAGGTTAATAGGTTAGTCCCAAATATGTTGTAAAATGATATAAAAGTGCATCAGAACATATAGCAAAGTTGTAATGCCCCGGGTGTCACGCTACAGTGATCACCTTGTTAATTACGAAGTCATCATGATAATGCTGATAATGATCACCCTTGATCATGGCTTGATCAAATTCATCCCAATAAAAAAATCCCAAAACAATGTCGAAATTAAACTTGGCCCAAAAACTGTGCATGCAATTTTATAAATTTCATAAAAGTCAGTAGACAATGTTAGTCCATCATTTGAAATTTACTACATTTTTTAAATAAATCAAACAATTCAAATCAGTAGCAAAAGCATCCCAAATTCTCATTTAATAATTATGTAAAATAAAAATGATTTTTATAATGGCCCCAAACTTTTTGTGGCACTAATATGGAGTGCAACACTAATATTGGAACAAGTTTCACTTCTGATAAAAATCATTTGGTGACCAAACAAAATGGAGCCGAGTGGAACAAATAAACAAAAGAACAGGAAATGGAAAGCGTTATTTTTCGCCGAGTGCAATTTCTCGCTGGCCCAACCCACTTCCTCCTTTTCCCCTTCCTTCACACTATTCATCCCTTGGTCGGCCATGGCGACTGAGGCCGAAGTCGACGTACCAACTCGCCCTCTCGATCGCTACAGTGCCGGCGAGGAAGATAAGAATGGCTTGCAGCTGCCCCTTCCCAAACCCTAGATCAAGCCCGCCGTTTTCCCCCTCCTGTGCACCATAGCCCCATGGCCTGAGCTCTGTCGTGGCCGTGTCGCCGCAGCCGACGCGGCCAACGGCCACCTCTGGCCCGGCCGTCGTGTTCTGGAGCTGCCCGGCCTTCGTCCGCGTCACCCCAAGCAGTCTGCCGACGCCGAGCCGCGTCGAACGCCGCGAATCGAGCCTGCAACCCCCGCCGGCCGCCGCCGTCTTCCTTGCCGATTGCCGCCTCCACACGCCCTCCCCGGCCTCATTGTCCCCTCCCCTACAATCGCGGTGAGCCCTTCTCACTGTACCCTCTCGTCGTGCTCCGTTTCATGTGCTAGAACGTCGATCCCCACTAAGAAAAGCTCCGACCACCGTCGGTTGTGGTTGTGGCCGCCGCTGTGGACGCCCCCTGCGTTCCACGAGTGCACTGGGTGATGTACAACTTTGGACTCGACTGATCCTGCCGTCCGCCGCTCCAAATGTTCGTTAGAGGCCCGATACCCCCTCTTGCCCCCGTGCTCGGCTTCGGGCACCGCCGTGGCTGCGCGCCACGCGCCGCTCGCCCCTATGTTGGTCGTGTACCCCCTACCCTACGCAGCGCAAGCGCCCGCGCCTCGCCGCGGCCTCGCACCCGCACCTTGTCGCAACCTCCCTCGCCAGAACGGCCCAACACCGTCGTGCTCCTAGTCGCCGACGAACATGGTAGTGGGTAAAGCCCCCCTCCCTCACTGACCCGTGGGGGCCGGCCCTGTTGATTTAAACAAAAGCAGAAAACCCCCTGTTATACATACATGTGGGCCCCAGGCCATTAACATAAATCACTGTTAATTAAATTGCCTAATAAAAAAATGTGTCCATGACACCCTGGCCCCACTGGCAGATTTAATAAATGAATTGATTAATTTTAATATCCAGTTTATGACATGTGGGCCATATGTTGTTTTAATAAATAAATTGATTTATTAATTGTCACTGTGTATGACATATGGGACCCACTGGTCAGGTTTGACCAGTCAAACACCCCTGTGTATGACAGGTGGGCCACCTCTATCAGTGTGATTGTGGATAAGGTTCTGGATAATGTTGAGCTAATAAATAAAGGAAATCTAGAAATTGCTTTTAAATTGATTTAAACTTAAGAAATTAATATCTTTTAATCCATAAACCCGACGGAAAAACTTTATACATCAAAATTGATCAGAAAAATATAAAGAATACGGATACGCTACCCGTATGCCCACCACCCCCTCCAACATAGCGCACAGGAGACTTTCCCCCTCTGGATCATCTGTCCGGTAATTGCTCGGAGCCTGTAAAATAGCCGGTTAGACTATCGTTTCATCTGCAACGTGTAGCACCGTGTTAGTCCCCCTAGCTTAATGTTTGCCATGTCTTTCATCTATGTTGCTATTATTGTCGTGTATTTATTGTTTCTCCCCCTCTCTTATTGTCTGGTAGTCCCGACGACCGCTGCCGATGCCCTTGTGATCGACTACTTCGTCGACGACCGTACCCCTACCGTCGAGCTTCCAGGCAAGCAGAGCCATTTTCCTTCCCGAGATATCACATATCTTTTCCGTACTTTTCTTGCACTAGGCATTGCTGCTGCTACGTTACAATCCTATTCAAATGCATAGCCTGTCATTGTGGCCCCTTGATGTACCTTCCTTTATCCTATGTTGCCTATATAAATATAATATTCAACAGTTAGCCCTGCGCCTTGTTAGTCAACTAGGATCAGATAGCGCGCCGTGTTCCCTATGGGGAGTGAACGTGGATATAAATTATTATAACTGCAACAGGTACGGTACATAGCAGACGCCCAAGGGAACCTACAATGGCGAGACTCTCCGAGTCGCTTCAAGTTTGACTTACGAGTGGATGGACTCGTATTTCACTCTCGTCGCCGGCTCGGTAGCATAGCACCACCGGGATTATACGAGGATATTCCTCTTTAGTTCATTTCGCTGATGTCTCGGTCAAACCTCTTCAAGTGTACCATCGAGGGTGATTCCTCCTGGTTTCACTTGATGGTAGGCACTCGAATCAACTGGTGTCCTTACAGGTAAGGAGTCGGATGACCCAACGGTGCCTGCGCAGTGTATTGTATCGGGACGGCAGTACAGGTGTATTCCTCCGGTGTGCGGCGGGCCTGTACTGGTGCGTTGGCCATGAGATACCCTGTTATCTAAGAAAGTCGAGCTCCTCCAGGAGAACACGCGAGATAAGGTAGGGAGACGGTTCACCTTATCGGTAACCGCAAGAATTTGTGGGACGACAGGGCAGGCGCCGATGCACTGGTAGTCCTGGCTGCTGTCGTTGTACGCGATTCACCCATTAGGGGCTACGATAACGGTTGCCCCGCCAGATAATAATAAAATGACTAACGGTTCAGGTGGATGACTTGAGAGGCCGCAAAGGCATGTACGCACTACCTTCATGTGGGATTACGGTGTGGGCCCTCTGCGTTGTGGTCCCGTTCGAAAGCTCTGAAAAACGTCCAGTTTCAGCATTGTGGTTGGGTCGGATCGTGCTGCGGCACTGGATCCACTTGGCGCACAATGAACGGGAGTGTGAGGGGTGATGGCCCATGAAGCTCTTGCGCTTAGGACTGTAGACCGGCGGGGACCTCTCTAATGAGCCGTTGGATGGGCCTCGGCGTGTCGATAGCCTCGGTGGGGCATTCCCTAACAAGGTGTACGCCACCCTGGAGATCCGAGCGTGTAGGTTGAACAGTAGTGCAGCCCTGCAGGAAGTTTGATCTATTCGAATAGCCGTGTCCATGGTAACAGGACGCTTTATGCTGAAGCCAGAGCCTACTACTACAAACTACTACTATTAAACTGTTGGTTCCGGTTTCTTTTCCTCGCAGGGAAGTCAAGGAAGGGAACTCAGAGGCATTTATACTTGTTAATCATTACAACTTACTATTATACAATGATGCAGCAACTTCTGTTGCATTGTTATTACATTCATGCTATTGAACTGTTGGTTGTTCTATTCTTGTGCTGCAAGACTCGTCGGAAGACTCTAGTCTTCGAAAGGCCTAGCTTCTCATCCTTATTCTGATTTCTACCATGCAGTCCACTGTATACAGCCTCCCCTTTCTATTTGATACAAATGCATAAATGCTTAGTAGCGGACGTAAGACTCGCGGGTATGCTAGATACTCACCCTTGCTTTATTTCGCCCTTTTTGTTTTTCCTGATCGACCGCTGCAGTGGACGTTGGAGCCTTGGAGTCCAGGAGCAGGAGATCCCGATGCCGACCACCACAACATGAAGATCCCCGATGCCTTCTACGACGTCGAGTTCCCCGTTGACCATGAGTAGTTTCGAGGTTCCCAGGCAGGAGGCCTCGCCTTTTCGATCGTTGTTATTTTTGTGCTAGCCTTCTTAAGGCAGATCACGTGTACCTTGTGTCTGTACTCAGATACTATGCTTCCGCTAACTTTGTGCTCTCGAGATGTTGTATTTGAGCCTTCGTGACCCCTGGCTTGTATTAAACAGCTTTTATTATTTTATTTGTAGAGTTGTGTTGTGATATCTCACCGTGAGTCCCTGATCTCGATCGTGTACATTGCGTGTATGATTATTGTACACGGCTTGATTTTGGGGGCGTCATAAGTTGGTATCAGAGCCGACTGCCTCTAGGAATCCCCTTCCAACTCCTTGGTCGAAGTCGAGTCTAGACAAAAAAAACTATTTTACTAACTTGTTGTGCGGCTTATGGGCCCACATCGATACCACCCGGGTGTGATATCTATGGTATTAGGATATTTTTCTCCGCACCATTACTCTGGGACTCTACTCTGTCATCCTTTCGGGTTAAAGATTTTGCTAACTCAGACATTAGGATCTCGTGACTACTTCCTGCCGGAGAACCCTCATTCCAGATGATGACCTGATTCTCTAGAAGATTTCGAAGATTACTCTTCGATAAATTCCCGAGAACCTACGTGTTCATCGCCTTACAATCCCCTGTCACTGATAAGTTCGTATGGATAATTACATCCACCTCCCGATCTGGAAATCATAATTCCCTTGTACTTGAGCATCGAATTATTCCGATGCTTCTATCACCCGATGCCTTTGCATTCTTTCTCCTTCTCGTTGAGTGTCTATACTTGCATCAGATTATTTGCGAACCACCCGACCTTTGGTGGATTACAATCTGACTAATCTTACATGGCTTCTCCCATGTGTCAAGTGGATTCGTCGTGTGAAATGCCATCCTTTCCCTCGATGATTTGTGTTATCATCGACAACCTCCCTTGACTCTCTGCCAATACAACTTGGTCATGTATATCGTGCTCTGCTTTCCCTTGGGAAAGATATACACCTGATACTTGTGTATAATCACATTTTCCTTTCCATTGGTTTGTTTAATCGGATAATCACGTTTTCCCTCCCATTGGTCGGTTTAACCTTTCATGTAATGTGTCTTATCTGAGAAGTGATAATTCCCTGCTTCTGTAAACACTTTGGTGTACTATTCTGTCGGTACAACCTATTAGTATCGTGGATAACCCTTTTGGCTACCACCGATGAACGACAATTTTGTCGATTGGTCTGCCTCTTTTTTTAACGAGCGGGAAAATGATTCTCTTCATTCTTCGCCCTTGGTACCGATGTTGTTGCCGAGATAACTAACGATTTTTTCTCTGAAAAACCTTGCATCGCGATCGCATGGAATGTCACCACCCTTATTATTCAATGTGGGCCCATAACCCACAGTTTCACAGGATCAAAACCTAACTCTTGTCACATACCTTGTGATATTCAGTCTGATACCACACGCAGTGCTTATGCCTGATGCTCTGGAACCCTTTTCATCAGCCGTCATCGACATCGAATGCATGCCTATCCACTTGAAAGTTCTCATACCTTCTTTTGTTTCTCTCGATGTTTTACCCTGAGTATAAAACCGGGAGATACTTTGTACCCCATTCCCTTGGTCAGCATTGGTTGATTAACCTGGTACCGATCCGACCCCCTAAGTTTTTCCTCTCCTACCCTATCCCTAAGTACGATGAAGACCCCGATGGAAGGATGACAACTCGTCAAGATGCACCGATGCAGAGCACTGAAGACATCAACAAGAAGGATTAACTTCTTCGAGAAGGACAACAAGATACATAAGATTTCTTAGAATACGAAGCCAAAATTTTACCCCTTACACTACCTTTTAATTCTCGGGAAGAGAATTATTTGTAGTGGGGGGAGATTTGTAACACCCCGGGTGTCACGCTACAGTGATCACCTTGTTAATTACCAAGTCATCATGATTATGCTGATAATGATCATACTTGATCATGGCTTGATCAAATTCATCCCAATAAAAAAAATCCCAAAATAATGTGGAAATTAAACTTGGCCCAAAAATTGTGCATGCAATTTTATAAATTTCATAAAAGTCAGTAGACAATATTAGTCCATCATTGGAAATTTACTACATTTTTTAAATAAATCAAACAATTCAAATCAGTAGCAAAAGCAGCCCAAATGCCCATTTAATAAATATGTAAAAATGAAAATGTTTTTATAATGGTCCCAAACTTTTTTGTGGCACTAATATGGAGTGCAACACTAATATTGGAACAAGTTTCACTTATGATAAAAATCATTTGGTGACCAAACAAAATGGAGCCGAGTGGAACAAATAAGCAAAAGAAAAGGAAATGGAAAGCGCTATTTTTCGTCGAGTGCAATTTCTCGCTGGCCCAGCCCACTTCCTCCTTTTCCCCTTCCTTCGCGTTGTTCATCCCTCGGTTGGCCATGGCGTCTGAGGCCGACGTCAACGGAGCAACTCGCCCTCTCGGTCGCTACAGTGCCGGCGAGGAATATAAGAATGGCCAGCAACTGCCCCTTCCCAAACCCTAGATTGAGCCCACCGTTTTCTCCCCTCCTCTGCGCCATGGCCCCCTGGCCCGAGCTCTGCCGTGGCCGCGCCGCCACAGCAAACGGCCACCTCTGGCCCGGCCGTCGTGTCGTGGAGCTGCCCGTCCTTCATCCTTGTCACCCCAAGAACTCTGTCGACGTCAAGCCACCTCAAACGTCGCGAATCGAGCCTGGAACCCCCGCCAGCCGCCGTCGTCCTCCCCGCCGATTGCCGCCTCCACACGCCCTCCCCGGCCTCATTGATCCCTCCCCTGCAATCGCGATGAGCCATGCTCACTTTCCCCTCTCGTCGTGCTCTGTTTCGTGCACTAGAACGTCGATCCCTACTGAGCAGAGCTCCGGCCGCCGCCAATTGTGGTTGTGGACGCCGCTATGGCCGCCCCCTACGTCTCACGAGTGCGCTGGGTGATGTAAAACTTTGGACTCGACTGATTCCTGCCCTCCGCCGCTCCAAATGGTCGTCGGAGGCCCGATACCTCCTCTCGCCGCCGTGCTCGGCTTCGTCCACCGCCGTGGCTGTGCGCCCCTCTGTTAGCCGCGTGCCCCCTACCCTACGCAGCGCGAGCGCCCGCGCCTCCCCGCGGCCTCACACCCGCACCTTGTCGCGCCCCCCCCCTCGCCGGAAAGGCCCAACGCCGTCGTGCTCCTAGGCGCCGACGAGCATGGCCGTGGGTAAAGCACCCCTCCCTCACTGACCCGTGGGGCCCGACCCTGTTTTATTAAGGTGCTAATTCCCTATTAGGACTAACAAGGCCTGTTGATTTAAACATAAGCAGAAAACCCCCCTGTTATACTTACATGTGGGCCCCATGCCATTAACATAAATCACTATTAATTAAATTTCCTAATAAACAAATGTGTCCATGAAACCTGGGCCCCACTGGAAGATTTAATCAATGAATTGATTAATTTTAATATCCAGTGTATGACATGTGGGCCATATTGTGCTTTAATAAATAAATTGATTTATTAATTTTTACTATGAATGACATATGGGACCCACTGGTCAGGTTTGACCAGTCAAACACCCCTGTGTATGACAGGTGGGCCCCCTCTGTCAGTGCTATTGTGGATAAGGTTCTGGATATTGTTGAGCTAATAAATAAAGGAAATCCAGAAAATGCTTTTAAATTGATTTAAACTTAAGAAATTAATATATTTTAATCCGTAACCCTGATGGAAAAACTTTATACATCAAAATTGATCAGAAAAATATAATGAATACGGATACGCTACCTGTATGCCCACCAACCCCCTCCAACATACCACACACGAGACTTTCCCCCTCCGGATCCTCTGTCCGGTAATTGCCCGGAGCCGGTAAAATAGCCGGTTAGACTATCGTTTAATCTGCAACGTGTGGCACCGCGTTAGTCCCCCCCCTAGCTTAACGTTTGCCATGTATTTCATCTATGTTGCTATTATTGTCGTGTATTTATTGTTTCTCCCCCCCTCTATTATTGTCCGATAGTCCCGACGACCGTACCCCTATCGTCGAGCTTCTAGGCAAGCAGAGCCATTTTACTTCCCCAGATATCACCTATCATTTCCGTACTTTTCTTGCACTAGGCATTAATGCTGCTGCTACGTTACGATCCTATTCAAATGCATAGCCTTTCATTTTCGCCCCTTGATGTAACTTTCTTTATCCTATGCTGTCTATATAAATATAATATTCAGTAGTTAGCCATGCGCCTTGTTAGTCAACTAGGATCAGATAGCTGGCCGTGATCCCCCTAGGGAGTGAACGCGGATATAAATTATTATAACTGCAACAGGTACAGTACAGAGCAGACGCCCAAGGGAACCTACAAAGGCGAGACTCTCCGAGTCGCTTCAAGTTTGACTTACGAGTGGATGGACACGTATTTCACTCTCGTCGCCGGCTCGGTAGCGTAGCACCACCGGGATGATACGAGGATATTCCTATTTAGTTCATTTCGCTGATCTCTCGGTCGAACCTATTCAAGTGTACTATCGATGGTGATTCCTCCTCGTTTCACTTGATGGTAGGCACTCGAATCAACTGGTGTCCTTACAGGTAAGTATTCGGGTGACCCAACGGTGCCGACGTAGTGTATTGTATCGAGACGGTAGTACAGGTGTAATCCTCCGGTGTGCGGCGGGCCTCTACTGGTGCGTTGGCCGTGAGATACCATGTTATCTACGAAAGTCGAGCTCCTCCAGAAGAACAGGAGAGATAAGGTAAGGAGACGGTTCATCTTGTCGGTAACCACAAGAATTGGTGAGACGACAGGGCAGGCGCCGATGCACTAGTTATCCTGGCTGTTGTCGTTGTCCGTGATTCACCCATTATGGGCAATGATAACGGTTGCCCTGCCAGATAATAATAAAACGACTAATGGTTCAGGTGCATGACTTGAGAGGCCGCAAAGGCCTGTACGCAGTACCTTCACGTGGGATTACTGTGTGGGCCCTCCGAGTTGTGGTCTCGTTCGAAAGATCTGAAAGACGTCCAGTTTCAGCATTGTGGTTGGGTCGGATCGTGCTGCGGCACTGGATCCACTTGGCGCACAACAACCCGGAGTGGGAGGGGTGATGGCCCATGAAGCTCTTGCGCTTAGGACTGTAGACCGGCGGGGACCTCTCTGATGAGCCATAGAATGGGCCTCAGCGTGTCAGATAGCCTCGGTGGGGCATTCCTTAACAAGGTGTACGCCACCCTGGAGATCCGAGCGTGCAGGATGAACAGTAGTGCACCCCTGTAGGGAGTTTGATCTATTCGAATAGCCGTGTCCACGGTAACAGGACGCTTTATGCTGAAGCCAGAGCCTACTACTACAAACTACTACTATTAAACTATTGGTTCCGGTTTCGATTCCTCGCAGGGAAGTCGAGGAAGGGAACTCGGAGGCATTTATACTTGTTAATTATTACAAATTGTTATTATACAATGCTGTAGCAACTTCTGTTGCATTGTTATTACATTCATGCTATTGAACTATTGGATGTTCCCTTCTTGTGCTGCAAGACTCGTCGGAAGATGCTAGTCTTCGATAGGCCTAGCTTCTCATCGTTATTCTGATTTCTACCTTGCAGTCCACTATATATAGCCTCACCTTTCCATTTGATACAAATGCATAAATGCTTAGTAGCAGACGTAAGACTCGCGGGTATGCTTGATACTCACCCTTGCTTTATTTCCCCCTTTTTTTTTTGCTTGTCGGCCGCTGCAGTCGACGTTGGAGCCTTGGAGTCCAGGAGCAGGAGATCCCAATGCCGACCACCGCAACATGAAGATCCCTGATGCCTTCTACGACATCGATTTCCCCGTTGACCATGGGTAGTTTGGAGGTTCGCATGCAGGAGGCCTCTCCTTTTCGATCGTTGTTATTTTTGTGCTAGCCTTCTTAAGGCAGTTCATGTGTACCTTGTGTTTGTACTCAGATACTATTGCTTCCGCTAACTTTGTGCTCTCGAGCTGTTGTATTCAAGCCCTCATGGCCCTTGGCTTGTATTAAACAACTTGCATTATTTCATTTGTAGAGTTGTGTTGTGATATCTCACCGTGAGTCCCTGATCTCGATCATGTACCTTGCGTTTATAATTACTGTACACGGCTTGATTTTGGGGGCGTCACAAAAGTCACACAAACAAGCATGGAAAAAGAAAAATAATTATAGATACGTTTGAGAGGTATCACACCCCTCGTATCAAACTCAAATCTAGCGCGGTTATGAGGATGCCCAAACGCTACCGTGCACATCCGCCACATCAGCCCGAAACACCATGGCCCGCACAGAACCAACAAATATCCCCAATCCAGATGAACCCTAACTTTAGTCTACTCTAATTCCACTCCACTCTCTCCGTCCCCTCCCCTCCACTCCCCTCTCTTCGTCCCCTACCATTCCAGTCGGAGCAATGTCGATCTCCGAAAGCAAAGAGGGATCCAGTGGAGACCCCAACAGGGAGAGCATGCTCCGAGATGCGGAGCCATACAACGTGGAGGAGTACTCCCTTTGCATCGCGTTGCATCGATCGTGATTGGATCGGGGCACTTTGATGTGATGGCACTCATCGATCGATATCGTATTGAGTGCGACGTAGTCAGCCCCTCATATATGATGCGCAACTCCACCCACTCCACGCCTACCTGCGCGTGTTGCTTGTCTGCCGCATCTACCTCACCTCCGGAGAACGCCCACGGTCACCGTTGGGTGCTTGTTGTAACGCCCCCGATTTGTGATCATGTAATTAATCATGCACGCACTGTACATAATCAAAATCAGGGTGTCATGGTAAATATCACAGCACAACACTAAACACAAAAGGATAAACCAATATAATAAAACAAAGGGGGGTTCGCTCGGACCCGAATACATAAGTCATACAATCATAATATCTGAGTACAGACATAGTTAGTCAAGTTTTGCCTTAAGAAGGCTAGCACAAATAACATCAGAGATACAGATCGAAAAGGCGAGGCCTCCTGTCTGGGATCCACCGAACTACTCCTGGTCAACAGGAACTCGACGTCGTAGTAGGATCCTCCTGGAATCTCCTGCTCCTGGGCTCCAACGTCGACTGCAGCGGCCGATCAGGCAAAGCGAAAAGGGGAAATAAAGCAAGGGTGAGTATCTAGTATACCTGCGAGTCTTACGTCCGCTACTAAGCATTTATGCATTTGTATCAAATGGAAAGGGGAGGCTGTATATAGTGGACTTTAAGGTAGAAATCAGAATAAGGAAGAGAAGCTAGGCCTATCGAAGACTAGCATCTTCCGACGAGTCTTGCAGCACAAGAAGAGAACAGCCAACAGTTCAATAGCATAATTGTAATAACAATGCAGCAGAAGTTGCTGCAGCATTGTATAATAATAAGTTGTAATATTTAATAATAATAATAATGCCTCTGAGTTCCCTTCCTCGACATCCCCGTGAGGAAGAAAACCCGGAACCAACAATTTAATAGTAGTAGTTTGTAGTGGTAGGATCTGGCTTCAACATAAAGCGTCCTGTTACCGTGGACGCGGCTATTCGAATAGATTATCTTCCCTGCAGGGGTGCACTACTGGGTAGCCTACACGCTCGGACCACCAGGTTGGCGTACACCTTGTTAGGGAATGGCCCACCGAGGCTATCCGACACAACGCGGTCCATCCTACGGCTCATCAGAGAGGTCCCCGCCGGTCTACAGCCCTAAGGGCAAGGGGTCATGGGCCTATCACCCCTCGCTCTCTGGGTCGTTGCGAGGACGGTGAATTCCAGCGCCATCGGCGCGATCCGACCGTGCCGCGATGCTGAACTGGACGTCTTTTAGAGCTTTCAAACGAGGCTACGTCGCGTAGGAGCCCATGCTCATAATTCCCACATATAGGTAGTGCGTACTAGCCAAAAGACTAGTCAAGTCATCCGCCGAACCCGTTAAGCATTTTATTAATTTTCTGTCGAGACAACCGTTATCGTTGCCCCTTATTGAATGAGTCGCGGACAACGACAGCAGTTAGGACCACCAGTAACATCGGTGCCTGCCCTGACGTCCCACCAACTCGTGCGGTTACCAACAAGGTGAACCGTCTCCTTACTTGTCTCGCGTTTTCTCCGAAGAGCTCGACTTTCGTACAACAGGATATCCGTCGGCCACGAACAGTAGCAGGCCCGCCGCACACCGGTGGAATACACCTGACCTGTCATTCCGCTAAGATACCCTGCGCGGGCACCGTGGGGTCACCCGCCTCCTTACCTGTAAGGACAACCGTGGTTCAGTACCCTAGGACGGCTATACAGAGTCAGCAACGAGTGGAGTACAAGGATTACTCCTCGATAGCTCACACTTGGTGTGGCTCGGCAGAGCCGGGGTAGGGTCCTGAAACGGTGTCTGCTCTGAACCGTACCTGTAGCAGTTGTAATGTATCGTATCCGCATTCACTCCCAGAGTGAACACGGCCCGCTATCTAATCCTATTTACTAACAAGGCGCAGGGCTAACTGCTGACTAATATATATGAATATAGGCAGCATAGGATAAAGGAAGGTACAACAAGGGGCGGCAATGACAGGCTATGCAATTGAATAGGATTGTAACGTAGTAGCAGCAATGCCTAGTGCAAGAAATGTACGGAAAAGGTAGGCGATATCTGGGGAAGAGAATGGCTCTACTTGCCTGGAAGCTCGATGATAGAGGTACGGTCGTCGACGACGTAGTCGTACCCGGTAGCGGTGTAGTCGGCGGCAGCAACGGGCTCTATCGGAGATAAGGAGGGAGAAACAGTAAATACAAAGCAATTATAGCAAACAGACGCAAGGCATGACATATGAAATGTTAACGATGCTCTAACGTTGTACGATACACGTTGCACGGAGCGGGAATTCATCTGTGGATGAACTGTCAGCTCCGGGTGATTACCGGACAGGGTGTCCGGAGGGGGAAGGTATCATGCCGGAGGTGTCGTTGACATCCGACAAACGTATGGGTGGTGTATCCGAGTTATTTGATCTATTCTGAACAACTTTCGTGTTCAGAATAAATTCATCCGGATAGTTTATCGGAATCGGGAAATCATCTGACAGTGCTACCGGAGGGGGACGGTTCAATGTTCGGTATGTTAGAGGGGGGTGGTTGACCAACGGATAGCGTATTCGTATTTTTTTGATCAACTTTCATGTATAAAGTTTTTTAATGTGAGCTACGGTTTAAAAGATATTCAATTTTAAAGTTTAAATCATTTTTAATTCAATTCTTCAATTTCTTTTATTTATTAAATAAGCATTATCCACAGAGGGGGTTGACCAGGTCAAACCTGACCAGTGGGTCCCACTGGTCAGCCTCACATCTAATATAAATGATTTAACTTCATCTATTAATCAAGTGGACCCACATGTCATAGTCTATTAATATTTGTATTTCATTTTCATTAATAAATCTGACAGGTGGGGCCTAGGTGTAAGTGACACAGTAGCATAATTAGTTATTTAAATAAATCCAGAGAGTTATTTAGGGAGGTGGCCCCACATGTCATTCTAACAGGTTCGTAAACTAACAGTTTTCTATTTAACTAATCAGTAGCTTAATTAGCAAGGTGGGGCCTAGGGTTCAGTGACTCACTGGTTACTAACTAACCACCTGACGACACGGGCCCACAGGTCATTGGCACGAGGAGTTCGCCGGCGGCGAGGGGTTCACCAGAGTTGACCTAGCGCTCAATCCAGGGGGTCTTTTTGGGCGACGTTGGTTGCGTTCGATCGAGCAAAGCAAGCCGCGTCAATCCATGCCGGGGGAGCGTGTCGGGACGTCCAGGGCGAGCTTGGGGTCGTCAATGGCGGAGGCAGTCGTCGGGCTCCAATGGCGCCGTGCGTTCAGAGACGAAATCGAGCGCGTCAACGGGTGAAACCAAACCTACAGAGCTCTAGGAACTCGCGGGTGCCAAAAGTGTGAGATAGCGTGGCTTGGGAGCACGGCTACGACGACAAGCGGCGGAGGCCGGTGCAACCAAAAGAGGGAAATCGAGCTGGGGCTAAACGGGCGGCTGCGAGCAATTGGAGTCGACGGAGAAGCTCACCAGGAGCGTGACGATGGTGGCAGTTAGCTCGGGGAGGGGCTGGTGCGGCGGCAATCCCTCTGCGATCTCGCTGGCAGCGAGGAAGAAAACATCTACTATTAGCGCTCCGTGCGGTGGCTCCGGGCTCAATTCCTTGCGTGTACTAGCGTAGTCGACGAAGGCGTAGCAGAGGGACACGGTGGAGTGGCCTGAGGCGGCCTTTGGCCGCGGCAGCGCACGGCGGGCTCTGGAGCTTCTTCCCCCGACGAGGGCAACACGAGGAGGAGGGGGGAATGGATCCGTCCGTGTCTATGGGGTAGGGGTGGGTCGCCCTTATCCCCCAGCGTCGACGGGAGGGGCAGGGGAGGCCGGACCGTCCTGGAAGCGGCGCGGCGAGCTCGGCGTCGTACGGGAGCATGTGAGGGAGCAGTTGGGGGAAGAAGACAATGGGTGAGTGGGCTTGGGACAAGTGGGCTGTCGCCCTGGGCGACATTTAAATATTTTCATTTTTCGGTTTCTTTTGTTTACTGTCTTTTCTGTTTTGTATTTGTTTTTAATGTTATACATTTTTGCAAATCATGTTAGGGGTTTCTAAATTATAGTTGTATCCCATGTAAGTGATACAACAAGTTTGGTGCATTTTACAATTCATTGGATATTTCAAAGAGAATATGAATGATTAAAATGGACTTTATGAGCTACTGTTTTAATTGTTTGGAATTTTCCATCGATCAACAAATACCCAAGTTAGTCCAACATGGTTCTATTGATTTTTGGCAATTAACAAAATTGGTTTCATAAATTTTGGCCAAGGTTTAATTTGCCACATTGCTTTTATTTTCATTTAAAAAAAGTTTAGGGTTTGGGTTTGATTCCAAGTGATCAAGGCACATGGGGCCTTGGTTTTGATCACCACACATCATGGATTAGAATATGATCAGAACAAAGTTTGATTAAGGACAGGGAACAACAGTGATTAGCAACATTGATGATCCACAGTGACAGTGATTACTGTTACAGATACTGAGGGTGTTACACTTGTGCCATCGCCAATACCAGCGTGAACGAGGACGAGGACACCCAATTCCGAGGCATGGGCCACTGATACGTCCCAAACAAATCTATAATTTCTGCTTGTTCCATGCTCATTTGGGTGACTTTGCTATGTGTTTTGCTACACTTTCATACATTTTTAATCATATTTGGACAAACATACTAACTCAGTGCACCCAGTGCCATTTTTTGACTGCTGATTTTTACGAATTACAGGTTTTACCAATATTTACAGTGCCCAAAATTTTCCTAGAAATATATATAAAAAACCAGCGTAACGGAAGGTTCCAAAACACCGAAGGGCAGCCAGAGAGGGGCCACCCCCCTCTTAGGCGGAAACCTGGCGCGGCCAGGGGTGGGGCCGCGCCCCAAGGACGCCTGAGAGGTGGGGCCCTCCCCTGGTGCCCCCCTTTGGCCTATTTTAACTACTCGATGCAGAAACCTTGAAAAGAGATCCCGCATCGCGATTTTCACCTCTGTTCTGCTGCCGTCGCGATCCCGAGATCGGGAGGACAAGAAGACCTCGTCCCGGCACCCTCCCGGAGGGAGGATTGACCTCCGGGAGATTCTCCACCACCATGAGAGCTTACCTGATGTGCCGTGAGTAGTCTTCCTCGGACCATGGGTCCATGAATAGTACCTATGTGATGTCTTCTCTCCAATCTTGTTCTTCAATTCTTAGCCCTTATGAGCTGCTCTACATGATCAAGGCACTTATGTAATTTTCCTGTTGTTGCTATGTTGTGTTTGCTGGGATCCGTTGGATTATGAGATTATGTTCAGATTGTGATGAGTTATATATTTGGTTCTCCCTTTATATTTTGTCCTTGAGTAATTCTTGCATGTTCTCCGTTGCTTTTTATTGCTTTGGCCAAGTAGTAGATAGTAACTCCAAGAGCGAGCGTTTATGCTTGATTGTGGGTTCATTCCCCCGATGTCTAGCTTGATTGACAAAACAATGAGACTAGGGGATGTGTTGTTGCCACAAGGGAGAAAACAACAGTTCTTGTAACCGCGGTTGCAAGGATTGTTTACCTTACATAAAGTTTGTTAATGCAGTTGTCTGTTGCTTTTGATTTACACTTTGGGTGGGATCGCAACTTAATACCAACGAGATGTTCTGGATAGATATCTCAAGGTGGATGATTAGTAAGTAGATGGTGATGAATAAACGGTCTAATTGTCTTGGCGTAATGCCCAGACTTTTGAGCTTCTAACCTTCTTGTGGCATAATTAGCATTGCGGTGCATTTATAATTCTGTCAATTGCCCGAAAGGTCGAGCACGAGTCACATGCCTGATGTGATTGGCTTAGAGGCCTACCTGGTTCGCATACTGATGGCCGTGACGATCAGGGGAGGTATGGGGGCTGGGATTGTGTAATCACTTAGTTAAATTGAGAGGTGTTTATCTAAGTGGGATCTTTCTAGAATTTTGAGATTAAATTGAAACTTCACGTTATGAACAAAAGTCTAAATATGTATCCTTGTGAATCAACCTTGTAGATGGCAGCACCTCGCCCCTCGTTCAACTTAGGATCATTCCTAGAGAAAGATAAGCTAAAAACAGATGGGACAAACTTCACCAACTGGTTCCGCACCCTGAGGATTCTCCTTGTTCTCCTCAAGATGGCATACGTACTAGAGGGCGCGTTTGGTGACGCACCAGCAGATGATGTCTGTCAGGACGAGAAGAATGTCTATCTCTCCAGGACTGATGATTACAACCTTTTCCAGAGTGCCATGCTCTACTCCATGGAGGCTGAGCTGCAGAAACGTTTTGAGAGGATGGGTGCATATGAGATTATCACCGACCTCAAGGCGGTCTTCTCACCTCAAGCCAGGGCTGAACGGTACGAGGCTTCTGAAGCCTTCTTCTCAGCAAAGATGGACGAGAACGGCAGCGTGAGTGAGCACGTAGTCAAAATGTCTGGCTACGTTCAGCGCTTGAATGCTCTGGAATGCCAGATTCCAGATGAACTTGCTGTTGATAGGGTGTTTGCAGTCGCTTCCCCCTAGCTACAAAGGCTTTGTGCTGAACTACAACATGCAGGGGATGACCAAAACCCCTTCTGAGTTTTTCGCCATGCTGAAGAGCGCCGAGGTTGAGATCAAGAAGGAGCACGCCGTCTTCATGGTCAACAAGACCACTGACTTCAAGAAGTCAAGCAGGCGGGAGAACGCCAAGAGAGGTGGCCCCAAGAGGGATGGCAAGTCAGTTTCCGCTCCTCCCAAGGCACCCAAGCCTAAACCCGGAGTGGAGTGCTTCTACTGCAAGGGTGAAGGTCACTGGAAACGCAACTGCCCCAAGTACCTAAAGGACAAGAAGGCTGGCAAGGTCGCCAAGAGAGACGAAGGTATATTTGATATACATATTGTTGATCTTCTCTTGACAAGAGCCGGGAACACATCCTGGATACTTGATACAGGATCTGTCGCTCATATTTCTAATTCCATTCAGGGACTAAGGAATAGGAGACGCTTGCTCAAGGATGAAGTGACGATGCGCGTGGGGAATGGCTGTCAAATTGAAGTCTTGGCGGTCGGCACGAAGCATCTTAGTCTCCCTTCGGTATTGGTTTTAGTTCTGAATAATTGCTACTATGTACCCGCGTTGAGTGTGAACATCGTTAGTGGATCTTGCTTGAAGCGAGACCGCTATTCTTTTAAGTCTGATACAATTGGTTGTTCGATTTATAAGGATGAAATTTTTTATGTTCACGCACCGGAGTTGCATGGTTTATTTGTACTTGATCTCGATGGTGACGTGTGTCACATTAACAATATTGAGGCCAAAAGATTGAAGAATGATAAAGATCACATGAAGATGTGGCATTGCCGACTTGGTCATATTGGTATAAAGCGCATGGAGAAGCTCCATAAGGATGGACTTCTTGAGTCATTGGATTTTGGATCCCTTGATACATGTGAACCATGCCTCATGGGCAAAATGACAAGGACTCCATTCAATGGGATAATGGAGCGTGCGGATGACTTGTTGGGGATCATACACACGGATGTATGTGGACCCATGAACGTCCACACTCGCAATGGTCTTCGTTACTTCATGACCTTTACTGATGACTTGAGCAGATATGGGTATATTTACTTGATGAAGCACAAGTCTGAAACCTTTGAAAAGTTCAAGGAATTTCAGAATGAGGTCGAAAATCAACTCGGAAAGAAAATCAAGCACCTTCGATCGGATCGAGGTGGCGAGTATTTGAGTCACGAGTTTGGCAATCATCTGAAGTCTTGTGGCATAGTACCACAGCTTACGCCGGCAGGCGCACCTTAGAGAAACGGTGTGGCTGAGTGACGTAATCGAACCCTATTGGATAGCGTACGATCGATGATGTCTCATACTGATTTTCCTGTGTCATTCTGGGGGTATTCATTAGAAACTGCCGCTCATATTCTTAATAGGGCACCATCCAAATCCGTAAAGACAACACCATTTGAAGAATGGCATGGCACGAAACCTAAGTTGTCTCACCTGAAGATTTGGGGTTGTGAGGCTTATGTTAGGAAACGACAGCCTGAAAAACTTGAGTCCAAGGCGGATAAGTGCATCTTTGTGGGCTATCCCAAGGAAACTTGTGGATACACCTTCTACAACAAGTCTGACAGCAAAACGTTTGTTGTCAATACGGGACACTTTCTTGAGAAGGAGTTTCTCGCGAAAGAGTTGAGTGGGAGGAAAATAGACCTCGATGAAGTGACTGACCAATCACTCCAATTGGAAGAAACGGCTACCGAAATTGTTCTGGAACCATCTTCCACAGTGGGAGCTGAAGAGAATGGCCAGAACGACATTCATAACGATCATGACATTGATGATGATCATGATGAGAATGAAGAGGAACCTTTTATGCCCCGTAGGTCATCAAGAGTCCGTCAACCTACTGAGTTTTACGGACAGCTTGTGAATGCAATCTCGGCTGATGAGTCGGATGAACCTACAAGTTACAAAGAAGCAATGGAGGGACCCGAGTCCGAGAAATGTCTTGAAGCCATGAAATCCGAAATAGACTCCATGTACACCAACAAAGTATGGACTTTGGTGGATATTCCCGAGGACCGCAAGGCCGTCGAGAATAAATGGATTTTCAAGAAAAAGACTGACGCAGACGGAAACGGAAACGTATCTGTCTACAAAGCTCGACTTGTCGCGAAGGGGTTCCGACAAATTCAAGGAGTTGACTACGAGGAGACGTTCTCTCCTGTAGCGATGATAAAGTCTATTCGGATCCTACTAGCAATAGCTGCATATCATGATTACGAGATATGGCAGATGGATGTGAAAACTGTATTCCTAAATGGCAACATTGAGGAAGAGTTGTATATGATGCAACCAGAGGGATTTGTCGATCCAAGGAACGCTAGTAAGGTGTGCAAGCTTCAACGGTCCATCTATGGGTTGAAGCAAGCATCTCGGAGCTGGAATCTTCGATTTGATGAGGTCATTAAAGCTTTTGGATTTGTCCAAAACGTCGAAGAGTTCTGCGTCTATAAGAAACAGAGTGGGAGCTCTGTAGCATTCCTTGTGTTATATGTAGATGACATATTACTAATAGGGAATGATAAGAAATTCTTAGAGGAAGTGAAGGAATATCTGAGTCATCGATGTGACATCGTTGTGGGCCCGTAAGCCAAAGATCAAGTTAGCAAAATAGTTTTTTCAAAGTCTAGACTCAACATCGACCAGGTAGTGGTGGGGTGGCTTCCTACAGGCAGTCGGATCTGACACCAACTTGTGACGCCCCCAAAATCAGACCGTGTACAGTAATCATACACACAGGGTACACGACTGAAATTAGGGTGCCACGGTGATAATATCACAGCACAACACTAAACACAAAAGGATAAACAAATATATTACAATAGAGGGGGTCACGCGGACCCGAATATATAAGTCATACAAGCCATAATATCTGAGTACAGACATAGTTAGTCAAGTTTTGCCTTAAGAAGGCTAGCACAAATCACATCAGAGATACAGAACGAAAAGTCGAGGCCTCCTGCCTGGGATCCACAGAACTACTCCTGGTCAACGGGGAACTCGACGTCGTAGTAGGCGCCTCCGGGGTACTCCTGCTCCTGGGCTCCAACGTCGGCTGCAGCGGCCGATCAGGCAAAACAGTAAAGGAAATAAAGCAGGTGAGTATCTAGTATACCCGCGAGTCTTACGTCCGCTACTAAGCATTATGCATTGTATCAACGGAATGAAGAGGCTGTATATAGTGGGCTGAAGACAGAAAATCAGAGCAAGGGTAATAAGCTAGGCCTATCGAAGACTAGCATCTTCCGACGGTGTCTTGCAGCATGAGGTAAGAATCAGCCAACAGTTTATATAAAACAGTAAAGTAACAATGAAGCAGAAGTTGCTGCAACATTGAATAATAATAAGTTGTAATAATTAACAATGCCTCCGAGTTCACCTCCTCGACATCCCCGCGAGGAAGAGAACCCGGAACCATACAGTTTAATAGTAATAGTTTCTAGTGGTAGGATCCAGCTTCAGCATAAAGCGTCCTGTTACCGTGGACACGGCTATCGATAGATCAATCTTCCCTGCAGGGGTGCACTTGTGTTACGCTACACGCACGGATCTCCAGGGTGGCGGGAACCTTGTTAGGGAACGCTCCACCGAGGCTATCCGACACTTCATAGCCCATCTTTCAAACTCAACAGAGAGGCCATCCGCCGGTCTAAATCCTAAGTACTCAGGGCCTTGGACCCCAACCCTGACGTACTCCTGCACGGTGCGTGGGTGGCCGGGAAGCCGTAACAAAAACAACACAGCTCGAGCCAAAGAAGACAGCGCACTTCTCGGCAATCAGCCCGCGGTACTGCTGACGTCTGAAGAGTCCTCGGACGACACTAAGAAGCAGAGGAGCCCATAAACTCGTAATTCCCAAGGGTAGGTAGTGCGTACATGGCATATAGCCAACTCAAGACATTCACTGAACCATTTAGCATTTTAATTAACCTGCGTGACAACCGTTATCGTTGCCTCGACTTAACCGACCCGCGGACAACGACAGCAGCCAGGACCACCAGTACATCGGTGCCTGCCCTGTCGTCCCACCAAGTCACTGCGGTTACCAACAAGGTGAACCGTCTCCTTACCTTGTCTCGCGTGTGCTCCTGGAGGAGCTCGACTTTCGTGGTTTGGTAACTCTCGCGGCCAACGACCAGGGGCCAAGCACACCGGTACACTGGTCGTGCCCTCCCTGTCGTCCCGTCGCAATACCTCTCGCGGGCACCGTTGGGTCGCCCGACTTCTTACCTAAAGGACAACCGTTTTCAAGACCCTATGGCGGTAAGACAAAGTCAGCCTCGAGTGGAGTACAAAGATTACTCCTTGATAGCTCACACTTGAGGTGACTAGGCATAACCCAGATAGGGGTCTTCGACGGTGTCTGCATTGTACCGTACCTGTGCAGTTATAATAATTGTATCCGCGTTCACTCCCCTGAGTGACCACGGCCCTCTATCTAATCCTAGCTAACAATGCGCAGGGCTCACTGCTGAATAATGCATAATAATAATAATAGGCAGCATAGGATAAAGGAAGGCACATCAAGGGGTGATCAAAACAGGCTATGCAATTGAATAGGATTGTAACGTAGCAGCAGCAGTAACAATGCCTAGTGCAAGAAATGTACGGAAAGATAGGCGATATCTGGGGAAGAGAATGGCTCTGCTTGCCTGCAAGCTCGGCGGTAGTAGTAGGGTCGTCGACGACGTAGTCGTACTCAGCAGCGGTGTAGTCGACGGCAGCAGCGGGGTCTACCGAAGATTAAGGGGGGAAGAAACAGTAAATACACAGCAAGCATATACAAACAGATGCATGACATGATAGATGAAATGTTAACGGTATTCTAACGCAGTGCAATGCCCGTTGCTCGGAGCGGGAATTCATCTGGGGATGAACTACCGGCTCCGGGTGATTACCGGACAGGGTGTCCGGAGGGGGAAGGATCAAGCCGGAGGTGTCGTGGTTTCCGGAACAACATAAGGGGGGTGTATCCGTGTTAGTTGATCTATTCCGAGAAACATTCGTGTTCGGAATAAATTCATCCGGGCACTCTAACAGTACCGGACAATTTATCGGACAAACGGTCCGGAGGGGGAATGTTCGATGTTCGTTGTGTTAGGGGGGTGTGGTAGACATACGGATAGCGTATTCGTATTCGTTATATTTTTCTGATCAATTTTCATGTATAAAGTTTTTGAATCCGAGTTACGGTTTAAAAGTTATTGAATTTCAAAGTTTAAATCAATTTAAATGATTTTCTGGATTTCTTTTATTATTTATTCAACATTATCCAAAACATTATCCACAACATTATCCAGAACAGTGCTGACATGTGGGACCCACATGTCAGCCTCTGTTATTAATAAAACATTTAATTAAATTAGAAAATGCCTCTGGACCCACATGTCAGTGACTCAATTTTAATAAAATCTTTTAACAAATAAAAACCTGACAAGGGGGGCCCAGGTGTAAGTGTCTCATGTTTTAATTTAACCATTAGCTTAAACTAACAGTGGGTTAAGGGGGCTAGGCCCACCTGTCATACTAACATACTCATTTTATCAATTCTATTTACTTAACAAAAGATTTCCCGGGGGTGGCCCGCATGTCAGTGGGTGATTAAGCCCTAACCATGTCGCTAATGACCCAACTGACCGGTGGGGGCCATAAGTCAGTGACACAGGCGACCCACCGGCGGCTCGCCGGCGAGTAGACTCCGGCGAACTCGAGCTAGCGCTCGATTCCGAGCACCAAACAAGGTGCTGCTTGTTGCTATGGGTTCAGGGAGACGTGCCGCTTCGATCTACGGTGGGGGAGAGCGATGGGGCGGTCTAGGTCGAGCTCTGCTTCAAAAATGGCGGAGAAGCCGCTCGGGCTCCAATGGCGAGTTGCGCAGCGAGGCGAATCCGGGCGGTACAGTGGGTGGAACTGACCATATGGAGCAGGGGGAGTATAACGATGCCAAAGGTGTGGCCTGGGGCGGCTTGTGTGCACGTCTACGACGACAAACGGCGGCGGCCGGAGTAAGCGAATGGTGGTTTCTGTGTTGGAGCTTATCGGGCGGCTACGGGGAGTTGGGGATGGCGGGCATGCTCACTGTGATCACGCAGACGGTGGAAGTGAGCTCGGGGACGCGTCGGGGTGGACGGAATCGCTCCGGGATCTCGCCGGGGCCGAAGAAGAGGAAGAAGACGTCGCGCTCGCTGTAGTCGATCCCGCCGCAATTCCAAGCGCACGCAGACGAAGTCGACCACCGCACGCACGCCAGACACGTTTTGATCGCACGGGAAGGTCACTGGCCATGGTTGCTCACCACGGCGGCCATGGCGGCTCGGCGGGATTTTTCCCCGACGCGTGAGAGAAGGGGAGGAGGGGAATGGAGGTGCGAGGGTGTCCAGGAGGGAGAGGGCGTCGTCCTTATCGCGTCGGCGCCGAGGTGGAGCAGGTGGAGGCGGGGTCGGGCTGGCAGCGGCGTGGCCACGGCGGGCTGCCGTACGGGGGCAGTTGGGAGTGGTTGGAGGAGGAAGAAGACAAGGTGGGGGTTGGGCTGGGCTGAGGTGGGCTTCGCCCTGGGCGTCAGTTTGCGGTTTTCCAATTGTTTTGTTTCCTGTTTGCTCAAATGCTTTTCTGTAATTAATTTATCAACCCTAGAATTTTTGTAAAAGGTTATTAGTGTTTGTAAATTAGGGTTACATATTACTAAGGTGCCACAAAAGTTTTTGCAGCAAAATAAAATCATTAGATATTTCTTTTAAATATTTAATGCCCAAAGTAGGGGTTTTAACCTACTGTTTGAATTGTTTGGAATTTTCTGCAACTTCAAAATTACCAAAGTTGGTCCCACATGATTATAATGATTTTAGGCAATTTACAAAAATAGTTCCATGATTTTTGGAACAACTTTATTTGAGCACTTTTGTTTAATTTACATTAAAAGTAGTTTCAACTAGAGTTTGGTTTGTTAGATGAGCAAGGTGCATTTGTCTTTGGGTTTTGATCCCAAGGGCTCAAGTACATGGGGCATGGGGTGCTGATCAACCACAGCAAGATTTGATCATGAGCATCACAAAGTTTTATCAGGTACAAGGGAGATCAAACAGTGATAATCCAACAGTGATGATCAACAGTGATGATGATTACTGTTACAGAAACTGAGGGTGTTACACATATGCGCTGACACACGCGATGTGCCACCACACGCACGTTGGAGATCGAAGGCTCCAGATCCGACACACCCTCACTCTGCTCCAACGCCAGCCACAACACCCTCATGTGCATACAAGCCGCACATAATTGTGCATGCCACCGCTACCCATGTCAGACCCACACCACATCACCATCCTGAACACTCGCACCTCCGTCCACACCACCTCACAACACGTCCTCTGCACGGAAGGAATCTATCGCGACAACCCTCTCGTGGCATGGCGTAGCCTGGAAAACAAGCATGCACTCGTGCCCGACGCCACACCCACCCATCGCCCTTGACCAACGCCACTGTGTGCCTTGGCTGACGACCCCGAGCCATCGCAGGTCACCCCTGAGGGCCAGACCCCAGATCCAATCGCGACGCACCACCACTCCTCTAGCGATGTGACGGTCGCGAGAAGCGATAGGAGTGCCCCGTCAGCACCTTCCCCGGGGTGCGCGCGGCCTTTGCTGACGGCATCCTCGGGTGGCGGCGAGACGGGGTGGGAGATTCCCGTAGCGCCAGAGGAGGGGCGCCGCGTGGGAGGGTGAGGAAGAGGGACGTAGCATAATCTGGTCCTAGTAGTACGTCTTGTCTATAATCTTTAATACCCTAAATAGTTCATACCCAGTAACATATTTTTCTTAACATGCAAACCATTCACATCATCAAGTAGGTTCATCTTTTTTTCCATTAACTTTTCATGCAGATGTTTCCATTAAATCCGCATGCACATGCAATCACAAATAATTTAAATTTTGTATGCATTAAGCCTCACAATTTAGAAGCGACTTTTTTTATAGAAAAGCAAAATATGATTTACGTCGCATTTTATTTTTCTAGGCGATTTTTTATGGATGCATATATGTAGTTGCTATCATTGTTTTAGGTTTAGTTAAAAGAGTGATGTCTCCACTCTCTCCATTTAATGTTGTTTTTGTCTCATATCATCTCGTCGGTATATTCACAAAGTAATACATTCATAAACAAAAATCACACTCATTTTGAGTTTCTTCATCAAAATTCTTAGATTTTTACTCTAAATAATATTTCTTAAAAATAGTAATTAAATTATATTAAGTTTCATAAATTTATTCATATTTAAAAATATTAAATTATTTGTTAAAAGTTCCTGCAGCAACGCGTGGGATATGTTCAATTCAATTCTACATCCATCGAACGTGATGCAGGTAGAAAGTTTTTGAGGCTCTCGATCCTGGAACCAAGATGAAAACTAGTGGATCTGGATATACTACCTTTTTTTGTCCAGCTGAAAAGTGGTACTCCCTCCGATCCATATTAATTGACACACACTTGTACAAGAGTTGTACAAGTGTGTGTCAATTAATTTGGATCGGAAGGAGTACTATTATATTGGGGGCTAGAGCATCTAGTATGCAATCCATCATGTTGTATTATGTCCATCTTAGATGAAACTTCAGTTTAAGCAGTGAGACAAAAATATGTTTCTACCAACTCGTGTTGCCAGTTTCGGGATACGAACTCGTGAAAACAAATACGTATGTGCCATGCCACGGAAGATCTGGCAATGCCATCGGTTCGTGCTTGCACACATACGCGGACGTGGATCCATCAAACTTTTCTCTGTGCTTGTCACCAACCAGGTTGGACCCCATTGCTTCTTGACTTTCCCTTTCATCTTTCCAATCCTTTTCCCTTTCGCTGTACACTTTCGCGTTGCTTCCTGCCATGGTCTTCCATTTACCACCATCTTCCCTTCCCTTCGAGACGAAGCATACATGCATTGGCATGTAAAACGTTTAGCGTGTTCATTTGCATACGGAGCCTCCAATGCTGTAAATATGTTTTTCTTAACTATCATTGATAGATATTTTAGTTGCATCATGCGAGTGGAAAAAGGAAAATGAGAAAAAAGTACATGAGTTCATATAAACACAAGGATTCGTTGATAGATATTTTGAGAGGAACTTGAGCACTTCAGAAAATCCAGACGAGTTGATGATAGTTGTTATCGAGGAACAAACAAAGTTTAAGATAATATGCGCAAATTATTTGGTATTAATATTGATTTTGGACATGCTATGATTTTTTTCATAACTATTATTTATAAATATTTTAATCACATCCAACAATGAAGAATATCGGTAATCTGGTACATAAGTTGATATGATGACAGAGATGATTCACTTATAAACATCTTAAGAGTAACCAGATTACTTCAAGAAATTCGGACAACTTGGCAATAGTTGTTGTGGAGGAACACCCACAAGTTAAGATAATATGTTTAACTATTTGATATGAATACTGATTTCTGACATACTTAAATTTTATTATTGTATTATTTTATATACACACACGCTAATTGTTATTTCACTGTATATATTGATACCTTTTAGAATGTGTGAACGATGTGAACTTTTATCACTTAATGGGGATGCACACCATTTGATCGGTGTCGAGGAGAGAGCGAAAGTTAATAGCTTCTGAGTGCTTTTGCTATGGGTCGTTTTATCTCGAATCTACAACACCTGTTCATTGATTTGACCCTTAAATGTGTTGTAAAACTCTCAAGTATGTGATTCTCTGTGATGTTGCTTGGTACTGTAATTATTTATCATGTTGCATAATTCTATATCTTATATGCATATGGAATCTTATCTCAAAGATCATTGTGCACTAGTGCAAAACAGGTCATTAGAACCGGTTCAGGGAGGCCTTTAGAACCGGTTTTTGAAACCGGTTCTAAAGGCTCGGTGCTAAAGGGTAAAGCCTTTAGAACCGGTTTCCCACGAACCGGTTCTAAACCAGCTGCAGCCAGGCCACGTGGTTGCACGGCAGCGCGAGGGCTTGAGCACCTTTAGCACCGGTTGGTAACATAAACCGGTTATAAAGGTTTCGTGGTTTAAGGGTTTATTTGTTATTTTCTTTTGGGTTAATAGTTTTGTTTTTGGATTATTAATTAAAGGTTCTCCGCAATCTTATTATTTAATGAAGATGATCAATATATGAATATATCAAGCGGTTCCTGCGTCATACATTACAAGATGTGTATCTCGGTACATATGCTTCACAACATCTCATACACACAGACAATATAGTCTAAATATATCGATCACATCTCATATACATAGGACAATATATAATTTAACTTCAATAAGAACAAATACGAAAGTCATTATATCCAACACAAAGATTTTTCCTAGTTTAACTTCGATAACCTAATTTGTTCAGATTCACTACTACTAAATATATATAGGACATAATTCTTTGAATTCACTCCTACTAAATATATAGGACCTAATCAAACACGCGAAGGTAAAAAGAAATAAACCCAAAAAGGGCGTCCATATTCTCCACGATAGAGGATAGAGAACAACCTGTCTCCAGGTTTTGGCTTCTTCTGGACCACTATCTTCAACCATGCTTTGATTTTGACACAGCCATCTGATCCACTTTCAATGTAGTAATCATGTTGGAAAGGTTCTATCCAAGGCCGTGCACAAACAATTGTAACTTCGCCTTTAAATCCCAGCATCCATTTAGGCGTACAAGTTTGCGGTATCTTCTGTTGAAGAACATACATATTAGTAGCATAGTTAGCAATGAGTATATTTAATAAAATGTCTTTTTGAAGAAGATATAGGCTACTGAGAGAGAATGATAAAAATCATACCAGGCTAGGCCATTTAAGCATATAGTCCTCCAACTTAAGCACAAATGGCACATATGCTCCAAAAGGACGGCCCGCCCTTAAATAGTTCGCATACGAAGGTACCAATTTAATAACTTCGATAAATGCATGTTGTTCATTCTTACTTAGGTCGAAGCCATTGTTATAGAAGGTACAATCAAAAATATCTTGTACTTCTTCCCTGGCAAGAACATAAGCTGGCAATTATAAATGAGTTGTCAAACATTTGGAGCAAAGAAAAATAAGTTGTAGAAGTAACAAAATTGTTGTTTAACAAACTCACATGAACATCAAACTGGAATCATGTCGCCTAGTTCTATCGAAATTTTATCATCACGAAAAACATTGGATCCTCGACGGCGGCGTCCAAGATCAAATGCTATTTTCATATTATCATAAAATGCATATGTCTTGCATAATGCATCCCATTTTGAACAGCCAAAGAATGTGGCATTTGATTGATTAAAGATCTTAACCTTAAGAACGAAATGTTTCGTCTTAATGTTAACTTATTTACTAATAGTTTCATCGAAATCTTGAATATTGATCTTGTCACAAACGTGGCGTCTTGCAAAGCAAGGGATGCACTAGTTGAATTAGAAAAAAAATGATACGTTATAAACATAAACTTAAGTCATACATGCATGCACCATAACAAGAACATGTCGTGCAAGTTACATACCGTAACATTTTGGAACCAGGACCTAAGCGTGATGAAGAAGTATGTGTCTGCTTCATCAAACACGGGATTGTTGCATCGACCCGAGTTGTCTTGACAAATCTCGCACTTGGGATGAGACATACTATGTGTTCATAATTATAAAATTAATTCAAATTAATAAAAATATAATGAAAATTATAAAAATATAACATGAGAAGTAATACAAATTGTGCCTCGTTGGTAACAAAATAGATCAAGAATGTTTGTTCTATCAATTTTTGGTTTAACAAAAAAAATCCTCCACTTTCTTTTTACTTGTGTTCTCTGAAAACATACAAACTTGTGGAACTCTAATTTACACTATAGCTTGCACCATCAAATTCTCTCTAAAGCCACGACCAATTTCACTTCAAAGAACAAAGCACCATCTAACTATCTCTCTGTTTTGGCAATACGCAAAATAATCCAAGCAATTTCAACAATTTCAAAACCAATAATCCTAGAAATAATCAACACCAACTTCACTTCAAAAAATCACATGGAGGCATAGATCATTGCACACAACCTATCAATTGCACATGGCAATCCTAGAATTCCTGAGCAGAATATGAACATAGAGGAGGAGGGGAGGGGGGAGTGGGAGGGATCACCGGACGCGCTGGACGGCGGCGATGGCTTGAACGGCGGGGCGGGGGCGGCTTGAACGGTGCGGGCGGGGGCGGCTCCGGTGGCGGCCGTCGGCGAGGAGAGTGGGCGGCTCCTGGCGGCGTGGACGGCGACGGCGAGGCAGCGTAGCAGCCTGGCGGCATGGTTCGATCTGAAGCGGTGGGCGGAACTGACGCTAAGTGCTGGTATATATATAGCATGGACCTTTAGCACCGGTTTGTAGCAGCAACCGGTGCTAATGGACCTTTAGAACCGGTTTCAGCCACAAACCGGTTCTAAAGTCACCAATTTCATTCATTTTTCGGCCAAAAATACACGCGGGAAGGGGAGGGACCTTTAGCAGCGGTTCGTGGTTGAAACCGGTTCTAAAAATTTATTTTTTAGATTTATATTTGTTTTTATATTTTGACTAGCTATTAGAATAGTTGGAGTTTTTTAATAAATCTTTTTATTTTAGGTTAAAACATAATTACAAATATTCTGTTAGTGGCAGTGGTTTTCAAATTTAAATAGTTTCAAGTTAAATTTTAGTATGTGGCTTCGAATGGTGTATATTGAATGCAACAAAAGTCTTGAGTTGAAATAAGTTTAGAAAAATGAAATGTCTTTGTAAGAGATGAGTTTTCGTTTGAAACCCTTATACTTTGAAAGAGATGGTCCAGTTTGTACACGAAGTGCATCCAGTTTTTGCCGTAATCCTCTCAACTTTTGCACACATGTTATGTGGGTCAAATGATGATACCTTGCCAAGTTTCAACCTTTTCTGAGTTCAGTTGTAGTGCTTTCCAAATTCAAGGTCATTTAGCTCAAAATAAATCATTAAATGCATGAAAAATAGCAAATGAAGTCAGAAGGGGTTGAAATTTTAGTATGTGGATTTGAATGGTGCATATTGAATGCAAAAAAGGTCTTGAGTTGAAATAAGTTTAGAAAAATGAAATGTCTTTGTAACAGATGAGTTTTCGTTTGAAACCTTTATACTTTGAAAGAGATGGTCCAGTTTGTACACGAAGTGCATCCAGTTTTTGCCGTAATCCTCTCAAGTTTTGCACACATGTTATGTGGGTCAAATGATGATACCTTGCCAAGTTTCAACCTTTTCTGAGTTCAGTTGTAGTGCTTTCCAAATTCAAGGTCATTTAGCTCAAAATAAATCATTAAATGCATGAAAAATAGCAAATGAAGTCAGAAAGGGTTGAAATTTTAGTATGTGGCTTTGAATGGTGCATATTGAATGCAACAAAAGTCTTGAGTTGAAATAAGTTTAGAAAAATGAAATGTCTTTGTAACATATGAGTTTTCTTTTGAAACCCTTATAATTTGAAAGAGATGGTCCAGTTTGTACACGAAGTGCATCCAGTTTTGCCGTAATCCTCTCAACTTTTGCACACATGTTATGTGGGTCAAATGATGATACCTTGCCAAGTTTCAACCTTTTCTGGGGGCATATGTCCTGGTTCCAGCCAAGAAACGGGACCAATGCACCTCGCTCCTGGCCCACAAGCATTAGTTCCGATTTGTGGCTCGACCCGGGACTAAAGTCACGCCCACAAGCATTAGTCCAATTTCAGGATCATTTAGCGCAAAATAAATCATTAAATGCATGAAAAAGAGCAAATGGTGGCGGCGACGCGGCAAACTTAAAACATTCAACAAACTTAACATCTCAAACCTAGAACATAAAAAAACTACTCCTCCTCCTCGTCGGAGAAATCGTCTTCGGTGTCGGAGCTGATGACATCCTCCAGCGCTATCCAGCGGGGGTCACCGAGGGGCCAGTTGGCGGCGCCTCTCGCCAGTTCCTCCTCCGCCATCGCCTTGGCCGCCCGCCGCTCCTCCCGCCATTCATGACGCTCCTATCGCCGCTCCGCGCTCTCGGCCGCCAGCCTCGTCTAGTGTTCCGCCTCCTCCGAGGCTTCACGGGGATGCCTCGCGTACCAATCCTGCACGGCACGCTGGTCCTGCTCCGAGGTGAGGCCGAGCACCGCTTGTCTACGATGGAGGCGGTCGTCCTCTTCAGTGAGGAGGAGAGGCGGACCTGCCATGTCCTCCGCCTCTTCCAAGCTGCGACAGTGGCGGTTATTCATCTCCGCGAGCGGGCGGCCGAGCCTCCACACCGCAACGTCGTACGCGCGGGCGGCTAAATATGCATGCCAGAACCTGCCGAGACACACACGCTCGTTGTTGGCGCAAGTGATCACTGCCATGAATGTGCCGTCCGAGCGCTCGCGGACGTCGTGGTAGCTTGGTCGGCGGCGGCGAGGCGGCATGGTGGCGGTGGCGCGGAAGGGGAAAGAGTGCACGAGAAAAGAACTAGTGGCGACTGGAGTTGCGTGGAGTCCTCTTCCACGCGCTTTTAACCGTACACGATTTTGAATCCAACCAATCAGGAAGAAGCACACGGATCGCGTGTTTCTTTCAAGCGCTTGTGAGTCGTTGGATCAGGCTTCTGAGCCGTTGGATCCAACCAATCAGGAAGAAGCACACGGATCGCGTGTTTCTTTCAAGCGCTTGTGAGTCGTTCGATCAGGCTTCTGAGCCATTGGATCCAACCAATCAGGAAGAAGCACACAGATTTTAGTATGTGGCTTTGAATGTTGAATGTTGGATGCAAAAAAATTCTTGAGTTGAAATAAGTTTAGAAAAATGAAATGCCTTTGAAGAACATGTCAAAAAATAGCAAATGAAGTCAGAAAGGTCTTTAGCACCGGTTTCAACCACAAACCGGTACTTCAAGAGCTTTGTTTCTTTCAGCTCACCTCGACCAATCAGGAAGAAGCACACGGATCGTGTTTTTCTTTCAAGCGCTTTGTGAGTCGTTGGATCAGGCTTGTCAGCCGTTGGATCAGGCTTGTCGTTTCCTATATATAGCCCACCTCTCGGACATGTTCGACACTCATTTCATCGGCCGAATACAAATCATTCGGATTCGCCTGGTTGTGGTCTGACGGTGCTTTTGATATGCGGGCACTCACGAGAGCCACACCGTTGGGCTGTAACCAGGCGAAACCGTGTGTTTTGTTGATCTTATATATATCTAGTTAGAAATCTTTCACTTCATCGACCAAATACAAACCATTCGGATTCGCCTGCATACGTTCGACGATGTATTTGATATGCTTGCACTCTAGAGCCACCGTCGGGTTGTATGCAGGAGAAATCGTATGTTTTGTTGATCTTACCTATATCTAGCTAGAAATCTTTCACTTCATATCGACCAAATACAAATCATTCAGATTCCCTGCATACGTCCGACAGTGCATTTGAGAGCCACTTTATTTGATTGGAAATTTTTTTTATAGCAATTTCATTATAGGATGTCAACGAAAGATTACTCCACACCCTGTACACCATAAAGGACAATTTCAGTTAAGCCATGATTGGTTGGCAAATCTAGCAATCTGCCGACCAATAAAGGTTCAACAGAAATTGCCTTTACATTATACAGCGTATAGATGAATCACTCGTGGACAACCTTTATTAAACTTGCTATGCTACGATAAGTCCACACTGACCCGTGCTTATAAACCGGTCGAACTCGTCTTCGGTTAGCGAGGTGGTACTAAACTTAGTGCACCTTTAGAACCGGTTTGTACTACCAACCGGTTCTAATGCTGCTAGGTGGCCCGCATGCCAAACGGCAACCTGCCACCACATCTTTAGAACCGGTTGGTAGTACAAACCGGTTCTAAAGGGGCGCTGGCAGGGCACCACTGGCCTGGGGGCCCACCACACGAAACGGTTCTAAAGCCCGAAGCCACGAACCGGTTCTATTGGGCTAGTAGAACCGGTTCGTGTTCGAACCATGACCTTTGCTCATATCCAAAGGCATGTTTTGTACTAGTGGTGTAGGATGCATTGTATTATTCCTCGTATTTACTCTCTGCAATACAGATACGTCCCAAACGTATCTATAATTTCTGTTTGCTCCATGCTTATTTTGTTGATATTGTTATATGTTTTAATGCACTTTCATATCATTTACAACATATTTTGGAATAACCTACTAATTCGGTGCACAGTGTAAGTATTTGTCTGTTATTGCCTGTGCATTGTAGAAAAATGACAAATATAAAAGTGCAAGAAAAATTCCAGAAAAAATATCAAAAAAATATCCATGAAAGAAGACTCCGGAAGCCCGAAGGAGACCCCGAGGGGGGCCACCCCCTAGCCAGGCGCCTCCCTGGCGCGGCCAGGTGATGGTACGAGAGATGATAATGGCTTCTCACCCTTTGTTGGTTACCCCAAGTGGAGGGTTGAGATGTAGATAGCGGCAAATTTCCCTTGATGAAGATACCAAGGTTTATGTCTCCCATGGGACTCTTAGGTCAACAAGTAGGTGGTGCGGCAAGTAAGGCGTCGTTTGAAGATAATCCCTTTCTTTACCTAGACCTACACACACAACAAGTAACTTTGCTCCCAACGAGTACAAAGAGGTTGTCAATCTCCCCGGCCTTGTTGTTTACAAAGGATTAAACGCAAGGGTATATAGTAGTGATAATTGCAATAGAAAGTAAAAACGATAAATAAAGTGGAGGTGTACACAATGGTGGAAATATGGATCGGGGTCCCATGATGTTCACTAGTGATGTCTCTCTCCCAAAAGACGAAAAGGCTAATGCTGGGTGAACAAATTACAGTTGGGCAACTGACTGAATTATAAACGCACCGCAATGATAATTATGCTACTGGAAAGTAAGAGATTCCAGCAAACACAGCATAGCAACAACAGGAAAATTACATAGGTGCCTTGATCATGTAGGGCAGCTCACAAGGACTAAACATTGAAGAACAAGATTGGAGAGAAGACATCACATAGCTACTGGTCATGGACCCATGGTCCAAGGGAGACTACTCACGGCACATCCGGGAAGCGTCCATGGTGGTGGAGAAGCTCCCGGAGGTCAATTCTCCCTCCGGCAGGGTGCCGGGAAGAGGTCTTCTGGTGCTCCCAATCTTGGAAGCGCGGCGGCGGCGGAACCAAAAAGTAATTCGCGATTTGGGGTTCTCCTCGAGGGTTTCTGGGACAAAGAGGTACTATAGGCCAAAGGGGGCCCTAGGGGCCACCTGGGGCTCTAGGCGCCCTGGTGGCGCGGCCAGGGGTGGGGCCGTAGCACCTGGCCGCCTGTGCGGCAGGTGCCCCCCCCCGGGCCCTCCTTCGGGATTCCGGAAGCTTCCGTCTCGCTGATTTCTATTCTGATTTTTCTGGATTTTTTGGAGCAATTTAAATTGGAGAAAAATAACTGCAACTAAAAGACATCAACAGACAGAAACTGGCACTAGGTGCACTGAGTTAGTAGGTTAGTCCAAATGTGTGTAAAATGATATAAAAATGTAGCAAAACATGTAGCAATGTCACATAAAAGTGCATGGAACAAGCAGAAATATAGATACGTTTGGGACGTATCAACATCCCCAAGCTTAATTCCTGCTCGTCCTCGAGTAGGTAAATGATAATACAAATAATTTCTGTGGTGACATGCTAACACACATATAAGAACTTCAAAGTAAAGCAAGTAAGATATGCAATTCAAGTCAAGATAATAACAAGCAAAAGTCTTAATATTGATTCTAGCAAAGCATGAACATAAAAGTGTAAGAGCTCTCGCTGTCTGTGACTCGAATGTCTCCAAATGGTGTTTGCGTGCAAGCAATGGGAGATGGGATTAGAGAATAAAAATAATATATAGTTTAATTGAGAACTGATACATCCCAAACGTATCCAGAATTTCTGCTTGCTCCATGCATGTTTTGTGTGATATTGCTATGATCTAGATACACTTTCATACACTTTTGATAATATTTGGACTAACTTATTAACTCTGTGCACCATAGTGCCAGTTCCTATTTTTTGCTGTTTTTCTATTCCAGGTTTCCCCCATATTAAAAGTGCTCCAAGAATTCGGAAAAATCGAATAAAAAAATCAGCGCAACGGAACCTTCCAGAGCCCTGAAGGAGGGCCAGAGGGGCCCCACCTGGTGCCCAGGCGGCCACGTGGCGCGGCCTAGGGTGGGGCCGCGCCAGGTGGCCGCCTGGACACCTGGTGGCCCCCCTGGCTTCCCCCTTCCCCTATTTATTCCCCGTGATGTGAAACCCCCGAAGACAGAACCCTTCTTCGCGATCTTGCCTCTGTTCCGCCGCCGCCGCGCTTCCAAGATCGGGAGCATCAGCAGACTTCTTCCCGGCACCCTGCCGGAGGGAGGATTGAACTCCGGGAGCTTCCCCTCCACCATGGACGCTTCCCGGATATGCCGTGAGTAGTTTCCTTTGGACCATGGGTCCGTGATCAGTAGCTATGTGATGTTCTCCTCCCCTCTTTGTTCTTCATGGTTTAGACCTCATGAGCTGCCCTACATGATCGAGGCACATATGTACTCTTTCTGCTGTTGCTATGCTGAGTTTGATGGGATCTGATGGATTATGATATTATGCTCAGATTGTGATAGAGTAATATATTTGGTTCTTATCTTCTATATTTTTGTTCCTAAGTAATTCTTGCATGTTCTCCGTTGCTGTTTATTGCTTTGGCCAAGTAGTAGGTAGTATCTCCAAGAGGGAACGTTATACTCGGTTGTGGGTTCATGCCCCCCGATGACACGCTTGAGTGACAGAAACATGAGTCTAGGGGATGTGGTGTTGCCACAAGGGGGAAACAACGGTTCTTGTAACCGCGGTTGAAAGGATTGTTTACTTTACGCAATCTACTTTTTAATGCAGTTGTCTGTTGCTTTGGGTTTACACTTTGGGTGGGGCTCGCAACTTAATGCCAGCGAGATGTTCTAGATAGATATCTCAAGGTGGATGATTAGTAGTAGATGCAGTTGGATTTCGGTCTACTTATTATGGCGTACTGCCCATGCTTTTTAGCCTCTTCCTTTCTTTGTAGCATAGTTAGCATTGCGGTGCGTTTATAATCCTATAAATTGCCCAGCTGTATTTTTTACGTCGCATAGCAGTTTTATCGTCTTTTGGGAGAGATACATCACTAGTGAACATCACGGGACCCCGGTCCATATTCTCATCACTTTTTACACACTTATTTATTTTCCTTCTTGTACTTTCTAGTTGCTATCACCATTATCATTATCCCTTGCGTTTTATCCTTTGTAAACAACAAGACTGGAGAGATTGACAACCTCTCTGAACTTCGTTGGGAGCAAATTTATTTGTGTTGTGTGCAGGTCCACGTGAGTTGCGCTGTTGACACCTACTTATCATTGACGGAGTCCTATGGGAGAAAAACCCTATCCTCTACATAGGGGAAATTTTCTGCTATCCTACATCTCACCTTCCACTTGGGGTAACCAACAAAGGGAAAGAAACCATTATCATCATCTCGCACATCACGCAAATTTTTGGCGCCGTTGCCGGGGACTCCGAGTGCTAAGATAGGGGAGTTGCCCACTACCTCTTACCTTTGCTTTTTAGTCTTGTTAGTTTACCTTTCAGTTTTTTTCTTTGTGTCTTATATCAAAAATTACAAAAAAAATCTGCCACACTTGCTTCTACTATGGGTTCCACTGAAAACACAAAGTTGTGTGACTTCACTAGTCACAACAACAAAGACTTTATCTGCACTTCTATTGCCACACCTGCAACTTCAGCTACCTCTTATGAAATTAAACCTGCTTTGCTAAACCTTGTTATCAGAGATCAATTCTCTGGTGCTGGTGATGATGCTGCTTTACACTTAAATAATTTTGTTGAGTTGTGTGATATGCAAAAGTATAAAGAAGTAGAAGGTGATGTTGTTAAGCTCAACCTTTTTCCTTTCTCTCTGAGGGAAGGAGCTAAAATTTGGTTTCAATCTTTGCCTAGGAATAGCATAGATTCTTGGGATAAGTGCAAAGATGATTTTATTGGGAAGTATTACCCACCTGCTAAAATTATCCAATTGAGGAGTAACATTATGAATTTTAAGAAATTGGATAATGAACACGTTGCCCAAGCTTGGGAACGTATGAAATCTCTTGTTAAGAAATGCCCTACACATGGTTTGACTACCTGGAGGTTATCCAGACTTTTTATGTAGGCTTGAACTTCACCTCACGGAACCTGTTAGATTCGGCCGCGGGAGGAACCTTTATGTCAACTACACTTGGTGCTGCCACAAAACTTCTCGATGATATGAGGACCAACTATTACCAATGGCACACCGAACGCGCTCCAATAGGTAGGAAGGTAAACTCTGACGAGGAGATTACCTCCCTAAATGAAAAAGTTGACTTGATTATGTCTCTACTTACCAAGCAACCCTCTATTGATCCTCATTATGTTCCTTTAATTTCATTGGTTTCTTAGGAACAAGTAGATGTGAACTTTATTGCTAGAAACAACTTCAACAACAATGCTTATAGGGGCAATTTTGTTAGCAATCCTAGACCGTTTCCATCCAACTATGGGAACAACAACACTTATCCTAGAACAAGAACCCCACGTCTGAACTAGAAAGCATGCTTAGAGACTTTATCACTACCCAAAAAGCCTTCTACAAGAATGTAGAAGAGAAAATAGCTAAATTAGATAATCTCTCTTTGAAGGTAGATAGCTTATCCCTTGATGTTGATATGCTTAAAATTAGAACCTCTCCCCTTGAGGAGAGGAAGGCCACTCCTATTAATGCTATCCAATTACAAATCAATGAAAATATTAGGATGATGGCTAAACTTAAAGAAAGATGGGCTAGAGAAAAACAGGGAGAGGATAGAATTAAGAGCCTTCCTACACACCACACAGTTGCCACTATCCAAATTGTTGAGGACACCGAAACTATTAGCACCCAATGCACTCCTAGTCCCATTGGACCTATTAATGGTGATGCTAATACCTCAACCGTAGAAGAAGAAACTTCTATGAACATAGAGGGTTTCAAACAAGTGAGCCTAGATGACACTACTACCACCTTTGACAGTAGTGATATTGATTTTGATAATTGCACCCTCTCAGAAGTTATTAGCTTGTTACACAAAATGTCTAGAGACCCCCACACTAGCACACTTAATCTTGCCTTCATGGAGCATATCACAAATGCTCTCATCAAAGATAGGGAGGAGAAGCTTAGGATAGAAGCCTCCGTACCTAGGAAGCTAGATGATGGTTGGGACCCTATGATAAAAATTAAATTAAATAACTTATCTTGCTATGCTTTATGTGACGTTGGAGCTAGTACCTCCGTCATGCCCAAAAGAATGTATGATATGTTTGAATTCAAACATTTTGATTCTTATTCTTTTGGTGTTCGTCTTGTTGATTCTTCCGTGAAGAAACCTTTGGGTAAGATCGACGATGTTCTTATCATTGTCAATGACAACTATGTTCCCGTTGATTTTATTATTATGGATATAGAGTGTGAACCTTTATGTCCAATTATTTTGGGACGTCCTTTTCTTCGCACCGTTGGTGCCGTTATTGACATGAAAGAGGGGAATATAAAATTTCAATTCCCTCTCAAAAAGGGAATGGAACACTTCCCTAGAAAGAAAATCAAGTTACCTTTTGAGTCCGTTACACGGGCTAGCTATTCTCTTTCTCTTGATAAAACTTGATTCTTCTTTTTCTTTATGCCTAGCTTAAAGGCGTAAAATAAAGTGCTGGTTGGGAGGCAACCCAAGATGTTTTTACTTATTTTTTTCGTGGTCTTGATGATTGTTACTACTGTAGCAACATCATTGTATCTTTTTTTTCAAGCTTTGTGCCAAGTTATAGCCTCTTATGACAAGGGAAGAAAAAGTTGTGCCATGCTGTCCAGAAAACAGATTTTGTCTTCTTGACGGAAAAAATCGGAAGAAATCGCCAGTTCATCTTTTTGAGATTAATTTTTTACACAACATGATCTATACAATTGTGGAACTTTCGTATGTTCTGAGTTTTTTTATTTGAGTTGCAGAAGTGCCCCGAAAAAATTCTCTACTACCTGTTGTTCGGTTTTTCACAGATTCTGCCACGTTTTTCCTCTCCTTACTTTTGCAAACCTTAAGCTTTCCTTTTCTTTGCAAAAACCTTTTGGCAATCTTGAGAAACAGTAGCTCTTCAAGAATATCTTTATATCCAGTGGGGAAAAATTATTTTATTAAGGGTACTAACCTCTCTAATCATCTTATGATGAGTTATGTATGAAGGGAGTTTTCAAGTGTGCGAGGGAAGATGATGAAAGAAGATCCGGGAGTGTCAAGCGCTCAAGCTTGGGGACGCCCCCATGCATCCCCAATAAATATTCGAGGATACTCAAGCTTCAAAGCTTGGGGATGCCCCTGTGCATCCCCTTCTCCGTCAACAATCATCACTTCGTCCTTCGTCTCACTATATTTTTATCACTTCATGTGTTATGTGCTATGCTTGGAGCGTCTCGCTCTTAGGTTTTATTTTTAGTTTTCTTTAGCTTTGCTTGATGTTCATAACAAGTTAGACCCCAGCTTACTTTGTGTGGGAGAGAAACACGCTCCACACCAATCTAGAACACATCATAGGATTTTTCATGCTTATCTTTCTGTTGTTGTGTGTTCTTTATCTTTTCGTAGCTACTGCCATGTTTAGTTTTAGTCTTAGTTTGTATTAAGAAAGAGCCTTAGCTTTTGTTTAGTTTGTTGCTGGAACTCTCTTTAGTTTTCATGTTTATCTTGTTAAGAGAATTATTTTTTGTACTGAGTTGTGTTTTTGTCTTGAAAGTAGGTAATTGAGGTTGCTATTCAATTGTAGTAGTAACTTGCAATAGTTTTGAGGTATTGATGTGAGTAATGTTTGAACTTTTGGTGTCAAGAGCTCTAGACTATTAGTGATAGGTGTCGTATTTTGGGAAATCCGTGTTTATTTTCAAAACCTACAAAACTAGTTGAGAACTCTAGCTACTAGATGGATCACTAATCTTTGGAGGGAAATATTAAAGTACACTCACGTACCATGAGTCGAGGATGTGCAACGATAACCAAACCCCATACACTCCTCCTTGGGGTACTTGTCTCTTTTTGAACCTCCTTATTAGATTGAGAGTTACCGATAATAAGTGCATGAGTTCTTCGGACTAATGTAAGTATTGAAAGTTGACACTTCCACCTCCTCATATTTTGCTAGCATCTTCCGTACCGTGCATTGCCCTCTTCTCACTCCGAGAGTTGGCGTCCACATTCGCCGGTACATCCAAACCCTTGGCATGATACACTCTTTCATCATAAACCTCCTTATATCTTTCCTCAAAACAGCCACCATACCTACCTATCAAGGCATTTCCATAGCCTTTCCGAGATATATTGTCATGCAACATCCACCTCTTCATGACTTGATCTTCATGTCATACATGTTCCTGCTACACTGGCAGAGGCATACATTGCATACATCATGATAGCTACATCTTCTTTATGATTTGAGTACCTTGTAAAGTGTGAAAGATCTTCTATAACCTCTTGTAAATTAGAGTGTTGCCCTTAAGTGAGGAAAAGATCCCAAAGTGGACAAAATAAAAGATCCCAAAGAAGACAAATGAGAGTTAAATAGAAAGAGCCATTGAGGCCACCAAAAAAATACCAAAAAATAGAAAAAAGAGAAAAATAAAATAAAAAGAGAGAAAGGGGCAACACTACTATCCTTTTGAAAGATCCACACTAGTACTCCCTCTTATCCTTGTACTCCATAGAGATGATCATTTATGCATATAGCTATGTGGGGACCTTCACACTATAGAACTTGGCTTGCATATTCCAAGGATGAGCCTCCTCAAAAGAGCTCTAGGTCTTCATGAGCGAGCAAGTTATATGCACCCCCACTAGTTCCATTGGAGAGCTTTTTAGCTCCTATGTGCATCAGTTGCATGGCAATCCCTACTCCTCACATCATATCTATCATTTGTCCTTCTTGCCTATGATTGTCCTCATTGATGTGAGCCTTTATCACCTTTTTGTCTTCCTCCTCCACCATATTTCTCTCTTTGCCATCCTAAGTGTAAACTCTCGTGCTTATGCTCATCCATTGCATGAGTGCTCAAAATATCGAAATGGAGTGGATCAAATTGACTTGTACCTGGCTAGTGGTCTGGGGACGAGTCAAGATAAGATTCCAAAGAAGACCAAGTGTGAAACTTTATTGGATTGAGTTCTCAACAAAAATACTTTTTTCTCGTATTCCCTATCCCATTCTTGCACGCAAACACCATTTGGAGACATTGGAGTCACGGACAACGAGAGCTCTTGCACCTAATGTTCTTTTGTTGCTTGTCTCAATGCTAATATAGACTCTTGCATGTTATGACTTTAATTGAATCACATACCTTGATTGCTTTACTTTTCGAAGTTCTTATATGGTTGCTAGTATGTCACCACAGAAATTATGCTTGTAATCATTTACCTACTTGAGGACGAGCAGGAATTAAGCTTGGGGACGTTGATACGTCCCAAACGTATCTATAATTTCTACTTGCTCCATGCATGTTTTGTGTGATATTGCTATGATCTAGATACACTTTCATACACTTTTGATCATATTTGGACTAACTTATTAACTCAGTGCACCACGGTGCCGGTTCCTATTTTTTGCTATTTTTCTATTCCAGGTTTCCCCCATATTAAAAGTGCTCCAAAAATTCAGGAAAAATAGGATAAAAAAATCAGCGCAATGGAACCTTCCAGAGCACCGAAGGAGGGCCAGAGGGGCCCCACCTGGTGCCCAGGGGGCCAGGTGGCGCTGCCTAGGGTGGGGCCGCGCTGGGTGGCCGCCTGGACACCTGGTGGCCCCCATGGCTGCCACCCTTCGCCTATTTATTGCCCGTGACGCGAAACCCCCGAAGACAGAACCCTTTTTCGCGATATCGCCTCTGTTCCGCCGCCGCCGCGCTTCCAAGATCGGGAGCGCCATCAGACTTCTTCTCGACACCCTGCCGGAGGGAGGATCGACCTCCGGGAGCATCCTCTCCACCATGGACGCTTCCCGGATATGTCGTGAGTAGTTTCCTTTGGACCATGGGTCCGTGATCAGTAGCTATGTGATGTTCTCCTTGTAGGGGAACGCGGAAGAAAACAAAAAATTTCCGCACTACGAACAGCCCAGGACCACTATGGAGACTGCATACAAGGTTTTGATCTGATCGTTACCGACTCGTAGCGCAGCGGAAGTAGAGTCAATGTAGATCGTTGGTGCAGACCCCCGCAGCTAGGATTTACAACCTCCCAACCGCGAGGATGTTCTCCCTCGTCTGCTCCTCGGACAGCGCTCCGAGAGGCGGTCGGACAGTCCCTCGGACGATGTCACGGACAGCCCTTCGGGAGGACCCTCGAAACTTGAACGGTAACTCGGACAGCCCTTCGGGAGGACCCTCGAACAGTCCCTCGGGAAAAAGATCGAAACTACGACCTCTCTACGGGGTTGCACACATACGGTGTCATCTATCCGGCAGGGCTTCGCCGTCCAGAACTAGTTCCTGCCGGAACCCAGACAGCCTTTCGGCTCTACGAAACTATTTCGTGGGAGGGAGAGAAGAAAGCGAGATCATGCAATGGCACTTGTTGAGAGTTCAAGTGAGAACTTGGATCAGATTTGAGAGACCCCTCTCCACCCCTATTTATAGGGTGAGAGGCTATGGGGAAAAACCCAAAATGCCCTCCAAACTGCATCATTGCCTGCATCATCATGCAAGCTGCATCATCGCCTGCATCATCATGCAAGCTGCATCATCGCCTGCATCATCATGCAAGCTGCATCATCGCCTGCATCATCATGCAAGCTGCATCATCGCCTGCATCATCATGCAAGCTGCATCATCGCCTGCATCATCATGAATAGTGTATCCACTATTCATGAAGACATTTATCTGCGACCGTAAAATCCAAAACTTTTCTGTAGGTCTTAGAAAAATTCCAGTACCCACTAAAAGGATTTTGGACGCGTTCCGAAACAATTCCGGATTAGTGATTTTCATCTGCGAAAAGCAACCAAAGCGGTTCCGGCAGCTCCGGAACATTTCCGGTTTTTTCTCTCTGGAAAAATCCCAGAAGTTCCCAGAACAATTCTGGCACCCTCCAAGAATTTCCAGGCGTGTTCCGAAATCATTTTGACTTAATGATATATTCCGAAACAACTTTTCGGTTTTACCGAAATTATTCCGGTGTTCTCTTTCCGGAACTTTTCCGTTTTCTCCGATACCATTCCGGTGACTTTCTCTCAGACTCCCTGTCTAGTATTCAGCAGATAGATGACCCTTAAGCGTGTGACCCTATAGGTTCGGTGAAGTATAGACATGACCCGGAACACTTTCCGATCAATGATCAACATCGGAGCCGTGGACACCCATATTGACCCCTATACCCACACGAATAAATATTCGAGTGAACCTCCAGTTGCCGTGTGCTATTCCTGTTGCTTCGCGATATGTTACAAATACCTGAGGTGAGACTTATCGGCATCCCCGTGGATCAACACTTGTCCACTATGCCAGTTACCTCGTTACTGGTATTGTTGTCTTTTCTCGTTCCCGCGTTCCGGCATCCCTGTGATCAAATCACACTGTGTCTGGCCAGACGATGGTGGATACCGTAACACCGAGAGGGCCCGAAGAATATCTCTCCATCGACGGAGGAGCAAATCCCAATCTTGAGCTACCTAGTTCCTTGTCATACTTTTCCGTCAACCCGTAAGCCGCCGTAATAGCCACCCTTTTACAGATGACGTTTAACAAACCCCAAAGTTCACGAAGCAAGTACGAAGGAACTCGATACTCTCATGGTCTAAGGAATTATGCAAACGCTCAACTTTCTCTGTGTTATAATCCATTAACTGGTGACGAATGTATCTCATAGCATAACATCAATCTGGGTCGATTCAACATAAATGTTCTTCTAACATTGTGCCCTCAAAATTGCCGGCATAGTCATGCCCATGATCAGGAAAACAGAACCATCATGCAACACTTGAGCTAGTCTTAGAGGCGAGACTAGGAATATTTTTTTTATCCGTTTATTATTCCACACGTGCATATGAGTCTTCCTCCGAGCCTCGTGGTTATTGCAGACTCGAGAACCATAGCAGTTATAGCATGGAATATAAACATAATTAGGAACATGGGGATAAATAATAACATTTATTATTGCCTCTAGGGCATATCTCCTACACTCCTCCCCTCTTTGTTCTTTATGGTTTAGACCTCGTGAGCTGCCCTACATGATCGAGGCACATATGTAATCTTTCTGTTGTTGCTATGCTGAGTTTGATGGTATCTGATGGATTATGAGATTATGCTCAGATTGTGATAGATTAATATATTTGGTTCTTATCTTCTATATTTTTGTTCCTAAGTAATTCTTGCATGTTATCCGTTGCTATTTATTGCTTTGGCCAAGTAGTAGGTAGTAAATCCAAGAGGGAACGTTATGCTTGATTGTGGGTTCATGCCCCCCGATGACACGCTTGAGTGACAGAAACATGAGTCTAGGGGAGGTGTTATTGCCACAAGGGGGAAACAACGCTACTTGTAACCGCGGTTGCCAGGATTGTTACTTTACGCAAAGTGCTTTTTAATGCAGTTGTCTATTGCTTTGGTTTTGCACTTTGGGTGGGGCTCGCAACTTAATACCAGTGAGATGTTCTGGATAGATATCTCAAAGTGGATGATTAGTAGTAGATGCAGTTGGATTTCGGTCTACTTATTTTGGCGTACTGCCCATGCTTTTGAGCCTCTTCCTTTCTTTGTACCATAGTTAGAATTGCGGTGCGTTTATAATCCTATCAATTGCCCAGTTGTAATTTTTTTACCTCGCATAGCACTTTTATCGTCTTTTGGGAGAGAGACATCACTAGTGAACCGGGACCCCGGTCCATATTCTCATCACTGTTTACACGCTTATTTATTTTCCTGCTTTTACTTTCTAGTTTCTATCACCATTATCATTATCCCTTGCGTTTGATCCTTTGTTAACAAAAAGACCGGAGAGATTGACAACCTCTCTGAACTTCGTTGGGAGCAAAGTTATTTGTGTTGTGTGCAGGTCCATGTCAGTTGCGCCGTTGACACCTACTTATCATTGCCGGAGTCCTACGGGAGACAACCCAACTTGGGGTAACCAACGAAGGGAAAGAAACCATTATCATCATCTCGCACATCAAGAACTCAATCTACTAAAGTTTCACACTTGGTCTCCTTTGGAATCTTATTTTGACTCATCCCCAGACCACTAGTCAGGTGCAAGTCAAACTGATCCTCTCCCTTTCGACTTTGAGCACTCATGCAATGGATGAGCGCGAGCAAGATACGTTGGCACTTAGGATGGCAAAGAGAGAAATGATGGGGAAGGAAGACAAAAAGGTGTGAAAGGCTCACATCAATGAGGACAATCATAGGCGAGAGAAAGCCAAATGATAGATATGATGTGAGGAGTAGGGATTGCCATGCAACGGATGCACATCTGAGCTAAGGTATGCTCTCCAATGGAACTAGTGGGGGTGCATCCAACTTGCTTGCTCATGAAGACCTAGAGCTCATTTGAGGAGGCTCATCCTTGGAATATGCCAGCCAAGTTCTATAGTGTAAGGGTCCCCACATAGTTATGAATGAATGATAATATCTATGGAGTACAAATATAGCAATGGATTACTAGTGTGGATCTTTCAAAAGGAATAGTAGTGTTTCCCCTTCTTCTTCTTTTTACTTTTTTGTATTTTTGTGGCGCCTTTGGCTCTTTCTATTTATCTCTCATTTGTCCTCTTTGGGATCTTTTAATTTTTCCTCTTTGGGATATTTTTCTCACTTAAGGGCAACACTCTATATTTTACAGGAATATAGAAGATCTTCACACTTTATAAGAAGTACTCAACCTAAAGAAAGATGAAAACTATCATGATGTATGCAAATGTATGCCTCTGCCAGTGTAGCAGGATATGCAATGATACTAGCGCGTCATGTAGCAATAATAAGGGAAAAGCCCAACTATCATGCGGCTCCTCGATCAAGCAAAAGCATGTATGACATGAAGATCAAGTCATGAGATGGTGGATGTTGCATGGCAATGTATCTTGGAAAGTCTATGGAAATGCCTTGATAGGTAGTTATGGTGGCTATTTTGAGGAAGATATAAGGAGGTTTATGATGACAGAGCGTATCATGCCAAGGGTTTGGATGCGCCAACGAAGTATGCGCCAACTCTCAAGGTGAGCAAGGGCATTGCACAGTACCGAAGAGGATAGCAAAATATGGAAAGGTGGAAGTGCCAACAATCGAATACTCGCATTAGTCCGAAGAAATCATGCACTTATTATCGGTAACTCTCTATCTAATCAGGAGGTTCACAAAGAGACAAGTACCCCGAGGAGGAGTGTATGTGGTTTTTGTTATCCTTGCGCATCCTCAAACCATGGTACATGAGGGTACTCTATATATTCCAACCCCTCCAGAGGTTAGCGATCCATCTAGTAGCTAGAGTTATCAACTAATTTTTGTAGTTTTTGAAAATAAGCACGGATTGCCCAAAATACGACACCTATCACTAATAAGCTCAAGCTCTTGGCACCCTAATGTCCAAAGATTACTCCAATCAATACCTCAAAACTATTTCATGTTACTACTACACTTGTAATAGCAACCTTAATTACCTACTCCTGCAAGACACACAACTCAATGCAACAAGCCAACTCTCTAAACAAGATAAGAATGAAAACTCGAAGAGTTCCTAGAACAACCTAAACAAAAGCTCTTAAAAAGATAAGCATGAAAACTAAGAACTAATCATGACAATAGCTATGAAACAGATAAAGAACACACACAAAAAGGAAGATAAGCATGCAAGCCTATATTCTGTTCTATGGTGGAGCGGAGCGTGTTTCTCTCCCAAACAATGAAGGCTAGGATCCAACTTGTTATGAACAACAAGCAAAACAAAAAAAAACTAAAAATTAAAGAGAGAGACTCTCCAAGTTTAGCACATAACATATGAAGCGATAAAAATATAGCATGGAGAAGGACGAATTGATGATTATTGATGGAGAAGGGGATTCATGGGGGAATCCCCAAGCTTAGATGCTTGAGTCTCCTTGGATATTCATTGGGGGTGCATGGGGGCATCCCCAAGCTTGAGCGCTTGACATTCCTGAATCTTCTTTCATCATCTTCCTTCGCATATTGAAAAATCCCTTCATACTAAACTCATCATAAGCTGATTAGAGTGATTAGTACCAATGATAAAATAAATTTTCTCCACTGGAAAGAAAGATATTCTTGCAGACCTACTATTTATCAAGATTGACAAAAAGTTTTGGCACAGAAAAAGCAAGCTTAAGGTTTGAAAAAATATGAAAACGCAAAACATGGCAGAATTTGTGAAAAATAGACCAGTAGTTAGTAAATAATTTTTGGGGGTACTTCTGCAACTCAAATAAAAAAACTTAGAACAGACGCACGAAATCTAATTGTATGGATCATAATGTCAAAACAATTCAGATCAAACAGATGATCTGGTGATTTATACCAAAATTTTCCGTCAAGGGGACATAATTTGTTTCTGGACAGCATGTCGCAACTTTTGAACTTTCATGCAATCGGAGGCTAAAAATTGGCACAAAGCTTGAAAATAAAGATTTTGGTATGAGAGATGATAATGACTTCTTTCCGTTCTCTAGTTACCCCAAGTGGAAGGTTGAGATGTAGATAGCGGAAAATTTCTCTTGGTGAAGATACCAAGGTTTATGTCTCCCGTGGGACCCTTAGGTCCACAATTAGGTGGTGCGGCAAGCGAGGCGTCGTTTGAAGATAATCACTTGCTTTACCTGGACCTGCAGACACAACAAGTAACTTTGATCCCAACGAGTACAAAGAGGTTGTCAATCTCCCCGGCCTTGTTGTTTACAAAGGATTAAGCGCAAGGGTCGATAGTAGTGATAATTGCAACAGAAAGTAAAAACAAAAAATAAAGTGGAGGTGTAAACAATGGTGGAAATATGGATCGGAGTCCCATGATTTTCACTAGTGATGTCTCTCTCCCAAAAGACGAAAAGGCTAATGCTGGGTGAACAAATTACAGTTGGGCAATTGACTGAATTATAAACGCACCGCAATGCTAATTATGATACTGGAAAGTAAGAGGCTCAAAATTATGGGCAGTACGCCAAGACAAGTAGACCGAAATCCATCTGCATTTACTCACTAGTCATCCACCTTGAGATATCTATCCAGAACATCTCGCTGGTATTAAGTTGCGAGCCTCACCCAAAGTGTAAACTCAAAGCAACAGACAATTGCATTAACAATCTATGCGTAAGGTAAACAATCCTTGCAACCGCGGTTCCAAGCACCGTTGTTTTCTCCCTGGTGGCAACAACACATCCCCTAGTCTCATGTTTCTCTCACTCAAGGTAGACATCGGGGGGCATGAACCCACAATCATGCATAACGCTCCCTCTTGGAGTTACTATCTACTACTTGGACAACGCAATAAAAAGCAACGGAGAACATGCAAGAATTACTCAAGAACAAAATATAAAAGTTAAACCAAATATATAACTCATCATGATCTAAAAATAATCTCATAAGCCATCGGATCCCAGGAAACACAGCATAGCAATAACAGGAAAATTACATAGGTGCCTTGATCATGTAGGGAAGCTCACATGGACTAAATATTGAAGAACAAGATTGGATAGAATGCATCACATAGCTACTGGTCTTGGACCCATGGTCCAAGGTAGACTACTCACGGCACATCCGAGAAGCTTACATGGTCGTGGAGAAGCTCCCGGAGGTCAATCCTCCCTCCGGCAGGGTGCCGGGAAGAGGTCTTCTGGTGCTCCCGATCTTGGAAGCGCAGCGGCGGAACAGAGAAATAATTCGCGGTGCGGGGTTCTCCTCGAGGGTTTCTGGGAAGAAGAGGTAATATATACCAAAGGGTGAGCTAGGGGCCACCTGGGGCTCCTAGGCGCCCTGGTGGCGCGACCAGGGGTGGGACCGCGCCACCTCGCCGTCTGGGTGCCAGGTGGGGCCCCCTGGCCCTCCTTCAAGGTTCCAGAAGCTTCCGTCTCGCTGATTTTTATTCTGATTTTTCTGTAATTTTTGGAGCAATTTAAATTGGGGAAAAATCACTTCAACTAAAAGACATCAACAAACAGAAACTGACACTGGGTGCACTGAGTTAGTAGGTTAGTCCAAATATGTGTAAAATGATATAAAACTATAGAAAAACATGTAGCAATGTGACATAAAAGTGCATGGAACAAGCAGAAATTATAGATACGTTTGTGACGTATCACCAGGGGGGTGACCGTGCCACCTGGCCGCTTAGGCCAGGGGGGCATCCCTCAGGATCCCCTTTGGCATATATTTAGCCCTTGCCCCGAAAACCTACAGAGAGCACCCCGTCATGCGATTTCATCTACTGTTCCGCCGCCGGGCGATTCCAATCTTGGGATGCCCAGAAGAAACGTTCCCGGCATGCTGCCGGAGGGGGGATTGACCTCCAGAGGCTTCTCCATCACCATGCTCGCCTCCGGGATGCGCCGTGAGTAGTCCCCCTTGGACCATGGATCCATGATCAATAGCTAGATGATGTCTTCTCTACAATCTTGTGCTTTAATGCTTAGCCCTTGTGAGCTACCTATGATGATCAAGCGACCTATGTATTAATTCATTCTTTATTATGCCATGTTTGCTGGGATCCGATGGATTATGAGATTATGTTCAATCTGTTTTGAGTAATATATTTGGTTTACCTTTATATTTTAGTTCTTGAGTATTCTTGCATGTTCCCCGTTGCGTTTGTTGCTTTGGCCAAGTAGTAGATTGCAACTCCAAGAGGGAGCGTTATGCTTGATTGTTGGTTCATGCCCCCCGATCTCTAGCTTGAGTGACAGAAACATGAGACTAGGGGATGTGATGTTACCAGCAGGGGTAAAATAGTGATGCTTATGACTACGTGTTGCAAGGATTGCTTACATTACGCATAGAGTGTTAAGGCAGTTGTCCATTGCTTTGAGCCTATAATTTGGTTGGGGTTCGCAACTCAATACCAGCGAGATATTCTGGATATATATCTCAAGTTGGATGATTAGTGAGTAGATGCTGATGAATAAACGGTCTACTTTTTTTGGTGTAATGCTCATACGATTGAGCCTCTTTACTTTGTAGCAGCATAATTAGCATTGTGGTGCATTTATAATTTTGTCAATTGCCCAACTGCAATTTGTTCACCCAGCATAGTTGTTTACTGTCTTTTGGGAGAGACATCACTAGTGAAAGTCATGACACCTCGGTCCATATTTCCATCATAGTTTACCTCGTTTTTACTTTACTGCTTTTATTTCCTTTCAGACGCACAATTATTATTCCCCCTTTGTGTTTGATCCTTTGTAAATAGAACGTCGGAGAGATTGAAAACCTCTCTGTACTCGTTGGGAGCAAAGTTATTTGCGTCTTGTGTGCATGTCCACGTCTTCTGTCAGCGCCAGAGCATCAACCACCTTCTTGTTGACCTAGGAATCCTCATGGTTTGATAAACCTTACAATCCTCGTGTAAGGGAAATTTTCTGCTAGTACATCCTAACCTTCCACTTGGGGTAACCAACGTGGAGGTGTTATCTACACCCATCAAATGCATGCCTTGAATTAAAAAATATAAATAATTCCTCCATAGATTTAACCTGCCATGTGCATTTGTAGTCCAGAGAGAAATATCTCTTATATACATATCTTCACGGGTGACTTGTATATATCTTTGGGTTATGTTCCGCACGATTGTCTTACAACTCAATTTACTCTCTTATGAAGATTTAACGGGTTTCACCATCAATTATCCAAAAAGAGGAGATAGTAGGTGCATCTAGTGCTCCTAGAGAGTTTTTGATATTGTTGAACTAAACAAATAATGGACTAATGTGTTTGCGAGTATATACTGAAGAAAAGTCCGTCAAATGTACATAAACTATTATTGTGCGTGTAAAATGTTTCTGAGAAGCAATAATTTCGGTATCATGTTTGGAGGAAAATCCGTGGAGCAATCAACACACAAAGAAGATTAAAGTTGTTGACACTTAGACCGATTTTCATAGTTTATTTTATCTCTTTGAGACCTAGGAAAAACGTACTATCAAGGGGAGTTTGAATTACATTTTGATATTTAGTTAGTCGTTGACTAATCAATGCAAACCAATTCCCTTAATCGAACCCAGAAAAAATATTCTTTGTGTCCACGAGTTTACTCTCTGAATCTGACATTCATTCCTCAAAACTTAGAGAAAGAATCTATAGCAAGTGAGTCAACATGACCTGCTCCTCAAGCAAGGTCGTTGAACTGTTAATTGTTTTGACCATTATGCCATGTGAAAGTTGATCACTCAGTGGCGCGTGCCTTAATTGTTAATTTCACACCTTCAAGTGACAACATCTATAAATAGTTACGCCAATCAAACCAGATATGGTTGGATGCTCCATTCCAAATGATAAGAGCTTGTCTGATCAATCCATTCTCCGAGATAGTTGAAAAAACCTAGAGAGAAAACCCCATAGCTAAAATCTTCGAAGTGATTCAGCATCACGATGAACTGGTCATGATTGTAGTTAGTTCTTACTACTCTTTTAAACTGAGCATCTAGTATACGGTTAGGAAACAGACCAAGAGTATCCGTTAGTAATTGTGGATCACCAAGGGCGATTTTGTGAAGACCTGGAGATTGCCTCCAAGATTTACCATCGAAGGTAATTCTGGTAGATCCCTAGGTATGGTATACCGAGCTAGATGATCATGAGTCGATGTCAACAGAAGATGTAGAGTTACCCATGTTTAGGCTCTCCAAGGAGATAAAATCCTACTCCTTCTTGTTTTTTATTTTGATAGGGTGTTTTGCAAAGTACAATGTACTGAGAGATTGTTGCTATGTTTCTCCAAGCACAGACTTATATACTTTGTTATTGGGTATAGGGTTACATGTATCCTTAATCCTTATCGAATAAGGTTGAGGAGATTGGAGCCCCCACGATCATGTCCTCTTGTCTTTTACAGAAATTCCTCAAGAATCTTTCCTTCCATCCGTCCCTGGGCCTCATTAAGAGACCTGTGATGACATCTTCCAAGAGACCCACGCCTCATCCCAAGAAGTCGGATTCGTCATGATTAGAAGACCTTTATGCAGGACAGCGTCAGTAGTCCATGGATCAGTCTTCAAGTCAGTTCTTCGGTAAATCTGAGTCGCTCATAGCCTTCAATCATCGAACTTGAAATCGGTTCAACAAAGGCTTTTATCCAAACGATGTCTTCACGCAACCCCTTCTCACTACGAAATCTGACCTACAAACAAGAACCCATAGGTCCATCTTTATTCATGGACACCTCAACAATCACATGCTTCCCTAGACCCAAAATTCAACATAGTGTGTTCGAGTTGGGTGAGGGCCGATTAAGGACACATACAAGGGAGGTGACGTGCGCCTTGATACCCATGTGTTATTGACAATGTCACCTCCATCCATGAGCTAAATTAGCATGTTCTATCAAGGAATGCAAATCTTTAATCTACCACATGGCGTTCATTAAGCTGCCACCATTCTACATCCCTTCCTTATATAAATGGAGTGCAAGACAAGGGAGAAACCTTTATTCTCTCCTAGGCCTAATATCCATACTTCTTCTTGTTCCTCGCAACTGCCAGCTCCCAGGGCCACCCCTTGAGTTATTCCACCTTTTTACTAATCTTGCTCCCCGTAGCGTTTAATGGTATGCAGCAGACGACTACTTCGGGGCAGCCACCTTTGAATTAGGATCAGGATCCAACACCTCCATCAACAAAAAGGCCATCCCAAATCAAATAAAGATTAAGATCTTAAAGAATTGACCAAGCTCATATGTATCACCTCTCGGAGGCTGGCGACCTGCCACCTCCAGAAGTTTCCCTCTCCCGTGCCTCGCTTGTGGATGTCAATGCTACCGGATATGTTTCATGCCATTTTTGATTCGTAGCTTACGGTTTCCTATCCACTAATTCCTCCAAGGCCTCCTTCATCTTTATTGCATCCAACTTCATCACCTGACCCCCAGTTTCATTCTCCACATCTCTTGTCTATCACTTTATGCGAAGATTTTCTCTAAAGGGAGTCGCACTTTGACTTACGGCAAAAATATTTTTGCCTCATCCTTCAAAACAACACTCATGGAACATGTGAGGGTGGGGGATTTACTATAGCTAGGATCTTAGGAACCGGATATGTTGAGAGCGACTTTGCAGAGGTTACCAAAAACTGGCGGGAGGAGTAGTTCTATATTTCTGACATACCCAGAGGGAACCCTCCTGGACTGGTGATGCCTTTCAACATGACCCCTCATAGTCTCTATAATTCATGGAAACCAAGGAGCCTTTCAACGTGACTGTGATGTATAAAGACGGATTAAAAGTTATCAACGTCGTACATGTGGCGCTTAATACTGAAATTCAACCTCTCCAGTTGTAACACCCCGTGATTTTCACCCAAATTAAAATTTTGTTAGTTGCTTTATTTTTGCTGATTGCTATAATTGTTTGCAGTATTTTCTTCGCCGAATTATTAATTGGTGAATATTCTCCTCCTCCTTCTCGTACCTGCATGCGTGACTAAACCTTATTCCAAATGGCACACGACCTTTGCGACATCGGGTTCACCCGAGCACCGTCGCAACTTCCGGCACAAGACCATCCATCGTCATCCAAACGAAAAAAACCCCATTTAATAATTAAATGGATTATTTTATTGGGCACCGGAAAATGTTCTCGGAACGGTATTGAAGTGAGGTAGAATTGATGGGCTTGCCGCTCTGAGCGCATGGTTCGAGATTTTGTCCGAATTGGAGGTCGTATGGACTCCCGGCGGTCAGAACCGCGATCACCGGACGCGAAAGAGAAAACCCGAGGGTGTTTGCGTAAACCTGCCATCCAGGCCAGCCTATATAAAGACCACCTCTCTCCCTAGCCCTTCTAGGGTTTCCACTAACACAAATTTGCAGCAACCCACCTACACATACTCAAATCTTCCCATTTTAACCCAAAAATCCCAAAACCCTAGCACCTTTAGCTCCTAGCCGTTAGATCTGAGGATCTGAGGGCCAGGATTGCGCCACGTCACCCATCGAAGAAGCCAGCCAGCAGCACCCGCCGCCGGGCCGAGCCAGCCCGCGCCTCGCGCCCGAGCTCCCATGGCCGGGCCTCCAACTCAGGCGAGCCGCCGCGCCCCTCCTCCTCCTCCCTGCGCCCTTCTCCTTCTCCTCCTCCTCTCCCTAACTCCCTCCTTCCCTTCCCATGCGCAGGACGCCCTCCATGGCTTCGGCCCGAGCTCACCATGGCCATGGAGGCCGAGCTCGGAGCTCGCTGCGCCACGCCGCCCTGGAGGCCCCTCGTCGCCGGAACGGCCTAGATCCGGCACCCCAAATCCACCCCGCCCCCGATTCCGACCATCCTCGGCCTCCTCCGGCCACCAGCTCGCCCGAACAGCCACCGGCCGACCAGATCCGTCCGCCATGGCATGTGCAGCCCCGAGCTCAACCCCCTGTAAATTTCTAAGTCCCAGATTTTTCTGCCTCAAGTGCCTTCTTGCAAAGCGTTTTTCCGTTAGCTCGTAGATCGGATTGGCATGATTCTTTTTTTGGATTGTTGTGCTCTTTGTGCTCTAGATGGTAGCATAATTTTTTATCATGTTTGGTTTGATTGGTATGTATATATCCTCTGTTGAAAAGTGAATCTTGTTGTTAAGCGCAGAAACTGTTAATAGATTCAAAGTTTGGGTGTAGCTAGCCGCGCATTCGTAGCCCATATGAATTTGCGCCCAACATGAAATTGCTCAGTTTTGTGTGCTCTAGCTTTTGTCTTTAGGAAGTTCATGCATTTGAGGCCATCTAGATGTTGTTAATTACTGTTGAAGTGGGCACCAGATTGTTTACTGCTGCTACTGTTATTTTATTCAAAGTTTGATTGATGATTGTGTCACATCCATGAGGCCTATGCTATTGATTCCTTCTTTTATATGTTAAGCATCATGTGTACTTCAGTTAGATGCATTGCTTTGTCATGTTTGCCTGCTGTAGCTATTTTATATCTTGCACCAAAGTGGTGACCCTGTTAACATGTGTTGCTGTTTATATAAAATTGCTACTTCGATGCCTTATAGTTAGTGATACATGCTTTATATGCTTTAGCTCCAATGTAATTAATTGCTCGTTGCAATGTATAATTTCATGCCATACATTGCTATGCCATGATATCCTTGCTGTTCATATGGTTATTGAGCTCCTAAATTGCAACCCTACTGTTTGCTGTCACATGCCCTGATTTTCACTAAGTCCCTAGACCAGTAGTATTTTCTTGCATTTTTGCATGGGTTACAATTACTTGTTCCTTATGCTCATATACATGAAACTATGTTGCCATGCCTTAATTTTCATGTCTACTGTTGATCCACATCATTTTGGTTCATGTTTGTATTCAATAGCTAATTGTTTCATTGCTCTAAAGTATGCTCCCTGATGTTAACAACATGTAGCCGTAAATTGTGATGCTTGTATCTTTTTAACCGTAACTCTGTTTGGGGTATTCTTTATATGTAACTTGATTATGATTTCATGTACTTTCTGTTTATGCTATTTTTTTGTTGTTAAACCAACCTAAAATATGGTTTAGGGAAGAACGATACCAAATGCTTTAATCATCATGGGGCACTTAGTGGAATGCCATGTTTAGGTTGTGCGTCACTTAAATTAACTAGCATAGATAGTTTATCTTATGCTTCACCTCTTGTCATGTTTGTGTGATATTCCATGCTTGAGTGAGATGCCATGTTAACAACTTTTCTCATGTTGTGTAGCTAAACAACTTGAACCATACTAAATGTGCAATATCGTCGTGTGTGACGAATACTCCACTTAACCTGTTAGTAACCGCTCTCGACGATAGATGCAATACCGTAGTGCGTTTTCTCGTGTTATCTTCTTGTTGATTCTTGCTCATGATTTCTCAAATAAACCCAAACAACCATGTCCTCCACCATCCTAGCAAACCTTGTTCGACTATGTTACTATTGCTCGCTGCTCAGCCACTGCTTAGTATGCATGATAGGATGCTATCAATTGTTCCCTGTTACTCCATGGATTGGGTTATCACACTATTATATTTATTGTGGATGATGTGATTATTATAATATTGACTATACTCGACGAAGGATGGAAGGTCTAGGCTATCCCGCCCCGATGCTTTGTTCCATTCGAGTCACCTAGGACCCGAGTTTCATGTATTGTGTCTCTTGACGATCGTGCCTAACCGCGTGTGGGATTTTAAGGGGTCCCATTTTCTTACCTACCTAGCTTCAAACAGTTCTAGAGGTGGCCCAAGCTGATTTACCATTTGAAACCGTGTGTGTCCTTGGTTGGCCCCCCAGCAGATTTTAAAACAAACCGGGCCAGTGGGAACATGGTTTTCCTATTGGTCCACTTTATCAGCTAGGACCCGGGCCTCAGTGAGTACATCGGTAATCCGACCTGCGTCAGCCGGAAGAGTCCGATCCGAGAGTGCGGACGGCTTTTGGATTGGGTGTCGACTCCCCGGGGGCCACCTGGAATTGTGCGTTGTTAGATAGAGGGATTATGGCGTCCGTTTCTCTTGGAACAACTCTTCAATGATTGTCTTTAACGGGCCCGACTGAGAGAGCTTGGCGTGCGTGCGAAGCCTTGTAATGGGCAGTTGGTACACCCCTGCAGGGTTTAATCATTTCGAGAAGTCGTGTCCACGGTTATGGATGACTTGATACCTACTCCTTGTTCATAGACAACAACAACTGAGATAACCTTAATAACTTGATCAACGTGTGTGTTCCTTGACTGCTTCTTCTTCGTCGGGATGCGAAGGGGAGGACAAGGATAGGATAGGTGTTATGTTTGCGTACGTAGATGATAGCAAGACTTGTTGGAGGCGATTCCTCATCGAATGCTTGGTTCTCATCTTACTCTAAAATAGACCGTTAGCCACTCATATATTGCTAGTGCGGCTTCAACCTCAACACTACCCCCATCTTACCGTGAGAAGTTAGTTACAAGACTTGTTGATATAGCTCACCCCTTCTTTTCTCTTTTACGCACGTTATGCAAAAGATCTTGGACTTCAGAGGAGCTCGGCGATACTTCTTCTGGACGCCTTCGCGAAGACTCGACGACGACTAGTTAGGTGGATCCCGGCGGAGAGCCTGGACCCGTGTGGTTACGGGAATGGTGTGTTTTACCTTTGCCACTAGGCATTTGATTGTAGTTTGTACTCAGACATATATCTTCTGCTGATGTATTATATTAAGGCAGTTGTATGCCGATTGTATGAGATGTTGTGTCCTTGTAGCTGTAATGTTGTGATATCATGTTGGAAATCCGGGGCATATGGCATGGTCATATGTCGCGGTGGGACTGATATGTGCTTCGTCCCCGGATCTGGATGGAAACCTCTAGATCTGGAACAGTACCGTATATCGGGCCTTACACCAGTTTTGGTCACACCTAACGTGTGACTACTTTGGTGATCATGATATGACCAGGTCTATCCGCATTAGTTTTTACGAAGAGTAAAGCATGCGTGATTTCCTAGCCTCATGTTCAAAGGAGATGGCAAAAGGAATGATGTCGAATTTAGCATAAGAAATCCAGAGGTATAGGTATAAGTGTAATTCCCATTTATCTTGAGTTAGTATCTGGTTAAGCTTCTTACTTCCAATTTTATGCTTCCATCCATGGTGGTCCTGGGTGTCAAAGCATCCCTCTCTTGCCCCTCAACCAGAGGATGAGCAAAGTGAGGGATTGAAAGGGACGTCTAGAGGGGGGGTGAACAATTTTGTGTCCAATTTAAATGTTCTTAGGTTGAGGTAAATATTGGCACAAGAAAATATAGTAAAATCACTCAACACATGGAATGATAGAAGATAGGGCAGTGGATTGAAAGCAATCAAGCACATGCAAATAAGGAAAGTAGTAGAGTGAGTGAATCACAAACAAAGTTGACACGGAGATTTTCACCCGTAGTTCCGATAGTTGGCGCTATCGTACATCCACGTTGATGGGGCTTCACTCAGTAGGATCAAACAATCTCAGTGATAGCGGTCGTGTAGAGTCCACTAAGGACTCCACCCGTGAAGGGTCCACAAAGAAGCAAGCTTGCCTATTCCATCCGACGTATGTGTTGGAAATATGCCCTAAAGGCAATAATAAAATGTTATTATATATACTTCCATGTTCGTAATTAATTTTTATATTTTTGTTCTATAATTGCAATGGCCCTCACTGTGAGATTCAGAAGAAAACTAATTTGCATGTGTGGAAATGTAAACACCAAATGTTCCTGGTTTAGCCTCTAAAACAAGCTCATGTGTTATTGATGGTTAAGTTTTCTTGATCATGGACGTCGTATTTGTGACAAGGATGTCGGTAGCAATGATAACATATTGTTTGTAGAACAATGAAGTTGAACCGACCCCATGTTAATGATATACTTCGAGATCACATCGTAACAATGCTATAAGTCATATCATTAAATGTTAATAAAATACGTAATTCCGGAATACGATAACGAGGAAAGAGACAAACTTGCATAGAGGATGACAAGGGCTTGTGTTCAAGTGTTGCTTCACATGGAATGTCAAAACTTCTTGCCTCTAATTTACTCACATATCGCGAAGCAAAAAAAATGGTACATGAATAACACCAGGTTCACTCAAAACTTCTTTGTGTATGTGCAGGAGTCAACATGGGTGTCCATGGCTTCATCGTTGATTAATAGGCTATCGACTAAAGGTTGTTATCTTGTGTGCGAAAGTCACTCCGAGTCATGTCTGCATAATACCAAACCTATTGGATCACACGCGTGGTAGTCTGTTAGAATACTGGAATGAAAGAAGGTTCAGTGGAAGCAAAGCAGAATTGTTCAGACGGGAACTAGATGTAGTTCCGTATATTTAAGGATATGTTAGGAGCACCTGGGAGTGGTATCAAATGGTTCCAGAACATATGATAATGATACTAGGAAAGTCCTAGATTAACCATAATGGTTTCTTGATAATCGATGGGCGTCCCGACAACTTTCGCGGTTATCAGATATCTTAGACTGTAATTCGAGTGGTCCCGGAAACTACCTAGATGGTTCTGAAACTTTCAAAAACTATCTCGAAATGTTCCATAAGTACTTTGGAAGGTTCTAGAATGCCCCAAAACCACCCTAGAAGGTCCCAGAATGGCCCTGGAAGGTTCTAGAAGCTTCCAAACAGTACCACCCACCATGCCCCCCTCCTAACTTGGGGGGGGGGGAGGCACCACCCTAGGCCCAAGTCGGCTGGGAGATGGAGGCGCCATAGGGAGGAGAGGAGGTCGAGGCGAGGATTGCGTCAATCTAGTAGAAACTGAACTAGGTCGCTGATTATCGAATCTTGAAGATGGAATATGAACTGGAGAAAATTTAGGGGCTTGGACAACATTAGTGTAAGATCTATATGATCATTTGTTTGATTCACAAGTGTTCATTCTTGACCGATTTCATGCTAGTACAGACGATACTCCTTCTAATAATTGGGTCCTTCTTTGACCTAAAATAAGGTGTTCATTCTTGATCCATTTCATGCTGGTACATACGGTACTCCTTCTGATAATTGGGTCATTCTTTGCCCTAAAATAAGAAACCCAAATTGAACAAATCATTTGCGAATGTTTCCCCCCTTTCATAATAGTAAGGTAGATGACACACTGAATCGAAAAGACCAATTCTGAAGGTAGAACACATTGCAACACGATGCATGAACCTCGAGGCAATATTGAAGGATGGGACAAACGGAGTCATTGTTGATCCGAAGCTTCGATCTGGAAAATTCAGTCACAAGAATGGATTTCTTAATTATTTCCACACAAAAATTTCAAAGGCTAAACTAGGCTCATACTTCAGGTTAGAGAGGGCCACGGAAGTAGAGGGGTGGTTACCACCATCGAAGTGGTGAGAGAAGGGAGAGGTGGCCGTCGTCACCACCGAAGTGGTCGGTGGCGGGAGGGATGGCCGGAGCGGCCTGTGACGCTGTCGGGAATGTGGAGCTAAAGAGTTAGAGATTGCTTTGTTTTACTTATTTTCCTTAAGGCATTGAATGCCTCTCGCTAACCAAATTGTCAATTAGCGAAAATGAGGATAAAAGAAAGCAGTCAATTATGATATTTTGACCATTGTTAATCTTTGTGTACGATGTGATGTTTGACAAATCAGGATGGTTATATGACGATCAAATGCCGCACAGCTCCTGTCTTGAAGTTTGTCAACGAAGCAAACATTTGATTCGGTTTTCAGGAACATATCAAAAGGCGACCTGATTGCAGCTCATGGGGCTGCACACCCCGCGAGCAGCAAGCACGATAGAAACAAACGAGACGTGCAACAGCGCGGCCGTCCGAACAATACTCAATTTCGTGACGGCTGGTTCGTTTCGTGCGCGAAGCAGCCGGTGGGGGGGGGGGGGGGGGGGGGGGGGGGGTACGTGGCTCCACGCGTGGCGCGACACTGCCACGCCGCGCGCCGAGGTGGGCGACGTCGGGAATCTTCAGGCCCTCGGATAAAACCATGCATCGTCCGTCCCTAGTATCTATCTCATCTCGCTCCCACAACCAAACTAGAAGCGCTCATCCTATCCATCCAACTACCGTCACGTACGTACTCTACCGTACTTGTCCCCGAGATACCCGACGTGACAGGCTCAACTTTGCACGACCATGCAGTCCGTTCGTCTCACCGCGACGGCCGTCCGGCCACCGTCGCGTGTCCTCCCGCGCGCGCTGGCTCCGGCCGAAATGCTTCAGGTGGGCCGTGGCCGTGCCGCGACGTGCACCACGAGGGCGCTCCGCGTGCAGTGCGGTGGCAGGGCGGAGCCGGTGGAGACGCGCAAGGAGGACGGGCCCGTGCCTCAGGAGGAGTACGAGGTGCTGGCGCCGGAGCAACTGGAGTTGCTGGAGGACGAGGCCATGGCCGGGGAAGATGAGGGCCGCAGTCCCACGGACTACGACCGCCGCGCGCACATCTTCGAGGAGAGCTCCAGGGTGTTCCGGGCCCTCAAGGAGCGCCGTGACGACGCCGGTGCTGCCGCGACGCGCCACGGCTGAAACAGCACGCTCCATTCCTAATTTCCTGATCATAGTATACCTAGCCATCACGTGTTTCTCATGTACCTAGGCTGGTCACTGTATGGAGGTTTCTTTCACGTCATCGATCTGGTGGAATGAAAACGATTGCTGAAAAAGATGGACGCGATCAAGTGTACACATCCAAGAAGCGGCTTAATGGTACACCAAAGTGCGTTGCCGCGCACACAACCGTGACTCAGATGGCCTACCCAACTCGCAACTCTCATTATCCGTACCTAAGTGTTGTAGAATCTTGCCTCGTCTTTCCACCCAAAAAAAAAAGAATTTTGCCTCCGTCTGGAAAAGAAACGAGAAACTCCAATGGCATTTCCTCTTTTGTCTCTCAATGCTTTATGAAAAAGGCCACGGTATTGCTCACTGCTGAATGCTGATGCTGCCGTTTGTCTCTGAAATACAATATGCAGTTCGACAGTACATCATTATGTTGCAACTTGTCTCGATGACATACCGACGTCGCTTCAGTTTATTGTTTTGCTCTCGTGCATGTGTGTGGTTCTTAATCTTACTTGTCGACCTTACTTGCTTAAGTGTTGTGTTGCTAATGCCTTGCATTTTCAGGTCGTGCCATTATTTTGTTATATACTGAGTCTCAACCGCATATCTCAACGCTCACAACCGTATACTACTCCTTTCGGTCATTTTCTTTATTTTGCATATAAAATTTATCTAAAGTATATTTTTATAAAGTTTAATTGAATTTATAAAAATGTATCAATACTTACAATATAAACTTAACATCACTATATAGATCATGAATTTATTTTATATTATACTTTCTCCATTTTAAGATGTGGATGTATCTAACTTAGTTTTACAACTAGATACATCCATATCTAATTTTATTGTGATACTTATTTCTGAATGAAAGAAATATAATTTTAATATTATAGATATTAACATTTTTTAATAGATATATGATAAAATTGAATATAATTATATTTCAAATAAATGTTATAGAAAAATATTTAGAAGGCCAAGATTTTTGCGGTAGGGTAAACACACTTTATGGGCCTGATGATACTTTTGTCAAGAAAAAGGGCTCAAAATCGTGTGTTATTATTAGCAGCCGTTCACACTCATGTATTGATTTACATGGGCCGGGCCAATTCTAATTTATTTACTTTAAAATTGTTTTGCGGTTTATATTTTTCACGTTCCTCTTCATTTTATTTATATCATAGTTATCTGAATTTTAATTGTTTTCCATCATTTTTCATCGGATTTTCATATTTATGATTAGTCTATTTGTAGAAAGTGGAAAAAGATATGGATGTCCTTTCCTAATTATGACATGCATATGCATGTATGCATTTGAGAAAAATATATATATCATAAACTTTTAACTATTTTACAAATTCAAAATGTATTATATTTCAGATCACCCTTTTATGTAAAACTCATTTTCAACATTAAATCAATATGATGAAACCTTCAAAATTAAATCTTACTCCCTCAGGTTTGCATATAAGATTTTCCCGAGTGTGTTGTTATATTTTAATGATTTTGAAGGGTAATTTTTTTATTAGGCTGTAATATACAAGTTTCAAGATGTAGTATGTAAGTCACGGAATTGTTCATATTGGCATGAAAATGTTTCCACAATATTCTTCGACTTCTGTGCTCCTCGACTATACTCCCATCTGTAGTTGTCACACTCTCCTCACCCAGATGTGTTTTCATTAAGCAAAATAAATCACCATGGTAACAGATAAATTTTTTAGTAAAATGTTTATACCCGACTTTATAAATAAAGCCATGACGGCAGAGTTTAACAACTTAAGGGACGATTAACAAGTCAACGACCGATAACCAAACACAAGACGTTCAGTTCCGTACAAGGCCAAAGCCAACAAACGGCACGCAGGCCAGCTACCTACGACCCAACAAAATCAAGGATTAAATTTATTCCGAGTTTTCCAGGGCACCCAACAAGCCGCAGAAAAACAAACCCAAAAGAGGCGTTGGGTCTTGGGTGCAAGCGACCTTACCAGAACCCTAACTTCCCCAAACGATCTCGGGGCCCAAAGCACACCCAACCAGGATCAAATGCAACTCCAAAAGAAAAGGGCGAGGTTACAGTGAAAGAAAATGTGAGAGGCATTTTCTCTAGCGCCACACGCCGCACAGAGGTCAGAACGAGTGTTGTTCCGCTTTCGAATCTGAACGGACGTTGGAAGTTTGTCCAGAAGGGCTTGCCAAATAATTTTTTTGATTTTAGGAGGAATTTTGGCCTTCCAAATTGGAGAGAACCGGAATGAGACGGCACCTCCACGAAGGGCAATGTAGAGAGACTTGACCGAGAGCATTCCCGAGGCGGTGAGCTGCCAGATAACCTCATCTTTTCCCTCTAAGAGCGTAGGTAGAAGGGCAACAAGGCAGTGCCAATCAGCCAACTCTTCAGGCGAGATAAGACGGCGGAAACTCAAGTCCCACCCAGATCGAGCCAACTCCGAGATGGATATGGACGGATCGCCACAGAAGGCAAACAAGGTCGGAAATCTCTCCGACAACCGGCCTACCGGGGACCAGAGGTCCAACCAAAACCGCACAGAGGCACCGTCCCGAACAACAAAACGAACATAGGAGCGGAACGTATCCCTCAGCTTTATTAAAGTACGCCAAAACTGGGAGCCCCTCAAGGCACTCGCGAACAAGGGGGAAGAGGCAGGGAAGTATTTAGCCTTGAGGATCAACAACCAAAGGGCAGAATCCGGATAGGTACAGATCTTCCACCGCCATTTTACCATGAGGCAAATGTTCATTGTGTTCGTTTCAATGGTGCCCAGGCCTCCGACCTTCTTAGGTTTGCAGATCTCCCTCCATTTCACTAGCCGATACTTCTGTTTATTATCTGCCAAATACCAGAAGAAGTTTCGCCGATGAGTATCGATGGAATCATGGGACACACCAGGTAAAAGGTAAAAGCCCATGGTATACGTAGGCAAAGAGGACAGACAAGCATTAATAAGGCACACTTTGGCAGCCTAGGAGTGGTGCCTACCACGCCAGGGAAGCAACCTGGTACCCACTTTGGCAACCACAGGACGAAAGTGTTTGGACGAAATAACGTCCGGGGAGATAGCAATTCCCAAATACTTCAAAGGAAAAGAGCCCAGCGAGCAGTTCATGAGGTCAACAGCCCGTCTAGCCGCCTCAGGGGAGCAACCGATTACAATTAGCTCGCTCTTAGCAAAATTAATCTTCAGCCCCGACAAGGCTACCAAGCAGAGGAGTAGGAACTTCAAGTTTCCAAGGCATAAGTCATTATTTTCAACCAAGATAATAGTATCATCAGCTTATTGTAGGTGAGGTAAACCGTCTTGGATAAGGTGGGAGGCCACAGGGGTGATGTGGCCTGCGAATGCCACACGATCAAGGATACGAGACAAAGTTTCAGCAACGAAATTGAACAGTAAGGGGAGATAGGATCACCTTGACGAAGGCCACGACCATTCGCAAAGTAATCCCCAACAGTGCCATTGATCGAGACCGCGGTGTGCCCACCTGAGACCAGCTCGAGAATACGATAGACGTAGCCACCATCAAAACCTTTTGCCCTAAGCACATCAGCAAGAAAGGTCCAGCTGACACAGTCATACGCATTTTCAAAGTCGAGCTTAAGGATGATTGCATTCGCTTAGGTCCATTTAAGATCGTGAACAATCTCGTGAAAACAAGCAATATCGTCAAGGATAAAACGGCCCTTAATGAAAGCAGACTAGGAGGGACTAATAACCCTATGGGAAATCGGGGAGAGGTGAGCCGCGAAAGCTTTAGACGGGAATTTCGCAACATTGTTAATAAGAGCGATTGGTCTAAACAACTTAATCGAATCAGCCCCTTTGACTTTAGGTATAAGAGAAAGCACCGCATAATTAAGTCTGGAGATATCAACCGTACCAAAGAAAAAAACCAATATAGATGGCATAAAGGAGATGTTCACCGAGGGCCAGAACTTTTGGAAGAAGGTAATCGGGAACCATCCGGGCCGGGGGCAGGGTTGGCTTTGGAAGAGGCCACAACCCAATCAATCCCCTCATGGGACAAAGGAATCATAAGAGCAGCGTTTTCGGCCTCTGTAATCAGCTGGTTATGGGACCAGAACTCAGGAGACAAGGAAAGATCCGAGGGGGGTTGAGCCGCAAGCAGCGAAGAGTAGAAGGAGGAGACGTGAGTAGCAATAATACCAGGGTCCGCGCAAATTTTCCCGTCAATCAGAAGACGAGATATGAAACAGCGGCAACGACGACCGTTCGCAATAGCAATGAAGTAGCTGGTGAGAGAGTCCCCTTTCAGGATCCAGGAAATAGAGCCACGTTGCCTCCAATAAGTTTCATCAGCCCTATAAAGGTTCATAAGAGAGCCCTCCAAATCATATCTCAAGGCCCAGCCACCTTCATCCAACCCGACCGAGTCTGCTAACGAATCCAACGTTTTGATCTGCCCAAGCAGAGCCACTTTATCAGCCTTGACCAAATTCGCATGATTGGACGCCCACCCACGGAGAAACTGGCGCAACACCCTGGCACAGGAGCGCCAGTCGTCCAAAGGACCAAAGGAACGGTGAGGAGAACTCAAAAACTCAATGATTTTGGTCGAAAGCACATGGTGAAAGCCGTCAACTTCCAGCCACGGGGAATCAAACCGGAAACGATGCGAAGGCACAAAGGCGTTGCAACCCGAGTCTAACACCAGGGGGGTGTGGTCCGAGCCAACAAAAGGGATAGCGAACATGGAGGAACGAGGAAACGCCTGGTCCCACCGCGGGCACACAAAGACCCTATCCAACACTTATCAGACCGGATCAAGTTGATGGTTAGACCAGGTAAACCTGGTACCCGACCTATCAAGTTCCCGAAGTGCCGCCGCAGCCACAAACGAATTAAACAAATTGGCACGATGCCAAGAGAAGATATAGGAAGATTTATCCAATGGGGAACGCAAAAGATTAAAATTTCCACCAATGAGAACCGGCAACGTCGACTGCGAGAGTTTAAGGGAGAGAGAGTCGAGGAATCTAGACGAGGGCGAATGATCAGCCGGTCCATAGACACAAATAAGTTCCCAGGGCACATTAGAGACTCTCGAAGTAACGTGGACAGAGACAAAAAAAGTCACCCAAGGTCACCCAATCAACATCAAAAAGATCATGGCAAACCCCCACAAGGATACCTCTCGCAGAATCGACCGCAGAAAGCCAGTGCCAAGAAAATCTCGTACCGCCAAAAGCGTTGAAATTAGTAGGGGCGAAGGTTTCTTTTTTAGTTTCTTTGAGACAAATGGTATCAATATGTTCCTGTCTAATAAGCTCACGGAGCTGGTTACGACGCCCTCTAGCGCCAAAACCCCTAATATTCCAAAAGAGAACTCTCATCTAGCCGAAAGATTCCTAATGCGCAGGCTAGATCTGCGTGGCAGCACCGAGGCCTTACTCTTCCTAGCTCTGGATCGTTTCTCCGAACAAAGGGGGGGCTGGCCACTACCAGCGCCTCCAGAGGCTGAAACCCGCGAAGGGGAAGGGAGAACAGATGAAGTCATCGAAGGTAATGGTGTCGGGGTCGGGGCAAGCCTACAAGCAGCAGCTTTGGCCAAGGCGGCATGTGCCATCTCATTAGCCCACAAAACTAAAAGCATCGCGGAAGCGGAGCAGAAGCCAGAGGCCAGACTAATCCCAGAATCCATCGCAACATTAACAAAATGCGAATCAGGGTAATCAGAAAGGAGGGGAGCGAAGCGTACTAGCACCAGCCACCAGATCATCGCGAGCCGCCTTGCGACGCTCAGCCCATTCAAGGATAGGGATGCCATCAGCGACGCGACGGCCCTTCCTGGCGGTAGAGAGCGGGGTATTGATCGGCGTGGAAAGAGATTGCGCGGATATGGCCGGCTGAGGGGAGGGCTAGTTCATGTCTGCCTCCCCCATGTCCGCGTCCAAGGATTGAAAGAGACCCACCGAGGAGCCCTTGGAAGCCGCCGCCTTGCATGCCTGAGCCCTCACCGAGGTCTTCTTCACAGTCTTGCGGGGACGGGAGTGAGGGACAAGCATATCTTCATCAATGTCGGACAACGTGGGAGAACAAGCCCGGGTGGGGCGGTTGGAGCAGACGATAGAGGTCACAGGCGACTTGGCAGGGGTAGCATCAGCAGGTGCAGTCACTCGGGCGATCGGGGGAACCACCGCGGCAGGTTGAGAGCGAGAAGCAGGAATCTGAGAGGCACCCCCTTTGCCGCCGCCATAGCCCGGGGGAGCCCTGTTAGGGTAGAGGCACTGGATGTTGGGGCCCAGATCTTCCCATTCATTAACAGGGAACGGCTCCCCGGTAGCCTCGCTGGCACTGAAGGATGAGCCATCAGGATTCTGGCCAGCCGGTGGCGGGGGGGAGGCGGCGGTGGAGGGGCGTCCTCATGAGCATCTAGGGCAACTTCCACACGGACCTTGATGCGATACGCCTTCCGGGAGGGGACGAACTCCACAAGCCCACGAACAACCGATGGGTTTCGGAGGGAGAGCAGCATACGGATCAGGCCATGACGAGGAAGCGACTCCAGATCCACCGAGACTGGAGCGCCGATGAGTTCCCCAAAGGCTAGAAGGATAGATTCACTGCGCATCCCGGATGGACCTCATCAAGCAGGACCCAATCGTCGACTAGAGAGCCAAAAGAACGGTCCACATCCACTGCTTCCCTCACAGAGATGGCCGTCTGAAACAACGGGAGGGTGAAGCTCGCACTCCTGGCGACCATAAGAAGACTCTCTCTCGAGGGAAAGACCACACCAAACTCAGAATCCGAAAGCTTTTCCAATTGTCAGTCACAGTTCTCGAGCCCCATTCTTGCAGCTCAGCCGCCATGGTCTCAAGAGAAACCACCCCGTCCAGGACGGATATGACAGCAGTGTATTGGACCTGGGGTGTGGCCACCACCGCACCCCCTCCACCAATCATGCCAAAGAATCCGCGGCCCGGGAGGCCCATCCCAAAGTGCTTCAGAACAGGAGGCGGCGAACGCAAATGGCAATCCACAGTTAGGTGAACCTCAGCACGACAAATGAGACAGAACGGGGGCGCCTTGCATTAAGATTGGAAGTGATTGGGACGGTGGCAAGCAAAGCAGGTGATTTTACCCATGGAGCCGGAGGAAGGAGCGCCCACCGGTGGGGAGGGTAGGATCCCTTCACCAGATCCATATCTAGATCCGAAAGCCCCATCTCTGGCGCCAAACTTTCGCTTGTTGGAGTTGAAATGACGCACACCGCCTTGGTTGAAGCCGCGTCCTCCATACGAGCCGAACCTGCCGCGGTCAACTCCACCCGAAGGAGGAGGAGGCCGCCCTCCCGGCTGGGAGGAGGTGGGCACGCCCTGAGGAGGCGGCGGAGGAGGAGGAGGAGGCGGGGCAGAGCGAGACGAAGCGGCCGCCGCCGCCACGTCCCAAGGGTCAGGTCGGGAATCACCACCGGCCCCCGACCCGGCCGGATCAGCGTTCCAGGCCGGGGAGGGCCCAGATCTGGCGTATCCCGCCGCCGGCCCCGTGGTGCGCACCTCCCTTTCGCGCTCCAGGCGGGCTCGGAGCGAAGCCTCCAACTCCTGGCCCTCCTTGTCGCCACCCACAGCCGGGGAAGGGGAGCGAGAGGAGGACATGTATACCGCAGCAGCGAACGATGATGCGAGAGGAGAGGGAGGACGAAGCAGGCGGAATTGACGAAGAGGAGTGGGGGAGAGGAGAGAGCTCCGCACGTCGCGAGGAGCAGCTGGGAACCCTAAAGAGATATCTAGGGTTCCACGGCGGATCCAGATATACCCAGCACGGATAGGGGGGTCGGGGCCGGGGGGTGTAAGTGGGCCTCGGCCCAGGTGGGACGTACGATTGGGACACCACCAGCGGAGGGAATTCGCACTCAGAGAAAACAAAAGACACTAGCCCACTAGGCCCAGGTGCCCCCCCTGAGGCCCAAGGTCCGACACCACCCACGAGACCAGATCTAGGGTTCCCACAGGGCGAGCAAACTCCGGCGACGGCGGAGACCCAGCCAACGAGCCAATCCCCAGATCCGAACCCACAGAAGCCGACGCCGGCGAGTCCGGAGAAACTGGACCCGTGCCCAGGGAGCTCACCAGCAAACCAGAAGTCCCAGCGAAGCAAGACCGACCAGAACGCGCAGCCCAGCGACGATCGCCCACCAGCGACCAACCCGGTTCAGCAGCCGCGCAGATCCCTTCCCGGCGGCCACGGCCTCCCGGGGCAAACTTACGGCAGCGCATCGGCCGCACTGGAGCCAGAGACAGGTCATCAGCCAACACAGGGGCGCCCTCTTCTTCATCAGAATCGGGAGACTCCGCCAGCGCCCAGAAACGACCACCAGAGAAGGGAATCCGGGAGCAGTCCATGTCCACCCGCGAGGAGAAGGTCGAGGGATGGTCGGAGAGCCTCTCCACCGGCGAGTGCGAGGAGGGGGATGGCAGCCCCGACTGGGCCGCAGCTGCGGCACCGGCGGGAAGGATGGAGGAGGGGAGGGGGTTCGGGGAGAGAGCGGCAGGGGACAGAAGGGGAGGGAGGAGAGGATCCATCCTCCTAGTGGTTCTCACTATCCAATCTAATCTAGAAAAACCGCTGGTAACAGATAATGAGATAATATTGATTGTTCCTACAAAACTTGGTCATTGTGAACAAGCAACGCAAAATCTTGCTTCCAAGCTCAAATAAAGTTTTAAAAAAACCTTCATCGGCATGAGGCTCAAGTTCACATCGATCTCTCATGTTTTTTAATGTATTCTCTCATGGTGGCAACCTCAATACACTAGGAACTGATGCCATTTTCATTGATTTCTTGCACCATCGTGGTTGAGTTGTGGCGTGCAACACTGACGAAGCTCAGCAAGCTTGAATTACGTGATGTGGCATGTCCCTGGCGCATTGCAAGCAATCATGAATCGTAAAGTCTACCCTCTCGTTCAAGATCCTCGTCATTTATTTGATGATGTGAACAAGAAATCTAGCACTATGTTGTCGTCACATTAGGTCAGCATTGCGACAATCAATAGGCGTCGATCTTATCTTGGTCGATGCTGGTCTAGCCCATGGAATAACCGAACTTCCTCGTTTTGTGCCTTGTTCGCCACCATATTTGCCAGCCATGCACGTGACCATCCATCAAATGCAGTGATATTTCTATGTTGGCGAGGAAGCCTCTGCCACTTCATATCTATGTGACAGGGTTGCATATTGATGAGTGAATTTTAACATCACTTTTAAATCTTATTCTAATATAAAAAAAACCCTCATATTATATCCATCTAACAATTTCCATGTCCATAATGCATAGTTTCCGGTCTTTACTCATTTTATCAAGTTCATTTCATAATTTTTAGTTTATTAGTTTTGCTTTCTTTTATTGTCTTTGTAGATGTATTTACATGTTCATGGACTTGGCACATAAAAGGGACCAAGTCAGTGTCAAACCGAAGAAGTTCCAACCATCAGATTTGGGAAACTTTGATATTATACATTTTTTAAGTGTCAAAATTGCATATTGTTGGTGTATCGTATTTTTTGAGATGAATCCTGCAAGTCTAAAAATGTCAAAATATGAGTTTGCATGAAGAAATGACAACCAAAACACAAAATTCCACCCATATTTCATAAGAAAAAAGGGGTGTGGTAAGAATGTGGTTAGGCGTACCAACCTCCAAAAGTTTTGAAATTGGCCATAACTTTCACTATCCTTCAATGATTTCGTTACACTACTAGGAGAAAGGCTAGTAGTAGCACCTCCTTTTGGCTCATCAGTAGCGCCCCCCGGCGCGCTACTGATAGCACGCTACAGCTAACTTGTAGCAGCAGCTGATACGTCTCAAACCTATTTATAATTTCTGCTTGCTCCATGAATGTTTTGTGTGATATTGATATGATCTAGATACACTTTCATACACTATCATATTTGGACTAACCTATTAACTCAGTGCACCCCAGTGCCAGTTTCTATTTTTTGTGTGATAACTTGTTGTAGTTTCTTATGTTAAGCATTAAATTGTTGCTATTGCACCCACACTTGATTGTCCTATTATCTTTTTGAAATCTCCAACTCGTATTCCGGAGAATTGTGCTCTTATTGAGGCTCAATGTGACGGGTTGCATTTATCTTATGATCCAAAAAACCGTGTTGAAAATAATACACGTGTGCTTGTAGGTCATGAACAATATGATTTATGTGATAGTTATATTCTTGATGTTGTTCATTCTTGATGCCTAGCTTAAAGGCGTAAAAGAAAGCGCTTGTTCGAAGGCAACCCAAGATGTTATTTGCTGGCGTGGAAGTGATAATGGCTTCTCTCCCTTCGTTGGTTACCCCAAGTGGAAGGTAAGATGTAGGATAGCAACAAATTTCCCCTATGTATAGGATAGGGTTTGTCTCCCGTAGGACTCCGAAAATGATAAGTAGGTGGTGAAGTGAACAATGGCGCCGTTCACAACCTCAGGGTTGCTTACTTCACCTGGACCTGCACACGACACAAATAACTTTGCTCCCAAAGAAGTTCAAAGAGGTTGTCAATCTCTCCGGTCTTGTTGTTTACAAAGGATCAAACACAAGGGATAATGATAATGATAGAAACTGAAAGTAAAAGCTAGAAAATAAATGAGCGTGTAAACAATGGTGAGAATATGGACCGGGGTCCCGTGATGTTCACTAGTGATGTCTCTCTCCCAAAAGACGATAAAACTGCTATGCGAGGTAAACAAATTACAGATAGTCAATTGACAGGATTATAAACGCACCGCAATGCTAACTATGCTACAAAAGAAAGGAAGAGGCTCAAAAGCATGGGCAGCACGCCAAAATAAGTAGACCGAAATCCATCTGCATCTACTACTAATCATCCACCTTGAGATATCTATCCAGAACATCTCGCTGGTATTAAGTTGCGAGCCCCACACAACGTGTAAACCCAAAGCAACAGACAACTGCATTAAAAAGAACTTTGTGTAAAGTAAACAATCCTTGCAACCGCGGTCACAAGCACCGTTGTTTTCCCCCTTGTGGCCACAACACATCCCCTAGACTCATGTTTCTGTCACTCAAGTGTGTCATCAGGGGGCATGTACCCACAACCGAGCATAACTTTCCCTCTTGGAGTTACCACCTACCACTTGGCCAAAGCAATAAACAGCAACAGAGAACATGCAAGAATTACTTCGGAACAAATATACAAAAGATAAGAACCAATTATATTACTCTATCACAATCTGAACATAATCTCATGATCCATCAGGTCCCATCAAACTCAGCATAGCAAAAGCAGAAATATTACATATGTGCCTCAATCATGTAGGGCAACTCACGAGGTCTAAACCATAAAGAACAAAGAGAGGAGGAGAACATCACATAGCTACTGATCACGAACCCATGGTCCAAAGGAAACTACTCACGGCACATCCAGGAAGCGTCCATGGTGGAGGAGAAGCTCCCGGAGGTCGATCCTCCCTCCGGAAGGGTACCGGGAAGGGTCCTAACGGTGCTTCCGATCTTGGAAGCGCGGTGACGGCGGAACAGAGGCGAGATCGCGAAAAAGGGTTCTGTCTTCGGAGGTTTCCCGTGACGGAGATTAAATATGCGAAGGGGGCAACCAGGGGGGCCACCAGGGTTCCAGGTGCCCCCTGGCCGCGCCAGGTGGCCTCCTGGGCACCTGGTGGTTGCCTCCTGGCCCTCCTACGGGGCTCTGAAAGCTTTCGGTACGCTAATTTTTTTATTTGATTTTCCCGGATTTTTTGAGAACTTTTTATATGGGGAAAACTGAAATAGAAAAACAGCAGAAAACAGAAACTGGCACTGGGATGCACTGAGTTAATAGGTTAGTCCAAATATGATCAAAAGTGTATAAAAGTGTATCTAGATCATAGCAATATCACACAAAACATGCATGGAGCGAGCAGAAATTATCGATACATTTGGGACGTATCAACATCCCCAAGCTTAATTCTTGCTCGTCCTCAAGTAGGTAAATGATAACAAGCATAATTTATGTGGTTACATGCTAGCAACCATATAAGAACTTTGAAAAGTAAAGCAATCAAGGTATGTGATTCAATTCAAGTGATAACATTCAAGAGTCTATATTAACATTGAAACAAGCAACGAAAGAACATTAGCTGCAAGAGCTCTCGCTGTCCGTGACTCGAATGTCTCCAAATGGTGTTTGCGTGCAAGAAGAGGGATAGGGAATACGAGAAAACATGTTTTTTTGTGTTGAGAACTCAATCTGATAAAATTTCACACTTGGTCTTCTTTGTAATCTTATCTTGACTCGTCCCCAAACTACTAGCCAGGTACAAGTCAATTTGATCCACTCCCTTTCAATATTTTGAGCACTCATGCAATGGATGAGCATAAGCACGAGAGTTGACACTTAGGATGGCAAAGAGAGAAATATGGTGGAGGAGGAAGACAAAAAAGGTGAGAAGGGCTCACATCAATGAGGACAATCATAGGCGAGAAGGGAAAATGATAGATATGATGTGAGGAGTAGGGATTGCCATGCAACGGATGCACATATGAGCTGAAAAGCTCTCCGATGGAACTAGTGGGGGTGCATCTAACTTGCTCCCTCATGAATACCTAGAGCTCTTTTGAGGAGGCTCATCCTTGGAATATGATAGCCAAGTTCTATAGTGTGAAGGTCCCCACATAGCTATATGCATGAATGATCATCTCTATGGAGTACAAGGATAAGAGGGAGTACTAGTGTGGATCTTTCAAAAGGATAGTAGTGTTGCCCCTTTCTCTCTTTTTATTTTATTTTTCTCTTTTTTCTATTTTTTGGTATTTTTTTGGTGGCCTCAATGGCTCTTTCTATTTGACTCTCATTTTTCTTCTTTGGCATCTTTTATTTTGTCCACTTTGGGATCTTTTCCTCACTTAAGGGCAACACTCTAATTTACAAGAGGTTATAGAAGATCTTTCACACTTTACAAGGTACTCAAATCATAAAGAAGATGTAGCTATCATGATGTATGCAATGTATGCCTCTGCCAGTGTAGCAGGAACATGTATGAATTAAGATCAAGTCATGAAGAGGTGGATGTTGCATGACAATATATCTCGGAAAGGCTATGGAAATGCCTTGATAGGTAGGTATGGTGGCTGTTTTGAGGAAAGATATAAGGAGGTTTATGATGAAAGAGTGTATCATGGCAAGGGTTTGGATGTACCGGCGAATGTGGACGCCAACTCTCGGAGTGAGAAGAGGGCAATGCACGGTACGGAAGATGCTAGCAAAATATGAGGAGGTGGAAGTGTCAACTTTCAATACTTACATTAGTCCGAAGAACTCATGCACTTATTATCGGTAACTCTCAATCTAATAAGGAGGTTCACAAAGAGACAAGTACCCCAAGGAGGAGTGTATGGGGGTTTGGTTATCGTTGCACATCCTCGACTCATGGTACATGAGTGTACTCTAATATCCGATCCCTCCAAAGATTAGCGATGCATCTAGTAGCTAGAGTTCTCAACTAGTTTTGTAGGTTTTTGAAAATAAACACGGATTTCCCAAGATAAGACACCTATCACTAATAGGCTAGAGCTCTTGACACCAAAAGTTCAAACATTACTCACATCAATACCTCAAAACTATTGCAAGTTACTACTAAAATTAAATAGCAACCTCAATTATCTACTCTCAAGACAAGACACAACTCAGTGCAACAACCAACTCTCTTAACAAGATAAACATGAAAACTAAAGAGAGTTCTAGAAACAAACTAAACAAAAGCCAAGGCTCTTTCTAAAGACAAACTAAAACTAAAACTAAATATGGCAGTAGCTACGAAAAGATAAAGAACACACAACAACAAAAAGATAGGCATGAAGAATCCTATGATGTGTTCTAGATTTTGAAAGTGGAGCGTGTTTCTCTCCCCCACAAAGTAATACGGGGTCTAACTTGTTATGAACAGAAAGAAAAGCCAAAGAAAACTAAAATTAAAACCTAAGAGCGAGACGCTCCAAGCATAGCACATAACGCATGAAGTGATAAAAATATAGTGAGACGAAGGACAAACTGATGATTGTTGATGGAGAAGGGGATGCACGGGGGCATCCCCAAGCTCATACGCTTGAGTCTCCTTGAATATTTATTGGGTATGCATGGGGGCATCCCCAATCTAGAGCGCTTGACACTCCTGGATCTTCTTTCATCATCTTCCATCAAACACTTGAAAACTCCCTTCATACATAACTCATCATAAGCTGATTAGAGAGGTTAGTACCCTTAATAAAATAATTTTTCCCCACTGGATATAAAGATATTATTGAAGAGCTAATGTTTCTCACGATTTCCAAAAGGTTTTTGCAAAGAAAAATCAAGCTTAAGGTTTGCAAAAGTAAGGAGAGACAAAACGTGGAAGAATCTGTGAAAAACAGAACAACAGGTAGTAAAGAATTTTTTAGGGGTACTTCTGCAACTCAAATAAAAAAACTCAGAACATACGAAAGTTCCAAGATTGTATATATCATGCTGTGTAAAAAATTCAGCTCAAAAACATGAACTGGTGATTTGATCCGATTTTTTCCGTCACGAGGACAGAATCTGTTTTCTGGACATCATGTCACAACTTTTGCTTCCCTTGTCATATGAGGCTATAACTTGGCACAAAGCTTGAAAGTAAAGATACAATGATGTTGCTACAGTAGTAAAAATCATCAATACCACTAAAAAAAGAAGAAAAAACATCTTGGATTGCCTCCCAACAAGCGCTTTCTTTTACGCCTTTAAGCTAGGCATAAAGATTATAAAAGATGCTCACATAAGAATAAGAATTTGAAGCAAAAGAGAGCATCAAGAAGAAAATATGAGACACATTTAAGCCTAACCCACTTCCTATGCATAGGCATCTTATAAGAAAATAAATCAAAGACGCACGAAGAGACAAGCATAGGAAAGTGGATCAAGAACAATTTCAAAACTTTTGACACGAAGAGAGGAGTTTTAGTAATATGGAAGTTTCTACAACCAAACTGCACTCTCTCTAAATAATTTTCAGTAGTATCATGAACAACATAAAAATATAACTATCACATAAGTCATGTTGTTCATGACCTACAAGCACATGTTTATAGTTTTCAACACGATCTTTAGGATTATAAGATAAATGCAACCCATCACATTGAGCCTTGATAAGAGCACAATTCTCCGGAATATGAGTTGGGGATTTCAAAAAGATAGTAGGACAATCAAGTGTGGGTGCAATAGCAAAATTTTCATGCTTAACATGAGGAACTATAGCAAGTTCATCTCCGTAAGCATCATCCATAGTGGCATCATGACCATAAGCATAGAAGGCATCAACTTCATCAAAAAGGGATATTTCAAAGGAATCCATGGGATCATAACACTCATATAAGGTAAGAGTCAAAGAGTTACTCTCATTAGATGGTAGAATTGGATGGCTCCATTATTCCTCCTTTTGTTCGTCACTCTCCTCCTCTTTTTTATCCAAGGAGCTTTCAGGTTCAGCAATTTCTTCTTCCATAGGGTCCTGCAAATATTTAGTCTCTTCCTTTGGGGGAGAGATTCTCTCAAGATGATCAGTAATATAATAATTTTCATCGTAATTTTCCAAAAAATAGTTAAGTATAGCAAGACTCTCAGATTTGTAAGGGGCATCATCAATATTTTTAAGAAGAGAAGTAATTTCATAGGCACCCTTATAAGCAACAAATTATTCTATTTCCTCTGCATCATAAAAATCATAGTTTCTCTTAGCATAAGAAGCTAAGGTTTCATCATCATTGTAATCAAATTGGAAAGCAAGGTGTTTATGCCTCATAAAGCAACAAGATACATCCCTGCAGAAAGATATATTATATATTGAGCACAAGTTTCGAGAAACTCATACAACTGATGTATTTGTTTCCATAAGTGTATCCCCTTTTGAGACAAGCGGTGTTCCTTTTACCACTTTTGTTGATCCTCAGTGAATCCTCCATGACAATAAGATCTGGTTTCAAATAAGTCAGACATTGATTGGCAAGTACGGAACTAGACATACTATATTATTATTTTATGGATTTTTGATAAAGGACACTAACATAAAAACTGAAAGGTAAACTAAGAAGACTAAAAAGTAAAGGTAAAAGGTAGTGGGCAACTCCCCTATCTTATCACTCGGAGTCCCCGGCAACGGCGCCATAAATTTTCTTGATGGCATGGAAGTGATAATGGCTTCTCGCCCTTCGTTGGTTACCCCAAGTGGAAGGTGAGATGTAGGATAGCAGCAAATTTCCCCTATGTAGAGGATAGGGTTTGTCTCCCGTAGGACTCCGGCAATGATAAGTAGGTGGTGAAGTGAACAATGGCGCCGTTCACAACCTCAGGGTTGCTTACTTCACCTGGACCTGCACACGACACAAATAACTTTGATCCCAACGAAGTTCAGAGAGGTTGTCAATCTCTCCAGTCTTGTTGTTTACAAAGGATCAAACACAAGGGATAATGATAATGATAGCAACTGAAACCAAAAGCTAGAAAATAAATGAGCGTGTAAACAATGGTGAGAATATGGACCGGGGTCCCGTGATGTTCACTAGTGATGTCTCTCTCCCAAAAGACGATAAAACTGCTATGCGAGGTAAACAAATTACGGATGGGCAATTGACAGGATTATAAACACACCGCAATGCTAACTATGCTACAAAAGAAAAGAAGAGGCTCAAAATCATGGGTAGCAAGCCAAAATAAGTAGACCGAAATCCATCTGAATCTGCTACTAATCATCCACGTTGAGATATCTATCATCTCGCTTGTATTAAGTTGCGAGCCCCACCCAAAGTGTAAACCCAAAGCAACAGACAACTTCATTAAAAAGAAATTTGCGTAAAGTAAACAATCCTTGCAACCGCGGTTACAAGCATCGTTGTTTTCCCCCTTATGGCCACAACACATCCCCTAGACTCATGTTTCCGTCACTCAAGCGTGTCATCAGGGGGCAACTACCCACCATCGAGCATAATGTTCCCTCTTGGAATTACTACCTACCACTTGGCCAAAGCAATAAACAGCAACGAAGAACATGCAAGAATTACTTCGGAACAAAAATACACAAGATAAGAATCAATTATATTACTCGATCACAATCTGAACATAATCTCATAATCCATCAGATCCCATCAAACTCAGCATAGCAAAAGCAGAAATATTACATATGTTCCTCAATCATGTAGGGCAGCTCACGAGGTCTAAACCATAAAGAACAAAGAGGGGAGGAGAACATCACATAGCTACTGATCACGGACCCATGGTCGAAAGGAAACTACTCATGACACATCCGGGAAGCGTCCATGGTGGACGAGAAGCTCCCGGAGGTCGATCCTCCCTCCGGCAGGGTGCCGGGAAGGGTCCTGACGGTGCTCCCGATCTTGGAAGCACGGCGGCGGCAGAACAGAGGCGAGATCGCGAAAAAGGGTTCTGTCTTCGGAGGTTTCCCATGACGGGGGGGGGGGCAGCCAGGGGGCCACCAGGGTTCCAGTCGGCCACCTGGTCGTGGCCCCCGGGGCCCTCCTTCACAGATTCTGCCACGTTTTGTCTCTCCTTACTTTTGCAAACCTTAAGTTTGCTTTTTCTTTGCAAAAACCTTTTGTAAATCGTGAGAAACAATAGCTCTTCAAGAATATCTTTATATCTAGTGGGGGAAAATTATTTTATTAAGAGTACTAACCTCTCTAATCAGCTTATGATGAGTTATGTATGAAGGACGTTTTCAAGTGTGCGATGGAAGATGATGAAAGAAGATCCAGGAGTGTCAAGCGCTCAAGCTTGGGGATGCCCCCATGCATCCCCAATAAATATTCAAGGAGACTCAAGCGTCTAAGCTTGGGGATGCCCCTGTGCATCCCCTTATGCATCAACAATCATCAGTTTCTCCTTCGTCTCACTATATTTTTATCACTTCATGCGTTATGTGCTATGCTTGGAGCGTCTCGCTCTTAGGTTTTATTTTTAGTTTTCTTTAGATTTTCTTTCTTTTCATAACAAGTTAGACCCTGTATTACTTTGTGGGGGAGAGAAACACGCTCCACTTTAAAAATCTAGAACACATCATAGGATTCTTCATGCCTATCTTTTTGTTGTTGTGTGTTCTTTATCTTTTTGTAGCTACTAGCATCTTTAGTTTTAGTTTTAGTTTGTCTTTAGAAAGAGCCTTGGCTTTTGTTTAGTTTGTTGCTGGAACTCTCTTTAGTTTTCATGTTTATCTTATTAAGAGAGTTGGTTGTTGCACTGAGTTGTGTCTTGTCTTGAAAGTAGGCAATTGAGGTTGCTATTTAATTTTAGTAGTAACTTGCAATAGTTTTGAGGTATTGATGCGAGTAATGTTTGAACTTTTGGTGTCAAGAGCTCTAGCCTATTAGTGATAGGTGTCGTATCTTGGGAAATCCGTGTTTATTATCAAAAACCTACAAAACTAGTTGAGAAATCTAGCTACTAGATGGATCGCTAATCTTTGGAGGGATCGGATATTAGAGTACACTCATGTACCATGAGTCGAGGATGCGCAAGGATAACCAAACCCCCATACACTCCTCCTCGGGGTACTTGTCTCTTTGTGAACCTCCTTATTAGAGTGAGAGTTACCGATAATAAGTGCATAAATCTTTTTCACTCCACAAGGGTCAAGATCAAATTAATACTTATGGTAAAAAAGATAGGGAAATTCTTGATTATTCAACGTCGAATCGAATCATGTCCAATGGCCATTGGAATTTTATCTATCCTTCTATTTTTCAAGATAATTCAGATTTGTTGGCGAAAAAGCGAAGAAATAGGTTCGTCATTCCATTACAATATCATCAAGAACAAGAGAAAGAACTAATATCCTGTTTTGGGATTTCTATTGAAATCCCCTTTATGGGTGTTTTACGTAGAAATACTATTTTTTCTTATTTTGACGATCCCCGATACAGAAAATATAAAAAGGGTTCCGGAATTGTTAAATTTAGATATAGGAACCTAGTAGAAGAATATAGGACGCGAGAGGAAGACTCAGAAGAGGAATATGAGACCCCGGATACAGGACCCGAGAGGACGAATATGAAACCTCTAAATATGGAATCCGAGACGACGGATATGAAACCTTAGAAGACGAATATGGGAGCCCAGAAAACGAATATGGGAACCCAGAGAACGAATATAGGACCCAAGAGGACGAATATGGAACTCTAAAGGAAGACTCAGAAGACGAATACGGCAGCCCCGGGGAAAGCGCAGAGGACAAATATCTTCGGACTAATGCAAGTATTGAAAGTTGACACTTCCACCTCCTCATATTGGCTAGCCTCTCCCGTGCCGTGCATTGCCTTCTTCTCATTCCGAGAGTTGGCGTCCACCTTCGCCGGTACATCCATACTCTTGGCATGATACGCTCTGTCATCATAAACCTCCTTATATCTTTCCTCAAAACAGCCACCATACCTACCTATCAAGGCATTTCCATAGCCTTTCCGAGATATATTGCCATGCAACATCCACCTCTTCATGACTTGATCTTCATGTCATACATGTTCCTGCTACACTGGCAGAGGCATACATTGCATACATCATGATAGCTACATCTTCTTTATGTTTTGAGTACCTTGTAAAGTGTGAAAGATCTCCTATACCCTCTTGTAAATTAGAGTGTTTCCCTTAAGTGAGGAAAAGATCCCAAAGTGGACAAAATAAAAGATCCCAAAGAGGAAAAATGAAAGTTAAATAGAAAGAGCCATTGAGACCACCAAAAAATACAAAAAAAGAGAAAAAGAGAAAAAAAGAAAAAGAGAGAAAGGGGCGACACTACTATCCTTTTGAAAGATCCACACTAGTACCCCCTCTTATCCTTGTACTCCATAGAGATGATCATACATGAATATAGCTATGTGGGGACCTTCACACTATAGAACTTGGCTTGCATATTCCAAGGATGAGCCTCCTCAAAAGAGCTCTAGGTCTTCATGAGCGAGCAAGTTGGATGCACTCCCACTAGTTCCTTTCACACCCCTTTTTTTTCTTCCTCCTCCACCATATTTCTCTCTTTGCCATCCTAAGTGTCAACTTTCGTGCTTACGCTCATCCATTGCATGAGTTCTCAAAATATCGAAAGGGAGTGGATCAAATTGACTTGTACCTAGCTCGTTCCGTTGGCGTTGGCTGGTATTGTGCCGGTTTTCGCGACGGTGATCGGGTGAAACCCGGTGTCGCAAAGGTCGAGTGTCAGGGTGGCAAGGGTCGGTCTCCGTCCGATACGAGATAAAAGGGGGGAAATAATCGCCAATCGATAAATCACGGATGCAAACACCGCAAACAAATTAGACAATCAAACAATTCACACCGAAAACAAAAATTTTAATATTTGTGATATCTGGGCTGTTACAATACAACACCACCAATAAGGGATCTCGTCCCGAGATCCTGGACGATCTGGGGGAGAGGGGGGGGAGAAAAGAGAGACGACGATCTTAAACACCACCAACAAGGGACTCTGCTCCATGTCGACGTCGAACTTCTGGCGAGATAAATTTCCGCAGAGAGACGACAACGTCGGAAAACGAAACCATCGGGAGATCAAGAGGAAGAACGAAAATTCAAAGAGACGATAAAGGGAAGCATTCTCACCGGGATTGTGAAGATACTGAGAAAGAGGACTGAAGTCAACAGACGACCAAGATGTTTACCCAGAGTCAGAAGAACTAAAGGTACTACAGGATTTCCCAACCTGAGATCGGAATCGAGACAATACGCTGCAAGCAAGGCATTGTAACGGTTCCGAAACTCCACTTACTCGAGATCCTAGAGTTTGAAGGGGATAAGACGAGTGTTAAAACACTTATGTCGCTCGTCCTGACCAGAGCAAGGGTAAGGAGTAAAAAGATTTCTACTCTCCGATAACTAACTTAGTAACTACAAAATAGTTTTTGTTCTAGACTCGACTTCGGCTAGAAAAGGGATCCTACGGTCGGTAAGGCTCTGATACCAAGTTATAAGGCCCGATATGTGGTACTGGTCCATATCTAGATGTTTCCATCCAGATCCGGGGAGGAAGCACATATCGGTCCCACCGCGACATATGACAATGCCATATGGCCCGGATTTCCAATATGATATCACAACATTACAGCTACAAGGATACAACATCTCATACAATCAGCATACAACTGCCTTAATACATTAATGAGCGGAGGGTACATGTCTGAGTACAGACTACATTCAAATGCCTAGTGGCAAAGGTAAAACACACCATTCTCGTAACCACACGGGTCCAGGCTCTCCGTCGGGATCCGCCTAACTAGTCGTCGCCGAGTCTTCGCGAAGGCGTCCAGAAGAAGGGTCGTCGATCTCCTCTGAAGTCCAAGATCGTTTGCATAACGTGCGTAAAAGATACAAGAAAGAGGTGAGCTATATCAAAAGTCTTGTAACTAACTTCTCACGGGTAAGATGGGGGTAGTTGTGAGGTTGCAGACGCACTAGCAATATATGAGTGGCTAACGGTCTATTTTAGAGTAAGATGAGAACCAAGCATTCGATTTGGAATCGCCTCCAACAAGTCTTGCTATCATCTACTTACGCAAACATAACACCTATCCTATCCTTGTCCTCCTCTTCGCATCCCGACGAAGAAGAAGCAGTCAAGGCACACACACGTTGATCAAGTTATATTAAGATTATCCCAGTTGTTGTTGTCTATGAACAAGGAGTAGGTCTCAAGTCGTCCATAACCATGGACACGGCTTCTCGAAAAGATTTAACCCTGCAGGGGTGTACCAACTGCCCATTACAAGGCTCCGCACGCATGCCCATATCTCTCAGTTTCTACCCATCACAAGCAGCCATTTTATGATTTAGTCCCGAGAGATCCGAAACAACAGGTCCCTCTAACTAACAACGCACAAATCCGAGTGGCCCCCGGTGAGTCGACATCCAACTCAAAAGCCGGCCGCACTCTCGAATCGGTCTCTACGGTATGACTCGGGTTTGGATTACCGGTGAATTCTCACATGAGTCTGGGTCCTCAGCCGGCCAGGTTGGACCAATAGGGAAACCATGTCCCCATTGGCCCGGTTTGTTTAAAGAATATCTGCTAGGAGCGACCCGACAGACACACACACGGGTTTCTAATGGTAAAATCAGCTTGGGCCACCACTAGAAATGTTTGAAGCTAGGTAGGTAAGAAAAGGGGACCCCATAAAATCCCACATGCGGTTAGGCATGATCGTCAAGAGACACAATACCCGGAACTTGGGTCCTAGGTGACTCGAATGGAACAAAGCGTTGGGGCGGGATAGCCTAGACCTTCCATCCTTCGTCGAATATAGTCAACATTATAATAATCATATCAGCCAAAATAATATAATAATGTGATAGCCCAATCCAAGGAGTAACAGGATAACGGTTGATAACATCCTAGCATGCATACTAAGCAGTGACTGGGCAGCGAGCAATAGTAACACAGCCGAACAAGGTTTTCTAGGATGTGGAGGACATGGCTATTTGGGTTTATTTGAGAGGCATAAATATGAAGTGGTAGGATCAAGCAATCGTTCTATCCTACACCTAGGCGCGAGTGAGATGAAAGTTATAAGCATGATATATGCTCCCCTTACCGGATGAGACGACGAAACCAAAGGTGTAGTCGATCGCAAGCTCGCAGCGTCTCCGAGAGGTACTCGCGGAAGCACACAAGAAGGAAACACTAGAAAAGGAAATCGACGAGAAAGAATCTATTACTACGAAGAAATCACGAGCAAGCATCAATAAGAGGCAACAGGATACAACGCACTACGGCGTCGTATCTATCGTTGGGAACGGTTACTAACAGGTTAAGTGGAGTACTCGTCACACACGACGATAGGTGAGCAAGGTTGTTAACATGGCATCTCACTCAAGCATGGCATAACACAAAAACATGTCAAGAGGTAAAGCATAAGGTAAACTATCTATGCTAGTCAATTTAAGTGAGGCACAACCTAAACATGGCATATCACTAAGTACCCCACGACAATTTAAGCATTTGGTACTTTTCATCCCTAAACCGTATTTTAGGTTGGTTAACAATAGAAAATAATGGCATAAACACAAAGTACATGAAATTCTAATCAAGTTACATGTAAAGAACGCTCCAAAAGGAGTTACGGTTAAAAAGATACAAGCAAAACAAGTTATGGGCACAATCTGCCAACATCCGGAAGCACACTTTAGAGCAAAAAATAAACAAGCAAAAGGTTGCAAACATGCACAAAAATGATATTCAACTAAAGTATACATGGCAGGCAATTCATGGCAAAAGGAATCATGCAAATATGCATTATGGTTTACTAGTTATAAGCAACACAAAAACTATAAAACATTACTGGTCAAGGACTTAGTAAAAATCAGAAAAACATGACAGAAACTGTTATATTCATGTTGTATAAACAGGAGTCAAACTATATTCAAAAGTGCAGCAACATGACATAGAAATATATGGGCATGGATTAGGCATGATGGTGATCAGGTACAAACAAGAATCAAGGTCATAGGTATCACAGATTAAAATATATTAAGCGTGCAACATGGCATCGGAAAGTTACAGACTTGGAGAAAACAGAGGTGGCTGTCAACAATCAGCAGAATAGCAACTTTGGAGCTAAAAATATCTATGACCAAAAATGTAAACATGACAATGCAATACATATAATGGAAGTAGACATGGTATAGATCAAAATGACATATTGCAATGCTCAATAGGATGCACGGTTAAAAAGATATAGGGCAGCAAAGTAGCAACTTTATATAAACAGCAGCACACTATCAGCAGGATAGCTACTTTGGGTGATGAAATAAACATCATGCAGGAGGCAAATATGACATGTGAATGCATAGCATTGAAGTAGACATGATGCTTAACAGTATGCAACAAGAGTTAATAGCATAGGCCTCATGGATGTGACACAATCATCAATCAAACTTGCAATAAAATAACATCAGCAGCAATTTCCAGAAATTAGCAGCAGTTAACAGTCTGGTGCCCACTTCAACAGTGATTGACAACATCAAGATGGCCTCAAATCAAAAAGCTCACAAAACATGAACTCAAGTACACACAAAACTAAACAATTTTCCTTTTGGGTGCAACGTGATCCGAGCAACAGTTCATTCGCAAACTACAACGCAACGGAATACAGCAGTAATCCTTCCATACTTAGAAAAAATTAATAGCCAGGGAAAAAAAGAAAAGAAAAAAGAAAAAGGCCTCAACCTTGATGGGCTCGGCCCATCTGGCGGCTGGGCTGGGAGGCGTTGGAGGCTGGCTGGGCCGTGGCTAGCCTGGGCCGCCAGGGACGCGGGGTGGGCCGGCCCACACGACGGCGGCGGTTGCCGGATCGGGAGCCCGATCCCGACCCCGGTGAGGCAGGCGGCAGCGGCGGCTGGCCGTCGGAGCAGGGTGGCGCTGAGGGGGTCCAGGAGGCGCGACAACGCCGGATCCGGCCGGATCCGGACGCGGGAGGGGCGGAGACGCGGCGGCGGATTCGGCTTCGGGCGGCGGAGCTCGGGCTCTCCGTCCTCTGCGTCTTCTGTCCATGGCGCGGCAACAACCGGGCTCGGGAAGCGCTGGCGACTTGCGAGGGAGGCGAGAGGGAGAAAATTAGGGGAGAGGAGGAGAAGGAGAGGCGCGGGAGGAGGGCGACCTCATCGGAGGCGCCGGCGTGGTGGCGGCGGCCGGCCGCGGCACGGTGGCTCCACCGGAGGCGGCGGCGAGGCGGGCTGGTTCGGGCCTGGGAAGCTGGTGGAGGCCAGGGTGGATCTGGGCCGTTGGATTGGCCGATCCGACAGTCTAGATCGCTGGAAGGCTAGGGTTGCGAAAATAGACTATTTTTTGGGAAAAGTGGAGGGGGTGGCTGAAATTTTTGGCTAGGGAAACCCTAGAAAGGGGTGGGAGAGTGGTGGTCCTTCTATAGCCCAGGTGGCTGGCAGTTTGCAAAAACATCCCCGGTTTTTCTCGCATGCGCGCGGTGTTTACGTTCCTGACCGCCGGGGGTCCGCAGGACCTCCGATTCGGGTAAAACTTTGAACTGCGCGATCAGCGCGTCGAGCCGGCGGCGTTCACCTCGCGCTGGAACCGTTTCGAGAACACTTTCCGGCGCGCTAGAAAAATATCCCGTTTACTTATTAAACGGGGTTTTCGTTCCGTTGGCGTTGGCTGGTATTGTGCCGGTTTTCGCGACGGTGATCGGGTGAAACCCGGTGTCGCAAAGGTCGAGTGTCAGGGTGGCAAGGGTCGGTCACCGTCCGGTACGAGATAAGCGGGGGGAAATAATCGTCGATCGATAAATCGGGGATGCAAACACCGCAAACAAATCAGACAATCAAACAATTCACACCGAGAACAAAATTTTTAATTTTTGTGAAATCTGGGCTGTTACAACCCCAGTGCCAGTTTATGTTTTTGTCGTTTTTCTATACCAGGTTTCCCCCATATTAAAAATGCTCCAAAAATTCGGGAAAAATCTGATAAAAAATCAGTGCAAGGGAAACTTCCGGAATCACCAAAGTGGGGCCAGAGGGCCACCACCAGGGACCCAGGCAGCCACCTGGCGCGACCTTGGGTCTGGACGCGCCAGGTGGGCGCCTAGACCCCTCGTGCCCCCCCCGGCTGCCCCCTTCGCCTATTTATTACCCATGACGCGAAACCCCCGAAGACAGAACCCTCTTTCGCGATCTCGCCTCTGTTCCGCCGCCGCCGCGCTTCCAAGATCGGGAGCGCCAGCAGACTCCTTCCCGGCACCCTGCCGGAGGGAGGATCGACCTCCTGGAGCTTCCCCTTCACCATGGACGCTTCCCGGATGTGTCGTGAGTAGTTTCCTTTGGACCATGGGTCTGTGATCAGTTGATATGTGATGTTCTCCTCCCCTCTTTGTTCTTCATGGTTTAGACCTCGTGAGCTGCCCTACATGATCGAGGCACATATGTAATTTTCTGCTGTTGTGATGCTGAGTTTGATGGGATGTGATGGATTATGAGATTATGTTCAGATTGTGATAGAGTAATATATTTGGTTCTTATCTTTTATATTTTTGTTCCTAATTCTTGCATGTTCTCCTTTGCTGTTTATTTCTTTGTCCAAGTAGTAGGTAGTAACTCCAAGAGGGAACGTTACGCTCGATTTTGGGTTCATGCCCCCTGATGACACGCTTGAGTGACAGAAACATGACTCTAGGGGATGTATTGTTGCCACAAGGGGAAAAAACGGTGCTGTAACCGCGGTTGCAAGGATTGTTTACTTTATGCACAGTGCTTTTTAATGCAGCTGTGTGTTGCTTTGGGTTTACACTTTGGGTGGGGCTCGCGACTTAATACCAGCGAGATGTTCTGGATAGATATCTCAAGGTGGATAATTAGTAGCAGATGCAGTTGGATTTCGGTCTACTTATTTTGACGTACTGCCTATGCTTTTGACCCTCTTCCTTTCCTTTGTAGCATAGTTAGCATTGCGGTGCACTTATAATCCTGGCAATTTCCCATATGTAATTTGTTTACCTCGCATAGCAGTTTTATCGTCTTTTGGGAGAGAGACATCACTAGTGAACATCATAGGACCCTGGTCCATATTCTCATCATTGTTTACACGCTCATTTACTTTTCTGCTTTTACTTTCAGTGGCTATCATTATCATTATCCCTTGCGTTTTGATCCTTTGTAAACAACAAGACCGGAGAGATTGACAACCTCTCTGAACTTCGTTGGGAGAAAAGTTATTTGTGTCTGTGTGCAGGTGCATGTCAGTTGCGCCGCTAACACCTACTTATCATCTCCGGAGTCCTATTTTTCGATACTCTAAACCTTGGTATCTTCACCGAGGGAAACTTGCCGCTACGCTGCATCTCACCTTCCAGTTGGGGTAACCTACGAAGGGCGATAAGCAATTATCATCTCTCGCGTATCAGCAGCGCGCACGGGCACCCGCTTCTGCTACGTAGGATTAGCAGTAGCACCTCCTGGTGGGGTCGCTACTAATAGCTATAGCGGCAACGCCTTCCTCTGTCAGGCGCTACTAGTAATATTTTTCAATTCTGTTTTATTTCTGCCTATTTTCTCCTATTTGTTTGTACAAATTTCATAGTATAATGCACACAATAGTATCATCAATTTATAGACATACACACCTCAATATCCCATACACAGACAATAGTCTAAATCGATCATCTCATATATATTATCACATGATCATATTATCCAACACAGAGTTTTTTCCTAGTTTAACTTCAATAACAACAAGTACGAAAGCCATAATATCAAACACAAAGATTTTTCCTAGTTTAACTTCGATAACCTAATTGTTCCAATTCACTACTACTAAATATATATAGAACCTAATCAACACGCGAAGGTGAAAGGAAATAAAACCAAAAATAACGTCCATATTCTCCAAGATAGAGAATAGAGAACAACTTGTCTCCAGGTTGTGGTTTCTTCTGTACCCGTATCTTCAACCATGCTTTGATTTGGACATAGCCATCTGATCCACTTTCAATGTAGTAATCATGTGTGAAAGGTTCTGTCCATGGCCGTGCACAAACAATTTGGACTTCTCCTTTCGATATCTGCATCCATCTAGGTGTACAAGCTTGTGGTATCCTCTGTTGAAGAACATACATATTAGTAGCATAGTTAGCAATGGAGTATACTTAATAAGATTACCTTTTTTGACAAGATAGTCTACTGACAGAATGATAAAAATCTTACCAGGCTATTCCATTTAAGCATATAGTCCTCCAACGTAAGGACAAATGGCATGTATGGTCCAAAAGGAGGGCCAGCCTTAAAATAGTTCGCATACGAAGGTAACAATTTGAGAACTTCGATAAATGTGTTTTGTTCAGTCTTACTTAGGTCGAAGCCACCATTATAGAAGGTATTATCAAAAATATTCCGTACTTCTTCGGTGGCAAGAACATAAGATGGCAATTATAAATGAGTTGACAACATTTGGAGGCAAAAAAATAAGTTGTAGAATTAACAAAATTGTTGTTTAACAAACTTATATGAACATCAAACTGGAATCATGTCGCCTAGTTTCATCGAGATTTCATCATCACGAAAAACATTGGAGCCTCGACGGCGACGTCCAAGATCAAATGTTATTTTCATATTATCATAAAATGCATATGTCTTGCATAATGCATCCCATTTTGAACAGCCAAAGAATGTGGCATCTGGTTCATTAAAGATTTTAACCTTAAGACCATAATGTTTCGTCTTAATGTTAACTTCTTTTGTAGTAGTTTCATTGAAATCTTGAATATTGATCTTGTCACAAACGTGGCGTCTTGCAAAGCAAGGGATGCACTAGTTGAATTAGAACAAAATGATACGTTAAATCATAAACTTAAGTCATGCATGCACCATAAGAAGAACATGTTGTCTAAGTTGCATACCTTACGATTTTGGAACCCAGAGGTAAGCGGGAGGAAGAAGTATGTGTTTGCTTCATCCAACACAACATCGTTGCATCGACCCGAGTCGTCGTGACAATACTCGCACTTGGGAGACATTCTCTATGTTCATAATGTATTTTAATCATCGACATTCTAAAAAGAAGGAAAATAATGGTGAACTCTAATAAAATTGCAAAAAAAATAATTTACCAGTGAATGCAACAATAGTATCACTAATAAATTAAATGAGTAATCCAGTTAATGCAACAATAGTAATATATCACTAATACATTAAACGATGTTGGCTCCCTGAGCCGCGGGCGGTGAACACCCAAAGGTAAGGAACTGGTACAAAGTCATAACCCGAATGAGGTCCGTGAAGAATCTGCCAGGTATTCGAGAACCTGGCGTCCAACGCGAGCATGTACCAGCAGACATGCTCGTCCTCCTCCCTCACACGTCGGCGTACCAGCGCCTCGTGGGCCGCCTACCTCTGCACCCTTTGTGGCCCACTCGACCACCACCAAAGAAGCTCCGGGTCGACGACAGGACCCGGATTCCTCACCAAGAGGCGCGCCGCGGAGACCGCCTGCAAGTGCCAGCCAGGGGGAGCCCAGTCCCGAACATTGCCCATCCTATCAAGCAGGTGCTGTCCCCCGCGGTGACGACGGGGATGCGGGCCGGGCATCGTCACCGAGAACTTATATAATATACAAAGTTTTATTAAAATAAGTAAAAGTTTCAATCATCGGCGTTCAAAAAAATAGCAAAAGTAATGATGAAATGAAATTTGATGCCGGAACAAATTATTTTTATTTAGGTTGAGAATCGGGCACCTTCTAGGTCAATAAAAATAGCAAAGGTTATGCACGAATTCACAGAAAAATTGGGCATGATCTTTGCTAATTTTCTTAACATGGGAGTGCCCCATTTCTGAAACGAAACGGAAATTAATCAACATTTCGGCAGAAAGGGGATAATGTTTGTCCCTGCATCACGATAACAACAACAAAAACTTGAGGCATGTCCCCTTCAAAAATATTTATCAACCCAAACTAGTTCTCCTCATTAACAATTAGCTCAAACAAAACATCATTAAGAACAGATTCTACATCTTGCCCAAATTGTGCTAACACTTAACTACCACTCACAACATCATTAAGAACAGATTCTACAACTTGCCCAAATTGTGCTAACATTAAACCAATCTCTCTCTTATAAAATCATATATCTATCTACAATCATCTATCTATATCTATCTATCTATCTATCTAAAATCATCTATCTATCTATCCATCTATCAATCTATTCATCTATCCATCTATCAATCTAATCATCTATCTATATATATATCAATCCATCTATCCATCTATCTATCTATCTATCCATTTATCTATCTATCTAAAATCAATGAAGGGGAGGGGGAGCAAGGAATCAACCTAGTGTGCACGGCCGGGAGCTGCGGGTCGAGGTGGCGGCAGGCCCGGGCGGCTGGTCGGGGCAGTGAGTCGAGGCGACGGGCCAGGGCGGCGAGTCGGGACGGCGGGTCGGGGCGACGGTGAAGGAGCGGGGCGGCGGCGCGGTGAGAGAGAGAGAGAGAGTGAGTGAGAGAGAGTGAGTGAGAGTGGGAGGGGGCGTGCGGTTCGCTATAAGAACAATAGCAGCAGCGCCCCTCCTGGTGACGCGCTTCTGCTATGTGCGGACCGTTGGGTCCACGTTAGCAGTAGTGCGCGACATGAGCGGGCGCTACTACTATTGTGGTAGTGGTAGCGGGCGTCTGTGGCAGGCGATACTACTACAACTTGTCAGCTAAGTTTTGTGGGGACCACATTTACAAGTAGCGACCCACCTTGAGGGGCGCTACTGCTATAGGCCTAGCAGTAGCGCGTCTGGGAAGCAGGCGCTACTCCTAATTAACAGTAGCGCCCCTCCAGTAAGGGCGTTACTATTAAGCCTCTATCTATAAGCTTTTTCCTAGTAGTGTTATAGTATATTCCTTCTCGTTCCTTGGCTGCCAAGGAAGGTATTGGGACACGATTTTGATTCCCTAGAGCCCTTGGGCGGAGGATCAACGAAGGAGTCCGAGTAGGCCTCCTATGCATGCACCTACTACCCAACCGTCTATTCTATTCCACCACAGCCGCCACACCTCCATTGCCGCAACTCCATCATAGAAGAAGGGACAAAACAAGAAGAATAAGAAAAGGTAGGCTTAATCGATGACCGGCATCGGCCCTCTTGATAGTGCCATCTGCATCGGCACCACCATGTTCTTCTCCTCCACCAACATCATGGTGGCTTATAACTTGTCTCTTCCTCCTATGTTTGCCACCCATACGATTTAAGTCATTTTATTAGTTCTTGGAGAATAAATATGAACACTAGTTGTACTTGGTATGAATGCCTATATGAGATATGAAATCTTCCTTCGACATATCTATGATACTATTCTTTGAGATGTTATGTAAAGTGCACCACTCAACATTTTTTCCTTTAGGCCATGAAAGACGTCACCCTTAATTTTTGTTGCCAAAACCTAAGTGAGAAGGAACGATGGTGGCATATGTGATATAGATAAAGACTACTCATGTAGCATGTATGTTGTACCTGGCTCCACCCATTAATAGAAACAATGCAAAGTGGATTAGTTATTCAAACTTAGAACTGTGCATATGTTACGTATATCATACTAGTGATGATGATTGAACCTTTGATATGTCCCAAATGTATTTATATTTTTTTCTTGTTCCATGCTTATTTGTGTGGCTTTGCTATATGTTTTGATGAACTTTCATATCATTTTACAACATATTTGGGACTAACTTATTAAACCAGTCCCCAGTGTCAGTTTCTTTCTTTATTGTCTGTGCATCGTAGAAAAAGGTCCGAAAATCAATATTGCCAAAAATATCCAGAAAAATCCAGAAATTCTTATATGTCAGAAGACTCCAGAAGATCGAAGGAGAGCCGAAGGGCGCCATGTACCCCCTATCCAGGCGCCTCCCTGGCGCGGCCAGTAGGGAGTCGCGCCCCCTGGCCGCCTGGCCAGGTGGGGCCACCCCGGTGCCCCTCTTTCGACAATTTATTCCTCGTTTATCAGAAACCCTTGAAGAAGCGGAGTTATTTTTCACTAAACCATCTTTGTTCCGCTGCCGTCGCGATTCCCAGATCGGGAGCCCCTGAAGTTCAGTCCCGGCACCCTGCCGGAGGGAGGATTCATATTCGGAGGCCTCTTCACCAACCATGCTTGCCTCCCGGATGAGTCGTGAGTAGTTCCACCTTGGACCTAGGGTTCATGGCAGTAGCTAGATGATCCATCTCTTTCCAATATTGATCTTCAATGTTTAGTACTTGTAAGCTGCCTATCATGATCAAGGCACATATGTTATAATTACTACGTTTATTATGCTTTGTTTGTTAGGATCCGATGGATTATGAGATTATGTTCACATTGTGGAAGTTATATATTTGATCCTCTTTTATATTCTGTTCTTGATTTTTCTTGCATGTTCTGCATTATAATTTATTTCTTTGCCAAGTAGTAGATTGTGACTCCAATATGGAGCGTTATTTATTAGCACTAGTGTAAAATGACACCAGTTATAACCAACAAACCTTCATTAAATTAGAATATTTATTATATGTATCAATAATATGACACCACCGAAATAGAGTTGACACCATAGATCTTTTTCTAGCTTCGTCCCTGTTATGTTATGTAACGACCCGATTCATCACAAACCGGAGTCTCTGTGCCTTCTGTGCTAGTCCCTGGATCAATAGCTAGCACACACAGTACATGATGTAATATCAAGAATAAACCACATATCATATATATTACATCGAAGATCCAGTATTACAATATAGCATACCTGCATAGCTCAAGGCTAGCTTAAAAATAAAAATACAGCGGAAAACACTATAAGCTTCGTGGCGTCCATCAACTCCACGCAAGTTGAGTATAGACATCGTAACCCTACATCGCACCACTTACTCATCGTATAAAATCCTGCAACACCGAAGGTTACAGCCCGACAACGGGTCAGTACATCTGATTTGTACGGCAAGTCACACGAAAAAGGTATATAGCAGACCTACATCTACATGCAAGGTAAGTCAAAGAAAAGTCTTATGGTTTTATTTTGCAGAAAGCTAGTTTTTCCCTCACATACTACAACTAATCAAATTTTAATTTATCTTGCTAGTCCTAAGTATGGTTGAATCGGGCTACACCAATTCCAACCATCCCTTTATTAAAAGTTCCCACTCAAATTCTTATTAAAGTGAATTATCTGTCAAGACCATCCAACAACAATAATGCCCAGTTGCTCAAAGTTGTCCGTAACCGTGGACACCGCTAATCATGATCAGTTTTTTTCACTCTGCAGAGGTTTGTACACTTTCCCCACTAGACTCAACCCAAAGATTGAGACATAGTCTTTCAGAAGAGGTTGCCACCATCCTTTGGTAGCCGGTACACCTATCATATCTACATCAGCTAGCTACCAGGGCCAGGTTCCCCACAACTTACTCATCTAAGCCAGAGCCCATATAGCCAGTGGTTGTACATGGAAGCTACTAGTCACACTGCCTGTCCGATCTTTTTGAGCCTGGACGACGCCCACTGCGTTCAGAGGGTACTCGCCATGACGCACCCGGTTCACCACCAAAACAACCATTGGGTGCATTTAACCCCGGCACTGTCCTTAGACAAGGCACAGCCACCAGGATGCAACCCGCCCGTCCAGAAGTGATTTCTATTTAAGTTTGCTAGTCAAGTCATTAATCCTCACATAGCTCAATGATAACTCAACCAATCCCCGTCTACAAAGCAAAAGCAGTATATAACAACCACGATCCTAGGGCGACAATGAAATACAAGGTCAGAACATATGGCTATCCTACTAGGTTTAAAGCATAACTAATATATAGTCGTACACATGCATAGAGTGATAATTTGCTACATGCATAATAGAAAATATAGGTGGAGGTATGGTCAAAGTGTAACTTGCCTTATACATTCGATGAAGTTCTTCGCTCTCGCGGTCTAGTCAACTCTACTCGTCACACTCCGAGAAATCTATCGCAAACGAAGGAACTCGAATAAGCAATCACATCACAACGAGACAACAAAAGTTCAAAAAACAAACACAAAGGTTTTAGCAACTAAACAAAAAGGCTTTGAAGGGCAAAGGTGTCGATGTGCTCGAAGGTGATCGGTGAAACGTGAACTCGAGAGAGTTAACAGATAAAGAATTGTCGATACAAGATTAGGATCAAGGCATTATGAAATCAAGGTAAAGATCATAGCAATATGAATGCTATGTGGATATTGCCGATAAGATGTCTCATATGATCCAATATGCAAAAAGAATCACGTGAAACGGAATACTACAACACAGGTCATAGAAAGTGCAAAATTGAATTGAATTTGAATTTAAACAGATCAAGAAACTTGTGAATTTTTTTGTACACATGATATATACATAAAGTACATGGAACGAGTGATCCAACGCAAAAAGAATCACTCGATTTGGATCAACGGTTTACAAGATATGGCCTCCGAAATTTGAATTTGAATTTGAAATAAATTCAAATTCAAAAGTGTGCGAAGTGTGAAAAAATTTAAACCATGCTAAAGTACAGAACAACACGAGCGCGTAGGAAAAAGTTTCACCTCGATCCGACTTACGGTTGCGGAGATATTGCCGGTGCGAGATCAGAGGTCTTTTCTGCAAAAAGGACCTATCCGCAAATAATTTTTTTACGAAAAACGCGATCGGGTCCCTGAGACCAGATCTGGCCGGAGTTGAATCCGGCAAGGCGGTTTCCAGCGAACTCCGAGCGGCTCCGGCGACTTGGCGACTCCTCCGGCGATGGTTGACTACGCCGACGAGGTGGGGAGGCGGCCGGGCACTGGGCAGCGGCGGCCGATGCGTGGAGGCGGCCGGCGCGTGGCAGCCGTGGCGGCGCTGGGCTCGGCCTCCTGCGAAGCTCGGCCAGCGGCGCTAGCACGGGGAGCGGGGCGGCCGGGGTGGAGGCGTGGCAGCCGTGGCGCGGTGGCCGGCAGGGAAGGCGGCCGGCGGCCGTGGCTAGCGCGCGCGGCAGAAGGCGGGGCGGCGGCGGCCAGCCCGAGCGGCGGCGCGTCGGCCGTCGTCTTCTCCGGCGAGTTGCCCGGCGCGACGGCGCGGACGGGGCCCGGCGGCGCGGCCCGCGGGTCCCGCAGCGCTAGGTTTTCGTTTTTTTATTGTGAGAAAAAGGAAAAGAGGAAAATAGATTTTCCAATATCTATTTATAGACAAAGGGAAAAAAATAAAACTGGGTCCGAGTTGGGCTCGAATTGCGCTCGCGGCGGAAAAAAGGCTACTGGGTCGGGGCTACAGATTTTTCCTTTTTCTTTAAAAACCGAAACTTCAAACAATTGTAGAAAAATAAATAATCATCAGAAAAATATGAAATAAATTTCTAAATTCATCAAATAATACAAGGAAATTTATTTAATGAATACATTTTCCAAAAGGGAAAATAAAAATAAAACATTTTCTAAATACTTTATTTAAATATAGAATACTTTTCATAAATCAGATAAAATCCAATAAATTATTTAAAAATATTTTTATTTGGTCAAAAGCATTGACAAACCATTTCTAAATAATAAAATATAAACTTTAAAATTGTCACACTAATAAATAATTTGGTAAAATAAAGATATCCCATTGGAATACTTTTTCAACTTTTTTGAAATATTAAATAAATCATTTTAATGAAATAAAAACTCTCTTAGCATTATAAAATCCCTAAATTAATTTTAGAGTTATTTATAATACTCAAAATAAATTTTAAAAACTTAAAAGTAATATTCTAAATATTTTCCAACATTATTAAAAAGGGGATAAGTCATTTTATATCCTCTCAAATGAATTTCCTCGTGTTGAAAAATGTTTTGAATATTCAAAAGAATTCCAATAATGATTTAAAACATTTTCCAACCTTTTAATATGTTGACGGAGTCATATTACCTTCTCTCATTTTGTTTTGTTGTATTTGTTTTAAAATAATAAATTCCAAAAACACCAATTGTGAATATTAGGGAAAGTCCTTTTATTCCCTCTCTTTTTAATATTCAATAAACTACAAAAAGTTTTAAATCCTAGAGAAAATCAAACACATCAAGAAAACATTCATTATCTATAATTTATTTATTAACATTCCAAAATTCGGAGAATTTTGGGATGTTACACACTACCACCCTTAAAAGGAATCTCGTCCTCGAGATTCGAGAAGGCTAGAAAGAAAGGCTAGGATTTGGGTCTTCACGGCAATACTTTGATCCTCCGAAGATCTAGGTTACTACCACCCTTAAAAGGAAAGCGACATGGTCTTCAAAAGCTTGCTCCCTCAGCGAGCTCCTCACACATAATCTTCATACTCCGTTGGGGCATTGAATTCTTCATCACAAGTGTGGGCTTCCAATATCTTAATCCATCGATGACATTCTTCGTAAAGATCCCACCTTCGGTCTTCGAGGTTTCACGAATTCCTCCTTTGAGGTTTCCATTCCTTAGCAAGAGAGTGGTCTTCCAAGTACTGAGACTTCATGGCTGACAGGTCAGACGCCACTACTAAACAACTATCGATTTCTCTCTTGGTGGTCATCACGAATACTTCTATGGATACCTGCAGCAAATGATCTTGGTTTATACTCACCGTATAACACAAACGGTAAACTTCTACTGGGGTCACACATCGTACCACTTCTATGGTTCAGGCTTAACATCGTCGTCTCTCTGCTATAGGTAAGTCACTCCAGATTTACTATCCCGCATAGCAAGAGCGAATAATAAGGGTAGTCGTCATGGGGGCCAATCCATTACGCACCCAAATCATTACCTTGTACATGGTTTAGTGAATCTCGCAATCTAACACTCGGTCATCCTCACAAGCATTGTAGAAAGTTCTTCTTATTCATGAACAGGGTCCAGATAAATCCATGATTCTGCAAGCCAAACAAAACATCTATCGTTTCTTCACAACTCTCAGGTTTGCGCAAGCTACTATAACGCGTGTACTGGTGGACTACAACTTCTTCGAAGGTTCTTCCTTCAGCAAGTTTGAGCTTGCTTGTTGTAAGATCGTGGCACATGGAGTTAACTTTGAACTAATCATCGGTTGCATCATCTTTATTCCAATCTTGACATTAGCATCCATTGTAGTAACTCCTTCAGTTTAGGGATGAGGGGGAAATAGAAGGTAGATAGCGAGGTAGAGAGAGAGATAGGGAGATATACCCATACAAACATCACACTTGTTTTGAAAACATAAGTTTTGATGTGTAGCTGTCGGTAAAACCAAGAAATGACAGCTCACAGAAACGATCTAACGGTAGAAACTTTAAAATCTTCAGGGTCTTCAAATCTTCAATGTTGGTAGCTTCACTTTTGCATCGTCGAAGTAATCTTCATATCGTCGAGTCGCTCGTCAATTTATCCTTCTTGTTGTTGTGTCTCCTTCAGTCTTGAAGCATACTAATTAGATAAGGGGTCTAAGGTAACGTAAACTTTTCTACTCACAAAGAAAAACCACAAAGCACAACACATCACATCACAACAAAGGCATATCAGGGTCAAGGCCACAAGCAAAACCAAACAAAACAATCAGACATAACACACCTAGTTCAACCAGCAAAACCTGCTGTGAACCACAACTCCAGCTAACAATAAAAGGTAACACCGTACACTTAGTGCACACCTACGAATATTCTATTCTCCAATTGCCAAACATAAGCTTCTTCGAGTCCGCATCCTTGCTTCCACGTTCACAACTTCTTCTCTCCCTTCAACTCTGGACACATGTTGGCGTAATGTCCCATATTCTTGCACCGGAAACACTCAACTTGGCTAAGGTCCTTCATCTTGTTCCTCACGGGTTCTTCCTTTAATTCTGGACACATGTTGGCGTAATGTCCCATAGTCTTGCATCGATAACACTGAATTTCGCTAAGATTTTTCCTTTTCTTCTTCACGGGTGCTTCCTGGAACTCCTGGATAATCTTCTCATTTCCTTCCTTTTGTTGTTGAATCACTTGTTGTGTCATAGTGTAAAGGTGACACTGAACGGGGTAATGATCAGTTCCTTCACACGTAAAACATGTGACTTGAGCAGTGGGGCATTCTTCACCCAAGTGAATTTCTTCACAATAGGGACATCCATCTTGGTGTCCTTCATAGGAGTGTCCTGTTTCTCCAAAAATTGTACAGGCACGGATCCTCTTAAGGGTTACCGTCCTTTGCATCGGGGTGACGAGGCGGGATCCCAACAAAATCTTTGTAAATTCCTACCACGTAATCTTCCTTCGTGATTCGTCAATTGCTTGGTGCATTCTCCACCAAGTAGCAGCCTCTTCTACCAAGTACTTAACAGCATAGGGGACCACGTCCCCACTTCCAACCTGGTTTATCTTCATGTGCTCCTCCATATTATGAATCCATTGCTCCACCTTCAGTCTCGACATCGCCTCAGAAAAGGCGAGTCCTACTGCATACTCCATCTATTAAACCCATACGACAAGGGTTAGGGCAAAACTATAACACCGACAAGACAACGACTAAAGATAACACCAAACATATGCACTCAAACAAGAAAGCGCCAAAAACACCTACGTTTGACAGTAACACATAACAACAAGCAATACAGTCACAAAAGTCAAAACAGACAAACAACACCTAGAGTAAGGTCATATGTGCAAGACATACGATCTCATCATACTACGCGAAATTCGTTCATCTAACTTCACCTAAAAGGTGGTGGTCTGAATCTAAACTTCATCCTTCTCAGCTAAGCTGATCTTAAAGGTTCCTCTCGCAGTGTCAAACTTATTGATCACAGTAGGTTATTCCTTGTAGTTCCGGTAATCATAACTCCAATTGATCCACGAGGTTGACGATGTTCTTCTCAAATACATATCTTCAGGGGCATAAGCAACTCGGAGGGGTATTTACAGTAAAAAAAGATGAGGAGTTTTCAAAGATGAATAATAGATGGGAGATACTAGTGGGGAGAGTAAGTAATCAAAGAATGATAAAATATTTTTGTTCCTATGGCTTTTCCTATCCATTTTCTAGGGTCACGACCTACAGTCAACATGGGCTCTGATACCATCTGTAATGACCCGATTCATCACAAACCGGAGTCTCTGTGCCTTCTTTGCTAGTCCCTGGATCAATAGCTAGCATACACAGTACATGATGTAATATCAAGAATAAACCACATGTCATATATATTACATCGAAGATCCAGTATTACAATATAGCATACCTGCATAGCTCAAGGCTAGCTTACAAATAAAAATATAGCGGAAAACACTATAAGCTTCGTGGCGTCCATCAACTCCACCGGCAAGTTGAGTATAGACATCGTAACCCTACATCGCACCACTTACTCATCGTATAAAATCCTGCAACACCGAAGGTTACAGCCCGACAACGGGTCAGTACATCTGATTTGTACGGCAAGTCGCACGAAAAAGGTATATAGCAGACCTACATCTACATGCAAGGTAAGTCAAAGAAAAGTCTTATGGTTTTATTTTGCAGAAATCCAGTTTTTCCCTCACATACTACAACTAATCAAATTTTAATTTATCTTGCTAGTCCTAAGTATGGTTGAATCGGGCTACACCAATTCCAACCATCCTTTTATTAAAAGTTCCCACTCAAATTCTTATTAAAGTGAATTATCTGTCAAGACCATCCAACAAAAATAATGCCCAGTTGCTCAAAGTTGTCCGTAACCGTGGACACGGCTAATCATGATCAGTTTTTTTCACTCTACAGAGGTTTGTACACTTTCCCCACTGGACTCAACCCGAAGATTGAGACATAGTCTTTCATAAGAGGTTGCCTCCACCCTTTGGTAGCCGGTACTCCTATCATATCTACATCAGCTAGCTACCAGGGCCAGGTTCCCCACAACTTACTCATGTAAGCCAGAGCCCATATAGCCAGTGGTTGTACATGGAAGCTACTAGTCACACTGCCTTTCCGATCTTTTTGAGCCTAGACGGCGCCCACTGCGTTCAGAGGGTACTCGCCATGACGCACCCGGTTCACCACCAAAACAACCATTGGGTGCATTTAACCCCGGCACTGTCCTTAGACAAGGCACAGCCGCCAGGATGCAACCCGCCCGTCTAGAAGTGATTTCTATTTAAGTTTGCTAGTCAAGTCATTAATCCTCACATAGCTCAATGATAACTCAACCAATCCCCGTCTAGAAAGAAAAAGCAGTATATAACAACCACGATCCTAGGGCGACAATGAAATACAAGGTCAGAACATATGGCTATCCTACTAGGTTTAAAGCATAACTACTATATAGTCCTACACATGAATAGAGTGATAATTTGCTACATGCATAATAGAAAATATAGGTGGAGGTATGGTCAAAGTGTAACTTGCCTTATACATTCGATGAAGTTCTTCGCTCTCGCGGTCTAGTCAACTCTACTCGTCACACTCCGAGAAATCTATCGCAAACGAAGGAACTCGGATAAGCAATCACATCACAATGAGACAACAAAAGTTCAACAAACAAACACAAAGGTTTTAGCAACTAAACAAAAGGCTTTGAAGGGCAAAGGTGTCGATGTGCTCGAAGGTGATCGGTGAAACGTGAACTCGAGAGAGTTAACAGATAAAGAATTGTCGATACAAGATTAGGATCAAGGCATTATGAAATCAAGGTAAAGATCATAGCAATATGAATGGTATGTGGATATTGCCGATAAGATGTCTCATATGATCCAATATGCAAAAAGAATCACGTGAAACGGAATACTACAACACAGTTCATAGCAAGTGCAAAATTGAATTGAATTTGAATTTAAACAGATCAAGAAACTTGTGAATTTTTGTGTACACATGATATATACATAAAGTACATGGAACGAGTGATCCAACACAAAAAGAATCACTCGATTTGGATCAGCGGTTTACAAGATATGGCCTCCAGAATTTGAATTTGAATTTGAAATAAATTCAAATTCAAAAGTGTGCAAAGTGTGCAAAAATTTATGCCATGCTAAAGTACAGAACAACACGAGCGCGTAGGAAAAAGTTTCACCTCGATCCGACTTACGGTTGCGGAGATATTGCCGGTGCGAGATCAGGGGTCTTTTCTGCAAAAAGGACCTATCCGCAAATAAAAAATTTACGAAAAACGCGACCGGGTCCCTGAGACCAGATCTGGCCGGAGTTGACTCCGGCGAGGCGTTTCCGGTGAACTCCGAGCGGCTCCGGCGACTTGGCGACTCCTCCGGGGATGGGTGACGACACCGGGGAGGTGGGGAGGCGGCCGGGAACTAGGCAGCGGCGGCCGATGCGTGGAGGTGGCCGGCGCGTGGCAGTCGTGGCGGCGCTGGGCTCGGCCTCCGGCGAAGCTCGGTCGGCGGCGCTAGCACGGGGAGTGGGCGGTCGGGGTGGAGGCGTGGCAGCCGTGGCGCGGTGGCCGGCGGGGAAGGCGGCCGACGGCCGTGGCTGGCGCGCGGGCAGAAGGCGGGGCGGCGGCGCGTCGGCCGTCGTCTTCTCCGGCGAGTTTCCCGGCGCGGCGGCGCGGACGGGGCCCGGCGGCGGCGGCCCGCGGGTCCCGCAGCGCTAGGTTTTTGTTTTTTTATTGTGAGAAAAAGGAAAAGAGGAAAATAGATTTTCCAAAATCTATTCATAGACAAAGGGAAAAAAATAAAACTGGGTCCGAGTTGGGCTCAAATTGCGCTCGCAGCGGAAAAAAGGCTACTCGGCCGGGGCTACAGATTTTTCCTTTTTCTTTAAAAACCGAAACTTAAAACAGTTGTAGAAAAATAAATACTCATCAGAAAAATATGAAATAAATTTCTAAATTCATCAAATAATACATGGAAATTTATTTAATGAATACATTTTCCAAAAGGGAAAATAAAAATAAAACATTTTTTAAATACTTTATTTAAATATAAAATACTTTTCATAAATCAGATAAAATCCAATAAATTATTTAAAAATATTTTTATTTGGTCAAAAGCATTGACAAACCATTTCTAAATAATAAAATTTAAATTTAAAATTGTCACATCAATAAATAATTTGGTAAAATAAAGATATCCCATTGGAATACTTTTTCAACTCTTTTGAAATATTAAATACATCATTTTAATGAAATAAAAACTCTCTTAGCATTATAAAATCCCTAAATTAATTTTAGAGGTATTTATAATACTAAAAATAAATTTTAAAAACTTAAAAGTAATATTCTAAATATTTTCCAACATTCTTAAAAAGGGGATAAGTCATTTTATATCCTCTCAAATGAATTTCCTCGAGTTGAAAAATGTTTTGAATATTCAAAAGAATTCCAATAATGATTTAAAACATTTTCCAACCTTTTAATATGTTGAAGGAGTCATATTACCTTCTCTCATTTTGTTTTGTTGGTTTGGTTTTTAAATAATAAATTCCAAAAACACCAATTGTGAATATTAGGGAAAGTCCTTTTATTCCCTCTCTTTTTAATATTCAATAAACTACAAAAAGTTTTAAATCCTAGAGAAAATCAAACACAACAAGAAAACATTCATTATCTATAATTTATTTATTAACATTCCAAAATTCGGAGAATTTTGGGATGTTACATGTTAGATACTAGGTTCATGGCTCTCGATGGCCAGCTTGAGTGACAAAAACATGGGACTAGAGAATGTGTTGTTGCTACTAAGGGTAAAACAGTGGTGCTTGTGACTGCGTGTTATAAGTGTTGCTTACATTACACATAGAGTATTAAAGCAGTTGTCCGTTGCTTCGGGTTTTTAACATATAGTTGTGGATCGTAACTTAATACCGGCGAGATGTTCTTGATTAGATAACTCAAGATGGATTATTAGGAAGTAGATGCTGATGGATAAAAGATCTACTTCTTTTGGTGTAATGCCTACATGATTGAACCTTGCACTCTTTGTAGCATAGTTAGCATTGCGGTGCATTCATAATTCTGTCAATTGCCAAGCTGTAATTTGTTCACTCAGTATAAGTTTTATTGTCTTTTGGGAGAGAGACATCACTGGTGAATGTCATGATACCTCGGTCCATATCCTCATCGTATATTTACACCTGCTGCAATTTACTCGTTTTATTTCCTTTTGTTGTTTTACTTTAGAATTTCTCTACACTTTGCGTGTAACCTTTCTTAAACAACAAGACGGAGGGATTTATAACCCCTCTAGCTCATTGGGTGCGGATTTATTTTTTTCTTTGTGTATTAGTCCAGGTCAAGCAAGTTTCTGGCGCCGTTGTCTGCTTAACCACCTATTTGTAGAAGTGTCCTACTGAAGACATAAACCTTGGTATCTTTGCCGTGTAAAATTTGTTGTCATCTACTCACTATCTTCCACTTGGAGTAACCAACGAGGGGGGTGATCCACACCATCAACCTCCTCAGGATGCCTTAATTACTCAAGTATCGTGTCATCGATATGTAACGGCAGATGCCATGGGGATTGCTAAGAAGGGTGCATTGAGCATGCGACGGCACTCCGGACGGGTCTAGGTACGAGCACACGGCGAGGTACCCAGGTTCAGGGCTCTCCCTAGAGATAAAACCCCTATTCCTGCATGTCTGAAGTATAGGCATATATCTCTACAGAGTGCTCCTTGAGTTGTATCTGCTAAACTAGTCTCTTCTACTACTTGCTCTATCTTCTCTTCTCCTCCTAGCCGTGAGTGAGAGAGAGAGAGGTGAGTGAGGGGGGGAATGAGAGGAGCCCCCTCACCGTGGGCATGCCTTGCCCCTTATATAGTGGTGGCAAGGATGCTCCAAGGGTGAGGACACTAGGAAGAAGACAAAAAGAGAGTACAAATGAGGTGACATGTGATGTGATGTAATGTGACATGTCCTCCTACACTTTTTATAATGTGACTAAAGGTGTCATCTCTTGTCTTATTTTCTTGTCTTGTCTTGCTTGTCTTGTCTTGTAAATGGGATGCTTCTGTTGACTTCCAGGCAGCCGAGCTGCAGGCAACCAGCAGACAATCAGTCGGCCGACGGGCAATCGGCAGCCACGGAGATGACAGTCGGCTGAGGGCAATCGATGGCCGCTGAGCTGTACTGAGGGCGTCTGACGAGGGGGTGACCCCACGACTCTTATGGATGAAGGTACCTAGTGCGTATCAAGCTAGAGGGCCCGCAGAAAGCCTTGACCGGCCCACAAATGGCCCACTCGAGGCAACCGCCACGGGAGTCCTCAAGGATCATGGAAACTGCAACTTACCGTCCAAGACTAAACATAGATTAGGAAACCCTTTTTGTAAACATAGGCGGACTCCTTGCGACCCAGCCTAGTATATAAAGGCTGGGAGAGGGGACGTCTAGGGCATCGAATACCGTAGCTACACCTCCGGTCCCGAGCGATCTCGCATGGACCTCCACTGTAATCGCCTCCATTATAATACAATCGAACAGGAAGTGCTTTCTCCTGTTAGCCGACGAGTATCGCCAACCTAAATGTCTTCTCTAATACTTAACCCAGGGTTCCCAACCATGGGATTTGCCGAGGTCAATCCTCGTGAATTGGCACCGACCGTGGGGACTGAGCAGGTTGGAATCACGATCTCGGCGGCCCCGCCATCAGCAAATCATAACTCGAGGACTCGGCCTAGTTCCAATCCACCCGAAGAGCTCAGATTCATCGCAAGCCTCTCCATCGCGCCTCCAAGGGCGCTCGACTGGTGATTGCGCCAAAACCAATCTTTCGGCGACTACCAAAGTCGCGCCCAGCGGAAGAAAATTCGGTGACGCAGCAGGCAAACACGAACCACGGATGTAAGCCCAGTCACGGAGCCAGAGCAAGAAGTCCAAATCAAGGTTTCGCTCGAGGAACCGCCGCCCGGCGCAACAGCACCAACATCCACCCGAGCGTCCGCCACCGACCAAGCAACATGAGAAGACTCCGAAACTCAATCTGGCGAGTACTACGACCATGACCGAAGACCGTACAAATTCGCCAAGCTGATTCGCAATTAATCGATCAATGATGGAATCGAGCTCGATCCAAGATTCCACTTCCGTTCAGAAGACCACTCACAGCCGTTTCGCATCGCAAGAAGAAGAATACACGCCGACTCCAGCAAACTCACAGCCCAAGAGCAACTGGATGGGCCGTGCACAATCCATTGCTTCGAGGACGATTAGGGACGTATCAGATCAAGCCACACATTGAGGAGATGTTGTCTATTCGCCGAACTCTCCAACAGGCTCAAGGAAGAAAAACAGCGCAAAACCAAATGGGCTCGAAAGATAGCGCAGTCGCCAGTGCACAACTGAAAATAACAGTACCCTCTGTCCCACGGACGAGTCTGCATGATCCAGGAAGGACGACCTCCAAGGGAAAACCAGGGCGTACACCATGCAAGCTCGAGCAGCCGAAGACCTGCTGACAGAAGAAACCTACCACCTACACGGTTTAGAAACCAACATCACCTTCTCGCAAGACGATCACACGCCTGCAATTCCGAGACCAGGGCATGCACCTTTGGTTCTTTAAGCTCGGATTGGCGGTTACGACATGGACAGAATATTCATGGACGGGGGCAGCAGCCTCAACGTCATCTTCACTAGCACCTTGATCAAAATGTCAATCCCACGATCAGTCTGGAAAAACTCTGGCGTCACAATCTAGACGTAGTACCAGGGGAAGCAGCCTCCTCCCTGGGATCGATCGAGCTCGACGTCATCTTCAGTAGCTGATACGTCCAAAACGTATCTATAATTTTTTCTTGCTCCATGCCTCTTTTGTGTGATATTGCTATGATATTGATGAACTTCCATACACTTTTGATCATATTTGGACTAACCTATTACCTCAGTGCACCCTAGTGTCAGTTCCTGTTTTCTGCTGTTTTTCTATTTCAGGTTTCCCCCATATAAAAAGTGCTCCAAAAATTCAGGAAAAATCAGCGTAGAAGAAGCTTCGGGAATCACTGAGGGGGGGCGGAGGGGACCCACCAGGGCCCCAGGCGCCCTCCCGGCGCGCCCTATGGTGGGGCCGGGCCAGGGGCCGCCTGGACCCCTGGTGGCCCCCCTGGCTGCCCCCCTTCGCCTATTTATTCCTCGTGACGTGAAACCCCCGTAACGGGAACCCTTTTTCGCGATCTCTCCTCTGTTCCGCCGCCGTCGCGCTTCCAAGATCGGGAGCACCAGAAGAACTCTTCCCGGCACCTTGCCGGAGGGAGGAACCACCTCCAGGTGCTTCTCCACCACCATGGATGCTTCCCGGATGAACCGTGAGAAGTCCACCTTGGACCATGGGTCCATGATCAGTAGCTATGTGATGTTCTCCTCCCCTCTTTGTTTTTCATGGATTAGACCTCGTGAGCTGCCCTACATGATCGAGGCACATATGTAATATTTCTGCTGTTGCTATGCTGAGTTTGCTGGGATCTGATGGATTATGATATTATGTTCATATTGTGTTTGAGTAATATATTTGATTCTCCTCTTTTATATTTATGTTCTAGAGTAATTCTTGCATGTTCTCCGTTACTGTTTATTTCTCTGTCCAAGTAGTAGTTAGTGACTCCAAGAGGGAGCGTTATGCATTATTGTGGGTTCATGCCCCCTGATGACTAGCTTGAGTGACAGAAACATGAGTCTAGGGGATGTGTTGTTGCCACAAGGGGGAAAACAACGGTACTTGTACTTGCGGGTGCAAGGATTATTTACTTTACGCAAAGTTCTTTAATGCAGTTGTTCGTTGCTTTGTGTTTACACTTTGGGTGGGATTCGCAACTTAATACCAGCGAGATGTTCTGGATAGATATCTCAAGGTGGATGATTAGTAGGTAGATGCAGATGGATTTCGGTCTACTTGTCTTGGCGTACCGCCCATGCTTTTGAGCCTCTTCCTTTCTTTATAGCATAATTAGCATTGGTTTGCGCACATAATCCTGTCAATTTCCCAGCTGTAATTTATTTACCTCGCATGGCTATTTTATCGTCTTTTGGGAGAGAGACATCACTAGTGAACATCATAGGACCCCGGTCCATATTTCCAATACTGTTTACACACACTATCAATTTACTTTCAGTATTTACTTTTCCGTTGCTATCACTATCATTATTATCCCATGCGTTTTATCCTTTGTAAACAACAAGGTCGGAGGAATTGACAACTCCTCTGTACTCGTTGGGAAGCAAAGTTATTTGCTGCGTGTGCAGGTCCAGGTCAAGGAAGCAAATTTTGTCTAAAACGGTGCCATTGTTTCCTTGCCACCTACTTGTCGATTTTGGAGTCCTACTGGTCGATCCTCAACCTCGGTATCTTCACCAAGGGAAATTGCCGTTGTCTACATCTCAACCTTCCACTTTGGGTAACCAACGAGGGGGCGTTAATTTGTACCATCAAAAGCAATTTCTGGTGCCGTTGCCGGGGACTCCACTCTTCAAGATAGCGGAGTTGCACACTATCTTTTATCTTTGCTTTTTAGTCTTGTTAGTTTACCTTTTAGTTTTTGCTTTAGTGTCCTTTATCAAAAATCAAAAAATAGTTATCTTGCTTGCTGCTACTATGGGTTCCTCAGAGAACACCAAGTTGTGTGACTTCACTAGTCACAGCAACAGTGACTTTATCTGCACTCCTACTGCTACACCTGCTACTTCAGCACCTTCTTATGAGATTAAAACTGCTTTGTGAACCTTGTTATGAAATATCTATTCTCCGGTGCTAGAGATGATGCTGCTTTGCACTTAAATAATTGTATTCAGCTTTGTGATATGCAAAAGTACAAAGAAGTAGATGGTGATATTGTTAAGCTTAAGCTTTTTCCTTTCTCCTTGAGAGATGAAGCTAAAATCTGGATTCAATCCTTGCCTAGGAATAGCATAGATTCTTGGGATAAGTGCAAGGATGCTTTTATTGGTAAGTACTACCCCCTGCTAAGATTATCCAATTGAGGAGTTTTATTATGAATTTTAAGCAATTGGATAATGAACACGTTTCCCAAGCTTGGGTACGCATGAAATCTCTTGTTAAGAATTTCCCTACGCATGGTTTGACTACTTGGATGGTTATCCAAACTTTTTATGCAGGCTTGAACTTTACCTCCCGGAACTTGCTAGATTCGGCCGCGGGAGGAACCTTTATGTCAACAACACTTGGTGCTGCCACAAAACTTCTCGATGAGATGATGACCAATTATTCCCAATGGCACACCGAAAGAGCTCCAATAGGTAGGAAGGTAAAGTCTGTCGAGGAGATCTCCTCCCTAAATGAAAAAGTTGACTTGATCATGTCTCTACTTACCAAGAAATCTCCTATTGATCCTCATGATGTTCCTTTAAATTCTTTGATTGCTCAGGATCAAGTAGATGTGAACTTTATCTCTAGAAACAACTTCAACAACAATGCTTATAGGAGTAATTTTGGTAGCAATCCTAGACCGTTCCCCTCCAACAACTATGGGAACAACAACACTTATCCTAGCACCAGAAACTCTACCCCTAGAGATAGATACATGCCTAGTTATGAGAAACTTTTGGAAATAGAGAAGGCCACTAAGAACTACATGCACACCCAGTATGAAAAAAATAAGACCTTCTTTAGACAATTAGATGAGCATACTTCTATCTTGCAAGACATTGGTAGACAACTAGAGAGTCTGAACGCTGAGATCTCTAACGTTCAGACTAGGCTCACTACCACAGAAACCCAAGTTTCCAATATGTCTCACACACAGGCTACTTTGATAAACCAAATGGCGGCTAAACCTGAAGTGGTTTCGACCATAAAGGAGGAAGAAGATAGAATTAAGAGCCTTCCTACACACCATATTGTTGCTACTATCCAAGTCGTTGAGGATATCCAAACTCTTAGCACCCAATGCACCCCTAGTCCCATAGGACCTATTAATGGTGATGTTATGACCTCAACCGTAAAAGAAGAAATTCCTATGACTATAGAAGCTACCAAACAAGTGAGCCTAAAGGACACCACTACTACTTTACTTGATAGTAGTGACCTTCATTTTGATAATTGCACCCTTTCTGAAGTTATTCGTTTCCTTCACAAGATGTCTAGAGACCCCCACACTAGCACACTTAATATTGCCTTCACGGAGCATATCACTAATGCTCTCAACAAAGCTAGGGAGGAGAAGCTTAGGGTAGAAGCCTCTATACCTAGAAATCTAGAAGATGGTTGGGATCCTATGATTAAAATTAAGTTGAATAACTTTTCTTGCTATGCTTTATGTGATGTTGGAGCTAGTACCTCTGTTATGCACAAAAGAATGTATGGTATATTTGAAGTGAAACCTTTTGATCCTTGTTCTTTTGGTGTTCGTCTTGTCGATTCTTCCGTAAAGAAACCTTTGGGTAAGATCGATGATGTTCTTATCATTGTCAATGACAATTATGTTCCCGTTGATTTTACTATCATGGACATTGAATGTGAACCTTCTTGTGCAATTATTTTGGGACGTCCTTTTCTTCGCATCGTGGGTGTTGTTATTGATATGAAAGAAGGGATTATAAAATTCCAATTCCCTCTCAAGAAAGGGATGGAACACTACCCTAGGAAAAATATTAAATTGCCTTTTGAGTCCGTCACACGGGCTAGTTATTTTCTTGAAAATACTTGATCTATTTGCATTAAGCCTAGCTAATGGCTTTAAAGAAGCGCTTTCGGGAGGCAGCCCGCAACGAATTTAGGATTTCCTTTTTGTTTTCCTTCTGTTTTTAGTGGTCTTGATGATTTTTACTACTGTAGCAACATCATTGTATCTTTACTTTTCAAGCTTTGTGCCATTTATAGCCTCATATGACAAGGGAAGTGAAAGTTGTGACATGCTGTCCAGAAAACAAATTCTGTCCTCGTGACTAGAAAAATCACAGGAAAATCACAGTTCATCTTTTTGAGCTGAAAATATTTACACAGCGTGCTCTATACAATTACGGAACTTTCGTATGTTCTGAGTTTTTTTATTAGAGTTGCAGAAGTATCCCTAAAGATTTCTTTACTACCTGCTGGTCTGTTTTTCACAGATTCTGTCCTGTTTTGCCTTTTCTTCGTTTTGCAAACCTTAAGCTTGCTTTTTATTTGCAAAAACTTTTTTTAATTCTTGAGAAACAGTAGCCCTTCAAGAATATCTCTATTTCCAGTAGAGAAAAATTATTTTATTATGGGTACTAACCTCGCTAATCAGATTATGATGAGTTATGTATGAAGGGAGTTTTCAAGTGTGCGAGGGAAGATGATGTAAGAAGATTCAGGAGTGTCAAGCGCTCAAGCTTGGGGATGCCCCCATGCATCCCCAAGAAATATTCAAGGAGACTCAAGCGTATAAGCTTGGGTATGTCCCCGTGCATCCCCTTCTCCATCAAAAATTATCAGTTTGTCTCTCGTTTCACTATATTTTTATCACTTCATGTGTTATGTGCTATGCTTGGAGCGTCTCGCTCTTAGGTTTTATTTTTAGTTTTCTTTAGCTTTGCTAGCTTTTCATAACAAGTTAGAACCCAACTTTCTTTGTGTGGTAGAGAAACACGCTCCACTTCCAAAATCTAGAACACAACATAGGACTTTTTATGCTTATCTTTGATGTGTGTGTTCTTTATCTTTTTCATAGCTACTCTCATTTTTTTCTCTTAGTTTTCATGTTTATCTTTTCAAAGAGCTTTTATTTAGTTTGTTGCTGGAACTCTCTTGAGTTTTCATGTTTATCTTGTTTAGAGAGTTTGCCTGTTGCACTGAGTTTTGTGTCTTGACTTGAAGTAGGTAATTAAGGTTGCTATTCTTTTGTAGTAGTAACTTGCAATAGTTTTGAGGTATTGTTTTGAGTAATGTTTGGACTATGGGTGTCAAGAGCTTTAGCCTATTTGTGATAGATGTTGTATTTTGGGAAATCTGTGTTTATTTTCAAAACTTACAAAATTAGTTGAGAACTTTAGCTACTAGATGGATCACTACTCTTCTGAGGGGTCGAATATTAGAGTACACTCATGTACCATTAGTCGAGGATGCGCAAGGATAACCAAACCCCCATACACTCCTCCTCGGGGTACTTGTCTCTTTGTGAAACCTCCTTATTAGATTGAGAGTTACCGATAATTAGTGCATAAGTTCTTTGGACTAATGTGAGTATTCGAAAGTTGACACTTCCACCTTCCCATATTTTTCTAGCCTCTCATGTGTCGTGCATTGCTTTCTTCTCACTCCGAGAGTTGGCGTCCACCTTCGCCGGTACATCCAAACCCTTGGCATCATACCCTCTGTCATCATAAACCTCCTTATATCCTTCCTCAAAACAGCCACCATACCTACCTACCAAGGCATTTCCATAGCCTTTCCGAGATATATTGCCATGCAACATCCATCTTCTCATGACTTGATCTTCATGTCATACATGCTACTTGCTTGATCGATGAGCCTCATACTAGTTGGTCCTTGCCCTAATCATTGCTACATGACGCGCTAGTATCATTGCATATCCTGCTACACTGGAAGAGGCATACATTTGCATACATCATGATAGTTACATCTTCTTTATGATTTGAGTACTTTTGTAAAGTGTGAAAGATCTTCTATACTTTTTGTAATATATAGAGTGTTGCCCCTAAAGTGAGGAAAATATCCCAAAGTGTACAAATTAAAAGATCCCAAAGAGGACAAAATTAAAAGATCCCAAAGAGGACAAATGAGAGAAATAGAAAGAGTCATTGAGGCCACCAAAAAAATACAAAAAAATAGAAAAAAAGAAAAGGAAATAAAAATAGAGAAGGGGGCACACTACTATTCCTTTTGAGAGATCCACACTCGTACTCCCTCTTATATCTTGTACTCCATAGAGATTATCATTTATGCATATAGCTATGTGGGGACCTTCACACAATAGAACTTGGCTTGTATATTCCAATGATGAGCCTCCTCAAATGAGCTCTAGGTCTTCTTGAGCAAGCAAGTTGGATGCACCCCCACTAGTTCCATTCGAGAGCTTACCTTAGCTCATATGTGCATCCGTTGCATGGCAATCCCTACTCCTCACATCATATCTATCATTTGGTTTTCTCTCGCCTATGATTGTCCTCATTGATGTGAGCCTTTCACACCTTTTTGTCTTCCTCCTCCACCATATTCTCTCTTTGCCATCCTAAGTGTCAACTTTCTTGCTTACGCTCATCCATTGCATGAGTGCTCAAAATGTCTAAAAGGAGTGGATCATTTTGACTTGTACCTGGCTAGTGGTCTGGGGATGAGTCAAGATAACATTCCAAAGAAGACCAAGTGTGAAACTTTAGTAGATTGAGTTCTCAACACAAAAATACTTTTTTCTCTCGTATATCCCTATCCCCTTTCTTGCATGCAAACACCATTTGGAGACATTCGAGTCACGGACAGCGAGAGCTCTTGCACCTTTATGTTCTTATGTTGCTTGTTTCAATACTAAATATAGACTCTTGCCTGTTATGACTCGAATTGAATTACATGTCTTGATTGCTTTACTTAAAAGTTCTTATATGGTTGTTAACATGTCACCATAGAAATTATGCTTTTAGCATTTACCTACTCGAGGACGAGCAGGAATTAAGTTTGGGGATGTTGATACGTCCAAAACGTATCTATAATTTTTGCTTGCTCCATGCCTCTTTTGTGTGATATTGCTATATATTGATGAACTTCCATACACTTTTGATCATATTTGGACTAACCTATTAACTCAGTGCACCCGAGTGTCAGTTCCTGTTTTCTGCTATTTTCCTATTTCAGGTTTCCCCCATATAAAAAGTGCTCCAAAAATTCGGGAAAAATCCAATAAAAATCAGCATAGAAGAAGCTTCGGGAATCACCGAGGGGGGAGGGGCAGAGGGGACCCACCAGGGCCCCAGGCGCCCTCCTGGCGCGCCCTATGGTGGGGTCGTGCCAGGGGGCCGCCTGGACCCCTGGTGGCCCCCCTGGCTGCCCCCCTTCGCCTATTTATTCCTCGTGACGTGAAACCCCCGTAACGGGAACCCTTTTTCGCGATCTCTCCTCTGTTCCGCCGCCGCCGCGCTTCCAAGATCGGGAGCACCAGAAGACCTCTTCCCGGCACTCTGCCGGAGGGAGGAACCACCTCCGGGAGCTTCTCCACCACCATGGATGCTTCCCGGATGAACCGTGAGTAGTCCCCCTTGGACCATGGGTCTATGATTAGTAGCTATGTGATGTTCTCCTCCCCCCTTTGTTCTTAATGGATTAGACCTCGTGAGCTGCCCTACATGATCGAGGCACATATGTAATATTTCTGCTCTTGCTCTGCTCAGTTTGCTGGGATCCCATGGATTATGAGATTATGTTCGGATTGTGTTTGAGTAATATATTTCATTCTCCTCTTTTATATTTATGTTCTAGAGTAATTCTTGCATGTTCTCCGTTGCTGTTTATTTCTTTGGCCAAGTAGTAGGTAGTGACTCCAAGAGGGAGCGTTATGCATGATTGTGGGTTCATGCCCCCCGATGACTAGCTTGAGTGACAGAAACATGAGTCTAGGGGATGTGTTGTTGCCACAAGGGGGAAAACAACGGTTCTTGTACTTGCGGGTGCAAGGATTGTTTACTTTACGCAAAGTTCTTTAATGCAGTTGTCCGTTGCTTTGAGTTTACACTTTGGGTGGGATTCGCAACTTAATACCAGCGAGATTTTCTGGATAGATATCTCAAGGTGGATGATTAGTAGGTAGATGCAGATGGATTTCAGTCTACTTGTCTTGGCGTACCGCCCATGCTTTTGAGCCTCTTCCTTTCTTTATAGCATAATTAGCATTGGTTTGCGCACATAATCCTGTCAATTTCCCAGCTGTAATTTGTTTACCTTGCATGGCTATTTTATCGTCTTTTGGGAGAGAGACATCACTAGTGAACATCATAGGACCCCGGTCCATATTTCCAATACTGTTTACACACACTATCAATTTACTTTCAGTATTTACTTTTCCGTTGCTATCACTATCATTATTATCCCGTGCGTTTTATCCTTTGTAAACAACAAGGCCGGAGGAATTGACAACTCATCTGTACTCGTTGGGAAGCAAAGTTATTTGCTGTGTGTGCAGGTCCAGGTCAAGGAAGCAACTTTTGTCTAAAACGGTGCCATTGTTTCCTTGCCACCTACTTGTCGATTTTGGAGTCCTACTGGTCGATCCTCAACCTCGGTATCTTCACCAAGGGAAATTGCCGTTGTCTACATCTCAACCTTCCACTTTGGGCAACCAATGAGGGGGCGTTAATTCGTACCATCAGTAGCAGGGGCAACTTCTCAAGAAAAGTCCTCGAGTTCGAAGTACTCGACTGGGAGTCCCAATACGATGCCATACTAGGACGACATGTGTTCGCACAGTTCATGGAGGTCCTGCACTACACATACCTCAAGCTCAAGATGCCCGGGCCTTCTGGAGTCATCACGGTTAACGGAAGCTTCTTCAAATCAGACCAATGCGACCGGGATTTCCACCAAGTCTTCGATATGTTTGGAGCACATCAGCATCTCGAAGAAATAGCAATGGCAGTAGACAAAAGCATCTTCCCACTAGCAAGAAGAAGCAAGAAAAAAGAATTCACTCGCGACTTTAGCATCGACAGCGACACAACGTCTCATCAAGTACACCCGACTGACACGGCCAAGACATTTTAAATCTACACTCATCTACCAGAAGACCAAGCAACAACCCTCATGGTTTTCCTCTGCAAGGAGTGGTAAATCGTCGCCTGGTGTCCGACCGACATGCCCGGAATACCCCGAGAGTTTGCAGAGCATGCCCTGCAAATCTACCCAAACATCAAACCAGTAAATCGACGATGCCATTTGAACGGAAGAACGCTGGAACCACGTACCAGCGGATGATGCAGTCATGCCTAAGAGACCAAATCGGCAGGAACGTCCAAGTCTATGTCGACGGCATCGTTATCAGGACATACAGTGTAGACACATTACTCGACGACCTCCGAGAAACCTTTACATCTCTCAACAAGTATAGGATAAAACTCAACCCAAAGAAATGTGTGTTCGGCGTCCCGGCTGGGAAACTGCACGGGTACATGGTCTCCGCCCGCGGAGTCGAAGAAAACCCGGAAAAATTCCAAGCACTCGCAAGGATGCAAGAGCCTGTTGACGTCAAGGGCGTCCAGCAGCTTACCGGGAGACTCGCGGCCCTGAGCCGCTTCATCAGCAGGTTGGGAGAAAGAACCCTGCCATTCTACCAACTTCTCAGAAAAGGAGAAAATTTTCAATGGACCGAAGAAGCCCAGAATGCATTCGCGGACCTCAATAAACTCTGTCAACACCGCCAATTTTGGAAGTACCTAAGGAGAGGGAACCCCTGTACCACTACATAGCAGCACGCAGCAGCGTGGTCAGCACCGCGCTTGTGGTCGATCGCTCAGAAGAAGGAAAAGTGCAAAGCATACAGATGCCAATCTACTACCTCAGCGAGGTCCTAACAAAATCACAGCAGCGGTACCCGCACTACCAGAAGCTCGTGTATGCCATCGTCATGACATCACGAAAAGTGACACACTACTTCGACGATCACCTCATCACGGTCGTTAGCAGCGCACCTCTCGCGGACATCCTAAACAACCCAGGAGCAACGGGCCGAGTCGCTGAATGGAACATCGAGCTCAGTCCTGGCGATCTTCAATTGAAGCACCCAACGGCGATCAAAGCTCAAGTACTCCCAGATTTTCTGATCGAATGGATGGAAGTGCAAACACCCGGTCCTCCAGACCTCTCCAACTCATGGAAGATGTTCTTCGATGGGTCTAAAAGGCACCAAGAAGCTGGATCAGGCGTTGTGCTAATCTCACCCAAAGGAGGTAAGCTCAAATACGTACTCCAGATCAACTTCAGCAAGGCACCAAACAACGAAGCAAAGTACGAGGAACAACTGCACGGCATGCGCATGGCAAAAGCTTGTGGCACCACTCGCCTCGTCATCTACGCCGACTCCAACCTTGTCGTCCAACAAACAATGAAGGATTGTGAAGCAGTAGTGGACAACATGTCGGCCTACCAAAAGCTCTACAACATCCTGGAAGGCGAATTCGACGGATGCGAGCTCAACAACGTCTCCAGAGCAAACAACACAGAAGTAGACGAGCTTTCCAACATTGGATCTACTCGAGTACCAGTCCCCCCAAGAGTATTCCTCGAAAGCATAGGCCAAAGATTGATTAAATTCAAAACACCATTACCAGAGTCAGCCGAAGAAGATGACAGTACAACCGAGCCCGCGCAGGTAGCATCAGCTGACCCGGTCGCCTAGTTTGGACAACACCTTTCCTCAAATTCCTGGTACAAGGCATCCTTCCGCAAGATGTCGCGGAAGCCCGACAAATCACCTGACGATCGAAGGCGTTCACCATAATCAACGGACAACTCTACAAGCGCAGCATCTCCCAGGTACTCCAAAAATGCATTGAAGAAGAAGACGACAAAGCCCTACTGCTCGAGATCCATGAAGGCACATGTGGGCACCACGCTAGCAGCCGCGCACTCGTAGCCAAAGCCTTTCGAGCGGGGTTTTACTGGCCAACCGCGATGCGAAACGCGGAAGACATCGTGCGACGCAGCATCGCATGTCAAAAATTCGCCAGTCGGCCCCACGCCCCAGCATCCGAGCTCAAGACGATACACTTTCATGCCCATTCGCCACATGGGGACTCGACATGGTAGGACCACTCAAGAAATCCGCAAAGGGCGGCAGGAGGCACCTCTTAGTAGCAGTCGACAAATTCACCAAAGGGATTGAAGCCATGCCAATCACCAACTCGACGGCCCACATAGCTATCAAATTCATCAAGTCGATCATTTTTTGATTCGGCGTACCACACAGCATCATCACAGACAATGGAACAAACTTCACAGCAGCCGAATTCCAGAACTTTTGCCACAAACTGGGCATCAAAATCAACTACGCCTTAGTCGCGCACCCGCAGTCCAACAGCCAAGTACAAAAATCAAATGGTTTGGGATGCGGAGGAATCAAAAAACGGCTCCTCGCGCCACTCGAGCAAGCCGCAGGAAAGTGGATAGAAGAACTCCCTATACTCCTATGGAGCCTGCGCACTACTCCCAACACTTCAACCCAGTACACGCCATTCTTCTTGCTATACGGAGCATAGGCGGTGCTACCACACGACCTCAAATTCGGAGCTCCACGGATAACCGGATATGAAGAAGAAGAAGAGGACGCACTCGAAGACGATAAAGATGTCGCGGATAAAGCAAGGGACAAAGCTCTCGCAAGCTCAGAAGGATACCAGGACAAGCTGTGCACATATCAAAGCAGGCGCCTACGAACAAGAACTTTTCAAGAAGGCGATCTCGTCTTGCGAGTAATACAAGAGAAGGTCCACAAGCTTTCCCCACAATGGGAAGGACCATTCATAATCTCTGAAGTCATCGGAGGAGGAGCATACAGGCTAAAGAACCCAAAGACAAACGAAGATGTGTGAAACCCGTGGAACGTGGAAAACCTACGCCTCTTCTATCCATAGACCGCTCATTCGGCAACTCCACTCAGCAACTCAAGAATCGACAGCAGCGCCGACGGGCAACTCATGTAAATTGGAAATAATTAAAATGTGTTGCACAAACTATGCCATCTAAAGCACTCGAGGGCTCGAGCATTGACTCCCCCCGAGAGATTCTTTTTTCGCTTATGCGACGACCTAATCTGAAGCACTCGGGGGCTCGAGCATTGACTCCCCTCGAGAGACGCTTTTTTCTCTTATGCGACGACCTAATCTGAAGCACTCGGGGGCTCGAGCATTGAATCCCCCCAAGAGACGTCGTTTTCTCTTACGCGATGAGCTAATCTAAAGCACTCGAGGGCTCATGCATTGACTCCCCTCCCCCCCCCCCCCCCCGAGATACTCTTTTTTCGCTTACGCGACGGCCAAACTCAAAGCACTCGGGGGGATCGAGCACGGACTCCCCCCGAGAGACGATTTTCTCGCCTACACGACGAAGCAAACCTCAAGACGCCGGGATCCAAAACAAAGCCTCTTTACCCACAGCCACACCCAAAAACATGCAAAGGACACAAGGACAGTCCCCAAGACATCCACACGGCCGCACTACCAAAGCGACGCCACTTTCCAATCACGATGAGGACAAGTGAAGCAGCCCAAAATTCAAGATCATAAGCAAGATCCAAGACAACCACTAAAGCAGGAGATTTCCTAAGTCTTCACCCGATCACAAGTGATCACCTAAAGACTCAGGGACACCCTATGAGTCATTTTTCAAAGAACAAAAGAGGGGACAATTCAAGCCTGTGCCCGACTCTGCGAATCAAACATAGCCTCGGAGGTTACTCCCATCGGGAGCGCTGTCACGCACCCGATCCTATAAAAGCAGATTCATTTCAAGCCCGAGCACTCCAAGACAGCTCTATTATAAAAGCAGGTTCATTTCAAGGCCGAGCACTCAAAGACTTCATTATAAAAGGAGATTCACTACAAAATCAAGCATTCGAAGGATGTTTTTTTCTCATTTCAGAGATGCATCAGTACACAGTCTTCCGCCATACATCAAAGTTTACAAGAAGGGACTCGAGAAGCTATCAAAAGGACTACAAGACCAATCATCCCAAGGAATTATGACTTCTACATGTGTGCCCATGCTGAGATAATTGTCACTTTGGTACCACATCTTGATGAGCATCATCACAAACAAAGTAAGCCCAGGTCTGCAAGGAGCCACTCGATGCCTTCCTCGGCCTGGTGACCTTGCTGGCCACGGCCCTCGCTTTCTTGGCGGCTTGAAATCAGACTCCTCCTTAGAACTAGAAGAGCAAGAACCACCAGCCGAGGAGTTGGTGGAAGACGAAGCAGCAGGAGAAGATGTCGAAACATCCTTTGACCCGTCAGAATTATCACTGCTCGTTTCCTCCCAGTATGGATCCAGACGATTACCACCAGCATCAAAAGCACGGACGGTGAGAGTGGCTTCACCGTCAAACCGACAGTAAAGGCTATCCCGAGCGAGCAAGTTTAGCCGTCGAGAAAAAGACCTCCAACCAGGCCCCAAGAAAACCAAGGAGGAGCTATCAACCTCAAGGTCTATCCAGATAGGGGAACGAGGGCACCCTTGAAGACGAATCCAAAGGCCCCTCAGATTGAGCTCGGAAACAATAGAGGCAAAAGAAAAATAAAGAGGGATCCAGCCAACAGAGGGACTGATGGCTTCTCGCCCCTCGTTGGTTACCCAAAGTGGAAGGTTTGAGATGCAGTGCAGCAGCAAGTTTCCCTCGGTGAAGATACCAAGGTTATCAAACCAGTAGGACTCAGGAGATACAAGTAGGTGGCAACGTCGCCGAAATTGCTTCCTGACTAGGGTGTTGTCGTGGACCTGCACACAGCAACAAATAACTTTGCTCCCAATGAGTACAGAGGAGTTGTCAATTCCTTCGGCCTTGTCGTTTACAAAGGATCAACGCGAGAGATAAAAGGTAAAAAGGAAAGTAAAAGCTGAAAGTAAATTGAGGGTGTGAACAATAATGTGAATATGGACCAGGGTCCCGTGATTTTCACTAGTGATGTCTCTCTCCCAAAAGACGATAAAAGTGCTAGCGAGGTAAACAAATCACAGTTGGGAAATTGACAGGATTATGAAGGCACCGCAATGCTTACTATGCTGCAAAGAAAGGAAGGGCTCAAAAGCAATGGGAAGTACGCCAAGGTAAGTAGACCGAAATCCATTTGCATCTACTACGAATCATCCACCTTGAGATATCTATCCAGAACATCTCGCTGGTATTAAGTTGCGAATCCCACCCAAAGTGTAAACTCAAAGCAACAGACAACTGCATTAAAAGAACTTTGCGTAAAGTAAACAATCCTTGCACCCACAGGTACAAGCACCGTTGTTTTATCCCTGGTGGCAACAGCACATCCCCTAGTCTCATGTTTCTGTCACTCAAGCTAGACATCAAGGGGCTGAACCCACAATCGAGCATAACGCTCTCTCTTGGAGTTGCAAATAAAATACTTGGGCAAAGCAAATACCGCAACGGAGAACATGCAAGAATTTACTCAAGAACAAAATATAAAAGAGAAGAACCAAATATATTACTCATCACAATCTGAACATAGTCTCATAATCCATCAGATCCCAACAAACTCAGCATAGCAACAGCAGAAATTACATAGATGCCTCGATCATGTGAGGCAGCTCACAAGGACTCAAAAGTGGAAGCACAAAAGGGGGAGATATAGATCACATAGCTACTGGTCACGGACCCATGGTCCAAGGGAAACTACTCACGGTACATACGGGAGGCGTCCATGGCTATGGAGGGTCTCCCGGAGGGTGTAGCTTCTCCCGGCAGGGTGACGGAGCGGCTTCTCTAGGAAGCCACGATCTAGAAACGACGGTGGCGGCAGAACAGAGGCGAGATCGCGAAAGAGGAGCCGTATTAGGGGTTTCCACCCCGAGGGGTAAATATAGGCGAAGGGGGCGTCAAGGGGACCCACGAGGCAGTCAGGAGGGTCCCTGGAGCGGCCCAGGGTGGGGCCGCGCCACCTGCCCTCCTGGCTGTCTGGTGGTGGCCCCCCCTTCCCTCTCTTGGTGATTCCGGAAGCTTCTGTTGCGCTGATTTTTTATATATTTTTCCCGGAATTTTTGGAGCACTTTTAATGGCCGGAAAACCTGAAATACAAAAACAACAGAAAACAGAAACTGGCAACTGGGTGCACTGAGTTAATAGGTTAGTCCAAATAGGTTCAAAAGTGTATGAAAGTTCAAGCAAAACATGGCAAAGTCACACAAAACATGCATGGAGCAAGCAGAAATTATAGATACGTTTGCGACGTATAAACATCCCCAAGCTTAATTCCTGCTCGTCCTCGAGTAGGTAAATGATAACAAGCATAATTTCTGTGGTGACATGCCACACAACCATAAAAGGACTTTTATGTAAAGCAATCAAAGCATGCAATTCAATTCAAGTCTTAACAAGCAAGAGTCTATATTAGCATTAACACAAGCAACAAAAGAACAAAAGGTGCAAGAGCTCTCGCTGTCCGTGACTCGAATGTCTCCAGATGGTGTTTGCGTGCAAGCAAGGGATAGGGAAATACGAGAGAAAAAATAAGGTTGTTGAGAACAACTATCTACTAAAGTTTCACACTTGGTCTCCTTTGGATTCTTATCTGGACTCGTCCCCAAACCACTATCCAGGTACAAGTCAAACTGATCCACTCCCTTTCGATATTTTGAGCACTCATGCAATGGATGAGCGTGATCAAGAAAGTTGACACCTAAAAGGCGAAACAGAAAGAAGATGGAGGAGGAAGACAAAAAAGGTGTGAAAGGCTCACATCAATGAGGACAATCATAGGCGAGAGAAGGCCATATGATCGATATGATGTGAGGAGTAGGGATTGCCATACAACGGATGCCCATGTGAGCTAAAAGCTCTTCAAGGGAACTAGTGGGGTGCATCTAACTTGCTTGCTCAAGAATACCTAGAGCTCATTTGAGGAGGCTCATCATTGTAATATACAAGCCAAGTTCTATAGTGTGAAGGGTCCTCACATAGCTATATGCATGATGATGATCTCTATGGAGTACAAGGGATAGGATATGAAGTACTAGTGTGGATCTCTCAAAAGGATAGGATCCTCACTTTAGGGGCAATACTCTATATTTTACAAGAATATAGGAGATCTTTCACACTTTACAAAGGTACTCACATAAATAAAATGTGACTATCATGATGCAAATGTATGCTTCTGCCAGGATAGCAGGATATGCAATGATACTAGCGCGTCATGTAGCAATGATTAGGGCAAGGCCCAACTAGCATGCGGCTCATCGATCAAGCAAGTAGCATGTATGACATGAAGATCAAGTCATGAGAAGGTGGATGTTGCATGGCAATGTATCTCGGAAAGGCTATGGAAATGCCTTGTAGGTAGGTATGGTGGTTGTTCTGAGGAAAGATATAAGGAGGCTTATGATGACAGAGCGTATCATGCCAAGGGTTTGGATGCACCGGCGAAGTATGCGCCAACTCTCGAGGTGAGAAAGGGAAATGCACGGTACCGAAGAGGCTAGAAAAAGTATAGGTGGGTGGAAGTGTCAACTTTCGAATACTCACATTATTCCGAAGAACTCATGCACTTATTATCGGTAACTCTCAATCTAATCAGGAGGTTCACAAAGAGACAGGTACCCCGAGGAGGGGTGTATGGGGGTTTGGTTATCCTTGCGCATCCTCGACTCATGGTACGTGAGTGTACTCTAATATTCGAACCCTCCAGAGGTTAGTGATCCATCTAGTAGCTAGAGTTCTCAACAAGGGTTTTTTGTTTTTGAAAAACACACGGATTGCCCAAAATACGACATCTATCACTAATAGGCAAGAGCTCTTGACACCATAAGTTCAAACATTACTCTAGTCAATACCTCAAAACTATTGCAAGTTACTACTACAAAGAGAACAGCAACTTTAACTACCTACTTTCAGTCAAGACACAGAACTCAATGCAACAGGCAAACTCTCTAACAAGATAAAACATGCAACCTATAGAAAGTTCAACCTAAGAAAAAAATAAAATCTCTAGAAAAACTAAAGCACTACAACTAAACAGAACAGCAGCTAAGAAAAGAAAAAGAACAGCTCACAGCTAAAAGAATAAGCATGCAAATCCTATGAGGAGTTCTATTTCAAGCGGAGCGTGAATCTCTCCCACACAAAAGAGTAAGTTGGGGTCTAACTTTTTACTTTATCGAACAAAGAAAAATAAAACTAAAAACAAAACCTAAGAGCGAGACGCTCCAAGAATAGCACATAATGCATGAAGTGATAAAAATATAGTGCAACGAGAGACGAAATGATAATTGTTGATGAAGAAGGGGATGCACGGGGGTATCCCCAAGCTTAGACGCTTGAGTCTCCTTGAATATTTATTGGGGGTGCACATGGTCATCCCCAAGCTTGAGCATTTTACCCTCCTGAATCTTCTTTCATCATCCTCCATCGCGCACTTGAAAACTCCCTTCATACATAACTCATTGTAGGCTGATTAGAGAGGTTAGTACCCTAATAATATAATTTTCCTATACTGAAAATAAAGATTTACAGGAAGAGCTACTGTTTCCCAAGATTGCCAAAAGGTTTTTGCAAAGAAAAAGCAATCTTAAGGTTTGCAAAAGTGAAGAGAGACAAAACGTGGCGGAATCTGTGAAAAACAGAACAGCAGATAGAAACGAATTTTTTAGGGGTACTTCTCCAACTCAAATCAAAAAACTCAGAACATACGGAAGTTTCATAATTGTATAGGGCACGCTGTGTAAAAAAACTCAGCTCAAAGAGACGAACTGGGATTTTTCTCTGATTTTTCTAGTCACGAGGACAGAATCTGTTTTTTGGACAGCATGTCACAACTTTTACTTCCCTTGCCGTATGAGGCTAAACATGGCACAAAGCTTGAAAAGTAAAGATACAATGATGTTTCTACAGTAGTAACAATCATCAAGACCACTAAGAACAGAACAAAAGCAAAAAGAAAAACCTAAATTCGTTGCGGGCTGCCTCCCGAAAGCGCTTCTTTAGAGCCATTAGCTAGGCTTAAAGCAGAAGATCAAGTCTTTTCAAGAGAATAACTAGCCCGTGTGACGGACTCAAAAGGTAACTTAATCTTTTTCCTAGGAAAATGTTCCATCCCTTTCTTGAGAGGGAATTGGAATTTGATAGTTCCCTCTTTCATGTCAATGATAGCACCAACTGTGCAAAGAAAAGGACGTCCAAAAATAATTGGACAAGAGGGCTCAAACTCAATGTCCATAATAGTAAAATCAACGGGAACATAATTGTCATTGACAATGATAAGAACATCGTCGATCTTCCCCAAAGGTTTCTTTACGGAAGAATCAACAAGACGAACACCAAAAGAACAGGGATCAAAAGGTTTCAATTCAAGCATATCATACATTCTTTTGGGCATAACAGAGGTACTTGCTCCAACATCACAAAGAGCATAACAAGAGAAGTTAATAAATTTAATTTTTATCATAGGATCCCAACCATCTTCTAGATTCCTAGGTATGGAGGCTTCTAGTCTAAGCTTCTCCTCCCTAACTTTGATTAGAGCATTGGTGATATGCTCTGTGAAGGCAAGATTGAGTGTGCTAGTGTGGGGGTCTCTAGACATCTTGTGTAGGAAACCAATAACTTTAGGTAAAGTGCAGTTGTCAAAGTCCATGTCACTACTATATATCAAGGAGGTAGTGGCATCATTTAGGTTCACTTTTTTGAAAGCCTCTATGTTCATAGAGGTTTCTTCATCTATGGTTGAGGTGGTAGCATCACCATTGATAGGTCCAGCGGGACTAGGGGTGTGATGGGTGCTAACAGTTTGGACATCCTCAACTACTTCGATAGTGGCTACTGTGTGGTAGGTAGGAAGGCTCTTAATTCTCTCTTCTTCCTCCTTTTCTCTAGCCCATCTCTCTTTGAGTTTAGCCATCATCCTAATATTTTCATTCATTTGTAACTGGATAGCATTAATAGGAGTGACCTTACTCTCCTCAAGGGGAGAGGTTCTAATTTTTGACATCTCAACATCAAGGGCTAAGTTGTCTACCTTCAAACAAAGATTATCTAATTTCTCCTCCACACTCTTGTTGAAGGCTTTCTGGGTAGTGATAAAGTCTTTGAGCAAGGTCTCTAATTCTGAAGTGGAGTTTCTGGTGGTAGGATAAGTGTTGTTCCCATAGGTGGATGGAAACGGTCTATGATTTTTGCTACCAAAGTTACTCCTATAAGCATTATTGTTGAAGTTGTTTCTAGAGACAAAATTAACATCTACTTGCTTCTGAGCAACCAAAGAATTTAAAGGAACATCTTGAGGATCAATAGAGGGTTGCTTGGTAAGTAGAGACATGATAAGGTCAACCTTTTCATTTAAAGAGGAGATCTCCTCGACAGAGTTTACCTTCTTACCGGTTGGAGATCTCTCGGTGTGCCATTGTGAGTAGTTCAGCATCATCTCATCAAGTAGCTTTGTGGCAGCACCAAGTGTGGTTGACATAAAAGTTCCTCCCGCGGCCAAATCTAACAGGTTCCGCGAGGTGAAGTTCAAGCCTGTATAAAAAGTCTGGATAACCATCCAGGTAGTCAGTCCATGTGTGCGGAAGTTCTTGACAAGCGTCTTCATACGTTCCCAAGCCTGGGCAACGTGTTCATTATCCAATTGCCTGAAATTCATAATGTTACTCCGCAATTGAATAATTTTAGCAGGGGGATAGTACTTCCCTATAAAAGCATATTTGCATTTACTCCATGAATCGATACTGTTCTTGGGAAAAAATTGTAGCCACTCCTTGGCTCTTCCTCTCAAAGAGAAAGGAAAAAATCTTTAGCTTGACGATGTCTCCATCAACTTCCTTGTACTTCTGCACGTCGCAGAGCTCGATAAAGTTGTTTAGGTGCAAGGCAGCATCTTCTCCTGCTCCTGAGAATTGATCTTTCATGAAAAAGTTAAGAAGAACAGGTTTAATCTCATAAGAAGGTGTTGAAGTGGCAGGTGGAGAAATAGGAGTGCAGATAAAGTCACTGTTGTTGTGACTAGTGAAGTCACACAACTTAGTGTTTTCATTGGAACCCATAGTAGCAGCAGGTATTTTTGGTATTTTTGATTAAGGACACAAAAGTAAAAACTGAAAGGTAAACTAACAAGACTAAAAAGCAAAGGTAAAAGATAGTGTCCAACTCGAGCACTCTAAGTGTCGCATGGGTACCCACGTAATCAGCCCACTCGATGACCATCCGGGTGGGTGCGACTCTTATCAACTCCACGCTTGAGATCATCAGTACTCCGCGAGTGACCACTATTCATCCACTTGATTTGTTTTCCAAGTGGATGCTTGTCTAAATTAGGCTCAGCGCCTCAAAAAAATGATGTCTGGGCAGCGATACATTGCACCCCAGATGTCGCGCAAGCTTAGCGCGTAGGTAAGAACCCGATGCGCAGACGGCCGGGCCGGGACTTGCCACAGCTGCGACTTCACTCCCGATGTTTTCCATGCAACACATGATTAAGTTGAGCCAATGACAGACGCGTCAAGGCTATTATCTGAATCTGGCGGCATTGATACTATAAGACCTGCAGCGGCATGATCTTTCCAGGCACCGATGGTTTTCCAAGTTCGTGTCAAGGGACGCAGCTTGATTTTTGGCTTTAGAGGTCTTTGCACCAATTCACCAGGGCTCGATCAGTCGACTACCTTTGGCCTCTCTAGATTATCATCCCTCGAATAAACTATCTCTTATGGCTAACAGTCAACGACTCGCAGCTACGCTACACGTTTGAAGGATTTTGAGTCCCTGCGCGACCCTTCGAGTCCCCCAGGCACTCAGGGGCTACTGACGAGCGGGTGATCCCATGACTCTTATGGATGAAGGTACCTGGTGCGTATCGAGCTAGAGGGCCCGCAGAAAGCCTCGACCGGCCCACAAATTTCCCACGCGAGGCAATCGCCATGGGAGTCCTCAAGGTTCATGGAAACTGCAACTTACCGTCCAAGACTAAAGATAGGTTAGGAAACCCTCTTTGTAAACCTAGGCGGACTCCTTGCGACCCAACCTAGTATATAAAGGCTGAGAGAGGGGACGTCTAGGGCATCGAATACCGTAGATACACCTCCGATCCCGAGCGATCTCGCCTGGATCTCCACTTTAATCGCCTCCATTATAATACAATCGAGCAGGAAGTGCTTTCTCCTGTTAGCCGACAAGTATCGCCAACCTGCATGTCTTCTCTACGACTTAACCTAGGGTTCCCAACCATGGGATTTGCCGAGGTCAATCCTCGTCAGCGTCGGGCGCCTGATGTTCTGAAAAGTTGTTTCTTCTTCTTGACCCTACCGGGGGTCATTCCCCCGACGGTAGCCTTCGAGCCTCTCGGTGACTCGGTGAATCGCCCGAGGGGTTTCTTCCTTTTCGGTGTAGATGGATGATGTTTGCAATTGGTGCAGCTTCATTCCTGTGGGGGCGCGCCAGCGCACCCACTGGGTGTAGCCTCCGGGTGACTCGGAGAGTCATCCGAAGGGTTCTTTGATTTTGATGCAGATGCTTGGAGCGGTCGACCGGGAGAAGCCAACTTGGCACAGTCAATCAAGAAGGGATCGCTTTGGAGTAATCGATCGGGAGCTCCCAACCTGGCGCACTCAACCGAGACGGATTTTCTTGGGGCAATCGATCGGGAGCCGCCAACTTGGCGCACTCAACCGAGATGATCTCGCTCGGAACAATCGATCGGGAGCTGCCGACTTGGAGCAGTCAACCGAGATGGGCTCGCTTGCAGAAATCGATCGGGAGCTGCCGACTTGGCGCACTTAACCGAGATGGGCTCGCCTACAGAAATTGGTCGGGAGCTACCGACTTGGCGCACTCAACCGAGATGGGCTCGCCTGGAGCAATAGGTCAGGACCTACCGACTTGGAGCACTCAACCGAGATGGGCTCGCTTGGAGCAATCGATCGGGAGCTGCCGACTTGGCGCACTCAACGAATATGGGCTCTCTTGGAGAAATCGATCGGGAGCTGCTGACCTGACGCACTCAACCGAGATGGGCTTGCTTGGAGAAAACGACCGGGAGCTGCCGACCTGGCGCACTCAATCGAGATTGGAGCAATCGATCGGTAGCTACCAGCCTGGCGCAATCAACCGAGATGGGATTGCTTGGAGCAATCGATCGGGAGCTACCAACTTGGCGCACTCAACCGAGATGGGCTCCCTTGGAGAAATCGATCGGGAGCTACCGACTTGGCGCACTCAACCGAGATGGGCTCGTTTGGAGAAATCGATCGGGAGCTGCCGACTTGGGGCACTCAACCGAGATGGGCTCATTTCGAACAGTCGACCGGGAGCAGCCAACTTGGCCATCTCCACCGAGATGAACTCATTTTGAACAATCGACCGGGAGCAGCCAACTTGGCCATCTCTACCGGGATGAACTTATTTTGACCAGTCGACCGGGAGCAGCCAACTAGGCCATCTCCACCGGGATGAACTAGCAGGCTTTTACTCGGAAGTGATAATGCATAAGATAGATTTAGCCATTGCAGACATATAAAATATTCATTGTTTCTTCTGAAGTATAAATTATACAGCGGGAGGCCGACTCGGCTTTGCCTGATCCCCGTAGTTGTTTACTTGTTCATCTCATCCCTTGGCCTTTGCTCTTACCAGCATTACAGGCGGCTTGTGGTCTGTAGCTGGATCGAAGAGTGGGCCGGAAGATGAAGTGTATAGTACTTAGACTTTGAGGAGCAAACTCAACCGAGCAGACATCTGAAAGGAAACGACCGGGTCGCCAAAGTTTCTTTCTCTTTGGACATCTTTCATGTGAGGTGACCTCCATCTTTTGCTCTCGCCAGCATTACAACCGGCTTGCGCTCTGCAGCTGGATCAAACAGTGGGCCTTTGGTACCGTACACACTACTAAGCCTTCTGTGGGAAATAACTATTTGGGTTATGCGGCCTGCCCAGAGGCAGTCGGTCCGGAACTGAGCATGCAGCCAACTCGAAATAACACGGAGATAACCCCCTAAGACTACTCAGGTTCATCTGTCATACTTGTTGTAATAAGCATTATTGAGTGAAGACTCACATTGCATTTTCTGGCGCAGCCGGCGCACCCACTGGGTGAAGGTGTAGCCTCCGGGTGACTCGGTGAGTCGTCCAGAGGACCTTCACTGTTGTTGTAGCAGACTAGGCATCCGGTAGGTGCAATCTCCGAGCCTCCGAGCCTCCGAGTGGCTCGCGAGTCGGGCCAATGGCCTTGTCTGGTCGCTCCAGGCAGATGGCTTCCCATCTGGGTCAGTACCACACACTATTCTTCTGACAGACGGATGGGAGACGCAGCCGGATTACCAGCGCAATCGGCCAATACACAGCGAGTCGGGTTTTTTTTGCAGTCTTCTGGCCGATTTGCGCATTCGGCAGACCGATCTGACGCAGCCGATCAAATGCAGCACTGATCTTTTTTGCAGCCGGGAAAAAATTGTAGCACAGTTGGCACGAAACATAGCCATCTCGGCCACCAGCTTTCTCACTTTTTGCGTGGATGAGCTGTCTCTTCTCTCTCTGAAACTCTCTTTTCTCTGAATTTTTTCTCCACTTCTTCTCTGTCTTTTCGTCTATTTTCTTTAGGCCCCCGGTAGGGAGCAAAGGCCTGGAGCCTCTAGCCAGCCGGCCGGCCGGCGGGGGCGCAACCGGCAGAGGACTGGATGCCGCTCAGTTGGGGGCCGGAGGCTGGGGCAGCTGCGGCATGGGTGCGAGCAGGAGGCCGGGGCGGGATGCATTGCAAGCGAGAGGTCGGGCCGACTGCAGCGCAGGGGCTAGCGGCGCACGCAGCCGAGGCGGGCGGGCCGTACCACGTCGGAGGCAGAGGGCATACGGGGAAGGAGCAAGCAGAAGGGTCTCGGAGGAGGACCGACCTGGCGGCGCAGAGGAGAGCTCGAAGGAGGTCCGACCTGACGGAGCTTGGGGCGGACCCAGCCGAAGGGAGCTCGGGGCGGACTCTCGCATGGAGGCGGCTACGCGCGTGATGACCCTCAACTGTAGGGGGGTCGTTTGTAGCGTTTTCGATAAATAAGAGTGCCGAACCCAACAAGGAGCAGAAGGTATTGGTAAGTGACTTTGGCAAAGAAGTAACTGCAGGAACTGAAAGATAACTTTTTAGGGGTTTTCGGTATAGCAACAAAAAGGTAAAAGCGAGCAAAGTAAAAGGCATTGATTAGTAACAAGTGGCCCAATCCTTTTGAGCAAAGGATAGGCCTAGCAACTGAATTTATAAAGGCTAAAGCGTTCTTGAGGACACACGGGAGAAATAGTCACGTGCTTTCGCCATATTCCTCATCGGTAATATGTACTGCGCTGATAAGTGTTGAGTGGGTGGATCTATGCTAGTCACTACTGGAATTCTGCCGTTTGCCGTCTGCCATGGCTGTCGGCAAACATATACAAAGCGGACGGCAAAGTCCTTTGCCATCTGCCGGCGGACGGCAAAGTACTCGTCAGCCATTTCTCCGGCAAAGAGGTGCTTTGCCGTCTGCATATTATCGACGGACGGCAAAGGACTTTGCCATCCGGATTTTACCCAGGCAGACGGCAAAGTATAAATTACACATGTTTACTCATAGGTGGGCCCAATAAACATTAAGCAGACGGCAAATTATTTTTTAATTATAAAAAAATGTTGCTCGTTTTGTTCTGGTTCTAGCCCCGACACCCCGTTCCGTTTTCGTCCCAGCCATCCGTTTGCGACATGTTCGTACGTGGTCAGCGAGGCGCGGCCGTCGGGAGGCAGGGTCAGCGAGGCGTGGCCGTTGGGAGGCGAGGCACGGGGCACGGCTGGACCGTGGAGCGGCTGGGGCAGGCCCGGCGATGCGCGGCCGGACGGTGGAGTTGCTCGGGCGGCCGTGCTGCTGGACGGGCCGGCTGGGGAGGCGAGGCGGCCGGACGTTGGAAGATATGCCGCCAGGGAGGCAGCCGGCTGGTGGGGGCGAGGCAGTCGGTGGGGTGGCACTCGGGCGGAGGGGCGGGGCCGGTGGGGCGGCCGACGGGCGGAGAGTCGGGGCAGGGCGGCCTAGCTCGACGGCGTGAGGCCGCGACCTCGAGCTTGGCCCGGGAGGGAAGCGTGGAGGGGCAGGCGGCGAGGAGGGGGAGGCGGCCGACGAGATGTGCGGCAAGGCCGACGGGAGCTGCGGCCGGCGGAGGTGCGGCGGGAGGCGGGTGGCTCCAGGCCGGGAGAGGAGAGGAGAGAGGGTGGGATCGTGGTAGGGAAGAGATAAGGGAGAGAGAGAGGTAGCGTGGGTGGGTGGGGACGGTGCGGGTGTGGATCGTGCGTGGTGGGGGTTGGTTGCCCCTGCCACGTCACTGATCCGTGGGAGGGGGGTTGGACCAATAGAAATAAGTGTAAATTTTGTGTTTTTTTATTCTATTGATTTGGATACAATTAATATGTTAAACTTTGTTATTATTTTTGAAATTTTATTTATGTATTCTAGGAATCATAAGCTAACACCGTCTTAAATTTTACATTTTTTTGACCTCATTTGCATTTTATAAAAATTAATATATGGATAAATTATTTTTTAACGGTTGTTAGGAAAATATCTTTGCCATGTACTTAATAAAAAGAGACGGCAAAGAGATGGGTTTTCCATGCGTGAAAAAAAAACAGACGGCAAAGAGACAGGTTTGCCATGCGTGAAACAAAAGTAGACGGCAAAGACCCTCTTTGCCATGCGTGAAAGAAAAGTAGACGGCAAAGACCCTCTTTGCCATGCGTGGAAAAAATATAGACGGCAAAGCCAACTTTGCCATCATCAAATCTTTGCCGTCTACAACTGAAGGCAAAGACCTTCTTTGCCGTCCGTCCCGATGAAAAGTAGACGGCAAAAAAGAACGCATGGGAAATTAGTCGTTTCCAGTAATGAGTACACCCTCTAGACTTAGATAAGTGCACTCTTATGATTAAACATCTTGCAAGCATCCTCAAATACAAGATAGTAATTAAGGCAAAAGCCTAACCATAGCAATACGATCGATGATCCATTGTTCCCTCGTGCAAAAGCGTGCAAACTGGGGTTCAGGTTTCTGTCACTCTGGCAACCCACCATAAGCATTCTTTATACACAATGCATTCCCCTAGGTCCTCAATAAGGAAAAGTGTTGAGTGTTCGACTCACACAACACCACTAGGAAAATAAAAACACAACTTAAATATCAAACAACACATATTACTTCAACATCATATGACTACTAACAACTAGACTTCTCCCATGTCCTCAAGAGCTAAAGTAACTACTCACAAGACATAAAAGAGATCATGATCAGAGGGGATGAATAGGTGGTAAACAATCTAGACACAATGATATTTCTCCAACAAAACTCAATAGCATTCATCACACGGTAGCAATCAACACTGGTAGAGTAGAGAGGATAGATAGTATGGATTACAACACAAGTTGAACTTGTCAGGTGAGATGAGATGAAGATGGAGATGTTGCTGGTGTTGGGGATGATTTTGATGATGATCTCGATAATGCCCGTGACGATGGTGATGACGATGGAGATGATCTCCCCTTCCGGGAGGTGTTCTCCCCGGCTGAATCTGCCCGCCGGAGATGTCTTTTCTCCTCTATTGGTTTCCGCCATGGAATTCTTGAAGAAGGAGTACCACCTGATGAGTATTGGTTTGGCATCCTTCTACTCCATAAGATACTTAAGGGCAGCATGGTCAGTATGAATAATGACTTTTGAATCAACAATATAAGGTCTAAACTTATCACAAGCAAACACTACTGCTAAGAATTCCTTCTCAGTAGTAACATAATTCTTTTGAGAATTATCAAGGGTTTTTCTAGCATAATGTATAACATTAAATTTCTTATTAACCCTTTGTCCTAAAACAGCTCCAAGAGCAAAATCACTAGCATCACACATAATTTCAAAGGGCAATTTCCAATCAGGCGATTGTACTATAGGAGTGGTTATCAAAGATTTCTTAAGAACTTCGAAGGATTCCTTACAATCTTCATCAAATACAAAAGGAACATCCTTCTGGAGAAGATTAGTGAGGGGTCTCGAAGTCTTAGAAAAGTCTTTAATAAATCTTCTATAGAAACCAGCATGACCGAGAAAACTACGAATACCTTTAATGTCCCTTGGATAGGGCATCCTTTCGATAGCTTCAATCTTTGCCTTGTCCACTTCAATTCCCCTCTCGGAAATCTTGTGACCAAGAACGATCCCTTCGTTAACCATGAAGAGGCACTTTTCCCAATTTAAAACTAAATTTGTATCCTCGCATCTCTGCAAAAGTTTATTAACAATGGGAGAGATAGTTTCTTTATTTGGTAGATAAATAGTAACATCAATCTCCTCAAGTTCACAGGGTGAAATCTCGCCCATGATCTCCTGATAGAGTGAATAAGGAATAGCGCTAGCACTGGATCCCAAATTGCATAGCCCATAATATTTCTGATCTCCTATTTTGACAGATACAACTGGTGTACCTGAAATTGGGCTTTTACTCTTGGCAGTGCCAATGTTAGTTGAAACAGCACAAAAATTTATAATGGAATCTGAAACATCATTAGTAACTAAATCTTTAACCACAACAACTTGAGGATCGACCTTGATCTGGTCCTCAGGTTCGTCAGTTCTTCTCTCACTTTTATTTATTATGCCTGTCACAAAAGAGTGCTCCCTTATCCTTGTAGGAAAAGGGGGCTTTTCATATAAAACTGCAGGCAGAATAGGGTCAGCAACATGAATATAACCAGGTAATTCTTTAAAGGGTTTATGATACTGATCCTTCTCCTCCTTATAAGAGTCAATGTGGGTGGCAAAGTCCTTACAAAAATCAATCATAAGCTGGGAATCAAGACCAATCTTAGGGCAAAAGGTATTAAAATAATCAGTTTTCACATAGCTCTCAATGTAATCATGCTCATAATTTACAGCGGGTTCAATGCCTTTGTCGATTTCCCTATCTTCAGTATTCTTCTTGATCTTCTCAATAAGATCCTATTTTTCTTCAATGCTCCTTGTTTGGAATACCCCACTAGAAGAGGCATCCAACATCTCCTTATCCTGACGAGAAAGCCTGTCATAAAAATTTGTAAGTATAATATCTTTGGGGAGTTCATGAATAGGACATTTGAACATTAGGGACTTCAGTCTCCCCCAAGCTTGAGAGATGCTCTCTCCGTCACGAGACCAAAACTTATAGATGTAATTCTTGTCTCGATGAATTTCATGAAGAGGATAAAACTTTGTTAAAAAGAGAGACATAAGCTCTTGCCAATTAAGTATACGTGAGTTATCGAGGAGCTTATACCAATCTGAAGCTTTATCTATAAGTGATACGGAGAAAAATTTCTTCATATCAAAATCCCTTGACACACCTGCAAGCTTGAATAATGAACATAGTTGTGATAAATATAGCAGTGTTCACTTGGATGTCTGTCTCCTTCATAACGATTAGCCAAGACATAATCGATAATACCCGTTGGTATTTTGTAAGGCACAATTTCAGTAGGGGTGGGAGTGACCACCACAATTGTGGGGCGTTTCCCCATAAACAACAAAACAAGAGTAGAGGTGTCCATAAGGACAAAGAGCAGCAACAGCAAAAAAAAATAGAAATATAAAAACTTCCTTACCAGCTTCACTTACTAATAGCGCTACGCTCCCCGGCAACGGCGCCAGAAACAGTACTTGATGACCCTCAACTGTAGGGGATCGTTTTGTAGTGTTTTCGATAAATAAGAGTGTCGAACCCAACGAGGAGCAGAAAGCATTGGTAAGTGACTTTGGCAAAGAAGTAACTGCAGGAACTGGAAGATAACTTTTTATGGGTTTTCGGTATAGCAACAAAAAGGTAAAATCGAGCAAAGTAAAAGGCACTGAGGAGTAACAAGTGGCCCAATCCTTTTGAGCAAAGGATAGGCCTAGCAACTAAACTTATAAAGGCTAAAGCGTTCTTGAGGACACACGGGAGAAATAGTCACGTGCTTTCGCCATATTCCGCATCGGTAATATGTACTGCGCTGATAGGTGTTGAGTGGGTGGATCTATGCTAGTACACCCTCTAGACTAAGATAAGTGCACCCTTATGATTAGACATCTTGCAAGCATCCGCAAATAAAAGATAGTAATTAAGGAAAAATCCTAACCATAGCAATACGATCGATGATCCATTGTTCCCAGGTGCAAAAGCGTGCAAACTGGGGTTCAGGTTTCTGTCACTCCGGCAACCCACCGTAAGCATTATTTATACACAATGCATTCCCCTAGGTCCTTAATAAGGAAAAGTGTTGAGTGTTCGACTCACACAACACCACTAGGAAAATAACAACACAACTTAAATATCGAACAACACATATTACTTCAACATCATATGACTACTAACAACTAGAATTCTCCCATGTCCTCAAGAACTAAAGTAACTACTCACAAGACATAAAAGAGATCATGATCAGAGGGGGTGAATAGGTGGTAAACAATTTGGACACAATAATATTTCTCCAAAAAAACTCAATAGCATTCATCACACGATAGCAATCAACACTGGTAGAGTAAAGAGGATAGATAGTACGGATTACAAAACAAGTTGAACTTGTGAGGTGAGATGATATGAAGATGGAGATGGTGCTGGTGTTGGGGATGATGTTGATGATGATCTCGATGATGCCCGTGATGATGGTGATGACGATGGAGATGATCTCCCATTCCGGGAGGTGTTCTCCCCGGCGGAATCTGCCCGCCGGAGATGTATTTTCTCCTTTGTTGGCTTCCACCACGGAGCGGCGGTGGAACTCGCGAAACTCCTCTCGTTTAGGGTTTTCAGATAACGAGTGATATATAGGCCAGAGCGGGAGCCGTGAGTGGGCCCAGGGGTCCAGGCGCCCTCCCGGCGCGGCCAAGGTGGGGGCCACACCAGATGGCCGCCTGGGCACCCTATGGCCCCACTCTGGCTCCTCTTTTCCGTGTCCTCGTCATCCTTTTGGAAAATGGCCTCCGTCGATTTTCAGGTAATTTGGAGGTCTTCTGTTTTAGCAACTCAGCGTCTAGCTCAGCCACATACCAAAAATAAGAGAATCTCCAGCCGTTCGGCCCCCCCAAGCCGTTTTTCGGCGCTATTTTAGCGCCGCTTGGGGGCGCTCGGGCGACGAAAAGGCTTGGGGCGACCGGCCCCCCACCCACGGCCCCAAGGTCGCCCCCGGGCGTCTGGAATCGGCGCAGATTCGTCCCAGATACGGCTCTGTTTCGTCGCAAATTTGCTACTTTCGGCTAAATTTAATGCAAATATGAAATTTCGGCGCAAATTTGGTGCATCTCGGCGCACAACATGCAGTAAAAATAAATAGTTCGACACAAAATACTAAAAATAGTACAAATCAAACTAGGCATTGCCTTTGCGCATCCATAGATGATCCAGTAGATCTTCTTCGAGTTGACGATGCATTTGCGGGTCTCGGATATCCTGACGCATGTTGAGGTAGGCTGTCCAATCTGGCGGTATCTCGTGATCAACAACTACAAGAGGCCCCTGGTTGAGATATGGTTCAGAGTAATACACTGGGTCCTCTTTCTCCCTCTCAATGATCATGTTGTGCAAGATGACACAACAATTCATCACCTCCCACATTTGATCTTTCGACCAAGTCTGAACAGAGTACCGGACAACGGCAAATCGATATTGGAGCACCCAAAATGCCCGCTCGACATCCTTCCTGCAAGACTCCTGGCACAGGATTTGAGATAGTCTTCACAAATACTGGCCATCTTGGATAGATGCCATCAGCTAGGTAGTATCCCTTGTTGTACTGGTGACCATTGACCTCGAAGTTCACCGGTGGAGCATGACCTTCGACAAGCCTGGCAAAGACATTGTAGCACTGCAGGACGTTGATGTCATTGTGTGTTCCTGGCATGCCAAAGAAGGAGTGCCAAATCCAGAGGTCATGTGTAGCAACTGCCTCAAGTATCACACTGCATAGACCTTTTGCACCCTTGTACATCCCCTGCCAAGAAAATGGATAGTTCTTCCATTCCTAATGAATGCAGTAGATGCTTCCAAGCATCCCAGGAAATCTTCTTGCTTCATTCTCTGCTATGTGTTGGGAAACATAGTAGAAAACAAAAAAATTCGTGCCTACGAATCAAGATCCCAAGATCATCCAAGAAAGATGGCATACAAGGTTTAGGCCTTTTCTCACCAACGGTTGCAGCGCATGAAGAGTTTGTGAAGCGGCGTGGACGTAGTGGAAGTAGTCGAAGAAGATCTCCCACGAACAGTCCCTCGATCTATCCCACGAACAAGTCCCTCGAACAGATCTCCGAGAAGAAGAAGAAGATCCTCCAAGAAGGATCAAAGTTATGATCCCTCTACCGGTATCCACACATCCCGTAGAAGCAATCCAGCAGCGCTCCGCCGTCCAGAGAAGAACGCCACTGAGAAAACTAGAGGGAGAAAACCCTAACAGATTCCGATCTAGAACAGCCTCTAAACCGGGGTCTAACTGTGGAGCAACGGGGTTTAGAGGGAGGGAGGGTGGCGCATAGGCCTTGGGGTTTGATGGTTGCTGTGCCCCCACCCCCTCCACTCATTATATAGGTGGCCAGGAGGCCCTTGGGACGCAATAAGGGGGGTGGGGAGTCCAACTTGGACTCCCAAACCTCCCAAACCTTCCCACCGGAAACCTGCCATATTGGAGAGTTGGACTTCCCACCTGGAGGAGGATTCCTCCCCCTTGGTGTGCCCCCCACCCCTTGGCCGGCTAGGGCAGCCTAGGTGGCTTGCCCCCCAAGGCTAGGGGCGTGGGGTAGTGGGTGTTACTGCCCGGAAACTTCTGGAACCTTCCAAAAGCTTCCAGGACCTTCCGGGACCTTCCGGGATCGTTTCGGGACATTCCGGAACCTTCTGGAGCACTTCGAAGACCTTCCGGGACCATTCTTGGACGTTCCGGAGCCCTCCGGATAGTTTCCAAGACCATCCGAGTTACAGTTTAAGACAGCCGATGACCGCGAAGGTTGTCAGGACGCCCAGCGATTATCCAGAAACTATTCCGGTTGATCCAGGACTTCCCCAGTACCATTCTCATATGTTTCGGAACCACCTGGGACTACTCCAGAGTGATCCGTACATATCCTTAAATACCCAGAACTACTTCTGGTGCCCTTATGAACAATTCCATAAATCTCCGAAACTACTTCCGGTGCTCGTATGAACTATTCTGCTTTGCTTCCACTAAACCTTCTACCATACTAGTATTCTAACAGACTACTGCTCGTTAAGTGTGTGACCCAATAGGTTCGGTATAAGGCAGACATGACTCAGAACATCTTCCGGACATAGGTCAACAGCCTTTTGTCAAAAGCCAATAATCAACAGCGGAGCCATGGACACCCATGTTGACTCCCGCTCATACACGAAGAAACTTCGAGTGAACCATTATGTTTATTCATGTACCATTCCCTTTGCTTCATGGTATATGACAAAGTTAGAGGAGAGATGTTTGGCACCCATGTGTAACAACTTCTTGAACACAAGCCACTCGTTATCCTCTTTGCTCGTTTGTCTCTATTTCTCGTTATTGTATTCCGGTATCCCCGTGATTAAATCACAATGCGTTTGGCCAGACTAGAATGGATACCGTCATACCGAGTGGGCCCAAAGTCAATATCTCTTCAACGTGAAGGAGCACATCCCATTCTTGAACTATGACAGTCACTAGCCACACCATCTGACATACCCAGAACTTCTTTTACTACTTCCCATTTACGGGAGGATTCATCTAAGAACCAAAGCATGTCTTCCTGTGTGAAGCAACTCGATACTGTCATGGTCTAAGGAATTACGTATATGATAACATTTCATGATATGACTTATAACGTAATTACGATGTGATCTCTAAGTATATCATTCAATACTGGGGTCGGTTCAACATCATTGTTCTGCTAACAATATGTTCTCATTGCTACTGACATCCTTCATACAAGAACAATGTCCATGATTAAGAAAACATAATCATCAGTTAGCACATGAGATGGTCTTAGAGGCTAAACCAGGAACTCTTGGTGTTTACATTTCCACACATGCAAATGAGTTTTCTTCTGAATCTCACAGTCAGGGTCATTGCAATTATAGCACAGAAATATAAACATTAATTATGAACGTGGAAATATATATAATAACATTTTATTATTTCCTCTAGGGCATATTTCCAACAGTCTCCCACTTGCACTATAGTCAATAATATTGTCAGTTCTTGAGCACTTTACACCTATGGCATACCGGTGTAATGCATACTTCATTTGTGGTATAGACTTCATATACGGATCTGACGTTTCAGGCCCGTTTGTATATTGCATATCTTTGCGTTTTCACGCTATCATAAAATTCACTAATTTAATCAATTTAGCTTTGTATATGTTTGAATCATTTGGTAGGACCTTGGTTCCTTAGAATAGTTATGAAATCATTCATCTAGGAAACCATACCATGTTCATAAATGAACTGATGATTCAAAATACCCTCCCTTGTTACTTCGTTAAGCAACAATATACTTAGCCTCTGTTATAGAATTCACCACGGTATCTAACTTAACACAGTTCCTTCATACTGTGCCACCCTTACGTGTGAAACACATAATCCCAATTAAAATCGAAAATCGGTCGGAGTTAGTTTGAAGACTGAATTGGTGTAACTGTGTTACATCAAAAATTCATCTAGTGTAACTCATTACAACGAGCTCTTCATTATCTCCATTTTCTGAGAAACATATCTTATCTTTCATAAGTTTAACTTTTCACTGTTTGTCCAATGATCAACATCTTGATCACTTTGGTATCTTTCTCAAAACCTTTTGGAGCATTGGACATATTTGGTTTTTTTACATATTATGGTGTACATGATTTTTCCAAACACACAGGTGAGTGGAATTCAATTCACGTGATTTTGCTTATCTGTGTTCATGAACACCGATTTCTGCAAACAGCTTTTCACCATGACCTCGGCAAGAACATCCTTCTTGGCGTTTCATACTAAACTACTTTAGTATCATATCAATATGTAGTGTTGGCTTTAGCATGATCAAGCACTTACTATCTTCATAGATCACTTTGCTCAATACTAATGCTATATTAGCCCAAGTTCTTCAACTGAAAACTATTTCCAATGAAGTCCTTATTCGTGTCAATAAATTTACATCATTTCTAATCAACAATATGTCATCTACATAAGGTTTTAGAAATATCATTCAGCTCCCACTTACTTTCTTGAACATTCAAGCATCTTCGTTATTCCCGATGAAAACAAACTCTCTTGGCAATTTCATCATAGCAAAAATTCCAACTCCATTGTGCTAGCTTCAGTCCATCACTGGATATCCAAGGCCTGCATCTATTTTAGCATCCTTTGAATCGACAAAACATTCTGGTCGTATCACATATACGTCCTTTGTTATATTTCCATGTAGGAACTTTGTTTTGACATTCATTCTACCATATCCTATAAATGAGATATATAGTAATTGCTAATTTAACCCGAACTGACTAAAGCATCTCTACGGTCGAAACTATTTCGCCGTAGTCAACCTTTGAACTTGCTATAGAAAACAATTTTCCAACGAGTTGAGCTTTATGGATAAAACAATTTCATCTGAATCAATTATAGATCCATATATATATTCTTCAGACTTTTAGTCTTTCGGAGGGTCTACCAAGTTCAAAACTTGACTTACTTCCATGGATACTATCTCGGATTATTTGGCATTTAGCCAAATCCCGGAGTCAGGGCCCATCAACGCTTCTTTGTATATCATAGGTTTATCATTGTCGAACAACAATATCTCGTTTTACATATCATGAATGTTTGTACGAGTTTTGTCTAAACTGTGTGGTTCAGCTGCGCACTTATTTGAAGATTCAACAATCTTTAACAAGATGCATTGTCCTCCCACTCACTCTTTTGCAAGAAACTATTTTCTTCAAAACACATTGTTCTTAACAACAAACAGTTTTGCTTTTGTGTAGTGATATAGGAATACCAAACCTTTTGGAATAACCTTAACAAAGTAGCACTTATCTGATTTGGTGTTTTGAGCATGTCAAACATACGTCTCATATACCCAAATTTTAAGAAAAGACAACATGGTTTTAACAGTTCATACCACATCTAATATGGTGTCATTTCAACAGATTTGATGGTGCTCTTTTCAGTGTAAAAGCCGTAGTCACTAACGCATAACTTTAATAAGTATAATGGAAAATTGATAAACGTAATATTTGATCTTACCGTGTCATACATGGCTTGATTACATCTCTCGAACACTTTACTCATAGTGGTGTTCTAGGAGACGCAAGTTATGACATTTCTTCACAACTCATCAGACGTTCGCTAAACTTGTAACTCAAATATTACTTTCTACAATCTAATTTGCAGAAGCTTTATTTTCTCGTTACAATGAATTTCTATTTCACTCTAAAATTCCTTGAACATTTCAAAGATTTCAGACGTATGTCTCTATTGAACAGATATCCACATATCTACTTCAACTCATGAGTGAAGATAGGGAATCCACTGCACACAACTACACTTATTGGACTACACACATCATCATGTATGATTACCAATGGTTTAGTTGCCCGTTCATGTATGGCCTATCAACGGTGTTTTACTCACATTACTTCGAGACAAAGATCGCAAGCGTCAAGTGATTCATAATCATATGACTCAAAAGTCCATCACTTATGGAAATTCTTCATGCATGTTATGTCACTTGTGATAAACGGCAGTACCACATCTATGTGGTATTTATGTCAGTCTTGCGACGTTTAGCGTCATTGTTATGGATGTTTAGTATTATTATCAAGATTCATAACATACAACCTATTCATAATGGAAGTATGGCCTTTACGTTATTCATAGCTTTGAACAACTCTCTTGCAACAAACATGATTCAAAATGATGTTTTGCAACAAGGCTAAAGTGTAGTAACAATTTACTCAACTCTAAAATGAATTATGAAGATAATCATAGAGTCAACACACGGTATAGTAAACCTTTTACCGTGTTCCCGAGCGTGTCAAAACTCATCATTAGCTAGTCATAAAGGCCATATTATTTCTTGCATCGAGTTGCAAAAAAATTTCAATCGATGTGATATTCCGGTGATCAACGGTTTAATCACAATATACAGAATCCACAATTAACTGCTTAATCATGATTCCCAAGAATTACATCTCTTGACCATCAATGAATTCATCTATAACTCCGTATGACTTTCATTTCTAAGCTGGTTATTCCAGTCTTCTTTCGTTTTTCCTTTATACGTATCATAGTTCTATTTCCAATGTCACTCCTACTCACAAAAGCTCACACATGATTAAGGATGGGCAGGCCATGGAATTTCCGGTGTGTAAGTCTTACTAACATCCTTTGGACTTCCTTTCCCTTAATTCTCATCATCATATGATCGGTGTTCTTCTGGATCCCACACTTATCAGTTTTGTTTAGAGCACAGTGAACATTTTCACTAATGCTTACAATCATACATTGTACTAGATATCTTATATCCAACATTAATTGTCTTACTACTGAAAACAATTTTTCACTTCCATGAATATAACATAACTATCCCAAACGTTTCGAAGTTCAGGTTTCATGGTGGTGAAGAGAATGCACTTAGCTGTGGTGGAATTCTAGCATTTTGGATTATGGACGTAAGTCACATCATCCATAGCATCAGCGGGAGAGCATCAAAAAATTTGCGATAGGACAAGCTCCTTCTCAACACTATTGAGGATAGTCCTCACAATACGGTACCAATCGTAAAGTTTTTACTAGATAATACAGTTAATCAAAATCAATTGGGAAGGTGGTAACGCGAGCCATTATTCTACAACGATAATGCAAATACTAAGACTTTGTTCATAATTAAGTTGCACTTGTGATTAATCAATTTAATTACTAAGTGCGCTCCCACTCAGATCAATATCTCTCGTAATTGATGCTGGAGTGATTCAAGATCCAACCCAATCGTCCGCCATTGATGTGACATCACTGATGACTTAGACTGGACCGGTAGGCCAACTTGACAATCACGCCAAAGGTGATTCTTATTCATCTTTCGATGGTCGTGTTCCGGTAGCAAACTTTTATCCAAACCGTCAAGACAACCAAGTGTAATTGCAGTGTGTTCTTAACACACCCGCCTTTTATGCGTCACACCATGTGCACCCATGTGACATGACCTGCTCCGATGTGAAACATAGTATAGACGGTGCTACAGTTGGAAGAACACTATCAACTTGATATTGTTTTGCGAGAGATCACCCTAATAAAATACGACTACCGCGCATCAAACAAGGGTGCATCAAAGGGATAAACATCACAGGCAGTTCATAAAATTATGTGATATAGTATAGCCCTTTGCTTCGTGAAGTCTTCATTGTCTTCACGTCGTCGTGGTTGAAGTCACCGTGTCCACCAACTTTGTCCTTGGCGCCGGGAACATCACCACGGCTTCCGGCATGTGCGTCGGGGTCCACCTCCGCATCGTAGATCATCGCCTTGTATCTATCTATTGCTTTGCCTCGAGCTAATAAACAGTTCTGGCACGCAGGCCATAATTAAGTGACAATCATATGACTCCAGTCATCATGCCGTACCACGACACGCAGGTCGCGAATAAATATTACATAACATATAGCATCTCATACAAACACATTGCAAATCTTGAAGGCTATACCACATCACATGCACATTCTGCAAAAACGAGTTAGATCGCCATCTACACGGGTTGTTGCAACTTTTATCGTGGTTGATTAGCAGGTTACATGCAAACGTTGTTCCCTATACAAACCAAACACGATACTTCATTGTTGCTAGTTTAACGTTCGGGGTGCGTGCAGCAACTAATGCCACAAGCCAAACTTCGTTCAACGCGTGACCCCCGTGTAGATTTGAGTTCATAAAATCCACAAGCCCCTCCATGTTAGATCTTCTATTGCGAGATTAAGATGAGCTCCAAGGAGTTTGATGTAGACCATGATCAAGGCAACCAGCATACTGAAAGCAGCATAGAGGGATCGATGGAAAACTCAATCCTTGTAGCAAAACCTCAACTTGCCATCAAGCATAGAAAAAATCACATGACAGGGAAGCAACAAGAAAATCAATGCCTCATATCACACATATGATCTAGACCTAAACATGCATCTAATCAAGGATCGCTCTGATACCACTATTGGGAAATGTAGTAGAAAACAAAAAAAATCGTGCCTACGAATCAAGATCCCAAGATCATCCAAGAAAGATGGCATACAAGGTTTAGGCCTTTTCTCACCAATGGTTGAAGCGGAAAAAAAGTTGGTGAAGCGGAGTGGACGTAGTGGAAGTAGTCGAAGCAGATCCCCCACGAACAGTCCCTCGATCTATCCCACAAATAAGTCCCTCGAACAGATCTCCGAGAAGAAGAAGAAGATCCTCCAAGAAGGATCAAAGTTATGATCCCTCTACCGGTATCCACACATCCCGTAGAAGCAATCCATCAGCGCTCCGCCGTTCAGAGAAGAATGCCACCGAGAAAACTAGAGGGAGAAAACCCTAACGGATTCCGATCTAGAACAGCGTCTAAACCGGGGTCTAATTGTGGAGCAACGGGGTTTAGAGGGAGGAAGGGTGGCGCATAGGCCTTGGGGTTTGATGTGTGCTGCGCCCCACCCCCTCCCCTCATTATATAGGTGGCCAGGAGGCCCTTGGGACGCAATAAGGGGGGTGGGGAGTCCAACTTGGACTCCCAAACCTCCCAAACCTTCCCACCGGAAACCTGCCATATTGGAGAGTTGGACTTCCCACCTGGAGGAGGATTCCTCCCCCTTGGTGCGCCCCCCACCCCTTGGCCGGCCAGGGCAGCCTAGGTGGCTTGCCCCCCAAGTCTAGGGGCGTGGGGTAGTGGGTGGTACTGCCCGGAACCTTCCAGAAGCTTCCAGGACCTTCCAGGATCGTTTCGGGACATTCCGGAACCTTCTGGAGCACTTCCAGGACCTTTTGGGACCATTCTCGGACGTTTCGGAGCCATCCAGATAGTTTCCAAGACCATCCGAGTTACATTTTAAGCCACCCGATGACCGCGAAGGTTGTCGGGACGCCCAACGATTATCCAGAAACTATTCCGGTTGATCCAGGACTTCCCCAGTACCATTCTCATATGTTTCGGAACCTCCTAGGGCTACTCCAGAGTGATCCGGACATATCCTTAAATACCCAGAACTACTTCTGGTGCCCTTATGAACAATTCCATAAATCTCCGAAACTACTTCTGGTACCCGTATGAACTATTCTGCTTTGCTTCCACTAAACCTTCTACCATACTAGTATTCTAATAGACTACTGCTCGTTAAGTGTGTGACCCAATAGGTTCGGTATAATGCGGACATGACTCAAAACATCTTCCTGACATAGGTCAATAGCCAATAATCAACAGTGGAGCCATGGACACCCATGTTGACTCCCGCTCATACACGAAGAAACTTCGAGTGAACCATTATGTTTATTCATGTACCATTCCCTTTGCTTCGTGATATATGACAAAGTTAGAGGAGAGATGTTTGGCACCCATGTGTAACAAGTTCTTGAACACAAGCCACTCGTTATCCTCTTTGCTCGTTTGTCTCTATTTCTCATTATTGTATTCCGGTATCCCCGTGATTAAATCACAATGCGTTTGGCCAGACTAGAATGGATACCGTCATACCGAGTGGGCCCAAAGTCAATATCTCTTCATCGTGAAGGAGCAAATCCCATTCTTGAACTATCACAGTCACTAGCCACACCATCTGACATACCCAGAACTTATTTTACTACTTCCCATTTACGGGAGGATTCATCTAAGAACCAAAGCATGTCTTCCTGTGTGAAGCAACTCGATACTCTCATGGTCTAAGGAATTACGTATATGATAAAATTTCATGATATGACTTATAACGTAGTTACGATGTGATCTCTAAGTATATCATTCAATACTGGGGTCGGTTCAACATCATTGTTCTGCTAACAATATGTTATCATTGCTACTGTCCATGATTAAGAAAATGTAATCATCAGTTAGCACATGAGCTGGTCTTAGAGGCTAAACCAGGAACTCTTGGTGTTTACATTTCCACACATGCAAATGAGTTTTCTTCTGAATCTCACAGTCAGGGTCATTGCAATTATAGCACAGAAATATAAACATTAATTATGAACATGGAAATATATATAATAACATTTTATTATTGCCTCTAGGGCATATTTCCAACACTATGATCCGAGCAGTGTCTTCAGCATTGGGTTGTCGCAAGTACTGTCCTCCAAAGCAGCCCACCACTGCTCTGCAAAACTTGTACATACACTCAAGGGAGGTGGACTCGGCCATGCATGCATAGTCTTCATGTTGATCACCAGGAGCTCCGTATGCAAGCATTCTCATGGCCGTTGTGCACTTCTGAAGTGAGGAGAACCCAACTGTGCCGGTGCTATCTTTCTTGCAAACGAAGTAGATGGCGTACTCTCAGAGTGAATTGAAAATCGAAGAAAGAGATTTTGGCCCATACGATACCGGCGCTGGAATACCTTCTTGCCGTGCAGGGGAACATCGGCAAAGTAGTCGGAGTAGAGCAAGAAGTAGCCCTCCGAACGTCGCCTCTCTTTTGCCTTCCGGCGGCCCATCTTGGAGCCGCCTCACTGCGGCGCCATTTTGGCGCCGAACAGGTCGCCCAGGGCGGCGAGCATCAGAAGGTGCTCCTCGTCCTGGGTGCCGGCGGCGGCCTCTTCCTCCATCAGCACGGCAAACAACGCCTCGTCGTCGGAGTCCATCACGGCGCGTGGTTCAGGCAATTCGCCGAACACTTGGGGCGCGGGGTGGGCGCGACCAGCCGCTGGTGTGCTCGGCTGGGCGCCCCCAGCCGGCCATCCGCTGTTGTGCTAGGTCGAGAAAGGACAGCGGGGCGAGCAACGGCCCTTTTGCGGCGTGTTTGGTGGCGGGGCAGCGGCTGCCTTGCGGTGGCGCAGCGCTAGTGCCGACATGGGTGGTGGGGAGAGAGGTGGCCGATTTTGGACGGTTTGGCCTGACAGTGGGTCACTCAGCGCTTTTCGCTTCGTCCGGCGCCCCCAAGTGACCCCTAGCCCGCCGGGTCGGCTTGGGATCGCCGGACTCAAGTTAGGCCCAATTCAGCGCTATTTAGGCCCTTGGGGGCGCGACTGGGAGAAATTCGTCCGTCCGACGCAAATAGCGCCGGTTGGGGGGCCCTTGGGGCGCGGCTGGAGATGCTCTAATGAGACTTGCAGCCTCCGAGTGCTGACGCGGATGAAACAGAATCACGCAGGCGATGACGGAGTCGATGAAGAAAGGGACCCGTCCGGAACGGGATTCCAATCGTTGCACTTTGCCTCACGGTGGGCGTCAACTGTCATCGATATGTAACGACAGATGCCATAGGGATGGCTAAGAAGGGTGCACTGAGCATGCGACGGCGCTCCGGGCGGGTCTAGGTACAAGCACACGGCGAGGTACCCAGGTTTGGGGCTCTCCGTAGAGATAGAACCCCTACCCCTGTCTGTCTGGACTATAGGCATATATCTGTACAGAGTGCTCCTTGAGATGTATCTGCTAAACTAGTCTCTTCCTACTACTTGCTCTATCTTCTCTTCTCCTCCTAGTCGTGAGTGAGCGAGAGAGAGAGAGAGAGGTGGGTGAGGGGGTAAAATGAGAGGAGCCCCCTCACCGTGGGTATGCCTTGCCCCTTATATAGTGGTGGCAAGGATGCTCCAAGGATGAGGACACTAGGAAGAAGACAAAAAGAGAGTACAAGTGAGGTGACATGTGATGTGATGTAATGTGGCATGTTCTTCTACACTATTCATGATGTGACTAAAGGTGTCATCTCTTATCTTATTTGATTATCTTGTATTGCTTGTCTAATCTTGTCGATGGGATGCTTTTGTTGACTTCCGAACAACCGTGTTGCAGGCAACCGGCAGACGAACAGTCAGCCGGGTGCGCGGGCAGTCGACCGACGGGCAATCGGCAGCCGCCGAGCTAGCAGTCGGCTGAGGGGCAATCGGCGACCGCCGAGCTGAGGGAGTCGGGTGCCCGATGTTCTGAAAAGTTGTTTCTTCTTCTTGACCCTACCGATGGGTCATTCCCCCGACATACCGCTTATCTCTTTTTATTTGAGTTTTTACCTTCTTGTTCATAGCATAGATAAAAATCCCCTTACTGTTGTTTCTTTAGCAACCTATAGAAGAGACTATTTCCAAAGTATGGTTTGGATGCAAACGTAGCTACGTAGGTGACAACGTTGTTTCAATGATGGTAGTTACCTTACATCAAACATTTTGGGGCACCGTTGTGAGGGAGCATAGAGTTTGGTTATTATATTCCCTCTCACATATAGTTTGTTTATTGTTACTCCCTCCAATCCATAATAAATGTCACTCGTCTAGTACAAAGTTTGTACTAGCTTAGTACAAAATGAGCGACACTTATTATGAATCGGAGGGAGTATTATTTAGTTTTACCATTTTTCTTAAACAAAAAATGGATTATCGTGTCTTCTAAGATGGCTAGTCGGAAAATAGCACAACATGGATTAGAGAAAATAAAAGACGACCAATGTACTCATTCTACCATATGAGGAAGTAAACAACATGACGTATGACATTACGCATCCATGTGGCTTGAACCTGGGTAAAAAAACTCGATGTCCCCTTCACTTTTCTGCATTGGAGAAGATCTTGAGTGTTTAATCATTTATCGAAAGAAAAGAGGTTTTTGTTTACCCTCGAAGTCGATCTTGTACGCCGATTATGGCAATCATCAATTACGTGATGACCAGATTCATCATTTTTGCTAAAAAAAGACCTGTGTGAGAATTACAAAGAATAAAATTAAGATGGTTTATATTGAAGCCTACACATTAAAGGATTTTCTTGTCTTGCCGTAGAAAAAAAGCTCTTCATCAAGTTAAAACCCAACAAAATTCGTCTATACATGCAAACACAACAAGGTAAAGAATTTGAACTCTAGAAACTAGACACACATAAATAAGCGCACATCCGAAGACACTCTAAAAACTTGTAAGAGATAAGGGTGGATGTGCTACTTCGGGGATTTAACAATCATGAAAGATATAATTTCATGATTGTGCATTTACCTCTCAAAGATCTCCGTGAAACTATTATCATTCTTCTAGCATACAAGGTCAGATGGACCCTTCGAAAGGGAAACGTCATACGGGAGCTTTAACCTAGATCAGTACATCTCCTGATTACTCAATAAAAAAATAGATAGGCATGCAGTAGGGCTATTACCCATCCACAACTTGAATCTGGGTTTCGCTATGGTTTCCATCTTTGCCTCTGGTTTGACTTCTAGAATGTATGTCAAACATCGATTACAAAATCTCCCGCATAAGAAGTACTAAGAATAAAATCATAACAGGGGGGATATTAGAGTATCTACAACCGTACTTGGCTAATCCGGCCCCTTATATATTCGCAGATGGCGCCACGCGGCAGCCCCTAATATGGCGAACTGAGCAATCACACACCTCATATATAAATCCTCAATTTCATGTAAATCCATGCACATCCATCATACTTGTTTAATGTCACACGTAACATACATTGTTCAAACATAAAATTTATTTTAAGTGCACAATTCATACATTAGCTCTTTTGTTTTCTCTGTGGGTCCACATATGCTCCACAACATCACTGAGTAGCTATGCATGCACCTTATGATCTCAAAGATTATGATGCGTCTGTAGAAAATTGAATCAAGCATAACTGGGAAAACCTCATGCCCCTCCAATAGCCAACAACATTTTTGTATCCTACACATTTGGTTATCTCAAAACTCTGCTCCGAACACTTCCAGCACGACACGGGTAAAGTTCACAGTAATTTTAAGGCATGTGCTCTCCCCTATCCGGACCATCTCACCAAAGACATCGGCATCGGTACCAAATGCAAGCATCTTCAAAGCAACAGTGCATTTTTTTTCTTAGCAGAGAATGAGAGTTGACTGCAACAATCCCTAGTGAGCTTAAAGTAGAGATCATGTGCCTCCACTCCCTCCACCACACGCAAGAATAAAAGGTTTGCATATATGGAAGCGTCGATGAAACAACTCATTAGGGAATGTTGGTTCTAAATCAAAGTAGTAATTGTGTAGCAGCCGTGCTCCAGAGATCTTATCATGGTTCAGAACTCTGGTAGAATGTGCTCGACCTCCTGGTCCATTTCCTGTTGGATTGTTATCATCGTCATCATTATATTGATTTCTTCATTTCAATCCGACGAATCAAAAAACTCGTTGTGTGTTACTTCATCAATCTGATCCGACGTGGTTGACACGGTCGGGTGCACCCGGGCTCCCATATTAGCCTCAGATTTGAGCTGGATATGAGGAGTGTCTGTCAACCGAAGCGTTTGAGGTCGATATGAGGCATCCATCTGGATCAATTTTCCTTTATCGATCAATGATTGAGCCGTCTGCTCGGACATATAGGACCGGTATGAGCAGCCCGGGTGTAGATGCTCTTAAAGCCAACATATTCAAGGATTTCCTTGACTTTTTGTACAAAAAAGAACAGATAATCTCCTTGTCAACATCAAACCCAACAAAATGGAGAATTAATAAAGCACAAATTTGTTCGTCTATACATGCAATCACAACAAGGTTTAGAATTTGAACTCTACAAACTTTACACACATAAAAGAGCACACATAATTGCCAAACAAGTAACCTTGTGGACAGATGAATGGCAAAAAAAACTCAGTGAATCCACATATCCATCCATTAGAATGCTAACTACCATTACCTATCACTCTATCATCATTCCAAAACTCAACCTGCTTTGTATACTTTCTCCTAAACTCGCCAATCCTGAGAAAACAAAGTTAAATTACCTCTGACCTGAGCTTGAGAGATTCCAGGCCATGATTTTTTTTCTTGAACATCCCTTGGAATGGCAAGCCCCTGCTTCTCTCTTTTGCTTTTGATCCCTTCACTGCACCATGTTTAGCATCTGAACCATCGTTGGTCATACAAACGCCTTTCCCCTTCACGTCATATGCTCTTGCATTAGGCTTTGGCCTGCTGAAACTCTCATACAGATCTGGAGAACGCCGCATGAGCTCACTCGCTGAAGAGTACCCCATCAGCCGATGAAGCTTGGACTCCTTGGTACTTCTTTCATCAATGGTGTTGAAAGACGAGTTCCTTGACACATGCAGGGGCTGTTCGTCCTCGGTGGAATAGCTCACACCAGCTGAGATACCGTATTCTTCCGAGTAGGAGTAGGGGTACGGGTCAGCTTGATGGTCACCACCTACATGGCGAGTTTCGAAGTCATCTGTGGTGGACTCATCCCCCCCAAATGGTGACTGAAGTTTCTTTCTGCTGGGGTCTCTGTAAGAGTAGGAGAGAACATGTGCGCAGGAGCCACACTGCAGCCTGCGTGTTCCTCTGCTCGGAATGGCAAAATCGGTGGGCAGCTGGACCAGCTTGAGACAGTTTGAGCAGAGGATGAATGGCGCGCCACGTAGGACTGGCCGGCAGAGGTTTCTCGAGGCAGGCCGGCGCTTTATCTCCTTAGCCGGTGGCTTGTGCGGCGCAGGTTCTTGCTTCGAGGAGCTGCAACAAGGTGGGTGGCAGGTATGGTGACATTGGTGAGGGCACGCTCTCATTTCCAGTTGCCCACTGTGAATGTTTGAATAGGCATTGCGCCGACGATACCGCGGTAAGGGCAGTCCATGGCCATGGGGACGGGGAGCAACTTGGCCAGACCTACTCATGCGAGATGCAATGCCAGAATGCTTGACAGCAGGATGATAAGCTGTAAGAGGTTGGCTGGATGTGGCGGTCACATGAGGCTTGTAACCATCTTGTTTCAGCGGATGTGTAGGGTGTGCCCTTGGCTTGCAATCTGAGGGTTTACTGAAAATTTCAGAAAGGTCATCTTTCAATTCATCCACCGTCTTCATGATCTTTGATTGAAGGGGGTCACTTGCCCTGAAGCTTTTTGACTGGAATGAGGTCCGGGAAGAGTGGAAATCAAGCGAGTCAGCTGACGCTCCATGCACTTCTCGGAGATCACAAGACCGAGATTGCACCCTTACCAGCTTACTTCTCTTGCTTGACGCACGATCAGTTTTGCAAGCTCCACTCTCCTCAGGTTCTTGGAAATTGCTAGCTGATTCTCTTTCCTCAGATTCTGGCAAATTTCTAGATGATTCTCTTTCCTCAGATTCTGGCAAATTGTTCTGCTCTGAGTCTGAGGTATTCCGGCTGCTTTCCATATCATCACCATCTTCGTTTATTATGCAAGTCTCTGAATTCTCTGCACTTTGCTCCACCGTGTTGTTCTCTTCTTTATCAGAATCTACTATCTGTGTACCATTCCCACTGGGTTGTATAAGGGCAGCAAGGTCTTCCATTTCTCCATTGATGTCCTGTCCATCAGAACTGTCATCGCTGCTCTCAGTATTTGCAGCCTCCATAACATTCTCCTCATCCGACATAATATCACCCTTCTCACTGCTTCCAGTGCCACTGCCCTCTTGCTCGATCTCGGTGCTTGGAGAATTAAGAGCGATGGAATCATCCGCAGCAGCACCAATAGAACCCAGTTCCTTGCTTTGGGGAGACACCCCATTGCTCACAGAGGTAACAACAGAGTAACTACCAGAATCTTGCCGAACTTGTTTTGTTGACACCCCATTGCTCACAGTGGGGACAACAGAGTAATCCCCGGGGTCTTGCCGAACTTGTTTGGTGGTCACGTTTTGCGCATCGCTGACACGGATTTTAGCTGCATAAATGCAAACACACGCCAAAATGAACAATCAATTCCTCAGAAACTAAAAAGGAGCAAACCGATTAGTGTTAATTAGTTCATATGGAGAAAAACTATCTAGTTTAGTGTGAATTCGTACCTCTGAGAGTGGTGTTACATCCACCGCATTGGTAGACTGAAACATTTGTAGGTTCTGGTAGAATATTAAGACACTTTGGGCACCTCACAAGGCGAAACCCTCCTGTGTTTGCACTTGCCATCATACAAGAAAGACCAAGGACATCACCCACAGTACAATATTTCCAGGCTGTGGCTATCTACCAGCTACCACCAAACTGATATGCTTGCTACAGATCTCTTGTATATTCTAATACCAGACCCCGAATCCAGTTTTCGTGTATCTGCAAACGTTGAAGAGAAAAACTGATCAATTCCACTAGCAACTGGTTGGACCAAAAGCCTGGAAATTCTGACTAAAGAAAATTCAAAGTCCATTTAAAGTGAATAACATGGATCCGTAAAGTGAAACAAACATAAAGGCCAAGGTGTAACCTCGGGTGTGGCCCTTCTTGGGTCTGTACATCAAACTATTTTCCTTTAAATGCATCGAGATGCAAAATTTTGCGTGTTCTCAAAACAAAACAAAACAAAAAGGCCAAGGTGCTGTAAGAAATACAGTTGCAGCACCACATACAAATAAGATAACCTGTTGTTTCAGTTAAAAATAAGATTGGCAGATGAACAAGAGCAGGAAATGCAGGGGTAAGATTGCACCATGGGAGCAGTTGAAAAATTGAAATCCGTGGGCAATTAGGCCTTTTGGCCTAATGGCGGAGAATTTTTTGTTTTTTTCTTAGATGATTAGAGAAACAACAAATCGAACGGTGGTGATTGTTGGGATCCCTTTGTCGTGTTCGTGAGATCACCAAGAACCCATCTATATCCGGAATTAATTACTCGAGTAGGGACGTACTAATAATGTTTAACTAGACCTTATTTTGGCATGTTGGTAGCTTGGTTGGTTGGTAGTAACACGTAACCTGCCCAAATCCAAATTCCATAAAGAACAAACGAGAATCTTAGATGTTTCTCGGAAATAACCTTACTACTATATGCCATGTAGTTGCAACCTAGCAGTAGTACAAAATGAGGAAAAAAATGGCGAGAAATGACTTACTGAGCTCTAGGATTTAGGAAGAAACACCACAAGAGAGTACTACTAATCTGGAAGCCAGGTTGGGAGAGAGAGAGAGAGAATGAAAAGGAAAGAAAGTAGGAAGGGCGAAGGAAGAAGAGGGAGAGGGGAAGAAGCCAAGAACTCACCTTTCCCGTCCCCTGGCCGCTTCCTCCTCGTTGTTTCCCCCGGGAGGCGCGCGCAACGAACACCACAGCCTCTATGGAGCTTGTGCAACCCGTGGTCGCCGTCTTCCTTCAATCCCTTCCGCGATTCCAACTTCGGTTATGGGAAGTTCCACGGCCCCCGGCTCAGCGCTGGTCTCAGGTCGTCAGGTCAAGCGGAACTGAATAAACGCACTGCTCCCACATGTAAATATAAATGACAGCCGGAGGAGGAGGAGAGTTGACTGGTGGTAGGAAGGAAGGAAGGAAGGAAGGTTTAATGGCCCCCGACCGATCTCCGGTCTGAAGGGGGCTGCGCACAGCGGGGACGACTTTCGCCGCTTGCTGCCAGCTATGGGAGCTGCTTTGCTTTGGGGGCAGCGGAGAGCGATGGCGAGAGCAACAAGGGAGAAACACGGTCAAATGCGCGCGCGGGGGGTATAAATTAACAGCGGGACGGAAGGAATTGCTCGGGAGAGCGAGAGATAGGTTGACCGGCTGTGAATCTGTTGACTCCTCCCGCCCGCGGCCATCGCTAGTGCTCCCGGTGCACTTGTTCGTCGTCCCTGCCCGCCACATCAACTCCTCGGCTTGTGGTTATGGATGCTGCCGTGCCGGGACGCCGTGTGGGGCCGCCTTCACGCGTGCTTGCCTACCACGACCGTGGTGACTGGTGAGCCATAAAATTTTGTGTTTTCATCTTAATCACAAAATTTGACGCAATTTGATCCCTATATCAAAATAATTTACGCATCTCATCTTTACAAAGACCTCAAACACCACGGTTTCAGACGTTGGACCTGGCCGGTCCAACGACAGCCATCCGATCTGGCCCTACAGATTCGTCCGATCCAACTGTACACATCAACATTTTCTTTCTCCTCCCACTTACGCTTTCACTCGCGCTGCTGCGTGCTAAAAGGCCGGAGAGCCTTCCCCCACCCCGGTTGTCCCTAGAACCTCGCCTTCGCCAGCCGCCACTCACCGTCGCCACTCTCGCCACCCAACGTCATCCTTGTCGTCGGTTGAATGAATAGATGTAACAAAACACATCATCGATCATAGTAAAAAAACAAATGATGGCGACAAAAATCATCGTCTCGCCGTCGCGAGGTCGTAGTTCTGCCGCGATGGATGTAGCAAAAATCCTCAACGGTAGTAGCAAAAACACAAAATGTTGGAAGCAAAAAGTTTAGTCGGATGAAGCTTTACACGAAACAAAAAATCCTCAGATATTCCAGAGATATGCAGCTTATGCGGCAGAGTCGAATGCTAGTTCCAGCAAAAAACAAAAGTGATTCAAGCAAAAAAGCTCATTGGCGTCGCGTATCGTCACCATTGTAGCAAATATGTTAGCGGGTAGTAGCAAAAACACAAAAAGATGGAAGCAAATAATTTAACCGGTTGCAGCATTACACGTAAGAAAAAAAATCCCCAAATAACCGGTTGCAGCATTACATGTAGCAGAATTTTTTTACTGTTCCAACAAAAAGTGATACAGTTGTAGCAAAAAAAATGAAACTAGTTGTAGCAAAATTCAATTGTGGTTCCAACTAGCTTATCGATTGCAGCAAAAACTAACTAGGTTCCAACTCTGGTTTTGGTCTATTGCAGCAAAAAATATTACTAGTTCCAGCATCATCGTTCGCTCGCTAAGGTTGCAACCTTCGTTGTGGCCATCCATGGAGACTCTTCGTTGTGCATCGTCCTATGGTTGCAACTTGCCGTCAAAAGGGAGAGGTAGGAGGAGCGGCCAAGGCGGCTCCCGTCCGGAGGTAGGGAGGAGGAGCGGCCAAGGCGGCTCCCGTCCAAAGGTAGGGAGCAGGTGCGGCCATGGCGACTCGCTCGGTGGGAAAGGATGAAGGAAAAGACGGCGGCAGCCATGGCAACTCGATCGGGGGAAAGAGAAATAAGGATGAACGCGACCCGCAGCAAAACCTGTTGGGGAAGGGGGGCGTGGGGCACGTGGTGTAGCGAGAGTCGATAGATCGGGACGATCTTGCGGCGCCCGTGTGACCGGCGGAAAGGACGCGCCGGCGGGTAGGAGGGAATCGTTTTCCTTTTTTTTCTGGAATATGCACAAGAGTGCATATCATATATTGATAGAAGGAAAGGGCAAGAGAAACCCAGGTACAAACCGGTCTGGGCCGGCGGCCACAACTACCGTGAACAACGACAATCGTAAGTAACTATCTCGCATTTGCCCTACCCGGTACTACCGTTTCCTCATGCAGCGGCGGCTTGATTAAGCGGGTCGTCTCCCATGCCCGTCATTCCTGATCAACCCGCGACAGGACTGCCTGCACCGAGGGGGAGACGCCATCGAAGACGACAGCATTCCGGTGTTTTCAAGTTTCCCACATCACCAGAATGGCTAATGCATGCAGACCTTTGCCATGGCGGGTGGAGTCCGTACGAGAACTACACCAGGCCAGGAGTGTGTCATGTGTCCCAGGCATCCAATCCCTCTTGTCAGCCCACGTGAAGATTGTCCACCAAACTTTCCAGGTGAAGACGCAAGAGATCAAGAGGTGGTCGATCGTTTCGGTCTCTTGGTCGCAAAAGGGGCAGCTTGCCTGATGCGGCAGTCCCCTACGGGCCAGTCTGTCAGATGTCCAGCATCGATATCGCAGCGCTAGCCAAACAAAAACCCTGCATGACAAAGGCGCCTTAGAACGCCACGTAAAATCCGCGCCCTACGACGCCATTCTTCCAGCAAACCGCGCGGCATAGGCCGAACGGGCTGAGTACTGCCCGTCTGGTTCCCAGCTCCATCTGATACTATCATCCATGTCATCCCATACCGCAATGGCGCCAACTCTGTCCTAGAGGGCGAGGTACTCAATAAGCTCATGAGCTCCAATGTCCAGGCCAATGTCACTTGCCCAACTGTTTGAGGTGAGAGCTTGCCGAACCATCCTACTTTTCCTTACGCGCGAGGGGATGCACGCATACAAAGCCGGTGCCAGTTCCTCAACCCTAAATCCATCCAACCATCTGTCCTCCAAAAAGAGTGTATTCGAGCCATTGCCCAAGTTCACTCTGGAGGCCACCATGAAGATTTGAGTCGCACGTTTCGGGACTGCAATGTGGAATTCCGCCCACGCCCTAGTCGGATACAATCGCTTGAGGCCACCAAACATTTGCCTCCATGGTGATGGAGTGGAAGTGATAATGGCTTCTCGCCCTTCGTTGTCTACCCCAAGTGAAAGGTGAGATGTAGGATAGCAGCAAATTTTCCTTGGTGAAGATACCAAGGTTGAGTATCGAACCAATAGGACTACGATAGTGATAAGTAGGTGGTGAAGCGAGCAACGCGTCGTTTGAGATATTGCTCCCTTAACCTGGACCTGCACACGACACAAATAAGTTTGCTCCTAACGAAGTCCAGAGAGGTTGTCAATCTCTTTGGCCTTGTTGTTTACAAAGGATCAAACGCAAGGGATAATGATAATGGTGATAGCAGCTAGAAAGTAAAAGAAGGGAATAAATTGAGCGTGAAAACAGTGATGATAATATGGACCGGGGTCCCGTGATGTTCACTAGTGATGTCTCTCTCCCAAAAGATGATAAAACTGCTATGCGAGGTAAACAAATCACAGATGGGCAATTGACAGGATTAAAAACGCACCGCAATGCTAACTATGCTACAAAGAAATGACGAGGCTCAAAAGCATGGGAGGTACGCCAAAATAAATAGACCTAAATCCAACTGCATCTACTACTAATCATCCAGCTTGAGATATCTATCCAGAACATCTCGCTGGTATTAAGTTGCGAGCCCCACCCAAAGTGTAAACCCAAAGCAACAGACAACTGCATTAAAAGAACTTTGTGTAACGTAAACAATCCTTGCAACTGCGGTTACAAGAACCGTTGTTTTCCCCCTTGTGGCAACAACACATACCCTATACTCATGTTTCTGTCACTCAAGCTAGTCATCAGGGGGCATAAACCCACAATCGAGCATAACGTTCCCTCTTGGAGTCACTACCTACTACTTGGCCAAACCAATAAACAGCAACGAAGAACATGCAAGAATTACTCAAGACATAAATATAAAAGATAAGAACCAAATATATTACTCAATCACAAACTGAACATAGTCTCATAATCCATCAGATCTCAGCAAACTCAGCATAGCAACAGCAGAAAATTACATATGTGCCTCGATCATGTAGGGAAGCTCACGAGATCTAATCCATGAAGAACAAAGAGGGGAGGAGAACATCACATAGCTACTGATCACGGACCCATGGTACAAGGTAGACTACTCACGGATCATCCGGGAAGCGTCCATGGTGGAGGGGAGGCTCCCAGAGGTCAATCCTCCCTCCGGCAGGGTGCCAGGAAGAGGTCTGCTGGCGCTCCCGATCTTGGAAGCGCGGCGGCGGCGGAACAGAGGCGAGATTGCGAAAAAGGGTTCTGTCTTCGGAAGAATCCCGTTATGGGGAATAAATAGGCGAAGGGGACAGCCAGGGGGCCACCAGGTGTCCAGTCGCCCCCCTGGCGCGGCCGCGCCACCAGGGCGCCTGGACCCCTGGTGGTGGCCCTCTGGCCCCACCCAGGCGATTCCGGAAGGTTCTTCTTTGCTGATTTTTTATCTGATTTTCCCCGAATTTTTGGAGCACTTTTAATATGGGGGAAACCTGAAATAGAAAAACAGCAGAAAACAGGAACTCGCACTGTGGTGCACTGAGTTAATAAGTTAGTCCAAATATGATCAAAATTGTATGAAAGTGTATGTAGATCATAGCAATATCACACAAAACATGCATGGAGCAAGCAGAAATTATAGATACGTTTGGGACGTATCAACATCCCCAAGCTTAATTCCTGCTCGTCCTCGAGTAGGTAATGATAACAAGCATAATTTCTGTGGTGACATGCTAACAACCATATAAGAACGTTGAAAGTAAAGTAATCAAGGTATGTAATTCAATTCAAGTCATAACAGGCAAGAGTCTATATTAGCATTGAAACAAGCAACATAAGAACATAAAGGTGCAAGAGCTCTTGTTGTCCGTGACTCGAATGTCTCCAGATGGTGTTTGCGTGCAAGAAGGGGGTATGGGAATACGAGAGAAAAAATATTTTTATTGAGAACTCAATCTACTAAAGTTTCATACTTGGTCTTCTTTGGAATCTTATCTTGACTCGTCCCCAGACCACTAGCCAGGTACAATTCAATTTGATCCACTCCCTTTCGATATTTTGAGCACTCATGCAATGGATGAGCGTAAGCACGAGAGTTGACACTTAGGATGGCAAAGAGAGAAATATGATGGAGGAGGAAGACAAAAAGGGTGAGAAAGGCTCACATCAATGAGGACAATCATAGGCGAGAGAAGGCCAAATGATAGATATGATGTAAGGAGTAGGGATTGCCATGCAACGGATGCACATATGAGCTAAGAAAAGCTCTCCAATGGAACTAGTGGGGGTGCATCCAACTTGCTCGCTCATGAAGACCTAGAGCTCGTTTAAGGAGGCTCATCCTTGCAATATGCAAGCCAAGTTCTATAGTGTGAAGGTCCCCACATAGCTATATGCATAAATGATCATCTCTATTAAGTACAAGATAAGATGGAGTACGAGTGTGGATCTTTCAAAAGGAATAGTAGTGTTGCCCCTTTCTCTCTTTTTATTTCTTTTTCTCTTTTTCTATTTTTTTATTATTTGGTAGCCTCAATGGCTCTTTCTATTTAACTCTCATTTGTCCTTTTGGGATCTTTGAAATTTGTCCTCTTTGGGATCTTTTCCTCACATAAGGGCAACACTCTATTTTACAAGAAGGTAAAGAAGATCTTCACACTTTACAAGGTACTCAACATAAAGAAGATGTAGCTATCATGATGTATGCAAATGTATGACTCTGCCAGTGTAGCAGGAACATGTATGACATGAAGATCAAGTCATGAAGCGGTGGATGTTGCATGGAAATATATCTCTGAAAGGCTATGGAAATGCCTTGATAGGTAGGTATGGTGGTTGTTTTGAGAAAAGATATAAGGAGGTTTATGATGAAAGAGCATATCATGCCAAGGGTTTGGATGCACCGGCAAGGTGGACGCCAACTCTCGGAGTGAGAAGAGGGCAATGCACGGTACCGAAGAGGCTAACAAATATGAGGAGGTGGAAGTGTCAACTTTCAATACTTACATTAGTCCGACGAACTCATGCACTTATTATCGGTAACTGATGCGCGAGAGTTGACGGGTGTAGTCTTCTCGCCCTTCGTTGGTGAGCCCCAAGTGGAAGGCGTGATGTAGCACAGCAGCAAATTTCCCTCAGTAAAGATACCAAGGTTTGTCTCCAGTAGGACTCCAGAGATAATAAGTAGGTGTCAGCGGCGCAACTGACGCGGACTTGCACACAGACACAAATAACTTTGTTCCCAACGAAGTTCAGAGAGGTTGTCAATCTCTCCGGTCTTGTTGTTCACAAAGGATCAAACACAAGGGATAATGATAGCAACTGAAAGTAAAAGCAGAAAAGTAAATGAGCGTGGAAACAGTAATGAGGATATGGACCGGGATACGCGATGTTCACTAGTGATGTCTCCCTCCCAAAAGACGATAAAACTGCTATGCGAGGTAAACAAATTACAGAAGGGCAATTGACAGGATTATGAACGCACCGCAATGCTAACTATGCTACAAAAGAAAGGAAGAGGCTCAAACGCACGGGCAGTACGCCAAAATAAGTAGACCGAAATCCAACTGCATCTACTACTAATCATCCACCTTGAGATATCTATCCAGAACATCTCGCTGGTATTAAGTTGCGAGCCCCACCCAAAGTGTAAACCCAAAGCAACAGACAACTGCATTAAAACACACTTTGCGTAAAGTAAACAATCCTTGCAACCGCGGTTACAAGCACCGTTGTTTTCCCCCTTGTGGCAACAGCACATCCCCTAGACTCATGTTTCTGTCACTCAAGCGTGTCATCGGGGGGCATGAACCCACAATCGAGCATAACGTTCCCTCTTGGGGTTACTACCTACTACTTGGCCAAAGCAATAAACAGCAACGGAGAACATGCAAGAATTACTTAGGAACAAAAATATAAGAGATAAAAACCAAATATATTACTCAATCACAATCTGAACATAATCTCATAATCCATCAGATCCCATCAAACTCAGCATAGCAACAGCAAAAAGATTACAAAAGTGCCTCGATCATGTAGGGCAGCTCACGAGGTCTAAACCATGAAGAAAAAAGAGGGGAGGAGAACATAACATAGCTACTGATCAGGGACCCATGGTCCAAGGAAAACTACTCACGAGACATCCGGGGAGCATCCATGGTGGAGAGGAGACTCCCGGAGGTCAACCCTCCCTCCGGCAGGGTGCCGGAAAGAGGTCTTCTGGTGCTCCAGATCTCAGAAGCGCGGCGGCGGCAGAACAGAGGAGAGATCGCGAAAAAGGGTTCTCTCCTCGGAATTTTCCCGTGACGGGGAATATATAGGAGAAGGGGGGCAGCCAGAGGTGGACCAGGGGGCCCAGACGCCCCCCCTGGCGCGGCCAGGGGTGGGGCCGCGCCGGGTGGCCTCCTGGGCCACCCCTGGCTCCCCTCTGGCCCCACTCGGGCTCTTCGCGAAGCTTCCTGTACGCTGATTTTTCCTATATTTTTCCCGGAATTTTTCTAGCACTTTTTATATGGGGGAAAACTGAAATAGAAAAACAGCAGAAAATAGGAATTGGCACTGTGGTGCACTGAGTTAATAGGTTAGTCCAAATATGATCAAAAGTGTATGAAAGTGTATCTAGATCATAGCAATATCACACAAAACATGCATGGAGCAAGCAGAAATTATAGATACGTTTTGGACGTATAAACATCCCCAAGCTTAATGCCTTCTCGTCCTCGAGTAGGTAAATGATAACGGCATAATTTCTGTGGTGACATGCTAGCAACCATATAAGAACTTTGAAAAGTAAAGCAATCAAGGTTAGAAACTCAATTCAAGTCATAACAAGCAAGAGTCTATATTAGCATTGAAACAAGTAACAAAAGAACATTAGGTGCAAGAGCTCTCGCTGTCCGTGACTCGAATTTCTCCAAATGGTGTTTGCGTGCAAGAAGGGGGATAGGGAATACGATAAAAACAATTTATTTTTTGAGAACTCAATCTACTAAAGTTTCACACTTGGTCTTTTTCTGGAATCTTATCTTGACTCGTCCCTAGACCACTAGCCAGGTACAAGTCAATTTGATCCACTCCTTTTTCAATATTTTGAGCACTCATGCAATGGATGAGCGTAAGCACGAGAGTTGACACTTAGGATGGCAAAGAGAGAAGTGCGGAGGAGGAAGAAAAAAAGGATGAGAAAGGCTCACATCAATGAGGACAATCATAGGAAAGAGATGCCAAATGATAGATAAGATGTGAGGAGTAGGGATTGCCATGCAACGGATGCACATACGAGCTAGGAAGCTCTCCAATGGAACTAGTGGGGGCGCATCTAAATTGCTCGCTCATGAAGACCTAGAGATCGTTTGAGGAGGCTCATCCTTGGAATATGCAAGCCAAGTTCTATAGTGTGAAGGTCTCCACATAGCTATATGCATAATGATCATCTCTATGGAGTACAAGGATATAAAGGGAGTACTAGTGTGGATCTCTCAAAAGGATAGTAGTGTTGCCCCTTTCTCTCTTTTTATTTCTTTTTCTCTTTTTTCTATTTTTTTGTATTTTTGTGTGGCCTCAATGGCTCTTTCTATTGAACTCTCATTTGTCCTCTTTGGGATCTTTTATTGTGTCCACTTTGGGATCTTTTCCTCACTTAAGGGCAACACTCTATTTTACAAGAAGTTAAAGGAGATCTTTCACACTTTACAAGGTACTCAAAATCATAAAGAAGATGTAACTATCATGATGTATGCAATGTATGTCGCTGCCAGTGTAGCAGGAACATGTATGACATGAAGATCAAGTCATGAAGAGGTGGATGTTGCATGGCAATATATCTCGGAAAGGCTATGGAAATGCCTTGATAGGTAGGTATGGTGGCTGTTTTGAGGAAAGATATAAGGAGGTTTATGATGATAGAGCGTATCATGCCAAGGGTTTGGATGTACCGGCGAAGGTGGACACCAACTCTCGGAGTGAGAAGAAGGCAATGCACGGCACGGGAGAGGCTAGAAAAATATGGGAAGGTGGAAGTGTCAACTTTCAATACTTACATTAGTCCGAAGAACTCATGCACTTATTATCGGTAACTCTCAATCTAGTAAGGAGGTTCACAAAGAGACAAGTACCCCGAGGAGGAGTGTATGGGGGTTTGGTTATCCTTGCGCATCCTCGACTCATGGTACGTGAGTGTTCTCTAATATTCGATCCCTCCAAAGATTAGTGATCCATCTAATAGCTAGAGTTCTCAACTAGTTTTGTAGGTTTTGAAAATACACATGGATTTCCCAAAATACGACACCTATTACTAATAGGCTAGAGCTCTTGACACCAAAAGTTCAAACATTACTCACAACAATACCTCAAAACTATTGCAAGTTACTACTAGAATTAAATAGCAACCTCAATTACCTACTTTCAAGACAAGACACAACTCAGTGCAACAACCAACTCTCAACATGAAAACTAAAAAGAGTTCCAGCAACAAACTAAACAAAAGCCAAGGCTCTTGCTAAAGACAAACTAAGACTAAAACTAAACATGGCAGTAGCTACGAAAAGATAAAGAACACACAACAGCAAAACGATAGGCAGGAAAAATCTATGATGTGTTCTAGATTTTGAAAGTGGAGCGTGTTTCTCTCCCACACAAAGTAACACGGGATCTAACTTGTTATGAACATCAAGCAAAGCTAAAGAAAACTAAAAATAAAACCTAAGAGCGAGACGCTCCAAGCATAGCACATAACGCATGAAGTGATAAAGATATAGTGAGACGAAGGACGAACTGATGATTGTTGATGGAGAAGGGGATGCACGGGGGCATCCCCAAGCTTAGACGCTTGAGTCTCCTTGAATATTTATTGGGGATGCATGGGGGCATCCCCAAGCTTGAGCGCTTGACACTCCTAGATCTTCTTTCATCATCTTCCATCGCACACTTGAAAACTCTCTTCATACATAACTCATCATAAGCTGATTAGAGAGGTTAGTACCCTTAATAAAATAATTTTTCCCCACTGGATATAAAGATATTCTTGAAGAGCTACTATTTCTCAAGAGTGCCAAAAAGGTTTTGCAAAGAAAAAGCAAGCTTAAGGTTTTCAAAAGTTAGGAGAGACAAAACGTGGCAGAATCTGTGAAAAAAAGAACCGCGGGTAGTAAAGAATTTTTTAGGGGCACTTCTGCAACTCAAATCAAAAAACTCAGACCATACGAAAGTTTCACAATTGTATAGAGCACGCTGTCAAAACAATTCAGATCAAAAAGATGATCTGGTGATTGAATTCGAATTTTTCTGTCAAGGGACAGAATCTGTTTTCTGGACAGCACGTCACAACTTTTGCTTCCCTTATCATAAGAGGCTATAACTTGGCACAAAGCTGAAAAATAAAGATACAATGATGTTGCTACATTAGTAACAAACATCAAGACACAACAAAAAGCAAAAAAGAAACCTAAATTCGTTGCGGGCTGCCTCCCGAAAGTGTTTCTTTAGAGCCATTAGCTAGGCTTAAAGATTATGAAAGATGCTCACAAGAGAATAAGAATTGAAGCAAAAGAGAGCATCAAGAAGAAAATGTGAAACAAATTTAAGCCTAACCCACTTCCTATGCATAGGCATCTTGTAAGAAAATAAATCAAAGAAGCACAAAGTGACATGCATAGGAAGGTAGAACAAGAATAACTTCAAAACTTTCAACATGAAGAGAGGTGTTTTTGTAACATGGAAGTTTCTACAACCAAACTTTCCTCTCTCAATGTAATTTTCAGTAGCATCATGAACAACATCAAGAATATAACTATCACATAAATCATGTTGTTCATGACCTACAAGCACACGTGTATTGTTTTCAACACGGTTTTTAGGATGATAAGATAGATGCAACCCATCACATTGAGCCTTGATAAGAGCAAAATTCTCCGGAATAGTTGGAGATTTCAAAAGTATAATAGGGCAATCAAGTGTGGGTGCAACAACAATAATTTCATTCTTAACATAAGGAACTATAGCAAGTTCATCTTCGTAGGCATCATCCATAGTGGCATCATGGCCATCAACAAAGCAAGTATCAAAATCATCAGAAAGGGAAGTATCAAGTGAGTCCTCGGAATCATAAGATTCCTCTTCATAGCAATCATTAGCCTCTTCTTGGGCAGCAAGCATTCTATTTTTAAAATCCTCAATATAAGAATTGGAAGTATAATTCTCAAAGCAAGAACAACAAAGTTTTCAGACTTGTGAATAGTATCATAATACTTTTCACTCAAAGAAGCAATCTCATAAGCACCTTTAAAAGCAACAAACTCTTCAATCTTTTCAACATCAAAGTAATCATAAACACCTTTTGCATAAGAATATAGGATCTCATTTTCATTAAACTCACATTGGAAAGTAAGGTGTTTACGCTCTATATTAGAGCAGCAAGTAAAATCATAAATGTGGCATAAACACTCGGCATAGCAATAAGAAGTTTGTCTTTGGTCCCATAAGTTTTAAGAGATAAAAACCAAATAAGAGATAAAAACCAAATATATTACTCAATCACAATCTGAACATAATCTCATAATCCATCAGATCCCATCAAACTCAGCATAGCAACAGCAGAAAGATTACAAAAGTGCCTCGATCATGTAGGGCAGCTCACGAGGTCTAAACCATGAAGAACAAAGAGGGGAGGAGAACATCACATAGCTACTGATCACGGACCCATGGTCCAAGGAAAACTACTCACGAGACATCCGGGGAGCATCCATGGTGGAGAGGAGACTCCGGAGGTCAACCCTCCCTCCGGCAAGGTGCCGGGAAGAGGTCTTCTGGTGCTCCCGATCTCGGAAGCGCGGCGGTGGCGGAACAGAGGAGAGATCGCGAAAAAGGGTTCTCTCCTCGGAAGTTTCCCGTGACGCATAATATATAGGCGAAGGGGGGCAGCCAGAGGTGGACCAGGGGCCCAGGGGTGGGGCCGCGCCGCGTGGCCGCCTGGGCCACCCCTGGCTCCCCTCTGGCCCCACTCGGGCTCTTCGCGAAGCTTCCTGTACGCTGATTTTTCCTATATTTTTCCGGAATTTTTCTGGCACTTTTTATATGGGGGAAAACTGAAATAGAAAAACAGCAGAAAACAGGAACTGGCACTGTGGTGCACTGAGTTAATAGGTTAGTCCAAATATGATCAAAAGTGTATGAAAGTGTATCTAGATCATAGCAATATCACACAAAACATACATGGAGCAAGCAGAAATTATAGATACGTTTTGGACGTATCAGTAACTCTCAATCTTATGAGGAGGTTCACAAAGAGACCCCGAGGAGGAGTGTATGGGGGTTTGGTTATCCTTGCGCATTCTCGACTCATGGTACGTGAGTGTACTCTATCTGATCCCTCAAAAGATTAGTGATCCATCTAGTAGCTAGAGTTCCCAACTAGTTTTGTAGGTTTTTGAAAATAAACACGGATTGCCCAAAATATTACACCTATCACTAATAGGCTAGAGCTCTTGACACCAAAATTTCAAACATTACTCACAACAATACCTCAAAACTATTCAAGTTACTACTACAATTTAATAGCAACCTCAATTACCTACTTCAAGACAAGACACAACTCAGTGCAAAAACCAACTCTCTTAACAAGATAAACATGAAAACTAAAGAGAGTTCCAGCAACAAACTAAACTAAACTAAAACTAAAGCTCTTGAAAAAGATAAACATGAAAACTAAGAGCTAAACATGGCAGCAGCTACGAAAAGATAAAGAACACACAACAGAGAAAAGATAGGCATGACAAATCCTATGATGTGTTCTAGTTTGAAGTGGAGTGTGTTTATCTCCCACACAAAGTAAGCTGGGGTCTAACTTTTTATGAACAGAAAACAAAGTTAAAGAAACCTAAAAAGTAAACCTAAGAGCGAGACGCTCCAAGCATAGCACATAACGCATGAAGTGATAAAAATATAGTGAGACGAAGGACGAACTGATGATTGTTGATGGAGAAGGGGATGCAGGGGAGCATCCCCAAGCTTAGACGCTTGAGTCTCCTTGAATATTTATTGGGGATGCATGGAGGCATCCCCAAGCTTGAGCGTTTGACACTCCCGGGTCTTCTTTTATCATCTTCCCTCGCACACTTGAAAACTCCCTTCATACATAACTCATCATAAGCTTATTAGAGAGGTTAGTACCCTTAATAAAATAATTTTAATCTACTGGAAATAAAGATATTCTTGAATAGCTACTGTTTCTCAAGATTTTCAAAAAGTTTTTGCAAAGAAAAATCAAGCTTAAGGTTTGCAAAAGTGAAGAAAGGAAAAATGTGGCAGAATATGTGATAAACAGAACAACAAGTAGTAAATAATTTTTTCAGGGTACTTCTGCAACTCAAATAAAAAAACTTAGAACATATGAAAGTTTCACAATTGTATATAGAATGTTGTGTAAAAAATTCAGCTCAAAAGGATATCTGGTGATTTGTTCTGATTTTTTCCGTCAAGCAGACAGAATCTATTTTCGGGACAGTATGTCACAACTTTTGCTTCCCTTATCATAAGAGGCTAGAACTTGGCACAGAGCTTGAATATAAAGATACAATGATGTTGCTACAGTAGTAATAATCATCAAGACCACTAAAATAGAAGTAAAAACATATTGGGTTGCCTCCCAACAAGCGCTTTCTTTTACGCCTTTAAGCTAGGCATGAAGATTATAAAAGATGCTCTCATAAGAATAAGGATTTGAAGAAAGAGAGAGCATCAAGAAACAAATGTGAAACACATTTAAGCCTAACCCACTTCCTATGCATAAGGATCTTTTAACCAACTAATTCAATGAAGCACATATTAACAAGCATAAGAAGGCAGAACAAGAACAACTTCAAAAATTTCATCATGGAGAGAGGGAGTTTAATATCATTGAGATATGTGAAACCATGTCTCCCTTTCTCATAGTAATTTTTAGTGGCATCATGAATAAACTCAACAAAATAAGTATCACATAAAAAAATCTTATCATGATCCACAAGCATAGAAAATTTATTACTCCCCTCATAAGAAAAATCATCAATAGTAGTGGGAGCAAACACAACAAAATAGCTATCACATGAATCATTCTTATCATGATACACTTGTAAAAATTTATTCTTTATAACATAAGTGTCATCACAATAATCATCATAGATAGGAGGCAAAGTATCATCAAAATAAATTTCCTCATCAAAACTTGGGGGGCTAAAAAGATCATCCTCATCAAACGTAGCATCCCCAAGCTTATAACTTTGCATATCATTAGCATCAAAATTATTCAAAGAAGACATACTAATGAAATTGCTACTAACATGAGTGTTATGCAAATAATAAAGCTCCATAGGCTTTTTGGTTTTCTCTTCAAACACTTCATGTCCTAATTCAAGGTAGATCTCATAAAGCTCTCTCATTTTTTTTCCATAAAGAAACATAAGCAAAGGTAAAAATTGGAAAGTAAACTAACAAGACTAAAAAGAAAAAGGTAAAAGATAGTGTGCAATTCCCCTATCTTCGCACTCGGAATCCCCGGCAACGGTGCCAGAAATTTTCTTGATGGCGTGGAAGTGATAATGCCTTCTCGCCCTTCGTTGGTTACCCCAAGTGGAAGGTGAGATGTAGGTTGGCAGCAAATTTCCCTTGGTGAAGATACCAAGGTTGAGTATCGAACCAGTAGGACTCCGATAGTGATAAGTAGGTGGTAAAGCGAGCAACGCGCCGTTTGAGATATTGCTCTCTTAACCTGGACCTGCACACGACACAAATAACTTTGCTCCCAACGAAGTTCAGAGAGGTTATCAATCTCTCCGGCCTTGTTGTGTACAAAGGATCAAACGCAAGGGATAATGATATTGGTGATAGCAGCTAGAAAGTAAAAGCAGGAAATAAATTGAGCGTGAAAACAGTGATGAAAATATGGACCGGGGTCCCGTGATGTTCACTAGTGATGTCTCTCTCCCAAACGACGATAAAACTGATGTGCGAGGTAAACAAATCACAGCTGGGCAATTGATAGGATTAAAAATGCACCGCAATGCTAACTATGCTACAAAAAAAGGACGAGGCTCAAAAGCATGGGCGGTACGCCAAAATAAGTAGACCGAAATCTAACTGCATCCACTACTAATCATCCACCTTGAGATATATATCCAGAACATCTCGGTGGTATTAAGTTGTGATCCCCACGCAAAGTGTAAACCCAAAGCAACAGACAACTGCATTAAAAGAACTTTGCGTAAAGTAAACAATCCTTGCAACCGCGGTTACAAGCACCGTTGTTTTCCCCCTTGTGGCAACAACACATCCCCTAGACTCATGTTTCTGTCACTCAAGCTAGTCATCAAGAGGCATGAACCCACAATCGAGCATAACGTTCCCTCTTGGAGTCACTATCTACTACTTGGCCAAAGCAATAAACAGCAACGGAGAACATGCAAGAATTACTCAAGAACATCAATATATAAGATAAGAACCAAATATATTACTCAATCACAAATTGAACATAGTCTCATAATCCATCAGATCCCAGCAAACTCATCATAGCAATAGCAGAACATTACATATGTGCCTCAATCATGTAGGGCAGCTCATGAGGTCTAATCCATGAGGAACAAAGAGGGGAGGAGAACATCACATAGCTACTAATCACGGACCCATGGTCCAAGGTAGACTACTCACGGATCATCCGGGAAGCGTCCATGGTGGAGAGGAGGCTCCCGAAGGTCAATCCTCCCTCCGGCAGGGTGACGGGAAGAGGTCTGCTGGCGCTGCCGATCTTGGAAGCGCGGCGGCGGAGGAACAGAGGCGAGATCGCGAAAAAGGGTTATGTCTTTGGAAGAATCCCGTCACGGGGAATAAATAGGCGAAGGGGGCAGCCAGGGGGGCACCAGGTGTCCAGACGCCCCCCCTGGCGCGGCCAAGCCCTAGGCCGCGCCACCAGGGCGCCTAGACCCATGGTGGTGGCCCTCTGGCCCCACTCAGGTGATTCCGGAAGGTTCTTCTGTGTTGATTTTTTATCTGATTTTTCTTGAATTTTTTGGAGCACTTTTAATATGGGGGAAACCTGAAATAGAAAAACAGCAGAAAACATGACTGGCATTGTGGTGCACTGAGTTAATAAGTTAGTCCAAATATGATCAAAATTGTATGAAAGTGTATCTAGACCATAGCAATATCACACAAAACATGCATGGAGCAAGCAGAAATTATAGATACGTTTGGGACGTATCACATGGGCATTGACCTTGCCACACCACAGGAAGCACCGGCATATTTTCTCAATCGTTGCAATCGTCTTGCTCAACAGCTCAAGGGCCAGCATATAATGTATGGGAGTCGCACATAGGACCGAGAAGAGAAGGATGAGTCGCCCACTCTTGGGTAGGGCTGCCGCCCTCCACTGAGGCAGCTTATTGGCGATCGTATCCACCAGAAATTGTAACTGAGCTGCCGAGGGCTTGCGCCACGTGAGCGGGAGGCCCAGGTACTTGAAGGGGAAAGTTACTTGGGAGCACGTGAATCCAGCCGAGAAAACCAACATGTGGGATTGTGTGCATCGAATAGGAATCGCCGCACATTTGGCGGGGTTAACCCGCAGGCCTGACGCCATACCGAATGTGTCCAGGAGAGTAGCACAAGCGTGTGCGTATGAACTCATGGGATTGCAGAAGATCATTGCATCGTCGGCGAACAGAGAGACCCTCTACGTCAGTCCAGAGCGCGCCATCGGCTCGAGGATGCCATGATCCGTGGCATGCGCAAACAGGCGCTGGAGAACCTCCATGACAAGAAAGAATAGCATGGGGTACAAAGGATCGCCCTGCCTGAGGCCCCTCCTATTCTGGATGCAAACTCCTGGCCACCCATTGACGAGGATGCGGGTAGAAGCCGAGTTCAAAAGGCCACAGATCCAGACGATCCACCTAGGGCCAAAACCAAGTGTCGTCAACACCTCCACAAGGAAAGCCCAGCTAATAGTGTCGAATGCCTTAGTGATATCGAGCTTTAGCATGATGGCAGGATCTTTTATGGCGTGGAGGCGTCGGGTTGTTCCTTGGACTAACATGAAATTGTCGTGGAGGGAGCGCCCCTTAATGAATGCGCTTTGATGTGATCCCACGAGCGTTGGGAGCTCCACAGCTAGCCTCACCGCCAAGGTTTTGTCAAAGATCTTTAAAGCTCCATGGACAAAGCTCACCGAGCGGAAATCCTTGAGCTCAATTGCGCCAGCCTTCTTCGGCAGGAGGGTGACCAGCGCCCTGTTGATGGCAGCACGGCCCCTCATATCACCTATGTAAAATTGTTCAAAGGCCCGCCAAACAGCCATTTTTATGGTCTCCCAACATCGAATATAGAACCGTTCGGTGAACCCATCGGGGCCAGGTGCCTTGTCAAGAGGCATGGCCTTAACGACGGCCTCCACTTCTTCCATCTTGAAGGGCCTATCGAGGTGGGCAAGCTGACTGGGTTGTATGTTAATTTCGCCCAGATGGATAGAGTGAGTCCTCGGATCCACGACTCCCAGGATGCTCTCATAGTACTCGTCCACCGCCTCCGCAATCTCCTCTTGGCCCGTGAGGTGGGCGTCGTTATGCCGGATAGCGGTTATGCAGTTCTTCCTCATCCTATGGCGTGCATGCTGCTGAAAATAGCGTGCGATCGCGTCCCCATTGCTCAGCTGGAGGATACAGGAGCGTTGGCGGACAATAGTGCGTTCCAGTGATGCGAGGCCGAGCAATTTGCGTTTGAGCTCACGCCGCAGGCTGGCCTCTGAATCCAAGAGCTGGCGGGATTCAGCTGCCACATCAAGTCGATGAATCACTTCCATAGCCACCGCTATTTGAATACGGATGTTTCCCACCTTGCGCGCATTCCAGCTAGTCAGGCCCTTGGTCGTGGCCCTAAGTTTGGCGTCCAGTACTTTAAACGGATTGCCCTGGCTAGAAATAGAATTCCATGCTTTCACCACTGCTTCTTGGAACCCCTCCAGCTTGGGCCAGAAACTTTCGAATCGGAATCGCTTTCCAAGACCGTGGCTTGCATTTAGATCGAGTATCAGAGGGGCATGGTATGATATCGCCGTGGACATGGACGACAAGAAACTCGATGGGTGTATTCCCTCCCACTCGACATTGCAGAACACATGGTCAATCTTCTCAAGTGTGGCTTGGTCCCGTTCATTTGACCATGTGAAACGTCTTCCATTGAGGTAGATCTCCTTCATCGCCAGCCGATTGAGGAAACGCCTAAAGCGCCCGATCAAGGATCGGCACACCCTGTCATTGTTCTTATCTTCCGCCTTGGATAAAATATTGAAGTCTCCCACTAAATCACATGGGCCGGCCAGGAGGTCCTTGACATCTAGGAGCTCCTTCGGGAATTTAATTTTTGCATCCTTGCCTTGGGGCCCAAAGACGTTTTGATCATGTTGTGACTCATCACGCAACATGTCATACCTCTCACAAAGTTTCTAGATCTCATAATTATGTAGGTCCTCGGATAACTACAAAACATGCTTGGAGCATTCTAAATCTGTTGCCACATCCCATCCAGCTTCGTCTTGTCTTCGGGCAAAGTAAGCTTTTTTATCTATTGGCTCAGAGATGGTCTTGACGAAGATCGCCCACGGAGGATAGATGTTGTCAACCAGATAGTAACCCATGTTATACTCGTGTCCGCTGATAGTATAATTGCACAAAAAGCTTGTCCTTCAGTCAATCTAGCAAACAATAGAAACCGTTGTATCACATTGATATCATTATGAGACCCAGACATGTCAAAAAAGCATGTCATCTTGATGTTATGTGAAGCAACTGGTTCAAAAATGATGGTCGGCTTCTAAACATGGCTCTGGTATTGTCCTTGTAGAGAATCCGCAATTGTGCTTCTCGTGACCGGGGAATCCAATTATCTCAGTGGCATCCTTCTTCATGATGAAGTAGTTATCATATGATCGGACACCATAGTAGAGGCAATCGAACACATTCTTCTGCATTAGAAAGCACATGCAAAAATTATCCGCGAACAGGGCATCTGAAGCAAAGTAGTCGTCCATAAGTGTCAAGTGCTCTTGTGCCCGGTTCTGATTCAGACTCTATGACCCTTGACGATCCCTGAAAATTGAGAACAAGATCTTTCGTACGCTTCACGTCTGCAAGGACCACCTGGATCATCGTCGTTTCATCCGCATAGTCATCATCGTCGGACAAATCATTAGACGACTGGATGAAGTTGTTGTACATGTACTCCATCTCTAAATCTATTGCTTGAAATAAGAGAAAACAATTGTTAAAAATTGGTGCGCCAAACAATTGTCAAGCGAGGTTATCATCGCGGACGATATCCGCAGGGGGGGATGGTACCTGCGCAGTATAGAGAGGAGGAGGAATGTTGGCGTTGCCAAAGCGGTGTGGCACCCCGATGGTGCGGGTGAGCTTCGACAAGGTCTTGACGAATGAAGGGGTGGTGCGGCACGGGTGTTAGAATCACGCATGAGCTATTCCCTATTATAATTGTTGTTGAATATTAGATGTGCATCGATTAAAGGAAGTTGAATAAAGAAACTCTGAAGTATCACTACATGCTATTTTCATCTATTTATTAAATGCTTGAGAGACTTGCCAATCACTCTCATTTCTTCTATATTGATGGGCACTCTCAGTTTTCACAAATAGTAGATCATCTTGAAGACCAAGCGAAGACGATATTTACTTGTCCATTCGATGTGTGCCTACCGTTGGATGGCTTTCATGTTGTATAATTCACTTGCTACTTTTTAATGATGCATGACTGTTATTTTGTTTGGATTTTTTTTAAATCATATTAATTTACGAATGGTTTTTCTGTTTATTAAATTTTGTTTGATAATTTTTGCACAACATTAACAAAGTTGCAACCACGCGAGTAGATCATCGTAGTCCTTAACTGAGAAAAGTATCACTTTATGGTGCAAGAAGATATAGTGCTAGGTCAGACAATTTATAGTAGAGGAATTGATGTAGCAAAGAAAATATCAATGCAATAGAAAATCTATCTTACCCACTAGATGTGAAGAGAGAAAAAATAGTTATTCGGGCTATGCATGTTTTTATAGGAAATTTATTATAAACTTTTCTGGGGTTTCCAAAACACTGACTAAACTTCTACAGAAAGATACCCCCCCCCCTCCGTTTTGGCGAAGCATGTCTCTCAGCCTTTGAGCAAGACATTAACCACTATTAATCAACCACCGAAAGTGGGATCTACCCCTCTAAATTGTATGTTAAGCTGGTGATTGTTCTCGAAGAGTCATTCTAGGACACCACAAAGGTAAGAAGTGAAATATTATACATGATAGTCGTATCCTTAATGATGCTCAAAAGAACTATGATATTACTGAAAGGGAATTTTATGTCGTTGTATTTATTTTTGAAAAATTAAACCTTATATTACTAATGCAAAGGTCAATATTTAAACGGATCATGTGGCTTTGAAAAGTCTCTTAACCAAGAAAGATGCAAAACCTCGACTAATTTGATGGCCTTTGCTATTACAAAAATTCAACTTGCAAATACTCCCAAATGACAGGAGTTTTCACCGACGAACACAGTGAGAAGAAATTTGTATCGCTTTCAAAACCATTAAGACTTACCGAGAGTATGCAAACAACCGTTAAGAAACACAATGGAGCATCTACATTAGTCACTCAAAAGCGTGATTCACGTAGGTATGGGACTTTGATTTAAGTAAATATCATGATGGCTTTTGTCCTTGTAAGTGATCCAAGAAGGAACACCTTCGTCGTTGGAGCAGAAGAGGGGGAATCAGCAAGGGCATAAATACTAAACTTTGAAGAAAGAGGAAGGATATACGTGATAATTTGTTGCATGTTTTGGGTTTTACTGCCTATTATGCTAATAATGGTTTATATTATTTTTTAAATTAAATAATATGAGAAAATACCTAAATATTCAACAACGGTGAGATAGTCATTCTTTTTTCTTTGCACAATTATCTTTATGGAATCATCTTCCTAACCAAGCTCGCAAACTAATATCTGAATAATCAATTTCAAATAAAAATCAATCTCTAACAACTCAATGAAACTAACTAAAAATGAACTATACCCACAAAAAAGAATGAACTAGAACGAATGATTTTCTACAACAACAACAACCCATTTTCATTGCATGATGTTATTTAATTAATGCATTACCATGTGAGATATGTGATAATCAATTCAAACTTGATTGATACTCCAATATTTAAACAGGCCCGGCCCTGAGGGGGGGCGAGAGGGGCGGCCGCCCCGGGCCCCCAGATCCATGGGGCCCCATCGTAGGTATGCGCGCGCAACTCTATTTCCCAGCGGCGGCGCCATTAGACCAGTCGAAGCTGCTCTGTGTTTCTGCGAGGAAGAACAGCAAACCGTTCTATTATGTAGTGCGCCGTGGGCCTTTTTTCTTAGATTCAAAGTGGTGGTAGTGTGGTTGGGCCATACCATGTATGGAAGAAAGTGGGGGACTAGCGAGCGATCAATTAGACATACTGTATTAGCGTCTTGTCCCCTGCAGTGCGCACTGCATCTAGCAATTTAATACTGCAAACCCTAAAAAATGCAATTTAATACTGCATCACAAAAAAAGCAGACTAATATTGTACCTCAAAAACCAAAAAGGAAAAATCCAAGCAAACTAGGTGTAGTAGAAGTTGTACAAATTAATTTATATTTTAGAAAAGGTTGGTTCCATGTAATTGGTGATAGGTTGTACATTGATCTCACATGGTGATACACACGGAAAAAAATACAATTGGTGATAGGTTGTACATTGATCTTAAAATGTTCATATATGTTGATTATATATTTTATGTTATATCATTTACTTTTCTGACGATCGGTTTGGCCTACGAAAAAAAAATCAATCCTTCGCGGCCACGCTTGAACAAAATTTGGCTCGATTGATGGTAAAACCACTTTTTACGGCATCTCCAATCCGAATTACTGAATGTGTGTTTAGAAATACTAAAACATTTGGACCGGCCCTGTATTTAAAGAGTGTATCCCCGTTGCAAGGCATAAATATTTCCTAGTCTAATTAGAAGTTCAGCTGTTGTGTGTTAGCAACTTCTCTACAATACGTATAAGATAAACTTATTTTTTATGCATATAAGTCAAACGACATGCAACACAGGGGTACCGCCGTCTGTTTACAGCATACATTTTTTCCCACGGCCGGTTGGTGCTCAGAAGCCACGCTGGGATTTGGCTGGCTGTTAAAGGTAGCTACTGGAAAAGGACACTGTCACCCTGCCGTGACTGATATGGTTGAGGAGAAATCCGGAAGTAGGTGAGGAATCAGGGTGTAGGTAAGCTCAAATCATATGGACGGCTACTTCTAGAAGCAGAGACCCCACATACCGTTGTCGTTTGTTATCCAGTGATACTTTTCATCTTCCTCTGACTTCTTGTCCTTAGTCATCACTAATTCATTCTGCCAAATTTAAAATATACGTGACATTTTCAAAAAACAAACACGCGACTTGACGAAAGATTTGGAAAGCCAAAACGGATCGAATATCACTACATGAAACGTCATGCACACCATCCCTCTTCTACCTTAGAGCATCTTCATTAATTGCCTTATATTAGAGCATGAAAATTGCTTGAACTAAAATTTAGAACATCAAAAAGAAATTTTTTTGGCATGAAAATGTAAGCATCTTCACGAGCTGTCCTAAAATAAGGCACCACATGCTCTGCTCAAGGAGAAATGCAGGTGCATGCCCGCGCGCGGCCAGGGACTCGATCAAGCTCACCGGAGCAGGCGGGATGACAGATCGTGAGAGAGCACATACAGGACCAAGGGAACGGCATGGGTCGAGGTACATGAACTCGTCAAGCTTGACTCCATGGACATGGCGATCAAAGGCGCGATACCAAGAAGAGAGGATAGGGGACTAGACCCAGGCAGGGTAAGAGGGGTATCAAGAGAGGTTATCACGAGGGGATTGAACATGTGGTCAAGGAAGTCGACGATGCTCACGGAGGAAGAACATGTCTCCATGGATTTGGCACGGTTGGGTGAGGTCGACGACGCTCATGAGTTATGGAGGCCAGGAGAAATGAGCTGACAATGAGATAGGAGCGGGAGAGGACGGAAGGTTAGGCGCCCGTAGGGCTGGTCGAGCTTGACCAACTTGGCCATGGCGTGGACAGAGCCTTAGCTCATGTGGACTGCTATGAAATCAGCCCAAAATAAAGGGCAAATGAGGAGGAGATGGATAAGGGGCTGTCGTTGTTAGGAGCGGCGTCAACCGATAGCAGCGATCATCGGAGGAGAGGCGGGAGGGCGGCGTGAAAGTTACTACCGGCGGTTGAAGGTCGCGCATGGTTGTTTTGATTTTTAGGTAACTATCCAAATGCCCTATATTCGTAGCACTAAGTGCTATTTTTAGGTTGCGCAAAAAAATGAAATTTTATGATAAAGATAATTGTTGAAGCAACATTTTTTTAACTAGATGATACCCCGCGCGTTGTTGCGTAAACTGTTAAGAAAAATAAATCTTGATGTTTTAAAACATGTGAAAATTATGAAACATGGTATAATTTGGTTATAGATTCTTTTTTGAAAGAATTTTTTAAAAGTAAAAATCGACGAAAATTTGATGAAAAATCCCGAAATGAGTTTGTTTTTTGTTTTGTTAATTTAGTTATTTGACAATATATCGATGACATAATATGAGAAAAAAACAACATTGAGTAGAGACAGTGAAAAAGTGTCCACCTTTGGCTAAACCTAAAACAATGATAGCAACTATGGATGTGTATTTATTAAAAAAATCATATAGAAAAAATAAAATGCGATGTAGCTCATAATTTGATATTCTGTAAAAAAAGTTGCTTATAAATTATGCAGTTGAGTGCATAAAAAAGTTATTATTTATTTGAGATAGGTTGCATGCACATGCAAAGTTAATGGAAGCATGTGCATGAAGAGTTGGTGGAAGAGTTTTTACATGGTGGATGATGTCGCGAGAGTTTACTTCTCGCCTCTCGTTGGTTACCCAAAGTGGAAGGTTGAGATATAGACAGCAGCAAATTTCCCTCAGTGAAGATACAAAGGTTTATCTCCGGTAGGACTCCGGCAACGACAAGAAGGTGACAACGCCTTTAAGCTAGGCATAAAGATTATAAAAGGTGCTCTCATACGAATAAGAATTTGAAGCAAAAGAGAGCATCAAGAAGCAAATATGAAACACATTTAAGCCTAACCCACTTCCTCTGTATAGGCATCTTGTAAGAAAATAAGTCAAAGAAGCACAAAGTGACATGCATAGAAAGGTGGAACAGGAACAATTTCAAAACTTTCAACATGAAGAGAGGTGTTTTTGCAACATGGAAGTTTCTACAACCAAACTTTCCCCTCTCAAAGTAATTTTCAGTAGTATCATGAACAGCATCAAGAATATAACTATCACATAAATCATGTTGTGCATGACCTACAAGCTCACATGTATAATTTTCAACACGGTCTTTAGGATCATAAGATAAATGCATCCCATCACATTGAGCTTTGATAAGAGGAAAATTCTCCGAAGTTGGAGATTTCAAAAGGATAATAGGAAAATCAAGTGTGGGTGCAATAGCAACAATTTCACTCTTAACATGAGGAACTATAGAAAGTTCATCTCTGTAAGCATCATCCATAGTGGCATCATGGCCATAAGCATAGAAGGCATCAACTTCATCAAAAAGGGATATTTCAAAAGAATTCATAGGATCATAATACTCATATAAGGTAAGATTCAAAGAGTTACTCTCATTAGAAGGTAGACATGGATAGCTCCATTCTTCCTCCTTTTGTTCGTCACTCTTCTCCTCTTTTTCATCCAAGGAGCTTTTAGGTTCAGCAATTTCTTCTTTCATAGAGTCCTGCAAATCATTAATCTCTTCCTTTGGGGGAGAGATTCTCTCAAGATGATCAGTAATATAATAATTTGCATCGTAATTTTCCAAACAATAGTTAATAATATCAAGACTCTCAGATTTGTAAGGGGCATCATCAATATTTTTAATAAGAGAAGTAATTTCATAGGCACCCTTATAAGCAACAAATTCTTCTATTTGCTCTGCATCATCAAAATCATAATTTCTCTTAGCATAAGAAGCTAAGGTTTCATCATCATTGTACTCACATTGTAAAGCAAGGTGTTTGTGCCTCATAAAGCAACAAGATTCATCCCTGCAGAAAGATATATTATATATTGAGCACAAGTTTCTAGCATACTCATACAACTGATGTATTTGTTTTCATAAATGTATCCCCTTTTGAGACAAGCGGTGTTCCTTGTACCACTTTTATTGATCCTCAGTGAATCCTCCATGCCAATAAGATCTGGTTTCAAAGAAGTCAGACATTGATTGGCAAGTAAGGAACTAGACATACTAAAAAAAATTAATTTTTGATAAAGGACACTAAGATAAAAACAGAAAGGTAAACTAACAAGACTAAAAAGCAAAGATAAAAGATAGTGTGCAACTCCCCTATCTTGAAGTGCGGAGTCCCCGGCAACGGCGCCAGAAATTGCTTTGATGTCGCGAGAGTTTACTTCTCGCCCCTCGTTGGTTACCCAAAGTGGAAGGTTGAGATGTAGACAGCAGCAAATTTCCCTCAGTGAAGATACCAAGGTTTGTCTCCGGTAGGACTCCGGCAACGACAGGAAGGTGACAACGGCGCCAGATAGGCGGTTGACGTGGACCTGCACACACAGCAGATAACTTTGCTCCCAACGAGTTCAGAGAGGTTGTCAATCCCTCCGGCCTTGTTGTTTACAAAGGATCAAACGCACGGGATAATAATGATAGTGATAGCAATGGAAAATTAAATAAAGCAGTAAATTGATAGCGGGTGTAAACAGTGTTGGAAGTATGGACCGGGGTCCCATGATGTTCACTAGTTACGTCTCTCTCCCAAAATATGATAAAATAGCCATGCGAGGTAAACAAATTACAGCTGGGCAATTGACAGGATTATGTGCGCAAACCAATGCTAACTACGCTATAAAGAAAGGAAGAGGCTCAAAAGCTTGGGCGGTACGCCAAAACAAGTAGACCAAAATCCATCTGCATCTACCTACTAATCATCCACCTTGAGATATCTATCCAGAACATCTCGATGGTATTAAGTTGTGAATCCCACCCAAAGTGTAAACTCAAAGCAACAGACAACTGCATTAAAGAACTTTGCGTAAAGTAAACAATCCTTGCATCCGCAAGTACAAGCATCGTTGTTTTCTCCCTTGTGGCAACATCACATCCCCTAGACTCATGTTTCTGTCACTCAAGCTAGTCATCAGGGGGCATGAACCCACAATCATGCATAACGCTCCCTCTTGGAGTCACTACCTACTACTTGGCCAAAGCAATAAACAGCAACGGAGAACATGCAAGAATTACTCAAGAACATAAATATAAAAGAGGCGAATCAAATATATTACTCAAACACAATCTGAACATAGTATCATAATCCATCGGATCCCAAAAAACTCAGCATAGCAACAAAAGAAAGATTATATATGTGCCTCGATCATGTAGGGAATCTCACGAGGTCTAAACCATGAAGAACAAAGAGGGGAGGAGAACATCACATAGCTGCTGGTCATAGACCCATGGTCACCGGGGGACTACTCACGGTTCATCCGGGAAGCATCCATGGTGGTGGAGAAGCTCCCGGAGGTGGTTCCTCCCTCCGGCAGGATGCCGGGAAGAGGTCTCCTGGTGATCCCGATCTTGTAAGCGCGGCGGCGGCGGAACAGAGGAGAGATCGCGAAAGGGGTTCTTCTTTCGGGGGTTTCGCGTCACGGAAAATATATGGGCGAAGGGGGCGGCCAGGGGGGCCACCAGGGTGTGACGCCCCCAAAATCAAGCCGTGTACAGTAATCATACACACAGGGTACACGACTGAGATTAGGGTGCCACGGTGATAATATCACATCACAACACTAAACACAAAAGGATAAACAAATATATTACAATAGGGGGGGTCACGCGGACCCGAATACATAAGTCATACAAGCCATAATATCTGAGTACAGACATAGTTAGTCAAGTTTTTCCTTAAGAAGGCTAGCACAAATCACATCAGAAATACAGATCGAAAAGGCGAGGCCTCCTGCCTGGGATCCACCGAACTACTCCTGGTCAACGGGGAACTCGACGTCGTAGTAGGCGCCTCCGGGGTACTCCTGCTCCTGGGCTCCAACGTCGGGTGCAGCGGCCGATCAGGCAAAACGGTAAAGGAAATAAAGCAGGTGAGTATCTAGTATACCCGCGAGTCTTACGTCCGCTACTAAGCATTATGCATTGTATCAACGGAAAGAAGAGGTTGTATATAGTGAACTGAAAGACAGAAATCCAGAGCAAGGGTAAGAAGCTAGGCCTAACGAAGACTAGCATCTTCCGACGATGTCTTGTAGCATGAGGTAAGAATCAGCCAACAGTTATATAAAGCATAAAGTAACAATGCAGTAGAAGTTGCTGCAGCATTGTATAATAATAAGTTGTAAGAATTAACAATGCCTCCGAGTTCACCTCCTCGACATCCCCGCGAGGAAGAAAAACCCGGAACCATACAGTTTAATAATAATAGTTTCTAGTGGTAAGATCCAGCTTCAGCATAAAGCGTCCTGTTACCGTGGACACAGCTATTCGAATAGATTAATCTTCCCTGCAGGGGTGCACTTGTGTTACGCTACACGCACAGATCTCCAGGGTGGCGGAAACCTTGTTAGGGAACGCTCCACCGAAGCTATCCGACACTGCATAGCCCATCTTTCAAACTCAACAGAGAGGCCATCCGCCGGTCTAAATCCTAAGTACTCAGGGCCTTGGACCCCAACCCTGACGTACTCCTGCACGGTGCGTGGGTGGCCGGGAAGCCGTAACAAAAACAACACAGCTCGAGCAAAGAAGACAGCGCACTTCCCGGCAATCAGCCCGCAGTACTGCTGACGTCTGAAGAGTCCTCGGACGACACTACGAAGCAGAGGATCCCATAAACTCGTAATTCCCACGGGTAGGTAGTGCGTACATGGCATATAGCCAACTTAAGACATTCACTGAACCATTTAGTATTTTAATTAACCTGCGTGACAACCGTTATCGTTGCCTCGACTTAACCGACCCGCGGACAACGACAGCAGCCAGGACCACCAGTACATCGGTGCCTGCCCTGTCGTCCCACCAAGTCGCTACGGTTACCAACAAGGTGAACCGTCTCCTTACCTTGTCTCGCGTGTGCTCCTAGAGGAGCTCGACTTCCGTGGTTTGGTAACTCTCGCGGCCAACGATCAGGGGCCAAGCACACCGGTACACTGGTCGTGCCCTCCTTGTCGTCCCGTCGCAATACCTCTCGCGGGCACCGTTGGGTCGCCCGACTTCTCACCTGAAGGACAATCGCTGTTCAGGACCCTATGGCGGTAAGACAAAGTCAGCCTCGAGTGGAGTACAAGGATTACTCCTTTATAGCTCACACTTGAGGTGACTAGGCATAACCCAGATAGGGGCCTTTGGCGGTGTCTGCTTTGTACCGTACCTGTGCAGTTATAATATTTGTATCCGCGTTCACTCCCCTGAGTGACCACGGCCCTCTATCTAATCCTAGCTAACAAGGCGCAGGGCTCACTGCTGAATAATGCATAATAATAATAGGCAGCATAGGATAAAGAAGGCACATCAAGGGGCGACAAAATCAGGCTATGCAATTGAATAGGATTGTAATCGTAGCAGCAGCAGTAACAATGCCTAGTGCAAGAAATGTACGGAAAGATAGGCGATATCTGGGGAAGAGAATGGCTCTGCTTGCCTGGAAGCTCGACGGTAGTAGTAGGGTCGTCGACGAAGTAGTCGTACTCAGCAGCGGTGTAGTCAACGGCAGCAGCGGGGTCTACCGGAGATTAAGGGGGGGAAGAAACAGTAAATACACAGCAAGCATATACAAACAGATGCATGACATGACAGATGAAATGTTAACGGTATTCTAACGCAGTGCAATGCACATTGCTCGGAACGGAAATTCATCTGAGGATGAACTACCGGCTCCGGATGATTACCGGACAGGGTGTCCGGACGGGGAAGGATCAAGCCGGAGGTGTCGTGGGTACCGGACAAACATAAGGGGGGTGTATCCGTGCTAGTTGATCTATTCCGAGAAACATTCGTGTTCGGAATAAATGCATCCGGGCACTCTAACAGTACCGGACAATTTATCGGACAGTCGGTCCGGAGGGGGATGGTTCAATGTTCGTTGTGTTAGAGGGGTGTGATAGACATACAGATAGCGTATTCGTATTCGTTATATTTTTCTGATCAATTTTCATGTATAAAGTTTTTGAATCTGAGTTACGGTTTAAAAGTTATTAAATTTCAAAGTTTTAAATCATTTAAATGATTTTCTGAATTTCTTTTATTATTTATTCAACATTATCCAGAACATTATCCAAAACAGTGCCTGACATGTGGGACACACATGTCAGCCTCTGTGAATTATAAAACATTTAGATAAATCAGAAATAACCTCTGGGTCCACATGTCAGTGACTGGATTTTTAATAAACCTTTTTAATAACAAGGGGACCCACATGTCAGTGTCTGTGGGGGTTTATTATTCTGTTAATCTTCTCAGTTAAACTAACAGAGTAATTAGCCGGGGGGGTCCACTGTCAGTGGCCCATTAGGGGTGGGATTAACCCCTAACGATAGATCTGACGAGGGGGGGGCCGTCTGTCATCCTCACCGGAGGGCTCACCGGAGGCCCGCCGGCGGCGAGGTCGGGCTAGATCGCGATTCCAAGCGCCGTTTGAGGCGCCGCTGGTTGCAGTCGACGAAGGACTCGATGCCGCATCGATCTGGAGTGGTCTCTCGGGCTGGGACGCACAGAGGTGAGTGCAGCTTCAACAATGGCGGCGAAGGCGTCGGGCTCCAATGGCAGAACCCAAACGATGGAGAATTGGAGCGAACTGGCGGGCGGGTTCGAGCCTACGGGGTACGGGGAGCACGTGGGTGTCAGTGGCGTGCGCTGGGACGGACCACGTCGACGACTACGACGACGAGCCACGGCGGCCGGAGCGAGCTCAAAGGGGGAAAAGACTACGGGCCTAGCGGACGGCCACGGGCAGATGGCGAACAACGAGAAGCTCACAGTGAACGTGTAGACGATGGCAGCGGGCTCGACGGAGGTGCGAGGTGGCCGGAATTTGAAGTCGATCCCGGCGGCTGGAGGTAGACGACGATCGTGATTCCAGTCGATGAAGTGGCTCCGGGGTTCTCCCCTTCTGCAGAGTGGTGGAGACGTCGATGGCGCGCACGCTTGACACGGTGGTGTGGCTTGCCGTGGCGGTTGGACGCGTCTGCGCGCGACGACGACGACGGCGGGCTCGGGAGGATTTTCCCCGAGGCGTGCGAGAAGAGGAGGAGGGGAAAGGTAGGGGGAGGATGTCCAAGGGGTCGGCCGGGGTGGCCTTATCGCGTCGACGCCGGGAGGGAGCAGGTGGAGGCGGGGCCGGCCTGGCAGCGGCGTGCCCGCGCTCTGCCGCCGTACGGGAGCAGGTGAGAGTGGGTGGAGGAAGAAGACACGGCGCGGGGTGGGCTGGGCCAAGTGGGCCTCGCCGCAGGCGAGCTTTAATCATTTTCCTTTTTCTCTAATTTTCCATTCTGCCCTTTCTGTTAGTAATTAATTTAGTGCCTTTTGCATTTTTGTAAAATGTGTTACCTGGTCCATAATTAGTCATATATATTCCTAGGGTGCCACAAAAAGTTTAGGCTTAAAATAAAACCATTTACTATTTCTTTATAATATTCAATTGTCAAATGGTGTTGTTTTGCTTGGGGTTTGAATTGTTTGAATTTTCCAATGGCAAAATAAAATACCATAACCACATGGGCATGACCCAATGATTATTAGTGATTTTATAAAAGTGGTCCCATGATTTTTGGGCAAAGTTTAATTGCAACATATTTTTCATAGCAACCAAAAGGCATTTCTGAATATGATCAAAAGCAAAGTGGGTCATGGCATGGTTTGCATAGTGATTAGCAACAGTGATTAGTCCACAGTAAAAGTGATTACTGTTACAGGCAACTGAGGGTGTTACACAGGGGTCCAGGCGGGCCCCTGGCGCGGCCCCACCCTAGGGCGCGCCGGGAGGGCGCCTGGGGCCCTAGTGGGTCCCCTCTGGCCCCTCCTTGGTGTTTCCCGAAGCTTCCGAAGCGCTGCTTTTTATTGGATTTTTTCCCGAACTTTTGGAGCAATTTTAATATGGGGGAAACCTAAAATAGAAAAACAGCAGAAAACAGGAACTGTCACTGGGTTGCACTGAGTTAATAGGTTAGTCCAAATATGATCAAAAGTGTATGAAAATGTAGCAATAACATAGCAATATCACACAAAATAAGCATAGAGCAAGCAGAAATTATAGATACGTTTTGGACGTATCAGTGGACCTATTTGATGATGTGGATAGCTTGCATGTCAAGATAAATAGGTTAGTGGGGATGAACTATTTAGGTATTATAGATGAAACTTAGTAAAATTTAATTATTATTATTTTTGAAAATATTGTTTAGAGTAAAAATCTAAGTAAATTTGATGAAAAATCTAAAAATGAGTGTGATTTTTGTTATATTAATTTATTACCTTGCGAATATACCGGAGTGATGGTATGAGACGAAAACAATATTGAGTGGAGAGGGTGGAGACATCACCTTTAGCTAAACTTAAAACAATGATAGCAACTACAATGTGGATTTATAAAAAAGTTACCGCATAGAAAAATAAAATGTGAGGTAACTCATAATTTGATTTTCTATATAAAAAATCAGTTCTTAATAGTGAGGCTTGGTGCATAAAAAAGTTAATATTTTTTTATGATAGGTTGCATATGCATGTGGATTTAATTGGAACATGTGCATGAAGAGTTAGTGGAAAAGAGGTGAACCTACTTGATGACGTGGATAGCTTGCATGTGAAGAGAAATAGGTTAGCGGGGATGACCTATTTAGGTACTATAGAAAAAAATTGCTTAGAGTAAAAATCTAAGTAAAAATTATGAAAAATCTAAAAATGAGTGTGATTTTTATTTTATTAATTTATTACCTTGAGAATATACCGGCGTGATGGTATGAGACGAAAACAGTATTGAGTGGAGAGGGTGGAGACATCGCCCTTAGCTAAACTTAAAACAATGGTAGCAACTACCTATGTGAATTCATAAAAAAAAATATCACATAGAAAAATAAAATGCGAGGGAACTCGTAATTTGATTTTCTATATAAAAAAACCAGTTCTAAATGGTGAGGCTTAGTGCATAAAAAAAGTTAATATTTTTTACGATGGGTTGCATGTGCATGTGGATTTAATGAAAACATGTGCGTGAAGAGTTAGTGGAAAAGAGATGGACCTACTTGATGATGTGGATAGCTTGCATGTGAAGAGAAATAGGTTAGTGGGGATGAACTATTTAGGTATTATAGATTATAAATGCCCTGAAAACGATTATGGCCTAAATTAGGCAACTATAGAAGATGCTCTAGCATCTTGAATCAACCCCTCATTTCTTCCCATATGATTGGATGGACAAGTCAGACATAGTACAAACAGAAAAATGTCATTCAATTGAACTCTCCTAAATCTAGAAGATATCATCGGGTTGTTCAACACTTCTTATTTACAGCCAGTATGTTATTTGAATCTTGTGTCGTTCAAACGTGCTTGAAAGGGTCCGCCACATTGGATTGATCGCCCAGATCCACATGAAACCCATCGGATTGTTCGGCGCTTCTTATTTTCACTTTATATGTGATTTAAATCTTGGGCCGTTCGGACACACTCGAAAGTGTCTGCCACATTTGATTGATCGCCCAATCCCACAGGAAACCCATCGTCCCGGCGAGGAGATCATCAGTTTGGTGCTCGCATTTATGATGGCATACCGGGGCCAAGCCCCAACCATTGAAGTCATAATGCAAGTACCAAACCCTAACCACCCTTAGTTCCTTCCTTCTCCCTTCAACCCGTCCTGTTATCGCGTCCCCAATTGCTCTGACCTTGTCGTCTGTCATTTACCATGGTCCGGGAGAAGGAGGCATATTACAAGATTCTCACCATTGAGCAGAGCTTGCATGAGAGTTGCGCGCAACCAAGGTGCGATGTGAGGCTCCTATTGCGTTGGCCAAGCTCTTCAAAGCTGAGCTCGAAAGAGGAGTCGAAAGAGGGGGTTGGAATGAATAAGGGGGAGGGATGATGCAAGGAGGGAATAGGCGACCGATGAGGAAGAGAACGAGGAGGAGATGAAGGTTGACCCCGCCTCGAGGTTTGAGGTGGCGAACACCACGATCGATAGGAGAGGGGTCATCATTCATCCCTTCTCAATGGATGAGACGAAGGAGCAGTTTTGCCTCGTCCAGCATGTAATTCGAGATTGAATGTGTGCGCATGGCCCCTTTGTTGAGAATGTATGTGACATCAACCTCGTTGTAGAGAACCATGTCATGCTACCTACATTTGATGAAATACGTATGAATCAATGATACATGACTTGCACATACTAACCGTGGCTTGGATTCTAAAGAAGTTGCCCCCGAAGTCTTGGGACTTGGGTTTAGCATATAGGAAGTCCCTCACTTTACCGGCTAGTGTCATGAGGAGAGGCATAGAAATATCTGGGACATCGCGTATCTGGATCCAAATATCTATAGTATCCAACCGAACCAATGAAGGCTTGGTGAATCCATCATACACAACTGTCACTACCACACTACCGCAGAAATTCCACGGTCTGTCATCCGTCACCCTCTCCTAATCACCCAGGCATGAAAACTGGAGTGTGTATAAATTATCCTCTAGGGGCGTGTTTGCACTTGCTAAACCAAATTCCATGCCACCTGCGTGGTTTTGAAGAAACACATAATGAATGAAACTTTTCATCCTGTGCACTCTTGTGATTGCCATCCACCTATTTCCATCTTCTGGCAGCGGCTCCTCCTCGACAATGACATAATCGAGATCCCCTTCATGAATCCCTAGCTCTTTCATCATCGATTCAACCTCAGCCGCGCCGTCCTTCGGGGTACTAGTTATGATTTCTCTTGCCCAACAAGCAAACTGGTCGGGCTTTTGGTAGGGACGAAGCCAGAAAAATATTATGAGGGGTGCATATTACTCCTACACCATCTTTGGAGAGGGCCAGAACAACTAAACTACTGTTTTTTGTGCACAAAACGTCTTATTAGTAGCTCTAACAATGTCACTGTATCAATGTTGGCCCGGGCCATGGCCCCAGCTCGCTCCCCGTTGCCTTTGTCACTGTCTTTCGGGTAAGTCTCTGTGATTGATCACCGCCTAAGAAGACATCGGCCGTTGTGATCTGGAATTGCTTCCCGCATGCTCGACGCGGGTGTCATTCGGAGAGAGAGACCAGGGTACAAGAGATCTCAACGGCAACGAACAATCGCCACCCGGAGTAGATCGTAACCCTAACAAGAGGGTACCTTTTTTCGTGAACGCATCTAAGTATTCACCATCATTAGTATATAAAGGATTCTAGCAGCAGCACTGTTTGAGCGATGATGAGTGATCTTTGATGGGACCGTCGGGTTGAGCTGTTGCAGATGTCGGAACCATAAATATGGCCAGCAGAGTGTGGTACCCATAAATGTGTCAACGCTGTCATACCATGCATCGATCCAGTCCCGAGAATGAAACAAAAAAGTTCGTGCTAGTAGGGACAAGCAGATACGTTTGAGCTGGGTAGGTCGCCGGATCGAAAATTGTAGGGTCCGGTTGAGGTCGGCCGTCACTACACCTACACTGCCTAAACGTGAGTTGGTCCGGGTCTAGGATGGGCCTTCTCAGTTTTTTTTACCTGACAGTCACTTGTTTTAGAGGAACAGAAAACAGAGAAATTTATAGCATCAGTGGTTCAAGTAGCCACAAGCCTCCCTTTCAGAAACCAAACTGTTTTTCCTTTTGAACAAATCAAAGCAGGAATCTGGACCTTTTGGCTAGAGCTATACAGTACTAGTCTACTGGCCCAGTCCCCAGTGCCCAGTGATAGTGTTATGGTCGGGATCCAGTATTCGCGGAAGAAACCCACTAGTGGCTAGTTATGGGTTTTAGCCCAAGTAAATTAGGGGCTTAGCCCAAGTAAATTAGGGTTTAGAGGACGCCGTCCTCCTATATAAACACATGTACCCCTTCGATATTAAACAGACAATAAAACAGTATTAACTGCCGTCTCCCTCAGGAGACGGGAGATCCCCAACCCTAGCCGCCCCCTGCACCTAGCCGCCGCCTCCTCCCTCCCTCGCGACGGCGACCCGCCGCCGGCGCCGAACCTTCCCACCGCTCCTCCCTCACTTCCACCCCTACAACCTACGTCCTCGAACCGGTAGAACCCTAGCCTCTACCACTTTGGTATCAGCTAGCCTAGGTTTGATGGGCTCCAACGGACTCTCCACCAACCTCACCACGTCCGCCGCCGTTCCCGCCACCTCCGCCGCCATGACGCCGGCCGTGCAGCCGGGGGCTGCCCCCGCCGCCGCCACCCCGGGGGCCGATCCGCTCCCCGCGGCCCTAGCGGAGCTCGCCGCCACCTTCGCCGACAGCCTACGCGCCATCCGCCTCGAGCTGGCCGAGCTCCGGGCGGGCCAGCAACCCCCCCCCCCCCCCGCCGGCCGCCGCGGCTGCCGCGGCCGCCGCCCCGTTGCCACCGCGCCCCGCCACCACCCCGGGGCGCGCCGCCTTCAAGTGGCCGGCCTCGCCCTCGCCGATCCCGGCCTGGGCCGACGCACCGCCCGTCTACACGCCGACGGTGCCGCCGTTGGCTGCTCCCTTCGCCAGGAGCCCGCCCTTCACCACAGGACGCCAGGAGGGCGACTACGGGGCTGCGCCGCCCGGGCCGCAGCCACCCCGCTTCACCAAGATGGATTTCGCCACCTACGACGGCACGGTAGATCCCCTGAACTGGCTGAATCAGTGCGAGCAGTTCTTCCGGGGGCAGCGAACGCTCGCCTCCGACCGCACGTGGCTCGCCTCCTATCACCTCCGGGGCCCCGCACAGACATGGTACTACGCCCTCGAGCAAGACGAGGGCGGGATGCCGTCATGGGAGCGCTTCCGCGACCTGTGCCTCCAGCGATTTGGGCCGACCCTCCGCGGGAGCCGCCTCGCCGAGCTCGGCCGCCTCGCCTTCACCACCACGGTCCAGGACTTCGCCGACCGTTTCCAGACGATCGCCTGTCATGCCCCGGGCGTCTCAGCACGCCAGCGCGCTGACCTCTTCGTCGGCGGCCTCCCCGACCACATCCGCGTCGACGTCGAGCTGCGAGAGCCTGCGGACCTACAGACGGCCATGTACTACGCACGCGCGTATGAGCAGCGCGCCATCGCCATGCAGCAGGTCTACACGGGTCGCGGCAGCACGCGCCCCGCGCCCCGGCCCACCCCGGCGCCAACCGCCCCACCACGACCCGCGCTGGCTGCCGCGGCCGCGGGACCTCCTGCGCCGAACCGCCCATTCAAGCGCCTGACATCTGCGGAGCAGCTCGACAGGCGCCGCAAAGGGCTCTGCTTCAACTGCGACGAGCCGTATGCGTCGGGCCACACGTGCGCTCGCCTCTTCTACCTGGAGACTGTCGACGATGCCGACGTGGAGGCCCTCACTGCCGAGCTCGCGACCACCAACGTCACTGAGGCCGGCGTCACGACCTACGGGCCGGTCGACGCCTCCGCCTGCGTCGTTTCTCTTCATGCGATGGCAGGCATCCAGACGGCGAAAACGATGCTGCTCTCGGTGACGATCAAGGGGGAGTGCCTTACTGCGCTGGTGGACACGGGCTCGACGCACAACTTCTTGTCCAACACCGCCATGCGCCGCCTGACTCTTCAGCCGGTGGGTTCGGAGCAGTACAGCGTCACTGTCGCCAACGGGGACCGTCTTACGTGCCAGGGCGTGGCACGACAGGTTCCCGTGCTCGTAGGCAACGAGCCGTTCTCCATCGACTGCGTCGGCATCGACTTGGGCTGCTACGACTTCATCCTCGGCGTCGATTTCCTGCGCACATTGGGGCCCATCCTGTGGGACCTCGACGTGTTGTCCCTGATCTTCTGGCGCGCGGACGGCCGCCGCGTCCACTGGACGGGCCTGGGCAGCACCGGCGCATCTCCGCAGCTCCACCTCATGGCCGCCGCGCTCGACGAGGCGCAGCCCCTATTAGCCGACCTCCTGCAGCAGCACGGCGACATCTTCGACGAGCCACAGGGCCTCCCTCCCTCGCGGCCTTGTGACCACCGCATACACCTGCTGCCGAACACGGCGCCCGTCGCCGTGCGGCCGTACCGGTATCCCCAGCTGCAGAAGGACGAGCTCGAGCGCCAAGTAGCGGTAATGCTGGCCCAGGGCATCATTCGTATTTCGACATCACCGTTTTCCGCTCCGGTGCTCCTTGTGCGCAAGGCCGACGGCACGTGGCGTTTCTGCATCGACTTCCGCGCCCTCAACACCGTGACGTCCAAGGACAAGTTTCCCATCCCCGTCGTGGATGAGCTCCTGGACAAGCTACATGGCGCGCACTTCTTCACCAAGCTCGACCTCCGCTCGGGCTATCATCAGGTGCGCATGCACCCCGACGACATCGCGAAGACAGCGTTCCGCACTCACCATGGCCACTACGAGTTCTTGGTGATGCCGTTCGGCCTCTCCAACGCCCCGGCGACCTTTCAGGCCTTGATGAACGACGTGCTTAGCCCCTACTTACGCCGCTTTGTGCTTGTGTTTTTTGATGATATTCTTATCTACAGCGCGTCTTGGGCGGAGCACCTGCAGCATGTGGCCATCATCTTCAACGAGCTTCGAGCGCATCGCCTTCATCTCAAGCGCTCGAAGTGCTCGTTTGGCACGACCTCCGTCGCCTACTTGGGCCACGTCCTCTCGGCGGACGGTGTCGCGATGGACGCGGACAAGGTCGCCGCCTGGCCGACGCCACAGTCGCCACGGGCTCTTCGCGGATTTTTGGGCCTCGCAGGATACTGTACCTCGGCATCATCGCCGCGCCGCTCACCCGCCTGCTTCGCCGCGACGCCTTCTCCTGGGACGAGGAGGCGGCCACGGCATTCGCCGCCCTGCAGCGAGCCCTCACGACGGGCCCTGTCCTCCAGATGCCGGACTTCGACGCACCGTTCGTGGTGGACTGCGACGCCTCCGGTATCGGCTTCGGCGCCGTCCTTCACCAGGGCGAGGGGCCACTCGCGTTCTTCAGCCGCCCCTTTGCCGCGCGCCACCACAAGCTCGCCGCTTATGAGCGCGAGTTGATCGGGCTGGTCCAGGCAGTGCGCCACTGGCGGCCTTATCTTTGGGGTCGGACATTCCGTGTGCGCACGGACCACTACAGTCTGAAGTTCTTGCTAGATCAGCGCCTCTCCACCGTACCGCAGCATCAGTGGATCAGCAAGCTCTTCGGCTTTGACTTCACCGTCGAGTACCGTCCCGGCCGCCTTAACACGGTCGCCGACGCCCTGTCCCGCCGCGACGTCGACGACGCGGCCGACGCGCCCACTATAGGCGCGGCCCTCTGCATCCACTCCGGGCCGTCTTTCGCCTTCATTGACGAGGTTCGCCGCGCTACTTCCACGGCCACGGACGCGCAGCATCTGCGCCAGCGCCTGGCCGACGGCGAGCTGGTCGCGCCGTGGCGCCTGGACGAGGGACTGCTTCTCCATGGCCGTCGCATCTTCGTGCCGGATCATGGCGACCTGCGCCACCAGGCCTTGTCCTTGGCACATTCTGCAGGTCATGAGGGTGTCCAGAAGACCCTGCACCGTCTCCGTACTGACTTTTATATTCCAGGGGATGGCGTCCTGGTACGAGATTGGGTACGGACGTGTGTGACGTGCCAGCGGAACAAGACGGAGACGCTCCGTCCGGCGGGTCTCCTGCAGCCGCTGGACGTGCCCTCCCAGGTGTGGGCGGACATCTCCATGGACTTCATCGAGGGACTACCAAAGGTTGGCGGCAAGTCTGTCATCCTCACGGTGGTCGATCGCTTCTCTAAGTACGCGCACTTCATCGCACTCGGTCATCCCTACACGGCGGCGTCCGTGGCACGCGCTTTCTTCGATGGCATCGTCCGCCTCCACGGGTTTCCGTCCTCCATCGTCAGTGATCGTGACCCTGTGTTCACGGGCCACGTCTGGAGGGACCTCTTTGGGTTGGCGGGCGTGAAGCTCCGCATGAGCACGGCGTTTCACCCCCAGACGGACGGCCAGTCTGAGGTCGTCAACAAGATCATCGCCATGTACCTGCGCTGCATCACAGGGGATCGTCCACGAGCTTGGGTGGACTGGCTGGCGTGGGCGGAATTCTGCTACAACACTTCCTACCACTCCGCGCTGCACGCCACGCCCTTTGAGGTGGTTTATGGAAGGCCACCGCCAGCAATGCTTCCCTACTTCGTACCCGCGACGAGATACTGACTGAAGCGCGCCAGCGTCTTATTCAGGCCCAGCAGTTGGCCCGGAAGTACTATGATGCACACCATCGCGCGGCGGAGTTTGAGGTGGGCGACTGGGTCTGGCTTCGTCTTCTTCACAGGACGACCCAGTCCTTGGACCCGCGCTCCAGGCGCAAGTTGGGGCCTCGCTACGCCGGTCCCTTTCGTGTGCTGGAGCGCATCGGCACGCTCGCATACCGTCTGGAGCTGCCTACGGGGTCACGCCTCCACGATGTCTTCAACATCGGCCTCCTGAAGGCCTACCGTGGCGAACCTCCGTCTGCACCGCCAGCTCTTCCACATACTTCGGATGGTCGTCTCGAGCCTGCCCCGGCGAGTGTGGCTCGCATGATGAAGGCCCAGCGGCGCCGCGGTGTCTGGCACGTCTTGGTGCATTGGACAGGCATGTCAGAGGATGAGGCGACTTGGGAGACTCTTGAAGACCTCCGCCAGCAATTTCCAGATGTTCAGCTCGAGGACGAGTTGTTTGCGGAGGCGGGGAGAGATGTTATGGTCGGGATCCAGTATTCGCGGAAGAAACCCACTAGTGGCTAGTTATGGGTTTTAGCCCAAGTAAATTAGGGGCTTAGCCCAAGTAAATTAGGGTTTAGAGGAGGCCGTCCTCCTATATAAACACATGTACCCCTTCGATATTAAACAGACAATAAAACAGTATTAACTGTCGTCTCCCTCAGGAGACGGGAGATCCCCAACCCTAGCCGCCCCCTGCACCTAGCCGCCGCCTCCTCCCTCCCTCGCGACGGCGACCCGCCGCCGGCGCCGAACCTTCCCACCGCTTCTCCCTCACTTCCACCCCTACAACCTACGTCCTCGAACCGGTAGAACCCTAGCCTCTACCAGATAGTGCATCACTACATGATTATAGGATACACTACACACTTCAGTCATTCAGTGTCAGTGCAGTCAAAAGGAAGCTTCATCATTACATGAGAAACGAACAAACCACCAGAAATGAGTCATTTTGTACCAGAACTAGGACGTCGGAGGTCGGCAGACATACTCGCTTTTCACTAACCCACCAAGCCAAAGCACGCCCAACTATTTCCTTTCCTACTCGTGATCTTCCAATATGTACAAAATGTGGCGATATCCTATTGTACCTGAGCACTAACTAGAACAGCGGGGCAGCACTTCTTTTCTGAGGATGCCAAGAGAGCTAGTGTTGTGTGTGTCAATACTCCATTGGCAGCTCCCACTCATCCTCCGAATCCCTCGTTTTCCTATGGAGTTTCCGGTCCATGGGCTTACCCTTGCTATTTTGTCTCTTAACAGACCTAGTTCTTCGCTTTCCATATCGATTGTACTCGCCCATCTGATCGCCAGGTCCTTGGATATTTTGAGTGCCCCAGATGCCCTGGCATTCAGTTATAAGAGTATTTTCACTCAACAAGGTTGTTGCTTCGACTGCGGTTTAATCTCCACGCAATCGGTACTTCATTTCCAGTAGTTCTATCAGAAACAATCGGTAATACTTACCTGTGTTAACCGTTGAACACGAGAGATTGCATCTTCATGCACCACGACTGTATCAGAAACTATATCAAGCACATCTTCCACAAATAAACAGTATGTGCTCACCTGTAAGAAGGGTGAGTGGCATACTGAGACAGAATCCAAGGATTTACAAGGCCTATAAGATAACAAGTAGGTGTCCAATAAAATTACCAGACTAGCAGGGACAATAGTAAGCCCAAACGAATCGAGCTCAAGAGACTCCACAACACCCGAGTCAATGTTAAACGTGAAGCCACGCACCTATAAATAATGAAAAAAAGGTAGCTTAAAACCATCAAAATTATGTTAACTCTTTAAATGCAAATTGAGAAATGAAATTGACTCAGATTACCTCTCTTAAAAAACACTTAAACTCACCTTGCCGACATTGCGCCGCCTTGAAGTAACAACATTGTAGCCAACCTAAAAAATTATATTGCAGAATGTTAAGTACTGTGAATTCTGATATGGCCAATAACTCAGGATGCTCTTTTTTTTCAGTCAAGACTCAAGATTGCACTCAGAGGAATTCCAAAAAATTCCACTGACTAGTTATTCTCTCAATTTTCATGTTCACTCTCCAATGAGAAACATTGGCAAGTATATCCACTTCTCCATGAGAGTAATGGTCATGGGCAATAATGAGAAGAATGCAAGGAAAAGTGCTTACAAAATGACATGCAAGGAAATTGTAAAATGACATGCATTTGTGGAGAAAATGAGACTTACAAAACAATCCTTTATGTTTTTGCACGGAGGGAGCACTTTACGTTTTAAGGCTGATGCCTTAGCTATAAGTATGTAATAAAATCAGACAAACGAAAGCTTGTTTGAATTTATAAATGGTTGCATACCAAGCCATGCAGTCCAGCTAGCTTAAATTCGTTCTCAACCACATATTCATCCTCAACAAGCACAACATCTCCAACCTACAAAAGCAATTATTACCTTGCATATCATTAAAACTGAAGTTTCTGCTTCACTATTAAGAACAATATATACTTCACTATGTCAAGGTGGATAACAAGAATAAAAGGTATGATAAAAAAGAAATAGAGCATTCTCGAACACCCAACCTGATATATATCCTCAAACAAGAATTTGTCTGCATCTCCTGAAAGCAAGCTTGGCCTCACTTCAACCAACGCAACTACCCACTGGAGAAGAATGAAATAGAATAAACTCAAGAGAATGTGGTGTTGGTCTTACAAAATGATTATTACCACGAAACATAATGCTTCCTAAATAGTATTGTCATCTTGTCACGGGTTGGGGGTGGATTAGATCTCAGGTTGTAGTTGTGGTTGATTGGAGGTTTAGGATGATAGCCACGGCGACCTATGGTCGGGGGAAGGGATGAGGAGGGGCGCCAGGGCGCAGGAGAAGGAGATGGGAAAATAGATTACTTTCTGCTTGCCTCCTTGATACGCATAGGGGTGGCTTTATATAATAGCCAATTACAGAATTTGCATCTAACTCTAACTCTAGTTTAGGTAATTGGCAGGGTAACCTTCTTCGGGACTAAACCTTTCCAATTATACCCAAACTCTACTAACTTAAACTATGAGGACTCTAAGGGACCGCAGGGCCCTTGCCCTTGTGACGGCTGTACGCTCGGCCCCACATGACATCTCCCCCTCCATTCTGAAACAGCTTGTCCTCAAGCTGGAAGTCTGGATAGCGCGCCCGGAACGTTGTGACATCCTCCCAAGACGCAGCAGACGCCGGTTGATCTTCCCATTGAATGAGGACCTGTTGAACTCCCCGAGCAATCCGCGCCCGCAATGCTTGGACTGGAGTTGGATGAACACGTCCCTGAAACAGTGGTGGAAGCCTTGGAGGACCTTCTGGAGGTGGACCATGGTACTTCTTGAGGACCCCAACATGGAACACATTATGAATACGGGCACGAGGCGGTAACTCCAAACGATATGCCACCGAGTCAATCTGCGCGAGGATCTTGAAAGGCCCAAAATACTTTGGTGCCAATTTGCCTTTTGCTCCTGCTCCCAAAAAGGCAGCTGGTCGGTGCTGCAGACGTAGCCACACCCACTCGCCCAACGCAAATGCAATAGCCCGATGCTTGACATCATAAAAGTGTTTGTACTGCTGAGTAGCTTGAAGGAGACGGTCACGGACATCCAACAAGAACTGATCGCGGTCCAGAATCTGACGCTCCACCGCCTGATTACGAATCTCGCCTGGAGTGTAATCTCGGAGAGACGGAGGATCACGGCCATAGACAACCCTAAAAGGTGTATCCTTCAGTGCCGAGTGATATGAAGTATTGTAGCAGTACTCAGCCCATGGTAACCACTGGAGCCGCTGGCGCGGCCGATCTCCCGTAATGCATCGTAGGTACATAGTGATGACCTTATTCACTGCCTCTGATTGACCATCGGACTGGGGATGGAAGGCAGAACTCATGTGTAGGCGTGTACCCGCAGCTGCAAACAAGGCTTTCCAAAATCCCGAAGTGAAAACCACATCTCTGTCTGACACAATGGATGCAGGAAAACCGTGAAGACGAACAATATGGAAGAAGAACGCCTTGGCAACCGTCTCAGCAGTATATGGATGCGCCAAAGGAATAAAATGAGCATACTTGGAGAAACGATCTACCACGGTAAGGATGACGCTCTTACCGCCCACCTTGGGCAACGCCTCAATAAAATCCATGGAGATGTCCTCCCAGACACGAGAGGGTACTGTCAATGGCTGTAACAATCCCGCCGGATGCAGCTGCTCCGTCTTATTGCGTTGGCAAACTGTACAAGAACGAATATACTGCTGGAGCGCGGACCGTGCTTGCGGCAAGTGGAAATCCCGGCGTAGGCGATGCAAGGATTTTTGGATGCCTTCATGACCATCATCGTGAGCTGCTGCCAAGACCTCCCCAACCAGTGTGGACGATGGTGGCACATATGCTCGCTGCTGGAAAGTAACAATGCCGTCCACCAACGCCCAAGGCTGTCCCAATGCGCCAGACTCCAGCTGTTCCCGAAACGCGACGAGCGCCGGGTCTGTGTGTGCGGCCTGTCGGAGAGCCTCAAAGAGATCAAAAGAAGTCCCGGTGAGAGCGCATGTATGTCCGGGAGCAACCTCTCTGCGAGAAAGTGCATCGGCGACAATGTTCTGACGTCCAGGCTTATATTCCACGGTAAAGTCAAAGCCCAAAAGCTTGCCTACCCAATGGTGCTGCGGAAGTGTGGCCAGGCGCTGGTCAAGCAAAAACTTGAGGCTGTAATGATCAGTTTTTACAATGAAAGCACGACCCCATAGGTATGGGCGCCAATGACGCACGGCTTGCACAAGCCCTATTAGTTCCCTCTCATATGCAGCTAGAGAAACATGCCGAGGGGCGACGGGCTTGCTGAAGTAGGCAATTGGTCCTTCTCCCTGATGCATCACAGCTCCGAAACCCGAACCAGAAGCGTCGCACTCCACAACGAACGGAGTTGTAAAATCAGGCAACTGTAGAACAGGAGCAGTAGTGAGTGCAACCTTAAGGGCCTCAAAGGCGTTTGCCGCCTGTTCAGTCCAGAGAAACCCATCCTTCTTGAGCAGCGCAGTGAGAGGCGCCGCAATGGTGCCGAACCCCTTAATGAACTTACGGTGGTAACCTGCCAAACCCAAGAACCCTCTCACAGCTCAGACTGTACGAGGTACCGGCCAGTCCATCACAGCAAGGACCTTGTCGCTGTCCATGGCCACTCCGTCCGCCGATATGACGTGTCCAAGATAGGCCATAGATTCCTCGCCAAAGGAGCACTTGGAGCGCTTTAGATACAGCTGATGTGTGCGCATAGCCTCTAAGACAATCTTGACATGGCGAAGGTGGTCTGACCAAGAGGAACTATATATCAGAATGTCATCAAAAAATACCAGGACAAATCGACGAAGGAACGGTCCAAGTATATCGTTCATCAGGGCTTGAAAGGTTGCGGGGGCATTGGTTAACCCAAACGCCATCACCACAAACTCGAAAAGGCCCTCATGTGTGCGGAACGCCGTTTTGTGGATATCTTCCGGAGCCATGCGAACTTGATGGTATCCAGAACGGAGGTCCAGCTTGGTGAAAAATCGGGCGCCTTTCAACTCATCGAGCAGCTCATCCACTACAGGAATAGGAAATTTGTCCTTGATGGTGACCATGTTGAGGCCACGAAAATCAATACAGAAACGCCATGTGCCATCATGCTTGCGGACCAAGAGCACCGGTGAAGAGAACGCCGACGAGCTACGGCGGATAAGGCCCCGGGCAAGCATCTCGGCACATTGCCGTTCCAGCTCATCCTTCTGAATAGCAGGGTAGCGGTAAGGCCTGATGGCGACCGGCTGCGTCCCGGGCATAAGGTGGATATGATGGTCATGAGCGCGCGGCGGGGGAAGACCTTGGGGATCGGCAAAGACGTCCGAGAATGCGGCCAGGAGGCTGTCGAGGAGATCGTGGCCCTCGCAGACGTGTACATGTGTAGGCCGACCTGAAGACCCAAGACCTGTCCACTCCACCCGATGGTCCGTGCGCCAAAACGACATCCACTGAGTGGTGAAATCCCACACAATGGGTCCGAGCATCTTGAGGAAACGTGTACCGAGAACAACATCAAACCCGTCCAATGGAATAGCATGCAAGTCGACCAGGAAGTTCTCCGTGCCAATGGTGAGGGCTGCCTGCTTGAGTAGTCCCCGACAAGTAACCCAGTCGCCATTAGCGACGGTGACTCCAAGGCGGAGGTCAGAGGAGAAGGGCAACCCCACGGTGGTGGCTAACTCCTCGTGGATGAAGTTATGCGTACTGCCAGAGTCAAGCAAGGCAACAAGGTCGCGATCCCCAATACGAAGGGCAACCTGCATGGTGTCGCTGGTGGGTATGCCGGTGACAGCGAGCAAGGAAATTGTGGCCGCTTTCGGTGCGTCCGCTAAAGGCTCCTCGTCGTCAGCGGACTGAATATAGAACAGCCGTTTGCAGCGATGTCCCCGCACAAACTTCTCGTCGCAATTGAAACACAGTCCCTTGGCACGGCGGTCGTCCATCTCAGCAGGGGTGAGCTTTTTGAACACGAGTGATGGAGTTGACCCTGCTGGTTCCGGGGCTGCCGGAGTGGGGCTGGCTGTGGTCCTGGACGGCCGGATGGGCCGTGCAGCAGATGCGGCGGTGCCAGTCACAATGTTCAGGTGCTCAAAGGATATGGCCAGGTCCATTGCAGCGTCGAGCGTAGCAGGTTTCAGCATATCCACCTGTGTCTTCATGGGCTCCCCCAAATTATTGGTGAAGATATCCCGCTCCTCGGCGTCGGCGATTGGCGGGATCCGTGAGAGATTTTCAAGGAAGCGCTTGGAGTATTCTGCGACGGTGCCAGTACGGCGTGTCGAGATCAGCTCACCGAAGGGGTTGGCACGCGTTGCTGGTCCAAAGTGGTTCGAGATGAGGGTCTGGAACTCGCCCCAAGACGGCCGCTGGCCCAGTTTTGCCTCGAGGTGGCCGTACCATAAGGCGGCGACATCGGTGAGGTGGTACGAAGCCAACCAGGTCTTGTCAGATTCCTGCGTGCGCTGACCGAGGAAGAAGAGGTTGCAGCGCGTCAACCATGGTCGAGGATCGCTTGCCCCATCAAAGAGGGGGAAGTCGATTTTGTAGGGGCGGGGGGCGTGATCAGATGCGTCCGCCACGGTCGGTGCCAGACCGGTCCTGGCTGAAGCCGGTGGCCCCTGCATGAGCCCTAGGCCGGCAAGCTGGGGCGAGCCTTTCCCTTCTAGGCGCAATATGGCGAGGTTATGCGCACGCTGCTGCTGGCCTTGATCGGCGAAGTCGCCCTGCAGCTTCTGGAGCGTCTCGGCGATCGACTGGAGGGTGGCGCGGTCCTCCGCACGTTCGGCCCGCGCTTGCTGGTTTTCATCGGCGAGGCTGGTGAGGGTGGAGATCACGGACTGATGATCCTCCTGTTGTTTGGTGATGAGCTCGGCTAGGGTTTGCGGAGGTGGCGGAGGTGGCGGCGGGGGCGCCATGGCAGCCGCCGGGATCGAAGATGAATCTGATACCAAGTTGTCACGGGTTGGGGGTGGATTAGATCTCAGGTTGTAGTTGTGGTTGATTGGAGGTTTAGGATGATAGCCACGGCGACCTATGGTCGGGGGAAGGGATGAGGAGGGGCGCCAGGGCGCAGGAGAAGGAGATGGGAAAATAGATTACTTTCTGCTTGCCTCCTTGATACGCATAGGGGTGGCTTTATATAATAGCCAATTACAGAATTTGCATCTAACTCTAACTCTAGTTTAGGTAATTGGCAGGGTAACCTTCTTCGGGACTAAACCTTTCCAATTATACCCAAACTCTACTAACTTAAACTATGAGGACTCTAAGGGACCGCAGGGCCCTTGCCCTTGTGACGGCTGTACGCTCGGCCCCACATGACACATCTTTCCATCTTCTCACTACTAATTGCCGAGACACAGTTCATCCACGCTTCCCACCTCTATCTCCAATGCTGCTACGAAACATCCAACAATACATATAAAATAAACTAACTGAAAATACAATGAAGCTTTCCCACAAACTAGTCAACTGGAAAGCACAATGAAGGTTTCCCACAAACTAAGTCAACAACAACAACGACCACAATGAAAACACAATGAAGTTTTCTCAACGTCAAGTTTGGTCTACCCTGACCTGTCTTGACATTATCAGTACGTTTTATCCTTTCACTATGTACTGGCGATTGATCGACTAGAGTCTTTTTTCTACTAGGAAAATATTTTCTTTAACCATTTGAATCCTAAGAAGAGAAAGGTTAATTTCAAACATAAGAGGAAGATGGAGTGTGATTTATGATAGTAAACTAGATCCAATACCAGATTGGACCTATGACTGTAAACTAGGATATGGTCCACAAGGTCGGGTATGTCCTCATTGCATAGGTATAACAGTTTCTTCATACTTGGAGAAATAATGTGACAATCATTAACATTCACCAAAACCAAATAATATACTCGTAAAGTTACTTCAGCTTCTTGTGGGCTATTTCTCTAGTAAAGGTGCAAATCAAAAGTGAGGCTATTGGAACTCAGCTCCAGGATGTTGCCAGTAAATACAGTAATATTGATGATTGATACCGACGGATGTGTAGGCTGACCTTCGCTGGTTGAGGTGTCTTAGAGGAAAAGGATGGGGTCACGGGTTCGGGTCCTGGAAACAGCCTCTTGCACAAATTTATGGAAAGGATGTGTATAAAAGACCCAAAATAGTCCGACCCTTTTCTGGACCCTGCGCAAGTGGGAGCTACGTGCACCAGACTGCCTTTTCTCAAGGCCCAGTGAACCAGGGTATGGATAAAAAATAGGAATGCATGACAACTTTACCGCTGCACGAAGGCTCCCCTTCTCACTAGGCCTTGAGAAATGGTAAAAGAAACATAATGTTTTCAGCTACTTTGGTAAGCTGGGAATTTTGCTTTAATGAAGAAAATAAATGTACTCAGGAATCTTAGATTAACTGGGTATAACTAGGATGTTAATTCTAGTGGAAAAACTGGTGTACAGGGGAAGATGAATGGTGAAGCTTTGTCTGACACCCTAGGCTAAAATCTGAACAGAAAGACCTTCATGCACGCTTTCCCAACTGGTATTATGCATCTCTTGACTCCTCCTTTAGCATAGACGGTCAAGGACAATATACCGCCCTCCAGTCCCTCCCTAGTGCAAGGGCTGGCCACAGGGAGATTAGAAACCCACATCAGAACTTGCACTAAGACGTACAATTTTTGCATGATATCTTTATTCCTCCATTTATTTTATATCATAGCAACATATCATCATATCCAATGCACTTGCCTTTGGGTTTGGGCACTAAATCATCAGGAAGAAAAATCATATTTGTACCTCTCAATTCACTACACCTATGTACATAATTTTACGAGTAACAGAAATCAGGAAAATCTGACAACTGATAAATAAAAAGAAGACATATACTACTTTTCATAACAAACTTGTTATTTTTTCTCTTTGTTCTATCTGCCTATATCCCAGCAAGCTGTTGCTGAGCTTTGTACTCTCAGGAATTGGTTGAATCTCATTCAGAGAGACACCAATGCTCCTGACATCTGGATATGGCCTGGGAGGTCTGGTTACACTGCTAAGAACTTTTATAACATTATGCACACCCACCTTCCAGAGGACAAACCCTGTACCTGGCTATGGAAAAGTAAATGCACCATGAAAATCAAGGTCTTTGGATGGCTCCTTCTGTTTGACAGATTGAACACCAAAGATATTCTTGTCAGGAGACATTGGAGATGTGCCCAAGAGGATAATGATTGTGTGATCTGTTCTGCCCATGCTTATGAAGACAGGATCCACTTGTTCTTCAATTGTAATTTCAGCTCAAGAATTTGGAACTATCTTCAAATTGATTGGCCAGATGATGGTGATCTCCAAGGTTGTATTCACCAAGCCAGAATAGCTTTTAGGCATCCTTTCTTCCTTGAAGTAATGCTTACTGTTGCTTGGTGTATCTGGATTGAGAGGAATGGGAAGACCTTCAGGAATGAGAGACCATCTTCCAACTCCTGGAGAAGGCACTTTGTGCATGATATCATCCTATTTTCACATAGATTTCAGGGAGATCACAGAGACAAGTTGTTATCTTGGGTGAATAGTTTGCATTAGATTAGCATAGGTAAGTTTCCTGTTTTTTCCACCCTATACATACCCATTGTAATTCGTTTGAGAACTCTTGGTTCCCTTTTGCAATAAATCACTGTGGAGCTCACGCTTCACATTACATACCCATTGTTGTTTTTCTTTCTTCTGAAAAACTATTAATTGGAATTGAAAACTTAAAGGCTAAAACACTCTAGAGGTTATATCATCAAATAATTTCGAAAATTCATGATGATTTGCAGATCTGGTGCTCAAACCGAAATATGGGTGAATGATGTGCCATAATGGGTGAATACGCTTGTTTCCTAATCAATTCTTTTACTGCTCGCTATTCATAATACTAAATGGACCGTTTGAACAACTTAGAATCACCGAAGCAAGGATGTAGCCGGCCCTCTATATGTCACAGTTTACATGGCAAACATCCACACGTAGTTGATTTGATATATGAGAGCGGAATCCAAAATTTGTGGAGGAAACGCTCCATTTGGCAGCTAGAAGATGTGTGCGTATAGAATAAGAAAAAATGACACCCAGATCTGCCGATTACGCTAGAACATTAACACATTACACTGAACATATCACAGATATAACTTTGACCAAACAGAATAGCTAAATTTTGTCTCTGATGATGATAACACAGTAAGGCGTTACATTGTGATGGTAGATCGTGCCACTCATATGAAATGCGGAAACAACTAAAGTACTCATGAACTAGCCAAAGTCACAGCAGAAAGCTTGGCCAAAGGAAAACAAGTGCAGGGAGGAGCAGGCCGTACCGACTTGGCGTCGACCCACAGCTGAGACACGAACCCGAGGCTCCGCGCTTGGCTGACGCTGATCACCTGCTTCGCTATCAGCCCCGACCGCCTCGCCATTGACCTCCTCGTCCTCCTCCCGCTGCTACCAATCCTCTTGGCCTCCTTCTCGCCATCGTCCTCGTTAACAACCTCGTCTCCTCCTCCTCCTCCCTCTGTCCCACCCACAGCAACCACCGCCTTCTCCTGCTCCTCGAGCTCCCGCTTGAGCGCGAGGAAGTCGAAGCTGGACGGTGCCGGAGGCGCGTCGTCCCGCGCGGCGGCGCGCGCGACGAGGGCGCAGCGGAGCGGCGTTGGTCCGTGCGCGGAGGCTACGCTGGCCTTTGGGTTTAGGCTTGGATGGGGATTGGGCGCTGGTTTGAAGGGTGGGTGCGGGAGGGGCGCGCAGGAGCACATCGTTGGAACACGATTGATTGATTGGTGAGGAGGCGGGTTGTTCGAACTCGGAGACGATGGGATTGCGTTGATCGGAACCAAAAAGTAGTAGTAGCGTCTACTATTTGAGAGGCGGTTAATAGAACACCGCTTCCTCGGCAAGAACACGGGTAACGAAAGTAAAGAAATGAATTCGCCGCCTTGAACAGAAAACGTTTCTTGACAGAGGTAATTGGAAGATTCATTTTTATTGGGTTATTATAGATGAGAAAATCGGCGATTTGCCATTTTCAATATATGGCTTTGCATAATTGCCACTCTTAAGATTGGTTTCGTAAAATTGCCATACAATTTATGTGCACTTTATTTATCATGCTATTTTTTTCTTTTTCATCGCTTTTTCTTTTCTTTTTCCAATTATAGACACAGGAAAAGACCAAGATGCCCCTGATGATATCTAAACGTACTTGGGCATTGTTCGTCTGAACCTGCATCTTCTCAACATGTACACACGCATCCATCTTGCTTCCATCAAGCAAATTGTTGTTGCGCTCAGTGCAGGGATGAGGTGTCGTGGCTTTGCGTTGGCATCTCGAAGGCGAGGGCGAGCAGTGTCGACGCGTGCGGACCTGGCCGAGCGTCGGCGGCGAGCTGAAATTCTATGATGAGTTTTCATACTAATGATCTAGGTTTTATGTGATCGACATACATAGTATACAATTAGTATGGATTTGAGACGGACATTTGACGATGGCAAAAATAAACTGCACGGACGAGTCCACGAACATATACAGGGCCAAATTTGTTCATAAGGTGCTCTAAGAGCATATTTAACCGGATCCCTCGTATTCTCCTCAAACATTCAGGTCGATAATCCGATCAGTGTCCGAACAAAAAAGAGAAGAAGAAACACACCCAATCGAATTCCTCACTTTGTTCCTGTATTCCTGTTAGAATGTTGGGCCCATATGTGGGCAGCTCATATAAGCAGATCCTAAAATCTCAAATTGGCTCATGTGCATGGCAGAATTTTGGTGGTGCATGGGGTGCTAAAGTTTAGTCCCACCACGCTAGTTGGAGGAGAGTCACACCTTTTTATAAGGTGGAGTGGTGACACACTTAGTGTGCTAGAGTTAAGAGAAGGCTCTCTCATGCGCACTCCTCCTCCGCCACCGTCCGTCTCGTCACGACCCGCCGCGCCGCGGGTTGCGGGAATGAACCGATGCGATGGCTATATTTTTGTTGTTCGAGAAAAACGAGTTTTATGCGTACGCGTACAGTTTTTGCCTATTCGGGTCGCTACTGGATTGTGGACTGCTGAACCGACTTGAACGTGTGCGACGTGGCCGGCCCACGTTCGTACTCGTTAGGGTTTCCCGAACTGCTCTATATATTGCCTTGCGCTGCGTTGCACCGTCACACTGAACCAATCTACGTTTGCCACACCTCGTGCCTTGCGCCGCCATCGTAGTCTACTTCATCCCAAGCGTCGGCGTGCACCGACGTTTGGGAGAGCAGGTCTCCGGAACCAGACGCCTTTTTGATCCTGTACGGGAGAGGGTGAATTAGGTTTTTGGGAAGCGCTCTGCGTGACTGCTTGCCGCTTCCACCACGGGTCGTCTTCCAGCCGGAGCTGCAGATTGTCTCCGCAGGCGTCGTCTTCTTCGACCCGTCATCGTCAACAACCTCACCGCTGATCTTGCCGCGGTGAACTTGTCTGCCTCCTCTGCAAACGTTCGGTACGTGCGGCGTATTCCGAACTATATGTTTACTATGAATATGTTGGCGTATATGTTGCTGCTATTGTTCATGTTGATCAATACATCTAGTATGTTTGTGTTTCACATGTTAGATGTTGTTGTATTCATGTTTAAATTCTGGAATTAATCATGAAATTATTGCCTAATCTTCCAACAATCCAAAAACTTAATTGTAGGCAATTTTGTGATTCAACTATGGCTGGTTATACCGATGCAATGAAACCGGACCGGTTCACCGGTGGTATGGGCTTTAAGAGATGGAAGATTAAGTGCCAACTCTGGCTCGAGGCCATGGGTGTGTGGGAAGGAACTCCATCCGAGGAAGCTCAGAATAAGTTCAAGAAAGACACTACTATTTTCTGTGGTTGCGTTCTGAGTGTTCTTGATGCTCGTCTGTGTGATGTGTATATGCACATAGAAGACGGCAAAGAGCTCTGGGATGCACTGAAAGAAAAATTCGGTGCAACCGATGCAGGCAGTGAGTTGTACATCATGGAGAGCTTTCACGACTACAAAATGGTGAATAACCGTGGAGTAGTTGAACAGGCTCATGAGATACAGTGCATTGCAAGAGAGCTTGAGCTCCTCAAGTGTGCCTTCCCTGACAAGTTTGTGGCTGGGTGCATTATTGCAAAGTTGCCTTCGTCATGGAGGAACTTCGCCACAGCCCTCAAACACAAGAGAACGGAGATATCGGTCGAAAGTCTGATAGCGTCTCTTGATGTTGAGGAGAAAGCTCGGGCTAAGGACACTGCTGAGAAAGGTGGTGAAGGTCAGTCTATGTCCAACATGGTGCAAAGAAACCCTCACCACGGCAAGAGCAAGGCCAAGTGCAAACCTGCTTTCAACATGCCTACCAAGGCTACTTCCTTTAAGAAGAAGAAGAAGAAGATGTTGAACAAATATGAGCTAGAGTGCTATACTTGTGGAGAGCTCGGCCACTTCTCCGTGGACTGCCCAAATCGGGCAGACAAGAAATGGAAGAAGGCGAGGAGCGCCAACGTCGTGACCGCTAGCAACACTGATGGGTATGGTAATTTACCGTATGTGCTTTCAGTATTTCAATCTCCATGTTGGTGGATTTATACGGGTGCTAATGTTCACGTGTGTGCTGACATCTCTATGTTCACTTCTTATCAGTTCAAGCGGGATACCACCGTCCTAATGGGGAATGGGTCGCATGCTTTTGTTCGTAGTGTTGGCACGGTAGATCTGAAGTTTACTTCGGGGAAGATCGCGCAGCTGAGGAACGTGCAGCATGTCCCTACTATGAACAAGAATCTCGTTAGCAGTTCTCTTCTTTGCAGAGATGGGTTTAAGATAGTCTTCGAGTCCGATAAAGCTATAGTGTCAAAGTTTGGACAATTTATTAGTAAAGGTTATGAGTGCGGAGGCTTGTTCCGCTTTTCATTATCGGATTTTTGTAATAAGTCAGTAAACCATATTTGTGGCAGTGTGGATTCGGATGCTAATGTGTGGCACTCTCGTTTATGTTATGTTAATTTTGGTTCAATGAGTAGACTTTCCAGCATGAGTTTAATTCCTACTTTCTCCATTGCCAAAGGTTCTAAGTGCCATAGTTGTGTGCAATCCAAGCAACCTCGGAATCCTCACACGGCCGCCGAGGAGAGAAATCTGGCACCTCTAGAACTCGTACATTCTAATCTGTGTGAGATGAATGGCGTGTTGACAAAAGGTGAAAAGAGATATTTCATGACTTTAATTGATGGCACTAGTAGGTTCTGCTATGTTTATTTGTTGCAAACTAAAGATGAGGCTTTAGACTACTTTAAAATCTATAAAGCGGAAGTAGAAAATCAATTAGAGAGAAAGATCAAACGTCTTAGGTCGGATCGTGGTGGCGAGTATTTCTCCAATGTGTTTGATGAATTCTGTAAGGAACACGGTATTATTCACGAGAGCACGCCTCCCTAATCGCCCCAATCGAACGGGGTTGCTGAGAGGAAAAACCGCACGCTGACCGACTTGGTGAACGCCATGTTGGACACTGCTGGTTTATCTAAGGCATGGTGGGGGAGGCTTTATTGACTTCGTGTCATGTCCTAAATAGAGTTCCTAACAAGAATAAAGAGAAGACACCTTACGAGGAGTGGTCTGAGAGAAAACCATCACTTTCTTATTTCCGCACTTGTGGGTGCTTAGCAAAAGTCAACGTTCCAATTCCTAAGAAACGTAAACTTGGACCAAAGACAGCGGATTGTATCTTTCTAGGCTATGCACAGCGTAGCATCTGCTATAGATTTTTAGTGGTTAAATCTGAGGTTCCTGACATGCATGTTGATACTATTCTAGAATCTCGTGATGCAACATTTTTTGAGAACATGTTTCCTATGAAGGATATGCATATCATTGCTAGAGTTTCTTCTGAATTTTTTGCTGAATATAGTACACCTATTGATATTTCTGAACAACCACATGTCGAGGAAGTCCTTGAGAAGGATGAAAATGAAGCTCCCAAGAGGAGCAAGAGACAGAGGGTTGGAAAATCCTTTGGTGATGATTTCATTGTGTACCTTGTGGACAATACTCCTACGACCATTGCAGAGGCATTTGCATCTCCTGATGCGGATGACTAGAGAGAAGTTGTTCATAATGAGATGGAATTGATTCTTTCTAATGGAACGTGGGAATTATCTAAACGACCCTACGGCTATAAACCTGTGGGTTGTAAGTGGGTGTTCAAGAAGAAGCTAAAGCCTGATGGTACGATAGAAAAGTACAAGGCACAACTTGTGGCCAAGGGATATACCCAGCGCGAAGGCGGAGATTATTTTTACACCTATTCACCTGTTGCTAGACTTACCACCATTCGAGTACTACTATCCCTGGCTGCCTCCTATGGTCTGATCGTTCATAAAATGGACGTAAAGACAGCTTTCCTTAACAGAGAGTTGGAAGAGGAAATCTATATGGATTAGTCTGATGGGTTTGTGGTAAAAGGTGAAGAGAGAAAGGTGTGCAAATTGCTGAAATCTTGGTATGGGCTGAAACAAGCACCCAAGCAATGGGATGAGAAGTTCAACATGACTTTAACTTCTGCGGGCTTTTTCATTAATGAGGCTGATAGGTGTGTTTATTATCGCCATGGTGGGGGCGATAGTGTTATATTATGCTTGTATGTTGACAATATACTAATTTCCGGAACAAGCATGATAGTGATAAATGAGGTCAAGTCTTTTCTACCAAAGGGCTTTGATATGAAAGATCTGGGACAAGATGATGTGATCCTGAACATTAAGTTGATTAGGGATGAGAGTGGGATTACGTTAACGCAATCACACTATGTTGAGAAGGTCTTGAACCGCTTTGGTTTTATAGACAGCAAGCCTTCTCCAATGCCCTATGACCCCAGCGTGACACTCAGAAAGAACAAAAAGGAAACGAGAGATCAACTAAGATATTCTCAAGTGATCGGTTCACTCATGTACCTTGCGAGCGCGACGAGACCTGACATCTCTTTTGCTATGAGCAAATTGAGCAGGTTGATGTCTAACCCGGGTATTGATCATTGGCATGCACTTGAAAGGGTCATGCGCTATTTGAACGGTACAATGACTTATGGGATTCACTATTCAGGGCACCCAGCTGTGCTTGAGGGATATTGTGATGCAAACTGGATCTCATATGTTGATGAGCTTTATGCCACAAGTGGATATGCATTTATTCTTGGTGGTGGTGTAGTATCATGGAGGTCTTGCAAACAGACCATATTGACGGGGTCAACCATGAAAGCAGAACTTGCTGCTTTAGATACAACTTCTGTTGTGGCAGATTGGCTGCGTGAGCTCTTGATGGACTTGCCGGTGGTTGAGAAACCATTACCGGCCATCCTTATGAACTGTGACAACCAAACGGTTATTACAAAAGTAAACAGTGCTAAGGATAATGCGGAGTCATCAAGACACGTTAAAAGTCGACTGAAGTCTATCAGCAAAATGAGAAACTCCGGACTAATAATTGTTTCGTATATGCAAACAGACAAAAACCTGGTAGATCCCTTTACAAAGGGACTATCACGAAATGTGATAGATAGTGCATCGAGGAGATGGGGTTGAGACCCATGGGCGTTACACCATAGTGGTAACCCAACCTATGTGATCGGAGATCCCGTGAATTAGGACCTGGGGAAAAAAGCTAGTGGTTTAACTGAGGAGAGTTTTTATTTAACCCTCTCTATGTGAGATGCATAACTCTTAAATTTTGTAAGGCAGGTTGGCCATATGCCTTAATGTGGTTCTGTTGGCTATTCGTAGCAAAGGTGCTGATACATCCCAAACGTATCTATAATTTCTTCTTGCTCCATGCATGTTTTGTGTGATATTGCTATGATCTAGATACACTTTCATACACTTTTGATCATATTTGGATTAACTTATTAACTCAGTGCACCACAGTGCCAATTCCTGTTTTCTGTTGTTTTTATATTTCAGGTTTTCCCCATATAAAAAGTGCTCCAAAAATTCAGGAAAAATCCAATAAAAATCAGCGTGAAGAAACCTTCCGGAATCACCTGGGTGGGGCCAGAGGGCCACCACCAGGGACCCAGGCGGCCACCTGGCACGACCTAGGGTCTGGCCGCACCGGGGGGCGCCTGGACCCCTGGTGGCCCCCTGGCTGCCCCTCTTCGCCTATTTATTCTCCGTGTCGCGAAACCCCCGAAGATAGAACCCTTTTTTGCGATCTCGACTCTGTTCCACCGCTGCCGCGCTTCCAAGATCAGGAGCGCCAGCAACCCTCTTCCCGGCACCCTGCCGGAGGGAGGATTGACCTCCGGGAGCTTCCCCTCCACCATGGACGCTTCCCGGGTGTGCCGTGAGTATTCTCCCTTGGACCATGGGTCTGTGATCAGTAGCTATGTGATGTTCTCCTGCCCTCTTTGTTCTTCATGGTTTAGACCTCGTGAGATGTCCTACATGATCGAGGCACATATGTAATTTTCTGATGTTGCTATGCTGAGTTTGCTGGGATATGATGGATTATGAGACTATGTTCAGATTGTGATTGAGTAATATATTTGGTTCTTATCTTTTATATTTTTGTTCCTAAGTAATTCTTGTATGTTCTCTGTTGTTGTTTATTGCTTTGGCCAAGTAGTAGGTAGTGACTCCAAGAGGGAACGTTATGCTCGATTGTGGGTTCATGCCCCCCGATGACACGATTGAGTGACAGAAACATGAATCTAGGGGATGTGATGTTGCCACAAGGGGGAAAACAACGGTGCTTGTAACCGCGGTTGCAAGGATTGTTTACTTTACGCAAAGTGCTTTTTTAATGCAGTTGTCTGTTGCTTTGGGTTTACACTTTGGGTGGGGCTCGCAACTTAATACCAGCGATATGTTCTGGATAGATATCTCAAGGTGGATAATTAGTAGTAGATGCAGTTGGATTTCGGTCTACTTATTTTGGCGTACCGCCCATGCTTTTGAGCCTCTTCCTTTTTTGTAGCATAGTTAGGATTGAGGTGCGTTTTTAATCCTGTCAATTGCCCAGCTGTAATTTGTTTACCTCGCATAGCAGTTTTATCGTCTTTTGGGAGAGAGACATCACTAGTGAACATCACGGGACCCCGGTCCATATTCTCATCACTGTTTACACGCTCTTTTATTTTCTTGCTTTTACTTTGTAGCTGCTATCACCATTATCATTATCCCTTGCGGTTGATCCTTTGTAAACAACAAGACCAGAGAGATTGACAACCTCTCTGAACTTCGTTGGGAGCAATGTTATTTGTTTCTGTGTGCAGGTCCAGGAGAAGCAAGTGATTCTTTTCAGACGGCGCATCACTTGCCGAACCACCTACTTATCATTGCCGGAGTCCTACGGGAGACAAACCCTATCCTCTACATAGGGGAAATTTGTTGCTAACCTACATCTCACCTTCCACTTGGGGTAACCAACGAAGGGCAAGAAACCATTATCATCAACTCGACCATCAGGTGCTGCCCTACAAAGCGACCTTGAAAGAACACACATATATGAGTCTGACTGTTAAACGTCGCAGTCTATGAGATTTGGGTGATCTCTAGAAAACTCATGAAGAGACCAGGGAGTATGACGCATATGCTCCACCCGCGGGGTAGGCTACTCGCAGCCACGTACTGGTTAAGACTTTGAGTGAAGTCTATTGGCACCAAACTTGCAATTCAAGGTTCGTCCATTGTTCAAGTTGCTGATAGATGTAGCTTGGAGTTCTAGGCGGAAGTTCAACTTAACAGTCTCTGCTGAAACACTGGTATATAAACAAGAATCGAGGTTTGGCAAAATCTCTAAATGGGAATTTGAGATCTGGTGGGGGATTGTTACAATGTTGGGCCCATATGTGGGCAGCCCATATAAGCAGATCCTAAAATCTCAAATTGGTCCATGTGCATGGCAGAATTTTGGTGGTGCATGGGGTGCTAAAGTTTAGTTTCACCACGCTAGTTGGAGGAGAGCCACACCTCTTTATAAGGTGGAGTGGTGAGGCACTTGGTGTGCTAGAGTTAAGAGAAGGCTCTCTCACGCGCACTCCTCCTCCTCCGCCGCCGCCGCCGTCCGTCTCGTCACGACGCGCCCCGGGTTACGGGAATGAGACGAGCCGATGGCTATATTATTTCTGTTCAGGAAAAACGAGTTTTATGCGTGCGCGTACAATTTTTTCCTATCTGGGTCGCTACTGGATTGTGGGCTGCTAAACCTACTCGAACGTGTGCGACGTGGCCGGCCCACGTTCGTACCCGTTAGAGTTTCCCGAGCTGCTCTATATATTGCCTTGCGCTGCGTTGCACCGTCACACCGAACCAATCTACGTTTGTCACACCTTGTGCCTTGCGCCGTCATCGTAGTCTACTTCATCCCGAGCGCCGGCGTGCATCGGCGTTTGGGAGAACAGGTATCCGGAACCAGTCGTCTTTGTGATCCTGTACGAGAGAGGGCGAATTAGGTTTTTGGGAAGAGCTCTGCGCGACTGCTCGTCGCTTCCACCACGGGTCGTCTTCCAGCCGGAGCTGCGGATCGTCTCCGCAGGCGTCGTCTTCTTCGACCCGTCATCACCAACGTCATCGTCAACAACCTCACCGTTGATCTCGCCATGGTGAACTTGTCTGCCTCCTCTGCAAACGTTCGGTATGTGCGGCGTATTCCGAACTATATGTTTACTATGGATATGTTGGTGTATATGTTGTTGCTACTGTTCATGTTGATCAATACATTTAGTATGTTCGTGTTTCACATGTTAGTAGCTGTTGTAGTCATGTTTAATATTCTGGAATTAATCATGAAATTATTGCCCAATCTTTTAACATTCCCGGTTGTCCGCAATCCCTCATATCCAAAGCAAATGTGGGGAGGATATGAGGATATCCGAGTGTGTCTGGGCAGCCCTCCACGTAGGATGCGGTCCATCCTGGATCACTTTTTTGTTTTTGTTTTTTGTTTCTTTTCTTTTTTTTCATCTTCAGCAATCACATGCATTAACCAAAAAAAATCAAGATAAAATACAAAACATAATTACATGCATCCATAATTAAAGGTTTGAAAATAATATATCCAAACGCGATGGCAAACATTTGAGGAACCAGATTAATCTATTATAAGTGTAGATGCCCTCCAACTCAAAAGAAGTGTAGATGCCCTCCAACTCAAAAGAAGTGTAGATGCCCTAAACTGGTCGTTGGTGTGCCCGGCTTTTGCGTGAGCTAGTAGCCATGAGCTATCTCTCTATCCATCCAAATCGAAAGGCATCCCGAAGATAAGAAAAAGAAAAAGAACTCGTTTAGAATGTGGAAGCCCAGAAATGCCATCCGTCCAGAGGTGGTCCAGTCAGTGACGCAAAAAATAAATGGTTGGCCGTAGAGTAACGGGGACGAAAGCTATTTGTTGGGTTCATACGTTTCCTGGCTTCTGAGTTCTCACACAGTCACACGGCTCTGCTTGCTTCATTTGCCGCCACTACCTAACACACACACCCGGCTGCAAGGGAACAAAAGGTTCCGATTGATCCATGGGAAAAGATTCCTGTCAACCGGTTGATTACAGCGAATCGTCCGCTGCCTCGGACGTGCGCCACGCGTCCCATGTGGGGTCCATCACCGCTTATCTTTTTCCTTCTTATCTCCGTCGCTAATCACTCGAGCCATTCGTTTTCTCTTTTCTTTCCTTCGTCTTCCAACATCTTCTCATCCAAGACCTTGCCCGTGAAGAGAAGCCTTCCATGGCCGATGGCCGATGCAGCGACAAGAGGATGCTAGATGTCGGCGGCGCAGGCGCTGGAAGTGCCGGACTGCACCGCTCAAGGACCCCGCCTTCGAGTTCACCAACGAGTTCATCGTTGCTCACTGTTGTTTTGAAGGAATGCCAGCGTCCATGGCTGTCGCCTCCTCCAGGTGAGATGTCACCATTGATGTGGCTGTAACAACAGATCTTGCAACATGATTTGTATTTGCATTTGTTTATTAAATATGACCTTTGTTGCAAAAAAATTGTATATAAGTTTTCTCAACATGATTTCTGTTGTAAAAGATTTTTTTAATCTTTAGTACAAATGCTTCTCCAACACAAGCTTTGTTGTGAAAAATGGTTGGATTCCTTTGCAACAGAGGCTTTGTTGCAATGGTCCGACCGCAACAGAGCCTCTGTTGCAAAGCTCGTTTGTCTCAGATGCGCACGTTTGTAAAAAAATGGTTGGAATTTTTTGCAACAGAGACTCTGTTGCGATGGTCCGACTGCAACATAGTTTCTGTTGCAAAGCTCGTTGTTTCATATGCGCGCGATTTGCAAAAAAATGTTGAATACCTTTGCAACAGGGACTCTGTTGCAATGATCCGACCGCAACAGAGGCTCTGTTGCAAGGTTTGTTGACTCCTACGCGCGATCGGATGGTTCTCGTTTACTGCATCGTGCGGTTCTAGTGGCGGCGGAAGTTTTCTAATCTACATCCGGCGGACGCGTAGCGTTCCCCTTGATCCATCCCAATAAGAAAAATATTATTCACTTCCAATTGGCAATACTCGTACTTTTTTTTGTACTTCTATAGCCACAGTGTGAACGTGGTAATTGACAATAAACCAAATTAATACCCTTGAAGCAGAAATGTCTTTTGGTGCTCGGGGGATCCATGGAGTTTTAAAAATATATAATAATAATAAGATGTTTTCGATGTTTCAAAAATTCTGAAGGGAAATCCACAATATCATGTACATGTATTTTCATGACGAAATACATTGACACGAGCTCCACACAAAAAGGACAAGTTGATGAATTTGGAAATGATGGACATTGTGTGTATTGTTCACTATATAAAACCAATCATTTTCATTTTCTTTGTGTAGTTCGTGAACAAATATATTTCTTATAAAAATTTACATACATTCAGTATACACTCGTATGTCAATGTGAGACTTAAAAAAAACTGAATCTTGGTAATATAATATATAGTTTTTTATTAAGAAAAGCCTTCATGCCCGAGCACCAAAATGCTACAACCCCATTAAAGAATTTGTAGTGCTTTGATGATGTAATATTTGGACATGCACTAAATTGATGAACACGCTAAATGTGGAGGCTCATAGGGGCACAACAGGTACATGCATGACGTAAATGTCCATGTGTCTAATGTCCAGTGATGCACTAAATTAATGAACACCCTTAGGCTGGCCATAGTGGAGGTACCATAGCTAGTAACATACTAGAAGCGGTCTGCGCGCTTTGCCGCGCCGCTTACATTGTAGGCTACTCTTTTTTTCCTTGGTTTTGGTTGGTATTGCGGATCTAGTCGTGATGGTGGGTGACTCACATATCATCATACGAAGCAAAAGAAATGCTCCAAATATTTATGATACCTGTATAAGATACTGACTAACAAATCTTCAAGAGCATGATATATTACTTTTGTGAAATATATTTTTTTGAAAGTTCACATAAAATATCGAATATGAGTTTTGTTTACTGAATATTGCATTGTAGTGTCCAGTAGAAAGTTTTTTTAAAATTACGGAAGAGCAAGGAAGTTTTTTTTACATTTGATCCAAATCAGTTTGCATTATGAATGGTTGTACTTACCACTTAAGGGAATAGTTATAGAAAAATCTATTACTTGGAAGGTTTCTTCCCTTACCTGATCATCACCGATGTCCAACAACAAATAATTAACTGTACAGATGGCATGATATAACCATAACATTACTAAATCGACCGAATTTTGATAGTGAGGTATGCGAAAAAAATGTTCTTTATCTACAACAACAACAACAACAACAAAAATACGAATAGGTAAAACCAACCTGGAAGATTGCACTTGCCATAATACATTTATCTTCGATGAAGCTATTATAGGGATGAAAATTTTCTGGGCACAACTGAAACATGATTCCTTCCTGACTACCACAATACTTCCTTGTTGTCGGCTCGCTCCCCAGGGCTGTCACGTCCTCCTACTCCTTCTGGGATGGAACAAAAGGACCTGAAGATCTCCTCGTTGAGCCCGATGACACCTCTGGAGATGGTGGGCTCGCCGGCGCAGTCTCTGTTGAAGAAGTCGAAGACAAGGGCAGAAGTCTCGGAGTCTCCATTGGGCTGCTTGGCGAGGCGCTCGCAGCCTGACAAAGATTCATCTGGATGTGTAATAAAAATTCCTCACTGCGTGAGATGGAGCTTGTTGTACCCCTACACTTCTTGGTTCTAGATGTAGTCTCTAGCAGCAGTTCTTGCTCTTTTACCTGCAGACTTTAAGTAGATTTGGCGAACAAGTGTGTTGGAACATGTTATGTTGGTTTCATTCTTAATGGTACCGGAGGGCCCGTTTATGGCTTCCTCATGATCTAAAACTATATTAGAACCCAGTGGAGTATCAATATATATATATATATATATGCACTTATATGGAAAATCCACACAAAAAAAAAAGCTTTCATGCTTTATGGCATCTCCCTTCTGCAACCAAAAAAACATTTTTTTGCATTGTCACTTTGAAACAAGTTCACCTACGGGACTAAACTTGCACATCACCCTAACCAAATTAAAAGGAGAAAATAATTCCCAAATAAAAGTTTGATTTAGAGATCAATCCTTTCTGGTACACATAAATCATCTACCTAACATGCTATCCCAAGCTGGAAATGAAGTACATATAAATGAATACTCCGCCAAGTAATATGTATCGTGTTGATAAGTATCGGTGGGTGGATCAATGCTAGTACACCTTCTAGACTAAGATAAGTGTACTCTTATGATTACACACCTTGCAAGCATCCGCAAATACAATGTAGTAATTAAGGCATAAGCCTAACCACAGCATTACGATCAAGGATCCATAACTCCCTTGTGCGAAAGTCTGCGAACTGGGGTTCAGGTTTCTGTCACTCCGGCAACCCATCATAAGCATCCTTTGTGCACAATGTATTCCTCTAGGCCCATGAAAGGTGAAGTGTTATGTGTTCGACTCACATAACACCACTAGAGAAATAACAACACAACTTAAGTATCAAACAACACATAATACTTCAACATCATATGACTACTAACAACTAGACTTCTCCCATGTTCTCAAGAACTAAAGTAACTACTCACAAGACATAAAAGAGATCATGATCAGAGGTGATAGATGGGTGATAAACAATCTGGACACAATGTTATTTCTCCAACAAAACTCAATAGCATTCACCACAAAGTAGTAATCAACACCAACAGAGTAGAGAGGATAGATAGTACGGATTACAACACAAGTTGCAATTGTGAGATGAGATGGGATGGAGATGGAGATGGTGCTGATGTTGGGGATGATGTTGATGATGCCCGTGACGATGATGATGATGATGGCGACGATTTCCCCTTCCGGGAGGTGATCTCCCCGGCGGAATCTGCCCGTCGGAGATGTCTTTTCTCCTCTGTAGGTTTCCGCCCCGTGGCGGCGACGAAACACGGAAACGACTCTTGTTTAGGGGTTTCCACCCCAGGGGGTTTATATAGGCGAAAGGGGGCACCGAGGGGGGCCACCAGACACCCAGGAGGGTGCCTGGCGCGGCCAGAAGGGCATGTCACCTAAAATTTAGAAAATGTCATGTTTTGTTGTTTTATATTCCCATAATATGAAAACTAATATGTGTTGTTATCTTACTCTAAATAGTATATGCACGCATTCCTCAGAACAAATTCCATCCAAAGGTTTGATGCATAATAATGGTTCTGAACAAATGTGCATCAATCATTATCCCTCGCCTAGGTCGTGATGTGTTATACACAACAATTTCAGAATAAGGAGCATTTCATTTATGGCAGTACAATATTAGATATCATATATTAGTAGAAGAAACCTCTTTGATGAACCTTAGCTGAGAGGAATGAGCTCATCGTGGCGGAAGGTATTCGATTTGGATGTTGTGAGACACACTGATCTTGACCATTGTGAAACCCATGGAGGCAGCACCAAGGTCTACGGCAGCACACCCTTCTATCATTATGTGACTCTACCAGCAGTCAGCACACGGGAAACGAATGCGCTTCTCCTCGGCTCAGTGTCCTCGCCCATCTCTTCGGTAAATCTATACAAAACTGACAACATCTTAGAAACATTAGAAAGACAAGTAAGAACCTGAGCTACAATTAATTTCAGTAATGGCTGCAGAGAAAAGTTTGAATTTGTACAAAATTCACAACAACACGGGCTTTAAATGTGAGAAGATGCAGTCACAAAGTAATCAAAAAATATATTTTTAAATGAATCATGAGAATTTGACATGGCTCGTACGACCCATAGCCCGCGTATCTGATCAATAAATGCGACAATATTGCAACACCCATTGATCCTCTACAATATTGGCCATTCAACTTTTACCTGGATAAGTTTTGCTTCACAGCTGCCTGCACATGGTGCCCGTTCTGAAGGATTGGAACCGACTCTTGTGATGTGATTTTGCCACATAAAACTAATGTGACGGTTATAAGCAACCTTTTGTAACGACCATCAATGACTCAGTATTGATATTATAGGAACATTAAAAAAACTTACCACACGTATGAATTTTTATCAGAATTACCCATCAATCCAACTCTACCCCTAAGGGGTGGTACACGCAAGTTAAACATCTTAGTTTGTGAACATTCTTGGATGATAGCCCCCGACAACATAACATTCAGGTATTTCGTTCAGCTAGAATTGAAGTAAAATTGCCCATCCAATGCAATGCACCCGCAAATTCTACTGAAGTAATTGAGGCCACATTTTTAACAATTTATCCACCATTGCCCACCCACGGCTCAACCATGTTGGATGTTTACATTCACAAAAAATGGCGAAACTCATACACACCTAACTACCCGAGTCATAAGCTTTAAATGTCACTTTTTTGTAAGCAATAATCCATCAAGACCCTCAATTCGGAAAAAAACAAATTGCAGTTACTCTCCAGGAAAGAACATACAATCCAGTCTCTGCTTGGACAGAGAATATATAACCCACTGAACAACTTGGATGGTGAGAAAATTACGCATCTGAAAGAACACACAAGGAACCAATTGCCATATGTATTCACAGGTGATAACCTCTTAATCCACCCTTGCCCTTGTTGATCTAGCTTCATAGCAGACTCTCCAAAACATCATTCCTGCTATTGGCATCATCTCTGCAATCAGATTTTTCCCTTCCATAAGAGTTGCAACGTAGGATTCCTGGAAGACATCCACCCTCCCCCTCTCCACCTGGCTCATGTCATTGAGATGCAAGTCTGTGTGCTCTACCTAGTCCGGAAAGATGAAGAGGTCGACTTGGTGAATACTGCAAACCAGAAGTTTATTTAATGACGAACATCAATTAAGACGATTGAATAAATAGGCTAACCTACAATCCGGATCTACGGGGAAATCCATGGCTGCACCGCTATCCCTGTTTGCCGATGCGCCATCCCCTTCCATGTTGTGTGGTTGACCAATGGTGCAGACATTCTAACGCCGGCGTGGAGTGGGGCGACGGGGTGATCTCGTAGAGCGATGGGGCTTTTGTAGAGAGCTGCGACAGATGGATTCCGGCGCACTAACGCGCTAGACCTGCAGCCCAAATCCCCACGCCACGGCGGACTCGTGCCGTCGGTCCTGCCCGTCGCCCCAACCAGCGATGATCCAGGAGAGGACGTCCGCTGAGCTAGAGGAGGATTCCCATTGAGGGGATGTCGTAGTCGTGGCCCGAGGAGAGGGCGGCGAGCGACAAAGCGAAGGGAATGGAGCGAGCAGGGACAGAGTGGTCGTTGGCAAGGAGAGGAGAGGGAGGACGGAAGGGGAGAGTGCGGCGAGGTCAAGATACATACCAACAATGTTGGATTGGTTGAAAGTGACGAAAGTTTTTTTTAGAGGAAGGGACAGAGGATTTTTTTTAGAAGAGAGGAGATGCGAGGCGTGGTGGGCGGCTGGGCGCACGACCAGGTCAAAATCGAGGGTGCCCAGCGGAATTGATGCCTCAATTGATTCTGGGAGCTCCATTTTTAGGGAGCATAGTGAATTTAGAGATACTTGAGACTACCAAAATGCTTATGTGGCAAATAAGTAAAGAAGAGAGAGAGTGTTGAAGTAACATAGGTAGATACCGTATCATGTTAAATGATATGCTACTATGTGTCATGCATGTCAATAAATAAGATCATCTATGATACTAGTTTATGATACTATGCACTGTGAATGTAGTATCATACAATAGTATCATATGCAAGATACTACTGTATGATACTCCCCACTATGAGTAGCCTTAATGCACAAAGCTCAATCGTTAAGTTTCTTAGACCTCCCGCAAATAGAGTAGCATAAGGGCTCTTCCAATGCATTGTTTCTTAGCACAATATCATAGAAGCAATAAAAACTTAGGATACAACCCTCACGCTGCATTGTTCCTTAGAGGTTTTATCTAATTTGATGATTTTAGCCTCATGCATACATGTGATTGATCTAGCAATGCTTTTTGCATATGGCCACGTGCAAGGGTTGTATCTTAGCTAAGATACAACCTTCCTTTCTTTCTTCATTAAATGTTATGTCACATAAGCAAAATATATACTCCCTCCGATCCATAATAAGTGTCGCAGATTTTGTACTAAGCTAGTACAAACTTTGTACTAGATGAGCGACACTTATTATGGATCGGAGGTAGTATATGATTACGTGCTAAGATACTAGCATTGGAAGTGCCCTAATATGTTACCATCACATAGTTGTTCTCAATGCAAAATGAGTCTATACAACAATAAATAAACATTTTTATGTTACTATTCATATGACACTCTCCACTATGAGAGTAGTAACATAGACTAGTAACATATGCATGTTACTACTCTATGTTACTTCACACTATGAGCAGCCTCATAACTAGTATCATGCATGTCAACTAAGCAAATTTGGGGATGTGTCATAGAATTAAATGAATAAAGAGAGGGTTGAGTATCATATTGATACCGTATCATAATAAATGCTAAGCTAGTATGTGTCTTGCGTCACAATAAATAATACGACTTATGATACTAAGATAATGATACTACACATTGTGGAGGTAGTATTATACACTAGTATCATATGCATACTACTAGCTTATGTTACTACCCATTGCGGGAGGTCTTATGCTAAAACTCCCCTATTCGAACTTAAGTATTAGACAACGCGAGTGCTAATATCTTCTTGAATTTACATCAGGGTATTTGACACTATTCTTTCAGTGTTATGTCATGCAGATGTTGTGACTTTCAAAATATAAAACTACAAGATGTGTATGCTGACTTCATCAATTTTAAGGTCGAGTGACTCAGTCTTACACAAGTAGCAAATTACAAAGTATTCCACACAAAATTGGGATAAAAAGCATTGTATGTTTATATTTTGCATACGGGTCTTAGATTAACCTTTGGTAAAGCAACTAGATCACATGATGAAATATCGACTTGAAGCATGTATAATAAGGGCATCTCCAACGCTGACCCGCAAATCTCCTGCATCAGTTTGGATTGGTGATACTAACTCCTCGTTGGTTACCCCAAGTGGAAGGTCAGATGTAGGATAACGGAAAATTTTCCTTGGCAAAGATGCCAAGGTTTAGAGTGTCTTCCCGTAGGACTCCGGTAACTTCAAGTAGGTGGTTCAGCAAGTGATGCACCGTATGAAAAGAATCACTTGCTTTGCCTGGACCTGCACACACAACAATTAACTTTGCTCCCAACGAGTACAGAGAGGTTGTCAATCTCTCCGGCCTTTCTGTTTACAAAGGATCAACGCAACAGATAACAGGTACTGATAATTGCAACTGGAAAGTAAAAACAAGAAACAAATTGAGCGTGTAAACAGTAACGAGAATATGGACCGGGGTCCCATGATGTTCTGGGCAATTGACAGGATTACGGGTGCAACCCAATGCTAACTATGCTACAAAGAAAGCAAGAGGCTCAAAAGCATGGGCAGTACGCCAAAATAAGTAGACCGGAATCCATCTGCATCTACTACTGATCATCCACCTTGAGATATCTATCCAGAACATCTCGCTGGTATTAAGTTGCGAGCCCCACCCAAAGTGTAAACCCAAAGCAACAAGTGAATGCATTAAAAGAACTTTCCGTAAAGAAAACAATTCTTGCAACCGCGGTTACAAACACCGTTGTTTTCCCCCTTGTGGCAACAACACATCCCCTAGACTCATGTTTCTGTCACTCAAGCTAGTCATCAGGGGGCATGAACCCACAATCAAGCATAACGCTCCCTCTTGGAGTCACTACCTACTACTTGGCCAAAGCAATAAACAACAACGGAGAACATGCAAGAATTACTAAAGAAAAAAAATATAAAAGATAAGAACCAAATATATTACTCAATCACAAACTGAACATAGTCTCATAATCCATCAGATCCTAGCAAACTCAGCATAGCAACAGCAGAAAGAATTACATATGTGCCTTGATCATGTAGAGCAGCTCACAAGGTCTAATCCATGAAGAACAAAGAGGGGAGGAGAACATCACATAGCTACTGATCATGGACCCATGGTCCAAGGTGGACTACTCACGAATCATCCGGGAAGCGTCCATGGTGGTGGAGAAGCTCCCGGAGGTCAATCCTCCCTCCGGCAGGGTGCCGGGAAGAGGTCTGCTGGCGCTCCCTATCTTGGAAGCGCGGCGGCGGCGGAACAGAGGCGAGATCACGAAAAAGGGTTCTGTCTTCGGAGGTTTCCCGTGACGGAGAATATATAGGAGAAGGGGGCAGCCAGGGGGGCACCAGGGGTCCAGGCGGCCCCCTGGCGTGGCCTCCTCCTAGTGCACGCCACCAGGGTGCCTGGGCCCCTGGTGGTAGCCCTCTGGGCCCACTTTGGCTCTTCCGGAAGCTTCCGATGCGCTGATTTTTATTGTATTTTCCTGGAATTTTTGGAGCATTTTTAATACGGGGGAAACCTGAAATAGAAAAATAGCAGAAAACAGGAACTGGCAATGGGGTGCACTGAGTTAATAGGTTAGTCCAAATATGATCAAAAGTGTATGAAAGTGTATGTAAAACATAGCAATATCACACAAAACATGCATGGAGCATGCAGAAATTATAGATACGTTTGGGACGTATCAACATCCCCAAGCTTAATTCCTGCTCGTCCTCGAGTAGGTAAATGATAACAAGCATAATTTCTGTGGTGACATGCTAACAACCATATAAGAACTTTGCAAGTAAAGCAATCAAGGTATGTAATTCAATTCAAGTCATAACAGGACAGAGACTATATTAGCATTGAAACAAGAAACATAAGAACATAAAGGTGCAAGAGCTCTTTCTGTCCGTGACTCGAATGTCTCTAGATGGTGTTTCGTGCAAGAAGTGGGAGATGGGAATACGAGAAAAAATATTCATTTGTTGAGAACTCAATCTACTATTGTTTCACACTTAGTCTTCTTTGGAATCTTATCTTGACTCGTCCCCAGACCACTAGCTAGGTACAAGTCAATTTGATCCACTCCCTTTCGATATTTTGAGCACTCATGTAATGGATGAGCGTAAGCACGAGAGTTGACACTTATGATGGCAAAGAGAGAGATACGGTGGAGGAAGAAGACAAAAAAGGTGTGAAAGGCTCACATAAATGAGGATAATCATAGGCGAGATAAGGCAAAATGATAGATATGATGTGAGGAGTAGGGATTGCCATGCAACGGATGCACATATGAGCTAAGAAAAGCTCTCCAATGGAACTAGTGGGGGTGCATCCCACTTTCTCGCTCAAGAAGACCTAGAGCTTATTTGAGTAAGCTCATCCTTGGAATATGCAAGCCAAGTTCTTTAGTGTGAAGGTCCCCACATAGCTATTTGCATATATGATCACCTGTATGGAGTACAAGATATAGGAGGGAGTACGAGTGTGGAACTTTCAAAAGGAATAGTAGTGTTGCCCCTTTCTCTTTTTATTTCCTTTTTCTATTTTTTCTATTTTTTATTTTGTGGTGGCCTCAATGGCTCTTTCTATTTAACTCTCATTTGTCCTCTTTGGGATCTTTTAAATTTGTCCTCTTTGGGATCTTTTCCTCACATAAGGGCAACACTCTATTTTACAAGAGGTATAGAAGATCTTTCACACTTTACAAGGTACTCAACATAAAGAAGATGTAGCTATCACGATGTATGCAAATGCATGCCTCTGTGTAGCAGGAACATGTATGACTTGAAGATCAAGTCATGAGAAGGTGGATGTTGCATGGCAATATATATCAGAAAGGCTATGGTAATGCCTTGATAGGTAGGTATGGTGGCTGTTTTGAGGAAAGATATAAGGAGGTTTATGATGACAGAGCGTATCATGCCAAGGGTTTGGATGCAACGGCGAGGTGGATGCCAACTCTCGGAGTGAGAAGAGGGCAATGCACGGTACCGAAGTGGCTAGCAAATATTAGGAGGTGGAAGTGTCAACTTTCAATACTTACATTAGTCCAAAGAACTCATGCACTTATTATTGGTAACTCTCAATCTAATATGGAGGTTCACAAAGAGACAACTACCCCGAGGAGGAGTGTCTGGGGGTTTGGTTATCCTTGCGCATCCTCGACTCATGGTACGTGAGTGTACTATAATATCCGATCCCTCCAAAGATTAGTGATACATCTAGTAGCTAGAGTTCTCAACTAGTTTTTGTAGTTTTTGAAAATAAACACTGATTTCCCAAAATACGACACCTATCACTAATAGGCTAGAGCTCTTGACACCAAAAGTTCAAACATTACTCACAACAATACCTCAAAACTATTGCAAGTTACTACTACAATTGAATATCAACCTCAATTACCTACTTAAAGACAAGACACAACTCAGTGCAACAACCAACTCTCGTAACAAGATAGACATGAAAACTAAAGAGAGTTCCAACAACAAAATAAAACTAAAGCTCTTTAAAAACATAAACATGAAAACTAAGAGCTAAACAAGGCAGCATCTATGAAAAGATAGAGAAAACACAACAAAGAAAGATAAGCATGAAATCCTAAGATGTGTTCTAGTTTGAACTGGAGCGTGTTTCTCTCCCACACAAAGTAAGTTGTGTTCTAACTTGTTATGAACAGCAAACAAAGCTAAAGAAAACTAAAAAGTAAACCTAAGAGCGATACGCTCCAAGCATAGCATATAACGCATGAAGTGATAAGAATATAGTGAGACGAAGGACGAACTGATAATTGTTGATGGAGAAGGGGATGCACGGGGGCATCCCCAAGCTTAGACGCTTGAGTCTCCTTGAATATTTATTGGGGATGCATGGGGGCGTCCCCAAGATTGAGCGTTTGACACTCCCGGATCTTCTTTCATCATCTTCCCTCGCACACTTGAAAACTCCCTTCATACATAACTCATCATAAGCTGATTAGAGAGGTTAGTACCCTTAATAAAATAATTTGTCTCTACTGGAAATAAAGATTTTCTTGAAGGGCTACTGTTTCTCAAGATTGCCAAAAAGTTTTTGCAAAGAAAAAGCTAGTGAAAGTCTTGCAAAAGTAAGGAAAGGTAGAACGTGGCAGAATCTGTGAAAAACAGAACAACAGGTAGTAAATAATTTTTTCGGGGTACTTCTGCAACTCAAATAAAAAAACTCAGAACAGACGCTCAAAAGTCAATTGTATGGAGCACACTGTCAAAAAAATCATATCAAAAATATGATCTGGTGATTTTAGGCGATTTTTTTCCGTCTGAGGACAGAATCTGTTTTCTGGAAAGCATGTCACAACTTTTGAAACTTCTTGCAATCAGAGGCTAAACTTGGCACAAAGCTTGAAAATAAAGATACAATGATGTTGCTACAGTAGTAAAAATCATCAAGATCACTAAAAACAGAAGTAAAAACATCTTGGGTTGCCTCCCAACAAGCGCTTTCTTTTACGCCTTTAATCTAGGAAAGAAGCAAAAAGAAGAATCAAAGGTCCCCGAGGTCTTCGGAGTCATAAAAAACTTCAAATTGATTTTGAACAAGTTCATTCTTCTTTTTCCTAGGGAAGAGGTACTTACCTTTCGCTTTTCCACATAAGCGTATGTGCCCCTTACCAATATCAATGAAGCCTTTCATAGCTCGGAGGAAATCCCTTCCAAGCACGATGTTACTTTGGTTTGGCTCCATGACGAAGAAATCCACCGTTGCAACCCTTTTAAGGAATGTAACTTGTAATTCTTTTACCTTTCTCTTAGTCTCTAAAATATCTCCATTAGCATGTTCATGATAATATGACAAATTATCCACGTTTAGTTTCAAAGAATCATAAACTATTTTTGGCATTGTAGAAACCATGGATCCAATATCACAAAAAGCAAGGAAGACTTGGTTAGAGATGCTAATCCTAACAAAGGGCTCCCAATCATCATCTATCTCCAACATTTCTTTCTTGTTGGACTTAAGTTCCTCTACCTTCCTCAAGTCTAGAGCATCCATCCTCTTTTAAATAGTGACGAGTCTATCTATAACAGTATCAACACTACGATCATAAACAAAATAACTAGATAGACCAAGCAAAATATCAAGAGCTCTAGCTTCATCACATTCTAAAAAGTCTCCTTCAGCTATAATATCAAGAGAGTGTTTACACCACTTAAAAATACCATGGTAAAAATCCCTAAGCAGAATTTTTATAGGTATCCAAGGCATAATTCTCCTATGTGCTTCAGAAATTCTGTCCCATGCCTTCTTCATATTCTCTCCATCCCTTTGATGGAAATCTAGAACTTCTGATTCCCTTAAAGCACCAAGTCATAACATGCTTAACTAAACAAGAAGGACTACTAAAAGCAAGGTAAATAATTTTTTGTGGTTTTTGATAAAGGACACTAAGATAAAAACTGAAAGGTAAACTAACAAGACTAAAAAGCAAAGGTAAAAGATAGTGTGCAACTCCCCTATCTTGAAGATTGGACTCCTCGGCAACGGCGCCAGAAATTTGCTTGATACTAACTCCTCGTTGGTTACCCCAAGTGAAAGGTTAGATGTAGGATAGCGGAAAATTGCCCAAGTTTAGAGTGTCTTCTCGTAGGACTCCGATAACTTCAAGTAGGTGGTTCAACAAGTGATGCGCTTGATGTCATGAGAGTTTACATCTCGCCCCTCATTGGTTACCCAAAGTGGAAGGTTGAGATGTAGACAGCAGCAAATTTCCCTCGGTGAAGATACCAAGGTTTGTCTCTAGTAGGACTCCGATAACGACAAGAAGGTGACAACGGCGCCAGAGATTAGCGGTTGTCGTGGACCTGCACACACACTAGATAGCTTTGCTCCCAACGAGTACAAAGGGGTTGTCAATCCCTCCGGCCTTGTTGTTTACAAAGGATAAAATGCACGGGATAATAATGATAGTGATAGCAACGGAAAAGAAATAAAGAAGTAAATTGATAGAGGGCGTAAACAGTATTGGAAATATGGTCCGGGGTCCTATGATGTTCACTAGTGATGTCTCTCTTCCAAAAGACGATAAAATAGCCATGCTAGGTAAACAAATTACACCTGGGAAATTGACAGGATTATGTGCGCAAACCAATGCTAATTATGCTATAAAGAAAGGAAGAGGCTCAAAAGCATGGGCGGTACGCCAAGACAAGTAGACCGAAATCCATCTGCATCTACCTACTGATCATCCACCTTTAGATATCTATCCAGAACATATCGCTGGTATTAAGTTGCGAATCCCACCCAAAGTGTAAACTCAAAGCAACAGACAACTGCATTAAAGAACTTTGCGTAAAGTAAACAATCCTTGCACCCGCAAGTACAAGCACCGTTGTTTTCCCCCTTGTGGCAACAACACATCCCCTAGACTCATGTTTCTGTCACTCAAGCTAGTCATCGGGGGGCATGAACCCACAATCGTGCATAATGCTCCCTCTTGGAGTCACTACCTACTACTTGGCCAAAGCAATAAACAACAACGGAGAACATGCAAGAATTACTCAAGAACATAAATATAAAAGAGGAGAATCAAATATATAACTCAAACACAATTTGAACATAATCTCATAATCCATCGGATCCCAGCAAACTCAGCATAGCAACAGCAGAAATATTACATAAGTGCCTCGATCATGTAGGGCAGCTCACGAGGTCTAATCCATGAAGAACAAAGAGGGGAGGAGAACATCACATAGCTACTAATCATAGACCCATGGTCCAAGGTGGACTACTCATGGTTCATCCGGGAAGCATCCATGGTGGTGGAGAAGCTCCCGGAGGTGATTCCTCCCTCCGGCAGGGTGCCGGGAAGAGGTCTTCTGGTGCTCCCGATCTTGGAAGCGCGGCGGCGGCGGAACAAAGGAGAGATCGCGAAAAAAGGTTCCCGTGTCAGGGTTTTTGCGTCACGGGGAATAAATAGGCGAAGGGAGGAAGCCAGGGGGGCACCAGGGGTCCAGGCGGCCCCCTGGCGTGGCCCCACCCTGGGGCGCGCCGGGAGGGCGCCTGGGGCCCTGGTGGGTCCCCACTGCCCCTCGGTGATTCCCTAAGCTTCCTGGTCGCTGATTTTTTATTGGATTTTTCCTGAATTTTTGGAGCACTTTTTATATGGGGGAAACCTGAAATAGAAAAACAGAAGAAAACAGGAACTGGCACTGGGGTGCACTGAGTCAATAGGTTAATCCAAATATGATCAAAAGTGTATGGAAGTTCATCAATATCATAGCAGTATCACACAAAAGAAGCATGGAGGAAGCAGAAATTATAGATACGTTTTGGACGTATTAACATCCCCAAGCTTAATTCATGCTCGTCCTCGAGTAGGTAAATGATAACAGCATAATTTCTGTGGTGACATGCTAACAACCATATAAGAAATTTTAAGTAAAGCAATCAAGGCATGTAATTCAATTCAAGTCATAACAGGCAAGAGTCTATATCTAGCATTGAAATAAGCAACATAAGATCATAAAGGTGCAAGAGCTCTCGCTGTCCGTGACTCGAATGTCTCCAAATGGTGTTTGCGTGCAAGAAAGGGGATAGGGATATATGAGAAAAAGTATTTTTGTGTTGAGAACTCAATCTACTAAAGTTTGACACTTGGTCTTCTTTGGAATCTTATCTTGACTCATCCCCAGACCACTAGCCAGGTACAAGTCAAAATGATCCACTCCTTTTCGACATTTTGAGCACTCATGCAATGGATGAGCGTAAGCAAGAAAGTTGACACTTAGGATGGCAAAGAGAGAATATGGTGGAGGAGGAAGACAAAAAAGGTGTGAAAGGCTCACATCAATGAGGACAATCATAGGCGAGAGAAAGCCAAATGATAGATATGATGTGAGGAGTAGGGATTGCCATGCAACGGATGCACATATGAGCTAAGGTAAGTTCTCCAATGGAACTAGTGGGGGTGCATCCAACTTGTTTGCTCAAGAAGACCTAGAGCTCATTTGAGGAGGCTCATCATTGGAATATACAAGCCAAGTTCTATAGTGTGAAGGTCCCCACATAGCTATATGCATAAATGATAATCTCTATGGAGTACAAGATATAAGAGGGAGTACGAGTGTGGATCTCTCAAAAGGAATAGTAGTGTGCCCCCTTCTCTCTTTTTATTTCTTTTTGTCTTTTTTCTATTTTTTTGTATTTTTTTGGTGGCCTCAATGGCTCTTTCTATTTCTCTCATTTGTCGTCTTTGGTATCTTTTAATTTGTCCACTTTGGGATCTTTTCCTCACTTTAGGGGAAACACTCTATATATTACATAAAGTATAGAAGATCTTTCACACTTTACAAAATACTCAAATCATAAAGAAGATGTAACTATCATGATGTATGCAAATGTATGCCTCTGCCAGTGTAGCAGGATATGCAATGATACTAGCGCGTCATGTAGCAATGATTAGGGCAAGGCCCAACTAGCATGCGGCTCATCGATCAAGCAAGTAGCATGTATGCCATGAAGATCAAGTCATGAGAAGATGGATGTTGCATGGCAATATATCTCGGAAAGGCTATGGAAATGCCTTGATAGGTAGGTATGGTGGCTGTTTTGAGGAAGGATATAAGGAGGTTTATGATGACAGAGCGTATCGTTCCAAGGGTTTGGATGTACCTGCGAAGGTGGACGCTAACTCTCGGAGTGAGAAGAAAGCAATGCACGGCACAGGAGAGGCTAGCAAAATATTGGAAGGTGGAAGTGTCAACTTTCGAATACTCACATTAGTCCGAAGAACTCATGCACTTATTATCGGTAACTCTCAATCTAATAAGGAGGTTCACAAAGAGACAAGTACCCCGAGGAGGAGTGTATGGGGTTTTGGTTATCCTTGCGCATCCTCGACTCATGGTACGTGAGTGTACTCTAATATTCGACCCCTCAAAAGAGTAGTGATCCATCTAGTAGCTAAAGTTCTCAACTAATTTTGTAAGTTTTGAAAACAAACACGGATTGCCAAAAATACGACATCTATCACTAATACGCTAAAGCTCTTGACACCAAAATTCCAAACATTACTCACAACAATACCTCAAAACTATTGCAAGCTACTACTACAAAAGAATAGCAACCTCAATTACCTACTCCAAGTCAAGACACAAAACTCAGTGCAACAGGCAAACTCTCTAAACAAGATAAAGCTGAAAACTCAAGAGAGTTCCAGCAACAAACTAAACAAAAGCTCTTTGAAAAGATAAACATGAAAACTAAGAGCAAAACATGACAATAGCTATGAAAAGATAAAGAACACACACATCAAAGATAAGCATGAAAAGTCCTAAGTTGTGTTCTAGATTTTGGAAGTTGAGCGTGTTTCTCTCCCACACAAAGAAATCTGGGTTCTAACTTGTTATGAGCAGCAAGCAAATCTAAAGAGAAATAAAACCTAAGAGCGAGACGCTCCAAGCATAGCACATAACGCATGAAGCGATAAAAATATAGTGAAACGAGAGACGAACTGGTAATTGTTGATGGAGAAGAGGATGCACGGGGGCATCCCCAAGCTTAGACACTTGAGTCTCCTTTAATATTTCTTGGGGATGCATGGGGGAATCCCCAAGCTTGAGCGCTTGACACTCCTGAATCTTCTTTCATCATCTTCCCTCGCACACTTGAAAACTCCCTTCATACATAACTCATCATAATCTGATTAGCGAGGTTAGTACCCAAAATAATTTTTTCTCTACTGTAAATAAAGATAATATTTAAGAGATACTCTTTCTCAAGAATGCAAAAATGTTTTTGCAAAGAAAAAGCAAGTTTAAGGTTTGCAAAAAGAAGGAAAGGCAAAACAGGACATAATCTGTGAAAAACAGACCATCAGGTAGAATATAATTTTTTAGGGATACTTCTGCAACTCAAATAAAAAAACTCAGAACATACGAAAGTTCCTTAATTGTATAGAGCACGCTGTGTAAAAAATTCAGCTCAAAACGATTAACTGGGATTTTTCTCTGATTTTTCTAGTCACGAGGACAGAATCTGTTTTCTGGACAGCATGTCACAACTTTCACTTCCCTTGTCATATGAGACTATAAATGACACATAGCTTGAAAAGAAAAGATACAATGATATTTCTACAGTAGTAACAATCATCAAGACCACTAAAAACAGAAGAAAAACAAAAAGGAAATCCTAAATTCGCTATGGTCTGCCTCCCGAAAGCGCTTGTTTAAAGTCATTAGCTAGGCTTAATGCAAATAGATCAAGTTGTATCAATTGAACCATCATCAAGATCATCAAAAAGCTCTTCAATAATACAACCACTCTTAAGAGGTATTTCAAATAAAGTCCTAATAAAGATACTTCTAGGAATAAAAGCAAAAGACGGAAGATCAATTGGAGTCTCATTTATTTTAAAGAGAGGTGTTTCTTCCAAAGTCTTCACAGTTCCAACCCCTTTGGCAATAGATAGATTATTTTTGAAATGAGGAGCCTTTGGAACGTAAACGAACCTAGGTTCCTTCTTTGCCGGAGTTTCCACCTTTTTGGTTTTGATTGAGGAGAAAGTAGTTCCTAGAGTGTCAATGATTTCCTCAATCTTATCAATCCTAGAAGGGTCCAAGTCATGGGATTTGATGGTCTCCAAAATTTTAAAAAAATTATACATGGAGCTATCAAGTCTATTCAAATTCCCTTGAACCTTATGATCCAACTCACTTATCTTATTCATGCTTGGCATCTCTAGCTCTATCTTTTCAAGTTTTTTCCTAATATGAGCTAGGGTAATGTCCTCTTGAATGCTAGCAACAGGGAGATTTCCAACAAGATTTTCCATAACACTAAGAGCTTCCCAAACTGGGGCTTCTATGAAATTCCCATTGATAGCAGTATCTAGAATAAACCTATTCCAAGGAGTAATTCCAACATAAAAGTTTCTAAGAAGGATAGTAGTGGATTGCTTCTTGATGTCACTATTTTGAGAATCATTAATTCTATACCAGGCATCTTTCAGACTTTCACCACCGCTTTGTTTAAAGTTGAGCACTTCTGCTTCACCAAAGGCAAAAGGACCAGACATAATGACAACTACTAGCAAGGTAACTATTTTTTTGATTTTTGATAAAGGACACTAAAGCAAAAACTGAAAGGTAAACAAACAAGAGTAAAAAGCAAAGATAAAAGATAGTGTGCAACTCCCCTATCTTGAAGAGCGGAGTCCCCGGCAACGGCGCCAGAAATTGCTTTGATGTCACGAGAGTTTACTTCTCGCCCCTCGTTGGTTACCCAAAGTGGAAGGTTGAGATGTAGACAACAGCAAATTTCCCTCGGTGAAGATACCAAGGTTTGTCTCCAGTAGGACTCCGATAACGACAGAAGGTGACAACGGCGCCAGAGATTAGCGGTTGTCGTGGACCTGCACACACACCAGATAGCTTTGCTCCCAACGAGTACAAAGGGGTTGTCAATACCTCCGGCCTTGTTGTTTACAAAGGATAAAATGCACGGGATAATAATGATAGTGATAGCAACAGAAAAAAAATAAAGCAGTAAATTGATAGAGGGCGTAAACAGTATTGGAAATATGGACTGGGGTCCTATGATGTTCACTAGTGATGTCTCTCTCCAAAAAGAAGATAAAATAGCCATGCGAGGTAAACAAATTACAGTTGGGCAATTGATAGGATTATGTACGCAAACCAATGCTAATTATGCTATAAAGAAAGGAAGAGGCTCAAAGACATGGGCGGTACGCCAAGACAAGTAGACCGAAATCCATCTGCATATACCTACTAATCATCCACCTTGAGATATCTATCCAGAACATCTCGCTGGTATTAAGTTGCGAATCCCACCCAAAGTGTAAACTCAAAGCAATAGACAACTGCATTAAAGAACTTTGCGTAAAGTAAACAATCCTTGCATCCGCAAGTACAAGCACCGTTGTTTTCCCCCCTTGTGGCAACAACACATCCCCTAGACTCGTGTTTCTGTCACTCAAGCTAGTCATCGGGGGGCATGAACCCACAATCATGCATAACGCTCCCTCTTGGAGTCACTACCTACTACTTGGCCAAAGCAATAAACAACAACGGAGAACATGTAAGAATTACTCAAGAACATAAATATAAAAGAGGAGAATCAAATATATAACTCAAACACAATCTGAACATAATCTCATAATCCATCGGATCCCAGCAAACTCAGCATAGCAACAGCAGAAATATTACATAAGTGCCTCGATCATGTAGGGCAGCTCACGAGGTCTAATCCATGAAGAACAAAGAGGGGAGAAGAACATCACATAGCTACTGATCATAGACCCATGGTCCAAGGTGGACTACTCACGGTTCATCCGGGAAGCATCCATGATGGTGGAGAAGCTCCCGGAGGTGATTCCTCCCTCCGGCAGGGTGCCGGCCAGAGGTCTTCTGGTGCTCCCGATCTTGGAAGCGCGGCGGCGGAACAGAGGAGAGATCGCGAAAAAGGGTTCCTGTCTCGGGTTTTTTGCGTCACGGGGAATAAATAGGCGAAGGGGGCAGCCATGGGGGCCACCAGGGGTCCACGAGGCCCCCTGGCGCGGCCCCACCCTGGGGCGCGCCGGGAGGGCGCCTGGGGCCCTGGTGGGTCCCCTTTGCCCCCCCCCCTCGGTGATTCCCGAAGCTTCGTGACCTCTGATTTTTTATTGGATTTGTCCTGAATTTTTGGAGAACTTTTTATATGGGGGAAACCTGAAATAGAAAAACAGCAGAAAACAGGAACTGACACTGGGGTGCACCGAGTTAATAGGTTAGTCCAAATATGATCAAAAGTGTATGGAAGTTCATCAATATCACACAAAAGAGGCATGGAGAAAGCAGAAACTATAGATACGTTTTGGACGTATCAACGTTGTCTGAAAAGAATCACTTGCTTTGCCTGGACTTGCACACTCAACAAGTAACTTTGCTCCCAACGAGTACAAAGATGTTGTCAATCTCTCCGGCCTTGATGTTTACAAAGGATCAACGCAACAGATAATAGGTCGTGGTAATTGCAACTGGAAAGTAAAAATAAAAAATAAATTGAGCGTGTAAACAGTAATGAGAATATGGACCGAGGTCCCATGATGTTCACTAGTGATGTCTCTCTCCCAAAAGACGATAAAACTGATATGCGAGGTAAACAAATCACAACTAGGCAATTGATAGGATTACGGGCACAAACCAATGCTAATTATGCTACAAAGAAAGGAAGAGGCTCAAAAGCATGGGTAGTACGCCAAAATAAGTAGACCGAAATCCATCTGCAACTACTACTAATCATCCACCTTGAGATATCTATCTAGAACATCTCGCTGGTATTAAGTTGCGAGCCCCACCCAAAGTGTAAACCCAAAGCAACAGACAACCTCATTAAAAGAACTTTGCGTAAAGTAAACAATTCTTGCAACCGCGGTTACAAGCACCGTTATTTCCCCCCTTGTGGCAATATCACATCCCTCGACTCATGTTTCTGTCACTCAAGCTAGTCATCAGGAGGCATGAACCCACAATCAAGCATAACGCTCCCTCTTACAGTCACTACCTACTACTTGGCAAAAGCTATAAAAAGCAACTGAGAACATGCGAGAATTACTCAAGAACAAAAATATAAAAGATAAGAACCAAATATATTCCTCAATCACAAACTGAACATAGTCTCACAATCCATCAGATCCCAACAAACTCAGCATAGCAACAGCAGAAAGAATTACATATGTGCCTTGATCATGTAGGGCAGCTCACAAGGTCTAATCCATGAAGAACAAAGAGGGGAGGAGAACATCACATAGCTACTGATCATGGACCCATGGTCCAAGTTGGACTACTCACAGATCATCCGGGAAGCATCCATGGTGGTGGAGAAGCTCCCGAAGGTCAATCCTCCCTCCAGCAGGGTGCCGGGAAGAGGTTTGCTGGCGCTCCCGATCTTGGAAGCGCGGCAGCGGCGGAACAGAGGTGAGATCGCGAAAAAGGGTTCTGTCTTCGGAGGTTTCCCGCGACGGAGAATATATAGGCGAAGGGGGGCCACCAGTGGTCCAGGCGGCCCCCTGGCGCGGCCTCCTCCTAGGGCGCACTACCAGGGCGCCTGGACCCCTGGTGGTGGTCCTCTGGCCCCACTTTGGCTCTTCCGGAAGCTTCCGATGCGTTGATTTTTTATTTTATTTCCCGGAATTTTTGGAGCATTTTTAAGATGGGGGAAACCTGAAATAGAAAAACAGCAGAAAACAGGAACTGGCACTGGGGTGCACTGAGTTAATAGGGTAGTCAAAATATGATCAAAAGTGTATGAAAGTGTATGTAAAACATAGCAATATCACACAAAACATGCATGGACCAAGCAGAAATCTATATCTCTTATAAAGCAAAACCCCACTTAGAGTTATTTAAGTTGTCTATCTCAACATGCAAATTATCCACATCATCCCATCTTTTAACCAATCAATTGTCCATCATCTCCACTGTAGGGTCATTTAAATTATCTATCTCCACATGCAAGCTAGACACACCATTCATTCTCTTAGTCAATCAAATATCCATGTCATCTCTACTTATTAATCTCTTTATGCAAAATCCATATCAACTATATTTTTATTATTGTATTGTCCACGCTAACAATTTTTAATACAAACTTTTTCGTGTCGAATAAATTTAGTATCTCGACTATGACAAATTGAATTTTGTAGGTTCAATTCGATAACTTAATGTGTCATACTTTTTATTTATATAATGTAGTTTTTTAAAGAAATTCCGCTGCAACGCGCGGGGTATATTTCTAGTTATAGATGTTGGGGTTCGCAGCAGAAAACACAAATTTTTCTAACTAGCGTTCCCTTAACCCAAGATCTAGCTAGCCGTATTACCGTAACGGAAAGTAGTGCGGAAATAACATACCTCGGGGTGTAGTCCGTTGCGCGGGAAACGTTCCCGTAAACGTGATTGATGTAGCCGATCAAGTTTCACAGCCCCCTGGCTGTGTTGAGCGCCCGGATGGGTGTAGTGCCACACGTGCAGCACCTCGTAGTACTCGCACACGTACGAGACTCGATGACGACCTCCGTTCTTCGATCTAGCGAAGGTGGCGGAAGCAGACCTCCGGACGGAGCTTCGGCAGCACGACGGCCTCCGATTCTAGCAGAGAAGCTTCAATTCCACTACAGGCTCACACTAGGGAGCCCACCGTGAAAGAGACAAGGGATGGGAGAAGACCGGAGAAAACCGATCTCAATTCGGAGTAATATTTAATTTCTCACGAATTTCTGTGTGTTAAATATGTGCACCCTGCCCATCTATATATAGACAGAGGGGAGGGAGTCAACCCCTCTCCCTTAGCAATGTGGGACTAAAGTCCCTTTGCTAAGGGGAGGTGGCCGGACAAGGGGGGGGGAGGGGGCGCACCCCTCATGGGCCCTGGGGCCCATGGCGCCTCCCCCTTCTTTTCTTTTTTTCCTTTTTCCCTTTTATTTCCCCTAATGGGCCTTTTTCTCCACTATGCCCATTGCACATATTAATTAGAAATAAAATGATTTTAATTATTAATTCAATTAATTAATAACTAAAACATAATATTCCATCTCCCGGTGCTCCGGAACACCTTCCGGTTCACTCCGAACTTGTTTCGGTTCAACACGGTACTTCTCCGATATTGTTTCCTTTATTCTCTGGTTGCTCCGATGGTTCCAAAAAGGTCTCCAATTTCATTGAGCCCTTAAGTGTGTTACCCTACGGTCCGAGAACACTCCAGTCATGACCAAGATGAGGCTACGGTCAATGATCATTAGCGGGACCTGGATGCCCATAATGACCCCTGTGCATTCCGGATATCAAACACCGATTGGACCTTACGCCGTATAGCATTCCCTTTGTCAGCGATACTGGATTGTTCCGAGATTCGATCAATGACATCCTATGTCTGGTTCAACCTCGTTCCGAACTAATCCTCATTCACTCGTTCCCGTGATATTCATCCCCGTGACCTAGTCACATGCTGCAGCTTTATGGATGGAATCTCACCGAGTGGGCCCAGAGTATCTATCCATTATATGGATTGACAAATCCTGCTCTTGTAACAATACTCCTCAACATATCTCCACGGAATACCTAAGATACAACCGTTATGACCCGCATATTTCAGTCAGGTGGTGGGATGTAAGTCAAAGCATCCGGGAAGATAGTAATTATGCACGTACTCACGGTCAAAGGAACGGTCTACCACGTTCTGTAATTACAACACTGAACCTTCATAAGATTTGATCATGTTGTAATGCTTACTTTGGGTAATGTTCATCACGTCACTTAAAAAGTGAGGTGACCTCATAGTCAAGAGACTTAATTTTCCATGATCGCGAAACCACGACCATCATGTTGACCATGAACTAGTTATCGATGTAGAGGCTAACTAGGAACTCTGGGGTTTTCTATACCACACCTGCATCATTGTTTCACTGACGCGGTTCTAGCACGGTATGAAACTGGTTATGAACTTGCTTAGATATATTGGAATAATCATATATTATTTGCCTCTAGAGCATATATCCAACAGTCTCTCACTTGCACTAGAGTGCTAATAATCTAGCCGCATTTTTCCCGATCATAATCATCTTATCACATAAGTGTTCATTGATCATGCATGCTCATGGAAGAGGGTTCGTCAACGAACTGCACCAATTCAGATTCGTATGTTTCCTTTGAAACTGGTACAGGTCAAAAGCTCTTTTTTGACATACCACTCATTATCATATAATGGTTGGATATAAGTTTCGCGGGAGAGTGAGACTATTATTTCACAGTATCCTCCAATGATCTCTTGGTTCAGTCTTTAGAAGACTCATCCATAGTCATATATACTGGGAAATACACTCAACCAGAAGTCCAATACTTCTAACGCTAAACTTTTATCCATACATCTACTTTCTTAAGTAGTATTATGTTTGTAGTACCGTGAATTTTGCTCACATTTCTTTCATGTCTTTGGTGATGTCTCTAATTCCATATAGACCCATAATATGGCTTGCAATTGTAATCTTGCATTACATTCAAGTCTATTATCCTTTCTATATTTTAGAGAATAGTCCTCAGCATTCCTCATATACTGAATGCATGGACTTTATTCAGATTCTGTGTTTTACTCCTAAAGCACATCGGAATCTGTTCTTCTTCCAAGAACTTTTGAGTCATTCTGTTGTTAGATTCACAATGCATGTTATATGGTAGAATCATATGTCAAGAACATATAAGATCACATGTCCAGTACATGGTGCATCTCTATTCTTCCATCAAGACATTGCTTGTGATATTTGGATTTCATCCATTATATAATTTCTAGCCATAAGAACCTGTTTCTTGTCTTAGAAGATTATTCCAACCTTCACTTCGTTTCATTATACGTATCTTAATTTACTCATATAGATTTCAACGTGTAATGTGTTGGTATTTCACATAAAAGAATATTCTTGCAATCTTGTATTTTATTTGCCTTATGCTCTATATATATCATAATGCACATATGTATATAAGACGATTCTCTATATACACAATCAATGCATATCCATATATATACATATGAGATCATTCTTCACACATATCAATGCATATATGTTTGAGACAATGATCATGCTCCCACTCAAATATATCCATCATATACTCATATATTTGTGGTTCAACTTTCATCAAGTCATTTTACTGTTCACTATGTCTCACATAATGACAATGCTTCCAAAGCTCCCACTCAGAAAATGCCCTCTGCATTCCAAGTTTCCGGGAAGTCTTCAAAGCTCCCACTCAGTTTCATGAAACCGCAGGCCCACTCAATATTTTGGTCATCACAAGAATCACTTGATCAAATCAAGGTTGAGGGTTCCTATCTTGAGGTACTATAGTCCATCCTTTTAAAGAAATAACCTTCGTCATGCCCATTGCAGTTCTCTTTCAAATCCCAAATTTAACTGAGATCAATTTCAGGCTATGGTCCATCGTAGTGTAAATGAAATAGTTTTATTGATTAAAGCATTCCTACGTTTCCGTAGTCAATCACCATTGAACTTTGGTCATAACCAAATAATGCCTTATGCCCATTACATTATTCTCAATAACTCTCCAGTTTGTCGAGAATTTGAAATAACCGATTTATTTCACAGGACGTGAGCCATCCTATATGTAACTCAATATTATTTCATTTCTCCTCGTGTTTTAGGCTACCATCATTTCTTTGTGTTTCAAGCAATGTTATTCCCTATTGTTTTATTAAGAAGAATCATGATTATTGTTCTGTACAGAACGTATTCATGACAACCTTCTAAATTCAACAATGGCTTCAACTCATATACCAAGATCAATCATCTTTGGCATATCCTTCCTTATATAGCGTCATTACAGCGGAACACGCTTCCGTTGCAATACTCTGATATTCTGAAGGCAAGGTCCAATACCCCGGTCAAAGTTTCCATTATCTCCCATTGGATCCGTGTCGAGAGACTTCTTCTCGCATTACCAATCAAGCAACACACATATTTTGCTATTCGGGGAGAATATGTAATTTCAATTGCTTGTAGTTTTATTACAAAGAAATTCTTTCTTTTAAGAAACCTTATAACACCATCAATTATGGAGCTATCTTGTCTCATTAGATTCGTGATGGTTTCCTAATCATGAAGTGGGTGTTTTAACTTAATGAATTAAACAACCTTATTCGACAATAACTATAGTGCTAGGGGAAAGAACGTTTAGACCACACTACGGTTTAGTATGACTACGAATGGTTTAAGTAGTCTAGCACTTTCAACTTCCATCGTAGTTTGTGGTACAACTTCCACAAGTCTCCCATTATGTCAATATCAATACTTATCACTTTGGATCGTAGCGTAGTGATATGTATCCTTGTATTCTCACTTCTCACTGTGATTCCTGAATCTCAGATTTATGATCTCAATTGAATACAACTTTCAATTAATCATATGAAGTCTTTAATGATAACTCACGTGCCCATTTAGTACATCATTTATGTATAATGATTGGCACAAGTTCTACTTGCTAGAACCTTGTCATGGTTATATTTATTGCAGAGGTTCATAGATCGTGTATCTAATCCATCTTATACAATCAAGTTATGATTTTCATTCGATAATGAACTCACAAGTTAATAGATCATACATTTAATGAATTCATCAGTTATGAAGTCACCTCATGTAATCAAATCTTTGACTTGTTATAATCAAGACAACTTTATCATTAAACATTGAATATTTCTCGACAATAATAGTAGTATTATAAATGCTTTCTATCATATCATAAATCAAGAAGTAATCAAAGTATAAGCACACTTTTATTCATAAAGATGGAACAACTGACTTGTCTCATTACATGAATAACTTTGTCTCGCGAAATGCAAGACACACAACTAAGTGTTCATACTATAATGATTACATAAGATTTATCTAATACTCTAAGTATCTCCTATGATAGATGTCTCGGCGGAATCCATGCTGGCCATCAACTGACTTGATATCCATCAATCCTCGATTTCACCTCTTCCCGTCCATGCAACGGCAGGTCCTGTTTTCATAAAACAGAATAAGTATCAAATACTCATTTACTGCAAATGTTGTATAAGGGGATAAACATTTATATAGTATATCAAGTATATACCTTCTCCATCAACAACTTCTCCTTCAATGGGTTCAACTTCTAGGTACTGAAGTCTATCCATGAAGTTAGAGAACTCGAGGCTTTCACCTCTGCCGACATAGCCATGGACATGGTCTGTATAGCTCGGTGGAAGCGAGTGTAACACCGTGTATATCGCAGACTCATGTGTGGTCTCATAGTCAAAATCATCTACGAGGCTCAGATGTATCTCATGCATCTTGGCCAAGTGTGCCTTCAGGCAAGAGCCTTCTTCCATCTTTGTAGAGAGAAACTCACTTTCTAACTCAAATCTGGCAACTCTAAACCGATGCAAGTTTGATGAATTTAGCTCATCGATCATATCGTATGTATCCAAATCAGCATACTCCTCACGCAAAGGTTGCGGAATGCTGGTTTCTATGATACCCTTAGCTATGGCATATGTCCTTCGACGATACTGATAATCAATCGCTGCTTGTGCATCCATGTCGTTTGCTGGAGGGTTTCCCACATGCCTTTTAGTTAAGAATGAAAGGTTGATTCTTTTGAGCACGGCTCTAAGGCGTAAGTACCAACTAACGAAGTTTGACCCATTTTCTTTAAGTCTCTCACCATGTAAGAAGGAAACCATTTCAAGGTACTGGGTGTTATCCATTTTCTACAAACATAATTGCAAGGAACACAATTAAGACTAGTTCACAACAATGATTTCATATAATCATATTATAAATGAGCTCGCACTAAAACAATTCATCCCTAGGAAGTTTTAGTGATTACATGATCCAGATTCACTGCCCGACCTCGAATATCACACGGCCGACGGGTCAGTTTCAAAGGTAGACAACAACTTGTGCGATCACATTATCTTATATGTACTGTGACTCATGCTCTATCTTTCGATCTCTAGTATTCCGAGGCCATATTTGCATATGCTAGGCTCGCCAAATTAACCTCCATCTTATATGCTGCTCAGCAAGGCCATATCTGCATATGCCAGGCTTGCCGAACCCAACCTCATGAGAACTCCATTTAATATGTAGGACAACTCCGGTATGTACGGAGCATCAAGCCATATGGGAGAACCTTCCAGGCGGTGCACACTTCGGTAGAATACTTGTGTTTGGCTTTGTTAAGGGATCATCTTATCACATGCTACCGTCGTGTATCCTATACTAGCAAGTTTTAAGATGTCTGAGCTATGGCAACACTAAGTCTACAGTGTCTCCATTTTAGTTTGTTTTATGATGACGATTACTACTTACTAGTAACACATAGCAAAGCTATCACTACATCACAAACAAAACAAACGATAGCCCCCACTTAGCAATACAAGGTTTAGACGGTCTAGTTGTATATTGCAAGTTTTACGTGGCTGCTAGGGCTTTCATAGTTAAACAGGTTTTAACCTACGAGTCAACCACAACGTCAACCATACGATTGTCTCTATTACACCCCGCACGGGGCCCTCCGTTGCAAATGCCACATCCGCTAAAGTAGAGAGACAGACACCCCCCCAGCCACTTTATACGGTACAATCCGCATGTCAAGCGTGGAACCGGTCTCGCGTAAGCGTACGCGTAAGGTCGGTCGGGGGCCGCTTCATCAAACAATGTCGCAGATGTGAACAAGTACACGTGGGAGGGCAACAATCATACAATCAACGCCCACATCCCCGATGTGTTCTATCCGTACAGTAATACTAAGAATAGACCTAGCTCATGATACCACTGTTGGGGTTCGCAGCAGAAAACACAAATTTTTCTAACTAGCGTTCCCTTAACCCAAGATCTAGCTAGCCGTATTACCGTAACGGAAAGTAGTGCGGAAATAACATACCTCGGGGTGTAGTCCGTTGCGCGGGAAACGTTCCCGCAAACGTGGTTGATGTAGCCGATCAAGTTTCACAGCCCCCTGGCTGTGTTGAGCACCCGGATGGGTGTATTGCCACACGTGCAGCACCTCGTAGTACTCGCACACGTACGAGACTCGATGACGACCTCCGTTCTCCGATCCAGCGAAGGTGGCGGAAGCAGACCTCCGGACGGAGCTTCGGCGGCACGACGGCCTCCGATTCTAGCAGAGAAGTCTCAATTCCACTACAGGCTCACGCTAGGGAGCCCACCGTGAAAGAGACAAGGGAGGGGAGAAGACCGGAGAAAACCGATCTCAATTCGGAGTAATATTTAATTTCTCACGAATTTCTGTGTGTTAAATATGTGCACCCTGCCCATTTATATATAGGCAGAGGGGAGGGAGTCAACCCCTCTCCCTTAGCAATGTGGGACTAAAGTCCCTTTGCTAAGGGGAGGTGGCCGGACAAGGGGGGAGGGGGCGCACCCCTCATGGGCCCTAGGGCCCATGGCGCCTCCCCCTTCTTTTTTTTCTTTTTCCCTTTTATTTCCCCTAATGGGCCTTTTTCTCCACTAAGGACCATTGCACATATTAATTATAAATAAAATGATTTTAAATATTAATTCAATTAATTAATAACTAAAACATAATATTCCATCTCCCGGTGCTCCGGAACACCTTCCGGTTCACTCCGAACTTGTTTCGGTTCAACACGGTACTTCTCCGATATTGTTTCCTTTATTCTCTGGTTGGTCCGATGGTTCCAAAAAGGTCTCCGATTTCATCGAGCCCTTAAGTGTTTTACCCTATGGTCCGAGAACACTCCAGTCATGACCGAGATGAGGCTACGATCAATGATCATCAGCGGGACCTGGATGCCCATAATGACCCCTGTGCATTCCGGATATCAAACACCGATTGGACCTTACGCCGTATAGCATTCCCTTTGTCAGCGATACTGGATTGTTCCGAGATTCGATCAATGACATCCTATGTCTGGTTCAACCTCGTTCCGAACTAATCCTCATTCACTCGTTCCCGTGATATTCATCCCCGTGACCTAGTCACATGCTGCAGCTTTATGGATGGAATCTCACCGAGTGGGCCCAGAGTATCTATCCATTATATGGATTGACAAATCCTGCTCTTGTAACAATACTCCTCAACATATCTCCACGGAATACCTAAGATACAACCGTTATGACCCGCATATTTCAGTCAGGTGGTGGGATGTAAGTCAAAGCATCCGGGAAGATAGTAATTATGCACGTACTCACGGTCAAAGGAACGGTCTACCACGTTCTGTAATTACAACACTGAACCTTCATAAGATTTGATCACGCTGTAATGCTTACTTTGGGTAATGTTCATCACGTCACTTAAACAGTGAGGTGACCTCATAGTCAAGAGACTTAATTGTCCATGATCGCGAAACCACGACCATCATGTTGACCATGAACTAGTTATCGATGTAGAGGCTAACTAGGAACTCTGGGGTTTTCTATACCACACCTGCATCATTATTTCACTGACGCAGTTCTAGCACGGTATGAAACTGGTTATGAACTTGCTTAGATATATTGTAATAATCATATATTATTTGCCTCTAGAGCATATATCCAACAGTAGATACGTTTGAGACGTATCAATTGGGGTTGTTCAGATCATTTTTATCATCCATCTCGGCGCTATATCCATCCACTAGCTGGTCTGCAAGTCAGTTTTTTCGTCAATCAATCCAAATCGGGGAGGATTTGCGCAAGTCCATACCACCGAATCGTCCTCACCCGACACTCGGTCCACCCCAAAACCCTTCGTCAAAACTCTCTATGCGAAGCGGTTGGCACGCATTCATGTCGTTCAGGCCGCTCGAGACCATACGCGACTCGTTGGCATTGATGTCGGTCAGAGCGATGTGCTCGGTTACCAAAGTGGCGCCTGCATTCCGTGCTCATTCAATGTCGGAGAGGCGCCTGATGAGCCAACTCCAACTGCATTGAAGCCGCATGCATCTATCTAAGTACGTCTTCGACGTCGTCCACACCCCTAAACCGCACCTCTCTCCGCTCATGTCCTCTCCTCCGCTCTGTCCACCACCTTCGATCTCCATGGCGAAGTCCTAGTTCTCCGCGTTAGCCGGTGTTAGTAGTGGAGAAGGATATCCATCAGGATCCTGGAGGCAGCGGCGTTGATCTCCAATCCCTTCTTCCTTCATAACGCTTGTCTCCTCCGGCAACGATAAGGGCAAGGGTCGGATCATTGCCCCAGTGAAGCCACAACCATATGTTGATGAGGTCGTCCTTCATGTAGCAGAGGAGTACAAGAGGTTTCATCGCAAGCGGAAGGGGATGGATGGGTAGGTTGTCGCGAACCTCCGCCCTTCCGCCACTGGAAGGATGACGACGACGATGGTGACGGGGGACCTGTGGGGCAGCCCGACCAGGCTTGCAAGGTCCCCGTCCAGGGTTATGATTAGTTTTTTAGTTTTAGTAGTTGAAACAATGAAATAACATTTATTTATGTAAATTATGTCCAGATTTGAAAGAAACCATCTAATTGTATAAAATTTAACAAATTTGTTGTATTTCGGTTGAAATATTTGCGACTAAGGTTGTACAGTCGGATCCCCTTATCCGTGGATGGATGTAGCGTCTGTTTATGATCACTATTGGTCTAAATGCATTATCCATTAGTTCAAATAAGAGCTCACATGTTAATTGATATAAACATGCACTCCTACTGCTTTCTTTCATCTTCAATTTCCATTGTGCATGCTAATACGACATTATGGCATCTCCAAAGATGATCCATAAACCTTCCGCATCCATTCAAATTGTACTATCCGCGTCACTTTTTTCATACAACACGAGTTTGTATTCGTTCACGGGACGGTCCACGTGTATATTTTATCGCAAATCCGACGCAAACTGAGGGGGGCTTTGCGGGATTTCAAACCACCAACATGTCCTCGTCCAACACTCATGTTCCACTGCAAATCCCTCCACAACTAAAACCCTCTCCGCGCGCGAAGCGGTTGCCATGCCCTTCAATGTCGGACATACGCTATTAGAGGTCTCTAGACAGAGCTTCATCCTCTACGTGCATGTTCAACACCAGAGAGACATGAAGGGACAGCTCCAAAGTGACAGTGCTACATTGTCCGTCTGTATTCAATGTCGGAGACACTACTAGAGGGCTTTGATCAGAGCTCTGTCCTCCGCACGCAAGTTTCAATGCCGGAGAGGCGTGCGAGAAAACTCTAAAGCGATGGTGATGCCGTCAAGATTATGTTGTTCATGCAGGTTCAATGCTATAAACGCGATGGGACGAATTTGAAACGACGACTCCGCTTTAATGTGAATGTGGCAACGAAGAATCCTACCCTCTTGGTCGCACTGAAGCCACCTACCCGCGACTATATAAGAGGAGCAGTGAGACTCCATAGCCAAATTGATCCGCGTTCAAAGTGATCCGCGCTCAAACTCGTTCGTGCCCAAACTTCAATCTAATCATGGCCCGCTCTCGTATCACGACGTACAAGATGCTCACTCCGACAAGGTGCCAAATTTCCAGGTGGCGACGGAGGAGTAGGCCTGGCGGATGGCCGGGCAAGACGACGCGCCACCGCACTAGGAGGAGGAGGAAGACGAGGAGGAGGTGGAGTAGGAGGAGGAGCAGGCGGAGGAGCATGACGATTAGGAGAAAGTTACTCGGGCGCGCCGACGTTAGATCGCCCGGAAGATGCAGGACAAGCACGTCGTCGAGGCTACCGTCTTGGAAAATCCCATCACGGTGAAAATAAAAGGTGATCCTCGACTCCATGCAATCAAAAAGCGAGGTGCAAGCAAACCAGTGCTGCATCCGCGAGCAAGAGGCGAGGGTCTACGAGATCTTCAATGGCTTGGGGGACGACATGGAGCCAGCCGAACCGGCCAAGGAGATGAAAGTGAACTGCGACTGTGTGGAGACGGATGTGGAGTCCGATTAGTTTTTTATTTTTATTGAAGCATTCAGGGAACTAAATATCATTCACTTATGTAAAAATTATATTCAGATTTCAGTGGATTCTGTGAAAAATTTATCCGAGTTCAACAAAACTAGTTAAACTGCTGATAAACTTTACATAGTAGCGGAGCCAGCCACAATGAAGGACCCAGGCCAATAGTGTTTGTATAGTACTAAACAATACCAGTTACTGTAGCTATAGTTAAGTTTAACAAAGGAATAGTCGGCCACACCCTCGGCCTGGGGCCTAGCTCCGCCACTGACTTTACAGTTAGAATGGGATGATCGGTTTTCATATTAGTATGCACTGACTACTTCACCGGTTTTCATTTTAAGAGTGAGTGTTGAAGATGCCCTTAGCATCATTCATGTGACGTGTTCACGCTTGAAACCCCACGACATGTTTTTTATCTATTTTTTTCTTCAATTCATCTTGCTTTACACGTATTTTTAAAAACTTGTAAGCAATTATTGCTTATCCATATACTAGCAGATATGTCCAGGATTTTAAAATAAAGTTCTAAACACCAAAACTTCTATTCACATGCGTGGTTCAAATAACTCCTCTATGGAAACAATATTTTTTACTCATACCTTTTGATGTAGGACAAACATGGGGGTTGGCCCAATCTTCACAATTCAGAGGTGGAGATTCACGACAAGAACGAAGCATAAGAGGAAATCACAAAGAGAAATCAACACAAGGGAGAAAGGGGAACAAGATCCGACACATAGACGCTCAAATCCACACACAAGTACCATACATCTCAAGATCCATACACCAACGGAGGTAAGCTTGGTAGTTTCCCTCTCCTTCTACTACTAGAAGAGGGGTCTCTCCTTCTATGAGTGGGGAGAGGAAGGATTGAGAGAGGATCTCAAAGAGATCTAGTTTCCCAAGGGGAAAGTAGGAGCTAAGCTCTCTCAAATCTAGATAATATCATAGCTAAGCCCAAAACAGAGATAGGAGATGAGTATTTATAGTCTAGGTCTCAGACAAAGGGGTACACGGGTCGTAGCCCACTTGCTGCGCGCAGGCAGATCCCAGGCGTGTTGACCCAGTCGGACGGTCCGACCTCAGCCCGGACGATCCGACTTAGAGTCCGGACGGTCCGAGCAATTACCACCGAGACTCGACCTCGGACGTTGCTTTCTAGACGGTCCGACCTTCAGCCCGGACGATTCTACTTGGGGTATAGACGTCCGAATAATTTTCATCAAAGCCAGGCTTCGGATTCTGCTTTCCGGACGGTCCGACCTCCAGCCCGGGCGGTCCGACTTGGGGTCTGGACGTCCGACTCCTGGAGGAAGGTGTCCTTTTCTTTGGCTTCTCGCGGTTCTTCTTCCCGTGTGACCTGCCCTTGTCCTGTGGCTTCCTCTTGGGTCTCCTTGATACCTGATGATACATAGAGTATCCGCATAAGGTAGCACCCAAGTCTCGTATGCAATTAAGTGTGGTTCGATGTGGGGGAGATGTAGTCTCGATGGCGCGTGTTTGTGCTTTCGTCAAAGGTCTATGTGGGGGAGATGTATCTATAATGATGTCGATTAAATGCTCCGCATCATTTTTGGCTTTACCTTACAAGTTACACTAACGCACACGGCAGAGGTGCAGAGCTCTATCCATCCCTTCCACACGCACACGCCTATGCAAAACCAAACCGAAAACTAGAAGCAAACCTTGGCGCCAAACCAAAGAAAACCCGTCCCGTTTTGCGCGAGGAGAGCGCGGATCGACAACCACCACAATACACAATACCCGCGTGCCTCATCCCGCCCGTGCCCGGTGACCATGACAGCGGACCCCGTCCGGTCTAACTGGCGGGCCGCCTCGGCCACGCAGCATATTCGCCAGAAGCAAACTCGCATCGCATCGTCCCACCCGATCCCGTTACCGCGCCCACCAATGCGAACCCGCCACGCGTCCCCTTACGGTTACCGGAGCCCCGCGTCCCACGCTCCCATGCTATAATAGAACCCCGCTCGCCGCCCGGCCGCAGGGGATCGCCGTGCACTCGCCGCCGCTTCCTGCCCTTACCCCTCACCCTCCGCAAAGGTTCGTCCTCCTCCTCCTCGTCTCTCGGGCCCTCCTCCCCCGCCTCCGTTTCCTTCCTTTTTCTCCCGGTCTGCTAGGCCCGTGCTCGCCGAGGAGTTTGTCCGCCTCGCGCACGCTTCTTTTACCCCCTGTTTCCTCGATTATTTGGGGTGCAGTTATCGTTTTGCGGTTGCTCGTCCGACTGGCGAGCGGTTGCGTGGTTTTCGGCGTCCAATTGCGATGTTGCCTGGACGCGGCGGATTCGTGTGTCCGTTAGATCTGCGCAGGATTCCCTTCTTTGGATCTGTGGCGCTCATAGGGGGCAGGGGCAGGTGTTCGATTTGGGCGTTTAGCTGAAGCCTTCAACTCCCATGGCAATTGTGCCCTTGTGAGTGTAATTCGGCGCGTATATGTTGGAAAAAGTTTGGCTTTGTAGGGTTAATTTTCCTCTTTTTCTGCGGGCATCCCATTCTTACTGTCAGGAATGTCAATTTTGGATGGCCGTTGTGTTTGATAGGCACCAGATTCGACACAGGGGACAATTCGAGTTAGAGACGGAGTATCTCGTTCGTTTTCATGGCGTCTTTGGATCTTAATTTGGGATGCCGTTGTTCCCCAATTTCAGAATACTTTTAGAACCGCTTTACTGTTTTTACATTTAGTACTGTATCTTTATGCTGCTATGCCTCTTTAACTACGCATGGTTTGATTATCAGCCCTTGTTAGGTTTATGCTCTTCCATCCCAATTAAGAAGTACTAGCACTTACAGTAGCTATCAGTACTTTGTATGTATACTTCTTTTGAATATAACAATTCAACTGAAAACACTTGCCCATATGATTGTTTTTCCTGTCATTTGATCTACTAATGCACATTGTATTTTTTATTATAGTTTCGTTGCATCTTGTAACTTTATACTACACTTCGCTTATGGTTAGTGCATGTTGTACTGAATTCCGTGATCAAATTTATACATGGGCACCACTAAATAGGCATCCTAGTATGAGAATTTCCTTTACTATTGTACCATTTAAAATGTTGTTAGCGCAAGCTTCCTTTTTGCAAAATTATTAAAATAACTATATTTTCGTTCTGCCTGCAGCCCATAGACAAGTTGATCTCATGTATTCAGGAAGAACAGTGGCATCCAGAGTTTCCTGTTCAACGGGAAACAACGGAAGCTTCCCACCCTGCCTTCACCCGGGATTCCTGGGATTCCCTGTTGTCTCCGTGAACTTTCACCTGTTCAAGGCCATTGTTCGCAGCCCTGCATCTTCTGTTGTCTTGGGTATTTGTGGAAGGAGCCTCCCTTAGATAGAGCTGCCCCATTAGGTGTTCATTATATAGTTTCAGAATTGATAGTGGTACGCTGCTCAGCTGCTGTTAGCTGAAACCAGGACTATAGATTGTTGAATCTTGGTTCCTGAAGATGGTTTCCTCTGAGATGCCTTCTGTTACAACAACTCATACACAGCGCCCCAAGCTCTTTACAGGGATGGTACTTCTGCCAAAAGGGCCTCCAGATGTTGTCTTTCCTGAAAATGTTGAGTTTGATTTTAACGACGTTTTTGGTGCTACGGCAGTCCAGACCCCCACAGAACTAAGCATTCTCACTCCAGACAGCCCTGCACCATTGGGCGAGTCGAATGAGGAGGTTTACAATGACCCTGTAGTCATTACCAAGCGTTCTCATTCTCTTGTTGGCCCAACTTCACTTGTTAGCCAGTCCTTGCCACTTAGTAAGCTTACTCTACATGAGTCAGAGAGCTCACTAGATCTTCTAGAGTGTCTTTCTAAAGAAAAGAAAAGTGACCAGGGGGCTCTTAGTGATGAAGAGCTCAATAATGATACAAAGGAAGCAAATGAGGCTGTTGGACTCGATGACTTTGAACTCTTAAAGCTTGTTGGTCAAGGGGCATTTGGCAAAGTCTATCAGGTGAGAAGGAAATGTACTTCAGAAATATATGCAATGAAAGTCATGAGGAAGGACAAGGTTTTGGAGAAGAACCATGCTGAGTACATGAAAGCAGAGAGAGACATCTTGACAAAAGTTGATCATCCTTTTGTGGTGCAGCTGAGGTACTCCTTTCAGGTAGGTCATTACCATTTCTGTGTGTACACTGCGTTTTCAAGCATGGATATACTATCTGTAGTGCTATGCCTCTGCCAATACTAAAAGCACAACATACTGCAGACTAAGTATCGACTTTATCTTGTCTTGGACTTTGTAAATGGGGGCCATCTCTTCTTCCAGCTTTACCAACAGGGCTTGTTTAGGTAATTTAATTTTTGTAGTTTTATCTTTACACCATCCAGATGTGACAACCTTTTTACTAAGCTTCTATTTATCTGGTAGGGAGGAGCTTGCGCGCATCTATACTGCTGAAATTGTGTCTGCCGTAGCCCACCTTCATGCGAATGGGATTATGCATAGAGATCTGAAGCCTGAGAACATCTTATTGGACGCTCATGGCCATGTAAGGATCCTTTAATGTATCTTCATATGTCACTTTTCTATGCCTTCATCTTATGGTCACCAGTGAGGAAATTTCTTGACGTATGTCTCTTCCATATCAGGCCATGTTAACTGATTTTGGCCTGGCCAAGGAGTTTGATGAGAACACTAGATCAAATTCAATGTGCGGCACCGTCGAGTATATGGCCCCAGAAATTGTTCAGGGCCGAGGTCATGATAAGGCTGCAGACTGGTGGAGTGTGGGGATCCTTCTTTTTGAAATGCTTACGGGCAAGGTGAGTTATTTTGAGGGTGTGATCTTCCCGTTAGAAATATCTGCATTGCAGATGAATTATCCTCTTGATATAGTTTTCTTTGCATTCATTATTTTCCTATATGTTGCAGCCCCCATTTTTTGGTGGAAACAGGGACAAAATCCAGCAGAAGATAGTGAAGGAGAAGATGAAGCTTCCGACATATTTGTCTAGTGAAGTTCACTCTCTGCTGAAAGGGGTAAGTTCGCCATGTTGACCTTGACTGCACGCTCATGTACATTGCGTAATCGACCCTCTGCTTGTTTTCAGTGTCAATCGATTTTGATTTTGTGATCAAACGTAAAATATGGTGAGATAAGTTACCTCAGTCCTAGTTGAGTAAAATCAGACACATTAATGCTTGTAGTGAAGCCTGATCCCTAGATGTCTCTATGACTGACGCCTTGTTAGTTGGAAGTAAATCTGGATGCCTTGGTGTGCTAATTTGCCATCAACGCCGGGTTTTTTCAGTTACTGCATAAAGAAGCTGGCAGGCGACTGGGAAGTGGACCAGGCGGCAGTGACGAAATAAAGAAGCACAAGTGGTTCAAGGCAGTGAACTGGAAGAAACTAGAGGCTCGAGAGATCCAGCCAAGCTTCTGCCCAAATGTTGCCGGGCAGACCTGCATTGCAAACTTTGACGAGTGCTGGACGAGTATGCCCGTGCTGGACTCTCCCGTGGCCAGTCCTGTTGCTGCAGATAGCAACTTTGTGGGGTTCAGTTACGTGCGGCCGGAGCCATTCCTTCAAAGGCCGAGTCCTCTAGGCTGAAGACTACTTTATATTTGTGGTTATCTAAGAAATCCAGTACTGTATCTTTTTTTTCTAGGCTCAAGACAGTAAGATGAACCTGCTGTCGTGCTTGTTTTAGAACCTCATTTGTGTATCGCCCAAGAGGGCAAATGTGGCTTGTGACTCGGCAATGAGTGACTTTGTGTGGCGATCCGTCTTGTTTCTCTATAGTTACATCTTCATTACTTTGAACAGTCACATCAATCAAACTTGCTGAGAAATGTGCATGGTTTGCTTTTCGGTTCGCTGCCACCCATTTGTGGACTAAATTTGGGGTGTTGCAGGCCCGTGTCTTTAGCACAGTGTTTCCTTGGATCAAATATTTAATTTAATGCCTTTGCTAATTCTCAGATGACATTAACAAAAATCCAGGCCAGCTGAAATTGCACTCTTCAAAGGTATGCAGACTTCGGGGAATGTTTGATTTGTAGTTTTTTTTAAAAGGCAAAAGATTACCATTTTTATTGATTAAGAAAAAGAGTTTGCAAGACAAAGCCGCAAAGACGGCATGTGAAAAAGAAAATACTTTCGCAGAATTACATTACAAAGCTGCTTGGCACCGGCAAGAGCCCAAAGGGACATCCTTAAGTAGACATGTGAATTTCTTTCCTTCCAAATCTTCCATCCAACTAGAAGGAACAGGCAAGACATTGCCTTCTTCTGTTGTGTGCGGCTGAGAATCACCTCCCATAAAGATTTTATAGGGCCGAAGCGATGCCAAAGCATCGTGTTAACATGGAGACTAAAAGAAGATAACACCTAGTTCCAAATTCGAGTTGTGAACCGACACTTGAAGAGGAGCTGAGTCATTGTTTCTTGCACATGATTATAGAGGGGGCATCGGTTGTGGTTGGGCCATCCTCATCGTCGAAGTCTTTCCATCGTCCAAATTTTGTTTTGGGTCACAAGCCAAGCAAAGAACTTACACTGAGGTGGGGGAGGGGGGGGGGCAAACCTTCCAGACCATTGATTCGATGATTTAGCGGATCAACCCAACAAATCGCCATGTAGGCGGACGCGGTGGTGTAGTTCCCCTATTAGTAAACTTCCACATGATAGTATCTTGCACGTTCGGTTGAATGGTAACATTGGCCAGCTTCTCCCATAGAGTGGAAAATTGTTGAATGTGCTTGAGTGTTATACCCTGTTGAGTATCAATTTGTGCAACCTAAGAATTATCCGCTAAGGCCTTGGCCACAATGGCACCCTTTTTTCGGAAAATCTCAGAAATCTTCGGTGCAATATCTTTGGGCCCCATCCCCTCCATTCAGGATGCCTCCCAAAATTTAGGAGTGACACCATCACCAATAGTAACATTAGTAGCCGTCGCGAAAAGTTCATGATCCTCCTTATTACACGGTCTCTCCATACCACAACATGCTCTTGGCGGGTCACCCATTTTGAAAGGGCATTTCCCGCCTTAAGTGTTTTGGTGTTGATGCCGATACACATGTGCGGTCTAATCGTGTGCCTTAGCTACACAGGTATATCTTCGTGGCACAAGACCGTCTGGTATCCCCTCTATTTGGAAAAGATCGAAGACGACATATCTGATGCTTTTCTCCTTTGAGTGTTGGAGTCCCGCACTGCCGAGAGGGTCCCGCGTGAAGACCTCGGTGTTTTCGGATCATCGAGCACATCATTTCGAGTTTTCGTCTCGTTGGTTGGAGGTAGAGGTTTTCTTCCAAGGTGCTGCTGACATTCAGTGGCCGGTTGTACTAGCCTGGCAGAGCGGTTGTACCACTCTGCCTAGCTGGTACTGGGCAGCTAGCCAGGCTTCGGTAGTACCGGGTGGATGGTCGATAGTACCACTCCTGTCAGGGGGCGAAACAACCGGGCCAACCATCGGTCAACTACCAACCAAGCCCGCAATTCTCCCTTGGCCTACGGTCGGTGGCTGGGCGGTACCACCCGAGAAGTACCAGTTTATTAATTAAACTGGTACTGCCGGCTGGGCAGGCGGTTGGACCTCTTGTGCCTCCAACCACCACCGCCTAGGTTTAGGGTTGGGTTTGCTCGCCCGAAGTCTCATACTAGCCTGCCCGGTTGACGGGGATCAACCCCGGCAAATCCCATGGTCAGGGACCCTAGGTTTCGTGTAGGAGGAAAGACAGCGACGTGGCCTGCGCGTTGGTAGGATTCGGAGGTGACAAGCGACACATGGGGCACGATTTACCCAGCTTCAGGCCCCCGGAGGGAAAACCCTACATGCTGCTTGTCTGATCTTGTATTGATGATGATGTACAGAGGTGCCGTGAGGGCTTTGGTGGAGAGAGATCTGTCTAGTCCTATGCGTGGGGATTGAGAGCTTGTGTCTTGAGTTGATCTAGAGAGGTGCCCCTACCTCGCTTTATATAGATAGCCATGTAGGGTTTACAAGAGTCCTAGTCGACTACAAGTAGGAGTCCTTGTCTTGCGCCTCAAGTCTTGGTCTTTATGTCTTACTCCGTCATGTCGGTGTCCACGAGTGGGCCCCTGGTGGGCCGCCAGCCATGACACGCACCAGGTACCCTCACGTAGAGGAGTCGTGGGGTCACCCCCTCGTCAGTAGCCCCCGAGTGCCTGGGGGACTCGAAGAGTCGCGCAGGGACTCGAATCTGCAGTAGCCGCCGTAGTGCGTGTCGATCAGTTGCTGATGAACAGTCGAAGATGTCGTGAGTATGCTCCCGATGGGAGTATTTGGATGAAGCATAGAAATTGCAGTCTGGTTCGTCTTCGTATTTCATCGTCGGGTGGGGAGAAGTTGCCCAGTCGAGCGGTCGTCGGGTGCGCGTCAGCGCTCCCGATGGGAGTAGCCCCCGAGGCTATGTGCGACTCGTAGAGTCGCGCATAGGCTCAAGTTGTTTTTAAGCTAACCCCTTCATTCTTGTCGGATGCGCGAGTAGTGCTCGTCGGGTGCGCGTCAGCGCTCCCGATGGGAGTAGCCCCCGAGGCTATGTTCGACTGCTTGCAGTCGAGCATAGACTCAAGACTTCTTCGTCGTCGAGTAATTTTCATCCGAGGAAGTGCTCGACTCGGGTCTTGCGTCGTAGGCGTGAGTTGTTGTAGGGATCAGTCGTGGACGAGGAGGTTGGCGTCGCCACGTCATGAGGGCGCCCAGCCCCCGAGCATCTGTTGAGAAGGAGAAAAAGGTGTAACTGTATTAAGGTGTACTTGTGCGAAAAATATTTGTAAGGTACGTGATTTGTAGATATTGCACTTTTGTCGAGTGGAAAATGTAGCTGCATATACGGTTTAAGCGTGTCTTTTTGTGAGTAGGCCCTCCAGCAGCAAACTCCTGCCGGGTAACAGGGACGCGATGCCAGACTTGTTGAACCCGGAGACAAGAGCGGCCTTTGGTACCCAGACTCACTACTTTGATGAATGCAAATAAACAACATATAAAACTGAGCATGATCCAAAGGATGGTTTTGTAGCCCTCAGATGTTTCTACGTGACTGCGTAGTCGTCTTTGGCGATTGATCGAGAATGTATAAAGGTTTTGGAAGCATAGCATAAGAATGTAAAGAAAACTTAGCTGTAGGATCGACGCGGCGAAGGATGTCGAAGATGACAGTCGAGTAGTCGACGATGAGCAGTCGACGAGGCGAGAACGGATTCGATGTGATGGCGACTGCGACGTTCAGCCCCCGAGTCCGCTAACCCCCGAGTCCGCGAGCCCCCGAGCGTTGAGGTGGCGGAGTTGCGCAGTGAAGTCGTCGTGATGAAGTTTCGCGGCGTGTATCCGCACTGGAGCCGATGAAGTTGATGTCGTTGTTGATGTCGAAAAAGTGCCAGCCCCCGAGCATCGAGTGCGCGTCGTGATTCGTCCGTGGTTGATGTAGAGGACGGAGTCGATGCCGCGGCCGTGGTCGATGTCGCGCCCGAAGCCGATGTAGAGGACGGAGTCGACGCCGCGGCCGCAGACGAGATATTGCCAGTTTGGATTGGATCGTGACGATCGATCTTCGAGTGCTTCATGTAGACGTGCGCAGCTTGATTCCGCAATCTGTTGCAGCGACGGTTTCGACTGCGTTTTTTCTTCTTCTTCTTCTTCGATCTGGATTTTCATAGTGAATCATTGTTGATGTAGTCGCCGAATTGTCGATTGCTCGTCGTGTGTTGTTGTTGTTGTTGCGGCTCGAGACGTTGTAGAAACATTGGTGAGTCATTCATGGCATGTCGAGTTGGAGTAGAAGCCTTGTGGGTCAACATTGAACCCGAATTCGCGATTGGAAATTCGCGATCTTGCGTAGATCCAAAAACGCGTTGCAGTGCGAGAGCCGCTGACGGAGATCTAACCGTTGGAATTTTCTGATTTTTTTTGTGCTGACGGGGGATTGAATGTCGCATGCTTTCACCGGAGGGATCTTCCAGTTGATATCTGAGCTAATGTCAAGAATTTGTTTCCTGGAGTCGCGTGGAGTTCCGTCAGATTCCGAGAGTGCTTCAGTGCGCGGGTCGTCGACGGAGATCCAGCCGTTGGAATTTTCTGAAATTTTCACAGACATTCGAAAATTGGATTTCTCATCTTTCCACCGAAGGGATCGTCGAGATGAGCTCCGAGTCGCCGTCTCGAGTGCCCGCAACACATACATTTTTTTTGTCCTGTAGGCTGCGCGTGAGCGTTTTTGTTGATGTCGATCTTCGAGTGGCGCGCTTGATTTTTTTTTTGTTTTCTCCGTGAGCTTGATGTAGATCTTGATGTAGTTGTTGAAGAAGCCGAGATTGCGATGAACCCAACTTGAATAGATCCTTCTGAAGTCGACGGATCGTCGATTGTCGATGTAGGTATGAGCCGCCGATCCGTGATTCCAACGCGCATGTCTTTCCCACAGACGGCGCCAATTGACGGGGATCAACCCCGGAAAATCCCATGGTCAGGGACCCTAGGTTTCGTGTAGGAGGAAAGACAGCGACGTGGCCTGCGCGTTGGTAGGATTCGGAGGTGACAAGCGACACATGGGGCACGATTTACCCGACTTCAGGCCCCCGGAGGGAAAACCCTACATGCTGCTTGTCTGATCTTGTATTGATGATGATGTACAGAGGTGCCGTGAGGGATTTGGTGGAGAGAGATATGTCTAGTCCTATGCGTGGGGATTGAGAGCTTGTGTCTTGAGTTGATCTAGAGAGGTGCCCCTACCTCGCTTTATATAGATAGCCAGGTAGGGTTTACAAGAGTCCTAGTCGACTTTAAGTAGGAGTCCTTGTCTTGCGCCTCAAGTCTTGGTCTTTATGTCTTACTCCGTCATGTCGGTGTCCACGAGTGGGCCCCTGGTGGGCCGCCAGCCATGACACGCACCAGGTACCCTCACGTAGAGGAGTCGTGGGGTCACCCCCTCGTCACCGGTTGTACCAGTGGGTGTTAGTCGGTAGTACCGTCTATGTGCCGAAATGCACATAACGATTAGAATTGAGAGGGACTATAAAAGGAGGGTTTCTTCCTCCTTGTCTCTTACCTCTTGCTGCTCTCTCTTCTCCATTGACGAAAAAAGCTTCATCGAGCCCGATCTCCTTCTCTAGCCACCCAAATTTGCTGAATTACTTGGGATTGAGGTAGGAGACGCCCGAAGTCTCGTACTAGCCTGCCCGGTTGTACCGATGGGTGTTGCTCGGTAGTACCGTCTATGTGCCGAAATGCACCTAACGATTATAATTGAGATGGACTATAAAAGGATGGTTTCTTCCTCCTTGTCTCTTACCTCTTGCCGCTCTCTCTTCTCCATTGACGAAAAAAGCTTCATCGAGCCCGATCTCCTTCTCTAGCCACCCAAATTTGCTGAATTTCTTGGGATTGAGGTAGGAGACTTAGATCTACACTCTTCCATCCAAAGGAAATCGTGTTCCTCGTCCATGTTGTATTAGACCATGATACTCTTGGGACTTGCAGTCGCCGAGAGCTCGAGGCCACCGCAGAGCCACATTACATTGTGGTGAATCTTTGTGGTATTGTGGGAGTCTCCGACTTGTTGTGGAGTTTCTCCATCCTTGATTGTAAAAGTTTGTGTGTGCCTTCAAGGCACGGTTAGTGGATACACGGAACCTCGCATTGTGTGAGGGTGTGTAGCAGAATAAGGTGGTCCTGGTTGACTTCTTAGGGAGCATTGAGCCTCCACACCTCTCCAACGGAGGTGTACTTTTCGCAAGAGTAGGAACTTGGTCAAACACACCCTTTTTTCCACTTGCGGTTTTATTCCCTTTAATTTCTTGTTGCTTGCATTGCTTAACATTACATATATTGTATGCTTGCTATTGTTGTTGCTTATCATCTTGACATATAGGTTGCTCACGTAGTTGCATATCTAGACAACCTACTTTATTGTTGAGCCTTAATTTGTTACGAAAAGGTTTAAATTGTTAGTCGACATTCTGATCCTTTCACATTCCATCCTTAACCAACATAATCGAAGTGCGTTGGCAAACTTCACAAGATTTAGGATTCCCAGGCCTCAAAGTCCTTGGGACTGCATACTTGCCCCCAACCGATTTTGCACTTGCCACCAGTCACCTTGTCAGAACCATCCCAAATATAGGCATGTCTCAATCGATTAATCATCTTGAGCACCTCCATCGATAGCTTAAATGACATAAAATGGTAGATGGACATTGCCGTTAGCACGGCCTTGACCTGTGTCACATGTCCCACAACGGCTACATGTCTCCCCTTCAAGGTGCAAGATTGTTGATGGCTTTATCTTTTAAATGTTGCAAGTGTACACTCTATAATATATTGATCACAAGGGGAAGTCCAAGATACTGAATGGGAAAGGTTGAACGATATGCTGGGAAGGACTAGAGGGTGTCATCAAGGTTAGAACTCTCACACTGGATAGGTGCTCTTAGCACAGGTTGTGATCAAGACGATAGACTCTCCAAAAGAGGCAAGTGTGGCGACTAGGAATCGAATGTCCTCCACAATTGCGTACAAAAATTAAGCGTGTCGTCGGCGTAAAGTGAAGCTCAGATTCCCGTGTGACATCCACCAAGAGGGTGAACCTTTCCTTGTGTATAGCCTTGCTAAGAATATGGTGCAGTAGGTTGATTGTGAGCACGAAGAGCAAATGGGACAACGAGTCTCCTTGACAAAGACCGCTACCATGCTTGATCGGGTCCTTGGAAATCCCATAGAGGAAACCCCAACATGAAGCCGAGGAGAGGAGAGGGGATATCGATCCTTGGAAGTTCCTAGGGAAGCCATGGTGGATGAGAATTTCTATCAAATAGTCCCATCTAACGAAGTCGAAGGCCTTCTTTATGTCAAGCTTGAAGAGGAGCATGGGTGTCCCTCCTTAATATTTGTGATCTTAGTAGATTATATATTGAGTAGCTTGGATATTTGGACGTTGATCCACAGACTTGGGAAATGTAACTATAATTTAAGGAAAGCCTAGCAACTTGCTAACATTAGGCCCTGTTTGGTTCAGCTTTGTCAATCAGATTTCGGAAATCCACAGCCGAACCAAACAGGGATTCCACCAAAGAGCGAACCTTCAAACGATTTTGCCGCCGGATTTCACCAAAGCGCAGCCGGAAAATACACGTACGAGCGAACCAAAGCGCAAACCTTCGAACGATTTCTGAAAATTTGTTGCAGAAAATCGAAATCTGTCCGGGAGGTGCTTCCGATTTTCCGCAGCAAATTTTCAGAAATCCACAGCCGAACCAAACAGGGCCTTAGAGCATCTATGGTTGTACTCCTCCCCCTTATACACCTAGGCGGACAATCCGATCACTGATCGGTAAAAAACTCGATCCAGACAGCCGCCTCATACCGCCCTAAACGTCCGAGCTGACCGGCACCCCTCATATGAGGAGGTCCAGGAGCGCCCTGGCGCGTCCATCACATCGATCCCGCCCCAGCAGGCGCACTATGACATACCCCACATAAATTCGTCCACCACTCTCCATACCAAACCCCAACCACTCCACTCCAGTCCATATGCCCTCCATTCCATCGATCTTGGCATGGTGGGCATCGAATCTGACTCCGATCACTCCCGATTCGTTAATTGGGACGTCGTCCCATGCGATCCGGAAGAGGCTATGGTCGTCCGCATGGCCCTCCGTCTCTCCCGACATGTGTGCGCTCGACCGAAGTAGAAACAAGTCAGACGTGAATCCATTGTGTCGGGGCAACTGGCGCTCGAATCTGTTGGGGTTGATGGCTCAAGGTACATCTACCACGCCATCTTCGATCCTCCGGCGTATGAGGGTTACAGGGACCTCTGTGCCCGCCGTGGGAAGGAGAGGATGCAAGAGGGTGAGGCCCATCTCGCCGCCGACATGGCAGAGGCAGATGCGAAGGATGCGGCGACGCGCGAGGCCTCGGAGGAGGAAGACCTCCATGCCCACATCCTACATAAGCGGAAGTGGAGGCACACATGCGCCCTCGTTCGAGAGCAAAACCGGATGGTTCATTGGCAGGACTGCCACCTAAAAGGAGGAGAGTGACTGGTCGAACAACTCCGGCGAAGAGCAAATTCAGCTTTATCCATTTGCATTTCCGGCCGCTATTCCCGCGACAAAGCCAACAAGGGTGCCGTCAGGGGCAAGAGCAGTCGTAGATGATCTTTGTCCATAGCTAGTATGTAGATACAACATATTAATTTCTTGTAATCCAATGGCATGTAAAAATAATAGATGTGGTGCCTAGTTCTCTTGACCTCCAACAAAAGTTATTCTGCCATGTAAAAACACAGCGTAGACAGTCGTATTCCACCATTTTAAGATGGCAGGAGTAGCCCATCAACGATGAGTTCTTCGCATACAAAAGAATAGTGCATTGGCACCTAAACTTATTCCAAGCAACGCAGGCGTTGACGACACACAAAATCAAGCGCAAGGTGATTCAAGGATGCCCCCAACAATATACTCAACATGTGGTGGATCAGCCGATTCAGACAAAGTCGTAGTAGAAACAATTTATAAACTCGAGGCTCAAAATCCGAGCGCTTATGACCCACCCAAGAAGAGGCACATTTCAGCGGCCGCGCTTGAGCGACTTCTCGACGGCGTCCATCTCCTCGAGGATGCGGATGCGGCGCTTGTTGGGGATGGGCGCCGTTGGGCCGAAGCTGATGTAGTGGCCGGACACGGCGTTGAGCGCCGAGTACATGTCCCGGAACGACTGCCGCCCCAGCAGCGCCTTCTCGCGCCGGTACTTGGCCACCCACGAGTTGGACATCTCCCGCAGCTCCGTCACCGCGTCCGCCACCTTGGGGTCCGTCTTGTCCATGCTGATCGTCGACCGCACCTTCCCGATCACCTCCGTCGTCTCCGTCACGTACTCGTCGTCCGACGCCGCCCGCGCCACGCCCACGCACGGCGACAGCGCCAGAAGCAGCGCAGCTCCCACGCCGGTGCCGGCCAGGACGTCACGTCTGCTGCTCCTCGATGCTGCCGTTGCGTGGAGTGCTGTGCTGGAGCGAGCCGCTGCTGGGAGGGGCTTGGCGACGGCCGCCGCTGAAGGGGCGGTGAGCATGGCCGGAACCGGAGACGATGCTGCCCTCATCTCTATCTCTGTTCGGTGCGTTGCGCGGGTAGGAGAGGTGGAAGGAAATGTGGAAAGGGAGGCAGCGAGCTCAGCTCGACTAGTTTGATAGGTTTAGGTAGGGAAGAGGCGACACGTCGGCTTATCCTCTTATCATGACTTGTTTTCTTGTAAGGCCGTGTTTGGGTTACCAAGATTTCTTCTTGTCGACGAGGCTGCGTGGTTTTTCCAAACAACACTTTCTCCTCATTCCAACGCCCAAATGGCTTGCTACCAATTTCTCTCTACTACGGAGTAAGAATTAATAAATCAGATGAGAGAATTTATTTTTTTCCATGCAAATCACTCATACAAAAGGCAAAGGAGTCAGCAAATAGGCCGCAAACTTCCGATTCTCTCAGATAAAAATCGAAATTCACAGCAGCATTCATAGTACAGGAAATAACAAAATCCACAAACAAGGTGTAGGCACAGTAAAAGCTGGACAATAAAGATTGTTGTAAATCGGCAAATTGGATTACGTTGATTGCACATCCATGCACTATTATCCATCCTAAGTTCCAGCCTTCCGACGGCCAACTTGGGCGACAAATCCAGCCTTGATAGGAGCAACTGACCTTGACGAACCACACTGATCAAAGTAAAAAAATTATTCGGTTAGTATGGTTAAAACAGGCATCCACAAGAAAATACAGTACTAAATTGCAGCAAACTCAAATAAAAGGGCAATTTCCAACAATCCTCAGAAGTTGCATTAGTTCTCACAAGGTTGGTCAAACAATGTAGACAATAAGGTTGCAACTTATCATAGGTAGGAAACACAGGAGTCAGTAATAATATATAAAGGCAAATGTGAAGCTCAAGTTTTTTTTAGAAAACATGAACCAGTTATGGGTTACACATATACTCTTTATATTTAGGAAGGAAGTATACACCAGTGTTATTCGTTAGAATGAAAAAAAAAACACGCCATGGTAATGTGTAAGCCTCAGATGTTGTAATTATTATCACAAGGATATTAGTCAAACAATGTAGGCAATAAACTTCAACTCATCACAGGCAAGACTCCAGAGTTGTAAAACTAATATAGTAATCTTGAACTCTATGGCAACAAACATATACAAAACTGCAGAAGATTCTTAGCCCATCCTCAGAGGTTGCAGGAGTTTCTCATACAATTGGTCAAACAATGTAGGCAATACAGTTCGCAACTCATCATAGGTATGGAACACATGGATTATAGTATTTTAAATGTAGAAGTAGATAGTGCACACATAAACTAAAAACGGAATGATTTAAATGAAGGCAATGTTTCATCCTCAGAAGTTGCAGAAGTTTCTCATAAGACTGGTCAAACAATGTAGGCAATAAAGTTTGCAACTCATCATAGGTAGAAAGCTCATAAACACAACTGAATATAAACGTAGATAACACCATTTTTAGCTAGAAAAAATAAATAAGAAAAGAAATAATGCCCAAGTCTCAGATGTTGTGATGGTCAAGTTTCATGTTTTTCAGGAAGAATCAAATGGTTATACCAAAAAATGATGTTTCATCCATCCTCAGACGTTGCAGATTTTTCTCATAAGATTGATCAAACAATGTAGGCAATAAAGTTCGCCACTCATCATAGGTAGGCAGACAAGAATGACCAGCAGCAAAATCAGACATAACAACCATTTTTGGCTAGAAACAATAAATACGAAATGTATGAACTATGGTACGGAGTACTTGAATAAACCTCAGGTGTTGCAATTATTATCACAAAAATATTTGTCAAACAATGTAGGCAGTTCTGCAACTTATCATCAGCACAAATCAAGAGGTGCAAAAACTGTACACAGATCATCAATTATACAGCAAAAAAAACTAAACTCTAGGGAATTAAAATAAACGGCAATGTTTTATCCTCAGAGGTTGCAAAAGTTTCTCATAAGACTGATCAAACAATGTAGGCAATAAAGTTTACAACTCATCATAGGAAGAAAATAGAAACCCTGCTAGCACAGGAACCACTAGCAACTAATGCAAAAGTAAATAAACGCACATCAGCTCAAAACAATAAACATGAACACAGAGGACATATGATACTGCTTTTAAGCCTCAGATACTTGTAAAATTATCAGAACATGTTTGAAAAACAAGGCTGATAGATCTCCATAAGTGGCAAGCAAATATAATGACAATCACTCTGCAAAATCACTATGCTAAGCAACAGGTGAAAATATAATCCAGGAAGAAAAGGTAAGACACCATAAGCCAATAATGTCCTGATAATTATCAATAACAGTAGTTTCCAGAAGGACCCTCAAACAGTCATAAAACCAAAAGCTGTAATAATTGTAAATAAAGATGGAATGGTATTTATCTAGCACTAAAGATAAGTTCAGACGAATATACGAACTGAAGTTCCAACTGCTTAGTGAAACTAAGCGTTTGCACACAATAAAAAGGTTTGATACATTACCTGTTCACAACGAAGGAAGAACAACCGGTTTTCCTTGGAAAGGATGGTATCAGGGCTCTTGCATCCATTACATATGACATATTCATCTGAAAAGGGTAAAAATGGAGACAGGAAAAGTTAGTCCATTGAGCTTAGGTAATCAAAGCAGCTCAGAGACTAGAAGATAGAAAACTGGTGTTGTTTCTCTACATATGATCTCACGGGAAATAAGGATACTCTGTCTAACCAAGGAGAACTAGGTTATGATTAAATGAGCATTCCACAAGCAAAATAATACAAAGTCATAATTCATACACCATAGTGCCATCTTTCTGTAAGGGGCCACGAGAGTGCTAAACAGCTTATCCTAGAGAAATACATGAGATTCCCCTTAACTAGTAAGGCTTCATAGGCATCACGGTGTCATTACTTTCAGGATAAACTAACTCCCAACCTCTATTTCAAACCAGATAAAGTTTTGGTATGATTCCCATGATTCCAAAAGGTAAAACAGCCAAGCAAAATAATAACAATTCAGCCTTACAAGGCTAGAACAGAGTTAATGACTTTTTAAGAACATAGCTGCAGGCTTAAATATTTAATTCAGTACGATGCTTGCACATAAAAAGACATGACTCCTGCACTCCAGCGAAAGAGGAGCAGAGACAAGAGTGCTGAAATAATTAGGAGACTTACTGATATATCTCCTGAGTATTGCTTCAAAGTTCTTCGGAGCAAACCTTCCTTTGATAACCAACCTTTGTTGCCCATCAAGGGATCCACTTGTTCCCATCTCAGCAAGTAAAAACATCATCACATGTTCAGGTTGCCTATGCATTCTGGAAAGTAGAAATATCACTAAAATTAGCTCCCCCTGACCTTTTGTGCTTTTCAAACAAAAACAAACTAATAGATCAGAAAAATCAAATGCAATGAAAACAAAGAATCGTACGTTTTGCACAGGTCCATGAAGTTCACAAAAACTGTCTTCTTTGTGCCTTCCCTAAGCACTTGAGGGGGCCTCATAACTGTTCTTCGTCTATCACCAGCAAGATCTGGATTATTCTCACGTAGGATATTGAAGACCCTGCCAAGCAGCTGTAACCAAACAATTTGATGATCATCACCCAATATGTGGGCTATACACGGATACCATCTACTGAATAAACAACATACAATTAACTAAATCAATAAGTACATAGGGCAAAAATACGACGCTTCTGAATATGCACTGTAAAGCAGCTGAGGGTGATGATGGGAGAAGGTACAGCCCTACTACTTTGATTTACAGAAGATCTTTATGTTCGCTTGTTCATAAAATAAACGGTCTGTCATTTGTCAACATTCAATAATAGGATAACAAAATGTGAAACAGACATAAGTATTAATTACCTCTTCGTATTTGTAATCTCTATCAGTTCCTTCCCACGGGTATTGGGTTGTTCCTCCGCCCAGCACAATTCCTTCCCCTTGTTCATCCTCTCCAACCTGATCATCTGGAGAACACATACATGCTCAGAACACAGCGGCAGATGCATTGACAGAAAATTAAACTACTGAATCTCGATATATTTACCAAGAGTGTCTTCACCATCTCCAGCCTCAACAAGTGATGGATCAAGTTCCACCTGAAATTTGAGCACCGGTGAATTAGAGCAAATAGCAAAAGAAACCATTGTCCTAGAAAGTACTTGCAACCAAGTACTGTCAGGGTATTGCGGTGGATTATGGCATTAGCATCTCATTTGGTTCAACCCACCTTTTGACACATGAATATTATTGCACTCCAAAACATATGAGATGTGTGAGATAGGAGAACGGGATACATAATTTGTATGTGATACAAAATAGAATAATAGAGATTAAACAACTCCTTGAAACAGCACATAAAAAATAAACACAGCCTAAGGAACTCACAAGCTTCTTTTTCTTCTTCTTCATTCCTGCGAAGCTTGACTCGCCAGACTCAGCGACTGAAAATAATGCAGAAACTTTAACAAGATTGGCCAGCAGATCATGAAATCGTTTTTTGTAGATACTACACGGACCTGACAAGCTCTCTGTCTTCTCTGCCAACTTATCAATCTCATCAGCTGGATCTTGGATCACAACCTTCTTCTTCTTCTTCTTCTTGGTTGGATCAAAAGGTGCAATCTACAAAACATCACTAACATAATCAATTTAAGTGTCCACAAGACAGGGAAAATAGAAGCATGGCATGACAAATGTATGAAACATTAACAAGCAGGAAATACAACTATTCCAAAACCATTTTTTTGGGTCAATCTGATCGCCAAATCTACTTGCAGATATATGCAGGTGTTAAGAGCTCAAATGTCCTACCAAATCATGCACTGCTGTTCAACGCTACATGGGCGTCAAATGCTATGCTTAATTAACTGTAACTAGGGGTGCAGAGCGGCGTCCTGCATATGCCCGCCAGAGTACTGAGTTAGCACAATTTAAGCTAACACCACTACAGCTGGCTATAACAAACTTTGTCTAATCTTGAATACAAAGTGGGTCGGTTCGGGCACCGCCTTGCATCCCTAATTGTAACTCACTCGTACGTGAAACAAATCAGAACATTCATCAGGAGTTAATAATTTGGTTTTGTATTCCTGCCCGTGCCCGGTGGAAAGAACCATGCCGAGCCCTTGCATCTGACTGCACATGACACAACAACTAGACCTGTCCCTTGAATGGGGCAACTTAATTCACTGCTGCAGATTAGACGCCTTCGACGAAAGCACACAAATCGACAACACATCGCCACCATCGCCTCGGATTCATAAACAAAACAAACAACGAGCACGAAACTCATCTATCCGTGCCCAACCCATTCACCGTCCAAACCAAAGACGAATCTGCCGAAACAGATGTGCGGAGCAAAAGGGATAAGAGAGCGTTTCACCTCGGTTGCCTCCTCCTTCCTCTCCATCTGCTCCTCGTCCGCCATGGTGACGCTGGCCTCCTTCACCTCCTCTTCTGCTGGCGGCGGGGCGGCTGGAAACCTAGACGAGAACGCAGGAACCGGATCAGATCGGGTTGGGTGGAAGAGAGACGGAATTTCGGGTGAAAGGGTTTCGAACTCTTACAGCGAGAGCGAGAGGCGACGGCGGCGGGGCTCCGGGTAGGGTTTCAGTCGTCCAGAGCTCTTAACTTTCTTTCTCTCTCTCTCCCCCTTCTTTTGCCAGGTGTTTATCTCAGACGAGACACGATGGGCCGTATTTGTAGACACGCACAAACGGAACTAGCTAGGGCCTTGGCCTACTTTTTCTTCTTCTTCTTCGTTCTGGTCATATGGGCCGGCACGGGAGCACGAGTGCACGACGACCCTCATGGTGGTGGCACGCTCTTAGTGCGCTATCTCAAAAAAAAAACGCTCGTAGTGCATGAGTGTTGGGTCAGCAAGCCGATCAACCTGTGGATCAGTTGTTTAGAGTTGCTTAGAAAGACAGTGGTATCCTCAGCCCACCAGAGTTTAAATTCTAGATTTGATATTGGTGTCGCATTTTTTTCAGTGGTATGAGATGTTTTCGTCGAAGACGAGGTGGTGACTTCGTTAATCTTAAGATGATGTGTCGGCTCAGTATTGCGAAGATGCTCATAAGGCAGGGTGTGCGTGTGTACATTCATAGGGATGAGTGTATACTCGTGTATGTGAGCATCCGTGTTGTATTGTGTTCTCTAAAAAAATACGTCAATGCAAACGGACGCACTTGTCTGATTTCTGTCTGCGAACAATTGTCCGCGTGTGTCCGCGACTTCCTGGACGCGTCGGCCAACGCGTAGTCGCATTTCGTCCGCGTCAACAAAAGTGTAAATTTCATTCGATGCCAAGGGCCAGCGCGCCATATAAATGCTTTACAAACATGTGAACGCATTGGTATGGATGCTTTGGCCCTTTTTGTGATCTTGCTTGTTGCGTGAGCTCATCGATGAATGACAATGGCTCGTCACCAATGTCAACACCATCATCGGCGCGCCACTCATCTTTAGCGACGGGGCCATCCATGACATCATCATCGTACACAAAGCAATATGCGTCGACGTCGACGTCCGCGTCTGCGCCTACACAAAGCAATAGGCGTCGACGTCGACGTCTGCATCTGCGCCTACACAAAGCAATAGGCGTCGACGTCGGCGCCCATCTCCTCATCTTACGGGAAGGCACGGCCGTCCTGGCTTTGGGTCTCGTCCAGATCGATGGCGGGAGGGCCACCCTCAAATATGATCTAGTCCATCAGCATCGCGGCGTAGCTGCTGATCGCACCGTCGTCCTCGGGCGCTGGCATTCCGTCGAACAACTTGCGGGGAGGCGGCAACATGTTGATGGAGAACTCCCTTGGGCGCTTCCTCCCCGCCTTGGAGCCACTGCTCTCGTCGCCAACAGGCTCGGCGTTGAGGTCGACGTCGATGGCGCACATTGGAGGGGGTATCATCGTCGCCGGTGCCTTCATCATCACCTCCGACGAGGTGTCAAGCGTCGTGGTCGACAAGCTCGACGCCACGGGCGTGGTCGCGGTGTCCACGGGCGCTGGGACGAGCCCGTGCCACTACTGACCGCCATGGCTGCAGCGGCCGCGGCCATGATTGCGGGGTCGCGGACGTATCCCGCCATGAATAGAGCTCGCGTCGCCGCTTTTTGCGCGATGACGTCCTTCTCGCGCTCCATGGCGTCTTCCTTGGCTTTCGCGGTGATGCCTTTCGCGGCGGCCTCGGCTTTGGCGGCGGCCGCGTTTTTGCGACGGTCGGCTCTTTTGGCCGACGCCAAGGCCCTGCTCCATGTCGCCTCCGCCGGCGTCACCTCCTTCTTGGGTTTCTTTGGGCGCTGCAGACCGACTGGAGCGGCCGCCGCAAAGACGGTGGGCTCGGAGGGGGCGGCGCCGGCGCCGACGCTAAGATTTGGCTCACTCTCCATGCTAGAGCGCGGGAAGCTTTGGGGGAATGGAGGGAAATGTGGCGTGGGAAGCTTTTGTTCGCGCCGACACAAACGGACGAAATCGGACAAAAAACGGACAAATGCGTCAGCACGTTGGAGTTGCCCTTAAAGGCTTGTCCACCCAGGACAGAGCTCGTCAGGGCCTCGACGGTAACAAGGACAACAAACCAGACAGAAACCACCACCGATTCGATTTGTGAAAATTCATGTTGATGGGTCCAGAACAACGTTAGGGGATCTGCAGCAGCAATTGTTAGAGATTCTGTGGGGAACTATTTTGGAAGTTCAAGCTTGGTAATCGAAAAGGCTCTCCGACCACGTGATTCTGGAAGCTTTAGCATGCCGAGAAGGAGTGGTACTGGCGGAGGATCTTGGGATCAATAGTTTCATTATTGCATGTGACTCAAAACATGTAGTGGATGACATTTTATGTGAAAACAGTGGGATTTTTTTTTCCATTGCAAAGGAGATTGTCCAGACGATGCCAAATCAAGATTGTAAGATCATCTTTGAAGGGCGGAAATCAAATAACGAGGCACATTCGTTAGCAAGGTTTCTTTATCTCTCCAACAGGGGCGCCATGTGTGGCTTCTTCAACCTCATGATACTGTAACCATCCCACAGTTTGTGGGTTATCGTGAATAAAGTTTATTTTCAGGCTAAAAAACGAGTGTTGAAGGCTATATATTTTCCTAATGTGTCGCTGATGGAAGACACCCAAGGCAATCACCCCAATCAGATATGGCGGGCCATACTAGAAGGGTGTGATGCTCTTTCTAATGACCTTAGGGCAACAAATGAAGGTTTGGACAGATAATTGGCTTCCCCGTGATAACAACTTGAAACTGTTTGCTAGTTTATCAGGCTTTGGACTGATCTGGGTGTCAGATCTCATTGATAGTTCAAACGGGCGCTGGAACATGGAACTTTTGCAACAATGTTTTCTCCCAACAGATATTGAGATTATTTCGGGGCTCCCATTAAGTACGACACCATTTGACGACCACTGGGCTTGGATTTATGAGAGAAAGGGGGATTTTCCGTGAGGTCTTCTTATAGATTACTATCATAACTTAAGAAGGCTAATGATGATCTGCTAGCGAGAAGGGTGTCAAACTTCAAAAAGAAGAAGGACGAACTAGGATGGTCTTCTCTCTAGCTAGTGAATACCCCATAAAAGATTAAGAATTTCCTTTGGTGACTTGCAAGGCTTTCACTGCCCTCAGAGGATGTGCAAAAGAAGAGAAATATGAGTACCACTGAAAACTGCAGCCTATGTGGTGTAGCTGATTCCTGGAGGCACTCACTACTGGAGTGTTCGATGAGCAGGTGTGTATGGTCACTGGCTGAGGAAGAGATGGTCGAAGTGAGTGTTCAGATTCAAGAACCCAGCCCAAAACTGTGGCTATTCCATGCAAGAGAGGCTCAAACTCTTGTGCGGTTTTCTATCACCCTATGTGCGATTTGGATGGCTGGCTGTAAGGCGATTCATGAAGAAATATATCAATCTCCTTTTGCTATGAATGCATTCATTGACAGCTTTGTCTCGGAGGTGCAACTGATCAATGCTAAGACCAAGCCTCTTCTTCCGCCGATTAGTGCTACGGCTTCTAGTTCAAGGGTAATGGCCAGAAATTCATCATCGCATGCTATTTTCCTTTCTTGGGGGTGAATATGTCGGGAGCGATTAAAATCAAAGTGGACGGAGGTTTCTCGCTCGTTGGTAAACTGGCGCGGCAGCAACAGTTTGCAAAACTAACCAAGGTGAATACCTCACATCGCCTGCCTTGGTTCCACAGGGATCATCAAACCCAACAACACTAGAAGCTATCGCATGCGCGCGGAGAGGCTCAAGCTCTAGCTGAAGATTTGGGATTGCAAAACATCATTATTTACAGTGATCTAAGCCCATCATCAGTGACATCGACGAAGGAAGGGGAGACCACCATGGAATCATCATCAACGAAATTCTATCAAGAGCGTCGAATTTCAATTCTTGTCATTTCATGTTTGAGAATGGGTCTATCATGGCAAGCTAGCACTAGATCATATGGATAGACATATGTACAACAATAAAAGGCTTACTACTCTCGTGCCCCTCCTTCCTTAGTTGTGCTTAGCTTTGCCCCTCCCATTTGATGATGCTCTCTTTTCCCCTTCTCTAGTTAGTCGACCCTAAAAAATGTACAAAACAACGCCTTTGTCGTCGGGTCAGACAAGTTGACCATTACCTGCATGGAAGAAGGGCCCATGACTCGGTGACCCCGGAATATACTTAACAAGACATTCAGTGATCGGACGCTTAAGAGAAACAGAGTTAGACATTGGAATAAACTTAACAATACATTTAGTGATTTGTTCATCACTAATATAGAGCGAACTGACACACTTACATTAGTACTTATGCGCTTAGGCGCTACATAAGAGGTTCGGCCGGACCGGCGCCGATGACGACAACAAATAGTCGGCTACTTGTCTTCGTCTTCCTTTTCCCCCGAGATGGCGGGCGCCGTACATAGAGTGTCAGCCCTCTTCCACTTTCAGGTTGCAGCCTCTTCTTGCGTTGCCCGACGCAGGACGACATCTGCCTGCTCAGTGGAGAAGGAAGAGGCTACCACCGCCTGGCCAATCTGTTGCTCCGCCACGCGCGGGGCTTCCTCAGCCTGCGCCGTAAGTACGACGGCTTCGTACGCTGCTGTAGGGATTTCTGGAGCGGGCATTTCGACCGCCTCCTCCTCATAGGCTTCCTCCTACATAAGCTCCCTTCAGTTAAGGGATAGCTCGGGCATCGTGGGCTCGAGCTCAGAGAAGTAGAGGAAAGATCCACCGGCGCCTGATGAACAGTCGACCGACCTTCTACGACCGGTTTGGAGCTAGCAACTGCCCTGGTGCAAGCGAGGTGTTCGATCCTGGGGCCACTATGAGGCTCTTTTTGGATGTTTCTTCGTATGCATGAGAAAACGTCTCCTGTAAAATTTCAGGTTGTTTTGGGAATATTTCCTGTGTAACTTTTCTGAAATAAAAAGACATTAGAAAACAAGAAGTAGCACTGGCATATTGTCAGTAGGTTAGTTCCAGAAAATGCCTAAAAATGATATAAAACTATGCTGAAAACATGTAGCAATGGCGCAAAACAAGCATGAAACAAGCAAAAATTATAGATGCATTTTGGATGTATCAGCATCCCCAGGCTTAACTCATGATCTTCCTCGAGTAGGTAAATGATAACAAAGATAATTTTGTAGGTGACGTACTACTGATGCGCGAGAGATGATAATGGTTTCTCGCCCTTCGTTGGTTACCCAAGTGGAAGGTGAGATGTAGAATAGCAGCAAATTTCCCTTAGCAAAGATACCAAGGTTTAGATTGTCTCCAGTAGGACTCCGATAACTACAAGTAGGTGGTAAAGCGAGCAACACGCCGTTTTGAGATATTGCTCCCTTAACCTGGACCTGCACACACAACACGTAACTTTGCTCCCAATGAAGTTCAGAGAGGTTGTCAATCTCTCCGGCCTTATTGTTTACAAAGGATCAAATGCAAGGGATAAAGGATAATAGTGACTTCAACTAGAAAGTAAAAGCAAGAAGTAAATAGAGGGTGTAAATAGTAGTGGAAATACGGACCGGGGTCCCATGATGTTCACTAGTGACGTCTCTCTCCCAAAAGACGATAAAACTGTATGTGAGGTAAACAAATCACAACTGGGCAATTGACATGATTACGGGCGCAAACCAATGCTAACTATGCTACAAAGAAAGGAAGAGGCTCAAAAGCATTGGCGGTACGCCAAGATAAGTAGACCGAAATCCATATGCATCTACTACTAATCATCCACCTTGAGATATCTATCCAGAACATCTCGCTGGTATTAAGTTGCGAGCCCCACCCAAAGTGTAAACCCAAAGCAACCGACAACTGTATTAAAGAACTTTGCATAAAGTAAACAATCCTTGCAGCCGCGGTTACAAGCATCGTTGTTTGCCCCCTTGTGGCAACAACACATCCCCTAGACTCATGTTTCTCTCACTCAAGCTAGTCATCAGGGGGCATGAACCCACAATCAAGCATAACACTCCCTCTTGGAGTCACTACCTACTACTTGGACAAAGCAATAACCAACAACGGAGAACATGCAAGGATTACTCAAGAACAAAAATATAAAAGAGAAGAACCAAATATGTTACTCAATCACAATCTGAACATAGTCTCATAATCCATCAGATCCCAACAAACTCAGCATAGCAACAGCAGAAAGAATTACATATGTGCCTTGATCATGTAGGGCATCTCACAAGGTCTAATCCATGAAGAACAAAGAGGGGAGGAGAACATCACATATCTACTGATCATGGACCCATGGTCCAAGGTGGACTACTCACGGATCATCCGGGAAGAGGTCTTCTGGCGCTCCCGATCTTGGAAGCGCGGTGGCGGCGGAACAGAGGCGGTATCGCGAAAAAGGGTTCTGTCTTGGGGGGTTTCGGGTCGAGAGGTAAATATAGGCGAAGGGGGGCAGCCAGGGGGGCACCAGGGGGCCAGGCGGCCCCCTGGCGCGACCCCACCCTAGGGCGCGCCGGGAGGGCGCCTGGGGGCCTGGTGGGTCCCCTCTCCCCCACTTCGGCACTCTAGAAGGTTCCCGTACGCTGATTTTTGATTGAATTTTTCTGGAATTTTTGGAGCATTTTTAATACGGGGGGAACCTAAAATAAAAAGACAACAGAAAATAGGAACTGACACTGGGGTGCACTGAGTTAATAGGTTAGTCCAAATATGATCAAAAGTGTATGAAAGTGTATCTGAGACATAACAATATCACACAAAACATGCATGTAGCAAGCAGAAATTATAGATACGTTTGGGACGTATCTACATCCCCAAGCTTAATTCCTGCTCGTCCTCGAGTAGTTAATGATAACAAGCATAATTTCTGTGGTGACATGCTACTAACCATATAAGAACTTTTAAGTAAAGCAAACAAGGCATGTAATTCAATTCAAGTCATAACAAGCAAGAGTCTATATTAGCATTGAAATAAGCAATATATGAACATAAAGGTGCAAGAGATCTCGCTGTCCGTGACTCGAATGTCTCCAGATGATGTTTGCGTGCAAGAAGTGGGAGATGGGAATACGAGAGAGAAAAATATTTAGTTGTTGAGAAGTCAATCTACTAAAATTTCACACTTAGTCTTCTTTGGAATCTTATCTTGACTCGTCTCCAGACCACTAGCCAGGTACAAGTCAATTTGATCCACTCCATTTCGATATTTTGATCACTCATGCAATGGATGAGCGTAAGCACGAGAGTTGACACTTAGGATGGAAAAGAGAGAGATAGAGTGGAGGAGGAAGACAAAAAAGGATGTGAAAGGCTCACATCAATGAGGACAATCATAGGCGAGAGAAAGCGAAATGATAGATATGATGTGAGGAGTAGGGATTGCCATGCAACGGATGCACATACGAGCTAAGAAAAGCTCTCCATTGGAACTAGTGGGGGTGCATCCAACTTGCTCGCTCAAGAAGACCTAGAGCTCATTTGAGGAGGCTCATCATTGGAATATACAAGCCAAGTTCTATAGTGTGAAGGTCCCCTCATAGCTATATGCATATATGATCATTGATACGTCCCAAACGTATCTATAATTTCTGCTTGCTCCATGCATGATTTGTGTGACTTTGCCGTGTTTCTTTTGATCATATTTTGACTAAGCTATTAACTCAGTGCACCCAGTTGCCAGTTCCTGTTTTCTGCTGTTTTTATATTTCAGGTTTTCCGGCCATTAAAAGTGCCAAATAAATCCCGGAAAAATTATATAAAAAATCAACGTCCCGGAAGCTTCCCTGACGGGGATCAACCCCGGAAAATCCCATGGTCAGGGACCCTGGGTTAGTCATGAGAGGCACAGGTTGGACGATAGCTCGTCGGCAAACATGAGGACACGTTCCTGCTCGATATTATTGATGAGGGAGATGCGATTACAGTGGATGCCGAGGCTAGAGCGCTCAAGGCTAGGGTTACAAACGATATTGCATGCCTTTGGCGTCGCCCCTCCTAGCCCTTATATACTGGGCTAGGTATCGGGGAGTTCATCTTCGTTTACAGGTAAGCTTTCCTAACCCTAGCTTGCTCCGTACGACAGGTCTTTGCACCTTCCTTGCGAGTCGCAGACTCCTACGTCGGTGCCAATTAGCGGGCCAAGGTTGTATCTTCGAGGGCCTTCTGTCTTCAGGGACACCAGGTAGGCTTATCCGTAGGAGTCGTGGGGTCAACCCCTCGTCAGTAGCCCCCGAGTGCCTGCGGGACTCGAAGAGTCGCGCAGGGACTCGAGTACATCCATTTGTCGGTCGTTTGTATGTGCGGTACAACCGCGGGTCGCTGGCAGTCTGGTGGCCATGACAAAACCTGTTTCGAGGGATGCTAAGCTGAAAGGGCCCAAGGAGCCGACTGGTCGAGCCTTGGTGAATTGCGCTAGTGGCAAATACCGCAGTAGCCCAATAAAACCCACGTCCCTCGACGTGAGCTTGGAACACTGGTGTCGAGCAAAAGTCCTGCCGCTTCAGGTATTACGGTGTTCATTTGCCGCCAGTAATGTGCATAGCCTAAGGCGCGTCCGCCCGGCTTTTTCTATCATGCGCAGCGCATGGAAAAGGTTGGGAGTGAAATCGCTCTTCGGCAAGTCCCAGCCCGGCCGAACTTCACAGCGGGGTCTTACCTACACGCGAATCTTGCGTGGCATATGGGCACAGTGTGTCGTGTTCCAGGAATGTGTATTTTTGAGGTGCGGAGCCTAATAGTATTGCACCCGCTTGGAACAAAACATCAAGCGAGCTGTTCACTTATTCACCCGCGGAGCTTGTTTCGAGTGCTCTGGCAAGGGGTTCTTCGCGAGTGGTCACTCGAATGTCGTTTCGGATCTTGAGGTGAGGGAGCACCTGAGACTCTTAGCGCCGTATGATCTTGGCGAATGCATGTTTGTCTTATGTCAGGTTGAGGGAGCACCCGAGACTCTCGTGAGTGCGAGTGGTCACTCGAGCACATTGCTGACTTTTAGGCGCCTGCTCACCTGAGGCTCGTTTTGAGTGGGTACGCTCCAGATGGGAGTTTAAATATATTTGAAAAATGTGTTTAAGAAATCATTCTTGATGTCTGTTGGTATTCTTCGCCGCTTGTCAGGATAACGATGCCTCTGTTTGATGGCTGTCAGGGATGCTCCGCCAGTGAACCGTCACGTCTTCATGACCGGTCATAATGATGACCGCTGTGGCGTGCGGCAGGTGCTGGTTGAGTTTCCGATACGCGCGTTTCGACGCGTCTCACGCACAGTGCGTTCCGTGGGAAAGCATCTTGGTCTTGGAATCTGAGACGTCTGCGACGTTTGGTCTTTGAATTAATTGCTGCTGTCGTCTTGGCTTCTTTGTGCTGGGGGATTTTGGTTCTATAAGCCTTTCTCTTCCACAACGTTTCGCCTCTATCTAGCTTGCTGCTTTGCCTCTTCCTTCTTCTCTTCTTCCTCTCATGGCTCCCAGGCGAGGTGCTGGCCGTGGCCGTGGTGGCCGTACACCACGCTCATGCCGTGGTGGTCGCCATGGTACGACGCCAATGCCTTCCTCCTCTCCCTTGGAGGAGGGATTCTGGCGCTATGATTTCCTTTTACGCGTTCGTGGTCAGAGCGCCAATCGCGTTCTTCTTCCCTCTGCTTTTTCCGCCATTGCCTCTGAACGTGGCTTAGATGGCTTGCTTCTGCATCTTCAAGGGAGCCGTCGATCTCCTTCTTATGTTGACTTGGAGGTTGATAGCTGCCGCTTGATTTTTCTTGGCTCTGGTTGGAGTTTGTTTGCTCGGCGGTTGAATTTGCGAGATGGCGATATGTTCAGCTGTCGTTTTGACGGCGAAAGCACTATCACTGTCCGCGCGTTCGACCCGAGCGGCAACAACATGGATCCGCACTGGCATGAGTCGAGCAGTGACAGCTCCACAAGGTCGAGGAGTCCTACGCCTGCATCTTCTATAGCTCCGTCTTCTGGCGACTCCTCAGGTGGTGATGCCGTCTCCATCAGCTCCGAAGAGGACATCGACGTCAAGCCGTCGATCAAGCGGGCGCGCCTAGCGACCTTGCAGAACTGGGGGCGGCCTCATCTTCGCCGACAACTCGGAGAAGAGGTTGTGCAGCCGGAGAAGAAGGCGTGCAGCTGCAGCTGGAGAAGAAGCTGGTGGAGCAGGAGAAGAAGCTGGTGGAGCATCGACAAATAAGTCGAGCTTCACCCTTTTGTTATGTCATTGACATCCTCTGCTAGCTTCCTTTTTTCCTTTATCTGTGGTGATGCCCTTGTACTAGAGTTGATTACCCCTCATGGGCACACATGTAAAAGTCTTCATTCCTTGGGTAATTCCCTCTTGTAACAGGAGCTGCCTTCTATCCAAATGTAGTTGAGTCCTTTTATACCTTTATGGTTGAATTCAAGCTGTGGTTGAGATCTTGCAGTAAACTGTGTTTTCGACTCCTGTGATGCACTGTCTTCGACTCCTTCTGGTAGCACAGAATGTCTTCGATGCCATGTGATAGCGCGAAATGTCTTCGACTCCATCTGATAGCGTGAAATGTCTTCGATTCCATCTGATAGCGCAAAATTTCTTGGACTCCATCTGATAGCGTGAAATGTCTTCGATTCCTCCCGTGATGCACTGACTTTAACTTTCTAGTGTGTTCTATCGGATGCGCGGCAGCGCTCCCGATGGGAGTAGCCCCCGAGGCTACGTTTGAGTTGTAGAGTCAAACGTAGGCTTAAAACTTTGCGTATTTCCTCGCGGTTCAACTCTGGAGTAGTCCCCGAGTCTTGGTTGTTTGTCGTCCGGGTGAAGACTTGAAGATTGCTAACTTGGTGTTTTTGAATAGGACCGTAGCGTGTCTCGGGGAATGCTTATGCCTGAGCCCCCTAGTTTTTAAGGTGAGCTCGCGTAGGTGGCGATAGCGTCTCTCGGGGGGATTTTGTGCTTAAGCCCCCGAGTGCTTTGGTTAAGATCGCGTAAGCGATGATAGCGTCTCTTGGGGGGATTTTATGCTTAAGCCCCCAAGTGCTTTGGCGAAGATCGCTTAAGTGGCGATAGCGTCTCTCAGGGGGATTTTATGCTTAAGCCCCTGAGTGCTTTGGCGAAGATCGCTTAAGTGGCGATAGCGTCTCTCAGGGGGATTTTATGCTTAAGCCCCTGATTGCTTTGGTTAAGATCGCTTAAGTGGCGATAACGTCTCTCAGGGGGATTTTATGCTTAAGCCCCCGAGTGCTTTGGTTAAGATCGCTTGAGTGGCGATAGCGTCTCTCGGGGGGATTTTATGCTTAAGCCCCGAGTGCTTTGGTTAAGATCGCGTAGGCGATGATAGTGTCTCTCGGGGGGAGTGTGTGCTCGAGCCCTCGAGTGCTTTGGTTAAGATCACTTGAGTGGCGATAGCGTCTCTCGGGTCGAACCAATGTTCGCGAGTTCGTCAGCTTCTGTGTTGTTGGCCCTGGTGATGTAGTTGAGCTCGCAACCATCGAAACTTCCTTCGAGTGCGTTGTAGAGCTTCTGGTAGGCCGCCATGTTGTCGGCTATTGCGTCGCAGTTTCTCATCGTCTGTTGGACGACGAGATTGGAGTCCCCGTAGATTATGAGGCGAGTGGCTCCGCACGTTTTTGCCATGCGCATGCCATGGAGGAGTGCCTCCTATTCTGCTTTGTTGTTGGAGGCGTGACTGAAGTTGATCTGGAGGACATATTTTAGTTCTGTTCCTTTAGGGGAGATGAGCACAACTCCTGCCCCGGCTCCTTGTTGTCTCTTGGACCCATCGAAGAACATTGACCATGAATTTGATACGTCTGGGGGGCCTGGTGTCTGAACCTTCGTCCACTCGACCAGGAAATCTGGGAGTACTTGGGCTTTGATGGCTGTTGGGTGTTTGAACTGCAGGTCCCGTGGGCTGAGCTCAATGTTCCACTTGGCGACTCGTCCAGTCGCTCCAGGGTTATTGAGTATGTCAGCGAGTGGTGCGCTGCTCACAATTGTGATAGGGTGCTCGTCGAAGTACTGGGGCACCTTTCTTGAGGTCATGATGACGACCAGTAGTAGCTTCTGATAATGCGGTTACCGCTGCTGGGATTTGGTCAGGAGCATGCTGAGGTAGTAGATTGGTCTCTGGATGCTCTGGACCTTTCCCTCTTCTGTGCGTTCGACAACGAGCGCTGTGCTTACTACACTGTTGCGTGCTGCCACGTAGAGGTATAGCTTCTCTCGTTCCTTGGGTACCGCCAGGATTGGTGGGGTCGAGAGTGTCTTTTTCAGGTCCGCGAATGCTTGGCGGGCTTCCTCCATCCACTCGAATTTCTCTCCTTTCCTGAGCAGCTGATAGAAAGGCAGCGTGCGTTCTCCCAACCTGCTGATGAAGCGGCTTAGGGCTGCGAGTCTTCCAGTGAGCTGCTGTACTCCTTTGACGTCGGTTGGTTCTTGCATTCGGGCGATGGCTTGGAATTTCTCAGGGTTTGCCTCGATTCCTCGGGCAGAGACCATATAGCCGAGCAGCTTCCCCGCCGGTACGCCGAATGCGCACTTCTTTGGGTTGAGTTTGATTCTGTATTTGTTGAGCGCTGCGAAGGTTTCGCGTAGGTCGTCGAGTAGTGTGGCTGCTTTTTAGGTCTTGATGACGATGTCGTCCACATAGACTTGCACATTTCTTCCGATTTGCTCTTTCAGGCAGGCCTGCATCATTCGCTGGTATGTGGCGCCTGCGTTCTTGAGCCCGAAGGGCATGGTCCTGTAGCAGAATACGCCATAGGGGGTGATGAACGATGTGTGCTCTTCGTCTTCTTCCTTCATCCTGATCTGGTAGTATCCTGAGTAGGCATCAAGAAAGGAGAGTACATCGCACCCTGCTGTTGAGTCGATTATCTGATCGATTCTAGGCAGGGGGAAGTGGTCCTTCGGGCAATGCTTGTTGACTGGTCCGTAGTCGACACACATGCGCAGCACGTTCGTGTCTTTCTTGGGCACCAGCACTGGGTTGGCTATCCAGGTGGCTTTCTTCGTTTCTCGGATGAACTGGGCGTCGAGTAACCGGTTGACTTCCTCTCCATTTGCTCTGCGCTTGGGCTCCGAGAATCGTCTCAGAGCTTGCTTCACCGGCTTCGTGTTTTGCTTGATGTGTAGGGCGTGCTCCGCGAATTCGCGTGGTATTCCAGGCATGTCGGCTGGGCACCAGGCGAATATTTCCCACTCATCTCGAAGGAAAGCGACGAGAGCCGTCGCCTGCTCCTCTGGTAGGTGGGCGTACACGCGGACTGTTTTGTCCGGGTCCGTCGGGTGCACTTGGTGAGTGACTGTGTCGCTGTCGATGCTGAAGTCGCGTCCGTACTCCTTAGATTCGCTTCGGCTCACCAATGGGAAGGTACTCTTGTCTGTCACCATGACTATTTCTCTGAGTTCTTGTTCGGCTCCGAATGTGTCGGAGATTTTGTGAAAGTCACGGTCACATTGATCTGATTTGATGAAGCTTCCGTTGATCGTGAGGACTCCCGTTGATCCTGGCATCTTGAGCTTGAGGTAGGCGTAGTGTGGAACCGTCATGAACTGCGCGAATGCTGGCCGTCCCAATATGGCGTGATACTGCGATTGCCAGTCGAGTACTTCGAACTCGAGGACGTGCTTTGCGAAGCTGCGTCGGTTGCCGAAGACAACTTCAAGTTCGACGACTCCGAGGGATGTGGCTGCTTCTCCTGGGACTACCCCGTGTAACACGGTGCTCGATTTCTTCCATACTGATCGTGGGATCAACATCTTTTGCAGGGTGCTGGCGAAGATGATATTCATGCTGTTGCCTCCGTCCATGAAGACCCTATCCATGTCGTACCCTCCGATTTGTGCATCGAGCACCAGGGGCGCGTGCCCCGGTCTTGGGACTGCGGGTGGATTGTCGTCCTGTGAGAACGTGATGCTGGTCTCCGCATCATGTAGCTGGTAGACTTCGACTATATTTATGCTCTCGGCTGCTCTAGCTTGCAGGGTGTAGGCGTCGCGTTGTGCTTGCGTCACCCTTCCCTCTTGGATCATGAGCGCCTGTCCTTGCAGCGGGTTGTGACGTCCTTCCGGGCTTGAGGGCGGTGATTGTTCGGGTCGCCGGTTGCGCTTGTTTTCTTTCTGCTTCTCCTTCTTGAGGTCGTCGGCTAGCTCCTTGAACAGGTGGTAGTCTCCCAAAGTGTGACCTGACCTGACGCGTCCCCATTCATCCTCGAAGTTGTGGATCGTGCAGGGTCCTGCTAGCTGCTCTCTAATCGTGAGTTTGCTAGATCCGGCGTGCCTCTTCCTTCTTGAGATTCTGAATATTTGCTCGTGATCCTCCGGGTGTTCGGGGAAGCGAGGGTCGGTTTCGATTCCTCGACTCATATCTTGGTTCTTGATGAGGTTGGCGAATTCATCTGGCCTTCGATCTGGGTCATAGTACTCGCCCACCGGTGTCTCGGAGTCGCTGTCCTGGCTGGCGGCAGGTGCTCGTGCGACGGCGTGTCGTCGAGTGGCCGTCGGTTGCACGGCTGCGTGACGTGGCTCGTTCAGTGGGGCCTCGCCGTAGATCTCCCGTGCGTGCCTTTTGGGTCGTCGATTCCTTCTTCCTTGGCGATGGTTCTGCTGATCGCTGGTTTCGATCTCGTAGTCATCGTCTTGATGTGCGGCGGGTGCCCGAGCGGCGGTGGGTTGTCGAAATATTTGCGAGTCCTCCGATGCGCGTCGCGGTTCGTCGAGTGGAATTCCTTTGTAGAGGCCTCTCGCCGTTCTTCTGGGTCGTCTATTCCTTCGCTGCTGACGCTGCACTTGGCCGTTACCGTAGTATTGGTCCTGGCACAGCTGTAGCTCGAGCGATATTGATGGGGTGGCAGAGATGTTGGCCGTGATCTTGAATCCTTCGAGTGGGCTAGATCTGGTCCTTGCCTTTGAGTTGTGGCTTGCTGAAGACGGACCGCCGAGATCGTGATCCCAACCTGTGTAGTTCCCACAGACGGCGCCAATTGACGGGGATCAACCCCGACAAATCCCATGGTTAGGGACCCTGGGTTAGTCATGAGAGGCACAGGTTGGACGATAGCTCGTCGGCAAACAGGAGGACACGTTCCTGCTCGATATTATTGATGAGGGAGATGCGATTACAGTGGATGCCGAGGCTAGAGCGCTCAAGGCTAGGGTTACAGACGATATTGGATGCCTTTGGCGTCGCCCCTCCTAGCCCTTATATACTGGGCTAGGTCTCGGGGAGTTCATCTTTGTTTACATGTAAGCTTTCCTAACCCTAGCTTGCTCCGTACGACAGGTCTTCGCACCTTCCTTGTGAGTCGCAGACTCCTACGTCGGTGCCAATTAGCGGGCCAAGGCTGTATCTTCGTGGGCCCTCTGTCTTCAGGGACACCAGGTAGGCTTATCCGTAGGAGTCGTGGGGTCAACCCCTCGTCAATGACCAGTAGCTATGTGATGTTCTCCTCCCCTCTTTGTGCTTCCACTTTCGAGATCTCGTGAGCTGCCTCACATGATCGAGGCACCTTTGTAATTTTCTGTGTTTCTATGCTGAGTTTGTTGGGATCTGATGGATTATGAGACTATGTTCAGATTGTGATGAGTAATATATTTTGTTCTCTTTTATATTTGTGTTCTTAAGTTAATTCTTGCATGTTCTCCGTTGCCGTATTTTACTTTGGCCAAGTGATTTGTTGCAACTCCAAGAGGGAGCGTTATGCTTGATTGTGGGTTCAGCCCCCTGATGTCTAGCTTGAGTGACAGAAACCCGGTGCATATAAAGACAGAAGGCCTGCTAGGAAGCCGCGGCAGGCCCACGACTGGCCCGATCAAGCACCGACGTAGGAGTCCGCGACTGGTATGGAAGGCACGACTTGGCGTACAAGGCAAGACTAGAACTAGGAAACTATCTTTGTAACCTAGTACGGACTCCCCGAGACCTAGCCTAGTATATAAAGGCTCGGAGGGCAGACGTCCAGATCAATCCAATACACATCTACTCTCCTGGTCTTGCGAGAAGTCGCCTTGGCCTCCCTTGTAATCGCCCCCTCGAGCAATAATATCGAGCAGGAAGTGCTTCTTCTGTTAGCCGACGAGTATCGTCCAACCTGTGCCTTCTCTATGACTAACCCAGGGTCCCTGACCATGGGATTTGCCGGGGCCGATCCCCGTCAATTGGCGCCGTCTGTGGGAACTACACAGGTTGGAATCACGATCTCGGCGGTCTCGCCCTCAGCAGATCAAGACTCGAGGACTAGAACCAGATCTAGCCCACTCGAGGAATTCAAGTTCACCACAAGCATCTCCATCGTCCCGTCCATCGTCCCGTCAAGATCATCTAGTCTACAGTCGAATCAAGTCCAGCACCTCAACGACCGCCAGACCCATCGCCGACGGAAAAGAACTCGACGACCCAGAAGACAAGCGCGAGGACTCTACTCGGGAACCCCACTTGAAGAGTCATGGCGCGTGACAGAAGACTCGCCCACCAGTCGACGACCCACCGCCACCCGGACTCCCGCCACTCGACAAGACAGCGACTCCGAAACCCAGACCGGAGAATACTACGACCCAGACCGAAGACCAGATGAATTCGCCAACTTCATCCGGAACCAATCACTCAGCGATGGGATAGAGCTTGACCCAAGATTTCACAACCGAACAGAAGACCACTCGCAGATCTTCCAAATCTCAAGGAGAAGAAGGCACGCCGGATCCAGTAAACTCACAGCCAAAGAGCAACTGGAAGGACCTTGCGCGATCCACTGTTTCGAATACAGTTGGGGACACCTCAGAGCAAGCCACACCTTAGGAGATTTCCGCATATTCACCAAACTCTCCAACAACCTCAAGGAGGAAAAGCAGCGCGAATCCAAGCGCACTCGAAGAAGCGCGCAGTCACCGACACCAAGTACAGAAAGGCAATACCCCACATCCCATGGACGAATCTTCATGATCCAAGAAGGAAGACCCTCAAAAGAAAAGCAAGACGCCTACACCCTGCAGCCCGAAGCAGCCGAAGGCCTAAAGATAGCAGAAATCTACCAACCGCGTGGCGCCGAGACCAGCATCACCTTCTCCTAGAGCGACCACCCGCCCGCAGTCCCAAGGCCGGGGCACGCACCCCTGGTCCTCGAAGCCCAGATCGGAGGTTAAGACATGGACATAGTCTTCATGGACGAAGGCATCAGTCTAAACATAATCTTCGCCAGCACCCTACGCAAGATGCTAATCCCACGATCAGTCTGGAAGAAGTCAGGCACAACAATACATGGCGTAGTTCCGGGTGAAGCAACCGCCTCCATCGGAACAATCGAGCTTGATGTGATCTTCGGCAGCAAGCGCAACTTCGCGAAGCAAGTCCTCGAGTTCGAAGTGCTCAACTGGCAGTCAAAGTATCACGCCATACTCAGGCGACCAGCGTTTGCACAATTCATGGCAGTCCCACACTATGCATATCTCAAGCTCAAGATGCCAGGACTTGCAGGAATCATCACGGTCAAGGGAAGCTTCACCAAATCGGACTAGTGCGACCGCGATTTCCACAAAGTCTCCGACACGTTTGGAGCCCAACAACAGCTCAAAGAAATAGCCATGGTGACGGACAAAAGCATATTTCCGCTGGCAAGCCAAAGCGATTCAAAAGAATTCGGCCGCAATTTCAGTGTCGACAGCGACAGAATCACACACCAAGTCCACCCAACAGACCCAGAAAAGACGGTCCGCATGTATGCCCACCTTCCAGAAGAACAAGCAACCGCCCTCATAACCTTCCTTCGTGAAGAGTGGAAAATTTTCGCCTGGTGCCCAGCCGACATGCCCGGAATACTGCGAGAATTTGCAGAACACGCGCTCCACATCAAGCCAAACACCAAACCAGTAAAGCAGGCGCTGCGACGATTCTCAGAGCCCAAGCGCAGAGCAATCGGAGAATAATTCAACCGACTACTCGACGCTCAGTTCATCCGAGAGACAAAGAAAGCAACCTGGATAGCAAACCCAGTCCTAGTCCCTATAAAGGACACCGATGTACTGAGGATGTGCGTCGACTATGGGCCCATCAACAAGCACTGCCCAAAAGACCACTTCCCCCTGTCGAGAATCGATCAAATAATCGACTCCACAGCAGGACGCGACCTCCTATCCTTCCTCGACGCATACTCAGGATACAATCAGATCATGATGAAGCAAGAAGACGAAGAGCACACCTCGTTCATCACCCCCTACGGTGTATTCTGCTATCAAACAATGCCCTTCGGCCTAAAAAATGTAGGAGCCACGTACCAGCGGATGATGCAAGCATGCTTAAGAGACCAGATTGGCAGAAACGTCCAGGTCTATGTAGACGACATTGTCATCAAAACCTACAGCGCAAACACGCTACTCGACGACCTCCGTGAAACATTCGCGGCCCTCGACAAGTACAGAATCAAGCTCAACCCAAAAAAGTGTGTGTTCGGTGTCCCAGCAGGAAAACTACTCGGGTACATGGTTTCTGCCCGAGGAATCGAAGCAAACCCAGAAAAGGTCCAAGCAATCGCCAAGATGCAAAGGCCAACCAACATCAGAGGCGTGCAGTAGCTCACTGGAAAACTCGCATCATTGAGCCGTTTCATCAGCAGGTTAGGAGAAAGGACCTTACCGTTCTACAAACTGTTGAGAAAAGGAGAAAAATTCGAGTGGACCGAGGAAGCCAGCAATGCATTCGCAGACCTAAAGAAAACCCTCTCGACCCCACCAATCTTGGCGGTGCCTAAAGAAAGGGAGAAGTTGTACCTCTGCATAGTAGCACGCAGCAGTGTCGTGAGCACGATGCTCGTCGTCGAGCGCGCAGAAGAAGGCAAAATCCAGAGCATACAAAGGCCAATCTACTATCTCAGCACGCTGCTCACAAAACCACAGCAACGGTACCCGCACTACGAGAAGCTCCTGCTCGGCATTATCATGACCTCCAGGAAAGTATCGCACTACTTCGACGAACACTCCATCACAATCGTCAGCAGTGCACCACTCGCGGACATCCTCAACAATCCCGGAGCGACTGACCTAGTCGCTGAGTGGAACATGGAGCTCAGCTCGCGAGACCTACAGTTGAAACACCCAACAGCAATCAAAGCCCAAGTACTCCCAGACTTCCTGGTCGAGTGGGCAGAAGTCCAAACACAAGGTCCCCCAGACCTATCCAACTCATGGACGATGTATTTCGACGGATCCAAAAGACAGCAAGGAGGCGGAGCAGGGGTTGTACTAGTCTCCCCCAAAGGAACGAAGCTCAAATACATCCTCCAGATCAACTTCAGCAATGCCTCCAACAACGAAGCAGAATACTAGGCACTACTTCACGGCATGCGCATGGCAAAAACTTGCGGCACCACTCGCCTCTCTATCTATGGCGACTCCAACCTCGTCGTCCAGCAGGCGATGAGAGACTGTAACGCAGTCGCAGACAACATGACAGCCTACCAGAAGCTCTATAGCACACTAGAGGGAGGATTCGACGGCTGCAAACTCAACTACATCCCCAGATCAAATAACACAGAAGCCGACGAACTTGCGAACATCGGATCGACTCGAGGACCAATACCACCAGGTGTCTTCCTCGAGAGCATCAACCAGAGATCAATCAAAGCAAAACCAGCGGAACCCAAAGTAGTCATAGAGGACGATGACACAAATGAACCAGCACAGGTGGCAGCAACGAGCACAGCCGACGGCACAAGTAGCCAAGCAACCGAAGCTGAAGAACCAGCAGCACTCGAAGGCCCAGCCTGGGCAAAACCTTTCCTTCGATTCCTAATCGAAGGCACCCTGCCACAGGACGTTGCAGAAGCCCGACGCATCAGTCGACGATCTAAATCATTCACAGTAATCAACAGACAGCTCTATAAGCGCAACATCTCTCAGGTCCTCCAAAAGTGTATAGATGAAGAAGAAGGCAAAGCCCTACTGCTCGAGATCCACAAAGGCACCTGCGGAAATCACGCGAGAAGTCGAGCATTCGTGGCCAAGGCCTTTCGAGCAGGTTTCTACTGGCCGACCGCTATGAGAAATGCAGAGGACATCGTACGGCGTTGCATCGCCTGCCAAAAGTTCGCCAGCAGGCCGCACACCCCAGCATCGGAACTCAAAACCATACCATTGTCATGGCCATTTGCCAAATGGGGACTCGACATGGTAGGCCCACTCAAGAAATCCTCAAAAGGAGGACGAACACACCTACTAGTCGCAGTCGACAAGTTCACCAAATGGATCGAAGTAGTACCAATCACCATCTCAACAACCCTCACGGTAGTCAACTTCATCAAATCAATCATCTTCAGATTCGGAGTACCACACAACATCATCACAGACAATGGCACAAACTTCACAGTAGCAGAATTCCAAAACTTCTGTCAAGAGCTGGGCATCAAAATCAACTACGCATCAGTCGCACACCCGCAGTCCAACGGCCAAGTGGAGAAAGCAAACGGCCTAGTATGCGGAGGAATAAAGAAGCGACTCCTAGCACCACTAGAACAAGCCGTAGGAAACTGGGTAGAGGAACTTCCCGCAGTACTATGGAGCCTGCGCACCACCCCAAACAGCTCAACCAAGTATACACCTTTTTTCTTTGTATACGGGGCAGAAGCAGTACTGCCGCACGACTTAAAATTTGGAGCCCCAGAATCTCAGGGCACGAAGAGGAAGAGGCAGAAGAAGCGCTGCAGAACGACAAAGACATAGCAGACGAAGCACGGGACACAAACACCACAAGATCTGAAGGATACCAGGACAAACTACACACATATCAAAGCAGTCGCCTGCGGACCAGAACGTTCACCAAAGGAGACCTCGTGTTACGGCTGATACAGGAAAAGTGCACAAGCTTTCCCCGCAATGGGAGGGTCCGTTCATCATCTCGGAAGTCATAGGAGGAGGCGCATACAGGTTGAAGAACCCGAAGACCAATGAGGACGTGGGAAATCCATGGAACGTAGCGAATCTACGCCTGTTCTACCCATAGTCCTCTAGGCACCGTCAGAGACATCGGCAGCAGCACCGATCGGCAACCCATGTAAACACTCAAAGAAATAAAATAATGCTGCCCAAAAACCTTACTGAAAAGCACTCGGGGGTTCGAGCATAAAACTCCCCCCGAGAGATGCTATCTTCGCTCATGCGACTTACTTAAAAGCGTTCGGGGGCTCGAGCATAAAACTCCCCCCGAGAGACGCTATCTTCGCTCATGCGACTATACTTCAAAGCACTCGGGGGCTTGAGCATAAAACTCCCCCCGAGAGACGCTATCTTCGCTCATGCGACTTTACTTAAAAGCGCTCGGGGGCTCGAGCATAAAACTCCCCCCGAGAGACGCTATCTTCGCTCATGCGACTATACTTAAAAGCACTCGGGGGCTCGAGCATAAAAGTCCCCCCGAGAGACGCTATCTTCGCTCATGCGACTTTACTTAAAAGCGCTCGGGGGCTCGAGCATAAAACTCCCCCCCGAGAGACGCTATCTTCGCTCATGCGACTATATTTAAAAGCGCTCGGGGGCTCGAGCATAAAACTCCCCGAGAGACGCTATCTTCGCTCATGCGACTTTACTTAAAAGCGCTCGGGGGCTCGAGCATCAAAATCCCCCCGAGAGACGCTATCCTCACACATACGACTATACGTAAAAGCACTCAGGGACTCAAGCAAACCCCCCCGGAAGACCCTATCTTCGATGAAACGTGACTTCATCCGCAAGCACTGGGAAGCCAGAACTCAAGATCTCCTCCGACGAACCAAGAGTTCTCCACAAAAGAATCATATCAAAGAACGCAAAGTTATCTAGTCTTCACCTGATCGCAAGAGATCACCTAAAGACTCGGGGGCTACTCCCATCGGGAGCGCTGCCGCGCACCCGATCAGAAAATTGGAATAAAACAGCAAAGAACAAGCCCAAGTAGACAAAGAACACAGCCTACGCCTGATTCTACAAATCAAACGTAGCCTCGGGGGCTACTCCCATCGGGAGCGCTGCTGCGCACCCGAAGGACATTTCATTACAAAGGAGTCGAAGACAGTCCCAACTTACAAAAGGAGTCGAGGAAAATTTCATTACAATGGAGTCGAGGACAATTTCATTACAAAGGAGTCGAGGACAATTTCATTACAAAGGAGTCGAGGACAATTTCATTAAAATGGAGTCGAGGACAATTTCATTACAAAGGAGTCGAGGACAATTTCATTACAATGGAGTCGAGGACAATTTCATTACAAAGGAGTCAAAAGACAGTTATCACTACAGAAGGACCCGAACAACTACAAGACGAGTTACAATTATCCCAAGGAATTATGACTTCTACATGTATGCTCATGCTGAGATAATTGGCACTTTCGTACCGCAACTTGACGAGCATCACCACAGACAATGTAGAAACTCAGTCCGCAAAGAAGCAGGCCGCTGTCCTCCAGTTCTACAAGGTGCCTCGCCTACTGACCCAGCCGCTTGACGACCGGCTTGACATCCAGCTCATCCTTAGAACTAGAAGATCAAGCACCATAAGCCGAGGAATCAGCCGAAGATGAAGAAACAGGAGAAGCAGGCAAACCACCACTCGATCCATCGGAATCACCACTGCTTGTTTCCTCCCAGTATGGATCCAGACGATTGCCACCGGCATCAAATGCATGGACAGTAAGAGTATCTTCACCATCAAAATGACAACAAAGGCTATCTCCGTCACGTAGATTCAACCGACGAGAAAACGCCCTCCAGCCAGACCCAAGGAAAATCAAAGATGAATTATCAACTTCCAAGTCCACCCAAGAAGAAGACCGAGCGAATCCTTGAAGACAGAGCCAGAAACCTCTCAAGTTAAGCTTAGAAACAATTGAGGCAAATAAGAGTGGAAGAGGAATTCGGGACGCGGCCCGGCTAAGGACACGCAAAAGAAAATCATAGCGCCAAAAACCATCTTCCTGTGAAGAAGAAGAAGGCGCCGACACAGCACCACGACGACCACCGCGTGAAGAGCGAGGCGTGCGGCCACCACGACCTCGCCCAGACACACCACCACCACGCTTGGGCGCCATATGAAGAAGAAGCAGAAGAGAAAGATGTGAAGAATGGATGCCAAGGACATGAAACAACAAGATGTATTTATAACACAATCCAAGGGAAAACCGGGGAAAACACGCAGAAGCCCAGGCGGCACCATCATTGCATCAAAGACCAAACGGGCCGGGCGTTACGAATTCCAAGACAAGATGCCTTCACACGGTCAGCATTATTTAAAGGACACATCAAATCTCGCCTGTTTCCCATACAAGCCTTGGAAATCCAACAAACACCAGGCAACATGACGTCCAAACTATCATTATGACGGGCCAGAAGACGTGACGGATCAAAGAAGCAAGCATCATCATAGGTCACCAAACAGCATGGCAATACATATCAGCGTGACATCTCAAAGAGGGACAGATCAAGATAAAAACAATTGGAAAGAACAATAGACTCCAAAAGCTACCTATTTCTTGATGTCCAAATTTTCGGATTTTCAAAGGAAAATCTTTTACTCCCATCGGGAGTACCTTTATCTGAGTTCGGGTGCTCCTTCATCCAGTATGCAAAGATGTGCTCGAGTGATCACTCGCACCAGCATAAACAACATACTCTCAGAATTCGGGTGCTCCCTCACCCTGAAGACAGTAAAGCATTCGAGTGACCACTCGCAAAAGACTCAAGAAGTATTCGACAATATGATCTACTCGCGCACTCGACGACTTTCCGAGTGGGTGTTTTCTTATTTTCCTCGCCTAAGTTCATTACAAGATCCGCGAGTGACTGCTAAATAGCTCACTTGATTGTTTATTCCAAGTGGGTGCATCGCGAACTAGGCTCCGTGCCTTTACAAAAAACAATTATGCCTGGGCTACGACACACTGTACCCAGATGCCACGCAAGCTTAGCGTGTAGGTAAGACCCCGTTGCGTAGAACGGCCGGGCCGGGACTTGCCGCAGAGCGATTTCACTCCCGACCTTTTCCATGCGCTCGCATGATAGAAAGAGCCGAGCGGACGCGCTCAGGCTATTTGCTTAGACTGGCAGCAATTGATCCTATAAGACCTGCAGCGGCATGACTTTTCTTGACACCGGTCGTTCCAAGTTCATGTCGAGGGACGTGAGATTGATTGGGCTACTGCGGTATTTGCCACTAGCGCAATTCTCCAAGGCTCGGCCAGTCGACTCCTTGGGCCCTTTCAGCTTAGCAATCCCTCGAAACATGTATTGTCATGGCTCAAAACTGCCAGCGACCCGCGGTGGTGCCGCGCCTACAAACAATAAAGTGTTGACGAATTCGAGTCCCTGCGCGACTCTTCGAGTCCCCCAGGCACTCGGGGCTACTGATGAGGGGGTGACCCCACGACTCCTGCGTATAAGGATACTCGGTGCATATAAATACAGAAGGCCCGCTAGGAAGCCGCGACAGGCCCACGACTGGCCCGATCAAGCACCGACGTAGGAGTCTGCGACTGGTATGGAAGGCATGACTTGGCGTACAAGGCAAGACTAGAACTAGGAAACTATCTTTGTAACCTAGTACGGACTCCCCGAGACCTAGCCTAGTATATAAAGGCTGGGACGGGAGACGTCCAGATCAATCCAATACACATCTACGCTCCTGGTCTTGCGAGAACTCGCCTTGGCCTCCCTTGTAATCGCCCCCTCAAGCAATAATATCGAGCAAGAAGTGCTTCTCCTGTTAGCCGACGAGTATCATCCAACCTGTGCCTTCTCTATGACTAATCCAGGGTCCCTGACCATGGGATTTGCCGGGGCCGATCCCCGTCAATGAGACTTGGGGATGTGCCGTTGCCACCAGGGATAAAACAACGGTGCTTGTACCTGCGGGTGCAAGGATTGTTTACTTTACGCATAGTTTTTTTAATGCAGTTGTCTGTTGCTTTGAGTTTACACTTTGGGTGGGATTCGCAACTTAATACCAGCGAGATGTTCTGGATAGATATCTCAAGGTGGATGATTCATAGTAGATGCAGATGGATTTCAATCTACTTACCTTGGCGTACTTCCCATTGCTTTTGAGCCTCTTCCTTTCTTTTGTAGTATAGTTAGCATTGCGGTGCGTTTATAATCTTGTCAATTGCCCAACTATGATTTGTTTACCTCGCTAGCACTTTTATCGTCTTTTGGGAGAGAGACATCACTAGTGAACGTCATGGGACGCTGGTCCATATTTCCACCATTGTTTACACCCTCAATTTACTTCCAGTCTTTACTTTCCGTTGCTACTATTATTATCTCTTACGTTGATCCTTTGTAAATAGCAAGGCCGGAGGAATTGACAACTCCTCTGTACTCGTTGGGAGCAAATTTATTTGCTGCGTGTGCAGGTCCAGGAGAAGCAAGTGATTCTTTTCAGACGGCGCATCACTTGTCGAACCACCTTCTTGTATCTCCGCGAGTCCTACGGGAGACAAACCCTATCCTCTACATAGGGGAAATCTGCTGCTACGCTACATCTCACCTTCCACTTGGGGTAACCAATGAGAAGTGAGGGATCTATCTTCCTTTCTAGCATCAATCATCTCTATGGAGTACAAGATATAAGAGGGAGTACGAGTGTGGATATTTCAAAAGGAATAGTAATGTTGCCCCTTCTCTCCTTTTATTTTCTTTTTCTCCTTTTTCTATTTTTGGTGGCCTCAATGGCTCTTTCTATTTAACTCTCATTTTTCCTCATTGAGACCTTTTAAATTTGTCCTCTTTGGGATCTTTTTCTCACTTAGGGGCAACACTCTATTTTACAGGAAGTATAGAAGATCCTTCACACTTTACAAGGTACTCAATATAAAGAAGATGTAGCTATCATGATGTATGCAAATGTATGCCTCTGCCAGTGTAGCAGGAACATGTATGACATGAAGATCAAGTCATGAGAAGGTGGATGTTGCATGGCAATATAGCTCGGAAAGGCTATGGAAATGCCTTGATAGGTAGGTATGGTGGCTGTTTTGAGGAAAGATATAAGGATGTTTATGATGACAGAGCGTATCATGCCAAGGTTTTGGATGCACCGGCGAGGTGGACGCCAACTCTCGGAGTGAGAAGAGGGCAATGCACGGTACCGAAGATGCTAGCAAATATGTGGAGGTGGAAGTGTCAACTTTCAATACTTACATTAGTCCGAAGAACTCATGCACTTATTATCGGTAACTCTCAATCTAATAAGGAGGTTCACAAAGAGACAAGTACCCCGATGAGGAGTGTATGGGGGTTTGGTTATCCTTGCGCATCCTCGACTCATGGTACGTGAGTGTACTCTAATATCTGATCCCTCCAAAGATTAGTGATCCATCTAGTAGCTAGAGTTATCAACTAGTTTTTATAGTTTTTGAAAATAAACACGGATTTCCCAAAATACGACACCTATCACTAATATGCTAAAGCTCTTGAAACCAAAATTTCAAACATTACTCACAACAATACCTCAAAACTATTGCAAGTTACTACTACAATTAAATAGCAATCTGAATTACCTACTAAAAGACAAGACACAACTGATGTGCGAGATGATGATAATGGTTTCTCGCCCTTCGTTGGTTACCCTAAGTGGAAGGTGAGTTGTAGGATAGCAGCAAATTTCCCCTATATAGAGGATAGGGTTTTGTCTCCCGTAGGACTCCGACAATGATAAGTAGGTGTCAACGGCGCAACTGACGTGGACCTGCACACAACACAAATAACTTTGTTCCCAACGAAGTTCAGAGAGGTTGTCAATCTCTCCGGTCTTGTTGTTTACAAAGGATCAAACACAAGGGATAATGATAATGGTGTTAACAGCTAAAAAGTAAAAGCAGGAAATTAAATGAGTGTGTAAACAGTGATGAGAATATGGACCGGGGTCCCGTGATGTTCACTAGTGATGTCTCTCTCCCAAAAGACGATAAAACTGTTATGCGAGGTAAACAAATCACAGCTGGGAAATTGACAAGATTAAAAATGCACCGCACTGCTAACTATGCTACAAAGAAAGGACGAGGCTCAAAAGCATGGGCGGTACACCAAAATAAGTAGACCGAAATCCAACTGCATCTACTACTAATCATCCATCTTGAGATATCTATCCAGAACATCTCGCTGGTATTAAGTGCGAGCCCAACCCAAAGTGTAAACCCAAAACAACGGACTTGCGTAAAGTAAACAATCCTTGCAACCGCGGTTACAAGCACCGTTGTTCTCCCCCTTGTGGCAACAATACATCCCCTAGACTCATGTTTCTGTCACTCAAGCGTGTCATCGGGGGGCATGAACCCACAATCGAGCATAACATTCCATCTTGGAGTCACTACCTACTACTTGGCCAAAGCAATAAACAACAACGGAGAACATGCAAGAATTACTTAGGAACAAAAATATAAAAGATAAGAACCAAATATATTACTCAATCACAATCTGAACATAGTCTCATAATCCATCTGATCCCAGCAAACTAATCATAGCAACAACAAAAAATTACATATGTGCCTCGATCATGTAGGGCAGGTCACGAGGTCTAAACCATGAAGAACAAAGAGGGGCGGAGAACATCACATAGCTACTAATCACGGACCCATGGTCCAAGGGAGACTACTCACGGCGCGTCCCAGAAGCGTCCTTGGTGGAGGGGAAACTCCCGGAGGTCAATCCTCCCTCCGGCAGGGTGCCGGGAAGAGGGCTGCTGGCGCTCTCGGTCTTTGAAGCGCGACGGCGGCGGCAGAACAGAGGTGAGATCGCGAAAAGGGGTTCTGTCCTCGGGGGTTTCGCAACACGGAGAATAAATAGACGAAGGGGGGCATCTAGGGGGCCACCAGGAGTCCAGGCGCCCCCCCTGGCGCGGCCAAGCCCTAAGCCGTGCCGGGTGGCCTCCTGGGTCCCTGGTGGTGGCCCTCTGGCCCCACTTTGGTGATTCTGGAAGGTTCCGTTGCGCTGATTTTATATCGGATTTTCCCGAATTTTTGGAGCATTTGTAATATGGGGGAAACCTAGAATAGAAAAACAGCAGAAAACAGGAACTGACACTGTGGTGCACTGAGTTAATAAATTAGTCAAAATTTGATAAAAAGTGTATGGAAGTGTATTGTAACAGCCCAGTTTTCACAAAAATTAAAATTTTTGTTTTTGGTGTTAATTGTTTGATTGTCTGATTTGTTTGCGGTGTTTGCATCCCCGATTTATCGATCGGCGATTATTTTCCCCCCTCTTATATCGTACCGGACGGAGACCGACCCTTGCCACCCTGACACTCGACCTTTGCGACACCGGGTTTCACCCGATCACCGTCGCGAAAACCGCACGAGACCAGCCGCAGCCAACGGAACGAAAAACCCCGTTTAATAATTAAACGGGTTATTTTTATAGCGCGCCGGAAAGTGTTTTCGGAACGGTTCCCGCGCGAGGTGAGCGCCTCTGGCTCGACGCGCTGATCGCGCAGTTCGAAGTTTTACCCGAATCGGAGGTACTACGGACCCCCGACGGTCAGAAACGTGAGCACCGCGCGCGTGAGAGAAAAACCGAGGATGTTTTTGCAAACTGCCAGCCACCTATGCTATATAAAGACCACCACACTCCCCCCATTTCTAGGGATTCCCTAGCCACAAAATTGCAGCCACCCCCTCCACTTTGCCCAGTTTTGCCTCTCAGATCCCCAGATCCCGAAATTGCCCCCCAGGCGCTCTGGACCGTCAGATCGGGCGATCCGACGGCCCAGAGGCCGCCACCATGCACACCCATCTCTTCTCTCTCTCTGTCCAAGCCGCTGTGCCCGAGCCCTCCACGGCTGCGTCGCCGCCGGGAGCAGGACGCCGGAGCAGCAGCCGGGCCGCCGCGCCTCTCCTCCTTCTCCCTCTCCTCCCCCTGTCCTCTCACCTCGCCTCTACCTCTCCCTTCGCAGGCAGCCGCCGGCAGCACGGGAGCAAGCCGTTGCTTCGCCATGGCTGCCGAGCCGAACTCGGGCTCTGCCAGCCGCCAGCGCCCCCCTGGCCGGGTCCGCCCGCCGCCACGGGATTGGGCCGCCGCCCTTCGTCGCGCGCCACGGGGCCGCCTCCCTCGTCGCCACCCCGCCGGAGGACGGCCAGCCACCGGCTGCCTGGTCGCCGCCGCCAGCCTCCTGGATCCGGTCGGGATCGGGAGCACGACCACCTGGGCCGGTGCCCTCCCAGCCAGGCCAGGCCCCAGCCCCAAACCGGCCTCCTGCCTCCGCGGCCCATCGACCTCCCACCAGCCCAGGCACCTCCCAGCGGCCAGCCCAAGCCAGGCCGGCCTCCCTGTCCAGTGCCTCTTGGTCCGAAGCCCATGGGTGAGATTTTTTTTTTCTGTGGATAGCCCCTGCGATTTTTTTTCTAAGTCTGGGAACATTTGCTGCCGTATGCCTGTTTGCGATGCGATTTCCCATTGATCCGTAGCTCCGATGAATGTGCCCCCAAAACGAAAGTTGCTTAGAATTGCGTGTACTTTAATTCATATTTTGTGAGCTTTTTGATTTGAGGCCATATTGATGGTGCAAATCTGTGTTGAAGTGGGCATCAAGCCGTTAAACTGCTACTAATTCCTGGTAAGTGCTGATGTTTATATTTTGTTGCAACTTCGGTCGACGAGTGTGTCGCGACCGTTTATCGGAATTGAGTGATTCCAATTGCATATTGTTAAGAATCATGTCTACTTTCATTATATGTATTGCATTGTCATGATATGCTTGCTGGTCATATAGTTATTGAGCTCCAAAGTTGCTATGCTGCTGTTTTTGACAGCCACCTCTGTTTTTCTCTAAGTCTGTTACTTTGCGATGCCATGTTGTTTGCTTAATATCTTTTGATCTATGATGCCTTTTTGCATGATTATTTTTGCCATGCCTTATTTGTCATGTCTACTTTAGTTCCATATCATTTGTGAGCATGTTTGCATTGGTTATCCTGTTTATGCATTTGCTCTAAAGTGTGCTTCGTGATGTTGGCAGTTTGTGCCCGTAACTTGTTTTGCTTGTATCTTTTTAACCGTAACTCCGTTTGGAGTGTGCCTTATATGTAACTTGATTAGTTTTTCGTGTACTTTGTGTTTATGCTATTGTTTGATGTTGTTAACCAATCTAAAATATGGTTTAGGACAGAACAGTACCAAATGTTTTAATCATCGTGCGACACTTAGTGTTATGCCATGTTTAGGATTGTGCCTCACTTAAATTGTCTAGCATAGATAGTTTCCTTTATTCTTCACCTCTTGCCATGCTTGCTTGAGTTGCCATGTTAATAACCGTTGGTTGATCACCTGTAGCTAAACAACTTGAACCTTTCTAAATGTGCGGTATCGTCGTGTGTGACGAGTACTCCACTTAACCTGTTAGTAACCGCTCTCGACGGTAGGTGCGATGTCTCGTGTTGCTTTCTTGTTGATGCTTGCTCGTGTTTGCCTCGTAGTAATAGATGCTTGCTCGTTGATTGCTTTCCAGTGTTTACCGTCTTGTGTGCTTCCGCGGGTACCTCTCGGAGATGATGCGAGCTTGCGATCAACTACACCTTCGGAACCCGACTTATCAACAGGCAAGGACTATACATTACTTATGATCCATTCTATTTCAACCAGCGGTTTGCATGCTAGTCTGATAGGTTCGATGTTTGATCCTACCACATGTTTACAGCCTCTTTCAAACCGATACCGCCATGTCCCTTCCCAGCAAACCTTGTACTGCTATGTTACTATTGCTCGTCGCTCAGCCCCTGCTTAGTATGCATGCTTAGGATGCTACGATGTTACCCTGTTACTCCTTGGTTTGGGATATCACATTATTATTATTGTTGTTGATGATATGATTATTATAATGTTGACTATATTCGACGAAGGATGGAAGGTCTAGGCTATCCCGCCCCGACGCTTTGTTCCATTCGAGTCACCTAGGATCCGAGTTCCGGGTATTGGTTTTAAGACTGAGCGTGCCTAACCGCGTGTGGGATTTTATGGGGTCCCCTTTTCTTACCTACCTAGCTTCAAGCATTTCTAGAGGTGGCCCAAGATGATTTACCATTTGAAACCGTGTGTGTGCTGGTCAGCTGCCAGTAATTTTCAAACAACTCGGGCCAGTGGAGACATAGTTCCTCTGTTGGTCCACCCGATTAGCTAGGACCCGGTTTCCCATGTGTGATTAACCGGCAATCCGACCTGCGTCATACGGAAGAGTCCGATCCGAGAGCGTGGCCAGCTTTTGGATTGGGAGTCGACTCCCCGGGGGCCACCCGGATTTGTTTGTTGTTAGCTAGAGGGACCTGTCGTTTCGGATCTCTTGGAACTAAATCATAAAATGGTTACCTGTGATGGGTAGCAACTGAGAGAGATGGACGTGCGTGCGGAGCCTTGTAATGGGCAGTTGGTACACCCCTGCAGGGTTAAATCTTTTCGAGAAGCCATGTCCACGGTTATGGACGACTTGTTGGAAATATGCCCTAGAGGCAATAATAAAATGTTATTATATATATATTTCCACGTTCGTAATTAATGTTTATATTTCTGTGCTATAATTGCAATGATCCTGACTGTGAGATTCAGAAGAAAACTCATTTGCATGTGTGGAAATGTAAACACCAAGAGTTCCTGGTTTAGCCTCTAAGACCAGCTCATGTGCTAACTGATGATTACGTTTTCTTAATCATGGACATTGTTCTTGTAACAAGGATGTCAGTAGCAATGGGAACATATTGTTAGCAGAACAATGATGTTGAACCGACCCCAGTATTGAATGATATACTTAGAGATCACATCGTAACTACGTTATAAGTCATATCATGAAATGTTTTCATATACGTAATTCCTTAGACCATGAGAGTATCGAGTTGCTTCACACAGGAAGACATGCTTTGGTTCTTAGATGAATCCTCCCGTAAATGGGAAGTAGTAAAATAAGTTCTGGGTATGTCAGATGGTGTGGCTAGTGACTGTGATAGTTCAAGAATGGGATTTGCTCCTTCACGATGAAGAAGATATTCACTTCGGGCCCACTCGGTATGACGGTATCCATTATAGTCTGGCCAGACGCATTTATTCAGTCACGGGGATACCGGAATACGATAACGAGAAAAGGGACAAACGAGCAAAGAGGATAACGAGTGGCTTGTGTTCAAAAGTTGTTACACATGGGTGCCAAACTTCTCTCCTCTAACTTTGTCATATATCGCGAAGCAAAGGGAATGGTACATGACTAAACATAATGGTTCACTCGAAGTTTCTTCGTGTATGTGCGGGAGTCAACATGGGTGTCCATGGCTCCGCTGTTGATTATTGGCTATTGACAAAAGGCTGTTGACCTATGTCCGGAAGATGTTCTGAGTCATGTCCGCATTATACCGAACCTATTGGGTCACACACTTAACGAGCAGTAGTCTGTTAGAATACTAGTATGGTAGAAGGTTTAGTGGAAGCAAATCAGAATAGTTCATACGGGTACCGGAAGTAGTTCCGGGGATTTATGAAATAGTTCATAAGGGCACCAAAAGTAGTTTTGGGTATTTAAGGATATGTCCGGATCACTCTGGAGTAGTCCCAGGTGGTTCCGGAACATATGAAAATGGTAATGGGAAAGTTTACGATCAACCGGAATAGTTTCGGTGATCGGTGGACAGCTTAAACAATATGTTGTGTTCACCGGACATAATAACCTTTGCCCGGATGGCTCCGAAACCCATTTAGATGGCTCCGGAACATTCTTTAGAGGTTCCGGAAGGTATTGGAAGTGCTCCAAAAGTGTCCGGAATGTCCCGAAACAGTCCCGGTAGGTCCCGGAAGGTCCTGGAAGCTTCTAGAAGGTTCCGGAAGGTTCCGGGCAGTACCACCCACTGCCCTGCGCCCCTGGCCTTGGGGGGCAAGCCACCTAGGCTGCCCTGGCCGGCCAGGTGGTGGGGGCGCACCAAAAAGGGGTGGGAGATCCTCCAGGTGGGATTTCCAAATACCATTATGGAAGGTTTCCGGTGGGAAGGTATGTGTAGGTTTGGAAGGCTTGGGAGTCCAAGTTGGACTCCCAAACCTCCTTGAGCTGCGCCCTAGGCCCCTTGGCCACCTATATAAGGTGAGCCAAGGGTGGGGGAAGACACAGACAACTTGTCCCCAAGGCCTATGCGCCACCCTCCCTCCTCTAAACCCCGTTGCTCCACAATTAGACCCCGGTTTAGACGCTGTTCTAGATCGGAATCCGTTAGGGTTTTCTCCCTCTAGTTTTCTCGGTGGCGTTCATCTCTGGACGGCGGAGCGCTGCTGGATTGCTGCTACGGGATGTGTGGATACTAATGGAGGGGTTGTACCTTCGACCCTTCTTCGAGGAGCTTGTTCATGGGACTTGTCCGTGGGACTAGATCGCGGGACTTGTTCGTGGGATTGATCGAGGGACTGTTCGTGGGAGAACTTGCGAGATCTACTTCCACTATGTCCACGAGCTTCACCAACTCTACTTCCGCTACATAGGTTGGTGAGCCATGACCTAAAACCTTGTATGCAATCTTCTTGGATGATCTTGGGTTCTTGATTCGTAGGCCGAAAATATTTCTTTTCTACTACGTTTCCCAACAGTGGTATCAGAGCGATCCTTGATTAGATGCATGTTTAGGTCTAGATCATATGTGTGATATGAGGCATTGATTTTCTTGTTGCTTCCCTGTCATTTGTTTTTTTCTATGCTTGATGGGAAGTTGAGGTTTTGCTACAAGGATTGAGTTTTCCATCGATCCCTCTATGCTGCTTTCAGTATGCTGGTTGCCTTGATCATGGTCTACATCAAACTCCTTGGATCTCATCTTAATCTCGCAATAGAAGATTTAACATAGAGGGGCTTGTGGATTTTATGAACTCAAATCCACACGGGGGTCACGCGTTTAACGAAGTTTGGCTTGTGGCATTAGTTGCTGCACGCACCCCGTATGTTAAACTAGCAACAAAAGAAGTATCGTGTTTTGTTTTATCTAGGGTTTCTCGTTTGCCTTGTAAACCTACTTAACAACCACGATAAAAGTTGCAACAACCCGTGTAGATGGCGATCTAACTCGTTTTTGCAGAGTATGCATGTGATGTGGTATAGCCTTCAAGATTTGCAATGTGTTTGTATGAGATGCTATATGTTATGTAATATTTATTCGCGACCTGCGTGTCGTGGTACGGCATGATGACTGGAGTCATATGATTGTCACTTAATTATGGCCTGCGTGCCAGAACTGTTTATTAGCTCGAGGCAAAGCAATAGATAGATGCAAGGTGATGATCTACGATGCGGAGGTGGACCCCAACGCACATGCCGGAAGCCGTGGTGATGTTCCCGGCGCCAAGGACAAAGTTGGTGGACACGGTGACTTCAACCACGACGACGTGAAGACAATGAAGACTTCACGAAGCAAAGGGCTATACTATATCACATAATTTTATGAACTGCCTGTGATGTTTATCCCTTTGATGCACCCTTGTTTGATGCGCGGTAGTCGTATTTTATTAGGGTGATCTCTCGCAAAACAATATCAAGTTGATAGTGTTCTTCCAACTGTAGCACCGTCTATACTATGTTTCACATCGGAGCAGGTCATGTCACATGGGTGCACACGGTGTGACGCATAAAAGATGGGTGTGTGAAAAGAACACACAACACATTACACTTGGTTATCTTGACGGTTTGGATAAAAGTTTGCTACCGGAACACGCCCATCGAAAGATGAACAAGAATCACCTTTGGCGTGATTGGCAAGTTGGCCTACCGGTCCAGTCTAAGTCATCAGTGATGTCACATCAATGGCGGACGATTGGGTTGGATCTTGAATCACTCCAGCATCAATTACGAGAGATATTGATCTGAGTGGGAGCGCACTAAGTAATTAAATCGATTAATCACAAGTGCAACTTAATTATGAACAAAGTCTTAGTATTTGCATTATCGTTGTAGAATAATGGCTCGCGTTACCACCTTCCCAAATTAATTTTGATTAACTGTTTTATCTGGTAAAAACTTTACGATTGGTACCGTATTGTGAGGACTATCCTCAATAGTGTCGAGAAGGAGCTTGTCCTATCGCAAATTTTTGATGCTCTCCCGCTGATGCTATGGATGATGTGACTTATGTCCATAATCCAAAAATGCTAGAATTCCACGACAGCTAAGTGCATTGTCTTCACCACCATGAAACCCGAACTTCGAAAAGTTTGGGATAGTTATGTTATATTCATGGAACTGAAAAATAAGTTTTCAGTAGTAAGACAATTAATGTTGGATATAAGATATCTAGTACAATGTATGATTGTAAGCATTAGTGAAAATGTTCATTGTGCTCTAAACAAAAGTGTGGGATCCAGAAGAACAATGATCATATGATGATGAGGATTAAGGGAAAGGAAGTTCCATAGGGTGTTAGTAAGACTTACACGCCGGAAAGTCCATGGCCTGCGCCACCCTTGATCATGTGTGGTCTTCTGTGAGTAGGAGTGACATTGGAAATAGAACTATGATACGTATAAAGGCAAAACGAAAGAAGACTGGAATAACCAGCTTAGAAATGAAAGTCATACGGAGTTATAGATGAATTCATTGCTGGTCAAGAGATGTAATTCTTGGGAATCATGATTAAGCAGTTAATTGTGGATTCTGTATATTGTGATTAAACTGTTGATCACCGGAATATCACATCGATTGCATATTGTTGCAACTCGATGCAAGAAATACCATGGCCTTTATGACTAGCTAATGATGAGTTTTGACACGCTCGGGAATACGGTAAAAGGTTTACTATACCGTGTGTTGACTCTATGATTATCTTCATAATTCATTTTAAAGATGAGTAAATTGTTACTACACTTTAGCCTTGTTGCAAAACATCATTTTGAATCATGTTTGTTGCAAGAGAGTTGTTCAAAGCTATGAATAACGTAAAGGCCATACTTCCATTATGAATAGATTGTATGTTATGAATCTTGATAATAATACTACACATCCATAACACTGACGCTAATTGTCGCAAGACTGACAGAAATACCACATAGATGTGGCACTGCCGTTTATCACAAGTGACATAACATGCATGAAGAATTTCCATAAGTGATGGACTTTCGAGTCATATGATTATGAATCACTTGACGCTTGCGATCTTTGTCTCGAAGTAATGTGACTAAAACACCGTTGATAGGCCATACATGAATGGGCAACTAAACCATTGGTAATCATACATGATGATGTGTGTAGTCCAATAAGTGTAGTTGTGTGCAGTGGATTCCCTATCTTCACTCATGAGTTGAAGTAGATATGTGGATATCTGTTCAATAGAGACATACGTCTGAAATCTTTGAAATGTTCAAGGAATTTTAGAGTGAAATAGAAATTCATTGTAACAAGAAAATAAAGCTTCTGCAAATTAGATTGTAGAAAGTAATATTTGAGTTACAAGTTTAGCGAACGTCTGATGAGTTGTGAAGAAGTGTCATAACTTGCGTCTCCCGGAACACCACTATGAGTAAAGTGTTCGAGAGATGTAATCAATCCATGTATGAGACGGTAAGATCAAATATGACGTTTATCAATTTGCCATTATACTTATTAAAGTTATGCGTTAGTGACTACAACTTTTGCACTGAAAAGAGCACCATCAAATCAGTTGAAATGACACCATATTAGATGTGGTATGGACTGTTAAAACCATGTTGTCTTTTCTTAAAATTTGGGTATATGAGGCATATGTTTGACATACTCAAAACCCCAAATCAGATAAGTGCTACTTTGTTAAGGTTATGCCAAAAGTTTTGGTATTCCTCTATCACTACACAAAAGCAAAACTGTTTGCTGTTAAGAACAATGTATTTTGAAGAAAAATAGTTTCTTACAAAAGAGTGAGTGGGAGGACAGTGCAACTTGTCAAAGATTGTTGAATCTTCAGAGAAGTGCGCAGCTGAACCACACAGGTTAGACAAAACTCGTACAAACATTCATGATATGTAAAACGAGATATTGTTGTTCGACAATGATAAACCTGTGATATACAAAGAAGCGTTGATGGGCCCTGACTCCGGGATTTGGCTAAATGCCAAATAATCCGAGATAGTATCCATGGAAGTAAGTCAAGTTTTGAACTTGGTAGACCCTCCGAAAGACTAAAAGTCTGAAGAATATATATATGTGGATCTATAATTGATTCGGATGAAATTGTTTTATCCATAAAGCTCAACTCGTTGGAAAATTGTTTTCTAGCAAGTTCAAAGGTTGACTACGGCGAAGTAGTTTCGACCGTAGAGATGCTTTAGTCAGTTCGGGTTATATTAGCAATTACTACATATCTCATTTATAGGATATGGTAGAATGAACGTCAAAACAAAGTTTCTACACGGAAATATAACAAAGGACGTATATGTGATACGACCGGAATGTTTTGTCGATTCAAAGGATGCTAAAATAGATGCAAGCCTTGGATATCCAGTGATGGACTGGAGCTAGCATAATGGAGTTGGAATTTTCATTGTGATGAAATTGCCAAAAGAGTTTGTTTTCATCAGGAATAACGAAGATGCTTGAATATTCAAGAAAGTAAGTGGGAGCTGAATAATATTTCTAAAACCTTATGTAGATGACATATTGTTGATTAGAAATGATATAAATTTCTTGACACGAATAAGGACTTCATTGGAAATAGTTTTCGGTTGAAGAACTTGGGCTGATATAGCATTAGTATTGAGCATAGTGATCTATGAAGATAGTAAGTGCCTGATCATGCTAAAGCCAACACTACATATTGACATGATACTAAAGTAGTTTAGTATGAAATGCCAAGAAACATGTTCTTGCCGAAGTCATGGTGAAAAGTTGTTTGCAGAAATCGGTGTTGATGAACACAGATAGGCAAAAAACACGTGAATTGAATTCCACTCACCCGTGTGTTTGGATTAATCATGTACACCATAATATGTAAAACGACCAGATATGTCCAGTGCTTCAAAAGGTTATGAGCAAGATTCCAAAGTGATCAATATGTTGATCATTGGACAAACAGTGAAAAGTTAAACTTATGATAGATAAGATATGTTTCTCGGAAAATGGAGATAATGAAGAGCTCGTTGTAACAAGTTACACCAGCTGAATTTTGATGTAAACAGTTACACCAATTCAGTCTTCATACTTACTCCGATCGATTTTCAATTTTAATTGGGATTATGTGTTTCACACATAAGGGTGGCACAGTATGAAGGAACTGTGTTAAAGTTAGATACTGTGGCCTATTCTATAACAGAGGCTAAGTATATTGTTGCTTAAAGAAGTAACAAGGGAGGGTATTTTGAATCATCAGTTCATTTATGAACATGGTATGGTTTCCTAGATGCTTGACGCTCATGGAACATTGATGAATGATTTCATGACTTATTCTAAGGAACCAAGGTCCTACCAAATGATTCAAACATATACAAAGCTAAACTGATAAAATTAGTGAATTTTATGATAGCGTGAAAACGCGAAGATATGCAAGATACAAACGGGCCTGAAACGTCAGATCCGAAGATGAGGTCTATACCACAAATGAGGCATTTATTACACTGGTATGCCATAGGTGTAAAGTGCTCAAGCACTGACAATATTATTGACTCTAGTGCAAGTGGGAGACTGTTGGAAATATGCCGTAGAGGCAATAATAAAATGTTATTATATATATATTTCCACGTTCGTAATTAATGTTTATATTTCTGTGCTATAATTGCAATGATCCTGACTGTGAGATTCAGAAGAAAACTCATTTGCATGTGTGGAAATGTAAACACCAAGAGTTCCTGGTTTAGCCTCTAAGACCAGCTCATGTGCTAACTGATGATTACGTTTTCTTAATCATGGACATTGTTCTTGTAACAAGGATGTCAGTAGCAATGGGAACATATTGTTAGCAGAACAATGATGTTGAACCGACCCCAGTATTGAATGATATACTTAGAGATCACATCGTAACTACGTTATAAGTCATATCATGAAATGTTTTCATATACGTAATTCCTTAGACCATGAGAGTATCGAGTTGCTTCACACAGGAAGACATGCTTTGGTTCTTAGATGAATCCTCCCGTAAATGGGAAGTAGTAAAATAAGTTCTGGGTATGTCAGATGGTGTGGCTAGTGACTGTGATAGTTCAAGAATGGGATTTGCTCCTTCACGATGAAGAAGATATTCACTTCGGGCCCACTCGGTATGACGGTATCCATTATAGTCTGGCCAGACGCATTGTGATTCAGTCACGGGGATACCGGAATACGATAACGAGAAAAGGGACAAACGAGCAAAGAGGATAACGAGTGGCTTGTGTTCAAAAGTTGTTACACATGGGTGCCAAACTTCTCTCCTCTAACTTTGTCATATATCGCGAAGCAAAGGGAATGGTACATGACTAAACATAATGGTTCACTCGAAGTTTCTTCGTGTATGTGCGGGAGTCAACATGGGTGTCCATGGCTCCGCTATTGATTATTGGCTATTGACAAAAGGCTGTTGACCTATGTCCGGAAGATGTTCTGAGTCATGTCCGCATTATACGGAACCTATTGGGTCACACACTTAACGAGCAGTAGTCTGTTAGAATACTAGTATGGTAGAAGGTTTAGTGGAAGCAAAGCAGAATAGTTCATACGGGTACCGGAAGTAGTTCCGGGGATTTATGAAATAGTTCATAAGGGCACCAAAAGTAGTTTTGGGTATTTAAGGATATGTCCGGATCACTCTGGAGTAGTCCCAGGTGGTTCCGGAACATATGAAAATGGTAATGGGAAAGTTTACGATCAACCGGAATAGTTTCGGTGATCGGTGGACAGCTTAAACAATATGTTGTGTTCACCGGACATAATAACCTTTGCCCGGATGGCTCCGAAACCCATTTAGATGGCTCCGGAACATTCTTTAGAGGTTCCGGAAGGTATTGGAAGTGCTCCAAAAGTGTCCGGAATGTCCCGAAACAGTCCCGGTAGGTCCCGAAAGGTCCTGGAAGCTTCTAGAAGGTTCCGGAAGGTTCCGGGCAGTACCACCCACTGCCCTGCGCCCCTGGCCTTGGGGGGCAAGCCACCTAGGCTGCCCTGGCCGGCCAGGTGGTGGGGGCGCACCAAAAAGGGGTGGGAGATCCTCCAGGTGGGATTTCCAAATACCATTATGGAAGGTTTCCGGTGGGAAGGTATGTGTAGGTTTGGAAGGCTTGGGAGTCCAAGTTGGACTCCCAAACCTCCTTGAGCTGCGCCCTAGGCCCCTTGGCCACCTATATAAGGTGAGCCAAGGGTGGGGGAAGACACAGACAACTTGTCCCCAAGGCCTATGCGCCACCCTCCCTCCTCTAAACCCCGTTGCTCCACAATTAGACCCCGGTTTAGACGCTGTTCTAGATCGGAATCCGTTAGGGTTTTCTCCCTCTAGTTTTCTCGTTGGCGTTCATCTCTGGACGGCGGAGCGCTGCTGGATTGCTGCTACGGGATGTGTGGATACTAATGGAGGGGTTGTACCTTCGACCCTTCTTCGAGGAGCTTGTTCATGGGACTTGTCCGTGGGACTAGATCGCGGGACTTGTTCGTGGGATTGATCGAGGGACTGTTCGTGGGAGAACTTGCGAGATCTACTTCCACTATGTCCACGAGCTTCACCAACTCTACTTCCGCTACATAGGTTGGTGAGCCATGACCTAAAACCTTGTATGCAATCTTCTTGGATGATCTTGGGTTCTTGATTCGTAGGCCGAATTTTTTTGTTTTCTACTACGTTTCCCAACACGACTTGAGACCTACTCCTTGTTCATAGACAACAACAACTGAGATAATCTTAATATAACTTGATCAACGTGTGTGTGCCTTGATGATGGCTTCTCGTCCCTCGTTGGTTACCCCAAATGGAAGGTTGAGATGTAGCGTAGCGGTAATTTCCCTCAGTAAAGATACCAAGGTTTGTCTCTAGTAGGACTCAACGATAAGTACGATAGGTGGCAACGACGCCAGAAATTATTCTGATGCGTGGAGTTGTCGTGGACCTGCACAAAACAAATAACTTTTCTCCCAACGAGTTCATAGGAGTTTTCAATTCCTCCGGCCTTGTTGTTTACAAAGGATCAAACGCAAGAGATAAAAAGGTACTAGTAAAAGTAAAAACAGAAAGGTAAATAGTGGGTGTGAACAATGGTATGAAGATGGACCGGAGTCTCGTGATTTTCACTAGTGATGTCTCTCTCACAAAAGACGATAAAAATGCTAGCGAGGTAAACAAATCACAGTTGGGCAATTGACAGGATTATGAAGGCACCGCAATGCTAACTATGCTGCAAAGAAAGGAAGGGCTCAAAAGCAATGGGCAGTACGCCAAGGTAAGTAGACCGAAATCCATCTGCATCTACTACGAATCATCCACCTTGAGATATCTATCCAGAACATCTCGCTGGTATTAAGTTGCGAATCCCACCCAAAGTGTAAACTCAAAGCAACAGACAACTACATTAAAAGAACTTTGCGTAAAGTAAACAATTCTTGCACCAATAGGCACAATCACCGTTGTTTTATCCCTGGTGGCAACAGCACATCCCCTAGTCTCATGTTTCTGTCACTCAAGCTAGACATCAGGGGGCTGAACCCACAATCGAGCATAACGCTCTCTCTTGGAGTTGCAAGCAAATAACTTGGCCAAAGCAAATACTGCAACGGAGAACATGCAATAATTTACTCAAGACCAAATATAAAAGGGAAAACCAAATATATTACTCATCACAATCTGAACATAGTCTCGTAATCCATCAGATCCCAACAAACTCAGCATAGCAACAGCAGAAAATTACATAGGTGCCTCGATCATGTGAGGCAGCTCACGAGGTCTCGAAAGTGAAAGCACAAAAGAGGGAGAGGACATCACATAGCTACTGATCACGGACCCATGGTCCAAGGGGGACTACTCACGGCACATACGGGAGGCGTCAATGGCTATGGATGGTCTCCCGGAGGGGTGATCTCCTTCCGGCAGGGTGCCGGGGCAGCTTCTCCAGGCAGCCCCGATCTGAAAACGGCGGCGGCGGCGGAACAGAGAGGTTTCCGCGAAAAAGAGTTCTTGTTTAGGGGTTTCTACCCCGAGGGGGTTATATAGGCGAAGGGGGGCGTCGAGGGGCCACCCAGGGCAGCCAGGAGGGTGCCTGGCGCGCCCTAGGGTTGGGGCCGCGCCAGGGACCCTTCTGGCTCCCTGGTGGTGGTCCCGGCTCTCTCCCTTGGTTATTCCGGAAGCTTCCTGCCCGCTGATTTTTAATATAATTTTTGCGGAATTTTTTGGGCACTTTAATCAACCGGAAAACCTGAAAAACAAAAACAGCAGAAAACCAGAAGCTGGCAACTGGGTGCACTGAGTTAGTAGGTTAGTCGAAATTGGTTTAAAAGTGTAATAAAGTTCAACCAAAACATGGCAAAGTCACACAAAACATGCATGGAGCAAGCAGAAATTATAGATACGTTTGGGACATATCAACATCCCCAAGCTTAATTCCTGCTCGTCCTCGAGTAGGTAAATGATAACAAGCATAATTTCTGTGGTGACATGCCACACAGCCAAATAAGGACTGTTAAGTAAAGCAATCAAAGCATGCAATTCAATTCAAGTCTTAACAGGCAAGAGTCTATATTGGCATTAACACAAGCAACAAAAGAACAAAAGGTGCAAGAGCTCTTACTGTCCGTGACTCGAATGTCTCCAGATGGTGTTTGCGTGCAAGCAAGGGACTGGGAAGAAAGAGAAAAAAGGTTGTTGAGAACAACTATCTACTAAAGTTTCACACTTAGTCTCCTTTGGATTCTTATCTGGACTCGTCCCCAGACCACTAGCCAGGTACAAGTCAAACTGATCCACTCCCTTTCAATATTTTGAGCACTCATGCAATGGATGAGCGTGAGCAAGAAAGTTGACACCTAAAAGGCGAAACAGAAAGAAGAGGTGGAGGAGGAAGAGAAAAAGGTGTGTGAAAGGCTCACATCAATGAGGACAATCATAGGCGAGAGAAGGCCATATGATAGATATGATGTGAGGAGTAGGGATTGCCATACAACGGATGCACATGTGAGCTAAAAGCTCTCCAATAGAACTAGTGGGGGTGCATCTAACTTGCTTGCTCAAGAAGACCTAGAGCTCGTTTCAGGAGGCTCATCATTGGAATATACAAGCCAAGTTCTATAGTGTAAAAGTTCCCCACATAGCTATATGCATGATGATAATCTGTATGGAGTACAAGGGATAGAAGATGAAGTACTAGTGTGGATCTCTCAAAAGGAATAGTAGTATGCCCCCTTCTCTCTTTTTATTTTTCTTTATCTCTTTTTTTGGTGGTCTCAATGGCTCTTTCTATTTAACTCTCATTTGTCCTCTTTGGGATCTTTTGATTTTGTCCTCTTTGGGATCTTTTCCTCACTTTAGGGGCAATACTCTATATTTTACAAGAATATAGGAGATCTTTCACACTTTACAAAGGTACTCACAAAAAGAAAATGTAACTAATCATGATGCAAATGTATGCCTCTGCCAGGATAGCAGGATATGCAATGATACTAGCGCGTCATGTAGCAATGATTAGGGCAAGGCCCAACTAGCATGCGGCTCATCGATCAAGCAAGTAGCATGTATGACATGAGGATCAAGTCATGAGAGGGTGGATGTTGCATGGCAATGTATCTCGGAAAGGCTATGGAAATGCCTTGTAGGTAGGTATGGTGGCTGTTTTGAGGAAAGATATAATGAGGCTTATGATGACAGAGCGTATCATGCCAAGGGTTTGGATGCACCGGCGAAGTATGCGCCAACTCTCGAGGTGAGAAAGGGCAATGCACGGTACCGAAGAGGCTAGAAAAAGTATGGGTAGGTGGAAGTGTCAACTTTCGAATACTCACATTAGTCCGAAGAACTCATGCACTTATTATCGGTAACTCTCAATCTAATAGGAGGTTCACAAAGAGACAGGTACCCCGAGGAGGAGTGTATGGGGGTTTGGTTATCCTTGCGCATCCTCGACTCATGGTACGTGAGTGTACTCTAATATTCGATCCCTCCAGAGGTTAGTGATCCATCTAGTAGCCAGAGTTCTCAACAGGGGTTTTTGGTTTTCGAAAAACACACGGATTGCCCAAAATACAACATCTATCACTAATAGGCAAGAGCTCTTGACACCAAAAGTTCAAACATTACTCTAGTCAATACCTCAAAACTATTGCAAGTTACTACTTCAAAGAGAAAAGCAACTTTAACTACCTACTTTCTAGTCAAGACACAGAACTCAGTGCAACAGGCAAACTCTCTAACAAGATAAAACATGCAACCTATAGAAAGTTCAACCTGAAAAGAAAAGCTCTAGAAAAACTAAAGCACTACAGCTAAACAGACCAGCAGCTAAGAAAATAAAAAGAACAACTCACAGCTAAAAGAAATAAGCATGCAAATCCTATGAGGAGTTCTAGTTCAAGTGGAGTGTGTTTTTCTCCCACACAAAAGAGTAAGCTTGGGTCTAAATTGTTACTACAGCAAAGAAAGCAAAACAAACCTAGAAAAGTAAAGAGCGAGACGCTCCAAGCAAAGCACATAACGCATGAAGTGATAAAAATATAGTGCAACGAAAGACAAACCGATGATTGTTGATGAAGAAGGGGATGCCTCGGGGGCATCCCCAAGCTTAGACGCTTGAGTCTCCTTGAATATTTATTGGTGGTGCACTTGGGCATCCCCAAGCTTGAGCGCTTGACACTCCTGGATCTTCTTTCATCACCTTCCATCGCGCACTTGAAAACTCCCTTCATACATAACTCATTGTAGGCTGATTAGAGAGGTTACTACCCTAATAAAATAATTTTCCTCTACTGCAAATAAAGATTTCCAGGAAGAGCTACTGTTTCTCTTGACTGCCCAAAAAAGTTTTCAAAGAAAAAGCAAGCTTAAGGATTGCAAAACTGCGAAAAGAAAAACTGGGGCAGAAGCTGAGAAAAACAGAACATCAGAGAAAGGGGAATTGTTTCGAGGTACTTCTGCAACTCAAATCAAAAAACTTTGAACAGAGGCTAGCAAGCCAATTTTATGGAGCATGTTGTCAAAAAAATTCAGATAAAAAAGATGATCTGGTGATTTATCGCGAATTTTCCCGTCAAGAAGACATAATCTGTTTTTGGACAGCAAGCTCCAACTTTTGAACTTTCAAGCACTCTGAGGCTAAACTTGGCACAAAGCTTGAAAAAGAAAGATACAATGATGTTGCTACAGTAGTAACAATCATCAAGACCACTAAGAACAGAAAAAAAACAAAAAGAAAAACCTAAATTCGTTGCGGGCTGCCTCCCGAAAGCGCTTCTTTAAAGCCATTAGCTAGGCTAAAAGATTATAGAAGATGCTCTCACAAGAATAAGAATTTTGAAGCAAAAGAGAGCATCAAGAATCAAATATGAAACACATGTAAGCCTAACCCACTTCCTATGCATAGGCATCTTGTAAGAAAATAAATCAAAGAAGCACAAAGTGACATGCATAGGAAGGTCGAAAAATAACAACTTCAAAACTTTCAACATGAAGAGAGGTGTTTTAGTAATATGGAAGTTTCTACAACCAAACTTCCCTCTCTCGAAATAATTTTCAGTAGTATCATGAACAACATCAAGAATATAACTATCACATAAATCATGTTGTTCATGACCTACAAGCACACGTGTATAGTTTTCAACACGGTCTTTAGGATTATAAGATAAATGCAACCCATCACATTGAGCCTTGATAAGGGAAAAATTCTCTGGAGTTGGAGGTTTCAAAAGGATAATATGGCAATCAAGTGTGGGTGCAATAGCAACAATTTCATGCTTAACATAAGGAACTATAGAGAGTTCATCTTCGTAGGCATCATCCATAGTGGCATCATGGCCATCAACAAAGCAAGTATCAAAATCATCAGAAAGGGAAGTATCAAGTGAGTCCTCGGAATCATAAGATTCCTCTTCATAGCAATCATTAGCCTCTTCTTGGGCAGCAAGCATTCTATTTTTAAAATCCTCAATATAAGCATTGGAAGTATAGTTCTCAAAGCAATAAGCAAGAACAGCAAAGTTTTCAGACTTGTGAATAGTATCATAATACTTTTCAATCAAAGAAGCAATCTCATAAGCACCTTTAAAAGCAACAAACTCTTCAATCTTTTCAACATCAAAGTAATCATAAACACCTTTGGCATAAGAAGATAGGATCTCATTTTCATTAAATTCACATTGGAAAGGAAGGTGTTTACGCTCTATATTAGAGCAGCAAGTAAAATCATAAATGTGGCATAAACACTCAGCATAGCAATAAGAAACTTGTATTTGATCCCATAAGTGTTTCCCTTTCTGAGATAGGCGGTGCCGCGTATAATGAGCATGCTCATCCAATGATTTTCCCTCAACCAAGTCGGTTGGGTTTTTAGCGCGAGCACAGATTGATCGAAGACGATGCAAGTGAAACATGTCCATCCTACCATATTTGGGTGGTTCCACACCCATGGTGAAGATAGCATTAGTAGGTATTTTTGGTATTTTTGATAAGGGACACAAAAGTAAAAAATGAAAGGTAAACTAACAAGACTAAAAAAATAAAGGTAAAGGGTAGTGTGCAACTCCCCTATCTTAGCACTCGGAGTCCGACAACGGCGCCAGAAATTGGCGGTTATCAGGACTCGCGTATTTGTACTTCCCTTTGAGTCCCCGGCAACGGCGCCAGAAATTAGCTTGATGGCTTCTCGCCCCTCGTTGGTTACCCCAAGTGGAAGGTTGAGATGCAGCGTAGCGGTAATTTCCCTCAGTAAAGATACCAAGGTTTGTCTCCAGTAGGACTCAACGATAAGTACGATAGGTGGCAACGGCGCCAGAAATTATTCTGATGCGTGGAGTTGTCGTGGACCTGCACAAAACAAATAACTTTGCTCCCAACGAGTTCAGAGGAGTTGTCAATTCCTCCGGCCTTGTCGTTTACAAAGGATCAAACGCAAGAGATAAAAAGGTACTAGTAAAAGTAAAAACAGAAAGGTAAATAGTGGGTGTGAACAATGGTATGAAGATGGACCGAAGTCCCGTGATTTTCACTAGTGATTTCTCTCTCCCAAAAGACGATAAAAATGCTAGCGAGGTAAACAAATCACAGTTGGGCAATTGACAGGATTATGAAGGCACCGCAATGCTAACTATGCTGCAAAGAAAGGAAGGGCTCAAAAGCAATGGGCAGTACGCCAAGGTAAGTAGACCGAAATCCATCTGCATCTACTACGAATCATCCACCTTGAGATATCTATCCAGAACATCTCGCTGGTATTAAGTTGCGAATCCCACCCAAAGTGTAAACTCAAAGCAACAGACAACTGCATTAAAAGAACTTTGCGTAAAGTAAACAATTCTTGCACCAATAGGCACAATCACCGTTGTTTTATCCCTGGTGGCAACAGCACATCCCCTAGTCTCATGTTTATGTCACTCAAGCTAGACATCAGGGGGCTGAACCCACAATCGAGCATAACGCTCTCTCTTGGAGTTGCAAGCAAATAACTTGGCCAAAGCAAATACTGCAACGAAGAACATGCAAGAATTTACTCAAGAACAAAATATAAAAGGGCAAAACCAAATATATTACTCATCACAATCTGAACATAGTCTCGTAATCCATCAGATCCCAACAAACTCAGCATAGCAACAGCAGAAAATTACATAGGTGCCTCGATCATGTGAGGCAGCTCACGAGGTCTCGAAAGTGAAAGCACAAAAGAGGGAGAGGACATCACATAGCTACTGATCACGGACCCATGGTCCAAGGGGGACTACTCACGACACATACGGGAGGCGTCCATGGCTATGGATGGTCTCCCGGAGGGGTGATCTCCTTCCGGCAGGGTGCCGGGGCAGCTTCTCTAGGCAGCCCCGATCTGAAAACGGCGGCGGCGGCGGAACAGAGAGGTTTCCGCGAAAAAGAGTTCTTGTTTAGGGGTTTCTACCCCGAGGGGGTTATATAGGCGAAGGGGGGCGTCGAGGGGCCACCCAGGGCAGCCAGGAGGGTGCCTGGCGCGCCCTAGGGTTGGGGCCGCGCCAGGGACCCTTCTGGCTCCCTGGTGGTGGTCCCGGCTCTCTCCCTTGGTTATTCCGGAAGCTTCCTGCCCGCTGATTTTTAATATAATTTTTGAGGAATTTTTTGGGCACTTTAATCAGCCGGAAAACCTGAAAAACAAAAACAGTAGAAAACCAGAAGCTGGCAACTGGGTGCACTCAGTTAGTAGGTTAGTCCAAATTGGTTTAAAAGTGTAATAAAGTTCAACCAAAACATGGCAAAGTCACACAAAACATGCATGGAGCAAGCAGAAATTATAGATACGTTTGGGACGTATCACTTGACTGTTTCTTCTTCGTTGGGATGCGAAGAGGAGGACAAGGATAGGATAGGTGTTATGTTTGCGTATGTAGGTGGATAGCAGACTTGTTGGAGGCGATTCCTCATCGAATGCTTGGCTTCTTACCTTACTCTCTAGATTGTTAGCCACTTTATAAATGCTAGTGCGGCAGCAACCTCACCACTTACCCCTTCCTTACCGTAAACTACTAGTTGTCCTAGAATGACGAGTGATGAAGTCCTTGCTAGGTCAGATGACCACTACAGTTGGATGCTGAGTACCTCTGTACTCAAGATACTACCCCAAACTCTTTTCAGGGTTCTTGATCGACAACAGGTATGGTGATCGACGTTTCACGTGGAGACTCGACGACGACTAGTTAGGCGGATCCCGGCGGAGGGCCTGGACCCGTGTGGTTATGGGGATTGATGTTTTTCTCTTTGCCAATAGGCATTTGATTGTAGTCTGTACTTAGACATGTACCTTCCGCTAATGTATTGTATTGAGGCAGTTGTATGCCGATTGTATGAGATGTTGTATCCTCGTATCTGTAATGTTGTGATATCATGTTGGAAATCCGGGGCATATGGCTTTGTCATATGTCGCGGTGGGACCGATATGCGCTTCGTCCCCGGATCTGGGTGGAAACACCTAGATCTGGAACAGTACCGCATATCGGGCCTTACATGTATCTAGATCATAGCAATATCACACAAAACATGTATGGAGCAAGCATAAATTATAGATACGTTCGGGACCTATTATAACAACCCAGATTTCACAAAAATTAAATTTTTTGTTTTCGGTGTGAATTGTTTGATTGTCTGATTTGTTTGCGGTGTTTGCATCCCCGATTTATCGATCGACGGTTATTTTTACCCTCTTATCTCGTACCGGACGGAGACCGACCCTTGCCACCCTGACACTCGACCTTTGCGACACCTCCTCCTTCTCCTCCTCACAGGTCACCGCCGGCAGCCGGAAGCCCGTCGCGTCAGCCATGGAACCGCGGCCGAGGAGCTCCACCTCCGTCGCCCGAGCTCGCCCCGGCGACCCCCACTGCTGACCGGATCCGGCCGGCCCTGGCCAAGCGCGCCTGTTCCCGTCACCATCGGCCCCCTTGCCCCGCCGCGCGCCACGCCGGAGCGCCGCCGCCGCCGCTCTGCTCTGCTCGTCGGGATCGAGCAGGGAAGCTCGCTCGCCCCGATCCAGTGAGCACGCCGCCGTTGACCGCACGTGGTCCGGCCTGTGCGCCCCCACGACCCGACTCCAACCGCAGCCACTGCGAGGCCGCCAGTTGGGCCGAGCCCACTAAGGGTGAGGCCCTTTTATTTTTATTTTTTTATTCCCTGTTTTTTTCCAAAGCCTGAATTTTTGCTAAGTCTGGAGATTATTGTGCTGCTGATTCGTTTTTGCGATGTAATTTGCGAGTAAACCGTAGCTCGGATCAAGTTGCGCCCAAAAGGAAAATTGTTTAGTTTTGTGTGTACTTCAATCCATATTTTGTGAGCATTTTGATTTGAGGCCATCTTGATGTTGTTAATCTCTATTGAAGTGGGCATCAGGCTGTTAACTGCTACTATTTTTTTGTCATGTGCTGCTGCTGTTATTTTATTGCAAGTTTGCATGATGATTGTGACACATCCATGAGGCATATTGCATTGATTCTTCTTTGCATCCTGTTAAGAATCATGTCTACTTTCATTATATGTATTGCATTGTCATGTTAGCATTCCTGATCATAGATATGTTTAGGTCCAAAGTTGCTATGCCACTGTTTTTGACAGCCACCTCTGTTTTTCTCTAAGTCTGTAACTTTCCGATGCCATGTTGCATGCTTAATATCTTTTGATCTGTTATGCCTATGACCTTGATTCTTGTTTGTACCTGATCACCATCATGTCTAGTTCATGCCCATATATAGCTATGTCATGTTGCTTCACTTTTGCATATAGTTTTGCTCCTGTTTATACAACATAAAAATAGCAGTTTCTGCCCTCTTTTCCTGATTTTCACCAAGTCCTTGACTAGTAATGTTTTATAGCTTTTTGTGTTGCTTATAACTAGTGAACCATGATTCCTATTTGCATGATTCCTTTTGCCATGCCTTCCCTGCCATGTCTACTTTAGTTGCATATCATTTGTGAGCATGTTTGCATTCATTATCCTGTTTATGCATTGCTCTAAAGTGCGCTTCCTGATGTTGGCAGATTGTGTTCCAAACTTGTTTTGCTTGTATATTTTTAACCGTAACTCCGTTTGGAGTGTTCTTTATATCTAACTTGATTATTTTTTCGTGTACGTTGTGTTTATGCTATTGTTTGCTGTTGCTAACAAACCTAAAATATGGTTTAGGGAAGAACAATACCAATTACTTAAATTGTCGTGGGGCACTTAGTGTATGCCATGTTTAGGTTGTGCCTCACTTAAATTGACTAGCATAGATAGTTTATCTTATGCTTCACCTCTTGTCATATTTGTGTAATATGCCATGCTTGAGTGAGATGTCATGTTAACAACCTTGCTCACCTTGTGTAGCTAAACAACTTGAACCGTTTCTAAATGTGCGGTATCGTCGTGTGTGATGAGTACTCCACTTAACCTGTTAGTAACCGCTCCCGACGGTAGGTGCGATGTGTCATGTCGCCTTCTTGTTGATGCTTGCTCGTGTTTGCTTCGTAGTAATAGATGCTTGCTTGTCAATTGCCTTTTCTAGTGTTTACTTCTTGTGTGCTTCCGTTGATAATCTCGGAGACGATGCGAGCTTGCGATCAACTACACCTTCGGAACCCGACTTATGAACAGGCAAGGACTATACATTACTTATGATCCATTCTATTTCAACCACTGGTTTGCATGCTAGTCTAGGTTAGGTTCGATGTTTGATCCTACCACATGTTTACAACCTCTTTCAAACCGATACAGCCATGTCCCCTCCCAGCAAACCTTGTACTGCTATGTTACTATTGCTCGTTGCTCAGCCCCTGCTTAGTATGCATGCTTAGGATGCTACGATGTTACCCTGTTACTCCTTGGTTTGGGATATCACATTATTACATTGTTGTTGATGATATGATTATTATAATGTTGACTATATTCGACGAAGGATGGAAGGTCTAGGCTATCCCGCCCCGACGCTTTGTTCCATTCGAGTCACCTAGGATCCGAGTTCCGGGTATTTGTTTTAAGACTGACCGTGCCTAACCGCGTGTGGGATGCTATGGGGTCCCCTCTTCTTACCTATCTAGCTTCAAACATTTCTAGTGGTGGCCCAAGCTGATTTACCATTTGCAAACCATGCATATATGTCTATCGGGTCGCTCCTAGCAGATATCCTTTAAAACAACCCGGACCAGTGAGGACATTGTTTCCTTGTTGGTCCAACCTATCCGGCTGAGGACGTGGCCTCATGTGAGAATTACCGGCAATCCAAACCCGCGACAGACGGTAGAGACCAGATCGAGAGAACGGCCGACTCCTGAGCTGGATGTCGACTCACCGGGGGCCACCCGGATTTGTTCGTTGTTAGCTAGAGGGATTTGTCGTTTCGGATCTCTTGGAACTAAATCATAAAATGGTTGCCTGTGATGGGTAGCAACTGAGAGAGATGGGCGTGCGTGCGGAACCTTGTAATGGGCAGTTGGTACACCCCTGCAGGGTTAAATCTTTTCGAGAAGCCGTGTCCATGGTTATGGACGACTTGAGACCTACTCCTTGTTCATAGACAACAACAACCGAGATAATCTTAATATAACTTGATCAACGTGTGTGTGCCTTGACTGCTTCTTCTTCGTCGGGATGCGAAGAGGAGGACAAGGATAGGATAGGTGTTATGCTTGTGTAAGTAGGTGGATAGAAAACTTGTTGGAGGTGATTCCTCATCGAATGCTTGGCTTCTTATCTTACTCTCTAGATCGTTAGCCACTTCATAAATGCTAATGCGGTAGCAACCTCACCACTTACCCCATCCTTACCGTAAACTACTAGTTGTCCTAGAATGACGAGTGATGAAGTCCTTGCTGGGTCAGATGACCACTATAGTTGGATGCTGAGTACCTTTGTACTCATGATACTACCCCCAAACTCTTTTCAGGGTTCTGAATCGACAACAGGTATGGTGATTGACGTTTCACGTGGAGACTCGACGACGACTAGTTAGGCTGATCCCGGCGGAGGGCCTGGACCCGTGTGGTTATGGGGATCGATGATTTTCTCTTTGCCACTAGGCAATTGATTGTTGTCTGTAGTCAGACATGTATCTTCCGCTGATGTATTGTATTAAGGCAGTTGTATGCCGATTGTATGAGATGTTGTATCATTATATATGTAATGTTGTGATATCATGTTGGAAATCCGGGGCATATGACTTCGTCATATGTCACGGTGGGACCGATATGTGCTTCGTCCCCGGATCTGGATGCAAACATCTAGATCTGGAACAATATCGTATATCGGGCCTTACAACTTGGTATCAGAGCCTTACCGATCATAGGATCCCTTTTCTGGCCGAAATCGAGTCTAGACAAAAACTATTTTGTAGTTACTAAGTTAGTTATCGGAGAGTAGGATTCTTTTTCCTCCTTACCCATGCTATGGTCAGGACAAGTGTCGTAAGTGTTTTAATTCTCATCTTATCCCCTTCACACTCTAGGATCTCGAGTGTGTGGAGTATTGGAACCGTTACAATGCCTTGCTTGCAGTGTATTGTCTCAATTCCGAGCACAGGTTGGGAATTCCTGTAGTACCTTTAGCTTCTCCGATTTCGGATATCATCTGGGTCATCCATTGCCATCCATCCTTTGCTGGTATTTTTACGAATTGCGTCGAAAATCACTATCCCTTGATCTGGTTTTTGTGGTCGTTCTTCCTCTTGACACCGACGATTTTGTTTTTCCGACGATGTCGTCTCTCTGCGGAAAGTATCTCGACGGAGATCGTCGTTTGACATGGAGCAGAGTCCTTTGTTGGTAGTGTTGAAGATTGTCGTCTCTCTTTTCTCTCCCCCCTCTCCCCCGGATCGTCCAGGATCTCGGGACAAGATCCCTTGTTGTTGGTGTTGTATTGTAACAGCCCAGATTTGAAAAAAATTAAAAAATTTGTTTTCGGTGTGAATTGTTTGATTGTCTGATTTGTTTGCGGTATTTGCATCCCCGATTCATCGATCAACGATTATTTCCCCCCTCTTATCTCGTACCGGACGGAGACCGACCCTTGCCACCCTGACACTCGACCTTTGCGACACCGAGTTTCACCCGATCACCGTCGGGAAAACCTGCACGAGACCAGCCGTAGCCAACGGAACGAAAAAACCCGTTTAATAATTAAACGGGTTATTTTTATATCGCACTAGAAAGTGTTCTCGAAACGGTTCCAGCGTGTAACGACCCGGTCCCGAAGGGAACCAAGTCTACTGTGCTTCTGTGCTATCCCTGGATCAGTATGCTAGCACACACAGTACTCGATGAAATACCATATTATCACATATCATAAATTAACGTAAATACATGGCATTTATTTCCTTACAGTCTTTAGACTAGAATACACAGCAGAACAATCAATATATAAGTGGAGTCCCATCAACGCCAACGGCAAAGTTGAGTGTAGACTTCACGACCCTATATCGTATCACTTACTCGTCGTATATAATCCTGCAACACCGAAGATTACAGCCCGACAACGGGTCAGTACATTTGAATGTACGGCAAATCATATCCCAGAAAGAAGTAAAATTTCCTACAATACATGCAATTTGGCTGGTGGAGCTTCTACATTTATTTTTGCAAAAAGCTAATTTTCCCTATAGAATAATAATAACTAAGTTCTACAATAGCATACGATTGAGATGGGAACCCCCCACTCAATCTATCCCAAAGTGATTAAACCAATCAGTTAATTAAAGATGATGAGACAAATCAATATTTCCACAACTAGTTGCTCAAAATGTCCATAACCGGGGACACGGCTAATCGATTAGTTTTACACTCTGCAGAGGTTTGTGCACTTTTCCCCACAAGACTCGATCGCCTCCTTTGTAGTTTGTCACACTGCATGGTGTATGACAACTGGAAGATCGAGACATGGTCTTTCAGAAGAGTTTCCCTTACTCCGGTAGCACCCATCCCACCTACTCACATCTACTTTCGTAGCGCTACCTAGTAAGAGTCCCTACAACTGATCAACCAAGCCAGAGCCCATAGTAGCTTGTGGCTGCACACGTAAGCTTCTAGGTATGTCAATACAAACAGTCCCTTTGAGCCTGGGTGGCTTTCCGCAGTCATCACTGGCCACCTCCAGGATGCTCGCAACCATCCCACCCAGGTAGTTCATTAACTTTATCTTGGTCCTAATTACTACTTTATCACTCATACCTCATAATGATTCACTTCCCAATCCACGTCTACTTAGCATAGCAATATCATAGTATACGATGGTGACAAAGATGTAAGGATCAGACCTACCTCAATGAACTACTGGGTGTAATAGCATAGTACAACCTATCATGCAATCTAAAGAAGAAGAACTAATGCATTTAAAACATAGGTAATAGGGAATATGATCAAAAGATATGACTTGCCTTATACATTCGATGAAGATCCTCGCTCTCACGTTCCAGTCAACTCTACTCGTCACACTCCGATCAATCTATCGTCAACGAGAGAACTCAATAAGCAATCACACCACAATGACAAAACATAAGATCAACAAAACAATCATAAAGGTTTTAGTAACAAAACAAAAGTTTTTGAAGTGCAAAGGTGTGGATGTGTCGAAGGTGATCGGTGGAACGTCAGCTCGGGAGAGTCAACGGATAAGTAATTGTCGATACAAAAGTATGATCAAGGCATTATGAAATCAAAGTAAAGATCTTAGCAATATGAATGGTATGTGGATATTGCCGATAAGATGTCTCATATGATTCAATATGCAAAAAGAATCACGTGAAACGGAATACTACAACGCAGGTCATAGCAATTGAAATATGGAATTGAATTTGAAATTGAACAGATCAATAAACTTGTGAATTTTTGTGCACACATGATGTAAACAGAAAGTACATGGAACGAGTGATCCAACGCAAAAAGAATCACTCAATTTGGATCAACGGTATAAAAGATACGGCCACCGGAATTTGAATTTGAATTTAAAATAACTTCAAATTCAAAAGTGTGCAAAGTGTGCAAAACTTTATACGATGCTAAAGTACAGAACAACACGAACGCGTAGAAAAAAGATTCACCGCGATCCGACTTACGGTGTAGAAGATATCGCGGCTACGGTGCCGGGGGGTTTTCTGCCAACAGGGACTCGTCTGTAAATACAATTCTTCCGAAAAAGCAATCGGGTCCTCAGTTTCAGATCTGGCCGGAATTTGATCCGGTGATGCTCCGGCGAGGGCAGCACGTGCTCCGGCGACGTGGGGCGCGGTGGAGGGAAGCAGTGGCCGTCGGGGTGGCGCACGGGTGGGGCGCGGCGTGCCCACGCGGGAGGCACAGCGGCTCGGGGCGAGCACAGCCGGCGGCGGCCTGCGGCACGCAGCTCGGCTCGGCTCGGCCTCCGGCTTGGCCCGGCTGCCGGCGGCGCTGGCGCGGCGGAGGCGGCCGGCCACGGGTCGGGCGCCGACGGGGCACGGCCGTGGCGTCGGCCAAGGTGGCCGGGAGGTGGCGGCGGCCGTGGCTTCCAGCCGGGGCGGCGGTGCGGGGAGGTCCGGGCGGCGGCGGCCGTCGTATGCAGCGGCGGCGGCGAGACGGCCCGGCGGCGCGGCGTCGGGCCGAGGCGGCGGCGGCGTCGGGCCGAGGCGGCGGCGGCGGCCCGCTAGGGTTTTCTGTTTTTCTTTTTTTTTTTGGAGAAAAAGAAAAAGGAAATAAACAGAAAAATACTAAATTCTATATATAGGCTAGGAAAGAAAAAAAAACGAAAACGTGTCCGGAAAGGTCTCTAATTGTGCTCGGGGCGAAAACAAACTAATGGGCCGGCTAGCCCGGATTTTTCTTTTTCCAAAATCACAGAACTTCAAACAATTAAATAAAAATAACCGTAACTCCGAAAAATATGAAACAAAATTCTAAATTCATCAAATAATACAAAGAAAATTATAAAATGAAAATATTTTCCAAAAATGAAAATAAAAATAAAAACCTTTTCTAAATACTTTATTTAATATAAAATACTTTTCATAAATCAAATAAAATCCAATAAACCTTTTAAAATGTTTTTATTTGGTCAAAAACATTGACAAACCATTTCTAAATAATAAAATATAAATTTTAAAATTGTTAACCCAATAAATAATTTGGTATAATAAAATCTCCCTTTGAAATACTTTTTCAACCCTTTTAAAATATTTAATAAATCTTTTCAATGAAATAAAAATTCTCTTGGCATTATAAAATCTCTAAATAATTTTAGAGTTATTTATAATACTCAAAATAAATTTTTAAAGACTTTTAAAAATAATATTCTAAATATTTCCAACTTTATTTAAAAAGGGGATAAGTCATTTTATATCCTCTCAAATGAATTTTCCTTTAGCTGAAAAATATTTTGAATAATCCAATAAAGTTTTAAAACCTTTTCCAAACATTTAATAAGTTGAAGGAGTCATATTACCTTCTCTCATTTTATTTTGTTGGTTTTGTTTTTTAAATAATAAATTGCAAAAACACCAACGGTGAATATTAGGGAAAGTCATTTTATTCCCTCTCGTTTTAATATTCAGTAAACTCCAAAAGTTTTAAATCCCAGAGAAAATCAAACACATCAATCAAACAATCATTATCTATTTAATTTTATTAACATTCCAAAATTCGGAGAATTTTGGGATGTTACACACTACCACCCTTAAAAGGAATCTCGTCCTCGAGATTCGAGAAGGCTAGAAAGAAAGGTTAGGGTTCGGGTCTTCATGACAGTCCATCGATCCACTGATGGTCCAGGGTGCTACCACCCTTAAAAGGAATGCGACTTAGTCTTCAAAAGCTTGCTCCCTCAGCGAGCTCCTCACACATAATCTTCATACTCCATTGGGGCATGGAATTCTTCATCACACGTGTGGGCTTCCAGTATCTTGATCCATCGATGACATTCTTCGTGCGGATTTTACCTTCGGTCTTCGAGGTTTCACAAATTTCTCCTTTGGGGCTTCCATTCCTTAGCGAGGGAGTGGTCTTCCAAGTACCGAGGCTTCATGGCTGACAGCTCAGACGCCCATATTAAGCAACTATCGATTTTCTCATGGTGGTCAACAAGAATATTTCTACGGGATACCTGCAACAAAAGGTCTTGGTCCATACTCACCGTATAACACAAACGGTACACTTCTACTGGGGTCACACATCGTACCATTCTATGGTTTTAGGCTTAACATCGTCGTCTCTCAAACATAGGTAAGTCACTCTAGATTTACCATCCCGCATAGCAAGAGCAAATAATAAGAGTAGTCGTCATGGTGATCAATCCATTACGCACCCAAATCATTTCCTTGTATATGGTTTAGTGAATCTCGCAATCTAACACTCGGTCATCCTCACGAGCATTGCAGAAGTCCTCCTTATCTTGAACTGGGTCCAGATAAATCCATGGTTCTGCAAGCCAACAAAACATCTATCGTTTCCTCACAACACTCAGGTTTACGTAGCCTGCTCTAAAACGTGCACTGGTGGACTACAACTTCCTCCAGAGTTCTTCCTTCAGCAAGATTGTGCCCTCTTGTCGTAAGATCCTGGGACCTGTGGGTTATCCTTGATCTCAACATCGGTTGCATCCATCTTTATCCCAGTATTGAAATTTGCAGCCATTGTAGCAGCTTCTTCAGTGTAGGGTTTGAGGTGAGAGGGAATAGAATGTAGATAGCGAGGTAGAGAGAGATAGCGAGAGATACCCATACAAACGTCACACTAGTTTTGAAACATAAGTTTTGATGTGTAGCTGTCGGTAAAACAAGAAATGACAGCTCACTGAACGATCTAACGGTAGAAACTTGAATTTTCCAGGTCTTCAAGTCTTCAGGTCTTCAATGACGGCAGCTTCAGTTTGCAATGTCGAAACAATCTTCATATTGTTGAGTCATTCGTCAAGTTATTCTTCTTGTTGTTGTGTCTTCTTTAGTCTTGAAGCATACTAAATAGATAAGAGGTCTACTGAAACGTAAACTTATTCTATTCGCAAAGAAAAACCACAAAGCACAACACAACATCAATCAAAAACAAAACATAACAGGGTCACAGGGTACAAGACAAAACTTAACAAACAATCAGACATAAAACATCTGGTCAATCCATAGCAAACACGCATCGATACACACCTCCAACTATCAATGAAAAGGTAATAACGTACACTTAATGTACACCACGAATACTCTATTCTCCAATTGCAAAACATAAGCTTCTTCGAATCAGCACCTTGCTTCCACGTTCACAACTTCTCCTTCAATTCTGGACACGTATCGCGGTAGTGTCCCAGGTTCCTACACCGGAAACACTGAACGTGGCTCATGTCCTTCTTTTTCTTTTTCACGGTTGCTTCCTTCAATTCTTGGATAGCTTTCTTCATTTCTTCCTTTTGATGTTGAACCACTTGTTGTGTCACGATGAAAAATTTGCACTGAGCGGGGTAATGATCAGTTCCTTCACATGTAAAACATGTGACTTGTGCAGTGGGGCATTCTTCACCCGAGTGAATTTCTTCACAATGAGGACATCCATCTTGGTGTTCTTCATGGGAGTGTCCTTCTTCCCCGCAAATTTTGCAGGCACGAAGCCTCTTACGGGTTACCGTCCTTTGCGTCGGGGTGACAAGGCGGGATCCCAACAAAATCTTAGTGAACTCCTTCCAAGTAATCTTCCTTCGTGATTCGTCAATTGCTTGATGCATTCTCCACCAAGTAGCAGCCTCTTCTAAAAAGTACTTGACAGCATAGGGGACCATGTCCTCACTCCCAACCTTGTTTATCTTCATGTGCTCCTCCATTCTACGAATCCACTGCTCCACCTTCAGTCTCGACATCGCCCCAGGAAAGGCGAGTCCTACTTCATACTCCATCTATTAAGCCCATACGACAAGGGTAGGGAAAAACTATAACACCGACAAGAAAACGACTAAAGATAACACCAAGCATAAGCACTCAAACAAGAAAGCGGCAAAACACCTACGTTCGTCCATAACACATAACAACAAACAATACAGTCACAACATTCAAAACACACAAACAACACCTAGAGTAAGGTCATATGTGCAAGACATACGATCTCATCATATTATGCGAAATTCGTTCATCTAACTCCACATAAATGGTGGTGGTCTGATTCTAAGCTTCATCCTTCTCAGCTAAGCTGATCTTAAAGGTTCCTCTCACAGTGTCAAACTTATTGATCACCGTAGGTTATTCCTTCTAGTTCCGATAATCATAACTCCAATTGATCTCCGAGGTTGATGATGTCCTTCTCAAATGTCTTGTCTTCCAAGGTATAAACAACTCAAGGGGTATTCATAGTAAAACAAGATGAGAAGTTTTAGAAGGTGAATAATAGATGAGAAATACTAGTCAAGAGAGTAAATAATCAAAGAGTGATAAAATATTTTTGTTCCTATGGCTTTTCTATCCATTTTCTAGGGTCACGAACTACAGTCAACATGGGCTCTGATACCATCTTGTAACGACCCGGTCCCGAAGGGAACCAAGTCTACTGTGCTTCTGTGCTATCCCTGGATCAGTATGCTAGCACACACAGTACTCGATGAAATACCATATTATCACATATCATAAATTAACGTAAATACATGGTATTTATTTCCTTACAGTCTTTAGACTAGAATACACAACAGAACAATCAATATATAAGTGGAGTCCCATCAACGCCAACGGCAAAGTTGAGTGTAGACTTCACGACCCTATATCGTATCACTTACTCGTCGTATATAATCCTGCAACACCGAAGATTACAGCCCGACAACGGGTCAGTACATTTGAATGTACGGCAAATCATATCCCAGAAAGAAGTAAAATTTCCTACAATACATGCAATTTGGCTGGTGGAGCTTCTACATTTATTTTTGCAAAAAGCTAATTTTCCCTATAGAATAATAATAACTAAGTTCTACAATAGCATACGATTGAGATGGGAACCCCCCACTCAATCTATCCCAAAGTGATTAAACCAATCAGTTAATTAAAGATGATGAGACAAATCAATATTTCCACAACTAGTTGCTCAAAATGTCCATAACCGGGGACACGGCTAATCGATTAGTTTTACACTCTGCAGAGGTTTGTGCACTTTTCCCCACAAGACTCGATCGCCTCCTTTGTAGTTTGTCACACTGCATGGTGTATGACAACTGGAAGATCGAGACATGGTCTTTCAGAAGAGTTTCCCTTACTCCGGTAGCACCCATCCCACCTACTCACATCTACTTTCGTAGCGCTACCTAGTAAGAGTCCCTACAACTGATCAACCAAGCCAGAGCCCATAGTAGCTTGTGGCTGCACACGTAAGCTTCTAGGTATGTCAATACAAACAGTCCCTTTGAGCCTGGGTGGCTTTCCGCAGTCATCACTGGCCACCTCCAGGATGCTCGCAACCATCCCACCCAGGTAGTTCATTAACTTTATCTTGGTCCTAATTACTACTTTATCACTCATACCTCATAATGATTCACTTCCCAATCCACGTCTACTTAGCATAGCAATATCATAGTATACGATGGTGACAAAGATGTAAGGATCAGACCTACCTCAATGAACTACTGGGTGTAATAGCATAGTACAACCTATCATGCAATCTAAAGAAGAAGAACTAATGCATTTAAAACATAGGTAATAGGGAATATGATCAAAAGATATGACTTGCCTTATACATTCGATGAAGATCCTCGCTCTCACGTTCCAGTCAACTCTACTCGTCACACTCCGAGCAATCTATCGTCAACGAGAGAACTCAATAAGCAATCACACCACAATGACAAAACATAAGATCAACAAAACAATCATAAAGGTTTTAGTAACAAAACAAAAGTTTTTGAAGTGCAAAGGTGTGGATGTGTCGAAGGTGATCGGTGGAACGTCAGCTCGAGAGAGTCAACGGATAAGTAATTGTCGATACAAAAGTATGATCAAGGCATTATGAAATCAAAGTGAAGATCTTAGCAATATGAATGGTATGTGGATATTGCCGATAAGATGTCTCATATGATTCAATATGCAAAAAGAATCACGTGAAACGGAATACTACAACGCAGGTCATAGCAATTGAAATATGGAATTGAATTTGAAATTGAACAGATCAATAAACTTGTGAATTTTTGTGCACACATGATGTAAACAGAAAGTACATGGAACGAGTGATCCAACGCAAAAAGAATCACTCGATTTGGATCAACGGTATAAAAGATACGGCCACCGGAATTTGAATTTGAATTTAAAATAACTTCAAATTCAAAAGTGTGCAAAGTGTGAAAAACTTTATACCATTCTAAAGTACAGAACAACACGAACGCGTAGAAAAAAGATTCACCGCGATCCGACTTACGGTGTAGAAGATATCGCGGCTACGGTGCCGGGGGGTTTTCTGCCAACAGGGACTCGTCTGTAAATACAATTCTTCCAAAAAAGCAATCGGGTCCTCAGTTTCAGATCTGGCCGGAATTTGATCCGGTGATGCTCCGGCGAGGGCAGCACGTGCTCCGGCGACGTGGGGCGCGGTGGAGGGAAGCAGTGGCCGTCGGGGTGGCGCACGGGTGGGGCGCGGCGTGCCCACGCGGGAGGCACGGCGGCTCGGGGCGAGCACGGCCGGCGGCGGCCCGCGGCACGCAGCTCGGCTCGGCTCGGCCTCCGGCTTGGCCCGGCTGCCGGCGGCACTGGCGCGGCGGAGGCGGCCGGCCACGGGTCGGGCGCCGACGGGGCACGGCCGTGGCGTCGGCCAAGCCGGCCGGGAGGTGGCGGCGGCCGTGGCTTCCAGCCGGGGCGGCGGTGCGGGGAGGTCCGGGCGGCGGCGCGGCGTCGGGCTGAGGCGGCGGCGGCCCGCTAGGGTTTTCTGTTTTTCTTTTTTTTTTTGGAGAAAAAGAAAAAGGAAATAAACAGAAAAATACTAAATTCTATATATAGGCTAGGAAAGAAAAAAAAACGAAAACGTGTCCGGAAAGGTCTCTAATTGTGCTCGGGGCGAAAACAAACTAATGGGCCGGCTAGCCCGGATTTTTCTTTTTCCAAAATCACAGAACTTCAAACAATTAAATAAAAATAACCGTAACTCCGAAAAATATGAAACAAAATTCTAAATTCATCAAATAATACAAAGAAAATTATAAAATGAAAATATTTTCCAAAAATGAAAATAAAAATAAAAACCTTTTCTAAATACTTTATTTAATATAAAATACTTTTCATAAATCAAATAAAATCCAATAAACCTTTTAAAATGTTTTTATTTGGTCAAAAACATTGACAAACCATTTCTAAATAATAAAATATAAATTTTAAAATTGTTAACCCAATAAATAATTTGGTATAATAAAATCTCCCTTTGAAATACTTTTTCAACCCTTTTAAAATATTTAATAAATCTTTTCAATGAAATAAAAATTCTCTTGGCATTATAAAATCTCTAAATAATTTTAGAGTTATTTATAATACTCAAAATAAATTTTTAAAGACTTTTAAAAATAATATTCTAAATATTTCCAACTTTATTTAAAAAGGGGATAAGTCATTTTATATCCTCTCAAATGAATTTTCCTTTAGCTGAAAAATATTTTGAATAATCCAATAAAGTTTTAAAACCTTTTCCAAACATTTAATAAGTTGAAGGAGTCATATTACCTTCTCTCATTTTATTTTGTTGGTTTTGTTTTTTAAATAATAAATTGCAAAAACACCAACGGTGAATATTAGGGAAAGTCATTTTATTCCCTCTCGTTTTAATATTCAGTAAACTCCAAAAGTTTTAAATCCCAGAGAAAATCAAACACATCAATCAAACAATCATTATCTATTTAATTTTATTAACATTCCAAAATTCGGAGAATTTTGGGATGTTACACAGCGCGAGGTGAACGCCGCCGACTCGACGCGCTGATCGCGCAGTTCGAAGTTTTACCCGAATCGGAGGTCCTGCGGACCCTCGGCGGTCGGAAACGTAAACACCGCGCACGCGAGAGGAAAACCGGGGATGTTTTTGCAAACTGCCAGCCACCTGGGCTATATAAAGACCACCACTCTCCCACCCCTTTCTAGGGTTTCCCTAGTCCAAAATTGCAGCCACCCCCCTGTTGTTGCCCAAAAATTCTTCCCACATCTTCCTCTCCCCGAAACCCTAATCCCAACCAATTCTTGCCATCAGATCGACGATCGGGGGGCCAGGAGGCCTCCACGTCACCCCAACCGCAGCACAGCCATCTCCAGCCCGATTCAGGCCCTACCGGGCCGCCGCCAGCGGCGCCAGGCCCGCCCGGGCCCGTCTGGCGGCCTAGCCGTCCGCGCCTCCGTCTTCCAGCCGGCCGACGTGCCACCCCTACGCCGGCAAGCCGCCGTGAGTCGCCCCTCGACGCGCCTCCTCTTCTCTCCCTTCTCCTCTGCCTCACCTCCTCCCTCTCCTCCTCACAGGTCACCGCCGGCAGCCGGAATCCCTTCGCGGCCGCCATGGAATCGCGGCTTAGGAGCTCCACCTCTGTCGCCCGAGCTCACCCCGGCGACCCCCACTATTGACCGGATCCGGCAGGCCCTGGCCAACCGCGCCTGTTCCCGTCACCGTCAGCCCCCTTGCCCCGCCGCGCGCCACGCCGGAGCGTCGCCGCCGCCGCTCTGCTCTGCTCGTCGGGATCGAGCAGGGATGCTCGCTCGCCCCGATCCAGTGAGCACGCCGCCGTTGACCGCAGGTGGGCCGGCCTGCGCGCCCCCACGGCCCGACTCCAACCGCAGCCACTGCCAGGCCGCCAGTTGGGCCGAGCCCACTAAGGGTGAGGCCCTTTTCTTTTTATTTTTTCTTCCCTGTTTTTTTCCAAAGTCTGAATTTTCGCTAAGTCTGGAGATTATTGTGCTGCTGATTCGTTTTTGCGATGTAATTTGCGAGTAAACCGTAGCTCGGATCATGTTGCGCCCAAAAGGAAAATTGTTTAGTTTTGTGTGTACTTCAATCCATCTTTTGTGAGCATTTTGATTTGAGGCCATCTTGATGTTGTTAATCTCTGTTGAAGTGGGCCTCAGGCTGTTAACTGCTACTATTTTTCTGTCATGTGCTGCTGCTGTTATTTTATTGCAAGTTTGCATCATGATTGTGACACATCCATGAGGCATATTGCATTGATTCTTTTTGCATCTTGTTAAGCATCATGTCTACTTTCATTATATGTATTGCATTGTCATGTTAGCATTCCTGATCATAGATATGTTTAGCTCCAAAGTTGCTATGCCACTGTTTTTGACAGCCACCTCTGTTTTTCTCTAAGTGTGTAACCTTCCGATGCCATGTTGCATGCTTAATATCTTTTGATCTGTTATGCATATGACCTTGATTCTTGGTTGTACCTGATCACCATCATGTCTAGTTCATGCCCATATATTGCTATGTCATGTTGCTGCACTTTTGCATATAGTTTTTCTCCTGTTTATACATCATAAAAATAGCAGTTTCTGCCCTGTTTTCCTGATTTTCACTAAGTCCTTGACCAGTAATGTTTTATAGCTTTTTGTGTTGCTTATAACTAGTGAACCATGATGCCTATTTGCATGATTCCTTTTGCCATGCCTTCCCTGACATGTCTACTTTAGTTGCATATCATTTGTGAGCATGTTCGCATTCATTATCCTGTTTATGCATTGCTCTAAAGTGCGCTTCCTGATGTTGGCAGATTGTGTTCCAAACTTGTTTTGCTTGTATCTTTTTAACCGTAACTCCGTTTGGAGTGTTCTTTATATGTAACTTGATTAGTTTTTCGTGTACGTTGTGTTTATGCTATTGTTTGCTGTTGTTAACCAACCTAAAATATGGTTTAGGGCAGAACAGTACCAATTACTTAAATTGTCGTGGGGCACTTAGTGTATGCCATGTTTAGGTTGTGCCTCACTTAAATTGACTAGCATAGATAGTTTACCTTATGCTTCACCTCTTTTCATGTTTGTGTACTATGACATACTTGAGTGAGATGTCATGTTAACAACCTTTCTCACCTTGTGTAGCTAAACAACTTGAACCGTTTCTACATGTGCGGTATCGTCGTGTGTGACGAGTACTCCACTTAACCTGTTAGTAACCGCTCTCGACGGTAGGTGCGATGTTTCGTGTTGCCTTCTTGTTGATTCTTGCTCGTTCTTGCTTCGTAGTAATATATGCTTGCTCGTCGATTGTCTTTTCCAGTGTTTACTTCTTGTGTGCTTCCGTGGATACTCTCGGAGACGATGCGAGCTTGCGATCAACTACACCTTCGAAACCCGATTTATGAACTGGCAATGACTATACATTACTTATGATCCATTCTATTTCAACCAGCGGTTTGCATGCTAGTCTAGGTTAGGTTCGATGTTTGATCCTACCACATGTTTACAACCTCTTTCAAACCGATACAGCCATGTCCCCTCCCAGCAAACCTTGTACTGCTATGTTACTATTGCTCGTTGCTCAGCCCCTGCTTAGTATGCATGCTTAGGATGCTACGATGTTACCCTTTTACTCCTTGGTTTGGGATATCACATTATTATATTGTTGTTGATGATATGATTATTATAATGTTGACTATATTCGACGAAGGATGGAAGGTTTAGGCTATCCCACCCCGACGCTTTGTTCCATTCGAGTCACCTAGGATCCGAGTTCCGGGTATTGGTTTTAAGACTGACCGTGCCTAACCGCGTGTGGGATGCTATGGGGTCCCCTCTTCTTACCTATCTAGCTTCAAACATTTCTAGTGGTGGCCCAAGCTGATTTACCATTTGCAAACCATCCATATATGTCTGTCGGGTCGCTCCTAGCAGATATCCTTTAAAACAACCCAGACCAGTGAGGACATGGTTTCCTTGTTGGTCCAACCTGTCCGGCTGAGGACCCGGCCTCATGTGAGAATTACTGGCAATCCAAACCTGCGACAGACTCCTGAGCTGGATGTCGACTCACCGGGGGCCACCCGGATTTATTCGTTGTTAGCTAGAGGGACCTGTCGTTTCGGATCTCTTGGAACTAAATCATAAAATGGTTGCCTGTGATGGGTAGCAACTGAGAGAGATGGGCGTGCGTGCGGAGCCTTGTAATGGGCAGTTGGTACACCCCTGCAGGGTTAAATCTTTTCGAGAAGCCGTGTCCACGGTTATGGACGACTTGGGACCTACTCCTTGTTCATAGACAACAACAACTGAGATAATCTTAATATCACTTGATCAACGTGTGTGTTCCTTGACTGCTTCTTCTTCGTCGGGATGCGAAGAGGAGGACAAGGATAGGATAGGTGTTATACTTGCGTAAGTAGGTGGATAGCAAACTTGTTGGAGGCGATTCCTCATCGAATGCTTGGCTTCTTATCTTACTCTCTAGATTGTTAGCCACTTCATAAATGCTAGTGCGGCAACAACCTCACCACTTACCCCATCCTTACCGTAAACTACTAGTTGTCCTAGAATGACGAGTGATGAAGTCCCTGCTGGGTCAGATGACCACTACAGTTGGATGCTGAGTACCTCTGTACCCATGATACTACCCCAAACTCTTTTCAGGGTTCTGAATCGACAATAGGTATGGTGATCGACATTTCACGTGGAGACTCGACGACGACTAGTTTGGCGGATCTCGGCGGAGGGCCTGGACTCATGTGGTTATGGGGATCGATGATTTTCTCTTTGCCACTAGGCAATCGATTGTAGTCTGTACTCAGACATGTATCTTCCGCTGATGTATTGTATTAAGGCAGTTGTATGCCGATTGTATGAGATGTTGTATCCTTATATCTGCAATGTTGTGATCTCATGTTGCAAATCCGGGGCATATGACTTCATCATATGTCGCGGTGGGACCGATATGTGCTTCGTCCCCGGATCTGGATGGAAACATCTAGATCTGGAACAGTACCACATATCGGGCCTTACACATATCAACATCCCCAAGCTTAATTCCTGCTCGTCCTCGAGTAGGTAAATGATAACAATCATAATTTCTGTGGTGACATGCTAGCAACCATATAAGAACTTTTGAAAGTAAAGCAATCAAGGTATGTGATTCAATTCAAGTCATAACATGCAAGAGTCTATATTAGCATTGAAAGAAGCAACAAAAGAACATTAGGTGCAAGAGCTCTCGCTGTCCATGACTCGAATGTCTCCAAATGGTGTTTGCGTGCAAGAAGGGGGATATGGGAATGATACGTCCAAAACGTATCTATAATTTCTTCTTGCTCCATGCATGTTTTGTGTGATATTGCTATGATCTAGATACACTTTCATACACTTTTGATCATATTTGGACTAACCTATTAACTCAGTGCACCCCAGTGCTAGTTCCTGTTTTCTGCTGTTTTTCTATTTCAGTTTTCCCCCATATAAAAAGTGCCAGAAAAATTCCGGGAAAAATACAGAAAAAATGAGCGTACAGGAAGCTTCGAGAAAAGCCCAGGAGGGGCCAGAGGGGAGCCAGGGGGCCCCCAGGCGGCCACCCGGCGCGGCCCCACCCCTGGCCGCGCCAGGGGGGCGCCTGGGGCCTCTGGTCCACCTCTGGCTGCCCCCCTTCGCCTATTTATTCTCCGTCACGGGGAAACTCCAAAAGAAGAACCCTATTCCGCAAAATCGCCTCTGTTCCGCCGCCGCCGCGCTTTCGAAGGTCGGGAGCACCAGAAGACCTCTTCCCGGCACCCTGCCGGAGGGAGGATTGACCTCCGGGAGTCTCCTCTCCACCATGGATGCTCCCCGGATGTCTCGTGAGTAGTATTCCTTGGACCATGGGTCCGTGATCAGTAGCTATGTGATGTTCTCCTCCCCTCTTTGATCTTCATTGTTTAGACCTCGTGAGCTGCCTTACATGATCGAGGCACCTTTGTAATATTTCTGATGTTGCTATGCTGAGTTTGGAGGGATCTGATGGATTATGAGATTATGTTCAGACTGTGATAGAGTAATATATTTGTTTTTTATCTCTTATATTTTTGTTCCTAAGTAATTCTTGCATGTTCTCCGTTGCTGTTTATTGCTTTGGCCAAGTAGTAGGTAGTGACTCCAAGAGGGAACGTTGTGCTAGATTGTGGGTTCATGCCCCCCGATGACACACTTGAGTGACATAAACATGAGTCTAGGGGATGTGCTGTTGCCACAAGGGGGAAAACAACGGTGCTTGTAACCGCGGTTACAAGGATTGTTTACTTTACGCAGAGTTCTTTTAATGCAGTTGTCTGTTGCTTTGGGTTTACACTTTGGGTGGGGCTCGCAACTTAATACCAGCGAGATGTTCCGGATAGATATCTCAAGGTGGATGATTAGTAGTAGATGCAGATGGATTTCGGTCTACTTATCTTGGCGTACTGCCCGTGCTTTTGAGCCTCATCCTTTCTTTTGTAGCATAGTTAGCATTGCAGTGCGTTCTTAATCCTGTTAATTGCCCTTCTGTAATTTTTTTACCTCGCATAGCAGTTTTATCGTCTTTTGGGAGAGAGACATCACTAGTGAACATCACGTATGTAACACCCTCAGTTTCTGTAACAGTAATCATCATCACTGTTGACCATCATTGTTTGTTAATCACTGTTATCCCCTGTCCTTAATCAAACTTTACTTCTGCTCTTTTCAAACCATGCTGGTTGGTAATCAAAACCAAGATCCCAATGCATCTTCCTCATCATGAAACTATACCATAGTTGGAACTACTTTGAATAAAAATTAAAACCAAAGTGTTCAAATAAAGTTGTTCCATAAATCCTGAAACCATTTTTGTAAATTGCCTAAAATCATTATAATCATGTTGGACCAACTTTGGTAATTTTTGAAGTTATGAAAAATCTCAAACAATTATAACAGTAGCTTGTAAGGTCCTTTTTAATCATAATTTTTTTTAAAGAAATATCCACTGAGTTTTAAAATGTACCAAACCTTTTGTGTCACCTACATGTGACATACACCTATTTTACAAAACCCCTACACATTTAAATAAAATGCAGAAACATTTATTTTAACTTCAACAGTAAACAAAATAAAATACAGATAAAAGACAAATAGATAAAATGGAAAAACTACCTAACCCTCGCCTGGGGCGAGGCCCACCCCGGCCCACCTCAGCCCAGCCCACCCCCATCCCTTGTCTTCTTCCCACAACCACCCCCCACCTGCCCCGTACGGCGCCGGGCTCGCCGACGGCGCTGGCGAGCTGGCCCCGCACCCACCTGCCCCCTCCCTTCGCGGAGGCGATAAGGGCGACGCCCCCGACCCCCTGGACATCCTCCCCCTCCCTTTCCCCTCCTCCTCTTCTCGCACGCCTCGGGGAAAAACTCCAGAGCGCCGTCGTCGCCATTGTCGTGGCCAGTCGTGGCCAACGAGCACGGTCCGCCCCGAAGCCCTGTCCAGCGTACTCCACGCCGTTGTCTTCATCGAACCTAGCGAGGAATCGAGCCGTGGTGCCTCTCTGCGACGACTACGTCTTCGTCTTCAACCTCGGGTCCGCCGGCGTGCGGCTCCGATTCCGGAAGCTCCAAGCCTCCCCCGAGCCCGCGGCCAGCCTCTACGCCCTCCCCGTGAGTTTCCGCGCCGCCCCCAACTCTCCCCTTCGCTCCCCGGACACCGTACCCATCGTCGCCATTAGGACCGTAGTGCCTCTCCGTCGACGAGCTCGCCGCCGTGGCCTAGCCCTCCCATTTGGCACGCCACTCGCGTCGTCTTACTCCCCGAGCTTCCTGGAACTGATCCCCGTAGGGCACGCTCACTAATAATCTCTGGAACGTCGTCGTCGACAAACCCGTGCTCCGGCCGCCGCCTGACCTTGTCGCCGTCGCCGCTCCGGTGAACCCCCGGCGACGCCATCACCCCCAATCGACGCGCCAAGCTCCTCTTGTTCGTTTGCGACCAACCGCGTCCCAAAGGGCACACCAGAAGCAAAACCCGACCCCCTCCCGTGCGCGCCGCCCTGTTGGAGCTCGCCGGCCACTCGCCGCCGGCAGCCTCCGACGTGGCACACCTGGGGGCAACCCCTGGGTCACTGCCAGTGGACCCCACAACCCAGTCAACTGTGCTGACTGGGCAACCCCAGTCACTGACATGTGGGTCCCCTGTAGATAATTAACTTAATGCTTTAAGTTAATCTAATAATTAAAATTGAGTCACTCACATGTGGGCCCCCCCTCTAATTAATCTCTGTTTAATTAAGTTGATCACTAGTTAAATGAATCTGTCTATGACATATGGGTCCCACATGTCAGGCACTATTTTGGATAATGTTTTGGATAATGTTGGAATTTAATAATAAAAGAAATTCAGAAAATCATTTAAATGATTTAAAACTTTGAAATTCAATAACTTTTAAACCGTAACTCGGATTCAAAAACTTTATACATGAAAATTGATCAAAAAATATAAAGAATACGAATACGCTTTCCGTATGTCTATCACACCCCTCTAACACAACGAAAATCGAACCGTTCCCCTCCGGACCGGCAGTCCGATAAATTGTCCGGTACTGTTAGAGTGCCCGGATGAATTTATTCCGAACACGGTTGTTTCTCGGAATAGATCAACTAGCACAGATACACCCCCTTATGTTTTTCCGGTACCCACGACACCTCCGGCTTGATCCTTGCCCCCCCTCCGGACACCCTGTCCGATAATCACCCGGAGCTGGCAGTTCATCCCCGGATGAATCTCCGTTTCGAGCAATGTGCCTTGCACTGCGTTAGAATACCGTTAACATTTCATCTGTCATGTCATGCATCTGTTTGTATATGATTGCTGTGTATTTACTGTTTCTCCCCCCCCCTTAATCTCCGGTAGACCCCGCTGCTGCCGTCGAATGCACCGCTGCTGAGTACGACTACTTCGTCGACGACCCCACTACTACCGTCGAGCTTCCAGGAAAGCAGAGCCATTCCCTTCCCCAGATATCTCTCCGTACATTTCTTGCACTAGGCATTGTTACTGCTGCTGCTACCTTATAATCCTATTCAATTGCATAGCCTGTTTTTGTCGCCCCTTGATGTACCTCTTTTATCCTATGCTGCCTATTATTATTATACATTATTCAGAAGTGAGCCCTGCGCATTGTTAGCTAGGATTAGATAGAGGGACGTGGTCACTCAGGGGAGTGAACACAGATACAATATATACAATTGCACAGGTACGGTACAAAGCAGACACCGCCAAAGGCCCCTATTTGGGTTATGCCTAGTCACCTCAAGTGTGAGCTATCAAGGAGTAATCCATTACTCCACTCGAGGCTGACTTTGTCTTACCTCCATAGGGTCCTGAACAGCGATTGTCCTTTAGGTGAGAAGTCGGGCGACCCAACGGTGCCCGCGAGAGGTATTGCGACGGGACGACAGGAAGGGTACGACCAGTGTACCGGTGTGCTTGGCCCCTGATCGTTGGCCGCGAGAGTTACCAAACTACGAAAGTCGAGCTCCTCCAGGAGCACACGCGAGACAAGGTGAGGAGACGGTTCACCTTGTTGGTAACCGCAGTGACTTGGTGGGACGACAGGGCAGGCACCGATGTACTGGTGGTCCTGGCTGCTGTCGTTGTCCGCGGGTCAGTTAAGTCGAGGCAACGATAACGGTTGTCACGCAGGTTAATAAAAGGATAAATGGTTCAGTGAATGTCTTGAGTTGGCTATATGCCATGTACACACTACCTACCCGTGGGAATTACGAGTTATGGGCTCCTCTGCTTCGTAGTGTCGTCCGAGGACTCTTCAGACGTCAGCAGTACCGCGGCCTGCGCCGGGAAGTGGTGTTGTCTTATTTGCCGCGGCAGTGTGATTTGTATTTGCTTTGATTTAACTTCTCCGGCCAGCCTCGCACCGTGCAGGAGTACGTCGGGGTTAGGGTCCAAAGCCCCTCGTACATAGGATATAGTCCGGCGGATGACCTCTCTGTTGAGTTTGAAAGATGGGCTATGAAGTGTCGGATAGCCTCGGTGGAGCGTTCCCTAACAAGGTTCCCGCCACCCTGGAGATCCGTGCGCGTAGCGTAACACAAGTGCACCCCTGCAGGGAAGATTAATCTATTCGAATAACCGTGTCCACGGTAACATGACGCTTTATGCTAAAGTTGGATCTTACCACTAGAAACTATTATTATTAAACTGTATGGTTCCGGGTTTTCTTTCCTCGCGGGGATGTCGAGGAGGGGATCTCGGAGGCATGGCTAATTATTACAACTTATTATTATACAATGCTGCAGCAACTTCTGCTGCATTGTTACTTTATGCTTTATATAAACTGTTGGCTGATTCTTACCTCATGCTACAAGACATCGTCGGAAGATGCTAGTCTTCGATAGGCCTAGCTTCTTACCCTTGATCTGGATTTTTGTCTTTCAGTCAACTATATACAGCCTCTTCTTTCCGTTGATACAATGCATAATGCTTAGTAGCGGACGTAAGACTCGCGGGTATACTAGATACTCACCTGCTTTATTTCCTTTACTATTTTGCCTGATCGGCCGCTGCAGCCGACGTTGGAGCCCAGGAGCAGGAGTACCCCAGAGGCGCCTACTACGACGTCGAGTTCCCCGTTGACCAGGAGTAGTTCGGTGGATCCCAGGCAGGAGGCCTTGCCTTTTCGATCTGTATCTCTGATGTGATTTGTGCTAGCCTTCTTAAGGCAAAACTTGACTAACTATGTCTGTACTCAGATATTATGGCTTGTCTGACTTATGTATTCGGGTCCGCGTGACCCCCCTTTATTGTAATATATTTGTTTATCCTTTTGTGTTTAGTGTTGTGCTGTGATATTCTCACCGTGGCACCCTAATCTCAGCCGTGTACCCTGCGTGTATGATTACTGTACACGGATTGATTTTGGGGGCGTCACAAGTTGGTATCAGAGCCGACTGCCTGTAGGAAGACACCCCACCACTACTTGGTCGAAGTTGAGTCTAGACTTTGAAAACTATTTTCCTAACTTAATATTTGGCTTACGGGCCCACATCGATGTCACTACGTGTGATATCTATGGTATTAGGATCCTTTTCTCCTTACCTATGCTCTGGGAATCTGCTCTCTTATCCTTGCTGGTAAGTTTTACAAAATATGACATTAGGATCACGTTCTCTTGATTCCACCCGGCGTTTTGGTGCTTCCCCCTTTGATTGAGTCGTGTCGCAGGAGTCATACCCCAGGTCCCGGACCGCGGATCCCATTCTCATTCTGGGCAGACCGCGCGTCCTCTGGCATTAACTCCTGTGGCCAACAGTTTTCTTGCGGCGTGATTGACATAGTGGAATCTATGTCGCGTCGTGTAATCCTAACCGCGGTCTGCGCGCCGCCTAGTGAGTCCTTTTTCCTTAATTTCTACGATGTTACGCTGCCCGATTTTCGATTGACTCTGTGTGTGAATGTGTATGTCTTATATGACTACTCCTATACATATCTGCGCCTCCTTTTCGTTGTCGTTTTTACTTCAGGCTTGATTCCGGTATCTCGTTAAATTTTCATCGCTGAAATACCCCTGTTAAATTCTAGCAGGATGGCTGGTCATGGTGGTCGTGGTCGTGCTGCCAACGACCCACCTCCGCCGCCGGATTACATGGCCGCGATGATGCAGCAGTTCGAGATGAACCGTCAGTTCATGCAGAATATCATGGTTCAGTTCCCCCAGCCGAATCAGAATGGGCACCACCATCAGCATGCCACCGTGACTCTGCACGACTTCACCCGCCTCAACCCCACTATGTTCCGCAACACTGTTCAGCCGTTGGATGCTGATGACTGGCTTCGCGACATCACTCACGAGCTGGAGTCTGCTAATGTCGATCCAGCCGACTATGTGAACTTTGCGTCTTATCACCTGAAAGGCGTCGCTGCTCAGTGGTGGAGTACCCACAAGCGTTCACTGCCAGTTGGAGAAGTCATCACTTGGGATGAATTTCAGTCTGCCTTTCGCGCCCGCTACATTCCTCAGGGGATCATGGATCATAAGGCGGAAGAATTCCGTAACCTCACTCAGGGCGACATGACTGTTGAAGCCTATCAGCGCGAGTTCCTCAACCTCTCTCGCTATGCGGAAGAAGAGATCACCACTGATGCTCGCAGGCAGCAGAAGTTCCATCGTGGCCTCAACCCAGACCTCAGGCTCGCTCTTGCCGTTCATGAGTTCGCCAACTTCGCCACCATGGTGAACAAGGCTATCACCATCGAGACTGCCCAGATGGAGCACAAGAACTCTCTGAAGCGTTATCGTGAAGTTGGCTCATCTTCGGGCGCAATGCAGAAGCGTCGTATCTGGCTCCCTACCAGTGTGACCCATTCAGCTGTCCCTGCTCCAAGGCCGTCTTATGCTGCACCCCGTCTGCCTACGCCACCGCAGATGCCAAGAGCTCTGCCTGCACCACCCAATGCTACCCCCCTTCGTCCTCAGGATGGATTATGCTTCACGTGCCGCCAGCCTGGGCATTTTTCCAGGGAGTGCCCCCATAAACAGAAGCAACTGGTAGTTCACCCCGCTGGCCGCGGAAATGGTCGTGGCAACAACAAGACCCCCAACTATAATACTGGGTCTGCTGCTTATGCTCGTGGACATGCTAACAACGTCAATGTTGAAGAAGCTCAACAACAACCCGCTACCGTGATGGGTACCCTTCTCGTTAATTCCGTACCTGCTACTGTTTTATATGATACAGGAGCATCGCATTCATTCATGTCGGAATCATTTGCATTTTCGCATAACTTCAAGCACGAAACGATGAAACCACCGATGGTTGTTCGCACTCCGATAGGCCAATGTCGAACCACCATGCTGGTGCCAAACACCACCATTGAAATCGAAGGAGTTGAATTCTTTGCGTCGCCCATCCTCCTGAAGTCTTCCACCATAGACCTCATTCTGGGAATGGATTGGTTGAAATTTCACGATGCCGCACTCTATTGTGGCACCAAGTCTGTCCAACTTTTTCACCCCTCCGGCGAGATTGTTAACCAAACCCCCCGAGTTACCCGTAATGCAGAAACACAGATCTTTATGATGAATGCTTTGAATATCTCACCTCTGGAAGGAATTGAGAACGTTCCGGTCGTCCGCGATTTTCCCGACGTCTTCCCCGAAGAACTGCCGGGAATACCCCCGATCAGAGAAGTTGAATTCGTCATCGACTTGAAGCCAGGCACTGTTCCTATTGCCAAGCGTCCTTACAAGATGCCGCCACATGAACTCCTTGAACTTAAGGAGGAAATCGACAAGGCACTTCAGAAAGGATTCATTCGCCCCAGTTCCTCAGCTTGGGGAGCGCCTTCGCTTTTTGTCAAGAAGAGCGATGGGACAAACCGATTGGTCCAAGATTATCGGCCCATTAACCAAGCCACCATCCAGAACAAATACCCACTTCCCCGGATCAACGATCTGTATGATCAACTTGCCGGATCCAAGGTGTTTTCTAAACTCGACTTGAGGTTGGGTTATCACCAAATCCGAGTCCGTGATGAGGACATTCCGAAGACTGCCTTCATTACTCGCTATGGTTCATACGAGTACACTGTCATGTATTTTGGCTTAACCAATGCTCCAGCCACCTTCTCCAGATTGATGAATTATATTTTCATGGAGTACCTCGACCAGTTCGTCGTGGTTTATCTGGATGATATATTGATATATTCCAAGAATGAAGAAGAACATGCTGAACATCTTCGTCTTATACTGGAGAAGCTTCGAGAACACAAACTCTACGGTAAGTATTCTAAGTGTGAGTTCTGGCTTCCCGAAGCGACCTACCTTGGACATGTGATTTCCAAGGATGGCATTGCCGTCACCCCAGAACGTATCCAGGCTATTCTTGACTGGACTCCTCCCAAGACCGTCAAACAAGTCTGCAGTTTCCTCGGGCTCGCTAGCTATTGCCGCCGTTTCGTCGAGAATTTCTCCAAGATTGCCAGGCCTCTGACTAATCTGCTTCACAAAGGCGTCAAGTTCGAGTGGACAGATAAATGTCAAGAAAGTTTTCAAGCACTCAAGGACAAGCTAACTTCTCCCCCGGTGCTCGCTCCCCCTGATACTCAGAAGGACTTCGTGATATATTGCGACGCGTCTCGTCAAGGATTAGGCTGTGTCCTAATGCAAGAGCGCAAAGTGATTGCTTATGGCTCTCGTCAGTTGCGTGCTCACGAAGACAAATATCCAACACATGATCTCGAATTGGCAGCAGTAATTTATGCATTGAAGCTGTGGCGACATTACCTCGTCGGTAATCGTTGCGAGGTCTACACCGACCACCAAAGTCTGAAGTACCTGTTTACTCAGCCAGACCTGAATCTTCGTCAACAACGATGGCTCGAGACAATAGCCGACTTCAACATGGATATTTCGTATACCCCGGGCAAGGCTAATGTGATGGACGATGCCTTGAGCCGCAAAGCTTACTGTTCTGAACTTGAGGTTCAGGTGCAGCAACCACTTCTGTATGAAGAGTTTCGCAAGTTGAACCTCGAGATTGTTCCTCAAGGTTACGTCAATAACCTGGTTCTTGAGTCGAAACTCGACACCCTCATTAAGAGTAGACAATCTCTGGCCCCTGACATTGTGAAGATCAAGCAGGACATCGCAGAAGGAAAGCCCTCCTCTTTTACCATTGATGCTAATGATGGTGATACTGTGTACTTCAAGGGCCGCTTAGTAGTTCCTGTGACCCCGGCCATTATTAACTGTGGTTCGGATATCATGGAAGAAGCCCATAATTCTCCCTTGTCAATCCACCCTGGCAGTACCAAGATGTATAAGGACCTTCGTCAGCGGTACTGGTGGCCTTACATGAAGCAAGACATCGCCCGCTATGTTTCTCACTATGACGTTTGCAGTCGCGTCAAGGCTGGACATCAAAAACCTGCTGGCTGGTTGCAACCACTCCCTCCTCCTGATTGGAAGTGGGACAAAGTCGAAATGGACTTCGTCACCGGTTTTCCTAAGTCACAGAAAGGTAACGATGCCATCTTTGTCGTCATCGACCGATTCTCCAAGATTGCACACTTCCTGCCGGTCAAGGAGACGATCACTGCTAGTCAGCTAGCAGCCTTGTATATCTCCCGAATTGTGTCACTCCATGGTATTCCGCTGGAGATCAGTTCAGACCATGGCAGAATTTTCACCTCACGATACTGGACGAGTTTCATGGAAGCCTTCGGGACTCGTCTGAATCTCAGCTCCGCTTATCACCCCCAGTCTCAAGGCCGAGTTGAACGAGTTAATCAAGTGCTGGAAGACATGCTTCGCGCTTGTGTCCTTTCTTTCGGCATGAAATGGGAGGATGCCCTCCCGTACGCGGAATTCTCGTACAACAATAGCTATCAGGCTAGCTTGAAGATGGCCCCCTTCGAAGTTCTATACGGGCGTAAAATGTCGAACCCCCCTGAATTGGTCAGGAACTAGGGAACGACCCTACTTCGGACCGGATCTTGTCCAACAAGCTGAAGATCAGGTTCGCATTGTGCAAAAAAATCTCAAGGCCGCACAGTCTCGTCAGAAGAGCAACTATGACCGCAAACACCGGGAAATGGAGTATCAACCTGGTGAATACGCTTACCTCCGTGTCACTCCCATGAGGGGCACTCATCGCTTCGGTATCAAGGGCAAGTTGGCTCCTCGCTACATTGGCCCGTTCCGTATCCTTTCCAGGAGTGGACCCGTGGCATACCGGTTGGAATTGCCGCCGAACCTCTCCCAAGTCCACGATGTATTCCACGTGTCGCAACTCCGTCGCTGCTTCAAGGATCCTATCCGCGAAGTGGAGCATGATATGATCGAGCTGCAACAAGACTTGACTTATCAAGAACAACCGAGCCGCATTCTCGATCTGTCTGAGCGTCGAACCCGCAACAAGACCGTCAAGTTCCTCAAGGTTCAGTGGTCGAATCATTCTGAAGATGAAGCCACTTGGGAACGCGAAGATCGCCTTCACGATGAATACCCCGATCTTTTCCTCGCTACCACTTAAATTCTCGGGACGAGAATTCTTGTAGTGGGGGAGATTTGTAACACCCTCAGTTTCTGTAACAGTAATCATCATCACTGTTGACCATCACTGTTTGTTAATCACTGTTATCCCCTATCCTTAATCAAACTTTATTTCTGGTCTTTTCAAACCATGCTGGTTGGTAATCAAAACCAAGATCCCAATGCATCTTCCTCATAATGAAACTATACCATAGTTGGAACTGCTTGGAATAAAAATTAAAACCAAAGTGTTCAAATAAAGTTGTTCCATAAATCCTGAAAGCATTTTTGTAAATTGCCTAAAATCATTATAATCATGTTGGACTAACTTTGGTAATTTTTGAAGTTATGAAAAATCTCAAACAATTATAACAGTAGCTTGTAAGGTCCTTTTTAATCATAATTTTTTTTAAAGAAATATCCACTGAGTTTTAAAATGTACCAAACCTTTGTGTCACCTACATGTGACATACACCTATTTTACAAACCCCCTACACATTTAAATAAAATGCAGAAACATTTATTTTAACTGCAACAGTAAACAAAATAAAATACAGATCAAAGACAAATAGATAAAATGGAAAAACTACCTAACCCTCACCTGGGGCGAGGCCCACCCCGGACCACCTCAGCCCACCCCACCCCCATCCCTTGTCTTCTTCCCACAACCACCCCCACCTGCCCCGTACGGCGCCGGGCTCGCCGACGACGCTGGTGAGCTGGCCCCGCACCCACCTGCCCCCTCCCTTCGCGGAGGCGATAAGGGCGACGCCCTCGACCCCCTGGACATCCTCCCCCTCCCTTTCCCCTCCTCCTCTTCTCGCACGCCTCGGGGAAAAACTCCCGAGCGCCGCCGTCGCCATTGTCGTGGCCAATGAGCACGGTCCGCCCCGAAGCCTTGTCCAGCGTACTCCACGCCGTCGTCTTCATCGAACCTAGCGAGGAATCGAGCCGTGGTGCCTCTCTGCGACGACTACGTCTTCGTCTTCAACCTCGGGTCCGCCGACGTGCGGCTCCGATTCCGGCAGCTCCAAGCCTCCCCCGAGCTCGCGGCCAGCCTCTACGCCCTCCCCGTGAGTTTTCGCGCCGCCCCCAACTCTCCCCTTGGCTCCCCGGACACCGTAGCCATCGTCGCCATTAGGACCGTAGCGCCTCTCCGCCGACGAGCTCGCCGCCGTGGCCTAGCCCTCCCATTTGGCACGCCACTCGCGTCGTCTTACTCCCCGAGCTTCCTGGAACTGATCCCCGTAGGGCACGCTCACTAATAATCTTTGGAACGTCGTCGTCGACAAACCCGTGCTCCGGCCGCCGCCTGACCTTGTCGCCGTCGCCGCTCCGGTGAACCCCCGGCGACGCCATCACCCCCAATCGACGCGCCATGCTCCTCTTGTTCGTTTGCGACCAACCGCGTCCCAAAGGGCACACCAGAAGCAAAACCCGACCCCCTCCCGTGCGCGCCGGCAGCCTCCGACGTGGCATACCTGGGGGCAACCCCTGGGTCACTGCCAGTGGACCCCATGGCCCCAGTTGACTGGGTTGACCAGTCAACTGTGCTGACTGGGCAACCCCAGTCACTGACATGTGGGTCCCCTGTAGATAATTAACTTAATGCTTTAAGTTAATCTAATAATTAAAATTGAGTCACTGACATGTGGGGTCCCCCTCTAATTAATCTCTGTTTAATTAAGTTGATCACTAGTTAAATGAATCTGTCTTTGACATATGGGTCCCACATGTCAGGCACTGTTTTGGATAATGTTTTGGATAATGTTGGAATTTAATAATAAAAGAAATTCAGAAAATCATTTAAATGATTTAAAACTTTGAAATTCAATAACTTTTAAACCGTAACTCGGATTCAAAAACTTTATACATGAAAATTGATCAAAAAAATATAACGAATACGAATACGCTTTCCGTATGTCTATCACACCCCTCTAACACAACGAAAATCGAACCGTTCCCCTCCGGACCGGCAGTCCGATAAATTGTCCGGTACTGTTAGAGTGCCCGGATGAATTTATTCCGAACACGGTTGTTTCTCGGAATAGATCAACTAGCACGGATACACCCCTCTTATGTTTGTCCGGTACCCACGACACCTCCGGCTTGATCCTTCCCCCCCTCCGGACACCCTGTCCGATAATCACCCGGAGCTGGCAGTTCATCCCCGGATGAATCTCCATTCCAAGCAATGTGCCTTGCACTGCGTTAGAATACCGTTAAATTTCATCTGTCATGTCATGCATCTGTTTGTATATGCTTGCTGTGTATTTACTGTTTCTTCCCCCCTTAATCTTTGGTAGACCCAGCTGCTGCCGTCGACTACACCGCTGCGGAGTGCGACTACTTCGTCGATGACCCCACTACTACCGTCGAGCTTCCAGGAAAGCAGAGCCATTCCCTTCCCCAGATATCGCCTATCTTTCCGTACATTTCTTGCACTAGGAATTGTTACTGCTGCTGCTACGTTATAATCCTATTCAATTGCATAGCCTGTTTTTGTCGCCCCTTGATGTACCTCTTTTATCCTATGCTGCCTATTATTATTATACATTATTCAGCAGTGAGCCCTGCGCATTGTTAGCTAGGATTAGATAGAGGGCCGTGGTCACTCAGGGGAGTGAACACGGATACAATATATACAACTGCACAGGTACGGTACAAAGCAGACACCGCCAAATGCCCCTATCTGGGTTATGCCTAGTCACCTCAAGTGTGAGCTATCAAGGAGTAATCCTTGTACTCCACTCGAGGATGACTTTGTCTTACCGCCATAGGATCCTGAACAGCGATTGTCCTTCAGGTGAGAAGTCGGGCGACCCAACGGTGCCCGTGAGAGGTATTGCGACGGGACGACAGGGAGGGTACGACCAGTGTACCGGTGTGCTTGGCCCCTGATCGTTGGCCGCGAGAGTTACCAAACTACGAAAGTCGAGCTCCTCCAGGAGCACACGCGAGACAAGGTGAGGAGACGGTTCACCTTGTTGGTAACCGCAGTGACTTGGTGGGACGACAGGGCAGGCACCGATGTACTGGTGGTCCTGGCTGCTGTCGTTGTCCGCGGGTCAGTTAAGTCGAGGCAACGATAACGGTTGTCACGCAGGTTAATAAAAGGCTAAATGGTTCAGTGAATGTCTTGAGTTGGCTATATGCCATGTACGCACTACCTACCCGTGGGAATTACGAGTTATGGGCTCCTCTGCTTCGTAGTGTCGTCCGAGGACTCTTCAGACGTCAGCAGTACCACGGCCTGCGCCGGGAAGTGGTGTTGTCTTATTTTCCGCGGCAGTGTGATTTGTATTTGCTTTGATTTAACTTCACCGGCCAGCCTCGCACCATGCAGGAGTACGTCGGGGTTAGGGTCCAAAGCCCCTCGTACATAGGATATAGTCCGGCGGATGACCTCTCTGTTGAGTTTGAAAGATGGGCTATGAAGTGTCGGATAGCCTCGGTGGAGCGTTCCCTAACAAGGTTCCCGCCACCCTGGAGATCCGTGCGCGTAGCGTAACACAAGTGCACCCCTGCAGGGAAGATTAATCTATTCGAATAGCCGTGTCCACGGTAACAGGACGCTTTATGCTGAAGCTGGATCTTACCACTAGAAACTATTATTATTAAACTGTATGGTTCCGGGTTTTCTTTCCTCGCGGGGATGTCGAGGAGGGGATCTCGGAGGCATGGCTAATTATTACAACTTATTATTATACAATGCTGCAGCAACTTCTGCTGCATTGTTACTTTATGCTTTATATAAACTGTTGGCTGATTCTTACCTCATGCTGCAAGACATCGTCGGAAGATGCTAGTCTTCGATAGGCCTAGCTTCTTACCCTTTCTCTGGATTTCTGTCTTTCAGTCCACTATATACAGCCTCTTCTTTCCGTTGATACAATGCATAAAGCTTAGTAGCGGACGTAAGACTCGCGGGTATACTAGATACTCACCTGCTTTATTTCCTTTACTGTTTTGCCTGATCGGCCACTGCAGCCGACGTTGGAGCCCAGGAGCAGGAGTACCCCGGAGGCGCCTACTACGACGTCGAGTTCCCCGTTGACCAAGAGTAGTTCAGTGGATCCCAGGCAGGAGGCCTCGCCTTTTCGATCTGTATCTCTGATGTGATTTGTGCTAGCCTTCTTAAGGCAAAACTTGACTAACTATGTCTGTACTCAGATATTATGGCTTGTCTGACTTATGTATTCGGGTCTGCGTGACCCCCCTTTATTGTAATATATTTGTTTATCCGTTTGTGTTTAGTGTCGTGCTGTGATATTCTCACCGTGGCACCCTAATCTCAGCCGTGTACCCTGCGTGTATGATTACTGTACACAGATTGATTTTGGGGGCGTCACAACGTATCCCGGTCCATATCCTCATTACTGTTTCCAAGCTTTATTTACTTTACTGCTTTTACTTGCTATCATTATCCCTTGCGTTTTATCCTTTGTAAACAACAAGACCGGAGAGATTGACAACCTCTCTGAACTTTGTTGGGAACAAAGCTATATGTGTCTGTGTGCAGGTCCGCGTCAGTTGCGCCGCTGACACCTACTTATCATCTCTGGAGTCCTACTGGAGACAAACCTTGGTATCTTTACCGAGGGAAAACTGCTGCTGCACTACATCTCAACCTTCCACTTGGGGTAACCAACGAAGGGCGAGAAGCCGTCTAGCAAGAGTATTTCTGGCGCCGTTGCCGGGGACTCCAAGTGTTAAGATAGGGGAGTTGCACACTACCCTTTCCCTTTGTTTTTTAGTCTTGTTAGTTTATCTTTCAGTTTTTATCTTTGTGTCTTTTATCAAAAATTTACAAAAAAAATCTGCCACACTTGCTGCTACTATGGGTTCCACTGAAAACACCAAGTTGTGTGACTTCACTAGTCACAACAACCAAGACTTTATCTGCACTCCCATTGCCACACCTGCCACTTCAGCTACCTCTTATGAAATTAAACCTGCTTTGCTAAACCTTGTTATGAGAGATCAATTCTCTGGTGCTGGAGATGATGCTGATTTACACTTGAATAATTTTGTTGAATTACGTGATATGCAAAAGTACAAAGAAGTAGAAGGTGATGTTGTTAAGCTCAAGCTCTTTCCTTTCTCTTTAAGGGGAGATGCTAAAATCTGGTTTCAATCTTTGCCTAGAAATAGCATAGATTCTTGGGATAAGTGCAAAGATGCTTTTATAGGGAAGTACTACCCTCCTGCTAAGATTATCCAATTGAGGAGTAATATTATGAATTTTAAGCAATTGGATAATGAACACGTTGCCCAAGCTTGGGAACGAATGAAATCTCTTGTTAAGAAATGCCCTACACATGGTTTGACTACTTGGATGGTTATCCAGACTTTTTATGCAGGCTTGAACTTTACCTCGCGGAACCTGTTAGATTCGGCCGCAGGAGGAACCTTTATGTCAACTACACTTGGTGTTGCCACGAAGCTTCTCGATGAAATGATGACCAATTATTCCCAATGGCACACTGAACACGCTCCAACAGGTAGGAAGGTAAATTCTGTCGAGGAAATTACCTCCCTCAATGAAAAAGTTGACTTAATTATGTCTCTACTTACCAAGCAACCCTCTATTGATCCTCATGATGTTCCTTTAAATTCTTTGGTTGCTCAAGAACAAGTAGATGTGAACTTTATTGCTCGAAACAACTTCAACAACAATGCTTATAGGGGAAATTTTGCTAGCAATCCTAGACCGTTTCCATCCAACTATGGGAACAACAACACTTACCCTAGCAACAACTCCTATAATCCTGCTTATACGAAAAGAGACCTACCTAGCTTTGATAAATTGGTAGAAATAGAGAAAGCTACCAAGAACTATATGCACACCCAGTTTGAACAAAACAAAGCCTTCTCTAAGAAAATAGGTGAGCATACTGCCATTCTGCAAAACATTAGTGAACAGCTTGATAGCCTGAACAGTGAGATTTCTAATCTCCTGGCTAGACTTACCGCCACTGAAACCCATGTTTCGAATATGTCCCACACCCAATCTACTTTGATAAATCAAATGGCAGCCAAACCAGAAGTTATCCCTATGGAAGAAGATAGAATTAAGAGCCTTCCTACACACCACACAGTTGCCACTATCCAAATTATTGAGGACACCCAAACTATTAGCACCCAATGCACTCCTAGTCCCGTTGGACCTATTAATGGTGATGCTAATACCTCAACTATAGAAAAAGAAACTCCTATGAACATAGAGGGTTTCAAACAAGTGAGCCTAGATGACACTACTACCACCTTTGATAGTAGTGATATTGATTTTGATAGTTGAACCCTCTCAGAAGTTATCAGTTTGCTACACAAAATGTCTAGAGACCCCCACACTAGCACGCTTAATCTTGCCTTCACGGAGCATATCACAAATTCTCTCATCAAAGCTAGGAAGGAGAAGCTTAGAGTATAAGCCTCCATACCTAGGAAGTAAGAGGATGGTTGGGACCCTATGATCAAAATTAAATTAAATATCTTCTCTTGCTATGCTTTATGTGATGTTGGATCTAGTACCTCCGTTATGCCCAAAAGAATTTTTGATATGTTTGAATTGAAGCCCTTTGAGCCTTGTTCTTTTGGTGTTTGTCTTGTTGATTCTTCCATAAAGAAACCTTTGAGGAAGATCGACGATGTTCTTATCATTGTCAATGACAACTATGTTCCCGTTGATTTTATTGTTATGGATATAGAGTGTGAACCTTTGTGTCCAATTATTTTGGGACGTCCTTTTCTTTGCACCGTTGGTGCGGTTATTGACATGAAAGAGGGGAATATAAAATTCCAATTCCCATTCAAAAATGGGATGGAACAATTCCCTAGAAAGAAAATCAAGTTACCTTTTGAGTCCGTTACATGGGATAGTTATTCTCTTTCTCTTGATAAAACTTGATTCTTCTTTTGCATTATGCCTAGCTAATGGCTTTAAAGAAGCGCTTTCGGGAGGCAGCCCGCAACGAATTTAGGTGTTTTCTTTTTGCTTTTGTTGTGTCTTGATGATTGTTACTTCTGTAGCAACATCATTGTATCTTTGTTTTTCAACTTTGTGCCAAGTTATAGCCTCTTACGGCAAGGGAAGTAAAAGTTGTGACATGCTGTCCAGGAAACAGATTCTGTCCTCGTGACCAGAAAAATTACAGAAAAATCCCAGTTCATCTTTTTGAGATGAAACTTTTACACAGTATACTCTATACAATTACGAAACTTCCGTATGTTCTGAGTTTTTTGATTTGAGTTGCAGAAGTGCCCCTTAAAAATTCTTTACTATCTGCTGTTCTGTTTTTCACAGATTCTGCCACGTTTTGTCTCTCCTAACTTTTGCAAACCTTAAGCTTGCTTTTTCTTTGCAAAAACTTTTTGGCACTCTTGAGAAAAAGTAGCTCTTCAAGAATATCTTTATATCCAGTGGGGAAAAATTATTTATTAAGGGTACTAACCTCTCTAATCAGCTTATGATGAGTTATGTATGAAGGGAGTTTTCAAGTGTGCGATAGAAGATGATGAAAGAAGATCTAGGAGTGTCAAGCGCTCAAGCTTGGGGATGCCCCCGTGCATCCCCAATAAATATTCAAGGAGACTCAAGCGTCTAAGCTTGGGGATGCCCCCGTGCATCCCCTTATCCATCAACAATCATCAGTTCGTCCTTTGTCTCATTATATTTTTATAACTTCATGCGTTATGTGCTATGCTTGGAGCGTCTCGCTCTTAGGTTTTGTTTTTTAGTTTTCTTTAGATTTTCTTGCTGTTCATAACAAGTTAGATCCCGTATTACTTTGTGTGGGAAAGAAACACGCTCCACTTTCAAAATTTAGAACACATCATAGGATTCTTCGTGCCTATCTTTTTGCTGTTGTGTGTTCTTTATCTTTTCATAGCTACTGTCATGTTTAGTTTTAGTCTTAGTTTGTCTTTAGCAAGAGCCTTGGATTTTGTTAAGTTTGTTGCTGGAACTCTTTTTAGTTTTCATGTTTATCTTGTTAAAGAGAGTTGGTTGTTGCATTGAGTTGTGTCTTGTTTTGAGAAGTAGGTAATTGAGGTTGCTATTTAATTCTAGTAGTAGCTTGCAATAGTTTTGAGGTATTGATGTGAGTAATGTTTGAACTTTTGGTGTCAAGAGCTCTTGCCTATTAGTGATAGGTGTCGTATTTTGGGAAATCCGTGTGTATTTTCAAAACCTACAAAACTATTTGAGAACTCTAGCTACTAGTTGGATCACTACTCTTCTAAGGGGTCGAATATCAGAGAACACTCACGTACCATGAGTCGAGGATGCGCAAGGATAACCAAACCCCCATACACTCCTCCTCGGGGTACTTGCCTCTTTGTGAACCTCCTTATTAGATTGAGAGTTACCGATAATAAGTGCATGAGTTCTTCGGACTAATGTAAGTATTGAAAGTTGACACTTCCACCTTCCCATATTTTGCTAGCCTCTCCCGTGCCGTGCATTGCCTTCTTCTCACTCCGAGAGTTGGTGTCCACCTTCGCCGGTCATTCCAAACCCTTGGCATGATACGCTCTGTCATCATAAACCTCTTTATATCTTTCCTCAAAACAGCCACCATACCTACCTATCAAGGCATTTCCATAGCCGTTCCGAGTTACATTGCCATGCAACTTCCACCTCTTCATGATTTGATCTTCATGTCATACATGTTCTTGCTACACTGGCAGCGACATACATTGCATACTTAATGATAGTTACATCTTCTTTATGTTTTGAGTACCTTGTAAAGTGTGAAAGATCTCCTTTACCTTCTTGTAAAATAGAGTGTTGCCCTTAAGTGAGGAAAATATCCCAAAGTGGACACATTAAAAGATCCCAAAGAGGACAAATGAGAGTTACATAGAAAGAGCCATTGAGGCCACAAAAAATACAAAAAAATAGAAAAAAATAGAAAAAGAAATAAAAAGAGAGAAAGGGGCAACACTACTATCCTTATGAGAGATCCACACTAGTACTCCCTTTATATCCTTGTACTCCATAGAGATGATCTTTATGCATATAGCTATGTGGGGACCTTCACACTATAGAACTTGGCTTGCATATTCCAAGGATGAGCCTCCTCAAACGAGCTCTAGGTCTTCATGAGCGAGCAAGTTAGATGCACCCCCACTAGTTTCATTGGAGAGCTTCTTAGCTCATATGTGCATCCGTTGCATGGCAATCCCTACTCCTCACATCATATCTATCATTTGGCATCTCTTGCCTATGATTGTCCTCATTGATGTGAGCCTTTATCATCCTTTTTGTCTTCCTCCTCCACCATATTTCTCTCTTTGCCATCCTAAGTGTCAACTCTCGTGCTTACGCTCATCCATTGCATGAGTGCTCAAAATATCGAAAAGGAGTGGATCAAATTGACTTGTACCTGGCTAGTGGTCTGGGGATGAGTCAAGATAAGATTCCAAAGAAGACCAAGTGTGAAACTTTACTAGATTGAGTTCTCAACACAAAATTACTTTTTCTCGTATTCCCTATCCCCCTTCTTGCACGCAAACACCATTTGGAGACATTCGAGTCACGGACAGCGAGAGCTCTTGCACGTTTTGTTCTTTTGTTATTTGTTTCAATGCTAATATAGACTCTTGCATGTTATGACTTGAATTGAATCTCTAACCTTGACTGCTTTACTTTTCAAAGTTATTATATGGTTGCTAGCATGTCACCACAGAAATTATGTTGTTATCATTTACCTACTCGTGGACGAGCAGGAATTAAGCTTGGGGATGTTGATACGTCTAAAACGTATCTATAATTTCTGCTTGCTCCATGCATGTTTTGTGTGATATTTCTATGATCTAGATACACTTTCATACACTTTTGATCATATTTGGACTAACCTATTAACTCAGTGCACCCCAGTGCCAGTTCCTGTTTTCTGCTGTTTTTCTATTTCAATTTTCCCCCATATAAAAAGTGAGAGAAAAATTCTGGGAAAAATACAGAAAAAATCAGCGTACAGGAAGCTTCGAGAAAAGCCCGGGAGGGGCCAGAGGGGAGCCAGGGGGCCCAGGCGGCCACCCGGCGCGGCCCCACCCCTGGCCGCGCCAGGGGGGGCCCCTGGGGCCCCTAGTCCACCTCTGGCTGCCCCCCTTCGCCTATTTATTCTCCGTCACGGGGAAACTCCAAAAGAAGAACCCTATTCCGCAAACTCGCCTCTGTTCCGCCGCCGCCGCGCTTCCGAAGATCGGGAGCACCAGAAGACCTCTTCCCGGCACCCTGCCGGAGGGAGGATTGACCTCCGGGAAGTCTCCTCTTCACCATGGATGCTCCCCGGATGTCTCGTGAGTAGTTTTGCTTCGACCATGGGTCCGTGATCAGTAGCTATGTGATGTTCTCCTCCCCTCTTTGATCTTCATTGTTTAGACCTCGTGAGCTGCCCTACATGATCGAGGCACCTTTGTAATATTTCTGATGTTGCTATGCTGAGTTTGGAGGGATCTGATGGATTATGAGATTATGTTCAGATTGTGATAGAGTAATATATTTGGTTTTTATCTCTTATATTTTTGTCTCTTATATTTTTGTTCCGAAGTAATTATTGCATGTTCTCCGTTGCTGTTTATTGCTTTGGCCAAGTAGTAGGTAGTGACTCCAAGAGGGAACGTTGTGCTAGATTTTTGGTTCATGCCCCCCGATGACACGCTTGAGTGACAGAAACATGAGTCTAGGGGATGTGCTGTTTCCACAAGGGGGAAAACAACGGTGCTTGTAACCGCGGTTACAAGGATTGTTTACTTTACGCAGAGTTCTTTTAATGTAGTTATCTGTTGCTTTGGGTTTACACTTTGGGTGGGGCTCGCAACTTAATACCAGCGAGATGTTCCGGATAGATATCTCAAGGTGGATGATTAGTAGTAGATGCAGATGGATTTCGGTCTACTTATCTTGGCGTACTGCCCGTGATTTTGAGCCTCTTCCTTTATTTTGTAGCATAGTTAGCATTGCGGTGCGTTCTTAATCCTGTCAATTGCCCTTCTGTAATTTGTTTACCTCACATAGCAGTTTTATCGTCTTTTGGGAGAGAGACATCACTAGTGAACATCACGTATCCCGGTCCATATCCTCATTACTGTTTCCAAGCTTTATTTACTTTACTGCTTTTACTTGCTATCATTATCCCTTGCGTTTTATCCTTTGTAAACAACAAGACCGGAGAGATTGACAACCTCTCTGAACTTCGTTGGGAACAAAGCTATATGTGTCTGTGTGCAGGTCCGCGTCAGTTGCGCCGCTGACACCTACTTATCATCTCTAGATTCCTACTGGAGACAAACCTTGGTATCTTTACCGAGGGAAAACTGCTGCTGCACTACATCTCAACCTTCCACTTGGGTTAACCAACGAAGGGCGAAAAGCCGTCTAGCAGGGAACACGAGAGAAAAAATATTTTTGTTGAGGACTCAATCTACTAAAGTTTCACACTTGGTTTTCTTTGGAATCTTATCTTGACTCGTCCCGAGACCACTAGCCAGGTACAAGTCAATTTGGTCCACTCCTTTTCGATATTTTGAGCACGCATGCAATGGATGAGCGTAAGCACGAGAGTTGACACTTAGGATGGGAAAGAGAGAGATATGGTGGAGGAGGAAGACAAAAAAGGGTGAGAAAGGCTCACATCAATGAGGACAATCATAGGCGGGAAGGCCAAATGATAGATATGATGTGAGGAGTAGGGATTGCCATGCAACGAATTCACATATGAGCTAAGAAAATCTCTCCAATGGAACTAGTGGGGGTGCATCCAACTTGCTCGCTCATGAAGACCTAGAGCTTGTTTGAGGAGGCTCATCCTTGGAATATGCAAGCCAAGTTCTATAGTGTGAAGGTCCCCACATAGCTATATGCATAATGACCATCTCTATGGAGTACACGGATAAGAGGGAGTACTAGTGTGGATCTTTCAAAATAATAGTAGTGTCGCCCCTTTCTCTCTTTTTATTTGTTTTTCTCCTTTTTCTCTTTTTTGTATTTTGTGGTGGCCTCAATGGCTCTTTCTATTTAACTCTCATTTGTCCTCTTTGGGATCTTGTAAATTTGTCCACTTTGTGATCTTTTCCTCACTTAAGGGCAACACTCTATTTTACAAGAAGGTATAGAAGATCTTTCACACTTTACAAGGTACTCAAACATAAAGAAGATGTAGCTATCATGATGTATACAATGTATGCCTGTGCCAGTGTAGCAGGAACATGTATGACATGAAGATCAAGTCATGAGAAGGTGGATGTTGCATGGAAATATATCTCAGAAAGGCTATGGAAATGCCTTGATAGGTAGGTATGGTGGATGTTTTGAGGAAGGATATAAGGAGGTTTATGATGACAGAGCGTATCATGCCAAGGGTTTGGATGTACCGGCGAAGGTGGACACCAACTCTCGGAGTGAGAAGTGGGAAATGCACGGTACGGAAGGGGCTAGCAAATATGAGGAGGTGGAAGTGCCAACTTTCAATACTTACATTAGTCCAAAGAACTCATGCACTTATTATCGGTAACTCTCAATCTAATGAGGAGGTTCACAAAGAGAAAAGTACCCCGAGGAGGAGTGTATGGGGGTTTGGTTATCCTTGCGCATCCTCGACTCATGGTACGTGAGTGTACTCTAATATCCGATCCCTCAAATGATTAGTGATCAATCTAGTAGCTAGAGTTATCAACTAGTTTTGTAGGTTTTTGAAAATAAACACAGATTTCCCAAATATGGCACCTATCACTAATAGGCTAGAGCTCTTGACACCAAAAGTTCAAACATTACTTACAACAATACCTCAAAACTATTGCAAGTTACTACTAAAATTAAATAGCAACCTCAATTACCTACTTTCAAGACAAGACACAACTCAGTGCAACAACCAACTCTCTTAACAAGATAAACATGAAAACTAAAGAGAGTTCCGGCAACAAACTAAACAAAATCCAAGGCTATTTCTAAAAAAAAAACTAAAGCTTAAACTAAACATGGCAGTAGCTACGAAAAGATAAAGAACACACAACAGAGATAGATAGGCATGCAAAATCCTATGATGTGTTCTAGATTGGAGTGGAGCGTGTTTGTCTCCCACACAAAGTAAGTTGGGGTCTGAATTGTTATGAACAACAAGAAAAGCTAAAGAAAACAAAAAAGTATACCTAAGAGCGAGACGCTCCAAGCATAGCACATAACGCATGAAGTGATAAAAATATAGTAAGACGAAGGATGAACTGATGATTGTTGATGGAGAAGGGGATGCAAGGGGGCATCCCCAAGCTTAGACGCTTGAGTCTCCTTGAATATTTATTGGGGATGCATGGGGGCATCCCCATGCTTGAGCGTTTGACACTCCCGGATCTTCTTTCATCATCTTCCCTCGTACACTTGAAAACTCCCTTCATACATAACTCATCATAAGATGATTAGAGAGGTTAGTACCCTTAATAAAATATTTTTTCCCCACTGGATATAAAGATATTCTTGAAGAGCTACTATTTCTCAAGATTTCCAAAAGGTTTTTTCAAAGAAAAAATAAGCTTAAGGTTTGCAAAAGTAAGGAAAGACAAAACGTGGCAGAATCTGTGAAAAACAGAACAAAAGGTAGTAGAGAATTTTTTCGGGGCACTTCTTCAACTCAAAAAACTCAGAACATACGAAAGTTTCACAATTGTCTAGGGCATGATGTGTAAAAAAATCAGCTAAAAAAGATGAACTGGTGATTTTTTCCGATTGTTTCCGTCAAGCAGACATAATCTGTTTCTGGACAGCATGTCACAACTTTTGCTTCCCTTATCATAAGAGGCTATAACTTGGCACAAAGCTTGAAAGTAAAGATACAATGATGTTGCTATAGTAGTAACAATCATCAAGACCACTAAAACGAGAAGTAAAAACATCTTGGGTTGCCTCTCAACAAGCACTTTCTTTTACGCCTTTAAGCTAGGCATAAGGAAAAAAAAGAATCAAAGGTCTCCGAGATCATCGGAGTAATAAAAACTCTTTTTTTTCAACAAGCTCATTCTTCTTCTTCCTAGGAAAGAGGTACTTACATTTTGCCTTACCGCGTAAGCGTATGTGCCCATTACCAATATCAATGAAGCCTTTCATAGCTCGGAGGAAGTCCCTCCCAAGCAAGATGTTGCTTTGGTTTGGCTCCATGATGAAGAAATCCATCGGTGCAACCCTATTAAGGAATGCAACTTGGACTTATTTTACCTTTCCTTTAACCTCTGAAATATCTCCATTAGCATGTTCATGATAAGAACATAATTTATCCAAATCTAGTTTCAAAGAATCATAAACTATTTTTGGCATCGTAGAAACTATGGATCCGATATCACAAAAAGCAAGGAAGTCTTGGTTAGAGATGCTAATCCTAACAAAGGGCTCCCAATCATCATCTATCTCCAACATTTCTTTCTTGTTGGACTTAATTTCCTCTATCTTCCTCAAGTCTAGAGCATCCATCCTCTTTTCAATAGTGGCAAGTCTATCTACAATAGTATCAATACTTCGATCATAAACAAAATAACTAGATAGACCATGAAAAATATCAAGAGCTCTTGCTTCATCACACTCTAAAAAGTCTCCTTCAGCTATAATATGAAGAGAGTGTTTACACCACTTAAAAAGACCATGGTAAAAATTTCTAAGCACAATTTTTATAGGTATCCAAGGCATAATTCTTTTATGTGCTTCAGAAATTCTGTCCTATGCCTTCTTCATATTTTCTCCATCCCTTTGACGGAAATCTAGAACTTCCGATTCCCTCAAAGCTCCAAGTCCTAACATGTTCATCTAAACAAGGAGGAATACTAACAGCAAGATAAGTATTTTTTTTGTGATTTTTGATATAGGACACAAAGATAAAAACTGTAAGGTAAACTAACAAGACTAAAAAACAAAGGTAAAAGATAGTGTGCAACTCCCGTATCTTAGCACTCGGAGTCCCCGACAACGGCGCCAGAAACTTTCTTGATGTGCGATATGATGATAATGGTTTCTCGCCCTTCGTTGGTTACCCCAAGTGGAAGGTGAGATGTAGGATAGCAGAAAATTTCCCCTATGTAGAGGATAGGGTTTTGTCTCCCGTAGGAATCCGACAATGATAAGTAGGTGTCAACGGCGCAACTGACGTGGACCTGCACACAACACAAATAACTTTGTTCCCAAAAAAGTTCAGAGAGGTTGTCAATCTCTCCGGTCTTGTTATTTACAAGGGATCAAACACAAGGGATAATGATAATGGTGATAACAATTAAAAAGTAAAAGCAGGAAATTAAATGAGCGTGTAAACAATGATGAGAATATGGACCGGGGTCCCGTGATGTTCAGTAGTGATGTCCCTCTCCCAAAAGACGATAAAACTGCTATGCGAGGTAAACAAATCACAAATGGGCAATTGACAGGATTAAAAACGCACCGCAATGCTAACTATGCTACAAAGAAAGGACGAGGTTCAAAAGCATGGGCGGTACGCCAAAATAAGTAGACCGAAATCCAACTTCTTCTACTACTAATCATCCACCTTGAGATATCTATCCAGAACATCTCGCTGGTATTAAGTTGCGAGCCCCACCCAAACTGTAAACCCAAAGCAACATACAACTACATTAAAAAGCACCTTACGTAAAGTAAACAATCCTTGCAACCGTAGTTATAATCACCGTTGTTTTCCCCCTTGTGGCAATAGAACATCCCCTAGACTCATGTTTCTGTCACTCAAGCGTGTCATCGGGGGGCATGAACCCACAATCGAGCATAACGTTCCTTCTTGGATTCACTACCTACTACTTGGCCAAAGCAATAAACAGCAACGGAGAACATGTAAGAATTACTTAGGAACAAAAATATAAAAGATAAGAACCAAATATATTACTCAATCACAATCTGAACATAGTCTCATAATCCATAAAATCCCAGCAAACTAATCATAGCAACAACAGAAAATTACATATGTGCCTCGATCATCTAGGGCAGGTCACGAGGTCTAAACCATGAAGAACAAAGAGGGGAGGAGAACATCACATAGGTATCGATCACGTACCCATGGTCCAAGGGAGACTACTCACGGCACATCCGGGAAGTGTACATGGTGGAGGGGAAGCTCCCGAAGGTCAATCCTCTCTTCGGCAGGGTGCCGGGAAGAGGGTTGCTGGCGCTCCCGATCTTGGAAGGGCGACAACGGCGAAACAGAGGCGAGATCGCGAAAAGGGGTTCTATCCTCGGGGTTTTGTCGGGGGGATGGATCAGGCCCATAGACCCGGCATTAGAAAACTCTGGGCCGACTTACATATGAAGGCCCACAAAGAAGAGCCGGCCAGGAGCCTGATACGTCCAAAACGTATCTACAATTTCTGCTTGCTCCATGCCTCTTTTGTGTGATAGCTATGATATTGATGAACTTCCATACACTTTTGATCATATTTGTACTAACTTATTAACTCAATGCACCCCAGTGCCAGTTCCTGTTTTCTGCTGTTTTTCTATTTCAGGTTTCCCCCATATTAAAAGTGCTCCAAAAATTCGGGAAAAATCCAATAAAAAATCAGCGACTAGGAAGCTTTAGGAATCACCGGGAGGGGGGGGGGCAGAGGGGACCCACCAGGGCCCCAGGAGCCCTCCCGGCGCGCCCCAGGGTGGGGCCGCGCCAGGGGGCCGCCTGGACCCCTGGTGCCCCCCTGACTGCCCCCCTTCACCTATTTATTCCCCGTGAGGCAAAAACCCCGAGGGAGGAACCCTTTTTCGCGATCTCTCCTCTGTTCCGTAATTTGATTCTCCTCTTTTATATTTATGTTCTTGAGTAATTCTTGCATGTTCTCCGTTGCTGTTTATTGCTTTGGCCAAGTAGTAGGTAGTGACTCCAAGAGGGAGCGTTATGCATGATTGTGGGTTCATGCCCCCCGATGACTAGCTTGAGTGACATAAACATGAGTCTAGGGGATGTGCTGTTGCCAGAAGGGGGAAAACAACGGTGCTTGTACTTGCGGGTGCAAGGATTGTTTACTTTACGCAAAGTTCTTTAATCTAGCTGTCCGTTGCTTTGAGTTTACACTTTGGGTGGGATTCGCAACTTAATACCAGCGAGATGTTCTGGATAGATATCTCAAGGTGGATGATTAGTAGGTAGATGCAGATGGATTTCGGTCTACTTGTCTTGGCGTACCTCCCATGCTTTTGAGACTCTTCCTTTCTTTATAGCATAATTAGCATTGGTTTGCGCACATAATCCTGTCAATTGCCCAGCTGTAATTTGTTTACCTAGCATGGCTATTTTATGGTCTTTTGGGAGAGAGACATCACTAGTGAACATCATAGGACTCCGGTCCATATTTCCAATATTGTTTACACTATCAATTTACTTTCAGCATGTACTTTTCCATAGCTATCACTATCATTATTATCCCGTGCGTTTTATCCTTTGTAAACAACAAGGCCGGAGGGATTGACTACCCCTTTGTACTCGTTGGGAGTAAAGTTATCTGTTGTGTGTGCAGGTCCACGACAACCGCTAATCTCTGGCGCCGTTGTCACCTTCCTGTCGTTGCCGGAGTCCTACTGGAGACAAACCTCGGTATCTTCAATGAGGGAAATTTGCTGCTTTCTACATCTCAACCTTCCACTTTGGGTAACTAACGAGGGGCGAGAATTAAACTCTCGTGACATCAAAGCAATTTTTGGCGTCGTTGCCGGGGACTCCGCTCTTCAAGATAGGGGAGTTGCACAATATCTTTTATCTTTGCTTTTTAGTCTTGTTAGTTTACCTTTCAGTTTTTTCTTTTGTGTCTTTTATGAAAAACCAAAAAATAGTTGCTACCTTTCTTCTTTGTCTTACTCTGCCTACTGATGCTATCTTCAGCATGGGTGTGGAACCACCCAAATATGGAAGGATGGACATGTTTCACTTGGATCGTCTTCGATCAATTTGTGCTGCGCTAAAAACCCAACTGACTTGGTTGAGGGAAGATAATTGGATGAACATGCTCATTATACGCGGCACCGACTATCTCAGAAAGGGAAACACTTATGGGACCAAATACAAACTTCTTATTGCTATGCTGAGTGTTTATGCCACATTTATGATCTTACTTGCTGCTCTAATATAGAGCATAAACACCTTCCTTTCCAATGTGAGTTTAATGAAATTAAGATCCTATCTTCTTATGCCAAAGGTGTTTATGATTACTTTGATGTTGAAAAGATTGAAGAGTTTGTTGCTTTTAAAGGTTCTTATGAGATCGCTTCTTTGATTGAAAAGTACAACGATACTATTTACAAATCTGAAAACTTTGCAGCTCTTGCTTATTGCTTCGAGAATTATACTTCCAATTCTTATATTGAGGAGTTTAAAAATAAAATGTTTGCTGCCCTAAAATAGGCTAATGATTGCTTTGATGAGGAATCCCATGATTCCGAGGACTCACTTGATACTTCCCTTTCTGATGAACTTAATACTTGCTTTGTTGATGGCCTCGATGCCAATATGGATTATGCTTGCGAAGATGAACTTGCTATAGTTCCTTACGTCAATCATGAAATTTTTGCTATTGCACCCACACTTGATGTCCCTATTATCCTTTTGAAATCTCCAACTCCAGAGAATTTTCCTCTTATCAAAGGTCAATGTGACGGGTTGCATTTATCTTATGATCCTAAAAACCGTGTTGAAAACAATACACGTGTGCTTGTAGGTCATGAACAATATGATTTATGTGATAGTTATATTCTTGATGTTGTTCATGATACTACTGAAAATTACTTTGAGAGAGGAAAGTTTGGTTATAGAAACTTCCATGTTACAGAAACATCTCTCTCTAAGTTGAAACTTTTGAAGTTGATCTTGTTCCACCATCCTATGCATGTCACTTTGTGCCTCTTTGATTTATTTTGTTACATTATGCCTATGCATAGGAAGTGGGTTAGGCTTAAATGTGTTTCATATTTGCTTCTTGATTCTCTCCTTTGCTTCAACTCTTATTCTCTTGTGAAAGCATCTTCTATAAACCTTCTGCCTAGCTTAAAGGCGTAAAAGAAAGCGCTTTTGGGAGGCAGCCCGCAACGAATTTAGGATTTCCTTTTTGTTTTTCTTATGTTTTTAGTGGTCTTGATGATTGTTACTACTGCATCAACATAATTGTATCTTTACTTTTCAAGTTTTGTGCCATTTATAGCCCCATATGACAAGGGAAGTGAAAGTTGTGACATGCTGTCCAGAAAACAGATTCTGTCCTCGTGACTAGAAAAATAAATGGAAAAAAATCCCTGTTCACCTTTTTGATCTGAATTTTTTACACAGCGTGATCTATACAATTACGAAACTTTCGTATGTTCTGAGTTTTTTGATTTGAGTTGCAGAAGTATCCCTAAAAAATACTTTATTACCCGCTGGTCTGTTTTTCACAGATTCTATCCTGTTTTGCCTTTTCTTCGTTTTGCAAACCTTAAGATTGCTTTTTCTTTGCAAAACTGTAAGGCCCCCGATGCGGTGCTAACTCGAGTTAGTCGCTTTCGCGTCCCGCTCAAGTTAGTAGCGCATAAAAGGCCACCGACTCACGACACTCGCACTCGTGTCGCTGCCGGATTCTCGACAACAGATATAAGAACAATGAACTTTATACTAGGACATAAATATATAGTCCAGGGAATACATCGCTACTGGTATTTATTACATCATCTCAGAGGTCCGTGGACCCAACAGTACATCATGCAACAAGCGGAAGACAATCACGACCGAGTACGGTCAAAATCCAAATGGCCCTAGAGAGGGCTGCACATAAATAGTCCACCCACGGATCGTCGGAACCCTACTATAGGATCTACTGAACAAAGTCATCCTCATCGTCATCCTTTGGGGGCACCTCCACGAAGTATCGTCCAGTGCTCGGGTCGAGGTAGTAGTCAACTGCAGCGGCCGATCAGGCAAAATAGTAAAAGAACAAAAGGAAAACAGGGGTGAGATTATATCATTACAGGATAACTAACTCCCTACGGTAAGACAAGGTAAAGGTAAAGGTTGCAGCCGCACTAGCATATATGGTGGCTATCGTTCTATCAGAATAGAGGTAAGATCCAAGAATGCACGCGACATCGTGTCATAAGTCTACTATTCACCTACTTACGTCAAACATAACACAACCTGGATCTTCTCTCGGTCCCCCTGGACGAAGAAAAGCAACCAAGGCACTCACATGGTAGGCAAGTTTTTAAATATGAACCAATCTTTGATGTTATTCTATGAACAAGGAGTAGGTCTCAAGTCGTCCATAACCGCGGACACGGCTTTTCGAAAAGATTTAACCCTGCAGGGGTGTACCAACTGGCCATCATAGGCTTCGCATGTACGCCCGGTTTCCACTTGACTGGGTAAACGCCTGAAACTCCGGAACGTCAGAGTCCCTCTAACTAACAACGCACAAGTCTGGGTGGCCCGTGGTGAGTCGACATACAACTCAAAAGCCGGCCGCGCTCTCGAATCGGCCTCTACTGTATGGCCAAGTTCGGGTTTAGTCTCACCTATATAACATGGGACTTCCCTAGCTCACCAGTGTGGACCAACCAGAGGAACTATGTCTCCGTTGGTCCAGGTTCTTTCGAAAAACTGCTGGGGTACCAACCAAGCACACACACGTTTGCAAATAGTAGATCAGCTCGGGCCACCACTAGAACTGTACAAAGCTAGGTAGGTAAGACAAGGGGACCCCATAGAATCCCACACACGATTAGGCACGCTCGTCAAGAAACACAATACCCGGAACTCGGGACCTAGGTGACTCAAATGGACCAAAACACCTGGCGGGAACAGCCCGGTCTCCCATCTTTCATCAAGTAGAATTAACATCATAATAATAATAAATATCTACCAACTTCTTTAAGAACATGATATCCCAACCATAGCATAGGGTAAGCAGCAAGTTTTCCTACTCATACTAAGCAATGGCTGAGCAACGATAACTTAGCAATACAATGTTTTGCTGGGATGTGGGGATCATGGCTGTTTGGTTTTAATTAAGGCATAAGCAAGGTGGATAGGATCAAACAATTCGTTCTAGACTACAGCTAGGCAGGTAGGCAGAAAGGTATCAAGTAATGGTATAAATCTTCCCCTTGCCTGGGTAACCGGTCGACGGAGCAGACGTAGTAGGGTCCTCGGGCTCGGTGTCGGAAACCTCCACGTAAGTCTCCTCGGCAGTCTCAGGTGCTAATGTAAGGTACCGGCAAGGAAAAAGGCACACAAGTAAGCAATGGGTGCAATGCACAAACATGGATGGTATGATCAAGTTTAATAGACATGATGTGACCCTATCTAGTCAATTTAAATGAAGGTGGTGACGACACGTCAACAACTCCATATGCAATTATTACGTTTTTATGGCTTTGGCCTTAGCCTTAATTTTGGTGTAAGTAACATGGCAACATGATATGAAACAACAACAACAATTAACAAAGTAATTATAACGTGGAAGTAAAACATCGATTCCGGAGACGGAGAGATGTCAATGAACTTGACATCGAAAAGGTGCAACAAAAGAAAGGAACCCAGCCACATTGCACATGACAATATGCTAGGGCTGGTTTGACGATGCAAAGATTGAAGATGACATGAAAAGAAACTTGGAAAGGTCAGATGATCAGAATTCAACATGCACCGAAGTTGAAAGAATGCAAGGCAAAGAAAACAGGTTGATATGGATAGGTGTTTCACACCATGTTCACATGAGTTGCACAAAACATCACATGGACATCACCATTGTAATCCCTGCAATTTTCTACCCCATAACCATATAAGGCTTGGTACCATTTGAATTTGCAAAGCACAGTTGCAAATTCAAATGAATTTATGGGGCTGAGTGCAAGTTGCACTATTTGCATATTAGGAAAAATGTCAAATGGAAAAACCACTGTCTCCATGTTGATCCTTGGGAAAAACTACCCAAAAGTCATATATGGGTTGCCATATTTGAGTTTTGGGAAGTGGTTGCAAAAAAATCAAAAGAAAAGAGGGGCCTTTTTGCATTTTTACCAGCACCACAATTTTGGAAGGGCAAAAATGTAAAATAACCATCACCATGATGATCACTGGCTCAAGCTACCCCCAAAAACATATATGGGATGCCCCAATTGAGATGCAAGTTCAAAATCCAATTTGAATTTGAATTCAAATTCAAATTGAAATTTAAACAGAAAAAGAAAAATGGAAAAGGAAAATAAAATAAACGAAGAGCACAAACCCAACTGGGCTGGCCTCGGCCAAGTGGCCCGTCTTCTCTCCTCGGCCCAGCGCACACACCAGGCCCACGACCTTCTTCTCCTCTCTTGGCCAAGGGCGACGGACGCCTCTCTGAAGAATTCGACACCTGACGATGTGAAGAAAAAGGGCAACCGTTCCTCTGAACATCGACGCGCGGTGACAACCCGGCGAGGCTACGCTCGAGCTCCGGCCGTTTCCCGGCGAATCCTGACATGGAAACCCGAGAGGGCACCTCCCTCTACACCTAGGCGCACCCCACGACCACCATCTACATCCATGCTCGCCAGAGTTCTCAAAGATTCAGAGGGGCGGCAACACGTTCTGAAGTTTCAGAACCCGCGTTACTCCGGCGTTCTTCCGGCGAGGCTAGCGACGCGCATAGATCGAATCCGGCCACGCCATGGTGTTCAAACCCGAGCTGGGACATCCCTCTTCTGATCTAAACGCTGGATCTGGACCTTAGCTCAACGACGGAGAGGAAAAGCTCACCTAAAAATCATGGCGACACTGCGGCCGTTGCACAAAACTTCAGACGCGGGCGACAACGCTACTGAAATGCGCAAAAGGAGAGTCCTTCGTGGCCAAACGCATGCTCTGTGCAGCTCTGGAGCGCGCGCAAGGACGCTCTCGACATGGCCCGGGCACGGGGTGCTCGAAAAGGCCACCGACGACGAGCTCGCGCTGCGGATCTCTACTGCTATCGGTGATTAGACGATGCACAGGGCTACGGGAAAAGGCAGGGGCATTGGCTCACCTTGTGGGTCGCGTCACGCGTCCCAGCCTGGCCGTAGGGGAAGCCGTTGGTCCTCGCCGACGTTGGGGAAGAAGAAGCTCCGCGGCGGCTGGCTCCGTTGCGGGGGCGAACTGCTCCAGCGGCTCCGAGCTGAAGGAGGGATGGAACAGAACAAGCACAGAGGTCAAGCAGACGAGCACGGGGATTCAAGGACGACGGAACGGCGGCGAATTGCTCGAGACCTCACCGGAACGGAGTGGAATAGGACAGGGGACGGAACCTCTCCCGGCGGCGGCGAGGGGGAAGCGATGGGAGGAACAGAACCCTAGGGGGCTCCTGCGGCTCTAGGGGGCGGCTTATATGGAGGGGACAACCTCCATCCACGTCGGCAGGCGTCGACGTCGACGCTCTCCCGCCGGTGTGAGAGAAGAGGGGGAGGGGACCTCTCCACGGTGGAAAGGCGATGCATCCCCTCCCTCGGATCTTGATCGCGCGGCTGAGATCCTCCCCGCGTACCGCTTCACTGGCGGAGGCCTAGGTGGGCTGCGGGAAAGGGGAGGCCCAGATGGGCCGGGCCTTCTGCTGGACAAAAAGAAGAAAGAAAGCCTTTCTCCATTTTAAATTCTAGAAACACTACAAGAATTTATCAGAGAGAAAGGGGAAAAAGAAAAACTTCAATCCAACACCAAAAATCCTCCCTGAATATTCCTGATTTTACGAAAATGGTTTGACCATTTTTGGCGCAAGTAAAATCTTGGGTGTTGATTTAAATTCAAATTGTGTTTGAACTACAACTCAATTTTCCAGGGGGCTAAAAATCAATGCAAGGCTCTGAAAAAGCTTGGGAGGGAGAGAGATTTGTCTATGCAAAAAAAATTGGAGCTTAGGGAAAAGATATGAAGCATTGAAAAATGCAACAGTACCCTTCTTGAAGCATAAGGATGGGTTTGAATTCAAATTCAAATGAGCTCCAACATGGACTACACTCAAGATCACCACATCATTTAACACCATATTGCAACCCAAGAAGTTTGATAGCCATTTGACAAAGCAAAAATTACATCACAAATAGTAAAATCACTTTTGGGCTGCAAGCTCCAAGTCGTGCGTGGGATAATTCCTCTCACTCGTCTTCCACTGTCGTGAGGTATAAGCCACAATATTCCTTCCTTGCATCAAAACTCCGCCTAGACCTTGCAAGGAGGCATCAAAAAACACCTGAAAAGGCTGTGACTCATCTGGCGGTGTGAGAATTGGAGCTGTGGTCAGCTTCTCTTTCAACTCCTCGAAGGCTGACTGGCAAGCTGGTGACCAAGTGTACCGTTTGCCTTTGCACAACAATTCAGTCATTGGCTTCGCAATTTTGGAGAAATTTTGCACAAACCTCCTGCAATAACTGGCGAGGCCGAGAAAACTCCTTAGCTGCTTCACATTCTTCGGCGGAGCCCACTCTTGAATAGTGCGGACTCGCTCTGGATCAACCGCAATTCCCTCGGCGGAAATAACATGGCCCAGAAAATTGACCTTGTCCAGCCAAAACTGACACTTGGAGAACTTGGCATAGTAACGATGCTCTCTCAACTTCTGCAGAACCAGGCGCAAATGTTCCTCATGTTCAGCCTCTGACTTGGAATAGACAAGAATGTCGTCGAGGTAAAGGATCACGAACACATCAAGACATTCTTGGAACAAATAGTTCATAGCTCTCATGAAAGTTGGAGGGGCGTTTGAGAACCCAAAAGTCATGACTGTGAACTCATACAACCCATAACGTGTGTTGAACGCGGTCTTGGGAATGTCCTCTTCACAAACACGGATTTGATGATACCCCATCCTCAAGTCAAGCTTGGAAAACACCTTAGACCCATTCAACTGTTCGAACAGATCATTGATGCGGGGTAGAGGGTATTTGTTCTTGATGGTCTTCTTGTTGATACCGCTGTAGTCCTGGACCAAGCGGCTAGTCCCATCCTTCTTTTGGACAAACAAAGCTGGTGCACCCCAAGGGGAAGTGCTCGCGCGGATAAAACCGCCTGCCTCCAACTCTGTCAACTGCTTGTTGAGCTCAATCAACTCCTTCGAACACATTTTGTACGGATGTCGAGAAATCGGCTGGGTACCGGGCTCTAGCTCAATAACAAACTCAATAGCTCGAACTAGTGGAATTCTTGGCAACTCCTCCGGGAAGACGTCTGGGAACTCACAGACAACTCTGACCTCTTCGAGCAAAGGTGCAACTGCTGCGTTCAAAGCGTACAACTGTGCTGGTCCTGTCATAGAGCCACAAGTGTACAAGACTTCTGCACCTGAATCATGTGTCAACTTCACTGATCTGGTTGGACAATCAATATTGGCCTTGTGTTGCACAAGCCAATCCATGCCCAAAATGACATCAATGTCGGAACGTGGAAGAAAAATCAAGCAAGCGGAGAAAAGGAGACCCTGAATCTGGATCTGCACATCAGGAACTTTCACAGCTGAACTCAACTTAGAGCATGGGGTAGAGATAGCCATAGGCGACGACATCATCTCTGACTGAAAATCATGTGCACGTGCAAAGGACTTGGAAACAAAGGAGTGAGAAGCTCCGGAATCGAACAACACTGCCGCTGGAACTGAACACACAAGCAACCTACCAAGAACGATCTCTGAAGACTGCTGAGCATCTGAGAGCATCACGTTGTTCACTCGAACTGCACGTGGCTGTGCCTTCACCATCGCAGTGCTCGGAGTAGAGCGAGGTGGAGGCGGTGGGAGCCGAGCAAAGCGCGGGTCAGTGCAGTTGGGAGAAGTGTGCCCCGACTCCCTGCACTTGTAGCAGATCACGCCTGGCCTGGGGTAAGCAGAAAGTTTTCCTTTTTGGAATTCTTGAGAAACAGTAGCCCTTCAAGAATATCTTTATTTCTAGTAGATAAAAAATTATTTTATTATGGGTACTAACCTCGCTAAGCAGATTATGATGAGTTATGTATGAAAGGAGTTTTCAAGTGTGCGAGGGAAGATGATGAAAGAAGATTCAGGAGTGTCAAGCGCTCAAGCTTGGGGATGCCCCCATGCATCCCCAATAAATATTCAAGGATACTCAAGCGTCTAAGCTTGGGGATGCCCCCGTGCATCCCCTTCTCCATCAACAATTATCAGTTCGTCTCTCGTTTCACTATATTTTTACCACTTCATGCATTATGTGCTATTCTTGGAGCGTCTCGCTCTTAGGTTTTATTTTTATTTTTCTTTAGCTTTGCTTGCTGTTCATAACAAGTTAGAACCCAAATTTCTTTGTGTGGGAGAGAAATATGCTCCACTTCAAAATCTAGAACACAACATAGGACTTTTCATGCTTATCTTTGCTGTGTGTGTTCTTTATCTTTTTTATAGCTGCTGTCTTGTTTTGCTCTTAGTTTTCATGCTTATCTTTTTAAAGAGCTTTTGTTTAGTTTGTTGCTTGAACTCTCTTGAGTTTTGTGTCTTGACTTGAAGTAGGTAATTGAGGTTGCTATTCTTTTATAGTAGTAACTTGCAATAGTTTTGAGGTGTTGTTTTGAGTAATGTTTGGACTTTTGGTGTCAAGAGCTTTAGCCTATTAGTGATAGATGTCGTATTTTGGTCAATCCGTGTTTATTTTCAAAACTTACAAAATTATTTGAGAACTTTAGCTACTAGATGGATCACTACTCTTCTGAGGGGGCGAATATTAGAGTACACTCACGTACCATGAGTCGAGGATGCGCAAGGATAACCAAACCCCCATACACTCCTCCTCGGGGTACTTGTCTCTTTGTGAACCTCCTTATTAGATTGAGAGTTACCGATAATAAGTGCATGAGTTCTTCGGACTAATGTGAGTATTCGAAAGTTGACACTTCCACCTTCCCATATTTTGCTAGCATCTCCTGTGTCGTGCATTGCTTTCTTCTCACTCCGAGAGTTAGCGTCCACCTTCGCCGGTACATCCAAACTCTTGGCACGATACGCTCTGTCATCACAAACCTCCTTATATCCTTCCTCAAAACAGCCACCATACCTACCTACCAAGGCATTTCCATAGCCTTTCCGAGATATATTGCCATGCAACATCCATCTTCTCATGACTTGATCTTCATGTCATACATGCTACTTGCTTGATCGATGAGCCGCATGCTAGTTGGGCCTTGCCCTAATCATTGCTACATGACGCGCTAGTATCATTGCATATCCTGCTAGACTGGCAGAGGCATACATTTTCATACATCATGATAGTTACATTTTCTTTATGATATGAGTACTTTGTAAAGTGTGAAAGATCTTCTATACTTTTTGTAATATATAGAGTGTTGCCCCTAAAGTGACGAAAAGATCCCAAAGTGGACAAATTAAAAGATCCCAAAGTGGACAAATTAAAAGATCCCAAAGAGGACCAATGAGAGAAATAGAAAGAGCCATTGAGGCCACCAAAAAATACAAAAAATAGAAAAAAGATAAAAAGAAATAAAAAGAGAGAAGGGGGCACACTACTATTCCTTTTGAGATATCCACACTCGTACTCCCTCTTATATCTTGTACTCCATAGAGATTATCATTCATGCATATAGCTATGTGGGGACCTTCATACTATAGAACTTGGCTTGTATATTCCAATGATGAGCCTCCTCAAATGAGCTCTAGGTATTCTTGAGAAAGCAAGTTGGATGCACCCCCACTAGTTCCATTGGAGAGCTTACCTTAGCTCATAAGTGCATCTGTTGCATGGAAATCCCTACTCCTCACATCATATCTATCATTTGGCTTTCTCTTGCCTATGATTGTCCTCATTGATGTGAGCCTTTCACACCTTTTTGTCTTCCTCCTCCACCTTATTCTCTCTTTGCCATCCTAAGTGTCAACTTTCTTGCTTACGCTCATCCATTGCATGAGTACTCAAAAGGTCGAAAAGGAGTGGATCATTTTGACTTGTACCTGGCTAGTGGTCTGGGGATGAGTCAAGATAAGATTCCAAAGAAGACCAAGTGTGAAACTTTAGTAGATCGAGTTCTCAACAAAAAAAAACTTTTTCTCGTATATCCCTATCCCCTTTCTTGCACGCAAACACCATTTGGAGACATTCGAGTCACGGACAGCGAGAGCTCTTGCACCTTTATGTTCTTATGTTGCTTGTTTCAATGCTAAATATGGACTCTTGCCTATTATGACTTGAATTGTATTACATGCCTTGATTTCTTTACTTAGAAGTTCTTATATGGTTGTTAGCATGTCACCACAGAAATTATGCTTTTATCATTTACCTACTCGAGGACGAGCAGGAATTAAGCTTGGGGATGTTGATACGTCCAAAACGTATCTATAATTTATTCTTGCTCCATGCCTCTTTTGTGTGATATTTCTATGATATTGATGAACTTCCATACACTTTTGATCATATTTGTACTAACTTATTAACTCAGTGCACCCCAGTGCCAGTTCCTGTTTTCTGCTGTTTTTCTATTTCAGGTTTCCCCCATATTAAAAGTGCTCCAAAAATTCGGGAAAAAACCAATAAAAATCAGTGATCAGGAAGCTTCTGGAATCACCGAGGGGGGGGGGGGAGCAGAGGGGACCCACCAGGGCCCCAGGCGCCCTCCCGGCGCGCCCCAGGGTGGGGCCGCACCAGGGGGCCGCCTAGAGCCCTGGTTGGCCCCCTAGCTGCCCCCTTCGCCTATTTATTCCCCGTGACGCAAAAACCCCGAGGGAGGAACCCATTTTCGCGATCTCTCCTCTGTTCCGCCGCCGCCGCGCTTCCAAGATCGGGAGCACCAGAAGACCTCTTCCCCGACACCCTGCCGGAGGGAGAAACCACCTCCGGGAGATTCTCCACCACCATGGACGCTTCCCGGATGAATCGTGAGTAGTCCACCTTGGACCATGGGTCTAGGATCAGTAGCTATGTGATGTTCTCCTCCCATCTTTGTTCTTCATGGATTAGACCTCGTGAGCTGCCCTACATGATCGAGGCACATTTGTAATCTTTCTGCTGTTGCTATGCTGAGTTTGCTGGGATCCGATGGATTATGAGATTATGTTCGGATTGTGTTTGAGTAATATATTTGATTCTCCTCTTTTATATTTATGTTCTTGAGTAATTCTTGCATGTTCTCCGTTGCTATTTATTGCTTTGGCCAAGTAGTAGGTAGTGACTCCAAGAGGGAGCGTTATGCATGATTGTGGGTTCATGCCCCTCGATGACTAGCTTGAGTGACAGAAACATGAGTCTAGGGGATGTGCTGTTGCCACAAGGGGGAAAACAATGGTGCTCGTACTTGCGGGGTGCAAGGATTGTTTAATTTACGCAAAGTTCTTTAATGCAGTTGTCCGTTGCTTTGAGTTTACACTTTGGGTGGGATTCACAACTTAATACCAGCGAGATGTTCTGGATAGATATCTCAAGGTGGATGATTAGTAGGTAGATGCAGATGGATTTCGGTCTACTTGTCTTGGCGTACCGCCCAAGCTTTTGAGCCTCTTCCTTTCTTTATAGCATAATTAGCATTGGTTTGCGCACATAATCCTGTCAATTGCCCAGCTGTAATTTGTTTACCTTGCATGGCTATTTTATCGTCCTTTGGGAGAGAGACATCACCAGTGAACATCATAGGACTCCGGTCCATATTTCCAATATTGTTTACACTATCAATTTACTTTCAGCATTTACTTTTCCGTAGCTATCACTATCATTATTATCCCGTGCTTTTTATCCTTTGTAAACAACAAGGCTGGAGGGATTGACAACCCCTTTGTAGTTGTTGGGAGCAAATTTATCTGTTGTGTGTGCAGGTCCACGATAACCGCTAATCTCTGGTGCCATTGTCACCTTCCTGTCGTTCCCGGAGTCCTACTGGAGACAAACCTCGGTATCTTCACTGAGGGAAATTTGCTGCTGTCTACATCTCAACCTTCCACTTTGGGTAACCAACGACGGGCGAGAAGCAAACTCTCGTGACATCAGAGCCCGACGTGCCAAGTGTGAAGATTGAAGCCCTAGAAGGATTTCGACTTACCTTGTATAGCACGTAGCAAACTTGTAAAGTAGAATAGAACTCCACATCGTGTAGGAGTCGGACTCTAGGAATCCCGGGACCCTACACCTTTATAAGCCGAGGTCCACGGGAGCCAAAGCCAGAACTTACCTCAAGCCAGGACTAGATAACTCGCGCTATGACCTAGATCTCCATAAGACTAAGGTTGCGAAACATCACCACTGTAATCGATAAGATCGGCTCTTCCTATTGAGGAGTCGATCCCACAATAGTCAAGAAGCAGGAGTAGGTCTTTACCGCATCGACGGGGCCGAACCTGGGTAAACCGCAGAGTCCCGTGTCTATGTCGACTCTCTCCTCGAATTCGCCTCGCAGCAAAGGTCCCATGATAAGTCCGACTCTACGGACATCTGCCATGACTTTCCCACGACGGTTGGTGCCCACCGTGGGGCCTGCGCTCGCAGGTGTTGAGATTCTAGGGGGAGCTTTGCAAGGTATGGAAGGATTCGTGGCTGGGAGAATCACCAGGAACCGACGTGGAAATCTCTGCATCGAGGACTCGACTTGGGGCCCTGACGCCAATTCCGTCGAATCCGGTTATCGGGTCCCGATCAGATCTATCCATATCTTCATTGGGAAGACAGACGGATCTGAGCCAGAGCCGGATCCTGAAGTCCCCCCTGGAAACCTCGAGTCGGCGACATGCTGGCTCAAGGCACACCTTCGTTGGGTTCATCGCCGGATCTCCAGAGTTGGCACGCTCTGCCGAGCCTCTGACGCCCAAAACCACGAAAGAAACATCTGAGCTGACTCACACCACAGTGAAACAAGCTTATCAGATACCGGCTCCATCCGATCTGCCGGGAGCAACAGACTCGGCCCAGGAACAGCTGAATACGACCCCGACTTTCCGCAGTACGAGCCTCCATATTGCGTGACAGTGTTCATGGCAGGCACCAAAGAGCAGGGAAGCCAACCGGCTAAGGGTGCAGCGCAGAACCGGAATGTAGAGACGGCTCACAACACGGCCCCTAATCCAGATAGGGAACAGCCAGAAGTTCTCACGGGAGTAGAAGTCCTCTCAGATGACCTAAAGCCTTGGATGAAGCCTTAGCTGCGCCGATGACTGCTGAAAACCAGCAAGCCTGGAGAACCAGGGTCAATGAACTCAAGGCCCAGGTGATGAGCATTCGGAGGGAAATTAACTCCCAGAACGCACAAATGGTGGAAAGAGAAACCCAACTCACCAAAGAAACCAGCCGCTTACGACATGAGTCGGAGTTGATAGAAGCCCACAGACTAAGTCTCGCCAACGCACGCCTCCCAGGACCCGCGAGCCGGATCCTTGCAGATCTCCCGGCCCGGAGACTGTTCCAGGATATACATCAGTCGACTCCCCCAGGGTATACACCACTGATGGTATGAATTCTCGTCCCTCTTTGGTTACCCAAAGTGGAAGGTTGAGATGTAGACAACAGCAAGTTTCCCTCGGTGAAGATACCAAGGTTTGTCTCCGGTAGGACTCCAACAACGATAAGGTTGTGGTTCGGCAAGTGATGCGCCGTTTGAAGATAATCACTTGCTTCTCCTGGACCTGCACACACAACAGATAGCTTTTCTCCCAACGAGTACAGAGAGGTTGTCAATCCCTCCGGCCTTGTTGTTTACAAAGGATAAAACGCACGGGATAATAATGATAGTAACGGAAAAATAAATAAAGCAGTAAATTGATAGTGGGTGTAAACAATATTACAAGTATGGACCGGGATCCTATGATGTTCACTAGGGATGTCTCTCTCCCAAAAGACGATAAAATAGCCATGCGAGGTAAACAAATTACAGCTGGGCAATTGACAGGATTATGTGCACAAACCAATGCTAATTATGCTATAAAGAAAGGAAGAGGCTCAAAAGCATGGGCGGTACGCCAAGACAAGTAGACCGAAATCCATCTGCATCTACCTACTAATCATCCACCTTGAGATATCTATCCAGAACATCTCGCTGGTATTAAGTTGCGAATCCCACCCAAAGTGTAAACTCAAAGCAACAGACAACTGCATTAAAGAACTTTGCGTAAAGTAAACAATCCTTGCACCCGGAAGTACAAGCACCGTTGTTTTCCCCATTGTGGCAACAACACATCCCCTAGACTCATGTTTCTGTCACTCAAGCTAGTCATCGGGGGGCATGAACCCACAATCATGCATAACACTCCCTCTTGGAGTCACTACCTACTACTTGGCCAAAGCAATAAACAGCAACGGAGAACATGCAAGAATTACTCTAGAACATAAATATAAAAGAGGAGAATCAAATATATTACTCAAACACAATCTGAACATAATCTCATAATCCATCGGATCCTAGCAAACTCAGCATAGCAACAACAGAAATATTACATATGTGCCTCAATCATGTAGGGCAGCTCACGAGGTCTAATCCATGAAGAACAAAGATGGGAGGAGAACATCACATAGCTACTGATCATAGACCCATGGTCCAAGGTGGAATACTCACGGTTCATCCGGGAAGCATCCATGGTGGTGGAGAAGCTCCCGGAGGTGGTTCCTCCCTCCGGCAGGGTGCCGGGAAGAGGTCTTCTGGTGCTCCCGATCTTGGAAGCGCGGCGGCGGCGGAACAGAGGAGAGATCGTGAAAAAGGGTTCCCGTCACGGGGGTTTCACGTCACGAGGAATAAATAGGCGAAGGGGGGCAGCCAGGGGGGCCACCAGGGGTCCAGGCGGCCCCCTGGCGCAGCCCCACACTAGGGCGCGCCGGGAGGGCGCCTGGGGCCCTGGTGGGTCCCCTCTGCCCCCCTCGGTGATTCCCGAAGCTTCTTCTGCGCTGATTTTTTATTGGATTTTTCCTGAATTTTTGGAGCCCTTTTAATATGGGGGAAACCTGGCACTGGGGTGCACTGAGTTAATAAGTTAGTCCAAATGTGATCAAAAGTGTATGGAAGTTCATCAATATCATAGCAATATCACACAAAAGAGGCATGGAGCAAGCGGAAATTATAGATACGTTTTGGACGTATCAACATCCCCAAGCTTAATTCCTGCTCGTCCTCGAGTAGGTAAATGATAAAAGCATAATTTCTGTGATGACATGCTAACAACCATATAAGAACTTTTAAGTAAAGCAATCAAGGCATGTAATTCAATTCAAGTCATAACAGGCAAGAGTCTATATTTAGCATTGAAATAAGCAACATAAGAACATAAAGGTGCAAGAGCTCTCGCTGTCCGTGACTCGAATGTCTCCAAATGGTGTTTGCGTGCAAGAAAGGGGATAGGGAATACGAGAAAAAAATATTATTGTTGAGAACTCAATCTACTAAAGTTTCACACTTGGTCTTCTTTGGAATCTTATCTTGACTCGTCCCCAGAGCACTAGCCAGGTACAAGTCAATTTGATCCACTCCCTTCCGATATTTTGAGCACTCATGCAATGGATGAGCGTAAGAACGAGAGTTGTCACTTAGGATGGCAAAGAGAGAAATATGGTGGAGGAGGAAGTCAAAATGGTGAGAAAGGCTCACATCAATGAGGACAATCATAGGCGAGAAGGCCAAATGATAGATATGATGTGAGGAGTAGGGATTGCCATGCAACGGATGCACATATGAGCTAAGGTAAGCTCTCGAATGGAACTAGTGGGGGTGCATCCAACTTGCTTGCTCAAGAAGACCTAGAGCTCATTTGAGGAGGCTCATCATTGGAATATACAAGCGAAGTTCTAGTGTGAAGGTCCCCACATAGCTATATTCATAAATGATAATCTCTATGGAGTATAAGATATAAGAGGGAGTACGAGTGTGGATCTCTCAAAAGGAATAGTAGTGTGCCCCTTCTCTCTTTTTATTTCTTTTACTCTATTTTGTATATTTTGTATTTTTTTGGTGGCCTCAATGGCTCTTTCTATTTCTCTCATTTGTCCTCTTTAGGATCTTTTAATTTGTCCACTTTGGGATATTTTCCTCACTTTAGGGGCAACACTCTATATATTACAAAATGTATAAGATCTTTCACACTTTACAAAAGTTCTCAAATCATAAAGAAGATATAACTATCATGATGTATGCAAATGTGTGCCTCTGCTAGTGTAGCAGGATATGAAATGATACTAGCGCATCATGTAGCAATGATTAGGGCAAGGCCCAACTAGCATGCGGCTCATCGATCAAGCAAGTAGCATGTATGACATGAAGATCAAGTCATGAGAAGATGGATGTTGCATGGCAATATATCTCGGAAAGGCTATGGAAATGCCTTGGTAGGTAGGTATGGTGGCTGTTTTGAGGAAGGATATAAGGAGGTTTATGATGACAGAGTGTATCGTGCCAAGGGTTTGGATGTACCGGCGAAGGTGGACGCCAACTCTCGGAGTGAGAAGAAGGCAATGCACGACACAGGAGAGGCTAGAAAAATATGGGAAGGTGGAAGTGTCAACTTTCGAATACTCACATTAGTCCGAAGAACTCATGCACTTATTGTCGGTAACTCTCAATCTAATAAGGAGGTTCACAAAGAGACAAGTACCCCGAGGAGGAGTGTATGGGGGTTTGGTTATCCTTGCGCATCCTCGACTCATGGTACGTGAGTGTACTCTAATATTCGACCCCTCAGAAGAGTAGTGATCCATCTAGTAGCTAAAGTTCTCAACTAATTTTGTAAGTTTTGAAAATAAACACGGATTGCCCAAAATACGACATCTATCACTAATAGGCTAAAGCTCTTGACACCAAAATTCCAAACATTACTCAAAACAATACCTCAAAACTATTGCAAGTTACTACCAGAAAAGAATAGCAACCTCAATTACCTACTTCAAGTCAAGACACAAAACTCAGTGCAACAGGAAAACTCTCTAAACAAGATAAACTGGAAAAATGAAGAGAGTTCCAGCAATAAACTAGAAAAAAGCTCTTTAAAAAGATAAGCATGAAAACTAAGAGCTAAACAAGACAGTAGCTATGAAAAAGATAAAGAACACACACAACAAAGATAAGCATGAAAAATCCTATGTTGTGTTCTAGATTTTGAAAGTGGAGCGTGTTTCTCTCCCACACAAAGAAAGCTGGGTTCTAACTTGTTATGAACAGCAAGAAAATATAAAGAAAAACTAAAAATAAAACCTAAGAGCGAGACGCTCCAAGCATAGCACATAATGCATGAAGTGATAAAAATATAGTGAAACGAGAGACGAACTGATAATTGTTGATGGAGAAGGGGATGCACGGGGGCATCCCTAAGCTTAGACGCTTGAGTCTCCTTGCATATTTCTTGGGGATGCATGGGGGCATCCCCAAGCTTGAGCGCTTGACACTTCTTAATCTTCTTTCATCATCTTCCCTCGCACACTTGAAAACTCCCTTCATACATAACTCATGATAATCTGATTAGCGAGGTTAGTACCCATAATAAAATAATTTTTTCTCTACTGTAAACAAAGATATTCTTGAATAGATACTGTTTCTCAAGATTGCCAAAAAGTTTTTGCATACAAAAAGCAAGCTTAAGGTTTGCAAAATGAAGGAAAGGCAAAACAGGACAGAATCTGTGAAAAACAGACCAGCAGGTAGTAAAGAATTTTTTAGGGATACTTCTGCAACTCAAATCAAAAAACTCAGAACATACGAAAGTTCCGTGATTGTATAGAGCACGCTGTGTAAAAATTTCAGCTCAAAAAGATGAACTGGGATTTTTTTTTGTGATTTTTCCAGTCACGAGGACATAATCTGTTTTCTGGACAGCATGTCACAACTTTCACTTCCCTTGTCATATGAGGCTATAAATGGCACATAGCTTGAAAATAAAAGATACAATGATGTTGCTAGAGTAGTAACAATCATCAAGACCACTAAAAACATAAGAAAAACAAAAAGAAAATCCTAAATTCGTTGCGGGCTGCCTCCCGAAAGCGCTTCTTTAAAGCCATTCGCTAGGTTTAATGCAAATAGATCAAGTTGTATCAATTGAACCATCATCAAGATCATCAAAAAGCTCTTCAATAGTACAACCACTCTTAAGAGGTCTTTGAAATAAAGGCCTAAGAAATATACTTCTAGGAATAAAAGAAAAAGGCAGAAGATCAATTGGAGTCTCATTTATTCTATTAAAGAGAGGTATCTCTTCCAAAGTCTTCACAGTTTCAACCCCTTTGGCAATAGATAGATTATTTTTGAAACGAGGAGCCTTTGGAACGTAAACGAACCCAGGTTCCTTCTTTGCCGGAGTTTCTACCTTTTTGGTTTTGATTGAGGAGAAAGTAGTTCCTAGAGTGTCAATGATTTCCTCAATCTTATCAATCCTAGAAGGGTCCAAGTCATGGGATTTGATGGTCTCCAAGGTTTTGAAAACTTTATGCATGGAGCTATCGGGTCTATTCAAAATCCCTTGAACCTAACGATCCAACTCACTTATCTTATTAATGCTTGGCATCTCTAGTTCTATCTTTTCAAGTTTTTTCATAATGTGAGCTAGGGTAATGTCCTCTTGAATGCTAGCAACACGGAGATTTCCAAAAAGATTTTCCATAACACTAAGATCTTCCAAAACTGGGACTTCTAGGAAATTCCCATTGATAGCAGTATCTAGAATAAACCTATTCCAAGAAGTAATTCCAACATAAAAGTAGTGGATTGCTTCTTGGTGACTCTTTTTTGAGAATCATTAATTCTATACCAGGCATCTTTCAGAGTTTCGCCACCTCTTTGTTTAAAGGTGATCACTTCTGCTTAACCAAAGGCAAAATGTCCAGACATAATGACAACTACTAGCAAGGTAACTATTTTTTTGATTTTTGATAAAGTACAATAAAGCAAAAACTCAAAGGTAAACTAACAAGACTAAAAAGAAAAGATAAAAGATAGTGTGCAACTCCCCTATCTTGAAGAGTGGAGTCCTCGGAAACGGCGCCAGAAATTGCTTTTGATGGTATGAATTCTCGTCCCTCGTTGGTTACCCAAAGTGGAAGGTTGAGATGTAGACAGCAACAAGTTTCCCTCGGTGAAGATACCAAGGTTTGTCTTCGGTAGGAATCCAACAACGATAAGTAGGTGGTTCGGCAAGTGATGTGCCGTTTGAAGATAATCACTTGCTTCTCCTGGACCTGCACACACAACAGATAGCTTTGCTCCCAAGGAGTACATAGAGGTTGTCAATCCCTCCGGCCTTGTTGTTTACAACGGATAAAACGCACGGGATAATAATGATAGTGATAGTAACGGAAAAGTAAATAAAGCAGTAAATTGATAGTGGGTGTAAACAGTATTGGAAACATGGACCGGGATCCTATGATGTTCACTAGTGATGTCTCTCTCCCAAAAGACGATCAAATAGCCATGCGAGGTAAACAAATTACAGCTGGGCAATTGACAGGATTATGTGCGCAAACCAATGCTAATTATGCTATAAAGAAAGGAAGAGGCTCAAAAGCATGGGCGGTACGCCAAGACAAGTAGACCGAAATCCATATTCATCTACCTACTAATCATCCACCTTGAGATATCTATCTAGAACATCTCGCTGGTATTAAGTTGCGAATCCCACCCAAAGTGTAAACTCAAAGCAACGGACAACTGCATTAAAGAACTTTGCGTAAAGTAAACAATCCTTGCACCCGCAAGTACAAGCACCGTTGTTTTCCCCCTTGTGGCAACATCACATCCCCTAGACTCATGTTTCTGTCACTCAATCTAGTCATCGGGGGGCATGAACCCACAATCATGCATAACGCTCCCTCTTGGAGTCACTACCTGCTACTTGGCCAAAGCAATAAACAGCAACAGAGAACATGCAAGAATTACTCAAGAACATAAATATAAAAGAGGAGAATCAAATATATTACTCAAACACAATCTGAACATAATCTCATAATCCATCGGATCCCAGCAAACTCAGCATAGCAACAGCAGAAATATTACATACGTGCCTCGATCATGTAGGGCAGCTCACGAGGTCTAATCCATGAAGAACAAAGAGGGGAGGAGAACATCACATAGCTACTGATCATAGACCCATGGTCCAAGGTGGAATACTCACGGTTCATCCGGGAAGCATCCATGGTGGTGGAGAAGCTCCCGGAGGTGGTTCCTCCCTCCGGCAGGGTGCCGGGAAGAGGTCTTCTGTTGCTCCCGATCTTGGAAGCGCGGCGGCGGCGGAACAGAGGAGAGATCGCGAAAAAGGGTTCCCGTCACGGGGGTTTCACGTCACGAGGAATAAATAGGCGAAGAGGGCAGCCAGGGGTCCAGGCGCCCCCCTGGCGCGGCCCCACCCTAGGGTGCGCCTGGGGCCCTGGTGGGTCCTCTCTGGCCCCCTCGGTGATTCCCGAAGCTTCTTCTGCGCTGATTTTTATTGGATTTTCCTGAATTTTTGGAGCACTTTTAATATGGGGGAAACCTGAAATAGAAAAACATCAGAAAACAGGAACTGGCACTGGGGTGCACTGAGTTAATAGGTTAGTCCAAATATGATCAAAAGTGTATGGAAGTTCATCAATATCACACAAAAGAGGCATGGAGTAAGCAGAAATTATAGATGTGTTTTGGACGTATCAGCCACCAAGGCAACCTGTCCCATCACCACGACAGGACCGATTCCATACGCCCCCGGATCATTTCAATAACCCCATGGCTAATGTGGTGGAAGCAACACGGTTCCTCGCCAGCGTGCCTGCGCATGGAGACACTCCGGTGGACCAAGCCACTCGAGGGGCTATCGATCTGCTCAAAACCGCAATCACACAGCAAGCCCAGTACTCACAGGGATTCCAATACTTACATGAGACCCCGTATCGGAGTATGAGCCGGCAAGCTGATACGTCCCAAACGTATCCATAATTTCTGCTTGCTCCATGCATGTTTTGTGTGACTTTGCCATGTTTTGCTTGAACTTTCATACACTTTTGAGCATATTTGGACTAACCTATTAACTCAGTGCACCCAGTTGCCAGTTCCTGTTTTCTGCTGTTTTTGTATTTTAGGTTTCTCCAATAATTAAAATGCCCAATAAATCCCGGAAAAATTATATAAAAAATCAGCGTTTCGGAAGCTTCCACCAGGCCAAAGGGGGGCCACAGGGTAGCCAGGGGGCAGCCAGGAGGGTGCCTAGCGCGGCCCAGCTCCTGGCCGCGCCACCTGCCCTCCTGGGTGGGTCCCACACCCCCTGGTGCCCTACTTTGGCCCCTATTTATTCTCCCGTCGCGGAAACCATGATTCCAGACCCCTTTTCTCCAGAAGCAATTCCGATCTCCGCCGCCATCGCCATCAAGTTTCGGGGGGACAAAATTCCTGTGCCGGCACCCTGCTGGGACGGGGAAGTGCCCCCGGATTCATCTCCATCGACGTGGCTTCCTCCCTCCATGAAGCGGGAGTAGTTCCTCCTCAGGGCTGAGGTTTCTACCAGTAGCTATGTGTTCTTCTCTCTCTCCCATGATGTGATCTTCGTTGTGATCATAGGCTATGTTAATCTAGGGTGATCCCATGATATTTCCCCTTCCTCTATGTATTGGATTGATGTACTCAATTGATCTTATCTAGTACAATCCCCGAGACCAAGGTGACAGCGGTCTATTAGACATGGGTTAGAAGAATATTATCATGAGTGATTTCCTCTTTTGTGTGTGGATTGAAGATTGAGAGTCTCTTGGTGCTTGTCTTTGATTATCCTTGAGATATGTTGTGGTGATTGTGGTACTCTCTTTGGATGGCCGTGGTGACATTGGGAAATCCATAGATTGAGAACTACGAACTTTGAGGTGTGCTTTTGTAGCCCTACATAATTCTCATCCTCTCTTGACCACAAAGGAATGACCTATGAGTGTGTCTCCATTGCATGTTTTATGGGATATATCATGTGATTAGACTATGTTAATGTTGTTGAGAGTTGCCACTAGTGAAAGTATGAAGCCTAGGCCTTGTTTCCACCATTGTTACACCGTTTGTGCTCACTTTTGTCACATGTTTGCTTTCTGCACTATTTATTACAGATTTATATTACTTCGTTTTTCCACACCTATCACCCATATTTTACCATCTCTTCGCCGAACTAGTGCACCTATACAACTCCTAGTTGTATTAGGTGTGTTGGGGACACAAGAGACTTAGTGTATGTTAATTGCAGGGTTGCTTGAGAGAGACCATATTCAACCTCTACTTCCCTGAGTTCGATAAACCTTAGGTCATACACTTGAGGGAAATTGCTACTGTCCTACAAACCTCTGCACTTGGAGGCCCAACATAATCTACAAGAGTAGAAGCGTTTGTACACATCAAGCTATTTCTGGCGCCGTTGCCGGGGAGGTAAGCGTTGAAGGTATATCTTTAGATCTTGCAATTAAATATTTATTTTCTTGTTTTTATTTTCACTAGTTAGGCTTATGGAAAACAAAAACAAAAATGAGAGAGCTTTATGTGCTCTACCTTGAATTGGGTCATGAAGTGTTTGCAGAGAAAATCAAAAAATCTATGGAAATTTATTTGCATACTCTTCATGATTACAATGTTACTAGTATGTCTTCTTTGAATACCTTTGATGTTAATGATATGCAACATCCACCTTCTCATGACTTGATCTTCATGTCATACATGCTACTTGCTTGATCGATGAGCCGCATGCTAGTTGGGCCTTGCCCTAATCATTGCTACATGACGCGCTAGTATCATTGCATATCCTGCTATCCTGGCAGAAGCATACATTTGCATCATGATAGTTACATTTTATTTATGTGAGTACCTTTGTAAAGTGTGAAAGATATCCTATATTCTAGTAAAATATAGACTATTGCCCCTAAAGTGACGAAAAGATCCCAAAGAGGACAAAATCAAAAGATCCCAAAGAGGAAAAATGAGATTTAAATAGAAAGAGCCATTGAGGCCACCAAAAATATAATAAAAGAGAAAAAGAGAAAAAAATAAAAAGAGAGAAGGGGGCATACTACTATTCCTTTTGAGAGATCCACACTAGTACTTCATCTCCTATCCCTTGTACTCCATAGAGATCATCATCATGCATAGAGCTATGTGGGGACCCTTCACACTATAGAACTTGGCTTGTATATTCCAATGATGAGCCTCTTGAAACGAGCTCTACGTATTCTTGAGAAAGCAAGTTAGATGCACCCCCATTAGTTCCCTTGGAGAGCTTTTAGCTGACATGTGCCTCCGTTGCATGGCAATCCCTACTCCTCACATCATATCTATCATATGGCCTCCTCTCGCCTATGATTGTCCTCATTGATGTCAGCCTTTCACACCATTTTGTCTTCCTCCTCCACCTTCTTTCTATTTCGCCTTTTAGGTGTCAACTTTCTTGCTCACGCTCATCCATTGCATGAGTGCTCAAAATATCGAAAGGGAGTGGATCAGTTTGACTTGTACCTGGCTAGTGGTCTGGGGACGAGTCCAGATAAGAATCCAAAGGAGACTAAGTGTGAAACTTTAGTAGATAGTTGTTCTCAACAACCTTATTTTCTCTCTCGTATTTCCCTATCCCTTGCTTGCACGCAAACACCATTTGGAGACATTCGAGTCACGGACAGCGAGAGCTCTTGCACCTTTTGTTCTTTTGTTGCTTGTGTCAATGCTAATATAGACTCTTGCTTGTTAAGACTTGAATTGAATTGCATGCTTTGATTGCTTTACTTAAAAGTCCTTTTATGGTTGTGTGGCATGTCACCACATAAATTATGCTTGTTATCATTTACCTACTCGAGGACGATCAGGAAATAAGCTTGGGGATGTTGATACGTCCCAAACGTATCTATAATTTCTGCTTGCTCCATGCATGTTTTGTGTGACTTTGCCGTGTTTTGCTTGAACTTTCATACACTTTTGAACCTATTTGGACTAACCTATTAACTCAGTGCACCCAGTTGCCAGTTTCTGTTTTCTGCTGTTTTTTTATTTCAGGTTTTCCGGCCATTAAAAGTGCTCCAAAAATTCCGGGAAAAATATATAAAAAATCAGCGCCACAGAAGCTTCCGGAAACACCAAAGGAGCGGAGGAGGGCCACCACTAGGAGGCCAGGAGGGCCCCTGGCGCGGCCCCACCCTAGGCCGCGCCAGAAGGCCTCCTGGATGCCTGGTAGGTCCCCTCGACGCCCCCTTCGCCTATATTTACCCCTTGGGGTGGAAACCCCTAATACGGACTGCTTTTTCGCGATCTCGCCTCTGTTCCGCTGCCGCCGCCGTTTCTAGATCGGGGCTTCCTGGAGAAGCTGCTCTGGCACCCTGCCGGGAGAAGCTACCCCCTCCGGGAGACCCTCCATAGCCACGGACGCCTCCCGTATTGAGTAGTTTCCCTTGGACCATGGGTCCGTGACCAGTAGCTATGTGATCTATCTCTCCCCCTTTTGTGCTTCCACTTTCGAGTCCTCGTGAGCTGCCTCACATGATCGAGGCATCTATGTAATTTCTGCTATTGCTATGCTGAGTTTGTTGGGATCTGATGGATTATGAGACTATGTTCAGATTGTGATGAGTAATATATTTGGTTCTTCTCTTTTATATTTTGTTCTTGAGTAAATTCTTGCATGTTCTCCGTTGCGGTATTTGCTTTGGCCAAGTATTTTCTATGCAAATCCAGGAGAGAGTGTTATGCTCGATTGTGGGTTCAGCCCCTCGATGTCTAGCTTGAGTGACAGAAACATGAGACTAGGGGATGTGCTGTTGCCACCAGGGATAAAACAACGGTGCTTGTACCTGCGGGTGCAAGGATTGTTTACTTTACGCAAAGTTCTTTTAATGTAGTTGTCTGTTGCTTTGAGTTTACACTTTGGGTGGGATTCACAACTTAATACCAGCGAGATGTTCTGGATAGATATCTCAAGGTGGATGATTCGTAGTAGATGCAGATGGATTTCGTTCTACTTACCTTGGCGTACTACCCATTGCTTTTGAGCCCTTCCTTTCTTTGCAACATAGTTAGCATTGCGGTGCCTTCATAATCCTGTCAATTGCCCAACTGTGATTTGCTTACCTCGCTAGCACTTTTATCGTCTTTTGGGAGAGAGACATCACTAGTGAAAATCACGGGACCCTGGTCCATCTTCATATCACTGTTTACACCCTTATTACTTTCAGTCTTTACTTTCAGTTGCCACTATTATTATCTCTTGCGTTGATCCTTTGTAAACAACAAGGCCGGAGGAATTGACAACTCCTCTGTACTCGTTGGGAGCAAAGTTATTTGTATCTGTGTGCAGGTCCAGGTGAGGTTAGCAACCTCGGCGCCATTGTTCACTTTACCACCTTCTTGTATCCTTCGGAGTCCTACGTGAGACAAACCTTGGTATCTTTGCCAAGGGAAAACTTTCCGCTGCACTATATCTCACCCTGCACTTGGGGTAATCAACGAGGGCTTGAAAAGTATTAACACTCTCTTGCCATCAGCAAGTTTTCTGGCGCCGTTGCCGGGGACTCCAGTCTACAAGATAGGGGAGTTGCACACTATCTTTTACCTTTGCTTTTTAGTCTTGTTAGTTTACCTTTCAGTTTTTACTTTTGTGTCCTTAATAAAAAATACCAAAAATACCTGCTGCTACTATGGGTTCCAATGAAAACACTAAGTTGTTTGAATTAACTAGTCACAACAACAGTGACTTTATCTGCACTCCTATTGCTCCACCTGCCACTTCAGCACCTTCTTATGAGATTAAACCTGCTCTGCTTAACCTTGTCATGAAAGATCAATTCTCAGGAGCAGGAGAAGATGCTGCCTTGCACCTAAACAACTTTATCGTTCTCTGCGACATGCAGAAGTACAAGGAAGTGGATGGAGACATCGTCAAGCTGAAGATTTTTCCTTTCTCTCTGAGAGGAAGAGCCAAGGAGTGGCTACAATCTTTGCCCAAGAACAATATCGATTCTTGGAGTAAATGCAAAGACGCTTTTATAGGGAAGTACTATCCCCCTGCTAAAATTATTCAATTACGAAGTAACATTATGAATTTCAGGCAATTGGATAATGAACAAGTTGCCCAGGCTTGGGAACGTATGAAGACGCTTGTCAAGAACTGCCCCACACATGGACTGACTACCTGGATGGTTATCCAGACTTTTTATGCAGGCTTGAACTTCACCTCGTGGAACCTGTTAGATTCGGCCGCGGGAGGAACTTTTATGTCAACGACGCTTGGTACTGCCACAAAACTACTAGATGAGATGATGCTGAACTACTCGCAATGGCACACCGAGAGGTCTCCAACCGGTAAGAAGCCTACAATGAGTTATGTTTGAAGGGAGTTTTCAAGTGCGCGATGGAAGATGATGAAAGAAGATTCAGGAGTGTCAAACGCTCAAGCTTGGGGATGCCCATGTGCACCCCCAATAAATATTCAAGGAGACTCAAGCGTCTAAGCTTGGGGATGCCCCCGTGCATCCCCTTCTTCATCAACAATTATCAGTTCGTCTCTCGTTGCACTATATTTTTATCACTTCATGCGTTATGTGCTTTTCTTGGAGCGTCTCGCTCTTAGGTTTTGTTTTTAGTTTTATTTTCTTTGTTTGCTGTAGTAACAAGTTAGACCCCAACTTACTCTTTTGTGTGGGAGAGATTCACGCTCCGCTTGAACTAGAACTCCTCATAGGATTTGCATGTTTATTATTTTAGCTGTGAGCTGTTCTTTTTCTTTTCTTAGTTGATGTTCTGTTTAGTTGTAGTGCTTTAGTTTTTCTAGAGCTTTTCTTTTGTCTTAGGTTGAACTTTCTATAGGTTGCATGTTTTATCTTGTTAGAGAGTTTTCCTGTTGCACTGAGTTCTGTGTCTTGACTGAAAGTAGGTAGTTAAAGTTGCTATTCTCTTTGTAGTAGTAACTTGCAATAGTTTTGAGGTATTGATTAGAGTAATGTTTGAACTTATGGTGTCAAGATCTCTTGCCTATTAGTGATAAATGTCGTATTTTGGGCAATCCGTGTGTTTTTCGAAAACCAAAAACCCCTGTTGAGAACTCTAGCTACTAGATGGATCACTAACCTCTGGAGGGTTCGAATATTAGAGTACACTCACGTACCATGAGTCGAGGATGCGCAAGGATAACCAAACCCCCATACACTCCTCCTTGGGGTACCTGTCTCTTTGTGAACCTCCTGATTAGATTGAGAGTTACCGATAATAAGTGCATGAGTTCTTCGGACTAATGTGAGTATTCGAAAGTTGACACTTCCACCCACTTATACTTTTTCTAGCCTCTCCTGTGCCGTGCATTGCTTTCTTCTCACTCCGAGAGTTAGCGTCCACCTTCGCCGGTTCATCCAAACCCTTGGCATGATACGCTCTGTCATCATAAGCCTCCTTATATGTTTCCTCAAAACAGCCACCATACCTACCTATCAAGGCATTTCCATAGCCTTTCCGAGATACATTGCCATGCAACATCCACCTTCTCATGACTTGATCTTCATGTCATACATGATACTTGCTTGATCGATGAGCCGCATGCTAGTTGGGCCTTGCCCTAATCATTGCTACATGACGCGCTAGTATCATTGCATATCCTGCTATCCTGGCAGAAGCATACATTTGCATCATGATAGTTACATTTTATTTATGTGAGTACCTTTGTAAAGTGTGAAAGATCTCCTATATTCTAGTAAAATATAGAGTATTTCCCCTAAAGTGAGGAAAATATCCCAAAGAGGACAAAATCAAAAGATCCCAAAGAGGACAAATGAGATTTAGATAGAAAGAGCCATTGAGGCCACCAAAAAAATAAAAAAAGAGAAAAAGAGAAAAAATAAAAAGAGAGAAGGGGCATACTACTATTCCTTTTGAGAGATCCACACTAGTACTTTATCTCCTATCCCTTGTACTCCATAGAGATCATTATCATGCATATAGCTATGTGGGGACCCTTCACACTATAGAACTTGGCTTGTATATTCCAATGATGAGCCTCCTGAAACGAGCTCTAGGTCTTCTTGAGCAAGCAAGTTAGATGCACCCCCACTAGTTACCTTGGAGAGCTTTTAGCTCACATGTGCATCCGTTTCATGGCAATCCCTACTCCTCACATCATATCTATCATATGGCCTCCTCTCGCCTATGATTGTCCTCATTGATGTGAGCCTTTCACACCTTTTTATCTTCCTCCTCCACCTTCTTTCTATTTCGCCTTTTAGGTTTCAACTTTCTTGCTCACGCTTATCCATTGCATGAGTGCTCAAAATATCGAAAGGGAGAGGATGAGTTTGACTTGTACCTGGCTAGTGGTCTGGGGTCGAGTCCAGATAAGAATCCAAAGGAGACTAAGTGTGAAACTTTAGTAGATAGTTGTTCTCAACAACCTTATTTTTTCTCTCGTATTTCCCTATCCCTTGCTTGCACGCAAACACCATTTGGAGACATTCGAGTCACAGACAACGAGAGCTCTTGCACCTTTTGTTCTTTTGTTGCTTGTGTCAATGCTAATATAGACTCTTGCTTGTGAAGACTTGAATTGAATTACATGCTTTGATTGCTTTACTTAAAAGTCCTTTTATGGTTGTGTGGCATGTCACCACAGAAATTATGTTTGTTATCATTTACCTACTCAAGGACGAGGAGGAATTAAGCTTGGGGATGTTGATACGTCCCAAACGTATCTATAATTTCTTCTTGCTCCATGCATGTTTTGTGTGACTTTGCCGTGTTTTGCTTGAACTTTCATACACTTTTGAACCTATTTGGACTAACCTATTAACTCAGTGCACCCAGTTGCCAGTTTCTGTTTTCTGCTGTTTTTGTATTTCAGGTTTTCCGGCCATTAAAAGTGCTCCATAAATTCCGGGAAAAATATAAAAAAAATCAGCGCAACAGAAGCTTCTGGAATCACCAAGAGAGGGAAGGGGGGCCACCACCAGGCAGCCAGGAGGGCAGGTGGTGCGGCCCCACCCTAGGCCGCGCCAGGGACACTTCTGACTGCCTCGTGGGTCCCCTCGACTCCCCCTTTGCCTATATTTACCCCTCGGGGTGGAAACCCCTAATACGGACTCCTCTTTCGCGATCTCGCCTCTGTTCCGCCGCCGCCCCGTTTCTAGATCGGGGCTGCCTGGAGAAGCTGCTCCGACACCCTGCCGGGAGAAGCTACCCCCTCCGGGAGACCCTCCATAGCCATGGACGCCTCCCGTATGTACCGTGAGTAGTTTCCCTTGGACCATGGGTCCGTGACCAGTAGATATGTGATCTATCTCTCCCCCTTTTGTGCTTCCACTTTCGAGTCCTCGTGAGCTGCCTCACATGATCGAGGCATCTATGTAATTTCTACTCTTGCTATGCTGAGTTTGTTGGGATCTGATGGATTATGAGACTATGTTCAGATTGTGACGAGTAATATATTTGGTTCTTCTCTTTTATATTTTGTTCTTGAGTAAATTCTTGCATGTTATCCGTTGTGGTATTTGCTTTGGCCAAGTATTTTATTTGCAACTCCAAGAAAGAGCGTTATGCTCGATTGTGGGTTCAGCCCCTTGATGTCTAGCTTGAGTGACATAAACATGAGACTAGGGGATGTGCCGTTGCCACCAGGGATAAATCAACGGTGCTTGTACCTGCGGGTGCAAGGATTGTTTACTTTACGCAAAGTTCTTTTAATGCAGTTGTCTGTTGCTTTGAGTTTACACTTTGGGTGGGATTCGCAACTTAATACCAGCGAGATGTTCTGGATAGATATCTCAAGGTGGATGATTCGTAGTAGATGCAGATGGATTTCGGTCTACTTACCTTGGCGTACTGCCCATTGCTTTTGAGCCCTTCCTTTCTTTGCAGCATAGTTAGCATTGCCGTGCCTTCATAATCCTACCAATTGCCCAACTGTGATTTGTTTACCTCGCTAGCACTTTTATCGTCTTTTGGGAGAGAGACATCACTAGTGAAAATCACGGGACCCTGGTCCATATTCATATCACTGTTTACACCCTTATTACTTTCAGTCTTTACTTTCAGTTGCCACTATTATTATCTGTTGCGTTGATCCTTTGTAAACAGCAAGGCCGGAGGAATTGACAACTCCTCTGTACTCGTTGGGAGCAAAGTTATTTGTATCTGTGTGCAGGTCCAGGTGAGGTTAGCAACCTCGGCGCCATTGTTCACTTTACCACCTTCTTGTATCCTTTGGAGTCCTACGGGAGACAAACCTTGGTATCTTTGCCAAGGGAAAACTTGCCGCTGCACTATATCTCACCCTGCACTTGGGGTAATCAACGAGGGCTTGAAGAGTATTAACACTCTCTTGCCACGAAGGGGTAAATATAGGCAAAGGGGGGGCGTCGAGGGGATCCACGAGGCAGTCAGGAGGGTCCCTGGCGCGGCCCAGGGTGGGGCCGCGCCACCTGCCCTCCTGGCTGCCTGGTGGTGGCCCCTCTTCCCTCTCTTGGTGATTCCGGAAGCTTCTGTTGCGCTGATTTTTTATATATTTTCCCTGAATTTTGGGAGCACTTTTAATGGCTGGAAAACCTGAAATACAAAAACAGCAGAAAACAGAAACTGGCAACTGGGTGCACTGAGTTAATAGGTTAGTCCAAATAGGTTCAAAAGTGTATGAATGTTCAAGAAAAACATGGCAAAGTCACACAAAACATGCATGGAACAAGCAGAAATTATAGATACGTTTGGGACGTATCAGTGGGGCCCAGCAAAATCAGTCAGGGCTCGCTGGATTCCAAACAAACCCGAAACAACTTCATGACCGTGCAACATATCACGTTTTCACCACCAGCAGTTGCAGGAGGGATATGAAGCTGCAACGGAGAGCCGCCATGGCTGTGACTGCAGAGCCGGCTTGGCCCAGGTGGCTTAATTGGTCAGAACAGCCAATCACTTGGACATGAGATGACTACCCCCCGGTGTTGGAGAACCCAGGGGCCCTAGCTCTAGTAGTCTCTCCACAAATTGGAGGATATACACTTGACAAAGTGCTCATGGACGGAGGAAGCAACATCAACATCCTTTACTACGAAACTTTCCGCAGGATGGGGCTGACCCAAAAACAGCTGCAGCCCTCCAACACCGTTATCCACAGAATAGTCCCAGGCAAGTCGGCACGTCCGATAGGCAAAATTCACCTGGAGACAGCTTTCGGAAATGCTGAGAATTTCCGCTCCGAGCTCATACCGTTCGAAGTGGTAAAACTCGAGAGCCCATATCACGCCATTTTGGGCCGACCGGCTTACGCCAAATTCATGGCTCGACCATGTTATGTATATCTAAAACTAAGGATGCCGGCTCCTAATGGCCCAATCACAGTCGATGGAAGTCGGTCCAGGGCAGTGGAGTGCGACGAACATCACGTCAAATTTGCCGAGTCGACACGTGCCAAAGAGGAATTGTCAGTATACCAAGAAAAGGTAGACCCGGCACACCCCACAATCCTGAAGAAACCGACTCCCAACAACAACCCCAAGTTCCAACCGGCTCAAGATACAAAGAGAGTCGACTTTGTCCCTGGTGACTCTTCTCAGCAGTTCATCATTGGGACAGAATTATCTGATAAATAGGAAAGCATGCTCATTGAGTTCCTCTGTGGGAATCGGGACATCTTTGCATGGAAACCCTCTGATATGCCAGGTGTCCCGAGAGAACTCGGTGAACACCACCTAAATATAGATCCAAAACTAAAGCCAGTCAAGCAATTCCTTCGCCGCTTCAACGATGAAAGGAGAAACGCTATTGGGGAAGAGATAGTCCGGCTCCTTGCCGCCGGGTTTATCATGGAAGTCTTCTATCCAGAATGGCTCGCAAACCCGGTTCTCGTTTTGAAAAGAACGGAACCTGGCGTATGTGCATCGACTACACAGACTTAAACAAGGCCTGCCCGAAGGATCCCTTCGCGCTGCCTCGTATTGACCAGATCATAGACTTGATTGCGGTATGTGAGCTCCTATGTTTCCTTGAAGCCTACTCTGGTTATCACCAGATCAAGATGGCCCTTGAGGATCAAGAAAAAACGGCATTCATCACTCCCTTCGGGATCTACTGTTACACTTCTATGCCTTTTGGCCTTAAGAATGCGGGGGCCACATATCAGCGAACAGTGCAGAGCTGCCTAAAAGAACAGATTGGGCGCAACGTGCATGCTTATGTGGATGATATAGTGATCAAATCCCAATTGGCCGACTCACTCATCAGCGACTTACGGGAAACCTTCAAAAATCTGCGCAAATACCAGATGAAGCTAAACCCAGCAAAATGCACCTTCGGGGTACCTGCAGGTAAAATCCTTGGATACATAGTATCAGAGAGAGGTATCGAGGCAAACATAGAGAAAATCAACGCTGTCATGACTCTTCAGAAGCCGGCCTCAATAAAGGGAGTCCAACGACTCACAGGATGCGTAGCCGCTCTGAGTCGGTTCATAAGCCGACTTGGTGAAAAGGCAATCACCATGTATCGACTTCTGAGGAAATCAGAAACATTTGTCTGGGATGACGAAGCCGATCAGGCCCTAGAATAATTGAAGAAGCAACTATCCCAGGCTCCAATCTTGGCGGCTCCCAAAGCAAAGGAACCTATGTTACTTTATATCGCCGCCAACAATCGAGCAGTCAGCGTTGTGGTTGTTGTTGAGCGTATGGAAGCCGGCAAAGAGCACCCCCTGCAAAGGCCATTTTACTACGTTAGTGAGGTTTTGACCCTATCAAAGCAGCGCTATCCTCACTGGCAGAAATTGGTTCTTGGTGTATTCATGGCGAGTCGGAAACTTAAACACTACTTTCAGGAGCACCCCATAACTGTGTCCAGCTCAGCACCACTTGCAGATATCATCCAAAACCGGGAAATGACGGGAAGGATTGCAAAGTGGGCCATATACTTGGGGGCTTATCACACCAAATACAAGCCGCGAACGACAATCAAGTCCCAGACGTTAGCCGACTTCATCAATGGCTGGACAGAAATCCAAACATCTCCGGATAAGCCAGTCACCAAATATTGGACGATGCACTTCAATGGAAGCCGGCAGCTCCAGGTCCAGGAGCTGGCGTGGTTCTTACCTCACCTAAAGGGGAGAAATTCTGCTATGTTCTACAACTGCATTTCACCTGCACTAACAATGCAGCGGAGTACGAAGCCTTGCTTCATGGGCTACGGATGGCTCGAGAGATGAACATAAGTTGGATCCAATGCTATGGAAACTCTGATCTCGTTTCTCAACAAGTGTCAGGAAAATGGGATTCCAAAAATCCCATAATGGCAGCTTATCGACGAGAAGTGCAAAAACAAGCCAGATTTTTTGTTGGATATCAGGTGGATCATGTGGACCGTAGGGAAAACGAAGCAGCAGATGCTCTCTCCCGACTCGGCTCTCAACGAAAGCCGGTCCCTCCAAACGTATTCCTGGATGTTCTAACAAAGCCGTCTGTACAACCACCAACAGAGCAAGACTTAGAAGAGCCGGATCCAGAGCCGGCTTTGGTTGCTGCAATTCATGCTACACCCTCATGGGTCGTACCTTATTTGGATTACAAAACTCGAGGAATCCTTCCTCAAGATGAGATGTTGGCCAGACAAATCGTCAGGAGAAGCTAATCCTTTGTACTCATCAATGGTGAGTTACATCGGCAGAGTGCCACAGATGTTTTTCTGAGACGTGTCTCACCAGAAGAAGGCAGAGCCATCCTCAATGAAATACACTCTGGAGATTGCGGGAACCATGCAGGCTCTCGTTCGCTAGTGGCTAAAGCCTTTCTACATGGCTTCTACTGGCTCACAACTCATGCGGATGCAGAGGACATAGTCAAGAAATGTGATGGATGTCAGCGCTATGAAAAATAAGCTCATGTGCCGGCTCAAGAAATCAGGATGATACCTATCACTTGGCCCTTTGCAGTATGGGGACTTGATATGGTGGGACCTTTCAAAAGGTCAGCCAACAAAAAAACCCACATATTAGTGGCAGTGGATAAGTTCACCAAATGGGTCGAAGCCGAGCCAGTTAGCAAATGTGACGCTGCGACAACACTAAAATTCTTGAAAAAGATCATATACAGATTCGGCTACCCTCACAGCATCATTACTGATAATGGTTCTAACCTATCAGAAGGGGTTATGCAATGATTCTGCCAGAAAGAGCACATCCGACTCGACCTTGCATCAGTGGCTCACCCACAGTCCAACGGACAAGCCGAGAGAGCCAACCAAGAGTTGCTCCGAGGCATCAAATCCCGACTCGTTGTCCCCTTGGAAAGGACACTGTGTTGTTGGGAGGAGGATTTACCCTCAGTATTATGGAGCATCAGGACGACTCCCAACAGGTCGACAGGCTATACACCCTTCTTCCTGGTCTATGGAGCGAAAGCCGTCCTCCCAAGTGACATACGTCATGACTCAGCTCGAGTCACTGCTTATGTAGAAGCCGAAAACGAGAAAGCAAGACAAGATGCCTTGGATATTCTCGATGAAAAACGAGATTTGGCTGCAGCTCAATCGGCTATTTACCAACAAGATCTGCGACGCTACCATAGCCGTTGCATGAAAAGTCGGACTTTCCAGGAAGGTGAGTTAGTGCTCCGACTCATACAGAAAAGAGATGGAATGCACAAGTTATCCTCTCCTTGGGAAGGACCGTTTGTGGTCAGAAAAAACCTGTACAACGGATCCTACTACCTAGTGGATATACGTGAGAAGGCAGACACGCGCACAAGCATGGAGGAGACTCCCAGGCCGTGGAACATCGCACAACTCCATCCATATTACACTTGAGTAGAAAAGGAAAAACACTGTACATTTAACTAAGTCGACATTCGTCGCACTGGCTTTCAACATATTAATATATATACAAGCCGACATTCGTCGCGCCGGCTTTCGCCACCGCAATATACACAAGTCGACTTTTGTCGCACTGGCCCTCGCCACACATAACTAAGTCGACTTTCGTCGCACCCGCTCTCGCCATATTGATTCCGCTTTACCTTTTTGTTTCATGAAATTTTTGCATCATACATTGCATTATTATATCTCATGGACCTGGGGGCTTGATCTACCCCTCTATTGGTACTGAGCATGTATATTGCTTATTCAGGGGAATCGGGGAGCTCAATGACAATCATTGACTCTTTATCCGAAAACTCAATATATATATATATATATATATGTAAAAATCACAGTGTATAAGCTTATTCAGGGGCAATAGGGGGGCTCGATGTCACTCATCGACTCTTATCCGAAGAAATCCCAGCATATACATGAACTGGCAAAACACGCCTTGGCATGTATAGCTTAAACTCATACGATCTACGTGTACCCGGCTTAGTCTACATACCTTGGGGGCTTACAACAATGCCTGCCGAGTCTAGTCTTAAGTACAGGGAGCACTAGTCATATGTAGCCGGCTTACAGAGAAGTCGACTCCTGGATAACCCAATAATCTATCCCAAATACGAGAAGATGAGGCATGTTGAATCCAGAGCCGACTTCTATATGAGCCTTCATACTTTCTTTTTGCATACATTAGCATCATCACATACTCTTTTCATTTTGTATGTCATCCAAAAGATGCACCTTGAGCATTAACCTGTGTGACTCGGTATGACACAAAAGATGCTCATACTGACTCATGGGGACTATCGCTCAAAAAATTCTCTATGACTCGGTATGACACAAAAGATGCTCATACTGACTCATGAGGACTACACCTTTTTCATTACATCTTCTGCATCTATAAAAGTCGACTTCGGTCGCAACGGCTCTCGCCATATACATATATTGACATTCATCGAACCGGCTCTCGCCGACCTATTTGGAAGCTGGGAACACAACCCATCGTGTCATATCTATGTGACTTGGCAGATTAAAAGATAGACCTATGTGACTCGGCACTGCACACAGATGCACACACCGACTCATGGGGACTACACTTCAAGTTTTCTTCTCAAATAAAGACTCGGTACGTCACACAACTGTGCACACCGACTCTTGGGGAGTAACAGTTCAAAAATTCTTCAGAAAATATGCAAGAAATTGCAAGTCCCAGGTTGCTGCAGGCAAGACAACCCGACACTTGGGGGCTACATTACTTCGAAGCAAGTTTCTTACAAAGCAGAAATTCTTCTTTGATGACCTGGTACGGCACGCAAACGTGACCACACCATCTCATGGGGAATAAAAGTCGATTTATCCTATGAGTCGATCACCAATACGCACCTATTCTGAATCGACTCAGAGGGCTACAGATACATACACTATCATAAATAATCGTATCTCATACATTCTGAAACATATTCAAAGTCAGGAATAAAACCGACTCATGGACTCAATGAAAGTTCATAATTTACATTCATCAAACCAACTGGGTCTTACATCAAAGGAGACAACCTTACAAAGCAAAAGCCAAACTCGGCGAAATACTACTAAGAAGGAAAATCCACAGCTTTAGACATCTTCTTCAGAGTCAGCTTCATTTTCCGTTGAAGCTTCTTCTTCACTAAGGAGCTCTTCATCGCTGGAGCTCTCCACACAATAGCAGGCTCGGTCTCCATCCGAGTTAAAAATCCTAGCCCACAAAGTGTCTTCACCATCAAAGCTGAAGACAATGGTGTCTCCTTTTGAGATATTACTAGATCGAAGGAAAATTTTCCAACCCTTCTCAAAAAACATGGTGCCATGGCTAGAAAATCTAACCGTCACCCAGATAGGCCCATGAGGACATCCATCAGATCGAAGCAAAAGACCCGAAGGCGTTGAGTCAATCACAAGTTGAGTAAATGACTCAGGAAGTTTGATCCAGCGTCGAATCGTACGAATATGAACCAAGAACTTACTCCTCTCAGGAGAAGAAGGGGGAGATTCAGAAGGAGAGGCAGCACGAGTACTTCTTCCTCTACCACTACCTCTACCACGGCCACGACCACGGCCGCGACCTCGAGTACTTGCACGGGGATCGGACTCATTGGGTGCTAAAGGAGAAGAGGTTTCTAGCTTAGGTGCCATGGAGAAGAAGGAAAGGGAAGAAGAAGATAGATGCGCTTAAAGGTCAAAATTATCCAAGGGATATTTATAGTAGATTCATGGGGAGGATCAATTAATACCATAAATGATACGGGATAACTACCCGTGGTAGATAGCATTTATGGAAAGACTCCTCGATTCCCATTACAAACACCAATGCCTCTAACCGGCGTTTCGGGCAGAGTGATCATAAAAACCAAACCGGATCTTTGACCAAAGGTCAAAATAAAAATCTTCAAGTGAAAGGAAATGAGAATCTAAAAAGAATTGGTGTCGACTTCTAGTAAGCATCAGATGATAGCCGACTCAACCAGAAGAGCTGACTTCATGGAGATAAAGGAATTGAAGCACGATTGAAGAGAGACGACTCCGACTCCCAATCAACGCCAAGCATAAAGTCGGCCCTTGATCCATGAAGAACCGGCGGGAATGAAGAAAATAAAGAAGATTGCTGTGAAGACTAAAGCATCGCAACAATCCTGGGGGCTAATGTCGGGGGGATAGATCAGGCCCATAGACCCGGCATTAGAAACCTCTGGGCCGACTTACATATGAAGGCCCACAAAGAAGACCTGGCTAGGAGCCCGACATGCCAAGTGTTAAGTTTGAAGCCCTAGAAGGAATTTGACTTACCTTGTATAGCACGTAGCAAACTTGTAAAGTAAAATAGAACTCCACATCGTGTAGGAGTCGAACTCTAGGAATCCCGGGACCCGGCACCTTTATAAGCCGAGGTCCACGGGAGCCAGAGCCAGAACTTACCTCAAGCCAGGACTAGACAACTCGAGCTATAACCTAGATCTCCACGAGACTAAGGTTGCGAAACATCACCACTGTAATCGATAAGATCGGCTCTTCCTATTGAGGAGTCGATCCCACAATAGTTAAGAAGCAGGAGTAGGTCTTTACCGCATCGACGGGGCCGAACCTGGGTAAACCGCCGAGTCTCGTGTCTATGTCGACTCTCTCCTCGAATTCTATGAACATCTGCCGGGACTTTCCCACGACAGGTTTCGCGACATGGAGAATAAATAGGCGAAGGGGGGCAGCCAGGGGGCACCAGGGGTCCAGGCGCCCCCTTGGCGCGGCCAAGCCCTAGGCCATGCCAGGTGGCCACCTGGGTCCCTGGTGGTGGCCCTCTGGCCCCAATTTAGTGATTCCGGAAGGTTCCATTGCGCTGATTTTTTATCCGATTTTTTCCCGAATTTTTGGAGCATTTTTAATATGGGGGAAACCTGGAATAGAAAAACAGCAGAGAACAGGAACTGGCACTGTGGTGCACTGAGTTAATAAGTTAGTCCAAATATGATCAAAATTGTATGAAAGTGTATCTAGATCATAGCAATATCACACAAAACATGCATGGAGCAAACAAAAATTATAGATACGTTTGGGACGTATCAACAACTCAGTGCAACAACCAACTCTCTTAACAAGATAAACATGAAAACTAAAGAGAGTTCCAGCAACAAACTAAACTAAAGCTCTTGAAAAAGATAAACATGAAAACTAAGAGCTAAACATGACAGTAACTATGAAAATATAAAGAACACACAACAAAATAAAGATAAGCATGAAAATCCTATGATGTGTTCTAGTTGAAAGTGGAGCGTGTTTCTCTCACACACAAAGAAAGCTGGGTTCTAACTTTTTGTGAACAGAAAACAAAGCTAAATAAAACTAAAAAGTAAACTAAAGAGCGAGACGCTCCAAGCATAGAACATAACACATGAAGTGGTAAAAATATAGTGAGACGAAGGACGAAATGATGATTCTTGATAGAGAAGGGGATGCACGGGGGCATCCCCAAGCTTGGACGCTTGAGTCTCGTTGAATATTTATTGGGGATGCATGGGGGCATCCCCAAGCTTGAGCGTTTGACACTCCCGGATCTTCTTTCATCATCTTCCATTGCACACTTGAAAACTCCCTTAATACATAACTCATCATAAGCTGATTAGAGAGGTTAGTACTCTTAATAAAATAATTTGCCTCTATTGGAAATAAAGATTTTCTTGAAGGGCTACTGTTTCTCAAGATTTCCAAAAAGTTTTGCAAAGAAAAAGCTAGCACAAGACTTGCAAAAGTGAGGAAAGGCAAAACGTGGCAAAATCTCTGAAAAACAGACCAGCAGGTAGTAAATAATTTTTTCGGGGTAATTCTCCAAATCAAATCAAAAAATCAGAACAGACGCTCAAAAGCCAATTGTATAGAGCATGCTGTCAAAAAAATTCAGATCAAAAAGATGATCTGGTGATTTTTTCCGTCCAAGGATAGAATATGTTTTCTGGGTAGCATGTCACAACTTTTGAACTTTCTTGCAATAGGAGGCTATACTTGGCACAAAGATTGAAAAAAAGACACAATGATGTTGCTACAGTAGTAGCAATTATCAAGAACACTAAAAACAGAAGTAAAAAACATCTTGGGTTGCCTCCCAACAAGCGCTTTCTTTTACGCCTTTAAGCTTGGCAAGAAGCAAAAAGAAGAATCACGTTGTATCAATCGAACAATCATCAAGATCATCAAAAATCTCTTCAATTGTACAACTAGTTTTAAGAGGTCTTTCAAATAAATTCCTAATGAAGATACTTCTAGGGATAAAACCAAAAGGCGGAAAATCAATTGGAGTTTCATTTATAAATTTATCTAAGAGGGGTATTTCTTCCAAAGTTTTCACGGTTTCAACTTCCTTGGCAATGAGTGGATTATTTTTAGGTCGGGGAACCTTAGGGAAATAATTGAACTTAGGTTCCTTCTTTGCCGGAGTTTCTACCTTTTTGGTTTGATTGAGGAGAAAGTATTTCCTAAAGTGTCAATGATTTCCTCAATCTTATCTATCCTAGAAGGATCCAAATCATGGGATTTGATGGTCTCCAAAGTTTTGATAATTTTATGCATGGAGCTATCAAGTCTTTTCAAATTCCCTTGAATCTTACGATCCAAATCATTTATCTTAATTATGCTTGGTATTTCTAGTTCTATCTTTTTCAAGTTTTTCCATAATGTGAACTAGAGGGATATCCTCTTGAATGCTAGCAATAGGGAGGTTTCCAACAAGATTTTCAATAACATTAAGAGATTTCCATATTGGGGATTCTAGGAAATTCCCATTTATAGGAGTATCTAAAACAAACCTGTTCCAAGGAGTAACCCCAACATAAAAATTTCCAAGAAGGATAGTAGTAGATCTCTTCTTGGTGGCTTTTTTTTCTGAGAATCATTAATTCTATACCAAGCATCTTTTAAACTCTCACCACCTTTTTGTTTAAAGGTGAGCACTTCTGTCTCAACAAAGGCAAAAGGACCAGACATAATGACAATTACTAGCAAGGTAAATAATATTTTTGTGATTTTTGATAAAGTACACAAAGATAAAAATTGAAAGGTAAACTAACAAGACTAAAAAGCAAAGGTAAAAGAATATGTGCAACTCCCCTATCTTGAAGATTGGAGTCCCCGGCAACGGCGCCAGAAATTTACTTGATGATGACTCCTCGTTGGTTACCCCAAGCGGAAGGTTGAGATGTAGCGTAGAGTAATTTCCCTCAGTGAAGATACCAAGCTTTGTCTCCCGTAGGACTCCAACGACCACAAGTAGGTGGTTCGGCAAGTGATGCTCCATCTGAATAGAATCACTTGCTTAACCTGGACTTGCACACAGATACAAATAACTTTGCTCCCAACGAGTAGAAAGAGGTTCTCAATCTCTCCCACCTTGCCGTTTACAAAGGATCAATGCAAGAGATAAAAGATAATGATAGCTATAACTAGAAAGTAAAAGCAGGAAGTAAATTGAGTGTGTAACAGTGGTGGAAATATGGACCGGGGTCCCATGATGTTCACTAGTGATGTCTCTCTCCCAAAAGATGATAAAACTTCTATGCGAGGTAAACAAATAACAGCTGGGCAATTGATAGGATTACGGGCGCAAACCAATGCTAAATATGCTACAAAGAAAGGAAGAGGCTCAAAAGCATGGGCGGTATGCCAAAATAAGTAGACCAAAATCCATCTGCATCTACTACTAATCATCCACCTTGAGATATCTATCCAGAACATCTCGCTGGTATTAAGTTGCGAGCCCCACCCAAAGTGTAAACCCAAAGCAACAGACAACTGCATTAAAAGAACTTTGCGTAAAGTAAACAATCCTTGCAATCGCGGTTACAAGCACTGTTGTTTTCCTCCTTGTGGCAACATCACATCCCCTAGACTCATGTTTCTGTCACTCAAGCTAGTCATCAGGGGGCATGAACCCACAATCATGCATAACGCTCCCTCTTGGAGTCACTACCTACTACTTGGACAAAGCAATAAACATCAACGGAGAACATGCAAGAATTACTCAAGAAAACAATATAAAAGATAAGAACCAAATATATTACTCAATCACAATCTGAACATAGTGTCATAATCCATCAGATCCCAGCAAACCCAACATAGCAACAACAGAAAGAATTACATATGTGACTTGATCATGTAGGGCAGCTCACAAGGTCTAATCCATGAAGAACAAATAGGGGAGGAGAACATCACATAGCTACTGATCATGGACCCATGGTCCAAGGTGGACTACTCACGGATCATCCGGGAAGCGTCCATGGTGGTGGAGAAGCTCCCAGAGGTCAATCCTCCCTCCGGCAGGGTGCCGGGAAGAGGTCTCTCGCTCCCGATCTTGGAAGCGCAGCGGCGGCAGAACAGAGGAGGGTTCGCGAAAAGGGGTTCTGTATTCGAGGGTTTCAGAGGACGAAGAATAAATAGGAGAAAGGGGGAAGCTAGGGGGGCCACCAGGGGTCCAGGCGTCCCCCTGGCACGGCCCCACTCATGGCCGCGCTAGGAGGGCGCTTGGGGCCCTGGTGGGTCCCCTCAGCCCCCCCTTCGGGATTCCGATAGCTTCCGAAGCGCTGATTTTTAATTGTATTTTCCCGGATATTGGAGCATTTTTCATACAGGGGAAACCTAAAATAGAAAAATAGCAGAAAACAGGAACTGGCACTTTGGTGCACTGAGTTAATAGGTTAGTCCAAATATGATCGAAAGTGTATGAAAGTGTATCTAAAACATAGCAATATCACACAAAACATGCATGGAGCAAGAAGAAATTAGCTTCATGGCACTGAAGTAGTGCACCTCGTTGGCTACCCCAAGTGGAAGGTTGAGATGTAGCGTAGCGTAATTTCCCTCAGCAAAGATACCAAGGTTTGTCTCCCGTAGGACTCCAGCAACGGCAAGTAGGTGACAACGGCGCTAAAAATTACTAGCACGAGTTGACGTGGACCTGCACACATATACAGATAACTTTGCTCCCAACGAGTACAAAGAGGTTGTCTATCTCTCCGGCCTTGTTGTTTACAAAGGGTCAAACTTTCTGCTTGCTCCATGCATGTTTCGTGTGATATTGATATGTTTTAGATACACTTTCATACACTTTCGATCATATTTGGACTAACCTATTAGCTCAGTGCACCTCAGTGCCAGTTTCTGTTTTCTATTGTTTTTGTATTTAAGGTTTCCCCGTATTAAAAATGCTCCCAAAAATCCAGAAAAAATCCAAAAAAAAATCAGTGTACCAGTACCCTTTTCGGGATCTCGCCTCTGTTCCACCGCCGCCGTGCTTCCAAGATTGGGAGCACCAGAAGACCTCTTCCCGGCACCCTGCCGGAGGGAGGATTGACCTCCGGGAGCTTCTCCACCACCATGGAAGCTTCCCGGATGATCCGTGAGTAGTCCACCTTGGACCATGGGTCCATGATCAGTAGCTATGTGATGTTCTCCTCCCCTCTTTGTTCTTCTTGGATTAGACCTTGTGAGCTGCCCTACATGATCAAGGCACATATGTAATTCTTTCTGCTGTTTCTATGCTGAGTTTGCTGGGAACTGATGGATTATGAGAGTATGTTCAGATTATGATTGAGTAATATATTTGGTTCTTCTCTTTTATATTTTTGTTCTTGAGTAATTCTTGAATGTTCTCCGTTGCTGTTTATTGCTTTGGCCAAGTAGTAGGTAGTGACTCAAAGAGGGAGCGTTATGCTTGATTGTGGGTTCATGCCCCCTGATGACTAGTTTGAGTAACAGAAACATGAGTCTAGGGGATGTGTTGTTGCCACAAGGGGGAAACAACGGTGCTTGTAACCGCGGTCGCAAGGATTTTTTACTTTACGCAAAGTTCTTTTAATGCAGTTGTCTTTTGCTTTGGGTTTACACTTTGGTGGGGCTCGCGACTTAATACCAGCGAGATGTTCTGGATAGATATCTCAAGGTGGATGATTAGTAGTAGATGCAGATGGATTTCGGTCTACTTATTTTCGCGTACCTCCCATGCTTTTAAGCCTCTACCTTTTTTGTAGAATAATTAGCATTGGTTTTCGCCCGTAATCCTGTCAATTGCCTAGCTATGATTTGTTTACCTCGCATAGCAGTTTTATCGTATTTTGTGAGAGAGACATCACTAGTGAACATCATCGGACCTGTGACGCCCCCAAAATCAAGACGTGTACAGTAATCATATACGCAAGATACACGATCGAGATCAGGGAGTCACGGTAAGATATCACCACACAGCTCTACAAATAAAATAATACAAGCTGTTTAATACAAGCCAGGGGCCACGAGGGCTCGAATACAACAGCTCGAAAGCACAAAGTTAGCGGAAGCAAAAGTATCTGAGTACAGACACAAGAATACAAGGCTGCCTTAAGAAGACTAGCACAAATAACAATAGATCGAAAAGGCGAGGCCTCCTTCCTGGAAACCTCCAAACTACTCCTGGTCAACGGGGAAACTCAACGTCGTAGAAGGAATCGGGGATCTTCGTGTTGCGGTGGTCGACATCGGGGATCTCCTGCTCCTGGACTCCAAAGCTCCAACGTCGACTGCAATGGCCGATCAGGCAAAACAAAAAGGGAAAACAAATCAAAGGTGAGTATCTAGCATAACCGCGAGTCTTACGTCCGCTACTAAGAATTTATGCATTTGTATCAAATGAAAAGGGGAGGCTGTATATAGAATGCAAGGTAGAAATCAGAATAAGGATAAGAAGCTAGGCCTATCGAAGACTAGCATTTTCCGACGATGTCTTGCAACACAAGAAGAGAACAACCAACAGTTCATATAAAGCATAAAGTATCAATGAAGTAGAAGTTGCTGCAGCATTGTATAATAGTAAGTTGTAATAACTAATAATAATAATATATGCCTCCGAGTTCCCCTCCTCGACTTCCCTGCAAGGAAGAAAACCCAGAACCAACAGATTAATAGTGGTAGTTTGTAGTGATAAGATCCCGCTTCAGCATAAAGCGTCCTGTTACCGTGGACACGACTATTCGAATATTTTAAACTCCCTGCAGGGGTGCACTACTGTTCAGCCTGCACGCTCGGATCTCCAGGGTGGGGGAACCTTGTTAGGGAACGCTCCACCAAAGCTATCCGACACGGCGCAGCCCATCTTAGGCTCAGCAGAGAGGCCATCCGCTGGACTATATCCTATGCGCTCAAGGGTCTAGGTCCCTCACCCTTCCACGCTCCTGCACGGTGCGAGTCTGGCCGGTGAAGCAAAAGCAAATCCAAACACACCTGCTGCAGCAAAAAAGACAACATCACTTTCCGGCGATCGGGCCGAAGTACTGCTGACGTCTGAAGAGCTTTCAGAAAAACTACAACGCAGGGGAGCCCATAACTCCTTATCCCACGTGAAGGTAGTGCGTACAGACCAACAAGCCTCTCAAGTCATCCATCGAACCATTTAGCATTTTAATATTATCTCGCAGACAACCGTTATCGCTGTCTGACTAACAACACAACGGACAACGAACAACAACAAGGTCCACCAGTAACGTCGGGGCCTGCCCTGTCGTCCCGTCAAAGCGCGCGGTTACCAACAAGGTGAACCGTCTCCTTACCTTGTCTCGCGTGTGCTCTCGGTAGAGCTCGACTTTTTGTGGTTTTGGTAACTCCCGCGAGATACGAGAAGGGGCCAAGCACGCCAGTAACGTCGGTCGTACCCTACCTGTCATTCCCGATGCAATACTGCTCGCGGGCACCGTTGGGTCGCCCGTTTCTTACCTTTAAGGACACCAGTTGATTCGAGTGCCTACCATTAAGTGAAACTAGGAGGTATCACCCTCGATGGTACACTTAAAGAGGTTCGACAAAGACATCAGCGGAATGAACTAAAGAGGTAAACCTCGTATCATCTCGGTGATGCTACGCTACTGGGCCGACGAGAGTGAAATACGAGTCCATTCCACTCGTAAGTCAAACTCGAAGCGACTCGGCAGAGTCTCGCCGTTGTAGGTTCCCTAGGGTGTCTGCATTGATCCGTACCTGTTGCAGTTATAATATTTTGAAATCCGCGTTCACTCACCAGAGTGATCACGGCCCGCTATTCTAAACCTAGTTAACAAAGCGTAGAGCTCACTTCTAAATATAATATATATTTATAGGCAGCATAGGATAAAGGAAGGTACATGAAGGGGCGACAATGACATGCTATGCAATTGAATAGGATTGTAACGTAGCAGCAGTAGTAACAATGCCTAGTGCAAGAAAATTACGAAAAGATAGGCGATATCTGGGGAAGGAAAATGGCTCTGCTTGCCTGGAAGCTCGACGGTAGAGGTACGGCCGTCGACGAAGTAGTCAATCACATGGGCATCGGCAGCGGACGTCGAGACTATCGGACAATAAGAGAGGGGGAAGAAACAATAAATACACAGCAATAATAGCAATACAAATTTATGACATAGCATATACGAAGCAACGGGGCTCTAACGCAGTGTTCGGTGATTTGCTCGGAGAAGGAATTTATCCGGGGACAACTCATCAGTACCGGGTGATTACTGGACAGATGATTCGGAGGGGGAGGTTTCATGTCTGCAGTGTTAGAGACATCTGACAGACATGTGGTTAGCATATCCGTGCTAGTTGATCTATTCTGATCAACTTTCATGTCCAGAACAATTTCATCCGAAAAGTTTTACCGGCTCCGGTAGTCTGACAAACAGATGAACCGGAGGGGAAATGTTCCACATTTTGTATGTTAGAGGGGTGCGGTGAATATACGGGTAGCGTACTCGTATTGGTGGCATTTTTCTGAGCAAGTTTGATGTATAAAGTTTTTCTATCAGAGCTACGGTTTAACAGATATTGAATTTCAAAGTTTAAATCATTTTATGGAATTTCTTTTAATATTTAAATGCAACATTATCCAAAAGCTTATCAACAACAGTACTGACAAGTGGGGCCACCCTGTCATAGGCTGAGGCCTTTCACTGGTCAAACTGACCAGGAGTCCCACATGTCATACTCAGTGACAATAATAATCAATTTATTTAATTTAATAACACATGGGGCCCAGCTGTCATACACTGTTAGGCAATTAAATTATTTTAAATTTATCTAAACAGAGGGAGGGGCACATTTCATTGTCACATGGCAAACATTAATTTCATCTAAACATTTTTAATAACTTAATAGGGGTGGGCCTACATGTCATCCACTTGGGGGTTTATCTCCACTATTTTTAACAACAATTTAAATAGGGGGGGTGGGTGGTTAACAGGGGAGGGTTTTGTTCACGGGCGAGCTGCACGGGCTCGCCGGCGGCGAGGTGCTTGGGGGGGAGCCACTCCGGCGAGGGGAGGGGGAGGCACAGCGGGAGGTGGTGCGGGCTGCGGGGTGGAGGTCGGCGCGGTGAGCGCGTCATGCGCACGGCCGAGGCGCGTCCAAGGCACGCAGGGCGCGACCGAGGCGCGCTCCGGTCATGGAAGCACGACAGTGACATGCACTCGACAGGGAGAGGACAACGGCGGCCAAAACGGCGAGGGGAGGGGGAAAATTGGCACGAGGACTCACTGTGAACGTGAAGGGGAAGGCAGCGGGCTCGGGGAGTCGACGACGATGGCGAACCGAGGCACGTGGCAGCGGTGGCCGTAGGCGAGGGCGAGGACGAGGGCGTTGAGCGGGGGCCTCCTGGCTCGAACGGGCGGTCGGGGAGGAAGCTCGGTTCACGGGCGATTCTTCCTAACACATGGCGAGGCGGAACGGTGACGGTGGCCATGCGGATGCGGCGGTGCAGCCATGACTGCGACCTTTAGAGAGCGGGGCAGCGCGAGGGAGGGCGGCGGCTCGAGGGGAAAATGGGAGGGGCGTGGCGCTAGGGTTTCTAGAGGGGGGCTCGGGGGATCTTATCCACGAGGGGCATCGCGGGATGCGCGACAGCGGCGCATCAGGCGCCGTAGACGGCCATGGCCATGGCCACGCAAAGGGGATGAGCAGTAGGAAGAAGGAGAAGGTGGGGTGGGCTGGGCCGAGGGATGTTTCACACCGGGCAAGGAATAACCACAAACCCATTTTCTGTTTTTTTTACCTTTTCTATCTGTTTTATTTTTGTCTGGCTAGTATTTAGTTTTGTAAAATAGGTAAGTTGTCCCAATATTATTGTTAGTTATTATAGTGATGCCACAAAAAGCTTGGTAGAAAAATAAAATCATTTAGACTTTAAATTATTTAATATGAAATAAAAGCTCTTGTTTTCCTACTGTTTTCATTTGTTTGCATTATTTAAATAGCTTAATAAATTCCTATATCTATACTGACATGATCCACTAATTATTTGGCATTTAATAAAAATGTTTGTAAAATTCTTGGTTTAACTTTATTTATCACTTTATTTTGGAATTTTAATTGAGTTGGAATTTGAATGAGCATGATCAAGCATTGCTAAGCATGGTGACTTGGCATTTAACAAAAGTGATTACTGTAGTCTGACACTAGGGGTGTTACAAATCTCCCCCACTACAAAGAATTCTCGTCCCGAGAATTAAAGGTATTGAAAGGGGTAGAGTTTTGGTTTGGAATTCTAGCGAATCTTTTGGTTATTGTTTCCCGTCTCGAAGAAGATAATCCTTCTCATTGAAGTCTTCATTTCTCTGCATCAGTACATCTCAACGAGTTGTCCTTCTTCCTTCGAGGGCTACATCGTACTTACGAATAGGTTGGCGGGTAAACTCAAGGGGTCGGATCGGTACAAGGTTAATCAACCGAGGTTGTCCAAGGGAATGGGGTACAAAGTATCTTCCGAGTTTAGCTTAGGGGAATACATCGAGAGAAACAAAAGAAGCTATGAGAAGTTTGAAGCGGATAGGCTTGCATTCGATGCCGATGACGGATGATGAATAGTGGTCCCGAGCATCAGACATAAGCACTGAGTCTGATACAGACTGAATATCACAAGGTAGGTGACTCATGAATTGCATATGAGGTCAAGCACGGGAATAACCTCGGGAGCACGAAGGTAAAGGAGAGTCAGGTTTCTATCCTGGGACCTGTGGGTTATGGGCCCACATTGAACAAGAAGGGTGGCGACATACCAAGCGATCGCGATGCAAGGTTTGTTAGAGAACAGTTCGTCAGTTATCTCGGCAACAACGTCGGCAACAAGGGCAGTGGACAAAGAGAACCACTTGGCAAAGCTCTCGTCCATCGGCGGTAACCAAAAAGGTTATCCACGATAGTAACAGGTTGTACCAACAGAGTAGTACATCAAAGTGTTTACATAAGCAGGGAATTATCACTGCTCAGATATGTCATATCACATGAAAGGTTAAACAGACCAATGTAAAGGAAAATGTGATTATACACCAGTGCTAGGTGTATATCCTTCCCAAGATAAAGTAGAGCATGATATACATGACCAAGTTTGTATTGGCAGGGAGACAAAGGAGGTTGTCGATGATAACACAAATCATCGAGGGGCAAGGATGGTATTTCACACGATGAATCCAGTTAACACTTGGGAGAAGTCAAAATGTCGATGATGACCATGTCACATCATGTCAAAAGGTTTCAACAAAATACAATCGAACAACGGCGACACCAAGCAAAATGAATGGTGCAGCAAAAGTATTCAGTGTTCCTGGTTGACGATAACCCAATACCATGAAATGGCTATGAAAGGGATATGCATTGTTTTATCAGAATTCATAAGGTGCAGTGCAAAGGCATGATATCCTTGAGATACCAAGGGTAATAATCGAAGGTAGAATGGTGGATCATAGGTGTAGAAGAATTTATACCAAGGGTATAATTATCTCTACGAGAAGCTCTCATGATAAGTTCTACATAGTATCCATGGGCATGAACACAAAGGTTCAGGGTCGACTCCCACTTCGTCAATGCATAACCACTCATTACTTCTCGCCTTTTGGTGAAGTTGTTATTTTGAAATTTTACCTGGCAAGACACCAGTAGAGTAAGACCCGTAGAAGTTCATGGGTTCACAAAGATGGATGAAGCATAGATACAACCCATAGGGACATTTTACGAATCTATACGACAAACAATAGGAACAAGAGATACAAGTTTGAAAGCAGAAGGCTGATGACACAGACCAGATGATACCGTTCTCCAAAGACAATCCTTATCAGGGGAAGCTCGTCAATGATTTAGGACACAAGGAGACGACTTGTAGTAATCCACCAAAAAGGTCAGGTGGGGTACAGAGAGTCTGGTATGAGTATCGGTGCTCAACCATAAGAAGAAAGAATGCAAAGACATCAGAGGTCGAAGCATCAAAATAATCCGATGATTGAATTCAAAGGAATTATGATTTCCGGAATGAGTGATCGGAAGCAGAAGCTCTGATCAAAAGATGAGTATGCTGAATGGAACTGGACGAACAATCAATCAAGGTTTGATTTACCGAGATCCATCTCATGTCCGAATTGACATCTAAGCTGGAAGAATGAATTCATAGGGATAACCTGATGATTGCGTACACTAGCACACACGATGATTCAACAGATCAGAAAGGCAATGCCAAGGGAGGTCATCCAAGACTACAAGACAAACAGAATTAATCATAGTGTGAGCAGGTAAGAATCTGCAAAGCAGTAGGCTGTCGAGGATTGTCGCGAGATCGAATAGCATTTCAAAGTATGTTGGGAATCACAGGAACCACTTAGGATGAACGGATCCTCGATAATCTGAGGAATTATCCGCAGGGTGAAAAGAAGCTGCAAGGCAGTAGGCTCCAAGGATTCCCGAAACAACGGAAAGTATTTCGATGCATCTGGTGAACACAAGAGCAACTTGGATTGAATGGATGAACGAAGGGTGTATGTGGTTATACATACGGACTTATCGGTGGCAGAGAATTGTAAAGGTGATCGGCACATATGGTCTCGGGAGTTTTATCGAAGAGTAATCTTCGGTATCTTCTCGTGAAGCAACCGATCATCTGTAATGAGGGGCTCTCCAGGAGGAAGTAGTCACGAGAACCTAGAGTCAAAGTTAGCAAAATCTTTAACCCGAAAAGAAGAGAGAGCAGAGTCCCAGAGTAAAGGTATGGAGAAAAGGATCCTAATACCACCCAGTTGGCGACGTGGGCCGATAAGCCACACGACATTGTTGGTAAAGTAGTTTTACAAGGACTAGACTCGACTTCGACCAAGGAGTTGGAAGGGGGTGTCCTACAGGCAGTCGGCTCTGATACCAACTTGTGATGCCCCCAAAATCAAGCCGTGTACAGTAATCATACATGCAAGGTACATGATCGAGATCAGGGACTCACGGTAAGATATCACAACACAGCTCTACAAACAAATTAATACAAGCTGTTTAATACAAGCCAGGGGCCACGAGGGCTCGAATACAACAACTCAAAAGCACAAAGTTAGCGGAAGTAAAAGTATCTGTGTACATACACAAGAATACAAGGCTGCCTTAAGAAGGCTAGCACAAATAACAACAGATCGAAAAGGCGAGTCCTCCTACTTGGGAACCTCCAAACTACTCATGGTCAACGGGGAAACTCGACGTCGTAGAAGGCATCGGGAATCTTCATGTTGTGGTGGTCGACATCGGGGATATCCTGCTCCTAGACTCCAAAGCTCCAACATCGACTGCAGCGGCCGATCAGGCAAAACAAAAAGGGAAAAAAAGGAAAGGTGAGTATCTAGCATACCCGCGAGTCTTACGTCCGCTTCTAAGCATTTATGCATTTATATCAAATGAAAAGGGGAGGCTGTATATAGTGGACTGCAAGGTAGAAATCAGAATATGGGTAAGAAGCTAGGCCTATCGAAGACTAGCATCTTCCGACGATGTCTTGCAGCACAAGAAGAGAACAACCAACAGTTCATATAAAGCATAAAGTAACAATGAAGCAGAAGTTGATGCAACATTGTACAATAGTAAGTTGTAATAATTAATAATAATAATATATGCCTCCGAGTTCCCCTCCTCGACTTCCCTGCAAGGAAGAAAACCCGGAACCAACAGATTAATAGTGGTAGTTTGTAGTGATAAGATCCGGCTTCAGCATAAAGCATCCTGTTACCGTGGACACGACTATTCGAATAGATTAAACTCCCTGCAGGGGTGCACTACTATTCAGCCTGCACACTCGGATCTCCAGGGTGGAGGGAACCTTGTTAGGGAACGCTCCACCAAAGCTATCTGGCGCGGCGCAGCCCATCTTAGGCTCAGCAGAGAGGCCATCTGCCGGACTATATCCTATGCGCTCAGGGGTATAGGTCCCTCACCCTTCCACGCTCCTGCATGGTGCGAGTATGGCCAGTGAAGCAAAAGAAAATCCAAACACACCTGTTGCAGCAAAGAAGACAACACCGCTTCCCGGCGATCAGGCCGCAGTACTGCTGACGCCTGAAGAGCTTTCGGACAAACTACGACGTAGGGGAGCCCATAACTCCTTATCCCACGTGAAGGTAGTGCGTATAGACCAACAAGCCTCTCAAGTCATCCATCAAACCATTTAGCATTTTTAATATTACCTCGCAGACAACCGTTATCGCTGTCTGACTAACAACACAACGGACAACGAACAACAACAAGGTCCACCAGTAACGTCGAGGCCTGCCCTGTCGTCCCTTCAAAGCGCGCGGTTACCAACAAGGTGAACCGTCTCCTTACCTTGTCTCGCGTGAGCTCTTGGTAGAGCTCGACTTTTCGTGGTTTTGGTAACTCTCGCGAGATACGAGCAGGGGCCAAGCACGCCAGTAACTTCGGTCGTACCCTCCCTCTCGTTCCCGACGCAATACCGCTCGCGGGCACCGTTGGGTCGCCCGAATCTTACCTTTAAGGACACCAGTTGATTCGAGTCCATTCCACTCGTAAGTCAAACTCGAAGCGACTCGGCAGAGCCTTGCCGTTGTAGGATCCCTAGGGTGTCTGCATTGATCCGTACCTGTTACAGTTATAATATTTTGAAATCCGCGTTCACTCACCAGAGTGATCACAACCCGCTATTCTAAACCTAGTTAACAAAGCGCAGGGCTCACTGCTGAATATAATATATATTTATAGGCAACATAGGATAAAGGAAGGTACATCAAGGGGCGACAATGACAGGTTATGCAATTGAATAGGATTGTAACATAGCAGCAGTAGTAACAATGCCTAGTGCAAGAAAAGTACGGAAAGATAGGCGATATCTGGGGAAGGGAAATGGATCTGCTTGCCTGGAAGCTAGACGGTAGAGGTACGACCGTCGACGAAGTAGTCGATCACAGGGGCATCAACAGCGGACGTTGAGACTATCGGACAATAAGAGAGGGGGAAGAAAAAATAAATACACAGCAATAATAGCAATACAAATTTATGACATAGCATATACGAAGCAACGGAGCTCTAACGCAGTGTTCGGTGATTTTCTCGGAGCAGGAATTTATCCGGGGACAACTCATCAGTACCAGGTGATTACCGGGCAGATGATCCGGAGGGGGAGGTTCCATGTCTACAGTGTTAGAGACATCTGACAGACATGTGGTTAGCGTATCCGTGCTAGTTGATCCATTCTGAACAACTTTCATGTTCAGAACAATTTCATCCGGAAAGTTTTACCAGCTCTGGTCGTCTGACAGACAGATGAACCGGAAGGGAAATGTTCCACGTTTGGTATGTTAGAGGGGTGCGGTGGATATACGGGTAGTGTATTCGTATTCGTGGTATTTTTCTGAGCAAGTTTGATGTATAAGGTTTTTCTATCGGAGCTACGGTTTAAAAGATATTGAATTTCAAAGTTTAAATCATTTTAATCATTTTATGGAATTTCTTTTAATATTTAAATGCAACATTATCCAAACTCTTATCCACAACAATACTGACAAGTGGGGCCATCTTGTCATAGGCCGAGGCCTTTGACTGGTCAAACTGACCAGGGGTCTCACATGTCATACTCAGTGGGGGGGGGCACATGTCATTGTCACATGGCTAACATTAATTTCATCTAAACATTTTTAACAACTTAATAGGGGTGGGCCTACATGTTATCCACTTGGGGGTTATCTCCACTAATTTTTAACAACAATTTAATTACGGGGGTGGGTGGTTAACATGGGAGGGGGTTTGTTCAAGGGAGAGCCGGCGGCGAGGTGCTCGGGGGCGAGCCTCTCCGGCGAGGGGAGGGGGAGGCAGAGCGGGAGGTAGTGTGGGCTGCGGGGCAGAGGTTGGCGCGGCGAGCGTGGCACGCACACGACCGAGGCGCGGCCAAGGCATGCAGGGCGCGGCCGAGGTGCGCTCCGGTCATGGCTGCAGGGCGCGACAGGCGCTCAACAGGGAGAGGACAACGGCGGCCAAAACGGCGAGGGGAGGGGGAAAATTGGCGCGGCGGCTCACTACGAACGTGAAGGGGAATGTAGCGGGCTCGGGGAGTCGACGATGATGGCGAACCGAGGCGCGTGGCTGCGGTGGCCGTAGGCGAGGGCGAGGATGAGGGTGTCGAGCGGGGGCCTCCTGGCTCGAACGGGCGGTCGGGGAGGAAGCTCAGTTCACATGTGATTCTTCCTGACATGGGGCGAGGCGGAAGGACTACAGTGGCCATGCGCATGCGGCCGTGGACGACCATGGCCATGGCCACGCAAAGGGGATGAGCAGTAGAAGGAAGGAGAAGGTGGGGTGGGCTGGGCCGAGGGAGGTTTCGCATTAGGCGAGGAATAAACACAACCCCATTTTCTGTTTTTGTGTACCTTTTCTATCTGTTTTATTTTTGTCTGGCTAGTATTTAGTTTTGTAAAATAGGTAAGTTGTCCCAATATTATTGTTACTTATTATAGTGATGCCACAAAAAGCTTGGTACAAAAATAAAATCATTTAGACTTTAAAATTATTTAATATGAAATAAAAGCTCTTGTTTTGCTACTGTTTTCATTTGTTTGCATTATTTAAATAGCTTAATAAATTCCCATATCTATACTGACATGATCCACTAATTTTTTGGCATTTAATAAAAATGTTTGTACAGTTTTTGGTTTAACTTTATTTATCACTTTGTTTTGGAATTTTAATTGAGTTGGAGTTTGAATGAGCATTATCAAGCATTGCTAAGCATGATGACTTGGCATTTAACAAAAGTGATTACTGTAGTCTGACACTAGGGGTGTTACAGGACCCTGGTTCATATTTCTACCACTGTTACACACTCAATTTACTTCCTGCTTTTACTTTCCAATTGCAATTATCGCTACCTATTATCTGTTGCGTTGATCCTTTGTAAACGGCAAGGCCGGATAGATTGACAACCTCTCTGTAATCGTTGGGAGCAAAGTTACTTGTGGTGTGTGGAGGTTCAGGTAAAGTAAGAAACCTCGGTTGTGAACGGCGCCATTTTTCACTTTAGCATCTACTTGTCGACCTTGGAGTCCTACTAGATTGACTCTAAACCTTGGTATCTTTGCCAAGGGAAATTTGCTGCTAGGCTACATCCAACCTTCCAATTGGGATAACCAACGAGGAGCACTACTTTAGTGCCATCACTAGTGAAGTCACACAACTTGGTGTTTTCAGTGATGCCCAAATTAGCAGCAAGCAGGACAAGCAATTTTTTTGTGGTTTTTGATAAAGGACACAAAGATAAAAACTGAAAGGTAAACTAACAAGACTAAAAAGCAAAGATAAAAGATAGTGTGCAACTCCCCTATCTTGAAGATTGGAGTCCCCGGCAACGACGCCAGAAATTACTCTTGATGGCACTGAAGTAGTGCTCCTCGTTGGCTACCCCAAGTGGAAGCTTGCGACGCAGCGTAGCAGTAATTTTCCTTGGTGAAGATACCAAGGTTTGTCTCCAGTAGGACTCCAACGATGACAACTAGGTGACAACGGCGCTAGAAATTACTAGCACGAGAGTTGACGTGGACCTTCACACAGATACAAATAATTTTGCTCCCAACGAGTACATAGGGGTTGTCAATCCCTCTGGCCTTGTCGTTTACAAAGGGTCAAACGCAAGAGATAAAGGGTAATAATAATTGCAACTAAAAGTAAAACAGGAAATAAATTGAAGGTGTAAACAATGATGGAAATATGGACCGGGGTCCCATGATGTTCACTACTGATGTCTCTCTCCCAAAAGATGATAAACATCCATGCGCGGTGAAAAAATTACAGCCGGGCAATTGACAGGATTAAAAATGCACTACAATGCTAACTATGCTACAAAAGAAAGGAAGAGGCTCAAAAGCATGGGCAGTACGCCAAGACAAGTAGACCGAAATCCATCTGCATCTACTCACTAATCATCCACCTTGAGATATCTATCCAGAACATCTCGCTGGTATTAAGTTGCGAGCCCCACCCAAAGTGTAAACCCAAAGGAAAAGACAACTGCATTAAAAGAACTTTGCGTAAAGTAAACAATCCTTGAAACCGCGGTTACATGCACCATTGTTTCCCCCCTTGTGGCAACATCACATCCCCTAGACTCATGTTTCTGTCACTCAAGCTAGTCATCAGGGGGCATGAACCCACAATCATGCATAACGCTCCCTCTAGGAGTTGCAATCAACCACTTGGCCAAAGTAATAAAAAGCAACGGAGAACATGCAAGAATTACTCAAGAAGATAAATATAAAAGGAGAAGAACCAAATATATTACCCATCAAAATCTGAAAATAATCTCATAATCCATCAGATCCCAGCAAAATCAACATAGCAACAGAAGAAAGAATTACATATGTGCCTTGATCATGTAGGGAAGCTCACAAGGTCTAATCCATGAGGAACAAAGAGGGGGAGAGGACATCACATAGCTACTGATCATGGACCCATGGTCCAAGGTGGACTAATCACAACTCATCCGGGAAGTGTCCATGGTGGTGTAGAAGCTCCCGGAGGTCAATCCTCCCTCCGACAGGGTGCCGGGAAGAGGTCTTCTGGCGCTCCCGATCTTGGAAGCGCGGCGGCGGCGGAATAGAGGCGAGATCGCGAAAAAGGGTTATGTCCTCGGGGGTTTTGGGACGAGAGGTAAATATAGGAGAAGGGGGGGGGCAGCCAGGGGGCCCACCAGGGGTCCAGGCGGCCTCCCGGTGCGGCACCACCCTAGGCTGTGCTCCCTGGCTTCCTGGGAACCAGGTGGGGCCCCTCTGGCCCCCCTTCGGGCATATGGAAGCTTTCAGTACGCTGATTTCTTATATATTTCCCCCCGAATTTTTCTTGCACTTTAAGTAATGGGAAAACCTGAAATAAAAAGACAGTAGAAAATAGAAACTGGCACTGGGGCGCACTGAGTTAATAGGTTAGTCCAAATATGATCGAAAGTGTATGAAATTATATGAAAAGCATAGCAATATCACCCAACACATGCATGGAGCAAGCATAAATTATAGATACGTTTGGGACGTATCAGTGGCCTCTTGGCTCTTTTCTTTTCTCTCGTTTTTACTCTATGGGATGTTTTCTTTTATTTCTTATTTGTCCTCTTTGGGATCTTTTAATTCCTCATTGGTAGGGGCAATATTTCATATGAACAAAATAAACACACTTTTTGTACTCATAACTCATAATAATAAAACATGATGTATAACTGAATGTCTCTACCAGTGTAGCAGGATGTGCAATGACCTAGCGCAACATGTATAAAAAATGAATAAGGTGCAAACCCCAACTATCATGTCAGTTTTATGATCATGCAAAGCAACATGAAAATGAAGAGTGGCATCAAGTCATGTAATGTAAGATGGAGGTGGCATGACAACATATCTCAGAAGGGTTATGGAAAGGACATAATAGGCAGGTACGACGAATGTTTTGAGGAAGATATATAATGAGGCTTATGTGTGAGATAGTGTCATCCCATGGGATTTGTATGCACCGACGAAATATGTGCCGCACCTAGAGATGAGGTTGGGCAATGCATAGTACCGATAGGCTAGAAAAATATAGATAGGTGGAAGTGTGGAAAAAATCAAATACTAGTCATAAAGAGCTCATCCACTTATTATCGGTATTTCTCAGTATACTCAGGAGACTAACAAATAACCATGTATCCCAAGAAGAGTGTTTGGGGGTTTGGTTATCCTTGCGCATCTCGACCCATCCTACATGAGGGGTTACTTATGGCCACCTCACAGACGTGGATCAATTCAGGTGATATAGTTGTCGACTAGTTCTGTTTTATATATGAAAATTGGGCATCTTGAGCCAACATATGACATCAATCACTAATTGGCGCATGCCCAATTTTACAAAAGTTCAAAATTACTCAACTAATACCTCAAAACTATTGCAAATTATACTTAGACGAGTTTTAGAAACCAATGTTAGCTACACATAACATATCATTCTAACTATAAGATATACCTACCAGTGCAACAAAAACAACTCTGTACCTAGGTACAAGTGAAGCAAGAGAGTTCTAAAGACTTTCTATAAAATAAATAAATATTTCTTAATAAGATATAAGTGAAGAACAAGAGCTAAAAACATGCAAAACAGAATACTCAACAAGTATAAGTGAAGCACAAGAGTATTCTATGAAAAAGCGGAGCGTATCTCTCTTGCAATCAAGAACAATAGGATCTAACTTGTTATGACCAACAAAACAAATAAAAAAGTATAAATCAAAATAAATTACGCTCCAAGAACAACACATATCATCTGAAGCAATAAAAAATATAGTACCAAAAGAGACGACCTGATAATTGTTGATGAATAAGGGGATGCATCAAGGCATCCCCAATCTTAGATGGTTGAGTCTTCTTGAATATTTCATGGGGGTCCCATGGGGCATGCCCAAACTTAAGCTTTTGTACCTTCTTGATCTTCTTTCATCATCTTATCTCATGACACTTGAAGACTTGCTTCACACAAAACTTCTCATAAATTTCATTAGAGCGGTTAGTACATAATAGAGAAAACTCACACATGTACTTTAGAACACATTGTAAACACTCAATTTAAACATTAGTGTTATTATTAAACTTTAATTAAAGTTCTTAGCCCAAAAAGAACCGCGAAAAACATGTAAAGAGACAGATGCAATTAGAGGCAAAAACATGTCAAAACAGAATAGTCTGGAAAGTTTGAATTTAATATTCACTTCTGTAGCTCAAATTAGAAAACTCAAAATGAGTGAAACAAAGATTAAAGTATGAGGCTTGTTGTCTAAATTTTTTAGATAAAAAAAATAATCTACCAAATTTTAACATTTTTTACACTAAGATGCATAAATTTTGTTTCTTGACACCAAGAAATGACTTTGAACTTTCTAAGCATTAGAGGCTACTATTGGCACAAGAATTAAAATAAAAAGGATAAAATGGAGTTTCCACAGTAGTAACAACCTCCAAGACACAACAAGAACAAAAAAAGGAAACTGAAATTAAAGATAAAATGGGTTGCCTCCCATAAGCGCTTTTCTGTAATGCCATTTAGCTAGGAACAAAAAGATTAAGTCATATGAATATTACCATTATCAATATCATCAAATATATCTTCAACAAGTATATCCTTCTTTCCTTTTGGGAAAGGGAACTTACCTTTAACGGGTGCACGAAAACTTAAATAGCCATTATTAACATTACTAAAACACCCCATAGATTTTAGAAAGGACCTTCCAAACACTATGTTTCCTTAGGTTGTTGGATCCAAAATTATGAAGTCAACTGGATTAATTTTATCCCTAAAAAACTTGAAAATTATTAAGTTTTCCCAAAACCTTCGAAATATTACCATCATCATGAGCATGATAAATGGGTAATCAACCATATTTCCATAATTTAAAGAATCATAAACCAATTTCGGCATAGTAGACATCATGGAACCAATATCACAATAAGGAAGAAAGTTTTGGTTATCAATCAAAATTTTATTGAAGGGCTCCCAATCATCTTCTATTTCGATACGGGCCTTCCAGTCTTGTGGGGGATTCTCCATTTCTCTTAGGCTCAAGTTGTCAATTTTCTTTTCAATTTCACGAGGCCCATCAACTATAGTAACAAATCTATGATCATTCATTAAGAAACCAACTAATCCATCTATAACATTAAGGGCCCTTGTTTCTCCACATTCTAAAAAGTATCCTCCTTCTACCAGATCCAAAGAATGCCCACACCAATCAAAGACGTCATAATAGAAGCACCTAAGCACAATAATTAATTATAGCAAGCCAAGGTCGTATCTTTTTTAGTGAATCAGAAATTATATCCAGGCATCTTTAAAACTTTCCCCACCTTAGCCTCTGGTGAAGTACCAAAAGTAAAAAAAGTCAAGACATACCAACTAAGAAAAAATAAAACAAACTAACAAAGAGGAAAAGAAACTAAAAGATTGCAACTATTTTTTTCTTCTGTGTTTTGATTTTAGATAAAGTAAACTAAATTAAATAAAAAGTAACTAAGAAAACCATACTTCGATATTATCATGTGATAATGAAATGAATGTTAAATTAGGTGACATTAACAATTTGCAAAAGACATACAGATCTTAATGAAACAGGCCGTTGATGAAACCTCTTCCACGAGCAAGCATGATAAATAACACTTAGATGATAAAGGGTTTTATTAGTAACATATGCAACTGGATTATTTGTACTCTACTGCAAGTGGGAGACCGTTGGAGATATGCCAAAGAGGAAAATAATAAATTTTGTTTATTATCATATCTCATTAGTTCATAATAAGTTCAATACCATGCTATAACTGTATTAAGCGGAAACATTAATACACTTGTGGTATGTAAAAAACCCAAGTCCGTAGTAGCCTCTATTCAACCAGTTTAATACTAGCCTCTATATGATACCGGCGAATCTCGAAAAAGTCAAGCATCGAAGTGACAAAGGGAATAGGACTCATGTTTATGCTTCAAGAGATAAAGTTAATTCGTGGAAGGCCGGGGACCATCACGGTTTTCGAGATCTCGTTGTTCATCATTGATCGGAGAAGTGTTTCAGTCGTGTCTAGAGTTTTTCCAAATCGTAGGGTGGCACACTGTAACAGCCCGAGATTTTCACCCAAATTAAAAATTTTGCTTGTTGCTTTATTTTGTTGATTGTTAGAGTTGGTTGTAGTATTTGCTTCGCCAATTTATTAATTGGTGATTATATTTCCCCCGCCTTCTCGTACCGGCATGCGTGGCTGAACCTTTCCACCATGGCACATGACCTTTTGCGACACCAAGGTTTCACCCGAGCACCGTCGCAACTTCCGGCACAAGACCAACCATCGCCATCGGAACGAAAAACCCCGTTTATTTAATTAACGAATTATTTTATTGGGCGCCGTAAAAATGTCCTCGGAACGGTATCGAAGTGAGGTAGGACTAACGAGATCACCGCACTGAGCGCGTGGTTTGAGATTTCGTCCGAATCGGAGGTCGTATAGACCCCCGGTGGTCAGAAACGTAAATTTCAGACGCGCGAGGGAGATACCGGGGGTGTTTGCGTAAACTGGCCAGCCAACCTGGGCTTCTCCTATCCCTTTTAGGGTTTCCCCCTTTTAAAAATTGCAGCCACCACCCTCAAAACCCCTCCAAAATTCTTCCCAAGCCCCTCCACAGCGGAAACCCTAGCTCCACCCATCACAGACCGTTAGATCGCCAGATCTAAGGCCCAGGAGACGCCACGTCGCCCACCAACCCCTCCATCGCAGATCAGGGCCCCGCAGGTCCCTGGAGAGCCGCCGCCGCGGGCTCGCGAGGCCCATCTGCTTGGTGTGCGAGGTGATGATAGTGATTGATCGCCCTTCGTTGGTAAACCCCAAGAGGAAGGTGTGATGTAGCACAGCAGAAAATTTCCCTCAGTAAAGATACCAAGGTTTGTCTCCAGTAGGACTCCGGAGATGATAAGTAGGTGTCAGCGGCGCAACTGACGCGGACCTGCACACAGACGCAAATAACTTTGTTCCCAACGAAGTTCAGAGAGGTTGTCAATCTCTCCGGTCTTGTTGTTCACAAAGGATCAAACACAAGGGATAATGATAGCAACTGAAAGTAAAAGCAGAAAAGTAAATGAGTGTGGAAACAGTGATGAGGATATGGACCGGGATACGTGATGTTCACTAGTGATGTCTCTCTCCCAAAAGATGATAAAACTGCTATGCGAGGTGAACAAATTACAGAAGGGCAATTGACAGGATTATGAACGCACCGCAATGCTAACTATGCTACAAAAGAAAGGAAGAGGCTCAAAAGCATGGGCAGAACGCCAAAATAAGTAGACCGAAATCCAACTTCATCTACTACTAATCATCCACCTTGAGATATCTATCCAGAACATATCGCTGGTATTAAGTTGCGAGCCCCACCCAAAGTGTAAACCCAAAGCAACAGACAACTGCATTAAAAAGCACTTTGCGTAAAGTAAACAATCCTTGCAACCGCGGTTACAAGAACCATTGTTTTCCCCCTTGTGGCAACAGAACATCCCCTAGACTCATGTTTCTGTCACTCAAGCGTGTCATCAGGGGGCATGAACCCACAATCGAGCATAACGTTCCCTCTTGGGGTTACTACCTACTACTTGGCCAAAGCAATAAAACACAACGGAGAACATGAACGAATTACTTAGGAACAAAAATATAAAAGATAAGAACCAAATATATTACTCTATAAAAATCTGAACATAATCTCATAATCCATCAGATCCCCTCAAACTCAGCATAGCAACAGCAGAAAGATTACAAAAGTGCCTCCATCATGTAGGGAAGCTCACGAGGTCTAAACCATGAAGAACAAAGAGGGGAGGAGAACATCACATAGCTACTGATCACGGACCCATGGTCCAAAGGAAACTACTCACGGTACATCCGGGAAGCATCCATGGTGGAGAGGAGACTCCCGGAGGTCGGCCCTCCCTCCGGTAGGGTGCCGGGAAGAGGTCTGCTGGTGCTCCCGATCTCGGAAGCGCGGCGGCGGCGGAACAGAGGCGAGATCGCGAAAAAGGGTTCTTCTTCTGAGGGTTTCTCGTCACGGAGAATATATAGGCGAAGGGGGGTAGCCAGGGGGGCCACCAGGGGTCCAGGCGCCCCCCTGGCGCGGCCAGCCCCTAGGGCGCGCCACCAGGGCGCCTGGGCCCCTGGCGGTGGCCCTCTGTCCCCAATCAGGTTCTTTCGGAAGGTTCTTCTACACTGATTTTTTATCTGATTTTTCCCGAATTTTTGGAGCACTTTTTATATGGGGGAAAACTGAAATAGAAAAACAGCAGAAAACAGGAACTGGAACTGTGGTGCACTGAGTTAATAGGTTAGTCCAAATATGATCAAAAGTGTATGAAAGTGTATCTAGATCATAGCAATATCACACAAAACATGCATGGAGCAAGCGGAAATTATAGATACGTTTTGGACGTATCACCATCGCACGCCGCCGCCTAGACGAGCCTCCTCTGTGCCTACGCGCCTCCATGCCGATGACCGCCGCCGTCCGCCATGCTCCGACGAGCCGCCCGTCTCCGGCAAGCTGGTCGCGCTCCCCCTGCAGGTCATCGCCCCCGTGGCCTTCTCCCCTTCCCTCTCTTCCCCTCCTTCTCTCCCTCGCAGCAAGCTTCAGCCACCATGGACTCTGCCCCGAGGAGCTCGTCGTCACGCCGCCCGTGTACTTCGCATGCGCCTGGATCCGGCGACTTGCGGCCAGATCCGTGGTGCCTCCACCTCCTTCGGTCCTCCCAGCCCCTGGATCGCTCCGGATGCCAGCAACCGCAGCCGCACCGTGCACCATGGACGACGGGAGCTCGTGCTCCCCGCTCCAACCGTCACCGCCGAGTGGGCCAGCGCGCCAGGCCCAACTCCCTCCAAGGCCCAGCCTGCGCGCACATAGCCCCGCAGCCCATCTCCACGCCGTCGGACCATGCCTCACCAGCGCCCTGAGCGAGAGCTCACTATCCCTCGGCCACTGCCGCTCCTAGGCCAGGCCCAGCTCGGTGAGCACCCATCTCCTTTTTTTTCTTCCCGCTGTTGGGTTCGGCCCAGTGCTATATGACGCCCTGTGCGACAGATAGTTAGCAGTCGAGCGCCCACCCAGTCTTAACCAGTTTAGAGCATATTCGGCCCAAAATCCTGTATAACTATTTTCTGTATATTTTTTTGGCAGATTGTGTTGTATTTTTTGCGATGCGAATATCTTTTCACCGGTAGCTTGGATGGAGACACTTTCTACATGAAAGTTGCTCCGTTTTGCGCGTATATTAATAAAATGTTGCCCTTTGCCATGTTTGAACTTGTCTACATGCTTTTTCACTGCTATTTACATTGCATGCCACTATAAATGTAATAGGCCGTAACTTTTTAACCGTTGCTCCGATAAATATGTTCCTTACATGTAACTTGACTAGAATTGTGTGTAGATCATGTTTATGCTATTGTTTGTTGCTGTTAAGAAATATAAAATATGGTTTAGGGAAGAAAAATACCCAATTCTTTAATTGTCGTGGGGTACTTAGTGATACGCCATGCGTAGGATTGTGCCTCACTTAAGTTGACTAACATAGATAGTTTACTTTATGCTTCACCTATTGCCATGCTTGAGTGAGGTGCCATGTTAACAAACTTTGCTCATGTTGTGTAGCTAAACAACTTGAACCATTCTAAATGTGCGGTATCGTCGTGTGTGACCGATACTTCACTTAACCTGTTAGTAACCGCTCTCGACGATAGGTGTGATCTCGTATTGCTTTGTCTCGTGTTGACTTATTGTTGTTGCTTGCTCGTGATTGCTTAGTATTAATAGATGATTGCTCATCTGCTGTCTTTCCAGTGTTTACTTCTTGTGTGTTTCCACGGTACTCTCGGAGACGTTGCGAGCTTGCGATCGACTACACCTTCGGCGTCTTCTTCTCAACAGGTAAGGGGGAGCATATATCATGCTTATAACTTTCAGCTCACTTTGCCTAGGTATAGGATAGAACGATTTCTTCATCCTACCACCTCATATTTATGCCTCTCAAATAAACCCAAACAACCATGTCCTCCACATTCTAGCAAACCATTGTTTGTCCATGTACCTTGCTTGCTTAACCACTGCTTAGCATGCATGCTTAGGATGTTATCCTGTTATCATGTTACTCCTTGGATTGGGCTATCATATTATTATATTGTTGTGGATGATATGATTATTATAATGTTCACTATATTCGACGAAGGATGTAAGGTCTAGGCTATCCCGCCCCGATGCTTTGTTCAATTTGAGCTAGCTAGGACCCGAGTTCCGAGTATTGTGTCTCTTAACGAGCGTGCCTAACCACGTGTGGGATACTGTGGGGTCCCCTTTTCTTACCTACCTAGCTTCAAACATTTCTAGAGGTGTCCCAAGCTGATTTACTATTTGAAACCATGCATATATGTATGTCGGGTCGCTTCTAGCAGATATCCTTTAAAACAACTTAGGCCAACGGAGACATGGTTTCTCTTGTTGGTCCACCCGATCTGCTAGGACCCGGCCCCATGTGAGGTGACCCGGTAATCCGACATGCGTCAGCCGGAAGAGTCCGATCCGAGAGTGCGTATGACTCTTGGATTGGGTGTCGACTCCCTGTGGGCCACTCGGATTTGTGCGTTGTTAGTTAGAGGGACCTGTCGTTTCGGATCTCTCAGAACTAAATCATAAAATGGTTGCCTATAATGGGTAGCAACTGAGAGAGATGGGCTTGCGTGCGAAGCCTTGTAATGGGCAGTTGGTACACCCCTGTAGGGTTAAATCTTTTCGAGAAGCAGTTTCCACGGTTATGGATGACTTGAGACCTACTCCTTGTTCATAGACCACAACAACTGATATAATCTTAATAACTTGATCAACATGTGTGTTCCTTGATTGCTTCTTCTTCGTCGGGAGCGAAGGGGAGGACAAGGGTAGGATAGGTGTTATGTTTGTGTAAGTAGATGATAGCAAGACTTGTTGGATACGATTCCTTATCGAATGCTTGGCTTCTCATCTTATTCTGAATAGAACGTTAGTCACTCATATATTGCTAGTGCGGCTGATCCTCAACCACTACCCCCATCTTACCGTGAGAAGTTAGTTACAAGACTTGTTGATATAGCTCACCCCTTGTTTTCCATTTTACGCACATTATGCAAACGATCTTGGACTTGACGCCTTCGTGGAGACTCAAAGACGACTAGTTAGGCGGATCCCGACGGAGAGCCTGGACCCGTGTGGACGTGGGCATGGTGTGTTTTACCTTTGCCACTAGGCATTTGATTGTAGTCTGTACTCAGACATGTATCTTCCGCTGATGTAATGTATTTAAGGCATTTCTATGCTGATTGTATGAGATGTTGTATCCTTGTAGCTGTAATGTTGTGATATCATGTTGGAAATCCGGGGCATATGGCATTGTCATATGTCGCGGTGCGACCGATATGTGCTTCGTCCCCGGATCTGGATGGAAACATCTAGATCTGGGACAGTACCGCATATCGGGCCTTACACACACTTAAGGGAATATGGCGCTTAGGGATAGATTCAGGATCATCCGAATCATTAAAGAAATAAGAGAGAACTCCAGAATTGTTTCGAAGGGGTGTTAGAAAAAGTTGCAGGGTCACCAAATTGTTCGGAAACTTAAATAATGTGTTTTAGTATTTAAAACATGAATTAAATATTAAAATATGTTAAAATCAATTAATCATATAGGCTAACCCCTAATGTGCCACCAGATTGGGGCCATTAGGGGAGGCGCCACCCAAAGGGCCAAGGGAGGGGCAAAGGGCCCCATGTGGGGCGCCCGAACCCCAAACCCTAGATGGGTGCGGCTAGGGAGGGGGGGCACACCTTAGAGGAGGTGGCTTATAACCCACAAGTGTAGGGGATCGCAACATTCTTCGCGGGGTAAGTATAACCTAATTTATTGATTCGACACAAGGGGAGCCAAAGAATACTTATAAGCCTTAGGAGTTGAGGTGTCAATTCAACCACACCTGAAAAAGAACTAGACAATATATAAGTAGCAACGATGTGTTGACGGGTGTAGCCTTTAAGACTTCCCCAATCACCAACACCACAAAGTAGTAGCAGCAAAGGGAGAAATAGTAACAACAAAGGCAATAAAGATGAAAGATGGACCGGGGTTCAAGGTTTCACTAGTGGTAACTCTCCAAGCAAAATAATAAGTGTTGGGTGCACAAATTACAGTTGGGCAATTGACAAAATTGCACTAACTCTAGCCAAAGAACATACTAGAGCATCCTAGTCTAAGAACCAAACTTAGGCATGTGTTCCGTATGTAGTTGTACGTGCTTGCAATAAGAACTTTGCACAACATCCTTTGTCCTACCATCCCGCTACCAACGGGACCAAAAGGAACTTATGGAGATTAAGGTGCTCCTGTCAAAGAGCGCCGGAACAAAACATTAACACTCTATGAATATATGTAATCCTCAAATTATAGCCCATCCCCTTTGGTGTCCCAAGCTGTCACCATTGAGATTGCCGGTTCTGGACTATAATAAGTGCATTGAACCGTAGATAAGATCTAGAACAACAATTATAATCATACAACCATAAAGTGCTCAGATCTGAAATCATGCACTCGTGCACTAGTAGCAAGCATTAAGAACAAGAAATTACAACAAAAATAATTCATAAAATTCATAGGACTAAATAACAATGTAAAAATTCATCGGATCCCAACAAACACAACACCAATTACATCATATGGATCTCAATCATGTAGGGCAGCTCATGATAACTTTGTATTGAAGATCTATGGGGAGAAGATACCACATTGGTACTGCCAAGAACCCGTAGTCCAAGGGGGAACTAGTCAAGAAGCATCATGGAGTGAAGAAGAGTTGATGAAGATGACCACGGGGAGCAAGCCCCTCTCCGGCAGGGTGCCAGAGCAGGATCCTAGTGACCCTAGACGCCAGGTTTTGATGGCGGCAGAGATCGGGATCGCTTCTGGAAAAAGGAGTTGCATATCTCGGGTTTTCGCATCGGGGTGTATATATAGGCCAAGGGGGAGTCCGAGGTGGTGCCTAGGTCACCCAGGCGGGTCCTTGGTGCGGGTCCCCCCTGGCCGCGCCCAGAGGCCGCCTGGGGGCTGTGTGCCACCCCTGGACCTCATCCTTCGGCTAGAGGACTCTTCTGGTGCGAAAGTTTTTTGGTAATTTTTTGGGAATTTTATGAGCAACTTTATTTTTTGGACTTTTTCTCCATTGCAAAGACAAAACAGACAGAAATTGGCACCGGGCTCTATATTAGTAGGTTAGTCCAATAAATGATTCAAAAGCATGGCAAAACGATGTAGCAATGACACAAAATGAACATGGAACAAACAAAAATTATAGATACGTTTGAGACGTATCAACATCCCAAGCTTAATTCCTACTCGTCCTCGAGTAGGTAAATGATAACAAGATATTTTTTGGTGTGACATGCTACTTAGGAGTAAAGGCAATCAACCTAATGTAATGAAGATGCATAAGTCAAAGACAAAGTGATATAAAGAAATAGTCTATAGTTGATATTAAAGAAAGAAATTAATGACCATATAGACAATTGAGCTCTTGCTGTCCGTGAATCGAATGTCTCCAGTCGGAGTTCTCGTGCAAAGAGTGGGGAAGTTTTAGAGCATAAAAATACTGAATAGTTGTTGAGAACTCAATCTACTAATTTTCACACATGGTCCCTTTGGAATCTTATTGTGACTCGTCCCCAGACCACTAGTCAGGTACAAGTCAAATTGATCCTCTCCCTGTCGACTTTGAGCACTCATGCAATGGATGAGCGCGAGCAAGATACATCGGCACTTAGGATGGAAAAATAGAATAATGGTGGGGATAGGAAGTCAAAAAGTGAGAAAGGCTCACATCAATGAGGACAATCATAGGCGAGAGCAAGCGAAATGATAGATATGATGTGAGGAGTTGATGGCTTCTCGCCCCTCGTTGGTTACCCAAAGTGGAAGGTTGAGATGTAGACAACAACAAATTTCCCTCGGTGAAGATACCAAGGTTTGTCTCCAGTAGGACTCCGACAACGACAGGAAGGTGACAACAGCGCCAACAATTAGGCGGTTGACGTGGACTTGCACACACAACAGATAACTTTGCTCCCAACGAGTTCAGAGAGGTTGTCAATCCCTCTGGCCTTGTTGTTTACAAAGGATCAAACGCATGGGATAATAATGATAGCAATAGCAACAGAAAAGGAAATAAAGCAGACAATAAATAACGGGTGTAAACAGTGCTGGAAATATGGACCGGGGTCCCATGATGTTCACTATTGATGTCTCTCTCCCAAAAGACGATAAAATAGCCATGCGAGGTAAACAAATTACAGCTGGATAATTGACAGGATTATGTGCGCAAACCAATGCTAACTATGCTATAAAGAAAGGAAGAGGCTCAAAAGCATGGGCGGTACGCCAAGACAAGTAGACCGAAATCCATCTGCATCTACCTACTAATCATCCACCTTGAGATATCTATCCAGAACATCTCGCTGGTATTAAGTTGCGAATCCCACCCAAAGTGTAAACTCAAAGCAACAAACAACTGCATTAAAGAACTTTGCGTAAAGTAAAAAAAATTTGCACCCGCAAGTACAAGCACCGTTGATTTCTCCCTTGTGGCAACAACACATCCCCTAGACTCATGTTTCTGTCACTCAAGCTAGTCATCGGGGGGCATGAACCCACAATCATGCATAACGCTCCCTCTTGGAGTCACTACCTACTACTTGGCCAAAGCAATAAACAACAACGGAGAACATGCAAGAATTACTCTATAACATAAATATAAAAGAGGAGAATCAAATAAATTACTCAATGACAATCTGAACATAGTCTCATAATCCATCAGATCCCAGCAAACTCAACATAGCAACAGCAGAAAGATTACATACGTGCCTCGATCATGTAGGGCAGCTCACGAGGTCTAAACCATGAAGAACAAAGAGGGGAGGAGAACATCACATAGCTACTGATCATGTACCCATGGTCCAAGGTGGAGTACTCACGGTTCATCCGAGAAGCATCCATGGTGGTGGAGAAGATCCCGGAGGTGGTTCCTCCCTCCGGCAGGGTGCCGGGAAGAGGGCTCCTGGTGCTCCCGATCTTGGAAGCGCGGCGGCGGCGAAATAGAGGAGAGATCGCGAAAAAGGGTTTTGTACTCGAGGGTTTCGGGACGAGAGGGATATATAGGCGAAGGGGGGCATCGAGAGGTGGACCAGGGGCCCCAGGCACCCCCCCTGGCGCGGCCTAGGGGGTGGCCGCGCAAGGTGGCCGCCTGCGCCACCCCTGGCCCCCCTCTGGCCCCACTTGGGCTCTTCCTGAAGCTTCTTGTACGTTGATTTTTCCTACATTTTTCCCGGAATTTTTCTGGCACTTTAAGTAATGGGAAAACCTGAAATACAAAAACAGCAGAAAATAGGAACTGGGACTGGGGTGCACTGAGTTAATAGGTTAGACCAAATATGATCAAAAGTGTATGGAAGTGCATCAATATCATAGCAATATCACACAAAAGATGCATGGAGCAAGCATAAATTATAGATACGCTTTGGACGTATCAACATCCCCAAGCTTAATTCCTGCTCGTCCTCGAGTAGGTAAATTATAACAAGCATAATTTCTGTGGTGACATGCTGCCAACCATATAAGAAATTTTAAGTAAAGCAATCAAGGCATGTAATTCAATTCAAGTCATAACAGGCAAGAGTCTATATTAGCATTGAAACAAGCAACATAAGAACATAAAGGTGCAAGAGCTCTCGCTGTCCGTGGCTCGAATGTCTCCAAATGGTGTTTGCGTGCAAGAAATGGGATAGGGATATACGAGAGAGTAAAACATAGTTTTTATTGTTGAGAACTTAATCTACTAAATTTTCACACTTGGTCTTCTTTGGAATCTTATCTTGACTCATCCCCAGACCACTAGCCAGGTACAAGTCAAAATGATCCACTCCCTTTTGATATTTTGAGCACTCATGCAATGGATGAGCGTAAGCAAGAAAGTTGACACTTAGGATGGCAAAGAGAGAAAAATGATGGGTGAGGAAGACAAAAAAGGTTTGAAAGGCTCACATCAATGAGGACAATCATAGGCGAGAGAAATCCAAATGATAGATATGATGTGGGGAGTAGGGATTGCCATGCAACGGATGCACACATGAGCTAAGGTAAGCTCAACAATGGAACTAGTGAGGGTGCATCCAACTTGCTTGCTCAAGAAGATCTAGAGCTCATTTGAGGAGGCTCATCATTGGAATATACAAGCCAAGTTCTATACTGTGAAGGTCCCCACATAGCTATATGCATGAATAATAATCTCTACGGAGTACAAGATATAAGATGGAGTACGAGTGTGGATCTCTCAAAAGGAATAGTAGAGTGCCCTTCTCTCTGTCTAATTATTTTTCTCTTTTTTCAATTTTTTTGTATTTTTTGGTGGCCTCAATGGCTCTATCTATTCCTCTCATTTGTCCTCTTTGGGTCTTTTGATTTTTTCCTCTTTGGGATCTTTTGATTTTGTCCTCTTTGGGATCTTTTCCTCACTTTAGGGGCAACACTCTATATATTACAAGAAGTATAGAAGATCTTTCACACTTTATAAAAGTACTCAACATAAATAAAATGAAACTATCATGAAGTATGCAAATGTATGCCTCTACCAGTGTAGCAGGATATGCAATGATATCAAGCAAAAGCATGTATGACATGAAGATCAAGTCATGAGAAGGTGGATGTTGCATGACAATGTATCTCGGAAAGGCTAAGGAAATGCCTTGATAGGTAGGTATGGTGGCTGTTTTGAAGAAGGATATAATGAGGCTTATGATGACAGAGCGTATCGTGCCAAGGATTTGGATGCACCGGCGAAGTATGCGCCAACTCTCGAGGTGAGAAAGGGAAATTCACGGTACCGAAGAGGCTAGAAAAATATGGGTAGGTGGAAGTGTCAACTTTCGAATACTCACATTAGTCCGAAGAACTCATGCACTTATTATCGGGAACTCTCAATCTAATTAGGAGGTTCACAAAGAGACAAGTACCCCGAGGAGGAGTGTATGGGGGTTTGTTTATCCTTGCGCATCCTCGACTCATGGTACGTGAGTGTACTCTAATATTCAACCCCTCCAAAGATTAGTGATCCATCTAGTAGCTAAAGTTCTCAACTATTTTTGTAGGTTTTTTCAAAATTATACACGGATTTCCCAAAATACGACATCTATCACTAATAGGCTAAATCTCTTGACACCAAAAGTTCAAACATTACTCATGGCGATACCTCAAAACTATTGCAAGTTACTACTACAATTGAATAGCAACCTCAATTACCTACTCCAAGTCAAGACACAAAACTCAGCGCAACATGCAAACTCTCTAAACAAGATAAACATGAAAAATCAAGAGAGTTCCAGCAACAAACTAAACAAAAGCTCTTAAAAAAGATAAGCATGAAAACTAAGAGCTAAACATGACAGCAGCGACGAAAAAGATAAAAAACACACACAACAAAGATAAGCATGAAAATCCTATGTTGTGTTCTAGGGTAAAGTGTAGCGTGTTTCTCTCCCACACAAAGAAAGCTGGGTTCTAACTTGTTATGAACAGCAAACAAAGCTAAAGAAAACTAAAAAAAGAAAATAAAGAGCAAGACGCTCCAAGCATAGCACATAACGCATGAAGTGATGAAAATATAGTGGAACGAAAGACGAACTGATAAATGTTGATGGAGAAGGGGATGCATGGGGGCATCCCCAAGCTTGAGAGTTTGACACTCCTGAATCTTCTTTTATCATCTTCCCTCGCACACTTGAAAACTCCCTTCATACGCAACTCATCATAATCTGATTAGCGAGGTTAGTACCCACAATAAAATAATTTTTCTCTACTGTAAATAAGGACATTTTTGAAGAGCTACTGTTTCTCAAGATCGCCAAACAGTTTTTGCAAAGAAAAAGCAAGCTCAAGCTTTGCAAAACGAAGAAAAGGCAAATCAGGACAAAATCTGTGAAAAACAGACCCGCAGGTAGTAAAGATTTTTTTTACTTTCACTTCCCTTGTCATATGAGGCTATAAATGGCACAAAGCTTGAAAAGTAAAGAGACAATGATGTTGGTACAATAGTAAAAATCATCAAGACCACTAAAAACAGAAGAAAAACAAAAAGGAAAACCTAAATTCGTTGCGGGCTACCTCCCGAAAACGCTTTCTTTTATGCCTTTAAGCTAGGCATGATGCAAAAAGATCAAGTTGTATCAATTGAACCATCATCAAGATCATGAAAAAGCTCTTCAATAGTACAACCACTCTTAAGAGGTCTTTCAAATAAGGGTCTAATAAAGATACTTCTAGGGATAAAAGCAAAAGGCGAAAGATCAATTGGAGTTTCATTTATTCTATTAAAGAGAGGTATCTCTTCCAAAGTCTTCACAGTTTCAACCCCTTTGGCAATAGATGGATTATTTTTGAAACGAGGAGCCTTTGGAACGTAAACGAACCTAGGTTCCTTCTTTTCCAGAGTTTCTACCTTTTTGGTTTTCATTGAGGAGAAAGTAGTTCCTAGAGTGTCAATGATTTCCTCAATCTTATCAATCCTAGAAGGATCCAGGTCATGAGATTTGATGGTCTCCAAGGTTTTGAAAATTTAATTCATGGAGCTATCGATTCTATTCAAATTCCCTTGAATCCTACGATCCAACTCACTTATCTTATTAATGCTTGGCATCTCTAGCTCTATCTTTTCAAGTTTTTTCATAATGTGAGCTAGGGTAATGTCCTCTTTAATGCTAGCAACAGGGGGGTTTCCAACAAGATTTTCCATAATATTAAAATCTTCCCAAACTGGGACTTCTAGGAAATTCCTATTGATAGCAGTATTTAGAATAAACCTATTCCAAGAAGTAATTCCAACATAAAAGTTTCTAAGCAGGATAGTAGTGGATTGCTTCTTGGTGGCTTTCTTTTGAGAATCATTAATTCTGTACCAGGCATCTTTCAGACATTCACCACCTCTTTGTTTAAAGGTGAGCACTTCTGCTTCACAAAAGGCAAAAGGCCCAGACATAATGACAACTACTAGCAAGGTAACTATTTTTTGGATTTTTGATAAAGGACACTAAAGCAAAAACTGAAAGGTAAACTAACAAGACTGAAAGGCAAAGATAAAAGATAGTGTGCAACTCCCCTATCTTGAAGAGTGGAGTCCTCGGCAATGGCGCCAGAAATTAGCTTTGATGGCTTCTCGCCCCTCGTTGGTTACCCAAAGTGGAAGGTTGAGATGTAGACAACAGCAAATTTCCCTCGGTGAAGATACCAAGGTTTGTCTCCAGTAGGACTCCGACAACGACAGGAAGGTGACAACGGCGCTAGCAATTAGGCGGTTGACGTGGACCTGCACACACAACAGATACCTTTGCTCCCAACGAGTTTAGAGAGGTTGTCAATCCCTCCTGCCTTGTTGTTTACAAAGGATCAAACGCACGGGATAATAATGATAGGAATAGCAACAGAAAAGGAAAGAAAGCAGAAAATAAATAACGGGTGTAAACAGTGTTGGAAATATGGACCGGGGTCCCATGATGTTCACTAGTGATGTCTCTCTCCCAAAAGACGATAAAATAACCATGCGAGGTAAACAAATTACAGCTGGGCAATTGACAGGATTATGTGCGCCAACCAATGCTAACTATGCTATAAAGAAAGGAAGAGGCTCAAAAGCATGGGCGGTACGCCAAGACAAGTAGATCGAAATCCATCTGCATCTACCTACTAATCATCCACCTTGAGATATCTATCCAGAACATCTCGCTGGTATTAAGTTGCGAATCCCACCCAAAGTGTAAACTCAAAGCAACGGACAACTGCATTAAAGAACTTTGCGTAAAGTAAACAATCCTTGCACCCGCAAGGACAAGCACCGTTGTTTTCTCCCTTGTGGCAACAACACATCCCCTAGACTCATGTTTCTGTCACTCAAGCTACTCATCAGGGGGCATGAACCCACAATCATGCATAACGCTCCCTCTTGGAGTTACTACATACTACTTGGCCAAAGCAATAAACAGCAACAGAGAACATGCAAGAATTACTCAAGAACATAAATATAAAAAATGAGAATCAAATATATTACTCAATCACAATCTGAACATAGTCTCATAATCCATCAGATCCCAGCAAACTCAACATAGCAACAACAGAAAGATTACATATGTGCCTCAATAATGTAGGGCAGCTCACGAGGTCTAAACCATGAAGAACAAAGAGGGGAGGAGAACATCACATAGCTACTGATCATGGACCCATGGTCAAAAGTGGACTACTCACGGTTCATCCGGGAAGCATCCATGGTGGTGGAGAAGCTCTCGGAGGTGGTTCCTCCCTCTGACAGGGTGCCGGGAAGAGGGCTCCTGGTGCTCCCGATCTTGGAAGCGTAGCGGCGGCGGAACAGAGGAGAGATCACGAAAAATGGTTCTGTCCTCGAGGGCTTCGGGACGAGAGGGATATATAGGCGAAGGGGGGCAGCCAGAGGTGGACCAGGGGCCCCAGGCTCCCCCTGGCGCGGCCTAGGGGGTGGCCGCGCCAGGTGGCCGCCTGGGCCACCCCTGGTTCCCTTCTGGCCCCACTTGGGCTCTTCCCGAAGCTTCATGTACGCTGATTTTTCCTACATTTTTCCCGGAATTTTTCTGGCACTTTAAGTAATGGGAAAACCTGAAATACAAAAACAGCAGAAAACAGGAACTTGCACTAGGGTGCACTGAATTAATAGGTTAGTCCAAATATGATCAAAAGTGTATGGAAGTGCATCAATATCATAGCAATATCACACAAAAGATGCATGGAGCAAGCAGAAATTATAGATACGTTTTGTACATATCAGGTGTAGGGATTGACATGCAACATGAGGATGCACAAAGATCTATAAGTGTATGAAAGACCTCCAATGGAACTAGTGGGGGTGCATCCAACTTGCTTGCTCATGAAGACCTAGAGCTCTTTTGAGGAGGCTCATCCTTGGAATATGCAAGCCAAGTTCTATAGTGTAAGGATCCCCACATAGTTATGCTTGATTGATATGAAAACTCTCTACAAGTGCTACTTTGAAGCACAAGTGTGGAATAAAGGATAGTAGTGTTGCCCCCTCTCTCTCTTTTTTATTCGTTTTTCTTTTTCACCTTTTTTGTATTTTTTGATTTTGGGTGGTCTCCATGGCTCTATATTCTCTCTTTTTTTCGTCCTCTTTGGGATCCTTTTTAGTATTTCGTCCACTTTGGGATCTTTTATTCCTTTCCTCACTATAGGGGAAACACTCTGTAAGAACATCAACACACTTTTATTTACTTACAACTCTGAATAAAAAAGTAATGACTCTATATGAATGCCTCTGCCAGTGTAGTAGTATGTGTAATGAATAGCGGGCAAAGCCCAACTACTTTCAGTCTATGAGATCATGCAATGCAATATGACAATGAAGGATAAGTCATATGAAAATGAAGAACGATGGATGTTGCATGGCAATGTATCTCGGAATGGCTATGGAAATACCATGATAGGTAGGTATGGTGGCTGTTTTGAGGAAGATATAATGAGGTTTATGATGACAGATGTAACAGCCCGAAAATTCCATCCTAATAAAGAATTTTGTTGATTGCTAGAATTTGTTTGAAGTTTTTGCTTCGCCGATTTATTAATTGGTGATTATATTTGCCCCTCCTTCTCGTATCAACATGCGTGTTCGGACCCCGACCACATGGCACACGACCTTTTGCGGCACCGGGTTTCACCTGAGCACCGTGGCAACGTCCGACACAAGACCAGCCATTGCCATCGGAACGAAAACCCCCGTTTATTTAATAAATGGATTATTTTATTGGGCGACAGAAAATTTTCTCGGAACGGTATCGAAGTAAGGTAGAGGTGACCGGCTCGCCGTGCTGAGCGCGTGGTTCAAAGTTTCGTCCGAATCGGAGGTAGGACGGAGCCTGTGCGGTCATAAACGTGTAACGTAGGAGCGGGTATAAAATTAGGGGTATTTTCGTCATCCGCCAGACCAACTACCCTAGATAAGGACCCCTCACCTTCCCCCATAGCATTAGGTTTCCCTCCTTGGAAAATTGCAGCCACCCCCCTAGTTTCCCCCAAATCTGCTCCACATCCCTCCTCCTACCCGGAACCCTAGGTCCCAATCCATTACAATCGTTCGATCACGGGATCAACGCATCTGGTGAAGCCATGTCGCCTCCCAGGCCAGCTAGACCGATCCGGGGCCCGCAGGGCCAGATCTGGGCCTGGAGGCCCGCGCGCCCGCCGCTGTCACCGCCGCCGCGCTGACCAACTCCGGCCGGCTACCGCGTGTTGCAGCCCTCCAGTGAGCTCCCTCCGCATCAACCGCGGCCCGCTCCTCTCCCCTCTCCTCACCCTTATCCCTCACCTCCTCGCCTTCCTCCATCGCCGCAGGAGCCGCCCGTGGAGGTTGCGCCGCCGCCGCGCCATGGATGACCGCACGAGGAGTCGCGCTGCCCCGGGGCGCCACCCCTCTCTTGGATCCGCATCGATTGCGGCCCGTGTTCTGTTCCTCGACCCCGCGCCGCCCCAATCTCGCCGGAGCCGCGCCCCTCGCCGGAGAAGATCGTCGGTCGCCGGCACCCCAATACGGGATCGGGGCCGATCCCGATCCAGCCGCCAGCCTCCAACGCGCCATGGGTGGGCCGACTTCACCCCGAGGCCCACCACCTCATCCGCGGCCCAGCGCGACCGCGTGGCCCGTGGCCTCCTCTCGCCCATGGGCGAAGCCCCTCTATGCTCTGCCCACCCCCGTTCCTGGGCCAAGCCTAGCAAGGTGAGGACGCCCCCTTTCCTTTTTTTGTTCTGTTCTGTTGGGCTTGGCCCATGCTCTATGTATTGTATGTGTGCGCTACTTAGCTATTAGGTTCTCACCCTGTTGGTCCCAGCAGGAGCAGATTCAGCCCGTGGAGGCTTATTTTTTTTTTGGGCTTATTATTTTTGGCAGATTATATTGTATTTTGGCGATGCTCGTATCTTTTCACCTGTTTGTCGGATCGCGACGCTTTCTACATGAAAGTTGCTCTGTTTTGCATGTAGATTAATAGGATGCTGCTCTTTTCCATGTTTAGACTTGTCTATATACTGCTTCACTTCTATTTGCATCGTATGCCACCGAAAATGTAATAGGTCGTAACTTTTTAACTGTTTCTCCGATTAAAATGTTTCTTACATGTAACTTGACTAGAATTTCCTCGAAATTGTGAATATGCTGCTCTTGCTTGATAATAAAAATAATAAAATTATGTTTAGGCAAAACAATACCAAAAGCTATTATTTTTGTGGGGTACTTAGTATATGCATTGCTTAGGGCTTTCCCCCACTTAACTTGACTAGCATAGATAGTTTAATTATGCTTCACCTTTTTCCATGCTTGTGTGATATGCCATGATTGTGTGAGATGCCATGTTAACAACCTTTGCTCATGTTGTGTAGCTAAGCAACTTTAACTGATGATAAATGTGCGGTATCGTCGTGTGTGACCGATACTTCACTTAACCTATTAGTAACCTCTCTCGATGGTAGATGCGATACCGTAGCGCATTTTCTCGTGTTTCCTTCTTGTTCCTTGATTGCTTGTGATTGCTTCGTACTAATAGATGCTTGCTCGTCAATTGCTTTTCCAGTGTTTCCTTCTTGTGTCCTTCCGTGGGTACTCTCGGAGACGATGCGAGTTTGGGATCGACTACACCTTCAGAATCGTCTTCTCATCAGGTAAGGGGGAACATATATCATGCTTATAACTTTTAACTCACTTGTCCCTAGGTATAGGATAGAACGATTGCTTGATCCTACCACTTCATATTTATTCCTCTGAAATAGACCCAAACAACCATGTCCCCCACATCCTAGCAAACCTTTGTTTAGCTATGTACCTAGCTTGCTTAACCACTGCTTAGAATGCATGCTTCGGCTGCTATCATGTTATCCTGTTACTCCTTAGATTGGGCTATCACACTATTTATACTATTGTGGATGATGTGATTATTATAATGTTGACTATACTCGACAAAGGATGGAAGGTCCAGGCTATCCGGCCCCGATGCTTTGTTCCATTCGAGTCACCTAGGATCTGAGTTCCGGGTATTGTGTCTCTTGACGAGCGTGCCTAACCGCGTGTGGGATGGTATGGGGTCCCCTCTTCTTACCTACCTAGCTCCAAACATTTCTAGTGGTGGCCCAAGCTGATTTACCATTTGAAAACTGTGTGCGTAACTGGTCTGCAGCCAATGGATTTAAAATAACCTGGGCCAGTTGGATGGTATATCCTATGGGTCCAACCTATTCGGCTGAGGACCCGGCCCCGGGATGGGTGATCCGGCAATCCTAACCTACGACAGATGGTAGAGACCAGTTCGAGAGCGCGGGCGACTTTTGAAGTGGACGTCGACTCATCGGGGGCCACCCGGATTTGTGCGTTGTTAGATAGAGGGATCTGTCGTTTCGGATCTCTCGGAACTAAATCATAAAATGGTTCCCTGTGATGGGTAGCACCAGAGAGAGAGGGGCGTGCATGTGGAGCCTTGTAATGGGCAGTTGGTACACCCCTGCAGGGTTAAATCTTTTCGAGAAGCCGTGTCCACAGTTATGGACGACTTAAGACCTACTCCTTGTTCATAGACAACGACAACTGAGATAATCCTAATAACTTGGTCAATGTGTGTGTGCCTTGACTGCTTCTTCGTCGGGAGGACAAGGATAGGATATGTGTTATGTTTGCGTAAGTAGCCGATAGCAAGACTTGTTGGATGCGATTCCTCTTCGAATGCTTGGCTCCTCATCTTACTATAGATCGTTAGCCACTCATATATTGCTAGTGCGGATGCAACCTCACCACTACCCCCATCTTACTATGAGAAGTTAGTTACAAGACTTGTTGATATAGCTCACCCCCTTCTTCTCTCTTTTATATACGTTATGCAAACGATCGTGGACTATATAGGAGCTCAACGACCCTTCTTCTGGACGCCTTCGTAGAGACTCGACGACGACTAGTTAGGCGGATCCCGGCGGAGAGCCTGGACTCGTGTGGACGTGTGAATGGTGTGTTTTACCTTTGGCACTAGGCATTTGACTGTAGTATGTACTCAGACATATATCTTCCGCTGATGTAATGTATTATGGCAGTTGTATGCCAATTGTATGAGATGTTGTATCCTTGTAGCTGTAATGTTGTGATATCATGTTGGAAATCTGGGGCATATGGCATTGTCATATGTCGCGGTGGGACTGATATATGCTTCGTCCCCGGATCTGGATGGAAACATCTAGATCTGGAACAATAACGCATATCGGGCCTTACAACTTGGTATCAGAGTCTTACTAATCGTAGGATCCCTTTTCTGGTCGAAGTTGAGTCTAGGAAAAACTATTTTATAGTTACTAAGTTAGTAATCGGAGAGTAGGAATCTTTTTACTCCTTACCCTTGCTCTGGTCAGGACAAGTGAGGTAAGTGTTTTTACTCTCGTCTCATCCCATTTCAAACTCTAGGATCTCGAGTGTGTGGAGTTTCAGAATAGTTACAATGCCTTGCTTGCAGCGTATTGTCTCAATTCCGATCTTAGGTTTGGGATATCTGGTAGTAGCTTTAGATTTCCAACTCTGGTGTACATCTTGGTCATTACTTTCCCTCCATCGTCTTGCCTAGTGTCTTCACGATCATGAGTGGGAACACTATCCTTTTGATTCAGATCTCTTTTTCGTTCTTCCTCTTGGTCTCCCGATGTTTTCGTTCTTCGATGTCGACATCTCTCTGCGAAAAGTTTTCTCAACGGAAGTTCGTCGTCGACATGGAGCAGATTCCCTTGTTGGTGGTTCTGAATAAGTCGTCTCTTTTCTCTCCCCCCTCTCCCCCGGATCGTCCTGGATCTCGGGACGAGATCCCTTGTTGGTCATGTTGTATTGTAACAGCCCGGAAATTCAATCCTAATTAAAAAAAATGTTGCTTTATTTTGTTGATTGCTAGAATTTGTGTGTAGTTTTTGCTTCGTCGATTTATTAATTGGTGATTATATTTCCCCCTCCTTCTCGTATCAGCATGCGTGTCCGGACCTCGACCACATGGCACACGACCTTTTGCGGCACCAGGTTTCACCTGAGCACCATCGCAACGTCTGGCACAAGACCAGCCATCGCCATCGGAACGAAAACCCCCGTTTATTTAATAAACGGATTATTTTAGTGGGCGCCGGAAAAAGTTCTCGGAACGGTATCGAAGTAAGGTAGAGGTCACCGGCTCGCCGTGCTGAGTGCGTGGTTGGAGGTTTTGTCCGAATCGGAGGTCGGACGGAGCCTGTGCGGTCAAACGTGTAACATAGGAGCGGGTATAAAATTAGGGGTATTTTCGTCATCCGCCATACGAACTACCCTATATAAGGATCCCTCAGATTCCCCCATAGCATTAGGGTTTCCCTCCCTAGAAAATTGCAGCCACCCCCCTTCCCCCAAATCTGCTCCACAACCCTCCTCCTACTCGAAACCCTAGGTCCCAAGCCATTACAACTGTTGGATCGCGGGATCAACGCATCTGGTTAAGACACGTCGCCTCCCAGGCCAGCCAGCCCGATCCGGGCCCCACAGGGCCAGATCTAGGCCTGGAGGCCCGTGCACCCGACGCTGTCACCGCCGCTGCGCCGACCAATTCCGGCTGGCCGCCGCGCGCTGCAGACTTCCGGTGAGCTCCCTCCGCACCGTTCGCGGCCCGCTCCTCTCCACCTCTTCTCACCCTTCTCCCTCACCTCCTCGCCTTCCTCCCTCGCCGCAGGAGCCACCCATGGAGGTTGCGCCACCGCCACGCCATGGATGGCCGGACGAGGAGCCGTGCTGCCCCGGGGCGCCACCCCTCGCCTGGACCAGCATCGACGACGACCCACGTCCTGTTCCTCGACCCCGCGCCGCCCCCAAGTCTCGCCGAAACCGCACCCCTCACCGGAGAAGACCGCCGGTCGCCGCCACCCCAGTACGGGATCAAGGCCGATCCCGATCCAGTCGCCAGCCTCCAACGCGCCATGGGTGGGCCAGACTCTCCCCGAGGCCCACCACCTCGTCCGCGGCCTAGCGCGACCGCGTGGCCGGTGACCTCCTCTCGCCCACGGGCGAAGCCCCTCTATGCTCCGCCCACCCCCTTTCCTGGGCTGAGCCCAGCAAGCTGAGGACGCCCCCTTTCCTTTTTTTGTTCTCTTCTGTTGGGCTTGGCCCATGCTCTATGTATTGCATGTGTGCGATACTTAGCTATTAGGTGCTCGCCCTATTGGGCCCAACAGGAGTAGATTCAACCCGTGGAGGCTTATTTATTTTTCTGTGCTTATTATTTTTGGCAGATTATATTGTATTTTGGCGATGCCCGTATTTTCACCCGTTTGTCGGACCGCGACGCTTTCTACCTGAAAGTTGCTCTGTTTTGCGTGTAGATAAATAAGATGTTGCTCCTTACCATGTTTAGATTTGTCTACATACTGTTTCACTGCTACTTACATCGCATGCCACCGTAAATGTAATAGGCCGTAAATTTTTAACCGTTGCTCTGATTAAAATGTTTCTTACATGTAACTTGACTAGAATTTCATCTAAATTGTGAATATGCTACTCTTTCCTGCTAATAAAAACAATAAAATTATGTCTAGGGAAAAATAGTACCAAAAGCGATTATTTTCGTGGGGTACTTAGTATATGCATTGCTTAGGGCTTTACCCCACTTACCTTGACTAGCATAGATAGTTTAGTTATGCTTCACCTTTTGCCATGCTTGTGTGATATGCCATGCTTGTGTGAGATGCCATGTTAACAACCTTTTCTCATGTTGTGTAGCTAAACAATTTTAACCGATGATAAATGTGCGGTATCGTCGTGTGTGACCGATAATTCACTTAACCTGTTAGTAACCGCTCTCAACGGTAGATGCGATATCGTAGCGCATTGTCTTGTGTTGCCTTCTTATTCCTTGATTTCTTGTGATTGCTTCGTAGTAATAGATGCTTGCTCGTCGATTGCTTTTCCAATGTTTCCTTCTTGTGTGCTTCCGCGTGTACTCTCGGAGACGATGCGAGTTTGTGATCGACTACACCTTCGGAATCGTCTTATCAGGTAAGGGGGAGCATATATCATGCTTATAACTTTCAGCTCACTTGTGCCTAGGTATAGGATAGAACGATTGCTTGATCCTACCACCTCATATTTATGCCTCTGAAATAAACCCAAACAGCCATGTCCCCCACATCCCAACAAACCTTTGTTTGGCTATGTACCTTGCTCGCTTAACCACTGCTTAGTATGCATGCTTAGGCTGCTATCCTGTTATCCTGTTACTCCTTAAATTGGGCTATCACACTATTTATATTATTGTGGATGATGTGATTATTATAATGTTGACCATACTCGACGAAGGATGGAAGGTCCAGGCTATCCGGCCCCGATGCTTTGTTCCATTCGAGTCACCTAGGATCCGAGTTCCGGGTATTGTGTCTCTTGACGAGCGTGCCTAACCGCATGTGGGATGCTATGGGGTCCCCTCTTCTTACCGACCTAGCTCCAAACATTTCTAGTGGTGGCCTAAGCCGATTTACCATTTGAAAATGTGTGCGTAACTGGTCTGCAGCTGTCGAGGGGGTAGCCCCACGACTCCTGCATGTGAGGATACCTGGTGAATACAAGGACAAGAGGCCCGCTGGAAGCTTCAACAGGCCCATGACTGGCCCGCTCCAAGCACCGACGTAGGAGTCCGTGATCAATATGGAAGTCACGACTTGGCGTTTAAGGCAAGGATAGAATTAGGTAAACAATCTGTAAACCTGAGACGGACTCTCCGAGACCTAGCCTAGTATATAAAGGCTGGGAGGGGGGACGTCTTAGGACATCCAATCTACAATCATCACCTCTAGTCTTGCGCGAACTCGCCTAGACTCCCACTTTAATCGCCCCCTCGCATAATATTATCGAGCAGGAAGTGCTTCTCCTGTTAGCCGACGAGTATCGCCAACCTGTTCTCTCTATGATCTAACCCAGGGTCCCTGACCATGGGATTTGCCGAGGCTGATCCTCGTCAATTGGCGCCGACCGTGGGGACTTCACAGGTTGGAATCACGATCTCGGCGGCCCCTTCATCAGCATCCATCAAGTTGATGACCCCCCAAGCACTCGACGACCCCATGGCTCGAGCAGATTCCAATCTATTCGGGGCCCTCGGTTTCGTGGCTCACCTTTTGACCCTGCGACCAGCCTTCTCCGACCTGCGCGCTGGCATCAACCTGACCTTCGGCGGGTACCAGATCTAGTCAACCATTGGGGCACTCTTCGCCTCGCAGATCGCGCTCGAGCACCCGCGGCGATCAGCGTAACAACCAAAAACGGAGCAACCGCCCACACGGCAACTCCGCGAGTCAGCCGCGACTCCCACCCCAACACCAAGCTCTGCATCACTCGCGACTGCTCGGTTGGACTGCCAACATGGAAAAAACACACCACAGAAGCGACTGGACTAGCAACCAGGGCACCATTCCAGGTGTTCATGGCAGACACTCGCGAGCCAACCTCAGACGACAAAGGCCAGGACGACGACCCGAGAAGTCATAGAGACGCACGCTCCAACAGCAAAAGCAGCGACCCTAGCAATACTGGACAGATCAACGTCACCCTCGGAGAACCAGGAACCATACCAAGAAAAGAATTCAAAAGACAGGAGAAAATCAACTACCAGAACGACGAGCCGAAGAGCAGCAGGCGTCACATACCAGAAGCGGCAAAAGATGACTGTACCATAGAAAAAATATACCTGTCGAAAGAAGCAATCGCCAGAGTAAAAAACGCAGTAAAGCACGGAAAGCTACTCCCAGAGAACACAACCCACGACGAGCTCAGAGCATACAACAAGCTGGCGAGCGACATCACCAAGAAAACAAGACAGCAGCGACTGGAGCTGGAGAAGCAAGGAAAAATCGCCATTGACTCGAGAACCAACCGCAAAGCACTTCCCGAAAGTGACTCCTCCGACCACGGCTCCTGTCGTGGGAAAGTCACGGCAGATGTCCGTAGAGTCGGACTTATCGCAGGACCTTTGCTGTGAGGCGATTTCGACGAGAGAGTCGACATAGGAACAGGACTCGACGAGTTACCCAGGTTCGGCCCTGACGGTGCGGTAAAGACCTACTCCAGCTTTTTGACTATAGGGGGATCGACTCCTCAATAGGAAGAGTCGATCGTATCGATTACAGTGATGATGTTTCGCCGGCTTAGTCTCGTGGAGATCTACGCACTGGAGCGAGTTGTCTAAACCCGGCTTGATGTAAGTTATCCTCTGGCTCCCGTGGTCCGCGGCTTATAAAGGCGCCGGGTCCCGGGATTCCTAGAGTCCGACTCCTACACGATGTGGAGTTCTATTCTACTTTACAAGTTTTCTACGTGCTATACAAGGTAAGTCGAATTCCTTCTAGGGCTTCAATCTTCACGCTTGGCACGTCAGACTCCTCGTCGGGTCTTCTTTATGGGCCTCCATATGTAAGTCGGCCCGGAGATTGTTAATGCCGGGTCTATGGGCTTGATCCACCACCCCCCCCCCCCCCCGACATTAGGCCCCAGGATTGTTGTGATGCTTTATTCTTCACAACAATATTTTTCCTGTCTTCTTCATTGCCACCGGCTCTTCGTGGATCAAGGGCCGTCTTTATTCTTGACGTTGATTGGGAGTCGGAGTCATCTCTCTTCAATCTTGCTTCAATTCCTTGATCTCCATGGAGCCGGCTCTTCTGATAGAGTCGAATCGGCTATCATCTGATGCTTTACTAGAAGTCGACACCTAACTCTTTTAAGCTTGCCATTTCCTTTTTCTTGAAGATTTCTCCTTTGACCTTTGGTCAAAGATTCGATTTAGTTTTTATGATCACACTGCCCGAAACTCCAGCTAAAGGCATTGATGTTTGTAGTGGGAATCGAGGAGTCTTTTCATAAATGCCATCTACCATGGGTAGTTATGCTCGTTTATTGTGGCATTAATGGACTTTCTCCATGAATCTATTATAAATATCCCTTGGATAGCTTGATATTTCAAGTGCATCCTATCCTCTTCTTCCTCTTCCTATTTTCTCCATGGCCCCTAAGCTAGAGACCTCTTCGCCTTTGGCATCCAATGAGCCTGATCCTCGTGCAAGTACTCGAGGTCGCGGCCGTGGTCGTGGTCGTGTCCGTGGTAGAGGTCGTGGTCGTGGCAGAGGTAGGGGAAGAAGTGCTCGTGCTGCCTGTCCTTCTGAATCTCCCCCTTCTTCTCCTGAGAGGAATGAATGCTTGGTTCATATCCGGACGATTCGTCGTTGGATCAAACTTCCTGAGTCTTTTTCACAACTTGTGTTTGACTCATCGCCTTCGGGCCTTTGGCTCCGATCTGATGGATGTCCTCATGGGCCTATCTGGGTGAAAGTTAGTTTTTCTAACCAAGGCACCATGTTTTTTGAGAAAGGTTGGAAAACTTTTCTCCGCTCCAGGAATATTTCTCGAGGGGACACTATTATCTTCAAATTTGATGGTGAAGACACCTTGTCAGCTGGGATCTTTGACTCGGATGGCGACAGAGCCTGCTGTTGTGTGGAGAGTTCCAGCGATGAAGAGCTCCTTAGTGAAGAAGAAGCTTCAACAGGGGATGAAGCCGACTCTAAAGAAAGTGCCTGAAGCTGTGGGTTTTTATTTTTAGTAGTAGTTTTCCGTGTTTGGTCTTTTGCTTGTAAGGTTGCCTCCTTTGATGTAAGACCCAGTTGGTTTGATGAATGAAATCTATGAACTTTTTGTTGAGTCCATGAGTTTATGAGTCGGTTTCTATTCCTGACTTGAAATGCTTTCTCGGAGTGTATGAGAGCCGACCACTTATGATAGTGTATGTACCTATAGCCCCCTGAGTCGATTGTAGTATCTCTTTAATCGACTCATAAGTCAGATCGACTTATAACCCCCATGAGATGGTATGGTCATGTTTATATGCCATACTGGGTCATCAAAGAAGAATTTGTGTTTATGACACTTGCTTCGAAATAGTGTAGCCCCCAAGTGTCGGGTTGTCTTGCCTGCAACAACCTGGGACTTACAATTTCTGGCATACATGTTTTGAAGTGTTACTCCCCAAGAGTCGGTATATTCAGCTGGATGATGTACCGAGTCTTCTTTTTGAGAAGAAACCTTGAAGTGTCGTCCCCATGAGTCGGTGTGTGCAGCTGTGTGCAATGCCGAGTCACATAGGTTTTATCTTTGAATTTTCCAAGTCACATGGGCATGACACGATGGGTTTTATTCCCAGTTTCCAAATAAGTCGGCGAGGGCCAGTTCGACGAATGTCGATATGTATACTTATGGCGAGAGCCGTCACGACCGACGTCAACTTTAGATGTTTGGCGATAGCCGTTGCGACCTAAGTCGACTTTATATATGCAGAAGATGCAATGAAAAAGGTGTATTTCCCATGAGTCGATATGAGTGTCTTTTGTGCCATGCCGATTCACATGGGTTAATTTTATATATCTATTGGAAAAAGAATATGTGATGATGCTAATGTATGCAAAAAAAGAAAATATAAAGGCTCATATAGAAGTCGACTCCGGATTCATCTTTTCCTCATCTTCTCATTGTTGAGAAGAATTTTGGGTTATCCATGAGTCAGAACTCCTCTGTATGCCGTCTCATATTGATCAGCGTTTTTCCGTTTGCTTTGGAACTTCTTCTTGAGAGTTTCTAGCCGGGTTTCGCGTATGTAGATCGTATGAGCATAAGCTACAGGCCAAGGCGTGTTTTTCCATTTCATGTATATGCCGGGATTTCTTCGGATAAGAGTCGATATGTGACATCGAGCCCCCCTACTGCCCCTGAATAAGCTTATACACAATTATTTTTACATATATATGCCGAGTTTTCGAATAAAGAGTCAATGATTGTCATCGAACTCCCCGATTCCCCTGAATAAGCAATATACATGCTCAGTACCAATAGAGGGGTCGATCAAGCCCCCGGGTCTCTGAGATATAAAAATAATGCAATGTATGCAAATGTATGATGCAATTTCTTTTAAATGCCATGAAACAAAAAGTAAAGTAGAGTTTGGTATGGCAGTAGCCGTTTGCGACTGAAGTCGACTTAGTTGTATGTGGCGAGAGCCAGCGCGACATAACTCGACTTATGTATATTTTGATGGCACGACCAATGTCGGCTTATAAATATATATTGTGGCGAAAGCCAGTGCGACGTATGTCGACTTGATGAAGCGTACAGTAATGTTCTTGTTTCTACTCAAGTGTAATATGGACGGAGTTGTGAGATGTTCCACGGCCTGGGAGTCTCCTCCATGCTTGTGTGCGTGTTCGCTTTCTCTCGTATATCCACTAGGTAGTAGGATCCGTTGAACAGGTTTTTGCTGACCACAAACGGTCCTTCCCATGGAGAGGATAACTTGTGCATTCCATCTCTTTTCTGTATGAGTCGGAGCGCCAAATCATCTTCCTGGAAAGTCCGACTTTTGATGCGACGACTATGGTAGCGTCGTAGTGTTGGATATGTGCCCTAGAGACAAATTAATAAAGATATTTGTCACATATCCGTTTTGTTCATAATACGTTTTATACTGTGCTATAACTGTATTACTTGGAAATACTAATACAGGTGTAGTATAAAACATGGTCCGTAGTTTAACTCGGGTAAACTATCTCATTGGGCAATTGATTGATCAAGCTTTCCTGATCATGGAGACACTTAAGTCCATTGACAATGAGGTCATATCGTTAAGGGGAATGATGTGATGGACGTACACCCACCTAAAGTATTGCAATGTGATCGAGTCACATAGTTCAGCGTTGCTATGACTTTGTAACGTATGGCTTAGTCCTTAGACCATAACGATCATACGTAATTGTCATCTATGAGGAGACTTTGATTTGTATCCCACCGCCTGACTGAAATATGTTGGCTATAAACGGTGCACTTTGGGTATTCCAAAATAGATGGTTGATGAATATGTTAATAGATCAGAGCGGGATTTGTCAGTCCTTGTGACAGGACAGGTACTCTGGGCCCACTCGGTGATATTGCATCAACACCTTGCAAGGACGTGACTAGGTCACAAGAGATGCAATGATCATGGACGAGAGAAGTTGTTTGTTGTGAACGAGATGTGAACACGGTATGTAGCATACCGACGATCAAACCTCGGACAAACAAAGTACCGCAGCACAAAGGGATTGCGTCGTATCGTTAACGGTTTCCAAAAGTGATCGAAGTTCATTCGATGGAAGCGCAGGGGCTGTCAAGGATTGTAACCAGGTCCAACTCACTAGTCATTGGTCAATGAGAAGAGTCTCGACCATGTCTTCTGCTTCCCGGACCGTTAGGGTGTTACACTTAAGGGCAATCGATGCATAGGACAGTTACGGGATCAATCGGTGAAACAGGAGGAATCACAGGAATAGTTCCGGAGGAGGACGGAATGGTTTCCGGACATTTTGAATAGTTCAAAATAAAGTTTAATTGTTTTAATAATGTTTTATTATTTAATTATCTGAATTAAATATTTAAAACATATTAAATAAATTTAAAAAATGGGAAAAAGGCTAAATGGGCCCATGGGGCCCATTAAGGGAGGAGGGGGTCTCCCCCCTTGGGCTTGGCGCCAAGGGTGGGGCCCACCACCCCCCTTGGCCGGCGCACTCCCCCCCGTTGGGAGTTTAGTCCCACATGGGGGAGGGGAGGAGGATGGCACCCCCCTTGGCCTATATAAGGAGGGGTAGACCCCCCTTTTTCCAACACACCAATATCTCCTTCTTCCTCCTTCTCCTTCCCGGAAGTGGACTCCCCTTGTTTGGAGTCTGCACCTGGATTGGAGTTCTCCACCATAAGGCAGGCCGTCGTTCTGCTGGAGTCGGGATCCATAGTCGTCTTTCTTCCGCTGCTCGCCTGGTTCGGGGCCCGGGAGGAACCTCGATTGTACCGTACGTGTATAATCTCTTTGAGGCACTACACCTGTGGTGCTACTTTGTCGCTGGAGGTTTACCGGGAGTCATCCTTGCCGGTGGTGGTCTTCTAGACGACAGGGAGGTCGTAGTTCCGAGTCTACGCCAGCCACGTTTGTAAGAACGTTTCCCTCTTTCGTTCTTCAAAGGTATGAACACCGATTCCCTCCGTTACTTTACATCGCCATAGCATAGATCTTGGGTTCGGGTACCGTAGGTATGAAAAATTTGTGTTTTCTGCCCCGTATCCCAACAGTGGTATCATGAGCTAGCTATGCGTAGATGTATTGTACGGATAGAACACATCTAGGATGTGGGCATCGAATCTTCATTCGTTGCCCTCCCACGTGTACTCATTTAGCGTTGCGGCAATGTTTGATGAAGCGACCCCCGACCGACCTTACGCGTTTACGCGAGACTGGTTCCACACTTGACATATGGCTTGTACCATATAAAGTGGTTGGGGGGTGTCTGCCTCTCTGCATTAGCGATGCGAAGATGTTTGGAACGGAGGGCCCCGACAGGGGTGTAATAGAGACGGATGGGAGATGGTGTTGTGGCATGTTTTTCGCAGGATAGAAACGGTTCTCTCTCTCGAAACCCCTAGCAGCCACGTGAAACTTGCACAAGCTAAAGTAGAAAGGCGTTTAACTTTTCTTTGCATGAAGGGGGATCATAGGTTGTATGATTTACAGTTTTACTTCCTGTTTTATGCTAGTATGCTAGATATATCGACGGTAGCACGAAACAGGACCATCTCTCACAATACCAACATTGTGTTCTCCCTTGGTGGGCACCTCCTGGAAGGTTCTCCCATATGGCTTGATGCTCCGTACATACCGGAGTTGTCCTACATATTCAACGGAGTTCGCATGAGGTTGGGTTCGGCAAGCCTGGCATATGCAGATATGGCCTTGCTGAACAGCTAACATCAAGGTTCGATTGGCAGGCTTGACGTATGTAGATGTGGGCCTGGAACACAAGAGACCGAAAGGTCGAGCACGAGTCACATGCCTGATGTGATTGGCTTAGAGGCCTACCTGGTTCGCATACTGATGGCCGTGACGATCGGGGGAGGTATGGGGGCTGGGATTGTGTAATCACTTAGTTAAATTGAGAGGTGTTTATCTAATTGGGAGCTTTCTAGAATTTTGAGATTAAATTGAAGCTCCACATTATGAACAAAAGTCTAAATATGTATACTTGTGAATCAACCTTGTAGATGGCAGCACCTCGCCCCTCGTTCAACTTAGGATCATTCCTAGAGAAAGATAAGCTAAAAACAGATGGGACAAACTTCACCAACTGGTTCCGCACCCTGAGGATTCTCCTCGTTCCCCTCAAGATGGCATACGTACTAGAGGGCGCGTTAGGTGACGCACCAGCAGATGATGCCTATCAGGATGAGAAGAATGTATATCTCTCCAGGACTGATGATTACAACCTTGTCCAGAGTGTCATGCTCTACTCCATGGAGGCTGAGCTGCAGAAACGCTTTGAGAGGATGGGTGCATATGAGATTATCAGCGACCTCAAGGCAGTCTTCGCACCTCAAGCCAGGGCTGAACGGTACGAGGCTTCTGAAGCCTTCTTCTCAGAAAAGATGGACGAGCACGGTAGCGTGAGTGAGCACGTAGTCAAAATGTCTGGCTACCTTCAGCGCTTGAATGCTCTGGAATGCCAGATTCCAGATGAACTTGCTGTTGATAGGGTGTTGCAGTCGCTTCCCCCTAGCTACAAAGGCTTTGTGCTAAACTACAACATGAAGGGGATGGCCAAAACCCCTTCTGAGTTGTTCGCCATGCTGAAGAGCGCCGAGGTTGAGATCAAGAAGGAGCACGCCGTCTTCATGGTCAACAAGACCACTGACTTCAAGAAATCAAGCAGGCGGGAGAAGGCCAAGAGAGGTGGCCCCAAGAGGGATGGCAAGTCAGTTGCCGCTCCTCCCAAGGCACCCAAGCCTAAACCCGGAGTGGAGTGCTTCTACTGCAAGGGTGAAGGTCACTGGAAACGCAACTTCCCCAAGTACCTAAAGGACAAGAAGGCTGGCTAGGTCGCCAAGAGAGACGAAGTTATATTTGATATACATATTGTTGATCTTCTCTTGACAAGCGCCGGGAACATATCCTGGATACTTGATACAGCATCTGTCGCTCATATTTCTAATTCCATTCAGGGACTAAGGAATAGGAGACGCTTGCTCAAGGATGAAGTGACGATGCGCGTGGGGAATGGCTGTCAAATTGAAGTCTTGGCGGTCGGCACGAAGCATCTTAGTCTCCCTTCGGGATTGGTTTTAGTTCTGAATAATTGCTACTATGTACCCGCGTTGAGTGTGAACATCGTTAGTGGCTCTTGCCTGAAGCGAGACCGCTATTCTTTTAAGTCTGATACAATTGGTTGTTCGATTTATAAGGATGAAATGTTTTATGTTCACGCACCGGAGTTGCATGGTTTATTCGTACTTGATCTCGATGGTGACGTGTGTCACATTAACAATATTGAGGCCAAAAGATTGAAGAATGATGAAGATCACATGAAGATGTGGCATTGCCGACTTGGTCATATTGGTATAAAGCGCACGGAGAAACTCCATAAGGATGGACTTCTTGAGTCATTGGATTTTGGATCCCTTGATACATGTGAACCATGCCTCATGGGAAAAATGACAAGGACTCCATTCAATGGGATAATGGAGCGTGCGGATGACTTGTTGGGGATCATACACACGGATGTATGTGGACCCATGAACGTCCCCACTCGCAATGGTCTTCGTTACTTCGTGACCTTTACTGATGACTTGAGTAGATATGGGTATATTTACTTGATGAAGCACAAGTCTGAAACCTTTGAAAAGTTCAAGGAATTTCAGAATGAGGTCGAAAATCAACTCGGAAAGAAAATCAAGCACCTTCGGTCGGATCGAGGTGGCGAGTATTTGAGTCACGAGTTTGGAAATCATCTAAAGTCTTGTGGCATAGTACCACATCTTACGCCGGCAGGAACACCTCAGAGAAACGGTGTGGCTGAGCGACGTAATCGAACCCTATTGGATAGCGTACGATCGATGATGTCTCATACTGATTTGCCTGTGTCATTCTGTGGGTATGCATTAGAAACTGCCGCTCATATTCTTAATAGGGCACCATCCAAATCCGTAAAGACAACACCATTTGAAGAATGGCATGGCACGAAACCTAAGTTGTATCACCTGAAGATTTGGGTTGTGAGGTTTATGTTGGGAAACTACAGCCTGAAAAACTTGAATCCAAGGCGGATAAGTGCATATTTGTGGGCTATCCCAAGGAAACTTGTGGATACACCTTCTACAACAAGTCTGACAGCAAAACGTTTGTTGCCAAGACGGGACACTTTCTTGAGAAGGAGTTTCTCGCGAAAGAGTTGAGTGGGAGGAAAATAGGCCTCGATGAAGTGACTGACCAATCACTCCAATTGGAAGAAACGACTACGGAAATTGTTCTGGAACCATCTTCCACAGGGGGAGCTGAAGAGAATGGCCACAACGACATTCATAACGATCATGACATTGATGATGATCATGATGAGAATGAAGAGGAACCTTTTATGCCCCGTAGGTCATCAAGAGTCCGTCAACCTACTGAGTTTTACGGACAGCTTGTGAATGCAATCTCGGCTAATGAGTCGGATGAACCTACAAGTTACAAAGAAGCAATGGAGGGACCCGAGTCTGAGAAATGGCTTGAAGCCATGAAATCCGAAATAGACTCCATGTACACCAACAAAGTATGGACTTTGGTGGATATTACCGAGGACCGCAAGGCCGTTGAGAATAAATGGATTTTCAAGAAAAAGACTGACGTAGACGGAAACGTATCTGTCTACAAAGCTCGACTTGTCGCGAAGGGGTTCCGACAAATTCAAGGAGTTGACTACGAGGAGACGTTCTCTCCTGTAGCGATGATAAAGTCTATTCGGATCCTACTAGCAATAGCTGCATATCATGATTACGAGATATGGCAGATGGATGTGAAAACTGCATTCCTAAATGGCAACATTGAGGAAGAGTTGTATATGATGCAACCATAGGGGTTTGTCGATCCAAGGAACGCTGGTAAGGTGTGCAAGCTTCAACGGTCCATCTATGGGTTGAAGCAAGCATCTCGGAGCTGGAATCTTCGATTTGATGAGGTCATTAAAGCTTTTGGATTTGTCCAAAACGTCGAAGAGTTCTGCGTCTATAAGAAACTGAGTGGGAGCTCTGTAGAATTCCTTGTGTTATATGTAGATGACATATTACTAATAGGGAACGATAAGAAATTCTTAGAGGAAGTGAAGGAATATCTGAATGGACAATTTTCCATGAAGGACCTAGGTGAAGCTGCGTACATATTGGGGATTAAGATCTATAGAGATAGACCTAATCGACGGTTGGCCTTGAGTCAGAGCACTTATATTGACAAGATATTGAAAAGGTTCAGTATGGGTAACTCCAAGAGAGGCCTCTTGCCAGTTATAAAAGGTGTCAAATTAAGCGTGACTCAATGCCCAACCACAGCAAAAGAGAAGGAGGAGATGTCCTCAAAGCCCTATGCCTCAGCCATAGGTTCTCTCATGTATGCTATGTTATGTACCAGACCGGATTTAGCGCTGGCCATTAGTATGACTAATCTCTACCAGAGTAACCCGGGAATGGGTCACTGGACAACAGTAAAGAACATCCTTAAGTACTTGAGAAGAAACAAGGATCTCTTTCTCGTTTATGGAGGAGTTGATGAGGAGCTCACCGTAAAGGGTTACGTTGACGCAAGCCTCGGCTCAGATCTAGATGACACGAAATCCAGACGGGATATGTTTTCATGTTGAACGGTGGCGCAATTAGCTGGATGAGCGGCAAACAGCCAGTCGTCGCCCAATCTACAATGGAGTCGGAGTATATTGCCGCTTGCGAAGCGTCAAACGAGGCGCTGTGGCTGAAGAAGTTCGTGATCGAGCTTGGCGTCTTTCCCAGCTGCACTGACCCCGTGGGAATCTTCTGCGACAACACGGGTTCCATTTCTAACGCGAAGGAGCCAAGAACTCACTCTACAGCCAAGCACATCCTCCGAAAGTTCCATGTGACGCGAGACTACGTCAGGGATGGACACACTAGGATTCACAAGATACATACGGATCTGAACGCAGCAGACCCGATGACTAAACCTCTTCCACAGGGCAAGTTTGAAGAACACCGAGAGACCATTGGTGTTAGATACATACCTGATGTAAACTAGTGTAATTTGTACTCTAGTGCAAGTGGGAGACTGTTGGATATGTGCCCTAGAGACAAATTAATAAAGATATTTGTCACATATCCGTTTTGTTCATAATACATTTTATACTGTGCTATAACTGTATTACTTGGAAATACTAATACAGGTGTAGTATAAAACATGGTCCGTAGTTTAACTCGGGTAAACTATCTCATTGGGCAATTGATTGATCAAGCTTTCCTGACCATGGCGACTCTTAAGTCCATTGACAATGAGGTCATATCGATAAGGGGAATGATGTGATGGACGTACACCCACCTAAAGTATTGCAATGTGATCGAGTCACATAGTTCAGCGTTGCTATGACTTTGTAACGTATGGCTTAGTCCTTAGACCGTAACGATCATACATAATTGTCATCTATGAGGAGACTTTGATTTGTATCCCATCGCCTGACTGAAATATGCTGGCTATAAACGGTGCACTTTGGGTATTCCGAAATAGATGGTTGATGAATATGTTAATAGATCGGAGCGGGATTTGTCAGTCCTTGTGACAGGACAGGTACTCTGGGCCCACTCGGTGATATTGCATCAACACCTTGCAAGGACGTGACTAGGTCACAAGAGATGCAATGATCATGGACGAGAGAAGTTGTTTGTTGTGAACGAGATGTGAACACGGTATGTAGGATACCGATGATCAAACCTCGGACAAACAAAGTACGGCAGCACAAAGGGATTACGTCGTATCGTTAACGCTTTCCAAAAGTGATCGAAGTTCATTCGATGGAAGCGCAGGGGTTGTCAAGGATTGTAACCAGGTCCAACTGACTAGTAATTGGTCAGTGAGAAGAGTCTTGACCATGTCTGCTGTTTCCCGGACCGTTAGGGTGTTACACTTAAGGTCAATCGATGCATAGGACAGTTACGGGATCAATCGGTGAAATAGGAGGAATCACCGGAATAGTTCCGGAGGAGGACGGAATGGTTTCCGCACATTTTGAATAGTTCAAAATAAAGTTTAATTGTTTTAATAATGTTTTATTACTTAATTATCTGAATTAAATATTTAAAACATATTAAATAAATTAAAAAATGGGAAAAAGGCTAAATGGGCCCATGGGGCCCATTAAGGGAGGAGGGGGTCTCCCCCCTTGGGCTTGGCGCCAAGGGTGGGGCCCACCACCCCCCTTGGCCGGCGCACTCCCCCCCGTTGGGAGTTTAGTCCCACATGGCAGAGGGGAGGAGGATGGCACCCCCCTTGGCCTATATAAGGAGGGGTAGACCCCCCTTTTTCCAACACACCAATATCTCCTTCTTCCTCCTTCTCCTTCCCGGAAGTGGACTCCCCGTGTTTGGAGTCTGCACCTGGATTGGAGTTCTCCACCATAAGGCAGGCCGTCGTTCTGCTGGAGTCGGGATCCGTAGTCGTCTTTCTTCCTCTGCTCGCGTGGTTCGGGGCCCGGGAGGAACATCGATTGTACCGTACGTGTATAATCTCTTCGAGGCACTACACTTGTGGTGCTACTTCATCGCTGGAGGTTTACCGGTATTCATCCTCGCCGGTGGTGGTCTTCTACACGACAGGGAGGTCGTAGTTCCGAGTCTTCGCCAGCCACGTTCGCAAGAACGTTTCCCTCTTTCGGTCTTCAAAGGTATGAACACCGATTCCCTCTGTTACTTTAAATCGCCATAGCATAGATCTTGGGTTCGGGTACCGTAGGTATGAAAAATTTGTGTTTTCTAACCCGTATCCCAACACGTAGATCTTGTTGGTAGATAGCAGACTGAGATGCATCCAAGTCTCGTTTTTTGTCGAGAATATCCAAGGCGTCTTGTCTTGCTTTCTTGTTTTCGGCTTCTACATAAGCAGTGACTCGAGGTGAGTCGTGACGTATGGCACTTGGGAGGACGGCTTTTGCTCCATAAACCAGGAAAAAGGTTGTATAGCCTGTTGACCTGTTGGGAGTCATCCGGATGCTCCATAATACTGAGGGTAACTCCTCTTCCCAGCAACCTGGTGTCCTTTTCAAAGGAACAACGAGTCGGGGTTTGATGCCTCGGAGCAACTCTTGGTTGGCTCTCTCGGCTTGTCCGTTGGACTGTGGGTGTGCCACTGATGCAAGGTCCAGTCGGATGTGCTCGTTCTGGCAGAATCGCTGCATAACCCCTTCTGATAGATTAGAACCATTATTAGTGATTATGTTGTGGGGATAGCCAAATCTGTATATGATCTTTTTCCGGAATTTCAGTGTTGTTGCAGCATCGCATTTACTGACCGGCTCTGCCTCCACCCATTTGGTGAATTTGTCTACTGCCACTAGTATGTGGGTTTTTTTGTTGGCTGACCTTTTGAAAGGTCCCACCATATCAAGTCCCCATACCACAAAGGGCCAAGTGATAGGTATCATCCTGAGTTCTTGAGGCGGCACGTGAGCTTGTTTTGCATAGCGTTGACATCCATCACATTTCTTGATATGTCCTCTGCATCCGCATGAGCTGTAAGCCAGTAGAAACCGTGTCGAAATGCTTTAGCTACAAGAGAACGAGAGCCGGCATGGTGTCCGCAATATCCGGAGTGTATTTCATTGAGGATGGCTCTACCTTCTTCTGGTGAGACACATCTCTGAAAAACATCTGCGGCACTTCGTCGATGTAACTCACCATTGATGAGTACAAAGGATTGGCTTCTTCTGACTATTTGTCTGGCCAACATCTCATCTTGAGTAAGTATTCCTCGGGTCTTGTAATCCAAGTAAGGTACAACCCAAGAGGGCGTAGCGTGAATTGCAGCAATCAAAGCCGGCTCTGGACCTGGCTCTGCTATGTCTTGCTCTGTTGGTGGTTGTACAGACGACTTTGTTAGGTCATCCAGGAATACGTTTGGAGGGACCGGCTTTCGCTGAGAGCCGAGTCGGGATAGAGCATCTGCTGCTTCATTTTCCCTACGGTCCACGTGATCTACCTGGTATCCAACAAAAAATCCGGCTTGTCTTTGCACCTCTCGTCGATAAGCTGCCATTATGGGGTTTTTGGAGTCCCATTATCCTGACACTTGTTCAGAAACGAGATCAGAGTCGCCATAGCATTGGATCCAACTTATGTTCATATCACGAGCCAGCCGCAGTCCATGAAGCAAGGCTTCATATTCTGCTGCATTGTTGGTACAAGTGAACTACAGCTGTAGAACATAGAAAAATTTCTCCCCTTTAGGTGAGGTAAGAACCACGCCGGCTCCTGACCCTTGGAGGTGCCGGCTTCCATCGAAGTGCATCGTATAGTACTTGGTGAGTCGCTTTTCTGGTGATGCTTGGATTTCTGTCCAATCATTGATGAAGTCGGCTAGTGCCTGGGACTTAATGGCCGTTCGCGGCTTGTATTTGATGTGATAAGCCCCCAACTCTATGGCCCACTTTGCAATCCTTCCCTTTGCTTCCCGGTTTTGGATGATATCTGCAAGTGGTGCTGAGCTGGCCATGGTTATGGGGTGCTCCTGGAAGTAGTGTTTAAGTTTCCGACTTGCCATGAATACACCAAGAACCAATTTCTGCCAGTGAGGATAGCGTTGCTTTGATAAAAGTCAGGACCTCACTGACGTAATAAACTGGTCTTTGCAGAGGGTGCTCCTTGCCGGCTTCCATGCGCTCGACAACAACCACCGTGCTGACTGCTCGATTGTTGGCTGCGATGTAAAGTAACAAAGGTTCTTTAGGCTTGGGCGCTGACAGTATTGGAGCCTGGGATGATTGTTTCTTCAGTGACTCTAGGGCCTGATCGGCTTCGTCATCCGAGACAAATGTTTCTGATTTCCTCAGGAGTCGATACAGGGGGATTGCCTTTTCACCAAGTCGGCTTATCAACCGGCTCAAAGCGGCTACACACCCTGTGAGTCGTTGAACTCCCTTTACTGAGGCTGGCTTCTGAAGAGTCATGACAGCGTTGATTTTTTCTGGGTTTGCCTCGATACCTCTCTCTGATACTATGTATCGAAGGAGTTTACCTGTAGGTACCCCAAAGGTGCACTTGGCCGGGTTTAGCTTCATCTGGTACTTGCGCAGATTCTTGAAGGTTTCCATCAAGTCACTGATAAGTGAGTCGGCCAATTGGGACTTGATCACTATATCATCCACATAGGCATGCACGTTGCGCCCAATCTTCTCTTTGAGGCAACTCTGCACCGTTCGCTGATATGTGGCTCCCACATTCTTAAGGCCGAAGGGCATGGAAGTGTAACAATAGATCGCGAAAGAGGTGATGAAAGACGTCTTCTCTTGGTGCTCAAGGGCCATCTTGATCTGGTGATAACCAGAATAGGCGTCAAGGAAATATAGGAGCTCACATCCCGCGGTCGAGTCTATGATCTGGTCAATACGAGGCAGCGCGAAGGGATCCTTCGGGCAGGCTTTGTTTAAATCCTTGTAGTCAATGCACATGCGCCAGGTCCCGTTTTTTTTCAAAACGAGGACCGGGTTCGCGAGCCATTCTGGATAGAAGACTTCCATGATGAACCCGGCAACAAGGAGCCGGGCTATCTCTTCCCCAATAGCGTTTCTTCTCTCGTCGTTGAAATGACGAAGGATTTGCTTTACCAGCTTCAGATTTGGATCTATATTTAGGTGGTGCTCAGCGAGTTACCTCGGGACGCCTGGCATATCAGAGGGTTTCCAGGAGAAGATGTCCCGATTCTCACGGAGGAACTCGATGAACACGCTTTCCTATTTGTCAGATAGCTCTGTCCCATTGATGAACTGCTGGGAGGAGTCACCAGGGACGAAGTCAACTTTCTTTGTATCCTGAGCCGGTTGGAACTTGGGGTTGTTGTCGGGAGTCGGTTTCTTCAGGATCGTGGGATCTGCTGGGTATACCTTTTCTTGATATGCTGACAATTCCTCTTTGGCGCGTGTTGACTCGGCAAACTTGACGTTCTGCTCGTCGCATTCCACTGCCCTGGACCGACTTCCATCGACGGTGATTGGGCCATTAGGACCCGGCATCTTTAGTTTCAGGTAGACGTAACATGGCCGAGCCATAAATTTGCATAAGACGGTCTTCCCAAAATGGCGTGATACGGGCTCTCGAGTTTACCACTTCGAAGGGTATGAGCTCGGAGCGAAAATTCTTAGCGTTTCCAAAAGCTGTCTCCAGGTGAATTTTGCCTACGGGCGTGCCGAATTGCCTGGCACTATTACGTGGAAAACGGTGTTGGATGGTTGCAGCTGTTTTTGGGTCAAGCCCATCCTGCGAAAGGTTTCGTAGTAGAGGATGCTGATGCTTCTTCCTCCATCCATAAGTACTTTGTCGAGTGTATATCCTCCAATTTGTGGAGAGACTACTAGAGCCAGGGCCCCTGGGTTTTCTACCACTGGGGGATGGTCATCTCTTGTCCGAGTGATTGGCTGTTCTGACCAATTGAGCCATCTAGGCCAAGCCGACTCTGTAGTTACAGCCATAGCGGCTCTCCGTTGCAGCTTCATGTCCCTCCTGCAGCTGCTGGTAGTGAAAACATGATATGATGCACGATCATGGAGTTGTTTCGGGTTTTCTTGGAATCCAGCAAGCCCGGACTGATTTTTTTGGGCTCCTCCTCCGGGTCCTTGGTGTTGAGGCATTGCGCCGGCTCCTTGGTAGCCAGGATTCTGGTTGTTGCCGCTCTGGCCGGCTCCCCCACCTGACCCTGGAGGTCCTTGGTTTCCACGTCGTGCAAATTCCTTCATGAAGTAGCAATCTTCCCAGGTGTGATTGGCTGGGCGACCGGGTATACTATGGGTCGGGCAAGGACCCTTCATAGCTGCTTCATAGTTGTTCGGGCGAAAGTTTCCTTCCGGCTTGCGGTAATTGTTGCCCCCCTGCTTCTGTCTTCGGGAGCCGACATTTGTGTTGGATACCAAGTCAGAAGTAGTCTAGTCAAGCCGTCGCTTGGTTTGCTGATTCTGAGTCTGGGATGTTTTGCCACCATTCTTGTTCTGGCCGACTTTATCCTACTGAGGTTCAACATCCTTGGTTTTGTCAGACTCGGCGTATTTGATGACTGCGTTCATGATCTCTCATATATCCTTGACCATCCTCTTGAGTCGGCCAATTTTGTGGACCAGGGGCTCGAACTTGCAGTTCCTTTCCAAGATGACGACGGTTTTTTGGGCTGTGATAGTGTCCGAAGAGTGGATTATTTCTGCAACCCGTCGCGCCCAGCTCAGGGTTGACTCTCCTTCCTTTTGGACACAGTGCTCCAAGTCGACGATCGTGGTGGCTCGCCGGCATGTGCCTTGGAATTTCTGGATGAATTTTTCCTTGAGATCCGTCTAGGAGGTGACGGAATTCTCTAGGAGATTTTTGAACCATGTGCGAGCCGGCCCTTCCAACATCATCGTGAGGTAACGGGCGCAAAATCCTTCGCTGGCTTGTAACATGTCCATGGCTAGGTCATAGCTTTCGATCCAAGCTGTCGGGTCCATATCAGCTGTGTAGTTCGCGATCTTATGCGGGCCCTTGAAATCTGATGGCAAGCGTGTATTTCGGAGAGCCGGTACCAGGCATCGGTTTCCCACAGATCTGCTGATGAACTCGGTATCTTGATCTTGGGGTGGACGTTGGAGCATCTGCTCTATCCAGTGTTCTGGGTAGAGGTTAGATGGTATGTCTTGGATCCTTATCGTCCCCGGCGGGTCTGGTGGCGGGGCGCGGCGCTGGCGATGACTGCTCGAGCCGGCCGGAGCTGGTGAATTCGCTTGCCGGCTCACACTACGGTATGGGGTATCGTGTAGGTACTGAAATCCCTGTGAGTACTGGGCTTGCTGTGTGATTGCGGTCTTGAGAAAATCAATCGCCCGTCGAGTGGCCTGATCCACCGTAGTGTCTCCATGTATAGGTACCCTAGCGAGGTACCGCGTTGCTGCTTCCACATTGGCCATGGGGTTGTTGTAGTGATCCGGGGGTGTATGGAACCGTTCCTGCCGCGGCTAGGGGACATGTTGCCTTGGTGGCGTGTATCCTGGGGGAGTCGACTGATTCGTGTCCTGGAATAGCCTCTGGGCCGGGAAGTCAGCAGGGATCCGGCTTGTGGGCCCTACGGGGCGTGCGTTGGAGAGACTCAGTCTCTGTGCTTCTATCAATTCCGACTCGTGTCGCAAGCGCCTGGATTCTTGGGCGAGCTGCATTTCCCTTTCCGCCATCTGCGCGTTCTCGGAGTTAATTTCTCTTCGTATGCTCATCACCTGGGCCTTGAGCCAGTTGACCCTGGTTCTCCAAGATTGCTGGTTTTTAGGTGTTATTGGCGCAGCTAAGGCTTCATCCAAGGCGTTTAGTGCATCTGAGAGGACTTCTGCTCCCGTAAGAACTTCTGGCTGTTCCCTATCCGGATTAGGGGCCATGTTATGAGTCGTCTCCACATTCCAGTTCTGCGCTGCACCTTGAGCCGGTTGGCTTCCCTGCTCTTCGATGCCTGCCATGAACACTGTCACGCAATATGGAGGCCCGTACTGTGGAAAGTCGGGATTGTATTCAGCTTTTCCTGCGCCGAGTCTGTTGCTCCCGGCGGATCGGATGGAGCCGGTATCTGAGAAGATTTTTTCACTAGGGTGTGAGTTACGTCAGATGTTTCTCCCGTGGTGTTGGGTGTTAGAGGCTCGACAGAACACGCTGGCTCCGGATATCCGTCCGTTCTCCCGATGAAGATGTGAATAGCTCTGATCGGAACCCGATAACCGGATTCGACAGAATCGTCATCAGGCCCCCCAAGTTGAGTCGTGAATGCAGAGCTTTCCGCGCCGGCTCCTGGTGATTCTCCCGGTCACGAATCCTTCCATACCTTGCAAAGCTCCCCTTAGAATCTGAACACCTGCGAGCGCAGGCCCCACGGTGGGCGCCAACTGTCGTGGGAAAGTCACGGTAGGTGTCCGTAGAATCGGACTTATCGCAGGACCTTTGCTGCGAGGCGATTTCGAGGAGAGAGTCGACATAGGAACAGGACTCGGCGAGTTACCCAGGTTCGGCCCCGACGGTGCGGTAAAGACCTACTCCTAATTTTTTGACTATAGGGGGATCGACTCCTCAATAGGAAGAGTCGATCGTATCGATTACAGTGATGATGTTTCGTCGGCTTAGTCTCATGGAGATCTACGCTCTGGAGCGAGTTGTCTAAACCCGTCTTGATGTAAGTTCTCCTCTGGCTCCCGTGGTCCGCGGCTTATAAAGGCGCCGGGTCCCGGGATTCCTAGAGTCCGACTCCTACATGATGTGGAGTGCTATTCTAATTTACAAGTTTTCTACGTGCTATACAAGGTAAGTCGAATTCCTTCTAGGGCTTCAATCTTCCCGCTTGGCACGTCAGACTCCTCGTCGGGTGTTCTTTATGGGCCTCCATATGTAAGTCGGCCCGGAGATTGTTAATGTTGGGTCTATGGGCTTGATCCACCCCCCCGACAGCTCCCCCACCCGAGGAAAGTCCAGATTCGGCAACTTGAGACGCGCAGATAAGAAGAAAGTTGTCCGCAAACTAGACGACGACTTCAGACTCGAAGAGGACGATGAAGAAGGAGAACTCACACCAGCAGAAGCCCTCATAACTTCCCAGGCATACCTCTCTCGTGCTAAGAAGGACAAAAAGGGAACAACAGATCGCAACATGACGATGGAACTCAAGGTGATGAAGGACGCCATCACTGCCTCGGCACCCAAAAAAGAATGCACAAGACGAGCACCTCGCGAGCTGACACCAAACATGGACCCCAGCTCACAAGATGACGATGGAGACGACAGCAACAACGACCGGCGCAGGCGCTCAAACAGAAGCAAAAAACCATGACAGGGACGACAACGACAACAGACACAACAATCGACGAGATGCACGCGACGACATCACACAGAACAAAATCAACCGAGGAAGACACAGACGCGCAGCCCGCGAGGAGTACTCGGATGAGCTCACATCCGACGAACAAATAGAACCAGGCGGCGCATTATGCTTCACGCGATCCATACGCGAGACACGGATGCCGAAAGGTTTCAAACTAAACTCCACAACGCACAAATACGACGGACTCAAAGAACCAGAGGCATGGCTCGACGACTACCTAACAGCCGTCAAGTTTCAACGAGTAACCAATATCACGGCAATGCAGTACGTACAACTCATGCTCGAGAGCTCGGCGCGACACTGGCTGAAGAACCTACCACAAGGATCGATCAGCTCCTGGAAGCAATTTCGCAACACTTTTATCGAGAACTTCAAGCCCACCTATAAACGGCCAGCATCACTCGAAGAGCTGAGAGCCTGTAGGCAAGGAACCAGAGAGTCCCTGCGAGCATACATCCAACGATGGACCATACTCAAAAACTCAGCCAAGGACATATCAGAAGAAAGCGCGATTGATGCATTCCGAAGAGGCCTGCAGCACATTGACTTCAAAGAACAACGAGCTGATGAAGGTCCGAACACTCACGAGATTACTAGAACAAGTCAACAACCGGGTCGACGGAGAAGAATCCATCCGAAACGAGTCAGAAATCCAGTCAGCACGCTCAGAGCGCGACTACGACTACTACACCAGAGATAGAGGGTACGAAAGAAGAAAACGCCCCAGACATAACTTCTTCGACGACAGAGGACCTGATTTGGTCGCGGCTGGTTTCCCAGTCGAAAGGGAAGCCAGACATAGAGACGACAACAGGATGCAGCGGAGGGACAACCAAGAAGAAGCACCCCAGGTCCCGAAGAGAGACTGGAGGTCAAGGCAGCCACGAGATGACACCCGAGCATACCGCTCAGCCAAGGAACAGCTCGACGGGCCCTGCACACTACACGGGTTAAAAAATGAGCGCGGAGTATGGAGATCAGGACACACCCTAAGAAACTGCAGACGCTTCATGTGGGGAATGTGCCCTAGAGGCAAATAACATATGTTTACTGGCATATTCCATTAGTTCATAATAAGTTTTATACTGTGCTATAACTGTATTAAGCGGAAACATTAATACACGTGTGGTATACAAACAACCAGGGCCCTAGTTAACTCTAGTATACTAGTCCATTGGGCAATAGATGATCAAGGTTTCCTGATCATGAGATGTGAGCAGTCTGTTGACAATGGGGTCATGTCATTAGGAGAATGATATGATGGACACACACCCACCTGAAGTGTTTCAATGCGATCCAGTCACATAGTTCAACATTGCGATAACTATAACGTAGTGAACCAATCCTTAAGACCGTGATGACCATACTTCATTGCTATCTACCAGGATGCTTTGAGTGCATTAACCGTTACACTGAAACATGGTAACCATAAAGGTGTATCTTGGGTATTCCAAAGTAGATATGTTGATGAGTATGCAAATAGATCAAAACGTGATTTCTCCATCCGAGTGATGGATAGGTACTCTGGGCTCACTCGGTGATATTACATCATAAAGATTGCAATCATGTGACTAGGTCACGGGGTTGTAATATCACTGGAACGAGTAAACATGTTTGTTGGTAACGAGGATGAACTAGGTATATAGGATACCGACGATCAAACCTCGGACAAACAAAGTACCGTATGACAAAGGGATCAGGACTCAACGTTAACGGTTCACCGATGAAGTTAATTCGATGGAAGAGGAGGGGCACATCAAGGATTGTAACTAGATCCCACATGATGGTCATTGGTCAGAGAGTGTCTGATCATGTCTGCTGTTTCCCGAACCGTAGGGTGTCACTCTTATGGGTATTCGACGCATTAAGGATAGATTCAGGATCGCCGGAGAAATAAGAGAGAACTCTGAAATCGTTTCGGAGGGGAGACGGAAAAAGTTACGTGGTTTCGAATTGTTCGAAAAGTTATTTGGATATGTTTTATTATTTAATTAAATGAATTAAATATTAAAATATAATTTAAATAATTAAAAGGAATAAAGGTTCTTTTATTTTTCTTTAAAAGAAAGAGAAAGAAAAATAAAAGAAAAAAAGAAAAGAAAAAAAGGTGTGCTAGGGCGCCATGGGCCATGGGGCCCATGTGGCCAAGTGGCCAAGTGCCACCACGCCTAGGCCCCTAGTGGCCGGCGGCCATGGGCAGCCCCATGCGTGGGCATGTGTCACAACTTGCACATGTGGTACTAGTTTAGTACCACATTGCTAGTTGACAGGCATACGTAGCCCCTTTTTCCCCTATATATAGATGTGGTGGGTGCCCCTTTTTCTACACAGAAAATTCCTGAGAATTCCCAGAAAAATACAGATAAATTCTGGTGATCTCTCTCTCCATTTCTCCCTCCTTTGAGCGCACTCCGCTTGTTTGGAGTCTACACTGGGTTGGGGATTTATCCACCATACGCACGTCGTAGTGCTGCTGGAATCGGGATCCGAATCCATCTTCTTTTCACTGCTCTTCTGCTTCGGAGCCCGGAGGGAACGTCGGGTACACCGTATGTGTGTAATCCCGCGAGGCGCTACACTTGTGGTGCTCCTTCATCGTCGAGGCCGTATCACGACGTCTTCACCGACAACGTTCTGACGGGGACGTAATCCCGTCATCGGTCTTCAAGGACCGGGTGGCCTCAAGAGTCGTTGTGGATCTTGGCGGCATCGGGGATTGCCGTGTACGACTACGTCAACCACATTCACGCGGGAACGTTTCCCGCTTAACGGACTACATAGAGGTATGTTACCGTATTCCATCCATTACATACATCGCCATAGCATAGGTCTTGGGTTCGGGACGCTTAGGTCATGAAAAATTATTGTTTTCTGCCCCGTTCCCCAACAGTGGTATCATGAGCAAGGCTATGCGTAGATGTATTGTACGGATAGAACACATCTAGTATATGGGCATCAATTCTCCAATTGTTACCCTCTCACGTGTACTCGTTTAGCATTGCGGCAATGTCCTGATGAAGCGGCCCCGACCGACCTTACGCGTTTACGCGAGATTGGTTCCACGCTTGACATATGGCTTGTACCATATAAGTGGCTGGGGGTGTCTGTCTCTCTAACATTAGCGATGCAAAGACGTTTGCAACGGAGGGCCCCGACAGGGGTGTAATAGAGACGATTGCAGGATTGGTGTTGTGGCTTGTTTTCGTAGGATAGAAAGTCGTTCTCTCTCGAAACCCCTTAGCAGCCACGTAAAACTTGCAAAAGATAAAGTAGAAGGCATTTTAACTTTAATTTGCATGTAAGGGGGATCATAGCATGTATGATTTACAGTTTTACTTCCTATTTTTCTTATATGCTAGATACATCGACGGTAGCATAATAGGATAATCCCTTCACAATACCAAACATAAGTATTCTACCGAAGTGTGCACCACATGGAAGGTTCTCTCTATGATAGGCAGGCCATGACGATCGGGTGTCATACATACATTAGAGTTCGCATGAAAGCCTAGCATATGTCGATATGGCCTTGCTAAGCAGCATATAACACTAAGGTCAATTTGGCGAGCCTAGCATATGTAGATATGGCCTTGGAATACTAGAGATCGAAAGATCGAGCATGAGTCACATATAGGATGTGATCGCACAAGTAGTTTTCTACCTTTGAAACTAATCCGTCGGCCGTGTGATATTCGAGGACGGATAGTGAATCTGGATCATGTAATCACTTAGTAAATTTTGAGGGATGTTAACTAAGTGGGAGTTCTAGAATTGATTAAAATTGAACTCCATATTATGAACTTAGTCTTCATGTCTTAGCAAATATCATTGTAGATAATGTCATACCCAAATGTTTATAACTGTGGCTCTTTTAGCGTAATGAAGAACTTAAGGTAGATGGGTCTTACTTCATTGCTTGGTACACACACCGTTAGAGATATACTCATTAGTAATGACTTGCTAAACATAATATGAGAACTGCTAAGAGATACACCAGATAACTCCGTAATTAAGGAAGATGATGATGAGTATCGTACTCACCGTCACTTATGAATGACTGTCCAATACACCATACTTCATTCTATGGAATCTGAATTGTGAATGCATGTTAACGACACCAACACGTATGACGTGCTAGGTGATCTTAAAAATCACTAAGTCACAAATCAGAGTAATGGAATATGAGTATATGGACGAGGTTTCTTTCAACCATGGTGGAAGGAACAACCTGCTGAGAAAGTCACATCGAAAATGTATAAGATACATGGACACCTTATGTATAACTTGGACTACTGAATGACTGGTTACTTTGCGATAACTGGGGAGTTGCATCCACTTCCTCCCAGCTACAAAGATCACGTCTAGGCTATGTCATGAAGGAGAATCGTTCACCTGTCATGAGGTCATGGCTAAAGTTGAGAACTTTTAAAGGTAGAACCAATGCAGGAATAGTCATTGACGGGGAAGGTATATTTGATATACGAGTTATAAATGCCTTTCCCCACAAAATACTAATTGCGGTTGATTAAGTATTCGATGCTTGAACTTACTGCTTATAGAGTGGCCTGGAAGAGATGAGGTGACAATGTGTGCTGACGGTAATCAAGATAGTTGATGGTCGACAACACTTTCCCTCTACATCTATCATTTGATTAATTATATGAATAAATTTATGACCGTTTGAGTATGGACTTTATTAGTGTGTTGCATCTCGCGAAGACAATTATTCATATTAGTGAGAAACAAGTTAGTTGTTCTCCTTTTATGAATGATATCTTTTATGGTTACATTACGCTTATGAATGAGTTATTCTTAAATTGATGATAGTAGTTTGATCATTTGTAAGAAATATTGTAATGCCAAGAATTATCCAAACCTAATAATGACACTATCGTTAAAGTCATGATTGGTCTGATGAAGTCTTGAGATACTTGATCTCTTGACACATGCAAACCATGCCTCTTTAGGTGAGATGACTGAAACCTCGCATTCTGGTAAAACAGAGTTTGCGATGATTGTTGTATATCATACATAGTGATGTATCATATTTCAGCATGTAGTGAATTTCATTATTTCATGAACTTCATATGTGGACTTAGATGAATATGTGGATTCACTAATGAAACATGAGTCTGAAATAGTTTGATGTGATCAAAGGGATTTCGGAATGAAGACGGGTATTAAATTAAAAAGAAAAGCAAGTCTCTATGATTTGATCAAAGTGACAAATGTTTTGAGTTAGCCTTGGGCATACAAACCCGTGAAAGATGTTTCATAAACTACAATGCTTGGAACACTTCAATATTGTTGATGTGCCTGAACATTATAGTCATACTCTATTGAATAGTGTATGGTCTAAAGTTATCTCTTATCGAGTTACGTTATTATTGTTTAGAGTTATTAATCTAATATGCAAACACTCACTTCAGAATAGGAAACCATCTGAGTTCGTGGAAACCAACACTATATAAGTTATGGTGTGTAGTGGTTTCTAGGAAGTTTGATTTATGTGATAAATTATCTTTGTAGTGTATCCTTAGTCAATTATGGATACATCTTCCACAACTAGAACCAAAAGAGCAAAACTTGTGTTGCTAAAGTTTGGTGCTTGTCAAGAAGTGTTCTTGATAAATGTGTTGATGGAAGAAAGTGAAAGTTCAACCAAGGTAATTGACCTTGACTCCAGATGTCAGAGTAGTGCAACTGAATATGTTCCGGAACCAAAGCTCTAATATTAGAGGAGAAAATGATGATAATGATCATGGTGTTTCGATTGAAACTTTTACAGAACAAAGTAGGATTCAAGAATACATATTTGCCCCTTGTGCAAAATAATATTCATGATTCACTTGTCAAGTTAATAGAACACAAGACATACCTACGAACTACGAAGAAGCGATGGTGGACCTGAGTACGAGAAATGACTATGAGTCATGAAATCCTATATTGAGTTACATTTAAAGATTACTTGAATCTTATCAAGTAAAGAGGTTACTTGATATTATTAATAACTTCAAGGTTATAAGGAATAAATGTGAACATAAAAAAAAGACATCAAGATTGATTTGTCATGTTTCTGACAAATTCAAAAGGTTGACTACAATATGTAGCGAAGCTTGAGTCAATGGAATTATCACTATGATTGATCCAAATTGTTATCAATACCGTGACTTCCTAAAATCCTGCATTTGAAGAAGTGTTGTAATTGGTACAACAAGAAGGTGTTGGAAAACATATGGATGCTAGTGTCTCGTAACCTGAATTCTCAATTTGATGGATGATCAAAGTGATTTTGAACTTAGCCAAAATATTGAGGAAACATGCATTTGCATGAAACTGAGTGGGAGTTGAATAGTTTCCTAAACTTAATATGTGGACGACATATTTTGAGTGGGAGCTATGTGGATGTTATCCTAGTCTTATATGTGACTGAAATATTTGAGTGGGAGCTATGAGAGTGTTATCCTAGTCTTATATGTGACTGACATATCCGAGTGGGAGCATGACAACATTCCCATATATGGATAACATATCATGAATGGTGTAGTTGGTATTAATGATTATTTAAAATATTTCATGAATGAAGTTAAGCATGGAAAATCTATTAAGATAGATTAATTTGTTTTAATAACATTGAGTCGGAATGCTTTCCTGGATAAGATTCTGAAGGAGTTCAGAATGGGACAAGTCAAGAAGGTAGTTCTCACTTGTATATCCAAGAAAAGTATCGAGTTAATCTCAGTACAAGAACAATGGTTAAATGATGGTTAAATTAAAGAAATGGATGTGCTACATCCTCTATGCCTCCGTTACAGGTTCTTTCATATAAAACCAGATTTTTGTACTCGACGTAATGTGACCCAAGTTCTTAGTAAGAAGAACATGTTGTGATATGATTTATGAGTAAATGATAGAACAAAGAGTTAAGTTTATCCTTCAGTGTCTGGAGAGAACTGATGATACATCTCTAATTTGTAAAGGATAGTGACCTTGACCGTAAAGGTTACGCTGGCTCAAGTTCTGACACTAACCTAGAAAATTGAGATATCATACTAATAAATTCCTAAGTTGAAAGAAACATGGTTAGACATCAAAGCTGCATACAATGCACTAAGGATTAAATCTACATTGATATGACCACTTTAGAAGTGGCAAGAGCTATATTGTGGCCTAAGAAGTTCGACTTCTGACTGAGTGAGTTACGGTGTGCATGACTAAGTGAAGGTCCGCGTGACTCAACGGCTGTCATTGCAGAAACACGACAAACGAAGTCTCACTCTACCGCCAAATATATATACCTCATCATTATAATGGGATAATGAAATGAATGTCAAACTAGGTGACATTAACGATTTGCAAAAGACATACGGATCTGAATGGTACATACCGTTGATACAACCTTTTCCACAAGCAAGCATGATCAATAACCATATAGATGATATGGACTTATGATCCACAGAAAAATGCAACTAGATTATTTGTACTCTAGTTCAAGTGGGAGACTGTTGGGAATGTGCCCTAGAGGCAAATAAAATATTTGTATTGGCATATTCCATTAGTTCATAATAAGTTTTATACTGTGCTATAACTGTATTAAGCGGAAACATTAATACACGTGTGGTATACAAACAACCAGGTCCCTAGTTAACTCTAGTATACTAGTCCATTGGGCAATAGGTGATCAAGGTTTCCTGATCATGAGATGTGAACAGTCTGTTGACAATGGGGTCATGTAATTAGGAGAATGATATGATGGACACACACCCACCTGAAGTGTTGCAATGTGATCCAGTCACATAGTTCAACATTGCGATAACTATAACGTAGTGACCCAATCCTTAAGACCGTGATGATCATACGTAATTGCTATCTACCAGGATGCTTTGAGTGCATTAACCGTTACACTGAAACATGGTAACCATAAAGGTGTATCTTGGGTATTACGAAGTAGATATGTTGACGAGTATGCAAATAGATCAAAACGGGATTTGTCCATCCGAGTGACGGATAGGTACTCTGGGCCCACTCGGTGATATTACATCATAAAGATTGCAATCATGTGACTAGGTGACGGGGTTGTAATATCATGGGAACGAGTAAACATGTTTGTTGGTAACGAGGATGAACTAGGTATATAGGATACCGACGATCAAACCTCGGACAAACAAAGTACCGTATGACAAAGGGATCAGGACTCAACGTTAGCGGTTCAACGATGAAGTTAATTCGATGGAAGCGGAGGGGCACATCAAGGATTGTAACCAGATCCCACATGATGGTCATTGGTCAGAGAGTGTCTGATCATGTCTGCTGTTTCCCGAACCGTAGGGTGTCACGCTTAAGGGTATTCGACGCATTAAGGATAGGATCGGGATCGCCGGAGAAATAAGAGAGAACTCCGAAATCGTTTCGGAGGGGAGACAGAAAAAGTTACGTGGTTTCGAATTGTTCGAAAATTATTTGGATATGTTTTATTATTTAATTAAATGAATTAAATATTAAATTATAATTTAAATAATTAAAAGGAATAAAGGTTCTTTTATTTTTCTTTAAAAGAAAGAGAAAGAAAAAGAAAATAAAAAAAAAAAGAAAAAAAAGGTGTGCTAGGGCGCCATGGGCCATGGGGCCCATGTGGCCAAGTGGCCAAGTGCCACCACGCCTATGCCCCTAGTGGCGGGCGGCCATGGGCAGCCCCATGCGTGGGCATGTGTCACAACTAGCACATGTGGTACTAGTTTAGTACCACATTGTTAGTTCACAGGCAGACGTAGCCCCTTTTCCCCCTATGTATAGATGTGGTGGGTGCCCCTTTTTCTACACAGAAAATTCCTGAGAATTCCCAGAAAAATACAGATAAATTATGGTGATCTCTCTCTCCCTTTCTACCTCCTTTGAGCGGACTCCCCTTGTTTGGAGTCTGCACTGGGTTGGGGATTTCTCCACCATACGCACGCCGTCGTGCTGCTGGAATCGGGATCCGAATCTATCTTCTTTTCGCTGCTCTTCTGGTTCGGAGCCCGGAGGGAACGTCAGGTACATCGTATGTGTGTAATCCCGCGAGGCGCTACACTTGTGGTGCTCCTTCATCGTCGAGGCCATATCGTGATGTCTTCACCGACAATGTTCCGACGGGGACGTAATCCCGTCATCGGTCTTCAAGGACTGGGTGGCCTCAGGAGTCATTGTGGATCTTGGCGGCATCGGAGATTGCCGTGTACGACTACGTCAACCACGTTCACGCGGGAACGTTTCCCGCTTAACGGACTACATAGAGGTATGTTACCGTATTCCATCCGTTACATACATCTCCATAGAATAGGTCTTGGGTTCGGGACGCGTAGGTCATGAAAAATTATTGTTTTCTGCCCCGTTCCCCAACACTTCATTGAGATCTCAGAAGAAAAATGCCGATTTATAACACCAGCAGCACAACCCCTCGCAAGCATAGCAGTCGGAACAATCGCCCACGATGCACCACCCACACCCGCTGCACAAGAAAGGCAGGTGGCAGCCATCCAAGAGCGGCACTCAACACCCGACGAAGAATAAAAATACCCAGAAGCACACGGGCGAATCTATATGATCCAAGAAGGAAGACCATCAAACAGGCAGCAAAAGTAGGTCACCAGACAAGTCTTCCTCGCAGCCTCCTCACACCCTACCATCCCAGAATACCTACGCGGATCAGAAACGGACATCACCTTCTCCCAAGAAGACCACCCACCAGCCATCCCATGCCCGGGACATGCCGCTCTGGTACTTGAGGCAACAACCGGAAACTACGACATGTGGCGAGTCTTCATGGACGGCGGCAGCGGGATCAACATCATATTCACAAAAACCTTGGAAGAAATGCTCATCCAACATTCAACAATAAAGACTTCAGGCACAACCTTCCACGGAATCCTGCCAGGCAAAGAAGTCTACCCCCTAGGGAAAATAATCCTGGAAGTCGTCTTCAGCAATGCAAGAAACTTCCGCAAGGAGATGCTAGACTTTGAAGAGGTCAACTAGAAATCATAGTATCACGCCATCCTTGGCCGACCAGCCTTCACACGATTCATGGTAGTACCACACTACACCTACCTCAAGCTCAAGATGCCAGGCCCGCATGGCGTCATCACAATCAGCGGTAGCTTCATCAGGTCCGATCGCTGCGACAGAGAGTTCCACAAGATATCAGAAACCTTTGGAGCACTTCTAAACCGCGGAACCGCCCCACAAGAAGCACTCCCCTAGAGGTCAAATCAGCAACCAGATGACTCGCGGGCATCACAAGCTCAAGACATCTTAGCAACAACTTTACTTCCTTAGGGCTATCAAGCCACCGACCCAAATAAAAGGTTGTCTTCAACAGCCCGCTCGTGTAAGAACAACAGGAAAGATACTACAAATATTTTTCCAAAAAATTGCTTATGCGACTTGAAAATTGGCACTCAGGGGCTTGCTCGCAGAAGCCACCCCCGAGGCGTTATTCGCTTACGCGACTTGAAAATTGGCAGTCGGGGGCTCGCTCGCAGAAGCCACCCCCGAGGCGTTATTCGCTTACGCGACTTGAAAATTGACACTCAGGGGCTCGCTCGCAGAAGCCACCCCCGAGGCGTTATTCGCTTACGCGACTTGAAAATTGGAACTCGGGGGCTCGCTCACAAAAGCCACCCCCCGAGGCGTTATTCGCTTACGCGACTTGAAAATTGGCACTCGGGGGCTCGCTCGCAGAAGCCACCCCCGAGGCGTTATTCGCTTACGCGACTTGAAAATTGGCACTCGGGGGCTCGCTCGCAGAAGCCACCCCCCGAGGCGTTATTTTCTTACGCTACTTGAAAATTGGCACTCGGGGGCTCGCTCATAGAAGCCACCCCCGAGGCGTTATTTTCTTACGCGACTCGAAAATTGGCACTCAGTGGCTTGCTCACAGAAGCCACCCCCGAAGCGTTATTCGCCTACGCGACTTAAAAATCAGCACTCGGGGGCTCGTGCGCCGCAGCCACCCCCAAGGAGTTACTCATCGAAGACTTGGAAACCGATAAGACCCGCCCGTACCGCACGGGACCCATTCATAACAGATAAAGCTAAATAAATCAAAAGGGAACAACGGCACACGCTGTCCAGCAGAAGAAGACAACCTACAGCTGAAAAGAAGAACCTACACCAAGCAAAGCCTAATCTCCAGGCTCTGATTTCACTTTATACAGAGCGCCTAGACAACGGTCATTCTCCTCGACCACCCACTTCACAACATGGCTCGTAGGCTCATCCTCCACGACATAATGGTCACCCATAGGCTGATCTCGACCACCAGGAGGACCTCGAGCCGCCAACATAATGTCCACACCAGGCCAATGACTATGGAAAAAAGCAAAAGCACATCGGGCCCCTACATGAATCTGGTGATTTACTACGCGAAGAAGCTCTGTAGGCTGAGAGAACACCCGGCACAGCCTTTCAAGAGACGATGGAACAGGAACCAGCGGATAAAATTCAGAGAAAATCCCACCAAGCACCCTGCAACAGTACCCAAGATCCTGCGGCACCCTTTGAACCCGCCGTCGAAAAATGGCGAATACTCGAGCCCGCAACCTATCCATCCAAAAGGGATTGTTCGCCTGCACGACTGGGTCATCCAGCCTCAACAACTCCGACTGCACGGCCTCCTCCTCCTCGCGAGATCGCCCAGCCAGCACTCGCAAAAAGAGCAATAATCAGAAAAAAGCACAAGGAAAATACCTCACACAGTCGAGCAGCCGAAGGAAGACAAAGTCACCCTTCAGAAGATCGGACCACTTCACCACCCAAGCAGCCAGGCCATCCACAACAGCTTCAGCACATTCATGTTTGGAGCGCTGAACAACGACAACACCCTTGAGAAATACAATCTCACGCTCGGCATCTTTCAGCCTCAAACAAACGGATTCATAGGCACCCTCACGAGCATCTTCCTTCAGCAAATTCCAAGCCCGAGAAACTCCCGGGGTGGCCTACCGCAAAGGAGAACAAGTCAAAATAAAAAAGGGGGAGCAACACGAAACGGATAAAGCAGTTTTCATCGCATAAAAGATTCACCATCCCGCAGGAAGTTCATTACAACTTAAAATCCCAAGATAGGGCACCAAAAATCAGTTCACCCTACTCCTCTCCCTGAGAATTACGGTTATCAGCCTCAACAACCAGCTGCAGCTCGCGGGCAAGCCGAGTAGCTCGAGCACTTTGCTCTTCTGTATAATTAGGCAGGCTATCCACCATGGAATCCTCAATGGGGACACCATGCCCCAGAAGAACGACAATAGACGTGGTAATCCCACTCACCACGTTCTCGCGAACCAAGCCCTCCATCTGATCACCGTCCGGACCGAAGGCAGCAACCTGAGAATCAAGACCGTCTGGCCTCTTCTCCTCATCCGGAAACATATGCTCATGAAGAAGCTTAGGAGAGTCGAAGTCCGAGCGCAGACATCCCCCACAGCTACAGCAGTACCCGAGACAACATCCACAGCACCAAGAAGAGTTCTTGATCCTGCAACATCCACCTCCACCGCCCAATACCCGCGGAGCCTGCAAGAAGCAAAAAGATTCGGTACTCAAAAACTCAAGAGAAGAGCAAACCCCAAAGAACGGAAGAAAGGAATAGTCACGCACCAGCCAAAGAGCCTGCCATGTCCTGCCGGCGCTCGCACTCAACTTTCTCCACCCGGAGAAATTGCTCCTCCACTCGCCGCAACCGCTCGAGCTCGCCATGCTGTGCCTGCAGGTCCCTTTCCCTAGACTCCAAAACGGCCCGAAGCTCAGCAAGTTCCTTTTTTTCAGCCTCTGCCCGCTTATCAGCACTCTTCTTGCGACCTGCGGAAAGGACATCAGCAGATAACGAACTAGCGGCCGAAATAAAGACCAACAATAAAGATCACACGTCTCATAGTGGTCAAGCTCCCCTGGACCCAGTCATGAGCACGTCGCCACCGATCAGCATCAGTCAGCACACGCTCACATATCCAGAACAAAGGCTGAATTCAAGTAAAATGCACAAGTCAAAGCCAAGGAAAGGAGAAAATCAAGTCCAAAGACTGCAACCAAGCACACATGATTGCTTGCAGCCTCGGGGGCTACTCCCATTGGGAGCACTGTCGTGCCCCCAATGTCAAACAAAGATCAACAAAAGAGAAAGACCCAAGCTAAAGACTACAACCAATCACAAATGATCGCTTGCAGCCTTAGGGGCTACTCCCATCGGGAGCGCTGTCGCGCTCCAATGAAATTCAGAAGGGCGAGGAGTTCCATACCTGCTCTGCCATACGATCAAAAAACTTTGCCTTATCCTCAACAGAAAGATCCCTCCGCCCCAAGTAGTGCGCCTCAGGAACCGCAGGTTTCGCCTCTGGAGGAGAGGCTTCCCCAGTATCAGCAGCAAATCCCCCGGACAGAACAGTCGCAGGAGTCGTCCCCGCACCCGAAACCGCAGTAGTCGCCGAAGGAACCGGCCGATCAATCGCCGCACCTGAGTCACCCGGCCGAGTAGCAGCTGCACCAGAACCGGATGACTAAAAATCAGCCGCAACAGTACTCGTAGAAGAGATAGCAGGAACAGGAGCAGTACTGCAAAATGACACATCATCAGAACAAAAGCCGCAAAACAAGCAACAAAGCCACACAAGGAAAGGTATATGAACCCGGCAGGTGCAGTACCCGGACGCAGCAACATCCCAAACTTGCGCCTCTTTGGAGCAGCCGAAGGAGGACGCGGTACTGCAGAGGGCACGGCCGGAAGCAAATCATCAGCACCACCCGCCGCGTCGCAGCCACTCGCACTCGAGGAACGAGCACGCTTGACCCGTAAAGGACTCAAATCCCCAGAGTCCTCAGCAGCCGACGGTTTCCCACCCGTAGACTCGCCAGCATCAGCATAGAAAGTGCCCCCATCACCCGCAGGCACATGACCAACATCAGCCACACCAGGCTCATCAAGTATTTCCACATCCTCAGGTTGCGGCGGATTGTTCAAACAAAGGAATATGACCCTGCAGATCAGAACAACATCAGTAATCAACAGACACAATTCAAAATCACAAAAGAACCTCAAGACAAGTACCTGGGGAAGAGGCAATTCAGCAGAGTAAGGGCGAACGAGGCTCTCCTCACCAAATACTCGTACACTTCGTGACTTGCTGGACCCAATTCAAAAGGTCACCATAAGAGAACTCCTCGGGCGAACACCTGGTCGAGTCGTCGGGCCCACTTTATTGCCACATGGTACGCACCTGATGCTAAAGCGGCTGAACGCGTCTCGTCACAAACACAGAGATAAGTTGGCCGCCAGTCAACTCATCCTTCAAAGCAGAGATCTTCTACACCAATGGCTCAATAAGAGACACCTCGCGAGCAGACAAAATATGTGCCCACGAAGACCGCTTAACCGCTCGCGTAGCAGGATCAAAAGGTGCAAGACCAAATTGCTTCCCCTCAACGTGTCGATCCTTCAGATAAAACCAACTCTTCCGCCATGTATAGACGGAGTCCAGCTTTTCCAGATCAAAGTAGGCAGCCTTATCTTTAATGGAAATACCCACGCCCCTAATGTCATATTCAGATTTCGTCCTCTTTATATTGAAAAGAAGTTTCTAGAGCCCCCAATGGGGATTGATTCCCAAAAAACCCTCACAGAGCGTGATAAAACAGGCAATATGAAGAATCCCATTAGGGGTCAAGTTATGTAGTTGCAATTGATAGGCAAAAAGCAACCCCCGGAGAAAAGGATGAATAGGAAGCGCAAAACCACGAGGGAAGAAGATCTGAAAGCATACCCGTTCATCTGTACGAGGCGCAGGAACCTCCTCATCCCCAGGAATCCGAGCGGCACCATCTACCACCATGCCGTCCGCTACCAAGTCATTCAGATCTGCGGCTGCAAAAGCAGACCGCTCCCACCTACCAGTCATCGTCGCCGACTCCTGGGCTGCACTGCGAGGGCACATGGACATGGATCTCACCACGAAACCGCGCAAAGAGAAGAGGCAGGAAGGAAAGAACGAAGAAGGAAGAAGAAGGACAAGCAGGAGAAGGCAATGGCTGGGTGAAAACCTAAAACCACCAGACTCCCCGGTATTTAACCAACAGCAGGGGCACGCATAATCACTGTTAATCTTGGAACTCAGCGGACGTGGCACGATCACACGATAGCCGAGAAACATTGAAAACTCAACTAGCGCATTAACCATACCACCCACTACGCGCGAAAAACGAGGGCCATCATCACACAGTGCGAAATTTTCGGGCAGCAGGGCGTCAAGTCATTTCCATTCACACACCACGGCAACCCAACCTGTCAGGCGGGCCAGCAACGTCACATCTCAGAAATGCGTATTAAGTACGCATCCTCGGTCAGCATCCCGCTCCTCACAAGTTTTTTCATATTATTCTAAAATCTTTTACTCCCATCGGGAGTACCTTTACTCGAGTTTGGGTGCTCCCTCACCTAGAAGGCAAAGATGTGCTCGAGTGGCCGCTCGCACCTACAAGTAATCACAACATCAACAGAGTTCGGGTGCTCCCTCACCCAAAAGGCAGACACGTGCTCGAGCGATCACTCGCACTAGCAGAAATAAACGTACTTTCAGAGTTCAGGTGCTCCCTCACCCTGAAGAAAGTAAAGAATTCGAGTGACTACTCGCATGGACTCCACAAAGTATTTGACACTATGATCTACTCGCTCACTCGACGACCTTCTGAGTGGGCGCTTTCTTATTTTCCTCGTCTGAGCTCGCAAAAGTTCTGCGAGTGACCGCTAATAGCTCACTTGATTGTTTATTCCAAGTGGGTGCATCTCTATTTAGGCTTCGCACCTCTACAAAAAAACGATGCTTGGGCTGCGACTTGCTGTACCCAGATGCCACGAAAGCTTAGTGTGTAGGTAAGACCCCGCTGCACAGACGGCTGGGCCAGGATTTTCCATAGCGCGACTTCATTCCCGATATTTTCCATGCACTCGCATGATTGAGAGATGAGCCGATAATGGACGCGTTAAGGCTATTTATTGGGACCGGTGGCATTGATCCTATAAGACCTGGAGCGGCATGAACTTTGCTAGACACCGGTCGTTCCCAAGTTCACGTCGAGGTAAACGAGCTTGATTGGGCTACTGAGGTATTTTCGACTAGCGCAATTCACCGAAGCTCGACCAGTAGACTACCTCGGGCCCTTTCAGCTTAGCATCCCTCGAATTAAACATTTTTCATGGCTAAAGCTGCTAGCGACTCGCAGCCGCGCTGCACAAAGTGAACAAGGATGAATTCGAGTACCTGCGCAACTCTTCGAGTCCCCCAGGCACTCGGGGGCTACTGACGAGGGGGTAACCCCGCGACTCCTGCATGTGAGGATACCTGGTGCATACAAGGACAAGAGGCCCGTTGGAAGCTTCAACAGTCCCACGACTAGCCCACTCCAAGCACCAACGTAGGAGTCCGCGATCAATATGGAAGTCACAACTTGGCGTTTAAGGCAAGGATAGAATTAGGTAAACACCTCTGTAAACCTGACATGGACTCTCCGAGACCTAGCCTAGTATATAAAGGCTGGGAGGGGGGACGTCTCAGGACATCCAATCTACAATCATCACCTCTAGTCTTGCACGAACTCGCCTAGACTCCCACTGTAATCGCCCCCTCGCATAATATTATCGAGCAGGAAGTGCTTCTCCTGTTAGCCGACGAATATCGCCAACCTGTTCTCTCTACGATCTAACCCAGGGTCCCTGACCATGGGATTTGCCGAGGCTGTTCCTCGTCAGCAGCCAGTGGATCTAAAACAACCTGGGCCAGTTGGATGGTATATCCTATTGGTCCAACCTGTCCGGCTGAGGACCCGGCCTCGGGATGGGTGATCCGGTAATCCAAACCTACGACAGACGGTAGAGACCAGTTCGAGAGCGCGGCCGGCTTCTGAAGTGGATGTCGATTCACCGGGGGCCACCCGGATTTGTGCGTTGTTAGATAGAGGGACCTGTCATTTAGGATCTCTCGGAACTAAATCATAAAATGGTTGCCTGTGATGGGTACAAACTGAGAGAGATGGGCATGAGTGCGGAGCCTTGTAATGGGGAGTTGGTACACCCCTGCAGGGTAAAATCTTTTCGAGAAGTCGTGTCCACGGTTATGGACGACTTGGGACCTACCCCTTGTTCATAGACAACGACAACTGAGATAATCCTAATAACCTGGTCAACGTGTGTGTGCCTTGACTGCTTCTTCTTTGTCAGGATGCAAAGGGGAGGACAAGGATAGGATAGGTGTTATGTTTGTGTAAGTAGCGGATAGAAAGACTTGTTGGATGCGATTCCTCTTCGAATGCTTGGCTTCTCATCTTACTCTAAATAGAACGTTAGTCACTCATATATTGCTAGTGTGGATGCAACCTCACCACTACCCCCATCTTACTTTGAGAAGTTAGTTACAAGACTTGTTGATATATCTCACCCCTTCTTCTCTCTTTTATGTACGTTATGCAAACGATCATGGACTATAGAGGAGCTCGACGACCCTTCTTCTGGACGCCTTCGCGGAGACTCAACGACGACTAGTTAGGCGGATCCCGGCGGAGAGCCTGGACTCGTGTGGACGTGGGAATGGTGTGTTTTACCTTTGCCACTAGGCATTTGACTGTAGTCTGTACTCAGACATATATCTTCCGCTGATGTAATGTATTAAGGCAGTTGTATGCCGATTGTATGAGATGTTGTATCCTGGTAGCTGTAATGTTGTGATATCATGTTGGAAATCCGGGGCATATGGCATTGTCATATGTCGCGGTGGGACCGATATGTGCTTCGTCCCCGGATCTGGATGGAAACATCTAGATTTGGAACAGTACCGCATATCGGACCTTACAACTTGGTATCATAGCCTTACCCATTGTTGGATCCCTTTTCTGGTCGAAGCTGAGTCTAGGAAAAACTATTTTATAGTTACTCAATCAGTAATCGGAGAGTAGGAATCTTTTTACTCCTTACCCTTGCTCTGGTCAGGACAAGTGACGTAAGTGTTTTTACTCTCGTCTCATCCCATTTCAAACTCTAGGATCTCGAGTGTGTGGAGTTTCGGAATAGTTACAATGCCTTGCTTGCAGCGTATTGTCTCGATTCCGATCTCAGGTTTGGGATATCCGGTAGTACCTTTAGATTTCCAACTCGGGTGTACATCTTGGTCATTCCTTGCCCTTCATCCTCTTGCCTAGTGTCTTCACGATCTTGAGTGGGAACACTATACTTTTGATTCGTATCTCGTTGTCTTTCTTCCTCTTGGTATCCCGATGGTTTCGTTCTTCGACGTCGCCATCTCTCTGCGGAAAGTTTTCATAACGGAATTTCGTCGTCGACATGGAGCAGAGTCCCTTGTTGGTGGTGTTGAAGAAGTCGTCTCTTTTCTCTCCCCCTCTCTCCCGGATCGTCCTGGATCTCGAGACGAGATCCCTTGTTGGTATTGTTGTATTGTAACAGCCCGTAAATTCCATCCTAATTAAAAAATTTGTTTGTTGCTTTATTTTTTTGATTGCTAGAATTTGTTTGTAGTTTTTGCTTCGCCGATTTATTAATTGGTAATTATATTTACCCCTCCTTCTTGTATCAGCATGCGTGTCCGGACCCCGACCAGATGGCAAATGACCTTTTGCGGCACCGGGTTTTACCTGACCGTCGCAACGTCCGGCAGAAGACCAGCCATCGCCATCGGAACGAAAACCCCCGTTTATTTAATAAACGGAATATTTTAGTGGGTGCCGGAAAATATTCTCGGAACGGTATCGAAGTAAGGTAGAGGTGACCGGCTCGCCGTGCTGAGTGCGTGGTTCGAGGTTTCGTCTGAATCGGTGGTCGGACGAAGCCTGTGCGGTCATAAACGTGTAACGTAGGAGCGGGTATAAAATTAGGGGTATTTTCTTCATCCGCCAGACCAACTACCCTATATAAGGACCCCTCACCTTACCCCATAGCATTAGGGTTTCCCTCCTTGGAAAATTGCAGCCACCCCCTGTTTTCCCCCAAATTTTCTCCACATCCCTCCTCCTACCTGAAACCCTAGGTCCCAAGCCATTACAACCGTTGGATCCCAGGATCAACGCATCTGCTGAAGCCACGTTACCTCCCAGGAAGCCAGGCCGATCCGGGCCCCGTAGGGCTAGATCTAGGCCTGGAGGCCCGTGTGCCCGACGCTGTCACCGCCGCTGATACGTTTCAAACGTACCTACTTTTCCAAACACTTTTGCTATTGTTTTCCAAACTAACCCGGACTGACGCTGTTTTCAGCAGAGCTGCCTGTATGGTTTTATTTTGTGCAGGAAAATGGATTTTTGGACATCTCAGAAAATTCCTATAAAAATTACAAAAAATCCACGCACCCGAAGGAGCCCGGAGCCATAAGTGGGGCCAGAGGGCTACCAGGGGGCCCCCATGCGCCCTGCTAGGGCGGCCCCACCCCTGGCCGCGCCAGCTGGCCGCCTGGGTGGGTCCTCCCCCTCTAGTGCCCTACCAAGACTCCTATTTATTCTCGTGATGCAAAAACCCCGAAACAAAAGTCGCTTTTCCAGAAGCCGTCGCGGAGCCACTGCCACCCTCTGTTCTTCCTCAGGAGGGATAATCTGGAGGCTGATTTGGCCTTCGGAGAGGGGAGATCGTCGCCATCGTCATCACCATCACCAATCCATCCTCCCTCCATGTCTTCTCTTCACATGTGTGAGTAATTCCCTGCTGTAGGCAAAGGGGATGGTAGGGATTGGATGAGTTTGATCATGTAATAGTTTGTCAGATTGTTGGGGGCACGTTGCCTATCATCTACTTTGGTGTTTATCATCTTTGCTACAACTTGTTGCTCTTAATGCTTGTCACTTTGGGCCCGAGTGCCATGTTTTCAGATCTGAACCACTTATGTTTTCATGAGTATATTTATGTTTGAGATCCTATCTATGAGTTGTATGCACCTATTATGGTCCGGAACCGGCGATCCCAAAGGTGACAGCTTGGGACACCAAAGGGGATGGTCCATAATTTGAGGATTCCATGTATCCATTGAGTTTATTTCTTTGTTCTTGTGCTCTTCGACAGGAGCACCTTAATCTCCATAAGTTCCCTTTGGCCCTGTTCGTAGCGGGATGGTAGGAAAAATGATGTTGTGCAAGTTCTTATTGCAATCACGCACAACTACCTACGGGATACATGCCTAATGTTTGATATTTGCCTAGATGATCGTTGCTTTTTTGTGTGCCTTGCCCCGTGTTAGAATCTACTACATGTTCACCCTTATTCATGCAGCGCCCAACCATCCATCTCCCTAGCCTACAGTGTTTTACCTGGTGGTTACTATTAGTTTATTTCTGTTGTTTTACTTTTGTTGTTGCTACCATCGCTACCACTGTCATACCACAGTTGCTATTAATACTTTGTTGCAAGCAAGTATATTTCAGGTGCGGTTGAATTGACAACTCAACTGTCAAAGTTTATAAATACTCTTTGCCTCCCCTTGTGTCGAATCAATAAATTTGGTTAACTTACCCGCGAAAAAACTACAATCGATCCCCTACAATTGAGGGTCATCAGCCGCCGCACCGACCAACTCCGGTCGGCCGCCGCGCGCTGCAGCCCTCCGGTGAGCTCCCTCCGCATCGTCCGTGGCCCGCTCCTCTCCCCTCTCCCCACCCTTCTCCCTCACCTCATCGCCTTCCTCCCTCGCCGCAGGAGCCGCCCGTGGAGGTTGTGCCGCCGCCATGCCATGGATTGCCACACGAGGAGCCGCGCTGCCCCGGGGCGCCACCCCTCGCCTGAACCTGCATCGATGACGACACGCGTCCCGTTCCTCGACCCCGCGCCGCCCCAAGTCTTGCCGGAATCGCGCCCCTCACCGGAGAAGACCGCTGGTCGTCGCCACACCAGTACGGGATCGAGGCCGATCCCGATCCAGCCGCCAGCCTCCAACGCGCCATGGGTGGGCCAGCCTCACCCCGAGGCCCACCACCTTGTCCGCGGCCCAGCGCGATCGCGTGGCCCGTGGCCTCCTCTCGCCCACGGGCGAAGCCCCTCTATGCTCCGCCCACCCCCGTTCCTGGGCCGAGCCCAGCAAGGTGAGGATGCCCCTTTTTCTTTTTTTGCTCTGTTCTGTTGGGCTTGTGTAAGGCCCAATATGCGATACTGTTCCAGATCTAGATGTTTCTATCCAGATCCAGGGACGAAGCACATATCGGTCCCACCGCGACATATGAAAATTTCATATGCCCCGGATTTCCAACTTGATATCATAACATTACAGCTACAAGGATACAACATCTCATACAATCGGCATACAACCTCCTTAATACAATACAACAGCGGAAGATACATGTCTGAGTACAGACTACAATCAAATGCCTAGTGGCAAAGGTAAAACACACCATTCCCATAACCGCACGGGTCGAGGTTCTCTGGCGGGATTCGCCTAACTAGACGTCGTCGATTCTCCACGTGAAACGTCGATCACCATACCTGTTGTCGATCAAGAACCCTGAAAAGAGTTTGGGGGTATTATCATGAGTACAGAAGTACTCAGCATCCAACTGTAGTGGTCAACTGACCCAGCAAGGACTTCATCACTCGTCATTCTAGGACAACTAGTAGTTTACGGTAAGGATGGTGTAAGTGGTGAGGTTGCTGCCGCACTAGCATTTATGAAGTGGCTAACGATCTAGAGAATAAGATAAGAAGCCAAGCATTTGATGAGGAATTGCCTCCAACAAGTCTGCTATCCACCTACTTACGCAAGCATAACACCTATCCTATCCTTGTCCACCTCTTCGCATCCCGACAAAGAAGAAGCAGTCAAGGCACACACACGTTGATCAAGTTATATTAAGATTATCTCAGTTTTTGTTGTCTATGAACAAGGAGTAGGTCTCAAGTCGTCCATAACCGTGGACACGACTTCTCGAAAAGATTTAACCTTGTAGGGGTGTACCAACTGCCCATAACAAGGCTCCGCATGCACGCCCATCTCTCTCAGTTGCTACCCATCATAGGCAACCATTTTATAATTTAGTTCCGAGAGATCCGAAACGACAGGTCTCTCTAGCTAACAAGGAACAAATCCTGGTGGCCCCCGGGGATTCGATACCCAATCCAAAAGCCGTCTGCACTCTCGGATCAGACTCTTCCGGCTGAACCAGGTCTGATTACCGGGTCACCTCACATGGGGCCGGGTCCTAGCTGATCGGGTGGACCAACAGAGAAACCATGTCTCCACAGGCCCAAGTTGTCTTAAAAGATATCTGCTAGGAGCGACTCGACAGATATATATGCATGGTTTTCAAATGGTAAATCAGCTTGGCCCACCTTAGAAATGTTTGAAGCTACGTAGGTAAGAAAAGGGGACCCCATAAAATCCCACACGCGGTTAGGCACGCTCAGTCTTAAAACCAATACCCAGAACTCGGATCCTAGGTGACTCGAATGGAACAAACCGTTGGGGCGGGATAGCCTAGACCTTCCATCCTTCATCGAATATAGTCAACATTTATAATAATCATATCATCCACAATAATATAATAAGGTGATAGCCCAAACCAAGGAGTAACAGGGTAACATCGTAGCATCCTAAGCATGCATACTTAGCAGGGGCTAAGCAACGAGCAATAGTAACATAGCAGTACATGGTTTGCTGGGAGGGGACATGGCTGTATCGGTTTGAAAGAGGCTGTAAACATGTGGTAGGATCAAACATCGAACCTATCCTAGACTAGCATGCAAACCGCTGGTTGAAATAGAATGGATCATTTGATAAGTCGGGTTCCGAAGGTGTAGTTGATCGCAAGCTCGCATCATCTCCGAGAGGTACCCGCGGAAGCACACAAGACGATAAACACTGGAAAGCAATCAATGAGCAAACATCTATTACTACGAAGCAAACACGAGCAAGCATCAACAAGAAGGCAACACGAGACAAAGCCCTACCGTCTAGAGCGGTTACTAACAGGTTAAGTGGAGTACTCGTCACACACGACGATACCGCACATTTACAAGGGTTCAAGTTGTTTAGCTACACCACATGAGCAAAGGTTGTTAACATGGCATCTCACTCAAGCATGGCATAGCACACAAACATGTAAAGAGGTGAAGCAGAAGTTAAACTATCTATGCTAGTCAATTTAAATGAGGCACAACCTAAACATGGCATTCCACTAAGTACCCCACGACAATTTAAGTAATTGGTACTGTTCTGCCCTAAACCATATTTTAGGTTGGTTAACAGCAGCAAACAATAGCATAAACAAAAAGTACACGAAAACTAATCAAATTACATATGAAGAACATTCCAAACGGAGTTACGGTTAAAAAGATACAAGCAAAACAAGTTACGGGCACAATCTGCCAACATCAGGTAGCACACTTTAGAGCAATGCATAAACATGATAATGAATGCAAACATGCTCACAAATGATATGCAACTAAAGTAGACATGGCAGGCATGGCATGGCAAAAGGAAACATGCAAAAAGGCATCATGAACAACTAATTATAGCTCATGCAAATTGCAATAAAACATTACTGGTCTAGGACTTAGTGAAAATCAGGGAAACAAGACAGAAACTGTTATATTCATGCTGTATAAACAGGGGTAAAACTATATGCAAATGTGCAACAACATGACATAGAAATATATGAGCATGGACTAAACATGATGGTGATCAGGTACAAACAAGAATCAAGGTCATAGGCATCATAGATCAAAAGATATTAAGCGTGCAACATGGCATCGGAAAGTTGCAGACTTTGTGAAAAACAGAGGTGGCTGTCAACAACAGCAGGATAGAAATTTGGAGCTAAAAAAAACTATGACGAGGAATGCAAACATGACAATGCAATACATGTAATGGAAGTAGACATGATGCTTAACAGTATGCAACAAGAATCAATGCAATAGGCCTCATGGATGTGTCACAATCATCATGCGCACTTGCAATAAAATAACAGCAGCAGCACACTAGCAGAAATTAGTACCAGTTAACAGTCTGATGCCCACTTCAACAAAGATTAACAACATCAAGATGACCTCAAATCAAAATGCTCACAAAATATGGATTGAAGTACACACAATTCAAAACAAATTTCCTTTTGGGCGCAACGTGATCCGGGCTATGGTTTACTCGCAAACTACACCGCAAACAGGCAATCAGCAACAGTAATTCTCAGACTTAGCAGAAAATAGATAAAAAGAAAAAAACATAAAAGAAAAAAACAGAGGCCCTCACGTTTTGGGCCGGCCCATGAGGCGGCTGGGCCAGGGAGGAGGCCGGCCTGGCTGGCGTGCTGGGCCGGGGGCGCTGCGTGGCCCACCCAACGGTTGGTGGCGGCCGATCGGATCGGCCTCCCGATCCCGTCCGCGGCGAGCGGCGGCTCCGGCCGGCCTGGCTTCGGCGAGGAGGGCCACGGCGGCGAGGGAAGGCCAGGACAGGCGCAGCGCGAGGGGTCCAGGCGGAGGAGGCCGGCGCGGCGGCGGGGTCCTCCTCGGGCGGCGCCGATTGGCTCGGCCGGCGGCAGCTCGAGCTTTGCTCCGGCCATGGCTCCACGGGGTGGCAGCCGCCGAGCTGCAGGACAGTGGGAGGGGTGAGCGCAAGGCGAGGTGAGGAGGAGGGGAGCGGAGGAAAGGAGGAGAGGGAGGCCGCGGGCGGCTCGTGGCTGCTGGCGACGTGGCGGCGGGACGGTGCTCCCACGGGCGGCGGCGGTTCTGCCCGCGTGTGGAGGAGAGAGAAGGCACGTGTAGGCCAGGGCGCATCTGGGCCGTCGGATCTCCGGATCTGACGGTCCAAATCAGATGGGGCTAGGGTTTGGGCGAAAGTTAGGCAAAATTGCGAAATTTGGGGCTATTGTGAGGGGGTGGCTGCAATTTTGGCTTAGGGAAAACATCTCGAAAGGGTGGGAGAGTGGTGGTCTTTATATAGCCCAGGTGGCTGGCAGTTTGCAAAAACATCCCCGGTTTTTCTCGCACGCGCGCGGTGTTTACGTTTCTGACCGCCGGGGGTCCGCATGACCTACGATTCGGGTAAAACTTCAAACTGCGCGACCAGTGCGTCGAGCTAGCGGCGTTCACCTCGCGCTGGAACCGTTTCGAGAACACTTTCCGACGCGCTATAAAAATAACCCGTTTAACTATTAAACGGAGTTTTCGTTCCGTTGGCTACGGCAAGTCTTGTGCGGGTTTTCGCGACGGTGATTCGGATGAAACCCGGTGTCGCAAAGGTCAAGTGACAGGGTGGCAAGGGTCGGTCTCCGTCCGGTATGAGATAAGAGGGGGGAAAATAATCGCCGATCGATAAATCGGGGATACAAACACCGCAAACAAATCAGACAATCAAACAATTCACATCGAAAACAAAAATTTTAATTTTTGTGAAATCTGGGCTTTTATAGCTTGGCCCATGCTCTATGTATTGCATGTGTGTGCACCTTAGCTATTAGGTGATCGCCCTGTTGGGCCCAGCAGGAGCAGATTCAGACCGTGGAGGCTTATTTATTTTTCTGTGATTATTATTTTTGGCAGATTTTATTGTATTTTGGCGATGCCCGTATCTTTTCACCCATTTGTCGGATCGCGATGCTTTCTACATGAAAGTTGCTCCGTTTTGCGTGTAGATTAATAAGATGTTGCTCCTTGCCATGTTTAGACTTGTCTACATATTGTTTCACTACTATTTACATCGCATTCCACCATAAATGTAATAGGCCATAACTTTTTAACCGTTGCTCCGATTAAAATGTTGCTTACATGTAACTTGACTAGAATTTCAACTAAATTGTGAATATGCTGCTCTTACCTGCTAATAAAATAATAAAATTATGTTTAGGGAAAAACAGTACCAAAAGCTATTATTTTCGTGGGGTACTTAGTATATGCATTGCTTTCGGCTTTACCCCACTTAACTTGACTAGCATAGATAGCTTAGTTATCTTCACCTTTTGCCATGCTTGTGTGAGATGCCATGTTAACAACCTTTGCTCAGGTTGTGTAGCTAAACAACTTTAACCGATGATAAATGTGCGGTATCGTCGTGTGTGACCGATACTTCACTTAACCTGTCAGTAACCTCTTTCAACGGTAGATGCGATATCGTAGAGAATTGTCTCGTGTTGCCTTCTTGTTCCTTGATTGCTTGTGATTGCTTCGTAGTAATAGATGCTTGCTCGTCGATTGCTCTTCTAGTGTTTCCTTCTTGTGTGCTTCCGCGGTTACTCTCGGAGATGATGCGAGTTTGCGACCGACTACACCTTCGGAATCGTCTTCTCATCAGTTAAAGGTGAGTATATATCATGCTTATAACTTTCAGCTCACTTGTGCCTAGGTATAGGATAGAACAATTTCGTGATCCTACCACCTCATATTTATGCCTCTCAAATAAACCCAAACATCCATGTCCCCCACATCCCATCAAACCTTTGTTTGGCTATGTACGTTGCTTGCTTAACCACTGCTTAATATGTATGCTTTGGCTGCTATCCTGTTATCATGTTACTCCTTGGATTGGGCTATCACACTATTTATATTATTGTGGATGATGTGATTATTATAATGTTGACTATACTCGACGAAGGATGGAATGTCGAGGCTATCCCGCCCCAACGCTTTGTTCCATTCGAGTCGCCTAGGATCCGAGTTCCGGGTATTGTGTCTCTTGATGAGTGTGCCTAACCGCGTGTGGGATGCTATGGGGTCCCTCTTCTTACCTACCTAGATCCAAACATTTCTAGTGGTGGCCCATGCTGATTTACTGTAACAGCCCAAAAATGACAAAATCCAGAAAATTTTGCATTTTTATTTCTTTTCCCATTGGGGATGATAATTGCACATTTATTCTTTGCAATAATCCACGTGACATAAAAATGCTTTCTTTTCCCGGCGTTGCTAATTCTTTCTTTCTTTTATTTCTGGTATTGTTTCACATGGTATTGTTTCTAATTCTTTCTTTTCTTTCTTTTTCCGGCATTGCAAATTTTCCCAAGCCTCATCTTTTCTCCCCTAAGAAAGACATTTTGGAAATCATCATGTTTTTCCATGATGAAGGCCTGGGCCAAATTCCAAGATTTTCCCCTCCAAGAAAATGGGGTTGTAGTTCAAATAGACTTTGAATTAATTCGAAAGCCATTTGAAATACTTAAACATTTTGGACCCAATTCATTTTCTAAAAATCTTATAAATAATGTAGATTGAGAATCATATTGTAATATGATTTTTTTCTCCATTTTCTATTTTATTTTTGGTATTTTCTCTGCTGTCATCTTATAGATGAATAAAATGAAAAAAGCATCAAGTGGCCCTTGGCCCCCTTTATTTTCTCTCCAGCCCAGCTCCCTCCTTCTCTCAGCCCAGGCCAAACCGCAACCCACTCCCCCTGGCCCCACATGTCATCCCCTCCAACTCTCACCTCTTCCCCCTCACGTGGTCTCCCCTCCTCTCTCTCGCTAGCGTCCATGGAAGGGAGGAGGAGGTGGAGCCCTCCTTCCAGCCACTCTCCCTCCCATATATCTAGCCATCCCGGACGCCCCCAAAACCCTAGCCCCTTTTCCTCCAAACCGCGCCGCCATCTCCCTCTCCTTCCTCCTCTTCTTCTCGTGCAATCACGATGGACAGGAGGTCCTGTCGCCGATCGTCGTCGTCGTGGGCGCGGTCATCTTCTCTGATGGTGTGGTTGTCTTCCTCTTCCTCCCGCAGTGACACCAGGAGCAAGAAGACGAGGCCGACGCCTCGGCTCCCTTGCTTCGTCATCTTCCTTCGAATCCCCTCCCAACGTCTGCATCAAGCCGGCTTCTTCATCGACTCCGATCCTGCGCGTCCCCGAGCCGATCCTCGACATCGTGCCCCCTTCGGTGATACTCTGGTCATCCCTGTGTTGTCCTCTTCCCCATGCGTAGCGTAGACTGTAGCGCGTAGCCGACGCCTTTCTCGCCGTTCTGTTTCATGGCTGTCTTCCTTTCCTTGCTCTCTGTGTCCTGCCCATGAATGAAGCGCGTGCACGCGCGCCCAACCGTGCCCCGTGTGTCCGCCCCGTGCCTGCACCCGCATCCGGTTCACGCCCAGCTCGCCCGCGCGAGCCCGTGGCCTTCCTGGCCATCGCCCGTCAGTTCGTTAGAGGCCGAGTTCTTCAGTATCCTCAGTTTCAGTTAGCGCACCTCCTATTTGTTGTTGCATCGGATTGATATTCCATCGAGGTCCTTCAGTGTAGTTGTAACGACCCGATTCGCTAAGAATCCAAGTCTCTGTGCATTCTGTGCTAGTCCTTGGATCAATAGCTAGCACACACAGTACATGATGTAATATCAAGAATAAACCACATGTCATAAATATTACATCGAAGATCCAGTATTACAATAAAGCATACCTGCATAGCTCAAGGCTAGCTTACAAATAAAATACAGCGGAAAAATAATAAAGAGCTTTGTGGCGTCCATCAACTCCACAGGCACAGTTGAGTATAGACATCATAACCCTACATCGCATCACCTACTCGTCGTATACAATCCTGCAACACCGAAGGTTATAGCCCGACAACGGGTCAGTACATCTGAATTGTACGGCAAGTCAACGGAAAAGTATATAACAGACCTACATCTACATGGAAGGTAAGTAAAAGGAAGGTTTATGGTTTTATTTTGAAGAAAGCTGATTTTTCCCAATCTACCTAAGTCAAAATTTTAGTTTGTTTTACTACATTAGGTTGAACTGGGCTACACCGGTTCCAAACCAAACCCTTTATTAAATCTTTCTCACTCAAGTTTTATTAATGTGATTCATCTGTCAAGACCATCCAACAATAGTAATGTCTAGTTGCTCATAGTTGTCCATAACCGGGGACACGGCTAATCATGATCAGTTTGTACACTCTGTAGAGGTTTGTACACTTTCCCCACTGGACTCAACCCGAAGATTGAGACAAAGTCTTTCAGAAGAGGTCACCTCCACCCTTTGGTAGCCGGTACACCTATCATATCTACATCTGCTAGCTACCAGGGCCAGGCTCCCCACAACGTACTCAACTAAGCCAAAGCCCATATAGCCAGTGGTCGTACATGGAAGCTACTAGTCACTAAGTCTGTCCGATCTTTTTGAGCCTGGACGGCGCCCACTTAGGGTGCACTCTCATGGGAGCATTGCCTTAGATAAGGTGCACGACCCCACGATGCCTTCCCTCCAAACCATTCACAACCAATTAGGGGTACAACCTGGTCTCGCCTTAGATAAGGTACGAGCCCCCAGGAAGCACTCCCTGCCCGTCCAGAGGTGTATTCTATTTAAGGTTTGGTAGTCAAGTCATTAAAATCCTTACACCGCTCAATGAAATCTCGAACCAATCCCCGTCTACAAGAATAGCAATATTTAGCAAACACAAACTAGGGTGACAAAGAATACAGGATCAGATCATATGGCTACCCTACCAGGTTTGCAGCAATAATAATATAAAACTCCCTACACATGCATAGGGTGATATTTGCTACATGCATAAGTAAAAATATAGGTTGTGAAATGGTCAAAGTATGACTTGACTTACACATTCGATGAAGTTCTTCGCTCTCACGATCCCGATAATTCTACTCGTCACACTCCGAGCAATCTATCGTAAAGGAAAGAACTCAAATAAGCAATCATGCCATCAATAAGAATCACAAGAACAATCAATCAAATACAACAAGGTTTAGCAACAGAAATAGCTAGGCTCGATACGGTACAAGTGTCGATGTGCTCGAGGTGGCAGGTGGAAAGTGAACTCGAGTGAGTCAACGGAAAAAGGATTGCTGATATAAAAGATTATGACCAAAGGCATTATGAATTCAAGGTGAACATCATGCCAATATGAAAAGATGTGAATCTTACTGATAACATGTCTCAAACGATCCGATATTGCAAAAGGAATCACGTGAAACGGAATACTACAACACAGGTCATAGCGGGTTCAAATTTGAATTGAATTTGAATTTAAACAGATCAATAAAAATTTGAATTTTTGTGAACACAAGCTATAGACATAAAGTACATGGAACGAGTGATCCAACGCAAAAGAATCACTCGATTTGGATCAATGGTTTAAAAGATACGGACTCCGGGATTTGAATTTGAATTGGAAATAAATTTAAATTCAAAAGTGTGCAAAGTGTGAAAAGTTGATTCCATGCTAAACTACAGAACAAGATGAGCGCATAGGAAATTTTTTCACCTGATTCCGATACACGGTTTAGGAGATATTGCGAAAACGGGATCGAGGTGTTTTCTGCGGAAAGGACTCGTGTCGTCGTTTAGTAACAACAGATGCCATAAGGATGGCTAAAGAGAGGGGAAGACTCTAGGGAGAACTATGTCGATGGTGCCGGAAACGGGTTGGGCACAAGCACGGTGAGGAACACCACTATGTACCCAGGTTCGGGGCTCTCCAGAGAGATAACAGCCCTACTCTTGTTTGTCTGCTTGTTATAAATGATCTCACGAACTACAATCAATGCTCATGGAGGTACTCAGAGGAAGAAGAGACCTTCCGTGGGCATGGCTCTCCTCTGCTTCTCTACGGGAAATACTGTGGGAAGTAAATGCGACATGGGGCGTCCCTCTCACAGGAGGGGTACCCCGGGCTCTTATAGTGTGAGCTTGGGTTACTACGGTCATTTCAGTCGGGTGCTGGCCCCAGCTGTCATTCTCTCATCGGCTGGGGTCCACCGACTGCAACTCTCCGGTTGATTCGGACCTGTCAAGCGGCTTCCCATGATGTAGCTTCTAGGTAATGATGATGAACAGTGGAGCTATGACCTCTGGTCTTGTCGTCCTGTCTCTGGATTCAAAGGAAAAGGGTGACAACACTCCTCTGACAGATCGGCGAAGTGACTTAGCTTACTGCCACCCGGATCTCTCGGGATCATGCATTTAGGACCTTGTACCAGAGGCATCCGATCTGGACAAGGTCAACTCTTGAGCCGATTGAAGGGTGGGCCGATTGCTCTTGCGCCGACTGCTCTCATTCGGCATGGTCGATTTCTTGAGGGCAATCGGCCATGCGTCTTCCTAGCTCGGCCGAGTAGCAGCCCAATCGGCCTCATCCTTTTCTGGAAATGTTGCTTTCATCTGGGTGACCCTACCTGGGTATCATTCCCCCGACACTAGCCCCTAAAGCTGTAAAGGTCCCACGGTTGCTTGACTGCGGGGCCGTTGCAGTTTTTCCTTTCGTCTCTTCGGGCTTTGACTGCTCTGGCCTCATTGGGTTCCTCAATCCGAGATGAACGCTCAGCTTGGAGATTATGCCCGGCCAACCAGATCAGTAATGGTTTGATATCCATTCTCCAACCTCGACCACAACCTTGCCGACTGCTCTCTTGCTTCTCTGAAAAAACTTCTTGCAACATTTTGGCTGAGCTGAGATCTGGCTCAACCGATTGCTTCTCCAACGGTTACTTTTGACCAACATCTGACGAACCCACGTTGCACGTCGTTTCTAATTCCCCAGGGAAGTTAATGCTCCAGGCCCCAAGACTCACGCGCGACGGGACGTTACTGCGCACGACTCGCCTTCTGCGCCATGATCCTCTGTGCCGAAACCGCCGATTTGCCTCTTGATACACGCGGCCACACCGGGCCACACGCCGCACCCGCGATCCCATTCGCCCCCGCCGCCCATATAAGCCACAAGGGGGGACTCCTCGGGCTCATCTCTCCCCACTTCTTCTTCCTCGTTCTCATTCTCCTCCTCGCGCCGCCGCAGTTATCTTGCTCCGACGACCTTGGTTTCGCGTGCTCGTGGCGCCACCGCACCGCACCGCCTCACTGCGTCCCGCTCGCGCGCTCCGCCGCTGCCGCGCCTCTACTTGCTAGTACTTGCTGCCGGCCCCTTCTCGCCCTTCTCTCCGGATTCGTACGACGCTGCTCTGGAGGACGCCATGGTCGCCGCGGACGAGAAATCCACCGCCAGCCGTGGCCGATGGAAAGGCTCCACCATCAACGACGGCGATATCCGCCAACTGCATCACGCACTGATGTCGGCTGGCATCCAATGGTGTGCCCCCGGCGAGGAGATTGTGCCAGAGTCGTGCGCCGGCGAGCGCGTGGTCTTTGTTGCGCACTACGAGCGCGGGTTCGGGCTACCGGTGAGCACGTTCTTCCGGGAGTTCCTGGACTTCCACCGACTGCAACCGCACCACCTTGCCGCCAAATTTATCATGACGATGTCGGGATTCGTCACTCTCTGCGAGGGTTATCTCGGCATCCGGCCGAGCATCGGGCTGTGGAAACGTCTCTTCCACCTCCGAGGTCACATGTCTCGGACCGGGAATCTGCTGCCGAATCCCGATGGAGAGGACAAGCCACCGATTCATGAGACCGCCATGACCGACTGTGGCGGCTGTATTCTTTACTCCAGCAAACAGGGCTATGAGTCCCCTTCCATTATTCAATCGGTCAAGGACTATTAGACCACCTTCTTCTACGTCTGATCTCCCGACAAGGGCCCCGACCTCACCAATTGTCCCGACTTCCAGCTCGCTCCATCGGTTGAGAGATACCAGTGGTCGACCAAGCTCAGAGTCGACGACTGCGACATGGACTCCCAGGTAGCACAGATTGCTCAGCTGGAAAAATATGGCCTGCAGACGTACGACCTTGTGGCCACCTGGCTTCAGGTCCGAGTGCGCCCTCTTCAGCGCCGAGTGCACCACATCTACGACATGGCCACTTGGAGGGATCCCACTCGGATTTGCACCAAGAAGCTGAGCAACCGAGCGTTGCGCCTCCAACTGAAAGCACTCACTACCACTCAGACGCCGAAACCATTCCGATTCGGCCTGAAGTGCCTTCACCGCGGGGTTCCTCCGCCAGAGGTATGCTCCAATTGCTTTCTGTCTTTTCCCGATTGCTCGATTGCTCATTTGCCTTTTATGATACCTTGTTCATCCTCTAGTACTTCATTGCAACCGCCGTGATGCAAGGCGGTCAGACTGCTGGAACCTTCGCCCCTGATCGCGAGGAGGAGGACCCCACCGATCTCGAATACGACGACTCCCCCGCTTCCGACTCCGACGCCGAGGACGAACCTGCCGACGCCGATGCGGCAGACCAAGGGGGTATGCATGACTCATCCTTCGAACGCTTTCTGGATGAATGGAGTGATGATGACAGCGCATCAAAAGTTGGGGGTTCCGGTGCAGATTCGCATCCCGACCCCAAGAAGGCGCCGCTCAAATGACTCCGAGCTGATGGTTCGTCATTTGGCGCTGCACCGAGCAAGGGTGCGAAGACCGAGGTGGCTGTTTCGAAAGGGAAAGCCCCTCAGACTGGGCGCACTCGGGCTCAGCAGACTGGGAAAGCTCCCGGTGCCAAGCCCAAGTTCATCCCCGTTCTGCAGGATGCTCCTCTGGATACCCCGCCCCTGCGCTTCCGGATGCCCCGAGGAGCGCCGATGTCTGCTGGGTAATTATTTATCCTTCCTGCTCTTCCTTGAAATTTTTCTTTTCTCTGTTGCGTATCTCTCTTTTTTACTCAGGGCTGCTATTGACCTGGACGACATCGATCGTGAAATTCCTTCCTTCACTGGCCCAGCTCCTTCTGCGACCTCCATCCATGCCGACAACACCAGAAAACGGCCGCCGATTGCTCCTCTCTCGACGAAGGACGCCGAGCGCAAGGCCAAAAAATCTCGTGCCGACCTCACCAAACCTCCAAGCAAGCCTCCGAGCAAGCCTCTGCCCAAGGCCTCTATGGCCCCCATGGATGTTGTCGACCTGGAGGCTGCCGACACCGCCGCGGTCCTCCGATCGGGTCCCCACTGCTATCGTCACGACCACTCCGCCCATTGTTATGGTGTCTCTTCCTCTGATTACTACAACGACGCCAAGTGCTACTGCCCCGCCATCCAACTCGGCGCCACCCTCAACTGTTGCTGGTTCCAAGGCTCTTATCCTTCAGTCGACGTCGACGAAGACCTCCTCTGCCGCTCCTGAATCGCAGATGCATTCGGTGGAGCACTTCCGCATGGCCTACTCCCGCACCGGCCCTGCTGACTCCGAGCTCGACGCCTCGCGCGGCTTTCCTTTGGCCTCTCATGGCACTATGGCTTCGGCCTATGATCGAGTGAAGGCACTCTCCACCGGCGTGCTTCAGGAGCTCGAGCTCGTCGACCGCAACCATACTGTAAGCTCTCTTCTCTAAGTGGGGGCGTGCAAGCGCACCCACTGGGTGTAGTCCCCGAGATTCGGGCCGATTGCTTGCAATCAACTCGGATCTTCTTCTGACTCTTGTTTTCTCGCGCCGTCCTCAGATCGGTGGATCTGCCCTCGAGTGGGTGCGCGCAAGCGCACCCACTTGGTGTAGTCCCTGAGATTCAGGCCGATTGCTTTGTAATCAGCTCGGATCTTCTCTCGACTTTTTCTCTCTCTATTTTTTTTACTGACTTCCTTTTCATGCATAGGCTGCCTCTGAAGAGAAACGCAAAGTCTTTGAGGCTTTGCTCGAGTCCTACTCTGCCAGCTGTCGGGACCCGGGGTTAGCGTATGCAAGTACAGCTAAGACATAGTCATATGGAGAGCCGAGAACCGTACCCACTTGTCTAAGCAGACAAGGCCAAGCACAGAACGTTCTCGGAAAGCATCGTACGTGAGGGGCATCCCATCCAGGCCGGATGATCAACTGAGATGGGTCCTCATCGTCCGCACACAAGTCTAATGATATGGGTGGTGAACTCCCATATTCAAAGACAAGTCGCCTCAACCATACTATCAACTATCTCAAAACTCTTACATAGACTTACTCAAGCCCGATCACTTAGTCGGGGTCTAGGGCGGGGTCGATCATACCACAAAGTGTGCACGAGACGGAGTCTCGAACAATCGCATCGCGATGCCCCAAGCTGCGCACATCTAAGGGCCACTTGGTGTATGAAAGACTGCCAGCCAGAACACAACTAAGGTCTCGAAAACACATACAAAGACATGCATGTTATAAACATACACGCAGCACACATGCCTTGTATGAACAGAAGGTACCATTGCAATTCTCTACAAAGTGTACAATTTTATTGATAACTCTTATAGAGTGCAAACAGAGATCACAAACTTGTGATCCAACATTACAACACACACGGAAGCAAATTATGTCTGAGTACAGACAAGTTTAACAAATGGCTTAAGAAGCCTTATTTAAACACACGCCCTCCACGAGGGAACCAGTCATCTGACTGGGACTAGACTAGTTGGTCTTCAATCGTCCAGCTCGATGAAGAAGCCACCTTCGGGGTCAGTGGCATCATCTAAAACATAGATTAAGCAAACGTGAGTACAAAGTCGTACTCAACAAGACTTACATAGGAGCTATACTAATCATGCACATGTATCAAGGTAAAGGGAGGTGGGGTTCACTTGCCGAAGTGTCAGCTTTGACTTGGCTAATCCTGAACTACGAGTACCAGACTTTGAGGTAAGAAGCGTACACGAGTCCACTACTTTCTCCAACCAATACACCACTATGGTGCCTTCCTCGACTTCCCCACGAGGAAGCACGCCATAGCACTCACACTTATCTTGGTGTGTTTTAGAAGTATCCGGTTCAAGTTATCTAATAATCGAGCTAAGCTTTCCAAGCAGTCCATAACCGCGGACGCGGCTATTCGAATAGTTTTGTTAACCTTGCAAGGGTGTACCACGACACACACATGATCATCATTTGCCGCCTTTGATCTCGACACCATTCAAGGGGTGCCAGCGAGGATCCTCACCACAACTGTTACCTCATAGCCGATCTAGTCCGAGAAAGCCGCCTACTTGGGTTGGTTTCCACTATCGTGAACCCGGCCGGTTTATCGAAGTGGACCCAAGTGATGTGTGCGTGGTGCATAAGCCGGTCTCGGATGAGCCGTTCTCTCACTTAGCATCCAGGCCACAGACCTACCAGAACTCCGAACTATTGCGACATCTGGACATCGAAAGGGATGAGTTAGTAAGTTGAGAGGGGTCAGTGAGCCCAATGTGTGGTTGTACTCTTCATCTTGGATCACCACACAAGAACTCGTACTAGGGCGGTGTTCAACGAGACAACCCACCGTGTACTCCTACACAGCCTCTCATCGTTCACCTTGTATTAGGGTCGATTCACCAACACTTTTCTACCATCATCAACATGATCATTCCCATCCCGACTCACATCACAGTAACAACATGGTATCATACTAAGCATGCAATAAGCAGTAACATTGCAGGGGCCACATGATATCAATCAACTCCTACATTTGCTAGAATTGTGGTTTTCTTACTACTGTGACAAAATGATAGGTCATGCAAAGGGATGGGTTCATCTATGCGGTAGAAACGAATCATGGTGATCATCCTAAACAATGCATAAGCGAGACATGAGAGGGAAGTGGGATTTTATCGACATGATCAATGGGGGTTTGCTTGCCTTGCTGACGAGGTTCGGGTTCGGGGTCTTCAACGAAGGGGGTGACCTCGGGTTCCGGCTCCACGTCTATCAACAACATGACAATCATAGGATCAACATAATGTACAATGCACAATCACATGAATAAGATTGAAATGGTGATGTTCATGGCACTGATGTGTTGAGCATTCCATTTAAATGGAGTATATTGCAATTTGAATTGCAAATTCAAACTCCACATTTGAATTCAACATTTACCAAGTTACATGTGACATGGTTTGATCATTTTGAGTCATCTTCAATTGTATAAGATATGCCTCTGATGTGTGGTTGAATTATAACATAAATCCATGGTCCAAGTTGCAAGATCATTTGATTTGAATTTGAATTAAATTCAAATAAACCAAATGACATATGCTACTGGTCCCAATTTAAATTCAAGTCAAACATAGTTGAAAGTTGCATATTTGGAAAGATAATTTTCTCCTGATCATTTTTCATATATTATTTGTCCAATTTGGAGTTAATATGAATTTTCTATGAATTTCCAAAGTTTGGGGTATTTACTGGAATTTCTGGAATTCTTTAATTCATTTTGATTTTCTGGAAATTCAGCTGACATGTGGGTCCAGGGGGTCAGTGACTGGATTTAATTAACCGATGGTTTAAATTAATCCAGTGGCTTAATTAAGCCACTGGGCCCACTGGTCAGTGACCCAGGGGGTCATTAGCCAGGGGCTTAAGGGCTAACCCACCGGCGGTTAACCTCCGGCGACTGGAGCCGCGGCGGCGACTCGCCGGAATGGCCTAGGGGCCACGGGAGGTCACGGGGAGGGCACCAATGGATGCAGCAGCTTCGTCCGCGTCTTCTGGAGGCAACAGGGGGTCATGGGGTGGTCGGGAGCGACGACGGCGACGACTCCGGCGGCAACAGAACGGCGGCGAGGTCGTAGATGACGTGGCAGTGCACGGATCGGGCTGATTTGTGGTGCGTTCGAGCGCTAGCACACGCGGAAGTCAAACGCGTGCACTGGGGGTTCACGACGGGCACTGGAGCGAGGAGGGCGACGACCATGGCGGCGAGGTGCTCGGGTTCCCATGGCAGATCCGGCTAGAGGAAACAATCGAGGGGGGAGAAAGAGGGGTTTTGCTTGCAAGCTCACCCTGAATCTAACTGGAGTGGTGGCTTGCTCGGGGAGGCGCTGGAGTTGCCGGAATTCGAAGTCGATTTCCGGCGGCCGACGATGAAGACGACGAAGCTAGCGAGATCGTGGAGGCGTCCGGCTCCGATTCCTTCTGCAGATCGATGAAGACGACGACGAAGAGCTTGGACACAGTCTTGGCGCTTCTAGGCATCAATGGCTACGCGGGGGATCAACGGTGCTCCGGCGTCCTTCTCGGGCGGCGACGAAACGGGTGAGAGAGGAGGGGAGGGAGCTCATGGAGGGGGGGAATGGATCAGGGAGGCTGCGGGGAGTCTCTAGGTGCGAGAAGAGGCCACGGGGAGGCCTGTAAGCTCTCGGCGGCGACGTGGCGTCCACGGCTGGCTCGGTGGCATTCCACTGAGCAGCTTGGAGGCGCGGGACGGGGAAGAAGACCCCGCTGCCCCTGTGGGCCGGCTGGGCTGGGTGGGCCGCTCTCGCCTGGGCGCCAGGTAAGTTTTTTTCTTATTCTCTTCTGTTTAATCTTTCCTTTCTTTTCTGTAAATTTGTTTTGACTTTGGTAAAAATACAAATCATTTTATTAAATGCTGAAAACTTTTATGTGGCCTTATAATAATATAGACTAGCCACTCATAAACTTTCAACATTTTTAAAATTCAAATAATTTGAATCTTAAATCAAATAGGGGTATTTCTTTAATTCCAAGGCACTGTTTGAATATTTGAAAAATCTATGAGCATGGGATGAGTCCCACATCACTTGATATGTGATCACACTCATTTATAAGACTTTTCAAAAATCTAACATGAATTTTTGGAGAAGAGTTTTATCTGGCCTTTTGAATTAATTCAACTGGGGGGTGTTCCTTCTCCCATTTGGATTTGAAGTTGAATTTCCTTTGAGATTTTGACATGAATGCAAAGTGAAAAAGATCCTAGTACATTACCTAACAGAGGGTTCTGACAACTCGCCCCCACTCAAAAGAATCTCGTCCCGAGATTCAGAAGTCTGCAGGAGGAAGGAGGGGTACTCGGCACTGAGACGGTCTTCTCTTTCCCACGTAGCTTCTCTTTCAGAGTGGTGTGACCATTGCACTTTCAGAAACCTAATCTTCTGACGATGAGTGACACGCTCTGCGGAATCAAGAATACGAACGGGGTATTCTCGATAAGAAAGGTCATCTTGGAGATCAAGCGTTTCATGGTCGACTTCGCGGATGGGGTCTTTGAAGCAACGCCTGAGTTGGGACACATGGAATACATCATGTACTCGGGAGAGGTGCGGAGGTAGTTCGAGTTGGTAGGCAACTTTTCCACGTTTAGTACTAATGCGGAAAGGTCCGATGTAACGTGGGGCCAACTTGCCTTTGATACCGAAACGTTGGGTTCCCTTCAGAGGAGTAACCCGAAGGTAAGCCTTCTCATCCAGATTGTAGCTCTCTTGCCTATGATGACGATCATAGTAGCTCTTCTGACGAGACTGGGCTTCTTTTAATTGATCACGAACAATGCGAACTTGCTCTTCTGCTTCCTTGATCATATCCGGTCCAAAGAATTGTCTTTCACCGGTTTCTGACCAGTTTAGTGGTGTTCGACATCGTCGTCCATAAAGGAGCTCAAAAGGAGCCATGTTCAGACTAGATTGAAAACTATTGTTATAAGCAAATTCGGCAAATGGAAGAGACTTCTCCCAATTCTTTCCGAATGAGATAGCGCAAGCTCTGAGCATGTCTTCAAGAATTTGGTTAACCCTTTCGACTTGACCGCTAGACTGAGGATGGAAAGCTGTACTAAAGGAGAGATGAGTTCCATAGCATTCTGAAAGCTTCCCCAAAATCTAGAGGTGAAAAGGCTACCGCGATCAGAATTGATTTCCAAAGGAACACCATGAAGGGATACAATTCTAGATATGTACAAGTCCGCTAACTGGCTAGCAGTTATAGACTCGCGAACCGGAAGGAAGTGAGAAACTTTGGAAAGCCTATCTATGACAACGAAGATGGCATTGTTTCCTTTCTGGGTTTTTGGAAAGCCTGTGATGAAGTCCATACTGACTTTGTCCCATTTCCACTCGGGAATAGACAAAGGTTGAAGTGTACCAGCAGGTCTTTTATGTTCTGCCTTAATGCGACGACAAACATCACATTCGGCAACAAAATGAGCAATGTCTCTCTTCATCCTAGTCCACCAAAATCTCTGGCGTAGATCTCGGTACATTTTTGTGCTACCGGGATGAATTGAGAGGGGTGTGTCATGGGCTTCCTTGAGGATGAGTTGCCTTAGTTCCCTATTCTTAGGTACTACCAAACGATTTTCAAAGATTACCGTTCCTTTTCTATCTGTGGAGAAACATTTAGCAACTCCGCTGGCAATGTTCTCCTTGATCCGGCGAATACCTCGTGCACGCCTTTGGGCAACTATGATTTGATCCTCAAGAGTTGGTTTCGCCACCAAGGTAGAAAGATAGCCATGAGGAACAATCTCAAGATTGAGCTTGCGAAAATCCTCATGAAGAAGTGGTTTATACTGTTGTAACATGAGGTTGTTACAATACGACTTACGACTTAGTGCATCAGCCATGACATTGGCTTTGCCTGGGGTGTAAGAAATTACTACGTCGTAATCTTTTATCAACTCAATCCAGCGTCTTTGCCTGAGATTAAGATCTGGCTGGGTGAAAATATATTTGAGGCTTTGGTGGTCGGAATAAATCTCACAACGATTACCAAGGAGGTAATGTCGCCAAGTTGTTAGGGCATGAACTACGGCAGCGAGTTCAAGGTCATGGGTAGGATAGTTTTCTTCATGTGGCCGCAACTGGCGTGAAGCATAAGCTACCACATGTCGATCTTGCAGAAGTATGCATCCTAACCCTTGCCGTGATGCGTCACAATAGATCTCGAAATCCTTTTTGGTGTCTGGAGGTGCAAGTACGGGTGCAGAAGTCAATCTTATTTTTAGCTCTTGAAAGCTTTCCTCGCACTTGGAAGTCCATAGGAATTTCTTATCTTTCTTGAGGAGTTCAGTTAGAGGCTTTGCAACTTTAGAAAAATTCTCGACGAAGCGACGGCAATAGCTGGCTAGGCCAAGAAAACTCCTAACTTGCTTAACCGATTCAGGTGGAGTCCAGTCAAGGACGGCCTGAACTCTCTCGGGATTCACAGCAATGCCTTTCACAGAAATCACGTGGCCTAAGTAGGTCACTTCTGGTAGCCAAAATTCACACTTGGAGAATTTAGCATACAGGCGATGCTCTCTAAGTTTCATCAATACCAGCCTTAGGTGTTCGGCATGTTCTTCTTCGTTCTTCGAGTATATCAGGATGTCATCGAGGTAAACCACGACGAACTGGTCCAAATACTCCATGAAGATCGAATTCATCATGCGTGAGAAAGTGGCGGGGGCATTGGTTAAACCAAAGGACATGACGGTGTACTCGTAAAGACCATAACGAGTAGTAAAATCCGTTTTGGGAATGTCCTCGTTTCAGATTTTGATTTGATGATAGCCTAATCTCAAATCCATCTTGGAGAAGACAGAGGATCCAGCAAGTTGATCATAAAGATCATTGATCCTGGGCAGTGGGTACTTGTTCTTTATCGTCGCTAGATTTAGCGGGCGATAGTCTACGCACATCCTTTCTGTTCCATCTTTCTTCGTTACGAACAGAACGGGGCAACCCCATGGCGATGAGCTAGGGCGGATGAAGCCTTTTGCCAACGAAGCATCAAGTTGGGTTTTTAGCTCAGCTAACTCATGTGGGGCCATTCTATATGGGCGTCTGGAAATTGGGGTTGTGCCTGGTATAAGATCCACTATGAATTCTACACACCTGTCGGGTGGCATTCCCGGCAGCTCTTCAGGAAAGACATCCGGGAAGTCACGAACCACCGGAACATCTTCAAAGGTCTGGAAGGGGAAGCACATTCAAAGTATGCATCTGGATTCTAGAGCTGGGTGATGTGTAGTCAATGGTCTGGCCTGAAGGATGGGTGAGTTTAACTGATTTGGCTTTACAATCAAGGAAAGCATTCTGCCTTGATAACCAATCCATTCCTAGGATAACATCGATGTCCGAAGATTTGAGGGCTATAAGAGAAGCAAGGAATACTAAACCCTCAATTGCAATTTGATTGCCATGGCTTACTCTATTAGTTTGCCACTTTGAACCAGGAGTTTGAATGATCATTGGAGAAAACATTTCTTCAAAAGGAAACTCATGCCGAAGTGCATAACTCTCCGAGATGAATGAATGAGAAGCTCCTGGATCGAAAAGAACGGAGGCGGGGACATGATTGACTGGGAGTGTGCCAAGAATGACGTCAGAAGCATCAGTGGTTTCCTCAACTGAGATTTGGTTCACACAACCACTACTTGTGGCTGAAAGCTTTGCTGGGATGGCTTTGGTGACATATTTCTTTGGAGGTTTTGGTCGAGAATGACGTGGTGCCATCAAGACCTGAGGGCATTGACGATAGTAATGGCCTGGAAGACCACACTTAAAGCATACCCTGTCTAAATTGCTGGGAGTGGGATTACTTGGCTGCACACCATCATTCCGGGGTGGAATAATGTGTTGGGGTGGATGGCATATATTTGGTGGTGGCCTCTGAAGAAGGTTTTGAGGTATGGATCTGGTTGGAATCCAAATTCGGCGTTTCTGAGGGGCTGAACTTGAAGAAGGAGCAAGCTCAAGAGCATGCTTGCGAGACTCCTCGAAAATTTCATTGCCATGCTCAGCTCTGAAGGATCTGTTGACTAAATCCTCAAAGGTGGAAAATTCGATGAGGTTGAGATCATGGCGAAGGATGGGGCTAAGTCCCTTACGGAACCTTGCCTGCTTTCTGGCATCGGTGGTGATCTCATCTTGGGCATACCGAGCAAGACGGTTGAACTCTCTCACATACTCATGGATGGACATCTCTCCTTGATTCAAATTGCAGAACTCTTCCTTCTTGCGCTCCATCAACTCATCCAGAAGGTGGTACCCTCGAAAGGCAACAAAGAACTCCTGCCAAGTCACTACGTGACTATCTGGCTGCATAGCAACATAGTTCTCCAACCATTCAGCAGCAGCACCTTCCAGAAAGTATGCCGCGAATATAACTCGGTCATCGGGAGCAACATGTGCAGTATCAAGATTACGCTCGATGGAACGGAGCCAATCATCAGCTTCAAGGGGCTCAGAAGAACATCGGAATACCGGTGGCTTGAGGAGGATGAAGTCCTGAATGCTCACAACCACATTACGCTGACGAGCGGTATTATGCTCAATGAGCTCCAGAAGGCGTGTTTGATCACGTTGATTCTTCTCAGCTTCCATCATGATTTCCGCCACAGAAGGCGATGGTAGAGGTTCATCATCATTTCGATTCCGAACACGGTCTCTATTCCGACGAACAACACTACGAGTTCCACCTGACATCCTGTGTGATAAAAATCAACAATCAGAACAGGTTGAATGATGGATTCAAGGATAACAAGACATGATGAAGGCGGAAAGGATTATAATGCGAAGGCAATGATCCACAGAAACACGGGATAAATCCGGCAGCATAACGGCTACACCGGGATGGAAAATGAAACAACCTCGAAGAAATTGGACATAACTTCTTCAAGGAACTCAACAGAATGATGAGTCTGGACGACCACAACTGTCCTACAGCTACAAGGAAGCAAACAACGAGATGTTCTAGTAAAGACATAGATGAGCCTAGTCCTATCATCCCGTAGAAAGGATAAGGGTGACCCAGAACTCAGATCGATGAGGATAAGGAGAAAAAGAAGCCTTACGTTATTCCCTTATACCCAGAGTAACTATATAACTATAGAATGCTAGACTCGACTTCGACCAAGGTTTTGCTAAGCCTACAGACAGTCCTGCTCTGATACCAAGTCTGTCGGGACCCGGGGTTAGCGTATGCAAGTACAGCTAAGACATAGTCATATGGAGAGCCGAGAACCGTACCCACTTGTCTAAGCAGACAAGGCCAAGCACAGAACGTTCTCGGAAAGCATCGTACATGAGGGGCATCCCATCTAGGCCGGATGATCAACTGAGATGGGTCCTCATCATCCGCACACAAGTCTAATGATATGGGTGGTGAACTCCCATATTCAAAGACAAGTCGCCTCAACCATACTATCAACTATCTCAAAACTCTTACATAGACTTACTCCAGCCCGATCACTTAGTCGGGGTCTAGGGCGGGCTCGATCATACCACAAAGTGTGCACGAGACAGAGTCTCGAACAATCGCATCGTGATGCCCCAAGCTGCGCACATCTAAGGGCCACTTGGTGTATGAAAGACCGCCAGCCAGAACACAACTAAGGTCTCGAAAACCCATACAAAGACATGCATGTTATAAACATACACGCAACACACATGCCTTGTATGAACAGCAGGTACCATTGCAATTCTCTACAAAGTGTACAATTTTATTGATAACTCTTATAGAGTGCAAACAGAGATCACAAACATGTGATCCAACATTACAACACACACGGAAGAAAATTATGTCTGAGTACAGACAAGTTTAACAAATGGTTTAAGAAGCCTTATTTAAACACAAGCCCTCCACGAGGGAACCAGTCGTCTGACTGGGACTAGACTAGTTGGTCTTCAGTCGTCCAGCTCGATGAAGAAGCCACCTTCGGGGTCAGTGGCATCATCTAAAACATAGATTAAGCAAACGTGAGTACAAAGTCGTACTCAGCAAGACTTACATAGGAGCTATACTACTCATGCACATGTATCAAGGTAAAGGGAGGTGGGGTTCACTTGCAGAAGTGCCAGCTTTGACTTGGCTAATCCTGAACTACGAGTACCAGACTTTGAGGTAAGAAGCGTCCACGAGTCCACTACTTTCTCCAACCAATACACCACTATGGTGCCTTCCTCGACTTCCCCACGAGGAAGCACGCCATAGCACTCACACTTATCTTGGTGTGTTTTAGAAGTATCCGGTTCAAGTTATCTAATAATCGAGCTAAGCTTTCCAAGCAGTCCATAACCGCGGACGCGGCTATCCGAATAGTTTTGTTAACCTTGCAAGGGTGTACCGCGACACACACATGATCATCATTTACCGCCTTTGATCTCGACACCATTCAAGGGGTGCCAGCGAGGATCCTCACCACAACTGTAACCTCATAGCCGATCTAGTCCGAGAAAGCCGCCTACTTGGGTTGGTTTCCACTATCGTGAACCCGGCCGGTTTACCTAAGTGGACCCAAGTGATGTGTGTGTGGTGCATAAGCCGGTCTCGGATGAGCCTTTCTCTCACTTAGCATCCAGGCCACAGACCTACCAGAACTCCGAACTATTGCGACATCTGGACATCGAAAGGGATGAGTTAGTAAGTTGAGAGGGGTCAGTGAGCCCAATGTGTGGTTGTACTCTTCATCTTGGATCACCACACAAGAACTCGTACTAGGGCGGTGTTCAACGAGACAACCCACCGTGTACTCCTACACAGCCTCTCATCGTTCACCTTGTATTAGGGTCGATTCACCAACACTTTTCTACCATCATCAACATGATCATTCCCATCCCGACTCACATCACAGTAACAACATGGTATCATACTAAGCATGCAATAAGCAGTAACATTGCAGGGGCCACATGATATCAATCAACTCCTACATTTGCTAGAATTGTGGTTTGCTTACTACTGTGACAAAATGATAGGTCATGCAAAGGGATGGGTTCATCTATGCGGTAGAAACGAATCATGGTGATCATCCTAAACAATGCATAAGCGAGACATGAGAGGGAAGTGGGATTTTATCGACATGATCAATGGGGGTTTGCTTGCCTTGCTGACGAGGTTCGGGTTCGGGGTCTTCAACGAAGGGGGTGACCTCGGGTTCCGGCTCCACGTCTATCAGCAACATGACAATCATAGGATCAACATAATATACAATGCACAATCACATGAATAAGATTGAAATGGTGATGTTCATGGCACTGATGTGTTGAGCATTCCATTTAAATGGAGTATATTGCAATTTGAATTGCAAATTCAAACTCCACATTTGAATTCAACATTTACCAAGTTACATGTGACATGGTTTGATCATTTTGAATCATCTTCAATTGTATAAGATATGCCTCTGATGTGTGGTTGAATTATAACATAAATCCATGGTCCAAGTTGCAAGATCATTTGATTTGAATTTGAATTAAATTCAAATAAACCAAATGACATATGCTACTGGTCCCAATTTAAATTCAAGTCAAACATAGTTGAAAGTTGCATATTTGGAAAGATAATTTTCTCCTGATCATTTTTCATATATTATTTGTCCAATTTGGAGTTAATATGAATTTTCTATAAATTTCCAAAGTTTGGGGTATTTTCTGGAATTTCTGGAATTCTTTAATTCATTTTGATTTTCTGGAAATTCATAAAATGATTTATTGCGTCAGCTGACATGTGGGTCCAGGGTGTCAGTGACTGGATTTAATTAACCCGTGGTTTAAATTAATCCAGTGGCTTAATTAAGCCACAGGGCCCACTGGTCAGTGACCCAGGGGGTCATTAGCCAGGTGCTTAAGGGCTAACCCACCGGCGGTTAACCGCCGGCGACTGGAGCCGTGGCGGCAACTCGCCGGAATGGCCTACGGGCCACGGGAGGTCACGGGGAGGGCACCAATGGATGCAACAGCTTCGTCCGCGTCTTCTGGAGGCAACAGAACGGCGGCGAGGTCGTAGATGACGTAGCAGTGCACGGATCGGGATGATTTGTGGTGCGTTCGAGCGCTGGCACACGCGGAAGTCAAACGCGTGCACTGGGGGTTCACGACGGGCACTGGAGCGAGGAGGGCGACGACCATGGCGGCGAGGTGCTCGGGTTCCCATGGCAGATCCGGCTAGAGGAAACAATCGAGGGGGGAGAAAGAGGGGTTTTGCTTACAAGCTCACCCTGAATCTAAATGGAGTGGTGGCTTGCTCGGGGAGGCGCTGGAGTTGCCGAAATTCGAAGTCGATCCACGGCGGCCGGTGATGAAGACGACGAAGCTAGCGAGCTTGTGGAGGCGTCCGGCTCCGATTCCTTCTGCAGATCGATGAAGACGACGACGACGAAGAGCTTGGACACGGTCTTGGGGCTTCTAGGCGTCAATGGCTACGCGGGGGATCAACGGTGCTCCGGCGTCCTTCTCGGGCTGCAACGAAACGGGCGAGAGAGGAGGGGAGGGAGCTCGTGCAGGGGGGGAATGGATCAGGGAGGCTGCGGGGAGTCTCCAGGTGCGAGAAGAGGCCACGGGGAGGCCTGGAAGCTCTCGGCGGCGACGTGGCGTCCACGGCTGGCTCGGTGGCATTCCACCGAGCAGCTTGGAGGCGCGGGACGGGGAAGAAGACCCCGCTGCCCCTGTGGGCCGGCTGGGCTGGGTGGGCCGCTCTCGCCTGGGCGCCAGGTAAGTTTTTTTCTTATTCTCTTCTGTTTAATCTTTCCTTTCTTTTCTGTAAATTTGTTTTGACTTTGGTAAAAATACCAAATCATTTTATTAAATGCTGAAAACTTTTATGTGGCCTTATAATAATATAGACTAGCCACTCATAAACTTTCAACATTTTTAAAATTCAAATAATTTGAATCTTAAATCAAATAGGGGTATTTCTTTAATTCCAAGGCACTGTTTGAATATTTGAAAAATCTATGAGCATGAGATGGGTCCCACATCACTTGATATGTGATCACACTCATTTATAAGACTTTTCAAAAATCTAACATGAATTTTTGGAGAAGATTTTTATCTGGCCTTTTGAATTAATTCAACTGGGGGGTGTTCCTTCTCCCATTTGGATTTGAAGTTGAATTTCCTTTGAGATTTTGACATGAATGCAAAGTGAAAAAGATCCTAGTACATTACCTAACAGAGGGTTCTGACACCAGCCTGCAACTTCTTGCGTCCGCTCAGCTCCAACTGAACCAACAGACTGCCAAGGTCCCCGAGCTGACAGGTGATTCTGCTGATTCCCAACCGACGGATCTCATTCTCCAATTCTGACTTTTTCTTCTCAATCACATTGCAGCTGCTGCCGTGTCCTTGCCTACTATCACTGCTCTTCAAGGCCGGGTAGCCGAGCTGTTGGAGCAGCTCGGCCGTCAAGGCCCCGAGCTCGCCGCTGCTCAGCAGGAGCTTGAGCGCCTACAAGCTGCCGAAACCGATTTGTCTCACACTGCTGAGCCGCTACGGGGTGAAGTGGCTGCACTTAGGGCCAACCACAAAGCCGAGCTGGAGGCGGTGATCTTGGCTCACACCACGACTGCTGAGGTCCTGCGCTCGGAGTGCGATGCCACGGTGACGGCTCGGACTGCTATGCAAGCTGAACAAGATGACGCGGTGGCCAAGATGGAGGCCATGACATTGCGTCATAACGACGAGCTAACCAAGGCCCGACGCGAGGCCCGAGCTAATCTCGAGGGACTACGCGAGATGGATTCCCTTCTTTCTGGTGATCTATCCTTCTTGTCTCGGTTTTCCTGACGATTTATTTTCTTTTGCATCTTCTCACTCTTAACCTTTTGACACAGAGCATTGGCCTGCCTCCGAGCACGCCGATCAGCATGCTGTTGCTGAGGAAAAGCGAATCCGAGCCGAGCAGGGCTGGCCGGTGAGGGCCAAAGCTGAAGGATGGAGTCCCAGGGAATTCATCATTGCCACCGAGGCTCGCATCCCTGTGATTCTTGGCAGCGTCTTCGCATTCAAACTGGGCGTTCAGAAGCTCGCCGAGCTGCTTTGGGGCCTCCCGAGCTGAAACAAGCACTTGGGCGCCTGCGCCATGGTGATGGATCCTCAGCCGGCACAAATGAATCCGACGAAGGGGACTCGGAGCAAGGAGATGCCCCTAATGCCACCCACGACCAGGTGTTGATGCTGCTGAAGGCAGCTCCCCGCCGAGTTGAGGCTTTGCTTGACTCAGCTGCTCGGACTGGTGCCGAGATGGCGCTTCAGACCATGCTGAGCTGGTATCCCAAACTGAGCCTGGCTCGGCTTTACACCATGCGAGACGGGGCAGCCGACCTCCTTGAGACCGCTTATGCCCAGGTAAACCGCCTTGCCACGACCATGGCTGGGTGGTTCCCTCATACTGAATACACTCCCGTCCTTGACGATGCTGGGATGTCGGTTGCTCCGATGTCAATCGCTGCTCTGGCCGATGACAGCCCTTCTGCTGGCGGCCGCACCCGAGGAGGTCAAGGCATCCAACCAACGCGTTCTTCCAGCTCCCACTTGTACCATAATGACCTATCTGATAGCATCTTTTCTCGCACTTTGCCAAAATCCACCTTAGGACGGACGAGTGCGAAGATAGCCGATGCCGAGCCCTCCAAGGCGAAGGAAGATTCATCGAAGCCGAAACAGTCGGAGGCCTCTACTATGCCAGAGGGTCCGACTATGCCGGAGCAAACAGTTCCGGCCGTTACACAGGCGCCATCCACTGCTCCGACAGCTTCGACTGCGTCGCCGACCTCTACCATTCCCGACACATGGCGAATTAACTTTATGTCTTTTACCACAACTTTCGCAAGACTTTGCAAGATTCCGAGGACACCCACTGGGAGTGGTTTTATGTAATTAAATTTTTTCCAGAAAAAGCGATCGGGTTCCTAGATGCGGTTGACCGGATCTGGAGCGTTTTCCGCCGAACTCCGGTGAGCTCCGGCGGGGTCGGCCGGCGGAGAGGTGGCGCAGGCCGAGGGGCGGCGACGCAGCACACTGGGGCGCGGTGGCCGAGACGAGGCGAGGTGGCGGCGCGGCCCTGGTGAGGCAAGGCTGAGGCGCATGAAGGCGCTGGAGGCGCGGTGGCGCGGCATACAGGCGAAGCCCGCCGGAGGCGAGGTGGCGGGTGCCCGACGGTGCGAAGTCCGGGGAGGAGGCTCGGGCTCGGGGCGGCGCGCGGCGACTCCGGCGGCGGGGAGGGCGGCTCGCGGCACGGCGGCGTGGTCGGCCGGCGGCGGCGACACGGGACCCGCGGGGCGAAATTAGGGTTTCCAAAATACAAGAAAAGGAAAAAAGAAAAGAAGATGAAAAAAAATATATAGGTCTGGAAAAAAACGAAACGGGTTCGACATGGGCTCTACTACGCCCACAGACGGAAAAACGTACTGGGTCGGGTGGCTACAATGTTTTTCTTTTTCTTAAAATTCAAAACTTCAAATAATTTTGCAATAATAAATACACATCAGAAAAATATGAAATAAATTTCTAAATTCATCAAATAATCTAAGGAAAATTATGCAATGAACATATTTTATAAAATAATAAATAAAAATAATGACATTTTTCCAATGACTTTATTTAGTTACAAAATATTGTACAAATCAACAAAAACCTGAAATAATTATTTAAATAATTTCCACTCCATTTTTCTGAAGAAGTCATTTTATCTTTTCTCAAGTTATTATTATTTTTAATGGAAAATTATTTAAATAACTCCAATTAAAATAAAATCATATTAAAACATTTCCAACATTTTATTTATTTATTGAAGGAGTCATATTACCTTCTCTCATTTTGTCGGATTTGTTTCAAATACTAAATTCCAAAACACCAATCAACGAATATTAGGGAAAGTCCTTTTATTCCCTCTCATTTTAATATTCATTTAAACTCCAAAAGTTTCAGATCCCCGCGAAAATCAATCATATCAAGCAAACAATCATCATTATAATTTATTTATTAACATTCCAAAATTTAGAAAATTTTGGGATGTTACAGTAGTGCATCGGCATGGCTCTCTAGTTGTATGCGTTGGGGCGTGGGATCAAGTTCCTGGAAGCGCAAGGCACCCCCTTTTATGCTATCTTTGCGTTGCAGCGTGTTATTCCTCGTCAGGTTCAGTTAACTGAATATTTGTTCAGTTTTTGTCAGTTAACGTGCATGTAACTTAGCTTTGGTTGATCCTCCAGTCCGAGAGGTCCCTGGTTCGAACTCCCCCTGGAGAAATAATTCTCCCCTTTTTGCATCTTTTTCAGCACAGCAAGTTGGGCTCTGTCCATGGCGTGAGAGAATATATTGCGCCTATGTGGCGGCGCGAGACAGCAGTGGGATGCGCCTAGCTGGGCCATTATGGCCGAGTTCAGCCCAGGAGATCTCCCCCCTCCTTTTCTTTTCGGATTAAATTCAAAATACCTTGAATTGAACCAAATCTGTCCTGTTTTTGCAATGCTTGTGTTATGTGCATCCTTACTCCAAATAATTCATTTCATACATGAATTTGGGGTAGAAAATTATGAGGAAAACAATGGTGCTGTTCATTTTATCGTATGGGCATGCATTATTTTTGGTGATGGTGCATTTTTCACATAACCGTTCATAAGATGCACATGGTGCATTCTTTCTTCCTTTCCCTTTTTGTTGCGAGCCGATGACCGTAGTTGCCGGTAGCGCAGTTTTGCGCTTTATTTCATTTCTTGCAATAGATTGCACTAGGCGCATCATATTTGGCCATGTCATTTCATCTATTTAATTTAAGGAATCCTTTCTCGAGGTTTATCTTCGTGAGTGGGCAATTCTTATTAATGTCTTGTTCATCCTTTTCTTATGCCATGATCATGCATTATAATTACTATAACATAAGGATCCTTCGGATCCATTGATTACCCACCTAATGCATATGAAGATTGTCGGGAGCATTGCACCGTGATTCTCGAGCTTCATTAAACTTGTCCAATCGTGTGTTCATGCCATGATATTAAAATGACATGCATCATACTTGATCATGTTTGTTGTTCATTGCTTGCCTGTGATTTCTCCGTAGTTATAGATGCATGTTCGTTGCTTTCTTTCCAGTGTTTCCTTCTTGTCTTCTCCCGCGGGTAATTTTAGAGACGATGTGATCTTGCGATCGAGTACACATTTGGAACCCGACTTATCAACAGGCAAGGACTATACATTACTTATGATCCATTCTATTATAACCATCGGTTTGCATGCTAGTCTAGGTTAGGTTTGATGTTTGATCCTACCACATGTTTACAACCTCTCTTAAACCGACACAGCCATGTCCCCTCCCAGCAAACCATGTACTGCTATGTTACTATTGCTCGTTGCTCAGCCCTGCTTAGTATGCATGCTTAGGATGCTACGATGTTACCATGTTACTCCTTGGATTCGGCTATCACATTATTATATTGTGTTGGATGATATGATTACTATAATGTTGACTATATTCGACGAAGGATGGAAGGTCTAGGCTATCCCGTCCACCTAGGACCCGAGTTCCGGGTATTGTGTCTCTTGGCGAGCATGCCTATCCGCGTGTGCAATTTTATGGGGTCCCCTTTTCTTACCTACCTAGCTTCAAACATTTCTAGTGGTGTCCCAAGATGATTTAGAATTTGAAACCGTGTATGTGTCTGTCGGGTCGCTCCTTGCAGATATTCTTCAAAACAACTTGGGCCAGCGGGGACATGGTTTCCTTGTTGGTCCAACCTGTCCGGCTGAGGACCCGGCCTCATGTGATAATTTACCGGCAATCCAAACCCGAGGCATACAGTAGAGACCAGATCGAGAGAGCGTCCGGCTCCTGAACTGGATGTCGACTCACCGGGGGCCACCCGGATTTGTTCGTTGTTAGCTAGAGGGACCTGTCGTTTCGGATCTCTCGGAACTAAATCATAAAATGGTTGTCTGTGATGGGTAGCAACTGAGAGAGATGGGCGGACGTGTGGAGCCTTGTAATGGGCAGTTGGTACACCCCGGCAGGGTTAAATCTTTTCGAGAAGCCGTGTCCACGATTATGGACGACTTGAGACCTACTCTTTGTTCATAGACAACAACAACTGAGATAATCTTAATAACTTGATGAATGTATGCGTGCCTTGACTGCTTCTTCTTCATCGGGATGCGAAGAGGAGGACAAGGATAGGATAGGTGTTATGTTTGCGTAAGTAGCTGATAGCAAGACCTGTTGGAGGTGATTCCTCATTGAATGCTTGGCTTCTCATCTTACTCTCTGGATCGTTAACCACCTCATAAATGCTAGTGCGACAGCAACTTCACCACTTACCCCATCCTTACCGTAAACTACTAGTTATCCTAGAATGACGAGTGATGAAGTCCTTGCTGGGTCAGTTGACCACTACAGTTGGATGCTGAGTATTTCTGTACTCATGATACTACCCCCCAAACTCTTTTCAGGTTTCTTGAACGGGCACACGTATGGTGATCGACGTTTCACGTGGAGACTCGACGACGACTAGTTAGGCCCATCCCGGCGGAGGGCATGGACCCGTGTGGTTATGGGAGCGATGCCTTTTCTCTTTACTCTAGGCATTTGATTGTAGTCTGTACTCAGACATATATATCTTCCACTGATGTATTGTATTAAGGCAGTTGTATGCCGATTGTATGAGATGTTGTATCCTTGTAGCTGTAATGTTGTGATATCATGTTGAAATCCGAGACATATGGATTCGTCATATGTTGCGGTGGGTCTGATATGTGCTTCGTCCACGGGTCTGGGCGGAAATGTCCAGATCTGAAACAGTACCGCATATCGAGTCTTACATTTACCATTTGAAAACCGTGTGCGTAACTGGTCTGCAGCCAGTGGATTTAAAAAAACCTGGGCCAGTTGGATGGTATATCCTATTGGTCCAACCTGTCCGGCTGAGGATCCGACCCCGGGATGGGTGATCCAGCAATCCAAACCTGCGACAGACGGTACAGACCAGTTTTAGAGCGCGGCCGGCTTTTGAAGTGGAGGTCGGCTCACCGGGGGCCACCCGGATTTGTGCGTTGTTAGATAGAGGGACCTGTCGTTTAGGATCTCTCGGAACTAAATCATAAAATGATTGCCTATGATGGGTAGCAACTGAAAGAGGAGGGTGTGCGTGCGAAGCCTTGTAATGGGCAGTTGGTACACCCCTGCAGGGTTAAATCTTTTCGAGAAGCCGTATCCACGGTTATGGACGACTTGAGACCTACTCCTTGTTCATAGACAACGACAATTGGGATAATCCTAATAACTTGGTCAACGTCTGTGTGCCTTGACTGCTTCTTCTTCTTCGTCGGGATGAGAAGGGGAGGACAAGGATAGGATCGGTGATATGTTTGCGTAAGTAGCTGATAGCAACACTTGTTGGATGCGATTCCACTTCGAATGCTTGGCTTCTCATCTTACTCTAAATAGAACGTTAGTCACTCATATATTGCTAGTGCGGCTGCAACCTCACCACTACCCCCATCTTACTGTGAAAAGTTAGTTACAAGACTTGTTCACCCCCTTCTTCTCTCTTTTATGTACGTTATGCAAACGATTGTGGACTACAGAGGAGCTCGACGACCCTTCTTCTGGACGCCTTCGCGGAGACTCCACGACGACTAGTTAGGCGGATTCCGACGAAGAGCCTGGACTTGTGTGGACGTGGGAATGGTGTGTTTTACCTTTTCCACTAGGCATTTGACTGTAGTCTGTACTCAGACATATATCTACCGCTGATGTAATGTATTAAGGCAGTTGTATGCTGATACGTCCCAAACGTATCTATAATTTCTTCTTGCTCCATGCATGCTTTGTGTGATGTTGGTATGATCTAGATACACTTTCATACACTTTTGATCATATTTGGACTAACATATTACCTCAGTGCACCACAGTGCCAGTTTCTTTTTTCTGCTGTTTTTTTACTCCAGGTTTCCCCCATATTAAAAGTGCTCCAAAAATTCGGGAAAATCGGATAAAAAATCAGCGCGACGGAAGCTTCTGGAACCCCGAAGGAGGGCCGGGGGGCCACCACCAGGTGCCCAGGCGGCCACCTAGCGCGGCGTAGGGCTTGGCCGCGCCAGGGGGCGCCTGGACTCCTGGTGGACCCCCTGGCTGCCCCCCTTCGCCTATATATTCCCCGTGACGTGAAAATTCCGAAGACAAAACCCTTTTTCGCGTTCTCGCCTCTGTTCCACCGCCGCCGCGCTTCCAAGATCGGGAGCGCTAGCAGACTTCTTCCCGGCAGCCTGACGGAGGGAGGATCGACCTCCGGGAGCTTCCCCTCCACCATGGACGCTTCCCGGATGTGCCGTGAGTAGTTTACTTTGGACCATGGGTCCGTGAACAGTAGCTATGTGATGTTCTCCTCCCCTCTTTGTTCTTCATGGTTTAGACCTCGTGAGCTGCCCTACATGATCGAGGCACATATGTAATCTTTCTGCTGTTGCTATGCTGAGTTTGATGGGATCTGATGGATTATGAGATTATGTTCAGATTGTGAAAGAGTAATACATTTTGTTATTATCTTTTATATTTTTGTTCCTAAGTAATTCTTGCATGTTCTCCGTTGCTTTTTATTGCTTTGGCCAAGTAGTAGGTACTGACTCCAAGAGGGAACGTTATGCTCGATTGTGGGTTCATGCCCCCCCCACCGATGACACGCTTGAGTGACAGAAACATGAGTCTAGGGGATGTGCTGTTGCCACAAGGGGGAAAACAACGGTGCTTGTAACCGCGGTTTCAAGGATTGTTTACTTTACGCAAGGTTCTTTTTAATGCAGTTGTCTGTTGTTTTGGGTTTAAACTTTGGGTGGGGCTCGCAACTTAATACCAGCGAGATGTTCTGGATAGATATCTCAAGGTGGATGATTAGTAGTAGATGCAGTTGGATTTTGGTCTACTTATTTTGGCGTACTGCCCATGCTTTTGAGCCGCTTCCTTTCTTTGTAGCAGAGTTAGCATTGCGGTGCATTTATAATCCTGTCAATTGCCCATCTTTAATTTGTTCACCTCGCATAGCAGTTTTATCGTCTTTTGGGAGAGAGACATCACTAGTGAACATCACGGAACCCCGGTCCATATTCTCATCATTGTTTACACGCTTATTTACTTTTCTGCTTTTACTTTCAGTTGCTATCATCATTATCATTATCCCTTGTGTTTTGATCCTTTGTAAACAACAAGACCGGAGAGATTGAAAACCTCTCTGAACTTCATTGGGAGAAAAGTTATTTGTGTCTGTGTGCAGGTCCAGGTGAAGTAAGCAACCCTGAGTTGTGAACGGCGCCATTGTTCACTTCACCACCTACTTATCATTATCGGAGTCCTACTGGTCTATCTCAACCTTGGTATCTTCACCAAGGGAAACTTGCCGCTACGCTGCATCTCACCTTCCACTTGGGGTAACCAACGAAGGGCGAGAAGCAATTATCATCTCTCACGTATCATATGCCGATTGTATGAGATGTTGTATCCTTGTATCTATAATGTTGTGATATCATGTTGGAAATCCGGGGCATATGGCATTTTCATATGTCGCGGTGGGACCGATATTTGCTTCGTCCCCGGATCTGGATGGAAACATCTAGATCTGGAACAGTACCGCATATCGGGCCTTACAACTTGGTATCAGAGTCTTACCCACTGTAGGATCCCTTTTCTGGTCGAAGTTGAGTATAGGCAAATCTATTTTATAGTTACCCAGTCAGTAATCGGAGAGTAGGAATACTCCTTACCTTTGCTCTGGTCAGGACAAGTGACGTAAGTGTTTTTACTCTCGTCTCATCCCATTTCAAAATCTAGGATCTCGAGTGTGCGGAGTTTCGGAATAGTTACAATGCCTTGCTTGCAGCGTATTGTCTCGATTCCGATCTCAGGTTTGGGATAACCGGTAGTACCTTAAGATTTCCAACTCTGGTGTACATCTTGGTCATTCCTTTCCCTCCATCCTCTTGCCTAGTGTCTTCATGATCTTGAGTAGGAACACTATCCTGTTGATTCGGATCTCGTTGTCTTTCTTCTTCTTGGTCTCCCGATGGTTTCATTCTTCGACGTCGCCATCTCTCTGCGGAAAGTTTTCTCAACGGAAGTTCGTCGTCGACATGGAGCAGAGTCCCTTGTTGGTGGTGTTGAAGAAGTCGTATCTCTTCTCTCCCCCCTCTCTCCCGGATCGTCCTGGATCCCGGGACGAGATCCCTTGTTGGTGGTGTTGTATTGAAACAGCCCGGAAATTCCATCCTAATTAAAAAAGTTGTTTGTTGCTTTATTTTGTTGATTGCTAGAATTTTGTTGTAGTTTTTTCTTCGTCGATTTAGGACGCCTTCGCGGAGACTCGATGACGACTAGTTAGGCGGAACCCGGCGGAGAGCCTGTACTCGTATGGACGTGGGAATGGTGTGTTTTACCTTTGCCAGTAGGCATTTGACTGTAGTTCGTACTTAGACATATATCTTCCGCTGATGTAATGTATTAATGCAGTTGTATGCCGATTGTATGAGATGTTGTATCCTTGTAGCTCTAATATTGTGATATCATGTTGGAAAATCGGGGCATATGGCATTGTCATATGTCGCGGTGGGACCGATATGTGCTTGGTCCACGGATCTGGATGGAAACATCTAGATCTGGAATAGTACCACATATCGGGCCTTACAACATAGCATATCGTGCCAAGGGTTTGGATGCACCGGCGAAGTTTGCACCGACTCTCAAGGTTAGAAAGGGTAATGCACGGTACCGAAGAGGCTAGAAAAATATGGATGGTGGAAGTGCCAACAATTGAATACTCGCATTAGTCCGAAGAACTCATGCACTTATTGTCGGTAACTCTCTATCTAGTCAGGAAATTCACAAAGAGACAAGTACCCCAAGGAGGAGTGTATAGGGCTTGGTTATCCTTGCGCATCCTCGACCCATGATATCCAAAGCTAGACCTAGTGATCTAGATTACCTATGCACCACATATAAATCATACCATGAGACATATAAACCATTGCAACAGAAACAACTCTCTAAACAAATATAAGTGAAGCACGAGAGTTATAAACTTTCTACAAAAGAACTTAATTCCTCTCAAACAAGATCTAAGTGAAGAACAAGAGCTATCAAACAAGCAGTAGATAAATTTAACACTCAACAAATATAAGTGAAGCTCTAGAGTGTTCTATGATAAAGAGGAGCATGTATCTTTCCCAATCAAGCATGCTAGGGTACGACATCGTAATGAACAACAAGGAAAACTAAAAAAAACTAAAATAAAAGCAAAGATACTCCAAGAACAACACATATCATGCGACGTAATAAATGTATAGTATTGAGAGAGACGGCCTGATTGTTGTTTGATGAAGAAGGGTATGCACGGGGGCATCCCCAAGCTTAGATACTTGAGTATCCTCGAATACTTGTTGGGGGTGCCGAGGCTTCCCTAAGCTTGAGCTTTTGCCTCTGGTTTTTCTTCACACAAAACTTCTCATAAACTTATTAGAGCGGTTAGTACACTTTTAGATAATCTGCCAAAACAAGACATATTGTAAAGATTGATTTTTCAGGTGCACTTCTGTAGCTCAAATAAGAAAACTCAAAACAGACGGCAGAAAGTCTGTCAAAAAATAAGATCAAAAATATGATTTGGTGATTTTAGGCGATTTTTTCCGCCAAGCAGACAAAATCTGTTTTCTGGACAGCATGTCACAACTTTTGATTTATTTTGCAATCGGAGGCTAAACTTGGCACAAAACTTGCAAATAAAGATACAATGGTGCTGCTATAGTAATAAAAACATCCACGACACAACAAAAGCGAAAAGAAACCTAATTCGTTTTGGTCTGCCTCCCAATAAGCGCTTCTTTAAAGCCATTAGCTAGGCATGAGTGTAACGATGCTCACAAAAGAATGAAAGTTGAAGCACAAAAGAGAGCATCAAAGGAGCAAAGATAAACCACATTTAAGTCTAACATGCTTCCTATGCATGGGCATCTTGTAGGAAAATAAAAAATGAAGCACAAAGTATTAGGCATAGGAAGGTAAAACAAGAGCACCTTCAAGATTTTCAACATGGAGAGAGGTGTTTTCCTAACATGAAAATTTATACAACCAAATTTCCCTCTCTCATAATAATTTTCAATAGCATCATGAACAAACTCAACAATATAACCATCACATAAAGCATGCTTTTCATGATCTACAAGCACATAATCATATAAACTTTCTAAGCAAAACTCCTCATTATCAAGGATGTCCGTAGTAGGCAAAAATAGAGGATTATCATAAGAATTATGAAAATAGCAAGGGTTATCATAAATAACAGTAGAAAAATCATCCTTGCAAGTTTCATTCATAGGGGCATCATGGCCACAAGCATCAATTTCATCAAAAAGGGATATTTCAAAAGAATCCATATGATCAATTGCTCCCATGAAGATGTGTTAGTAGTATACTGATACGTCTCAAACGTATCTACTTTTCCAAACACTTTTTCTATTGTTTTGGCTTCATTCTTGCATGATTTGAACGAAACTAACCCGGACTGACGCTATTTTCAGCAGAGCTACCAGTGCTGTTTTCTTTTGTGCAGGTTTTTGGATATTTAGGTACGCTGAAAAAATCCCAAAAAAATATATAAAAAATCAGCGTTCCGGAAGCTTCCGCAAGTCCAAAGGGGGACCACGGGGCATCCAAGGGGCCGCCAGGAGGGTTCCTGGCTCTGCCCAGCCCCTGGCAGCGACACCTGCCCTCCTGGCTTGGTCCCACGTCCCCCGGTGCCCTACTTTGGCCCTATTTATTCTCTCGACGCAGAAACCCCAGAACAGAAGTCGCTTTTCCAATCTACGTCGCGGAGCCGCCGCAACCCTCTGTTCTTCTCCGGGAGAGCTAATCTGGAGGCTGCTTTGGCCTCCGGTGAGGGGAAATCATCGCCATCGTCATCATCATCGCCTCTCCATCACCCCTCCATGACTTCCTCTCTCATGTGTGATTAATTCCCTGTTGTAGGCAAAGGGGATGGTAGGGATTGGATGAGTTAGATCATGTAATAGTTCAAACAGATTGTTGGGGGCATGTTGCCTATCATCTACTTGGTGATTATCATCTCTGTTACAACTTGTTGCTCTTAATGCTTGTCACTTTGGGCCCGAGTGCCATGATTTCAGATCTGATCACCCTTTTGTTTCTTGAGTTTGTGGTGTTCTTGATCCTATCTATGATTTGTATGCACCTATTATAGTCCGGAACCGGCGATCCTAATGGTGACAGCTTGGGACACCAAAGGGGATGGACTATAATTTGAGGATTCCGTGTATCCATGAAGTGTTAATTCTTTGTTCCGGTGCTCTTTGATAGGAGTACCTTAATCTCCCTAAGTTCCTTTCGGCCCGTTTGTAGCGGGAGGGTAGGACAAAAGATGCTGTGCAAAGTTCTTATTGCAAGCACGTACAACTACCCTGGGATACACGCCTGATGTTTGATATTTGCCTAGATGATCCTTTCTTTTCTATGAGCCTTGCCCGTGTTAGAATCTATTACATGTTCGTTCTCATCCAAGAAGCGACCAACCATCCATATCCCTAGCCTACAGTGTTTTCTTTCCTGCTGGTTACTAGTTGTTTACTTTTGCTGTTTTACTTTTGCTGTTTCACCACCACCATCACCACTATTATCACCACCATTACTACCACCGTATCACAGTTGCTACTAATACCTTTGTGCAAGCAACTGTTTATTTTAGGTGCAGTTGAATTGACAAGTAAATTGTCAAAGCATGTACGTATTCTTTGTGTCCCCAAGTGTCGAATCAATAAATTGGGTTATCTTGCCCGCGAAGACTATCTCGATCCCCTACAATTGAGGGTTATCAAGTACTGTTTTCTGGCGCCGTTGCCGGGGACCATAGCTTTATTTACAGGTCTACTTGAAGTATCCTACCTGGTGCACGCTATCCACTATGGGTAAGAAAGGATACCCCAAGGTTCCGATCTTACCATCCCGTACGAGAAGAGGTACTGCTCTTAGCACTAGTGCTAAATTTGATTCACCTTCAGTTATGACTCAATTTGATTCGCCTCAGTTACATGCTACTTCTGCTGAGTCTGGCAATATGTCAGATACTTTTGATGATGCTTCTACTACCTTTGAGACTACAGGTTCACTTGGTTCTTTTATTGAAGAACATATTGCTGCTGCTGCCCGATTCTCGGGTGTTGAAATTCCTGTTACCCAAACACCTATTGGAAAAACTCATAACTTTGCTAGCCTTAAGGAGAAACTCCTTGAGGATGATTATATTACGCTTGATGATGATTTTTGCAGGGAGCTTAATGAATGTGCTGATTCTGACCCTGATACTATAAAGAAGATGCTAGCAAAGCATTCCTTGAAGAACAAGTTTACTCCTGATCCTACTTTTGCTACGTCTCCTATTTGCATCACTGGTCCTGATTATGATTTCTCTGTTGATCTTTCACTTATATCCACAGTTGAAGCTGATCCCTTTTATGGAAGAGAAAATGACGATGCTATCGAGCACCTGACCAAACTCACTGAGTTGGGTGGCTTGTTTACTACTGATGAAAGGATCCGGAACTTTTATGTGACCAAGCTTCTTCCTTTTTCCTTGAAAGGAGATGCTAGAGCATGGTATGATGCACTACCATGTGGTTCCATTCAAATTCCTCAAGATATGGCTATATCTTTCGTTGATAAGTATTTTCCTGCTCATATGCAACATGCTGCTTTGCAAAGAATTTATAACTTTAAACAGTTGCAGGATGAGCATCTCCCTAAAGCTTGGGGGAGATTTTGCAGTTTGCTGAAGGCTAGACCGGGACATGAGATCCCTAAGAATGAATTACTTGATATATTTTATGCTGATCTAAACGATGGGTCTAAATCCTATCTAGATAGTTGTGCTGGTTGTGTTTTCAGGCAAAGAACACCAGACGATGCGGAAGAATTGATGGGCAAGATTGCCAAAAACCATGAAGATTGGTCCGTGCCTGAACCACCTCCACCACCAAAGAAGAGGGGCATGCTTGTCCTAAGCCCCGAAGATATGCAAGAAGCAAAGAAGTCTATAAAAGAGAAAGGAATTAAAGCTAAAGACGTGAAGAATCTACCCCCAATTGAGAAGCTGTGTGAGCCTACCACGCACCCACCTATGGTAAAGGTACACTCTCTTTTAGATTTGAATGCAAGTGACATCCCTAAAGGTAAACCTCCTGACCAATGTTTAGATGATCTTGATAATTTTATTATGAAGCAGAGTCATTTCAATGAGAAGATACAAGGTCATTTGCATGATAATACTCTTGCTATCAAAAGTTGCTTGATGTTCTAGGAAGAACAGTTAATGATGTTAAATGTCTTGCGAAGCATTTTAATATGGTTCAAAATCAGCTTGAACAAATTTCTAATGTGCAAAAAGATTTTCTTGCTAATAATGCCAAACAGGACAATTTACAAGCTTATGGTATAAAGACCCGGGGTGGAACACACACCCAGGACCCTCTCTACCCAGAAGGGCATCCGAAGAGCATCGAGCAAGATTCTCAAGTGCAGGAAGAAGAAATTGTTAGCTCTACAAAGAAGAAGAAGAAGAAGAAAAAGAAACACAAGGAAGCTGACAATTCCAATGATCCAATTGAAGAAAAAAGAACAAGTTGTTGATCCAAACAGCATATCTACCTCAGATGCTGAGACTGAAGACGGTGTTGAACCTGAAAAGATGCTGAAAGGAATGATCCACCTGAGGTTCGAGAAGAAGAAGCACCAGATAAGCGCAGGAAGTATACTAGAGAAGAATTTCTTGCAAGGAGACATGGGAAGGAATGAGAACCATGGGTACAGAAACCCATGCCTTTCCCAATCAAGTCTGTCAAAACCAAACAAGAAGAGCACTACAACAAGTTTTGTGAGTGGATGAAACCTCTTTTTCTTCAAATCCCTTTGACTGATGCTATTAAGTTACCTCCTTACTCTAAATATATGAAAGATATTGTTACTAATATGAGAAAAGTCCCTAATGAGGAAATATCTACTATGCTTGCTAACTACTCTTTCAGTGGCAAGATTCCTGAAAAGCTCGGTGACCCAGGTATACCCACCATTCCTTGATCCATAAAAAATAATTATGTTAGAACTGCTTTATGTGATCTTGGTGCAGGAGTGAGTGTTATGCCCTTTTATCTCTACAAAAGACTTTGTTTAGAGAAACTAATTCCTACAAATATCTCTCTACAGATAGCCGACAAGTCCACGGCCGTCCCGATCGGTATTTGTGAGGATGTTCCTGTTGAAGTTGCCAATTGCTTAATACTTACTGATTTGGTTGTGCTTGACATGCCCGAAGATGGGAGCATGTCCATTATCCTTGGTAGACCTTTTCTTAACACTGCAGGTGCTGTTATTGATTGAAATAAAGGGAAGGTTACCTTCAACGTGAATGACAAAGAACACACGGTGTATTTTCCGAAGAAGATCGACAAAAGGCATGGCCTTAACTCCATTGAGAATATCGAGACCGAGAAGATTGGAGAATGGGATTGTCCACTACATGTATACCATAAATACAAGACAATTATGGTGGGGACAATGTCCATTAAAGTGAGAGTGCAATGATCACTTCATAAGAGGCGAGACTTTCTGCGCTATATACCACAGGTTTGTTGGTAAGACTTGATCAACCTTGCTAACTAGCATGTTTTATATAGGTAAAAATTTGAGCTTGTTATGTTTTCATTTCCTTTAGCTTTTATTCTCCTTTCTCTACCCAAGTTTTTGTGTTTAAAGCTTCACTTGTTCTAACTTTCGTCTCAAGTTCACGAAAGTTTTTGCAGCTTTTTGAACTTCAAAAAATTCTCTACAGTGAAGTTTCCCAGAAAAATCCAGAAAAATCAAAATCAAAATTTCCAGGTAAAAAGCCATCAGGAGGCACCTCAGGCTGACTAGGGGGGTCCACCCCTGGCCCAGGAGGCCAGGTGGCGCGGCCCAGCTCCTGGCCGCGCCACCCACCCTCCTGGGGCCCATAGGCACCCCCTGGTGGCCTCTCTTCCCTCACTCTCTCTCCTTCCTCCCAAAAACACGTGTTCTTGCTCTGGTTCTGCTGTTCTTGAGCACAGAACCTCGATCTCCTTCTACAACCACTCATTTGAACTGAAATTTGAAAAAAATACTCTCTGGTATGTGACTCCCTCACCCCTCCAATTAGTTTTCTAGTTGGTGGCTTCATTAGTGAGTATTTAGTGGTTCTTGGTGTTGTTTAGTTGAGCTTAAATGTTTGTGTAGAAATTTATTTTTCAAGTTTTGTTGCTAGTTTGAGCCTTGGTAAAGTAAGTAGAATGTTTTTCCCAAACTAGTTTTGCTTAAATCTTTGTTTTTGTGAATTGTTAAAAATTTCAGAAATGGAGAGGCTAGGAAAGTGGCTTGGGAAGAGGAAACCCGAGCGCTCTAGCCGTGTTACGCGTTCCGCAGCTTCACCTTCGAACACGAGGGTGAGCTACAATGAAGATATCGTACCCATAGAGATGTTGGACGCGTCACCCGCGAAAGCCATGTCATTTCCATGCGAAGATTTCATGGAGGATGCCGGCATACAAGAAGAGTTCTATGCTCTGTGTGCCCATGCAGGTTTGACACGGCTTGTTACGAGCCGTGTACCACAGTACGAGACACTCACCGCTATTTTTGTTAACAGTTTCAGGTTTTATTCTGACAATGATACTGTGGTGTTTCGACTTTATGAAAGATTGTTGACTATGCCTATAAGTATATTTTGTGAAGCTTTAGGTTTGCCAGGCTTGGTCGAGCAGAAGAAGAGGAAAAATGTCCAAACTGTTGCACTCAACACCCTCCTCGACTCGTTCTGTAACACTGAAGTCAGACCATCCAACCGTCAGAAGATTTCCAACATTATGTTCCCTCACCTCAGGTATTTTGCCTATTATATTGCTAGAGGAGTGTTGGCTCGAGACAACACGAGCAACACTTCTAGGCCTGATACTGCTATCATGGCAAATTCCCTCTCAGGGAAGCACGAGTATCACATGGGTTCTCTTATTGCGAAACACCTTGCTACTAATAGTTACAAGGGGGGCCTCTTTGGTGGCGTCTATGCCACACTTCTTTTGCAGTTTCTCCAAGGAGAACCGTGCCCAGATGATGCAATCTTTCCTTTTGTTAGCCTTGACTTGGCTGCCATGAAGAGGCATTTCTTTGTTACTAAGACCTCTGACCGCTACACACTTGATTATATTTTGCGGTTTAAAGACGGTGTGGCACGCACTGTCCGTCTACCTGCACCACTTGTGTTTGATTTTTCTCGCAGGAACGGATTTCTTTTTTCAGTGGACGAGTTTGATGAGATCACGGGGAGATACCAATTTCACGACCCCACGGAGGGGGTCGAGCCAGATGAGGAGGAGCGCGTCGTGTATCCTCCCGTTCAGGAGGAGCACGTGGTATATCCACCAGTTCAGGAGGAGACCGTCACCCCCTGGGGTGAAGGGTCTTCCTCTGGATGGGGGGCGGGACCTTCCTCTTCCACGTGGGAGGAACCCAGGACTTCAGTGTATGCACCGGAGAACGCATACGACCCATGGGCATACCAGTACTACCTGGGAGCAGGAGGCTCCTCAAGACCGCAGTAGACGAGCCCCAACTTAGGCCAAAAGCCTAAGCTTGGGGGAGTACGCGCTCTCCTCCCCTTTCCATTGTATCTACCATTGGTTCGCTTTTATCTTTTTGCAAGTTTTTGCCCGTTCTTCTTTGTTCTTTTAGTTTGCAAAAACCCAAAAAGATTTCTCCTTTCTTTTTCTTTCGTTAAACCTAGAAAAAAACCAAAAATATGTTTCCTTTGCTCTTTAGTTTGCTTTGTTTCAGAGTTCAGCTCGAATCCGTGATGATTATAATTTCCTACGTTCGATCGTGCAAGTGACAAGGCAGTAATGACGAAGATCGACGGAAGGGATGCAACAAGGAAAGCCGGTATGAACTCTTTTTTTTCTACTTTTGTACATATGCATGTACTTATGATTAGAGACCAGCTTTTAGCGACATAGTGCTATGTTTAAAATGCTTTCCCATTGGTTCATGCTTTCTTTGTGGTTAGTCTCAAATAGCTAGAGTTTATAATGTGTTGCTTGAAATGATTGACATGCATTGCATTGGTCATGGTGTGGCATATTGAAGTGGTATTTCCCTCCGGGGAATTCTTGGGTTGACTTGGCACATGTTCACGCATGTTAAGACTAAAAAGTCTGTTCTGCCTTGATGATGTTTTTACTTTAGAGTGAGCTATATCACTTTCATGCCCGATTCAATGTTGCTTTGTCGCTCTGCATGATTATGACCGTTATGCTCTCTGGTTGGTCGCTTCCCAGTCTTTTGCTAGCCTTCCTCCAGCACCAAGCGGAATTCTGCTTGTGCATCCAAACTCCTTTTCAAACCAGTTGTTCCATTTGAGTCCACCATACCTACCTATATGTGGTATTTACCGGCCACTCCTAACTTAGACTTTCTTGTGCCATCTCAAATTTATTCAAAATCTTCCCCTTTGTAACCGTACAAGCTCATGGTGAGGTGAGGGAAAATCAGTATCTTTCATGCCAAAAATATTTTGACGGAAGTTTTAACGAGTCAATAAAAAAATATGAGAGTTACACCTCCCCCATAATTGATGATGGAGTGAAATGGCCCAAATGCTGCTTATGATAGATGTAACACCCTCACTGTCAGTGAACAGTAATCACTATTACTGTTCATCTTTACTGTTCAAAACTTTTGTTTGATCAACTGGTTCAGTTAAAATTCAAATTCTCCTTTGATATTGTTGCAAGCAAATATGAACCATGGTCCTTGGTCATCATTGGCCAACTAAAGTCCAAGCCATTTGAAATAAAATTCAAACAAACCCTAAAATGCCTTTTGATGAATATTAAAAATATGGTGACAATAAATCTTTTCCAAAAATCTTGGAACCACTTTTATAAAATCCCAAATAATCATTGGATCATGCCCATGTAATCATTGGTATTTATTGGTCTACTGAAAATTGTAAACAATTAATAACAGTAGCAATTCTAGGCCAATTGCTCATTTAATAATAAAATAAATTAGCAAAAGAGTTTAGAAAAACCCTAAACTTTTTGTGGTACTCTAGGAATATGCTCTACAAATTATGGAACCAAAATGGCATTATATAAAAATGCCTAAGCCATTTAAATAAATGCTAACAGAATTTTACAGAAAAAGAAAAGAACATAAAGGTCACTGGCTATTTGTCGCACGGGGCAAAGCCCACTGGACTGGCCCACCCGGACCTTTTTCCTTTTTCTTCCCCACCCCTCACCTGTCGTCTTCACTGTGCCGACCGCGTGGCCATGGCGCGGCTGCACCAGCTCGTCGCCGGGTCGCTGCAGTGGTCTCCTCGGAGGAGATAAGGACGGGGCCGTGCCCCCGTGGAGAGGGAGATATTCCCCCCCCCCCACACGCACGTCCCTCTCCCTCCCCTGTGTCACCTCTAACCCGAGCCGCCCGAGCCGCCATGGACGCTCCTTCGAGCTCGCGTGGCCACTGAGCGAGACCAGGCCAGCCGTGGTGTCAAGGAGAACCGTCGTCGCCTGCAGGCAATCGAGTCGGGGTCCACCGCGTTGAGAGCCTCGTCACCATCTTCAACCTCGAGCCCGCCGGGAAAAATTCTCCGATTCTCCGCCGGTGGTGCCTCCCGAGCCTCCCCGAGCTCCTCTTCCCCCTCACTGTGAGCTCGCGCTGCTTTTCCCCCTCTCCTCGTTGCTTTCTCTTCGTCGGAGCTCTCTCCAGCCGGTAGCCCACTTCGGCCGCCGCCTGTCGTCGCCGTTGGGGCCGTGCAGCCTCTCTCGGCTCACAAAAACGGCACCGTTGGTTGCGGCCCATCACGCAGCTCGCGTAGCAGCTGGCCGCGTGCCAAATGGCTGGCCCTAGTGAGCTCTCCGTCATCACCGCCGTGCCCCCTGTCCGGCTCGTCGCCGGCGTCTTCATGCCCACGGGCTAAACCAGCCCCCCCCCTCGCTGACTCATGGGGCCCTCCCCTTTAATTAGTAGTTAAACCCCCTGATTAGCCTAAGCTCTCCCTGTTAGCTAAATGGCTAATTAAAATAACCCCCTAGCCCACTGACATGTGGGCCCTTCGCATTTTTAATATAATTAAAATGGCTAATTAGCCACTGTGTCAATGACACATGGGCCCCACCTGTAATTAATTTAATTAAAATGAATTAGTCAATTAACCAGTGTATGACATGTGGGTCCACTGGATTTTTAGAATTAATAAAACCATTTTTTTACTGTGAGGCTGACCAGTGGGACCCACTGGTCAGTTTGACCTGGTCAACCCCCTCTGTGGATAATGTTGGATTTAAAATTTAAAAGAAATTCAGAAATTCTTTTAAAAATGATTTAAACTTGGAAATTCAATATCTTTTAAACCGTAACTCAGATTCAAAAACTTTATACATGAAAATTGATCAGAAAAATATAACGAATACGAATACGCTATCCGTATGTCTACCCCACCCCTCTAACACAACGAACCTCGACACCCCCCCTCTGGGTCGTCTGTCCGATGATTTGTCCGGTACTGATAAAGTATCCGGATGAATTTATTCCGAACACGAAAGTTGTTCGGAATAGTTCAACTAACGAGGATACACCCCCCTTATTTTTGTCGGATGTCCACGACACCTCCGGCATGATACCTTCCCCCTCCGGTCGCCCTGTCCGGTAATCACCCGGAGCCGGTAGGTCATCCCCGGATGAATTCCCGCTCTGAGCCTGATACATCGTACTGCGTTAGAACACCGACATCGATACATTTGCCATGTCATTCATATGTTTGCATTACTTGCTTTGTATTTACTGTTTCTTCCCCCCTTATCTCCGGTAGATCCCGCTACTACAGCCGACTACACTGCTGCCGGGTACGACTACTTCGTCGACGACCCTGCCCCTACCCGCGAGCTTCCAGGCAAGCAGAGCCATTCTCTTCCCCAGATATCGCCTACCTTTTCCGTACTTTCTTGCACTAGGCATTGTTACTGCTGCTGCTACGTTATACTCCTATTCGATTGCATAGCCTGATTTTGTCGCCCCTTGATGTACCTTTCCTTTATCCTATGTTGCCTATTATTACTTATGCATTATTCAGCAGTGAGCCCTGCGCATTGTTAGCTAGCGTTAGATAGCGGGCCGTGATCACTATGGGAGCGATCGCGGATACATTAATCATAACTGTTGCAGGTACGGAACAAAGAAGACACCGCCAAGGGCCCCTATCTGGGTTATGCCTAGTCACCTCAAGTGTGAGCTATCAAGCAGTAATCCTTGTACTCCACTCGAGGCTGACTTTGTCTTGCCGCCATAGGGTCCTGAACAGCGGTTGTCCTTAAAGGTAAGAAGTCGGTATATCGTCAGGAACGACAGGGAGGGTACGACCGACGTTACTGGCGTGCTTGGCCCCTGCTCGTATCTCGTGAGAGTTACCAAACCACGAAAGTCGAGCTCTACCAAGAGCCCACGCGAGACAAGCTAAGGAGACGGTTCACCTTGTTGGTAACCGCAGTGACTTGGTGGGACGACAGGGCAGGAGCCGATGTACTCGTGGTCCTGACTGCTGTCGTTGACCGCGGGTCAGTTAAGTCGAGGCAACGATAACGGTTTTCACGCAGGTTAATTAAAATGCTAAATGGTTCGGCGGATGACTTGAGAGGCCCGTTGGTCTGTACGCACTACCTTCACGTGGGATAAGGAGTTATGGGCTCCCCTGCGTCCTAGTTTGTCTGAAAGCTCTTCAGACGTCAGCAGTACTGCGGCCTGCGCCGGGAAGTGGTGTCTTCTTCGTCCGGACGGTGTGTTTTTGGTTTTGGTTTCGCTTCACCGGCCAGCCACGCACCGTGCAGGAGCGTGCAAGGGTGAGGGTCCTAGACCCCTTGGCGCATAGGATATAGTCCGGCGGATGGCCTCTCTGTTGAGCCTAGGATGGGCTGCGTCGTGTCGGATAGCCTCGGTGGGGCGTTCCCTAACAAGGTTCACGCCACCCTGGAGATCCGAGCGTGCAGTCTGAACATTAGTGCACCCCTGCAGGGAGTTTAATCTATTCGAATAGGCATGTCCACGGTAACAGGACGCTTTATGCTGAAGCTGGATCTTACCACTACAAACTATTACTATTAAACTGTATGGTTCCGGGTTTTCTTCCTCGCATGGGAGTCGAGGAGGGGAACTCAGAGGCATTATTATTATCAATCATTACAAATTATATTATACAATGTTGCAGCAACTTCTGCTTCGTTGTTACTTTATTGCTTTATATGAACTGTTGGCTGTTTCTCTTCTCATGCTGCAAGACAACGTCGGAAGATGCTAGTCTTCGATAGGCCTAGTTTCTTACCCTTATTCTGATTTCTATCTTACAGTCCACTATATATACAGCCTCCCCTTTCCATTGATACAATGCATAATGCTTAGTAGCGGACGTAAGACTCGCGGGTATGCTAGATACTCACCTTTGCTTTCTTTCCCCTTTTATGTTTTGCCTGATCGGCCTCTGCAGACGACGCTGGAGCCCTGGAGCAGGAGTACCCCGGAGGCGGATACTACTACGTAGAGACCCCCGCTGACCAGGACCAGGAGTAGTTTCGGAGGCTCCCAGGCAGGAGGCCTTGCCTTTTCGATCTGTATCTCTGATGTTATTTGTGCTAGCCTTCTTAAGGAAAAACTTGACTAACTATGTCTGTACTCAGATATCATGGCTTGTATAACTTATGTATTCGAGTCCGCGTTACCCCCCTTTATTGTAACATATTGGTTTATCGTTTTGTGTTTAGTGTTGTGCTGTGATATTCTCACCGTGGCACCCTAATCTCAGCCGTGTACCCTGCGTGTATGATTACTGTACACGGATTGATTTTGGGGGCGTCACAAGTTGGTATCAGAGCCGACTGCCTGTAGGAAGCCACCCCACCACTACCTGGCCAAAGTTGAGTCTAGACTTTGAAAAACTATTTTGCTAACTTAATATTTGGCTTACGGGCCCACATCGATGTCACTACGTGTGATATCTATGGTATTAGGATCCTTTTCTCCTTACCTATGCTCTGGGAATCTGCTCTCTTATCCTTGCTGGTAAGTTTTACAAACTCTGACATTAGGATCACGTTCTCTTGATTCCATCCGGCGTTTTTGGTGCTTCCCCCATTGATTGAGTCGTGTCGCAGGAGTCATACCCCAGGTCCCGGACTGCGGATCCCATTCTCATTCTGGGCAGGCCGCGCGTCCTCCGACATTAACTTCTGTGGCCAACAGTTTTCTTGCGGCGTGATTGACATAGTGGAATCTATGTCACGTCGTGTAATCCTTACCGCGGTCTACGCGCCGCCTAGTGTGTCCTTTTTCCTTAATTTCTACGACGTTACGCTGCCTGATTTTCGATTGATTCTATGTGTGGATGTGTATTGTCTTATATGACTACTCCTATATATATCCGCGCCTCCTCTTTGTGTCGCTTACCAATTACTCGTTTCCGGCATCTCATTAAAATTCTCATCGCTAAAATACCCCTGTTAAATTCTAGCAGGATGGCTGGTCGTGGTGGTCGTGGTCGTGGTCGTGGTGCCAACGATCCACCTCCGCCGCCGGACTACATGGCCGCGATGATGCAGCAGTTTCAGATGAACCAGGTTTTTATGCAAGGAGTCATAGACCATCTCCAGAATCAGAATCAGAACCAGAACCAGCACCAGAACCAACCGCCTGTGGTTACTCTGCGGGATTTCATGCGTCTCCATCCCCCTCTCTTCCACCAGCCTGAACAGCCGCTGGATGCCGATGATTGGCTTCGTGACATCAACCGTCAGTTAAAGTTCGCTAATGTGAGCGTTGCTGATTACGTCAACTTTGCGTCCTATTTCCTGCGTGGCCCCGCTGCTTAGTGGTGGGACACCTACAAGGGCTCTCTAGCTGAAGGGACTGTCGTCACCTGGAATGAGTTCAAGTATGCCTTCCATGCTCGTTATGTCCCCCAGGCGATTATGAACCGTATGAAGGCTGAGTTCCGCAACCTCGTTCAGGGCAACAAAACTGTCGAGGCATATCAGAGGGAATTCCTCCGCCTCTCCCGCTATGCCGCAAGTGACCTCCCCAATGATGCAAGTAGGCAAGTGAAGTTCCGTGATGGACTCAACGCAGATCTCCATCTTGCACTAGCTTTGCATGTCTTCCCCGACTTCGCCACCATGGTGAACCAGACTATCACTCTTGAGACCGCTCAGCTTAAGTTCGGTGGTTCGCCGAAGCGCCCCCGTGATGTTGGCTCATCTTCGGGCACAGCACAAAAGCAACGCGTTTGGCTTCCACACAGTGTGTATCGTCCACCTGCCCCTGCACCAAGGCCGTCGTATGTTGCGCCTCGTCTGCCTCCGCCCCCGCCGAGATAGCCGAAGACTGAGACTGCACCCCTCCGTCCTCAAGATGGCTTGTGCTTCAAGTGCCATCAACCAGGTCACTTTTCCAGAGACTGCCCTCAGCGACAGAATCAACTGGTAGTTCACCCTGCTGGCCGTGGCAACAATAGGACCCCCAACTATAACACTGGGTCTTCTTCTCACACTCGTGGTCATGCTTACAACATTGACGTTGAAGAAGCTCAGGCACAGCCCGCTACAGTGATGGGTACTCTCCTCATTAACTCAATCCCTGCTACTGTCTTATTTGATACAGGAGCATCGCATTCATTCATGTCGGAAGCATTTGCATTATCGCATAACTTTACGCTTGGAAAGATGAACCCACCGATGGTTGTTCGCACCCCGATAGGCCAATGCAGAACCACCATGATGGTGCCCAATACAGCCGTTGAAATCGAAGGAGTTGTATTCCACGTGTCCCCCATCATTCTGAAGTCTTCCACCATAGACCTCATCCTGGGCATGGATTGGTTGAAAGTCCACGATGCCGCACTGTTTTGTGGTACCAAGTCTGTCCAACTTTTTCACCCCTCCGGTGAGGTTGTTAACCACACCACCCGAATTACCCGTGATGCTGAAACACATATCTATATGATGAATTCTTTGAACGTCTCGCCTCTTGAAGGAATTGAGAAGGTCCCAATCGTTTGTGATTTTACCGACGTATTCCCAGAAGAACTGCCGGGGATACCCCCGATTAGGGAAGTTGAATTCGTCATCGACTTGAAGCCTGGTACCGTCCCTATTGCCAAGCGCCCATATAAGATGCCACCTCACCACCTCCTTGAATTGAAGAAGGAGATCGACACGTCCCTCGAGAAAGGCTTCATCCGTCCAAGTTCCTCTGCTTGGGGAGCACCTTCGCTCTTTGTCAAGAAGAGTGATGGCACGAACCGTTTGGTCCAAGATTACCGACCTATCAACCAGGCCACGATACAGAACAAGTACCCCCTCCCTCGGATCAATGATCTTTATGATCAACTTGCTGGATCCACAGTGTTTTCAAAACTCGACTTAAGGTTGGGTTGCCATCAGATCCGGGTCCGTGATGAGGACATCTCGAAGACTGCATTCATTACTCGCTATGGTTCATACGAGTACACTGTCATGTCCTTTGGCTTGACGAATGCACCAGCCACCTTCTCCAGATTGATGAACTATATATTCATGGAATACCTCGACAAGTTTGTCGTGGTTTATCTGGATGATATATTGATTTACTCCAAGACCGATGCAGAACATGCTGAACATCTTCGTCTTATACTGGAAAAGCTTTGAGAACACAAACTGTATGCTAAATATTCTAAGTGTGAATTCTGGCTTCCCGAAGTAACCTACCTTGGTCATGTGATTTCCAAGGATGGCGTTGCCGTCAACCCCGAACGTATCCAGGCTATTCTTGATTGGACTCCGCCCAGGACTGTCAAGCAAGTCAGAAGTTTCCTCGGCCTTGCCAGCTATTGTTGTCGTTTTGTTGAGAATTTCTCCAAGATTGCCAGGCCTCTGACTAACCTACTGCACAAAGGCGTAAAATTTGAGTGGACTGATAAATGTCAATAAAGTTTTCAAGCTCTCAAAGACAAGCTCACTTCACCCCCAGTGCTTGCTCCGCCTGATACCCAGAAGGACTTCGTGATATATTGTGACGCATCTCGTCAAGGATTAGGCTGTGTCCTAATGCAAGAGCGCAAAGTGATTGCTTATGGATCTCGCCAGTTGCGTGCTCACAAAGAAAACTATCTAACACATGATCTCGAATTGGCAGCGGTCATTTATGCATTGAAGCTGTGGTGACATTACCTCGTTGGTAATCGTTGTGAGATCTACATCGACCACCAAAGCCTGAAGTACCTATTCACCCAACCAGACCTGAACCTCCGCCAGCAGAGATGGCTCGAGACAATAGCCGACTACAACATGGGAATTTCTTACACCCCTGGCAAAGCTAATGTGGTGGCCGATGCCTTAAGCCGCAAAGCCTACTGTTCTGAACTCAAAGTCCAGATAGAGCAGCCACTTCTGTATGAAGAGCTCCGCAAGTTGAACCTTGAAATTGTTCCGCAGGGACATGTAATAACCTTGTTGTTGAGCCGGACCTCGACAGCACCATCAAGTGGATACAAAAATGTGACTCTGATGTCGAGAAGATCAAGAAGTATATCGCTAGTGGGAAGCCATCATGCTTCACTGTTGCTGATGATGGTACGTTGTATTTCAAGAATCATTTAGTGGTCCCTAGGAGTAAGCCCAATCTAAACTTGACCCCGCGCGTCATGAAAGAAGCTCATGATACTCCTTTGTCGATTCACCCTGGTAGTACCAAGATGTACCAAGACCTTCGTCAGCGGTACTGGTGGTCTAACATGAAGCAAGACATTGCTCGTTATGTTGATGAGTGTGACATTTGCCGTCGCGTGAAAGCAGAACATCAAAGGCCAGCTGGAACTCTGCAACCACTTTCTATTCCTGAATGGAAGTGGGACAAGATTGAAATGGACTTCGTCACCGGTTTTCCGCGATCCCAGAAGGGTCATGATGCGATCTTTGTCGTCATCAATCGTTTCTCCAAAGTTGCTCATTTTCTGCCTGTCAAGGAGACGATCTCTGCTAGTCAGTTGGCAGACTTATATGTTTCCAGAATCGTGTCGCTCCACGGTATTCCGTTGGAGATCAGTTCCGACCGAGGCAGCATTTTCACCTCTAAGTTCTGGGATAGTTTCCAACAAGCTATGGGCACTCACCTGAATTTCAGCACCGCTTATCACCCCCAGTCGCAAGGCCAAGTCGAACGAGTCAACCAAGTTCTTGAAGATATGCTCCGAGCTTGTGTCATTTCATTCGGTAAGAAATGGGAGGAATCTCTTCCATTTGCTGAATTCTCGTACAACAATAGCTATCAAGCTAGTTTGAAGATGGCACCCTTTGAAGTTCTCTATGGACGTAAGTGTCGAACCCCTCTGAATTGGTCAGAAACTGGGGAACGAACTCTCATTGGTCCGGACATTATTCAGCATGCCGAAGATCAGGTTCGCGTTATCCGTGAACACCTGAAAGCTGCTCAGTCGCGTCAGAAGAGCAACTATGATCGCAAACACAAGGAAATGGTCTATCAACCTGGCGAATACGCGTACCTTCGTGTCACTCCCATGAGAGGCACTCACCGCTTCAGGATCAAAGGCAAGTTAGCTCCTCGCTACATTGGCCCATTCCGTATTCTTTCCAGAAGTGGACTGGTAGCGTACCGTTTGTAATTGTCGTCAAACCTCTCTCAAGTCCACGATGTCTTCCACGTGTCGCAACTCCGACGCTGCTTCAAGGACCCTATTCGTGAAGTGGAACATGATATGATCGAGCTGCAGCAGGACTTGACCTATCAAGAACATCCAAGCCGCATTCTTGATCAGTCTGAACGCAAAACCCGCAACAAGACGACGAGGTTTCTCAAAGTTCAGTGGTCGAATCATTCTGAAGATGAAGCCACTTGGGAACGCGAAGATCGTCTCCGTGAAGAATACCCAGATCTTTTTCCCGCTATCACTTAAATTCTCGGGACGAGAATTCTTGTAGTGGGGGAGATTTGTAACACCCTCACTGTCAGTGAACAGTAATCACTGTTACTGTTCATCTTTACTCTTCAAAACTTTTGTTTGATCAACTGGTTCAGTTCAAATTCAAATTCTCCTTTGATATTGTTGCAAGCAAATATGAACCATGGTCCTTGGTCCTCATTGGCCAACTAAAGTCCAAGCCATTTGAAATAAAATTCAAACAAACCCTAAAATGCCTTTTGATGAATATTAAAAATATGGTGACAATAAATCTTTTCCAAAAATCTTGGAACCACTTTTATAAAATCCCAAATAATCATTGGACCATGCCCATGTAATCATTGGTATTTATTGGGCTACTGAAAATTGTAAACAATTAATAATAGTAGCAATTCTAGGCCAATTGCTCATTTAATAATAAAATAAATTAGCAAAAGAGCTTAGAAAAACCCTAAACTTTTTGTGGTACTCTAGGAATATGCTCTACAAATTATGGAACCAAAATGGCATTATATAAAAATGCCTAAGCCATTTAAATAAATGCTAACAGAATTTTACAGAAAAAGAAAAGAACATAAAGGTCACTGGCTATTTGTCGCACGGGGCAAAGCCCACTGGACTGGCCCACCCGGACCTTTTTCCTTTTTCTTCCCCACCCCTCACCTGTCGTCTTCACTGTGCCAACCGCGTGGCCATGGCGCGGCTGCACCAGCTCGTCGCCGGGTCGCTGCAGTGGTCTCCTCGGAGGAGATAAGGACGGGGCCGTGCCCCCGTGGAGAGGGAGATATTTCCCCCCACACCCACGTCCCTCTCCCTCCCCTGTGTCACCTCTAACCCGAGCCGCCCGAGCCGCCATGGACGCTCCTTCGAGCTCGCGTGGCCACTGAGCGAGACCAGGCCAGCCGTGGTGTCAAGGAGAACCGCCGTCGCCTTCTTCGTCGTCCCCTGCAGGCAATCGAGTCGGGGGCCACCGCATTGAGAGCCTCGTCACCATCTTCAACCTCGAGCCCGCCGGGAAAAATTCTCCGATTTGCCGCCGGTGGTGCCTCCCGAGCCTCCCCGAGCTCCTCTTCCCCCTCACTGTGAGCTCGCGCTGCTTTTCCCCCTCTCCTCGTTGCTTTTTCTTCGTCGGATCTCTCTCCAGCCGGTAGCCCACTCCGTCCCCCGCTTGTCTTCGTCGTTGGGGCCGTGCAGCCTCTCTCGGCTCACAAAAACGGCACCGTTGGTTGCGGCCCATCACGCAGCTCGCGTAGCAGCTGGTCGCGTGCCAAATGGCTGGCCCTAGTGAGTTCTCCGTCATCGCCGCTGTGCCCCCTGTCCGGTTCGTCGCCGGCGTCTTCATGCCCACGGGCTAAACCAGCCCCCCCCCCTCGCTGACTCATGGGGCCCTCCCCTTTAATTAGCAGTTAAACCCCCTGATTAGCCTAAGCCCTCCCTGTTAGCTGAATGGCTAATTAAAATAACCCCCTAGCCCACTGACATGTGGGCCCTTGGCATTTTTAATATAATTAAAATGGCTAATTAGCCACTGTGTCAATGAAACATGGGCCCCACCTGTAATTAATTTAATTAAAATGAATTAGTCAATTAACCAGTGTATGACATGTGGGTCCACTGGATTTTTAGAATTAATAAAACCATTTTTTAACTGTGAGGCTGACCAGTGGGACCCACTGGTCAGTTTGACCTGGTCAACCCCCTCTGTGGATAATGTTGGATTTACAATTTAAAAGAAATTCAGAAATTCTTTTAAAAATGATTTAAATTTGGAAATTCAATATGTTTTAAACCGTAACTCAGATTCAAAAACTTTAGACATGAAAATTGATCAGAAAAATATAACGAATACGAATACGCTATTCGTATGTCTACCCCACCCCTCTAACACAACGAACCTCGACACCCCCCCCTCCGGGCCGTCTGTCCGATGATTTGTCCGGTACTGATAAAGTATCCGTATGAATTTATTCGGAACACGAAAGTTGTTCGGAATAGTTCAACTAACACGGATACACCCCCCCTTATCTTTGTCGGATGTCCACGACACCTCCGGCATGATACCTTCCCCCTCCGGTCGCCCTGTCCGGTAATCACCCGAAGCCGGTAGTTCATCCCCGGATGAATTCCCGCTCCGAGACTGATACATCGTACTGCGTTAGAACACCGACATCGATACATTTGCCATGTAATTCATATGTTTGCATTAATTGCTTTGTATTTACTGTTTCTTCCCCCCTTATCTCTGGTAGACCCCGCTACTACAGCCGACTACACTGTTGCCGGGTACGACTACTTCGTCGACGACCCTGCCCCTACCCGCGAGCTTCCAGGCAAGCAGAGCCATTCTCTTCCCCAGATATGGCCTACCTTTTCCGTACTTTCTTGCACTTGGCATTGTTACTGCTGCTGCTACGTTATACTCCTATTCAATTGCATAGCCTGATTTTGTCGCCCCTTGATGTACCTTTCCTTTATCCTATGCTGCCTATTATTACTTATGCATTATTCAGCAGTGAACCCTGCGCATTGTTAGCTAGGGTTAGATAGCGGGCCATGATCACTATGGGAGCGATCGTGGATACATTAATCATAACTGTTGCAGGTACGGAACAAAGCAGAAACCGCCAAGGGCCCCTATCTGGGTTATGCCTAGTCACCTCAAGTGTGAGCTATCAAGCAGTAATCCTTGTACTCCACTCGAGGCTGACTTTTTCTTGCCGCCATAGGGTCCTGAACAGCGGTTGTCCTTAAAGGTAAGAAGTCGGGCGACCCAACGGTGCCCGCGAGCGGTATATCATCGGGAACAACAGGGAGGGTACGACCGACGTTACTAGCGTGCTTGGCCCCTGCTCGTATCTCGCGAGAGTTACCAAACCACGATAGTCGAGCTCTACCAAGAGCCCACGCGAGAAAAGGTAAGGAGACGGTTCACCTTGTTGGTAACCGCAGTGACTTGGTGGGACGACAGGGCAGGAGCCGATGTACTCGTGGTCCTGACTGCTGTCGTTGACTGCGGGTCGGTTAAGTCGAGGCAACGATAACGGTTGTCACGCAGGTTAATTAAAATGCTAAATGGTTCGGCGGATGACTTGAGAGGCTCGTTGGTCTGTACGCACTACCTTCACGTGGGATAAGGAGTTATGGGCTCCCCTGCGTTGTAGTTTTTCCGAAAGCTCTTCAGACGTCAGCAGTACCGCGGCCTGCGCCCGGAAGTGTTGTCTTCTTCGTCCGGACGGTGTGTTTTTGGATTTGCTTTCGCTTCACCGTCCATCCACGCACCGTGCAGGAGCGTGCAAGGGTGAGGGTCTTAGACCCCTTGGCGCATAGGATATAGTCCGGCGGATGGCCTCTCTGTTGAGCCTAGGATGGGTTGCGTCGTGTCGGATAGCCTCGGTGGGGCGTTCTCTAACAAGGTTCACGCCACCCTGGAGATCCGAGCGTGCAGGCTGAACAGTAGTGCACCCCTGCAGGGAGTTTAATCTATTCGAATAGCCGTGTCCACGGTAACAGGACGATTTATGCTGAAGCTGGATCTTACCACTACAAACTATTACTATTAAACTGTATGGTTCCGGGTTTTCTTCCTCGCATGGGAGTCGAGGAGGGGAACTCAGAGGCATTATTATTATCTATCATTACAACTTATATTATACGATGTTGCAACAACTTCTGCTTCGTTGTTACTTTATTGCTTTATATGAACTGTTGGCTGTTTCTCTTCTCATGCTGCAACACAACGTCGGAAGATGCTAGTCTTCGATAGGCCTAGCTTCTTACCCTTATTCGGATTTCTATCTTACAGTCCACTATATATACAGCCTCCCCTTTCCATTGATACAATGCATAATGCTTAGTAGCGAACGTAAGACTCGCGGGTATGCTAGATACTCACCTTTGCTTTATTTCCCCTTTTATGTTTTGCTTGATCGGCCGCTGCAGTCGACGCTGGAGCCCAGGAGCAGGAGTACCCCGGAGGCGGATACTACTACGTCGAGACCCCCGCTGACCAGGACCAGGAGTAGTTTCGGAGGCTCCCAGGCAGGAGGCCTTGCCTTTTCGATCGGTATCTCTGATGTTATTTGTGCTAGCCTTCTTAAGGCAAAACTTGACTAACTATGTCTGTACTCAGATATCATGGCTTGTATAACTTATGTATTCGGGTCCGCGTGACCCCCCTTTATTGTAACATATTGGTTTATCCTTTTGTGTTTAGTGTTGTGCTGTGATATTCTTACCGTGGCACCCTAATCTCAGCCGTGTACCCTGCGTGTATGATTACTGTACATGGATTGATTTTGGGGGCGTCACAATAGATGGAACGATATCCTCCTTCCATCCTTGAGGCAAAATAAAAGGTTCCCTAGACCATCAAAGGATTTATGGATAAGGGAACATGTGTAAGAAAAAGGCATTAATATGGTTGGCATGGGAGATATTGAGAGACCTTTACCGTTCACCGTTGACTGGAAAGTTTCACTTCTCAAAAGAGTTTTATCTCTGTTTTCAAAACCAAGAGCTCTGGCACATGTTTAGTCTTTGCTTCCTTTCACGGGTTTTCAACCTTGCCATCAAAAGCCACGGTTCGAGAGTCTCCACCTTCCTTTCTCCAAAGCACCAACTATGAGAGCATAATTGTCATTCTTAGTGTAACATGCATTGTCCCTAAGTATCACATTGTCTTATGCATGCTTGTGATGTTTCTTACTTTGAGTTCTGAGTTCTAGTCTCCTTTAAAACTCCGGAGGAGTTTCTGCATTTATGTTTTGCTTCACTCATGGAGGCTAGCGAGATACCACTCTGATATGTTCATGCTATGTGCATTGTGATCTTAAATTGATTCTCAGCAGCATATTATTTACTTTTTGTTTGTTTGTGACTGATTACATGAAAGAAGGATTGCTTCGTGCATTGTCCTTGTAGCATGCTGTCAAAACTTTCTAAACTCTTTCATAGTGCATGCTTATATACATCTAATGAAGCAAAAGAGTTTGTCAAAGTTTTCTTTGTCGCGTCCAGTTCGTTGAACTGAATTGCTTGAGGACAAGCAATACCTAAGCTTGGGGGAGTTGATACGTCTCAAACGTATCTACTTTTCCAAACACTTTTGCTATTGTTTTGGCTTCATTCTTGCATGATTTGAACGAAACTAACCCGGACTGATGCTGTTTTCAGCAGAGCTACCAGTACTGTTTTCTTTTGTGCAGGTTTCTGGATATTTAGGTACGCTGGAAAAATCCCAAAAAATATATAAAAAATCAGCGTTCCGGAAGCTTCCGCAAGTCCAAAGGGGGGCCACAGGGCAGCCAGGAGGGTGCCTGGCGCGGCCCAGCCCCTGGCCGCGCCACCTGCCCTCCTGTCTTGGTCCCACGTCCCCCGGTGCCCTAATTTGGCCCTATTTATTCTCCCGACGCAGAAACCCCAGAACAGAAGTCGCTTTTCCAATCTACGTCGCGAAGCCGCCGCAACCCTCTGTTCTTCTCCGGGAGAGCTAATCTGGAGGCTGCTTTGGCCTCCGGTGAGGGGAAATCATCGCCATCGTCATCATCATCGCCTCTCCATCACCCCTCCATGACTTCCTCTCTCATGTGTGAGTAATTCCCTGCTGTAGGCAAAGGTGATGGTAGGGATTGGATGAATTAGATCATGCAATAGTTCAATCAGATTGTTGGGGGCATGTTGCTTATCATCTACTTGGTGTTTATCATCTCTGTTACAACTTGTTGCTCTTAATGCTTGTCACTTTGGGCCCGAGTGCCATGATTTCAGATCTGATCACCCTTTTGTTTCTTGAGTTTGTGGTGTTCTTGATCCTATCTATGAGTTGTATGCACCTATTATAGTCCGGAACCGGCGATCCCAATGGTGACAGCTTGGGACACCAAAGGGGATGGACTATAATTTGAGGATTCCATGTATCCATGAAGTATTAATGCTTTGTTCCGGTGCTCTTTGACATGAGTACCTTAATCTCCCTAAGTTCCTTTTGGCCCCGTTTGTAGAGGGAGGGTAGGACAAAAGATGTTGTGCAAAGTTCTTATTGCAAGCATGTACAACTACCCTGGGATACACGCCTGATGTTTGATATTTTCCTAGATGATCCTTTCTTTTCTGTGAGCCTTGCCCGTGTTAGAATCTATTACATGTTCGTTCTCATCCAAGCAGCTCCCAACCATCCATCTCCCTAGCCTACAGTGTTTTCTTTCCTGCTGGTTACTAGTTGTTTACTTTTGCTGTTTTACTTTTGCTGTTTCACCACCACCATCACCAGTATTATCACCACCACTACTACCAGCGTATCACAGTTTCTACTAATACCTTTGTGCAACCAAGTGTTTATTTCAGGTGCGGCTGAATTGACAACTCAATTGTCAAAGTCTGTACGTACTCTTTGTGTCCCCAAGTGTCGAATCAATAAATTGAGTTATCTTGCCCGCGAAGACTATCTCGATCCCCTACAGTTGAGGGTTATCATATACCCCGAGACTATGACGATACACATTCCCACAAGGGGTAGTGAAAAGACATTAGGTTCATAGTACTATCCATGAAATAATATTTTCCCCATCACTCAATACAATGACCACATGAGGGCCCCTACATGAGTGAGATCCATCCGATGTATTTTTAGCGGTGATATTGTCTATGTGGTGAATTATATTCATGTATGTTTAGATTCTGTGTGATGCCTTTGCACGATTTATAGATCATATTTCTCTCTGGTTATTTTTTACTTTACTAAGCTAATTTAGATTGGCAATCAATAGAGGTTGTTGTGTGCACTAGTTGAATTCAATCTTATAAGTAACTTATAACAGTGATAAGGAGTAAAAAGGCTTGCATTGTATTATTTATACAAAGGATATATGTTGGCATAAGGTCTCTAATGAAATTATTTTTATCAACATTATGTCCCCTCCTAGAAGTAATGCTTTGTTTTATAACTTAATACATGTACACATAGATGGTATCTTGGATGAATGCTGGAGTTCTAACCATTAATGCAGGGAAGGTCTCGGCCTATGAATTTATGGACATACTACCTATGTAACCCCATCACATCATGCATATGCATAAGCATGAATGATTTCACCTTCACATATCTTTGTATCACATTTTTATCTTATGAAGAGTTACAATTGGTGAAACTAGGGATCCAGACTATTTTCAACATAAGGAACACCTTTAAATATCTTTTATACACACTTTTATTTTTAGTTGTTATTTATTTTGAAAATTCAATGATATGTTCTACCACATTATACATTAATATATTGCACATCTGCCAAATTTAGTAAGTTAGACACCCTTAGTAAAGTTGTTGAGGTCATAAGAAAAGTTTTATTTGTTCTGCAAATGTTATTGTTGATGTTGGAACTTGTTTCTCCACCTCGCTAATCTTACCTTTGTCCTTAATGAAGGGAACTTGTTGCTTGCTACAAATCCTTGCACTTGAGGTCCAACACCTTGCTACTTTGTGATTTGAAGAACAAATCAACCGGTCAGATTAGCGAGGGGATTACCATTCTTGTTGTATATGTCACCACACAGATAAAGCAAGAAACTTCAAACTCTTGTTATGTGCTTTTGGTAAGCTTTATAAAATTAAATATCCATCAGAGTAAACTATCCTTCTTACTTGAGACTATATATTTAGCACCCGAGTATGTTGAGATCTTCGGCTAGCACCCCGCCATCTATCGAACCGGTGATTGACTATCGTGGAGTGGAAATATGTGGAAGAGAGACTAGAGAAACTCATGGGCAGCTGGAAGGTAAAACTTTTCCCCTATTTGGGGGGGAGTGGGGCACTTGTTATTGATCTATTTTGTCCTTAACAACATGGTTATATACATCGTTGTCCCGGGTACTACAGAGACTAAACTACTTTAGATCCTGATTTTTCACGGCAAATTGATAATGAAACTAAGAAATATCAGTTAGCTAAGAGTGATTATGTTTTTTCTAGGAATTAAGGATCTCGTAATAAAAACATTACCATTATTTTTAAATGAATATACAATCTTCTCAATGAAAACAAGGTGTTATAGGAAATCATTTGTAGCAAATACGTGAGTTATAAAGTAATTTCACAAATTCACTTAATGCCATGCGATTTCCATTTTAGTCCGGCCTCCAAGGTATTTTTTACCAGTTTAGCACTTTTGCGATTATGTGCAGTTCTTAGGTTAGATTCTGAAAGGATGTCTAGCTAGGGCCCATCCATTTATGGTGTAATACCCCAGTTGTATCAGATTTTTAGACTTAAATTTGTCATAATTCCATTGTTCTTGGGTCAAGCGAATCATGGTATTTTCTTTGCATTAGGATTTATTGGAGCCCCACCTCGCAACGTAGGAGTTCATTTAACTATCAAACGAACCAGATGAGCTTCGATGAAATTTACAACGGAACGATAAATTTCTGTCATGTCATTGTATGAGGTTATTGTCCAGAATGATGTCTCTATGGATAATAAAAATTATTAATGCCTAAAATAACTCTTATGAGTGAAGATATTGCTTTGATTTCAACCAAGTCTGGTCTCTTGATTAAAGACAACATGATGCCTTGTGATTGATAAGGTTGTAAGGGTGTGCTTTTTTCCAGCATGATGAATCTATTAAATATATGTTTTGTAATGTTTGCCCATGTGATGTGCTTCATAATTAAGGTAGCTTCAAATCTTTACCCCCTAGTACGTCTAACATATTCGATAAATGGTTGTGGTTTATTGATAACAAGGTTTCTTCGCATATTCTCGTTATGGCAGCAGCCACTAGTAGAAAAAGGCACATTTGTCCCGGTTCCGGAACCGGGACTAAAGGGTCGTTACTAATGCCCAAAACATTTAGTCCCGGTTTGCCCACGAACTGAGACAGATGGGCCACCACGTGGCCGCTGCGTCTTGCCCAGGCGGGAGGGCCTTTTGTCCCGGTTGGTGCCACCAACCGGGACCAAAGGACATCCACGCGGCAGCATTTCAGCGGCTGGGTTTCTGGGGTTTTTTAAAGGGGGGGGGGGGGTTAGGGGGTTTTGCAGGATTAATTTAGGGATTTCATATATTGTTTTAGCTAGCTAATAAAGAGAGGTATGTACTCTCTTATCTCCGTGCTTGGTCGACGCTACGTACTATACATATACAGAGGACTCGACACACTAGCTAGCTAGTAAGAAAATGAAGAAACCATTAATATAAGTACAGAAGATCGTCATGAACATGTATATATATACAGAGAGAAGTGATCGACCTCTCCTTCCCCGAGAGATTGGTCGATACAACAAGTTTTCGTATATCTATCCCTAACATCTGAACTCAATTTCCACATCTCATCTCAAGTTCCATAGGGAATTCTCCTTTTTATGTGATCTTGTGGTAGGAGTTCTTCCTGCAGCTCCCAAAGCTAATTTGACGAAGGGGGTCAATACATGCATATATATGAATGAAACTCAACACAAAATTGTGAATATTGTTTCTTACGCACATCAAACTCTCTTTTAGAGTAGCTGGCCTGCTTAGAGATCGTCGCGTTGTAGATGTACTCGCAAACGTAGTATCCACATAGATTAGTCCCTTCTGGCTGCCACAACCACTTTACGAGAAATAGCCCCTTCTGGCTTCTTCGTTGTCTTCCATCATAACCACTATTTCTCCGTGCTTGGTCCAAACATTATAGTATGGCATGAAACCCCTATAAAGAAGGTGGGTGTGAAGGGTTTGTCGGTCAGAGTAAGACTTCGTATTCCCACATGTAGGGCATGGACAACACATAAAACCATTCTCCTTGTTTCGTTAGCCACTTCGAGAAAATTATGCACACCCTTAATGTACTCGGAGGTGCGCCTGTCACCGTACATCCATTGCCGGTTCATCTGCGTGCATTATATATAATGAAGTGTGTCAAAAACCATTACAGAACATCATGAATAAATAAGTGACCAAATTAATAGAAGTTCATCATCACAGTAAAACCAAAGTACATACATAGTTCTCGTTGAACAACATACAGCTCTCCAGAGCATCTAATTAAGCCATACATTGAAACTATGTAAAACATTTCAATGCCACAACAATTGCAACCATAATCGCAACGAAGGTAACAATTGAACCAACGGCATAATGATACCAAGCCTCGGTATCAATTGCATATTTTCTAATCTTTCTAATCTTCAAGCGCATTGCATCCATCTTGATCTTGTTATCATTGACGACATCCGCAACATGCAACTCCAATAGCATCTTCTCCTCCTCAATTCTTTTTATTTTTTCCTTCAAGTAATTGTTTTCTTCTTCAACTAAATTTAACCTCTCGACAATAGGGTCGGTAGGAATTTCTGGTTCAACTACCTCCTAGATAAATAAAATCTATGTCACGTTGGTCGGCATAATTGTCATAGACAATAAATGAACCAAATAGTTATAAAAGATAATATATACCACATCCGAATCATAGACAGGACGAGGGCTGACATGCGCAGATACCATAACCATCGCACTATATAATAACAAGCAATAATGAAAGTTAGAAAATTAGACAAGTATATATCTAATCATAAAAGTACGAATTATTTTCTTTTATAATGAAAATAAGAACAAGAGGCTCACCACGGTGGTGTCGGCGACGAGATTGGAAGGGCGATCGACGGCGGTGAAGACGGGGACGGAAGGTGACGGACCGCTAAACCTAGACAAATCTTGAGGAAAATGAAGCTTGGAGGTCGAGTTTGGAGAGGAGAAAGCTTAAGTAGTGTGGCTCGGGCATTTCATCGAACACATCATGTGCATTGGAGGTGAGCTAGAGCACCAGAAAGCCCTCCCCTTCCCCTCCTCGAAAAAACAGAGCACCAGTGGAGTGCTCTGCTCGCCGGCGAGGGGTATATATAGTCAAATCATTGGTCCCGGTTTGTGACTGAAACTGGTACTAATGGTCAGCATTTCGTCCCGGATCGAGCCACAAACTGGGACTAATGGTTATGGGTCAGGAGAGAGGTCCATTGATCCCGGTTCTTGTCTGGAACCGGGACATATGCCCCCAGACGAACCGGGACCAATGCCCCACGAGGCCCGGCCGGCCCCCTAGGCGCACGAACCGGGACGTATGCCCCCATGGGTCCCGGTTCGTGGTTGAACCGGTGCTAATGAGCTGGTCAGGCCTGAACCAAAGCCTTTTTTTACTAGTGAGCCTTATGTTCGGATAAGTGGCTTTACACGAATGGTGTATTTATTTTATTTTTTCATCTCCTATTTGGTTTACTCACGCACATACGCGTTGGATTCAAACTTGGTCCGTCCTTTAGAGGTGTGAAGTTAGCGATCTCTTTATGATGGCGTCTAGCCAACTAGAGCATATAGTTGGAGATGTTTTCTCCCATCACTGATGCAAGCTTTGGATGAGACCTCGTTCATCTTATGCTTGACTTTTACTTTTTTTATAAACAATTTTTTTGATACATGAATGTGTGCATTGTGTCAAGAAGAGGGGGGCATTTCCCCAATACGATTGTATCATCCCGACATATCGATTGAATTCAATAAAAATAACTCTCATAAAATATTAATAAATCATTACCTTAAGCATAGGTAAGCACATACGTAAACAAAGCAGCATCCTTGGAAAAAATAAAGCAGGATATATATCAGTGGGGTAAAACATGCATGCATCCTCGGTACACGTTGTTGTCGGCAACTTACCTGCGCGCGCGATTATGATATTTGTACATGCTGAGTTAATTACTTGAGCTCATATGTGTAACAGTGCTGTCACTAGCGAAGTTATTCAATCACTATAAGCGAAGTGGTAACATATGCACCACAATGCCATGACCGAGGCCGGTAAGATCACGGAAACCCATGGCTAATCACATGGCATCATGCCCATGACAGAGCCGGAAAAAACGACTCTCCAAGTCAATGCTCACTTCAGATCTCGCAGATGGCATCCACACTCCACCTTTACCGCCGGCCACACAGTCGCCGCCCGAAAACGAGGAGTTTTCACATGTAGTTGCCTTGCCAATTCAGCTCTGCAAGCTTAGTGTTAGTGTTAGTGTTGCACCATGAAAATGTGGGTGCCTCTCCTTCCTCCTCTACTGCTGGTAGTGGCTGTGATTGCTCCCGTTCATGGCTATGGCTATGGCAAGCTCAAGGTGGGCTTCTACAGGGATTCATGCCCCGACGCCGAGGCCATCGTTCGCAAGGTCGTCGCCAAGGCTGTGGAGGATGACCGAACGGTCACTGCGCCGCTGCTAAGGCTCCACTTCCATGATTGCTTCGTCAGGGTAAAATGCTTAACTGTGTTGCACTTGCACCACAAACAATCATCTAGTAGAAAGAAATGTTTTTAGATGGTGGCAGTTACTCACTTTGTGACATGAGGTACAGGGTTGCGACGGATCGGTGCTGCTCAATTCGACCAAGACGAACAAGGCGGAGAAGGACGCGAAGCCGAACCTCACCCTAGACGCGTTCGTCGTGATCGACGCCATTAAGGAGAAGCTAGAGAAGAAATGCCCGGGCATCGTCTCCTGCGCAGACATCCTTGCCGTCGCCGCCAGAGACGCCGTCTCGCTGGTATATAATGAACCCTGCTCGTTTTCTTCATTCAGAATGCATCAATGCTAATGTTGAGTTGGGATTTGATCGTTGCTGTCTTTGTCAAATTAACCAGGCTACCATGGTGGTGACCAAGGGGGAATGGAGGAAGAATGGCAACTTGTACGAGGTGGAGACCGGCCGCCGAGACGGTCGCGCGTCGAGCGCCAAGGAAGCGGTGAAGCACTTGCCTGATTCTTTTGATGGAATCCAAAAGCTCATCAAGAGGTTTGCGTCCAAGGGCCTTGGGCTCAAGGATCTAGTTGTTCTATCAGGTAATTCTTGAGCACTATAGCACAGTTTCTATGTTCAGATTTGTAAGTCTTTTATTGGACAAGATGCATTAACCCTAGTCAAACGTTCTTCACGGTTGTCCCAGTTGTAGTACTCAAAACCCGAATACAAGAGTAATTTTTACATTGACTTGTCAACCTATTGAACTAGACGATACCAATGCGTTGTTGCGACAATTGTTTACAACATATTTTATAAATTTAAATATTTATATTAAGTATATGAGGATTGAGACTGGAAATACATGTGATTTTTTGTATTATAAAATTATAAAATGCCTATTTAATATAAGTAGCATAAATGGGTGAACCTTTTTTCATGCATGGTAGCATATTGAGATGACTTTTTTACAGGCATGGTATTATTAGGGACATTCTACATGATATCCTTCGCTTTGTTGTATTGGTTGGAATAATTCAATAAGATTATCTTGTATGGAGTATGATAATTTGGAAATAATATACTTGTAAAGTATTTACTGAATATAAGTAACATAATATAATGAAAAGTCTTTTTCATGCATGCTTGTACATTAATTTCATATGGTTATGTGTGCAGAGGATTATCTTAGCGGAGATAACCTCCAAAATTTTTTGACTATTCAATAACGTCCAATTTAGTTATATAAGATATAATTTATTTTGATTAATTGAACTCATGTTTGATCAGGTGCCCATGCGCTAGGGAATTCGCACTGCCCATCTTTTGAGAAGAGACTACGCAATTTCACGGCTCGCCAAGACATGGATCCTACTCTGGACGAAACGTATGCGGCAACACTAAAGCAACAATGCATGAATATCAATGATAGTATCACAGAGGTGCCAATGGTGCCCGAGAGGTCAACAACTTTCGGCGCGACCTATTATCGCCTTGTGACGGAGAACAAGGGCCTTTTCCACTCTGACGAGGCCTTGCTTAGTAATGGTGCTACCAAAATGCTCGTTTACGGTTACATGTGGTCCGAGATGAGATTCTTGAGGGACTTTGGAGTATCTATGGTGAACATGGGGAGGGCTGACGTGCTCGTTGGACGGGAGGGGGAGATCAGGAGGACATGTGTCCTTCTCAACTAATTCGAACATCCTAGCCGGTATACTGTGTATGTGTTGTTCAATCTTACCAATTTGCTTTTGTTTAATAGATGTGTAGGAATTAATGTTTTGATTTCAGGAGATTAATCTTTTGTTGGCATTTATAGCTCTAATTTTATGGAATATCATCACGTGTTCCATAGTTTTTCGACCATTAAGCAATCATTGTTTTTCTTGAAAATTGACTAAATACAATGGTATTTGCATCAAGTGATATATACAACCATCCTATTGCAGGCTACCAGTCCTTAAAAATATGTAATAGGAAGCATCAAGGAACCCAAAATAGTAATATAATTACTTGTTATAATTGGTGCATGACAAATTCCATTACTATGAAACAACACAAATCGGCTAAACATATCATATCTAGCTGAAGTTAGGACCTAGAAACCAGAAAATTTGGCATCTCCGCATATTGAAGTAAGCACCACTTACAAATCTAGTCAGATAATAAAATTTGCACGGGACTGGAAACTTAATTTGATTAAAAGGATATAACTATGACAATTCTACTCGATCGTCTACTTATCCATGACATCAAGAATATGTTCAAATATTAGTAGACAGGTGAAGACTGAACAAATGAAACACATTACTCTTATAAAGGATGGAGTACACACCTCCTGGGGCATTCGTGCCCTTAGACCCCCTTTGGGTCGTCTAATCTGTCGATGTCGTGTGTCGCTGCTCTTGTGGAGCCTTTCACGTCGTCCGATTGAGTGGGGGTGCTCCTCATCGCGATGTCATCTCCAGGGGTCCATGGTGCATGGACCACGGGAGCACATGCGGGGTCTTCATTGTCATCTTGTACGTTGATCCGCCTTGCATAGGGGTGGCGTGTCTTCTTGACCTGTTGTGACGCCCCCAAAATCAGACCGTGTACAGTAATCATACACGCAAGGTACACGATCGAGATCAGGGACTCACAGTGAGATATCACAACACAACTCTACGAATAAAATAATACAAGTTGTTTAATACAAGCCAGGGTCCACGAGGGCTCGAATACAACAGCTCGAGAGCACAAAGTCAGCGGAAGATATAGTATCTGAGTATAGACACAAGAATACAAGGTTGCCTTAAGAAGGCTAGCACAAATATCAACAACGATCGAAAAGGCGAGGCCTCCTGCCTGGGAACCTCCAAACTACTCCTGGTCAAAGGGGAACTCAACGTCGTAGAAGGCATTGGGGATCTTCATGTTGCGGTGGTCGGCATCGGGGATCTCCTGCTCCCAGACTCCAAGGCTCCAACGTCGACTGCAGCGGCCGATCAGGCAAAACAAAAAGGGGGAAAATAAAGCAGGTGAGTATCTAGCATACCCGCGAGTCTTACGTCCGCTACTAAGCATTTATGCATTTGTATCAAATGGAAAGGGGAGGCTGTATATAGTGGACTGCAATGTAGAAAGTCAGAATAAGGATAAGAAGCTAGGCCTATCGAAGACTAGCATCTTCCGACGAGTCTTGAAGCATGAGGTAAGAATCAGCCAACAGTTTAATACAACAGTAATGAAAGTAACAATGCAACAGAAGTTGCTGCAACATTGTATAATAATAAGTTGTAATAATTAATAATAATATATGCCTCCGAGATCCCCTCCTCGACTTCCCTGCGAGGAAGAGAAACCGGAACCAACAGTTTAATAGTAGTAGGCTCTGGCTTCAGCATAAAGCGTCCTGCTATCGTGGACACGGCTATTCGAATAGATTATCTTCCCTGCAAGGGCTGCACTACTGTTACCCTGCACGCTCGGATCTCCAGGGTGGCGTAAACCTTGTTAGGGAATGCCCCACCGAGGCTATCCGACACGCCGAGGCCCATCCTACGGCTCATCAGAGAGGTCCCCGCCGGTCTACAGCCCTAAGTGCAAGGGGGTCATGGGCCTATCACCCCTCGCTCTTCGGGTCGTTGTGCGCCAAGTGGATCCAGTGCCGCAGCACGATCCGACCCAACCACAATGCTGAAATGGACGTCTTTCAAAGCTTTCGAACGAGACCACAACGCGGAGGGCCCACACCGTAATCCCACATGGAGGTAGTGCGTATAGGGCACGTCGACCCACTCAAGTCATCCACCTGAACCGTTAGTTGTTTTATTATTATCTGTCGGGACAACCGTTATCGTTGCCCCTTTCTCGGTGAGTCGCGGACAACGACAGCAGCCAGGACCACCAGTAACGTCGTTGTCTGCCCTAATGTCCCACCAACTCGTGCGGTTACCAACAAGGTGAACCGTCTCCTTACCTTGTCCCGCATTTTCTCCGAAGAGCTCGACTTTCGTACAACAGGAAATCTTTCGGCCACGAACAGTACCAGGCCCGCCGCACACCGATGGAATACACCTGACCTGTCGTTCCGCTAAGATACCCTGCGCGGGAACCGTTGGGTCACTCGACTCCTTACCTGTAAGGACACCAGTTGATTCGAGTGCCTACCATCAAGTGAAACCAGGAGGAATCACCCTCGATGCTACACTTGAATAGGTTTGACCGAGACATCAGCAGAATGAACTAAAGAGGAATATTCTCGTATCACCCCGGTGGTGCTGAGACACCAGCGGAATGAACTAAAGAGGAATACCCTCGTATCATCCCAATGATGCTACACTACTGAGCCGACGAGAGTGAAATACGAGTCCGTCCACTCGTAAGTCAAACTCGAAGCGACTTGGCAGAGTCTCGCCGTTGTAGGTTCCCTAGGGCGACTGCATTGATCCGTACCTGTTGCAGTTATAATATTTTGTAATCCGCGTTCACTCACCAGAGTGATCACGCCCCGCTATTCTAAACCTAGCTAACAATGCGTATGGTTCACTGCTGAATATTATATATATTTATAAGGCAGCAATAGGATAAAGGAAGGTGCATCAAGGGGCGACAAAAACAGGCTATGCAATTGAATAGGATTGTAAAGTAGCAGCAGCAGTAACCATGCCTAGTGCAAGAAAAGTACGGAAAAGATAGGCGATATCTGGGGAAGGAAATGGCTCTGCTTGCCTGGAAGCTCGGTAGTAGCGGTACGGTCGTCGACGAAGTAGTCGTACTCGGCAACGATGTCATCGACGGCAGCAACGGGGTCTATCGTAGAATAAAAGGGGGGGGAGAAATAGTAAATACACAACAATAATAGCAATACAAATATATGACAAAGAAGATACAAAGCAACAGGGATCTAACGTAGTGTTCGGTGATTTGCTCGGAGCAGGAATTTATCCGGGGATGACGCATCAGTACTGGTTGGTTACCGGACCGATGATCCGGAGGGGAAGGTTCCATGTGTGCAGTGTTAGAGACATCTCACAGACATGTGGATAGTGTATTCGTGCTCGTTGATTGATTCTGAACAGCGTTTATGTTCAGAACTATTTCATCCGAAATGTTTTACCGGCTCCAGTCATCTGACAGACAGACGAACCGGAGGAGAAATGTTCCATGCTCGGTATGTTAGAGGGGTGCATTGGGTATACGGGTGGCGTATCTGTATTCGTTGTATTTTTTTGATCAAATTTGATGTAGAAATTATATTCATCTGACTTACGGTTTAAAAGATATTAATTTCTATAGTTTAAATCATTTAAAATCAGTTTCTAAATTTATATTAATTCAAAAATAAATGGATAAATACTTTTATACCCAGACTGAGCTAGACACAGTCAATGACATGTGGGGCCAGTGGGGCATAGTCAACAGTTGACCAGTCAAGGTTGACTAGTCAATAGGGTCAAGGTGGGGCACATGTGTCATTGTCTCATTTCTAGATTTCTCTGGAATTTGGCTAAGTCTGGTAATTTTTGTCTTAAACATCAATTAGAAGTTTTCGGAAGGCTACGATTTAGGGTTCCACTCCTCCGATGAACTTGTGTTCTATACCAATCCTTATCAGTTGTAAGTGATCTCGAATCCGGTACGGATGGCATTTATTAGTGCACATTTACTTAATTAAAACTCGGTCCGACAAGTGCTACTCGAGGCTAATTCCAGAAATCATTAAAAGATGCCAAGTTTGTTTGACGATTGCCACGGATCTACAGCTCGAATGGAGATACTTCTTATATGTGTTTTACACCATAACAAAACTACTCTCATGCCATGCCATCAAATGACATGACAGGTCCCAATACCTTGTTCATCACAGACTATAAAGTCGCTATGACTCTAACTATTTTTCTGCCATCTTTTTGTTAACACAAATTCGCATTTTGTGAATTTCATAGGATTTAATCCGTGCATCCAAAGAAGTTGGTCCAATGGAGAAAAATGGAGCTTGATACTTCTACTTTCTGTCCATCTAAATTTCATTCAATTTTTGGATCATTTCGTGGCTATTTTGTCCCTGTCAAAAGGGCTACAACAACGGTAGGTAAGTAGCCGCAGCTACAGGCAGTTGCAATCTTCAGAAACAGCCACAACTGCAGTTCAAGCAGGAAGGGTGCAGGGCTCGGACAGCAGGGCGTGCGGGGAGCACGTCCATGCGCGTGCAGGTGCGCGCGCGCGCACTACGGTGTGGCCGGGCGCAGGGCTTGCGAGGGGAACGCGACCAAGGATGGCCGACGCGCGGGAGCGCGGCTACAGGACGGCCGGGGCGTGGCCGGAGTGCGGCTACGAGGCGAGGGGAGACGGAGGGAGGGGGGCTCACGGTGGGGGGAGGGGAGCTCAGGGGAGCCTGGGTGGTCGACGGCGCGGAGGGTGCTCGATGCAGAGGAGGGCGGCCAGGGGCCGAGGGCCATGCGTGGGGGGGAGGAAGGCGGGGCCATCAGGATGGGGGGCGAGTGCGCGGAGGCGCCGGAGCCGGCCTGGCCACGACGGCGCCGTGCCCTAGCAAACCGGGGCGGCTAGGGTCGCCGTGCCTGAGGGAGGAGGGGGCTGGCGACAGGGGCTCCTTGGGGGAGGGAGGCGGCGTCTCGAGGGGGGGTGCCGCAGGGGGGCACTGGTGGCCGGAGCCGCCGCCGGCGGCTGCTGGGGGGTCGGGGTCGGGGGATCCAAAGGAGATGGGATCGGGAGGAGGGGGGGACGAACGAGAGAGAGAGAAGGGTGGGGGGTTCGGTCGGTTATCCAGAGCGCCAGGGGCAGAGTGGGCTGGGCCCAATGGAAATTTTGCCCTGAGCGAAGCTTAGGCCTTTTTCATTTTATTTTCTGTTGGTATTTAGTTTAGCTAGGTTTTGATTTTTGTAAAATGTTATACTTCCACCTATATTAGTGTTACACTTTAACATGATGCCACAAAAAGTTAGGCCCACAATAAAATTCATCTAGATTTTATTCAATGCACAAAATATTAAATGGAGCTATTTTTGCTACTGTTTATATTTATCTGCATTATTTAAATAAGTTAATAAAATATCATTTATCTTTTTATATGACCTACTGATTATTAGGTATTTAATAAAAATGGTTTCACAATTTTTAGTGCAAGGTTTCATTTCCACTTGGTTTTGGAATTTTTATTTGGGTTGAATATGGATCACTATGATCAAGGGTGATCATCCAGGCTTAACCACAGTGACTTGACAACAGTAAAAGTGATTACTGTAGTGTGACATCCGGGGTGTTACAATTCTCCCCCACTACAAAGAATTCTCGTCCCGAGAATTAAAAGTAGGGTAAGGGGTAAGGTTTTGGTTTTGTATTCTAACGATTCTTCTGGTGCTTGTTGTCCTTCTCGAAGAAGTTAATCCTTTGCGCTGATGTCTTCATTTCTCTGCATCGGTGCATCTCGAAGAGTTGTTATCCTTCCTGCAGGGGCTTCATCGTACTGACGAAAAGGGTAGGAGGGCATACTTAGGGGGGGTCGAATCGGTACCAGGTTAATCAACCGAGGTTGTCCAAGGGAATGGGGTACAACATATCTCTCGAGTTTAAACTCAGAGAAATACATCGAGAGAAACAAAAGGAGGCATGAGTAGTTTCAAGTGAATATCCATGCATTTGACGTCGATGACAGATGACGAAAAGGGGTTCAGAGAATCAGGCATAAGCATTGAGTCTGGTATCAAACTGAATATCACAAGGTATGTGACTCGTGAATGCCATACGAGGTCAAGCACGAGGAATAATCCTTGGGAAAGGGAATGTACAAAAGAGTCAGGTTTCGATCATGTGGAACTGTGGGTTATGGGCCCACGTTGAATAATAAGGGTGGTGACGTTTAATGCGATCAAGTTGCAAGGTATGACGGAGAACAACTTGTACGTACAAAATAGTACACCAAAGTGTTTGCATAAGCAGGGAATTATCACTGCTCAGATAAGTTATATCACAATAAAGGTTAAACAGGCCAATGGAAAGGAAGAGGTGATGATACACAATTATCAGGTGTATATCTTTCCCAAGGAAAAGAAGAGCACGATAGACATGACCAAGTTGTATTGGCAGAGAGTCAAGGGAGGTTGTCGATGATAAAACAGATCATCGAGGGGCATGGATGGCATTTCACATGATGAATCCAATTGACACATGGAAGAAGCCATGAAAGATTAGTCGGATAATAATCCACCAATGGTCGGGTGGTTCGCAAAGAATCTGATGGAAGTATGGGCACTCAACAAGAAGGAGAAAGAATGCAAAGGCATCGGGTGATAGAAGCATCAGAATAATTCGATGCTTAAGTACAAGGGAATTATGATTTCCAGATCGGGAGGTGGATGTAATTATCCACACAGACTTGTCGGTGGCAGGGGATTGCAAAGGCGATGAACACGTAGGTTCTCGGGAATTTATCGAAGAGTAATCTTCGGAATCTTCTGGTGAATCAGGCGATCATCTTGGGTGAAGGGCTCTCCGGGTAGATGTGACCACGAGATCCTAATGTCAGAGTTAGAAAATTTTCCTGAAAGGATAAGAGAGTAGAATCCCAGAGTAAAGGTACGGAGAAAATGATCCTAATACCACCAAGTTTGCGACCTGGGCCGATAAGCCACACGACACCGTTAGTGAAGTAGTTTTGCAAAGACTAGACTCAACTTCGACCAAGGAGTTGGAAGGGGGTGTCCTACAGGCAGTCGGCTCTGATACCAACTAGTGACGCCCCCAAAATCAGACCGTGTACAGTAATCATACACGCAAGGTACACGATCGAGATCAGGGACTCACGGTGAGATATCATAACACAACTCTACGAATAAAATAATACAAGCTGTTTAATACAAGCCAGGGGCCATGAGGGCTCGAATACAACAGCTCGAGAGCACAAAGTCAGCGGAAGCAATAGTATCTGAGTACAGACACAAGAATACAAGGTTGCCTTAAGAAGGCTAGCACAAATATCAACAACGATCGAAAAGGCGAGGCCTCCTACCTGGGAACCTCCAAACTACTCCTGGTCAAAGGGGAACTCGACGTCGTAGAAGGCATTGGGGATCTTCATGTTGCGGTGGTCGGCATCGGGGATCTCCTTCTCCCGGACTCCAAGGCTCCAACGTCGACTGCAGCGGCCGATCAAGCAAAACAAAAAGGGGGAAAATAAAGCAGGTGAGTATCTAGCATACCCGCGAGTCTTACCTCCGCTACTAAGCATTTATGCATTTGTATCAAATGGAAAGGGGAGGCTGTATATAGTGGACTGCAATGTAGAAAGTCAGAATAAGGATAAGAAGCTAGGCCTATCGAAGACTAGCATCTTCCGACGAGTCTTGAAGCATGAGGTAAGAATCAGCCAACAGTTTAATACAACAGTAATGAAAGTAACAATGCAGCAGAAGTTGCTGCAGCATTGTATAATAATAAGTTGTAATAATTAATAATAATATATGCCTCCGAGATCCCCTCCTCGACTTCCCTGCGAGGAAGAGAAACCGGAACCAACAGTTTAATAGTAGTAGTTTGTAGTAGTAGGCTCTGGCTTCAGCATAAAGCGTCCTGCTACCATGGACACGGCTATTCGAATAGATTATCTTCCCTGCAGGGGCTGCACTACTGTTACCCTGCACGTCTGGATCTCCAGGGTGGCGTAAACCTTGTTAGGGAATGCCCCACCGAGGCTATCCGACACGTCGAGGCCCATCCTACGGCTCATCAGAGAGGTCCCCGCCGGTCTACAGCCCTAAGTGCAAGGGGGTCATGGGCCTATCACCCTGGCTCCCCGGGTCGTTGTGCGCCAAGTGGATCCAGTGCCGCAGCACGATCCGACCCAACCACAATGCTGAACTGGACGTCTTTCAAAGCTTTCGAACGAGACCACAACGCGGAGGGCCCACACCGTAATCCCACGTGGAGGTAGTGCGTATAGGGCACGTCGACCCACTCAAGTCATCCACCTGAGCCGTTAGTCGTTTTATTATTATCTGTCGGGACAACCGTTACCGTTGCCCCTTTCTCGGTGAGTCGTGGACAACGACAGCAGCCAGGACCACCAGTAACGTCGGTGCCTGCCCTGACGTCCCACCAACTCGTGCGGTTACCAACAAGGTGAACCGTCTCCTTACCTTGTCTCGCGTTTGCTCCGAAGAGCTCGACTTTCGTACAACAGGAAATCTTTCGGCCACGAACAGTACCAGGCCCGCCGCACACCAGTGGAATACACCTGACCTGTCGTTCCGCTAAGATATCCTGCGCGGGCACCGTTGGGTCACCCGACTCCTTACCTATAAGGACACCAGTTAATTCGAGTGCCTACCATCAAGTGAAACCAGGAGGAATCACCCCCGATGCTACACTTGAAGAGGTTTGACCGAGACATCAGCGGAATGAACTAAAGAGGAATATTCTCGTATCACCCCGGTGGTGCTGAGACACCAGCGGAATGAACTAAAGAGGAATACCCTCGTATCATCCCAATGATGCTACGCTACTGAGCCAACGAGAGTGAAATACGAGTCCGTCCACTTGTAAGTCAAACTCGAAGCGACTTGGCAGAGTCTCGCCGTTGTAGGTTCCCTAGGGCGTCTGCATTGATCCGTACCTGTTGCAGTTATAATATTTTTTAATCCGCGTTCACTCACCAGAGTGATCACGGTCCGCTATTCTAAACCTAGCTAACAATGCGCAGGGTTCACTGTTGAATATTATATATATTTATAAGGCAGCAATAGGATAAAGGAAGGTGCATCAAGGGGCGACAAAAACAGGCTATGCAATTGAATAGGATTATAACGTAGCAGCAGCAGTAACCATGCCTAGTGCAAGAAAAGTACGGAAAAGATAGGCGATATCTGGGGAAGGAAATGGCGCTGCTTGCCTGGAAGCTCGGTAGTAGCGGTACGGTCGTAGACAGACGAGGGGGTGACCCCACAACTCCTACGGATGAGCCCACCTGGTGTCCATCAAGGCAGAAGGCCCATGAAGATATGGCTCCGGCCCACTAGATGGCACCGACGTAGAAGTCCTCGACTCACAAGGAAGGTGCGAAGACCTGCCGTAAGGAGCAAGCTAGGGTTAGGAAAGTTTACCTGTACACGTAGATGAATTCCCCGAGACCTAGCCCGGTATATAAGGGCTAGGAGGGGCGACGCCAAAGATATCCAATCTCACCTGTAACCCTAGCCCTGAGCGCTCCAGCCTTGGCTTCCTCTGTAATCGCATCTCCCTAATCAATAATATCGAGCAGGAGCGAGCCTCCCTGTTTGCCGACGAGCTATCGTCCAACCTGCGCCTCTCATGACTAACCCAGGGTCCCTGACCATGGGATTTTCCGGGGTTGATCCCCGTCAATTGGCGCCGTCTGTGGGAACTACGCAGGTTGGGATCACGATCTCGACGGTCCCATCTTCAGCAAGCTACAACTCAAGGGCAAGACCCAGACTTAGCCCACTCGAAGGATTCAAGATCACGGCGGACATCTCCGCCGCCCCATCAAGACCACTCGAGCTACAGTCATGCCAGGACCAATATTACGATGACAACCAAGCACAGTGCCAGCGCCGTAGGAGTCGACGACCCAGAAGAACGGCGAGGGGCCTCTACGAAGGGATTCCACTTGACGAACTGCGACGCGCAGCGGAGGACTCGCAAATCTTCCGACAACCCACCACCTCCCGGGCACCCGCCGCACATCAAGACAATGACTACGAGATCGAATCCAGCGATCAGCAGAATCACCGCCAAGGCAGAAGGAACCGACGACCCAAAAGGCGCGCATGGGATAACTATGGTAGAGCCCCAATGAACGAGCCACATGACGCAGTCGCGCAACTGATGACCACTCAACGACATACCGCCGCACGAGCATCTGCCGTCAACCAAGACAGCGACTCCGAGACACCTGTTGGCGAGTACTACGACCCAGATCGAAGGATTGATGAATTCGCCAACCTCATCAGGAACCAAGACATGAGTCGAGGAATCGAAATCGATCCTCGCTTCCACGTGCACCCGGAAGATCACGAGCAGATCTTCAGAATCTCAAGAAGGAAGAGCCATGCCGGATCCAGCAAACTCACGGCTAGAGTGCAGCTAGCAGGACCCTGCACGATCCACAGCTTCGAGGATGACTGGGGATGCGTCAGGTCAGGGCACACTTTGAGAGACTGCCGCCTGTTCAACGAGCTAGCCGACGACCTCAAGAAGGAGAAGCAGAAAGACGACAGACGCAACCATCGACCCGAGCAATCGCCGACCTCAAACACGGAAGGACGTCGCAGCCCGTCGCAAGCACAGGTGCTCATGATCCAAGAAGGAAGAGTACCGCAAGCACAACGCGACGCCCAAACCCTGCAGGCCAGAGCAGCCGAGAGCATAAACATAGTCGAAATCTACCAATTGCATGACACGAAGACCAGCATCACGTTCTCACAAGACGGCCATCCACTCGCAGTCCCAAGACCGGGGCAAGCACCCATAGTGCTCGATGCACAAATCGGAGGATACGACATGGACCGGGTCTTCATGGACGGAGGCAGCAGCATGAACATCATCTTCGCCAGCACCCTGCAAAAGATGCTGATCCCACGATCAGTGTGGAGAAAATCAAGCACCGAGTTGCACGGGGTAGTCCCAGGAGAAGCAGCCACATCCCTCGGAGTCGTCGAACTCGAAGTCGTCTTCGGCAACCGACGTAACTTCGCAAAGCACGCCCTCGAGTTCAAGGCACTCGATTGGCAATCGTAGTATCACGCCATACTGGGACGACCAGCATTCGCGCAATTCATGGCGGTCCCGCACTACGCCTACCTCAAGCTCAAGATGCCAGGATCATCAGGAGTCCTCACGATCAACGGAAGCTTCATCAAATCAGATCAATGTGATAGTGACTTCCACAGAATCTCCGACACATTCGGAGCCAAACAAGAACTCAGAGAAATAGCCATGGTGACAGACAAGAGCACCTTCCCATTGGTGAACCGAAGCGAATCCAGGGAGTACGGACGTGACTTCAGCATCGAAGGTGACACAGTCACTCACCGAGTGCACCCGAAGGACCCAGACAAAACAATCCGCGTGTACGCCCACCTACCAGAGGAGCAGGAAGCAGCTCTCGTCGCCTTCCTTCGAGACGAGTGGGAAATATTCGCCTGGTGCCCAGCCGACATGCCTGGGATACCACGCGAATTCATCCGGCCTTCGATTAGCAGGCTGGGAGAACGCACGCTGCCTTTCTACCAGCTTCTCAGGAAAGGAGAGAAATTCGAGTGGACGGACGAAGCCCGCCAAGCATTCGTGGACCTGAAAAAGACGCTTTCGACCCCACCAATCCTGGCGGTACCCAAGGAGCGAGAGAAGCTATACCTCTACGTGGAAGAACGCAGTAGTGTGGTAAGCACAACGCTCGTTGTCGAACGCGCAGAAGAAGGCAAAGTCCAGAGCATCCAGAGACCAATCTACTACCTCAGCATGCTCCTGACCAAATCCCAGCAGCGGTACCCGCACTATCAGAAGCTACTACTAGCCATCATCATGACCTCAAGAAAGGTGTCCCAATACATCGACGAGCACCCTATCACAATCGTGAGCAGCGCACCACTCGCCGACATACTCAATAACCCTGGAGCAACCGGGCGAGTCGCCGAGTGGAACATCGAGCTCAGCCCACAGGGCCTGCAGTTCAAGAACCCAACAACCATCAAAGCCCAAGTACTCTCAGATTTCCTGGTCGAGTGGGCGGAGGTTCAAACACCAGGCCCCCCAGACCTATCAAGCTCATGGTCAATGTTCTTCGATGGGTCCAAGATACAACAAGGAGTTGGGGCAGGAGTTGTACTCATCTCCCCCAAAGGAACAAAGCTGAAATACGTCCTCCAGATCAACTTCAGTCACGCCTCCAACAACGAAGCAGAATACGAGGCACTCCTCCATGGCATGCGCATGGCCAAAACGTGCGGAGCCACTCGCCTCATAATTTATGGGGACTCCAACCTCGTCGTCCAGCAGACGATGAGAAAATGCAACGCAATAGCCGACAACATGGCGGCATACCAAAAGCTCTACAACGAACTCGAAGGAAATTTCGACGGTTGCGAGCTCAACTACATCACCAGGGACAACAACACAGAAGCCGACGAGCTCGCGAACATTGGTTCGACCAGGGCGCCCGTACCACTAGGCGTTTTTCTCGAAAGCATCAACCGGAGGTCCATCAAGGTGCAGGCAGCAACATCTGAAGCATTCGCGGACGGCGAAGACGCAACAGAAATAGCGCAGGTGGCAGCAGCAACCCTATCAGAAGGCACAGGCACCAGCACATCCGACAGCACAGCACCGACAGAGTTCGAAGGACCCGTCTGGAAAAAACCGTTCCTCCGATTCCTAATCGAAGGCACGCTACCACAAGACGTGGCCGAAGCACGACGCATCAGTCGACGATCCAAGGCATTCACGGTGATAAACAGACAAGTATATAAGCGCTGCATCACCCAGATACTCCAAAAGTGCATTGACAAAGAGGACGGCAAAACCCTCTTGCTCGAAGTTCACGAAGGCAACTGTGGACACCACGCGAGCAGTCGAGTGCTCGTGTCCAAAGCATTTCGATCTGGGTTCTACTGGCCCAAAGCAATGAAAAACGCAGAGGAAATCGTGCGACGTTGCGTCGCCTTCCAAAAATTTGCCAACAGGCCACACGCTCCCGCATCAGAGCTCAAGACCATACCACTATCCTGGCCGTTCTCCACCTGGGGACTCGACATGGTAGGCCCACTAAAGAAATCATCAAAGGGAGGAAGGACACACTTGCTCGTCGCAGTCGACAAGTTCACAAAGTGGATCGAAGCAGTGCCCATCACCAGCTCTACAGCTCTCACGGCTGTCAACTTCATCAAGTCGATCATCTTCAGATTCGGAGTGCCACATAACATCATTACGGACAACGGCACGAACTTCACGGCCGCAGAATTTCAGAACTTCTGCGAAGACCTAGGCATCAAAATAAATTATGCATCAGTCGCGCACCCACAGTCCAATGGCCAGGTGGAAAAAGCAAATGGCCTTTTCTGTGGAGGAATCAAGAAACGACTCCTCGCACCACTCGAGCAAGCCGCCGGTAACTGGGTAGAAGAACTCCACGCGGTCCTTTGGAGCTTACGAACCACGCCAAACACTGCAACCCAATACACACCCTTCTTCATGGTGTACGGGGCAGAGGCAGTTCTGCCACATGACCTCAAGTTCGGAGCACCCTGGGTCACCGGATACGAGGAAGAAGAAGCAGAAGAAGCATTACAAGACGACAAAGATACGGCTGACGAAGCAAGAGACACAGCCTTGGCAAAATAAAAAGGGTACCAAGACAAACTACGTACCTACCAAAGCAGTCGACTGCGCACTAGAACCTTCAACAAAGGTGATCTAGTCCTACGACTAATACAAGAGAAGGTCCAAAAACTTGCCCCCCAATGGGAAGGACCATTCATAATCTCATAAGTCATCGGAGGCGGCGCCTATAGGCTGAAGAACCCAAAGACAGACGCGGACATGGGCAACCCATGGAACGTAGAAAACTTGCGACTATTCTATCCATAGCCCCTATCGGTCGGACATGACTGGCAATTCATATAAATCGCATGACCGCAATAAAATAAATGTCGTCCAAATACTGCCATCTCAAAGCACTCGGGGGCTGAAGAGGAAACTCCCCCCCCCCCCCGAGCAACTCTATCGCCTACGCGATCTCAACTGAAGTACTCGGGGGCTTAAGAGAAAAAACTCCCCCCCCCCCGAGCAACTCTATCACCTACGCGATCTCAACTGAAGTACTCGGGGGCTTAAGAGAAAAAACTCCCCCCCGAGAAACTCTATCGCCTATGCGATCTCAACTGAAGTACTCGGGGTCTTAAGAGAAAAAACTCTCCTCCGAGCAACTCTATCGCCTACGCGATCTCAACCGAAGTACTCGGGGGCTTAAGAGAAAAAACTCCCCCCCGAGCAACTCTACCGCCTACGCGATCTCAACCGAAGTACTCGGGGGCTTAAGAGGAAACTCCCCCCCGAGCAACTCTATCGCCTACGCGATCTTAATCGAAGCACTCGGGGGCTAAAGAGGAAACTCCCCCCGAGCAAACTTCTATCGCACATGCGATCTTAATCGAAGCACTCGGGGGCTTAAGAGAACCCCCCCCCCCCGAGCAACTCTATCGCATACGCGATCTCAAACGATGTACTCGGGGGCTTAAGAGGAAACTCCCCCCCGAGCAACTCTATCGCCTACACGATCTTAATCGAAGCACTCAGGGGCTGAAGAGGAAACTCCCCCCCAAGCAAACTTCTATCGCACATGCGATCTTAATCGAAGCACTCGGGGGCTTAAGAGAAAAAACTCCCCCCGAGCAACCCTATCGCCTACGCGATCTCAACCGAAGTACTCGGGGGCTTAAGAGAAAAACTCCCCCCCCCCCCCCCCCGAGCAACTCTATCGCCTACGCGATCTCAACCGAAGTACTCGGGGGCTGAAGAGGAAACTCCCCCCGAGCAACTGCTATCGCACATGCGATCTTAATCGAAGCACTCGGGGGCTTGAGAAGCAACCCCCCCCCCCCGAGCAACTCTACCGCCTACGTGATCTTCTTCATGAAGCACTCGGGGTCTCGAGCACAAACCCCACCCAAGAGACGACCATCAACACTCCCATGACATCCAAGGACTTTTGAAAACACTTCGGAGGAGGCACAAGCTAATCTAGTCTTCACCTGATCGCCAACAATCACCTAAAGACTCGGGGGCTACTCCCATCGAGGGCGCTACCGCGCACCTGATAAAAAGACAACAGAGGAAACAAATTTTAGCCTACGCCTGACCCTTCGACTCAAGCATAGCCTCGGGGGCTACTCCCATCGGGAGCGCTGTCGCGCGCCCGATAGAGCAAACAGTACCAAGTATTGGATGGACCCGAGGACAGTCCCCAGCAGTAAAAGACTCTCAGCTAAAAAAGGATTCGAAGACAGCTCCTGATGGTCAAGACGCAGTTTTTGGTGGCATAAAAAGCTCAAATATAAATTCCACTACAAAGGATAAAACACAGTTTCCATCATAGATATCATCTTCAGTACAAAAGGACTCAACTACATTTGGATAGAAGGCAGCTCCTGTTACAAGAGAAAATCACCCAAGGAACTATGACTTCTCCATGTCTGCCCATGAGGGATAATCTACTCTAGTACAAGAGCATCATCACAGACAAAGTAGGGGTGGAAGCAGCAGGCTAATGATGTCAATGACATAACAAAAGGTGAAGCTCGACTTATTTGGGGAGCCATTGGGGATGCTGCTCCACCAGCTTCTTCTCCTGCTCCTCTAGCTTCTTCTCCAGCTCCGCCCAAACTGCCGGCGAAGATGACGCCGCCACCTCCAGTTCTACAAGGTCGTCTGCCGCGCTCGTTTAAGCGGTGGCTTGACATCGAGGTCTTCTTCATAGGAAGAGGAGGAAGCAGTTGAAGACGGCTCGCCACCACCACCAGAAGAGTCCCCGGAGGACGAAGCAGTCGAAGACGCAGGCGAAGAACTCCTCGACTTTATGGAGCTGTCGCTGCTCGACTCCTGCCCATGCGGATCTATGCTATTGCCACTCGGATCGAATGCGCGGACAGCAACAGTACTCTCACCATCAAAACGACAGTTGAGCATATCACCATCCCGCAAATTCAACCGCCGAGCAAATAAACTCCAACCAGAGCCAAGAAAAATCAAGCGAGAGCTATCAACCTCCAAATCAACATAAGAAGGAGATCGACAGCTCCCTTGAAGGTGCAGAAGCAAGCCATCCAAGCCACGTTCAGAGACAATGGCAGAAAAAGCAGAGGGAAGAAGGATGCGATTGGCACTTTGGCCACGAACACGCAAAATAAAATCGTAGCGCCAGAATCCCTCCTCCAAGAGAGAGGAGGAAGGCACTGGCACCGCACCATGGCGACCGCCACGGCATGAACGTGGTGTGCGGCCACCACGGCTACGACGACCACGGCCACGGCCAACACCTCGCCCAGGAACCATGAGCGAAAGTAGAGACGGAGAAAGAGACGAAGCAGCCAGTTGGATAGAAGCGTGGAAGAGAAAGGCCTATTTATAGAACAACTACCATCAAGGCACAGAGAAGCCAAAACGACAGCACCAATTAATTCAAAGACCAATCGTCCCAGCCGTCTCGGACTCCAAGACGAAGATGCTCTCTCACGGGACGAATTGTACGCAAGACGCGTCAATTCGCACGCGTTTCCAAACGCGCGTACGGGAAACCCAACCGACGCCTGCCGCACGCCACAGCGGCCATCATTATGACCGGTCCTGAAGATGTGACGGTTCAATGGCAGAGCATCACTGCCAGCCATCAAACAGAGGCATCACTGCCCCTCACAAACAGCAAAGGAAGAACCAAAGAGACATCAAGGCCAACAGATTCCATCTTTCAGATCTTTTCCCCCAAGGAAGAAAAACATCTTACTCCCATCGGGAGCGTACATCATAAGAGTCCCGGGTGCTCCCTCACCTAAAGGTTAGGCACGTGCTCGAGTGAACACTCGCACTTATAAGAGTCTCGGGTGCTCCCTCAACCCGACGAAATACAAACAAACGTTCGCCAAGACCATACGGCGCTAAGAGTTCCGGGTGCTCCCTCACCCAAAGAGCCGAAAAACGGCATTCGAGTGACTACTCGCGAAAAACCCCCCGACTGAGCACTCGAAAACAAAGCTCCTCGGGTGAATGAGTGAACATCTCGCTTGATGTTTTTGTTCCAAGCGGGTGCAATGCTATAAGGCTCCGCGCCACAAAAACACACTTTCCTGGAACACGATACACTGTTCCCAGATGCCACGCAAGATTAGCGTGTAGGTAAGACCCCGCTGCGAAGTACGGCCGGGCTGGGACTTGCCGAAGAGCGATTTCACTCCCAACCTTTCCCATGCGCAGAGCATGATAGATAAGTCGGGCGGACGCGCCTTAGGCTACACACATTACTGGCGGCAAATGAACACCGTAAGACCTGAAGCGGCCAGACTTTTGCTCGACACCAGTGTTCCAAGCTCACGTCGAGGGACGTGGGTTTGATTGGGCTACTGTGGTATTTTCCCTAGTGCAATTCACCAAGGCTCGATCCGTCGACTCCTTGGACCCTTTCATCTTATCATCCCTCGAAACAGGTTTTGTCATGGCCACCAGACTGCCAGCGACCCATGGATGAACCGTTCATATCAATGAACGACATATAAATGTACTCGAGTCCCTGCGCGACTCTTCGAGTCCCCCAGGCACTCGGGGGCTACTGACGAGGGGGTGACCCCACGACTCCTACGGATGAGACCACCTGGTGTCCATGAAGGCAGAAGGCCCATGAAGATACAGCCCCGACCCACTAGATGGCACCGACGTAGAAGTCCTCGACTCACAAGGAAGGTGCGAAGACCTTCCGTAAGGAGCAAGCTAGGGTTAGGAAATTTTACCTGTACACGTAGATGAATTCCCCAAGACCTAGCCCGGTATATAAGGGCTAGGAGGGGCGACGCCAAAGATATCCAATCTCACCTATAACCCTAGCCCTGAGCGCTTCAGCCTTGGCTTCCTCTGTAATCGCATCTCCCTAATCAATAATATCGAGCAGGAGCGAGCCTCCCTGTTTGCCGACGAGCTATCGTCCAACCTGCGCCTCTCATGACTAACACAGGGTCCCTGACCATGGGATTTGCCGGGGTTGATCCCCGTCATCGACGAAGTAGTCGTACTCGGCAACGATGTCATCGGCGGCAGCAACGGGGTCTATCAGAGAATAAAAGGGGGGAGAAACAGTAAATACACAACAATCATAGCAATACAAATATATGACATAGAAGATACAAAGCAACAGGGCTCTAACGTAGTGTTCGGTGATTTGCTCGGAGCAGGAATTTATCCGGGGATGACGCATCAGTACCGGTTGGTTACCGGACCGATGATCCGGAGGGGAAGGTTCCATGTGTGCAGTGTTAGAGACATCTGACAGACATGTGGATAGTGTATCCGTGCTCGTTGATTGATTCTGAACAACTTTTATGTTCAGAACTATTTCATCCGAAATGTTTTACCGGCTCCAGTCATCTGACAGACAGACGAACCGGAGGAGAAATGTTCCACGTTCGGTATGTTAGAGGCGTGCGGTGGGTATACGGGTGGCGTATTTGTATTCGTTGTTTTTTTATCAAGTTTAATGTAGAAATTATATTCATCTGACTTACGGTTTAAAAGATATTAATTTCTATAGTTTAAATCATTTAAAAGCAGTTTCTGATTTATATTAATTCAAAAATAAATGGATAAATACTTTTATACCCAGACTGAGCTAGACACAGTCAATGACATGTGGGGCCAGTGGGGCATAGTCAACAGTTGACCAGTCAAGGTTGACTAGTCAATAGGGTCAAGGTGGGGCCCAGGTGTCATTGTCTCATTTCTAGATTTCTCTGGAATTTGGCTAAGTCTAGGAATTTTTGTCTTAAACATCAATTAGCAGTTTTCGGAAGGCTACGATTTAGGGTTCCACTCCTCTGATGATGTGTTCCATACCAATCTTTATCAGTTGTAAGTGATCTCGAATCCGGTACGGAAGGCATTTTTAGTAGTGCACATTTACTTAATTAAAACTCGGTCCGACAAGTGCTACTCGAGGCTAATTCCAGAAATCATTAAAAGATGCCAAGTTTGTTTGACGATTGCCACGGATCTACAGCTCCAATGGAGATACTTCTTATATGTGTTTTACACCATATCAAAACTACTCTCATGCCATGCCATCAAATGACATGACAGGTCCCAATAACTTGTTCATCACAGACTCTAAAGTAGTTATGACCCTAACTATTTTTCTGCCATCTTTTTGTTAACACAAATTCGCATTTTGTGAATTTCATAGGATTTAGTCTGTGCATCCAAAGAAGTTGGTCCAATGGAGAAAAATGGAGCTTGATACTTCTACTTTCTGTCCATCTAAATTTCAGTCAATTTTTGGATCATTTCGTGGCTATTTTGTCCCTGTCAAAAGGGCTACAGTAGCGGTAGGTAAGTAGCCGCAGCTACAGGCAGTAGCAATCTTCAGAAACAGCCACAACTGCAGTTCAAACAGGGAGGGTGCAGGGCTCGGACAGCAGGGCGTGCGGGGAGCACGGCCATGCGCGTGCAGGTGCGCGCGCGCACTACGACGTGGCCGGCGCAGGGCTTGCGGGGGGGACGCGGCCAAGGATGGCCGACGCGCGGGACCGAAGCTACGGGACGGCCGGGGCGTGGCCGGAGTGCGGCTACGAGGTGAGGGGAGACGGAGGGAGGGGGGCTCACAGTGGGGGGGAGGGGAGCTCAGGGGAGCCTGGGTGGTCGACGGCGCGGGAGGGTGCTCGATGCAGAGGAGGGCGGCCGAGGGCCGAGGGCCATGCGTGGGGGGAGGAAGGCGGGGCCATCAAAATGGGGGGCGAGTGCGCGGAGGCGCCGGAGCCGACCTGGCCACGGCGGCACCGTGCCCTAGCAAACCGGGGCGACTAGGGTCGTCGTGCCTGAGGGAGGAGCGGGCTGGCGACAGGGGCTCCGTGGGGGAGGGAGGCGGCGTCTTGAGGGGGGGTGCCGCAGGGGGGCACTGGTGGCCGGAGCCGCCGGCGGCGGCTGCTTGGGGTTCGGGGTCGGGGGATCCAAAGGAGATGGGATCGGGAGGAGCGGGGAGACGAACGATAGAGAGAGAAGGGTGGGGGGTTCGGTCGGTTATCCAGAGCGCCAGGGGCAGAGTGGGCTGGGCCACTTGGAAATTTCGCCCTGAGCGAAGCTTAGGCCTTTTTCATTTTCTTTTCTGTTTGTATTTAGTTTAGCTAGGTTTTGATTTTTGTAAAATGTTATACTTGCACCTATATTAGTGTTACACTTTAACATGATGCCACAAAAAGTTTTGCCCACAATAAAATTCATCTAGATTTTATTCAATGCACAAAATATTAAAAGGAGCTATTTTTGCTACTGTTTGTATTTATCTGCATTATTTAAATAAGTTAATAAAATATCATTTATCTTTTTATATGACCTACTGATTATTAGATATTTAATAAAAATGGTTTCACAATTTTTAGTGCAAGGTTTCATTTCCACTTGGTTTTGGAATTTTTATTTGGGTTGAATTTGGATCACTATGATCAAGGGTGATCATCCAGGCTTAACCACAGTGACTTGACAACAGTGAAAGTGATTACTGTAGTGTGACATCCGGGGTGTTACACCTGTGTAGCGCACTTAGATGATACGATTCATGTGGGTAACGCTGCTTTATGTGCACTTCCTCCGTTGCGAGAGGTAGCATCTGACATTTCGGCCACATTTTAATAGTGGGTGGCATTCCTCATTTGTGTGTGTATCCCACTCGGTTGGTGCGCCTTGTTGGTTGTCTTCTTTTTTTGTTCGCAGTTGGTGGTTTGCATGTCTCCAGCGGTCGGCACCGTGGGATCAGTGGGTGCTTGTTTTGCTCCCCTTGTTTTGGGTTGGTTTGTGCTCATTATCGACCGGTGGATTGTCGGTTGTCTTTCTCTATTCGGCGCGTTGTGTCTCAAAGGAATATGCATGAGAGGCAATGATAAAATAGTTATTATTCTTACTCCATGTTTATGATGGATGTTTATTTCTCATGCTATAATTGTATTAATTGGAAATGTCAATAAATGTGTGTTTAATAAACAAACAAAAGGTTCCTAGTAAAGCCTCTCATTTAACTAGCTTATTGATTAACTCATGATCAAGGTTAATTTCCTCATCATGAACTTTGGATGTTGTTAATAACAGGGTCACGTCATTAGGAGAATGATGTGATGAACACACCCAAAGTAGGAATAGTAATACGATCGAAGTCATTAAGTTTTATTGCTATATATTTTACATACGAAGTAACCCTAATCGAACTAGGTATGGTTGATACCAATGATCGGATCTCGGACAAGTAAAATATCGCGAGACAAAAGGAATTGGTCATGACGTTTATGGTTCACGCGATCACTAGTTCCATCGTTGAATGTGTGGGAGTCATTACGGATCTCCAAATCCCGCTATTGACTATTGATAGGAGAAGTGTCTCGGTCATTTCCACATTATTCACGAACCATAGGGTGACACTTAAGGTTCATCGACGTGTTTAAGTGGATACGGAACACCAGTGAAAAGTCTGGACAACGCAGGGAGTGTTTTGATAAAATTTTGAAATAGTTTCGGTATATCAAAATAGTACAAGGGACCAACTGTTAATGTTTCTTCATGAAATGAAATGTTCATTGAATGACAATCATTAATCAACTCAATTAAAAGTGTGTTTTAATGAGACAAACCTATTGGTTTTTTGGTGGAATTTTATGGGGAAGAAAGTGGAGAAAGTGGACGTTGATGTATGTGAGTGGAGAGTCCACCATCATCAAAGAGGGGAGAGGTGGAGGGAACACTATGGTGGTTGGCCACCCTTTGGGTGCTGCCCCCCTCCTCTCCTATACAAGGAGGAGGTGGAACCCTCTCTAATGTTCAATCTCTCTCTCATTCTCACATGTCCTTTAGTTGGCATCTTCCTCCCCTTTCTTGCTTGCCCTCCACTTCACGAGCATGGTGCTTAGGCGAAACCCTATTCAAGTGTTTCTCCACAATCATCACCACCATGTCGTAGTGTTGTTGGAGTTCCTGAGGATCCACTACTTCCGCTGCCAAGCTGGAGCAAGGGACGGAGGTCGTCGTCGAGCCGTACGTGTGACCGAGTATGGAAGCGTTGTCCTTTGCAATGCTCTTATTCACGATCTTGAGATCGACAAGTGATCGTCTACATCACCCACGAGAATTGTTCTTGTTAACACTTTTTGGTCTTCAAGGGTGAGTCATTCCGAAAGTGTTACAAGTAATCTCCTAGATATGATCTTGTCAGTTTTTCGTTGCAACTGTAGGAAAAAAAATGTTTTCTATGCAACGTTTCCCTTTAGTGTCCTAGATCAATACACGTTTGTCTCGCCTCATTTCGGGTGGGGTTGTGCTCTTTATCAATCGGTCGGGTTTTGACCGGATTTCTTTGTTCCGTGCATCACGGCCTAGCCAATGCCCATTTGTCTTGCCCCATTTTTGGTGGTTATGTGCTCATGTCAATCAGTTGGGTGTTGTCCATTTTTCGGCATTGGATGGTCCAACCGCTTGGTATGAGAGTTGTCTGGTCGACTGATGAGTCTACCCTAATGTTGTTCATAAATCTGTTCTTATGACATAACAAGGTCTTTTTTGGGTGAATCTGTTGGACTTTATGGGTGTCATTTAGTCTGAATTTATTTTATTCTATTTTGTTCTTTGTTTAACTTTTGCACTGACCAATGGATGTTGACGTTGATGTTGTCTACAAATATGTTCTTAAATCATCTTTTAATCTTCATGAGTGTTATATATTTTGTAGAATAATGCATACATGTGCTTTGTAATGGTGTAACCTATTTTGCGGTGGTGTGCCAGCCTTTGAGTAGTCTGTGTTTTGATGGATCAATTTTTGACTACGCATGCACGTTTCTTCGCTCTTGCTGATGCCTATTATCTGTTGTGATTGATATTTTGTCCGCATTCTTGCTCTTGTGGCTTGTTGTGCTCTGAAGCCGGAGGCTGTCCGTGACCTCCGAGTCAGCCTTTATGCGCACAGGGTATGGTGATGATGGGCACACGTGGGTTATGCCCATGTCACTGAGATTCAATAACAAAATTGTGGTAGATTGCAACACTTAGTTCAGACATGACATTTTGGAAACTTTCTACAAGTCTAAACTTGGGGGACATTTTAGGGAAAAAGAAGCATACCAAAGAGTCAAACTTGTCAAACTTGTCTTCCATTGGCCTAGACTCAAAGTCTCAAACAATAGGTCATCTCTTTTGTCAAAGCATGCCCTACTTGTCGGATCAACAAAACTGAGCATACTCCTTATCCAGGATTGTTGTAGCCTCGCCCTATTCTAGATTTTGCTTGCGGCCATATCAACATGGACTTTGTGGAGGGCCTACCTACATCTGAGCACAAGGATATGATCTTAGTGGTAGTGGGTAGGTTGACCAAATATGCACAGTTTATTGCTCTGAAACACCCAATTACAGCGTAGACAGTAGCCAAGGCTTTCTCTAGAAAAAAATCATACTGCATGGCATGCCTTATGTCATTGTCACTAATAAAGATAGGATATTCACTAGTAACCTTTGGGATCATCTCTTCAAATCCTCGAACATCAAGCTTCACATGAGTACCAATTATCACCCCCAATCTGACGGGAAAATTGAGTGAGTTAATCAATGCTTGCAGAATTATTTAAGGTGCGTGTGTAGAATGGTGGGACTTGCAGAATGATGGTACAACACATGTTTTCACATATCACTTCAAATGAACCCATTTTAGGCCTTGTATGGATTTCCCCCTCCAATGGTGGCGGAATCTTCTCTCCCTGATTCTATGTGCACTGACTCTAAAACTCTTCTCCAGGACAGAGACCTGGTGTGACACCCTGGTTTTTGGCCCTTTTATTTGCAAAGCCTTTTGCTGATTTCTGAATTTGGATTTCATTTCCCTGAGTTTTGCAACTCTTTTGGCCTTGATCACTTGGGCCTAATTTTCTTTCTAGGCCAAGTAACCTCAAAACCCCTCTCCCTCATGGCCAAGATCAAGCTTTGGTCATTCATTCCATTGCCACATTTTTATTCCTCGGGGAATTCCTTTTTCATTAAAGGAATAAGCCACTTTCCCCCATGTTTTTGAAGCAATCATCCTCTCTGCTTGTCCCAATGATTTGAAACTTTTTGTGCTGAACTATAGGATCATGCCTCATGATTCTATGGAAAAAAGATCATCATGTTTAGTGCAATTTTTCTCCTGTAGAAATTCATTTTCATTTCTGGACAGAGGAGCACATTGTGAAGGAAGTACCCTGCACACTGGTCAGTTGGCCCTGAAATTTTTACCACTTGAGCACCTTCCCAAACCATGCAAGCACACAAAAATTCATCCCAAAACTCCCAGCCATTTCCCCTCCAGAAATTCCCAAATTTTCTAGCAGAAACTTCTTTTTAAAGCTGGCATCCACAGAAGCCCTCCCCATGGTCATCCAAACCGACAGGGTTGCTACTGGACGATCACTACACGCCGTAGACATGCTGGACGCGCCCTGGCTGCCCTCAGTGCACGCATGCACAGGGTGAGCATGCGTGCAGCCTGCCAAAGGCACGCTCTGGCCGTGGCCGAGCCGTCACCATCGTGGCCAAGCCTCGCTCGGCGAGCCCGTGGCTACTCCCTCGCGTCCGTAGCTCCCGCAGCACCCCCGTGCGCCACCTGTCCTCACCCAAAGCCGCGCCGCTCGCCAGAGGCCTCACTGTCGCCGCCACTGTTCGACAGAGCGCACGTGTGACGGCCACTGTGGCGAGCCCGCCTCCGCTTGGCCCGCGTCTGCTTCTTCTCGTCGCCAGCCTCATCGCACGCCCGCACGCCATCTGTCTATGGCAAAGCCGCACTGCCTGCTGCCTAGCTCGTTGTCGCAGAGCCAACACAGAGGCCATTGTTGTCGCGTCCCGTCGCCCCCTCGATGCAGAGCCTCGGGAGCCGCCCGCACGCGTGCCATCTCACCTCCAGAACCTCCTAGACCCGCCGGGAATAGCTCGAGCTCATCCACATTGAGCACTGCTCCAATTTCTTCTGCCCGGCGGCACCCTCGTCGGAATATCGTCGCCCCCTATAAAATCCCGCACCCTCTTCGCTTCTGAGCATCGCAAACACCTCCACCCTACTCCAATTGAGCACAACACCCAGAAAACCCCGCCGGGGAGGCCCCAGGCAGTGGTCCTCACCAGAGCCCCGCCGTGAGATCTCCGTTGTGGACAGCCGTCTCTGGTGCTCCCCCAGCCCCGCCATTGGTTCCCCTAACTTCTTCTTGCTCTGGTGGTTCTAACGTCGTGCTCGCCGATGGAATCCATGCATGAATCCCCAACTCCGACGATCAACGCCGTCGAGCGTAGCTGGAGAAGAACCTAGCCACCCCGTCCAGTCGCCGTTCGCCGTGTTCTGGGTACGTACAAGCTCCCCGTAGCCTCCTATGTCCACTGGTGTAGTCACTCGTTGCCGGCAGGGCCTCACCGCCGGCGAAATCCCTTGCCGGAGCCGTCGGGCTCTACTTCCCTCTCTCTCTCTCTCTCAGTTGAACTGACTGGCAGGCCCCACCTGCCAGCGACCCAGTCCCCCTCTGAACCGTTTTTAAGTGGAGGCGTATTCTCCAAATACGCCTTCGACGTGGCTGCTTCTGGAAATTCCCTGGAAATTCATTTAAATCATTTTAAAAATGAATTTTTACCCAACTTTGACCACTAATATCTCCTAAACTACAAGGCCAAATGAGTTGATTCTTTTTGCTAAATTTTTGTCTTGGTCTCCTCTTTAAGTTGGCAAAGTTTGGTGATTTTCCTCTCTGCCTAGGTGTGCTGGACAGAATAAATGTTCAGTTGAATTTTTTTCCATTTGAAATTATTTTCAGAGGACCACAACTTTCTTGCTGAGCACCAGGAGTTCAGTGACACTCCACTTGACCAAGGCAAGCCACAACATTCTTGTCATGAGGGTCTTGAATTTCTACATGATTCTTTGCTCCTTTGACTCGAATTTGCTTTGAATTTAATTGCTAATTAAATTAATTATGCAATACTAAATTGATGTGATATAACCATGTTAGGTTCTCTGGTCATTTACATGCTTGTCTAAACACATGTCATATTCAAGTTAATTATATCATGATTCATGCTAGTAATTCATACATGTTGATCCCATATAAGTCTTGATGACCGTGTTGATGCCATATTAGTTTTTGCACATGTTTGGTGGTGGTATCATGTTTATATATTTATTATCATGATGAGTTTATGACTTGATCTCATGCTGCAAATGATTATGGTTAAAACTTAATGAACATGAATTAACAGTTAACCGAGTGCCACCGAACCAGACTTATTCCGTGCAGCCACATTTTCCTGTATGAGCAGGCCATAGCTTGGGCTATCGGTGTGCCTTTTACGGCTTCCACCAAAGAGGGGAGGTTAAGCATTGCACGCTACCCTGATGAGGTAGGTGGTGGTAATATCGAGATCCAGAGTTGATATGTTTACCCGGGAGTCCCCGTTTGGGACAATGTTATGGACCATGCGATGGAAGGCGTCTGGAGGACACAGGGATACCCAAGGCATGCGATGTCGGTGGTGCCGTAGAAAGGTTACGCGGTAGGCAAGTTTCGTTGGAGTAGTCCAAATCCGTTGGGAAAGGAGCTCCATGGTGTGGGTAAAGTGCACAACCTCTGCTGAGTGTTACAAATTTATTCGAATAGCCGAGTCCATTGTATTGGACACAGTTTGTGCTAGGTCACACTATGGGTCAACACAAACCGGTAACATGATGTGGTTCAGTGCGGTCATGTGATGACCGGAGTAGTTGGGTGGTCATGCGATGACCAACCGTTGAGTGGTCGTGCGATGACCTATAAGAATTGTTGGTCATGCGATGGCCCGAATGTCGAGTTAGGATGGACTCGGAGGTAAGCTGCATGTGATGATCGTAAACCATTGTTGAACTGATATACAACTTGATATCTTGTTTATTCTAATTATGTTACCATTTCTTGCATTATTGTTATCATGCTATTGTTTACTCTGATGACATGGTTGTTGTGAGCTTGCAAGTACATTCAATGTACTGACCTGGCGTGTCATGCCAGATGCAGGAGAAGTTGTGCCTAAGGATTCTGGTGTATCGTACTTCAAGAACTAGGTCGTATCGCAACAGTGTCCCCGTGGAGTGGAGCTCCATCACCCCGCTATTCCGCTGCCATAGAGTACATCATCGCTCGTACCGAGGCGCCGAGATGTGACATAAATAATGTAGATATGGTAGCCGCACGAGATGTGCCGCCATGCCTCGTAGCAGTTTGTATCCCGAACCTATGTACCTATATAATTTTTAATGAAGCGGTTATTTCTGTACCAATATGTTGTGCATTGCTAGAAGACATGATCTCTGAGCTGGCAATGTGAGGAAAACCAGTTTCTCTGAGCCGGGGTGCCACACCTGGCAATGAACTGATCAAGGAAAATTTACTCAAAGCTCAAGTTAGAATGAAACGTTATGCTGATAAGCACAGACTGGACATATCATTTGTTGAAGCCTTAAGGAGACATGGTATATCTTAAGCTACAACCTTACATGGATACTTCTCCCAGTCTCCACAAACATCTCAATCTGCATTCTAAGTATTATGGTCCATTCAGAGTTCTAAGGAAATTAGGCACTACTCCTTACAAACTTTTGCTCCCTTAAGGATGCCAGTTACATCCTACTTTTTATGTCAACCAGCTCAAGAAGCATATTGGACCAAATGTCGTTCCTACAAAACATTTGCCACTTGTGGATGATCAGGGAGTGATCAAAATGTCCCCCTGAGAAGGTATTGGAGCGAACTCTCATTCCACGGTCCCAAGGTAACATTAGTGTCCCGATGGTGCGTTGATTGATCAAATGGACGAACTTGCCCGAGGAAGCAACTACCTGGGAGGACTCTACAATTATCTAGGTCTTCCCTGCATTCCAGCCTTGACGACAAGTACTGGATCAACGGGGGGAATTGACAAGACTTAGTATGTATAACTGATGAAGTGTAGATTCCCCTATCCTTCTAACTAAAGATGTTCGACCTGCATTGTTTCTTCTTTTGGTCGCACAGTCAGATTTTCGTCTAACGGTTCACAGCGCCCTTCTCAACTTGCGCCAGCAGGAGGTTGAGATGCAGACTCATCCAGGTTTCTCCCACTACCCCAACATGTCATCCACAGGGCAGGTTCTTTTTCCTCCCGACTCGAAGTGCGACCAGGCAGTCGTCCACCTCACTCGTTACATGACCTCTCAGTACGAGTTGATCATTAGTCTTGTAGAGGAGTTGTCTCGTTCTAGGGAGGCACTTGCTTCTATCAGTATAGCCCAGTCACCGCCACCTCCTCCACCTTCCACCTTCGCACTGATGCCGACTCCGCCTGCTCCACCTTCACTCACATGGGAGACTCCAGCTGTTCATGTTGTCACTCGACGTATGACACCATTGGAGTGGTCCGCGTTGACTGCTACCCCTGCTGCTCCGATGCTTAGCCAGCGTACTCCCCCTCCTCCTGAGGGAGAGTCTTCCCGTCAGCGACGCCGTGTTGATGTCACCTCCCGCAGAACGGACCACGTAGTTAGTTCCGACTCTGAGGATGACTCCGATGGTTCCGCTGACTGTAAGTGCCCGCTTCACTTCCACGAATAGAGCGGTGTCGAGTAGCAGCATGAGTATGTTTCGCATCACCCGTAATGCCGTGCATGTTGTCAACTTCCATATGAGAAGTGTTAGTCATGCTATCCCCTGCTAGTTTTCTATGTATGAGGTGGTAATGCTATGTATAATTATGGGTGTGCATCTCGTTTTCATTCGGCTATTTTTATTATTTCTTTTAACTCATTTCCTTGATGGATTTGACATGGTGACCCAGACGAACCCCTGCTCGCTTTCTTTCGGACAATGGCACCAAGCCTGGTTCTGAGTTGATTCTTGGTCGGCCGTCCGGGGTGGATGCCTATCTTTACCTTTCTCTTTTCAACAACATGCCCGTGTTCTGAGCTGTTTTTTAGCCGTCTCGGACAGTTGTTGAGTTTCTTTTCGCAGTGGAGCCCTATGTTTTGAGCTGTATTCTCGGCCGTCTTAGGGGACCTCTGCCTTCTTCTTATCAACGTGCTCCAAGTTCTGAGCTATTTTTCGGCCGTCTTGAGCAGTGGTTGAGTAACTCCAGTAATGCCCCAGATCCGAGTTGTCAAGACCGTTCTGGTGGCTGCTAGTTTATTCGCTGGTTTTTCGCGAGGGTTTGAATGGTCATCAACTACCGCTTTCTGGTGTTTAGAGTTCCTTTTCACCTTGCTGTCGCTTTACTTATTTTCCCCTATGGTGGTATATCATTATATCGGTGCATTATATTGGGAACGAGTATAGGATGAGGAGAGGTGAAGGCAGCAACTCTGGTGGCGACGACACCTCCGTTCGTCGATCCGCCAGGCAAGCTGGACTGTCACAAGAACTAATGCCACATCATCCACCACAGGCACCAACCACAGAACAGATTATGAGAATGTTTGAAGAGAAAAGAAATCAAGATCTCATGGAGTTACTGAGGAGCATGCAGACTATAGTGGGACAGAATCAGAACCCAGGATTCCGCTCCAAGCTATCTGATTTTCAGCGCACATGCCCACCAAGCTTTGACCAAGCAGCAGATCCGATTGAATCTGATGACTGGCTAAGGACCATTGAAAAGAAATTGGAGATTGCCCACTGAAAGTGCAATCATGCCCTTAATCATATTTTGATGTTGATGACAATATACATATAGAGGACTAATAATGTTTGTCAAGTTTATATCAGTTTTTAGTCCTCGGTTCGTTGTGATGGTGGATCATAAACCATTGATATTTACAATTTCTCAAGAGATGGAATCAATGAATTTGAAGCGTAAGCTTTTTCCGGTTATCTTGAGTATAGGGATCCCCGCACTATTAAGAGGGGATCGGTGGGTGTACTATTTAAGTCTTGCTCAAACACCTCGCAAAACAAATGAATTCCATGTCACTCACTCATTTAAACAAGCTTGCTGAATATACACACATCGGACATCCGGTAACTGGTACTCTCGGACGTCCGGCCACCGTCGGACTAAGGGCCCAAGAGGTCAGTGGGCTTTTGCCCCAATTCGTCGGATTTCCGGTCTCTGTAGGACATCCGGTGGTCGGACGTCCGGTTGGAGTCAGACTAAGGATCTGAGGGGTCAGTGGCGTTTCTCTATGTTTTATCGGATTTCCGGCGCTCATCGAACATCCGGTCATCGGATGTCCGGTATCCGTCGGACGTCCGGTGCCTGATGAACTTGCTGATGTTCTTCTACGCACGATGTGTATTCGTGGGTGTCCGGTGTGAACCGGACGTCCGGTATGCACGTACCGGACGTCCAGTCCATACCGGACGTTCGATACTTATGCAGGCAGAATGCTCCAACGACCATTTCTGGCCTTGGGCTATAAATATGCCCTCTCCACCACTTGAGAGGGCTGACCACTTCATTAGAAAATACTCAAGAACACAAGTGCTCCCTCTCACTCTCTCCCTCACCAAATCTCAGATCCCGGAGAGCCCCGTGAGAGTTCTTGACGGATCTTTCACCCCGTGATAGATCCGCCCCCTACCCATCTTTCAACCAAAGCAAATCGCGTTTTGAGCAAGTCTTGAGCTTTCCCCATTGATCTTGTTACTCTTGGAGGTTGGAGACTCCTAGGAGGGTAGGAGTTCTTCGGAGAGGAATCGACCATTGTGATTACCCCCGTTGAGTTTGTGAGGGTTTGGTGACCACCTTTAAGGTCAACCGGTAGTGGTTGGGAATCTCCTTCGTGGTGATATCTCAAGGGTAATACAGTGAGCCTTCGTGGCATTGATGTTCCTTCGTGGTGTCACCCACTCTCTTCGAATGGTGAGTAGCTTCCCTCCAAGGAAGTGAACATCGGGATACATCGTTGTCTTCGCGTCATTCGGTTATCCCTACTCTTTCCCCTTATTACTTGTGCTACCATATTATTTGCCCCTCACTTGCTTTAGTATATTGTGCTTATTGTTTATCTTTTCATAACTAGGTCAACCTTGCAATTGTTAGTCACACCTTTATCTTCCGCATTATTGCCTAAACTTGCTAAGTAGTGATAAAATTTTGTAATAAGACCTATTCACCCCCCCCTCTAGGTCTATATCTATCCTTTCAATTGGTATCAGAGCCTCGTGCTCTATTCTTGTGGCTTAACCGCCCTAGAGCGAGATAACCAAGGACGGCATTCCCGAAAGTTCGGGTGCCAATGTGGAGGAGGTCGCAATTGTCGCGGATGCCGCTAGTTCGGAAGCCGAGAGATTGGCCATCGAACGAAGGGCATCCATACAAGCTGCGATGCCTCCTTCCACGGGGCATGTTAATTATGAGATTGAGGATCCTAAGTTGTTCACCTCCGGCGATATGGAAAAAGCCTTGCAAAAGGCTTTAGACAATCAAATGAAGGAAATGGAAGCCTCCTTTGCAAGGATGAAGGCTCCGGCATCGGAGTCACAAACGTTAAGTGGCACGGCCCCTAGGTCCCCACAAGCGACTTTTGTGCACCGCGGTTCTGAAGTTCCCTTGCAAAGAGGTGGTCCCTACCAATGGGAGTATCCTGCTCCTAAGCTTGTGGAACCTAAGTATAACTTCAATCGCAATCCGCCGTTACTAACCGAGAACACTAACTTTTTGGATTGGAAAAGTCTTATGGCAGATTATCTTAGGTTTGTGTGCGAACCCATGTGGAACCTCATCGACTCTGGGAAAGGCTATTATCCCGTTGATCCAAACAACCTTACACAAAGTGAAGTGTTTGATAGACATCTCAACCTTGCTGCTATTGGGTTCTTGAAAAGAGGAATTGATGAGTTGACACGTGCACCATTTCTTAATATCACAAATGCCAAGGAGATGTGGGATACTCTTCTCATTGCCAAGTCTGGCACCGGGTCTCTTCAAATGACAAGATATGAGACCACCAAGAATGCATTGCACAACCTTCACATGAAGAAAGATGAGACGCCCCAACAACTCCATATGCGTCTCAAAGTTCTCTCCGCCCATGTCCAATCATTCACGTGTGAGAAATCCTTGGGTGGATATGAAATCACAAATCGTTACCTTGTGGCCAAGATGTTGAATGCTCTCATGGTATACTCTCATCAAATGGTGTGGGAATTGAGGCGTATGCCCGACTTCTTCAAGATGACACCGGATGATGTGATTGCCACCTTCTTGCAAAATGAAGAGCACATAAAGGAGTACAAGAGACTACTTTCCACTTATGGTGGTCCATCCTCAAACCTTGCACTCAAGGCTAGGATCGAGGAGTTTGATGATGATTGGGAAGAGGATGAGTATGAAGATGATGATAACTCCGATGATACTCTCTCATATGATGATATGGCTCTCTTTGTGAAGAGGTTCACCAAAGGGGACTTCAAAGGAAGATTCCAAAATAAGAAGACAAGGAACTTCTACAACTGTGAGAGACCGGGACACTTTGCGGAGGATTGTTCGTATGAGAAAAGAGAGGACAAACCTCGATTTCCTCGGAAGGAAGTTTCCAAGAAGCTCCCAAAGCCTCTCAACAACAAGTTCAAGAAGAAAGAATTCTTGTCTCTAGAAGGGTCTGATCCCAAGGATGTTGGTGGTGTGGCCGGAGTTTCTCAAGATACACAAAAGACCTTGAAGCTCCTCAACAAGGAAGGTGAAGTTGTGAACTACAACTACATGCGTGACTACACCAGCAATGCACACAAGTGTCTCATGGCCAAGCTGGTTGATGATGACACTCCATCCTCCTCGGCTAAGATCAAGGTAACTCCTATTGATGAGTCCTTCATGTTCTTTTCCGAACCTCATGATGAATTTCATGATGCGGAAAGTGATGATGCACATGCTACTTGTGAAGATTTGTTGTTTGCAAAAGTGAACAAAATGATGAGCTCTCTCAAAGGCAATAAGCTCAAAATGTTTCAATTACTTATGGATGTGGTGGGTAAGCACTCCACAACCATTAAGGATCTTGAAATCCTCCTCACCGAGGAAAAGGAGAACTATACTCTCCTTGAGCGAAAGGTTGACTTTGAGGAAGCTTGAAATGATAACTTGTGCAAAGTTGTTCACACATCAAATGACTTAAATGACAAGCATGTTGCCTCCTTGAAAAAGGCTAATGAAATTTGTAAGGAACTTGCTAATGATATGAGCAAGATTGTGGAGCTAAACACCTCCCTTTCTAATGATGTTGAGGTACTCACCATGTCTCTCAAGACAAAAGATGAGGAACTCGTCACCCTTAAGAAGAATCTTGAGGCTCACAAACTTGCTCATATAAAAACACTTACTAAGATGTCTCCTCCCACTATTGTACATGTTGATGCTTGTGCTACTAACTCTACTCGTGATCAAGCATCTCTCATTGAGGAGAACTTAGCTCTTCATGCTCAACTAACGAAGGACCTCTTGACTTGTGCCCAAGGCGAGAAAAACCTAAATGATGTACTAAGTCATCACAAGGAGTCCTTTGCTAAGGAGAGACATGGGTTTGAACCAAGTACGAATGTGACAAAGGATGTCACCCTTAGCAAGGAATCAACTCCTCAAAAGGTGATCTTTGTTCGTGAAGGGCACAAGGACAAATGTAAGAAAAAGGTTGATGAGGTTGGTGTTGGGAATGGGAAGGCCACAAGGGGCAAGCTCATTCCTAACAAGAAGAAGGAGAAGATGCCTCCATCCTATGTGCTCCGTAAGGCAAAGGAAGGAGAAGTGTTTGCAAAATTTATTGGGCCACGTAATTCTTTCCGTTTCTATACCATTTGGGTTCCAAAGACCCTTGTTACTAACCTTAGAGGTCCCATTGCAAAATGGGCACCTCTAACCAAAGCCTAAAGCTATGTGTAGGATGCTCTCTCTGGTGGAGTGAAATGGGTGATTGATAGTGGATGCACCAATCATATGACCGGAGAAAGTGGTTTTCTCAAGGACTTCAAGGATACAATTCAACCATATATGAGCATTGTCTTTGGTGGTGGTTCCAATGGAAAGGTACTTGGGTTGGGCAAGGTGGCTATTAAAAATGACATGTCTCTTGCAAATGTCATGCTTGTCCAATCCCTTCAATACAATTTGCTTTCCGTTCGTCAATTAGCTTCCGTTGGTTATGATATACTATTTGGCCTAACAAGTGTGAAAGTATTTAGGAGAGATACTCTCGAAGTGGACTTTGTTGGAGAGTTGGATGGCAACCTTTACACGGTTGATTTCTCGAAAGAGAGTACTTACCATGCAACTTGTCTAATGGCCAAGGCCGACAAGGGGTGGCTATGGCATCGCCGGCTAGCCCATGTCGGTATGAGAAATCTTAAAGATCTCTTAAAGGGTGAACACGTCCTCGGACTAACAAATGTGTCTTTTGAGAAAGATCGTGTGTGTAGTGCTTGCATAGACGGGAAGCAACATCAAGCAAAGCATACCCCCAAGAATATCGTGTCAACTTCAAGGCCTTTGGAGCTCCTTCATGTGGATCTCTTTGGGCCTCAATCATGGGATAGTCTTGGTTGGAAGAATTATGGTCTTGTCATTGTTGATGATTATTCAAGATACACGTGGGTGTTCTTCCTAAAGTCCAAGGACGAGATGAAGGCCACCTTCATTGATTTTTCCAAGCAAGCCCAAAGGAAATACAACATGGCTATCTTGGCAATATGAAGTGACAATGGCACCGAATTCAAGAACTACACCTTGGATGAATTCTTGAGCGATGAGGGGATTGAGCATCAATATTCCGCACCTTACACCCCTCAACAAAATGGTATAGCCGAGAGGAAGAACCGCACTCTTGTGGAGATGGCCCGGTCCATGTTGGATGAGTACAAGTCACCATATAGCTTTTGGGCCGAAGCCATCAACACCGCGTGTCATGCATCAAACCGGCTCTTTATTCGCAAGATCTTGATGAAGAGCCCCTATGAGCTTCTAACCGGTCACAAGACCAACATCAAATACTTCCGAGTATTCGGTTGTAAGTGTTTTTTCTCAACAAGAAAGACCAGCTAGCTAAGTTTCAATCCAAAACAATTGAGGGTATATTTGTTGGGTATGCTTCAAACTCTCACGCCTATAGGGTCTACAACAAATCCACCGGATGTGTTGTGGAAATGTGTGACGTGGAGTTTGATGAATTTAATGGCTCCCATGGGGAGCAAGTTGATCTAAGTGATGTAGGCAATAATGAAGATTCTTCTCAAGAAATCTTGCCTATCAGAATTGGAGATCTTGTGCCCATTGCTCAAGTTCCTAGATATGATGAGGTGGGTGATGGGACAAGTGTTCCACCACCACAAGCACCTCCTCCTACCACTCAAGATCCAATTGCTCATGATGAGCCCATTATCCAAGAACATGACCCTCCATAATCCGATGTGGTTTCTCAACCACAAGTTTTTGATGCGGTTGATCCATGAGATTGGCTTGACCGCATTTGCTTTGGAGAAAATGATGCTATTGAAGATGGGTCCACCCTTGATGATGAACCAAATGTAGTTCATGAACCCGAATGGGTGGAGCCTATTGAAACTCCAACTTCCATCATGCCCTTGGTGGCTAGACGTGTTGATGTTGACAAGATCCTCACGGGATTGGGACAAGGTATAGTTACTCGTCGTCAACTTATGAACTTTTGTGCTCACTTCTCGTTTGTGTCTAGCATTGAACCACTTAGTGTTGAACAAGCACTTCAGGATGCGGATTGGATCATTGCAATGAAAAATGAGCTCACTAGTTTCACCTGGAATGAAGTGTGGTCTCTCGTGGAGAAGCCTTCCGGTCAAGATCATAACATCATTGGAACCAAGTGGATCTTCAAGAAAAAGCAAGATGAATATGGTAATATCATTCTAAACAAGGCAAGGCTAGTGGCTCAAGGGTACTCCCAAGTTAAAGTCTTGGATTTTGATGAGACCTTTACTCCCGTTGCCCGTCTTGAATCTATAAGCATGTTTCTTGCTTATGTCAAATTCAATGGATTCCCATTATTTCAAATGGATGTAAAAAGTGCTTTTCTTAATGGTCCACTACAAGAGGATGTGTATGTAGCACAACCACCCGGCTTTTGTAACCCTCGTCACAAGGACCACGTGTACAAACTTCATAAGGCATTATATGGTCTTAAGCAAGCCCCTCGGGCTTGGTATGACCATCTTAGGAAGTTTTTACTCAAGGAAGGATTTTTGAGGGGTGTCATTGATGCCACTCTTTTTACCAAGAGAACCAATGGTGAATTTCTCATATGCCAAATCTATGTAGATGACATAATATTTGGTTCCCCTAATCCATCTTTGTGCAAGTGGTTCTCAGAAACTATGACCAAGAACTTTGAGATGTCCATGATGGGGAGCTTGAAGTATTTCCTTAGATTTCAAATCGAGCAATTTGCCGAAGGAACCTTCATCTCCCAAACAAAGTAAATTCAAGACATGCTCGTGAAGTTTGGTATGAAGGATTCCAAGCCATGCAAGACACCCATGCCAACCAAGGGATATCTAGATCAAGACCTTTCCGGTATTTCTTTTGATGCTACTCTTTATCGTTCTATGATAGGGTCATTTCTTTACCTTTGTGCATCTAGACCGGATATTATGCTTAGCGTAGGAATGTGTGCAAGATATCAAGCCTCTCCTATGGAGAGTCATCATTTGGCGGTTAAGCGCATTCTTAGATACCTTGTTCATACTCCTTTCTTGGGCCTTTGGTATCCCAAGGAAGCCAAGTTTGATCTCTTGGGGTACACCGATGCGGATTGGGCCGGAGACAAGGTGGATCGAAAGTCAACATCCGGTTCATGCCAATTTCTTGGGCGCTCATTGGTAAGTTGGCACTCCAAGAAGCAAAATTGTGTCTCCCTCTCCACCGCCGAAGCCGAGTATGTGGCCGCCGCAAGTTGTGCTACTCAAGTACTATGGATGAGGCAAACTTTGAAGGATTATGGACTCACCTATAAGAAGGTACCCACCTTATGTGACAATGAAAGTGCTATCAAGATTGCCAACAACCCGTGTCAACATCCTCGTACCAAGCATATTGACATTCGTCATCACTTCATACGGGATCATATTCAAAAGGGTGATATTGTTCTTGCACATGTGGGCACCGACAAGCAACTTGCCGATATTTTCACAAAGCCATTGGATGAAGCAAGGTTTTTCCAACTAAGGGGTGAACTTGGTATCTTGGAACGTTATAGCTTTTCTGCCTAGGGGTATCTTTCTCTCATTCATACACATAGCGAATATCATGTCTAGATGTAGGCATGTATGTAGGGGGAGAAACTCAATTCATGAGTTCTCAACTCTCTACGTGATGCACAAAAAGAACCAAACATCAACAATCCGCATGCTCACTTCGGTGAACCCATGTGTAGCGGTTAAACATGGAGTCGTGACTTTGGACCCAAGTTACATCTTCGCGGTATCAAAGCACATAGACTCAAATATGGTGGTCTCAGCCACCGTCCTTCCTTTTTGGAAGGATTGATTGTGTCTTGTGTGCTTGAGTGTTTGGTTGTTCTTTATATTCATATATATATATATATATATATATATATAATTTACCTATATATATATATATATCTACTATGACCCTATCATATATACATAGATGCTCTTGGGATACTTAAACGTCATCTATACCATGACCATTCCATGTCATTCCTATCCCTGCCATAGATGTTGTCACCCTCCAGGCATCGGACGTCCGGTCCCTGGAATAGTCACTGCCTTAAAATATTTTTTTCGGAAATATTTCGGAGCTGCCGGAAATGTTCCGGAGCTGCCGGAAATGCTTAGGTTGCTTTTCGCAGATGAAAATCACTAATCCGGAATTGTTTCGGAATGCGCCCAAAATCATTTTAGTGGGTGTTGGAATTATTCTAAGACCCACAAAAATATTTTCGGAATTTTCGGACGCGAAAAAGTGGTGTCATGAATAGTAAAAAGTACTACTTGAGATATTTTTGGAAAGCCTTCTAGAAGGACTTGGGAGCCAAGAAAGCCCCCTTGGGTTTCCTATAAATAGAGGTGTGAGGGCAGCCCCATATCCTTGATCCAAGCTCTCACTTGAGTTCTCAACACATGCCATGCAATTATATGGCTTCTTCTCTCCCTCACACGAAAGAGTTTCGTAGAGCCGAAAGGCTGTCTGGGTTCCGGCAGGAACTAGTTCTGGACGGCGAAGCCCTGCTGGATAGCTGACACCGTATGTGTGCAACTTGGTAGAGAGGTCGTTGTTTCGATCTTAGTTCGAGTGTGCCTCCCGAAGGGCTGTCCGAGTTACAGATCGAGTTTCGAGGGTCCTCCAGAAGGGCTGTCCGTGACATCGTCCGAGGGACTGTCCGACCGCCTCCCGGAGCGCTGTTCGTGGGGCAGACGAGGGAATACATTCTCGCGGTTGGGAGGTTGTAAATCCTAGCTGCGGGGATCTGCACCGACGATCTTCATCGACTCTACTTCCCGCTGCGCTACGAGTCGGTAACGATCAGATCAAAACCTTGTATGCGTCTCCATAGTGGTCCTGGGCATGCTCGCTATACCGAAATTTTTTGTTTTCTATTGCGTTCCACTACAGTGGTATCAGAGCCGTGCTATGCGTAGATGCATGTTATGATCTAGAATACATGGAGATGTATGGGTATTGCATAATATCATTTTGGAGTAGATCAGATCTATTGCTGAAAATTATTTATGCGGGTGGCAGATGAAATCTGTTACCTGATATTCTTGTTGCTTCCCTAGAATTTGCGTATTTCTGATCTCGAGACAGCATGGTGGAATTTTACAAAGTTCTGGCAATCCGCGATCCTGATTGATCAACGAAGTGCTATCAGTTCTTTGGGTTCCGCCATAGTCAAAAGAAAGATGAAATTCGCAGACTAAAGGGCAATGCAGATATGATCTGCACGGGGATCACGCGTATGACGAAGTTCAGTATGGGGTTCGAGATTTTATTATCCCGTGCTTCATACACCCCGCAATGTTAATCTAGTGACTTGAATAATCATACTTGATGATAAAACGTTGGTAGTTGCGGTTTAAGTCAAAACCTTAGAAGCCACGTAAAATAAAATTTTGCATAAACCGGTTTAAGAGGCGTCTAACTTGTTTTTGCAGGATGTGCATGTGATGTGGTATAGCAAAGCTCATATTAATTCGATTATGTATGAGATGACTATATAATGTAAATTTATTAACATGACCTGCGTGTCATGATTCGGCATGATGGCTGGAGCCATATGATTGTCACTTTAATGACCTGCGTGTCAACCTTAGGTAATGCACTTATTCATTTGCTATAAAGATAGCAATATTATTTGGTGCATCGACAAGGTGGTGGCAATCTTCGCGAAGGTGAACTCCGACGCAAATGCCAAAGACGAAGAAATACTTGACTTCTCCGTCAGAAGGGGCTATACCATATCATGCTATTATGAATTGCATGGGATGTTTATCCCTTATGTTGCACCCTTCTTGATTGCGCGGTAGTCGCTTTTTATTAGGGTGATCTCTCACTTAAAATATCAAGTAGTTAGTGTTCTCCCAAGTGTAGCACCGTCAAAGCATCTATACTCTCGGGGTGCGCCATGGATGCATGGGTACGAACGATTGGAGAAATGTAAGGCGGGTGAGGTCAGACCTCGCAGCAAGATCACTTGGTTGTCTTGCGTTCATGGCAGGATCGTCCTGAGCTCGGAACACATGCATCGAAAGATGAACAAGAGTCACATAGAGATGTGATCGGCAAGTTGGCCTACCAAATCAAAATCCTCGTCATGAGATGATGATTCTATGGCGTTGTATTGATATTTGGATCTTGAATCACTCATAATCAATTTTGAGAGATATTGATTTAAGTGGGAGCACACTTTAGAATAAAATTGTTTATTCACTAGTGCAAAAATCATTATGAACAAAGTCTAAGTGAAACTTGTGTTTACCGTTGTAGATCAAATGGCTCGCAACACCGCTTTCAACTTGGGGCCATTGTTAGAGAAAGAAAAGTTAGCTGCGACTGGAAACAACTATGCGGACTGGGTCCGTAACCTGAGGATTGTCCTCAGGAGCGCTAAGAAAATCTATGTGCTTGAAAAAGCTCTTCCAGCTAAACCGGCGGCAGGTGCCTCGGAAGATGAACAAAATGTCTGGGCCACTCAGGATGATGATCACAACGCAGTACAGTGCCTCATGCTAGCTTGCATGAGTCCAGAGCTCCAAAAACGTTTTGAATTCCATAAACCCCGTGATATGATCCGGGAATTGGATGCTCTGTACAAGGAAACCGCAAGGTCTGAACGTTTTGATATCATGAATATCTTGATGAATTTAAAGATGGCTGAGGGCGGTTCAGTTGGCGAACACATAGTCAAAATGATTGGCTATGCTGAAAGGCTTAAAACCCTGGAATTTCCAATTCCAGCATCCCATATGATGGACATGATGCTTTCTTCACTCCCCCCGTCTTACAACGGTTTTGTCATGAATTACAACATGAGTGGGATGGAGAAAACACCAGAAGAGGTGCTCGCCATGCTGAAAACTGTGGAAGAAGGACTGCAGAAAAATCACAAGCAAGTGTTGCTTGTGAATAAAACCGCCAGTTTCAAAAAGAAAGGCAAGCCAAAGAAGGGCAAGGGTGCCGGTAAGACCGGCTCCCAAAGAAACTCTAAGGGCGGAGCCAAGAATGAAACTGAGTGCTTCTACTGCAAGGGCACAGGACACTGGAAGAGAAACTGCAAGAATTATCTGGCCGATAAGAAGTCCGGGAAAACCGGAAAAGGTATAATTGTTATACAAGTTAATGTCATTGATGTTTTGCTTGCTAGCGAAAATTCTAAGTCTTGGGTATTTGATACCGGATCGGTTGCTCACATTTGCAACTCGATACAGGGACTGCAGAAGGTCCGCAAGCTAGCAAAGAATGAAGTCATGATGCGCGTCGGGAACGGCGCTGGGATCTCCGCTCAAGCCGTCGGCATTATGCCTCTACGTCTCCCTTCAGGATTTATCTTAGAGCTAAATAAATGTTATTTTGTTCCACTATTGTGTAGAAACATTATCTCTGGATCATGTTTAGTACACGATGGGTATTCGTACAAGTCTGAGAACAATGGTTGTTCACTTTATTGTAAGGATATGTTTTATGGATTTGCACCCATTGTTGGGGGCCTTTTCATACTAAATCTTGAATGTGAAAATGATGTCTTTAACATGAATGCTAAACGCCTTAAGAAGGTTGATACCACAACCACTTATTTGTGGCACTGTCGGCTTGGCCACATCAGAAAGAAACGCATGCAAAGACTCCAAAGAGATGGAGTTTTACCGTCCTTTGATTTTGAATCATTTGACACATGTGAAGCTTGTCTAATGGGAAAAATGACCAAGATGCCGTTCAAGGGTCATCCTGAACGGGCGGGTGAATTATTGGAAATAATACATAGTGATGTATGTGGTCCAATGAGCACAGCCGCACGGGGTGGGTATTTCTACTTCGTGACTTTTACTGATGATTTAAGTCGGTATGGCTACATCTACTTGATGAAGCATAAGTCGGAAACCTTTGAAAAGTTCAAGGAATTTCAGAATGAGGTAGAAAATCATCGTGACAAAAAGATTAAGTTTCTGCGGTCTGATCGCGGAGGCGAATACCTTAGTCATGAGTTTGGCCAACATCTAAGTGACCGTGGAATCGTTTCACAGCTTACGCCTCCCGGAACTCCACAGTGAAATGGAGTATCGGAAAGACGTAACCGAACCTTGTTAGACATGGTAAGGTCGATGATGTCTCTTACAGATCTGCCGATATCTTTTTGGGGTCACGCACTAGAAACCGCCGCTCACACACTAAACCGAGCACCGTCTAAGTCTGTTGAAACGACACCACATGAGATGTGGAATGGGAAGAAACCCAGTTTGTCGCACCTTAAAATTTGGGGATGTGAGGTACTTGTAAAACGTTTACAACCAACCAAACTCGATCCCAGATCAGACAAATGTAACTTTGTAGGTTATCCAAAAGAAACAATTGGGTATTCCTTCTACCTACCCTCCGAGCACAAAGTGTTTGTCGCTAAAAGCGGAGTCTTTCTTGAGAAAGAGTTTCTCGCCAAAGAAGTAAGTGGGAGGACAGTACAACTTAATGAGATTAGTGAATCTTCGGCGACCGTTGTTATGGCTAAAGAACCGGAAGTAATTCCGCAAATTATCCCTACAACCGAGCCGGAAGTTGTCGCATATAATGCAAAAACTTCAGACAATGTTGTAACTGAACCGCGTAGATCAGGTAGGGCTGTCCAGCCACCTGAGTGGTTTCATGATGAAATCTTCATTCTTGAAGACGATGAACCTGCGCACTACAAAGAAGCGATGGCGGGGCCCAGCTCAAGGGAATGGCACAGAGCCATGAAATCCGAGATGGAATCCATGTACGAAAACCAAGTTTGGAACTTGGAAGAACTTCCAGAAGGCGTAAAGCCCATTGGTTGTAAATGGATTTTCAAAAGAAAGACGGACGCGGATGGTAACATTACTATCCACAAAGCTAGACTTGTCGCGAAAGGGTTCACGCAAGTTCCAGGAGTGGACTACGACGAGACGTTCTCGCCAGTAGCTATGCTTAGGTCTGTACGGATATTACTAGCAATTGCTGCTTATTTCGACTATGAAATATGGCAGATGGACGTCAAAACGGCTTTCCTAAATGGAAACCTCAAAGAGGATGTATACATGATACAGCCAGAAGGTTTTGTCATTCATAAGGATGCTAAAAAGGTATGCAAGCTTCAGAAAGCCATTTATGGTCTGAAGCAAGCATCAAGGATCTGGAACATTCATTTTGATGAAGTAGTCAAACGGTTTGGCTTCATCAGGAATGACGAAGAATCTTGTGTTTACAAGAAGTTTAGTGGGAGCGCAAAAGCATTTCTAATCTTGTATGTGGATGACATATTGTTGATTGGAAATGATGTGAATTTCCTTAGCGAAATAAAAGACTCATTGAAAAGGAGTTTTTCAATGAAAGACTTAGGCGAAGCGGCATATGTATTGGGCATTAGGATCTATAGAGATAGATCAAGACGCCTGATAGCGCTTAGCCAAAGCACGTACATTGACAAGGTGTTGAAAAGGTTCAACATGGAGAACTCCAAGAAAGTCCTACTCCCCATGTCACCTGGCACAGTGCTTTGCAAGAATCAGTGTCCTCGGACTCTCGATGAGCGAGTACAAATGAATGATGTTCCATATGCCTCGGCAGTTGGTTCTATTATGTATGCCATGCTATGTACAAGACCGGACGTTTCCTATGCGCTAAGTGTTAGCAGCCGGTACCAAAGTGATCCAGGATTGGAACACTGGGCCGCAGTCAAGGGTATTCTTAAGTACCTCAAACGGACCAAGGATTTACTCCTTGTGTACGGAGGTGATGAAGAGCTCATTGTAAGTGGTTACACTGATGCAGGCTTCATGACTGACCCAGATGACTTCAAATCTCAATCAGGCTATGTTTTCATATTGAACGGCGGCGCAGTTGATTGGAAAAGTTCCAAAAAAATACTGTGGCGGATTCTACGACAGAGGCGGAATATGTTGCTGCTTCAGAAGCCTCCAAAGAGCCGGTATGGATCAAGCAATTTCTTGAAGACCTTGGTGTGGTTCCAAGTGCTCTGGACCCGGTGGAGATCTATTGTGATAATAGTGGCGCCGTGGCTCAGGCAAGGGAGCCAAGTTCGCACCATAAGACAAGACATATTGAACGCAAATATAAACTCATTCGACATCATGTCGAAGCGGGTTTAGTGAAAGTACGCAAAGTTCACACGGATCTGAACGTGTCAGACCCGATGACAAAGCCTCTACCACGAGCAAAGCATGAGCAGCACCGGATAGCCATTGGTGTTAGGGAAGCCATGTAACTAGATTATGACTCTAGTGCAAGTGGGAGTCTGTAGGAGATATGCCCTAGAGGCAGTAATAACAGTTATTTTGTATCTCCGAGTTTGTAATGAATGTTTATGTTCCATGCTATAACTGCAATGATTCTCGAGTCTGCAATATCCACGAGGCTCGGAGGGAAACTCATGTGCACGTGTGGTATAATAAACAGTAAAATGTATTCCTAATCATGCCTCTAAGACTGGCTCATGTATTGCATGATGATCCTGTTTTCCTGATCATGGGTATGTCTATGCCGACAATTTTGAGGGCACAATGTTAGAAGAACATTTGTGTTGAATCGACCCGAATTGATGTTATGCTATGAGATACATTCGTCACAAGTTAATGGTTAATAACACAGAGAAAGTTGTGCGTTTGCATAATTCCTTAGACCATGAGAGTATCGAGTTCCTTCGTACTTGCTTCGTGAACTTTGGGGTTTTGTTAAACGTCATCTGTAAAAGGGTGGCTATTACGGCAGCTTGCGGGTTCACGGAAAAGTATGACAAGGAACTAGGTAGCTCGAGATTGGGATTTGCTCCTCCGTCGTTGGAGAGATATTCTTAGGGCCCTCTCGGTGTTACGGTATCCACCATCGTCTGGCCAGACACAGTGTGATTTGATCACAGGGATGCCGGAACGCGGGAACGAGAAAAGAGAACAATACCAGGAACGAGGTAACTGGCATAGTGGACAAGTTGTTGATTCACGGGGATGCCAATAAGTCTCACCTCGGGTATTTGTAATATATCGCGAAGCAACAGGAATAGCACACAGCAACTAAAGGTTCACTCGAATAATTCTTTGTATGGGTATAGGGATCAATATGGATGTCCTCGGTTCCGCTATTGATCATTGATCGGAAAGTGTTCCGGTCATGTCTATACTTCATCGAACCTACAGGGTCACACGCTTAAGGGTCATCTATCTGTTGAATACTAGACAGGGAGTCTGAGATAAAGTCACCGGAAAGGTTTCGGAGACGGCGGAAAAGTTCCGAGAGAGAAAACCGAAAAGTTGTTTCGGGGTAAACCACTAAGCCGAAAAGGTTTCGGAGAGCACCTGGTAATTTTGGAGAGTTCCAGAATTGTTCTGGTAACTTCTGGAATTTTTCTGGAGAAAAGATTAAAATATTTTTTTCGGAAATATTTCGGAGCTGCCGGAAATGTTCCGGAGCTGCCGGAAATGCTTAGGTTGCTTTTCGCAGATGAAAATCACTAATCCGGAATTGTTTCGGAATGCGCCCAAAATCATTTTAGTGGGTGTTGGAATTATTCTAAGACCCACAAAAATATTTTCGGAATTTTCGGACGCGAAAAAGTGGTGTCATGAATAGTAAAAAGTACTACTTGAGATATTTTTGGAAAGCCTTCTAGAAGGACTTGGGAGCCAAGAAAGCCCCCTTGGGTTTCCTATAAATAGAGGTGTGAGGGCAGCCCCATATCCTTGATCCAAGCTCTCACTTGAGTTCTCAACACATGCCATGCAATTATCTGGCTTCTTCTCTCCCTCACACGAAAGAGTTTCGTAGAGCCGAAAGGTTGTCTGGGTTCCGGCAGGAACTAGTTCTGGACGGCGAAGCCCTGCTGGATAGCTGACACCGTATGTGTGCAACTTGGTAGAGAGGTCGTTGTTTCGATCTTAGTTCGAGTGTGCCTCCCGAAGGGCTGTCCGAGTTACAGATCGAGTTTCGAGGGTCCTCCCAAAGGGCTGTCCGTGACATCGTCCGAGGGACTGTCCGACCGCCTCCCGGAGCGCTGTTCGTGGGGCAGACGAGGGAATACATTCTCGCGGTTGGGAGGTTGTAAATCCTAGCTGCAGGGATCTGCACCGACGATCTTCATCGACTCTACTTCCCGCTGCACTACGAGTCGGTAACGATCAGATCAAAACCTTGTATGCGTCTCCATAGTGGTCCTGGGCATGCTCGCTATACCGAAATTTTTTGTTTTCTGTTGCGTTCCACTACAGTGGTTCTTCAAGAACAAGACTATTCTATGGATGACTGGTGAGGAGCGTCTCTGTGCCACATATGCTCAGTTTGTGAAGGCCCTTGGCTTTCAGGCCTCGGGTTTTCGCATCCACTCTGCCAATAGGGATCATCAAGCCGGATCTGCAAGGTGATGATGTTTACAAGAAACTCAATGATGTGTCCATCTGGCAGCCACAGTTCCACTTTCTGTTTTAGTGTGTGCTTTGGACTCTATATCCGAAGTCTGGAGACAATTCCACTTGTATAAGCTATGCCATTGATCTGATGTGTCGCATGGAGTCGCACTCCACGGAGCTCATTGATATACCCCACTTTATCTGGAATGAGTTCCGCCTTGCCAGCATTCAAACTAAACGCAGTTTCCCTCATGCACCTTTCACCATGGCTCTCATTGAGTCTCGTGCGTCCCACCATCTTGAGATCACTCATCGTCACTCGATGTGGGCCGTTCTGACCTATATGTATTATGATGCTCCTGCTCCCACGACCCGCGCTGTTCCGGAGTCTTCTACTATTGGTGGCACACTCCGGCGCCACACCTCTGAGCAGGCGCCCATGCGGAGGATTGCACACTTCTTGGGAAAGGCCCAATCAGCTATAATGAGGGCTATCACCTTCAACTGCGCCTCCAACCACACTATTGTCTCTGGGATCATCTCATACAAGAACAAGCTCAAGGCCCATCTCCGTGCTGCTGGTGAGGCCGATGTCAGCGATGATGAGCGTCTTCCAGAGGCTCCTCCTATTTCTCTTGGCTTTTATTTTCCCTCGGGTCCGGAGTGGGCAGACTTCTTCCCGAAGGCCTCGGGTGCTAGTGGCAGTGGCACTCACTAGATCGTGCTTGATGGTGTCGGCCCTTTTTGGTACTTGCTACCATAGGGGGAGAGAGATATTTATCAATTTTATTTATCTTGTCTAGGAGTTTGCGTATGAGACTTGCATGTGTCTGGTTTCATTAATTCAGTGTATGAACTTGGTGTTTGTCTTAGATGTTATGCGAACCGTGTGAATCGTTGGTACTATGCATGGTGTTGTCTTATGTGACTTGTCTTGCTTTGTTGGTGTTTCTTTGGTCATATTTTGTATCTTGTGCTTTAAATTTACATTATCATTGTCATAATCATGTATTGCTAGCTTCAATAATATGACCTTTGAATGTGTAATATCATGTGATGGGACTACTCTCAACGTGTGCATCTTGCTTAAAGTCAAGAATCCTACATGCACACATTGAGGGGGAATTCATAATAAAACTTGCTCCCACTAAAACTAAAATGTGTATATCTTTGGGAGGTATATGTATGTTGTCATCAACTACCAAAAAGGGGGATATTGAAAGTGCAATCATGCCCTTAATCATATTTCGATGTTGATGACAATATACATATAGAGGACTAATAATGTTTGTCAAGTTTATCTCAGGTTTTAGTCCTCGGTTCGTTGTGATGGTGGATCATAGACCATTAATATTTACAATTGCTCAAGAGATGGAACCAATGAATTTGAAGCGTAAGCTTTTTCCGGTTATCTTGAGTATAGGGATCCCCGCACTATTAAGAGGGCGTCAGTGGGTGTACTGTTTAAGTCTTGCTCAAACACCTCGCAAAACAAACGAATTCCATGTCACTCACTCATTTAAACAAGCTTGCTGAATATACACACATCGGACGTCCGGTACCTATCGGACGTCCGGTAACTGGTACTCTCGGACGTCCGGTCACCGTCGGACTAAGGGTCCGAGAGTTCAGTGGGCTTTTGCCCCATTTCGTCGGATTTCCGGTCTCTGTCAGACATCCGGTGGTCGGACGTCCAGTTGGCGTCGGACTAAGGATCCGAGGGGTCAGTGGCGTTTCTCTATGTTTTATCGGATTTCCGGCGCTCATCGGACATCCGGTCATCGGATGTCCGGTATCCGTCGGACGTCCGGTGCCTGATGAACTTGTTGATGTTCTTCTGCGCATGTTATGTATTCGTGGGTGTCCGGTGTGAACCGGACGTCCGATACTTATGCAGGAAGAATGCTCCAATGGCCACTTTTGGCCTTGGCTATAAATATGCCCTCTCCACCACTTGAGAGGGTTGACCACTTCATTTGAAAATACTCAAGAACACAAGTGCTCCCTCTCACTCTCTCCCTCACCAAATATCAGGTCCCAGATAGCCCCGTGAGAGTTCTAGACGGATCTTTCACCCCGTTATAGATCCACCACCTCCCCATATTTCAACCGAAGCAAATCGCGTTTTGAGAAAGTCTTGAGCTTTCCCCATTGATCTTGTTACTCTTGGAGGTTGGAGACTCCTAGGCGAGTAGGAGTTCTTCGGAGAGGAATCAACCATTGTGATTACCCCCGTTGAGTTTCTGAGGGTTTGGTGACCACCTTTAAGGTCAACCAGTAGTGGTTGGGAATCGCCTTCGTGGTGATATCTCAAGGGGAACAGAGTGAGCCTTCTTAGCGTTGGTGTGCCTTCGTGGTTTCACCCACTCTCTCCGAACGGTGAGTAGCTTCCCTCCAAGGAAGTGAACATCGGGATACATCGTTGTCTTCGCGTCATTCGGTTATCCCTACTCTTTCCCCTTATTACTTGTGCTACCGTATTATTTTCCCCTCACTTGCTTTAGTATATTGTGCTTATTGTTTATATTGTCATAACTAGTTCAACCTTGCAATTGTTAGGCACACCTTTATCTTCCGCATTATTGCCTAAAATTGCTAAGTAGTGATAAAATTTGTAATAAGACCTATTCACCCCCCCCCTCTAGGTCTATCTCGATCCTTTCACCGACTGTAATGAAGCTGACAAGGTACCATTTTCCACTCATTACCTCGAAGGTTATGCCGCAATATGGTGGGACAATACCAAGGCAGTATGGCCTCCAGAAGAAGACATCGCCTGGGAGAAGTTCAAGGAAAAGTTCCGCACATACCATATCCCGACGGGAGTGTTGAAGGTCAAATAGAGAGAGTTCCTAGCTCTTGTTCAAGGCAGCATGATAGTAGCTGAGTACCTGAACAAGTTCAATCATCTCGCAAGATACTCGGTCCATGATGTGGCCACTGAAGAAAGGAAGATAGATCGCTTCCTTGGAGGAGTCAACACCACCCTCCATTGTCAACTCAGCATGTTGGACTTCCCGGACTTCCAGAATCTTGTCAACAAGGCGCTCATAGCAAAATGTGAGTACAAGTCTGTCATTGAACACAAGTTTGGGAACGACGACCGCAAGCGCAAATATGAAGCTAAGAAGCCCCACACCGAGCCGTCTTTCCAGAAACCACGCGTTTGGCAGCCTGCTCAGACCAATTTCAAGCCCTCCTGGACCAATGGAAACGCCGCGACCAACAAGCCAGCAAACCAGGGGAAGCCTTACATCACCCCCCAAGTCAAGGAAGATTGCATTCGCAATGGCATTTGTTTCACTTGCGGAAAGCCAAGGCACTTTTCCAGGCAATGCCCCACCAAGATGGGGAAACCAGCAGCACAAATCAACAACATTAGGGGCCAGCCCAACTCATACTATCTCCAGGCTCGAGTCAACCACGTCTCGGCCGTAAGATCCCGCGAGTCCCCCGACGTGTTCATCGGTATGTTCCCTATTAATAACATAGCTGCAATTATATTATTTGATTCCGGGGCAACCGACTCGTTCATTTCGTGGAGTTTTTCCACCCAAAACAATTTTCCCATCTCTCTTTTGGACAAAACCATGGTGGTACAAACCCCTGGGGGCGTGCTTAGAGGGGAGAGCATATGCAAGAATCGGGCAATTGAGATATATGAAGTGAAGTTCCCAGCCGCCCTTGTTCTGCTGGAATCCAAGGATCTAGATGCAAAATCTCGGAGTGGATTGGCTCACAGCTCATCAGGTCCGCCTCGCTTCCTGTAAGGCCCGATATGCGGTACTGTTCCATATCTAGATGTTTCCATCTAGATCTGGGGACGAAGAACATATAGGTCCCACCGCGACATATGACGAAGTCATTTCCCCCGGATTTTCCAACATGATATCGCAACATTACAGCTACAAGGATACAACTGATGGTACGATTTAACGCTCCCTCGTTGGTTACCCAAAGTGGAAGGTTGAGATGTAGATAGCAGAAATTTCCCTTAGCGAAGATGCTAAGGTTGAATGTCGAACCAATAGGACTCCAACAGATACAAGTAGGTGGTGAAGTGAACAATGTTGTCGTTCACAACCCAAGGTTTCTTACTTCACCTGGACCTGCACACACAGCAAATAACTTTTCTTCCCAACGAGTACAGAGGAGTTGTCAATTCCTCCGGCCTTGTTGTTTACAAAGGATAAAACGCACAGGATAATAATGATAGTGATAGAAACGGAAAAGTAAATAAAGCAGTAAATTGATAGGGGGTGTAAACAGTATTTGGAAATATGGACCGGGGTCCTATGATGTTCACTAGTGATGTCTCACTCCCAAAAGATGATAAAATAGCCATGCGAGGTAAACAAATTACAGCTGGGCAATTGACAAGATTATGTGCGCAAACCAATGCTAATTATGCTATAAAGAAATTAAGAGGCTCAAAAGCATGGGCGGTACGCCAAGACAAGTAGACCGAAATCCATCTGCATCTACCTACTAATGATCCACCTTGAGATATCTATCCAGAACATCTCGCTGGTATTAAGTTGCGAATCCCACCCAAAGTGTAAACTCAAAGCAACGGACAACTGCATTAAAGAACTTTGCGTAAAGTAAACAATCCTTTCACCCGCAAGTACAAGCACCGTTGTTTTCCCCCTTGTGGCAAAAGCACATCCCCTAGACTCATGTTTCTGTCACTCAAGCTAGTCATCGGGGGGCATGAACCCACATTCATGCATAACGCTCCCTCTTGTATTCACTACCTATTACTTGGCCAAAGCAATAAACAGCAATGGAGATAATGCAAGAATTACTCTAGAACAAAAATATAAAAGAGGAGAATCAAATATATTAGTAAAACATAATCTAAACATAATCTCATAATCCATCGGATCCCAGCAAACTCAGCATAGCAACAGCAGAAATATTACATATGTGCCTCGATCATGTAGGGCAGCTCACGAGGTCTAATCCATGAAGAACAAAGAGGGGAGGAGAACATCACATAGCTACTGATCATAGACCCATGGTCCAAGGTGGACTACTCACGTTTCATCCCGAAAGCATCCATGGTGGTGGAGAAGCTCTCGGAGGTGGTTCCTCCCTCCGGAAGGGTGCCGGGAAGAGGTCTTCTGGTGCTCCCGATCTTGGAAGCGCGGCGGCAGAGGAACAGAGGAGAGATCGCGAAAAAGGGTTCCCGTCACGAGGGTTTCTCGTCACGAGGAATAAATAGGCAAAGGGGGCAGCCAGGGGGGCCAACAGGGGTCCAGGCGGCCCCCTGGCGCGGCCCCACCCTAGGGCACGCCGGGAGGGCGCCTGGGGCCCTGGTGGGTCCCCTCTGCCCCCCCCACCTCGGTGATTCCCGAAGCTTATTCTGCACTGATTTTTTATTGGATTTTCCCGAATTTTTGGAGCAATTTTAATATGGGGGACACCTGAAATAGAAAAACAGCAGAAAACATGAACTGGCACTGGGGTGCACTGAGTTAATAGGTTAGTCCAAATATGATCAAAAGTGTATGGAAGTTCATCAATATCATAGCAATATCACACGAAAGAGGCATGGAGCAAGCAAAAATTATAGATACGTTTTGTATGTAGCAAGAACATCTCATACAATCGTCATACAACTGCCTTAAAACATTACATCTGCGGAAGATACATGTCTGAGTACAGACTACAATCAAATGCCTAGTGGCAAAAAGAAAATCATCGATCCCCATAACCACACGGGTCTAGGCTCTCTGCCGGGATCCGCCTAACTAGTCGTCGTCGAGTCTCCACGTGAAACGTCAATCACCATACCTGTTGTCGATCAAGAACCCTGAAAAGAGTAAGGGGTAGTATCATGAGTTCAGAAGTACTCAGCATCCAACTGTAGTGGTCAACTGACCCAGCAAGGACTTCATCACTCGTCATTCTAGGATAACTAGTAGTTTACGGTAAGGATGGGGTAAGTGGTGAGGTTGCTGCCGCACTACCATTTATGAAGTGGCTAACGATCTAGAGAGTAAGATAAGAAGCCAAGCATTCGATGAGTAATCGCCTCCAACAAGTCTGCAATTCACCTACTTACGCAAGCATAATACCTATCCTATCCTTGTCCCCCACTTTCATCACCCGATGAAGAAGAAGTCGTCAAGGCACACACACGTTGATCAAGTTATTAAGATTATCTCAATTGTTGTTGTCTATGAATAAGGTGTAGGTCTCAAGTCATCCATAACCATGGACACGGCTTCTCGAAAAGATTTAACCCTGCAGGGGTGTACCAACTGCCCATTACAAGGCTCCGCACGCATGCCCATCTCTCTCAGTCGGGCCCGTTAAAGACACTCATTGAAGATTTGTTCCAAGAGATCCGGTACGACAGGTCCCTCTAACTAGCAACGCACAAATCCGGGTGGCCCCCGGTGAGTCGACATCCAACTCAAAAGCTGGTCGCGCTCTCGAATCAGTCTCTACCGTCTGGATGAGGTCGGGATGGCTAACCCTCGACCGGGTAGGCACCCTAGATCCCTGAGGTGGACCAACGGGATATACCATCCCAATGGCCCTGTTTGTTTGAAATCTGCGAGGCCGGTCAACTCGCACACACATAGTTTACAAATGGTAAAATCAGCTTGGGCCACCACTAGAAATGTTTGGAGCTGGATAGGAAAGACAAGGGGACCCCATAGCATCCCACACGCGGTTAGGCACGCTCACCAAGAGACACAATACCCGGAACTTGGGACCTAAGTGAGTCGAATGGAACAAAGCATCGGGGCGGGATAGCCTAGACCTTCCATCCTTCGTCGAATATAGTCAACATTATAATAATCATATCATCCACAACAATATAATAATGTGATAGCCCAATCCAAGGAGTAACAGGGTAACATCCACTACTGGAATTCACAAGTTTCCCATGTGCCAGGGTCTTTGCCGTCTGTTTTTCGTCGGGGCAGCCGAAAAAGTAGGGGTATGTCGTCTGCTGCCCTTGATACAGATGGAAAACCTCGGACATACGGTAAACAACTACTTTATCGTCTGCTCTGGCCAATGCAGACGGCAACGGTCCCTATGTCGTCCATAGGAAGACGGCAAACAACCCAGTGGGCCCACCCAGGCTGCGTCTCCTTTGGCTTAAAGGACCCGTGCTATGTCGTCTTCCAGCGGACGACAAACCCCTTCTTTGTCGTCTGCTTACGGACGGCATAACGGGCTGCCGTTAAACCCGCACACGTCGGCCCACACCTCCACCGCCGCCGCCCACGCCTCCCGGGCTCCCTCCGCCACAGCCGGCCACCGCCCCGCCTCCTCTCCGCTAAGCCCTCTCCCCGGCCACAACCCGCCTCCCTCCTCCAAGGCCGCCTCCCCTCACCTCGTCCGCCGCCGGCCCCGAGCAAGCCCTCGCCGGCCTCCCCTGAGCAAGTCGCCGCCCACCTCACCGACGCCGCCTCCACCCCCACCCGCAGCCACCCACCGAAGGTAAGCCCGGCCCCTTCTCCCCTCCATGTTATTTTTTTAGGATTTTTCATGTTAATTAGTTAGTTAGTTTTAGTTGCTTTTAGGTTTTAGTTAGTTATATTTCTTTGTTTTAGTTATTTTTATGTTATAATTAGTTAGATTTATCTATTTTAGTTAGTTTAGATTGTGTTAGATTTTTTGTTTAGGGTTAATTAGAAATGTTTTCTTCTCTGTTTAGTTTAGGTAGTGTAACTTTTTTGTTGGAATGAGGAGATAGAATAGAGAGAGATAGAGTGTGAGTGTATTGGACTTCTTACAGGAAAAATAAAAAGATCTTAGAGCTCATGTTTAGATTCCTTAGGAATTTGGTGGTGTCAATCCTATGAACCAAAGGAAATCCATAGGAAAAATCCGTAGGAATCCAAAAAATCCCTTAGGAGTAAAAGTTGAATAGGAAAAGAAGAAGAGAAAGAAAGAAAAGAAAGGAAATAAAAGAAGAAGAGGAAAACAAATTAGGAGTAAAAGTAAAATAGTAAAAGAAGAAGAGAAAAAAGAAGTTGAAGGTTAATAAAAAGAACGAGGAGGAGGAGGGGAGCTTGGGGTAAAAGAAGAATAAGAAGAAGAAGTTGGAGGTGGAGAAGAATAATAAGAAGAAGTTGGAGGTGGAGATGAATAAGTAGAAGTTGGAGGTGGAGAAGAATAAGAAGAATAAGTTAGGGGTGAAGAAGAAGTTGGAGGTGAAGAAGAAGAAGGAGGAGGAGGAGGAAAAAGAAGAGAAAATGAAATGAAATAAATGAAAATAATAGGGGGAAAATAAAAAAGATGTAATTACCGGGATCAAGTGTACGTGTTGATTGGGTGCATTTTAATGTGCAGGACTTTTCCTGGTGTGAAGGTCTGGTGGTCGACGACCTCCACCCCCTCCATTCGGCGACCTCCCTGTGTTCGAGGGTGAGCAAAACAATTGTTTTCCTCTCCCCCCCTTTTTCCTTTGCTCAATTCTGGCCTTCATGCCGATGACGGTATCTCTAGCCGGTAGATTTCATATATTCATATGTAAAGTCGCGTAACCAGTATGCGTCTCCCGTTCGAAAGGATTACATTATAAATATGCGTTCATTTGCATATTTATAATAGTAATTCTTTCGAATTGTCCAACGTTATCCATGGACAGCTCGAGTATGTGTAGATTGGGTCGTTTTTCCATGCTCTGTTCCTGATCCGACGTGGAATTTTGTCAGCACCTCCCTGTTGTTCTGTGGATACACAACCTCTCGGCTTGTTGTCGAGACGTGTATTAGGAGAACAGCGGGGAGGTGTTGCCAAAATTCTGCGTCGGGTCGGAAGCAGAGCATGGGAAAACGAACCCAATCTACACATACTCAGGTGGGATTAGGACCTATATTTACCTATTAGTGTGTAGGTTAATTAATTGCATATGTCGTAGCTATGTATAAAAGCAATAGAAAGTGGACGTAATAAAATTGAAAAACTTGTATATTTGTTGTTTAGTAGCTAGCTAGTGACAAGATGAGTGATGATCGTTCCTGGATGTACACCGGTCGCCCTAATCAGAAAGAGATGAAAACTGAATGTGCAATGAAAACCAAGGACTTTCTGAGAGCAGCGTTTGCAAATGGTCAGAGAAAAACCTGGTGCCCCTGTGTTAGGTGCGACAACTATAAACAGGCGATAGAGGTGGATATGGGTAAACACTTGCAGAAGTGGGGTTTTAAGCTTGATTATACGGTGTGGACTTTCCATGGCGAGTCTGCCGGACGCAGGAGAGAGGAGGTGGTCCGCCGACGCAAGGACGAGTACGGAACCGGGATCGAAGACATGGTGCAGGACTTTGACGATGCGTGGGATAAGGACGATGAGATGGAGGAAACTGCGAAGGCCTTCTATGAGATGTTGGAGTCCTCAAAACGTCCTTTCCACGCTCACACTGAGCTTTGTTAGCTCGATGCCATCGCACAAGTGATGGCTCTGAAGGCACAATTTAACCTGGGCACAGAATGCTACAATGCGATCATGACCCTATTTGGGCGGTTTCTACCAAAAGATCATGTTATGCCTGCAAACCTGTACCAATGGGATAAGATCCTCAAGGTACTTAAGATGCCTTATGAGCAGATACATGCTTGTGAGAATGGATGTGCTTTATTTAGGAAAGAGTATGCGCAGGAAGACTATTGTCCCGAATGCAAGTCATCCAGGTATGTAGTGGTAGACAATGGTCAAGGTGAGAAGACGCAGACCAAAATACCCGTAAATGTTCTTCGGTATCTTCCAGTGATACCAAGAATTCAACGCCTTTACATGATGGAAGAGACAACCAGACAGATGACATGGCACAAATATGGGAAGAGAACGGAATTTGATGCAGATGGGAAGCCGATGTTGACTCACCCATCAGATGGTTTAGCATGGAAGCACTTCGATGAAAAACATTGGCAAAAAGCTAAGAAGCCAAAGCATTGCCGAATCGCCGTCGACACGGATGGGTTCAATCCTTTCGGTCTGATGGCAGCCTCATATAGTTGTTGGCCTGTATTTGTCATGCCACTCAATCTCCCCCCCCCTCAGAGATTATGAAAAGGAAGAACATTTTCCTGACATTGATAATACTAGGGCCCAAATATCTGTGGAAGAATATGGATGTGTACATGCAACCGCTTAAGGATGAATTGCAACAAGCTTGGGATGAAGGGTTCAAGACATACGATGCAGCTAGCAAAAAGACCTTCATAATGCATGTGTGGTACCAGTACTCGATGCATGACATGCCGGCGTATGCACTTTTCTCTGGCATGTGTGTTCATGGAAGGTTTGTATGCCCAACATGCAAGGCTGCTCTTCAGTTTCATTGGCTGAAGGCGGGTGTCAAGTATTCCTGCTTCGACTTTCATAGACAGTTTCTACCTCCTAAGCATCCTTTCAGAAGAGACATGAAGAACTTCATCAAAGGCAAAGCTGTCAAAAACCTGGAAGCACCTACGATGACAGGTGAACAGGTCCTGGCTCAGTTGAACTCTCTCGAGCCTGATCCAGAACGTCCCGGGTATTTCAAAGGATATAATTCGGAACACGCATGGACTCACAAGACATGCTTCTGGGATCTCCCCTACTTCAAAGACCTCGAACTTCCACACAATATCGATGTGATGCACACTGAAAAGAATATCGGTGAGGCCCTATTTGGTACATTTTTCGACATAGATGGTAAGTCAAAGGATAATCCTAAAACTAGAGTCGACCAGCAGACTCTATGTGATAGACCTTTACAGAACATGTGACAGCCGAAAGGAAGGAAGAATTGGTCGAAGCCAAGGGCCTGGTTCAATCTTGAAAGGGGGCATATGAGGGAAATTCTCTTGTGGGTGCAAAACTGTTTGATGTTCCCCGATGGGTATGCAGCGAATATGAGGAGGGGAGCTAGTCCAGAAAAATTGAAAATATTTGGGCTCAAGAGTCATGATTGGCACATATGGCTTGAGCGGGTAATGTCGGTGATGTTGCGCGGCAATATCCCCGAGGAAGAATGGCTAGTACTGGCAGAACTGAGCTATTTCTTCCGTGTTCTTTGTGCTAAAGAACTATCCGATGGCATGCTAGAAGACATGGAAGAGACGAAGGCGGAGTTACTCTGCAAGTTAGAAAAGATCTTTCCACCGGGTTTTTTTAATCCGATGCAGCATTCAATATTGCATCTCCCGACCGAGGCAAGATTGGGTGGCCCTGTGCAAAACCGTTGGTGCTATTCAACCGAGAGAATGCAGAAGACGCTTCGAGCAAAATGTAAAAATAAACGTAGAATTGAAGCATCCATGGCAGAGGCATTCATTACCGAGGAGGCGGCAAACTTCGTGACAGCACACTATGAAGCCAAAAATCGCCATTTGCATCATCCAAAGCCTTGATACAATACTGGCGACCCCGAACGACGTCAATCCAACCTTAGCCTATTCAAAGGGAAGTTTGGATCTGTTGGTGCTTCGAGAAATATGATTTTGGATCTCGAAGAATGGAGGACCCTTACGTTGTATATCTTCACCAACCTAACAGAAGTGCACCCGTACATTGAGTAAGTGCTCGGTACGTAAAATGTTTTGCAACTTCTTATAATTCTGGTGTCTTATTCACATCAATTGGTACAGTCGATACGTCGCCCAATACTCGAATGGAGCGGTTATTGAAAGGGATCCCATCGCAAAGTATGAGCTTCTCGCCAAACATGGACACGGCAATCCCGGTTTCATCTGCATGTGATCAGAGGGGGAGGGGTGAATGATCACTTCAAATTTTTGCATGAAACTATGAAGTGAAGCATAACTTAGCAGCAGAAGAATTTCAACAGAAAGGTAAACATTGAAGCAGAACTGGATTGAAGCAGAACATAGCGAATCAAAAGCATCGAATCAATTGCATTGAAGCAAATCACTGAAGCAATTGATAAACTGAATGTAAGTGCGGAAAGTAAAACGAACTCTTGACTCGGCGATGTTTGTTCGACAAGTTCACACTCTGCAAAGTGCTACGTCTGGTTGGAGGGACTAGTGATTAAACACAGGAGCTAACCTCTCTCCGTTCGTATCTCCACTGCACCAATCTCCTTGAGCTTGGTCAATTCTTCACTCGTGGTTGATTATTGAGGGAATCACCGAAACCTTTGACAAACTGGACTTCGAGGCGACAATAACTCTTCGCTCTCTGAAGAAGAACACTCTACCCGTCTAGGAGAATTGCAGTTCTCCAAGATAAAAAGGCTAGAAAACTTCTTCCTAAGTCATAATGAATCAACTCAGATCAAAAGGACTTATGCATCTGTGGATGGGTTTTTGGTTTGCTTCGGTGGGGTTGCTCTCACTCTTCACTGTCAGGAAATATTCTTGGAGCAACCACCGGCCAATGAGGGCGGGGGTGGCGTATTTATAGGTGGCAATCCCTAGGTGTGAAATGTCTTAAATGACCCGATGCGACAGCTTGACACCTGTCCTCAACGGTCATATTTCCAATCAAAGCACAACTTTACTTGCGGTCCAAGTAAAGCTGACTCACAGACTTGGTTCTGCTTCAGTAGCCGAAAGAACTAAGTCTTCGCTAGTGAAGCATTACCTAGTGCACATGAGATTTCTCAACTCTGGCTTCTCACTGGTTTTGGATTCGATCTGAGTCTGTTCACCAAAACCTTCGGAGTACATTTACTAAACCCCTCTTGATAGTACGGTTTTTCCTACGACTCAATGAAGTGAAAAGAACTACGCAAAAACTACTAAGTCTTGCGCCATCTTGGTCATCTCCTTCGATGAGACGTTCTTTAGGATTCCTTATCTTTTTAGGGGTCGACATCCGTGATGAGCTTCACTCCAGAGGATATGCTTCAGTAATTATGTAAATCTTCGTTGAAGCTTTATCACCAACCTATAACTTCAGGAACCTAACTATCTGTTTCACACTAGAAAACTTGTCAGTTCCTCTACTGTTTTTCCCAACAATATCCAAAACTCATAGGGGTATAACTTTGCTCTTACAATTTGAGAAATACGATATCAATGGGTGTCGCCTTCGTACCGTTGGTAAAGAAAAAATAATGCCTGATCGAACATCTACAAATTCGGGTGTGTTGGTTGTTGGCGAAGCAGGTATCGAATATTATGGAAGAGTTGAAGCAATATACGAACTTCTATTCTATGGTGAAAATCCTCTGAACGCCGTTGTCTTCAATAGACGGACTCATGAACATGTAGGTCTAGTCGAAATTCGACAAGACACACATTTCAATGTCCACAATGTCTATATTACGGCTCAACAGGCCACCCAGGTTTTCTATCTATCATACCCCTGCCAAACGGTTGAAAACCTGAAAGGTTTGTATGTCGTTTATGATGTGCCGCCACATCTTAGACCACCTCCCCCCAATGATGATGATTATGAGCCTCACATTAACCCGGAGACATATGAAGGAGAATTCTTCCAAGAAACCCGGAGCCTCAAAAAACGTTTCCGAAACCGCTCTACACAACCCGAGAACATGGAACAAGACAATGAGAGTGAACCCGATACCGATGATGAGGAAGAATCCCATACCAATGATGTTCAAGAGCCTCCTGAAGAAGAAGAGGTTACTGCTCCAGATGACTTGTCAATGCTTGACCATTTACAGAAAGGCCTTCCAAATGTTGGTGTTGTTGAACCCGACGATGCCGTCATTTGTGACGACACGCGTGATAGTGATGATGATCCATCAATTGATCCCGGAGAAGATACGGATGATCCCGACTATTGTTAGTTGTATGAATCCCAACTTTAAATATATGTAGATATATTCTCATTATAGTAATTACTCTTTTGTTTTGTAGTAGTATTATTTCTTTTTCTCATTTGTACTAATTTATTTTACTATTCTTTCTGGAAGGTTCGTGACAGATATGGAGGGCGAGACCTCCGCGGGTGGTTCTTCGTCACGAGGTAGGGGCCGGGGTACTACGCTCGCACCAGGGACTCTACGGAGGTCTTTGCTCGAGAGTATGTCCTCGCCTCCTACTTATGAGGTGCCCAAGGGGAGAGGAGGTCGGACGAAGAAGGGCGGGAGAGGAGGCAGAGCAGGTGGTAGTCGCACGAGAGGTAGGCGGACAGCTTCGCCTTCCTCGCCACCACCTCCGGCTGATTCACCAGAGCACAGGGTGGATCCCTCCTCGGAGAGTCCCATGGTGGAGGAGGAGGCTACATCCGAGCGCACGTCCTAGGGTCCGTGGCCGGAGGTGGAGACGCCCGAGGGGGATGTTGGTGAAGAGAGGCATGTTGGTGAAAAGGAGGCGGTTCCCACTGATGATGAGGCTGAGGGGGCTGAGGGTAACACCGTGTACCAGCGTGGGGGTACACGGCTCCCGGCTGAGCTGGTGACTCCCGCCCATAGGTCGTTGATTACGCCTGATGGAGAGACGTAAGTGCACTTAATTACTTTGTTTCAATACGCCGAGGATTATGCAAATATCTGATGGATTTTTTACTTTTTTGTATTGCAGGGGTTGGGCATACGCCTCGGGTGTCCGCAATCCCAATGGCATCCTTGGTGTGCTCATCAGGCAGAATTTTCCGGGGTTGGTTCAGTTGCCCGATGATGATTCGCCTCCGCAGCCTGGACTCTTTTGGGCGCACTATATAGCTGTCGAGGCCCCGTCAAATACGACCGTCAACGGGGTCGAATGCCACACCAGAGCGGACATGGTGTTGAACGGCTTTTGGGTAATTTCTCTTTCACACAATGAGAACTTGAGAATAGCTAGGTAGTTGGTGCACTCATCAGTGTTGTCTCGTGCTATTAATTGAAGGTCTATTACAACACTACTAGGAAAATAGCTATACATGGAAAGCTTATTAGTGGCGCATTTTATATGTAATGCGCCACTATGTTGTAAGCGGTGGCGCACTGGTAAAAAATGGGCCACCTATAAGCCCTTATAGGTGGCGAATTTTTAAAAATGCGCCACCCCTAAGAGTGGGTCAGCCCTGGATCCCCTTATACGTGGCGCATTTGGAGAAATGCGCCACCCCTAAGAACCTTATGGGTGGCGCATGTTGGAAATGCGCCACCCCTAAGAGCTTAGGGGTGGCGCATTCTAGAAATGCGCCACCCCTAAGGAATTATTAGTGGCGCATCCAGAATGCGCCACCCATAAGCTCTTAGGGGTGGCGCATTTCCCATATGCGCCACTAATAAGAAAAAACTGGGCGGGAAAATTCCCAAATGCACCCCCCCCCCCCCCCCGTGGACCGCCTTTTCAATTTGAAAAAAATAAAATAAAATGATAGAAATATCAAAAAAATAAAAGAAAATAAGTTTTCCAAATGATATGTGGTCTAGTTCTAAGGAAAATTTACAAATATGAATTTCGACTTTTTTTGCAAAATCTCCCGAGAATTACGTAAAATGGGCTTAACTTTTGCATACGACCTTCGATGAAAAAGTTGAACATTTTTAGAATCCTCAAAAACCTAACAGAAAAAAGTTACGGGCGTTTAAAGATCTGGAGGCCCAAAAAAAGAGAAAAAATTGAAAAAAAAATTGAACTTAGTAGTGGCGCATTTTGTATGAAATGCACCACTACTAACAAAAAAAATTGAAATTTCAAAATAGGCTAGAGGTTTTTTTTTAAGTTTCAAAAAGTTTCAAAATATGCTAATGGTCCCATCGAGAAAGTTTCAAAAAAATGTTGAAAATTTTAGCACACCCATGAACATTAACAAGGTCCTAGACATCAACATGGTTTAATAGGATTTATATGTTAGATATATCAACAAGTGCCTGCTAGGTGAGCTGCAGTGAGAGTTGAATAGAACCGAGAAGTTAAGCGTGCTGGGGCCACTAAACACAAAAAAAGGACGCCACTAAAAGGGCATTCCCTAGTAGTGCAAGGTCGAAGAGTCCATGGAGGAGGAGGCGGGAAAGGTGCTCATCCAAGAGTGTAGGCGCCTCTTGAAGAACACAAGGCACGAGATGCGAGTGCAGGCAGTCCGTGACTACTACGCCAAGCGTGGCCTTAAGCGTAGAAAGTCGGAATGCCGAAAGAAATATCTTTCGAGGGACCAGTACATGATGGTAACCCCTTCTTGCGTCTTTTAGTTTCGTTGATTTGATTCCTAGCTAGCTAGGCCTATAATAGCTAATCTTCCTGTTTACTAACTTAGGCGCCACCGAGATGGTGTGCGGATAAGATGGATTGTTTGGAGGTCATTGTGGACCAGTGGTGCTCAGAAGCCTGGTTGGCCGCCCACAACAATGCCAAGGACTGGCGCGCCCAGATGGTTGGTGTGCCACACCATCAAGGCAGATTCGGGTGATGTTTCACAACGAAGTCTTCCCTGCGTCCATGGTTGCAAATGGCTTGGAGCCAGGGAGCATATGGCTTTAATTGATGTACGAGTTCAGCAGCTTGTACCATATAGCGAAGAAAACAATCCTCGAAGTCAAACACATGTCCATGAGTAAGCTTCAGCAAAGCATGACGTGTATGATAATGAATGTTGGACTCTTCATGTGCAGTGCTGAGAGGCATCAGTGAGTTGGACAAGATGTAAAACCAAGTTTTCGAAATGAATACCAGATGCTTCGGGCGAATGTTTTCTGGCATATGATCTCCAGTGACTTCGAGATCCAGCAATGAAGCAAATTTAGCTTCAGTGGGATCAGGCAACAAATCGACCCTTGCCAGTTCTCCAGTGTGCCTTGGGATGTTTACAATATCCATGAATTCATCAGAATGCATCCTAAATACCTTTCCTTGAATCATCCACTCAAGAATCCATGAGCTTGAATCATCAGGATTTCCAGAGACATAGAGAGTGGCCTAGAATTGCTTCACTAGCTCGGAATTGAATGGTGACTCCATGGCAAACAGGCTAGTAAGATTTTGTGCTTCGATGGTTTCCATGATGTTCTGGAAGCACGTTGCAGAAGTTAGACTTCGCATATCTAAGTACTTGTGCCTGAATAGAACACCCTTTTGGCAGTACAGCTTCGTGTACAGAATTTGTTGCTCAGCTGTCCAGAATCGAAGGTCATCTACAGTCCGGGGTGAATCATATGGACTTGCGCCAAAGAAGCGAAGCTTCTGGCGATGAACTTCGAGATTGAACTCAGGACCATGTCTTGAAGAAGAACCATCTCCCAAGAAAATAGGGAAAGTTTCAATCGGGTAGATGGAGTCCAGCTGAGTATCTTGCGCATGAATGCAGTGCGGAGCTTGCCTTCGAGCAACTATGGCTCGCTCTTGCGGTTGAGTCATAATTGCCAATTCATTTGCTTCGGCTGTGGCATCGACATCGGCTTCAGGCTCTTCTGGAGCAGCATGTTTTCTGGCTTCGCCTTCTTGTTCTTCGGACTCCTCAGCAGAGTGAGCCGAAGAATAATCCTTTGACGGAATTGGTATGTCTTGAGCAGGAGGAGAAGGCTCTGGCTCAAAATTGTCGTGGTGTGACGGTTGAGGAGCGGGTTGAGTAGAAGGTGGATTGGGAGCACGGGGTGGAATGAATTTGGGAGCGGTTGGCTTTGCAGTGGGTTTGGGAAGAGTGATGATCTTGCATCGAGGGGGCGATGCTTGTCTTGGGGCCTTATTGGCGGATGAGAGCTCATCTCATCAGCTTCGTCTGCATCAGTGATAAGACGACGTTTCCGTTGTTGCAGTTGGGAAGGGGTGAAGCTAATTGCTTGAGCATGGCTTCGCGCTTCTTGGAGTCAAGAGCCATGACCGAAGCATTGTGCGTCTTCCAAAATTCCTCAATGGCAGACTTGATCTTGCCTTGAAACACTTGAATATTGTGCTTCGTCTTTACATTGACATCAACAATTTTCTTCGAAGCAGCTTCGGCTTCGATCTTGAAGTCTTCATCTGATTCATCATCTGCTTTCTTCTTAAACTTCAGAATTTTAGCAGATTCAGATCTGTCTCTAGCATACAAATCCCTCAGCTGATTGTATAAAGTTTCAATCATAGCAGAAAGAGTTGGTGAAATGTAAACATTTCCAACATCCACAGCTTTGGGATCAACAGCTTCAGCAAGCTGTTAGAATGCCTTATTCAGGCTTAAACAGTCCCAAAGTTCTCCTTCTCTTGCATCCGGGAAGGACTGTTGGCTCTGCTCAGCTTCTTCATGAGCTTCGGGGGCAGGGGCTGCGACTGGCTTCGAAGGGATATCCTTTTGTGTCATGTCTACAGCAGCTTCCTTCTGAGCGGCTCTAGCAGCTTTCTCTGCTTTCTTTGTGCGAAGGGTGTAAAGTTGAGCTTGACGCTTGGCTTCAGCTTCACTAAGCTGTTTGGCTTCGGCAGCAGCCTTAGCCTCTTGAGCTTTTGCTTCAGCGAGCTTGCGCTTCGCTTCAGCTTTCTGATTAGATTCATCAAGTCCTTTCCTTTGCTTTTCCAACTGAGTAGCATCTCTATCTACCTTTTCCTTAGCTTTAGCTTCTTTATCAGCCTTAGCTTGGGCTTGTGCTTCAGCATGAAGGCGTTCAGCTTCAGCACGGTCTCGTTTATGCATCTCTGCTTCAGAGAGCTTCTTGGTGCCGACCTGGGCATAAGACTGGCCAGGCTTGGCAACAGATGATTTCAACTTCGAAGCTTTGGCTGGTTCAGGAGCTTTAGCTTCGGGCATAGAAGCAGGCTTTGCCTTCGGGTCATGCCTCTCCTTCGTTCTCTGTTCAGCAGGAACAAGGCGGCGAGGTGGCTTTGAAGCCAAGGGAGCCTCAACCACCAAGTTTGTCAAATCAATGTTTCTTTTAGGAACAGGAGGATCAGTTGGATCTTGAATCCTAATGCCTTTTGGAGCAGACGGTTTCTCTCCAGCCTTCTTCTTCAGAGGCTTCCGAAGCCGAAGTCTCTTGGGACTAGGGGGAATGGGAGTGTGCTCAGACTCATCATCTGCTTCTTCAGCATGATCTTCATCAATTGAGTCTTCAAGCTGTGCAGCAGCATCAGCTTCATTATCACCCTCTTCTTCAGAGATAGCAGGAGGGGGTGAAGCACTCAGTTTCCTAAGCCTTCGCTTCTTAGGCTTCGAAGCACCAGCTTTGGCATGGCCTTCAGCAGCAAGTGCTTTGGCCTTCTTCCCTTCTCGAATTCTCTTCTTCTCAGCCAATATGGCAAGTCTCTCTTGCTTGTCTGGATAGTCATCAGGTTTCTTAAGCGTATTTGGGTGAGGTACAGCAGGAGGCTTCGGGTAGTACTTTTTCCTGTTTGCAGCATTATATTGGGCACACATGGCAGTAGTGTACCTATAAGAAGGGCTGAAAGCAAACTGCATAGCCCATTTCCAGTCTGGGATGCTCTTGTACTTGTACCACCTTATGGCCCAGTAGCGTCGAATCTTTTGCAATCGAATCTTTCTGTCATGATTAAATTCTTCAGGAGGTGTGTCATAGCCCATCTTGAGACGAATGGCTTCGGGTATGCCTCGGGCATTCTTGACTTCCTTCGTCTTGCCACCTTTGCCTTTCTGCTTCGGTGGCTCAGGATAGTTTTCAAGTCCATCAACAATGGGTGACTCATTCCCCATGGCTGCCCCTTCGTCAGACATCCTGTGACCAGAAAGATAGAAAAGAGGGAACGGGAAAGGGAATGAATAAGCACTGGCAAAAGTTTCGACCAAAACCAAATTTTGACAAGAACCCAGAGCAATCTAAGATCAGATGCTAATCTGTCACTGGATTGGGCTAGAACTAGTTCAAGAACAAGACCTAACTCAGTCCAAAATCATAGAATAGATCGAATCTCAAAACTGACCTGAGAAGATGGGATTACTTTGATTCTAATAACAGTTTTCCCAAGGAGCAATGATCAGCACGGATCAAACAGTCCTATAAACAGAAAACAAAAACCTAACAAAACTTAGATCCAAGCCCTAGATGAAGAACTCGCAGAGAAGATTGGATCCAAGAAACTTGCGTACCCTAACTTGGTGACGCGAAGCGGCTACGGCGACGGAGTGCGGAGATGTGCTCTTCGTCGACGGGGAACGTCCACGGCGGCGGCGGTCCGTCAGTGAAGCGGCGCAGTCGTCGTCAGGAACGAGAGCTCTGCAGTGTGCTCGAGGAGGGAGACGGGGAAATCGGGAGAGAATGAACGTGGGGAAACGGTTCGCTGGAGGGATCGCCTTATATAGGCCCGATCTGAAACGGTTGCCAGATCGTATCGGACGGCTGCCAGCGAGTGTCTCTTCCGATTCAACGGCTCAAATGAAATGGCGGTACGCGAGCGAATCTCAACGGCCCGAGAAAGACGGGGACTCAACGGCCGAAGAATAAGTCTTGACCGAGAGCAAAAACTTCGATAAGGTTGGAAGCATTTGATTCGGAACTCAAAGACGTTCGAAGCAATATGCTTTCCGTTTCAATTGTGCTTAACCATTCAAGACAGAATAGATTGGGAGTAAATCAGAATGGAGGGGTAGGGTCCGAAACTTATCACTTCGAAGAACAACAACAACAACAACAACAACAACAACAACAACAACAACAACAACGCTAAAATTGATAAGTATAGGGGACAAAAGAAACGAATAAATAAAGCAACACAGAAATTTGGACGAAGGAAAACTCAAGCGAAACTAAATAAACAAACACACAACAAAGGTGAATATATACAATAAAAAGTTTCGATCTTACTGAACATTGTGTGAGTCTAGAATGTTTGTCTCACATCTCAATGCACAAAACCTTTTCTCATCCAATGGCTTCGTGAAAAATCTGCCAATTGATCTTCAGTTCTAACATGGCTGATCTCAATGTCCTCGCGCTGAACATGATCTCGACGAAAATGGTGACGAATATCGATATGCTTCGTTCGTGAGTGTTGCACAGGATTGTGTGCAATTTTGATAGCACTCTCATTATCACAAAGCAGAGGGATTTTCTTCACAAATATGCCATAATCTTTCAGCGTCTGCTCAAGCCAAAGTATTTGAGTGCAGCAAGAGCCAGCAGCAATTTATTCAGCTTCAGCAGTAGATATTGAGACACAATTCTGTTTCTTTGAAGCCCAACACACAAGAGATCTTTGGGATACCAAAGTCCCAAAGAAGGAGTATGTGCTAGATATCGAAGAATTCTCTTCACAGAAGTGTGATGCGATTCCTTCGGATTGCCTGAAAACGAGCACAAATACAAACTGATAGCATAATATCAGGTCTAGATGCACATAAGTATAAGAGTGAACCTATCATAGACCGATACTTCTTTTGATCAAAGGGTTTCCCTTTCTCATCAGCATCAAGAAATCCATTTGTAGGCATGGGAGTTCTGATGGTCTTGCATTCAGCAAGATCAAATTTCTTCAGGCAATCCTTCAAGTATTTCTCCTGTGAAATAAAGGTGTCGTTCTTCTGTTGGCGAATCTGAAGTCCAAGGAAAAACTTCAATTCACCCATCATAGACATCTCATATTTCTTCGACATCATCCTTGCAAATTCTTCGCTGATTTCAGAGTTAGTACAGCCAAAAATGATATCATCTAGATATATCTGACACACAAATAGATCATTGTTATATGATCGAGTGAAAAGAGTGGGGTCAGTGGTTCCAGGTTTGAAGCCTTTCTTCAGGAGGAAATCCTTCAATGTTTCATACCAAGCACGAGGTGCTTGCTTCAGTCCATACAAAGCTTTGTGAAGCCTGTACACCATATCAGGATTCTTCGAGTCTTCAAAACCTGGTGGCTGCATAACATACACTTCTTCTTCTATCTCACCATTAAGAAAAGCACTTTTGACATCCATTTGATATAGCAATATATTCTTGTGGTTATAAAAAGCAAGCATGACACGAATGGATTCGAGACGGGCTACTGGAGCATAGGTTTCACCAAAATCAATGCCTACGATTTGGGTGTAACCTTGTGCTACCAATCTAGCCTTATTTCTTACCACAATATCATCTTCATCTTGCTTGTTGCGAAATATCCACTTTGTGCCAATAACATTGTGCTGCGTGGGATTTGGCCTGTCAACAAGTGACCAGACTTTGTTTCTTTCAAACTGGTGAAGTTCTTCCATCATAGCCAATAACCAATCAGGGTACTTCATGGGTTCATCATATTTTGAAGGCTCTAGCATGGAGACAAAAGAAAAACTTCCACAGAAGTTAGCCAAACGAGTACGAGATCGAGTAGTGGGACGACCTGGTTGATTGATATCTTCGAGGATCGAATCAACATCAACTCTTCTTCGAACTCGTGATAACGTAGTATCATTTGCTTCAGGCTCAACTTCTGCTTCAGGATCTGCATCAGCTTCGGGATCTGCTTCACCTTCAGCTTCGGCATTTCCTTCAGGATTAGCATTTCCTTCGTTCCCTTGTCCTTCTTCGTCCTGTTCACTATTAGCTTCAAGATGTTGATCTCCAGCGCCCCGGGCTATGTGTGGGAACATTGGACCATCATCATCCCTAACAGCTTGACGTGGATTGGCTTCAACAGGGTGAATCTCTCCAATAGTCATGGACCTGATCACTTCATCAAGTGGAGGTTCATCTAGATCATGACGCAAATTCTCTTTTTGAGAGCCATTAGTTTCATCAAACCTCACATTCACAGTTTCCATAACTTTCCCAAAGTGAGAGTTATACACTCTGTAAGTGTGAGAATTTGAGCCATAACCTAAAATAAAACCTTCATGTGCCTTAGGGGCAAATTTGGAGCTATGATTCATATCTCTAATGAAGCATGGAGCACCAAATACCCTAAGATATGAAACATTTGGTTTGTTACCAGTGATAAGTTCATGTGAAGTTTTCTTCAGGAATTTTTTAAGGTAAACCTTGTTGATGATGTGATATGCAGTGTTAATTGCTTTGGCCCAGAACCTAATAGGAGTCTTGTATTCAGCAAGCATAGTTCTGTCCATTTCAATGAGAGTTCTATTCTTCCTTTCAACTACACCATTCTGTTGAGGTGTATATGCAGCAGAGAACTCATGAGTAAAACCATGATCATCAAGAAAATCTTCAACATGAGTATTCTTGAATTCAGTTCCATTATCACTTCGGATATGCTTCAGAGATAATTCATATTCAGTTTGAGCTCTCTTAGAGAATGACTTGAAGATTTCAACAACTTTGCTCTTGTCATCCAAAAAGAAAACCCAAGTATAACGAGAGAAATCATCAACAATAACAAGACCATATTTGTTTCCTCCTAGGCTTGCATAATTTTGAGGACCAAACAGATCCATATGAAGCAATTCAAGAGGACGAGTGGTAGTCATGATAGTCTTCGCTGAATGATGTTTCTTCGTGATTTTACCAGCTTCACAAGAACTGCAGAGACGATCCTTATCGAATTTTACTTCGCTAAGACCAATAACATGCTTCTTCTTCACCAGATTATGAAGATTTCTCATCCCTGCATGACCAAGTCTTCGATGCCATAACCAACCAGATGAAGCTTTTACCATTAAGCATGTGGATACAGCAGGGCCCGAAGAAAAATCAACAATGTATAAATCTCCCTTTCGGTAACCCTCGAAGACAAACGTATAGTCATCCTGTGAAAAGACAACACAACGCGAAGCAGAAAATAGAACAAGCATACCCATATCGCATAACTTCGAAATAGACATAAGATTATATCCAAGAGATTGGACTAGCATAACCTTGTCAATGTGCTTATCTTTCGATATGGCAACCTTACCCAAACCTAAAACTTTACCCTTATTGTTATCACTGAAGGTAATGTACTCCTAAGAAGATTGAGATAGTTTTTCTTCGGTGAATAACTCCTCGTCTCCGGTCATATGATTTGTACAACCACTATCCATGACCCATTCGAATCCACCGGAGACATAGCCCTGCAGAAGAATTAGTTCTTCTTAACCACCCACAAACGAGCAGGTGACTGAGAAGATGTTGAAGCACTGGTTGAAGCAATATTAAAGTGAACAGGAGTGTATTGCTTCGGTGTACCATCAAGCACACCGTAAATGTAAGTCATCTGCGAATGGTTAGCATAAGAATGAGCATATGCAATCTTAGTATTAATATTATGAGGACGATACGTATGACGACCAGTACGATAGTATTGCTTCTGCGGAACATTTGATTCTGGCACCAGTGGATCATTTCGTGTCTCAAGAGAGTAGAAATGATTCGGTGGTACCAAAGGCTTTCCCTGCATAGTATGGTTAGCAGGCAATTTTTCCACAAGTTCTTTCTGCACCCATATCTGCCTCTTATAGAAGCCATTCTTTGGAGGAGTGCCTACATACTCAGCTGTAACTTTTCCCTATTCATCTTTAATGAGTTTGTAGTCAGAATCAAGTGATTCGTCCACAATAGATTTGTTCATCTTACAGTCAAAACCTGAAAGGTTAGCTATATCAATGGGGTTCTCCTTCGCTAGAACTCAAACAGTCTTAGGATACTGCTCAGGCTCCCAATAGGTGCCATCAGAGTTTATCTTTCTCTTGAAACCAACACCCTCATTTCTGGGATTCCTGTGAAGGAGAGCCTTCCTTAGGATATCACAGATATATTGGTGTCCTTGCACACTTTTGAACATGCCTGTTTCAAATAAGTTTTTCAACCTGAGGAGTTCCTCGGTAACAGCAGGATTTTCCTCATCAGAGGCATTTGCATCATCAATGACGATAGGAGCTTTCCCTTTGGAATCAGTTTTTCTTCGTTCCAAACAAGTTGAACAAGGTGATTCAGTTTTATGATTTGCTTCCGAACCTTGTTGAGCCATGAGAGAGAGATTAACATTTTCCAATTCTTCATGAGCCTCTTTGAGTTTTTCGAGAGCCATTTTCCTTTGAAGAAATTCATAGGTGAGCTTCTCATAATCAACTGAAAGAAGATCATGCCGAGAGGATAATTCTTCAAACTTCTCCTTCAGAGCAGCATGCTCATTAGTTAAATTTTGACCTTTCTCTATCTCATCGATCAACAGAGTTTATGATTTCTTAATAGTTTTTCTTAGTGAATCAAGTTCATCTTGTTGGATAGAAGCAATTTTAGCAAGTTTAGCATAGCTTATCTTTGAATCACTATCATATGAGGAGCAATCAGAAGTATCATAGTTTGATTTGGATGAAGATACCTTTGCCTTGGCCATGAAGCAATATGCAGGAGTTTCATCTTCACTGCTGTTGTTGGTGAAGAATGAGCCCGAAGCATTGGTTGAAGCATCTGCTGAAGCGAAAGCCAAACCAGCAACACCATCTGATTCGGACCCAGACACAAACCTTGAGCCTGATTCAGCTTCGGAACCAGAGGCTTCGTCTTCAGAGTTCATCTCCTTTCCCAGATAGGCCTTGGCACGGTGAGAGCTGCTTCAACGAGACGAGTGAGTCTTCGATGAAGAACCCTCACGCTTCTTATGATACTTCTTCCTCTTATCATCATCAGAATCTTTCTTCTTTTCTCTTCTCGAACTGGAATCATGTATCTTTGACTCATAGCTTCTGGAGGATCTGTGGGACTTTGATGAAGAGTCTCTGAGCGAATGTTTCGATTTGTTCTCAGCTTCCCACAATGGGCAATCAGCAATGTAGTGACCTAGTTTCTTGCACTTGTAGCAGTAATTGTCCTTCGATGGAGAGCTTCTTGAGGATGAACGGTGAGAAGAATGACTTGAGCTTCTTGAAGGATAACTCTTCTTGGATGAAGAAAAACCTTTTCTCTGAAAGCGATTGAAGCGTCTCATGATCAATGCTAGATCTTTTCCAATGCTTTCAGGATCATCAGATTCGACACCTGAAGCAGAACTGACTTCGGGTGAAGAATGACGCGAAACTTTTGCTTTCAAGGCATGAGATCTTCTTCGAGAACCATTTATTTCACGTTTCTCATCTTCTTCCATCTCAAAGGTATTGAGTCTCTCAAGAATATCAGCGGCAACAAGACGTCTGAAATCATTCCTTTCCTTGATCATCAGCACAATGTGATCAAACGAATCATCCAATGAGCGAAGCAGAGTTCTAACAACTGAGTGAGGAGTAATGTCATCAGCACCAAGTGAGATCAACTCATTTGCAAGAGCAGTGAGTCTACTGTAAATGGAGCTCACTTTTTCACCCTCGTTTCTCTTGAATCGATAGAATTTGCTTCGAAGTGTGTCAATTCTGGCATCCTTCTGGGTAGAAACACCTTCACCAATCTTCTCAAGATAGTCCCAGACACCTTTGGCAGAAGGAATATTCTTCACTTCATGATACTTCTCTAGTGTCAGATGATTGGTGATGAAAACCCAGACTTCAGAATCAAGATCGATCAGCTTCGCTTCTTCAGGAGTGATGGCATTCTTTTCTGCAACTGTAACTCCATATAAGACAACTTGCCAAGAAGTTGAGTTGATAGCCATGATATTTCTCTTCATCTTGTCCTTCCAGTATGGATAGTCCTTTCCATTGAACACGGGAATGGGTTCGCCGGAGCGAATGGCTGCGAAAGACATACTTGCAAAACACTCTAGGAGATTAATCCAAACAAAGAGTGACTAGCTCTGATACCAATTATAAGTCCAAGTATGTGATCAGAGGGGGAGGGGGTGAATGATCACTTCAAATTTTTGCATGAAACTATGAAGTGAAGCATAACTTAGCAGCAGAAGAATTTCAACATAAAGGTAAACATTGAAGCAGAACTGAATTGAAGCAGAACATAGCGAATCAAAAGCATCGAATCAATTGCATTGAAGAAAATCACTGAAGCAATTGATAAACTAAATGTAAGTGCGGAAAGTAAAACGAACTCTTGACTCGGCGATGTTTGTTCGACTAGTTCACACTCTGCAAAGTGCTATGTCTGGTTGGAGGGACTTGTGATTGAACACAAGAGCTAACCTCTCTCCGTCCGTATCTCCACTGCACCTATCTCCTTGAGCTTGGTCAGTTCTTCACTCGTGGTTGATTATTGAGGGAATCACCGAAACCTTTGACAAAATGGACTTTGAGGCGACAATAACTCTTCGCTCTCTGAAGAACAACACTCTAACCGTCTAGGATAATTGCAGTTCTCCAAGATAAAAAGGCTAGCAAACTTCTTCCTTAGTCATAATGAATCAACTCAGATCAAAAGGATTTATGCTTCTGTGGATGGATTTTTGGTTTGCTTCGGTGGGGTTGCTCTCTCTCTTCACTGTCAGGAAATATTCTTGGAGCACCCACCGGCCAATGAGGGCAGGGGTGGCGTATTTATAGGTGGCAATCCCTAGGTGTGAAATGTCTTAAATGACCCGATGCGACAGCTTGACACCTGTCTGCAACGGTCATATTTCCAATCAAAGTGCAACTTTACTTGCGGTCCAAGTAAAGCTGACTCACAGACTTGGTTCTGCTTCAGTAGCCGAAAGAACTAAGTCTTCGCTGGTGCAGCATTACCTAGTGCACATGAGATTTCTCAACTCTGGCTTCTCACTGGTTTTGGATTCGGTCTGAGTCTTTTCACCAAAACCTTCGGAGTACATTTACTAAACCCCTCTTGATAGTACGGTTTTTCCTACGACTCAATGAAGTGAAAAAGAACTACGCAAAAACTACTAAGTGTTGCGCCATCTTGGTCATCTCCTTCGATGAGACGTGCTTCAGGATTCCTTATCTTTTTAGGGGTCGACATCCGTGATGAGCTTCACTCCAGAGGATATGCTTCAGTAATTATGTAAATCTTCGTTGAAGCTTTATCACCAACCTATAACTTCAGGAACCTAACTATCTGTTTCACACTACAAAAATTGTCAGTTCCTCTACTTTTTTGCCCAACAATATCCAAAACTCATAGGGGTATAACTTTGCTCTTACAATTTGAGAAATACGATATCAATGGGTATCGCTTTCGTACCGTTGGTAAAGAACAAATAATGCCCGATCGAACATCTACAAATTCGGGTGTGTCGGTTGTTGGCGAAGTAGGTATCGAATATTATGGAGGAGTTGAAGCAATGTACGAACTTCTATTCTATGGTGAAAATCCTCTGAACATTGTTGTCTTCAAATGTCATTGGTTTCTTCCGTCGGAGACTAGACAGACTCATGAACATGTAGGTCTAGTCGAAATTCGACAAGACACACATTTCAATGTCCACGATGTCTATATTACGGCTCAACAGGCCACCCAGGTTTTCTATCTATCATACCCCTGCCAAACGGTTGAAAACCTAAAAGGTTGGGATGTCGTTTATGATGTGCCGCCACATCTTAGACCACCTCCCCCCAATGAAGATGATTATGAGCCTCACATTAAACCAAAGACATATGAAGGAGAATTCTTCCAAGAAACCCGGAGCCTCAAAAAACGTTTACGAAACCGCTCTACACAACCCGAGAACATGGAACAAGACAATGAGAGTGAACCCGATACCGATGATGAGGAAGAAGCCCATACCAATGATGTTCAAGAGCCTCCTGAAGAAGAAGAGGTTACTGCTCCAGATGACTTGTCAATGCTTGACCATTTACAGAAAGGCCTTCCAAATGTTGGTGTTGTTGAACCCGACGATGCCGTCATTTATGACGACGCGCGTGATAGTGATGATGATCCATCAATTTATCCCGGAGAAGAGACGGATGATCCCGACTATTGTTAGTTGTATGAATCCAAACTTTAAATATATGTATATATATTCTCATTATAGTAATTACTCTTTTATTTTGTAGTAGTATTATTTCTTTTTCTCATTTGTACTAATTTATTTTACTATTCTTTCTGGCAGGTTCGTGACAGATATGGAGGGCGAGACCTCCGCGGGTGGTTCTTCATCACGAGATAGGGGCCGGGGTACTACGCTCGCACCAGGGACTCTACGGAGGTCTTTGCTCGAGAGTATGTCCTCGCCTCCTACTTATGAGGTGCCCAAGGGGAGAGGAGGTCGGAAGAAGAGGGGCGGGAGAGCACGCAGAGCAGGTGGTGGCCGCACGAGAGGTAGGCGGACAGTTTCGCCTTCCTCGCCACCACCTCCGGCTGATTCACCGGAGCACAGGGTGGATCCCTCCTCGGAGAGTCCCGTGGTGGAGGAGGAGGCTACATCCGAGCGCACGTCCTAGGGTCCGTGGCCGGAGGTGGAGACGCCCGAGGGGGAGGTTGGTGAAGAGAGGCATGTTGGTGAAAAGGACGCGGTTCCCACTGATGATGAGGCTGAGGGGGCTGAGGGTAACACCGTGTACCAGCGTGGGGGTACACGGCTCCCGGCTGAGCTGGTGACTCCCGCCCATAGGTCGTTGATTACTCCTGATGGAGAGACGTAAGTGCACTTAATTACTTTGTTTCAATACGCCGAGGTTTATGCAAATATCTGATGGCTTTTTTACTTTTTTGTATTGAAGGGGTTGGGCATACGCTTCGGGTGTGCGCAATACCAATGGCATCCTTGGTGTGCTCTTCAGGCAGAATTTTCCGGGGTTGGTTCAGTGGCCCGATGATGATTCGCCTCCGCAGCCTGGACTCTTTTGGGAGCACTATATAGCTGTCGAGGCCCCGTCAAATACGACCGTCAACGGGGTCGAATGCCATACCAGAGCGGACATGGTGTTGAACGGCTTTTGGGTAATTTCTCTTTCAAACAATGAGAACTTGAGAATAGCTAGGTAGTTGGTGCACTCATCAGTGTTGTCTCGTGCTATTAATTGCAGGTCTATTACAAGGTCGAAGAGTCCATGGATGAGTAGGTGGGAAAGGTGTTCATCCAAGAGTGTAGGCGCCTCTTGCAGAACACAAGGCACGAGATGCGAGTGCCGGCGGTCCGTGACTACTACGCCAAGCGTGGCCTTAAGCGTAGCAAGTGGGAATGCCGAAAGAAATATCTTTCGAGGGACCAGTACATGATGGTAACCCCTTCTTGCGTCTTTTAGTTTCGTTGATTCGATTCCTAGCTAGCTAGGCCTATAATAGCTAATCTTCCTGTTTACTAACTTAGGCGCCACCGAGATGGTGTGCTGTCAGAACCCCAACTAGGGTAAGTGCTAGGGTTTGAATTCCCCTTTGCATCATGTAAAAACTTCAAAAGAAAATCAAAAATGGGGAAAAGAAAAGCCCTGAAGAATTAATTCAAATGGCCAGATAAAAATCTTTTTCAATAAATCATTTGAATGTTTGGAAAATTCCTAGAATTGTTGCTGATCATTGCAAAAGTGGTTTGGGTTCATTCCCAAGCTCATGGAATTTTCTAAAAATCAAAATGTGTCTTGGAAATTAAATTTGACCCATATTTGAATTGAAATTCAAATGTTTTGAATTTAAAAAATGCCCAAATCCTATATGTGACTAGCTACTGGTCACCTAGGGTTTTTAAAAATTATTGGGCATTTAATAAAAATGCTTTGGTATTTTTATTTATTGGGGCAAACAAAAGACAGAAAAATAAAAGAAAAAGAAAGTCAGAGAGCCTTACCTTACGCCCAAGGAGAAGGCCCAGCACGGCCCAGCCACCCCACCGTTTGTCTTCTTCTTCCCCGCGGCTCCAAGCAGCTCGCTGGAGCTGGGGCACGCGCCGACGCCACCGAGGTCTTCTAGGCCTCCTCTGCCTCCCTTTGTGCGCCACGGAGACGCCCGCAAGCACCCGCATCCTCTCCCCCTCTCGCTGCATCCTCTCCACCTCTCCCTCGTCGCGATTTTCGCCGCACCCGAGAGCTCGAGCTCGCCGCCGTCAAGAGTAGCCGCGACCAACGGCCGAGCAGAGCCTCCTCACCTTGTCCGGACGACGTGCCTCGGTCTTCTCCGTCGATCCCCCCTACTAATCGAGCCGCGGAGCCCCTGGAGCTGACGCCAACCCCCACCGGATCCCTCCGGCCACCTCGAACGTCGACGACGAATTCCACCGCCTACGGCCTTCCTTCGACTCCCTCGCCCTTGCCATCAACTCCCCGGTGAGCTAGCGCATCTGTAGCCCCACTCCCCGCTCTCTTCCGTGGCCTCGTGCCCTTTTTTCTTCCTCACTAGCCGCCGGCCGCCGCCATTGCCGTCATAGCCATGGCCTCGGGCCTCCTCATGAGCCGTGGCTAGCTACAATGGTTGCGCCAGCTCAAGGGCTTCCTCCCAGTGCCACCCATGCCCTGCCCCGTGCCCTATTTGGCAACTCCGGCGAAGCTCCGGCCGTATTCCGGCGAGCTCGCCATTAACGAGCCTAACCCCCTCCTTCCTCTCTCTCTGACCAGTGGTCCCAAGGCCATTAGCAACTAATTACCTAGCCTAATCCTAACCCTAGACAATGACAAGTGGGCCAGCCCCCCCCCCTTAACCCCTGTTAACTTTTAATTAAACAGAATTTAAAACACTGGGCCACTGACATGTAGGCCCCACATGTCAGCCCACCTGCTGATTTCATGCTTGCATCAGCATGATGCAATAAATCAATTTCCAGAGTTTAAATGAATTAATAGAATTAAAATAAATCCAGAAATTTCAGAAAAATAGCCAAACTTTGGAAATTCATAATAAATTCATATGAACTCCAAATATAACATATAATATATGAAAAATGATCAGCAGAAAATTCTCTATCCAAATATGCAACTTTAAACCATGTTTGAGTTGATTTTAAAATGGGACCAGTAGATTTTGCTATTTGGCTTAATTGGAATTAATTCAATTTTAATTCAAATGATAATTCAACTTGAACCTTTGCAATGCAACCTTGATCACTTGTACATCAGAGGCACATTACACACATGACCACATGGTTTATAAAGAACAAACAATGGCATTTGCAACTTGGCTAAATTAACCAACATATGGAGTTTGAATTTGCATTTCAAATGCAATACACTTCATTTAGATCAAATGTGCCATAAACATTACCATTCACATCATGTGACAACATAAACATGTGCTTGTGCATTCTATTACAATGTTACCCCCCCCCCCTCTTGTTGATGATTGTGCCGGTAACAGTGCCCCCGAGACGGTGATCACCCCCGAAGGAGAAGACCACCGATAAGACCCGTGTATCGTCAGCAAGGCAAGCAAACCCCATTGATCATGTCTATAAAATCCTATTTCCCTCTCAGTCTCGCTTATGCATGTTTAGGAGATCACCGAGACACGTTCTTTCGCATAGTTGAACCCATTCCGATGCATGACCTATCATTTTGTCACCGTATTAAGCAAACCACAATCCTAGCAGATATAGGAGTTGAATGATGAGCATGTGGCCCCTGTAACTGTTACTGCTTATTGCTGCTTAGTGATACCATGAGGTTACTTTGTTTGTGAGTCGGGATGGAATGAACATAGTGATGCTGATGATAACGTGTTGGTGAATCCACCCTAAGCAAAGGTGAACGATGAGAGGCTGTGTAGGAGTCCACAGTGGGTTGTCTCGTTGAACACTGCCCTAGGCCCCGAGTTCCTGTTTTGTGATCCAAGACAAAGAGTATGACCACATGTAGGGTTTTATGGGAGCCCCGTTTGGCCTCTTTACGTACCCGATCCGGTCCAGGAGTCACAATATATTTGGGCTTTCCATTTGGCATGTGCATAGAAAAATAATGAAGAAAAGGTTGCATCATATAGATATGTGGGTGGACTTGTGAGGCAGTGAAACCATCTGGCAGAGGTGGCGTCTCGGTCCCTTGCATTATCTGAGTCCATTTCGTGGAACCGGCCGGACTCTCGAGCAGTTCCAAACTCAGGTAGTCGACTCCTGGATTAGAGAAGGTGATGTGAGGATAGTGCCTTGGTTTCATCCACGTCCGACACCCGCTTGAAGGGTGACAAGAACGAGGCGATAAGTGATGACACGCGTGTGAAGATCTACACCCCTGCAGGGTTAATAAACTATTCGAATAGCCGTGTCCGCGGTTATGGACTACTTGGAGACCTCTACTTGATCATAGACAACTTGAATGGATACTCTAAAACTCGCAAGATAAGCGTGAGTGCTATGGTGGGCTTCCTCGTGGGGAAGTCGAGGAAGTAACCATAGTGTTGTATTGTTTGGAGACATGTAGTGGACTCATGTATGCTTCTTACCTCAAGTCTGGTACTCGTAGTACAGGACTAGCCAAGTCAAAGCTGGCACTTCTGCATGTTGAAACCCCACCTCCTTTACCTTGAAACTTGAGCACGAGTAGTATAGATCTGATGTAAGTCTTGTTGAGTATGACTTTGTACTCACGTTTGCTTATTTTATGTTTTAGATGAGAACCTGGACCCCGATGGAGTCACCGACCTGAAGCTCGACGTTGACCTTGGTAGTATAGTTCCAGACAACAGTCTGGTCCCTCATGGAAGGGCATGTTTGTTGAACAAGGCTTCTCTAAGCCATTTGTTAAACTTGTCTGTACTCAGACCTAATTTTCTTCCGTTGTATGATGTAATGTTGATCACAGACATGTGATCTTTTTATTCTCTATGTGTAAGTCAATAAAGAAGTACTTTATAGAGTTATGTGATGATACCTGCTGTTCATACTAGACATGTGTGCTGCATGTATGATTATAACATGCATGTCTTAGTATGGGTTTTCGAGACCTTAGTTGTGATCTGGCTGGTGGTCTTTTATACACAAAGTGGCCCTTAGATGTGCGCAGCTTGGGGCATCGCGATGCGATTGCTCGTGACTCTGTCACGTGCACACTTTTTGGTATGATCGAGCCCGCCCTAGACCCTGACTAAGTGATCGGGATGGAGTCTGATTATGTAAGAGTTATGATTCAATCGATAACATGGTTGAGGCGACATGTCTATGAGTATGGGATTTCACCACCCATAATCATTTAGACTTGTGAGCGGGCGATGAGGACCCATCTCAGTTGATCATCCGGCCTGGATGGGATGCCCCTCACGTTCGATGCTTTCCGAGAGTGTTCTGTGCTTGGCCTTGTCTGCTTAGACAAGTGGGTACGACTCTCGGCTCTCCATGTGATTGCATCGTGGCTGGAATTACATACGCATATTCCGGGTCCCAACATGTGCGGATAAGATGGATTGTTTGGAGGTCATTGTGGACCAGTGGTGCTCAGAAGCCTGGTTGGCCGCCCACAACAATGCCAAGGACTGGCGCTCCCAGATGGTTGGTGTGCCACACCATCAAGGCAGCTGCAACTTAGCTGGTTACGGGCAAAAATGGGTATGTGTGTTTTGCTAATATTGTCTTTTACGCACCCACGACTTAACCGTTTACTAATATTGTGCTTTGCTGTGTCTTTTAGGCGGAGCATAATAAAACAGAGCCGCTTGGGGTGTTCGACAATTATGGCATGGCCCATACAGCGTCGTACAAGAAGGCCAAGGCACTCTTAGAGTCGGATATTGCCACTCCGTCGACTTTCACCAACGTTGCCGCCTACGGTAAGATGAAGGATAAGCACGGGCAGGATTATACCCCGGTTGGGAAGCCTATTGACCCGAAGCTGGTGATGCTCTCTGGTGGCGGAAGGCGCCATGGCGCCATGGCCATTGGAGATAAGTTGATTCGGTGCAATAGGACTCTTCCTGAGATCAAGGCGCGCCAAACGAGCTCTTCTCCTGCTATAAGGACTCGTGCGCGGCTAGTCGATCTCGTTATCGAGGTTAGCCATAAGGACTCTTTCATTCTTGTGTTCTCTCATCGAATATTACAGTGCTAACTACAGGAGTGGGGTTGCAGGAAGCTCTTGAGAGAGAGCGGCAGAATACCCAGCGGCTACTCGAGGAGAAGGAGCGGTTGGCGGAGGAGAAGGCAACAGAGAGAGAGCGGTTGGCTGAGGAGAGGACGGCGAAGGTTCTTGAGGAGGCCGCGGCACGCCACGATGCGTCGAACCGGGCCTTGTACGAGCTCATCGTGGTAAGTAACTTTTTCATATTCACCGAAAGAACGCATGTTATAATGTTTGTGTATATTAGGAACTAATATGATTGACTCGTGGAAAACAAATGTGTAGACTATGTGCGAGAAGACTGGCTAGGCCGCTCCACGTATGCCGATCATCTCTCCTGTGGGGACGGTGAGTATCTTTCAATGATCATCAATACCTTATTGAGTGGTGTCATGCTAACCGCTAGTTGATCTTTTCGTGCAGCATAACTCTCGGGCTGCATCCCATGACCCTTCTCCCCCGTCAACCTCGGGCAACCCGACTGGTACTTCTCAGCCACCTAAGCCTTGAGGGCTACACTTCGGTAAGTTGTCTTCCATACTTACCTCCAGAATTCCTATATTTATCCGAAAATGTCATACTTTGCTTATTTTGCACCAAAAGGGCATAATTAGCTTGTTACTTCAAAAACTAACATAGTCAACTTAGTTAGACATAGTTATCTCAAAACATATCATAGCTAGCTTAGTTATCTCAAAAAATGACATAGTTAGCTCAACAAATGGTATAATTAGCTAAGTCGGCTCAAAAATGGCATTATTAGCTAAGTTAGCTAAAAAATAATATAATTAGCTAAGTTAGCTCAAAAATGGAGACTATTTCTTCATCTTCTTCACCATGCATCATATTCTCTTATTCTTCCTCTCCTTTCTTCTCTTCTTTCTTCTTCTTCTTCCTCTCTTTCTTTTCTTCTTCTTCTTCTAACTTTCTTTTCTTTCATTTTGCAGAGTAGTTTCACGGGAGTCATGCATTCATGGAGTGGTGCTTCTTCACTTGTAGTATACTTGTTTATTTTGAGACTTGTGTTTGATGGAGTGATGTATGTGTTTGACACTTGTGTGCACTATGTATATAGATCACTTGATGTTCATTATGTATTTGGAGACTATATAGATCACTTGATGTTTATTATGTGTTTGGATCACTTGATGAGATGTGATTTGTGCTTCTGGTACTTCTGGTATATATGTATATATATTTTGTTTTGTCAAATGCAGGGAATTATAAGAAAACAAAAAAACTGTGGTTATACAGCCTCTTTGCCGTTTGCTTGCAGTCGGCAAATCTCTTTGTCGTCTGCTGGTTGTCGGCAAAGGTGACACGTGGCACCCAGCTGTGCAATCTGGCAACAGACTGGGTGCCATTTGGTCAGTATGTCGTCTGTATAACCCTGGCAGACGGCAAAGAGCATCACTATGTCGTCTGTCCGACAGACGTCAATGATCTGACGAGAGGTGACATCCTGATGACGTCACCATTTATTTGCCGTCTGTCGGTAGACGGCACAGCTCGCCGTTAATGGCCTGACGGAGGGGATTGTAATATTTTTGTCGTCAGGCTCTCTTTGCCGTCTACTTGCCAATATACGGTCGGAAACGGTCTTTGCCGTCCGTCAATTATACGCTGATGGAAAAGCACCTCTTTGCCGAAGAAACGGCTGACAGGAGATGTGTTGTCCGGAGGCAGACGGCAAAGAGGTTTGCCGACAGCTAAAGGTGTGTTTGCCGTCTGCCATGGCAGACGGCAAACAAGAGAATTCCAGTAGTGATCGTAGCATCCTAAGCATGCATACTAATCAGGGGCTGAGCAACGAGCAATAGTAACATAGCAGTACATGGTTTGCTGGGAGGGGACATGGCTGTATCGGTTTAAGAGAGGCTATAAACATGTTGTAGGATCAAACATCGAACCTAACCTAGACTAGCATGCAAACCGATGGTTATAATAGAATGGATCATAATTAATGTATAGTCCTTTCCTGTTGATAAGTCGGGTTTCGAAGGTGTACTCGATCGTAAGCTCGCATCGTCTCCGACAGGTACCCGCGGAAGCACACAAGAGGGAAACACTGGAAAAGGCAATCGATGAGAAAGCATATATTACTACGAAGAAATCACGAGCAAGCATCAACAATAAGATAACACGAGACAACGCACTACGGTATCGCACCTATCGTCGAGAGTGGTTACTAACAGGTTAAGTGGAGTACTCGTTACACACGACGATACCGCACATTTAGAAAGGTTTAAGTTGTTTAGCTACACAATATGAGCAAAGGTTATTAACATGGCATCTCACTCAAGCATAGCATATCACACAAATATGACAAGAGGTGAAGCACAAAGTAAACTATCTATGCTAGTCAATTTAAGTAAGGCACAACCTAAACATGGCATTCCACTAAGTACCCCACGACAATTAAAGGATTTGGTACTGTTCTGCCATAAACCATATTTTAGGTTGGTTAACAACAGCAAACAATGGAATAAACACAAAGTACTTGAAATTCCAGTCAAGTTACATATAAAGAACACCCCAAACAGAGTTACGGTTAAAAAGATACAAGCATCACAACTTACGGGTGCATGCTGCCAACATTAGGTAGCACACTTTATAGCAACAAATAAACAAGCAAAAGTTTGTAAACATGCACAACAATGATATGCAACTAAATTAGACATGACAGGTAAGGCATGGCAAAATGAATCATGCAAATAGGCATCACGGTTCACTAGTTATAAGCAACACAAGAAGCTATAAAACATTACTGGTCAAGGACTTGGTGAAAAATCAGGAAAACAGGGCAGAAAATGTTAATAGCAAGCTGTATAAACAGGGGTAAAGCTATATGAAAAAGTACAGAAACATGACATAGCAATAAATGGTCATGAAGTAGACATGATGGTGATCAGGTACAAACAAGAATCATTGTCATACGCATCACAGATCAAAAAATATTAAGCGTGCAACATGGCTTCGGAAAGTTACGGACTTAGTGAAAAACAGAGGTGGCTATCAAAAACAGCGTGATAGCAACTTTGGAGCTGAATATAATTAAGACCAGGAATGTAAACATGACCATGCAATACATATAATGGAAGTAGACATGGCATAGATCAAAATGCAATATTTCAATGCTCAATAGGATGCACGGTCAAAAAGATATAGGGCAGCCAATTTTGCATCTTACGTTAACAGCAGCACACTAACAACAGGTAGCTAATTTGGGTGAAGATACAATCAACATGCAGCAGGTCAACTTGACAAGTGAACGCATATAACTGAAGTAGACATGATGCTTAACAATATGCAACAAGAATCACTCAATTCCTATAAACGGTCGCGACGCAAACATCGCCCGAAGTTGGATCAAAATAACAGTTTCAGCAAAAGTTTGCAGTTAACAACGGGAAGCCCTGTTCAGCACGCAATAACTATATCTAAACAACGTCAAATCAAACAACTCACAAAAGATGAAAGTTAGAGCACATCACAGGAAACAATTTTCATTTTGGGCGCATCATCATCCGACCTACGGTTCACTCGCAATCTTACGCGCAAAACAGATACAGCAGCAATTTAACAGGGACTTAGCAAAAAAGGAAAAGAGAAAAAATAATACAAAAGGGAGAGGGCGCTAGCTGGCTCACCAATGGGCCTCATCCCATCTCGTGGGTGGCGGCGGCTAGCCAGGCCGCGCCCAGGCGGCGGCTAGCCAAGCCGCTCCCAGGCGGAGGGAGGCTTCGGGCCGGGGCGTTAGTGGGCCCAGGTGGGCACGCCGACCCACAGTGGCTGCATCGGGCGGCTGCAGTTGCCAGATCGAGCGAGCCCGACCCGTGCGTGCGCGCGGTGGCCGCCGGTCGTCGCCGGCGAGGCGGCGGGGCTCCGGCGATGGAGCTTGTAGGCGGGGACGGCGGCGTCGTGGGTCCGGCGGCCGGATCCTGGGCCGAAGGGGGTCGGCGGCGAGGTTTGAGGCGGCGGCGAGAGCTCCTTCGGGCGCCAATGGCGGCGGCCTCCGTTTCTTGCAGCAAGAGAGAGGGAGGGGGTTAGAGGAGGAGGAGGAAGGGTAAGGAGAGAGGAGGGGCGCGGGAGGCGACCAGCAGGGGCGGCGCCCACCGGCTGCGATGGCTCGGCCGTGGAGGCACTCGTGCGGCGGCTTCCATGCTGGCGGCGGCGTCGGGAGCGGGCGGCGCGGGCTCCCCTCGGCCCGGATCGGGCCCGGCGTCGCGGTGGGAGGTTGGAGGGTGGCCAGATCCACTCCGGTCGACATGGCAGCCTCTAGGGCCGTCAGATCTGAGATCTGACGGTCTAGATCAGAGAAGGGGCTAGGGTTTCAGGATTAGAGGCTTTGGTAGGCAGATCTGGTAATTATGAGGGGGGTGGCTGCAACTTTGTCTTAGGGGAAACCCTAGAAGGGCTAGGGGGAGTGGTGGTCTTTATATAGGTGGCCTGGATGGCAGGTTTACGCAAACACCCTCGGCTTTTCTCCCTCGCGTTCGGTACTCCACGTTTCCGACCGACGGGAGTGCATACGACCTCCGATTCGGATGAAATATCGAACCACGTGCTCAGCGCATCGAGCCCGTCAGTCGTACCTCACTTCGATACGGTTCCGAGAATATTTTTTGGGCGCCCAATAAAATAACCCATTTAATTATTAAACGGGGTTTTTCGTTCCGATGGTGACGAGGGGGTGACCCCACGACTCCTCTATGTGAGGGTAACTGGTGCGTGTCATGGCTGGCGGGCCACCAGGGGCCCACTCATGGACACCGACATGACGGAGTAAGACATAAAGACCAAGACTTGAGGCGCAAGACAAGGAATCCTACTTGTAGTCGACTAGGACTCTTGTAAACCCTACCTGGCTATCTATATAAAGCGAGGTAGGGGCACCTCTCTAGATCAACTCAAGACACAAGCTCTCAATCCCCACGCATAGGACTAGACAGATCTTTCTCCACCAAAGCCCTCACGACACCTTTGTACATCATCATCAATACAATATCAGACAAGCAACATGTAGGGTTTTCCCTCCGGGGGCCTGAAGCTGGGTAAATCGTGCCCCATGTGTCGCTTGTCACCTCCGAATCCTACCAACGCGCAGGCCACGTCGCTGTCTTTCCTCCTACACGAAACCTAGGGTCCCTGACCATGGGATTTGCCGGGGTTGATCCCCGTCAATTGGCGTCGTCTGTGGGAAAGACATGCGCGTTGGAATCACGGATCGGCAGCTCATACCTACATCGACTATCGATGATCCGTCGACTTCAGAAGGATCTATTCAAGTTGGGTTCATCGCAATCTCGGCTTTTTCAACAACTACATCAAGATCTACATCAAGCTCACGGAGAAAAAAATAAAAATTTCGAGCGCGCCACTCGAAGATCGACATCAACAAAAGCGCCCACGCGCAGCCTACAGGACAAAAAAACGTCTGTGTTGCGGGCACTCGCGACGGTGACTCGGAGCTCGTCTCCATGATCCCTTCAGTGAAAAGATGCGAAATCCAATTTTCAAAAATCTGTGAAAATTTCAGCAAATTCCAACGGCTGGATCTCCGTCGGCGGCCCGCGCACTGAAGCACTCTCGGAATCTGACAGAACTCCGCGCGACTCCAGGGAAAAACTTCTTGACATTATCTCAGACATCAACTGGAAGATCCCTCCGGTGAAAGCATGCAGGATTCAATCCCCCATCAGAACAAAAAATTTCAGAAAATTCCAACGGTTAGATCTCCGTCAGCGGCTCTCTCACTGCAACGCGTTTTTCGATCTACGCAAGATCGCGAACTTCCAATCGCGAATTCGGGTTCAATATTGACCCACAAGGCTTCTACTCCAACTAGACATGCCATGGATGAATCACCAATGTTTCTACATCGACTCGAGCTGCAACAACAACAATACACAACGAGCAATCGACAACTCGGCGACTACATCAACAATGATTCACTATGAAGATCCAGATCGAAGAAGAAGAAAAAACGCAGTCGAAACCGTCGCTGCAACAGATTGCGGAATCAGGCTGCGCACGTCTACGTGAAGCACTCGAAGATCGATCGTCACGATCCAATCAAAACTGGCAATATCTCGTCCGCGGACGCGGCGTCGACTCCGTCCTCTACATCGGCTTCGGGCGCGACATCGACCACGGCCGCGGCATCGACTCCGTCCTCTACATCAACCACGGACGAATCACGACGCGCACTCGATGCTCGGGGGCTGGCACTTTTTCAACATCAACAACGACATCAACTTCATCGGCTCCAGTGCGGATACACGCCGCGAAACTTCATCACGACGACTTCACTGCGCAACTCCGCCACCTCAACACTCGGGGGCTCGCGGACTCGGGGGTTAGCGGATTCGGGGGCTGAACGTCGCAGTCGCCGTCACATCGACTCCGTTCTCGCCTCGACGACTGCTCATCGTTGACTACTCAACTGTCATCTTCGACATCCTCCGCCGCGTCGATCCTACAGCTAATTTTTCTTTACATTCTTATGCTATGATTCCAAAACCTTTATACATTCTCGATCAATCGCCAAAGACGACTACGCAGTCGTGCAGAAACATCTGAGGGCTACAAAACCATCCTTTGGATCATGCTTAGTTTTATATGCTGTTTATTTGCATTCGTCAAAGTAGTGAGTCTGGGTACCAAAGGCCGCTCTTGTCTCCGGGTTCAACAATTCTGGCATCGCGTCCCTGTTACCCGGCAGGAGTTTGATGCTAGAGGGCCTACTCACAAAAAGACACGGTTAAACCGTATATGCAACTACATTTTCCACTCGACAAAAGTGCAATGTCTACAAATCACGTACCTTACAAATGTTTTTCGCACAAGTACACCCTAATACAGTTACACCTTTTTCTCCTTCTCAGCATATGCTCGGGGGCTGGGCGCCCTCATGACGCGGCGACGCCAACCTCCTCGTCCACGACTGATCCCTACAACAACTCACGCCTACGACGCAAGACCCGAGTCGAGCACTTCCTCGGATGAAAATTACTCGACGACGAAGAAGTCTTGAGTCTATGCTCGACTGCAAGCAGTCGAACATAGCCTCGGGGGCTACTCCCATCGGGAGCGCTGACGCGCACCCGACGAGCACTACTCGCGCATCTGACAAGAATGAAGGGGTTAGCTTAAAAACAACTTGAGCCTATGTGCGACTCTACGAGTCGCACATAGCCTCGGGGGCTACTCCCATCGGAAGCGCTGACGCGCACCCGACGACCGCTCGACTGGGCAACTTCTCCCCACCCGACGATGAAATACGAAGACGAACCAGACTGCAATTTTGATGCTTCATCCAAATACTCCCATCGGGAGCATACTCACGACATCTTCGACTGTTCATCAGTAACTGATCGACACGCACTACGGCGGCTACTACAGATTTGAGTCCCTGCGTGACTCTTCGAGTCCCCCAGGCACTCGGGGGCTACTGACGATGGGGTGACCCCACGAATCCTCTACGTGAGGGTACCTGGTGCGTGTCTTGGCTGGCGGCCCACCAGGGGCCCACTCGTGGACACCGACATGACGGAGTAAGACATAAATACCAAGACTTGAGGCGCAAGACAAGGACTCCTACTTGTAGTCGACTAGGACTCTTGTAAACCCTACCTGGCTATCTATATAAAGCGAGGTAGGGGCACCTCTCTATATCAACTCAAGACACAAGCTCTCAATCCCCACGCATAGGACTAGACAGATCTTTCTCCACCAAAGCCCTCACGACACCTCTGTACATCATCATCAATACAAGATCAGACAAGCAGCATGTAGGGTTTTCCCTCCGGGGGCCTGAAGCTGGGTAAATCGTGCCCGATGTGTCGCTTGTCACCTCCGAATCCTACCAACGCGTAGGCCACGTCGTTGGCTTTCCTCCTACACGAAACCTAGGGTCCCTGACCATGGGATTTTCCGGGGTTGATCCCCGTCAGATGGCGAGGGCTGGTCTTGTGCCGGTGGTCGCGATGGTGCTCGGGTGAAACCCGGTGTCGCAACGGTCGTGTGCCGTCTGGGGAAAAGGTATAGTCACACATCCGATACGAAAAAGAGGGGGGAATATTCACCGATTAATAAATCAACGAACCAAATACTGCAAACAATTCTAGCAAGCAATAAAATAAATCAACAAACAAATTTTTTAATTTGGGTGAAAATCCCGGGCTGTTACACCTTCCACACCCGAATAGTGAAGCTGGTAAACCCAGACGGAAAAGAAGTCCGGTTCACCGCAGTTGGAATACCACGAAAGAAGGAATTTTTGGTATGCCAGATCACCACAGATGACATGGACAAGATTCTAGTGGTCAGAGAGTTCCCAGATGTATTCCCAGAAGAATTGACAGGCATGCCACCCGACAGGGAACTGGAGTTTGCTATTGAGATTATTCCCGGAACAGCCCCAATATAGAAGAAGTACTACCGAATGTCGTCTACCGAACTGGTAAGCTAAAGAAGCAGTTGGACGAGTTATTGCAGAAAGGGTACATTCGCCCCAGCACCTCACCATGGGGGTCACATGTGTTGTTTGTCAAGAAGAAGGATGGCAGCCTACGAATGTGTGTGTACTGCCGACCACTAAATGAAGTCACCATCAAGAACAAATATCTGTTACCTCGCATTAACGATCTGTTCGACCAGATGAATGGTGCACGGGTATTTTCCAAGATAGACCTTCGTACGGGCTATTACCAGCTGAAGATCAACAAAGAGGACATACCCAAGACAGCATTCACCATGAGATATGGCCTATATGAGTTCAAGGTCATGTCATTCGGATTGACAAATGATCCCGCATACTTCATGGGCATGATGAACAAGGTATTTATGGACTTCCTTGACAAGTTTGTGGTGGTATTCATTGATGATATCCTCATATACTCCATAAGCGAAGAAGAGCATGAACAACACCTCTGTATTGTGTTAGAGCGACTACGCTCTCACCGTCTATACGCCAAATTCCGCAAGTGCGAGTTCTGGCTAAAAGATGTGGGATTTCTGGGGCACATCCTGTCGGCACAAGGAGTCGTGATAGACCCCAGTAAAGTGGCCGACGTATTGAACTGGAAGCCACCCACCACAGTGACTGAAGTCCGGATTTTCTTGGGATTGGCTGGATATTATCGCCGATTCATTGAAGGGTTCTCCAAAATAGCCAAGCCATTGACCGAGTTATTGAAGAAGAATCTGAAATTTGTCTGGACCAAGGAATGCGAAGATAGATTCAGGCAGCTAAAGACAAAGTTAACCTCCGCACCCGTCTTAACTTTTCCAGACCTTCACAAGGGATTCGACATATATTGTGATGCCTCCAGACGTGGTCTCGGATGTGTGTTGATGCAAGAAGGAAAGGTTGTAGAATATGCCTCTCGGCAGCTACGCCCACATGAAGGAAATTACCCCACCCATGACTTGGAACTAGCAGTCGTAGTGCATGCTTTGAAGATATGGAGGCATTACCTCATCGACCAACGATGTGAAATATACACGGACCACAAGAGCCTCAAGTACATCTTCACCCAGCCGGATTTGAACCTTAGACAAAGGATATGGCTGGAATTGGTCAAAGACTACAACCTCGGGATAAACTATCACCCTGGGAAAGCCAATGTGGTGGCCGACGCTCTCAGCAGAAAGCCAGGCATGGTCAATGCAATTTGGAAAGGGATGCACCCGGAATTGCAAACAGAATTTGCTAGCCTCAACTTGATACTATCCGGCTTGTTGAATGTGAAGATAATGGAGATTACTCAAACCCTCGCGGAAGAAGTCAGGGGAGCCCAGAAACAAGATCCGGAGATCCAAGAGATCAAGGAGAGAGTCCGGCAAGGCAAATCCGCGTCCTTCCGCATCGACGCCCAGGAGACTCTCTGGTTTGAGGACCGGCTATGTGTACCAGATCAGAACAGCCTAAGACAGCAAATATTGCGAGAAGCACACGAGTCCGCATATTCCATTCACCCAGGAGATACCAAGATGCACCAAGATTTGAGGACGATATTTTTGTGGCCCGGAATGAGGAAGGATATTGCGTACTATGTTGCGTGTTGTGATATATGCAACCGAGTCAAGGCCGAGCATCAGAAGCCCGCTGGATTGCTGCAACCCCTGCGAGTCCCTCAGTGGAAATGGGAAGACATATGCATGGACTTCGTCGTGGGGCTGCCCAAATCAGCCCGAGGCCATGATTCCATATGGGTTATTGTGGACATGCTCACCAAGGTGGCCCACTTTATCCCGGTCCGAACCACTTATCGAGCAGATCAGCTAGCGGAGCTATACATGTCCCGGATTGTTAGCGTCCATGGCGTACCCAAGACGATCACCTCCGACAGAGGGTCCACATTCACATTCGCATTCTGGTTGCGACTACATCAAGCCTTGGGAACCGCACTCAAGCACAGTACAGCCTATCACCCGCAGAATGATGGGAAAACTAAACGAGTTAACCAGATTCCGGGAGATATGAGCAGGGCATGTGCACTAGCCTATGGAACCAAGTGGGAAGACTGCCTGCCATATGAGGAATTCTCTTACAATAAGAATTATCAGTCCAGCCTCAAGATGTCTCCATTTGAAGCACTATATGGGCGTAAGTGTCGTACCCCTCTGAATTGGTCACAGACAGGAGACAGTCGTATCTTTGGTACAGATTTGATGCTTGAAGCCGAAAATCAAGTCAAAGAGATTCAAGACCATCTGAAAGCATCCAAGTCTCGCCAGAAGAGCTACTATGACCTGAAACATCGGAAAGTGAACTTCGAGCCCGGAGAATATGCCTACCTTCGAGTAACCCCGATTAAAGGAGTGAGGAGATTCCACACTCGAGGGAAGCTTGCCCTGCGATACATCGCCCCATTCCCAGTAATGTCTAGGAGAGGAAGGGTAGCATACCAATTGGAACTACCCTCGGAATTGTCTGATGTTCATGATCTGTTCCACATATCACAGTTACGCAAATGCATTGAACCGCCAGTCAACCAAGTGGATATGAAGGAATTAGGGCTGACTCAGGATCTGACTTATGAGGAGAAGCCAGTCAGAATTTTGGACGAAATGCAAAGGACCACCTGCAGTAAAGTAATACGGTTTTACAAGGTACTTTGGGCACACCATACCGAGGAAGCTACCTGGGAAAGGGAAGATTTTCTGAGATCCGCCTATCCGTATCTATTCTCTGAGCAACCAAATCTCGAGGACGAGATTTACCCTAAGGGGGGTAGGCTTGTGACACCCTGGATTTTGGCCCTTTTTATTTGCAAAGCCTTTTGCTGATTTCTGAATTTGGATTTTATTTGCCTGAGTTTTGCAACTCTTTTGGCCTTGATCACTTGGGCCTCATTTTCTTTCTAGGCCAAGTAACCTCAAAACCCCTCTCCCTCGTGGCCAAGATCAAGCTTTGGTCATTCATTCCATTGCCACATTTTTATTCCTCAAGAAATTCCCTTTTAATTAAAGGAATAAGCCACTTTCCCCCATGTTTTTGAAGCAATCATCCTCTCTGCTTGTCCAAATGCTTTGAAACTTTTTGTGCTGAACTCTAGGATCATGCGTCATGATTCTATGGAAACAAAGATCATCATGTTCAGTGCAATTTTTCTCCTGTAGAAATTCATTTTCATTTCTAGACAAAGGAGCACATTGTGAAGGAAGTACCCTGCACACTGCTCAGTTGGCCCTGAAAATTTTATGCACTTGAGCACCTTCCCAAACCATGCAAGCACAAAAAAATTCAGCCCAAAACTCCCAGCCATTTCCCCTCCAGAAATTCTCAAAGTTTCTAGCAGAAACTTCTTTTTGAAGCTGGCATCCACAGCAGCCCTCCCCATGGTCATCCAAACCCACAGGGTTGCTACTGGATGATCACTACACGCCGTAGACATGCTGGACGCGCCCTGGCTGCCATCAATGCACGCATGCACAGGGTGAGCACGCGAGCATCCTACCAAAGGCGCGCTCTAGCCGTGGCCGAGCCGTCGCCATCGCGGCCAAGCCTCGCCCGGCGAGCCAATGGCTACTCCCTCGCGTCCGTAGCTCCCAAAGCACCCATGTGCGCCACCTGTCCTCGCGCAAAGCCGCACCGCTCGCCGGAGGCCACACCGTTGCGGGCAGCCTCCCGAAAGCGCTTCTTTAAAGCCATTAGCTAGGGTTAATGCAAATAGATCAAGTCTTTTCAAGAAAATAACTAGCCTGTGTGACGGACTCAAAAGCCCACTTAATATTTTTCCTAGGGAAGTGTTCCATCCCTTTCTTGAGAGGGAATTGGAATTTAATAATCCCTTCATTCATATCAATAACAGCACCCACGGTGCGAAGAAATGGACGTCCCAAAATAATTGGACAAGAAGGTTCACATTCAATGTCCATAATAGTAAAATCAACGGGAACATAATTGTCACTGACAATGATAAGAACATCATCGATCTTCCCCAAAGGTTTCTTTACGGAAGAATCAACAAGACGAACACCAAAAGAACAAGGATCAAAAGGTTTCAATTCAAATATATCATACATTCTTTTGGGCATAACAGAGGTACTAGCTCCAACATCACATAAAGCATAGCAAGAAAAGTTATTCAACTTAATTTTCATAGGATCCCAAGCATCTTCTAGCTTTCTAGGTATGGAGGCTTCTACCCTAAGCTTCTCCTCCCTAGATTTAATGAGAGCATTACTGATATGCTCCGTGAAGGCAAGATTAAGTGTGCTAGTGTGGGGGTCTCTAGACATCTTGTGAAGGAAACGAATAACTTCAGAAAGGGTGCAACTATCAAAATCAAGGTCACTACTATCAAGTAAAGTAGTAGTGGTGTCCTTTAGGCTCACTTGTTTGGTAGCTTCTATAGTCATAGGAATTTCTTCTTCTACGGTTGAGGTCATAGCATCACCATTAATAGGTCCTATGGGACTAGGGGTGCATTGGGTGCTAAGAGTTTGGATATCCTCAACAACTTGGATAGTAGCAACGGTATGGTGTGTATGAAGGCTCTTAATTCTATCTTCTTCCTCCTTTTCTCTAGACTACTCTCTTTAAGTTTAGCCATCATCCTGATGTTTTCATTAATTTGCACTTGGATGGCATTCATAGGAGTGACCTTCCTCTCCTCAAGACGAGAAGTTCTAATTTTAAGCAATTCTACTTCATGGGCTAAATTGTCTACCTTTGACGAGAGGTTATCTAATTTGTCTAGTTTTCCTCTACACTCTTGTTGAAGGCTTTTTGGGTAGTGATAAAGTCTTTAAGCATACTCTCTAATTCAGAAGTGGAGTTTTTGGTGCTAGGATAAGTGTTGTTTTTCCCATAGTTGTTGGGGAACGGTCTAGGATTGCTACCAAAATTACTCCTATAAGCATTGTTATTGAAGTTGTTTCTAGAGATAAAGTTCACATCTACTTGATCTTGAGAAATCAAATAATTTAAAGGAACATCATGAGGATCAATAGGAGATTTCTTGGTAAGTAAAGACATAATCAAGTCAACTTTTTCATTTAGGGAGGAGATCTCCTCGACAGAGTTTACCTTCCTACCTGTTGGAGCTCTTTTGGTGTGCCATTGGGAATAGTTGGTCATCATCTCATCGAGAAGTTTTGTGGCAACACCAAGTGTAGTTGACATAAAGGTTCCTCCCGCGGCCGAATCTAGCAAGTTCCGCGAGGTAAAGTTCAAGCCTGCATAAAAAGTTTGGATAACCATCCAAGTAGTCAAACCATGCGTAGGGCAATTCTTAACAAGAGATTTCATGCGTTCCCAAGCTTGGGCAACGTGTTCATCATCCAATTGTTTAAAATTCATAATATAACTCCTCAATTGGATAATCTTAGCAGGGGGGTAGTACTTCCCAATAAAAGCATCCTTGCACTTATCCCAAGAATCTATGCTATTCCTTGGCAAGCATTGAAACCAGATTTTAGCTTCATCTATCAAGGAGAAAGGAAAAAAGCTTAAACATAACAATATCACCATCTACTTCTTTATACTTTTGCATATCACAGAGCTCAATAAAATTATTTAAGTGCAAAGCAGCATCATCTCTAGCACCGGAGAATTGATCTTTCATAACAGGGTTCTGCAAAGCAAGTTTAGTCTCATAAGAAGGTGTTGAAGTAGCAGGTGTAGCAATAGGAGTGCAGATAAAGTCACTATTGTTGTGACTAGTGAAGTCACACAATTTGGTGTTCTCGGAGGAACCCATAGTAGCAGCAAGCAAGATAACTATTTTTTGATTTTTGATAAAGGACACTAAAGAAAAAACTGAAAGGTAAACTAACAAGACTAAAAAGCAAAGATAAAAGATAGTGTGCAACTCCCCTATCTTGAAGAGTGGATTCCCCGGCAACGGCACCAGAAATTGATTTTGATGGTACGAATGAACTCCCCCTTGTTGGTTACCCAAAGTGGAAGGTTGAGATGTAGATAGCAGCAATTTCCCTTAGCGAAGATGCTAAGGTTGAGTGTCGAACCAATAGGACTCCAACAGATACAAGAAGGTGGCAAGGAAACAATGGCACCGTTTTAAGACAAAAGTTGCTTCCTTGACCTGGACCTGCACACACAGCAAATAACTTTGTTTCCCAACGAGTACAGAGGAGTTGTCAATTCCTCCGGCCTTGTTGTTTACAACGGATAAAACGCACGGGATAATAATGATAGTGATAGCAACTGAAAAGTAAATAAAGAAGTAAATTGATAGTGGGTGTAAATATGGACCGGGGTCCTATGATGTTCACTAGTGATGTCTCTCTCCCGAAAGACGATAAAATAGCCATGCGAGGTAAACAAATTACAGCTGGGCAATTGACAGGATTATGTGCGCAAACCAATGCTAATTATGCTATGAAGAAAGGAAGAGGCTCAAAATCATGGGCGGTACGCCAAGACAAGTAGACCGAAATCCATCTGCATCTACCTACTAATCATCCACCTTGAGATATCTATCCAGAACATCTCGCTGGTATTAAGTTCTGAATCCCACCCAAAGTGTAAACTCAAAGCAACGGACAACTGCATTAAAGAACTTTGCGTAAAGTAAACAATCCTTCCACCCGCAAGTACAAGCACCGTTGTTTTCCCCCTTGTGGCAACAGCACATCCCCAAGACTCATGTTTCTGTCACTCAAGCTAGTCATCGGGGGCATGAACCCACAATCATGCATAACGCTCCCTCTTGGAGTCACTACCTACTACTTGGCCAAAGCAATAAATAGCAACGGAGAACATGCAAGAATTACTCTAGAACATAAATATAAAAGAGGAGAATCAAATATATTACTCAAACACAATCTGAACATAATCTCATAATCCATCGGATCCCAGCAAACTCAGCATAGCAACAGTAGAAATATTACATAAGTGCCTCGATCATGTAGGGCAGCTCACGAGGTCTAATCCATGAAGAACAAAGAGGGGAGGAGAACACCACATAGCTACTGATCATAGACCCATGGTCCAAGGTGGACTACTCACGGTTCATCCGGGAAGCATCCATGGTGGTGGAGAAGCTCCCGGAGGTGGCTCCTCCCTCAGGCAGGGTGCCGGGAAGAGGTCTTCTGGTGCTCCCGATCTTGGAAGTGCGGCGGCGGCGGAACAGAGGAGAGATCGCGAAAAAGGGTTCCCGTCACGGGGGTTTCACGTCACGAGGATTATATGGGCGAGGGGGGCAGCCAGGGGGGCCACCAAGGGTCCAGGCGGCCCCCTGGCGCGGCCCCACCCTAGGGCGCGCCAGGAGGGCGCCTGGGGCCTTGGTGGGTCCCCTCTGCCCCCCCCCCCCCTCGGTGATTCCCGAAGCTTCTTCTACGCTGATTTTTTATTGGATTTTTCCCGAATTTTTGGAGACTTTTAATATGGGGGAAACCTAAAATAGAAAAACAGCAGAAAACATGAACTGGCACTGGGGTGCACTGAGTGAATAGGTTAGTCCAAATATGATCAAAAGTGTATGGAAGTTCATCACTATCATAGCAATATCACACAAAAGAGGCATGGAGCAAGCAAAAATTATAGATACGTTTTGGACGTATCAACATCCCCAAGCTTAATTCCTGCTCGTCCTCGAGTAGGTAAATGATAAAAGCATAATTTCTGTGGTGACATGCTAACAACGATATAAGAACTTTTAAGTAAAGCAACCAAGGCATTTAATCCAATTCAAGTCATAACAAGCAAGAGTCTATATTTAGCATTGAAATAAGCAACATAAGAACATAAAGGTGCAAGAGCTCTCGTTTTCCGTGACTCGAATGTCTCCAAATGGTGTTTGCGTGCAAGAAAGGGGATAGGGATATACGAGAAAAATTATATTTTTGTTGAGAACTCAATCTACTAAAGTTTCACACTTGGTCTTCTTTGGAATCTTATCTTGACTCATCCCCAGACCACTAGCCAGGTACAAGTGAAAATGATCCACTCCTTTTCGACATTTTGAGCACTCATGAAATGGATGAGCGTAAGCAAGAAAGTTGACACTTAAGATGGCAAAGAGAGAATATGGTGGAGGAGGAAGACAAAAAGGGTGTGAAAGGCTTACATCAATGAGGACAATCATAGGCGAGAGAAAGCCAAATGATAGATATGATGTGAGGAGTAGGGATTGACATGAAACGGATGCACTTATGAGCTAAAGTAAGCTCTCCAATGGAACTAGTGGGTGATACGTCCCAAACGTATCTATAATTTTTGCTTGCTCCATGCATGTTTTGTGTGACTTTTCCATGTTTTTCTTGAACTTTCATACACTTTTGAGCATATTTGGACTAATCTATTAACCTAGTGCACCCAGCTGCCAGTTGTTGTTTTCTGCTGTTTTTGTATTTCATGTTTTTCGGACATTAAAAGTGCTCCAAAAAATCCGGAAAAATCAGGTAAAAAATCAGCGACACGGAAGCTTCCGGAATCACCAAGGTAGCGGAGGGGGCCACCACCAGGATACCAGGAGGGTCCTTGGCGCGGCCCCACCCTAGGCCGCGCCAGGAGGCCTCTTGGCTGCCTGGTGGGTCCCCTCGACACCCCCCTCCACCTATATTTAGCCCTCGGGGTGGAAACCCCAAATATCGATCTCTTTTCCGCGAACTCGCCTCTGTACCGCCGCCGTCGCCGTTTCAAGATCGGGGATGCCTGGAGAAGCTGCCCCGGCACCCTGACGGGAGGAGGAACCCCCTCCGGGAGACCATCCATAGCCATGGACGCCTCCCGGATGTGCCATGAGTAGTCCCCCTTGGACCATGGGTCCGTGACCAGTAGCTATGTGATGTACCTCTCCCCTCTTTGTGCTTCCACTTTTGAGACCTCGTGAGCTACCTCACATGATCGAGGCACTTTTGTAATTTCTGCTGTTGCTATGCTGAGTTTGCTGGGATCTGATGGATTATGAGACTATGTTCAGATTGTGATGAGTAATATATTTGGTTCTTCTCTTTTATATTTTGTTCTTGAGTAAATTGTTGCGTGTTCTCCGTTGCAGTATTTTTCTTTGGCCAAGTAGTTTGCTTGCAACTCCAAGAGGGAGTGTTATGCTTGATTGTGGGTTCAGCCCCCTGATGTCTAGCTTGAGTGACAGAAACATGAGACTAGGGGATGTGTTGTTGCCACCAGGGATAAAACAATGGTGCTTGTACCTGCGGGTGCAAGGATTGTTTACTTTACGCAAAGTTCTTTTAATGCAGTTGTCTGTTGCTTTGAGTTTACACTTTGGGAGGGATTCGCAACTTAATACCGGCGAGATGTTCTGGATAGATATCTCAAGGTGGATGATTCGTAGTAGATGCAGTTGGATTTTGGTCTACTTACCTTGGCGTACTTCCCATTGCTTTTGAGCCCTTCCTTTCTTTGCAGCATAGTTAGCATTGCGGTGCCTTCATAATCCTGTCAATTGCCCAGCTGTGATTTGTTTACCTCGCTAGCACTTTTATCGTCTTTTGGGAGAGAGACATCACTAGTGAAAATCACGGGACCCCGGTCCATCTTCACATTATTGTTTACACCCTTAGTTTACTTTCAGTCTTTACTTTCAGTTCCACTTTTATCTCTTGCGTTGATCCTTTGTAAACAGCAAGGCCGGAGGAATTGACAACTCCTCTGTACTCGTTGGGAGCAAAGTTATTTGTATCTGTGTGCAGGTCCACGTCAAGCGCCGTGACACCTACTTCTATCTCTTGGAGTCCTACTGGTTCGATACTCAACCTTAGCATCTTTTCTAAGGGAAACTTGCTGCTACACTGCATCTCACCTTCCACTTGGGGTAACCAACGAGGAGAGTTGCCACTCTGTATCAAGCGAATTTCTGGCGCCGTTGCCTGGGATTCAAGGAGCTACAAGTAGACTGGTCCCGTCAACTCTCTAGCCAGAAAGCGAATTTCTGGCGCCGTTGCCCGGGACTCCACTCTTCAAGACAGGGGAGTTGCACACTATCTTTTATCTTTGCTTTTTAGTCTTGTTTGTTTACCTTTCTATTTTTATCTTCGTGTCCTTTATCAAAAATCCAAAAAAAATTATGTCTAGTTCCTTACTTGCCAATCAATGTCTGACTTCTTTGAAACCAGATCTTATTGGCATGGAGGATTCACCGAGGATCAACAAAAGTGGTACAAGGAACACCGCTTGTCTCAAAAGGGGATACACTTATGGAAACAAATACACCAGTTGTATGAGTATGCTAGAAACTTGTGCTCAATATATAATATATCTTTCTGCAGGGATGAATCTTGTTGCTTTATGAGGCACAAACACCTTGCTTTCCAATGTGAGTACAATGATGATGAAACCTTAGCTTCTTATGCTAAGGTTTATTATGATTTTGATGATGCAGAGCAAATAGAAGAATTTTTTGCTTATAAGGGTGCCTATGAAATTACTTCTCTTATTAAAAATATTGATGATGCCCCTTAAAAATCTGAGAGTCTTGCTATATTAACTATTGTTTGGAAAATTATGATGCAAATTATTATATTACTGATCATCTTTAGAGAATCTCTCCCCCAAAGGAAGAGATTAATGTTTTACAGGACTCTATGGAAGAAGAAATTGTTGAACCTGAAAGCCCCTTGGATGAAAAAGAGGAGGAGAGTGACGAACAAAAGGAGGAAGAATGGTGCCATCCATGTCTACCTTCTAATGAGAGTAACTCTTTGACTCTTACCTTATATGAATGTTATGATCCTATGGATTCTTTTGAAATATCCCTTTTTGATGAAGTTGATGCCTTATATACTTTTGGCCAAGATGCCACTATGGATGATGCTTACGAAGATGAACTTGCTATAGTTCCTTACGTTAAGCATGATTTTTTTGCTATTGCACCCACACTTGATTGTCCTATTATCCTTTTAAAATCTCCAACTCATATTCCGGAGAATTGTGCTCTTATCAAGGCTCAATGTGATGGGTTGCATTTATCTTATAATCCTAAAGACCGTGTTGAAAACTATACACGTGTTCTTGTAGATCATGAACAACATGCTTTATGTGATAGTTATATTCTTTATGTTGTTCATGATGCTACTGAAAATTATTTTGAGAGAGGAAAATTTGGTTGTAGAAACTTGCATGTTACAAAAACACCTCTCTTTATGATGAAAGTCTTTAAGTTGTTCTTCTTGCACCTTCATATGCTTGTTACTTTGTTCTTTCATGATTTATTTCTTTACAAGGTTCCCATGCATAGGAAGTGGGTTAGGCTTAAATGTGTTTCATGTTTTCTTCTTGATGCTCTATTTTGCTTCAAATCCTTATTCTTACGTGAGCATCTTTTATAATCTTCATGCCTAGCTTAAAGGCATAAAAGAAAACGATTTCGGGAGGCAGCCCGCAACGAATTTAGGATTTACTTTTTGTTTTTTTTTATGTTTTTAGTGGTCTTGATGATTGTTACTACTGTAGCAACATCATTGTATCTTTACGTTTCAAGCTTTGTGCCTTTTATAGCCTCATACGACAAAGGAAGTGAAAGTTGTGACATGCTGTCCACAAAACAGATTCTGTCCTTGTGACTAGAAAAATCAGAGAAAAATCCCAGTTCATCTTTTTGAGCTGAATTGCTTACACAACGTGCTCTATACAATTACGAAACTTTCGTATGTTCTGAGTTTTTTGATTTGAGTTGTAGAAGTACCCCCAAAAAATTCTTTACTACCTGCTGGTCTGTTTTTCACAGATTCTGTCCTGTTTTGCCTTTTCTTCGTTTTGCAAACCTTAAGCTTGCTTTTTCTTTGCAAAAATCTTTTGGCACTCTTGAGAAACAGTAGATCTTCAAGATTATCTTTATTTTCAGTAGAGGAAAATTATTTTAGTAGGGCACTAACCTCTCTAATCAGTCTACAATGAGTTATGTATGAAGGGAGTTTTCAAGTGTGCGATGGAAGATGATGAAAGAAGATCTTGGAGTGTCAAACGCTCAAGCTTGGGGATTCCTATGTGCACCCCCAATAAATATTCAAGGAGACTCAAGCGTCTAAGCTTGGGTATGCCCCCGTGCATCCCCTTCTTCATCAACAATCATCAGTTCGTCCCTCGTTGCATTATATTTTTATCACTTCATGCGTTATGTGCTATGCTTGGAGCGTCTCGCTATTTACTTTTCTAGGTTTGTTTTTTCTTTGTTTGCTGTAGTAACAAGTTAAACCCCAGCTTACTCTTTTGTGTGGGAGAGATACACGCTCCTCTTGAACTAGAACTCCTCATAGGATTTGCATGCTTATTCTTTTAGCTGTGAGTTGTTCTTTTTCTTTTCTTAGTTGCTGCTCTGTTTAGTTGTAGTGCTTTAGTTTTTCTAGAGATTTTCTTTTGTTTTAGGTTGAACTTTCTATAGGTTGCATGTTTTATCTTGTTAGAGAGTTTGCCTGTTGCACTGAGTTTTGTGTCTTGACTAGAAGTAGGTAGTTAAATTTGATGTTCTCTTTGTAGTAGTAACTTGCAATAGTTTTGAGGTATTGACTAGAGTAATGTTTGAACTTTTGGTGTCAAGATCTCGAGCCTATTAGTGATAGATGTCGTATTTTGGGCAATCCGTGTGTAGAAAACCAAAAACCCCTGTTGAGAACTCTAGCTACTAGATGGATCACTAACCGCTGGAGGGTTCGAATATTAGAGTACACTCACGTACCATAAGTCGAGGATGCGCAAGGATAACCAAACCCCCATACACTCCTCCTCGGGGTACTTGTCTCTTTGTGAACCTCCTAATTAGATTGAGAGTTACCGATAATAAGTGCATGAGTTCTTCGGACTAATGTGAGTATTCGAAAGTTGACACTTCCACACACCTATACTTTTTCTAGCCTCTTCGGTACCGTGCATTGCCCTTTATCACCTTGAGAGTTGGCGCATACTTCGCCGGTGCATCCAGAACCTTGGCACGATACGCTCTGTCATCATAAGCCTCCTTATATCTTTCCTCAAAACAGCCACCATACCTACCTACAAGGCATTTCCATAGCCTTTCCTAGATACATTGACATGCAACATCCACCTTCTAATGACTTGATCTTCATGGCATACATGCTACTTGCTTGATCGATGAGCCGCATGCTAGTTGGGCCTTGCCCTAATCATTGCTACATGACGCGCTAGTATCATTGCATATCCTGCTATCCTGGCAGAGGCATACATTTGCATCATGATAGTTATATCTTCTTTATGTGAGTACCTTTGTAAAGTGTGAAAGATCTCCTATATTCTTGTAAAATATAGAGTGTTTCCCCTAAAGTGAGGAAAAGATCCCAAAGAGGACAAAATCAAAAGATCCCAAAGAGGACAAATGAGAGTTAAATAGAAAGAGCAATTGAGGCCACCAAAAAAATACAAAAAAATAGAAAAAAGAGAAAAAGGAAAAATAAAAAGAGAGAAGGGGGCACACTACTATTCCTTTTGAGATATCCACACTAGTACTTCATCCTCTATCCCTTTTACTCCATAGAGATCATCATCATGCATATCGCTATGTGGGGACCTTCACACTATAGAACTTGGCTTGTATATTCCAATGATGAGCCTCCTCAAACGAGCTCTAGGTCTTCTTGGGCAAGCAAGTTAGATGCACGCCCACTAGTTTCCTTGGAGAACTTTTACCTCACATGTGCATCCGTTGCATGGAAATCCCTTCTCCTCACATCATATCTATCATTTGGCCTTCTCTCGCCTATGATTGTCCTCATTGATATGAGCCTTTCACACCTTTTTGTCTTCCTCCTCCACCTTCTTTCTGTTTTGCCTTTTAGGTGTCAACTTTCTTGCTCACGCTCATCCATTGCATGAGTGCTCAAAATATCGAAAGGGAGTGGATCAGTTTGACTTGTACCTAGCTAGTGGTCTGGGGACGAGTCAAGATAAGAATCCAAAGGAGATCAAGTGTGAAACTTTAGTAGATAGTTGTTCTCAACAACCTTTTTCTCTCTTTTTCCGAGTCCCCTGCTTGCACGCAAACACCATCTGGAGACATTCGAGTCACGGACAGGGAGAGCTCTTGCACCTTTTGTTCTTTTGTTGCTTGTGTCAATGCTAATATAGACTCTTGCTTGTTAAGACTTGAATTGAATTGCATGCTTTAATTGCTTTACTAAAAAGTCCTTATATGGTTGTGTGGCATGTCACCACAGAAATTATGCTTGTTATCATTTACCTACTCGAGGACGAGCAGGAATTAAGCTTGGGGATGTTGATACGTCCCAAACGTATCTATAATTTCTGCTTGCTCCATGCATGATTTGTGTGACTCTGCCATGTTTTGCTTGGACTTTCATACACTTTTGAGCATATTTGGACTAATCTATTAACCCAATGCACCCAGCTGCCAGTTGTTGTTTTCTGCTGTTTTTGTATTTCAGGTTTTCCAGCCATTAAAAGTGCTCCAAAAAATCCGAAAAAATCAGATAAAAAATCAGCGACCCGGAAGCTTCCGGAATCACCAAGGCCTCCTGGCTGCCTGGTGGGTCCCCTCGACACCCCCTTCGCCTATATTTAGCCCTCGGGGTGGAAACCCCTAATATCGATCTCTTTTCCGCGAACTCGCCTCTGTACCGCCGCCGCTGCCGTTTTAAGATCGGGGTTGCCTGGAGAAGCTGCCCCGGCACCCTGCCGGGAGGAGGAAACCCCTCCGGGAGACCATCCATAGCCATGGACGCCTCCGGGATGTGCTGTGAGTAGTCCCCCTTGGACCATGGGTCCGTGACCAGTAGCTATGTGATGTACCTCTCCCCTCTTTGTGCTTCCACTTTCGAGACCTCGTGAGCTGCCTCACATGATCGGGGCACTTTTGTAATTTCTGTTGTTGCTATGCTGAGTTTGCTGGGATCTGATGGATTATGGGACTATGTTCAGATTGTGATGAGTAATATATTTGGTTCTTCTCTTTTATATTTTGTTCTTGAGTAAATTCTTGCATGTTCTCCGTTGCAGTATTTTGCTTTGGCCAAGTAGTTCGCTTGCAACTCCAAGAGGGAGCGTTATGCTTGATTGTGGGTTCAGCCCCCTGATGTCTAGCTTGAGTGACAGAAACATGAGACTAGGGGATGTGTTGTTGCCACCAGGGATAAAACAACGGTGCTTGTACCCGCGGGTGCAAGGATTGTTTACTTTACGCAAAGTTCTTTTAATGCAGTTGTATGTTGCTTTGAGTTTACACTTTGGGTGGGATTCGCAACTTAATACCAGCGAGATGTTGATAGATATCTCAAGGTGGATGATTCGTAGTAGATGTAGTTGGATTTCGGTCTACTTACCTTGTGATACGTCCAAAACGTATCTATAATTTCTGCTTGCTCAATGCATGTTTTGTGTGACTTTGCCATGTTTTGCTTGAACTTTCATACACTTTTGAGCATATTTGGAATAATCTATTAACCCAGAGTACCCAGTTGCTAGTTCCTGTTTTCTGCTGTTTTTGTATTTCAGGTTTTTCCAATAATTAAAGTGCCCAATAAATCCCGGAAAAATTATATAAAAAATCAGCGTCCCGGAAGCTTCCGGAATAACCAAGACATGGCAGGAGGGCCACCACCATGGGCCCAGGAGTGTGCCTGGCGCGGCCCCACCCTAGGCCGCGCCACCTGCCCTCCTGGCTTCCCTGTGGCCCCCCTGGTGCCCCCCTTTGGCCCTATTTTTACCCCCGCGGAGGAAACCCTGATTCCAGACCCCTTTTCTCCAGAAGCAATTCCGATCTCCGCCGCCATCGCCATCAAGTTTTGGGGGGGCAGAATTCCTGTGTCGGCACCCTGCCGGGACGGGGAAGTGCCCCCGGATTCATCTCCATCGACGTTGCTTCCTCCCTCGATGAAGCGGGAGTAGTTCCTCCTCGGGGCTGAGGTTTCTACCAGTAGCTATGTGTTCTTCTCTCTCTCCCATGATGTGATCTTCGTTGTGCTCATAGGCTATGTTAATCTAGGGTGACCCCATGATATTTCCCCTTCCTCTATGTATTCTATTGATGTACTCAATTGATCTTATCTAGTACAATCCCCGAGACCAAGGTGACAGCGGTCTATTGGACATGGGTTAGAATAATATTATCATGAGTGATTTCCTCTTTTGTGTGTGGATTGAAGTTTGAGAGTCTCTTGGTGCTTGTCTTTGACAATCCTTTAGATATGTTGTGGTGATTGTGGTGCTCTCTTTGGATAGCCGCGGTGACATTGGGAAATCCATAGATGAGAACTACGAACTCTGAGGTGTGCTTTTGTAGCCCTACACAATTCTCGTCCTCTCTTGACCACAAAGGAATGACCTCCGAGTACGTCTCCATTGCATGTTTTATGGGAAATATCATGTGATTAGACTATGTTAATGTTGTTGGGAGTTGCCACTAGTGAAAGTATGAAGCCTAGGCCTTGTTTCCATCATTGTTACACCGTTTGCACTCACTTTTTTTACATGTTTGCTTGCTGCACTTTTTATTACAGATTTATATTACTTAGTTTTGCCACACCTATCACCTATATTTTACCATCTCTTCGCCGAACTAGTGCACCTATACAACTCCTAGTTGTATTAGGTGTGTTGGGGACACAAGAGACTTCTTGTATCTTAATTGCAGGGTTCCTTGAGAGAGATCATCTTCAACCTCTACTTCCCTGAGTTCCATAAACCTTAGGTCATCCACTTGAGGGAAATTGCTGCTGTCCTACAAACCTCTTCGCTTGGAGGCCCAACATAGTCTACAAGAATAGAAGTGTGCGTAGACATCAAGCTATTTCTGGCACCGTTGCCGGGGAAGTAAGGTTTGAAGGTATATCTTTAGATTCTGCAATTAAATCTTTTCATTTCTTGTTTTTATTTTCATTAGTTAGGCTTATGGAAAACTGCAATATTAGTTCGCTGCTTCGGGGAGGCCGCTTTACCACACCCGTGGTAGAGAAGTATCCTCCACCTAATGAATGTATCCCATTCAAAATACCACTTGTGATGATTGAAAAGGTTATGAATGATCATTATGCAGGGGATGGAACAGTCCATCCTAGTGTTCATCTGTTGAAACTTACAGAACTTTGTGAGTTATTTAAGATTTCAGGTTTGACAAGAGATGAAGTCATGAGGAAATTATTTGCCTTGACACTTAAAGGAAAAGCATTGGAATGGTATAGGCTACTACATTATTCTCACCTGCTGGATTGGGAAGAGATCCAGTCTCTCTTTTACTCCAAGTTTTATCCTCTTCATGAAGTCCATGAGAACAGGAATTATGTTTATAATTTCTATCCTCATGACGGAGAGAGCATAGCTCAAGCTTGGGGGAGACTGAAAACTTTGATGCTAAAATGTCCTAACCATGGGGTCCCCAAAGATATGATTATTACTGATTTCTATGCAAGGCTATCTCGACAGGATAAAGACTTGCTCGATGCTTCCTCGATGGGTTCTTTCACAAAAGAAAAGATTGATGCTAAATGGGAGCTCCTTGAAAGAATCCAACACAATACTGAAGATTGGGAGATCGACAAAGGTGAAGAGTCAGGTATAATTTATGAGTATGATTGCATTAAGTCCTTTGTTGAAACTGCAAATCTTAATAAGTTTAGTGCTAAGTTTGGGCTTGATTCTCAACTCCTTGTTGATTTCCTCAAATATTTTGCTTCACATCTTAATATGCCTAAGGAGAATTGGATCAAGCATCATGAACCTTTTAAAGAGATTTGCAAAGAAAATGAAATTGTTAATGATGATTGCAACATGCATGATCCAATTCCTGAAAATGAAGTTTTATATAAGCATGTTAATTTTTGTGGAGTGGATAGACCTTCTGAAAGGCCTATGGTTGAAGAAGAGAAGTATTGTAAGCAACATAAGCATGAAAGAACAATCACTTGGGTTAGAGATTTAAATGAAATTGCTAGAGAATTGTGTGACCTTTATCCTTTTACTTGTGAACTTTGCTGCATAAAGGGTCACTTCAATTTTCAGTGCATGTACTTTCAAAACATAATTGTTAGCCAGTTATGTGATGACATGATCACCCCTGATCTTTATGATGAACTTATGTTATTTTTTATGTGTGAAGAGTTATCAGAAAAGACTTCTTGGCTAGATGTTCATGCTTTGGGAATAAATAACACTTTGCATAATTGCCATCTCTATTGTGTTGTTAATTTCCATGATAATGATTACATAAAAAATATTAGAAAGGAGGGAACTTTACCAAAGTATAAAAATGTCTCTTATGTTTCTACTAATAAAAAGGAGAGTTTCTCCCAAGTTTCCCCTATTGTTTCTAATGATAAACCAGGATATGTGGAGAAGCTTTCTCTCCAACCACTCCTTCCTAAGGTGAAGAAGAAGAAGAAAAAGAAGAGGAGGAGGAAGAGGAGCAAGAAGGAAGAAGAATGGGTAACAGCCTGGCCTGAGCATATTCCACGCATCAATTTTATCCTAACGGACAAAAAAATTTGGAGGACGGTGAGCTTGATTGCATTCATTACTATCCTGATGTTAAGTCCGTAGGCACTATTGAAGATGATTTTGATTATGATATGCATGTTACTTTTTGTGATTGGGAAAATGATGATAATGCTACTTATGATCTTGAAAATCTTTTTGGTACCCACTCTGAGAGTCATGATATCGAAAGCTCTAAGCTTGGGGATGATAGGATTGCAAGTCCTTTACCCATTAGTGATGTGGTAATTGATAATTCTTTTGCTAGTAAGAATAAAGACAACATGTTTACAAATATAGTTGCTAGCAATGATAATGCTCTTCTCTACTATGATGATGTTATAACTCATATATTTAGTGATTATAAAGGTACCTATGACATAAGGAGAAATTATCCTTATGAAACTTGTCATAATCATGGAGGGAATTACTCCCTTGTTGAACACCATCTTCCTAATACACAATTAATCTATAGTGTTCAAGTTGTTTATGATAGTCCCACTCCCACTATTACCAATGAGAAAGATTATGCTTATGTGGAGAGTAAGAGTACCCTTTTGCATGTGGATCATGATAACAATGCTTTATGTGATAATTATATTGTTGAGTTTATCCATGATCCCACTGAAAATTATTATGAGAGGGGAACATATGCTTATAGATATTTCAATAATATCAAGTTCCCTCTCTTTATGTTGAAGGTTTTGAAGTTGCACTTATTTTGGCTTCCTATGCTAATATCTTTATGCTTCCATGAGTTATTTCTCTACAAGATCCCTTTGCATAGGAAGCATGTTAGACTTAAATGTGTTTGTTATTTGCTTCTTGATGCTCACTTTTGTTCTTCAACTCTTATTCCTTATTCCTATGAGAGCATCATTAAAATCTTAAGCCTATCTTTATGGCTATAAAGAAAGAGCTCTAGGGAGACAACCCTTGTTATCTTTAGTTTGAGTTTTTACTTTCAGTTTTTAGTGGTCTTGATGATTGTTACTACTGTAGGAACATCATTGTATCTTTATGTAAGTGCATCAAGTGCCCTCCCCTTGAGGTTTTGGAGTTTGATGACAAAACGGTTAAGGGACTGATGTGTTTGTGAGTATACACAGGAGAACAGTCCCTGATGTGGTGTTTAACCACCAATGTCGACCCCCCAAAATGTTGAGGAACATTGGAGAAATCGGTGCGTTTCCTGAAGAATGAAGTTGCGCGAAATCCTGAGGAATCAGGATCCTGAAGCGTTCGGTTGAAGCTGAAGCTGAGGACGATCCTGAGGACGTTCGCGCTGAAGACGAAGTTGAAGCATAGTCTTCGCTAAGACTTTTTATACTTCTTGAGTCGTAGGAAAACACCGCACTGTTAGTGGGGTTTAAGAAAACAAGTTCCGAAGTTCTGAGGAAGTGCTCAATTAGGAATCCTGAAGAAAAACCCTGAGGAAATCTCCTGCAGTAGAAGTTCAGTTCCTCGGGTGTCTCAGACCTTGTTCTTCAGGACACTGAGGAATCTGTCTTCGGTTGAGGAGTCTGGAGACTGCGAGTGCAGTTCTCCTGAAGAGAGAGTTATCTCCTGCAGTAGAAGTTCAGTCCTTATGTGTCTGAGACGTTGTTCTTCAGGACACTGAGGTAACTAACTTCGGTTGAGGAGTCTGGAGAGAGAATAGTTTGACCGTGCCACGTGTTACGTGGTGAGAGGCTAGAACTGGTCTAGCAACGGTCATTTCCGAGGGCATGAGAGTAATTGCATGCATGGGCATTTATGTCCTTTCACCTCGGGTTGCTCCGCGGCTATAAATAGCCACCCCCAGCCCCATTTGTGGGTTGGCTGCTCCGAGAGAAAAACTGACACTTGTCATTTGAGAGCAACCCACCTCTGAGGAAACTGAAGAACCTATGTGAGGAAAACCACCAGCCTGAGTAGTTGAGAATTTCTGAGGAAGTCGGTTCGAGTGATCCGAAGCTTTTTACTCTTGAAGACTGTGATCTTCCAGCCGGTGTAGAAGTCTTCAGTCTCAGGAAGTCAAGATGCAATTGTGACTTCCCGGAGTGACTGAGTCTGTGAAGGTTTCGGGAGTCTACCTTGAAGACTCACCTGAGTTATTGGACGGAGTCTGAGGACTTTAGTTCAAGGAGAACAAGGTGAAGACTATGTCTTCTGAGTTGAATCTCAGCCTCTCCAACCAGACGTAGAGTTGTCACAGCAACTTGAACTGGTCCACCAAATCAATGTCTTCAATCTCTGGTGCTATCTCCTCAACCTCTTAAGCTTCAGTATTTGCTATGTTGACTTCTTATGCTTCAGCTATCCCTCCGCTCTTTGTCTTCATACTATGCATCTGAAGCACTTATGCGTATCTGAATTGATTTATTTCTGTTTCATTATGATGAGCTGCCCTAATGATTACATTCTGTGAAGTTTTATTTCTTCATCATTTTGGTTACTTCTTCAGCTTCATGATTGCCTCAGTCCTGAAGAAAACTAAAATCTGGTAGTAAAATTGAAAATCTCCCATTCACCCCCCCTCTGGTCGACATATTGCACTTTCAATTGGTAACAGAGCAAGGTACTCCCTTGTTCTGTGTGATTCGGTTTAACCACCTGGAGTTTTAGTTATGTCGACCTCAGGTACAATGAGTGTTGCCTCAAACTGCCCTATCTTCGACGAGACAGACTATCATACTGGAAGAACAAGATGAGGATGCATCTTGAAGCCATTGACAAGGATCTCTGGGATATTGTTGATCAAGGCATTCCTGAAGAAAATTTGATGACTGCTCCTAAAGTTGTCAAGAAGAACTGGCAGCTTGATGCAAAAGCTCGAAGCATCATTGGTGGTCATCTCAACAAGGCCCAGTTCAACCGTATCAGTGGTCTGGATACTGCAAAGAAGATATGGACAAGACTGTCTAAAGTCAATGAAGGAGTCTCTGCTCAACGAGACTCACAGGTTGATACACTCCGCAGTCTCTTCAACAGGTTCAAGAGGCTGGACAATGAGCACGTTCAACAAACCTTTGACAGACTCACTGACATATCCAATGAACTTCAAGCATTAGGTGCCGCTGATATCACAGACCATGAAGTTGTGAAGAAACTACTGAGGTCACTGGATGACTCATTTGAGTTCCTATCGCTGCTGATTCAAGAAAGGCCTGACTTCAAGACTCTGGATCCAGCGGACATTCTCGAGCGCCTCAATGCTCATGAACTGAAGCTCTCTGAAAAATGAGATTTATACAGCACCACGCCTAAAGTCCGCGCGCTAAAAGCTAGAGCACGAAGAGTGTCCTCTGATGAAGAGTCTGAGGCTGATACTGATAATCCTGAAATTCTCAGCCGTGAACTTGCTCTCCTCACCATAAAGTTCCAGAGATTCACGCAGAAGAATCGCTTCGGAAATTCCTCAATAAAAAGCAAAGATGATGACTCTGTCGAAGCAAGAAAGAGAGTCTGCCACAAGTGTAAGAAACCTGGGCATTACATCGCTGAGTGTCCTTTATGGGAAAAGGAAGCTAGACTGAAGAATAAGGAGAAGAAGAAGAAGAAGAAGAAAGGGAAAGATGACAGTTCTGATGAAAAGACAAAGAATAAATCCTCAAGATCCTCAAAGTCTGCTGGATACAGGAACAGTAGTTCCCGTAAGGCTCGCGCATATCTTGGCAAAGAATTGGACTCGGAAGAATCTGGTTCCAACCCTGATGCTGAGGAAGAAGAATCTGAGGGTGTGGCCGGTCTAGCTCTTGCCACGACGCTTGTCTCAAAGTCAATCTTCAGCACTGAGGAATCTGGTCTATCATATGTTGATGATGAAGCGGAAGACACAATTCCTGCCTTTTGCTTCATGGCCAAGTCCTCCAAGGTATCTTCTTACTCATCATCAGATGAACCCTCTGATGAAGAACCTGATGAAAACTATGCTAAACTTGCTAAACTTGCATCTAAGCAACAACATGCACTTGAAAAGACTCAGATCTCACTAAACAAAAGTGATGAGATGTTGGTTGAGGAAATGACGAAGACTCAAAAGTTGACTGAAGAATCAAACAATCTTCAGTCAAAGTTTGATGACTTGTTCAATCGTCATGAGGCACTCCTTACCGATCATGAAAAGCTGTCTCATGAGTTCCTCATGAGGAAACAAGAACTTGAACGTGTAAGGATGGCTCATGACGATCTAAGGAAAGAAAATGATTCACTCCTCTCCCAACAGATCATCATGCCACAAGAAGGATTTAATCCTCCCTGTTTAAAATGCATTGAACATGATCGTATCATCTCTGTGTCTAGTTCCTCAATGTCTTCAGACTCTGTTATTTCTATTGCCTCTGTGGTATCTAACCCCTCATCTGAGGATACCATAGACATTACTGAATAAAATGCTAGGTTGAAGAGTCTACTGGAAACAGGCATGTTCAAGTGTCTAAAAGGACATCAGACCCTTTGTGACATCCTCAAGAAACAGATCCTCAACAGAAACCCGAGGAAAGAAGGTTTCGCATTCACTCGGAAACTCAACCCCGATGGGTCTTACTGGAAACCTGAACAATATCCATAAACCACTTGGGTTCGGGCAAAGATGCCCCCTCCTGATCCCTATACCTTATCTGGTTATGATATTGTTTCTTCAGATGTGATGATTGAGTCATTTGACTCAAACTATAAACTGTTTAAGAATGGTAATGGTGAAGTATTTGCCAGATACATCGGAACTAACTGTAGGAACGGTCCTCCAGTCAAGCAGATCTGGGTTCCGAAGGACCTCATCACTAACCTTCCTGTGAATGCAGATGCAAATGAGCTGAGGAGATCATCTGAGGACAATACCTCAAAGGAAATGATTATAATCATGTATCTGCTAACCATTTTGTTCACAGGGAAGCTCCACATAAGAATGCTTATTCATTTGTTTATCCTGATGCTACCATCTCACACCCCATTATGTCTCATCACCCTCATCAATCCTCATGTGCCTCAAGACCACCCATAAAGATGTGGGTGGTTAAGAACTAATCATCCTTGCAGGGACATGTCCTGAGGCAATTACAATTTCTGTAGATCATATGCCCAGGACAACAACATTTGAGTCACTTGAAGGATAATTATATTGTTTGGTTTCATAGAATCAATCCTGAGGAACATCCTGAGGAAATAATTCTGAGGAACCTTAAATTCCTCAAACTGAGACTGGCTCATAACTTGCTGTATGAGATACTAATTCATTTGCAGGGAAAGACTGAATGGGTGATGGACAGTGGATGCACAAATCACATGACTGGTGACAGAAATCTTCTTATGGAATCATCACTAAGTCCTTCTTCAAAGAAAACCATCACCTTCGCTGATAAAGGTAAAAGTAAGGTATTGGGTCTCGGCAGAGTGGCTATCTCTCGAGACCAACACATTGATAAAGTCATGCTTGTTGAATCCCTTGGATACAACTTGATGTCTGTATCTATGTTGTGTGATCTTGATCTCGCTGTTCTCTTCGTAAAACATGGTTGTATTGTCTTCATGGTTTGCGATAACTCCGTTGTCTTCAGTGGGGTTAGGAAAGGTGACCTGTATATTGTAGATTTCTCTGAAGGTCCTCAGATCGCTACATGCCTCATGGCAAGAGCCTCAGAGTGCTGGCTATGGCATCGAAGACTCGGCCATGCTAGAATGAGAAATCTTCAGAAGCTGGTACTGAAGAAACATGTCCTCGGGATTGAGGAAATCAGATTCTCAAAGGATCGGCTCTGTGGTGCTTACGAAGCTGGAAAGATGACCAAGGCCAAGCACCCAGCGAAGACCATCATGACTACTACGATACCACTGGAATTTCTTCACATGGATCTATTCGGTCCTCCAAAGTATTCAAGCTTTGGAGGTAATATGTATGGTCTTGTTATTGTTGATGACTTCTCACGATACACTTGGGTGCATTTTCTTCTCTATAAGTCAGAAACCCCAGCAATCCTCAAGCACTTCACCCTGCGAGTCATGAACAACTACAACCTGAAGATCAAGCACATTCGAAGCGACAACGGCACTGAGTTCAAGAACTTCGGTGTGGAAGAATTCCTCGATGACTTGGGAATCACTCATGAATTCTCTGCTCCCTACACTCCTCAGCAAAATGGAGTTGTTGAGAGGAAGAATCGAACCCTCATTGAGATGGCTCGCACGATGCTGGCTGAGTACAATACTCCACTCAAGTGGTGGGCTGAAGCAATCAACACTGCATGCCACATCGTCAATCGAGTGTATCTTCATAAGTTCGTCAATAAAACATCATACGAGTTAATGGTCGGTAAGAAACCCAATGTAAGTTACTTCAAAGTATTCGGTGCACCCTGCTGGATTCTTGATCCTCATCATGAGTCCAAATTTGCACCCAAAGCATGTGAGGGCTTCATGCTTGGTTATGGTATCAACTCGCACACCTACAGAGTCTTCAATATTAGTCATTATAAAATTGTCGAAACTGTAGACGTGCGATTTGATGAATCTGATGGCTCCCAAAGAGAGCACCTGTCACATGATTTAGGTGAAGCACCACCTGAAGAACAGATCAAGAAGATGGGTGCTGGTGACATCATTCCTGTGGATCATCCTGAAGAAATCCACATACCTCCTGCTCCTGAAGAACATCCAAATCCTGATAACGATCCTGATCCTGAGGCTCCTGATACCCCTGAAGCTCCCGAAGCACCTAAAGCTGATGCAAATGAATCTGACACCAGTGACGAAGATGCGCCTCAAGATCATCCTCCTCGACTTCCTCGTGTGGAAAATGAAGTTCAAGTGGACAAAATCCTCACTGATGTCAACCTACCAGGTCCTCTTACTCGTGCAAGAGTAATCGTATAGCTAATTTTTGTGGGCATTTCTCGTTTGTATCAATTTCAGAGCCCACCAAAGTCACCGAGGCATTCCAAGAAGCGGAATGGATTCAGGAAATGCAAGACGAACTTCTTCAGTTTAAACTAAATGATGTTTGGGAACTTGTCAAACTTCCTAATCCTCGAGTTCACAATGTCATCGGCACGAAGTAGATCTACCGCAACAAACTCGATGAAGATGGACAAGTCATCAGAAACAAAGCTCGTCTCATAGCTCAAGGATATCCTCAAGTCGAGGGGATCGACTTCGGTGAAACCTTCGCTCCTGTTGCTAGACTTGAGTCCATTCGTATTATGCTTGCATTCGCTAACCATCATAATATCAAGTTATATCAAATGGATGTGAAAAGTGCTTTCCTCAATGGTAATATCGAGGAAGAAGTATATGTTGCTCAACCTCCAGGTTTTGAAGATGCAAAGAAACCTGATATGGTGTACAGATTGAAGAAAGCCCTCTATGGACTGCAGCAAGCCCCTCGGGCTTGGTATGACACACTAAGGGACTTCCTCATCAGCAAGGGCTTCAAATCTGGTTCCCTCGATCCAACTCTTTTCACAAAGCGATATGATGATGCATTATTTATATGTCAAATTTATGTTGATGACATAATATTTGGATGCACTAACAAGAAATACAGTGAAGAATTTGCATTCTTGATGAGTGAACAGTATCAGATGTCCATGATGGGCGAACTGAAGTTCTTCTTAGGGCTCCAAATTCTTCAACAACGCAACGGCATCTTCATCTCTCAGGAGAAGTACCTCAAGGAGTGCCTGATGAAATTTGGGATGCAAGACTGCAAGGGCATCAAGACACCGATGCCCACAAATGGACAACTTGTCCCTGATGAAAATGGCAAGGACTACGATCAAAAGGTATACCGCTCCATGATAGGTTCTCTGATATATCTATGTGCATCTAGGCCGGATATAATGTTGAGCGTTTGCATGTGTGCCCGATTCCAAGCGGCACCAAAGGAATCACATCACCAAGCGGTGAAACGAATTCTTCGATATTTGGCTCACACCCCGTCGCTAGGCTTATGGTATCCAAAAGGCACACAGCTGGATCTCGTCGGGTACTCAGACTCTGATTATGCTGGAGATCGAGTGGATCGGAAGTCTACCTCAGGAACATGTCATTTCCTCGGACGTTCTCTTGTGTGCTGGTCATCGAAGAAGCAGAACTGCGTCTCCCTCTCCACCGCTGAAGCTGAATACATTGCTGCTGGCGCTAGCTGCTCACAGCTTCTTTGGATGAAGCAAACTCTGAAGGACTACGGCATCAACTTGAAGAAAGTACCACTGCTATGTGACAATGAGAGCGCCATCAAGATCTCTCAGAATCCAGTACAGCACTCGAGGACGAAGCATATTGAGATTCGGTATCACTTTCTTCGGGATCATGTATTGAAGGAAGATATCGTCATCAGCCACGTGAAGACTGAAGACCAATTTGCTGATATATTCACTAAGCCTTTGGATGAGAAGAGATTTAGCACTCTGAGGTGTGAGCTAAATATCTTAGATTCCTCAAACGTCCAGTGAATGGACACACATCCTAACGCTTAAACAATATTGAAGAATCATGAGGAACTACCTTGCTAAGTGTGAAGAAATTAACGTGGAATTGACTCAAGATCCATACGAAAATTGTATGGTATCAAGTGTCTCATTCCCTATAAGGTGGGTAGCGCCACCGCCCAAACACCTCAGGATTTGTTGTTTCTCACCTTCCTCAGAATTTGAAGTCTTCATTACTGATGATTATCGTGTTTGTCCTCAACAGCGTTCACCTATAGTTATTGTTCTTCAACTTTTGCTTCTTCATCTAGGTGAACGTGATCGGACCCGTCCCTCTGTGCTCACTTATCTAATCTGTCTATCTCATATGCGTTCATCCGGAAATCATGTATTCCTTAGACTAAGACCATTTGTCTTCATCCTCATCCCATGTCCTCAAGTTCCTCAAATCACGGATTTTCTGTTACAACTGTATTCAATTTTTTGCGATTTTACCGCACGTCGTGATTATCCACCATTAAGATAGCCACTGAGGATCCCAACAATCCGAGGCAATCTCGTCCACAAATTTCGCAACCCCCTCAGCCTTTCACCCCTGTATAAATAGCCATCTACCCCCCCCCCCCGGTCATTTCCCCCACTGCTTCCCTCACTCTCGCGCCGCCGCCCTTGAGCTCCTCAAGCTTGTGCACTCACGTCGCCTGAGTTCGCCATCGCCGGAGACGAAGACTTGTTGTTCCTTAGTATTCGCCTCAAGTCTGGTATGCTTATTCCTCAGTGGATTATTCCTCAGTGTATTATTCCTCAGTATTGTTGTGTCCTCAAGCCAGTTAAATCCTCAACTGTACTGCTAGCTTTCTGAGACCTATACCTATGCCTCATTCCTTTGTTTTCCTCAGCCTATTCCTCATGAACGCATATAACCGTACCCCACTTCCCTCGCAACTTAATTTTGTCACAGGTACATGTCTGCTGAGGAATCGTATGGTTCTCATAGTCTCACTTCATTTGCAGCTCAGCTCGAACGTACAATTCCTCAGTCTCCTCAGCTGAAGAAAATGGCTCCTCGGCGCAAGCACACTGATACTGCTAGAGACCTACCTCCTGAGCTCTATGAGAAACTGAAGACTCCAGAACGTGAAACTGCTGATGATCGTAAGAAAAGGGTCCAGAAGATCACAAGAGAATGGGTCAAGCGTTGGGTGGCCTATCAATGGCTTAATCCTCAACATGAGGAGATGTTTGCAGTTAATCCGCCACTGAAGACCTTAGGTATCAAGGATCGACCTCCACCTGCACCAGGCGTCATTCCTGATCCCACAACAATGCACACTCCTGAAGACTTTCCTGTGGCATATGAGCAGTACCTCAAGCGCACTCGCAGCCGTGTCAAGAATCTTGTCCGTGACTTGACTGCTTCAATCCAGATTCCGCCTCAGGATCAGTCTCAACCCAGACAACAACCTCCGCCTCAGCACCGCAAAAAGGCTCCTGGCATGAAACCCTCCCAGAAGACCTCAGCCAAGCATCAAGTTGTTGGCTCCTCATGTCAACGCACGGATGGTGCTGCCCCCTCCTCAAGGATTCGCACTGATGAATCTGGTGCTCCTGAGGCCTCAACCACAATGCCTCAGTCTCAGTTGAAGACCAAAATTGTTCTTCAACGCGGCCCTCGCCCCTCACCAAAGAAAACTGCTATGCGTGGCGCCATTCATCATACTCCTCAATCCTCTGATGATGAAGATGAATTTGAGGATTTGGCCGGCTTCGTCACCAATGAAGCTGATAAGATTGAATATGTGCGTGCTGCGGCCAGACGCAAAGTTGAAGCAACAGGTTCAGAAATCCCGCTTCTCCTTGATCCCGAGAAGATCTTGGAGTACATTGAAATTTGGTCTGTCAAGCCTGACACTCCGCTTGATGATTTGGACATCCCTAAAGACATCAAGTTCTATGTTCAACAGTTCCTCATAAATGAGATTCATCAACGTGATCTTCAGAAACAGTTGAAGGCCAAACTAAAGAAAGTCCTCAGTGACTTCAAGAAGAAACCTATCATTGAAGTTACTCCTCAGGAGTTTACTGGGCATCAATGTGAAGTACAACGCCTCAACATTGAGTTCGCTACCAACCGTACTTACATTGGAAAATCCAAGGAACGGATCTCACAACAGATGGAAAAGTTGATGAAGCTTCGACAGCCTGCTTCCTCAGTACCCATTGATGCCTCTGCCAAAAGCCTCAAGCGCCTGCCGGAAGCCCAACCCTCAACTCCACCTGTTGCGAAGAAGCCTACTGTTGAGGACCCCATTGATGCTACGCCACTTTCCTCAGCTCCTCCGACAAAACAGGCCGCTGATACCACCACTCTTATTACTGATGCCTCAACTCCACCTCAAAATCCTCTGTGCAGTTTAATCGTCTTCACTCCACCCCCTGCTGCAACACCCATTGTTCCAACTCCACCGTCCCCACCACCACCAGTTATCACTGAGGTTGAAGACATGGACGTCGATATTATGGATGATGGAACTCCTCGCGTTCATGATGAGGACTATGGGCTGACAAACTCACCCACTCATACTGTCTTCTCACCTGAGCCTCACTCCAACACCGTGACCGAGGTGCTTCCTGATACTTCTCTACAGTCTGAAGATTCAGTTGGTGCATCGTCCTCAGCGTCTGATGCTGATGACCCTGAAGCCAGAAGTGCTCCCACAAATTCTGCTGCTGATACTGATGCTGCAGCAACCACTACAACTGATATTGATGTTGCTGAATCTACCACTGCTGATCCTTAGCCCGACCCACCAGCCGCTGAAACTGAAGCTGAAGCTGAGCAAAGCACAAATGCTCCTCCTGAAGCAGAAAACAGTACAAATGCTACTGCTGAAGCCTCAAAGGATGGCTCTGAAGACAAACAGGCCACATCACCTTGTCTTCCAAAGGACCTTGACACTTCTGTGCCTGTAGCATCTGTAGGGTTCCGCCTCAGCCTCAAGGCTCTCTTCAGATTGAAGTGCCTCAAGCGCCTTCACCACCTCAAGGCCCAGTTCAAGCTAGGTCCTTGTGTCCGAACCAGAAACAACCGTTCTTCCGTGATCTTGATGCTGATGATACCCCAAGCTTTGATGCTACTGATTTCTTCAATGCCATGAGTTTCTTCCAAGAAGGGATTCAAAATCCATATCATTCTGCTCCACCTCGAAAGCTGCTGAGGTTCTGGACTGCCACTCAGAAGAACTATTATGCTTCTGTGCTCTACAAGCAAAACAAACTGTTTCCTCATAAGCATATTCCTCTGATGGATATGGAAGCCCTTCCCTGCTTCAACAATGTGCTTCAGGATCTGCATCATGCCAAGCTGCTTCAGTTCTGCTCTGAATGCATCCACTGGAATGAAGAGCTTGTGCTTCAGTTTTATGCCACTCTGTATGTTTCAGGAGATCCTCTGGATATCAACACCTGGGTCCTCGACTGGATGACTGAGTATCATCATTACACCATCACTGTTTCTGAAGAAATGGACATTCTTGAGTTGCCTCAGTGCACTTCCCCAGCTGCTTGCTCCTATGGGTCTCAACTTCTTCGAGATGACCTGATGAACATGCTCATGAAGCCTCAGGCCCCTGAAGCCCCAGCTCGCACAAAGTTTCCAGTTTCTGAGCTTCTGTATCTACCAAGTACATTGTATCGGATTCTGGCGAAGACCTTTTGTCCCATTAAAGGCTATGAATCCACTGCTGAAGAAGTCATTGGCATCATGAAGAACATACTCCACAACCTCTGCATGTCTGGGCCAATCAACGTTCCTGACTTCTTCTTCAGAACTCTGGTTGATGCAGCACAAAATCCTCATATCCTGAAGCCATACGCGCCATGAATCATGAAGCTCATCCGAGCCACGACTGGTATTGATTTTCAACCGGATCACCCGAATCATAGGACATATATACCGCCTGTCGAAGTGCTTCAGCATACGATTGCTTCAAATAACAAGGGCAAAGGCATATTCTATGAAGAAGTTCTCCCGACCAATTCCCTTGGTGGAAATATTCGTCATCCTCAGTCTCGAACTACTGATGAAACAAGAACTCATGCCTCAACTGAGGATACAACTCAGGCTCCAGTGATGACTGACCGAGAGCTTCTGATTAGTCTTCATCAGAAGGTTGACTGAAATCATGATTGGGTGAAGCGTCAGTTTACTGAAATCCTCAGCTACATGTCTCGGACGCATTCTTCAGTGAAGAAAGTGCATCAGTATGCTCATCATACATATCAACATCTTGATGCCTTGATGAGAGAAGTAATCACCCCTGAAGACCTTGCAAAATTGGAGCTTCAAAAGCCTCCGATTCCTGCAATCAGACCTCCAAGGCAATTCAGACGCTGCACAACTCCTCCTCCGGCCATGGATTCATATTCTTCAAACCAGGAGGTGACTGCTGAAGAAGCTGAAGACACAGCTGCCTGCCCTCACACTGCAACGGATTGCCTCAGGCGTGACTCACCGCAGCCTTGAAGCAACTTCAACAGGGGCGTTAGCATCATTTTTTCCCTTTTTGTTCATTTTATGACAAGGGTGAGAAATCTGTTAGTCTTCAAGCGGGTTTTAGTTATGGGGTTCTTCAGTTACAACTCTCGTTCTTCAGATTTTTTTGTAACGAGTTGTAAACTGTAATTTTGGTGTTTGCCTGATACTATTCCACAGTTACCTCATGCAATTTCCTCAAGTTTATCATATATGCATGTGATTGTCTCTGCAAACACCTCTCTCAGTGCGTTGTTTAATTTCCTCAAACACTTCGTAACATGCACTGCTTCAGAAATGCCTGGATATAGGGGGAGCTCCTCATATACCTCAAAATGCTTTAGATATTAAACATTCTTCAACGTATATGCATATCCTCATGGGGAGCTTCAGTATATCCAGCTTAATGATACAAATGTTCTTCAAAGTTTTTATTCTTCAAACTCATAATTTTATCCCCGTTGAAGTTTAACCTGATTGTCATCAAATCACCAAAAAGGGGGAGATTGTAAGTGCATCAAGTGCCCTCCCCTTGAGGTTTTGGAGTTTGATGACAAAACGGTTAAGGGACTGATGTGTTTGTGAGTATACACAGGAGAACAGTCCCTGATGTGGTGTTTAACCACCAATGTCGACCCCCCAAAATGTTGAGGAACATTGGAGAAATCGGTGCGTTTCCTGAAGAATGAAGGTGCGCGAAATCCTGAGGAATCAGGATTCTGAAGCGTTCGGTTGAAGTTGAAGCTGAGGACGATCCTGAGGACGTTCGCGCTGAAGACGAAGTTGAAGCATAGTCTTCGCTAAGACTTTTTATACTTCTTGAGTCGTAGGAAAACACTGCATTGTTAGTGGGGTTGAAGAAAACAAGTTCCGAAGTTCTGAGGAAGTGCTCAATTAGGAATCCTGAAGAAAAACCCTGAGGAAATCTCCTGCAGTAGAAGTTCAGTTCCTCGGGTGTCTCAGACCTTGTTCTTCAGGACACTGAGGAATCTGTCTTCGGTTGAGGAGTCTGGAGACTGCGAGTGCAGTTCTCCTGAAGAGAGAGTTATCTCCTGCAGTAGAAGTTCAGTCCTTATGTGTCTGAGACGTTGTTCTTCAGGACACTGAGGTAACTAACTTCGGTTGAGGAGTCTGGAGAGAGAATAGTTTGACCGTGCCACGTGTTACGTGGTGAGAGGCTAGAACTGGTCTAGCAACGGTCATTTCCGAGGGCATGAGAGTAATTGCATGCATGGGCATTTATGTCCTTTCACCTCGGGTTGCTCCGCGGCTATAAATAGCCACCCCCAGCCCCATTTGTGGGTTGGCTGCTCCGAGAGAAAAACTGACACTTGTCATTTGAGAGCAACCCACCTCTGAGGAAACTGAAGAACCTATGTGAGGAAAACCACCAGCCTGAGTAGTTGAGAATTTCTGAGGAAGTCGGTTCGAGTGATCCGAAGCTTTTTACTCTTGAAGACTGTGATCTTCCAGCCGGTGTAGAAGTCTTCAGTCTCAGGAAGTCAAGATGCAATTGTGACTTCCCGGAGTGACTGAGTCTGTGAAGGTTTCGGGAGTCTACCTTGAAGACTCACCTGAGTTATTGGACGGAGTCTGAGGACTTTAGTTCAAGGAGAACAAGGTGAAGACTATGTCTTCTGAGTTGAATCTCAGCCTCTCCAACCAGACGTAGAGTTGTCACAGCAACTTGAACTGGTCCACCAAATCAATGTCTTCAATCTCTGGTGCTATCTCCTCAACCTCTTAAGCTTCAGTATTTGCTATGTTGACTTCTTATGCTTCAGCTATCCCTCCGCTCTGTGTCTTCATACTATGCATCTGAAGCACTTATGCGTATCTGAATTGATTTATTTCTGTTGCATTATGATGAGCTGCCCTAATGATTACATTCTGTGAAGTTTTATTTCTTCATCATTTTGGTTACTTCTTCAGCTTCATGATTGCCTCAGTCCTGAAGAAAACTAAAATCTGGTAGTAAAATTGAAAATCTCCCATTCACCCCCCCCCCCCCTCTGGTCGATATATTGCACTTTCACTTTATTTTCAATCTTTGTGCCAAGTCTAGCCTCCGATTGCAGGAAAGTTCAAAAGTTGTGACATGCTGTCCAGAAAACAGATTCTGTCCTTGGACGGAAAAATTAGCCTAAAATCACCAGATCATCTTTTTTATCTGAATTTTCTTGACAGCGTGCTCCATCCAATTGACTTTTGAGCGTCTGTTCTGAGTTTTTTGATTCGAGTTGCAGAAGTACCCCTAAAAAATTCTTTACTACCTGTTGTTCTGTTTTTCACAGATTCTGCCACGTTTTGTCTCTCCTAACCTTTGCAAACCTTAAGCTTGCTTTTTATTTGCAAAAACCTTTTGGCAATCTTGAGAAACAGTAGCTCTTCAAGAATATCTTTATATCCAGTGGGGGGAAATTATTAATTAAGGGTATTAACTTCTCTAATCAGCTTATGATGAGTTATGTATGAAGGGAGTTTTCAAGTGTGCGATGGAAGATGATGAAAGAAGATTCGGGAGTGTCAAGCGCTCAAGCTTGGGGATGCCCCATGCATCCCCAACAAATATTCAAGGAGACTCAAGCGTCTAAGCTTGGGGATGCCCCCGTACATCCCTTCTCCATCAACAATCATAAGTTCGTCCTTCGTCTCACTATATTTTTATCACTTCATGCGTTATGTGCTATGCTTGGAGCGTCTCGCTCTTAGATTTTATTTTTAGTTTTCTTTATCTTTGCTTGCTGTTCATAACAAGTTAGATCCCGTCTTACTTTGTTTGGGAGAGAAACACGCTCCACTTTAAACTAGAACATCTCATAGGATTTTATGCTTATCTTTTGCTGTGAGTGTTCTTTATCTTTTCATAGCTACTGTTCTGTTTAGTTGTAGTGCTTTAGAGTTTCTCTAGAGCTTTTGTCTCAGGTCTGAACTTTCTATAATTTGCATGCTTATCTTGTTTGGAGAGTTTGCATGTTGCACTGAGTTATGTGTCTTGACTAGAAAGTAGGTAGTTGAAGTTGCTATTCTTTTTGTAGTAGTAACTTGCAATAGTTTTGAGGTATTGACTTGAGTAATGTTTGAACTTTTGGTGTCAAGAGCTCTAGCCTATTAGTGATAGATGTCGTATTTTGGGCAATCCGTGTGATTTTCGAAAACCAAAAACCCTGTCAAGAACTCTATCTACTAGATGGATCACTAACCTCTGGAGGGTTTGAATATTAGAGTACACTCACGTACCATGAGTCGAGGATGCGCAAGGATAACCAAACCCCCATACACTCCTCCTCGGGGTACTTGTCTCTTTGTGAACCTCCTAATTAGATTGAGAGTTACCGATAATAAGTGCATGAGTTCTTCGGACTAATGTGAGTATTCGAAAGTTGACACTTCCACCTCCTCATATTTGCTAACCTCTCCTGTGTCGTGCATTGCCTTCTTCTCACTCCGAGAGTTGGCGTCCACCTTCGCCGGTACATCCAAACCCTTGGCTTGATACGCTGTGTCATCATAAAACTCCTTATATCTTTTCTCAAAACAGCCACCATACCTACCTATCAAGGCATTTCCATAGCCTTTCTGAGATACATTGCCATGCAACATCCACCTCTTCATGACTCGATCTTCATGTCATACATGTTCCTGCTACACTGGCAGCGGCATACATTTGCATCATGATAGTTATATCTTCTTTATGTGAGTACCTTTGTAAAGTGTGAAAGATCTCCTATATTCTTGTAAAATATAGAGTGTTGCCCCTAAAGTGAGGAAAAGATCCCAAAGAGGACAAAATAAAAAGATCCCAAAGAGGACAAATGAGAGTTAGAAAGAAAGAGCCATTGAGGCCACCAAAAAATACAAAAAAAGAGAAAAAAGAGAAAAAGGAAAAATAAAAAGAGAGAAGGGGGCACACTACTATTCCTTTTGAGAGATCCACACTAGTACTTCATCCTCTATCCCTTGTACTCCATAGAGATCATCATCATGCATATAGCTATGTGGGGACCTTCACACTATAGAATTTGTCTTGTATATTCCAATGATGAGCCTCCTCAAACGAGCTCTAGGTCTTCTTGAGCAAGCAAGTTAGATGCACCCCCACTAGTTCCCTTGGAGAGCTTTTAGCTCACATGTGCATCCGTTGCATGGCAATCCCTACTCCTCACATCATATCTATCATATGGCCTTCTCTCGCCTATGATTGTCCTCATTGATGTGAGCCTTTCACACCTTTTTGTCTTCCTCCTCCACTTTCTTTCTGTTTCTCCTTTTAGGTGTCAACTTTCTTGCTCACGCTCGTCCATTGCATGAGTGCTCAAAATATCGAAAAGGAGTGGATCAGTTTGACTTGTACCTGACTAGTGGTCTGGGGACGAGTCCAGATAAGAATCCAAAGGAGACTAAGTGTGAAACTTTAGTAGATAGTAGTTCTCAACAATTACTTTTTTCTCTCGTATTTCCCTATCCCCTGCTTGCACGCAAACACCATCTGGAGACATTCGAGTCACGGACAGCGAGAGATCTTGCACCTTTTGTTCTTTTGTTGCTTGTGTCAATGCTAATATAGACTCTTTCTTGTTAAGACTTGAATTGAATTGCATTCTTTAATTGCTTTACTTAAAAGTCCTTATATGGTTGTGTGGCATGTCACCACAGAAATTATGCTTGTTATCATTTACCTACTCGAGGACGAGCAGGAATTAAGCTTGGGGATGTTGATACGTCCAAAACGTATCTATAATTTCTGCTTGCTCCATGCATGTGTTTGTGTGACTTTGCCATGTTTTGCTTGAACTTTCATACACTTTTGAGCATATTTGGACTAATCTATTAACCCAGTGCACCCAATTGCCAGTTCCTGTTTTCTGTTGTTTTGTATTTCAGGTTTTTCCAATAATTAAAGTGCCCAATAAATCCCGGAAAAATTATATAACAAATCAGCGTCCCAGAAGCTTCCGGAATAACAAGGACATGGCAGGAGGGCCACCACCAGGGGCCCAGGAGGGTGCCTGGCGCGGCCCCACCCTAGGCCGCGCCACCTGCCCTCCTGGCTTCCCTGTGGCCCCCCTGGTGCCCCCCTTTGGCCCTATTTTTACCCCCGCAGCGGAAACCCTGATTCCAGACCCCTTTTCTCCAGAAGCAATTCCGATCTCCGCCGCCATCGCCATCAATTTTCGGGGGGGGGGGCAGAATTCCTGTGTCGGCACCCTGCCGGGACGGGGAAGTGCCCCCGGATTCATCTCCATCGACGTTGCTTCCTCCCTCCATGAAGCGGGAGTAGTTCCTCCTCGGGGCTGAGGTTTCTACCAGTAGCTATGTGTTCTTCTCTCTCTCCCATGATGTGATCTTCGTTGTGATCATAGGCTATGTTAATCTAGGGTGATCCCATGATATTTCCCCTTCCTCTATGTATTGGATTGATGTACTCAATTGATCTTATCTAGTACAATCCCCGAGACCAAGGTGACAGCGGTCTATTGGACATGGGTTAGAAGAATATTATCATGAGTGATTTCCTCTTTTGTGTGTGGATTGAAGATTGAGAGTCTCTTGGTGCTTGTCTTTGACTATCCTTTAGATATGTTGTGGTGATTGTGGTACTCTCTTTGGATAGCCGCAGTGACATTGGGAAATCCATAGATGAGAACTAGGAACTCTGAGGTGTGCTTTTGTAGCCCTACACAATTCTCGTCCTCTCTTGACCACAAAGGAATGACCTCCGAGTACGTCTCCATTGCATGATTATGGGAAATATCATGTGATTAGACTATGTTAATGTTGTTGGGAGTTGCCACTAGTGAAAGTATGAAGCCTAGGCCTTGTTTCAATCATTGTTACACCGTTTGCACTCACTGTTGTTACATGTTTGCTTGCTGCACTTTTTATTACAGATTTACATTACTTCGTTTTGCCACACCTATCACCTATATTTTACCAACTCTTCGCCGAACTAGTGCACCTATACAACTCCTAGTTGTATTAGGTGTGTTGGGGACACAAGAGACTTCTTGTATCTTAATTGCAGGGTTGCTTGAGAGAGACCATCTTCAACCTCTACTTCCCTGAGTTCGATAAACCTTAGGTCATCCACTTGAGGGAAATTGCTGATGTCCTACAAACCTCTGCGCTTGGAGGCCCAACATAGTCTACAAGAATAGAAGTGTGCATAGATATCACCTTGGTGTACTGCCCATTGCTTTTGAGCCCTTCCTTTCATTGCAACATAGTTAGCATTGCGGTGCCTTCATAATCCTGTCAATTGCCCAGCTATGATTTGTTTACCTCGCTAGCACTTTTATCGTCTTTTGGGAGAGAGACATCACTAGTGAAAATCACGGGACCCCGGTCCATCTTCACATTATTGTTTACACCCTTAGTTTACTTTCAGTCTTTAATTTCAGTTACACTTTTATCTCTTGCGTTGATCCTTTGTAGACAGCAAGGCCGGAGGAATTGACAAGTCCTCTGTACTCGTTGGGAGAAAAGTTATTTGTATCTGTGTGCAGGTCCACGTCAAGCGCCGTGACACCTACTTGTATCTCTTGGAGTCCTACTGGTTCGATACTCAACCTTAGCATCTTTGCTAAGGGAAACTTGCTTCTACACTGCATCTCACCTTCCACTTGGGGTAACCAACGAGGAGAGTTGCCATTGTGTATCAGTGGGGGTGCATCCAACTTGCTTGCTCAATAAGACCTAGAGCTCATTTGAGGAGGCTCATCATTGGAATATACAAGCCAAGTTCTATAGTGTGAAGTTCCCCACATAGTTATATGCATGAATGATAATCTCTATGGAGTACAAGATATAAAAGGGAGTACGAGTGTGGATCTCTCAAAAGGAATAGTAGTGTGCCCCTTCTCTCTTTTTTTTTATTTTTCTATTTTTTCTATTTTTTGTATTTTTTGGTGGCCTCAATGGCTCTTTCTATTTCTCTCATTTGTCCTCTTTGGGATCTTTTAATTTTGTCCTCTTTGGGATCTTTTCCTCACTTTAGGGGCAACACTCTATATATTACAAGGAGTATAGAAGATCTTTCACACTTTACAAAGTACTCAAATCATAAAGAAAATGTAACTATCATGATGTATGCAAATGTATGCCTCTGCCGGTGTAGCAGGATATGCAATGATACGAGCGCGTCATTTAGCAATGATTAGGGCAAGGCCCAACTAGCATGCGGCTCATCGATCAAGCAACTAGCATGTATTACATTAAGATCAAGTCATGAGAAGATGGATGTTGCATGGCAATATATCTCGGAAAGGCTATGGAAATGCCTTGATAAGTAGGTATGGTGGCTGTTTTGAGGAAGGATATAAGGAGGTTTATGATGATAGAGCGTGTCATGCCAAGGGTTTGGATGTACCGGCGAAGGTAGACGCCAACTCTCGGAGTGAGAAGAAAGCAATGCACGGCACAGGAGAGGCTAGAAAAATATGGGAAGGTGGAAGTGTCAACTTTTGAATACTCACATTAGTCCGAAGAACTCATGCACTTATTATCGGTAACTCTCAATCTAATAAGGAGGTTATCAAAGAGACAAGTACCCCAAGGAGGAGTGTATGCGGGTTTGGTTATCCTTGCGCATCCTCGACTCATGGTACGTGAGTGTACTCTAATATTCGACCCCTCAGAAGAGTAGTGATCCATCTAGTAGCTAAAGTTCTCAACTAATTTTGTAAGTTTTGAAAATAAACACGGATTGCCCAAAATACGACATCTATCACTAATAGGCTAAAGCTCTTGACACAAAAAGTCCAAACATTACTCAAAACAATACCTCAAAACTATTGCAAGTTACTACTACAACTGAATAGCAACCTCAATTACCTACTTCAAGTCGAGACACCAAACTTAGTGCAACAGGCAAACTCTCTAAACAAGATAAACATGAAAACTCAAGAGAGTTCCAGCAACAAACTAAACAAAAGCTCTTTGAAAAGATAAACAAGAAAATTAAGAGCTAAACATGGCAGTAGCTATGGAAATGATAAAGAACACACACAGCAAAGATGAGCATGAAAAAGTCCTATGTTGTGTTCTAGATTTTGAAAGTGGAGCGTGTTTCTCTCCCACACAAAGAAAGCTGGGTTCTAACTTGTTATGAACAGCAAGCAAAGCTAAAGAAAACTAAAAATAAAACCAAAAGCGAGACGCTCCAAGCATAGCACATAACGCATGAAGTGATAAAAATATAGTGAAACGAGAGACGAACAGATAATTGTTGATGGAGAAGGGGATGCACGGGGGCATCCCCAAGCTTAGACGCTTAAGTCTCCATGAATATTTCTTGGGGATGCATGCGGGCATCCCCAAGCTTGAGCGCTTGACACTTGTTAATCTTCTTTCATCATTTTCCCTCGCACACTTGAAAACTCCCTTCATACATAACTCATCATAATACGATTAGCGAGGTTAGTACCCATTGTAAAATAATTTTTCTCTACTGGAAATAAAAATATTATTTAAGAGCTAATGTTTCTCAAGGTTGCCAAAAAGTTTTTGCAAAGAAAAAGCAAGCTTAAGGTTTGCAAAATGAAGGAAAGGCAAAACAGGACAGAATCTGTGAAAAACAGAACAACAGGTAGTAAAGAATTTTTTAGGGATACTTCTGCAACTCAAATCAAAAAACTCAGAACATACGAAAGTTCCGTAATTGTATAGAGCACGTTGCGTAAAAAATTCAGCTCAAAAAGGTGAACTGGGATTTTTCTAGTCACGAGGACAGAATCTGTTTTCTGGACAGCATGTCACAACTTTCACTTCCCTTGTCATATGAGGCTATAAAAGGCACAAAGCTTGAAAAGTAAAGATACAATTATGTTGCTAAGTAGTAACAATCATCAAGACCACTAAAAACAGAAGAAAAACAAAAAGGAAATCCTAAATTCGTTGCGGGCTGCCTCCCGAAAGCGCTTCAATAAAGCCATTAGCTAGGCTTAATGCAAATAGATCAAGTCTTTTCAAGAAAATAACTAGCCCGTGTGACGGACTCAAAAGGAAACTTAATCTTTTTCCTAGGTAAGTGTTCCATCCCTTTCTTGAGAGGGAATTGGAATTTTATAATCCCTTCTTTCATATCAATAACAGCACGCACGGTGCGAAGAAAAGGACGTCCAAAAATAATTAGACAAGAAGGTTCACATGGAATGTCCATGATAGTAAAATCAACGGGAACATAATTGTCATTGAAAATGATAAGAACATCGTCAATCTTCCCCAAAGGTTTCTTTACGGAAGAATCGACAAGAAGAACACCAAAAGAACAAGGATCAAAAGGTTTCAATTCAAATATATCATACATTCTTTTGGGCATAACAGAGGTACTAGCTCCAACATCACATAAAGCATAGGAAGAAAAGTTATTCAACTTAATATTAGTCATAGGATCCCAACCATCTTCTAGCTTTCTAGGTATGGAGGCTTCTACCCTAAGCTTCTCCTCCCTAGCTTTAATGAGAGCATTAGTGATATGCTTCGTGAAGGCAAGATTAAGTGTGCTAGTGTGGGGGTCTCTAGAAATCTTGTGAAGGAAACGAATAACTTCACAAAGGGTGCAACTATCAAAATCAAGGTCACTACTATCAAGTAAAGTAGTAGTGGTGTCCTTTAGGCTCACTTGTTTGGTAGCTTCTATAGTCATAGGAATTTCTTCTTCTACGGTTGAGGTCATAGCATCACCATTAATAGGTCCTATGGGACTAGGGTTGCATTGGGCGCTAAGAGTTTGGATATCCTCAACAACTTGGATAGTAGCAACGGTATGGTGTGTAGGAAGGCTCTTAATTCTATCTTCTTCCTCCTTTTTTCTAGCCCATATCTCTTTAAGTTTAGCCATCATCCTAATGTTTTCATTAATTTGCACTTGGATGGCATTCATAGGAGTGACCTTCCTCTCCTCAAGAGGAGAAGTTCTAATTTTAAGCAATTCTACTTCATGGGCTAAATTGTCTACCTTCGACGAGAGGTTATCTAATTTGTCTAGTTTTTCCTCTACACTCTTGTTGAAGGCTTTTTGGGTAGTGATAAAGTCTTTAAGCATACTCTCTAATTCAGAAGTGGAGTTTCTGGTGCTAGGATAAGTGTTGTTGTTCCCATAGTTGTTGGGGAACGGTCTAGGACTGCTACCAAAATTACTCCTATATGCATTGTTATTGAAGTTTTTTCTAGAGATAAAGTTCACATCTACTTGATCTTGAGCAATCAAAGATATTAAAGGAACATCATGAGGATCAATAGGAGATTGCTTGGTAAGTAGAGACATAATCAAGTCAACTTTTTCATTTAGGGAGGAGATCTCCTCGACAGAGTTTACCTTCCAACCTGTTGGAGCTCTTTCGGTGTGCCATTGGGAATAGTTGGTCATCATCTCATGGAGAATTTTTGTGGCAACACCAAGTGTAGTTGACATAAAGGTTCCTCCCGCGGACGAATCTAGCAAGTTCCGCGAGGTAAAGTTCAAGCCTGCATAAAAAGTTTGGATAACCATCCAAGTAGTCAAACCATGCGTAGGGAAATTCTTAACAAGAAATTTCATGCGTTCCCAAGCTTGGGCAACGTGTTCATTATCCAATTGTTTAAAATTCATAAAATAACTCCTCAATTGGATAATCTTAGCAGGGGGTAGTAATTCCCAATAAAATCATCCTTGCACTTATCCCAAGAATCTATGCTATTCCTAGGCAAGGATTGAAACCAGATTTTAGCTTCATCTCTCAAGGAGAAAGGAAAAAGCTTAAACTTAACAATATCACCATCTACTTCTTTATACCTTTTCATATCACAGAGCTCAATAAAATTATTTAAGTGCAAAGCAGCAGCATCTCTAGCACCGGAGAATTGATCTTTCATAACGGGGTTCAGCAAAGCAGGTTTAATATCATAAGAAGGTGTTGAAGTAGCAGGTGTAGCAGTAGGAGTGCAGATAAAGTCACTGTTGTTGTGACTAGTGAAGTCACACAACTTCCTGTTCTCGGAGGAACCCATAGTAGTAGCAAGCAAGATAACTAGTTTTTTGATTTTTGATAAACGACACTAAAGCAAAAACTGAAAGGTAAACTAACAAGACTAAAAAGCAAAGATAAAAGATAGTGTGCAACTCCCCTATCTTGAAGAGTGGATTCCCAGGCAACGGCACCAGAAATTGCTTTTGATGGTACGAATTAACGCCCCCTCGTTGGTTACCCAAAGTGGAAGGTTGAGATGTAGATAGCAGCAATTTCCCTTAGCGAAGATGCTAAGGTTGAGTGTCGAACCAATAGGACTCCAACAGATACAAGAAGGTGGCAAGGAAACAATGGCACCGTTTTAAGACAAAAGTTGCTTCCTTGACCTGGACCTGCACACACAGCAAATAACTTTGTTTCCCAACGAGTACAGAAGAGTTGTCAATTCCTCCGGCCTTGTTGTTTACAACGGATAAAACGCACGGGATAATAATGATAGTGATAGCAACTGGAAAGTAAATAAAGCAGTAAATTGATAGTGGGTGTAAACAGTATTGGAAATATGGACCGGGGTCCTATGATGTTCACCAGTGATGTCTCTCTCCCAAAACACGATAAAATAGCCATGGGAGGTAAACAAATTACAGCTGGGCAATTGACAGGATTATGTGCGCAAACCAATGCTAATTATTCTATGAAGAAAGGAAAAGGCTCAAAAGCATGGGCGGTACGCCAAGACAAGTAGACCGAAATCCATCTGCATCTACCTACTAATCATCCACCTTGAGATATCTATCCAGAACATCTCGCTGGTATTAAGTTGTGAATCCCACCCAAAGTGTAAACTCAAAGCAACGGACAACTGCATTAAAGAACTTTGCGTAAAGTAAACAATCCTTGCACCCGCAAGTACAAGCATCGTTGTTTTCCCCCTTGTGGCAACAGCACATCCCCTAGACTCATGTTTTTGTCACTCAAGCTAGTCATCGGGCGCATGAACCCACAATCATGCAAAACGCTCCCTCTTGGAGTCACTACCTACTACTTGGCCAAAGCAATAAACAGCAACGGATAACATGCAAGAATTATTCTAGAACATAAATATAAAAGAGGAGAATCAAATATATTACTCAAACACAATCTGAACATAATCTCATAATCCATCAGATCCCAGCAAACTCAGCATAGCAACAGCAGAAATATTACATAAGTGCCTCGATCATGTAGGGCAGCTCACGAGGTCTAATCCATGAAGAACAAAGAGGAGAGGAGAACATCACATAGCTACTGATCATAGACCCATGGTCCAAGGTGGAGTACTCACGATTCATCCGGGAAGCATACATGGTGGTGGAGAAGCTCCCGGAGGTGGCTCCTCCCTCCGGAAGGGTGCCGGGAAGAGGTCTTCTGGTGCTCCCGATCTTGGAAACGCGTCGGCGGCGGAACAGAGGAGGGATCGCGAAAAAGGGTTCCCGTCACGGGGGTTTCACGTCACGAGGATTATATGGGCGAAGGGGGGCAGCCAGGGGGGCCACCAGGGGTCCAGGCGTCCCCCTGGCACAGCCCCACCATAGGGCGCGCCGGGAGGCCGCCTGGGGCCCTGGTGGGTCCCCTCTGGCCCCCCCTCGGTGATTCCCGAAGCTTCTTCTACGCTGATTTTTTATTGGATTTTTCCCGAATTTTTGGAGCACTTTTAATATGGGGGAAACCTAAAATAGAAAAACAACAGAAAACAAGAACTGGCACTGGGGTGCACTGAGTTAATAGGTTAGTCCAAATATGATCAAAAGTGTATGGAAGTTCATCAATATCATAGCAATATCACACAAAAGAGGCATGGAGCAAGCAGAAATTATAGATACGTTTTGGACGTATCAGCGTCCCGTCCCCCCCTCGATGCAGAGCCTCGGGAGCCGCCCGCACGCGTGCAGCTCACCTCCAGAACCTCCTAGACCCGCCGGGAACAGCTCGACCGAATCCACACCGAGCACTGCTCCAATTTCTTCTGCCCGGCGGCACCCTCGTCGGAATCCCGTCGCCCCCTATAAAAGCCCGCACCCTCTTCGCTTCTGAGCATAGCAAACACCTCCACCCTACTCCAATTGAGCACAACACCCAGAAAACCCCGCCTGGGGGCCCCAGGCAGTGGACCTCACTAGAGCCCCGCTGTGAGATCTCCGTTGTGGCCAGTCGTCTCTGGTGCTCCCCCAGCCCCGTTGTTGCTTCCCCTAAATTCCTCTTGCTCAGGTGGTTCTAACGCGTGCTCGTCGGTGGAATCCATCCAGGAATCCCCAAATCTGACGAGCACCGCCGCCGACCGTAGCTGGAGAAGAACCTAGCCACCCCGTCCAGTCGTCGTTCGCCGTGTTTTGGGTACGTACAAGCTCCCCGTAGCCTCCTCTGTCCACTGGTGTAGTCACTCGTCGCCGGCAGGGCCTCACCGCCGGCGAAATCCCTCGCCGGATCCGTCGGGCTCTGCTTCCCTCTCTCTCTTAGTTGAACTGACTGGCAGGCCCCACCTGCCAGCGACCCAGTCCCCCTCTGAACCGTTTTTAAGTGGAGGTGTATTCTCCCAATACGCCTTCGACGTGGCTGCTTCTGGAAATTCCCTGGAAATTCATTTAAATCATTTTAAGAATGAATTTTGATCCAACTTTGACCACTAATATCTCCTAAACTATAAGGCCAAATGAGTTGATTCTTTTTGCTAAATTATTGTCTTAGTCTCCTCTTTAAGTTGGCAAAGTTTGGTGATTTTCCTCTCTGTCTAGGTGTGCTGGAAATAAGAAATGTTCAGTTGACTTGTTTTTGTTTTGCCATTTGAAATTATTTTCAGAGGACCACAACTTGCTTGCTAAGCACCAGGAGTTCAATGACACTCCACTTGACCAAGGCAAGACACAACATTCTTGTCATGAGGGTATTGAATTGCTACATGATGCTTTGCTCCTTTGACTCGAATTTGCTTTGAATTTAATTACTAATTAAATTAATTATGCCATACTAAATTGATGTGATATAACCATGCTAGGCTCTCTGGTCATTTACATGCTTGTCTGAACACATGTCATATTCAAGTTAATTCTATCATGATTCATGATAGTAATTCATACATGTTGATCCCATATAAGTCTTGATGACCGTGTCGATGCCATATTAGTTGTTGCATATGTTTGGTGGTGGTATCATGTTCATATATTTATTATCATGTTGAGTTTATTACTTGATCTCATGCTGCAAATGATTATGGTTAAAACTTAATGAACATGAATTAACAGTTGACCAAGTGCCACCGAACCAGACTTATTCCGTGCAGCCACATTTGCCTGTATGGGCAGGCCTTAGCTTGGGCTATCGTTGTGCCTTTTACGGGTGCCACCAAAGAGGGGAGGTTACGCATTGTACGCTACCCTGATCAGGTAGGTGGTGGTAATCTCGAGATCAAGAGTTGATATGTTTACCCGGTAGTCCCCGTTTGGGACAATGTTATGGACCATGCGATGGCAGGTGTCTGGAGGACACAGGGATACCCAAGGCATGTGATGTCGGTGGTACCGTAGAAAGGTTACACGGTAGGCAAGTTTCGTTGGAGTAGTCCGAGTCCGTTGGGCAAGGAGCTGCATGGTGTGGGTAAAGTGCACAACCTCTGCAGAGTGTTACAAATCTATTCGAATAGCCGAATCCACGGTATTGGACACAGTTCGTGCTAGGTCACACTATGGGTCAACACAAACTGGTAACATGATGTGGTTTAGTGCGGTCATGCGATGACCGGAGTAGTTGGGTGGTCATGCGATGACTCCCAACCGTTGAGTGGTCGTGCGACGACCTGTAAGAATTTTTGGTCACGCGATGGCCCGAATGTTGAGTCAGGATGGACTCGGAGGTAAGCTACATGCGCTGATCGTAAACCATGGTTGAACTGATATACAACTTGATATCATGTTATGCTCATTATGTTACCTTTGCTTGCATTATTGTTATCATGCTATTGTTTACTCTGATGACATGGTTGTTGTGAGCTTGCAAGTACATTCGATGTACTGACCTGGCGTGTCATGCCAGATGCAGGAGAAGTTGTGCCTGAGGATTCTGGTGTGTCGTACTTTGCGAACTAGGTCGTATCCCAGCAGTGTCCCCGTGGAGTGGAGCTCCATCACCCCGCTATTCCGATGTCGTAGAGTACATCGTCGCTCATATAGAGGCCCCAAGATGTGACATAAATAATGTAGATATGGTTGTCGCACGAGATGTGCCACCATGCCTCGTAGCAGTTTGTATCCCGAACCTATGTACATGTATAATTATTAATGAAGCGGTTATTTTTGTACCAATATGTTGTGCATTGCCAGAAGACATGATCTCTGGGCTGGCAATGTGAGGCAACCGGTTGCTCTGAGCCGGGGTGCCACACCTGGCAATGAAGTGATCAAGGACAATTTACTCAAAGCTCAAGTTAGAATGAAACGTTATGCTGATAAGCATAGACTGGACATATCATTTGCTGAAGCCTGAAGGAGACATGGTATATCTTAAGCTACAACCTTACATGCATACTTCTCCTAGTCTCCACAAACATCTCAATCTGCATTCTAAGTATTATGGTCCGTTCAGAGTTCTAAGGAAATTGGGCACTACTGCTTACAAACTTTTGCTCCCTTAAGGATGCCAGTTACATCCTACTTTTCAAGTCAACCAGCTCAAGAAGCATATTGGACCAAATGTCATTCCTACAAAACATTTGCCACTTGTGGATGATCAGGGAGTGATCAAAATGTCCCCTGAGAAGGTATTGGAGCGAACTCTCATTCCACGGCCCCAAGGTAACATTAGTGTCCCGATGGTGCGTTGGTTGATCAAATGGATGAACTTGCCTGAGGAAGCAACTACCTGGGAGGACTCTACAGTTATCTAGGTCTTCCCTGCATTCCAACCTTGAGGACAAGTACTGGCTCAACGGGGGAAATTGACAAGACTTAGTATGTCTAACTGATGAAGTGTAGATTCCCCTATCCTGCTAACTAAAGATGATCGACCTTCCTTGTTTCTTATTTTGGTCGCACAGTCATATTGTCATCTAACGGTTCACGGCGCCAATACTGAGTTGTCAGCTAGAAGTCATCCTTACTGTTGATCTACATATGGACGTCATTCCGGCTGTCTCGTGTCATTGTTTTCTTTTCTTCCTCACCTACTCCCTCGGTATAGTGGCTATATGTAACATCCCAATTTTCTAAATTCGGATGTTAATAGATCATCATATGCATCTCATGCTGTTTCCGCATTTTTTTGGAGTTTTAAAATATTTTTAAACATTTTTCAACACATGGCAGTTCGCTGGAGAGGATATAAAAGGACTTATCACCATTTTTAATTTGTTTAAAAATAGTTTAAAATATTTTGGGAGACTTTTTAATTTTACTTTGGAGTTATAAATATTTTCTAAAATTATTTTGGGAATTTATTGATGCTCCGGAAAAGTTTTAAATCAATCTTCAGAGTTTTCGGTATTTTTAAAATGCCAGAAAAGTATTTTAAAAATATTTAAAAATAAGTTGCAAGTTTTTATTTTTGTTTAATATTTTGGTAAAGCCAAAAATTCATTTTTATTATTTTAAAATTATTGGCAAAGACGGAATTTAAAAATAAATTTCCTAGATTTTTCTAAAGCTATTTTGGGCCTAACGGGCCGTGCTGTTTTTTTTTGCAGACCGAATTGGATTTTAATTCGGATTTTTTAAAAAAAATTGCGGATCGGGTGTAAAAACCCGCAGACCCGTGGGCGCTAGGGTTCCCGACCCGCACCGCGCCCGTTAGCCACCGCCGCCTGTCAGCCCGCCGCCGCCACCGCCCGACGCCGCCGCCGCCGGTGAGCCACCGCCCCGCCGCCCCTCGTCGCCGCCCCTGCCGCGCGCCAGGCCGCCGGCCATGGCTGGCCGCAGCCGCCGGGCCGAGCCGGCCGAGCCGCCGGAATCCGGCGAGATCTGTTTTCAGATCCGCCGGGGACCCGATTGCGTTTTATATGTTATTATATTTACGGATATGCCCCTGTTTGCAGATTAGACCCCAAAATCGCGTTGTACCGTTTTTGCGAGTACTTTTTAACCGTAACTCGGAATCAAGTGATTCCAGTTGCGTTGCGACCGTGTAGACATTATCTAGCCAGTAGACCAAGTGTAACAGAATTTCGACGTTTTCAAAATTGAATCCCAAGAAGATCCAAATTTGAACTTCCGGCAGCCGTAACTTTTTACCGGTGCGCCCGTTTGCGCCGTTTCTTTTTGCGTTGGTTTTATTTTGACAAGCACTTTATGTTTAGCTACTGTTAGCCAAGTTTTTCTACTGTTATTTGAATGTTTATTACTGTTTGAGCATTTTTGTATTGAACATATGATTGATTGGTGCTATGTTTGCTCGTATAGATTGTCCGGAGTGTGCCGCCTCGTTTTGTGAGGAGTGTGACCGTCAGGACCAGCAAGAAGGCAAGTGATACTTTGACCATACTCATACCTATATTTTCTATATGCATGTTGTTAAGAAATATCACCCTATTGCATGATAGGTAGTTTACTTTACTGTTGCTGCAAAACCAGTTAGGATAGCCACATGTCTTGACTTGTCTACCGTAGATCAACCTAGCCGTGTTTTTGCTTTGTTGCTATGCTTTGTAGACGTGGTTTGGGTTGTGAGAATTCATGGAGCGCATGTGAGCTATTAAATAAACTGTGTAGCAACTTTATAATAATAGAAATCACTTCTCGACGAGCGGGTTGCATCCCGGTAGTTGTGCCTCGGTTGAGGACAGTGCAGGGGTTAAATGCACCCAATGGTTGTTTTGGTGGTGAACCGGGTGCTTCATGGCGAGTACCCTCTAACGCAGTGGGCGCCATCCAGGCTCAAAAAGATCAGACATTCAATATTACTAGTAGCTTCCATGTACAGCCACTGGCTATATGGGCTCTGGCTTAGCACGAGTACGTTGTGGGGAACCTGGCCCTGGTAGCTAGCTGATGTAGATGTGTGTTAGGTGTACCGGCTACCAACGGGTGGAGGCAACCTCTTCAGAAAGTCTTTGTCTCAATCTTCGGGTTGAGTCCAGTGGGGAACGTGTACAACCTCTGCAGAGTGTATAAACTGATCATGATTAGCCGTGTCCACGGTTACGAACGAACTTTGAGCAACTAGTCAGTACTGTTGATGAATGATCTTGACAGATGAACACTTAATAATAATTTGGTTGGGACAAGAGTAGCATGGGTTGCTGTGTGTTTCAGGTAGAATTCAACTTAAAACTTTGACTAGTTTAGTTCAGGAAAAAAATTGGCTTTCAGCAAAACAAAACCACAAGCCTTTCCTTTGACTTACCTTGCATGTAGTTGTAGGTCCTTTATATAAACTTTTCCGTGTCACTTGCCGTACAAATCAGATGTACTGACCCGTTGTCGGGCTGTAACCTTCGGTGTTGTGGGTTTTTCAGACGATCAGTAAGGTGCGTTTAGGGGTTGCGAGTCTACACTCAGCATGTTCGCATGTCGCTGTTGATGGGACTCCACGTTACTTGCTTTTGCTTCCGCTATATTTATATTGAATAAGCTAGCCTTGAGCTATGCAACTTGTTATTTATTTTACTCTGGATCATACGTTGTAATAATGATGCACTTGAACTTTGATATACATCTATGATACTGTGTGTGCCAGCGAGTTCGATCCAGGGACTGGCACTTGAGCACAGAGACTTCAATTCTGTGTGAATTGGGTCGTTATAGATGGTATCAGAGCAGTGTGTTGACTGTAGGACGTGACCCTAGAAAATGGACTAGAAAAGCCATAGGAATCAAAATAATACTTTATATCACTTTGTCTTGTACTTACTTACCTTCTCTATCTCGTATTCATACCTGTTCTAATTCTTGCCTTACCTCTCTTTGATTATAGATGACCACTATATCATACCGCGCTATGGCGTTTGGACCTGAGCTCAGGGGGGTTTGCCACTTCCTGGACATCTATGCGCCAGTCTTTTAGCCGGACATCGTGGAGACAAGGGGAGCTGATGACTACTGGCAAGTGGAGACTTTCATCCTTGGAAGCATGGAGAATGAGGAAAGGGTGATTACGGAGTCCTTCGAAGTGCATGCCCAGGAGAAGGAGTGGTGTGTGCGCATGGCCGCTCACATAGCTCTTGGACGCATTGTGGAGACGTATTCCGCCCGACTAAAGGGTACGGTGTACGCGGAGATGGCCAAGGTTCTCCCATCGGGAACATTATACCAAAGAGGTTCAGGTATGTGCCTGGGGCCATTTGGCCAGGTACAACCAGCTACATCATCCAAAGCCTGGAGAAGCACATCCATTGCCTGGAGAAGTGCACTCAGTCAGACCTCTACACCATTATTGAGTTGCAGCAGAAGAACACCAGGCTCAAGAGGGACAACAACAAGCTGAAGAAGGAGAAGTTGGAGATGCAAGCAGAGATGACAAGGTTGAAGGAGAAGATGAAGGCCAATGGGATTGAAGAACCAGAAGTAGACACCTCGGCAGAAGAACAAGAGCCGAGTCCCAAAAGGCGCAACCGCATTAGCGGGCGCGAATACCGCATGTTGTTTAGCAAAGACAGCATTAAGAATTACTTCACCGGCTATTAGTTGGCTATCGCTATCGTGTTAGCGTATTTGACCATGTCAACTTATTCGGAGTGGCAATACTAGGTTGCTTGATATACTCTTATATTATTCGTGGTATTGCTGAGGATCTTATATTATCTGTGGTTGTTATGAGGATCTTATATCAGTTATAAAATATATTTTAAACTATATAGTGTGTTATGTGATGGTTTTCCGTATGAGTGCATTGGTTGATGATTGTTATATTTTTGATGCTATGCTGATATTGATTGGTGAAGTTGATTGGTGATATATGTATGGTATATATAATGCTTGCCATGATCATCATAAGCATATGGGTAGGAGTATATTTCCCTAGCTACTTTCTGTCTAAAACTTACCTATTCTTGCCCATCAGATGCCGCCGAGACGTGATCCCACGGGGAATGAGAACAACAACAATGGAGTGCCAGCTTATATGCAGCAGTTACTTCAAGGACAAGCTCAGCTGATCCAGTTGCTCACTCAGAACATGGGCAACAACCACAACGCGCCACCACCACCACCTGTGGACACGCTTGCAAGGTTTCTGAGGTTGAATCCTCAGAGGTTCTCTAGCACTCCTGAGCCCATAGTGGCGGATGACTGGCTTCGTTCAGTGGGCCGGAATATGGAGACAGTTGGCTGCATTGAGGCAGAGAGAGTGAGGTTTGCCTCACATTTGCTGGAGGGTCCTGCCGCTGCTTGGTGGGACAACTACTTGCTGACTTACCCCATCGACACCATCACTTGGGCGCAGTTCCAGTCTGCTTTTCGCGCCGCACATGTTTCGGCAGGCGCCATGAGCTTGAAGAAGAAAGAGTTTCGCAGTTTGCGTCAGGGAGGCCGTTCAGTGGCCGAGTATGTTGAGGTGTTCAACAAGCTTGCCAGATATGCTCCAGATGATGTCAGGAATGATGCTGCAAGGCAGGAGAAGTTCTTGGAGGGGCTGAATGATGAGTTGGGAGTCCAGTTGACAGTGGCTAATTTTGCTAACTACCAGGCGCTCATAGACAAAGCTATTGTGTTGGAAGGCAAGCAGCAGGCCATTGAGAACCGCAAGAGGAAGTACAACAACAACAACAATGGTGGCAAGTATAACTCTGGACCGCATCAGAAGCCACGCAATTTCTATGCTGGCAATGGAGGATATAACCATGGGCATAACCACAATGGTGGGAATGGCCATGTTCACAGTGGAGGACACAACCATCATGGTGGGAATGGTCACAACCATAATGGCCACAACCACCACAATGGTAACAAGAATGGCAATGTCAATGGCAATGGAAGGAACAATGGGAGAAGCAATGGAGCCAATGGAGGCAATGGAAACAACCGTCAGAATGGCCAGGCACCAAAGGACTTGAGTCACATTCAGTGCTTCAGGTGCAAGAACATGGGACACTATGCCACAGACTGCCCAGAGTCCAATGGGAATGGATTCGCCAAGCCCAATCCTTTCAAGGGGCATGTGAACCATGTCAACGTGGAGGAGATCTATGATGAGCCTGATGCTGTGATTGGTAAGTTATTTATCAATTCAGTACCCGCACTTGTTCTTTTTTATTCTGGTGCATCACATTCTTTCATATCGAGGGTATTTGTGGATAAGCATGAGTTACCTACCATAGTTCTTAAGTCATCTATGCTCATAAGTTCACCGGGAGCGGAGATGTCAGCTAGTTTGGGATGCTATCAGTTGAGCCTAGCCATAGGGAAGCATCTTTTTCCTACAGATTTGATTGTATTGAAGTCACAAGGTTTGGATATTATTTTGGGCATGGATTGGTTATCCAAGTACCAAGGTGTTATTGATTGTGCCAGTCGGTCTATCACTCTCAGTACACCGAGTGGACAGAAGATCAGATATGTGTCCAAGTATAAGCATCAGCACGCGCAGGTGAATTCTCTTAAGGGGGGTAGCCTGGATGATGTGCGTGTTGTGAGGGATTATCCGGACGTGTTTCCGGAGGAGTTGCCAGGTATGCCACCGGATAGGGAGATTGAGTTCCTTATTGATTTAATACCAGGCACTGGGCCTATTGCTAAGAGACCGTATAGGATGCGCGCTAATGAACTTGCAGAGTTGAAGGAACAGATCAGAGAGTTGCAAGAAAAGGGGTTCATTCGCCCAAGCTCGTCACCTTGGGGATCTCCAGTGTTGTTTGTTGAGAAGAAGGATGGAACCCAGAGGATGTGTGTTGATTACCGTTCTCTGAATGATGTTACTATCAAGAACAAGTATCCTTTACCTGTGATTAATGATCTATTTGACCATTTGGAGGGAGCTTGTGTATTCTCTAAGATTGATCTTCGTTCTGGTTATCATCAAGTGAAGATTCGGGAGAAGGATATTCCGAAGACTGCTTTTACTACAAGGTATGGGTTGTATGAGTATACTGTTATGTCATTTGGATTGACTAATGCTCCTGCATACTTCATGAATATGATGAACAAGGTGTTTATGGAGTTCTTGGATAAGTTCGTTCTGGTATTCATTGATGATATATTGGTATATTCCAAGAATGAGCAAGAGCATGAGGCACATTTGCGTTTGGTATTGGAGAAGCTCAGGGAGCACAAATTGTATGCCAAGTTCAGCAAGTGTGAGTTTTGGTTGAAGGAGGTAGGATTCCTTGGACATGTTATGTCAGGAGAAGGAGTAGTTGTGGACCCATCCAAGGTTTCAACAGTTACAGAATGGGAGACACCCGCGTCAGTTGAAGACATTCGCAGTTTCTTGGGTCTTGCAGGATATTATAGGAGGTTCATTGAGAATTTCTCCAAGCTTGCAAAACCAATGACCGAGCTGTTGAAGAAAGAGAATAAGTTTTTTTGGAGTGAGGCATGTGAAACCAGCTTTCAGGAGTTGAAGAAACGGTTAGTAACTGCACCTGTTTTATGTTTGCCTGATATACATAAGGATTTCCAAGTATATTGTGATGCATCTCGTCGAGGACTTGGTTGTGTTTTGATGCAAGGAGGGAGAGTTGTTGCTTATGCTTCTCGTCAGCTTAAGAACCATGAGCAGAACTATCCTACACATGATTTGGAGTTAGCTGCAGTTGTTCATGCATTGAAAACATGGAGGCAATATCTTGTTGGTAATCATTGTGATGTTTTTACTGATCATAAGAGTTTGAAGTATATCTTTACTCAGAAGGATTTGAATCTCAGGCAGAGTAGATGGCTGGAGCTTATTAAGGATTATGATTTGAATGTGCAGTATCATCCTGGTAAAGCGAATGTGGTTGCTGATGCATTGAGCCGTAAGAGTCATATCAATGTTGCTAATGTTGAGGATATGTCACGTGAGTTATGTGAGCAGTTCAAGAATCTCAGGTTGGAGATAGTTCCTAAGGGATATGTGGCAGCATTGGAAGTGAAGCCAAATCTGTTGGAAAGAATCAGAGAAGCTCAGAAGGGTGATGCAGAAATTGATGAGATAAAGATGAATATGACCAGAGGGAAAGCAGAGGGTTTCCGTGAGGATGAGCATGGAGCCATTTGGTTTGAGAAGCGCATTTGTGTACCGCAGGATGCAGAGATCAGGAAGTTGATTCTTCAGGAGGCACATGATTCACCTTATTCTATTCATCCCGGGAATACCAAGATGTATTTGGATTTGAGGGAGAGATTTTGGTGGCCTAGGATGAAGCGGGAAATAGCCCAGTATATTGCTTTGTGTGATGTTTGCCAGAGAGTCAAGGCTGAGCATCAGAAGCCAGCAGGATTGTTGCAGCCTTTGCCTATACCAGATTGGAAGTGGGATCAGATAGGTATGGACTTCATTACAGGTCTACCCAGGACTCGGTCAGGATATGACTCTATTTGGGTGATTGTTGATCGTTTGACCAAGGTTGCTTACTTCATTCCAGTGAAGACAACTTACAACAGTGCCAAGCTAGCCAAGATTTATATGTTGAGGATCGTGTGTTTGCATGGAGTTCCAAGCAAGGTTGTGTCTGATAGAGGTACTCAATTTACTTCGAAGTTTTGGCGCCAGTTGCATGAGACCTTGGGCACTAGGCTGGAGTTCAGTACAGTGTTCCATCCTCAGACAGATGGGCAGACCGAGAGACTCAACCAGATCTTGGAGGATATGTTGAGGGCTTGTGCGTTGGATTATAGCTCGAGTTGGGATGACAACTTACCGTATGCGGAGTTCTCATATAACAACAGTTACCAAGCTAGTCTTCAGATGGCACCATTCGAGTTACTGTATGGCAGGAAGTGCAGGACTCCGTTGATGTGGGATGAGGTAGGAGAACGTCAGATGTTTGGACCAGACCTGATCATAGATGCTGAGGAGAAAGTCAAGTTGATCCGTGATAGGCTGAAGATAGCACAGTCCAGGCAGAAGAGTTATGCAGATGCGAAGCGCAAGGATGTAACCTATGAGGTTGGAGACCGTGCGTATCTCAGAGTTTCACCAATTCGCGGAATCAAGAGGTTTGGAATCAAGGGCAAGTTAGCACCACGTTTTGTGGGGCCTTACAAGATCTTGGAGCGCAGAGGAGAGGTAGCATATCAGTTGGAGTTGTCAGAAGCTTTGTCAGGAGTTCATGATGTGTTTCACGTATCCCAGCTGAAGAAGTGTCATGCAGAGATGGCAGATATTCCTTTGAAAGATACAGTGCCACTTGAGGCAATTCAGTTGGAGAGTGACTTGACTTATGAGGAGAAACCTGTGAAGATTCTGGAGACTGCAGAAAGAGTTACCCGCACCAAGACGATCACACTATGCAAGGTTCAGTGGGATCATCACACCGAAGAGGAGGCAACTTGGGAGCGTGAAGAAGATCTGAAGCAAGACCACCCGCATCTCTTTGCTAGCCAGCCCGAATCTCGAGGACGAGATTCATCTTAAGGGGGTAGGTTTGTAACATCCCAATTTTCTAAATTCGGATGTTAATAGATCATCATATGCATCTCATGTTGTTTCCGCATTTTTCTGGAGTTTTAAAATATTTTTAAACATTTTTCAACAAATGGCAGTTCGCTGGAGAGGATATAAAAGGACTTATCCCCATTTTTAAATTGTTGAAAAATAGTTTAAAATATTTTGGGAGACTTTTTAATTTTACTTTGGAGTTATAAATATTTTCTAAAATTATTTTGGGGAATTTATTGATGCTCCGGAAAAGTTTTAAATCAATTTTCAGAGTTTTCGGTATTTTTAAAATGCCAGAAAAGTATTTTAAAAATATTTAAAAAATAAGTTGCAAAGTTTTTATTTTTGTTTAATATTTTGGTAATGCCAAAATTTCATTTTTATTATTTTAAAATTATTGGCGAAGACGGAATTTAAAAATAATTTTCCTATATTTTTCTAAAGCTATTTTGGGCCTAACGGGCCGTGCTGTTTTTTTTTCGCAGACCGAACTGGATTTTAATTCGGATTTTTTAAAAAAATTGTGGATCGGGTATAAAAACCCGCGGACCAGCGGGCGCTAGGGTGCCCCGACCCGCACCGCGCCCCTTAGCCGCCGCCGCCGCCACCGCCCGACGCCGCCGCCGGTGAGCCACCGCCCCGCCGCCCCTCGTCGCTGCGCAGGCCGCCGCCGGCCATGGCTGGCCGCAGCCGCCGGGCCGAGCCGCCGAGTCGCTGGAATCCGGCGAGATCTGTTTTCAGATCTGCCGGGGACCCGATTGCGTTTTTTATGTTATTATATTTACGGATATGCCCCTGTTTGCAGATTAGACCCCGAAATCGCGTTGTACCGTTTTTGCGAGTACTTTTTAACCGTAACTCGGAATCGAGTGATTCCAGTTGCGTTGCGACCGTGTAGACATTATCTAGCCAGTAGACCAAGTGTTACAGAAGTTTGAAGTTTTCAAAATTGAATCCCAAGCAGATCCAAATTTGAACTTCCGGCAGCCGTAACTTTTTACCGGTGCGCCCGTTTGCGCCGTTTCTTTTTGCGTTGGTTTTATTTTGACAAGAACTTTAAGTTTAGTACTGTTAGGCAAGTTTTTCTACTGTTCTTTGAATGTTTATTACTGTTTGAGCATTGTTGTATTGAACATATGATTGATTGGTGCTATGTTTGCTCGTATAGATTGTCCGGAGTGTGCCGCCTCGTTTTGTGAGGAGTGTGACCGTCAGGACCAGCAAGAAGGCAAGTGATACTTTGACCATACTCATACCTATATTTTCTATATGCATTTTGTTAAGAAATATCACCCTATTGCATGATAGGTAGTTTACTTTACTGTTGCTGCAAAACCAGTTAGGATAGCCACATGTCTTGACTTGTCTACCGTAGATCAACCTAGCCGTGTTGTTGCTTTATTGATATGCTTTGTAGACGTGGTTTGGGTTGTGAGAATTCATGGAGCGCATGTGAGCTATTAAATAAACTGTGTAGCAACTTTATAATAATAGAAATCACTTCTAGACGGGCGTGTTGCATCCCGGTAGTTGTGCTTCGGTTGAGGACAGTGCCGGGGTTAAATGCACCCAATGGTTGTTTTGGTGGTGAACCGGGTGCGTCATGGCGAGTACCCTCTGACGCAGTGGGCGCCGTCCAGGCTCAAAAAGATCAGACATGCAATATTACTAGTAGCTTCCATGTACAGCCACTGGCTATATGGGCTCTGGCTTAGCACGAGTACGTTGTGGGGAACCTGGCCCTGGTAGCTAGCTGATGTAGATGTGTGTTAGGTGTACCGGCTACCAACGGGTGGAGGCAACCTCTTCAGAAAGTCTTTGTCTCAATCTTCGGGTTGAGTCCAGTGGGGAACGTGTACAACCTCTGCAGAGTGTATAAACTGATCATGATTAGCCGTGTCCACGGTTACGAACGAACTTTGAGCAACTAGTCAGTACTGTTGATGAATGATCTTGACAGATGAACACTTAATAATAATTTGGTTGGGACAAGAGTAGCATGGGTTGCTGTGTGTTTCAGGTAGAATTCAACTTAAAACTTTGACTAGTTTAGTTCAGGAAAAAAATTGGCTTTCAGCAAAACAAAACCACAAGCCTTTCCTTTGACTTACCTTGCATGTAGTTGTAGGTCCTTTATATAAACTTTTCCGTGTCACTTGCCGTACAAATCAGATGTACTGACCCGTTGTCGGGCTGTAACCTTCGGTGTTGCAGGTTTTTCAGACGATCAGTAAGGTGCGTTTAGGGGTTGCGAGTCTACACTCAGCATGTTCGCATGTCGCTGTTGATGGGACTCCACGTTACTTGCTTTTGCTTCCGCTATATTTATATTGAATAAGCTAGCCTTGAGCTATGCAACTTGTTATTTATTTTACTCTGGATCATACGTTGTAATAATGATGCACTTGAACTTTGATATACATCTATGATACTGTGTGTGCCAGCGAGTTCGATCCAGGGACTGGCACTTGAGCACAGAGACTTCAATTCTGTGTGAATTGGGTCGTTACACTATAAAAAGAGTGAGGATTTTTGTAGCTCGAGCTCCATGGCTCCTGTTTTTTGGAAGATTTAAAAAACCTATTTTAAAGTTTTCAAAAAAATCTGAAAAATTTTGTACAAGTAAACAAGGATGTGAGGTGTATGCTTGTAAATTTTTAGGATGAAATACTTTAAAATATGATCTACACAAAAAAAGAAAAATTCATGGTGTGGGAGGATGAATAGTACTATATGTTAAAAACCCTTAGATTTTTTTTGCGCAGCCCTCAGTTTTTAGTTTTTTGTCCTAAAATTTTACAAACTTGTGCATTGTGGCTTTATCTATCTCTATCTTTTTTTAGGATTTTTTGAAATGTAAAAATACAAAATTTCACGAATTTTGGGTTTTACATTTTGAAGGGCTTACTGGAGCTCGTCCTCCATTTGCCATTTCCGCTATAAAAAGGCCCCTTTCCTTCACTTGTAAGCTATGTTTTGATGTTGGGATGTAAACCCTAGCCGACTGTGGCTTGCTTGACACCGATGTCCCTTTTTAAATTCAATAAATTTGACGCTCCCAAGTGATTGAAGTCTGAATTTCTTGTTTGAAATCAACTCCAAGATTTAATACACATCATCCCCGCATAAGCACAAGGAAAAGACATATGGTCATGCCAAGGAAAGCAAACCTACTCATCCATGACCATATATAAACACTTGATGGATGATCACCAAGGATCAGCTCTCTTGAATAAACTATGGAAAACAGCAAGCATGCTCAAGCGCAAAATTTTCTACTGGCTGGTTTTAAACAATAGAATCAACACAAGAGCCATGTTACAAAGAAAAGGAATGCATCTAAATACTTATGATTGCCCATGTTGTAATTCCCAGTCCAGTGATACATTGCTTCACCTACTATGGGAATGCATACAGATGTTGGATATTCATAATGCCTTTTAAAAAGAAGAGGGACATATGATTATGAAGAAACTCTTTTAGCAATGCAACAGTTACCTAAGGAACTAGGGATGGAAATCACTATTCTAGGGTGCTGGAATATTTGGATACAGAGAAATGGTAAGTGTTCAGAAATGAACAAGTCAGAGCCCAAGGATGGAGGAGAAACTTTGCTCAAGACCTAAAACTTCTGCATATCAGAATAAAAGAGAGCCTTGAACCCAAGTTACAAAACTGGATAGACCAACAACTTTCATAAGTTGAGATTTTTTTTGAGGCAATTTTAATATGGTTCTTCTCTTTCTCATGTTACCAAAAACTGGTATAGGCTGATCCTTTTCCCCCCTCCTTTACCATTGTAAATACCTTTGTAACTTTATGCATTAGAAAATAGAAAAGTGCCTCAAAAAAAATCTTGTCTGAATTTCGTTTAGAGTTCTTTCTACTCTTAATGTACTAACGTGAGGTTTACATGACTAGGTCAGCGTCCATCTGTATTGTCATTGATGGATTTATCAATCTTCGAAACGCGTGTAAATCTGCCGTCTATGTCGAAACAGTGGTGTTGCATGATCTGGGACCACGCAGTTGAGGAATTCACGACCCGGGCGGGCTGGCAATGCCCTTGCCGTTCTCTATGTGAACAGGGCTGATTCTTCGCGAGAAGGACGTGCGAGATCGAGCTGGATAGCAGGTACGGCAAGTTGATAATAATCAGAATATCGCTGGCATCCAGAACGAAGAGATACAGGGTAACACGTCTCGCGGTTTGCGACACAACTTGCGATCGCTTTGTGTGTGGCCCTCAAAACAGATCATCACAGTTCGGCAGCCCTTCCCTCCTCCACTCCTTACATGAGCGTGGGAAAAGAAGAGCAAGGTTGGCAAGAAAGCTAACTGACATAGTAGTAGAAAAGACGCATCAGAAAAAGGCACGGTTTAGGGTTGGGCGGCACCGTCCATCAATGCATCCCAAAATGTAGGGTTGGGCGGCACCGATACGGCAACACGGATACGGCGATACGAGTACGGCGATACGGGATACGGTAATTTCTAAAACATCAATAATGCGATACGGCAAGTATATATATAAACAATTAATAAAATAACATGTAATATAGACAAAAGGAATTGAAGGTCTAAGATGAGATCAAAATACTGCCCCATTGATTGACACCATGCCTCTTTTTAAGCCGTAGATGATAACCGATGTCCTCAATCTTCGTGTTCTAAGCAAAATACATCAGTACATCACATAAGAATTTGGGAGTTTGGGATATTCATACACATAACACTAAACAAGCATGGCCAGCCTTTTCACCTACGCCATCAACACCAACAACGACAGCAACTCAGGCACTCACCAATAACTAGCACGCAGTGAGAGCGGCAGCAAAAAGTTACCTTGCTTCCTGCCGATGGAGATTCAGCAACGGGTGGAAGCGACTCCAGGCGGTGGTGGCGGCGACCTCCAGGCGGCAGCGATAGCGACACCAGGCGGCGGCGGCGGCGCTACCGCGTCGCGGGATTAGATCGAGTCGCTGCTCTTTCGATAGAGGATCGGTAGGTACGTGTCTAGGATTAAAAGTGGGCTTCTACTGGGCTCGGGCTGTGCGCTAACCCCGTATCTCCGACGTGCCGGCGGCGTATCGGATTTATTTTCTTTTCTTTTTAAGTCAGAAATCATGATACCTCTGAGATACTCGTATCGGTGCGTATCCTGCGTATCGGCGCCGTCCTGTACGTCGATACACCAGTTTGTGAGGTATCGGTGCTTCCTAGTTGGGCAAAGCCAAACGAAACAGTGAGACAATGTCGTCCATCCACCCACTGGGAGACTTCACGATGATGACATGATCTGAGACTGACGAATCGATTCCACTCTCTCCTCCATCTGTCAAATATTCGCTCCTCCACCGAAAGACCTGGTCACCAAGTGCTAATTCTCTCCACCCAACAGGAACAGCTGGGAGCTAGATTTATTCGCTTCCACCCTTTGTCCAGATGTGCGCGGCTGGGTAGCCTCAGGCGGTCCTAGCTGATGCGCAGCTGTATGTACGTACGTACGTTTTTTTTTTTTGAAGTAATCAAATAACCAGCAGTTGGATGAGCAGACATTTAGTCCTATATCGCTGGGAGGAAAATAAGTTCATTGGATCAAGATAACATAGTGAACAGTACTCTGGATCAAGAATCATTTTCTTCTTACGAGTTCTGGACCAAGATAACTTAAAACATGCCTACACAACTGCAAGTAAACAGACAGAGGGTGTCTGGATAATGATAATTAAACGTAACTGTCAGAAGCACGGTTCAACAATAACTAACGAAGTTCATAATGAAAGACAAGATGACATGGAACACAGCACAGAACGAGCATATGCATGGCTGGTGCAACAATCAACATCAACACAGCATGGATGATAAGTTCAAAAAAAAACAGCATGGATGATATTCGTGGATGGCACACCTCTATAGTCCGTCCAACTTTTTCTACGTACATATTGTTTTGTCAAAAGGCAGAATATCTTGCTCTGAGAATAATACAAAATGAAATCACCAGGATTCAAAAATAAGCATGACACCAAGGCAAAATCAACAGAAAAGATCGTGCAGATCACTTTCTCATACAGTATTACTTGTTGGGTCAATTACACGTAGCAGTGGTGGTACAATAACACATGCCAATTACAAGGCCAAACAAGAAAACAAGGCAAGACAGAAGAAATATCTAATATATGAAACAATTCTCTGACTTGAACTACATAACTTGCGAGGCAGCAAGAGCATAAACTCATGAAAATATGCTGAATGAATAAATTAGGCTCCAAGGGTGACAACAAGCGGACCCAGATTTTTTACCTCACCGCCCCTTGGGGTTCATGATCTGCGAGAACACTGCGCTCGGCGTCAGCCCGTCGGAGTCGATGCTCGCCACACTTTGGTCCCCCATGCTTATGGAAGTTGTCGTGGTCGTGGTGGTGCTTGAATCAATCGACGGATCATTGGGATCCTTCTTCCCAACCATCACCAGGGGAGTGCCTTCGTCTGACATCCCGCAGCCAATGCTACCGCTCTCCTCCGCGCTTTCCTGCATCTGAAGAGCAAACTCCAAGTTCCAAAGCACATCTCCCATCGAAGGGCGCTCGATGCCATTATCGGCGACACACTTCTCAGCTGTCTCAGCAAACTTCCTGAAGCACTGAGGAACAATCTTTCCCTTTAGGTAGGGATCGACAATCTGATCCAGAATTCCCTTCTTTTGGCAGTGCAATGCCCACTCTGCCAAGCTAACTTCTTCCTTTGCAAGAGTGGGGTTCAAGGCAGGCCGAGCACAAAGGACCTCAAACAGCACCACACCAAACGAATAGACATCAGATTTCTCAGTCAGCTGCTGCCTGCGGAAATATTCAGGGTCCAGGTAACCAAAACTGCCCTTGACAACTGTGCTCACATGTGTGTGATCCATCGATGGCCCAGTCTTGGACAGACCAAAATCTGAAACCTTGGCAACCCATTTCTCATCCAGGAGGATGTTTGTGGTCTTGACATCACGGTGGATAATGGTGTGCTTTGCTCCGGTGTGAAGATAGTGAAGCCCACGAGCTGCACCAATGCATATCTCCAAACGCTGCCTCCAGCTAAGCGGTGCATTCTGTGTCTTGTATAGGTGCTCACGCAGAGTTCCATGAGCCATGTAGTCATAGACCAGGATCATCTCATTCTTCTCCTCGCAGTAACCAATAAGCGACACAAGATGACGGTGGCGGAGCTTTGACAGCATTTCAATTTCAGTCTGGAACTCATGTATACCCTGCTCAGACAAGGGATTGCCACGCTTGATAGCCACCTTGGTTGTGCCCCCATCAATCTCTCCATTGTAAACCTTACCGAACCCACCAACACCAAGGATCCTTGACTCATCAAAGTTCTTTGTTGCGGCCTTGATCTCTGCAAAGGAGAAATGGCGGCACAGGTTCGACGGCAAAGATGAAGCATAACTCCCAGTAGCATGTGACTTGGCTGAGCTTGAAGTGTGTGAATGGCCATATAGCGACAACGGCAGCCAACCAGAATGGCCATCGCTCATGCCGCTATCCTTGGCCGCTTTCCTCCGCCGCTTGCAGATGAGGCAGCAATATCCAAGGGCAAGCAGTGCCAAACCTCCAATTACTCCACCAACAATAGGCGCGACTGTTGATGTCTTCTTTGCTGGCCCGCTATCCACGGGTGGATCGGCGCTTGGGACAGGGTTGAGCCCCACGAGGCTCCCATTGGTAAGCTGCAGCTTGAAGACTTCCAACCCATTGAGAATAGCATCATAGTACTGTGGCTTGGTCTCTGCGTCCGGATGCAGAGCCACCCAGAAATCCATAGTCCCAGAACCCAGAGTGCTCACCACATAGTCCTTGTACACTGGAGTACCAATACTAAGTGGATTCACCCACTGGATGACATCAGCACCTTCCATGGCAGTGAGGTTGTTGAGGTAGATGTTGAAGACCCGCTGATTGGGCTTGGTAATTGGGTATTGTATCTCACAGAAATGGAACCTCACAAGGTATTGGTACCCAGCATCCACCTGCAGTATCCAGGTGAGATTGTAGGCCATGTTAAGATTCTTGTCTATCCCCATTGATCGCGCGGTGGCATAGACATCCATGGGTGCCACATATCCTGGCACATTGTCAGGGTAGGTGATTGTGACATTGGCATCGTTCTGGTACGTGACCCCAGCCCCTGCACCATAGATGTAAGGCGTGTCGTCGTCCCATGAGCGAGCCCCGCCGGAGTCCTTGGAAGGGGAGATGGCCTGGCCTCCGACGTTGAGGCGATACATGGTCTGCAGAGCAGCGCCAGGATCCATGTCGAAGGGCTGGTTGTTGCCGTCGCCGGTGACGAAGAGCGGCGTGTCGATGTCGAAGAGATCAGGGGAGGAGACGAGCTCGATGCCGTTGACGAAGGCGTAGGCGTTTGGGTGGCCCTTGTCCGGTGTGAAGGTGAGGTCGAGGTTCCGGGTGCTGACGTTGATGGAGAACTCGCGTACGATGTAGGCGAAGTTGAGCGCGGTGGTGGTCTGGTAGGCGCTGAAGTTGGAGAGGAGCGTGAGGTTGGCGGCCGGGACGGAGACGGAGAAGAAGGCGTCGGCGGCGTCGCGGTTGGAGTAGTTGGCCGGGTAGAAGTGGAGGCGGAGGAACTTGCGGCCGGGGCCGAGCGGGAAGGAGTAGGTGAAGGGGTTGGCGGAGAGGCGCGCGGTGAGGTAGGGCACCTGCGGCACGGAGGGGTCCTGCGCCCCCGCGTTGGCGGAGGCGAGGTTGGGCGGGGCGTACTTGGAGGTGGCGTCGCCGTCCCAGAGGCGGCCGTCCGTGTCGTTGCCCTTGCCGGTGGCGCCGCAGTCGAGCAGGATGTCGTCCCGCGGCACGAACGGGGCCCCAGCCGAGGGCGCGGGCGCGGCGGCTCCCTGCGCCCGCGCTGCGGGGACAAGCGCGGCCGCGGCGGCGACGAGGAGCAGGAGCAGGAGCGCGCATCTGCGGCCTCCTGCCATGGTGTGAGCTGTGGTGGCTTGCGGCTCAGAGATCGCCCATGAAACGGCGCCGATCTGGGGGCGGATTTTGCGTGCAGGTGGGAGAACCGGCGCGCGTAGGTGAGATTTGAGGGGAAAGTAGTGGGGAAGGTGGCGTCAAGGAAGAAGGGGGGAGAGAGAGGTTTCTGGACTACGGGCGCGGCATTAAAAGTGGGCTGCTACCAACGGCAAATGGCGACCTACTACTGTACTGCGCTCAGAGCTCAATTGCTACTGTGCTTCATTTGCTTTGCTTCGCTTCTTTTTACCGCCGCGGCAACGCGCGTGTGTCACTCTCGTGGTTGCCTGTGTCCCGCTGGCCAGTGGGGACACTGAGATGACGTGCCCCGCGCAACAGTGGAACGGAACGGGTGTTGAGCGCGCGGTGTGGTATGACGGTGGAGGACAGCTTGCCTCAAGTGCGCGTCCCGCGTCCCCCGGGGTTTTTCAATAATTTTTAAAAGGCATTTCCGGTGACGCCGTCCACCGCGGCCATGTGCGGGGGCAGGCGCGGGGCCCGGCCGTCATGGACCGTTGCCAGCCGTAACGACGCGGGATTGCCTGAGCTCTCTCGTCCGATAATGTGGACAGCCGATAGATTCGTGTGGCCCGCATCGAGACTGCTGCGGCGGTGGCCAACCATGCCAAATGCAAGCTGTGAACCAGCCAACCCGCAATGAGCAACGGGGTTAGAAGGACCCACCAACGCCGGGGTCGGCGCAATCAGTGCCATCCATCATCCGAGAGGCCGACGCGGCCGGACACGCGTGGACCCCCGCTAACATGCAGCGAGGTTGAGACTAGCCATAGTGGGGAGTAATTTCGACTAGTAACATGGCGTTGTTAGTAGTCTATGTTACTACCTCTATAGTGGAGAGTAACATAGGCCATGTTTGGTTCCATGGGTTAGAGTTAGAGTTGGTTAGATTGTACCAAACTAACCCCAAAACATCCAAACAGGAGGATTAGAGTCTAACCCACCCAAAAAATCTAACCCACACAAGAGGTGCTTATTTGGGTTAGAGTTAGGTGGGCCCAAAAAAAGTGAAGTTTCCCTCTACCTCCACCAATCAAATCTATACCTAATAATAAAGGGAGGTACGTTTCTCCCTTTTATTTCGTCCATCACGCCTATTTTATAGAAAGGTCCCTGTAATTTTTGAAAATTAACCCGCAGTCCAATAATAAGTAAAAAAAACGTTTCGCTGCTTCAATTGGGCCGTGCAGGGCACTTTGAAGGACATACGGCCCATCTGTGGTTGGCGCCTCAAGGAGACAGATAATAAAAAACTCTATGCTGTCATATTTGGGCCTTGGCCTTTTCACCATTTACTGGGCCAGCGTCATTCCATAAAAATATTATATAATAAAACTTCACACTATAAAAAGTTTACGTGTGAAAAATTTAACACATTTAGATGCGCCAAAATTTTAACATATTTTTTAAAGTTTGAATTATTTAATAAATACGTTCATAATTGTTTTACATTTTTTATATATCGTTCTGTTTTAAAAAATAATATTTTTTAGTGCAAACATCTAATAAAAATGATGTAAAATAAATAAATAAATAAATAATTATATATGACCAGCTTTTTAAATATTATTATTATTGCAAATATCTTATAAAAGTAAATCCAATTATAAATAAAAATAAATGAAAATGTTCCAAGGAGAGCAAATATTTTTAAGTGCAAGCATTTTTATAAATTTTACAAAATTTAAGTGTGAATAGTTTTTTTACTATGAACTTTTTAAAAGTTTTAACATATAAAATGTTTATTTTTAATTCGAAAAATTGAACGAAATAAAAAGGAAATTATACAAAAAAAAATTAAAAAAATTAAAAATAGAAAATTAATAATATAGTTCATACATTGAAAAATAGTTTGCACGTAGAAGAAAATATTATTCAATAAAAATGCAGACTATAAAAAATTTATCTCTGGAAATTTTAGCACACTTAAGTGCGCCAACATTTTTATTTTCTTTAAACTATTATTTTTTTATATATGAATAAGTACGTTCATGATTTTCTTGAAATTTTTATATATGATTATTTTTTCAAGTATTATTTTTTAGGTTAAATATATTATAAAAGTGATGCAAAAGAAAAATTAAAAAGAAAAGAAAATGTTCCGAGGAGAGCTAATATTTTTAAGTGCGATCATTTTTTAAAATTTTACAAAATTTTAGTGCGAATAGTTTTAAAAAAATTTTACTACGAACTTTATTAAAATAATAACGTACAAACTGTTTATTTTTATGCAAAATAAGAAAAGAAAACAAAACATAAAATAAAATATAAAAAAGATATTGGAGTGAGCACGAGCTACTACGCTAATGAACCTGCTCGATGTGTTCTAATATCCAACCAACCATTTCGATACGTATTCAATTTAGATTGGGTTTCATTATTTCGCAATGCAAACGATAGGGATTTTGATTTTCGGATTTTAATCGCCGGACCACTCCTAATTTAGCGTTTAAAATTAGATTTAGATTTTTTTTTAAATCTCCCGTTGCAACGCACGGGCATGTTTGCTAGTTCTGAATAAAGTAGTCAAATGATTGAAAAAGATACATTTATTGCCAATCTAACCCCACCATCCAAACACCTCTTTGGTTAGAGTTAGTTTAGGGTTAGTCTAGAGTTAGAATCTAACTCTAACCTCTAACCGAGTTAGAGTATCCAAACAGGGCCATAGATGTGGTGTCATACAACACTTCATTTATTGTGTTGTAGACTCATATTGTATTGGTATATGTGATGTTTCTCAAAGAGCAAGTAACTACCTAAGTTACCACATCTTTCTCTTTCCTTAATAACTACTTGCCACATCATTTATTTTGCATAGATAAGTGTGATGTTACTAATGATGTTACTTCCATTATGGGTAGTCTGAGAGCAAATATAATAAAGTGACGTAGGCGGTATTAATGGACACTTAATACAACTTTAGTATAAAATTGTACTAAGTGTGTATCTATTAATATGGATTAGAGGTAGTATTAAATTTTCGATGAATTAAAACAAAGAGAAAAAAAGACCGGCTACTAATTAAGGCTGCAACACACGCTTCTAAACACCTTATAAGAGCATGGTTAATAATATAGCCAGCAGCTGGTTATAAGGTGTTGCCATGTCATCTATAGCCAATCTTATAGCCAACAAGTACAATAGCTAGATGTAAATATGTACTGTATTATTTTATTGATATATGACCCACATGTTAGTCACACAAAGTGTCTAGGAACACGTGTTGCAGCCGGCTGTTAACTAGTAGCCCGCTTTTCTTCTCTCTCCTCTTCTCTCTTTTTCAACTAAGCAACAATATACTATTTTATTCCTTATAGCCCGCCCAGTCAGCTCGATTGTACTTACTCTAAGATGCAAAATAGGTCATATATCATAAAAATAGTACATTTATTTACCTAATTATTGTATTTATAGGCTATAAAATTAATCATAAATAATATAACAACACCTTATAGCCAGCCAGCTCACTATACTATTAACATGCTCTGAGGATCATGACCACCGCACCGCGCCGTCTCGTCTGGCCTCGTCCATCTGACGAGAAGAGAGCCCCGGTCGCTTTTGTCTGACCTGCGCGGCGCCCCCGACCCCGTCCCATGAGAACCGGCAATGACAAAAACTGCCAATGGCGAGCTGTATTGTACGGGGCCCACAACACAGAATTAACCAACCACTGTCCACCATGGAAAATCGCTAGACTTGACTTGACTGCTCTGAAGCCAGGCGATGGTTAGTGTTAAAATTAATTAACATGTGTTAATTATGAGATAAATTTATTTTTGTAACTTTTACCTCTTTATTAAAAGGCATCTTTTTATGGGCCTTGTTTAAATATTCTAACTCGGTTAGAGGTTAGGCTTCCTCCAATGCATTGGTGCATAGATAAGGTGGTGAAAGTGGTTAGGATAATTTACGTCCGAATCCGGTTTTATAGGATATGGTAACAGATTTTTTTACATCCGACAAAATCCGGTCCGAATCCGAATCCGAATCCGTTTCATAGGATATGGTATTACAAATATCCGACATAATAGGATAATCCGTTTTTTCTAGACGGATAATCCGAACTTTTAATTTCCGAATCCGATTGATGGACCAAGTTTTAAGTATTAAGGAGTAGAATTTGAATGTTATCTTTGCTTATCAGACAAGACATATGCTTGTTAGTGATTTATTTGGACTATTTCAATACTATCTAGTGCTTTATGTGTTCTTAAAGTTTATAAGTAGTTATATTTGCTCATTCTATATGTATAATTTTACTTTAAGGTATTTAAATATTCCTTATATATGAATATGGTAAATATCCGGTTCCGATCCGATACATTTCCGTTACCGTACCGCTTCCGAATCCGCCTAATCCGGTATTCGAATCCGCATCCGTTCCGCTTCCGAATCCGAAAATAAATATGGAATATGATACGGTATAGAGATTATCCGTCTGAATCCAATCCGGTTTCACCCCTAGCTAAGGGTATTAAAAAGCTTAGCAACCAATATTCCCAATGCATAGGTGCTTAACTATTGTAGCTAAGCTTACTTTCTTTAATTATTTAATCACTAAACTCATTCATGCATTGGTTGATAGACACTTTGCATACGTCCACACGCTTAGCACCATTTTCTCAGGATTCTCCCAATGCATCGTTTCTTAGCACAATATCATAGGAGCAATAAAAACTTAAGATACAACTACCACAATGCATTGTTTCTTAGAGGTTATATCTTATTTAATGATTTTAGCTACATGCATAATGTGATTGGTCTAGTCATGCCTTTTGCATATGGCCACGTGCAAAGGTTGTATCTTAGTTAAGATACAACACCACTCTCTTTCTTCATTAAATACTATGCCACATAAGCAAAATGCATATAATTACGTGCTAAGATACAAGCATTGGGAGTGCCCTCATGGGGACACCAAAGTGCTCTCTCTCCTCTTTAATTGCCTTGCAACATCAGTTTTTTGCCTATGTGGCATCCTTAACACCTGTACACCTTGGAGCATTGGGAGAACCCTTAGAGTTAGATTTTAACTCTAGACTAACCTTAAACTAACTCTAACCAAAGACGTGTTTAGATGGTGGGGTTAAATTGATAATAAATGTACCATTCCAATCATTTGACTACTTTATTCAGGATTTTGTATAGTGGAGGTAGAGGAAAAAAGTAACTTTTTCTGGGCCCCACCTAACTCTAACCCAAATAAGCACCTCTTGGGTGGGTTAGATTTTTTGAATGGGTTAGATGCATCTAACCAACTCTAACCCTCCTATTTTGATGTTTTGAGGAACCAACTCTAACTCTAACCCATGGATCCAAACAGGGCCATGATATCCTTCTATCTGTATGTATATATCACATCATTTAATGAAAGAGACAGAGTTAATTCATTTGTTGTCTCTCTGGTTTCCTTTCTCGCTGAGTTCCAATACATTATCAGCACACTCTTATAGACTGACGAAGCGATGGATGGCACCGCCGAAGAACGTCCAATTGCGACGGCCGTGGCCCTTGGCAAAGCACGGCGTTGCCCGCCTTTGGCCAGGAACGCGAACAACATCGCAGCCATCGCCCGGCAACACGACCAAGACCTTCGCCTGGCAGTTCCTCGAAGCACTTCATGCCCAGATCATAGGAAATGACAAGAAGAAGTGCGATTTCCTGCATCGCAGATGTGACGCCCCAAAAATCGGACCGTGTACAGTAATCATACACGCAAGGTACACGATCGATATTAGGGACTCACGGTGAGATATCACAACACAACTCTACAAATAAAATAATACAGGATGTTTAATACAAGCCAGGGGCCATGAGGGCTCGAATACAACAGCTCAAGAGCACAAAGTTAGCGGAAGCAAAAGTATCTGAGTACAGACACAATGGTACAAGATTGCCTTAAGAAGGCTAGCACAAAAACAACAACGATCGAAAAGGCGAGACCTCCTGCCTGGGAACCTCCGAACTACCCTTGGTCGAAGGGGGAACTCGGCGTGGTAGAAGGCATCGGGGATCTTCACGTTGCGGTGGTCGGCATAGGGGAACTCGTGCTCCTGGACTCCAAGGCTCCAACATCGACTGCAGCGGCCGATCAGGAAAAACAAAAAGGGGGGAAAATAAAGCAGGTGAGTATCCAGCATACCCGCGAGTCTTACGTCCGCTACTAAGCATTTATGCATTTGTATCAAATGGAAAGGGGAGGTTGTATATAGTGGACTGCAAGGTAGAAATCAGAATAAGGGTAAGAAGCTAGGCCTATCGAAGACTAGCATCTTCTGACGATGTCTTGCAGCATGAGAAGAGAAACAACCAACAGTTTATATAAGCATAAAGTAACAATGAAGCAGAAGTTGCTGCAACATTGTATAATAGTAAGTTGTAATAATTGATAATAATAATGCCTTCGAGTTCCCCTCCTCGACTTCCCTGCGAGGAAGAAAACCCGTAACCATACAGTTTAATAGTAGTAGTTTGTAGTGGTAAGATCCAGCTTCAACATAAAGCGTCTTGTTACCGTGGACACGGCTATTCGAATAGATTAAGCTCCCTGCAGGGGTGCACTATTGTTTAGCCTGCACGCTTGGATCTCCAGGGTGGCGGGAACCTTTTTAGGGAACGCTCCACCAAAGCTATCCGACACGGCGCAGCCCATCCTAGGCTCAGTAGAGAGGCCATCCACCGAACTATATCCTATGCGCCAAGGGGTCTAGGTCCCTCACCCTTGCACGCTCCTGCACGGTACGAGACTGGCCGGTGAAGCAAAATCAAATCCAAACACACCTGCTGCAGCAAAGAAGACAACATCGCTTCCCGGCTATCAGCCCGTGGTACTGCTGACGTCTGAAGAGCTTTCGGACAAACTATGACGCAGGGGAGCCCATAACTCCTTATACCACGTGAAGGTAGTGCGTACAGGCCTTTGCGGCCTCTCAAGTCATCTGCCGAACCATTTATCATTTTAATTAACCTGCGTGACAACCGTTATCGTTGCCTCGACTTAACTGCCCCTCGGACAACGACAGCAGTCAGGACCACCAGTACATCGGTGCCTGCCCTGTCGTCCCACCAAGTCTCTGCGATTACCAACAAGGTGAACCATCTCCTTACCTTATCTCGCGTGTGCTCTTGGTAGAGCTCGACTTTCGTGGTTTGGTAACTCTCGCGAGATACGAGCAGGGGCCAAGCACGCCAGTAACGTCGGTCGTACCCTCCCTATCGTTCCCGACGCAATACCGCTCGCTGGCACCGTTGGGTCGCCCGACTTCTTACCTTAAGGACAACTGGGGCTCAGGACCTAGAGAAGCTATACAGAGCCAGCAACGAATGGAGTACAAGGATTACTCCTTGATAGCTCGCACTTGATGGTGGCTCGGCAGAGCCGAGCTAGGGGCCTTAAACGGTGTCTGCATTGTACCGTACCTGTGCAGTTATATATATATTGTCTCCGTGTTCACTCACCAGAGTGATCACGGCCCGCTATCTAATCCTAGCTAACAATGCGCAGGGCTCATTGCTGAATATAATATATAGATATAGCAGGCAGCATAGGACAAGGAAGGTACAACAAGGGGCGACAAAATCAGGCTATGCAATTGAATAGGATTGTAATCGTAGCAGCAACAGTAACAATGCCTAGTGCAAGAAATGTACGGAAAAGATAGGCGATATCTGGGGAAGAGAATGGCTCTGCTTGCCTGGAAGCTCGACGGTAGGGGCAGGGTCGTCGACGAAGTAGTCGTACCCAGCAGCGGTGTAGTCGGCGGTAGCAGCGGGGTCTACCGAAGATTAAGGGGGGAGAAACAGTAAATATAAATCAAACATAGCAATCAAATGCATGACATGATAGATGAAATGTTATCGGTGTTCTAACGTAGTACGATGCACTCAGCTCAGAGCGGAAATTCATCCGGGGATGAACTGCCAGCTCCGGGTGATTACCGGACAGGGTGTCCGGAGGGGGAAGGGATCATGCCGGAGGTGTCGTGGACAACCGACAAACGTATGGGTGGGGTATCTAGGTTAGTTGAACTATTCTGAACAACTTTCATGTTCAGAATAAATTCATCCGGCTACTTTAACAGTACCGGACAAAAAATCATCGGACAAACGGTCCGGAGGGGGACGGTTCGATGTTCGGTAATTTAGAGGGGTGTGGTTGGTATACGGATAGCGTATCCATATTCGTTATATTTTTCTCATCAATTTTCATGTATAAAGTTTTTGAATCTGACTTACGGTTTAAAAGATATTAATTTCTAAAGTTTAAATCATTTTACAGCATTTTCTGGATTTTCTTTTATTAATAAAACCTATCATTATCCACAACAGCACTGACATGTGGGCTCCACATGTCAGCCTCACATTTTAATAATTCAAATTTATTAAATTTAAATAACAATGGGGCCTACATGTCATACTCTGTAATTTATCTAAAATCCTTTTTAATATTAATCTAACAGGTGGGGCCCAGGTGTCATTGGCACATGTCTATTTTAACCAGTTAATTAACTTCAGGGGTTTATTTAAGTGACTGGACCCACATGTCATAGACTCAATGTTTTAACTCCATTTAACTTAACAATGGTTATTAGTGAGGGTGGGGGCCCACTGTCATAGGCTATTTAGGGGGGGTAACTGTTAAGGGTCATTAGCCCACAGGTTGGACAGAGGGCGCCGGAGGCGAGCTATGCGCACGACGGCGAGGTAACGCCGGCGAGGGGGGGCACAACGGCGGTGGGGCTCTGCGGGAGAGGGCGTAGGGGGCATGGGCGCGCGCGTGGAGCCGCACCTGTAGGCAAGGCATGCAACAAGCAGGGCGCGGCCCCGAGCGTGCCCCAGGTGGCCGGCGGTGACCAGTAACGCAGCAGCGGGCGAGCGTCGGGCAGCGCAGTAGCGCGAGCGGGTGGGGCACGACCGTGCACGGGCGTGCGCGTGCACGCAACACCCAACAGCGACGGCCAGCGGCACGGGAGCTCGAGCCCCCGTCCATGGCGGCCGTGACCATGGCATCGACAGGGGGGCCTACGACGGCGGTCCGGCGAGGGGAAGTAGGGGAATGGGGGGCTGCTCACCGAGGGGAAGCCGATGGCGATCTCAGATATGGCCGGGGATGACCAGAGGCGACGAATCCGGCGGTGAGGACGACGGCGACTGTCGGCGAGGGGAAGAAGAAGACGTCGCCTACGCGGCGCTACAGCTCGATTCCACGCGGGAGGCGATGAAGGCGGCGATGGCGAACCTCCTGGACATCCCGGAGCGGCGCGAAGGGCTCGGTGGCTGCGGGTGTTCACGAGCCCGTGATGATGTCTACGCACGCTTCTATTCTTGTAGACTATGTTGGGCCTCCAAGTGCAGAGGTTTGTAGGACATCAGCAATATCCCTCAAGTGGATGACCTAAGGTTTATCGAACTCAGGGAAGTAGAGGTTGAAGATGGTCTCTCTCAAGCAACCCTGCAATTAAGATACAAGAAGTCTCTTGTGTCCCCCAACACACCTAATACAACTAGGAGTTGTATATGTGCACTAGTTCGGCGAAGTGATGGTAAAATATGGGTGATAGGTGTAGCAAAGCAAGGTAATATAAATCTGTAATAAAAAGTGCAGCAAGCAAACAAGTAGTAAACGTGAGCGCAAACGGTATTGCAATGGTGGAAACAAGGTCTAGGCTTCATACTTTCAGTAGTGGCAGCTCCCAACAACATTAACATAGTCTAATCACATGATATTTCCCATAAAACATGCAATGGAGACGCACTCGGAGGTCATTCCTTTGTGGTCAATAGAGGATGAGAATTGTGTAGGGCTACAAAAGCACACCTCAGAGTTCGTAGTTCTCATCTATGGATTTCCCAATGTCACCGCGTCCATCCAAAGAGAGTACCACAATCACCACAACATATCTAAAGGATAGTCAAAGACAAGCACCAAGAGATTCTCAATCTTCAATCCACACACAAAAGAGGAAATCACTCATGATAATATTCTTCTAACCCATGTCCAATAGACCGCTGTCACCTTGGTCTCGGGGATTGTACTAGATAAGATCAATTGAGTACATCAATCCAATACATAGAGGAAGGGGAAATATCATGGGATCACCCTAGATTAACATAGCCTATGATCACAACAAAGATCACATCATGGGAGAGAGAGAAACCACATAGATCAAGATATAAGCCTTAGCCCCGAGGGGAACTACTCACACATGGACATGGTGAGAGGGAGAGTTGTTGATGGAGAGGTGCAGCCCGGAGGAGATGAAGGAGACGGCGGCGGCCAGGGCGGCGGCGGCGCCCACGGCCACGGCCTTGGCCCTTGGGGGCAGCGGCCCTTGGCCCCTTCTTCTTCCTTGGAGATGGTGCTGCTCTGGAGATTGATCTCCCCTCAGGACGGCTGACAAGGGGAGGAATTTTCGTGGTACCCTTTGACCTAGGTTTCCTCTCTTTATATAAACTCTCGGATTCCCGTCATCCAGATTACGTCTTCTGTATTTCAGGGTTTCTGGAAGCATCCGAACTCGATTGGGCAGAATTTTATGTCTAAATCCACCGGAAAAAATTCCCTACAACATTGTAGTTTAAGTTTTTCCGTTTGAGGCCGTCTTCTGGCGTTTTCGAGGTGATCTTTAAAACCTGTCTGGTGGGGACAGATTTCGGGAGAGTTAAAGTCCAACTCCTACAAGGCTCCTTTTTGTGATTTTTCCTTTATCCAAGTAATTCCTACACATAAAGTACAAAACCAAGAACTTGTGCACTCTTGCAACCATTAATAGGTTAGTTCCAAAATATGTTATAAAGATATATGAAAGTATATAAAAAACATAGCAATATCACACAAAACATGCATGGAGCAAGCAGAAATTATAGATACGTTTGGTACGTATCACTCCGCGCCCATGGCGTCAATGGCTCCTGGCGGCGGGGAAAACAGAGAGGGAGCGATGGGGAGGAACGAATGGGGGGGCTAGGGTTTGCGAGAGGGGGGCGAGGGGCGACCCGAGGTCTTAACCGCGTCAGCGGCTCGCCGGATTGCGGGCACGGCGATGGGGCGTGTGGTGGCATGGCGGGATTGCCGCCACGCAGCCATGAACATGAGAGGGAGGTGGGAGAGAGCCAGGGTGGGCTCGGCCCAGGGGGGGAGGGAGTGGGCCGGGGGGGTGGGCTACGCCCTGGGTGTAGGTTAGGATTTCCTATTTTCTTTTTATTTCTGTTTTCTTTCTTTACTATTTTATTTATTTTATATACTTTTGTATTTTTGTAAAATATGTAATAGGTTCCATAATTAGTGTTATGCTCCATATCAGTGCTACAAAAAGTTTGGGGCATTTATAAATTCATTTGTATTTTGTTTTATTTCGAAAGGTAATATATGTCACTGTTTTGCTACTGTTTTTATTTATTTAGATATTTATATGCTTTATAAAATATCCAACACCATGGTATCTTGCTTCAAGGGTTATTGTGCATTTAACAAAATTGGTTTCATAATTTTTGGAACAACTTTATTTTCCCACATTGATTTAAATTTCCAAATGAGTTTGAATTTAAACTCAACTTGATCAAGGGTGATTATTATTAGAATAATCATGATGACTTGGAAGTTAACAAGGTGATCATTGTAGCGTGACACCCGGGGTGTTACAATTCTCCCCCACTATAAAGAATTCTCGTCCCGAGAATTAAAAGCTAGTGGAAGGGGTAAAGCTTTGGTTTCGTATTATAACGAATCTTTTGGGTCTTGTTGTCCTTATCGAAGGAGTTAAACCTTCTCGTTGGCGTCTTCATTTCTCTACGACGGTGCATATCGACGAGTTGTCTTCCTTCTTCGGGGTCTTCCACGTACTTACGGATAGGTTCGGAGGGGACACCTAGGGGGGTCAAATCGACACAAGGTTAATCAATCGAGGTCGTCTGAGGAAATGGGGTACAAAGTATCTCACTAGTTAAACTCAGGGAGATACATCGAGAGAAACAAAAGAAGGCATGAGAAGTTTTCAAGCGGATATGCAAGCATTCGACGATGATAACGGAGGATGAAAAGGGGTCCAGAACATGAGGCATAAGCACTGAGTCTGATATCGAACTGAATATCACAAGGTAGAGGACTCGTGAGTAGCATTCGAGGTCAAGCAAGAGGAATAACCTCGAGAACAGAAAGGTACAAGAGATTCAGGTTTCGATCCTATGGAACTGTGGGTTATGGGCCCACATTGAATAAGAAGGTTGGTGACAAACAAAGCGATCAAGTTGGAAGGTAAGTCAGAGAAGAACTTGTTAGCTATGTCGGCAACAATGTCGGTGCCAAGGGCGAGGGACGAAGAGAACCATTTTCCTGCTCGTTAAGACGAGGCGGACCAATTGGCAAAGTTCTTGTCCATTGGTGGTCACCGAAAAGTCATCAACAATCGTAACAGGTTGTACGAACAAAGTAGTACACTGAAGTGTTTACATCAGCAGGAAATTATCATTGCTCAGAAAAGTTATATCACAAGAAAGATTAAACAGACCAATGGAAAGGAAATTGTGATGATACACAAGTATCAGACGTCAATCTTTCCCGAGGGAAAAGAGGGCAAGATATACATGACCAAGTTTGTATTGGCAGGGAGTCAAAGGATGTTGTTGATGATAACACAAATCATCGAGGGGCAAGGATGGTATTTCTCATCATGAATTCAATAGAAACATGGGATAATTCAAAACGTTGATGGTGACGACGACACATTATGTCGAGGAGTTTCAAGAAAAATGCAATCGAATATCCGCATCACCAAGGAAAAGGGGCGGTGGAGCCAAAGGTAAGCGGTGTTCTCGGTTGACGACAACCCAGAACCATGAAATGGCTATGGCAGGGATAGGCATTGTTTCATCACAATTCATAAGATGCAGTGCAAAGGCATGATATCCTCGAGATACCAGGGGTAATACTCGAAGGTAGAACGGTGGATCATAGGGGTAGAAGGATGTATACCAAGGGAATAATTATCTTTACGAGAAGCTTTCATGATAAGTTCTACATAGTATCCATGGGCATGAACACAAAGGTTCAGGGTCGACTCCCACTTCTTCAATGCATAACATTTCAATCACTTCTCGCTTTCGATGGAGGTTTAGAGTAGGAAATTTATCTGGCGTAACACCAGTAGAGTATGACCCGCAGAAGTTTCCGGGGTTCACCCAGATGGTTGAAACATAGATACAACCCATAGGGAAACCTTACGAATCTGTACGACAAACAACAGGAAGAAGAGATACAAGTTCGAAAGCAGAAGGCTGATGACACGGAGCAGATGATACCGTTCGCCAAAGGCATTTCGTATTAGGGGAAATTCGTCAATGATTTAGGACACAAGGGTACGACAGGTACTAATCCACCAAAAAGGTCAGGCGGCGTACAGAGAGTCTAGGGCGAGTATCGGTACTCAACCATAAGAAGAAGGAATGCCAAAGTATTGGATATAGAAGCATCAGAATAATTCGATGCATAAATACAAAGGAATTATGACTTCCATATCGGTGTATCAGATTCAGATACATCGATCAAACAAGGATAAGTTGAATAGAAGCTTGACGATTAATCAATTAAGATTTCATTTACCGAGAACCAGCTCATGTCCGAATGACGTCTGAGCCAGAAGAAAGGATTCATAGGGATCATCTGAGTATTGCGTGCACTATCACACACAATGGTTCAACAGATCAGAATGGCAATGCCAAGGGAGGTCATCAAAGACTACAAGACAAACATGATTGATCATAGTGCAAGCAGGTAAGAAGAACCTCCAAAGCAGTAGGCTGCCAAGGATTGTCGCGAGATTGAATAGTATTTAAAAGAATTTTGGGAATCACAGGAACCACTTAAGATGAACGGATCCTCGTCAAATGTGAGGAATTATCCGCATGGTGAAAAGAAGCTGCAAGGCAGTAGGCTCAAAGGATTCCTGAAACAACAGAAAGTATTTTGATGCATCTTTTGAACACAAGAGCAACTGGGATTGAATGGATGAACGGAACGTGAATGTGGTTATACATACGGACTTATCGGTGGCAGTGAATTGTAAAGGTGACAGGCACATATGGTCTCGGGAATTTATCTGACAGTAATCTTCAGAATCTTCTCGTGAAGTAAGCGATCATCTGTAATGAGGGGCTCTCCGGGAGGAAGTAGTCACGAGAACCTAATGTCAGAGTTAGCAAAATCTTTAACCCGAAAGAGAAGAGAGAGCAGAGTCCTAGAGTAAAGGTGCGGAGAAAAAGATCCTAATACCACCCAGTTTGCGACGTGGGCCGATAAGCCACACGACACGGTTAGTAAAGTAGTTTTGCAAGGACTAGACTCGACTTCGACCAAGGAGTTGGAAGGGGGTTACCTACAGGCAGTCGGCTCTGATACCAACTTGTGACGCCCCCAAAATCGGACCGTGTACAGTAATCATACACGCAAGGTACACGATCGAGATTAGGGACTCATGGTGAGATATCACAACACAACTCTACAAATGAAATAATACAAGCTGTTTAATACAAGCCAGGGCCACGAGGGCTCAAATACAACAGCTCAAGAGCACAAAGTTAGCGGAAGCAAAAGTATCTGAGTACAGACACAAGGGTACAAGGTTGCCTTAAGAAGGCTAGCACAAAAACAACAACGATCGAAAAGGCGAGGCCTCCTACCTGGGAACCTCCGAACTACTCCTGGTCGAAGGGGGAACTCGGCGTGGTAGAAGGAATCGGGGATCTTCACGTTGCGGTGCTCGGCATAGGGGAACTCCTACTCCTGGACTCCAAGGCTCCAACGTCGACTGCAGCGGCCGATCAAGCAAAACAAAAAGGGGAAAAAAGCATGTGAGTATCTAGCATAACCGCGAGTCTTACGTCCGCTACTAAGCATTTATGCATTTGTATCAAATGGAAAGGGGAGGCTGTATATAGTGGACTGCAAGGTAGAAATCAGAATAAGGGTAAGAAGCTAGGCCTATCGAAGACTAGCATCTTCTGACGATGTCTTGCAGCATGAGAAGAGAAACAGCCAACAGTTTATATAAGCATAAAGTAACAATGAAGCAGAAGTTGCTGCAACATTGTATAATAGTAAGTTGTAATAATTGATAATAATAATGCCTCCGAGTTCCCCTCCTCGACTTCCCTGCGAGGAAGAAAACCCGGAAACATACAGTTTAATAGTAGTAGTTTGTAGTGGTAAGATCCAGCTTCAGCATAAAGCGTCATGTTACCGTGGACACGGCTATTCGAATAGATTAAACTCCCTGCAGGGGTGCACTACTGTTCAGCCTGCACGCTCGGATCTCCAGGGTGGCGGGAACCTTGTTAGGGAACGCTCCACCAAAGCTACCCGAGACGGCGCAGCCCATCCTAGGCTCAGCAGAGAGGCCATCCGTCGGACTATATCCTATGCGCCAAGGGGTCTAGGTCCCTCACCCTTGCACGCTCCTGCACGGTACGAGACTGGCCGGTGAATCAAAAGCAAATCCAAACACACCTACTGCAGCAAAGAAGACAACACCGCTTCCCGGCTATCAACCCGTGGTACTGCTGATGTCTGAAGAGCTTTCGGACAAACTACGACGCAGGGGATCCCATAACTCCTTATCCCACGTGAATGTAGTGCGTACAGGCCTTTGCGGCCTCTCAAGTCATATGCCGAACCATTTAGCATTTTAATTAACCTGCGTGACAACCGTTATCGTTGCCTCGACTTAACTAACCCGCGGACAACGACAGCAGTCAGGACCACCAGTACATCGATGCCTGCCCTGTCGTCCCACCAAGTCTCTGCGGTTACCAACAAGGTGAACCGTCTCCTTACCTTATCTCGCGTGTTCTCTTGGTAGAGCTCGACTTTCGTGGTTTGGTAACTCTCGCGAGATACGAGCATGGGCCAAGCACGCCAGTAACGTCGGCCGTACCCTCCCTATCGTTCCCGACGCAATACCGCTCGCGGGCACCGTTGGGTCGCCCGACTTCTTACCTTAAGGACAACCGGGGCTCAGGACCTAGAGCAGCTATACAGAGCCAGCAACGAGTGGAGTACAAGAATTACCCATTCATAGCTCGCACTTGATGGTGGCTCGGCAGAGCCGAGCTAGGGGCATTAGACGGTGTCTGCATTGTACCGTACCTGTGCAGTCATATATATATTGTCTCCGTGTTCACTCACCAGAGTGATCACGGCCCGCTATCTAATCCTAGCTAACAATGTGCAAGGCTCACTGCTGAATATAATATATAGATATAGCAGGTAGCCTAGGATACGGAAGGTACAACAAGGGGCGACAAAACCAGGCTATGCAGTTGAATAGGATTGTAATCGTAGCAGCAGCAGTAACAATGCCTAGTGCAAGAAATGTACGAAAAAGATAGGCGATATCTGAGGAAGAGAATGGCTCTGCTTGCCTGGAAGCTCGACGGTAGGGGTAGGGTCGTCGACGAAGTAGTCGTACCCAGCAGCGGTGTAATCGGCAGTAGCAGCTGGGTCTACCGGAGATTAAGGGGGGGAGAAACAGTAAATATAAAGCAAACATAGCAATCCAATGCATGACATGATAGATGAAATGTTATCGGTGTTCTAACGTAGTACGATGCACTCAACTCGGAGCGGAAATTCGTCCGGGGATGAACTGCCAGCTCCGGGTGATTACCGGACAGGGTGTCCGGAGGGGGAAGGGATCATGCCGGAGGTGATTACCGGACAGGGTGTCCAGTTTAGTTGAACTATTCTGAACAACTTTCGTGTTCAGAATAAATTCATCCGGATACTTTAATAGTACCGGAAAAATCATCGGACAAACGGTCTGGAGGGGGAAGGTTCGATGTTCGGTAAGTTAGAGGGGTGTGGTTGGTATACGTATAGCGTATCCGTATTCGTTATATTTTTCTGATCAATTTTCGTGTATAAATTTTTTGAATCTGACTTACGGTTTAAAAGATATTAATTTCTGAAGTTTAAATCATTTTACATCATTTTCTGGATTTTCTTTTATTAATAAAACCTAACATTATCCACAACAACACTGATATGTGGGCTCCACATGTCAGCCTCAGATTTTAATAATTCAAGTTTATTAAATTTAAATAACAATGGGGCCTACATGTCATACTCTGTAATTTATCTAAAATCCTTTTTAATATTAATCTGACAGGTGGGGCCCAGGTGCCTGGACCCACATGTCATGGACTCAATGTTTTAACTCTATTTAACTTAACAATGGTTATTAGTGAGGGTGGGGGCCCACTGTCATAGGCTATTTAGGGGGAGGGGGGTTAACTGTTAAGGGTCATTAGCCCACAGGTTGGACAGAGGGCGCCGGAGGCGAGCTATGCGCACGACGGCGAGATCTCGCCGGCGAGGGGGGCACAACGGCGGTGGGGCTCTGCGGGAGAGGGCGTAGGGGGCATGGGCGCGCGCGTGGAGTCGCACCTGTAGGCAAGGCAGGCAGCATGCAGGGCGCGGCCCCGAGCGTGCCCCAGATGGCCGGCGGTGACCAACAACGCGGAAGCGGGCGAGCGTCGGGCAGCGCAGTACCACGAGCGGGTGGGGCACGGCCGTGCACGGGCGTGCGCGTGCACGCCAACACCCCATCACCGACGACCAGCGGCACGGGAGCTCGAGCCCCCGTCCATGGCGGCCGTGACCATGGCATCGACAGGGGGGCCTACGACGCCGGTCCGGAGAGGGGAAGTAGGGGAATGGGGGGCTGCTCAGCGAGGGGAAGCCGATGGCGAGCTCGGATATGGCCGGGGATGACCAGAGGCGACGAATCCGGCGGTGAGGACGACGGCGGCTGCCGGCGAGGGGAAGAAGAAGACGTCGCCTACGCGGCGCTACAACTCGATTCCACGTGGGAGGCGATGAAGGGGGCGATGGCGAACCTCCTGGACATCTCGGAGCGGCGCGAAGGGCTCGGTGGCCGCGGGTGTTCACGAGCCCGCGCCCATGGCGTCGATGGCTCCTGGCGGCGGGGAAAACAGAGAGGGAGCGATGGGTAGGAACGAATGGGGGGGCTAGGGTTTGCGAGAGGGGGGCGAGGGGCGACCCAAGGTCTTAACCGCGTCGGCGGCTCGCCTGATTGCGGCCACGGCGATGGGGCGTGCGGTGGCACGGCGGGATTGCCGCCAGGTAGCCTTGAACAGGAGAGGGAGGTGGCAGAGAGCCAGGGTGGGCTCGGCCCAGGGGGGGGAGGGAGTGGGCCGGGGGGTGGGCTACGCCCTAGGTGTAAGTTAGGATTTCCTATTTCCTTTTTATTTTTGTTTTCTTTCTTTACTGTTTTATTTATTTTATATACTTTTGTATTTTTGTAAAATATGTAATAGGTTTCATAATTAGTGTTATGCTCCATATCAGTGCTATAAAAAGTTTGGGGCATTTATAAATTCATTTGTATTTTGTATTATTTCAAAAGGTAATATATGTCACTGTTTTGCTACTGTTTTTATTTATTTAGATATTTATATGCTTTATAAAATATCCAACACCATGGTATCTTGCTTCAAAGGTTATTGTGCATTTAACAAAATTGGTTTCATAATTTTTGGAACAATTTTATTTTCCCACATTGATTTAAATTTCCAAATGAGTCTGAATTTGAACTCGACTTGATCAAGGGTGATTATTATTAGAATAATCATGATGACTTGGAAATTAACAAGGTGATCACTGTAGCGTGACACCCGGGGTGTTACAGCTGAGAAGAACGTGGAAGAACAACATCCATCAGTTAAAAGATTCAGAGGCCTCCAAGCAAAGCATCATGCATTGCAAAGTGAGGAAGGTAAATTTCAATTCCTTTCTTACACAGAACAAGCGATGATGAACATCCAGGATGGACCCTGCGCACCGGCTGTGCCACTCCTTGATGTACTTTCAGCCAGCATCGGAATGAAACGCCAGCGCTAGGAGCAACGACCCTGGCCGGCAAGCAGCGTTGCGGCGCCCTCTCTCCATTGCTGCCCCCACCGCTGGTCGCGGCTGCAGTAGACGGCCTTCGCGTCGTGCCCTGCGCCAATCCGCCCGCGGCCTCCGCGCGACCGGCCGCGCACCGCTCCCGGCTGTCCGGCCTCCGCTCCGTGTCGTGCCCCGCGCCCTGCGCCACCGGCCGCGCACCGCGCCAGCTGGCCGCCCTCGCGCGCGCCTGTGGCGCCCGCCCCGCGCATCCTTCTGCCCGCGCCGCGCCCGGCGTCCGGCCATGCGCCTGTTTGTGGTGGGAGGCGCTTGACGCGTCCTCCCTATCGTGCTCACGGCGAAGCCCGCAGCGGTGCGACACTTCCCTACGCGCGGGTGCAGCGCCCGCGGCCGCACACAACAGGCTTCGATGGTTCTCTCCACCGGCGAGGAACCTCCCACTGGACGGCTAGCCCGGCAGACAGGCACGGGCTGGATTCCGGTGACGGTTTCTTCCGCGAGGAACCGCTCGGTAAAGAGAAATTGGGGAAATCTTATCCCTTCACCATTTTGCACTACAATCCTCTCATATGCAGGAAATGGCAAAATAGGTTAAAACAGGGGTTAAATCGGTCCTAAATAGGGTACTATTTACTACTCCCTCCGATCCATAATAAGTGTCACTTATTTTGTACTAAGCTAGTACAAACTTTGTATTAGATGAGCGACACTTATTATGAATCGGAGGGAGTAGTATTTATCTGTTTTAGACTCCGTTGTGTCAAACATTTTTTGTTGAGTATAATGCTCCAGAAATTTAAGACATAAATAATGTTCATGCTTACAAAGGTTGATACTCCCTCCGTCACGGTTTAGAAGGTAAAGTTAAACTTGTGTGCGCTCTCCATAATAAATAAGGTTTAAGGTGCGAAGGCAATTACTTCTATTAATTAGTACTACTACTCCACTCATGTATGCATGACCCTTTCATTTTTTTGCTGCTCTAGCCGGGTGAAGTCGATGTATGCATGGTGCGAATGTAATTAGTACTACTACTTTACTCATTTATTGATGCTACTTTTGCTATATCTACACCCAAGCGGTGACTACTTTGGTTCCAGAGATTTTCCAAGCGTGCCTTCTAAACCGTGATGGAGGGAGTATTATTTATATCTATTATTTGTAATTGAGATTTTAAATCTCTTGCAAAGAGAAATTAAGTACTTTTACAGTATTGTTTCTTCGTTGAGTACCATATTAAATGCATGTCGGGAATAAAACGTCTTTTTGCAATTGAGATTTTTAATTTCTTGCAAATACATATGCAAAATTCAAGGTGATTTCTTCAAATTGATGTTTGGGATCACAAGGTAGTCATATGGATCTACTGCGTACGCAGATTATCGTTGACTACTGATAAAGCCTACATTTTGTCATCTCGACATCACCATTGCTTTACAAAGTGTTTTCCCACACATTTTAATAAGTCATGACATAAGGCATTAGGAGTAAGTATCTACTGATTTTAGCAGATTATACTTCCTAGTGCTGCAAGATCTGCTCCATTTTGTAAATTATCTTCAAGGTGTCATCCTTAACAATTTGAGATTTACACTAATAATTTTAAACCACCTTCTTGAAATCTATTAATTTTGCAACATTAAGATGTATTTATATTACACAATCTGTAACATAAATAAATTACTGGTTTTTCATCGAACATGATATGTTCTATGTGTTTACCACATTGCCATTTTTCATGAACACATCTTATCGGTCGAAATTGATTTCTCTCGCTCAACAGAATTGCAATTTTTTGACAATTACATCTCCCTCATTATATTAGAAAAACAATAGGTAATGAGTTTGATCTACTGCCCATGTGCAGACTATCAATCTTACGGAGAGGCCTACGTTTTGTCAATCTCGACAAACAATTACCTCCAACATGTTTTTTCTTTATAGTTAAATTGTGGCATACACAAGGTAATAGAACCATGCGCATCTACTGACATTGTCAGATTATGCAGCCTATTACTGTGAGATCTATATGATCTTCAACGTGTTATGTTCCCACAATTGAGGTTGAGCATTTTCAAGTTATACACTTGAGTCAAATTTTTGCATTCTTATTCATACGTCCCTGATACGGTGAGGATAGTTCTCTCACTCCTCGTTGGTTACCCCAAGTGGAAGGTGAGATGTAGCGTAGCAACAAATTTTCCTCGGTGAAGATACCAAGGTTTGTCTCCAGTAGGACTCGCAGAAATACAAGAAGGTGCCAACGGCGCTAGAAATTAGCTTTTAGCTAGGGAGTTGACAGGACCTGCACACAGAAACAGATAACTTTGCTCCCAACGAGTACAGAGGAGTTGTCAATTCCTCCGGCCTTGCTGTTTACAAAGGATCAACGCAAGAGATAATAATAGTGGCAACTGAAAGTAAAGACTGAAAGTAAACTAAGGGAGTAAACAGTGATGTGAAGATGGACCGGGGTCCCGTGATTTTCACTAGTGATGTCTCTCTCCCAAAAGACGATAAAAGTGCTAGTGAGGTAAACAAATCACAGCTGGGCAATTGACAGAATTATAAAGGCACCGCAATGCTAACTATGCTACAAAGAAAGGAAGGGCTCAAAAGCAATAGGCAGTACGCCAAGGTAAGTAGACCGAAATCCAACTGCATCTACTACGAATCATCCACCTTGAGATATATATCCAAAACATCTCGCCGGTATTAAGTTGCAAATCCCACCCAAAGTGTAAACTCAAAGCAACAGACAACTGCATTAAAAGAACTTTGCATAAAGTAAACAATCCTTGCACCCACGGGTACAAGCACCGTTGTTTTATCCCTGGTGGCAACAGCACATCCCCTAGTCTCATGTTTCTGTCACTCAAGCTAGACATCAAGGGTTTGAACCCACAATCAAGCATAACGCTCCCTCTTGGAGTTGAAACAAACTACTTGGCCAAAGCAAAATACTGCAACGAAAAACATGCAAGAATTTACTCAAGAACAAAATATAAAAGAGAAGAACCAAATATATTACTCATCACAATCTGAACATAGTCTCATAATCCATCAGATCCCAGCAAACTCAGCATAACAACAGCAGAAATTAAAAAAGTGCCTCGATCATGTGAGGCAGCTCACGAGGTCTCGAAAGTGGAAGCACAAAGAGGGGAGAGGTACATCACATAGCTACTTGTCACGGACTCATGGTCCAATGGGGACTACTCACGGTACATACGGGAGGCGTCCATGGCTATGGATGGTCTCCCGGAGGGGGTTCCTCCTCCCAGCAGGGTGCCGGGGCAGCTTCTCCAGGCAGCCCCGATCTAAAAACGGCGACGGCTGCGGTACAGAGGCGAGTTCGCGGAAAAGAGATCGATATTAGGGGTTTCCACCCCGAGGGCTAAATATAGGCGGAGGGGGTGTCGAGGGGACCCACCAAGCAGCCAGGAGGCCTCCTGGCGCGGCCTAGGGTGGGGTCGCGCCAGGGAGCCTCCTGGTCTCCTGGTGGTGGCCCCCCTCCGCTACCTTTGTGATTCCAGAAGCTTCCGGGTCGCTGATTTTTATCTAAGAGGGAACGTAATGCTCGATTGTGGGTTCATGCCCCCTGATGACTAGCTTGACTGATAGAAACATGAGTCTAGGGGATGTGTTGTTGCCATAAGGGGGGAAACAACGGTGCTTGTAACCGCAGTTGCAAGGATTGTTTACTTTACGCAAAGTTCTTTTAATGCAGTTGTATGTTGCTTTGGGTTTACACTTTGGGTGGGGCTCGCAACTTAATACCAGCGAGATGTTTTGGATAGATATCTCTAGGTGGATGATTAGTAGTAGATGCAGTTGGATTTTGGTCTACTTATGTTGGCGTACTTCCCATGCTTTTGAGCCTCTTCCTTTCTTTGTAGCATAGTTAACATTGTGGTGCGTTTTTAATCCTGTCAATTGCCCAACTGTGATTTTTTTACCTCGCATAGCAGTTTTATCGTCTTGTGGGAGAGAGACATCACTAGTGAACATCATGGGACTCCAGTCCATATTCTCATCACTGTTTACACGCTCAATTTACTTCCTGCTTTTACTTTCCAGTTGCAGTCACTATTATCCTTTATCCTTTGCGTTTGATCCTTTGTAAACAACAAGGCCAGAGAGATTGACAACCTCTCTAAACTTCGTTGCGAGCAAAGTTATTTGTTTCGTGTGCAGGTTCGCGTCAATTGCATCGTTGACACCTACTTGTCGTTGTTGGAGTCCTACTGGTTCGATAACCTTGGTATCTTCACCGAGGGAAATTTGCTGCTATCCTACATCTCACTTTCCACTTGGGGTAACCAATGAAGGGAGAGAAGCCATTATCATCTCTCGCGCATCACTTATTACAAACCATGATGGTTTTTCATTTACTACTGGTAATTTAATTATCTTTGGTTTTCCCCTACAAGTAATCGATGGCTAACAATTTGAGGCTCTTGTCCTCAATGGCCACAACTTATTTAAGCGGGTAATGGATATCAAGACCAGTCTTGTATCCCATGGGATAGCGCGTGCAAAATCCACGCCATCGGGACGCAAAGTTCCTCAAGGGTAATGGTTTGAAACTCACTTCAAACCCTCAACCTGACACCATCAAGCTGTCACGGTACCCTGTGAGCATGGAGAGCATGATGGTTGGATATACATCAACTGACATGTTTGGAGACTATACATTTAGTCCCTTAGTCTCCCTAGTGATCTATTTATGTCCATTTATGAGGATTTAATAAGAACATGATTATTGTTGTCATCATATATTGTATATCACAATATATTGTATCATCACTTTGGTACAAATACATTTGTATGTTTTCTATATATATGATAGAGATTTTCATATTGGAAATCTTCAAGTCTATATATAGATTTCTACCGGGGTCAATCAGATGAAATATGATATGTGCCTTGTGGACATATGCACCACAAACTCTATATTCAGGGGAATATGATGTTTCCACTCTTACTAAGAGGTCTGGAAATATTTCAATAATCACTGGACGCGATGATGTAACTATCGACTCAACTCGAGTCATATTTACTATCCCTATGGGTACTTGAGTGTTATAAAAGATGCTCTATTGTGTCTCGATATAACTCGTACCCTACTACTATAGAGATATCCGTCAAAATAGTTTCCATAGCGAAACTTGTGATGACAACAAAGAGAAAGAAATTCTCTTCACCATATACGGATATGGAAAACCATTATCTCCTTATTCTCCGGATTGCACTATACATACTAAAAACCCTGTAGCATTTGCTGCATACATGACAGCTTCCAAAATGTCTTCCACGTGACAAACTTGTTGGGGTTCGGGGCAGAAAACACAAAAAAATTATAACCTACGATACCCAATCCCAAGACCTATGCCATACTGGTATTAAGGATGCAAGTAAAGGATGGAATAGGTCACATACCAGTATGTAGTCCGTTAAGAGGGAAACGTTCCCGCGTGAACTTGGTTGGTGTAGTCATACCGGCAATCCCCGATGCCGCTCAGCTCCACAATGACTCCAGTAGCCATCCGTTTCTTGAGACCGATGACGGGATTGCGTCCCCGTCAGAACGTTGTCGGTGAAGACGCCACGATACGGCCACGACGATGAAGTTGCGCCACAAGTGTAGCGCCTCGCGGGATTACACACATACGGTGTACCCGACGTCCCTCCGGGCTCCGAACCAGAAGAGCAGCGGAAAGAAGATGGATTCGGATCCCGATTCCAGCAGCACGACGGCGTGCGTATGGTGGAGAAATCCCCAACCAAGTATAGACTCCAAACAAGGGGGGTCCACGCAAGGAAGGAGAAAGGAGGAAGAGAGAACTTTAATGTTTTGAAGAAAAGGGCACCCCTACCCCTCCTTATATAGGCCAAGGAGGGGGGCACACCTCCCTCAACTTCCCATTTGGGACTAATCCCAAGGGGAGGGGGCATATGAGACTAGGGGCCATGTTCCCCCCTTCATGGCACCATGGCTCATGGGGGGAGACTCCCTCTTCCCCTAATGGGCCCTATGAGGCCCATGTGCCTTTTAATTCATTATTTAATTATTTAAATCAAAAAAATTTAATATTTAATTCATTAATTAAATAATAAAACATATTTAAATAATATTTTGAACAATTCAAATCTCCAGAAACATTTCTGGCCTCCACCGGAAACAATTCCGGTGTTCTCTCTTATTTCTCCAGTGATCCAGAATCTATCCTTAATGCGTCGAATACCCTTAAGTGTGACACCCTACGGTCCGGGAAACAACAGACATGATCGAGACAATCTCATTGATCAATGACTAATCAATTGGACCCGGTTACAATCCTTGATAGCCCCTGCGCTTCCATCGAATGAAACTTCATCGTTGTTGGATCCGTTTAACGTTGAGCATTATCCCTTTGTCCTACGGTACTTTGCTTGTCCGAGGTTTGATCATCGGTATCCAATATACCTAGTTCATCCTCATTACCGACAAACATGTTTACTCGTTCCCGTGATATTACAACCCTCGTGACCTAGTCACATGATTGCAATCTTTATGATGTAATATCACCGAGTGGGCCCAGAGTACCTATCCGTCACTCCGATGGACAAATCCCGCTTTGATCTATTTGCATACTCATTAATGTATTTATTAGGAATACCCAAAGTGCGCCTTTATGGACAACATATTTCAGTCAGGTGGTGGGTTACAAATCAAAGCATCCTCATAGATAGTAATTATGTATGATCATTACGGTCAAAGGATCTGGTCACTACGTTGTAGTTATCGCAATGTTGAACTTATGTGATTCGATCACATTGCAACACTTCTGGTGGGTGGGTGTCCATCATATCATTCTCCCAACGATACGACTCCATTGTCAACAGCTTAATTGCTCATGATCAGGAAACCTTGATCATCAATTGCCCAATGGACTAGTATACTAGAGTTAACTAGGGACCTGGTTGTTTTATGCCACACGTGTATTCATTTTTCCGCTTAATACAGTTATAGCACAGTATAAAACGTATTATGAACTCATGAAATATGCTAATAAACATATTTTATTTGCCTCTAGGGCACATTCCCAACAGTCTCCCACTTGCACTAGAGTAAAAATAATCTAGCTGCATTTTCTGTGGATCATAACTCCATATCATGTATATGGGTATTGATAATGCTTGCCTGTGGAAAAGGTTGTATCAATGGTCTAGGTACCATTCAGATCCGTATGTATTTTGCAAATCATTAATGTCACCTAGTTTGACATTCCTTCATTATCCATTATAATGATGAGGTATATATATCTGGCGGTAGAGTGAGAATTCGTTTGTTGTGTTTCAGCAATAACATCCGGTGGGTCACGCGGACTTTCCCATAGTCATGCACACTGAAACTCACTCAGTCAAAAGTCGAACTTCTTAAGACAAAATATAACTCCTGCCACTTCTAAAGCAGCCACATCAATGTAGATTTAATCCTTAGTGCATTGTGTGCAACTTTGATGTCTAACCATGTTTCTTTCAACTTAGGCATTCATTAGTATGATATCTAAATTTTGTAGGTTAGTGTGAGAACTTGAACCAGCATAACAATTATGGTCAAGTCCACTATCCTTTACAAATTAGAGATGTATCCTCAATTCTTTCCAGACACTGAAGGATAAACTTAACTCTTTGTTCAATGATTTACTCATAAATTATATCACAACATTTTCGTATTACTAAGAACTTGAGTCACATTACGCCGAGTACATAACTCTAGTTTTATATGAAAGAACCTATGACAAAGGCATAGAGGATGTAGCACATCCATTTCTTTCATTTAACATTGTTATTTTAGTGAGATTAACTCGATACTTTTCTTAGACATATACAAGTAAGAACTACTTCTTGACTTGTCCCATTCTGAACCCCTTCAGAATCTTATCCAGGAAAGTATTCCGACTCAATGTTATTAAACACATTAATCTATCTTAATAGATTTTCAATGCTCAACTTCATTCATGAAAGATTTCAGTAATCACTAACACCAACTACACCATTCTTAATATGTTATCCATATATGAGAATGTTGTCATGCTCCACTCAAATATGTCATGCACATATTAAGTTCAGGATAACACTCACATAGCTCCCACTCAAATATGCTAGTTACATATAAGGTAAAGATAACATCCACATAGCTCCTACTCAAATATGTCAGACACATATAAGACTAGGATAATACTCCCATAACTCCCACTCAAAATATGTCGTCCACATATTGAGTTTAGGAAACTATTCAGCTCCCAATCAATTTCATGTGAATGCATGTTTCTCAATATTTTGGCTAAGTCCAAAATCACTTTGATCATCCATCAAAATTGAGAATTCAGATTACGAGACACTAGTATCCATATGTTTTCAAAACCTTATTGTTGTACCAATTACAACACTTCTTCAAACGCAGGATTTGAGGAAGTCACGGTATTGATAACAATTTGGATCAATCGTAGTGAATACCCCATTGACTCAAGCATCGCTACTTATTGTAGTCGACCTTTTGAATTTGTCAGAAACATACTTTATGACAAATCGACCTTGATGTATTCTTTGATATTCACATTTATTCCTTATAACTTTGAAGTTATTGAGAATATCGAGTAACCTCCTTACTCGATAAGATTCAAGCAATCTTAAATGTAACTCAATATAGGATTTCATGACTCATAGTCATTTCTCGTACTTAGGTCCACAATCGCTTCTTCGTAGTTCGTAGGTATGTCTTGTTCCATTAACTTGACAAGTGAATCATAAATACCATTTTGCACAAGGGGCAAATATGTATTCTTGAATCCTACTTTGTTCAGTAAAAGCTTCCATGGAAACATCATGATCATTATCATTAGTTTCTCCTTTAATTGTAGAGATTTGCTTCCGGAACATATTCCTTTGCGCTACTCTGACATCAAGGTCAATTACCTTGGTTCAACTTTCACTTTTCTTCCACTAACACATCCATCAACGACATTTCTTGATAAACACCAAAAACACTTAGCAACACAAGTTTTGATCTTTTGGCTCTAGTTGTGGAAGATGCATCCATAGTTGTCTAAGGATACACTACAAAGATAATTTATCATATAAATTAGGCTTCCTAGAAACCGCAACACACCATAACATATATATAGTGTTGGTTTCCACGAACTCAGATGGTTCCCTATACTGAAGTGAATGGTTGCATATGAAATTAATAACTCTAAACAATAATAACGCAACTTGGTAAGTGATAACTTAGACCATAAACTATTCAATAGAGTATGATTACAATGTTCAGGCACATCAATAATACTGAAGTGTCCAAGCATTGCAATTTGTGGAACAACTTTCACACAAGTCCGTATGCCCAAGGCTAACTCAAAACATTTGTCAGTTTGATCAGATCGTAGAGACTTGTTTTTCTTGTTAATTTAATACTCGTCTTCATTCTGAAATCCCTTTGATCAGATAAAATTATTTCAGACTCATGTTTCATTAGTGAATACACATATTCATCTAAGTCCACATATGAATTTTACGAAATAATGAAATTCACTACATGTTGAAATACGATACATCACTATATATGATATTCAACAATCAGTACACACTCTGTTTTACCAGAATGCGAGGTTTTAGTCATCTCACCTAAAAGAGGCATGGTTTGCATGTGTCAAGAGATCAAGTATCCCAAGACTTCATCAAACCATTCATGACTTATACTGTAGTGTCATTATTAAGTTTGGATAATTTCTTGGAATTACAATATTTCTTAGAAATGATCAAATGTAACGACCCGGTCCCGAAGGGAACCAAGTCTACTGTGCTTCTGTGCTATCCCTGGATCAGTATGCTAGCACACACAGGTACTCGATGAAATACCATAGTATCACATGTCATAAATTAACGTAAATACATGGTATTTATTACCTTACAGCCCTTAGGCTAGAATACACAGCAGAACAATCAATATATAAGTGGAGTCCCATCAACGCCAACGGCAAAGTTGAGTGTAGACTTCACGACCCTATATCGTATCACTTACTCATCGTATATAATCCTGCAACACCGAAGGTTACAGCCCGACAACGGGTCAGTACATTTGAATGTACGGCAAATCATATCCCAGAAAGAAGTAAAATTTCCTACAATACATGCAATTTGGCTGGTGGGGATTCTACATTTATTTTTGCAAAAAGCTAATTTTCCCTATAGAATAATAATAACTAAGTTCTACAATAGCATACGATTGAGATGGGAACCCCCACTCAATCTATCCCAAAGTGATTAACCCAATCAGTTAATTAAAGATGATGAGACAAATCAATATTACCACATCTAGTCGCTCAAATTGTCCATAACCGGGGACACGACTAATCGATTAGTTTTACACTCTGCAGAGGTTTGCGCACTTTTCCCCACAAGACTCGATCGCCTCCTTTGTAGTTCGTCACACTGCATGGTGTATGACAACTGGAAGATCGAGACATGGTCTTTCAGAAGAGTTTCCCTTACTCCGGTAGCACCCATCCCACCTACTCACAACTACTTTCGTAGCGCTACCTAGTAAGAGTCCCTACTACTGATCAACCAAGCCAGAGCCCATAGTAGCTTGTGGCTGCACACGTAAGCTTCTAGGTATGTCAATACAAACAGTCCCTTTGAGCCTGGGTGGCTTTCCGCAGTCATCAATGGCCACCTCCAGGATGCTCGCAACCATCCCACCCAGGTAGTTCATTAACTTTATCTTGGTCCTGATTACTACTTTATCACTCATACCTCATAATATTCACTTCCCAATCCACGTCTACTTAGCATAGCAATATTCTAATATACGATGGTGTCAAAGATGTAAGGATCAGACCTACCTCAATGAACTACTGGGTGTAATAGCATAGCATAACCTCTCATGCAATCTAAAGAAGAAGAACTAATGCATTGAAAACATAGGTAATAGGGAGTATGGTCAAAGATATGACTTGCCTTAAATCTTGATGAAGTTATTCGCCCTCTCAATTCCGACAATTCTACTCGTCACACTCCGAGCAATCTATCGTAATCAAGCACACAAGGTTGCACACAATCAATACACAAACAAAGACAAAACAAGGTTCATGAAATCCAAAAGAAAAACCAAATAAAAGTTTTTGCAAAACAGATCATGATTGACTTCAAAAGTGGGTTGTAAAGTGTCTAGAATATAGGGTTTAGCTAGGGTTTTAGTTTGCAAAAAGAATCAATCAAATCCGAGTTGTAAAAGAAAAGATACGATCAAAAGAAACTTGATTTTGAAACTGATCAGATCTGATTATTTTCGAAATTCCCAAATAAAAGTTTAGGGTGGTACTGGATAGAGGATTCCGAAAAAAAACCGTGGGCTTTGGAATCACGCAAAACGGATCTACGAGTAAAAAGATATTACTTGAACGCTTTTGCATAGGATTTAGGATTATTTTTTATTAAACGGAAAAATAATTTTCTCAAAACTTGGATTTACAGTACACAATATTTAGAGGGTTTTAAAACAACGATTTTGCCGCTGGTTTCGTCTAAAACGGAGCAACGGATAAAAAGTTACGGCGTTTTTATTAACCGCGACGTGTAGATTTGACGCGACAAAGACGACAATTCCGGCGATCTTCAGCGTCAACGAGGACGTCTAGGATGTAGGGCTTGGTTAGGAGATCACAACGGTGATGGTGATGATCTCCAACGTCGTTCGTACAGGCGTGGCAACGCGGTGAACCGAGCGCGCTCCGATGAACTCCCGCGGTACGCGTACAATTTGGGGATCAATCTTGCGCAAGAAAAGAAAAGGGAAAAAGATGTCAATTAGATGCACAACGAAGAGAGGAGTTGGCCTGCAGAATTTGGGGTCAAGGGGAGGCTTACCGGTGACGAAATTCGTCCAACAATAGAGCTCCGTTGAACCTAGATCTACCCTGAAATTAGCTCGATTTAGAACGGTTTGCTACGAAATTTTGTGGGAAATCGGTGGAGAGGGTCATAGGATATTTATGGGACAAGATTTCGTGGGCAGAGGATAACCGAAACGAAGTCCATAGCTAGCACGGACGCCGCGCTGCGCTGCTGCTGGAGTCCGTTGCGGACTCCAGTTCGCGCTCGTCCTGTTGGAGAAAGAAGAAAAAGGAGCGCACCGCTCGCACGTGCTCGCTCGGCCGCTGGCCTGGCTGGCTAGCTCGGCCGGCCGGCCGGCCCGTGCAGTGTTTTTTTTTTTGCGAACTTTTTTTTAATGAATAAGTAAATATATAAATAAATATATATAGAGGTATTTTTAATATAATAAAAGTAGCTCTACAAAAATAACATTTTATATTTTTAAAATAATAAAAATACGTAAAACGTAATTACGTTTATATAAATATATACGTATTTTTCTTTAAACTTCAAAGAGTTTTATAATATAAAATATAAGTCGGAAAAATACGAAATAAATTTCTAAAATCTTAGAAAAACATAAATAATATTTTCAATAAGTTATTTATACAAAATCAAATAATAAAGAAAAACTTCATTCAAGAAATTCAAATAAATCCGAAGCAAGGTTTTTAATCATTTTCAATGAAATTGAAGAAGTCATGTTATCTTCCCTCATTTAATTATTTAAAAAAAAAGTATTCAAAATAAGATCCAATAAAATAAAAATGAAAACTTTTATTTGAAATATTTCCCAACTTTATTTTATTTATTGAAGGAGTCATATTACCTTCTCTCTATTTTTATTTGTTGGATTTGTTTTTAAATAATAAATGTAAAAGAACAGAAACAATATTAGGGAAAGTCATTTTTAATATTCATTTAAACTTCAAAAGTTTCAGATCCTAGTCTATCTCACTCAGATCAATTACACATAAATCAAACAAGAACATCATAATAATTTAATTATTATAACATTCCAAAATTTAGAATTTTGGGATGTTACAAATCTACCACCCTTAAAATGAATCTCGTCCTCGAGATTCGAGTAGGCTAGAAAGAAAAGGTTAGGTTTGGGGTCTTTTGTCTTCAAAATGCACTGATCCTCCGACGGTCCAGGGTGCTACCACCCTTAAAAGAAAATTCCCAGGTCTTCAAGAATATCGCTCCTCTGATGACTTCCTTCTTTACATATACCCCTACTTCTTGAGGTATTGAATCCTTTATCCAAATAATCGGTCTTCCATATACTGTATCTTCATGAATGACCGGTCGAACGCCAATACTAACAAATATCGGTACTCTCATGGTGGTCAACAGGAGGGTTTCCTGCAGAAAACGGGTCTTGGCTTATTCTCACCGTATTAATTATGATTCGCGAGCGTTGCAGTGTACAGGGCCAACATCGTACCATTCTAAAAAAATTTGGCTTAACGTCGTCGTCTCTCTCTATTATAGGTAAGTCACTCTAGATTTACCATCCCACATAACAAAGAGAATAATAAGAGTAGCCAGTATGGTGATCTATCCATCCTGCACCCAAATCATTACCTTGTATATGGTTTAGTGAATCTCGCATTCTAACACTCGGGCATCCTCACGAGCACTGCAGAATTAACTTCACGAACTGAGTTCGGGTAAATCCATGGTTTCTGCATGCCAAACAAAACAGCTATCGTTTCTTCAGAACTCTCGGGTTTTACGTAAACTCCTATGAAATCGTCGGTTGATAGAGCCGTAGCTTCCTCCATGGTTCTTCTTTACACAAGAATGTGCTTGTTTATTATCAAATCCTGGAGCTTGGGGGTAATGAGCCCTCCTCCTTTATTGCAAATATTAAATCCTCCTTGGGTTGCAAATATTCTCCATCTCAAACATAAGTCTTGTTTCTCATTCTTAAAATCCAACTATACTTCTTCCTTAATATCTTAATGCAGACTATCACATCTCCAAACGGACTCACGATTTACTTGTCAAAACTCCATTATGAGGTCCGATGTAGTTAACACTTCGATCATTCTTCGGATAGTAATATAAGATACTACCACCTTTAAAATGAAAATCCAGGGTCTCTTCCTTATCCTTACATTAGCTTTCGAATCTCTTCTCCTTGCTTGTAGTGTTACTTCTCATAAATATCCAATTCACATGAGTGGTTTATTTCCTGACCAAGGCACATACTAGCTCTATTGAATCTCAAATTGATCATTGCAATCTCCTAGAATTACACATCTCCATCCGACGTTTCTATTTTCCAAAACATTTCCTACTACACTTATTGCACGCTTCATATCTAATATCTCGTCATAAGACTTCTATCCATTACGATATTCTCCAGCAAAGTGATCTTTCTCATTGTAGCAAAACCGATTTCTCCTTTCTAGTCTCGGGGTCTCATTGTGAGTACTTAAGCTCCTTGAGGCTTTGTCTTCCTTTTGGGGCATTTGGTAGAGTAGTGCCCTGTTTCTCTGCACCTAAAACATATGACTTGACTTCGATCCTTCCTTGCAGAAATTGGGTTCTTCTGGGGATACACACTGCTTTCATCATCTCTATCCTTGGATTTCTGGGATGCATTCTTCTCCTCTATATTATTGACATCTTTAACATAAGCGGTGTTCTCCGGGGTGTAAGGCTTCTTCTATGAATCTTGAGTCATCCTCTTCTTCTTGGTCTGGGTTTTTCATCTTGCGAGAAGGTCGTAGTCTTTACAAGGGCAACCAGGTGCATAACGTCCATCCTTGTTACAATGCCAACACATGACACTTCCAAACACCTTGTGTTTGTTTCTCGACCTTTCTATGTTGCTCCAATCTTCTATTTCTTGTTGGTCATACTCCACTTCTATTGTCGGGAATTTACCCAAATACTCTTTCCCCTTCTTCATGCAATTTTGTGAAATATGTCCTTCTTCTCCACATGAATAGCACGACTTGGTGTAGACTGGGGTTGATGTTTCTTCAAGAAGGTCTTTAACATCTCCCTTCATCATGAGTACTCCTATGTGTTTACTAAGAGCTTCCTTCATCCCTTCCTTATGTTTTTGGATCACTTTCTGTACCATGGGGTATAAGTTACACTGGGCGGGGTAATGGGTAGTTCCTTCACACAAGAAACAGACAACCTGCCTAGTGGGACATTCTTCAGCTAGGTGGATTTCTTCACAATAAGGGCATTCATCCTGACGTTCCTCGTGGGTGTGTCCTATTTCTCCACAGATCTTGCATGTGCAAGGTTTCTTCAGATCGTTTACACTAGGCTTCCTTCTTCGGGTGACAAGGCGAGATCTTAGTAGAGTCTGTTTGAATTCCTCCCAAGTGATTTCTTCTCGCCATCCATTGATAGCTTGGTACATCCTCCACCAAGTCGCATCACCTTTTGCAAAGTACTGAAGGGCATATTGCACCTTATCCTTTCTTCCAACACAGTTTTCCTTCATGCGATCCTCCATGTTCTGAATCCATTGTTCAGTCTCCAACTGAGTCATTGCTCCGGAAAAGATGAGTTCATCTCCATACACCATCTATTGGGTCCAAGGGGTTTGGGTTTAGGGGATAAGTTTGGAGGGGAGGGGAAAACAACACAAAAAAAAACACAAATCACCGCATCTAACGTGAGCATATAACAGGGTTTTAGTCCTCTAAAAGTCATGGGTAATCTTGGGATCTTCAGAGTCTTCAAAAAATCTTCGAGTCTTCAAAATCTTTGATACTTGTAGTTGGTAACTTCCATTCCTCCAATGCACGGTATAATACTCTTTACACTTGATTGATCATGAGTCCAATAACTTGTCCTTCTCGATGTAGCATAATATGATCCTTCCAAGTAGTCAAAGTGGCAAGGGTATAGTCTAACTTGTTCGGGGTAAGAGGGAGTGTTTGATAAAACTCGGAAAAGATGAGAAGTAATGGATTTTTTTTTTCAAAATAAATTTTTTTTAGCAATAGAATTTCCTATGGCTTTCCAGTTTCTAGGGTCACGACCTACAGCCAACCTGGCTCTGATACCATCTTGTAACGACCCGGTCCCGAAGGGAACCAAGTCTACTGTGCTTCTGTGCTATCCCTGGATCAGTATGCTAGCACACACAGGTACTCGATGAAATACCATAGTATCACATGTCATAAATTAACGTAAATACATGGTATTTATTACCTTACAGCCCTTAGGCTAGAATACACAGCAGAACAATCAATATATAAGTGGAGTCCCATCAACGCCAACGGCAAAGTTGAGTGTAGACTTCACGACCCTATATCGTATCACTTACTCGTCGTATATAATCCTGCAACACCGAAGGTTACAGCCCGACAACGGGTCAGTACATTTGAATGTACGGCAAATCATATCCCAGAAAGAAGTAAAATTTCCTACAATACATGCAATTTGGCTGGTGGGGCTTCTACATTTATTTTTGCAAAAAGCTAATTTTCCCTATAGAATAATAATAACTAAGTTCTACAATAGCATACGATTGAGATGGGAACCCCCACTCAATCTATCCCAAAGTGATTAACCCAATCAGTTAATTAAAGATGATGAGACAAATCAATATTACCACATCTAGTCGCTCAAATTGTCCATAACCGGGGACACGACTAATCGATTAGTTTTACACTCTGCAGAGGTTTGCGCACTTTTCCCCACAAGACTCGATCGCCTCCTTTGTAGTTCGTCACACTGCATGGTGTATGACAACTGGAAGATCGAGACATGGTCTTTCAGAAGAGTTTCCCTTACTCCGGTAGCACCCATCCCACCTACTCACAACTACTTTCGTAGCGCTACCTAGTAAGAGTCCCTACTACTGATCAACCAAGCCAGAGCCCATAGTAGCTTGTGGCTGCACACGTAAGCTTCTAGGTATGTCAATACAAACAGTCCCTTTGAGCCTGGGTGGCTTTCCGCAGTCATCACTGGCCACCTCCAGGATGCTCGCAACCATCCCACCCAGGTAGTTCATTAACTTTATCTTGGTCCTAATTACTACTTTATCACTCATACCTCATAATGATTCACTTCCCAATCCACGTCTACTTAGCATAGCAATATTCTAATATACGATGGTGTCAAAGATGTAAGGATCAGACCTACCTCAATGAACTACTGGGTGTAATAGCATAGCATAACCTCTCATGCAATCTAAAGAAGAAGAACTAATGCATTGAAAACATAGGTAATAGGGAGTATGGTCAAAGATATGACTTGCCTTAAATCTTGATGAAGTTATTCGCGCTCTCAATTCCGACAATTCTACTCGTCACACTCCGAGCAATCTATCGTAATCAAGCACACAAGGTTGCACACAATCAATACACAAACAAAGACAAAACAAGGTTCATGAAATCCAAAAGAAAAACCAAATAAATTTTTTTGCAAAACAGATCATGATTGACTTCAAAAGTGGGTTGTAAAGTGTCTAGAATATAGGGTTTAGCTAGGGTTTTAGTTTGCAAAAAGAATCAATCAAATCCGAGTTGTAAAAGAAAAGATACGATCAAAAGAAACTTGATTTTGAAATTGATCAGATCTGATTATTTTCGAAATTCACAAATAAAAGTTTAGGGTGGTACTGGATAGAGGATTCCGAAAAAAAACCGTGGGCTTTGGAATCACGCAAAACGGATCTACGAGTAAAAAGATATTACTTGAACGCTTTTGCATAGGATTTAGGATTATTTTTTATTAAACGGAAAAATAATTTTCTCAAAACTTGGATTTACAGTACACAATATTTAGAGGGTTTTAAAACAACGATTTTGCCGCTGGTTTCGTCTAAAACGGAGCAACGGATAAAAAGTTACGGCGTTTTTACTAACCGCGACGTGTAGATTTGACGCGACAAAGACGACAATTCCGGCGATCTTCAGCGTCAACGAGGACGTCTAGGATGTAGGGCTTGGTTAGGATATCACAACGGTGATGGTGATGATCTCCAACGTCGTTCGTACAGGCGTGGCAACGCGGTGAACCGAGCGCGCTCCGATGAACTCCCGCGGTACGCGTACAATTTGGGGATCAATCTTGCGCAAGAAAAGAAAAGGGAAAAAGATGTCAATTAGATGCACAACGAAGAGAATAGTTGGCCTGCAGAATTTGGGGTCAAGGGGAGGCTTACCGGTGACGAAATTCGTCCAACAATAGAGCTCCGTTGAACCTAGATCTACCCTGAAATTAGCTCGATTTGGAACGGTTCGCTACGAAATTTTGTGGGAAATCGGTGGAGAGGGTCATAGGATATTTATGGGACAAGATTTCGTGGGCAGAGGATAACCGAAACGAAGTCCATAGCTAGCACGGACGCCGCGCTGCGCTGCTGCTGGAGTCCGTTGCGGACTCCAGTTCGCGCTCGTCCTGTTGGAGAAAGAAGAAAAAGGAGCGCACCGCTCGCACGTGCTCGCTCGGCCGCTGGCCTGGCCCGGCTGGCCTGGCTGGCTAGCTCGGCCGGCCGGCCGTCCCGTGCAGTGTTTTTTTTTTGCGAACTTTTTTTTAATGAATAAGTAAATATATAAATAAATATATATAGAGGTATTTTTAATATAATAAAAATAGCTCTACAAAAATAACATTTTATATTTTTAAAATAATAAAAATACGTAAAACGTAATTACGTTTATATAAATATATACGTACTTTTCTTTAAACTTCAAAGAGTTTTATAATATAAAATATAAGTCGGAAAAATACGAAATAAATTTCTAAAATCTTAGAAAAACATAAATAATATTTTCAATAAGTTATTTATACAAAATCAAATAATAAAGAAAAACTTAATTCAAGAAATTCAAATAAATCCGAAGCAAGGTTTTTAATCATTTTCAATGAAATTGAAGAAGTCATGTTATCTTCCCTAATTTAATTTTTTAAAAAAAAAATAAAAGTATTCAAAATAAGATCCAATAAAATAAAGATGAAAACTTTTATTTGAAATATTTTCCAACTTTATTTTATTTATTGAAGGAGTCATATTACCTTCTCTCTATTTTTATTTGTTGGATTTGTTTTTAAATAATAAATGTAAAAGAACAGAAACAATATTAGGGAAAGTCATTTTTAATATTCATTTAAACTTCAAAAGTTTCAGATCCTAGTCTATCTCACTCAGATCAATTACACATAAATCAAACAAGAACATCATAATAATTTAATTATTATAACATTCCAAAATTTAGAATTTTGGGATGTTACAAATCTACCACCCTTAAAATGAATCTCGTCCTCGAGATTCGAGTAGGCTAGAAAGAAAAGGTTAGGTTTGGGGTCTTTTGTCTTCAAAATGCACTGATCCTCCGACGGTCCAGGGTGCTACCACCCTTAAAAGAAAATTCCCAGGTCTTCAAGAATATCGCTCCTCTGATGACTTCCTTCTTTACATATACCCCTACTTCTTGAGGTATTGAATCCTTTATCCAAATAATCGGTCTTCCATATACTGTATCTTCATGAATGACCGGTCGAACGCCAATACTAACAAATATCGGTACTCTCATGGTGGTCAACAGGAGGGTTTCCTGCAGAAAACGGGTCTTGGCTTATTCTCACCGTATTAATTATGATTCGCGAGCGTTGCAGTGTACAGGGCCAACATCGTACCATTCTAAAAAAATTTGGCTTAACGTCGTCGTCTCTCTCTATTATAGGTAAGTCACTCTAGATTTACCATCCCACATAACAAAGAGAATAATAAGAGTAGCCAGTATGGTGATCTATCCATCCTGCACCCAAATCATTACCTTGTATATGGTTTAGTGAATCTCGCATTCTAACACTCGGGCATCCTCACGAGCACTGCAGAATTAACTTCACGAACTGAGTTCGGGTAAATCCATGGTTTCTGCATGCCAAACAAAACAGCTATCGTTTCTTCAGAACTCTCGGGTTTTACGTAAACTCCTATGAAATCGTCGGTTGATAGAGCCGTAGCTTCCTCCATGGTTCTTCTTTACACAATGTGACAGCACGTTCTGCCCAATTTACACTGCTCTTGGTCAATGTAGCCGATGTGCGCGCTTTGATCATTTGGTGGCACAATGTGACAGCACGTTCTGCCCAGGATGTGAAAACTTTGTACACGCTTGCTTTTGCACTGAAACCCATCGGCCTAAAGTCTCTAGCTCCTGTACCGTATGTAACTCTCTGAGCCATACCGCATTGTTCTACCCTGCGGGCTTCCATTGTTCGAGATGCAAGCTGCTAGCCCTCCGATCCATATTACTTGTCCTAAAATTGATGTATCTATCATTTGATAGATACATCAATTTTAGGACAAGTAATATGGATCGGAGGAAGTACCAAATTCAGGCGTGGTTGGAAATCCTCTCAGAAATTCTATTGGAAAGTAAAGAAGGTGGATTGTCCAAGTAAAGTTCAGGTTGCCCGGTTTCGTTTGCCTACCTTTAGGCAAGAATGGCGCCCCAAAAGGAAACCTATAGTGCATACTATTTTAACCTCTGTGGAAAAGGATCTATCCCTTCCTATTCCACCACATTGTCCTCTCTCGCAGACCGAGACAACTCCTGCGCCACTTTTGCTTCCACCTGAACCTCAAGCTACCATGGCGAACTTTCCGGCAAGGCCGTTCCAGTTTATGCCACAGGGTGCTGAGCTTGAGCGTGGCCCGGAGCATCATCTGGTTTGGAACATGGTTGTCGTCGATGACTCTCCTCTCAGTCACGAAAGGTACGCAATTGTCATTGTTCATCCTGAGCCGGCAGATCACCTCAAACAGACTGTTCTAGATGAAGTGGTGAGGATTCTGACAGAAGATTTTGGTCTTACTGTTCTTGAGTCTTTTTTTTATCCCCTGGGAGTTGGGATGGTCGCGTTCACAGATGTTGTTTTAAGAGATCAATTCATTAGGGAGATCCCTCATCACTTTGCTAATGATGTACTCTTCTCATTTGTTTCGCACGATGAGGGGCCAAACATGAGGTTGTGTCCATTTGAATATGTTGCTTGGATCTTGTTTTTGGCCTTCCCGATGGACTATCAGACCGATCATTATATTAACAAATATGTGTCCTGTTTTGCTACGATGGATATTTGGCACATGCCGGGTCAGAACAAGGAGAGGGTCTTGATCAGAGTGCTCATTAGTGACATTGCGCAAGTTCCTCATAGCCTGGTTGTTAGGCGTGTGAGCACTCTCCCTGGGATGGGGTGTTCGTGGACAGTGTCGGTTTATATCTTGAATGGCAGGCACACCATCCCTGACTTTCAAGGCAATGAGGATCAAATCCCCCCAATGGGAGCATCTCCACATCCTTTTGAACTCCCCTACCTTTCGGCTACTCAGCTGTGGTTGCTGGAACAACAGGAGATACACCAACAACAAATCAATGCTGCTTGGGATCAGAATGTTCAGCAGGAACAAGACCTACAGGACAATGGTTGGGGTGAATGGCGTGTTGAGATTCAACCTTTTGGTGGTGAGAGTCTCAGGGAAATTCTTCAGTATGATGGACCTTCCCTCATGGATGGTGTAGAACCTGAAGACAATATCTCTGATGACCCTCAGAGTGAACGGTCTGCTTCTACTGACATCTCTCATGTCTTTGCGGCAGCCGATGATCTGGTACATGGAAATGCAACTTCTGATCTGCGTTTTGTGCTTGCTGATGGCGTCCCTCAAGGGTTCACGATCAGGATGAATATGAGGTTGGAGTTTTGGCTTCGTATCTTGGTCTTGGGCAGGTTTCAGCGTCGCGTCTTGGGGCCGGGCATGGTTCTGGCATCTCTTTACCTTTGCAACCTGTTATCAATTTGCTGGGTTGTGGTCAGAGCTTACTGTGTTGCTCTCTCATCAATGCCTTCTCCTCTTGTGGATCATGCCATCCATTCACAGTTCACCTCCTGCACCATATTCATCCCCTCGGAAATATGGGAGCCGTTTTCTGAGGACTCAGAAACTTCACAGGAGCCCCTCTCGGATGATAACCCCTCTGCTGATCACTGATAGCGCCCCTGATGTCGTTGTTGAATCACTGGCACCCAACCTCCTGGCTCGGCAGATGGAGAATGAAACTGCACCAATTGACACGGTCCAATTGAGGCGTAGTACTCGCTCGACTCGCTATGATGGGTTTAAAGCTAATTCGGTCACTGATGCTAAGCCCCAGGCATCCCGTGTCAAGCCCAGAATTGTACCTGCTGTGATCTATGAAACTTCTGCCACTGCACCACATTCCGGACTGGCCTCATTGCTTTTTGACAACTCGTCGTCCTCCCACCCTCCTCCGCCCACTTCCATCAACTCTATTCAGGAGGTGGGGATTCACAAGTGTGGCATTCCGCCTGAAGACCTCAGCCCAGCCAAGCTGCTCGCCCAGTCGGAGCAGACGGGATCCTCCAACCAGTGAGTGCTATGCAGGCGAATAAATGCTGGAACGTTCTTTGCTGGAATGTTCGTGGCATCAACTCTGAAGAGAAGCAGCTAGCAGTGCGTAATGCAATTGAATTGTTCGGTTGTTCAGTCGTTTGTTTTCAAGAAACTAAGTGTACCTCTTTTGATTTAGCTTTTATCAAACTTCTATGTCCTAAAAAATTCGATAAATTTGAATTTGTGCCATCCCTTGGTAATTCAGGGGGGCTTTGCACTGCTTGGATTGGTTCGGCTCTCTCTGGGGAACTTATTTGCTCTGAAATCTTTGCGCTTGGGATACGCTTCACTTGTCTGCAATCTGGGGCGATCTGGTCCCTTTTTAATATATATGGTCCTTGCTCCGGGCCAAATCGTGAGGTCTTTACCGATTGGATGCGTAGTATAGTTATCCTTGACAATGCCGATTGGCTTCTTATCGGTGATTTTAACTTCATACGGGCACCTGATAATAGAAACAGGGGTGTCCGTAACGTCCAGGACATGCATTTGTTTAATAAAATCATACGTGAACAATCCTTGGTCGAACTCCCAATTAAGGGACGATCTTTTACTTGGATTAATATGCAACTTGATCCGCTTCTGGAACAACTGGACTAGCATTTAAGCTCTCTGAATTGGGCGGTAAAATACCCTAACAAGGTCGTTTTAACTTTGGGCAAACCGGTGTCTGACCATGTCCCTTGTTATGTGAGCATCCAATCGACCATCCCCAAAGCCAAGGTTTTTCGGTTTGAAGAATTCTGGACTCATCACCCGGGCTTTCAAACTGTTGTCCAACAATTTTGGGGCAGAAGTTGTCATGCTGCGAATGCTGCTGCGATCCTCTCCAAGAAACTAAAAAACTTACGGTATGATCTGAAACGATGGAGCAGAAACATCTCACGTCTAGCCATCCTCATCGACAACTCTAATAAAACCCTGGCTGAGTTGGATGTTATCGAGGATAGACGTGCTCTCACGCTGCCTGAAACCCATTTCAGACTGATACTGAAGAACCACCTGCTGAGGCTGCTACATTCCAAAAAACTCTACTGGAAGAAGCGATGTACGTATCAGATATTTTAAATTTGGTGATGGGAATACCAAATTTTTCCATAGAGTGGCCACTGAACGTTACCGTAGAAACTCGATTGCTTCGCTCAAACTCCCGGATGACACGATTATTGTTGATCATGTGGGCAAGGAAGCGGTCCTGTTTCACACCTATTAGGACATATTGGGAAGGTCCGCTCCTAGTGAGATGGTACTCAATCTTCAGCATATCATTAGGCGAATCGAGAGTCTGGAGGTGCTAGTAGAACCTTTCACCCGGGATGCAATCGATAAGGTTGTCAAAAATATGCCGGCTGATCGGGCTCCGGTACCGGATGGGTTCTCTGGGTGCTTTCTCAAGAGTTGTTGGGGCATTATCAAAGAGGAATTCTATGCACTATGTGACGAGTTTTTTGCAGGGGGCTTGGATCTTGAGAGCATCAACGCTGGTTTTATCACCCTTATCCCTAAAATCCAATCTCCTGAGACGGCAAATGACTACAGACCTATCACACTTCTAAATTGTTGCCTGAAGCTTTTAACTAAACTTCTTGCGGACAGATTGCAAGCATTGATCCTTCGCATCATTCACAGAAATCAATATGGTTTTCTCCGCGGGCGTTCCATCCAAGATTGCTTGGTGTGGGCGTTTGAATATTCACCAGTGCCAGGCGTCTGGTCGACCAGCAGTTATCCTGAAACTGGACTTTGCGAAGGCGTTTGACACCATCGAACACAAGCCGATGTTGAACATCATGGAGCAAATGGTGTTTCCTCAGAAATGGCTACAATGGATCAAATCTCTGTTTGGCTCTGCGAGATCCTCGGTGCTCCTTAATGGTACTCCCGAGAGACAATTCTATTGTCGACGTGGTGTTCGCCAAGGGGATCCACTGTATCCACAGATTTTTGTCCTTGCAGCTGATCTCCTCCAGGCTGCGATCAACACGGAGTTCCGGGAAGGGAGGCTACATGCTCCCATTCCGGCTAATAGCCAAGACTATCTGGTGGTACAATATGTCGATGACACGATCGTTGTGTTACCGGCTGAGCTGGACCAGGTAGTTAGAATAAAAAATATACTGCAGGACTATGCCAAGCCGGTAGGACTCCACATCAACTTTTTGAAATCTACCTTGGTTCCGATCAACCTGACTGCGGACATGGCCTCTCAGCAGCCTGCAACTCTCGGATGCTCCCTTGGGACAATGCCGTTCACGTACTTGGGCTTTCCCATGGGCACAACGAGACCCTCGGTTGCGGATTTCATGCCATTAGTCACTTCAGTTGAGCGACGCCTCTCGACAGCCACTGCCTTACTGGATTATGACTCTAAACTCACGCTGGTTAATTCTGTGGTCTCCTCGCTGTCAGTATATAGTATGTGCTTTGTCAAGGTGCCTGCTACTGTCATCGAACACGTTAATAAATTGTGTAGTTACTGCTTGTGGGAAAAAAAGGATGAGGGTGTTGTGAGAAACAAATCGTTGGCGTCGTGGGAACTGATATGCAGGCCAAAGCTCAAAGGCGGGTTGGGAATCATCGATCTGCAGATACAGAACCAAGGGCTTCTACTCAAGATGTTGCAAAAATTCTACAACAAGAATGACGTGCCCTGGGTTACACTGATCTGGGACGCATACTACAGGGATAGTGTGCCTCACGCCATGGGCGATTGCGGGTCCTTTTGGTGGTGTGACATCATGAATCTAGTTCCGCTTTACAGAGGAGTGACTAGAGCGACCGTGGGGAATGGGAAATCCATTTTTTTCTGGAAGGATCTCTGGCTTACAGAGATAAATATGGAATCCTACCCCCGCGCCTTATTCTTTGCAACCCGAGAGGATGTCTCGGTCCATGGCATGCTGACTGCTGCAAAAATTGGCCTCAACTTTCAGCTGCCACTGTCGATTGCAGCGCGCGAGGAGGTGACTGAACTCCAAGAAGCCACGGCTGAGATTCTTCCGAGAGAAGACGTCCATGATTCTTGGAAATGCATCTGGGGGACCGATGCCTTCTCTTCCAGCAAGTTCTACTCCTTCTGCTTTAGAGAGATCCCGGTGGATGTGGCGTTCTCCTGGGTGTGGAAATACAAATGTACAAACAAGTGGAAGGTTTTCTGCTGGCTCCTCTTGGCAGATAGACTGAATACCAGAAACATGCTAAGACGGAGACATTGTGTGCTTCAAAATGATGACTACAACTGCTTGCTCTGCGATAACCACCCCGAGGAAATAGTGGAGCACTTGTTCTTTACGTGCAAGTTTAGTGTGGCATGCTGGAACAAGCTGGGACTTGTATGGGAAAGCCCTGGTGATAGACTAGCCAAACTTCATAGGGGCAGGGAGAACTGGAATCGGCCTATGTTCATGGAGATCTTTGTAGTCGCTTGCTGGGCCCTATGGAAAGAAAGAAATAATAAGTACTTCAGAGGAGTTATCCCCGATGTTGACTCCTGGACAAGGAGATTCAAGGAGGACTTTGAGATGCTCAAGCACAGATCTAAAGGGGCCTAGATCCTTACATTCTTAGTGTAGTTCAGTCACTTTAATTGTAACTTTTCTTTTTGTATCTTGCCACCCCCCCACCATGTAAATCCCCCCCATGTACAGTTGGTCCTAATTTTTGAGATGGTAATATAGAAGGAAGTGGGGGGGGGGGGTCCCCTACTGTCATAAACCCTTAAAAAACAAGTCATTCGGTAGTCCAAGTTATACACAAGGTTTTCATGTATCTTATACATTTTCCAAGTGACTTTCTCAGCAGGTTGTTCCTTCCACCATGATTGAAAGAAACCCCGTCCATATACTCATATTCCATTACTCTGATTTGTCACCCATTGCTTTCAAGTTCACCTAGCACGTCGCACGTAATACGTGTTGGTTAACATGCATTCACAATTCAGATTCATAGAATGAAGTATGGTGTATTGGACAATCATTCATAAGTGACGGTGAGTACGATACTCATCATCATCTTCCTTAATTACGGAGTTATCTGGTGTATCTCCTAGCAGTTCACGTATTACGTTTAGTAAGTCATTACTAATGAGTATGTCTCTAACGGTGTTGGTAACAATCAATGAAGTAAGACCCATTTACCTTAAGTTCTATATCACACTAAAAGAGCCATAGTTTTAAACATTTGGGTATGACATTATCTACAAAGATATTTGCTAAGACATGAAGATTAAGTTCATAATGTGGAGTTCATGTTTTAAATCAATTCTGTAACTCCCACTCAGACAAACATCCCTCATAGTTTATTCTAAGTGATTACACGATCCTTGAGAACTATACCTCCCCCGTGTGACACGAGCATTAGTACATTCTCAAGGTAGGTCATCAGGCCAATCACATCATCCATGTGACTCATGCTCGACCTTTCGGTCTCTTGTGTCCCGAGGCCATATCTGCATATGCCAGGCTCACCACAATAACCTTAGTGATTATATGATGCGTATGCAAGGCCATGTCTCTGGACATGCTAGGCTTGCTCCACCCATCTCTTGTGAACGTAAAAATGTTTGACACCCGGACACGTGATGCCTCCATAATGAAGAACTTTCCAGATGGTGCTTCACTAAGGAATGACACTTTGTTGGATTAGTAAGGGATCATCCTATAATGCTACCATCGTATATCTAACATATTAGCAAAACGGGATGCAACAATATAAATCATACATGCTATGATTCCCCCCGACATGCAAATTAAAGTTGAAAACGCATTTCTACTTTATCTTTTGTAAGTTTTACGTGGCTGCTAGGGGTTTCGAGAAAATAACCATTTCTATCCTACGAAAACAAGCCACAACACCAATCCCGCAATTGTCTCTATTACACCCCTGTCGGGGCCCTCCGTTGCAAGCGTCTTCGCAAAGCTAATGTTAGAGAGACAGACACCCCCAGCCACTTATATGGTACAAGCCAAATGTCAAGCGTGGAACCAGTCTCGCGTAAACGCATAAGGTCGGTCGGGGCCGCTTCATCAGGACATTGCCGCAATGCTAAATGAGTACACGTGGGAGGGTAACAATTGGAGAATTGATGCCACATACTAGATGTGTTCTATCCGTACAATACATCTACGCCTAGCCTTGCTCATGATACCACTGTTGGGGTTCGGGGCAGAAAACACAATTTTTTCATAACCTACGATACCCAATCCCAAGACCTATGCTATGGTGATGAAAGTAACGGATGGAATAGGTCACATACCAGTATGTAGTCCGTTAAGCGGGAAACGTTCCCGCGTGAACGTGGTTGGTGTAGTCATACCGGCAATCCCCGATGCCGCTCAGCTCCACGATGACTCCAGTAGTCACCCGGTCCTTGAGAACGATGACGGGATTGCGTCCCCGTCAGAACGTTGTCGGTGAAGACGTCGCGATACGACCACGACGATGAATTAGCGCCACAAGTGTAGCGCCTCGTGGGATTACACACATACGATGTACCCGACGTCCCTCCAGGCTCCGAACCAGAAGAGCAACAGAAAGAAGATGGATTCGGATCCCGATTCCAGCAGCACGACGGCGTGCGTATGGTGGAGAAATTCCCAACCAAGTATAGACTCTAAACAAGGGGAGTCCACTCAAGGAAGGAGAAAGTAGGAAGAGAGAACTTTAATGTTGTGAAGAAAAGGGCACCCCTACCCCTCCTTATATAGGCCAAGGAGGGGGGCACACCTCCCTCAACTTCCCATGTGGGACTAATCCCAAGGGGAGGGGGCATATGCGCCTAGGGGGGCATGGGCCCCTTCATGGCGCCATGGCCCATGGGGGGAGACTCCCTCTTCCCCTAATGGGCCCTATGAGGCCCATGTGCCTTTTAATTCATTATTTAATTATTTAAATCAGATTTTTAATATTTAATTCATTAATTAAATACTAAAACATATTTAAATAATATTTTGAACAATTCAAAATCTGCAGAAACATTTCTGGCCTCCATGGGAAACAATTCCGGTGTTCTCTCTTATTTCTCCGGTGATCCCGAATCTATCCTTAATGCGTCGAATACCCTTAAGTGTGACACCCTACGGTCTGGGAAACAACAGACACATGTTTACTCGTTCCCGTGATATTAAAACCCTCGTGACCTAGTCACATGATTGCAATCTTTATGATGTAATATCACCGAGTGGGCCTAGAGTACCTATCCGTCACTCCGATGGACAAATCCCGCTTTGATCTATTTGCATACTCATTAATGTATCTATTCGGAATACCTAAAGTGCACCTTTATGGCCAGCATATTTCAGTCAGGCGGTGGGTTACAAATCAAAGCATCCTCATAGATAGTAATTACGTATGATCATTACGGTCAAAGGATCTAGTCACTACGTTGTAGTTATCGCAATGTTGAACTTATGTGACTCGATCACATTGCAACACTTCTGGTGGGTGGGTGTCCATCATATCATTCTCCCAACGATACGACTCCATTGTCAACAGCTTAATTGCTCATGATCAGGAAACCTTGATCATCAATTGCCCAATGGACTAGTATACTAGAGTTAACTAGGGACCTGGTTGTTTTATACCACACGTGTATTAATGTTTACGCTTAATACAGTTATAGCACGATATAAAACGTATTATGAACTCATGGAATACTCTAATAAACATATTTTATTTGCCTCTAGGGCACATTCCCAACAAAACTTGGCATACTCGCCTTGGACATTTCAACATTGGGTTCAAACAGAAACTATCTGCAATTTTATTGATCATGGCTAAAATGGTGCTACATTCTAATAATATTTAGATTTTATGTGCATTACATGTGATGAAGGAAAGCTATCTTTAAGGCTCGAACACCTTAAAGTCTACGCTGAACCACTCATAATCCTTGATCACATCAAGTCGAGGTACGTAGCTCTTCCCAACCATTGACTAGACTACTCGGGTATTCCATGGTTCTAAAAGACACATTTACATGATGTCTCATGTGTGCATTTAGCCACACTAAACCATCGGCTCATTATCCTGAACATCGATTTCAAGAAAATCGAATAGACAATGTCATTAAATTATTCTTGCGTACCTTTAACATGGTCCTAGGATTGAATTTTAGCACTTTGTCCTATGTGTCTAGACTCAATATGGTTTGGTAGAATCCTTTATCCTAATAATTAAGCTCATTGCATGATCTTTACTTTAAAATTGCAACTTACCAACTGATGGCGTGGAAGTGGTAATGGCTTCTCGCCCTTCATTGGTTACCCCAAGTGGAAGGTGAGATGTAGGATAACAACAAATTTCCCCTATGTAGAGGATAGGGTTTGTCTCCCGTAGGACTCCGGCAATGATAAGTAGGTGGCAAGAAAACAATGGCACCATTTACGACAAACGTTGCTTCCTTGACCTGGACCTACACACAATACAATTAACTTTGCTCCCAACGAAGTTCAGAGAGGTTGTCAATCTCTCCGGTCTTGTTGTTTACAAAGGGTTAAACACACAAGGGATAATGATAATGGTAGCAACTGAAAGTAAATGCGAGAAAATAAATGAGCTTGTAAACAGTGATGAGAATATGGACCGGGGTCCCGTGATGTTCACTAGTGATGTCTCTCTCCCAAAAGACGATAAAAATGCTATGTGAGGTAAACAAATTATAGATGGGCAATTGACAGGATTATAAATGCACCGCAATGCTAACTATGCTACAAAAGAAAGGAAGAGGCTCATAAGCATGGGCAGTACGCCAAAATAAGTAGACCGAAATCCATCCGCATCTACTACTAATCATCCACCTTGAGATATATATCCAGAACATCTCGTTGGTATTAAGTTGTGAGCCCCACCCAAAGTGTAAACCCAAAGCAACACACAACTGCATTAAAAAGAACATTGCGTAAAGTAAACAATCCTTGCAACCGCGGTTACAAGCACCGGGTAAAGCCCAGCGAAGCTGAAGTGAGCACTGAGCAATGGGGGATGAGGAAAAACCCTCGGGTTGGACCACACCACGGGCAAAAGTCCTTCCACGGCAAGAGAAGGGTGACCGGAACAAGAAAAGGGAGCTAGTCGTTGGAGGGAAGACAAGGCTCGTTCCGTGCGACTCCACAGAAAAGTACGCGCGCTAGAAAAGGCGGCCAGCTTAAAAACGCTAGCTACCTACTTTTGTAGCCTTATTTAGTTTGTTTGCCTACGCTTGCTCTCCGGCGCGCTACGGGAACACCCCCTGCATGATTCTTTCTGTTCGATGCGGAGTCTTTGGTTTGGAGCGAAATTCCTGGATGTATAGGCTTGATCGAGTGCCTTACCTGAAATCAACGATATAAAGTGGGCTCTTTAGCTTGCTCCGACAGTTTGTTTTCCCCCCTTATGGCCACAACACATCCCCTAGACTCATGTTTCTGCCACTCAAGCGTGTCATCAGGGGCATGTACCCACAATCGAGCATAACGTTCCCTCTTGGAGTTACTACCTACCACTTGGCCAAAGCAATAAACAGCAACAGAGAACATGCAAGAATTACTTAGGAACAAAAATATAAGAGATCAAAACCAAATATATTAATCTATCACGATCTGAACATAATCTCATAATCCATCAGATCCCATCAAACTCAGCATAGCAACATCAGAAGAATTACATAAGTGCATCGATCATGTAGGGAAGCTCACGAGGTCTAAACCATGAAGAACAAAGAGCGGAGGAGAACATCACATAGATACTGATAACGGGCCCATGGTCCAAGGTAGACTACTCACGGCACATCCGGGAAGTGTCCATGGTGGAGGAGAAGCTCCCGGAGGTCGAGCCTCCCTCCGGCAGGGTGTCGGGAAGGGTCCTGACGGTGCTCCCGGTCTTGGAAGCGCGGCGGCGGCGGAACAGAGGCGAGATTGCGATATAGGGTTCAATCCTCGGAAGTTTCCCGTGACGGAGAATAAATAGGCGAAGGGGGAAGCCAGGGGGGCCACCAGGGGGCCAGGCGCCCCCCTGGCGAGGCCAGACCCCTAGCTGCGCCAGGTGCCTGGTGGTGGCCCCCTGGCCCTCCTTCGAGCTTCTGGAGTCTTCCGAAACGCTGATTTTTTATCTGATTTTTCCCGAATTTTGGAGCACTTTTTATATGGGGGAAAACTGAAATAAAAAACATCAGAAAACAGGAAGTGGCACTTGGGTGCACTGAGTTAGTAGGTTAGTCCAAATATGATCAAAAGTGTATGAAAGTGTATCTAGATCATAGCAATATCACACAAAACATGCATGGAACGAGCAGAAATTATCGATACGTTTAAGACTTATCAACATCCCCAAGCTTAATTCCTGCTCGTCCTCGAGTAGGTCAATGATAATAGGCATAATTTATGTGGTGACATGCTAGCAACCATATAAGAACTTTGAAAAGTAAAGTAATCAAGGTATGTAATTCAATCCAAGTCATAACATGCAAGAGTCTATATTAGCATTGAAACAAGCAACGAAAGAACATTAGGTGCAAGAGCTCTCGCTGTCCGTGACTCGAATGTCTCCAAATGGGTTTGCGTGCAAGAAGGGGGATAGGGAATACGAGAAAAAAAGTATTTTTGTTGAGAACTCAATCTACTAAAGTTTCACACTTGGTCTTCTTTGGAATCTTATCTTGACTCGTCCCCAGACCACTAGCCACATACAAGTCAATTTGATCCACTCCTTTTCGATATTTTGAGCACTCATGCAATGGATGAGCGTAAGCACGAGAGTGGAGGAGGAAGACAAAGAGGGCGAGAAAGGCTCACATCAATGAGGACAATCATAGGCGAGAAGACCAAATGATAGATATGACGTGAGGAGTAGGGACTCCCATGCAACGGATGCACATATGAGCTAAAAAGCTCTCCAATGGAACTAGTGGGGGTGCATCTAACGTGCTCGCTCATGAAGACCTAGAGCTCTTTTGAGGAGGCTCATCCTTGGAATATGCAAGCCAAGTTATATAGTGTGAAGGTCCCCACATAGCTATATGCATGATCATCTCTATGGAGTACAAGGATAAGAGGAATACTAGTGTGGATCTTTCAAAAGGATAGTAGTGTTGCCCCTTTCTCTCTTTTTTCTATTTTTTGTATTTTTTTGTGGCCTCAATGGCTCTTTCTATTTAACTCTCATTTGTCCTCTTTGGGATCTTTTCTTTTGTCCACTTTGGGATCTTTTCCTCACTTAAGGGCAACACTCTAATTTTTACAAGAGGGTATAGAAGATCTTTCACACTTTACAAGGTACTCAAATCATAAAGAATATGTAGCTATCATGATGTATGCAATGTATGCCGATGCTAGTGTAGCAGGAACATGTATGACATGAAGATCAAGTCATGAAGAGGTGGAAGTTGCATGGCAATATATCTCGAAAAGGCTATGGAAATGCCTTGATAGGTAGGTATGGTGGCTCTTTTGAGGAAGGATATAAGGAGGTTTATGATGAAAGAGTGTATCATGCCAAGGGTTTGGATGTACCGGCGAAGGTGGACGCCAACTCTCGGAGTGAGAAGAAGGAAATGCACGACACAGGAAAGGCTAGCAAATGTGAGGAGGTGGAAGTGTCAACTTTCAATACTCACATTAGTCCAAAGAACTCATGCACTTATTATCGGTAACTCCCAATCTAATAAGGAGGTTCACAAAGAGACAAGTACCTAGAGGAGGAGTGTATGGGGGTTTGGCTATCCTTGTGCATCCTCGACTCATGGTACGTGAGTGTACTCTAATATTCAATCCCTCCAAAGATTAGCGATCCATCTAGTAGCTAGAGTTCTCAACTAGTTTTGTAGGTTTTGAAAATAAACACGGATTGCCCAAAATACGACACCTATCACTAATAGGCTAGAGCTCTTGACACCAAAAGTTCAAACATTACTCACATCAATACCTCAAAACTATTGCAAGTTACTACTAAAATTAAATAGCAACCTCAATTACCTACTTTCAAGACAAGACACAACTCAGTGCAACAACCAACTCTCTTAACAAGATAAACATGAAAACTAAAGAGAGTTCCAGAAATAAACTAAACAAAATCCAAGGCTTTTGCTAAAGACAAACTAAGACTAAAACTAAACATGGCAGTAGCTACGAAAAGATAAAGAACACACAACAGCAAAAAGATAGGCATGAAGAATCTTATGATGTGTTCTAGATTTTGAAAGTGGAGCGTGTTTCTCTCCCACACAAAGTAATACGGGGTCTAACTTGTTATGAACAGCAAGCAAAGCTAAGTAAAACTAAAAATAAAACCTAAGAGCGGAACGCTCCAAGCATAGCACATAACGCATGAAGTGATAAAAATATAGTGAGACGAAGGACGAACTGGTGATTGTTGATGGAGAAGGGGGTGCACGGGGGCATCCCCAAGCTTAGACGCTCTAGTCTCCTTGAATATTTGGTGGGTATGCATGGGGGCATCCCCAAGCTTGAGCGCTTGACACTCTCGAATCTTCTTTCATCGTCTTCCCTCGCACACTTGAAAACTCCCTTCATACATAACTCATCATAAGCTAATTAGAGAGGTTAGTACCCTTAATAAATAATTTTTCCCCACTGGATATAAAGATATTCTTTAATAGCTACCGTTTCTCAAGATTTCCAAAAGGTTTTTGCAAAGATAAAGCAAGCTTAAGGTTTGCAAAAGTTAGCAGAGACAAAACGTGGCAGAATCTGTGAAAAACAGAACAGCAGGTAGTAATGAATTTTTTAAGGGTACTTCTGCAACTCAAATAAAAAAACTCAGAACATAAGAAAGTTCCGTGATTGTATAGAGCATGCTGTGTAAAAAATTCAGCTCAAAAAGATGAACTGGTTATTTTATCTGATTTTTTCCGTCACGAGGACAGAATCTGTTTTCTGGACAGCATGCCACAACTTTTACTTCCCTTGTCATATGAGGCTATAACTTGGCACAAAGCTTGAAAATAAAGATACAATGATGTTGCTACAGTAGTAAAAATCATCAAGACCACTAAAAACAGAAGTAAAAACATCTTGGGTTGCCTCCCAACAAGCGCTTTCTTTTACGCCTTTTAGCTAGGCATGAAGGATTATAAAGATGCTCTCACAAGAGAATAAGATTTGAAGCAAAAGAGAGCATCAAGAAGCAAATATGAAACACATTTAAGACTAACCCACTTCCTATGCATAGGAATATTGTAAGAAAATAAATCAAAGAAGCAAAAAGAAACCAACTTAGGAAGGTGGAACAAGAACATCTTCAAAACTTTCAACATAAATAGAGGAGTTTTAGTAATATGAAAGTTTCTACAACCAAACTTCCCTCTCTCAAAATAACTTTCAGTAGTATCATGAACAACATTAAGAATATAACTATCACATAAATCATGTTGTTCATGACCTACAAGCACACGTGTGTAGTGTTCAACACGATCTTTAGGATCATAAGATAAATGCAACCATCATGTTGAGCCTTAATAAGAGCACAATTCTCCAGAATGTGAGTTGGATATTTCAAAAGGATAATAGGACAATCAAGTGTGGGTGCAATGGCAACAATTTCATGCTTAACATAAGGAACTATAGCAAGTTCATCTCCGTAAGCATCATCCATAGTGGCATCACGGCCATAAGCATAGAAGGCATCAACTTCATCAAAAAGAGATATTTCAAAAGAATCCATAGGATCATAACACTCATATAAGGTAAGAGTCAAAGAGTTACTCTCATTAGAAGGTAGACGTGGATGTCTCCATTCTTCCTCCTTTTGTTCGTCACTCTCCTCCTCTTTTTCATCCAAGGAGCTTTCAGGTTCAGCAATTTCTTCTTCCATAGAGTCCTGCAAATCATTAGTCTCTTCCCTTGGGGGAGAGATTCTCTCAAGATGATCAGTAATATAATAATTTGCATCGTAATTTTCCAAACAATAGTTAATTATAGAAAGACTTTCAGATTTTTAAGGGGCATAATCAATATTTTTAAGAAGAGAAGTAATTTCATAGGCACCCTTATAAGCAACAAATTCTTCTATTTCCTCTGCATCATAAAAATCATAGTTTCTCTTAGCATAAGAAGCTAAGGTTTCATCATCATTGTACTCACATTGGAAACAAAGGTGTATATTCCTCATAAAGCAACAAGATTCATCCCTGCAGAAAGATATATTATATATTGAGCACAAGTTTCTAGCATACTCATACAACTGATGTATTTGTTTCCATAAGTGTATCCCCTTTTGAGACAAGCGGTGTTCCTTGTACCACTTTTGTTGATCCTCAGTGAATCCTCCATGCCAATAAGATCTGGTTTCAAAAAAGTCTGACATTGATTGGCAAGTAAGGAACTAGACATACTTTTTTTTGGATTTTTGATAAAGGACACTAAGATAAAAACTGAAAGGTAAACTAACAAGAGTAAAAAGTAAAGGTAAAAGGTAGTGGGCAACTCCCCTATATTATCACTCGGAGTCCCCGGCAACGGCGCCAGAAATTTTCTTCATGGCGTGGAAGTGGTAATGGCTTCTCGCCCTTCGTTGGTTACCCCAAGTGGAAGGTGAGATGTAGGATAGCAACAAATTTCCCCTATGTAGAGGATAGGGTTTTTCTCCTGTAGGACTCCGACAATGATAAGTAGGTGGCAAGAAAACAATGGCACCGTTTACGACAAACGTTGCTTCCTTGACCTGGACCTGCACACAATACAATGAACTTTGCTCCCAACGAAGTTCAGAGAGGTTGTCAACATCTCCGGTCTTGTTGTTTACAAAGGGTCAAACACACAAGGGATAATGATAATGATAATGGTAGAAACTGAAAGTAAATGCGAGAAAAGAAATGAGCTTGTAAACGGTGATGAGAATATGGACCGGGGTCCCGTGATGTTCACTAGTGACGTCTCTCTCCCAAAAGAAGATAAAAATGCTATGCGAGGTAAACAAATTACAGATGGGCAATTGACAGGATTATAAACGCACCGCAATGTTAACTATGCTACAAAAGAAAGGAAGAGGCTCATAAGCATGGGCAGTACGCCAAAATAAGTAGACCGAAATCCATCTGCATCTACTACTAATCATCCACCTTGAGATATCTATCCAGAACATCTCGTTGGTATTAAGTTGCGAGCCCCACCCAAAGCAATAGACAACTGCACTAAAAAGAACTTTGTCTAAAGTAAACAATCCTTGCAACCGCGGTTACAAGCACCGTTGTTTTCCCCTTGTGGCCACAGCACATCCCCTAGACTCATGTTTTTGTCACTCAAGCGTGTCATCAGGGGGCATGTACCCACAATCGAGCATAATGTTCCCTCTTGGAGTTACTACCTACCACTTGGCCAAAGCAATAAACAGCAACGGAGAACATGCAAGAATTACTTAGGAACAAAAATATAAGAGATCAAAACCAAATATATTACTCTATCACGATCTGAACATAATCTCATAATCCATCAGATCCCATCAAACTCGGCATAGCAACAGCAGAAGAATTACATAAGTGCCTTGATCATGTAGGGAAGCTCACGAGGTCTAAACCATGAAGAACAAAGAGGAGAGGAGAACATCACATAGCTACTGATCACGGACCCATGGTCCAAGGTAGACTACTCATGGCACATCTAGGAAGCGTCCATGGTGGAGGAGAAGCTCCCTGAGGTCGATCCTCCCTCCGGCAGGGTGCCGGGAAGGGTCCTAACAGTGCTCCCGGTCTTGGAAGCGTGGCGGCGGCGGAACAGAGGAGAGATTGCGAAATAGGGTTCTGTCCTCGGAAGTTTCCCGTGACGGAGAATAAATAGGCGAAGGGGGCAGCCAGGGGGGCCACCAGGGGCCCAGGCGCCCCCTGGCCCTCCTTCGGGCTTCTGGAGTCTTCCGACACGCTGATTTTTTCCGGATTTTTGGAGCACTTTTTATATGGGGGGAAACTGGAATAAAAAACAGCAGAAAACAGGAACTGTCACTGGGGTGCACTGAGTAAGTAGGTTAGTCCAAATATGATCAAAAGTTTATGAAAGTGTATCTAGATCATAGCAATATCACACAAAACATGCATGGAACGAGCATAAATTATTGATACATTTAAGACGTATCACCAACTTTACGTTGGAGTCATGCAGTTTTACACGCTCATGACAAAGTGCATAATATTATTTCCCCTTTACCTTTGATACGTGGATATCTCTTAATCATTTCCCGTCCGGGGTAATTCGGTTATACACCAATATCACCACCCCGGCATACATCATTGGCCCCTTAACATATATGTGGGATCTATGTGAGGAATAACTGTATTTCCATCAACACCTCAAGCCCCTCTCATGGGGAGTTGTTTTAGGCCAGTATGCTGCTACACCGAGGAATATTTCCAGGCATTAGGGGGAGAATTTAAGTACCATGCATAATGCCAAGAAATTATTGGAATGTTCAACGCATTTCTACCTCAAATCCACGTACTCAAAGATCTGAACCATGCGTTCAGAAGATTTGCAATACATTGCAAATAACCTGTCAAATTCATTTAATAAATATAAAGGTGTCACACAATCCTACAATCCTGAAAAAATATGCCTGAAAGAGTGGAGGTACCAACAAAAATCACTCCACTCCCCGTTCAAAGCAACAGGGGGAGAAGTATGGCAACAATACATCAGGATTCAGCTTCTCGCAAGCAAGGATATTATGGCCATTGAATCAGTAAATGCAAGTCAACTTCACGTTGATAGACACCTAATGGGTAATATACACCCAGTGGATGGGAAACCTCCACCAACCCAGGTCATAGTGCACATAATGACCGGGACATCGGAATACCCGACTCAACCGCATTGGGAAATCGCGAGCAGTCACCATGGGTAAAGATATTTCCATCAACTATATATAAACATATATATTCTGGAGAAACATTTAACTGGAAGTCTACAACTGTCGACATACATTTATCAACTAGATTGCAAAAACCTTTCAAATGATTCATGTCCAAAGACCATGGCCATGGCAAAGTGTGAATAACACTCGGACTGAACTCAAGCAAAGGATGAAATTCTAAGTAGAAATAATCTTGCTCAATAAGGAAATATATTCACATAAGCAATACCTACACCTGTTTTCTTCTGAAAACAAAATGAGAACACCAAGGTGGTGAAACATAGAGCAAGTATTGTAGCACAAGTATTGTAGCACAAGTATTCTCTTTCCGATAACTTATATCGTTGGCAATATAAAATCATCTATTTATGTAGTTGATAGATGTAGTGATCACATATCCATGTGGCTCACTAGATTCAAACATATATGATTGGTTCCCAATGGAATCTCAATTTTGAATCGAAATACAAAATGCAACATACATTGTGTAAAAATCAATAAGTCACTATACGACTTATTATTGTCGGTACATATGGTACAACCGACGTAGCGAGTTTCTTATACACAAGGATTACTCCAACAATGATGATGATCCATGTTTGTGTGTCATACACAGTGACTACTCCTGCAATGAATACACATGTAATCATCTAATTGATGGAGTTTAATATGAAGGATTTGGGTAAAACCAAAATACCGCTCGTTACTACAACTTGAGCACATTCATTCATTCAGTATGGTATACTATATTGTCTATATCCAGAATATATTGGAGAAATTCATTGTGGACAAATCTTATCCATCCATAACTCTCATGGAATTTCATTCTCTAGACGTAGAGAAAGATCTATTTAGTCCAAGAGATGATGAAATTGAGATATTGGGACTCAACGTTCCATAATGCCATTGGATCCACCAAACAAAATTGGTTGGGACTCAAGAATATCTTTCGATATCTCCAAGGCATCAAACATCTTGTCCTGATTTTCCAGTTTCAAGGTAATATGAATACCAATATCATTGGATACATTGATCAGATCTCCACTATGTCAGATCATAGACAAGCTTAGTATTCATACTATGTGTGATAGCCACTCCATGAATGTCTTTTAAACAGACCTTAGTGGCTACATCCACCAACCATTATCTCAAAGATAATGTTGCGTGTATTGCCCGGATATAAACAGGTTACATAACAAGCAATATCACTATATTTCTCATCTTGCAAGTCAAATCATACAACAAACTCATACGTTTGTTCACAAAGTCTCTACCAACTTCGACATTCAGAAAATGTTTCTGGAATTGGTATTCGACGACTTTGAGATATGCAAGAATCAGGGGGAGTATCTTCCTGAATTACTCATGTTCAATGCATCATATTATACTCTTTTCCCTTTATGAGTTTACTTCACAGGTTCTCATCAAGGTTTTTAATGAGGTAATATCAACACAATATCATATGTCATACTTTCTGTTTTCCCCACCGGGGTTTTTAAGAAAGTATATACGGCATATTTATTGTCCTTTTAATTCTATGAGTTTTCCTCATATCGAGTTAAAACAAACAATAAGATTTATATGTTGCGGTATTTTCTCCTTATTTTTTCCACTGGGTTTGAAGGAGTTTTGGCAATATATCAAACACTATACTCCTCATATTTTTTCCACAGGGTTTTTGGAGGAGCCTCTAATCAAGATGATGATTTTGGATGGACAAGTGTAGATTAGGGGGAGTGTTAGAATTAATTAACATGTGTTAATTATGGGGTAAATCTACCCTTGTAACTTCCACCTCTTCATGAAGAGGCACCTCTTCATGGTGTCCTTCCATCTGTATATATATCACATCATCTAATGAAAGAGACAGAGTTGATTCATTTGTTGCCTCTCTGGTTTCCTTTCTCGCTGAGTTCCAATAGTTAGCACCCCGTTCTCCACGCGTGTACAATATTGAAGAGACGTCACTTCACAGTTTTGAAGTGGTGGCCAACGTCAGCGCTATATTTTTCGCCCATGTTCAATGTCGGAGAAACCGAATGACTCCAAAGCGACGACGATGCTTAAATGCAGACCCGATGATCGAGAAGCCTATCCCGATCGCATTGAAGACGATTGTTCGCCTACGCTTGACTATATAAGCAGGGTTGCGAGTCTTCATAGCCATTTCAACCGATCCAAGACTCCAAATCATCTACACCCTAAATTCGATATCACCTTCCAATTGGACCTGGGCACTGGGAGCCCGGCCCGGCCCGAAGCAGCCTTCGGGCCGGGCTCGGGCCTGATTTTTAGGCCCGAAGGGTGCGTCGGGCCGGGCTCGGGCTTGGAGAAAACGCAATTTTGGGAAGGCCCGGCCCGAAGGCCCGAGGCCCGACAGCATTTATGCACCTACGGGCCAGGCTCGGGCTTGATTTTTAGGCTCGACAGCCGAGCCGGGCCGGGCTCGGGCCTAGGTTTTCTGCTGCGGGCTTTTTCTGGCCCGGCCCGAGATACGCCCAGGTGTACTTCCAACGCAAAAAGAAGTTGGAGGTCATGGGCCGATATCTGGTCACCACGTACAAAATACTCAGATTGGCCCGTCGAGCGAAGCTCCTCGCGAAGGAAGAGGCCTTGTGCATGTGCATGGTCTAGTAGGCCTCGGTGCAACACGAATACACTCTGTCGTCCTTTAGAAGGAGGAACTGACTTCAGCGCGTCGGTGTCAGATCGCCTGGAGCTGCAGGATAGACGCGTCATCGACACGGTTGTCTTGAAAAGTCCCAACATAGCTGATCAGAAGATGATCCTCAATTCCATCCATTCAAAGTGCGAGATGGTCAGGAACTGACGCCATCAAATTTAAATGAATTTACTTCAATTTTATCTGGTTTTACCAAATTTTGATTTAATTGTGGATTAAACGTTTGCGTCTATTGTTGAATAATGAACTCACATGTCAATGTTCGTATTCACATATCAATCTACGAACGAATACAACATCCATTTTAAAATCAGCGTTGAAGATGCCCGGATTAGGCCTGTAATTCTGGGGGAGTGCAACCCACTGCTTGGTAAGGACGAAGGTTGGCGTGACTATCCAATGAACACGTGTCCGGGAAGTAGCTTTCAGTGTCCGAAATAAACGTACTTATATTTACAGATCAAGTCAGGAACGAGGGTTGGTGTACTTGTTTGATTTTTTTTTACTGTGTACTTGTTTGATTTCACTATGGCACATTCACACGTGGACGCAAAAAACAGGATCAGACACGGTGCTCATTCTATGCGGCCGCATGTAATCTCAACAAAAGAAAAAGTATTTCAGCTCAGGGCTTCTGAATCGGCAACAAGTAAATAGGAACCCATATGATGTACCAGAAATCATACATGGACCAGGCCCACGTGTACAAAACTAGGAGCCAGCAAAAACAGTGTTAACAACTCTAAATATCCGTAGCTCCACCGTTATAAACCTGATGAAACAAAACTGCCACATTATCGGTTAAACATAAGTGTCATTGGCCATAACTGCCACATCTTCCCTTTCACTGCGCTATCATCCGCACCTACATCTAGATCTGTCGGTACTAGAGGTTCATAAGTCGTCTGTTGCCAGCCGTGCCATTGGAGTACATGTCTTGGATATGCAGCGGCTGGTGCTCCATGGGAACGTGCACGCCTACATTCGGGCGCGCTTCTTTTTCTTATCTTCTTCCCTGTATCGCTCACGCCTATCTTCCCTCTGTCGCTTCCTCGTTATCTCATCCGTCTTGGCTTTTTGCGCCTCGTGTGCTTTCTTCTGCAGCCCACGCTTAATTTTCTCCTTCCTCGTCTGCACATACATCAAGCGCATAATAAGCACCACGCATAACAAGAGATCAAGTTAGAATGTGCTCATGTGCAGACAACATGATACCTTTTCATGCTTTAACAGCTGTAGCTGTTGAAGAGCTCCATGTATCTTCTTCTCGCCGACATTCATAATCTCCGGTATCCTGTCTACAGCTGATCCGTTCTTACCCTTAGGTCTATCCTTTGGCTTAGATTTAAAAGGAAGTAACGGTTGCAGTTTCCTAGGGACCTCTATAGCATTGAACTTCCGCACTTTCCGCTCAATACCCTGCAGTGATAACATGTTAAGAGATGGTAACAAGGACATTAAGAGCAAAAAAAAGGGTTCCTGAGAAGAAAGTAAGGCTCACAACCTTGTAAACCGAGTCTTTGTTGTGTGGAATAGGTATGTTGTGTGCCTTCCGCAACTCAGCGGTGGTTCTCATGCCTTGCCATATCTGATCTCGGGGTTGAAGAGAAGTGGTCACAAGATTACAGTAGGTGGGAACTTCAACGTTGACCCACGCACGCATGAACACAATGTCACTCATAAGAATTTTGTCCTCAAATGTGCACCTCGCAATGCCTTCCGTATTTACCCCTTTTCTATTTAGGGAATCTCCTGGTTCGATCTTTGCTGCCTGTAATATAATACTATTTAGTGCATACACTTGATTATTTAAATTACCAGTAAAATGATGAATTTGTCAGCTTTAGGGTTTTCCATAATCCAGATCGACCCTGAAGTTCTCTCTTCAGCACCTAAAACAAACACAGAATCTAAAATTCTACTTATAAACATACATCAATGGGGGTAACTACATGGCACGCATTTTTTTCGCTATCTTTATTATTACAGTATTGGTTTTCTTCTTAGAGCTACAAACAATACTTAAACTAGCCCACACAGTTTCCAAGGTTCTGTATAGTTGTCCAGTTCCATTGGCGTCCCCCAAAGGCTAAAAGGTTCTAGTTAAGAACTACTCCCTCCGTTTTTTAATATAAGACGTTTTGGCAAGCTAATTTAAATTGTGAGTTTAGCCTATTAACCTAGCACATGAGAGATAGTTGGTCATTTTGAAGATCTTTAAATTGGTTTGATCAAGGAGAGTAAGAAATGTGTATGCAAAAGGTCTGTTTACTTCTATTTTACAAATGTTAGCTAAGCCACTCGGTGTGCTGTTACAGTGTTACATGTCCATACAAAACCAAAGATATTGCAACAATATAAAAATGTAAAGAAATTAAGGCAGCATAAAATTAGATGATTAGATTCATCAAATCTTAAGATGCTATAAATTACCACCACAGATTATGCAAGCAAGTTCTTTCATGTATTACCTTTTTAACTTGTCCTCGGATTCCACTTACTGTCCGAATTGCTGCACCTTCAAACCTAGCAACCTCTAAATCAGATGTGAACATCCCTTTTATTAGGGCGGTTTTCTTAAATATCTTGCATGGTGCGCCTGTGAGCTTGATCTTCTTCATAATTCGAGCAGTATTGTTGAATTCCTGAACCCAACCAGTTGCAGTAATTCTAAATGGTACCTGAGCGAATTGCAAAGCATATCAGTGTATACAGTAAAAAAATGACTTGCTAAACGGAATGGAACTACAAACTATTATCAAGTACTGCAAAATGAGACTCGAATATGCATGTTACAATCAGACAATTATTGAACATATCCATCCGATAAAATGATGCCCACTCCTGACTAGCTTTTCGTGGCATTCATGGTGCCTAACTTCTTCACAGAAATGGAGAGTTCAACTTTTGTCTTAGAAGTGAAAGGATGAAATGTAGAGAAAATAAAGTCAGGGACACAAGTCAGTGTCTTGGCAAGACAACAATTGAAGATTCTATTTGATTTGGTTGACTATAGATGATTATGATACTAGGCTGACGCCATTTACTTTTCTGCAGTTATGACAGCCTTGGATTTTGATTATCACTGACACTTAAGATATTAAAAAACAGGAAAGAAAATGTGGTTGTTAGATTGCCAATATCCATGTGTGAGGGAGATCTCCAATTACTAGAGAATAACATGTCCAAAAGTCACACTAAGCATATTCTTTTCTTATTTACCACTAATCAATGAACCCATTGCTGGCAAGACTCTGAATGTACCTTATTGCTGGCAAGACTCTGGACTGCTAGTACACCGCTTTTTGGTGGAGCCAGTGGCCCCCAAAACATAGCAAAGCAATGCATATGCTCAGGTGTGTACTTGAGCATGCGGTGCCGGCCATTTCGATCCTCTATTGCATATACAGGCGTTGTTTGGAAACGCCTCCAACCAATAGAGACAACAATTGGGTCTTTTGTCTTCAACACTTTCCTATGCCACCTGTGGCGCTTCAAGCTAACCTGTATCAACAACGAATAGGGTAATATGTGAACTTGTGGGTCACTACCAGCATGATAAAAATGAACCCATTGACACCCTGCAATTGCCTGTTAGGATGCTACAGTACAAATCTTTATAACTCAAAAGTGTATTGTGTTCATTAATCATCATATAAACCAGGGAAAAATACCCCGTGGAAGTTAAAAAAAACAGCTAAATATCACTATTCATGCTGAATTTGTTTTTTATTCATCTCCCATATGAATATGATTTTAAACTTAGATTTCACATGCTAATAGAATATCACCCTCCTCAAATACTGCTGTTTTAGAGAATTTCTGAGAATTCTTAACATCCACAAAGTTTTCTCTGTAATTTTGTTTCCATTAAAAAAAATCTCAACAATTTAATTACTAGGAATGGAAGTGCACTTGTCATACAACTAAATGTGGAAGGTTGGAAGCTCCACGTAACATTATTCTACCGCTATGCAGAGTATTGGTAGTTTGCAACATCAAGAAAGTAACTGCACCAGCGTATTTCAATTCCTTCAGCTACTGATAAGAAAACTGGAAGTAAATAAAAAATGGCTAACCTGCATATATCCAGTGTTCTCCTCACCGAGGCCGATACCTCCAACAAGAATGGGGTGGCAAGGATCGAAATGCTCAACTAGCTCAAACGGCACACCATGTATTTCTAATCTGACGTAAGTACCAGTCCTAAATCCTTCAATTTCTACTCGGGTATCTTCATCTAGATCATTGAGTTCAGATATATTCATTTGCTTGCGCAGTTCAAGTTCCTCCTTCAGCTGAAAAGGTACAAAAGCTAGGTCAGTGTCCTTTTCTTCGGGGTCACATCTGAAAAAGGCAGAGAATGGCACGGCATACTTTGTCAAAATAGCCCCCTGCGTCAGATTGCTCTCTTTTTGATTTCTTCTTCTCAATATCAACTTCCTCATCAGAGAGCTCCGATCCATCATATGTAGGTTTCAGTCAAGGAATGAACAACAGTGTATTTCTAAATCTAACAAACATAAACCAAGAAGTTCAAGAAATCAGACAAAGCAAACAGATCATGGAGAAGTGGCAAACAAAAGAGCGTCAAACACATAAAACACGAACTTCAAACTGAAAGAGGAATAAAGAAGGATAACGCAATCACGTATTAAGGATATTCTGAATCAAATTTCACTTTAAGCGCAAGCTTCTTGAGTCTTAGTTCTTCAGCTTTTAGCTCATCTTCTTTGTGAACACCTGGCTTCCCAGCTGCATTTTCAGTAGCCTGGCTCTTGTGTACCTCACCAGTTTCCAGATCTTCAAAATCACCATCGATTTCTTCATCACCCTCTCCATTTTCATCAATCTCCTGTCCTCTTAGAGAAGCTTTTGACCAATCCCCAGTCACAAAACGATCACGGGTGCTTTTGATGAGATCTTCATTAGACCAATCACGTAGCTCCTCTTTGAAGAACTTTGAGTAATCCTCAGCATCGATGTCATCAAAGCTTGGTAATTCATTCTTTACTTGCTGTGAATCACAAAACAAGGTCATGCATTGCTTCACACTAATAACAAAACTAGCATGATATGTAGAACTGTGTGCACTGTAGTAAATTTCCCAGCAATACAGAAGGGAAAATGCTCACATGGGCATATATTAGCACTGCATAGTGTGTACCTTCTTAAATATTGTGGCCAAGGGAACTATAAGAATGACAGGAAAAACAAGAGTGCAGTCAGTCATGCACTACTTTCTTTGCCCCAGGCATACAGACAGCTAAGGTATCTATACCTCTTATAAAGCAAAACCCCACTATAGGGTCATTTAAGTTGTCTATCTCAACATGCAAGCCATCCACATCATCTATTCTCTTAGCCAATCAATTGTCCATGTCACCTCAACTAATATATTTAATAATCTCTATATGCAATCTCCATATCAACCATCTCTTAATCATTTTATTGTCCACCCTAATAATTTTAATACACACATGTTTTGGTTGCATCTTCACTTAAACAACTTAATGTATCATACTTTTATACTTTTCATTTATGCATATAGTTTTCACAGCAATTCTCGCTGCAACGCGCGGGGTATACTTCTAGTAATCAGGAAAAACAAGGGTTTATTAAAGCCCCTTCTTTGTCGATCTTTTCTAATACAATTAATATATTAAATGGCATGGGATGGCAAATATGGCTATCCAACCAGACTGTCGTGATAATCTATCCTAGAAAAAGACAGGATACCTTGTCTGCCATAAATTATCATGCATGCAACACATAATTACCTTTTTTTGTCCTTTTGGTATGAAAATTTCTTCATCAGAGGTATCTTCTTCGCCACTATCACTGTCTAGTTCGGTTGAAGCTTTCCCGTATACAAGTTGCATTAGACTGGCACTACGTCTGGACAGTGTTCTAGCAAGTAAAGATTTTTTCCACTTCGAAGTGTTTTCTGTTCCATCATCTACAATAATAAAGGTTAGAAATTAAATGTCAAAACAAAATATTGTGAGTGCTTTACTCATAAGTAAACTGGTTCAGCAAAGAAATTAGCAAAAGTATTATTTACGTGTGGGAATGCTGGGTAAATGAGGTAAGATATGTGTGTGAAATTGGTAATGTACCTGAATCAAGAGCTTCTCCACTGCCATCTGATGATAAAGAAGCTTCAGATAGGTGGTAATCATCAGAATCTTCATTACAATTATCATCTTCATTATCAGAGCCCTGTATTTCAAACCAAGGTTTAAATACTTTTAAAGCCTCAAACTGAAAATCCATAGTGCCATATAAGCATTAAGAACTAGTTCCTGCCCAAAAGTTACCACTTTATATTGGCAGGTGAACTTAGGAGCAGCTAATGCCAATGTATGGTCTTATAGGTTGCCTGGGGGGCTACATTTCATATAATTAAATAAATGCTCAAATACTATTTCTTAAACATAAAGCCATTTCTGGGGAGTAAAAGGATCGTACACTAAGTATTTAACACAAAACAAGAGAAAGAAAGCTATCCACTACAGTAATATGCATTGATACTAAGGGCAAATGGTAAACCTCATCATCATCATCTTGAAAATTAGCTGACACAGCTTTTCGCCTCATTCTTCCATTGCAAAATTCCAGTTCTTCTCTCAAGTCAACGCCATGATCACTTGGCTGAATGTCATCATCACTGTCACCTTCACTATCACTAGAACAATCGGAATGAGAGTCTCCATTGCTCTCCAGGGTGTCTGCATTACCAAGGTTATTACCGCCTACTTGTGCCAGAATGTTAGCATCTCCCTGGTCATTCTGTCTTGAAGAGATGGTTTCGCCTGTCATGCCATTGTCTTCGGACTGAGCAGCAGGCCGTCTGCCGAAGAAATTTATAAAACTCTGATCCAACTTCTCATCAAGGGAGTATTTGGTGTTCTGAAGAGTTTTTACTAGAGCCACACCGACATCATTACCTTTCCCTGTAGCATGGTTAGCATCCCAGCAAACAATTAAGCATAAATATGTGAGAAAACTATTAGAGACAAATATTTAACTGAAGGAAAGCCGTGCATGCATACAGACACGCTTTAAGAAGCTCTGTAATAGTTATATGGCACTCCCTCACTTGCCTTCTCTGATGCATGCACCAAGTACAGGAGAACAATGCAAAACTAATAAGAATGGTATGCACCAAAATGGAAAGATCAAATAATCATAAAGATACGACAGTGACAATCTAGTCAAATAACTGGTCTGCCAGCAAAAGTTTCTCTAAGATTTTTTTTTCCACAGCACAAGCAGCAACTGTGTAGCAGCCAGCCTCACTTCGCAATATATGTCTCAGCAAAACTCACAAGTCAGAACATTAATTTGAATGCAATACCAGGCCAGTGACACAACATCAGAAGTCAATTGAATTTCCAGTTTGGCATCCTAATATTCTTGTTAACCAAAGCATGTTTATGCATGGCCCTTGTTAGTAAATATGCAAGTTGTATTTCCAGGTGGCCAAAGGCCAGTATATATAAACGTACAGTTGTGCTATAATATGCAGAAAACCGTATTATCCTGAACAAGAATACTTCAAACAACTCCAATTGCAGGCAATAACAGTGGAGGTGACCAAATTAAGGTATTTAGGGCTCGTTTGATTCATAGGAATTCCATAGGATTTTATCCCATAGGATTTTTTCCTACGTTACTCATTTGATTCATAGGAATTGTTCCTATAGGAATTTTTCCCATAGGAATTTTTGTACTACTTCCTATAGGAATCCTAACATTCACTCCAACCTCTTTCTACAATTCCTTTGATGGAATCAAACAAACTTTGGTGAAAGCAAAATCCTATAGGATTGGAGTGGGCATGCCATTGCAATCCTATGTTTTTCCTGTTCCTATGATTTTCCTACCCTATGAATCAAACAAGCCCATAGTTTAACACGCTAGCTATACCTTGTTTTTTAGATGCATTGTTGTCATCGTTGTTTGAAAACTGAACAAGATGATCATTGATGTTGATATACACCGCATCCTTGTCGTACAGGAGATCCCCAAGACCAGACATTGGGGCATAGAACAACTTCTCCTTGTCACGCAATCCTCGCTTCTTTGCAGCCGATGGCAAAGGGCAGGGATCAGCCAAACTTGTTACACCAGACAAGCTGAAATCACCTGCTCCTGTGATATGCACCTGCACAAATTACTGCAGGTGTTAGCATCCAAAAAATTAGGACAACAAAATCAGGCACAGAGAGAAAAGACCAGGAACAGCAATGTGCACATGCATAATTCTAAGGGAGGTAAAGGTCAGGAGTACAAATCCGGTGCTGCACACAGACTATGAAAACAGATACCCAAGCTTCCATCCAAAATCATATCTTGCATTAACTCAATCAAATCAAATCTTATAAGACCTCAACTAAATCAAAAAATTCTTGCATTCCTATATCTATACCCAAATCAAATCAAATCAAATCTTACCAAAACCTCAACTAAATCAAAACTTTCCTTGCCTTCCCCTATCCATACTCAATTCAAATCAAATCTTACAAAAATCTAGAATATGGTGGGTGTATATGTTAGACATAACCAGCACTGAACCACTAATACATGGGCTTCCCATTAGCTAGTCACGAATGGAAGCTCTGTGTATCATTGAGCTGTTGCTGAAGTTCATTTAAACTGATCTAGAGATAAACTAAACACACCTTTTATTTTGCCGATATGTAGTGAAACAGAATGATCGATGCCTAGATACAGTTGATGAAAATAGGGCTACACATTCCATCTAGCCAATTTCAAAAATGGCCAATAAATCTAGTAATTTATGTAGGTTCGCCCAAATCAAATTCATGCTTACTGAAAAGTAAGATATTTTTCTTTACCTCGATTTGTCAGCTATTCAACTAAGTACGAATGTATACTATGTTGATGAGTTCATATATTAACTCAAAATCATGGAGTAAATTAAATGCATGTTATGAGGTAAAATAATAGACTTTGTTGGCACAAATAAATTAATCCCTAATTCAAATCAAGTTCAGCAATGATGAAAGAAAAGGCATACGAATGTTACCTTGGTCCCTCTTTTCATGTTACATCCACGGAGGTAACCATACAGTGTTATTTTTCTGTCACATTTCCTGTTCAAGCGCACACTTTCTGACGGAGTTACATCTTCAAATCTATCTGCTAACAAATAAGGATGTGCCATTCTCCAACTCAAAGGGATGGGCTTAATAACAGATATAAATCTTGCAAGATTATGGACTTCTCTTTTTGTGTATCTGCACAGAAGTGAGCAAGTGGTAGGAGTAGGGAAGTTAAAATTTCAGGTTAATGAACAATTATGTCATGAAGCCGCAGCAACGAGAAGCCAATGCGTAGTACTCCCTCCGTCCCAAAATAACTGTCTTAACTTTAGTACAACGAGACATTTATTTTTGGATGGAGGGAGTGGTTCTTTTTTATATGGCAAGCAGTGAACTCAAATTGATTACAGCATCGTGTGGATCAAATTTCCAGTTATTTAAAGTACAAACTAAGAGTCTGAAAAGGAAATACCAACTTTACAGAAACTTACTTTCCATGAATGAGACCAGATAAGTAGAATAGTTTAGCTCCATCCTTTATCTCAGCCCAGAATCGATGCTTAAGGCGCTGCTTAGTTTTCCTGAGTTTCTTTACATCTTTAAATTGGTCAAGATGTGTAAGCACTCCCATTACCTTGGGGAATCCATGCACTTGCATGATATTGAGAAACTCAAACGTATCCTGGATACAAGGGTTCATTTGGGTAGCTTTAGTACAATGTTAACAGATAAACATAGATAAAAAACAACAGTTCCGATCCACCAATTTTTAGGAATTAACAAAGTGAGATCTAGAGGGTTAACACTGTTGAACACCGAGCCATGAAAAGGGAACCAAATAGTCATAGACAGGAAACCTAATCACCATAATAAAAGCATTTAGCCTGATGTGTAATAAAAGTTGGGTTTTTATAAAATGCCCCATCTTACTTTGACCTTGGAGAAAATGCACGAACTTACTTCATAATTGATCGAGTGACCCATTTTACCGTGATAAAAGGCTTCTTTAGTATTGCAATCCATTTTCTATCCAAAAGACGCAGGTAAAGGAAAATACCCTTTATCTTCATCAGCTCCAACCCTCTCATCTCCACTGCCTTCCACGCAGGTAAAGGAAAGAACCATGGGGGCAGGTGATAGGGCACTCCGCCACAGCTAGTGTGGTGTCTCCTCAAGAGCCTTATCTGTCATCTTCACCAGGCCATAGAAGGAGGAAATGACCACATATGAGTGGTCTAATTCATCAATCACCGGCGACGAGTGCGATCATAGATGGTTCACATGTGTGTTGGTCGGTTGCTTGTTCTTCCCGTATTGAACTGAAGCAAGTGGTTCAGCAATTTACTGGAGCTCGTGCGAGTGGAGTGGAGTGAAGAGTTCAATTTTCTGAGAGTTTGGTTACGTACTAGGGATCCTGACTCGATGGAAGCCTCGCCTGAATGGACCAAGAGCCATGCTGGGGTGCGCTGTTGGTTCCCTTTGTAGAGCTGCCAGAGGACGTGGGGAACCAAAGCGGAGGGGACTGGTGCGTTTTGATCAGGTCAAGGCAAAGCTCAACCTTTCCAACAACGGGAGTAGACACTATCGTGAGCTCCAGCAGCCATCAAGGTGAGGTGGCACCAGCACCCAAGCTAAGATCCAGACGCCCTTGTTGGGAGAAAAAGGAGGTGGGGAAAGCTAAGGAAGAAGAAGCTACAGGAGCATTTTGGTGTTTTTGAGCCTGATTTGGAGGCCATTTAGCCGAAAATGATTTAAATACTGAAAGAAGTATGACACTCGCTATGGATTATAAAGTAAGATGAGGCATTTTATCCAAGGCGAAAAGTAAGATGCGGCATTTTATCAAATCTGTTTGTAAGGAAAAAATAAATCAGTTGGGATGTGCTCCTTAGGTGCATCTAAATCAAGGAAGCATATTTATGTCATCAACCCTAGTGTTGGCTGAACAACTTAACAGGCCTACATACTAAGTTAGGAGTATTTATAAGAATAGCAGCTTCCAGAACATACCATCTCAAATCCATAGCTACCATCAATAAGCAGCAGAGCAAGATCTGCTATTTTAGCAGCATCGATCATTCCGTTGATGTCACTTGGACACTCCAAGAACTGGACCCTCCTGCTTTTACCTGTGCGTAACAAATATATACATATTCCCAATAATCTGGTTAATTTAAAGAGCATTATGCACTGATTTTTAGTGTACGAGATGTAAAAGATTGATTAACCTGACACAACCGTGATGGGACCACGGACATCAGACAAGTTTTGTTTAGTGTAGTGCTTTACTAGACATTTTATCAGCAGCGACTTTCCAACCTGATAAATTTGAAGTGAACCAATGGTCAGAGAACAATAAATAGGCTTATTTTCATGCGACAGCTATATCATCCATACCTGTGGAGGTCCTTGGACTACAACAACGAAAGGAGGCGGTTCCCCAATGGCGCGATCCATGATTGGCACATGGAGGCGGCGTTGTTCAATTTCTGCCGATCGAGATTGTAGCCGCTTGGCCTTTGTTGCTGAACGGAAGGCAAAAGCCTGGGAGAAGGCATTGTAGTCTAATTAAATCTACGTATAACAAAACAAGCGACGAGGAAGCACAGACGTTCCGAGAGAGAAACCTAGGAGACCGCTGGCCACTTCCGTACCTTGGGGTTCTTCCTGTCGCCCCCTTCATCGTCGCCGGCGGCGCCCTTGCCCTTCCTCTTCCTCTTCCTGTCGGCCCCGTCATCGTCGCCGGCGGCGCCCTTTCCCTTCCTATTCCTGTCGCCCCCGTCATCGTCGCCGGCGGCGCCCTTGCCCTTCCTCTTCCTGTCGCCCCCGTCACCGTCGCCGGCGGCGCCCTTGCCCTTCCTCTTCCGCACCTTCGCGCCCGACTTGGCCACGCGATGCGCTTTACGCGGCTCGGAGCCGGCTTCCGCCGGAGGCATGGTGATGAGGGTTTTGCGGAGGGTTTGCTGGTGTGGGGTAGGGGGTTTGCGGCGGCGGAGAGCGAGGGGTAAGCTTGGCCCGCCGGGAGGGAGGGAGGGAGAGTGGAGGACGAGGGTTTTGGGGGCTGCCTCTGGTAAGCAGCGATCTCTGTTGGGTCGGTACCGAACGCTGTGAGAGTGAGAGAGCAGGCCGCACTAGGGGATGGCTTTTTGGCCCAGTCGATATGGAGAGTTGGACGTTTTTTCTTTTCTTTTTTTTGAAGTTATGGATAGTTTTTTTTTTTTTGAAGCAAAGGCCAAAGCTTTGCCTTATCATTAATTAAGAAGAGGGTGTCCGGTTTATTAGTGGAAGAAACCGGGCGAAAACCATACAACAAACAACAACACAAATAAGGGGCCACACAACCATAGAGAGCAACACCTAAAGCAAGCAACACCCAAAGAATCAACCTCCCTCAACCTACTACAACCGCAAACTAACGGCAACTCTAAGACCACGCATCCGCCGAAGCTTCCCTTGCCACTCTCTCCTTTCTTCTTTTGCCCCAGATAGGAACCTTCTTGAGAGATTTCTCCACCTTCCTGATTAGCCCCTCAGAAGCATTCCCTGTCAAGACGCAAGCAATGTCCTTGCCATATACAGAAATAGTTGCCTTTAAACGGATGAGTAAGCCGCAAATCTCTTTAGCCAAAAGAGCCTCAGATCTAGGAGGCAACACTCCTACACTATCCACAGAGGACGTCGATACCACCGTCAAAGTCTCTAACAAGGCCAATGATGAATCCACTTACGACTCCTGAAACACTGGTGTGATTGGCACGACCGGAGCCAATATCACACCTTTATCCCCACCCTCAGAGGAAGTCGTCACAACAAGCTGCGGCAATGGACAGGGACTGCCACGAGGAGAGAAACAACCAAAGTGAAGCGTGTCGTCAACCACAGATGTCTCCTGCTCAGTGGAGTCAAGCGGAAATTAAGCCTGTGCAGAGGTGAGCCCGAGGCCACCAGAAGCACATGCCTCTGTCGGCTGCATAGAATCACCAACGTGTGCCAACAACAAATTGAGTGTTGCCACCTCTTCACGAATGGGGCGAGACGCCTCCTCAATGCGGTCAATGACCAGCTGACGAAGCTCCATGTAAGGCCCGATATGCGGTACTGTTCCAGATCTAGGTGTTTCCACCCAGATCCGGGGACGAAGCACATATCGGTCCCACCGCGACACGTGACAAAGCCATATACCCCGGATTTCCAACATGATATCACAACATTACAGGTACAAGGATACAACATCTCATACGATCGGCATACAACTGCCTCAAATACAGTACAACAGCGGAAGGTACATGTCTGAGTACAGAATACAATCAAATGCCTACTGGCAAAGAGAAAACATCGATCCCCATAACCACACGGGTCCAGCCCCTCCGTCGGGATCCGCCTAACTAGTCGTCGTCGAGTCTCCACGTGAAACTTCGATCACCATACCTGTTGTCGATCAAGAACCCTGAAAAGAGTTTAGGGGTAGTATCATGAGTACAGAGGTACTCAGCATCCAACTGTAGTGGTCATCTGACCCAACAAGGACTTCATCACTCGTCATTCTAGGACAACTAGTAGTTTACAGTAAGGAAGGGGTAAGTGGTGAGGTTGCTGCCGCACTAGCATTTATGAAGTGGCTAACGATCTAGAGAGTAAGATAAGAAGCCAAGCATTCGATGAGGAATCGCCTCCAACAAGTCTGCTATCCACCTACATACGCAAACATAACACCTATCCTATCCTTGTCCTCCTCTTCGCATCCCGACGAAGAAGAAGCAGTCAAGGCACACACACACGTTGATCAAGTTATATTAAGATTATCATCAGTTGTTGTTGTCTATGAACAAGGAGTAGGTCTCAAGTCATCCATAACCGTGGACACGGCTTCTCGAAAAGATTTAACCCTGCAGGGGTGTACCAACTGCCCATTACAAGGCTTCGCACGCACGCCCATCTCTCTCAGTTGCTACCCATCACAGGCAACCATTTTATGATTTAGTTCCAAGAGATCCGAAACGACAGGTCCCTCTAGCTAACAACAAACAAATCCGGGTGGCCCCCGGGGAGTCGACACCCAATCCAAAAGCTGGCCACGCTCTCGGATCGGACTCTTCCGTCTCAACAGGGTTTGGGTTACCGAGACGCCTCACGTGAGGCCTCGGGCCCTCGCCGGTCAAAGGTGGACCAACAGGGAAACCATGTCTCCGCTGGTCCGGGTTGGTTTAAAAACTACTGGCAGCTAACCAGCACACACACGGTTTCAAATGGTAAATCAGCTTGGGCCACCACTAGAAATGCTTGAAGCTAGGTAGGTAAGAAAAGGGGACCCCATAAAATCCCACACGCGGTTAGGCACGCTCAGTCTTAAAACCAATACCCGGAACTCGGATCCTAGGTGACTCGAATGGAATAAAGCGTCGGGGCGGGATAGCCTAGACCTTCCATCCTTCGTCGAATATAGTCAACATTATAATAATCATATCATCAACAACAATATAATAATGTGATATCCCAAACCAAGGAGTAGCAGGGTAACATCGTAGCATCCTAAGCATGCATACTAAGCAGGGGCTGAGCAACGAGCAATAGTAACATAACAGTACAAGGTTTGCTGGGAGGGGACATGGCTGTATCGGTTTGAAAGAGGCTGTAAACATGTGGTAGGATCAAACATCGAACCTAACCTAGACTAGCATGCAAACCGCTGGTTGAAATAGAATGGATCATAAGTAATGTATAGTCCTTGCCTGTTGATAAGTCGGATTCCGAAGGTGTAGTTGATCGCAAGCTCGCATCGTCTCCGAAGGGTACCCGCGGAAGCACACAAGACGATAAACACTGGAAAGCAATCAACGAGCAAGCATCTATTACTATGAGGAAAACACGAGCAAGCATCAACAAGAAGGCAACACGAGACATCGCACCTACCGTCGAGAGCGGTTACTAACAGGTTAAGTGGAGTACTCGTCACACACGACGATACCGCACATTTAGAAAGGTTCAAGTTGTTTAGCTACAGGTGATCAACAAAGGTTGTTAACATGGCAAATCAAGCAAGCATGGCATAGCACACAAACATGTCAAGAGGTGAAGCATAAAGGAAACTATCTATGCTAGTCAATTTAAGTGAGGCACAACCTAAACATGGCATAACACTAAGTGTCGCACGATGATTAAAAGATTTGGTACTGTTCTGCCCTAAACCATATTTTAGGTTGGTTAACAACAACAAACAATAGCATAAACACAAAGTACATGAAAAACTAATCAAGTTACATATAAGGCACACTCCAAACGGAGTTACGGTTAAAAAGATATAAGCAAAACAAGTTACGGGCACAATCTGCCAACATCACGAAGCACACTTTAGAGCAATGCATAAACAGGATAATGAATGCAAACATGCTCACAAATGATATGGAACTAAAGTAGACATGACAGGGAAGGCATGGCAAAAAGAATCATGCAAGTAGGCATCATGAACAATTAATTATAGACCATGCAAAATGCAATAAAACATTACTGGTTCTAGACTTAGTGAAAATAAGGAAAACAGGGCTGAAACTGTTAACATCATGCTGTAAAAACAGGTGCAAAACTATATGCAAATGATCAGCAACATGACATAGCAATACATATAATGGAAGTAGACATGATGCTTAACAATATGCAATTGGAATCACTCAATTCTGATAAACGGTTGCGACGCAACCGTCACCCGAAGTTGCAACAAATTAACAGTTTTCAGCACAGCGGCACATTAACATCAGGATCACCACTTTGGAGCAAGATTTAATATAGCTAAAGCACCCAAACATGACAAGTTAGAGCATGGAAATGAAGTACACATGATGCTTAACACATAGGAAAAAGAATCAATGCAATAGGCCTCATGGATTTGTCACAATCATCAATCAAAGTTGCAACAAAATAACATCAGCAGCACTTGACAGAATTTAACAGTAGTTAACAGTCTGATGCCCACTTCAACACAGATTTGCACCACTCTAATGACCTCAAAATAAATAACTTCCTAAAGATGAACTCTAGAGCACACAAAGCACAACCAAACAAAAAAAGAATCACTTCATTCGGAGCTACGAGTCAACGGGAATTAACGTTGCAAAAATGAATAAGCAGTAATATTTACAGGACTTAGAAAAATCTGGAAAATGGAAAAAAACAAACAGAAAAAAAAGGAGTCGGGCCTCACCCATTGGGCTCGGCCCATCTGGCTGGAGAGGCCATATCGGTGCTGGGCTGGAGGGGCTGGCCAGGCCGTCCCAGCTGGACATGGCGGCGCCTGGATCGGGGCCGGCTTGCCTCGTGCTCGTCCCGAGCGGCGGCGGAGGCTGGGCTCGCCAGCGAGGCAGGTGGCGCAGGCGGGGGGCGTCGAGGAAGGAGCCGGATCTGGCCGGCGGTGGGGCGCGGCAGACGCCGGCGTGCAGGTCCAAGGCGGTGGCGACGAGGTCCCGGCCGACCTCGGGCTCGCGGCTTCCAATGGCGCGGCGGCCGGCGGGCGTCCCTGCGAGGAGAGGAGAGGGAGGTTAGAGGAGGGGAAGGAGAAGGGGGCGCGACAGGGGAAGAAGGAGAGGGGCCCGGCGGTGGCTCGCCGGTGGCCGGAGGCGGCGGCGGCGACGACTTCTCCACGGCAGGGGAGAGGAGAGAGAAATGGGGAGGATGGAGGTTGGTGGAGGCCATGGCGCGATCTGGGCCGTTGGATCGGCTGATCCGACGGTCCAGATCCGCTGGGGGGCTAGGGTTGCAAAAATTGGAGCAGATCTGGGGGGTGTGGCTGCAATTTTGTGGCTAGGGAAGCCTAGAAGGAGGTGGGAGTGTGGTGGTCTTTATATAGCCCAGGTGGCTGACAGTTTGCAAAAACATCCCCGGTTTTTCTCTCGCGCGCGCGGTGTTCACATTTCTGACCGCCGGGGGTCCGCAGTACCTCCGATTTGGGTAAAACTTCAAACTGCGCGATCAGCGCGTCGAGCCGGCGACGTTCACCTCGTGCTGGAACCATTCCGAAAACACTTACCGGCACGCTATAAAAATAACCCGTTTAATTATTAAATGGGAATTTTCGTTCCGTTGGCTGCGGCTGGTCTCGTGCGGTCTCGCGACGGTGATCGGGTGAAACCCGGTGTCGCAAAGGTCGAGTGTCAGGGCGGCAAAGGTCGGTCTCCGTCCGATACGAGATAAGAGGGGGGGAAATAATCGTCGATCGATAAATCGGGGATGCAAACACCGCAAAAAAAATCAGACAATCAAACAATTCACACCGAAAACAATTTTTTTAATTTTTGTGAAAACTGGGCTGTTACACTCCATGTGCAACGAGGCAAAGTGGGACTGAAAGACAGAGTCATTGAACTTCTCGCAACACCTAGGAGATGGCCTTGGCTGCACCACAGCACGCAACGACGAGTGACACACAATCCCCTCACAACTCAGAGGCGACGAGGGACGACGAGGCTGAGCGAACGGGGAATGGCTCCGCTGGCAAGGAGCACCAGTGTCCGGAGAACAAGCCCGAGCATCCGGAGAGCGAGAACGAGCAGCAGGAGACCGCGCATGGCAGAAACGCTTCCGGTGACCAGGACGACGGCATCAGATGCATCTGAAGGGCCCACGACAAGCGTTGACCTGGTGGCCACGCTCGAGGCACCGAAAACACCTCCCACGAGTCCAACGCTTGAAGGAGAGTCTATGGTCGACACGTTCCTCCCGAGACGATGGTTGCACACCTTTCTCATCAGCTAGAGCGGTTGTAGCAGTAAAGAGGTCGCCGTGAACCGAGTTGGAAACAACATCTCTGGTGAAGGCTATCTGAGTCTGCGGAGCCAACTCTTCGGCGGTGTTGTCATTGGTGACGACGGAGCTCACCTCCGTAAAGACCGGGTCGCCTGAGGTAGCTGACGGCAGCGACAAGGACCCAAGGCCCACCACAACGACGGTCGGGTCGGCAGCAACCAGAACCGCCTCCTCTCAACAGCACTTCGCAATGGTAACTTCTTCTTCAGAGCACACCTCGGGCTGGATGAAGCAGCCCCCGGCAAAGGCAGCGGGGTTGACGCCTGGGCAGGAGGAAGGCACGGCCGCCATTGCGGGTCGGTCCGCCACCGGAGGGGACTGGAGCGCAGCCGAGGCAGCGGCACGCGGCGGAGCTCCGACGGCCACCGTTGGCGGGGCCTGGTCGCTAGGTCGCGGAGCCAAGGCAGCGGCTGGCGATGGCAAAGCTCAGACGACCACCGTCGAAGGGGTTGGTCGCTAAGCCGCGGAGCCGAGGAAGCTGCAGGCCGAGGGGGGCGGTTGCGAGGCCGCGGAGTCGAGGTAGCGGTAGGCGGCAAAGCTGGAGCTGGGTCGGCTTTCGTGCTCACCCGTCCGTGGACAGCGGGGGCGGCCTTGCGGGAGGCAAGGGCAGCATTAGCGAGTGCGGCGGCAACAGAGGCCGAGGAGGACGACGGAGCTGGAACTTGGGACGCGGATGTGTGAGCCATGGCAGTTGCTTCACAGCGAGAGCTCGGGAGAGAGATGAGGTGCATCCGACAAAGGACGCCGAGAGCAGCCCGGATCTGGCCTCAGCAGCTGGAACGGTGGCCGGAGGAAGGAGATCCAGGCGTCGCTGCCAGCCTCGAACGCAGGGTCGTGGGAGCCATGTCTCTTCTATCCCCTAATTTTTTTGAAGTTATGGAGAGTTGGACGTTGAGACGTTGACGGTAGTATTGTTAAATAGTACTTCCTTCGTTCCAAATTAAATAACTTTCATCTATTTACATGTATATTTAGTCATGTATACAAATAAAAGTCATTTAATTTGGAACAGAGAAAGTATAACAGAGCTACCTATGGCTCTCCACAGCGAGTTTAGTTCGTCAGCCATCGGATCCAACCTATGTACGCATAGCATTTCTCAGTTGTCACACTGTTGCGCGCGACTGACTCAATCGTTTCAGGGCCGCTGCTCCGGGATCCACCACGATGTTCTCTCGTTCGTCGGGCCAAAAACCTATGAAACGCGCCCTTGGGCCTTTTTTCGCATTAGACAACACGGGCCAGACCTACACACTTGCAACTTGGAATCAACTTGGAGATATTATGTACAGCATGAAGGCATTATGAGGAGTAGTGCATAATTGTCAAATTTTGAAGATGTAGTAGCTGCATTCATACTTCATGGAAATAGACATATGCAAACTAAACATGAGGTAATTTACAGGCAATCAAAAATCTGCTTCTCCTTAATACACTATTTTCTAGTCTTCTCTTAATACAGAGTATAAAGTACTCAGAAATATTGCGGCAAGAAAAACAAATATATGACTTCTAACTGCTATTATATCAGTTAGTTTACAGATTAGTGTTATTAACAATTCATAAAAATATACATCCAACTATCAAAGAAAAATAGAAGTTGGTATTTAGGTAGAGGCACGACAAATGCCAATTTCTACCAACCTATTGTTTTGACATAGTTCTACTCAATATACCATTCATTAAGAATTGTTTATGGACGGGCGCGGCAACGTGCGTCGTCATGATCTAGTACGGACTTACTAATGGGCAACTGATACATCTCAAACGTATCTATAATTTCTACTTGCTCCTTGCATGTTTTGTGTGATATTGCTATGATCTAGATACACTTTTAATCATATTTGGACTAACTTATTAACTCAGTGCACCACAGTGTTAGTTCCTGTTTTCTACTGTTTTTCTATTCCAGGTTTCCCCCGTATTAAAAATGCTCCAAAAATTCGGGAAAATCGGATAAAAATCAGCGTGAAGGAACCTTCCGGAAACACCTAGGTGGGGCCAGAGGGCCACCACCAGGGACCCAGGCGGCCACCTGGCGCGGCCTAGGGGCTGGCCGCGCCGGGAAGGCCTGGACCCCTGGTGGCCCCCCTGGCAGCCCCCTTCGCCTATTTATTCTCCATGTCGCGAAACACCCGAGGACAGAACCCCTTTTGTGATATCGCCTCTGTTCCGCCGCCGCCGTGCTTACAAGATTGGGAGCGCCAGCAGACGTCTTCCCGGCACCCTGCCGGAGGGAGGATTGACCTCCGGGAGCTTGCACTCCACCATGGACGCTTCCCAGATGTGCCGTGAGTAGTTTCCCTTGGACCATGGGTCCGTGATCAGTAGCTATGTGATGTTCTTCGCCCCTCTTTGTTCTTAATGGTTTAGTCCTCGTGAGCCGCCCTACATGATCGAGGCACATATGTAATTTTCTGCTGTTGCTATGCTGAGTTTGCTGGGATCTAATAGATTATGAGATTATGTTCAGATTGTGATTGAGTAATATATTGGGTTCTTATCTTTTATATTTTTGTTTCTAAGTAATTTTTGCATGTTCTCCGTTGCTATTTATTGCTTTGGCCAAGTAGTAGGTAGTGACTCCAAGAGGGAACGTTATGCTCGATTGTGGGTTCATGCCCCCCGATGACACGCTTGAGTGACAGAAACATGAGTCTAGGGGATATGTTGTTGCCACAAGGGGGAAAATGTTGGATATGTGCCCTTGAGGCAAATTAATAAAGATATTTGTCACATATATGTTTGTTCATAATACGTTATATATTGTGCTAGAACTGTATTAAACGGAAACATTAATACACGTGTGATATATAACAACCTGGTCCCTAGTTAAACTCAGGCATACTAGCTCATTGGGCAATTGATGATCAAGGTTTCCTGATCATGAGAGCATAATAGTCTATTGACAATGAGGTCATATCATTAGGAGAATGATGTGATGGACACACACCCACCTTAAGCATTGCAGTGTGATCAAGTCACATAAGTTCAGCATTGCGATGACTTAATAACATAGTGAATGAATCCTAAGACCGTGATGATCATACATAATTGCTATCTATTAGGATGCTTTGAGTGCATTAACCGTTACACTGAAACATGGTAACTGAAAAGGTGTATCTTGGGTATTCCGAAGTAGATATGTTGAGGAGTATGAAATAGATCAGAGCGGGATTTGTCAATCCGAGTGACGGATAGGTACTCTGGGCCCACTCGGTGGTGTTGCATCAATAGCTTGCAAGCAAGTGACTAGGTCACAAGAGATGTAATATTCACAAACGAGTCAACATGTTATGTCGGAGACGAGGAAGAACTAGGTATTGGATACCGATGATCATACCTCGGACAAACATAGTACCGAAGCACAAAGGAATCAAGTCATATTGTTAACGGTTCAACATCGATGAAGCTTATTCGATGGAAGTGTAGGGGCACATCAAGGATTGTAACCAGACCCCACATGATGGTCATTGGTCAGAGAGTGTCTCGATCATGTCTACTGTTTCCCGGACCGTAGGGTGTCACACTTAAGGGCAATCGATGCATTAAGGATTGATTCGGGATCATCGGTGAAAAGAGAGAAAACACCGGAAATGTACCGGGAGGTGCCGGAAGCTGTTCCAGATATTTTGAAAGGTTCAAAATAATATATATTAATGTTTAAATATGTTTTATTATTTAATTGACAGAATTAAATATTAAAAATGATTTAAATAATTAATTAAAAAGGTGAAAAGGTATTTGGGCCTTAAAAGGCCCATGAGGGGAAGGGGGAGCCTCCCCCTTGGGCTTGGCGCCAAGGGAGGGGCCCATCCCCCCTCCTAGCCGCACCACTCCCCCCCTTGGGGGTTTAGTCCCACATGGGGGAAGGGGAGGGGGTGGAGCCCCTCCTTGGCCTATATAAGGAGGGGTGGGGTGCCTTTTTCAACACAACATTGATTTTCTCTCTCTCTCTCTCTCTATCTTTCTCCGACCTAGAGCGAACTCCCCTGGTTTGGAGTTTGCACCTGGTTGGGGGTTTCACCATCATCCGGACGCCGTCGCGCTGCCGGAATCGGGATCCGGATCAATCTTCTTTCCGCTGCTCTTCTGGTTCGGAGCCCGGAGGGATGTCGGTTGCATCGTACGTGTGTAATCCCGCGAGGCACTACACGTCTGGTGCTACTTCATCGTCGGAGGTTCTTCAATACGACAGGGAGGTCGTAGGATCAGAGTCTACGCCAACCACGTTCGAGGAACGTTTACCTCTTTCGGTCTTCAAAGGTATGAACACCGATTCCTTCTGTTACATACATCAGCATAACATAGATCTTGGGTTCGGGACTCGTAGGTAGGAAAATTTTTGTTTTCTGCGCCGATCCCCAACAGTGGTATCAGAGCAAGGCTATGCGTAGATGTATTGTACGGGTAGAACACATCTAGGATGTGGGCATCAATTCTCCAATTATTACCCTCCCATGTGTACTCGTTTAGCGTTGCGACAATGTCCTGATGAAGCGGCCCCGACCGACCTTACGCGTTTACGCGAGACTGGTTCCACGTTGACATATGGCTTGTACCATATAAGTGGCTGGGGGTGTCTATCTCTCTAACATTAGCGACGCGAAGACGTTTGCAACGGAGGGCCCCGACAGGGGTGTAATAGAGACGATTGCAGGATTGGTATTGTGGCTTGTTTTCGCATGATAGAAAGCGGTTCTCTCTCGAAACCCCTTAGCAGCCATGTAAAACTTGCAAAAGATAAAGTAGAAGGCGTTTTAACTTTAATTTGCATGTAAGGGGGGATCGTAGCTTGTATGATTTACAGTTTTACTTCCTGTCTTGCTAATATGCTAGATATGCGACGTTAGCATGATAGGATAATCTCTCTCAATACCATGATTGTATTCTCCCTTAGTGGGCACCGCCTGGAAGGATCTCTTTATGATAGGCAGGCCATGACGATCGGGTGTCATACATACATTAGCGATCGCATGAGGTTGGTTTTGGCAAGCCTAGCATATGCAGATATGGCCTTGCTGAACAGCCATACACTAAGGTTCGACTGGCAGGCTTGACATATGTAGATATGAGCTTGGGATACGGATGATCGAAAGGTTAAGCATGAGTCATATAACGGATATGATTGGCATGATGGCCTACCTCGGGAGATGTGTCGTCGGCCGTGTGATATTCGAGGACGATCATTCAAACTAGGACTATGTTAATCACTTAGTAAATTCGGAGAGATGTTTAACTAAGTGGGAGTTTTAGAATTAATTAAAATTGAACTCCAATTATGAACAAAGTCTAAATATCTGTTTTGCAAATAACCATTGTAGATGGCTGCACCTCGCCCCTCATTCAATTTAGGGTCATTCCTAGACAAAGACAAACTGAAAACCGATGGGTCAAACTTCACCAACTAGTTTCGCACTCTGAGGATTCTCCTCGTTCCCCTCAAGATGGCATACGTACTAGAGGTCGCGTTAGGTGACGAACCACCAGCAGACGCTAGTCAGGATGAGAAGAATGTCTACCTCTCCAAGACGGATGATTACAACCTTGTCCAGAGTGGAATGCTTTACTCCATGGAGGCTGAGCTGCAGAAACGCTTTGAGAGGATGGGTGCATATGAGATAATCACCGACCTCAAGGCCGTCTTTGCACCCCAAGCCAGGGCTGAACGTTATGAGGCTTCTGAAGCTTTCTTTTCAGCAAAGATGGATGAGCATAGCAGTGTTAGTGTAACAGCCCAGTTTTTGCAAAAATTAAAAAAAATTGTTTTCGGCGTGAATTGTTTGATTGCCTGTATTGTTTGCGGTGTTTGCTTCACCGAAATAATAATCGGTGAATATTCCCCCCTTATTCTCGTATCGGATGCGTGACCGACCCCATTTCCACCACGGCATACGACCCTGCGACACCGGGATTTCACCCGAGCACCGTCGCAACCGGCACAGGACCAGCCATCGCCACCGGAACGAAAAACCCCGTTTATTTAATAAACGGATTATTTTATGGGGCATAGAAAAAATGTTCTCAAAATGTCACCGCAGTGAGGTACGATCGACTGGCTCGATGCGCTGAGCGCGTGGTTCGAGATTTCGTCGGAATCGGAGTCCGTATGGAGTCTCGGCGGTCACGAACGCGATCACCGGACACGCGAGAGGGGTACCGAGGGCGTTTGCGTAACTTGGCCACCCAACCTTCCTATATAAAGACCACCAGCCTCCCACACCCCAATTAGGGTTTCCCCCTCTGGAAATTTGCAGCCACCCCCCTCACAATATTCCAGATCAGCCCCCAAACCCCTCTCTCTCCCGAAACCCTAGATCTGGGTGCACCACAGCCATCAGATCGCGAATCGGAGGGTCTGGAGGCTGCCACGTCGCCCCCGGAGGGATCCAGCCAGCCTCTCCCATGTCTGGGCCCCGCAGGGCCCCGGATCCGCCGCCAGGGCCCGATCTGGGCCGCGCCTCACCGCCTCCCGAGCTCACCATGGAGCACGCCACGGCCGCGCCGCCCGCGCTCCGGCGAGCAGCCAGCCGCCGCCGCGGCCCTCCTCCTCCTTTCCTTCTCCCGCGCCCTCCCTCTCTCCTCCTCACCCCTTCGCCTCGCCTCGCAGGTCACCGGAGCACCGAGCATGGGGGGTCGCAGCCGTCGCGCGCCATGGCAAGGAACCGTCCGAACTCGGGCCGCCGCCTCCTCCAAGCTGGCCACCGCCGGATCCGCCCCTCCTCTTCGCCCTGCACCGCCCTAGCCCCTCCTAGCCACGGCAGGCCGGCCGGCGAGCCGAGCCAGCCCGGCGCCGCCGCTGCGAGCTCCTGCTCGGGACCGAACAGGTCGGGAGCGAGCGGCCGCCCGAGCCATCGCCAGGTGGGCCTCCCAGGCCTGCCAGCCCACGGCCAGCTGGGCCGGCCACCTCCTCCAGGCCCAGCGCGCCACTTCAGCCCAGCCGAGCCGCAAGCCTCTTGGGCCGAGCCCAATTGGGTGAGGTCTTTTTTCCTGTGTATAACCCTGCGAAAATCTGCTAAGTCCTATTATTTATGCTGCTGATTCAATTTCGTGATGCGATTTCCCGTTGACCCGTAGCTCGGATCGCGATGCCCCCAAAACGAAAGTTGCTCAGAATTGCGTGTACTTTAATTCATCTTTTGTGAGCTTTTGCATTTGAGGTCATGTTGTTTGTGTAATTGTGTGCTGAACAAGGCATCAGGCCGTTAAACTACTAATTTTTCCTGTTAATGTGCTGTCGTTATTATTTTGTTGCAACTTTGCATGATGATTGTAACAAATCCATGAGGCCTATTGCATTGATTCTTTCTCCTATGTGTTAAGCATCATGTGTACTTCATTTCCATGCTTTAATTTGTCATGTTTGGGTGCTTTAGCTATATTAAATCTTGCTCCAAAGTAGCTATCCTGATGTTATTGTGCTGTTGTTGCTGAAACTGTTATTTTGTTGCAACTTCGGTCGACGAGTGTGTCGCGACCGTTTATCGGAATTGAGTGATTCCAATTGCATATTGTTAAGCATCATGTCTAATTTCATCCCATGTATTGCATTGCCATGATATGCTTGCTGGTCATATAGTTAGTTAGCTCCAAAGTTGCTATGCTACTGTTTTTGAAAGCCACCTCTGTTTTTCTCTCTGTTACTTTGTGATGCCATGTTGTTTGCTTAATATCTTTTGATCTATGATGTCTTTTTGCATGATTCCTTTTTCCATGCCTTCCATGTCATGTCTACTTTAATTGCAAGTCATTTGTGAGCATGTTTGCATTGATTATCATGTTTATGCATTGCTCTAAAGTGTGCTTCGTGATGTTGGCAGTTTGTGCCCGTAACTTGTTTTGCTTATATCTTTTTAACCGTAACTCCGTTTGGAGTGTGCCTTATATGTAACTTGATTAGTTTTTCATGTACCTTGTGTTTATGCTATTGTTTGCTGTTGTTAACCAACATAAAATATGGTTTAGGGCAGAACAGTACCAAATCCTTTAATTGTCGTGCGACACTTAGTGTATGCCATGTTTAGGTTGTGCCTCACTTAAATTGACTAGCATAGATAGCTTACTTTGTGCTTCACCTCTTGACCTGTTTGTGTGTTATGCCATGCTTGCTTGAGTTGCCATGTTAACAACCGTTGTTTGATCACCTGTAGCTAAGCAACTTGAACCACCGCAAACGTGCGGTATTCGTCGTGTGTGACCGATACCCCGCTTAAACTTTTAGTAACCGTTCTCGACGATAGATCCGTATCGCGTTGCTGTGTCATGTGATGTCTTCTTGATCTTGTATTGCTCCGTAGTAATAGTGGTGCACCGTTGATTGCTTTCCAGTGTTTCCTTCTTGTGTGCTTCCACGGGTACCTCTCGGAGACGATGCGAGCTTGCGATCAACTACACCTTCGGTACCCGACTTATCAACAGGCAAGGACTATACATTACTTATGATTCATTCTATTTCAACCAGCGGTTTGCATGATAGTATAGGTTAGGTTCGATGTTTGATCCTACCACATGTTTACAGCCTCTTTCAAACCGATACAGCCATGTCCCTTCCCAGCAAACCTTGTACTGCTATGTTACTATTGCTCGTTGCTCAGCCCCTACTTAGTATGCATGCTTAGGAAGCTACGATGTTACCCTGTTACTCCTTGGTTTGGGATATCACATTATTATATTGTTGTTGATGATATGATTATTATAATGTTGACTATATTCGACGAAGGATGGAAGGTCTAGGCTATCCCGCCCCGACGCTTTGTTCCATTCGAGTCACCTAGGATCCGAGTTCCGGGTATTGGTTTTAAGACTGAGCGTGCCTAATCGCGTGTGGGATTTTATGGGGTCCCCTCTTCTTACCTACCTAGCTTCAAACATTTCTAGAGGTGGCCCAAGCTGATTTACCATTTGAAACTGCATGCATAACTGGTCAGCTGCCAGTAGTTTTCAAACAAACTCGGGCCAGTGGAGACTTAGTTCCTCTGTTGGTCCACACTTGGTGAGCTAGGGAAGTCCCCTGTTATATAGGCGAGACTAAACCCGACCTTGGCCATACGGAAGAGTCCGATCCGAGAGCGTGGCCAGCTTTTGGATTGGGTGTCGACTCCCCGGGGGCCACCCGGATTTGTTCGTTGTTAGTTAGAGGGACCTGTCGTTTCGGATCTCTTGGAACTAAATCATAAAATGGTTGCCTATAATGGGTAGCAACTGAGAGAGATGGGCGAGCATGCGATGCCTCGTAATGGGCAGTTGGTACACCCCTGCAGGGTTAAATCTTTTCGAGAAGCCGTGTCCACGGTTATGGACGACTTGAGACCTACTCCTTGTTCATAGACAACAACAACTGAGATAATCTTAATACAACTTGATCAACGTGTGTGTGCCTTGACTGCTTCTTCTTCGTCGGGATGCGAAGAGGAGGACAAGGATAGGATAGGTGTTATGCTTGCGTAAGTAGTTGATAGCAAGACTTGTTGGAGGCGATTCCTCATCGAATGCTTGGCTTCTTATCTTACTCTCTAGATCGTTAGCCACTTCATAAATGCTAGTGCGGCAGCGACCTCACCACTTACCCCTTCCTTACCGTAAACTACTAGTTTTCCTAGAATGACGAGTGATGAAGTCCTTGCTGGGTCAGATGACCACTACAGTTGGATGCTGAGTACCTCTGTACTCATGATACTACCCCCAAACTCTTTTCAGGGTTTTTGATCGACAACAGGTATGGTGACCGACGTTTCATGTGGAGACTCTACGACGACTAGTTAGGCGGATCCCGGCGGAGGGCCTGGACCCGTGTGGTTATGGGATCGATGTTTTTCTCTTTGCCAGTAGGCAGTTGATTGTAGTCTGTACTCAGACATGTCCCTTCCGCTGTTGTATTGTATTTGAGGCAGTTGTATGCCGATTGTATGAGATGTTGTATCCTGTATCTGTAATGTTGTGATATCATGTTGGAAATCCGGGGCATATGGCTTTGTCATATGTCGCGGTGGGACCGATATGTGCTTCGTCCCCGGATCTGGGTGGAAACACCTAGATCTGGAACAGTACCGCATATCGGGCCTTACAGTTAGTGAGCACGTGGTCAAGATGTCTGGCTACGTTCAACGCTTGAATGCTCTGGAATGTCAGATTCCAGATGAACTTGCTGTTGATAGGGTGCTGCAGTCGCTGCCCCCTAGCTACAAAGGCTTTGTGTTGAACTACAACATGCAGGGGATGACTAAGACCCCTTCTGAGTTGTTCGCCATGCTGAAAACTGCTGAGGTTGAGATCAAGAAGGAGCATGCTGTATTCATGGTCAACAAGACCGTTGAATTCAAGAAGTCTGGCAAGAAGGAGAAGGGAAAGAAGGATAGCCCAAAGAAGGGTGACAATCCAGTTGTCACTCCTGGTAAGCCACCCAAACCTGGACCCAAGCCCGGCGTTGAGTGCTTCTACTGCAAGGGTGATGGTCACTGGAAACGCAACTGCCCCAAGTACCTAGAGGATAAGAAGGCTGGCAAGATTGTTAGAAGAGACAAAGGTATATTTGATATACACGTTATTGATCTTTTCTTAACAAGCGTTGGGAACAAATCCTGGATATTTGATACAGGATCTGTTGCTCACATTTCTAACTCCTCTCAGGGGCTACGGAATAGGCGACGCTTGATGAAAGATGAAGTGACGATGCGCGTGGGAAACGGCTGCCGGATTGAAGTGGTGGCGGTCGGCACGAAGCATCTTAGTCTACCTTCGGGATTAGTTTTGATTTTGAATAAGTGCTACTATGTACCCGCATTGAGTGTGAACATCGTTAGTGGTTCTTGCTTGAAGCGAGACCACTATTCTTTTAAGTCAGATACAATTGGTTGTGCGATTTATAAGGATGATGTGTTTTATGTTCACGCACCGGAGAAAAATGGCTTATTCATTTTTAATCTCGATTGTGATATACTTCATATTGATAACGTAGAGGCCAAAGGATTAAAACCTAGTGGCGAAGAACACATGACGATGTGGCATTGTCGACTTGGTCATATTGGTGAAAAGAGCATGAAGAAGCTTCATGATGATGGACTTCTGGAGTCATTGGATTTTGGATCCCTTGACACATGTCAACCATGCCTTATGGGCAAGATGACAAGGACTCCATTCAATGGAACAATGGAGCGTGCGGAAGACTTGTTAGGGATCATACATTCAGATGTATGTGGACCTATGAACGTCCCCACACGAAATGGTCTTCGTTACTTTGTGACCTTCACAGATGACTTAAGCAGATATGGGTATATCTACTTAATGAAACATAAGTCTGAAACCTTCGAAAGGTTCAAGGAATTTCAGAGTGAGGTCGAGAATCAACTCGGGAAGAAAATCAAGCACCTTCGATTCGATCGAGGAGGCGAGTATTTAAGTCACGAGTTTGGCGATCATCTTAAGACTTGTGGCATCGTACCACAACTTACACCGGCAGGAACACCTCAGCGTAACGGTGTTTCTGAGCGACGTAATCAAACTCTATTGGATAGCGTACGTTCGATGATGTCTCATACCGACTTACCTGTGTCATTCTGGGGGTATGCATTAGAAACTGCCGCTTACATTCTTAATAGGGCACCGTCCAAATCCGTAAAGACAACACCATTTGAGGAATGACATGGCAAGAAACCAAAGTTGTCTCACTTGAAGATTTGGGGGTTGTGAGGCTTATGTTAGGAAACTTCAGCCTGACAAACTTGAATCAAAAGCGGATAAGTGCATCTTTGTGGGATATCCAAGGGAAACCGTTGGATACACCTTCTACAACCAGTCTGAGGGCAAAATGTTTGTCGCCAAGACCGGATGCTTTCTTGAGAAAGAGTTTCAATCGAAAGAATTGAGCGGAAGGAAAATAGACCTCAACGAGATGATTGACCAATCACTCCAAGTGGAAGAAATGGCAATGGAAGTTGTTCCGGAACCATCTTCCGTAGTGGGAGCTGAAGAGAACGGTCATCATAATATTCATAACGATCGTGACATACATGATGATCATGATCAAGATGAAGAGGATCCTATTGTACCCCGCAGGTCATCAAGAGCATGAGTAAAAACTCAGTTTTATGGGCAACTTGTCAATGCAGTCATGTTAAATGAACCTGACGAACTACAAAGAAGCAATGGAGGGACCCGAGTCCGAGAAATGGCTGGAAGCCATGAAATCCGAGATAGACTCCATGTATGCCAACAAAGTATGGACTTTGGTGGATATTCCCGAGGACCGAAAGGCCGTCGAGAATAAGTGGATATTCAAGAAAAAGACTGACACAAACGGAAACGTATCTGTCTATAAAGCTCTACTTGTCGCAAAAGGTTTCCGACAAATTCAAGGAGTTGACTACGAAGAGACTTTCTCTCCCGTAGCGATGCTAAAGTCTATCCGGATATTGCTAGCAATTGCTGCCTATTACGATTGTGAAATATGGCAGATGGATGTGAAAACCGCGTTCCTAAATGGCAACATTGAGGAAGAGTTGTATATGGTACAACCGGAAGGTTTTATTGATCCTAAGGACGCTGGTAAGGTATGCAAACTTCAACGGTCAATTTATGGGTTGAAGCAAGCATCTCGGAGCTGGAATCTTCGTTTTGATGAGGTGATCAAAGCTTTTGGATTTGTCCAAAATGAAGAAGAATTCTGTGTTTATAATAAAGCGAGTGGGAGCTTTGTGGCATTCCTAGTACTATATGTGGATGACATATTATTGATAGGGAATGATGTGAAATTTCTAGAGGGGGTAAAGGAATATTTGAATGGACAATTTTCCATGAAGGACCTAGGTGAAGCTGCATACATATTAGGCATTAAAATCTATAGAGATAGATCAAGACGCCTATTAGCACTGAGTCAGAGAACTTACCTTGAGAAAATATTGAAGACGCTCAATATGGATAACGCCAAGAGAGGCCTCTTGCCCATTATGAAAGGAAGTAAATTGAGTGTGACTCAATATCCAGCAACAGCAAAAGAAAGGGAGGAAATGTCCTCAAAGCCCTATGCCTCAGCCATAGGTTCTATCATGTATGCTATGCTGTGTACTCGACCAGATGTGGCCCTGGCGGTTAGTCTGACTAATCGTTTCCAAAGTAATCCTGGAATGGATCATTGGATTGCAGTGAAGAACGTCCTTAAGTACTTACGAAGAACTAAGGATCTGGTTCTTGTCTATGGAGGATGTGAAGAAGAGCTCGCCGTAACAGGTTACGTCGATGCCAGTCTTGGTACTGATCCCGATGACTCAAAATCCCAGACGGGATACGTGTTTATGTTGAATGATGGTGCGATTAGCTGGAGGAGCGGCAAGCAGTCAGTCGTCGCCCAATCTACGATGGAGTCGGAGTATATTGCCGCTTGCGAAGCGTCAAATGAAGCGCATTGGCTGAAGAAGTTCGTCATCGAGCTTGGCGTATTCCCTAGTTGCACTGACCCTGTTAGCATTTATTGCGACAATACGGGTGCCATTGCTAACGCAAGGGAGCCGAGGACTCACTCTACAGCCAAGCATATTCTCCGGCGTTTCCATGTGATGCGGGACTACGTCAAGGATGGTCATACTAGGATTTGCAAAATACATACGGATCTGAATCCGTCAGACCCAATGACTAAACCTCTTCCACAAGCCAAGTTTGAACAACACCGAGAGACTATTGGTGTTAGATACATACCTGATGTAAACTAGTGTAATGTGTACTCTAGTGCAAGTGGGAGACTGTTGGATATGTGCCCTAGAGGCAAATTAATAAAGATATTTGTCAAATATCTGTTTGTTCATAATACGTTATATATTGTGCTAGAACTGTATTAAGCGGAAACATCAATACACGTGTGATATATAACAACCTGGTCCCTAGTTAAACTCAGGCATACTAGCTCATTGGGCAATTGATGATCAAGGTTTCCTGATCATGAGAACATAATAGTCTATTGACAATGCGGTCATATCATTAGGAGAATGATGTGATGGACACACACCCACCTTAAGCATTGCAGTGTGATCAAGTCACATAATTTCAGCATTGTGATGACTTAATAACATAGTGACTGAATCCTTAGACCGCGATGATCATACATAATTGCTATCTATTAGGATGCTTTGAGTGCATTAACCGTTACACTGAAACATGGTAACTGAAAAGGTGTATCTTGGGTATTCCGAAGTAGATATGTTGAGGAGTATGAAATAGATCAGAGGGGGATTTGTCAATCCGAGTGACGGATAGGTACTCTGGGCCCACTCGGTGGTGTTGCATCAATAGCTTCCAAGCATGTGACTAGGTCACAAGAGATGTAATATTCACAGACGAGTAAACATGTTATGTTTGAGACGAGGAAGAACTAGGTATTGGATACCGACGATCATGGTGTGATCGGCACGACCGGAGCCAATATCACACCTTTGTCCCCACCCTCAGAGGAAGTCGTCACAACAAGCTGCGACAACGGACAGGGACTGCCACGAGGAGCGAAACAACCAAAGTGAAGCGTGTCGTCAACCACAGATGACTCCTTCTCAGTGGAGTCAAGCGGAAATTAAGCCTATGCAGAGGTGAGCCCGAGGCCACCAGAAGCACATGCCTCCGTCGGCTGCATAGAATCACCAACGCGTGCCAACAACAACTTGAGTGCTGCCACCTCTTCACGAATGGAGCGAGACGCCTCCTCAATGCGGTAAATGACCAGCTGACGAAGCTCCATGTGCAGCGAGGCAAAGTGGGACTGAAAGACAGAGTCATTGAACTCCTCACAACACCTAGGAGATGGCCTTGGCTGCACCACAACACGCAACGACGAGTGACACACAACCCCCTCACAACTCAGAGGCGACGAGGGATGACGAGGCTGAGCGAACGGGGAACGGCTCCGCTGGCAAGGAGCACTAGTGTCCGTAGAACAAGCCCGAGCATCCGGAGAGCGAGAACGAGCAGGAGGAGACCGCGCATGGCAGAAACGCTTCCGGTGACCAGGACGACGACATTGGATGCATCTGAAGGGCCCACGACAAGCGCTGACCTGGTGGCCACGCTCGAGGCACCGAAAACACCTCCCACGAGTCCAACGCTTGAAGGAGAGGCTATGGTCGACACGTTCCTCCCGAGACGATGGTTTCACACCTTTCTCATCAGCTAGAGCGGCTATAGCAGTAAAGAGGTCGCCGTGAACCGAGTTGGAAACAACATCTCTGGTGAAGGCTATCTGAGTCTGCGGAGCCAACTCTTCGGCGGTGTTGTCATTGGTGACGACGGAGCTCACCTCCGTAAAGACCGGGTCGCCTGAGGTAGCTGGCGGCAGCGACAAGGACCCAAGGCCCACCACAACGACGGTCGGGTCGGCAGCAGCCAGAACCGCCTCCTCTCAATAGCACTTCGCAATGGTAACTTCTTCTTCAGAGCACACCTCGGGCTGGATGAAGCAGCCCCCGGCAAAGGCAGCGGGGTTGACGCCTGGGCAGGAGGAAGGCACGACCGCCATTGCGGGTCGGTCCGCCGACGGAGGGGACTGGAGCGCAGCCGAGGCAGCGGCACGCGGCGGAGCTCTGACGACCGCCGTTGGCGGGGCCTGGTCGCTAGGTCGCGGAGCCGAGGCAGCGGCTGGCGATGGCAAAGCTCAGACGACCACCGTCGAAGGGGGTTGGTCGCTAAGCCGCGGAGCCGAGGAAGCAGCAGGCCGAGGGGGGCGGTTGCGAGGCCGCAGAGCCGAGGTAGCGGCACGCGGCAAAGCTGGAGCTGGGTCGGCTTTCGTGCTCACCCGTCCGTGGACAACCGGGGCTGCCTTGCGGGAGGCAAGGGCAGCATCAGCGAGCGCGGCGGCAACAGAGGCCGAGGAGGATGACGGAGCTGGAACTTGGGACGTGAATGCGTGAGCCATGGCAGTTGCTGCACAACGAGAGCTCGGGAGAGAGATGAGGAGCATCCGACAAAGGACGCTGAGAGCAGCCCGGATCTGGCCTCAGCAGCTGGAACGGTGGCCGGAGGAAGGAGAGCCAGGGGTCGCTGCCAGCCGCGAACGCAGGGTCGTGGGAGCCATGTCTCTTCTATCCCCAAAATTGTTTGAAGTTATGGAGAGTTGGACGTTGAGGCGTTGACAGTTGTATTGTTAAACAGTACTTCCTTCGTTCCAAATTAAATAACTTTCATCTATTTACATGTATATTTAGTCATGTATACAAATAAAAGTCATTTAATTTGGAACAGAGAAAGTATAACAGAGCTACCTATGGCTCTCCATAGCGAGTTTAGTTCGTCAGCCATCGGATCCAACTTATGTACGCATAGCATTTCTCAGTTGTCACACTGTTGCGCGCGACTGACTCAATCGTTTCAGGGCCGCTGCTCCGGGGATCCACCACGATGTTCTCTCGTCCGTCGGGCCAAAAACCTATGAAACGCGCCCTTGGGCCTTTTTTCGCATTAGACAACACGGGCCAGACCTACACACTTGCAGCTTGGAATCAACTTTGAGATATTATGGACAACATGAAGGCATTATGAGGAGTAGTGCATAATTGTCAAATTTTGAAGATGTAGTAGCTGCATTCATACTTCATGGAAATAGACATATGCAAACTAAACATGAGGTAATTTACAGGCAATCAAAAATCTGCTTCTCCTTAATACACTATTTTCTTGTCTTCTCTTAATACAGAGTATAAAGTACTCAGAAATATTGTGGCAAGAAAAACAAATATATGACTTCTAACTGCTATTATATCAGTTAGTTTACAGATTAGTGTTATTAACAATTCATAAAAATATACATCCAACTATCAAAGAAAAATAGAAGTTGGTATTTAGGTAGAGGCACGACAAATGCCAATTTCTACCAACCTATTGTTTTGACATAGTTCTACTCAATATACTATTCATTAAGAATTGTTTATGGACGGGCGCGGCAACGTGCGTCGTCATGATCTAGTACGGACTTACTAATGGGAAACTGATACATCTCAGACGTATCTATAATTTCTACTTGCTCCATGCATGTTTTGTGTGATATTGCTATGATCTAGATACACTTTTAATCATATTTTGACTAAGTTATTAACTCAGTGCACCACAGTGTCAGTTCCTGTTTTCTACTATTTTTCTATTCCAGGTTTCCCCCATATTAAAAATGCTCCAAAAATTAGGGAAAATCGGATAAAAATCAGCGTGAAGGAACCTTCCGGAAACACCTGGGTGGGGCCAGAGGGCTACCACCAGGGACCCAGGCGGCCACCTGGCGCGGCCTAGGGTCTGGCCGCGCCGGGAAGGCCTGGACCCCTGGTGCCCCCCCTGGCTGCCCCCTTCGCCTATTTATTCTTCATGTCGCGAAACCCCCGAGGACAGAACCCCTTTTGTGATATTGCCTCTGTTCCGCCGCCGCCGTGCTTACAAGATTGGGAGCGCCAGCAGACGTCTTCCCGGCACCCTGCCGGAGGGAGGATTGACCTCTGGGAGCTTCCACTCCACCATGGACGCTTCCCAGATGTGCCGTGAGTAGTTTCCCTTGGACCATGGGTCCGTGATCAGTAGCTATGTGATGTTCTTCGCCCCTCTTTGTTCTTAATGGTTTAGTCCTAGTGAGCCTCCCTACATGATCGAGGCACATATGTAATTTTTTGCTGTTGCTATGCTGAGTTTGCTGGGATCTAATGGATTATGAGATTATGTTCAGGTTATGATTGAGTAATATATTGGGTTCTTATCTTTTATATTTTTGTTTCTAAGTAATTTTTGCATGTTCTTCGTTGCTATTTATTGCTTTGGCCAAGTAGTAGGTAGTGACTCCAAGAGGGAACGTTATGCTCGATTGTGGGTTCATGCCCCCCGATGACAAGCTTGAGTGACAGAAACATGAGTCTAGGGCATATGTTGTTGCCACAAGGGGGAAAATGTTGGATATGTGCCCCAGAGGCAAATTAATAAAGATATTTGTCACATATCTGTTTGTTCATAATACGTTATATATTGTGCTAGAACTGTATTAAGCGGAAACATTAATACACGTGTGATATATAACAACCTGGTCCCTAGTTAAACTCAGGCATACTAGCTCATTGGGCAATTGATGATCAAGGTTTCCTGATCATGAGAACATAATAGTCTATTGATAATGAGGTCATATCATTAGGAGAATGATGTGATGGACACCCACCCACCTTAAGCATTGCAGTGTGATCAAGTCACATAAGTTCAGCATTGCGATGAATTAATAACATAGTGACTGAATCCTAAGACCGTGATGATCATACATAATTGCTATCTATTAGGATGCTTTGAGTGCATTAACCGTTACACTGAAACATGGTAACTGAAAAGGTGTATCTTGGGTATTCTGAAGTAGATATGTTGAGGAGTATGAAATAGATCAGAGCGGGATTTGTCAATCCGAGTGACGGATAGGTACTCTGGGCCCACTCAGTGGTGTTGCATCAATAGCTTGCAAGCAAGTGACTAGGTCACAAGAGATGTAATATTCACAGACGAGTAAACATGTTATGTCGGAGACGAGGAAGAACTAGGTATTAGATACCGACGATCATACCTCCGACAAACATAGTACCGAAGCACAAAGGGATCAAGTCATATTGTTAACGGTTCAACAACGATGAAGTTTATTCGATGGAAGCGTAGGGGCACATCTAGGATTGTAACCAGATCCCACATGATGGTCATTGGTCAGAGAGTGTCTCGATCATGTCTACTGTTTCCCGGACAGTAGGGTGTCACACTTAAGGGCAATCGATGCATTAAGGATTGATTCGGGATCATCGGTGAAAAGAGAGAAAACACCGGAAATGTACCGGGAGGTGCCAGAAGCTGTTCCGGATATTTTGAAAGGTTCAAAATAATATATATTAAAATGATTTAAATAATTAATTAAAAAGGTGAAAAGGTATTTGGGCCTTAAAAGTCCCATGAGGGGAAGGGGGAGCCTCCCCCCCTTGGGCTTGGCGCCAAGGGAGGGCCCCATCCCCCCTCCTAGCTGCACCACTCCCCCCCTTGGGGGTTTAGTCCCACATGGGGGAAGGGGAGGGGGTGGAGCCCCTCCTTGGCCTATATAAGGAGGGGTGGGGTGCCTTTTTCAACACAAATTGAGTTTCTCTCTCTCTCTCTTTCTTCGACCTAGAGCAGACTCCCCTGGTTTGGAGTTTGCACTTGGTTGGGGGTTTCACCATCATCCGGACGCTGTCGCGCTGCCGGAATCGGGATCCGGATCAATCTTCTTTCCGCTGCTCTTCTGGTTCGGAGCCCGGAGGGACATCGGTTGCACCGTACGTGTGTAATCCCGCGAGGCACTACACGTGTGGTGCTACTTCATCGTCGGGGGTTCTTCAACACGACAGGGAGGTCGTAGGATCAGAGTCTACGCCAACCACGTTCAAGGAATGTTTCCCTCTTCCGGTCTTCAAAGGTATGAACACCGATTCCTTCCGTTACATACATCATCATAGCATAGATCTTGGGTTCGGGACTCGTACGTAGGAATTTTTTTCTGCGCCGATCCCCAACAGAAAACAACGGTGCTTGTAACCGCGGTTGCAAGGATTGTTTAGTTTACGCAAGGTGCTTTTTAATGCAGTTGTCTGTTGCTTTGGGTTTACACTTTGGGTGGGGCTCGCAACTTAATACCAGTGAGATGTTCTGGATAAATATCTCAAGGTGGATGATTAGTAGTAGATGAAGTTGGATTTCGGTCTACTTATTTTGGCATACTGCCCATGCTTTTGAGCCTCGTCCTTTCTTTGTAGCATAGTTAGCATTGCGGTGCGTTTTTAATCTTGTCAATTGCCCAGCTGTAATTTGTTTACCTTGCATAGCAGTTTTATCGTCTTTTGGGAGAGAGACATCACTAGTGAACATCACGGGACCCCGGTCCATATTCTCGTCACTATTTACATGCTCATTTATTTTCTGCATTTACTTTCTAGTTGCTATCATTATCATTATTATGTGTTGTGTTAATCCTTTGTGAGCAACAAGGCCAGAGAGAGTGACAACCTCTCTGTACTCGTTGGGAAGAAAAGTTATTTGTGTTGTGTGCAGGTCCACGTCAGTTGCGCCGCTGACACCTACTTATCATCTCCGTAGTCTGATACATTCCAAACGTATCGATAATTCTTTCTTGCTCCATGCATGTTTTGTGTGATATTGCTATGATTTATATACACTTTCATACACTTTTGATCATATTTGGACTAACTTATTAACTCAGTGCACCATAGTGTCTGTTCCTATTTTCTGCTTTTTTCTATTTTTGTTTTCCCCCATATTAAAAGTGCTCCAAAAATCAGAGAAAAATCAGAGAAAAAATCAGCGCAACGGAAGCTTCCGGAACCCCGAAAGAGGGCCAGAGGGGCCCCACCTGGTGCCTAGGCGGCCAGGTGGCGCGACCTAGGGTGGGTCCGCGCCGGGTGGCCGTCTGGACACCTGGTGGCCCTCCCTGGCTGTCCTCGTCGCCTATTTAATCTCTGTGACGCGAAATCCCCGAAGAAAGAACCCGTTTTCGCAATTGATACGTCCCAACTGTATCTACAATTTCTGCTTCCTCATGCATGTTTTGGGTGTTATTGCTATATGTTTGCCACACTTTCATATCTTTTTATAACATATTTTGGAACTAACCTATTAATGGTTGTAAGAGTGCACAGGTTCTTGTTTTTTCCCTTTATGTGTAGGAATTATTTGGATAAAGGAAAAATCACAAAAAGGAGCCTTGTAGGAGTTGGACTTTAACTCTCCCGAAATCTGTCCCCACCAGACAGGTTTTAAAGATCGCCTTGGAAATGCTAGAATACGGGTTCAAACGGAAAAACTTAAAACTACAAAGTTGTAGAGAGTTTTTTTTTCGGTGGATCTAGACATAAAATTCAGCTCAATCGGAGTTCAGATGCTCCCTAGAGCCCCAAAATACCGAAGACATAATCCGGATGACGGGAATCCGAAAGTCTATATAAAGAGAGGAAACCTAGGTCAAAGTGCACCATGATATTTCCCCTTCCTCTATGTATTTGATTGATGTACTAACTTGATCTTATTTAGTGTAATCTCCGAGACCATGGTGACATCGGTCTATTGGACATGGGTTAGAAGAATATTATCATGAATGATTTCCTCTTTTGTGAATTGATTGAAGATTGAGAGTCTCTTGGTGCTTGTCTTTGACTATCATTGAGATATGTTGTGGTGATTGTGGTAATCTCTTTGGATGGCCGCAGTGACATTGCGAAATCCATAGATGAGAACTACGAACTCTGAGGTGTGCTTTTGTAGCCCTACATAATTCTCGTCCTCTCTTGATCACAAAAGAATGACCTCCGAGTACATCTCCAATGCATGTTTTAGTGGAAATATCATGTGATTAGACTATGTTAATGTTGTTGGGAGTTGCCACTAGTGAAAGTATGAAGCCTAGGCCTTGTTTCCACCATTGCAATACCATTTGTGCTCACGTTTACCACTTGTTTGCTTGCTGCACTTTTTATTACAGATTTGTATTACTTTGTTTTGCCACACCTATCACCCATATTTTACCATCTCTTTGCCGAACTAGTGCACCTATACAACTCCTAGTTGTATTAGGTGTGTTGGGGACATAAGAGACTTCTTGTATCTTAATTGCAGGGTTGCTTGAGAGAGACCATCTTCAACCTCTACTTCCCTGAGTTCGATAAACCTTAGGTTATCCACTTGAGGGAAATTGATGCTGTCCTACAAACCTCTGCGCTTGGAGGCCCAACATAGTCTACAAGAATAGAAGCGTGCATAGACATCAGCGATCTCGTTTCTATTCCGCCGCCGCCGCGCTTCCAAGATCGGGAGCGCCAGCAGACTTCTTCTTGGCACCCTGCCGGAGGGAGGATTGACCTCCGGGAGCTTCCCCTTCACCATGGACTTGTAACGCCCCCAAAATCAGACCGTGTACAGTAATCATACACGCAAGGTACACGACCGAGATTAGGGACTCACGGTGAGATATCATAACACAACTCTAAAAAAAAAAATATAAGCTTTTTTAATAGAAGCCAGGGGCCACGAGGGCTCGAATACAACAGCTCGAGAGCACAAGGTTAGCGGAAGCAATAGTATATGAGTACAGACACCAGAATACAAGGTTGCCTTAAGAAGGCTAGCACAAATAACAACAGATCGAAAAGGCGAGGCCTCCTGCCTGGGAACCTCTAAACTACTCCTGGTCAACGGGGAACTCGACGTCGTAGAAGGCATCGGGGATCTTCATGTTGCGGTGGTCGACATTGGGGATCTCCTGCTCCTAGAATCCAAGGCTCCAACGTCGACTGCAGCGGCCGATAACGCAAAACGAAAAGGGGGCAAATAAAGCAAGGGTGAGTATCTAGCATACCCGCGAGTCTTACGTCCGCTACTAAGCATTTATGCATTTGTATCAAATGGAAAGGGGAGGCTGTATATAGTGGACTGCAAGGTAGAAATCAGAATTAGGGTAAGAAGCTAGGCCTATCGAAGACTAGCATCTTCTGACAAGTCTTGCAGCATGAGAAGAGAATAGCCAACAGTTCATATAAAGCATAAAGTAACAATGCAGCATAAGTTGCTGCAACATTGTATAATATAAGTTGTAATGGTTCATAATAATAATGCCTCCGAGTTCCCCTCCTCGACTTCCCGGCTAGGAAGAAAACCCGAAACCATACAATTTAATGTAGTAGTTTGTAGTGGTAAGATCTAGCTTCAGCATAAAGCGTCCTGTTACCGTGGACACGGCTATTCGAATAGATTAAACTCCTTGCAGGGGTGCACTACTGTTCAGCCTGGACGCTCGGATCTCCAGGGTGGCGGGCACCTTGTTAGGGAACGCTCCACCAAAGCTATCCGACACGCCGCAACCCATCCTAGGCTCAACAGAGAGGCCATCCGCCGGACTATATCCTATGCGATCAGGGTTCTAGGAACCCTCACCCTTCACGCTCCTGCACGGTGCGTGGCTGGCCGATGAAGCAAAAGCAAATCCAAATACACCGTTCGGACGAAGAAGACACCACTTCCCGGCGCAGGGGATCCCATAACTCCTTATCCCACGTGAAGGTAGTGCGTACAGGCCTTTGCGGCCTCTCAAGTCATCCACCGAACCATTTAGCATTTTAAAATTATCTCGCAGACAACCGTTATCGTTGTCTGACTAACAACACAACGGACAACGAACAGCAACAAGGACCACCAGTAACGTTGGGGCTTGCCCTGTCGTCCCGTCAAAGCACGCGGTTACCAACAAGTGAACCGTCTCCTTACCTTGTCTCGCGTGTGCTCTTGGTAGAGCTCGACTTTTTATGGTTTGGTAACTCTCACGAGATACGATCAGGGGCCAAGAACGCCAGTAACGTCGTTCGTACCCTCCTGCCGTTCCCGACGCAATATACCGCTCGCGGGCACCGTTGGGTGGCCCGACTCTTACCTTTAAGGACACCAGTTGATTCGAGTGCCTACCATCAAGTGAAACCAGGAGGAATCACCCTCGATGGTACACTTAAAGAGGTTCAACAGGGACATCAGCGGAATGAACTAAAGAGGTAAACCTCGTATCATCCCGGTGATGCTACGCTACTGAGCTAACGAGAGTGAAATACGAGTCCATTCCACTCGTAAGTGAACCTCGAAGCGACTCGGCAGAGTCTCGCCGTTGTAGGTTCCCTAGGGCGTCTGCATTGATCCGTACCTGTTGCAGTTATAATATTTTGTAATCCGTTTTCACTCACCAGAGTGATCACGACCCACTATTCTCAACCTAGCTAACAATGCGCAGGGTTTACTGCTGAATATTATATATATATTTATAAGGCAGCATAGGATAAAGGAAGGAACATCAAAGGGCGACAACAACAGGCTATGCAATTGAATAGAATTGTAACATAGAAGCAGCAGCATATGCCTAGTGCAAGAAATGTACGGAAAAGATAGGCGATATCTGGGGAAGAAAAATAGCTCTGCTCTACTGGAAGCTCGGTAGTAGGGGTACGATCATCGACGAAGTAGTCGTACTCGGTTGTGTCATCGGTGGCAGCAACGGGGTCTATCGAAGAATAAGGGGGATAGTAAATACACAATAATAATAGGAATACAAATGTAAGACATAGAAGATACAAAGCAACAGGGCTCTAACGCAGTGTTCGGTGATTTGCTCGGAATAGGAATTTATCCAGGGATGACTCATCGGTACCGGTTGATTACCGGACAGATGATACGGAGGGGAAGGTTCCATGTATGTAGTGTTAGAGACATCTGATAGACATGCAGATAGTGCATCCGTGCTCGGTGATCCATTCTGAACAACTTTCATGTTCAGAACATTTTCATCTGGCAAGTTTTACCGGCTCCGGTCGTCTGACAAACAGATGAATCGGAGGGGAAGTGTTCCGTGTTCAGTATGTTAGAGGGGTGCGATGAGTATATGTGTAGCGTATTCTTGTTCGTTGTATTTCTCTGAGCAACTTTCATGTAAAATTTTTTTTTTAATCTGAGTTACGGTTTACAAGATATTGAATTTCAAAGTTTTATTCATTTTAAACAATTTCTGGATTTCTTTTATTATTTAAATAAAACATTATCCATAGGGGGTTGACTGGTCAAACAAACCAGTGGGTCCTATCTGTCATACACAGCAGCAGTGTAAATCATTTTATTTAATTAAACTAGCACATGGACCCACATTTCATACCCACAGATTTAATGAACAGTTATAATTTAATTTAAAATGGCCTTGGGCCCACATGGCATAGGCCCGCGTTTTTAATAGCATGTTGATTTTAATTTAAAAGGGGTGGGGTCCAGTAGTCATACACAATGGGGGGGGGGGTTACAGCCTAATTACACATTAGGCTAATCTAATTAGGGGGGGTCCACGTCAGTGGACAAACCACCGGGAAGCACGGCTTGCCGCCGGCAACCGCACCACGGCGGCGAGGCCGTTTCGGCCAGAGAGGCACGACGAGGTGGGGAGCTCGACGAGGGGGGTGCGTGGGTAGGGGCGCAAAGCGCGATGGGGGCGTGGACACGGGGCCGGCCGCGTGGGCACGTCCACGCCATGGCGAGCGCGGGCTCTGGCGATTGGGTGAGACGGGCGGGGAGAGGGGAGGGAGCGGCGCGCTCACAGGGGGAAGCAGGGTTGGCCGGAACTCGGGGAGACGACGGTTGATGAGGGGGTGACCGCACGACTCCTATGGATGGGCCTACCCGGTGAACCCGAAGACAGAAGGCCCACAAAGATGCCGTCTGGGCCCAGCCTTGGCCCACTAGTGGCACCGACGTAGGAGTCCGCGACTCGTAAGGAAGGTGCAAACCTGCCGTGCGGTACAAGATAAGGGTTAGGAAATACTATCTGTAATCTAGGACGGACTCCCCGAAACCTAGCCTAGTATATAAAGGCTAGGAGGGGAGGCGTCAAGGAGGACCAACACGCAATCTGTAACCCTAGCCTTGTGCGCACTAACCTTGGCCTTCTTGTAATTGCCATCTCCAAGCAATAATATCGAGCAGGAACGTCTCCTCCTATTAGCCGACGAGCTATCGTCCAACCTGTGCCTCTCATGACTAACCCAAGGTCCCTGACCATGGGATTTGCCGGGGTTGATCCCCGTCAATTGGCGCCGTCTATGGGAACTACACAGGTTGGAATTACGATCTCGGCGGTTCCGTCTTCAGCAAGACACAACTCAAGAGCAAGAACCAGATCCAATCCACCCGAAGAATTCAAGATCACGACAAACATCTTTGTCGCCCAACCGAGATCGCTCGGCCTGCAGCTGTGCCAAGACCAATACTATGGCGGCAACCGAGTCCACCGCCAGCAAAGGAGAAATCGACGACCCGAAAGAAAGGCGCGAGGGCTCTACGCAGAAATCCCGATCGATGAACTACAGCACGAAGCAAAGGACCTGCCGACCACTCGACGACCCACCGCCACCCAGGCACCCGCCGCACAACAAGACACCGACTCCGAGCTCGAGATCAGCGATCGTCAAGGTCATCGCCAGCGAAGAAGAAATCGACGACCTAGAAGACAGGCGCGAGGATTCTACGAAGAGACCCCACCCGACGAGTCGCACTATACAGCTACGCGCTCGCCGACCACTCGACGACCCACCGCCGTGCGGACAGCTGTCGCCCGCCAGGACACCGACTCTGAGACTCAGACCGGCGAATAGTACGACCCATATCGAAGACCAGACGAATTCGCCAACCTTATAAAGAACCACAATCTGAGCGAGGGGATCGAAATCGACCCGCGAGTCCACAAGCACCCGGCGGATCACATGCAGATCTTCCGAATCTCAAGGAGGAAACGACACGCCGGATCCAGCAAACTCACGGTTAGGGCACAACTAGAAGGACCCTGCACGATCCACTGCTTCGAAGACGACTGGGGATACATCAGATCGAGTCACACTCTGGGAGACTGCCGCCTATTCAACGAACTCGCCGACAGCCTCAAGGAGGAAAAACAGCGAGAAGTCAAGCGCACCCGACGAACCGAGCAGTCGCCGACTCCAAGTCCCGAAAGACGCTATAACCGCCTAAAGGACAGGTGTACACGATCCAAGAAGGCAGGGTATCGCAAGCTCAATAGGACGCTTACACCTTGCAAGCCAGAGCAGCCGAGAACCTAAACACAGTCAAAGTCTACCAGCTACACAATGCAGAAACTCGTATCACGTTCTCCTAGAGCGATCACCCACCTGCGGTCCCAAGGCCGGGGCACGCACCCCTGGTACTCGATGCTCAAATTGGAGGGTACGACATGGACAGAATCGTCATGGACGGAGGCAGCAACATGAACATAATCTTCGTCAGCACCCTACACAAGATGCCGATCCCATGATCAGTATGGAAAAAATCAAGCACCGTGTTATACGGAGTAGTCTCAGGAGAAGCGGCTACTTCCCTTGGAATAATCGAGCTCGAAGTTGTCTTTGGCAGCAGGCGCAATTTCGCAAGACACACCCTCGAGTTCGAAGTCCTCGATTGGCAGTCGCAGTACCATGCCATACTGGGACGTCCAACATTCGCGCAATTCATGGCGGTTCCGCACTACGCCTACCTCAAACTCAAGATGCCAGGATCCGCGTGCATCATTACAGTCAACGGGAGCTTCACCAAATCAGACCAATGTGATCGCGATTTCCACAAAGTTTCTGACACCTTTAGAGCCGAGCAAGAACTCACAGAAATAGCCATGGCGACAGACAAAATTATCTTTCCGCTAGCAAGTCGAAGCGAGTCAAAAGAGTATGGGCGAGACTTCAGGATCGACAGCGACACGGTCACCTACCAGGTGCACCCGACGGACCCAGAAAAAACAGTCCGCGTGTACGCCCACCTCCCGGAAGAGCAAGCAACTGCCCTCATCGCCTTCCTCCGTGAAGAATGGGAAATCTTTGCCTGGTGCCCAGCCGACATGCCAGGAGTACCGCGCGAGTTCGGGGAACACGCGCTGCGCATCAAGCCAAACACCAAGCCAGTGAAGCAAGCACTACGAAGATTCTCAGAACCCAAGCGCAGAGCAATCGGGGAGGAAGTCAACCGATTACTCGACGCCGAATTCATCCAAGAGACGAAGAAATCCACTTGGATCGCCAACCCTATGTTGTTCCCCAAGAAAGACACAGACGTGCTACGAATGTGCGTCGACTACGGGCCAGTCAACAAACATTGCCCAAAGGATCACTTTCCCGTGCCAAGAATCAATCAGATAATCGACTCGACAACAGGGACAATGCCCTTCGGACTCAAGAACGCCGGTGCCACATACCAGCGGATGATGCAAGCCTGCTTAAAAGAGCAAATCGGAAGAAATGTGCAGGTCTACGTGGACGACATCGTCATCAAAACCTACAGTGCAAACACGCTACTCGACGACCTGCGCGAGACCTTCGCAACACTCAACAAGTACAGAATCAAGCTCAACCCGAAGAAGTGCGCGTTCGGCGTCCCAGACGGGAAGTTGCTCGGGTACATGGTCTCCGCTCGAGGAATCGAAGCGAACCCCGATAAAGTTCAAGCAATCGCCAGGATGCAGGAACCAACCGACATCAAAGGCGTGCAGAAGCTCACCGGAAGACTCGCAGCCTTGAGTCATTTCATCAGTAGACTGGGAGAGCGCACACTGCCATTCTACCAGCTGCTCAGAAAAGGGGAGAAATTCGAGTGGACCGAAGAAGCCCGCAAAGCATTCGCGGACCTGAAGAAGACACTCTCGACCCCACCAATCTTGGCGATACCCAAAGAACGAGAAAATCTGTACCTCTATGTAGCAGCACGCAACAACGTGGTAAGCACAACACTCGTCGTCGAGCGCACAGAAGAAGGCAAGGTCCAGAGCATACAAAGGCCGATCTACTACCTCAGCATGCTCTTGACAAAATCCCAGCAGCGGTACCCGCACTACCAGAAGCTACTACTGGCCATCATCACGACCTCAAGAAAGGCGTCGCACTACTTCGACGAACACCCTATCACAATCGTGAGAAGCGCACCACTCGCGGACATCCTCAACAACCCCGAAGCGACTGGGCGAGTCGCCGAGTGGAACATTGAGCTCATCCCGCGGGACCTGCAGTTCAAACACCCAACAACAATCAAGGCCCAAGTCCTCCTAGATTTTCTGGTCGAGTGGACGGAGGTCCAGATACCGGCCCCCCGGACCTATCAAACTCATGGACAATGTTTTTAGATGGGTCTAAAAGATAGCAAGGAGCCGGAGCAGGAGTCGTTCTGGTCTCCCCCAAAGGAACGAAGCTCAAATACGTCCTCTAGATCAACTTCAGCCACGCCTCCAACAACGAAGCCGAATACGAGGCACTGCTCTATGGCATGCGCATGGCCAAAACATGCGGTGCCACTCGCCTCGTAATCTACGGAGACTCCAACCTCGTCGTCCAGCAGGCGATGAAAGACTGCAATGCAGTAGCCGACAACATGGCGGCCTATCAGAAGCTCTACAACATGATCGAAGGAAGTTTCGACGGTTGCGGGCTGAATTATATCCCCAGAATAAACAACATAGAAGCCGACGAACTTGCAAACATCGGCTCGACTCGAGGACCAGAAGCACCCGGTGTCTTCCTCGAAAGCATCAGCCAGAGATCCATCAAGATAAAAACAATAACACCCGAGGCAGCTGTAGATGACGACACCATTGAGCCAACACAGGTGGCATCAGAGAGCCCATCCGAAGGCAACAACAACCAAGCGGTCGAACCTACAGATCCAACAGCACTCGTAGGACCAGCGTGGACAAAACCGTTCCTCCGATTCCTAATCGAAGGCACGCTACCGCAAGACGTCATAGAGGCTCGGCGCATCAGTCGTCGATCCAAGGCATTCACAGTGATCAACAGTCAGTTATACAAGCGCATCATCAACCAGATACTCCAAAAGTGCATCGACGAAGGAGACGGCAAAGCCCTACTGCTCGAAATCCACGAGGGTACCTGCGGGCACAATGCGAGCAGTCGAGTGCTCGTGTCCAAAGCATTCCGAGGAGAGTTTTATTGGCCCACTGTGATGAAAAACGCAGAAGACATCGTGCGGCGTTTCATCGCCTGTCAAAAATTCGCCAGCAGACCGCACGCTCCAGCCTCAGAACTCAAGACCATACCATTATCATGGTCGTTCGCCACTTGGGGACTCGACATGGCGGCCCGCTCAAGAAACCATCAAAGGGAGGAAGAACATACGTGCTAGTAGCAGTCGACAAGTTCACCAAGTGGATCGAAGCAGTGCCCATCACAAGCTCCACGACCCTCACGGCAGTGAATTTTATCAAATCAATCATCTTCAGGTTCGGGGTACCACACAACATCATCACGGAAAATGGTACGAACTTCACAACGGCAGAATTCCAGAACTTCTGTGACGAGGGGGTGACCCCACGACTCCTACGGATAGGCCTACCCGGTGTACCCGAAGACAGAAGGCCCACAAAGATGCCGCCTGGGCCCAGCCTTGGCCCACTAGTGGCGCCGACGTAGGAGCCCGCGACTCATAAGAAAGGTGCAAACTTGCCGTACGGTACAAGATTAAGGGTTAGGAAACCTCATCTGTAATCCAGGACGGACTCCCCGAGACCTAGCCTAGTATATAAGGGCTAGGAGGGGAGACGTCGAGATCATCCAATACACAATCTGTAACCCTAGCCTTGTGCGCACTAGCCTTGGCTTTCCTGTAAGCGCCATCTCCAAGCAATAATATCGAGCATGAACGTATCCTCCTGTTAGCCGATGAGCTATCGTCCAACCTGTGCCTCTCATGACTAACCCAGGGTCCCTGACCATGGGATTTGCCGGGGTACATACCTGTCAATTGGCGCCGTCTGTGGGAACTACACAGGTTGGAATTATGATCTCGGCGGTTCCGTCTTCAGCAAGCCACAACCCAAGAGCAAGAACCAGATGCAATCCACCCGAAGAATTCAAGATCACGACAAACATCTCTGCCGCCCCAGCGAGATCGCTCAGCCTGTAGCCGTGCCAAGGCCAATACTATGGCGGCAACCGAGCCCACCGCCAGCGAAGGAGAACTCGACGACCCAAAAGAAAGGTGCGAGGGTTCCACATGGAGATTCCGATCGACGAGCTACATCACGAAGCAGAGGACCCGCCGAATACTCGACGACCCACCGCCACCCAGGCACCCGCCGCACAACAAGACACCGACTCTGAGTTCGAGATCAGCGATCGCCAAGATCATCGCCAACGAGGAAGAAATCGACGACCCAGAAGGCAGGCGCGAGGATTCTACGAAGAGACCCCAGTCGGCGAGTCGAACTATACAGCCACGCGCTCGCCGACCACTCGACGACACGCCGTCGTGCAGACAGCTGTCGCCCGCCAGGACAATGACTCTGAGACTCAAACCGACGAATACTATGACCCAGATCGAAGACCAGACGAATTTGCCAATCTTATAAGGAACCAGAATCTAAGCGAGGGAATCGAAATTACCCGCGAGTTCACGAGCACCCAACGGATCACGCGCTGTTCTTCCGAATCTCAAGGAGGAAACGACATGCCGGATCCGGAAAACTCACGGTCAGGGAACAGCTAGAAGGACCCTGCATGATCCACTGCTTCGAAGACAACTTGGGATACATCAGATCGAGTCACACTCTGGGAGCCTGTCACCTGTTCAACGAACTCGCCGACAGCGTCAAGGAAGAAAAACAGCGAGAAGCCAAGCGCACCCGACGAACCGAGCAGTCGCCGACTCAAGGACAGGTGTACACGATCCAAGAAGGCAGGGTATCACAAGCTCAACAGGACGCCTACACCCTGCAAGCCAGAGCAACTGAGAACCTAAACACAGTCAAAGTCTACCAGCTACACAACGCAGAAACCAGCATCACGTTCTCCCAGAGCGATCACCCGCCTGCAGTCCCAAGGCCGGGGCACGCGCCCCTGGTACTCGATGCTCAAATTGGAGGGCACGACATGGACAGTCTTCATGGACGGAGGCAGCAGCATGAACATAATCTTCGTCAGCACCCTACACAAGATGTTGATCCCACGATCAGTATGGAAGAAATCAAGCACCGTGTTATACGGAGTAGTCCCAGGAGAAGCGGCCACTTCCCTTGGATTAATCGAGCTCGAAGTCGTCTTTGGCAGCAGACGCAATTTCGCAAGACACACCCTCGAGTTCGAAGTACTCGATTGGCAGTCGCAGTATCACGCCATACTGGGACGTCCAGCATTCGCACAATTCATGGCGATTCCGCACTATGCCTACCTCAAACTCAAAATGCCAGGATGCGCGGGCGTCATCACAGTCAATGGGAGCTTCACCAAATCAGATAAATGCGATCGCGATTTCCACAAAGTCTCCTACACCTTCGGAGCCGAGCAAGAACTCACAGAAATAGCCATGGCGACAGACAAAAGTATATTTCTGCTAGCAAGCCGAAGCGAGTCAAAAGAGTATGGGCGGGACTTCAGGATCGACAGCGACACGGTCACCCACCAGGTTCACCTGACAGACCCAGAAAAAACAGTCTGCGTGTATGCCCACCTCCCGGAAGAGCAAGCGACTTCCCTCATCGCTTTCCTCCGCGAAGAATGGGAAATCTTTGCCTGGTGCCCAGCCGACATGCCAGGAGTACCGCGCGAGTTCACGGACCACGCGCTGCGCATCAATCCAAACACTAAGCCAGTGAAGCAGGCGCTACGAAGATTCTCAGAACCCAAGCGCAGAGCAATCGGAGAGGTCAACCGATTACTCGACGCCCAATTCATCCGAGAGACGAAGAAAGCCACATGGATCACCAACCCTGTGTTGGTCCCCAATAAAGACACAGAGGTGCCGCGGATGTGCGTCGACTACGGGCCAGTCAACAAACACAACCCAAAGGATCATTTCCCCCTGCCAAGAATCGATCAGATAATCGACTCGACAGCAGGATGCTATCTACTGTCGTTCCTCGACGTCTACTCAGGATACAATCAGATCAGGATGAAGGAAGAAGACGAAGAGCATACATCATTCATCACCCCTTACGGCGTATTCTGCTACAGAACAATGCCCTTCGGACTGAAGAACGCCGGTGCCACATACCAGCGGATGATGCAAGCCTGCTTAAAAGAGCAAATCGGAAGAAACGTGCAGGTCTACGTGGACGACATCGTCATCAAAACCTACAGTGCAAACACGCTACTCGACAACCTGCGCGAGACCTTCGCAACACTGAACAAGTACAGAATCAAGCTCAACCCGAAGAAGTGCGCGTTCCGCGTCTGATACGTCCAAAACGTATCTATAATTTCTGCTTGCTCCATGCATGTTTTGTATGATATTGCTATGATCTAGATACACTTTCATACACTTTTGATCATATTTGGACTAACCTATTAACTCAGTGCACCACAGTGCCAGTTCCTGTTTTCTGCTATTTTTCTATTTCAGTTTTCCCCCTTATAAAAAGTGCTCCAAAAATTCGGGAAAAATCAGATAAAAAATCAGCGCAGAAGAACCTTCCAGAAGGACCTGAGTGGGGCCAGAGGGCCACCACCAGGGGCCCAGGCGCCCTGGTGGCGCGCCCTAGGGTCTGGCCGCGCCAGGGGGCCGCCTGGACCCCTGGTGGCCCCCCTGGCTGCCCCCCTTCGCCTATATAATCTCCGTGACGAGAAACCCTCAGAAGAACAACCCTTTTTAGCGATCTCGCCTCTGTTCCGCTGCCGCGCTTCCGAGATCGGGAGCACCAGCAGACCTCTTCCCGTCACCCTGCTGGAGGGAGGGCTGACCTCCGGGAGTCTCCTCTCCACCATGGATGCTTCCCGGATGTGCCGTGAGTAGTTTCCTTTGGACCATGGGTCCGTGATCAGTAGCTATGTGATGTTCTCCTCCCCTCCTTGTTCTTCATGGTTTAGACCTCGTGAGCTGCCCTACATGATCGAGGCACTTTTTTAATCTTTCTGCTGTTGCTATGCTGAGTTTGATGGGATCTGATGGATTATGAGATTATGTTCAGATTGTGATAGAGTAATATATTTGGTTCTTATCTTTTATATTTTTGTTCTTAAGTAATTCTTGCATGTTCTCCGTTGCTGTTTATTGCTTTGGCCAAGTAGTAGGTAGTAACCCCAACAGGGAACGTTATGCTCGATTGTGGGTTCATGCCCCCTGATGACACGCTTGAGTGACAGAAACACGAGTCTAGGGGATGTGCTGTTGCCACAAGGGGGAAAACAACGGTGCTTGTAACCGCGGTTGCAAGGATTGTTTACTTTACGCAAAGTGCTTTTTAATGCAGTTGTCTGTTGCTTTGGGTTTACACTTTGGGTGGGGCTCGCAACTTAATACCAGCGAGATGTTCTGGATAGATATCTCAAGGTGGATGATTAGTAGTAGATGCAGTTGGATTTCGGTCTACTTATTTTGGCGTTCTGCCCATGCTTTTGAGCCTCTTCCTTTCTTTTGTAGCATAGTTAGCATTGCGATGCGTTCATAATCCTGTCAATTGCCCTTCTGTAATTTGTTCACCTCGCATAGCAGTTTTATCGTCTTTTGGGAGAGAGACATCACTAATGAACATCACGTATCCCGGTCCATATCCTCATCACTGTTTCCACACTCATTTACTTTTCTGCTTTTACTTTCAGTTGCTATCATTATCCCTTGTGTTTGATCCTTTGTGAACAACAAGACCGGAGAGATTGACAACCTCTCTGAACTTCGTTGGGAACAAAGTTATTTGCGTCTGTGTGCAGGTCCGCATCAGTTGCGCCGCTGACACCTACTTATCATCTTCGGAGTCCTGCTGGAGACAAACCTTGGTATCTTTACTGAGGGAAATTTTCTGCTGTGCTACATCACACCTTCCTCTTGGGGTTTACCAACGAAGGGCGAGAAATCACTATCATCACCTGGCACATTAAGCAAAGAATTTCTGGCGCCGTTGCCGGGGACTCCGAGTGCTAAGATAGGGGAGTTGCACACTACCCTTTACCTTTGTTTTTTAGTCTTGTTAGTTTACCTTTCAGTTTTTATCTTTGTGTCTTATATCAAAAATCACAAAAAAATCTGCCACACTTGCTGCTGCTATGGGTTCCACTGAAAACACCAAGTTGTGTGACTTCACTTGTCACAACAACCAAGACTTTATCTACACCCCCATTGCCACACCTGCCACTTCAGCTACCTCTTATGAAATTAAACCTGCCTTGCTAAACCTTGTTATGAGGGATCAATTCTCTGGTGCTGAAGATGCTGCTGCTTTACACTTGAACAATTTTGTTGAATTATGTGATATGCAAAAGTATAAAGAAGTAGAAGGTGATATTGTTAAGCTCAAGCTCTTTCCTTTCTCTTTAAGGGGAGACGCTAAAATCTGGTTTCAATCTTTGCCTAGGAATAGCATAGATTCTTGGGATAAGTGCAAAGATGCTTTTATAGGGAAGTACTACCCACCTGCTAAAATTATCCAATTAAGGAGTAACATTATGAATTTTAAGCAATTGGATAATGAACACGTTGCCCAAGCTTGGGAACGAATGAAATCTCTTGTTAAGAAATGCCCTACACATGGTTTGACTACCTGGATGGTTATCCAGACTTTTTATGCAGGCTTGAATTTTACCTCGCGGAACCTGTTAGATTCGGCCGCGGGAGGAACCTTTATGTCAATTACACTTGGTGCTGCCACGAAGCTTCTCGATGAGATGATGACCAATTATTCCCAATGGCACACCGAACGCGCTCCAACAGGTAGGAAGGTAAACTCTGTCGAGGAAATTACCTCCCTCAATAAAAAAGTTGACTTAATTATGTCTCTACTTACCAAACAATCCTCTATTGATCCTCATGATGCCCCTTTAAATTCTTTGGTTTCCCAAGAACAAGTAGATGTGAACTTTATTGCTAGAAACAACTTCAACAACAATGCTTATAGGGGTAATTTTGCTAGCAATCCTAGACCGTTTCCATCCAACTATGGGAACAACAACACCTACCCTAGCAACAAGAACCCCTCTTCTGAATTGGAAAACATGCTTAGAGACTTTATCACTACCCAAAAAGCCTTCAACAAAAATGTAGAGGAGAAATTAGCTAAATTAGATAATCTCTCTTTGAAGGTAGAAAGCTTAGCCCTTGATATTGAGATGCTTAAAATTAGAACCTCTCCCCTTGAGGAAAATAAGGCCACTCCTATTAATGCTATCCAATTACAAATTAATGAAAATATTAGGATGATGGATAAACTTAAAGAAAGGTGGGCTAGAGAAAAAGAGGAAGAGGATAGAATTAAGAGCCTTCCTACACACCGCACAGTTGCCACTATCCAAATTGTTGAGGACACCCAAACTATTAGCACCCAATGCACTCCTAGTCCCGTTGGACCTATTAATGGTGATGCTAATACCTCAACCAAAGATGAAGAAACTCCTATGAACATAGAGGGTTTCAAACAAGTGAGCCTAGACGACACTGCTACCACCTTGGATAGTAGTGATATTGATTTTGATAGTTGCACCCTCTCAGAAGTTATTAGCTTGCTACACAAAACATCTAGAGACCCCCACACTAGCACACTTAATCTTGCCTTCACGGAGCATATCACAAATGCTCTCATCAAAGCTAGGGAGGAGAAGCTTAGAGTAGAAGCCTCCATACCTAGGAAGCTAGAAGATGGTTGGGACCCTATGATCAAAATTAAATTAAACAACTTCTCTTGCTATGCTTTATGTGATGTTGGATCTAGTACCTCCGTTATGCCCAAAAGAATATTTGATATGTTTGAATTGAAGCCCTTTGAGCCTTGTTCTTTTGGTGTTCGTTTTGTTGATTCTTCCGTAAAGAAACCTTTGGGGAAGATCGACGATGTTCTTATCATTGTCAATGACAACTAAGTTCCCGTTGATTTTATTGTTATGGATATAGAGTGTGAACCTTTGTGTCTAATTATTTTGGGACGTCCTTTTCTTAGCACCGTTGGTGCGGTTATTGACATGAAAGAGGGGAATATAAAATTCCAATTCCCATTCAAAAAGGGGATGGAACACTTCCCTAGAAATAAAACCAAGTTACCTTTTGAGTCCGTTACTCTGGCTAGTTATTCTCTTTCTCTTGATACAACTTGATCTTTTGCATCATGCCTAGCTTAAAGGCATAAAAGAAAGCGCTTTCGGGAGGCAGCCCGCAACGAATTTAGGTTTTACTTTTTACTTTTGTTGTGTCTTGATGTTTTTTACTACTGTAGAAACATCATTGTATCTTTATTTTTCAGCTTTGTGCCAAGTTATAGCCTCTTATGATAAGGGAAGCAAAAGTTGTGACATGCTGTCCAGAAAACAGATTCTGTCCCTTGACAGAAAAATTCATATCAAATCACCAGATCATCTTTTTGATCTGAATTTTTTTTGAAAGCGTGCTCTATACAATTGTGAAACTTTCGTATGTTCTTAGTTTTTTGATTTGAGTTGCAGAAGTGCCCCTAAAAAATTCTTTACTACCTGCTGGTCTGTTTTTCACAGATTCTGCCACGTTTTGCCTCTCTTCACTTTTGCAAACCTTAAGCTTGCTTTTTCTTTGCAAAAACCTTTTGGCACTCTTTAGAAACAGTAGCTCTTGAAGAATATCTTTATATCCAGTGGGGAAAATTATTTTACTAAGGGTACTAACCTCTCTAATCAGCTTATGATGAGTTGTGTATGAAGGGAGTTTTCAAGTGTGCGATGGAAGATGATGAAAGAAGATCCAGGAGTGTCAAGCGCTCAAGCTTGGGGATGCCCCCATGCATCCCCAATAAATATTCAAGGAGACTCAAGCGTCTAAGCTTGGGGCTGCCCTCGTGCATCCCCTTCTTCATCAACAATCATCAGTTCGTCCTTCGTCTCACTATATTTTTATCACTTCATGCGCTATGTGCTATGCTTGGAGCGTCTCACTCTTATGTTTTATTTTTAGTTTTCTTTAGATTTGCTTGCTGTTCATAACAAGTTATATCCCTTCTTACTTTGTGTGGGAGAGAAACACGCTCCACTTTCAAAATCTAGAACACATCATATGATTTTTCCTGCTTATCTTTTTGCTGTTGTGTGTTCTTTATCTTTTCGTAGCTACTGCCATGTTTAGTTTTAGTCTTAGTTTGTCTTTAGCAAGAGCCTTGGATTTTGTTTAGTCTGTCGCTGGAACTCTTTTTAGTTTTCATGTTTATCTTGTTAAAGAGAGTTGGTTGTTGCACTGAGTTGTGTCTTGTCTTGAAAGTAGGTAATTGAGGTTGCTATTTAATTCTAGTAGTAACTTGCAATAGTTTTGAGGTATTGTTGTGAGTAATGTTTGAACTTTTGGTGTCAAGAGCTCTAGCCTATTAGTGATAGGTGTCGTATTTTTGGCAATCCATGTTTATTTTCAAAACCTACAAAACTAGTTGAGAACTCTAGCTACTAGATGGATCACTAATCTTTGGAGGGATCGAATATTAGAGTACACTCACGTACCATGAGTCGAGGACGCGCAAGGATAACCAAACCCCCATACACTCCTCCTCGGGGTACTTGTCTCTTTGTGAAAATCCTTATTAGATTGAGAGTTACCGATAATAAGTGCATGAGTTCTTCGGACTAATGTAAGTATTGAAAGTTGACACTTCCACCTTCCCATATTTTGCTAGCCTCTCCCGTGCCGTGCATTGCCTTCTTCTCACTCCGAGAGTTGGTGTCCACCTTCGCCGGTACATCCAAACCCTTGGCATGATACGCTCTGTCATCATAAACCTCCTTATATCTTTCCTCAAAACATCCACCATACCTACCTATCAAGGCATTTCCATAGCCTTTCCGAGATATATTGCCATGCAACATCCACCTCTTCATGACTTGATCTTCATGTCATACATGTTCCTGCTACACTGGCAGCGACATACATTGCATACATCATGATAGTTACATCTTCTTTAAGATTTTGAGTACCTTGTAAAGTGTGAAAAATCTCCTTTACCTTCTTGTAAAATAGAGTGTTGCCCTTAAGTGAGGAAAAGATCCCAAAGTGGACACAATAAAAGATCCCAAAGAGGACAAATGAGAGTTAAATAGAAAGAGCCATTGAGGCCACAAAAAATACAAAAAAAGAAAAAAAAGAAAAAAAGAGAGAAAGGGGCAACACTACTATCCTTTTGAGAGATCCACACTAGTACTCCCTTTATATCCTTGTACTCCATAGAGATGATCATTATGCATATAGCTATGTGGGGACCTTCACACTATAGAACTTGGCTTGCATATTCCAAGGATGAGCCTCCTCAAACGAGCTCTAGTTTTTCATGAGAGAGCAAGTTAGATGCACCCCCACTAGTTCCATTAGAGAGCTTCCTAGCTCGTATATGCATCCGTTGCATGGCAATCCCTACTCCTCACATCATATCTATCATTTGGCATCTCTTGCCTATGATTGTCCTCATTGATGTGAGCCTTTCTCCTCCTTTTTGTCTTCCTCCTCCATACTCCTCTCTTTGCCATCCCAAGTGTCAACTCTCGTGCTTACGCTCATCCATTGCATGAGTGCTCAAAATATTGAAAAAGGAGTGGATCAAATTGACTTGTACCTGGCTAGTGGTCTGGGGACGAGTCAAGGTAAGATTCCAGAAAAATACCAAGTGTGAAACTTTAGTAGATTGAGTTCTCAACAAATAAATTGTTTTTCTCGTATTCCCTATCCCCCTTCTTGTACGCAAACACCATTTGGAGACATTCGAGTCACGGACAGCGAGAGCTCTTGCACCTAATATTCTTTTGTTACTTGTTTCAATGCTAATATAGAGTCTTGCATGTTATGATTTGAATTGAATCTCTAACCTTGATTGCTTTACTTTTCAAAGTTCTTATATGGTTGCTAGCATGTCACCACAGAAATTATGCTGTTATCATTTACCTACTCGAGGACGAGCAGGAATTAAGCTTGGGGCTGTTGATACGTCCAAAACGTATCTATAATTTCTGCTTGCTCCATGCATGTTTTGTGTGATATTGCTATGATCTAGATACACTTTCATACACTTTTGATCATATTTGGACTAACCTATTAACTCAGTGCACCACAGTGCTAGTTCCTGTTTTCTGCTGTTGTTCTATTTCAGTTTTCCCCCATATAAAAAGTGCTCCAAAAATTCGAGAAAATTCAGATAAAAATCAGCGTGAAGGAACCTTCCGGAAGAACCTGGGTGGGGCCAGAGGGACACCACCAAGGGCCCAGGCGCCCTGGTGGCGCGCCCTAGGGCTTGGCCGCGCCAGGGGGGCGCCTGGACCCCTGGTGGCCCCCCTGGCTGCCCCCCTTCGCCTATATATTCTCCGTCACGGGAAACTTCCGAGAACAGAACCCTTTTTCGCGATCTCTCCTCTGTTCCGCCGCCGCCGCGCTTCCGAGATCGGGAGCACCAGAAGACCTCTTCCCGGTACCCTGCCGTAGGGAGGGTTGATCTCCGGGAGTCTCCTCTCCACCATGGATGCTTCCCGGATGTCTTGTGAGTAGTTTTCCTTCGACCATGGGTCCGTGATCAGTAGATATGTGATGTTCTCCTCCCCTCTTTGTTCTTCATGGTTTAGACCTCGTGAGCTGCCCTACATGATCGAGGCACTTTTGTAATCTTTCTGCTATTTCTATGCTGAGTTTGATGGGATCTGATGGATTATGAGATTATGTTCAGATTGTGATTGAGTAATATATTTGGTTCTTATCTCTTATATTTTTGTTCCTAAGTATTTCTTGCATGTTCTCCGTTGCTGTTTATTGCTTTGGCCAAGTAGTAGGTAGTAACCCCAAGAGGGAACGCTATGCTCGATTGTGGGTTCATGCCCCCCCGATGACACGCTTGAGTGACAGAAACATGAGTCTAGGGGATGTGTTGTTGCCACAAGGGGAAAACAATGGTGCTTGTAACCGCGGTTACAAGGATTGTATACTTTACGCAAAGTGCTTTTTAATGCAGTTGTCTGTTGCTTTGGGTTTACACTTTGGGTGGGGCTCGCAACTTAATACCAGCGAGATGCTCTGGATAGATATCTCAAGGTGGATGATTAGTAGTAGATGCAGTTGGATTTCGGTCTATTTATTTTGGTGTACTGCCCGTGCTTTTGAGCCTCTTCCTTTCTTTTGTAGCATAGTTAGCATTGCGGTGCGTTCATAATCCTGTCAATTGCCCTTCTGTAATTTGTTCACCTCGCATAGCAGTTTTATCTTCTTTTGGGAGAGAGACATCACTAGTGAACATCACGTATCCCGGTCCATATCCTCATCACTGTTTACAAGCTCATTTACTTTTCTGCTTTTACTTTCAGTTGCTATCATTATCCCTTGCGTTTGATCCTTTGTGAATAACAAGACCGGAGAGATTGACAACCTCTCTGAACTTCGTTGGGAACAAAGTTATTTGTGTCTGTGTGCAGGTCCGCGTCAGTTGCGCCGCTGACACCTACTTATCATCTCCGGAGTCCTACTGGAGACAAACCTTGCTATCTTTACTGAGGGAAATTGCTGCTGTGCTACATCACGCCTTCCACTTGGGGCTCACCAACGAAGGGCGAGAAATCACTATCATTACCTTGCACATCACATGGTAAGCACAACACTCGTCGTCGAGCGCACAGAAGAAGGCAAGGTCCAGAGCATACAAAGGCCGATATACTACCTCAACATGCTCTTGACAAAATCCCAGCAGCGGTACCCGCACTACCATAATCTACTACTAGCCATCATCACGACCTCAATAAAGGTGTCGCACTACTTCGACGAACACCCTATCAAAATCATGAGCAGCGCGCCACTCGCGGACATCCTCAAAAACCCGTGAGCGACTGGGCGAGTCGCCGAGTGGAACATTGAGCTCATCCCGCGGGGCCTGCAATTCAAGCACCCAACATCAATCAAAGTGCAAGTACTCCCAGACTTTCTGGTCGAGTGGACGGAGGTCCAGACACCAGGCCCCCCGGACCTATCGAACTCATGGACAATGTTCTTCGATGGGTCAAAAAGACAGCAAGGAGCCGGAGAAGGAGTCGTTCTGGTCTCCCCCAAAGGAACCAAGCTCAAATACGTCCTCTAGATCAACTTCAGCCACGCCTCCAACAACGAAGCCGAATACGAGGCACTGCTCTATGGCATGCGCATGGCCAAAACATGCGGTGCCACTCGCCTCGTAATCTACGGAGACTCCAACCTCGTCGTCCAGCAGGCGATGAAATACTGCAATGCAGTAGCCGACAACATGGCGGCCTATCAGAAGCTCTACAACACGCTCGAAGGAAGTTTCGACGGCTGCGAGCTCAATTATATCCCCAGAACAAACAAAACATAAGTCGACGAACTCGCAAACATCGGCTCGACTCGAGGACCAGTACCACCCGGCGTCTTCCTCGAAAGCATCAGCCAGAGATCCATCAAAGAAAAAACAGCAGCACCTGAGGCAGCTGTAGATGACGACAACACAGAGCCAACACAGGTGGCATCAGCGAGTCCATCTGAAGGCAACATCAGCCAAGTGGTCCAACCTACAGATCCAACATCACTCGAAGGACCAGCGTGGAAAAAACCATTCCTCTGATTCCTAATCGAAGGCACGCTACCGCAAGACGTCTCAGAAGCTCATCGCATCAGCCGTCGATCCAAGGCATTCACAGTGATCAACAGACAGTTATACAAGCGCAGCATCACCCAGATACTCCAGAAGTGCATCGACCAAGAAGACGGCAAAACCCTACTGCTCGAAATCCATGAGGGCACCTGCGGGCACCACGCGAGCAGTCGAGTGCTCGTGTCCAAAGCATTCCGAGCAGGGTTTTATTGGACCACTGCGATGAAAAACGCAGAAGACATCATGCGGCGTTGCATTGCCTGTCAAAAATTAGCCAGCAGGCCACACGCTCTAGCCGCAGAACTAAAGACCATACCACTATCATGGCCGCTCACCACCTGGGGACTCGACATGGTAGGCCCGCTCAAGAAGTCATCAAAAGGAGGAAGAACACACCTGCTGGTAGCAGACGACAAGTTCAACAAGTGGATCGAAGCAGCGCCCATCACCAGCTCCACAGCCCTCATGACAGTGAATTTTATCAAATCAATCATCTTCAGGTTCGGGGTACCACACAACATCATCACGGACAACGGTACGAACTTCACAGCGGCAGAATTCCAGAACTTCTGCGAAGAACTGGGCATCAAAATCAACTACGCATCAGTCGCGCACCCGCAGTCCAACGGCCAGGTGGAAAAAGCAAATGGCCTAGTATGCGGAGGACTCAAAAAGCGGCTCCTTGCACCACTCGAGCAGGCCGTGGGCAACTGGGTAGAAGAACTCCCTGCGGTACTATGGAGCCTGCGCACCACCCAAAATACCGCAACCCAGTACACACCTTTCTTCATGGTGTACGGGTCGGAGGCAGTGCTACCACATGAACTCAAATTCGGGGCACCCCGGATCTCGGGGTACGAAGAAGAGGAAGCAGAAGAAGCACAACAAGATGACAAGGACACCGCAGACGAAGCAAGGGACACAACCCTAGCAAGGTCAGAGGGGTACCAGGACAAGCTGCGCACTTACCAAAGCAGCCGCCTGCGCACCAGAACCTTCAACAAAGGCGACCTTGTCCTACGGCTCATACAAGAGAAAGTCCACAAGCTTGCCCCCCAATGGGAAGGACCGTTCATAATCTCAGAATTCATAGGAGGAGGCGCCTATAGACTGAAGAACCCGAAGACTGACGAGGACGTGTGAAATCCACGTAGCGAACCTACGCCTGTTCTACCCATAGTATCCACCAGTCATGCTCATCTGGCAGCTCATGTAACCCTTCGACGCAATAAAATGATGTTGCCCAAGTACTACCACCTCAAAGAACTCGGGGGCTCGAGTACAACACTCCCCCCGAGAGACGCTATCGTCGCCCACGCGATCTCTACTTAAAGCACTCGGGGGCTCGAGTACAAAACTCCCCCCAAGAGACGCTATCGTCGCTCACGCGATCTCTACTTAAAGCACTCGTGGGCTCGAGTACAAAACTACTCCCGAGAGATGCTATCATCGCCCACGCGATCTCTACTTAAAGCACTCGGGGGATCGAGTACCGACTCCCCCTGAGAGACGCTATCGTCACTCACGCGATCTCTACTTAAAGCACTCGGGGGCTCGAGTACAAAACTCCCCCCGAGAGACGCTATCGTCGCCCACACGATCTCTACTTAAAGCACTCGGGGGCTCGATTACCGACTCCCCCTGAGAAACGCTATCATCGCTCACGCGATCTTTACTTAGAACCACTCGAGGGCTCGAGCACCATCTCCATCTGAGAGACGCTATCGTCGCTCACGCAGCCCGAAACCTAAAGGGTCCAAGCAAAAACCCCTGAAAGGCATCACCCGCTGAAAAACTGTCCGGAATCAAAGGGAAGACACGGCTACATGGAACACCAAGTACTGTGGAGAAATATGGATGGAGCGCAGGACACAGACAATCCTTTAGTCTTCACCTGATCGCCAACGATCACCTAAAGACTCGGGGGCTACTCCCATCGGGAGCGCTGCCGCGCACCCGGTAAAAGACAGAAATTAACGGAAGAACGACAAAGGAAACAAATCTCAGCCTACGTTCGACTCTATGACTTGAACGTAGCCTCGGGGGCTACTCCCATCGGGAGCGCTGTCGCGCACCCGATAGAACCCACAGTGCAAAGATTTAATGGACCCGAAGACTGCTCTCGTTTGCAAAGGACTCGAAGACAGATTCCATTACAAAGACTCAAGCACAGTTCACATTACAAGGACTCGAATATCATTCTCAGTACAAAAAAGACTCGAAGTACATTGGATAGAAGGAAACTCTGATTACTCGAAGGCAATCCTCATTACATGGAGAACTAACCTAGTTACAAATACACAAGCAGCTGACAAGACTACATCACCAATCACCCAAGAAATTATGACTTCTACATGTGTGCCCATGCTAGGGAGATTGGAGCCAATACGACGGGCATCATCACAAACAAAGGAGGAGTCGAAGTAGCCAGCTCATGATGTCAATGACATAACAAAAGGTGAAGCTCGACTTATTTGCAGGAGCACCAAAGCCGACGCTCCACCAGCTTCTTCTCCTGCTCTACCAGCTTCTTCTCCAGCTCCATTAGAGCTGCCGGCGAAGATGACGCCGCTGCCTCCAGTTCTACAAGGTCGCCTGGCGTGCCCGCTTGATCGATGGCTTGACATCGAGGTCCTCTCTAGAGCTGGAAGACACAACATCACCACCTGAAGAGTCGCTGGAGGAGGAAGCAGTTGAAGACGCAGGCGTAGGACTCCTCGACCTGTCGGAACCATCGCTGCTTGTCTCCTGCCAGTATGGATCCATGCGATTGCCGCTCGGGTAAAAAACCCCGGATGATAAGAGTGTCTTCGCCATCGAAACGGCAACAAAGAGTGTCACCATCACGCAAGTTCAGACGCCGAGAAAACAATTTCCAGCCAAATCCAAGGAAAATCAAGCCGGAACTGTCGGTCTCCAACTCAACATAAGAAGGAGGCCGAGAACAACCCTGAAGACGAAGAAGCAGGCCATCCAGACTACGCTCAGAAACAATGGCACCAAATGTAGAAGGAAGAAGAATGCGAGAAGTGTTCCGGCCACAGACGCGTAGGAGAAAGTCATAGCGCCAAAAACCCTCCTCTGAAGACGAGGAGGAAGGCATTGAAGGTGCACCACGACGGCCGCCACAAGAGGAGCGCGGAGTACGACCACCGCGGCCACGGCGAACACGGCCGCGACCAGTCATACCGACACCTCGCTTAGGTCCCATGAGAGGAGGAAGAGAAAGAGGAGCAAGATGAGCAGAGGTCGAACACTGCTGCTAGATAAAGAAGAAGGGTCTATTTATAACACAAACCCAAGGGCACGCAGAAGCCCAGAAGACGACAACAATTAATTCAAAGACCAAGCATGGCGGGCGATTCGAATTCCGAGACAAAGATGCCTTCACACGGGCGGCACTATGCGCTGGACGCGTCAAATCTCGCGCGTTTTCAATGCGCGCATCGATAACTCAACATGCGGCTGTAGTACGCTACAAAGGCCATCATTATGACCGGTCATGAAGACATGACGGTTCACAGACAGAGCATCTTTGAAGGTCCTCCAACAAGGAGATAGTTATCCTTACCAACAAGAGGAAAATTAAAGGAGCAGCGAACAGAAAATGCAGCCTGCAAGCACCATTTTTAAATGACTTAAATACATTTTTCAAATATATTTAACTCCTATCGGGAGCGTATCCACCCATGAGAGTTTCGGGTGCTCCCTCACCTAGAAGTAAAAAAACGTGCTCGAGTGATTACTCGCACACATGAGAGTTTCGGGTGCTCCCTCACCTAGAAGTAAAAAAACGTGCTCGAGTGATTACTCGCACCCATGAGAGATTCGGGTGCTCCCTCACCTAGAAGTAAAAACATGCCCGAGTGATTACTCGCACCCATGAGAGTTTCGGGTGCTCCCTCACCACGACACAAGATAAGCAGACTTGCAGTCGCCAGATCGAACAGTCCTAGAGTATCGGGTGCTCCCTCACCCCGAGAGCAAAGGCGATACTCGAGTGATTACTCGCATAACTCTAAGTACCCGAACACTCGAAGACCTCCCGAGCAAGTACTCCTCTACATTACTCCTCGCCCGAGCGCTCGGCAAAAGCTCCGCGAGTGACCGCTAAAACAGCTCACTTGATTGTTTATTCCAAGTGGGTGCATCACTAACTAGGCTCCACGCCTCATAAAAATACATATTCCTAGAACACGATAAACTGTGCCTAGATGCCACGCAAGCTTAGCGTGTAGGTAAGACCCCGCTGCGCAGATCGGCCGGGCTGGGACTTGCCGTAGAGCGATTTCACTCCCAACCTTTTCCATGCGCTTGCATGATAGAAAAAGCTGGGCGGACGCGCCTAGGCTACGAATTTTACTGGCAGCAATTGATCACTGTAAGACCTGCAGCGGCATGACTTTTGCTCGACACCAGTGTTCCAAGCTCATGTCGAGGGACGTGAGTTTGATTGGGCTACTGCGGTATTTTCCACTAGTGCAATTCACCAAGGCTCGACCAGTCGACTCCTTGGGCCCTTTCAGCTTAGCAATCCCTCGAAACAAGTTTTGTCATGGCCCTAGACTGCCAGCGACCCGCGGTTGAACCGTGCAAACATCAAAACGACGGAAGAATGGACTCTAGTCCCCGCGCGACTCTTCGAGTCCCCCAGGCACTCGGGGGCTACTGACCAGGGGGTGACCCCACGACTACTACGGATAGGCCAACCCGGTGTACCCGAAGACAGAAGGCCCACAAATATGCCGCCTGGGCCCAGCCTTGTCCCACTAGTGGCGTCGACGTAGGAGTCCGCGAGTCATAAGGAAGGTGCAAACTTGCCGTACGGTAAAAGATTAAGGGTTAGGAAACCTCATCTGTAATCCAGGACGGACTCCCCGAGACCTAGCCTAGTATATAAGGGCTAGGAGGGGAGACGTCGAGATCATCCAATACACAATCTGTAACCCTAGCCTTGTGCGCACTAGCCTTGGCTTTCCTGTAATCGCCATCTCCAAGCAATAATATCGAGCAGGAACGTATCCTCCTGTTAGCCGATGAGCTATCGTCCAACCTGTGCCTCTCATGACTAACCCAGGGTCCCTGACCATGGGATTTGCCGGGGTACATCCCCGTCATTCTGCGAAGAACTGGGCATCAAAATCAACTACGCATCAGTCGCGCACCCACAGTCCAACGGCCAGGTGGAAAAAGAAAATGGCCTAGTATGCGGAGGAATCAAAAAACGGCTCCTTGCACCACTTGAGTAGGCCGCAGGCAACTGGGTAGAAGAACTCCCTGCAGTACTATGGAGCCTGCGCACTACCCCAAATACTGCAACCCAGTACACACCTTTCTTCATGGTATACAGGGCGGAGGCAATACTACCACATCACCTCAATCTCGGGGCACCCCTGATCTCGGGGTATCAAGAAGAGGAAGCAGAAGAAGCACTACAAGATGACAAGGACACAACAGACGAAGCAAGAGACACAACCCTAGCAAAGTCAGAGGGGTACCAGGACAAGCTACGCACCTACCAAAGCAGCCGCCTGCGCACCAGAACCTTCAACAAAGGTGACCTTGTCCTACGGCTCATACAAGAGAAAGTCCACAAGCTTGCCCCCAATGGGAAGGACCGTTCATAATTTCAGAAGTCATAGGAGGAGGCTCCTATAGACTGAAGAACCCGAAGACTGACGAGGAAGTGGGAAATCCATGGAACGCAGCGAACCTACGCCTGCTCTACCCATAGTCTCCACCAGTCATGCTCAAACTGGCAACTCATGTAACCGTTCGACGCAATAAAATGATGTTGCCCAAATACTACCACCCCAAAGCACTCGGGGGCTCGAGTACAAACTCCCCCCGAGAGACGCTATCGTCGCTCACGCGATCATTACCCAAAGCACTCAGGGGCTCGAGTACAAACTCCCCCGAGAGACGCTATCGTCGCTCACACGATCTTTACCCAAAGCACCCGGGGGCTCGAGTACAAACTGCCCCCGAGAGACGCTATCGTTGCTCACGCCATCTTTACCCAAAGCACTCGGGGGATCGAGTACAAACTCCCCCCGAGAGACGCTATCGTCGCTCACACGATCATTACCCAAAGCACTCGGGGGCTCGAGTGCAAACTCCCCCCGATAGACGCTATCGTCGCTCACGCGATCTTTACCCAAAGCACTCGGGGGCTCGAGTACAAACTCCCCCCAAGAGACGCTATCGTCGCTCACGCGACCTTTACTTAAAGCACTCGAGGGCTCAACTCCCCCCGAGAGACGCCATCATCGCTCGCGCGATCTTGACCTCAAAGGCCTGGGGACTCGAGCACACCTCCCCCGGAGAAACACTACCATCTCCCGCGCAGCCCGTAACTTAAGGGTCCAAGAAAAAAAAACCCGACAAGCGCCACTTGCGAAAAAACGTTTGAAATCAAAGAGAAGACACGACTACAACCAGGTGGAACACCAAGTACTTTGGAGAAATATGGATGAAGCACAGGACACAGACAATCCTTTAGTCTTCACCTGATCGCCAACGATCACCTAAAGACTCGGGGCTACTCCCATCGGAAGCGTTGTCGCGCACCCGATAAAAGATGGAAATTAACGGAAGAACGACAAAGGAAACAAATCTCAGCCTACGTTCGACTCTCCGACTCGAACGTAGCCTCGGGGGCTACTCGCATCGGGAGCACTGTCGCGCACCTGATAGAATCCACAGTACAAGGGCTTGATGGACTCGAAGACAACTCTCGTTGAAAGAATTCACAAACAACTCATACAACAAGGACTCAAAGACAGGTCACATTGCAAAGGACTCGAACACATTACAAGACCCGAGTACATTGGATAGAAGGAAACTCTCATTACTCGAAGACAATCCTCATTACATGGAGATCTAACCTAGTTACAAAGACACAAGCAGCCGACAAAGACTATAACACCAATCACCCAAGGAATTATGACTTCTACATGTGTGACCATGCTGGGATGATTGGCGCCAATACAACGAACATCATCACAGACAAAGGAGGAGTCGAAGCGGCCAGCTCATGATGTCAATGACATAATAAAAGGTGAAGCTCGACTTATTTGCGGAGCACCGAAGCTGATGCTCCACCAGCTTCTTCTCCAGCTCCACCAGCTTCTTCTCCAGCTCCACTCGAGTTGCCGGCGAAGATGACGCCGCTGCCTCCAGTTCTACAAGGTCGCCTGGCGTGCCCGCTTGATCAATGGCTTGACATCGAGGTCCTCTCTAGAGTTGGAGGACAGAGCATCACCACCCGAGGAGTCGCCAGAGGATGAAGCCGTTGAAGATATGGGCGTGGGACTCCCTGACCTGCCATAATTGTTGCTGCTTGCCTCCTGCCATGACGGTTCCATGCGATTGCCGCTCGGGTCAAAAGCGCGGATGGTGAGAGTATTTTCGCAATCAAAACGGCAACAAAGAGTATCATCATCACACAAGTTCAAACGCCGGGAAAACGACTTCCAGCTAAAACCAAGGAAAATCAAGCGGGAACTGTCGGTCTCCAATTCAACATAAGAAGGAGGCCGAGAGCACCCCTGAAGACGAAGAAGCAGGCCATCCAGGCTACGCTCAGAAACAATGGCAGCAAATGCAGAAGGAAGAAGAATGCGAGCAACGTTCCGGCCACGGACGCGTAGGAGAAAGTCGTATCACCAAACACCCTCCTCTGAGGAAGAGGAGGAAGGCATCAACGCTGCACCACGTTGGCCACTGCGAGAAGAGGGCGGAGTACGACCACCGCGTCCACGGCGAACCCAGCCGCGGCCAGTCATACCTGCACCTCACTTTGGCCCCATGAGAAGATTAAGAAGAGGAGAAAGATGGGCAGAGGACGAACATTGCTGCTAGATGAAAAAGAGGGGTCTATTTGTAGTGCAAACCCAAGGGCACGTAGAAGCCCAGACAACGACAACAATTAATTCAAAGACCGAGCATGCCGGGCGATTCGAACTCCGAGACAAAGATGCCTTCACACGGGCGGCACTGTGCGCTGGAGGCGTCAAATCTCGCGCGTTTTCAATGCGCGCATCGGTAGCTCAACAGGCGGCTGCATCACGCCACAAAAGCCATCATTATGACCGGTCATGAAGACATGATGGTTCGCAGACAGGGCATCTTTGACGGTCATTCGACAAGGAGATCGTTATCCTTATCAAGAATAGATAAATCAAAGTGGCAACACAAAAGAAAGTGCAGCTGGCAAGGACCGTCTTTCGTTGATTCAAATACATTTTTCAAATATATTTAACTCCCATCGGGAGCGTATCCACCCATGAGAGTCTCAGGTGCTCCCTCACCTAGAAGAAAAGACGTGCTCGAGTGATTACTCGCACTCATGAGAGTCTCAGGTGCTCCCTCACCTAGAAGAAAAGACGTGCTCGAGTGATTACTCGCACCCATGAGAGTTTCGGGTGCTCCCTCACCACGACACAAGATAAGTAGACCTGCGCTCGCCAGATCGTATGGGCCCAGAGTATCGGGGTGCTCCCTCACCCCGAGAGCGAAGGCGATACTCGAGTGATCACTCGCAAAACTGTGAGTACCCGAGCACTCGAAGACCTCCCGAGCAAGTACTCCTCTACATTACTCCTCGCCCGAGCGCTGGACAAAGCTCCGCGAGTGACCGCTAAAACAGCTCACTTGATTGTTTATTCCAAGTGGTGCATTACTAACTAGGCTCCGTGCCTCGATAAAAAAAACATATTCCTGGAACACGATACACTGTGACCAGATGCCACACAAGCTTAGCGTGTTGGTAAGACCCCGCTGCGCAGATCGGCTGGGCTAGGACTTGCTGCAGAGCGATTTCACTCCCAATCTTTTCCATGCGCTTGCATGATAAAAAAAGCCGGGCGGACGCGCCTAGGCTACAAACTTTACTGGCGGGAATTGATCACTGTAAAACCTGCAGCGGCATGACTTTTGCTCGACACCAGTGTTACAAGCTCATGTCGAGGGACGTGAGTTTGATTGGGCTACTGCGGTATTTGCCACTAGTGCAATTCACCAAGGCTCGACCAGTCGACTCCTTGGGCCCTTTCAGCTTAGCATTCCCTCGAAACGGGTTTTGTCATGTCCCTAGACTGCCAGCGACCCGTGGTTGAACCGTGCATACATTGAAACGAAGCAAGAATGGACTCGAGTCCCTGCGCAACTCTTCGAGTCCCCCAGGCACTCGGGAGGCTACTGACGAGGGGGTGACCCCACGACTCCTATGGATGGGCCTACCCGGTGTACCCGAAGATAGAAGGCCCACAAAGATGCCGTCTGGGCCCAGCCTTGGACCACTAGTGGCACCGACGTAGGAGTCCGCGACTCGTAAGGAAGGTGCAAACCTGTCGTGCGGTACAAGATCAGGGTTAGGAAATACTATCTGTAATCTAGGACAGACTCCCCGAAACCTAGCCTAGTATATAAAGGCTAGAAGGGGAGGCGTCAAGGAGGACCAACACGCAATCTGTAACCCTAGCCTTGTGCGCACTAGCCTTGGCCTTCTTGTAATCGCCATCTGCAACCAATAATATCGAGCAGGAACGTCTCCTCCTGTTAGCCGACGAGCTACCGTCCAACCTGTGCCTCTCATGACTAACCCAGGGTCCCTGACCATGGGATTTGCCGGGGTTGATCCCCGTCAGCGGTCCAGTGGGCGGAACGACGCGGGGAAGGTGCGGCGCTGCGGCGCCGTGCGAACGGTCGTCAGGGCGGCGAAGCTCCAGTGCGCGGGGAGCGCGGCGAGGCTGTCCACGGGCGAGCGCTCGAGGTGGCCAGCGCGGGACGGCCGCAGGGTACGAGCGCGCGCGAGAGGCTCCACGGCGAGCGAGCGCAGCTCCTGGGCATCTTCCGGTGGCGCAGCTCAGGGTGGACGATGGCCATGGCAGTGAGGCGGCGCGACGGCTTCGGTCATGGGGGAACCGACAAGGGAGAGAGGGGAGGAGTGAGGGGGGCTAGGGTTCCAGGGGGCTCCTGGGGTTGCCCTTATCCTCTCCAGGGACCCTGTAGCGGCGCAGGGGAGCCGGCTGCAGTGGCGCTATCCATGGCCATGGCGACAACGGCCATGGGGTGAACAGGGAAGGGGGTAGGTGGGGTTGGGCTGGGTTACGGGGGTTTTGGGCTGGCTTCGGGCCACAATGGAGAGGGAGCCCTGACCAGAGAAGTAGCTAGGTTTCCATTCTCTCTTCCTTTTCTTTTCTTTTCTGTTTTAATTTGTTTTAGCTTCAATTGCTTTTAGAAAAATGTGGAAACTGTCCCAATATTGTGGATACAATATATAACATGGCTACAAAAAGTTTGGGTCACAACTAAATTCTTTTTAATACTAAATAAAATGGCAAGGGTTAACTAGGGCTCTTTAGCTACCGTTTTATTTATTTAGCTATCAAATGATTTTTGCCAAAGGTTAATCTTGTTCCTATATTTGTGCTGCACATTATAAAAGTGCCACAAGAAGTTTGGGGTTTTTATAAAATATTTTTCTATTTGTTTTTGAGCTGCAACTGATAAAAAGAGACTTTTGGCTGCTGCTTTGATTTGATTAAAATAGTAAAACATTTTAATAAACTTCTATTCCACTTTTAATATGACCTACTTATTATTTGGCATTTATCAAAATTGGTTGTACAATTTTTGGTCAAGGTTTATTTCCACATAGATTTGGAATTTTTATCTGGGTTGGATTTGAACAAGCCATGATCAAGGGTGATCATCCATGCTTAACCACATTGACTTGGCAACAGTAAAAGTGATTACTGTAGTGTGACACCCGGGGTGTTACAAATCTCCCCCACTACAAAGAATTCTCGTCCCGAGAATTAAAAGGTAGTGAAAGGGGTAAAGCTTTGGTTTCGTATTATAAGAAATCTCTTGGGTCTTGTTGTCCTTTTCGAAAAATTAATCCTTCTCGTTGAAGTCTTCATTTCTCTTGTGTCGGGGCATCTCAACGTGTTGACATCCTTCCATCGGGGCTTCATCGTACCTACGGATAGGCTATGAGGGGACGCTTAGGGGGTCGAATCGACATAAGGTTGATCAACCGGGGCATTCCGAGGGAATGAGGTACAAAGTATCCCTTGAGTTTAAACTCAGGAAAACACAACGAGGGAAACAAAAGAAGATATAAGAAGTTTCAAGCGGATAGGCATGCATTCGATGGCGATGACGGATGATGAAAGGTGGTCCAGAGTATCGGGCATAAGAACTGAGTCCGATATCGGACTGAATATCACAATGTAGGTGACTTGTGAATTGCCTACGAGGTCAAGCAAGAGGAATAACCTCGAGAACAGAAAGGTACAAGAGAATCAGGTTTCGATCCTGTGGAACTGTGGATTATGGGCCCACATTGAATAAGAAGGGTGGTGACAAACAATGCGATCAAGTTGCAAGGTAAGTCAGAGAACAACTTGTTAGTTATGTTGGCAACAACGTCGGTACCAAGGGCGAGGGACAAAGAGAACCGTGTTCCTTCTCGTTAAGACGAGGCGGACCAGTAGGCAAAGTTCTCGTCCATCGGTGGTTATCGAAATGTTATCAACAATAGTAACAGGTGGTATGGACAGAGTAGTGCACCGAAGTGTTTACATAAGCAGGGGATTATCACTGCTCAGACAAGATACGTTACAAGAAAAGTTAAACAGACCAATGAAAGGGAAGATGTGATTATCCGAATAATCAGAACAATGGAAGGGAAAATGTAATGATACACAAGTATCACGTGTGTATCTTTCCCAAGGGAAAGCAGAGCATTATATACATGACCAAGTTTGTATTATAAGGGAGTCAAAGGAGGTTGTCGATGATAACACAAATCATCGAGGGGCAAGGATGGTATTTCACATGATGAATCCAATTAACACTTGGTAGAAGCCGAGATGTCGATGATGACCATGACACATCATGTTAAAAGGTTTCAATAAAATACAATCGAACAATGACGACATCAATTAAACGGAATGGTGAAGAAAAAGTATTCGGTGTTCTCGGTTGACAACAACCCAGAACCCATAGAGTGGTTACGACAGGGAAAAGTATTGTTCCATCAAAATTCATTAGATGTAGTGCAAAGGCATGATATCCTCGAGATACCAGGGGTAATACTCGAAGGTAGAATGGTGGATCATAGGGGTAGAAGAATTTACACCAAGGGGTTAATTATCTTTACGAGAAGCTTTCATGATAAGTTCTACATAGTATTCATTTGCATGAACACAAAGGTTCATGGTCGACTCCCACTTCTTCAATGCATAACCTTTCACTCACTTCTCGCTCACACGAAGGTCGTAGGATTGCACGCTCATCTGACGGAAGGCCAGTAGAGTATAACAACATAAAATTTGGGTTCATACAGATTAGGGGAAGCATAGGGTTAACCCATCGGGGCATTTTGAAACCCATACACCAAACATCGTAAGCGAGGGATACCAGTTCGAAAGCAGAAGGCTGACGACACCGAGTAGATGATATCATTCGCCAGAGGCATCTGATATCAGGGAAAATTCATGAATGACTTAGGGCACAAGGGGACGGTAGGTAGTAATCCACCAAAAGGTCAGGTGGGGTACAGAGAGTCTGGTGTGAGTATCGGTACTCAACCATAAGGAAAAAAAATGCAAAAGCATTGGAGATAGAACATCAGAATAATTCAATGCTTAAGTACAAAAGAATTTTGACTTCCATATCGGTGTATCAGATTCAGATACATCGGTCAAACATGAATAAGTTGAATAGAAGCTTGAAGGTTAATCAATTAAGGTTTGATTTACCGAGAACCAGCTCATGTCTGGAATGACGTCTGAGCCAGAAGAATGGATTCATAGGGTTAACCGATGACTGCGTGCATTTGCACACACGATGATTCAACAGATCATAATGGCAATGCCAAGGGAGGGCATCGAAGACCACAAGACAAATGGGATTAACCATAGTGCGAGCAGGCAAGAAGAATCTCCAAAGCAGTAGGCTGTGGAGGAGTGGCGCGAGATCAGATAGTATTTCAAAGTATTTTGAGATTCACAGGAACAACTTACTATGGACGGATCCTCGGTAAATGTGAGGAATTATCCGCATGGTGAAAAGAAGCTGCAAGGCAGTAGGCTCAAAGGTTTCCAGAAACAACGGAAAGTATTCCGATGCACCTTGTGAGCACAAGAGCAACTGGGATTGAATGGATGCAAGAAAGGTGTATGTGGTTATACATACGAACTTATCGGTGGCAGAAAATTGTAAAGGTGATCGACACAGATGGTCTCGGGAATTTTATCGAAGAGTAATCTCCGGAATCTTCTCGTGAAGCAAGCGATCATATGTAATGAGGGGCTCTCCGAGAGGAAGTAGTCACGAGAACCTAACTTCAGAGTTAGCAAAATCTTTAACCCGAAAGAGAAGAGAGATCAGAGTCCCAGGGTTAGGGTACGGAGAAAAAGGATCCTAATACCACCGAGTTTGCGATGTGGGCCGATAAGCCACACGACACTATTAGTAAAGTAGTTTTGCAAAGACTAGACTCGACTTCGACCAAGGAGTTGGAAAGGGATTACCTACAGGCAGTCAGCTTTGATACCAACTTGTGATGCCCCCAAAATCAGACCGTGTACAGTAATCATACATGCAAGGTACACGACCAAGATTAGGGACTCACGGTGAGATATCACAACACAACTCTACAAATAAAATAATACAAGCTGTTTAATACAAGCCAGGGGCCACGACGGCTCGAATACAACAGCTCGAAAGCACAAGGTTAGCGGAAGAAATAGTATCTAAGTACAGACACCAGAATACAAGGTTGCCTGAAGAAGGCTAGCACAAATAACAATAGATCGAAAGGCGAGGCCTCCTGCCTGGGAACCTTTAAACTACTCCTGGTGAACGGGTAACTCGACGTCGTAGAAGGCATCGGGGATCTTCATGTTGCGGTGGTCGACATCGAGGATCTCCTGCTCATGGACTCCAAGGCTACAACGTCGACTGCAGCGGCCGATCAGGCAAAACGAAAAGGGGGAAAATAAAGCAAGGGTGAGTATCTAGCATACCCGTGAGTCTTACGTCCGCTACAATGCATTTATGCATTTATATCAAATGGAAAGGGGAGGCTGTATATAGTGGATTGCAAGGTAGAAATCAGAATAAGGTTAAGAAGCTAGGCCTATCGAAGACTAGCATCTTCCGACGAGTCTTGCAACATGAGAAGAGAATAGCCAACAGTTCATATAAAGCATAAAGTAACAATGTAACAGAAGTTGCTGCAGCATTGTATAATATAAGTTGTAATGATTAATAATAATAATGCCTCCGAGTTCCCCTCCTCGACTTCCCGGCGAGGAAGAAAACCCGGAACCATACAATTTAATGTAGTAGTTTGTACTGGTAAGATCCAGCTTCAGCATAAAGCGTCCTGTTACCGTGGACACGACTATTCGAATAGATTAAACTCCCTGCAGGGGTGCATTACTGTTCAGCCTGCACGCTCGAATCTTTAGGGTGGCGGGCACCTTGTTAGGGAACGCTCCACCAAAGCTATCCGACACGCCGCATCCCATCCTAGGCTCAACAGAGAGGTCATCCGCCGGACTATATCCTATGCGATCAGGGGTCTAGGAACCCTCACCTTCACGCTACTGCATGGTGCATGGCTGGCCGGTGAAGCAACAGCAAGTCCAAATACACTATCCGGACGAAGAAGACACAACTTCCCAGCGCAGGCCGCGGTACTGCTGACGTCTGAAGAGCTTTCAGACAAACTACGACGCAGGGGAGCCCATGACTCCTTATCCCACATGAAGGTAGTGCGTACATGCCTTTACGGACTCTCAAGTCATCCACTGAACCATTTAGCATTTTAATATTATCTCGCAGACAATCGTTATCGCTGTCTGACTAACAACACAACGGACAACAAACAGCAACAAGGACCACCAGTAACGTCGGGGCCTGCCCTATCGTCCTGTCAAAGCACGCTGTTACCAACAAGGTGAACCGTCTCCTTACCTTGTCTCGCGTGTGCTCTTGGTAGAGCTCGACTTTTCGTGGTTTGGTAACTCTCGCGAGATACGAGCAGGGGCCAAGCACGCCAGTGACGTCAGTCATACCCTCACTGTCGTTCCCGACGCAATATACCGCTCGCGGGCACCGTTGGGTCGCCCGACTCTTACCTTTAAGGACACCAGTTGATTCGAGTGCCTACCATCAAGTGAAACCAGGAGGAATCACCCTCGATGGTAAGAGGTTCGACAGAGACATCAATGGAATGAACTAAAGAGGTAAACTCGTATCATCCCGATGATGCTACGCTACTGAGCCGACGAGAGTGAAATACGAGTCCATTCCACTCGTAAGTCAAACTCGAAGAGACTCGGCAGAGTCTCGCCGTTGTAGATTCCCTAGGGCGTCTGCGTTGATCCGTACCTATTGCAGTTATACTATTTTGTAATCCGTGTTCACTCACCAGAGTGATCACGGCCCGCTATTCTAAACCTAGCTAACAATGCACAGGGTTTACTGCTGAATATTATATATATATTTATAACGCAACATAGGATAAAGGAAGGTACATCAAAGGGCGACAACAACATGCTATGAAATTGAATAGGACTGTAACGTAGCAGCAGCATCATATGCCTAGTGAAAGAAATGTACGGAAAAGGTATGCGATATCTGGGGAAGGAAAATGACTCTGCTTGCCTGGAAGCTCGGTAGTAGGGGTACGATCATCGACGAAGTAGTCGTACTCGGTGGTGTCATCGGTGGCAGCAACGGGGTCTATCGAAGAATAAGGGGGGGACAGTAAATACAGATAATAATAGCAATACAGATGTAAGACACATAAGATACAAAGCAACGGGGCTCTAACGCAGTGTTCGGTGATTTTCTCGGAGCAGGAATTTATCCGGGGATGAATCATCGGTACCGGTTGATTACCGGACAGATGATCCAGAGGGGAAGGTTCCATGTCTGCAGTGTTAGAGAAATCTGATAGACATGTGAGTAGTGCATCCGTGCTCGGTGATCCATTCTGAACAACTTTCATGTTCAGAACATTTTCATCTGGCAAGTTTTACCGGCTCCGGTCGTTTGACAAACAGATGAACCGGAGGGGAAGTGTTCCGTGTTCGGTATGTTAGAGGGGTGCGGTGGGTATACGGGTAGCATATTCTTGTTCATTGTATTTCTCTGAGCAACTTTCATGTATAAAGTTTTTAATCCGAGTTACGGTTTAAAAGATATTAAATTTCAAAGTTTTATTCATTTTAAACAATTTCTGGATTTCTTTTATTATTTAAATACAACATTATCCATAAGGGGTTGACTGGTCAAACAGACCAGTGGGTCCTATCTGTCATATACAACAACAGTATAAATCATTTTATTGAATTAAACTGGCACATGGACCCACATGTCATACCCACAGATTTAATTAACAATTATAATTTAATTTAAAATGGCCTTGGGCCCACATGGCATAGGCCCACATTTTTAATAGCATGTTGATTTTAATTTAAAATGGGTGGGGTCTAGTAGTCATACACAAGGGGGGGGGGGGTTACAACCTAATTACAGATTAGGCTAATCTAATTAGGGGGGGTCCATGTCAGTGGACAAACCACCGGGCATCAAGGCTTGCCGCCGGCAACCGCACCACGGCGGCGAGGTCGTTTCGGACAGAGAGGCACGGCAAGGTGGGGAGCTTGATGAGGGGGGGGTGCGGGGGTAGGGGCGCAGAGCGTGGTGGGGGCGTGGCTACGGGGCCGGCCGCGTGGGCACGTCCACGCCATGGCGAGCGCGGGCTATGGAGATTGGGTGAGACGGGGTGGAAGAGGGGAGGGAGTGGCGCGCTCACAGGGGGAAGTAGGGTCGGCCGGAGCTCGGGGAGACGGCGGTCCAGTGGGCGCATGATACGTCCAAAACGTACCTATAATTTCTGCTTGCTCCATGCTTCTTTTGTGTGATATAGCTATGAAAGCGCAAGGCATTGTTTCATCACAATCCATAAGATGTAGTGCAAAGGCATGAAAACCTTGAGATATCAGGGGTAATACTCGATGGTAGAATGGCGGATCATAGGTGTAGAAGAATTTACGCCAAGGGGGTTAATTATCTTTACGAGAAGCTTTCATGATAAGTTCTACATAGTATCGATGGGCATGAACACAAAGGATCAGGGTCGACTCCCACTTCTTCAATGTATAACCTTTCATTCACTTCTCGCTGTCGATGAATTTATAGCGTTCAAAATTTTATCTGGCATAACACCAGTAGAGTATGACCCATATAAAATTTGGGTTCATACGGATTAGGGGAAGCATAGGGTTAACCCATCGGGCATTTTGAAACCCATACAACAAATATCATAAGCAAGGGATACAAGTTCGAAAGCAGAAGGCTGACGACACTGAGTAGATGATATCATTCGCCAGAGGCATCTGATATCCGGGAAAATTCATGAATGACTTAGGTCACAAGGGTACGGTAGGTAGTAATCCACCAAAAAGGTCATGCGGCGTACAGAGAGTCTGGTGTGAGTATCGGTACTCAACCATAAGAAGAAAAGAATGCCAAAGCATTGGAGATAGAAGCATCGGAATAATTAGATGCTTAAGTACAAAGGAATTATGACTTCCAAAAGACGGACAATTAAGGAAGGTTTTACTCACCGAGATCCAGCTCATGTCCGGAATGACGTCTGAGCGAGAAGAATGGATTCGTAGGGATCAACTGATGATTGCGTGCACTAGCACACACGATAATTCAACAGATCAGAATGGCAATGCCAAGGGAGGTCATCAGAGACCACCAGACAAACGGGACTAATCATAGTGCAAGCAGGCAAGAAGAATCTCCAAAGCAGTAGGCTGCCGAGGATTGTCGCGAGATCGAGTAGCATTTCAAGTATTTTTGGAATGACAGGAACCACTTAGGATGAACGGATCCTCGTTAAATGTGAGGAATTATCCGCAGGGTGAAAATAAGCTGCAAGGCAGTAGGCTCAAAGAATTCCCGAAACAACGGAAAGTATTACGATGCATCTTGTGAACACAAGAGCAACTGGGATTGAATGGATAAACGAAAGGTGTATGTGGTTATACATACAGACTTATCGGTGGTAGGGAATTGTCAAGGTATCGGCACATATGGTCTCGGGAATTTTATCTGAGAGTAATCTTCAAAATCTTCTTGTGAAGCAAGCGATCATGTGTAATGAGGGGCTCTCGGGGAGGAAGGATTCACGAGAACCTAATGTCAGAGTTAGCAAAATCTTTAACCCGAAAGAGAAGAGAGATCAGAGTCCCAGAGTAAATTTGAGAAGAAAAAGATCCTTATACCACCCAGTTTGCGATGTGGGCAGATAAGCCACACGACACTGTTAGTAAAGTAGTTTTGCAACGACTAGACTCGACTTCGACCAAGGAGTTGGAAGGGGGTGTCCTATAGGCAGTCGGCTCTGATACCAACTTGTGACGCCCCCAAAATCAGACCGTGTACAGTAATCATACACGCAAGGTACACGATCGAGATTAGGGACTCACGGTGGGATATCACAAAACAACTCTACAAATAAAAATAATACAAGCTGTTTAATACAAGCCAGGGGCCACGAGGGCTCGAATACAACAGCTCGAGAGCACAAATTTAGCGGAAGCAATAGTGTCTGAGTACAGACACAAGAATACAAGGTTGCCTTAAGAAGGCTAGGACAAATAACAACAGATCGAAAAGGCGAGGCCTCCTGCCTGGGAACCTCCAAACTACTCCTGGTCCTGGTCAGCGGGGGTCTCGACGTAGTAGTATCCGCCTCTGGGGTACTCCTGCTCCTGGACTCCAATGTCGACTGCAGCGGCCGATCAGGCAAAACAAAAGGGGGAAATAAAGCAAAGGTGAGTATCTAGCATACCCGCGAGTCTTACGTCCGCTACTAAGCATTATGCATTGTATCAATGGAAAGGGGAGGCTGTATATATAGTGGACTGCAAGATAGAAATCAGAATAAGGGTAAGAAGATGGGCCTATCGAAGACTAGCATCTTCTGACGTGTCTTGTAGCATGAGAAGAGAAACAGTCAACAGTTCATATAACGCATAAAGTAACAACGAAGCAGAAGTTGCTGCAACATTGTATAATATAAGTTGTAATGATTAATAATAATAATAATGCCTCCGAGTTCCCTTCCTCGACTCCCTGCGAGGAAGAAGACTCGGAACCATACAGTTTAATAGTAATAGTTTCTAGTGGTAAGATCCAGCTTTAGCATAAAGCGTCCTGTTACCGTGGACACGGCTATTCGAATAGATTAATCTTCCCTGCAGGGGTGCACTGGCGTGACTCTACGACGCTCGGATCTCCAGGGTGGCGGGAACCTTGTTAGGGAACGCTCCACCAAAGTTATCCGACACAAAGTAGCCCATCCTTCGGCAATCAACAGAGAGGTCATCCGCCGGACTATATCCTATGTACGCCGTGCTTTGGACCCTAACCCGAACGTACTCCTGCACGGTGCGTGACTAGCCGGTGAATTAAAATCAAAGCAAATATAAATACACCGCTCGAGCAAGAGAAGACAACACCACTTCCCGGCAATCAGCCCGCGGTACTGCTGACGTCTGAAGACCCTCGAACGAGACTACGATGCAGGGGAGCCCACACTCCTCGTCCCACGTGTAGGTAGTGCGTACAAGCCAAAAGGCTACTCAAGACATCCGCCGAACCATTTAGCATTTTAATTAACCTGCGTGGCAACCGTTATCGTTGCCTCGACTTAACTGACCCGCGGTCAACGACAGCAGTCAAGACCACCAGTACATCGGTGCCTGCCCTGTCGTCCCACCAAGTCACTGCGGTTACCAACAAGGTGAACCGTCTCCTTACCTTGTCTCGCGTGTGCTCTTGGTAGAGCTCGACTTTCGTGGTTTGGTAACTCTCGCGAGATACGAGCAGGGGCCAAGCACGCCAGTAACGCCAGTCGTACCCTCCCTGTCGTTCCCGACAATATACCGCTCGCGGGCACCGTTGGGTCGCCCGACTTCTTACCTTTAAGGACAACCGTTGCTTAGGTACCTAGAGCGGCTATACCGAGTCAGCAACGAGTGGAGGTACGAGGATTACTCCTCGATAGCTCACACTTGATGGTGGCTCGGCAGAGCCGAGCTTGGGGGCCTTAGGCGGTGTCTGCATTGTACCGTACCTGTTACAGTTGTATATATTGTATTCGTGTTCACTCCCCTGAGTGGTCACGGCCCGCTATCTAATCCTAACTAACAATGCGCAGGGCTCACTGCTGAATAATGCATAATTATAATAGGCAGCATAGGATAAAGGAGGTACATCAAGGGGCGACAAAAACAGGCTATGCAATTGAATAGGATTGTAACGTAGCAGCAGCAGTAACAATGCCTAGTGCAAGAAAAGTACGGAAAGATAGGAGATATCTGGGGAAGAGAATGGCTCTGCTTGCCTGGAAGCTCAACGGTAGGGGTAGGGTCGTCGACGACGTAGTCGTACGCGACAACTGTGTAGTCGGCGGTAGCAGCGGGGTCTACCGGAGATTAAGGGGGGGGGGAGAAACAGTGAATACACGGCAATCATAGCAATCAAAGCATGGCATGACAAATGAAATGCAAACGATGATCTAACGTAGTACGATGCAATAAGCTCGGAGATGGAATTCATCCGGGGATGGAATACCGGCTCCGGGTGATTACCGGACAGGGTGTCCGGAGGGGGAAAGATCATGCCGGAGGTGTCGTGGACATCCGACACACGTGTGGGTGGTGTATCCGGGTTAGTTGAACTATTCCGAACAACTTTCGTGTTGGAAATAAATTCATCCGGGTACTTTTAACAGTACCGGACAATTCATCGGACAGACGGTCCGGAGGGGGACGGTTCGATGTTCGTTATATTAGAGGGGTGTGTTGGGTATACGAATACTATATTCGTATTCGTTATATTTTTCTGATCAATTTTGATATATAAAATATTTTCATCGGAGTTACGGTTTAAAAGATATTGAATTTCTAATATTTAAATGATTTTTTGGAATTTCTGGGATTTATTTTAATATTTAATTTAAACATTATCCAGAACAGTGATTGACTGGTCAAACTGGTATTTGGGCCCACATGTCAGCCTCACAGTATTATAAATCATTTTATTTATTTTAAATAATCACTGGCCCCACATGTCATACTCAGCACTGATAAATCTATTTATTTTTAATAGCTTACAGCTGGGGCCCATGTGTAAGTGGCACAGAGCTAACTAATCAGTCTTAATTTAATTAAGGGCCTGGGGCCCATCTGTCATAGAGAGTCTATATAACTTAAACTAAAATGGTGATTACATAGGGGAGGACCCCACCTGTAAGTATCTCTGATCCAATTTTAAGTTAACAGAAATCCTAACTAAACTCTGGCTTCGGGCCCACCAGTCAGAGACACCAGGGGGGGGGTTAGCGTTTGGGTTAGTGGCATGCCACCACGCCGGCGCGACGACGGCCACCGGGGTTGCTCCGGCTAGACCGTGTGCCCGCTAGGAGGGGCCATTTCAGGTGCGGTTTGTCCCTACGGGACCTACGCGAGGCGCCGCATTCAGCCATGCCACAAGTGCGAGCCGGGGCGGGCCTGAGTGACGGATACGACGAGTGTCAGCGGCGGCCGAAGCGTGGCTAGGTGGCGGCGGCGCTTAGGGCACGGGATCGAGCGCTTGGAAGAGGGAGAATAGGCGGAAGCTCACCGTGGAGCTCGACGGCGCGGAATGGAGGTCCGGGGCATAGCGTAGCCGAGGTAATCGACGGCGTCGTTCGCCGCGGTTGAGGTTGGGGAGGGGCTCGATTCGCGGCGTTCGGTGGCCGAGCGCTCGCGTTCCTCGTCGAGGGCGACGGAGACGGGCGCGGAAGAGCCCCAGGACGTGGTCTCGAGGCTGGGGGAGTAGGTTGGCCGCGCAGACCGCGGCGACGCGTCGATGGGGAGCTCGGGGTCCGGGGAAATGGCGCAAGGAGAGAGGAGGGAGAAGGGCTAGGGCCCGATCCACAATTTGCGGGGGGGGGGGGGGGGGGCTAGGGTTCCATCCCGGGTCTAGGGGGCGTGGCCGAATTAACAACGCCGGCTAGCCGGCGGATGCGTGCCACGGTGGCGCGGTGCCGTGGATGGCCTCCACGCACGCGCTTGCTGGCCGTACAGGGGAAGAAGGAGGGGGTGGCTGGGCCAATGTGGGCTTGTCCAGGGGAAGGGGCTGGCTAGATTGCCCTAGGCGACTTTTAGCGTTTTTGCAATTTTCTCACAGCCAGAAAAGTTGTGGTTCTGTATTAAATAATTTGGCTAGCAACAGAATTTTTCTTGGGGTGAAAATTGTTGGTGCACCTATGTTAAACTTTAAAGTAGTGACACAAAAAGTTTGGGTATTTTTAAAATCCATTTGGTATTTATTTTTGGATTGCAACTTAATAAAAGGGGATTTTGGCTGCTGTAAATAATTGTTTGGATTATTTTAAAGCTTAATAAATTCCCATGCACCTATTTACATAACCTACTGATTATTGTGCATTTTATAAAATTGGTTGCAAAATATTTGGGTGAAGTTTATTTTCCACTAATTTTTGGAAATTCCTTTAGGGTTTGAATTCAATGTAGGCATGATCAAGGTTGATTAAGGCTTGCTAATTAATTTTTATTAATCAAACAAAAAGGATTACTGTTGAGTGACACCCGGGGTGTTACACTTATCCATGCAACGCCCAACCATCCATCTCCCTAGCCTACAGTGTTTCAATTCTGCTGGTTACTAGTTGTTTACTTTTGCTGTTACTATTACCGTTGCTATCGTTACTACTACTATTATCGCAGTAGCTATTAATATCTTGTTGCAAGTAAGTGTATCTTAGGTTCGGTGGAACTGAGAACTCCACTGTTAAAGCTTGTGGATATTCTTTGGCTCCCCTTGAGTCGAATCAATAAATTGGGTTATCTTACCCGCGAAGACTATCTCGATCCCCTGCAGTTGTGGGTTATCAAGCCTGTTTTCTGGCACCGTTGCCGGGGAGCATAGATTTATTCACAAGTCTACTTGAAGTATTTACCTGCTGCAATTTATCCGCTATGGGTAAGAAAGAAGACCCCAAGGTCCCGATCTTGCCATCACGTACGAGAAAAGGTACTGTTCTGAACACTAGTGCTACACTTGATTCACCTTCAGTTATGAGTAAGTTTGCTTCACCTCCACTACATGATGCTTCTACTGAATCCGTCACTATGTCCGATACTTTTGATGATGCTTCTACTACTCTTGATGACATTGGATCACTTAGTCACGCTCTTGAGAAACAGATTTCTCCTGCTGCCAAGAAATCTGGGATTGAAATTCCCGAAACTTGCTATCCTTTTGATGGAACTTACACTTATCCCGATTTGAGTAAACTCAAGGAGAGACTCCTTGATGATGATTATATTATACTGGATGATGATTTATGCAGGGAGCTAACAGAGTTTAACAACTCTGACCCTGCTGCTATTAAGAAGCTTCTCGAGAAACATTCTTTGAAGAACAAGACCGTACCTGATCCTACTTTTGCTACGTCTCCTATATGCATCAATGATCCTGATTATAATTTCTCTGTTGATCTTTCACTTATATCTATGGTTGAAGCAGACCCCTTTTATGGCAGAGAAAATGATGATGCTATTGCACACCTGACCAAACTCACTGAGTTGGGTGGTTTGTTTACTACTGATGAGCAGATACAAAACTTCTATGTTACTAAGCTTTTTCCTTTCTCTTTAAAGGAAAGTGCTAAAGCATGGTACGATGCACTACCATGTGGTTCCATTAGGAGTCCTCAAGACTAAGCTCAGTCTTTTGTTGATAAGTATTTTTCTGCTCATATGCAACATGCTGCTTTACGAAAAATTTATAACTTTACACAGTTGTAGGATGAGAACCTTCCTAAAGCTTGTGGGAGGTATTGCAGTCTGATTCAGGCTAGACCGGGACATGGAGTCCCTAAGAATGAATTAATTGATATATTTTATGCCGGTCTAACTGATGAATCTAGATCCTACTTGGACAGTTGTGCTGGTTGTATTTTCAGGTAAAGAACACCGGACGATGCAGAAGAATTGATGGGCAAGATTGCCAAGAACCACGAAGATTGGTCCATCCCTGAACCACCTCCACCACCAAAGAAAAGGGGCATGCTTGTCCTAAGCCCCGAAGATATGCAAGAAGCTAAGAAGTCCATTAAAGAGAAGGGTATTAAAACTAAAGACGTGAAGAATCTACCCCCCCATTGAGAAGTTGTGTGAGCCTACCACTCACCCTCCTATGGTAGAGATACACTCTCTTTTAGATTTCAATGCAAGTGACATTCCTCATGGTAAGCCTCCTGATCAATGTTTAGATGAGCTTGATAATTTTATTATGAAGCAGAATCACTTTAATGAGAGGATACAAAGTCAGTTGCATGATAATTCCCTTGCTATCAAAAGTTTGCTTGATGTTCTAGGTAGAACAGTTAATGATGTTAAATGTCTTGTGAAGCATTTTCATATGGTTCAAACTTAGCTTGATCAAATTTCTAATGTGCAAAAAGATTTGCTTGCTAATAATGCCAAACAGGATATATAGGCCTTCGGGATTAAAACCCGAGGGGGAACTAGCACTCAAGATCCTCTCTATCCGGAGGGGCATCCTAAGAGAATCGAGCAAGATTCTCAAATACAGGAGGAAGAAATTGTTAGCTCTCTGAAGAAGAAAAAAAGCACAAAGAAGCTGACAATTCCAATGATCCAACTAGTATATCTACTTCTGATGCTGAGACTGAAGACGGTGCTGAGCCTGAAAAAGATGGTGAAAAGAATGATCCACCCGAGGCTCGAGAAGAGGAAGCACCCGACAAACGCAAGAAATACACTAGAGAAGACTTCGTCGCAAGAAGACATGGGAAGGAATGAGAACCATGGGTACAGAAACCTATGCCCTTTCCAAGTAAGTCTCTCAAAACTAAAGAAGAAGAACATTACAATAAGTTTTATGAGTGGATGAAACCTCTTTTTCTTCAAACACTACTAGAGAAATGGCTTATGGTGGCGCCCTTTTTTAGCCTTTAGTGGCGCATTATGGATGCGCCACTAAGGACAAGCCACTAATAAGGGCTTAGGGGTGGCGCATTCTGGATGCGCCACCCCTAAGACCCTTATGGGTGGCGCATTTCAAAATGTGCCACCCCTAAGACCTTATGGGTGGCGCATTCCAAAATGCGCCACCCATAAGGTTCCTTAGGGGTGGCGCATTTCAGATGCGCCACTAACTGTACAAGAGATGCGCCACCAAATATTTATTACAGAAAACAAAAAAATCAATTTACAGAAAAAGAAAACAAAATACAGAAACAATTACATAAATGGAATCACAGAAATTATTACATAAATAGAAGCATTGCAGAACTAGAGAAAGCATTACATGTTTTCGAGTATTGTTTACAAGTATCGAATACAAGTTATTACAAATGAAATAAAAGAAAACCCTAAAACTAATCTTCGAGTATTGTTTTCTTCACTCCATCTTGATCATTTTGATCGATCTGTTGCAGCAAACAAGCGAGTGTGAATAACAATGACATCAATGACCACATTTATCGTTTAAGCATATAGGAAGATACATACACACAACACAACTTTAATAAGAACTTTTCAACTAAACTAGTAGCATAGCCAAAATAATGCATGATACATTTATACAAAGATGGAAAAGTGTTTTGTGCAATAGAGATAAAGTTATTTAGAACACAAATCATCAATATTGTTCGGAACTAACAACGCTAAGCATTAAACAATGTAGCATGAAATTCACATCGATCGTCATCACTTGAGACCCGGCTCAAGGAATGGGCGGCATCCTTCTTTCTTCATGAAAGGCCTTGTGTCACGCAAGGCCTTTAGGCGGGCTTATATCTCCCCATTGGATGGTGCAATGTTGCTGTGGAAGTTCGACCCCTTCATCTGTACTTCATGACGGATGATAGTCGCCATCTCTCCTTGGATGTGAAAGAACTCCTGCCTAAGATTTGCATCGGCGATTTCCGCCTTCCTTTCGGCCCACGCTTTCAGATGACTTGGCAGCATAAGGTTTCGCTCTTCCTATACAATCGCCCGCATGTGATGGAGGGCGTAGTACGCATCCCTCACACTGCCAGCCGGCTGCTTGACGCACGGGAACTGCGTCACGTGGTTGAACACGCTCACGCCGGGCTGATTCTTCCTGTACTTGTGCTTCACAATCTTGCCTCCGGCTTCTTTGTAGCCGGCGAGAGCATCATCCAAAACTCTCATGATATACTTGTAATCTTTGTTCTTCACACTCCCCGAGTATAAATACACGACATGCGAGTGTTGCGGTGAAAAGCAGATGAGCACGCAGTCTTGATCCTCACTGCATAATTAAAACAATCCAAAAGGAATGTTGGAAGAGGACAATGGCAGAAAGCTAAGAAAGCATATATGCTACGGCGGTGAGCGAATGACTTACTTGGGAGAGTAGGTCATGAGAAATGAATCTTTGTCAGTGTTCTGTAGCATGAATTCTCTGATGTACCCCGCCGCAAGAGTCGCATCCCCATCGTACCTCAAGATGCTTTCACGCATGTAGAAGGGGTCCAATATCGCAACGCCCGGGGTCTTATCTCTCCTGATACTCATAGAAAGACTGAGCGAGAACAGACGGATAAGGTTATAGTCCATCCGCTTGAGATGAAAAAAATTGAAGATCTCTGAGAACCGCAGGATTATCATATCCGCGGGGACATTGTTGATGAAACCCATGTTGAGTGGCACCTTGGCCATGAAAACTGGGTATGAGGGATTCTTCTCTCGAAGAAGCATCTTCTCTAATGCCATAACACTATGATGCACACTCTGCATATCCGAAGTTGCAAGGTCGAGCATGTCATTAGGTAGCATCTCTCTACCCGCCACATGGATTTCAAAAGAGAGATCCTTGGGTCTCGGTGGCCCGTCCTGAGCCCTGATCGGCATCGGAGGTTGGCTGCTCGAAGCGCCCTTCTTTATTTTCCGTCCCTTTTTCTTTTCTGATTTCGAGAAGTCTGCTGCACCGGCCTTTATCTGCTCAGTGGCCGCCTTATGGAGTGTGGACGGGCTGAGAATAGATCTCATTGTGGCATCTGCCTGAGGCTCGGTGAAGGCGCAAGCTGCTGGAGACATCTCCTGAGAAGCAGCAAAGAGACGCGTAGAGCAAGCAGGCTTCTCCACAGGATCAGCTGGACCGCGAGCTTCCTGGTCATGCTGATAGGCTTCTTCAGCAGGAGGCATGAATAAGTCATCAGCATCATAGAAAGTATTGATGAACTGGTCGGCGCTGATATCATCATCAAGATCGTCGTCTTCTTGTTGTGCGCCGATGGGATCATGTGGCGTCGGCACGACGACTACCGGCGTTGTCCTTGGTGTGGTGCCCCCTTCCCCCGTCATCAAACGCATTTGGGTCTTCGGCCAAAGGCATATTTGGACGAAACAATCATTGAGGACTGCCGGCTCGTCCTCATCGTATCCGGGGGGTTGAATGGGAGGTTCCACTCTCTCGTAGCCCGAAATCACGAGAGAGATTTGAACCCTATGCATCTCCGGTGCCATCGGCCTATTGTGCATCACTCGATTTTGGGGTTGAAGGATTTTACCTTGGCAACATCCTTCAACTCGCCGTCCACAACTTGTAGTAGAATGCATGGAGTGTCCTCCTATGAAAGAGACATATGCATTTAGGGATCAGAGAGATGCCAGTAATAAAAGCCAAGGAGATGAAGTCCTCGTTTGAGTTGCAGACTCTTATAGTTACCTTGAGGGCGTCGAGGTCGGCCAATGAAGAGACCCCGCCGACGACGGCGGGCATGCAAGAGACGGAGGGTGCGCTGCCTCCTGTGGCGTTGGTCGCCCTTTTTTCACTACCGGCGGGTGCATTATTATTATGCCCCGGTTGCTCGATCGTGGCTGGAGGAGTCACCATCACGTCCTGCGCCGGCGTCGTGGTGTTGGCGGCCGGAGTCGGTGCGGGAACTGGAGTCGGTGCGCGAGCCGGAGTCGGTGCGCGAGCCGGGACTGCGGCCGCCGCGGTGCCCGAGTTGTTGCCGACCATGCTCGGGACCGGTATGGGCCCTTGTCCACCACACGCTTGCCAATTTGCGAGTGATTGCATCATATCAGGAAGGAGGGCGCTCATCGTCTTCGCCACTTCGTCCTGGACAAGCTGCAGAAGCATGTTCACTTTCTCCTCCAGTCCACGAACATAAGCGGCGTCTTCTTCGGTCCTTCTCGCCTTGCGCTCCCTCGAACCCGTCTGCTCCGCCGATTTCCCATAATATTCGGACCAATTTAGGTCCGCACCAAAGCCGACCACACGGCCGGCTGACGATGGCTTCGCCGCCACGTTCTCAACCTTCTTAACCTTGTTCATCGCCTTGTTAAAAGTGGTGTCCCACGGGCCGGCCGGCTTAATAGACGAGCCCTGCGATGAGACCGCGACGAATTCATCTTCCTGCACAAAGAATGAGAAACACTAAGAAGCTGAACTTCAGGAACTAGAATTCAATCGACAAGGAAGTCACGTGGTGAACTACTTACCACGGCAGCCGTGAACTCCTGAACCTTAGGATCGAGAATTATGTTCGAGGTTTCTTTGTCCTTATGGCTCTGGGCCCTCACAAAGAATTCAGTCTGTGGATCAAATTTGTATTTGTCAAAGGGGTTAGGTAGGCCCGTAGCGGCATACTCGGCATCCTCCTTGTCCCATTTAGGCTTGGAATGTCTGTAACCACCGGCTCCGAGACGGTGGTTACCTATGACTTGCGCCCGCATCGCCTTGCCCTTTGCACTCGCGGCCTTGGCGTCCTCGGACTCACACCTAGCCTTGAAAAGGTCGTAGGTAGCTTCGTCGATCATTGGCTCTTTCTCCTTGAGCTCCTCCCAGGATTTGCCGTGCTCCATAATTGCCTCCTTCACCCGGGTTTTCCAACTGGACAAGGCTTTGCTCATCTTCCTGAGGGCCCATTTGTTTACCTTGTTCCCTTTGAGGTTTTTGTTGTCGTACGGGTCCGGGAACTTGTATCGTCTGTGCAACTTGTCGAGAAGGAGCTGACAATAATGAGTGTTGTCACGACTCCTTAGGTTTATTGTGGTGATCGGTACGGTGTTCCGGAGGATCGCCGCGACTTGACGGCCGTACCCTTCCGAGAAACGTTGGGGCTCGGTAGGAATCCCAACGGAGGTCACAAGGGTAAACTCTTGGCTGATGGTGCCGACCTTGGTTGGTTTCCAATTCCGCTTCCTCGACTGTCTACCATCTGTGTTTGAGCCACCAGCATGATCATCCTCGTCGGCGGTGTTCCTCTCCCCTTCCTCCATGTCATCATCCTCCGATGAGTCGGACTCCGACTCTATCTCCTCCTCATACTCCTCCTCGCCCGGAGGTACTTCCTCTTCTCTCTGCTCCTCAACCTCTTCCTATGAGTATTCCCAAAATTCCTTCCTTTTTTTCCCGGCTGAGAAGAAGGACCGGCGCCGGCTCCGGTCGACATGTTTGCACTAGTACAATATTAAGAAATGCGACTACTTAATTAATTATCACAATAAATAAATGCAACTACTCTCATGTTAAAAATAAAATATCAAAGGTCATGCACGAATTCACAAAAAAATTTGGCATGACCTTTGCTCTTTTTCTTAACATGAGAGTGCCCCATTCTCAACCGAAACGGAAGTTAATCAACATTTTGGGAGAAAGGGGATAATGATTTGTACCTGCACAACATATAAATAGGCTATACATGAGACAATAACCAGCAACATAGCATTTGTTCTTATCATATCAAATATAAACACACACACACACACACACACACACAGAGATCCTATAATGATCCCTAGGGCATGAACAATTGAATGAACAGGGGCATGAACAATTGAAATTGCATGAACAGGGGCATACACACACACACATCACACACACACATCACACACACACAATTGAAATATTTTGAACAGGGGCACATCACACACACACATCACACAGACACACACACAATTGAACCCTAGGGCATGAACAATTGAATGAACAGGGGCATGAACAATTGAAATTGCATGAACAGGGACATGAACATGGGCATGAACAATTGAAATTGAACCCTAGCTAGTTGAACAGGGGCATGAGCAGCAGGGGGAGTGGGGGTTGGGAGCGGCGCCATGGCCACCACGGCCGTCGTCGGAAGCCAGCAAGGGGAGGGAGGGGTACCTGGCGGTGGAGGGGCGTCTCCATGGAGGGGTTGGGGCGGCTCCGGCAGGCAGCTGCGTCAGGGCGGCGACTAGGGCTCCGTCATCGAGGCTGCAGGCGGCTCCATCGTCGAGGGCGGAGGCCGGAGAGGAGGGGCTTTGGTGGCGGGCTAGGGCTCCGGCGGCGGTGGCTAGAGGAGAGTGAGGGGTGGGGGGGAGAATGGTGGTTACTGTGCGGGGGTAGGGGTGCCTATTTTTTGTTTAATATGAGCTAATTAACTAGCTCTATTAAAAACTATAAATGAACATGTAAGGGTACTTATTTTTTTTTCAAATTCCATTCTTCCATATGCAATTGTACTAGTACTTTCATTTTTTAGCACGATATATATGATCTCGTGGGAAACCAAATACTTCGATAAATTATGAAGTGCATATTAAATCCATGCATACACAAAGTGATCATAAATTACAAAAGATTTTCTTAAATTTGGAGCTAGCTATCTAGCTATCGTTTCCTCACGATATTCTTCTTTCCCTTCTTTTTCGTGGTTGAATAATTTAGGCCCGGGACGCCTTCACTTTTCCTCTTGAACGGGAGGAGACCTTTCTTCGGTAGGGTTGTGGTGTATGTATCCTGAGCGGCGTAGTCATGTTCCATCTTCGGGTCGCCGTACTTGTCAAAGTCTTGCTCGTTGGCGACTCCATCCATTCTGATGATGTTTCTTTTGCCTCTCCTCACTACAACGCGGCTCGGCTTTGATGGGTCGTTAATGAAGAAGCATTGGTCCACTTGGCTATCCAGTACCCATGGCTCATTTGTCGCGGTGACGTGTGCGCCCATAGACTTGGATTTGGCTTCGGGTATAACCATGGTGGTGAAGTACCGGTCTTATTTTACGACGCTCTTGGCCCATCTCACATGGAACATCGACACCTTCTCTCCATAGTAGTCGAGCTCCCATATGTCCTCGATCCTTCCGTAGAATCTTTCCTTGACGTCATCGGTGTAGAATATCCCCGTTACCCCTGAGTTCTGGTAATCATAGTTATTGTCCTTTTCCTCCGTGTAGAATGTGTAGCCGTTGATATCATACGCTTGATAGGTCATCAGGTTGCGTGCGGCACCCTGTGACAAGGTGAATATCATCTTTTCGTCCTCGGAAGCATTCCTTCGCGGGGGATTAACACGAAGCTCATCCCTGAACCAAGTCATGAAACCGGAGTTGTGCTCTTTGATTAGCCGTGGATCTCGGTTCGTTATCTGCAGGCCCTGGTCACTGTACTTCTTCCTGATTACATCCTTGTGCTTTATTATCCAAGGATCGACCAGCTGGATGTGTTGTAGCGATACTAGGCTTGCTCTTTGAAAGTCGATGCCTCGACCCTCGAAGTTGACATGCATTGCGCGGCTTCCCTCCTGGTGACCACACCCATCGATCCTGCCAAAGTGCTTGTTGACGGGCAGACCAACAGGGTTCTCGGTGTTGAGATAATTCGTGCAAAAAGAGATGCACTCTTCGGTTAGAAAGCCCTTCGCTATGCTTCCATCTGGACGGGAGCTGTTACGAACGTATTTTTTGATGTGTCCATTCATCCTTTCGAACGACATCATGCTGCGCAGAAACGCAGGCCCGAGTTGGACGATATCCTCCACGACATGGATCAGCAGATGCACCATAATGTCGAAGAACGCGGGCGGGAAATAGATCTCAAGCTCACATAGTATGAGCACGATCTCCTCCTATAGCCTTTTGAGTTGTGTAGCGCAAATCGACTTCCGAGAGATGACGTCAAAAAAGTTGCAAAGGCCAAACAACGTTTTACGGACGTGCTCGTCCATTATCCCTCGGATCGCAACCGGGAGAATCTGCGTCATCAGCACGACACAGTCGTGAGATTTCATCCCACTGAAACGTTGCTTCGCCTTGTCTAGGTATATGCTTATCTTCCCCACGTAGCCGTTCGGAAATTTTACTCCTATGAGGCAATGGATAAATCACTTGATCTCCTCCTCGCACAGAGTGAAGCATGACGGGGGGCAGTGATCAATACCGGTCTTCTTCTTGGTCGTCCTTTTTCGTTTGCTAGAGTTTTGCGTTTCCGTATTCTCTTCCTCGTCCGGCTCATCATCGTCGTCACTAGGGGGGTGAAGTTCCCTCCTGGGTCCCATAAATTTCAAGTCATTCCTTGCTTTTGGCCCGTCCTTTGTCTTCTCCGGCATGTTGAGCAGCATGCCAAACAAGCTCTCGCACACGTTCTTTGTGATATGCATGAGATCAAGGCTATGAGGACTGCGGAGGAGACTCCAGTATTCCAAATCCCAGAAAACAGACCTCGCTTTCCATACCCTCATCAACGACTGAGTCTTCTTTTTTTCTTTCCCGGCGCGGGGCACTCTTTCCAAGTTTTCAGCAAGTTTTCGATTTCTTTGCCGCTCCTTTGAGCTGGGGGTGCTCGGAGCTCCTCGCTTCCATCGAACAGATGTCCTTGTTTTCTCCACGCGTGTTTCTTGGGAAGCCACCTCTGAGACCCCTAGAACACGGTTTTTGAAGATCCGGGATCTTTTGGTAGCTGGCGGTACGTTGTATTATCCATGCAGCTAACGCATGCACAGAATCCTTGGACCACCTGCCCTGAGAAATATCCATATCCGAGATAGTCGTGCACCGTCGTGATCACCGCGGCTTTCATTGGGAAATATTCTTTTGCCGCGGCGTCCCACGTATTGACTCCGTCTTTTCATAACGTTTCTAGCTCCTCTTTCAACAGCTGCAGATATAGATTGAGGTCCGTACCTGGTTGTTTCGGCCCTTGAACTAGCATACACATTGTTATGTACTTTTTCTTCATGCACTTCCAGGGGGGAAGGTTTTATATGCATACAAACACGGGCCAGGTACTGTGTGTGCTGCTCTGGCCGCCAAACGGATTGACTCCATCGGCGTTCACACCAATCCTGAGGTTCCTTGGTTCTTTCCCAAAATCTGGGTATTCGAGGTCCAACGCAGTCCATTGGCTACCATCTGAAGGGTGCCTCAGCACGTCCTCCTTTTCCGGATCCGGGTTCGGGTCATCCTCTTTTAGCTTCTTTCTATCCGCGTGCCAGGTCATGAGCTTTGCTTCCTCGGGATCTACGAAATACCTCTGCAGACGAGGAGGGATCGGAAAGTACCATACCACTTTTCTAGGAACTTTCTTCCCTCTCTTGTATCGACTAACACCGCACACCGAACATGTGGTTTTATCTTCGTCCTCACCCCGATAGATCATGCAATCATTTATGCAGACATGGTATTTAACGTGCGGAAGATCGAGAGGGCAAAGGACTTTCTTGGCCTCAGCGATACTAGTTGGGCACGTGTTGCCCTTCGGAAGACGATCGTGCCAGAATGCCATGTTATCATCGAAGCTTTCGTCGGTCCATTTGTGTTTTGCCTTCATCTCCATAGCCCCAAGTGTTACATTCAAGCGGGTATCCCCGTCGTTGCATCCTTCGTACAACTTTGTAATCGCATCTTTCTCGAGTTGCGCCATCTTGGCCTTCTCTCTAGCCGCACCTCTTGCGTTCACCGCCTCTTTGACAAGCAGCTCTTGAACATGAGGGTCCCGCACCCAGCTTGAATCCTCACATCTGGCATCTCGATCTTTATGATCTGCTTCGGCATTTTCTTCACGATTATGTACGGGATGCTCTTCGTCTTCTCGCCTGCCATTGTTGTCTGGTTGCCCTTCCTCATTTACTGGCGCATTGACGTCCTCCTCCTCACCAGCTTCATCACTTATCCACCGTGTGTAGCCATCCATCAAACCATTACGCTTCAGGTGTCTTTCCAATATTCCGGAATCAGGATCTGTCACGCACTGCAGTTTGCATCTCCGACACGGACATCTTATACCTGTCCTATTATTCCGTAGCATGTCGTTTGTCGCACATTGCATCCACCTAGTCACGGTGATATCGCTCAGCATCTCGCGGACCATGATTGCCTGCGTGCATAGAGAGCAACACAATTATATATCACGGTCGTCGCCGGAAAAATTTGGCATGACCTTCCCTAATAATGCATGGGAGCATGCGGAGAGTGCGCCAGAAATTTGCCGAAACGGAAATGAATCAACATTTCGGCAAAACATTGGCAACTCAAGATTCACATATATATCAAACCACCATAAGCTTCACATATACACTTCACATATACATCAAACCACCATAAGCTTCTGAAAGGACGTGGATGTCGCCTAGAGGGAGGGTGGTGAATAGGCACTTAAAATAATTACGGTTTCGGCTTGAACAAATGCGGAATAAAACTTAACGTTTAAATTGCCAAGCAAGAAACCTAAATAAGCTAGGCTCAACTATGTGCACCAACAACTTATACTAATCAAGATAAACAACTATGTGATAGCAAGATATATATAACAAGAGCACTAAGGCTATCACAAAGTAGGTGCACAAGTAAATAGGTTGACTAGATGAACAACCTATGGGACAAGCAAAGTACAATAATATGAGCAAGCACAAGATAAACAATGTAATAAGCTTGCTCAAGGTAAGGGTAGAGATAACCGCAAGTGGAGCCGATGGAGACAAGGATTTGTTACCGAAGTTCCTTCTCTTGCGAGAAGTACGTCTCCGTTTGGAGAGGGTGAGGAGCACAATGCTCACACGAAGCCAATGAGGGCCACCCTATTTCTCCTCACGCTCTTACCAATGCAAGATGCCGTGATTACACTATTAGGACACTTGAGGGCGGTCACCAAACCCGTACAAATGGCAACCCTTGGGGGCGGTCACCGAACCCGTACAAATGCTCGGGGCAATCTCCACAACCGAATTGGAGGCTCCCGTAGCGTCCCGAAGCTTTCCACCACAATGATTGAGCTCCGCAACAACAAGCCTCTAGGTGCCAACGCACCCACGAGGTACAAGCTCTAGAGTGCTAACGCACTCAAGAGTAGCTATCTTCTCAACTTCACTTCTACACCGAATCCTCGGAGAGAACTCAAACCGATGCACCAAATGCAATGGCAAGAGCACACGAAGTGCTCAAGTCCCCAACTCTCAAATCACACCAAAGCAACAAAAGCTATGGAGGAATATGAGAGGAAGAACAAGGAGAACACCAAGAACTCCAAGATCTAGATCCACAAGGTTCCCCTCACTTAGAGGAGAGATGACTTGGTGGAGAATGTGGATCTAGACCTCCTCTCTCTTTTCCCTCAAAAAGGAGCAAGAATCATAGGAGGGGAAGAGAGTAAGCAAGCTCAAAGAGGTCAACAATGGGGGGAAGAACTTGCACAAAACCGGTGAGGACAAAGGAAGAAGAATACCCCCTTTTATAGGTCCCCACGAATCCAACCGTTGGAATCCCACCAACCACGGTACTACCGCACAGCGAGCGGTACTATTGTGGAGCGGTACTACCTCAACTGGAGCGGTACTATCGCCCTACGGTACTACCGGGCTCAGTACCGTGCCCCACTACCGCCCTATCCAGTAGGAATACGATAGTGGATGCGGTACTAACCACGGTAGTACCGCTGGAGCGGTACTACCGCTCTACTGGGCGGTACTACCGCTCGGGCAGTACTACCTCAACTCCGGGCGGCACTACCTCACAGGAAAAAACAGCACGGCCAAAACAAGCATAACTTTTCCATACGAACTCCGATTTTGATGATCTTGGGCTTGTTTTAAAGCTATGGAAAAGCTCTAGATCCTCACGTAGAGAACCACCCAAGATCAACAAAAAGAAATGATGCAAATCATGGAAATGTTAGAATGCCAACAAGGTAGAAGGTGAAACCTTCACAAGATAAGAGCCGACAAAAACACCAACATCGAAAACACAAAAGTAGATGTATATGAAATCCGTTTTCGATAAAGAAGGGCTTGTAAGGAATACGAACTCAAGCTGAAACACTCACAAAGAGAAAAACTAAACAAGAACCAATAAAGATGATGCCAAGGATGCAAAGGTTTGAGCTCTCCACGAACGATGCAGACTCGCCTATAACCCGGTCTCCTAACTACCACCATGAGACCGGTAAACTAGAAACCTATAAAGGTCAAACCTTTGTCTTGCACATAATCCGCTTGAGCTTGATGATGATCATGTCCGCCTCAAGTTAGAACACCTTTCTTGGTTGCGCCGGCTCGATGAAGAGTAGTAAATTGCTCCCCCATACTCCATTATGGGTGAGCCTCTTTTAGGCATATCTTCACAAAACCATTATCACCAAATGGTCGGCAAGCTCCAAGCATATGATATCTTCGTGATGCTCCTCTTGACCTTGCACACATCAACTTGGCCAATATTTGGATAGCTCCATGAAGAACACCTTGGTCAACACATAATCTTAATCTTATAACCTTGAAGCCACCATATGATCTTCAAGCGTTGCCTATGGACAAACCTTAAAGTATAACTCAAGGAAACCATTAGTCCATAAAGATTGTCATCAATTACCAAAACCAAACATAAGGGCACATGCCCTTTCAATCTCCCCCATTTTGGTAATTGATGACAAACACATTAAGAGGGTTTATATGATGAATTATGTTAATCATGCAAAGTAAGTATGCATGAACAAGAAGGCAAATGCTTAAGAACAAAACCAAAGCACGAACCTCCTCAAACAAAACCCTCTAAACTTCTCCCCCTTTGGCATCGATTGCCAAAATGGGCGGAAAAGCTTAGAAGGCCGATATAGAATGTGTTCCTCCCAAAGGGGTGTATACCACAAGAGATGAGTGGAATAGAATACACATATCCAAAGATACATGGTGGGAGGAAAAGCAAACTATATAGAGGATCCAAAGATTGCAAAAAGATGAGATGGCACAAAGGCATAAGAAAATGCATGCAATCAAAAGATCCAACATGCCAAAAGATTACAAGATATTATGATTTGAGCATAGGAGTGTTCTAAAGAAAAAAGAGAAGTTCCCCAAGACTTGTGCACTATTTAGAATCTTTGTATTATAATACAAAGTTCACAAAAATTGGATCACCACTCCCCCAAAATCGATAGAAACATAACACAAGTGCAAGTGTGCAAAGATATGAGACAAAGTCTAGCACTTGCACCAAACCAATGGTTGAGAAAATAGCAAAAGAGATAATCATAGGAATGGGCTCAACCAACAAGATGTGTGTGAGTCATGGCAAAGCACTTGATACGACTCGTACAAGGATGACTATTTAAGCATCAGCATAGTCTTGAAGAAATGAGAATCAAAGTGCTAGACATGTCCTTCCAACATAAGTTAAGAAGGTCACACACACAAACACCAAATGGGTTCACAAGCTTAAGTAAAATTCAAAGTAAAATCAAGGCTTGTGACAACCCCATGGTGAAGATAGAAAATAATAGGCTCATCAAGACGAGCATGAGGACAACAATCTTCACCACCAAAAGAGTGCACACTAGGATGAAAAGAATTAAGACACACACTCAAACACACACGCTTTCATGTAAGCACCGAAGAATTTAACATTACAAATAAAAGGTGGACATGAAAGAACAAGGATATCCACTAAAAGTGTAACTTCTCTCAAGTGTATGAGATTCTAGGTAGATTACATCCACAAAGAAGCATGTACACCCGATATAGTTACAAAAGGAGAGAACACGATATCCCAATGGAAGTCATAAATATACGAATAAGATCTTTGCTTGAAAGCATAGCCAATGGCTTAATATTATCTTATTGTATAAGGATGAAATCCACACAAACAACCATCAAAGTCATCACAACTAGCAACAAGGTATCAAGAGATAGTTGAGATGCTTTGAACAACGAAACAAGTATCGCAACCAATAATATATCTTGCAGTTCTAGAACAAATCAAGAACCGCAACTATTGCAAATGAAGAATATCATGCCATGATGCAACCTACACAAGGTTGGAAGCAAGAAAAGTATGCATGAGGTAGATACTTGTTACCGAGATAGCATGGGAATGATGTAGTAGATAAAGTCTTCAATGATCGTCCTAGCATGACTCCAAAAGGCACATGCTGACACCACCTTCCTTAAATGAGGCGATCCTCCAATGCATCTCCAAAGTTCCTACATCAACATTAACACACAAAATGGTACCCAAACTCATTGGGACCCAAGAGTTAGAGGAACGAACATACATAGGACAAACTCCACGGGAATAAGTGCATATGGACATGAAGATGGATTCCATGCACATATTAGCCAATAAAGAAGTGGATGGAGTTTAACCTATATATAGGATCAAAGAAAGAAATCGTTCATCGGAACTACACATAGCAAATATGCATGAACAAGACTTTCAAGAACCAAAAGTAAACACAATTTGGACAAGACACCAAGTAAACCAAGAAGGCACACCAAAGGTGGCACAACATAAGGTTTTCCAAATTATATCAAAAGTCTAAATCAACACATGATAGGAGACATGTAGAAATTGACACATGGTCAATTGCTACTCTCACCAACAAATGAGAAGAAATACCAATTGAATCCCAACCCAGTCAACACATGATTGAACAGGAAAACAATTGAAAAGGATACCAAGTGACCATAAGATTCCAATTGAAAAGAAGATTTCAAAAATAAACTTGTCACTTGGACTATACCAAATAAAAGATTCATCAAGGAATGGGGTATCAATTGAAACATCAATTGATAGAGAGCATGATACCAAAAATAAAAGATATCAAAGGAAAGAGGTATCAAACTCTCAAAAGGAGAGCACAATTCCAAACAAACTATGCCCTCAACAAATTTATGATGACACAAAGCACCAAAGAGAATATGCCTTCCAATAACACACACTTGATATGGATCATAAGATACTAGCTCCCCCAAGAGATGTGCATTATATAGAATTTCCAATTGAATATGAAATGCACAAGATGGGATCATCACTTTCACTATATCTAGAGAAACGCTAGACAAGATCACGAAAACACATGATCCACAAGTGGCTAGGAAGACAATGAGAGTTAAAACCACAATAAAACCTTGGCAAGTAATAAGGAAATTATAAACAAGCCAATGTAAAGGTGATCAATAATTTCTACCACATATAAGAGTACCAATTGTTAAGAACAAGAGGTATATGGAATTACTTCCGGGTGGTAGATAGAATTAATGAAAATAATCATCTTTACAACAACAACCATAAGCATGTAACAAAAGATAAGAATTGACCACAATGCTTACAACGAGATTCTTGTTAACTTCAAGTATGCATCCAATCATGCAAGCAATGACTAGAAAACTTGGAGCAAACGGTTCCCACATAGTAAATACAAGTACATGTTGGAGGGAAACCGTAACAAGAAAATCTCACACACTCAAGAACCATAAGATGAGAAATAAATTCAATATAAGAAAATTGGAACTTGAGGAGCAACCATGCCACCTAGGAACTAGATAATTTACAATATCAACTCTAAGTGGCACAAACCCCAAATGTACACATTTTATAGGCATGTAATATGCACAAAGCATATTACTCCCCCATAATGTGATATCCCAAAATTTACAACTAGGGGCAAACAAATACCAACAAGAGATAATTAATGGATACTTTAGAATTGGAATTTCTCATGAGTACGACATACCACATAGTGACTAGATAATCTTGTAATATCAATACTAGGTGGTATTCCTCATGTATACACATTTTTAGGATCGTGAAGTGCACAAGGCACATCACTCCCTCAAAATGGGATGAACCATTAATTTCTCACAAGAGCCAACTAAGATAAAACCAATATGAAAAATAGGCTCAACACAACACTCAAGCATACATGATGTACAAACCAACATATACATAATTGGAAGCACAACATATACAAACACATGCAAGGTACAAAACCAATAAATGCAAAGGGACAAGTAACTTTCAATGTAAACAGTTTAAGTACAAGTTACCGTAAGGAGGCACATTGGATATAAGATAGACACAAGATAATCCAAATGACTTGGCTTGAGATAATGTGATTAATGAAGGTCCCTTAATTCTTCACAATGTAGCCAAGTCTCCAATGCCCTCCACCAACACCTATTGATCAAGTTTGAGCTTGTTGGTCCCCAACCAAGTTGGGTCCTAAGAGGTTAGTCACAATAGGCTTGGCAACCCAAATGGTTCTTTTCTTGTCACCACTTTGAGTGCCAACAAATTTGGCAACCACGTTGCCAACCTTATCCTTCCGAAGAGAATAAACATCATCAACTATGATAGGGTTGGATAAGGTACCGTTCGTGCATGAAGAAGAAAGATGACCCTTCTCACGACATAAGTAGCAACATATACTCTTTCCTTTCTTCATGGTTGATTTCTCAACATGAAGATCATTTACTTGAGTCTTCTTGGGAAGTGGCTTCACTTCACCTTGCGGATGAACTTGAGGCCTCTTCCCTAGTTGCTTGTCACTAATGGGCTTCTTCTTCAAAGGGCAAGATCTAACATGGTGCCCTTCAACCTTGCAATTGAAACAAATAATCTTGGCCGAATTATTGACTTGAGATTGGCCCTTCTTCTTATTAAACATGGAATTCTTATTGTTGGAGTTGAATCCAAGTCCACCCTTGTCATTGGGGGATTTTTGTCCACACAAAACCTTGTCAAGTGTAGACTTCCCTTCATGACCCTTTCCCAAGTCTTTCTTCAAAGAAGTGACTTGGGCCTTGAGCTCTTTGATTTCCTCTACATGGTTAGTAACAATACAAGTACTAGAGGAAGTAGAAGCATTGTTAGAGCAACAAGGCAAGGAAGGAAATTCATCACAAGATGTAGTAACATTATGAGTGGATGAATTACACGGACTAGCACAAGGCAACATAGCATATTGAGTAGAAGTAGTGCTAATGTCCACATGAGGAACTAATTTAGAAACCTTAGCCTCATGAGCTAACTTTAGCACATTATGGGAGACTAGAAGATCCTCATGAGAGCTTGAGAGCTTTTCATGACTTTCTTCCAATTTCCCATACTTGCTAGTTAGCAACTCAAGTTGAGCCTTTAGCTCAACATTCTCCTTTAGGATGGATGCTTCACAAGAAATAGAGTTAGTAGCACAAGCATCATCAAGAATAACGGAAGGAGAAGACAACATAGGAAGCTCTTTCAAATAAGAAGCTTTTAGTTGAGCATGCGACTCGGTGAGTTTGATGAACTCACCCTTAATGACCCGTGAGCCATTTCCGAGGTGCTCAAAATCCTCAAGGAGTTTAGCATGCACAACCTCAAGCTTATTATGTTTAGTTTTGATAGAGTTAGCCACCTCAAGGGTTCCATCAAGAGATTCCTTTACTTTAGATAACTCTAAAGCAAAAGTCTCCTCAAGAGATTCCTTGGTGGTTTCTTCACACTCAAGAGCTTGAGATAGATCCGCAATTTCATTAGCGTAATCACGCTCATGGCTTTCCATTTTCTCAATGGTGGCCTCATTCTCCTCAATATGAGCTTCCAACTCCTCAATGTATTTCTTGCCCTCAATGGCAATAGACATGATTTCCATGAAGTTGGAGCAAGCAATTTTATTCTTATGAAGAGATTTAAAAATCATTTCTCCCTTAATTTTTAAGAGAGCAATATTATCATCCTCTTCAACATTATCTACATCATCACCATCACTAGATATGGGTGTCAAAGTAGGAGATACCTTTAACTCCTTCGCCATAAGGCAAAAATGAGTAACACGAGATGATGATGTAGGATCTCTTGAGGCACCATTCAAGACCACGTCTTGTTCCATCGACCGTTGGTTTTCCTCTACATTGTTAGTACAATAACTAGAGGAAATGGAGGGCTAATCTGGAGGCTGTTTTGGCCTCCGGAGAGGGGAGATCATCGCCATCGTCATCGCCATCACCAGTCCATCCTTCCTCCATGACTTCTCCATCCATGTGTGAGTAATTCCCTGCTGTAGGCAAAGGGGATGGTAGGGATTGGATGAGTTATAACATGTAATAGTTTATCAGATTGTTGGGGGCATGTTGCCTATCATCTAGATTGATGTTTATCATCTTTGCTTCAACTTGTTGTTCTTAATGCTTGTCACTTTGGGCTCGAGTGCCACGATTTCAGATCTGAACCCTATGTGTTTTCATGAATATATTCGTGTTCTTGATCCTATCTATGAGTTGTTTGCACCTGTTATGGTCCGGAACCGGCGATCCCAAAGGTGACAGCTTGCGACACCAAAGGGGATGGATTATATTTACGGGATTCCATGTATCCATTGATTGTTAATGCTTTGTTCCGGCGTTCTTTGACATGAGCACCTTAATCTCTATAAGTTCCTTTCGGCCCCGTTCGTAGTGGGATGGTAGGACAAAAGATGTTGTGCAAGTTCTTATTGCAAGCACGATGTTTTATTTATGCCTAGATGATCATTGCTTTTCTGTGTGCCTTGCCCCAAGTTGATTACATGATATGTCTTATCCATGCAACGCCCAACCATCCATCTCCCTAGCCTACAGTGTTTCAATTCTGCTGGTTACTAGTTGTTTACTTTTGCTGTTACTATTACCGTTGCTATCGTTACTACTACTATTATCGCAGTCGCTATTAATATCTTGTTGCAAGTAAGTGTATCTCAGGTGTGGTGGAACTGACAACTCCACTGTTAAAGCTTGTGGATATTCTTTGGCTCCCCTTGAGTCGAATCAATAAATTGGGTTATCTTACCCGCGAAGACTATCTCGATCTCCTGCAGTTGTGGGTTATCAGGGACCGAACCCTTTTTCGCAATTTCTCCTCTGTTCCGCCGCCGCCGTGCTTCCAAGATCGAGAGCACCAGGAGCCCTCTTCCCGGCACCCTGCCGGAGGGAGGAACCACCTCCGGATCTTCTCCACCACCATGGATGCTTCCCGGATGAACCGTGAGTAGTCCACCTTGGACCATGGGTCTATGATCAGTAGCTATGTGATTTTCTCCTCCCCTCTTTGTTCTTCATGGGTTAGACCTCGTGAGCTGCCCTACATGATCGAGGCACATATGTAATCTTTCTGCTGTTTCTATGTAGAGTTTGCTGGGATCCGATGGATTATGAGACTATGTTCAGATTGTGTTTGAGTAATATATTTGATTCTCCTCTTTTATATTTATGTTCTTGAGTAATTCTTGCATGTTCTCCGTTGCTGTTTATTGCTTTGGCCAAGTAGTAGGTAGTGACTCCAAGAGGGAGCGTTATGCATGATTGTGGGTTCATGCCCCCTGATGACTAGCTTGAGTGACAGAAACATGAGTCTAGGGGATGTGTTGTTGCCACAAGGGAGAAAACAACGGTGCTTGTACTTGCGGGTGCAAGGATTGTTTACTTTACGCAAAGTTCTTTAATGCAGTTGTCTATTGCTTTGAGTTTACACTTTGGGTGGGATTCACAACTTAATACCAGCGAGATATTCTGGATAGATATCTCAAGGTGGATGATTAGTAGGTAGATTCAGATAGATTTCAGTCTACTTGTCTTGGCGTACCGCCCAAGCTTTTGAGCCTCTTCCTTTCTTTATATCATAGTTAGCATTGGTTTGCACACATAATCCTGTCAATTGCCCAGCTGTAATTTGTTTACCTCGCATGGCTATTTTATCGTCTTTTGGGAGAGAGACATCACTAGTGAACATCATGGGATCCCGGTCCATATTTCCAACACTGTTTACACCCACTATTTATTTTATGCTTTATTTACTTTTCTTTTGCTATCACTATCATTATTATCCCGTGCGTTTGATCCTTTGTAAACAATAAGGACGGAGGGATTGACAACCTCTCTGAACTCGTTGGGAGCAAAGTTATCTGTTGTGTGTGTAGGTCCACGTCAACCGCCTAATTGCTGGCGCCGTTGTCACCTTCCTGTCGTTGTTGGAGTCCTACTGGAGACAAACCTTGGTATCTTCACCGAGGGAAATTTGCTGCTGTCTACATCTCAACCTTCCACTTTGGGCAACCAACGAGGGGCGAGAAGCCATCAGCGCAACGAGGCGGGGAAGGTGCGGCGCTGCGGCGCCGTGCGAGCGGTCGTCAGGGTGGCGAAGCTCTAGTGCGCGGGGAGCGCGGCGAGGCTGTCCACGGGTGAACGCTCGGGGTGGCCAGCGCGGGACGGCCGCAGGCGACGAACGCACGCGGGAGGCTCCACGGCGAGCGAGCGCATCTCCTAGGCATCTTCCAGTGGCGCAGCTTAGGGTGGACGATGGACATGGCAGTGAGGCAGCGCGGCGGCTTCGGTCATGGGGGAACTGACGAGGGAGAGGGGAGGAGTGAGGGGGCTAGGGTTATAGGGGGCTCCTGGGGTTTCCCTTATCCTCTCCAGGGACCCTGTAGCGGCACAGGAGGGCCGGCTGCAGTGGCGCTAACCATGGCCATGGCGACAACGGCCATGGGGTGAACATGGGAGGGGGTAGGTGGGGTTGGGCTAGGTTACGGGGGTGTTGGGCTGGCCTCGGGCCACAATGGAGAGGGAGCCCTGACCAGAGCAGTAGCATGGCTACAAAAAGTTTGGGTCACAACTAAATTCTTTTTAATACTAAATAAAATGTCAATGGTTAACTAGGGCTCTTTAGCTACCGTTTTATTTATTTAGCTATCAAATGATTTTTTCCCAAGGTGAGTCTTGTTCCTATATTTGTGTTGCACATTATAAAAGTGCCACAAGAAGTTTGGGGCTTTTATAAAATATTTTGCTATTTGTTTTTGAGCTGCAACTGATAAAAAGGGACTTTTGGCTGCTGCTTTGATTTGATTAAAATAGTAAAAGATTTTAATAAACTTCTATTCTACTTTTCATATGACCTACTAATTATTTGGCATTTATCAAAATTGGTTGCACAATTTTTGGTCAAGGTTTATTTCCACATAGATTTTGAATTTTTATCCGGGTTGGATTTGAACAAGCCATAATCAAGGGTGATCATCCATGCTTAACCACATTGACTTGGCAACAGTAAAAGTGATTACTGTAGTGTGACACCCGGGGTGTTACAAATCTCCCCCACTACAAAGAATTCTCGTCCCGAGAATTAAAAGGTAGTGAAAGGGGTAAAGCTTTGGTTTCGTATTCTAATGAATCTTCTGGGTCTTGTTGTCCTTCTCGAAAAAGTTAATCCTTCTCATTGAAGTCTTCATTTCTCTTGTGTCGGGGCATCTCAACGTGTTGACATCCTTCCATCGGGGCTTCATCGTACCTACAGATAGGCTATGAGCGGACACTTGGGGGGTCGAATCGACACAAGGTTGATCAACCGGGGCATTCCGAGGGAATGAGGTACAGAGTATCCATTGAGTTTAAACTCAGGGAAACACAACGAGGGAAACAAAATAAGATATAAGAAGTTTCAAGCGGATAGGCATGCCTTCGATGTTGATGACAGATGATGAAAGGCGGTCCAGAGTATCGGGCATAAGAACTGAGTCCGATATCGGACTGAATATCACAATGTAGGTGACTCGTGAATTGCCTACGAGGTCAAGCAAGAGGAATAACCTCGAGAACAGAAAGGTACAAGAGAATCAGTTTTCGATCCTGTGGATCTGTGGGTTATGCGCCCACATTGAATAAGAAGGGTGGTGACAAACAATGCGATCAAGTTGCAAGGTAAGTTAGAGAACAACTTGTTAGTTATGTTGGCAACAACGTCGGTACCAAGGGCGAGGGACAAAGAGAATCGTTTTCCTGCTCGTTAAGATGAGGCGGACCAGTAGGCAAAGTTCTCGTCCATTGGTGGTTATCGAAATGTTATCAACAATCGTAACAGGTGGTATGGATAGAGTAGTGCACCGAAGTGTTTACATAAGCAGGGGATTATCACTGCTCAGACAAGATACATTACAAGAAAAGTGAAACAGACCAATGAAAGGGAAGATGTGATTACCCGAATAATCAGACCAATGGAAGGGAAAATGTAATGATACACAAGTATCACGTGTATATCTTTCCCAAGGGAAAGAAGAGCATGATATACATGACCAAGTTTGTATTGGCAGGGAGTCAAAGAAGGTTGTCAATGATAACACAAATCATCGAGGGGCAAGGATGGTATTTCACATGATGAATCCAATTAACACTTGGTAGAAGCCAAGATGTCGATGATGACCACGACACATCATGTCAAAGGTTTCAATAAAATACAATCAAACAACGGCGACATCAAGCTAATGGAATGGTGAAGCAAAAGTATTCGGTGTTCTCAGTTGACAACAACCCAGAACCCATAGAGTGGTTACGACAGGGAAAAGTATTGTTCCATCAAAATTCATTAGATGTAGTGCAAAGGCATGATATCCTCGAGATACCAGGGGTAATACTCGAAGGTAGAATGGTGGATCATAGGGGTAGAAGAATTTACATCAAGGGATTAATTATCTTTACGAGAAGTTTTCATGATAAGTTGTACATAGTATCCATGGGCATGAACACAAAGGTTCAGGGTTGACTCCCATTTCTTCAATGCATAACCTTTCACTCACTTCTCGCTCACACGAAGGTAGTAGGATTGCACGCTCATCTGACGGAAGGCCGGTAGAGTATAACCCGCATAAAATTTGGGTTCATACAGATTAGGGGAAGCATAGGGTTAACCCATCGGGGCATTTTGAAACCCATACAACAAACATCATAAGCGAGGGATACCAGTTCGAAAGCAGAAGGCTGACGACACCGAGTAGATGATATCATTCGCCAGAGGCATCTGATATCAGGGAAAATTCATGAATGACTTAGGGCACAAGGGCACGGTAGGTAGTAATCCACCAAAAGGTCAGGTGGGGTACAGAGAGTCTGTTGTGAGTATCGGTACTCAACCATAAGGGAAAAAATGCCAAAGCATTGGAGATAGAATCATCAGAATAATTCAATGCTGAAGTACAAAGGAATTTTGACTTCAATATCGGTGTATCGGATTCAGATACATCGATCAAACATGAATAAGTTGAATAGAAGCTTGACGGTTAATAAATTAAGGTTTGATTTACCGAGAACCATCTCATGTCTGGAATGACGTCTGAGCCAGAAGAATGGATTCATAGGGTTAACCGATGACTGCGTGCATTCGCGCACACGATGATTCAATAGATCGTAATGGCAATGCCAAGGGAGGGCATCGAAGACCACAAGACAAACGGATTAACCATAGTGCGAGCAGGCAAGAAGAATCTCGAAAGCAGTAGGCTGCGGAGGAGTGGCGCGAGATCGGATAGTATTTCAAAGTATTTTGAGATTCAAAGGAATAACTTAGTATGGACGGATCCTCGATAAATGTGAGGAATTATCCGCATGGTGAAAAGAAGCTGCAAGACAGTAGGCTCAAAGGTTTCCCGAAACAACGGAAAGTATTCCGATGCACCTTGTGAGCACAAGAGAAACTGGGATTGAATGGATGCAAGAAAGGTGTATGTGGTTATACATACGGACTTATCGGTGGCAGAAAATTGTAAAGGTGACCGGCACAGATGGTCTCGGGAATTTTATCGAAGAGTTATCTCCGGAATCTTCTAGTGAAGCAAGCAATCATCTGTAATGAGGGGCTCTCCGAGAGGAAGTAGTCTTGATAACCTAATGTCAGAGTTAGCAAAATCTTTAACCCAAAAGAGAAGAGAGACCAGAGTCCCAGAGTAAGGGTACGGAGAAAAAGGATCCTAATACCACCCAGTTTGCGACGTGGGCCGATAAGCCACACAACACTGTTAGTAAAGTAGTTTTGCAAAGACTAGACTCGACTTCGACTAAGGAGTTGGAAAGGGGTTACCTACAGGCAGTCGACTCTGATACCAACTTGTGACGCCCCCAAAATCAGACCGTGTACAGTAATCATACACGCAAGGTACACGACCGAGATTAGGGACTCACGGTGAGATATCACAACACAACTCTACAAATAAAATAATACAAGCTGTTTAATACAAGCCATGGGCCACGAGGGCTCGAATACAACAGCTCGAAAGCACAATGTTAGCGGAAGCAATAGTATCTGAGTACAGACACCAGAATACAAGGTTGCCTTAAGAAGGCTAGCACAAATAACAACAGATCGAAAAGGCGAGGCCTCCTGCCTTGGAACCTCTAAACTACTTCTGGTCAACGGGGAACTCGACGTCGTAGAAGGCATCGGGGGATCTTCATGTTGCGGTGGTCGACATCGGGGATCTCCTACTCCTGGACTCCAAGGCTCCAACGTCGACTGCAACGACTGATGAGGCAAAACTAAAAGGGGAAAAAAATAAAGCAAGGGTGAGTATCTAGCATACCCGCGAGTCTTACGTCCGCTACTAAGCATTTATGCATTACTATCAAATGGAAAGGGGAGGCTGTATATAGTGGACTGCAAGGTAGAAATCAGAATAAGGGTAAGAAGCTAGGCCTATTGATGACTAGCATCTTCCGACGAGTCTTGCAACATGAGAAGAGAATAGCCAACAGTTCATATAAAGCATAAAGTAACAATGCAGCAGAAGTTGCTGCAGCATTGTATAATATAAGTTGTAATGATTAATAATAATAATGCCTCCGAGTTCCCCTCCTCGACTTCCCGGCGAGGAAGATAATCCGGAACCATACAATTTAATGTAGTAGTTTGTAGTGGTAAGATCCAGCTTCAACATAAAGCATCCTCTTATCGTGGACACGGCTATTCGAATAGATTAAACTCCCTGCAGGGGTGCACTACTGTTCAGCCTGCACGCTCGGATCTCCAGGGTGGCGGGCACCTTGTTAGGGAATGCTCCACCAAAGCTATCCGACACGCCACAGCCCATCCTAGGCTCAACAGAGAGGCCATCCGCCGGACTATATCCTATGCGATCAGGGGTCTAGGAACCCTCACCCTTCACGCTCCTGCATGGTGCGTGGCTGGCCGGTGAAGCAAAAGAAAATCCAAATACACCGTCCGGACGAAGAAGACACCACTTCCCGGCGCAGGTCGCGGTACTGCTGACGTCTGAAGATCTTTTGGACAAACTATGACGTAGGGGATCCCATAACTCCTTATCCCACGTGTAGGTAGTGCGTACAGGCCTTTGAGGCGAATCAACTCATCCACTGAACCATTTAGCATTTTAATATTATCTCGCAGACAACCATTATCGCTGTCTGACTAACAACACAACGGACAACGAACAACAACAAGGACCACCAGTAACGTCGAGGCCTGCCCTCTTGTCCCGTCAAAGCACACGGTTAACAACAAGGTGAACCGTCTCCTTGCCTTTTCTCGCGTGTGCTCTTGGTAGACCTCGACTTTTCGTGGTTTGGTAACTCTCGCGAGATACGAGTAGGGGCCAAGAACGCCAGTAACGTCGGTCGTACCCTCCCCATCGTTCCCGACGCAATATACCGCTCGCGGGCACCGTTGGGTCACCCGACTCTTACCTTTAAGGACACCAGTTGATTTTAGTGCCTACCATCAAGTGAAACCAGGAGGAATCACCCTCGATGGTACACTTAAAGAGGTTCGACAGAGACATCAGCGGAATGAACTAAAGAGGTAAACCTCGTATCATCCCGGTGATGCTACGCTACTGAGCCGACAAGAGTGAAATACGAGTCCATTCCACTCGTAAGTCAAACTCGAAGCGACTCGGCAGAGACTCTAACGAAGTGTTCGGTGATTTTCTCGGAGCATGAATTTATCCGGGGATGAGTCATCGGTACCGGTTGATTACCGGACAGATGATCCAGAGGGGAAGGTTCCATGTCTGCAGTGTTAGAGACATCTGATAGACATGCAGATAGTGCATCCGTGCTCGGTGATCCATTCTAAACAACTTTCATGTTCAGAACATTTTCATCCGGCAAGTTTTACCGGCTCCGGTCGTCTGACAAACAGATGAACCGGAGGGGAAGTGTTCCGTGTTCGGTATGTTAGAGGGGTGCGGTGGGTATACGGGTAGCGTATTCTTGTTTGTTGTATTTCTCTGAGCAACTTTCATGTATAAAGTTTTATTAATTTTAGACAATTTTTGGATTTATTTTATTATCTAAATACAACATTATCCATAAGGGGTTGACTGGTCAAACAGACCAGTGGGTTCTATCTGTCATACACAACAGCAGTATAAATCATTTTATTTAATTAGACTGGCACATGGACCCACATGTTAAACCGATAGATTTAATTAACAATTATAATTTAATTTAAAATGGCCTTGGGCCCACATGGCATAGGCCCACATTTTAATAGTATGTTTATTTTAATTTAAAAGGGGTGGGGTCCAGTAGTCATACACAAGGGGGGGGGTTACAGCCTAATTACAGATTAGGCTAATCTAATTAGGGGGGGGGTCCACGTCAGTGGACAAACCACCGGGCAGCACGGCTTGCCACTGGCAACCGCACCACGGCGGCGAGGCCGTTTCGGCCAGAGAGGCACGACGAGGTGGGGAGCTCGACGAGGGGGGTGCGGGGGTAGGGGTGCAGAGCGCGGTGGGGCCGTGGCCACGGAGCCGGCCGCGTGGGCACGTCCACGCCATGGCGAGCGCGGGCTCTGGCGATTGGGTGAGACGGGGGGGGGGGGAGAGGGAGGGAGCGGCACGCTCACAGGGGGAAGCAGGGTCGGCCGGAGCTCGAGGAGACGACGGTCCAGTGGGCACAACGAGGCGGGGAAGGTGCGGCGCTGGGGCGCCGTGCGAGCGATCGTCAGGGCGGCGAAGCTCCAGTGCGCGGGGCGCGCGACGAGGCTATCCACGGGCGAACGCTCGGGGTGGCCAGCGCGGGACGGTCGCAGGGGACGAGCGCGCGCGGGAGGCTCCACGGCGAGCGAGCGCAGCTCCTAGGCATCTTCCGGTGGCGCAGCTCGGGGTGGACGATGTCCATGGAAGTGAGGCGGCACGGCGGCTTCGGTCATGGGGGAACCGACGAGGGAGAGAGGGGAGGAGTGAGGGGGGATAGGGTTCCAGGGGGCTCCTGGGGTTGCCCTTATCCTCTCCAGGGACCCTGTAGCGGCGCAGGGGGGCCGGCTGCAGTGGCGCTAGCCATGGCCATGGCGACATCGGCCATGGGGTGAACAGGGGAGGGGGTAGGTGGGGTTGGGCTAGGTTACGGGGGAGTTGGGCTGGCCTCGGGCCACAATGGAGAGGGAGCCCTGACCAGAGCAGTAGCTAGGTTTCCTTTCTCTCTTCCTTTTTTTATTTTCTGTTTTAATTTGTTTTAACTTCAAGTGCTTTTAGCAAAATGTGGAAACTGTCCCAATATTGTGGATACAATATATAGCATGGCTAAATTTTTTTTGGGCCACAACTAAATTCTTTTTAATACTAAATAAAATGCCAAGGGTTAACTAGGGCTCTTTAGCTACCGTTTTATTTATTTAGCTATCAAATGATTTTTGCCCAAGGTGAATCTTATTCCTATATTTGTGTTGCACATTATAAAAGTGCCACAAGAAGTTTGGGGCTTTTATAAAATATTTTGCTATTTGTTTTTGAGCTGCAACTGATAAAAAGGGACTTTTGGCTGCTGCTTTGATTTGATTAAAATAGTAAAACATATTAATAAACTTCTATTCCACTTTTAATATGACCTACTGATTATTTGGCATTTATCAAAATTGGTTGCACAAGTTTTGGCCAAGGTTTATTTCCACATAGATTTGGAATTTTTATCTGGGTTGGATTTGAACAAGCCATGATCAAGGGTGATCATCCATGCTTAACTACAGTGACTTGGAAACAGTAAAAGTGATTACTGTAGGTGATTACTTTAGTGTGACACCCGGGGTGTTACACCCTTCAGCATGGACGCTTCCCGGATGTGCCGTGAGTAGTTTCCTTTGGACCATGGGTCCGTGATCAGTAGATATGTGATGTTCTCCTCCCCTTTTTTTCTTCATGGTTTAGTCCTCGTGAGCTGCCCTACATTATGGAGGCACATATGTAATATTTCTGCTCTTGTTATGCTGAGTTTGTTGGGATCTGATGGATTATGAGATTATGTCAGATTGTGATTGAGTAATACATTTGGTTCTTATCTTTTATATTGTTGTTCTTAAGTAATTCTTGCATGTTCTCCGTTGCTGTTTATTGCTTTGGCCAAGTAGTAGGTAGTGACTCCAAGAGGGAACGTTATGCTCGATTGTGGGTTCATGCCTCCGATGACACGCTTGAGTGACAGAAACATGAGTCTAGGGTATGTGCTGTTGCCACAAGGCGGAAAACAATGATGTTTGTACCCGCGGTTGCAAGGATTGTTTACTTTACGCAAAGTGTTTTTAATGCAGTTGTCTCTTGCTTTGGGTTTACACTTTGGGTGGGGCTCGCAACTTAATACCAGCGAGATGTTCTGGATAGATATCTCAAGGTGGATGATTAGTAGTAGATGCATTTGGATTTCGGACTACTTATATTGGCGTACCACCCATGCTTTTGAGCCTCGTCCTTTCTTTGTAGCATAGTTAGCATTGTGGTGCGTTTTTAATCCTTTCAATTGCCCAGTTGTAATTTGTTTACCTCGCCTAGCAGTTTTATCGTATTTTGGGAGAGAGACATCAATAGTGAACATCACGGGACCCCGATCCATATTCCCATCATTGTTTACATGCTTATTTACTTTCTTGCTTTTACTTTCTAGCTGCTATCGTTATCACTATTATCTGTTGCGTTGATCCTTTGTGAACAACAAGGCCGGAGAGATTGACAACCTCTCAGTACTCGTTGTGAAGCAAAGTTATTTGTGTTGTGTGTAGGTCCACGTCAGTTCCGCCGCTGACACCTACTTATCATCTCCGGAGTCCTACTGGAGACAAACCTTGGTATCTTTACCGAGGGAAATTTGCCTCTATCCTACATCTCACCTTTCACTTGGGGTAACCAAAGAGGGGGAGATATATCCACCATCAAGCAAATTGCTGGCGCCGTTGTTGGGGACTCCAAGTGCTAAGATAGGGGAGTTGCCCACTACCTTTTACCTTTGTTTTTTAGTCTTGTTAGTTTACCTTTCAGTTTTTATCTTTGTGTCTTATATTAAAAATTACAAAAAAATCTGCCACACTTGCTGCTCTAATATAGATCATAAACACCTTCCTTTCCAATGTGATTTTAATGAAAATGAGATCTTATATTCTTATGCTAAAGGTGTTTATGATTACTTTGATGTTGAAAAGATTGAAGAGTTTGTTGCTTTTAAAGGTGCTTATGAGATTGCTTCTTTGATTGAAAAGTATTATGATACTAGTCACAACTCCGAAAACTTTGCAGTTCTTGCTTATTGATTCAAGAATTATACTTCCAATTCTTGTATTAAGGATTTAAAAAATAAATGTTTTCTGCCCAAGAAGAGGCTAATGATTTCTTTGATGAGGAATCCCATGATTCGGAGGACTCACATGATACTTCCCTTTCCGATGAACTTAATACTTGCTTTGTTTATGGCCATGATGCCAATATGGATTATGCTTGCAAAGATGAACTTGCTATAGTTACTTATGTTAAGCATGAAATTGTTGCTATTGCACCCACACTTGATTGTCCCATTATCCTTTTGAAATCTCCAACTCATATTCCGAAGATCTGTGCTCTTATTGAGGCTCAATGTGACGGGTTGCATTTATCTTATGATCTTAAAGACCGTGTTGAAAACTATACACATGTGCTTGTAGGTCACGAACAACATGATTTGTGTGACAGTTATATTCTTGATGTTGTTCATGATACTACTGAAAGTTATTTTGAGAGAGGGAAGTTTGGCTGTAGAAACTTCCCTGTTACAAAAATACCTCTCTCCATGTTGAAAGTTTTGAAGTTGTTCTTTTTCCACCTTCCTATGCATGTCACTTTGTGCTAATTTGATTTATTTCTTTACAAGTTTCCTAGGAATAGGAAGTGGATTAGGCTTAAAAGTGTTTCATATTTTCTTCTTGATGCTCTCTTTTGCTTCAAATCCTTATTCTTATGAGAGCATCTTTTAAAATCTTCATGCCTAGCTTAAAGGCGTAAAAGAAAGCGCTTGTTGGGAGGCAACCCAAGATGTTTTTACTTCTGTTTTTAGTGGTCTTGACGATTGTAACTACTGTAGCAACATCATTGTATCTTTATTTTCAAGCTTTGTGCCAAGTTATAGCCTCTTATGAGAAGGGAAGCAAAAGTTGCGACATGCTGTCCAGAAAACAGATTCTGTCTTCTTGACGGAAAACGCCGAAAAAAATCACCAGTTCATCTTTTTGAGCTGAATTCTTTACACAACATGCTCTATATAATTGTGAAACTTTCATATGTTCTGAGTTTTGTTATTTGAGTTGCAGAAGTGCCCCGAAAAAATTCTCTACTACCCGTTGTTCTGTTTTTCTCAAATTCTGCCACGATTTTCCTTTCCTTACTTTTGCAAACCGTAATCTTGCTTTTTCTTGGCAAAAACTTTTTGGCAATCTTGAGAAACAGTAGCTCTTCAAGAATATCTTTACATCCAGTGGGGGAAAAATTATTTTATTAAGGGTACTAACCTCTCTAATCAGCTTATGATGAGTTATGTATGAAGGGAGTTTTCAAGTGTGCGATGGAAGATGATGAAAGAAGATCCGGGAGTGTCAAGTGCTCAAGCTTGGGGATGCCCCCATGCATCCCCAATAAATATTCAAGGAGACTCAAGCGTCTAAGCTTGGGGATGCCCCCCGTGCATCCCCTTCTCCATCAACAATCATCAGTTCGTCCTTCGTCTCACTATATTTTTATCACTTCATGCGTTATGTGCTATGCTTGGAGCGCCTCGCTCTTAGGTTTAATTTTTAGTTTTATTTTGCTTTGTTTGCTGTCCATAACAAGTTAGAACCCAACTTACTTTGTGTGGGATAGAAACACGCTCCGCTTCAATCTAGAACACATCATAGGATTTTTCATGCTTATCTTTTTACTATTGTGTGTTCTTTATCTTTTCGTAGCTACTGCCATGTTTAGTTTTAGTCTTAGTTTGTCTTTAGCAAGAGCCTTGGCTTTTGTTTAGTTTTGTTGCCGGAACTCTATTTAATTTCATGTCTATCTTGTTAAAAGAGTTGGTTCTTGCACTGAGTTGTGTCTTGTCTTGAAAGTAGGTAATTGAGGTTGCTATTTAATTTTAGTAGTAACCTGCAATAGATTTGATGTATTGTTGTGAGTAATGTTTGAACTTTTGGTGTCAAGAGCTCTAGCCTACTAGTGATAGGTGTCGTATTTTGGGCAATCTGTGTTTATTTTCAAAACCAACAAAACTAGTTGAGAACTCTAGCTACTAGATGGATCGCTAATCTTTTTAGGGGTCGGATATTGGAGTACACTCACGTACCATGAGTCGAGGATGTGCAAGGATAACCAAACCCCCATATACTCCTCCTCGGGGTACTTGTCTCTTTGTGAACCTCCTCATTAGATTGAGAGTTACCGATAATAAGTGCATGATTTCTTCAGACTGATGTAAGTATTGAAAGTTGACACCTCCACCTCCTAATATTTTCTAGCCTCTTCCGTACCGTCCATTGCCTTCTTCTCACTCCGAGAGTTGGCGTTCACCTTCGCCGGTACATCCAAACCCTTGGCATGATACGCTCTGTCATCATAAACCTTCCTATATCTTTCCTCAAAACAGCCACCAAACCTACCTATCAAGGCATTTCCATAGCCTTTCCGAGATATATTGCCATGCAACATCCACCTCTTCATGACTTGATCTTAATGTCATACATGTTCCTGCTACACTGGCAGAGGCATACATTGCATACATCATGATAGCTACATCTTCTTTATGTTTGAGTACCTTATAAAGTGTGGAGATCTTCTATACCCTCTTGTAAAATAGAGTGTTGCCCATAAAATGAGGAAAATATCCCAAAGTGGACAAAATAAAAGATCCCAAAGAGGACAAATGAGAGTTACATAGAAAGAGCCATAGAGGCCACAAAAAAATACAAAAAAGAGAAAAAAGAGAAAAATAAAATAAAAAGAGAAAAAGGGGAAACACTACTATCCTTTTGAAAGATCCACACTAATACTCCCTCTTATCCTTGTATTCCATAGAGATGATCATACATGCATATAGCTATGTGGGGACCTTCACACTATAGAACTTGGCTTGCATATTCCAAGGATGAGCCTCCTCAACCGAGATCTAGGTCTTCATGAGCGAGCAAGTTGGATACAACCCCACTAGTTCCATTGGAGAGCCTCTCTTAGCTCAGATGTGCATCCGTTGCATGACAATCCCTACTACTCACATCATATCTATCATTTGGACTTCTCGCCTATGATTTTCCTCATTGATGTGAGCCTTTCTCACCCTCTTTGTCCTCCTCCTCCAACATATTTATCTATTTGCCATCCTAAGTGTCAACTTCCGTGCTTACGCTCATCCATTGCATGAGTGCTCAAAATATCGAAAATGAGTGGATCAAATTGACTTGTACATGGCTAGTGGTCTAGGGACGAGTCAAGATAAGATTCCAAAGAAGACCAAGTGTGAACTTTAGTAGATTGAGTTCTCAAAAAAAATATTTTTTTCTCGTATTCCCAATCCCCTTTCTTGCACGCAAACACCATTTGGAGACATTCGAGTCACGGACAGCGAGAGCTCTTGCACATAATTTTTCTTTTGTTACTTGTTTCAATGCTAATATAGACTCTTGCATATTATGAATTGAATTGAATTGAATCACATACCTTGATTGCTTTACTTTTCAAAGTTCTTATATGGTTGCTAGCATGTCACCACAGAAATTATGCTTGTTATCATTTACCTACTCGAGGACGAGCAGGAATTAAGCTTGGAAATGTTGATACGTCCAAACGTATCGATAATTTCTGCTTGCTCCATGCATGTTTTGTGTGATATTTCTATGATCTAGATACACTTTCATACACTTTTGATCATATTTGGAATAACTTATTAACTCAGTGCACCATAGTGCCAATTCCTGTTTTCTGCTATTTTTCTATTCCAGTTTTCCCTCATATTAAAAGTGCTCCAAAAATCCGGGAAAAATCAGATAAAAAATCAGCGCAACGGAAGCTTCCGGAACCCCGAAGGAGGGCCTGAGGGGCCCCACCTGGTGCCCAGGCGTCCAGGTGGCGCGACCTAGGGTGAGGTCGCGACGGGTGGCCGCTTGGACACCTGGTAGCCCCCCTGGCTGCCCCTTCGCATGTTTAATCTCTGTGATGCGAAATCCCCGAAGACAGAACCCTTTTTCACGATCTCGCCTCTGTTCCACCGCCGCCGCGCTTCCAAGATCGGGAGCACCAGCAGACTTCTTCCCGACAGCCCACCGGAGGGAGGATTGACCTCCGGGAGCTTCCCCTTCACCATGGACGCTTCCCGGATGTGCCGTGAATAGTTTCCTTTGGACCATGGGTCCGTGATCAGTAGCTATGTGATGTTCTCCTCCCCTTTTTGTTCTTCATGGTTTAGTCCTCGTGAGCTGCCCTACATGATCGAGGCACATATGTAACCTTTCTACTGTTGCTATGCTGAGTTTGCTGGGATTTCATGGATTATGAGATTATGTTCAAATTGTGATTGAGTAATATATTTGGTTCTTATCTTTTATATTGTTGTTCTTAAGTAATTCTTTCAAGTTCTCCGTTGCTGTTTATTGCTTTGGCCAAGTAGTAAGTAGTGACTCCAAGAGGGAACGTTATGCTCGATTGTGGGTTCATGCCCCCCGATGACACACTTGATTGACAGAAACATGAGTCTAGGGGATGTGTTGTTGCCACAAGGGGGAAAACAACGGTGCTTGTAAGCGCGGTTGCAAGGATTGTTTACTTTACTCAAAGTGCTTTTAATGCAGTTTTCTGTTGCTTTGGGTTTACACTTTGGGTGGGGCTCGCAACTTAATACCAGCGAGATGTTCTGGATAGATATCTCAAGGTGGATGATTAGTACTAAATGCAGTTGGATTTCAGTCTACTTATTTTGGCGTACCGCCCATGATTTTGAGCCTCGTCCTTTCTTTGTAGCATAGTTAGCATTGCGATGCGTTTTTAATCCTGTCAATTTCCCAGCTGTAATTTGTTTACCTCACATAGCAGTTTTATCGTCTTTTTGGGGAGAGACATCACTAGTGAACATCACGGGACCCAGGTCCATATTCTCATCATTGTTTACACGTTCATTTATTTTCTGATTTTACTTTCCAGCTTCTATCATTATCATTATCCCTGGCGTTTGATCCTTTGTGAACAAAAAGGCCGGAGAGATTGACAACCTCTCTGTACACCTTGGGAAGCAATGTTATTTGTGTTGTGTGCAGGTCCACGTCAGTTGCGCCGCTGACACCTACTTATCATCTCCGGAGTCCTACTGGAGACAAACCTTGGTATATTTACCGAGGGAAATTTGCCGCTATCCTACATCTCACCTTCCACTTGGGGTAACCAACGAGGGCGAGATATATCCACCATCAGAGTCCTACTGGAGACAAAACTTGGTATCTTCACCGAGGGAAATTTTCCGCTATCCTACATCTCACCTTCCACTTGGGGTAACCAACAAGGAGAGATTATCAAGAAAATTTCTCGCGCCTTTGCCGGGGACTCCGAGTGCTAAGATAGAGGAGTTGCCCACTACCTTTTAACTTTGCTTTTTAATCTTGTTAGATTACCTTTCAGTTTTATCTTTGTGCCTTATATCAAAATCACAAAAAAATTATTTACCTTGCTAGTAGTTGTCATTATGTCTGGTCCTTTTTGCTTTTGTTGAGACAAAGGTTCTCACCTTTAAACGAAAAGGTGGTGAAAGTTTAAAAGATGCTTGTTATAGAATTAACGATTCTCAGAAAAGAGCCACCAAGAAGCAATCCACTACTATCATACTTAGAAATTTTTATGTTGGGATTACTCCTTGGAATAGGTTCATTCTAGATACTGCTATCAATCGGAATTTCCTAGAAGCCCCAATTTGGGAGTCTCTTAATGTTATTGAAAATCTTGTTGGAAATCTCCCTATTGCTAGCATAAAAGAAGATATAACTCTAGCTCACATTATGAAAAAACTTGAAAAGATAGAGTTAGAAATACCAAGTATAACTAGGATAAATGAGTTGGATCGCAAGATTCAAGGGAATTTGAATAGGCTTGATAGATCCATGCTTAAAATTATTAAAACTTTGGAGACCATCAAATCCCATGATATGGATCCTTCTAGGATTGATAAGATTGAGGAAATCATTAACACTCTAGGAACTACTTTCTCCTCAATCAAACCAAAAAAGGTATAAACTCTGGCAAGAAAGGAACCTAAGTTCAATTATGTCCCTAAGGTTCCCCGTCCTAAAAATAATCCACCCATTGCCAAGGGAGTTGAAACAGTTAAAACTTTGGAAGAGATGCCCCTTTTAGATAATTTTATAAATGAAACTCCCATTGATTTTCCGCCTTTTTGTTTTCTCCCTAGAAGTATCTTCATTAGGCCTTTATTTGAAAGACCTCTTAAGATTAGTTGTACAATTGAAGAGCTTTTTGATGATCTTGATGATGGTTCGATTGATACAACTTGATCTTTTTTGCTTTATGCCTAGCTTAAAGGTGTAAAAGAAAGCGCTTGTTGGGAGGCAACCCAAGATGTTTTTACTTCTGTTTTTAGTGGTCTTTATGATTGTTACTACTGTAGCAACATCATTGTATCTTTATTTTCAAGCTTTGTGGCAAGTTATAGCCTCTTTTGATAAGGGAAGCAAAAGTTATGACATGATGTCCAAAAAACGGATTTTGTCTTCTTGACGGAAAAAATCAAAACAAATCACCAGTTCATCTTTTTGAGCTGAATTTTTACATAACATTCTCTATACAATTTTGAAACTTTCGTATGTTCTGAAGTTTTTTATTTGAGTTGCAGAAGTACCCCAAAAAAATTATATACTACCTGTTGTCCTGTTTTTCACAGATTCTGCCACGTTTTGCCTTTCCTTACTTCTTCAAACCTTAAGCTTGCTTTTTCTTTGAAAAAACCTTTTGTCAATCTTGAGAAACAGTAGCTCTTCAGAATATATTTATTTCTAGTGGGGAAAACTTATTTTATTAAGGGTACTAACCTCTCTAATAACCTTATGATGAGTTATGTATGAAGGGAGTTTTCAAGTGTGCGAGGGAAGTTGATAAAAGAAGATCCGGGAGTGTCAAACGCTCAAGCTTGGGGATTCCTCCATGCATACCCAATAAATATTCAAGGAGAGTCAAGCATCTAAGCTTAGGGATGCTCCCGTGCATCCCCTTCTCCATCAACAATCATTAGTTCGTCCTTCGTCTCACTATATTTTTATCACTTCATGCGTTATGTGTTATGCTTGGAGTGTCTCGCTCTTAGGTTTACTTTTTATTTTTCTTTAGCTTTGCTTGCTGTTCATAAAAAGTTAGACCCCATCTTACTTTGTGTGGGAGAGAAACACGCTCCACTTCAATCTAGAACACATCATAGGATTTTTCATGCCTATCTTTTTACTGTTGTGTGTTCATTATCTTTTCGTAGCCACTGCCATGTTTTGTTTTAGTTTTAGTTTGTCTTTAGCAATAGCCTTGGATTTTGTTTAGTTTGTTGCTGGAACTCTCTTTAGTTTTCATGTTTATCTTGTTAAGAGAGTTGGTTGTTGCACTGAGTTGTGTCTTATGTTGAAACTAGGTAATTGAGGTTGCTATTTAATTTTAGTAGTAACTTGAAATAGTTTTGATGTATTGTTGTGAGTAATGTTTGAACTTTTGGTGTCAAGAGCTCTAGCCTATTAGTGATAGGTGTCGTATTTTGGGCAATCCGTGTTTATTTTCGAAACCTACAAAAACTAGTTGAGAACTCTAGCTACTAGATGGATCACTAATCTTTTGAGGGATCGGATATTAGAGTACACTCACATACCATGGGTCGAGAATGCGCAAGGATAACCAAACCCCAAAACACTCCTCCTCGGGGTACTTGTCTCTTTGTGAACCTTCTCATTAGATTTGGAGTTATCGCTAATAAGTGCGTGAGTTCTTCAAACCAATGGAAGTATTGAAAGTTGACACTTTCACCTCCTCATATTTGCTAGCCTCTACCGTACCATGCATTGCCCTCTTCCCACTCTGAGAGTTGGCGTCCACCTTCGCCGGTGCATCCAAACCCTTGGCATGATACGTTCTGTCATCATAAACCTCCCTATATCTTTCCTCAAAACAACCACCATACCTACCTATCAAGGCATTTCCATAGCCTTTCCGAGATATATTGCCATGCAACATCGACCTCTTCATGACTTGATCTTCATGTCATACATGTTCCTGCTACACTGGCAGAGGCATACATTGCATACATCATGATAGCTACATCTTCTTTATGTTTGAGTACCTTGTAAAGTGTGAAGATGTTCTATACCCTCTTGTAAAATAGAGTGTTGCCCTTAAGTGAGGAAAAGATCCCAAAGTGGACAAAATTAAAGATCCCAAAGAGGGCAAATGAGAGTTAAATAGAAAGAGCCATTGAGGCCACCAAATAATACAAAAATAATAATATAAAAAATAGAAAAAGAAATAAAAAGAGAGAAATGGGCAACACTACTATCATTTTGAAAGATCCACACTAGTACTCCCTTTTATCCTTGTACTCCATAGAGATGATCATTTATGCATATAGCTATGTGGGGACCTTCACATTATAGAACTTGGCTTGCATATTCCAAGAATGATCCTCCTCAAACGAGATCTAGGTCTTCATGAGCGAGCAAGTTAGATGCGCCCCCACTAGTTCCATTGGAGAGCTTTTCTTAGCTCATATGTGAATCCGTTCCATGGCAATCCCTACTCCTCACATCATATCTATCATTTGGCTTTCTCGCCTATGATTGTCCTCATTGATGTGAGCCTTTACCACCTTTTTGTCTTCCTCCTCCACCATACTTCTCTCTTTGCCATTCTAAGTGTCAACTTTCGTGATTACGCTCATCCATTGCATGAGTGCTCAAAATATCGAAAAGGAGTGGATCGAATTGACTTGTACCTGTCTAGTGGTCTGGGGACGAGTCAAGACAAGATTCCAAAGAAGACCAAGTGTGAAACTTTAGTAGATTGAGTTCTCAACAAAAATACCTTTTCTCGTATTCCCATATCCCCCTTCTTGCATGCAAACACCATTTGGAGACATTCGAGTCACGGACAACGATAGATCTTGCACCTAATGTTTTTTTGTCGCTTGTTTCAATGCTAATACAGACTCTTGCATGTTATGACTTGAATTGAATCACATACCTTGATTGCTTTACTTTTCAAAGTTCTTATATGGTTTCTAGCATGTGATACGTCCCAAATGTATCTATAATTTCTGTTTGCTCCATGCATGTTTTGTGTGACTTTGCCATGTTTTTCTTGAACTTTCATACAGTTTTGAGCATATTTAGACTAATCTATTAACCCAGTGGACCCAGCTGCCAGTTGTTGTTTTCTGCTGTTTTTGTATTTCAGGTTTTCTGGCCATTAAAATTGCTCCAAAAAATCCGGAAAAATCAGATAAAAAATCAGCGACCCGGAAGCTTCTGGAATCACCAAGGTAGCGGAGGGGGGCCACCACCAGGAGACCAGGAGGGTCACTGGCGCGGCCCCACCCTAGGCCGCGCCAGGAGGCCTCCTGGCTTCCTGGTGGGTCCCCTCGACACCCCCTCCGCCTATATTTAGACCTCGGGGTGGAAACCCCTAATATCGATCTCTTTTCCGCGAAATCGCCTCTGTACCGCCGCCGCCGCCGTTTCAAGATCGGGGATGCCTGGAGAAGCTGCCCCGGCACCCTGCCGGGAGGAGGAACCCCCTCCGGGAGACCATCCATAACCATGGACGCCTCCAGGATGTGCCGTGAGTAGTCCCCCTTGGACCATGGGTCTGTGACCAGTAGCTATGTGATGTACCTCTCCCCTCTTTGTGCTTCCACTTTCGAGACCTCGTGAGCTGCCTCACATGATCGGGGCACTTTTGTAATTTCTGATGTTGCTATGCTGAGTTTGCTAGGATCTGATGGATTATGAGACTATGTTCAGATTTTGATGAGTAATATATTTGGTTCTTCTCTTTTATATTTTTTTCTTGAGTAAATTCTTGCATGTTCTCCGTTGCAGTATTTTTCTTTGGCCAAGTAGTTTTCTTGCAACTCCAAGAGGGAGCGTTATGCTTGATTGTGGGTTCAGCCCCCTGATGTCTAGCTTGAGTGACAGAAACATGAGACTAGGGGATGTGCTGTTGCCAGCAGGGATAAAACAACGGTGCTTGTACCCGCGGGTGCAAGGATTGTTTACTTTACGCAAAGTTCTTTTAATGCAGTTGTCTGTTGCTTTGAGTTTACACTTTGGGTGGGATTCGCAACTTAATACCAGCGATATGTTCTGGATAGATATCTCAAGGTGGATGATTCGTAGTAGATGCAGTTGGATTTCGGTCTACTTACCTTGGCGTACTGCCCATTGCTTTTGAGCCCTTCCTTTCTTTGCAGCATAGTTAGCATTTCGGTGCCTTCATAATCCTGTCAATTGCCCAGCTGTGATTTGTTTACCTTGCTAGCACTTTTATCGTCTTTTGGGAGAGAGACATCACTAGTGAAAATCACGGGACCCCGGTCCATCTTCACATTATTGTTTACACCCTTAGTTTACTTTCAGTCTTTACTTCCAGTTCCACTTTTATCTCTTGCGTTGATCCTTTGTAAACAGCAAGGCCGAAGGAATTGACAACTCCTATGTACTCGTTGGGAGAAAAGTTATTTGTATCTGTGTGCAGGTCCACGTCAAGCGTTGTGACACCTACTTGTATCTCTTGGAGTCCTACTGGTTTGATACTCAACCTTAGCATCTTTGCTAAGGGAAACTTGCTGCTACACTGCATCTCACCTTCCACTTGGGGTAACCAACGAGGAGAGTTGCCACTCTGTATCAAGCGAATTTCTGGCGCCGTTGCTGGGGACTCCAGTCTACAAGATAGGGGAGTTGCACACTATCTTTTATCTTTGCTTTTTAGTCTTGTTAGTTTACCTTTCAATTTTTACTTTTGTGTCCCTTATCAAAAATACCAAAAATACCTGCTGCTACTATGGGTTCCAATGAAAACACCAAGCTGTGTGACTTCACTAGTCACAACAACAGTGACTTTATCTGCACTCCTATTGCTCCACCTGCAACTTCAGCACCTTCTTATGAAATTAAACCTGCTCTGCTTAATCTTGTTATGAAAGATCAATTCTCAGGTGCCGGAGAGGACGCTGCCTTGCACTTAAACAATTTTATTGAGCTCTGTGATATGCAAAAGTACAAGGAAGTGGATGGAGACATCGTCAAGATGAAGCTTTTTCCTTTCTCTTTGAGAGGAAGAGCCAAGGAGTGGCTGCAATCCATACCCAAGAACAGTATCGATTCTTGGAGTAAATGCAAAGATGCTTTCATAGGGAAGTACTATCCCCCTGCTAAAATTATTCAATTGAGGAGTAACATTATGAATTTCAGGCAATTGGATAATGAAAACGTTGACCAGGTATGGGAACGTATGAAGACGCTTGTCCAGAACTGCCCCACACATGGACTGACTACCTGGATGGTTATCCAGACTTTTTATGCAGGCTTGAACTTTACCTCGCGGAACATGTTAGATTTGGCCGCGGGAGGAACTTTTATGTCAACCACACTTGGTGCTACCACAAAGCTACATCATGAGATGATGCTGAACTACTCTCAGTGGCACACCGAAAGATATCCAACTGGTAAGAAGGTAAATTCTGTCGATGAGATCTCCTCTCTAAATGAAAAGGTTGACCTTATCATGTCTCTACTTACCAAGAAAGCTCCTATTGATCCTCAGGATGTTCCTTTAAATTCTTTGGTTGCTCAAGAGCAAGTAGATGTGAACTTTGTCTCTAGAAACAACTTCAACAATAATGCTTATAGGAGTAATTTTGGTAGCAACAACCCTAGGCCTTTCCCATCCAACAACTATGGGAACACCAACACTTATCCTAGCACAAAAAACTCCACCTTTGAACTAGAGACCTTGCTCAAAGACTTTATCACTACCCAAAAAGCCTTCAACAAGAGTGTGGAAGAGAAATTAGATAAATTAGATATCCTCTCTTCGAAGGTAGACAACATAGCCCATGATGTAGAGATGTTGAAGATTAGAACTTCCCCCCCCCGAGGAGAGGAAGACCACTCCTATGAATGCCATCCAAGTCCAAATTAATGAAAACATTAGGATGTTGGGAAAACTAAAAGAGAGATGGGCCAGAGAAAAGGAGGAAGACGAGAGAATTAAGAGCCTTCCTACCTTCCACACAGTAGCCACTATCCAAGTAGTTGAGGATGTCCAAACTGTTAGCACCCATCACACCCCTAGTCCCACTGGACCTACCAATGGTGATGCTACAACCTCAACCATAGATGAAGAAACCTCTATGAACATAGAGGCTTTCAAACAAGTGAGTCTAAATTATATCACTACCTCCTTGATAAATAGTAGGGACCTAGACTTTGACAACTCCACTTTACCTGAAGTTATTGGTTTCCTACACAAGATGTCTAGAGACCCCCACACTAGCACACTTAATCTTGCCTTCACAGAGCATATCACCAATTCTCTAATCAAAGTTAGGGAGGAGAAGCTTAGACTAGAAGCCTCCATACCTAGGAATCTAGAAGATGGTTGGGATCCTATGATAAAAATCAAATTGAATAACTTCTCTTGTTATGCTCTTTGTGATGTTGGAGCAAGTACCTCTGTTATGCCCAAAAGAATGTATGATATGCTTGAATTGAAACCTTTTGATCCCTGTTCTTTTGGTGTTCGTCTTGTTGATTCTTCCGTAAAGAAGCCTTTGGGGAAGATCGACGATGTTCTTATCATTGCCAATGACAATTATCTTCCCGTTGATTTCACTATTATGGACATTGAGTGTGAGCCCTCTTGTCCAATTATTTTGGGACGTCATTTTCTTCGCACAGTTGGTGCTGTTATTGACATGAAAGAGGGGAATATCAAATTCCAATTCCCTCTAAAGAAAGGGATGGAACATTTCCCTAGGAAAAAGATTAAGTTACCTTTTGAGTCCGTCACACGGGCTAGTTATTCTCTTGAAAAGACTTGATCTTCTGCTTTAAGCCTAGCTAATGGCTCTAAAGAAGCGCTTTCGGGAGGCAGCCCACAACGAATTTAGGTTTTTCTTTCTGCTTTTCTTCTGTTCTTAGTGGTCTTGATGATTGTTACTACTGTACCAACATCATTGTATCTTTACTTTTCAAGCTTTGTGCCAAGTATAGCCTCATACGACAAGGGAAGTGAAAGTTGTGACATGCTGTCCAGAAAACAGATTCTGTCCTCGTGACTAGAAAAATCAGAGAAAAATCCCAGTTCATCATTTTAAGATGAATTTTTTACATAGCATGCTCTATACAATTACGAAACTTTCGTATGTTCTGAGTTTTTTTTATTTGAGTTGCAGAAGTATCCCTAAAAAATTCGTTTCTATCTCCTGTTCTGTTTTTCTCAGCTTCTGCCGCGGTTTTTCTTTTCGCAGTTTTGCAATCCTTAAGCTTGCTTTTTCTTTGCAAAATCTTTTGGGAAGGCAAGAGAAACAGTAGATCTTCCTGTAAATCTTTATTTGCAGTAGAGGAAATTTATTTTAGTAGGGCACTAACCTCTCTAATCAGTCTACAATGAGTTATGTATGAAGGGAGTTTTCAAGTGGGCGATGGAAGATGATGAAAGAAGATCTTGGAGTGTCAAACGCTCAAGCTTGGGGATGCCCATGTGCACCCCCAATAAATATTCAAGGAAACTCAAGCGTCTAAGCTTGGGGATGCCCCCATGCATCCCCTTCTTCATCAACAATTATCAGTTCGTCCCTTATTGCACTATATTTTTATCACTTCATGCGTTGTGTGCTATGCTTGGAGCGTCTCGCTCTTTACTTTTCTAGGATATTTTTGCTTTGTTTGCTGTAGTAACAAGTTAGACCCCAGCTTACTATTTTGTGTGGGAGATATACACGCTCCGCTTGAACTAGAACTCCTCATAGGATTTGCATGCTTATTCTTTTAGCTGTGAGTTGTTCTTTTTCTTTTCTTAGATGCTGCTCTGTTTAGTTGTAGTGCTTTAGTATTTCTAGATCTTTTGTTTTGTTTTAGGTTGAACTTTCTATAGGTTGCATGTTTTATATTGTTAGAGAGTTTTCCTGTTGCACTGAGTTTTGTGTCTTGACTAGAAAGTAGGTAGTTGAAGTTGCTATTCTCTTTGTAGTAGTAACTTGCAATAGTTTTGAGGTATTGACTAGAGTAATGTTTGAACTTTTGGTGTCAAAAGATCGAGCCTATTAGTGATAGATGTCGTATTTTGGGCAATCCGTGTGATTTTCGAAAACCAAAAACCCCTGTTGAGAACTCTAGCTACTAGATGGATCAGTAACCTCTGGAGGGTTCGAATATTAGAGTACACTCACGTACCATGAGTCGAGGATGCGCAAGGATAACCAAACCCCCATACACTCCTCCTCGAGGTACTTGTCTCTTTGTGAACCTCCTGATTAGATTGAGAGTTACCGATAATAAGTGCATGAGTTCTTCAGACTAATGTGAGTATTCGAAAGTTGACACTTCCACCCACCTATACTTTTTCTAGCCTCTTCGGTACCGTGCATTTCCCTTTCTCACCTTGAGAGTTGGCGCATACAAAAAAAATAGAAAAAAGAGAAAAAGAAAATAAAAAGAGAGAAGGGGGCACACTACTATTCCTTTTGAGAGATCCACACTAGTACTTCATCCTCTATCCCTTGTACTTCATAGATATCATCATCATGCATATAGCTATGTGGGGACCTTCACACTATAGAACTTGGCTTGTATATTCCAATGATGAGCCTCCTCAAACGAGCTCTAGGTCTTCTTGAGCAAGCAAGTTAGATGCACCCCCACTAGTTTCCTTGGAGAGATTTTAGCTCACATGTGCATCCGTTGCATGGCAATCCCTACTCCTCACATCATATCTATCATATGGCCTTCCGTCGCCTATGATTGTCCTCATTGATGTGAGCCTTTCACACCTTTTTGTCTTCCTCCTCCACCTTCTTTCTGTTTTTGCCTTTTAGGTGTCAACTTTCTTGCTCACGCTCATCCATTGCATGAGTGCTCAAAATATCGAAAGGGAGTAGACCAGTTTGACTTGTACCTGGCTAGTGGTCTAGGGACGAGTCAAGATAAGAATCCAAAGGAGACTAAATGTGAAACTTTAGTAGATAGTTATTCTCAACAACCTTTTTTATCTCTTTTTCCCAGTCCCCTGCTTGCACGCAGACACCATCTGGAGACATTCGAGTGACGGACAGCGAGAGCTCTTGCACCTTTTGTTCTTTTGTTTCTTGTGTCAATGCAAATATAGACTCTTGCTTGTTAAGACTTGAATTGAATTGCATGCTTTAATTGCTTTACTTAAAAGTGCTTATATGGTTGTGTGGCATGTCACCACAGAAATTATGCTTGTTATCATTTACCTACTCGAGGACGAGCAGGAATTAAGCTTGGGGATGTTGATACGTCCCAAACGTATCTATAATTTCTGTTTGCTCAATGCATGTTTTGTGTGACTTTGCCATGTTTTGCTTGAACTTTCATACACTTTTGAGCATATTTGGACTAATCTATTAACCCAGTGCACCAAGCTTCCAGTTGCTGTTTTCTGTTGTTTTTTTATTTCAGGTTTTCCGGCCATTAAAATTGCTCCAAAAAATCCGAAAAAATCAGATAAAAAATCAGCGACCGGAAGCTTCCGGAATCACCAAGGTAGCGAAGGGGGGCCACCACCAGGAGACCAGGAGGGTCCCTGGCGCGACCCCACCCTAGGCCGCGCCAAGAGGCTCCTGGCTGCCTGGTGGGTCCCCTCGACACCCCCTCTGCCTATATTTAGCCCTCGGGGTGGAAACCCCTAATATCGATCTCTTTTCTGCGAACTCGCCTCTGTACCGCCGCCGCCGCCGTTTCAAGATCGGGGCTGCCTGGAGAAGCTGCCCCGGTACCCTGCCGGGAGGAGGAACCCCCTCCGGGAGACCATCGATAGCCATGGACGCCTCCCGGATGTGCCGTGAGTAGTCCCCCTTGGACCATGGGTCCGTGACCAGTAGCTATGTGATGTACCTCTCCCTCTTTGTGCTTCCACTTTTGAGACCTCGTGAGCTGCCTCACATGATCGAGGCATTTTTGTAATTTCTGCTATTGCTATGCTGAGTTTGCTAGGATCTAGGGATGGCAATGGGTCGGGTTTGGTGCGGGTAGAGCTGGTCCAAATCCAACCCATGACCCATGTTCCTACCCTCTACCCATCCACCAAGGTATCCATGGGCACAATTATTTCCCATGCCCAAACCCATTGCATAACCATATACCCATGGAGCTCCATGGGCATAGAAAAATCCACATGAAGCCTTTCCAACACTAGTACAAAACATGCCTTTGGATATGAGCAAAGGTCATGGTTCGAACACGAACCGGTTCTACTGGCCCAATAGAACCGGTTCGTGGCTCCGGGCTTTAGAACCGGTTCGTGTGGTGGGGACCCAGCCCAGCGGTGCCCTGCCAGCACCCCTTTAGAACCGGTTTGTACTACCAACCGGTTCTAAAGATGTGGTGGAAGGTTGCCGTTCGGCATGCGGGCCACCTAGCAGCATTAGAACCGGTTGGTACCTAGAACCGGTTCTAAAGGTTCACTAAGTTTAGTACCACCTCGCTAACCGAAGAGGAGTTCGACCAGTTAATAAGCACGGGTTAGAGTGGACTTATCATAGCATAACAATTTCAATAAAGGTTTTCCATGAGGGATTTAACTATATCCTGTATACTGTAGTTCAAATTTCGGTTGCAAAGATCAAATTAACTCATCATCGATTCCTCGTTCATTCACTAATAGTCTAAGTAGGCAGCAAGTACACTGTTCAAACGTCACAACCGAAGTAGTAAAATAGTCTCATAGTAGAACACTTGTATTAAAATCTTGTTAGATCATAACCAAACTTGTAATTTGGGGTTGAGGGGGATTGTGGAACATGGGCCGATCTTTGACCTTCTATGACCATGAGGGACTTGGGGGTTGGACGTTTGCTTAGTTTAGTGTCACTTGAATATGGCCCCACCTATCATATGGGTATCCATTGGATATCCATGGAGCTGAAATTATAATCGTACCCAACCCGGCTGTTCGTGGGTATCCATATCCACGAATTCATGGGTAGGAATGTTCTCCATACCCTTTCCCTAATGGGTCGGGTATCCACGGGTATCCATATCCATGGATAAAATTGCCATCCCTACTAGGATCTGATGGATTATGAGACTATGTTCAGATTCTGATGAGTAATATATTTGGTTCTTCTCTTTTATATTTTGTTATTGAGTAAATTCTTGCATGTTCTCCGTTGCAGTATTTTGCTTTGGCCAAGTAGTTTGCTTGCAACTCCAAGAGGGAGCGTTATGCTTGATTTTGGGTTCAGCCCCCTGATGTCTAGCTTGAGTGAAAGAAACATGAGACTAGGGGATGTGCTGTTGCCACCAGGGATAAAACAACGGTGCTTGTACCCGCGGGTGCAAGGATTGTTTACTTTACGCAAAGTTCTTTTAATGCAGTTGTCTGTTGCTTTGAGTTTACACTTTGGGTGGGATTCTCAACTTAATACCAGCGAGATGTTCTGGATAGATATCTCAAGGTGGATGATTCGTAGTAGATGCAGTTGGATTTCGGTCTACTTACCTTGGCGTACAACCCATTGCTTTTGAGCCCTTACTTTCTTTGCAACATAGTTAGCATTGCGGTGCCTTCATAATCCTGTCAATTGCCCAGCTGTGATTTGTTTACCTCGCTAGCACTTTTATCGTCTTTTGGGAGAGAGACATCACTAGTGTAAATCACGGGACCCCGGTCCATCTTCACATTATTGTTTACACCCTTAGTTTACTTTCAGTCTTTACTTTCAGTTGCACTTTTATCTCTTGCGTTGATCCTTTGTAAACAGCAAGGCCGGAGGAATTGACAACTCCTCTGTACTCGTTGGGAGCAAAGTTATTTGTATCTGTGTGCAGGTCTACGTCAAGCGCTGTGACACCTACTTGTATCTCTTGGAGTCCTACTGGTTCGATAGTCAACCTTAGCATCTTTGCTAAGGGAAACTTGATGCTACACTGCATCTCACCTTCCACTTGGGGTAACCAACGAGGAGAGTTACCACTCTGTATCAGCATGTCACCACATAAATTATGCTTTTTATCATTTACCTACTCGAGGACGAGCAGGAATTAAGCTTGGGGATGTTGATACGTCCCAAACGTATCTATAACTAGATCATTGATGACGCGCGTTGCCGCGCCCATCTATTTTTACAGTGGGATTATACGTTTTATAAACAATATATGTGCACAAAAAAGTGTTGAAGGATGGTTTTTATTTATTAAAGTTAAGCTGGTGCAAATAGTTCAAAAATATTGAACTACTTGGCCATATTAAAAATTAAGAATCAGTGAACGAAGCGATATCTGACATATGGTACATCAAATTTTAGATAGTGTTTAAGTATTAATAGTGCATAACAACATTATTAAGTAATAATATCCTAGTATGGCATGCCATATAAATGAATAGAATTATGTGTAGACCTGTTGAAAATGAGTCATACAACATTATTAAGTTTTTCTTAATATTGGGCATTATCGTATATTTGTCCTCATGTGTTGCATTGGTAAAATCAGTTTCTCAAACTCATGCACGGAGAAAGTCCTTACCATCATACTGGATTCAGATTTTCTATAAATTATCCAAGTTCTTAACTTAAGAGGCTAGCATCTTCTAGTATGCATAGAATTCAACTCTTCAAGAAGCAAAATGCTTTTTTCACGAAGAATTTTTCCAGTGGAATATCATTCCGAAATCAAATTGCATCCATATTCTGAAATTCATTTGTATCCACACAGGTGATAGGGCATACCTCCTAATCTGCTCAGTTAATTCATCATAGCTACAGAAGAAGCCTTGTGCTTGAACCTTTGCTTTCAATTTATAAGATTCCAAAATCAAATTGCATCCATATTTTGAAATTCATTTGTATCCACACAGGTGATAATGACATACCTCCTAATCTGCTCAGTTAATTCATCATAGCTACAAAAGAAGCCTTGTGCTTGGACCTAAATTTTCTTTCAATTTATAAGACAGACAGATTTTCGATGACAATGAAGTGAAAATGTTAGTTCACTGAACCATCAACTGGGATACCTTCATTCTTCTCATTCCTCAAGAGAACTCAAAGAAAAATCACATTATTATAGAAATATGAAATTGCAGATAGGAACATGGATAAACAAACGATCTTTAGAATCAGTTTGATGCTTCAAAGGCAAAATGAGAGCCTTCATATATGAGCATCATGCATCTGCAATATCAGAATTAAAATCCTCATACAAGCTGAAGGCCACTGCCTGAACTCCTGAAGTAGGGTGATGCAAGTACGGAGACACTAGTTACACTTATGCTTTTCCTGTATTTGCAATACCAATTTTTTATAAAGTGAATCATATAGGGCACATGGGAAAATATCAAATATAATGACCATAGTGAGGATGTCTTCTTAAAATGTACAGGTACTGACACATGATTCTTTTTAAATTCAGTCTTACGTGTAGATAGAAATTAAGAATCGATACAAAGAAAATATACCATACAACCATTAATATCAAAGTTCTATTTCTAATATTACCGTGAAAAAGACATGCGTGAAGAGGACCTGATCCTCCTTGTCCTCCTACTTGCTCCAACTCGCAGCTTCAGGAGAACGCACGGCGGCGTGGATATATGCAGAATCGTGGCAGCCATCTTTGACAATAGTGGCACTGGGAACGCCCATGCCGCGGGGCGAGCCGACGTGTGTGACGCCCCCAAAATCAGACCGTGTACAGTAATCATACACACAGGGTACACGACTGAGATTAGGGTGCCACGGTGATAATATCACAGCACAACACTAAACACAAAAGGATAAACAAATATGTTACAATAGAGGGGGTCACGCGGACCCAATTACATAAGTCATACAAGCCATAATATCTGAGTACAGACATAGTTAGTCAAGTTTTGCCTTAAGAAGGCTAGCACAAATCACATCAGAGATACAGATCGAAAAGGCGAGGCCTCCTGCCTGGGATCCACCGAACTACTCCTGGTCAACGGGGAACTCGACGTCGTAGTAGGCGCCTCCGGGGTACTCCTGCTCCTGGGCTCCAACGTCGGCTGCAGCGGCCGATCAGGCAAAACAGTAAAGGAAATAAAGCAGGTGAGTATCTAGTATACCCGCGAGTCTTACGTCCGCTACTAAGCATTATGCATTGTATCAACGGAAAGAAGAGGCTGTATATAGTGGACTGAAAGACAGAAATCCAGAGCAAGGGTAAGAAGGTAGGCCTAACGAAGAGTAGCATCTTCCGACGAGGTCTTGCAGCAGGAGGTAAGAATCAGCCAACAGTTTATATAAAGCAATAAAGTAACAATGAAGCAGAAGTTGCTGCAACATTGAATAATAATAAGTTGTAATAAATAACAATGCCTCCGAGTTCATCTCCTCGACATCCCCGCGAGGAAAATAACCCGGAACCATACAGTTTAATATTAGTTTCTAGTGGTAAGATCCATCTTCAGCATAAAGCGTCCTGTTACCGTGGACACGGCTATTCGAATAGATTAATCTTCCCTGCAGGGGTGCACTTGTGTTACGCTACACGCACGGATCTCCAGGGTGGCGGGAACCTTGTTAGGGAACGCTCCACCGAGGCTATCCGACACTTCATAGCCCATCTTTCAAACTCAACAGAGAGGTCATCCGTCGGACTTTATCCTATGTACGCGGGGCTTTGGACCCTAACCCCGACGTACTCCTGCACGGTGCGAGGCTGGCCGGTGAAGTTAAAGCAAATCCAAATAAGACACCACCGCGCGAGAAAATAAGACAACACCACTTCCCGGCGCAGGCCGCGGTACTGCTGACGTCTGAAGAGTCCTCGGACGACACTACGAAGCATAGGAGCCCATAACTCGTAATTCCCACGGGTAGGTAGTGCGTACATGGCATATAGCCAACTCAAGACATTCACTGAACCATTTAGCATTTTAATTAACCTGCGTGACAACCTTTATCGTCGTCTCGACTTAACTGACCCGCGGACAACGACAGCAGCCAGGACCACCAGTACATCGGTGCCTGCCCCGTCGTCCCACCAAGTCACTGCGGTTACCAACAAGGTGAACCGTCTCCTTACCTTGTCTCGCGTGTGCTCCTGGAGGAGCTCGACTTTCGTAGTTTGGTAACTCTCGCGGCCAACGATCAGGGGCCAAGCACACAGGTACACTGGTCGTACCATCCCTGTCGTCCCGTCGCAATACCTCTCGCGGGCACCGTTGGGTCGCCCGACTTCTTACCTGAAGGACAACCGTTTACAGGACCCTATGGCGGCAAGACAAAGTCAGCATCGAGTGGAGTACAAGGATAACTCCTTGATAGCTCACACTTGAGGTGACTAGGCATAACCCAGATAGGGGCCTTTGGCGGTGTCTGCTTTGTACCGTACCTGTGCAGTTATAATATTTGTATCCGCGTTCACTCCCCTGAGTGATCACGACCCTCTATCTAATCCTAGCCAACAATGCGCAGGGTTCACTGCTGAATAATGCATAACAATAATAATAGGCAGCATAGGATAAAGGAAGGCACATCAAGGGGCGACAAAAATCAGGCTATGCAGTTGAATAGGATTGTAATCGTAACAGCAGCAGTAACAATGCCTAGTGCAAGAAAAGTACGGAAAGATAGGCGATATCTGGGGAAGAGAATGGCTCTGCTTACCTGCAAGCTCGACGGTAGTAGTAGGGTCGTCGACGACGTAGTCGTACTCAGCAACGGTGTAGTCGACGGCAGCAGCGGGGTCTATCGGAGATTAAGGGGGGGGGGAGAAACAGTAAATACACAGAAAGCAAATACAAAAAGATGCATGACATGATAGATGAAATGTTAACGATATTCTAACGCAGTGCAATGCACGTTGCTCGGAACGGAAATTCATCTGAGGATGAACTACCGGCTCCGGGTGATTATCGGACAAGGTGTCCGGAGGGGGAAAGATATCATTCCGGAGGTGTCGTGGACATTCGACACACGTGTGGGTGGTGTATCTGGGTTAGTTGATCTATTCCGAACAACTTTCATGTTCAGAACAATTTCATCCGGAAAGTTTATCGGTATCGGGCAATCTATCGGACAGTGCCACCGGAGGGGGGGGGGGGCAGTTCGATGATCGGTATGTTAGACGGGTGTGGTGAGGATATGGGTATCGTATCTGTAATCGTTGATCCGTTCTGAGTAACTTTCGTATACAAAAGTTTTTCATCCGGACAACTTTTATCGGTGCCGAGAATTATCGACAAACGGCCCGAAGGGGGGGAATGTCGAGGTTCGGTACATTAGAGGGGGGTGGTAGACATACGGATAGCGTATCCGTATTCATTATATTTTTCTGATCAATTTTGATGTATAAAGTTTTTTGATCTGAGTTACGGTTTAAAAGTTATTGAATTTCAAAGTTTTAAATCATTTAAATGATTTTCTGAATTTCCTTTATTATTTATTAAACATTATCCAGAACATTATCCACAACATTATCCAGAACAGTGCTGACATGTGGGACCCACATGTCAGCCACTGGAATTTCTTATTAAATCTTTTAAATAATAAACTGACAAACGGGGCCCACTGGTCAGCCACACATGTTATATAAATCATTTTTATTAAACCTAAATAATAGGGGGGGTCCCACATGTAAGTGACTATTGTTTTATAATTTCTTTAAACTTAATCAGTTAAGGGGTGGGGGCCACTGGTCATACTAACATTTAGAACTAACAATTATTTTATTTTAACAGAGAATTAAGTGGGGCGGGGCCTACATGTCATATACACAGTTAATTAACAGGGGCAGTTTAGATGGGGATTAGGGGGTGGGGCCCCAACGTCAGCGTGGTGTGGAGGGGGCTTAGCCCTCGGCTGTTAACCCGCACGCCGGCGGTGATCCACCACGGCGGCGAGGACCGAGGGGGGGCACGGCAAGGTCGGCACGCTGGGGGGGGGAGCGGCGTGCAGGCGCGGCGCACCCATGCAGGGGAGCGCAGCCGCGCGCGACGAAGCGACCACGGGGGGGGGGGGGGCTCGAGCTCTCGCAAATGGCGGCCCGGGCCGAGAGACAGGGAGGGAGGGGAGGCGCTTTGACGACGATTTGGCGAGGGGAAAAAGGGGAATCGCCGCGGCTTACAGCGGGGGAGGCGGTGGCGAGCTCGCCCGAGGCCGGAGTCGACCGGAGGCGGCGAATTTGGGCGGGGCCTCCGGTGGCCGTAGTGGAAGGCGGCGACCAATTCCAGCGTGGGCGGGCATCCCGAAGTCGATGGGAGGCGGGAGGTGAAGGAGTCATGCACGGGGATCCTCCTGGACACCTTGGCGCGGCCGTTGGTGGTCGCCGGACACGGGGAAGACGGCGGCGCGGCCACTGTGCGCTCGAGTCCGAGCGGGAGAAGAAGAGGGAGCTCGTGGGTGAGGGGGAAGGAGTAGGGGTAGGGTTCAAGGCGGCGCGGGGGGGGGGGGGCAGGGGCTTTATCCCCATGGGGAGCAGATGGAGAAGGGGCAGGTGAGGGAGGGGAGGGGAGTAGGTGGAGGGGGCGTGCTCTCTGCCCCCGTCCATGGCGTCGTGGGGGTAGGAGCAGGTGGGGGAAAAGACAGGGGAAGGAGAGGAGAGAAGGGGGTAGGGCCTGGTGGGCCTCGCCCCCGGCGTCTGATAGGGGTTTTTGTATATATATATATTTTGTTCTATTTCTTTTCTGTTTTAATTTATTTTAGCTAGGTTTTGATTTTTGTAAAATGTTATACTTGCAGCTATATTAGGGTTACACTTTAACATGATGCCACAAAAAGTTTGGTACAAAAATAAAATCCTTTAGACCTTTAAATTATTTAATATGAGATAAAAGCTATTTTTTTGCTACTATTTTTATTTATCTACATTATTAAAACATGGTAATAAAATCCCAAATCACTTTAATAAAGCCTACTTATTTTTAGGCATTTTATAAAAATGGTTTCATAAATTTTGGATCAACTTTATTTTCCACTTGTTTATTATAATTCCATGGTAATTTTAATATTTTCAAGCCATTGTTTTTATTTCATATTACTAAATTACTTTAATAAAATATCCATTACTACATTATCATGGCCTAAGATAGCTAGGCATTTTATTTAATATGCCCTACAAATTTTTGGTTTGGCAAAGATTTTCATTTCCATATAAATTTTCAAAACAATTTTGGTAACCCCACAACATTGGTTCCATCATAAGTATTGACTTGTGATTATTCACATGGCTAGTTGGATTTGGTTTAATCATGGTCAAGTTGATTGACATGCATCCACAATCCTTGGAGCAAGATTTACAATCCACACTTATTTGAAAATTTTATCAGGGTTGGAATTTCAATGAGCTGTGATCAAAGGTGTTCAAGGCTTGATCATCAACAGTAATGATCACTAACAGTGGAATCACTGTAGTGATTACTGTACTGGATCTGAGGGTGTTACAAATCTCCACCACTACAAAGAATTCTCGTCCCGAGAATTAAAAGTAGTGTAAGGGGTAGAGTTTCGGTTTTGCCTCCTAACAAATCTTCTGGTTCTTGTGGTCCTACTCGAAGAAATTAATCCTTCACGTTGAGGCCTTCACTTCTTTGCATCGGTGTATCGCGATAGGTTTTTCATCCTTTCCTCGGGGCTTCCTCGCACTTACGAACAGGTTAAGAGATAAAGCTTAAGCGGGTCGGATCGATACAAGATCCATCGAATGGGGTTGCTCAAGGGTATGGGGTACAAAGTCCTTCCGAGTTTAAGCTCAGGGAAGCACGTCGAGAGAAGTTTTAAGCGGATAGGCACGTATTCGATGCCGATGACGGAAGATGGGAAAGGGGGCCCGATCATCAGACACAATCACTGAGTCTGGTATCGGACGGAATATCACAAGGTAGAGGACAAGAGTCAGGTTTCGGTCCTGTGGAACTGTGGGTTATGGGCCACATTGAACCAGGGTGGTGACATTCAATGCGATCAAGTTGGAAGGTATGACGGAGAACAACTTGTTAACTATGTCGGCAACAACATCAGTGCCAAGGGCGAGGGACGAAGAGAACCATTTTCCTGCTCGTTAAGACGAGGCGGACCAATTGGCAAAGTTCTCGTCCATCGGTGGTCACCGAAAAGTCATCAACAATCGTAACTGGTTGTACAGACAATGTAGCACACCAAAGTGTTTACATAAGCAGGAAATTTCACTGCTTAGATAAGATACATTATAAGAAAGATTAAACAGACCAATGGAAAGGAAAAGGTGATGATACACAAGTATGAGGTGTATATCTTTCCCAAGGGAAAGTAGAGCACGATGTACACGACCAAGTTATATTGGCAGAGAGTCAAGGGAGGTTGTCGATGAGAACACAAATCATCGAGGGGCAAGGATGGTATTTCACACGATGAATCCAATCGACACATGGAAGAAACCACGTAAGCTTAGTCGGATAATAATCCACCAAAGGTCGGGTGGTTCGCAAGGAATCTGATGTGAGTATCGGTACTCAACCAGAAGGAGAAAGAATGCAAAGGCATCGGATGGTAGATGCATCTGAATAAGTCGACGCTTAAGTACAAGGCAATTATGATTTCCAGATCGAGAAGTGGATGTAATTATCCACACAGACTTGTCGATGGCAGGGGATTGCAAAGGCGATGAACACGTAGGTTCTCGGAGTTTATCGGAGAGTAATCTTCGGAATCTTCAGGTGAATCAGGCGATCATCGAGAATGCAGAGCTCTCCGGGAGGAAGGAGGTACGTGAACCTAAGTCAGAGTTATTAAAAGTTTACCAGCAAGGATAAGAGATCAGAGTCCCAGAGCATAGGTACGGAGAAAAATATCCTAATACCATAGATATCACACGTAGTGACATCGATGTGGGCCCGTAAGCCAAACATTAAGTTAGCAAGGTAGTTTTGCAAATACTAGACTCGACTTCGACCAAGGAGTGGTTAGGGGCTTCCTACAGGCAAACGGCTCTGATACCAACTTGTGACGCCCCCAAAATCAGACCGTGTACAGTAATCATACACACAGGGTACACGACTGAGATTAGGGTGCCACGGTGATAATATCACAGCACAACACTAAACACAAAAGGATAAACAAATATGTTACAATAGAGGGGGTCACGCGGACCCAATTACATAAGTCATACAAGCCATAATATCTGAGTACAGACATAGTTAGTCAAGTTTTGCCTTAAGAAGGCTAGCACAAATCACATTAGAGATACAGATCGAAAAGGCGAGGCCTCCTGCCTGGGATCCACCGAACTACTCCTGGTCAACGGGGAACTCAACGTCGTAGTAGGCGCCTCCGGGGTACTCCTGCTCCTGGGCTCCAACGTCGGCTGCAGCGGCCGATCAGGCAAAACAGTAAAGGAAATAAAGCAGGTGAGTATCTAGTATACCCACGAGTCTTACGTCCGCTACTAAGCATTATGCATTGTATCAACGGAAAGAAGAGGCTGTATATAGTGGACTGAAAGACAGAAATCCAGAGAAAGGGTAAGAAGCTAGGCCTAACGAAGACTAGCATCTTCTGACGAGGTCTTGCAGCAGGAGGTAAGAATCAGCCAACAGTTTATATAAAGCAATAAAGTAACAATGAAGCAGAAGTTGCTGCAACATTGAATAATAATAAGTTGTAATAAATAACAATGCCTCCGAGTTCACCTCCTCGACATCCCCGCGAGGAAAAGAACCCGGAACCATACAGTTTAATATTAGTTTCTAGTGGTAAGATCCAGCTTCAGCATAAAGCGTCCTGTTACCGTGGACACGGCTATTCGAATAGATTAATCTTCCCTGCAGGGGTGCACTTGTGTTACGCTACACGCACGGATCTCCAGGGTGGCGGGAACCTTGTTAGGGAACGCTCCACCGAGGCTATCCGACACTTCATAGCCCGTCTTTCAAACTCAACAGAGAGGTCATTCGCCGGACTATATCCTATGTACGCGGGGCTTTGGACCCTAACCCCGACGTACTCCTGCACGGTGCGAGGCTGGCCGGTGAAGTTAAAGCAAATCCAAATAAAACACCACCGCGCGAGCAAATAAGACAACACCACTTCCCGCGGCAGGCCGCGGTACTGCTGACGTCTGAAGAGTCCTCGGACGACACTACGAAGCAGAGGAGCCCATAACTCGTAATTCCCACGGGTAGGTAGTGCGTACATGGCATATAGCCAACTCAAGACATTCACTGAACCATTTAGCATTTTAATTAACCTGCGTGACAACCGTTATTGTCGTCTCGACTTAACTGACCCGCGGACAACGACAGCAGCCAGGACCACCAGTACATCGGTGCCTGCCCCGTCGTCCCACCAAGTCACTGCGGTTACCAACAAGGTGAACTGTCTCCTTACCTTGTCTCGCGTGTGCTCCTGGAGGAGCTCGACTTTCGTAGTTTGGTAACTCTCGCGGCCAACGATCAGGGGCCAAGCACACCGGTACACTGGTCGTACCCTCCCTGTCGTCCCGTCGCAATACCTCTCGCGGGCACCGTTGGGTCGCCCGACTTCTTACCTGAAGGACAACCGTTTACAGGACCCTATGGCGGCAAGACAAAGTCAGCATCGAGTGGAGTACAAGGATAACTCCTTGATAGCTCACACTTGAGGTGACTAGGCATAACCCAGATAGGGGCCTTTGGCGGTGTCTGCTTTGTACCGTACCTGTGCAGTTATAATATTTGTATCCGCGTTCACTCCCCTGAGTGATCACGGCCCTCTATCTAATCCTAGCCAACAATGTGCAGGGTTCACTGCTGAATATGCATAACAATAATAATAGGCAGCATAGGATAAAGGAAGGCACATCAAGGGGCGACAAAAATCAGGCTATGCAGTTGAATAGGATTGTAATCGTAACAGCAGCAGTAACAATTCCTAGTGCAAGAAAAGTACGGAAAGATAGGCGATATCTGGGGAAGAGAATGGCTCTGCTTGCCTGCAAGCTCGACATTAGTAGTAGGGTCGTCGACGACGTAGTCGTACTCAGCAACGGTGTAGTCGACGGCAGCAGCGGGGTCTACCGGAGATTAAGGGGGGGGGGAAGAAACAGTAAATACACAGAAAGCAAATACAAACAGATGCATGACATGATAGATGAAATGTTAACGGTATTCTAACGCAGTGCAATGCACGTTGCTCGGAACGGAAATTCATCTGAGGATGAACTACCGGCTCCGGGTGATTATCGGACAAGGTGTCCGGAGGGGGAAAGATATCATGCCGGAGGTGTCGTGGACATTCGACACACGTGTGGGTGGTGTATCCGGGTTAGTTGATCTATTCCGAACAACTTTCATGTTCAGAACAATTTCATCCGGAAAGTTTATCGGTATCGGGCAATCTATCGGACAGTGCCACCGGAGGGGGGGGAGTTCGATGATCGGTATGTTAGAGGGGTGTGGTGAGGATATGGGTATCGTATCTGTAATCTTTGATCCGTTCTGAGTAACTTTCGTATACAAAAGTTTTTCATCCGGACAACTTTTATCGGTGCCGGGAATTATCGACAGACGGCCCGAAGGGGGGAATGTCGAGGTTCGGTACGTTAGAGGGGGGTGGTAGACATACGGATAGCGTATCCGTAATCATTATATTTTTCTGATCAATTTTGATGTATAAAGTTTTTTGATCTGAGTTACGGTTTAAAAGTTATTGAATTTCAAAGTTTTAAATCATTTAAATGATTTTCTGAATTTCCTTTATTATTTATTAAACATTATCCAGAACATTATCCACAACATTATCCAGAACAGTGCTGACATGTGGGACCCACATGTCAGCCACTGGAATTTCTTATTAAATCTTTTAAATAATAAACTGACAAACGGGGCCCACTGGTCAGCCACACATGTTATATAAATCATTTTTATTAAACCTAAATAATAGGGGGGGTCCCACATGTAAGTGACTATTGTTTTATAATTTCTTTAAACTTAATCAGTTAAGGGGTGGGGGCCACTGGTCATACTAACATTTAGAACTAACAATTATTTTATTTTAACAGAGAATTAAGTGGGGCGGGGCCTACATGTCATATACACAGTTAATTAACAGGGGCAGTTTAGATGGGGATTAGGGGGTGGGGCCCCAACGTCAGCGTGGTGTGGAGGGGGCTTAGCCCTCGGCTGTTAACCCGCACGCCGGCGGTGATCCACCACGGCGGCGAGGACCGAGGGGGGGCACGGCAAGGTCGGCACGCTGGGGGGGGGGGGAGCGGCGTGCAGGCGCGGCGCACCCATGCAGGGGAGCGCAGCCGCGCGCGATGAAGCGACCACGGGGGGGGGGGGGGGCTCGAGCTCTCGCAAATGGCGGCCCGGGCCGAGAGACAGGGAGGGAGGCGAGGCGCTTTGACGACGATTTGGCGAGGGGAAAAAGGGGAATCGCCGCGGCTTACAGCGGGGGAGGCGGTGGCGAGCTCGCCCGAGGCCGGAGTCGACCGGAGGCGGCGAATTTGGGCGGGGCCGCCGGTGGCCGTAGTGGAAGGCGGCGACCAATTCCAGCGTGGGCGGGCATCCCGAAGTCGATGGGAGGCGGGAGGTGAAGGAGTCATGCACGGGGATCCTCCTGGACACCTTGGCGCGGCCGTTGGTGGTCGCCGGACACGGGGAAGACGGCGGCGCGGCCACTGTGCGCTCGAGTCCGAGCGGGAGAAGAAGAGGGAGCTCGTGGGTGAGGGGGAAGGAGTAGGGGTAGGGTTCAAGGCGGCGCGGGGGGGGGGGTGGCAGGGGCTTTATCCCCATGGGGAGCAGATGGAGAAGGGGCAGGTGAGGGAGGGGAGGGGAGTAGGTGGAGGGGGCGTGCTCTCTGCCCCCGTCCATGGCGTCGTGGGGGTAGGAGCAGGTGGGGGAAAAGACAGGGGAAGGAGAGGAGAGAAGGGGGTAGGGCCTGGTGGGCCTCGCCCCCGGCGTCTGATAGGGGTTTTTGTATATATATATATTTTGTTCTATTTCTTTTCTGTTTTAATTTATTTTAGCTAGGTTTTGATTTTTGTAAAATGTTATACTTGCAGCTATATTAGGGTTACACTTTAACATGATGCCACAAAAAGTTTGGTACAAAAATAAAATCCTTTAGACCTTTAAATTATTTAATATGAGGTAAAAGCTATTTTTTTGCTACTGTTTTTATCTATCTACATTATTAAAACATGGTAATAAAATCCCAAATCACTTTAATAAAGCCTACTTATTTTTAGGCATTTTATAAAAATGGTTTCATAAATTTTGGATCAACTTTATTTTCCACTTGTTTATTATAATTCCATGGTAATTTTAATATTTTCAAGCCATTGTTTTTATTTCATATTACTAAATTACTTTAATAAAATATCCATTACTACATTATCATGGCCTAAGATTGCTAGGCATTTTATTTAATATGCCCTACAAATTTTTGGTTTGGCAAAGATTTTCATTTCCATATAAATTTTCAAAACAATTTTGGTAACCCCACAACATTGGTTCCATCATAAGTATTGACTTGTGATTATTCACATGGCTAGTTGGATTTGGTTTAATCATGGTCAAGTTGATTGACATGCATCCACAATCCTTGGAGCAAGATTTACAATCCACACTTATTTGAAAATTTTATCAGGGTTGGAATTTCAATGAGCTGTGATCAAAGGTGTTCAAGGCTTGATCATCAACAGTAATGATCACTAACAGTGGAATCACTGTAGTGATTACTGTACTGGATCTGAGGGTGTTACAACGTGTCGGGGAGGGCGCCGCTACCTGGAGTCATGAGAGAGCAGCCTTTCGAGGTCGATGATAGGGATGCCTTGTTCTATCTTTACTTCGCTCATCATTTCATCTTCTTCTCCTCTTCGATTTGATCGATTAGTTTGCACAGAACATCGATACAAGGAGGTGAGGACCGAGGAGATAACGATGTGGAGTCGAAGAACAGTGGGAGGGTTGCGGAGGAGATGATTGTGTCGTTGGCTAACCAAGTGCGCTCTCCATCGGGAGCGGCGAAGAAAATGGCGGCGTACCATTTCTCCGTAGTAGGGTTAGGAGCTCTGGAGGATCGATGGGGGCTGGGTGAGAAACAACTTGCGTGCCGGGAGGCCCAGTCAACCAGATCGCTTGGATTTTTCTCCCGAAGTAGCGTCCACTTAGGACAGCCCGCAAACATAACATGGAAGGTTGATCTAACGGCCACGGATCATCTGGACGTGAATCAAACGATTGAAAAGACTGATAGCATGAGAGGCTGGGATTGGGTTCGATTTTACTGTCCTAAATTTCTGCTTGCTCCATGCATGTTTTGTGTGGTATTGCTATGATCTATATACACTTTCATACACTTTTGATCATATTTGGACTAACTTATTAACTCAGTGCGCCACAGTGTCAGTTCCTGTTTTCTGCTATTTTTCTATTCCACGTTTCCCCCATATTAAAACTGCTCCAAAAATTCGGGAAAAATCAGATAAAAAATAAGCATGAAAGAACCTTCCGGAAACACCTGGGTGGGTCCAGAGGGCCACCACGAGGGACCCAGGCAGCCAGCTGGCGCGGCCTAGGGTCTGGCCGCGCCGGGGGCGCATGGACCCCTGGTGGCCCCCATGGCTGCCCCACTTCGCCTATTTATTCTCCGTGTCGCGAAACCCCCGAGAACAAAACCATTTTTCGCGATATCGCCGATGTTCCGCCGCCGCCACGCTTCCAAGATCGGGAGCGCCATCAGACCTCTTTCCGCCACCCTGTTGGAGGGAGGATTGACCTCCGGGAGCTTCCCCTCCACCATGGACGCTTCCTGATGTGTCGTGAGTAGTTTCCCTTGGACCATGGGTCCATGTGATACGCGAGAGATGATAATTGTTTCTCGCCCTTCGTTGGTTACCCTAAGTGGAGGGTGAGATGCAGTGTCGCGGAAAGTTTACCTTGGTGAAGATACCAAGGTTGAGTATCGAACCCGTAGGACTCCGGTAATGATAATAGGTGGTTCGGCAAGTGATGCGCCGTTTATGATAATCACTTGATTCTCCTGAACCTACACACAGACACAAATAACTAGGCTCAACAGAGAGGCCATCCGTCGGACTATATCCCATGCGATCAGGGGTCTAGGAACCCTCACCCTTCACGCTCCTGCACGGTGCGTGGCTGGCCGGTGAAGCAAAAGCAGATCCAAATACACCGTCCGGACGAAGAAGACACCACTTCCCGGCGCAGGCCGCGGTACTGCTGATGTCTGAAGAGCTTTCGAACAAACTACGACGCAGGGGATCCCATAACTCCTTATCCCACGTGAAGGTAGTGCGTACAGGCCTTTGCGGCGTCTCAAGTTATCCACTGAACCATTTATCATTTTAATATTACTCGCAGACAACCGTTATCGCTGTCTGACTAACAACACAACGGATAACGAACAACAACAAGGACCACCAGTAACGTCGAGGCCTGCCCTGTCGTCCCGTCAAAGCACACGGTTACCAACAAGGTGAATCGTCTCCTTACCTTGTCTTGCGTGTGCTCTTGGTAGGCCTCGACTTTTCGTGGTTTGGTAACTCTCCTGAGATACGAGCAGGGGCCAAGCACGCTAGTAACGTCGGTCGTACCCTCCCTGTCGTTCCCGACGCAATATACCGCTCGCGGGGATCGTTGGGTCGCCCGACTCTTACCTTTAAGGACACCAGTTGATTCGAGTGCCTACCATCAAGTGAAACCAGGAGGAATCCCCCTTGATGGTACACTTAAAGAGGTTCGACAGAGACATCAGCGAAATGAACTAAAGAGGTAAACCTCGTATCATCCCGGTGATGCTACGCTACTGAGCCGAGGAGAGTGAAATACGAGTCCACTCCACTCGTAAGTCAAACTCGAAGCGACTCGGCAGAGACTCTAACGCAGTGTTCGGTGATTTGCTAGGAGCCGGAATTTATCCGGGGATGCCTCATCGGTACCGGTTGATTACCGGATAGATGATCCGGAGGGGAAGGTTCCATGTCTGCAGTGTTAGAGACATCTAATAGACATGCGGATAGTGCATCTGTGCTCGGTGATCCATTCTAAACAACTTTCATGTTCAGAACATTTTCATCCGGCAAGTTTTACCGGCTCCGGTCGTCTGACAAACAGATGAACCGGAGGGGAAGTGTTCCATGTTCGGTATGTTAGAGGGGTGCGGTGGGTAAATGGGTAGCGTATTCTTGTTTGTTGTATTTCTTTGAGCAACTTTCATGTATAAAGTTTTTTAATCTGAGTTACGGTTTAAAAGATATTGAATTTCAAAGTTTTATTCATTTTAAACAATTTCTGGATTTCTTTTATTATTTAAATACAAAATTATCCATAAGGGGTTGACTGGTCAAACAGACCAGTGGGTCCTATCTGTCATACACATCAGCAGTATAAATCATTTTATTAAATTAAACTGGCACCTGGACCGACATGTCATACCCACAGATTTAATTAACAGTTATAATTTAATTTAAAATGGCCTTGGGCCCACATAGCATAGGCCCACATTTTTAATAGCATGTTGATTTTAATTTAAAAGGGGTGGGGTCCAGTAGTCATACACAAAGGGGGGGGGGTTACAACCTAATTACAGATTAGGCCAATCTAATTAGGGGGGGTCCACGTTAGTGGACAAACCACCGGGCAGCACGGCTTGCCGCCGGCAACCGCACCACGGCGGCGAGGCCGTTTCGGCCAGAGAGGCACGTCGAGGTGGGGGGGGGGGCTCGACGAGGGGGTGCGGTGGGGCCGTGGCCACGGGGCCGGTCGCATGGGCACGTCCACGCCATAGCGAGCGCGGGCTCTGGCGATTGGGTGAGACGGGGCGGGGGAGGGGGTGGAAGAGGGAGGGAGCGGCGCGCTCAAAGGGGGAAGCAGGGTCGCCCCGAGCTCGGGGAGACGGCAGTCCAGTGGGCGCAACGAGGCGGGGAAGGTGCGGCGCAGGGGCGTCGTGCGAGCGATCGTCAGGGCGGCGAAGCTCCAGTGCACGGGGAGCGCGACGAGGCTGTCCACGGGCGAACGCTCGGGGTGGCCAGCGCGGGACGGTCGCAGGCGACGAGCGCGCGCGGGAGGCTCCACGGCGAGCGAGCGTAGCTCCTAGGAATCTTCCGGTGGCGCAACTCGGGGTGGACGATGGCCATGGCAATGAGGCGGCGCGGCGGCTTCGGTCATGGGGGAACCGATGAGGGAGAGAGGGGAGGAGTGAGGGGGGCTAGGGTTCCAGGGGGCTCCTGGGGTTGCCTTATCCTCTCCAGGGACCCTGTAGCCGTGCAGGGGGCCCGGCTGCAGTGGTGCTAGCCATGGCCATGGCGACAGCGGCCATGGGGTGAACATGGGAGGGGGTAGGTGGGGTTGGGCTGGGTTACGGGGGTGTTGGGCTGGCCTCGGGCCACAATGGAGAGGGAGCCCTGACCAGAGTAGTAGCTATGTTTCCTTTCTCTCTTCCTTTTTCTTTCTTTTCTGTTTTAATTTGTTTTAGCTTCAAGTGCTTTTAGCAAAATGTGGAAACTGTCCCAATATTGTGCATACAATATATAACATGGCTACAAAATTTTTGGGCCACAACTAAATTCTTTTTAATACTAAATAAAATGCCAAGGGTTAACTAGGGCTCTTTAGCTACCTTTTTATTTATTTAGCTATCAAATGATTTTTGCCCAAGGTGAATCTTGTTCCTATATTTGTGTTGCACATTATAAAAGTGCCACAAGAAGTTTGGGGCTTTTATAAAATATTTTGCTATTTTTTCTGAGGTGCAACTGATAAAAAGGGACTTTTGGGTGCTGCTTTGATTTGATTAAAATAGTAAAACATTTTAATAAACTTCTATTCCACTTTTAATATGACCTACTGATTATTTGGCATTTATCAAAATTGGTTGCACAATTTTTGTTCAAGGTTTATTTCCACATAGATTTGGAATTTTTATCTGGGTTGGATTTGAACAAGCCATGTTCAAGGGTGATCATCCGTGCTTAACCACAGTGACCTTGCAATAGTAAAAGTGATTACCGTAGGTGATTACTGTAGTGTGACACCCAGGGTGTTACACCCTTCAGCATGGACGCTTCTCGGATGTGCCGTGAGTAGTTTCCTTTGGACCATGGGTCCGTGATCAGTAGCTATGTGATGTTCTCCTCCCCTTTTTGTTCTTCATGGTTTAGTCCTCGTGAGCTGCCCTACATTATCGAGGCACATATGTAATATTTCTGCTGCTGTTATGCTGAGTTTGTTAGGATTTGATGGATTATGAGATTATGTTCAGATTGTGATTGAGTAATATATTTCGTTCTTATCTTTTATATTGTTGTTCTTAAGTAATTCTTGCATGTTCTCCGTTGCTGTTTATTTCTTTGGCCAAGTAGTAGGTAGTGACTCCAAGAGGGAACGCTATGCTCGATTGTGGGTTCATGCCCCCGATGACACGCTTGAGTGACAGAAACATGAGTCTACGGGATGTGCTGTTGCCACAAGGCAGAAAATAATGGTGTTTGTAACCTCGGTTGCAAGGATTGTTTACTTTACGCAAAGTGATTTTAATGCAGTTGTCTGTTGCTTTGGGTTTACACTTTGGGTGGGGCTCGAAACTTAATACCAGCGAGATGTTCTGGATAGATATCTCAAGGTGGATGATTAGTAGTAGATGCAGTTGGATTTCGGACTACTTATTTTCGCGTACCGCCCATGCTTTTGAGCCTCGTCCTTTCTTTGTAGCATAGTTAGCATTGCGGTGCGTTTTTAATCCTGTCAATTCCCTAGTTGTAATTTGTTTACCTCGCATAGCAGTTTTATCGTCTTTTGAGAGAGAGACATCACTAGTGAACATCACGGGACCCCGGTCCATATTCCCATCAGTGTTTACATGCTTATTTACTTTCTTGCTTTTACTTTCTAGATGCTATCGTTATCACTATTATCTGTTGCGTTGATCCTTTGTGAACAACAAGGCCGGAGAGATTGACAACCTCTCTGTACTCGTTGGGAAGCAAAGTTATTTGTGTTGTGTGTAGGTCCACGTCAGTTCCGCCGCTGACACCTACTTATCATCTCCGGAGTCCTACTGGAGACAAAACTTGGTATGTTTACCGAGGGAAATTTTCCGCTATCCTACATCTCACCTTCCACTTGGGGTAACCAACGAGGGGGAGATATATCCACCATCAAGCAAATTTCTGGCGCTGTTGTCGGGGACTCCGAGTGCTAAGATAGGGGAGTTGCCCACTACCTTTTACCTTTTCTTTTTAGGCTTGTTAGTTTAGCTTTCAGGTTTCATCTTTGTGTGTTATATCAAAAATTACAAAAAAAATCTGCCACACTTGCTGCTCTAATATCGATCATAAACACCTTCCTTTCCAATGTGATTTTAATGAAAATGAGATCTCATCTTCTTATCCTAAAGGTGTTTATGATTAATTTGATGTTGAAAATATTGAAGAGTTTGTTGCTTTAAAAGGTGCTTATGAGATTGCTTCTTTGATTGAAAAGTATTATGATACTAGTCACAAGTCCGAAAACTTTACAGTTCTTGCTTATTGCTTCAAGAATAATACTTCCAATTCTTGTATTGAGGATTTTAAAAATAAAATGTTTGCTGCCCAAGAAGAGGCTAATGATTGCTTTGATGAGGAATCCCACGATTCCGAGGACTCACTTGATACTTCCCTTTCCGATGAACTTAATACTTGCTTTGTTTATGTCCACGATGCCAATATGGATTATGCTTGCAAAGATGAACTTGCTATAGTTCCTTATGTTAAGCATGAAATTGTTGCTATTGCACCCACACTTGATTGTCCCATTATCCTTTTGAAATCTCCAACTCATATTCCGAAGATCTGTGCTCTTATTGAGGCTCAATGTAACGGGTTGCATTTATCTTATGATCTTAAAGACCGTGTTGAAAACTATGCACATGTGCTTGTAGGTGACGAACAACATGATTTATGTGACCTTTATATTCTTGATGTTGTTCACGATACTACTGAAAATTCTTTTGAGAGAGGGAAGTTTGGTTGTAGAAACTTCCCTGTTACAAAAACACCTCTCTTCATGTTGAAAGTTTTGAAATTGTTCTTTTTCCACCTTCCTATGCATGTCACTTTGTGCTTATTTGATTTACTTCTTTACAAGTTTCCTACGAATAGGAAGTGGGTTAGGCTTAAATGTGTTTCATATTTGCTTCTTGATGCTCTCTTTTGCTTCAAATCCTTATTCTTATGAGAGCATCTTTTAAAATCTTCATGCCTAGCTTAAAGGCGTAAAAGAAAGCGCTTGTTGGGAGGCAACCCAAGATGTTTTTACTTCTGTTTTTAGTGGTCTTGATGATTGTTACTACTGTAGCAACAACATTGTATCTTTATTTTTCAAGCTTTGTGCCAAGTTATAGCCTCTTATGAGAAGGGAAGCAAGAGTTGCGACATGCTGTCCAGAAATTAGATTCTGTCTTCTTGACGGAAAAAACCGGAAAAAAGCACTAGTTCATCTTTTTGAGCTGAATTCTTTACACATAATACTCTATATAATTGTGAAACTTTCATATGTTCTGAGTTTTTTTATTTGAGTTGCAGAAGTGCCCCGAAAAAATTCTCTACTACCCGTTGTTTTGTTTTTCACAAATTCTGCCACGATTTGCCTTTCCTTAGTTTTGCAAACCTTAAGCTTGCTTTGAAAAAACTTTTTTGAAATCTTGAGAAACAGTAGATCTTCAAGAATATCTTTATATCTAGTGGGGAAAAATTATTTTATTAAGGGTACTAACCTCTCTAATCAGCTTATGATGAGTTATGTATGAAGGAGTTTTCATGTGTGCGATGGAAGATGATGAAAGAAGATTCAGGAGTGTCAAGCACTCAAGCTTTGGGATGCCCCCATGCATCCCCAATAAATATTCAAGGAGACCCAAGCGTCTAAGCTTGGGGATGCCCCCCGTGCATCCCCTTCTCCATCAACAATCAACAGTTCGTCCTTCGTCTCACTATATTTTTATCACTTCATGCGTTATGTGCTATGCTTGGAGCGTCTCGCTCTTAGGTTTACTTTTTAGTTTTCTTTAGCTTTGTTTGCTGTTCATAACAAGTTAAACCCAGCTTACATTTTGTGGGAGAGAAACACGCTCCACTTCAATCTAGAACACATCATAGGATTTTTCATGCTTATCTTTTTACTGTTGTGTGTTCTTTATCTTTTCGTAGCTACTGCCATGTTTAGTTTTAGTCTTAGTTTGTCTTTAGCAAGAGCCTTGGATTTTGTTTCGTTTTGTTGCCGGAACTCTCTTTAATTTCATGTTTATCTTGTTAAGAGAGTTGGTTCTTGCACTGAGTTGTGTCTTGTCTTCAAAGTAGGTAATTGAGGTTGCTATTTAATTTTAGTAGTAACTTGCAATAGTTTTGAGGTATTGTTCTGAGTAATGTTTGAAATTTTGGTGTCAAGAGATCTAGCCTATTAGTGATAGGTGTCGTATTTTGGGAAATCCGTGTTTATTTTCAAAACTGACAAAACTAGTTGAGAACTCTAGCTACTAGATGGATCGCTAATCTTTTGAGGGGTCGGATATTAGAGTACACTCACGTACCATGAGTCGAGGCTGTGCAAGGATAACCAAACCCCCATACACTCCTCCTCGGGGTACTTTTCTCTTTGTGAACCTCCTCATTAGATTGAGAGTTACCGATAATAAGTGCATGAGTTTTTCGGACTGATGTAAGTATTAAAAGTTGACACCTCCACCTCCTCATATTTGCTAGCCTCTTCCGTACCTTGCATTGCCTTCTTCTCACTCCCAGAGTTGGCTTTCACCTTCGCCGGTACATCCAAACCCTTGGCATGATACGCTCTGTGATCATAAACCTCCCTATATCTTTCCTCAAAACAGCTACCATACCTACCTATCAAGGAATTTCCATAGCCTTTATGAGATATATTGCCATGCAACATCCACCTCTTCATGACATCTTCATGTCATACATGTTCCTGCTACACTGGCAGTGGCATACATTGCATACATCATGACAGCTACATCTTATTTATGTTTGAGTACCATATAAAGTGTGGAGATCTTCTATACCCTCTTGTAAAATAGAGTGTTGCCCTTAAAATGAGGAAAAGATCCCAAAGTGGAAAAAATAAAAGATCCCAAAGAGGACAAATGAGAGTTACATAGAAAGATCCATAGAGGCCACCAAAAAAATAAAAAAAAGAGAATAAAGAGAAAAAGAAAATAAAAAGAGAAAAAGGGGCAACACTGCTATCCTTTTGAAAGATCCACACTAATACTCCCTCTTATCCTTGTATTCCATAGAGATGATCATACATGCATATAGCTATGTGGGGACCTCAACACTATAGAACTTGGCTTGCATATTCCAAGGATGAGCCTCCTCAAACGAGCTCTAGGTCTTCATGAGCGAGCAAGTTGGATACACCCCCACTAGTTCCATTGGAGAGCTTTTCTTAGCTCATGTGTGCATCCGTTGCATGACAATCCCTACTCCTCACATCATATCTATCATTTGGACTTCTCGCCTATGATTTTTCTCATTGATGTGAGCCTTTCTCACCCTCTTTGTCCTCCTCCTCCACCATATTTATCTCTTTGCCATCCTAAGTGTCAACTTTCGTGCTTAAACTCATCCAATGCATGAGTGCTCAAAATATCGAAAAGGAGTGGATCAAATTGACTTTTACATGGCTAGTGGTCTAGGGACGAGTCAAGATAAGATTCCAAAGAAGACCAAGTGTGAACTTTAGTAGATTGAGTTCTCAACAAAAATATTTTTTTCTCGTATTCCCAATCCCCTTTCTTGCACGCAAACACCATTTGGAGACATTCGAGTCACGGACAGCGAGAGCTCTTGGACCTAATGTTCTTTTGTTACTTGTTTCAATGTTAATATAGACTCTTGCATGTTATGACTTGAATTGAATCACATACCTTGATTGCTTTACTTTTCAAAGTTCTTATATGGTTGGTAGCATGTCACCACAGAAATTATGCTTGTTATCATTTACCTACTCAAGGACGAGCATGAATTAAGCTTAGGGATGTTCCGCCTCTGTTCCGCCGCCGCCGCGCTTCCAAGATCGGGAGCGCCAGCAGACTTCTTCCCGGCACCCTGCCGGAGGGAGGATTGACCTCCGGGAGCTTCCCCTTCACCATGGAAGCTTTCCGGATGTGCCGTGAATAGTTTCCTTTGGACCATGGGTCCGTTATCAGTATCTATGTGATGTTCTCCTCCCATTTTTGTTCTTCATGGTTTTGTCCTCGTGAGCTGCCCTACATGATCGAGGCACATATGTAATCTTTCTGCTGTTGCTATGCTGAGTTTGCTGGGATCTGATGGATTATGAGATTATGTTCAAATTGCGATTGAGTAATATATTTGGTTCTTATCTTTTATATTGTTGTTCTTAAGTAATTCTTGCATGTTCTCCGTTGCTGTTTATTGCTTTGGCCAAGTAGTAGGTAGTGACTCCAAGAGGGAACGTTATGCTCGATTGTGGGTTCATGCCCCCCGATGACACGCTTGAGTGAAAGAAACATGAGTCTAGGGGATGTGTTGTTTCCACAAGGGGGAAAACAACGGCGCTTGTAAGCGCGGTTGCAAGGATTGTTTACTTTACTCAAAGTGATTTTAATGCAGTTGTCTGTTGCTTTGGGTTTACACTTTGGGTGGGGCTCGCAACTTAATACCAGCGAGATGTTCTGGATAGATATCTCAAGGTGGATGATTAGTAGTAAATGCAGTTGGATTTCAGTCTACTTATTTTGGCATACCGCCCATGCTTTTGAGCCTCGTCCTTTCTTTGTAGCATAGTTAGCATTGCGATGCATTTTTAATCCTGTCAATTGCCCAGCTATAATTTGTTTACCTCACATAGCAGTTTTATCGTCTTTTGGGGGAGAGACATCACTAGTGAACATCACGGGACCCCGGTCCATATTCTCATCATTGTTTACACGTTCATTTATTTTCTGATTTTACTTTCCAGCTTCTATCATTATCATTATCCCTGGCGTTTGATCCTTTGTGAACAACAAGGCCGGAGAGATTGACAACCTCTCTGTACTCGTTGGGAAGCAAAGTTATTTGTGTTGTGTGCAGGTCAATGGCGGAGCCAGGAAATTCGCACAAGGGGGGCCGGACATTGAACACAACACTAAAATTTACTAAGGTGGACGGAATTTATAGAAATTGATACCAAGTATAGCAAAATATTTACTATTACAACCAATTAAATCTAAATACCATAGGCATATATCTACATGTCAATTGGTTGGAAGCAAAATGTACAATTAGAACTAACGGTTTATCACTCAAACTCCATGCGACGCTTTGTCGTATTGAATTCATCAACAAGCAATTTTTTTAAACATGTCTTCCATTTTATTTTAGAGTCTTTTTTTAATAAGTGTCATTGCCGAGAATGCACATTATGTTTGTTGCTGTTGAGACCGGCAAAGTGAGAACAAGTCGAATTAACCTAAGCTGGACCCATCAGCTTTACAAGAATGTCAAGGTGACAGATGTACTAAACGAACCTGTTGTCGCCCTAGCCACACGCAACCGCCGCCGGTCCGCCTAATCTCCAATGGCTTTAGGGCCATGGTGATGTGGTGGATCATGATTTTTACCGGTGAAAGGGCTCTAGTTTAGTTGATTTTTTTAGTTTTTGTTAGGGTTTGTGTTTGCTTCGGAAAACGAGATGATGGTGCCTCCGTGAAGATGAAATAAAGGTTTCCCGTCTAGCCCCATCCGGCCATCCCGGTGACGCGTCTAGCATCAGCGAATTTATTATTGATGGATTTTCTCATATCTAATCGTAATTTATATTTACCTTATCTTGCTTTCATGGCCTTGGAATAAAAAAGAAAACAGAGAGAACAAAGCTTCAGGCAAGAATGAAAGAAATGAGGAGAGAGAGAGAGACCGAAGCTCCAAGAAAGAGAGAAATAAATGGTGGCTCTTGTCTCGTGTGTGTGATTGAGGATTGGAAGCACCACTTTCACTAGGATCTTATGTGCACAATACTAGTACTTTTCTTGTCAAAGTGCATTTTGGGAGAGGGTCATACGTAAGACCACATAGTTCTCTACATAAATAAGCATAGGTGTTAAAAAAGTTCTTTCATGTTGAGGGCAGCCGTGGCCCCTGCTGGTCCCCCCTAGCTCCGCCGTTGGTGCAGGTCCACGTCAGTTGCGCCACTGCCACCTACTTATCATCTCTGGAGTCCTACTGGAGACAAACCTTGGGTATATTTACCGAGGGAAATTTGCCGCTATCCTACATCTCACCTTCCACTTGGGGTAACCAACGAGGGCGAGATATATCCACCATCAGAGTCCTACTGGAGACAAACCTTGGTATCTTCACCGAGGGAAATTTGCCGCTATCCTACATCTCACCTTCCACTTGGGGTAACCAACAAGGAGAGAGTATCAAGAAAATTTCTCGCGCCTTTGCCGGGGACTCCGAGTGCTATGATAGAGGAGTTGCCCACTACCTTTTAGCTTTGCTTTTTAGTCTTGTTAGATTACCTTTCAGTTTTTATCTTTGTGCCTTATATCAAAAATCACAAAAAAATTATTTACCTTGCTAGTAGTTGTCATTATGTCTGGTCCTTTTTGCCTTTGTTCAGACAGAGGTTCTCACCTTTAAACAAAAAGGTAGTGAAAGTTTAAAAGATGCTTGGTATAGAATTAACGATTCTCAGAAAAGAGCCACCAAGAAGCAATCCACTACTATCATACTTAGAAATTTTTATGTTGGGATTACTCCTTGGAATAGGTTCATTCTAGATACTGCCATCAATGGGAATTTCCTAGAAGCCCCAATTTGGGAGTCTCTTAATGTTATTGAAAATCTTGTTGGAAATCTCCCTGTTGTTAGCATACAAGAAGATATAACTCTAGCTCACATTATGAAAAAACTTGAAAAGATAGAGTTAGAAATACCAAGTATAACTAGGATAAATGAGTTGGATTGCAAGATTCAAGGGAATTTGAATAGGCTTGATAGATCCATGCTTAAAATTATTAAAACTTTGGAGACCATCAAATCCCATGATATGGATCCTTCTATAGGATTGATAAGATTGAGGAAATCATGAACACTCTAGGAACTACTTTCTCCTCAATCAAACCAAAAAAGGTAGAAACTCCGGCAAGAAAGGAACCTAAGTTCAATTATGTCCCTAAGGTTCCCCGACCTAAAAATAATCCACCCATTGCCAAGGGAGTTGAAACCGTTAAAACTTTGGAAGAGATGCCCCTTTTAGATAATTTTATAAATGAAATTCCCATTGATTTTCTGCCTTTTGGTTTTCTCCCTAGAAGTATCTTCATTAGGACTTTATTTGAAAGACCTCTTAAGATTAGTTGTACAATTGAAGAGCTTTTTGATGATCTTGATGATGGTTCGATTGATACAACTTGATCTTTTTTGCTTTATGCCTAGCTTAAAGGCGTAAAAGAAAGCGCTTGTTGGGAGGCAACCCAATATGTTTTTACTTCTGTTTTTAGTGGTATTTATGATTATTACTACTGTAGCAACATCATTTTATCTTTATTTTCAAGATTTGTGGCAAGTTATAGCCTCTTATGATAAGGGAAGCAAAAGTTATGACATGATGTCCAAAAAACAGATTCTGTCTGCTTGACGGAGAAAATCAAAACAAATAACAAGTTCATCTTTTTGAGCTGAATTTCTTACATAGCATTCTCTATACAATTTTTAAACTTTCGTATGTTCTGAGTTTTTTCATTTGAGTTGCAGAAGTACCCCCAAAAAATTATATACTACGTGCTGTCCTGTTTTTCACAGATTCTGCCACGTTTTGGATTTCCTTACTTTTTCAAACCTTAACCTTAATTTTTTGTTGCAAAAACCTTTTGGCAATCTTGATAAACAGTAGCTATTCAATAATATCTTTATTTCCAGTGGGGAAAACTTATTTTATTAAGGATACTAACCTCTCTAATCATCTTATGATGAGTTATGTATGAAGGGAGTTTTCAAGTGTGCGAGGGAAGATGATGAAAGAAGATCCGGGAGTGTCAAACGCTCAAGCTTGGGGATGCCTCCATGCATCCCCAATAAATATTCAAGGAGACTCAAGCATCTAAGCTTGGGGATGCTCCCGTGCATCCCCTTCTCCATCAACAATCATTAGTTCGTCCTTCGTCTCACTATATTTTTATCACTTCATGCGTTATGTGTTATGCTTGGAGCGTCTCACTCTTAGGTTTACTTTTCAGTTTTCTTTAGATTTGCTTGCTGTTCATAACAAGTTAGACCCCAGCTTACTTTGTGTGGGAGAGAAACACGCTCCACTTCAATCTAGAACACATCACAGGATTTTTCATGCCTATCTTTTTACTGTTGTGTGTTCTTTATCTTTTCGTATCCACTGCCATGTATAGTTTTAGTTTTAGTTTGTCTTTAGCAATAGCCTTGGATTTTGTTTAGTTTGTTGTTGGAATTCTCTTTATTTTTCATGTTTATCTTGTTAAGAGAGTTGGTTGTTGCACTGAGTTGTGTCTTGTGTTGAAAGTAGGTAATTGAGGTTGCTATTTAATTTTAGTAGTAACTTGCAATAGTTTTGATGTATTGTTGTGAGTAATGTTTGAACTTTTGGTGTTAAGAGCTCTAGCCTATTAGTGATATGTGTCGTATTTTGGGCAATTTGTGTTTATTTTCGAAACCTACAAAAACTAGTTGAGAACTCTAGCTACTAGATGGATCGAATATTAGAGTACACTTACGTACCATGGGTCGAGAATGCGCAAGGATAACCAAACCCCCATACACTCCTCCTCGGGGTACTTGTCTCTTTGTGAACATCCTCATTAGATTTGGAGTTACCGATAATAAGTGCATGAGTTCTTCAGGCCAATGTAAGTATTGAAAGTTGACACTTTCACCTCCCCATATTTGCTAGCCTCTACCGTACCGTGCATTGCCCTATTCCCACTCCGAGAGTTGGCGTCCACCTTCGCCGGTGCATCCAAACCCTTGGCATGATACGCTCTGTCATCATGAACCTCCCTATATCTTTCCTCAAAACAACCACCATACCTACCTATCAAGGCATTTCCGTAGCCTTTCCGAGATATATTGCCATGCAACATCGACCTCTTCATGACTTGATCTTCATGTCATACATGTTCCTGCTACACTGGCAGAGGCATATTGTAACGCCCCCAAAATCAGACCATGTACAGTAATCATACACGCAAGGTACACGATCGAGATCAGGGACTCACGGTGAGATATGACAACACAACTCTACAAATAAAATAATACAAGCTGTTTAATACAATCCAGGGGCCACGAGGGCTCGAATACAACAGCTCGAGAGCCCAAAGTCAGCGGAAGCAAAAGTATCTGAGTACAGACACAAGAATACAAGGTTGCCTTAAGAACGCTAGCACAAATAACAACAGATCGAAAAGGCGAGGCCTCCTGCCTGGGAACCTCCAAACTACTCCCGGTCAACGGGGAACTCGACATCGTAGAAGGCATCGGGGATCTTCATGTTGCGGTGGTCGATATCGGGGATCTCCTGCTCCTGGACTCCTAGGATCCAACGTCGACTGCAGCGGCCGATCAGGAAAAACATAAAGGGGGAAATAAAGCAAAGGTGAGTATCTAGCATACCCGCGAGTCTTACGTCCGCTACTAAGCATTATGCATTGTATCAAAGGGAAAGGGGAGGCTGTATATATAGTGGACTGCAAGATAGAAATCAGAATAAGGGTAAGAAGCTAGGCCTATCGAAGACTAGCATCTTCCGACGATGTCTTGCAACATGAGAAGAGAATCAGCAAACAGTTTATATAAGGCAATAAAGTAACAATGAAGCAGAAGTTGATGCAGCATTGTATAATATAAGTTGTAATGATTAATAATAATAATGCCTCCAAGTTCCCCTCCTCGACTTCCCTACAAGGAAGAAAACCCGGAACCATACAGTTTAATAGTAATAGTTTGTAGTGGTAAGATCCAGCTTCAGCATAAAGCGTCTTGTTACTGTGGATACGGCTATTCGAATAGATTAAACTCCCTGCAGGGGTGCACTACTGTTCAGCCTGCACGCTCGGATCTCCAGGGTGGCGTGAACCTTGTTAGGGAACGCCCCACCGAGGCTATCCGACACATCGCAGCCCATCCTAGGCTCAGCAGAGAGGTCATCCGCCGGACTATATCCTATGCGCCAAGGGGTCTAGGTCCCTCACCCTTGCACGCTCCTGCACGGTACGAGACTGGCCGGTGAAGCAAAAGAAAATCCAAAACACACCTGCTGCAGAAAATAAGACAAGACCGCTTCCTGGCAATCAACCCGTGGTACTGCTGACGTCTGAAGAGCTTTCGGACAAACTACGACGCGGAGGGCCCACACCGTAATCCCACGAGTAGGTAGTGCGTACAGACCAATGGGTCTCTCAAGTCATCCGCCGAACCATTTAGCATTTTAATTAACCTGCGTGACAACCGTTATCGTTGCCTCGACTTAACTGACCCGCGGTCAACGACAGCAGTCAGGACCACCAGTACATCGGTGCCTGCCCTGTCGTCCCACCAAGTCTCTGCGGTTACCAACAAGGTGAACCGTCTCCTTACCTTGTCTCGTGTGTGCTCTTGGTAGAGCTCGACTTTCGTGGTTTGGTAACTCTCACGAGATACGAGCAGGGGGCAAGCACGCCAGTAACGTCGGTCGTACCCTCCCTGTCGCTCCCGACAATATACCGTTCGCGGGAACCGTTGGGTCGCCCGACTTCTTACCTTTAAGGACAACCGTTTCTCAGGTACCTAGAGCGGCTATACAGAGTCAACAACGAGTGGAGGTACGAGGATTACTCCTCGGTAGCTCACACTTGATGGTGGCTCGGCAGAGCCGAGCTAGGGGGCCTTAGGCGGTGTCTGCATTGTACCGTACCTATAACAGTTAATATATCGTATCCGTGTTCACTCCCCTGAGTGGTCACGGCCCGCTATCTAATCATAGCTAACAATGCGCAGGGCTCACTGCTGAATATAATATATATTTATAAGGCAACATAGGATAAAGGAAGGTACATCAAGGGGCGACAAAAACAGGCTATGCAATTGAATAGGATTGTAATCGTAGCAGCAGCAGTAACCATGCCTAGTGCAAGAAATGTACGGAAAGATAGGCGATATCTGGGGAAGAGAATGGCTCTGCTTGCCTGGTAGCTCGACGGTAGGGGTAGAGGTACGTTCGTCGACGACGTAGTCGATCACCGAGGCTACCGGACAATAAGAGGGGGGAAGAAACAATAATACACAGTAATAATAGCAACACAAATACAATACATGGCGAACGCATTGTTAACGGTGTTCTAACGCAGTGCAAGGGGTTAGGCTCGGAGCGCGAATTCATCCGGGGATGAAATACCGGCTCCGGGGTAATTACCGGACAGGCTGTCCGGAGGGGAAAGGGTTCATGCCGGAGGTGTCGTGGAAATCCGACAAATGTATGGAGGGTGTATCCGTGTTAGTTGAGCTATTCTGAACAACTTTCGTGTTCAGAATAAATTCATCCGGATACTCTAACAGTACCGGACAAATCATCGGACAAACGGTCCGGAGGGGGACGGTTCGATGTTCGGTGCGTTAGAGGGGTGTGGTTGGTATACAGGTAGCGTATCTATATTCATTATATTTTTCTGATCAATTTTGATGTATAAAGTTTTTCGATCCGAGTTACGGTTTAAAAGATATTGAATTTCTAATATTTAAATGATTTTTGGAATTTCTGGAATTTCTTTTATGATTAAAATCAACATTATCCCGAATAGTGAATTTGACTGGTCAACCCTGACAGTAGGGACCCACATGTCATTGCCTTAGAGTTAATCTAATTTAAATCAATTAATTTAACCAGGAGTAGGGCCCACTTGTCATTGACTGTTGTTTTATAATTTCTTTTTAATTAATCTTATAAACAGTGGGGCCCATGTGTAAGCCACACAAGTGCTGATTAAAATCCTTTTTATTTTAACCAAGGGGTAAGTGGTGCTGGGCCCACCTGTCATTGGGGGGTTTCTATTTGATTAATCTAACCAGAGGGGATTAGGGTGGCAGGGCCCACGTGTAGGTGACCCAAGGGGGGGGGCGTTAGTGGCTGAACAACTAACTGACCTCCGGGGCCCATCTAGCAGGCTCACAAGGGCCTCACCGGTGACTCGCCGGCGATAGTACACCGACGAGGTCGAGCCCTCGCTCGACTCCGGCCACGGCTTGGAGCGGGGAGGGGCGCGTTTGGACGGGGGGATCATGGCGCGTCGAATGGTGGTGGGGGCTTCAACGGAGACGACCGGAATCCACGGCGGCGACGAACTTGGCGGCAGGCAGAACCACGGCGGCGACGGATTTGAAGTTACGAGGGCGCCCGCGACGATTCAAGGGGTCCAGGAGGTGCTACTCGACGCGACGAGTGCAACGGGGCCAAGCCCGTGACCATTTGGTCATCGGAGTCTCGCCGGCGACGAGCGCGACGACGGTCAGAACGGAGGGACGGGGGGAAACGCCTATGGGCTAATCGGGCGAGCGCAAAACAATGGCGGCGGCGGGCATGCTCACCAGGAGCGTGTCGGGGATGGCAGTGGGCACGGGGAGAGCTCGCAGCAGCCGGAATTGGTCGATGTCGACGGCGGATGCAGAGAGGGGGCGACGGCGATGTGCTCGACGTGGGCACCTCCGGCGTGATTCCTTGCTGGAGACGAAGAAGACGAGGATGGCGCGGCGAATGGACACGCTGGCCTGTCCTGGGGTGGCCGTTGGCTACGATGACGACGAAAGGCGGCGACGGGGCGCCCGGGCAGGAGGTGGACGACGATGGGGGAGCGCGAGGAGGACTACGGGGCGAGACCTAGGGTTCCTGCCAGCGAGAGGGGCGAGGGGCGCGTCTTATCGACGCCCGCTAGCCGGCAGATGGAGTCCACGGCGACGGCCGTGGCCGTGGCACCGTGGGATGCTCGACACGCATGGCCGGGGTGAACAGGGGAAGGGGATAACCCCCTGGTGGGCTGGGTGGGCCGAGTTTGATGGGCTAGGGGGGCAGGGGTGGGCCTGGAGGCTGAGTTTAGTCTAGGTTATTTTTATTTCCTTTTGTTTTTCTTTCCTTTATTTATTTCTGTTTGTAATTAGTTTAATAGCCTTTATATTTTTCCACAACATGAAACTTGCTCCTTAATTATTGTTGCACCATACTTAAGTGCCACAAAAAGATTTGGATTTTTATAAATTCTTTTGCATTTTTGTTTTATTAAAAGGTATTAAATGCCACTGTTTTGCTAATGTTTGAATTGTTTGATCTATTTTATAGCTTAATAAATTCCCATACCCACATGGACATGGTCACTGAATATTGGGCATTTTACAAAAGTGGTTGCAAAAATTTGGTTGAACTTTTATTTGCCAAATTGTTTTTTTTATCGCAGGGAAATTTGAATTTGATTTGATCCAAGGTGATCAAATAATGATTTGCAACAGTAAACATCATTAGCAAAAGTGATTACTGTTCCCTGACACTGAGGGTGTTACAAATCTCCCTAACTACAAATAATTCTCGTCCCGAGAATTTAAAGGTAGTGGAAGGGGTAGAAATTTGGTTTCGTATTCTAGCGGTTCTTCTGGTTCTTGTTGCCCTTCTCGATGAATTTAATCCTGCTCGTTGATGTCTTCGTTTCTCTGCATCAGTGCATCTTGACGGGTTGTCATCCTTCTTTCAGGGTCTTCATCATACCTACAGATAGGCTAGGAGGGGACATTTAAGGGGTTCGGATCGGTACAAGGTTAATTAACTGAAACGGTCCAAGGGAATGGGGTACAGAGTATCTCTCGAGTTTAATCTCAGGTAAATACATCGAGAGAACAAAGTAAGGCATGAGAAGTTTCAAGCGGATATGCAAGCATTCGATGATGACAACGGAGGATGAAAAGGGGTCCAAAGCATCACGCATAAGCACTGAGTCTGATACCGAACTGAAGATCATAAGGTATAAGACTCGTGAATTGTACACGAGGTCAAGCAAGAGGAATAACCTCGAGAACAGAAAGGTACAAGAGAGTCAGGTTGTGATCTTGTGGAACTGTGGGTTATGGGCCCACATTGAATAAGAAGGGTGGTGACAAAAAATGCGATCAAGTTGCAAGGTAAGTCATAGAACAGCCTGTTAGCTAAGTCGGCAACAACGTCAGTACCAAGGGCGAGGGACAAAAAGAACTGTTTTCCTGCTTGTTAAGACGAGGCGGACCAATTGGCAAAGTTCTCGTCCATCGGTGGTCACCGAAAAGTCATCAACAATCGTAACAGGTTGTACGGACAATGTAGTACACCGAAGTGTTTACATAAGCAGGGAATTATCACTGCTCAGATAAGATACATAACAATAAAGGTTAAACAGACCAATGGGAAGGAAACTGTGATTATACTCAACTATTATGTGTATATACTTCCCAAGGGAAAGCAGAGCACGATATGTATGACCAAGTTTGTATAGGCAAGGAGTCAAATGAGGTTGTCGTTAATAACACAAGTCATCGAGGAGCAAGGATGGTATTTCTCACCCTGAATTCAATAGGCACATGGAAGAAGCAAAATGCTAATGATGACCACGACACTTTATGTCGAGAGATTTAAAGAGAATGCAATCGAATAGCAACATCACCACACAAAAGGGGTGGTGGAACAAAAGTTAAGCGGTGTTCTCGGTTGACGACAACCCAGAACCCATGGGGTGGTTACGACAGGGAAAGGTATTGTCTCAATAAAATTCATAAGATGTAGTGCAAAGGCATGATATCTTCGAGGGACCAGGAGGTAACAGGTAGAATGGAAGATCATAGGTGCAGAATTTATACCAAGGGGGTAATTATCTTTACGAGAAGATTTCATGATAAGTTCTACATAGTATCCATGGGCATGAACACAAAGGTTCAGGGTCGACTTCCACTTCTTCAGTGCATAGCCTTTCATTCACTTCTCGCTGTCGATGAATTTGTAGCGTTCAAAAGTTTATCTGGCATAACACCAGTAGAGTAAGACTCGTAGAAGTTCATGGGTTCACACAGATGGATGAAGCATAGATACAACCCATAGGGACATTTTACGAATCTATACGACAAACAACAGGAACAAGAGATACAAGTTTGAAAGCAGAAGGTTGATGACACGGGCCAGATGATACCGTTCGCCAAAGGCATTTCGTATCACGGGACGCTCTTCAATGATTTAGGACACAAAGGAACTGCAGGTAGTAATCCACCCAAAAGGTCAGGTGGAGGTACAGAGAGTCTGACGTGAGTATCGGTACTCACCCATAAGTAGAAAGAATACAAAGGCATCGGATGATAGAAGCATCAGAATATTTTGATGCTCAATTACAAAGGAATTATGACTTACGTATCGGTGTATCAGATTCGGATACATCGATCAAACATGAATAAGTTGAATAGAGGCTTAACGGTTAATCAATTAAGGTTTGATTTATCGAGAACTAGCTCATGTCCGGAATGACGTCTGAGCGAGAAGAATGGATTCCTAGGGATCAACTGATGATTGCGTGCACTAGTACACAAGATGATCAAAAGATCGGAATGGCAATGCCAAGGGATGGCATCGAAGAACACAAGATAAACAGGATTAATCATATTGCAAGCAGGTAAGAAGAATCTCCAAAGAAGTAGGCTGCCGAGGATTGTCGAGATCGAACAGTATTTCGAAGTATTTTGGGAATCACATGAACCACTTAGGATGCACGGATTCTCGATAAATGTAAGGAATTATCCGCTGGGTGAAAAGAAGCTGCAAGGCAGTAGGCTCAAAGAATTTCCGAAACAACGGAAAGTATTACGATGCATCTTGTGAACACAAGAGCAACTGGGATTGAATGGATGAATGGAACGTGTATGTGGTTATACATACAAACTTATCGGTGGCAGTGAATTGTAAAGGTGATCGACACATATGGTCTCGAGAATTTTATCGGAGAGTACTCTTCGAATTCTTCTGCTGAATCAGCTGATCATCTGTAATGAGGGGCTCTCCGGGAGGATGTCATCACGAGAACCTAGAGTTAGTGTTAGAAAAAATCTTTAACCCGAAAGAGAAGAGAGATCAGATTCCCACATTAAAGGTATGGAGTAAAAGATCCTAATACCACCCAGTTTGCGACGTGGGCCGATAAGCCACACGACACTGTTAGTAAAGTAGTTTTGCAAGGACTAGACTCGACTTCGATCAAGGAGTGAATAGGGGGTCTCCTACAGGCAGTCGGCTCTGATACCAACTTGTAACGCCCCCAAAATCAGACCATGTACAGTAATCATACACGCAAGGTACACGATCGAGATTAGGGACTCACGGTGAGATATCACAACACAACTCTACAAATAAAAGAATACAAGTTGTTTAATACAAGCCAGGGGCCACGAGGGCTCGAATACAACAGCTCGAGAGCCCAAAGTCAGCGGAAGCAAAAGTATCTGAGTACAGACACAAGAATACAAGGTTGCCTTAAGAAGGCTAGCACAAATAACAACAGATCGAAAAGGCGAGGCCTCCTTCCTGGGAACCTCCAAACTACTCCTGGTCAACGGGGATCTTCATGTTGCGGTGGTCGACATCTGGGATCTCTTGGACTCCAAGGCTCCAACGTCGACTGCAGCGGCCGATCAGGCAAAACATAAAGGGGGAAATAAAGCAAAGGTGAGTATCTAGCATACCCGCGAGTCTTACGTCCGCTACTAAGCATTATGCATTGTATCAAATGGAAAGGGGAGGCTGTATATATAGTGGATAGCAAGATAGAAATCAGAATAAGGGTAAGAAGCTAGGCCTATCGAAGACTAGCATCTTCCGACGATGTCTTGCAGCATGAGAAGAGAATCAGCGAACAGTTTATATAAGGCAATAAAGTAACAATGAAGCAGAAGTTGTTGCATCATTGTATAATATAAGTTGTAATGATTAATAATAATAATGCCTCCGAGTTCCCCTCCTCGACCCCTGCGAGGAAGAAAACCCGGAACCATACAGTTTAATAGTAATAGTTTGTAGTGGTAAGATCCAGCTTCAGCATAAAGCGTCCTGTTACCGTGGACACGGCTATTCGAATAGATTAAACTCCCTGCAGGGGTGCACTACTGTTCAGCCTGCATGCTCGGATCTCCAGGGTGGCGTGAACCTTGTTAGGGAACGCCCCACCGAGGCTATCTGACACATCTCAGCCCATCCTAGGCTCAGCAGAGAGGCCATCCGCCGGACTATATCCTATGCGCCAAGGGGTCTAGGTCCCTCACCCTTGCACGCTCCTGCACGGTACGAGACTGGCCGGTGAAGCAAAAGCAAATCCAAAACACACCTTCTGCAGCAAATAAGACAACACCGCTTCCCGGCAATCAGCCCGTGGTACTGCTGACGTCTGAAGAGTTTTCGGACAAACTACGACGCGGAGGGCCCACACCGTAATCCCACGTGTAGGTAGTGCGTACAGACCAACGGGTATCTCAAGTCATCCGCCGAACCATTTAGCATTTTAATTAACCTGCGTGACAACCGTTATCGTTGCCTCGACTTAACTGACCCGCGGTCAACGACAGCAGTCAGGACCACCAGTACATCGGTGCCTGCCCTGTCGTCCCACCAAGTCTCTGCGGTTACCAACAAGGTGAACCGTCTCCTTACCTTGTCTCGCGTGTGCTCTTGGTAGAGCTCGACTTTCTTGGTTTAGTAACTCTCACGAGATACGAGCAGGGGGCAAGCACGCCAGTAACGTCGGTCGTACCCTCCCTGTCGCTCCCGACAATATACCGCTCGCGGGCACCATTGGGTCGCCCGACTTCTTACCTTTAAGGACAACCGTTTCTCAGGTACCTAGAGCGGCTATACAGAGTCAACAACGAGTGGAGGTACGAGGATTACTCCTCGGTAGCTCACACTTGATGGTGGCTCAGCAGAGCCGAGCTAGGGGGCCTTAGGCGGTGTCTGCATTGTACCGTACCTATAACAGTTAATATATCGTATCCGTGTTCACTCCCCTGAGTGGTCACGGCCCGCTATCTAATCCTAGATAACAATGCGCAGGGCTCACTGCTGAATATAATATATATTTATAAGGCAACATAGGATAAAGGAAGGAACATCAAGGGGCGACAAAAACAGGCTATGCAATGGAATAAGATTGTAATCGTAGCAGCAGCAGTAACCATGCCTAGTGCAAGAAATGTACGGAAAGATAGGCGATATCTGGGGAAGAGAATGGCTCTTCTTGCCTGGTAGCTCGACGGTAGGGGTAGGGGTACGGTCGTCGACGACGTAGTCGATCACCGGGGCATCAACATCGGTCGTCGGGACTACCGGACAATAAGAGGGGGGAAGAAACAATAAATACACAGCAATAATAGCAACACAAATACCGGCTCGGAGTGGGAATTCATCCGGGGATGAAATACCGGCTCCGGGGTAATTATCGGACAGGGTGTCCGGAGGGGGAAGGGTTCATGCCGGAGGTGTCGTGGACATCCGACAAATGTATGGAGGGTGTATCCGTGTTAGTTGAGCTATTCTGAAGAACTTTCGTGTTCAGAATAAATTCATCCGGATACTCTAACAGTACCGGACAAATCATCGGACAGACGGTCGGGGACGGTTCGATGTTCGGTGTGTTAGAGGGGTGTGGTTGGTATACGGATAGCGTATATGTATTCTTTATATTTTTCTGATAAATTTGGATGTATAAAGTTTTTCGATCCGAGTTACGGTTTAAAATATATTGAATTTCCAATATTTAAATGATTTTTGGAATTTTTGGAATTTATATTATGATTGGTCAACATTATCCAGAATAGTGAATTTGACTGGTCAACCCTGATAGTAGGGACCCACATGTCATTGCCTTAGAGTTAATATAATTTAAATCAATTAATTTAACCAGGAGTAGGGCCCACTTGTCATTGACTGTTGTTTTATAATTTCTTTTTAATTAATCTAATAAACAGTGGGGCCCATCTGTAATCCACACAAGTGCTGATTAAAATCCTTTTTATTTTAACCAAGGGGTAAGTGGTGCTGCGCCCACCTGTCATTGGGGGGTTTCTATTTGATTAATCTAACCAGAGGGATTAGGGTGGCAGGGCCCACGTATAGGTGACCCAAGGGGGGGTGTTAGTGGTTAAACAACTAACTGACCTCCGGGCCCCATCTAGCAGGCTCACAGGGGCCTCACCGGCAACTCGCCGGCGATAGTACGCCGACGAGGTCGAGCCCGCGCTCGACTCCGGCCACGGCTTGGAGAGGGGAGGGGCGCGTTTGGACGGGGGGGATCATGGTGCGTCGAATGGTGGTGGGGGCTTCGTCGGAGACGTCCGGAATCCACGTCGGCGATGAACTTGGCGGCAGGCAGAACCACGGCGGCGACGGAGTTGAAGTTACGAGGGCGCCCGCGACGATTCAAGGGGTCCAGGAGGTGCTACTCGACGTGACGAGTGCAACGGGGCCAAGCCCGTGACCATTTGGTCATCGGAGCCTCACCGGCGACGAGCGCGACGACGGTCAGAACGGCGGGACCGGGGGAAACGCCTATCGGCTAATTGGGCGAGCGCAAAACAATGGCGGTGGCGGGTATGCTCACCAGGAGCGTGTCGGGGATGGCAGTGGGCACGGGGAGACCTCGCAGAAGCCGGAATTGGTATATGTCGACGGCGGATGCAGAGAGGGGGCGACGGCGACGTGCTCGACGTGGGCACCTCCGGCGCGATTCCTTGCTGGAGACGAAGAAGACGAGGATGGCGCGGCGAATGGACACGCTGGCCTGGCCTGGGGTGGCCGTTGGCTACGGTGACGACGAAAGGCGGCGACGGGGCGCCCGGGCAGGAGGTGGACGACGATGGGGGAGCGCGAGAAGGACTACGGGGCGAGACCTAGGGTTCCTGCCAGCGAGAGGGGCGAGGGCCGCGTCTTATCGACGCCGGCTAGCCGGCAGATGGCGTCCACGGTGACGGCCGTGGCCGTGGCACCGTGGGATGCTCGACACGCATGGCCGGGGTGAACAGGGGAAGGGGATAACCCCCTGGTGGGCTGGGTGGGCCGAGTTTGATGGGCTAGGGGGGCAGGGGTGGGCCTGGGGGCTGAGTTTAGTCTAGGTTATTTTTATTTCCTTTTCTTTTTCTTTCCTTTATTTATTTCTTTTTGTAATTAGTTTAATAGCCTTTATATTTTTCCACAACATGAAACTTGCTCCTAAATTATTGTTGCACCATACTTAAGTGCCACAAAAAGATTTGGAGTTTTATAAATTCTTTTGCATTTTTGTTTTATTAAAAGGTATTAAATGCCACTGTTTTGCTAATGTTTGAATTGTTTGATCTATTTTATAGCTTAATAAATTCTCATACCCACATGGACATGGTCCACTGAATATTGGGCATTTTACAAAAGTGGTTGCAAATTTTTTGGTTGAACTTTTATTTGCCACATTGTTTTTTTTATCACAGGGAAATTTGAATTTGATTTGATCCAAGGTGATCAAAGAATGATTTGCAACAGTAAACATCATTAGCAAAAGTGATTATTGTTCCCTGACATTGACGGTGTTACACATACATTGCATACATCATGATAGCTACATCTTCTTTATGTTTGAGTACCTTGTATAGTGTGAAGATGTTATATACCCTCTTGTAAAATAGAGTGTTGCCCTTAAGTGAGGAAAATATCCCAAAGTGGAGAAATAAAAGATCCCAAAGAGGGCAAATGAGAGTTAGATAGAAAGAGCCATTGAGGCCACCAAAAAATACAAAAAAAGAGAAAAATGAGAAAAAGAAATAAAAAGAGACAAAGGGGCAACACTGCTATCGTTTTGAAAGATCCACAGTAGTACTCCCTTTTATCCTTGTACTCCATAGAGATGTGGGGACCTTCACACTATAGTACTTGACTTGCATATTCCAAGTATGAGCCTCCTCCAACGAGATCTAGGTCTTCATGAGCGAGCAAGTTAGATGGACCCCCACTAGTTCCATTGGAGAGCTTTTCTTAGCTCATATGTGCATCCGTTGCATGGCAATTCCTACTCCTCACATCATATCTATCATTTGGCTTTCTCGCCTATGATTGTCCTCATTGATGTGAGCCTTTATCACCTTTTTGTCTTCCTCCTCCACCATACTTCTCTCTTTGCCATCCTAAGTGTCAACTTTCGTGATTACGCTCATCCATTGCATGAGTGCTCAAAATATCGAAAAGGAGTGGATCAAATTGACTTGTACCTGGCTAGTGGGCTGGGGACGAGTCAAGATAAGATTCCAAAGAAGACCAAGTGTGAAACTTTAGTAGATTGAGTTCTCAACAAAAATATTTTTTCTCGTATTCCCATATCCCCCTTCTTGCACACAAGCACCATTTGGAGACATTCGAGTCACGGACAACGAGAGCTCTTGCACGTAATGTTTTTTTGTTGCTTGTTTCAATGCTAATACAGACTCTTGCATGTTATGACTTGAATTGAATCACATATCTTGATTGCTTTACTTTTCAAAGTTCTTATATGGTTTCTAGCATGTCACCACAGAAATTATGCTTTTTATCATTTACCTACTCGAGGACGAGCAGGAATTAAGCTTGGGGATGTTGATACGTCCCAAACGTATCTATAACTAGATCATTGATGGCGCACGTTGCCGCACCCATCTATTTTTACAGTAGGATTATAGGTTTTATAAACAATATATGTGCACAAAAAAAGTGTTGAAGGATGTTTTTTATTTATTAAAGTTATGCTGGTGCAAATAGTTCAAAAATATTGAACTACTTGGCCATATTAAAAATTATGAATCAGTGAACAAAGCGATATCTGACATATGGTACTTCAAATTTTAGATAGTGTTAAGTATTAATAGTGCATAGCAACATTATTAAGTCATAACATCCTAGTATGGCATGCCATATAAATGAATTGAATTATGTGTAGACCTGTTGAAAATGAGTCATACAACATTATTAAGTTTTGCTTAATATTGGGCATTATCGTATATTTGTCCTCATGTGTTGCATTGGTAAAATCAGTTTCTCAAACTCATGCACGGAGAAAGTCCTTACCATCATACTGGGTTCAGATTTTCTATAAATTATCCAAGTTCTTAACTTAAGAGACTAGCATCTTCTAGTATGCATAGAATTCAACTCTTCAAGAAGCAAAATGCTTTTTTCACGAAGAATTTTTCCAGTGGAATATCATTCCGAAATCAAATTGCATCCATATTCTGAAATTCATTTGTACCCACACAGGTGATAGGGCATACCTCATAATCTTCTCAGTTAATTCATCATAGCTACAGAAGAAGCCTTGTGCTTGAACCTTTGCTTTCAATTTATAAGATTCCGAAATCAAATTGCATCCATATTTTGAAATTCATTTGTATCCACACAGGTGATAATGACATACCTCCTAATCTGCTCAGTTAATTCATCATAGATAAAAAAGAAGCCTTGTGCTTGGACCTAAATTTGCTTTCAATTTATAAGACAGAAAGCTTTTCGATGACAATGAAGTGAAAATGTTAGTTCACTGAACCATCAACTGGGATAGCTTCATTCTGCTTATTCCGCAAGAGAAATCAAAGAACAATCACATTATTATAGAAATATGAAATGCAGATAGGAACATGGATAAACAAAGGATCTTTAGAATCAGTTTGATGCTTCAAAGGCAAAATGAGAGCCTTCATATATGAGCATCATGCATCTGCAATATCAGAATTAAAATCCTCATACAAGCTGAAGGCCACTGCCTGAACTCCTGAAGTAGGGTGATGCAAGTACGGCGGCACTAGTTACACTTCTGTTTTTCCTGTATTAGCAATACCAATTTTTTATAAAGTGAATCATATAGGGCACATGGGAAAATCTCAAATATAATTACCATAGTGAGGATGGCTTCTTAAAATGTACAGGTACTGACACATGATTCTTTTTAAATTCAGTCTTACGTGTAGATAGAAATTAAGAATCGATACAAAGAAAATATACCATAGAACCATTAATATCAAAGTTCTATTTCTAATATTACCGTGAAAAAGACATGCGTGATAGAGGACCTGATCCTCCTTGTCCTCCTACATGCTCCAACTCGCAGCTTCAGGAGAACGCATGGCGGCGTGGATATATGCAGAACCGTGGCAGCCATCTTTGACAATAGCGGCACTTGGAATGCCCACGCCGCGGGGCGAGCCGACGAGTCGGGGAGGGCGCCGCTACCTGGAGTCATGAGCGAGAGGCCGTTCGAGGTCGATGATAGGGATGCCTTGTTCTATCTTTACTTCGCTCATAATTTCATCTTCTTCTCCTCTTCGATTCGACCGATTAGTTGGCACAGAGCATCGATACAAGGAGGTGAGGACCGAGGAGATAACGATGTGGAGTCGAAGGACAGTGGGAGGGTTGCGGAGGAGATGATTGTGTCGTTGGCTAACCAAGTGCGCTCTCCGTCGGGAGCGGCGAAGAAAATGGCGGCGTACCATTTCTCCGTAGTAGGGTTAGGAGCTCTGGAGGATCGATGGGGGCCGGGTGAGAAACAACTTGCGGGCCGGGAGGCCCAGTCAACCAGATCGCTTGGATTTTTATCCCGAAGTAGCGTCCACTTAGGACAGCCCGCGAACATAACATGGAGGGTTGATCTAACGGCCACGGATCATCTGTACGTGAATCAAACAGTTGAAAAGACTGATAGCATGAGAGGGCTGGGATTGGGTTCTATTTTACTGTCCTAAATTTCTGGTTGCTCCATGCATGTTTTGTGTGGTATTGCTATGATCTAGATACACTTTTATATACTTTTGATCATATTTGGACTAACTTATTAACTCAGTGCACCACAGTGTCAGTTCCTGTTTTCTGCTGTTTTTCTATTCCATGTTTCCCCCATATTAAAACTGCTCCAAAAATCCAGGAACAATCAGATAAAAAATCAGCGTGAAGGAACCTTCCGGAAACACCTGGGTGGGTCCAGAGGGCCACCACCAGGGACCCAGGCAGCCACCTGGCATGGCCTAGGGTCTGGCCACTGCGTGGGGGGGGGGACTGGACCCCTGGTGGTCCCCATGGCTGCCCCCCTTCGCCTATTTATTCTCCGTGTCGCGAAACCCCCGAGGACAAAACCATTTTTCGCGATCTCGCCTCTATTCCGCCGCCGCCGCGCTTCCAAGATCGGGAGCGCCATGGGACCTCTTTCCGGCACCCTGTTGGAGGGAGGATTGACCTCCGGGAGCTTCCCCTCCACCATGGACGCTTACCTGATGCGTCGTGAGTAGTTTCCCTTGGACCATGGGTCCGTGTGATACGCGAGAGATGATAATTTCTTCTCGCCCTTCGTTGGTTACCCTAAGTGGAAGGTGATATGCAGTGTAGCGGCAAGTTTCCCTTGGTGAAATACCAAGGTTGAGTATCGAACCCGTAGGACTCCGGTAATGATAAGTAGGTGGTTCGGCAAGTGATGTGCCGTTTATGGTAATCACTTCATTCTCTTGGACCTGCACACATACACAAATAACTTGCTCCCAACGCAGTTCGGAGAGGTTGTCAATCTCTCCAGTCTTGTTGTTTACAAAGGATAAAAACACAACAGATACTGATACTGATGATAGCAACTGAAAGTAAAAGCGGAAAAGTAAATAAGCTTGTAAACAATGATGAGAATATGGACCGGGGTCCCGTGATGTTCACTAGTGATGTCTCTCTCCCAAACGATTTTTGGAAGGATCAAAAAAAGAAAAAGAATATGGACCGGAGAATATGAAAGGATCAAAACACAAGAGACCACTAGCCAGGTACAAGTCAATTTGATCCACTCCTTTTCGATATTTTGAGCACTCATGCAATGGATGAGCGTAAGCACGAGAGTTGACACTTAGGATGGTGGAGGAGGAAGACAAAAAGGGTGAGAAAGGCTCACATCAATGAGGACACTCATAGGCGAGAAGGCCAAATGATAGATATGATGTGAGGAGTAGGGATTTCCATGCAACAGATGCACATATGAGCTAAGAAAGCTCTCCAATGGAACTAGTGGGGGTGCATCCAACTTGCTCGCTCATGAAGACCTAGATCTCATTTGAGGAGGCTCATCCTTGGAATATGCAAGCCAAGTTCTATAGTGTGAAGGTCCCCACATAGCTATATGCATGTATGATCATATCTATGGAGTATAAGGATAAGAGGGAGTACTAGTGTGGATCTTTCAAAAGGATAGTAGTGTTGCCACTTTGTCTCTTTTTATTTCTTTTTCTCTTTTTTCTATTTTTTTGTATTGTTGGTAGCCTCAATTGCTCAAACTTTTTTACTCTCATTTGTCCTCTTTGGGATCTTTTATTTTTTCCACTTTGGGATCTTTTCCTCACTTAATGGCAACACTCTATTTTACAAGAAGGTATAGAAGATCTTCACACTTTACAAGGTACTCAACATAAAGAAGATGTAGCTATCATGATGTATGCAATGTATGCCGCTGCCAGTGTAGCAGGAACATGTATGACATGAAGATCAAGTCATGAAGAGGTGGATGTTGCATGGCAATATATATCTGAAACGCTATGGAAATGCCTTGATAGGTAGGTATGGTGGCTGTTTTGAGGAAAGATATAAGGAGGTTTATGATGACAGAGCGTATGATGCCAAGGGTTTGGATGTAGCGGCGAAGGTCGACGCCAACTCTCGGAGTGAGAAGGAGGAAATACACGGCACAAGAGAGGCTAGCAAATATGAGGAGGTGGAAGTGCCAACTTTCAATACTTACATTAGTCCGAAGAACTCATGCACTTATTATCGGTAACTCTCAATCTAATAAGGAGGTTCACAAGGAGACAAGTACCCCGAAGAGGAGTGTATGGGGGTTTGGTTATCCTTGCACATCCTCGACTCATGGTAGGTGAGTGTACTCTAATATCCGATCCCTTCAAATATTAGCGATCCATCTAGTAGCTAGAGTTCTCAACTAGTTTTGTAGGTTTTGTAAATAAACCCGGATTGCCCAAAATACAACACCTATCACTAATAAGCTAGACCTCTTGACACCAAAAGTTCGAACATTACTCCCATCAATACCTCAAAACTATTGCAAGTTACTACTAAAATTAAATAGCAACCTCAATTACCTACTTTCAAGACAAGACAAAACTCAGTACAACAACCAACTCTCTTAACAAGATAAACATGAAAACTAAAGAGAGTTCCAGCAACAAACTAAACAAAAGCCAAGGATTTTGCTAAATACAAACTAAAACTAAAACTAAACATGGCAGTAGCTACGAAAAGATAAAGAACACACAACAGTAAAAAGATAAGCATGAAAAATCCTATGATGTGTTCTAGGCTGGAGTGGAGCGTGTTTCTCTCCCACACAAACTAAGCTGGGGTCTAACTTGTTATGAACATAAAGCAAAGCTAAATAAAACTAAAAATAAAACCTAAGAGCGAGACGCTCCAAGCATAGTACATAACGCATGAAGTGATAAGAATATAGTGAGACGAAGGACGAACTGATGATTGTTGATGGAGAAGGGGATGCACGGGGGATCCCCAAGCTTAGATGGTTGAGTCTCCTTGAATATTTATTGGGGATGCATGGGGGCATCCGCAAGCTTGAGCGCTTGACACTCCCGGATCTTCTTTCATCATCTTCCATCGCACACTTGAAAACTCCCTTCATACATAACTAATCATAAGCTGATTAGAGAGGCCAGTACCCTTAATAAAATATTTTTCCCCACTGGATATAAAGATATTCTTGAAGAGCTACCGTTTCTCAAGATTGCCAAACGGTTTTTGCAAAGAAAAAGCAAGCTTAAGGTTTGAAAAAGTAAGGAGAGGCAAAACATGGCAGAATCTGTGAAAAACAGAACAACAGGTAGTAGAGAATTTTTTCGGGGCACTTGTGCAACTCAAATAAAAAAACTCAAAACATACGAAAGTTTCACAATTGTATAGAGCATGTTGTGTAAACAATTCAGCTAAAAAATATGAACTGGTGATTTGATCCGATTTTTTCCTTCAAGAAGACAGAATCTATTTTCTGAACAACATGTCACAACTTTTGCTTCCCTTATCATAAGAGGCTATAACTTGGCACAAAGCTTGAAAATAAAGATACAATGATGTTGCTACAGTAGTAATAATCATCCAGACCACTAAAAACAGAAGTAAAAACATCTTGGGTTGCCTCCCAATAAGCGCTTTCTTGTACGCCTTTAAGCTAGTCATATGGCAAAAGATCAAGTCATATCAACCGAATCATCATCAAGATCATCAAAAAGTTCTTGAATTGTACAACTAGTCTTAAGAGGTCTTTCAAATAAAGGCCTAATGAATATACTTCTAGGGAGAAAACCAAAAGGCGGAAAATCAATGGAAGTTTCATTTATAAATTTATCAAAAAGAGCTATTTCTTCCAAAGTTTTCACGGTTTCAACTTCCTTGGCAATGGGTGGATTATTTTTAGGTCGGGGAACCTTAGGGACATAGTTGAACTTAGGTTCCTTTCTTGCCGAAGTTTCTACCTTTTTTTGTTTGATTATAGAGAAAGTAGTTCCTAGAGTATTAATGATTTCCTCAATCTTATCAATCCTAGAAGGATCCATATCATGGAATTTGATGGTCTCCAAAGCTTTAATAATTTTAAGCATGGAGCTATCAAGCCTATTCAAATTCCCTTGAATCTTGCGATCCAAATCATTTGTCTTAGTTATACTTGGTATTTTTAACTCTATCTTTTCATGTTTTTTCATAATATGAGCTAGAGTTATATCTTCTTGTATGCTAGCAACAGGGAGATTTCCAACAAGATTTTCAATAACATTACGAGACTCCCAAATTGGGGCTTCTAGGAAATTCCCGTTGATAGCAGTATCTAATATGAACCTATTCCAAGGAGTAATCCCAACATAAAAATTTCTAAGCAGGATAGTAGTGGATTGCTTCTTGGTGGCTCTTTTTTGAGAATCATTAATTCTATACCAAGCATCTTTTAAACTTTCACCACCTTTTTGTTAAAAGGTGAGAACCTCTGTCTCAACAAAGGCAAAAGGACCAGACATACTGACAACTACTAGAAAGAAAAATAAATTTTTTGTGATTTTGGATATAAGACACAAAGGTAAAAACTGAAAGGTAAACTAACAAGACTAAAAAGTAAAGGTAAAAGGTAGTGGGCAACTCCCCTATCTTAGCACTCTTGAGTCCCCGGCTACGACGCCAGAAATTTTCTTGATACGCGAGAGATGATAATTGCTTCTCGCCCTTCGTTGGTTACCCCAATTTGAATGTGAGATGCAGCGTAGCGGCAAGTTTCCCTTGGTGAAGATACCAAGGTTGAGTATCGAACTCGTAGGACTCCAGTAATGATAAGTAGGTGGTTCGGCAAGTGATGCTACGTTTATGATAATCACTTGCTTCTCCTGGACCTGCACACAGACACAAATAACTTTGCTCCAAACGAAGTTCAGAGAGGTTGTTAATCTCTCCGGTCTTGTTGTTTACAAACGATCAAAACATAAGGGATAATGATAGTGATGATAGAAACTGAAAGTAAAAGAGGAAAAGTAAATAAGTGTGTAGACAATGATAAGAATATGGACCGGGGTCCCGTGATGTTCACTAGTGATGTCTCTCTCCCAAAAGACGATAAAACTGCTATGCGAGGTAAACAAATTACAGATGGGCAATTGACATGATTATAAACGCACCGCAATGCTAACTATGCTACAAAGAAAGGAAGAGGCTCAAAAGCATGGGCAGTAAGCCAAAATAAGTAGACCGAAATACAACTGCATCTACTACTAATCATCCACCTTGAGATATCTATCTAGAACATCTCGCTGGTATTAAGTCGTGAGACCCACCCAAAGTGTAAATCCAAAGCAACAGACAACTGCATTAAAAGCACTTTGCGTAAAGTAAACAATCCTTGCACAATCCTTGCAACCGCGGTTACAAGCGACGTTGTTTTCCCCCTTGTGGCAACAACACATCCCCTAGACTCATGTTTCTGTCACTCAAGTGTGTCATCAGGGGCATGAACCCACAATCGAGCATAACGTACCCTCTTGGAGGTACTACCTACTACTTGGCCAAAGAAATAAACAACAACGGAGAACATGCAAGAATTACTTAGGAACAAAAATATAAAAGATAAGAACCAAATATATTACTCTATAACAATCTGAACATAATCTCATAATCCATCAGATCCCATCAAACTTATCATAGCAACAGCAGAAAGATTACATATGTGCCTCGATCATGTAGGGAAGCTCACGACGTCTAAACCATGAAGAACAAAGAGGGGAGGAGAACATCACATAGCTACTGATCACGGACCCATGGTTCAAAGAAAACTACTCACGACACATCCGGGAAGCGTCCATGGTGGAGGGGAAGCTCCCGGAGGTCGATTCTCCCTCCGGCAGGGTGCCGGGAAGAAGTCTGCAGGCGCTCCCGATCTTGAAAGCTTGGCGACGGCGGAACAGAGGCGAGATCGTGAAAAAGGGTTCTGTCTTCGGGGGTTTCGCGTCACGGGGAATAAATAGGCGAAGGACGGCAGCCAGGGGGGCACCAGGAGTGCAGGCGTCCCCTGGCGCGGCCAGAACCTAGGTCGCACAAGGTGGCCGCCTGGGCACCTGGTGGTGTCCCCCGGCCCTCCTTCGTGGCTCCGGAAGCTTCCATTGCGCTTATTTTTTATCCGATTTTTCCAGAATTTTTGGAGCACTTTTAATATGGGGAAACCTGGAATAGAAAAACAGAAAAAAACAGGAACTGACACTGTAGTGCACTGAGTTAATAAGTTAGTCCAAATATGATGAAAAATGTATGAAAGTGTATCTAGATCATAACAATATCACATAAAACATGCATGGAGCAAGCAGAAATTATCGATACGTTTGGGACGTATCACCGTGATCAGTATCTATGTGATGTTCTCTTCCCGTCTTTGGTCTTCATGGTTTAGTCCTCGTGAGCTGCTCTACATGATCGAGTCACATATGTAATTTTCTGCTGTTGCTATGCTGAGTTTGCTGGGATCTGATGGATTATGAGATTATGTTCAGATTATGATTTAGTAATATATTGGGTTATTATCTTTTATATTTTTGTTGCTAAGTAATTCTTGCATGTTATCCGTTGCTGTTTATTGCTTTGGCCAAGTAGTAGGTAGTGACCCCAAGAGGGAACTTTATGCTCGATTATGGGTTCATGCCCCCCGATGACAGGCTTGAGTGACAGAAACATGTGTCTAGGGGATGTGCTGTTGCCACAAGGGGGAAAACCGCGGTGTTTGTAACCGCGGTTGCAAAGATTGTTTACTTTACGCAAGGTGCTTTTTAATGCAGTTGTCTGTTGCTTTGGGTTTACACTTTTGGTGGGGCTCACAACTTAATACCAGCGAGATGTTCTGGATAGATATCTCAAGGTGGATGATTAGTAGTAGATGCAGTTGGATTTCGGTCTACTTATTTTGGCGTACTACCCATGCTTTTGAGCCTCGTCCTTTCTTTGTAGCATAGTTAGCATTGCGGTGCGTTTTTAATCCTGTCAATTTCCCATCTGTAATTTTTTTACCTCTAGCAGTTTTATCGTCTTTTGGGAGAGCGACATCACTAGTGAACATCACGGGACCCCGGTCCATATTCTCATCACTGTTTACACGCTCATTTATTTTTTGCATTTATTTTCTAGATGCTATCGTTATCATTGTTATCTGTTGCGTTGATCCTTTGTGAACAACAAGGCCGGAGAGATTGACAACCTCTCTGTACTCGTTGGGAAGCAAAGTTATTTGTGTTGTGTGCAGGTCCACGTCAGTTGCGCCGCTGACACCTACTTATCATCTCCGGAGTCCTACTGGAGACAAACCTTGCTATCTATCCTACATCTCACCTTCCACTTGGGGTAACCAATGAGGAGAGAGTATCAGCAACCGCAAGTGCCTGAAGTTGTTGTTACGAGGGAGGCGTCAATCGCTAGTTAAGGGGTACTAGCAAACGTGTTCTTGCGTTATAAAGAAAGAGAGAAAATATTGATCAAAAGTCCTTGCTTCGTTACTATGCCAACGAAAATTTTCATGAAGCGAGGTTTTCCGGATCGCAGCGGCATGTAGATCGGGCCCAAGTGCTTTTGGGTTGGAAAAGTACCTTTTGCGGGATTCGCGACTCTCGCCTTTACAATTTGTTTACTTGTATTTTTTATGATCTTGACATGGGGAGTATGGTATCTAGGAGCGATAAAAATAATCTAGTAATTGTGCATGATGAAACCGTTGCCAAGCTCATCCAGTCATCCTTGTCAAGATAGATGGTGAGATTTTACCATTTGTATCTGATTCCCACCTCACCTTCTCCATCAGAACTTGACACGCTGACCGTCTCGCAGTAATCCTTCTGCATGTGCCAGGTGTTACCCTTGACAATGTGATTTAACTAGAATGCAAACTCTTTCGGAAAGAAGGAACACCAAAAATGCAAATGGGTGGGTGTTAGTATTGTTTTAACTTTTTAGATGTTCAGAATACATGGGCACCCTATTAAATTTTTTACGCGGTGGTGTTTATTATGGGTTGGTTCTCAAAAATGGAAGAACCTTATATATATAAATCACAATGAACCAAAAACTCATTTTAGTAAACACATGCTAACAACCAAGATCCACATTACATAAGAGCAACTCTAGCAGATATGCCATATTCCGGTACTGCAAGAGGCGTTTGCGGGCGATCCGCAATTTTTTTTACGATACTAAAAGGTGTTTGGCGGAACAGGTACTGCAAAAAAGCATAAATCGACAATGAAACTAAAATCTCCCGATAGATTGAGAGGACACGACTGTGCCGTTTCCGGACCTTGCGCCTTGGCCGCCGCGCTCTACCATCGCGATGTGGTACTGCCTCGTTCCCCACCCGCGCCCGATGCCATGGCGCGAAGAAAATTTCACGGGGTCCAACCGTACTTTTTTTCAACGATACGGGTCGATATGGAGTATCCCGTATCTGTTCTAGCCTTTTTTGTTGCTTCCCCTGTATTAATTATTGCCACCACCAATTTCTTTTTTATTGCATGCAGCCCACAAATCAAGTAAATTACCCAGCCATCTCTTTTCCTTTCTTTATTTGCCCATTCATGATTTCTTTTTCTTCATTGCAAGCGGCCTACAACCGATATCATCTTTCCCTTTCTCTCTATTGGATACCGGTGTGTATATATAAACTAGATGATATCCCGCGCGTTGCTGCGGAAACTGTTAGTAAATTTTGTAATGTTATAAAAGATGAGAAAAATATAAATTTTAATATGATTTCATTATTAAATATATTTTATGAAAGAAACATTTCTTAGAGTAAAAGTGTAATCTTTTTTGATGAAAAATATGAAAATGAGTGTGATTTTTATTTTATTACTTTATTACCTTACAAATATACGGATGAGATGATATGAGACAAAAACAACCTTAAGTGAGAGAGTGGAGACATCACTCTTAGCTAAATCTAAAACAATGATATCAACTATATATGTGCATTTATAAAAAAATCGTATAGAAAATAAAATGTGAGGCAACTCATACATTGATTATCTATTAAAAAAATCCTATTATAAATTGTGAGGCGTAGTGCATAATTTAAAAAAATATTTATTTGTGTTAGGTTGCATGCTAATGCGGATTTAATGGAAGCATGTGCATGAAAAGTTAGTGGGATAATGATGGACCTACTTGATGATATGGATAACTTACATGTCAAGATAAATAGATTAGTAGAAATAAACAATTCAAATATTATAGATAGGTTGGAATTAATGCAAATAACAAATAAGTGAGATGATATTATTTACTTTTGCAAAGAAGCATATATGCAGCACGTAGAAAAAGTAACGTGATTGGCCACGATTTTAGCAAGTCGTATGTCAAATCTCTAGTTCGACTCTGACCCAAAACATGTATTCCCTCCGATCCATATTAATGGACTTAAGTTTGTCTAAATACACATGCATCTAGTCTAAATACTTAACTAGATACATACGAATTTAGATAAAGTTGAGTCCATTAATATGGATCGGAGGTAATACAATATTTTTTATAGGCCGACAAGTTGGTGTCGATTCAACCCAGCAAGGGTATTTTTAGCTGGCCCATCAGCATGTGAGCGTTACGGGTGACGAAGGGAAAATGAATCGTTTTTATTGCCTTAAAAAAAGAATCGTTTTTATGTCACTTAAAATTGTACTATGGGTTGAGTAGCTAAAAAAGTCAGAGGTTTTCTACAAACCTTCCTGTCGAACGAAGAAATACACTTCCCTTTGTTATTAAGGAAAGACTTATGGGGCCATCCACGAACGTTTTGAGCGGCTAAATGTCGCGTTTTGATGTGTTTCGGGGTTTTTCTTTAGATTTTTCACGATCAATACGTGGCAGCTTCTCAACGCGCAACCGCAGGCACATCCACAATGTACAGTCAGAGCCACAACCATAGCCACGGGTGCGGCCACAGGTGATATCATAGGTGCATCCATTGCCACAGGCACCGGTGCAGCCACAATTTTTTCGCGCAGCCACAGTTCACGCTCAACCACAGGTACATCCACAGGTGAAGCCACAGTTCACGCTCAGCCATAGCGCAGCCACAGGTACAACCACAGTTTGTGCGCAACCATAGTTGGTACCTTGCGCAGGATGCGGTCAAAACGTGTGACGTAGCGGCTTTGAAGCGCGTCGAAATAACCCCTGCAAGGGCGCGTGGGAGGATGCCCTCCAAATAATGATTCTCGAGGAAGGTAACTAATTAAATGGTATTATTTTGGGGGCTTTCATAGAGGTTATTTTTGGCCCATGTGATCCTGTTAAGTGGTTCATTCAGCTATCTGCATGCATGTTAGTTTGCGTCTTTTTAGTTTTTCTACGCAACTTTTTTAGTATTTTCTTTTTTTCTTGTCTTTTTTATGTTTTGGTGGAAAAAATATGTGCTTTCACGAAGTAAAATCTATGCTTTTAAAAAGTGAAGAGAAAAGTTTGACAAAAATATGTGCTTTCACGAGATGCAAAATTATGCTTCCCGAAAAAGAAAAGGCACAGTTCATAATATATATGTGACTCGACGATAAATATATCCCTCTATGAAAGTAATTTTGTACTTATAAAAAACATAAATATATTAAAAAAGTATTTTTCGAGAAGCAAAATTCTAAATCCTGAAAAAGGGGAAAACTACAATTCATAAAAAATATATGACTTAGCGAAAAGTAAAAATTGTCTCTCCACGAAATGCAAAATTTCACCTCCATAAGAACTAAATTTGTGCCATCATAGAAAAAAGATGTGTTTTCACCGTTTCATTTTGCTAGGTTTTTATTTATTTTTGTTTTTTGTTTTTTGTTTTTCTGTTTTCATTTTTGTAAGAAACATTAAAATCTATTAACGTGGGATATTGTTTCGAAGATCCCGATGTAAAATATCCAGCGGTATAAATGGTTGTGATTTGGACATACGATTTGGAAGATAAAATATTTAAATAAGCAGATTTTATGAAAAAAATGCAAAACTTTCTTTTTTTCGAGGTTACGCCAAAAGCGTACCTAAGCTTTATAGAAGGAGAGAAAACAAATGACAAGAGAATTACAATGCAGTACAACCCACAGCACCACACTCCACGCCCACTCTTATCCCACGCTGTAACGCCCCGGGTGTCACACTACAGTAATCTCTTTTGGTTAATGTCAAGTCACCATGATTAGGCATGTGATGATCACCCTGGATCATGACTTGTTCAGATTCAACCCAATTTTTTTTTCCAAATCTATGTGGAAATAAACCTTGACCAAAAACTGTGCAACCAATTTTGATAAATGCCAAATAATGAGTAGGTCATATTAAAATGGCAACGGTAATTTATTACTTCCTCCGATCCATATTACTTATCCTAAAATTGATGTATCTATCACTAAAATGCATCTAATACATCCATTTTAAGACAAGTAATATGGATCGGAGGGAGTACAATATTTTGATAAATTTAAATAAACCAAAACAGAAGCAAAACAACACTACTTAACCTTTTGAAATATAAATAGAATTCAAACTATTTTATTTGAGACCCAAACTTTTTATAGAAGTGAAACATAATACACAAAAAATATTGAGGCCAGTGTCACATTTTATAAAAACCAAATTGTAGGAAAATAAAATATAAACCGAAATAGATAAAGAAAATAAAACAAAAAAGAGAAAATACTATCTTGCGCTCTGGCAATTTTCCTTCCAGCCGGCCCAGCCTTCTGTTCACCTCGTGCGTGGCGAGCATCCAGCCGCCATGGCCACTGCTGGCGCTCGCTGTCGTCATCCCCACGGTCCCCGGCGAGTATAAGTCCCCCCCCCCGTGCCCTGGACGAACCCTAGCCACACCCTTTTCCCCTCCCATACCTCTCCCTCGCTCTCTGCCCTCTCCCGCGCGTAGCAGCCGCCACGGCCGTGGGCGTGCCGCCGTCGGGCCAGTGGTCATCGGCCACCCCGTGCCACCGGAAGATGTCCACGAGGCACACCTCCCTCGACTCCTTCCTCCTCGGCAACCTGGGCGGGCTGGGAGCCCTCCCACTCGCCGCCCTTGAGCTCGCCCCCGCCTTGCATCTCGCCGGGATTCACGCCGCTCCGATCTCCTCCTAGCCCATTGCCTCCCCCCTGCACGCTCTGGGAGAATTTCTGCACCCCCTTCCCCCCTCTGTTTCGCTTCCCCTCGATGTTCACCGCACTCCTATGCTCCGGCCAATGCGGACGCACTCACCGGCGTGGCCACCGACGGCCCCAGGTCGCGCCTCTGACCCCGCTGGACGCGCGCTTGTTCGCTCGGTCGAACGAGCCGCTCCACGCCCGTTTTGGCCTCCCGTAGGCTTGATCCCTACGCCCCGCCGCTCGCCGCCGGTGTCACCTGTGTCTCCGGCGTCGGCAGTTGTCGTGGCGTCAATTGCCACCGGTTGACCACCCTACTGGGCCACTGACACGTGGGCCCGAGGCCAGGGGATTACTTATAATTTTCTATTAAGTTAAAATGACTCTGAGAGACTTGAAGGTGGGCCCTGCCCCTTAATTAAGATGTTGTTAAATAAAATGGAGATAACCCCCTGATTAGTAAACATGTGTATGACAGTTGGGCCCTAGCACTTAAGCATTTCACTTGTTAAATTAAAACAGATAATTATATCCTTGTTTGTATGACATGTGGGACCCCTGTTAATTAATCAAATAATTAGATATTATAGCCTATGACATGTGGGTCCCTATTTTCAGGTTTGACTGGTCAAATGCCACTGTTGTGGATAATGCTAGATTAAATAATTAGAGTAATTTCAGAAATTCTTAAAACCCTTTAAATAATTGAAATTCAATATCTTTTAAACTGCAACTCCGATGAAAATAATTTATACATGAAAGTTGATCAGAAAAATGCCACGAATAAGAATACATCACCCGTATACCCACCGCACCCCTCTAACATACCGAACGTGGTACATTTCTCCTCTGGTTCATCTGTCTGTCAGACGACTAGAGCCGGTAAAACTGTCCGGATGAAAATGTTTTGTGAACGGAAGTTGCTCAGAATGGATCAACAAACACGGATACACTATCCACATGTCTGTCAGATGCCTCTAACACTGCGGACATGGAACCTTCCCCTCCGGATCATCTGTCCGGAAATCCACCGGTACTTATGAGTCAACCACGGATAAATTTCCGCTCCGACTAAAATACTTAACACTGCGTTAGATCACCGCCAACCATGTGTTTGCCTTGTCGTGTATTTGTATTGCTATTATTGCTGTGTATTTATTGTTTCTTCCCCCTCTTTTATTGTTCGATAGTCTCGATGTCCGCTGCCGATGCCCCTATGATCGACTATGTCGACGACTGTACCTCTACGGTCGAGCTTCCAGGAAAGAAGAGCCATTCTCTTCCCCATATATCGCCTATCTTTCCGTACATTTCTTGCACTAGGCATTGTTACTGCTGCTTCTACGTTGCTTACCTATTCAATTTCATAGCCTATCATTGTCGCCCCTTGATGTACCTTTCCTTGTCCTATGCCGCCTTATAAATATATATATTATTCAGCAGTAAACCCTGCGCATTGTTAGCTAGGTTTAGAATAGCGGGTCGTGATCACTCTGGTGAGTGAACGCGGATTACAAAATATTATAACCGCCACAGGTATGGATCAATGCAGACGCCCTAGGGAACCTACAACGGCGAGACTCTGCCGAGTCGTTTCGAGTTTGACTTACGAGTGGACGGACTCGTATTTCACTCTCGTCGGCTCAGTAGCGTAGCATTACCGGGATGATACGAGGTTTACCTCTTTAGTTCATTCCGCTGATGTCTCTGTCGAACCTCTTCAAGTGTACCATCAAGGGTGATTCCTCCTCGTTTCACTTGATGGTAGGCACTCGAATCAACTGGTGTCCCTAAAGGTAAGGAGTCGGGTGACCCAACGGTGCCCGCGCAGGGATTGTATCGGGACGACAGGACAGGCGGATACCATCGTGGGCCTGGTCCTTGCTCGTTGGCCGTGAGATACCCTGTTGTACGAAAGTCGAGCTCTTCAAAGAGCAAACGCGGGACAAGGTAAGGAGACGGTTCACCTTGTTGGTAGCCGCACGAGTTGGTGGGACGACAGGGCAGGCGGCCACTGGCTCTGGTAATGGGGGTGGACCTGGCTGCTGTCGTTGTCCGCGACACACCTAAATAAGGACAACGATAACGGTTGTTCCGACAGAAAAATAATAAAAATACTTAATGGGTTCGGCGGATGACTTGAGTGGCTATATGCCTATACGCACTACCTCCACGTGGGATTACGGTGTGGGCCCTCTGTGTTGTAGCCTCGTTCATGGGCTCTTCAGACGTCAGCTTTACCTTGGGCTGATTGCCGGGCTTGGACCGCTTACTTCGGTTGTGGGAAGTGGGTCTGCTTCACCGTCCAGCCACGTATCGTGCAGGAGTACAAAGGACAGGGGTCCAAAGTTCCTTTGTACTTAGGATTTAGACCGGCGGATGGCCTCTCTGTTGAGCTTAAAGGAAGGACTTCGGCATATCGGATAGCCTCGATGGGTCATTCCCTAACAAGGTGTATGCCACCCTGGAGATCCGAGCGTGTAGGGTAACAGTAGTGCAGCCCCTGCAGGGATGATAATCTATTCGAATAGCCGTGTCCACGGTAACAGGACGCTTTATGCTGAAGCCATACTCTACTACTACAAACTACTACTACTAAACTGATTGGTTCCGGGTTTTCTTCCTCGCAGGGAAGTCGAGGAGGGATTCTCGGAGGCATTGTTATTTGATATCTAATACAACTTACTATTATACAATGCTGCAACAACTTCTGCTGCATTGTTACTTTATGCTTTCATTGAATTGTTGGCTATTCTCTTCTCATGCTGCAAGACTCGTCGGAGATGCTAGTCTTCGTTAGGCCTAGCTTCTCATCCTTATTCTGAATTTCTACCTTGTAGTCCACTATATACAGCCTCCCCTTTCCATTTTATACAATGCATAAATGCTTAGTAGAGAACGTAAGACTCACGGGTATGCTAGATACTCACCTTTGCTTTATTTCCCCCTTTTTGTTTTGCCTGATCGGCCGCTGCAGTCGACGTTGGAGCCTTGGAGTCCAGGAGCAGGAGATCCCCGATGCCTTCTACGACGTCGAGTTCCCCATTGACCAGGAGTAGTTCGAAGGTTCCCAGGCAGGAGGCTTCGCCTTTTTGATCTGTTGTTTTTGTGCTAGCCTTCTTAAGGCAGATCATGTGTACCTTGTGTCTGTACTCAGATACTATTGCTTCCGCTAACTTTGTGCTCTTGAGCTGTTGTATTCGAGCCCTTGTGGTCCCTGGCTTTTATTATACAGTTTGCATTATTTTATTTGTAGAGTTGTGTTGTGATATATCACCGTGAGTCCCTGACCTGGATCGTGTACCTTGCATGTATGATTACTGTACACAGTTCGATTTTGGGGGCGTCACAAGTTATTATCAGAGCCGATTGTCTGTAGGACACCCCTTCCAACTCGTTGGTCGAATTCGAGTCTAGTCTTTGCAAAACTACTTTACTAACAGTGTCGTGTGGCTTATCGGCCCACGTCGCAAAATGTGTGGTATTAGGATCTTTTTCTCCGCACCTTTACTCTGGGACTATGATCTCTCTTCTCTTTAGGGTAAGATTTTACTAACTCTAACTCTAGGTTCTCGTGACTACTTCCTCCCAGAGAGCCCTCATTGAAGATGGTTGCCTGATTCACCTGAAGAATCCGAAGATACTCTTCGATAAATTTCAGAGACCCTATGTGTTCATCGCCTTGGCAATCCCCTGCCACCGATAAGTCTGTGTGGATAATTACATCCACCTCTCGATATGGAAATCATTATTCCCTTGTACTTAAGCGTCGAATTATTCCGATGCTTCTATCACCTGATGCCTTTGCATTCTTTCTCCTTCTTGTTGAGTGCCGATACTCACATCAGATTCTTTGTGAACCATCCGACCTTTGGTGGGTTATTATCCGACTAATCTTACATGGTTTCTTCCATATGTCAATTAGATTCATTGTGTGAAATATCATCCTGTCCCTCGATGATTTGTGTTATCATTGACAACCTCCCTTGACTCTCTGCCAATACAACTTGGTCGTGTATATCATGCTCTGCTTTCCCTTGGGAAAGATATACACCTGATACTTGCGTATCATCACATTTTCCTTTCCATTGGTATGTTGAACCTCCCTTGTAATATAACGTATCTAAGCAGTGATAATTCCCTGATTAAGTAAATACTTCGGTGTACTACCCTGTCGGTACAACCTGTTACTATCATGGATGACCTTTCGGTTACCACCGATGGACGGAATTTTTGCCGATTGGTCTGCCTCGTTTTAACGAGCAGGAAAATGATTCTCTTCGTCCCTTGCCCTTGGTACCGATGTTGTTGCCGACATCGCTGACAAACTGTTCTCTGGCAAACCTTGCGTCGTGACCGCATCAAATGTCACCACCCTTCTTATTCAATGTGGGCCCATAACCCACAGTTCCACAGGTCCGAAACCTAAATCTTTTGTACATCCCCTTTCCTAAGGTTATTCTTCGTGCTTGACCTCGTATGCAATTCACGAGTCACCTACCTTATGATATTCAGTCCAATACCAGACGCAGTGCTTATGCCTGTTGCTCTGGACCCCCTTTCATCATCTTTCATTGACGTCAAATGCTTGCATATCCGCCTGAAACTTCTCATACCTTCTTCTGTTCCCTCGATGTATTCTCCTGATTATAAACTCAGATGATACTTTGTACCGCAGTCCCTCAGACAACCTCGGTTGATTAACCTGGTATCACTCCGACCCCTTAAGTTATTCCTCCTAGCCTATCCGTAAGTATGATTAAGACCCTGAAGAAAGGAGGAAAACTCATCGAGATGCATCGATGCAGGAAAATAAAGACTCAACGAGGAGGATTAACTTCTTCTAAAAAGGGAAACAATACCAAGAAAACTCGTCAGAATACGAAACTGAAACCATACCCCTTGCCCTAATTTTAATTCTCGGGATGAGAATTCTTTATAGTGGTGGAGATTTGTAACGCCCTGGGTGTCACACTACATTAATCGCTTTTGATTAACGTCAAGTCACCATGATTAGGCATGTGATGATCACCCTGGATCATGACTTGTTCAGATTCAACCCAAATAAAAATTCCAAATCTATGTGGAAATAAGCCTTGACCAAAAATTGTGCAACCAATTTTGATAAATGCCAAATAATCAGTAGGTCATATTAAAATGGCAATGGTATTTTATTAAAATATTTAGATAAATTTAAATAAACCAAAACAGAAGAAAAAAAACACTACTTAACCTTTTGAAATATAAATAGAATTCAAACTATTTTATTTGAGACCCAAACCTTTCATAGCAGTGAAACATAATACACAATAAATATTGAGGCCAGTGGCACATTTTATAAAAACCAAATTGTAGGAAAATAAAATATAAACCGAAATGTATAAAGAAAATAAAACAAAAAAAGAGAAAATACTATCTTGCGCTCTGGGAATTTTCCTTCCAGCCGGTGCAGCCCAAGCCCCACTTCTTCTTCTTCCTTCTGTTCACCGCGTGCGTGGCGAGCATCCAGCCGCCATGGCTACTGCTGGCGCTCGTTGTCGACATCCCCACGGTCCCTGGTGAGTATAAGTCCCCCCGTGCCCTGGACGAACCCTAGCCGCACCGTTTTCCCCTCCCCTACCTCTCCCACGCTCTCTGCCCTCTCCCGCGCGTAGGAGCCGCCACGGCCGTGGGCGTGCCGCCGTCGGGCCCGTGGTCATCGGCCACCCCGTGCCACCGGAAGATGTCCACGAGGCACACCTCCCTCGACTCCTTCCTCCTCGGCAACCTGGGCGGGCTGGGAGCCCTCCCACTCGCCGCCCTTGAGCTCTCCCCCACCCTGCATCTCGCCGGGATTCGCGCCGCTCCGATCTCCTCCTAGCCCATTTCCTCCCCCCTGCACGCTTTGGGTGAATTGTCGCACCCCCCTTTCCCCCTCCGTTTAACTTCCCCTCGATGTTCACCGCACTCCTATGCTCCGGCCGATGCGGCCGCACTCGCTGGCGTGGCCACCGACGGCCCAGGTCGCGCCTCTGACCCCGTTGGACCCGCGGTTGTTCGCTCGGTCGAACGAGCCGCTCCAGGCCCGTTTTGGCCTCCCGTAGGCTCGATCCCTATGCCCCGCCGCTCGCCGCCGGTGTCCCCTGTGTCACCGGCGTAGGCAGTTGTCGTGGCGTCAATTGCCACTGGTTGACCACCCTACTGGTCCACTGACACGTGGGCCCGAGGCCAGGGGATTACTTATAATTTTCTATTAAGTTAAAATGGCTCTGAGAGACTTGCAGGTGGGCCCTTCCCCTTAATTAAGATGTTGTTAAATAAAATGGGAGATTACCCCCTGATTAGTAAACATGTGTATGACAGCTAGGCCCTAGCACTTAAGCATTTCACTTGTTAAATTAAAACAGATAATTATATCCTTGTTAGTATGACATGTGGGACCCTGTTAATTAATCAAATAATTAGATATTATAGCCTATGACATGTGGGTCCCTGTTGTCAGGTTTGAATGGTCAAATGCCACTGTTGTGGATAATGCTAGTTTAAATAATTAGAGTAATTTCAGAAATTCTTAAAACCCTTTAAATATTTGAAATTCAATATCTTTTAAACCGTAACTCCAACGAAAATAATTTATACATGAAAGTTGATCAGAAAAACGCCACGAATAAGAATACATCACCCGTATACCCACCGCACCCCTCTAACATACCGAACGTGGTACATTTCTCCTCCGGTTCATCTGTCTGTCAGACGACCAGAGCCGGTGAAACTGTCCGGATAAAAATGTTTTATGAACGGAAGTTGCTCAGAATGGATCAACTAACACATATACACTATCCAAATTTCTGTCAGATGCCTCTAACACTACAGACATGGAACCTTCCCCTCCGGATCATCTGTCCGGAAATCCACCGGTACAGATGAGTCAACCCCGGATAAATTTCCGGTCCGACTAAAATACTTAACACTGCGTTAGATCACCGCCAACCATGTGTTTGCCCTGTCTTGTATTTGTATTGCTATTATTGTTGTGTATTTATTGTTTCTTCCCCTCTTTTATTGTTCGATAGTCTCGATGTCCGCTGCCGATGCCCCTGTGATCGACTACTTTGTCGACGACCGTACCTCTACCGTTGAGCTTCCAGGAAAGCAGAGCCATTCTCTTCCCCAGATATCGCCTATCTTTCCGTAGATTTTTTGCACTAGGCATTGTTACTGCTGCTATGTTGCTTACCTATTCAATTGAATAGCCTATCATTGTCGCCCCTTGATGTACCTTTCCTTGTCCTATGCCGCCTTATAAATATATATATATTATTGATGCCCCACAGGCGTAAGGGATCGAGATAGTCTTCGCGGGTAAGTTAACCCAGTTTATTGATTCGACACACGGGGAGCCAAAGAGTATTTATAAGCTTTGACAGTTGAGTTGTCAATTCAACCGCACCTGAAATATACTTGCTTGAAACAATAGATAAGTGATAACGGTAATATGATAGTGATGGTGGCAACAACAAAAGTAAACAGCAAAAAGTAACTACTAACAACCAGCAGGATTGAAAACACTGTAGGCTAGGGAGATGGATGGTTGGGCGCTGCATGGATGAGAGTGAACATATAATAGATTCTAACACGGGGCAAGGCACACAGAAAATAAATGATCATCTAGGAAAATATCAAACAGTAGGCATGTGTCCCGTAGGTAGTTGTGCGTGCTTGCAATAAGAACTTGCACAACATCTTTAGTCCTACCATCCCGCTACGAACGGGGCCAAAAGGAACTTATGGAGATTAAGGTGCTCCTGTCAAAGAGCACCGGAACAAAGCAATAAACTCAATGGATACATGGAATCCTCAAATATGGACCATCCCCTTTGGTGTCCCAAGCTGTCACCTTTGGGATCGCCGGTTCCGGACCATAATAGGTGCATACAACTCATAGATAGGATCTAGAACACAAATATATTCATGAAAACACATAAGGTTCAGATCTGAAAACATGGCACTCGGGCCCAAAGTGACAAGCATTAAGAGCAACAAGTTGAAGCAAAGAAGATAAACACCAATCTAGATGATAGGCAACATGCCCCCAACAATCTGACGAACTATTACATGATCAAACTCATCCAATCCCTACCATCCCCTTTGCCTACATCAGGGAATTACTCACACATGTGAAGAGAAGTCATGGAGGATGGATGGATTGGTGATGGTGATGACGATGGCGACGATCTCCCCTCTCCGGAGGCCAAATCAGCCTCCAGATTAGCCCCCCCGAGGAAGAACAGAGGGTGGCGGCGGCTCCGCGACGGAAACTGGGAAAACGACTTCTTTCTGGGTTTTTCCCGTCACGGGGATAAATAGGAGTCTCGGTAGGGCACCAGAGGAGGGGGGAGGCACCCAGGCGGCCAGAGGGCGCGGCCCCACCCCTGGCGCGCCAGGGGGGCGCCTAGGGCCCCCAGGGATCCCCTCTGGTCCCACTTCTGGCTTCTGGCTCCTTCGGGTGCGTGGATTTTCTGGTAATTTTCTGGGAATTTTCTGGAACGTCTAAAAATCCATTTTCCTGCGCACAATAAAACCATACAAGCAGCGCTGCTGAAAACAACGTTAGTCCGGGTTAGTTTCGTCCAAATCATGCAAGAATGAGGGCAAAACAATAGCAAAAGTGTTTGGAAAAGTAGATACGTTTGAGACGTATCAACTCCCCCAAGCTTAGCATATTGCTTGTCCTCAAGCAATTCAGTTCAACGGACTGGACGCGACAAAGAAAACTTTGACGAACTCTTTTGCTTCATTAGATGTATATAAGCATGTACTACGAAAAGAGTTTAGCAGGTATTGAAACAATGCTATAAGGACAATGCACGAAGCAATTCTTCTTTCATGTGATCAGTCACAAACAACTAAAAAGTAAATAAACTGCTACTGAAAATCAAGACAGGATCACAATGCACGTAGTTTGAACATACTTGAGTGGCACTTCGCTAGCCTCCATGAGTGAAGAAAAACATAAATGCAGAAACTCCTCCGGAGTTTTAAAGGTGACTAGAACTCAGTATTTCAGACTAGCAATAACACAAGCATGCAGAAGACAATGTAATACTTTGGGACAATGCATGTTACACTAAGAATGACAATTATGCTCTCATAGTTGGTGCTTTGAAGAAAGAAGGGGAGACTCTCGAACCGTGGCTTTTGATGGCAAGGTTGAAAACCCGTGAAAGGAAGCAAAGACTAAGCACGTGCCAGAGCTCTTGGTTTTGAAAACAGAGATAAAACTCTTTTGAGAGGAGTAACTTTCCATTCAACGGTGAACGGTAACGGTCTCTCAATATCTCCCATGCCAACCATATATAATGCCTTTTGCTTACACATATTCCCTTATCCATAAATCCTTTGATGGTCTACGGAACCTTTTATTTTGCCTCAAGGATGGAAGGAGGGTATCGTTCCACCTATCATAATCAGAATTTGGTCCATTTCACTCCATCATCAAGTATGGGGGAGGTGTAACTCTCATTTTTTTTGTTTGACTAGTTAAAACTTCCGTCAAAATATTTTTGGCATGAAAGATACTGATTTCCCTTCACCGCACCATGAGCTTGTACGGTTACAAAAGGGAAACTTTTGAATAAATTTCGAGATGGCATAAGAAATTCTAAGTTAGAAGTGGCCGGTAAATACCAAATATAGGTAGGTATGGTGGACTCAAATGGAATAACTGGGTTTGAAAAGGAGTTTGGAAGCACAAGCAGAATTCCGCTTGGTGCGAGCGAAGGCTAGCAAAAAGACTGGTAAGCGACCAACTAGAGAGCAATAACTGTCATAATCATGCAGAGCGACAAAGTAACATTGAATCGAGCATGAAAGTGATATAACTATTCTGAAACAAAAAGATCATCAAGGCAGAATAGACTTTTTAGTCATAAGCATGTGTGAACATGTGCCAAGTCAATCCAAAAATTCTCCGAAGGGAAATACCACTTCAGTATGCCAAACCATGAACAATGCAATGCATGTAAATCATTTCAACAACACAATATGTACTATAGCTATTTGAGACTAGCCAGAAGGAAAGAATGAACACTGGGAAAGCATTGTAAACATAGCACTATGTCGCTACAAGCTGGTCTCTAGATCATAAGTACAGGCATATGTACAAAAGTAGAAACAAGAATAGTTCATACAGGTTTTCCTTGTTGCTTCCCTTTCGTCGATCTTCGTCATTACTGCCTTGTCACTTGCACGATCGAACGTGGGAAATATTATCAAATGCCATCACGGACTCGAGCTGATCTCTGAAGACAAAACAAACTAAAGAGAGAAAGGAAATCTTTTTGGGTTTTTTAAAGGTTAAAAGAGGGCAAAAGAAAAGAGAAAATCTTTTTGTTGTTTTTGCAAAGAAAGAAAGAAAGAAAAACGGGCAAAAACTTCGAAAAGATCAAAGCGAATAAAATGGATAATACAATGGAAAAGTGAGAAGGGCACGTACTCCCCCAAGCTTAGGCTTTTGGCTTAAGTTGGTAGTAGCTAATGTCCCCAGGAGCCTCCTGCTCCAGGGTAGTACGGGTGAGTCCAAGGGTCGTATGAGGCTTTCGGCGCGTACACCGAAGTCCTCGGATCCTCCCACGAAGAAGGAGCCGCGCTCCAAGAAGAGGAAGACCCTTCACCAAACTGGGTGACGGTCTCTCCCTGGAAAGGTGGGAACTCATCATGCTCCTCCTCGTCGGGCACAACCCCCTCCATGGGGTTATGAAACTGATGCTGGACCACGAACTCATCGAGCTGGATAACATCAAAGGACCATCCGTTCCAGCGAGAAAAATCAAACAAAAGAGGTGCAGGTAGACGGATCTTGCGTTCCGTGGTGGCTCCGAAACACAAGATATAATCAAGGTTACCAAAGTCGGAAGTCATGGTAACGAACTTATGCCTTTTCATAGCAGCAAGATCAAAATTTAAATAACTAAAAGGCTTATCATCGGGGTGTGGGGTGCCATTAAGAGACTCTAGGATAAGTGTGGCATAAACGCCACGAAATAAATCTCCCTTGGTACCGTTCATAGCAAGGCGTCGAGCAATTAAGGAACCCACATTATAATCAAACCTCCCTGAGAGGGCGGTTGCGAGGATAGCAATATCCGGCGCAGATATGTTGCTCGTGTTGTCACGAGCTAACACCCCTCTAGCAATATAATACGCAAAATACCTGAGGTGTGGGAATAAGATGCTGGAGATCTTTGACCGATGAATATCCCTTGTATCCATGCTACAGAGAGAGTTGAAGAAGGTTCTCAGCTCGGAGGGCTGAGAGCTCATCTTCGCCGTCAGTCCCACGTTCGGCACACCTATTATTTCACAAAACTTTTCCAAAGGCATGGTCAAAAGATCATTGTAAATTTTAAACTCAACAGAACTAGCAACAAGGTTATATCTAAAACTGTTAATGAAACAGGAGGTGAGTTTTTTATACTGAGCAACACGGCACGTTGCGAGCTGCGTCAGACCTGCATTAGCACAAAGATTATAGAACTCCTCCTTAATTCCTGCAGCTTCAAGGAATTCATCGCATGGGAAAGTCATTGCACGTGCTGGATTTGTGTCCTCAAAGAACTCTAAGGGCACATGATCTTCGTTGTAGCTCACCCTAGCAGTCGAGGGTGAAGCTGCAGCTCTTGTAACTCGATCGGAGCACTCGGGCCTTTTCTTCGCAAGCCACCCCTTTGCTCTTCCTAGTAAACTCATTTCTGAAATTTTTGACAAATTACAAAAACAAGGATTTAAACAAAGTGAGTTAAGGCAAACTACTCAACTCACTTACCTAAGGCATAAACTTGCATCAAAACTTGGAAAATAAAATTCTACACATGCATGCAAGCTCACACAAACAGCACCAAGAGCTACTAAATACTCACAAATGAAGCCACCAATCAAAAATCTAATTGGAGGGGTGAAGGAGTTACATACCAGGGAGTATTTGCTCAAAATTTCAGCTCGAATGGTGGGCTGTAGAGAGAGATCGAAAAATTCCTCCAAGAATAGCAAGAACGCAAGAACAAAGTGCAGAACTCGTGTTTTTGGAGAGAGAAGAAGGAGGAGGAAGAAGACATACCTGGAAGTGGGGCCTATGGGCCCCAGGCGCCCTGTGGGCGCGGCCAGTGGGCAGGCCGCGCCAGCTGGCCGCCTAGGCCACTGGTGGCCCCCCTGGTCATCCCCAGGTGCCTCTGGGTCACTCCCTGCATGGAAATTTTTATTTTTAATTTTCTGGAATTTTTCTGAAAACTTCACTGTTGAAAATTTCTCGGAGTTCAAAAAGCTGCAAAACTTTCTGAAAACTTAAAGCAGTGATTAGTATTGTGAAGCTTCAAAAACACAAAAACCTTGTACAGCAATGAGAATGAAAGCTAAAGCAAATGAAAACATAACAAGCTTAACTTTTTACCTATATAAAACAAGCTCACTAGTAAGGTTGATCAAGTCTTACCAACAAACCGGCAATATATAGAACAAGAAGTCTCCCCTCTTATGAAGTGATCATTGAACCTTTAATTTAATGGACATTGTCCCCACCATAATGGTTTTGTATTTGTTGTGCACATGTAGTGGACAGTCCCATTCTCCAATCTTCACGGTCTCGATATTCTCTATAGAGTTAAGGCCATGCCTTTTGTCGATCTTCTTTGGAAAATACACCGTGTGTTCTTTATCATCAACGTTGAAAGTGACCTTTCCTTTATTGCAATCAATGATAGTGCCTGCGGTGTTAAGAAAAGGTCTACCAAGAATAATGGACATGCTCCCATCCTCGGGCATGTCAAGCACAACAAAATCCGTAAGGATCAAACAATTAGCAACTTCAACGGGGACATCCTCACAAATACCTATTGGGACAGCTGTTGATTTGTCAGCCATCTGAAGGGAGATATATGTAGGGATTAGTTTCTCTAAACAAATCCTTTTGTAAAGAGGGGAAGGCATAACACTCACTCCCGTACCAAGATCACATAAAGCAGTTCTGACGTAATTATTCTTTATGGAGCAAGGAATGGTGGGTATACCTGGGTCACCGAGCTTCTTAGGAATCTTGCCACTGAAAGAGTAGTTAGCAAGCATAGTAGATATTGCCTCACTAGGAACTTTTCTTTTATTAGTAACAATATATTTCATATATTTCGAATAGGGAGGTAACTTAATAGCATCAGTCAAAGGAATTTGAAGAAAAAGAGGTTTCATCCATTCACAAAATTTATTATAATGCTCTTCTTCTTTAGATTTGAGGGACTTACCTGGAAAGGGCATGGGTTTCTGTATCCATGGTTCTCTTTCCTTCCCATGTATTCTTGCAATGAAATCTTCTTTTGAGTACCTCTTTCGTTTATCGGGTGCTTCTTCTTCTCTTACCTTGGGAGAATCATCCTTCTCAGCGTCTTTTTCTTCAGGCTCGGCATCGTCTTCTGTTTCAGCATTGGAGGTAGATATGCTGCTGGGATTAACAGTTGCTTTTCACTTGTGATAGAATCATCAGGATTTTCAGCCTCCTTGTGTTTCTTCTTCTTCTTTTTCTTCGGAGAGCTAACAGTCTCGTCTTCTTCTTGTACTTGAGAATCTTGCTCGATCCTCTTCGGATGCCCCTCAGGATAGAGTGGGTCCTGGGTGTGTGTTCCACCTCTAGTTTTGATGCCATAAGCTTGTATGTCCTGTTTAGCATTGTTAGCAAGCAAATCTTTTTGCACATTAGAAATTTGTTCAAGCTGAGTTTGAACCATATGAAAATGCTTAACAAGACATTTAACATCATTAACTGTTCTTTCTAGAACATCACATTAACTTTTGATAGCAAGAGAATTATCATGCAACTGACTTTGTAACTTCCTATTAAAATGGTCTTGCTTAACAATAAAATTATCAAGCTCATCTAAGCATTGGTCAGGAGGCTTACCTTTAGGGATGTCACTTTCAGTAAATTCTAATAGAGAGTGTACCTCTACCAAGGGAGGGTGAGTAGTAGGCTCACACAACTTCTCAATAGGCGGTAAATTCTTCACGTCTTCGGCTTTAATACCTTTCTCCTTTATAGACTTTTTTTCTTCTTGCATATCTTCGGGGTTCAGAACAAGCATGCCCCTCTTTTTCGGTGGTAGAAGTGGTTCAGGAACGGACCAATCTTCATAGTTCTTGGCAATTTTGCACATTAGTTCTTCTGCATCGTCCGGCGTTCTTTCCCTGAAAACACAACTAGCACAACTATCCAGGTAGGACCTGGATTCATCGGTTAAACCAGCGTAAAATATATCTAGCAGTTCATTCTTGGGGACTCCATGTCCCGGCATAACCTTAAGTAAATCACAAAACCTCCCCCAAGCTTTAGGGAGGTGCTCATCCTGCAATTGTTTAAAGTTGTAGATTCTTTGCAAAGCAGCATGTTGCATATGAGCTGGAAAATATTTATCAACAAATAATTGGACTAAGTCCTGGGGACTCTTAACGGAACCATAGGGTAGTGCATCATACCATGTTTTAGCGTCTTCCTTCAAAGAAAAAGGAAAAACCTTGGCCACATAGAAGTTTCGTATCTTCTGATCAGTAGTGAATAGGTTTCCTAGCTCAGCGAGCTTGGTCAAGTGTGCTATAGCATCATCATTTTCTCTGCCATAAAAGGGGTCAACCTCGACTGTAGATATAAGTGAAAGATCAACAGAGAAATCATAATCAGGATCAGTGATGCATATAGGAGACGTGGAAAATAGAGGATCAGGATTAGCTTTGTTCTTCATGGAGTGCTTTTTGAGCAACTCCTTCACAGCTCCAGGGTCAGAGTCGACACACTCTATGAGTTCCCTGCAAAAATCATCATCAAGAGTAACATAATCATCGTCAAGGATTCTCTCCTTGAGTTCATCTAAGCACGGGTAACCAAAGGTTTTGCAGGTAGGAATATAGGTAGCAGGGGTCTCGGTCTTGGATTTTGCTGCAGCCTTAGCAGTCTGAGTTTCAATATAGTGACCAAGAAAAGTAGCATCATCAAGAGTAGTGGAAGCATCATCAAAAGTATCGGACATAGTGACAGTCTCAATAGAAGCATCATGTGGTGGTGGTGAAGAAACTTACTCATAACAGAAGGTGAATCAAGTGTAGCACTAGTGTTCAGAACAGTACCTTTTCTTGTACGAGATGGTAAAATCGGAACCTTGGGGTCTCCTTTCTTACCCATAGCGGATGATGTGCAGCAGGCAGGATACTTCAAGTAGACTTGTAAATATTTCTATGCTCCCCGGCAACGGCGCCAGAAAACGCTGCTTGATGCCCCACAGGCGTAAGGGATCGAGATAGTCTTCGCGGGTAAGTTAACCCAATTTATTGATTCGACACTCGGGGAGCCAAAGAATATTTATAAGCTTTGACAGTTGAGTTTTCAATTCAACCGCACCTGAAATATACTTTCTTGCAACAATAGATAAGTGGTAACGGTAATATGATAGTGATGGTGGCAACAACAAAAGAAAACAGCAAAAAGTAACTACTAACAACCAGTAGGATTGAAAACACTGTAGGCTAGGGAGATGGATGGTTGGGCGCTGCATGGATGAGAGTGAACATATAATAGATTCTAACACGGGGCAAGGAACACAGAAAATCAATGATCATCTAGGCAAATATCAAACAGTAGGCATGTATCTCGTAGTTAGTTGTGTGTGCTTGCAATAAGAACTTGCACAACATCTTTTGTCCTACCATCCCGCTACGAACGGGGCCAAAAGGAACTTATGGAGATTAAGGTGCTCCTGTCAAAGAGCACCGGAACAAAGCAATAAACTCAATGGATACATGGAATCCTCAAATTATGGACCATCCCCTTTGGTGTCCCAAGCTGTCACCTTTGGGATCGCCGGTTCCGGACCATAATAGGTGCATACAACTCATAGATAGGATCTAGAACACAAATATATTCATGAAAACACATAAGGTTCAGATCTGAAAACATGGCACTCGGGCCCAAAGTGACAAGCATTAAGAGCAACAAGTTGAAGCAAAGAAGATAAACACCAATCTAGATGATAGGCAACATGCCCCCAACAATCTGACGAACTATTACATGATCAAACTCATCCAATCCCTACCATCCCCTTTGCCTACAGCAGGGAATTACTCACACATGTGAAGAGACGTCATGGAGGATGGATGGATTGGTGATGGTGATGACGATGGCGACGATCTCCCCTCTCAGGAGGCCAAATCAGCCTCCAGATTAGCCCTCCCAAGGAAGAACAGAGGGTGGCGGCGGCTCCGCGACGGAAACTGGGAAAACGACTTCTTTCTGGGGTTTTCCCGTCACGGGGATAAATAGGAGTCTCGGTAGGGCACGAGAGGAGGGGGGAGGTGCCCAGGCGGCCAGAGGGCGCGGCCCCACCCTTGGCCGCGCCAGGGGGGCGCCTGGGGCCCCCAGGGATCCCCTCCGGTCCCACTTCTGGCTTCTGGCTCCTTCGGATGCGTGGATTTTCTGGTAATTTTATGGAACGTCTAAAAATCCATTTTCCTGCGCACAATAAAACCATACGGGAAGCTCTACTGAAAACAGCGTTAGTCCGGGTTAGTTTCGTCCAAATCATGCAAGAATGAGGGCAAAACAATAGCAAAAGTGTTTGGAAAAGTAGATACGTTTGAGACGTATCAATTATTCAGCAGTAAACCCTGCGCATTGTTAGCTAGGTTTAGAATAGCGGGCCGTGATCACTCTGGTGAGTGAATGCGGATTACAAAATATTATAACTGCCATAGTTATGGATCAATGCAGACGCCCTAGGGAAGCTACAACGGCGAGACTCTGCCGAGTCGTTTCGAGTTTGACTTACCAGTGGACGGACTCGTATTTCACTCTCGTCGGCTCAGTAGCGTAGCATCACCGGGATGGTACGAGGTTTACCTCATTAGTTCATTCCGTTGATGTCTCTGTAGAACCTCTTCAAGTGTACCATCGAGGGTGATTCCTCCTGGTTTCACTTGATGGTAGGCACTCGAATCAACTGGTGTCCTTAAAGGTAAGGAGTCGGGTGACCCAACGTTGCCCGCGCAGGGATTGTATCGGGACGACAGGATAGGCGGATACCATCGTGGGCCTGGTCGTTGCTCGTTGGCCGTGAGATACCCTGTTGTACGAAAGTCGAGCTCTTCAAAGAGCAAACACGAGACAAGGTAAGGAGACGGTTCACCTTGTTGGTAGTCGCACGAGTTGGTGGGACGACAGGGCAGGCGGCCACTGGCTCTGGTAATGGGGGTGGACCTGGCTGCTGTCGTTGTCCGCGACTCACCTAAATAAGGACAACGATAACGGTTGTTCCGACAGAAAAATAATAAAATGCTTAATGGGTTCGGCGGATGACTTGAGTGGCTATATGCCTATACGCACTACCTCCACGTGGGATTACGGTGTGGGCCCTCTGCGTTGTAGCCTCGTTCGAGGGCTCTTCAGACGTCAGCTTTACCTCGGGCTTATTGCCGGGCTTGGACCGCTTACTCCGGTAGTGGGAAGTGGGTCTTCTTAACCGGCCAGCCACGTACCGTGCAGGAGTACAAAGGACAGGGGTCCAAAGTTCCTTTGTACTTAGGATTTAGACCGGCGGATGGCCTCTCTGTTGAGCTTGAAGGATGGACTTCGGCGTATCGAATAGCCTCGGTGGGTCATTCCCTAACAAGGTGTATGCCACCCTGGAGATCCGAGCGTGTAGGGTAACAGTAGTGCAGCCCCTGCAGGGATGATAATCTATTCGGATAGCCGTGTCCACGGTAATAGGACGCTTTACGCTGAAGCCAGACTCTACTACTACAAACTACTACTACTAAACTGATTGGTTCCGGGTTTTCTTCCTCGCAGGGAAGTCGAGGAGGGATTCTCGGAGGCATTGTTATTTGATATCTAATACAACTTACTATTATACAATGCTGCAGCAACTTCTGCTGCATTGTTACTTTATGCTTTCATTGAACTGTTGGCTATTCTCTTCTCATGCTGCAAGACTCGTCGGAAGATGCTAGTCTTCGTTAGGCCTAGCTTCTCATCCTTATTCTGAATTTCTACCTTGCAGTCCACTATATACAGCCTCCGCTTTCCATTTGATACAATGCATAAAGGCTTAGTAGCGGACGAAAGACTCGTGGGTATGCTAGATACTCACCTTTGCTTTATTTCCCCATTTTTGTTTTGCCTGCTCGGCCGCTGCAGTCGACGTTGGAGCCTTGGAGTCCAGGAGCAGGAGATTCCCGATGCCTTCTACGACGTCGAGTTCCCCGTTGACCAGGAGTAGTTCGGAGGTTCCCAGGCAGGAGGCTTCGCCTTTTTGATCTGTTGTTTTTGTGCTAGCCTTCTTAGGGCAGATCATGTGTATCTTGTGTCTGTACTCAGATACTATTGCTTCCGCTAACTTTGTGCTCTTGAGCTGTTGTATTCGAGCCCTCGTGGCCCCTGTCTTGTATTATACAGTTTGCATTATTTTATTTGTAGAGTTGTGTTGTGATATCTCACCGTGAGTCCTTGATCTCGATCGTGTACCTTGCGTGTATGATTATTGTACACGGTTCAATTTTGGGGGCGTCACAAGTTGGTATCCGAGTCGACTGTCTGTAGGACACCCCTTCCAACTCCTTGGTCGAAGTCGAGTCTAGTCTTTGCAAAACTACTTTACTAACAGTGTCGTGTGGCTTATTGGCCCACGTCGCAAAATGTGTGGTATTAGGATCTTTTTCTCCGCACCTTTACTCTGGGACTCTGATCTCTCTTCTCTTTAGGGTAAGATTTTACTAACTCTAACTCTAGGTTCTCGTGACTACTTCCTCCCGAAGAGCCCTCATTGCAGATGGTTGCCTGATTCACCTGAAGATTCCGAAGATACTCTTCGATAAATTCCAGAGACCCTATGTGTTCATCGCCTTGGCAATCCCCTGCCACCGATAAGTCTGTGTGGATAATTACATCCACCTCTCGATATGGAAATCATCATTCCCTTGTACTTAAGCGTCGAATTATTCCGATGCTTCTATCACCTAATGCCTTTGCATTCTTTCTCCTTCTTGTTGAGTGCCGATACTCACATCAGATTCTTTGTGAACCATCCGACCTTTGGTGGGTTATTATCCGACTAATCTTAAATGGTTTCTTCCATATGTCAATTGGATTCATCGTGTGAAATATCATCCTGTCCCTCGATGATTTGTGTTATCATCGACAACCTCCCTTGACTCTCTGCCAATACAACTTGGTCGTGTATATCGTGCTCTGCTTTCCCTTGGGAAAGATATACACCTGATACTTGTGTATCATCACATTTTCCTTTCCATTGGTCTGTTTAACCTCCCTTGTAATATAACGTATCTAAGCAGTGATAATTCCCTGCTTAAGTAAGTACTTCGGTGTACTACTCTGTCGGTACAACCTGTTACTATCATGGATGACCTTTCGGTTACCATCGATGGAAGAAATTTTTGTCGATTGGTCTGCCTCGTTTTAATGAGCAGGAAAATGATTCTCTTCGTCCCTTGCCCTTGGCACCGATGTTGTTGCGGACATCGCTGACAAGCTGTTCTTTGTCAAACCTTGCTTCGTGACCGCATCAAATATCACCACCCTTATTCAATGTGGGCCAATAACTCAGAGTTCCACAGGACCGAAACTTGACTCTTTTGTACATCCCCTTTCCTAAGGTTATTCTTCGTGCTTGACCTCGTATGCAATTCAAGAGTCACCTACCTTATGATATTCAGTCCAATACCAGACGCAGTGCTTATGACTGTTGCTCTGGACCCCCTTTCATCATCTGTCATCGACGTCGAATGCTTGCATATCCGCCTGAAACTTCTCATACCTTCTTCTGTTTCCCTCGATGTATTCCCCTGAGTATAAACTAGGATGATACTTTGTACCGCAGTCCCTCAGACAACCTCGGTTGATTAACCTGGTACCGCTCTGACCCCTTAAGTTATTCCTCCTAGCCTATCCGTAAGTATGATTAAGACCCTGAAGAAAGGAGGACAACTCGCCGAGATGCACCGATGCAGGAAAATAAAGACTCAACGAGGAGGATTAACTTCTTCTAAAAAGGGCAACAATACCAAGAAGACTCGTTAGAATACGAAACTGAAACCTTACCCCTTGCCCTAATTTTAATTCTCGAGACGAGAATTCTTTATAGTGGTGGAGATTTGTAACGCCCCGGGTGTCACACTACAGTAATCTCTTTTGATTAACGTCAAGTCACCATGATTAGGCATGTGATGATCACCCTGGATCATGACTTGTTCAGATTCAACCCAAATAAAAATTCCAAATCTATGTGGAAATAAAGCTTGACCAAAAATTGTGCAACCAATTTTGATAAATGCCAAATAATTAGTAGGTCATATTAATATGTCAATGGTAATTTATTACAATATTTTGATAAATTTAAATAAACCAAAACAGAAGAAAAATAACACTACTTAACCTTTTGAAATATAAATAGAATTCAAAGTTTTTTATTTGAGACCCACACCTTTTATAGCAGTGAAACATAATACACAATAAATATTGAGGCCAGTGGCACATTTTATAAAAACCAAATTGTAGGCAAATAAAATATAAACCGAAATGAATAAAGAAAATAAAACAAAAAAAGAGAAAATACTATCTTGCACTCTGGGTAATTTTCCTTCCAGTCGGCCCAGCCCAAGCCCCACTTCTTCTTCTTCCTTCTGTTCACCTCGTGCGTGGCGAGCATCCAGCCGCCATGGCCACTGCTGGCGCTCGCTGTCGACATCCCCACGGTCCCCGGCGACTATAAGTCCCCCCCCCCCCCCCGTGCCCTGGACAAACCCTAGCCGCACCCTTTTCCCCTCCCCTACCTCTCCCTCGCTCTCTGCCGTCTGCCGCGCGTAGGAGCCACCACGGCCGTGGGCGTGCCGCCGTCGGGCCCGTGGTCCTCGGCCACCCCGTTCCACCGGAAGATGTCCACGAGGCACACCTCCCTCGACTCCTTCCTACTCGGCAACCTGGGCGGGCTGGGAGCCCTCCCACTCGCCGCCCTTGAGCTCGCCCCCGCCGCGCATCTCGCCGGGATTCGCGCCGCTCCGATCTCCTCCTAGCACATTTCCTCCCCCCTGCATGCTTTGGCTGAATTGCCGCACCCCCCTTCCCCCGCTCCGTTTAGCTTTCCCTCGATGTTCCCCGCACTCCTATGCTCCGTCCGACGCGGCCGCACTCGCCGGCATGGCCATCGACGGCCCCAGGTCGCGCCTCTGATCCCGATGGACGCACGCTTGTTCGCTCGGTCGAACGAGCCGCTCCACGCCCGTTTTGGCCTCCCGTAGGCTCGATCCCTAAGCCCCGCTGATACGTCTAAAAACCATCACTATTTTATATTGTAATTTCATCCTATTCATTGATATATTCCACTTTAAAGTATTGTTCTTATGTTGTTTTGGCTTGTTTTAAACAATTTACAACTTTTCGATGCCAAAGCAGTAGAACCAGGATTCAGCGGTGAAAAGTGGACACCAAGTTGCTTAATCAGATCAAGGCGAAATATGATGAAAATTTACGGGGATCGTTTTTATGGGAATTGACTGGGGATCACCGAAGACGGAGGTGAGGGGACCCACCAGGCAGCCAGAAGGGTGCCTGGCGCGGCCCCCCTCCTGGCCGCGTCAGTCACCCTCCTGTATCCCTGGTGGCCCCCTCGGTGCCCCCTCTCGCCTATAAGACCCCCCTGGGGTGAAAACACTAAATATAGAAGAGTTTCAGTGTTTCGCCGCCTCCACGGGGCGAAAACCTACAGAGGAGAAAAGCCATCTCCGGCGGGCAGATTCCTCCGGGGAGATCACCTCCCGGAAGGGGAGATCGTCGCCATCATCATCATCATCGTCACGGGCATCATCGAGATCATCATCAACATCATCCCCAACATCAGCACCATCTCCATCACAATCCCATCTCATCTCACAATTGCAACTTGTGTTGTAATCCGTACTATCTATCCTCTCTACTCTGTTGGTGTTGATTACTACTTTGTGGTGAATGCTATTGAGTTTTGTTGGAGAAATATCATTGTGTCCAGATTGTTTGCCACCCATCTATCACCTCTGATCATGATCTCTTTTATGTCTTGTGAGTAGTTACTTTAGTTCTTGACAACAAGGGAGAAGTCTAGTTATCAGTAGTCATATGATGTTGAAGTATTATGTGTTGTTTGATACTTAAGTTGTGTTGTTATTCCTCTAGTGGTGTTATGTGAGTCGAACACTTCACACTTCACCTTTAATGGGCCTAGAGGAATACATTGTGCACAAAGCATGCTTATGGTGGGTTGCCGGAGTGACAGAAACCCGAACCCCAGTTCGCACACTTTTGCATAGGGGATTTATGGATCCTTGATCGTAATGATGTGGTTAGGATTATGCCTTAATTACTACCTTGTATTTGCGGATGCTTGGAAGGTGTGTAATCATAAGAGTACACTTATCTTAGTCTAGAAGGTGTACTAGCATTGATCCACCCACCAAAACTTATCAACACAATACATATTACTTGGCGTAGTATGGTGAAAGTAACTTGGCTATCTCTCCCACGTGTTCTCGAGAACGCTTTAGCTTTTATAAGTTTAGTTCCTAGGCTTATCCTTGTGAAAGTATTGGGCCACTTGCTACTCCTCAGTTACCCTGTTTACTTTGCTTGTCTTTTACTTTTCTGTCGCTTAAACCAAAACCCCCTAAATATTTACCTTTGAGTGTGTGCAGCCTTTCCTTATCCAGTGTCACTTATGAGTACCTTCTGCTCCTCGCTGGGATCAACATCCTTATTTATCTAAAAGCTACAATTGATCCCCTAGACTTGTGGGTTATCAAGAATCGTTATTGGCGCGGTTAGCAGGGGAGGCAATCCCACTAAACCTATTAACTTCACCGCCATCAACGAGCTTTTCTGGCGCCATTGCCGGGGAGTGTAGTGCTATTGGTAAGTGAAGCCGGTAAGGAAACCTTTATTTTCTGTTGTTACTTTCAGTCCTTATGGACTCTGCTACTATTGGTTCATTGCTGGTAAGGAGTCGCCCCACGACTGTGGTGGTCACTCCTACCCCTACTGAAATTGTGCCCTATAAAATACCACCTGGCATTATTGATCATGTCTTGTCTAATCGTTATACAGGAGAAGGACATCCGGGAGAACACCTGCTATATTTATCACAATTATGTTCTTTATTTAAGCTTGCTGGTGTAGCGATGGAGTTCTTCATGAAGAAACTATTCTCCATATCACTCAAAGATAAAGCTTCAGATTGGTATAAGCTACTCGATAACTCTGATCTGCTTGAATGGCTAGAGCTTATGTCTCTCTTTTATGCAAAGTTTTATCCTCTTCGTGAAATTCACCAAGACAGGAACTACATCTACAACTTTTGGTCTCGCGACGGAGAGAGCATCGCTCAAGCTTGGGGGAGACTGAAGTCCCTAATGCTCTAATGCCCAAACCATGAGCTCCCCAAGGAAATTATACTTACAAATTTTTATGCCAGGCTTTCTCGTCAGGACAAAGAGATGTTGGATGCCTCCTCTAGCGGGGTATTCCAGACCAAAAGTATGGAAGAAAAATGGGATCTTATAGAAAGGATCCAAAAGAACACTGAAGACTGGGAAATTGATAAAGGTATTGAACCCGCTATAAACTATGAGCATGATTACATTGAGAGCTATGTGAAGACTGATTACTTTAATACCTTTTGCTCTAAAGTTGGTCTTGATTCCCAGCTAATGGTTGAGTTTTGCAAGGACTTTGCTTCTCATATTGATTCTTCTAAGAAGAAGGAGAGTCAACATCATAAACCTTTCAAGGAGTCACCTATTGAGATTAATGTTACTGATCCTGTTTTACCTGTAGTTGTGTATGAAAAACCTCCTTATCCCTCAAGGATAAAGGAGCACTCTTTTGTTACAGGTTTTCTAAAAAAATGGAAGGACCACTGACGAACTGAGGACATGATCAAGGTCAAACCTCAAGTTGCAATGGTCAAGGATCTGGTAACCAGTGATATTAAAGAATCCACTATTAGTTTTGGTGATGTTACCACTAACATTGTCACAACCAAGAACAAAGGCCCAATTTCAGGTACACCAGTGGTATCTGTTAAAATAGGAGATCATAATTATTATGGGCTATGTGATTTGGGATCTAGCGTCAACGCTATTCCCTTCACACTTTATCAAGAGATCATGCACGAGATTCATCCGTGTGAGATCGAGGACATTGATGTCACGATTCATCTTGCAAATAGACAAACAATCTCTCCAGTTGGGATTGTGAGAGAGGTCGAAGTACTCTACGGGAAGGTAAAATAACCTACTGACTTTCTTGTACTTGGTTCAGTGCAAGATAGTTTTTGCCCTATTATCTTTGGTAGGCCCTTCCTCAGCACCTGTGGAGCTATAATTGATTGCAAGAAAGGTAAATTTTCTGTTGAGTTCAACGGTGAGCCGTATGAATTTAATTTTCTAAGTTTTCTAAGCAACCTCGTGGTACTGATTTGTCAAGTAATGACAAAATTATTGAAAAAATTGCTTCTATTGCTATTCCTCCTAATGATACTTTGCAACAATTTATGGAAGACCACGAGAATGACATACATATGCAGGAGAGGAATGAACTAGAAGACATATTTTGAAGACAAACTCCTATCCTGAAGCACAACCTCCCGGTTGAACCTTTAGGAATCCTCTCGCAACCAAAAGAAGACCCGGCGTTTGATCTAAAACCACTACTCGATACGCTCAAGTATGCTTATTTAGATGAAAATAAAGTATATCCTGTTATTATCAATTCCAACATACTATCAATCTCGAGCCCGATGCTAAACCCGTTGTTGATCATCAACGACGGTTGAACCCAAAGATGAAGGACGTGGTTAGGACGGAGGTTCTCAAACTTCTAGCCGCAGGTATCATCTATCCCATAGCTGATAGTAAGTGGGTAAGCCCCGTTCATTGTGTTCCTAAGAAAGGAGGTATAAATGTTGTTCCTAATGATAAAAATGAACTAATACCTCAAAGGAGTATTATTGGATATAGAATGTGTATTGATTTCAGGAAGTTGAACAAGGCCACCAGGAAGGACCACTATCCTCTGTCCTTTATTGATCAGATGCTCGAGCGGCTGTCTAAAAACACCCGTTTCTGCTATACTGATGGGTATTTTGGCTTCTCCCAGATTCACGTTAACACTGCGGATCAAGAGAAGACCACCTTTACGTGTCCTTACGGTACTTATGCTTATAGGCGTATGCCTTTTGGTTTGTGTAATGCACCTGCTACTTTTCAGAGGTGTATGTCTGCAATATTTCATGGTTTCTGTGAGGATATTGTAGAAGTTTTCATGGACGACTTTTCCATCTACGGAAACTCCTTTGACCACTGTCTCTACAATCTTAATAAAGTTTTGCAGAGATGTGAAGAAACAAATTTGGTGCTCAATTGGGAGAAGTGCCATTTCATGGCCAACGAAGGGATAGTTCTTGGACACAAGATTTCCGAAAGGGGAATTGAAGTGGACAAGGAAAAAATTGAAGCTATTGAAAGGATGCCCTATCCAAGGGACATCAAAGGTATTCGTACTTTTCTAGGTCATGCTGGTTTCTATAGAATATTTATCAAGGAATTTTCTAAGACCTCGAGACCCCTTACCAATCTTCGCTAGAAGGATTCTCCTTTTGTATTTTATGAAGATTGTAAGGAAGCTTTTGAAGTTCTTAAGAAAGCCTTGATAACCCCTCATATAGTACAACCACCTGACTGGAATTTGCCCTTTGAAATTATGTGTGATGCTAGTGATTTTGCTGTTGGAGCTGTTTTAGGACAAAGGGTTGACAAGAAGTTGAATATCATCCACTATGCCAGCAAGACACTTGATAGTGCTCAAAAGAATTATGCTACTACCGAGAAGGAATCCTTGGCAGTGGTGTTTTCTTGTGATAAGTTTAGACCGTATATTCTTGATTCGAAAGTTATTATTCATACTGATCATGCTGCTATTAAGTATCTTATGCAGAAAAAGGACGCCAAACCAAGACTCATTAGATGGGTACTCCTTCAAGAATTTGATTTGTAGATTGTCGATAGAAAAGGAGAAGAAAATCCGGTGGCGGACATCTTTCAAGGATTGAATATATCCCACACGATCCTATTCCAGTCAACGACAGTTTCCCAGATGAACATCTTGCTGTTGTAAAAGTACAATCTCATTCCGACCCTTGGTTTGCAGATTATTCTAATTTTATCGTTTCAAAGTTTTTGCCTCTAGGTTTTACATTTCAGCAGAGGAAGAAATTCTTGACGGATTTGAGGCACTACTTTTGGGATGATCCACATCTTTTCAAAGAGGGTCCAGATGGGATCGTGAGAAGATGTATACCGGAGCACGAGCAGCAGGACATTCTTCAACAATGTCACGATAGTCCCTATGGAGGACATCATGCCGGTGAAAGGACCGCACATAAAGTTTTACAATCAGGTTTTTATTGGCCTACTCTTTTTAAGGACGCTCGAAGGTACGTTCTATCTTGTGATAAGTGTCAGAGAGTTGGTAACATTAGCAGGAGAAATGAGATGCCTATGAATTACTCACTAGTGATCGAACCTTTCGATTGCTGGGGTTTTGATTTTATGTGTCCTTTTCCTCCTTCACACAAGTACACACACATCTTAGTTGCTGTTGATTATGTAACCAAGTGGGTTGAAGCGATCCCCACTGAGAGTGCTGATCACAAGACATCTTTGAAAACGCTCAAGGATGTAATTTTTCTTAGGTTTGGAGTACCAAGGTACCTCATGACAGATGGACGGTCACACTTCACGCATTGAGCTTTTAGGAAAGCTCTAGCCAAGTACAATGTCAATCATAGGATTGCATCACCGTACCACCCTCAAACTAGTGGGCAAGTTGAGCTCACCAATAGGGAAATCAAGTTGATCCTGCAGAAGACAGTAAACAGTTCTAGAAAGGACTGGTCAAAGAAGTTAGGAGATGCTTTGTGGGCGTATAGAACTGCTTACAAAAACCCCATGGGCATGTCTCCGTATAAAATGGTCTATGGCAAGGCTTGCCATTTACCATTAGAGTTAGAGCACAAGGCTTTCTGGGCTGTCAGAGAGCTAAATGCTGACCCAAAGTTAGATGGTGAAAAGCGTCTCATGAACTTGACTTCTCTAGATGAGTAGAGGAGTGAAGCTTACGAGAGCGCTAAAATGTTCAAGGAAAATGTAAAGAAGTGGCACGATAAAAGAATTCTGAAACGTGAATTTAATGTTGGTGATAAAGTTTTATTGTTTAGATCCCGTTTCAGGTTTTCTCTAGGTAAACTACTTTCTAGATGGGAAGGACCTTTTCTTATCGAAGAAGTATATCGGTCTGGTGCAATCAAGATCAATAATTTCGAAGGCACCAAACCTCAAGTTGTGAATGGACAAAGACTCAAACATTACATGGCAGGTGATCCTATCAATGTGGATGTGAACATGATATATACAAGAACTCATGAAGAACATGTTGCAGCCCAGTTTCAGACTCCGATAGGAGAAAAATAAGAAAAGGTATGTATTACGGTAAGGAAACATCGCGAACGTCAATAAAAGTTTACTTTTCAAAGTTTTTGCAAAATTAGGAAAATTCCAAGCCCGAGTGGAGCCAGAGAAGAGCTCCAGGGGACCCAGGAGGCCTCCTGGCGCGCCCCCCTTCCTGGCCGCGCCAGGCACCCTCGTGGGTGCCCTGGACTCCGACTCCACCTAGGCTTAAAACCTTCCTTCTGTTGCGGAAATTTTTGCTATATATTTGGCCGGATAGTCCCGGCACCGTATCTCTCGATTTCACGTGTTTTCTTTCTCGGTCTGTTTCTGCCAGGAAAACTTTCAGTAGATCTAGGTGCCATGGCTTCCCCAAGTTCCCCCAAGGACAAGTTCGTCGTCAACGTCATCAACCCTTACCTCGCTGAGGTGAGGAAGCACCCCCAGGTCCTTCGTGTGGAGGACGGTGTTCTCCACAAGGAAGATCTGAAGGGACCAGTCAAGGAAGGGAGCACCGAGGAGCGGCTGAAGGAGATGGAACATGAGGTCTTCAAGTTCAAGAAGATGGTGGAGCATGGTGTTGAAGCTAACTTCGACATCATGAACGAGATCGAGGCTTCCCACAAGAAAGAGATGAAGGAGATGTGGTCAAGTTTGTCCGCACTAGAAGAAAAATTTTATGGGCTCCAAGCACAGATCTATGATCTGCACAACCAGAACTGTAAGTATGAACTAAAGTTTCTGCGCATGGGTTTAGGTGCTGAGTGCAGGATCCTGGAGACGGGAATGTCCTTCAAGACTGGAGAGGAGCTGCCATGGAAGCGCTTCGCCAAGGAGTACCTGACTGATAAGAACAAGAATGAGGAGTAAATCTCCTCGGGTAATGGCATCCCGTCAGCTTGTTCCAAGCTTGGGGGAGTGCCGGGTATCTTTATCTTTATCTTTATCTTTTTCTTTAGGAGTCAAGTAGAGTCGTATCATGTCTAGGGAAGTTACTTTATGAAATAGGTGTTGCTTTGAGGTCTATCACTCCTTTTGTGGAGAGCTTTGTATCCGTGAGTGTGGGGTCATCTATGAAGGAATATTAATGAGAAGTCTATTGGTTTCTTCGCTGCACTTGGTATTCTCTTCACGCAATCGACATTATGAGCTGATTCTTATGGGGAGTATTGACCTTATATCAGGTATGGCTTCGAAAACTTTATTTAAATCTTGGCAAGTATAGCTTTGGTCATAACAACAAGCATGTTTTTCTCAAAGTAGCGACATAGCCAAAAGCTTTGTGTTATTATGCTTGAAGTGTTATGTTGACAAGGAACACAACTTGATGTTTCATGCTAGTTTAATGTTTATGCTTTGTATTGTTTGCATCTAAGTTTTCATCATTTGTCTGGTCTTTCAAAGCCTTACTAGCAAAAACTCTGTACTAAGCGTAATTTTGCTTGTACTTCCATACCCTGAAACCAACATCTTCCACTTGAGTCCACCATACCTTCCTATTTGTGGTATTCCACTACCACTCCTAAAGTATATAATTGTGTGCTATCTCTAGATGTTCAAAATCTTCTGTTTTGTGCCGCTGATTCAGCTCATGAGGAAGTGGTGGGTAACCCATGATCTTCTTAATTTGGACAAGTTTTATCTTGGGATTGCATGCCTAATCTGCAAACCCCTAATACGAGAAGGGACTTGCATGAGTGCCCAGCTCGTAAAAGATAAATACTAACACACAAGTTCCTTCGCCCATTTATGAGTGATAAAAAAAGGAATTTAAGGGGATGTGATCGTCCCCACATGGGAGCCGTTCCTTGAAACTTGTCCAAATCATGAAGTGAGTGAGTTATCTATCAGCAGTCGTTGATGGATCATGCACCTCCCAAAAGTCTTTTTTTATTCTGTTTGATCTAGAGATGGCACATGAGTTTTCCCTGCTTACCCTTTTGCACGGGGTTTATCCTTTATTTTGTGCTGAGTCAGTCCTTCCTACTTCCTTCCTTCTTAAGAGAGAACAGACACTTGATGTTAATAAAGATTCTTGCATACAAAGCTGCATTGAAAGTTAGCATATTACATCTTTGTTGACATTATCTTTTGATAAGTGAGTTGTTTACAAAAGCTTATGCTGAGTAAACATCTTACTTTGTGTTAACATGTGCACTTCTTGACTGATAACATGTTCTTTCCAAAGCTTCAACTGGTTTCATTATAAGTGAAAGAGCAAAAGTAAAAGTTATTAGTTGTTCCTTGACCAAGGCTATGTTTGCCATGATTTGATGAGTTTTTCAGGTCCTACTTTGTTATAATTGTTACTACTTTCTCATAAGGCCTTATGAGTTGAGGTTGCTATTGAGGATGCTTCAGTTTGGTGAGAAATCTTGATGCTTCTTGTCCGTATTCTTTTATCGACACTTCACTCTCTAAACTTGTGGACAGGTTTACCGAGCTCAGTAATCGCTTGGGGACAAGCGAGGTCTAAGCTTGGGGGAGTTGATACGTCCAAAAAGCATAACTATTTTATATTGTAATTTCATCCTATTAATTGATATATTCCACTTTAAAGTATTGTTCTTATGTTGCTTTGGCTTGTTTTACACAGTTTACAACTTTCCGATGCCGAAGCAGCAGAACCAGGATTCAACGGTGAAAAGTGTACACCAAGTTGCTGAATCAGATCAAGTCCAAATACGATGAAAATTTACGGGGATCATTTTTATGGGAATTGACTGGGGATCACCGAAGACGGAGGTGAGGGGACCCACCAGGCAGCCAAAAGGATGCCTGGCACGGCCCCCCCCTGGCCGCGCCAGGCACCCTCCTGGATGCCTGGTGGCCCCCCGCGGTGCCCCCTCTCGCCTATAAGCCCCCCCTGGGGTGAAAACCCTAAATACAGAAGAGTTTCCGTGTTTCGCCGCCACCACGGGGCGAAAACCTACAGAGGAGAAAATCCATCTCCGGCGGGCAGATTCCACCTGGGAGATCACCTCCCGGAAGGGGAGATCGTCGCCATCATCATCATCATCATCGTCACGGGCATCATCGAGATCATCATCAACATCATCCCCAACATCAGCACCATCTCCATCCCCATCCATCTCATCTCACAATTGCAACTTGTGTTGTAATCCATACTATCTATCCTCTCTACTCTGTTGGTGTTGATTACTACTTTGTGGTGAATGCTATTGAGTTTTGTTGGAGAAATATCATTGTGTCCAGATTGTTTGCCACCCATCTATCACCTCTGATCATGATCTCTTTTATGTCTTGTAAGTAGTTACTTTAGTTCTTGAGAACATGGGAGAATCTAGTTATCAGTAGTCATATGATGTTGAAGTATTATGTGTTGTTTGATACTTAAGTTCTGTTGTTATTCCTCTAGTGGTGTTATGTGAGTCGAACACTTAACACTTCACCTTTAATGGGACTAGAGGAATACATTGTGCACAAAGGATGCTTATGGTGGGTTGCCAGAGTGAAAGAAACCCGAACCCCAGTTCGCACACTTTTGCATAAGGGAGTTATGGATCCTTGATCGTAATGGTGTTGTTAGGTTCATGCCTTAATTACTACCTTGTATTTGCGGATGCTTGCAAGGTGTGTAATCATAAGAGTACACTTATCTTAGTCTAGAAGGTGTACTAGCATTGATCCACCCACCAACACTTATCAACACAATACATATTACTTGGCGTAGTATGGTGAAAGTAACTTGGCTATCTCTCCCACGTGTTCTCGAGAACGCTTTAGCTTTTATAAGTTTAGTTCCTAGGCTTATCCTTGTGAAAGGATTGGGCCACTTGCTACTACTCAGTTACCCTGTTTACTTTGCTTGCCTTTTACTTTTCTGTCGCTTAAACCAAAAACCCCTAAATATTTACCTTTGAGTGTGTGCAGCCTTTCCTTATCCAGTGTCACTTATGAGTACCTTCTGCTCCTCGCTGGGATCGAGATCCTTATTTATCGAAAAGCTACAATTGATCCCCTAGACTGATGGGTTATCAAGAATCGTTTATTGGCGCGGTTAGCAGGGGAGGCAATCCCACTAAACCTATTAACTTCACCGCCATCACCCGCCGCTCACCGCCGGTGTCCACTGTGTCGCCAGCGTCGGCAGTTGTCGTGGCTTCAATTGCCACTGGTTGACCACCCTGCTGGGCCACTAACACGTGGGCCCGAGGCACGGGGATTACTTATAATTTTCTATTAAGTTAAAATGGCTTTGAGAGACTTGCAGCAGGGCCCTGCCCCTTAATTAAGATGTTCTTAAATAAAATGGAGATAACCCCCTGATTAGTAAACATGTGTATGACAGCTGGGCCTTAGCACTTAAGCATTTCACTTGTTAAATTAAAACAGATAATTATATCCTTGTTAGTATGACATGTGGGACCCCTGTTAATTAATCAAATAATTATATATTATAGCCTATGACATGTGCGTCCCTGTTGTCAGGTTTGACTGGTCAAATGCCACTGTTGTGGATAATGCTAGATTAAATAATTAGAGTAATTTCAGAAATTCTTAAAACCCTTTAAATATTTGAAATTCAATATCTTTTAAACCGTAACTCCGATGAAAATAATTTATATATGAAAGTTGATCAGAAAAATTCCACGAATAAGAATACATCACCCATATACCAACCGCAGCCCTCTAACATACCGAACGTGGTACATTTCTCCTCCGGTTCATCTGTCTGTCAGACGACCGGAGCCGGTAAAACTGTCCGGATGAAAATGTTTTGTGAACGAAAGTTGCTCATAATGGATCAACTAACACGGATACACTATCCACATGTATGTCAGATGCCTCTAACACTGAGGACATGGAACCTTCCCCTCCGGATCATCTGTCCGGAAATCCACCAGTACCGATGAGTCAACCCCGGATAATTTTCCGCTCCGACTAAAATACTTAACACTGCGTTAGATCACCGCCAACCATGTGTTTGCCTTGTCTTGTATTTTTATTGCTATTATTGTTTCTTCCCCCTCTTTTATTGTTTGATAGCCTCGACGTCCGCTGCCGATGCCCCTGTGATTGACTACTTTGTCGACGACCGTACCTCTACCCTCGAGCTTCCAGGAAAGCAGAGCCATTATCTTCCCCAGATATCGCCTATCTTTCCGTACATTTCTTGCACTAGGCATTGTTACTGATGCTGCTACGTTGCTTACCTATTCAATTGCATAGCCTATCATTATCGCCCCTTGATGTACCTTTCCTTGTCCTATGCCGCCTTATAAATATATATAATTATTCAGGAGTAAACCCTGCGCATTGTTAGCTAGGTTTAGAATAGCGGGCCGTGATCACTCTGGTGAGTGAACGCGGATTACAAAATATTATAACTGCCACAGGTATGGATCAATACAAACGCCCTGGGGAACCTACAATGGCGAGACTCTGCCGAGTCGTTTCGAGTTTGACTTACGAGTGGACGGACTCGTATTTCACTCTCGTCGGCTCAGTAGCGTAGCATCACCGGGATGATACGATGTTTACCTCTTTAGTTCATTCGGCTGATGTCTCTGTCGAACCTCTTCAAGTGTACCATCGAGGGTGATTCCTCCTGGTTTCACTTGATGGTAGGCACTCGAATCAACGGGTGTCCTTAAAGGTAAGGAGTCGGGTGACCCAACGGTGCCCTCGCAGGGATTGTATCGGGACGGCAGGACAGGCGGATACCACCGTGGGCCTGGTCCTTGCTTGTTGGTGATACACGAGATAACTTCTTGCCCCCGTTGGTTACCCCAAGTGGAAGGTGAGATGTAGATAGCGGAAAATTTCCCTTAGCGAAGATGCTAAGGTTTAGATTGTCTCCAGTAGGACTCCAAGGTCGACAAGTAGGTGGTTCGGCAAGTGAGGCGTTGTTTTATGATAATCACTTGCTTTGCCTGGACCTGCACGCACAAAAGATAGCTTTGCTCCAAACGAGTACAGAGGAGTTGTCAATTCCTCCGGCCTTGTTGTTTACAAAGGATAAAAAGCACGGGATAATAATGATAGTGATATCAACTGAAAAGTAAATACTGAAAGTAAATTGATGGTTTAAACAGTGGTGGAAGTATGGATCTGGATCTCATGATGTTCACTAGTGATGTCTCTCTCCCAAAAGACGAAAAAACAACCATGCGAGGTAAATAAATTATAGCTGGGCAATTGACAGGATTATGTGCGCAAACCAATGCTAATTATGCAAAACAGAAAGGAAGAGGCTCAAAAGCACGGGCGGTACGCCAAGACAAGTAGACCGAAATCCATCTGCATCTACCCACTAATCATCCACCTTGAGATATCTATCCAGAACATCTCGCTGTATTAAGTTGCGAATCCCACCCAAAGTGTAAACTCAAAGCAACGGACAACTTCATTAAATAACTTTGCGTAAAGTAAACAATCCTTGCACCCGCAAGTACAAGCACCGTTGTTTTCCCCCTTGTGGCAACAGCACATCCCCTAGACTCATGTTTCTGTCACTCAAGCTAGTCATCGGGGGGCATGAACCCACAATCATGCATAACGCTCCCTCTTGGAGTCACTACCTACTACTTGGCGAAAGCAATAAACAGCAACGGAGAACATGCAAGAGTTACTCAAGAACGTAAATATAAAAGAAGAGAATCAAATATATAACTCAATCACAATTTTAACATAATCTCATAATCCATCGGATCCCAGCAAACTCAGCATAGCAACAGCAGAAAGATTACATATGTGCCTCGATCATGTAGGGAAGCTCACGAGGTCTAATCCATGAAGAACAAAGAGGGGAGGAGAACATCACATAGCTACTGATCATGGACCCATGGTCCAAGGTGGACTACTCATGTTTCATCCGGGAAGCATCCATGGTGGTGGAGAAGCTCCCGGAGGGGATTCCTCCCTCCGACAGGGTGCCGGGAAGAGGTCTTCTAGTGCTCCCGATCTTGGAAGCGTGGCGGCACGGAACAGAGGAGAGATCGCGAAAAAGGGTTCTGTCCCCGAGGGTTTCTCATCACGGGGAATAAATTGGCGAAAGGGGGCAGCCAGAGGTGGGCCAGGGGCTCCAGGCGCCCCCTGGCGCGGCCAGGGGCTTGGCCGCGCCCTCTGGCCGCCAGGGCCCCCTGGCTCCCCTCTGGCCCATCCTGGGCTTTTCTTGAAGCTTCCGGTACGCTGATTTTTCCTATATTTTTCCCATAATTTTTCTGGTACTTTTAATAAGGGGGGAACCTGAAATAGAAAAATAGCAGAAAACAGGAACTGGCACTAGGGTGCACTGAGTTAATGGGTTAGTCCAAATATGATCAAAAGTGTATGGAAGTCCATCAATATCATATCAATATCACACAAAAGAGGCATGGAGCAAGCGGAAATTATAGATACGTTTTGGACGTATCAGTTAGCCGTGAGATACCCTATTGTACGAAAGTCGAGCTCTTCAAAGAGCAAACGTGAGACAAGGTAAGGAGACGGTTCACCTTGTTGGTAGCCGCACGAGTTGGTGGAACGACAGGGCAGGCGGCCACTGGCTCTGGTAATGGGGGTGGACCTGGCTGCTGTCGTTGTCCGTGAATCACCTAAATAAGGACAACGATAACGGTTGTTCCGACAGAAAAATAATAAAATGCTTAATGGGTTCGGCGGATGACTTGAGTGGCTATATGCCTATACGCACTACCTCCACGTGGGATTACGGTGTGGGCCCTCTTCGTTGTAGCCTCGCTCGAGGGCTCTTCAGACGTCAGCTTTACCTCAGGCTGATTGCCGGGCTTGGACCACTTACTCCGGTAGTGGGAAGTGGGTCTGCTTCACCGGCCAGCCACGTACCGAGCAGGAAAATGATTCTCTTCGTCCCTTGCCCTTGTTACCGATGTTGTTGCCGACATCGCTGGCAAACTGTTCTCTGGCAAACCTTGCGTCGTGACCGCATCAAATGTCACCACCCTTCTTATTCAATGTGGGCCCATAACCCACAGTTCCACAGGACCGAAACCTGACTCTTTTGTACATCCCCTTTCCTAAGGTTATTCTTCGTGCTTGACCTCGTATGCAATTCACGAGTCACCTACCTTATGATATTCAGTCCGATACCAGACGCAGTGCTTATGCCTATTGCTCTGGACCACCTTTCATCATCTGTCATCGACGTCGAATGCTTGCATATCCGCCTGAAACTTCTCATACCTTCTTCTGTTTCCCTCGATGTATTCCCCTAAGTATAAACTCGGATGATACTTTGTACCGCAGTCCCTCAGAAAACCTCTGTTAATTAACCTGGTACCGCTCCGACCCCTTAAGTTATTCCTCCTAGCCTATCCGTAAGTACGATTAAGATCCTGAAGAAAGAAGGACAACTCGTCGAGATGCACCGATGCAGGAAAATAAAGACTCAACGAGGAGGATTAACTTCTTCTAAAAAGGGCAACAATACCAAGAAGACTCGTTAGATTACAAAACTGAAACCTTACCCCTTGCACTATACGCATTACCTCCAAGTGGGATTACGCTGTGGGCCCTCTGCGTTGTACCCTCATTCGAGGGCTCTTCAGATGTCAGCTTTACCTTGAGCTAATTGCCGGGCTTGGACCACTTACTCCGATAGTGGGAAGTGGGTCCGCTTCACCGGCCAGCCATGTACCGTGAAGGAGTACAAAGGACAGGGGTCCAAAGTTCCTTTGTACTTAGGATTTAGACCGGAGGATGGCCTCTCTGTTGAGCTTGAAGGATGGACTTCGGCGTATCGTATAGCCTCGATAGGGCATTCCCTAACAAGGTGTACGCCACCCTGGAGATCCGAGCATGTAGGGTACTAGTAGCGCAGCCCTGCAGGGATGATAATCTATTCGGATAGTCGTGTCCACGGTAACAGGACGCTTTATGCTGAAGCCAGACTCTACTACTACAAACTACTACTACTAAACTGATTGGTTCCGGGTTTTGTTCCTCGCAGGGAAGTCGAGGAGGGATTCTTGGAGGCATTGTTATTTGATATCTAATACAACTTACTATTATACAATGCTGCAACAACTTCTGTTGCATTGTTACTTTATGATTTCATTGAAAACTTGGCTATTCTCTCCTCATGCTGCAAGACTCGTCGGAAGATGCTAGTCTTCGTTAGCCCTAGCTTCTCATCCTTATTCTGAATTTCTACCTTGTAGTCCACTATATACTGCCTCCCCTTTCCATTTGATACAATGCATAAATGCTTAGTAGCGGACGTAAGACTCGCGGGTATGTTAGATACTCACCTTTGCTTTCTTTCCCCCTTTTTGTTTTGCCTGATCGGCCGCTGCAGTCGACGTTGGAGCCTTGGAGTCCAGGAACAGGAGATCCCCGATGCCTTCTACGACGTCGAGTTCCCCGTTGACCAGGAGTAGTTCGGAGGTTCCCAGGCAGGAAGCTTTTCCTTTTCGATCTGTTGTTTTTGTGCTAGCCTTCTTAAGGCAGATCATGTGTACCTTGTGTCTGTACTCAGATACTATTGCTTCCGCTAACTTTGTGCTCTCGAGCTGTTGTATTCGAGCCCTCCTGGCCCCTGGCTTGTATTATACAGTTTGCATTATTTTATTTGTAGAGTTGTGTTGTGATATCTCACCGTGAGTCCCTGATCTCGATCGTGTACCTTGCGTGTATGATTACTGTACACGGTTCGATTTTGGGGGCGTCACACACGCTACTCCTTGCTTTATCTGGGTAGGCTCCGGGCTCCAGCCAGTGCCCATAGGTTCAGTTCTTGCTTGATCCTACTCGCTAGCTCCTCCTCCTTGAGACGCATGTTGTTATCAAACACTCGGCTATTTCTTTGCTTCCACAAGCTCCAGCAGGTCAGGATAACTAGATAGTCGAAGCCTTTGTGGCCAAATTTGGGGGTGCGCTTCCGAGCCTCCTCCCACCAATCCTCAAGGCGATCGCCACTGTTAGGAACTGATGTGCGAGGTATGATAATGGCTTCTCGCCCTTCGTTGGTTACCCCAAGTGGAAGGTGAGATGTAGGATAGCAACAAATTTCCTCTATGTAGAGGATAGGGTTTGTCTTCTGTAGGACTCCAAAAGCGACAAGTAGGTGACAACAGCGCTAGAAATTTAGCAGTTGACATGGACCTGCACACACAACAAATAACTTTGCTCCCAACAAAGTTCAGAGAGGTTGTCAATCTCTCCGGCCTTGTTGTTTACAAAGGATCAAACACAAGGGATAAAGGATTATAATAATAGCTACTGGAAACTAAAGAAGGAAATAAATTAAGCGTGTAAACAGTGATGAGAATGTGGACCGGGGTCCCGTTATGTTCACTAGTGATGTCTCTCTCCCAAAAGACGATAAAACTGATATGCGAGGTAAACGAATCACAACTGGGTAATTGATAGGATTAAAAACGCACCGCAATGCTAACTATGCTACAAAGAAAGGACGAGGCTTAAAAGCATGGGCAGTATGCCAAAATAAGTAGACCGAAATCCAACTTCATCTACTACTAATCATCCACCTTGAGATATTTATCCAGAACATCTCGCTGGTATTAAGTTGCGTGCCCCACCCAAAGTGTAAACCTAAAGCAACGGACAACTGCATTAAAAGAACTTTGCGTAAAGTAAAAAATCCTTGCAACCGCGGTTACAAGAACCGTTGTTTTTCCCCTTGTGGAAACAACGCATCCCCTAGACTCATGTTTCTGTCACTCAAGCTAGTCATCAGGGGGTATGAACCTACAATCGAGTATAACGTTCCCTCTTGGAGTCACTACCTACTACTTGGCCAAAGCAATAAACAACAACAGAGAACATGCAAGAATTACTCAAGAACATAAATATAAACGATAAGAATCAAATATATTACTCAATCACAAACTTAACATAGTCTCATAATCCATCAGATCCCAACAAACTCAGCATAGCAACAACAGAAAATTACCTATGTGCCTCGATCATGTAGGGCAACTCACGAGGTCTAAACCATGAAGAACAAAGAGGGGAGGAGAACATCACATATCTACTGATCACGGACCCATGGTACAAGGTAGACTACTCACGGATCATTCGGGAAGCATCCATGATGGAGGAGAGGCTCCTAGAGGTCAATCCTCCCTCCGACAAGGTGCCGGGAAGAGGTCTGCTAGCGCTCCCGATCTTGGAAGCGCGGCGGCGGCGAAACAGAGGAGAGATCGCGGAAAAGGGTTCTGTCTTCGGAAGAATCCCGTCACAGAGAATAAATAGGCGAAGGGGGGCAGCCAGGGGGGCACCAGGTGTCCAGGCGCCCCCTGGCGCGGCCAAGCCCTAGGAGGCACCACCAGGGCGCCCGGACCCCTGGTGGTGGACCTCTGGCCCCACCCAGGTGATTCCGGAAGGTTCTTCTACGCAATTTTTTTTCTGATTTTTCCCGAATTTTTGGAGCACTTTTAATACGGGGGAAACCTGAAATAGAAAGATAGCAGAAAACAGGAACTGACACTGTGGTGCACTGAGTTAATAATTTAGTTCAAATATGATCAAAAGTGTATGAAAGTGTATCTAGATCATAGCAATATCACACAAAACATGCATGGAGAAAGCAGAAATTATAGATACGTTTGGGACGTATCAACATCCCAATCTTAATTTCTTCTCGTCATCGAGTAGGTAAATGATACCAAGCATAATTTCTATGGTGACATGCTAACAGCCATATAAGAACTTCGAACGTAAAGAAATCGAGGCATGTAATTCAATTCAAGTCATAACATGCAAGAGTCTATATTAACATTGAAACAAGCAACATAAGAACATTAAGGTGCAAGAGCTCTCGCTGTCCGTGACTCGAATGTCTCCAGTTGATGTTTGCGTGAAAGAAGTGGGAGATGGGAATACAAGAAAAAATATAGTTGTTGAGAACTCAATCTACTAAAGTTTCACACTTAATTTTCTTTTCGAATCTTATCTTTGACTCGTCCCAAAACCACTAGCCAGGTACAAGTCAATTTGATCCACTCCCTTTCGATATTTTGAGCACTCATGCAATGGATGAGCGTAAGCACGAGAGTTGACACTTAGGATGGCAAAGAGAGAAATATGGTGGAGGAGGAAGACAAAAAGGATGATAAAGGCTCACATCAACGAGGAAAATCATAGGCGAGAAAGCCAAATGATAGATATGATGTGAGGAGTAGGGATTGCCATGCAACAGATGCACATATGAGCTAAGAAAAGCTCTCTAATAGAACTAGTGGGGGTGAATCCAACTTGCTCGCTCATGAAGACCTAGAGCTCATTTGAGAAGGCTCGTCCTTGGAATATGTAAGCCAAGTTCTATAGTGTGAAGGTCCCCACATAGCTATATGCATATATGATCATCTCTATGGAGTACAAAGATATAGAGGGAGTACGAGTGTGGATCTTTCAAAAGGAATAGTAGTGTTGCCCCTTTCTCTCTTTTTATTTCTTTTTCTCTTTTTTCTATTTTTTGTATTTTTTTGGTGGCCTCAATGGCTCTTTCTATTTAACTCTCATTTGTCCTCTTTGGGATCTTTTAAAGTGTGTCCTCTTTGGGATCTTTTCCTCACTTAAGGGAAACACTCTATTTTACAAGGAGGTATAGAAGATCTTTCACACTTTACATGGTACTCAACATAAAGAAGATGTAGCTATCATGATGTATGAAAATGTATGCCTCTGCTAGTGTAGCAGGAACATGTATGGGCATGAAGATCAAGTCATGAAGGGGTGGATGTTGCATGACAATATATCTCGAAAAGGCTATGGAAATGCCTTGATAGGTAGGTATGGTGGATTTTTTGAGGAAAGATATAAAGAGGTTTATGATGACAGAGCGTATCATGCAAAGGGTTTGGATGCACCGGCGAGGTGGACGCCAACTCTCGGAGTGAGAAGAGGGCAATGCACGGTACCGAAGAGGCTAGCAAATATGAGGAGGTGGAAGTGTCAACTTTCAATACTTACATTAGTCCGAAGAAGTCATGCACTTATTATCGGTAACTCTCAATCTAATAAGGAGGTTCACAAAGAGACAAGTACCCCATGGAGGAGTGTATGGGGGTTTGGTTATCCTAGCACATCCTCGACTCATGGTACGTGAGTGTACTCTAATATCCGACCCCTCCAAAGATTAGTGATCCATCTAGTAGCTAGATTCTGAACTAGTTTTTGTAGGTTTTTGAAAATAAACACGGATTGCCCAAAATACGAGACCTATCACCAATAGGCTAGAGCTCTTGACACAAAAAGTTCAAACATTACTCAGAACAATACCTCAAAACTATTGCAAGTTACTACTACAATTGAATAACAACCTCAATTACCTACTTTCAAGGGAAGACACAACTCAGTGCAACAACCAACTCTCTTTAACAAGATAAACAAGAAAACTAAAGATAGTTCCCACAACAAACTAAACTTAAACTAAAGCTCTTAAAAAATATAAAAATAAAAAATAAGAGCTAAACATGGCAGCAGCTACGAAAAGATAAAGAACACACAACAGAGAAAAGATAAGCATGAAAAAAAGTTCTATGACGTGTTCTAGTTCGAAGTGGAGCGTATTTCTCTCCCACACAAAGTAAGCTAGGGTCCAACTTTTTATGAACAACAAGCAAAGATAAAGAAAACTAAAAAGTAAACCTAAGAGCGAGACGCTCCAAGCATAACACATAACACATGAAGTGATAAAAATATAGTGAGACGAAGGACGAACTGATGATTGTTGATGGAGAAGGGAATGCACGGGGGCATCCTGTAAGGACCGATATGTGGTACTGTTCCAGATCAAGATGTTTCCATCCAGATCTGGGGACGAAGCACATATCGGTCCCACCGCGACATTCGACACTGCCATATGCCCCGGATTTCCAACATGATATCACAACATTACAGATACAAGGATACAACATCTCATACAATCGGCATACAACTTCCTTGATACAATACAATAGCGGAAGATACATGTCTGAGTACAGACTACAATCAAATGCCTAGTGGCAAAGGTAAAACATCGATCCCCATAACCACACGGGTCCAGGCCCTCCGCTGGGATCCGCCTGACTAGTCGTCGTCGAGTCTCCACGTGAAATGTTGATCACCATACCTGTTGTCGATCAAGAACCCTGAAAAGAATTTGGGGGTAGTATCATGAATACAGAAATACTCAACACCCAAATGTAGTGGTCAACTGACCCAGCAAGGACTTCATCACTCGTCATTCTAGGACAACTAGTAGTTTACGGTAAGGATGGGATAAGTGGTGAGGTTGCTGCCGCACTATCACTTATGAAATGGCTAACGATCTAGAGAATAAGATAAGAAGCCAAGCATTCGATGAGGAATCGCCTCCAACAAGTCTTGCTATCAGCTACTTACGCAAACATAACACCTATCCTATCCTTGTCCTCCGCTTCGCAACCCGACGAAGAAGAAGCAGTCAAGGCACACGCACGTTGATCAAGCTATATTAAGATTATCTCAGTTGTTGTTGTTATCTATGAGAAAGACGTAGGTTCCAAGTCGTCCATAACCGTGGACACGGCTTCTCGAAAAGATTTAACCCTTCAAGGGTGTACCAACTGCCCATTACAAGGCTCCGCACGCATGCCCATCTCTCTCAGTTACTACCCATCATAGGCAACCATTTTATGATTTAGTTCCGAGAGGTACGGTATGACAGGTCCCTCTATCTAACAACGAACAAATCCGGGTGGCCCCCGGTGAGTCGACATCCAACTCAAAAGCCGGTCGCGCGCTCGAACTGGTCTCTACCGTCTGGATGAGGTCAGGTTAGCTACCCAAACAATGTGGTCAGCCCCTAGCTCCCTGGGGTGGACCAACAAGAGAAACCATGTCTCCACTGGCCCAATTTATTTTAAAGGATATCTGCTAGGAGCGAACCGACCGACATATATGCATGTTTTCAAATGGTAAAATCATCTTGGGCCACCACTAAAAATGTTTGAAGCTAGGTAGGTAAGAAGAGGGGACCCCATAAAATCCCACACGCGGTTAGGCACGCTCAATCTTAAAACCAATACCCGGAACTCGGATCCTAGTTGACTCAAATGGAACAAAGCGTCAGGGTGGGATAGCCTAGACCTTCCATCCTTCGTCGTATATAGTCAACATTATAATAATCATATCATCAACCAAGGAGTAACAGGGAGTAACATCGTAGCATCCTAAGCATGCATACTAAGAGGGGTTTGAGAAACGAGAAATAGTAACATAGCAGTATAAGGTTGGCTGGGAGGGGACATGGCAGTATCGGTTTCAAAGAGGCTGTAAACATGTGGTAGGATCAAACATCGAACCTAATATAGACTAGCATGCAAACCGCTGGTTGAAATATAATGGATCATAAGTAATGTATAGTCCTTTCCTGTTGATAAGTCGGATTTCGAAGGTGTAGTTGATCGCAAGCTCGCATCGTCTCCGAGAGGTACCCGCGGAAGCACACAAGAAGGTAAACACTGGAAGCATCTATTACTACAAAGCAAACATGAGAAAGCGTCAAGAAGAAGGCAACATGAGACATCACACTTACCGTCGAGGGCGGTTACTAACAGGTTAAGTGGAGTACTCGTCACACACGACGATACCGCACATTTACAAGGGTTCAAGTTGTTTAGCTACACAAGGTGAGCAAAGGTTTTTAACACGACATCTCACTCAAGCATGGCATAGCACACAAACATGTCAAGAGTTGAAGCATAAGCTAAACTATCTACGCTAGTCAATTTAAATGAGGCACAACCTAAACATGGCATATCACTAAGTACCCCACGACAATTTAAGTAATTGGTATTGTTCTATCCTAAACCATATTTTAGGTTCTTTAACAACAGAAAACAATAGCATAAACACAAAGTACATGAAATTCTAATCAAGATACATATAAAAGAACACTCCAAACGGAGTTACGGTTAACAAGATACAAGCAAAACAAGTTTGGAACACAATCTGCCAACATCAGGAAGCATACTTTAGAGCAATGAATAAACAGGATAATGAATGCAAACATGCTCACAAATGATATGCAACTAAAGTATATATGGCAGGGAAGGCATGGCAAAAGGAATCATGCAAATAGGCACCATGGTTCACTAGTTATAAGCAACACAAAATGCTATAAAACATTACTGGTCAAGGACTTAATGAAAATCAGGGAAAACATGGCAGAAACTGTTATATTCATGTTGTATAAACAGGGGTAAAGCTATATGTAAAAGTGCAGTAACATGACATAGTAATATATGAGCATGAACTAGACATGATGATGATAAGTTACAAACAAGAATCAAGGTCATAGGCATAACAGGTCAAAAGATATTAAACATGCAATATGGCATCGGAAAGTTACAGACTTTGTGAAAAACAGAGGTGGCTGTCAACAACAGCAGCATAGCAACTTTGGAGCTAAACATATCTATGACCAGGAATGCTAACATGACAATGCAATACATATAATGGAAGTAGACATGATGCTAAACAATATGCAACAAGAATCAATGCAATAGGCCTCATGGATGTGTCACAATCATCATGCAAACTTGCAATAAAACAACAGCAGCAACACACTAACAGAAAATAATAGCAGTTAATAGATTGATGCCCACTTCAACACAGATTTGCACCATCAATATGACCTTAAATCAAAATGCTCACAAAAGATGAACTGAAGTACACATAATTCTAAGCAATTTTCCTTTTGGGCGCAACGTCATCCGGGCTACGGTTTACTCGAAAATTACAGCGCAAAATTGACTAAAATAACACACATCAGGGACCTAGCAAAATTTTGGAAAAAAAATAAACACTGCAAAGAAAAAAGTAGCTCGGGCCTCACCCAGTGGGCTCGGCCCATCTGGCAGCTGGTGGCACGGAAGGCCGGCTTGGCCTGGCTGGGCCTCGGTGGGAGAAGCTGGTGGCCTGGGCTGGCCCACCTGCGGTCAACGGTGGCGCCCGTTCGGGATCACGCCCGATCCCGTTCAGGCCGAACGACAGCGGCGACGCAGGCGGCTTCCAGTGAGCTTGCGGCCTCCGGCGAGACGTCTTCGGAGGCGGGGACGATGGAGGATAGCGGATCCGACCACCAGTCATCGGATCTGGCCAGTGGCGCGGTCACGGCGCGGGGCGGCGACTTGCTTGAGCTCGAGTGGCGCCATGGCCATGGCGGGCGGCCGGCGAGGTCCTGCGAGGAGGGAGGCGTGAGGTTAGGGAAGAGAGGGAGCTGAGGGAAGAGAGGGAAGGAGGGGCGCGGTATAGAGGAGGGCGTCCGGTGTGGCGCGGTGGCGAGGTGGCTCCGGCTGCCGGAGACGCGGCGACGGCGCGGTGGAGAGGAGAGAGGTGGAGGAAGGGGTGACGTGGTGCTCTCTCAACCCTCCGATCTCACGATCGAACGGCTGCAAAGGAATCTGGGCTAGGTTTCGAAATTGGGGATATTTTGGGGCAGATTGGGGCAAAGTGGAGGGGGGGGCTGCAATTTTTAGCTAGGGAAACCCTAGAAAGGGGTGGGAGAGTGGTGGTCTTTATATAGCCCAGATGGCTGGCAGTTTGCAAAAACATCCCCGGTTTTTCTCTCTCGCGCGCGGTGTTTACGTTCCTGACCGCCGGGGGTCCGCAGGACCTCCGATTTGGGTAAAACTTCGAACTGCGCGATCAACGCGTCGAGCCGGCGGCGTTCACATCGCGCGGGAACCATTCCGAGAAGACTTTCCGGCGAGCTATCAAAATATCCCGTTTACTTATTAAACGGGGTTTTTCGTTTCGTTGGCTGCGGCTGGTCTCGTGCGGTTTTCGCGACGGTGATCGGGTGAAACTAGGTGTCGCAAAGGTCGAGTGTCGGGGTTGCAAGGGTCGATCTCCGTCCGGTACGAGATAATAGGGGTGAAATAATCGCCGATCGATAAATCAAGGATTCAAACACCGCAAACAAATCAGACAATCAAACAATTCACACCGAAAACAAAAATTTTAATTTTTGTGAAATCTGGGATGTTACACATCCCCAAGCCTAGACGCTTGAGTCTCCTTGAATATTTATTGGGGATGCATGGGGGCACCCCCAAGCTTGAGCGTTTGACACTCCCGGATCTTCTTTCATCATCTTCGCTCGCACACTTGAAAACTCCCTTCATACATAACTCATGATAAGCTATTTAGACAGGTTAATACCCTTAATAAAATAAATTTTCTCCACTGGAAATATAGATATTCTTGAAGACCTACTGTTTCTCAAGATTGAAAAAAAGTTTTTGCAAAGAAAAATCAAGCTTAAGGTTTGCAAAAGTAAGGAAAGGAAAAACGTGGTAGAATCTTTGAAAAACAGAACAACAGGTAGTAAATAATTCTTTCGGGGTACTTCTGCAACTCAAATCAAAAAACTCAGAACATACGAAAGTTTCAGAATTGTATAGAACATGCTATGTAGAAACTTCAGCTCAAAAAGATGAACTGGTGATTTATTTAAATTTTTCCGTCAAGCAGACAGAATCTTTTTTCTGGACAGCATGTCACAACTTTTGCTTCCCTTATCATAAGAGGCTATACTTGGCACAAAAGCTTGAAAATAATGATACAATGATGTTGCTATAGTAGTAACAATCATCAAGACCACTAAAAATAGAAGTAAAAACATCTTGGGTTGCCTCCCAACATGCGCTTTCTTTTACGCCTTTAAGCTAGGCATAAAGCAAAAAGATCAAGTTTTATCAAGAGAGAAAGAGAGAGAGAGAATAGCTAGCCCACGTAACGGACTCAAAAGGTAACTTAATACTTTTCCTAGGGAAGTGTTCCATCCCATTTTTGAGAGGGAATTGAAATTTTATATTCCCTTCTTTCATTTCAATAACAGCACCAACGGTGCGAAGAAAAGGATGTCCCAAAATAATTGGACATAAAGGTTCACCCTCTATATCCATAATAGTGAAATCAATGGGAACATAATTGTTATTGACAATGATAAGAACATCGTTCATCTTCCCCAAAGGTTTCTTTACGGAAGAGTCAACGAGACGAACACCAAAAGAACAAGGATCAAAAGGTTTCAATTCAAACTTACCATACATTCTTTTGGGCATAACGGAGGTACTAGCTCCAACATCACATAAAGAATAGCAAGAGAAGTTATTCAATTTATTTTTTTATCATAGGATCCCAACCATCATCTAGCTTCCTAGGTATGGAGGCTTCTATTCTAAGCTTCTCCTCCATAGCTTTGATGAGAGCATTAGTGATATGCTCCGTGAAGGCAAGATTTATTGTGCTAGTGTGGGGGTCTCTAGATATTTTGTGTAGTAACCTAATAACTTCTGAGAGGGTGCAACTATCAACATCGATGTCACTACTATCAAAGGTGGTAGTGGTGTCATTTATGCTCACTTTTTTGAAACTCTCTATGTTCATAGGAGTTTCTTCTTCTATATTTGAGGTATTAGCATCACCATTAATAGGTCCAATGGGACTAGGAGTGTGTCGGGTGCTAATAGTTTGGGTGTCCTCAACAATTTGGATAGTAGCAACAGTGTGGTGTGTAGGAAGGCTCTTAATTCTATCCACTTCCATAAGGACAATTTCTGGTTTGGCCGCCATCTGATTTATCAAAGTAGATTGGGTGTGAGACATGTTTGAAACATAGGTTTTAGTGGCGGCAAGTCTAGTTTGGAGATTAGAGATCTCACTGTTCATGTTATCAAGTTTCTTTATAATGTTTTGCAAAATGGAGGGGTGCTCACCTAATTGTCTAGAGAAAGCTTTGTTTTGTTCAAATTGGGTGTGCATATAATTCTTAGTATCCTTCTCTATTTCTACAAGTTTCTCATGGATAGGTAAATCTCTTTCCTTATAAGTTGGATTATAGGAGTTGCTGCCAGGATAAGTGTTGTTGTTCCCATAGTTGGATGGAAACGGTCTAGGATTGCTAGCTAAATTACCCCTATAAGCATCATTGTTGAAGTTGTTTCTAGCAATAAAGTTCACATATACTTGTTCCTGAGCAACCAAAGAATTTAAGGGAACATCATGAGGATCAATAGAGGGTTGCTTGGTAAGTAGAGACATAATTAAGTCAACTTTTTCATTTAGGGAGGTAATGTCTTCGACAGAGTTTACCTTCCTACCTGTTGGAGCGCGTTCGGTGTGCCATTGGGAATAGTTGGTCATCATATCATCTAGAAGTTTCGTAGCAGCACCAAGTGTCGTTGACATAAAGGTTCCTCCCGCGGCTGAATCTAACAGGTTCCGCGAGGTAAAGTTCAAGCCTGCATAAAAAGTCTGGATAACCATCCAAGTAGTCAAACCATATGTAGGGCATTTCTTAACAAGTGATTTCGTCCGTTCTCAAGCTTGGGCAACGTGTTCATTATCCAATTGCTTAAAATTCATAATGTTACTCCTCAATTGGATAATTTTTGCAGGTGGGTAGTACTTCCCAATAAAAGCATCTTTGCACTTATCCCAAGAATCTATACTATTCCTAGGCAAAGATTGAAACCAGATTTTAGTTCCATCCCTCAAAGAGAAAGGGAAAAGCTTGAGCTTAGCAACATCACCTTCTTCTTCTTTATACTTTTGCATATCACATAATTCAACAAAATTATTCAAGCGTAAAGCAGCATCATCTCCAGCACCAGAGAATTGATCTCTCCTAACAAGGTTTAGCAAAGCAGGTTTAATTTCATAAGAGGTAGCTGAAGTAGCAGGTGTGGAAATAGGAGTGCAGATAAAGTCTTTGTTGTTGTGACTGGTGAAGTCACACAACTTGGTGTTTTCAGTGGAACCCATAGTAGCAGCAAGTGTGGCAGATTTTTTTGTAATTTTTGATATAAGACACAAAGATAAAAACAGAAAGGTAAACTAACAAGACTAAAAAGTAAAGGTAAAAGGTAGTGGGAAACTCCCCTATCTTGTAGATTGGAGTCCCCGGCAACGACGCCAGAAATTTGCTTGATGTGCGAGATATGATAATGGCTTCTTGCCCTTCGTTGGTTACCCCAAGTGGAAGGTGAGATGTAGGATAACAACAAATTTCCCCTATGTAGAGGATAGGGTTTCTCTCCCGTAGGACTCCGCAAGCGACAAGTAGGTGACAACGGCGCTAGGAATTTAGCGGTTGACGTGGACCTGCACACACAACAAATAAATTTGCTCCCAACAAAGTTCATAGAGGTTGTCAATCTCTCCGGCCTTGTTGTTCACAAAAGATCAAACGCAAGGGATAAAGAATAATAATAATAGCTACTAGAAAGTAAAGCAGGAAATAAATTGAGCGTGTAAACAGTGATGAGAATGTGGACCGGGGTCCCGTGATGTTCACTAGTGATGTCTCTCTCCCAAAATATGATAAAACTTCTATGCGAGGTAAACAAATCACAGCTGGGTAATTGACAAGATTAAAAACGCACCGCAATGCTAACTATGCTACAAAGAAAGGACGAGGCTCAAAAGCATGGGCGGTACGCCAAAATAAGTAGACCGAAATCCAACTGCATCTACTACTAATCATCCACCTTGAGATACCTATCCAGAACATCTCGCTGGTATTAAGTTGCGAGCCCCAACAAAAGTGTAAACCCAAAGCAACAGACAACTGCATTAAAAGAACTTTGCGTAAAGTAAACAATCCTTGTAATTGCGGTTACAAGCACCGTTGTTTTCCCCCTTGTGGCAACAGCGCATCCCCTAGACTCATGTCTCTGTCACTCTAGCTAGTCATCAGGGGGGCATGAACCCACAATCAAGCACAACGTTCCCTCTTGGAGTCACTACCTACTACTTGGCCAAAATAATAAACAGCAACGGAGAATATGCAAGAATTACTCAATAACATAAATATAAAAGATAAGAACCAAATATATTACTCAATCACAAACTGAACATAGTCTCATAATCCATCAGATCCCAGCAAACTCAACATAGCAATAGCAGAAAATTACATATGTGCCTCGATCATGTAGGGAAGCTCACGAGGTCTAATCCATGAAGAACAAAGAGGGGAGGAGAACATCACGTAGCTACTGATCACGGACCCATGGTCCAAGGTAGACTACTCACGGATCATCTGGGAAGCGTCCATGGTGGAGGAGAGGCTCCCGAAGGTCAATCCTCCCTCCGACAGGGTGTCGGGAAGAGGTCTGCTGGCGCTCCCGATCTTGGAAGCGCGGCGGCGGCGGAGCAGAGGACAGATCGCGAAAAAGGGTTCTGTCTTCGGAAGAATCCTGTCACGGAGAATAAATAGCCGAAGGGGGCAGCCAGGAGGCCACCAGGTGTCCAGGCGTGGCCAAGCCCTAGGCCGCGCCACTAGGGCGCCTGGACCCCTGGGGGTGTCCCTCTGGCCCCACCCAGTTGATTCCGGAAGGTTCTTCTGCGCTGATTTTTTTATCTATTTTCCTGAATTTTTGGAGCACTTTTAATATGGGGGAAACCTGAAAGAGAAAAACAACATAAAACAGGAACTGGCACTGTGGTGCACTGAGTTAATAAGTTAGTCCAAATATGATCAAAAGTGTATCTAGATCATAGCAATATCACACAAAACATGCATGGAGCAAGCAGAAATTATAGATACGTTTGGGACGTATCAGGGACTAGTGAGAGCGGGAATCCATGTCGGCCAAGGAAGCGAGTCTAGACCTGCCGCTAGTATACGCACTGGACCAGAATGTGATCCACCGTGTTGCGTCCTTGGTCAAATAGAGCGCAGTCCGAGAGCGCATCCTGCAATCCATCCCGGCAGCGCCGGTCCGAGGTCCATAGAGGTACTAGACGGCGAGCCACATGAAGAGTCGACATGAGAGGGAGGCCAACACTTCCATATGCTAGCGGCAGCTTGGAACTTGATGGCCCCGTGTGAAGGGTTCATAGCAAGGAAAACAAAAAAAAATTCCTACGCATAAACAACCAACAAGCCAAGATCTAACCTAGGAGATGTAAGAAACTAGTAGGATGTCATAGAAGAACTCACCCTCGAAGACTTAAAACGTTACGAGATCAAATCTCGTGGATGATGTAGTGGTTCACTTGCCGATCTCAAGATCGCGATGATGTACGTTGAGCGTCTCCGTGCTCGGTCACACGTACAGCTTGATGACGACCTCCGTTCCATCGATCCAGCGGGGCAGCGGAAGTAGAGGATCCCCGGAAATCCAGCAGCACAACAACGTGATGCGGTGAAGAATCCCACGGTCAGGGCTTCGCCAAGCGGAAGACCATGGTATGGAGCAGCGGGTGGAGAGGAAGGGAGGTGAGGCAAGTATATGGGAGGGGAAGCCCTCACCCTCCTTTTATAGGGGAGGAGTGGGCAGCCCAAGAGGGGGGGTGCGGCCAACTCATGGTGCCTCCACCTCTTCCCCTCTTGATGTGAGTGGAAGCCACACTCACACCCACCCATGCTCCCTTAATTGTCCACTTGGAAAATCCAAAGGTTTTCTTTAATAAATAAATAAAACTTTTCTATTTATTTATTTAATATTTGTTAATCCTATTAACAAACATTTGCACATTGCACCTTGAATCATTTGTTAATTCTATTAACAACCATCCGACAAAAACCCCTTGAACTATTTCAATTTTACCCGAAACAATTTCGGTGCTGTCCAAAACATTCTTCAATATTCCTTATCCTCTCAAAATGCATCATCAAACCTTAAGTGTGTCACCCTACGGTTCGCGAATAATACAGACATGATTGAGACACATATCCGATCAATAATCAACAGCGGGATCTGGAGATCCGTGATGACTCCTATATATTCAACGATGAATCTTGTGATCGTGTGAACCATCAACGTCATAACTAATTCCCTTTGTCTTGCGATATTTTACTTGTCCGAGATCCGATCATCGGTATCAACCATACCTTGTTCGATTTCGTTTCCGACAAGTACTCTTTTACTCGTTCTGTGATATGACATTCTTGTGACCTAGTCACGTGCTTGCAAGTGGTGTCAATGTGATATCACCGAGAGGGCCCAGAGTATATCTCTCCGTCATTTTGGATGGACAAATCCCATTCTTGATCCATGAGCCTCAACTAATACTTTCCGAATACCTAACACCACCTTTATAGTCACCCTGTTACGGTGTGACGTTTGATGTCATTAAAGTATTCTTTCGGTATTAGTGATTGACATGATCTCATGGTCTAAGGAACAAGATTACTTCGAATGCAAGATATAACAATATAAACTAAATGACTTGATCGTATTGTTATACTTAGTTTGGGTATATATTCATCACATCATTCTCCTAATGATATGATCCCGTTATTAACAACATCCAATGTTCATGATCAGGAAACCTTGATCATCTGTTAATCGACGAGCTAGTTAAAAGAGAGGCTTTACTAGGAACCATTGTTTGTTTATTAAACACACATGTATCAACGTTTCCGGTTAATACAATTCTAGCATGAGAAATAAACGTTTATCATAAACAAGGAATAATATAATAAACACTTTATTATTGCCTCTCGGGCATATTCCCTTCAGTCTCCCACTTGCACTAGGGGCAATAATCTATATTACATAGAAATGAATCTAACACCCATGGAGTTCTGGTGTTTATCATGTTTTGCCTTTGGGAGAGTTTTAGTCAATGGATCTGCCACATTCAGATCTGTGTGTACTTTGCAAATCTTCACATCCCCATCCTTGACATACTCACGGATGGAGTGAAAACGGCGCTTGATATGCTTGGAATTCTTGTGAGACCTTGGTTCCTTAGCATTGGCAATGGCACCATTGTTGTCACAATAGATAACCATTGGATCCAAAGCACTCGGAACCACACCTAGTTCGGATATGAACTCCTTCATGCAAACTGCTTCATGTGTTGCCTCTGAGGCAGCAACATATTCCGCTTCTGTTGATGATCCCGCTACCACAGATTGCTTGGAACTCCTCCAGCTTATTGCTCCTCCATTCATAATAAATACGTATCCGGATTGTGACTTAGAGTCATCCGGATCAGTGACGAAGCTAGCATCTACGTAACCTCTTGCGACGAGCTCTTCTTCACCGCCATACACGAGAAACATATCCTTAGTTCTTCTCAAGTACTTAAGGATATTCTTGACCGCCGCCCAGTGTTCCAAACCTGGATCGGATTGGTACCTGCTAGTCAAACTAACAGCATGTGCCACATCTGGTCTTGTACATAGCATAGCATACATGACAGAACCTATGGCTGAAGCATAGGGAATCTTATTCATTTCCTCTCTATCTTCTGCTGTAACTTGACATTGAGTCTTACTCAACGTCTTGCCTTGCAACATTGGTAAGAACCCCTTCTTACTTTTATCCATTCTGAACTTCTTCAAAATCTTGTCAATGTATGTACTTTGTGAAAGTCCAATTAAGCGTCTTGATCTATCCCTGTAGATTTTGATGCCTAATATATAAGCTGCTTCACTGAGGTCTTTCATCAAAAAAATTACTGTTCAAATAACCTTTTACACCTTTTAACAATTCTATATCATTTCCAATCAACAATATGTCATCCACATACAGTACTAGAAATGCTACAGAGCTCCCACTCACTTTCTTGTAGATACAAGCTTCTCTGTGCGTTTGATCAAATCCAAACTCTTTGATCACCTTATCAAAACGGAGGTTCCAACTCCGGGATGCTTGCTTCAGTCCATAAATGGAACGTTGAAGCTTGCATACCTTGTCAGCATCCTTAGGATCAACAAAACCTTTGGGTTGCATCATATACAACTCTTCCTCAATGTCACCATTCAGGAATGCCGTTTTGACATCCATCTGCCAGATTTCATAATCGAAAAATGCAGCAATTGCTAACATAATCCTAATTGACTTTAGCATCGCTACTGGTGAGAAGGTCTCATCGTAGTCAACTCCTTGAATTTTTCGAAAACCTTTTGCGACAAGTCGAGCTTTATAGACGGTCACATTACCATCAGCATCGGTTTTCTTTTTAAAAATCCATTTGTTCTCAACGGCCTTACGGTCATCGGGTAAGTCCACCAAAGTCCAAACTTGGTTTTCGTACATGGATCCCATTTCGGATTTCATGGCTTCAAGACATTTGTTGGAATCTGGGCTCATCATTGCTTCATCATACGTCGCAGGATCATCACTTCCATCTACCATGAAGTTTAAGACGGGATTCCCATACAGTTCAGGAGCTGTACGTTCCCTAGTTGACCTGCGAAGCACGGTAGTTTCCTCTTCTGGAGTTTCATGATCTTGATCATTAGTTCCCTCTTCAACTGACGGAGTCGGCACTGGAACAACTTCCGGTGCTGCGCTACTCGCCATTCCAAGAAGAGAAGGTTCAATAACCTCATCGAGTTCTACCTTCCCACTATTCACACCTTTCGAGAGAAACTCCTTCTCTAAAAAGGATCCATTCTTGGCAACGAAAATCTTGCCTTCGGGTCTGTGATAGAAGGTGTACCCTATTGTTTCCTTAGGGTATCCTATGAAGATGCATTTTTACGCTTTGGGTTCGAGTTTATCAGGTTGAAGCTTCTTCACATAAACATCGCAGCCCCAAACTTTTAGAAATGACAGCTTAGGTTTGTTTCCAAACCATAATTCATACGGTGTCGTTTCAACGGATTTAGATGGTGCCCTATTAAAGTGAATGCAGCGGTCTCTAGTGCATAACCCCAAAATGACAGTGGCAAATCTGTAAGAGACATCATAGATCGAACCATATCCAATAAAGTACGATTACGACGTTCGGAAACACCATTACGTTGTGGTGTTCCGGCACGTGTGAGTTGTGAAACTATTCCACATTGTTTCATATGCATGCCAAACTCGTAACTTAAATATTCACCTCCACGATCAGATCGTAGAAATTTAATCTTTCTGTTACGATGATTTTCAACTTCACACTGAAATTCTTTGAACTTTTCAAACGTCTCAGATTTGTGTTTCATTAAGTAAATATCCATATCTACTCAAATCATCTGTGAAAGTGACAAAATAACGATATCCACCGCGCGCCGATACACTCATTGGTCCACACACATCAGTATGTATGATTTCCAGTAAGTCTGTCGCCCGTTCCATAGAACCTGAAAACGGGGTTCTAGTCATCTTCCCCATAAGGCATGGTTCACACGTTTCAAATGATTCATAATCAAGTGATTCTAAGAGTCCATCAGAATGGAGCTTCTTCATGCGTTTAACACCAATATGACCTAAGAGGCAATGCCACATGTAAGTAGCAATATCATCATTTAATTTGATTCTTTTGGAATTCACACTATGAATATGTGTATCAATACTATCAAGATTCAAAAGAAATAAACCATTCTTCTCAGGTGCGTGACCATAAAAGATATTATTCATATAAATCGAACAACCATTGTTCTCGGACTTAAAGGAATAACCACTCTGCATTAAGCAAGATCCAAAAATGATGTTCATGCTCAACGCAGGCACCAGATAACATTTATTCAGGTTTATAACTAATCCAGACGGTAAACGAAGAGGTAGCGTGCCGACGGCGATCACATCAACTCTTGATCCATTGCCGACGCGCATCGTCACCTCATCCTTTGCTAGTGGTCGCTTATTCTGCAGTTCCTGTTTCGAGTTACATATGTGAGCAACCGAACCAGTATCAAATACCCAGGCGCTACTGCGAGTACTAGTAAGGTACACATCAATAAAATGTATATCACATATACCTTTGTTCACTTTGCCGGCCTTCTTATCTGCCAGATATTTGGGGCAGTTCGCTTCCAGTGGCCAGTGCCCTTGCAATAGAAGCACTCAGTCTCAGGCTTAGGACCATTCTTGGTTTTCTTCTCAGGTGTAGAAACAGACTTGCCAACCTTCTTGAAGTTGACCTTTGGCTTGCCTTTCTTGCCTTTCTTGAAACTAGTGGTCTTATTGATCATCAACACTTGATGCTCTTTCTTGATCTCCACTTCAGCAGTTTTAAGCATCGAGAGAAGCTCAGGAAGAGACTTCTTCATGCCTTGCATATTATAGTTCATCACAAAGTTCTAGTAACTAGGTGGCAGAGATTGAAGAACACGATGTATCCCTAGCTCATTGGGAATCGTTATTCCCAAGGCTATGAGCTTATCAGCGTACGCAGACATTTTGAGTACGTGCTCACTGACGGAGCTGTTCTCTTCCATCATGCAGCTAAAGAACTTTTCTGAAGCATCATAACTCTCAACTGCAGCATGGGTATCGAAAATCATTTTCAATTCTCCCATTGTAGCATAAGCAGTGCTGGTCTTCTTTTTGAGTCAGATAAACATTTTTATCTTCATCAGAAGCATCATCAGCGGGCTGGTCACCTAGCGGTGCATCAAGCACATAGAGCTTCTTGCAAGCAGTGAGGAGAATCCTCAGGTTAAGTGCCCAGTTGGTAAAGTTTCTACCATTGTTCGCTAGCTTTTCTTTCTCCATGAACATATTGAAATTGAAGGTAGGTGCAGCCATGATCTACAACATATTTGCAAAGACTATTTAGACTAAGTTTATGATAAATTAAGTTCAAGTTAATTCAAAAAATTATCCCATGAACTCCCACTCAAAAACAACATCCCTCTTAGTCGTTTTGGTGATTACACAAACCAAATTCACTACACCAAAACCGATCATCATGTGAGATGATGTAGCTGCAAAGGCGAACATCGACATGTTCATCATATCATCCATATGACTTATGCTTTACCTTTCGGTTTGTGTTCCGACGCCATGTCTGTACATGCTAGGCTCGCCAAGTAGAACCATTGTATTGCGTGTGTTTCAAGGCCATGTCTGTACATGCTAGGTTTGAAAACACCCGTTGTATGCGAATGTAGAGTCTATCACACCCGATCATCACGTGGTGTCTCGAAACGACGAACTTTCTTAACGGTGCATACTAAGGAAGAACACATTATTATCTTGATATTAATTGAGAGGGATCATCTTATAATGCTACCGTCGCGGTCTAAGCAAAATAAGATGCATAAAAGGATTAACATCACATGCATGGATAATGTGATATGATATGGTCCTTCTTGCACTTGATCTCCATCTTGTGCATCATGGTATGATCTTCATCATCCCACCGGCGTGGCACCAAGGTCCATGGCACCTCCATCTTGATTGTCCATCAAATTACAACCTATCACATGGATATGATATACAACACGCAGGCCATAAATAATAAGTCAACCATATGGCTCCTGCCGGTATGTCAATAACTTACAAAATGGATCATCTCATACATCAAATTTGTAACATTGACCATATCACATCACATTCCCTGCAAAAAAAAGTTAGACGTCTCTAATTTATTTTTGCATATTTTACGTGGCTTGGGCTTACGAAGATAGAACCGTTCATACCTACGAACATAAACCACAACGTTGATAAAACATATTTTTAACAACCCGTTGTAGATTAGGTCCTAACTATAGTGAGAGAGACAGACACCCGCCAGCCACTTATGCAATACAAGTTGCATGTCAGTCGTGGAACAAGTCTCATGTACGCGGACATGTAAGGTTAGTCCAGGCAGCTTCATCCCACTATGCCACTCGGATCCAAAATACAAAAGGAGGCAAAACCATGATCATCAACGCCCACATCCATATGTGTTCTACTCGTACAAACCATCTACGCATAGACGAGGCTCTGATACCACTGAAGGGTTCGTAGCAAGGAAAACAAAAAAAATCCTACGCATAAACAACCAACAAGCCAAGATCTAATCTAGGAGATGTAAGCAACGAGTAGGATGTCATAGAAGAACTCACCCTCGAAGACTTAAAACGTTACGAGATCAAATTTCGTGGATGATGTAGTGGTTCACTTGCCGATCTCAAGATCGCGATGATGTACGCTGAGCGTCTCCGTGCTCGGTCACACGTACAGCTTGATGACGACCTCCGTTCCCTCGATCCAGCGGGGCAGCGGAAGTAGAGGATCCCCGGAAATCCAGCAGCACAACAACGTGATGCGGTGAAGAATCCCACGGTCAGGGCTTCGCCAAGCGGAAGACCGTGGTATGGAGCAGCGGGTGGAGAGGAAGGGAGGTGAGGCAAGTATATGGGAGGGGAAGCCCTCACCCTCCTTTTATAGGGGAGGAGTGGGCAGCCCAAGAGGGGGGGTGCGACCAACTCATGGTGCCTCCACCTCTTCCCCTCTTGATGTGAGTGGAAGCCACACTCACACCCACCCATGCTCCCTTAATTTTCCACTTGGAAAATCCAAAGGTTTTCTTTAATAAATAAATAAAACTTTTCTATTTATTTATTTAATATTTGCTAATCCTATTAACAAACATTTGCACATTGCACCTCGAATCATTTGTTAATTCTATTAACAACCATCCGACAAAAACCCCTTGAACTATTTCAATTTTACCCGAAACAATTTCGGTGCTGTCCAAAACATTCTTCAATATTCCTTATCCTCTCAAAATGCATCATCAAACCTTAAGTGTGTCACCCTACGGTTCGCGAATAATACATACATGATTGAGACACCTCTCCGATCAATAATCAACAGCGGGATCTGGAGATCCGTGATGACTCCTATATATTCAACGATGAATCTTGTGATCGTGTGAACCATCAACGTCGTAGCTAATTCCCTTTGTCTCGCGATATTTTACTTGTCCGAGATCCGATCATCGGTATCAACCATATCTTGTTCGATCTCGTTTCCGACAAGTACTCTTTTACTCGTTCTGTGATATGAAATTCTTGTGACCTAGTCACGTGCTTGCAAGCGGTGTCAATGTGATATCACCGAGAGGGCCCAGAGTATATCTCTCCGTCATTTTGGATGGACAAATCCCATTCTTGATCCATGAGCCTCAACTAATACTTTCCGAATACCTAACACCACCTTTATATTCACCCTGTTACGGTGTGACGTTTGATGTCATTAAAGTATTCTTTCGGTATTAGTGATTGACATGATCTCATGGTCTAAGGAAGAAGATTACTTCGAATGCAAGATATAACAATATAAAATAAATGACTTGATCGTATTGTTATACTTAGTTTGGGCCTGCAAAATTTTCGCCACGCGACTAAGCACTTTCCACCATGAAGCTCTTCAGTGCCGGCCCAGAAGAACGAGCGACACCCCTTGTCAATGCGGTCAATTAGATGATGGGTAGGCCGCGCCCGGATCATGCTGTTGATCAGGATCAACCGACTAGGCCTGGTGATTAGCCCGCGAGCCCAACCAGGCATGAATTTCAGCGTGCGATCGATGACCGGCTGCCACTCGGAGCGCGTGAGTTGCTTGATAGAGAGCTGGAGCCCAAGGTACTTACAGGGAAAAGTGTCCATCCTCCATGGGAGTGCAGCTTCCACCCTAGCAGCATCCCCGTCCTCTTCCCGGATCATGATAGCGGAAGATTTCTGGAAATTTATACACAAACCGGAAGCCTCTCCAAACATCCACAGGGCCGCTGTCAAGAACCAAAGAGCGCAAGACGAAGGTTTGATGAAGATGACCACGTCATCGGCATATATGGAGATCCTCTGGACCGGGGTACACCCGTTCATGCTGCTCAGGACCCCATCCTGTTGCACCTTGATGACTAGAGCCGAGAGCACGTCCATTGCAATAAAGAACATGAGAGGTGATAGCGGGTCAGCTTGACGCAATCCTCTAGCATGGGTGAATTTTCTCCCCTGGCATCTGTTAACAATGACACATGAGCTAGCAGAGTTCAGAAGCGTCGTGATCCAGGCGCACCAAGTCTCCGAGAAACCCTTGGCACGCAACACCTCCAGGAGGAAGGGCCAGGACAAGGAGTCAAACATGTGCGAGATATCAAGCTTCACAAGCACGCCTTTGGCCTCTCTCCGATGCAGGTTCCGCGCCACTTGTCGCACGAGCATGAAGTTTTCGTGGATGCTGCGTCCCTTGATGAAAGTCGATTGGTTGGAGTGCACCAGCTCCGGCATACGACGGCTGAGGTGCGTCGCCAGCAGTTTGGAGGAAATATTGGGGACGCTGTGGACCAGGCTGACAGGCCAAAAATCCCGAATCTCACAAGCGTCCGGTTTCTTAGGAATGAGAGTTATACACGCCTGGTTTAGCCTGCCAAAACCATGCCGGTTATCTAGGAATAATTTCGACAGCGCTGCCAACAGACCATCCTTGATCGTGGCCCATGCCTTCTGGAAGAATAACCCGATGAACCCATCCAGGCCTGGCGCGCGATCTCTAGGCATCATCTTGACCACTTCCCATATTTCATCTTTCGTGAAGATCAGGTCTTGATCCGACAGGTCCAGGGGCACTAGATTAAGGAAATCCAAATAAATCGAGTGCTCCCTGGCTGTCGCCGATCCCAGCAGTCCCTTATACGCCTCGAAGGAAGCATCTTACTTTCCCAATTGATTAGTGATCGTGCGCCCCTGATAGTTAATCGCACGGATATAGTTCTTTTCCTTCCGCCCATTGGCAATCACCTGGAATAATTTGGAATTTGAGTCTCCGTCCGCCAGCCAGCGCACACGGGACCTCTGTCGGGCGATCGTCCTCTCAAGCGAGCCCAACCCCAGCAACGTCTTTTCATCTCCTAGCGAAGCCACACTTCTTGCAGGCCTCCTATCCATGGCGCTGTCAAAGAGTATAATAACATACGTGGCGATGTCAATCAATAATTTGATGTTTCCCACATTCTTCTGGCCCCACAAAGATAGGGATCACGCCACATTACTCAAAAGCACATCCAAACGCTCGAAGGGCTCGGTAATCTCAGAATCACAGGTCCAAGCATCCTTGACCGCCGCCTCAAAGCCCTCTATCCTAGTCCAGGACAATTCAAATCGGAATCGTCGATGGGCCAGGGGGATTTCCTCAAGCGAAAGGTGAAGCGGGCAATGATCCGAGAACGCAGTGGATAGGGTCTGGAGCATGCAATTGGGGTGCAGCAGATCCCAATCAATAGACATGAAAGTCCAATAGGGTGTCAGGAAGAGGTCTTTTGGCGCTCCCGATCTTGGAAGCGCGGCGACAGCGGAATAGAGGCGAGATCGTGAAAAAGGGTTCTGTTCTCAAGGGTTTCGGGACGAGAGGTAAATATAGGCCGAAGGGGGGCCAGGGGGTGGCCCCAGGGGTCCAGACGGCCACCTAGCCCCCCCTGTGGCCGCGCCACCAGGGCGCCTGGAGCCCTGGTGGCCCCTCTCGCTCTTCTTCGGGGCTTTAGAAGTTTCCCGTACGCTGATTTTTTATTGGATTTTTCTGGAATTTTTGGAGCACTTTTAATAAGGGGGAAACGTGAAATAAAAAGACAGTAGAAAACAGGAACTGGCACGGTGGTGCACTGAGTTAATAAGTTAGTACAAATATGATCAAAATTGTATGAAAGTGTATCAAAAGCATAGAAATATCACCCAAAACATGCATGGAGCAAGCAGAAATTATAGATACGTTTGGCACGTATCAATATCCCCAAGCTTAATTCCTTCTCGTCCTCGAGTAGGTAAATGATAACAAGCATAATTTCTGTGGTGACATGCTACCAACCATATAAGAACCTTTTAAGTAAAGCAATCAGGGCATGCAATTCAATTCAAGTCATAACAAGCAAGAGTCTATATTAGCATTGAAACAAGCAACATAAGAACATAAAGGTGCAAGAGCTCTCGCTGTCCGTGACTCGAATGTCTCCAAATGGTGTTTGCGTGCAAGAAGTGGGGGATGGGAATACGAGAGAGAAAATATTAATTTGTTGAGAACTCAATCTACTAAAGTTTCACACTTAGTCTTCTTTGGAATCTTATCTTGACTCGTCCCCGGACAACTAGCCAGGTACAATCCAAACTGATCCACTCCCTTTCGATATTTTGAGAACTCATGCAATGGATGAGCATAAGTAAGAAAATTGACACTTAGGATGGCAAAGAAAGAGATGGCGGAGGAGGAAGACAAAAAAGGTGTGAAACTCTCACATCAATGAGGACAATCATAGGCGAGAGAAAGCAAAATGATAGATATGATGTGAGGAGTAGGGATTGCCATGCAACGGATGCACATATGAGCTATGAAAAGCTCTCCAATGAAACTAGTGGGGGTGCATCCAACTTGCTTGCTCAAGAAGACCTATAGCTCATTTGAGGAGGCTCATCATTGGAATATACAAGCCAAGTTCTATAGTGTGAAGGTCCCCACATAGCTATATGCATATATGATCATCTCTATGGAGTACAAGATACAAGAGGGACTACGAGTTTGGATCTCTCAAAATGAATAACAGTGCTGCCCCTTATTTCTTTTTATTTTCTTTTTTCTCTTTTTTCTATTTTTTGTATTTTTTGGTGGCTTCAATGGCTCTTTGTATTTAACTCTCATTTGTCCTCTTTGGGATCTTTTAAATTTGTCCTCTTTGGGATATTTTCCTCACTTAGTGGCAACACTCTATTTTACAAGGAGTATAGAAGATCTTTCACACTTTACAAAAGTACTCAACATAAAGAAGATGTAGCTATAATGATGTATGAAAATGTATGCCTCTGCCAGTGTAGCAGGAACATGTATGACATGAAGATCAAGTCATGATAAGGTGGATGTTGCATGGCAATATATCTCTGAAAGGCTATGGAAATGCCTTGATAGGTAGGTATGGTGGTTGTTTTGAGGAAAGATATAAGGAGGTTTATGATGACAGAGCGTATCATGCCAAGGGTTTGGATGCACCGGCGAGGTTGTCGGGGGGATGGATCAGGCCCATAGACCCGGCATTAGAAACCTCTGGGCCGACTTACATATGAAGGCCCGCAAAGGAAGACCCGGCCAGGAGGTGACGTGCCAAGCGTCAAGATTGAAGCCCTAGAAGGAATTCGACTTACCTTGTATAGCACGTAGCCAATTTGTAAAGTAGAATAGAACTCCACATCGTGTAGGAGTCGGACTCTAGGAATCCTGGGACCCGACACCTTTATAAGCCGAGGTCCACGGGAGCCAGAGCCAGAACTTATCTGAAGCCAGGACTAGACAACTCGCGCTATAACCTAGATCTCCACGAGACTAAGGTTGCGAAACATCATCACTGTAATCGATACGAACGGCTCTTCCTATTGAGGAGTCGATCCCACAATAGTCAAAAAGAAGGAGTAGGTCTTTACCGCACCGACGAGGCCGAACCTGGGTAAATTGCCGAGTCCCGTGTCTATGTCGACTCTCTCCTCGAATTCGCCTCGCAGCAAAGGTCCCATGATAAGTCCGACTCTACGGACATCTACCGTGACTTTCGCACGACAGAGGTAGATGCCAACTCTCGGAGTGAGAAGAGGGCAATGCACGGTACCGAAGAGGCTAGCAAATATGGGAAGGTGGAAGTGTCAGCTTTCAATACTTACATTAGTCTGAAGAACTCATGCACTTATTATTTGTAACTCTCAATATAATCAGGAGGTTCACAAAGAGAAAAGTACCCCGAGGAGGGCCATAAATAAACAATTTCACTCTACTGGAAATAAAGATTTTCTTTAAGGGCTACTGTTTCTCAAGACCGCCAAAAAGTTTTTGCAAAAAAAAGCTAGCGCAAGACTTGGAAAACTGTGGAAAGGCAAAACGTGGCAGAATCTGTGAAAAACAGACAGACAAGGAGTAAATAAGTTTGTTGGGGTACTTCTGCAACTCAAATCAAAATACTCAGAACAAACGCCCGAAAGCTAATTGTATAGAGCAAGTTGTCAAAACAATTCAGATCAAAAATATGATCTTGTGATTTATCGTGAATTTTTCCGTCCAAGGACATAATCTGTTTTCTGGACGACATGTCACAACTTTTGAACTTTCTTGCAATCGGCGGCTAAACTTGGCACAAATCTTGAAAATAAAGATACAATGATGTTGCTATAGTAGTAATAATCATCAAGACCACTAAAAAAATAAGTAAAAACATCTTGGGTTGCCTCCCAACAATCGCTTTCTTTTACGCCTTTAAGATAGGCAAGAAGCGAAAAGATAAATCAAGTTGTATCAATTGAACTATCATCAAATTCATCACAAAGCTCATCAATTGTACAACTAGTTTTAAGAGGTCTTTAAAATAAAGTTATAATGAAGATACTTCTAGGGATAAAACCAAAAGGATAAAAATCAATTGGAGTTCCATTTATAAATCTATCCAAGAGAGGTATTTCTTCCAAAGTTTTCACAGTTTCAACTCCCTTGGCAATAAGTGGATTATTTTTGGGTCAAGGAACCTTAGGGACATAAGTGAACTTAGTTTCCTTCTTTTCCGGAGTTTCTACCTTTTTGGGTTTGATTGAGGAGAAAGTAGTTCCTAAAGTGTCAATGATTTCCTCAATCTTATCTATCCTAGAAGGATCCAAATCATGGGATTTGATGGTCTCCAAAGTTTTGATAATTTTATGCATGGAGCTATCAAATCTATTCAAATTCCCTTGAATCTTACGATCCAACTCATTTATCTTATTGATGCTTGGTATTTCTAACTCTATCTTTTCAAGTTTTTTCATAATATGAACTAGAGTGATATCCTCTTGAATGCTAGCAATAGGGAGATTTCCAACAAGATTTCAATAACATTAAGAGATTCCCAAACTGGGGCCTCTAGGAAATTCGCATTGATAGCAGTATCTAGAATGTACCTATTCCAAGGAGTAATTCCAACATAAAAATTTCGAAGAAGGATAGTAGTGGATTGCTTCTTGGTGGCTCTTTTCTGATAATCATTAATTCTATACCAAGCATTTTTTAAACGTTCACCACCTATTTGTTTAAAGGTGAGCACTTCTGTCTCAACAAAGTCAAAATGACCAGACATAATGACAACTACTAGCAAGGTAAACAATATTTTTTTGTAATTTTTGATAAAGGAAACAAAGATAAAAACTGAAAGGTAAACTAACAAAACTAAAAAGCAAAGATAAAAGATAGCGTGAGACTCCCCTATCTTGAAGAGTGGAGTCCCCGGCAACGGCGCCAGAAATTTGCTTGATACGCGAGAGATGATAACGGCTTCTCGCCCTTCGTTGGTTACCCCAAGTGGAAGGTGAGTTGTAGCGTAGCAGCAAGTTTCCCTTAGCAAAGATACCAAAGTTTTAAGATCGTCTTCCGTAGGACTCCGATAACTACAAGTAGGTGGCAAGGAAACAATGGCACCGTTTTAAGACAAAAGTTGCTTTCTTGACCTGGACATGCACACAAATACAAATAACTTTGCTCCCAACGAAGTTCAGAGAGGTTGTCAATTTCTCCGGCCTTTCTGTTTACAAAGGATCAACACAACAGATAATAGTAGTGATAATTGCAACTACAAAGTAAAAGAAAAAAGTAAATTGAGGGTGTAAACACTGGTGGAAATATGGACCGGGGTCCCATGATGTTAACTAGTGATGTCTCTCTCCCAAAAGACGATAAACAGCTATGCAAGGTAAAAAAAATTACAGCTGAGCAATTGACAGGATTAAAACGCACCACAATGCTAACTATGCTACAAAATAAAGGAATAGGCTCAAAAGCATGGGCACTACGCCAAGATAAATAGACCGAAATCCATATGCATCTACTACTAATCATCCACCTTGAGATATCTATCTAGAACATCTCGCTGGTATTAAGTTGCGAGTCCCACCCAAAGTGTAAACCCAAAGCAACAGACAACTGCATTAAAAGAACTTTGTGTAAAGTAAAGAACCTTGCAACCGCGGTTACAAGCACCGTTGTTTTCCCCCTTGTGGAAACATCACATCCCCTAGACTCATGTTTCTATCACTCAAGCTAGTCATCGGGGGGCATGAACCCACAATCAAGCATAACAATCCCTCTTGGAGTCACTACCTACTACTTGTCCAAAGCAATAAACAACAACGGAGAACATGCAAGAATTACTCAAGAACAAAAATATAAAACAGAAGAACCAAATATATTACTCATCACAATCTGAACATAGTCTCATAATCCATCAGATCCCAGCAAACTCAACATAGCAACAACAGAAAGAATTACATATTCACAAGGTCTAATCCATGAAGAACAAAGAGGGGGAGAGAACATCACATAGCTACTGTTGAGGTTGGAGTTGCTTTTGTCGGCAGCATTGGGAATGAGGTTGAAATCACCGATCGCTAGCTACGCTCCCGGACATAGCTCATGACGGGCCGCCAGCTCATCAAGAAATGCTAGCTTGGCCCCATCCTCTTGCGGCCCATATACCGCGGACATCACCAACCCCGATCCATTCCCATGAGAGGCACAACATAGCCCGTTAAGAATTTTTTTTCCAACACAAGGTTGGAAATCGAGACCGCCATGGAGTCCGAAGTGGCCCTCATGGGTGGCCGACACAGGGAAATAAGCAAAGTCGTCGAAAGACGGACCAAAACATTGCAAGATGGTATAGCGATCAACCATCTCTAACTTGGACTCCAAAATACAAAAGATGGACGCCCACATCGATCCCACAATCTCCCTAAGAGTCTTCCATCTCCTTGGGCTATTAAGCCCCCGCACATTCCAACACACCAGCTCCATGGATGAAGCATCCATAAGAGAGTATGCTCCATATGCATCCATCACCGAGGCTCAAGCCTCCATCCCTACGCACGCCAGAGGTAGATCAATTGGGATCACTTTCCTGAAAATGGCCGCAATGGCCTTGAGGTGCGGTTCCTTCAGGGGCGATTGGAAGAGCTCCCTAAGATGGGAGAGGGATCCTTCCGCCACCGCTAGATCACCATGGTCGATATCCAGTGCTTTGAGGAGAGCCGTTTCAGCCGCCATGGCCCTAGAATTATGCGTTCCGGAAAGACAGCCTGCCCTAGTTTGGCGCAGCGGCGTGAATGGGTCTTGGCCGGCACGCACCCCTTTAACCACCTCAATCTCCTTGAGAAGCGCGCGGGGGGGGGGGGGAGCTTCTTCCGTAGGCCAGCACAATATGATCTTAAGTTGCCCATAGCAAGCGATTCCTTAACCGTGAGGCGAGCCGGATCCACAATCATCGACAGAGTCAGGGACGTGGCCTAATCTCCACCACTGCATGGCTGTGTCCCGTCCATACGCACGGTTGGGCTGGTATTACCCTGGGCGAGAATTTCCGCAACTGGCGCCCACCCGGCCGCCATGTGTGGCACCATCTGCAGAACGACCCCGCCAGATCACCCTCTACGGCCACGTTATCAGAGCCATCCATGGGCCCCTCATCCGTCCGTTCCAGCAGACACACACCATTAGGTGTGGCTGTGTCAGCAGCCTGCACAGACGATGCATCCAAGGCCGTTGTCTCCAGTCCAACTGGGGAAGGCGCCAAAGGAACGTGCCCCAAAACTACATCCACCTCGGGATCCAAAGCAGACAGCAAGACGGGGGAGGGATCCGATGATGTCTCTGTCCGGGAGGGGACGACCTCAGCAGCGTCAGCCGGCGCAGCCAGGTCGGAGCAAGTGGGGGCCGCCACTTGAATCATCGCGGGCCCCTCCCGGGCCAGCTGGGTTGCCGGGGCATCGAGGGAGGGAGCCGCCACGCCCAAGGGTGGGGAAGGCGCCAGCGGGTTTGAAATTTGAATCGCCGACAACCGCTCCTGGTTCTGGCCTTGGAGTCGTTCCCTCAAAGGCTGAGCACCTGGCGCCAAAGTGGGAGCTTTGTCAGGAATCAACTTAGCCCCTTGTCCTCGCGCGGCCCCACCTGGCCGGCCTGCGCCAACGGCGGCAACCTCCATCGGGAGGGCCCAAGCCGCCCCACGAGCACATGGCACCCGAGCTCGGAGAGCTCCCAGGCATGCCACTATGGTCACTGCCATCGGAGCTGGGGGCGTCCCCAGTTCTCCAGGGGGTGAAGTTGCGCAGCTGGCCCACATGAACCAGTGTGTCATAGGTTAGGACGCGTAGCTCCGACGGCCTCCTAGCCTGGGGCACATCATTCTCCGATGGCTCCGACACCCAAATCGTCCGTCCATCAGGGATGTCCTCCAAATCCGCGCACCAAGCCTGAAGCTTGAAGAGGGAGAGATCGTCCCGGCTAGCCATCTCCGGCGCGAGTCGGACCACCGCGCAGGAGGTGCCCAGGATACTCTCCGCCGTCTCGCGGCTCCAGGCGTGCGACGGTATTCCCTCGATCATGAGATCCACCTGAGTCCTGAGCACCCTGAAGGTCATCTGCGCCTGCCGTAACCAGGGCTTGAAAAAGATCTTGACGCCAGCGTGATCCATGGAGTTGGCCGAAAGAACCTGGTTGTGGAGAGCAGCGTTGTGATCTCTCGGTGAGAGCAGCGTTGTGATCTCTGCACATGTCGGCTACAATCTGGCGGACCTTCTCACTGACAGCAAAAATATTATCTTGCTGAATTCTCCTCGATTCAGCTACTGCAGAGAGATTGTACATGAAGAATTTTCTCGACTCAGCGTCTTCAGTCTCTTCTTGAAGTTGATTTGTATAAAAAGCTTCTTGCCGACGATCCTTTCGGTCTTAGGTTCAATACTTGTCCCAGCGGAGCATGTATCTATTTACTCGCTCTTGAATATCCTTCGGAACAAAGTCCTCGGGAGTCACATGCTTGGGAGAGGTGGCCATCTTCAGAAGAATACTTGTAATCTCAACAGCATCCCACTCGGATCGATTGGAGGAATTTCCTTTGTTTGAGCTCTCTTCATGTTCACGAAGGCCCGACACAATAGGTACAGTGGGGGCAGCGGGTGCCGGAGCAGGACGAGGAATTGCGGTAGCCTGGGGCTTCAACCTTGCTTCCTTGGCTTTTGTCTCGGCCTCCTTGGTGGCCTTGGCAGTAGCAACAGGTTATGGTACGACACTTGGGGACGCAGACTTCTCCTTCGAGGCACCAGCAGCCTCTACTTTTTTGTTCGCAGCACTAGCGGCTGCAAACTTTTCCTTCGTGATGGTGGGAGTCACAACCTTCTCGGTGGCACTAGGGGCCATGTCTTTTTCTTCCGCTGCACTGGGGGAAGACTTTTTCTCGACATGAAGTCGACACTTGTCAGACACCAAGTGCAATATGCCTAATTTCTTGGCAACTGTAGCTTTCTTTTCCTCAGGCTGGCCATAAAAATTCATTAGTTTAGCCTTCTCCAAATCTTTGGCCTCGAGTTCCTTTTGCTCGGCCAATCTTGCCTTCCTCTTACTCAGAGGTTCTTTGTCCTCGTTCACAGCAGCTTGCTTGCCCTTGGTTTTAGCAAAGGTTTTTGTTGGCCGAGGGTTTACTAGGGCAGCAGATGCAAGGGGCGGATCTGTGACTAGATTGGTCATGTCAATAGTTCTTAGAGGAGTTGTTGCAGCTGGCTCCTAGATCCTTACGCCCTTGTGCCCAGGTTTCTTCTTTGGTGCAGGAGGATGATGATCAGCTTCGACATCTGCCTCTGTACCTTGATCATGTTGCTCGGTACTAGTTTCCTCTTCATCATCGGATGTTGCTTCTGGAGGAGAAACAACATCAGCCCTTTTCTGTAGCTTGGCAGACTTCTTGCCATCCTTCGGTTTGGTGCTGGGACCAACATATTCGGCAACTCCTTCATTGCCAGCAGCAGCAACAACTTTTCTGGCCTTGTCCTGGTTCCTCTTTTCTGCTTGTGCAGCCCGAGCATCAACTATCTCTTTGAAGTCTTCAGCCGTTTTTAGAGTGGACGGGTGAGCATTGGGAGGTGGACGAGGTCTTGCAGCTTTGGTCCACTTTGGCTTGATGGCAGTGACATCTTTCCACAGATTTTTCAGTGCAAACAGCATCTCCCAATGAGGTATAATTTGTTTGTACTCATACCATCGAAAGGCTTGTAACCTCCTGATTTCCTGCAATCTGTTATCTCTCGTATTTGAATCTTCGACGGAGTTCTCTAGAGTTCTGAGCTTTTTCTCGATGATCAGCTCCTCAGACAACCCTTCAGAGTTATTGGTGATTTTTGTACGACCTCCAACACGCTTGGGTTGCTTGACGTTTCTAGCGTTATCAGCCATTTTCCTGCGAAAAAGAGAGGTACGAGATATGAACATGTACCAGACATTTTCGAAGAAAATCATTTTTGAGCGCAGTAAACATATAGAGGGATTTATCTTTGAGGTAGATTTTCATACGAGTGCTAAGCTAGATTTCCATCGGGTGCAAGCCTAACGAAGAACTTGTATGAATAAAATGCTCAAGGGGTAAATTCATCGATATGAATTTGAGAGATTTTCCTTAGTTATAAATTCCAACGGGCGAGGGATTTCTTACCTTGGTCAGATGGGAATTCGAGTGGAAATGCTAGAAACCGATTTCCCAAAGTGCAAAGGTCCAAATGGATCAAATAGACCTAATAAAATAAAACAAAATCAAGAACAAATCTGATCTTGATGAACGGAACAGAGGGGAATCGAGTTCAGTGCCTCACATACCCTATCTCGGTGATGTGCGACGGCTATGGCGGCGCGGATGAAGATCTGCGTTGACGGGAATGCCTCCGGCGACTTCCTTCCGACAGCGAAGCGGCGACGGAATCGACGGCGACGGAATCGAAACGGCGGCGCGCAAGAACTCGGGGGCGAGAGCAAGAGAGACGAAGTCAAGGGAATGTGAGGTCTATGATGGTGGGGTGGATCGGTATTTATAAGGGCATGACTGACATAATTGTCAAATCCGATCCAATGGCGCCGATCTTGCGTCGCTCCGAATTCAACGGACGGATTTTGTGGTGGAAATCGCGGGAAACTCCCAACGAACCGAAGGAAAGTTTCTCCACGTCCGAGAACAAACTCATCGAACATTGAGTGAAAAACTAGATAAAGGTTTGACAGATTTTCCTTTGAAATCAATGAAATTCGAAGGAAATCTAATCGAGTACAAATATCTATGTTCACGAGAGAAAAGCATAGAGAGGTTAGGGATAGAATAGAGGAAAAAACAGGGTCCAATACTTAATCAATCCGAGGGAAAAACAAACGAGAGAGAACTCGGAATGATAAGTCTATAGGGCAAACACCAAACGAACGAAAATAAAAGAAACGAAAAGAAACACGAACATGTACTGGCGAGAGTAAAGTGATGCAAATAAGTATACACATATAATACAGAGTATAGATAGGTTTCATCTTACTGCACGTTGCGTGAGTCCAATATGTTTAACTCACACCTTAGTGCACAGAACCTTTTCTCATCCAGGGGCTTCGTAAAGATATCAGCCAATTGATCTTCGGTACGGACATGGCTGATAACAATATCTTCTCGCTCAACGTAATCTCAAAAAAAATGATGACGAATATCAATATGCTTCGTTCGAGAGTGTTGCACATGATTATGAGCAATTTAGATAGCACTCTCATTGTCACATAGCAGAGGAATTTTCTTCACAAGAATACCATAATCTTTCAGCATTTGCTTAAGCCACAGAATTTGAGTGCAGCATGAACCAGAAGCAATGTACTCGGCTTCAGCCGTAGAAATTGATACATAATTTTGTTTCTTCGAGGCCCAACAGACAAGAGATCTGCCGAGAAAATGACATGTGCCTGAGGTAGATTTACGGTCGACACGATCACCAGCTCAGTCAGAATCAGAATATCCAACGAGATCAAACTGAGCACCTTTGGGATACCAAAGTCCCAAGGTAGGTAGGTGCAAGATATCGAAGAATTCGCTTGACAGCAATATGATGTGATTCTGTCGGATTTCCCTGAAAATGATCACACATACAAACTGATAGCATAATTTCAGAGCTATATGTACAAAGGTAAAGGAGCGAACCAATCATCGAGTGATATTTCTTCTGGTCGAAAGGTTTGCCCTTCTCATATGCATCTAAGTGCATGTTCGTAGGCATTGGTGTCTTGATAGTTTTGCAATTAACGAGATCAAACTTCTTCAGGAAATCCCTGAGATACTTCTCTTGTGAGATGAATGTCCCATTCTTCTGTTGACGGATTTGAAGTCCGAGAAAGAACTTCAATTCACCCATCATTGACATTTCGTATTACTTCGACATCATTCGATCAAATTCTTCGCTGATATAAGGGTTAGTACAACCAAAGATAATATCATCGACGTAAATTTGACAAAAAAAGATCATTTTTGTATGCACAAGTAAAAAGAGTAGGGTTAATTGTTCCTGGTTTGAAGCCCTTCTTCAGAAGAAAATCCTTGAGTGTCTCATACCAAGCACGAGATGCTTGCTTTAACCCATAGAGGGCCTTATGCAACCTTTACACCATATCTGGATTGTTCGGGTCTTCAAAACCTGGTGGCTGTATAACATACACTTCTTCCTCGATTTCACCGTTAAGAAATGCACTTTTGAAATCCATTTGATAAAGCAATATACCATTGAAATTTGCAAAATCAAGCATGACACGAATGGATTCGAGTCGAGCAACTGGAGCATAGGTCTCACCGAAATCAATACCTTCGATTTGGGTGTAACCTTGTACAACCAGTCGAGCTTTATTCCTTACCACAATACCATCTTCATCTTGCTTGTTGCGAAAAATCCACTATGTACCAATGATATTATGCTTCTTGGGATCAGGTCTTTCAACAAGGGACCATACTTTATTTCTCTCGAATTGATTAAGTTCTTCGAGCATGGTACTCATCCAGTCTGAGTCCTTCATGGCTTCATCAAATTTCGAAGGTTCTAGCATGGAGACAAAGGAGAAATTTCCACAGAAGTTAGCTAAACGAGTGCGAGAGCGAGTAGTTGGACGACCTGGTTGTCGAATTTCTTTGAGTATTGAGTCGACATTCACTCTTCTTCGAACTTGAGATAGTGCTACTTCAGTTGTTTGAGGCTCAGGTTCTCCTTCGGGATCAGCTTGACCTTCGAGATTGGCTTGTCCTTCGGTATCAGCTTGTCCTTCGGGTTCAGGTTGACCTTCCGGTTGTGTGTTTTCTTCGTTCATGGGTTCTTCTTCGTCCTGTTCATCGTTGTCTTCAGGATGTTGATCTTCAGCGCCTCAGGCTATGTGTGGGAACATTGGATCATCACCATCCATGTTGACTTGATGTGCATTTGCTTCGACAGGACGAATATCTCCAATAGCCATGGACCTGATTACTTCATCCAAAGGTGGTTTGAAAGGACGTGGATGTCGCCTAGAGGGGGGGGTGAATAGGCGTTTAGAATAATTACGGTTTCATCTTGAACAAATGCGGAATAAAACTTAACGTTTAATTTTCCAAGCAAGAAACCTAAATAAGCTAGGCTCAACTATGTGCACCAACAACTTATACTAAGCAAGATAAACAACTATGTGATAGAAAGATATATGACAAGAGCACTATGGCTATCACAAAGTAGGTGCACAAGTAAATAGGTTGTCTAGAAGAACAACCTATGGGACAAGCAATGTACAATAATATGAGCAAGCACAAGATAAACAATGTAATAAGCTTGCTCAAAGTAAAGGTAGAGATAACCGCAAGTGGAGCCGATGGAGACAAGGATTTGTTACCGAAGTTCCTTCTCTTGCGAAAAGTACGTCTCCGTTTGGAGAGGGTGAGGAGCACAATGCTCACACGAAGCCAACGAGGGCCACCCTATTTCTCCTCACGCTCTTACCAATGCAAGATGTCGTGAATCCACTATTAGGACACTTGAGGGCGGTCACCGAACCCGTACAAATGGCAACCCTTGGGGGCGGTCACCGAACCCGTACAAATGCTCGGGGCAATCTCCACAACCGAATTGGAGGCTCCCGTAGCGTCCCGAAGCTTTCCACCACAATGATTGAGCTCCGTAACAACAAGCCTCCAGGTGCCAACGCACCCACGAGGAACAAGCTCTAAAGTGCCAATGCACTCAACAGTAGCTATCTTCACAACTTCACTCACTACAAAGAATCCTCGGAGAGAACTCAAACCGATGCACCAAATGCAATGGCAAGAGCACACGAAGTGCTCAAGTCCCCAACTCTCAAATCCCACCAAAGCAACAAAAGCTATGGAGGAATATGAGAGGAAGAACAAGGAGAACACCAAGAACTCCAAGATCTAGATCCACAAGGTTCCCCTCACTTAGAGGAGAGATGGCTTGGTGGAGAATGTGGATCTAGACCTCCTCTCTCTTTTCCCTCAAAAAGGAGCAAGAATCATGGGAGGGGAAGAGAGTAAGAAAGCTCAAAGAGGTCAACAATGGGGGGAAGAACTTGCACAAAACCGGTGGAGACAAAGGAGGAAGAAGACCCCCTTTTATAGTCTCCCACGAATCCAGCCGTTGGAACCCGTTGGCATCCCACCAACCACGGTACTACCGCGCCGGGAGCGGTACTACCGCCCCACGGTACTACCGAAGCCCAGTGTTGTGCCCACTACCGCAAAGTCCAGTGGACTTACGGTAGTGAGTGCGGTACTTGCCCGCGGTACTACCGTGGCACGGTACTACCGCACTGGGAGCGGTACTACCGCCCCACGGTACTACCGGGGGCTAGTACCGTGCCCACTACCGCAAAGTCCAGTGGACTTACGGTAGTGAGTGCGGTACTCGCCCACGGTACTACCGTGGCGCGGTACTACCGCTCTAAGAGCGGTACTACCGCCCTGGCAGAACCAGGGAGCCCAGGCCACACAATAGATGAACTCCAAATGAAACAGGCAAACCCTGAACTGCCACAACTTCTGCAAATGAACTCCGATTAAGGAAAACTCAAGCTTGATGGAAAGCTAACGAATAGAGCTGCCTAATCACGACTGGAAATATTAGAAGTGGCAAGGGAGAAATGTCAAACAAATAGAGGTGTGAAACCTCTAACAGAGACGACCCGGCAAATCTCCCACATCGAAAAACATACGAGAAGACGCATATGAAATCCGTTTTCGATGAACAAGAGCTTGTCATGAAGAAGACCACAAGCTCCAAAACTCACACGGAGAAAAGCCAAACAAGAACCAATAAAGATGATGCCAAGGATGCAAAAGGTTTGAGCTCTCCACGAACGACTCAGCCTAGCCTATAACACGGTCTCCTAACTACTACAAAGAGACCGTTAAACTAGACACCTATCTAGTCAAACCTTTGTCTTGCGCATAATCCACTTGAGCTTGATGATGACGATCATGCCCGCCTCAAGTTGGAACATCTTCCTTGATTCCGCCGGCTCGATGAAGACTTGTAGAAAGCTCCCCCATACTCCATTATGGGTGAGCCTCTTTTAGGCACATCTTCACACGACCATTATCACCAAATGGTCGGCAAGCTCCAAGCATACGATATCTTCGTGATGCTCCTCTTGACCTTGCACACATCTACTTGACCAATCTTTGGATAGCTCCATGAAGAACACCTTGGTGAACACGTAATATTCATCTTACAACCTTGAAGCCACCATATGATCTTCAAGCGTTGCCTATGGACAAACCTTAAAGTATAACTCAAGGAAACCATTAGTCCATAAAGATTGTCATCAATTACCAAAACCAAACATAAGGGCACATGCCCTTTCATGGTTGATATGCGAGAGATGATAATTGCTTCTCGCCCTTCGTTGGTTACCCCAAGTGGAAGGTGATATGCAGCATAGCAGCAAGTTTCCCTTGGTGAGGACATCAAGGTTGAGTATCGACCAGTAGGACTCCGAAGATGATAAGTAGGTGGTGAAGCAAACAATGGCGTCGTTCACAACCGAGGTTGCTTACTTCACCCGGACCTGCACACAGACACTAATAACTTTGCTCCCAACGAAGTACAGAGATGTTGTCAATCTCTCCAGTCTTGTTGTTTACAAAGGATCAAACACAAGGGATAATGATAATGATAGCAACTGAAATTAAATACTAAAAAGTAAATGAATGTGTAAACAATAATGAGAATATGGACTGGGGTCCCGTGATGTTCACTAGTGATGTATGTCTCCCAAAAGACGATAAAACTTCTATGCGAGGTAAACAAATTACAAACGGGCAATTGACAGGATTATAATCGCACCGCAAAGCTAACTATGCTACAAAAGAAAGGAAGAGGCTCATAAACATGGGCAGTACGCCAAAATAAGTAGACCAAAATCCAACTACATCTACTACTAATCATCCACCTTGAGATATCTATCCAGAACATCTCGCTGGTATTAGGTTGCGAGCCCCACCCAAAGTGTAAACCCAAAGCAACAGACAACTGCATTAAAAAGAACTTTGTGTAAAGTAAACAATCCTTTCAACCGCGGTTACAAGCACCGTTGTTTTCCCCCTTCTGGCCAGAACACATCCCCTAGACTCATGTTTTTGTCACTCAAGCGTGTCATCAGGGGGCATGTACCCACAATCGAGCAGAACTTTCCCTCTTGGAGTCACTACCTACTACTTGGCCAAAGCAATAAACAGCAACGGAGAACATGCAAGAATTACTTAGGAACAAAAATATAAGAGATAAAAACCAAATATATTACTCTATCACAATCTGAACATAATCTCATAATCCATCAGATCCCATCAAACTCAGCATAACAACAGCAGAAGAATTACATATGTGCATCGATCATGTAGGGCAGCTCACGAGGTCTAAACAATGAAGAACACAGAAGGGAGGAGAATATCACATAGCTACTGATCACGGACCCATGGTCCAAGGTAGACTACTCACGGCACATCCGGGAAGAATCCATGGTGGAGGAGAAGCTCCCGGAGGTCGATCCTCCCTCCGGCAGGGTGTCGGGAAGGGTCCTGATGGTACTCCCGATCTTGGAAGTGCGGAGGCGGCGGAATAGAGGCGAGTTTGCGAAATAGGGTTCTGTATTCAGAGGTTTCCCGTGAAGGAGATTAAATAGGTGAAGGGGGGAAGCCAGGGGGGCACCAGGGGTCCAGGCGCCCCCCCCTGGCGTGGTCAGGCCCTTGGACACGCCAGGTGGCCGCCTGGGCACCTGGTGGTGGCCCTTGGCCCTCCTTCGGGGCTCGGGAAAGTTCCGGTACGCTGATTTTTTATCTGATTTTCTCGGATTTTTGGAGCACTTTTTAATATGGGTAAAAACTGAAATAGAAAAACAACAGAAAACAGGAACTGGCACTGGGGTGCACTGAGTTAGTAGGTTAGTCCAAATATGATCAAAAGTGTATGAAAGTGTATCTAGATCATAGCAATATCACACAGAACATGCATGGAACAAGCAGAAATTATTGATACGTTTGGAACGTATCAACATCCCCAAGCTTAATTCCTGTTCGTCCTCGAGTAGGTAAATGATAACAAGCATAATTTATGTGGTGACATGCTAGCAACCATATAAGAACTTTGAAAAGTAAAGCAATCAAGGTATGTGATTCAATTCAAGTCATAACATGCAAGAGTCTATATTAGCATTGAAAAAAGCAATGAAAGAACATTAGGTGCAAGAGCTCTCGCTGTCCGTGACTCAAACATATCCAAATGGTGTTTGCGTGCAAAAAGTTTCACACTTGATCTTCTTCGGAATCTTATCTTGACACGTCCCCAGACCACTAGCCAGGTACAAGTCAATTTGATCCACTTCTTTCCGATATTTTGAGCACTCATGCAATGGATGAGCATAAGCACGAGAGTTGACACTTAGGATGGCAAAGAGAGAATATGGTGGAGGAGGAAGAAAAAAATGGTGAGAAGGTCTCACATCAATGAGGACAATCATAGGCGAGAAGGCCAAATGATAGATCTGATGTGAGGAGTAGGGATTACCATGCAACGGATGCACATATGATCTGAAAAGCTCTCCGATGGAACTAGTGGGGGTGCATCTAACTTGCTCGCTTATGAAGACCTACAGCTCTTTCGAGGAGGCTCGTCCTTGGAATATGCAAGCCAAGTTCTATAGTGTGAAGGTCACCACATAGCTATATGCATGAATGATCATCTCTATGGAGTACAAGGATAAGAGGGAGTACTAGTGTGGATCTTTCAAAAGGATAGTAGTGTTGCCCCTTTCTCTCTTTTTATTTTCTTTTTTTCTATTTTTTTGTATTTTTTTGGTGGCCTCAATGGCTCTTTCTATTTAACTCTCATTTGTCCTCTTTGGGATCTTTTATTTTGTCCACTTTGGGATCTTTTCCTCACTAGTATAGAAGATCTTTCACACTTTACAAGGTACTGAAATCATAGAGAATATGTAGCTATCATGATGTATGCAATGTATATCGCTTCCCGTGTAGCAGGAACATGTATGACATGAAGATCAAGTCATGAAGAGGTGGATGTTGCATGGCAAAATATCTCGGAAAGGCTATGGAAATGCATTGATAGGTAGGTATGGTGGCTGTTTTGAGGAAAGATATAAGGAGGTTTGAAAGCTCAAGAATGATCAGAGGGGGAGGGGGTGAATGATCACTTCTAAAAATTCTAAGGAACTTAGAAGGAATTCATGCAAACTACGAAGGACTAAGAACATCTCGAAGGAAATACAGTATCGAAGGTAATGCATAGCTCGAAAGGATTAAGGGCGAAGGGAAACATCGAAGGCATACAGGCTACAAGAGAATACTTAATTTAAATGTATGAAGGAAAACGAGCCTGACACGACGATGTTTGGTAAACCAGTTCACACTCTGCAAAGTGCTACGTCTGGTTGGAGGGACTGGTGATTGAACACCTGGAGAAAAACTCTCTCTGTCCTATTCTCCACTACAACAAACTCCTCGAGCTTGTCCAGTTTTCACTCATGGTAGATGATTAAGGACATCTCCGAGACCTTTACAAACTTCCTTCAGCAGTGACAATTACTCTTCGACTGCTTGACAGGCGACGCCTAACCGTCTAGGAGACTTGCAGTTCTCCAAGATAAAAAGATCGGCTAATCTCGACCTAAGTCATAGTGAATTTCTCAACTCAGCTCAGACTTGGGATTTTGGTTTTCTCTCGATGAATCTCTCTTGGGATGCTCACAGACTTCTGCCTTAGAATCTTCAGTGGAGCAGCCAACCCGAAATGGCGGGTAGGTGCGGGGTATTTATAGTTGGCGATCCCGATGGGTAAAATGACTGAAGTGACCCGATGCAACCGCTTGACGCGTGTGCACAACGGTCGGATTCCAATCAATGCGCAACTTTACTTGAGGAACAAGTAAGCTGACTTACCGAACGAGTTCTCTCTCGAAGGCACGAAGTGCGATGACTTTGCCTTCGAGCTATTTACTCGACTCAGCAAGATTTCTCTCGGTAGGCTTTTGTGGGTTTAGGTTGAGCAGAGCAAATTCACTTCGACTAAGATCTCAACTAGCAAACCCCTCTTGATAGTACGGTTTTTCTTACGACTCAAGAAAGTAAAGAGAAACTAGTAAAAAGACTAAGTCTTCGACCAGCTTCAGCTTTCTCCTAGTTGCGCTTTTACTCGAGAGAGAGACTTTTTCTTCGACTACATTTTTAGGGGTCGTCTTCCTTCAAAGGGTTCGGTAGAAGACTGCGGCTCTGTTGCAGTGAGTTGTCCTTTGACCTTCTACTTGCAAACTCCATTCTTTCGGAACCTAAGTATCTGTTTATACTCGAAAAAAATATTAGTTCCACTTCTGCTTTGTCCAACAATGTCCAAAACCTTCGGGGGCAAAACTTGCTCTTACAATCTCCCCCTTTTTGGACGATTGTTGACAAAACAGGCATCGATAAATAATTGAAAAAGTTTTGAGTTTCGATGATAAACCAGTGCTAAGGTCGATGAAAATACTCCCCCTTGATATATGCACGGAAGATAAGTGTTTCCTGTGAAGTGCATATTTTGAAAAGTAGAGTCGAGGAAACAAAAACATCAATAATCTTAGCGAGAGAAATTGCATTCCAGATAATATCCAATGAGAAACATGCAATCTCCTCGAATGACCTGTGAACTTATGTGAAAGATAACTTCCTGCAAAAGGTTAAGTATCGCAAGCAGCAGATAGATATCTTACGAAAAAGAGTAGCAGTTCACAGTCCTACTTAGAGTTAGTTACAACCAGATCGAATATGAATCGAAAGTTTGTTGAAACTACTCAGAAAACCTCAAAGATCAAAAGTTTGTCGAATGAAAAGCAAAGCCCTTAACCCCGAAGGCAAACTAATTTCTTCGATGCCACTACATCTCCCCCTTTTTTTCACAACGTACAAAAAGTCGAGAGAATAGGGTCGAAAGAAATCCCTACTCGCTGTGGCGGATCCGGCGACGTCGAGAGGATTCGGCGAGCGTGGGAGCACGGCGAATTGGGAGAGCGCCTGGAGGAGTGATCTTCGTGCGGAAGGAGTGTTGATCTCCAGAAGATTCCAGCTGTGATTCCGGCGGGGTCCTGGGGCTTCGTGGGAGTGGAGTATAAACTCTCTCTGGACGTCGAGGGGCTTCATCTTTCTCGGACTCGGAGGAGAAGGTGTCCAAAGTGATGTGGTAATAGTCATCAACACTTAGGACATCTCTGTACTTCGGCAGCCGAGGGATATTGGGATCCGGGCGATCGACACGATCATCATTAGTCCAATTCCTAGTCAGATGGGGAGGATATTCTTCGAAGCCACATCGTTGAAGTTGACCGAGGGAATTGAACTTCCGCAGACCTTTCCAATCTCTTCGAAGACATTCACGCAACATCTGATTGTTGTTCATGGTCATATTGCGCAAATGATTAATCTCGTCCATCAAAGCTTGCTTCTGAATGAAATCTTGGTCGATGTGATGTTGAAGCATTTGCTGGGACCGAAGAGAAACTTCCATGTGATGCACTGGCTTGATAAACTTCGAGCGAACATTTCGCTCAGTCAAATGGGTGCGGATGCCAGTGTGCTCAGCATATGGATCGTTGGGTCGAGAAACAATCTGCAATACTTCCCTAACAGGTGGAGTGAAAATCTTTGGGAAAATTGACACGGGGAATGGCACGTCCCGAGAGTAATTGCAGATGGCCATCAGCCATGGTGCATATGGCTTGTGGGAATTGTGATCATCAGCACAAGACACCAAAGTTCTGAGGAAGTAGTCTTCAAAATCGAAAGGATGACCGTGGACTAACTTCAACAGAGCAAGTTGTACGTCATTGGGAATAGGAAAGTCATCGTGCACATCGAGCATTGGCATCAAAGTCTTCGAAAGAATATAAAACCATGCCTTTGCTTCAAAGACTAAGTGTCTTGGCTTCGGCTCGGCCGGGTAGGTATCTCCTACGACATCTGGATTCATTATCGTTGAAAATTCAGCAGGAGTTGGAGCAGGTAAGTCATGAAGCTTGTGTGGTAATCCTTCGAACCGAGGTAAATTGATGATGGCCAGAAATTGATCGATAGTCATATGGAATACTTGGCCTTGGATCATATAATCAAATTTCCACGTCTTCGAGTTCTCGGGATCACCAGTGACATAGAGCGTTGCATAAAATTGCTTGATAAGCTCGGGATTGTAGCCACAATCGAGAGCAAACATCTTGTGAGCATGAAGACCATCAATTGTCTCGGCAACATTCTCGAAACTTGAAGTGGAGTACACCGAAGGCATATCGAGGTATTGATGTTGGAACACTCTAGCCTTATTGTACAGCACACGAGTAAAATAGATGGCTTGCTCTTGGGTCCAAAACCGAAGAGAATATGCACTTCTGGGCTTCTCGTAGGGATTGGTCCCGAAGAAAAATGGCTTGTGCTCACGCCTTTTGAAGATGGGGCCTCCACGAGGAACATCTGAGCGGAACAGGGGCAGCATTTCTCTCGGATGAGCAGAATGGGGCATCTCATCAACAGGAAAAACTTCGTCAGCATTGTCTGACATCTGGTAAACTGGCTCAGCAGGGCGAGTAATGGAAGATGGAATGTTTACAATGTCCTGAGCTGGGTTGGCTGCAGGTGCATTTTCCTTGGCCTGTGCTTCGACGGCAACTCCTTCGTCGGTGTTAGCATTTTGTGCAGCCTCTTCATTTTCCATGGCCTCCAGATCTTCATCTAGTTGTGCAAAAGCATCAACCATTTCTTCGTTCGAGGAACTTGATGAGGAGGAGGAAGAACTGGCACTCGAACGGTCATCTCCAGAACTATTTCCTTCGACAGGATCTTGACGAGAAGAAACTGTTGTGATATCAACATCAGCGTCTTCTCCTTCATGCAGAGTCTGAGCAGAGGAGTAATCTTGCTGAGCAGAGGAAATGGGGACTTGAGTTTCTTGCTCGACATGAGAAGCTTGCTCGGTCTCTGCATGATCTTGGGTTTCGAGGGCAGGGGTGGTCGATGGAATGACGTGAGGTGGTGATGATGGGTTTGGAGGTGGTGACGAGGCTTTTGGTGGTGATGGTTGACGAGGTGGAGGTGTGGCTTGGCGAGGTGGAGGTGTGGCTTGGCGAGGTGGTGGAGTTTTCTCACGAGGAGGAGTTGGTTCCTTGGTGGGGGTTGGTGCAGATTCTTGTCGTGCTGATGCAGCAACGACCTCGGTAGACTTGGCCTTCTTTGCATCCTTTTCGATCTCTGGCATCCCACGCGCAGAGGTTGGGGCAGCAGACTTTCTCTTACGAGATTGTCTCTTGTACAGGGCATCATTGTGCTCTTTGCATACGGCCGACACAATTTGTCGAACCTTTTCATATACAGCGGTCAAATTTTCCTTCTGAGCCCTTCTGGAAGCTTCAGCGGTGGCAATCTTGGATTTGAAAAACTTACGGGACTCAATGTCCTCGGTTTCTTCTTGAAGTTGTCGGGAGTAAAAATTCACTTGCTCCTTGTCCTTGCGATCCTGGGTGATATATCCTTCCCAGCGAATCATGTATCGAGCAACATGCTCTTGGATTTCAGCAGGGACATCATCCTCGGCAGTGACTCTGCTCGGTGTGGTAGCCATCTTCCAGAGGATATGAGAAATATTAGCAGCATCCCAAGTAGCATGGGCAGCAGATTCTCCTTCGTTGGAACTCTCTTCATCGGCACGAGGGCCGGAAACAACTGGTGCAGCAGGAGCAGGTGCAGGAGCTGGAGTGGCTCGAGGAACTGGAACAGCTTGAGCTTTTTGCCTGGCCTCCTTGGCTTTCTTCTCGGCCTCCTTGGTGGCCTTGGCAGCAACAATGGGCCTGGTAACGGCACTAGTGGCCACAGCTTTATCTTTCGAGGCGCTTGGGACCTCTGCATTTTTATTCATGACTGTGGGAGTCACAATTTTCTCGGTGGCGCTGGGGGCCACAACCTTTTCTTTCGGTGCAAGAGGAATGTTGCCTTCAACAATTTGTCGTCGATACTTTTCACTGACCAAATGAAGAATGCCTAGATGTTGAGCAACCAGAGCCTTTTTATGCTCGGGCTGGCGGTGAAAGATCAGGAGCTTGGAATTTGTCAAGTCCTTTGCTTCTTGTTCTTTTTGCTTTGCCAGCCTTTCTCTACGTTGAACAAGAGTTTCTTCATCCTCAGAAACTTGAGCTTGCTTTCCCTTCGATTTAGCCGAAGGTTTTGGTTGGCGAGCTTGAACTAGAGGAGAAGATGAAATCGGCGGATCAGTGACCAAGTTGGTCAAGTCAATATTTGCTCGAGGAGCCTGTGAAGCTGGCTCCTGGATCCTAATGCCCTTACTGCTCGGCTTCTTTTTCAGAGGAATGTCCTCGACATCAGCCTCTGTACCAGGGTCTTGAGCATCTGAATTTACTTCTTCATCAGAGCTCGCATCAGGTGGCGAGACAATTACCACCTTTTTCTTTCGCTTGGCTGATTTCTTGCTAGCCTTCGATTTGGCACTTGGGCCAATATCTACGGTGCCCTCAGCAGCAGCAGCCTCCTTTTTAGCTTTGGCTTCTTTTCTCTTCAGTGCTCGTGCTTCCCGAGCATCAACCAGCTCCTGAAAATCGGCAGGAGTTTTCAGGGAGGATGGATGAGCATCAGCTGGAGGAGGTGGTCGATTATCTTTCGTCCACTTTGGCCTTAACGCTTTGACATCAGACCAAGGATTTTTCATAGCAAACAGCCTCTCCCAACGTGGCATAAGAGACTTGTATTCATACAAACGAAGCGCTTGAAGTCTTCGAATCTCTTGCAGATGGTTTTCTCTCGTACGTTCATCCTCAGAACCTTCAGGCGTTCTTAACTTATTTTCGACGATCAACTCTTCTGATAAACCTTCAGAGTTATTGGTGATTCTTGTTCGGCCTCCTACACGCTTGGGTGCTCTGACATTTCCTTCGATCCCAGACATTTTCCTGCGAAAAAGATAGGTACGAGGGAATATAGGAAAGTTGTGAACAAGTACCAGTGGTTTTCGAGGAAAATCATTTTGAGAGCAGTAAACTTATCGATAAGCAAGTCTTGCAGCGAGTTTTTCAAACAAGTGCTAGGCTAGATTTCCATTGGGTGCAAATCTAACGAAGAACTTGTATGAACGAATTGCACAACACAAGTTTATCGATACGTTTCTGAGGACATTGCTAAAGTGAGAGAATCTGAGGGATTTCTTACCTAGCGCAGATGGGAATCGACAGAAAACGCTAGAAAACTGATTTCCCAAGATTCAATGATCCAAACGGATCAAACATACCTAAGAAAAAGAGAGAAAATCAAGAACAAATCTGGATACAATGAACAGGAAAGATTGGAATCGTATCCAGAGACGCGCATACCCTAACTTGGTGATGTACGGCGACTACGGCGACGCGGAAGAAGTTCCTCGTCGACGGGGAGGTCTCCGGCGGCTTCCTTCCGGCAGCAAAGCGGCGAGGGAGTCGACGGCGACGAGCAGCACGGCGGCGCGCGAGAGAGAATTTCGGGAGCAGAGAGACGAAGTCGAGGAAATTGCGATGTCTGAGCCGGTGGCAGGGATCAGTATTTATAGGGAGGGGAGGTCTGACATAACTGTCAGATCTGATCCAACGGCGCAAATTTCGCGTCTCTCCGCATTCAACGGACGGATTTTGTGGCGGTAATCGCGGGAAAAACCCAACGAACCAAAAGAAAATTGCTCCACGTCCGAGACCAAACTCATCGAACATCGAGTTTATAAAAGTAGATAAACGTTCGATAGATTTTCCTTCGGAATCAATGACATTCGAAGGGAATCTTGATCGAGTACATATATACATGTTCACGAGAGTAAAGCACAGATGGGGTAGGGATAGAATAGAGGGAAAACAGGGTCCGATGCTTAATCAATCCGAGGGGAAAACAGTGATAAAACTCGGAGTGGTAAGGGAATAGGACAACAACAAACAAAGAAAAACAAACGAAAAAGAAACACGATAGAAAAATAACGAAAGTAAACAACATAGAAAGAAAACATATAATACATGGTACCGATGGTTATGATCTTACTGCACATTGCGTGAGTCCAATATGTTTAACTCACACCTTAGTGCACAGAACCTCTTTTCATCCAAGGGCTTCGTAAAGATATCAGCCAATTGATCTTCAGTGCGTACATGGCTGATAACAATATCTTCTCGCTGAACGTGATCTCGAAGAAAATGACGACGAATGTCAATATGCTTCGTCCGAGAGTGTTGCACAGGATTATGGGCAATCTTGATAGCACTCTCGTTATCACATAGCAATGGAATTTTCTTCACAAGAATACCATAATCTTTCAGCTTTTGCTTGAGCCACAGAATCTAAGTGCAGCATGAACCGGCAGCAATATACTCGGCTTCAGCCGTAGAAATAGATACGCAATTATGTTTCTTCGAAGCCCAACAGACAAGAGATCTTCCGAGAAAATGACATGTGCCTGAGGTAGATTTCCTGTCGACTCGATCACCAGCCCAGTCAGAATCAGAATATCCAACGAGATCAAACTGGGCACCCTTGGGATACCAAAGTCCCAAAGATGGTGTGTGAGCTAGATATCGAAGAATTCGCTTGACAGCAATATGATGTGATTCTTTCGGGTTTGCCTGAAAACGAGCACACATACAAACTGATAGCATAATGTCAGGTCTAGATGCACAAAGATAAAGAAGCGAACCGATCATCGAGCGATATTTCTTCTGATCGAAAGGTTTGCCCTTCTCATCTGCATCTAGATGAACATTCGTAGGCATAGGAGTCTTGATAGTTTTGCAACTGACAAGATCGAACTTCTTCAGGCAATCTCTGAGATACTTCTCTTGAGAAATGAAAGTCCCATTCTTCTGTTGACGGATTTGAAGCCCGAGAAAGAACTTCAATTCACCCATCATAGACATTTCATATTTCTTCGACATCATACGAGCAAATTCTTCGCTAATATCAGGGTTAGTACAGCCAAAAATAATATCATCGACATAAATTTGACACACACAAAAGATCATTTTTGTATGCACGAGTAAAAAGAGTCGGATCAGTTGTTCCTGGTTTGAAGCCCTTCTTTAGAAGAAAATCCTTCAGTGTTTCATACCAAGCACGAGGTGCTTGCTTTAACCCATATAGGGCCTTGTGCAATCTGTACACCTTATCAGGATTCTTCGGGTCTTCAAAACCTGGTGGCTGCATAACATATACTTCTTCTTCGATTTCACCATTAAGAAATGCACTTTTGACATCCATTTGATATAGCAATATACCATTATAATTGGCAAAAGCAAGCATGACACGAATGGATTCAAGTCGAGCAACTGGGGCATAAGTCTCACCGAAATCAATACCTTCGATTTGAGTGTAGCCTTGAGCAACCAGTCGAGCTTTATTCCTTATCACAATGCCATCTTCATCTTGCTTGTTGCGAAAAATCCATTTCGTACCAATGATATTATGCTTCTTGGGATCAGGTCTATCAACAAGGGACCAGACTTTATTTCTCTCGAACTGATTAAGTTCTTCGAGCATTTCAATCATCCAGTCTGAGTCCTTCATGGCTTCATCAAATTTCGATGGTTCTAGCATTGATACAAACGAGAAATTTCCACAAAAGTTAGCTAATCGAGTACGAGAACGAGTGGTGGGACGACCTAGTAAATGAATCTCTTCGAGTATTGAGTCGACGTCCACTCTTCTTCGAACACGAGGTAAAACTCCTTCATCATCTTGAGGATTCGGTTGTCCTTCGGGATCAGCTTGTCCTTCGGGATCAGCTTCTCCTTTGGATTGGACATTTTCTTCGTTTACGCGTTCTCCTTCGACCTGTACATCATTTGCTTCAGGATGTTGATCTCCAGCGCCCCGGGCTATGTGTGGGAACATTGGACCATCATCATCCTTGTTTGCTTGACGTGCATTTCCTTCGACAGGTCGAATATCTCCAATAGCCATGTACCTGATAACTTCATCCAAAGGTGGTTCATCCAGGTTAAGAGGTAATTGCTCTTTTTGAGAGCCGTTAGTTTCATCAAATCGAACATTTACAGTTTCTACAACTTTGCCAAGATGAGAGTTGTAAACTCTGTAAGTGTGAGAATTCGAACCATAACCTAGGAGAAAACCTTCGTGAGCCTTTGGAGCAAACTTGGAGCTGTGATTCATATCTCTGATATAACATGGAGCACCAAAAACCCTGAGATATGAAACATTTGGCTTTTTACCAGTAATAAGTTCATGTGAAGTTTTCTTCAGAAACTTGGGCAGATAAACCTTGTTGATGATATGACATGCAGTATTGATTGCTTCAGCCCAGAACCTGATAGGAGTCTTGTATTCAGCAAGCATTGTTCTGGCCATTTCAATAAGTGTACGATTCTTTCTCTCGACCACACCATTTTGCTGCGGTGTATAAGCAGCCGAGAATTCATGAGTAAAGCCATATTCATCAAGAAAATCTTCGATATGAGTGTTTTTGAATTCTGTACCATTGTCACTTCTGATATGCTTGAGAGATAATTCATATTCAGTCTGAGCTCTCTTTGCGAAAGTTTTGAAGATTTCAACAACCTTGCTTTTGTCATCTAGAAAGAACACCCAAGTATATCGAGAGAAATCATCAACAATAACTAGACCATACTTGTTACCTCCAAGACTAGCATAATTTTGAGGACCAAATAAATCCATATGAAGTAATTCAAGAGGACGAGTAGTAGTCATTATAGTTTTTGCTGAGTGATGTTTCTTGGCAATCTTTCCCGCTTCACAGGCACTGCATACACGATCCTTATCGAATTTCACATTGTCAATTCCAACGATGTTCTTCTTCGAGATAAGAGTTTGAAGGTTTTTCATTCCTGCATGCCCAAGTCTTCGGTGCCATAACCAACCAGAAGTGGGTTTGGCCATTAAACATGTGGACACAGCAGGTCCCGAAGAAAAATCAACTACATAAAGATCACCTTTGCGATATCCTTCGAACACGAAGGAATAATCATCCTGTGAAAAGACAACACGTCGAGAAGCAGAAAACAGTACAAGCATACCCATATCACAAAGTTTTGAGATAGACATAAGATTATATCCTAGAGATTGAACAAGCATAACCTTATCGATATGCTTATCCTTCGATATAGCAACCTTACCCAAACCAAGTACTTTTCCTTTGTTGTTATCAACGAAGGTAATGTATCTCTGTGAAGATTCAGTAAGTTTGTCTTCGGTGAACAAATCTTTGTCTCCGGTCATATGATTTGTACAACCATTATCCATGACCCATTCGGATCCACCGGAGACATAGCCCTGCAGAAGAATTAGTTCTTCTTAACCACCCACAAACGAGCAGGTGACTTAGAAGGCATGGAAGAGCTAGATGGGCAGCAATATTATAGCGAACAGGATTGCATTGTCTATCTGGACCATCAAGCACACCATAAATATAATTCCTCAATGAGGGGTTAGAGTACTGATGAGTAACAACAACTTTGGTGTTATTTTTACGATGACGATAAACATTTCTATCGACACGATAGTATTCCTTCTGGGGAACATTTGAAGCAGGCACCAAAGGTTCATTTCTATCCTCGAGAGAATAGTAGTGATTCGGTGGTACCGAGGATTTTCCCTGCATAGAATGGTTAGGGGGCAGTTTTTCTACGAGAGATTTGCGAACCCAAATCTGTCGCTTATAGAAACCATTCTTCAGAGGAGTACCAACGAATTCAGTCGACACCTTTACTTCTTGATCTTTGACAAGCTTGTAGTCAGAATCAAGTGATTCATCAACAATAGCTTTGTCAATTTTGCAACTGAAACCTGAAAGGTTAGCAATATCAATGGGCTTTTCTTTCGCAAGAACCCAGACAGTTTTAGAATACTGCTCGGGTTCCCAGTAGGTTCCATCAGGATTGATTTTCCTTTCGAAGCCAACTCCTTCGTTTCGGGGATTCCTGTGAAGAAGAGCCTTTCGTAGGATATCACATAGGTACTGGTGTCCCTGCACACTTTTGAACATGCCTGTTTCAAATAAATCTTTCAACCTGAGGAGTTCCTCGGTAATAGTTTCCTCGTTCGAGGGGTTAGTATCATCGATAACAATAGGTTTCTTTCCTTTCGATCTCTTGGAAATAGACTCAATTTTACTTCGTTCCAAACAGGTTAAGCAAGGTGACGTAGATTCATTTTTAGCTTCTGAGCTTTGTTGAGCCATGAGCGTGAGGTTGACACTTTCCAACTCTTCATTAGCCTCTCTCAGTTTTTCGAGAGCCATTTTTCCTTAAGGAATTCATAGGTTAGCTTCTCGTAGTCCACTGAGAGAAGATCATGACGAGAGGAAAGTTCATCATACTTTTCTTTCAGAGCAGTATGCTCATTCGTCAAAGTTTGACCCTTCTCAATCTCATCGATCAACAAAGTCTCAGATTTTTGAATAGTTTCACTTAAAGAATCTAGCTCATCTGGTTGGATAGAAGCAATTTTGGCAAGTTTAGCATAACTTATCCTAGAGTTACTTTCATAAGCAGATCCATCAGAAGTATCGTAGGAATTCTTAGATGAGGATACCTTAGCCTTGGCCATGAAGCAGTAAGCTGGAGATTCATCTTCGCTGCTTTGGTTGGTGAAGAATGAACTTGAAGTCTTGCTCGAAGCAAATGCTAAACCAGCAACACCATCAGATTCAGAACCAGAACCAGAACCAGATCTTTGGTTTGATTCAGCTTCGGAACCGGATGCTTCATCTTCAGAGTTCATCTCTTTACCCAGATAGGCTTTGGCACGATGGGAATTCTTTCGTCGAGAGGAATGTGATTTCGAGGAAGAACCCTCTCGATGCTTGTGATACTTCTTCTTCTTGTCATCATCAGAACCGTCTTTCTTGTCTTTTCTGGACTTCGAATCATATCTCTTCGACTCATAGTTTTTGCTCGATCTGTGAGACTTGCTCGAAGAATTGCTGTGAGAATGCTTTGATCTATGTTCAATTTCCCAGAGAGGACAATCAGCAATGAAATGACCTGGCTTCTTCCACTTATATCAACAGTTATCTTTCGCTGAAGAGTTTCTGGATGATGATCGATGCTGTGATGAATTGTTTGAATGTCTTGAAGAGTAGTTTTTCTTCGGTGAAGAGGAGTTCCTTCTCTGAAAGCGATTGAATCTTCTCATTATCAGTGCCAGATCTTTTCCAATGTTCTCGGGGTCATCTGAGGCACAACCCGATTCAGAACTAGCTTCAGGAGAGGAGTGATGTGAAGCTCTGGCCTTCAGTGCATGAGATTTTCTTCGTGTCCCATTAATATCACGTTTTTCATCTTCTTCCATCTCGAAGGTATTAAGTCTCTCGAGAATATCAGCGGCAACTAGATCCTTGAAGTCAGTCCTTTCCTTAATCATCAGCACAATGTGATCGAAAGAATCATCAAGGGAATGGAGCAAAGTTCTGACAATAATCCGATTGGTAATGTCTTCGGCACCGAGGGAAATCAGTTCATTTGACAGCGCAGTGAGTCTGCTGTATATGGAGCTAACTTTTTCTCCCTCGTGCCTCTTGAAACGATAGAACTTGCTTCGAAGGGTGTCAATACGAGCATCTTTCTGAGTAGAGACACCTTCACCAATCTTCTCAAGATAATCCCAAACACCTTTGGCCGAAGGAATATTCTTGACCTCATGGCATTTCTCTGGAATCAGATGATTTGTTATGAAGACCCAGACTTCAGTATCTAGCTCTATCTTCTTTGCCTCTTCAGGAGTGATGGCATCTGTGTCTTTGACAGTTACACCATTCTTGACAACTTCCCAAGCGGCAGAGTTGATAGCCATGATATTCCTCTTCATTTTGTCCTTCCAATAGGGATAGTCCTTCCCATTGAAGATAGGGATTGGTTCCCCCGAGCGAACAGCTGCAAACGACATTCTTGACAACACTCCAGGTTGTTAGACCAAAATACGTAGAGCGTAGGGAGTGCCTAGCTCTGATACCAATTGAAAGCTCAAGAATGATCAGAGGGGGAGGGGGTGAATGATCACTTCTAAAAATTCTAAGGAACTTAGAAGGAATTCATGCAAACTGCGAAGGACTAAGAACATCTCGAAGGAAATACAGGATCGAAGGTAATGCATAGCTCGAAAGGATTAAGGGCGAAGGGAAACATCAAAGGCATACAGGCTACGAGAGAATACTTAATTTAAATGTATGAAGGAAAACGAGCCTGACACGACGATGTTTGGTAAACCAGTTCACACTCTGCAAAGTGCTACGTCTGGTTGGAGGGACTGGTGATTGAACACCTGGAGCAAAACTCTCTCCGTCCTATTCTCCACTGCAAAAAACTCCTCGAGCTTGTCCAGTTTTCACTCGTGGTAGATGATTAAGGAGATCTCCGAGACCTTTACAAACTTCCTTCAGCAGTGACAATTACTCTTCGACTGCTTGACAGGCGACGCCTAACCGTCTAGGAGACTTGCAGTTCTCCAAGATAAAAAAGATCGGCTAATCTCGACCTAAGTCATAGTGAATTGCTCAACTCAGCTCAGACTTGGGATTTTGGTTTTCTCTCGATGAATCTCTCTTGGGATGCTCACAGACTTCTGCCTTAGAATCTTCAGTGGAGCAGCCAACCCGAAATGGCGGGTAGGTGCGGGGTATTTATAGTTGGCGATCCCGATGGGTAAAATGACTGAAGTGACCCGATGCAACCGCTTGACGCGTGTCCACAACGGTCGGATTCCAATCAATGCGCAACTTTACTTGAGGAACAAGTAAGCTGACTTACCGAACGAGTTCTCTCTCGAAGGCACGAAGTGCGATGACTTTGCCTTCGAGCTATTTACTCGACTCAGCAAGATTTCTCTCGGTAGGCTTTTGTAGGTTTAGGTTGAGCAGAGCAAATTCACTTCGACTAAGATCTCAACTAGCAAACCCCTCTTGATAGTACGGTTTTTCTTACGACTCAAGAAAGTAAAGAGAAACTAGTAAAAAGACTAAGTCTTCGACCAGCTTCAGCTTTCTCCTCGTTGCGCTTTTACTCGGGAGAGAGACTTTTTCTTCGACTACATTTTTAGGGGTCGTCTTCCTTCAAAGGGTTCGGTAGAAGACTGCGGCTCTGCTGCAGTGAGTTGTCCTTTGACCTTCTACTTGCAAACTCCATTCTTTTGGAACCTAAGTATCTGTTTATACTCGAAAACAATATTAGTTCCACTTCTGCTTTGTCCAACAATGTCCAAAACCTTCGGGGCAAAACTTGCTCTTACAAGGTTTATGATGACAGAGCGTATCATGCCAAGGGTTTGGATGTACCGGCGAAGGTGGACGCCAACTCTCGGACTGCTAAGAAGGCAATGCACGGCACGGGAGAGGCTAGCAAATATGAGGAGGTGGAAGTGTCAACTTTCAATACTTACATTAGTCCGAAGAACTCGTGCACTTATTATCGGTAACTCTCAATCTAATAAGGAGGTTCACAAAGAGACAAGTACCCCGAGGATGAGTGCATGGGGGTTTGGTTATCCTTGCACATCCTCGACTCATGGTACGTGAGTGTACTCTAATATCCGACCCCTCAGAAGAGTAGTGATCCATCTAGTAGCTAGAGTTCTCTACTAGTTTTGCAGGTTTTTTGAAAATAAACACGGATTGCCCAAAATACGACACCTATCACTAATAGGCTAGAGCTCTTGGCACCAAAATGTCAAACATTACTCACATCAATACCTCAAAACTATTGCAACTTACTACTAAAATTAAATAGCAACCTCAATTGCCTACTTTCAAGACAAGACATAACTCGGTGCAACAACCAACTCTCTTAACAAGATAAACATGAAAACGAAAGAGAGTTCCAGCAACAAACTAAACAATAGCCAAGGCTCTTGCTAAAAATAAACTAAAACTAAAACTAAACATGGCAGTAGATACAAAAAGATAAAGAACACACAACAGTAAAAAGATAGGTATGAAAAATCCTATGATGTGTTCTAGATTTTGAAAGTGGAGCGTGTTTCTCTCCCACACAAAGTAAGACGGGGTCTGACTTGTTATGTACAGCAAGCAAAGCTAAAGAAAACTAAAAATAAAACCTAAGAGCGAGACGCTCCAAGCATAGAACATAACGCATGAAGTGATAAAGATATAGTGAGACGAAGGACGAACTGATGATTGTTGATGGAGAAGGGGATGCACGGGGGCATCCCCAAGCTTAGACACTTGAGTCTCCTTGAATATTTTTTGGGATGCATGGGGTCATCCCCAAGCTTGAGCGCTTGACACTCCCGAATCTTCTTTCATCATCTTCCATCGCACACTTGAAAACTCCCTTCATACATAACTCATTATAAGCTGATTAGAGAGGTTAGTACCCTTAATAAAATATTTTTTCCCACTGGATATAAAGATATTCTTGAAGATCTACTGTTTCTCAAGATTGCCAAAAGGTTATTTCAAAGAAAAAGAAAGCTTAAGGTTTGCAAAAGTAAGGAGAGATAAAATGGGGCAGAATCTGTGAAAAACAGAACAGCAGGTAGTAAAGAATTTTTTTAGGGGTACTTTTGCAACTCAAATAAAAAAACTCAGAACATACGAAAGTTCCGTGACTGTATAGAACACATTGTGTAAAAAATTCAGCTCAAAAATATGAACTGGTCATTTGATCCTATTTTTCCAGTCATGAAGACAGAATCTGTTTTCTGGACAGCATGTCACAACTTTCGCTTCCCTTGTCATATGAGGCTATAAATTGGCACAAAGCTTGAAAATAAAGATACAATCATGTTGCTACAGTAGTAAAAATCATCAAGACCACTAAAAACATTAGTAAAAACATCTTGGGTTGCCTCCCAACAAGCACTTTCGTTTACGCCTTTAAGCTAGGCATAAGGCAAAAGAAGAATCATGTTTTATCAAGAGAAAGAGAATAGCTAGGCCGTGTGACGGACTCAAAAGGTAACTTGATTTTCTTTATAGGGAAGTGTTCCATCACCTTTTTGAGAGGTAATTGAAATTTTATATTCCCCTCTTTCATGTCAATGATAGCACCAACGGTGCGGAGAAAAGGATGTGACAAAATAATTGGACATAAAGGTTCACACTCTATATCCATAATAATAAAATCAACGGGAACATAGTTGTCATTGACAATAATAAGAAAATCTTCGATCTTCCCCAATGGTTTATTTACGGAAGAATCGACAAGACGAACACCAAAAGAACAAGAATCAAAAGGTTTCAATTCAAACATATCATACATTCTTTTGCGCATGACGGAGGTACTAGCTCCAACGTCACATAAAGCATAGCAAGAGAAGTTATTTAATTTAATTTTGATCATAGGGTCCCAACCATCATCTAGCTTCCTAGATATGGAGGCTTCTATCCTCAGCTTCTCCTCCCTAGCTTTGATGAGAGAATTTGTGATATGCTCCGTGAAGGCAAGATTAAGTGTGCTAGTGTGGGGGTCTCTAGACATTTTGTGTAGTAAGCTAATAACTTCTGAGAGGGTGCAACTATCAAAATCAATATCACTACTATCAAAGGTGGTAGTAGTGTCATCTGGGCTCACTTGTTTGAAACGCTCTATGTTCATAGAGGTTTCTTCTTCTACAGTTGAGGTATTAGCATCACGATTAATAGGTCCAATGGGACCAGGAATGCATTGGGTGCTAATAGTTTGAGTGTCCTCAACAATTTGGATAGTGGCAAATGTGTGGTGCGTAGGAAGGCTCTTAATTCTATCCTCTTCCTCCTTTTCTCTAGCCCATCTTTCTTTAAGTTTATCCATCATCCTAATATTTTCATTAATTTGTAACTGGATAACATTAATAGGGGTGGCCTTGCTCTCCTCAACGGAAGAGGTTCTAATTTTGAACATCTCAACATCAAGGGCTAAGCTGTCTACCTTCAAACAAAGGTTATCTAATTTAGCTAGCTTTTCTTCCACATTCTTGTTGAAGGCTTTTTGTGTAGTGATAAAGTCTCTAAGCATGTTTTCTAATTCACAAGTGGGGTTCTTGTTGCTAGGGTAAGTGTTGTTCCCATAAGTGGATGGAAACGGTCTAGGATTACTAGCAAAGTTGCCCCTATAAGAATTATTATTAAAGTTGTTTCTAGCAATGAAGTTCACATCTACTTGTTCCTGAGAAACCAAAGAATTTAAAGGAACATCATGAGGATCAATAAAGGGTTGCTTGGTAAGTAGAGACATAATTAAATCAACTTTATCATTTAGGGAGGTAATTTCCTCGACAGAATTTACCTTCCTACCTGTCGGAGCGCGTTCGGTGTGCCATTGGGAATAGTTGGTCATCATCTCATCGAGGAGTTTTGTGGCAGCACCAAGTGTAGTTGACATAAAGGTTCCTCCCACGGCCGAATCTAATAGGTTCCGCGAGGTAAAGTTCAAGCCCGCATAAAAAGTCTGGATAACCATCCAGGTAGTCAAACCATGTGCACAACATTTCTTAACAAGAGATTTCATACGTTCCCAAGCTTGGGCAACGTGTTCATTATCCAATTGCCTAAAATTCATAATGTTACTCCTCAATTGGATAATTTTTGCAGGTGGGTAGTACTTCCCAATAAAAGCATATTTGCACTTATCCCAAGAATCTATACTATTCCTAGGCAAAGATTGAAACCAGATTTTAGTTCCATCCCTCAAAGAGAAAGGGAAAAGCTTGAGCTTAGCAACATCACCTTCTTCTTCTTTATACTTTTGCATATCACATAATTCAACAAAATTATTCAAGCGTAAAGCAGCATCATCTCCAGCACCAGAGAATTGATTTCTCCTAACAAGGTTTAGCAAAGCAGGTTTAATTTCATAAGAGGTAGCTGAAGTAGCAGGTGTGGAAATAGGAGTGCAGATAAAGTCTTTGTTGTTGTGACTGGTGAAGTCACACAACTTGGTGTTTTCAGTGGAACCCATAGTAGCAGCAAGTGTGGCAGATTTTTTTGTAATTTTTGATATAAGACACAAAGATAAAAACAGAAAGGTAAACTAACAAGACTAAAAAGTAAAGGTAAAAGGTAGTGGGAAACTCCCCTATCTTATCACTCGGAATCCCCGGCAACGGCGCCAGAAATTTTCTTGATAAGCGAGAGATGATAATTGCTTCTCGCCCTTTGTTGGTTACCCCAAGTGGAAGGTGAGATGCAGCGTAGCGGAAAGTTTCCCTTGGTGAGGACACCAAGGTTGAGTATCGACCAGTAGGACTCCAAAGATGATAAGTAGGTGGTGAAGCGAACAATGGCGCCGTTCACAACCGAGGTTGCTTACTTCACCTGGACCAGCACAAATACACAAATAAATTTGCTCCCAACAAAGTTCAGAGAGGTTTTCAATCTCTCTGGTCTTGTTGTTTACAAAGTATGAAACACAAGGGATAATGATAATGATTGCAACTAGAAAGTAAAATAAGGAAAGTAAATAAATGTGTAAACAGTGATGAGAATATGGACCGAGGTCCCGTGATGTTCACTAGTGATGTCTCTCTCCCAAAAGACAATAAGACTGCTATGCGAGGTAAACAAATTACAGTTGGGCAATTGACAGGAGTATAAACGCACCGCAAAGCTTACTATGCTACAAAGAAAGGACGAGGCTCAAAAGCAGGGGCAGTACGCCAAGACAAGTAGACCGAAATCCAACTGCATCTACTACTAATCATCCACCTTAAGTTGCGAGCCCCACCCAAAGTGTAAACCCAAAGCAACAGACAACTGCATTAAAAAGCACTTTGCGTAAAGTAAACAATCCTTGCAACCGCGGTTACAAGCACCGTTGTTTTCCCCCTTGTGGCAATAACACATCCCCTAGACTCATGTTTCTGTCACTCAAGCGTGTCATCGGGGGGCATGAACCCACAATCGATCATAACGTTCCCTCTTAGAGTCACGACCTACTACTTGGCCAAAGCAATAAACAACAATGGAGAACATGCAAGAATTACTTAGGAACAAAAATATAAAAGATAAGATCCAAATATATTACTCAATCACAATCTGAACATAATCTCATAATCCATCAGATCCTAGCAAACTCGGCATAGCAACATCAGAAAGATTACATATGTGCCTCGATTATGTAGGGAAGCTCACGAGGACTAAACCATGAAGAACAAAGAGAGGAGGAGAACATCACATAGCTACTGATCACGGACCCATGGTCCAAGGAAAACTACTATCGGCACATCCGGGAAGCGTCCATGGTGGAGGGGAAGCTCCCGGAGGTCAAGCCTCCCTCCAACAGGGTGCCGGGAAGAAGTCTGTTGGCGCTACCGATCTTGGAAGCGCGGCGGCGGCGGAACAGAGGCAAGATCGTGAAAAAGGATTCTGTCCTCGGGGGTTTAGCGTCACGGAGATTAAATAGGCGAAGGGGGAAGCCAGGGGGGCCACCAGGTGTCCAGGCGGCCACTCGGCGCGGCCCCACCCTAGGCTGCGCGACCTGGCCGCCTGGGCACTAGGTGGGCCTCCTCTGGCCCTCCTTCGGGGCTCAGGAAGGTTTCGTTGCGCTCATTTTTTATCCGATTTTTTCTGAATTATTGGAGCACTTTTAATATGAGGGAAACCTGGAATAAAAGAACAGCTGAAAACAAGAACTCGCACTGTGGTGTACTGAGTTAATAAGTTAGTCCAAATATGATCAAAAGTGCATCTAGATCATAGAAATATAACACAAAACATGCATGGATCAAACAGAAATTATCGATACGTGTGGGACGTATCAAATAGTAGTGTCTCGGTGGTACCGTAGATTTTCCCTGCATAGAATGGTTAGGGGCAGTTTTCCTACGAGAGATTTGCGAACCCAAATTTTTCGCTTAGAGAAACCATTCTTTGGAGGAGTACCAACAAATTCAGCGGACACCTTTCCTTCCTGATCTTTGATAAGCTTGTAGTCAGAATCAAGTGATTCATCAACAATAGCCTTATCAATTTTGTAGTTAAAACCTAAAGGTTAGCAATGTCAATAGGCTTTTATTTCACAAGAACCCAGACAGTTTTAGGATACTGCTCGGGCTACCAGTAGGTGCCATCAGGGTCGAGTCTCCTCTCGAAAACAACACCTTCCTTTCGAGGATTCCTATGAAGAAGAGCCTTCTTTAGGATATCACATAGGCACTGGTGTCGCTGAACACTTTTGAACATGCATGTATCAAATAAATCTTTCAACCTGAGGAGTTCCACGATAATAGCAGAATTTTCCTTGAACGAGGGATTAGTATCATCAATGATAATAGGTTCCTTTCCTTTTGATTGCTTACAAGTAGAATCAGTTTTTCTTCGTTCCAAACAAGTTAAGCAAGGGGAAGTAGATTCATTTTTAGTTTTTGAGCCATGTTGAGCAATGAGAGTGAGATTGACATTCTCCAACTCTTCATGAGCCTCTCTCAGTTTCTCGAGATCCATTTTCCTTTGAAGGAATTTGTAGGTTAGCTTCTCGAAGTCCACTGAGAGAAGATCATGCCGAGAGGAAAGTTCATCATACTTTTCCTTCAGAGTAGCGTGCTCATTTTTTAAAGTTTGAACTTTCTCAATCTCATCAATCAATAAAGTCTTAGATTTTTGAATAGTTTCACTCAGAGAATCTAGTTCATCTTGTTGGATAGAAGCAATTTTAGCAAGTTTGACATAGCTTATCCTAGAGTAACTTTCATAAGTAGATCCATCAGAAGTATCGTAGGAATTCTTAGAAGAAGATACCTTTGCCTTAGCCATGAAGCAGTAAGCAGGTGATTCATCTTCACCTCTTTGGTTGGTGAAGAATGAACTCGATTGTCAAGACCCTACCCTAGGTTTGTGCTTAGCTAAGTTGCATTTTTGCATCTTGAAAAAAATTGCAAAAGAAAAGGAAATAGGGAAAAGAAAAGCCCCAACATAATTAAATAAAAGGCTAGAAATAAATCATTTTCCAAAATTCTTTTGGATATGTTGAAAAATCCTAAAAATGAGTGGGATCATTTTAAAAGTGATTTGGGATTAATCCCCTGCTCATAGATTTTTCAAAAATCCAAACAGTAGCTTGGAAATTAAATCAATTGCATATTTGAATTGGAATTCAAATAATTTGAATTTCAAAAATTCCCAAAACTTGGGGTTGAATAATATAAGGCCACCTAGGTTTTATAAAATTGCTTGGGAATTTTTATTAAATGCTCTGGCTATTTTTCTAGGAGCAAAATAAATTAACAGAAAACAAAAAGAAGAAAAACAGAAGGAAGAGGCTTACCCGTCGCCTAGTGCGAGGCTCATCTGGCCCGGCCCAACCCCCCTTGTCTTCTTCCTCCTTGCCAGAAGGAGCGCTGGGCACGCCGTGCGCTAGGCATGTGCGCCAGCTCCTGCTTGGCCAGCGCAGAGGCCCTCCCCTCCTCTATCTCTCTCGCCTGGAGACGCCTGGAAGCCCCAGCTCCCCTTTCCCCACCTCTGGTCCTCTTCCTCGTCTCCCTCACATGAACCAGCAACCTTAGCCGAGAACCATCGGACACAGCGACGGTTCCGCGCTGCCACCGAGCCCGTCTCGACGCCGCACGTTGTCCAGAAGCTTCGCCAAGATCTTCTTCGTCGAGCCGTCGCCCCAATTTGAGCAGAGGAGCCACTCCAGCAACGCCTGCCTCGAGTCCTCGTCGCCGGCCGCCGTGGAGCTCGAGCTCAAATTCGCCGCCTCCGGTCATCCTCCGGCTGACCCGAGTTCACGTTCGCCTTCACCGTGAGCTCCCGCTCGTTTTCCCCCTCCTAGCTCCCCTCCTCGTGCTCCCTGTCGCCGTTCTCCATGTACAGAGGCCACGGCCGCAGCCAGGCTTGACCCCTCCGTCGCTCCCGTTCCCTTCTTGGTGCACAGATGGCACCAATGGGTGCGGGTGGACCAGGGCTATTCCCCAGTACCCCTTGCCCCCTCTCCTGTGCCCTCTAGCCAACTCCGGCGAGTTCACCGGCGAGTCGCCGGCCAGCCCGATCCTAACCCCCCTCCCCTCTATCTCTAACCAGTGGGCCCAAGGCCATTAACCCTAATGACCTAGCTAACTAACACCCCTGACCCACTGACTTGTGGGGCAAGGCCCCCTAAACTAATTAGAATTAGTTAGTTAACTCACTGGTTAACCCAGAGAGGCTGACAAGGGGGCCCCACTGGTCAGTTGGACCAGTCAACCCCCTGGCGTCATGCTGACGCAAGCATGACGCAATAAATCCCTTTTCCAGTAAAAAATAATTCAAGAAATTCCAGAAAATATCCAAAACTTTGAATTTGAATAACTTTTAAACGGTAACTCAGATTGAAATGATTTTTATATGAAAATTGATCAGAATAAAATTCTCTATCCAAATATGTAACTTCCAACCATGTTTGAATTGATTATGTTGAAGAACCAGTAGCATTTTGCTATATGGAATATTTGGCATAATTCAAATCAAAGGCCCACACCAAATCAAATTGAACCATTGCAATGCAATACATATCACATGTACATCAAGAGCATAACACACCCATGTTCATCATCATATCATGCCATATTGTTTGGGAATTGTAATTTATCAATTGTGTGCTTTACTTCCAGTGCTTCGGTGATTGCATCTTCTCGGTAGGAGTTGATCTCGGAGACGAGTTCAACCTCACGTCAGAAGTACAGTACCTCGTGATCATCAGCAAGGAAAGCACCCCCTCTTTGATCATGTCGATAAAATCCCAGTTCCCTCTCATTCTCGCTTATGCATGTTTAGGATGTCACCATGATACGTTCTACCACTAGTTGAACTCATTCCTTTGCATGACCTATCATTTTGTCACAGTAGTAAGGAAACCACAATCCTAGCAGATGTAGGAGTTGGTTGATATCATGTGGCCCCTGCAAATGTTACAGCTTATTGCATGCTTAGAGTTTATAGTGAGGCTACTTTGATGTGAGTCGGGATGGTCGTGATCATGTGAATGATGGTGGTAACGTGTTGGTGAATTTGACCTAAACAAGGTGAACGATGAGAGGCTGTGTAGGAGTACACAGTGGGTTGTCTCGTTGAACACAGCCTTAAGCCTGAGTTCTTGTGTTGTTATCTAAGACTAAGATTACGACCACACATTGGGCTCACTGACCCCTCTCGGCCTAGTACCTCACCCCGGACCAAGTCCAGGAGTCGCAAGTAGTTCGAACTTTAAACGATCTCAAGCAGGTACATCAAGGTAAGTGGTGGACGTAGGTTGTGGCCTAGTTGAATCAAGTGATCATGATCGAGATGAGCTTGATGGCTGGACACACAACATTTGAGCCCGCATCGAAAAAATCGGCCGGATTCCGATCGTGGTCCCAACTCAAATAGACGACTCCCTAGGACTAGAAATGGTGCTGTGAGTGAAGTGTCGTGGCAGCATCCTCTCCGGTACTCAGTTGAAGGGTCCATTCCCAGGCGGTAACTGTTGAGGCATGTGTGTAGCAGTACACCCCTGCAGGGTTAATGAACCATTCGAATAGCCGTGTCCGCGGTTATGGACTACTTGGAGACCTTTACTTGATCATAGACAACTTCAATGGTTACTTTAAAACTTGCCAAGATAAGCGTGAGTGCTATGGTTTGCTTTCTCGTGGGGAAGTCGAGAAAGTATCCATAGTGGTGTATTTGTTGGAGACTGGATACTTGGACTCGTGTACGCTCCTTACCTCTTTCTGTTATTCGTAGTACATGACTAGCCAAGTCAAATCTGGCACTTCTGCATTGAAACCCCACCTCCCTTTGCCTTGATACTTGAGCATGAGTAGTATAGATCTGATGTAAGTCTTGCTGAGTACGTCTTTGTACTCACGTTTTCTTATTCTATGTTTTAGAGACGAGACCACTGACCCTGATGGTGGCCTCTACCTCGAGATCGACGTGGACCAGGTCGTATAGTTCCAGACAGCAGCATGTGCCCTTTGGAGGGTTGTTGCATTTTCTTTCAGGCTTCTTAAGCCATTTGTTAAACTTGCCTTTACTAAGACATAATTTGCTTCCGTTGATGTTTGATGTAATGTTGGATCACAGTCATCTGATCTCTGCTTGTAATACAACTACTATGTCTGCTCTGTTTAGCAGAAGTTATAAAGACTATGAGTTTGTAGAGTTCATGTTGTGATTACCTGTTGTTTACAGTGGACATGTATGCTGCGTGTATGATTATAATGTGCATGTCTTAGTGTGGGGTTCGATAGCTTAGTTGAGTTCTTGCCAGCGGTCTTTTATACACCAAGTGGCCCTTAGATGTGCGCAGCTTGGGGCATCGCGATGCGATTGCTCGTGACTCTGTCACGTGGCACACTTTGTTTTATGATTGAGCCCGCCCGAGATACCGACTAGGTGATCGGGCTGGAGTCTGTTTATGTAAGGTTATAATTCAATCGATAATATGGTTGAGGCGATTTGTCTATGAGTATGGGATTTCACCACCCATAATCATTTAGACTTGTGAGCGGGCGATGAGGACCCATCTCAGTTGATCATCCGGCCTGGATGGGATGCCCCTCACGTACGATGCTTTCTGAGAGTGTTCTGTGCTTGGCCTTGTCTACTTAGACAAGTGGGTACGACTCTCGGCTCTCCATATGATTGAGTTGTGACTTGAATTACATACGCAAACCCCGGGTCCCGACATCGATGCCTTGTTCGAAGCAAATGCTAGACCAGCAACACCATCAGACTCAGACCCAGAACCAGATCTTGAGTTTGATTCAGCTTCGGTCCCAGAGGCTTTATCTTCATAGTTCATCTCTTTACCCAGACAGGCCTTGGCACGGTGAGAATTCTTGCGTTGAGAGGAATGTGATTTCGAGGAAGAACTCTCTCGATTCTTGTGATACTTCTTCTTCTTATCATCATCAGAATCATCTTTCTTTTCTTTTCTGGACTTTGAATCATATCTCTTCGACTCATAGTTTTTTCTCGATCGGTGCGACTTGCTTGACGAGTTGTTGTGTGAATGCTTGGATCTATGTTCAATTTCCCAGATAGGACAATCAGCGATGAAGTGACCTAGATTCTTGCATTTGTAACATCAATTTTCCTTCGCTGAAGAGTTTCTGGATGATGATCGATGCTAAGATGAATTGCTTGAATGCCTGGAAGAGTAACTTTTCTTTGGTGAAGAGGAATTCTTTCTCTGGAAGCGGTTGAACCGTTTCATTATCAGTGCCTGATCTTTTCCAATATTCTCGAGGTCATCTGAAGCACCTCCAGTGTGAAAACTAGCTTCAGGAGAGGAGTGGTTTGAGGCTTTGGCCTTGAGAGCATGAGATCTCCTTCGATTTCCATTCACATCACGTTTTTTTTCTTCTTCCATTTCAAATGTGGTAAGTCTCTCAAGAATATCAGCAGCGACAAGATTTCTGAAATCAGTCCTTTCCTTGATCATCAGCACAAAGTGATTGAAGGAATCATCAATTAAACGAAGAAAAGTCCTAACAATTATGTGACTGGTGATATCTTCAACACTGAGGGAAATCAGCTCATTCGATAAAGTGGTGAGTCTGCTGTAGATGGAGTTAACTTTTTCTCCCTCGTGCCACTTGAACCGATAGAATTTGCTTCGGAGAGTGTCAATGCGATCATCTTTCTGAGTAGAGACACCTTCACCAATCTTCTCGAGATAGTCCCAGACACCTTTGGCCGTAGGAATATTCTTAACCTCATGGTATTTTTCTGGAGTCAAATGATTCGTGATGAATACCCAGACTTAAGAATCAAGAGCCATATTCTTTGCCTCATCACGAGTAATAGATTTTTCATCTTTAACTTGAATTCCACTCTTGATAATTTCCCAAGCAGCAGAGTTGATAGCCATGATGTTCCTCTTCATTTTTTCCTTCCCATAAGGATAGTCCTTCCCATTGTAAATAGGAATTGTTTCGCCCGAGCGAACAGTTGCAAACGACATTCTTGACAACACTCCAGGTGGTTAGACAAAATACGCAGAGCGTAGGGAGTGCCTAGCTCTGTTACCAATTGAAAGCTCAAGAATGATCAGAGTGGGAGGGGGTGAATGATCATTTCTACAAATTCTACGGAACTTAGAAGGAAATCATGCAAACAACAAAGGACAGAAAGAATCTCAAAGGAATTGCAACAACGAAGGACATGTCTAAGTCGAAGGAATGGGGACGAGGGAAAAAATCGAAGGCAATCAGGAAATAGAGTAAATTCAGAATGTAAGTGTGAGTAAGAAAACGAGCCTGACACTGCGATGTTTGGTAGACCAGTTCACACTCTGCAAAGTTCTACGTCTGGTTGGAGGGACTGGTGATTGAACACCTGGATCAAAACTCTCTCCGTCCTATTCTTCATTGCAACAAACTCCTCAAGCTTGTCCAGTTCTTACTCGGGGTAGATGATTCAGGACATCTCCGAAACCTTTACAGACTTCCTTCAGCAGTGACAATTACTCTTCGACTGCTTGACAGGCGACGCCTAACCGTCTAGGAGACTTGCAAATCTCCAAGATAAAAAGATCGGCTAATATCAACCTAAGTCTCAGTGAATATCTCAACTCAGTTTGGACTTGGGTTTTGGTTTTCTCTCGAAATCTTTCTCGGGATGCTCACAATTCTTCTGTCTCAGAATATACAGTGGAGTAGCCAACCGCAATGGCGGGTGGGTGCGGGGTATTTATAGGTGGCGATCCTGATGTTGAAATGACTGAAGTGACCCGATGCAACCGCTTGACACGTGTCCACAGCGGTCGGATTTTCAATCATTGCGCAACTTTCTTGCGGAGCAAATAAGCTGACTTACCGAACGAGTTCTCTCTCGAAGGCGCCAAGTGCGATGACTTTGCCTTCGAGATATTACTCGACTCAGTAAGAATTCTCTCGGCAGGCTATCTTTGGGTTTCAGGTTGAGTAGAGGAAATTCACTTTGACTAAGATTTCAACTAGCAAACCCCTCTTGATAGTACGTTTTTTCCTACGACTCAAGAAAATGAAAGATAAACTATAAAAAATACTAAGTCCTCATCCAGCTTCAGTTTTCTCCTCGTTGCGCTTTTACTCGAGAGCATCTTCTTTCTGGACGAAATTTTTAGGGGTCTTCTTCCTTCAAAGGCTTCGGTATCGGATTGCAGCTCATCTGCAGTGAGTTGCCCTTCGACCTTGTACCAGCAAACTCCATTCTTCAGGAACCTAAGTATCTGTTTATACTCGAAAACAATATTAGTTCCTCTACTTCTTTGTCCAACAATCTCCGAAACCTTCGGGGGCAAAACTTGCTCTTACGTGACTGTGATGGAAATATGATGGGAATATGGGCATAAGTGGAAATATGATGGATAACACAAAACCATGTGAAATCCATGTAGAATTAAAGCATGAAGTCCGTGCAGGAAGAGTGGTGGAGAACTAGTGCTCGGAGGTGTCCCAAGGCTTCCTTTCGCTCAAGAGCTCGTTTTGTCAAGTCGTGGGATTCCAAAGTTGACAAGTAAGGGTAAGTACCTACAAACCGTAGACACAAACGAAACAAAGTGTGTGCATGGCAGATGTACACATCTTCCATCATGATGTGTATGTGCACGTGAGTGCTAGCACAAGATATGAAAGGCTCAAATAAATTTGATGCCCGGAATAAGAAGACACCATCCATCATGCAATGATATTTATTATGCTCAACATGAATTGGATGCAAAGTGGAGCAAGAATATGTTGCATCAATATTAAAGGCCATGGCATGCATATCAAAATTTAGCATAGTGTGCACAAAAATTTGGGGGCCATGCAATGTATCAAATGAACCCAAATCTCCTAATGTGCATGAGGAAACTATGGGCGTTTCCTCATGAGAAAATGTAGAATGAGCACATGGAGAATATGGAGTACATGAAGAACTAAGCATGTCCAAAGTGAGGTGGTCATGGCAAGGCAAGTGAAGTGTATTGCTAGAATGCAAAGATAACGTGGCAATATCATCACAACATATGCAAATACCATGAATCAAGCAAATGTCATCTATGCCATATTCACATATGAAGTGGAATTTAATTGGAATGGCATAGGCACTACGATATGAGTTCAAAGATGTGATATGGGGTATCTCACTCATAGCATGTGACAAGGGTTTAGGAATGGAAAACATGATATGGCATATGGAATTAGCACAAGATTTCCTATGTATCATGCTAGCACAACTACTCATCATAACATGCTCATGATATATGGATGTCAAATCAAAGCATGTATAAGACAAAATAGCATGAGGCATGGCAAAAGGAGCAACAATATCATGCATGCAATACATGTCCACTAGTGGGACAAGCACATGACCATCACCTAATATACCTTTGTTGTCTTGCTCATGTGAAGTAGATGTGGTGGAAAAGACCATCTTGTGGTCACCGTCATCATCCATGAGACCTAACACCAAGGGAGAAGACACAATAGAGGAACATGTTATGTTGTTAGAATGGTAAATGGTCTCACATGACCTATCAACTACCTCACTCATCTCGTGTGGTGGTGGCTCACTCACTCCCTCACAATGGATGCTCTCCAAATCACATATGGTGGAGCCCCTCAAGTGGTAGTGGTTGTATTTTTGGTTGTGGTGGTGGCTCTCCTCACATGTGAAAGGTGGAAAATCATCATAAGTGGGGATAGTGGTGAACTCTCTCACTCTCTCAACATGGGTGTATTTGTCTCTCAAGTCATCACCATACGTCGTCATGGTTGAAGGGAAATTCCCATGCTCAACCATCTCATCACCATCGCCATGAATGAAGGTCATAGAAGGTGGCACATCATCGAGCATCATGATATATGCACCAAGAGAGTTGTGGCTCCGGAGTAGCATAGCCTCGATGATGGATTGGTCTGTCAAACCAATAAAGAAGTGGTGCTTCATCCAAGCGGGGTCATCCTCACTGGCTCGTTGCAAGGCTTGCTTCATATCCAAGACTACTCATCAAGTGGCTTGCATCCTTGAGTGGTGTGCTCCAAATGGTGGCGAAGATATTCGAAGAGTGTGGGAGGCACAAACTCTTGTCGCATAGTGCCCTTCAACATGGACCAACTCATGTGTGGTCTCGGCGAAGGTTGGTGCACCCGCCATGTGAACGCGTAGTCGAAGAAGTCTTGTGGCACGCTCCACATGTTCTTCGAAGTTGACTTGTTGAAGCGCGAAGTAGGACTCCAACTTCTCCTCCCATTTGAGGTAGTCCTACGGGTCATGAGTACCATGGAAGTGGAGCTCAACGTTGTCGTCAGAGTCGAAGTAGTTCGTGAGCGTGGTGGTCTTGAGCGTGGGGAGCTTCTCTTGTTCTTGATCTTGACGGTCTTGTCGATGAGCTCGGTTGTGGCCCTTGTCATTGCACCACATTGATGTAGAGGTGCTTGACTTATTGTTGTTGGTGAAGATTTCATGTCCACCACCATCCTTATTGCTTGTGTGGTACTCAACATGATGAGACTTTTCCGCCTCCAGATCCTCCTCTTTCTTCTTCATCTCATCTTGAAGCCGGTAATCTCCTTTTTAGCTTGCTGTCGCTTCTCAGACTCAACTTGAAGTTTCTCCTCCAATTTATGAGTTGCCTGGCCGGCTTCCAAAGCCAAAGCCTGCAAAAAACAATAAAGTCCATGTGTTTTACAAGTATATAACCATGCACTTTGGGGCTACACTACTTCGAAACAAAAAGCATAACTACAAGTTCAGGGTCGCTACAGGTAAGAAACCCCGACATTTGGGGGCTACATCAATATAGCTATCCCTTATACCAAGAGCTACATACGAATAAAAAATACAATAGGCATACCTCATAACGTTGCTTGATGCATACGATCAAATCATGCTATTGGTCGAGACGACTCATCGACTCGACGCACAAATATCCAAATGAAACTTTTTCAAGAGTCTCCACGAAGGGCTGAATAGTAGACGGTCTATCCCCATATGTTTTCTTCACCGCCACTGTGGAAGCCGGTTCAGCAGTGTGATCCCCGGTCACAACAACCTCCTCCTCAGCCATAGATTTGTCAGCTGTAGGAGTCGGAATTGGATCTTGGGTATAGGCTGCCTCCTTGGATTGGGCAACCGGCTCCTCAGCTCCATCCCTGGGAGAATCATCCTTGTACATCTCAGATGGGCTTGATACGGCAGGTGTGACACCTTTCATTTGTTTCTCTTCAGAAACTCTAGGTGTTTTCTCTACAACAATCGGCTCCTTTGTTGTTGAGGAGCCGGGCTTTGATTTACTCTTAGCTTGAGTCCTAAAAGGAAACACAAGCTCGTTGATTCAGACAAAAATGAAATATTATCTCTATGGTCAAAAGCACTTACCAACGGTTGATGGGAAATTTGTTAGGGAGCCACACAGACGACTCCCCGGAAGAAGGATCTCCCTCTGCGTTGTCGGAAACAGGTCGCTGTTGTTCAAAAGGATTTGACCCAACACCGACTTTTTGACGAATGCATCATGGAGAGTAGGGAAGTCCAGCGTCAAGGGGGCCGACAAACTCAGAACTACGCGTCCGTCTTTTCCTCTCTTGTTCCTGCGATGGTATAGATATAAGATGCATATTTTTCACAAAGATAATTTGGAAAGTCGGTGAATAGTGCATTTTGCTCAGGAACTCGGCTTTTCTCCGCTCTGGGAGAGTTGATTCTTGCAGGGGGGATCTTCTTCCTCCTCATCATCATCACCACCATCTTCTTCCTAGTCCTCTTGTATGGATAGAGGCAAATAAGAGAAAAGTCATCCCACAAGGATAGATTAAATTATTACTTACATTACGACTCGGGCTGTGGGCACCCGTCTCCTCATCAACAATAGAGGGCTCTTGACTGGTGACCCTCCATAGTTCATTTGCCTAAAAAGATATGACAAAAGACGGAGCGTAAAAATAACCAGACAATGCAAGATTGGTTTTATACTAAAAGGCGTACATTTGGTGATCAACATACCTCTGGAGCCAGGTTATCAGCGCAGAAGGGGGTGATGCCAACCATTGCAATATATTTCTTGATTTCTGCAAGATACTTCTTACAAGCTGCCACAAGAGCAGTAGACCCTAATTCCGCATGCGCATAACGCATGGTGTCCTTCGGACCTAAATACTCACATAGAATCCGGTCCCTCACGCTGAGAGGTTAGATTTGCCAAACGACCCAGCACCGGATCAGGTCTGTGCCAAGAAGTCCATGAGCGAGCAAAGCTTTCATTCGGGTGAACAAAGGTTCGATTTTCTCCCTTTGTTTATCGTCCGGATAAGCATTCAGGCCCTCATCATAAACAAGTCGGCTGTCACGGAAGCCGGGAAGGGGATACTTGCCCTCTGGGACTTTGACAGTGCAGTAGAAAAACGACTTCTTCTAGGTTTTCACATGAGTGGATAACCTCAAGGACGGGTACATACTTCTCTGTCGCCTCTGGATGGCGATTCCTCCACACTCAAAAAGCGGACCTCCGTTGTGCTCAGTTTGCTTGTTACCGTAAAAGAACTCGGCAAATAAAGTCAGAGTCGGCTTCCTCTGCAAATATACCTCACAAAAGACTTGGAAGTGGCAGATGTTCAGAATGTAATTGGGAGCCAGATCTTGGGGTGTGTAAGCCGTATGCGTGCAGAAAACTCCTAAAAAACTTAGACCCGGGAGGACGGAATCCCCGGGTTATATGATCTGCGAAAACAACCACTTCGCCTTCTTGAGGCTGTGGTCGGGTCTCCTCCCCTAGGCACACTATTTGATTTCTGATAGGGGAGGCAAAACCCCGGGTTTCTCCATCTCTTCCAACCCGAGTTGGGTCATCAGTGATTTCATCCAGTTGGCTTCCAAAGTATTCTTTGGAGCCGTTTTTTTCCTTGGGCTTTCTCTTTTGGCCCACAAGTGTAGGGGATTGATACGTCTCAAACGTATCTATAATTTCTGCTTGCTCCATGCATGTTTTATGTGAATTTCTATGCTTTTGATACACTTTCATATCTTTTTATAACACATTTTGGAACTAACCTATTAATGGTTGCAAGAGTGCACAAGTTCCTGTTTTTTTACTTTATGTGTAGGAATTACTTGGATAAAGGAAAAATCACAAAAAGGAGACTTGTAGGAGTTGGACTCTAACTCTCCCGAAATCTGTCCCCACCAGACAGGTTTTAAAGATCGTCTCGTAAACGCTATAAGACGGCCTCAAACGGAAAAACTTCAAACTACAAAGTTGTATGGAATTGTTTTCCGGTAGATATAGACATAAAATTCGGCCTAATCGGAGTTCGGATGCTCCCTGGATCCCCGAAATACCGAAGACGTAATCTGGATGACGGGAATCCGAGAGTCTATATAAAGAGAGGAAACCTAGGTAAAGGGAACAACGAAATTTCCTCCCCCTTGGCAGCCGTATTGAGGGGGAGATCAATCTCCACAGCAGCACCATTTAAGGAAGAATAAGGGGCCAAGGGCTGTTGTCACCGTCGTGGCCGCCGCCGCCGTCTCCTTTATCTCCTACGGGTTGCACCTCTCCATCAACAACTCTCTCTCTCTCACCATGTCCATATGTGAGTAGTTCCTCCTCGGGGCTAAGGTTTCTACCAGTAGCTATGTGGTCTTCTCTCTCTCCCATGATGTGATATTCGTTGTGATCATAGGCTATGTTAATCTAGGGTGATCCCATGATATTTCCCCTTCCTCTATGTATTGGATTTGATATACTCACTTGATCTTATCTAGTATAATCCCCGAGACCATGGTGACAGCGGTCTATTGGACATGGGTTAGAAGAATATTATCATGAGTGATTTGCTTTTTTGTGTGTTGATTGAAGATTGAGAGTCTCTTGGTGCTTCTCTTTGACTATCCTTGAGATATGTTGTGGTTGTTGTGGTACTCTCTTTGGATGGACGCGGTAACATTGGGAAATCCATAGATTTGAGAACTACGAACTTTGAGGTGTGCTTTTGTAGCCCTACATAATTCTCGTCCTCTCTTGACCACAAAGGAATGACCTCCGATTGCGTATCCATTGCATGTTTTATGGGAAATATCATGTGATTAGACTATGTTAATGTTGTTGCGAGTTGCCACTAGTGAAAGTATGAAGCCTACGCCTTGTTTCCATCATTGTTACACCGTTTGTGCTCACTTTTGTCACATGTTTGCTTGCTGCACTTTTTATTAAAGATTTATATTACTTTGTTTTTCCGCACCTATCACCCATATTTTACCATCTCTTCGCTGAACTAGTGCACCTATACAACTCCTAGTTGTATTAGGTGTGTTGGGGACACAAGAGACTTCTTATATCTTAATTGTAGGGTTTATTGAGAGAGACCATATTCAACCTCTACTTCCCTGAGTTCGATAAACCTTAGGTCATCCACTTGAGGGAAATTGTTGCTGTCCTATAAACCTCTGTGCTTGGAGGCCCAACATAGTCTACAAGAATAGAAGCGTGCGTAGACATCAAGCTATTTCTGGCGCTGTTGCCGGGGAGGTGAGTGTTTGAAGGTATATCTTTATATCTTGCAATTAAATATTTTTGTTTCTTGTTTTTATTTTCACTAGTTAGGCTTATGGAAAACAACAACAGAATTATGAGAGAGCTTTATGAGCTCTATCTTGAGTTAGGACATGAAGTGTTTGAAGAGAAAATCAAAAATCCTATGGAGCTTTACTATTTTCACAACACTCATGATAGTAGCAATGTTATTAGTATGTCTTCTTTGAATACCTTTGATCCTAATGATATGCAAAGCTATAAGCTTGGGGGTGCTATGTTTTATGAAGATGATCTTATTAGCCCCCCAAGTTTTGATGAGGAAATTTATTTTGATGATACTTTGCCTCCTATCTATGATGATTATTGTGATGACACTTATGCTATAAAGAATAAATGTTTGGAATTGTATCCTGATAAGAATGATTCATGTGATAACTATTTTCTTGAGTTTGCTCCCACTACTACTAATGAGAAGGATTTTGCTTATGTGGGGAGTAACAAATTTTCTATGCTTGTGGATCATGATAAGAAAGTTTTATGTGATACTTATATTGTTGAGTTTATTCATGATCCCACTGATATTTTCCAGAAGATTAACGAAGACACGCCGAAGAGGAGCCAGAGGGGGGCCACGGGGGCCCCAGACGGCCACCTGGCGCGGCCCCACCCTCTGGCCTATATACTACTCGTTACGCGAAAACCCTAAAGAGGAGAAGCTTTCACGGAGTTCCGCCGCCGCTCCGTGGCGGAAACCTACAGAGAAGAAAAGGGCTCTCCGGCTGGCAGATTCCGCCGAGGAGATCACCTTCCGGAAGGGGAGATCATCGTCATCGTCATCACCATCGTCACGGGCATCATCGAGATCATCATCAACATCATCCCCAACATCAGCACCATCTCCACCACCATCCAATCTCACCTCACAAGTTTATCTTGTGTTGTAATCCGTACTTTCTATCCTCTCTACTCTATCGGTGTTGATTACTACTTTGTGGTGAATGCTATTGAGTTTTGTTGGAGAAATATCATTATGTCCAGATTGTTTATCATATATTTATCACCTCTGATCATGATCTCTTTTATGTCTTGTGAGTAGTTACTTTAGTTCTTGAAGACATGGGAGAAGTCTAGTTGTTAGTATTCATATGAGGTTGAAGTAATTTGTGTTCTTTGATATTTAACTTGTGTTGTTATTTTCCTAGTGGTGTTGTGTGAGTCGAACACTCAACACTTCGCCTTATTAAGGACCTAGGGGGATACATTGTGTATAAAGAATGCTTATGGTGGGTTGCAGGAGTGACAGAAACCTGAACCCCAGTTTGCACACTTTTGCACAAGGGAATAATGGATCCTTGATCTTATTGCTGTGGTTAGGCTTTGCCTTAATTTCTATCTTGTATTTGCGGATGCTTGCAAGATGTTTAATCATAAGAGTGCACTTATCTTAGTCTAGAAAGTGTGCTAGCATAGATCCCCCCACTCAACACTTATCAGCACAACACTTGTTATCGATACGGAGTATGGCGAAAACACGTGACTACCTATCCATATGTCCTCAAGAACGCTTTAGTCTTTATAAGTTCAGTTGCCAGGCTTATCCTTTGCTCAAAAAGGATTGGGCCACTTGCTGCTCCTCAGCGCTATTTACTTTGATTATTTTTATCTTATTGTCGCTTATGTCGAAAACCCCTGGAAAGTTATCTTTCAGTGCTTGCAACTATTCCTTGTCCAAAATCACCTATCAATACCTTTTGCTCCTCGTTGGGTACGACACTCTTACTTATCGAAAATGCTGCAACAGATCCCTTTATGTTGAGGGTCATCGTAGACTTAAATATGTTTGGTATTTGCTTCTTTATGCTCTCTTTTGTGCTTCAACTCTTATTCCTACAAGAGCATCACTAAAATCTTAAGCCTATCTTTATGGCTATAAAGAAAGAGCTCTAGGGAGACAAGCCTTGTTATCTTTACTTTGAGTTTTTACTTTATGTTTTTAGTGGTCTTTATGATTATTACTACTGTAGCAACATCATTGTATCTTTATTTTCAAGCTTTGTGCCAAGTCTAGCCTCCGATTTCAAGCAAGTTCAAAAGTTGTGACATGCTGTCCAGAAAACAGATTTTGTCCGTGGACGGAAAAATTAGCCTAAAATCACCAGATCATCTTTTTGATCTGAATTTTTTTGACAGCATGCTCCGTACAATTTAATTTTGAGCGTATGTTCTGAGTTTTTTGATTTGAGTTGCAGAAGTACCCCTAAAAAATTCTTTACTACCTGCTGTTCTGTTTTTCACAGATTCTGCCACGTTTTGTCTCTCCTAACTTTTGCAAACCATAAGCTTACTTTTTCTTTGCAAAAACCTTTTGTAAATCTTGAGAAACAGTAGCTCTTCAAGAATATCTTTATATCCAGTGGGGAAAATAATTTATTAAGGGTACTAACCTCTCTAATCAGCTTATGACGAGTTATGTATGAAGGGACTTTTCAAGTGTGCGATGGAAGATGATGAAAGAAGATTCAGGAGTGTCAAGCGCTCAAGCTTGGGGATGCCCCCATGCATCCCCAACAAATATTTAAGGATACTCAAGCGTCTAAGCTTGGGGATGCCCTCGTGCATCCCCTTCTCCATCAACAATCATCAGTTCGTCCTTCGTCTCACTATATTTTTATCACTTCATGCGTTATGTGCTATGCTTGGAGCGTCTCGTCTTAGGTTTTATTTTTAGTTTTCTTTAGCTTTTCTTGCTGCTCATAACAAGTTAGATCCCATATTACTTTGTGTGGGAGAGAAACACACTCCACTCCAATCTAGAACACATCATAGGATTTTTCATGCCTATCTTCTTGCTGTTGTGTGTTCTTTAACTTTTCGTAGCTACTGCCATGTTTAGTTTTAGTCTTAGTTTGTCTTTACAAGAGCCTTGGATTTTGTTTAGTTTGTTTCTGGAACTCTCTTTGTTTTTCATGTTTATCTTATTAAGAGAGCTGGTTGTTTCACTGAGTTATGTCTTGTCTTGAGAGTAGGTAATTGAGGTTTCTATTTAATTTTAGTAGTAACTTGCAATAGTTTTGAGGTATTGATGTGAGTAATGTTTGAACTTTTGGTGTCAAGAGCTCTAGCCAATTAGTGATAGGTGTCTTATTTTGGGCAATCCGTGTTTATTTTCAAAACCTACAAAAACTAGTTGAGAACTCTAGCTACTAGATGGATCGCTAATCTTTGGAGGGATCGGATATTAGAGTACACTCACGTACCATGAGTCGAGGATGCGCAAGGATAACGAAACCCCCATACACTCCTCCTCGGGGTACTTGTCTCTTTGTGAACCTCCTTATTATATTGTGAGTTACCAATAATAAGTGCATGAGTTCTTTGGACTAATGTAAGTATTGAAAGTTGACACTTCCACCTCCTCATATTTGCTAGCCTCTCCCGTGTCGTGCATTGCTTTCTTCTCACTCCGAGAGTTGGCGTCCACGTTCTCCGGTACTTACAAACCCTTGGCATGATACGTTCTGTCATCATAAACCTCCTTATGTCTTTCCTCAAAACAACCACCATACCTACCTATCAAGGCATTTCCATAGCCTTTCCGAGATATATTGCCATGCAACATCCACCTCTTCATTACTTGATCTTCATGTCATACATGTTCCTGCTACCCTGGCAGAGGCATACATTGCATACATCATGATAGCTACATCTTCTTTATGTTTGAGTACCTTGTAAAGTGTGAAGATCTTCTATACCTTCTTGTAAAATAGAGTGTTGCCCTTAAGTGAGGAAAAGATCCCAAAGAGGACAGATGAGAGTTAAATAGAAAGAGCCATTGAGGCCACCAAAAAATACAAAAAAGAGAAAAAAGAGAAAAATAAAAATAAAAAGAGAGAACGGGGCAACACTACTATCCTTTTGAAAGATCCACACTGGTAATCCCTCTTATCCTTGTACTCGATAGAGATGATCATGCATATAGCTATGTGGGGACCTTCACACTATAGAACTTGGCTTGCATATTCCAAGGATGAGCCTCCTTAAACGAGCTCTAGGTCTTCATGAGCGAGCAAGTTAGATGCACCCCACTAGTTCCATTAGAGATCTTTTCAGCTCATATGTCCATCCGTTGCATGGCAATCCCTACTCCTGACATCATATCTATCATTTGGCCTTCTCGCCTATGATTGTCCTCATTGATGTGAGCCTTTCTCACCTTTTTGTCTTCCTCCTCCACCATATTTCTTTCTTTGCCATCCTAAGTGTCAACTCTCGTGCTTACGCTCATCCATTGCATGAGTGCTCAAAATATCAAAAAGGAGTGGATCAAATTGACTTGTACCTGACTAGTGGTCTGGGGACGAGTCAAGATAAGATTCCAAAGAAGACCAAGTGTGAAACTTTAGTAGATTGAGTTCTCAACAAAAAAAATACTTTTTCTCGTATTCCCTATCCCCCTTCTTGCACACAAACACCATTTGGAGACATTCGAGTCACGGGCAGCGAGAGCTCTTGCACCTAATGTTCTTTCGTTGCTTGTTTCAATGCTAATATAGACTCTTGCATGTTATGACTTGAATTGAATCACATACCTTGATTTATTTACTTTTCAAAGTCCTTATGTGGTTGCTAGCATGTCACCACAGAAATTATGCTTGTTATCATTTACCTACTCGAGGACGAGCAGGAATTAGGGATCTATTATATCCTTTTCGATAAGTAAGAGTGTCGAACCCAACGAGGAGCAGAAGGTATTGACAAGTGATCTTGAGAAAGGAATAACTACAAATACTGAAAGGTAAGTTTTTATGGGTTTTCTGGTATAAGCAGCAAGGAGATAAAAGAAAGTAAAGTAAATTGTGATAAGGTGCGGAAAGGGCCCAATCCTTTTGAACACAAAGGATAAGCCGAAGGATCAAACTTATAAAAGCTAAAACGTTCTTGAGGACACACGGGATAAATATTCATGTGCTTTCTCCATATTCCGTCTTAGTACTATGTTTTGTGTTGATAAGTGTTGTGTGGGTGAACCTGCTAGTGCACTTTCTAGACTAATATAACTGCAATCTTATGATTAAACCTCTTGCAAGCATCTGCAAAAACAAGAGATAAATTAAGGCAAAGCCTAACCATAGCAATAAACTTTAGGATCCAACAATCCCTCATGCAAAAGTGTGCGAACTAGGGTTCAGGTTCTGTCACTCCGGCAACCCACCATAAACATACTTTATACACAATGTATTCCCCTAGGTCCTTAAAAAGGCGAAGTGTTGTGTAGTCGACGTTCACACAACACCACTAGAAGAATAACACCACAACTTAAATATGAAACAACACATATTACTTCAACATCATATGACTACTAACAACTACACTTCTCCCATGTCCTCAAGAACTAAAAGAAATACTCACAAGACATAAAAGAGATCATGATCAGAGGTGCTAAATATATGATAAAAAAATCTGGTCATAATAATAATTCTCCAACAAAACTCAAGAGCATTCACCACAAATGAGTAATCAACACCGATAGAGTAGAGGGGATGGATAGTACAAGTTACAACTTGGATTGCAATGGTGAGATGAGATGGGATGAAGATGGAGATGGTGCTGATGGTGAGGATGATGGTGATGATGATCTCGATGATGCCCGTGACGATGGTGATGACGATGAGGACGATCTCCCCCTCCGGGAGGAGTTCATCGGTTAGGCCAAGATGAAGGAACGTGTTGTACTATAGCATGTTGACCCGACTTCCGCCGTCCATGAGGACTTTCTATAACATAAAGTCGACTATCTGTGTACTGACGACTATGGGTAGCGCCTCTAGGTGGTCTGCTCCTGGCCAGTGGTCCGTTTTTGGCTTGGTTGTGATATGATTTTCCTGGTTGGTCTTGTCTGAACCTGGCTGTCTTGAAGTGATCTGATGTGCGGCGTACATATTTCCATTGTGATTGTTGGTGAAAACGCGAAAAACCCTACTGTTGTTGGGCGACTGGGGGTTAATCTTGCGTTCCGGCGAGGTTGGATATGGATGACACCGTACTTCAGCTCCTTGGATTTGTGCTCCTTTGTTATTTTCTTTACGGAGGCAAGGAAAGGGTTGGGTGGTCTGATCATGGTGACCTTGATGGTAGTCGGAAGTTCGCTCCTTGGGCGATCTTTGCTTGTTGCGTTCCAGTTATTCCTGCCTGAAGCTTTCCATGTAGTAGCAGTCCCTCCAGGCGTGGTTCGCCAGCCGATTGGGTTTGCTATATTTGGGGAAGGGCCCATCCATGCCATGCTTGTATGGTATGCCGCGGTATGGTGTTGGGTTACCGTGGCTTGGGCGAGTTGTGTCATGTGGGTTGTTGATGTGATTCTGCTGACCCTTGCTGGGCTCCGACTTTGGTTTCTTATGAAGGTGTGGGTAGCTTATTGTGTACTGCGCATGTTGTGTTATCGCCGTTTGTAACCGTGCAATCGCTTTCCGTGCCATTTGTTCTCCAGGAGAGTTTCCGGGTATGGGGAGGCTGGTGAGACATTGATTTGCAGCCTTGACGTTTGCCATTCGGTTGTTGAAGTGTCCTGGTGGCATGTAGAGCTTATTGGTTGTGTCCAATGGTCCGTCTATCGTCTCTGATGGGATCCAGTCGGCTTGCTTTCTCGCGACGACTGCTAGCAAGGCTTGGGTAGCATTTTTCTATGTCTGATCTTGTCCCTAGGTCGCTTTATTGTTGGGAGGATTGGCTGCCCGAGTTGGCATTCTCGTTCTTCGTTTGATCCCTGCGCGCAGTCGTGCTACCTCCTCCTTGTGCTCTGCTATCGAAGCGTTGAGGAGGGTTTGGTTTTCTTAAGTGGTCTCTTTCTTTTGGAGCGTATGCAGGGAATTTAGGGTTGTGGCCAACGCCACCAGGTCGACGGGAGCCAGATCGGTCTCTTCCTGAGCTTTATCCTTAGATGCTTCTGCCTCCAGTGTTTCCTCGACTTCCCTTCGAGTTAGCATATCCGAACGTCGCGGAGGGACGGGGAGAGGATAATACTCCTCCGCGTTGGAATTTAATCCATGATTTTCAAAGAGTCGGGCCGGCCTTGCGTTGGTACCACCTCCCGCGCCCGAGGGTGACCTAACATCGACTCGTGTCACGTCATTATCTTCTTTGGAGTTGTCTTTGTCGGAGATCTTGATGGCGTCGTCCGACTCTTCACGAGACCCGGTGATGAATCCAATGAAGATGTTAGTAGTGTGATCTGGGGATCGACTCGTAAGCTTGGTCGAGGCGTCGTCATTCGGCTCTGGTCCAGATCCAGTCATGGATTGGCTATTGAAGAGGCGAGTAGGCACAATTAGGGCTCGGGGTCCTGACTCAACAGAGTCGGTTTTGGGGGCCCAGGTTGTAACGTCGATGTTGACCTCGGCGCGTCGTCCCCGATCCGCCAGGGCGGCGGCGATTCCTCCCGTGTCGTTTTGGGCTTCCTCCTAGGTCGCGTCCAGATCCTCTGGTTCAGGGGTTCCTTGCGCGAAACCGATTAGGGCGTAGGTGAAGTTGCTTGAAGGTCGGTTCTCATGATCGGCCATGTGAGCCTGAGTCGACGTTGACGCTAGTCCATTGTATTGGCTGATGGAAGGGAAGATCGAATCGACGGGGATCTTGTGATCGAGGCTCGTTTTCGGGCCTTCGAAAGCGGTGTTGGTGGAGAGATGGTTACGCCGGCTTCAGACCGTATGGTCGGCGATGACCTCCGCATTGCGTCGAGCTCCCTCATAGATCTCGACACCTTTGTGCGTAGGCCCCACGGTGGGTGCGAACTGTCATAGAGAACTTGATTGTGGAACTTAGCTATGAGTGCGTAAGGAGGGAGAGTCGATCGGTGGAGAGCCGAGACGTAGATCGGAACGAGAAGAACACAGGGATTTACCCAGGTTCAGCCCCTCGATGAACTAACGACCTACTCCTGCTTTTCTTGTATTATATGTGGGAGGTCTCGATTACAAGGGCGCTAGGTATTGCCGATGTCTCAAGTTCTATGCTAGATTGATTCGCCCTTAGGACGTCCCAAGGCCTCGGCTTATATACACGCCAAGTCCGAGAGTTTTTACAAGGAAACCGACTATGCCACAAGGTAGAGTCCTACTCTACCTCTTGGATGACGTGTCTTGTTCTTCAAGGTATCTTGGACTCCTTCCTTCTGGCGTCGGTCTACGTCTTATAGTTCGGTTAGCTTGCAGGCTGATCCTTTCTTCTGGGCCTTCCTTTCAGTGAGCCGGCCCATAAGCCGACTCTCTCTTCGTCTTGGTCACGGATGCCTTCTTGCTAACTCTTCCGGTCTGTAAGTTATCCCCCAGAAAAAATTCTTGAGGTCCCTGGACTCCTTGGTATTGTGGGAGTGTATCTCATGGAGAAGGCAGTAGGTCCTGCCGCCCTCTTCAACTTCTTCATCATCTCGCTCGCGCTTCCTGTCGGGATCAGCGACGAGCACTACGGGGGCATTGCGCTTGACGTCGTTGTCCTTGCTATTGGAGGCGTCCTCACGAGGGTCGGGGTCGTTGTGCGTTGGGAGGCGGCGACCTTCTTCAGCCTTGGCGCACTTGTCCTCCAGGTCGAACATCTCAACGACGGAGGAGAGGTCGTCTTAGATGGTCAGCTTCTCATGCATCTTGGTGTATAGGACGCCCGCGGAGAAAGAGGAGATGAAAGCATCGTCAAAAATTCATGGAATATGATTGTGTACCTCACTGAAACGACGTATGAACTTGCGGAACGGTTCTTCAAGGCCCTGGCGAATTGCCCGCAGATTGTTGATCGTGAGGGGCCGGTCGTATGTGCCCTTGAAGTTCGCAACGAAAACCTTGGCTAGTTCGTTCCAGATAAATATTGAGAGTGCTGGAAGGTTCATAAGCCATGTGCGGGGAGTGTCTTGTAGTGCCATCGGGAACCAGTTGGCCATGCCCTTCTCTTCGTCGCCCGCTGCGCGGATAACCAACATGTACAGTTGGTTGAAATCTGCAGGGTTGTTCTTGTCGTCGTAGTGGCGAGGCAGATCTGTCCTGAACTTCACGGACCATAGGACGCACCCAAGATTATCGATCTAGGCGGGAGCATCCTTGCAGACGGGGATGTCTTTGTCAGCGGGTCTGACTCGGTTGGAGCGATGGTGTTCCCTAGTGTCGTGGATGGCGCGATTTTGGTGGTCAAGCTGATACACGCTCTGGCGGCTTTCAATGGTGGCGATGTGCAGGGTCGTCCCACGGAGGAGCAGGGTCAGGAGCGCCTTCAGCGTGGTGCCGACCCGCTTCACCTCCCGCAGGTGGTGATGGTGGTGCCAGAGCGCCTTGTTCCCTTTGCGCTTCCTGATTTTCTGATGGAGGGAGAGCGGCGTCAATGGAACGAATGAGGCGTGCGTGCCACTCATCCTGGTTGGCGTCGTATGGCTCATACTAAAGGAGCTCGCGCGCCATGAGCAGCGCGTTGGTCTGCAAAGGTGATCGAGAGGGCGGCGGAGGAGCATTCGGAGGAGCGCGAGCGCGTGGTTCCTACCATGTAGGAGGGTGGTTGTAGGAGGCCTTCTGCTCACCTATTGTGCGGTGATGTCTACACACACTTATATTCGTGTAGACTATGTTGGGCCTCCAAGCGCAGAGGTTTGTAGGATAGCAACAATATCCCTCAAGTGGATGACCTAAGGTTTATCGAACTCAGAGAAGTAGAGATTGAACATGGTCTCTCTCAAGCAACCCTGTAATTAAGATACAAGAAGTCTCTTGTGTCCCCAACACACCTAATACAATGGCAAATTGTATAGGTGCACTAGTTCGGCGAAGAGATGATAAAATATAGGTGATAGGTGAGGCAAAGCAAGGAAATATAAATCTGAATAAATAAAATAAGCAAGAGAAAAAGTAGTAAATGTGAGCACAAATGGTATTGCAATGGTGGAAACAAGGCCTAGGCTTCATGCTTTCACTAGTGGCAACTCCCAACAACATTAACATAATTGAAACACATGATATTTCCACCAAAAACATGTAAGGAAGACGTAACTTGGAGGTCATTCTTTTGTGGTAAAATATAGGATGAGAGTTGTGTGGAGCTACAAAAGCACACCTTAGAGTTCGTATTTCTCATCTATGGATTTCCCGATGTCATTGCGTCCATCCAAAGAGAGTACCACAATCACTACAATATATCTCAAGGATAGTCATGGACAAGCACCAAAAGACTCTCAAATCTTCAATCAATCCACAATAGAAGAAATTAGCCATGAAAATATTCTTCTAATCTATGTCAAATAGACCCAATGTCACCGCGGTCTCAGAGATTATACTATACAAGATCAAATGAATACATCAATGCAATACATAGAAGAAGGGGGAAATCATGGGAGATAACTAGATTAACATAACCAATGATCACAATCAAGATCACATCATGGGAGAGAGAGATAACCACATAGCTACTATAGAATACCTCAACCCCGAGGAGGAACTACTCCCGCTTCATGGAGGGAGGAATCAACGTCGATGGAGATGAATCCGGGGGCACTTCCCTGTCCCGTCAGGGTGCCGGAAGGGGGACTCCTGGTCCCCCAAAGCTTGTTGGCGATGGAGGCGGAGATCGGAATTGCTTCTAGAAAAAGGGGTTGGATTTTTAGGGTTACCTCGACGGGAGAAATATATAGGTCAAAGGGGTCCCGGGAGGTGGTCCCAGCCACCTAGGCACCTTGAGGGCGCAACCACCCCTCTGGGCGCACCGTATGGTCGTCTGGGGGATGTGCCCCCCCCCCCCCGGGCTCATCCTCTGGCTGGAGGTCTCTTCCGATGAATAAGAATTTTGGTAATTTTTTGGGAATTTTCCGAGCACCTTTTTTTGTAATGCACGGACAAAAATGACAGAAAGTAGCACTGGGTCAATATGTTAGTCCAAATATATTGTAAATTATATGAAAGTGCATCAAAACATATAATAAAGTCACCAAAAGAAGCAAGGAACAAGAATTATAGATTTATTTGGGACGTATCACGAGGTCGTCAACGGTGGGCTCCTCCTGAGCGCGGGTGTTGGCAGCGGCGCTGGGACCAGCACGGCCTCTGTGGCGGCCACCTCGGCCGCCGCAAGCTTGGTTGACGCGTGTCGTGACCATGGCGATGTCGAGGTCGGAGATGCGAAGACAAATCCCCCTACCTGGCGCGCCAAATGTCAGAGAGATTTGTGTGAAGGAAACCTTCCAAAACCCTAGTTCGAACACTAGGGGCTTGGCTTCACGATCTCGACGACGGCGATGGCAAAAATGGTCGGATGTTCAAGTACACCACACACAACGCAACGAGGACGCAAGGAGTTACCCAGGTTCAGGCCACAATGGAGGTGTAAAGCCCTACTCCTCCATGTCTGGGATTGCTCCGGTGGAGATGAACATGGAGAGCTTCAAGTTTGAGATCTGGAATGGCCGATCCCCTCTATGGTGCCCTAGTTGACACTTATATAGTTTCATTGGTTCTATTCCCCCACAGCTTGGTGGGAAGGGTTTCCACATGAGGCCAATGGTGATGGGGACAGGTCTGTCCTTATCCTGACCAAAGTTTCCTGCTTTAGCTAAAGGGGTGAAGGCTCGGTGGTTGTTATCTTTGGTTCGACTTCATCTTGAAGAGGTAAATCCTTCGGGAGCCTTGGTGGGTCTTCATCGGGAAGGAATCCTTAGCGCCTGATGACTCTCGAATGTAGGGGATCAAGATAGTCTTCGCGGGCAAGATAACCCAATTTATTGATTCGACACAAGGGGAGCCAAAGAATATTTATAAGCTTTGCCAGTTGAGTTGTCAATTCAACCGCACCTTAAATATACTTGCTTGCAACAAAATATAAATAGCAACAGTGATAGGAAAGTGATAGTGGCGACAACGAAAGTAAAACAGCAAAAGTAAACTACTAGTAACCAGCAGGATTAAAACACTGTAGGCTAGGGAGATGGATGGTTTGGCGCTGCTTGGATGAGAGTGATCCATTTAATAGATTTTAACACGGGGCAAGGCACACAGAAACGCAAGGATCATCTAGGAAAATATCAAACATTAGGCATGTATCCCGTAGGTAGTTGTGCGTGCTTGCAATAAGAACTTGCACAACATATTTTGTCCTACCATCTCACTATGAACGGGGCCAAAAGGAACTTATGGAGATTTAGGTGCTCCTGTCAAAGAGCACCAGAACAAAGCATTAACACTCGATGGATACATGAAATCCTCAAATTATAATCCATCCCCTTTGGTGTCCCAAGCTGCCACCTTTGGGATCGCCGGTTTCGGACCATAATAGGTGCATACAACTCATAGATAGGATCAAGAACATAAATATACTCATGAAAACACAAGTGGTTCAGATCTGAAAACATGGCACTCGGGCCCAAAGTGATATGCATTAAGAGCAACAAGTTGTAGAAAAGATGATAAACACCAAAGTAAATGATAGGCAACATACCCCCAACAATCTGACGAACTATTACATTATCTAACTCATCCAATCCCTACCATCCCCTTTGCCTACTGTAGGGAATTACTCACACATGAGAGGAAAAGTCATGGAGGGAGGATGGAGTGGTGATGATGATGACGATGGCGATGATCTCCCCTCACCGGAGGCCAAAACAGCCTCCAGATTAGCCCTCCCAAAGAAGAACACAGGGTGGCGGCGGCTCCGCGGCGGAAACTGGGAAAACGACTTCTGTTCTGGGGTTTTCTCGCCACGAGAATAAATAGGGGCTTCGGTAGGGCATCAGAGGGGGGAGGCCCCACCCAGGCGGCCTCCCGGCGCGCCCAGGATTGGGGCCGCGCTAGCAGGGCGCCTGGGGCCCCCCTGGCTGCCCTCTGGCCCCACTTCTGGCACAATGGCCTTCGGGTGCGTGGATTTTCTGTGAATTTTCCAGGAATTTTCTGAAACACCTAAAAATCCATTTTCATGCACATAAGAAAACCATACAGGCAGCTCTGCTGAAAACAGCGTCAGTCCGGGATAGTTTAGTTCAGATCATGCAAGAATGAGGTCAAAACAATAGCAAAAGTGTTTCGAAAAGTAGATATGTTTGAGACGTATCAGCGCCCTATCTTGGTGCTTGTTGACGCTCTTCAGGAGGGAAGAGGTGCCTTCGGGAAGCCTCTGGCATGCGACCTTCCGGATATGTGTTCTCCTTCATCTTGAGGATGAATCTTCTTGAAGGGCAGTTGGATTGCCCGCCTTCTTGTTGTTAACAAAAGATTTAAGCGTATGATGTGAAAAATAATAATGGAAATGCATATGTACCTACACAAGCGGATACATGTCATATCCACACAATATATTGACATGTATTTTGCACTGATATTTGTACAACCATGCAACAAAGTGGGTTGTGCTATGGAATTTTGTGCATATTAAAAGCTGAAAAGGCAACGACAGGACACACAAATGGAAATGTTAACTTTTTCTACACATAGGAGCGAGATGCATTCCACGAACTATGTTTTTGTGTACTTATGCGTTTTTAGGTATTATTTCGGCTTGTTTTTTCACATTAAGGGGAGAAACCAAGTACAAGACGACCAAGTAAAACATAGCTCGTGGAGTGAAACTATTTTGTCTCCATGCGAATCTTGATGCATTAGTGGATGACGATGATATAACATGTACCCACTTGTGTAGGTACATAATTTGCACTCAAATAATAATAAAAAGAAAAAGTTTAGCAAACAAATCATGATGAAAAAAAATAAAAGAGGTTGCAATCAATGTAAAAAAATGGACTAGGGGCCATAGTTTCACTAGTGGTATCTCTCGATATAACGATAAATATGTTGGCTCTAGACAATTGATAGAATTATGAGCGCACTGTAATGCTAATTATGACAAAAGAAACTTCAAGGTAATAATCATGTAGGCATTATGTCAAAAAACATATATAGAACACTATCTAGCTGCATCTATAACTAAGAATCCACCTTGAAAATGCTTTCCAACGTATATCTCCGGTATTAAGTTGCAAAAGCAATGGACAATTGCATTAAGCTTGATACATAATGTAAGCAACATTTATAATCAACAAATAGACATAAACACCGTTGTTTTACCCTTAGTAGCAACAATACATCCTCGTCCATAAATGTTTTTGTTACTTGTGCCGGGCACGAAGGAGGCATGAACTTACTATCTAGCATAAAACTCCCTCTTGGAGACATATGCCACGACTTGGCTAAAGTAATCACACATGGCGGAGAGCACGCAAGAACACACTTAGAATATATCATGGATGTCATATTAGAAGCATGAACAATCTGATCATAATTTCATAATCCATCGGATCCCAGCAAACACAACATATAGCAATTACATAATGATGATCATGATCATGTTAGGCAGCTCACAAGATTTGAACATGGAAGCACATGGAGAAGAGACAACAATCTAGATACTTCTATGGACCCATAGTTCAAGGATGAACTACTTGCACATCACCAAGGAGGCGATCATGGTGGTGTAGAGTTCTTTGATGACGATCCCCCCTTCCGAAAAGGTGACAGAGAAGAGCTCTATAAGCCCTAGATTGGACTTCCGAGGTGACGGCGGCTCCGCTTCTGTCTTCTGTAAATTTTCTCCGCCTCACAGGTTCCCAGGCGTGTGGAGAGCGTTGCGAGGGGCAATATATAGGCGAAGGGGGAGCCCGAGAGGAGGTCCCGGCCTCCCAAGTGGGTGGATAGTGCGGCCCGGGGCTGGGCTGTGCCCCCTGATCGCCTCCTCCCTGTGGGTGGCCCCTCTGGCTGGTCTTTCCCATGTGTCTTCATATGTTTGAGAAAATAGCTTCTGTAAAGTTGCAGCCTTTTTCGGAGAACATTTCTTGTGTAAGAAAAAGACATCAAAAAATAGGAACTGTCACTAGGCATCATGTCAATAGGTTAGTTCCAGAAAATTCCTAAAAATGGTGTAAAACTATTGTAACATCGTGTAGCAATAGCACAAAACAAACATGAAACAAGAAAAAAAATTAGATACGTTTTGGACGTATCAATACCCCAATAAACTTTATGTTCTAACTTAAGAGGTACTCCTTCTGTACAAAAATATAAGAGCGTTGGGAAAAGCTATGTGTTGGCACCGCACCAGCAGCTTACCCGTGCGGCGGTTTTGCCAGATGAAGAGATTCATGCATCTTCATCGGATAGGGGAGCAGGGGAGGGCGGTTGGGAGAGAGAAAAAAACCACATCGCGCACGTCTAGGAGAGCAGGGGAGAGGCGGTTCAAATTTCGAACCGGGGTATAACGTGCATTTATTTTCAGGGGAAAAACATCCCCCTGCAGCGCGAAAACAGAGGGGAAGCGACGAGGACAGCGATTTCTTCGCCGCGTTTGTGCTCTTCCCCCTTTCCGATTTTCTATTCGTTAGCGACCGGATCCGCGTTGGTTTGGAGATGCGGCGGACGAGGCCTGAGCAACGGCGAGGTGGAACTGCAAGCAGCAGCCGTTGCGGTCGAGGCGGAAGCGGTGGCGCATCGGAGGCATCGTTTTCGAGGCGGATCCGGTGGCGGAAGAGGGGGCGGGGTGGCGGAGTTGTGCGGTGTGGCGGAGGGGGCGGGGATCACCGGAGATTGCGACCAGAGGGGCAACCGGTTGTGGGAAGAGGGGGCGGAGGGGGGTTCTCGCCGGAGATTGCGACCAGAGAGGCAACCGGTGGTGGGAAGAGGTGGCGGAGGGGATTGCTCGCCAGAGATTGCGACCAGAGGGGCAACCGGTGGTGGGAAGAGGGGGCGGAGGGGGTGCTCGCCGGAGATTGCGACCAGAGGGGCAACCGGTGGTGGGAAGAGGAGGGTGGAGGGGGGTGCTCGCCGGAGATTGCGATCAGAGAGGGAAACCGGTGGTGGGAAGAGGGGGCGGAGGCGGGGTGCTCGCCGGAGATTGCCACATTTTTACCATACTTTTTTCCACTTTTAAATCCACAGCAAAACGCCTAATTGTGTTGTGGTGTTGTAGTTGGTATGGCTTAGATTTTACAGCAGACGGCGTGGCGTGTATTTGTTCTCAAATTCATCTATGTTGGTTGTAAGATTTTGACATAGCAGGTTGCCATTTTATTCTTGTTTTGGTTGCCATATTTTATAATACGCAGGTTGCGACATTAAAACCGAGTCCCCCTAAGTTTCTTATTTTAGAGTGGGAAGGGCTTTATTGACATATGTATCCTCCTAGTTTATATCGTTGTTTTGGTTCTTAGACACCACACGCTTTTTGTCACATTAATATCCATGGTTCCTTTTTTTACGCGGTGTGAAAGGGGAAAGGGGGTAGTTATTCGGAAGACGGTGTGTTGTGGTCGGTTTAATCACTTCTAGTTATCATATTTTTCATGCAATGTTGCCAAAAATAATGGAATGCACTTATCAGTTTAATCATGTATCATGTTGCATAACAGAGCTTCAATTGGCTTGCCGCAGGGAATATGCCAAGGAGGAATAAGGTGGCACGGCAGAACCGCCGCAGGGGTGAAGTGCCCTACCAGGAAGGTTGTTTGTACTTTTTATCAAATTTTTCTTCTTCCCTGCTTATTGGTTTCGTATATTTTTGTTATTACTGCACAAAAGCTAAATCATCACTACCTTGTTGTTGCAATTTGTTTTCATTAAACGACAGTTGCCACCCGATGGAAGCGAGCGCAATCGTGCATCCCCGAAAGAAATTTGCAAGCTATACAACGACATAAATGACGATCAGAAGATTGCCATTAGGGAGATGTGCACTGGGTCTTTCCTTGAAATTAAGTGCGAATACTTGCACAACACTGTTGTATCTTGGTTCACTAGATTGTACAACCCAGAGAGGAGAGGTTTTGTCATTCCCGGACGCGGGTTCATACCACCGACTGAGCTTCCCGTCCACGAGATGTTAGGTATTCCTAACGGCAGTATCGAGGTAAAGTTTGAGGTGGATTGCGAGACGGAGGACGAAGTAGCAGAAAGTTTATTTCCAGGAGAAGGCACTAGACCAAAGATCACAACGGTCGCCACCTCAATGAAGGAGCATAACGATGCTGACGACAAGTTCAAGAAGTTGTGGCTCATATACATTGTGTCAGCCATGCTGGCCCCTATAAATGCTACGCGAATCATCAACAAGTGCTACCCAATGTTGGTAAGTCTCGATACTGTGTTCAGAAATCCTTTTACCTCTCTTCCATTTAGCGCGGGCATTATTTTTTCTGAGAACCAAATGTTAGTTATGTGGCAAGTGCTCAAATAGTTTCTGGCAACCAATCCTGATCAATAAATGCGGGGCAAGTAGATTCAAATTTTCATATCATATTTAGTGTTATTTGCACTGTAGATTTTTTTAATATCATGTTTTCATTTTTGGCCAAACAGGAGCACATCGGAGAGGCACACAAACTGAACCTGTGCAAACTCGTGGTGGATCAGTTACATGAGAACCTGTCCAAGCAAAAGTACACAAGCGGATGACTGCTCTACTGTATGGTGAGAACGAAAAAACCCGATGCACTTGATTGTGGTACCTTGATGCACCACGAGTGGATGAATTTTTGTATCTCTTTCTTCTTCACCAACAGTTGCATTACCTTGACGCACTTGATTGCGGTGAAATGGACCTGGAGTTTCCAGATACACCTTTTAGACTAAACTCATGGTCGAAGATTGTCGTTGATATTACTGCTGAAATGGACAGTTTAGAAGAAGATGCTTTGAGCTTTGGTCGTTTCAAGGTTAGAGACTTTTTTAACAAAATTTGTTTTCTTAATTCAATTGTTCGTTCAAGGTCCTCGATTCAATTTTTTTGGATGACCTCGTTTGTTTTTTCTTTGTTTTAGCTTAAGGTAGAATTCAGGAATGAGAACGAGGGAGTAAACGCAAACAATCCTGACAGGAGCACACATGGTCTCTTTGGGGGTACGGAAAGCCTGAACAGTTGGATCAAGGAAAACATACATCCAAATTGTTCAGAAAATGTAAGTTTCTTTTACCACCACAAGGATCTAAGTATTTTTGTTTGAAGTTTTATAGGAAAACTAGTTTTTCACATTTCTTGTGTGAGAACTAGACATGTTATCACATTTTTCTATTAACTAGATTTTCTGGAAACCTGGCTTTACTTTTAGTGGCAAATAGTTAAATAGTTTCTGGAAACTTTTTAGTCTCACATTAGCTGCAAGTATCCACATGAAACTTTTTAATAAATTTTGATCGCTTAGTTTTATTGTGGGCATTAGTCGCTAGTTATTTTTTTTCATTTTTTGTTGCAAGTAGTCATATTCCCCTTGTTTTTTTAACCTTCATTTTTTTCTAGGAAAACTAGTATTACTTTTGTGGCAACACATATTTTCTGGGATTTTAAGTCTTAATTTTGTGTCAACCATTCACACAGTTTTGTCTGAGAACCAATCCTTAATTTTGTGGCAACTATTCACACATTTTTAAATGGAACTAAGTCTTAAATTTGTGGCAACTATTTTTTTCACACAAGGTTTCTGGGAACCAAGCCTTTAATTTTGTGGCAAGTAATCACATAGTTTTCCGGTTTTCCTTTGTTCAACCAGTCAAATATGTTGCAAGGTATCTCTTTAGATAGAAAGGCCGATCAGTATATGTGGCAAGAAAGACTGAAAATTTCCTCACCGCGGAAATTGATTTTGTTCTAATTATCAGTAGGACAAAATAAAAGCTACAACAGTTGTGAACAAGTTTGCATCTCAGCTTGGCAGTCTCCTCGCCGAACTTGTCATGGGGTGGACATCAACATCGTTACCTCCCACCATCCCACGGAAAGCAAGGACAACTAAGCGCAAAGAACCTGAACGAGATGAAGATCCGCAGAGCGATCATGATTCATCATCAGAATCGGACGAATAAGAGGAAGAAGCAGATGATGACGATGATTATGATGAAGAAGAAGCAAAGAAACAATTCGTAAGGTGAGTGTAGCAATGCTGATTCATTTTTATTTTTCCCCTGTGAAATAAAATGAAAAATCATAATTGATCAGATAGTTAATAACCATAGTGTTTCATTTGTAGACAAAAGAGGAGCAATGAAAACTCGTCCGAGGCAGACGGATTGGACAATATGGACATCGGAGATAACGAAAACGACAGGATTGAGATGGGTAGCCAAGCTGACGCCGAAAATCCAGGCGCAGGGACTGACACTGATGAGACGTTTGAGATGAACAGCCAAGGCGGCTCTGAATTTTTAGGTGCAAGGACTGACAGGAATGAGATGGACGAGATGGGCAGCCAAGCTAACGCGGAAAATCCAGGTGCAAGGACTATCACGGAGGAGACATTCGAGATGAACAGGCAAGGAGACTCTCAAATTTTAGGCGGAAGCACTGACACGGAGGAGAGGGCTGAGATTGGTAGTCAAGCCGACATGGAAAATCTAGGGGCAAGGTCTGACACAGATGAGAGGATAGAGATGAACAGCCAAGATAACTCTGAAAATACAGGCGCAAGGAATAACACAGAACAGAGGATTGAGATGGACAGCCAAGGCGACTCTGAAATTCTAGGCGCAAGGACTGACACAGATGAGAGGATTGAGATGTACAACCAAGTTGACATTGGAAATTTAGGAGAGAAAGAAGAGGGAAGGGTTGTCTTGGATGAGAATGTTGTGGAGGAATCAGCAAACGATGGCACGGCACGCGAACCTGATGGTGGTGAGGGCTTAGGTGGCACTGGATTAGACAGAGCTGACTTGGAGTGAAATGTCACCAAGCCATCGGTAATTATTCCAACTTCAACTGATGGCGTTAACGCAGAAGAGACAATCAAGAACAGGGAACTACAAAGAATCATCAACAAGTTAGTAGCCCTGCAACTCCCATTTTCTATTGCCTTCTTTTTCATGTGCACATTTCTTCACCTTTTACAAGTAAAGTTTTTCTCAAATTCTTGCTATCTTGAAACCACAAACACGACTCACAAATTAAAGCCGCAGCAAAGGAAAACTAGTGGTGTTTGGTTAAAATTCTGGCAAAATACAGAGTTTTGCAAAGTAAAGCCCACATAAAAACAACGCAACTAATGTGCTTTTTTTTAATATTTTTATTTCGGCAACTACGGGGGGGGGGGGTATGAAATTCTGACAACCATCCTCCACAATACGGAAGCCAACCATCCAGAAATCTTGCAACTAAGATACTGAGGTTTTTAGAAAAATAATCCACCCATGTCTTCTCACTGCGTGTTTTGTCACGTTTGGAAGGGAACAAATTGTTGGCGAGGACAACGGAGAGTGGATCAGCAACGCTACCGAAGATAAGTTTGCTGATTCATTTGGAGGATCACAAATCACATTACCACCAGTGGCTGAGTTGCTCGAGTCAGATAACAACACACCACGAGATACAGGCAATTCTATATTGTCGGAAGAGGGTAGTAGCCAGTTCATAGAGCAACAGATTAGGGGCAGCGCCGTAGGGCTCGCTAGCATGTTGAAGCAGTTCAAGATTGCAAAGATGGAGGCATTTGGGTGTCGACAAAAGGGAGCAATAGCAAGGAGGAGTTCTCTGAGGTTCGCAAAAACACAATCGAAGGTTGATCAAGAGGTTCTTGCTACCACTATTAGCAATCTCAAGATCTCTGGGCCAACAGAGATGAGCCTCCAAAACCAGTTGAACACATTAGTTCTACATCAACAGGGCTTGTCATTACGACAAATGAGGGGGACGGTATCATCGGCAACACCCATGATGAAATAAAGCGTTATTCTTCCAAAGAGCTAGGGTTGCTAAAGGATTCTTGCAGCCTACCCCCATCTTTCAAAGGAAATAGGGAGCCATCTAAGAAGACAAAGCAGCCAGCTAGGAGGTAACTTTGTGTGTTTTTAACCTTAACAAGGAACACAACAAGTATCAACTAGGTTGGGTTGTCTATAGTTTAGTATCTACGCTAATTTTTTCATTAATCCTTTGTTCTTCACACATAACACTTTGTCACATGAGAGCACTAACATCTTTTTTTCAATCATAAATGCTTTGTATTTTTTTCTAATCAATTTTTATTTTGTTTTTCATGTAGGGCCACTATTATCAAGTCTAAGCTAACACTTCATACAGAAAGGCTAAAGCAGTATAATGGTGACAAGAAAGAAGAAGAACGGAAACTGGAAGCAAGACGCAAAAGGTGAGAATCAAAATTCAGTAACTTAGTTAGAAAATTTATTTTTGCAAGTAAGCACTTCTTTTTTTGCGGCAACACAGTGTCTGGGTTTCTTATTATCATGTGGCAACACAGGTTTAAGTTTCTTTTTATCAGCATGTGGACATATGAGTTTATCTTTTTTTGCGGCAATTAGCAATTTTACTTTGTGGCAAGTACAATATTTAAATATCTGGCAAAAGTTTCTAGCTTTTTTTATGGCAGCAGCACATAATTGTTTTCTGGCATCTAGTATATTACACAAAAATGGCAATAGTATGTAGGTTTTTGTGGCAAAAATTTTAATTTGGCAAGCAGTAACTATTTTTGTGGCAAGCAGCATGTTAAATAACTGACTATAGTATTTTCTATTTTTTTGTTGCCACAATACTAGATGTTGCAACAACATTTAATATATTACACCCCGACAGTAAACATGATTCCTTTGTTTGTTAAATTTTTTTATGAGGAAAAGCATTGCAGATTTGAAGGAAGCTAGCGGCAAAAGGCAAGAAACAAGGAGATCACCACGGATTGCTGCAGGAAACCTGACTGCTACTGACGCCAGAGCAGCAGAAGTTTTGTCACCCAGTAAAGCAGCAGCAAAATTTCCCTCCAAGAAGAAAGTCAGGGGTACAGGTGATTGCAGCGGAGGGCGTATGAGCGGAAGCAAGAAGAGGATCACAAGTGTTGATGGTTCGAGCAGTTGTAGGGCAATAGTTCTGTCCCCAACGCCAGTTTCACCGGATGCTCGTGCAACAGACACATATCAAGGAGGAAGCAGCAGAACAACCATTATTTTGTCACCTGTCATTGAGAGGCACACCCACGGTGAACCCGCATCTTCTTCTCAGGAACCAATTGCCTTGTCCGAAACGGTGACCACGCAACAATACAATATAGCAGACTTATTTGTTGGCCAGGTACCAAGGAGTCCAGTCATTGTGCCGAAGCACATAATGGAGCTGGTAACAGGGTTGTCTCTATCAGCCAAGAAGATAGGCATTTTCCAAGATCACAAGGGAAAATCGCCTGCTCTAATTGAACGCTCCCATACTCCTCCAAACCGGGCAAGAGATGACCGTCCTGGGTGTTTCACACCATCATATTTTGATCTTGGGTTTTCTCAGCCAACTCCAGAAGCCGATTTGAATGATGATTCCACACTTGATATCCCAGAAGCTGAATTCATCGATGATCACACAGCCATCGAAGCGGAACCGATTTCATGGGCCATACCTAGAGGTAAAACAACTTAACTTTTCTTGGTAATCATTTTTTGAGCCAAATCCACAGCTTTTTCCATTTTTTTAACACTCATGGCATGGTTTTCCAATTTTCACATCCAAACTCTTTTTTGCTGACATTGCTGTGATTTTTAAATTAATAGATGCCATGGGGACTCTCCATAATATCAATTTCCCCATGTCAAAGCAACTAGAGGACTTTCTCAGTGGAAACGCATTGGAAATAGACCAACAGACTAGTGATGAGCTCGACAGGTACGACAAGCACTGTAAGCAGCTTGTAGAAAAGGACCGAGCGAGCAAAATAAAAATACCGAGTTCTACTGGAGGCTCAGCAAGGAGCGGCGCTGCTGTGAGTATAACCCCCAAGAAGAATCCCCACGTTGGAAGGATCAAAACAGTATCCCGTTTCAAGTTATCACCATACGGCAAAGAAATGAAGGTTTGTGAAGAAGCGGAAGATGTGTACAAGAAGCTGATGTTCCATGGTCAACTCCCAAATTCATCAGTGAAAAAGTAAGTTTTGTTATCCACCCTTTTTTTATGGCAAGACAGTATACTTTTTGTGGGAAGTAGAAAATATTAGTGGCAAGTAGCATATTAAATAACTGGCAACAGTATGTATTTTTTCTGGCAACACAGTTTAATCTTTTGTGTCAAGCAGAAACTTTTAGTGGTAAGTAGCATATCAAAATAACCAGTGATAGTTTGTATATTTTTGTGGCAACACATTTCAACTTTTTTGTGATAACTTCTCAGAACTCCAAGTCAATACCCCAAATCAACCAACCACAATTTTTAACACATCGACCTGATACTTTGTGTATATACCATAACTATGTCTTTTGTTTTTTTCCCTCAGCATTATCATCATCAAGTAAAAGGATGGATTCGCAGCGATCCGAGATTTGGTAGATTTAATCCGCCCAAAAGGATTGCTGTCAGAAGGATGCGGCGGAGTAGCCATAGAGTATCTGAGTACTATAAACAACGTTAAGGGGAAAACAATACTCCCACCGCAGATAGCAAAGTTCTTGATACGAGGAGAACAGAACAAGCCGATGGTCACTCAACTTTTCGAGAGGAGGAAGGATTTTGCTTTGAGTTGTCAGGACCAAGTAAGTTTTCTCTCACTCTTCATTTAAGTTCTTTCTTGTTAATGTTTTTTCGCATCTTACACATAATATAACTTAGCTCTTCTTTTGCAACAATTACTTACCTATGTCTGCCACCAAAATTCAAAGTAGCCCCCACATATCTTTTTTATGCACAAAAAAAGTTGCAACTTATGCACGACTCAATATTGTTAGTTACAACTTTTCTTACTTATGCATGCCACAGAACATCAAACCCAGTTATAAATTTTTATTACTGTTTTCGCAAAAAAAAACCATGCAGATCGTGCTGCCGGTCTACGAACTGCTTGGATCAGGACCTGATGAAGGTATTCATTGGTACACCATGTGTATCAATTTGAAAGCACAAAGGTTCGAAGCTCTAGATTCAATACGACAGAAGTCCAACCCCATTTATGTGGAAAACGCAACAACTTTGATGAACAAAATTAAAGAAGCTTGGAAGATATACTACTACACGTCAAGGGTTCAGATTGAAGACTACAAGTTGGAGATCATTGGTGTGCAAAACATAGGACTTCAGTGAGTAACCAAGATTTTTCAATTGTTCACACTTTTTTCAGACTTGTTTTGTTTTTTAAGCACCATATACTTGTGTTTATTCTTCTTAATTTTTTCTCATACATGGGTTGACAGCAGTTTTACAGCGCTGGAGTACATCGAAAGGTGGGACAGAGAGAACATTGTTCAGATCCGCAAAGAAGACATCCCAAAACTGAGAAAGATCGCCGTGTACATATGGTTGAGCGCTCCATTCAACAAGGCACCAAGTTGGAAGTTCCACCTCAACAGCGACAAATAAATATGTAAGTTAGTACAAATTTTTCTTCCTTCTTTTCTTTTTGGAACAACTAGAAGTGTGTTCATTTAGCAAGCTACTATTTTCTGCAACAAATTGCCACACAATCTGACCACATTATTATTTTTGTCATTCAACATAGCACTGCCCAATTCTTGTTAACACACACGAAACAAATAGTCTTCACATAGTGTATATTAGAAGGAGATAGCAGGAACATTTGGTCAAAACAAAAGTTACAATAAGGGGTACACAAATGCTATAGTTTTTTTTTTCATCCTATACCAAAGCTCACATCTTATGCCGATCATCACATGTTCGGCATGTTCTTGTTTCTTTTTTTCCAACATTCAACGGGTGTTGGTATGTCCTCTGCCTCTTACGCCCTTTCGTGTTCGACTTTGGTGGGTCTCGAATGTTTGGTTCCGAAGAAGCGGTGTTTGAATTCTCACACGGGACACTCGATGCACCAATCTGCACAGAAGTAACATTCATGGGAGCAGACGCTGTCCAAGCAGACGCACTTTGAATGTTAACTGAAGTAGACACTGCCAGATTAGCTTTCGACGCTCTTTTTTGCTGCTCTTTTTTGTAGCGCAATCAGCTCCCCTTTCATCTCCTTCAAGTACGTCCCTAATATCTTCCTGCCATCACTAGTGAGGCAACCAATCTTAATGAGGGAAGAGTAGTCTGCGTTCATTGTCGCGGTCCTCATAAGGTACATTGAATCCTCAGGCATCTCGTGCACTTGTCCAGGAACTTGATCTGCTATATCAACAAGCATCTCCTCTGCAAGCCATGTCCACCTCTTGAGTATATAAGTAGCGGGCACGAACGTGACACCAAGTTGTATCATTACCTGCATCATTATCTAAAAATATATATTAGGAAACACATTTTTTTATGGCAATCATCTTATTAGGAAACTGGAAACAGTTTTATAGCTTCTTTTTCTGGCCTGACTGAGCACAATTTTAGGTTTATCTGGCAAACCAGCTTTATCCAGTTGATACTTTGCAACAATATCTAGGTTACAATCATGTCGAAATTTGTAGCAACCAGCTTATAAGTAAACTTGCAACACTATATATGTTTTTCTGGGCGGAAGTAATTTCTGGCAACAGTATTCAACCCTTTTTGTGGCAACTAGTATGTAAGAAACTAGCTTCTATATTAAAAGTTACTTCCTCCGATCCATAATAAGTGTCGCTCATTTAGTTTAAAGTTTGTACTAGTTTAGTACAAAATGCGCGACACTTATTATGGATCAGAGGGAGTATAAAACTATCTAGCTTTTCTGGCAACAGTATATAACTTTTGTGGTAGGTAGGTTATAAGAAAAGTGGCAAAAATTATTAAACTTTTCTAGTGATAAGTATAATTTTTGTTACCTTCAGTATGTGGCAACAGATTATACTGTCCCGTTCATACTTGCAGCACTCACATGCATACACCCCAGCATCAGTGTCCGTTTTCACCTTGAACAACTTGTTCCCATATCCCGGCACAAACCTCGAAATGCAATCGACCACATAAGTGAGTGGACTTGTTTGCTTGCAGTTGTAGGACATCACAGCCTGCATCTCTCCCTGGAACCTAAGAAAAATGTTGCGGGTGTACACCCTGGACATCTGTATCTCAATCGGGTGATAGCTCCATTTCCTAGCCTCCTTTATCACCCTGTCGGCATCCTGTTTGTCCTCAGCACACATTATCTTCTCCTGTATCGCTGCATAATGATAGATAAAGTCAATGAGGGAATTCTGTGGGTTCACATATTTTTTTCAGGACAGCGTTGAACCCCTCACTCCTTTGAGTAGTCTATAGGAAAGGGTAGAAGTTGTGAACAATGTATGCAGGCACCCAACATTCCTTGTTCTCATACAGGCGAATGAACTCCTCATGCTTAGCAAATCAAGGCTCAATGACCATCTTGCTCCACTTCGTCTCAAATTCTTCAATGGAATAGCTTTCGTTGACACAATCGTTGAACTCCTTACGCAAGACATCTCTCTTTGATAGAAAAGGTCCAAGTCTCTCAGTCACTTTTTGCACAATGTGCCAACGACAGTTTTGATGCACAGTGTTAGGGAAGACATCATTGATGGCAGACCGCATGGCAAAGTCGTGATCAGTTATTATATTGGTTGGAGGCACACCGCCCATGGCATGTAGGAACGTTTGAAAGAGCCAAACAAAACTCGATGTCAACTCATTCCTTACAAACGCACACCCAAACTGGATGGTCTGTCCATGGTTGTTAATCCCAATGAAAGGAGCAAATGGCATCTTGTAAATGTTTGTCAAGTATGTCGTGTCAAAGGAAACACAATCGTTGAAGTGCCTATAAGCTCTCCTAGCTGAACCCTCAACCCAATAGATGCACTGAACCATGTCAAACTCATCAAGCTTGTACTTGTAGTAGAAGTCTTTGTCAGCCTCCTTCATGCTCTTGAAGCATTCTATAGTGTCTTTCATGTCAGTATACTTGTGCTCACCCCGCATTTTTGCCAACAAGTTGGCCAAGTCCTTGTCGGTGTACCCAATGTCCGCACGTGTCCCGTGCAAGATTGACAGCAGCTACATCTGCCGGGAAGGCTCCAAGTTGCAATCGTACAGTATCTTTATGAATTTTTTTCTCTTCTTCTGGTATGTGCATGTGCGACCACATGAAGCCTGTGAGTGACCATTTCTTGACAAGGGGGTGGTTGTGCTCATCGTTGATTTCAGTACCAACCCAACTGTCTCCTCGACGTTTGACAAACATGAAAGCCGGGAAATTTTTCCGTTCAGTAGTATTTATCCATCTCTCCGGGACAACCTGATCTGGGTTTTCTAGTTCTTCACTCTTCTTCAGATTGTGACCTGCTTTTTGGCACACCAGCTTCTCCCTAATAAGCTCTCCAGTTTTTTCATATTTTTTCCGGAAGTTGAATCTGACACCAAAACCTTTGCGTCTTGCATACGCCAGATAGTGTTTCTGAGCAGTTTCTAGGCTGTCAAACATCAAACCAGCTACCGGTTGCTGCGGCGTGGACATCACCTCCTGCACGGGTTCATCAGCTTTGCCTTCTCCACCATTTCCGTCAGGGGTGTGATAACTTGAGGACGGCAGCATTGTTTCTGTGACTTCTTGTTGTTGTTGTTGCTGGCTCTCAAAAGCAGAGCCTTGAGACGGGGCCGACATTCCACATGTTTCTTTTTCCATTTAGAACCAAACAACACGGGGGGAAACAACAAAACATATGAGATGGTGGTTTAACAAGCAAACAAGTAGCTTGCATAGTTTATACAACCGGGATACTAGTTTTTACATTAGTGTTGTTTTTTACATTAGTGCCAATTATTCACACATTTTTTCTAGGAACCAAGTCTTAAATTTTTGTGGCAACTATACACATAGATTTTTCTAGGAAGCAAGCTTTAAATGTGCGGCTAGTACTCACACAGATTTTTTCTGGGAAACAAATGTTAAATTTGCGGCAAGTACTCACAAAGTTTCTGGGGAACCAAGTCTTTCTTTTTGTGTGGCAAGTACTCTCATTTATCTTGTGGAAACCAAGTCTTACTTCAAATTTTTGTGCGCTAGCAGTCATATCTATTTCTTAACATTTTTTCTGGCAAGTATTTACATTTTTAATTTGGGAAAACAAGGTATTTTTTGTAGTTTTTTTTTTCGAGGAACCAAGTTTAAATCTGTGGCAACTACTCACATTGTTTTTCTGAGAACCAAGCGTTAATTATGTGGCAAGTGCTCAAATAGTTTTCTGGCAACCAATGCTGGTCGATAAATGCGGGCAAGTAGACCGAAAATTTCCTTACCATGAAAGGCAGAAGCTGCTGAATTGTGTGACTCCATGGTCTATTTTCCGCTTGCAGTTATTTTTTATCGCACCACTCAACCACACCCTCACAAAAAACTTGAAATTTTGATGGCCAAGGCTTAATTTTCTCTGTTATTTTTTTTTAGATGAGAAGAACAAAGGGGATGGGAGAGGTGGCTGAACTTGTGGGAATGAGCTAGCGAAGTAGCAAGTAAATTGTAGCAAGTAGATTCCAGCAGCATGAAGTGATTTGTGCAAGCAAGTACTTGTATTGGTTTATGAAGCAGCAGTTGTTGACTTGTTTTAGATTATGCAAGTATGTAACTAGCAGTTTTATGGATTCTTAGTCAATTTCTACTACAAGGATAAAACCACCAGTTCTTGTGAGATGCATGCATGGAGAGGAACAGATCTGGATTATCACCCTTGGTAGTTACCTCTTTTTTATTTCCTTTTGTTGATTGTCAGATCAAAGAGTTGCTTCTTTTTTCTGGGGTGTAGTCAAATCCTGGTAAGAGGAAGTCTCTTTGCAAAAAAATTAGAAGAAGGGAGAGGAGAGAAGACCGTCGGCGGCAGGTGATGGATAGGCAGGTGTGTGCTCCTTATATAGGCAGGGAGAGGGGGTTGGTTAGGGTAAGCTCGCGCGCTGGTTGGTGGGTTGGGCACCTGGGCTGGGCCAGCTAGCTGGCGATGGGGGGTTGGCTGGGTGTGAGGTTTGGGTTGGTGGCTAGCTGGCAGGGGAGGTGGGGCTCTGGCGGACGTGGCACAGCCGCCGCACCGCTAACCCCAGGTGCGTCGCCGCTGTACTTGGAGTGCCCTCCAAGAGCGTTTAGATCACTATTTTAGTAATCTAAACACTCTTATATTTCTTTATGGAGGGAGTAAATGACAAGTCTTATCATAAACCATTTTATATGGGGACAACCCCATAGGATTTTTATAAGCAGTTCTATAAGCCCAGAGTGCATAACCCAATTGTTGAGACCAATTTTTTTATTTTTATTAATAGTCTTTTCTAAGATTAGTTTAATCTCTCTATTACTTAACTCTACTTGTCCAATAGATTGAGGATGATAAGGAGATGCAACTCTATGGTCTATATCATACTTAGCTGGCATTTTCCTAAAAATATCATTCGCAAAATGAGTACCACCATCAGTCGTAAGATATATAGGAACACAAAACCTCGGAAAGATAACCTCTTTATGCATTTTATAAGAATTCTTATGATCAACAATCTTAGTTAGGATAGCTTCTACCCACTTATTAGCATAATCAAAAGCAACTAAAATATGAGTGTATCCATCCGAAGGGGAAAGGGTCCCATAAAGTCAAAACCACGTACATCAAATCATTAGATAACAACTGAGTAATGCATAGGCCTTTCTTGACGTCTAATAATATTACCAATCTAACTATATTTCTTATAAAGCAAAACCCCACTAAGATGCATTTACGGTGTCTTTCTCAACATGCAAGCTATCCACATCACCCGTTATTGCAACCAATCATTTGTCCATGGCATCCACTTTCATTTACATGCATCTTATACCCTTTTAATTTATAGTGTAAGTTCTTATAGGGATTCCGACTGCAACGTGCGGGGTATTCTTCTGGTTCTTTGACATTCATTACAATAATGGATGAACTTATGTGCATCTTTGAGAGAGTAGGCCAATAAAAGCCTGATTGTAATACATTGCATGTAGTTCGGTCTCCAACATGATGTCCTCCATAACGGTTGGAGTGACACTTACTCGAGATTTGTTCTTGTTCATGCTGAGGTACACAATGTCTAATAATACCATCTACTCCTTTATAAAGATGTGGATCATCCCAAAAGTAATGTCTTAAATCAAAAAATAATTTCTTTCTTTGTTGACATGTAAGATTACGTGGCATATATTTAGCAACAATGAAATTTTCATAATCAGCATACCAAGGACTATCATGAGAGGAAGCAGTAATAGTAGCTAATTGTTCATTAGGGAAACTATCATTGACAGGAATTGGGTCATCAAGGATATGTTCCATTCTAGACAAATTATTATCTCTGGATTCTCAGCTCCCTTTCTATCAACAACATGCAAATCAAACTCTTGTAATAAAAGCACCCACCTACTTAGCCTAGGCTTAACATCTTTCTTTTCCATAAGATATTTAATAGTACTATTAGTGTGAATATTTACTTTAGAATCAATGATATAAGGATGATGATGTGCCTCACACACACTCATTGGGAACCCCAAGTGAAAGGTGGTGATGTAGATAACAAAAAAATTCCCTCGACAAAGATACGAAAGTTTATGTCTAAAAGGAGGTGGTTAGCAACAATGAAAGTAAACAAAAATAAAAAAATTGTAGCAAGTGTAAACAATGATGAGATATGGACCGGGGTACCACGGCCTTCACTAGTGATGTCTCTCTCCCAAAAGGTGATAAAACTTATGTTGGGTGAAAAAATTACAACTGGGCAATTGACACAATTATGAACGCACGCAATGCTAATTATGCTAGTAGAGAGTGCAAGGCTCAATCATGTAGGCATTATGCCAAAGCAAGTAGACCTCAATCCAAATCATCTACTATTAAATATCCACCTTGAGATATCTAATCCAGAACATCTCATTGGTATTAAGTTGCGAGCAACAACCAAAAGCTGAAAACCCAAAGCAACAGACAAATGTTATAAACTGAATGCATAATCTAAGCAAGACTTGTTAGCAAAATAGCCACAAGCACCACTGGTTTCCCCTTAGTAGAAACCGCACATCCTCGGTACTTGCATGTTTCTGTCACTCAACCACTGACATGAGGAGGCATGAACCTACTGTCAAGCACAAAGCTCCTGCTGGAGATATAAAATACTACTTGGCCAAAGAAAAGAAAATAAAATAACGGAGATCATGCAAGAAAATCAAGAACACAATAAAAAATAAGATCAAATATATTACTTCCACAATCTGAACAAAATCTCATAATCCATCGGATCCCAACAAACTCGGCATAACAACATGGAAACTATAACATATGTGTCTTGATCAACAAAGATGAAGAACAAGGGCTAATTAGTGAAGCACACGATTGGAGAGAAGACATCATCTACCTACTACCATGGACCCTAGGTCCAAGGTGAACTACTCACACATCATCCGGGAGGCAGGCATGGTTGATGAAGAAGCCTCCGGGGATGATTCCCTCCTCTTAAAGGGTGCTGGGATGGGCTGCAGACCTCCCAATCTGAGAATTGCGATGGCGGCGGAACGACGATGGCTAATGGAAAAAAAACTCTGCTCTGAGGGTTTTTGAAGGACAAGGGATAAATAGGAAGAAGAGAGGTCACCTGGGGGTGGACCTACTCCCCACGTGGAGAGGGTGTGTGACCCAGCCTGGTCGTGCCCTTAGGTCGCCTGGCTATGGGGTGGCCCCCCTTCTGGCCCCTGTTGGGTCCTTCCGGTGTCTTCTGGAACTTTAGAATTTAAGGATTTTTTTCTGGAATTTTCTAAGCATATTGATTGTTCACCTCTTCCTGTGATCCACAGACAATAACAAACAGAAACTGGTACTGGGCACAGGATTAATAGGTTAGTTCCAAAAACATATAGCAATGTGAAACAAATGAGGATGGAACAAGCAAAAATCTAACATTCTTAAGAAGTTGGTCCCAATTCTCTCAACATGCAAGGTGTCCACCTCACCATCCCACTAAGCCAATCATTTTAATTTCCTTTCACACTAGGCCATGCAAAGTATGCCACATAAGGGAGCTCCCATTAACTTCACATGCATATGAAACTTATCATATATAAATATAACTTTCTTTTTCACTCAAATTTATAAGTGCCTTTTTTATAGAGAATCAAATTATAAGTTACCTCATATTTTTTCTATGCGATTTTTTTTATGAATGCACATAGGTAATTGCTATCATTGTAATATGTTTAATCAAAGGTGATGTCTTCACTGTGTCTAATCAACATTTTTTTCCATCTTATATCATCTCACCGATATATTGTGAAGGTAATGTTTTTGTAAAGACACTCATTTTTTATTTATCATCAATTTTTGTTAAAAAAATTCTTATATTTTGAGTCAAAACAATATTAATTTCAAAGAAATTATAATAAACTTATATTATGTTTCATAATTTTTTCTATATTTCAAAATATTAAATTATTTATTAGCAGTTCCCGCAGCAACGCGCGGGGTATCATCTAGTTATAGATATGTTTGGGACGTATCAACATCCCTAAGCTTAGTTCCTGCTCGTCCTCGAGTAGGTAAATGATAACCAAGATTTTTTTGGTGACATGCTACCAACAAGATCAAGAACATCAAGTAAAGCAATAAAAATGTATAAGTGGAGACAAAGTAATATAATGAAAGAGTTTATATCTAGTACTGAAATCAACAATGAAAGAACCTAAAGGCAATTGAGCTTTTTCTTTCTGTGAATCGAATATCTCCACTCGGTGTTCCCATGCCAAGAGGGAGGAAGGTTTAGAATAAAATACTATTTATGTTGAGAACTCATAGTCTACCTTTGTATCTCCCATGGTCTTTTTGAACTTTATCATAACACTACCCGAGTGTGTGTATCAGATACACGACTATTTTATTATCTCCTTTTTGACTATGAGAAACTAATGCAATGAATGAGCACAAGCAAGATAAATAACACTTATGATGGCAAAGATAAATATGTCTAGGGTAGGAAGTCAAAAAGTTATAAAAGTCTCACACCAATGAGGACAACCATTTGGCAAGAGAAAGCCTTATGATATATATGGTGTGAGGAGTAGGCATTGTCATGCAAAAAATGCACATAGAGTTGAAAGTGTATGAAAGCTCTCCAATGGAACTAGTGGGGGTGCATCCAACTTGCTTGCTCAAGAAGACATATAGCTCTTCTGAGGAGGCTCATCATTGGAATATACAAGCCAAGTTCTTTAGTGTAAGGTCCCCACATAGTTATGCAAGAATGATATGAAAACTTTCTACAAGCTGAAGTACAAGTGCTACTTTGAAACACAAGTGTGGATTTAAGGATAGTAGTGTTTCCCCCCCCCCCCTCTCTCTCTTTTGGTGCCCTCCATGGTTCTTTTTTCACTCATTTGTCCTCTTTGGGATATTTTCATTTCTTTTTTTTATTTTGTCCTCTTAGGGATCTTTTCCTCACTTTTAAGGGAAACACTCTATATGAACATCATCAACACACTTTTTGGTACTCGTAACTCAACTAAAGAAAAATATGATGTATGCAATGTATGCATCTACTAGTGTCGCGGGATGCGCAATGATATAGGGTGTGATCTAGTAAAAATATGAACTAGGGAAAAGCCCAACTATCATGTTGTTGTATGATCATGCAAAGCAATATGACGATGAAGAATCACATCAAGTCATGTTATGTAAGATGGATGTTGCATGGAAATCTATCTCGAAATGGCTATGAATAGGTATGTATGGTGGCTGATTTGAGGAAGATATAATGAGGCTTATGTGTAATAGAATGTATCATCTCACGGGATTTGGATGCACCGGTGAAGTTTGCACCAGCTCTTGAATTAATTGAATACTTGCATGGTACCGGAGAGGCTAGAAAAATACGGATAGGTGGAAGTGAAAAAAATTGAATGCTTGCATTAGTCAAAGGAACTCATCCACCTACTATCGATATTTCTCAGTCTAATCAAGAGAACACAAATAACCATGTATCCCAAGAAGAGTGCATGGGGGTTTGGTTATCCTTGCACATCTGGACCCATGCCACGTGAGGGGGTACTTATAGTTACCGCACAGACAATGATCAATCTAGACAAGAGTTTTCAACTAAATTTTTGTAGTTTTTTAAAATAGGGCATGTTGAGCCAAAATACAACACCTATCAATAATGGTCGTGAGCTCAATCGCACGGAAGTTCAGCATAACTGAAACAATACCTCAAAATTGTTGTAAGGTACTACTAAGGTGAACTTAGTAATCTAGATTTCCTACTCAAAGCATGATACAACAAGCAGTGCAACGGAAACCAACTCTCTAAACAAATAAGAGTAAAACACAAGAGAGTCCTAAAATTTCTATAAAAGAAAACTAATAGCCCTTCACAAGATAAAAAGGAAAAACAAGAGCTAAACAGGTAAAGCAACAACTAGAAACTGAAATTGATCACTCAACAAGTATACGTGAAGCACATGAGTATTCTAGGTAAAGGCGGAGCATGTGTATCTCCCACAACAAGAATGCTAGGGTCCAACTTGTTATGACCAGCAAACAAAACAAAATTTAAAACTAAAGAGAAAAACACCGCAATCATAACACATAACATGTGAAGCAATAAAGTATAGCACTAGAAGAGACGACCTGATAATTGTTGATGAAGAAGGGGATGCACGGGGGCATCCCCAAGTTTAGACTCTTGTGTCTCCTTGAATGTTTCTTGGGTGCCAGGGCATCCCCAAACTCAATATTTTAGCACTCCTTAATCTTCTTTCCTCATCTTCCCTCGTAACACTAGAAAACTTCCTTCACACATTCTCAATAACTTGATTAGAGCGGTTAGTGACAAATAAATAAAATCTCACATAAGTACTATAGGTACATATTTAAGCACTCAAATTAAACATTATATACTATTTCCCAACTTTTTTAGGTTCTTCCCCAAAAGAACTGAGAACAAAGCTTGCAAAAGAGGCAAATGCAATTACAAGGCAGAAATATGGGAAAACAGAACAATTTGTAAAGATCGAATTGGCAGGGGCACTTCTGTAGTTCAAATTAGAAAACTAAAAAATAATGAAAGCTGAAGAAAAGTGTAATGCTTGCTTTGTAAAAATTTCAGATCAAAAAGATGATATGGTGATTTTTAATATTTTCTGCACTGGAGCATACAGAATGTGTTTCTGAACAACAAGTCATAACTTTACTCTTCCCAACACTAGGGGATAAACTTCACACAAACTTGAAAATAAAGATACAATGGAGTTGCTACAGTAGCAACACACTCAAAGACACAACTAAACCAATAAGAAAAACTGAAAGTAAAAAGATTTTTGGTTGCCTCCCAATAAGCGCTTTCCTTAATGCCTTTTAGCTAGGCATGATGCAAAAGATCAAGTTTTAGTAATATAATAAGAATAATTACCCTGTATAACAGACTCAAAAGGTAACTTCATCTTCTTGTTTGGGAAATGTTCCATGCCCTTCTTGATGGGAAATTTAAATCTTATAGCCCCTTCTTTCATGTCAAGGATGGCGCCAACGGTGCGAATAAAAGGCCTTCCCAAAATAATTGGACATTATGGATCACATTCAATGCCTATAACACAAAAATCAACGGGAACATAATTATCATTGACAACAATACGAATATCGTCTATTCTTCCAACAGGTTTCTTTATAGTAGAGTCAACAAGATGAACACCCAAAGAGAAAAAATCAATAGATTTCAAATCAAGCATGTCATAAAATCTCTTTGGCATAACGACAACAATAGCTCCAAGATCATACAAGGCATGACACTTATAATGATTTACTCTAACTTTAATAGTAGGATCCCAACCATCTTCTAATTTTATAGGGATAGAAACCTCAAGTCTAAGATTTTCTTCCCTAGCCTTAATGAGAACATTGGTAATATGCTCGGTGAAAGCCGAGTTTGCTAATGTGGGGATCTTTGGCCATCCTTTGAAGGAATTAAATTACTTCAGAGAGGTTTCAATTGTCAAGTTGAGGTCACTACATTCAAGAAAAGTGGGGGAACTATTATCTAAAGCCATCTTATTATCTAGCCCACTTTCTACAATATTTCCTGCATTAACTTTGATACTCTCCAAGATGTTAGGACACTTTTGTCCTAAAGTTGAGGCGTCAACATTCCCATTGGATTGTCCATTGTTAGGACTAACAGGGGTGTGATGGGTGTTGAAAGTTTTAAGGTCCTCAAAAACATGAATGGTAGCAAGGGTGGTACTCATGGATAGTTTTTTTGCTCTTTCTTTTGTTTCAAGTGTGGAAACAGCTTCAGGCTTGGCTGACATTTAATTTATCAAAGTATCCTGAGTGTGAGACATGCTTGAAACATAAGTTTCAGTAGTGATAATCCTATCTTGGAGATTAGAGGTCTCGCCATTCAAGCTCTCAAGTTGCTTACTTATGTTTCTCAAAATAGAGGAATGCTCATCTAACTCTATAGAGAAGGCCTTCTCAAAATAATCATGTCACACCAATGAACATTCAACAAGCAGCACCAGGCATCATCAGCTCAACCTCATTTCTAGTACAAATATCAGTACTAGTGCAAACAAATACTAGTACAATGATAAGAACCGACAAACTACTTGTGCACTTCCTTGTGGAAGGTGTGCAAAATATACATCAAAATAGACGGCCAATTTTGAATTGTACTATTAAAATTAGGAGTATATTTTGAATAGACCTATAGTAGTGTGCAAAATATACAACCACATCACTCTTTGCACAAACAGTATAGTGAGGGGTACAGAGAGGTCCTTTGGTTCAGGGTATCCCAAAAATTCAGAAAATATCAATTCCTTTAGATCAAATTGACCTAGGAAGCATGAAGTCAATAAATATGGATCTTGCTGGAAATCCAACTGATCATGAAAAGATACATCCTCAAATAGCAGATTTTGCAAGCATTAACCCTAACCTCACAAGATTAGAAGCAAGATCTTGATGGAGGAGGCGTCGAAGTCAGAACTTGGCCTTGATGCTCCTTGGCGGCGGCCTCCACGGTCCATCCTCGTGGGCATGGTCACCGAGCCGAGATGCGTTGATGCAGCGTGGCGTGACCCTCCTAGTCGTGGAAGCAACTAGTGTGGCGCGAAAGAGGAGAGCACCGAGGGGAGGAGGGGGGACTTGAAGGTGGATTGGGAGGCGGAGGCGTTGTACTGGAAGTTGATCAGGAAGGCGATGGTGTTGTACTGGAAGTTGGATCAGGGAGGCAGCGACACTTGAGGAGGAGGAAGAGGGGTCGTTGGGAGGAGGAGGATGGGTAGGGTCATGGAAAAAGAGGGGTTGTGCAACCCTTATCGATGGGGTGTGAGCGGTATGGTGTATTGGTGGATACCAAGCTTGCATTCGTTTACAGAGTGACTCGATAATGGTGTGGACGTACCAAACATAGGATATGTTTGCGGGCCGCGCTAGGCACTGGGCAACTGGCCCAGTTTCGGCCGGGCGCCGAGCAGCCATCCGATCTAGGTCACTCAACGATCTAAATTGTTGTGTACCCCTTCGTAAAATAAAAATAAAATATCTCATATCATTGTAGCTTTTTTAGATGTTGCTTGCGGCTTTTCTGGTACACGGATGCAACAAAAATTTATCATGTGTATTTTTTTAAGTTTTTTCACTGCTGCAGCAAAAAATTCTAAAAAAAATTGCATACCATATTTACCATCAATTCATGGCAACAAATTTAATCACCGAGTGTCGAGCAAATTACCCCCGGGTATATCAAAGTCTCCGACTCGACGGAATGGAAGCAAATCAAGAATATGAAACAAAAGTGTAAACTAGCCGACTGCGTGCGCCTGGCCGGCTACGTGCGCTTCGTCGGCTGCCCGTAGGCCTGGCCGGCTGCCCCGCGCACTTGGCCAGTTGGCCGTGCACGTAGCCAGTTACTCATACGTGCATAGCTAGATAGCCTCATACGTGCATGGCTAGTTGGCCATGTGCATGCACGGCTAGCTAGCCTCAAGCGTGCATGGCTAGTTCCTTCTTCCCTTGTCCCCTTGTGTCCCCTTGTCCCCTTGTTGACTATGGGGTCATTTTTGTCTCCTTGTCCCCTGGGCCTTCCTATATAAGAGGCACCAGGGAAGCTTAACATACTCCATGGCTAGGAAATAGGCAGCCAGGACACACCATATCAGTTCGGCATAGCAAATACTCCCTCCGTTTCTTATTATAGTGCGCCTTTGCATGCAGCGCTTAGACCAAGACATGAGGTGACGTTTTAATTTGGACAAGGATTACCCTCCCTCTGCTCTGTGTGACACGCATGTGGGTGCCGGCCGCTGCAGTTCCTTGAGCCATTCAAAGGCTATTTTGGCCCAAAACAGACATGCAGTCCTAATACGCACTACATTGTGGAATTTAGGCCAAAAATCTATGCGCATTAGAATATGGAATGGAGGGAGTACATCTTAAGGAGCAACATGTACATATATGCCTATAGTTCACACGGGCAGAAGTAGAGATTTTACCTTCACCGCGAAGGTCCCGAACCTGGGTACTTTGCCGTGTTAATCACTGTGCGCCTATGCCCAGACCCGCCCGGAGCGCCATCGTCTGCACATTACCCCCTCTTTAGCCATCCCATGGCAGTTGCCGTCACTAGATCGATGACTGTTGGCTCCGAGCCTCTGAGCGACGCAAAGAGTTGGGCAAATTATCTATCGTGGGCGCTCCAGCAAGATGACATGCCATCTGGGACACAGTCGCACACTCTTCTTTTCCTTTTCCGCAGTCGGGTCCCGAACCTGGGTACTGCGCCGATGTCTGGGCCGATTGCGACCCACATCCAGATGTGACAAAAAAAGAAGAAGAAAGGGCCGACTGCGCCGATGGCTGTGCCGATTGCGACCCCCATCCAAATGCGGCAAAAAAGAAGAAGAAGAAAGGGCCGATTGCGCCGATGGATGGACCGATTGCGACCCCCATCTGGATGCGGCAAAAAAAGACGTATGCATTGTGTATTGGCCGATTGCGTTGGTAATTGATGCACGAGAGATGATAATGGCTTCTTGCCCTTCGTTGGTTACCCCAAGTGGAAGGTGAGATGTATGATAGCAGCAAATTTCCCTTGGAAAATATACCAAGGTTGAGATCGAACCAGTAGAAATCCGATAACTACAAGTAGGTGGTGAAGCGAGCAACGCGCCGTTTGAGATATTGCTTCCTTAACCTGGACCTACACACACACACAAGTAACTTTACTCCCAACGAAGTTCAGAGAGGTTGTCAATCTCTCTGGCCTTGTTATTTACAAAGGATCAAATGCAAGGGGTAAAGGATAATGGTGATTGCTACTAGAAAGTAAAAGCAGGAAATAAATTGAATGTGTAAATAGTGATGAGAATATGGACAGGGGTCCCCTGATGTTCACTTAGTGATGTCTCTCTCCAAAAATACGTTAAAACTGTTATGCGAGGTAAACAAATCACAGCTGGGCAATTGACACGATTAAAAATGTACCGCAATGCTAACTATGCTACAAAGAAAGGAAGAGGCTCAAAAGCATGGGTGGTAAGCCAAAATAAGTAGACCGAAATTCAACTTCATCTACTACTAATCATCCACCTTGAGATATCTATCCAAAACATCTCGCTGGTATTAAGTTGCGAGCCCCACCCAAAGTGTAAACCCAAAGCAACAGAAAACTGCATTAAAAGAACGATGCGTAAAGTAAACAATCCTTGCAACCGCCGTTACAAGCACCGTTGTTTTCCCCCTTGTGGCAACAGCACATACCCTAGACTCATGTTTCTGTCACTCAAGCTAGTCATCAGGGGGCATGAACCCACAATCGAGCATAATGTTCTGTAAGGCCCGATATGCGGTACTGTTCCAGATCTAGGTATTTCCACTCAGATCCGGGGACGAAGCACATATCGGTCCCACCGCGACATATGACAAAGCCATATGCCCCGGATTTCCAACATGATATCACAACATTACAGATACAAGGATACAACATCACATACAATCGGCATACAACTGCCTTAAATACAATACATCAGCGAAAGCTACATGTCTGAGTACAGACTACAAGAAAATGCCTACTGGCAAGAGAAAAACATCGATCCCATAACCACACGGGTCCAGGCCCTCCGCCGGGATCCGCCTAACTAGTCGTCGTCGAGTCTCCACGTGAAACGTCGATCACCATACCTGTTGTCGATCAAGAACCCTGAAAAGAGTTTGGGGGTAGTATCATGAGTACAGAGGTACTCAGCATCCAACTGTAGTGGTCATCTGACCCAGCAAGGACTTCATCACTCGTCATTCTAGGACAACTAGTAGTTTATGGTAAGGAAGGGGTAAGTGGTGAGGTTGCTGCCGCACTAGCATTTATGAAGTGGCTAACGATCTAGAGAGTAAGATAAGAAGCCAAGCATTCGATGAGGAATCGCCTCCAACAAGTCTGCTATCCACCTACTACGCAAACATAACACCTATCCTATCCTTGTCCTCCTCTTCGCATCCCGACGAAGAAGAAGCAGTCAAGGCACACACACGTTGATCAAGTTATATTAAGATTATCTCAGTTGTTGTTGTCTATGAATAAGGAGTAGGTCTCAAGTCGTCCATAACCGTGGACACGGCTTCTCGAAAAGATTTAACCCTACAGGGGTGTACCAACTGCCCATTACGAGGCTCCGCACGCACGTTCATCTCTCTCAGTTGCTACCCATCACAGGCAACCATTTTATGATTTAGTTCCAAGAGATCCGAAACGACAGGTCCCTCTAACTAACAACGAACAAATCCGGGTGGCCCCCGGGGAGTCGACAACCAATCCAAAAGCTGGCCACGCTCTCGGATCGGACTCTTCCATCTCAACAGGGTTTGGGTTACCGAGACGCCTCACGTGAGGCCTCGGGCCCTCGCCGGTCAAAGGTGGACCAACAGGGAAACCATGTCTCCGCTGGTCCGGGTTGGTTTAAAAACTACTGGTAGCTGACCAGCACACACACGTTTTCAAATGGTAAATCAGCTCGGGCCACCACTAGAAATGCTTGAAGCTAGGTAGGTAAGAAAAGGGGACCCCATAAAATCCCACACGCGGTTAGGCACGCTCAGTCTTAAAACCAATACCCGGAACTCGGATCCTAGGTGACTCGAATGGAACAAAGCGTCGGGGCGGGATAGCCTAGACCTTCCATCATTCGTCGAATATAGTCAACATTTATAATAATCATATCATCAACAACAATATAATAATGTGATATCCCAAACCAAGGAGTAACAGGGTAACATCGTAGCATCCTAAGCATGCATACTAAGCAGGGGCTGAGCAACGAGCAATAGTAACATAGCAGTACAAGGTTTGCTGGGAAGGGACATGGTTGTATCGATTTGAAAGAGGTTGTAAACATGTGGTAGGATCAAACATCGAACCTAACCTAGACTAGCATGCAAACCACTGGTTGAAATAGAATGGATCATAAGTAATGTATAGTCCTTGCCTGTTGATAAGTCGGGTTCCGGAGGTGTAGTCGATCGCAAGCTCGCATCGTCTCCGAGAGGTACCCGCGGAAACACACAAGACGATAAACACTGGAAAGCAATCAACGAGCAAGCATCTATTACTACGAGGCAAACACAAGAGCAAGCAGACAACACAAGGCACGGCAACGCGATACGGATCTATCGTCGAGAACAGTTACTAGCAGTTTAAGTGGGGTATCGGTCACACACGACGAATACCGCACGTTTACGGTGGTTCAAGTTGTTTAGCTGCAGGTGATCAAACAACGGTTTTTAACATGGCAACTCAAGCAAGCACGGAAAAGCACAAAAACATGTCAAGAGGTGAAGCACAAAGTAAACTATCTATGCTAGTCAAGTTAAGTGAGGCACAACCTAAACATGGCATAACACTAAGTGCCGCACGATGATTAAAACATTTGGTACTGTTCTGTCCTAAACTATATTTTAAGTTGGTTAACAGCAGCAATCAATAGCACAAACACAAAGTACACGAAAAACTAATCAAGTTACATATAAGGCACACTCCAAACGGAGTTACGATTAAAAAGATATAAGCAAAACAAGTTTCGGGCACAAACTGCCAACATCACGAAGCATAGTTTAGAGCAATGCACAAACAAGATAATCAATGCAAACATGCTCACAAATGACTTGCCATTAAAGTAGACATGACAGGTAAGGCATGGCAAAAATAATCATGCAAAAAGACATCATAGATCAAAAGATATTAAGCAAGCAACATGGCATCGCAAAGTAATAGACTTAGAGAAAAACAGAGGTGGCTGTCAAAAACAGCAGCATAGCAACTTTGGAGCAGAATAACTATATGACCAGCAAGCATATCATGGCAATGCAATACATGTAATGAAAGTAGACATGATGCTTAACAATATGCAATTTGAATCACTCAATTCCGATAAACGGTCGCGATACACTCGTCGACCGAAGTTGCAATAAAATAACAGTTTCAGCAACAACAGCACAATAACATCAGGATAGCTACTTTGGAGCAAGATATAATTATGATGCAGCAGGCAATTATGGCATGTGAATGCATGGAACTGAAGTAGAAACAATGCTTAACAGGATGCAAAAGGAATCAATCAATTCCGATGAACGGTTGCGAAGCAATCGTCACCCGAAGTTGCAATAAAAAAAATAACAGCAGCATTTAACAGGAAAAAGTAGCAGTTTAACGGCCTGATGCCCTGTTCAGCACACAATAACGCAATCAAGACGAGCTCAAATGCAAAAACTTTCTACATATGAATGCTAGAGCACGCAAAACTGAGCAACTTTCGTTTTGGGGGCACGTTCATCGGAGCTACGGTTTGACGGGAATTCGCATCGCAAAAACAGACCAGCAACAATATTTCACAGACTTAACAGAAATAATAAAAGAAAGAAAAAAAAGAAACAACAAACGGAAAAAAAACAGAGGGGGCTCGGGCCTCACCCCTAGTGGGCCTCGGCCCACTGGCCTGGGGCTGGACGGATCTGGCCGCTTGGCTCTGGGCCTTGTGGCACCTGATGGGTCGGCCCACCTGGCCTGGTTGGAGGGGAGGCAGCCGGCTGGCTGCTCCCGTGCCCGACTCCGACGGGGCCTCGTCTAGGCGGCGACATAAGAGGAGGCGGCCGCGGGGTTGAGGGGTGAGCGCGACGGAGGCGGTCCGCCCGGAGGAGGAGGCGCGGCAGAACTGCGGCGGGGGCCGTGGCGGAGCTCGGCCGAGCTCTCCATGGCGGCCATGGCTGCGTCCTGTAGGCAGAGAGAGGAGAGGGAGATGTTAGCGCGGGGAAGAGAGGAAGAAGAGAGGAGAGGGAGGCGCGGCAGGGGAAGGAGGAGAGGGGCGCGGCGGCCCGGCTGCTGCCGGCTGCTCCGGCCGTAGGAGGGCGGCGGCGTCCACGGGTTGAGGAGAGAGAGAGGAGAGAGAAAAGTGGGAGGCTGGCCAGATCCGATCTGGGCAGTCGGATCTCCGGATCTGACGGTCCAGAACTCATTGGGCAGAAAACTAAGCAAAATTGGGGGTGTGGCTGCAAATTGTGGCTAGGGAAACCCTAAAAATGGGTGGGAGTGTGGTGGTCTTTATATAGCCCCGATGGCTGGCAGTTTGCAAAAACATCCCCGGTTTTTCTCTCGCGCGCGCGGTGCTTACGTTTTTGACCGCCGGGGTCCGCAGTACCTCCGATTAGGGTAAAACTTCGAATTGCGCGATCAGCGGGTCGAGCCGGGGGCGTTCACCTCGCGCTCAAACCGTTCCGAGAACACCTTCCGGCGCGCTATAAAAATATCCCGTTAAATTATTAAACGGGGTTTTTCGTTCCGTTGGCTGCGGCTGGTCTCGTGCGGTTTTCGCGACGGTGATCGGGTGAAACCCGGTGTCGCAAAGGTCGAGTGTCAGGGTGGCAAGGGTCGGTCTCCGTCCGATACGAGATAAGAGGGGGGGAAATAATCGTCGATCGATAAATCGGGGATGCAAACACCGCAAACAAATCAGGCAATCAAACAATTCACACCGAAAACAAAAAATTTAATTTTTGTGAAAACTGGGTTGTTACATGTTCCCTCTTGGAGTCACTACCTACTACTTGTCCAAAGCAATAAACAACAATGAAGAACATGCAAGAATTACTCAAGAACACAAATATAAAAGATAAGAACCAAATATATTACTCTATCACAAACTGAACATAGTCTCATAATCCATCAGATCCCAGCAAACTCAGCATAGCAACAGCAGAAATAATTACATATGTGCCTTGATCATGTAGGGCAGCTCACAAGGTTTAATCCATGAAGAACAAAAAGGGGAGGAGAACATCACATAGCTACTGATCACGGACCCATGGTCCAAGGTAGACTACTCACGGATCATCCGGGAAGCGACCATGGTGGAGGAGAGGCTCCCGGAGGTCAATCCTCCTCCGATAGGGTGCCGGGAAGAGGTCTGCTGGCGCTCCCGATCTTGGAAGCGCGGAGCCGGCGGAACAAAGGTGGGATCGCGAAAAAGGGTTCTCTCTTTGGAAGAATCCCGTCACAGAGAATAAATAGGCGAAGGGGCAGCCAGGGGGGCACCAGGGGTCCAGGCACCCCCCCTGGCGCGGCCCCACCCTTGGGGGCGCCGGGAGGGCGCCTGGGGCCCTGGTGGTGGCCCTCTGGCCCCACCTTGGTGTTTCCGGAAGCTTTCGATATGATGATTTTTCATTGGATTTTTCCCGAATTTTTGGAGCACTTTTAATATGGGGGAATCCTGAAATAGAAAAACAGCAGAAAACAGGATCTGGCACTGGGGTGCACTGAGTTAATAAGTTAGTCCAAATATGATAGAAAATGTATGAAAGTGTATCTAGATCATAGCAATATCACACAAAGCATGCAGGGAGCAAGAAAAAATTATAGATACGTTTGGGACGTATCAGTAATCCGGCTGCGTTTCCCATCCGGCTATCAGAAAAACAGTGTGTGGCGGTGACCTAGATGGCAAGCCATCGACCCGGAGTGCCCACACAAGACCATTGGTCAGACTCGAGAGCCACTCCGAGGCTCGGAGATTGCACCTACCAGAGGCCCCGTCTGTTACAACAACAGAAGACCTTCCGGATGACTCACCAAGTCATCCGGAGGCTACACCTTCACCCAGTGGGTGTTCCGGTTGCACCAAAAATTGCAATGTGAGTCTTCACTCAGATATATCACAGCAAGTATCACGAGTGAACCTGAGTAGTCTTCTGGGGTTATCGCCGCATTATTTCCAGTTGGCTGCATGCTCGGCCCGGGACCGGATGCCTCCGAGCAAACCGGATAACCCAAATTGTTATTTCCCGCAGACGGCTTAGTGGTGTGTACGATACCAAAGGCCCACTCCTTGATCCATCTGCAGACCGCAAGCCGGATGCAATGCTGGAAAGAGCAAAAGCTGGAGGTCAACGCACATGAACAACGTCCAAAGAGAAACATTTGAATGGCACAATCGTTTCCTTTTAGAAGTTTGCTCGGTTGAGTTTGCTCCCCAAAGTCTAAGTACTATGCACCCCACTTGGTGGCCCACTCTTTCGATCCAGCCACAGACCGCAGGTTGGTTGTCCAGAGGACGGGAGAAAAACCCAAAGCGTGGAACGAACAGAAAAATGACTAAAGGGCTCGAGTTAAGCCGAGTCGGCCTCCCACTGCACAATCTACACTTCAGAAAAATAATGAATATTTGATATGTCTGCATTGACTAACTCTATCTTATGCATGATCGTTTCTGGGGGAAAACTGTTGAGACCCTCGACGCCATCAACTACAACAGAAGCAAGAGAAGATCCGAGCCGATTGCACGCAATCGGCCCGAATCTCAGAGGCTACACCCAGTGGGTGCGCTGGCGCGCCCCCACCGGAAAGAAGCTGCACCAAGTGCAAATCATCATCCATGTACACCAACAAGGAAGAAGCCCCCGGATGACTCATCGAGTCACCGGAGGCTCGGAGGCTATTGTCAGGGGAATGACCCCCTGGTAGGGTCAATAAGGAGAAACAATATTCAAGACATCGGGCGCTGATACGTCCCAAACGTATCTATAATTTCTGCTTTCTCCATGCATGATTTGTGTGACTTTGCCATGTTTTACTTGAACTTTCATACACTTTTTATCATATTTGGACTAACCTATTAACTCAGTGCACCCAGCTTCCAGTTCATGTTTTCTGTTGTTTTTATATTTCAGGTTTTCCGGCCATTAAAAGTGCCAAATAAATTCTGGAAAAAATATATAAAAAATCAGCGTCCCGGAAGATTCCCGAAGAAGCAAGGAAGGAAGGGAGTGGACCCAGGAGGGTCCCTGGCGCGGCCCCCCTAGGGCGCGTCGGGCAACCTCCTGGATGCCCTGTGGCCCCCCTCGATGCCCCCCTTGGCCTATATTTAGTGCCCGCGGAGAAAAACCCTAATATCGATCTGCTATTCCCGTTTTCCTCTCTGTACCGCCGCTGCCGCCGTTTCAAGATCGGGGCTGCCAGGAGAAGCTGCCCCGGCACCCTGCCGGAAGGAGGAACCCCCTCCGGGAGACCATCCATCACCATTGACGCCTCCCGGATGTGTTGTGAGTAGTCCCCCTTGGACCATGGGTCCATGACCAGTAGTTATGTGATGTTCTCCTCCCCTCTTTGTGCTTCCACTTTCGAGACCTCGTGAGCTGCCTCACATGATCGAGGCACCTTTGTAATTTTCTGTGTTGCTATGCTGAGTTTGCTGGGATCTGATGGATTATGAGACTATGTTCAGATTGTGATGAGTAATATATTTGGTTCTATCTTATATTTGCGTTCTTGAGTTAATTCTTGCATGTTCTCCGTTGCCGTATTTTGCTTTGGCCAAGTGATTTGTTGCAACCCGAAGAGGGAGCGTTATGCTTTATTGTGGGTTCATCCCCCTAATGTCTAGCTTGAGTGACAGAAACATGAGACTAGGGGATGTGTTGTTTCCACCAGGGATAAAACAACGGTGCTTGTACCTGCGGGTGCAAGGATTGTTTACTTTACGCAAAGTTCTTTTAATGCAGTTGTTTGTTGCTTTGAGTTTACACTTTGGGTGGGATTCGCAACTTAATACCAGCGAGATGTTCTGGATAGATATCTCAAGGTGGATGAGTCGTAATAGATGCAGATGGATTTTGGTCTACTTACCTTGGCGTACTGCCCATTGCTTTTGAGCCTATTCCTTTCTTTTGTAGCATAGTTAGCATTGCGGTGCGTTTCTAATCCTGTCAATTGCCCAGCTGTGATTTGTTTACCTCGCTAGAACTTTATCGTCTTTTGGGAGAGAGACATCACTAGTGAACGTCATGGGATCCCGGTCCATATTTCCACCATTTTTTACACCCTCAATTTACTTTCAGTCTTTACTTTCCATTGCCACTATTATTATCTCTTGCGTTGATCCTTTGTAAATAGCAAGGCCGGAGGAATTGACAACTCCTCTGTACTCGTTGGGAGCAAAGTTACTTGTTGTGTGTGCAAGTCCACGTCAACCTCGTCTCCATCCGGCAACAATTTCTGCGCCATTGACACCTTCTTGTATCACTTGGAGTCCTACTGGTTCGATAACCTTGGTATCTTCACCGAGGGAAATTTGCTGCTACGCTACATCTCACCTTCCACTTGGGGTAACCAACGAGAAGTGAGAGAACTATCTTCCTCACCGTATCAAGCGAATTTCTGGCGCCGTTGCCGGTGACTCCAGTCTACAAGATAGGGGAGTTGCACACTATCTTTTATCTTTTCTTTTTAGTCTTGTTAGTTTATCTTTCAGTTTTTACTTTTGTGTCCCTTATCAAAAATACCAAAAATACCTGTTACTTTGCTAGTAGTTACCATTATGTCTGGTCCTTTTGCCTTTGTTGAGACAGAGGTTCTCACCTTTAAAATGTGGGGAAAGTTTAAAAGATGCTTGGTATAGAATTAATGATTCACAGAAAAAAGCCACCAAGAAGCAACCCACTACTGTCCTGCTTAGAAATTTTTCTATTGGGATTACTCCTTGGAATAGGTTCATATTAGATACTGCCATCAGTGGGAATTTCCTAGAGCCCCAAATTTGGGAGTCTCTTAATGTTATTGAAAATCTTGTTGGAAACCTCCCTGTTGCTAGCATACAAGAAGACATAACTCTAGCTCACATTATGAAGAAACTTGAAAAGATAGAGTTAGAAATACCAAGTCTAACTAGGATAAATGAGTTGGATCGCAAAATCCAAGGGAATTTGAATAGGCCTGATAGCTCCATGCATAAAATTATTAAAACTTTGGAGACCATCAAATTCCATGATATGGGTCCCTCTAGGATTGATAAGATTGAGGAAATCATTAATACTCTAGGAACTACCTTCTCCTCAATCAAACCAAAAAAGATAGCAACTCCGGCTAGAAAGGAACCTAAGTTCAATTATGTCCCTAAGCTTCCCCTACCTAAAAATAATACACCCATAGCCAAGGAAGTTGAAACTGTGAAAACTTTGGAAGAAATACCTCTCTTTGATAAATTTATAAATGAAAATTCCTTTGATTTTCCGCCTTTTGGTTTTATCCCTAGAAGTATCTTCATTAGGCCTTTATTTGAAAGACCTCTTAATACTAGTTGTACAATTGAAGAGCTTTTTGATGATCTTGACGATGGATTGATTGATACAAATTGATCTTTTGCTTTGAGCCTAGCTTAAAGGCGTAAAAGAAAGCGCTTGTTGGGAGGCAACCCGAGATGTTTTTACTTGTGTTTTTAGTGGTCTTGATGATTGTTACTACTGTAGCAACATCATTGTATCTTTATTTTTCAAGCTTTGTGCCAATTATAGCCTCATATGACAAGGGAAGTGAAAGTTGTGACATGATGTCCAGAAAACAGATTATGTCCTCGTGACGGGAAAAAACATAGTAAATTACCAGTTCATCTGTTTGAGCTGAAATTTTTACACAGTAGCTCTATACAATCACGGAACTTTCGTATGTTCTGAGTTTTTTTATTTGAGTTGAAGAAGTGCCCCTGAAAAATTCTTTACTATCGGTTGTTCTGTTTTTCACAGATTCTACCACGTTTTGTCTCTCCTAACTTTTGCAAACCTTAAGCTTGCTTTTTCTTTGCAAAAACCTTTTGGCAATCTTGAGAAACAGTAGCCCTTCCTGAAAATCTTTATTTGCAGTAGAGGAAAATTATTTTAATAGGGTACTAACCTCTCTAATCAGTTTACAATGAGTTATGTATGAAGGGAGTTTTCAAGTGTGCGATGGAAGATGATGAAAGAATATCCTGGAGTGTCAAACGCTCAAGCTTGGGGATGCCCCCATGCATCCCCAATAAATATTCAAGGAGACTCAAGCGTCTAAGCTTGGGGATGCCCCTGAGCATCCCCTTCTTCATCAACAATTATCAGTTTGTCCCTCGTTGCACTATATTTTTATCACTTCATGTGTTATGTGCTATGCTTGGAGCGTCTCGCTCTTTACTTTTCTTAGGTTTGTTTTTGCTTTCTTTGATGTAGTAACAAGTTAGACCCCACCTTTCTTTTGTGTGGGAGAGAAACACACTCCGCTTGAACTAGAACTCCTCATAGGATTTGCATGCTTATTTCCTTAGCTGTGAGTTGTTCTTTTTCTTTTCTTAGTTGCTGCCCTGTTTAGTTGTAGTGCTTTAGTTTCTTCTAGAGCTTTTATTTTGTCTTAGGTTGAACTTTCTATAGGTTGCATGTTTATCTTGTTTAGAGAGTTTGCCTGTTGCACTGATTTTTGTGTCTTGACTAGATAGTAGGTAGTTGAAGTTGCTATTCTCTTTGTAGTAGTAACTTGCAATAGTTTGGGGGTATTGACTAGAGTAATGTTTGAACTTATGGTGTCAAGAGCTTTAGCCTATTAGTGATAGATGTCGTATTTTGGGAAATCCGTGTGATTTTCGAAAACAAAAACCCCTGTTGAGAACTTTAGCTACTAGATGGGTCACTAACCTCTGGAGGGTTCGAATATTAGAGTACACTCACGTACCATGAGTCGAGGATGCGTAAGGATAACCAAACCCCCATACAGTCCTCCTCGTGGTACTTGTCTCTTTGTGAGCCTCCTGATTAGATTGAGAGTTACCGATAATAAGTGCATGATTTTTTTGGACTAATGTGAGTATTCGAAAGTTGACACTTCCACCTCCCATATTTTTCTAGCCTCTCTTGTGTCGTGCATTGCATCCTTCTCACTCCGAGAGTTGGCGTCCACCTTCGCCGGTACATCCAACCCCTTGGCATGATACGCTCTGTCATCATAAGCCTCCTTATATCCTTCCTCAAAACAGCCACCATACCTACCTACAAGGCATTTCCATAGCCTTTCCGAGATACATTGTCATGCAACATTCACCTTCTCATGACTTGATCTTCATGTCATACATGCTACTTGCTTGATCCATGAGTCGCATGATAGTTGGGCCTTTCCCTAATCATTGCTACATGACGCGCTAGTATCATTGCATATCCTGCTATCCTGGCAGAGGCATACATTTGCATCATGATAGTTATATCTTCTTTATGTGAGTACCCTTGTAAAGTGTGAAAGATCTCCTATATTCTTGTAAAATATAGAGTGTGGCCCCTAAAGTGAGGAAAAGATCCCAAGGAGGAAAAAATCAAAAGATCCCAAAGAGTACAAGTGAGAGTTAAATAGAAAGAGCCATTGAGGCCACCAAAAAAATACAAAAAAAAAGAAAAAAGATAAAAAAAAAGAGAAGGGGGCACACTACTATTCCTTTTGAGAGATCCACACTAGTATTTCATCCTCTATCCCTTGTACTCCATATAGATCATCATACATGCATATAGCTATGTGGGGACCCTTCACACTATAGAACTTGGCTTGTATATTCCAATGATGAGCCTCCTCAAACGAGCTCTAGGTCTTCTTGAGCAAGCAAGTTGGATGCACCCCCACTAGTTCCCTTGGAGAGCTTTTAGCTCACATGTGCATCCGTTGCATGGCAATCCCTACTCCTCACATCATATCTATCATATGGCCTTCTCTCGCCTATGATTGTCCTCATTGATGTGAGCCTTTCACACCTTTTTGTCTTCCTCCTCCACCTTCTTTTTGTTTCGCCTTTTAGGTGTCAACTTTCTTTCTCACGCTCATCCATTGCATGAGTGCTCAAAATATCGAAAGGGAGTGGATGAGTTTGACTTGTACCTGGCTAGTGGTCTAGGGACGAGTCAAGATAAGAATCCAAAGGAGACTAAGTGTGAAACTTTAGTAGATAGTAGTTCTCGACAACCTTTTTTCTCTCTTTTTCCCAGTCCCCTGCTTGCACGCAAACACCATCTGGAGACATTCGAGTCACGGAAAGCGAGAGCTGTTGCACCCTTTGTTCTTTTATTGCTTGTGTCAATGCTAATATAGACTCTTGCTTGTTAAGACTTGAATTGAATTGCATGCTTTGATTGCTTTACTTAAAAGTCCTTATATGGTTGTGTGGCATGTTGCCACAGAAATTATGCTTGTTATCATTTCCCTACTCGAGGACGAGCAGGAATTAAGCTTGGGGATGTTGATACGTCCCAAGCGTATCTATAATTTCTGCTTGCTCCATGCATGATTTGTGTGACTTTGCCATGTTTTACTTGAACTTTCATACACTTTTATCATATTTGGACTAACCTATTAACTCAGTGCACCCAGTTGCCAGTTCCTGTTTTCTGCTATTTTTATATTTCAGGTTTTCCGGCCATTAAAAGTGCCAAATAAATACCAGAAACAATATATAAAAAATCAGCATCCCGGAAGCTTCCCGAAGAACCAAGGAAGGAAGGGAGTGGACCCACCAGGGTCCTTGGCGCCCCCCCCCCCCTAGGGCGCGTCGGGCACCCTCCTGGATGCCCTGTGGCCCCCCTCGATGCCCCCCTTGGCCTATATTTAGTGCCCGCGGAGAAAAACCCTAATATCGATCTGCTATTCCAGTTTTCCTCTCTGTACCGCCGCTGCCGCCGTTTCAAGATCGGGGCTGCCAGGAGAAGCTGCCCCGGCACCCTGCGGAAGGAGGAACCCCCTCTGGGAGACCATCCATCACCATGGATGCCTCCCGGATGTGCTGTGAGTAGTCCCCCTTGGACCATGGGTCCATGACCAGTAGTTATGTGATGTTCTCCTCCCCTCTTTGTGCTTCCACTTTCGAGACCTCGTGAGCTGCCTCACATGATCGAGGTACCTTTGTAATTTTCTGTGTTGCTATGCTGAGTTTGCTGGGATCTGATGGATTATGAGACTGTGTTCATATTGTGATGAGTAATATATTTGGTTCTCTTTTATATTTGTGTCCTTGAGTTAATTCTTGCATGTTCTCCGTTGCCGTATTTTGCTTTGGCCAAGTGATTTGTTGAAACCCCAATAGGGAGCGTTATGCTTGATTGTGGGTTCAGCCCCCTGATGTCTAGCTTGAGTGACAGAAACATGAGACTAGGGGATGTGATGTTGCCACCAGGGATAAAACAACGGTGCTTGTACCTACGGTTGCAAGGATTGTTTACTTTACGCAAAGTTGTTTTAATGCAGTTGTCTGTTGCTTTGAGTTTACACTTTGGGTGGGATTCGCAACTTAATACCAGCGAGATGTTCTGGATAGATATCTCAAGGTGGATGATTCGCAGTAGATGCAGATGGATTTCGGTCTACTTACCTTGGAGTACTGCCCATTGCTTTTGAGCCTCTTCCTTTCTTTTGTAGTATAGTTAGCATTGCGGTGCGTTTATAATCCTGTCGATTTCCCAGGTGTGATTTGTTTACCTCGCTAGCACTTTTATCGTCTTTTGGGAGAGAGACATCACTAGTGAACGTCATGGTATCCCGGTCCATATTTCCACCATTGTTTACACCCTCAATTTACTTTCAGTCTTTACTTTCCGTTGCCACTATTATTATCTCTTGTGTTGACCCTTTGTAAACAGCAAGGCTAGAGGAATTGACAACTCCTTTGTACTCGTTGGGAGCAAAGTTACTTGTTGTGTGTGCAGGTCCACATCAACCTCGTCTCCATCCGGCAACAATTTCTGCGCCATTGACACCTTCTTGTATCTCTTGGAGTCCTACTGGTTCGATAACCTTAGTATCTTCACCGAGGGAAATTTGCTGCTACGCTACATCTCACCTTCCACTTGGGGTAACCAACGATAAGTGAGAGAACTATCTTCCTCATCGTATCAGGCGCCGATTGCGCCCTCATTCCAGCTCGGCGGCTGTCGATTGCTCCCTGGCCGACTGCCAGCTCGGCGACTGCCGACTGCCCACGCACCCGGCCGACTGCTCGTCTGCAGGTTGTCGGTTTCCCGCTGAAGTCAACAGAACCATCTCATCGAAAAGACAAGACAAGCAAGACAAGACAAAAGCATGGCACCTTTAGTCACATCATGAATATTATACTCATGTGGTGTCACATTACGTCACATCAACACCTCACATCACTTGTACTCTCTTTTGTCCTCTTCCCCATTTCCTCATCCTTGGAGCATCTTGCCACAACCTATATAAGGGGCAAGGATGCCCATGGTGGAGGGGGAGCACTTGGGAACTAGCTAGCTCTCTCCCATTCCATCCATCCATTACACCGTAGCACATAGTCAGCTCAGCTAGTAGCAGTTCAGCTCAACAGTAGGAGCAGATACATCTCCAGGAGCAACCTTGTACAGATATTCCACCTATAATTCAGACAAGCAGGAGTAGATGTTTTATCTCTACGGAGAGCCCTAAACCTGGGTGCATCGCGGTGTCTCACTGTGCTTGTCCACATTCTCGACTTCGGCACCATCGACAACAACCTCGGATCTTTCCCCCTCTTTAGCCATACCCATGGCATCTGACGTCACAATCCGACGACATTGGGGTAGTTTTTTTAATAACGGTTGAAACAAAATTCGGAACCCATGATCACCAATCACACTTCATTTTTTCTATCAAAAATCATTAGTACTCCCTCCGTTCCAAATTATATGACTTTCATTTGTTCACATGTGTATCTAGACATGTATACAAATGAAAGTCATATAATTTAGAACGGAGGGAGTAACATTTTTATGACACGCTTCAAATGAATGTGCTTAACACTAAAATACATATAGATCCATTCGATTAGAGAAAAGTAACATATATCAACATAGTAGCATTTTATTATTATAGTAGTACAACTAGTAGCATTTTAATACTACGATTGCAACATTTACGGTGTACCATACGAAGCAAAAGCGGTAAACAGTGCATACATAGGGCATAGTGTCAAGGGGATGATCCATAGACCCGGAGATATTAGCGAGAAGGCCCCCCATAATCAAGATTGTAACACCCCAAAAATCGGGTCATCGATTTTTGTGCTGTTAATCCTTCCTAGCTTTTTCTCCCGATCTTTTTCCCCTGTAGTCTGGTGTATGACTGTAACACTCTCACTTTCAGTGAACAGTGATCACCTTTACTGTTGATCATTACTGTTCAAAACTTTTGTTTGATCAACTTGGTTCAGTTCAAATTCAACTTCTCTTTTGATATTGTTGAAAGTCATGTGATCATGGGCCTTGGTCAACTTGAATCCAAACAATTCCAAGCTCAAATTAAATACCCTTTGAATTGAATTCAAATCAATCTAGTTCAAAATGCCTTTGGTGGATTATTAAATAATAAAACCAAAATGCAAAATAAACTTTCTCCAAAAATTGTGAAACTACTTTTATAAAATCAAAAATATTCAGTGGACCAAATCCAAATGGGTTTGGGTATTTATTGAGTTATAGAAAATTCCAAACAATTCAAACAGTAGGTTAAAACCCTTACTTTGGTCATTTAATATTTAAAATAAATATATAATGATTTTCTTTTGCTGCAAAAACTTTTGTGGCACTGCTATATACTGTTATTCTAATTTTGAGGCACCTAACATATTTTACAAAAATGCCTAGGTTAGTAAAACAAATACAAAATACAGAAAACAAAAAGGAAAAATAAGAACAGAAAACAACCCAACTAACCTACGCCCTAGGCAATGGCCCACCCCGGCCCACTCCTCTCTCTCCTTCCTCCTCCCGCACTGCCGCCATGCCGCCGCCGTCGCCGACGCAGCCAAGCCGGCCCCGCCCTCCTCACCTGCTCCCCTGTCCCCTAGCCGGCCCAGAGACGATAAGGGTGACCCCCGCGATTCGTGGATCGTGAGACGACGCCATTTCCCCCCCCCCCTCCCCAGCCATTCCCCACCCGCCCGAGTTCTGTCGTGGACGCGACATCACCGCCGACGTGGCCACTGGCCTCTCCTTGCCGCACCGGGTTGTCCGCGATGTGCGCCGTGGACTGCTACGCCACCCCGTGCCATCGATTTGAGCCACGACGCCCTTGCTGAGCCGCAATCGACGCCGGACTTCACCACGGCCGCCGCGCCTCGACGTTCGATTCGCCGCCACCTGTGCCTCCCTGAGCCCGTTGCCCTCCTCGACAGGTTCCCGGTGAGCATACTCGCCATCCCCAACTCCCCGTAGCCGCCCGATAAGCTCCAGCACAGAAACCCCCTTTCGCGTACTCCGGCCGCCGCCGTTCTTCGTCATAGCAGTGCACATATGCCACCCCAGCTCACGGTTTTGACTCCCCCATGTTGCTGCTGGTCCACACGTTCCATTTGACGCTTTAGTTGGCTCGATTGCGAAGCGTAGCAGAGTTCACCATCGACGCCCGAGCTCGGCCACCCGCCATTGTCGACCCCGTGCTCGGCTGCGTCCACCATGACCCCCTCCCCCACCGTGGATCGAAGCGGCACGTCTCCCTGAACCCATAGCAACAAGCGACGCTAAGTTTGGTGCGCCGTGCGCAGCGCACGGCCATCGCCGGAGACACAGACGTCGCCGGTGAGCTCACCGTGGCACTGCCCGGTGGGGCCGCCCTGTCAGTGGTGTGATTAGCAGCTAATCCACCCCCTACTGACCATGACAGGTGCCCCCCCCCGGTTAAGTCTCTGTTAAAACAAATTGGAAATACCCCCCCCCACTGTCTATGACATGTGGGGCCCTAACTAATTGATAGTTAAATAACTGTTAGTTTAAATGTTAAGGCACTGACCTGTGGACCCAAGGCCATTAGTATTAAGTTAGTGCTACTTAACTGTTAAATTAGTTTAGTCTCACTGACCACTGGGTCCCGCTGTCAGATTTTTATTTATTATAAAGATTTATAGAAAATCCAGTGACTTACATGTGGGTCCAGAGGTTTTCTGATTTATTTAAATGATTTATAAATAAACAGAGGCTGACATGTGGGTCCCACATGTCAGGCACTGTTTTGGGTAATGTTCTGGATAATGTTGAATAAATAATAAAAGAAATTCAGAAAATCATTTAAATGATTTAAAACTTGGAAATTCAATAACTTTTAAACCGTAACTCAGATTCAAAAACTTTATACATGAAAATTGGTCAAAAAAATATAATGAATACGAATACGCTATCCGAATGTCTATCCCACCCCTCTAACACAACGAACATCGAACCGTCCCCCTTCGGACCGTCTGTCCGATAAACTGTCCGGTACTGTTAGAGTACCCGGATGAAATAATTCCGAACACGGATGTTTCTCGGAATAGATCAACTAGCACGGATACACCCCCCCCCCATATGGTTGTCCGGTACCCACGACACCTCCGGCATGATATCTCCCCCTCCGGACACCCTGTCCGGTAATCACCCGGAACCGGTAGTTCATCCTCAGATGAATTTCCGTTCCGAGCAACATGCACTTCACTGCGTTAGAACACCGTTAACATTTCATCTGTCATGTCATGCATCTGTTTGTATATGCTTGCTGTGTATTTACTGTTTTCTTCCCCCTTAATCTCCGGTAGACCCCGCTGCCGCCGTCGACTACACCGCTGCTGAGTACGACTACGTCGTCGACGACCCTACCCCTACCGTCGAGCTTCCAGGCAAGCAGAGCCATTCTCTTCCCCAGATATCGCCTATCTTTCCGTACTTTTCTTGCACTAGGCATTGTTACTGCTGCTGCTACGATTACAATCCTATTCAATTGCATAGCCTGATTTTGTCGCCCCTTGATGTACCTTTCTTATCCTATGCTGCATGTTATAATTATGCCTATATTCAGCAGTGATCCCTGCGCATTGTTAGCTAGGACTAGATAGCGGGACGTGATCACTCAGGGGAGTGAACACGGATACAATATATACAACTGCACAGGTACGGTACAAAGCAGACACCGCCAAAGGCCCCTATCTGGGTTATGCCTAGTCACCTCAAGTGTGAGTTATCAAGGAGTAATCCTTGTACTCCACTCGAGGCTGACTTTGTCTTACCGCCATAGGGTCCTGAATAGCGATTGTCCTTCAGGTGAGAAGTCGGGCGACCCAACGGTGCCCGCGAGTGGTATTGCGACGGGACGACGGGGAGAGTACGACCAGTGTACCGGTGTGCTTGGCCCCTGACCGTTGGCCGCGAGAGTTACCAAACTACGAAAGTCGAGCTCCTCCAGGAGCACACGCGAGACAAGGTAAGGAGACGGTTCACCTTGTTGCTAACCGTAGTGACTTGGTGGGACGACAGGGGAGGCACCGATGTACTGGTGGTCCTGGCTGTTGTCGTTGTCCGCGGGTCAGTTAAGTCGAGGCAACGATAACGGTTGTCACGCAGGTTAATAAAATGCTAAATGGTTCAGTGAATGTCTTGAGTTGGCTATATGCCATGTACGCACTACCTACCCGTGGGAATTACGAGTTATCGGCTCCTCTGCTTCGTAGTGTCGTCCGAGGACTCTTCATACGTCAGCAGTACCGCGGCCTGCGCCGGGAAGTGGTGTTGTCTTATTTGCCGCGGCAGTGTGATTTGTATTTGCTTTGATTTAACTTCACCGGCCAGCCTCGCACCGTGCAGGAGTACGTCGGGGTTAGGGTCCAAAGCCCCGCGTACATAGGATATAGTCCGGTGGATGACCTCTCTGTTGAGTTTGAAAGATGGGCTATGAAGTGTCGGATAGCCTCGGTGGAGCGTTCCCTAACAAGGTTCCCGCCACCCTGGAGATCCGTGCGTGTAGCGTAACACAAGTGCACCCCTGCAGGGAATATTATTCTATTCAAATAGCCGTGTCCACGGTAACAGGACGCTTTATGCTGAAGCTGGATCTTACCACTAGAAACTATTATTATTAAACTGTATGGTTTCGGGTTTTCTTCCTCGCGGGGATGTCGAGGAGGTGAACTCGGAGGCATTGTTAAGTATTACAACTTATTATTATACAATGCTGCAGCAACTTCTGTTGCATTGTTACTTTATGCTTTATATAAACTGTTGGCTGATTCTTACCTCATGCTGCAAGACATCGTCGGAAGAGGCTAGTCTTCGATAGGCCTAGCTTCTTACCCTTGCTCTGGATTTCTGTCTTTCAGTCCACTATATACAGCCTCTTCTTTCCGTTGATACAATGCATAATGCTTAGTAGCGGACGTAAGACTCGCGGGTATGCTAGATACTCACCTTCTTTATTTCCTTTACTGTTTTTCCTGATCGGCCACTACAGCCGACGTTGGAGCCCAGGAGCAGGAGTACCCCGGAGGCGCCTACTACGACGTTGAGTTCCCCGTTGACCAGGAGTAGTTCGGTGGATCCCAGGCAGGAGGCCTCGCCTTTTCGTTTTGTATCTCTGATGTGATTTGTGCTAGCCTTCTTAAGGAAAAACTTGACTAACTATGTTTGTACTCAGATATTATGGCTTGTATGACTTATGTATTCGGGTCTGAGTGACCCCCCTTTCTTATAATATATTTGTTTATCCTTTTGTGTTTAGTGTTGTGCTGTGATATTCTCACCGTGGCACCCTAATCTCAGCCGTGTACCCTGCGTGTATGATTACTGTACACGGATTGATTTTTGGGGCGTCACAAGTTGGTATCAGAGCCAACTGCCTGTAGGAAGCCACCCCACCACTACTTGGTCGAAGTTGAGTCTAGACTTTGAAAAAACTATTTTGCTAACTTAATATTTGGCTTACGGGCCCACATCGATGTCACTACGTGTGATATCTATGGTATTAGGATCCTTTTCTCCTTACCTATGCTCTGGTACTCTGCTCTCTTATCCTTGCTGGTAGGTTTTACAAAATCTGACATTAGGATCACGTTCTCTTGATTCCACCCGGCGTTTTTGGTGCTTCCCCCATTGATTGAGTTGTGTCGCAGGAGTCATACCCCAGGTCCCGGACCGCGGATCCCATTCTCATTCTGGGCAGGCCGCGCATTCTCTGGCATTAACTCCTGTGGCCAACAGTTTTCTTGCGGCGTGATTGACATAGTGGAATCTATGTCGCGTCGTGTAATCCTAACCGCGGTCTGCGCGCCGCCTAGTGAGTCCTTTTTCCTTAATTTCTACGACGTTACGCTGCCCGATTTTTGATTGACTCTGTGTGTGAATGTGTATGTCTTATATGATTACTCCTATATATATCTGCGCCTCCTTTTCGTTGTCGTTTTACTTCAGGCTTGATTCCGGTATCTCGTTAAATTTTCATCGCTGAAATACCCCTGTTAAATTCTAGCATGATGGCTGGTCGTGGTGGTCGTGGTCGTGGTCGTGGTGCCAACGACCCACCTCCGCCGCCGGATTACATGGCCGCGATGATGCAGCAGTTCGAGATGAACCGTCAGTTCATGCAGAATATCATGGCTCAGTTGCCCCAGCCGAATCAGAATGGGCACCACCATCAACATGCCACCGTGACTCTGCACGACTTCACCCGCCTCAACCCCACTATGTTCCGCAACACTGTTCAGCCGTTGGATGTTGATGACTGGCTTCGCGACATCACTCACGAGCTGGAGTCTGCTAATGTCGATCCAGCCGACTATGTGAACTTTGTGTCTTACCATCTGAAAGGCGCCGCTGCTCAGTGGTGGAGCACCCACAAACGTTCCCTGCCAGTTGAAGAAGTCATCACTTGGGATGAATTTCAGTCTGCCTTCCGAGCCCGCTATATTCCTCAGGGGATCATGGATCGTAAGGCGGAAGAATTCCGTAACCTCACTGAGGGCGACATGACTGTTGAAGCCTATCAGCGCGAGTTCCTCAACCTCTCTCGCTATGCGGAAGGAGAGATCACCACTGATGCTCGCAGGCAGCAGAAGTTCCGTCGTGGCCTCAACCCAGACCTCAGGCTCGCTCTTGCCGTTCATGATTTCGCCAACTTCGCCACCATGGTGAACAAGGCTATCACCGTCGAGACTGCCCAGATGGAGCACAAGAACTCTCTGAAGCGTTATCGTGACGTTGGCTCATCTTCGGGCGCAACGCAGAAGCGTCGTATCTGGCTCCCTACCAGTGTGACCCATTCAGCTGTCCCTGCTCCAAGGCCGTCTTATGTTGCACCCCGTCTGCCTCCGCCACCGCAGATGCCAAGAGCTCTGCCTGCACCACCCAATGCTACACCCCTTCGTCCTCAGGATGGATTATGCTTCACGTGCTACCAACCTGGGAATTTTTCCAGAGAGTGCCCCCAGAAACAGAAGCAACTGGTAGTTCACCCTGCTGGCCGCGGAAATGGTCGTGGCAACAACAGGACCCCCAACTATAATACTGGGTCTGCTGCTTATGCTCGTGGACATGCTAACAACGTCAATGTTGAAGAAGCTCAGCAACAACCCGCTACCGTGATGGGTACCCTTCTCGTTAATTCCGTACCTGCTACTGTTTTATTTGATACAGGAGCATCGCATTCATTCATGTCGGAAGCATCTGCATTTTCGCATAACTTCAAGTACGAAACGATGAAACCACCGATGGTTGTTCGCACTCCGATAGGCCAATGCCGAACCACCATGCTTGTGCCAAACACCACCATTGAAATCGAAGGAGTTGAATTCTTTACTTCGCCCATCCTCCTGAAGTCTTACACCATAGACCTCATCCTGGGAATGGATTGGTTGAAATTTCACGATGCCGCACTCTATTGTGGCACCAAGTCTGTCCAACTTTTTCACCCCTCCGGCGAGATTGTTAACCAAAACCCCCGAGTTACCTGTAATGCAGAAACACAGATCTTTATGATGAATACTTTGAATATCTCACCTCTGGAAGGAATTGAGAACGTTCCGGTCGTTCGCGATTTTCCCAACGTCTTCCCAGAAGAACTGCCGGGAATACCCCCGATCAGAGAAGTTGAATTCGTCATCGACTTGAAGCCAGGCACTGTTCCTATTTCCAAGCGCCCTTACAAGATGCCGCCACATGAACTCCTTGAACTTAAGGAGGAAATCGACAAGGCACTTCAGAAAGGATTCATTCGCCCCAGTTCCTCAGCTTGGGGAGCACCTTCGCTCTTTGTCAAGAAGAGCGATGGGACAAACCAACTGGTCCAAGATTATCGGCCCATTAACCAAGCCACCATCCAGAACAAATACCCACTTCCTCGGATCAACGATCTGTATGATCAACTTGCCGGATCCAAGGTGTTTTCTAAACTCGACTTGAGGTTGGGTTATCACCAAATCCGAGTCCGTGATGAGGACATTCCGAAGACTGCCTTCATTACTCGCTATGGTTCATACGAGTACACTGTCATGTCCTTTGGCTTAACCAATGCTCCAGCCACCTTCTCCAGATTGATGAATTATATTTTCATGGAGTACGTCGACCAGTTCGTCGTGGTTTATCTGGATGATATATTGATATATTCCAAGAATGAAGAAGAACATGCTGAACATCTTCGTCTTATATTGGAGAAGCTTCGAGAACACAAACTCTACGCTAAGTATTCTAAGTGTGAGTTCTGGCTTCCCGAAGTAACCTACCTTGGGCATGTGATTTCCAAGGATGGCACTGCCGTCACCCCAGAACGTATCCAGGCTATTCTTGACTGGACTCCTCCCAAGACCGTCAAGCAAGTCCGCAGTTTCCTCGGGCTCGCTAGCTATTGCCGCCGTTTCGTCGAGAATTTCTCCAAGATTGCCAGGCCTCTGACTAATCTGCTTCACAAAGGCGTCAAGTTTGAGTGGACAGATAAATGTCAAGAAAGTTTCCAAGCGCTCAAGGACAAGCTAACTTCTCCCCCGGTGCTCGCTCCCCCTGATACTCAGAAGGACTTCGTGATATATTGCGACGCGTCTCGTCAAGGATTAGGCTGTGTCCAAATGCAAGAGCGCAAAGTGATTGCTTATGGCTCTCGTCAGTTGCGTGCTCACGAAGACAAGTATCCAACACATGATCTCGAATTGGCAGCAGTAATTTATGCATTGAAGCTGTGGCGACATTACCTCGTCGGTAATCGTTGCGAAGTCTACACCGATCACCAAAGTCTGAAGTACATGTTTACTCAGCCAGACCTGAATCTTCGTCAACAACGATGGCTCGAGACAATAGCCGACTTTAACATGGATATTTCGTATACCCCTGGCAAGGCTAATGTGATGGCCGATGCCTTGAGCCGCAAAGCTTACTGTTCTGAACTTGAGGTTCAGGTGCAGCAACCACTTCTGTATGAAGAGTTTCGCAAGTTGAACCTCGAGATTGTTCCTCAAGGTTACGTCAATAACCTGGTTCTCGAGTCAAAACTCGACGCCCTCATCAAGAGTAGACAATCTCTGGCCCCTGACATTGTGAAGATCAAGCAGGACATCGCAGAAGGAAAGCCCTCCTCTTTTACCATTGATGCTAATGATGGTGATACCGTGTACTTCAAGGGCCGCTTAGTAGTTCCTGTGAGCCCGGCCATCATTAACTGTGGTCCGGATATCATGGAAGAAGCCCATAATTCTCCCTTGTCAATCCACCCTGGCAGTACCAAGATGTATAAGGACCTTCGTCAGCGGTACTGGTGGCCTTACATGAAGCAAGACATCCCCCGCTATGTTTCTCAATGTGACGTTTGCAGTCGCGTCAAAGCCGGACATCAGAAACCTGCTGGTTGGTTGCAACCACTCCCTCCTCCTGATTGGAAGTGGGACAAAGTCGAGATGGACTTCGTCACCGGTTTTCCTAAGTCACAGAAAGGTAACGATGCCATCTTTGTCGTCATCGACCGATTCTCCAAGATTGCACACTTCCTGCCGGTCAAGGAGACGATCACTACTAGTCAGTTAGCACACTTGTATATCTCCCGGATTGTGTCACTCCACGGTATTCCAATGGAGATCAGTTCAGACCGTGGCAGCCTTTTCACCTCACGATACTGAAATAGTTTCATGGAAGCCCTCGGGACTCGTCTGTCTCTCAGCACCGCTTATCACCCCCAGTCGCAAGGCCAAGTTGAACGAGTCAATCAAGTGCTGGAAGACATGCTTCGCGCTTGTGTCCTTTCTTTCGGCATGAAATGGGAGGATGCCCTCCCGTACGCGGAATTCTCGTACAACAATAGCTATCAAGCTAGCTTGAAGATGGCCCCCTTCGAAGTTCTATACGGATGTAAATGTTGAACCCCCCTGAATTGGTCAGGAACTGGGGAACGACCCTACTTCGGACCGGATCTTGTCCAACAAGCTGAAGATCAGGTTCGCATTGTGCAAGAAAATCTCAAGGCCGCACAGTCTCGTCAGAAGAGGAACTATGACCGCAAACACCGGGAAATGGAGTATCAACCTGGTGAATACGCTTACCTCCGTGTCACTCCCATGAGGGGCACTCATCGCTTCGGTATCAAGGGAAAGTTGGCTCCTCGCTACATTGGCCCGTTCCGTATCCTTTCCAGGAGTGGACCAGTGGCATACCGATTGGAATTGCCGCCGAACCTCTCTCAAGTCCACGATGTATTCCACGTGTCGCAACTCCGACGCTGCTTCAAGGACCCTATTCGAGAAGTGGAGCATGATATGATCGAGCTGCAACAAGACTTGACTTATCGAGAACATCCGAGCCGCATTCTCGATCAGTCTGAGCGTCGAACCCGCAACAAGACCGTCAAGTTCCTCAAGGTTCAGTGGTCGAATCATTCTGAAGATGAAGCCACTTGGGAACGCGAAGATCGCCTTCGCGATGAATACCCCGATCTTTTCCTCGCTACCACTTAAATTCTCGGGACGAGAATTCTTCTAGTGGGGGAGATTTCTAACAATCTCACTGTCAGTGAACAGTGATCACCTTTACTGTTGATCATTACTGTTCAAAACTTTTGTTTGATCAACTTGGTTCAGTTCAAATTCAACTTCTCTTTTGATATTGTTGAAAGTCATGTGATCATGGGCCTTGGTCAACTTGAATCCAAACAATTCCAAGCTCAAATTAAATACCCTTTGAATTGAATTCAAATCAATCTAGTTCAAAATGCCTTTGGTGGATTATTAAATAATAAAACCAAAGTGCAAAATAAACTTTCTCCAAAAATTGTGAAACTACTTTTATAAAATCAAAATTATTCAGTGGACCAAATCCAAATGGGTTTGGGTATTTATTGAGTTATAGAAAATTCCAAACAATTCAAACAGTAGGTTAAAACCCTTACTTTGGGCATTTAATATTTAAAATAAATATCTAATGATTTTCTTTTGCTGCAAAAACTTTTGTGGCACTGCTATATACTGTTATTCTAATTTTGAGGCACCTAACATATTTTACAAAAATGCCTAGGTTAGTAAAACAAATACAAAATACAGAAAACAAAAAGGAAAAATAAGAACAGAAAACAACCCAACTAACCTACACCCTAGGCAATGGCCCACCCCGGCCCACTCCTCTCTCTCCTTCCTCCTCCCGCACTGGCGCCATGCCGCCGCCGTGGCCGACGCTGCCAAGCCGGCCCCGCCCTCCTCACCTGGTCCCCTGTCCCCTAGCCGGCCCCGAGACGATAAGGGTGACCCCCGCGATTCGTGGATCGTGAGCCAACGCCATTTCCCCCCCTCCCCAGCCATTCCCCACCCGCCTGAGTTCTGCCGTGGACGCGACCTCACCGCCGGCGTGGCTACTAGCCTCTCCTTGCCGCATCGGGTTGTCCGCGATCTGCGCCGTGGACTGCTACGCCACCCCGTGCCATCGATTTGAGCCACGACGCCCTTGCTGAGCCGCAATCGACGCCGGACTTCACCACGGCCGCCGCGCCTCGACGTTCGATTCGCCGCCGCCTGTGCCTCCCTGAGCCCGTTGCCCTCCTCGACAGGTTCCCGGTGAGCATACTCGCCATCCCCAACTCCCCGTAGCCGCCCGATAAGCTCCAGCACAGAAACCCCCTTTCGCTTACTCCGGCCGCCGCCGTTCGTCGTCATAGCAGTGCACATACGCCGCCCCAGCTCATGGTTTTGACTCCCCCATGTTGCTGCTGGTCCACACGTTCCGTTTGACGCTTTAGTTGGCTCGATTGCGAAGCGTAGCAGAGTTCACCATCGACGCCCGATCTCGGGCACCCGCCATTGTTGACCCCGTGCTCGGCTGCGTCCACCATGACCCCCTCCCCCACCGTGGATCGAAGCGGCACGTCTCCCTGAACCCATAGCAACAAGCGGCGCTAAGTTTGGTGCGCCGTGAGCAGCGCACGACCATCGACGGAGACACAGACGTCGCCGGTGAGCTCACCGTGGCACTGCCCAGTGGGGACGCCCTGTCAGTGGTGTGATTAGCAGCTAATCCACCCCCTACTGACCATGACAGGTCCCCCCCCGGTTAACTCTCTGTTAAAACAAATTGGAAATAACCCCCCCCCCCCACTGTCTATGACATGTGGGGCCCTAACTAATTGATAGTTAAATAACTGTTAGTTTAAATGTTAAGTCACTGACCTGTGGACCCAAGGCCATTAGTATCAAGTTAGTGCTACTTAACTGTTAAATTAGTTTAGTCTCACTGACCACTGGGTCGCGCTGTCAGATTTTTATTTATTATAAAGATTTATAGAAAATCCAGTGACTTACATGTGGGTCCAGAGGTTTTCTGATTTATTTAAATGATTTATAAATAAACAGAGGCTGACATGTGGGTCCCACATGTCAGGAACTGTTTTGGATAATGTTCTGGATAATGTTGAATAAATAATAAAAGAAATTCAGAAAAACATTTAAATGATTTAAAACTTGGAAAGTCAATAACCTTTAAACCGTAACTCAGATTTAAAAACTTTATACATGAAAATTGGTCAGAAAAATATAACGAATACGCATACGCTATCCATATGTCTATCCCACCCCTCTAACACAAAGAACATCGAACCGTCCCCCTTCGGACCGTCTGTCCGATAAACGTTCCGGTACTGTTAGAGTACTCGGATGAATTTATTTCGAACACGGATGTTTCTCGGAATAGATCAACTAGCACGGACACACCCCCCTTATGGTTGTCCGGTACCCACGACACCTTCGGCATGATATCTCCCCCTCCGGACACCCTGTCCGGTAATCACCCGGAGCCGGTAGTTCATCCTCAGATGAATTTCCGTTCCGAGCAACGTGCACTGCACTGCGTTAGAACACCGTTAACATTTCATCTGTCATGTCATGCATCTGTTTGTATATGCTTGCTGTGTATTTACTGTTTTCTTCCCCCCTTAATCTCCGGTAGACCCCGCTGCCGCCGTCGACTACACCGCTGCTGAGTACGACTACGTCGTCGACGACCCTACCCCTACCGTCGAGCTTCCAGGCAAGCAGAGCCATTCTCTTCCCCAGATATCGCCTATCTTTCCGTACTTTTCTTGCACTAGGCATTGTTACTGCTGCTGCTACGATTACAATCCTATTCAATTGCATAGCCTGATTTTGTCGCCCCTTGATGTACCTTTCTTATCCTATGCTGCATGTTATAATTATGCCTATATTCAGCAGTGAGCCCTGCGCATTGTTAGCTAGGACTAGATAGCGGGACGTGATCACTCAGGGGAGTGAACACGGATACAATATATACAACTGCACAGGTACGGTACAAAGCAGACACCGCTAAAGGCCCCTATCTGGGTTATGCCTAGTCACCTTAAGTGTGAGTTATCAAGGAGTAATCCTTGTACTCCACTCGAGGCTGACTTTGTCTTACCGCCATAGGGTCCTGAACAGCGATTGTCCTTCAGGTGAGAAGTCGGGCGACCCAGCAGTGCCCGCGAGTGGTATTGCGACGGGACGACAGGGAGGGTACGACCAGTGTACCGGTGTGCTTGGCCCCTGATCGTTGGCCGCGAGAGTTACCAAACTACGAAAGTCGAGCTCCTCCAGGAGCACACGCGAGACAAGGTAAGGAGACGGTTCACCTTGTTGGTAACCGCAGTGACTTGGTGGGACGACAGGGCAGGCACCGATGTACTGGTGGTCCTGGCTGCTGTCGTTGTCCGCGGGTCAGTTAAGTCGAGGCAACGATAACGGTTGTCACGCAGGTTAATAAAATGCTAAATGGTTCAGTGAATGTCTTGAGTTGGCTATATGCCATGTACGCACTACCTACCCGTGGGAATTACGACTTATGGGCTCCTCTGCTTCGTAGTGTCGTCTGAGGACTCTTCAGACGTCAGCAGTACCGCGGCCTGCGCCGGGAAGTGGTGTTGTCTTATTTTCCGCGGCAGTGTGATTTGTATTTTCTTTGATTTAACTTCACCGGCCAGCCTCGCACCGTGCAGGAGTACGTCGGGGTTAGGGTCCAAAGCCCCGCGTACATAGGATATAGTCCGGCGGATGACCTTTCTGTTGAGTTTGAAAGATGGGCTATGAAGTGTCGGATAGCCTTGGTGGAGCGTTCCCTAACAAGGTTCCCGCCACCCTGGAGATCCGTGCGTGCAGCGTAACACAAGTGCACCCCTGCAGGGAATATTATTCTATTCGAATAGCTGTGTCCACGATAACAGGACGCTTTATGCTGAAGCTGGATCTTACCACTAGAAACTATTATTATTAAACTGTATGGTTTCGGGTTTTCTTCCTCGCGGGGATGTCGAGGAGGTGAACTCGGAGGCATTGTTAAGTATTACAACTTATTATTATACAATGCGGCAGCAACTTCTGCTGCATTGTTACTTTATGCTTTATATAAACTGTTGGCTGATTCTTACCTCATGCTGCAAGACATCGTCGGAAGAGGCTAGTCTTCGATAGGCCTAGCTTCTTACCCTTGCTCTGGATTTCTGTCTGTCAGTCCACTATATACAGCCTCTTCTTTCCGTTGATACAATGCATAATGCTTAGTAGCGGACGTAAGACTCGCGGGTATGCTAGATACTCACCTGCTTTATTTCCTTTACTGTTTTTCCTGATCGGCCGCTGCAGCCGACGTTGGAGCCCAGGAGCAGGAGTACCCCGGAGGCGCCTACTACGACGTCGAGTTCCCCGTTGACCAGGAGTAGTTCGGTGGATCCTAGGAAGGAGGCCTCGCCTTTTCGTTCTGTATCTCTGATGTGATTTGTGCTAGCCTTCTTAAGGCAAAACTTGACTAACTATGTCTGTACTCAGATATTATGGCTTGTATGACTTATGTATTCGGGTCGGAGTGACCCCCCCTCTATTGTAATATATTTGTTTATCCTTTTGTGTTTAGTGTTGTGCTGTGATATTCTCACCGTGGCACCCTAATCTCAGCCGTGTACCCTGCGTGTATGATTACTGTACACGGATTGATTTTGGGGGCGTCACAATGACCAGAAGAATCCAGACAATCCTTGACCTTGCAACCCTTTTCTCTGCCCCTTTGTAGGGCAAGATCCCTCCCCAGACCCTCGATCCCGATTATGCAAGGACATTGTCGAGTCCGGTGCCATGTCCTTCATATCCGCTTAATTCCATTTGTGCCGATCGATGGAATTGAATCCCAGAAAATACCTAGACATCTTTGAAGGTTGTGTAAACTTGTGGAGATGATCTTGGTGATCCTCTTGACCTCTCCCAAAGATATTGGCTATGATTGAATAAAGGAAATTGTGATTTTCTTTATAAAGCCAATAATTCCCTTTTAGCCCATTTGCAAAGGAGCTACCATTTTGGTTGCCCCATTTGTGCTCAAATGAGTTGTGGAGCTCCTAGCATCCAACCCATTGCCATTTCCATCACAACATGGGGTTCCATAGTTCAAAGTTTGAGCATAGCTTCCATTTCCAAATTCAGGGAAGAATAGCACTTTCCAAAGGAAGTGTTATTTATATTTTTCCATTGCCTCCCAAACTTTTTGTGCCTTTTTCCCTGACCATGTCATGGTGTTGTAAAAAATTTTATCCCTAATGGCCAAGACAGTAATGCACAATAAATTCCCAAAGTTTCTGCCCAGCAGGTGACTTTGTGAAGGAAGTGCAAGCTAGCCTTGTCCATTTGATCTTATATTTTGTGTACATACTTATACTAGTATATGATTAATCTATGCTAAGTTTCATGCCAAGGGGGCCAGTGTGCTAGCCACACCACAGCACAAACACCTTTTGACTAGTTGATGCATTTGTAAAGGAAGTGGTATGTACAGTGGTCCATTTGAGCTAAAACTAGGCAGTGGTAATCACCTATGGATAAGATTGCTATGACCCAAGTTTCAGACCCATGCCCCAGGTGTTCCTCCCCCAGTTCAGCACAAACACTTTGCTGTTGCCACCTAGGTCAGGTCACTTTCAGCCACTCCATGCCATGCATGCCCTTGCAAGTGAGTGATGACACTTCCTGAGGACTCACCTCACACAGTGGACGTGGTCCCAATCCAAAAGCATGCTCTGGACACATGGGTGCCTGGGTGACCATGCACATGGCGTGCTCTGCAAGGTGTTTGCATGATGCGCTGCTTTCCCGCGTCCGTTTCCCCTCGTTTGGTCATGTCTTTCGTAATGCCCAAGTTGGTCCTCACCACCGCGTACAATATCGGCTTGTTTTGTTGTTGTTGGATGCCGGTGCCGACATGAGGTTCTCCACGGTCTGGCCGCCTCGTGGCCATGGCCTGGAATCCTCTAGCTCTTGCTCGAGCTCCCTCCCGTGGCTATTTAAGCCGTATCCCGAGCGCCCCAGCAGCACGCCACCGCAGCCCCCGCCCCTCGAGCGCCCGGTCACCTCTCCCTGCCCGTGGCCGAGCCGCCTCGCCCATGGCCGCAGCCTTGCCGCCGCGACCTCCCCGTCTCACCACTTCCCCCTAGCCCCCTGCTCCCCGGGCTTGCGGCCCCTGCGCCTCGCGAGGTCGAGCTCCCTCCCCGCCGCGCTCAGTCCGGCCGAGAGACCGCAGCCGCCGTCACCCCGGCGTGGCCAAGCTGCCCGCGGCCACCGAGCCATGGCCGGTGGGGGTGGCACAGCCGGCGTCCCCGCGCAGCCCCGCGGCCACCAGCGGATGCAGGCCGGAGATCCGCGCCCGAGGCGCGTACCAGCGAGCCCCCCGCGGCCTCCCTCGTTGGCAGCTGGGCCGGCGCCGACCTCCCCTGCCCCGGTCCGCACGAGAGAACCAGAGGAGACAAGAAGCAGAGCAAGGAGAGAGGAGCCGCTGGCGCGTGGGGGCCGCGCCTCAGCGTGATAGCCCTGGGCCCGCGAGATCCAACGGTGGCGCATCCGTAGAAATACGCCTTCCCATTCGGGAAGCGTAGTTCGTCCGCTTCGAGCGTATAATACGCTTTCCCTAAGGGAAAGCGTATTTTCTGACAACTCCGGCTGGCAATACGCTTTCTTCTAAGGGAAACGTGTTCCTGCAGAAGGCACTTTCTCTCTCCGGTTCCGAAGTGTTATTTTGTGGACGTTCGCCCGATAGCGCCGTTTTCCCTCTATTGAACGAACGGCCGTATCTCCGCGGCCGTGACTCCGATCGAGGTGATTCAAAAGCCCAGGTTCTCAGTTTTCTGAGCCCGTTCCGTTGGTGCAAGTTTAACGATGTGTTTGCATTATTAGATTTACCCTTTTGCCCCTGGTTGCCGTTAGGCCCCGCCGGAGAATCATCGATCCCGTCGAATAGTTTCGGAGGGTGATCGCACGTCCGTCCAGTGGATTCATCGACACCCCCCCAGGCAAGCAAACCATCTGATATATGCTCCAAGCATTGTGCCGTGTTGTTCTTGTGTGTTTAAAATGTGATCTCGTCATGTTGCTTTAACGACGAACTAAACCCTGATTTGTTAACTTAACTTGATATTCTTATGCCATGCTTACGTGATATGTTTATGTCGATCATGCTAGGTTCACTCGTAAGTATCATGCTTGTGTTGTTTATACATGTATACCTGATATGGTAATGCTAAGAGTGATCATGCCATGTTTACTGTTTAGTATCATGCCCATGTTGTTCATGTTAATTATATCATGCCTATGCCGGTAGTTTTACATGTGTTGACCTTATTCATGCTTTAATGTCCATGCTTACTAGATTCATGCCATGCTAGTGGTTGCACGTGTTTGGTGGTAGTGTTATGTTCATGCCATGTTGCCTTGGTCAATTTATGCTGCAAGAACTAATGCTAAAACTTGATGAACATAATATAACCGTTGACCCAGTGCCACCGAACCGAGCTTTATTCGTGCAACCACATTTTATTGTATGGGCGGGCCTTAACTCGTGCTATCGTAGTGCCTTCTACGGATATCACCAAAGCGGGGAGGTTATGCACACACGCTACACTGGCCCGGTAGGTGGTGATAACCTTGACATCCATAGTGTTTACCCGGGAGTCCCCGTTGGGACAGTTTGCCACAAGGTGGCCGAGTGGTTCTGGTGGTAACGTGGACACCTAACCATAGGGATACCCAAGACCGTGTGTCGGTGAGTCCGTAGGGAGGTTACGCGGTAGTCGGGTTTCATTGGAGAGGTCCTAGTCCACTCCTGCGGTACGAGTTCCAAGGATCCTGTGGGACAAGTACCGAGGTGCTGGATGGAGGAGGAACTCCATAATGTGGGTAACGTGCACAAACTCTGCAGAGTCACAATCTATTCGAATAGCCGCGTCCTCTGTCATGGAACACAGTTCGTACTAGGTCACACTATGGTCAACACAAACCGGTATAATAATGATGTTGAGTTGATGTTCATGCAATGATTGGGTGGTAACATAAGGACACTGTAACACCCTCAGTTGTCTGTAACAGTAATCACTTTTACTGTGGACCAATTACTGTTGCTAAATCATGCCATGATCAAATTTGAATCAAATCAAATCCAAAATGCCTTTTTGTTGATATTAAAAATAATGTTGCAAATAAAACTTGCCCAAAAATTATACAACCACTTTTATTAAATCACAAATAATCAGTGGGTTATGCCCATGTGGTTATGGTATTTTATTATGCCTCTAAAAAAATTCAAAAAATTCAAGCACCAGCCAAAACAGCTCCAATTGTCATTCGGTTATTTAAAAGAAATACTAAATATAATTCTTTTGACCCCAAACTTTTTGTAGCACTCTAATGATATACAATACTAATTAAGGGCCAGGTTACACATTTTACAAAAATGCAAAAGAAACTAAATTAAAATACAAACAAAAAACACAAAAAACAAAAAGCAAAAGAAAATGCAAAACAACTAAACCTCGCCCTAGGCGAGGCCCACCCCCGGCCGAGCCGCCCACTCCTCTCTTCTCTCTCTCCCACCCCAACCACCCTCACCTGCTCCGTCGCCATGGAGAGCCCGCTGTGGCTAGCGCCTCTGCCGGCCGCCCCCACCTCCCCTGTGCCTCTGACGCGATAAGGGCACCCCAGCTACCCCCTGGACACGCCCCTCCTCCATTCCCCCTCCTCCTCTTCTCGCAGTCGTCGGGGAAAGTTCCCACCCGAGCCGCCGTCGCCATGGCCGTGAGCTCACGCGGCCAGTGAGCTCGCGTCGCCACGCCGCCTTGTCCAAGACGTTCGCCGACGTCGTCTTCGTCGTCCACCGCAGGGAATAGAGCCGACGCCGTCCACAGAAAGCGCACGCCCAAGTTCCCTTTTCCCCGCCGCCGATGAGTCGCAGTCGCGATTCGCCGTCGTCGAGCCTCCATCGAGCACGCCGTCACCTGCACTGCACTCCTGGTAAGCTTCTACGCCTCCCCCAACTCCCCGACGAGCAAGTAGTGCACCGTAGTCCACTTCACCATTAGAGCCGTGGCCGCGCTTCCGCCGGCGAGCTCGTAGCCGTGGCCTAGATCGCACGTTAGGCGCGCCGCCCGCGTCATATTGCTCCTGCACCTCCCAATGGTCGAATGCGCCACCTTGTGCCCGAGTTCCCGCGCTAGTTCGTCGGCTCCGTCATCGCGTTTTCTCGGTCGCCGCCTCCCTTGTCGCCGTCGACGATTCCGTCGACCCCCGGCCACCGCACCGCCACCAAAGTCCTCCCCGTAGTCTGCTGCGTCGAATGGAGCAAGCCGCGCCCCCTCCCGTGGCCTGTGTTGACGACGCGGTCAACCTCGCCGCTGGCCAGTCGCCGGTGAGCCCCCTGGGTGGCTGCCATGCGGGGGCCCCTCGTCAGAGGTGTGATTAGTGTTAAGCTAATCCCCCCGTGGGCCACTTACATGTGGGTCCCCCCGGCTAATCCCACTGATTAGCTTGATAGCAAAATTAAACCCCCACTGTCAATGACATGTGGGCCCCTGCCCATTTAAATTAATTTAAACTAGTTATTTAGCTGATGTGTCACTGACCACTGGGTCCCGCTGTCAGATTTTTATTTATTATAAAGATTTATAGAAAATCCAGTGACTTACATGTGGGTCCAGAGGTTTTCTGATTTATTTAAATGATTTATATATAAAAAGAGGCTGACATGTGGGTCCCACATGTCAGGCACTGTTTTGGATAATGTTCTGGATAATGTTGTATAAATAATAAAAGAAATTCAGGAAATCATTTAAATGATTTAAAACTTTGAAATTCAATAACTTTTAAACCGTAACTCAGATTCAAAAACTTTATACATGAAAATTGATCTGAAAAATATAATGAATATGAATACGCTATCCGTATGTCTATCACACCCCTCTAACACAACGAACATCGAACCGTCCCCCTCCGGACCGGCGGTCCGATAAACTGTCCGGTACTGTTAGAGTGCCCGGATGAATTTATTCCGAACACGAATGTTCCTCGGAATAGATCAACTAGCACGGATACACCCCCCTTATGTTTGTCCGGTACCCACGACACCTCCGGCTTGATCCTTCCCCCCTCCGGACACCTTGTCCGATAATCACCCGGAGCCGGTAATTCATCCTCAGATGAATTTCCGTTCCGAGCAACGTGCATTGCACTGCGTTAGAACACCGTTAACATTTCATCTGGCATGTCATGCATCTGTTTGTATATGCTTGCTGTGTATTTACTGTTTCTTCCCCCCCTTAATCTCCGGTAGACCCCGCTGCTGTCGTCGACTACACCGCTGCTGAGTACGACTACTTCGTCGACGACCCTAGTACTACCGTCGAGCTTCCGGGCAAGCAGAGCCATTCTCTTCCCCAGATATCGCCTATATTTCCGTACATTTCTTGCACTAGGCATTGTTACTGCTGCTGCTACGATTACAATCCTATTCAATTGCATCGCCTGTTTTTGTCGCCCCTTGATGTACCTCCTTTATCCTGTGCTGCCTATTATTATTATGCATTATTCAGCAGTGAGCCCTGCGCATTGTTAGCTAGGATTAGATACAGGGCCGCGATCACTCAGGGGAGTGAATGCGGGTACAAATATTATAACTGCACAGGTACGGTACAATGCAGACACCGCCTCAGGCCCCTTAGCTCGGCTCTGCCGAGCCACCATCAAGTGTGTGCTATCAAGGAGTAATCCTTGTACTCTACCCGTTGCTGACTCTGTATAGCCGCTCTAGGTACCTGAGCAACGGTTGTCCTTCAGGTGATAAGTCGGGCAACCCAACGGTGCCCGCGAGAGGTATTGCGACGGGACGACAGGGAGGGTACGACCAGTGCACCGGTGTGCTTGGCCCCTGATCGTTGGCCGCGAGAGTTACCAAACTACGAAAGTCGAGCTCCTCCAGGAGCACATGCGAGACAAGGTAAGGAGACGGTTCACCTTGTTGGTAACCGCAGTGACTTGGTGGGACGACGGGGCAGGCACCGATGTACTGGTGGTCCTGGCTGCTGTCGTTGTCCGCGGGTCAGTTAAGTCGAGGCAACGATAACGGTTGTCACGCAGGTTAATAAAATGCTAAATGGTTCAGTGAATGTCTTGAGTTGGCTATATGCCATGTACGCACTACCTACCCGTGGGAATTACGAGTTATGGGCTCCTCTGCTTCGTAGTGTCGTCCGAGGACTTTTCAGACGTCAGCTGTACTGCGGGCTGATTGCCGGGAAGTGGTGTTGTCTTATTTGCTCGCGCGGTGATGTCTTATTTGGATTTGCTTCAACTTCTCTGGCCAGCCACGCACCGTGCAGGAGTACGTTCGGGTTGGGGTCCAAGGCCCGGCGTACTTAGGATTTAGACCGGCGGATGGCCTCTCTGTTGAGTTTGAAAGATGGGCTATGAAGTGTCGGATAGCCTCGGTGGAGCGTTCCCTAACAAGGTTCCCGCCACCCTGGAGATCTGTGCATGTAGCGTAACACAAGTGCACCCTTGCAGGGAAGATTAATCTATTCGAATAGTCGTGTCCACGGTAACAGGACGCTTTATGCTGAAGCTGGATCTTACCACTAGAAACTATTATTATTAAACTGTATGGTTCCGGGTTTTCTTCCTCGCGGGGATGTCGAGGAGGTGAACCCGGAGGCATTGTTAATTATTACAACTTATTATTATACAATGTTGCAGCAACTTCTGCTGCATTGTTACTTTATGCTTTGTATAAACTGTTGGCTGACTCTTACCTCATGCTGCAAGACCTTGTCGGAAGATGCTAGTCTTCGTTAGGCCTAGCTTCTTACCCTTGCTCTGGATTTCTGTCTTTTAGTCCACTATATACAGCCTCTTCTTTCCGTTGATACAATGCATAATGCTTAGTAGCGGACGTAAGACTCGCGAGTATGCTAGATACTCACCTTTGATTTATTTCCCCCTTTTTGCTTTGCCTGATCGGCCGCTGCAGCCGACGTTGGAGCCCAGGAGCAGGAGTACCCCGGAGGCGCCTACTACGACGTCGAGTTCCCCGTTGACCAGGAGTAGTTCGGTGGATCCCAGGCAGGAGGCCTCGCCTTTTCGATCTGTATCTCTGATGTGATTTGTGCTAGCCTTCTTAAGGCAAACTTGACTAACTATGTTTGTACTCAGATATTATGGCTTGTATGACTTATGTATTCGGGTCCGCGTGACCCCCTCTATTGTAACATATTTGTTTATCCTTTTGTGATTAGTATTGTGTTGTGATATTATCCCCGTGGCACACTAATCTTAGCCGTGTACCCTGCGTGTATGATTACTGTACACGGATTGATTTTGGGGGCGTCACAAGTTGGTATCAGAGCCGACTGCCTGTAGGAAGCCACCCCACCACTACTTGGTCGAAGTTGAGTTTAGACTTTGAAAAACTATTTTGCTAACTTAATATTTCGCTTACGGGCCCACATCGATGTCACTACGTGTGATATCTATGGTATTAGGATCCTTTTCTCCTTACCTATGCTCTGGTACTCTGCTCTCTTATCCTTGCTGGTAGGTTTTACAAAATCTGACATTAGGATCACGTTCTCTTGATTCCACCCGGCGTTTTTGGTGCTTCCCCCATTGATTGAGTTGTGTCGCAGGAGTCATACCCCAGGTCCCGGACCGCGAATCCCATTCTCATTCTGGGCAGGCCGCGCGTTCTCTGGCATTAACTCCTGTGGCCAACAGTTTTCTTGCGGCGTGATTGACATAGTGGAATCTATGTCGCGTCGTGTAATCCTAACCGCGGTCTGCGCGCCGCCTAGTGAGTCCTTTTTCCTTAATTTCTACGACGTTACGCTGCCCGATTTTCGATTGACTCTGTGTGTAAATGTGTATGTCTTATATGACTACTCCTATAAATATCCGCGCCTCCTCTTCGTTGTCGCTTTAATTCAGGCTTGATTCCGTTATCTCGTTAAGTTTTCATCGCTGAAATACCCCTGTTAAATTCTAGCAGGATGGCTGGTCGTGGTGGTCGTGGTCGAGGTCGTGGTTCAAACGACCCACCTCCGCCGCCGGATTACATGGCCGCGATGATGCAGCAGTTCGAGCTGAACCGTCAGTTCATGGAGAATATCATGGCTCAGTTCCCCCAGCCGAATCAGAATGGGCACCACCATCAGCATGCCACCGTGACTCTGCACGACTTCACCCGCCTCAACCCCACTATGTTCCGCAACATCGTTCAGCCATTGGATGCTGATGACTGGCTTCGCGACATCACTCACGAGCTGGAGTCTGCTAATGTCGATCCAGCCGACTATGTGAACTTTGCGTCTTATCACCTGAAAGGCGCCGCTGCTCAGTGGTGGAGTACCCACAAGCGTTCACTGCCAGATGGAGAAGTCATCACTTGGGATGAATTTCAGTCTGCCTTCCGCGCCCGCTACATTCCTCAGGGGATCATGGATCGTAAGGCGGAAGAATTTCGTAACCTCACTCAGGGCGACATGACTGTTGAAGCCTATCAGCGCGAGTTCCTCAACCTCTCTCGCTATGCGGAAGGAGAGATCACCACTGATGCTCGCAGGAAGCAGAAGTTCCGTCGTGGCCTCAACCCAGACCTCAGGCTCTCTCTTGCCGTTCATGATTTCGCCAACTTCGCCACCATGGTGAACAAGGCTATCACCGTCGAGACTGCCCAGATGGAGCACAAGAACTCTCTGAAGCATTATCGTGACGTTGGCTCATCTTCGGGCGCAACGCAGAAGCGTCGTATCTGCCTCCCTACCAGTGTGACCCATTCAGCTGTACCTGCTCCAAGGTCGTCTTATGCTGCACCCCGTTTGCCTCCGCCACCGCAGATGCCAAGAGCTCTGCCTGCACCACCCAATGCTACACCCCTTCGTCCTCAGGATGGATTATGCTTCACGTGCCGCCAACCTGGGCATTTTTCCAGAGAGTGCCCCCAGAAACAGAAGCAACTGGTAGTTCACCCCGCTGGCCGTGGAAATGGTCGTGGCAACAACAGGACCCCCAACTATAATACTGGGTCTGCCGCTTATGCTCGTGGACATGCTAACAACGTCAATGTTGAAGAAGCTCAGCAACAACCCGCTACCGTGATGGGTACCCTTCTCGTTAATTCCGTAGCTGCTATTGTTTTATTTGATACAGGAGCATCGCATTCATTCATGTCGGAAGCATTTGCATGGTCGCATAACTTCACGCTAGAAGAGATGAACCCACCGATGGTTGTCCGCACCCCGATAGGCCAATGTCAAACCACCAAGATAGTGCCCGGAACCATTGTTGAAATTGAAGGGATTGAATTCCTTGCTTCCCCCAACGTTCTGAAGTCTTCCACCATAGACCTCATTCTGGGAATGGACTGGTTGAAATTTCACGATGCCGCACTTTATTGTGGCACCAAGTCTGTCCAACTTTTTCACCCCTCCGGCGAGATTGTTAACCACACCACCCGAGTTACCCGTAATGCAGAAACACAGATCTTTATGATGAATACTTTGAATATCTCACCTCTGGAAGGAATTGAGAACGTTCCGGTCGTTCGCGATTTTCCCAACGTCTTCCCAGAAGAACTGCCGGGAATACCCCCGATCAGAGAAGTTGAATTCGTCATCGACTTGAAGCCAGGCACTGTTCCTATTTCCAAGCGCCCTTACAAGATGCCGCCACATGAACTCCTTGAACTTAAGGAGGAAATCGACAAGGCACTTCAGAAAGGATTCATTCGCCCCAGTTCCTCAGCTTGGGGAGCACCTTCGCTCTTTGTCAAGAAGAGCGATGGGACAAACCAACTGGTCCAAGATTATCGGCCCATTAACCAAGCCACCATCCAGAACAAATACCCACTTCCTCGGATCAACGATATGTATGATCTACTTGCCGGATCCAAGGTGTTTTCTAAACTCGACTTGAGGTTGGGTTATCACCAAATCCGAGTCCGTGATGAGGACATTCCGAAGACTGCCTTCATTACTCGCTATGGTTCATACGAGTACACTGTCATGTCCTTTGGCTTAACCAATGCTCCAGCCACCTTCTCCAGATTGATGAATTATATTTTCATGGAGTACGTCGACCAGTTCGTCGTGGTTTATCTGGATGATATATTGATATATTCCAAGAATGAAGAAGAACATGCTGAACATCTTCGTCTTATATTGGAGAAGCTTCGAGAACACAAACTCTACGCTAAGTATTCTAAGTGTGAGTTCTGGCTTCCCGAAGTAACCTACCTTGGGCATGTGATTTCCAAGGATGGCACTGCCGTCACCCCAGAACGTATCCAGGCTATTCTTGACTGGACTCCTCCCAAGACCGTCAAGCAAGTCCGCAGTTTCCTCGGGCTCGCTAGCTATTGCCGCCGTTTCGTCGAGAATTTCTCCAAGATTGCCAGGCCTCTGACTAATCTGCTTCACAAAGGCGTCAAGTTTGAGTGGACAGATAAATGTCAAGAAAGTTTCCAAGCGCTCAAGGACAAGCTAACTTCTCCCCCGGTGCTCGCTCCCCCTGATACTCAGAAGGACTTCGTGATATATTGCGACGCGTCTCGTCAAGGATTAGGCTGTGTCCAAATGCAAGAGCGCAAAGTGATTGCTTATGGCTCTCGTCAGTTGCGTGCTCACGAAGACAAGTATCCAACACATGATCTCGAATTGGCAGCAGTAATTTATGCATTGAAGCTGTGGCGACATTACCTCGTCGGTAATCGTTGCGAAGTCTACACCGATCACCAAAGTCTGAAGTACATGTTTACTCAGCCAGACCTGAATCTTCGTCAACAACGATGGCTCGAGACAATAGCCGACTTTAACATGGATATTTCGTATACCCCTGGCAAGGCTAATGTGATGGCCGATGCCTTGAGCCGCAAAGCTTACTGTTCTGAACTTGAGGTTCAGGTGCAGCAACCACTTCTGTATGAAGAGTTTCGCAAGTTGAACCTCGAGATTGTTCCTCAAGGTTACGTCAATAACCTGGTTCTCGAGTCAAAACTCGACGCCCTCATCAAGAGTAGACAATCTCTGGCCCCTGACATTGTGAAGATCAAGCAGGACATCGCAGAAGGAAAGCCCTCCTCTTTTACCATTGATGCTAATGATGGTGATACCGTGTACTTCAAGGGCCGCTTAGTAGTTCCTGTGAGCCCGGCCATCATTAACTGTGGTCCGGATATCATGGAAGAAGCCCATAATTCTCCCTTGTCAATCCACCCTGGCAGTACCAAGATGTATAAGGACCTTCGTCAGCGGTACTGGTGGCCTTACATGAAGCAAGACATCCCCCGCTATGTTTCTCAATGTGACGTTTGCAGTCGCGTCAAAGCCGGACATCAGAAACCTGCTGGTTGGTTGCGACCACTCCCTCCTCCTGATTGGAAGTGGGACAAAGTCGAGATGGACTTCGTCACCGGTTTTCCTAAGTCACAGAAAGGTAACGATGCCATCTTTGTCGTCATCGACCGATTCTCCAAGATTGCACACTTCCTGCCGGTCAAGGAGACGATCACTACTAGTCAGTTAGCACACTTGTATATCTCCCGGATTGTGTCACTCCACGGTATTCCGATGGAGATCAGTTCAGACCGTGGCAGCCTTTTCACCTCACGATACGGGAATAGTTTCATGGAAGCCCTCGGGACTCGTCTGTCTCTCAGCACCGCTTATCACCCCCAGTCGCAAGGCCAAGTTGAACGAGTCAATCAAGTGCTGGAAGACATGCTTCGCGCTTGTGTCCTTTCTTTCGGCATGAAATGGGAGGATGCCCTCCCGTACGCTGAATTCTCGTACAACAATAGCTATCAGGCTAGCTTGAAGATGGCCCCCTTCGAAGTTCTATACGGACATAAATGTCGAACCCCCCTGAATTGGTCAGGAACTGGGGAACGACCCTACTTCGGACTGGATCTTGTCCAACAAGCTGAAGATCAGGTCCGCATTGTGCAAGAAAATCTCAAGGCCGCACAGTCTCGTCAGAAGAGCAACTATGACTGCAAACACCGAGAAATGGAGTATCAACCTGGTGAATACGCTTACCTCTGTGTCACTCCCATGAGGGGCACTCATCGCTTCGGTATCAAGGGAAAGTTGGCTCCTCGCTACATTGGCCCGTTCCGTATCCTTTCCAGGAGTGGACCCGTGGCATACCGGTTGGAATTGCCGCCGAACCTCTCCCAAGTCCATGATGTCTTCCATGTGTCGCAACTCCGTCACTGCTTCAAGGACCCTATCCACGAAGTGGAGCATGATATGATCGAGCTGCAACAAGACTTGACTTATCGAGAACATCCGAGCCGCATTCTCGATCAGTCTGAACGTCGAACCCGCAACAAGATCGTCAAGTTCCTCAAGGTTCAGTGGTCGAATCATTCTAAAGATGAAGCCACTTGGGAACGCGAAGATCGTCTTCGCGATGAATACCCCGATCTTTTCCTCGCTACCACTTAAATTCTCGGGACGAGAATTCTTGTAGTGGGGGAGATTTGTAACACCCTCAGTTGTCTGTAACAGTAATCACTTTTACTGTGGACCAATTACTGTTGCTAAATCATGCCATGATCAAATTTGAATCAAATCAAATCCAAAATGCCTTTTTGTTGATATTAAAAATAATGTTGCAAATAAAACTTGCCCAAAAATTATACAACCACTTTTATTAAATCACAAATAATCAGTGGGTTATGCCCTTGTGGTTATGGTATTTTATTATGCCTCTAAAAAAATTCAAACAATTCAAGCACCAGCCAAAACAACACCATTTGTCATTCGGTTATTTAAAAGAAATACTAAATATATTTCTTTTGACCCCAAACTTTTTGTAGCACTCTAATGATATACAATACTAATTATGGGCCAGGTTACACATTTTACAAAAATGTAAAAGGCACTAAATTAAAATACAAACAAAAAAGACAGAAAACAAAAAGCAAAAGAAAATGCAAAACAACTAAACCTCGCCCTAGGGAAGGCCCACCCCCGGCCCAGCCGCCCACTCCTCTCTTCTCTCTCCCCCGCCCCAACCACCCTCACCTGCTCCGTCGCCGTGGAGAGCCCGCTGTGGCTGGCGCCTCTGCCGGCCGCCCCCACCTCCTCTGTGCCTCTGACGCGATAAGGGCACCCCCAGCTACCCCCTGGACACGCCCCTCCTCCATTCCCCCTCCTCCTCTTCTCGCAGTCGTCGGGGAATGTTCCCACCCGAGCCGCCGTCGCCATGGCCGTGAGCTCACGCGACCAGTGAGCTCGCGTCGCCACGCCGCCTTGTCAGAGCCGTTCGCCGACGTCGTCTTCGTCGTCCACCGCAGGGAATCGAGCCGACGCCGTCCATAGCAAGCGCACGCCCAAGTTCCCTTTTCCTCGCCGCCGTTGAGTCGCAGTCGCGATTCGCCGTCGTCGAGCCTCCATCGAGCACGCCGTCACCTGCACTGCACTCCTGGTGAGCTTCTACGCCTCCCCCAACTCCCCGACGAGCAAGTAGTGCACCGTAGTCCACTTCACCATTAGAGCCGTGGCCGCGCTTCCGTCGGCGAGCTCGTAGTCGTGGCCTAGATCGCACGTTTGGCGCGCCGCCCACGTCATATTGCTCCCGCACCTCCCAATGGTCGAATGCGCCACCTTGTGCCCGAGTTCCCGCGCTAGTTCGTCGGCTCCGTCATCGCGTTTTCTCGGTCGCCGCCTCCCTCGTCGCCGTCGACGATTCCGTCGACCCCCAGCCACCGCACCGCCACCAAAGTCCTCCCCGTAGTCTGCTGCGTCGAATGGAGCAAGCCGCGCCCCCTCCCGTGGCCTGTGTTGACGGCGCGGTCAACCTCGCCGTCGGCCAGTCGCCGGTGAGCCCCCTGGGTGGCTGCCATGCGGGGGCCCCTCGTCAGAGGTGTGATTAGCGTTAAGCTAATCCCCCCGTGGGCCACTTACATGTGGGTCCCCCCGGCTAATCCCACTGATTAGCTTGATAGCAAAATTAAACCCCCACTGTCAATGACATGTGGGCCCCTGCCCATTTAAATTAATTTAAACTAGTTATTTAGCTTATGTGTCACTGACCACTGGGTCCCGCTGTCAGATTTTTATTTATTATAAAGATTTATAGAAAATCCAGTGACTTACATGTGGGTCCAGAGGTTTTCTGATTTATTTAAATGATTTATAAATAAACAGAGGCTGACATATGGGTCCCACATGTTAGCCACTGTTTTGGATAATGTTCTGGATAATGTTGTATAAATAATAAAAGAAATTCAGGAAATCATTTAAACGATTTAAAACTTTGAAATTCAATAACTTTTAAACCGTAACTCAGATTCAAAAACTTTATACAAGAAAATTGATCTGAGAAATATAACGAATACGAATACGCTATCCGTATGTCTATCACACCCCTCTAACACAACGAACATCGAACCGTCCCCCTCCGGACCGGCGGTCCGATAAACTGTCTGGTACTGTTAGAGTGCCCGGATGAATTTATTCCGAACATGAATGTTTCTCGGAATAGATCAACTAGCACGGATACACCCCCCTTATGTTTGTCCGGTACCCACGACACCTCCGGCTTGATCCTTCCCCCCTCCGGACACCTTGTCCGATAATCACCCGGAGCCGGTAATTCATCCTCAGATGAATTTCCGTTCCGAGCAACGTGCATTGCACTGCGTTAAAACACCGTTAACATTTCATCTGTCATGTCATGCATCTGTTTGTATATGCTTGCTGTGTATTTACTGTTTCTTCCCCCCCTTAATCTCCGGTAGACCCCGCTGCTGCCGTCGACTACACCGCTGCTGAGTACGACTACTTCGTCGACGACCCTACTACTACCGTCGAGCTTCCAGGCAAGCAGAGCCATTCTCTTCCCCATATATCGCCTATCTTTCCGTACATTTCTTGCACTAGGCATTGTTACTGCTGCTGCTACGATTACAATCATATTCAATTGCATAGCCTGTTTTTGTCGCCCCTTGATGTACCTCCTTTATCCTATGCTGCCTATTATTATTATGCATTATTCAGCAGTGAGCCCTGCGCATTGTTAGCTAGGATTAGATAGAGGGCCGCGATCACTCAGGGGAGTGAATGCGGGTACAAATATTATAACTGCACAGGTACGGTACAATGCATACATCGCCTCATGCCCCCTAGCTCGGCTCTGCCGAGCCACCATCAAGTGTGAGCTATCAAGGAGTAATCCTTGTACTCCACCCGTTGCTGACTCTGTATAGCCGCTCTAGGTACCTGAGCAACGGTTGTCCTTCAGGTGAGAAGTCGGGCGACCCAACGGTGCCCGCGAGAGGTATTGCGACGGGACGACAGGGAGGGTACGACCAGTGCACCGGTGTGCTTGGCCCCTGATCGTTGGCCGCGAGAGTTACCAAACTACGAAAGTCGAGCTCCTCCAGGAGCACACGCGAGACAAGGTAAGGAGACGGTTCACATTGTTGGTAACCGCAGTGACTTGGTGGGACGACGGGGCAGGCACCGATGTACTGGTGGTCCTGGCTGCTGTCGTTGTCCGCGGGTCAGTTAAGTCGAGGCAAAGATAACGGTTGTCACACAGGTTAATAAAATGCTAAATGGTTCAGTGAATGTCTTGAGTTGGCTATATGCCATGTACGCACTACCTACCCGTGGGAATTACGAGTTATGGGCTCCTCTGCTTCGTAGTGTCGTCCGAGGACTTTTCAGACGTCAGCAATACTGCGGGCTGATTGCCGGGAAGTGGTGTTGTCTTATTTGCTCGCGCGGTGATGTCTTATTTGGATTTGCTTCAACTTCTCCGGCCAGCCACGCACCGTGCAGGAGTACGTTCGGGTTGGGGTCCAAGGCCCGGCGTACTTAGGATTTAGACCGGCGGATGGCCTCTCTGTTGAGTTTGAAAGATGGGCTATGAAGTGTCGGATAGCCTCGGTGGAGCGTTCCCTAACAAGGTTCCCGCCACCCTGGAGATCCGTGCGTGTAGCGTAACACAAGTGCACCCCTGCAGGGAAGATTAATCTATTCGAATAGCCGTGTCCACGGTAACAGGACGCTTTATGCCGAAGATGGATCTTACCACTAGAAACTATTATTATTAAACTGTATGGTTCCGGGTTTTCTTCCTCGCGGGGATGTCGAGGAGGTGAACCCGGAGGCATTGTTAATTATTACAACTTATTATTATACAATGCTGCAGCAACTTCTGCTGCATTGTTACTTTATGCTTTGTATAAACTGTTGGTTGACTCTTACCTCATGCTGCAAGACCTCGTCGGAAGATGCTAGTCTTCGTTAGGCCTAGCTTCTTACCCTTGCTCTGGATTTCTGTCTTTCAGTCCACTATATACAGCCTCTTCTTTCCGTTGATACATTGCATAATGCTTAGTAGCGGACGTAAGACTCGCGGGTATGCTAAATACTCACCTTTGCTTTATTTCCCCCTTTTCGCTTTGCCTGATCGGCCGCTGCAGCCGACGTTGGAGCCCAGGAGCAGGAATTCTCCGGAGGCGCCTACTACGACGTCGAGTTCCCCGTTGACCAGGAGTAGTTCGGTGGATCCCAGGCAGGAGGCCTCGCCTTTTCGATCTGTATCTCTGATGTGATTTGTGCTAGCCTTCTTAAGGCAAAACTTGACTAACTATGTCTGTACTCAGATATTATGGCTTGTATGACTTATGTATTCGGGTCCGCGTGACCCCCTCTATTGTAACATATTTGTTTATCCTTTTGTGTTTAGTGTTGTGCTGTGATATTATCCCCGTGGCACCCTAATCCCAGCCGTGTACCCTGCGTGTATGATTACTGTACACGGATTGATTTTGGGGCCGTCACAGACACCTAAGCCATTGAGTGGTCATGATTGGGTGGTAACATAAGGACACCTAATCCGTTGAGTGGTCATGGGATGACCCGTCACTTGAAGGTGGAGTCGGTAATGACTCCGAGGTAAGCTGCATGGTCATGCGATGGTCATGAGTGTTCCATCTGTTGTTTGCACTAGTCTTAATCATGGTAGAATGATCATTTCATTATGATGATATTGATCATTCCATGTGTTGATTGTTATTTCTCTGGTTTTGCTCTTAATAGCATGCTAGATTCATCATGTTAATGTTGTTCAGATTCATTCAGATTCTTTCGATTCATCATGTTAATATTGTTTAAACTGCTATGCCATGATAACTAATATACTCTAATAACTTAAGGCATGCTTGAATACCATGGATTGCTTTGCTTGTTGTATATGTTACTTGGTTTTCTTGTTTGCGAGTACATTCAAACGTACTCGAATGGCTTTCATCCCTGGCTATTCGCGTAGCCAGATTTTCAGGTTTATCTAAGGATCCGCTTTCCCTAGGAGGAGTCGAGCGTTTTCGAGCTAGGAAGAGTAACCCAGTCAGATCCCTGTGGATTGGAGCCGCTCCAAGTCCGCGCTGCCGTAGACAGTTATTATTCCGCTGCCCCCATCTCTGTAATAAACCATCTATGATGGTTATATTGATTCAAACCACTTTGGCTGATGAATCCTTTTACAGTTGGGCCTATGTTCTTGGTACGTGTTGTAAGCGCGCACACCAGAGTGATTCCTGGGTTGGTGTGTGGGCGACACTTGTCTGTGTACAGTGGTATTCAGGCGGGGTGTCACAAAGATGAAGAGAGAGTCGGCTTATGGGCCGACTCGTCAATAGGAAGTCCCAAAGGAAGGTTCGGCCTATTGTAAGGCCCGATATGCGGTACTGTTTCAGATCTAGAAGTTTCCAGATGTTTCCATCCAGATCCGGGGACGAAGGACATATCGGTCCCACCGCGACATATGACACTGCCATATGCCCCAGATTTCCAACATGATAACACAACATTACAGATACAAGGATACAACATATCATACAATCGGCATACAACTGCCTTAATACAATACAAAAACGGAAGATACATGTCTGAGTACAGACTACAATCAAATTCCTAGTGGAAAAGAGAAAAACATCGATCCCCGTAACCACACGGGTCCAGGCCCTCCGCCGGGATCCGTCTAACTAGTCGTCGTCGAGTCTCCACGTGAAACGTCGATCACCATACCTGTCGTCGATCAAGAACCCTGAAAAGAGTTTGGGGGTAGTATCATGAGTACAGAAGTACTCAGCATCCAACTGTAGTGGTTAACAGACCCAGCAAGGACTTCATCACTCGTCATTCTAGGACAACTAGCAGTTCACAGTAAGGATGGGGTAAGTGGTGAGGTTGCTGCCGCACTAGCATTTATGAAGTGGCTAACGATCTAGAGAGTAAGGTAAGAAGCCAAGCATTCGATGAGGAATCGCCTCCAACAAGTCTGCTATCCACCTACTTACGCAAGCATAACACCTATCCTATCCTTGTCCTCCTCTTCGCCTCCTGACGAAGAAGAAGCAGTCAAGACACACACACACACATTGATCAAGTTATATAATATGATTCAGTTGATGTTATCTATGAACAAGACGTAGGTTTCAAGTCGTCCATAACCGTGGTCACGGCTTCTCGAAAATATTTAACCCTGCAGGGGTGTACCAACTGCCCATTACAAGGCTCCGCACGCACGCCCATCACTCTCAGTTGCTACCCATCATAGGCAACCATTTTATGATTTAGTTCCGAAACAACAGGTCCCTCTAGCTAACAACGAACAAATCCGGGTGGCCCCCGGTGAGTCGACATCCAGCTCAGGAGCCGACCGCTCTCTCGATCTGGTCTCTACTATATGACTCCAGGTATGGATTGCCGATTAATCTCACATGAGACCGGGTCCTCAGCCGGTCATGATGGTCCAACAAGGAACCATGTCCTTACTGGTCCGGGTTGTTTTAAAGGATGTCTGCCATGAGCTACCCGACATACATATATGCATGGTTTTCAAATGGTAAATCAGCTTGGGCCACCACTAGAAATGTTTGAAGCTAGGTAGGTAAGAAAAGGGGACCCCATAAAATCCCACACGCGGTTAAACACGTTCAGTCTTAAAACCAATACCCGGAACTCGGATCCTAGGTGACTCGGATGGAACAAAGCATCGGGGCGGGATAGCCTAGACCTTCCATCCTTCGTCGAATATAGTCAACGTTATAATAATCATATCATCAACAACAATATAATAATGTGATAGCCCAAATCAAGGAGTAACAGGGTAACATCGTAGCATCCTAACCATGCATACTAAGCAGGGGTTGAGCAACGAGCAATAGTAACATAGCAGTACATGGTTTGCTGGGAGGGGACATGGCTGTATCAGTTTGAAAGAGGTTGTAAACATGTGGTAGGATCAAACATCGAACCTATCCTAGACTAGCATGCAAACCGCTGGTTGAAATAGAATGGATCATAAGTAATGTATAGTCCTTGCCTGTTGATAAGTCGGGTTCCGAAGGTGTAGTTGATCTCAAGCTCGCATCATCTCCGAGAGGTACCCGCGGAAGCACACAAGAGGGTAAACACTAGAAAGCAATCAACGAGCAAGCATCTATTACTACGAAGCAAACACGAGCAAGCATCAACAAGAAGGCAACATGAGACATCGCACCTACCGTCGAGAGCGGTTACTAACAGGTTAAGTGGAGTACTCGTCACACACGACGATACCGCACATTTAGAATGGTTCAAGTTGTTTAGCTACACAACATGAGCAAAGATTATTAACATGGCATATCACTCAAGCATGGCATAGCACACAAACATGGCAAGAGGTGAAGCATAAGGTAAACTACCTATGCTAGTCAATTTAAGTGAGGCACAACCTAAACATGGCATAACACTAAGTGCCCCACGACAATTTAAGTAATTGGTACTGTTCTGCCCTAAACCATATTTTAGGTTGGTTAACAGCAGAAAAAATAAGCATAAACACAAGGTACATGAAAAAATAATCAAGTTACATATAAAGAACACTCCAAACGGAGTTACGGTTAAAAAGATATAAGCAAAACAAGTTTGGAACACAATCTGCCAACATCAGGAAGCACACTTTAGAGCAATGCATAAACAAGCAAAAGGTTGCAAACATGCATAAAAATGATATGCAACTAAAGTAGACATAGAAGGGAAGGCATGGCAAAAGGAAACATGCAAATAGACATCATGGACAACTAATTATAGCTCATGGAAAATGCAATAAAACATTACTGGTCTAGGACTTAGTGAAAATCAGGAAAACAATGCAGAAACTGTTATTTGCATGCTGTATAAATAGGGATAAACTATATGAAAATGTACAGCAACATGACATGGCAATACATGTGCATGAAGTATACATGATGGTTAACATTATGCAACAAGAATCAATAGCATAGGCCTCATGGATGTGTCACAATCATCAAGCAAACTTGCAATAAAATAACAACAGCAACACTTGACAGAGAGTAGCAGCAGTTAACAGTCTGATGCCCACTTCAACAGTGATTAACAACATCCAGATGGCCTCAAATCAAAATTATCACAAAAGATGAACTGAAGTACAGACAATTCTAAACAATTTTCCTATTGGGCGCAACATCATCCGAGCTACAGATTGATCGCAAAACTACTCGCAAAACGGAAACAACAGCACAATATCTCAGGACTTAGAAAAAATTGAGGTCCTGGAAAAATAAATAAAAATAAAAAACAGGAAAAAAAGGAAACAAGCCTCACCCACTGGGCTCGGCCCATCTGTCCTGAGGAGGTCGTGGCTGACTGGGCCGCTCGACCCAGCTGGGCCGCGCGGCTGAGGCCGGCCCACAGCGGCAGGTGGAGGCGCCGGATCGGGAGCCCGTTCCCGACCGCGGCGGAGGCGGTTGACGCTGATGGAGCTCCGGCGAGCGGCTGCCGGCGAGGAGGTGCGGGGCGAGGGGATCTGGAGGCGGCGAGGTGGATCCGCTCGCCGGTGAGATCTGGGGTCGCGCGGCGGCTCCCTCGTTCCTGTAGACGTCCACGGGGCTGGGCGAGGTGTGGCCCGCGGCCATCCATGGCACCGGCGGCGGCTCGGGCTGCAGGGGCTCGCGGCGGCGGTGCCTGCAGACGAAGAGGGAGAGGCAGAGCTGTGAGGAGGAGAGGGAGGTAGAGCACGACGGGGAGAGGAGGAGGTGACCCGAGGCGGCGGCGCTCTCCACGGCTGGCAGCGGCGAGGCGGCGCTCGGGCGGGGACGCTCGGCCCAGATAAGCCCAGGGCGGGCCGCGGCGGCGGAGAGGGGCCCGGCGGCTAAGACTGGATGGTGGAGCTCCAGGGGTGACGTGGCGCGCTAGGAGCCGTAGATCTCCGGATCGAACGGCTGGGAGAGGCTGGGATCTAGGGTTTCGGATTTTGGAGGGGTTTAGGGGCTGATCTGGAACATTTTCAGGGGGCTGGCTGCAATTTTTAGGCTAGGGAAACCCTAGAAAGGGGTGGGATTGTGGTGGTGTTTATATAGCCCAGGTGGCTGGCAGTTTGCAAAAACATCCCCGGTTTTTCTCTCGCGCGCATGCTGTTTACGTTCCTGACCGCCGGGGGTCCGCAGGACCTCCGATTCGGGTAAAACTTTGAACAGCGCGATCAGCGCGTCGAGCCAGTGGCGTTCACCTCGCGCTGGAACCGTTCCGAGAACACTTTCCGACGCGCTATAAAAATATCCCGTTTAATTATAAAACGGGGTTTTCGTTCCATTGGCTACTGATGACCCTCAACGTAAAGGGATCTGTTGCAGCGTTTTCGATAAGTAAGAGTGTCGAACCCAACGAGGAGAGAAAGGTATTGATAGGTGATTTGGACAAGGAATAGCTACAAGCACTGAAAGATAACTTTTTAGGGGTTTTCGATATAAGCGACAATAAGATAAAAGCAAGCAAAGTAAATGGCGCTGAGGAGCAGCAAGCGGCCCAATCCTTTTGAACAAAGGATAAGCCTCGCAACTGAACTTATAAAGACTAAAGCGTTCTTGAGAACACATGGAGAGGTAGTCACGTGTTTTCTCCATACTCCGTATCGATAACAAATGTTGTGCTGATAAGTGTTGAGTGGGTGGATCTATGCTAGCACACCTTCTAGACTAAGATAAGTGCACTCTTATGATTAAACATCTTGCAAGCATCCGCAAATACAAGATAGAAATTAAGGCAAAGCCTAACCACAGCAATAAGATCAAGGATCCATTATTCCCTTGTGTAAAAGTGTGCAAAGTGGGGTTCAGGTTTCTGTCACTCCGGCAACCCACCATAAGCATTCTTTATACATAATGTATCCCCCTAGGTCCTTAATAAGGCAAAGTGTTGAGTGTTCGGCTCACACAACATCACTAGGAAAATAACAACACAACTTAAATATCAAACAACACAAACTACTTCAACCTCATATGACTACTAACAACTAGACTTCCCCCATGTCCTCAAGAACTAAAGTAACTACTCACAAGACATAAAAGATATCATGATCAGAGGTGATAAATATATGATAAACAATCTGGACATAATGATATTTCTCCAACAAAACTCAATAGCATTCACCACAAATTAGTAATCAACACCGATAGAGTAGAGAGGATAGATAGTACGGATTACAACACAAGATAAACTTGTGAGGTGAGATTGGATGGTGGTGGAGATGGTGCTGATGTTGGGGATGATGTTGATGATGATCTCGATGATGCCCGTGACGATGGTGATGACGATGGTGATGATCTCCCCTTCCGGGAGGTGATCTCCTCGGCGGAATCTGCCCGCCGGAGAGCCCTTTTCTTCTCTGTAGGTTTCCGCCACGAAGCGGCGGCGGAACTCCGTGAAAGCTTCTCTTTTTAGGGTTTTCGCGTAACGAGGAGTATATAGGCCAGAGGGAGGAGCCAGAAGTGGCCCCAGGGCTCCAGGCGCCCTCCCGGCGCGGCCAGGGGTGGGGCCGCACCCGGTGGCCGCCTGGGGCCCCCGTGGCCCCCCTCTGGCCCCTCTTCGGCGAGTCTTCGTTAATCCTTCAGAAAATACCCTCCGTCGATTTTCAGGTAATTTGGAGGTATTATTCTTCAGCAACTCAGCGTCCACTTTTTATCGCCGAATCCTGCGTCTGCTGCTTCGGCACCGGAAAGTTCAAAACTGTGTAAAATAAGCCAAAACAACATAAGAACATCATCATAATGTGAAATATATTAATGAATAAGGATGAATTACGATATAAAATAGTGATGCATTTTGGACGTATCAGTTGCGGCTGGTCTTGTGCGGTTTTCGCGACGGTGATCGGGTGAAACCCGGTGTCACAAAGGTCGAGTGTCAGGGTGGCAAGGGTCGGTCACCATACGGTACGAGATAAGAGGGGGGGAATTAATTGCCGATCGATAAATCAGGGATGCAAACACCGCAAACAAATCAGACAATCAAACAATTCACACTGAAAACAAAATTTTTAATTTTTTTGAAATCTGGTTTGTTACACCTATGAGCCGACCGACTTACAAAGATGAAGACCGACGCCAGAAGGAAGGAGTCCAAGCTACCTTGAAGAACAAGATAAGTCATTGTAGAGATAGAATAGGACTCCACCTCGTTTGATAGTCGCTCTCATTGTAAAACCCTAGGACTCGGCATGTATATAAGTCGAGGCCTTGGGACGTCCTAAGGGCGAATCAATCTAGTTTAGCTCTTGAGACACCAGCGACTTTAGCGCCCTTGTAACCAAGATCTCCCGAATATAATACAAGAAAGGCAGGAAGTAGGTCTTTACCTCATCGAGGGGTTGTACCTGGGTAAATCCCTGTGTCTCTCTAGTCCCGATCATCGTTTTGACTCTCCGCCGATCGACTCTCCCTCCTCGCACACACTCGTAGCAAAGTCCCTGCAATCAAGTTCTCTATGAGGACATCTGGCATGATTTTCCCACGATAGTTGGCGCACACCATGGAGCCTACACGCAAGGGTGTTGAGATCCAGGAGGGAGCTCCACACGACATGGAGGTCACCGCCGACCGTACGGTTGGAAGACAGCGCAAACAGCTCTACACCGACATCGTTGACGAAGGCCCGAAAACGGATCTCGATCACAAGGTCCCCGTCGAATCGACCCTCCCCTCCATCAGCCAATACGTCGGACTGGCGTCAACGCCGAATCAGGCTCGCACGGCCAATCACAAGGACCAACCTTCAAGCGACGTCACCCACGCCCTAATCGGTTTCGCCCAAGGAACCCCCGGATCAGAGCATTTAGATGCGACCCGTTAGGAAGACCGAAATGGCATGTTAGGAATCACCACCGGCTAGGTGGTCCAGGGATGACGCATCGAGCTCAACGTCAATGTTACAGCCTAGGCCCCCAGGACGACTCCACTGAGTCAGGGCCCCGGGTCCCCATCGTGCCCACTCACCCCTTCAATAGCCAAGCCAGGTACAGACCTAAACTAAAACCGGCCCGCGACGCCTCATCCGAGCACATGAGTCGATCTCCAGATCACACCACCAACGTCTTCGTTGGGTTCATCGCCGGGTCTACTGAAGAATCGGACGATCTCATCGAGATCTCCGACGAAGACAACCCCATAGAAGACAATGACCCGACACAAGTCGACGTTAGGTCACCCTCGGGCAAAGGATGTGGTGCAAACGCAAGGCCGGTCCGACTCTTTAAAAATCATGGACTAAATTCCAATGCGGAGGAATATTATCATCTCCCCGTTCAGTCGTGACGCTCAGATATACTAACTCTAAGGGAAGGAGAGGCAACCCCAGAAGAAGAGGAATCGAGGAACAAGGCTCAGGAAGAGACCGATCCGGTCCCCGTCGACCTAGTGGCATTGGATACAACCCTAAATTCCCTACATACACTCCTGAAGAAAGAAATCACTCCAGAGAACCAAACTCTCCTCAATGCTTCAATATCGGAACACAAGGAGGAGGTGGCGCGACTGCGCACAGGGATCGAACAAAGAACAAAGATGCAGACCCAGGTAGGCAATCAACCCAACAATCCAACAATAAAGCGACTCAGGGACGGGCTCAGACACCAAAAGACGCTACTCAAGCCTCCTCGTTAGTCGTCGCGAAAAAGCAAGCCGACTGGATCCCATCAGAAACGATGGACGGGCCCTGGACGCAACCAATAAGCTCTACATGCCACCGGGACAATTCGGCAACCCAATGACGAACATCATGGCTGCAACTCAATATCTCACCAGTCTCCCCATACCCAGAAACTCCCCTGGAGAACAAATGGCACGACAGGCAATAGCATGGTTACAAACTGCGATAACGCAACAAGTGCAGTACACCGTAAGCTGCGCACACCTACATAAGAAACCAAAGCCGGAATCCAGTAAGGGTCAATAGAACCGCATCAACAACCCACAGGTTACAACTCGCCAAAGCCACGGTAACCCAGCAACATACCGTGATTTTCACAAGGCTCCACAAGGCTGACACGACTCCACATTCCACAAGGCGTCCTCTGCTTCGCTCTGTTTGTTTGTTCCCATTGAAAAATACCTGGAACAAAGGAATTGACGGCTCCACCTGGAGGAACACTTCACAAAAAACTATGAAGTTGCTGATATTCAGAACAGAGTTGGCTGATAAGTCTTGAGGGCACAACCTGAAGAAATTTAAAAGACTTCTGAAGAAGCGAGTGTTACGTCCCAAACGTATCTATAATTTCTGCTTGTTCCATGCTCTTTTAGGTGACATTGCTATGTGTTTTGCTACACTTTCATATCTTTTTACACATATTTGGACTAATCTACTGATACCTCCCAAACGTATCGATAGTTTCTGCTTGCTTCATGCATGTTTTGTGTGATATTTCTATGATATAGATACACTTTCATACACTTTTGATCATATTTGGACTAACCTATTAACTTAGTGCACCCCAGTGCCAGTTTCTGTTTTCTGCTATTTTTCTATTTCAGTTTTTTCCTATATTAAAAGTGCTCCAAAAATTCGGGAAAAAAAGATAAAAAATCAACGTGAAGGAACCTTACGGAGTCCCGAAGGGGGACCAGGTGCGACCCACCAGGGCCCTAGGCGCCTAGCTGGTGCGGCCTAGGGCTTGGCCGCGCCAGGGGGTGCCTGGACCCCTGGTGTCCCCCCTGGCTTCCCCCTTCGCCTATATATCTCTCGTGACGTGAAACTTCCAAAGACAAAACCCTTTTTTGCGATCTCGCCTCTATTCCGCCGCCGCCGCGCTTCCAAGATCTGGATCGACCTCCTGGAGCTTCCCCTCCACCATGGACGCTTCTCGGATGTGTCATGACTAGTTTCCTTTGGACCATGGGTCCGTGATCAGTAGCTATGTGATGTTCTCCTCCCCTCTTTGTTCTTCATTGTTTAGACCTCGTGAGCTGCCCTACATGATCGAGGCACATATGTAATCTTTCTGCTTTTGCTATGCTGAGTTTGATGGGATCTGATGGACTATGAGATTATGTTCAGATTGTGATAGAGTAATATATTTGGTTCTTATATTTTATTTTTTTGTTCCTAAGTAATTCTTGCATGTTCTCCGTTGTTGTTTATTGCTTTGGCCAAGTAGTAGGTAGTAACTCCCAAAGGGAACGTTATGCTCGATTGTGGGTTCATGCCCCCTGATGACACGCTTGAGTGACAGAAACATGAGTCTAGGGGATGTGTTGTTTCCACAAGGGGGAAAACAACGGTGCTTGTAACCGCGGTTGCAAGGATTGTTTACTTTACGCAAAGTTCTTTTTAATGCAGTTGTTTGTTGCTTTGGGTTTACACTTTGGGTGGGGCTCTCAACTTAATAGCAGGGAGATGTTCTGGATAGATATCTCAAGGTGGATGATTAGTAGTAGATGCAGTTGGATTTTGGTCTACTTATTTTGGCATACTGCCCATGCTTTTGAGCCTCTTCCTTTCTTTTGTAGCATAGTTAGCATTGTGGTGTGTTTATAATCCTGTCAATTGCCCATCTGTAATTTGTTTACCTCGCATAGCAGTTTTATGGTCTTTTGGAAGAGAGACATCACAAGTGAACATCACGGGACCCCGGTCCATATTCTCATCATTGTTTACAAGCTCATTTACTTTTCAGCTTTTACTTTTAGTTGCTATCATTATCATTATCCCTTGCGTTTTGATCCTTTGTAAACAACAAGACCGGAGAGATTGACAACCTCTCTGAACTTCGTTGGGAGCAAAGTTATTTGTGTCTATGTGCAGGTCCAGGTGAAGTAAGAAACCCTGGCGCCATTGTTCACTTCACCACCTACTTATCATTGTCAGAGTCCTACTGGTCGACACTCTCAACCTTGGTATCTTCACCAAGGGAAACTTGTCGCTACGCTGCATCTCATCTTCCACTTGGGGTAACCAACGAAGGGCGAGAAGAAATTATCATCTCTCGTGTATCACCTAATAACTCAGTGCACCCAGTGCCAGTTTTTGTCTGCTGATGTCTGTGAATTGCAGGTTTTTTCCCATATTTACAAAGCTCCAAAATTTCCAAAATATATATATATATAATCAGTGCAACGGAAGCTTCACGAAGCATGAAATGGGTCCAGAGGGGAGCGAGGACCCACCCAGGTGGCCAGGTGGCGCGGCCCCCCTCCTGGCCGCGCCACCTGGGCGCCTGGGGGAGGGGCCACCCCCTGGTTCCCCCTTCGGCCTATATTTACACCCCATCCCGGAAACCCTCGGGAGGAACCCCGCATCACGATTTCCACCTTTGTTCCGACGCCGCCTCGCTTCAAAGATCGGAAGCACCAGAAGACCTCTTCCTGCCACCCTGCCGGAGGGAGGATTGACCTCCGGGAGCTTCTCCACCACCATGAGCGCTTCCCGGATGTGCCGTGAGTAGTCCCCCTTGGACCATGGGTCCATGACCAGTAGCTATGTGATGTCTTCTCTCCAATCTTGTGCATCAATTCTTAGCCCTTGTAGGCTGCCCTACATGATCAAGGCATCTATGTAATTTTCCTGTTGTTACTATGTTGAGTTTGCTGGGATCCGATGGATTGTGAGATTATGTTCAGATTGTGATGAGTTATATATTTGGTTCTCCTTTTATATTTTGTTCTTGAGTAATTCTTGCATGTTCTCCGTTGCTTTTTATTGCTTTGGCCAAGTAGTAGATATTAACTCCAAGAGGGAGCGTTATGCTTAATTGTGGGTTCATGCCCCCCGATGTCTAGCTTGAGTGACAGAAACATGAGACTAGGGGATGTGATGTTGCCACCAGGGAGAAAACAACGGTGCTTGTAAGCGCGGTTGCAAGGATTGTTTACCTTACACGAAGTTTGTTAATGCAGTTGTCTGTTGCTTTGAGTTTACACTTTGGGTGGGGCTCGCAACTTAATACCAGTGAGAAGTTCTGGATAGATATCTCAAGATGGATGATTAGTGAGTAGATGCAGTTGGATTTCGGTCTACTTGTCGTACTGCCCATACTTTTGATCCTCTAACTTTCTTTGCAGCATAATTAGCATTGCGGTGCGTTTATAATTCTATCAATTGCCCAGCTGTAATCTGTTCACCCAGCTTAGCTATTTTATTGTCTTTTGGGAGAGAGACATCACTAGTGAACATCATGGGACCCCGATCCATATTTCCACCACTGTTTACACCTCACCTCTTTACTGTTTTATTTCCTTTCATTTGCAATCACCACTACTATTTTCCCCTTGTGTTTGATCCTATGTAAACAACAAGGCCGGAGAGATTGACAACCTCTCTGAACTCGTTGGGAGCAAAGTTACTTGTGTCGTGTGTAGGTCCAGGTCAAGTAAGCAACCTCAAGGTTCTAAATGGCACCATTGTTTACTTGCCACCTACTTGTCGTTCTTGGAGTCCTACGGGAGACATAAACCCTATCCTCAAGTTAGGGGAAATTTGCTGCTACGCTACATCATAACCTTCCACTTGGGGTAACCAACGAGGAGGTGTTATCTAAACCCATCAAGCAAATTTCTTACGTCATTGCCGGGGAATCCAATCTTCAAGATAGGGGAGTTGCACACTATCTTTTACCTTTTCTTTTTAGTCTTGTTAGTTTACTTTCTAGTTTTTGCTTTAGAGTCTTATACCAAAAACCAAAAAAAATAGTTGCTTTCTTCTTGCTTGCTGCTGTTACTATGGGTTCCACTGAAAACACCAAGTTGTGTGACTTCACTAGTCACAACAACAATGATTTTATTAGCACTCATATTGCTCCACCTGCCACTTTAGCACCTTCCTATGAAATTAAACCTTCTTTGTTGAATCTTGTTATGAAAGAACAATTCTTCGGTGCTGGAGATGCTGCTGCTTTGCACTTAAATAATTTTGTTGAGCTTTGTGATATGCAAAAATACAAAGAAGTAGATGGTGACATTGTTAAACTTAAGCTTTTTTCCTTTTTCTTCGAGAGGAGGAGCTAAGGTGTGGCTTAGGAATAGCATAGATTCTTGGGATAAGTGCAAGGATGCTTTTATTGGGAAGTACTACACACCTGCTAAGATTATCCAGTTGAGAGGTAACATTATGAATTTTAAAAAACTGGATAATGAACATGTTGCCCAAGCTTGGGAACACATGAAATCTCTTGTTAAGAATTGTCCTACACATGGTTTGACTACTTGCATGGTTATCCAGACTTTCTATGCAGGATTGAACTTTACCTTGCGGAATCTGTTGGACTCGGCCGCGGGAGGAACCTTCATGTCAACTACACTTGGTGCTGCCACGAAGCTATTGGACGAGATGATGACAAATTATTCTCAATGGCACATCAAAAGGGCTCCAACAGGTAGGAAGGTAAACTCTGTTGAGGAGATCTCCTCTTTAAATGAAAAGGTTGACATGATCATGTCTTTACTTACCAAGCAAGCTCCTATTGATCCTCATGATGTTCCTTTAAATTATTTGGTTGCTCAAGAAAGAGAGAAAATTGATGTTAATTTTATTTCTAGGAACAACTTTAATAATAATGCTTATAGAAGTAATTTTGGTAGCAACAATCCTAGACTGTTCCCATCCAACCACTATGGGAACGATAACTCTTATAATCACACTCCTAGGGATAGAGGCATGCCTAGTTATGAGAAACTTTTAGAATAGAGAAGGCTACGAGAATTACATGCACACTCAATATGAAAAAAATAAAGCCTTCTCTAGATAATTAGATGAGCATTCTTCTATTTTGCAAAACATTGGAGGACAACTTGAGAGCCTGAACATTGAGATTTCCAATCTCCAGACCAGACTCACCACTACGGAAACCCAAGTTTCCAATATGTCTCACACCCAGGCTACTTTGATAAATCAAATGGCAGCCAAACCTGAAGTGGTTTCGTCTCTAGAAGAGGAAGATATGATTAAGAGCCTTCCTACACACACTATTATTGCCACTATACAAGTTGTTGAGGACCTCAAAACTTTTAGCACCAAACACATCCCTAGTCCCAATGGACCTATTAATGGTGATGCTAATACCTCAATTTTAGGACAAGAAGGTCCCACGAACTTAGAGACTACCAAGAGAATGAGCTTAGATGAAATCACCACCACTTTAATTAATGGTAGTGATCTTGACTTTGATAATTGTAGTCTTTCTGAAGTTATCACTTTTTTGCAAAGAATGGCTAAAGACCCCCACACTAGTACACTTAACATTGCCTTCATCGAGCATATCACCAATGCTCTTATAAAAGCTAGGGACGAGAAACTCAAGTTAGAGACTTCTATTCCTAGAAAACTAGAAGATGGTTGGGATCCTATGGTCAAAATTAAATTGAATATTTTTTCTTGCTTTGCCTTATGTGATGTTGGAGCTAGTACCTCCGTTTTACCCAAAAGAATGTATGATATACTTGATTTGAAACCTTTCGATCCATGTTCTTTTGGTGTTCGTCTTGTTGATTCTTCCGTAAAGAAACCTTTAAGGAGGATCAATGATGTTCTTATTATTGTCAATGATAATTATGTTCCGATGATTTTCTTGTTATGGACAATGAGTGTGATCCCTCATGTCCAATCATTTTGGGACGTCCTTTTCTCTGCACTGTTGGTGCTATCGTTGACATGAAAGAAGGGACCATTAGATTCCTATTACCCCTCAAAAAGGGAATGGAACACTTCCCTCGAAAGAAGATTAAGTTACCCTATGATTCTGTTACACGGGCAAGTTATTCTTTTGGAGTTGATAAAACTTGATCTTTTTGCATCACGCCTAGCTTAAAGGCATAAAAGAAAGCGCTTATTGTGAGGCAACCCAAAATGTTTTTACCTTTCAGTTTTAGTGGTCTTGATGCTTGTTACTACTGTACCAACATCATTGTATCTTTATTTTCAAGCTTTGTGCCAAGTTTTAGCCTCCGGTTGTAAGAAACTTTAAAAGTTGTGACATGTTGTCCAGAAATAGATTATGTCTGCTTGACGGAAAAATTCGCGATAAATCACCAGATCATCTTTTTGATCTGATTTTTTTGACAGTATGCTTTATACAATTAGATTTTTGGCGTCTATTCTGAGTTTTTTTATTTCAGTTGCAGAAGTACCCCAAAAAATTTATTTACTATCTGCTGGTCTTTTTTCACCGTTTTGCAAATTTTAAGCTTGATTTTTCTTTGCAAAAAACTTTTTGGAAATCATGAGAAACAGTAGCTCTTCATGAAAATCTTTATTTCCAGTGGAGAAAAATTATTTTATTATGGGTACTAACCACTCTAATCAGCTTATGATGAGTTTCGTATGAAGGGAGTTTTCAAGTATGCGACGAAAGATGATGAAAGAAGGTCCGGGAGTGTCAAGTGCTCAAGCTTGGGGATGCCCCCATGCACCCCTAAAAAATATCCAAGGAGACTCAAGCATCTAAGCTTGGGGATGCCCCCGTGCATCCCCTTCTCCATCAACAATCATCAGTTCGTCCTTCTCCATGCTATATTTTTATCTCTTCATGTGTTATGTGTTATGCTTGGAGCGTATCGCTCTTTACTTTTTAGTTTGTTTTAGTTTTGCTTGTTGTTCATAACAAGTTGGACCCTAGCCTTCATTGTTTGGGAGAGAAACACGCTCCACTCCACCCTAGAACACAACATAGGTTTGCATGCTTATTCTTTTTGTGTGTTCTTTATCTTTTCATAGCTGTTGTCTTGCTTAGATCTTAGTTTTCATGCTTATCTTTCTAAGAGATTTTATTTAGGTTGCTTGTGGAACTCTCTTGAGTTATCATTCTTATCTTGTTTAGAGAGTTGGCTTGTTGCACTGAGTTGTGTGTCTTGCATGAGTAGGTAATTGAGGTTGCTATTATAAGTCTAGTAGTAACTTGTAATAGTTTTGAGGTATTGATTTGAGTAATGTTTGGACTTTTGGTGCCAAGAGCTTGAGCTTATTAGTGACAAGTGTCGTATTTTGGGCAATCTGTGTTTATTTTCGAAAACTACAAAATTTAGTTGAGAACTCTAGCTACTAGATGGATCGCTAACCTCTGGAGGGGTTGGAATATATAGAGTAACCTCACGTACCATGGGTCGAGGATGCGCAAGGATAACCAAACCCCCATACACTCCTCCTCGGGGTACTTGTCTCTTTGTGAACCTCCTAATTAGATAGAGAGTTACCGATAATAAGTGCATGAGTTCTTCGGACTAATGCGAGTATTCGATTGTTGGCACTTCCACCTTCCATATTTTGCTAGCCTCTTCGGTACCGTGCATTTCCCTTTCTCATCTTGAGAGTTGGTGCAAACTTTGCCGGTGCATTCAAACACTTGGCATGATACGCTCTGTCATCATAAACCTCTGTATATCTTCCTCAAAACATCCACCATACCTACCTATCAAGGAATTTCCATAGGCTTTTCGAGATACATTGCCATGCAACATCCACCATCTCATGAATTGATCTTCATGTCATACATGATTTTGCTTGATCGAGGAGCCGCATGCTGATGGAACTGAAGTAGTGCTCCTCATTGGCTACCCCAACTGGAAGGTTAAGATGTAGCGTAGCGTAATTTCCCTTAGTGAGGATACCAAGGTTTGTCTCCAGTAGGACTCCATCAATGACAAGTAGGTGACAACGACGCTAGAAATTACTAGCACGGGTTGACGTGGACCTGCACACATTTCTCCCAACGAGTGCAGAGAGGTTGTCAATCTCTTCGGCCTTGCTGTTTACAAAGAGTCAAACGCAAGAGATAAAAGGTAATGATAAATGCATCTAGAAACTAAAACATGAAGTAAATTGAGGGTGTAAATAGTGGTGGAAATATGGGCCGAGGTCCCATGATGTTCACTAGTGATGTCTCTCTCCCAAAAGAGGATAAACAGCCATGCGAGGTAAACAAATTACAGCTGGGCAATTGACAGGATTGCGGGCGCAAACCAATGCTAACTATGCTACAAAAGAAAGGAAGAGGCTCAAAAGCATGGGAAGTACGCCAAAACAAGTAGACCGAAATCCATCTGCATCTACTCACTAATCATCCACCTTGAGATATCTATCCAGAACATCTCGCTGGTATTAAGTTGTGAGCCCCACCCATAGTGTAAACTCAAACAAATTGACAACTGCATTAAAAGAACTTTGCGTAAAGTAAACAATCCTTGCAACCGCGGTTACAAGCACCGTTGTTTTCCCTCTTATGGCAACAGCACATCCACTAGACTCGTGTTTCTGTCACTCAAGCTAGTCATCAGGGGGCATGAACCGACAATCATGCGTGACGCTCCCTCTTGGAGTCACTACCTACTGCTTGGCCAAAGCAATAAACAGCAACGGAGAACATGCAAGAATTACTCAAGAGCACAAATATAAAAGGAGAAGAACCAAATATATTACTCATCGCAATCTGAACATAGTCTCATAATCCATCAGATCCCGGCAAACTCAACATATCAATAGCAGAAATAATTACATACATGCCTTGATCATGTAGGGCATCTCACAAGGTCTAATCCATGAAGAACAAAGAGGGGGAGAGGACATCACATAACTACTGATCATGGACCCATGGTCCAAGGTGGACTACTCACGGATCATCCAGGAAGCGTCCATGGTGGTGGAGAAGCTCCGGGAGGTCAATCCTCCCTCCGACAGTGTGCCGGGAAGAGGTCTTCTAGGGCTCCCGATCTTGGTAGCACGGCGGCGGCGGAACAGTGGCGAGATCGCCAAAAGGGGTTTTGTCCTTGGGGGTTTTGGGACGAAGGAAATATATAGGCGAAGGGGGCAGCCAGGGGGTCCACCAGGTGCCCAGGCGGCCTCTCGGCGCGACCCCACCCTTGGGCGCGCCCACTGGCCGCCTGGGCACAGGGTGGGGCCCCTCTGGCCCCCCTTCGATACTCTGGAAGCTTTCGTTACGCTGATTTTTATATATTTTTCCCGGAACTTTTCTGACATTTTACGTAATGGGAAAACCAGAAATAAAAAGACAGTAAAAAACAGAAACTAGCACTGGGGTGCACTGAGTTAATAGGTTACTCCAAATATGATCAAAAGTGTATGAAAGTGTATCAAAAGCATAGAATTATCACCCAAAACATGCATGGAGCAAGCAGAAATTATAGATACGTTCGGGACGTATCAACATCCCCAAGCTTAATTCATGATCATCCTCAAGTAGGTAAATGATAACAAGCATAATTTCTATGGTGACATGCTACCAACCATATAAGAACTTTTAAGTAAAGCAATCAAGGCATGTAATTCAATTCAAGTCATAACAGGCAAGAGTCTATATTAGCATTGAAACATTCAACATAAGAACATAAAGGTACAAGAGCTCTCCCTGTCCGTGACTCAAATGTCTCCAAATGGTGTTTGCGTGAAAGAAGTGGGGGATGGTAATACGAGAGAAAAACATAAAAAATTTTGGTTGAGAACTCAATCTACTAAAGTTTCACACTTAGTCTTCTTTGGAATCTTATCTTGACTCGTCCACAGACCACTAGCCAGGTACAAGTCAAACCGATCCACTCCCATTCAGTATTTTGAGCACTCATGCAATGAATGAGCGTAAGCAAGAAAATTGACACTTAGGATGGCAAAGAGAGAGAGAGAGATGGTGGAGGAGGAAGACAAAAAGGGTGTGAAAGGCTCACATCAATGAGGACAATCATAGGCGAGAGAAGCCAAATGATAGATATAATGTGAGGAGTAGGGATTGCCATGCAATGGATGCACATATGAGCTATGGAAAGCTCTCCAATGGAACTAGTGGGGTGCATCCAACTTGCTTGCTCAAGAAGACCTAGAGCTCAATTGAGGAGGATCATCATTGGAATATACAAGCCAAGTTATATAGTGTGAAGGTCCCCACATAGCTACATGCATGTATGATCATCTTTATGGAGTACAAGGTATAAGAGGGAGTACGAGTGTGGATCTTTCAAAAGGAATAGTAGTGATGCCCCCTTCTCTCTTTTTATTTTTTGTTTTCTCCTTTTTCTATTTTTTTGGTGGCCTCCATGGCTCTTTCTATTTAACTCTCATTTGTCCTCTTTGGGATCTTTTAAATTTGTCCTCTTTGGGATCTTTTCCTCACTTAGGGCAACCCTCTATTTTACAAGAAGTATAGAAGATCTTTCGCACTTTACAAAAGTAATCAGCATAAAGAAGATGTAGCTATCATGATGTATGCAAATGTATGCCTCTGCCAGTGTAGTAGGAAAATATATGACATGAAGATCAAGTCATGAGAAGGTGGATGTTGCATGGCAATGTATCTCGGAAAGGCTATGGAAATGCATTGATAGGTAGGCATGGTGGTTGTTTTCAGGAAAGATATAAGGAGGTTTATGATGACAAAGTGTATCATGACAAGGGTTTGGACGCATCGGCGAGGTAGGCGCCAACTCTCGGAGTGAGAAAAAGCAACGCATGGTACCGAAGAGGCTAGCAAATATGAGGAGATGCAAGTGTCAACTTTCAAATACTTACATTAGTACGAAGAACTCATGCACTTATTATCGGTAACTCTCAATCTAAGCAGGAGGTTCACAAAGAGACAAGTACACCGACGAGGAGTGTATGGGGGTTTGGTTATCCTTGCGCATCGTCGACTCATGGTACGTGAGTGTACTCTAATATCCGATCCCTCCAAAGATTAGTGATCCCTCTAGTAGCTAGAGTTCTCAACTAGTTTTTGTAATTTTTTGAAAATAAACACGGATTGCCCAAAATACGACATATATCACTAATAGGCTAAATCTCTTGACACCAAAAGTTTAAAAATTACTCACAACAATAACTCAAAACTATTGAAAGTTACTACTACAATTGAATAGCAACCTCAATTACCTACTTCAAGTCAAGACACAACTCAGTGCAACAAGCCAACTCTCTAAACAAGATAAACATGAAAACTCAAGAGAGTTCCAGCAACAAACTAAACAAAAAGCTCTTGAAAAGATAAGCATGAAAACTAAGAGCTAAACATGACAGCAGCTATGAAAAGATAAAGAACACACAACAAAAGAAAGATAAGCATGAAAATCCTATGATGTGTTCTAGTTTAAAGTGGAGCATGTTTCTCTCCCACACAAAGAAAGTTGGGTTCTAACTTGTTATGAACAACAAACAAAGCTAAAGAAAACTAAAAATAAAGTAAATAGCAAGACGCTCCAAGCATAGCACATAACGCATGAAGTGATAAAAATATAGTGGAACGAAGGACGAACTGATAATTGTTGATGAAGAAGGGGATGCATGGGGGCATCCCCAAGCTTAGATGCTTGAGTCTCCTTGAATATTTCTTGGGGGTGCATCAGGGCATCCCCAAGCTTGATCGCTTGACACTCCCGGATCTTCCCTCGCACACTTGAAAACTCCCTTCATACATAACTCATCATAAACTGATTAGAGAGGTTAGTACCCACAATAAAACAATTTGCCTTTACTGGAAATAAAGATTTTCTTGAAGGGCTACTGTTTCTCAAGATTGCCAAAAAAAATTGCAAAGAAAAATCTAGCGCAAGACTTGCAAAACTGAGGAAAGGCAAAACGTGGCAGAATCTGTGAAAAACAGACCAGAAGGTAGTAAATAAATTTTTTGGGGTACTTCTGCAAATCAAATCAAAAAATTCAGAACAGACGCCCGAAAGCTAATTGTATAGAGCTGTAAAAAAATTCAGATCAAAAAGATGATCTGGTGATTTATCGTGAATTTTTCCGTTCAAGGACAGAATCTGTTTTGTGGACAGCATGTCACAACTTTTGAACTTTCTTGCAATTGGAGGCTAAACTTGGCACAAAGCTTGAAAATAAAGATACAATGATGTTGCTACAGTAATAAAAATAATCAAGACCACTAAAAACAGAAGGAAAAACATCTTGGGTTGCCTCCCAACAAGCGCTTTCTTTTACGTCTTTAAGCTAGGCAAGAAGCAAAAAGAAGAATCACAAGTCACCAAAGTCATCGGAATTATAAAAACCTTCAAATTGATCCTCAACAAGTTCATTCTTCTTTTTCCTAGGAAAGAGGTACGTACCTTTTGCTTTTCCACGTAAGCGTATGTGTCCCTTACCTATATCAATGAAGCCCTTCATGGCTCGAAAGAAGTCCCTTCCAAGCACGATGTTACCTTGGTTTGGCTGCATGACAAAGAAATGCACCGTTGCAATCCTCTTAAGGAATGTAACTTGAACGTATTTTACCTTTCCCTGGATCTCAGAAATATCTCCATTAGCATGTACATGATAAAATGACAAATTGTCTATGTTTAATTTTAAAGAATCATAAACTACTTTTGGCATTGTAGAAACCATGGATCCAATATCACAAAAAGCAAGGAAGTCTTGGCCAGAGATGCTAATTCTAACAAAAGGCTCCCAATCACCATCTATCCCTAAAATATCTTTCCTATTGGGTTTGGTTTTATCTACTTTTCTCAAGTCTAGAGCATCCATTCTCTTTTCAATAGTAGCAATTCTATCTATAACAGTATCAAAACTACGATCATACACAAAATAACTAGATAGACCATGTATAATATCAAGAGCTCTAGCTTCATCACACTCTAAGAAATCTCCTTCAGCTATAATATCAAGAGAGTGTTTACACCACTTAAAAAGACCATGCTAGAAATTTCTGAGCCCAATCTTTATAGGTATCCAAGGCATAATTCTCCTATGTGCTTTAGAAATTATGTCCCATGCCTTCTTCATATTCTCTCCATCCCTTTGATGGAAATCTAGAACTTCCGATCCCATCAAAGCACAAAGTCCTAACATGCTTGACTAAATAAGGACTACTAAAAGCAAGGTAAATAATCTTTTTGTGATTTTTGATAAAGGACACAAAGATAAAAACTGAAAGGTAAACTAACAAGACTAAAAAGCAAAGATAAAAGATAGCGTGCAACTCCCCTGTCTCGAAGAGCGGAGTCCCCGGCAATGGCGCCAGAGATTATCTTGATGGCACTGAAGTAGTGCTCCTCGTTGGATACCCCAAGCGGAAGGTTGAGATGTAGCGTTGTGTAATTTCCCTTAATGAAGATACCAAGGTTTGTCTCCAGTAGGACTCCAGCAACGACAAGTAGGTGACAACGGCGCTAGAAATTACTAGCACGGGTTGACGTGGACCTGCACACAAATACAAATAACTTTTTCTCCCAACGAGTACAGAGAGGTTGTCAATCACTTTGGCCTTGCTGTTTACAAAGGGTCAAACGGAAGAGATAAAAGGTAATGATAATTGCATCTAGAAATTAAAACAGGAAGTAAATTGAGGGTGTAAACAGTGGTGGAAATATGGACCGGGGTCCCATGATGTTCACTAGTGATGTCTCTCTCCCAAAAGACGGTAAAATAGCTAAGCTGGGTGAACAAATTACAGTTGGGCAATTGACAGAATTATAAACGCACCGCAATGTTAATTATGCTGCAAAGAAAGTTAGAGGATAAAAAGTATGGGCAGTACGCCAAGACAAGTAGACAAAAATCCAACTGCATCTACTCACAAATCATCAACCTTGAGATATCTATCCAGAACATCTCGCTGGTATTAAGTTGCGAGCCCCACCCAAAGTGTAAACCCAAAGCAATAGACAAATGCATTAACAAACTTTGCGTAAGGTAAACAATCCTGGCAACCGCGGTTACAAGCATCGTTGTTTTCTCCCTGGTGGCAACATCACATCCCCTAGTCTCATGTTTCTGTCACTCAAGCTAGACATCGGGGGGGAGGGACCGCGGTTGTTTTCTTCGTGCCCCCTTCGACCTATATTTAGATCCCATCACGGAAACTTTCGGGGGGAACCTCGCATCATGAATTTTAGCTCTGTTCCACTGCCGCCTCGCTTCCAAGATCGGGAGCACCAAAAGACCTCTTCCCGGCACCCTGTCGGAGGGAAGATTGAGCTCCGGGAGCTTCTCCACCACCATGAGCGCTTCCCGGATGTGCCGTGAGTAGTCCCCCTTGGACCATGGGTCCATGACCAGTACCTATGTGATGTATTCTCTCCAATCTTGTGCTTAAATTCTTAGCCCTTGTGAGCTTCCCTACGTGATCAAGGCATCTTTGTAATTTTCATGCTATTGTTATGCTTAGTTTGCTGGGATCCGATGGATTATGAGATTATGTTCAGATTGTGATGAGTTGTATATTTGGTTCTCCTTTTATATTTTGTTCTTGAGTAGTTCTTGCATGTTATCCGTTGCTTTTTATTACTTTGGCCAAGTAGTAGATAGTAACTCCAAGAGGAGCGTTATGCTTGATTGTGGGTTCATGCCCCCCCCCCCCCGATGTCTAGCTTGAGTGACAGAAACATGAGACTAGGGGATGTGATGTTGCCACCAGGGAGAAAACAACGGTGCTTGTAACCGCGGTTGCCAGGATTGTTTACTTACGCAAAGTTTGTTAATGCAGTTGTCTGTTGCTTTGGGTTTACACTTCGGGTGGGGCTCGCAACTTAATACCAGCGAGATGTTCTGGATAGATATCTCAAGGTGGATGATTTGTGAGTAGATGCAGTTGGATTTCAGTCTACTTGTCTTGGCGTACTGCCCATACTTTTGATCCTCTAACTTTCTTTGCAGCATAATTAGCATTGCGGTGCGTTTATAATTCTGTCAATTGCCCAACTGTAATTTGTTCACCCAACTTAGTTATTTTACCGTCTTTTGGGAGAGAGACATCACTAGTGAACATCATGGGACCCCGGTCCATATTTCCACCACTGTTTACATCTCACCTCTTTACTGTTTTATTACCTTTCAGTTGCAATCACCACTACTATTTTCCCCTTGTGTTTGATCCTTTGTAAACAACAAGTCCGGAGAGATTGACAACCTATCTGTTGGGAGCAAAGTTACTTGTGTCGTGTGCAGGTCTAGGTCAAGTAAGCAACCTCAAGGTTGTAAACGACGCCATTGTTTCCTTGCCACCTACTTATCGTTCTTGGAGTCTTACAGGAGACATAAATCCTATCCTCTGAGTTACGGAAAATTTACTGCTACGCTACATCATAACCTTCCACTTGGGGTAACCAACGAGGAGGTGTTATCTACACCCATCAGGGAGACCCGGGAGCGCGAAATCCACGGGTTACATGATCCGCAAATATTACGACCTCACTCTTTAGGCTCAGGCCGAGTCTCTTTAAAAGGAAAACGCCACCCAATAGACTCTTGGGAAGGAAGTAGTACAGGAGCATGCAACTCAGTGAGCCGATCTAAACCCACTGAAGACCCGACCCAGTCGGCGTTCAGAGTAGCTTTTGCCTCGGACTTAACCCTTCTGGTGACCCCTTTATTTTTGGCTATCTCAGCCTTCTTGGTGGTAGTGGTTCCAGACATTCTCGAAATTGTCTGGGGCAAATGTCAAAATAACAGCAGAATAAGTGGATTGAAGGAAATTGCAGTTTATCTCTAAAGAGAATAATAAAAAGTATCGTAAATTGGCCATGGATATCATGACTAGATTCAACCAAGAACTCTTTGGGGTTTGGATGAAAAACGAATAGATTCCGAAGATTGTTCAATCAAATAAATATCTGCTGAGAAAACTTGAAGCCACTAGAAGAATACGAGCCAGGTGGTCTAAAGATTGGAAAAGAAATGTGCAAACAAGAGCTTAGCAAAAAAGGAAGACTTACCAAATGCGAAGATTGGTGCAAGATCCTCGCTGATTAGAACAAAAGAGAATCGTCCAATTGAGGAAATTCACAAAGTACGATGCCTTCCTTCGGAACACTTGAGCAAACAGAGGAGGAAGACGAAGGATGAGAAGAGAATATGAAAGACAGAGGAAAAATAGATCATATTTATGAGGACCCCGATTCAACCAACAGTGCAAAAAAAACCACATTATGAATAAATGGGGGCTCCTCGATCCTCGCGCATGATAAGACAGGGCAATGAGGGTGGCGCCTCGATTTTGGTGTGAGGAAAAAGATTGCAGGCAAGATTGTATGGATATAACCGTTATGAATCGGACAACGCGTATACTCCTAGAGAGTCCCTTGACTCATTTTTCCGACTCTGTGAAGCATTTCATTCTTAAGGAGAAGATTACCCTAAAGCCGGCTTTACGCTAATCTTGGGGGCTACTGTCGGGGGATGATCCACAGACCCGTAGATATTAACGAGAAGTCCCCCACAATCAAGATGAAGTGAGAGTCGGCTTATGGGCCGACTCGTCAATAGGAAGGCCCAGAGGAAGGTTCGGCCAATGAGTCGACCGACTTACAAAGATGAAAACCGACGCCAGAAGGAAGGAGTCCAAACTACCTTGAAGAACAAGACAAGTCATTGTAGAGATAGAATAGGACTCCACCTCGTTTGATAGTCTGTCTAATTGTAAAACCCTAGGACTCGGTGTGTATATAAGTCGAGGCCTTGAGACGTCCTGAGGGCAAATCAATCTAGTTTAGCTTTTGAGACACCGACGACTTTAGCGCCCTTGTAATCGAGATCTCCCACATATTATACAAGAAAGGCAGAAAGTAAATCTTTACCTCATCGAGGGGCTGAACCTGGGTAAATCCATGTGTCTCTCTTGTCTTGATCATCGTTCCGACTCTCCGTCGATCGACTCTCCCTCCTCGCGCACACTCATAGCAAAGTTCCCGCAATCAAGTTCTCTATGAGAACATCTGACGTGATTTTCCCACGACACCTGGCCCGACCGACCGAAGCTGGGGCTGGTCGGCCGGCCACGAACATTAGCTTTTTGGAGTACACCATAAACGATTCACGTGCAAAAAAGAAAGAATCACTATTGAGCGGGCACCCTCCCGCACGCCTCGCAGATGTCACTTTGGTGCGCTTCGAAGTTGTCACGTGTCCCGCTCTGATCGCGACCCACGCGAAGCAACAACTGTGGCTGCACTTGTACCTGCGCCGTGGCTGCGTGGAAAACTATGGCTGCGTGGAAACTGTGACTGAATTTGTGCATGCGTTGTGGTTGCAACTGTGTCTGCGTTGTGGCTGCGCAAAATTGTTGCCGCGTGAAAACTATGGTTAAATCTATGTATGCGCTGTGGCTGAATGTGTGTCTACACGAAAAATTATGATTGCACGGAGTATATCAATCGCAGAAGGACTAAAAGAAACGTCGAAACAATCAAAACGCGATAATTAACACGTCGCGCGTGCGAATCAACCTGTGGTTGAGTTGGTTAGGTGGATGGTTGTATCCCCAACCCACTAGAGTTTAAATCCCAGATTTGACAATGGTGCTCGCATTTTCCTGGATTTATTTTAGGGCTTCCGGGGATGCGCTTTCAGTGGGAGGAGACGTTTTCGTCGAAGACGAGGTGGTGGCTTCGTTAATCTCAAGATGATGTACCGGCTCAGTATTACAAAGATGTTCATAAGGGGCGTATGTGCGTCATAGGAATGATTGTATACTCGTGTATACGAGTGTCTGAGTTGTACTGTGTTAAAAAAAACACGTCGCGCGCGAGACCTTCGCAAAAGGGTACTGGCACGAAAAACTGTAAAAAAAAGTGATTGGCACGAAACAAACACCTCCGAAGTTTCGGTCAGAAGGAAGAGAAATACTATGACGAACGTGCGCGCAGGCTCGCGCAGCGACAAGCCGCCGACCATTCCGCCCTAGCCGTCCTCGTGTATACGAGTGTCTGAGTTGTACTGTGTTAAAAAAAACACGTCGCGCGCGAGACCTTCGCAAAAGGGTACTGGCACGAAAAACTGTAAAAAAAAGTGATTGGCACGAAACAAACACCTCCGAAGTTTCGGTCAGAAGGAAGAGAAATACTATGACGAACGTGCGCGCAGGCTCGCGCAGCGACAAGCCGCCGACCATTCCGCCCTAGCCGTCCTCCTTCCCCAACTCCTCTTCCCTCCTACGAAGATCTCTTCCAATTAAACAAACGCCCCCCAAAAAATCCACCTTCCAAGCTAGTTAACCCACCCCCTCCTCCAGATCCCCAACCTCCCCAATCCCTGCCCAGCAGAAGCGGCGGCGTTTCTAGGGTTAGTACCATTCGCATTTCCTTATCTCAATCCTCCGCTGTGCCCCCTTGTGATTTTCATTTCAAACTCGTCAATCAAGTTTCAAAAAATGATCTTGCGTTTCCCTTCGGTCCCCAAGTTAGATGCCTTGCTCAGAACCACCTCCAGGTCTCCGGCTGTGTATTGTGCCGGCGTTTGTGAGTAGAAAATTTTGTTCTGTGCGAATCTGTTGCTTACATATAGAACCATGTATGTGCATAGGCGCGTACGGGCTGAAATCACATGATATGAGATGATTTTACTCGTAAATCTCTAGCCTTGTGTCGCCGTTAGTTGAATAAAGTGTGAGGTTCCTTTTTGTGGAATTCACGCATCATGATAGGGATATGATTAGGTTACTGAAGTGACAAAATTGTAGTGTTGGTTTATGTCAGGAAGATTAAATATTGTGCACATAATCTGTTCTTATTTTTCACCAATAGAGTGCAATAAAACTTCTGTACTTATTTTTCACCAATAGAGTGCAATAAAACTTAGAATACTTAATCTATCAGATGAAAAGGCATGTTCAACAATTTAGCTGAAAGTTGATTTTGTTCGTTGTCACCATGGTTGTAGATACAAACAGTAATTTAAGGGCTGAGCTGCAAAACAAGAGATGGATGGAAAAAAGAAGAGGAACAAGAAGAAGAAGGGAAACCAAGGGAAGAATCCTAGTGATGCGATGACCAATGCTGATGAAGCTGTTCCTCAGAGCCACAATCCTGATTCAGCTCCAGTAGAAAATTATAGCGCTGCTGATGCAGATGATGCCTTGTCCAGTGTTGGAGAGGGAATTCTGCAGTACCATAATCACAAGCAGAATCCACATACAAAGCAGAATGGTGCAAACGCTGATGAAACCATATCGTCTGTTGGTGAGGTGATTCCATGCGACGAGAATCACGAACCTACCATGACACAGGAGAATCACGAGATTAGTAATACAGTCTACGCAGAGCAGAGGAGCATTGGGACGTCAGATTCTACTGTGGAACTCGACAAGGACCAACTTTATGAAGCAAAACTTGTAAGTTCTTCTGTAAAGGGTAACCGCACTATCAACGGCCTCTATCTTTGCTACTCCAGTTTGATATATCTTCACTGTGAGCAGCCCCTGATTGTGCATACCATGTAATTGTTCCTGTAAAGAAGAATGCTGTCATTTCTGCATTATTTGTTGCTAGATACCTGCTCTTTCATCAGTGAGCATTACTTAGATTTCTTGATTTGCACTTCCAGCTCCGCATTAGCTCATTTTATTATTTGCGCTGGTCATCCTTGTAAATACGCTCATTGTCACTGCAGGATAAACTGCACGATACAATAAAGCAACTGGAAGATGAGAAGAGTTTATGGCTTCAAAAAGTGGTGTGTATGCTTGCCCCTGTTTCTAACATTGGCATACATAACCGTATCTTTTGTGGGGAATATCATTTATTTGTGCAAGAATAATTGAGAAAAAGGGTTATTGATCAATAGATGCAAAGCCTGTCTGTTGTCTGCTTATTGTTTGAACCAGATGTTCACTTCTAAACATGAAAACAAAAGCTATTTTGCATTACTGGAAACATCTCATACAAAATACTGTTCTATATATTTTCCTGCAGAACAAGCTAGAGAGCGAACTTGAAAAGTTACATAACAAAGTGGGTTATCATGCACAAAATGAGGTTTGTTTTATGTGCTGGATGTAACCACCATTTTATTTGATCAATGCAGCTGGGAATTTATCTTACTCTCTAGAGTCTACTATTTCTTTTCTTCCTTGTAGCTAGACGAAATGAATTGAATTTTCTTACCTCATATTGCCTTTTATTTTAGGTCATTTTGGAGGAAAAACTTAATAATCTACAGAATGGGTACGATACACTGGTTAAGAAGGAGGTATTCGCTGTACCTTCTACTTATTTATTTCCTTGATTGATGAGAAGGTCTATGTGTCAGTCTTGTTGCATAGGAGATCAAAGTTTACCGGTAAACTTTGGTTTGAACTTATGCTTTGACAATGGTTAAAACTAAAAGCAATTGTGTTCGAAAAAGGCAGTGTACATTCCTTCCATTTTTCAAGATGATCACCCTAAAATGACTGGATCATCCTATTAGCTTGTTAATTTAGTGCCAGTGGCTGCTAAGCCATGATATTTAGCTTGTTCACGCAATTGTCACAACCAGCTAAAACTTCATGTTCGCTAATCAGACCTGATTTACTTAAAGTTGCTGAAACAGTAACATAAATATAATTTTATTTCCTAATTTAATGTAGGAAATTTTGGGTAACAAAGTCAAGTGCGTAGAGGATGTCAATGGTGTCCTAACTCGTCAGGAGGTAATGTTCATAGATTACTTATGACTACTTATTCTTCGTGTTTTTATGCCTTCGGAGGCTTCTATCATATCTCTCATTAACTGTTTTGGGTTGACATGGTGCTTATTTTCTTCAGACTTCTCTTAAAGAAAGATTAAGTGGGTTGGAGGAAAACAATAGAGTGTTACAGGAGCAGGTAAGAATTACACCTTCTGTTTCCAACTGTTTGTTTTTCTTCATTGTAGCTGGTTGAGAAAAATGAGTCCTTAGTGAAATACTAACGTAGCAATATGTATCCTTATGGACACACACTAGTTTTTTTCCTCTAAAAGGAGATACAACATATATAATTTGGTTCTGCAGAATATTTTCTTATACTTAATATTTTTGTAAAAAAAGTCTAATAGTTTATACATTGGTATATGAATCTGTCAGATCTGGACCTTCTATAGTTCGATTTACGTCTGTAGCGTGTGCACATTACTTATATATTCTGATATTACTATTTAATAACAAAGCCTGGCAGGTGAAGGTATTGGATGAAGCTTCAAAAAGTACTGCTGAGGAACAGCAGCAGTTTGTGATAAGTATGGATGAATTGGAGTCAAGATTACAAACCCTTGAAGCAAAGATTGCACTTACTGAAGCCTCCATCACTAAAGAGGTAAGTTTGTCCAGAACATCTCTCTAGTGTTTTTTATGTTTATCCGTTTGATTTCTATACCAACCTACAACTGAATTTTTATATTTGCAGTGAAATTACCTGGTCAGAAATACTTGTTTTTTATTACCTCTTCGTTATAAATTATTAGCGTCTAGACTATTCTATAGAACTGAAAAAACCTGATGATACAGGTTTCTGAAAATGAGGTGATGAATCAAACAGATCTGTCCGGTTCAGTTCTCCATGAGCAGACCACTGGTTTCACGACCGTGATCAGTAAAGTAAGTATTTATTTTGGTAAACAATATGAGAATGTTTGTCCATCCCCAAGGATGTTACTGTACCCAGAAAGAATTTCTGCTTATTGGTATCCATCTTTTGTCAGCTTGAATGTGATAGAAGGAATGTTTGGGCATGTAGTTAGTTCATTCTGGGGGATTACACTTACAATTTCCCACTTGTTGGGAATGTGATCTCCATTTGTGTCGATTCGTAATTGCTTACACGCAATGTTTCCCTGTGCAGGGTAACGAACTTATTGCTGATAGAGATCTGAACAGTTCCCTGGCTGTTACTTCGGACAATAGCTACAGTCATGTCGGCAACTTTCCTGTCAGTGCCTATGCTAATGATCGTGCAGCTGAAACTTTGGTGCACTTTCCAGAAGCAACCAGCAGCAATGGTGCTGGCCAGAGCCTCGTCGATGGAAATGCGCACCAAGGATTTGATGAACCAAGAACAAGTTCAGAAATCGTGCCGGTCCCGTTGGATGATATACTGTTTCATGAAGATGATCCGCAGACACTGGGACCAGATGTTGAGACAGAGGAGGTTCCATTCACCGACGCCCCCATTGTTGGCGCCCCCTTCCGATTGATCTCGTTTGTTGCTAGGTATGTGAGCGGTGCAGACTTGGTGAACCAAAAGTAACTCCACATCTGCCCATCCATCGTGCTGCTTGAGGTCTGTGCTGGAAAGAGGAGTCCCTTTTTTATTCCGCTGACATAGCTTTCAGTAAGCTTTCAGATTTTCTTCATGACGTTAAGATAGTGGCAAATGTGTTGGACGAGTGCATTGAGTTCTGCAGAGGTATGGAGGACGCTATGGTGATTTGTGGCAGTGCTCTTGTCACTGCTGATATTTCTTCCTCCCCTGTAATTTTATCAGGGGCGTGAGAAGTTATGGTTCACAACTTATATTCATAGAGGAGGGATGTGCACTGTTGCCATCATATACCAGTTTGACCATGTGAGAAACTTCCCTCAAAAAAGAAAAAAGAAAGAGGCCATGTGAAAATTTGTACTAACCAGATTTTATATTATCGTATTAACATCTGAAATGTTGGCATTACCGTGGATCATGGTTCTCTATCTGTTGCTTGTGTGTGATCTGACTTGGTGGCTCGCCATCCATCTGTTTCTTGATGGTTCTCCTGCCATTTGTGCGCATCTGATATTTTGCAAGCCCGTAGAGTACAAGATAATTACTCACTTACAAATCGGATTTATATAGATGTGTTTTTAGTATGTTCATTTCAGTTTGTATGTAGGAGTAGTTTATATTGAAATATCCAGAACATCTTAAAATAGTGAACAGAGGAAGTACAATAGCAACAAACGAAAGCCCATGAGCAGAGGCAATAATATGATTATTACTACATGTTAAACAGACTACCAGCACACATGGAGTACTGGCACAGTTGATACAACACTAGTTCAAATGAGTACACGCCAGTGCTTGAGCTGCTTCTGGACGAACTGAGGGTCATAGATAGCAACTTGCACGAAACCAAACATACAACTCGCCAGCCAGCGTTATGCCGACGGAGGACCGGAATCCCTGGGGTTCTCATTGGAAGAGGCACGGCTCTCGGAAGCAGTGAACTGCCGGAGGTCCTCGATCATCCTGATCACCTCTGCCATGGTCGGGCGCCGGTCTGGGGACCGCGACGTGCACGCCATCGCCAGCTGCAGCATCTGGACCAACTCATCCTCTATGTTAGGATACTTCATCAGGGCGACATCGAACACTTCGGCGGTCCACTCCTCCTGGACCACGGAATGCACCCACCTGGGAAGGTCGATGACGTCCTCTTGCCCCTGAGACTGGAGGGGGGCCTTTCCGGTCAGCATCTCCATGAGGAGCACACCGAAGCTATAGACGTCTGACTTGTGGGTGAATTTCCTGGATTCATAGGTCTCTGGAGCGCGGTAGCCGACGACCATCCGGGAGGTGTTGATGGGGAGACTCATCAGGGTGCTCATTCCATAGTCTGAGACATGAGGGTTGTGATCCTGATCAAGGAGCACGTTGGTGGACTTGATGTTGCCATGAGCAAGCTTGGGGCCTCCTTCTGCATGGATGTGTGCAATACCATGTGCTGTTCCAAGGATAATCTTCATCCTGGTGTTCCAGTCTAATGGGGTCTTCTCCACTATACCCTTGATGCCTGTTCATCAGCACTTTAATGAGAACTGAGATAGATGAACATTGCTACATAATCTATAGAAAGTGACAGTTCTTGGCACAAACACTTAGCCTTTTATTTTTTTGCTAAACAATTCAAGCCATGTTCAGTGAGTGGATGAGCAACAATTTAGGGGAGTCCTCTTAACAGTTTCTTTTGCAAACTAATCAATTTAACATAAGCACAAAAATGCAACAGTGAAAAGCATTAGCGTACCGTGTAGCATGGTTGAAAAGCTGCCAGTAGTAACAAATTCATAAACAACAAGCTTTTCATCCTTTGAGTAGTAGTAAGCACGGAGAGGCACCAGATTTGCATGTTTGCCTACCCTCACAATAAGCTCCATCTGCTGCTCAAATTCTTTCTTCCCTGCCACAACATCCTTCAGCCTCTTCACAACCACTACAGTGCCATCCTCAAGTAAAGCTTTGTAGGCGGTTCCATAGCTCCCTTTGCCAAGGACCTCTGCAGAAGCTCTCAGCAAGTCTTCCAAGTCAAAGTTGTAGCTGCATCCCTCCAAGAAAACCAACTTGTTCTTCGCAGCCATTTGGACACCACTGCTGACATCCCCTTTATGCTTCTCAATCCTCGCACCATCGGCTCCCTTGCCGTTGTAATCCACTCCCTCTACTTTCTTCTCCTTCCTCTTTGCAAAGCACACAGTGAAAATCACAGCAGCTAGCAGAAATACAGCAAAGCCTCCAACAGCAGCTGCAATTATGAATCCAGTAGCCATTTTCTTTCCATGTTGTGGCAATGTTTGTGATGGTGGTAATGAAGGTTGTGGTGAGGGTGTCAGTGAAGGAAGAACAGAACATTCAGCTAGAGGAGGCCCGCACAATCCAGGGTTCCCCACGAATGAACTATTTGAGAATACTTGGAGGAAGGGAGGAATTGAGCCATTCAGTTCGTTATTGCTCAAATTCAATTGTCTTAAGCTTGGAAGTTTAAGATCAGGAATAGGTCCAGATAAAGAATTTTCTGCCAAATTTAGGACAGATAGTTGAGTAAGGTTTTGCAAGCTTGTAGGCATTTGCCCTGTAAAGGAGTTATAGGAAAGGTCAAGGGTAATAAGGCCTGGAGAAAAAAAGGAAGGCAAATCTCCTGACAGTTCATTATGCTGAAGAAATATGGAACGTAAAGAAGGAAGTGAAGTGACATCAGAAGGGATGCTTCCACTCAACCGGTTAGACCTCAGGCTTAACACCTGAAGGGAGACAAGCTTGCCAAGAGTATTTGGAGGAACTGCACCAATCAGCCCAGCAGCTGGTACCCTAAGGGCAAATATATGTGATCGATCCTCTGCGCATGTTACACCATGCCATGAGCATAGTGAGATATTTTGACCCCAATTGAGCTTGTTGCCATGGTAGACCGCTGAGGAAAAAGCAAGGAGAGCTTGCTTCTCAGAGGCTACGTCTGCTGTAGCAAATGGGGTGAATAGTGATAGCAGCAGATGCAGACAGAGCAGTGGAAGCAAAGAGCCTCTAAGATTTGGATAACCCATTAGAAATATCTCTTGAGTCAAGGTGACTAAATGAGCAATGACTTCATCTATTAATTAAGCAGCTGCAATGAAAATGAAGATTTTAGCGCTAAAATCTGAAAAAAAATGAAAGATCAACTTTAAACATAACTCTAATTGCCTTTAGCTCATCTTATAACCATAAGCAGTGACATTAGATATGTGTGTGCACACGCAGTGTGTGGGAGGAAACATACTCCCATGTGCCAACGTGTAGATTCGCGCGCCTATGGAAGACATAATGAGGACTCAGGAAGCATAAACCACAAAGGCCCACACGGTCATGCCATGAGAAACCAAAGCACTATCAAAAGAAAAATATTCCTACTGAAGCTTGATAATTTTAAAAACTTGTGTTCGAAGCTAGTGCAGCTTGCTTCTTTTTAAAAGGAAGTCAAATAAAGCGGAGGAAACCGAAGAGTGTGAATGATCAGAAATTATGCATGCGAAGCCAGCCTGTTCTCCCTCTAGAGGGGAGGTTTTGCAACCAAGCCCTTTACTGAGCCTTGTTATTCACTACGGAGATGATTCCCTATGGCCATGAAGCATTGTCAAATCACGGAATAACAAGTGAATAATAGCTAATCAACACCAGGGACATCCAAAGAACGGTGCCCATTTAAAGGCAGTACAAACACGGGATAAAAAGTTGCACAAGAAAGTAAATAAAAGTAAAATAAAACATAGTGGTAGGGTCTAGATGCAATGATGTAAAGACAAAAGGCATCAATAAAGCAGAGAAAAGGGACGCAAGAAGGAAACTAAAGCTCATCAATACTGGTCTCCAAGATGAGCACATCATATCACATACAACTTTCTTGAATGAAACACCAAAGTATGATTACCACAAACCAAATATTAGTCTAGACATGAAGGCTCGTTTCCAACATCAGAAAACCACATCATGTGGCACTTTGTTGAATGTAACACTAAAGTGAGCCCAGCTTAACAAAGACAGGCTAAGTTTACTGCAGAGGACAGCAAGCTTAAGCTCAGAGTCCAAGCAGTCAGATCTTACATGATTGCAGCAGCCTTACCATCAATTTTGAGATAATCATTAGCAAGTGAAATCAACACATATGAAGTTCATTCATTCAGGATAAAAACATAGCAGCCTTAACTTGCGCCAAGGTACGGATGCCGGCCGCAGTGCAGTATGCAAGGTAATTGCCACTATAAAAAGCTGATGCTTGATCAGAGAATCCCACTAAACTAAATAAAGGTTAAAGGAAAGGTGACACAAATAAAGGCAAATCTGAACCAGACTAGCCTAACCATGTGAACTCGGGAAGCTAGGGCATTGGCAAGGAGATGCTTCCTGCTTGTGTGTGGGAGAAGATCAAGAGTGAGGTTTGCACATGCAATTGGACACTAGGGTGGCAGCATTGTTTACTCACTACAAGATGTAGGTTAGCGTGCAACTGTTTACTAGTACTACCAAGTTAAACATGTCCTATTATTAATTTGATAGAAGAATCGAGTACTGGCCACTGCCAGTCCTCCAAAACCAATGCTCAGGACATGATGATTTTCAAATGGTTCAGAGTTGACGCCTTTCTGGCCCTTAAAAGCTCATCAAAACCAGTGTCGCCCTGTGTAACATAGGGTTGCTTCATTTTTTCTAGTCAGTTTTAGCCAATTGTTTTGTTTTTTTACATCAATTTTTAGCCAATTGTTAGCGCAGTGCAAGTGCGTTTTTTCTTTAAAGCAAAAAGGAAAGCAAAACTTGTACTGTACAGTATTACTGAAGTGTGCTAGTAGAAGGCATTATGGCACACATGCTTTACTGCTAGATCTGTACTATTCCACCAGGAGAAAACAAGAAATGTAGGTAACACAAAGATTAGAACACATAGTCTATTACTACTAGTCTGTAGAAAAAATGTAGCTACCAAATAGATTAAAACACAGTTTATGGTCTCCTTCTTTTCAAGTTATAGGGCAGTTCTTGTAGAGGAAATTTACTAGTAGTACAAGTTGGGTGTTTGTGTTGCTGCCAGGTGGCTGATCGTCTCTTTATTTAGTGGTGACTAGTGGCTTCCTGCTTGCAAGTCACTGTGGGTTGGGTCTTGCCAATTTTTATTTTTTCCAGAAAAAACAAAAAAAAACTTGAAAAAGGCAGTAATAGACTGTAGAAGCATAGAGTCGCTCAGTTAATTAGTGACGACCATGTTCTTACGAGATAAGAGTGGACGGGTTACACTAGAAACGGAAGCTACCGAATTGAGGAGCGGTGATAAAAAACCGGCGGAAACGCCCTAGAGCACATTATTACTCGATTGTGGTCACAATTCCTTGCAATGATGGTAAAATAAAGGCCTGGAATGGGGAAGAAAAGTAACTCCCGTTTTATTACTGCAGAAACGCCTGACCGAATGGATTGTTTGCAGGAGGGAAGAACTACAGGCACGAGGAATCAAATAAGTGGAGAAAACAAGCACTCTCCTACCGCATCTCTCTCCATGGAACGAACATCAGCCAGGCACAGGGAAGAGCACAACAACAAGAAGAAGAAAAATCAGGGAAATGGCCTCAAATGCAGGGGCGCAAGAGCGGTGCGGTACCTCTAGGGCGCGCGGCGGAAGGGGTCCCCTAGACGAGGCGCTCGCTGGAGAGGTGGAGGCGACGGTGGTGGTGCGAGTAGAGAGAGAGAGCGGAGGTGATGGAGAGGGGACGGAGCGTTTAAAACGAGGAGCGCAGGAGGAGTCCGGCCTTGACTGACACTAGGCTTCAGCAGCCGGAGGAGGGCAGGAGCCGCAATAACTTTTGCGCAGCGGCACGCTCCTCTCCTCTCGCTGCCTCAGCCCATGTCCCACCTAGCCTAGGGTGGGTCAAACAAGGACTGTAACTGAAGCACGGCGCTCTGTGCTCACCGGTTTCTACCGCCAAGCCATATTTCATCAGGGAAAGATACTATACAGCCGGCTGATTTCTCCCTCGCGGCCGCCATGTGCTCCACCGTTGGATTAGCAATCGTGATTTCCTTAGCGCTTATACTTTGTAGCATTTCTTTGCTTTGATTTTTCGTACGTACGTTGTTTCCTGTAGCCAGATTCTTTGATGCGTGTGTATTTAGAGCTTCAATATTTTTGGCGCTACGTATTTAAAATAAAAATGGATCTTTGCAGCATTTGAACGCAACAGGATAAATGTTGTAAACATCTTCGAGCGGTTTAATTTTTTTGCAACGATGTGTGTGTTGCAAAATTATTAAATGCAACAAGAATGTTGTTGCAAAGAAGCTTCGCAACATCATTTATGTTACAAAAGGGTCACAACATTGTTCGTCGTACAATCATCGGGTTACACAAAAAAAAATATGCGTACAAATAAAGTTCGTAACAAGCATTATGTCACAACGGAGCTTCGCAACAAGCAACATGTTGCAAAAAATGTTCTACGTGATACACTAAATTCAACGACGCATACGAAAAATCTTTTGCGTATTTTTTTTTCGCAACAAACATCCTGTTGCAAAGAAGCTTTGCAACAAGCACCTGTTGCAAAGAATATCCCTTTAGAGCATCTCTAGCCGTTCGCCCCCCCCCCCCAAGCCGGTTTTCGGCGCTATTTTAGCGCCGCTTGGGGGGCGCTCGGGCGGCGAAACATGCTTGGGTTGGCGGCCCCCAAGTGGGCGCAGTTGCGGTCCAGATTCGACCCAAAACGGCGCAAATTGATCTTTTGAACGCAAATTCAACGCAGTTCGCCACAATTTGGCGCAAATTCAACGCAGTTCGGCACAATTCGGCGCAAATATCGTCACAGTTCGGCGCACAGCGTGGAATACAATCACATAGTTCGGCACAAATACAAATACAAATCAAACTAGGAATTGCATTTATGCATCCATAGACGATCCACTAGATCTTCCTGCAGTTGACGATGCACGTGCGGGTCTCGGATCTCCTGGCGCATGTTGAGATAGGCTGTCCAATCTGATGGTATGTCGTGATCAACAACTGCAAGAGGCCCCTGGTTGAGATATGGTTCAGAGTCATACACTGGATCCTCTTTCTCGCTCTCAATGATCATGTTGTGCAAAATGACACAACAATTCATCACCTCCCACATTTGATCTTTCGACCAAGTCTGAGCGGGGTACCGGACAACGGCAAATCGAGATTGGAGCACCCCAAATGCCCGCTCGACATCCTTCCTGCAAGACTCCTGGCACTTGGCAAAGTGGGGGTACTTCCCTCCTGGCACAGGGTTTGAGATAGTCTTCACAAATACCGGTCATCTTGGATAGATGCCATCTGCTAGGTAGTATCCCTTATTGTACTGGTGCCCATTGACCTCGAAGTTCACCGGAGGAGCATGACCTTCGACAAGCCTGGCAAAGACATTTGAGCACTGCAGGACGTTGATGTCATTGTGTGTTCCTGGCATGCCAAAGAAGGAGTGCCAAATCCAGAGATCATGTGTAGCAACTGCCTCAAGTACCACACTGCAGTGACCTTTTGCGTCCTTGTACATCCCCTGCCAAGACAATGGACAGTTCTTCCATTCCCAATGCATGCAATCGATGCTTCCAAGCATCCCAGTAAATCCTCTTGCTTCATTCTTTGCTAGGATCCGAGCAGTGTCTTCAGCATTGGGTGCTCGCAAGTACTGTCCTCCAAAGCATCCCACCACTGCTCTGCAAAACTTGTACATACACTCAAGGGTGGTGGACTCGGCCATCCGTGCATAGTCTTCCTGTTGATCACCAGGAGCTCCGTATGCAAGCATCCTCATTGCCGTTGTGCACTTCTGAAGTGTGGAGAATCCAACTGTTCCGGTGCAATCTTTCTTTCAAACGAAGTAGTTGTCGTACTCTCGAAGTGAATTGACAATGCGAAGAAAGAGATTTCGGCCCATGCGGTACCGGAGCCGGAATGTCTTCTCGCCGTGTAGGGGAACATCGGCAAAGTATTCGGAGTAGAGCAAGCAATAGCCCTCCGAACGACGCCTCTCCTTTGCCTTCCGGCGGCCCATCTTGGAGCCGCCCCGCTGCGGCGCCGTGTTGGCACCGAACAGGTCGGCCAAGGCGGCGAGCATCATTGCTACGTCCTAAACGTATCTATAACTAGATGATACCCCGCGCGTTGCTGCAGGAATTATTAGGAAATAATTTGATGTTTTGAAACATAAAAATCATAATTTGATTTTTTTTAAATATCTCTTATAAATCATGAGGCTAAGTGCATAAAAAGTTATTAATTATTTTAGTTGCATGCGCATGCGGAGTTAATGGGAGCATTGTGCATGAAAAAATAGTGAAATAGAGTTTTTGCATGGTGGACCTACTTGATGATGTGGATAGCTTGCATGTCAAGATAAATAGGTTAGTGGGGCTAAACTATTAAGGTATTATAGATTTCTGCTTGCTCCATGCATGTTTTGTGTGATATTGCTATGATTTTGATACACTTTCATATCTTTTTATAACATATTTTGGAACTAACCTATTAATGGTTGCAAGAGTGCACAGGTTCCTGTTTTTTTACTTTATGTGTAGAAATTACTTGGATAAAGGAAAAATCACAAAAAGGAGCCTTGTAGGAGTTGGACTCTAACTCTCCCGAAATATGTCCCCACCAGACAGGTTTTAAATATCGCCTCGGAAACGCTAGAAGACGGCCTCAAACGGAAACACTTAAAACTACAAAGTTGTAGGGAAATTTTTTCTGGTGGATCTAGACATAAAATTCGGCCCAATCGGAGTTCTCCCTGGAGCCCCGAAATACAAAAGACATAATCTGGATGACGGGAATCCGAGAGTCTATATAAAGATAGGAAACCTAGGTCAAAGGGCACCACAAAATTTCCTCCCTCTTGGAAGCCGTCTTGAGGGGGAGATCAATCTCCACAACAGCACCATCTCCAAGGAAGAAGAAGGGGCCAAGGGCCGCTGCCCCAAGGGCCGTGGCCGTGGCCGTCGCCGCCGTCGTGGCCGCCACCGCCGTCGTCTCCTTCATCTTCTCCTGGATGCACCTCTCCATCAACAACTCTCTCTCACCATGTCCATGTGTGAGTAGTTCCTCTCGGGGCTAAGGTTTCTATCGGTAGCTATGTGTTCTTCTCTCTCTCCCATGATGCGATCTTCGTTGTGATCATATGCTATGTTAATCTAGGGTGATCCCATGATATTTCTCCTTTCTTTATGTATTGGATTGATGTACTCACTTTATCTTATCTAGTATAATCCCCGAGACCATGGTGACAGCGGTCTATTGGACATGGGTTAGAAGAATATTTTCATGAGTGATTTCCTCTTTTGTGTGTTGATTTAAGATTGAGAGTCTCTTGGTGCTTGTCTTTGACTATCCTTGAGATATGTTGTGGTGATTGTGGTACTCTCTTTGGATGGCCGCGGTGACATTGGGAAATCCATAGATTGAGAACTACGAACTCTGAGGTGTGCTTTTGTAGCCCTACATAATTCTCGTCCTCTCTTGACCACAAAGGAATGACCTCCGAGTACGTCTCCATTGCATGTTTTATGCAAAATATCATGTGATAAGACTATGTTAATGTTGTTGGGAGTTGCCACTAGTGAAAGTATGAAGCCTAGGCCTTGTTTCCACCATTGCAATACCGTTTGTGCTCACATTTACCACTTGTTTCCTTGCTGCACTTTTTATTACAGATTTATATTACTTTTTTTCCACACCTATCACCATATTTTACCATCTCTTCGCCAAACTAGTGCACCTATACAACTCCTAGTTGTATTAGGTGTGTTGGGGACACAAGAGACTTCTTGTATCTTAATTGCAGGGTTGCTTGAGAGAGACCATCTTCAACCTCTACTTCCCTGAGTTCGATAAACCTTAGGTCATCCACTTGAGGGAAATTTCTGCTGTCCTACAAACCTCTGCGCTTGGAGGCCCAACATATTCTACAAGAATAGAAGCGTGCGTAGACATCAAGCTATTTCTGGCGCCGTTGCCGGGGAGGTAAGCGCTTGAAGGTATATCTTTAGATCTTGCAATTAAATCTTTTCGTTTCTTGTTTTTATTTTCACTAGTTAGGCTTTATGGAAAACAACAACAAAATTGTGAGAGAGCTTTATGAGCTCTATCTTGAGTTAGGACATGAAGTGTTTGAGGAGGAGATCAAAAATCCTATGGAGCTTTACTATTTGCACAACACTCATGATAGTAGCAATGTTATTAGTATGTCTTATTTGAATACCTTTGATCCTAATGATATGCAAAGCTATAAGCTTGGGGATGGTATGTTTTATGAAGATGATCTTTTTAGCCCCCAAGTTTTGACGAGGAAATTTATTTTGATGATACTTTGCCTCCTATCTATGATGATTATTGTCATGACACTTATGCTATAAAGAATAAATGTTTGGAAGTGTATCATGATAAGAGTGATTCATGTGATAGCTATTTTCTTGAGTTTGCTCCCACTATTACTAATGAGAAGGATTTTGCTTATGTGGAGAGTAACAAATTTTCTATGCTTGTGGATCATGATAAGAATTTTTTATGTGATACTTATATTGTTGAGTTTATTCATGATCCTCACTTAAGGGAAACACTCTAATTTACAAGAGGGTATAGAAGATCCTTCACACTTTACAAGGTACTCAAATCATAAAGAAGATGTAGCTATCATGATGCATGAAAATGTATGCCTCTGCCAGTGTAGCAGGAACATGTATGACATGAAGATCAAGTCATGAAGAGGTGGATGTTGCATGGCAATATATCTCGGAAAGGCTATGGAAATGCCTTGATAGGTAGGTATGGTGGCTGTTTTGAGGAAAGATATAGGGAGGTTTATGATGACAGAGCGTACCATGCCAAGGGTTTGGATGTGCCGGCGAAGGTGGACGCCAACTCTCGGAGTAAGAAGAAGGAAATGCACGGTACGGAAGAGGCTAGCAAATATGAGGAGGTGGAAGTGTCAACTTTCAATACCTACATTAGTCCGAAGAACTCATGAACTTATTATCGACAACTCTCAATCTAATAAGGAGGTTCACAAAGAGACAAGTACCCCGAGGAGGAGTGTATGGGGGTTTGGTTATCCTTGCGCATCCTCGACTCATGGTACGTGAGTGTACTCTAATATTCGATCCCTCCAAAGATTAGTGATCCATCTAGTAGCTAGAGTTCTCAACTAGTTTTGTAGGTTTTTGAAAATAAACACGGATTTCCTAAAATACGACACCTATCACTAATAGGCTAGAGCTCTTGACACCAAAAGTTCAAACATTACTCACATCAATGACTCAAAACTATTGCAAGTTACTACTAAAATTAAATAGCAACCTCAATTACCTACTTCTCAAGACAAGACACAACTCAGTGCAACAACCAACTCTCTTAACAAGATAAACATGAAAACTAAAGAGAGTTCGAGCAAAAAACTAAACAAAAGCCAAGGCTCTTGCTAAAGACAAACTAAGACTAAAACTAAACATGGCAGTAGCTACGAAAAGATAAAGAACACACAACAACAAAAATATAGGCATGAAGAATCCTAAGATGTGTTCTAGATTTTGAAAGTGGAGCGTGTTTCTCTCCCACACAAAGTAAGACAGGATCTAACTTGTTATGAACAGAAAGCAAAGATAAATAAAACTAAAAATAAAACCTAAGAGGGAGACGCTCCAAGCATAGCACATAACGCATGAAGTGATAAAAATATAGTGAGACGAATGACAAACTAATGATTGTTGATGGAGAAGGGGATGCACGGGGGCATACCCAAGCTTAGACGCTTGAGTCTCCTTGAATATTTGTTGGGGATGCATGGGGGCATCCCCAAGCTTGAGCGCTTGACACTCCTGAATCTTCTTTCATCATCTTCCATCGCACACTTGAAAACTCCCTTCATACATAACTCGTCATAAGCTGATTAGAGAGGTTAGTACCCTTAATAAATAATTTTCCCCACTGGATATAAAGATATTCTTGAAGAGCTACTATTTCTCAAAATTGCCAAAAGGTTTTTGCAAAGAAAAGGCAAGCTTAAGGTTTGCAAAAGTTAGGAGAGACAAAACGTGGCAGAATTTGTGAAAAACAGAACAACAGGTAGTAAAGAATTTTTTTAGGGATACTTATGCAACTCAAATCAAAAAAAGAACATACGAAAGTTTCGTGATTGTATAGAGCACGCTTTGTAAACAAATCAGCTCAAAAAGATGAACTGGTGATTTTATCTGATTTTTCCCGTCACGAGGACAGAATCTGTTTTCTGGACAACATGTCACAACTTTCACTTCCCTTGTCATATGAGGCTATAACTTGGCACAAAGCTTGAAAATAAAGATACAATGATGTTGCTACAGTAGTAACAATCATCAAGACCACTAAAAACTGAAAGTAAAAAAAACTCAAAGTAAAGATAACAAGGGTTGTCTCCCTAGAGCTCTTTCTTTATAGCCATAAAGATAGGCTTAAGATTTTAGTGATGCTATCCTAGGAATAAGAGTTGAAGAACAAAAGAGAGCATCAAGAAGCAAATATCAAACACATTTAAGTCTAACATGCTTCCTATGCAAAGGGATCTTGTAGAGAAATAACTCATTGAAGCATAAAAATATTAGCATAGGAAGCCAAAATAAGTGCAACTTCAAAACCTTCAACATAAAGAGAGGGAACTTGATACTATTGAAATATCTATAAGCATATGTTCCCATCTCATAATAATTTTCAGTGGGATCATGAATAAACTCAACAATATAAGTATCACATAAAAAATTCTTATCATGATCCACGGGCATAGAAAATTTGTTACTCTCCACATAAGAAAAATCCTTCTCATTAGTAATAGTGGGAGCAAACTCAAGAAAATAGCTATCACATGAATCATTCTTATCATGATACACTTCCAAACATTTATTCTTTATAGCATAAGTGTCATCACAATAATCATCATAGATAGGAGGAAAAGTATCATCAAAATAAATTTCCTCGTCAAAACTTGGGGGGCTAAAAAGATCATCTACATAAAACGTAGCATCCCCAAGATTATAGCTTTGCATATCATTAGGATCAAAGGTATTCAAAGAAGACATACTAATAACATTGCTACTATCATGAGTGTTGTGCAAATAGTAAAGATCCATAGGCTTTTTTATTCTCTCTTCAAACACTTCATGTCCAAACTCAAGGTAGAGCTCATAAAGCTCTCTCATAATATTTTTGTTGTTTTCCATAAGCCTAACTAGTGAAAATAAAAACAAGAAACGAAAAGATTTAATTGCAATATCTAAAGATATACCTTCAACGCTTACCTCCTCGGCAACGGCGCCAGAAATAGCTTGATGCCTACGCACGCTTCTATTCTTGTAGACTAGATTGGGCCTCCAAGCGCAGAGGTTTGTAGGACAGCAGAAATTTCCCTCAAGTGGATGACCTAAGGTTTATCGAACTCAGGGAAGTAGAGGTTGAAGATGGTCTCTCTCAAGCAACCCTGCAATTAAGATACAAGAAGTCTCTTGTGTCCCCAACACACCTAATACAACTAGGAGTTGTATAGGTGCACTAGTTTGGCGAAGAGATGGTAAAATATGGGTGATAGGTGTGGAAAAAAAAGTAATATAAATCTGTAATAAAAAGTGCAGCAAGGAAACAAGTGGTAAATGTGAGCACAAACGGTATTGCAATGGTGGAAACAAGGCCTAGGCTTCATACTTTCACTAGTGGCAACTCCCAACAACATTAACATAGTCTTATCACATGATATTTTGCATAAAACATGCAATGGAGACGTACTCGGAGGTCATTCCTTTGTGGTCAAGAGAGGACGAGAATTATGTAGGGCTACAAAAGCACACCTCAGAGTTCGTAGTTCTCAATCTATGGATTTCCCAATGTCACCGCGGCCATCCAAAGAGAGTACCACAATCACCACAACATATCTCAAGGATAGTCAAAGACAAGCACCAAGAGACTCTCAATCTTAAATCAACACACAAAAGAGGAAATCACTCATGAAAATATTCTTCTAACCCATGTCCAATAGACCGCTGTCACCATGGTCTCGGGGATTATACTAGATAAGATAAAGTGAGTACATCAATCCAATACATAAAGAAAGGAGAAATATCATGGGATCACCCTAGATTAACATAGCCTATGATCACAACGAAGATCACATCATGGGAGAGAGAATTGACCACATAGCTACTGGTAGAAACCTTAGCCACGAGGAGGAACTACTCCCGCTTCATGGAGGGAGGAAGCAACGTCGATGGAGATGAATCCGGGGGCACTTCCCCATCACGACAGGGTGCCGGCACAGGAATTCTGGTCCCCCGAAGCTTGTTGGCGATGGAGGAGGAGATCGGAATTACTTCTGGAGAAAAGGGGTCCGGAATCAGGGTTTTTTTGACGGGAGAATAAATAGGAGCCAAAGGGGGCACCGAGGGGGGCCACAGGGCAGCCAGGAGGGTGCCCGACGCGCCCTAGGGGGCCGCACCAGGGACCCTCCTGGGGCCCTGGTGGGTCCACTCCCTTCCATCCTTGGTTCTTCGGGAAGCTTCCGGGACGCTGATTTTGATATAACTTTTCTGGAATTTATTTGGCACTTTTAATGGCCGGAAAACCTGAAATATAAAAACAGCAGAAAAGAGGAACTGGAAACTGGGTGCACTGAGTTAATAGGTTAGTCCAAATATGATCAAAAGTGTATGAAAGTTCAAGCAAAACATGGCAAAGTCACACAAATCATGCATGGAGCAAGCAGAAATTATAGATACGTTTGAGACGTATCAACCAGCCGGCTCTTTTCGTTTTGTCCGGCGCCCCCAAGTGACCCCCAGCTCGCCGGGTTCGCTTGGGATTGCCAGACTCAATTTTGGCCCGATCCGGCGCTATTTGGGCCCTTGGGGGCGCGGCTGGGCGAATTTCGTCCGCCCGGAGCAAATAGTGCTGGCTTGGGGGCCTCTTGGGGGCGCGACTGAAGATGCTCTTAGCATCTATGGACGTGTTGTACAAGAACTGATTGAGTCCATTAAATTACGAAAATAGTAACTGTCGAACGGCCCATATACTCCGTGCACCAATATTAAAGCACCCATCCATCCATAGCCAGCTTTTGCGTTTTTCCATTTAAAAAAGTTTTATCTCTTAAATAAAAATTCCGATTAAAATTCCGTTTTCACCATTAAATCCGTCTCGACGAGATCTTCAAAACTAGATCCCATATTGATATGTTTCGAGAACTTTTTTTCGGCCAAAAGTTGCCATGTTGTTTACACTGAAATTGCCATCCTGTTTACACTAAAGTTTCCATGATGTCTTTCATATATTATTTGCTTCTAGATTTAAAGCCACTATTGTATTTTAACGCCTTTAGACTCATCGCCGAGGATCGGAGTGAGCTGCGGTGATGCTTAGTGGACCCCGAGCAGATATCTGGCACATGGGGAGGGGGTGCGCGACATGGTGGTCTCCTAGGTTACGAATGCATCGAGGAGATCCTCCGACGCATCTCAACGCATGACGGTGGGAGAGGGGACATGGATCGGGGGGAGAGCTTGTCGACGGTGTGGTGCTGCTCTGGCGGCAACTATTTTTTGTGCCCATGACAATTTCTATTCATAGGACATGGCAATTTTCTATTTCATAGCTGATACGTCTGAAACGTATCGATAATTTCTGCTCGTTCCATGCATGTTTTTTGTGATATTGCTATGATCTAGATACACTTTCATACATTTTTGATCATATTTGGACTAACCTACTAACTCAGTGCACCCCAGTGCCAGTTCCTATTTTCTGCTGTTTTTCTATTTCAGTTTTTCCCCATATAAAAAGTGCTCCAAAAATCCGGGTAAAATCAAATAAAAAAAATCAGCGAGTCGGAAGCCTCCAGAACCCCGAAGGAGGGCCAGGGGGCACCTCCAGGTGCCCAGGCACGCCAGGGGAGCGCCTGGACCCCTTGTGGCCCCCCTAGCTGCCCCCTTCGCCTATTTATTCTCCGCCACGGGAAACTTCCAAAGACAGAACCCTATTTCGCAATTTTGCCAATGTTCCACCGCCGCCGCGCTTCCAAGATCGGGAGCATCGTCAGGACCCTTCCCGGCACCCTGCCGGAGGGAGGATCGGCCTCCGGGAGCTTCTCCTCCATCATGGACGCTTACCGGATGTGCCGTGAGTAGTCTAGCTTGGACCATGGGTCCGTGATCAGTAGCTATGTGATGTTCTCCTCCCCTCTTTGTTCTTCATGGTTTATACCTCGTGAGCTTCCCTACATGATCGAGGCACATATGTAATTCTTCTGTTGTTGCTATGCTGAGTTTGATTGGATCTGATGGATTATAAGATTATGTTCAGATCGTGATAGAGTAATATATTTGGTTTTTATCTCTTATATTTTTGTTCCTAAGTAATTCTTTCATTTTCTTCGTTGCTGTTTATTGCTTTGGCCAAGTAGTAGGTAGTGACTTCAAGAGGGAACGTTATGCTCGATTGTGGGTACATGCCCCCTGATGACACGCTTGAGTGACAAAAAACATGAGTCTAGGGGATGTGCTGTGGCCACAGGGGGGGGGGGAAACAACGGTGCTCGTAACCGCGGTTGCAAGGATTGTTTACTTTACGCAAAGTTATTTTTAATGCAGTTGTCTGTTGCTTTGGGTTTACACTTTGGGTGGGGCTCGCAACTTAATACCAGCGATATGTCCTGGATAGATATCTCAAGGTGGATGATTAGTAGTAGATGCAGATGGATTTCGGTCTACTTATTTTGGCGTACTGCCCATACTTACGAGCCTCTTCCTTTATTTTGTAGCATAGTTAGCATTGTGGTGCGTTTATAATCCTTTCAATTGCCCATCTGTAATTTGTTTACCTCGCATAGCAGTCTTATCGTCTTTTGGGAGAGAGACATCACTAGTGAACATCACGGACCCCGGTCCATATTCTCATCACTGTTTACAAGCTCATTTATTTTTCCGTATTTACTTTTAGTTGCTATCATTATCATTATCCTATGTTTTTTATCCTTTGTAAACAACAAGACCGGAGAGATTGACAACCTCTCTGAACTTTGTTGGGAGCAAAGTTAATTGTGTTGTGTGCAGGTCCACGTCAGGTGCGCCGCTGACACATACTTATTATCGTCGGAGTCCTACGAGAGACAAATTCTATCCTCTACATAGGGGAAATTTGTTGCTATCCTACATCTCACCTTCCACTTGAGGTAACCAACGAAGGGCGAGAAGCCATTACGACTTCCACGCCATCAAGCAAATTTCTGGCGCCCTTGCCGGGGACTCCGAGTGATAAGATAGGGGAGTTGCCCACTACCTTTTACCTTTACTTTTTAGTCTTGTTAGTTTACCTTTCAGTTTTTATCTTTGTGTCTTATATCGAAAATTACAAAAAAATCAGCCACACTTGCTGCTACTAAGAGTTCCACTGAAAACACCAAGTTGTGTGACTTCACCAGTCACAACAACAAAGACTTTATCTGCACTCCTATTGCCATACCTGCCACTTCAGCTACCTCTTATGAAATTAAACCTGCTTTACTGAACCTTGTTATGAGAGATCAATTCTCTGGTGCTGGAGATGATGCTGCTTTACACTTGAATAATTTTGTTGAATTATGTGATATGCAAAAGTATAAAGAAGTAGAAGGTGATGTTGTTAAGCTCAAGCTTTTTTCCTTTCTCTTTGAGGGACGGAGCTAAAATATGGTTTCAATCTTTGCCTAGGAATAGCATAGATTCTTGGGATAAGTGCAATGATGCTTTTATTGGGAAGTACTACCCACCTGCTAAAATTATCCAATTGAGGAGTAACATTATGAATTTTAGGCAATTGGATAATGAACACGTTGCCCAAGCTTGGGAATGTATGAAATGTCTTGTTAAGAAATGCCCTACACATGGTTTGACTACCTGGATGGTTATCCAGACTTTTTATGCAGGCTTCAATTTTACCTCGCGGAACCTGTTAGATTCGGCCGCGGGAGGAACCTTTATGTCAACTACACTCGGTTCTGCCACAAAACTCCTTAATGAGATGATGACCAACTATTCCCAATGGCACATCGAACGCGCTCCAACAGGTAGGAAGGTAAATTATGTCGAGGAAATTACTGATACGTCCAAAACGTATCTATAATTTCTGCTTTCTCCATGCATGTTTTGTGTGATATTGTTATGATCTAGATACACTTTCATACATTTTTGATCATATTTGGACTAACCTATTAACTCAGTGCACCCCAGTGCCAGTTCCTGTTTTCTGCTGTTTTTCTATTTCAGTTTTCCCCCATATAAAAAGTGCCAGAAAAATTCGGGAAAATTCAGATAAAAAATCAGCGTGGCAGAAGCTTCGAGAAGATCCCGGGAGGGGCCAGGGGGGCCCAGGCGTCCACCCGGCGCGGCCCCACCCCTGGCCGCGCCAGGGGGGCACCTGGGTGTGACGCCCCAAAAATCAGACCGTGTACAGTAATCATACACACAGGGTACACGACTGAGATTAGGGTGCCACGGTGATAATATCACAGCACAACACTAAACACAAAAGGATAAACAAATATATTACAATAGAGGGGTGGGTCACGCGGACCCGAGTACATAAGTCATACAAGCATAATATCTGAGTACAGACATAGTTAGTCAAGTTTTGCCTTAAGAAGGCTAGCACAAATCACATCAGAGATACGGAACGAAAAGGCGAGGCCTCCTGCCTGGGATCCACCGAACTACTCCTGGTCGACGGGGAACTCGACGTCGTAGTAGGCGCCTCCGGGGTACTCCTGCTCCTGGGCTCCAACGTCGGCTGCAGCGGCCGATCAGGCAAAACAGTAAAGGAAATAAAGCAGGTGAGTATCTAGTATACCCGCGAGTCTTACGTCCGCTACTAAGCATTATGCATTGTATCAATGGAAAGAAGAGGCTGTATATAGTGGACTGAAGACAGAAACCAGAGCAAGGGTAAAAAGCTAGGCCTATCGACGACTAGCATCTTCCGACGATGTCTTGCAGCATGAGGTAAGAATCAGCCAACAGTTTATATAAAGCATAAAGTAACAATGAAGCAGAAGTTGCTGCAACATTGAATAATAATAAGTTGTAATAATTTACAATGCCTCCGAGTTCACCTCCTCGACATCCCCGCGAGGAAGAAAACCCAGAACCATACAGTTTAATAATAATAGTTTATAGTGGTAAGATCCAGGTTCAGCATAAAGTGTCCTGTTATCGTGGACACGGCTATCCGAATAGATTAATCTTCCCTGCAGGGGTGCACTTGTGTTACGCTACACGCACGGATCTCCAGGGTGGCGGGGACCTTGTTAGGGAACGCTCCACCGAGGCTATTTGGCACTTCATAGCCCATCTTTCAAACTCAACAGAGAGGTCATCCGCCGGTCTAAATCCTAAGTACGACGGGCCTTGGACCCCAACCCGAACGTACTCCTGCACGGTGCGTGGCTGGCCGGTGAAGTTGAAGCAAATCCAAATAAGACACCACCGCTCGAGCAAATAAGACAACACCACTTCCCGGCGCAGGCCGCGGTACTGCTGACGTCTGAAGAGTCCTCGGACGACACTAAGAAGCAGAGGAGCCCATAAACTCATAATTCCCACGGGTAGATAGTGCGTACATGGCATATAGCCAACTTAAGACATTCACTGAACCATTTAGTATTTTAATTAACCTGCGTGACAACCGTTATCGTTGCCTCGACTTAACCGACCCGCGGACAACGACAGAAGCCAGGACCACCAGTACATCGGTGCCTGCCCCGTCGTCCCACCAAGTCACTGCGGTTACCAACAAGGTGAACCGTCTCCTTACCTTGTCTCGCGTGTGCTCCTGGAGGAGCTCGACTTTCGTGGTTTGGTAACTCTCGCGGCCAACGATCAGGGGCCAAGCACACCGGTACACTGGTCGTACCCTCCCTGTCGTCCCGTCGCAATACCTCTCGCGGGCACCGTTGGGTCGCCCGACTTCTTACCTGAAGGAAAACCGTTTACAGGACACTATGGCGGTAAGATAAAGTTAGCCTCGAGTGGAGTACAAGGATTACTCCTTGATAGCTCACACTTGAGGTGACTAGGCATAACCCAGATAGGAGCCTTAGACGGTGTCTGCAATGTACCGTACCTGTACAGTTATAATATTTGGATCCGCGTTCACTCCCCTGAGTGATCACAGCCCGCTATCTAATCCTAGCTAACAATGCGCAGGGCTCACTGCTGAATAATGCATAATAATAATAGGCAGCATAGGATAAAGGATGGCACATCAAGGGGCGACAAAATTCAGGCTATGCAGTTGAATAGGATTGTAATCGTAGCAGCAGCAGTAACAATGCCTAGTGCAAGAAAAGTACGGAAAGATAGGCGATATCTGGGGAAGAGAATGGCTCTGCTTGCCTGCAAGCTCGACGGTAGTAGTAGGGTCGTCGACGACGTAGCCGTACTCAGCAGCGGTGTAGTCGACGGCAGCAGCGGGGTCTACCGGAGATTAAGGGGGGGGGAAGAAACAATAAATACACAACAATAATAGCAATACAAATGCAAGACATAACAGATGAAATGTAAACGGGGTTCTAACGCAGTGCAATGCAATATGCTCGGAGCGGGAATTCATCTGGGGATGAACTACCGGCTCCGGATGATTACCGGACAGGGTGACCGGAGGGGAAGGATCAAGCCGGAGGTGTCGTTGGTACCGGAGAAACATAAGGGGGGTGTATCCGTGTTAGTTGAACTATTCTGAACAACTTTCGTGTTCAGAATAAATTCATCCGGATACTTTAACAGTACCGGACAAATCATCGGACAGACGGTCCGGAGGGGGATGGTTCGATGTTCATTGTGTTAGAGGGGTGTGATAGACATACGGATAGCGTATTCGTATTCGTTATATTTTTTTGATCAACTTTCATGTATAAAGTTTTTGAATCCGAGTTACGGTTTAAAAGTTATTGAATTTCAAAGTTTAAATCAATTTAAATGATTTTCTGGATTTCTTTTATTATTTATTCAACATTATCCAAAACATTATCCACAACATTATCCAGAACAGTGCTGACATGTGGGACCCACATGTCAGCCTCTGTTATTTATAAAACATTTAATAAAATTAGAAAAATGCCCCCGGACCCACATGTCAGTGACTAGATTTTTAATAAACCTATTTTAATAAACAAAATGACAGGTAAGGCCGAGGTGTCATTGACTCCAGTGTTAACAAAGCATGTTTACTTAACTAAATGACTAGGGGACCCGCATGTCAGTGACTCCTAGTGATCTGGTTAACCCCTAATTAAGCTGGCTGACACGGGGGGCTCGCCTGTCATCCTCACCGGAGCCCGCCGCCGGCGAGGTCGACGGGGAGCTCGCCACAGGGCATGGGATGGGGCGTGGAGGGGCTCGTTCGGCGTGGGCGACCAAGGCGCGTCGAATGGTGGTGGTGGCCTCGCCGGAAGGTGACCGGAGCGACGACGGCGACGTGCGCAGCGGCGGAGCCGAACGGGGCGAGGAAGACGACGACGTTCTAGCGCACAGGAACGAAGGGGAGATAGCGCGTTCGACTACTGGGAGCAGCGCGAGTGCAGTGACGCGCTTGGCCTGCCATACGCGGGCTCCAGGCCACGGCGGCGACCTCGCGGACGGCGACGAGCTTCGGCTCCAATGGTGGAGCGGGCTACGACGGGAGAGGAGGGGAGCGAGCGCATGGGGAGTGTGGCCGAGCTCACCAGGAGCGCGTGGAGGAGGGCAGTAGGCTCGGGGGAGGCTCGACGACGCGGGAATTCGACGGCGATGTCGCGGCGGTGCCGGAGGGGAACGGTGGCGTAGTCGTCGCTGCCGGGCCCCGCGGTTCGATTCCTCGCGGTGGGTGAGGTAGTCGACGTCGAGGCGGCTCATGGACAATACGGCGAGGCGGCGTGAGCACGTTGGCCGCACTTGGCCACGGCAATGGCGACGGCGGCGCTCGGGAAACTTTCCCCGAAGCGTGAGAGAAGAGGAGGAGGGGAATGGAGGTGCGGGGGTGTCCAGGGGGTCGAAGGGGTTGTTCTTATCGCGACCGCGGCGGCAGGGAGCAGGTGAAGGGCGGGGCCGGCCTGGCAGCGGCGTGCCCACGGCGGCCGCCGTACGGGAGCAGTTGGGGCTGGTTGGGGGAGGAAGAAGACAAGGGGGTTTGGGCTGGGCTGAGGTGGGCCTCGCCCTGGGCGGGTTTTTAGCCTTTTCCAATTTGTTTTGTGTTGCTAATTATTCTATTACCTTCTGTAATTGATTTATTAACCCTAGCATTTTTGTAAAAGGTTATTAGTGTTTGTAAATGAGAGTTACATATTACTAAGGTGCCACAAAAGTTTTTGCAGCAGAATAAAATCATTAGATATTTCTTTTAAATATTAAATGCCCAATGTAGGGGTTTTAACCTACTGTTTGAATTGTTTGGAATTTTCTGCAACTCCAAAAATTTCTAAAGTTGGTCCAACATGCTTATAATGAATTTAGGCAATTTACAAAAATAGTTCCATGATTTTTGGAACAACTTTATTTGAGCACTTTTGTTTTAATTTCCATTTAAAGTAGTTTCAACTAGGGTTTGGTTTCTTGATGAGCAAGATGCATTGGGCTTTGGGTTTTGATTACCAACCAGCATGGTTTGAAAAGGGCAGAAGCAAAGTTTGATTAAGGATAGGGAATAGCAGTGATTAATAAACAGCGAGGGTCAACAGTGATGGTGATTACTGTTACAACAACTGAGGGTGTTACAAATCTCCCCCACTACAAGAATTCTCGTCCCGAGAATTTAAGTTGTAGCGAGGAAAAGATCGGGGTATTCATCGCGAAGGCGGTCTTCGCGTTCCCAAGTGGCTTCATCTTCAGAATGATTCGACCACTGGACCTTGAGGAACTTGACGGTCTTGTGGCGGGTTCGACGTTCAGACTGATCAAGAATGCGGCTCGGATGTTCCTGATAAGTCAAGTCCTGTTGCAGCTCAATCATATCATGTTCGACTTCGTGAATAGGGTCCTTGAAGCAGCGTCGGAGTTGCGACACGTGGAAAACATCATGGACTTGAGAGAGGTTCGGCGGCAATTCCAATTGGTATGCCACTGGTCCACTCCTGGAAAGGATACGGAACGGGCCGATGTAGCGAGGAGCTAACTTGCCTTTGATCCCGAAGCGGTGAGTGCCTCTCATGGGAGTGACACGGAGGTACGCGTATTCACCAGGTTGGTAGACCACTTCTTTGTGCTTGCGATCATAGTTGCTTTTCTGGCGGGACTGAGCGGCTTTCAGATGTTCACGGATGACGCGAACCTGATCTTCTGCGTTCTGTATAATGTCAGGACCAACGAGAGTTCGTTCTCCAGTTTCTGACCAATTCAGAGGGGTTCGACACTTACGTCCATAAAGAACTTCAAAGGGTGCCATCTTCAAACTAGCCTGATAGCTATTGTTGTAAGAGAATTCAGCAAATGGAAGGGATTCCTCCCATTTCTTACCGAATGAGATGACACAAGCTCGGAGCATATCTTCAAGCACTTGATTGACTCGTTCGACTTGTCCTTGCGACTGGGTGTGATAAGCGGTGCTGAAATTCAGGTGAGTGCCCATAGCTTCTTGGAAACTATCCCAAAATCTTGAGGTGAAAATGCTGCCACGGTCTGAACTGATCTCCAACGGAATGCCATGGAGGGACACAATTCTGGAAACATACAAGTCTGCTAACTGACTAGCAGAGATCGTCTCCTTGACTGGCAGAAAGTGGGCAACCTTGGAGAAGCGGTCGATGACGACAAAGATAGCATCGTGGCCTTTCTGCGATCTGGGAAAACCAGTGACGAAGTCCATCTCGATCTTGTCCCACTTCCATTCAGGAATAGAGAGTAGTTGTAGAGTTCCAGCAGGTCTTTGATGTTCTGCCTTGACGCGACGGCAAACGTCACATTCAGAAACATATCTGGCAATGTCTTGCTTCATGTTAGGCCACCAGAATTGCTGACGAATGTCTTGGTACATCTTGGTGCTTCCAGGATGAATGGACAACGGGGTATCGTGAGCCGCTCTCATGACCTTCGGGGTCATATCCAGGTTCTCATGCCTGCCCTTGCTGTGAGTAACCACCAAACGGTTCTGGTAGAACGCCGCACCTTTACTATCAATGGTGAAGGGTGAGGGTCTCCCATTGGCGATATCGCGCTTAATCTTGTGTACGAAATCATCATAGAACTGTATACCCTTGACGGATCTGACGAGATCCGGTTCGAGAACCAGGTTATTTGCATAACCTTAAGGAACAATCTCGAGGTTCAACTGTTGAAAATCTTCATACAGAAGTGGTTGGTGTACTTGAACTTCAAGTTCACTACAGTAAGCTTTACGGCTCAAAGCATCGGCCATCACATTAGCCTTGCCAGGGGTGTAATGAATATCCATGTTGAAATCGGCTATTGTCTCGACCCATCTTTGTTGGCGGAGATTCAGGTCGGGCTGAGTAAACAAGTACTTCAGGCTTTGGTGGTCGGTGTAGATCTCGCAACGATTACCAACGAGGTAATGTCGCCACAGCTTCAATGCATAAATTACTGCTGCCAATTCGAGATCATGTGTTGGATATTTGTCTTCGTGAGCACGCAACTGACGAGAGCCAAAAGCAATCACTTTGCGCTCTTGCAATAGGACACAGCCTAATCCTTGACGAGACGCGTCGCAATATATCACGAAGTCCTTCTGAGTATCAGGGGGAGCGAGCACCGGGGGAGAGGTTAGCTTGTCTTTGAGTGCTTGAAAACTTCCTTGACATTTATCTGTCCACTCAAACTTGACGCCTTTGTGAAGCAGATTAGTCAGAGGCCTGGCAATCTTGGAGAAATTCTCGACGAAACAGCGGCAATAGCTAGCGAGTCCGAGGAAACTGCGGACTTGCTTGACGGTCTTGGGAGGAGTCCAGTCCAGAATAGCCTTGATACGTTCTGGGGTGACGGCAATGCCATCCTTGGAAATCACATGTCCAAGGTAGGTTACTTCGGGAAGCCAGAACTCACACTTAGAATACTTAGCGTAGAGTTTGTGTTCTCGAAGCTTCTCCAGTATAAGACGAAGATGTTCAGCATGTTCTTCTTCATTCTTGGAATATATCAATATATCGTCCAGATAAACCACGACGAACTGGTCGAGGTACTCCATGAAAATATAATTCATCAATCTGGAGAAGGTGGCTGGAGCATTGGTTAAGCCAAAGGACATGACGGTGTACTCGTATGAACCATAGCGAGTAATGAAGGCAGTCTTGGGAATGTCCTCATCACGGACTCGGATTTGGTGATAACCCAACCTCAAGTCGAGTTTAGAAAACACCTTGGATCCGGCAAGTTGATCATACAGATCGTTGATCCGGGGAAGTGGGTATTTATTCTGGATGGTGTCTTGGTTAATGGGCCGATAATCTTGGACCAATCGGTTTGTCCCATCGCTCTTCTTGACAAAAAGCGAAAGTGCTCCCCAAGCTGAGGAACTGGGGCGAATGAATCCTTTCTGAAGTGCCTTGTCGATTTCCTCCTTAAGTTCAAGGAGTTCATGTGGCGGCATCTTGTAAGGACGCTTGGCGATAGGAACAGTGCCTGGCTTCAAGTCGATGACGAATTCAACTTCTCTGATCGGGGGTATTCCCGGCAGTTCTTCGGGGAAGACGTCGGGAAAATCGCGAACGACCGGAACGTTCTCGATGCCTTTCAAAGGTGAGACATTCAAAGCATTCATCATAACGATCTGTGTTTCAGCATTACGGGTAACTCGGGTGGTGTGGTTAACAATCTCACCAGAGGGGTGAAAAAGTTGGACAGACTTGGTGCCACAATAGAGTGCGGCATCGTGAAATTTCAACCAGTCCATTCCCAGAATTAGGTCTATGGTGGAAGACATCAGGATTATGGGGGAAGCATGGAATTCAATTCCTTCAATTTCAACGATGGTTTCGGGCACGATCTTGGTGGTTCGGCATTGGCCTATCGGGGTGCGAACAACCATCGGTGGGTTCATCTTTTCCAATGGGAAGTTAAGCGACAATGCAAATGCTTCCGACATAAATGAATGCGATGCTCCTGTATCAAATAAAACAGTAGCAGGTTCGGAATTAACGAGAAGGGTACCCATCACGGTAGCGGGTTGTTGCTGAGCTTCTTCAACATTGACGTTGTTAGCATGACCACGAGCATAAGTGGAAGACCCAGTATTATAGTTGGGGGTCCGGTTGTTGCCACGACCATTTCCACGGCCAGCGGGGTGAACTACCAGTTGCTTCTGTTTCTGGGGGCACTCTCTGGAAAAATGCCCAGGTTGGCGGCACATGAAGCATAATCCATCCTGAGGACGGAGGGGTGTAGCATTGGGTGGTGCAGGCAGAGCTCTTGGCAACTGCGGTGGCGGAGGCAGACGGGGTACATCATAAGACGGCCTTGGAGCAGGGACAGGTGAATGGGTCACACTGGTAGGGAGCCAAATACGACGCTTCTGCGTTGCACCCGAAGATGAGCCAACGTCACGATAACGCTTCAGAGAGGTCTTGTGTTCCATCTGGGCAGTCTCGACGGTGATAGCCTTGTTCACCTTGGTGGCGAAGTTGGCGAAATCATGAACGGCAAGAGCGAGCCTGAGGTCTGGGTTGAGGCCACGACGGAACTTCTGCTGCCTGCGAGCATCGGTGGTGATCTCTCCTTCCGCATAGCGAGAGAGGTTGAGGAACTCGCGCTGGTAGGCTTCTACAGTCATGTCGCCCTGAGTGAGGTTACGGAATTCTTCCGCCTTACGATCCATGATCCCCTGAGGAATGTAGCGGGCGCGGAAAGCAGACTGAAAGTCACCCCAAGTGATGACTTCTTCAACTGGCAGGGAACGCTTGTGGGTGCTCCACCACTGAGCAGCGGCGCCTTTCAGGTGATAAGACGCAAAGTTCACATAGTCGGCTGGATCGACATTAGCAGACTCCAGCTCGTGAGTGATGTCGTGAAGCCAGTCATCAGCATCCAGCGGCTGAACAGTGTTGCGGAACATAGTGGGGTTGAGGAGGGTGAAGTCGTGCAGAGTCACTTTGGCATGCTGATGGTGGTGCCCATTCTGATTCGGCTGGGGGAACTGAGCCATGATATTCTGCATGAACTGACGGTTCACCTCGAACTGCTGCATCCTCGCGGCCATGTAATCCGGCGGCGGAGGTGGGTCGTTGGCACCACGACCACGACCACGACCACGACCAGCCATCCTGCTAGAATTTAACAGGGGTATTTCAGCGATGAAAAATTAAACGAGAAACCAAAATCAAGCCTGAAGTAAAACGACAACAAAAGGGAGGCGCAGATATGTATAGGACTAGCCATATAAGACATACACATTCGCACACAGAGTCAATCAAAAATCGGGCAGCGTAACGTCGTAGAAATTAAGGAAAAAGGACTCACTAGGCGGCGCGCAGACCGCGGTTAGGATTACACAACGCGACATAGATTCCACTATGTCAATCACGCCGCAAGAAAACTGTTGGCCACACGAGTTGATGCCAGGGAACGCGCGGCCTGCCCAGAATGAGAATGGGATCCGCGGTCTGGGATCTGGCGTACGACGCCTGCGACACGACTCAATCAATGGGGGAAGCACCAAAAAAGCCGGGTGGAATCAAGAGAACGTGATCCTAACGTCAGCTTTTGTAAAACTTACCAGCAAGGATAAGAGAGCAGATTCCCAGAGTATAGGTAAGGAGAAAAGGATCCTAATACCATAGATATCACACGTAGTGACATCGATGTGGGCCCGTAAGCCAAATGTTAAGTTAGCAAAATAGTTTTTTCAAAGTCTAGACTAAACTTCGACCAGGTAGTGGTGGGGTGGCTTCCTACAGGCAGTCGGCTCTGATACCAACTTGTGACGCCCCCAAAATCAGACCGTGTACAGTAATCATACACACAGGGTACACGACTGAGATTAGGGTGCCACGATGATAATATCACAGCACAACACTAAACACAAAAGGATAAACAAATATATTACAATAGGGGGGGGGGTCACGCGGACCCGAATACATAAGTCATACAAGCCATAATATCTGAGTACAGACATAGTTAGTCAAGTTTTGCCTTAAGAAGGCTAGCACAAATCACATCAGAGATACGGAACGAAAAGGCGAGGGCTCCTGCCTGGGATCCACCGAACTACTCCTGGTCGACGGGGAACTCGACGTCGTAGTAGGCGCCTCCGGGGTACTCCTGCTCCTGGGCTCCAACGTCGGCTGCAGCGGCCGATCAGGCAAAACAGTAAAGGAAATAAAGCAGGTGAGTATCTAGTATACCCGCGAGTCTTACGTCCGCTACTAAGCATTATGCATTGTATCAATGGAAAGAAGAGGCTGTATATAGTGGACTGAAGACAGAAAACCAGAGCAAGGGTAAAAAGCTAGGCCTATCGACGACTAGCATCTTCCGACGATGTCTTGCAGCATGAGGTAAGAATCAGCCAACAGTTTATATAAAGCATAAAGTAACAATGAAGCAGAAGTTGCTGCAACATTGAATAATAATAAGTTGTAATAATTTACAATGCCTCCGAGTTCACCTCCTCGACATCCCCGCGAGGAAGAAAACCCGGAACCATATAGTTTAATAATAATAGTTTATAGTGGTAAGATCCAGCTTCAGCATAAAGCGTCCTGTTACCGTGGACACGGCTATCCGAATAGATTAATCTTCCCTGCAGGGGTGCACTTGTGTTACGCTACACGCATGGATCTCCAGGGTGGCGGGGACCTAGTTAGGGAACGCTCCACCGAGGCTATCCGACACTTCATAGCCCATCTTTCAAACTCAACAGAGAGGTCATCCGCCGGTCTAAATCCTAAGTTCGACGGGCCTTGGACCCCAACCCGAACGTACTCCTGCACGGTGCGTGGCTGGCCGGTGAAGTTGAAGCAAATCCAAATAAGACACCACCGCTCGAGCAAATAAGACAACACCACTTCCCGGCGCAGGCCGCGGTACTGCTGACGTCTGAAGAGTCCTCGGACGACACTAAGAAGCAGAGGAGCCCATAAACTCGTAATTCCCACGGGTAGGTAGTGCGTACATGGCATATAGCCAACTTAAGACATTCACTGAACCATTTAGTATTTTAATTAACCTGCGTGACAACCGTTATCGTTGCCTCGACTTAACCGACCCGCGGACAACGACAGCAGCCAGGACCACCAGTACATCGGTGCCTGCCCCGTCGTCCCACCAAGTCACTGCGGTTACCAACAAGGTGAACCGTCTCCTTACCTTGTCTCGCGTGTGCTCCTGGAGGAGCTCGACTTTCGTGGTTTGGTAACTCTCGCGGCCAACGATCAGGGGCCAAGCACACCGGTACACTGGTCGTACCCTCCCTGTCGTCCCGTCGCAATACCTCTCGCGGGCACCGTTGGGTCGCCCGACTTCTTACCTGAAGGACAACCGTTTACAGGACACTATGGCGGTAAGACAAAGTCAACCTCGAGTGGAGTACAAGGATTACTCCTTGATAGCTCACACTTGAGGTGACTAGGCATAACCCAGATAGGAGCCTTAGACGGTGTCTGCAATGTACCGTACCTGTACAGTTATAATATTTGGATCCGCGTTCACTCCCCTGAGTGATCACGGACCGCTATCTAATCCTAGCTAACAATGCGCAGGGCTCACTGCTGAATAATGCATAATAATAATAATAGGCAGCATAGGATAAAGGATGGCACATCAAGGGGCGACAAAATTTAGGCTATGCAGTTCAATAGGATTGTAATCGTAGCAGCAGCAGTAACAATGCCTAGTGCAAGAAAAGTACGGAAAGATAGGCGATATCTGGGGAAGAGAATGGCTCTGCTTGCCTGCAAGCTCGACGGTAGTAGTAGGGTCGTCGACGACGTAGTCGTACTCAGCAGCGGTGTAGTCGACGGCAGCAGCAGGGTCTACCGGAGATTAAGGGGGGGGGGAAGAAACAATAAATACACAACAATAATAGCAATACAAATGCAAGACATAACAGATGAAATGTAAACGGGGTTCTAACGCAGTGCAATGCAATATGCTCGGAGCGGGAATTCATCTGGGGATGAACTACCGGCTCCGGATGATTACCGGACAGGGTGACCGGAGGGGAAGGATCAAGCCGGAGGTGTCGTTGGTACCGGAGAAACATAAGGGGGGTGTATCCGTGTTAGTTGAACTATTCTGAACAACTTTCGTGTTCAGAATAAATTCATCCGGATACTTTAACAGTACCGGACAAATCATCGGACAGACGGTCCGGAGGGGGATGGTTCGATGTTCATTGTGTTAGAGGGGTGTGATAGACATACGGATAGCGTATTCGTATTCGTTATATTTTTTTGATCAACTTTCATGTATAAAGTTTTTGAATCCGAGTTACGGTTTAAAAGTTATTGAATTTCAAAGTTTAAATCAATTTAAATGATTTTCTGGATTTCTTTTATTATTTATTCAACATTATCCAAAACATTATCCACAACATTATCCAGAACAGTGCTGACATGTGGGACCCACATGTCAGCCTCTGTTATTTATAAAACATTTAATAAAATAAGAAAAATGCCCCCGGACCCACATGTCAGTGACTAGATTTTTAATAAACCTATTTTAATAAACAAAATGACAGGTAAGGCCGAGGTGTCATTGACTCCAGTGTTAACAAAGCATGTTTACTTAACTAAATGACTAGGGGACCCGCATGTCAGTGACTCCTAGTGATCTGGTTAACCCCTAATTAAGCTGGCTGACACGGGGGGCTCGCCTGTCATCCTCACCGGAGCCCGCCGCCGGCGAGGTCGACGGGGAGCTCGCCACAGGGCATGGGATGGGGCGTGGAGGGGCTCGTTCGGCGTGGGCGACCAAGGCGCGTCGAATGGTGGTGGTGGCCTCGCCGGAAGGTGACCGGAGCGACGACGGCGACGTGCGCAGCGGCGGAGCCGAACGGGGCGAGGAAGACGACGACGTTCTAGCGCACAGGAACGAAGGGGAGATAGCGCGTTCGACTACTGGGAGCAGCGCGAGTGCAGTGACGCGCTTGGCCTGCCATACGCGGGCTCCAGGCCACGACGGCGACCTTGCGGACGGCAACGAGCTTCGGCTCCAATGGTGGAGCGGGCTACGACGGGAGAGGAGGGGAGCGAGCGCATGGGGAGTGTGGCCGAGCTCACCAGGAGCGCGTGGAGGAGGGCAGTAGGCTCGGGGGAGGCTCGACGACGCGGGAATTCGACGACGATGTCGCGGCGGCGCCGGAGGGGAACGGTGGCGTAGTCGTCGCTGCCGGGCCCCGCGGTTCGATTCCTCGCGGTGGGTGAGGTAGTCGACGTCGAGGCGGCTCCTGGACAACACGGCGAGGCGGCGTGAGCACGTTGGCCGCGCTTGGCCACGGCAATGGCGACGGCGGCGCTCGGGAAACTTTCCCCGAAGCGTGAGAGAAGAGGAGGAGGGGAATGGAGGTGCGGGGGTGTCCAGAGGGTCGAAGGGGTTGTTCTTATCGCGACCGCGGCGGCAGGGAGCAGGTGAAGGGCGGGGCCGGCCTGGCAGCGGCGTGCCCACGGCGGCCGCCGTACGGGAGCAGTTGGGGTGGTTGGGGGAGGAAGAAGACAAGGGGGTTTGGGCTGGGCTGAGGTGGGCCTCGCCCTGGGCGGGTTTTTAGCCTTTTCCAATTTGTTTTGTGTTGCTAATTATTCTATTACCTTCTGTAATTGATTTATTAACCCTAGCATTTTTGTAAAAGGTTATTAGTGTTTGTAAATTAGAGTTACATATTACTAAGGTGCCACAAAAGTTTTTGCAGCAGAATAAAATCATTAGATATTTCTTTTAAATATTAAATGCCCAATGTAGGGGTTTTAACCTACTGTTTGAATTGTTTGGAATTTTCTGCAACTCCAAAAATTTCCAAAGTTGGTCCAACATGCTTATAATGAATTTAGGCAATTTACAAAAATAGTCCATGATTTTTGGAACAACTTTATTTGAGCACTTCTGTTTTAATTTCCATTTAAAGTAGTTTCAACTAGGGTTTGGTTTCTTGATGAGCAAGATGCATTGGGCTTTGGGTTTTGATTACCAACCAGCATGGTTTGAAAAGGGAAGAAGCAAAGATTGATTAAGGATAGGGAATAACAGTGATTAATAAACAGTGAGGGTCAACAGTGATGGTGATTACTGTTACAGCAATTGAGGGTGTTACACTGGGGCCCCTGGCCCACCTCTGGCTGCCCCCTTTCGCCTATTTATCCCCCGTCACGGGAAAACTCCAGAAGCAGAACCCTATTCCGCGAACTCGCCTCTGTTCCGCCGCCGCCGCGCTTCCGAAGATCGAGAGCACCAGAAGACCTCTTCCCGGCCCCCTGCCGGAGGGAGGATTGACCTCCGGGAGTCTGCTCTCCACCATGGATGCTCCCGGATGTCTCGTGAGTAGTTTTCCTTGGACCATGGGTCCATGATCAGTAGCTATGTGATGTTCTCCTCCCCTCTTTGATCTTCATTGTTTTGACCTCGTGAGCTGCCCAACATGATCGAGGCACTTTTGTAATATTTCTGCTATTGCTATGTTGAGTTTGATAGGATCTAATGGATTATGAGATTATGTTCAGATTGTGATTGAGTAATATATTTGGTTTTTATCTCTTATATTTTTGTTCCTAAGTAATTCTTGCATGTTCCCCGTTGCTGTTTATTGCTTTGGCCAAGTAGTAGGTAGTGACTCCAAGAGGGAGCGTTGTGCTAGATTGTGGGTTCATGCCCCCCGATGACACGCTTGAGTGACAGAAACATGAGTCTAGGGGATGTGCTGTTGCCACAAGGGGGAAAACAACGGTGCTTGTAACCGCGGTTACAAGGATTGTTTACTTTACGCAGAGTTCTTTTTAATGCAGTTGTCTGTTGCTTTGGGTTTACACTTTGGGTGGGGCTCGCAACTTAATACCAGCGAGATGTTCTGGATAGATATCTCAAGGTGGATGATTAGTAGTAGATGCAGATGGATTTCGGTCTACTTACCTTGGCGTACTGCGTGTGCTTTTGAACCTCTTCCTTTCTTTTGTAGCATAGTTAGCATTGCGGTGCGTTCATAATCCTGTCAATTGCCTTTCTGTAATTTGTTTACCTCGCATAGCAATTTTATCGTCTTTTGGGAGAGAGACATCACTAGCGAACATCACGTATCCCGGTCCATATCCTTATCACTGTTTCCACGCTTTATTTACTTTTCTGCATTTACTTTCAAGTTGCTATTATTATACCTTGCGTTTTATCCTTTGTAAACAACAAGACCGGAGAGATTGACAACCTCTCTGAACTTCGTTGGGAACAAAGTTATCTGTGTCTGTGTGCAGGTCCGCGTCAGTTGCGCCGCTGACACCTACTTATCATCTCTGGAGTCCTGCTGGAGACAAACCTTGGTATCTTCACCGAGGGAAAACTGCTGCTGCACTACATCTCAACCCTCCACTTGGGGTAACCAACGAAGGGGGCGAGAAGCCATCAAGCAAAGTTTTCTGGCGCCGTTGCCGGGGACTCCAAGTTCTAAGATAGGGGAGTTGCACACTACCCTTTACCTTTGTTTTTTAGTCTTGTTAGTTTATCTTTCAGTTTTTATCTTTGTGTCTTTTATCAAAATTTACAAAAAATATATTTATCTTGATGTTAGTAGTCCTCCTTGTTTAGATGAACATGTTAGGGCTAGGTTCTTTGCGGGAATCGGAAGTTCTCAATTTCCTTCAAAGGGATGGAGAAAATATGAAGAAGGCATGGGACAGAATTTCTGAAGCACATAAAAGAATCATGCCTTGGATCTTGGATATCTATAAAGATTGTGCTTAGAAATTTTTACCATGGTCTTTTTAAATGGTGTAAACACTCTCTTGACATTATAGCTGAAGGAGATTTTCTAGAGTGTGATGAAGATAGGGCTCTTGAGATTTTGCATAGTCTATCTAGTTATTTTGTTTATGATCGTAGTATTGATACTGTCATAGATAGACTCGCCACTATTGAAAAAAGACTGGATGCTCTAGATTTGGGGAAAGTAGAAGAACTTAAGTCCAACAAGAAAGAAATGTTGGAGATAGATTATGATTGGGAGCCCTTTGTTAGGATTAGCATCTCTAACCAAAGCTTCCTTGCTCTTTGTGATATTGGATCCACAGTTTCTACTATGCCAAAAATAGTTTATGATTCTTTGAAACTGGATATGGATATATTATCATCTTATCATGAACATTATAATGGAGATATTTCAGAGATTAAAGGAAAGGTAAAAGAAGTCCAAGTTGCATTCCTTCAAAGGACTGCACCAATGGATTTCTTCATCATGGAGCCAAACCAAAGTAACATTGTGCTCGGAAGAGACTTCCTCCGTGCTATGAAAGGCTTCATTGATATTGGTAATAGGCACATACGCTTACGCGGTTTGGAAAAAGGTAAGTATATCTTTCCTAGTAAGAAGAAGAAGGAGCTTATTGAAAATAAATTTGAGGGTTTTTATGATTCTGATCTTGGATACCCTTGATTCTTCTTTTGCATTAAGCCTAGCTAATGGCTTTAAAGAAGCGCTTTCGGGAGGCAGCCCGCAACGAATTTAGGTTTTTCTTTTTGCTTTTGTTGTGTCTTGATGATTGTTACTTCTGTAGCAACATCATTGTATCTTTATTTTTCAACTTTGTGCCAAGTTATAGCCTCTTACGGCAAGGGAAGTAAAAGTTGTGACATGCTGTCCAGAAAACAGATTCTGTCCTCGTGACCAGAGAAGTTCCATAAAAATCCCAGTTCATCTTTTTGAGCTGAAATTTTTACACAGTATGCTCTATACAATTACGAAACTTCCATATGTTCTGAGTTTTTCGATTTGAGTAGCATAAGTACCCCTAAAAAATTCTTTACTATCTGCTGTTCTGTTTTTCACAGATTCTGCCACGTTTTGTCTCTCCTAACTTTTGCAAACCTTAAGCTTGATTTTTCTTTGCAAAAACTTTTTGGCACTTATGAGAAACAGTAGCTCTTCAAGATTATCTTTATATACAGTGGAGAAAAATTATTTATTAAGGGTACTAACCTCTCTAATCAGCTTATGATGAGTTATGTATGAAGGGAGTTTTCAAGTGTGCGATGGAAGATGATGAAAGAAGATCCAGGAGTGTCAAGCGCTCAAGCTTGGGGATGCCCCCATGCATCCCCAATAAATATTCAAGGAGACTCAAGCGTCTAAGCTTGGGGATGACCCCGTGCATCCCCTTCTCCATCAACAATCATCAGTTCGTCCTTCGTCTCACTATATTTTTATCACTTCATGCGTTATGTGCTATGCTTGGAGCGTCTCGCTCTTAGGTTTTATTTTTAGTTTCTTTAGCTTTGCTTGCTGTTCATAACAAGTTAGGTCCTATCTTAATTTGTGTGGGAGAGAAACACGCTCCACTTTCAAAATCTAGAACACATCATAGGATTCTTCATGCCTATCTTTTTGCTGTTGTGTGTTCTTTATCTTTTCATAGCTACTGCCATGTTTAGTCTTAGTTTTTCTTTAGCAAGAGCCTTGGCCTTTTTTTTAGTTTGTTGCTGGAACTCTCTTTAGTTTTCATGTTTATCTTGTTAAGAGAGTTGGTTGTTGCACTGAGTTGTGTCTTGTCTTGAAAGTAGGTAATTGAGGTTGCTATTTAATTTTAGTAGTAGCTTGCAATAGTTTTGAGGTATTGATGTGAGTAATGTTTGAACTTTTGGTGTCAAGAGCTCTTGCCTATTAGTGATAGGTGTCGTATTTTGGGAAATCCGTGTTTATTTTCAAAACCTACAAAACTAGTTGAGAACTCTAGCTACTAGATGGATCACTACTCTACTGAGGGGTCGAATATCTGAGAACACTCACGTACCATGAGTCGAGGATGCGCAAGGATAACCAAACCCCCATACACTCCTCCTCGGGGTACTTGTCTCTTTGTGAACCTCCTTATTAGATTGAGAGTTACCGATAATAAGTGCATGAGTTTTTCGGACTAATGTAAGTATTGAGAGTTGACACTTCCACCTTCCCATATTTTTCTAGCCTTTCCCGTGCCGTGCATTGCCTTCTTCTCACTCCGAGAGTTGGTGTCCACCTTCGCCGGTACATCCAAACCCTTGGCATGATACGCTCTGTCATCATAAGCCTCCTTATATCTTTCCTCAAAACAGCCACCATACCTACCTATCAAGGCATTTCCATAGCCTTTCCGAGTTACATTGGCATGCAACTTGCACCTCTTCATGACTTGATCTTCATGTCATACATGTTCCTGCTACACTGGCATCGACATACCTTGCATACATCATGATAGTTACATCTTCTTTATGTTTTGAGTACCTTGTAAAGTGTGAAAGATCTCCTTTACCTTCTTGTAAATTAGAGTGTTGCCCTTAAGTGAGGAAAAGATCCCAAAGTGGACACATTAAAAGATCCCAAAGAGGACAAATGAGAGTTAAATAGAAAGAGCCATTGAGGCCACCAAAAAAATACAAAAAAATAGAAAAAAGATAAAAAGAAATAAAAAGAGAGAAAGGGGCAACACTACTATTCTTTTGAGAGATCCACACTAGTACTCCATTTATATCCTTGTACTCCATAGAGATGATCTTCATGCATATAGCTATGTGGGGACCTCCACACTATAGAACTTGGCTTGCATATTCCAAAGATGAGCCTCCTCAAAAGAGCTCTAGGTATTCATGTGCGAGCAAGTTAGATGCACCCCCACTAGTTCCATTGGAGAGCTTCCTAGCTCGTATGTGCATCCGTTGCATGGCAATCCCTACTCCTCACATCATATCTATCATTTGGCATCTCTTGCCTATGATTGTCCTCATTGATGTGAGCCTTTCTCATACTTTTTGTCTTCCTCCACCACCATATTTCTCTCTTTGCCATCCTAAGTGTCAATTCTCGTTCTTACGCTCATTCATTGCATGACTGCTCAAAATATCGAAAAGGAGTGGATCAAATTGACTTGTACCTGGCTAGTGGTCTGGGGACGAGTCAAGATAAGATTCCAAAGAAGACCAAGTGTGAAACTTTAGTAGATTGAGTTCTCAACACAAAAATACTTTTTTCTCGTATTCCCTATCCGCCCTTCTTGCACGCAAACACCATTTTGAGACATTCACGTCACGGACAGCGAGAGCTCTTGCACCTAATGTTATTTTGTTACTTGTTTCAATGCTAATATAGACTCTTCCATGTTATGAATTGAATTGAATCTCTAACCTTGATTGCTTTACTTCTCAAAGTTCTTTTATGGTTGCTAGCATGTCACCACAGAAATTATGTTGTTATCATTTACCTACTCGAGGACGAGCAGGAATTAAGCTTGGGGATGTTGATACGTCCAAAACGTATCTATAATTTCTGCTTGCTCCATGCATGTTTTGTGTGATATTGCTATGATCTAGATACACTTTCATACATTTTTATCATATTTGGACTAACCTATTAAATCAGTGCACCCCAGTGCCTGTTCCTGTTTTCTGCTGTTTTTCTATTTCGGTTTTCCCCCATATAAAAAGTGCCAGAAAAATTCGGGAAAATTCAGATAAAAAATCAGCGTGGCAGAAGCTTCGAGAAGAGCCCAGGAGGGTCCAGAGGGGAGCCAGGGGGGCCCAAGCGGCCACCCGGCGCGGCCCCACCCCTGGCCGCGCCAGGGGGGTGCTTGGGGCCCCTGGCCCACCTCTGGCTGCCCCCTTTCGCCTATTTATCCCCTGTCACGGGAAAACTCCAGAAGCAGAACCCTATTCCACGAACTCGCCTCTGTTCCGCCGCCGCCGCGCTTCCGAAGATCGGGAGCACCAGAAGACCTCTTCCCGGCACCCTGCCGAAGGGAGGATTGACCTCCGGGAGTCTCCTCTCCACCATGGATGCTCCCCGGATGTCTCGTGAGTAGTTTTCCTTGGACCATGGGTCCATGATCAGTAGCTATGTGATGTTCTCCTCCCCTCTTTGATCTTCATTGTTTAGACCTCGTGAGCTACCCAACATGATCGAGGCACCTTTGTAATATTTCTGCTATTTCTATGTTGAGTTTGATAGGATCTGATGGATTATGAGATTATGTTCAGATTGTGATTGAGTAATATATTTGGTTTTTATCTCTTATATTTTTGTTCCTAAGTAATTCTTGCATGTTCCCCGTTGCTGTTTATTGCTTTGGCCAAGTAGTAGGTAGTGACTCCAAGAGGGAGCGTTGTGCTAGATTGTGGGTTCATGCCCCCCGATGACATGCTTGAGTGACAGAAACATGAGTCTAGGGGATGTGCTGTTGGCACAAGGGGGAAAACAACGGTGCTTGTAACCGCGGTTACAAGGATTGTTTACTTTACACAGAGTTCTTTTTAATGCAGTTTTCTGTTGCTTTGGGTTTACACTTTGGGTGGGGCTCGCAACTTAATACCAGCGAGATGTTCTGGATAGATATCTCAAGGTGGATGATTAGTAGTAGATGCAGATGGATTTCGGTCTACTTACCTTGGCGTACTGCCTGTGCTTTTGAACCTGTTCCTTTCTTTTGTAGCATAGTTAGCATTGCGGTGTGTTCATAATCCTGTCATTTGCCTTTCTGTAATTTGTTTACCTCGCATAGCAATTTTATCGTCTTTTGGGAGAGAGACGTCACTAGCGAACATCACGTATCCCGGTCCATATCCTTATCACTGTTTCCACGCTTTATTTACTTTTCTGCATTTACTTTCAAGTTGCTATTATTATCCCTTGCGTTTTATCCTTTGTAAACAACAAGACCGGAGAGATTGACAACCTCTCTGAACTTCGTTGGGAAAAAATTTATCTGTGTCTGTGTGCAGGTCCGCGTCAGTTGCGCCGCTGACACCTACTTATCATCTCTGGAGTCCTGCTGGAGACAAACCTTTGTATCTTCACCGAGGGAAAACTGCTGCTGCACTACATCTCAACCCTCCACTTGGGGTAACCAACGAAGGGGGCGAGAAGCCATCAATTACCTCCCTAAATGATAAAGTTGATTTAATTATGTCTCTATTTACCAAGCAACCCTCTATTGATCCTCATGATGTTCCTTTAAATTCTTTGGTTGCTCAGGAACAAGTAGATGTGAACTTCATTGCTAGAAACAACTTTAATAATAATGCTTATAGGGGCAACTTTGCTAGTAATCCTAGACCGTTTCCATCCACTTATGGGAACAACAACACGTACCCTAGCAACAAGAACCCCACTTCTGAATTAAAAACATGCTTAGAGACTTTATCACTACCCAAAAAGCCTTCAGCAAGAATGTGGAAGAAAAACTAGCTAAATCAGATAATCTTTGTTTGAAGGTAGACAGCTTAGCCCTTGATGTTGAGATGTTAAAAATTAGAACCTCTCGCCTTGAGGAGAATAAGGCCACTCCTATTAATGCTATCCAGTTACAAATTAATGAAAATATTAGGATGATGGATAAACTTAAAGAAAGATGGGCTAGAGAAAAAGAGGAAGATGATAGAATTAAGAGCCTTCCTACACACCACACATTTTCCACTATCCAAATTGTTGAGGATACCGAAACTATTAGCACCCAATGCACTCCTGGTCCCATTGGACCAATTAATGGTGATGCTAATACCTCAATCGTAGAAGAAGAAACTCCTATGAACATAGAGGGTTACAAACAAGTGAGCCTAGATGACACTACTACCACCTTTGATAGTAGTGATATTGATTTTGATAGTTGCACCCTCTCAGAAGTTATGAGCTTACTACACAAAATGTCTAGAGACCCCCACACTAGCACACTTAATCTTGCCTTCACGGAGCATATCACAAATGCTCTCATCAAAGCTAGGGAGGAGAAGCTTAGGATAGAAGCCTCCATACCTAGGAAGCTAGATGATGGTTGGGACCCTATGATCAAAATAAAATAACTTCTCTTGCTATGCTTTATTTGACGTTGGAGCTAGTACCTCCGTCGTGCACAAAAGAATGCATGATATGTTTGAATTGAAACCTTTTGATTCTTGTTCTTTTGGTGTTCGTCTTGTCGACTCTTCCGTAAAGAAACCTTTGGAGAAGATCGACGATGTTCTTATCATTTTCAATGACAACTATGTTCCAGTTGATTTTATTATTATGGATATAGAGTGTGAACCTTTATGTCCAATTATTTTGGGACGCCCTTTTCTCCGCACCGTTGGTGCTATCATTGACATGAAAGAGGGGAATATAAAATTTCAATTCCCTCTCAAAAAGGGGATGGAACACTTCCCTAGAAATAAAATCAAGTTACCTTTTGAGTCCGTTACACGGGCTAGCTATTCTCTTTCCCTTGATAAAACTTGATTCTTCTTTTGCCTTATGCCTAGCTTAAAGGCGTAAAAGAAAGCGCTTGTTGGGAGGCAACCCAAGATGTTTTTACTTATGTTTTTTGTGGTCTTGATGATTGTTACTACTGTAGCAACATCATTGTATCTTTATTTTCAAGCTTTGTGCCAAGTTATAGCCTCATATGACAAGTGAAGTGAAAGTTGTGACATGCTGTCCAGAAAACAGATTCTGTCTTCGTGACGGAAAAAATTGGATCAAATCACCAGTTCATGTTTTTGAGCAGAATTTTTTACACAGCGTGATCTATAAAATCACGGAACTTTCGTATGTTCTGAGTTTTTTGATTTGAGTTGCAGAAGTACCCCTAAAAAATTCTTTACTACCTGTTGTTCTGTTTTTCACAGATTCTGCCACGTTTTTTCTCTCCTAACTTTTGCAAACCTTAAGCTTGGTTTTCTTTGAAAAAACCTTTTGGAAATCTTGATAAACAGTAGCTCTTCAATAATATATTTATATCCAGTGGGGAAAAATTATTTATTAAGGGTACTAACCTCTCTAATCAGCTTATGATGAGTTATGTATGAAGAGAGTTTTCAAGTGTGCGATGGAAGATGATGAAAGAAGATTTGGGAGTGTCAAGCTCTCAAGCTTGGGGATGCCCCAATGCATCCCCAATAAATTATCAAGGAGACTCAAGCGTCTAAGCTTGGGGATGCTCCCGTGCATCCCCTTCTCCATCAACAATCATCAGTTCGTCATTCGTCTCACTATATTTTTATCACTTCATGCGTTATGTGCTATGCTTGGAGCGTCTCGCTCTTAGGTTTTATTTTTTGTTTTCTTTAGCTTTGCTTGCTTTTCATAACAAGTCAGATTCCGTCTTACTTTGTGTGGGAGATAAACACGCTCCACTTTATAAATCTAGAACACATCATAGGATTTTTCATGCCTATCTTTTTGATGTTGTGTGTTCTTTATCTTTTCGTAGCTACTGCCATGTTTAGTTTTAGTTTTAGTTTGTATTTAGGAAGAGCATTGGTGATGGATTATCGCCCCTCGTTGGTTACCCCAAGTGGAAGGTTTGAGATGCAGTGCAGCAGCAAGTTTCCCTCAGTGAAGATACCAAGGTTATCGAACCAGTAGGACTCAGGAGATACAAGTAGGTGGCAACGTCGCCAGAAATTGCTTCCTGACTAGGGTGTTGTCGTGGACCTGCACACAACAACAAATAACTTTGCTCCCAACGAGTACAGAGGAGTTGTCAATTCCTCCGGCCTTGTCGTTTACAAAGGATCAACGCAAGAGATAAAAGGTGCAAAGGAAAGTAAAAGCTGAAAGTAAATTGAGGGTGTGAACAATAATGTGAATATGTACCAGGGTCCTATGATTTTCACTAGTGATGTCTCTCTCCCAAAATACGATAAAAGTGCTAGCGAGGTAAACAAATCACAGTTGGGAAATTGACAGGATTATGAAGGCACCGCAATGCTAACTATGCTGCAAAGAAAGGAAGGGCTCAAAAGCAATGGGCAGTACGCCAAGGTAAGTAGACCGAAATCCATCTGCATCTACTACGAATCATCCACCTTGAGATATCTATCCAGAACATCTCGCTGGTATTAAGTTGCGAATCCCACCCAAAGTGTAAACTCGAAGCAACAGGAAACTACATTAAAAGAACTTTGCGTAAAGTAAACAATCCTTGCACCCGCGGGTACAAGCACCGTTGTTTTATCCCTGGTGGCAACAACACATCCCCTAGTCTCATGTTTCTGTCACTCAAGCTAGACATCAAGGGGCTGAACCCACAATCGAGCATAACGCTCTCTCTTGGAGTTGCAAATAAAATACTTGGCCAAAGCAAATACCGCAACGGAGAACATGCAAGAATTTACTCAAGAACAAAATATAAAAGAGAAGAACCAAATATATTACTCATCACAATCTGAACATAGTCTCATAATCCATCAGATCCCAACAAACTCAGCATAGCAACAACAGAAATTACATAGATGTCTCGATCATGTGAGGCAGCTCACGAGGACTCGAAAGTGGAAGCACAAAAGGGGGAGAGATAGATCACATAGCTACTGGTCACGGACCCATGGTCCAAGGGAAACAACTCACGGTACATACGTGAGGCGTCCATGGCTATGGAGGGTCTCCCGGAGGGGGTAGCTTCTCCCGGCAGGGTGCCGGAGCAGCTTCTCCAGGCAGCCCCGATATAGAAACGGTGGCGGCAGCGGAACAGAGGCGAGATCGCGAAAGAGGAGTCCGTATTAGGGGTTTCCACCCCGAGGGGTAAATATAGGCGAAGGGGGCGTCGAGGGGACCCACGAGGCAGTTAGGAGGGACCCTGGCGCGGCCCAGGGTGGGGCCGCGCCACCTGCCTTCCTGGCTGCCTGGTGGTGGCCCCCCTTCCCTCTCTTGGTGATTCCGGAAGCTTCCGTTGCGCTGATGTTTTATATATTTTTCCCGGAATTTTTGGAGCACTTTTAATGGCCGGAAAACCTGAAATACAAAAGCAGCAGAAAACAGAAACTGGCAACTGGGTGCACTGAGTTAATAGGTTAGTCCAAATAGGTTCAAAAGTGTATGAAAGTTCAAGCAAAACATGGCAAAGTCACACAAAACATGCATGGAGCAAGCAGAAATTATAGATACGTTTGGGACGTATCACTTGGCTTTTGTCTAGTTTGTTGCTGGAAATATCTTTAGTTCTCATGTTCATCTTGTTAAGAGAGTTGGTTGTTCCACTGAGTTGTGTCTTGTCTTGAGAGTAGGTAATTGAGGTTGCTATTTAATTTTAGTAGTAACTTGCAATAGTCTTGAGGTATTGATGTGAGTAATGTTTGAACTTTTGGTGTCAAGAGCTCTAGCCTATTAGTGATAGGTGTCGTATTTTGGGCAATTCATGTTTATTTTCAAAACCTACAAAACTAGTTGAGAACTCTAGCTACTAGATGTTTCGCTAATCTGTGGAGGGATCGAATATTAGAGTACACTCACGTACCATGAGTCGAGGATGCGCAAGGATAACCAAACCCCCATACACTCCTCCTCGGGGTACTTGTCTCTTTGTGAACCTCCTTATTAGATTGAGAGTTACCGATAATAAGTGCATGAGTTCTTCGGACTAATGTAGGTATTGAAAGTTGACACTTCCACCTCCTCATATTTGCTAGCCTCTTCCGTACCGTGCATTGCCTTCTTCTCACTCCGAGATTTGGCGTCCACCTTCGCCGTTACATCCAAACCCTTGGCATGATACGCTCTGTCATCATAAACCTCCTTATGTCTTTTCTCAAAACAGCCAGCATACCTACCTATCAAGGCATTTCCATAGCCTTTCCGAGATATATTGCCATGCAACATCCACCTCTTCATGACTTGTTGTTCATGTCAAACATGTTCCTGCTACACTGGCAGATGCATACATTGCATACATCATGATAGCTACATCTTCTTTATGATTTGAATACCTTGTAATGTGTGAAAGATCTTCTATACCCTCTTGTAAATTAGAGTGTTGCCCTTAAGTGAGGAAAAGATCCCAAAGTGGACAAAATAAAAGATCCCAAAGAGGACAAATGAGAGTTAAATAGAAAGAGCGATTGAGGCCACCAAAAAATACAAAAGAAAGAAAAAATAAATAAAAAGAGAGAAAGGGGAAACAGTACTATCCTTTTGAAAGATCCACACTAGTACTCCCTCTTATCCTTGTACTCCATAGAGATGATCATGCATATAGCTAGGTGGGGACCTTCACACTATTGAAGTTGGCTTGCATATTCCAAGGATGAGCCTCCTCAAAAGATCTATAGGTCTTAATGAGCGAGCAAGTTAGATGCACCCCCACTAGTTCCATTGGAGTGCTTTTGCAGCTCGTATGTGCATCTGTTGCATGGCAATCCCTACTCCTCACATCATATCTATCATTTGGCCTTCTCGCCTATGTTTGTCCTCATTGATGTGAGCCTTTATCATCCTTTTTGTCTTCCTCCTCCACCATATTCTCTCTTTGTCATCCTAAGTGTCAACTCTCGTGCTTACGCTCATCCATTGCATGAGTGCTCAATATATGGGAAAGGAGTGGATCAAATTGACTTGTACCTGGCTAGTGGTCTGGGGACGAGTCAAGATAAGATTCCAAAGAAGGCCAAGTGTGAAACTTTAGTAGATTGAGTTCTCAACAAAAATACTTTTTCTTCTCGTATTCCCTATCCCCCTTCTTGCACGCAAACACCATTTGGAGACATTCGAGTCACGGACAGCGAGAGCTCTTGCACCTAATGTTCTTTTGTTACTTGTTTCAATGCTAATATAGACTCTTGCATGTTATGACTTAAATTGAATCCCATACCTTGATTTCATTACTTTTCAAAGTTCTTATATGGTTGCTAGCATGTCACCACAGAAATTATGCCTGTTATCATTTACCTACTCGAGGACGAGCAGGAATTAAGCTTGGGGATGTTGATACGTCTCAAACGTATCGATAATTTCTTCTTGTTCCATGCATGTTTTGTGTGATATTGCTATGATCTAGATACACATGCATACATTTTTTATCATATTTGTACTAACCTACTAACTCAGTGCACCCCAGTGCCAGTTCCTGTTTTCTGCTGTTTTTCTATTTCAGTTTTTCCCCATATAAAAAGTGCTCCAAAAATCCGGGAAAAAACAGATAAAAAATCTGTGTGTCGGAAGCCTCCAGACCCCGAAGGAGGGCCAGGGGGCCACCAACAGGTGCCCAGGCGGCCACCTAGCGCAGCACTAGTGCAAAACAGGTCATTAGAACCGGTTCAGGGGGGCCTTTAGAACCGGTTTTTGATACCGGTTCTAAAGGCTCGGTGCTAAAGGGTAAAGCCTTTAGAACCGGTTCCCCACAAACCGGTTCTAAAACAGCTGCAGCCAGGCCACGTGGTTGCACGGCAGCGCGAGGGCTTGAGCACCTTTAGCAACGGTTTGTAACATAAACCGGTTCTAAAGGTTTCGTGGTTTAAGGGTTTATTTGTTATTTTCTTTTGGGTTTAATAGTTTTGTTTTTGGATTATTAATTAAAGGTTCTCCGCAATCTTATTATTTAATGAAGATGATCAATATATGAATATATCAAGCGGTTCCTGCGTCATACACTTACAAGATGTGTATCTCGGTACATATGCTTCACAACATCTCATACACACAGACAATATAGTCTAAATATATCGATCACATCTCATATATATAGGACAATATATAATTTAACTTCAATAAGAACAAGTACGAAAGCCATTATATCCAACACAAAGATTTTTCCTAGTTTAACTTCGATAACCTAATTTGTTCAGATTCACTACTACTAAATATATATAGGACATAATTCTTCGAATTCACTCCTACTAAATATATAGGACCTAATCAAACACGCGAAGGTAAAAAGAAATAAACCCAAAAAGGGCGTCCATATTCTCCACGATAGAGGATAGAGAACAACCTGTCTCCAGGTTTTGGCTTCTTCTGGACCACTATCTTCAACCATGCTTTGATTTTGATACAACTAATCATGTTGGAAAGGTTCTGTCCAAGGCCATGCACAAACAATTGTAACTTTGCCTTTAAATCCCAGCATCCATTTAGGCGTACCAGTTTGCGGTATCTTCTGTTGAAGAATATACATATTAGTAGCATAGTTAGCAATGAGTATAATTAATAAAATGTCTTTTTGAAGAAGATATAGGCTACTGATAGAGAATGATAAAAATCATACCAGGCTAGGCCATTTAAGCATATAGTCCTCCAACTTAAGGGCAAATGGCACATATGCTCCAAAAGGAAGGCCAGCCCTTAAATAGTTCGCATACGAAGGTACCAATTTAATAACTTCGATAAATGCATGTTGTTCATTCTTACTTATGTCGAAGCCATTGTTATAGAGGGTACAATCAAAAATATCTTATACTTCTTCCGTGGCAAGAACATAAGCTGGCAATTATAAATGAGTTGTCGGACATTTGGAGCAAAGAAAAATAAGTTGTAGAAGTAACAAAATTGTTGTTTAACAAACTCACATGAACATCGAACTGGAATCATGTCGCCTAGTTCCATCGAAATTTTATCATCACGAAAAACATTGGATCCTCGACGGCGGCGTCCAAGATCAAATGCTATTTACATATTATCATGAAATGCATATGTCTTGCATAATGCATCCCATTTTGAACCGCCAAAGAATGTGGCATTTGGTTGATTAAAGATCTGTAACAGCCCAGTTTTCACAAAAGTTAAAAATTTTGTTTTCGGTGTGAATTGTTTGATTGTCTGATTTGTTTGCGGTGTTTGCATCCCCGATTTATCGACCGGCGATTATTTTTCCCCTCTTATCTCGTATCGGACGGAGACCGACCCTTGCCACTCTGACACTCGACCTTTGCAACATCGGGTTTCGCCCGATCACCGTCGCGGAAACCGCACGAGACCAGCCGCAGCCAACGGAACGAAAAACAAGGTTTAATAATTAAACGGGATATTTTCATAACGCGCCGGAAAGTGTTCTCGGAACGGTTCCAGCGCGAGGTGAACACCGCCGGATCGACTCGCTGATCGCGCAGTTTGAAGTTTTACCCGAATCGGAGGTACTGCGGACCCCCGGCGGTCAGAAACGTGAGCACCGCGCACGCGAGAGAAAAACCGGGGATGTTTTTGCAAACTGCCAGCCACCTGGGCTATAAATAGACCACCCCACCACTTAGGGTTTTCCTAAGCCAAACTAGGCAGCCACTAGCCCTCATATCTGGAATTTTAACCCCATTTTCGCACAACCCTAGATCTCAGCTTTTTTGGACCGTTCGATCGCGGGATCGGATGGCTCACAGTGTGCCACATCACCCCTAGCCCATCTCTCTCCCCCACCTCTCCCTTTTGCCCGTGGAGCCGCCGCCGCCCGAGGAGGCAACCGCCGCCGGCCACCTCCCCTCTTCACGCCGCCGACCCCCTCCTCTCCTTCCCCTCTCTCTCTTCCTCCTGCTTCCCTCCTCCCCATCTCATCTCTCCTCACCTCTCTCTCTCCCGTGAGCAGGAACAGCAGGCTTGCCCGCCATGGCCTTGGCTCAGCCAGCCCGAGCTCACGGCGGAGCGCTCGCCGCCGGCTCCTCCCACCGGCCGGGCCCGGTCCCCTCTGGTCGCCTCCACCGCTCCTGCCCCCCCCCCTCACCGTCCCTTTGCCGGTGGCCGGCGCCGCCAGCCGCGAGCCGCTGCGGCCATGCAGGACGACACCGACCGGCGCCCCCGTCCCCAACCACCGTGGCTATGGGCCAACCCAGGCGCCCCAAGGCCAGGTCCAAGACAGGCCCAGCCGCTAGGCCCCCTCCCAGGCCGACTTGGGCCGAGCCCAGTGGGTGAGGCCCATCCCTCTTTTTTTATTTTTCCCCTGTCTTTTCTTTTTCAATTTTTGCTAAGTCCTGTAATTTTACCGCTGTGATCTGTTTTGCGCTTACGATTGCTAGATAACCGTAGTCCGGATCACGTTGCGCCCAAAATGAAAGTTGCTTAGTTTCATGTAATTTGCATTTGAGGTCATCTTGATTGTGTAATTGTGTGCTAAACAGGGCATCAGATCGTTAATTGCAACTGCTGTTGTTAAACTGTCTGAAAACTGTTGCTTGATTGAAACTTCGGACGACGGTTGCTTCGCAACCGAACGTTGGAATTGAGTGATTCCTTTTGCGTTGCCTTAAGCATTGTTTCTACTTCAGTTTCATGCATTCGCATGCCATAATTGCTTGTTGCATCATGATTGTTTCTTGCTCCAAAGTAGCTACCCTGTTGTTAGTGTGCTACTGTTTATATTTTGTTGCAACTTCGGTCGACGAGTGTGTCGCGACCGTTTATCGGAATTGAGTGATTCCAATTGCATATTGTTAAGGATCATGTATAATTTCATTATATGTATTGCATTGTCATGATATGCTTGCTGGTCATATAGTTATTCTGCTCCAAAGTTGCTATGCTGCTGTTGTTGACAGCCACCTCTTATTTTCACTAAGTCTGTTACATTGCGATGCCATGTTGCATGCTTAATATCTTTTGATATATGATGCCTTTTTGCATGATTCTTTTTGCCATGCCTTCCCTGTCATGTCTACTTTAGTTCCATATCATTTGTGAGCATGTCTGCATTGATTATCCTGTTTATGCATTGCTCTAAAGTGTGCGTCGTGATGTTGGCAGATTGTGCCCGTAACTTGTTTTGCTTATATCTTTTTAACCGTAACTCCGTTTGGAGTGGTCTTTATATGTAACTTGATTAGTTTTTCGTGTACTTTGTGTTTGTGCTTTTGTTTGCTGTTGTTAACCAACCTAAAATATGATTTAGGACAGAACAGTACCAAATGTTTTAATCATCGTGCGACACTTAGTGTTATGCCATGTTTAGGTTGTGCCTCACTTAAATTGATTAGCATAGATAGTTTACTTTGTGCTTCACCTCTTGCCATGTTTGTGTGCTATGCCATGCTTGCTTGAGTTGCCATGTTAATAACCGTTGGTTGATCACCTGTAGCTAAAAAACTTGAACCTTTCTAAATGTGTGGTATCGTCGTGTGTGACGAGTACTCCACTTAACCTGTTAGTAACCGCTCTCGACGGTAGGTGCGATGTCTCGTGTTGCCTTCTTGTTGATGCTTGCTCATGTTTGCCTCGTAGTAATAGATGCTTGCTCGTTGATTGCTTTCCAGTGTTTATTGTCTTGTGTGCTTCCGCGGGTACCTCTCGGAGACGATGCGAGCTTGCGATCAACTACACCTTCGGAACCCGACTTATCAACAGGCAAGGACTATACATTACTTATGATCCATTCTATTTCATCAACGGTTTTCATGCTAGTCTAGGTTAGGTTCGATGTTTGATCCTACCACATGTTTACAACCTCTTTCAAACCGATATAGACATGTCCCTTCCCAGCAAACCTTGTACTTCTATGTTACTATTGCTCGTTGCTCAGCCCCTGCTTAGTATGCATGCTTAGGATGCGACGATGTTACCCCCTGTTACTCCTTGGTTTGGGATATCACATTATTATATTGTTGTTGATGATATGATTATTATAAATGTTGACTATATTCGACGAAGGATGGAAGGTCTAGGCTATCCCGCCCCGACGCTTTGTTCCATTCGAGTCACCTAGGATCCGAGTTCCGGGTATTGGTTTTAAGACTGAGCTTGCCTAACTGCGTGTGGGATTTTATGGGGTCCCCTTTTCTTACCTACCTTGCTTCAAACATTTCTAGTGGTGGCCCAAGGTGATTTACCATTTGAAATCGTGTGTGTGCTGGTCAGGTGCCAGTAGTTTTTGAACCAACCCAGACCAGTGAGGACATAGTTCCCTTGCTGGCCCATTATGACCGGCTGAGGACCCGGTTTCCCATGTGTGATTAACCGGCAATCCAAACCTAGAGTCATACGGTAGAGACCAGATCGAGAGCGCGGCCGGCTCCTGAGCTGGATGTCGACTCCCCGGGGGCCACCCGGATTTGCTCGTTGTTAGCTAGAGGGACCTGTCGTTTCGGATCTCTTGGAACTAAATCATAAAATGGTTGCCTGTGACGGGTAGAAACTGAGAGAGATGTGCGTGCGTGCGGAGCCTTGTAATGGGCAGTTGGTACACCCCTGCAGGGTTAAATCTTTTCGAGAAGCCGTGTCCACGGTTATGGACGACTTGAGACCTACTCCTTGTTCATAGACAACAACAACTGAGATAATCTTAATATAACTTGATCAACGTGTGTGTGCCTTGACTGCTTCTTCTTCATCGGGATGCGAAGAGGAGGACAAGGATAGGATAGGTGTTATGATTGCGTAAGTAGTTCATAGCAAGACTTGTTGGAGGCGATTCCTCATCGAATGCTTGGCTTCTTATCTTACTCTCTAGATCGTTAGCCACTTCATAAATGCTAGTGCGGCAAAAACCTCACCACTTACCCCTTCCTTACCGTAAACTACTAGTTGTCCTAGAATGACGAGTTATGAAGTCCTTGCTGGGTCAGATGACCACTACAGTTGGATGCTGAGTACCTTTGTACTCATGATACTACCCCAAACTCTTTTCAGGGTTCTTGAACGACAACAGGTACGGTGATCGGCGTTTCACGTGGAGACTCGACGACGACTAGTTAGGCGGATCCCGGCGGAGGGCCTGGACCCGTGTGGTTATGGGGATCGATGTTTTTCTCTTTGCCACTAGGCATTTGGTTGTAGTCTGTACTCAGAAATGTATCTTCCGCTGTTGTATTGTATTAAGGCAGTTGTATGCCGATTGTATGAGATGTTGTATCCTTGTATCTGTAATTTTGTGATATCATGTTGGAAATCCGGGGCATATGACTTCGTCATATGTCGCGGTGGGACCGATATGTGCTTCATCACCGAATATGGATGGAAACATCTAGATCTGGAACAGTACCGCATAGCGGGCCTTACAACTTGGTATCAGAGCCTTACCGACCGTAGGATCCCTTCTCTGGCCGAAGTCGAGTCTAGAAAAAAACTATTTTGTAGTTACTAAGTTAGTTATCGGAGAGTATACTCCTTACCTTTGCTCTGGTCAGGACAAGTGTTGTAAGTGTTTTATTCTCACCTTGTCCCCTTCAAAATCTAGGGTCTCGAGTGTGTGGAGTTTCGGAACCGTTACAATGCCTTGCTTGCAGCGTATTGTCTCGATTCCGATCTCAGGTTGGGAAATCCCGTAGTGCCTTTAGACTTCCAACTCTGGTGTACATCTGGGTCGTCCTTTGCCATCCCTCCTTTTACCGGTGTTTTCATGACTTGCGTCGAAAAGCACAATCCCTTTGACCAGGTTTGACTGTCATTCCTCCTCTTGACACCGACGGTTTCGTTTTTCCGACGAAGTCGTCTCTCTGCGGAAATTTATCTCAACCGAAGCTCGACGTCGACATGGAGCAGAGTCCCTTGTTGGTGGTGTTGAAGATTGTCGACTCTCTTTTCTCTTCCCCCTCTCCCCCGGATCGTCCTGGATCTCGGGTCGAGATCCCTTGTTGGTGGTGTTGAATTGTAACATCCCAATTTTCACAAAAATTAAAAATTTTGTTTTCGGTGTGAATTGTTTGATTGTCTGATTTGTTTGCGGTGTTTGCATTCCCGATTTATCGATCGCCGATTATTTTCCCCCTCTTATCTCGTATCGGACGGAGACCGACCCTTGCCACCCTGACACTCGACCTTTGCGACACCGGGTTTCGCCCGATCACCGTCGCGAAAACCGCACGAGACCAGCCGCAGCCAACGGAATGAAAAAAACCCGTTTAATAATTAAACGGGATATTTTTATAACGCGCCGGTTCTCGGAACGGTTCCAGTGCGAGGTGAACGCCGCCGGCTCGACTCGCTGATCGCGCAGTTTGAAGTTTTACCCGAATCGGAGGTACTGCGGACCCCCCGGCGGTCAGAAACGTGAGCACCGCGCACGCGAGAGAAAAACCGGGGATGTTTTTGCAAACTGCCAGCCACCTGGGCTATAAATAGACCACCCCACCACTTAGGGTTTTCCTAAGCCAAACTAGGCAGCCACTAGCCCTCAGATCTGGAATTTTAACCCCATTTTCGCACAACCCTAGATCTCAGCTTTTTTGGACCGTTCGATCACGGGATCGGATGGCTCACAGTGTGCCACATCACCCCTAGCCCATCTCTCTCCCCCACCTCTCCCTCCTGCCCGTGGAGCCGCCACCGCCCGAGGAGGCAACCGCCGCCGGCCACCTCCCCTCTCCACGCCGCCGGCCCCCTCCTCTCCTTCCCCTCTCTCTCTTCCTCCTCCTTCCCTCCTCCCCATCTCATCTCTCCTCACCTCTCTGTCTCCCGTGAGAAGGAACAGCAGGCTTGCCCGCCATGGCCTTGGCTCGGCAGCCCGAGCTCACGGCGGAGCGCTCGCCACCGGCTCCTCCCACCGTCCGGGCCCGGTACCCTCCGGTCGCCTCCACCGCTCCTGCCCCCCCCCCCACGCCGTCCCTTCGCCGGTGGCTGGCGCCGCCAGCCGCGAGCCGCTGCGGCCATGCAGGACGACGCCGACCGGCGCCCCCGTCCCCAACCACCGTGGCCTATGGGCCAGCCCAGGCGCCCCAAGGCCAGGTCCAAGACAGGCCCAGCCGCCAGGCCCCCTCCCAGGCCGACTTGGGCCGAGCCCAGTGGGTGAGGCCCATCCCTCTTTTTTTATTTTTTTCCCCTGTCTTTTCTTTTTCAATTTTTGCTAAGTCCTGTAATTTTACTGTTTTGATCTGTTTTGCGCTTACGATTGCTAGATAACCGTAGCCCGGATCACGTTGCGCCCAAAATGAAAGTTGCTTAGTTTCATGTAATTTGCATTTGAGGTCATCTTGATTGTGTAATTGTGTGCTAAACAGGGCATCAGATCGTTAATTGCAACTGCTGCTGTTAAACTGTCTGAAAACTGTTGCTTGATTGAAACTTCGGACGACGGTTGCTCCGCAACCGAACGTCGGAATTGAGTGATTCCTTTTGCGTTGCGTTAAGCATTGTTTCTACTTCAGTTTCATGCATTCGCATGCCATAATTTCTTGCTGCATCATGATTGTTTCTTGATCCAAAGTAGCTACCCTGTTGTTAGTGTGCTACTGTTTATATTTTGTTGCAACTTCGGTCGACGAGTGTGTCGCGACCGTTTATCGGAATTGAGTGATTCCAATTGCATATTGTTAAGGATCATGTCTAATTTCATTATATGTATTGCATTGTCATGATATGCTTGCTGGTCATATAGTTATTCTGCTCCAAAGTTGCTATGCTGCTGTTGTTGACAGCCACCTCTGATTTTCATTAAGTCTGTTACTTTGCGATGCCATGTTGCATGCTTAATATCTTTTGATCTATGATGCCTTTTGCATGATTCTTTTTTCCATGCCTTCCCTGTCATGTCTACTTTAGTTCCATATCATTTGTGAACATGTCTGCATTGATTATCCTGTTTATGCATTGCTCTAAAGTGTGCTTCGTGATGTTGGCAGATTGTGCCCGTAACTTGTTTTGCTTATATCTTTTTAACCGTAACTCCGTTTGGAGTGTTCTTTATATGTAACTTGATTAGTTTTTCGTGTACTTTGTGTTTATGCTTTTTTTTGCTGTTGTTAACCAACCTAAAATATGGTTTAGGACAGAACAGTACCAAATGTTTTAATCATCGTGCAGCACTTAGTGTTATGCCATGTTTAGGTTGTGCCTCACTTAAATTGATTAGCATAGATAGTTTACTTTGTGCTTCACCTCTTGCCATGTTTGTGTGCTATGCCATGCTTGCTTGAGTTGCCATGTTAATAACCGTTGGTTGATCACCTGTAGCTAAAAAACTTGAACCTTTCTAAATGTGTGGTATCGTCGTGTGTGACGAGTACTCCACTTAACCTGTTTGTAACCGCTCTCGACGGTAGGTGCGATGTCTCGTGTTGCCTTCTTGTTGATGCTTGCTCGTGTTTGCCTCGTAGTCATAGATGCTTGCTCGTTGATTGCTTTCCAGTGTTTATCGTCTTGTGTGCTTCTGCGGGTACCTCTCGGAGACGATGCGAGCTTGCGATCAACTATACCTTCGGAACCCGACTTATCAACAGGCAAGGACTATACATTACTTATGATCCATTATATTTCAACTAGCGGTTTGCATGCTAGTCTAGGTTAGGTTCGATGTTTGATCCTACCACATGTTTACAGCCTCTTTCAAACCGATACAGCCATGTCCCTTCCCAGCAAACCTTGTACTGCTATGTTACTATTGCTCGTTGCTCAGCCCCTGCTTAGTATGCATGCTTAGGATGCGACGATGTTACCCCCTGTTACTCCTTGGTTTGAGATATCACATTATTATATTGTTGTTGATGATATGATTATTATAAATGTTGACTATATTCGACGAAGGATGGAAGGTCTAGGCTATCCCGCCCCGACGCTTTGTTCCATTCGAGTCACCTAGGATCCGAGTTCCGGGTATTGGTTTTAAGACTGAGCGTGCTTAACCGCGTGTGGGATTTTATGGGGTCCCCTTTTCTTACCTACCTAGCTTCAAACATTTCTAGTGGTGGCGCAAGCTGATTTACCATTTGAAACCGTGTGTGTGCTGGTCAGCTGCCAGTAGTTTTTGAACCAACCCAGACCAGTGAGGACATAGTTCCCTTGCTGGCCCATTATGACCGGCTGAGGACCCGGTTTCCCATGTGTGATTAACCGGCAATCCAAACCTGGAGTCATACGGTAGAGACCAGATCGAGAGCGTGGCCGGCTCCTGAGCTGGATGTCGACTCCCCGGGGGCCACCCGGATTTGTTCGTTGTTAGCTAGAGGGACCTGTCGTTTCGGATCTCTTGGAACTAAATCATAAAATGTTTGCCTGTGATGGGTAGCAACTGAGAGAGATGTGCGTGCGTGCGGAGCCTTGTAATGGGAAGTTGGTACACCCCTGCAGGGTTAAATCTTTTCGAGAAGCCGTGTCCACGGTTATGGACGACTTGAGACCTACTCCTTGTTCATAGACAACAACAACTGAGATAATCTTAATATAACTTGATCAACGTGTGTGTGCCTTGACTGCTTCTTCTTCGTCGGGATGCAAAGAGGAGGACAAGGATAGGATAGGTGTTATGATTGCGTAAGTACTTGATAGCAAGACTTGTTGGAGGCGATTCCTCATCGAATGCTTGGCTTCTTATCTTACTCTCTAGATCGTTAGCCACTTCATAAATGCTAGTGCGGCAAAAACCTCACCACTTACCCCTTCCTTACCATAAACTACTAGTTTTCCTAGAATGATGAGTGATGAAGTCCTTGCTGGGTCAGATGACCACTACAGTTGGATGCTGAGTACCTCTGTACTCATGATACTACCCCCAAACTCTTTTCAGGGTTCTTGACTGACAACAGGTACGGTGATCGGCGTTTCACGTGGAGACTCGACGACGACTAGTTAGGCGGATCCCGGCGGAGGTCCTGGACCCGTGTGGTTATGGGGATCGATGTTTTTCTCTTTGCCACTAGGCATTTGGTTGTAGTCTGTACTCAGACATGTATCTTCCGCCGTTGTATTGTATTAAGGCAGTTGTATGCCGATTGTATGAGATGTTGTATCCTTGTATCTGTAATGTTGTGATATCATGTTGGAAATCCGGGGCATATGACTTCGTCATATGTCGCGGTGGGACCGATATGTGCTTCGTCCCCGGATCTGGATGGAAACATCTAGATCTGGAACGGTACCGCATATCGGGCTTTACAAGATCTTAACCTTAAGAACGAAATGTTTCGTCTTAATGTTAACTTCTTTACTAATAGTTTCATCGAAATCTTGAATATTGATCTTGTCACAAACGTGGCATCTTGCAAAGCAAGGGATGCACTAGTTGAATTAGAAAAAAAATGATACGTTATAAACATAAACTTAAGTCATGCATGCATGCACCATAACAAGAACATGTCGTGCAAGTTACATACCGTAACATTTTGGAACCAGGACCTAAGCGTGATGAATAAGTATGTGTCTGCTTCATCAAACACGGGATCGTTGCATCGACCCGAGTCGTCTTGACAAATCTCGCACTTGGGATGAGACATACTATGTGTTCATAATTATAAAATTAATTCAAAGTAATAAAAATATAATGAAAATTATAAAAATATAACATGGGAAATAATACAAATTGTGCCTCATTGGTAACAAAATAGGTCAAGAATGTTTGTTCTATCAATTTTTGGTTTAACAAAAAAAATCCTCCACTTTCTTTTTACTTGTGTTCTCTGAAAACATACAAACTTGTGGAACCCTAATTTACACTATAGCTTGCACCATCAAATTCTCTCTAAAGCCACGACCAATTTCACTTCAAAGAACAAAGCACCATCTAACTATCTCTCTGTTTTGGCAATATGCAAAATAATCCTAGCAATTTCAACAATTTCAACACCAATAATCCTAGAAATAATCAACACCAACTTCACTTCAAAAAATCACATGGCGGCATAGATTATTGCACACAACCTATCAATTGCACATGGCAATCATAGAATTCCTGAGCAGAATATGAACATAGAGGAGGAGGGGAGGGTGGAGTGGGAGGGGTCACTGGACGCGCTAGACGGCGGCGATGGCTTGAACGGCGGGGGCGGGGGCGGCTTGAAAGGTGCGGGCAGGGGCGGCTCCGGTGGCAGCCGTCGGCGAGGAGAGTGGGCGCCTCCTGGCGGCATGGACGGAGACGGCGACGGCGAGGCAGCGCAGCAGCCTGACGGCGTGGTTCAATCTGAAGCGGTGGGCGGAACTGACGCTAAGTGCTGGTATATATATAGCATGGACTTTTAGCACCGGTTTGTAGCAGCAACCGGTGCTAATGGACCTTTAGAACCGGTTTCAGCCACAAACCGGTTCTAAAGGTCACCAATTTCATCCATTTTTCGGCCAAAAATACGTGTGGGAAGGGGAGGGACCTTTAGCAGCGGTTCGTGGTTGAAATCGGTTCTAAAAATTTATTTTTTAGTACCACCTCGCTAACCGAAGATGAGTTCGACCGGTTTATAAGCACGGGTGAGTGTGGACTTATCATAGCATAACAAGTTTAATAAAGGTTGTCCACGAGTGATTCATCTATACGCTGTATACTGTAAAGGCAATTTCTGTTGAACCTTGATTGGTCGGCAAATTTCTAGATTTGCCAACCAATTAGGGCTTAACTGAAATTGTCCTTTATGGTGTACAGGGTGTGGAGTAATCTTCCGTTGACATCCTATAATCAAATTGCTATACTTTTTTTCCATTTGCTATTTTTATATTTGTTTTTATATTTTGACTAGCTATTAGAATAGTTGGAGTTTTTATATTTGCTATACTTTATATTTTGACAACAGATTTATATTTGTTTTTTATATTTTGACTAGCTATTAGAATAGTTGGAGTTTTTTAATAAATCTTTTTATTTTAGGTTAAAACATAATTATAAATATTCTGTTACTGGCAGTGGTTTTCAAATTTAAATAGTTTCAAGTTGAATTCTTTTGAAATACTAGTTTGTGAAATATTTTAAAATAGTCAAAAAATCATTAAATGCATGAAACATAGCAAATGAAGTCAGAAAGGGTTGAAATTTTAGTATGTGTCTTTGAATGGTGCATATTGAATGCAAAAAAAGTCTTGAGTTGAAATAAGTTTAGAAAAATGAAATGTCTTTGTAACAGATGAGTTTTCGTTTGAAACCCTTATACTTTGAAAGAGATGGTCCAGTTTGTACACGAAGTGCATCCAGTTTTTGCCGTAATCCTCTCAACTTTTGCACACATGTTATGTGGGTCAAATGATGATACCTTTCCAAGTTTCAACCTTTTCTGAGTTCAGTTGTAGTGCTTTCCAAATTCAAGGTCATTTAGCTCAAAATAAATCATTAAATGCATGAAAAATAGCAAATGAAGTCAGAAAGGCTTGAAATTTTAGTATGTGGCTTTGAATGGTGCATATTGAATGCAAAAAAAGTCTTGAGTTGAAATAAGTTTAGAAAAATGAAATGTCTTTGTAACAGATGAGTTTTCGTTTGAAACCCTTATACTTTGAAAGAGATGGTCCAGTTTGTACACGAAGTGCATCCAGTTTTTGTCGTAATCCTCTCAACTTTTGCACACATGTTATGTGGGTCAAATGATGATACCTTGCCAAGTTTCAACCTTTTCTGAGTTCAGTTGTAGTGCTTTCCAAATTCAAGGTCATTTAGCTCAAAATAAATCATTAAATGCATGAAAAATAGCAAATGAAGTTAGAAAGGGTTGAAATTTTAGTATGTGGCTTTGAATGGTGCATATTTAATGCAAAAAAAGTCTTGAGTTGAAATAAGTTTAGAAAAATGAAATGTCTTTGTAACAGATGAGTTTTCGTTTGAAACCCTTGTACTTTGAAAGAGATGGTCCAGTTTGTACACGAAGTGCATCCAGTTTTTGCTGTAATCCTCTCAACTTTTGCACACATGTTATGTGGGTCAAATGATGATACCTTGCCAAGTTTCAACCTTTTCTGAGTTCAGTTGTAGTGCTTTCCAAATTCAAGGTCATTTAGCTCAAAATAAATCATTAAATGCATGAAAAATAGCAAATGAAGTCAGAAAGGGTTGAAATTTTAGTATGTGGATTTGAATGGTGCATATTGAATGCAAAAAAAAGTCTTGAGTTGAAATAAGTTTAGAAAAATGAAATGTCTTTGTAACAGATGAGTTTTCGTTTGAAACCCTTATACTTTGAAAGAGATGGTCCAGTTTGTACACGAAGTGCATCCAGTTTTTGCCGTAATCCTCTCAACTTTTGCACACATGTTATGTGGGTCAAATGATGATACGTTGCCAAGTTTCAACCTTTTCTGGGTTCAGTTGTAGTGCTTTCCAAATTCAAGGTCATTTAGCTCAAAATAAATCATTAAATGCATGAAAAATAGAAAATGAAGTCGGAAAGGGTTGAAATTTTAGTATGTGGATTTGAATGGTGCATGTTGAATGCAAAAAAAGTCTTGAGTTGAAATAAGTTTAGAAAAATGAAATGTCTTTGTAACAGATGAGTTTTCGTTTGAAACCCTTATACTTTGAAAGAGATGGTCCAGTTTGTACACGAAGTGCATCCAGTTTTTGCCGTAATCCTCTCAACTTTTGCACACATGTTATGTGGGTCAAATGATGATACCTTGCCAAGTTTCAACCTTTTCTGAGTTCAGTTGTAGTGCTTTCCAAATTCAAGGTCATTTAGCTCAAAATAAATCATTAAATGCATGAAAAATAGCAAATGAAGTGAGAAAGGGTTGAAATTTTAGTATGTGGCTTTGAATGGAGCATATTGAATGCAAAAAAAGTCTTGAGTTGAAATAAGTTTAGAAAAATGAAATGTCTTTGTAACAGATGAGTTATTGTTTGAAACCCTTATACTTTGAAAGAGATGGTCCAGTTTGTACACGAAGTGCATCCAGTTTTTGCCGTAATCCTCTCAACTTTTGCACACATGTTATATGGGTCAAATGATGATACCTTGCCTAGTTTCAAACTTTTCTGGGGGCATATGTCCTGGTTCCAGCCAAGAACCGGGACCAATGCACCTCGCTCCTGGCCCACAAGCATTAGTTTCGGTTTGTGGCTCGACCCGGGACTAAAGTCACGCCCACAAGCATTAGTCCAATTTCAGGGTCATTTAGCTCAAATTAAATCATTAAATGCATGAAAAAGAGCAAATGGTGGCGGCGACGCGGAAAACTTAAAACATTCAACAAACTTAACATCTCAAACCTAGAACATAAAAAAACTACTCCTCCTCGTCGTCGGAGAAATTGTCTTCGGTGTCGGACCTGATGTCATCCTCCAGCGCTATCCAGCGGGGGTCACCGAGGGGCCAGTTGGCGGAGCCTCTCGTCAGTTCCTCCTCCGCCATCGCCTTGGCCGCCCGCCGCTCCTCCCGCCATTCATGACGCTCCTGTCGACGCTCCGCGCTCTCGGCCGCCAGCCTCGTCCAGTGTTCCGCCTCCTCCGAGGCTTCACGGGGATGGCTCGTGTACCAATCCTGCACAACACGCTGGTCCTGCTCCGAGGTGAGGCCGATCACCGCTCGTCAACGATGGAGGCGGTGGTCCTCTTCAGTGAGGAGGAGCGGCGGATCTGCTATGTCCTCCGCCTCTTCCAAGCTGCGACAGTGGCGGTTATTCATCTCCGCGCGCGGGCGGCCGAGTCTCCACGCCGCAACGTCGTACGCGCGGGCGGCTAAATATGCATGCCAGAACCTGCCGAGACACACACGCTCGTTGTTGGCGCAAGTGATCACCGCCATGAATGTGTCGTCCGAGCGCTCGCGGACGCCGTGGTAGCTTGGTCGGCGGCGGCGAGGCGGCATGGTGGCGGTGGCGCGGAAGGGGAAAGAGTGCACGAGAAAAGAACTAGTGGCGACTGGCGTTGCGTGGAGTCCTCTTCCAAGCGCTTTTAACCGTACACGATTTTGAATCCAACCAAATCAGGAAGAAGCACACGGATCGCGTGTTTCTTTCAAGCGCTTGTGAGTCGTTGGATCAGGATTCTTAGCCGTTGGATCCAACTAATCAGGAAGAAGCACACGGATCGCGTGTTTCTTTCAAATGAAGTCAGAAAGGTCTTTAGCACCGGTTTCAACCACAAACCGGTACTTCAAGCGCTTTGTTTCTTTCAGCTCACCTCGACCAATCAGGAAGAAGCACACGGATCGTGTTTTTCTTTCAAGCGCTTTGTGATCGTTGGATCAGGCTTGTCAGCCGTTGGATCGGGCTTGTCGTTGCCTATATATAGCCCACCTCTCGGACATGTTCGACACTCATTTCATCAGCCGAATACAAATCATTCGGATTCACCTGGTTGCGGTCTGACGGTGCTTTTGATATGTGGGCACTCACGAGAGCCACACCGTCGGACTGTAACCAGGCGAAACCGTGTATTTTGTTGATCTTATATATATCTAGTTAGAAATCTTTCACTTCATCGACCAAATACAAACCATTCGGATTCGCCTGCATACGTTCGGCGGTGCATTTGATATGCTTGCACTCTAGAGCCACCGTCGGGTTGTATGCAGGCGAAATCGTATGTTTTGTTGATCTTACATATATCTAGCTAGAAATCTTTCACTTCATATCGACCAAATACAAATCATTTAGATTCTCTGCATACGTCCGATGGTGCATTTGAGAGGAACTTTATTTGATTGAAAAAAAAGTATAGCAATTTCATTATAGGATGTCAACGGAAGATTACTCCACACCCTGTACACCATAAAGGACAATTTCAGTTAAGCCCTGATTGGTTGGCAAATCTAGAAATCTGCCGACCAATCAAGGTTCAACAGAAATTGCCTTTACAGTATACAGCGTATAGATGAATCACTCGTGGACAACCTTTATTAAACTTGCTATGCTACGATAAGTCCACACTGAACCGTGCTCAGAAGGCAGTTTCATTAATATTTCGCAAATGACTGCCTGGAAGCACAATGATGGAATCTTTTAACAAGGCTCGTGATAATGCTGGAAGTAGTGCTCAGAAGAGTTTGTCCGAGAGCAACAATTTGAAACCCTAAAATTGTTGAGAGGGCTACGACAAAAACTAAAATAAAAAAGTATAGCAATTTCATTATAGGATGTCAATGGAAGATTACTCCACACCCTGTACACCGTAAAGGCAATTTTCGGTTAGCCCCTGATTAGTGGGCAAATCTAGCTACTCTGCAGACAAGAGAGCTCCAGCTGAAATGCCCGTATTAGATTTCGCAATCTCATACGGGGTTTCAGCTGGACCCCGCCTCGTCAGCAAATCTAGCAAATCTGCCCACCAATCAAGGTTCAACCGAAATTTCAACTACAGTATACAGGATATAGTTAAATCCATCATGGACAACCTTTATTGAAATTGTTATGCTATGATAAGTCCACTCTAACCTGTGCTTATAAACCGGTCGAACTCCTCTTCGGTTAGCGAGGTGGTACTAAACTTAGTGAACCTTTAGACGCGGTTCTAGGTACCAACCGGTTCTAATGCTGCTAGGTGGCTCGCATGCCGAACGGCAACCTTCCACCACATCTTTAGAACCGGTTGGTAGTACAAACCAGTTCTAAAGGGGCGCTGGCAGGGCACCGCTGGGTTGGGTCCCCACCACACGAACCAGTTCTAAAGCCCGGAGCCACGAACCGGTTCTATTGGGCCAGTAGAACCGGGTCGTGTTCAAACCATGACCTTTGCTCATATCCAAAGGCATGTTTTGTACTAGTGCAGCCAGGGGCCTGGCCGCGCCAGGGGGCGCCTGGACCCCTGGCTGCCGCCTTCGCCTATTTATTCTCCGCCATGGGAAACTTCTGAAGACATAACCCTATTTCGCAATCACGCCTCTGTTCCGCTGCCGCCGTGCTTCCAAGATCGGGAGCACCGTCAGGACCCTTCCCGGCACCCAGCCGGAGGGAGGATCGACCTCCGGGAGCTTCTCCTCCACCATGGACGCTTCCCGAATGTGCCGTGAGTAGTCTACCTTGGACCATGGGTCCGTGATCAATAGCTATGTGATGTTCTCCTCCCCTCTTTGTTCTTCATGGTTTAGACCTCGTGAGCTGCCCTACATGATCGAGGCACATATGTAATTCTTCTGTTGTTGCTATGCTGAGTTTGATGGGATCTAATGGATTATAAGATTATGTTCAGATCGTGATAGAGTAATATATTTGGTTTTTATCTCTTATATATTTGTTCCTAAGTAATTCTTTCATGTTCTCCGTTGTTGTTTATTGCTTTGGCCAAGTAGTAGGTAGTGACTTCAAGAGGGAACGTTATGCTCGATTGTGGGTACATGCCCCCTAATGACACGCTTGAGTGACAAAAAACATGAGTCTAGGGGATGTGTTGTGGCCACAAGGGGGAAAACAACGGTGCTCGTAACCGCGGTTGCAAGGATTGTTTACTTTACGCAAAGTTATTTTTAATGCAGTTGTCTGTTGCTTTGGGTTTACACTTTGGGTGGGGCTCGCAACTTAATACCAGCGAGATGTTCTGGATAGATATCTCAAGGTGGATGATTAGTAGTAGATGCAGATGGATTTTGGTCTACTTATTTTGGCGTACTTCCCATACTTATGAGCCTCTTCCTTTCTTTTGTAGCATAGTTAGCATTGCGGTGTGTTTATAATCCTGTCAATTGCCCATCTGTAATTTGTTTACCTCGCATAACAGTCTTATCGTCTTTTGGGAGAGAGACATCACTAGTGAACATCACGGGACCCCGGTCCATATTCTCATCACTGTTTACAAGCTCATTTATTTTTCCGTATTTACTTTCAGTTGCTATCATTATCATTATCTTGTGTTTTTTATCCTTTGTAAACAACAAGACCGGAGATATTGACAACCTATCTGAACTTCGTTGGGAGCAAAGTTAATTGTGTTGTGTGGAGGTCCGCGTCAGGTGCGCCGCTGGCACCTACTTATCATCGCCGGAGTCCTACGGGAGACAAACCCTATCCTCTACATAGGGGAAATTTGCTACTATCCTACATCTCACCTTCCACTTGGGGTAACCAACAAAGGGCGAGAAGCCATTACCACTTCCACGCCATCAATATGACATGACAATTCTTACTCATAGGAGGACCGGGGAGAGCTGCGGTGATGCTCAGTGGACGCCGATCAGATATCTAGCGCTGGTGGGGGGGAGGGGTGTGCGACACGGCAGTCCCCTAGGTTACGAATGCGTCGAGGAGATCCTTCGACACATCTCAATGCTTGGCGGTAGGAGAGGGGACATGGATCGAGGGGAGAGTTTGTTGACGGTGTGGTGCTGCTCTGGCAGCGATTGTTTTTGTGCTCATGGAAATTTCTATTAATAGGACATGACAATTTCTATTCATAGGACATGGCAATTCTAATATATAGGACATGACAATTCTAAGTCATAGGACATGGCAATTTCTATTCATAGGACATGGCAATTTATATTCATAGGACATGGCAATTTCTATTCATAGGACATGGCAATTCTTATTCATAAGACTAGCGTCTACAACTTCAAGTTGCCACCCTCACATAACTAAACTTGCCATAAAAAATATCAGTGATTGCCATGTTTCGTGTCACACATATGGTAGTTATCAGCATTGCCATAAAAACGTGCCACACGTGTGGGCGGAAAGATGGCAAGCCCACACGCTTTGGTGGCAACTTTAGCACATGTGAGATGGCAACTTCGCTAAATACATGAAGATTTTGGCTAATAATTGCCATCTATGTACACCTAAATGTAGCATCTAAAAAACGTGTTGGCGGAAGTGCCTCCGATATACGACAATTTTATTCATGGGGCATGACAATTCTTATTCATAGGACATGACAATTCTTATTCGTAGGACTAGCATCTACAACTTGAAGTTGCCACCCTTACATAACTAAACTTGCCATAAAAAACATCAGGGATTGCCATGTACTCGTGTCACACATGTGGTGGTTATCAGCATTCCAAGTTTTTTCTATCTACCAATGACAAACTATTTCTTTTTTGTGTTGATGGCAAATTTAACATATCTTTCGCCATGGCAATTTAAGATGTGTTTTTGCCATGGAAAAATAAACATGTGTTTACCCAAGGTAAGTTTATAAAGTTTTATTTTATGAATTACGACAAATTTACATAGAACGTTGAAGAAAAAATGCAAAAAACGTAGTTGAAGCAAATGATGGTAATTTTAGTGCAAACAACATGGCAATTTAAGTGCAATAGACATGACAATTTTTAACCCGAAAAAAAAGTTGTCGAAACATATCGATATGGGATCTAGTTTCGAAGATCTTGTTGCGACGAATTTAATGATGAAAACGGAAATTTATTTAGAATTTTTATTTAAAAGATAAAACTTTTTAAAAACAGAAAAACAAAAAAGCTGACACTAAATGTAACTCCTTTTAGTGTTAGTGTTTGGGCGTTCAGGCCACACCTGCAGGCCCGAACGTTCGGCATTTATTGTCGTCCTTAGATTAAGCGAAGGGATAGAACCGGCTAGCAGTGTGGGCCCTAGTCCTCACGTGACATGTACAAAAATTCCCACACATCGCTGCGAATAATATCTGACCGTTCAGCTCGACACTAATTATATTTTCCTTTTAACAAACTATATATATATATATATATATATATATATATATATATATATATATATATATATATCCAAAGAACAGCACCTAAAAACAATAACTACATGTTAAACCTAAAGGTCGTACGTGTCCAAACTTGGCCAGTCAGGTTTCGTCACTTGTGTATGATACATCATACACCCATTTTGGAAGAAAAGTATATAGTTTGTTACGTCCTAGTACGAATCTAGTGAGGTCTCCACCACCTGTCCCTGCCACCAAGATGGGTTTTAGTTTCTTACTCGCTAAGATTTTGCATCATCTGAAAGCTTAAAAGCCCCAAGAGGAGGAAAAGGGGAGAGGAAAAAATGGATCAGAGGAGTGCAAAATGAAGCAGTGCATCGCTTGATCATCAGACCACCGAGAGCAGACGTCTGTCATCAATAATTCATGTTCTAGTAGAGGTAATGGCGGGAGACAAGAGTTTAATCATGGATCCCCATCCAAATTTTTCTGGGCTGCCGCAAACTGTTCTCTACTTCTGTTCATTAAACCCATTGCTCTCACTCTTTCCGCCAACTGGTTTATGTCAGGGACTGAGAGCATCTTCAAAAGCTCAGCTGTTTTATTTTGGGCAACAAAGATGTATTGGAGAAAATTTTAAGGCACAAAAACGTGTTGTTTTTTTAGGCACGAAAACAGTCACCTCTAATGGTTGTCTTAAAATCGGCAGCTACACAATGTTTTTTTCTTTTGGATTTTTTTTTAAAATAATACATTATTTTTAGTCAATTACAAAAATAATACACGTTTTTTAAAATTTACATAAATAATCCTAGGCCAATTGGGCCCAGTAGGCCAGGCCCAGGGGCCTGGCCGACTGGACTCTTTTCCCTAACTGTCGGCCGCTCGCGCCATGCACAGTCGGCCGCGCCCAGGGCGACTGCCCAGCCTAGGCCGACTGGCCGGCCACCTTTTCTCAAGCTTTTTTTTGGAAAAAATAATACATTTAATTAAAAAATTGCAGAAATAATTAAACATTTATAAATAATGCAAGTATTAAAAAATTGCACCATATAGAAATAATACAAATATTAAAAAAACTGCACCATTTTGAAATAATAAAAAAATTAATTGTTTTGCTCCATTTTGAAATAATACATTTATAAATAAAATTTGCAGAAATATTTTCTTAATAATTGTATTATTTCTCAATGGTGCATTATTTCTGCAAATTTTATCTTTTTCTGTACACCACATATGAAATCATAATGTTATAATAGATATGTATTATGTGTGTGTATGTTTGTTCACAAAAATTTCTGAATTTTTTGGAATACATACAGTTTATATTTTAAAATTAGTTGCTTTTTCTCAAATTGTTAGTTAAAATGTTAACATACTCTAAAACAATTGTTAATGTACTTCATAAAATGTTGATAGCATTAAAATATGTAAGTAAATTAAAAACATGTTTACATGTTTCTAAAAAATGCCAGTGACATTTACAAAAATTTACACGGTGGCAAAAATTATACTGCAGTTTTAAAAATGTTTATAGCATTAAAAAATATGTTTGTTAAAAAAGTACGTGGTATATTAAATTTTTTAATCATGTATTTTAAAATGTTAGAATTATATATAAATACTGTATTTGATGTATACGATAAATGTATGAAATCTGCAAAGAAAGTAGACATTAAACATAAACTGAAAAAAATGCTGATCACACACTTAAAAATATTGAATGTGGATGAAAAATATTACTAATATATACATAAATATTTTTAATAATTGTATTATTTTTAAATGGTGCATTATTTCTGCAAATTTTATTTGTGAATTTATTATTTAAAAATATTACAAATGTATAAATAAATATATTTTTATTATTTCAAAATGGTGCATTTTTCTTTAATATTTGTATTATTTCAAAATGGTGCAATTGTTTTAATAATTGTAATTTTTCTAAATGGTGCAGTTTTTTTAATAATTATATTATTTCTAAATGGTGCAATTTTTTTAATACTTGCATTATTTTTAAATGTTGCATTATTTCTGCAATTTGTTTATTAAATGTATTATTTTTTAAAAAAAAAAACTTGGGAAAAGGTGGCTGGCCAGTCGGCCTAGTCTGGACCGAGTGGGCCAGACGGCCTGGGCGGGGCCGACTGCATGGCGCCAGCGGCCGACAGCTAGGGAAAGAGTCCGGTCGGCCTGGGCCTGGCCGACTGGGCCCAATCGTCCTAGGCCTGGCCGACGGTGTATTATTTCTGAATTTTTTTAGAAACGTGTATTATTTTTGTAATTTACTAAAAAAAGGTATTATTTAAAAAAAATCTGTTTTTTGTTTAAAAACTACAATCTTGGATTCAAACTAGAACATTCCAACTAAACTACTATCAATATATTAAAAATATTAAAACTAAACTACTCTAGTTAAACAAATATTCGTCCGCGATCTCTTCCACAATTTTATCCCAATTAGTTGACCCTGCCTCGTCGTCGATTTTGAATGCCATCGACGGTGACCCTGCCTCGTCGTCGTGCTTTTCCTTCTAGCTTCTCGAGTTGTCATGCGCGCTTCCACTCCCACTCATGTTGTGTTACAGGCACTCCGGATGTTTCCGCTCAAGCCTCCATCCTTTTCTCGTCAATCTCCCGAGGTTTGTTCCGCTCGTCGAAGATGAACATTGTCATCCTCTACGCCGGTGGAGACATAATGGTCACTAAGGCCCGACGTGCTCCGCCTCTTGTTGGGACTGAGTATTGTGGAAGTTGAGCTTGTGCTGGAATAGTCTGAGCCACCACAAGGAGATATAGTATGTATGCGTGGCTTCATGGTCCGATTCATAGGTACCGAGAGAATACCGTCGGCCGTACAACCTTGAATGCTGTAAGGCCCGATATACGGTACTGTTTCAGATCTAGATGTTTCCATCCAGATCCGGAGACGAAGCACATATCGGTCCCACCGCGACATATGACAATGCCATATGCCCCGGATTTCCAACATGATATCATAACATTACAGTTACATGGATACAACATCTCATAAAGTCGGTATACAACTGCCTTAAATACAATGCATCAACGGAAGATACATGTCTGAGTACAGACTACAATCAAATGCCTAGCGGCAAAGGTAAAACACACCATTCCCGTAACCACATGGGTCCATGCTCTTCGCTGGGATCCACCTAACTAGTCGTCATCGAGTCTCCGCGAAGGCGTACAGAAGAAGGGTCGAGGTAGATAATCAACTGCAGCGGCCGATCAGGCAAAACATAAAAGGGAAAAGGAAAGGAAAGGGTGAGAATATATCAAAGTCTTATAACTAACTTCTCATGGGTAAGATGGGGGTAGTGGTGAGGTTGGAGATTGATGTTACGAGAGTTTACTTCTCGCCCCTCGTTGGTTAACCCAAAATGGAAGGTGATATGTAGCGTAGCGGCAAATTTCCCTTAGCGAAGATGCGAAGGTTGAATGTCGAACCAATAGGACTCCAACAAATACAAGAAGGTGGTGAAGTGAACAATGGAGCCGTTTACAACCGAGGTTGCTAACTTCACCTGGACCTACACACACAGCAAATAACTTTGCTTCCCAATGAGTACAGAGGAGTTGTCAATTCCTCCGGCCTTGTTGTTTACAAAGGATAAAACGCACGGGATAATAATGATAGTGATAGCAACGAAAAAGTAAATAAAGCAGTAAATTGATAGCGGGTGTAAACAGTATTGGAAAAGACGATAAAATATCCATGCGAGGTAAACAAATTACAGCTGGGCAATTGACAGGATTATGTGCGCAAACCAATGCTAACTATGCTACAAAGAAAGGAAGAGGCTCAAAAGCATGGGCAGTATGCCAAGACAAGTAGACCGAAATCCATCTGCATCTACCTACTAATCATCCACCTTGAGATATCTATCCAGAACATCTCGCTGGTATTAAGTTGTGAATCCCACCCAAAGTGTAAACTCAAAGCAACGGACAACTGCATTAAAGAACTTTGCGTAAAGTAAACAATCCTTGCACCCGCAAGTACAAGCACCGTTGTTTTCTCCCTTGTGGCAACAACACATCCCCTAGACTCATGTTTCTGTCACTCAAGCTAGTCATCGGGGGGCATGAACCCACAATCATGCATAACGCTCCCTCTTGTAGTCACTACCTACTACTTGGCCAAAGCAATAAACAGCAACGGACAACATGCAAGAATTACTCTAGAACATAAATATAAAAGAGGGGAATCAAATATAAAACTCAAACACAATCTGAACATAATCTCATAATCCATCGGATTCCAGCAAACTCAGCATAGCAACAACAGAAATTTTACATATGTGCCTCGATCATGTAGGGCATCTCACGAGGTCTAATCCATGAAGAACAAAGAGGGGATGAGAACACCACATAGCTACTGATCATAGACCCATGGTCCAAGGTGGACTACTCACGGTTCATCCGGGAAGCATCCATGGTGGTGGAGAAGCTCCCGGAGGTGGTTCCTCCCTACGGCAGGGTGCCGGGCAGAGGTCTTCTGGTGCTCCCGATCTTGGAAGCGCGGCGGCGGCGAAACAGAGGAGAGATCGCGAAAAAGGGTTCCCGTCACGTGAAAAATATAAAGAACACACACAGCAAAGATAAGCATGAAAAATCCTATGTTGTGTTCTAGATTTTGAAAGTGGAGTGTGTTTCTCTCCCACAGAAAGAAAGTTGGGTTCTAACTTTTTATAAACAGCAAGAAAATCTAAAGAAAACTAAAAATAAAACCTAAGAGCGAGACGCTCCAAGCATAGCACATAACGCATGAAGTGATAAAAATATAGTGAAACGAGAGACAAACTGATAATTGTTGATGGAGAAGGGGATGCACGGGGGCATCCCCAAGCTTATACGCTTGAGTTTCCTTGAATATTTATTGGGGATGCATGGGGGCATCCCCAAGCTTGAGCGCTTGACACTCCTGAATCTTCTTTCATCATCTTCCCTCGCACACTTGAAAACTCCCTTCATACATAACTCATCATAATCTGATTAGCGAGGTTAGTACACATAATAAAATAATTTTTCCCTTACTGGAAATAAAGGTATTCTTGAAGAGCTACTGTTTCTCAAGATTTCCAAAAAGTTTTTTCAAAGAAAAAGCAAGCTTAAGGTTCGCAAAATGAAGGAAAGGCAAAACAGGACAGAATCTGTGAAAACAGACCAGCAAGTAGTAAAGAATTTTTTAGGGATACTTCTGCAACTCAAATAAAAAAACTCAGAACATACTAAAGTTCCGTAATTGTATAGAGCATGCTGTGTAAAAAATTCAGCTCAAAAAGATGAACTGGGATTTTTCTGTGATTTTTCTAGTCACGAGGACAGAATCTGTTTTCTGGACAGCATGTCACAACTTTCACTTCCCTTGTCATATGAGGCTATAAATGGCACAAAGCTTGAAAAGTAAAGATACAATGATGTTTCTACAATAGTAACAATCATCAATACCACTAAAAATATAAGAAAAACAAAAAAGAAATCCTAAATTCGTTGCGGGCTGCCTCCCGAAAGCGCTTCTTTAAAGCCATTAGCTAGGCGTAATGCAAATAGATCAAGTTGTATCCATTGAACCATCATCAAGATCATCAAAAAGATCTTCAATAGTACAACCACTCTTAAGAGGTCTCTCAAATAAAGGCCTAATAAAGATACTTCTAGGAATAAAAGCAAAAGGCGGAAGATCAATTGGAGTCTCATTTATTATATTAAAGAGAGGTATCTCTTCCAAAGTCTTCACAGTTTCAACCCCTTTGAAAATAGATAGATTATTTTTGAAACGAGGAGCCTTTGGAACGTAAACGAACCTAGGTTCCTTATTTTCCGGAGTTTATAACTTTTTGGTTTTTATTGAGGAGAAAGTAGTTCCTAGAGTGTCGATAATTTCCTCAATCTTATCAATCCTAGAGGGATCCAAGTCATGGGATTTGATGGTCTCCAAGGTTTCTGAAAATTTTATGCATGGAGCTATCAAGTCTATTCAAATTCCCTTGAACCTTACGATCCAACTCACTTATCTTGTTAATGCTTGGCATCTCTAGCTCTATCTTTTCAAGTTTTTCCATAATGTGAGCTAGGGTAATGTCCTCTAGAATGCTAGCAACAGGGAGATTTCCAACAAGATTTTCCATAACTACTAGCAAGGTAACTATTTTTTTGATTTTTGATAAAGGACACTAAAGCAAAAACTGAAAGGTAAACTAACAAGACTAAAAAGCAAAGATAAAAGATAGTGTGCAACTCCCATATCTTGAAGAGTGGAGTCCCCGGCAACGGCGCCAGAAATTGCTTTGATGTTACGAGAGTTTACTTCTCGCCCCTCGTTGGTTAACCCAAAGTGGAAGGTGAGATGTAGCGTAGCGGCAAATTTCCCTTAGCGAAGATGCTAAGGTTGAATGTTGAACCAATAGGACTCCAACAGATACAAGAAGGTGGTGAAGTGAACAATGGCGCCGTTTACAACCGAGGATGCTAGCTTCACCTGGACCTGCACACACAGCAAATAACTTTGCTTCCCAACGAGTACAGAGGAGTTGTCCATTCCTCCGGCCTTGTTGTTTACAAAGGATAGAACGCACGGGATAATAATGATAGTGATAGTAACGGAAAAGTAAATAAAGCAGTAAATTGATAGCGGGTGTAAACAGTATTGGAAATATGGACCAGGGTCCTACGATGTTCACTAGTGATGTCTCTCTCCCCAAAATACGATAAAATAGCCATGCGAGGTAAACAAATTACAGCTGGGCAATTGACAGGATTATGTGCGCAAACCAATGCTAACTATGCTACAAAGAAAGGAAGAGGCTCAAAAGCATGGGCAGTACGCCAAGACAAGTAAACCGAAATCCATCTGCATCTACCTACTAATCATCCACCTTAAGATATCTATCCAGAACATCTCGCTGGTATTAAGTTGCGAATCCCACCCAAAGTGTAAACTCAAAGCAACGGACAACTGCATTAAAGAACTTTGCGTAAAGTAAACAATCCTTGCACCCGCAAGTACAAGCACCGTTGTTTTCTCCCTTGTGGCAACAACACATCCCCTAGACTCATGTTTCTGTCACTCAAGCTAGTCATCGGGGGGCATGAACCCACAATCATGCATAACGCTCCCTCTTGGAGTCACTACCTACTACTTGGCCAAAGCAATAAACAGCAACGGAGAACATGCAAGAATTACTCTAGAACATAAATATAAAAGAGGAGAATCAAATATATTACTCAAACACAATCTGAACATAATCTCATAATCCATCGGATCCCAGCAAACTCAGCATAGCAACAACAGAAATATTACATATGTGCCTCGATCATGTAGGGCAGCTCACGAGGTCTAATCCATGAAGAACAAAGAGGGGAGGAGAACATCACATAGCTACCGATCATAGACCCATGGTCCAAGGTGGACTACTCACGGTTCATCCGGGAAGCATCCATGGTGGTGGAGAAGCTCCTGGAGGTGGTTCCTCCCTCCGGCAGGGTGCCGGGAAGAGGTCTTCGGGTGCTCCCGATCTTGGAAGCGCGGCGGCGGCGGAACAGAGGAGAGGTCGCGAAAAAGGGTTCCCGTCACGAGGGTTTCACGTCACGAGGATTATATGGGCGAAGGGGGGCCGCCAGGGGGGCACCATGGGTCCAGGCGGCCCCCTGGCGCGGCCGCACCCTAGGGCGCACCGGGAGGGCGCCTGGGGCCCTGGTGGGTCCCCTCTGCCCTCCCCCCCCCCCGGTGATTCTCGAAGCTTCCGTATCGCTGATTTTTTTATTGGATTTTTCCCGAATTTTTGGAGCACTTTTAATATGGGGGAAACCTGAAATAGAAAAACAGCAGAAAATAGGAACTGGCAATGTGGTGCACTGAGTTAATAGGTTAGTTGAAATATGATCAAAAGTGTATGGAAGTTCATCAATATCATAGCAATATCACACAAAAGAGGCATAGAGCAAGCAGAAATTATAGATACGTTTTGGACGTATCACAGATGCACTAGCAATATATGAGTGGCTAACGGTCTATTTTAGAGTAAGATGAGAACCAAGCAGTCGATGAGGAATCGCCTCCAACAAGTCTTGCTATCATCTACTTACGCAAGCATAACACCTATCCTATCCTTGTCCTCCTCTTCGCATCCCGACGAAGAAGAAACAGTCAAGGCACAAACACGTTGATCAAGTTATATTAAGATTATATCAGTTGTTGTTGTCTATGAACAAGGAGTAGGTCTCAAGTCGTCCATAACCGTGGACACGGCTTCTCGAAAAGATTTAACCCTGCAGGGGTGTACCAACTGCCCATTACAAGGCTCCGCACGCACGCCCATCTCTCTCAGTTTCTACCCATCACATGCAGCCATTTTATGATTTAGTCCCGAGAGATCCGAAACGACAGGTCCCTCTATCTAACTACGCACAAATCCGGGTGGCCCCCAGTGAGTCGACATCCAACATAAAAGCCGACCGCGCTCTCGAATCGGCCTCTACCGTATGACTCGGGTTTGGATAACCGGTGAATTCTCAGATGAGTCTGGTTCCTCAGCCGGCCAGGTTGGACCAACAAGGAGACCATGTCCCCGCTGGCCCCGATTTTTTAAAGAATATCTACCAGGAGCTACCTGACACACACACACGGTTTTCAAATGGTAAATCAGCTTGGGCCACCAATAGAAATGTTTGAAGCTAGGTAGGTTAGAAAAGGAGACCCCATAAAATCCCACACGCGGTTAGGCACGCTCATCAAGAGACACAATAACCGGAACTCGGGTCCTAGGTGACTCGAATGGAACAAAGCATCGGGGCGGGATAGCCTAGACCTTCCATCCTTCGTCGAATATAGTCAACATTATAATAATCATATCATCCACAATAAATATAATAGTGATAGCCCAATCCAATGAGTAACAGGAGGTAACAGTTGATAACAACCTAGCATGCATACTAAGCAGTGGCTGAGCAACGAGCAATAGTAACATAGCCCAACAAGGTTTGCTAGAATGTGGAGGACATGGCTGTTTGGGTTTATTTGAGAGGCATGAATATGAAGTGGCAGGATCAAGCAATCGTTCTATCATACACCTAGGAGCGAGTGAGATGAAAGTTATAAGCATGATATATGCTCCCCCTTACCTGATGAGAAGACGAAACCGAAGGTGTAGTCGATCGCAAGCTCGCATCGTCTCCGAGAGGTACCCGCGGAAGCACACAAGAAGGAAACACTGGAAAAGGCAATCGACGAGCAAGCATCTATTACTACGAATCAATCACGAGCAAGCATCAACAAGAAGACAACACGAGACAACGCACTACGGTAACGCATCTACCGTCGAGAACGGTTACTAGAAGGTTAAGTGGAGTACTCGTCACACACGACGATACCGCACATTTAGAAAGATTCAAGTTGTTTAGCTACACAACATGAGTAAAGGTTGTTAACATGGCATGTCACCCAAGCATGGCATAGCACACAAACATGACAAGAGGTGAAACATAAGATAAACTATCAATCCTAGTCAATTTAAGTGGGGGGTAAAACCTATACATGGCAAACTATTTCGGACCCCACGATAAAACGAAATTTGGTACTGTTCTGACCTAAACATATTTTATTATTTTTATTAGCAGGCAAGAGCAGCATAAACACATTCTACATGCAATTCTAATCAATTTACATATAAAGAACATTTTAAACGAAACAACGGTTGAAAAGTTATTAAAGAAACAGTTTACGATGGCATTGCATGCAATTAGCAGTGAAACAACAAGTAGACAAGCTCAAACATGGCAAAGGAGCACATTTTATTAATCTACATGAAAAACTAAGCAAGATTCATGTAGAAAACGCCGCGATCCGAGCTACCGTTTAAAAGATATCGCCATCGCAAAAATAATAATACAATCTTCCATTTTTAATTAAACCAGAAAAAAAAGACCGCTGGGCCGAAAGCTAGTGGTACTGGGCTAAACAGGGGCGAGCGCTATTTAACTAAAAAGCGCACGGGCGAGAAAATAGCACTGGGTCGAGCCCATCTCGCAACAGAAAAAAATAAACAAAAAAGAAAAAGAAAAAAAAGGCCGCTACCTTACTGGGCCGAGCGCAGGATGACGTGGGCGCGAGATAGTTGCCGCTCGCCCACGGAGAGAGTTAGTGCGGCTGAGGAAGCAGCTGGTCTGGGCCGCCTGGAACAGGCTGGGCTGGCCGGGGGCGCGCTGGGCCTTGCGAGGCAGCTGGGCCGCTGGGGCGCTCTGGCCCACTTTGGTCGCGTCGTTTGGGGTCGGCTCGTTCCCGAGCGGTAACTGGAGGCGGCGCTCGCCGTCAGCTTCTTCGGACAGCATGCGGCGGCGCAGAGGAGGGGTCGGGGTGGCCGTGCGGTGGCAGAAGAGGCCGGGGGCGGCCGGATCCAGCAGGGGCGGCGACCATCCGGCGGCCGGTTGGTGCGACGAGGAGATCAGGGCGTCCGGGTCGAGCTCAGCGGCTCCTTCCATGGCGCACGGCGGCGCGGTTCCGTGGTGGCGCGTCCTGTGGGGAATAAAGGAGAGGGTGAGGAGGAGAAAAGGGAGGCGCGGCACGACGGTGGAGCTCACCGGAGCGGCGTGCGCGGCGGCCGGAGGCGGGGACGGCCGACTCAGGTGGACAGCTCCACGGGCGGCGGCGGTTTCCCGAGCCTAGATCAGGCCCGGCAGCGGCGGAGGCGGGCCCGCGCGGCCCAGCTGCGGTGGGGGCGACGTGGCCTTCTCTGGAGCGTCCATCTCCAAATCGAACGGCTGGGAGCAGCCAGGATCTAGGGTTTCGAATTTTGGAGGGGGTATTGGGCTGATCTGAGTTTGTGGAGGGGGTGGCTGCAAATTTTGGCTAGGGAAACCCTAGAAAGGGGTGGGAGAGTGGTGGTCTTTGTATAGCCCAGGTGGATGGCAGTTTGCGAAAACATCCCCGGTTTTTCTCTCGCGCGCGCGGTGTTTACGTTTCTGACCGTCGAGGGTCCGCAGGACCTCCGATTCGGGTAAAACTTCGAACTGCGCGATCAGCGCGTCGAGCCGGCGGCGTTCACCTCGCGCTGGAACCATTCCTAAAACACTTTCCGGCTCGTTCTAAAAATATCATGTTTAGTTATTAAACGGGGTTTTCATTCCGCTGGCGTTGGCTGGTCTTGTGCGGTTTCGCGAGGTGATCGGGTGAAACCCGGTGTCGGAAAGGTCGAGTGTCAGGGTGGAAAGGGTCGGTCTCCGTCCGGTACTAGATAAGAGGGGGGGAAATAATCGCCGATCGATAGATCGGGGATGCAAACACCGCAAACAAATCAGACAATCAAGCAATTCACACCGAAAACAAAAATTTTAATTTTTGTGAAATCTGGGCTGTTACAATACAACACCACCAAAAATGGATCTCGTCCCGAGATCCTGGACGATCCGGGGTAGAGGAGGGGAAAGAAAAGAGAGTCGACGATCTTCAACACCACCAACAAGGGACTCTGCTCCATGTCGAACGACGAGCTTCCGTCGAGATAAATTTCCGCAGAGTGACGACAACGTCGGAAAACGAAACCATCGGGAGATGAAGAGGAAGAGATAGTTGAAAGCGACGATCAAGTGAAGCATTCTCACTCAAATAGCAAGGATACTAGGCAAGAGGACTAAAGTAAACAGACGACCAAGATGTTTAACCAGAGTCAGAATAGCTAAAGGTACTATCGGAATTCCCAACCTGAGATCGGAATCGAGACAATACGCTGCAAGCAAGGCATTGTAACGATTCCGAAACTCCACACACTCGAGATCCTAGAGTTTGAAAGGGGATAAGTCGAGATTAAAACACTTACGACACTTGTCCTGACCAGAGCAAAGGTAAGGAGTAAAAAGATTCCTAATCTCCGATAACTAACTTAGTAACTACAAAATAGTTCTTTTCTAGACTCGACTTTGGCCAGAAAATGGATCCTACGGTCGGTAAGGCTCTGATACCAAGTTGTAAGGCCCTATATACGGTACTGTTCCAGATCTAGATGTTTCCATCCAGATCCGGGGACGAAGCACATATCGGTCCCACCGCGACATATGACAATGCCATATGTCCTGGATTTCCAACATGATATCACAACATTACAGCTACATGGATATAACATCTCATAAAATCATCATACAATTGCCTTAAATACAATGCATCAGCGGAAGATACATGTCTGAGTACAGACTACAATCAAATGCCTAGCGGCAAAGGTAAAACACACCATTCCCGTAACCACACGGGTCCAGGCTCTCCGCCGGGATCCACCTAACTAGTCGTCGTCGAGTCTCCTCGAAGGCGTTCAGAAGAAGGGTCGAGGTAGATAATCAACTGCAGCGGCCGATCAGGAAAAACATAAAAGGGAAAATGAAAGCAAGGGGTGAGAATATATCAAAGTCATATAACTAACTTCTCACGGGTAAGATGGGGGTAGTGGTGAGGTTGTAGACGCACTAGCAATATATGAGTGGCTAACTGTCTATTTTAGAGTAAGATGAGAACCAAGCAGTCGAAGAGGAATCGCCTCCAACAAGTCTTGCTATCAAGTACTTACGCAAGCATAACACCTATCCTATCCTTGTCCTCTTCTTCGCATCCCGACGAAGAAGAAGCAGTGAAGGTACACACACGTGATCAAGTTATATTAAGATTATCTCAGTTGTTGTTGTTGTCTATGAACAAGGAGTAGGTCTCAAGTCGTCCATAACCGTGGACACGGCTTCTCGAAAAGATTTAACCCTGCAGGGGTGTACCAACTGCCCATTACAAGGCTCCGCACGCACGCCCATCTCTCTCAGTTTCTACCCATCACATGCAGCCATTTTATGATTTAGTCCCGAGAGATCCGAAACGACAGGTCCCTCTATCTAACTACGCACAAATCCGGGTGGCCCCCAGTGAGTCGACATCTGATACGTCCAAAACATATCTTTAATTTCTGCTAGCTCTATGCATGTTTTGTGTGATATTGCTATGATCTAGATACACTTTCATACACTTTTGGTCATATTTGGACTAACCTATTAACTCAGTGCACCTCAGTGCCAGTTCCTGTTTTCTGCTGTTTTTCTATTTCAGTTTTCCCCCATATAAAAAGTGCCAGAAAAATTCCGGGAAAAATACAGGAAAAATAAGCGTACAGGAAGCTTCGAGAAGAGCCCGGGAGGGGCCAGAGGGGAGCCAGGAGGGGCCCAGGCGGCCACCCGGCGCGGCCCCACCCCTGGCCGCGCCAGGGGGGCGCCTGGGGCCCCTGGTCCACCTCTGGCTGCCCCCTTCTCCTATTTATTCTCCGTCACGGGGAAACTCCGAAAGAGGAACCCTATTTCACAAACTCGCCTCTGTTCTGCCGCCGCCGCGCTTCCAAGATCGGGAGCACCAGAAGACCTCTTCCCGGCACCCTGCCGGAGGGAGGATTGACCTCCGGGAGTCTCCTCTCCACCATGGATGCTCCCCGGATGTCTCGTGAGTAGTTTTCCTTGGACCATGGGTCCGGCGATCAGTAGCTATGTGATGTTCTGCTCCCCTCTTTGTTCTTCATGGTTTAGACCTCGTGAGCTGCCCTACATGATCGAAGCACTTTTGTAATATTTTCTGCTATTGCTATGTTGAGTTTGATAGGATCTGATGGATTATGAGATTATGTTCAGATTGTGATTGATTAATATATTTGGTTCTTGTCTCTTATATTTTTGTTCCTAAGTAATTCTTGCATGTTCTCCGTTTCTATTTATTGCTTTGGCAAAGTAGTAGGTAGTGACTCCAAGAGGGAACGTTTTGCTTGATTGTGGGTTCATGCCCCCCGATGACACGCTTGAGTGACAGAAACATGAGTCTAGGGGATGTGCTGTTGCCACAAGGGGGAAAACAACGGTGCTTGTAACCGCGGTTGCAAGGATTGTTTACTTTACGCAAAGTTCTTTTTAATGCAGTTGTCTGTTGCTTTGGGTTTACACTTTGGGTGGGGCTCGCAACTTAATACCAGCGAGATGTTCTGGATAGATATCTCAAGGTGGATGATTAGTAGTAGATGCAGTTGGATTTCGGTCTACTTATTTTGGCGTACTGCCCATGCTTTTGAGCCTCGTCCTTTCTTTTGTAGCATAGTTAGCATTGCGGTGCATTCATAATCCTGTCAATTGCCTTTCTGTAATTTGTTTACCTCGCATAGCAATTTTATCGTCTTTTGGGAGAGAGACATCACTAGCGAACATCACGTATCCCGGTCCATATCCTCATCACTGTTTACACGCTCATTTACTTTTCTGCTTTTACTTTCCATTACTATCATTATCCCTTGTGTTTGACCCTTTGTGAACAACAAGACCAGAGAGATTGACAACCTCTCTGAACTTCGTTGGGAACAAAGTTATCGTGTCTGTGTGCAGGTCCGCGTCAGTTGCGCCGCTGACACCTACTTATCATCTCCGGAGTCCTACTGGAGACAAACCTTGGTATCTTCACCGAGGGAAATTTGCTGCTGTGCTACATCACGCCTTCCACTTGGGGCTCACCAACGAAGGGCGAGAAATCACTATCATTACCTCGCACATCAAGCCAAATTTCTGGCGCTGTTGTCGGGGACTCCGAGTGCTAAGATAGGGGAGTTGCACACTACCCTTTACCTTTGTTTTTTAGTCTTGTTAGTTTACCTTTCAGTTTTTATCTCAGTGTCCTTTATGAAAAACCACAAAAATAGTTGCTACCTTTTGCCTTTGTCTTGCTTTGCCTATTTATGCTATCCTCACCATGGGTGATGAACCACCCAAATATGGTAGGATGGACATGTTTCACTTGGATCGTCTTCGATCAATTTGTGCTCGCGATAAAAACCCAACCGACTTGGTTGAGGGAAAATCATTGGATGAGCATGCTCATTATACGTGGCACCGCCTATCTCAGAAAGGGAAACACTTATGGGATAAAATACATGTTTCTTATTGCCATGCTAAAATTTTGTGCCACATTTATGATTTTACTTGCTGTTCTAATATAGATCATAAACACCTCCCTTTCCAATGTGAGTTTAATGAAAATGAGATCTTATCTTCTTATGCTAAAGGTGTTTATGATTACTTTGATGTTGAAAAGATTGAAGAGTTTGTTGCTTTTAAAGGTTCCTATGAGATTGCTTCTTTGATTGAAAAATATCACGATACTATTTTCGAGTCTGAAAACTTTGCAGTTCTTGCTTATTGCTTCGAGAATTATACTTCCAATTCTTATATTGAGGATTTTAAAAATAAAATGTTTGCTGCCCAAGAATAGGCCAATTATTGCATTGAGGAGGAATCCCATGATTCCGAGGACTCACTTGAAATATCCCTTTCTGAAAATTTTGATACTTGCTTTGTTGATGGCCAAGATGCCACTATGGATGATGCTGACAAAAATGAACTCTCTATAGTTCCTTATGTTAAGCATGAAATTGTTGCTATTGCACCCACACTTGATTGTCCAATTATCCTTTTGAAATCTCCAACTCCGGAGAACTTTGCTCTTATCAAGGCTCAATGTGATGGGTTGCATTTATCTTATAATCCTAAAGACCGTGTTGAAAACTATACACGTGTGCTTGCAGTTCATGAACAACATGATTTATGTGATAGTTATATTCTTGATGTTGTTCATGATACTACTGAAAATTATTTTGAGAGAGGGAAGTTTGGTTGTAGAAAATTCCATATTACTAAAACTCCTCTCTTTATGTTGAAAGTTTTGAAGATGTTCCTGTTCCACCTTTCTATGCATGTCACTTACTGCTTCTTTGACTTATTTTCTTACAATATGCCTATGCATAGGAAGTGGGTTAGGCTTAAATGTGTTTCATATTTGTTTCTTGATGCTCTCTTTTGCTTCAAATTCTTATTCTTATGAGAGCACATTTTACAATCTTTAAGCCTAGCTAATGGCTTTAAAGAAGCGCTTTCGGGAGGCAGCCCGCAACGAATTTAGGTTTTCCTTTTTACTTTTGTTGTGTCTTGATGTTTGTTACTACTGTAGCAACATCATTGTATCTTTATTTTTCAGCTTTGTGCCAAGTTATAGCCTCTTATGATAAGGGAAGCAAAATTTTTGACATGCTGTCCAGAAAACAGATTCTGTCCCTTGACAGAAAAATTCGAATCAAATCATCAGATCATCTTTTTGATCTGAATTTGTTTGACAGCGTGCTCTATACAATTGTGAAACTTCCGTATGTTCTGAGTTTTTCGATTTGAGTTGCAGAAGTGCCCCTAAAAAATTCTTTACTACCTGTTGTTCTGTTTTTCACAGATTTTGCCACGTTTTGTCTCTCCTAACTTTTGCAAACCTTAAGCTTGCATTTTCTTTGCAAAAACTTTTTGGCACTCTTGAGAAACAGTAGCTATTCAAGAATATCATTATATCCAGTGGGGAAAAATTATTTTATTAAGGGTACTAACCTCTCTAATCAGCTTATGATGAGTTATGTATGAAGGGATTTTTCAAGTGTGCGATGGAAGCTGATGAAAGAAAATCCAGGAGTGTCAAGCACTCAAGCTTGGGGATGACCCCATGCATCCCCAATAAATATTCAAGGAGACTCAAGCGTCTAAGCTTGGGGATGCCCCCGTGCATCCCCTTCTCCATCAACAATCGTCAGTTCTTCCTTCGTCTCACTATATTTTTATCACTTCATGCGTTATGTGCTATGCTTGGAGCATCTCGCTCTTAGGTTTTATTTTTAGTTTTCTTTAGCTTTGCTTGCTGTTCATAACAAGTTAGATCCCGTATTACTTTGTGTGGGAGAGAAACACGCTCCACTTTCAAAATCTAGAACACATCATAGGATTTTTCCTGCCTATCTTTTTGCTGTTGTGTGTTCTTTATCTTTTGGTAGCTACTGCCATGTTTAGTTTTAGTCTTAGTTTGTCTTTAGCAAGAGCCTTGGCTTTTGTTTAGTTTGTTGCTGGAACTCTTTTTAGTTTTCATGTTTATCTTGTTAAAGAGAGTTGGTTGTTGCACTGAGTTGTGTCTTGTTTTGAGAAGTAGGTAATTGAGGTTGCTATTTAATTTTAGTAGTGACTTGCAATGGTTTTGAGGTATTGATGTGAGTAATGTTTGAACTTTTCGTGTCAAGAGCTCTTGCCTATTAGTGATAGGTGTCGTATTTTGGGCAATCCGTGTTTATTTTCAAAACCTACAAAACTAGTTGAGAACTCTAGCTACTAGATGGATCACTACACTTCTAAGGATTCGAATATTCGAGTACACTCACGTACCATGAGTCAAGGATGCGCAAGGATAACCAAACCCCCATACACTCCTCCTCGGGGTACTTGTCTCTTTGTGAACCTCCTTACTAGATTGAGAGTTACTGATAATAAGTGCATGAGTTCTTCGGACTAATGTAAGTATTGAAAGTTGACACTTCCACCTTCCCATATTTTCCTAGCATCTCCCGTGCCGTGCATTGCCTTCTTCTCACTCCGAGAGTTGGTGTCCACCTTCGCCGGTACTTCCAAACCCTTGGCATGATACGCTCTGTCATCATAAACCTCCTTATATCTTTCCTCAAAACAGCCACCATACCTACCTATCAAGGCATTTCCATAGCCTTTCCGAGTTATATTGCCATGCAACATCCACCTCTTCATGACTTGATCTTCATGTCATACATGTTCCTGCTACACTGGCAGACGCATACATTGCATACATCATGATAGCTACATCTTCTTTATGATTTTGAGTACCTTGTAAAGTGTGAAAGATCTCCTTTACCTTCTTGTAAAATAGAGTGTTGCCCTTAAGTGAGGAAAAGATCCCAAAGTGGACACAATAAAAGATCCCAAAGAGGACAAATGAGAGTTAAATAGAAAGAGCCATTGAGGCCACAAAAAATACAAAAAAATAGAAAAAGATAAAAAAAAGAAAAAAAAGAAAAAAAAAAGAGAGAAAGGGGCAACACTACTATCCTTTTGAGAGATCCACACTAGTACTCCCTCTATATCCTTGTACTCCATAGAGATGATCATTATGCATATAGCTATGTGGGGAACTTCACACTTTAGAACTTGCCTTGCATATTCCAAGGATGAGCCTCCTCAAACGAGCTCTAGGTCTTCATGAGCGAGCAAGTTAGATGCACCCCCACTAGTTCCATTGGAGAGCTTCCTAGCTCATATGTGCATCCGTTGCATGGCAATCCCTACTCCTCACATCATATCTATCATTTGGCATCTCCCGCCTATGATTGTCCTCATTGATGCGAGCCTTTCTCATCCTTTTTGTCTTCCTCCTCCACCATATTTCTCTCTTTGCCATCCTAAGTGTCAACTCTCGTGCTTACGCTCATCCATTGCACGAGTGCTCAAAATATCGAAAAGGAGTGGATCAAATTGACTTGTACCTGGCTAGTGGTCTGGGGACGAGTCAAGATAAGATTCCAAAGAAGACCAAGTGTGAAACTTTAGTAGATTGAGTTCTCAACACAAAAATACTTTTCCTCGTATTCCCTATCCCCCTTCTTGCACGCAAACACCATTTGGAGACATTCGAGTCACGGACAGCTAGAGCTCTTGCACCTAATGTTCTTTTGTTACTTGTTTCAATGCTAATATAGACTCTTGCATGTTATGACTTGAATTGAATCTCTAACCTTGATTGCTTTACTTTTCAAAGTTCTTTTATGGTTGCTAGCATGTCACCACAGAAATTATGATGTTATCATTTACCTACTCAAGGACGAGCAGGAATTAATCTTGGGATGTTGATACGTCCAAAACGTATCTATAATTTCTGCTTGCTCCATGCATGTTTTGTGTGATATTGTTATGATCTAGATACACTTTCATACACTTTTGATCATATTTGGACTAACCTATTAACTCAGTGCACCCCAGTGCCAGTTCCTGTTTTCTGCTTTTTTTCTATTTCAGTTTTCCCCCATATAAAAAGTGCCAGAAAAATTCCGGGAAAAATACAGGAAAAATCAGCGTACAGGAAGCTTCGAGAAGATCCCGGGAGGGGCCAGAGGGGAGCCAGGAGGGGCCCAGGCGGCCACCCGGCGCGGCCCCACCCCTGGCCGCGCCAGGGGGGCGCCTGGGCCCCCTGGTCCACCTCTAGCTGCCCTCCTTCTCCTATTTATTCTCCGTCACGGAGAAACTCCGAAAGAGCAACCCTATTTCACAAACTCGCCTCTGTTCCGCCGCCGCCGCGCTTCCAAGATCGGGAGCACCAGAAGACCTCTTCCCAGCACCCTGCCGGAGGGAGGATTGACCTCCGGGAATCTCCTCTCCACCATGGATGCTCCCCGGATGTCTCGTGAGTAGTTTTCCTTGGACCATGGGTCCGTGATCAGTAGCTATGTGATATTCTCCTCCCCTCTTTGTTCTTCATGGTTTAAACCTCGTGAGCTTCCCTACATGATCGACGCACTTTTGTAATATTTTCTGCTATTTCTATGTTGAGTTTGATAGGATCTGATGGATTATGAGATTATGTTCAGATTGTGATTGAGTAATATATTTGGTTCTTATCTCTTATATTTTTGTTCCTAAGTAATTCTTGCATGTTCTCCGTTGCTGTTTATTGCTTTGGCCAAGTAGTAGGTAGTTACTCCAAGAGGGAACGTTTTGCTCGATTGTGGGTTCATGCCCCCCGATGACACGCTTGAGTGACAGAAACATGAGTCTAGGGGATGTGCTGTTGCCACAAGGGGGAAAACAACGGTGCTTGTAACCGCGGTTGCAAGGATTGTTTACTTTATGCAAAGTTCTTTTTAATGCAGTTGTCTGTTGCTTTGGGTTTACACTTTGGGTGGGGCTCGCAACTTAATACCAGCGAGATGTTCTGAATAGATATCTCAAGGTGGATGATTAGTAGTATATGCAGTTGGATTTCGGTCTACTTATTTTGGCGTACTGCCCATGCTTTTGAGCCTCGTCCTTTCTTTTTTAGCATAGTTAGCATTGCGGTGCATTCATAATCCTGTCAATTGCCTTTCTGTAATTTGTTTACCTCGCATAGCAATTTTATCGTCTTTTGGGAGAGAGACATCACTAGCGAACATCACGTATCCCGGTCCATATCCTCATAACTGTTTACACGCTCATTTACTTTTCTGCTTTTACTTTCCATTACTATCATTATCCCTTGTGTTTGACCCTTTGTGAACAACAAGACCGGAGAGATTGACAACCTCTCTGAACTTCGTTGGGAACAAAGTTATCGTGTCTGTGTGCAGGTCCGCGTCAGTTGCGCCGCTGACACCTACTTATCATCTTCGGAGTCCTACTGGAGACAAACCTTGGTATCTTCACCGAGGGAAAAAATTTGTTGTGCTACATCACGCCTTCCACTTGGGGCTCACCAACGAAGGGCGAGAAATCACTATCATTACCTCGCACATGAACATCCAACTCAAAAGTCGGTCGCGCTCTCGAATCGGCCTCTACCGTATGACTCGGGTTTGGATAACCGGTGAAGTCTCACATGCCGGGTCCTCAGCCGGCCAGGTTGGACCAACAAGGAGACCATGTCCCCGCTGGCCCCGGTTGTAATAAAGAATATCTGCCAGGAGGTACCCGACAGACACACACACGGCTTTCAAATGGTAAATCGGCTTGGGCCACCACTAGAAATGTTTGAAGCTAGGTAGGTAAGAAGAAAAGGAGACCCCATAAAATCTCACGCGCGGATAGGCACACTCATCAAGAGACACAATACCCGGAACTCGGGTCCTTGGTGACTCGAATGGAACGAAGCATCGGGACGGGATAGCCTAGACCTTCCATCCTTCTTCGAATATAGTCAACATTATAGTAATCATATCATCCACAATAAATATAATAGTGATAGCCCAATCCAAGGAGTAACATGAGGTAACATTTGATAACATCCTAGCATGCATACTAAGCAGTGGCTGAGCAGCGAGCAATAGTAACATAGCCGAACAAGGTTTGCTGGGATGTGGAGGACATGGCTGTTTGGGTTTATTTGAGAGGCATGAATATGAAGTGGTAGGATCAAGCAATCGTTCTACCCTACACCTAGGCGCGAGTAAGCTGAAAGTTATAAGCATGATATATGCTCCCCCTTACCTGATGAGAAGACGAAACCGAAGGTGTAGTCGATCGCAAGCTCGCATCGTCTCCGAGAGGTACCCGCGGAAGCACACAAGAAGGAAACACTAGAAAAGGCAATCGACGAGCAAGCATCTATTACTACGAAGGAATCACGATCAAGCATCAACAAGAAGACAACACGAGACAAAACGCACTACAGTAACACATCTATCGTCGAGAACGTTTACTAGAAGGTTAAGTGGAGTACTCGTCACACACGACGATACCGCACATTTAGAAAGATTCAAGTTGTTTTGCTACACAACATGAGCAAAGGTTGTTAACATGGCATATCACCCAAGCATGGCATCACACAAACATGACAAGAGGTGAAACATAAAATAAACTATCTATGCTAGTCAATTTAAGTGGGGGGTAAAACCTATACATGGCAAACTATTTCAGACCCCACGATAAAATGGAATTTGGTACTGTTATGCCCTAAACATATTTTATTATTTTTATTAGCAGGAAAGAGCGGCATAAACACATTCTACATGCAATTCTAATCAAGTTACATATAAAGAACATTTTAAACGGAACAACGGTTGAAAAGTTATTAAAGAAATAGTTTACGGTGGCATGGCATGTAATTAACAGTCAAACAACATGTAAACAAGATCAAACATGGCAAAGAAGCACATTTTATTAATCTACACGAAAAACTAAGCAAGATTCATGTAGAAAACGTCGCGATCCGATCTGCCGTTTAAAAGATATCGCCATCGCAAAATAATAATAATACAATCTGCCATTTTTAATTAAACCAGAAAAAAGACTGTTGGGCCGAAAGCTAGTGGTACTGGGCTAAACAGGGGCGAGCACTATTTAACTAAAAAGCGCACGGGCGAGAAAATAGCACTGGGCCGAGCCCATCTCGCAACAGAAAAAAAATAAACAAAAAAGAAAAAGAAAAAAAGGTCGCTACCTTACTGGGCTGATCCCAGGACGACGTGGGCGCGAGATAGTTGCCGCTTGATATGTCCAAAACGTATCTATAATTTCTGCTTGCTCCATGCATGTTTTGTGTGATATTTCTATGATCTAGATACACTTTCATACACTTTTGGTCATATTTGGACTAACCTATTAACTCAGTGCACTACAGTGCCAGTTCCTATTTTCTGCTGTTTTTCTATTTCAGTTTTCCCCCATATAAAAAGTGCTCCGAAAATTCGGGAAAATTCAGATAAAAAATCAGCGTGAAGGAACCTTCCGGAAGAACCTGGGTGGGGCCAGAGGGCCACCACCAGGGGCACAGGCGCCCTGGTGGCGCGCCCTAGGGCTTGGCCGCGCCAGGGGGCGCCTGGACCCCTGGTGGTCCCCCTGGCTGCCCCCCTTCGCCTATATATTCTCCGTCACGGGAAACTTTCAAGAACAGAACCCTTTTTCGCGATCTCTCCTCTGTTCCGCCGCCGCCGCGCTTCCGAGATCGGGAGCACCAGGAGACCTCTTCCCGGCACCCTGCCGGAGGGAGGGTTGACCTCCGGGAGTCTCCTCTCCACCATGGATGCTTCCCGGATGTCTTGTGAGTAGTTTTCCTTTGACCATGGGTCCGTGATCAGTAGCTATGTGGTGTTCTCCTCCCCTCTTTGTTCTTCATGGTTTAGATCTCGTGAGCTGCCCTACATGATCGAGGCACTTTTGTAATCTTTCTGCTATTGCTATGCTGAGTTTGATGGGATCTGATGGATTATGAGATTATGTTCAGATTGTCATTGAGTAATATATTTGGTTCTTATCTCTTATATTTTTGTTCCTAAGTAATTCTTGCATGTTCTCCGTTGTTGTTTATTGCTTTGGCCAAGTAGTAGGTAGTAACCCCAAGAGGGAACGTTATGCTCGATTGTGGGTTCATGCCCCCCGATGACACGCTTGAGTGACAGAAACATGAGCCTAGGGGATGTGTTGTTGCCAAAAGGGGGAAAACAACGGTGCTTGTAACCGCGGTTACAAGGATTGTTTACTTTACGCAAAGTGATTTTTAATGCAGTTGTCTGTTGCTTTGGGTTTACACTTTGGGTGGGGCTCGCAACTTAATACCAGCGAGATGTTTTGGATAGATATCTCAAGGTGGATGATTAGTAGTAGATGCAGTTGTATTTCGGTCTACTTATTTTGGCGTACTGCCCGTGCTTTTGAGCCTCTTCCTTTCTTTTGTAGCATAGTTAGCATTGCGGTGCGTTCATAATCCTGTCAATTTCCCTTCTGTAATTTGTTCACCTCGCATAGCAGTTTTATTGTCTTTTGGGAGAGAGACATCACTAGTGAACATCACGTATCCCGGTCCATATCCTCATCACTGTTTACACGCTCATTTACTTTTCTGCTTTTACTTTCAGTTGCTATCATTATCCTTTGTGTTTGATCCTTTGTGAACAACAAGACCGGAGAGATTGACAACCTCTCTGAACTTCGTTGGGAAGAAAGTTATTTTTGTCTGTGTGCAGGTCCGCGTCAGTTGCGCCGCTGACACCTACTTATCATCTCCGGAGTCCTACTGGAGACAAACCTTGGTATCTTTACTGAGGGAAATTTGCTGCTGTGCTACATCACGCCTTCCACTTGGGGCTCACCAACGAAGGGCGAGAAATCACTATCATTACCTCGCACATCAAGCCAAATTTCTCGCGCCGTTGCCGGGGACTCCGAGTGCTAAGATAGGGGAGTTGCACACTACCCTTTACCTTTGTTTTTTAGTCTTGTTAGTTTACCTTTCAGTTTTTATCTTTGTGTCTTATATCAAAAATCACAAAAAATCTGCCACACTTGCTGCTGCTATGGGTTCCACTGAAAACACCAAGTTGTGTGACTTCACTAGTCACAACGACCAAGACTTTATCTGCACCCCCATTGCCACACCTGCCACTTTAGCTACCTCTTATGAAATTAAACCTGCCTTGGTAAACCTTGTTATGAGAGATCAATTCTCTGGTGCTGGAGATGATGCTGCTTTACACTTGAACAATTTTGTTGAATTATGTGATATGCAAAAGTATAAAGAAGTAGAAGGTGATATTGTTAAGCTCAAGCTCTTTCCTTTCTCTTTAAGGGGAGACGCTAAAATCTGGTTTCAATCTTTGCCTAGGAATAGCATAGATTCTTCGGATAAGTGCAAAGATGCTTTTATAGGGAAGTACTACCCACCTGCTAAAATTATCCAATTATGGAGTAACATTATGAATTTTAAGCAATTGGATAATGAACACGTTGGCCAAGCTTGGGAACGAATGAAATCTCTTGTTAAGAAATGTCGTACACATGGTTTGACTACCTGGATGGTTATCCAGACTTTTTATGCAGGCTTGAACTTTACCTCGCGGAACCTGTTAGATTCGGCCGCGGGAGGAACCTTTATGTCAAATACACTTGGTGCTGCCACGAAGCTTCTCGATGAGATGATGACGAATTATTCCCAATGGCACACCGAACGCGCTCCAACTGGTAGGAAGGTAAACTCTGTCGAGGAAATTACCTCCCTCAATGAAAAAGTTGACTTAATTATGTCTCTACTTACCAAGCAATCCTCTATTGATCCTCATGATGTCCCTTTAAATTATTTGGTTGCCCAAGAACAAGTAGATGTGAACTTTATTGCTAGAAACAACTTCAACAACAATGCTTATAGGGGTAATTTTTCTAGCAATCCTAGACCGTTTCCATCCAACTATGGGAACAACAACACCTACCCTAGCAACAAGAACCCCTCTTCTGAATTGGAAAACATGCTTAGAGACTTTATCACTACCAAAAAAGCTTTCAACAAAAATGTAGAGGAGAAATTAGCTAAATTAGATAATCTCTCTTTGAAGGTAGAAAGCTTAGCCCTTGATATTGAGATGCTTAAAATTAGAACCTCTCCCCTTGAGGAAAATAAGGCCACTCCTATTAATGCTATCCAATTACAAATTAATGAAAATATTAGGATGATGGCTAAACTTAAAGAAAGGTGGGCTAGAGAAAAAGAGGAAGAGGATAGAATTAAGAGCCTTCCTACACACCACACAGTTGCCACTATCCAAATTGTTGAGGACACCCAAACTATTAGCACCCAATGCACTCCTAGTCCCGTTGGACCTATTAATGGTGCTGCTAATACCTCAACCAAAGATGAAGAAACTCCTATGAACATAGAGGGTTTCAAACAAGTGAGCCTAGACGACACAACTACCACCTTTGATAGTAGTGATATTGATTTTGATAGTTGCACCCTCTCAGAAGTTATTAGCTTGCTACACAAAATGTCTAGAGACCCCCACACTAGCACACTTAATCTTGCCTTCACGGAGCATATCACAAATGCTCTCATCAAAGCTAGGGAGGAGAAGCTTAGAGTAGAAGCCTCCATACCTAGGAATCTAGAGGATGGTTGGGACCCTATGATCAAAATTAAATTAAATAACTTCTCTTGCTATGCTTTATGTGATGTTGGAGCTAGTACCTCCGTTATGCCCAAAAGAATATTTGATAAGTTTGAATTGAAGCCCTTTGAGCCTTGTTCTTTTGGTGTTCGTCTTGTTGATTCTTCCGTAAAGAAACCTTTGGGGAAGATCGACGATGTTCTTATCATTGTCAATGACAACTATGTTCCCGTTGATTTTATTGTTATGGATATAGAGTGTGAACCTTTGTGTCCAATTATTTTGGGACGTCCTTTTCTTCGCATCGTTGGTGCGGTTATTGACATGAAAGAGGGGAATATAAAATTCCAATTCCCATTCAAAAAGGGGATGGAACACTTCCATAGAAAGAAAATCAAGTTACCTTTTGAGTCCGTTACTCGGGCTAGTTATTCTCTTTCTCTTGATAAAACTTGATTCTTCTTTTGCATCATGCCTAGCTTAAAGGCATAAAAGAAAGCGCTTTCGGAAGGCAGCCCGCAACGAATTTATGTTTTTATTTTTGCTTTTGTTGTGTCTTGATGTTTGTTACTACTGTAGCAACATCATTGTATCTTTATTTTTCAGCTTTGTGCCAAGTTATAGCCTCTTATGATAAGGGAAGCAAAAGTTGTGACATGCTGTCCAGAAAACAGATTCTGTCCCTTGACAAAAAAATTCGAATCAAATCACCAGATCATCTTTTTGATCTGAATTTTTTTGACAGCGTGCTCTATACAATTGAGAAACTTTCGTATGTTCTGATTTTTTTAGATTTGAGTTGCAGAAGTGCCCCTAAAAAATTCTTTACTACCTGATGGTCTGTTTTTCACAGATTCTGCCACGTTTTTCCTCTCTTCACTTTTGCAAACCTTAAGCTTTCTTTTTCTTTGCAAAAACCTTTTGGCACTCTTGAGAAATAGTAGATCTTCAAGAATATTTTTATATCCATTGGGGAAAAATTATTTTATTAAAGGTACTAACCTCTCTAATCAGCTTATGATGAGTTGTGTATGAAGGGAGTTTTCAAGTGTGCGATGGAAGATGATGAAAGAAGATCCAGGAGTGTCAAGTGCTCAAGCTTGGGGATGCCCCCATGCATCCCCAATAAATATTCAAGGAGACTCAAGCGTCTAAGCTTGGGGATGCCCCCGTGCATCCCCTTCTTCATCAACAATCATCAGTTCGTCCTTCGTCTCACTATATTTTTATCACTTCATGCGCTATGTGCTATGCTTGGAGCGTCTCGCTCTTAGGTTTTATTTTTAGTTTTCTTTAGCTTTGCTTGATGTTCATAACAAGTTAGATTCCTTCTTACTTTGTGTGGGAGAGAAATATGCTCCACTTTCAAAATCTAGAACACATCATAGGATTTTTCATGCTTATCTTTTTGCTGTTGTGTGTTCTTTATATTTTCGTAGCTACTGCCATGTTTAGTTTTAGTCTTAGTTTGTATTTAGCAAGAGCCTTGGATTTTGTTTAGTCTGTTGCTGGAACTCTTTTTAGTTTTCATGTTTATCTTGTTAAAGAGAGTTGGTTGTTGCACTGAGTTGTGTCTTGTCTTGAAAGTAGGTAATTGAGGTTGCTATTTAATTCTAGTAGTAACTTGCAATAGTTTTGAGGTATTGTTGTGAGTAATGTTTGAGCTTTTGGTGTCAAGAGCTCTAGCCTATTAGTGATAGGTGTCGTATTTTGGGCAATCCGTGTTTATTTTCAAAACCTACAAAACTAGTTGAGAACTCTAGCTACTAGATGGATCACTAATCTTTGGAGGGATTGAATTTTAGAGTACACTCACGTACCATGAGTCAAGGATGCGCAAGGATAACCAAACCCCCATACACTCCTCCTCGGGGTACTTGTCTCTTTGTGAACCTCCTTATTAGATTGAGAGTTACCGATAATAAGTGCATGAGTTCTTCGGACTAATGTAAGTATTGAAAGTTGACACTTCCACCTTCCCATATTTTGCTAGCCTCTCCCGTGCCGTGCATTGCCTTCTTCTCACTCTGAGAGTTGGTGTCCACCTTCGCCGGTACATCCAAACCCTTGGCATGATACGCTCTGTCATCATAAACCTCCTTATATCTTTCCTCAAAACAGCCACCATACCTACCTATCAAGGCATTTCCATAGCCTTTCCGAGATATATTGCGATGCAACATCCACCTCTTCATGACTTGATCTTCATGTCATACATGTTCCTGCTACACTGGCAGCGACATACATTGCATACATCATGATAGTTACATCTTCTTTATGATTTTGAGTACCTTGTAAAGTGTGAAAGATCTCCTTTACCTTCTTGTAAAATAGAGTGTTGCCCTTAAGTGAGGAAACAATCCCAAAGTGGACACAATAAAAGATCCCAAAGAGGACAAATGAGAGTTAAATAGAAAGAGCCATTGAGGCCACAAAAAAATACAAAAAAATAGAATAAAAGAAAAAAAGAAATAAAAAGAGAGAAAGGGGCAACACTACTATCCTTTTGAGAGATCCACACTAGTACTCCCTTTATATCCTTGTACTCCATAGAGATGATCATTATGCATATAGCTATGTGGGGACCTTCACACTATAGAACTTGGCTTGCATATTCCATGGATGAGCCTCCTCAAACGAGCTCTAGGACTTGATGAGCGAGCAAGTTAGATGCACCCCCACTAGTTCCATTAGAGAGCTTCCTAGCTCGTATGTGCATCCGTTGCATGGCAATCCCTACTCCTCACATCATATCTATCATTTGGCATCTCTTGCCTATGATTGTCCTCATTGATGTGAACCTTTCTCCTCCGTTTTTGTCTTCCTCCTCCGTACTCCTCTCTTTGCCATCCCAAGTGTCAACTCTCGTGCTTACGCTCATCCATTGCATGAGTGCTCAAAATATTGACAAAGGAGTGGATCAAATTGACTTGTACCTGGCTAGTGGTCTGGGGACGAGTCAAGATAAGATTCCAGAAAAACACCAAGTGTGAAACTTTAGTAGATTGAGTTCTCAACAAATAAATTGTTTTTCTCGTATTCCCTTTCCCCCTTCTTGCACGCAAACACCATTTGGAGACATTCGATTCACGGACAGCGAGAGCTCTTGCACCTAATGTTCTTTTGTTACTTGTTTCAATGCTAATATAGACTCTTGCATGTTATGACTTGAATTGAATCTCTAACCTTGATTGCTTTACTTTTAAAAGTTCTTATATGGTTGCTAGCATGTCACCACAGAAATTATGCTGTTATCATTTACCTACTCGAGGACGAGCAGGAATTAAGCTTGGGGATGTTGATACGTCCAAAACGTATCTATAATTTCTGCTTGCTCCATGCATGTTTTGTGTGATATTGCTATGATCTAGATACACTTTCATACACTTTTGATCATATTTGGACTAACCTATTAACTCAGTGCACCACAGTGCCAGTTCCTGTTTTCTGCTGTTTTTCTATTTCAGTTTTCCCCATATAAAAAGTGCTCCAAAAATTCAGATAAAAAATCAGCGTGAAGGAACCTTCCGGAAGAACTTGGGTGGGGCCAGAGGGCCACTACCAGGGGCCCAGGCGCCCTGGTGGCGCGCCCTAGGACTTGGCCGCGCCAGGGGGGCGCCTGGACCCCTGGTGCCCCCCCTGGCTGCCCCCCTTCGCCTATATATTCTCCGTCATGGGAAACTTCCGAGAACAGAACCCTTTTTCGCGATCTCTCCTCTGTTCCGCCGCCGCCGCGCTTCCGAGATCGGGAGCACCAGGAGACCTCTTCCCGGCACCCTGCCGGAGGGAGGGTTGACCTCCGGGAGTCTCCTCTCCACCATGGATGCTTCCCGGATGTCTTGTGAGCAGTTTTCCTTGGACCATGGGTCCGTGATCAGTAGCTATGTGATGTTCTCCTCCCCTCTTTGTTCTTCATGGTTTAGACCTCGTGAGCTGCCCTACATTATCAAGGCACTTTTGTAATCTTTCTGCTATTGCTATGCTGAGTTTGATGGGATCTGATGGATTATGAGATTATGTTCAGATTGTGATTGAGTAATATATTTGGTTCTTATCTCTTATATTTTTGTTCCTAAGTAATTCTTGCATGTTCTCCGTTGCTGTTTATTGCTTTGGCCAAGTAGTAGGTAGTAACCCCAAGAGGGAACGTTATGCTCGATTGTGGGTTCATGCCCCCCGATGACACGCTTGAGTGACAGAAACATGAGCCTAGGGCATGTGTTGTTGCCACAAGGGGGAAAACAACGGTGCTTGTAACCGCGGTTACAAGGATTGTTTACTTTACGAAAAGTGATTTTTAATGCAGTTGTCTGTTGCTTTGGGTTTACACTTTGGGTGGGGCTCGCAACTTAATACCAGCGAGATGTTCTGGATAGATATCTCAAGGTGGATGATTAGTAGTAGATGCACTTGGATTTCGGTCTACTTATTTTGGCGTACTGCCCGTGCTTTTGAGCCTCTTCCTTTCTTTTGTAGCATAGTTAGCATTGCTGTGCGTTCATAATCCTGTCAATTGCCCTTCTGTAATTTGTTCACCTCGCACAGCAGTTTATCGTCTTTTGGGAGAGAGACATCACTAGTGAACATCACGTAAACCGGTCCATATCCTCATCACTGTTTACACGCTCATTTACTTTTCCGCTTTTACTTTCAGTTGCTATCATTATCCTTTGTGTTTGATCCTTTGTGAACAACAAGACCGGAGAGATTGACAACCTCTCTGAACTTCGTTGGGAACAAAGTTATTTTTGTCTGTGTGCAGGTCCGCGTCAGTTGCGCCGCTGACACCTACTTATCATCTCCGGAGTCCTACTGGAGACAAACCTTGGTATCTTTACTGAGGGAAATTTGTTGCTGTGCTACATCACGCCTTCCACTTGGGGCTCACCAACGAAGGGCGAGAAATCACTATCATTACCTCGCACATCACCGCTCGTGTTGGGATTCGGAGTAGAAAACAAAAAAATTCGGCACTACGAAACCAAGTCCCAAGATTGGATCTAGATAGATGCAAACACAGTTAGCGATTTTGTTACCTTAACAATCATTCAAACGGTAATTCTCTCGCAGCGGAAGAAGTTGATGGAGAGTTGGGTAAGATTGACGCGGTGCAATCCCTCGAACATATCTGATCCGTGTGATGCCCCACGAACAGATCTAGAAGTCCCTGGAACGAAGATCGAACGTACGATCTCTCTACAGTTGATCCACATGTATGGTGTAGTAGATCCGGCAGGGCTCCACCTGTTGGACATGTGCCCTAGAGGCAAATTAATAAAGATATTTGTCACATATCTGTTTGTTCATAATACGTTATATATTGTGCTAGAACTGTATTAAGCGGAAACATTAATACACGTGTGATATATAACAACCTGGTCCCTAGTTAAACTCAGGCATACTAGCTCATTGGGCAATTGATGATCAAGGTTTCCTGATCATGAGAACATAACAGTCTATTGACAATGAGGTCATATCATTAGGAGAATGATGTGATGGACACACACCCACGTTAAGCATTGCAGTGTGATCAAGTCACATAAGTTCAACATTCGATGACTTAATAACATAGTGATTGAATCCTTAGACCGTGATGATCATACATAATTGCTATCTATTAGGATGCTTTGAGTGCATTAACCGTTACACTGAAACATGGTAACTGAAAAGGTGTATCTTGGGTATTCCGAAGTAGATGTGTTGAGGAGTATGAAATAGATCAGAGCGGGATTTGTCAATCCGAGTGACGGATAGGTACTCTGGGCCCACTCGATGGTGTTGCATCAATAGCTTGCAAGCAAGTGACTAGGTCACAAGAGATGTAATATTCACAGACGAGTAAACATGTTATGTCGGAGACGAGGAAGAACTAGGTATTGGATACCGAAGATCATACCTCGGACAAACATAGTACCAAAGCACAAAGGGATCAAGTCATATTGTTAACGGTTCAACATCGATGAAGTTTATTCGATGGAAGCGTAGGGGCACATCAAGGATTGTAACCAGATCCCACATGATGGTCATTGGTCAGAGAGTGTCTCGATCATGTCTACTATTTCCCGGACCGTAGGGTGTCACACTTAAGGGCAATCGATGCATTAAGGATTGATTCGGGATCATCGGTAAAAAGAGAGAAAACACCAGAAATGTACCGGGAGGTGCCGAAAGCTGTTCCAGATATTTTGAAAGGTTCAAAATAAATATATATTAATGTTTTATTATTTAATTGACAAAATTAAATATTAAAAATGATTTAAATAATTAATTAAAAAGGTGAAAAGGTATTTGGGCCTTAAAGGGCCCATGAGGGGAAGGGGGAGCCTCCCCCCTTGGGCTTGGCGCCAAGGGAGGGGCCCATCCCCCTCCTAGCCGCACCACTCCCCCCTTGGGGGTTTAGTCCCACATGGGGGAAGGGGAGGGGGTGGAGCCCCTCCTTGGCCTATATAAGGAGGGGTGGGGGTGCCTTTTTCTACACAACATTGAGTTTCTCTCTCTCTCTCTTTCTCCGACCTAGAGCGGACTCCCCTGGTTTGGAGTTTGCACCTTGTTGGGGTTTCACCATCATCCGGACGCCGTCCCGCTGCCGGAATCAGGATCCGGGTCAATCTTCTTTCCGCTGCTCTTCTGGTTCGGAGCCCGGAGGGACGTCGGTTGCACCGTACGTGTGTAATCCCGCGAGGCACTACACGTGTGGTGCTACTTCATCGTCGGAGGTTCTTCAACACGACAGGGAGGTCGTAGGATCAGAGTCTACGCCAACCACATTCGAGGAACGTTTCCCTCTTTCGGTCTTCAAAGGTATGAACACCGATTCCTTCCGTTACATACATCAGCATAGCATAGATCTTGGGTTCGGGGCTCGTAGGTAGGAAATTTTTTTGTTTTCTGCGCCGATCCCCAACAGTGGTATCAGAGCAAGGCTATGCGTAGATGTATTGTACGGGTAGAACACATCTAGGATGTGGGCATCAATTCTCCAATTGTTACCCTCCCACGTGTACTCGTTTAGCGTTGCGGCAATGTCCTGATGAAGCGGCCCCGACCGACCTTACGCGTTTACGCGAGACTGGTTCCACGCTTGACATATGGCTTGTACCATATAAGTGGTTGGGGGTGTATGTCTCTCTAACATTAGCGACGCGAAGACATTTGCAACGGAGGGCCCCGACATGGGTGTAATAGAGACGATTGCAGGATTGGTGTTGTGGCTTGTTTTCGCAGGATAGAAAGCGGTTCTCTCTCGAAACCCCTTAGCAGCCACGTAAAACTTGCAAAAGATAAAGTAGAAGGCGTTTTAACTTTAATTTGCATGTAAGGGGGGATCATATCTTGTATGATTTACAGTTTTACTTCCTATCTTGCTAATATGCTAGATATGCGACGGTAGCATGATAGGATAATATCTCTCAATACCATGATTGTATTCTCCCTTAGTGGGCACCGCCTGGAAGGATCTCTTTATGATAGGCATGCCGTGACGATCGGGTGTCATACATACATTAGCGATCGCATGAGGTTGGGTTTGGCAAGCCTAGCATATGCAGATATGGCCTTGCTGAACAGCCATACACTAAGGTTCGACTAGAAGGCTTGACATATGTAGATATCAGCTTGGGATACAGATGACCGAAAGGTTAAGCATGAGTCATATAACGGACATGATTGGCATGATGGCCTACCTAGGGAGATGTGTCGTCGGCCGTGTGATATTCGAGGACGATCATTCAAACTAGGATTATGTTAATCACTTAGTAAATTTGGAGAGATGTTTAACTAAGTGGGAGTTTTTGAATTAATTAAAATTGAACTCCAATTATGAACAAAGTCTAAATATGTGTTTTGAAAATAACCATTGTAGATGGCTGCACCTCGCCCCTCATTCAACTTAGGGTCATTCCTAGACAAAGACAAACTGAAAACCGATGGGTAAAACTTCACCAAATGGTTCCGCACTCTGAGGATTCTCCTCGTTCCCCTCAAGATGGCATACGTACTAGAGGCCGCGTTAGGTGACGAACCACCAGCAGACGCTAGTCAGGATGAGAAGAATGTCTACCTCTCCAAGACGGATGATTACAACCTTGTCCAGAGTGGAATGCTTTACTCCATGGAGGTTGAGCTGCAGAAACGCCTTGAGAGGATGGGTGCATATGAGATAATCACCGACCTCAAGGCCGTCTTTGCACCCCAAGCCAGGGCTGAACGTTATGAGGCTTATGAAGCTTTCTTCTCGGCAAAGATGGATGAGCATAGCAGTGTTAGTGAGCACGTGGTCAAGATGTCTGGCTACGTTCAACGCTTGAATGCTCTGGAATGTCAAATTCCAGATGAACTTGCTGTTGATAGGGTGCTGCAGTCGCTGCCCCCTAGCTACAAAGGCTTTGTGTTGAACTACAACATGCAGGGGATGACTAAGACCCCTTCTGAGTTGTTTGCCTTGCTGAAAACTGTTGAGGTTGAGATCAAGAAGGAGCATGTTGTATTCATGGCCAACAAGACCGTTGAATTCAAGAAGTCTGGCAAGAAGGAGAAGGGAAAGAAGGGAAGCCCGAAGAAGGGTGACAAGCCAGTTGTCACTCCTCGTAAGGCACCCAAACCTGGACCCAAGCCCGGCGTTGAGTGCTTCTACTGCAAGGGTGATGGTCACTGGAAACGCAACTGCCCCAAGTACCTAGAGGATAAGAAGGCTAGCAAGATTGTCAGAAGAGACAAAGGTATATTTGATATACACGTTATTGATCTTTTCTTAACAAGCGCTGGGAACAAATCCTGGATATTTGATACATGATCTGTTGCTCATATTTCTAACTCCTCTTAGGGGCTACGGAATAGGCGACGCTTGATGAAAGATGAAGTGACGATGCACGTGGGAAACGGCTGCCGGATTGAAGTGGTGGCGGTCGGCACGAAGCATCTTAGTCTCCATTCGGGATTAGTTTTGATTTTGAATAAGTGCTACTATGTACCCGCATTGAGTGTGAACATTGTTAGTGGTTCTTGCTTGAAGCGAGACCACTATTCTTTTAAGTCAGATACAATTGGTTGTGCGATTTATAAGGATGATGTGTTTTATGTTCACGCATCAAAGAAAAATGGCTTATTCATTCTTAATCTCGATTGTGATATACTTCATATTGATAACGTAGAGGCCAAAAGATTAAAACCTAGTGGCGAAGAACACATGACGATGTGGCATTGTCGACTTGGTAATATTGGTGAAAAGCGCATGAAGAAGCTTCATGATGATGGACTTCTGGAGTCATTGGATTTTGGATCCCTTGACACATGTGAACCATGCCTTTTGGGCAAGATGACAAGGACTCCATTCAATGGAACAATGGAGCGTGCGGAAGACTTGTTAGGGATCATACATTCAGATGTATGTGGACCTATGAACGTCCCCACACGCAATGGTCTTCGTTACTTCGTGACCTTCACAGATGACTTAAGAAGATATGGGTATATCTACTTAATGAAACATAAGTCTGAAACCTTTGAAAGGTTCAAGGAATTTCAGAGTGAGGTCGAGAATCAACTCGGGAAGAAAATCAAGCACCTTCGATCCGATCGAGGAGGCGAGTATTTAAGTCACGAGTTTGACGATCATCTTAAGACTTGTGGCATCGTACCACAAACTTACGCCGGCAGGAATACCTCAGCGTAACGGTGTTTCTGAGCGACGTAATCGAACTCTATTGGATAGCGTACGATCGATGATGTCTCATACCGACTTACCTGTGTCATTCTGGGGGTATGCATTAGAAACTGCCACTTACATTCTTAATAGGGAACCATCCAAATCCGTAAAGACAACACCATTTGAGGAATGGCATGGCAAGAAACCAAAGTTGTCTCACTTGAAGATTTGGGGTTGTGAGGCTTATGTTAGGAAACTTCAGCCTGACAAACTCGAATCAAAAGAGGATAAGTGCATCTTTGTGGGATATCCAAGGGAAACCGTTGGATACACCTTCTACAACCAGTCTGAGGGCAAAACATTTGTCGCCAAGACTGGATGCTTTCTTGAGAAAGATTTTCTTTCGAAAGAATTGAGTGGGAGGAAAATAGACCTCAACGAGATGATTGATCAATCACTCCAAGTGGAATAAATGGCAATGGAAGTTGTTCCGGAACCATCTTCCGTAGTGGGAGCTGAAGAGAACGGTCATCATGATATTCATAACGATCGTGACATACATGATGATCATGATCAAGATGAAGAGGATCCTATTGTACCCCGCAGGTCATCAAGAGCCCGAGTAAAAACTCAGTTTTATGGGCAACTTGTCAATGCAGTCATGTTAAATGAACCTGACGAACCTGCGAACTACAAAGAAGCAATGGAGGGACCCGAGTCCGAGAAATGGCTGGAAGCCATGAAATTCAAGATAGACTCCATGTATGCCAACAAAGTATGGCCTTTGGTGGATATTCCCGAGGACCGAAAGGCCGTCGAGAATAAGTGGATATTCAAGAAAAAGACCAACGCAGACGGAAACGTATCTGTCTATAAAGCTCGACTTGTCGCACAAGGTTTCCGACAAATTCAAGGAGTTGACTACGAAGAGACTTTCTCTCCCGTAGCGATGCTAAAGTCTATCCGGATATTGCTAGCAATTGCTGCCTATTACGATTATGAAATATGGCAGATGGATGTGAAAACCGCGTTCCGAAATGACAACATTGAGGAAGAGTTGTATATGGTACAACCGGAAGGTTTTATTGATCCTAAGGACGCTGGTAAGGTATGCAAACTTCAACGGTCCATTTATGGGTTGAAGCAAGCATCTCGGAGCTGGAATCTTCGTTTTGATGAGGTGATCAAAGCTTTTGGATTTTTCCAAAATGAAGAAGAATTCTGTGTATAAGAAAGCGAGTGGGAGCTCTATGGCATTCCTAGTACTATATGTGGATGACATATTATTGATAGGGAATGATGTGAAATTTCTAGAGGGGGTAAAGGAATATTTGAATGGACAATTTTCCATGAAGGACCTAGGTGAAGCTGCATACATATTAGGCATTAAAATCTATAGAGATAGACCAAGACGCCTATTAGCACTGAGTCAGAGAACTTACCTTGAGAAGATATTGAAGAGGTTCAATATGGATAACGCCAAGAGAGGCCTCTTGCTCGTTATGAAAGGAAGTAAATTGAGTGTGACTCAATGCCCAGCAACAGCAAAAGAAAGGGAGGAAATGTCTTCAAAGCCCTATGCCTCGGCCATAAGTTCTATCATGTATGCTATGCTGTGTACTCGACCAGATGTGGCCCTGGCGGTTAGTATGACTAATCGTTTCCAAAGTAATCCTGGAATGGATCATTGGATTGCAGTGAAGAACGTTCTTAAGTACTTACGAAGAACTAAGGATCTGGTTCTTGTCTATGGAGGATGTGAAGAAGAGCTCGCCGTAACAGGTTACGTCGATGCCAGTCTTGGTACTGATCCCGATGACTCAAAATCCCAGACGGGATACGTGTTTATGTTGAATGGTGGTGCGGTTAGCTGGAGGAGCGGCAAGTAGTCAGTCGTCGCCCAATCTACGATGGAGTCGGAGTATATTGCCGCTTGCGAAGCGTCAAATGAAGCGCATTGGTTGAAGAAGTTCGTCATCGAGCTTGGCGTATTCCCTAGTTGCACTGACCCTGTTAGCATTTATTGCGACAATACGGGTGCCATTGCTAACGCAAGGGAGCCGAGGACTCACTCTACAGCCAAGCATATTCTCCGGCGTTTCCATGTGACGCGGGACTACGTCAAGGATAGTCATACTAGGATTTGCAAAATACATACGGATCTGAATCCGTCAGACCCAATGACTAAACCTCTTCCACAAGCCAAGTTTGAACAACACCGAGAGACTATTGGTGTTAGATACATACCTAATGTAAACTAGTGTAATTTGTACTCTAGTGCAAGTGGGAGACTGTTGGATATGTGCCCTAGAGGCAAATTAATAAAGATATTTGTCACATATCTGTTTGTTCATAATACGTTATATATTGTGCTAGAACTGTATTAAGCGGAAACATTAATACACGTGTGATATATAACAACCTGGTCCCTAGTTAAACTCAGGCATACTAGCTCATTGGGCAATTGATGATCAAGGTTTCCTGATCATGAGAACATAATAGTCTATTGACAATGAGGTCATATCATTAGGAGAATGATGTGATGGACACACACCCACCTTAAGCATTGCAGTGTGATCAAGTCACATAAGTTCAGCATTGTGATGACTTAATAACATAGTGACTGAATCCTTAGACCGTGATGATCATACATAATTGCTATCTATTAGGATGCTTTGAGTGCATTAACCGTTACACTGAAACATGGTAACTGAAAAGGTGTATCTTGGGTATTCCGAAGTAGATATGTTGAGGAGTATGAAATAGATCAGAGCGGGATTTGTCAATCCGAGTGACGGATAGGTACTCTGGGCCCACTCGGTGGTGTTGCATCAATAGCTTGCAAGCAAGTGACTAGGTCACAAGAGATGTAATATTCACAGACGAGTAAACATGTTATGTCGGATACGAGGAAGAACTAGGTATTGGATACCGACGATCATACCTCGGACAAACATAGTACCAAAGCACAAAGGGATCAAGTCATATTGTTAACGGTTCAACAACGATGAAGTTTATTCGATGGAAGCGTAGGGGCACATCAAGGATTGTAACCAGATCCCACATGATGGTCATTGGTCAGAGAGTGTCTCGATCATGTCTACTGTTTCCCGGACCGTAGGGTGTCACACTTAAGGGCAATCGATGCATTAAGGATTGATTCGGGATCATCGGTAAAAAGAGAGAAAACACCAGAAATGTACCGGGAGGTGCCGGAAGCTGTTCCAGATATTTTGAAAGGTTCAAAATAATACATATTAATGTTTTATTATTTAATTGACAAAATTAAATATTAAAAATGATTTAAATAATTAATTAAAAAGGTGAAAAGGTATTTGGGCCTTAAAGGACCCATGAGGGGAAGGGGGAGCTCCGATTAAATCTCAATCACTCCGAAACTTTTCGGTGTGTTATACTCGTGCTCCTATCACTCTAGTAATCAACAAATCTACCAACCTTAAGTGTGTGACCCCATAGGTTCGGTAGAATACGGACATGAACCGGAAACTGACTTTCTTCGGATCACTAACCAATAGCGGAGCCATGGACACCCATAATGGTTCCCGCACCTACACGAATATGAATTCGAGTGAACCTCTGGTTGACATGCCAATCCCTTTGCTTCGCGATAATTTACAAAACATGAGGTGAGATTATATAGGTATCCGCATGATCAACTCATTAATCATTATACCAATTATCCTCATATCGGTTTTGTTCTTTTTCTCGTTCACGTATTCCGTATCCCATGTGATCTATTCACAAATTATCCGGCCGGATGTTGGTGGATACGTAATACCGAGAGGGCCCAAAGAATATCTCTCCTGAGAAGGAGGAGAAAATCCCAACTTGAATCATCAAGTCCCTAGACATACTTTCGAGTGTGAGTGAGCAAAGCCGTTCTAGCCACGCCTGTTACGGGTGGTGTTAGGACAGAGTCAAAACCCACCCTCCGGTATGTAGGTACTTAACATTATCATGGTCTATAAGGATACATGCAAATGTCAACTCATCTGATGATTTAACTCATAATACAATGATGATGAAATCTCAAAGCAAATCATACAATTGGGTCGGTTCAGCACCCTTGTTCTGGTAACAATGTGCTCCCATGTATTACCGGCATATTCAATGCCCTATGTCAGGAAACCATGACATCCATAATACACAGGTTAGTCCTAGAGGCAGACTAAGAACACTTTGTGTTTATAATCCACACCTTCATATGGGTTTTCCTCCGAAGGCAGTTAACATGCACTTGGCAAACCTCCGCATAGGCCATTGCAATTATAGCATAGACATATAAACATTAATAATGAACCCGGAATTATAACAATACATTTTATTATTGCCTCTAGGGCATAATTCCAACAGCTCGCCCACGGCGAGGGTTAGTGCGGCTGAGGCCGCAGCTGGTCTGGGCCGCCTGGAACGGGCGGGGCTGGCCGGGGGCGCGCTGGGCCTTGCGAGGCAGCTGGGCCGCTGGGACGCTCTGGCCCACGTGGTCGCGTAGTTTGGGGTCGGCTTGTTCCCGAGCGGTAACTGGAGGCGGCGCTCGCCGGCAGCTGCTCCGTCCAGCATGCGGCAGCGTGGAGGAGGGGTCGAGGTGGTCGTGCCGTGGCAGAGGAGGCCGGGGGGCGGCCGGATCCAGCAGGAGCGGCGACCATCCGGCGGCTGGGCGGTGCGACGAGGAGATCAGGGCGTTCGGCTCGAGCTCGGCGGCTCCTTCCATGGCGCACGGCGGCACAGTTCCGTGGTGGCGCGGCCTACGGGGAAGAGAGGAGAGGGTGAGGAGGAGAAAAGGGAGGCGCGGCACGACGGTGGAGCTCACCGGAGCGGCGTGCGCGGCGGCCGGAGGCGGCGATGGCCGACTCAGGTGGACAGCTCCACGGGCGGCGGCGGTTTCCCGAGCCCAGATCAGGCCCGGCGGCGGCGGAGGTGGGCCCACGCGGCCCAGGTGCGGCTGTGCTGCGGTGGGGGCGACGTGGCCTTCTCTGGATCGTCCATCTCCAAATCGAACGGCTGGGAGCAGCCAGGAGCTAGGGTTTCGAATTTTGGAGGGGGTATTAGGCTGATCTGAGTTTGTGGAGGGGGATGGCTGCAAATTTTGGCTAGGGAAACCCTAGAAAGGGGTGGGAGAGTGGTGGTCTTTATATAGCCCAGGTGGCTGGCAGTTTGCAAAAACATCCCCGGTTTTTCTCTCTCGCGTGCGGTGTTTACGTTTCTGACCGCCGAGGGTCCGCAGGACCTCCGATGTGGCTAACACTTCGAACTGCGCGATCAGCGCGTCGAGCCGGCGGTGTTCACCTCGCGCTGGAACTGTTCCGAAACACTTTTCGGCTCGCTCTAAAAATATCTTGTTTAGTTATTAAACGGGGTTTTCGTTCCGCTGGCGTTGGCTGGTCTTGTGAGGTTTTCGCGACGGTGATCGGGTGAAATCCGGTGTCGCAAAGGTCGACTGTCAGGGTGGAAAGGGTCGGTCTCCGTCCGGTACGAGATAAGAGGGGGAAAATAATCGCCGATCGATAGACCGGGGATGCAAACACCGCAAACAAATCAGACAATCAAACAATTCACACCGAAAACAAAAATTTTAATTTTTGTGAAATCTGGGCTGTTACAATACAACACCACCAACAAGGGATCTCGTCCCGAGATCCTGGACGATCCGGGGTAGAGGAGGGGAAAGAAAATAGAGTCGAAGATCTTCAACACCACCAAATGGGGACTCTGCTCCATGTCGAACGACGAGCTTCCGTCGAGATAAATTTCCGCGGAGTGACGACAACGTCGGAAAACGAAACCATCGGGAGATGAAGAGGAAGAGATAGTTGAAAGCGACGATCAAGTGAAGCATTCTCACTCAAATAGCGAGGATACTAGGCAAGAGTACTAAAGTCAACAGACGACCAAGATGTTCAACCAGAGTTAGAATAGCTAAGGCCCTGTTTGTTTGGGTTGCGGCTGAACGAGAAGCGGCTGGAGCTGGTAGAACCTGAGAAGCGGCTGGAGCTGGTAGAAGCTGAGAAGATCGAAAAGCCTATTTGGCAACTGCTTTTAAGACGGCTGGTGAGCCGGTAGCTGATGATGAAAGTCTAAAATGCCCTCAATGCTAAAATTCTTATTTAGGCACTAATTTGACATGATTAATATGATTATGATATATATTAACTTAAATGATATGTTTACCACCGAATTCATCCCCAAATTAGTCTCGGCGAGTTATGTATACACTGACAAAATTTCACAGATTCATCACAAAAAGTGTAGGAAGTGATAGAAAATAATATTTGCAACAAAAACTTCATGTTGTAGGATGCATATACAAGATCAGCCATTCATACACACAATAACAACAAGATTGACCATTTATTCGAACATACATAAGCCATGTGTATTTTTAACAGGACCAAGATCTGAATCAAAATTAAATGCAGATAGGATGAGGATTTGGGGAGGCATGCGGGACGGGGGAGGTGCGTTCTGGATGGCACTAGTGGGCGGCGGCGGCGGTGTTGGCAGGAGGTCTCAGGAAGCACGGGAAAGGGGGAGGTTGGGGACGAGTCGGCCGGCGGCGTGTCCGCACATGGCGGCGGGGGAGGCAGCGTCGGATCCAGATGCGACGTGGCCGTAGATGTAGGCGGCGCTCGGTCGAGGGGGCGAGCTCCGGGAGCGGGGAGGAAGGGAGGAGACCTCTTCCTGGCGAGGAGGCGAGCCCCGGTTGCCGGGATGGCCGAAGACGGCGGCGGCGACGGAGGACGGAGGATGAGGGAAACGTGGGAGGAGGGGTGCGAGCCGGCATTATTTCGTGAAGAGGTATCTGTATATATGTATGGATGGCTTTTTGGCTGTAATTAGTTCGCAGGAGAGGGGCAACGTTTTGCGGGAGGGTGAGAAGCCAGTGGGAGGCATGCGAAGCTGGTCTGGAGGAGCTTTTGCTTCCTAGTGCATTTCGAAGGGCAGCTTCTATTAAGCCGAGATCACATTTTTGCTGTTTGTTTAGGCTTGTGCTTTTAGGGGTCTAGATGCTCCATAAGCAAGCTCAAGCCCAAACAAACAGGGGCTAAAGGTACTACCGGAATTCAGATCAGTCCAACGATTCGGCCATGAGACGGTGAATCTCGACGATTAGAGGCCGAGCGGGTCACATATAGATGGATCTGGTCGAAATCGACTGGAATTGCCCAATATATGCAGCAGACTTGCCATTTTAAGGCCGCCCATTTATTTCAATCAAAATTTATTTTGGAAAGCTATTGAAGCCCTTTTTTGGCCTTCAGAGAGTCAAAAAGTGGTTGCTGCTCTATAACAAAGCAATTGTTCGAGATCCGCTGGCGCCTTTGGCAAGTTGGGTGTGCATGCCGCACACGATGTATTTCTTTTGTGTAATAAAAAGAGAGATTACTCATTTTTTCTTTAACTTGTTGATAAAAAAAATTTAGAACCGAGCGATCCATTACTCACATACGAAAATACATCGTTCAAAATAAGAAGGGCGCGGGAAAGGGGGAGCGAGTTCAAGCACTAATGGGAAACCCATTGTAAAAGCTCGCAATCGAGACAATCATGTGGGATGAAATAGCGCCAATATTTTTCATCAACATGCCATCCAAACCGCAAACGTCGCGCAGAAGGAAAAAGTACCAAAATTAAAGGACTAACATGTAATAACCGGAAAAGAAGGATAGCTCGAGAAGCAGGTAGTACAACTAGGCATCAGATGGAGCTTTAGCATGTGTTGTGTTCAGCATCACCGCACCTATTTCTAGTAGCTCCATGTCACCAGTCTTCAGCAAACCTGCCCAAGATTTGAAATGTATCACAATTGCGTAAACAATCTCAAAAGGAGAGTTAAGAGATTTAATTGAAAGATCGTTCGATTCCTACGGCTCCAAATAGCCCAACAAGCAACACCCCACCAAGAAGATAATTGCAAATTAGGTGATCAAACATCAATCCCTAAAATTGATCCAACAGTACGCCAGACCACCCTCGCGACCGAGCACATAAAGAACAAGTGTTGAAATGTCTCCCACAATGGGCAAAAGGAACCCTTAGGATTTCCCAAACAATTACGTCTGCTCTCGTAAGAACAACATCTTGGAAGATTTTCTAGAGAAAAACCTGGATCTTAAGTGAAATTATTCCAAATCCAGTTGAAACTACAACCAAATATAAGGTTTTCCAAAAGATCATAGACAAAGCGGCCAGTGAAAGTTTTCTTCAAAACCAGAGTCCAACGGATCTTATCAGGCTCATGTGATTAACTCAGGCCAGTGATCACAGTGTTCATCTCCTCCCACTAACGATTAAGAGGAGGAAGTAAACATCTGCGAGAAGCAATAGAGGTCATGTGTTGCCAATCCAATACAATCGCATCAAGGAAGTTACATATGCTAAAAAGCAAGGGGAATTTAACACAAAAAGGAGTTTCGTCCACATGAGATCCTTCCAAATCCTTAACAAGTCACCAGAGTTCAAAATCACTTTTCTTCTAGCAAGGTAGTATTCCTTTACCTTCAGGATAGCTTTCTACATAGGAAAATCGCTAAACCTTCACACCCCAATGGCAATAGAATGCTTCTTAAGATACTTAGCCTTCACAATACTAATTATTTATTTATTTTTATTCACTTACTTGTTCTCCTTTGACCTATCTGTAAAAACTATATCTTTCTATTAGAAGGAGAATAAGCCTTGAAAATATTAAGAAAATAAAAAAGACTGGATCAATAGATTAGAAAAAAAACAGAATCACTATTTAAGATGCATACCCACTAGTCGTGAGGTTTACACAGAGAATGATCCAACAACTCCTATAATCTAAGGGGCCTTAGTCAACACACCACACCACGGTTGAAAGCTGCCACAACGGCTTATAAACCTCAACAACACACAACGACTTTGTCACCCTAGTGACCACAATTGATACACTACGACAGAGTGGTAATTTTTGAGTCGTCGCTCCGACTTTTACACCGGCCCCAAGGTTGAGTTCCAAGTTTCATCTGGACGAGCATCCCGACATGCAAGGATGTGAGGATGATGATGTGGTGGAGCAGGCAGTCCGACAAATTGCTCAACCAATCACACTTTGCGTTCGTGTAGTTCATGGCGACTACAAGTTTTCTTCAATCGGGCGCTCGGGGTTGATTGAATAGTCGAAGGATTAGTCAAAGCTAACATTGGTAGCTTATCGATAAGGTGGATGATATATGTCGCCCACAAGGTAAATAGGGGTGACTTCACTGAAGCCACGAGGGAAAATGGTTCGGCCTAGTCAACAATGTGCATGCTTCGTCGTTTCATTTTTTTGTTTTGTCACTATGCACAGGTTGGATCATATATGCCACCCGTGGGAGGTATGGATTCGATAAATCCAAAAGGCAAATGGGTTGATCCAGTCGATGACATACGCTTTATTTTTTTTGGTTCATCATTGGAACAGGTGCCTTTCCATTTTTTCTCTATGTGTGGTTTTTATTTTTGTTTTTCTTATTTCCATTTCACTTGTTAGATTTGTTTATTTTGTTTTTTTATAAAATCTGCAATATATGATGATTTTTTTTAATATGCATTGAACCTTTTTTAGTATACTATGGCCATTTTGAATTACTCATGGATTTATTTTCAATATATCATGGACATTTTTATATACATTAACTTTTTTATATACGTTGATTTATTTAATTATATGATTAACATTTTAAAATTGACTATTAAAAAAAACATATTCTAAACGATTTTCTTAAATATAAAATTGTTCAAGGATAGAGTGGGCTGGACCATTTTCCCTATCATCAGGGAATCATCCTCTATTTACCGCTTGCGGACGGCAAATAGGAGCTCTCTCGGCCGGCAACACCACAACAAATCATGGCTTGTCTTAAAATCACTAATTAGCGAGTACTCTTTTCAACGAATGCATTCACTTCTTTCACGCTTGACAAGTGGCACTATGTATGCGTGCCACTTGTCGTGATATGAAAGTTCCATTTTTTTCCTTTGTAGAGACACGGTGTGCCTCTCGCGAAGCACATTCGTGCCTTTTTTGAAGGCATGGTGCGCTTTTTTTAATTAGAGGCATGTGACATGTCTTTCGCCTAAGAATATTGTGCCTCCATGCGAAGCACGTTCGTGCTTTTGTGAGAGGCATAGGGGCGTGCCTCTTTTTTTAGAGGCACACATCGTGCCTTTCATGAAAGCATATTCATGCCTTCACGCGAAGTACATTCATTTTTTTGAGAGGCATGTCTCGTGCCTCTTTTTTTAGGGCACATGACGTGCCTCTCGCAGAAGCAAATTCGTGTCTTCACCAGACGCATGGTCTTACCTTTTTTTTAAATGAGATTGTTTATAAATATATTTTTAAAAAAATTCCATCAAAATTTGAGAAAAATTGTGCGAACCCCGCCCCCCAAAAAACACTGATAATGTGTAAAACAAATGAAATCCCGAGGGAAACGCTCATAACGTGACACACGACGCGCTGTCAGCCCTCGAAAGTGATCATTGTGCGGGCCTCCGAAGAAGCGCACACTAACTAGTTTCTCTCGGCTCTTTCAGAGAGCAATTATTTAGCGTACGGGTACTCTCCCGCGCGCTCCGGAGAGGTCACTTTTGTGCGCTTCAAATCTGCCACATGCGCGTTTTGATTGCGCCCACGCGAAGTAACAACTATGGCTACGCCTGTGGCTGCATCTGTGGTTGCATCCGTAACTGTGGCTGCGTGTGCGATTGCATCCATGGCTATGACTGCACAAAACTCTTCTCCACTAAATACGTGTCGAACGCGGAGAAACTAAAGAAAACCCTGAAACATACCGAAATATGACACTTGGCACGCTCCGAACGCGCACAAGATGACCTCCTCTAAGGTTACCCCTCAACTAGTTTTTTGTTTTGTTTTGAGAATCGGTACCCCATCAACTGGTGATTCGGGCTCGTCCGCCGTTGTGTGTGTGTGTGTGGCTCATGTGCGAATAGGCCGGCCCAAAGAGGAGGACGCGCCCGCTGCTGCAATCAAAGCTGGCCACATGGGCCGGACTTAGCGGGCGGCCCTTTAGCCCGGTTGTTTTGGCCCGGCCCATATCTAGCCCGGCACGGTACGGGTCGTGCCGTGCCGGCACGTTACTGTTCATGGGCCGTGCCTGGGCCTGGAGGCCCGGCACGCGAGCCGGCACGGCACGACCCGTCAAGGTTTTTATTTTTTATTTTTATTTTTTATATAACGCCCTAGGGTTTATCGCAATATTATTTTTGATTTATTTTAATATTTATTTGATTTATCCTGATTTTTTTAAAATATTTTTGATTTTAAAGGGCCAGATGGGCTTGTGTGTGCCATATGTGCCAGAAGGGCCGCCGTGCGACACCGGGCCAACATGCCAACCGGGCCGGCCCAAGTAGCCGTGTGCCGTGCCTGGGCCTCGCCGCTCGGCCCGCGTGCCGGCACGGCACAGCGACCGTGCCTACATGGCCGTGCCGTGCCTGGCCCGTGTCGCGGCGGACGGGCCGTGCCGTGCGGGCCGACCCAGGTGGCCAGCTTTGGCTGCAATAGGACGCCGCTGGCCCACTACTGACCCCGTCGTCATCCGAAGCCTCCGCGAACAAAGCATCTTGAGGCGCGCGCCTGCTGCCTCCTCCCCGACCTTCCCATGGCGCCGCCGTTCGCCGTCGCCACCGTTTCCTCCTCCTCCCCTATATTCTCCTCCTCCTCATCACGCCCCATCCCCCGCCGCCATCCGCCGCTGAGTTCCATCTCCGTGCGGCCACGGTACCGCTCGGCCGTGGCCTCCGCCGCGGCGGCCGATTCCGGTGGAAAGCTCCTTCTGGAGGTACACGGGCTTACCGCCTCCGTCAAGGAGACCGGTCAGCAGATCCTAAAAGGCGTCGACCTCACCATCCGCGAGGGCGAGGTTTGTGTTGTTCTGCGGTCTGGGTCTGGAATAACCTAGCGGCTCGTTTTGCCATAGTGATTGATTGGGTCTGTAAGTTTAGGCGTGTTGACTTGTGTTGGTTTCTGTCTTCCTGTGATGATATATAGGTTCATGCGATCATGGGGAAGAACGGCTCCGGCAAGAGCACCCTCACAAAGGTTAGGTCCTACAGCTCACCCGGCCACATTTGTCTCGATTGTTATGATGAAAACCACTGAGAAATTGTTTCCCGCGTACATTTATGTGCCTGTTTGAGTTTTCTCTGGGAAATGGATATCAGGAGGATCGATAAATGGCAAAATCAAGAGTTCAATTGATAGAATAGCATCAATATACTACTCAAAAAAGAATAGCATCAATATTCAATCGCAGTGCTGGCCTATTTCGATGCCATTTTAGTTACACGTGATTGATATCTTAGGTGTTATTTGGTTTGAGGAATCAAATATTAAAATGGTGAATGATCCATACAATCCAAGGTCAGTTACTTGTTTTATTGAATCGAATGGTTTAGCCCATAACTGCCTCGTCCTTCATAAGTAGTATAAGCCAAGTATGAAATGAAGAATTAGGTCATCCAACCAAATTTGATGGATCATCTAATGGTGTATCAACCCATGATCGATGTGGTGATTACCCAAATAAAACACCCCTTTTAAGTTACAGGGCTTTACATTTTATGCAACCGTTATGCCTTTTAATGTTTCTTTTTTGGATACATGGTGCATACATGAGCCTATTTTCGTGCAACCTCTTAAGGCACCGAATCCAGAAGAACTGTAGGCTACAAAAGAGCTAGGGATACCAGCTTACAATGAGCAAGCAGAGCCACTCCATATAAAACAGCACCCACCAATCACTTGAAGTAACACCCCTGCTAGAACATATCAATGTTATATAGATTTTGTCGACAGAGTGACAGACAGAGCTTGTATAACAGGTCGTCTTAAATTCTTACACAGACCGACAAAAGGCTACCAAGATCTGGTATAAGAACATAAAGGTTCTACCTTTATCATGTGGCAAGGTTCCTTTGGTTACTTGGTTTTCTGTTAGGACCTCAGCTTATCACTTGATTCTGGTGGCCGCCATGTCCACCATCGGTTGCGCCCCTAAAGGGCTTAACCCCTTCCTTCAAAATTGTTCCCTGTTGCTGCAAAGAGAAAATTATTTGTACAAAGCATCAGCAAGATGTCATACAACTGCCCTTCAGTATCATGTGGCAAGGTTCCTTTGGTTACTTGGTTTTCTGTTAGGACCTCAGCCTATCACTTGATTCTGGTGGCCGCCATGTCCACCATCGGTTGCGCCCCTAACGGGCTTAACCCCTTCCTTCAAAATTGTTCCCTGTTGCTGCAAAGAGAAAATTATTTGTACAAAGCATCAGCGAGATGTCATACAACTTCCCTTCAGTATCCATCGTGCTGAGAATTAACCATAAAAAAAACTGCAGTAAAACCGATCCGTTTAACCCCTTTTGGGTGAACCTGGGACACGTCCCCAGTTCAAAACTTCCTTCAAACTGCTCCAGGCAAACAATGCGAATTGCACCTGAACATGGTATGCTGAGTATTTATTTTACAGCTTGTATTTTGGAAATACTTTGATGAATCCATTCAACCAAGTTTGTTTTGGCATCATGCAAAATCCAAACTGTTAAAAGGAAACCCTGGTGCTCTTTTCGTTGCTAAAATAACCAACCAAATGTACAGCTCATACTGTATGGTTTGCGGTGCCCTTGTAAGTTCAGGCCCAGCATAAAAAACTGAGTCAGTATAGTCAAGCTTGTGATCTTAAATTTGTAGGTCTTGAGGAGATCAACTCCTTAGTATTTGATGAACTCCGTAATGTAATGCGAGCTTTGCAAATTATGTGATAAGTTCAGCCGTGGAAATTGTGCAACCTCAATTTAATCCATTCTCTTGTTTGCAACCTCAATTTAATCCATTCTCTTGTTTGCATTCCCAAGGTGTCCTGATTAAACTGTGAGTAATTGACCATGTTTCTTGCTCTTGTATCTAGACATTCTGTTGAATGTTGTATCTGTTTGTTACAGGTCCTTGTTGGCCATCCACATTACGAGGTAACTGGTGGTACCATTCTCTTCAAGGGTGAGAACTTGATTGACATGGAGCCAGAGGATAGATCTCTTGCAGGCCTCTTTATGAGCTTCCAAGCCCCTATTGAAATTCCTGGAGTGAGCAATTATGATTTTTTGCTCATGGCATTAAATGCTCGCAGAGAGAAGGATGGTCTCCCAGCTCTGGGGCCTCTTGAGGTTTGAACATTATAGTTACTGTATAAGCCATAAAAAGTTTGATATTTAGCATACAAGAGAATAATGGTGCTGTATGTTGCTAACTAGTTTCTATGGTAAGTAAAAACTCTGAAATATATTTTGCTTTATCACGCAGTTCTACTCAGTTGTATCACAAAAAGTCGAGGCCTTAAAGATGGAACCAAAGATCCTTGATCGTAATGTAAACGAAGGATTTAGTGGTGGAGAAAGAAAGCGCAATGAGATACTGCAACTTTCTGTAAGATTACTATCAGCCAACCTTAATTAGGCTGTTACATCATTTATGTGCTGCCATATTCAAATACCACATTTTTGCTGTATCAAGTATCATATACTGGAGGTTCCATGTACCAAAAAGTGTTCCGCAGATTAACAAAAAATAGAAGTATTTGACATCGGAATATTCAATACAGTATGTTGTTGAAAAATGTAGCTGTTAGGCCAAGTAGTTATTGACAATTAGTAAAACCTGAACTAGCATTTTTTTTTGTTCACTACTCAATGCTAAACTAGACCAAATGAACTTCGAAAGATTAGACGCCTTGTTCAACATATGCAATTCAGCGAGCTCAACCAGTCCTTCTGATAAGCAGATCATAAAGAAGTTCCGGTTTGATTTGCTGGATCGGTTATAATACCAACACAACATGTTATACTACCATATGCTTTGAAAACCATTACATTTCTTCATAGCTCCGCAAATACTTTGTATCCAAGGATGTCCATATCGTTACAAATTCAGCTTTGATCTTAACATGAATTTGGGCTGAAATTTCCAAAAATAAATAAATCATACTATTACAGGCATAATATTGCAAAAATGTATGGTATTAATTGTTCAGGATCTTACGAAAATATTTCTGTTGGCTTACATTGCAGTCTCTTCTTTGCTGTAACGAACTATTGAGTTCAACTCTTCCATCTTTTTCCCTATGCAATATTTATTCTAGATTTGTCTGCCAGCCCTTTTGCATCCCCATACATTTTCAGCTCTGGACATGTTCTATATGAAGCTTAATTTGATGCTGATACCTATCAGTGGTGTGTGTGCATTTGAGATTCATTAGGCCTTTCTTTCCTCAATTGGGGACCACTTTCATATACACTTTAATGTTTTAATGTTTTATTATGTATTCATTATTTTATGCAGCATGCCAACTCTCCTTGTTTTGTGAGACTTATTCAACATTTTTACTAGAATATTTATTTATCTATCTACTAGTGGTGTACTTCATCAATAAATTTCCACCTCTGATTCATGGTTTGTGATTAGGTTGTTGGAGCTGATTTAGCCCTCCTCGATGAGATCGATTCAGGATTAGATGTTGATGCACTTGAAGATGTAGCTCATGCAGTGAATGGGCTCTTGACTCCCCAAAACTCCGTTCTGATGATTACGCATTACCAACGTCTTTTGGATCTTATTAAGCCAAGCTATGTTCACATCATGGTAAGAGCACAAGCATGCTTGTTTTGTAGAGTTGATAGTACCTTTTTCTGTTCATATGTATCTAATTTAGGCTGTGTTTGGCATTGAGATGGATTATGATTGTCTAGATTTTCCTATCAGCTTTTCCCTTATTTCTCTGTCTGGGTAACAAAATTTTGCCTGCTTTCGTGGGTGTTTTCCCACATCAGATTATATAGTAAGTTCATCATGGTTTAGCAAACGGAAACTGAGCATTAAGGATTTCTCTATTTTGTTTCAAGAATGATTCATTTGTACTCGGAATTGGTATTTTTCTGTTTGGGTGACCAACTTTTGCCTTCTTTCGTAGCTGTTTTTCCACAGCAGATTATAAGTTAAGTTCAGCACAACACAGTTCAGGAGCCGCAAACTGACCCTAAAGCATTCCTCTATTTTGTTTCAAGAAAGATTCATTTGGACTCAGAACTAGCTGATATTTTTATCTAGTTTGTGTATCTTTAGAGAGTAGTAAAAGAGAAAACTGAACTTGTGTGGTCTAACTTTGCATGTATACTTGTATAGTGCTACTTAATCGGGAGGTGAAGAGCTATGGTCTCACCAGGTTCTACACATTTGAAAGTTACTGTTTGCCCTGTTTCTCACTCTTGTATAGTGCTACTTAATTGGGAGGTGAAGACCTATGACCTCACCAGGTTCTACACCTATGGTCTCAACAGATGGATTATGATTGTCTGACTGTTTCTCACTCTAGCATTCAACCCAACGGCAACACTAACCGATAATTAATGGCCCCTTAGCAGTAGTTCTTCTACCTTTTCCATCCTAATCTTGTAGAATGTGGGAACAGCGTTGTGAGTATGTCAATGATTAAAAATTCTTGAATAAAGGGTATGTAGTGATTGATAATGCTTCTGATTGGTAAATTGCAGGAAAGCGGCAAGATAGTGAAGACAGGTGACAGCTCTCTAGCCAACCACATCAACGAGGGTGGCTTCAAATCAATTTCTTCTTTTGTATAGCATGAATAAGGTTCTTCTTTTGTTCACTTTTTTTCCTTCTTTTTTGAAAGAGAGACATTGTTTGCTCTTATTATGACATGAAGACACATGCATCTTCATGGTGAAGAATGATAAAAAGGAATATCTATATTGGTTCTGCAAAGATGGGCCAGTTTCTTATGGATTTGGTTGATTTTAGATGCTCCTTTGCAGGTCAAATGCTTGAATTCCCAGCCACAAATCTATTTGTCTGAACAGATCGGTCACTAGTTGGGTTCTATACATTCTTATACCGTATGCATGGAGTCTGGAAGTGAAACGTGCTAACTTAAGTGAAACTGAGAGCTAGTGCCCATTTGGCCAGGCATGTCATCCTTTTGGAGGTGGAGCACTGGAGTTCTGAATTGCCCTCGGCCATACTTCTCTTTCTCGTCCTGTAATATTTGTTTTTTTCTTTCTTGAGGGAATCCTGTAATATTTGTTGGATTCCAATATTAATACATTATACATGTAGTTCTATGCAGGGCAACATCTTGCACGTGCATACGACTAACAAAGTTGTATCCAAATTTTGTCTACAATTGTAAACAGTTTTGAATATCGCTTGAAGTCTCTGGTATGTGGTTAAGTTCTCTCAGATCACACTCAAGACCTGCTGATAATCTAATGCAAGAGGTTTATTCAGGACAGGTATTGTAGGCTGTGACCCATGTGCCACTAAGAGCAGGTACCTAGTGGATTTGCTATCCCATTAAGTACAGTTGCTCGGAGGAAGAATACTATTTTCTGTTCAACAGTTGAGGGTGGTGGACTATGCAAAAGTTTCTTAGGTGCATTCCAGGGAAATGGTGTAGACTATTATCCTTTATCCAGCAGCCACTAATGGTGAGTGGCTACTGACTTAGCCGTTCCTGTTAAACGCATTCTTTGGGTTTTTTCAGTGCTAACGCATCCAATGACAACCGAACCTTTCTTAGTTGCTGCCGCCTCCCTTCCTGGCCATGCAAGTTGGCCTTGACTTCGTGGATCAATATAATACTCAGTAGTGGACTACTTGCAATCAAAGATGAATTCTGGACAATTATGGAAGTCGGTGTGAAAAAGAAGAATTCTGGATAATTTTTAAAAGTCAGTCCAAATTTCCTTTATAAATGTAGTAAGGACATCTCTAACACCGATCCTCAAAACCTACTACAACCGTTCGGCCGAGCGGTCTGCATCTGTTTTGCCATTCATGTACCCAACAATAGGCCAGTTTCTGCTTTTCCGTAGATTTAACGTAAATGAGGGAGGTTTTGCGGGAGTTTGGTTGTTAAGTAGGACCGACACACCCCGGGACCACTCAATTCAAAAACCCTTTGTGCCTAAAACCCTCTCCGCAAGGAAAGCGATTGTCGCGCATTCATGCCGGTCAGCCCGCTCCAAAGTGAATGCGATCATCAACATTATTGCTGGTTAAGAGGGACTAGTTCTAAGCATAGCAGCAATGTTCTTAGCATTATAATCAATGGATACTTGGATAGTGACGAGGACATCCCTACTACCAACACATCTCCAGTTCATCATGAAGAACAAGTTGATTCAACAAAGAAGAAGGATGATGAAATCAGAATTGGACCTATTACAAGAGCTCGTGCAAAGTTGATAGAACAACAGGTGAACTCGCTCTTAATAGATTCTGATATGTCATGTATTGAGAACTTTATACTACCTAAATCTTTGTATGTTTGCATTATCAGGTATCATGACGAAGACGAGGATCCAGAAGGAGGAGAAGATAAAAGAAGCTCCAACTTTCGGACGTCCGACACATTTCGGACGTCCGACATCGGAGGCCAGGAGCTACGACGCCTCGATGACTTCAAGTTACAGAAGGGTTGCTATTTTCGGCGGACATCCGATGGGATTCGGACGTCCGACACGACGGACATCCGACATGGAACGGGCGTCCGACATGAAGATCTTCGCGACGACCCCGGATTACAGAACCGATGTCAAAACAACCGGAAGTCCGACACGGTTCGGACGTCCGACTGCCTGCGCGCAGATCTGAAGGGTTGCGGCCTTGTATCCGAGTTTGACACCCCCTAGCTTATAAATATCGGACCCCCTGCGAGTTTTAGGGTTAGACCACGTTTAGATAAACCCTAGTTCTTGAGAATAGCTCCAAGATTTCATCTTGAATCATATACTTCAATTCGTATCGATCTGAAGTGTTGCTACTGCAAGTTTTGTGTGATCTGTTGTTCCACTGGGAATTAGTAGATTGCAAATTACCGTCTCGTGGTCGACGGCTACGTTGCGCAAGTGTGTGAAGTTGTGAATATCCAAAGGGTAGATAGCTGTCACATTGGCAACAGGGATCTAGCGAGGAGAGTTCATCGGCTACATACAAGTTATCTATCATCGCCCTCATATCCACCGTTCTCTTACTGAGAAGATCGGGCCACCCCTTATCAGATAGCTTTTAAAGATCCAGTTTTGTAATCTTTATTTGGCAGCAAAATCTTATTTTTTAGCATATCAACATCATGAGGGAGCCTATCGATAGTTCTAGACATAGCATTGATATTAATCAACTTCTCTTCTATAGTAGCATTGAAAACCTTTTGAGAAGTTATAAACTTTTCAATTGTACTCTAATTCAGAATTTACTCTATTATTATTGTTACCATAAAGTTTACCATAAGCATTGCCATAGGAGTTTGAAAGAATGCTAGGACTATTGCTAAAATTTCCTCTATAAGCATTATTATTAAAATTGCTTCTAGCAATAAATTTTAGCAATAGAAATGAACATAGACATAATCATATCAACCTTATCAATGAGAGATGACATCCCCTCGATAGAGTTAATCCTTTTACATGTTGGAGCTTGCTTCGTGTGCCACTTAGAATAATTAACAATCATATTATCAAGGAAAAATTATATTTTTCGTCCCTAAACTTTTTCAAAAGTATAAAATTGATCCCTTAACTTTAACAAGTATAGAATTGGTCCCTCAATTCTTGAAATCAGTTACTTTTAGTCCCTCGTGCCGCTTCAGATGATTTTCTATCGGTGTGGATTGCTATAAAAAAAGGAGCGGAGGAAGATTGTGCACTGCCTACGATCCTCGCAGCCTACCATCGACAAAGTACGACATGCATATAACACAACCATCATGGACAAACGTGCAGTAGTGCTGCTCTTCTTGTACGTCAACCAAATGACGACATAAGTGGCGAAAGGGAGCGCGGTGAGGGCCGTAGACAACGCACAACCTACCTTCGCTCCTTTTTTATTTATAAAAATCCACGTCGGCATAAAATCATCCGAAGCAGCACGAGGGATTGAAATTAATCGATTTTAAAAGTTGAGGACCAATTCTATACTTTTTAAAGTTGAGTGATCAATTCTATATTTTTTAAAGAGTTTAGAGAGAAAAATATATTTCTCTATTATCAAGAAGCTTCGTTGCTTCTCCAAGAGTGATTCCCATAAATGTGCCACCTGTAGCAGAATCTAAAAGGTTCAACGAGGCAAAGTTTAGTCTTGCATAAAAGTTCCGAACTAACATCTAAATATTTAAGCCACGAGTGGAGCAGTTCTTGAGCATCAATTTCAATCTATCCCATGCTTGGGCTCTATGTTCATTATCAAGTGGTTTGAAGTTTCTAATTTGATTCCTTAGTGATACGATTTTAGAAGGAGGAACATATTTTTCTATGAAAGCATCCTTACATTTAGTTCAGAAATCATTACTATTCTTTTGCAAAGATGTCAGTTATTCTTTGACTCTATCTCAAGGAAAAAGAAAACAATTTGAGTTTAATTATGTCGTTATCCACATTTTTAGTTCTCTACATATCACATATTTCAATGAAAGTATTAAGATATGAAGCGATATCTTCATTACAACTACTAGAGAATTGTTCCGTCATAACCTGATCAGACAAATGATTTTTTATTTCATAAGACTCCACACTAGGGTGGGAGAAGCAATAGGAGTACTGATAAAATCATTGTTTTTCGTACTCGAAAAATCGCACAACTTAGTATTTTCAGCAGTAGTCATGGTTGCAAGTAGCAGAGATATCGACATTTTTTTTGGTATTTTCTAGCAAACGAAGATGCGAGCTAATATAAATGACTAATCAAGATAGCAAAAAACAAGGCAAGAGATGTATTTGTGTGAAGGTACCTAGTTGTCAAGGCAAAAGACTCCCCGACAACGGCGCCAGAAATTTCTTGATGGCAAGTTGGGAAATCCCAAGTGTAAGGTGGAAGTAGCAAGCAACGAATTTTCCCTCGATGAAGAAATGATGTTATCACACCAGTAGGTGCTCCTAATCTCAACAAGTCAAATAATGTCTGCACACACGAAACAAACTCACTTTGCTCTCAACAAATGGCAAGAGGATTGTCAAGCCCCATGTCTTACTGGTCACAAGATCAAAAGCAATTGTATTTGATCTATATGAATAACAGTAAAGCAAGTAAATAACACAAAAATATGACAATGAGAATAGACCCAAGGCCCCATAACATTCACCAGTGACATCTCATAAAGTAGCATGATGTGGTGATTAAATTATAGTTGGACAATTGATAGATTGTGATAATTCATGACTATGATCATTCATGGCATAATTAATATATGCATTACGTTTGTGACAAGTAGACGTTGTTACTCCAGCTACAACACTATCGAACATGCATCTTGGAGTATTAAGTTTACAAGACAGAGTAATGCATGAAGCAAGATGACATAATGTAGACATGAAGAAGTTGTGCAATACATCAAACCCCCAACATTTCCACTTTAGTGGTAGTAGTAAAAATACGTGTCTTGCCCCAAACAAGGTCACTAGGATATAAAACACCACAAGGTTGATCCCACTACTATGCACCACACCCTTTGAAGATGACCCCACATAAATGGCCATGGCATACAAGATAGCTCAGAGAGTATACATAGCTATGGAATTAAAAACAGATAAATATCAAGAGATTCAGCTATATAACATGAACAAACTGATCCATAAACTCACAATTCATCATGTCCCAAGAAACACATCAAAGAATTACATCAGATTGATCCCAACTCACAAGATAGAAGGGGGAACATGGTATTGAAGATACAAAAGAGAGAGATATGCCAACTAGTTTCAGTCGTGGACCCTAAGGTGTGAGAAAAACTACTCACACATCACAATGGAGGCACCAAGGATGATACAGAAGCCTCCGATAATCGATCCCCCCTCTGGTAACACATGAGATTCAACCTCCAGATTAGTTCATCGAGGTCCATAAGCGTGCGATGGTGGAATCAAAGTTCTCTGGACAAATTCCACAGTTTTGGAATATATAAGGATTTGAGGCGGTGGAATCAGCCCTAAAGGGTGTCGTGGGCCCCACATGGACAAATGGTGCCCCCATGTAGCCCACAAGGCTGTGTGGCCTCCCGGCACACCGGCTGGTGGCCCCTGGTCTCCAGATGCTTTTCCCGCTCCAAAAATCCCAAAAAAAAAATCCCTGGGTACTTTTCGTGTCCGAAAAATAGGATTGTATATAAAATTCAAAAAAATGCATAAAACAACAACTGGCCTGGGCACCGGATTAATAGGTTAGTCCAATAAAATTATATAAAAATATATAATATTATAAAACATATATGGAAATGATAATATAACATCATGAAACAATAATTTTTTTATAGATACGTTTGAGTTGTATCAGGAGGTGAGGTTTAGGAGGGTTGGTGCACTTTCTCTCCTTGGGGCCAAACCGGTCATAGAGGAGACATGTGGGAGGATCGTGGAACTCGTTGATCTAGTGGAGAGACGAGAAGCACTTGAAACATTTCCCTTCCGCCCTCGCGTTAGGTAGATCAAGGAGGGATGAAGAAGAAAGAGAGGTGGAGCCGGCACAATTACTGCCTCAGATGTCCTGGCCTTGCCAGTTGGTGTGGCCATGAATGCTCGAATTATTCCGGTGCGCCTGTAAGTTTGCATGCCATTCCTGGCACCACCAGCTTTATTCATCTTAATATTCCAAGGGTTTGAATTCACCTATTGCTCGGATCCTGACATCATGGACTCAGTAAGCGAGATAACATGCCCAAATAGAGAGCCCGGGTTTCCCATCCTGCCGGCGTTGCACCCCTGAGCCACCCCACCGGAGGGAAGAGTAATGGTGGCCTTTGAGAGAGGAACGAGCCCTTTCCCCTGTCGTGTGATGTTTGCTACATGCTTCTTTTCCTGTAGACTATGCTGGGCTTCCAAGCACAGAGGTTTGTAGGACAACATCAAATTTACCTTTGGTAGTAGACCAAAGGTTTATCGAACTCATGGAGGTATAGGTTGAAAAGTATCTCTCCTAAGAAATCCTGCAATTAAGATACAAGAAGTCTCTTGTGTCCCTAACACACCTAATACAATTGTCAGTTGTATAGGTGCACTAGTTCGGCGAAGAGATGGTGAAATATGGGTAATATGGGTGGTAACAATGTAACACACGGTATTAAAATCTACAATAAAAGTTACAACAAGGTAACGAGCAACAAAAGTAACTAAGAATGGTATATCAATGCTTGTGAACAAGGCCTACTTCATACTTTCACTAGTGGCAACTCTCAACTACATCAACATAATTGAAACTCATGATAAAGTCTCAAAAGCATGCAAGGAAGATGTTACTCGGAGATCATTATTTTTTGGATCGGAAGAAGAGAGAATCGTGTAGGGCTACAAAAGCACACCTTAGAGTTTGTATTCCAATTTATGGACACACCACACTGCCGAGCATCCAAAGATAGTACTAACAAACACCACAACATGTCTCTTGAATAGTCTCTTTCTAATATAACAAAGTGCCAATCCCGTCACCGAAGCACGATTAAAATTATACCAAACACAAGCATCAAGAGCACGCAAAATCCATCATTCAATCCACGACAAAGAAGAAGAATCTCATAATCATGTTCTTATAATCCATGTCCCAAGAGACCCAATGTCACCACAATCTTCGGAAATTATACTAGATATCATCAAGTGAGCACATCATATCCAATACATAAAGAAAATAGAGGGGAAAACAACATGGGATTCAATTAGATTAACATAGCTCATGATCACAATAAAAATCACATCATGGGAGAGAGAGATAACCACATAGCTACTGGTATGAGACCTCAGCCCCGAGGAGGAACTACTCGCACATCATCATGGGAGGAAGCAACATCGATGAAGATGTATCCGGGGTGAATCCCCGTCTTGGTAGGGTACCGAAACAGGAACTTTTGCCCCCCAAAGCTTGGTTTCGATGGTGGCGGAGATCGTAATTGCTTCTGGAAAAAATCGTCTGGTGTTCTAGGTTTTTTGCGTTAGGAGGGAAATATAGGCCAAAGGAGCACTCGAGGGGAGGTTCCAGCCACCCAGGCGGGCAGGGGGCATGACCTCCTGGTCGCGCCCTAAGGGTGCCTGGGAGCTGTGACCCCCCTGAGGTGTCCTCCAGGCTCCGGGTATCTTCTAGTGAATATGAATTTTAGGATTTTTCTTGGAATTTTCGAAGCACTTTCATTTTTGTATCTTCTCTGGAATGCACCGACAAAATAGAAAGAAATTAGCACATGACACCGGGTCAATAGGTTAGTCCAAAAATGATGTAAATGATGTGAAAGTGTAGCAATGTCATGAAACAAGCATGGAAAAGGCAAAAATTATATGATACATTTTGGTACGTATCATCGTGTTCCACGACACATTCAGTTTGTGGCTTGGCAGGTGAGAGGCGCCCCAAACCGTCCTAGACGCCGAAGGTTGTGGCCTTGTCAGGCGGCCATTTAAGCGCCTTTCCCTTTTGGGTGCTGACGGAGGGAGGCGCAACATCCAAGGAGTCTTTCAATGAGCGGGTGGACGTGGAAGCTCGCGTCGGGCCAGGGGAGGAGGAAACTGACAGTGGGTTGCATGAGAAGTGGACGCGTCATGGACTATTTTCCCCTCGCTCTAGTGGCAATCCAAAGGAATCTTGGCCAGCCGCCATCGATAAGGACATAGGAGGGGGATGGGGGAAGAGGGGGGAGACGACAACGTGCTGCATGAGAAGTGGACGCTTCATGGACTGATTTCCCCTAGCTCCAGTGGCGAGCCAAAGGAAGCTTGGCCAGCCGCTAACGAGAAGGAGATAGGAGGGAAGGGGAAGGAGAGAGCCGACATCGGGATGCATGAGAAGTGGATGCGTTGTGGATTGATTTCCCTGGCTCCAGTGGAGAGCCAAATTAATCTTGGCAAACTGCCGGTGAGAAGGATATAGGAGGGGGGGGAGAAGGAAGCCAACAATGGGCTGCATGAGAAGTGGACAAATTTCCCGTGGGAAGGGAAGGAAGACGATAACGAGATGCATGCGAAGTGGACACGTCGTGGACTGATTTCCCCTTGTTCCAGTGGCGAGCCAAAGGAAGCTTTGCCAGTCATCGAGGAGAAGGATATAGGAGGGGGAGGGGGCAGAGGAGGAAGCCGATAGCGAGATGCATGCGAAGTGAACGCGTCGTGGACTAATTTCTCTGGTTCCAGTGGCGAGCCAAAGGAAGCTTTGCCAGTTGCCGTCGATAAGGATATAGGAGGGGAGGAGGAAGCCGACAATGGGCTGCATGAGAAGTGAACGCATTGTTGATTGAATTTCCCTGACTCCAGTGGTGAGCCAAAGGAAGCTTGGCCAACGACCGACAAGAAGGAAGACGGCATCGGGTTGCATGAGAAGTGAACGCGTCATGGATAGATTTCCCGTGGCTCCAGTGGCGAGCCAAAGGAAGCATGGCCAGCCGCCATCGAGAAGGTGATAGGAGGGGGTGGGGGAGGAGGAAGACGCCATCATGAGAAGTGGACACCGAATGGACTTTTTTCCCCGGGTTCCAGTGGCGAGCCAAAGGAAGTTTGGCCAGCCACCGACTAATAGGAGATAGGAGGGGGAGGGGGAGGAGGAGGAAGCCGATAACGGGCTGCATAAGAAGTGGACGCGTCGTGGACTGGTTTCCCCTGGTTCCAGTGGCTAACCAAAGGAAGCTTTTGGCCAGCCGCCATCGAGGAGATAGGAAAGGGAGGGGGACGAGGAAGCTGACAACGGGATGCATGAGAAATGGACGCGTCGTGTACTGATTTCCACTGGTTCTAGTGGCGAGGCAAAATAAGCTTTGCCGGCGACCGGTGAGAAGAAAATAAGAGTGGGAGGGAGGAGGAGGTGTCCCCATCACTCGAAATAGAAAATTTAGGATCGACTTTTCTTTTGCGCCATCCTCAAACTAAGGCCTTTTCCATCATTGTATAGCATTTCTAAAATATAAAGGATCGATAAAAAATGCATTATAAAACATCGATAAGAAATGCCTTTAGAACGTCGACTCCATCCAAACACATTATAGGTAAAGACAGCTTGAAAACTAGATAAATTGTACTACACCAAAAGGAGGGGCACAAATGGGCATGATATAAAAAGATGATGGTTAGCAATATTTCTTACTACATCCCCTATCCCAACTTACTAGATCTCTCATCCCCAGTGGACTTGATTATCGTGCGTGCGTGGGGCTGGGGCCGGGTACATTGCCGGCACCGGCAAAAGGAGGGGCTTCCCGTCCGGTGGTCAATGAGCGTCGTCCACTCCACTCGTGCAATTCCCAACCCAGCGTTTGCTTTGTGAGCCCCTGTTGACCCAGCATTATCAGCCTGGATCCATTAAGAAACAGCAGCCATCCAACTTTGTACCACACACACGATCGTCATTAGCTAGCAGGTGGCGGCGCGGTTGGGTGGACGTGGCTAGCACCCGGACGGAGCACGCTGCGGTGCAAATGCCAAAGCAAAGCAGGTCGCAGCGCTCATTCCATGGCGTAATCATTACTCAGACAATATTCTTTTCCTTGCGATGGATGGACGGTGACTCATGACGCGACTCCGTCATGAACCTTCCCGGCTTCCCTATAAAATCCTCTCGTCCTCGGACAGTCGGACATCAGTCTCGTTCGATCTGTCGTCTGCCTCGCACATTATTCACGCATCTAACAGGTTAGATTACGATCTTCCTTGCTGCTATCCTTTTTGTTTGTTTGGGAATGGAACATGATGGTGACCTGGAAAGAACCTCTGATGACCCATGGTACCAACTCTCATTCTTTCAAGTGTTTCAGCCAGCCAGCCCCGTGCCCGTGCGAGCGCGCGCGACGACATTGCTAGCTAGCTCCATCCTCCATGGGTTCCCCCCAGGCGCTTGCTCCGTGGGTGCTGCTCATCACGGCGCACCTCCTCTCCCTGGGAGGCGGCTTCGTGAGCTGCGCCAAGCCGTGCTCCTGGCCGAGCTCGGCGACGCACGAGCACGACGACGCCAACTGCCTCAGCTGGCGCGTCATGGTGGAGGCCAACAACGCGAGGGGCTGGCGCACGGTGCCGGCGCCCTGCGTTGGCTACGTCAAAGGCTACATGACGCGGGGCCAGTACGGCAGGGACCTGGACAGCGTCATGGACCAGGTGTCCGCCTACGTCGACCAGATCGCCGCCGCCGCCGACGGCCTCGACGCCTGGATCTTCGACATCGACGACACCTGCCTCTCCAACCTGCTCTACTACCAAGCCAAACGCTTCGGGTACGTACGAACTCCATTTCACTCTGTGCAAGTGCAACGAGAGAATAATCCTGTTTTTACAGGGCGTACGATCCCATGGCTTTCAAGAACTGGGCGAGCCAAGGGGCCTGCCCGGGGATACCTCCGGTGCTTGGGCTGTTCGCGGCGTTGCAGGACAAGGGGTTCAAGGTCTTCCTTCTCTCCGGGAGGGACGAGGAGTCTCTGGGATCCTGCACGTCCCAGAATCTGGAGTCAGAGGGGTTCTCAGGGTACGAGAGGCTCATGATGAGGTACGTGTTAACGACCAACACTCTCTCGGTTTATTTGTGAAGAGTGTGAATCTTAAACATGCATGGGCATGACGTACGTGTTTGCAGAACGCCGGAGTACCGAGGGCAGAGCTCGTCGGTGTTCAAGTCGGCGATGAGGAAGCAGCTGGTGGAGGAGGGGTACAGGATCCGCGGCAACGTCGGGGACCAGTGGAGCGACCTGCAGGGCGACAACGTCGGCGACCGCGTCTTCAAGATACCCAACCCAATGTACTTCGTCCCGTGAAAGCAGACGCGGATCGCCGGCGTCCAGCGTTCTGCCTCATCCTCCACTAGTTCGTTGGCCGTATAAACAGCGGCCCACTTGTCGACTTATTAAAGCATACAGTCGAATCGAAGCCTCATTTTACTGTCGTTAATTTTCTTCGTGACATTGGCTAATATGGTTTTCAGGGTTCAGAGTTCCCAACCTAAGAGCATCCCTAGTATCTAAATAGACTTTCGACTCACTTTATATTACAAAACAACCATCATCAAAATACATCTCAACGCATCGATACAAATGCACGTTACACCCACACCAAACATCCATACTAGACTAGATACAAAGGTAGGGCATAAACTTCAAAGCGGCGCCTCCAAAAAAGGCACGATATCGTAATGTCGTCGGCCCGCCACTTTCAAATCCACGGGATCGAGTTTTTAAATAGTACTCGAAGAAGAGGGAGCAACCACGACGGGGCCTTCAAATAGATTACGACGTTTGCGAACGTCGTCACCGTCGGCCGGCAAGATACCGTGAAGGTTATGCACCCTGACCCCTCTCACACCATTCTATGCCGATCAACAACAATCTTACCACCCACGTGACCAAGGTTGTCTGCCCGCACCTGAGACATGTGCTCCACCCACGAACACCACGCGTCTACCGCCAAGGTCGTCACCCTGCATCCAGACCACCACAAAACCAACCAAAATGAGTGGTTTTGGTCCGACCATCTCTAGTCAAACCCTCAAATTAAAATAACTACTTAAATGTTTAAATTGATATTTTTATGAGTTAAATTGCACATAACAAAGCCTTAAACCTATAACTCCCTAATTTTTGAGGAGTTAAGTCTCAAAACGATTCATTTTTTCTTCAAAATTGAAGGAGACACACCAATTCTCATCAAATATTTCTCCTCTCTCATTGAAAATATAGTTCAACGACCGGTAAACCGCCAAATTACACCTCCCTCTCTCGACAATATAAATTTGCGTCAATGCCGCCAAACCCTAAATTCGTCTCCATCATCCCATGTTTCTTCAAATCATCGCCCACCGCTTTACTTGCCTGTCATCACCGCTCGAGTCGCCATCACCATCCACATGTTGTGGGCCGAGTGGGGGGGGGGGGTCACCACGGCAGACACCATCCCTATTGACTCATCATCGTCGAACGGTAACTCCAATGACAAATGGGAGGTTGCGTAGCTTGCGACGACCATAGAATTGAAAGCTGAGGAAGGGGCGAGGCGGAGGAGGAGAACAAGGACAAGTATGAGTTGGCGGACAAGCCAAGGAGAAGGGTGTCCCCGGTATCGGCTTCTCATGGGAGCAAGTTGAGCGTGCTTCGCTCAAGAAGGAAGAACACTAGACGACGAGCGCACTGTCGTGGTGGCGGATGATCGGCTCGCCATTGACGCTGAGTTGATGGAGGTTCGGAAAGCTTTGGAGCAGTCCATCACCGATCAGTGTGAGGTGGACTAGTACATGAACCTTATTAACTGCATTCAAAATTGATTACTAGCAACGTTCCAGCTGAACGTTGCTACTACAACACGACTAGTAAGACGATATTAGCAACCTCGTGTGGGCTAGACGCTCGTCACACCCACACCCACAGATGTAGCCACAATCCAGCCACGGCCTCAGCCACATCCATTGTTATATGTGCAACTACAGTTCCCGCGTGGCCAAAATTGCAGCCGCATGTATAAACACAGTTCACGCGCTGCCACAATTGTTGCTTCGTTCGGGCACAATCAAACGCGACACGTGACAACTGCAAAACATACCAAAAGTGACCTCCGCGAGAACGCGCGAGAGATTACCCTCCAACTACCTCAAATTAGTGATTCCCCAATCATAGCAATACCATGGGAATCACTAGTTAGTGGAAACCCTCTCACACGATGTCCGTACAGGTCACTTCGATACACTCTAGAGCTATCACGTGTCGCGTTTTGACCGTGTCTCACGTGAAGCAACAAATGTGGCTGCGCATGTGGCTGGACCTATGGATGCGTGAAAACTGTGGCTGCACCTGTAATTGTGTGGAAAACTTTGACTGCACCTGTGGTTGTTGTGTTAACCTCAAAGTGCCTGAACATGTCATGTTAGTTTTGCCTATGTATCTTTGTTTTATTTAGATAAAGCCAGAAACGTACTTGTTTACGTTGCGGCAGAACAGGTCTAGGTTGTTGCATTCCTTAGCTAGTTTCTCGTAGATACTGGCCACGATCGCAGTCCGTGGGATGGCGCGGGTAAAACGGATCAAGGCCAGGTAGTTTTTTTTGACTGAATAAATGGAAAAGCAGAAAAGGCGCAGAGAGTTACGCGTCGCAAAATCCTCTTTCAGTGTTCGCGTTGGCTCACTGAAAACTACACCGTTCGTGTCCACCTCGTGTGTGTGATCCTGTGTTCTTCCCCAACAATTGGTATACAGAGCTTAAGGTTGACGAAGGCGTTTCACGGCGGCGGTGATAGGAGGAGTTGTGGCGGCGGTGATCAGCGATGGGTGACAAGTCGCCGACGAAGGACGGGTCCAGCGCCAGCAGCGGAAAGTACACGCCGCAGGCAAAGAGGGCTGGGGACGAGGGCACGGCGCTCGTACCGCGCGCGCCGACAAGAACCGGTGGCGTCCCGATCCAGTACCCAATGCTGAGTGATTCCAATTACGGCCTATGGGTCGTGAAGATGAGGGTGTTGCTCCGGCCACTTGGTGTGTGGTCGGCCCTTGAGGGAAGCGCAGAGTTTGATCAAGACAAGGACGACGGTGCGTTTGCTGCGCTCTCCCAGTCCGTGCCCGATTCTGTGATGATGGCGATTGCAGATTGCGCGACTGCACACGACGCCTGGGAGGCGATCCGACGCATGCGCGTCGGCGAGGACCGCGTCAAGAAGGCGTGGATCAAGCAGCTGAAGCGGCAGCTCGACCGTATGGAGATGGACGATGGTGAGTCTGTCAGTGTGTTTGCGCAGAAGTTGATGACCCTCGTCGGTGAAATCCGATCGTTGGGTGAGACGGTATCAGATGAGTCGATCATTGAAGTCCTTTTCAATGCCGTCCCGAGCCGGTTTGGGGACATAGTGAACACCATCGAGCAGTGGGGTGACCTCACTACCATGACCGTGTCGGAAGCAGTCGGACGCCTCGCCGCGTTTGAAGAGAGCCAACGTGGGCGGCGCCGTCACTCCAGTGGGAAGGAGGATCAACTGATGCTGATGACGCAGGCTCTTGAGCAGCTAATGAAGAGCAAGAAAGGGTCTCCAAGTGCCAGCAGCAGCAGCGGCAGCGGAGGCCGTGGACGTGGTGGCGTCCGGGGCCGGGGCCGAGGCCGTGGGCATGGTGATCGTGCCCATGTTGGACAGACTGGACGCGGCGAAAGTAATGACCGCGGCAAACAAAAGAAGCATCGGAAATTCGATATCAATACGGTCAGGTGCCATAATTGCAATGAGTATGGACACTTCAAGTCAGATTGCCCGGAGCCTGTGCAAGCGAATGCAAACCTCGCAGAGAAGGATGAAGATGAAGATCACGGTCTGCTCATGCTGGAAGCGTGTGAATTAGCACCGTGTCAGGAGGTTCCCGAGGATCAAGTGTTCCTTAACGAGGAGAAAGTCATGCCCAAGCTCACAAGCTCTCATGACATCTCATGGTACTTGGATACTGCAACAAGTAATCACATGACAGGGAGTGCCGAGAAATTTGCAGAACTAGACAGGTCGGTGAGCGGCAAGGTGCGGTTTGGAGATGGGTCGACAGTAGATATATGTGGGCGTGGGGCTGTACTGATGCAGTGCCTCACTGGTGAACACCGAATCTTGACTGACGTGTACTTCATACCCAGACTGAAGAAAAACATCATTAGTCTAGGGCAGCTTGATGAAAATGGTTGCAAGTATGCAAGTGAGGATGGGATAATGACTGTTTGGGATAGGCAAAGAAATGTGCTGGCAAAAGTGAAACGAACTCGTAATCGGATGTATATTCTGAATATCCAACCGGCAGAGCCGGTTTGCCTACTAGATCACGCCAAAGATGAAGCTTGGTTGTGGCACATGAGATATGGGCATGTGAACTTCCGTTCACTTCGCTCCCTTGCAGCAGGAAACATGGTCATAGGCATGCCAAAGTTGGATCAGGTTGATCAGATTTGCGACGGCTGCATGATTGCCAAGCAGAGGAGGCTCCCCTTCCCAGTCCAGACAAATTTCCGGGCATCACATCAGTTGCAGCTCATACATGGAGACTTGTGTGGACCAATTACACCAGAAACTCATAGTGGAAGGAGGTACTTCTTACTGTTGGTTGATGATTACTCAAGATTTATGTGGATTGTGCTGCTGCGAAGTAAAGATGAGGCACTAGATGCAATACAGAAAGTGCAAAAGCTCATGGAGGCTGAGAGAAAATATAAGCTCAAGGCAATTAGGACTGATCGAGGGGGTGAATTTACGTCACATGAATTTGCAGAGCACTGTGATAGACTGGGCATCAAACACTTTCGCACTGCTCCGTACAGCCCGCAACAAAACGGCGTGGTTGAGAGAAGGAATCAAACGGTTGTGGGCATGGCAAGAAGTCTCCTCAAGAGTATGGGGGTGCCATCTCAGTTTTGGGGAGAAGCAGTAACAACTGCAGTGTATTTGCTGAACAGATCACCCACAAAGAGTGTGAAGGGAATGACTCCTTACGAGGCGTGGCATGGAAGGAAACCCTCAGTGCAGCATCTCAGAACATTCGGTTGCGTCGCACATGTGAAGAAAGTTGGACCAGGACAGTCGAAGCTTTCAGATAGAAGTACTCAAATGATATTCATTGGGTATGAAAGTGGCTCAAAAGCTTACCGGATGTTTGACCCGGAGAGCAAAAGGTTGGTTGTCACTCGTGATGCGGTGTTCGAGGAGGACAGATGTTGGGATTGGATCTCATCGGGAACAGAAGGGAGTAGCAATGAGAGCACATTTGTTGTCAGTTATCTTGAACAGGTAGATCACGAAGATGCAAAGGAAGCAACCAAGAACGCTACCATGGCAGCAAAAAACGCTGACATGGAAGCAGAATCTCAAGGCGGAACCCCTGCCGCGCCTCGACAGATTAGTAAAATAAGGTGCGGCGGTGATGGAACTGCAATTCCACTCGAAATAGCGGCCTCTCCAGTGACTCCTCCCCATGCTAGTAGCTCCCCAGGTACACCATACACTGAACCTTCGCAGGGTCCACAAGGCAAGCGTTTTCTCGACGAAATCTATGAAGAAACATATGAGATCAAAGATACATACGCTGGGTTGTGTCTGTTTGGCTTGGAGGAGCCAGTGAGTCACATTGTGGCGATAAAGGAAGCCTGCTGGAGGAGGGCGATGAGAGATGAATTAACAGCCATTGAAGAAAATGATACCTGGGAGTTGGTTGATTTGCCAAGAGGACAGAGGCCTATCGGACTGAAATGGGTTTACAAGATTAAGAAAAATCCAAGTGGAGAAGTAGTCAAGCACAAGGCGAGACTAGTAGCGAAGGGATATGTGCAACGACAGGGGATTGATTTTCATGAAGTCTTCGCCCCTGTAGCCCGTCTCGAATCACTTCGACTACTCATTGCTCTCGCAGTTCAGTTCGACTGGAAAGTTCATCAGATGGATGTTAAGTCAGCATTCCTAAATGGTGACTTGATTGAAGAGGTGTATGTGAGCCAGCCTCCAGGATTTGAGATCTCGGGAAAGGATAGCAAAGTCTACAAGCTCAAGAAGGCCCTATATGGATTGCGACAAGCACCAAGAGCTTGGAATTCCAAGTTGGATTCAACGCTCTTTGAACTTGGTTTTGAAAAATGCCCATCAGAATCTGGGCTATACAGAAGGGAAGAAAGAGGCTCGGCCCTGATCATCGGAGTGTACGTGGACGATCTGGTAATCACAGGAAGCAGCAGTCAGGTCATTGAAAGGTTCAAGTTGCAGATGAAATCGAAATTCAGTATGACTGACCTGGGACTGCTAAGTTACTATCTAGGAATAGAAGTAACACAATCGGAGTGGGGGATCACTCTCTGCCAGTCTAGGTACGCAGCAAGGATACTTGAAAAAATGGGAATGTCAAGCTGCAATGCAAGTCACACCCCCATGGAACATAGACTGAAACTGAGCACAACAAGTCAAGCTGAAGAAGTTGATCCTACTGAATATCGAAGCGTTGTTGGGAGCCTCAGATACTTGCTGCACACTAGACCAGATCTCAGTTTTGCAGTTGGGTATGTCAGTAGGTTCATGGAAAGGCCCACCAAAGATCATATGACAGCAGTAAGACACATACTGAGGTATGTCAAAGGGTCAATTAACTTGGGGTGTTTCTATAAGAAGACTGAAGGAAAACCACGGTTATTGGGCTACTGTGACAGTGACCATGCCGGTGACACCAATGACCGAAAAAGCACTACGGGGGTGTTGTATTATTACGGCAACTGCCTGGTATCCTGGACGACACAAAAGCAAAGGATCGTCGCTCAGTCTTCGTGTGAAGCGGAGTATGTAGCTGCTGCTTCAGCGGCTTGCCAAGGAGTGTGGCTGGCAAGACTTATCAGTGAATTGCTCCATTGTGAAGAAGAAAGTTTTGTGCTCAGAATTGACAACCAATCAACAATCTCACTATGTAATAACCCTGTGTTTCATGAGAGAAGTAAACACATCGATGTGAGATACCACTTTGTTCGAGACTGTGTTGAAGAAGGCAAGATAGAAGTGGAGCATGTCAGAACTGAAGAACAACATGCAGATATTCTGACGAAGCCCCTTCAGAGGTTTCAGTTTCAAGCATTGAAGAATAAGATCGGCATGGACGTGGTGAGTTCACGACGTTAAGCTTAAGGGGGTGAAATGTTGTGTTAACCTCAAAGTGCCTGAACATGTCATGTTAGTTTTGCCTCTGTATCTTTGTTTTATTTAGATAAAGCCAGAAACGTACTTGTTTATGTTGCGGCAGAACAGGTCTAGGTTGTTGCATTCCTTAGCTAGTTTCTCGTAGATACTGGCCACGATCGCAGTCCGTGGGATGGCGCGGGTAAAACGAATCAAGGCCAGGTAGTTTGTTTTGACTGAATAAATGGAAAAGCAGAAAAGGCGCAGAGAGTTACGCGTCGCAAAATCCTCTTTCAGTGTTCGCGTTGGCTCACTGAAAACTACACCGTTCGTGTCCACCTCGTGTGTGTGATCCTGTGTTCTTCCCCAACAGTGGCTACGCCTATGGTTGCGTTCATGGTTGTGGCTATGACTATAACTGCGGTTGTGCGTCCAAAAACGTCAGTATCAACCATAAAAAAAACTAAAAAAAACTCTAAAATGCACCATATCGTTACACTTGACGCGTTTAAAACCCGCACGCTGACCTGCAAGGGGTACCCTGTGACTAGGCAGTACCAGCGGCTTGGCTTGCCTGCAAAGAATTCGGCTCGCCCCCTGGGTCGTTCAAATCCAAAGACCAGCCTTAATTCGCTTTCGCAGCCGACGGCGTCTCAACCACTCCCCGGCCGATGCGAAGCGAGAAGAGCGTCACAGCCTACCTCAAGCAAACGCAACCTCGGCCTTCCAGCCGCTCGTCGACACGCGTTCGCGGAGAACCAGAACCTTCCGGCACCAGCAGCCTCCTCCTCTCTATAAACCCACCACCTGGCTTCCCCCGTCTTGTTCGAATCACACATCCCAGCCCAGCCAAGCTCTAAAAGCCTCACAGCCTCGCTTGTCACCTCGCCTCAGGTTGCAACTTTTCGCCATGGGAAGGAGTAAGCAACCATCACCTTTCTTCACTTTCCTCTAGCTGGATGTCCATCGTCTCCATGTACCATCTACTAGCTTGAACTAACAAGCAACAAACCTTGCGATTGTGACTGTGTTATTGATCATCATTCAGGGGCTCAGGGCCTGCGAGGTGCTACCGGCAGATCAAGAACAAGCCGTACCCCAAGTCGAGGTACTGCCGCGGGGTGCCGGACCCGAAGGTCCGCATCTTCGACGTGGGGCAGAAGAAGCGGGGCGTGGACGAGTTCCCGCTGTGCGTGCACCTGGTGAGCTGGGAGAAGGAGAACGTGACGAGCGAGGCCCTGGAGGCGGCCCGGATCGCCTGCAACAAGTACATGGCCAAGCACGCCGGCAAGGACGCCTTCCACCTCCGCGTGCGCGCCCACCTTTACCACGTCCTCAGCATCAACAAGATGCTCTCCTGCGCCGGCGCCGACCGCCTACAGACCGGCATGCGCAGCGCCTTCGGCAAGCCCACCGGCATGTGCGCCAGGGTCCACATCGGCCAGGTGTTGCTCTCCGTGCGCTGCCGCGACGCGCACGCCGTACACGCGCAGGAGGCGCTGCGCCGGGCAAAGTTCAAGTTCCCCGGCAGACAGAGGGTCATCGTCAGCGGCCAATGGTACGTCATCCCTCATGGTTTGAATTGTACGGCCAGGATCGAGCGGGAAGCTGCCTTGTGCTAGATCTGAACCGTACGAATCGTTTCTTCCAGGGGGTTCACCAAGTTTAAGCGCCAAGAGTATCTCAAGCTCAGGAGCGAGGGCCGCATCGTCCCCGATGGTGTCAATGCCAAGGTATCACCACTTCACCCCGAAATTTGATCAACTTTTTTATTTTTTTGAAATGCCAATTTGATCAAACTTCGTAAACAGAGAGTTGTTTGCACAAATAGTTGACGCGATACTGCGATTCGTTTGATGTGTGCAGTTGCTGAGTTGGCACGGGTCGCTCGAGGATCGCCTGCGAGGCAAAGGTGTCTTTCCACCCTCCGTCGCAGGATCGGATTGAAGCAGATTACGTACAACCTTATCACCCCAAATCAGTATTTGATCTGACACCACATTGAGCCTCATCTGGCATTCGATCGTATCGATTCTACCATGTCATATGTTGTGACAGGAGCTGCCATACGCACATCTAGCTAGCTTTATACTCCTTCCATTCTAAAATAAATGTCTCAACTTTATACTAACTTTATTCCCCGCAAACAAACTTTATACTAATTTTATTATACAACTGTACTAGAGTTAAAATATTTATTTTAAAATGAAGGAAATATATGCGAGTACACGGACATAATATGATGACGTGTATAGCTCGAGTTCGCGACATACATGCTTTACGAACCTGATTAGTCGTTAAACACACTGTCAACTTAGTTTATTCGTAAATAAAAGCGATTTGGTACATATTGTTTGTAAACAAAAGGTTTTTTTATGGTTGGAGGAAGAAGATAGAACACAAAAAAAAGCTCGTGTCGCTCCATCACCCGTCGGGCAGAGACCCTCCCCCACCTTCCCTCCCTCTCGCTGCCATCGGAGGGCGCCGTTGAGCGAAGCCCAGTCGGCATCGTCCTTGGCAAGGCCCTTCTCCCTCCTCTCCCAGTGAGCCGCGGCGCGAGACATGGTGCTTGGCGGGGTGTGCGCCGTTCTCGTGGGACAACGCGGCGACGACCCGGGCGGAGTGCAGGTGGCGCGGCGTTCGGCAGACAGTATTAGGATAATGGCCATAGAAGATTTAAGAAAAACAGCGCGGGTATTAGATACGGCGCTTCAGGTATATATTATCAGCGCGGTATGCTTAGTGCGTTGCAGGTGAACAATCAGTAGCAGCGCGGGTACCCTGAACCCTGGATGCTACTGTGTGGTTCCCACTGTAGCTCCCTTGGCTGGCCACTTTAGAAGCGCGTCCTCACATATCCGCATTGTAGATGTCTAGGTTATCTGCAGCGCAGGCTCGGCGGGCTGCGCTGTCAATATGGCTAGCCCTGACCCGGTTATGTGGCCCCACCTATCACAAGTGCGGGCTAAGTACCCCGCGTTGTAGATGCATAGGTTAGCAGTAGCGTTGTCCCGTGCCCCGCGCTGTTGACATGCGTTGTAGTATGCATTAATTGCTCCCTCCCATCTCTTATTTCTCCCCTCCATCCCCTCTCTTCTTTCTTCCCTTCCTCCTCACACTATTTTCCCTCCACCATCTCTATTAATGGCTTCCCCCACTCTCTTTACTTTGCTTAACTTATCTTTGTCACTCCCATATATGTGTAGCTAGCTCTCTTTTCCGCACGCTCTTTTTTCCTCTCTTGACCATTCTCTCCTCCCAACTAGATCTACTAGTTCCCACACTCTTTCTTTTCCTCTCTTGATCATCTTTCCTGCCAACTAGATGTACTCCCCACACTCTCTTTTTCTCTCTTGATCATCTCTCCTCGATCCCAACTTGCTTGGAGATCTACTCATTTTATTAGGTGAGTAAAAAAGTTGTGCTTTTGGTACAAAATGATGTATTTTTGGACTAATTATGTGTCACATGATGAGTTGGTAATGTATTTGTTGAATCGTCGAATGATGTGCATGACATGATGAAAGTTGCCTAGGTTTGCCGAAATGTCGATTTATTTCCATTTCGGTGATTTTTGGGCAAACTCTATATTTTATTTATAGAGAAGATCATGCCGATTTTTTTGCGCGCATGGAGGTTAATTTGATGTTAACTTATTTTTGCGCAGTGAGCATTGCATACTTATCGTATTATTACCGCAAATATCCCCAACAGTCTATATGGACTCAACCAAGAAAAAGGAGAAGAAAGACTATACCCACATCAAGAAAATTCTGGATAGAGTTGTTTTCTCCTTCGGACTAAAGGGTGGCAACATCAAGGTCCACAAAAAAACTCTAGCCGTTCCATCTTTCGGCCAAATACTAACTTTTTTTTGCATCCAGCAACTAACAACAAGTATGAAGGATGAATTATACGCCATCCATCATATGAATGAATTCAGAAGGGATCAGTAACTTCTTAGAATGATAACCACATCTGATAGACATGTCAACGGCTGGGCCAAAAACCTAGCAACCACGAAGGATGATGCTCTCAGAATTGGATTCTACCGCATCCAATATTTGCTTGCGATGATCATCTTAAAAGATGTCATTGAGAAGGATGGCATGTTCTATGCGAGGCCACAACCGCGTGAAGCCGTCAACACTCGCGTATATTGGCAGGGTCAAGATCCCAAGCCTATCACAAAGCTAGGTTGCTTCCTTCCGGATATTCGAAAGTGATGATTGACGATGACGATTGCCTGTTGTTTAGAACTTTCGGTAGAGCGAAACTTTGAATTTCTCTACGATGAACTTTGTGATGTAAACGGTTATTTTAAACTTGTGTAGCGCTCTAGTTTGGGTATGATGATCTTTGTTATGTTTACTATGCCCCTTCTATTTGATAACATTTTAACTCTTTCTCTTCATATTGCTTTATTATATTGTGTTGCATATTATCGATATATTTTGAGATTGTTTTCTGACATATAGATCGATGATGAAGAAGTAGTACGTCGTGTACATAGGGAGACTTCCAGGAGTATACGACGAATGGTCAGAGTGTCAGGTCCAAGTCAACCGCTTTCCAGGCAGCAACTACAAAGGGTTCCGAAGCAAAAGCGAGGTCGAAGCTAGCTACTTGAGGTTCACGGTAGTAGATGTAGAGAAGAAGAAGAATCGGCTCAAAAACTATGTCGTACTTGCTTTATTTTTTTATCGCGATGGCTCTTTTCTTGTATAGCAAGATATTGTAGTTTCGATCCATCGTGAAACATGCATGTGTGATTTGTATTGGAGACTTTTACTTCTATATTTCATGATGATGGATACATATATATGTTTGATTACTTGGTCATAATGATAACATATTGAATCACGACGGTGATGACAAAATAATGTGTGTGTATGATGGATAACATGTAATGTGTATGCTGGAAAGCTATAAAAAATTGTATGAATACGTGCAACATACAAAGGAAAAAATTTAAAAATAGAAAAACACCAGAGCTGCAGGTCCAGCAACCAGTAGCAGCGGCACAACATACATCTGCAGCGTGGGGCTGGCAGGTGCGCTGCAACTGTCCTCTAGCAGCGTGGGCATAGAACCGCGCTTCAAATGTCCATAGACAGCTGCAGCACGGGATTGATCCCACGCTGCTAATGACATAGACACCTGCAGCGTCGGTTTGACCCCGCGCTGCTAGTGGCCTTTTCCCTAGTAGTGAGAGATGCAACAACTTTGAAGATCCGTTCGTGGTGCGAGCCTACATGGGCATCGATGGGGCTGTTGGCTGCTCCTTGCCAGATTCCAGTGGTAGGGGTCGTGGGTTTCGGCGGCGTGGGTTGGGGGCGGCACTCGGCCTTGCTGGGCCGGCCTCCGGTGTGACGGGGTGATCCAGCGGGGGCGGGGTGGCGCTGTTTGGGATGCGACAGCTTCAGATCTGAGGAGACTGCGGTGGTTCTGGCAGCGGGCGTGCTCGATGAGGCACCAATTAATCTTGACCTGGTCGTTAGATCTGGCGGCAGTGCCTTGCCGGTCTGGCTATGGGAGTGGCGCGGATGAGGGCGGCTCTGGCGAGGGCTGCAGCGGCTCGAGATGGTGGCAATGCATGGTGGTGGTGGCGACCCGCTCTCTCGTGGATCTATCTCGACGGTGAGCGAGGTTGGGCGGAGGCCGCCGCACGCGCTTCATGGATGGGCCAGATCTAGGGTTTGTGCTCGCGCAGGTTAGTTCGAAGCCCGGGGCGGGTCGGAGCTTGCTTTGGGTAGGCGTGATTGGGCCTGGCCCAGGAGGTGCCTGTGTGCGGTCTTCGTGCCCGTTTCGTGGGTACGATGCTCGTTGGTGGTCGTCGTGGTAGCGGTACGACATGACACGGATCGGCACCTACACTAGTAGAAAAATCTTATCCCCAACTTTAATTGCTGGTGCGTCAAATTTATCCCACACCAGAGATTTTTTCCCAAATAGTCACTACAAGAAATATGCTAACTTGTGACCTTTTCATAGCGACCTTGGAAAAATTAGTCATAAATCTATGACCATTCTAAACTAAATGGTCGCAAGGTGATTTGAAGGGTCTAAACCCTATATGATAACGACCATTTTAGCCAAAAAGGTCGTCATTTCCTTATTAGAAATGGTCATAATGCATGCAAGAATGACCGATGGACTTGTTTTTAGTTGATTACGGCTAATTTAAATAGGGCATAGCTTTATAATGATGATGCATTGCTATGATTGGATGCCACATCATCAATTTTGTTTATGCATCTAGCTTAATTATTAGTCTCATCTATCAAATTTGCAAATGTGTCATCCTGATCAATGAGACCTGCTATATGATACCCACCACATGACACCCAACCAGTAGGACCTATTATATGGGACCTACCCTGACCAATGGCACCCGCCATGTAAGACACACACAACCAGTGGAACCCACCTTATTGACAAATGCTCATGAGTATAAAATAAACTAAATAATGGGAAAAAAGAGTATAAAATAAATTGAATAATGGAACAAAAAGTAACAACCTATGGCTCGAACCTGCACCCTCCCCCTCTGCTATAGAGAAAGAACCATCAGGCTACGCAAATGACTTTAATAAAATGGCGCTCTTACACTAGTTAGAGCGTACCTTTAGTTGCTGGGCCTACTGACTAGAAGGTTCCACCAGTGCTGACAGGAGGAAACCACAACCCTGCACCAACCTATAGATCCCCGGGAACCACACCTTACCACTACGCCACAACGGTTTTGTGAAATGTATACAAACAAACTCTATTTAAATATCTGATCGCGTTGTTGGGCCTGGACCTTGGTAGGACGACGTGACCTCCCCATTGCCACCACATAGGCCGCCCAAGCCCGTATTTCTCACATAGTCAAAAAGGACGAGGCCACATACTTAAATTTGGTTCATCACAATTTTCAAAATGGTCTACTATATTTTCAAAATGGAGGGGTATCAAAACATATTTAAGTTATATTTTACAAATGTTAATCAAATATCATAGAAATATTAAATGCACATTGAAAAAATGTTAAATGTGTATAGTAAAAAAATTCAACATGTATTAAAAATGATAATCAAATATTTAAAAATTGTTAAATGTGTATAGAAAAAATGTTGACTATTTATTAAATATGATAAAAATTGAGAAAATGTTTCTCACGTACATGAAAAAATTATAGAAAAAACTCTTTTTATTTTTTATGTCGAGTTCAAAATGCGTTTAAAACGGTGGTCATGACCATTCATAGCTAAGGATGGAATCTTGCATGACTTTTGTTGGATCTCTGATTAAATGCCTATTAGTGCACCTAAAAATGTTTTTTAGAAAAAATAATGAGCAAACTATGGAGTAGCTATAGTTCAAATTTCATCTGGTTCCTATTAAATAGGCGATAATTTGTATTTTTTATGAGAGGTGTATGAAAAACATTTGGCATTCAACCTTTGGTTAATTGTACATAAAACATGGTCTAGTATGTTTGAAAAATGCATTAGTCCAATGTTACAATAAATATTTTGTAGGTTCTTCACAAAAACATGTTTTTAGCATTCAAAAAATGAAAAATAATTTTTCCGCATAAATAAAATAAAAACTTTCATTGTCAAAATTGTTTACCATTCCAATATGCACACTTGTGCAAAATTTAAGATCATTTAAAGTTTTCCAACACCATAATTTTAATCGATTACAATCAATTTAACTAGTTACAACATGTATTGCGTTCTGATTGGTCCATAAGCATCTCACGTGGATCGTGCATCCAACACCGTTGGATATACCCGAATCCAACGACAACCCTTGTCTCCCTCACCCTCTCAATAACTCATCTGTGAGAACACTTTTTTAAAGTATTTGCCATATTACAAGTTTATTATTTATCCTAGTAACTTGGTCACATATGATGACACAATGCGAAGATTTTCCAAAAAAATTTCATGCCCATTTCAAAATGTGGTCAAAACGACACGCATGATCGTTTATAGATAGGGGATGAATCTTGGAAAACTTTTGGTGTTTTTCTGATTAAATAGGTACTTTTGTACGTAAAAATGGTTTTTGGAAAAAATCATGAGCAAACTATGAGGCATTTGTAGTTCAAACCTGACCCATTTTCAGTTGAATCGACCCAAATTTGTCTTTTTCACGAGAGGAGGATCAAAGCTATTGACAGCCAACCATTTGGCCAATTATACATTAAATATGGCCTAATATTTTATAAAAAATGATTTGGTCGAATTTTGCAACAAATATATGGTAGGTCCTTCACAAAAAAACTCATTTTAGGCACTAAAAAAATGGAAACTAAAATTTTTGTGCAAAGAAAATGAGAACTCCCCTTACCAACATTGATTGAAATTGCAAGATGCACACTTGTGCATAATATGAGATCATTTGAACAAACTATTCCATGGATGTGGCCATAAGATTAATCATTTGGCTTGAAAGCCATGAATCTTCATACATGATAGCTCATTTATAAGAACATTTTTTAAAAATATTTGACGTATTACAAGTTTATTATTTGCCCTGGTAACTTGGTCACATATAATGACACAATTCGAAGGTTTTCCAAAATTTTTTATTTTTATTTTTTCATGCCCATTGCAAAATGCGGTCAAAACGGCGGGCATGACCGTTCCTAGATAGCAGTTGAATCTTGGAAAACTATTGGTGTTTCTATGATGAAATATATACTTTTGTACCTAAAAATATTTTTTTGAAAAAATCATGCGCAAAACATGAGGCAACTGTAGTTCAAACTTGACCCACTTTCAGCTGAATCGGCGCAAATTTGTCTTTTTCACGAGAGGTGGATCAAAGATTTTGACACCCAACCATTTGGTCAATGTACATTAAATATGACCTAATCTTTTATAAAAATGAGTCGGTCCAATTTTGCAACAAATATATGCCAGGTCCTTCACAAAAAAACTCATTTTGGGCACTCGGAAAATGGAAAATGAAATTTTCGTGCAAAGAAAATGAAAACTCTCCTTACCAACATTGATTGCCATTCCAAGATGCACACTTGTGCACAATATGATATCATTTGAACAAATTATTCCATGAATGTGGCCATAAGATTTCTCATTTGACTTGAAAGCCATGAATCTTCACACATGATTGCTCATTTATAAGAACACTTTTTAAAAATATTTACCGTATTAAATTTTTATTATTTGCCCTGGTAACTTGGTCACATATAATGACACAATGCGAAGTTTTTCCTTTTTTTTTTTGAATTTTTCCTGCCCATTTCAAAATGCGGTCAAAACAGCGGGCATGAACGTTCCTAGATAGTAGTTGAATCTTGGAAAACTTTTGGTGTTTATCTGATGAAATATATAGTTTTGTACCTAAAATTATATTTTGTAAAAAATCATGGGCAAAATATGAGGCAGCTGTAGTTCAAACTTGACTCACTTTCACCTGAATCGGCGGAAATTTGTCTTTTTCACGAGAGGTGGATAAAAGCTTTTGACACCCAACCATTTGGTCAATTGTACATTAAATATGACCTAATATTTTATAAAAATTAGTTGGTACAATTTTGCAACAAATATATGGTAGGTCCTTCACAAAAAAAACTCATTTTGGGCACTCGGAAAATGGAAAATGAATTTTTCGTGAAAAGAAAATGAAAACTCCCCTTAACAACATTGATTGTCATTTCAAGATGCACACTTGTGCACAATATGAGATCATTTGAACAAACAATTCCATGGATGTGGCCATAAGATTGATCATTTGGCTTGAAAGCCATGAATCTTCACACATGATAGCTCATTTATAATAACACCTTTATAAAATATTTGCCGTATTACAAGTTTATTATTTGCCCTGGTAACTTGGTCACATATAATGACACAATGCAAAGGTTTGCCAATATTTTGTTTTTTTTAATTTTTCATGCCTATTTCAAAATACGGTAAAAACGGTGGGCATGACCGTTCCTAGCTAGTAGTTGAATCTTGAAAAACATTTGTTGTTTCTCTAATAAAATATATACTTTTGTACCTAAAAATATTTTTTGGAAAAAATCATGGGAAAAATATGAGGCAACTGTAGTTCGAACTTGACCCACTTTCAGCCGAATCTGCGCAAATTTGTCTTTTTCATAAGAGGTGGATAAAGTTTTTGAAATACAACTATTTGATCAATTGTATATTAAATATGTTCTAATATTATTTAAAAATATAGTGGTCCAATTTTACAACAAATATTTGGTATGTTTTTCACAAAATTACCTTATTTTTGTCACTTAAATTGTTAACATGTGTATTATGTTCTAATTGGTTTATACGCATGTCACACGGATCGACATCAAACACCGTTGGATATAACCTGATCCAACCGCAACCCTCACCCCCTCACCTTCTGAGATTCTCACCCGCAGCCAAACTACCCAAACCCTAACTCAGATCCATCGACCCACTCCTCCCATCGCACTCCTCCCTCGTCCCCATCTCCTCGCCGCCGCCACCTCCTCCCCGTCCCCGGCATCCTTCCGCGACGCGTCCTGCAGCGTCGCCTGCCGGCCGCCCTCGCGGGAGGCTGCGTTCACGGCGGCCTCGTCGTCCCCGAAAGCAAAAGGCTGGACGGAGCGGGGGCCTCTGGGCTCAGAGCAAATTATTCTTGTTGCCCGGAAGCCAGCGAGCCACCGAGCGAGCGTCTCCTTCCTCCTCTCTCAATGGCGTCCGCCTCCCTCCTCGGCTGCGTGACCCTCGTGAGTGCTGCCCCTCTCCTAAATCCTCCACTCCTGCTGCCTCCTCCATGTGGCCGTTTGCCTCTCCCGCGGCGTGTGTGAGGAGAGGACTCATGGGTCGCCGGCTCGCCTGCCCGTGGTGCCCGTCCTAATTGTGCCTGTTTCCTGTTCCTTCTCCTTCCCCGCGGCAGGTTCTTCTCTGACAAGCGCGGGAGCTTCCTCCGACCAAGTGACGAGTCCATGCGGGAGCTTCCTCTGACCACACAACTGACGAGCCTCGCGCTGTCGCTCGGGGGCCGGTTCGGGGCGGAGAGGAGGAGCGGCAAGGGGCTCGCTAGGTCCTCGTCCGTCGCCTGCATCCAGGACGCAGCGCCAGGACGAACTCGCTGCCAACCTGGGCGGATGCGGAGGCGGGGAACAATCAGAGCATCATCGTCCGGCGAATGTACGTCTGTCTTAATATTTCCATGGAGCATTAACCTGCAAAATTCCCACTCCTGATTTACTTTGTGTACCAACACGTAGTAGAAATTAATCTGCAAGTTCCATAGATTGGATCGTGATCCGGGAGCTGACTAGTTGCGTTCGCTGATGTGATTCTAGTCCTTCGACCTAGCTGGCTTGGCTAGATGTGGTGCTTGGTTCTGGTGTGTGGTGCCTGTGCGAGACAGTCATTTCTTAGGTTTTCGATGGATTTCATTACTAGGCAATATAATGATTTGACATCCATCTTGAACTGGAAAAAACAAACTATGCCATGAAGGTTCTTTGAGTTGTGTCTAGTTGCAAGTGTATAAGTGAATGCGTAGACCAAGGAATTAATAAAAGAGGAGATGTTTGTGTGTACTGTTACTGTTCCTGGATATTTGTTTTACTATTGTAGAAATCTTAATTTTGATTTGCATTTCTTCACTAGCTGCTACTGTTGTATGATTTTAGGTGTGCTGTGTGCTACCTACTTCCATTAGTCATGAGAGATTACTATCTGTTGTTGTATTGCTAAATTTATGTACCTTTTATGTTGTTACCTTTGCTGGAGAGTGCTACATCATTGAGCTCCTCACCAACTCGCTCATGATGTCTGGCAGCAACAAGGATTAGATGCTGCCAGGTGAATGGATGAGAGTGGCAGTAGCATAATATTTTTCTTTAGGTGTTGAGGTGAAATTATTGCACTGTTTGCTTGCTGCTGTACCTTATTATCTATAGGTTATTGGTACTCTTGATCCTGGCTAGTAGTAGAACATCATCAGGTAAATTTTAAAAGTGGACATGCTCCTGAGAATGTTGTTGTTTAGTGATCATCCTACCTTCTGACAAGTTCAAGGATGATATAGTACTCCTGTACTGTTTGTTTTTCACAAATAGATTATTTATTGATTTTTGTCAGTCGGTACTATTTGTTCTTCACTGTTAGTTATGCTTCTTTTTGGTTCTATTGATATTTTCGTACACCAGTTGCTTAGAAATTGATCTATTCTATTTTTATTTTCTTTCTAACTACTGTTTATAACCTGTAGATGTTGTCCTTTGTTTGTCGAAGTGCGGACGGCTGGAACAAGCTCCAGGATGAAGAAGCTAAAACAAGATGGAACCTACACCAAGCAAAGAATAGCTCATTGGAGCTTTCTATTTATTTATACTTGTGTGTATTAGGAAAATGGATACTATGTATTATTGTAATGTACCAATTTTGGCTAGGTTATGAAATATGCTGCATTTATTGCCTCGGTTTGAATAAAATTATTGGATATTGATTGAAAATGATTGAATATTAAATTGATGAGTGAGTCTAAAATTCAAATGCCACGGTTGAGGCCTAAAAAAAATTAGTCTGTAAAAAGGCTGAAGCCCAAAAAAGGAATGGTTCGCAAAAAGGCCAAGGCCCAGAGACTAAATGGGCTAGGCCCATATAGATGGGTCAACTGGATCGGGCTCATTCTGATCTACAACCATTACATTTGGTCACAAAATTTGCCACATCAGCTTGCCACGTTGGATCTGACGTGGCCTGGCCAATAAGCCAATGACCAAACCAATTGGTCACAACATCTACGACCTTTGGTTTGGTCACAATCATCTATGACCATTTCAGGAAAAAGGTCATAGTGTCCGCTTTGCGAACCTCAACTTTTGACCAACTGATTTTGGTCACAAAAAGTTCACAAATGAAGAATAGTGACCTTTCAGTGACCAATATGTAGGGTCACAAGTTAGCATATTTCTTGTAGTGAGTGATGTCGTCGTCATTTTTTGTACGCCAGTTTTATATGCTTACTGCTGGCGTTGAAAATTTTCGGTACGCCACTTAATTGTGGGGGGCCATCGTCCCCAACGGTCCTAATATATAGATGGTGTTGTGTATTATTTAACACTAGCACTACTATAAGTATATGTGGAGTGTTAGTTTAACTGACATCATAAATATAATTTATGGTCCCTTAGAAAATATTCTTGTATATTATTTCTGGTTTTATTTTTTTCTTCTTCTTGAATATATGATTAAATTTCCATATAATTAAAATAGTGCATTTATTTTCTTAATTAAAAGGTTTTTATATTTGACGGTTTTATTTCATATTCTTACATATTGTATATATGATTAAGTTTGCATATAATTAAAAAAAGTGCATTTTGTATAAAATTGCATATACATGTTTTGTACAATTATTCTCACATTATTAATTTTATTATATGTCTATTGCACAAAATAAATAAAATAAATAGAAACAAATATTTTTGCAAGTTTGAATATTTTTTTAGACGACAAGTGTGAATATGTACTTTTTAGACAACAAGTGTGAATATAAATGTGTAGTGTAATGTAATTGCTGGCGTGGCCCGCGTGGCCGTGTGGGCCATGCCAGCAACTAGGGTTAATCCTTTCTCCCCCGGCCAGCTCGGGACACTCTCTCACTCACATCTCTCTAATTTCGTCCGCTCTCCTCTCACTCGCATCCAGCGCTGCCGCCGTTGAGTCCGACGCCGCCACCCCGCTTCTCCAACGCTCGGTCGCAATGCCGACTTCGATGCCCGGCCCACAGTCGAGTCCGACGCCGCCGCCGACTCCGCCGCACCGCTACTCCAACGCCCAGCCGCACCGCCGACTCCGACGCCGCCGCCCTGCTTCCCCAAATCCCACGGTGAGCTATTCTATTTCCTCTTTATGTTGTTCTTCTACTGGATGTGCATTGTAGTTAGGTGTTAGGTTTAGGAAATTTTATACTACTAGGTCCAACAGTATATAAAGTTTAAATTAGATTAACTATATGGCCGGAATTGGTGCTAGGTTTAGGAAATTTTATACTACTAGGTCCAAACAGTATATAAAGTTCAAATTAGATTAACTATATGGCCGGAAATGGTGCTAGGTTTAGGAAATTTTCTACTACTAGGTCCAAACAGTATATAAAGTTCAAATTAGATTAACTATATGGAATTGGTGCTAGATCCAAACAGTAGATATATTACTAGTTCGATTTCTTTTTAGGTGAATTGGATGTGCATTGTAGTTAGGTCCTATGGGGATAAACTATATGTTGGTTCTTTTTAGTTACAAGTTCAATTTCTTTTTAGTTGAATTAAATGTGCATTGTAGTTAGGTCCTATGTGGATAATTAAACTATATGGCTATGTGGTTGTATTTATATATTATTATTAAGGACTCACTGTTCTTTACATGCTATGTGTTGCAAAGATGGATCTTCATCAGGACGATCTTGTAGAGGACCAAGCCAGCAACAACAATACCAACAATGTAAGGACTCACTGTTCTTTACATGCTTTGTGTTGAATGTTGTACTGTTTATTCTTGAGAGACTCAATACCTTTGAAATGGAAGAAGATGAGAAACGTGACATAAATGACTCTCGAAGAAAAAATCATGCCCTGAAAGCAAAAGCTTCGCGTCATTCTTCACCCGAAGTCAGTTCTGCTTCAGGTGTCGAATCAGATGATCCTGCAAGCATTGGAAAGGATTTGGCATTGATCATGAGACGCTTCAACCGCTTCCAGAGAAAAGGCTTTTCTTCACCAAAGAAGAGTTATTCTTCAAGAAGCTCAACTCACTCATCTCACCGCTCATCCTCAAGAAGCTCTCCATCGAAGGACAACTGCTGCTACAAGTGCAAGAAGCCAGGTCACTACATTGCTGATTGCCCTCTGTGGGAAGCTGAAAACAAAGCAAAGCATTCGCTCAGAGACTCCTCATCCAAGTCCCACAGATCTTCCAGAAGCTATGAATCCAAGAGACATGATTACAGTTCGAGAAGAGATAAGAAGAAAGATTCTGATGATGACAAGAGGAAGAAGTATCAAAAGAAGCGTGAGGGTTCTTCCTCGAAGACTCACTCGTCTCATCGAAGCAGCTCTCACCGATACAAGGCCTATCTGGGAAAGGAGATGAACCTCTGAAGACGAAGCCTCTGGGTCCGAAGCTCAATCAGGCTCAAGGTCTGGGTCTGGGTCCGAATCAGATGGTGTTGCTGGTTTGGCATTCGCTTCAGCAGATGCTTCGACAAAAGCTTCGAGCTCATTCTTCACCAACAACAGGAGTGAAGATGAATCTCCTGCATATTGCTTCATGGCAAAGGCGAAGGTATCTTCATCGAAATCTAACTATGATACTTCTGATTGTTCCTCATATGACAGTGATTCAAAGATAAGCTATGCTAAACTTGCTAAAATTGCTTCAATCCAACAAGATGAACTTGATTCACTAAGCAAAACCATTAAGAAATCAGAAACTCTGTTGATCGATGAGACAGAGAAAGGTCAAACTTTAACTAATGAGCATGAAGCTCTGAAAGAAAAGTTTGAAGAATTATCCTCTCGGCATGATCTTCTTTCAGTTTATTATGAGAAGCTCACCTGTGAATTTCTTCAGAGGAAAATGGCTTTCAAAAAACTGAAAGAGGCTCATGAAGAGTTGGAAATTGTCAATCTCTCTCTCATGGCTCAACAAGGTTCTGAAGCAAATCATAAAACTGAATCACCTTGTTTGGATTGTTTGGAACGAAGCAAAATTGATTCCAAAGGCAAAGCTCCTATTGTTATTGATGATACTAATGCCTCTGATGAGGAAAATCCTGCTGTTACCGAGGATCTCCTCAGGTTGAAAAACTTATTTGAAACAGGCATGTTCAAAAGTGTGCAAGGCCACCAGTATCTCTTTGATATCCTGAGGAAGGCTCTCCTTCACAGGAATCCCAGGAATGAAGGTGTTGGTTTTGAAAGAAAGATAAACCCTGATGGCACCTATTGGGAACCTGAGCAGTATCCTAAGACTATTTGGGTCCTTGCGAAGGGAAACCCCATTGATATAGCTAACCTTTCAGGTTTTGATTGCAAGATGAACAAAGCTATTGTAGACGAATCACTTGATTCAGACTACAAGCTCATCAAAGATGAACAGGGAAAGGTTACAGCTGAGTATGTTGGTACTCCTCCTAAGAATGGCTTCTATAAGAGGCAGATATGGGTGCAGAAAGCACTTGTGGAAAAACTGACTGCTAACCATACCATGCAGGGAAAGTCTTCGGTACCACCGAATCATTTCTATTCTCTTGAAACGAGAAATGATCCTCTGGTGACTGAATCAAACGTTCCGCAGAAGCAATACTATCGCACTGGTCGTCATACTTATCGTCCTCATAATAATCATACTAAGATTGTATATGCTCATTCTTATGCTAACCATTCGCAGAGGACTTACATTTATGGTGTGCTTGATGGTACACCGAAGCAATACACTCCTGTTCGATTTAATATTGCTTCAACCAGTGCTTCAACATCTTCTCAGTCACCTGCTCGTTTGTGGGTGGTTAAGAAGAACTAATTCTTCTGCAAGGCTATGTCTCCGGTGGATCCGAATGGGTCATGGATAGTGGTTGCACAAATCATATGACCGGAGACAAGGAGTTATTCACCGAAGAAAAATTATCTCACTCTTCTCAGAAGTACATTACCTTCGGTGATAACAACAAGGGTAAAGTTTTAGGTTTGGGTAAGGTTGCCATATCGAAAGATAAGCACATTGACAAGGTTATGCTAGTCCAATCCCTTGGATATAATCTAATGTCTATTTCGAAGTTATGCGATATGGGTATGCTTGTTCTATTTTCTGCTTCGCGTTGTGTTGTCTTTTCACAGGATGACTATACGTTTGTCTTCGAGGGTTACCGAAAAGGAGACTTATACATTGTTGATTTTTCTTCGGGCCCTGCTGTATCCACATGCTTAATGGCAAAAGCTTCATCTGGTTGGTTATGGCATCGAAGACTTGGTCATGAAGGGATGAGAAATCTTCATAACTTAGTGAAGAAGAATCATGTTATTGGCCTTAGCGAAGTAAAATTCGATAAGGATCGTCTCTGCAGTGCTTATGAAGCTGGTAAAATTACGAAGAAACATCATTCAGCGAAGACTATCATGACTACCACTCGTCCTCTTGAATTACTTCATATGGATCTTTTTGGTCCTCAAAATTATGCAAGCCTGGGAGGAAACAAATATGGTCTAGTTATTGTTGATGATTTCTCTCGTTATACTTGGGTTTTCTTTTTAGATGACAAGAGCAAAGTTGTTGAAATCTTCAAGTCATTCGCCAAGAGAGCTCAAACAGAATATGAATTATCTCTGAAGCATATCCGAAGTGATAATGGAACTGAATTCAAAAATACTCATATTGAAGATTTTCTTGATGATCATGGTTTTACTCATGAGTTCTCTGCTGCTTATACACCTCAAAAGAATGGTGTTGTTGAAAGGAAGAATAGAACTCTCATTGAGATGGCCAGAACCATGCTTGCTGAATACAAGACTCCTATTAGGTTCTGGGCCGAAGCAATTAACACAGCTTGTCACATCATCAACAAGGTTTACCTTCACAAATTTCTGAAGAAAACTTCACATGAGCTTATCACTGGTAACAAACCAAATGTTTCGTACCTTAGGGTATTTGGTGCTCCATGCTTTATTAGAGATATGAATCATAGCTCCAAATTTTCCCCTAAGGCACATGAAGGTTTTCTTTTAGGTTATAGCTCAAACTCTCACACCTACAGAGTCTATAACTCTCACTTTGGGAAAGTTATGGAAACTGTGAATGTGAGGTTTGATGAAACTAATGGCTCTCAAAAAGAGCATTTGCCTCATGATCTAGATGAACCTCCTCTTGATGAAGTGATCAGTTCCATGGCTATTGGAGAGATTCGCCCTGTTGAAGCCAATGCTCGTCAAGCTAATAGGGATGATGATGGTCCAATGTTCCCACACATAGCCCGGGGCGCTGGAGATCAACATGCTGAAGCTAATGATGAACAGGACGAAGAAGAACAAAGGAACGAAGGAAATGCTAATCTCGAAGGATATGCTGAAGCTGAAGGTGAAGCAAATCCTGAAGCTGAAGCTGAGCCTGAAGCTAATAATTCAACCTTATCACGAGTTCGAAGAAGAGTTGATGTTGATTCGATCCTTGAAGAAATTCATCAACCAGGTCGTCCCACAACTCGCTCTCGTACTCGTTTGGATAACTTCTGTGGAAACTTCTCTTTTGTCTCCATGCTAGAACCTTCAAAGTTTGATGAAGCCATGAAGGATCCAGATTGGTTAACTTCCATGCTCGAAGAACTTAACCAGTTCAAGCGAAACAAAGTCTGGTCCTTAGTTGATAGACCTGATCCCACGAAGCCCAACATCATTGGTACAAAGTGGATTTTTCGCAATAAGCAAGATGAAGACGGTATAGTGGTAAGGAACAAAGCACGTCTGGTAGCACAAGGTTACACCCAAATCGAAGGTATCGATTTCGGCGAAACTTATGCTCCAGTTGCTCGTCTCGAATCCATTCGTGTTATGCTTGCTTTTGCAAATTTCAATGGTATTCTGCTTTATCAAATGGATGTGAAAAGTGCTTTTCTTAACGGATAAATCGAGGAAGAATTGTATGTTATGCAGCCTCCAGGTTTTGAAGACCCGAAGAAACCCGACATGGTGTACAGGTTACAAAAGGCCCTCTATGGGTTGAAGCAAGCACCTCGTGCTTGGTACGACACATTGAAGGATTTCCTTCTGAAGAAAGGCTTCAAACCAGGAACCACTGACCCAACGCTTTTCACTCGATCTTATAATGGTGATTTGTTTGTATGTCAAATATATGTAGATGATATCATTTTTGGATGCACTAACACTGAAATCAGCGAAGAATTTGCCAAAATGATGTCGAAGAAATATGAGATGTCTATGATGCGTGAATTGAAGGTCTTCCTTGGACTTCAAATACGTCAACAGAAGAATGGCACCTTTATTTCTCAAGAAAAATATCTCAAGGATTGCCTGAAGAAGTTTGGTCTTACTGAATGCAAAACCATTAAGACGCCCATGCCTACCAATGGCTTCTTAGATGCAGATGAGAAGGGCAAAGCCTTCGACCAGAAGAAATATCGGTCTATGATCGGATCTCTTTTATATCTTTGTGCATCTAGACCTGACATTATGCTTTCAGTATGTATTTGTGCTCGCTTTCAGGCAAATCCAAAGGAATCACATCATACTGCTGTAAAGTGAATTGTTCGTTATCTTGCTCACACACCTACCTTGGGCTTGTGGTATCCCAAGGGAGCATAGTTTGATCTTATTGGCTATTCTGATTCAGACTGGGCTGGTGATCGTGTGGATAGGAAATCAACTTCAGGGACTTGTCATTTCCTTGGAAGATCACTTGTGTGTTGGGCTTCAAAGAAGCAAAACTGTGTTTCAATATCTACTGCTGAAGCCGAATACATTGCTGCTGGGTCATGCTGTACTCAGATTCTATGGCTGAAGCAAATGCTGAAGGACTATGGTATTCATGTGAAGAAAATACCTCTCCTATGTGATAATGAGAGTGCAATCAAAATTGCTCACAATCCTGTACAGCACTCTCGCACGAAGCATATAGATATTCGCCATCATTTTCTTCGTGATCATGTTCATCGTGAAGATATTGTTATTAGTCATGTCAGAACTGAAGATCAACTGGCAGACATTTTCACGAAACCATTGGATGAGAAACGGTTCTGTACGTTAAGGTGTGAGCTCAATATATTGGACTCACGACATGTACTGTAAGGCCGAACTTTTTTACTTCTGTATATATTCATTTACCTCGTTTCTTACCTATTTAGTTTCGTTGTTTGTTTTTGCTTCGTTTAGTTTATTTTTATTTCGCTTGGTTTTTAGTCCTCTATGCTTATCACCTTTTGCTTCGTTTGGTTTTTCTTCGAGGTGATAAGTTTCGGACCCTACCCTTTCTATTCGTTTTCTTTCTTATTCTGTCTGTCCAAAATGGTTGAGCACAATTGAAACGGAAAACATTTGCTTCGAACATCATTGAGTTCCGAATCAAATGCTTCCAATTCTTATCGAAGTTTTTACTCAAGTCGTTCTTCGGTCGTTGAGATCCCATCAAATCCGGGTCGTTGAGATTTTCTCGTGATACGCCACGTAATCCTCGCCGTAGAATCCGGAGAGACAGACGCTGGGGGCCGTTCGATCTGATCTGATAGCTCCTGTCAGACCGGCCTATATAAGGCATCCCACCCCAGCGAATCCATCCCACCTCATTCGCATCTCCCCGGAACCCCCTCTCTCTCCCGAGCGCTGCCGAGATCTTCGTCCCTGTCGCCGTTCTCGCCGCTTACCGGCAGGAAGAGCGCCGCCGTGGATTCCACGTCGTCGACGAGCACGTCCTCACCGCTCATCGCCGCCGAAGCTGCTCGACGCCACCGAGTTAGGGTACGCCGAGCCACGATCCAATCTCCATCCCTCTGCTCTTCCGTTTCCCGATTGGATCCGTGTTCTTAGTCTTTTTGGATGATTTCCTTAGGTTTCTTTGATCCGTTGGATCGTTGCACTATTGGGAAATCTGTTTCTGCTAGCCAAAGGTTTCCATCCCGATTCAGGTTAGAAATTAGGGTTAGAATCCATCTGTTCTGTGTTAGGGTTTCAGCTTATCATTGCATAAGGTTAAGTCTAGCTCAGAACATACAAGAATCTTTACCTAAATTCTTCACTGAATCTCTTGTCAAAACTTTTGTTGTTGGATCGAAACTCTTGCTGATGCTCATTCCATACTCGCCTTTTTTCCCTCGCTACCTTTGTGCTTTTCACAGGATGTCTGCTGAGTTAGGCTTCGGAAATGAGTCACCCAATCTTGACCACATCAACGAAGCAGAACAGTCTGCTCCGAAGAAGAAAGGAGGCAGAACGAAGGAAACCAACAACGCCAGAGGCATTCCCGAATCCATTCGTATTGCTCTGGGATATGACACGCCTCCTGGTGAAACCAAGGATCAGCGCAAGAATCGATTGCAAAACATTCGCCGGTACTGGGCAGTTAGATGGTACAAGTACAAGAGCATCCCTACCTGGAAGTGGGCTATGCAGTTTGCCTTCAGTACACCCTATCAGTACACTTCGGCCATCTGCAGTCAGTACACCGAAGAGAATCGCCACCTTTACTACCCAGTTCCACCGAAGCTTCCTCACCCCAACACTCTTAAGACACCAGATGATTATCCAGAAGAGAAAGAATGTTTGAGGATTGCGGCTGAGATCAAGAGACTGAAAGAAGATAAGAAGGCAGCCAAGATGGCTGAAGCTGAAGCCCATGATGAAGGGCCAAGCACGAAGAAGAAGAAGAAGAAGCTGAAGAAGAAATCTGCTTCTCCTCCTCATGCCACCACTAAAGACGAAGAGCATGTCAGACTAGAGCAAGCTTCTCTGGAAGATTCAATTATGGACGAATCAAATGCTGCTGACAACGAATCAGAATTCGAAGCAGATGATGAATCTGATGATCCTGCTCCCCCCAAGAAGCAAAGACTTCAGATCCCTCTGAAGAAGAAGCCAGGAGAGAAACCTGATGCTAAGGGGATTAAGTTTCAAGACCCCAAGGACAAGTCTTCTACTCGCCCCACCATTGATTTGTCAAACTTGGTGGTTGCGAAGCCCTTGGCCTCCAAGCCACCGGCTGATGCCCTCAACACTGAGAGGCGAACGAAGCAGAAGCACGACCCCGCCAAGAAACAACCTGCAAAGGCTTCAGCATCAACGAAGCCCAAGCAGTCTGCTGCAACAAACCCTTCAGCGAAGCACAAGCTCACTGAAGAAGAATTGAGACAGAAAGACCTCGAAGAGGCACTTGAGCGAAATATTCTTGCCAAAAGCTCTGCTGAGAAGAAGAAGACAGATGAGGATACTGCCAGAAAGCAAAAGGAGTTGGACTCCACTAGATTGGCTGCGGAGAAGGCTGAGACGAAGCGCAAGCTCGCCGAAGCCGCAAAGAACGAAGAAAAAGCTGCCGCTGAAGATAAACAGCTGGCAGAGCATGAAGCTAAAAGAAAGGGCACTTTAGACAGCCTCAGAACAAATAAAGCAGAGAAAGCTGCTAGGGCAAGTCAGAAGAAGCCCGTTGTTGACATGACTCCCTCCTCTATTCCATCGAAGCAGAAAGGCATATCTCTGCCTGAAGCTCAAACTGAAGGTGATCGTCAGAGTGACCATCAATTCCCTGACCCTCGAGAAGGCGAACTCTGGGATCAGTTGTGCATCACCGAAGCCCTTTGGGAGAAGTGTGCAGCTGAAGATCCCGATGCTGTTGATCTTGGAGAAGTGTACATCTCCAGATCCATCGAAGCAATGATCACCACAATGATCAGCCAGCTGAAGGATCCGCATTCACGAGACAGGGCTGAAAGCAAAAAGATTCACAACTATCAGAAGCGAGCTGAATCAGAACCTGATGAAGAATTCAAACAGCACGCCCTGAAGTTGCTTCAACAAGTGACGGATGTCAATTCCACCACCAAGAACAACATCAAAATTTTCAAAGGCAAAATCAAAGCCGCTGTGGATGATATGGTGAAGACCCATAATGCTTCAATTATGGAAAGAGATTCGCGGAAACGCAAGGCTTCGCCCGAAGCTGAACGTGTTGTTGCTCCGGCACCATCTCCTAAGCCTGCTGCATCTAAGGCATTAGGTCCTTCACCCAAGAAGAGAACCACCAAGAAGCGCAAGGTTACTTTGGCCTCAGCCGCAGACATGGATACCAGTGATGAACAGCCTTAGGAAACTCCTGAAGTAGCTCCCGCTCCTTCTTCGAAGCAAAAGCCATCCAAGCCCACACCTAAGCCTTCAACTCCAACCACCAAAACTCCCACACCTCCTCCTACCAGAACCACCCCCAAAAAAACTCCACCACAAAGAGCTCCAACCCCAACTCTAACGCCTGCACGAAACCTCACACCCATACCACCCCGTGTTCCCACACCCATCCGTGCTCCAACCCCCGAACCACAAAGGATTCCCACTCCACCAGTTGCTCCCGCACCACCTTCGTCACCTCCCCGTGAAGCTAATGCTCCATCACCAACCCACTCCAGAACTCATATCCAGAGATTTTTCCCCTGCCAGGACTGTTCAAGATTCTGAAGCACATGTGCCCAATACCGAAGCACATGACGACGAAGAAGAACAAGTACAGATTCTGAATCTCTCGCAAGAGCAAGCGCTTATAGTCGCTCAATCTGCTGGCCCTTCAAGAGCCAACCCAATTGCTCCTCTGCAAAGGATTCGCGCGCGTTCGCGCCCCTGCCAAGATACCCAGATTGACTCCAATTACCCTCGTGAAACTTTTCCTATTTTCAAGGGTGCTGGTTATTCTTCAAGACATGGCCCGGACTTCAACTTGGAACAGCATCAGAAGCGCCACCGTTTCTTTGGTGTTAGTCCATATGCTTCAGATCGCACTGCAGATGATCTTCGCTTTTGGACTGCAGAACAACAAATCTTATACACCAAAGTCTTCTGTCAGCAAGGAGTTCTGTTTAGGCACAAATTTCTGGATATGCGAAGTCTTTCCACTGCCACTTGCTTTCAAAACGTTCTCGAAACTATAGAGAATCAGAATTTGACTCGGCTGTTTGCTTTGAGCACTCCCTTCAATTCTGAGCTCATCAAGCAATTCTATGCAACTCTCTATGTTTCTGGTGAAGCAAATGAACCCAGCTCATGGACGCTGGAATGGATGATTCAAGGCAAAGTCTTCAGGATGTCCTCTGCTGAATTCATGGAAATTGTCAATATTCCAAGGCATTCTGGAGTTCACGAAAAGATTCACTTAGAATCTGATCTGACTGACGAAGAATTTGCTACTCTGTTGGACCCCGAAGTCACTGCAAGCTACTTTTCTGAAAACATTCGCCCGAAGCATTTGAACTTCATTTCAAGGACTTGGTTCTACATCTTGTCCAACTCATTGATCCCTTTAAGTACTGCTTCGGAAGAATCGAACATTTATCCAGAGATAAGGCATGCCATTATGAAGCTCACACATGGTCTCATATTTGACTTTGAGGATTGCTTCCTTAGGAATTTGGTTCATGCAGCAGAGCTACCTTTCACACTGAAACCTTATGCTCCCTGGCTGCAAGTTGTATGTAACTATGGTTGGAACGAAGACTTTGTGGCTCGCCATCATCCGAAGCTTTTTCTCCCACCAGTGCGTGACTCTTTGGAAATGCTAAGGAAACCCAATGATCCATTTGTCACATATGTTGGTGTACGCCATGAAGTCAATGAGCGAAACTTATCCAAGAAGTTCCAGAAAGACTGCCATCATTTTGAAGTTAATCTTCGATCGCAGCAAATGCTTGAAAACTAAATTGAAGCAAATCAGCGCCAGATGCAGTTTCTTGCTGATGAGATCAACCGAGTTGGCAATATTGCTCTCAACAACAATCAGTATTTGCGTGTTCTCAAACGCCATTCCTGGAAGGGGCTCCGGAAATTCAACTCTGTCAAAGGCCTTCGTAAAGATCGCATCTACAAAGAGTATGCGCACCTCCAGCGAAACTTTTCTCGTGATGACTCAGTGGACCGCCCGAATCAGAAGATCCCTCCCTTGCACAAGATTGATGAAGTATTCTTCGTCAACGAACCTGAACCCATCCGGCCTGATACCGTCTCCGAGAATAACTCCATCACTTCAAAGGACGACGACGGCCTCGATGATAGCGACCTCGACATCAACCTCATCACTCAGACACGCCACGAAGCTATTCCTACGTCTTCTTCCGAAGAAGAATCCTCAGGCGATCAGTCTTCGTCGGATGAGTCTTCGTCAAGCATAGCTTCATCGGGTTCTCAGGGTGCTGATGCCGCGAAATAGATCTCTCGAACCTCTTCTCAACCTTTTGTCCAATCATTGACAAAAAGGGGGAGAATGAGGGCAACGATGAGCTAGATTTGCATCGGGGAAAGGGTTCTTACCATTTGCTTTTGCTTCGTTTGGTTAAGTTACGACAAACATTCCATTCCTTTCGATTGGGTTTTAACTTAAGTTTAACTACAGTCATGCTACTCCTGTGCTACACTTAAGTTTTAATAACCCCTTGCTTGCAAGTATTGCTTCGTATCTTCTATCTTGCAGGTGGTTATTATTTTCTAAGTCACAGGTTATTGGAAGCAATTGCATACATTCTGGATATATATCTTCAAATGCAATTGTATTCGCTAAGATATCTGTTTTTCTCTCCACCGAAGAGAATCATCTCAAGCATTAACTTCGATTATATAAATCTTCGATGCTTGTATTCAGGGGGAGCCAAAAACATCATATCTTAGAGTTTGTCCCATCACTTCACAAAAACTTCAATATCTTATATCGATGCCTGTTTTGTCAACAATAGTCCAAAAAGGGGGAGATTGTAAGAGCAAAGTTTTGCCCCCGTGTGTTTTGGATATTGTTGGACAAGATAGTATAGGAACTAACAATGTTTTCTAGTGTAAACAGTTGTATAAGTTCCTGAAGGATAAGCTAGGTGATAAAGCTTCAGGGAAGGTCTTCAAGCTATCGAAGCATAACCCACGGAGCGAAGCTTAATCACGAAAGTTGACCCCCAAAAATGAAGGTGTCCTGAAGCTCTACTCATTGAAGGAAATGAAGAGGATGGCGCAAGACTTAGATGTTTTTGTGTAGTTCTTTTTCTGTTCCTTGAGTCATAGGAAAAACCGCACTATCAAGAGGGGTATTTAGTTTGTGGACATCGAAGTCATTGAGAAAATGCTCAGATCAAATCCAAGCCAAGTAAGAAGCCTGAGCGAAGAAATCTCATGTGCACTAAGTTAAGTTTCGGTAGGAAAGACTTCGTTCTTTGGCTACTGAACCAGAACTAAGTCCGTGAGTCAGCTTTACTTGTTCCTCAAGTAAAGTTGCGCATTGATGACAAATCCGACCGTTGTGGACACGTGCCAAGCTATCACCTCGGGTCAGTTTGGTCATTCCGCACCTCGGGATCGCCAACTATAAATACGCCGCCCCTCCTCCATTTGCGGGTGGCTGCTCCAAGAATATTCCTGAGAGAGATTGAAGAGAGCACCCCAAAAACGCCACCGAAGCAAAACCCAAAATCCAGAATACTGAAGCCTAAGTCCCATTGATCTGAGTAGATTCGAGATGACTTAGGTGAAAGCTTACTAGCCTTTTTATCTTGGAGAACTGCAATTCTCCTAGACGGTTAGAGTGTTGTTCTTCAGAGAGCGAAGAGTAATTGTCGCCTCGAAGTCCAGTTTGTCAAAGGTTTCGGTGATTTCCTCAATAATCAACCACGAGTGAAGAACTGACCAAGCTCAAGGAGTTTGGTGCAGTGGAGCAACGGACGGAGAGAGATTTTCTCCAGGTGTTCAATCACCAGTCCCTCCAACCAGACGTAGCGCTTTGCAGAGCGTGAACTGGTCGAACAAACATCGCCGAGTCCCAGTTCGTTTTACTTCAAGCATTTACCTTCAATATTGCATTTGCTTCACAGTTATGCTTCAATGTGTTTTGATTCACTGCATTTAGTTTCGGTTCAAGTTTTACTTCGCTATTCCACACTACTTATGCTTCACTTCAAAAGTTTTAGTGGAAAATTTTGAAGTGATCATTCACCCCCTCCCCCTCTGATCACATACTTGGACTTTCAGAGCGTCAATGGAGGAGAGAGTAATAAATGAGGTAAATCTCTTTTGGGAAGAATACCGCCTTTTATAGGTGTGCACGAAAAACAACCGTTGGCAGCCCACCAACCATGGTACTACCGCTCTGCGAGCGGTACTACCGTGGAGAGGTACTACCGTACCCGGGGCAGTACTACCGCCCCAATGGTACTACCGAGGGCCAGTACTGTTCCTACTACCGCAGAGTCCAGTGGACTTATAGTAGTGAGTGCGGTACTCGCCCCACGGTACTACTGTTGCGCGGTACTACCACACTGGGAGCGGTACTACCGCCCCACGGTACTACCGGGGGCCAATACCGTGCCACTACTGCAGAGTCCAGTGGACTTAAGGTAGTGAGTGCATTACTCGCCCCATGGTACTACCGTGGCGCGGTACTACCGCACTGAGAGCGGTACTACCGCCCCATGATACTACCGTGGCATGGTACTACCGCTCCTAGAGTGGTACTACCGCCCTGTTAGAACCACGGAGCCCATGCCACCATGACACAAACCTCCACGACGCAAAGTAAAATATGTGGGTGCAGAAAGTGTGTATGTGTGATGATTCAACCCACCATTCCACAGCGGATCCCCTCTTAATAGTATGGTTTTCCTACGACTCAATTCACCAAAAATAAATCGAAAGGAAAACTACGTCTTCACGCTCAAACCACCGAGGGGAAGATAACCGTCTTGTGCCATGAATCAATTATTTGAAATGCTCATCGCACATGGTTAATCCGCAAATGTATTTTCATCAATCACTAAAACCAATCAAGGGGAAATATGCCCTATCAATCTCCCCTTTTTGGTGTATTGATGACAACACACGATTTGCACAATAAATAAACAGGGAATGTAAAGCATGCCATTATTGTACAAAATATAGACGGGATCCCCCTAGATGGGTGCACCATTTCAAATATTCCTTTGGAATGCAAGGCACAAACATTATGAAGAACACTCCCCCTATATTTTATAAGCTAGGCCATACTAGCTATCAACAATAAATATGTGAGCACAAGGATAATATGGAACAAGATAGCAACACATAACAAGACATAAATAGTACGGAACGTAGGATCGATAGCATATGTCTTACACCATACATATAGAGAGTCTCACAAGAAGAACTAAAAACCAAATGCAAATAAAACGGAGTTCACAAGCGGGGGAAAATGAGAAAAAAAACACACTCCTGTGACTCGCCAACCCTGAAAGCTGCAAATCCCGGAGACCTAAACTCTCTTCCCCTTTGGCATCGAGATGCTGATGGTACGATTTAACGCCCCCTCGTTGGTTACCCAAAGTGGAAGGTTGAGATGTAGATATCAACAATTTCCCTTAGCGAGGATGCTAAGGTTGAGTGTCGAACCAATAGGACTCCAACAGATACAAGAAGGTGGTGAAGTGAACAATGGCGCCGTTCACAACCGAGGTTTCTAACTTCACCTGGACCTGCACACACAGAAAATAAATTTGGTTCCCAACGAGTACAGAGGAGTTGTCAATTCCTCCGGCCTTGTTTTTTACAAAGGATAAAACACACGGGATAATAATGATAGTGATAGCAACGGAAAAGTAAATAAAGCAGTAAATTGATAGCTGGTGTAAACAGTATTGGAAATATGGACCGGGGTCCTATGATGTTCACTAGTGATGTCTCTCTCCCAAAATACGATAAAATAGCCATGCAAGGTAAAGAAATTACAGCTGGGAAATTGACAGGATTATGTGCGCAAACCAATGCTAATTATGCTATAAAGAAAGAAAGAGGCTCAAAAGCATGGGCAGTATGCCAAGACAAGTAGACCGAAATCCATCAGCATCTACCTACTAATCATCCATTTTGAGATATCTATCCAGAACATATCGCTGGTATTAAGTTGCGAATCCCACCCAAAGTGTAAACTCAAAGCAACGGACAACTGCATTAAAGAACTTTGCGTGAAGTAAACAATCCTTGCACCCGCAAGTACAAGCAACGTTGTTTTCCCCCTTGTGGCAACATCACATCCCCTAGACTCATGTTTCTGTCACTCAAGCTAGTCATCAGGGGGCATGAACCCACAATCATGCATAACGCTCCCTCTTGGAGTCAATACCTACTACTTGGACAAAGCAATAAACAGCAACGGAGAACATGCAAGAATTACTCTAGAACATAAATATAAAAGAGGAGAATCAAATATATTACTCAAACACAATCTAAACATAATCTCATAATCCATCGGATCCCAACAAACTCAGCATAGCAACAACAGAAATATTACATATGTGCCTCGATCATGTAGGGAAGCTCACGAGGTCTAATTCATGAAGAACAAAGAGGGGAGGAGAACATCACATAGCTACTGATCATAGACCCATGGTCCAAGGTGGACTACTCACGGTTCATCCGGGAAGTATCCATGATGGTGAAGAAGATCCCGGAGGTGGTTCCTCCCTCCGGCAGGGTGCCGGGAAGAGGTCTTCTGGTGCTCCCGATCTTGGAAGTGCGGCGGCGGCGGAACAGAGGATAGATCGCGAAAAAGGGTTCCTGTCACGGGGGTTTCACGTCACGAGGTTTATATGTGCGAAGGGGGGTTGCCAGGGGGGCCACTAGGGGTCCAGGCAGCTCCCTGGCGCGGCCCCACCCTAGGGAGCGCCGGGAGGGCGCCTGGGGCCCTGGTGGGTCCCCTCTGGGCCCCCCTCGGTGATTCTCGAAGCTTCCGTAACGCTGATTTTTTATTGGATTTTTCCCGAATTTTTGGAGCACTTTTAATATGGGGGAAACCTGAAATAGAAAAACAACAGAAAACAGGAACTGGCACTGGGGTGCACTGAGTTAATAGGTTAGTCCAAATATGATCAAAAGTGTATGGAAGTTCATCAATATCATAGCAATATCACACAAAAGAGACATGGAGCAAGCAGAAATTATAGATACGTTTTGGACGTATCAACATCCCCAAGCTTAATTCCTGCTCGTCCTCGAGTAGGTAAATGATAAAAGCATAATTTCTGTGGTGACATGCTAACAACCATATAAGAAATTTTATGTAAAGCAATCAAGGCATGTAACTCAATTCAAGTCATAACAGGAAATAGTCTATATTAGCATTGAAATAAGCAACATAAGAACATAAAGGTGCAAGAGCTCTCGCTGTCCGTGACTCGAATGTCTCCAAATGTTGTTTGCGTGCAAGAAAGGGGACAGGGATATACGAGAAAAAAGTATTTTTTTGATGAGAACTTAATCTACTAAAGTTTCACACTTGGTATTCTTTGGAATCTTATCTTGACTCATCCCCAGACCACTAGCAAGGTACAAGTAAAAATGATCCACTCCTTTTCGACATTTTGAGCACTCATGCAATGGATGAGCGTAAGCAAGAAAGTTGACACTTAGGATGTCAAAGAGAGAGTATGGTGGAGGAGGAAGTCAAAAAGGTGAGAAAGGATCACATCAATGAGGACAATCATAGGCGAGAGAAAGCCAAATGATAGATATGATGTGAGGAGTAGGGATTGCCATGCAACGGATGCACATATGAGCTAAGGTAAGCTCTCTAATGGAACTAGTGGGGGTGCATCCAACTTGCTTGCTGAAGAAGACCTAGAGCTCATTTGAAGAGGCTCATCATTGGAATATACAAGCCAAGTTCTATAGTGTCAAGGTCCCCACGTAACTATATGCATGAATGTTAATCTCTATGGAGTACAAGATATAAGAGGGAGTACGAGTGTGGATCTCTCAAAAGGAATAGCAGTGTGCCCCCTTCTCTCTTTTTATTTATTTTTCTCTTTTTTTATATTTTTTTGTATTTTTTTGGTCTCCTCAATGGCTCTTTCTATTTCTCTCATTTGTCCTCTTTGGGATCTTTTAATTTTGTCCTCTTTGGGATATTTTCCTCACTTTAGGGGCAACACTCTATATATTACAAGAGGTATAGAAGACCTTTCACACTTTACAAGGTACTCAAATCATAAAGAAAATGTAACTATCATGAAGTATGCAAATGTATGCTTCTTCCAGTGTAGCAGGATATGCAATGATACTAGCGCGTCATGTAGCAATGATTAGGGCAAGGACCAACTAGCATGCGGCTCATCGATCAAGCAAGTAGAATGTATGACATGAAGATCAAGTCATGAGAAGGTGGATGTTGCATGGCAATGTATCTCGGAAAGGCTATGGAACTGCCTTGATATGTAGGTATGGTTGTTTTTTTGAGGAAAGATATAAGGGGGTTTATGATGACACAGCGTATCATTCCAAGGGTTTGGATGTACCGGCAAAGGTGGATGCCAACTCTCTGAGTGAGAAGGAGCCAATGCACGACACAGGGGAGGCTAGAAAAATATGGGAAGGTGGAAGTGTCAACTTTCGAATACTCACATTAGTCCGAAGAACTCATGCACTTATTATCGGTATCTCTCAATCTAATAAGGAGGTTCACAAAGATACAAGTACCCCAAGGAGGAGTGTATGGGGGTTTGGTTATCCTTGCGCATCCTCGACTCATGGTACGTGAGTGTACTCTAATATTCGACCCCTCAGAAGAGTAGTGATCCATCTAGTAGCTAAAGTTCTCAACTAATTTTGTAAGTTTTGAAAATAAACACGGATTGCCCAAAATACGACATCTATCACTAATAGGCTAAAGCTCTTGACACCAAAAGTCCAAACATTACCCAAAGCAATACCTCAAAACTATTTCAAGTTATTACTACAAAAGAATAGCAACCTCAATTACCTACTTCAAGTCAAGACACAAAACTCAGTGCAACAGGCGAACTCTCTAAACAAGATAAAAATGAAAACTCAAGAGAGTTCCAGAAATAAACTAAACCAAAGCTCTTTGAAAAGATAAGCATGGAAACTAAGAGCTAAACATGACGGTAGCTATGAAAAAGATAAAGAACACACACAGCAAAGATAAGCATGAAAAATCCTATGTTGTGTTCTAGATTTTGGAAGTGGAGCGTGTTTCTCTCCCACACAAAGAAAGCTGGGTTCTAACTTGTTATGAAAAGCAAGCAAAGCTAAAGAAAATTAAAAATAAAACCTAAGAGCGAGACGCTCCAAGCATGGCACATAATGCATGAAGTGATAAAAATATAGTGAAACGAGAGACGAACTGATAATTGTTGATGGAGAAGGGGATGCATGGGGGGCATCCCCAAGCTTAGACGCTTGAGTCTCCTTGAATATTTCTTGGGGATGCATGGGGGCATCCCCAAGCTTGAGCGCTTGACACTCCTGAATCTTCTTTCATCATCTTCCCTCGCACACTTGAAAACTCCCTTCATACATAACTCATCATAATCTGATTAGCGAGGTTAGTACCCATAATAAAATAATTTTTTCTCTACTGGAAACAAAGATAATCTTCAAGATCTACTGTTTCTCAAGATTTCCAAAAAGTTTTTGCAAAGAAAAAGCAAGCTTAAGGTTTGCAAAATGAAGAAAAGGCAAAACAGGACAGAATCTGTGAAAAACAGACCAGCAGGTAGTAAAGATTTTTTTAGGAATACTTCTGCAACTCAAATAAAAAAACTCAGAACATACGAAAGTTCTGTAATTGTATAGAGCACTCTGTGTAAAAAATTTAGCTCAAAAAGATGAACTAGGATTTTTTTGTGATTTTTCAAGTCACAAGGACATAATCTGTTTTCTGGACAGCATGTCACAACTTTCACTTCCCTTGTCATATGAGGCTATAAATGGCACAAAGCTTGAAAAGTAAAGATACAATGATGTTGCTACAGTAGTAACAATCATCAAGACCACTAAAGATAGAAGAAAAACAAAAAGTAAATCCTAAATTCGTTGCGGGTTGCCTCCCGAAAGCGCTTCTTTAAAGCCATTAGCTAGGCTTAATGCAAACAGAAGGAATCAAAGATCATCATAATAATCAGAGTTGTAAATCGATTCAAATGGTTCCTCAATAAGTTCATCCTTGTTTCTTTTAGGAAAGGGGTAAATACCTTTTGCCTTCCCGCGTAGGCGTATTTGTCCCTTACCTATATCAATGAAGCCTTTTACGGCCCGGAGGAAATCCCTCCCAAGCACTATGTTTCCTTGGTTTGGCTTCATGAAGAAGAAATCAACCATTGCAATCCCTTTAAGGAATGTCACTGGTACATCTTTTATCCTTCCCAGTCACCATCTATCTCATAAACATCTTTCTTATTTGGCTGGGGTTTCTTTACTTTTCTCAAGTCTAGAGCATCCAATCTCTTTTCAATAGTAGCAAGTCTATCTATAACAGTATCAAAACTATGATCATAAACAAAGTAACTAGATAGACCATGTATAATTTCAAGAGCTCTAGCTTCATCACAAGCTAAGAAATCCCCTTCGGCTATAATATCAAGGGACTGTTTGCACCATCTAAAAAGACCATGGTAAAAATTTCTAAGCACAATTTTTATAGGTATCCAAGGCATAATTCTCCTATGTGCATCAGAAATTCTGTCCCATGCTTTCTTCATATTATCTCCATCCCTTTGATGGAAATCTAAGACCTCTGATTCCCTCAAGACCCCAAATCTAACATGCTTGACTAAACAGAAAGGATAACTAAAAGCAAGATAACTATTTTTTTGATTTTTGATAAAGGACACTAAAGCAAAAACTGAAAGGTAAACTAACAAGACTAAAAAGAAGAGATAAAAGATAGTGTGAAACTCCCCTATCTTGAAGAGTGGAGTCCCCGGCAACGGCGCCAAAAATTGATTTTGATGGTACGATTTAACGCCCCCTCATTGGTTACCCAAAGTGGAAGGTTGAGATGTAGATAGCAGCAATTTCCCTTAGCGAAGATGCTAAGGTTGAGTGTCGAACCAATAGGACTCCAACAGATACAAGAAGGTGGTGAAGTGAACAATGGCACCGTTCACAACCGAGGTTGCTAACTTCACCTGGACCTGCACACACAGCAAATAACTTTGCTTACCAATGAGTACAGAGGAGTTGTCAATTCCTCCGGCCTTGTTGTTTACAAAGGATAAAACGCATGGGATAATAATGATAGTGATAGCAACGAAAAAATAAATAAAGCAGTAAATTGATAGCTGGTGTAAACAGTATTGGAAATATGGACCGGGGTCCTATGATGTTCACTAGTGACGTCTCTCTCCCAAAAGACGATAAAATAGCCATGCGAGGTAAACAAATTATAGCTGGGCAATTGACAGGATTATGTGCGCAAACCAATGCTAATTATGCTATAAAGAAAGGAAGAGGCTCAAAAGCATGGGCAGTACGCCAAGACAAGTAGACTGAAATCCATCTGCATCTACCTACTAATCATCCACCTTGAGATATCTATCTAGAACTTCTCGCTGGTATTAAGTTGTGAATCCCACCCAAAGTGTAAACTCAAAGCAACGGACAACTGCATTAAAGAACTTTGCGTAAAGTAAACAATCCTTGCACCCGCAAGTACAAGCACCGTTGTTTTCCCCCTTGTGGCAACAACACATCCCCTAGACTCATGTTTATGTCACTCAAGCTAGTCATCAGGGGGCATGAACCCACAATCATGCATAACGCTTCCTCTTGGAGTCACTACCTACTACTTGGCCAAAGCAATAAACAGCAACGGAGAACATGCAAGAATTACTCTAGAACATAAATATAAAAGAGGAGAATCAAATATATTACTCAAACACAATCTGAACATAATCTCATAATCCATCGGATCCCAACAAACTCAGCATAGCAACAACAGAAATATTACATATGTGGCTCGACCATGTAGGGCAGCTCACGAGTTCTAATCCATGAAGAACAAAGATGGGAGGAGAACATCACATAGCTACTGATCATAGACCCATGGTCCAAGGTGGACTACTCACGGTTCATCCGGGAAGCATCCATGGTGGTGGAGAAGCTCCCGGAGGTGGTTCCTCCCTCCGGAAGGGTGCCGGGAAGAGGTCTTCTGGTGCTCCCGATCTTGGAAGCGCAGCGGCGGCGGAACAGAGGAGAGATCGCGAAAAAGGGTTCCCGTCACGGGGGTTTCACGTCACGAGGATTATATGGGCGAAGGGGGGCAGCCAGGGCGGCCACCAGGGCGGCCACCAGGGGTCCAGGCGTCCCCCTGGCGCGACCCCACCCTAGGGCACGCCGGGAGGGTGCCTGGGCCCCTGGTGGTTCCCCTCTGCCCCCCCCCTCGGTGATTCTTGAAGCTTCCGTAACGCTGATTTTTTATTGGATTTTTCCCAAATTTTTGGAGCACTTTTAATATGGGGGAAACCTGGAATAGATAAACAGCAGAAGACAGGAACTGGCACTGGGGTGCGCTGAGTTAATAGGTTAGTCCAAATATGATCAAAAGTGTATGGAAGTTCATCAATATCATAGAAATATCACACAAAGAGGCATGGAGAAAGCAAAAATTATAGATACGTTTTGGACGTATCAGATGTCAAAAAGGCAGAGAGCGACCTAGCGCCCCAAGGTGATGGACTACTCGTCGTCCTCGTCGTACTCCTCTTCCTCAGACTCCTCAGAATCCTCAGCCTCCATGACAGCCTCAGTCTCATCGGTAGCATGCTGCTGAGCGGTGGAAGAAGAATCAGGAACATCATCAATAAGATCCCAATTGCTGAACTTGGAGATCCACTTGTCCTCTGGTGTGATGTTCTCCTCTAACCCTACTTTCATTTCCATGCCCTGGTGCTTATAGAAACCCATCTGGCGCTTGCGGTTCTCCTTCTCCCTCTTGTGAGCCTACCATATCCTGTGTTGCATGTCCTTATAAAAACAGAAAAGGTTCTTCACCTTTCTAGTGAGCTTAGCAGCCCACCTAGGCTGCTCAGGGTCCCTAGCAGAATACCCATCACCACTGCCAAACCTGGCACCGGAGCAAGTACGGGGAACCCTGCTACCACCTGCAACAGTCTCCTCAACAATCTCCTCATCAGAGTCGGCTGGAGAGACATGAGCAGGACCATGCCCCCCAGATCACTTGTCCTTGATGCGAAACTGAACCACCTCGTGGGTGGTGAGTGGCCCAACAGGCAGGCTTCCATCCACAAACTCGGATGCCCATGCGGTCTCGAACAGAACCTGAAGATACGGGCCATAAATCGGGGCCTTCCGTTCCATCACGGTAAGGTAGAGCTCCTTCCACATGATGTGGCACACATACAGAGTCCTCGTAGTGCCCCTGTACTCCATGCAAAGAATAAGCATGTTCACCAAATAGCTGTGAACCAAGTCCAGATTTCCCACACGGGGGAACAGATAGTTCATGAAAATCCTATGCATGATGTCCAGGAACGGGGTGAGAACCACCCCGGACTTCTCTTGGCCCCAAGCATCAGTGTAGGGAATAGTGGTTTGATAGGGGGCAAATCATTCTTGCTCCTCGCTGCCTCCTTAGTGTGAGGACGAATACCAACTGGCTCATCAATCTTGCTGAATGGAATGTCCATCGCTTTCATGAACTCCTCCCAAGTGCAACTCACCCGCTCCTCACGACACATCCAAATCATGGTCCGGTCATCTCTGGTGGTGAAGTAAACGGTAGCATAGAACTGGGCTAGAAGCTCGGCATCAAAATCCTTGTTGAACGAGATGATCTTGGATGTCCCAAGCTGATCACAAAGAGCCAATGCATCACTGAAGTAGTCCTCTCTATCCTGCATATACTACAAATTGACGGACTTCACATGGGGAACAAAGAGGTTCATCCTTTCCTTTAGCACCATGTTGAACACATCACACTAAGACTTGTTCCAGAACATGGTGTTCATGAGAGATGGATCACGAGGCGTGCGTTATGGGTTGACCTTGCGATACGCCTTGTACTCTGGCACAGGGATCTCAGACACTGTCTTGACTGGTTCCTTCTTCCTGTTGGCTGTCTTCTTCATGGATGTACTTGTCTGACCGGTGTCCTTGCGCTTGGGATTGCTATGATAGACATCACCTGACCAAAACCAAGAGCGAGGGAAAACCAAGACACATGAGATGCAAAAGCTCGGAAACATGTGAACGAGGGACTGAAGTTGGTATGCTGTCAGGTTCAGGCAACACGGTAGTAACGTGCCCCAAGCGGTAGTACCGCTGGGTACCAACGGTAGTACTGCACGGGCGCATGTGGGCACGAATCTCAAATACGGTACTACCGTGGTGCCAAAACTCCACATCAAACCAACAAAAGTACATCATTCCTATCTAGCAATCATACTAAGTCCTCAAAGTGCCTAGATTTAGCCAAAAACCTAGTGGATCCAAAATACATTGCCCTAACCATAAGATCCATAAAAATGAACCAAAGAGAGAGGGAAATTGGGCAATACCTGGATCCATGGCACACTGGGAGGGTGGGGATCGATCCCACCAGAGGAGGATGAAAAAGACGGCACGGAGTCGACACACCAGGGGTGGGTGCCGGGGCGGGCGCCGCTACTGCAGGAGATGGAGAGGGGAAACTGAATGGGGGTGTGGGGAGGAACTCCCCGTACCCCTTCGGTTATAACCCTCCCCGATACAACGGTAGTTCTGCACGGGGCACGCTAGTACCGCGAGAGCGGTAGTACCGTGCCTACGAGCGGTAGTACCGCTGGAAGCAGAGCAGCCCAGCCTAGGTTTAAGTGAAAGAGCTTTCGCAATGGAAGTCTTAGGGGGGTGGGCTTAGGTTGGAGACTCCAAAAATAGCACCTGGATGGGGACACTCCGAGATAAAAACATAAATGAACGCACGAGCAATCTCGGAGTGACCAAAAAGCAAAACTCAAAAACCAAACATAAAAACGAACCAACCCTCCCAAAGGGAGGGGCGGTGGCCGAAGCAACCATGTTTGAGCTTATTTGGTATGACACCACAAAGGTGTATGTTGGGTTCATTGCCAATGCTCTTATTTGAACACCGTTGCCGGTTCGGGTGACCATGATAACCGCTGAAAATGACCACAGTGAAAGAAAATTATCTCTTTTCGCATAATAGGTGGAGTGGTTGCCTATGAATTAAGCAACACTCCCCCTATATCCATGCCTAAATCCAAACTAGATACTATGTTGAGATAGGGTGTGTGGGAAAGCTTCTCAAACCACATTACTCGAATCAATGATATTTAGCTCATGCCTTAACTCTCGAAATCTTGCTTCATCCAAGGGCTTGGTAAAAATATCCTCAAGTTGATCTCCGGTGCTGATACGTCCAAAATGCATTAGTATTTTATATAGTAATTCTTTCCTATTCATTGATATATTTCACATTATGATGCTATTCTAATGTTGTTTTGGCTTGTTTTACACAGTTTGCAACTTTGCGATGCCGAAGCAGCAGACGCAGGATTCGTCGGTAAAAAGTGGACGCTGAGTTGCTGAAACAGAAGACCTCTAAATTACCTGAAAATCGACGGAGGCCATTTTCCAGAAGGATGACGAGGACACAGAAAAGGGGAGCCAGAGGGGGGCCACAGGGTGCCCAGGAAGCCACCTGGCGCGGCCCCCACCTTGGCCGCGCCGGGAGGGTGCCTGGACCCCTGGGGCCACTCCCGGCTCCCCCCTCTGGCCTATATATCACTCGTTATCCGAAAACCCTAAAAAGGGAGGAGTTTCGCGAGTTCCACCGCCGCTCCATGGAGGAAACCTACAGAGAAGCAAAGACATCTCCGGCGGGAAGATTCCGCCGGGGAGAACACCTCCCGGAAGGGGAGATCATCGCCATCGTCATCACCATCGTCATGGGCATCATCGAGATCATCATCAACATCATCCCCAACACCAGCACCATCTCCATCTTCATCTCATCTCACCTCACAAGTTCAACTTGTGTTGTAATCCGTACTATCTATCCTCTCTACTCTACCAGTGTTGATTGCTACCGTGTGATGAATGCTATTGAGTTTTGTTGGAGAAATATCATTGTGTCCAGATTGTTTACCACCTATTCATCCCCTCTGATCATGATCTCTTTTATGTCTTGTGAGTAGTTACTTTAGTTCTTGAGGACATGGGAGAAGTCTAGTTGTTAGTAGTCATATGATGTTGAAGTAATATGTGTTGTTTGATATTTAAGTTGTGTTGTTATTTTCCTAGTGGTGTTGTGTGGGTCGAACACTCAACACTTTGACTTTCTAAGGACCTAGGGGAATGAATTGTGTATAAATAATACTTACGGTGGGTTGCCGGAGTTACAGAAACCTGAACCCCAGTTTGCACGCTTTTGCACAAGGGAACAATGGATCATCGATTGTATTGCTATGGTTAGGCTTTTGCCTTAATTACTATCTTGTATTTGCGTATGCTTGCAAGATGTTTAATCATAAGAGTGCACTTATCTTAGTCTAGAGGGTGTACTAGCATAGATCCACCCACTCAACACTTATCAGCGCATTACATAGTACCGATGCGGAATATGGCGAAAGCACGTGACTATTTCTCCCGTGTGTCCTCAAGAACGCTTTAGCATTTATAAGTTAAGTTGCCAGGCTAATCCTTTGCTCAAAAGGATCGGGCCACTTGTTAATCCTCAACGCCTTTTACTTTGCTCGCTTTTACCTTTTTGTTGCTTATACCGAAAACCCCTAAAAAGTTATCTTTCAGTTCCTATAGTTACTTCTTTGCCAAAGTCACTTACCAATACCTTTTGCTCCTCATTGGGTTCGACACTCTTATTTATCGAAAACGCTACAAACGATCCCCTACACTTGAGGGTCATCAAGTACTATTTTCTGGCGTCGTTGCCAGGGAGCGTAGCGCTATTAGTAAGTGAAGCTGGGAAGGAAGTTTTTATATTTCTGTTTTTGTTTTGCTGCTCTTTGTCCTTATTGACACCTCTACTCTTGGTTCACTATTTATGGGGAAACGCCCCACAACTGTGGTGGTCACTCCTACCCCTATGGAAATTGTGCCTTACAAATACCAACTAGTATTATCAATTATGTCTTGGCTAATCGTTATGCAGGAGACATACATCCAGGTGAACACATGCTATATTTATCACAACTATGTTCATTATTCAAGCTTGCAGGTGTGTTAAGGTATTTTGTTATGAAGAAATTATTCTCCGTATCGCTTTCAGATAAAGCTTTAGAATTGTATAAGCTCCTCGATAACTCACACTTGCTTAATTGGCAAGAGCTTATGTCTCTCTTTTATACAAAGTTTTATCCTCTTCATGAAATTCATCGAGACAGGAATTACATCTATAACTTTTGGTCTCGTGACGGAGAGATCATCGCTCAAGCTTGGGGGAGACTGAAGTCCCTAATGTTCAAATGTCCTATCCATGAACTCCCCAAAGATATTATACTTACAAATTTTTATGCCAGGCTTTCTCGTCATGATAAGGAGATGTTGGATGCCTCCTCTAGCGGGGTATTCCAAACAAGGAGCATTTAAGAAAAATGGGATCTCATCGAGAGGATCCATAAGAACACCGAAGACTGGGAAATAGGCAAAGGTGTTGAACCCGCTATAAATTATGAGCATCATTACATTGACAGATATGTGAAACTGATTATTTCAATAACTTTTGATCTAAGATTGGTCTCGATTCCCAACTTATGATCGATTTTTTTAAGAACTTTGCCTCTCACATTTACTCTTCTAAGGAGGAGAAGGATCAGTATCATAAACCCTTTAAAGAATTACCTGTTGATATTCATGTTGCTGACCCTATTCTGCTGCAGTTTTATATGAAAAACCCCCTTTTCCTACAAAGATAAGGGAGCACTCTTTTGTGACAGGCATAATAAATAAAAGCGAGAGAAGAATTGACGAACCTGAGGACCAGATCAGGGTCGATCCTCTAGTTGCGGTGGTTAAAGATCTAATTACTGATGATGTTTTAGATTCCAATATAAATTTTTGTGCTATTTCAACTAACATTGTTACTCCAAGAATAAAAGCCCAATTTCAGGTACACCAGTTGTATCTGTCAAAATAGGATATCACAATTATTACGGGCTATGCGATTTGGGATCCAGTGCTAGTGCTATTCCTTATTCACTCTATCAGGAGATCATGTGAGAGATTTCACCCTGTGAACTTGCGGAGATTGATGTTACTATTTATCTAGCAAATAAAGAAACTATCTCTCCCATTGGAATTCTAAGATATGTTGAGGTCCTATGTGGAAATGTAAAGTATTCTACCGACTTTTTGGGTACTTGGTTCAGTGCAAGATAGTTTTTGCCCTATTATTTTTCGTAGGCCTTTCCTCAGAACTTGTGGAGCTATTATAGACTGTAAAAAGGTAAAGTTTCTGTTGAATTCAATGGTGAGCCATATGAACTTAACTTCTCTAAGTTCTACAAACAGCCTCGTGGTACTGATTTACCTAGTGATGATAAAATTATTGAAGATATTGCTTCTATTGCTATTCCTCCTAATGATCCTTTGCAGCAATATATGGAAGACCACGAGAATGATATGCATATGCAGGAGAGAAGTGAGTTAGACGAAATATTCACAAGACAAACCGCTATCCTGAAGCACAACCTTCCGGTTGAACCTTTAGGAATCCTAGCACAACCAAAAGAAGACTCGGTGTTTGACCTCAAAACACTTCCCGATACGCTCAAGTACACTTATTTAGATGAAAAGAAAATATATCATGTTATTATCAATGCTAACCTTTCAGGATTTGAAGAAGAGCGGTTATTGGAGACACTTCGCAGACACCGTGGTGCCCTTGGATATACCCTTGATGACCTTAAGGGGATTAGTCCATCGATTTGCCAACACACTATCAATCTCGAGCCCGATGCTAAGCCAGTTGTTGATCATCAATGACGGATGAACCCAAGGATGAAGGACGTGGTTAGGACAGAAATTCCAAGCTTCTAGCCGCAGGTATCATCTATCCTATAGTTGATAGTAGGTGGGTAAGTCTAGTAAATTGTGTTCCTAAGAAAGGAGGTATGACTGTTGTTCCTAATGATAAAAATGAACTAGTACCTCAAAGAGTTGTTATTGGATATAGAATGTGTATTGATTACAGGAAGTTGAACAAGGCAACCAGGAAGGACCATTACCCGCTGCCCTTTATCGACCAGATGCTTGAGAGGTTGTCTAAAAACACCCACTTTTTCTATCTTGACGGGTACTCTGGCTTCTCTCAAATTCATGGTAACACTGCCGATCAAGAGAAGACCACTTTCACATGTCCTTACGGTACTTATGCTTATAGGCGTATGCCTTTTGGTTTATGCAATGCACTTGCTACTTTTCAGAGATGTATGTCTGCTATTTTTCATGGTTTCTATGAGGATATTGTGGAAGTCTTCATGGACGACTTCTCCGTCTATGGAACTTCCTTTGACCATTGTCTCCAAAATCTTAATAAAGTTTTGCAGAGATGGGAGGACACAAATTTAGTTTTAAACTGGGAAAAGTGCCACTTCATGGTTAACGAATGGATCGTTCTTGGTCATAAGATTTACGAGAGGGGAATTGAAGTGGACAGGGCGAAGATTGAAGCTATCGAAAGGATGCCCTATCCTAGGGACATCAAAGGTATTCGTATTTTTCTCGGTCATGATGGTTTCTATAGAAGATTTACTAAAGACTTTTCTAAGACTTCGAGACCCCATGCTAATCTTATCCAGAAGGATGTTCCTTTTGTATTTGATGAAGATTGTAAGGAAGCCTTTGAAGTTCTTAAGAAAGCTTTGATAACCGCTCCTATAGTACAACCACCTGATTGGAAATTGCCCTTTGAAATTATGTGTGATGCTAGTGATTTTGCTATTGGAGCTGTTTTAGGACAAAGGGTTGATAAGAAATTGAATGTCATACATTATGCTAGCAAAACCCTTGATAGTGCTCAAAATAATTATGCTACTACTGAGAAGGGATTCTTAGCAATAGTGTTTGCTTGTGATAAGTTTAGACCTTATATTGTTGATTCAAAAGTCATTATTCATACTGACCATGCTTCCCTTAAGTACCTCATGGCGAAGAAGGATGCCAAACCAAGGATCATCAGGTGGGTACTCCTTCTTCAAGAGTTTGATTTACAGATTGTTGATAGAAAAGGAGCATATAATCCGGTGGCGGGCAATCTTTTAAGAATGGAAGATATACCGCATGACCCCATCCCAGTCAACGACATTTTTCCAGACGAACAACTTGCCGTTGTAAAAGTACAATCTCTTTCCGATCCTTGGTTTGTAGATTATGCTAATTTTATCGTTGGAAAGTATTTGCCTCCAGGTTTAACATTTCAGCAAAGGAAGAAGTTCTTCCACGATTTGAGGCATTACTTTTGAGATGACCCTCATCTTTTCAAGGAAGGTCCGGACGGGATCTTGAGAAGATGCATACCGGAGCACGAGAAGAAGGACATTCTCCGACAATGTCACGATAGTCCCTACGGAGGACATCTTGCCGGTAAGAGGGGCGCACATAAGGTTCTCCAATCAGGTTTTTATTGGCCTTCTCTCTTTAAAGATGCTAGAAATTATGTTTTATCTTGTGATAAGTGTGAGAGAGTTGGTAATATTAGTAGGAGGAATGAGATGCCTATGAATTACTCTTTAGTGATTGAGCCTTTTGATTATTGGGGCTTTGATTTTATGGGTCCTTTTCCGCCCTCACACAAATACACTCACATTTTAGTGGCTGTTGATTATGTAATCAAGTGGGTTGAAGCAATCCCCACTGAGAGTGTTGATCACAAGACATCTTTGAAAATTCTCAAAGATGTAATTTTCCCTAGGTTTGGTGTACCTAGGTATCTTATGACTGATGGAGGATCACACTTCACGCATGGAGCTTTTAGAAAAGCTCTAGCCAAGTACGATGTCAATCATAGAATTGCTTCACCGTACCATCCTCAAACTAGTGGGCAAGTTGAGTTCAGCAATAGGGAGATCAAGTTGACCTTGCAAAAGACAGTCAACAGTTCTATGAAGGACTGGTCAAAGAAGTTAGGAGATGCTTTGTGGGCATATAGAATTGCTTACAAAAACCCCATGGGCATGTCTCCCTATAAGATGGTCTATGGCAAGGCTTGCCATCTGCCATTAGAATTAGAACACAAAGCTTTCTGGGCTGTTAGAGAGCTTAATGTTGACCCAAAACTAGCTGGTGAAAAGCGTCTCATGAACTTGATTTCTCTAGATGAGTGGATAAGTGAAGCTTACGAGAGTGCTAAAATGTTTAAGGAAAAGGTAAAGAAGTGGCATGATAGAAGGATTCTGAAACGTGAATTTAATGTTGGTGATAAAGTTTTGTTGTTTAGATCTCGTTTCAGGTTTTCTCCAGGTAAACTACTTTCCAAATGGGAAGGACCATTTCATATCGAAGAAGTATACCGCTCCGGTGCAATCAAGATTAACAATTTTGATGGCACCAAACCTCAAGTTGTGAATGGGCAAAGACTCAAGCATTACATGGCGGGCGACCCCGTCAATGTTGATGTGAATTTAATACACACAACAACTCATGAAGAATATGTTGCAGCCCGATTTCAGACACCAGCAGAAGCAGAATAAGAAAAGGTATGTATTACGGTAAGGAAACATCGCGAACCACCATAAAAGTTCCATATTACGAGTTTCTGCAAAATTAGGAAAATTTGAAGCCTGATTGGAGCCGGAGAGGAGCTCCAGGGGGCCCAGGCGCCCCCTGGCACGGCCTCCCTCCTGGCCGCGCCGGGTGGCCGCCTGGGCACCCCGGAGTCTGTCTCCGACCCCGCTTTGGCTTGTTACCTTCCTTTTGTTGCAGAAAGTTTTGCTATATATTTGCTCAGATAGTCCCGGCACCGTATCTCGCGATTCCGTGTGTTTTCTTTTCGAGTTTTTTCTGCCAGGACAAAAGTTGACTATTAGAGATGTCTTCTTGTGGCTCGAGAGGAGAAGACTTCTTGGGGCGACTGATGGCTTCTCGCCCCTCGTTGGTTACCCCAAGTGGAAGGTTTGAGATGCAGTGCAGCAGCACGTTTCCCTCGGTGAAGATACCAAGGTTATCGAACCAGTAGGACTCAGGAGATACAATTAGGTGACAACGTCGCCAGAAATTACTTCCTGACTAGGGTGTTGTCGTGGACCTTCACACAACAACAAATAACTTTTCTCCCAACGAGTACAGAGGAGTTGTCAATTCCTCCGGCCTTGTCGTTTACAAAGGATCAACGCAAGAGATAATAAGGTGCAAAGGAAAGTAAAAACTGAAAGTAAATTGAGGGTGTGAACAATAATGTGAAGATGGACCAGGGTCCCGTGATTTTCACTAGTGATGTCTCTCTCCCAAAAGACGATAAAAGTGCTAGCGAGGTAAACAAATCACAGTTGGGAAATTGACAGGATTATGAAGGCACCGCAATGCTAACTATGCTGCAAAGAAAGGAAGGGCTCAAAAGCAATGGGCAGTACGCCAAGGTAAGTAGACCGAAATCCATCTGCATCTACTACGAATCATCCACCTTGAGATATCTATCCAGAACATCTCGCTGGTATTAAGTTGCGAATCCCACCCAAAGTGTAAACTCAAAGCAACAGACAACTGCATTAAAAGAACTTTGCGTAAAGTAAACAACCCTTGCACCCGCAGGTACAAGCACCGTTGTTTTATCCCTGGTGGCAACAACACATCCCCTAGTCTCATGTTTCCGTCACTCAAGATAGACATCAAGGGGTTGAACCCACAATCAAGCATAACGCTCTCTCTTGGAGTTGCAAATAAAATACTTGGCCACAACAAATACCGCAACGGAGAACATGCAAGAATTTACTCAAGAACAAAATATAAAAGAGAAGAACCAAATATATTACTCATCACAATCTGAACATAGTCTCATAATCCATCAGATCCCAACAAACTCAGCATAGCAACAACAGAAATTACATAGATGCCTCGATCATGTGAGGTTGCTCACGAGGACTCGAAAGTGGAAGCACAAAAGGGGGAGAGATAGATCACATAGCTACTGGTCACGGACCCATGGTCCAAGGGAAACTACTCAAGGTACATACGGGAGGCGTCCATGGCTATGGAGGGTCTTCCGGAGGGGGTAGCTTCTCCCGGCAGGGTGCCGGAGCAGCTTCTCCTGTCAGCCCCGATCTAGAAATGGCGGCGGCGGAACAGAGGCGAGATCGCGAAAGAGAAATCCGTATTAGGGGTTTCCACCCCGAGGGGTAAATATAGGCGAAGTGGGGCGTCGAGGGGACCCACGAGGCAGTCAGGAGGGTCCCTGGAGCGGCCCAGGGTGGGGCCGCGCCACCTGCCTTCCTGGCTGCCTGGTGTTGGCCCCCCCTTCCCTCTCTTGGTGATTCCGGAAGCTTCTGTTGCGCTGATTTTTTATATATTTTCCCGAAATTTTTGGAGCACTTTTAATGGCCGGAAAACCTGAAATACAAAAACTACAGAAAGCAGAAACTGACAACTGGGTGCACTGAGTTAATAGGTTAGTCCAAATAGGTTCAAAAGTGTATGAAAGTTCAAGCAAAACATGGCAAAGTCACACAAAACATGCATGGAGCAAGCAGAAATTATAGATACGTTTGGGACGTATCAACATCCCCAAGCTTAATTCTTGCTCATCACATTGAGCTTTGATAAGAGGAAAATTCTCCGGAGGTGGAGATTTCAAGAAGATAATAGGAAAATCAATTGTGGGTGCAATAGAAAAAAATTCATGCTTAACATGAGGAACTATAGCAAGTTCATCTTCGTAAGCATCATCCATAGTGGCATCACGGCCATAAGCATAGAAGGCATCAACTTCATCAAAAAGGGATATTTCAAAAGAATCCATAGGATCATAACACTCATATAAGGTAAGATTAAAAGAGTTACTCTCATTAGAAGGTAGACATGGATGGCTCCATTCTTCCTCCTTTTGTTCGTCACTCTCCTCCTCTTTTTCATCCAAGGAGCTTTCAGTTTCAACAATTTCTTCTTCCATGGAGTCCTGCAAATGATTAGTCTCTTCCTTTGGGGGAGAGATTCTCTCAAGATGATCAGTAATATAATAATTTGCATCGTAATTTTCCAAACAATAGTTAAGTATATCAAGACTCTCAGATTTGTAAGGGGCATCATTAATATTTTTAAGAAGAGAAGTAATTTCATAGGCACCCTTATAAGCAACAAATTCTTCTATTTCCTCTGCATCATAAAAATCATAGTTTCTCTTAGCATAAGAAGCTAAGGTTTCATCATCATTGTACTCACATTGGAAAGCAAGGTGTTTGTGCCTCATAAAGCAACAAGATTCATCCCTGCAGAAAGATATATTATATATTGAGCACAAATTCTAGCAAAGTCATACAACTGGTGTATTTGTTTCCAGAAGTGTATCCCCTTTTGAGACAGGCGGCGTTCCTTGTACCACTTTTGTTGATCCTCGGTGAATCCTCCATGCCAATAAGATCTGGTTTCAAAGAAGTCAGACATTGATTGGCAAGTAAGGAACTAGACATACTATATATTTTTTAGATTTTTGATAAAGGACACGAAGATAAAAACTGAAAGGTAAACTAACAAGACTAAAAAGCAAAGATAAAAGATAGTGTGCAACTCCCCTATCTTGTAGACTTGAGTCCCCGGCAACGGCGCCATAAATTTTCTTGATGGCTTCTCGCCCCTCGTTTGTTACCCCAAGTGGAAGGTTTGAGATGTAGTGCAGCAGCAAGTTTCCCTCGGTGAAGATACCAAGGTTACCAAACCAGTAGGACTCAGGAGATACAAGTAGGTGACAACATCGCCAGAAATTACTTCCTGACTAGGGTGTTGTCGTGGACCTGCACACAGCAACAAATAACTTTGCTCCCAACGAGTACAGAGGAGTTGTCCATTCCTCCGGCCTTGTCGTTTACAAAGGATCAAGGCAAGAGATAAAAGGTGCAAAGGAAAGTAAAAACAAAAAGTAAATTGAGGGTGTGAACAATAATGTGAAGATGGACCAAGGTCCCGTGATTTTCACTAGTGATGTCTCTCTCCCAAAAGACGATAAAAGTGCTAGCGAGGTAAACAAATCACAGTTGGGCAATTGACAGGATTATGAAGGCACCGCAATGCTAACTATGCTGCAAAGAAAGGAAGGGCTCAAAAGCAATGGGCATTACGCCAAGGTAAGTAGACCGAAATCCATCTGCATCTACTACGAATCATCCACCTTGAGATATCTATCCAGAACATCTCGCTGGTATTAAGTTGCGAATCCCACCCAAAGTGTAAACTCAAAGCAATAGACAACTGCATTAAAAGAACTTTGCGTAAAGTAAACAATCCTTGCACCTGCAGGTACAAGCACCGTTGTTTTATCCCTGGTGGTAACAGCACATCCCCTAGTCTCATGTTTCTGTCACTCAAGCTAGACATCAAGGGGCTGAACCCACAATCGAGCATAACGCTCTCTCTTGGAGTTGCAAATAAAATACTTGGCCAAAGCAAATACTGCAACGGAGAACATGCAAGAATTTACTCAAGAACAAAATATAAAAGAGAAGAACCAAATATATTACTCATCACAATCTGAACATAGTCTCATAATCCATCAGATCCCAAAAAACTCAGCATAGAAACAACAGAAATTACATAGATGCCTCGATCATGTGAGGCAGATCACGAGGACTCGAAAGTGGAAGCACAAAAGGGGGAGAGATAGATCACATAGCTACTGGTCACGGACCCATGGTCCAAGGGAAACTACTCACGGTACATACGGGAGGCGTCCATGGTTATGGAGGGTCTCCCGGAGGGGGTAGCTTCTCCCGGCAGGGTGCCGGAGCAGCTTCTCCAGGCAGCCCCGATCTAGAAACGGCGGCGGCGGCGGAACAGAGGCGAGATCGCGAAAGAGGAGTCCGTATTAGGGGTTTCCACCCCGAGGGGTAAATATAGGCGAAGGGGGGCGTCGAGGGGACCCACGAGGCAGTCAGGAGGGTCCCTGGCGCGGCCCAGGGTGGGGCCGCGCCACCTGCCCTCCTGGCTGCCTGGTGGTGGCCCCCCTTCCCTCTCTTGGTGATTCCGGAAGCTTCTGTTGCGCTGATTTTTTATATATTTTTCCCGAAATTTTTGGAGCACTTTTAATGGACGGAAAACTTGAAATACAAAAACAGCAGAAAACAGAAACTGGCAACTGGGTGCACTGAGTTAATAGGTTAGTCCAAATAGGTTCAAAAGTGTATGAAAGTTCAAGCAAAACATGGCAAAGTCACACAAAACATGCATGGAGCAATTAAAAATTATAGATACGTTTGGGACGTATCAGCGACGTCTACACCAACTTCAGCAGGATCTAAACCGAGGGAAGCACGTTGATTGGGCTACAGAAGAAAAAATTGCCGCAAGACAAGCGGAGATGGAGCGATCTATGAGAGAGGAAGTCAATATTATCACTGCCCAGCAACAAGGAGGTCCAAGCAATCCCATCATGGTGGGATATGTCCAACCTCAGTTTGATCTTTCTCTTAACCTTTTAGGAACTCCCCCTTCACTTGAAGATCAACGTACGATCTCCACCATCTTCGAGGCCTACCGCATCACCAATCAACTCTGTGAAGATTTCCGTGTACTGAAAGTACAAGTGGAACTCTTGGAATTAGAAAATCGAACCCTTTGCCGTGTCATCAGGGATCTGAAGAATGAACAACAACAGGATTGAGGAGTAAATCTCCTCGGGTAATGGCATCCCCTTAGCTTGTTCCAACCATTGGGGAGTGCCCCGTATCTTTATTTTATCTTAGTCTTTTAGAGTCAAGTAGAGTCGTATCATGTCTAGGAAAGTTATTATATGAAATAGGTGCTTCCATTGAGGTCTATCACTCCTTCTGTGGAGAGTTTATATCCGCGAGTGTGGAGTCGTCTATGATGGAATATTAATGAGAAGTATATTGGTTCCTTCGCTGCACTCGGTATTATCTTCACGCAGTCGGCCTTATATGATGATTCTTATGGGGATTATTGACCTTATATCAGGTATGGCTTTGAAAACTTTATTTAAATTTAGGCAAACATAGCTTTGGTCATGACAACATGCATGTTTTCTCAAGTAGCGACATAATCAAAACCTTTATGTTATTATGCTTAAAGTGTTATGTTGACAAGGAAGACAACTTGATGTGTTATGCTCACCTGAATGTTTATGCTTTATATGCTTTGCATCTGAGTTAGCAGGTTTTGTCTGTTCTCTCAAAGCCTTTGCTAGCCAAACTCCTTGCCTAGCAGATTTCTGCTTGTGCATCCATATCCTGAAACCAATATCCTCCATTTGCGTCCACCATACCTTCCTATTTGTGGTATTTCCCTACCACTCCTAAAAGTATAGAATTTATGTGTTATCCTTAAATGTTCAAAATCTTCTGTTGTGTGCCTCTTGTTTAGATCATGAGGAAGTAGTAGGCAATTCATGATCTTCTTAAGTTGGACAAGTTTTACCCCGGGATTGCATGTCTAATCTGCAAACCCATAATACAAGGAGGAACTGGCATGAGTCGCCCAGCTCATAAGATAATACAACAAACAAACCCTCCTTCATGCTTGGTCTATGAGAAATTAGAAACTTTGGCAGTGATAAACAAAGGAGATTAAGGGGATGTGATCGTCCCCACTTGGGAGCCATTCCTTGAAACTTGTCCATCTTGAGAAGTAATTGAGCTATCTATTAGCATTCGTTGACAAACTATGCACCTCCCAAATTTTGTTTTCATTCTTTTTGATTTAAGGATAGCACATGAGTTTTCCCTGCTTGCCTTTAACAAGGCCTATCTTTTACTTTTATGTTGAGTCCGTTTTCCTACTTCCTTCTTGAAAGTGCAATATATCGACCAGAGGGGGGGGGGGTGAATGGGAGATTTTCAAATATCTTGGGGAATTTCTATTTCCTCAGGACTGAGGCAATACGAAATTGAGGAAGTTGAAACCCGAGGAAGAACACATGAAGTACAAAAGAAATGACGTGAATGGAAAAACAACCTATTGCACAGCTAAGGTAAGATTGAGGCACGAACTGAGGAATCAGTACAGAGTGAACTCAGAAGGTAAAACATCAGAATAAGTCATCAGTGCATAAATGTAATAACCGAGGTTGAAGAAATAGCACCAGGGCACTGAAGACGAAGACTTGATGAACCAGTTCGAGTTGCTGTGACAACTCTACGTCTGGTTGGAGAGGCTGAGATTGAACTCAGAAGACATAGTCTTCACCTTATTCTCCTTGAACTAAAGTCCTCAGACTCCGTCCAATAACTCAGGTGAGTCTTCAAGGTAGACTCCCGAAACCTTCATAGACTCAGTCACTCCGGGAAGTCACAATTGCATCTTTACTTCCTCAGACTGAAGACTTCTACACCGGCTGGAAGATCACAGTCTTCAAGAGTAAAAAGCTTCGGATCACTCGAAACGACTTCCTCAGAAATGCTCAGCTACTCAGGCTGGTGGTTTTCCTCACATAGATTCTTCAGTGTCTTCAATGAGGTGGGTTGCTCTCAAATGACAAGTGTCAGTATTTTCTCTCGGAGCAGCCAACCCACAAATGGGGCTGGGGGTGGCTATTTATAGCCGCGGAGCAACCCCAGGTGAAAGGACATAAATTCCCATGCACGCAATTACTCTCGTGCCCTCGGATATGACCGTTTCTAGACAAGTTCTAGCCTCTCACCACGCAACACGTGGCACAGTCAAACTATTCTCTCTCTTCACAATCTTCAGAAGAATCGCACTGGCGATCTTCCGACGCCTCAACTAAAGTTAGTTACCTCAGTGTCCTGAAGAACAACGTCTCAGACACCCGAGGACTGAACTTCTACTGCAGGAGATTTCCTCAGGGTTTTTCTTCAGGATTTCTAATTGAGCATTTCCTCAGAAATACAGAACTCTTTTTCCTCAACCCCTCCAACAGTGTGGTGTTTTCCTACGACTCAAGAAGTATAAAAAGTCTTAGCGAAGACTACGCTTCAACTTCGTCTTCAGCGCGAACGTCCTCAGGATCGTCCTCAGCTTCAGCTTCAACCGAACGCTTCAGGATCCTGATTCCTCAGGATTTCACACAACTTCATTCTTCAGGAAACACACCGATCATTCCAATGTTCCTCAACATTTTGGGGGGTCGACAATGGTGGTTAACCTCATCCTCAGGGACTGTTTTCCTGTGTACACTCACAAACACATCAGTCCCTCAACCGTTTTGTCATCAAATACTCCAAAACCTCAAAGGGGGCACTAGATGCACTTACAATCTCCCCCTTTTTGGTGATTTGATGACAATCAGGTTAAAGCTTCAACGGGATAAAATAAATATTTTTGAGGAAAGGTTTGAAGAAAAAAATTCATTGTTTCCAGATATAGAGATGCCCCCCTGAGAATATGCATGTTTTGAAGACTTGATACAATTTTTGAAAAACATGAGGAGCTCCCCCTATATCCCGGATTGTTTGAAACAGTGCATCATATGGAGTAATTTGAGGAATCAAACATAGCACTGAGTAATGTGGTTGCTGAGTAATAACGTGAGTAATTGATAAACTTGAAGAATAGCATGAGTTAACTTAAGAGTATCAGAAACCACACAAAATATCAGTGTACCATTACTAAAATGATCAGAAGAACGAGAGTTGTAACTATGGAACCCATGAGAACCCGCTTGAAGACAACTAAATTTATCCCCCTTTGTCATTAAATGAACAAAAAGGAGAGACTACTGCTAATGTCCCAAAGAAGTGCCTCAGGGTTGATCATCAAGACGGAGGAACGCCATGGCAGTGTGAGGACAAGACGAAGTGTCTTCAACTTCTTCAGGCGAGAATTCTTGCGCTGAAGAAAAGGAGTCCATCGCCAGAGTAGGTGTCTTGCTTTTGGTGAACTGACGTGGAGGCCGAATCTCAAGAAGTGGAGGCTATCTGAGGCCAAGCTTGGCGAGGTCTTCAGGAGTGATCACCTCAGTCAAAAGAGCATCAAGTCGCTGATACGTATGATGAGCATACTGATGAACCTTCTTCTGAGTTGTATGCATCTGCGCCATATAGCTGAGGATGTCACCAATCTGACGCTTCGTCCAGTCATGATTCCGATCCACCTTCTGATGCAGACTGACGAAGAGCTCGCGATCAGTCATCAGACGAGCTTGAGTTGTTTCCTCAGTCGAGGAATGGGTGCGCTCCTAATGAGTGGTGCGAGACTGAGGCTGACGAATATTTCCACCGAGCTAGACCTGAGGAAGTACGGCTTCATAAAAAGGAGATTTGCCCTTGGCATTAGCGTCAATAGTGTGTTGAAGCACTTCAACCGGAGGAACATATGGGCGATGATTAGCCCGGTCAGCCTGGAAGTTGAGGCCAGTCTTGATGCAGATAAGCTTCATAATCCATGGAGTGTATGGCTTCAGAATGTGAGGATTCTGAGCAGCATCCACTAACGTCCTGAAGAAGAAGTCTGAGACATTAATTGGAGCCGACATGCAGAGGCTGTATAGAATGTTCTTCATGATGCCCACGACTTCCTCAGCAGATGATTCATATCCCTTGATGGGGCAGAAGGACTTTGCCAAAATTCTGTACAAGGTGTTGGGCAGATAATGAAAATCTAAAACGAGGAACTGTGTTCGAGGTGGAGCTTCAGGAGCTTGTGGCTTCATCAGCATATGCATCATGTCATGCCGAAGAAGTGGAGCACCATATGTGCTTGGAACTGAGGCTTCAGAAGGAGGAAGCTGAAGAATGTCCACAATCTCAGGTACTGAGGCAGTGTAATGTTGATGCTGAGTCATCCATTCAAGTACCCATGTATTGATGTCTTTGGGGTCCCCTGAGACATATAATGTGGCATACAACTGAAGAACAAGTTCTTCATTCCAGTGGATGCACTCGGAGCAAAACTGAAGCAGCTTGGCATGATGCAAGTCCTGCAGCGCATTGTTGAAGCAAGGGATGGCCTCCATATCCAAATGAGGAATATGTTTATGAGGAAAAACCTTTTGAGCCATTTAGAGGACTGAGGCATAGTAGTTCTTCTGAGTAGCCGTCCAAAACCTCAGGAGCTTGCTGGGTGGAGGTGAATGATATGGATTTTTAATCCCAGCCTGAAAGAAGCTCATGGCGTTGAAGAATGCATCCGTGTTGAAGTTGGGACGAGCATCAGCTTCAAGATTTCTATAGAATGGCTTCTTCTGCTTCGGACATAGAGAGATGGCTGAGGCAGTCTCCTGACGAGCTGGTGATGCTGAGGCAGAGTGTGGATGAGGTGGAGAAGCATGGTCTTCAACATGTGACTCGGGTACAACCTTTGGTGTAGTGGCAGTTGCTGAGGGAGAGGTGACTTGGCGATCCTCAGTGCGATCAGGTGCAACCTCAGTATCAGCATTGGTGCTGTGCTCGGCTTCAGCTTCAGCTTCAGCAGCAGGGGGATCCGTCTTAGGATCAGCAGTAGTTGTCGCCGCAGCATCAGTATCAGCAACAGAAGTGGTGGGTGCACTTGTGGCTTCAGGTTCATCAGCATCATACGCTGAGGACGATGCACCAACTGATTCTTCAGACTACCGAGAAGTATCAGGAAGCACCTCGGTCACGGTGGGGGAGTGAGGCTCTGGGGAAAAGATAGTATGAGTGGGAGAGTTTGTCAGCCCATATTCCTCATCATGGACGCGAGGAGTACCATGATCCATAATGTCCACGTCCATGTCTTCAATCTCAGTGATAATCGGTGGAGGTGGGCACTGAGGTGTTGGAACAATGGGTGTTGCAGCAATGGGTGGAGTGAATACGATTATGCTACGCTGAGGATTTGGAGGTGGAGTTGAGGCAGCAGCAATGAGAACAGTGGTATCAGCGGCCCTAGATGCCGGAGGAGCTGAGGAGAGTGGTGTGGCATCAATTGGGTCCTCAACAGCGGGCTTCTTCGCGGCAGGTGGAGTTGAGGGTTGGGCTTCGGGCAGGCGCTTGAGGCCTTTGGCTGAGGCAGCAGGGGGTACTGAGGTAGCAGGCTATCGAAGCTTCATCAATCATTCCATCTGCTGAGACATCCGTTCCTTGGATTTGCCGATGTAGGCATGGTTGGCGGCATATTCAGTGTTGAGGCGTTGAACTTCACACTGATGCTCTATGAACTCCTGAGGAGTAATAGCAGTAACAAGTTTCTTTTTAAAGTCACTGAGGACTTTCTTCAGTTGAGCCTTCAACTGTTTCTGAAGATCACGTTGATGAATCTCATTGATGAGGAACTGTTGAACATAGAACTTGATGTCTTTAGGTATGTCCAAATCATCAAGAGGAGTATCAGACTTGACAGACCAGATTTCAATGTATTCCAAGATCTTCTTGGGATCAAGGAGAAGCAGGATTTCAGACCCAGTTGCTTCAGCTTTGCGTCTGGCTGCAGCAAGCACATATTCAATCTTGTCTTCTTCAGTGGCGACGAAGTCGGCCAAATCTTCAAATTCATCTTCATCATCAAAGCTCTGAGGAGTACGATGAATGGTGCCTCGCATAGTAGTTTTCTTTGGTGAAGGACGGGGGCCGCGTTGAACAACAGTTTTGGTCTTCAGCAGCGGCTGAGGCATTGTGGTTGAGGCCTCAGGAGCACTGCCGGATTCATCAGTTTGAATCCTTGAAGCGGGGGCAGCATCGGCCGTTGCGTTGACATGAGGAACCTGGAGCTTGAGCTGAGGACTTCTTTGATGGCTTGATGCCAGGAGCCTTTTTGCGATGCTGGGCATGAGGTTGTGGCTTCGGCTGAGGCTGCGGCTGAGGCGGAATCTGTACTGAGGCAGCCAAGTCTCGGGCCAGATCACGGGCGAGATGTGTCGTTCGCTTGAGATAACGCTGATAAGCCTCAGGGAAATCATCACGGGTCCTCAGGGTTGTAGGATCAGGAATGATACCCGGTGGAGGAGGAGGACGAGCCTTGATACTCAAGGTCTTTAGTGGTGGATTGACAACGAATGATTCCTCATGCTCAGGATTGATCCATTCATATGCAGCCCATCGTTTATCCCATTCTCGCGTGATTTTCTGAACTCATTTCTTTCGTTCACCCGCGGTTTCACGTTCGGGAGTCTTCAGCTTCTCATAGAGCTCAGGAGGCAGATCTTTAGCAGTATCAGTGAGCTTACGCCTCGGAGCCATTTTATTTAGCGGTGGAGACTGAGGAATGGTGCGTTCAAGCTGAGCTGCAAATGAAGTGAGACTATGAGAACCATACGATTCCTCAGCAGACATGTACCTGTGACAGAATTAAGTTGCGAGGGAAGTGGGGTACGGTTATATGCATTCATGAGGAATAGGCTGAGGAAAATAATGAGGCATAGGTATAGGTCTCAGAAAGCTAACAATACTGTTGAGGATTGGAGGATTCATGAGGACACAACAGTACCGAGGAATAAGCATCTGAGGAATAAGCCACTGAGGAATAAGGGTACCAGGACTGAGGCAAATGCTGAGGAACCACGAGTCAGTCTTCTCCGGCGACGATGAACTCCGGCGACGTTAGCACGAGAGCTTGAGGAGCTCAAGGGCGGCGGCGCGAGAGGAAGAGAAGAGGTTGGGGGAAAATGACCAAGGGGTAGAGGGCTATTTATAGAGGGATGAAAGCTGAGGGGTTGCGAAATTTGTGGACCAGATTGCCCCTGATGGTTGGGATCCTCAGTGGTTATCATAATGGTGGATAAGCACGACGTGCGGTAAAATCGCAACAGATAAAGCGAAAACGTAACTTATAATCCTCAATTTTCGGAAACCTGAGGACAAAGGTTGAGGATGAAGACAAATGGTCTCAGGCTGAGGAATACATGATTTCCAGACGAACACATATGAGATAGAAAGAATAGATAAGTGAGCACAGAGGGACGGGTCCGATCACGTTCACCTAGATGAAGAAGCAAATGCTGAAGAACAATAACTATAGGTGAACGCTGTTGAGGAAAAACACGACAACCATCAGAAATGAAGAATTCAACTGAGGAAACTGAGGAACAACAGATCCTGAGGAATTTGGGCGGTTGCGCTACCCACCTTATAGGGAGTGAGGCACTTGATTCCATACACTTGTCGTATGGATCTTGAGTCAATTCCACGTTAATTTCTTCACACTTAGCAAGGTAGTTCCTGATGATTTGAGGAGTACGACGCATCGTGTGTTGTACATTAGGATTCTTCAATATTGTTTAAGCGTTAGGATGTGTGTCCATTCACTGGACGTTTGAGGAATCTAAGATATTTAGCTCACACCTCAGAGTGCTAAATCTCTTCTCATCCAAAGGCTTAGTGAATATATCAGGAAGTTGGTCTTCAGTCTTCACGTGGCTGATGACGATGTCTTCCAAGTGATACCGAATCTCAATGTGCTTCGTCCTCGAGTGTTGTACTGGGTTCTGAGAGATCTTGATGGCGCTCTCATTGTCACATAGTAGTGGTACTTTCTTCAGGTTGATTCCATAATCCTTCAAAGTTTGCTTCATCCAAAGAAGCTGTGAGCAGCTAGCACCAGCAGCAATGTATTCAGCTTCAGCAGTGGAGAGGGAGACGCAGTTCTGCTTCTTCGATGACCAGCACACCAGAGAGCGTCCGAGGAAATGACATGTTCCTGAGGTAGACTTCCGATCCACTCGATCTCCAGCATAATCTGAGTCTGAGTACACAACGAGATCCAGCTGTGTGCCTTTTGGATACCATAATCCTAGCGACGGGGTGTGAGCCAAATATCGAAGAATTCGTTTCACCGCTTGGTGATGCGATTCCTTAGGTGCCGCTTGGAATCGGGCACACATGCAAACGCTCAACATTATATCAGGCCTAGATGCACATAAATATAGCAGAGAACCTATCATGGAGCGGTATACCTTTTGATCGTAGTCCTTGCCATTTTCATCAGGGCCTAGTTGTCCATTTGTAGGCATCGGGGTCTTGATACCCTTACAGTCTTGCATCCCGAATTTCTTCAGGCACTCCTTGAGGTACTTCTCCTGAGAGATGAAGATGTCGTTGCGTTGTTGACGAATTTGAAGACCTAAGAAGAACTTCAGTTCACCCATCATGTACATCTGGTACTGTTCACTCATCAAGAATGCAAATTCTTCACTGTATTTCTTGTTAGTGCATCCAAATATGATGTCATCAACATAGATTTGACATATGAATAATGCATCATCATATCGTTTTGTGAAAAGAGTTGGATCGAGGGAACCAGATTTGAAGCCCTTGCTGATGAGGAAGTCCCTTAGTGTGTCATACCAAGCCCGAGGGGCTTGATTCAGTCCATAGAGGGCTTTCTTCAATCTGTACACCATATCAGGTTTCTTTGCGTCTTCAAAGCCTGGGGGTTGAGCAACATATACTTCTTCCTTGATATTACCATTGAGGAAAGCACTTTTCACATCCATTTGATATAACTTAATATTATGATGGTTAGCGAATGCAAGCATAATACGAATAGACTCAAGTCTAGCAACAGGAGCGAAGGTTTCACCGAAGTCGATTCCCTCGACTTGTGTATATCCTTGTGCTATGAGACGAGCTTTGTTTCTGATGACTTGTCCATCTTCATCGAGTTTGTTGCGGTAGATCCACTTCGTGCCGATGACATTGTGAACTCGAGTATCAGGACGTTTGACTAATTCCCAAACATCATTCAGTTTGAACTGAAGAAGTTCGTCTTGCATCGCCTGAATCCATTTCGCTTCTTGGAATGCCTCGGTGACTTTGGTGGGCTCTTAAATTGATACAAACGAGAAATGCCCACAAAAGTTAGCTATACGATTAGCTCTTGCACGAGTGAGAGGACCTGGTAGATTGACTTCGGCGAGGATTCTGTCCACTTGAACTTCATTCGCCACGCGAGGAAGACGAGGAAGATGATCTTGAGGCGCATCTTCGTCACTTCTATCAGATTCATTTGCATCTGCTTCAGGTGCTTCAGGAGCTTCAGGGGTATCAGGAGCCTCAGGATCAGGATCGTCATCAGGATTATTTGCATTAGGATTTGGATGTTCTTCGGGAGCAGGAGGTATGTGTGTTTCTTCAGGATGATCCACATGAATGATATCACCAGCACCCATCTTCTTGATCTGTTCTTTAGGTGGAGCTTCATCTAAATCATGTGGCAGGTGCTCTCTTTGGGAGCCGTCAGATTCATCAAACCGCACGTCTAAAGTTTCAACAATTTTATGATGATTTTTGTTGAAGACTCTGTAGGTGTGCGATTTGAGGCCATAGCCAATCATGAAGCCTTCATAGGCTTTAGGCTCAAATTTAGATTGATGATGAGGCTCACGGATCCAACAAGGTGCGCCGAAGACGCCGAAGACCTTGAAGTAACTTACATTGGGTTTCTTACCAACGATTAGCTCGTATGAAGTTTTCTTGAGGAACTTATGAAGATAAACCCGATTGATGATGTGGCAGGCAGTGTTGATTGCTTCAGCCCACCATATGAGAGGCGTGTTGTATTCAGCAAGCATCGTTTGAGCCATCTCGATGAGGGTTCGGTTCTTCCTTTCAACGACTCCATTTTGCTGAGGAGTGTATGGATCCGAGAACTCATGAGTGATGCCCATCTCATCGAGGAATTCTTGAACGCCAGAGTTCTTGAATTCGGTGCCGTTGTCGCTTCGAATGTGCTTGATCTTTAGGGTGTAGTTGTTCATGACGCGCTTGGCGAAGCGTTTGAAGACAGCTTGGGTTTCTGACTTAAAAGTGAGGAAATGCACCCAAGTGTAACGTGAGAAGTCATCAACAATAACAAGACCATAGCAATTTCCTCCGAAGCTTGAGTACTTAGGAGGACCGAAGAGGTCCATATGAAGAAGCTCAAGAGGACGAGTAGTAGTCATGACGGTCTTGGCAGGATGCTTGGCCTTGGTCATCTTTCCAGCTTCGCAAGCACCACACAGCCGGTCCTTTGTGAATCTGATTTCCTCAACCCCGAGGACATGTTTCTTCAGTACCAGCTTCTGGAGATTCCTCATTCCAGCGTGGCCGAGTCTTCGATGCCATAGCCATCACTCTGAGGCTCGAGCCATGAGGCATGTAGCGACCTGAGGACCTTCAGAGAAATCTACAATATACAGATCACCTTTCCTAACTCCACTGAAGACAATGGAGTTATCGCTAACCATATAGACAGCACAACCATATTTTCTGAAGAGAACAACGAGATCAAGATCACATAGCATAGATACAGACATCAAGTTGTATCCAAGGGATTCAACAAGCATGACTTTATCAATGTGTTGGTCTCGAGAGATAGCTACTCTGCCGAGACCCAATACCTTACTTTTACCTTTATCGGCGAAGGTGATGGTTTTCTTTGAAGAAGGACTCAGAGATGATTCCATAAGAAGGCTTCTGTCACCAGTCATGTGATTTGTGCATCCACTGTCCATCACCCATTCAGTCTTTCCCTGCAACGGAATTAGTATCTCATACAGCAAGTTATGAGCCAGTCTCAGTTTGAGGATTTTAAGGTTCCTCAGAATTAATTCCTCAGGATTGATTCTATGAAACCAAACAATATAAATATCCTTCAACTGACTCAAATGATGGTGTCCTAGGCATATGATCTGCAAAATTTATGATTGCCTCAGGACATGTCCCTGAAAAGATGATCAGTTCTTCTTTACCACCCACATCTTAATGGGTGGTTTTGAGGTATATGAGGGCTGATGAGGGCGATGAGACCTAATGGGACGTGAGATGGTGGTATCAGGATAAACAAATGAGTAAGCATTCTTATGAGGGGCTTCCCTGTGAACAAAATGGTTAGCTGATACATGATGATAACCATTTCCATTTGAGGTATCGTCCTCAGATGATATCCTCAGCTCATTTGCATCTGCATTCACAGGAAGGTTAGTGATGAGGTCCTTCTGAACCCAGATCTGCTTGACTGGAGGACCGTTCCTGCAGTTAGTTCCGATTTATCTAGCGAATACCTCACCATTAACATCCTTAAACAGTTTATAGTTTGAGTCAAAAGACTCAATCACCACGTCTGAGGAAACAACATCATAACCAGATAAAGTATAGGGATCAGGAGGAGGCATCTTTGTCCGAACCCAAGTGGTCTCTGGATATTGTTCAGGTTTCCAAAAAGACCCATCAGGGTTGAGTTTCCAAGTGAATGCGACACCTTCTTTCCTCGGGTTCCTGTTGAGGATCTGTTTCTTGAGGATGTCACAAAGAATCTGATGTCCTTTCAGACTCTTGAACATGCCGGTTTCCAGTAGACTCTTCAACCTAGCATTTTCTTCAATAATTTCTATGGTATCCTCAGATGAGGGGTTAGATACCACAGAAGCAATAGAGATAACAGAGTCTGAAGACATTGAAGAACTAGGCACAGAGGTAATACGGTCATGTTCAATGCATTTTAAACAGGGAGGATTAAATCCTTCTTGTGGCATGATGATCTGTTGGGAGAGGATTGAATCATTTTCTTTCCTCAGATCGTCATGAGACATCCTCACGCGTTCAAGTTCTTGCTTCCTCATGAGGAACTCATGAGTCAGCTTCTCATGATTAGTGAGGAGTGCCTCATGACGACTAAACAAGTCATCAAACTTTGACTGAAGAATTTTTGATTCATCAGTCAATTTTTGAGTCTTCGTCATTTCCTCAACCAACATATCATCACTCTTGTTTAGTGAGATCTGGATCTTTTCAAGTGCACGTTGTTGCTTAGATGCAAGTTTAGCAAGTTTAGCATAGTTTTCAACAGGTTCTTCATCAGAGGGATAATCTGATGATCAATAAGTAGATACCTTGGAGGACTTGGCCATGAAGCAGAAGGCAGGGGTTGTGTCTTCAGCTTCATCATCAACAAGTGATGGATCAGATTCCTCAGTGCTTCTCGCCCCTCGTTGGTTACCCCAAGTGGAAGGTTTGAGATGCAGTGCAACAACAAGTTTTCCTCGGTGAAGATACCAAGGTTATCAAACCAGTAGGACTCAGGAGATACAAGTAGGTGACAACGTCGCCAGAAATTACTTCCTGACTAGGGTGTTGTCGTGGACCTGCACACAGCAACAAATAACTTTGCTCCCAACGAGTACAGAGGAGTTGTCAATTCCTCCGACCTTGTCGTTTACAAAGGATCAACGCAAGAGATAAAAGGTGCAAAGGAAAGTAAAAACTAAAAGTAAATTGAGGGTGTGAACAATAATGTGAAGATGGACCAGGGTCCCGTGATTTTCACTAGTGATGTCTCTCTCCCAAAAGACGATAAAAGTGCTAGCGAGGTGAACAAATCATAGTTGGGCAATTGACAGGATTATGAAGACACCGCAATGCTAACTATGCTGCAAAGAAAGGAAGGGCTCAAAAGCAATGGGCAGTACGCCAAGGTAAGTAGACAGAAATCCATCTGCATCTACTACGAATCATCCACCTTGAGATATCTATCCAGAACATCTCGCTGGTATTAAGTTGCGAATCCCACCCAAAGTGTAAACTCAAAGCAACAGACAACTACATTAAAAGAACTTTGCGTAAAGTAAACAATCCTTGCACCCGCAGGTACAAGCACCGTTGTTTTATCCCTGGTGGCAACAACACATCCCCTAGTCTCATGTTTCTGTCACTCAAGCTAGACATCAAGGGCTGAACCCACAATCGAGCATAACGCTCTCTCTGGGAGTTGCAAATAAAATACTTGGCCAAAGCAAATACTGCAACGGAGAACATGCAAGAATTTACTCAAGAAAAAAATATAAAAGAGAAGAACCAAATATATTACTCATCACAATCTGAACATAGTCTCATAATCCATCAGATCCCAACAAACTCAGCATAGCAACAGCAGAAATTACATAGATCCTCGATCATGTGAGGCAGCTCACGAGGACTCGAAAGTGGAAGCACAAAAGGGGGAGAGATAGATCACATAGCTACTGGTCACGGACCCATGGTCCAAGGGAAACTACTCACGGTACATACGGGAGGCGTCCATGGCTTTGGATGGTCTCCCGGATGGGGTAGCTTCTCCCGGCAGGGTGCCGGAGCAGCTTCTCCAGGCAGCCCCGATCTAGAAACGGCGGCGGCGGCGGAACAGAGGCGAGATCGCGAAAGAGGATTACGTATTAGGGGTTTCCACATCGAGGGGTAAATATAGGCGAAGGGGGGCATCGAGGGGACCCACGAGGCAGTCAGGAGGGTCCCTGGCGCGGCCCAGGGTGGGGCCGCGCCACCTGCCTTCCTGGCTTCCTGGTGGTGGCCCCCTTCACTCTCTTGGTGATTCCGGAAGCTTCTGTTGCGCTGATTGTTTTATATTTTTCCCGGAAATTTTGAGCACTTTTAATGGCCGGAAAATCTGAAATACAAAAACAGCAGAAAACAGAAACTGGCAACTGGGTGCACTGAGTTAATAGGTTAGTCCAAATAGGTTCAAAAGTGTATGAAAGTTCAAGCAAAACATGGCAAAGTCACACAAAACATGCATGGAGCAAGCAGAAATTATAGATACGTTTGGGACGTATCAACATCCCCAAGCTTAATTCCTGCTCGTCCTCGAGTAGGTAAATGATAACAAGCATAATTTCTGTGGTGACATGCCACACAACCATAAAAGGACTTTTAAGTAAAGCAATCAAAGCATGCAATTCAATTCAAGTCTTAACAAGCAAGAATCTATATTAGCATTGACACAAGCAACAAAAGAACAAAAGGTGCAAGAGCTCTCGCTGTCCGTGACTCGAATGTCTCCAAATGGTGTTTGCGTGCAAGCAAGGGATAGGGAAATACGAGAGAAAAAAATAAGGTTGTTGAGAACAACTATCTACTAAAGTTTCACAATTGGTCTCCTTTGGATTCTTATCTGGACTCGTCCCCAGACCACTAGCCAGGTACAAGTCAAACTGATCCACTCCCTTTCGATATTTTGAGCACTCATGCAATGGATGAGCGTGAGCAAGAAAGTTGACACCTAAATGGCGAAACAGAAAGAAGGTGGAGGAGGAAGACAAAAAAGGTGTGAAAGGCTCACATCAATGAGGACAATCATAGGCGAGAGAAGGCCATATGATAGATATGATGTGAGGAGTAGAGATTGCCATACAACGGATGCACATGTGAGCTAAAAGCTCTCCAAGGGAACTAGTGGGGGTGCATCTAACTTGCTTTCTCAAGAATACCTAGAGATCGTTTGAGGAGGCTCATCATTGGAATATACAAGCCAAGTTCTATAGTGTGAAGGGCCCCCACATAGCTATATGCATGATGATGATCTCTATGGAGTACAATGGATAGAAGATGAAGTACTAGTGTGGATCTCTCAAAAGGAATAGTAGTATGCCCCCTTCTCTCTTATTATTTTTCTCTTTTTTTATTTTTTTGGTGGCCTCAATGGCTCTTTCTATTTAACTCTCATTTGTCCTCTTTGGGATCTCTTGATTTTGTCCTCTTTGGGATCTTTTCCTCACTTTAGGGGAAATACTCTATATTTTACAAGAATATAGGAGATCTTTCACACTTTACAAAGGTACTCACATAAAGAAAATGTAACTATCATGATGAAAATGTATGCCTCTGCCAGGGTAGCAGGATATGCAATGATACTAGCGTGTCATGTAGCAATGATTAGGGCAAGGCCCAACTAGCATGTGGCTCATCGATCAAGCAAGTAGCATGTATGACATGAAGATCAAGTCATGAGAAGGTGGATGTTGCATGGCAATGTATCTCGGAAAGGCTATGGAAATGCCTTGTAGGTAGGTATGGTGGTTGTTTTGAGGAAAGATATAAGGAGGCTTATGATGATAAAGCGTATCATGCCAAGTGTTTGGATGCACCATCTCTCGAGGTGAGAAAGGGCAATGCACGGTACTGAAGAGGCTAGAAAAAGTATAGGTGGGTGGAAGTGTCAACTTTCGAATATTCACATTAGTCCGAAGAACTCATGCACTTATTATCGGTAACTCTCAATCTAATCAGGAGGTTCACAAAGAGACAGGTACCCCGAGGAGGAGTGTATGGGGGTTTGATTATCCTTGCGCATCCTCGACTCATGGTATGTGAGTGTACCCTAATATTCGAATCCTCCAGAGGTTAGTGATCCATCTAGTAGCTAGAGTTCTCAACAGGGGTTTTTGGTTTTTGAAAAACACACGGATTGCCCAAAATACGACATCTATCACTAATAGGAAAGAGCTCTTGACACCATAAGTTCAAACATTACTCTAGTCAATACCTCAAAACTATTGCAAGTTACTACTACAAAGAGAACAACAAATTTAACTACCTACTTTCAGTCAAGACACAGAACTCAGTGCAACAGGAAAACTCTCTAACAAGATAAAACATGCAACCTATAGAAAGTTCAACCTAAAAGAAAAGAAAAGCTCTAGAAAAAAAACTAAAGCACTACAACTGTGACGCCCCCAAAATCAATCCGTGTACAGTAATCATACACGCAGGGTACACGGCTGAGATTAGGGTGCCACGGTGAGAATATCACAGCACAACACTAAACACAAAAGGATAAACCAATATGTTACAATAAAGAGGGGTCGCGCGGACCCGAATACATAAGTTATACAAGCCATAATATCTGAGTACACACATCGTTATTCAAGTCTTGCCTTAAGAAGGCTAGCACAAATAACATCAGAGATACAGATCGAAAAGGCAAGGCCTCCTGCCTGGGAGCCTCCGAAACTACTCCTGGTCCTGGTTAGCAGGGGTCTCGACGTAGTAGTATCCGCCTCCGGGGTACTCCTGCTCCTGGGCTCCAACGTCGACTGCAGCGGCCGATCAGGCAAAACATAAAGGGGGAAATAAAGCAAAGGTGAGTATCTAGCATACCCGCGAGTCTTACGTCCGCTACTAAGCAATATGCATTGTAATAAATGGAAAGGGGAGGCTGTATATAGTGGACTGCAAGGTAGAAATCAGAAAAGGGTAAGAAGCTAGGCCTATCGAAGACTAGCATCTTCCGACGATGTCTTGCAGCATGAGAAGAGAAACATCCAACAGTTCATATAAAGCATAAAGTAACAATGAAGCAGAAGTTGCTGCAACATTGTATAATAGTAAGTTGTAAGGATTAATAATAATAATGCCTCCGAGTTCCCTTCCTCGACTCCCTGCGAGGAAGAAGACCCGGAACCATACAGTTTAATAGTAATAGTTTCTAGTGGTAAGATCCAGCTTCAGCATAAAGCGTCTTGCTACCGTGGACACGACTATTCGAATAGATTAAACTCCCTACAGGGGTGCACTACTGTTCAGCCTGCACGCTCGAATCTCCAGGGTGGCGTGAACCTTGTTAGGGAACGCCCCACCGAGGCTATCCGACTTGACGCAGCCCATCCTAGGCTCAACAGAGAGGCCATCCGCCGGACTATATCCTATGCGCCAAGGGGTCTAGGACCCTCACCCTTGCATGCTCCTGCACGGTGCGTGGCTGGCCGGTGAAGCGAAAGCAAATCCAAAAACACACCGTCCGGACGAAGAAGACACCACTTCCCGGCGCAGGCCGCGGTACTGCTGACGTCTGAAGAGCTTTTGGACAAACTACGATGCAGGGGATCCCATAACTCCTTATCCCACGTGAAGGTAGTGCGTACAGACCAACGGGCCTCTCAAGTCATCCGCCGAACCATTTAGCATTTTAATTAACCGGCGTGACAACCGTTATCGTTGCCTCGACTTAACCGACCCGCGGTCAACGACAGCAGTCAGGACCACCAGTACATCGGTGCCTGCCCTGTCGTCTCACCAAGTCACTGCGGTTACCAACAAGGTGAACCGTCTCCTTACCTTATCTCGCGTGTGCTCTTGGTAGAGCTCGACTTTCGTGGTTTGGTAACTCTCGCGAGATACGAGCAGGGGCCAAGCACGCCAGTAACGTCGGTCGTACCCTCCCTGTCGTTCCCGTCGCAATACCGCTCGCGGGCACCGTTGGGTCGCCCGACTTCTTACCTTAAGGAGAACCGTGCTTAGGTACCTAGATCGGCTATACAGAGCCCTCAACGGGTGGAGTACAAGGATTACTCCTTGATGGCTCACACTTGAAGGTGGCTCGGCAGAGCCGAGCTAGGGGGCCTTAGGCGGTGTCTGCATTGTACCGTACCTGTGCAGTTGTATATATTGTACCCGTGTTCACTCCCCTGAGTGGCCACGGCCCGCTATCTAGTCCTAGCTAACAATGCGCAGGGCTCACTGCTGAATATAATACATAATTAAAGTAGGCAGCATAGGATAAGGGAAGGTACATCAAGGGGCGACTAAAGCAGGCTATGCAATTGAATAGGATTGTAATTGTAGCAACAGCAGTAACAATGCCTAGTGCAAGAAAGTATGGAAAAGGTAGGCGATATCTGGGGAAGAGAATGGCTCTGCTTGCCTGGTAGCTCGACGGTAGGGGCAGGGTCGTCGACGAAGTAGTCGTACCCGACAGCAGTGTAGTCGGCGGTAGCAGCAGGGTCTACCGGAGAATAAAAGGGGGAGAAACAGTAAATACAAAGCAATCATAGCAAACAGATGAATGTCATGACGTAAGCAATTTTAACGGTGTTCTAACACAGTGCAATGCACGTTGCTCAGAGCGGGAATTCATCCGGGGATGAAATACCGGCTCCGGGTGATTACCGGACAGGGTGTCCGGAGGGGAAGGGTTCATACCGGAGGTGTCGTGAACATCCAACAAACGTGCGGATGGTGTAACCGTGCTAGTTGAAACAATCCGAACAACTTTTGTGTTCTGAATAAATTCATCCGGATACTTTAATAGTACCGGACAAATCATCAGACAGACGGTCCAGAGGGGGACGGTTCTATGTTCGGTATGTTAGAGGGGGGGTGGTAGACCAACTCATAGTGTATCCGTATTCGTTATATTTTTCTGATCAATTTTGATGTATAAAGTTTTTGAATCTGACTTGCGGTTTAAAAGATATTTAAATTTAAAGTTTTAATCAATTTTAAATCATTTTCTAAATTTAATTTATTACTTAAATACATCATTATCAAGAACAGGGGTTTGACCAGTCAAACCTGACCAATGGGACCCACTGGTCAGCTTCACATGCTAATCAAACATTTTAATTAAATCTAATTACTAGTGGGGCCCAGGTGTAAGCCTAACAGTACTAACTAACAGTTATTTAAACTAACTCATGCCTAGGGCCCACCTGTCATTGAGTGGGGGTAAACTAATAGTTTTTATTTGTTTTAAACTCGTATTAATTAGCGAGGGACTGGCCCACATGTCATACACAGAGTTAACTAACAGGGGTTATTTCTTTTTTTTAACGGCGATTAGTGGCTCATTAAGCCAGAGGGTCCACACGCCAGTGGGTGAACCCACTGGGTTTATCCCGTGCCTGGTGATACGTCCAAAACGTATCTATAATTTCTGCTTGCTCCATGCATGTTTTGTGTGATATTGCTATGATCTAGATACACTTTCATACACTTTTGATCATATTTGGACTAACCTATTAACTAAGTGCACCCCAGTGCCAGTTCCTGTTTTCTGCTGTTTTTCTATTTCAGTTTTCCCCCATATAAAAAATGCCAGAAAAATTCGGGAAAATTCAGATAAAAAATCAGCGTGACGGAAGCTTCGAGAAGAGCCCGGGAGGGGCCAGAGGGGAGCCTGGGGGGCCCAGGCAGCCACCCGACGCGGCCCCACCCCTGGCGCGCCAGGCGGGCGCCTGGGGCCCCTGGCCCACCTCTGGCTGCCCCCTTTCGCCTATTTATCCCCCGTCACGGGAAAAACATAGGGGGAGAACCCTACTCCGTGAACTCGCCTCTGTTCCGCCGCCGCCCCGCTTCCGAAGATCGGGAGCACCAGAAGACCTCTTCCCGGCACCCTGCCGGAGGGAGGATTGACCTCCGGGAGTCTCCTCTCCACCATGGATGCTCCCCGGATGTCTCGTGAGTAGTTTTCCTTGGACCATGGGTCCGTGATCAGTAGCTATGTGATGTTCTCCTCCCCTCTTTGATCTTCATTGTTTAGACCTCGTGAGCTGCGCAACATGATCGAGGCACCTTTGTAATATTTCTGCTATTGCTATGTTGAGTTTGATAGGATCTGATGGATTATGAGATTATGTTCAGATTGTGATAGAGTAATATATTTGGTTTTTATCTCTTATATTTTTGTTCCTAAGTAATTCTTGCATGTTCTCCGTTGCTGTTTATTGCTTTGGCCAAGTAGTAGGTAGTGACTCCAAGAGGGAGCGTTGTGCTAGATTTAGGGTTCATGCCCCCCCCCCCGATGACATGCTTGAGTGACAGAAACATGAGTCTAGGGGATGTGTTGTTTCCACAAGGGGGAAAAACGGTGCTTGTAACCGCGGTTACAAGGATTGTTTACTTTACGCAGAGTTCTTTTTAATGCAGTTGTTTGTTGCTTTGGGTTTACACTTTGGGTGGGGCTCGCAACTTAATACCAGCGAGATGTTCTGGATAGATATCTCAAGGTGGATGATTAGTAGTAGATGCAGATGGATTTCGGTCTACTTACCTTGGCGTACTGCCTGTGCTTTTGAACCTCTTCCTTTCTTTTGTAGCATAGTTAGCATTGCGGTGCGTTCATAATCCTGTCAATTGCCTTTCTGTAATTTGTTTACCTCGCATAGCAATTTTATCGTCTTTTGGGAGAGAGACATCACTAGCGAACATCACGTATCCCGGTCCATATCCTTATCATTGTTTCCACGCCATATTTACTTTTCTGCATTTACTTTCAAGTTGCTATTATTATCCCTTGCGTTTTATCCTTTGTAAACAACAAGACCGGAGAGATTGACAACCTCTCTGAACTTCGTTGGGAACAAAGTTATCTGTGTCTGTGTGCAGGTCCGCGTCAGTTGCGCTGCTGACACCTACTTATCATCTCTGGAGTCCTACTGGAGACAAACCTTGGTATCTTTACCGAGGGAAATTTGCTGCTGTGCTGCATCACGCCTTCCACTTGGGGCTCACTAACGAAGGGCGAGAAGACTACACTCGTCAACTCTCGCGCCATCACCTGGCCACGCCGACGACCGGAGCACGGTGGCACCGTCCCGGAGGGCACTCCGGCGACTAATTTGAGCGGCGCTGGGCGGAATCGAACAAGGCGGGGAGCGCATCGTGGGGAGGCCATGGAAGGCCGTGAGGTGGCCGGAGACAGGGGCAACGGAGAGCGAGGGCGGCGGCCAGAGCGTAAGCTCGCGGACATGGAGCTACGGGCATGGGGAGGAGAGGGGAAAAGGTCAGGGGGAGACCGCGCGCTCACCGGGAGGGAGCTGGAGCAGGAGGAATAGCTGGGGAAGGCCGGAGTTGAGCTTCAAGGCGCCAATGGCGCGACGGCCGTGGTGGAGGGAATCCGCCCGATTCATGGCCTCCGGCGTGCTCCCACCCGAATTGAAGCCGGGGGAAGATGTAGACGACGAAGGGCGGCTTGGACACGTCAGTTGGGACGAGGAGGTGCAGTGGCCACGCAAGCTCACGGGCGGGCGTCCATGGCGGTTCTGGTCTGGCGCGAGGAGGAAGAAAATGGGGTAGGGGAGGGGGGGGAAGATCTTTTGCTGGCGTCTAGGGTGTCCTCGGGAAAGGTCTTATCCCTCCCAGGGCCCTGTAGCAACCGAGGGGGTCGAGCGGGCGCGGCTGCGACGGAGCAGTCGCCATGGCCTCGGTCGCATTCCCTGTAGCGAGAGGTTGGAGACGAGCGGGAGGGACGGGCCGGGGTGGGCCGGGAAGGAGGTGGGCCTCGCCCCATGGCGAGAGATAAACTCCTTTGCTTTTTTTGTTTCCTTTCTTTTATTTCTTTACTGTTTTAATTTATTTTTCTTTGAAATGATTTTTGACACATGTGAAACCTGTGGGTATATTTGTGTTGCATATATTAGAGGTGCCACAAAAAGTTTTGACCTTTTATAAATTCGTTAAGTATTTGTTTTAATTTTTCCATTGATAAAAGTGGACTTTAGGCTACTGTTTTATTTGTTGGATTTATTTTATTGCTAAATAAATTCCCAAAACTATATGGATGTGATCCACTGACTTTTAGGCATTTTACAAAATTGCTTTCACAATTTTTGGACCAAGTTTTATTTCCACTCATTTTTAATATTCATCCACAGGCAATTTGAGTTTGTTTGGAATCAAAGATGAACAAGGCATGATCAAGGTGATTAGAGACTTGCTAATCACAGAGGTTTAATCATTAACAAAAGTTTTACTGATGCATGACACTGAGGGTGTTACAAATCTCCCCCACTACTAGAATTCTCGTCCCGAGAATCTATGCGGTAGAGGGGAAAAGATCGGGGTATTCCTCACGAAGATGATCTTTGCGTTCCCAAGTGGCTTCATCTTCCGAATGATTTGACCACTGAACTTTGAGGAACTTGGTTGTCTTGTTGCGGGTTTTGCGTTCAGACTGATCGAGAATGCGGCTCGGATGTTATTGATAAGTCAAGTCCTGTTGCAGCCCAATCATATCATGTTCCACTTCACGAATAGGGTCTTTGAAACAGCGACGGAGTTGCGACACGTGAAAGACATCGTGGATTTGAGATAGGTTTGACGGCAATTCCAATCGGTATGCCACTGGTCCACTTCTGCAGAGTATACGGAATGGGCCAATGTAGCGAGGAGCTAACTTGCCTTTGATCCCGAAACGATGAGTGCCCCTCATGGGAGTGACACGGAGGTAAGCTTGTTCGCCGGGCTGATAAACCATTTCCTTGTGCTTGCGGTCAAAGTTGCTCTTCTGGTGGGACTGAGCAGCCTTCAAGTGTTCACGAATAACGCGGACCTGATCTTCGGCATGCTGTATAATGTCCGGACCAATGAGAGTTCGTTCCCCAGTTTCTGACCAATTCAGAGGGGTTCGACACTTACGTCCGTAAAGAACTTCAAAGGGAGCCATCTGCAGACTAGCTTGATAGCTATTGTTGTACGAAAATTCAGCAAATGGAAGAGATTCCTCCCATTTCTTACCGAATGAAATGACACAAGCTTGAAGCATATCTTCAAGCACTTGATTCACGCGTTCGACTTGTCCTTGCGACTGGGGGTGATAAGCGGTGCTGAAATTCAGATGAGTGCCCATAGCTTCTTGGAAACTATCCCAGAACTTCGAGGTGAAAATGCTGCCACGATCTGAACTGATCTCCAACGGAATACCGTGGAGGGAAACAATTCAGGAAACATATAAGTCTGCTAACTGACTAGCAGAGATCGTCTCCTTAACTGGCAGAAAGTGGGCAACTTTGGAGAATCGGTCGATGACGACAAAGATCGCATCATGACCCTTCTGTGATCGCGGAAAACCGGCGACGAAGTCCATTTCAATCTTGTCCCATTTCCATTCAGGAATAGAGAGGGGTTGCAGAGTTCCAGCAGGTCTTTGATGTTCGGCTTTGACGCGACGACAAACGTAACACTCATCAACATAACGGGCAATGTCTTTCTTCATGCCAGGCAACCAGTACCGTTGACGAAGGTCCTGGTACATCTTGGTGCTACCTGGGTGGATCGACAACGGGGTATCATGAGCTTCTTTCATAACATCCGGAGTCAAGTTTAGATTGCCCTTGCTAGGAACCACTAAACGATTCTTGAAGTACAACGCTTGATCATCAGCAAGCCTGTAGTCTGAGGGATTTCGTGTGGCGAGATATCGCTTCATCTTTTCGTAATCAAAGTCAGCTCTTTGGATGAACTTGATGTCTTTGTCGAGGTCTACTTCAACAACAAGGAAATTCACATGTCCCTGCGGAACAATTTCAAGGTTCAGCTTGCGGAGCTCGTCATACAGAAGTGGCTGCTCTATCTGGACTTCAAGTTCAGAACAGTAGGCTTTGCGGCTTAAGGCATCGGCCACCACATTAGCTTTACCAGGGGTGTAAGAAATTCCCATGTTGTAGTCGGCTATTGTCTCGAGCCATCTCTTCTGGCGGAGATTCAAGTCGGGCTGAGTGAACAGGTACTTCAGGCTTTGGTGGTCGGTGTAGATCTCGCAACGATTACCGACGAGGTAATGTCGCCACAGCTTCAATGCATAAATGACCTCTGCCAATTCGAGATCATGTGTTGGATAGTTTTCTTCATGAGCACGCAACTGACGAGAGCCATAAGCAATCACTTTGCGCTCTTGCATTAGGACACAGCCTAATCCTTGACGAGACGCGACGCAATATATCACGAAGTCCTTCTGAGTATCAGGCGGAGCAAGCACTGGGGGAGAAGTGAGCTTGTTCTTCAGATCTTGAAAACTTCCTTGACATTTATCAGTCCACTCAAACTTGACGCCTTTGTGAAGCAGATTAGTCAGAGGCTTGGAAATCTTGGAGAAGTTCTCGACGAAACGGCGGCAATAGCTAGCAAGTCCGAGGAAACTTCGGACTTGCTTGACAGTCCTGGGCGGAGTCCAGTCAAGAATAGCCTGGATACGTTCTGGGTTGACGGCAACGCCATCCTTGGAAATCACGTGACCAAGGTAAGTTACTTCAGGAAGCCAGAACTCACACTTAGAGTACTTAGCATAGAGTTTGTGTTCTCGAAGCTTTTCCAGTATAAGGCGGAGATGTTCAACATGTTCTTCTTCATTCTTGGAGTATATCAATATATCATTTAGATAAACCACGACAAACTTGTCGAGATATTCCATGAATATATTGTTCATCAATCGGGAAAAGGTGGTTGGAGCATTGGTCAGGCCAAAGGACATGACAGTGTACTCGTATGAACCATAGCGAGTAATGAAAGCGGTCTTCGGAATGTTCTCTTCACGGACTCAGATTTGGTGATAACCCAACCTCAAGTCGAGTTTAGAAAACACCTTGGATCCAGCAAGTTGATCATAAAGATCATTGATCCGAGGAAGTGGGTACTTGTTCTGTATCGTGTACTGGTTGATAGGTCGGTAATCTTGTACCAAACGGTTCGTGCCATCACTCTTCTTGACAAAGAGCGAAGGTGCTCCCCAAGCAGAGGAACTAGGACGGATGAAGACTTTGTCGAGTGCTGTGTCGATCTCCTTCTTTAGTTCAAGGAGGTGGTGAGGTGGCATCTTATAGGGACGCTTGGCAATAGGGATGGTGCCAGGCTTCAAGTCGATGACTAATTCAACCTCTCTAATCGGGGGTATTCCCGGCAGTTCTTCTGGGAAGACGTCGGGAATATCACAAACGACTGGAACTTGCTCAATTCCTTCAAGAGGCGAGACGTTCAGAGCATTCATCATATAGATATGTGTTTCAGCATCACGGGTAATCCGGGTGGTGTGGTTAACAATCTCACCGGAGGGGTGAAAAAGTTGGACAGACTTGGTACCACAATACAGTGCGGCATTGTGGACTTTCAACCAATCCATTCCCAGGATGAGGTATATGGTGGAAGACTTCAGAATGATGGGGGACACGTGGAATACAACTTCTTCGATTTCAACGGTGGTATTGGGCACCATCATGGTGGTTCGGCATTGGCCTATCGGTATGCGAACAACCATCGGTGTGTCCATATTTCCAAATGTAAAGTTATGCGACAATGTGAATGCTTCCGACATGAATGAATGCGATGCTCCTGTATCAAATAAAACAGTAGCAGGTATTGAGTTAACGAGGAGAGTACCCATCACGGTAGCGGGTTGGGCCTGAGCTTCTTCAACGTCAATGTGGTTAGCATGACCGCGAGTGTGAGTAGAAGACCCAGTGTTATAGTTGGGGGTCCTGTTGTTGCCACGGCCAGCAGGGTGAACTACCAGTTGATTCCGTCGCTGAGGGAAGTCTCTGGAAAAGTGACCCGGCTGATGACACTTGCAGCACAAGCCATCTTGAGGACGGAGGGGTGCAGTCTCAATCTTCGTCTGTCTCGGCGGAGGCGGAGGCAAACGAGGTGCAACATACGATGGCCTTGGTGCAGGGGCTGGTGGACGATACACACGGTGTGGAAGCCAAACGCGTTGCTTCTGTGCTGTGCCCGAAGATGATCCAGCATCACGGGGGAGCTTCGGCGAACCATCGAACTTAAGCTAAGCGGTCTCAAGAGTGATAGTCTGGTTCACCATGGTGGCGAAGTCGGGGAAGACGTGCAAAGCCAGTGCAAGCTGGAGATCTGCGTTGAGTCCATAACGGAACTTCTCTTGCCTACTTGCATCATTCGGGAGGTCACTTGCAGCATAGCGGGAGAGGCGGAGGAATTCCCTCTGATATGCCTCGACAGTTTTGTTGCCCTGAACGAGGTTGCGGAACTCGTCCTTCATACGGTTCATAATCGCCTGGGGGACATAACGAGCACGGAAGGTAGTCCTGAAGTCATTCCAGGTGACGACAGTCCCTTCAGCTAGCGAGCCCTTATAAGTGTCCCACCACTGAGCAGCGGGGCCACGTAGGAAATAGGACGCGAAGTTGACGTAATCATCAGCGCTCACATTAGCGAACTCCAACTGACGGTTGATGTCACGGAGCCAATCATCGGCATCCATCGGCTGTTCAGGTTGGTGGAAGAGAGGGGGATTGAGACACATGAAATCCCGCAGAGTAACCACAGGCGGTTGGTTCCGATGCTGGTTCTGGTTCTGATTCTGGTTCTGGAGCTGATCTATGACTCCTTGCATAAACACCTGGTTCATCTGAAACTGCTGCATCATCGCGGCCATGTAGTCCGGCGGCGGAGGTGGATCGTTGGCACCACGACCACGACCACGACCACCACGACCAGCCATCCTGCTAGAATTTAACAGGGGTATTTTAGCGATGAAAATTTATCGAGATACCGGAAACGAGTAAGAGATAAAGCGACAACAAAGAGGAGGCGCGGATATATAGGAGTAGTCATATAAGACATACACATCCACACATAGAATCAATCGAAAGTCGGGCAGCGTAACGTCGTAGAAATTAAGGAAAAAGGACACACTAGGCGACGCGCAGACCGCGGTAGGGATTACACGACGCGACATAGATTCCACTATGTCAATCACGCCGCAAGAAAACTGTTGTGTCGGGACCCGGAGTTAGCGTATGCAAGACTCGCTACAACACAATCATATGGAGAGCCGAGAACCGTACCCACTTGTCTAAGAAGACAAGGCCAAGCACATAATGTTCCCGGAAAGCATCGAACGTGAGGGGCATCCCATTCAGGCCGGATGATCAACTGAGATGGGTCCTCATCGTCCGCACACAAGTCTAAATGATATGGGTGGTGAACTCCCATACTCATAGACAAGTCGCCTCAACCATACTATCGATTGTATCATAACCCTTACATAGACTTACTCCAGCCCGATCACTTAGTCGGGGTCTAGGGCGGGCTCGATCATACATCAAAGTGTGCACGTGACGGAGTCACGAACAATCGCATCGCGATGCCCCAAGCTGCGCACATCTAAGGGCCACTTGTTGTATAAAAGACCGCCAGCCAGATCACAACTAAGGTCTCGAAAACCCATACTAAGACATGAATATTATAATCATACACACAGCACACATGTCTAGTATGAACAGCAGGTATCATTGCAATTCTCTACAAAGTTTACATCTTTATTGATAACTCTTACAGAGGGCACACAGAGATCACAAGTCTGTGATCCAACATTACATCAAACATGCGGAAGCAAAGTAGGTCTGAGTACAGACAAAAAAATGGCTTAGAGAAGCCTTATCTACAAACAAGCCCTTCCACGAGGGAACCAGTCGTCTGACTGGGACTACACTAGCTTGGTCTTCAGTCGTCGAGCTCGATGAAGAATCCACCTTCGGGGTCAGTGGGTTCATCTAAAACATAGAATAAGCAAACGTGAGTACAAAGTCGTACTCAGCAAGACTTACATAGGAGCTATACTACTCATGCACATGTATCAAGGTAAAGGGAGGTGGGGTTCAATTGCAGAAGTGCCAGCTTTGACTTGGCTAGTCCTGAACTACGAGTACCAGACTTGAGGTAAGAAGCGTACACGAGTCCACTACATCTCTTCAACCAATTACACCACTATGGTGCCTTCCTCGACTTCCCCACGAGAAAGCACGCCATAGCACTCACGCTTATCTTGGTAAGTTTTATAAGTATCCAGTTCAAGTTGTCTAATAATCAAGCTAAGCTTTCCAAGCAATCCTTAACCGCGTACGCGGCTATTCGAATAGTTTTGTTAACCTTGCAGGGGTGTACCGCTACGCACACGTGTCATCAGTTACCGCCTTTTGCGTGTCACCGTTCAAGAGATGACTGCGAGGATGCCACCACAACTGTTACCTCATAGCCGATCTAGTCCAAGAAAGCCGCCTACCTGGGTTGGCTACCACTATCGTGAACCCGGCCGGTTTACCGAAGTGGACCCAGATGATGTGTGCGTGGTGCATAAGCCGGTCTCGGCTGAGCCGTTCTCTCACTTAGCAGCCAGGCCACAAACCTACCAGAACTCCGAACTACTGCGACATCTGGACATCGAAAGGGATGAGTTAGTAGGTTGAGAGGGGTCAGTGAGACCAATGTGTGGTTGTACTCTTCATCTTGGATCACCACACAAGAACTCGGACTTAGGGCGGTGTTCAACGAGACAACCCACTGTGTACCCCTACACAGCCTCTCATCGTTCACCTTGTATTAGGTTTGATTCACCAACACATTTCCACCATCATCAACATGATCACTACCATCCCGACTCACCTAAAAGTATCAACATTGTATCACTCTAAGCATGCAATAAGAAGTAACAATTACTGGGGCCACATGATATCAACAAACTCCTACATTTGCTAGGATTTTGGTTTGCTTACTACTGTGACAAATGATAGGTCATGCAAAGAAATGGGTTCATCTATGCGGTAGAAACGTAGCATGGTAATCATCCTATACAATGCATAAGCGAGACATGAGAGGGAAGTGGGATTTTATCGACATGATCAATGGGGGTTTGCTTGCCTTGCTGACGAGCTTCAGTCTCGGAATCTTCAACGAAGGGGGCTGCCTCCTGTTCCGGTTCCACTTCTACTCGACAAAAAACAAACAAGGAAGCAATATAAATACAATGCACAATCACATGGTTGAAGGTTGAAACTTGATGCATATGTTTCTGATGTGTGAGGCAATTCCATTTAAATGGAGTATATTGCAAAAGAATTGCAAATTCAAACTCCAATTTGAATTCAAATGAATTCCATATGCATTGTTCTCACTGTTCCCCCATTTTAAAATGGTCAAACATGAAAATAAAGTGCATATTCAGAATCCTTGCATTTTTCTGATAATTCATTTTCTGGAATTTCTCCGATTTCTTTTTATTCTGGAAAAGTCTTTATTTGTCACTGTTGCGTCAAGCTGACGTTGGGGGGGGTCTAACCAGTGGGGTCGGCCTGTCAGCCTCTGGGTTAACTAACACGGTTAGTTAAATCTAACCAGGGGATTAAGGGGGGGGCCAGGGCCCACTGGCAGTGACCCAGGGTTACTTAACCAAGGTGTGGTTAAGCCCCTAATCACGGCCACGTCGACGGCTGCCGGCGGCTAAACGTCGGTGATCGACAACACCGCGGCGCTGCACGGGATCGACGTCTTCGGTCACGGTTGGAAGCGCGGCTAGGTGCAAACGAAAGATGGCAGTGCCGCGCGTCGAACTGAGCACTGCAGGGTCACTGGGGGGCACCGGAACGTCGCCGACGTCAAGCCCTAGCGGCAGCGGAGCCACGGCTTCGACGGAGTAGACGCTGCGCTGCCCGTGCTTGGCCATGCGCTAGCTGTACGGCCTCCTGGGAACGCCAGCTATGCGATGGACAGCACGGTGAGGACAGGCGAGCAAAACAGCAGCCCCACCGCCGACCATGGCGGCGGTGAGCTCCTGCTCCAAAGGGGAAACTCGCTAGGGGGCTAACGGGGCGGGGAGGAGGGTTGGAGGTGGTGTAGCAGCTCACCACCAGTGCGTTGGTGGTGACGGCGAGGCCGGGGAGGGTCTCACGGTGAAGCAATTGCACGACGAAGCTCGTCGGCCGGAGTTGGGGAAGATGAAGCTAGCGACGCGTGCAGAGGCCTTCGTCTTCAATTGAGTGCAAAGCTCGACGTAGGGGACGACGACGGAGAATATGGACACCATGGCGAGGCTTCTCGTTGGCGTTGGTCGCGTGTTCTCGGCGGCGTGATCCACGGCGGTTCTCGGGTGGCGCCAAAACCGAACGAGAGAGAGGAGGAGAGGGAGCCAGCGGAGGGGGAAATGACGGGCGGCTTCGAGGCGGGTCTCCACGGCACGAGGTGAGGGCACGGGGAGGCCTGGAAGCCCCTGGACGTCGAGGTGGCGTCCACCGCGTGCTCGGCCTCCAGCGAGCTGCTTTGGGGCCAGGGGAGGTAGACGACAGGGGAGCCCGGGTGGGCTGGGCCAGGCCAGAAGAGGTGGGCTTCGCCTAGGCGCCAGGTAAGTTTTCTGTTTCTTTTTCTTATTTCTTTTCTGTCTTTTGTTTAGGTTCTGCTAATTAAATAGAAAGACATTTTAAAAAATCAAAGAACTTTTTATATGGCCTCATATTTATATAGACTGGCCACTTATAAAGTTTGGCACTTTTTAAAATTCAAAAAAAAATTGAATCTTAAATCAAAAAGGGGTTTTTGAATTAATCCAAGGTCATGTTTGAATATTTGAAAAATCGATGAGCATGGGATGAGTCCCACATGACTTGATATGTGATCACACTCATTTATAAGACTTTTCAAAAATCAAACATGAATTTTTGGAGAAGATTTTTATCTGGCCATTTGAATTAATTCACCTGGGGGGGGGTTCCTTCTCCTATTTGAGTTTGATTTTGATTTCAAATGACTTCTTTTGAAATTTTTAACATGATGCAAGGTGACTTTGATCCTAGCACATTACCTAACAGAGGGTTCTGACAACTCGCCCCCACTCAACAGAATCTCGTCCCGAGATTCAGAAGTCTGCGGGAGGAAGGAGGGGTACTCGGCACTGAGACGGTCTTCTCTTTCCCACGTGGCTTCTCTCTCAGAGTGGTGTGACCATTGCACTTTCAGAAACTTAATCTTCTGACGACGAGTGACACGCTCTGCGGAATCAAGAATACGAACGGGGTACTCTCGATAAGAAAGGTCATCTTGGAGATCAAGCGTTTCATGGTCGACTTCGCGGATGGGGTCCTTGAAGCAACGCATGAGTTGGGACACATGGAATATATCATGTACTCGGGAAAGGTGCGGGGGTAATTCAAGTTGGTAGGAAACTTCTCCACATTTAGCAAGAATGCGGAAAGGTCCGATGTAACGTGGGGCCAACTTTCCTTTGATACCGAAACGTTTGGTTCCCTTCAAAGGAGTAACCCGAAGGTAAGCCTTCTCATCCAGATTGTAGCTCTCTTTCCTATGATGACGATCATAGTAGCTTTTCTGACGAGACTGGGCTGCTTTCAATTGATCACGAACAATGCGAACTTGCTCTTCTGCTTCCTTGATCATATCCGGTCCAAAGAATTGTCTTTCACCGGTTTCTGACCAGTTTAGGGGTGTTCGACATCGTCGTCCATATAGGAGTTCAAAAGGAGCCATGTTCAGACTAGATTGAAAACTATTGTTATAAGCAAATTCGGCAAATGGAAGAGACTTCTCTCAATTCTTTCCGAATGAGATAACACAAGCTCTGAGCATGTCTTCAAGAATTTGGTTAACCCTTTCGACTTGACCGCTAGAATGAGGATGGAAAGTTGTACTAAAGGAGAGATGAGTTCCCATAGCATTCTGAAACCTTCCCCTAAATCTAGAGGTCAAAAGGCTACCGCGATCAAAATTGATTTCCAAAGGAACACCGTGAAGGGATACAATTCTAGAGACGTACAAGTCCGCTAACTGGCTAGCAGTTATAGACTCGCGAACTGGAAGAAAGTGAGCAACTTTGGAAAGCCTATCTACCACAACGAAGATGGCATCATTTCCTTTCTGGGTTTTTGGAAAGCCAGTGATGAAATATATAGTGACTTTGTTCCATTTCCACTCTAGAATAGGCAAAGGTTGAAGTGTGCCAGCAGGTCTTTGATGTTCTGCCTTAATGCGACGACAAACATCACATTCGGCAACAAATCGAGCAATGTCTCTCTTCATCCTAGTCCACCAAATTCTCTGGTGTAGATCTCGGTACATTTTTGTGCTACCGGGATGAATCGAGAGGGGTGTATCATGGGCTTCTTTGAGGATGATTTGCCTTAGATCTCTATTCTTAGGTACTACTAAACGATTTCCAAAGAATACCGTTCCTTTACTATCTGTGGAGAAACATTTAGCAACTCCGCTAGCAATGTTCTCCTTGATCCGGCGAACACCTCGTGCACGCCTTTGGGCAACTATGATTTGATCCTCAAGAGTTGGTCTCGCCACCAAGGTAGAAAGATAGCCATGAGGAACAATCTCAAGATTGAGTTTGCAAAATTCCTCATGAAGAAGGGGTTGATACTGTTGTAACATGAGGTTGTTACAATACGACTTACGACTTAGTGCATCAGCCATGACATTGGCTTTGCCTGGGGTGTAAGAAATTCCTACATCGTAATCTTTTATCAACTCAATCCAGCGTCTTTGCCTGATATTAAGATCTGGCTGGGTGGAAATGTATTTGAGGCTTTGGTGGTCGGAATAGATCTCACAACGATTACCAAGGAGGTAATGTCGCCAAGTTGTTAGGGCATGAACTACGGCAGCGGGTTCAAGGTCATGGGTAGGATAGTTATCTTCATGTGGCCGCAAATGGCGTGAAGCATAAGCTACGACATGTCTATCTTGCAGACTTATGCATCCTAACCCTTGCCGTGATGCGTCACAAAAGATCTCGAAATCCTTTTTGGTGTCTCGAGGCGCAAGTACGGGTGCAGAAGTCAATCTTCTTTTTAGCTCTTGAAAGATTTCCTCGCACTTGGGAGTCCATAGGAATTTCTTATCTTTCTTGAGGAGTTTAGTTAGAGGCTTTGCAACTTTAGAAAAGTTCTCGACGAAGCGACGGAAATAGCTGGCTAGGCCAAGAAAACTCTATAACTTGCTTAACCGATTCAGGTGGAGTCCAGTCAAGGACGGCCTGAACTCTCTCGGGATTCGCAGCAATTCCTTTTGCAGAAATCACGTGGCCTAAGTAGGTCACTTCTGGTAGCCAAAATTCACACTTGGAGAATTTAGCATACAGGCGATGCTCTCTAAGTTTCATCAATACCAGCCTTAGATGTTCGGCATGTTCTTCTTCGTTCTTCGAGTAGATGAGAATGTCATCGAGATAAACTACAACAAATTTATCTAAGTACTCCATGAAGATCGAATTCATCATGCGCGAGAAAGTGGCGGGGGCATTGGTTAAACCAAAGGACATGACGGTGTACTCGTAAAGACCATATCGAGTAGTGAAAGCCGTTTTGGGAATGTCCTCGTTTCGGATTTTGATTTGATGATAACCCAATCTCAAATCCATCTTGGAGAAGACAGAGGATCCAGCAAGTTGATCATAAAGATCATTGATCCTGGGCAATGGGTACTTGTTCTTTGTCGTCGCTAAATTTAGCGGGCGATAGTCTACGCACATTCTTTCTGTTCCATCTTTCTTCATTACGAACAGAATGGGGCAACCCCATGGCGATGAGCTAGGGTGGATGAAGCCTTTTGCCAACAAAGCTTCAAGTTGGATTTTAAGCTCAGCTAACTCACGTGGGGCCATTTTGTATGGGCGTCTGGAAATTGGTGCGGTTCCTGGGGAAAGATCTACAATGAACTCTACACATCTGTCGGGTGGCATGATTTAAGGGGTTGGGTTACTGGATAGCTTCCTAGAGGATGACCAAGGTTTACTAGGGGCTACAACATATATGTCAGAGTAGCAAAGTACCCCAACACAATGGTTAGTGTGGTTCTTTGGGATAGAAGACATCTAAAGGGGGAGGAAGAGCTGCAAAGGAATCACTATAGGTTTCTAGAACAAAACCTACATCAAACACTATGGAACTGTCGGGAATGCCACCTAAGAATTCTTCTGGAAAGACAACCGAAAGGGGGAGAAGGATTTTTGCAAATGCACCAGATTATGAAGAAACCTGGAATGACTCGGACAGCATAACGGCTGTAATTGTAAGAAATGTCTTTTCTTGCAATGTAGAAACAGCACTTACATACGATGTAAGAAATCAGGAAGCACAACAACTCTAACAAACCAATCACAACTTTCCTACGTCTACAAGGAAGCAAACAACGAGATGTTATAGTAAGACATAGATGAGCCTAGCCCTATCTTCCCGTAGAACAAGATGAGGGTGACTCAGAACTCAGAACGATGAGGGTAAGGAGAAAAAAAAAGCCTTACGTTGTTCCCTTATATACCCAGTGTAACTATATAACTATAGAAGGCTAGACTTGACTTCGGCCAAGGCTGATAATCCTACAGTCAGTCATGCTCTGATACCAAGTCTGTCGGGACCCGGAGTTAGCATATGCAAGACTCGCTACAACACAATCATATGGAGAGCCGAGAACCGTACCCACTTGTCTAAGAAGACAAGGCCAAGCACAGAACGTTCCCGGAAAGCATCGAACGTGAGGGGCATCCCATTCAGGCCGGATGATCAACTGAGATGGGTCCTCATCGTCCGCACACAAGTCTAAATGATATGGGTGGTGAACTCCCATACTCATAGACAAGTCGCCTCAACCATACTATCGATTGTATCATAACCCTTACATAGACTTACTCCATCCCGATCACTTAGTCGGGGTCTAGGGCCTGCTCGATCATACATCAAAGTGTGCACGTGACGGAGTCACGAACAATCGCATCGCGATGCCCCAAGCTGCGCACATCTAAGGGCCACTTGGTGTATAAAAGACCGCCATCCAGATCACAACTAAGGTCTCGAAAACCCATACTAAGACATGCATATTATAATCATACAAGCAGCACACATGTCTAGTATGAACAGCAGGTATCATTGCAATTCTCTACAAAGTTTACATCTTTATTGATAACTCTTACAGAGGGCACACAGAGATCACAAGTCTGTGATCCAACATTACATCAAACATGCGGAAGCAAAGTAGGTCTGAGTACAGACAAGTTTAAAAAATGGCTTAGAGAAGCCTTATCTACAAACAAGCCCTTCCACGAGGGAACCAGTCGTCTGACTGGGACTACACTAGCTTGGTCTTCAGTCATCGAGCTCGATGAATAATCCACCTTCGGGGTCAGTGGGTTCATCTTAAACATAGAATAAGCAAACGTGAGTACAAAGTCGTACTCAGCAAGACTTACATAGGAGCTATACTACTCATGCACATGTATCAAGGTAAAGGGAGGTGGGGTTCAATTGCAGAAGTGCCAGCTTTGACTTGGCTAGTCCTGAACTACGAGTACCAGACTTGAGGTAAGAAGCGTACACGAGTCCACTACATCTCTTCAACCAATTACACCACTATGGTGCCTTCCTCGACTTCCCCATGAGAAAGCACGCCATAGCACTCACGCTTATCTTGGTAAGTTTTATAAGTATCCAGTTCAAGTTGTCTAATAATCAAGCTAAGCTTTCCAAGCAGTCCTGAACCGCAGACGCGGCTATTCGAATAGTTTTGTTAACCCTGTAGGGGTGTACCGCTACACACACGTGTCATCAGTTACCTCCTTTTGCGTGTCACCGTTCAAGAGATGACAGCGAGGATGCCACCACAACTGTTACCTCATAGCCGATCTAGTCCAAGAAAGCCGCCTACCTGGGTTGGATACCACTATCGTGAACCCGGCCGGTTTACCGAAGTGGACCCAGGTTATGTGTGCGTGGTGCATAAGCCGGTCTCGGCTGAGCCGTTCTCTCACTTAGCAGCCAGGCCACAAACCTACCAGAACTCCGAACTACTGCGACATCTGGACATCGAAAGGGATGAGTTAGTAGGTTGAGAGGGGTCAGTGAGCCCAATGTGTGGTTGTACTCTTCATCTTGGATCACCACACAAGAACTCGGACTTAGGGCGGTGTTCAACAAGACAACCCACTGTGTACTCCTACACAGCCTCTCATCGTTCACCTTGTATTAGGGTTGATTCACCAACACATTTCCACCATCATCAACATGATCACTACCATCCTGACTCACCTAAAAGTATCAACATTGTATCACTCTAAGCATGCAATAAGCAGTAACAATATCACGGGCCACATGATATCAACCAACTCCTACATTTGCTAGGATTGTGGTTTGCTTACTACTGTGACAAATGATAGGTCATGCAAAGGAATGGGTTCATCTATGCGGTAGAAACGTAGCATGGTAATCATCCTATACAATGCATAAGCGAGACATGAGAGTGAAGTGGGATTTTATCGACATGATCAATGGGGGTTTGCTTGCCTTGCTGACGAGGTTCAGTCTCGGAATCTTCAACGAAGGGGGCTGCCTCCTGTTCCGGTTCCACTTCTACTCGACAAAAAACAAACAAGGAAGCAATATAAATACAATGCACAATCACATGGTTGAAGGTTGAAACTTGATGCATATGTTTCTGATGTGTGAGGCAATTCCATTTAAATGGAGTATATTGCAAAAGAATTGCAAATTCAAACTCCAATTTGAATTCAAATGAATTCCATATGCATTGTTCTCACTGTTCCCCCATTTTAAAATGGTCAAACATGAAAAAAAAGTGCATATTCAGAATCCTTGCATTTTTCTGATAATTTTAGATATATTATTTGCTATATTTGGAGTTAGGATGAATTAATTATGAATTTCCAAAGTTTAATTCATTTTCTGGAATTTCTCTGATTTCTTTTTATTCTGGAAAAGTCTTTATTGCGTCACTGTTGCGTCAAGTTGACGTGGGGGTGTCTGACCAGTGGGGTCGGCCTGTCAGCCTCTGGGTTAACTAACCCGTTTAGTTAAATCTAACCAGGGGATTAAGGGGGGGGGGGGCCAGGTGTAAGGCCCGATATGCGGTACTGTTCCAGATCTAGGTGTTTCCACCGAGATCCGGGGACGATGCACATATCGGTCCCACCGCGACATATGACAAAGCCATATGCCCCGGATTTCCAACATGATATCACAACATTACAGATACAAGGATACAACATCTCATACAATCGGCATACAACTGACTTAAATACAATATAACAGCGGAAGATACATGTCTAAGTACAGACTACAATCAAATGCCTAGTGGCAAAGAGAAAAACATCGATCCCATAACCACACGGGTCCAGGCCCTCCGCCGGGATCCGCCTAACTAGTCGACGTCGAGTCTCCACGTGAAACGTCGATCACCGTACCTGTTGTCGATCAAGAACCCTGAAAAGAGTTTGGGGGTAGTATCATGAGTACAGAGGTACTCAGCATCCAACTGTAGTGGTCATCTGACCCAGCAAGGACTTCATCACTCGTCATTCTAGGACAACTAGTAGTTTACGGTAAGGAAGGGGTAAGTGGTGAAGTTGCTGCCGCACTAGCATTTATGAAGTGGCTAACGATCTAGAGAGTAAGATGAGAAGCCAAGCATTCGATGAGGAATCGCCTCCAACAAGTCTTGCTATCAACTACTTACGCAATCATAACACCTATCCTATCCTTGTCCTCCTCTTCGCATCCCGACGAAGAAGAAGCAGTCAAGGCACACACACGTTGATCAAGTTAGATTAAGATTATCTCAGTTGTTGTTGTCTATGAACAAGGAGTAGGTCTCAAGTCGTCCATAACCGTGGACACGGGTTCTCGAAAAGATTTAACCCTGCAGGGGTGTACCAACTGCCCATTACGAGGCTCCGCACGCACGTCCATCTCTCTCAGTTGCTACCCATCACAGGAAACCATTTTATGATTTAGTTCCAAGAGATCCGAAACGACAGGTCCCTCTAACTAACAACGAACAAATCCGGGTGGCCCCCGGTGAGTCGACACCCAACTCAAAAGCCGGCCGCGCTCTCGAATCGGTCTCTCCGTCTGTCTCGGGTTTGGATAGCCGGTTAATCACACATGGGAAACCGGGTCCTCAGCCGAACAAAGTGGGCCAGCAAGGGAACTATGTCCTCACTGGTCCGAGTTGGTTGGAAAAATACTGGCGGCCGACCAGCACACACACGGTTTCAAATGGTAAATCAGCTTGGGCCACCACTGGAAATGTTTGAAGCTAGGTAGGTAAGAAAAGGGGACCCCATAAAATCCCACACGCGGTTAGGCACGCTCAGTCTTAAAACCAATACCCGGAACTCGGGTCCTAAGTGACTCGAATGGAACAAAGCGTCGGGGCGGGATAGCCTAGACCTTCCATCCTTCATCGAATATAGTCAACATTATAATAATCATATCATCAACAACAATAAATAATAATGATGTGATATCCCAAACCAAGGAGTAACAGAGTAACATCGTAGCATCCTAAGCATGCATACTAAGCAGGGGCTGAGCAACGAGCAATAGTAACATAGCAGTACATGGTTTGCTGGGAGGGGACATGGCTGTATCGGTTTGAGAGAGGTTGTAAACATGTGGTAGGATCAAACATCGAACCTAACCTAGACTAGCGTGCAAACCGCTGGTTGAAATAGAATGGATGATAAGTAATGCATAGTCCTTGCCTGTTGATAAGTCGGGTTCCGAAGGTGTAGTTGATCGCAAGCTCGCATCGTCTCCGAGAGGTACCCGCGGAAGCACACAAGAGGGTAAACACTGGAAAGCAATCAACGAGCAAGCATCTATTACTACGAAGCAAACACGAGCAAGCATCAACAAGGAGGCAACACGATACATCGCACCTACCATCGAGAGCGGTTACTAACAGGTTAAGTGGAGTACTCGTCACACACGACGATACCGCCCATTTACGGTGGTTCAAGTTGTTTAGCTACAGGTGATCAACAAAGGTTGTTAACATGGCATCGTGACGTTACAGACTTAGAGAAAAACAGAGGTGGCTGTCAAAAACAGCAGCATATACATAAAAGACTTAGCAGAAATTTCGAGGGTCTCGGGAAAAAAAATAGACCTCTTGGGCCGAGGCCCATCTGGCCGAGGAGGCTGGCAGGCCGGCTGGGCTGCGCTGTTGGGTCGTGGCTCGGTGGGCCGCTGGTGGGCGCCGGCCCACCTGGCGCCGGTTGGAGGCCGGATCGGGGCCGTCCCCGTCGAGCAGTGAGGCGGCGGCGGCTGTACGGTGGCTCGTCGGCCACCGACGGCGAGGAAGCAGCGGGGCCGCGGGGCCGAGAGGCGGATCGTGGCGAGGCGGATCGGGGCCGCGCGGAGGAGGCCGGAGGGAGCTCGCGCCAGGGCGGCTCGCGGGCGAGCTCGGGCTTGGCTCATGGCGCGGCTTGGAGCTCGGGGCGGCGCCGGCGACCTGCAGGAGAGGGGAGGCGGTGAGGAAAGGAAGGAAGAGAGGGAGGAAGAGAGGGTGCGGCACAGAGGAGAGAAGGGAGGGCGCCGGCGGCGAGCTCGCCGGGGTGGCGGCCGGCGGATCGGTTGGTGCGGCGGGCACGGGTTCCATGGGCAGGAGGGAGAGGAGAGAGAAAGGGCAGGGTTGGTGGGGAGCTTCCTGGCCGTCAGATCGCAAGATCTGACGGTCCAGCTCCATTGGGCAGATCTGACCTATGGTTTGGACGAAAAAATGGGGTATTTCGGGCAGATCTGGAAAATCAGAGGGGGGTGGCTGCAAATTTTGGCTAGTGAAACCCTAGAAAAGGGGTGGGAGTGTGGTGGTCTTTATATAGCCCAGGTGGCTGGCAGTATGCAAAAACATCCCCGGTTTTTCTCTCTCGCGCGCGGTGCTCACGTTTCTGACCGCCGGGGGTCTGCAGTACCTCCGATTCGGGTAAAACTTCGAACTGCGCGATCAACGCGTCGAGCCGGTGGCGTTCACCTCGCGCGGGAACCGTTCCGAGAAAACTTCCTGGCGTGCAATAACCCGTTTAATTATTAAACGGGGTTTTCGTTCCGTTGGTTGCGGCTGGTCTCGTGCGGCTTTCGTGACGGTGATCGGGTGAAACCCGGTGTCGCAAAGGTCGAGTGTCAGGGTGGCAAGGGTCGGTCTCCGTCCCGTACGAGATAAGAGGGGGAAAATAATCGCCGATCGATAAATCGGGGATGCAAACACAGCAAACAAATCATACAATCAAACAATTCACACCGAAAACAAATTTTTTTTAATTTTTGTGAAAACTGGGCTGTTACACCAGGGCCCACTCGCAGTGACCCAGGGTCACTTAACCCAGGTGGGGTTAAGCCCCTAATCACAGCCACGTCGACGGCTTCCGGCGGCTAAACGCCGGTGACCGACAACACGGCGGCGCTGCACGGGATCGACGTCTCCGGTCACGGTTGGAAGCGCGGCTAGGTGCAAACGAAAGCTGGGAGTGCTGCACATCGAACTGAGAACCGCAGGGTCACTGGGGGGCACCGGAACGTCGTCGGCGTCAAACCCTAGCGGCGCCGGAGCCACGGCTTCGACGGAGTAGACGCTGCGCTACCCGTGCTTGGCCATGCGCTAGCTGGACGGCCTCCTGGGAACACCAGCTATGCGATGGACAGCACGGCAAGGACAGGCGAGCAAAAGAGCAGCCCCACCGGCGACCATGGCGGCGGTGAGCTCCTGCTCCAAATGGGAAACTCGCTAGGGGGCTAACGGGGCGAGGAGGAGGGTTGGAGGTGGTGTAGAAGCTCACCAGGAGTGCGTTGGTGGTGACGGCGAGGCCGGGGAGGGTCTCACGGCGAAGCAATTGCACGACGAAGCTCGTCGGCCGGAGTTGGGGAAGATGAAGCTAGCGACGCGTGCAGAGGCCTTCGTCTTCAATTGAGTGCACAGCTCGACGTAGGGGACGACGACGGAGAAGATGGACACCACGGCGAGGCTTCTCGTTGGCGTTGGCCGCGTGTTCTCGACGGCGTGATCCACAGCGGTTCTCGGGTGGCGCCAAAACCGAACGAGAGAGAGGAGGAGAGGGAGCCAGCGGAGGGGGAAATGACGGGAGGCTTCGAGGCGGGTCTCCACGGCACGAGGTGAGTGCACGGGGAGGCCTGGAAGCCCCTGGACGTCGAGGTGGCGTCCACGGCGTGCTCGGCCTCCAGCGAGCTGCTTTGGGGCCAGGGGAGGTAGACGACAGGGGACCCCGGGTGGGCTGGGCCAGGCCAGAAGAGGTGGGCTTCGCCTAGGCGCCAGGTAAGTTTTCTGTTTCTTTTTCTTATTTCTTTTCTGTCTTTTGTTTTGGTTCTGCTAATTAAATAGCAAACCATTTTCAAAAATGCTAGAACTTTTTATATGGCCTCATATTAATATAGACTGGCCACTTATAAAGTTTGGCACTTTTTAAAATTCAAAAAAAAATTGAATCTTAAATCAAAAAGGGATTTTTGAATTAATCCACTGTCCTGTTTGAATATTTGAAAAATCCATGAGCATGGGGTGGGTCCCACATCACTTGATATGTGAACACACTCATTTATAAGACTTTTCAAAAATCAAACATGAATTTTTGGAGAAGATTTTTATCTGGCCATTTGAATTAATTCACCTGGGGGGGTTCCTTCTCCCATTTGAGTTTGATTTTGATTTCAAATGACTTCTTTTGAAATTTTTAACATGATGCAAGGTGACTTTGATCCTAGCACATTACCTAACAGAGGGTTCTGACATGTTGGCCACAGGAGTTAAGGCCAGAGGACGCGCGGCCTGCCCAGAATGAGAATGGGATCCGCGGTCCGGGACCTGGGGTAGAACTCCTGCGACACGACTCAATCAATGGGGAAGCACCAAAACGCCGGGTGGAATCAGGAGAACGTGATCCTAATGTCAGAGTTTGTAAAACTTACCAGCAGGGATAAGAGAGCAGATTCCCAGAGCATAGGTAAGGAGAAAAGGATCCTAATACCATAGATATCACACGTAGTGACATCGATGTGGGCCCGTAAGACAAACATTAAGTTAGCAAAATATTTTTTCAAAGTCTAAACTCAACTTCGACCAGGTAGTGGTTGGGTGGCTTCCTACAGGCAGTCGGCTCTGATACCAACTTGTGACGCCCCCAAAATCAATCCGTGTACAGTAATCATACACGCAGGGTACACAGCTGAGATTAGGGTGCCACGGTGAGAATAACACAGGACAACACTAAACAAAAAAGGATAAACCAATATGTTACAATAAAGAGGGGTTGCGCGGACCCGAATACATAAGTTATACAAGCCATAATATCTGAGTACAGACATAGTTAGTCAAGTCTTGCCTTAAGAAGGCTAGCACAAATAACATCAGAGATACAGATCGAAAAGGCAAGGAATCCTACCTGGGAGCCTCCGAAACTACTCCTGGTCCTGGTCAGCGGGGGTCTCGACGTAGTAGTATCCGCCTCCGGGGTACTCCTTCTCCTGGGCTCCAACGTCGACTGCAGCGGCCGATCAGGAAAAACATAAAGGGGGAAATAAAGCAAAGGTGAGTATCTAGCATACCCGCGAGTCTTAAGTCCGCTACTAAGCAATATGCATTGTATCAAATGGAAAGGGGAGGTTGTATATAGTGGACTGCAAGGTAGAAATCAGAAAAGGGTAAGAAGCTAGGCCTATCAAAGACTAGCATCTTCCGACGATGTCTTGCAGCATGAGAAGAGAAACAGTCAACAGTTCATATAAAGCATAAAGTAACAATGAAGCAGAAGTTGCTGCAACATTGTATAATAGTAAGTTTTAAGGATTAATAATAATAATGCCTCCGAGTTCCCTTCCTCGACTCCCTGCGAGGAAGAAGACCCGGAACCATACAGTTTAATAGTAATAGTTTCTAGTGGTAAGATCCAACTTCATCATAAAGCGTCCTGTTACCGTGGACACGGCTATTCGAATAGATTAAACTCCCTGCAGGGGTGCACTACTGTTCAGCCTGCACGCTCAGATCTCCAGGGTGGCGTGAACCTTGTTAGGGAACGCCCCACCGAGGCTAATTGACACGACGCAGCCCATCCTAGGCTCAACAGAGAGGCCATCCGCCGGACTATATCCTATGCACCAAGGGGTCTAGGACCCTCACCCTTGCACGCTCCTGCACGGTGCGTGGCTGGCCGGTGAAGCGAAAGCAAATCCAAAAACACACCATCCGGACGAAGAAGACACCACTTCATGGCGCAGGCCGCGGTACTGCTGACGTCTGAAGAGCTTTTGGACAAACTACGACGCAGGGGAGCCCATAACTCCTTATACCACGTGAAGGTAGTGCATACAGACCAACGGGCCTCTCAAGTCATCCGCCGAACCATTTAGCATTTTAATTAACCGGCGTGACAACCGTTATCGTTGCCTCGACTTAACCGACCCGCGGTCAACGACAGCAATCAGGACCACCAGTACATCGGTGCCTGCCCTGTCGTCCCACCAAGTCACTGCAGTTACCAACAAGGTGAACTGTCTCCTTACCTTGTCTCGCGTGTGCTCTTGGTAGAGCTCGACTTTCGTGGTTTGGTAACTCTCGCGAGATACGAGCAGGGGCCAAGCACACCAGTAACGTCGGTCGTACCCTCCCTGTCGTTCCCGTCGCAATACCGCTCGCGGGCACCGTTGGGTCGCCCGACTTCTTACCTTAAGGAGAACCGTGCTTAGGTACCTAGAGCGGCTATACAGAGTCCTCAACGAGTGGAGTACAAGGATTACTCCTTGATGGCTCACACTTGAAGGTGGCTCGGCAGAGCCGAGCTAGGGGGCCTTAGGCGGTATCTGCATTGTACCGTACCTGTGCAGTTGAATATATTGTACCCGTGTTCACTCCCCTGAGTGGCCACGGCCCGCTATCTAGTCCTAGCTAACAATGCGCAGGGCTCACTGCTGAATATAATACATAATTAAAGTAGGCAGCATAGGATAAGGGAAGGTACATCAAGGGGCGACAAAAGCAGGCTATGCAATTGAAGAGGATTGTAATCGTAGCAGCAGCAGTAACAATGCCTAGTGCAAGAAAGTACGGAAAAGGTAGGCGATATCTGGGGAAGAGAATGGCTCTGCTTGCCTGGTAGCTCGACGGTAGGGGCAGGGTCATCAACGAAGTAGTCGTACCCGGCAGCAGTGTAGTCGGCGGTAGCAGCGGGGTCTACCGGAGAATAAAAGGGGGGAGAAACAGTAAATACAAAGCAATCATAGCAAACAGATGAATGGCATGACGTAAGCAATGTTAACGGTGTTCTAAGGCAGTGCAATGCACGTTGCTCAGAGCGGGAATTCATCCGGGGATGAAATACCGGCTCCGGGTGATTACCGGACAGGGTGTCCGGAGGGGGAAGGGTTCATACCGGAGGTGTCGTGGACATCCGACAAACATGCGGATGGTGTAACCGTGCTAGTTGAAACAATCCGAACAACTTTCGTGTTCTGAATAAATTCATCCGGATACTTTAATAGTACCGGACAAATCATCGGACAGACGGTCCAGAGGGGGACGGTTCGATGTTCGGTATGTTAGAGGGGGGTGGTAGACCAACTGTTAGCGTATACGTATTCGTTATATTTTTCTGATCAATTTTGATGTATAAAGTTTTTGAATCTGACTTACGGTTTAAAAGATATTTAAATTCAAAGTTTTAATCCATTTTAAATCATTTTCTAAATTTAATTTATTACTTAAATTCAACATTATCCAGAATAGGGGTTTAACCAGTCAAACCTGACCAGTGGGACCCACTGGTCAGCCTCACATGCTAATCAAACATTCTAATTAAATCTAATTACTAGTGGGGCCCAGGTGTAAGCCTAACAGTACTAACTAACAGTTATTTAAACTAACTCATGCCTAGGGCCCACCTGTCATTGAGTGGGGGTAAACTAACAGTTTTTAATTTTTTTATAACTCAGATTAATTAGCGAGGGACTGGCCCACATGTCATACACAGAGTTAACTAACAGGGGTTATTTCTTTTTTTTTTCTTAACGGCGATTAGTGGCTAATTAAGCCAGAGGGTCCACACGCCAGTGGGTGAACCCACTGGGTTTGTCCCGTGCCTGGCCACGCCGACGACCGGAGCACGGTGGCGCCGTCCGGGAGGGCACTCCGGCGACTAATTTGAGCGGCGCTGGGTGGAATCGAACGAGGCGGAGAGCGCGCATCGTGGGGAGGCCATGGAAGGCCGTGAGGTGGCCGGAGACAGGGGCAACGGCGAGCGAGGGCGGCGGCCGGAGCGTGAGCTCGCGGGCATGGAGGTACGGGCATGGGGAGGAGAGGGGAAAAGGTCAGGGGGAGACCGCGCGCTCACCGGGAGGGAGCTGGAGCAGGAGGAATAGCTGGGGAAGGCCGGAGTTGAGCTTCAAGGCGCCAATGGCGCGACGGCCGTGGTGGAGGGAATCCGCCCGATTCGCGGCCTCCGGCGTGCCCCCACCCGAATTGAAGCCGGGGGAAGATGTAGACGATGACGAAGGGCGGCTTGGACACGTCAGTTGGGACGAGGAGGTGCAGTGGCCGCACAAGCTCACGGGCGGGCGTCCATGGCGGTTCTGGTCTGGCGCAAGGAGGAAGAAAATGTGGTAGGGGAGGGGGGAAGATCTTTTGCTGGCGTCCAGGGTGTCCTCGGGAAAGGTCTTATCCCTCCCAGGTCCCTGTAACGACCGAGGGGGTCGAGCAGGCGCGGCTGCGACGGAGCAGTCGCCATGGCCTCAGTCGCATTCCCTGTAGCGAGAGGTTGGAGACGAGCGGGAGGGACGAGCCGGGATGGGCCGGGAAGGAGGTGGGCCTCGCCCCATGGCGAGAGATAAACTCCTTTGCTTTTTTTTTGTTTCCATTCTTTTATTTCTTTACTGTTTTAATTTATTTTGCTTTGAAATGATTTCTGACACATGTGAAACCTGTGGGTATATTTGTGTTGCATATATTAGAGGTGCCACAAAAAGTTTTGACCTTTTATAAATTCCTTAAGTATTTGTTTTAATTTTTCCATTGATAAAAGTGGACTTTAGGCTACTGTTTTTATTTGTTGGATTTATTTTATTGCTAAATAAATTCCCAAAACTATATGGATGTGATCCACTGACTTTTAGGCATTTTACAAAATTGCTTTCACAATTTTTGGACCAAGTTTTATTTCCACTCATTTTTAATATTCATCAAAAGGCAATTTGAGTTTGTTTGGAATCAAAGATGAATAAGGCATGATCAAGGTGATTAGAGACTTGCTAATCACAGAGGTTTAATCATTAACAAAAGTTTTACTGATGCCTGACACTGAGGGTGTTACACTACAACTAAACAGAACAACAGTTAAGAAAAGAAAAAGAACAGCTCACAGCTAAAAGAATAAGCATGCAAATCCTATGAGGAGTTCTAGTTCAAACGGAGCGTGAATCTCTCCCACACAAAAGAGTAAGTTGGGGTCTAACTTGTTACTACAGCAAACAAAGCAAAAGAAAACTAAAAACAAAACCTAAGAGCGAGACGCTCCAAGAAAAGCACATAACGCATGAAGTGATAAAAATATAGTGCAACGAGAGACGAACTGATAATTGCTGATGAAGAAGGGGATGCACGGGGGCATCCCCAAGCTTAGACGCTTGAGTATCCTTGAATATTTATTGGGGGTGCACATGGGCATCCCCAAGCTTGAGCGTTTGACCCTCCTGAATCTTCTTTCATCATCCTCCATCGCGCACTTGAAAACTCCCTTCATACATAACTCATTGTAGGCTGATTAGAGAGGTTAGTACCCTAATAAAATAATTTTTTCTCGACTGGAAATAAAGATAAACTTGAAGAGCTACTGTTTCCCAAGATTTCCAATAAGTTTTTGCAAAGAAAAATCAAGCTTAAGGTTTGCAAAAGTGAAGAGAGACAAAACGTGGCAGAATCTATGAAAAACAGAACAGCAGATAGAAACGAATTTTTTAGGGGTACTTCTGCAACTCAAATCAAAAAACTCAGAACATACGGAAGTTTCGTAATTGTTTAGAGAACGCTGTGTAAAACATTCAGCTCAAAAATATGAACTAGGATTTTTCTCTGATTTTTCTAGTCACGAGGACAGAATCTGTTTTCTGGACAGCATGTCACAACTTTTACTTCCCTTGCCGTATGAGGCTAAACTTGGCACAAAGCTTGAAAAGTAAAGATACAATGATGTTTCTACAGTAGTAACTATCATCAAGACCTCTAAGAACAGAACAAAAGAAAAAAATAAAAACCTAAATTCGTTGCGGGCTGCCTCCCGAAAGCGCTTCTTTAGAGCCATTAGCTAGGCTTAAAGCAGAAGATCAAAGTTCTCCAAAATCATTGGAAGGTTCACCAAGGATTTCAAAAGGGTTTTAAATAAGCTCATCCTTGTTCTTCCGAGGGAAGAGGTACGTACCTTTTGCCTTACCACGCAAACGTATTTGTCCTTTACCTATATCAATGAAGCCTTTCATGGCTCGGAGGAAGTCCCTTCCGAGCACTATGTTTCCTTTGTTGGCCTTCATGATGGCAAAGTCAATCTCTACACTCCTTTTAAGAAACATGACTTGGACATCTTTTAATCTTCCCTGGATCTCAGAAATATCACCATTAGAATGTTCATGGAAAGATGGAAATTTGTCCATGCTTGCAAGGTACAAAGAATCATAAATAAAGCTTGGCATTATAGAAACTGTAGATCCAATGTCACAAAAAGCAAGGAAGAGATAACAACCCTAATAAAAGGCTCCCAGTCATTTTCTATTTCCAAAATCTCCTCTCTAGGGGGATTTAACTTCTCTATAACAGCATATTTGCATTTACTCCAACAATCGATATTGTTCTTGGGCAAAGATTGTAGCCACTCCTTGGCTCTTCCTCTCAAAGAGAAAGGAAAAAGCTTCAGCTTCACGATGTCTCCATCCACTTCCTTGTACTTCTTCTTGTCGCAGATCTCGATAAAGTTGTTTAGGTGCAAGGCAGCATCTTCTCCTGCTCCTGAGAATTGATCTTTCATGACAAGGATAAGCAGAGCAGGTTTAATCTCATAAGAAGGTGATGAAGTGGCAGGTGGAGCAATAGGAGTGCAGATAAAGTCACTGTTGTTGTGACTAGTGAAGTCACACAACTTAGTGTTTTCATTGGAACCCATAGTAGCAGCAGGTATTTTTGGTATTTTTGATTAAGGACACAAAAGTAAAAACTGAAAGGTAAACTAAAAGGACTAAAAAGCAAAGGTAAAAGATAGTGTGCAACTCCCCTATGTTGTAGACTTGAGTCCCCGGCAATGGCGCCAGAAATTTTCTTGATGGCTTCTCGCCCCTCGTTGGTTACCCCAAGTGGAAGGTTTGAGATGCAGTGCAGCAGCAAGTTTCCCTCGGTGAAGATACCAAGGTTATCGAACCAGTAGGACTCAGGAGATACAAGTAGGTGACAACGTCGCCAGAAATTACTTCCTGACTAGGGTGTTGTCGTGGACCTGCACACAGCAACAAATAACTTTGCTCCCAACGAGTACAAAGGAGTTGTCAATTCCTCCGGCCCTGTCGTTTACAAAGGATCAACGCAAGAGATAAAAGATGCAAAGTAAAGTAAAAACTGAAAGTAAATTGAGGGTGTGAACAATAATGTGAAGATGGACCAGGGTCCCGTGATTATCACTAGTGATGTCTCTCTCCCAAAAGACGATAAAAGTGCTAGCGAGGTAAACAAATCACAGTTGGGCAATTGACAGGATTATGAAGGCACCGCAATGCTAACTATGCTGCAAAGAAAGGAAGGGCTCAAAAGCAATGGGCAGTACGCCAAGGTAAGTAGACATAAATCCATCTGCATCTACTACGAATCATCCACCTTGAGATATCTATCCAGAACATCTCGCTGGTATTAAGTTGCGAATCCCACTCAAAGTGTAAACTCAAAGCAACAGACAACTGCATTAAAAGAACTTTGCGTAAAGTAAACAATCCTTGCACCCGCAGGTACAAGCACCGTTGTTTTATCCCTGGTGGTAACAGCACATCCCCTAGTCTCATGTTTCTGTCACTCAAGCTAGACATCAAGGGGCTGAACCCACAATCGAGCATAACGCTCTCTCTTGGAGTTGCAAATAAAATACTTGGCCAAAGCAAATACCACAACGGAGAACATGCAAGAATTTACTCAAGAACAAAATATAAAAGAGAAGAACCAAATATATTGCTCATCACAATCTGAACATAGTCTCATAATCCATCAGATCCCAACAAACTCAGCATAGCAACAGCAGAAATTACATAGATGCCTCGATCATGTGAGGCAGCTCACGAGGACTCGAAAGTGGAAGCACAAAGGGGGAGAGATAGATCACATAGCTACTGGTCACGGACCCATGGTCCAAGGGAAACTACTCACGGTACATACGGGAGGCGTCCATGGCTATGGAGGGTCTCCCGGAGGGGGTAGCTTCTCCCGGCAGGGTGCCGGAGCAGCTTATCTAGGCAGCCCCGATCTAGAAACGGCGGCGGCGGCGGAATAGAGGCGAGATCGCGAAAGAGGAGTCTTTATTAGGGGTTTCCACCCCGAGGGGTAAATATAGGCGAAGGGGGCGTCGAGGGGACCCACGAGGCAGTCAGGAGGGTACCTGGCGCGGCCCAGGGTGGGGCCGCTCCACCTGCCCTCCTGTCTGCCTGGTGGTGGCCCCCCTTCCCACTCTTGGTGATTCCGGAAGCTTCTGTTGCGCTGATTTTTTTTAATATTTTTCCCGGAATTTTTGGAGCACTTTTAATGGCCGGAAAACCTGAAATACAAAAACAGCAGAAAACAGAAACTGGCAACTGGGTGCACTGAGTTAATAGGTTAGTCCAAATAGGTTCTAAAGTGTATGAAAGTTCAAGAAAAACATGGCAAAGTCACACAAAACATGCATGGAGCAAGAAGAAATTATAGATACGTTTGGGACGTATCAGCCAGAGGGGAGACTCCTTCATTGACTTTTGACAGTCTTGTCCATATCTTCTTTGCAGTATCCAGACCACTAATACGGTTGAACTAAGCCTTGTTGAGATGACCACCAATGATGCTTCGAGCTTTTGCATCAAGCTGTCAGTTCTTCTTGACAACTACAGGAGCAGTCATCGGATTTTCTTCAGGAATGACTTGATCAACAATATCCCACAGATCCTTGTCAATGGCTTCAAGATGCATCCTCATCTTGTTCTTCCAGTATGGATAGTCTGTCCCGTCAAAGATGGGGCAGTTTGAGGCAACGCTCATTGTACCTGAGGTCGACATAACTAAAACTCCAGGTGGTTAAACCGAATCACACAGAACAAGGGAGTACCTTGCTCTGATACCAATTGAAAGTGCAATATATCGACCAGAGGGGAGGTGAATGGGAGATTTTCAAATATCTCGAGGAATTTCTATTTCCTCATGACTGAGGCAATACGAAATTGAGGAAGTTGAAACCCGAGGAAGAACACATGAAGTACAAAAGCAATGACGTGAATGGAAAAACAACCTATTGCACAGCTAAGGTAAGATTGAGGCACGAACTGAGGAATCAGTACAGAGTGAACTCAGAAGGTAAAGCATCAGGATAAGTCATCAGTGCATAAACGTAACAACCGAGGTTGAAGAAATAGCACTAGGGCACTGAAGACGAAGACTTGATGAACCAGTTCGAGTTGCTGTGACAACTCTACGTCTGGTTGGAGAGGCTGAGATTGAACTCAGAAGACATAATCTTCACCTTATTCTCCTTGAACTAAAGTCCTCAGACTCCGTCAAATAACTCAGGTGAGTCTTCAAGGTAGACTCCCGAAACCTTCACAGACTCAGTCACTCCGGGAAGTCACAATTGCATCTTGACTTCCTCAGACTGAATACTTCTACACCGGCTGGAAGATCACAGTCTTCAAGAGTAAAAAGCTTCGGATCACTCGAACCGACTTCCTCAGAAATTCTCAACTACTCAGTCTGGTGGTTTTCCTCACATAGGTTCTTCAGTGTCTTCAATGAGGTGGGTTGCTCTCAAATGACAAGTGTCAGTATTTTCTCTCGGAGCAGCCAACCCAAAAATGGGGCTGGGGGTGGCTATTTATAGCCGCGGAGCAACCCCAGGTGTAAGGACATAAATGCCCATGCACGCAATTACTCTCGTGCCCTCGGATATGACCGTTGCTAGACAAGTTCTAGCCTCTCACCATGCAACACGTGGCACGGTCAAACTATTCTCTCTCTTCACAATCTTCAGAAGAATCGCACTGGCGATCTTCCGACTCCTCAACTGAAGTTAGTTACTATATAATTACCGAGCTCAGTATTCTCTTGGGGGAGTTGATACGTCCAAAATGCATCACTATTTTATATAGTAATTCTTTCCTATTCATTGATACATTTCATGTTATGATGCTATTCTTATGTTTTTTTGTCTTGTTTTACACAATTTGCAACTTTCCGATGCCGAAGCAGCAGACACAGGATTCAGCGGTAAAAAGTGGACGATGAGTTGCTGAAACAAAAGAGCTACAAATTACCTGAAAATCGACGGAGGCCATCTTCCAGAAGGGTGACGAGGACACGCAAAAGAGGAGCCAAAGGGGGGCCACAGGGTGCCCAGGCGGCCACCTGGCGCGGACCCCTCCTTGGCCGCGCCGGGAGGGCTCCTGGACCCCTAGGGCCACTTCCGGCTCCCCCTCTGGCCTATATATCACTCGTTAACCGAAAACCCTAAAAAGGGAGAAGTTTCGCGAGTTCCGCCGCCGCTCTGTGGCGGAAACCTACAGAGAAGAAAAGACATCTCCAGCGGGCAGATTCCGCCGGGGAGAGCACCTCCCGGAAGGGGAGATCATCGCCATCGTCATCACCATCGTCACGTGCATCATCGAGATCATCATCATCCCTAACACTAGCACCATCTCCATCTTCATCTCGTCTCACCTCACACGTTCAACTTGTGTTGTAATTCGTACTATCTATCCTCTCTACTCTACCAGTGTTGATTGCTACCGTGTGATGAATGTTATTGAGTTTTATTGGAGAAATATCATTGTGTCCAGATTGTTTACCACCTATTCATACCCTCTGATCATGATCTCTTTTATGTCTTGTGAGTAGTTACTTTAGTTCTTGATGACATGGGAGAAGTCTAGTTGTTAGTAGTCATATGATGTTGAAGTAATATGTATTGTTTGATATTTAAGTTGTGTTGTTATTTTCCTAGTGGTGTTGTGTGAGTCGAACACTCAAAACTTCGCCTTTCTAAGGACCTTGGGGAATGCATTGTGTATAAAGAATGATTACGGTGGGTTGCCGGAGTGAAAGAAACCTGAACCCCAGTTTGCACGCTTTTGCACAAGGGAACAATGGAACATCGATCGTATTGCTATGGTTAGGCTTTTGCCTTAATTACTATCTTGTATTTGCGGATGCTTGCAAGATGTTTAATCATAAGAGTGCACTTATCTTAGTATAGAGGGTGTACTAGCATAGATACACCCACTCAACACTTATCAGCGCAGTACATAGTACCGATGCGGAATATGGCGAAAGCACGTGACTATTTCTCCCGTGTGTCCTCAAGAACGCTTTAGCCTTTATAAGTTCAATTGCCAGGCTTATCCTTTGCTCAAAAGGATCGGGCCACTTGTTCCTCCTCGGTTCCTTTTACTTTGCTCGATTTTACCTTTTTGTTGCTTATACCAAAAACCCCTAAAAAGTTATCTTTCAGTTCCTGCAGTTACTTCTTTGCCAAAGTCACTTACCAATACCTTCTGCTCCTCGTTGGGTTCGACACTCTTATTTATCAAAAACGCTACAAACGATCCCCTACAGTTGAGGGTCAACAGGTTCCCACATATGAAAGAGAAATATCACCTCGCTTCACATTATCTCGGATAAAAGGATGATGAATCTCAATATGCTTCGTCTTGCTATGTTGAACGGGGTTGTAGGCGATCTTGATAGAACTTTCATTGTCACATAAAAGAGGCACTTCGTCACAAGTGACACTGTAATCCTTTATAGTTTGCCTCATCCATAGTAATTGTGCACAACAACTTGCGGCGGCGATGTACTCGGCTTCGATGGTTAATAGAGACACACAATTTTGCTTCTTGGAAGACCAAGTTACCAAAGACCTACCAAGGAGTTGGCATCCTCCGGAAGTAGACTTCCTCGCCACTTTGTCTCCCGCCCAATCCGAATTCGTGTACCCAACGAGGTTGGAGCTTGAGCCCTTGGGACCACAAGCCAAAGTTTGGGGTCTGAACCAAATATCGAAAGATTCTTTTGACGGCCACTACGTGGCTTTCCTTTGGTGCGGATTGAAATCTTGCACACATGCCCACACTCAACATAATATCCGGCCTAGATGCACAAATATACAACAAAGAACCAATCATATAACGATACTCCCTTTGGTCTACCTCTTTGCCGTTTTGGTCGAGGTCAAGTTGACACTTGAGGGGCATGGGGGTCTTGGCCCCCTTGAGATCATCATACTTGAACCTCTTGAGCATGTCTTGAGTGTATTTTGCTTGGTTGATTAAGGTTCCTCTTGGAAATTGCTTCATTTCAAAACCGAGGAAGAACTCCAACTCTCCCATCATAGACATCTCAAACTTGTCGGTCATTAGCTTAGCAAATTCTTCATTAAAAGATTAGTTAACCGAATCAAAGATAATATCATCAACATATAGTTGGCATATGAAAAATTCCCCACCAACCCTCTTCGTAAAAAGAGTGGGATCGACTTTCCCAATTTCAAACCCAAAATCAACTAAGAACTCGGTGACATGCTCATACCAAGCTCGTGGTGCTTGCTTAAGGCCATAGAGCGCCTTATCGAGTTTATAGACATGATTGGGGAACTTGGGGTCCTCAAACCCGGGGGGTTGCTTGACATATATCAACTCATTAATGGGACCATTAAGAAAAGCAATTTTCACATCCATTTGATATAGCTTGAAGTTATGATGAGAAGCATAAGCAAGAGTTATACGAATGGATTCAAGGCGAGCCACGGGGGCAAAAGTTTCGCCGTATTCAATACCTTTGACTTGGGAAAAACCTTGAGCCACCAACCTTGCCTTGTTTCGCACCACAATACCATGTGCATCTCGCTTGTTCTTGAATATCCACTTGGTCCCAATGACATTATGATCACCTTTAGGTCTCTCCACTAATGACCACACCTTGTTGTGCTTGAAGTTATTGAGTTCATCATGCATGGCTTCAAGCCAATCCGGGTCTTCAAGCGCCTCAATTACCTTCTGGGGTTCCACACAAGAAACAAACGCATTATGGGCACAAAAATTTCTTAATTGACTACGAGTGGTTACCCTTTCCTTAGGCTTCCAAGCACTCGATCCACCGAATGATCTTGAGATGAAAGCTTGGATGCAATCTTGGCTGCACGACGTGATATAGTTTCCTCAAGAGATTCTTGAGAATCCTCTTGAGGGTTATCTTCGGGAGCTTGAGCACCATCAAGGAATTGCTCATCACCTTGAGTTTGCCCTTGCATGAGAACTTGATCTTGGTCATCATTTGGTGCATCACCATCATTAATGACTTGATCTTGACCTTGATCTTGTTCGGTTGGGGGAGGGCCTTCATTTTTTTCTTTGTTTGCTTGTTGATCTTGTGAAGATGATGGCTCCACATGACTAGAGCATTGTCCTTCTCCTTCCACCACAAGGGGTTCCTCAATGGGTAGGATATGACCCACACTCATTCTTCTTATGGCTTGAGGAGTAATTTCATCATCTACAACCAAAAGATCACTTTGCTCCACTTGGGAGCCATTATGTTCATCAAACTCCATGTTACTAAATTCTTCAACAAGCCCGGTGGACTTGTTGTAGACTCTATACGCGTGAGAATTTGAAGCAACAAATATGCCCTCATGTGTTTTTGATTCAAACTTTGACAAATGAGCACCCTTTTTGAGAATGAAACACTTACACCCGAAGACCCAAAAATACTTGATGTTGGGCTTCTTTCCGGTGATAAACTCATATGGAGTCTTGTTCAAGATCTTCCGGAGATAAAGATGGTTGGTTGCATGGTAAGCGGTGTTGATGGCCTCCGCCCAAAAGTTGTATGGACTCTTGAACTCCACCATCATGGTTCTTGCCACATCAATGAGAGTGCGATTCTTCCTCTCCGCAACACCATTTTGTTGAGGGGTATAAGAAGCGGAATATTGATTTTTGATCCCCTCATCACCAAGAAATTCATCCAAGGTGTAATTCTTGAAATCGGTGTCGTTGTCACTCCTAATAGCCAATATCTTTGAATTGTGTTGACGTTGGGCTTCATTGGCAAACTCGATGACAGTTTGTTGGGTCTCACTCTTCCTCTTGAAGAAAAAAAAACATGTATATCTTGAATAGTTATCGACAATCACCAAGCAATATTATTTCCGCCAAGACTATCATATGTGGGAGGCCCAAAGAGATCCATGTGAAGGAGATCCAAAGACATCTTGGTGGTGCTGATATTCTTGACGGGATGTTTCTTCTCATGTAGCTTTACTTCAATGCAAGCCCTACAAGCACGATCTTTGGCAAAACTAACATTTGTTAGTCCAATGACATGCTCACCTTTAAGAAGTGTTTGCAAATACCTCATATTGACGTGAGCTAGACGGCGGTGCCAAAGCCATCCAACTTCAACTTTAGCCATTAGACATATGGCGGTTTTGGTGGGGACTCGTGAGAAATCCACCACATACATACCGTCCTCCACATGTCGAACAAAGGCAACTTTAAGAGTTTTGCTCCACATCACGGTGACCATGTCCACATCAAAGAAAGTACAAAGGCCCATATTGGCAAATTGACGAACGAAAGTAAATTGAAAGCACAAGTCTCGGCTAGTAAAACATTCCCGATAGTTGTATTCGTAGAAATGATTACTTTGCCATGACCCAAATACCTCTGACGTTTTTGCATCACCAAATTGGACTAGGGTGTCCCGAGATGATTGAAAGTCAATGTCCATCGAAAAGTCCTTGCTTCCGGTCATATGACTTGTAGCCCCTCTATCAAGTATCCATGAACCTCCACCGGAAGCCGCCACCTCCATGAGATCAATGCTTAGGTTTAGGGACCCATTCACGAATGGGTCCTCTTGCGTTAGTGATCCGTCCCAAACGTATCTATAATTTCTGCTTGCTCCATGCATGTTTTGTGTGATATTGCTATGTTTTATATACACTTTCATACAATTTTGATCATATTTGTACTAACCTATTAACTCAGTGCACCCCAGTGCCAGTTCCTGTTTTCTGCTATTTTTCTGTTTCAGGTTTCCCCCGTATTAAAAATGCTCCAAAAATTCCTGGAAAATACAATAACAATTCAGCGCTTTGGCAGCTTCGGGAATCACCGAGGAGGGGACAGAGGGGACCCACCCGGGCCCCAGGCGCCCTCCCGGCGCGCCGTAGGGTGGGGTCGCGCCAGGGGGCTGCCTGAACCCCTGGTGGCCCCCTTGGCTGCCCCCCTTCGCCTATTTATTCTCCGTCACAGGAAACCTTCGAGGAGAGAACCCTTTTTCGCGATCTCGCCTCTGTTCCGTCGCTGCCATGCTTCCAAGATTGGGAGCGCCAGTAGACCTCTTCCCGGCACCATGCCGGAGGGAGTATTTACCTCCGGGAGCTTCTCCTCCACCATGGACGCTTCCCGGATGATCCGTGAGTAGTCCATCTTGGACCATGGGTCCATGATCAGTAGCTATGTGATGTTCTCCTCCCCTCTTTGTTCTTCAATGGATTAGACCTTGTGAGCTTCCCTACATAATCAAGGAACACATGTAATTCTTTATGTTGTTGCTATGCTGAGTTTCCTGGGATCTTTATGAGACTATGTTCAGATTGTGATTGAGTAATGTATTTGGTTCTTATCTTTTATATTTTTGTTCTTGAGTAATTCTTGCATGTTCTTCGTTGTTGTTTATTGATTTGGCCAAGTAGTAGGTAGTGAATCCAAGAGGGAGTGTTATGCGTGATTGTGGATTCATGCCCCCTAATGACTAGCTTGAGTGACAGAAACATGAGTCTAGGGTATGTGTTGTTGCCATAAGGGGAAAACAACGGTGCTTGTAACCGCGGTTGCAAGGATTGTTTACTTTATGAAAAGTTCTTTTAATGCAGCGAGATGTTCTAGATAGATATCTCAAGGTGGATGATTAGTAGTAGATGCAGATGGTCTACTTATTTTGGCGTACCGCCCATGCTTTTGAGACTCTTCCTTTCTTTGTAGCATAGTTAGCATTGGTTTGTGCTCGTAATCCTGTCAATTGCCTAGCTGTGATTTGTTTACCTCGCATAGCAGTTTTATCGTCTTTTGGGAGAGATACATCACTAGTGAACGTCATGGGAACCCGGTCCATATTTTCATCATTGTTTACACGCTCAATTTATTTCTTGTTTTTAATTTCTAGTCGAAATTATCGCTATCTATTATCTGTTGCATTTGATCCTTTGTAAACAGCAAGGCCGGAGAGATTGACAACCTCTCTGAACTTCGTTGGTAGCAAAGTTATTTGTATTTGTGTGTAGGTCCAGGGAAGCAACTTTTGTCTTAAAAACGGTGCCATTGTTTCCTTGCCACCTACTTGTCGACCTTGGAGTCCTACTGGAGACAATCTAAACCTTCGTATATTTGCCAAGGTAAATCTAACGCTATGCTACATCTCAACCTTCCACTTGGGGTAACCAACGAAGGGCGAGAAGTATTTCCTAGCTAGCATCAAGAAAATTTCTGGCGCCGATGCCTGGGATTCCAAGGCGCAACAAAAGATTGGTCCCGTCAACCGCCAAATTTCCAGCGCCATTTCCGGGGAATCCAATCTTCAAGATAGGGGAGTTGCACACTATCTTTTACCTTTTCTTTTTAGTCTTGTTAGTTTACCTTTCAGTTTTTATCTTTGTGTCCTTTATCGAAAATCACAAAAAAATTGTTTGTCACACTTACTGCTACTATGGGTTCCACTAAAAACACCAAGTTGTGTGACTTCACTAGTCACAACAACAATGATTTTATCTGCACTCCTATTTCTACACCTGCTACTTCAGCTACCTCTTATGAAATTAAACCTGCCTTGTTGAACCTTGTTATGAGAGATCAATTCTCCGGTGTTGGAGATGATGTTGCTTTACACTTAAATAATTTTGTTGAACTTTGTGATATGCAAAAGTATAAAGAAGTAGAAGGTGATATTGTTAAGCTTAAGCTTTTCCCTTTTTCTTGGAGGGAAGGAGCTAAAATCTGGTTTCAATCCTTGCCTAGGAATAGCATAGATTCTTGGGATAAGTGCAAGGATGCTTTTATTGGGAAGTACTACCCACCTGCTAAAATTATCCAATTGAGGAGTAATATTATGTATTTTAAGCAATTGGATAATGAACACATTACCCAAGCTTGGGAACGAATGAAATCTCTTGTTAAAAAATGCCCTACACATGGTTTGACTACTTGGATGGTTATCCAGACTTTTTATGCAACTTGAACTTTACCTCGCGGAACCTGTTAGATTCGGCCGCGGGAGGAACCTTTATGTCAACATCACTTGGTCCTGCCGAAAAACTTCTAGATGAGATGATTACCAATTATTCCCAATGGCACACTGAACGAGCTCCAACAGGTAGGAAGGTAAACTCTGTCGAGGAGATTTCCTCCCTAAATGAAAAGTTTGACTTAATTATGTCTTCTACTTACCAAGCAATCTCCTATTGATCCTCATGATGTCCCTTTAAATTCTTTGGTTGCTCAAGAACAAGTAGATGTGAACTTTAACTCTAGAAACAACTTCAATAATAATTCTTATAGGGGTAATTTTGCTAGCAATCCTAGACCGTTCCCATCCAACTATGGGAACCACAACACTTATCCTGGCAACAACTCCGATAGTCAAACTTATAAGGAAGGAGATTTACCTAGCTATGAGAAACTGGTAGAGAAGGAGAAATCTACCAAGAATTATATGCACACACAGTTTGAACAAAACAAAGCCTTCTCCAGTCAATTAGGTGAGCACACTTCCATTTTGCAAAACATTAGTAAGCAACTTGAGAGCCTGAACAGTGAGATTTCTAATCTGCAGACTAGACTTACCACCACTGAAACCTATGTTTCAAACATGTCTCACACCCAATCTACTTTGATAAATCAGATGGCAGCCAAACCATAAGTTATCCCCATGGAAGAGGATAGAAAGAAGAGCCTTCCTACACACCACACTGTTGCTACTATCCAAGTTGTTGAGGGTACCCGAACTTTTAGCACCCAACACACTCCTAGTCCCATTGGACCTATTAATGGTGATGCTATTACCTCGACCATAGAAGAAGAAACTCCTATGAACAGAGAGGCTTTCAAACAAGTGAGACTAGATGACACCACTACCACCTTTGATACTAGTGACATTGATTTTTATAGTTCACCCTCTCAGAAGTTATTATCTTACTACACAAAATGTCCAGAGACACCCACACTAGCACACTAAATCTTGCCTTCACGAAGCATGTCACTAATGCTCTCATTAAATCTAGGGAGGAGAAGCTTAGAGTAGAAGCCTCCATGCCTAGGAAGCTAGAAGATGTTTGGGATCCTTTGATCAAAATTAAATTGAATAACTTCTCTTGTTATGCTTTATGTGATGTTGGAGCTAGTACCTCTGTTATGCCCAAAAAGAATGTGTGATATGTTTGAATTGAAAACTTTTGATCCCTGTTCTTTTGGTGTTCGTCTCGTTTATTATTCCATAAAGAAACCTGTGGGGAAGATTGACGATGTTCTTACCATTGTCAATGACAATTATGTTCCCGATGATTTTACTATTATGGACATAGAGTGTGAACCTTTATGTCCAATTATTTTGGGACGTCCTTTTCTTCGCACCGTTGGTGCTGTTATTGACATGAAAGAGGGGAATATTAATTTAAATTCCCTCTTAAAAAGGGGATGGAACACTTCCCTAGGAAGAAGATTAAGTTACCTTTTGAGTCCATCACACGGGATGTCTATTCTCTCTCTCTTGACAAAACTTGATCTTTTTTCTTCTTGCCTAGCTTAAAGGCGTAAAAAAAGCGCTTGTTGGGAGGCAACCCAAGATGTTTTCACTTTTGTTTTTAGTGGTCTTGATGATTGTTACTACTGTAGCAACATCATTGTATCTTTATTTTCAAGCTTTGAGCCAAGTTTAGCCTCCGATTGCAAGAAATTTCAAAAGTTGTGACATGCTGTCCAGAAAACAGATTCTGTCCTTGGACGGAAAAATTTGCCTAAAATCACCATATCATCTTTTTGATATGAATTTTTTTGACAGCGTGCTCTATACAATTGAATTTCGAGTGTCTGTTCTGAGTTTTTTGATTTGAGTTGCAGAAGTACCCCGAAAAAATTATTTACTACCTGTTGGTCTGTTTTTCATAGATTCTGCCACATTTTGCCTTTCCTTACTTTTGCAAGACTTGTGCTAGCTTTTTCTTTGCAAAAACTTTTGGCAATCTCGAGAAACAGTAGCCCTTCAAGAAAATATATTTTTTAGTAGAAGAAAATTATTTTATTAGGGGTACTAACCTCTCTAATCAGCTTACGATGAGTTATGTATGAAGGGAGTTTTCAATGTGCGAGGGAAGATGATGAAAGAAGATCCGGGAGTGTCAAACGCTCAAGCTTGGGGATGACCCCATGCATCCCCAATAAATATTCAAGGAGACTCAAGCGTCTAAGCTTGGGGATGCCCCCGTGCATCCCCTTCTCCATCAACAATCATCAGTCCGTCCTTCGTTCCACTATATTTTTATCACTTCATGCGTTATGTGCTATGCTTGGAGCCTCTCGCTCTTAGGTTTAATTTTTAGTTTTATTTAGATTTGTTTGTTGTTCATAAAAAGTTAGAACCCAACTTACTTTGTGTGGGATAGAAACACGCTCCACTTCAAACTAGAACACATCATAGGATTTTCATGCTTATCTTTCTTTGTTGTGTGTTCTTCATCTCTTCGTAGCTGCTGCCATGTTTAGCTCTTAGTTTTCATGTTTATCTTTTTCAAGAGCTTTAGTTTAGTTTGTTTCTGAACTCTCTTTATTTTTCATGTTTATCTTGTTAAGAGAGTTGGTTGTTGCACTGAGTTGTGTCTTGTCTTTAAGTAGGTAATTGAGGTTGCTATTCAATTGTAGTAGTAACTTGCAATAGTTTTGAGGTATTGTTGTGAGTAATGTTTGAACTTTTGGTGTCAAGAGCACTAGCCTATTAGTGATAGGTGTCGTATTTTGGGAAATCCGTGTTTATTTTCACAAACTACAAAAACTAGTTGAGAACTCTAGCTACTAGATGGATCACTAAGCTTTGGAGGGATCGGATATTAGAGTACACTCATGTACCATGAGTCGGGGATGCGCAAGGATAACCAAACCCCCATACACTCCTCCTCGGGGTACTTGTCTCTTTGTGAACGTCCTTATTAGATTGAGAGTTACCAATAATAAGTGCATGAGTTCTTCGGACTAATATAAGTATTGAAAGTTGACACTTCCACCTCCTCATATTTGCTAGCCTCTTCGGTGCCATGCATTGCCCTCTTCTCACTCCGAGAGTTGGCGTCCACCTCGCCGGTGCATCCAAACTCTTGGCATGAGACAGTCTATCATCATAAACCTCCTTATATCTTTCCTCAAAACAGCCACCATACCTACCTATCAAGGCACTTCCATAGCCTTTCCGAGATATATTGCCATGCAACATCCACCTCCTCATGACTTGATCTTCATGTCATACATGTTCCTGCTGCACTGGCAGAGGCATACATTTGCATACATCATGATAGCTACATCTTCTTTATGATGAGTACCTTGTAAAGTGTGAAGATCTTCTATACTTCTTGTAAAAGAGAGTGTTGCCCTTAAATGAGGAAAAGATCCCAAAGAGGACAAATTTAAAAGATCCCAAAGAGGACAAATGAGAGGTAAATAGAAAGAGCCATTGAGGCCACCGAAAAATACAAAAAAATAGAAAAAAAGAGAAAAGGGGAATAAAAAGAGAGAAGGGGGCAACACTACTATTACTTTTGAAAGATCCACACTCGTATTCCCTCTTATATCGTGTACTCCATAGAGATGATCATATATGCATATAGCTATGTGGGTACCTTCACACTATAGAACTTGGCTTGTATATTCCAATGATGAGCCTCCTCAAACGATCTCTAGGTCTTCTTGAGCGAGCAAGTTGGATGCACCCCCACTAGTTCCATTGAAGAGCTTTTCTTAGCACTTATGTGCATCTGTTGCATGCCAATCCCTACTCCTAAGATCATATCTATCATTTGGCCTTCTCTCGCCTATGATTGTCCTCATTGATGTGAGCCTTTCACACCCTTTTTGTCTTCCTCCTCCACCATATCTTTCTCTTTGCCATCCTAAGTGTCAACTCTCGTGCTTACGCTCATCCATTGCATGAGTGCTCAAAATATCGAAAGGGAGTGGATCAAATTGACTTGTATCTGGATAGTGGTCTGGGGACGAGTCAAGATAAGATTCCAAAGAAGACTAAGTGTGAAACTTTAGTAGTTTGAGTTCTCAACAAATACATATATTTTTCTCGTATTCTCATCCCCCACTTCTTGCACGCAAACACCAACTGGAGACATTCGAGTCACGGACAGCAAGAGCTCTTGCACCTTTATGTTCTTACGTTGCTTGTTTCAATGCTAATATAGACTCTTGCCGGTTATGAATTGAATTGAATAACATACCTTGATTTCTTTACTTAAAAAGTTCTTATATGGTATTTAGCATTTCACCACAGAAATCATGCTTGTTATCATTTACCTACTCGAGGACGAGCAGGAATTAAGCTTGGGGATGTTGATGCGTCCCAAACGTATCTATAATTTCTTCTTGCTCCATGCATATTTCGTGTGATATTGCTATGTTTTATATACACTTTCATACACTTTTGATTATATTTGGACTAACCTATTAACTCAGTGCACCCCAGTGCCAGTTTCTGTTTTCTGCTATTTTTCTATTTCAGGTTTCCCCCGTATTAAAAATGCTCCGAAAATTCCTAGAAAGTACAATAAAAAATCAGCACTTCAGAAGCTTCGGGAATCACCGAGGAGGGGCCAGAGGGGACCCACCAGGTCCCCAGGCGCCCTCCCGGCGAGCCCTAGGTGGGGTCGCGCCAGGGGGGCGCCTGGGCCCCTGGTGGCCCCCCTGTCTTCCCCCCTTCGCCTACTTATTCTCCTTCACGGAAAACATCCGAGGAGAAAACCCTTTTTCGCGATCTCGCCTCTGTTCCGTCGCCGCCGTGCTTCCAAGATTAGGAGCGCCAGCAGACCTCTTCCCGGCACCCTGTCGGAGGGAGGATTGACTTCCGGTAGCTTCTCCTCCACAATGGACGCTTCCCGGATGATCCGTGAGTAGTCCACCTTGGACCATGGGTCCATGATCAGTAGCTATGTGATGTTCTCCTCCCCTCTTTATTCTTAATGGATTAGACCTTATGAGCTGCCCTACATGATCAAGGCACATATGTAATTCTTCCTGTTGTTGTTATGCTGAGTTTGCTGGGATCTGATGGATTATGAGACTATGTTCAGATTGTGATTGAGTAATGTATTTTGTTCTTACCCTTTATTTTTTTCTTGATTAATTCTTGCATGTTCTCCGTTGCTGTTTATGGCTTTGGCAAGTAGTAGGTAGTGACTCCAAGAGGGGGCGTTATGCTTGATTGTGGGTTCATGCCCCCTGATGACTAGCTTGAGTGACAGAAACGTGAGTCTAGGGGATGTGATGTTGCCACAAGGGGGAAAACAATGGTGCTTGTAACCGCGGTTGCAAGGATTGTTTACTTTACGCAAAGTTCTTTTAATGCAGTTGTCTGTTGCTTTGGGTTTACACTTTGGGTGGGGCTCGCAACTTAATACTAGCGAGATGTTCTGGATAGATATCTCAAGGTGGATGACTAGTAGTAGGTGCAAATGGATTTCGGTCTACTTATTTTTGTTGGGAATGTGCCCTAGAGGCAAATAAAATATGTTTTATTAGCATATTCCATTAGTTCATAATAAGTTTTATATTGTGCTATAACTGTATTAAGCGGAAACATTAATACACGTGTGGTATAAAACAACCAGGTCCCTAGTTAACTCTAGTATACTAGTCCACTGTCAATCGGATGATCAAGGTTTTCTTATCATGAGGACATAATCGCCTATTGACAATGGGGTCATGTCATTATGAGAATGATATGGTGGGCACACACCCACCAGAAGTGTTGTAATGTGATCGAGTCACATGAGTTCAACATTGCGATAACTACAACGTAGTGGCCAGATCCTTAGACTGTAATGATCATACGTAATTACTGTCTATTAGGATGCCTTGATTTGCTACCCACCACCTGACTGAACTATCCTGGCCATAAAGGATTACTTTAGGTATTACGAATAGATATGTTAATGAGTATGCAAATAGATCAACGCGGGATTTGTCAATCAGAGTGACGGATAGGTACTCCGGGCCCACTCGGTGATATTGCATCATAAAGTTTGCAAACGTGTGACTAGGTCACGGGGTTGCAATATCACGGGAACGAGTAAACATGTTTGTCGGTAACGAGGATGAACTAGATATATTGGATACCGACGATCAAACCTCGGACAAGCAAAGTACCATAGGACAAAGGGATAATGCTCAACGTTAAATGGATCCAACAGCGATGAAGTTTCATTCGATGGAAGCGCAGGGTCCATCTAGGATTGTAACCAGGTCTGATCGATGGTCATTGATCAATAAAGTGTCTTGATCATGTCTGCTGTTTCCCGGACCGTAGGGTGTCACACTTAAGGGTATTCGACGCATTAAGGATTGATTCGGGATCACCGGAGAAATAGGAGAGAACACCGGAATTGTTTCCGGTGGAGTCCAGAAATGTTTCTAGAGATTTTGAATTGTTCAAAATATTATTTAAATATGTTTTAGTATTTAATTAATGAATTAAATATTAAAAATATAATTTAAATAATTAAAAATGAATTAAAAAGGTACATGGGCCTCATGGGGCCCATTAGGGGAAGGAGGAGCCTCCCCCCTTGGGCCTTGCGCCAAGGGAGGGCCCCACTCCCCCCTAGCCGGCTCACCACCCCCCCCCCCCTTGGTGGGATTAGTCCCACCTCGGGGAGGGATGAAGGTTCCCACCCCTCCTCAGCCTATATAAGGAGGGGTAGGGGTGCCCTTTTGATTCATCCAGTCAATTCTCTCTTCCTCCTTTCTCCTTACTATGAGCGGACTCCCCTTGTATGGAGTCTACACTAGGTTGGGGATTTCTCCACCATACGCACACCATCGTGCTGCTGGAATCGGGATCCGAATCCATCTTCTTTCCGCTGCTCTTCTGGTTCGGAGCCCGGAGGGACGTCGGGTACACCGTATGTGTGTAATCCCGCGAGGCACTACACTTTTGGTGCTACTTCATCGTCGTGGACGTATCGCGGCGTCTTCATCGACAACGTTCCGACGGGGACGTAATCCCATCATCGGTCTCAAGGACCGGGTGGCAATCGGAGTCATCATGGAGCTGCGCGGCATCGGGGATTGCCGGTACGACTACACCAACCACGTTCACGAGGGAACGTTTCCCGCTTAAACGGCTACATACTGGTATGTGAACTTATTCCATCTGTTACTTGCATCGCCATAGCATAGGTCTTGGGATTGGGTATCGTAGGTTATGAAAAAATTGTGTTTTCTGCCCCCAACACCAACAGTGGTGTCAGAGCAAGGTTATGCGTAGATGTATTGTACGGATAGAACACGTCTAGTATGTGGCATCATTTCTTCAATTGTTACCCTCCCATGTGTACTCGTTTAGCATTGCGGCAATGTCCTGATGAAGCGGCCCCGACCAACCTTACGCGTTTACGCGAAACTGGTTCCACGCTTGACATATGGCTTGTACCATATAAGTGGCTGGGGGTGTCTGTCTGTCTCTCTAACATTAGCTTTGCGAAGACGTTTGCAACGGAGGGCCCCGACAGGGGTGTAATAGAGACGATTGCGGAATTGGTGTTGTGGCTTGTTTTCGTAGGATAGAAACGGTTCTTTTCTCGAAACCCCTAGCAGCCACGTAAAACTTGCAAAAGATAAAGTAGAAAGGTATTTTCAACTTTAATTTGCATGTCGGGGGGAATCATAGCATGTATGATTTATATTGTTGCATCATGTTTTGCTAATATGTTAGATATACGATGGTAGAATTATAGGATGATCCCTCACTAAAACCAACATAGTGTCCTTACCCTAGTGAGCATCATCTGGAAAGTTCTTCATTATGGAGGCATAACGTGTCACACGGATGTCAAACATTTTTATGTTCACAAGAGATGGGTGTAGCAAGCCTAGCATGCCCAGAAGCATGGCCTTGCATGACACAGCAACAAATCACATAGGGTGTGGTGGCAAGCCTGGCATGTGCATACATGGCCTCGGGACACAAGAGACCGAAAGGTCGAGCATGAGTCACATGGATGATGTGATTGGCATGATGGCCTACCTTGAGAATATACTGATGGTCGTGTCACACGGGGGAGGCATAGTTCTCAAGGATCGTGTAATCACTTAGAATAAAATATGAGGGATGTCTGTCTGAGTGGGAGTTCCAGAATTGTATTAAAACATGAACTCCATATTATGAACTTAATCTTCATGTCTTAGCAAATATCAATGTAGATAATGTCATACCCAAATGTTTAAAACTATGGCTCTTCTAGTGTGATGTAGAACTTAAGGTAAATGGGTCTTACTTCATTGATTTATACCAACACCGTTAGAGAAATACTCGTTAGTAATGACTTACTAAACATAATACGAGAACTTCTAGGAGATACACCAGATAACTCTGTAATTAAGGAAGATGATAATGAGTATCGTACTCACCGTCACTTATGAATGATTGTCCAATACACCGTACTCCATTCTATGGAATCTGAATTGTGAATGCATGTTAACCAACACGTATGACGTGCTAGGTGAACTGGAATGCACTAGGTCACAAATCAGAGTAATGGAATATGAGTATATGGACAGGGTTTCTTTCAACTATGGTGGAAGGAACAGCCTGCTCAGAAAGTCACTTGGAAACTGTATAAGACACATGGACACCTTGTGTATAACTTGGACTACTGAATGACTGGTTACTTTGCGATAACTGGGGAGTTGTATCCACTTCCTCCCAGCCACAAAGAACACGTCTAGACTATGTCATGAAGGAGAATCGTTCACCTGTCATGAGGTCAAGGTTAAAGTAATGAACTTTGAAGGTCGAACCAATGCAGGAATAGTCTTGAAGGATAAGGTATATTTGATATACAAGTTATAAATGTCTTTCCCCACAAAATACTAATTGCGGTTGATTAAGTATTTGATGCTTGAACATGCTGCTTATAAAGTGTCTTGGAAGGGATGAGGAGACGATGTGTTGTAACATCCCAAAATTCTCCAAATTTTGGAATGTTAATAAAATTAAATAGATAATGATTGTTTTCTTGATGTGTTTGATTTTCTCTGGGTTTTAAAACCTTTTGGAGTTTATTGAATATTAAAAAGAGAGGGAATAAAAGGACTTTCCCTAATATTCATAATTGGTGTTTTTGGAATTTATTATTTAAAACAAAACCAACAAAACAAAATGAGAGAAGCTAATATGACTCCTTCAACATATAAAAATGTTGGAAAATGTTTTAAATCATTATTGGAATTCTTCTGAATATTCAAGACATTTTTCAACTCAAGGAAATTCATTTGAGAGGATATAAAATGACTTGTCCCCTTTTTAATTAAGTTGGAAAATATTTAGAATATTACTTTAAAGTTTTTAAATTTTATTATGAGTATTAAAAATAACTCTAAAATTATTTTTGGTATTTTATAATGCTAAGAGAGTGTTTATTTCATTGAAATGATTTATTAAATATTTTAAAAGAGTTGAAAAAGTATTCCAATGGGATATTTTTATTTTACCAAATTATTTATTGGTGTAACAATTTTCAAATTTATATTTTATTATTTAGAAATGGTTTGACAATGCTTTTGACCAAATAAAAATATTTTAAATAATTTATTGGATTTTATTTGATTGATGAAAAATATTTTATATTTAAATAAAGTATTTCGAAAATGTTTTTATTTTTATTTTCCTTTTTGGAAAATGTATTCATTAAATAAATTTCTTTGTATTATTTAATGAATTTAGAATTTTATTTCATATTTTTCTGATTTGCGGTTGATTTTATTTTATTGTTTGAAGTTTCGGTTTAAAGGAAAAAAAAGAAAACATGTAGCCCAGCCGGCCCAATAACTTATTCCCGCTCGCGGACGCATTAGAGTCCAAGATGAGCCCGGTTTTATTTTTTTTCTCCTCTACCTATTTATAATTTTCGAAATCTGTCTTTTCTTTTCTTTTTGGAGAAACCCTAGCGGGACCCGCTTCGCCGCCGCCGCCGGGCTGCATCGCCTCGCGCCGGGCAGCCGACCGCGCCGCCCCGCGCCACTGCCGGCTCGACGTCGCGCCCGCCCGTCGGCCTCCGCCTCGGGCCACAACCGGCCTCGCCGCGCCGCCGGCCGCCGCCCGCGCACTCCCGCGTCACCCCACTGGCCTCACCGGAGCCACCGCCATCCCGGCCGTCGCCCCCTCCAGCCGTGCCGCGGCGCCGCCAAGCCGCCACCGGCCACCACCTCGCCGGCCACCATCTCCTCTCGTTGGAGCCGCGCCAAGCTCGCCGGAGTTACCTCGCCGGAGTCAAACTCCGGTCAGATCTGAGTCAAACTGCCCAGGGACCTGATTGCTTTTTGCAAAAATCTTTATTTGCGAACAAGCCACTGTTGGCAGAAAACCCCCTGATCTCGAGCCCGCAATATCTCCCACACCGTGCGTCGGATCGAGGTGAAACTTTTTCCTACGCACTCGTGTTGTTCTGTACTTTAGCATGGAATAAATTTTTGCACACTTTGCACACTTTTGAATTTGAATTTATTCAAATTCAAACTCAAATTCCGGAGGCCGTATCTTTTAAACCGTTGATCCAAATCGAGTGATTCTTTTTGCGTTGGATCACTCGTTCCATGTACTTTCTGTCTATATCATGTGTACACAAAATTTCACAAGTTTCTTGATCTGTTTAAAATCGAATTCAATTCAAATTTGAACTTGCTATGACTTGTGTTGTAGTATTATGTTTCACGTGATTCTTTTTGCATATCGGATCATTTGAGACATGTTATCGGTAAGATTCACACACTTTTCATGTGGGCGTGATATTCACCTTGAATTCCTAAATGTCCATTATCACAATTCCTTACCGATGAATCTGTATCTGTTGACTCTCTCTGAGATCACTTCCACTGATCACCTTCGAGCACATCGACACCTTTGCACTTCAAAGCCTTTTTGTTTTGTTGCTAAAACCTTTTGTGTTTGTTTTGTTGATATTTTGTTTGCCTTGTGATGTGATTGCTTATTCGAGTTCCTTCGTTTGCGATAGATTTTCTCGGAGTGTGACGAGTAGAGTTGACTAGACCGCGAGAGAGAAGAACTTCATCGAATGTAAAAGGCTAGTTACACTTTGACCATACCTCAACCTATATTTTGTATTATGGATGTAGAAATTTATCACTCTATGCATGTGTAGGACTATATATTAGTTACGATTTAAACCTAGTAGGATAGCCATATGTTCTGACCTTGTATTTCATTGTCGCCCTAGGATCGTGGTTGTTATATACTGCTATTGCTTTGTAGACGGGGATTGGTTGAGTTATCATTGAGCTATGTGAGGATTAATGACTTGACTAGCAAACTTAAATAGAAATCACCTCTGGGTGGGCAGGGAATGCATCATGGGGCTCGTGCCTTGTCTAAGGAGGGACCAGTGCTAAATGCTTCCCGAATGGTTGTTTTGGTGGTGAACCGGTGCGTCATGGTGTCTACCCTCTGAACGCAGTGGGCGCTGTCCAGGCTCAAGATCGGACAGACAGTGTGACTAGTAGCTTCCATGTACAACCACTGGCTATATGGGCTCTGGCTTAGCTGAGTAAGTTGTGGGGAACCTGGCCCTGGTAGCTACCTGATGTAGATATGATAGGTGTACCGGCTACCAAAGGGTGGAGGAAACCTCTTCTGAAAGACTATGTCTCAATCTTCGGGTTGAGTCCAGTGGGGAAAGTGTACAAACCTCTGCAAAGTGTAAAAACTGATCATGATTAGCCGTGTCCACGGTTACGGACAACTTTGAGCAACTGCGCATTATTGTTGTTGGATGGTCTTGACAGATAATTCACCTTAATAAGAATTTGAGTGGAAACTTTTAATAAAGGGATGGTTGGAATTGGTGTAGCCCGATTCAACCATACTTAGGACTAGCAAGATAAATTAAAATTTGATTAGTTGTAGTATGTGAGGGAAAAACTGGCTTTCTGCAAAACTAAACCATAAACCTTTCCTTTGACTTACCTTGCATGTAGCGATAGGTCTGTTATATCCTTTTTCGTGTGACTTGTCGTACAAATCAGATGTACTGACCCATTGTCGGGCTGTAACCTTTGGTGTTGCAGGATTGTATACGTCGAGCAAGTGATGCGTTGTAGGGTTACGATGTCTATACTCAACTATGCCGGTGGAGTTGATGGACGCCACGAAGCTCTTTATTGTTTTTCCGATGTATTCTATTTATAAGCTAGCCTTGAGCTATGCAGGTATGCTTTATTGTAATACTGGATCTTCGATGTAATATATATGACATGTGGTTTATTCTTGATATTACATCATGTACTGTGTGTGCTAGCTATTGATCCAGGGACTAGCACAGAATGCACAGAGACTTGGATTCTTAATGAATCGGTTCGTTACATGTGTGCTGACGATAATCAAGATAGTTGATGGTCGACAACACTCTCCCTCTACATCAATCCTTTGATTAAAAATATGAATATATTTATGATCGTTTGAATGCGAACTATATTAGTGTGTCTTGCATCTTGCGAAGACAATTATTCATATTAGTGAGTAACAATTCAGTTGTTCTCCTTTTATGAATGATATCTTTTATGGTCACATTACGGTTATGAATGAGTTATTCTTATATTGATGATATTAGTTTGATCATTTATAAGAAATATTGCAAAGCCAAGAATTATACAAACTTAATAATGACACTAACGTTTAAGTCATGAATGGTTTGATGAAGTTTTGAGATACTTGATCTCTTGACACATGCAAACCATGCCTTTTTAGGTGAGATGACTAAAACCTCGCGTTCTGGTAAAACAGAGTGTGTACTGATTGTTGAATATCATACATTGTGATGTATCGTATATCAGCATGTAGTGAATTTCATTATTCCGTGAACTTCGTATGTGGACTTAGATGAATATATGTATTCACTAATGAAACATAAGTCTGAAATAATTTGATATGATCAAAAGGGATTTCAGAGTAAAGATTGATATTAAATTAACAAGATAGACAAGTCTCTACGATTTGATCAAAGTGACAATGTTTTGAGTTAGCCTTGCGCATAAAAGACTTGTGAAAGTTGTTCCACAAATTACAATGCTTGGACCACTTCAATATTGTTGATGTGCCTGAACATTGTAATCATACTCTATTGAATAGTGTATGGTCTAAGTTATCTCTTACCGAGTTACGTTATTATTTCTTACAGTTATTAATTTAATATGCAACCACTCACTTTAGTATAGGGAACCATCTGAGTTCGTGGAAACCAACACTATATATGTCATGCTGTATCGTGGTTTCTAGGAAGCCTAATTTATATGATAAATTACCTTTGTAGTGTATCCTTAGACAACTATGGATGCATCTTCCACAACTAGAACCAAAAGAGCAAAACTTGTGTTGCTAAGTGTTTTGGTTTTTATCAAGAAATGTTCTTAATGGAAGAAAATGAAAGTTCAACCAAGGTAGTTTCCCTTGCCTCCAGATGTCAGAGTAACGCAACGGAATATATCCGGAAGCAAAGCTCTACAATTAGAGGAGAAACTAATGATAAATGATCATGATGTTTCGATGGAAGCTTTTACTGAATAAAGTAGGATTCAAGAATACATATTTTCCCTTGTGCAAAATAATTTTCATGATTCATTTGTCAAGTTAATGGAACAAGACATACCTATGAACTACAAAGAGACGATGGTGGACCTAAGTATGAGATATGACTATGAGTCATGAAATCCCATATTTAATTACATTTAATATTGCTTGAATCGTATTGAGTAAGGAGTTTACTTGATATTCTCAGTAACTTCAAAGTTATAAAGAATAAATGTGAACATCAAAGAAGACATCAAGATCGATTTGTCATAAAGTATGTTTCTGACAAATTCAAAAGGTTGACTACAATAAGTAGCGATGCTTGAGTCAATGGGATATTCACTACGATTGATCCAAATTGTTATCAATACCGTGACTTCCTCAAATCCTGCGTTTGAAGAAGTGTTGTAATTGGTACAACAAGAAGGTTTTGAAAACATATGGATACTAGTGTCTCGTAATCTGAAATCTCAATTTGATGGATGATCAAAGTAATTTTGGAGTTAGCCAAAATATTGAGAAACATGCATTCACATGAAACTGAGTGGGGGCTTAATAGTTTCCTAAACTTAAAATGTGGATGACATATTTTGAGTGGGAGCTACGGGAGTATTATTCTAGTCTTATATGTGTCTGGCATATTTGAGTAGGAGCTATGTGGATGTTATCCTTACCTTATATGTAACTGACATATTTGAGTGGGAGCTATATGAGTGTTATCCTGAACTTAATATGTGCATGACATATTTGAGTGGGAGCATGACAACATTCTCATATATGGATAACATATTAAGAATGGTGTAGTTGGTATTAAAGATTATTTGAATCTTTCATAAATGAAGATGAATAAGTATTACACATTGAAAATCTATTAAGATAGATTAATGTGTTTGATAAACATTTAGTCAGAATACTTTCCTGGATAAGATTCTGAAGGAGTTCAGAATGGGACAAGTCAGGAAGTAGTTCTTACTTGTATATCCAAGAGAAGTATCGAGTTGATCTCAGTCCAAGAACAATGGTTAAATAAAGGAAAGAAATGGATGTGCTAGATCCTCTATGCCTCTGTAGTAGGTTCTTTCATATAAAACCAGAGTTATGTACTCGACGTAATGTGACCCAAGTTCTTAGTAAAAAGAACATGTTGTGATATGATTTCTGAGTAAATCATTGAACAAAGAGTTAATTTTATCCTTCAGTATCTGGAGAGAACTGAGGATGCATCTCTAATTTTTAAAGGATAGTGGACTTGACCATAAATGTTATGTTGGCTCAAGTTGTGACACTAACCTAGAAAATTGAGATATCATATTAATGAATGCCTAAGTTGAAAGAAACATGGTTAGACATCAAAGTTGCATACAATGCACTAAGGATTAAATCTACATTGATGTGGATGCTTTAGAAGTGGCAGGAGTTATATTTTGGCCTAATAAGTTCGGCTTCTGACTGAGTGAGTTTCAGTGTGCATGACTATGGCAAAGTCCTCCTGACCCACCGGATGTCATTGCTGAAACACAACAAACGAAGTCTCTCTCTACCGCCAGATACATACCTCGTCATTATAATGGATAATGCAGGAATGTCAACTAGGTGACATTAATGATTTGCAAAATACATACGGATCGGAATGGTACTCAGACCGTTGATACAACCTTTTCCACAAGCAAGCATGATCTATAACCATATAGATGATATGGAGTTATGATCCACAGAAAATGCAGCTAGATTATTTGTACTCTAGTGCAAGTGGGAGACTGTTGGGAATGTGCCCTAGAGGCAAATAAAATATGTTTTATTAGCATATTCCATTAGTTCATCATAAGTTTTATATTGTGCTATAACTATATTAAGAGGAAACATTAATACACGTGTGGTATAAAACAACCAGGTCCCTAGTTAACTCTAGTATACTAGTCCACTGTCAATCAGATGATCAAGGTTTCCTGATCATGAGGACATAATCGCCTATTGACAATGGGGTCATGTCATTAGGAGAATGATATGATGGACACACACCCACCAGAAGTGTTGCAATGTGATCGAGTCACATGAGTTCAACATTGCGATAACTACAACTTAGTGACCAGATCCTTAGACTGTAATGATCATACGTAATTACTGTCTATTAGGATGCCTTCATTTGCTACCCACCGCCTGACTGAAATATGCTGGCCATAAAGGAGTACTTCAGGTATTCCGAATAGATATGTTAATGAGTATGCAAATAGATCAACGCGGGATTTGTCCATCCGAGTGACGGATAGGTACTCTGGGCCCACTCGGTGATATTGCATCATAAAGTTTGCAAACGTCTGACTAGGTCATGGGATTGCAATATCACGGGAACGAGTAAACATGTTTGTCGGTAACGAGGGTGAACTAGGTATATTGGATACCGACGATCAAACCTCTGATACGTCTCAAACGTATCTACTTTTCCAAACACTTTTGCTATTGTTTTGCCCTTATTCTTGCATGATTTGGACGAAACTAACCCGTACTAACGATGTTTTCAGCAGAGTTGTCTGTATGGTTTTATTGTGTGCAGCAAAATGGATTTTTAGGTGTCTCAGAAAATTCCAGGAAAAATCAAAGAAAATCCACGCACCCGAAGCACCATTGTGCCAGAAGTGGGGCCAGAGGGCAGCCAAGGGGACCCCAGGCGCCCTACTGGCGCGGCCCCACCCCTGGCCGCGCTAGGAGGCCGCCTAGGAGGGTCCACCCCCCTCTGGTGCCCTACTTCGACTCCTATTTATTCCCGTGACGAGAAAACCCCAGAACAGAAGTCGTTTTTCTAATTCGCGTCGCGGAGCCGCCACCACCCTCTGTTCTTCTCCGGGAGGGCTAATCTGGAGGTTGTTTTGGCCTCCGGTGAGGGGAGATCATCGCCATCGTCATCATCATCACCACTCCATCCTCCCTCCATGACTTCTCCTTTCATGTGTGAGTAATTCCCTGCTGTAGGCAAAGGGGATGGTAGGGATTGGATGAGTTATATCATGTAATAGTTTATCAGATTGTTGGGGGCATGTTGCCTATCATCTAGATTGGTGTTTATCATCTTTGCTTCAACTTGTTGCTCTTAATGCTTGTCACTTTGGTCCCGAGTGCCATGTTTTCATATCTGAACCCTATGTGTTTGCATGAATATATTTGTGTTCTTGATCCTATCTACAAGTTGTATGCACCTGTTATAGTCCGGAACCGGCGATCCCAAAGGTGACAGCTTGGGACACCAAAGGGGATGGATTATAGTTTGAGGATTCCGTGTATCCATTGATTGTTAATGCTTTGTTCTGGTGCTCTTTGACAGGAGTACCTTAATCTCCATAAGTTCCTTTTGGCCCCGTTCGTAGCGGGATGCTAGGACAAAAGATGTTGTGCAAGTTCTTATTGCAAGCACGTACAACTACCTGTGGTGTACATGCCTAATGTTTGATTTATGCCTAGATGATCATTGATTTTCTGTGTGCCTTGCCCCAAGTTAAATACATGTATCTTATCCATGCAGCACCCATTCATCCATCTCCCTAGCCTACAGTGTTTTTAATTCTGCTGGTTACTAGTTGTTTGCTTTCGCTGTTTTACTGTCGCTGTTTCACCACCACTATTCCCGTTGCCACCATCACTTCCATACCGCAGTTACTATTAATATCTTGTTGCAAGTAAGTGTATCTCAGATGCGGTGGAATTGAGAACTCCATTGTCAAAGCTTGTGGGTATTATTTGGCTCCCCTTGAGTCGAATCTATAAATTGGGTTATTCTTACCCGCGAAGACTATCTCGAACCCCTGCAATTGTGGGTTATCAAGGCTGTTTTCTGGCGGCGTTGACGGGGTGCATAGCTTTATTCACAAGTCTACTTGAAGTATTTTACCTGCTGTAATTTATCCGCTATGGGTAATAAAGAAGACCCCAAGGTCCCGATCTTACCATCCCGTACAAGAAAAGGTATTGTTCTGAACACTAGTGCTACACTTGATTCACCTTCAGTTATGAGTAAGTTTGCTTCACCTCCACCACATGATGCTTCTACTGAATATGTTACTATGTTTGACACTTTTGATGATGCTTCTACTACTCTTGATGATATTGGTTCACTTGGTTACGCTCTTGAGAAATAGATCGCTGCTGCAAAAAAATCTGGAATTGAAATTCCTGTTACTCGCTACCCTATAGGTGGAACTTACAATTATCCTGATTTGAGTGAACTCAAGGAGAAACTCCTTGAGGAAGATTATGTTATACTTGATGATGATTTATGCAGGGAGCTTAATGAATGTGTTGATTCTGACCCCGGTGCTATTAAGAAGCTTCTCGAAAAACACTCCCTGAAGAACAAGACCGTTCCTGATCCTGAATTTGCTACATCTCCCATATGCATCAATGATCCTGATTATAATTTCTCTGTTGATCTTTCACTTATATATATGGTTGAATCTGACCCCTTTTATGGCAGGGAAAATGATGATGCTATTGCACACTTGACCAAACTCACTGAGTTGGGTGGCCTATTCACTACGGATGAAAAGATACGAAACTTTTATGTTACTAAACTTCTTCCTTTCTCTTTGAAGGAAGGTGCTAAAGCATGGTATGATGCACTACCATATGGTTCCATTAGGAGTCCTCAAGACTTAGCTCACTCTTTTGTTGATAAGTACTTTCCTCCTCATATGCAACATGCTGCTTTACAAAGAATTTATAACTTTAAACAGTTGCAGGATGAGCACCTCCCTAAAGCTTGCGGGAGGTATTGCAGTTTGATCCAGGCCAGACCGGGACATGGAGTCCCTAAGAATGAATTAATTGATATATTCTATGCTAGTCTAACTGATGAATCCATATCCTATTTGGACATTTGTGTTGGCTGTGTTTTCAGGAAAAGAACACCAGACGATGCAGAAGAATTAATGGGCAAGATTGCCAAGAACCACGAAGATTGGTCCATCCCTGAATCACCTCCACCACCAAAAAAGAGGGGCATGCTCATCCTAAGCCCCGAAGATATGCAAGAAGCAAAGAAGTCTATTAAAGAGAAGGGTATTAAAACTGAAGACGTGAAGAATCTACCCCCTATTGAGAAGTTGTGTGAGCCTACCACTCACCCTCCTATGGTAGAGGTACACTCTCTTTTAGATTTAAATGCAAATGGCATCCCTCATGGTAAGCCTCCTGATCAATGTTTAGATGAGCTTGATAGTTTTATTATGAAGCAAAGTCACTTTAATGAGAGGATACAAAGTCAGTTGCATGATAATTCCCTTTCTATCAAAAGTTTGCTTGATGTTCTAGGTAGAACAGTTAATGATGTTAAATGTCTTGTGAATCATTTTCATATGGTTCAAACTCAGCTTGAACAAATTTCTAATGTGCAAAAGATTTGCTTGCTAACAATGCCAAACAGGATATACAGGCCTTCGGGATTAAAACCCGAGGAGGAACTAGCACTCAAGATCCTCTCTATCCGGAGGGGCATCCGAAGAGGATCGAGCAAGATTCTCAAATGCAGGAAGAAGAAATTGTTAGTTCTCCGAAGAAGAAGAAGAAGAAGAAGCACAAAGAAGCTGATAAATCCAATGATCCAATTGCAAGTGAAGAACTTGTTATTGATCCAAATAGTATATCTACCTCCGATGCTGAGACTGAAGACGGTGCTGAGCCTGAAAAGGATGGTGAAAAGAATGATCCACCCGAAGTTCGAGAAGAAGAAGCACCCGACAAACGCAAGAAATACACTAGAGAAGACTTCATTGCAAGAATACATGGGAAGGAAAGAGAACCATGGGTACAGAAACCTATGCCCTTTCCAGGTAAGTCTCTCAAAACTAAAGAAGAAGATCATTACAATAAGTTTTGTGAGTGGATGAAACCTCTTTTTCTTCAAATTCCTTTGACTGATGCTATTAAGTTACCTCCCTATTCTAGATATATGAAAGATATTGTTATTAATAAAAGAAAAGTTCCTAACGAAGCAATATCTACTATGCTTTCTAACTACTCTTTTAGTGGCAAGATTCCTGAGAAGCTTGGTAATCCAGGTATACCCACCATTCCTTGCTCCATAAAGAATAATTATGTCAAGACTGCTTTATGTGATCTCGGAGCAGGAGTGAGTGTTATGCCTTTCTCTCTTTACAAGAGGCTTTATTTATAGAAACTAATCCCTACAGATATCTCTCTTCAGATGGCTGACAAGTCAACAGCCGTACCCATTGGTATTTGTGAGGATGTTCCCGTTGAAGTTGCTAATTGTTTGATCCTTACTGATTTTGTTGTGCTTGACATGCCCGAGGATGGGAGCATGTCTATTATTCTTGGTAGACCTTTTCTTAACACCGCAGGTGCTATTATTGATTGCAATAAAGGAAAGGTTACTTTTAATGTGAATGATAAAGAACACACGGTGTATTTTCCGAAGAAGATTGACAAAAGGCACGGCCTCAACTCTATAGAGAATATCGAAACCGTGAAGATTGGTGATTGGGATTGTCCTCTACATGTGCACCAAAAATCCAAAACCATTATGGTGGGGAAAATATCCATTAAAGTGAAGGTAACATGAATGCTTCATAGTAAGTGGAACTTTTTGCTCTATGTATTGCTAATTTAGTGGTAGGACTTGATCAACCTTGCTATTAAATGAGTTTTATATAGGTAAAAAGTAGAGCTTGTTATGTTTTCATTTGCTTTAGCTTTTATTCTCCTTGTTGTACCAAGTTTATATGTTTTTGAAGCTTCACAACTCTAATCACTGCTCCAAGTTTTCAGAAAGTTTCGCAGCTTTTTGAACTCCGAAATTTTTTCAACAGTGAAGTTGTCAGAAAAATCCAAAAAAATAAAAATAAAAATTTCCATGCCGGGAGTGACCCAGAGGCACCTGGGGCTGACCAGGGGGGCCACCCGTGGCCCAGGCGACAGCTGGCGCGGCCTGCCCCCTGGCCGCGCCCACAGGGCGCCTGGGGCCCACAGGCCCCATATCCACGTATTTCTTCTTCCTCTCTCTCTCTCTCTCCAAAAACACGAGCTCTGCACTTGTTCTTGTGTTCTTGCTGTTCTTGGAGGCGATTTTCGATCTCTCTCTACATCCCATCATTCGAGCTGAGATTTTGAGCAAATACTCCCAAGTATGTGACTCCTCCACCCCCTCCAATTAGATATTTGATTGGTGGCTTCATTAGTGAGTATTTAGTAGCTCTTGGTGTTGTTCATATGAGCTTGCAAGAATGTGTAGAAATTTATTTTCCAAGCTTTGATGCAAGTTTATGACTTAAGGAAGTGAGTAGAGTAATTTTCCCCAACTCATTTTTCTTAAATCCTTGTTTTTGTAAATTGTCAAAACAAATCATAAATGAGTTTCTTTGGAAAAGCAAAAGGATGGCTTGGGAAGAAGAAGCCCGAGCACACTGATAGAGTAACTAGAGCTGCAGCTTCATCCTCACCTACTAGGGTGAGCTACAATGAAGATGTTGTGCCCCTGAAGTTGCTGGAAGATACAAGTCCAGCACAGGCAATGATGTTTCCGTGCAACGATTTCCTTGAAGCGGCAGGTATTAAGGAGGAGTTTGATAACCTTTGTGATAATGCAGGTTTGACACGGCTTGCAACATGCCGTGTAACTCAATAATGTAAACTCACCTCCTGTTTTATTAACAGTTTTGGATATAACCATGATGCTGGTCTTATTGAGTTTAAAATTTACAATGATCCTTTGACCATGTCTTTGGAAAGATTTTGTGAAATAATAGGTGTGCAGAACGTTGGACGGACGGCAAAGATGAACACTCAACCCACCGAGCTGAGAACGATGTTCAACTCTCTTTGTAGTCAGAATACAAGGGATATCCGACGTTCAAAAATTTCCAGCATCTTGTTTCCCCAGCTCGGGTATTTTGCATATTATATTGCTAGAGGGGTATTAGCTCGTGACAACACGAGCAACATTTCTGGGCCGGATATTGCTATCCTGGCAAATGCCCTCTAAGGGGAAACTACGTATAATGTGGATGCCTTGATTGCTCGTCGACTTTCCCTTAATGGCAACAAGGGAGATCTCTTTGGTGGCGTTTACGCCACACTTATTCTTGAGTCTCTTGAGCGCACCCCACATCCTGATGATGAGCATTTTCCTTTTATAAGCTTTGACCTTGCTGCTATGAAGAGGCATGAGTTTGTTACCAGGACTTCCGAGTTTGGTAACCTTATTTATATTCTGAGGTTTGGACTAATCGATATTCGTGAGATCCATCTACCTGCTCATTTTTGGTTTGATTCTACTCGCAGGAACGGATGGTCCTTCAACGTCACCTAGTTCGATGAGATCACTGCTCAGCAGCAGTTCCATAACCCCATGGAGGGGGTTGTGCAGGATGAGGAGGAGGAGCCTGTTACCCAGTGGGGTGAAGGATCTTCTTCCGCTTGGAGCGCGGAGCCTTCTTCGTGGGAGGATCCTAGGACTTCGGTCTATGCACCGGAATCCCCGTACGACCCATGGACACACCAATACTACCCTGGAGCTGGAGGCTCCTGGGGACCACATTAGCAGATACCAACTTAGGCCAAAAGCCTAAGCTTGGGGGAGTACGTGTCCTTCTCCCTTTTTCCATTGTATTATCTGTTTTATGTTTTTGTTTGTTTTGATCTTTTCGAAGTTTTTGCCTGATCTTCTTTGATTCTTTCTTTGCAAAAACAACAAAAAGATTTTCTCTTTCTTTTTCTTTCTCTTTTGTTTAACCTTTGAAAAAATCCAAAAAGATTTCTTTTCTCTCTTTATTTTTCTTTGTTGCAGAGTTCCGCTCGAGTCCGTGATGGCATTTGCACTTGATTATATTTCCCTATGTTCAATCGTGCAAGCGACAAGGCAGTGATGACGAAGATCGACGAAAGAGACGCAACAAGGAAAACAGGTATGAACTCTTCTTGTTTCTACTTCTGTACATATGCTTGTACTTATGATTTATAGACCAGCTTGTAGCGACATAGTGCTATGTTTACAATGCTTTCCCAGTGGTTCATGCTTTCTTTGTGGCTAATCTCAAATAGCTAGGGTACATAATGTGTTGTTGAAATGATTTACATGCATTGCATTGTTCATGGTTTGGCATACTGAGGTGGTATTTCCCTTTGGAGAATTCTTGGATTGACTTGGCACATGCTTACACATGTTTAAGACTAAAAAGTCTGCTATGCCTTGATGATCTTTGAATTTCAGACTAGTTATATCACTTTCATGCCCAATTCAATGTTACTTTGTCGCTCTGCATGATTATGACTGTTATTGCTCTCTAGTTGGTCGCTTCCCAGTCTTTTGCTAGCCTTCGCTCGCACTAAGAGGAATTCTGCTTGTGCATCCAAAATCCTTGAAACCAGTTATTCCATATGAGTCCACCATACCTTCCTATGTGGTATTTACCGGCCATCCTAACGAAGAGTTTCTTGTACCATCTCGAAATTATTCAAAAAAACACTCATGTGTTGTGCCTCTGCTTTAGCTCATGAGGGAGTAGTAGGTAATTCATGACCTTCTTATGTTAGACATGTTTTATCCCGGGATTGCATGTCTAATCTGCAAACCCCTAATACTAGGAGGGACTGGCATGAGTGCGCCCAGCTCACAAAAGATAATCACAACCAACAAACCCTCCTTCACGCTTTGTTTATGAGAAATCGGAAAACTTTGGCAGTGATAAACAAAGGAGATTAAGGGGATGTGATCGTCCCCATCTTGGGAGACGTTCCTCGAAACATGTCTAGCGTAAGAGGTGATTGGGTTGTCTACTAGCATTCGTTGACGAAACATGCACCTCCCGAAAACACTTTTTATCTCTGTTTTCAAAACCAAGAGCTCTAGTACATGTTTAGTCTTTGCTTCCATCCACGGGTTTTCAACCTTGCCATCAAAATCCACGGTTCGAGAGTCTCCACCTTCTTTCTTCAAAGCACCAACTACGAGAGCATAATTTTCATTCTAAGTGTAATGTGCATTGTCCCAAAGTACTACATTGTCTTCTGCATGATTGTGGTATTACTTATTCTAAAGTTCTTAGTTCTAGTCTCCTTTAAAACTCTGGAGGAGTTTCTGCATTTATGTTTTGCTTCACTCATGGAGGCTAGCGAGATACCACTCTATTATGTTCGAGCTATGTGCATTGTAATCTTGTCTTGATTTTCAGTAGCATATTATTTACTTTTCGTTGTTTGTGATTGTTCACATGAAAGAAGGATTGCTTCGTGCATTTTCCTTATAGCATTGTTTCAATACCTTCTAGACTCTTTTCATAGTACATGCTTATATACATCTAATGAAGCAAAAGAGTTTGTCAAAGTTTTCTTTGTCGCGTTCAGTTCGTTGAACTGAATTGCTTGAGGACAAGCAATATGCTAAGCTTGGGGGAGTTGATACGTCTCAAACGTATCTACGTTTCCAAACACTTTTGCTATTGTTTTGCCCTCATTCTTGCATGATTTGGACGAAACTAACCAGGACTAACGATGTTTTCAGCGGAGATGTTTGTATGGTTTTATTGTGTGCAGGAAAATGGATTTTTAGGTGTCTCAGAAAATTCCAGGAAAAATCACAGAAAATCCACGCACCCGAAGGACCCTTGTGCCAGAAGTGGGGCTAGATGGCAGCCAGGGGGGCCCAGGCACCCTGCTGGCGCGGCCCCACCCCTGGTCGCGCGAGTAGGCCGCCTGGGAGGGTCCACCCCCCTCTGGTGCCCTACTTCGACTCCTATTTATTCCCGTGACGATAAAACCCCAGAACAGAAGTCGTTTTTCCAATTCTCATCGCGGAGCCACCACCACCCTCTGTTCTTCTCCGGGAGGGCTAATCTGGAGGTTGTTTTGGCCTCCGGTGAGGGGAGATCATCGCCATCGTCATCATCATCACCACTCCATCCTCCCTCCATGACTTCTCCTTTCATGTGTGAGTAATTCCCTGCTGTAGGCAAAGGGGATGGTAGGGATTGGATGAGTTATATCATGTAATAGTTTATCAGATTGTTGGGGGCATGTTGCCTATCATCTAGATTGGTGTTTATCATCTTTTCTTCAACTTGTTGCTCTTAATGCTTGTCACTTTGGGCCCGAGTGCCATGTTTTTAGATCTGAACCCTATGTGTTTGCATGAATATATTTGTGTTCTTGATCCTATCTACAAGTTGTATGCGCCTGTTATAGTTCCGAACCGGCGATCCCAAAGGTGACAGCTTGGGACACCAAAGGGGATGGACTATAGTTTGAAGATTCCGTGTATCCATTGATTGTTAATGCTTTGTTCCGGTGCTCTTTGACAGGAGCACCTTAATCTCCATTAGTTCCTTTTGGCCCCGTTCGTAGCGGGATGGTAGGACAGAAGATGTTGTGCAAGTTCTTATTGCAAGCACGTACAACTACCTGTGGGGTACATGCCTAATGTTTGATTTATGCCTCGATGATCATTGCTTTTCTGTGTGCCTTGCCCCAAGTTAAATACATGATGTATCTTATCCATGCAGCACCCAACCATCCATCTCCCTAGCCTACAGTGTTTTTAATTATGTTGGTTACTAGTTGTTTGCTTTCGCTGTTTTACTATCGCTGTTTCACCACCACTATTTCTGTTGCCACCATCACTTCCATACCGCAGTTACTATTAATATCTTGTTGCAAGTAAGTGTATCGCAGGTGTGGTGGAACTGACAACTCCATTGTCAAAGCTTGTGGGTATTCTTTGGCTCCCCTTGAGTCGAATCTATAAATTGGGTTATTCTTACCCGCGAAGACTATCTCGATCCCCTGCAGTTGTGGGTTATCAACCTCGGACAAGCAAAGTACCATAGGACAAAGGGATAATGCTCAACGTTAAATGGATCCAATAGCGATGAAGTTTCATTCGATGGAAGCGCAGGGGCCATCTAGGATTATAACCAGGTCTGATCGATGGTCATTGATCAAGAAAGTGTATTGATCATTTCTGTTGTTTCCCGGACCGTAGGGTGTCACACTTAAGGGTATTCGGCGCATTAAGGATTGATTCGAGATCACCGAAGAAATAGGAGAGAACACCAGAATTGTTTCCGGTGGAGGCCAGAAATGTTTCTGGAGATTTTGAATTGTTCACAATATTATTTAAATATGTTTTAGTATTTAATTAATGAATTAAATATTAAAAATATAATTTAAATAATTAAAAATGAATTAAAAAGGTACATGGGCCTCATGGGGCCCATTAGGGGAAGGAGGAGCCTCCCCCCTTGGGCCTTGCGCTAAGGGAGGGGCCCACTCCCCCCTTGGCCGGCGCACCACCCCCCCCCCCTTGGTGGGATTAGTCCCACCTCGATGAGGGATGAAGGTTCCCACCCCTCCTCAGCCTATATAAGGAGGGGTAGGGGTGCCCTTTTGATTCATCCAGCCAATTCTCTCCTCCTCCTTTCTCCTTCCTATGAGCGGACTCCCCTTGTATGGAGTTTGCACTAGGTTGGGGATTTCTCCACCATACGCACGTCGTCGTGTTGCTGGAATTGGGATCCGAATCCATCTTCTTTCCACTGATCTTCTGGTTCGGAGCCCGGAGGGACGTCGGGTACACCGTATGTGTGTAATCCCGCGAGGCACTACAGTTGTGGTGCTACTTCATCATCGTGGACGTATCGCGGCGTCTTCACCGACAACGTTCCGACGGGGACGTAATCCCGTCATCGGTCTCAAGGACCGGGTGGCTATCGGAGTCATCTTGGAGCTGCGCGGCATCGGGGATTGCCGGTACGACTACACCAACCACGTTCACGCGGGAACATTTCCTGCTTAAACGGCTACATACTGGTATGTGAACTTATTCCATCCGTTACTTGCATCGCCATAGCATAGGTCTTGGGATTGGGTATCGTAGGTTATGAAAAATTTGTGTTTTCTGCCCCGAACCCCAACAATTTTGGCGTACCGCCCATGCTTTTGAGCCTCTTCCTTTCTTTGTAGCATAGTTAGCATTGGTTTGCGCTCGTATTCCTGTCAATTGCCCAGTTGTGATTTGTTTACCTCGCATAGCAGTTTTATCGTCTTTCGGGAGAGAGAAGTCACTAGAGAACGTCATGGGACCCCGGTCCATATTTTATCATTGTTTAAACGCTCAATTTATTTCTTGTTTTTACTTTCCAGTCGCAATTATCACTATCTATTATCTGTTGCGTTTGATCCTTTGTAAACGGCAAGGCCGGAGAGATTGACAACCTCTCTGAACTTCGTTGGGAGCAAAGTTATTTGTATTTGTGTGTAGGTCCAGGTCAAGGAAGCAACTTTTGTCTTTAAAACGGTGCCATTGTTTCCTTTCCACCTACTTGTCGACCTTGGAGTCCTACTGGAGACAATCTAAACCTTGGTATCTTTACCTAGGGAAATATGCCGCTACGCTACATCTCAACCTTCCACTTGGGGTAACCAACGAAGGGCGGGAAGTATTTCCTCGCTAGCATCAGTTAGTAACTAGGGTCTTAGGAACCCAAATATACCATGCAATGTATTCATCAAAAGAACCAACAAATTTGGCATAAACATGCCCATCATTAGTGCAACCAAAAATATAATAAGGGTTAGTAGGACCTGCAAAGTTATTGGGGATGGCATTTCCCCTTTTGGCTACACCACCCTCAATAGGCTTTGCCACTTTCTCCTTTGGCTTCTCCCATTCCTTGACAAAGGTAATCTCCTTGGAGGGATAGGAGACCTTTCCCTTCTTCTTCTTCTTGTTCTTCTTCTTTGATGAACTAGCACCAAAACCAATGCCTTCCTTACCAATGGCCTCCTTTTGAGAACTCAAGAGATCATTAAGAGATTTCTCCTTGAATACAAGACACAAGTCCCTTCTTGAGTTGTGCCTTCAATCTAGAGTTTTCCTCAACAAGAGGAGCATGCTCACAACAAGGGTGAGACGAACTTGGTGTCTCAAGCATAATGATAGGAGGGAAAGTAGTAATCTCTTTAGTGAGTTGAATATTTACTTCCTCGTGTGCCTTCTTGAGAGTCATGAGTTCGTGCTTTAAGGATTTGTGATCCTTTTCGAATTCCTCATGATCCGCAAGAAGTCTTTCATGAGCTTCAACTAGTTCTTCATTTTTAGTTTTGAGATCACAAGCGATAGAATTGGCATGTTTAAGGTCAAGTTTTAGTTTAGCAATATCAATAGTATATATCTCGTCAAGAGATACCTTAAGTTCACGCTCTTCCTCAAGAGATTGAGATAGCTCTCCTATCTCATCCGCATAGTCACGACTCTGCCCTTGCATCTCGGTGATGGTTTCATCAAGTTGCTCAATATGAGCATGAGCTCCACCTAATTGTTCCAAGAGGGTCACAAAGTGCCTCTTGGTCTCACCTTTGAGCTTTGACATGAAGAGATCAAACTCGTTTTCTTCCTTTTCCTTGGTCTCCTCCTTTTCTTCCACATAATACAACAAAGATGGGTTAGTGGAAATGAAAGGTTTAGAGGGAGGATTTACCGAGGTAGTCTTGGAAATAAGGCACTTGTGGATGATGCGAGGGTTCTCGTTGGGGGAGTTGAAGAGCGATGCTGATGGAGGGGGTTGGTGACGATAGCAACGGTGGCCACGGCCACAATTTCACCACATTCATCATCATCATCATCGGAGAGATATTCTTCATGAGCCACAAATGCACGTTGGGGCTTCTTCTTCACAAATGTCTTGTTTTATGGTGACTTGAACTTGTCCTTCCGGATAAGCTTGCCACCATGGTCTTCTCTCTTCTCATATGGGAAATCCGCAACAAAGTGACTCACATTTCCACAATTGAAACATGTACTTATCCTTTGGCCCTTAGGATTGAAGCCACTTGAGTTTGACTTGAAATTCTTCTTGTTGCCCAAAAATTGCCTTGATGAAAGAGCCATGTGCTCATTGAATGCATACTTGGTATCTTCCGGGCAAACCTCTTCTTCATCCTCTTCAACACACACTTGAACCTCTTTGGCCTTTAAAGCAAGAGATGGCATTTTGTTGACACCTTGGCGGGCCAACTTTATGTCGGCCGTGGAGTTCAATATTTCCATGGAGATAAAATCATCCAAGACTTGTTGAGCGGTCAAGGAATTGAAGTCCGACCTTTGACGAATGACTTGTGTGATGGAGTATCTAAAGGGGAGGATGGCCGTGATGAACTTCCTTTTGATCCAACAATCATCGGTGTCCATGCTCCCATGATCCGTCATAAGGTTGGCAAGAGAAACAAGGATTTGGTAGAGATCTTCGGGAGACTCTCCTTCAATCATGACAAAGTGGTCGTCTTGATCTTGAACTTTGTCAAACTTGGAGCTTCGAATGCTTGAGCCCCCCATCATTGTCCTCTCAAGAAAATTCCATGTCTCCTTGGACGTGGTTAGCTTCCGGCAAAGGGTCTCTTGCTCAAATTTTATCCCCTTTTGAATCATGAGCAAGGCATGATTGTTGAGAGAGTTGTTCCACCATTCTCGTGGAGTCATATTCTTGCGGTCATGGACATGAAATCCTTCTTCGGTGATAGAACACAATTATTCCGAAGAGCCTCTCATGTGATTCTTCATACGGAAAGCCCAAAGCGGATACTCATCTTTTTCAAGAATGGGTGGTGGACCTACATGCGCGAAATGCGGTTCGGGATGGGGTAACTTCGAAAAATTAGGAGGGGAACGGCGGAGTGTATACCCGATCCATTCCCGGTGAGAGGAATGGAAGGCATAGCACTACTACCATCATCATGAGCTTGAAAGATGACATCTCTCTCTCCCAACTTTGGAATGTTGGGCATGATTTTGGTGGTGGTGTCCGTTGGGGGCAAACGGGACATTAGAACCCGAAGCATGTTCGACATATCACTCATGTGAGATTTTATGGAGGACGTGCCTTCATTATACTCAACACGAGAGATGGATGTCGAGTCATCCTTCACGAACGTGTTGGTAAAGCCCTCGGTGCCCCCCCATGATTTTCCACAACCGGTTCCTCCGTTCTCTCCCCTAAGTTAAGATCTTCCGATTTATCCCCTTGCGACATTCTCTTAAGGCGGTAAAGCCCTTAATAAGAGACGAGGATCTGATACCAATTGAAAGGATCGGAATGTTGACTAGAGGGGGTGAATAGGCGACTAACAATTTAATCTTTTCTTAACAAAATAAGGCTCAACAATAAATAGGTTGTCTAGATGTGCAACTACGTGAGCAACCTATATGCCAACTAATGCAACACTATATGAGCAAGCAAGATATAAGCAATGAAAATAACTTGCACAAAGTAAAGTTAAAGGGGAACACGGGGGACAAGGATATGTTGCCGAAGTTCCTTCTCTTTATAGAAGTACGTCTTCGTTTGGAGAGGGTGCGGAGCACAATGCTCACATGAAGCCAGCGAGGGCCACCCTATTTCTCCTCACGCTCTTACCAAGGCAAGATGTTGTGATCCACTACGCGGCGGCCTTGAAGGTGGCAACCAAACCTTTACATACAAGGTTGGGGCAATCTCCACAACTTAATTGGAGGCTACCAACGAAACCACGAAGCTTCACCACAATGGAATATGGCTTCGAGGTGACCTCTTCCGTCCAAGGCACCAACGCGCCCAAGAGTAACAAGATCCACAAGGGATTAATGGGGGGAATCAAATATCCTTTCGTGCAAGTGTAGATCGGGGCCTCCTCTTCCAAACCCTAGAGAATCAACAAGTTTTGATGGCTAGGGAGGGAGATCAGGCAAGAATGGAGCTTGGGTGTCAATGGAGGAGAAAGCAATAAATGAGGTAAGTCCCTTTGGGGAAGAAGACCCCCTTTTATAGGTGGGCACGAAAACAGCCGTTGGCAGCCCACCAACCACGGTACTACCGCTCTTCGAGCGGTACTATCGTACCCTGGGCGGTACTACCGCCCCAACGGACAACGGTACTACCGAGGTCCAATATTGTGCCTATTACCGCAGAGTCCAGTGGACTTACGGTAGTGAGTGCGGTACTCGCCCCCACGGTACTACCGCACTCGGAGCGATACTACCGCCCCACGGTACTATCGGGGGCCAGTACCGTGCCTACTACCGCAGAGTCCAGTGAACTTACGGTAGTGAGTGCGGTACTCGCCCCACGGTACTACTGTGGCGCGGTACTACCGCATTGGGAGCGGTACTACCGCCCCACAGTACTACCGGGGGCCAGTACCATGCCCACTACCGCAGAGTCCAGTGGAAATACGGTAGTGAGTGCGGTACTCGCCCACGGTACTACCGTGGCGCGGTACTACCGCCCTGGCAGAACCAGGGAGCCCATGCCACCATGACACAAACCTCCACGGTGCAAAGTAAAATATATGGGTGCAGAAAGTGTGTATGTGTGATGATTCCACCCACCATTCCACAGCGGATCCCCTCTTAATAGTACAGTTTTCCTACGACTCAATTCACCAAAAATAAATCTAAAGGAAAACTCCGTCTTCACGCTCAAACCACCGAGGGGAAGATAACCGTCTTGTGCCATGAAGCAATTATCTGAAATGTTCATCGCACACGGTTAATCCGCAAATGTATTGTCATCAATCACTAAAACCAATCAAGGGGAAATATGCCCTATCAATGTGGATGACGATAATGATGAAGGTCGGTGATGTATTATCCATGATTGATTTGATCGCCTGGTGGTGACATTCTGGCAATCCCCGCTTCGGTTCCCTTTCGGAGGTGAGGAATTATGATTCTTTTTTTTAGTTCTGGCATCTATGTTTCTCATATGTGAAATCCAATCACACATGGTGAAACAGCTAACCAGGAGGAGGCAGTGTTGTCTGGTATGAGATGGCACTCGCATCACACACCTTCTTTCATTCTAAAAAGCTTAGTGCGATCAGTTTTCTTCCCACTTGATTGTAGTGCGAGTGGACATCATCATAATCTCCTCTTGTTATTTGAAGACAACTCTCATGAGGAACTTAGAATCTGTTGACAATTCAAGCACAAGGTTGATAAGGTATTTGACTCCATCGTAGTGTATTAACTCTTTGTTCGATCGAGATCTTTACTCATCATCCAGTAGGAGTCTCAATAGATCTAACGTTTGGGAGTAGTTAGTCTTATATGTTCTCTCATATTATCTCAGATGCAATTATAGCGTTTCTCTACAAAATGTTTAGTGTTTGTGGTTCAAAATACTTACCCTCATTTGAGACATGCTCATAAAGAGTGTAGATCTGCATGAGTCTTGCACATACATAGGATGAGTACTCACCTTGCTTTATTATTATTTCCCTAGTTGCTGCCAATCCAATCGGCAGCAATTCAAAAGTAGGTTTGTTTTTCAAGGACTGTGTTAGCTTTGTTATCCCTCTGAAAGTGGCCTAGGCAAGGATATGAATATATTTACTTTTAGTTAAGTCTTCTTAAGGCATTTCTATTCTTACCTTCCTATTGTATATAATTTTCTTTTGTTGTATGATTTGTATCTTGATCAGGTGATCTTTAATGTATTAATTCAATCGTTAACTTTGACTCCTCGGAGTTGTTGTAATATATTGTAATTATGAACTTTATTCATAAATATGTGTAATGATATCAACTACTTTCAACATCATGGCATATGTATCTCGATGTGCATGTTGTTTTAGTGGGTGTCCTAAAACGGAGGCCAACGAAGACGCTAGTGTTGCATAGTGTCGGTCTCGAGGTGTGACACTCACCTTCCTTAATCTCCTTCACTTGATCCCTTCTTATCTACACGATGGTGCTTAAATTCAAGATAAGGTCTACACGAAAAGAGATGTACATCGGAGTTGTGATTTCATTTAGGCGATCGATTCATAGTTTTATTGATTGCAAATAGTTAATTTCATGTTCACGTTTGAAGCTTTTTAAAATGAATTTTGTCAAATTCATTGCACATGGATGCATGTTTGAAAAAAATTGTGAGTAGCTTCATCTCATTGTTTCACAATGTTCATGTTGCAAGAATTTTGTTTCGGTCCTCATAGATGAGTAGATCTATATCTTCCTATCCTACTATGCTTTAACACGTTCATGTGTGTTTTATGTCAATGTGTACCTTGTGATTTTATTGCACACGATTAATCGTTTGAAATTTTCTTTGACCACCAACTTTATCTCTTTGTTTCCACAACTCTCATGTTGTAAGTTATTTATGTAGGCGCTCATAGACAAAGTTTTTTAAGTGTGATGATGTAAACTGAGTTCATCACATAAAAACAAGGTGGGATTAATCATCCGTGTGCACATAACCAAACATCAACATGTTGCATTTAAAGAGTATAGACATGCAACCGAAGAGTCGTGCCTCTATTTTTGCTAAGCCAGGTCAAGGAAGACGCAGACAACCAAACTAAATACTCCCTCCATTCCCAAATATAAGGTGTATGGTTCTTTTTAAAAATTCAAACTTAGTTAACTTTGACTAGATTTGTAGATAAATATATCGATATATATTACACCAAAACAGTATCATCAAATTCATCTTGGTACATATTTTCATATTGTATTTATGAAATAGCATAGATGTCGTTATTTTTTCCAATAAATTTGGTCAAAGTTGGAAAACGTTTGGCTTTAAAAAAAACTATACACCTTATATCAACCATCTGAGGGAGTAGACAACATGACATTTTATATGTGTACAAACCAGGCCACAAACACAGTGAGACCAAAATACGTGCATATAACAAATAGACTCGTATAAATCTTGTGTCAACATTTCAAAGAACGTGAAGAAATTTTTTATTACTTTTTTTAATCTAGCTAACTTGGTTGATTGCATATAACAGACGATGTTGATTGCGACGTATCGATGCGACCTAGCTGACGTGCTTTGGTGGGGCCGTATAGCGCATCGTCCCGGAGCTCGGGGAGATCTTGGAGAGACGGAACATCAACAATGGCCACGACAGCAGCAAGCGGTGTGAGGTGGGTGCTCTCAGGCTAGGGTTCAAGAAAGCGAGAAAGGAGGGGAAAGTGAGTGCCGGTAGATAGGGATCGATCCAAGGCGTCGGGTACATCTATATCCCTCTCCTTGAGGCCTACCTGCAAGCAGGAGGTCGCAGTGATGGTCACGCGCGCCAACCATGCACTCTCGTCTACTAGTCGAAGGACGAAGATTACTGGCATGATAGGTCAGGCGAAGGACGAAGATTACTGGCATGATAGGTCAGGCCTTAGCTACATTACTGGGGGCTAATAGGTAAGCTCTCTCGTGATTTTTTTCCGTCAATAGGTCTTGAATTATTTGGACACCCAAACTATCTCCAAATATTCTGAAATTTGAATGTAGCTTTAAGGATTTAATCCAAGCCACATCTCAAATTTAAAAATTTTGAATTCACATTTATTTTAATAAAAATAGAAATAAAATGTGATTTTAATTCCATGTCCGAAAATAATTCCTTTAAAATCACAAAAAAATAGAATGGAGCCCATAATGTTATTTATGGGTCCATGTCTATTTATCAGGGTTTATCAAAGACATTTTGGGATTTTTTGGAAAATATTTTTAGGGTTTTTGCCCTTTAATTAATTTTGAGACTTTGAATTCCCTCTAAAAATTTAGCACAAAATTAAACATGATGCATACATTACCAGTAGCTAGGACTGTGAGAATGCCTTAGGGGGCAACTCCAACATCGTGCACCAAACCGCTCCTAAACGCACGGATCATGTGGTCCAAACACATTTTGTCATCCAACGATGTGAACGTTTTTGGACCAGTGCGGACGTATGAATTCCCACAAACTAACTGGAAGCAAACCACGAATTATGGGCATCTAGACACCCCAGCCCACCCAGAAACGAGGTGAGGCCTGCACATTTGGGCAATTCCACATTGTTTTCGCGCGAAAGCCCACCCCTTCCCCATTGTCTTTGCTGACATCGCATCCCTCCCCAGCTCAACCTGTTTTGGTGTTCACTATCGTGATGGAGCCCTTGGGGTACAAGGGCAACGAAGACGATCGTCGTGCAACCGAAGCCAAAGTACCCGGTGGTGGTTCAAACCTATAAGGCCAACACGGCAACACACAATGTCCATCGCCGCGTTCAAAAGAGGAAGGGAGCAGCTTTGGCGATCGATCAGCGGGTACCTCCACCGGTAAAGCACGTGCATTGTGTTGAAGGCTAATAACTCTTGTGTATTGTGTTGTATTGGTCTGACCCTTATCTAGGGTATATATAGAAGTACAATGGTGGGTAGAAACTTATTGTACAAGACAAGTTATACATGTTTAAACATATTCCATCTCTATCTCTTATCTCTATCCTACACACAATTGCATTCTAACATCCCCTCTCAATTGTAACGTGTGAAGCAAACGATACGATTGAATTTGAAGTCTTGCGCTTTTGTCGTCTTCTCATTGCTCCATCACCGACTGCGTCTCTAATGACTGATGGATCGGCGCCTAGGGAGGTCACATTGGTGTGTCGTGGACGTAAGTGATAAGTCGAACGTTGTTGATTGCAGTTGTTGCCGATTAGCAGCTCTAGACTTAGCCCGATATCGATGTCGAGGTAGCCGATCATGTAATAGTCATGGTCGATGACGTCGTCGCCGTGGATGATGAAGCCTCACAAAGCCGAAGGCACAAAAAAATGCGCTATGTTGTAGATGATGGATCTGCAGTGTGGATGATGCACCTTGAGGATGTCTAAGGGTGTTGTTCGTGATGAATCCATCAGTTTTGTGAGGACTAGAGGAAACCCATTAAGCACACATCGGTTTTACCATGATCGTGTGGTCGTGTAGTGTGTCACCACGTGCAGCTTAGTTGTTTCAGCACTGCGCACAGAGCTCCTCAAATCTGGCCAAGCTGCAAAAAAACATTACATATATGCTCATTTTGAGTAAAAGGTAGTTGAATTTTAAAAAAGGAAAGGTAGAAGCAAAACAATATATCACTGAACTAAGCGGGGAAAAGATCACCATGGTCACTGACCTTTTAAGCAGAGGCTTTGGATTGTAAGGGAACAAATCTTTCTTATAAAGATCTTCCAATGTTCTCTTTAACGAAAGGAGACATGCTTTAGCACATAGAAAAAGCTGTTCTTTGCTCTTAATTTCCTTGTCATGAGAGGAACCTATAGTACTGCCTTCAATTGAGCTACCAGTGAAACTATTTATATTTTCCAAGGTTCTTTGTCTTTTACAATTGAGTTTTTGCATTTGCACCTCGTAAACCGAATCATCAACAAAAGCATCCCAACACCTGGACACCAGTCGTAAGCACCTGAGACAGAGGCACAGATATCACATTTGGGAGACTAGATGTGTCTGTTATTTGAATGTATCAGAGATAAATATGGAAACTACTAACTGACCGTAATAGATACTGGGCACAATACACACCTACGTCTTTAGATATGAGATAATCAACAAGTACCAAGTGATCATAGTGCAACTGCAAAATAAATATAATAAACAGTATATACTCAAATGGATGTTCGATAGAAAAGAAATGACTCATGGGTCAGCAAATGCAGGAGTCCCAAATAACACATTTGGTAAGTGTCATTTCCAAACACTCCATGAGTGAAAGATCTAATTAAAGAATCTTCATTTGTACTTGTGTGCAAACTGCAGCGCATTCCTACAATCTGAAGTTATGGAACATCTGTATTTACCAATTATCCAAGCCTATTATCTTGATCGTTATTAGGGCCCTAATGAATTAACTGCCTATTTACTCTATGAAGTGCAATAACCAGAACTCCTCAGCTAAAATATCATTATAATAGAGGCATCCCCTATCCTGTACTGCATAAGACTTGGAAGCTAGTTGCTACATCTTTAATAACGCAACACCAAGAAACCATGACAGCATGAACCTACTCGCACAATTAAATGAATAAAAACTGAATGTCAGAATACTGCTTTGCAGAGATCAATGAGCATCTAGCAAATCTAGCAGAATAAGATGTATAACATGTTGACTAACTCACCAATGAAAGCCATTGATGAAAAATATGAACTGGGTCAAAAATGATGGAGAACAGTTTGGCACCAATCAGTTCAGAAGTCCATTTAGTTTCCATCTTATCTCTGCAAATTTGGACAGAAGGTGATAACTATATAAACATACCTACAGCCTGGATAACTTCCTTTTATGAAATATTATATGGTATATCTTCTGCTTACATTGCCAACGAAATAAGTGGAGCATCCAAAAGCTGCAAGAGAATGATGAATAACATATCGTCCTGCGATATGAAGGAACATATGCCCAATACTATAACAATTACTCAAACATGAGGAATATATATTAACACTAATAAAACAAAGCAGTAAGAAGATAAAGGCTTCAGCATTTGGCCTGAAGTGCAATTTACATTGGATGAACAGAGACAAGAGAGTAGAGGAACGGTACGTGGAAAGAAAAACATTAGCAACTGTCAGGTATAATGAGCATGATATCTCACTGATGCTCAAGATGTACTCAACATCGAAAGCAACTCTCCAGCAATGTGCACTTATATAGATCGAAATACTCTACTATAAAGAAACAAACTACCCACAAAAGGTGACAACAGTCACTTATGATGACAAACTGAAGCAGAAATGCATGAGTATGAAGGTTAAACCCAAATACCTACAAGACATGCAGAAAACTGACCAACTCAAACAGAAGCTCGTTTGGCCATGAACTATGAACAAAGTTAATGAGCTATCCAGCATTTTGAGCAGAAGCATACCTCTTCCATATATAACTGCAGAAAGCATAGAACAATGTCTGTTGATGATTTCGAGTCCAAAATCTTGTCTAAGCAACATCTCTGAAACCAATCTGAGATTTCTGACAAGCCAAAATAGTTGCAATGACCATTGCAGCCTTGCTCTTTGTGACAACATTGGTCTCTCTTACATGAACATTGCAGTCTACTATCATTTCCACTGCAAGCCAAGAATATTGAACAACTAAGAAACAAATACATAGCCTGCCTTTTTAAGTGCCGAGTAGATTTACCCTGAAGCTCGCCCAAACCTACACCAGTCATCAAAAATGGGGATCCTTCTAAACAATTCTCCAGTTTAGTTATATGCTGGAACATAGGTTCATGGAGCAGACTCTGAAAGTGGTGTCGAAGTAATTTCAGCAAACAAACAATATGTGAGCAATTCTGCTTCATGTGAGGCTTAAGCCTTATCATCAACATCTGCATTGAAAAAACAATGATTGATGAGTACTTGGTTACAGATTGTCCCAACTTCGTAAGAAAAGATTGCTGAATGTATGAAAATTACCAATATTTTGTGCTTTGAATACTGAGAGAGACTTTCTGGGATACCCCATTGCTCTTGTAAGGAAGTTGCTAATGTAGGAATAAAATCTGCAAGCTTCACAAATATATGTCGTTGGTCCATGTCTTCCATGTCACTTTGCTCCACTAAAGAGCACAAGAGCTGGAGGAGACTGCCTGATACAATTCCAATTTGTGCAGAATCTTTGCTCAAACCATGTCGGTCATCCATGACAGGAGTTACAACTTTCCCAGGATTGAGTTGGTAACCAGGATCCCAATGTAACTTTTGAATATGATGAATGGACAGGCAAATAAAGTCATCTTTCAATTCAGAGGCATTGAGTTTCAGAAACTTCAGAATAATGTGTAGTACTCGAAAGAGGCAAGTCATTATCTGCCTACTGATATTGACACATCGTAGTTTAAGTACTGCTATAAAGCTTGTAATACTGGTGCTTTTAGTCGTATTGTCATGACTTATACTTTCCTCAGCAGATGAACAACCAACAGAGCCTTCGGTGGCGTTAATTGTAGAATGATTACGAGCAGATGTTGATACTGTATGTATAGCTGCCCAGACCAGCTCAACAAACTGAATCCAAACGGCTTCCTGTCAACACAGCAGCAGATACAATAATAAATCAATAATTATATAGAGAAATTTATGCACCATAAAAACAAGGAGAAGAGCATGAGCAGCATACAAACTCCATTAGATAATTAGAGATGGCCATCAAGATATTCCCAGCTGAGTGCTTAATATAATCACTACATAAATGATGTAAGCCAACCTGAAAAGAATGTGGTAACATAGAAGTTCAGTAGTTTATGAGCCATGATGCACCGGGCTGAAATAAAAAAAAATGAAATATAAATAACAGCACACTAGCCAATATTCATAATATGAATTTAAGTGGACTGTGTATAAGAACGATGAAAATCACCAAAGCAAAAGGTTATGCCAAAGCCGAGCATATTGACAGCAGCACACAGTTCTGCACATGCTAGATGCTAGATGGGGCGACAGATTGGCATGAATAGGATTCACATGTTAGAGATCATACAGGAAGCACCCAAGATATTATCCCCAATTGCTGCTTCAAGAATAAAATAATAATTCCATTATAAACCTGAAAGCAGTGAATGCAATAAATAGCCTAATGTGATGCCACCTCAAATTATCAATCTAATACTGAAATAATAAAGGACTCAAAAGTTCCAAAACTTCCTCAGGTTAATTATTGGTGCAATGCCGATGTTATCCATTTTCATGTAGATAGGTTTAGTTTTTGACACGCCAATACTACCTATGAACTAATGATAAGATTGAATGCAAATAACAAAAGTTGATTGGGATAAAGCTTCGCGCTCACTCTTCTCTCATGTCAAAAGTAGTCAACAAGTATACTAAAATACATTAAGGCAGGAGGTTGCAAAAAAAAATGCCCAAATTCTTTTATAGTTTGCGATGCCTGATAGAAAAAGACCTTACAAAAAGGTACTACTGCTAAAAACCCTTGAGAAGGAGAACATGATACATCAAGGACAGCAAATGAGAAGTACTTACCATTATCGAGATAATATTGGCCAGGCAGCTAAGCCCATCATCAAAGTGGTGGTCAGGTGGCAAACAGCAACTGTGAGCTTCTCCCAAACACGAAAAGATCTTCAAAAGGCAAGGGGTGAAACAGATAAATATGTATTATCTCTTAATAATTTTTTACTAAACTGATATGCATGAGTTTGCATTCACAAAAATATAAGAATAAGATACAGGACAAGGGCATGTGATATCAGTGCAGAAATAAATATGGTACAGAATATTTCAATAAATTTACAGAGCTGCCGGTTTCAAGGAAAATATGTGCAGCTCAGTTTTCAATTCCAATTACTGACTGAAACTCACACTATTCTCAAGCAACTGGCAGAAGCTCTGCCTTTTTTTGGTATTTCTATTTTTATGCCCCTGGTTGCTTAGTTGTGCTCAGTTTTGCCCGCAACAAACACTGCTCACTTTTCCCCTCCCTCCTCCACCACCTACTCACACTATTCTCATCCAGTTGAAGCCTTTGACCGTTACCTTCTGACTAGTGGGCCGCGTGATATCCTGACAGGTGGGGTCAAGGCAGCTTATGACAGGTGAGGCCGAGGCAGCTTATGATAGCTGGGGCCGGGGCAGCTATGACAGGTGGGGTATGTTCTCTATCATTCATCAACGGCCGACCGCACACAGCCCCCAGCAACTTCCCCCCACCTCCCACAGAGCATACATGGCCGCCGCTTGCCTGTATCGCCGAACCTGATTCCGGTGCCGACCAACGGACCTCTTCGACGCAGAACATCACCGGAGAGCCTCGTGGGAGGTGGCGGTAGCCGACCCCAAGGAAGAAGTTGCTAACTCCGTTTGACCCCTCCACCTTGAGATCGTCCACACCTGAAGGGTGTTCTCCACGAAGATCCCGGCGGGGTACTGCCTCTGCCACGATGAGCGGCGCACGGTAGGTTGGGCCGTTGAACTGCATCTTGTCTTGGGCGGGATCTGGCTTTTGCTTTGGCTTTTGGTGAAGAAGGGAGCAGATGGATGTGAGATCGAGTGGAAAGGCAGAGGTAGACGGGAGGTGTTTAATTAGCCACGGTGCGACTGCATATGGTTTCGAGATCGCATATTGGTGCCAAATCAAAAGGAGGTTAAGGATGCGATCATGAAGGAAGCCCATGAGTCGGCATACTAAATACACCCTGGAAGTACGAAGATGTATAATGATCTTCGGGGTAGTTTTTGGTGGTCTAGTATGAAGCAAGAAATCGCCGAGTACGTTTCACAATGTGATGTATGCCGAAGGGTCAAGGCGGAGCATCAGAAGCCTGTAGGACTACTGCAACCACTCAAGATTCCGGTGTGGAAATGGGAAGAGAATAGAATGGGTTTTATCACGGGCCTTCCAAGGACATCTTCTGGATTTGATTCTTTTTGGGTCATAGTGGACAGATTGACCAAGTCAGCTCATTTCAATCCAGTAAAGACCACCTATAGTGGAGAGAAGCTAGCAGAGTTATATATGACAAGAATCATTTGCGCACATGGAGTACCTAAGAGGATAGTGTCAGATCGAGGTACTCAGTTTACGTCGCGATTCTGGAAGAAAATACACAAAGTCCTGGGAAGTCAGTTGGATTTCGGTAAAACTTATCATCCGCAAACTGATGGACAGACTGAGCGGGTAAACCAAATTCTTGAAGACATGCTTCGAGCGTGTGCTTGACTTATCAGCGTAGTTGGGATAAGAGTCTTCCTTACGCCGAGTTTTCTTATAACAGCTATCAAGAAAGTATACATGTGGCTCCATTTGAGGCTTTATACGGACAGAAGTGTCGTACACCACTTAACTGGCATGAAGTAGGGGGAAATCAGGTGTTCGGTCCCAACACATTGGAAGAGGCGGACAACCAAGTAAAAATGATTCAAGAAAGGTTGAAGGCAGCTCAATCAAGACACAAGGCTTATTCAATAAACGTCGCCATGACATATCATTCAAGATAGGAGATGATGTGTACCTATCTCCACTGCGTGCAATGCGTCGTTTTGGAATAAAGGGTAAGCTAGCACCCCGATACATTGGACCGTTTGGGATTACCGCTCGACGTGGAGAGGTAGCTTATCAGTTACTCCCAGAGAAGTTGTCAAATGCGCACAATGTGTTTCATGTGTCACAATTGAAGAAGTGTTTCAAGAAACCTGAGGAAGAGGTGCAGAAGACTTCACTTGACAACATAGAGGTCAAGGGTGATCTGACATATGAAGAGTATCCTATCAAGATTCTTGATGAGCAGTTGCGAACCACTAGGAGTAAGGTGATCAAACTTTGCAAGGTGCAGTGGAGCAACCACACAGAGAAGGAAGCATCTTGGGAGCTGGAAGACGATCTCAGGGAGGAGTTTCCAAATATGTTCTCTTAGCTCTGAATCTCGGGGTCGAGATTCCTTTTAAATGGGGTAGAGTTGTAACACCTTGATATTTATTTCAGGATTTAAAATTTTATTGAGCTTATACTCGATGTAAAATAAATAAAAATTATTATCCTAAGTTTGTTTAGTTGTTCATAGTATATTACTTAAGTTTATATTATCTATATAGTTTTTTTATATGTTTTTTAAAATCATCTGGTTTTCTTTTCGCTGAATTTCTTGTAGTTTCTTTCTCCAAAAGAAATTAATAATTATATTTATTTATTTTACTTTCTTTTCTCTCCTCACATTAGTCCAAGACCAATGGTCACCTTTTGTTTTACTCACGTCAATATGGAGTCAACCACCAAATCACTTGTCTCACGTCAATATGGATTTAGTTGGAGATAGGCTACGGTAGACAAGTGATTTGGTGGTTGACTCCATATTGACGTGAGTAAAACAAAAGGTGACCATTGGTCTTGGACTAATGAGAGGAGAGAAAAGAAAGTAAAATAAACAAATATAATTATTGATTTCTTTTGGAGAAAGAAACTACAAGAAATTCAGATAAAAGAAAACCAAATGATTTAAAGTAACATATAAAATAAAATAAAACTATATAGATAATATGAACTTAAATAATATACTACGAACAACTAAACAGACCTAGGATAATAATAATAAAATCCAACCGGTATAAGCTAAATAAATTTTTAAATCCCGAAAAAAAATCAAGATGTTACAACAAATGATAGAGAACATACCCCACATGTCATATGTTGCCTCGGCCCCACCTATCATATGTTGCCTCAGCCCCTCCTGTCATAAGTGGCCCGACCCCACCTGTCAGGATATCATGCGGCCCACTAGTTAGGAGGTAACGGTCAAAGGCTTTGACTAAACGGTAGTGCTCCGTTTGGGCTTTTGTGAGTAGGTGCTGGAGGAGGGAGGGGAAAAGTGTGCAATGTTAGTTGTCTGTGGCAAAATTGAGCATACCTAAGCAACCAAAGGCATGAAAATAGAAATCCCTTCTTTTTAGTAACCGGCAGGGAGCTTTGCCTTTTCATCAAGGGGGAAATATATAGGATGGCACGTTTGGGGGACATGTCGGAAACCATTACTCATGCCTATGGTTAACTCTTGATCTAAAAGCTAGATCTCGATGTGCGATATCCTCCATGGTGAGGTGCGCCACCACGATATAAGTCATGCGCGTGCCATTGAAGATGTGTCGGTTCCTTTCTTCCAAACATTCCACATGATGTAAATGATGTGGCTGTTGTAATGCCTCTCAGTGCCTTTATTGGATAGCATGAAGGGACTCTCCCACTAGGTATCAATGGAGGGATAGGTAGCCGCAAGACTCGGATTCGATGGGGCTCCCTACAAGGAGAGCACCAAGGAGTGGACCACATAGGTGAAAGGGAAGTCCTTGCACAGATGTGTGACCGTTTCAGAGGACCTCAAGCAGAGCTAGGATATGGGGTTGTGAGGCCAACCCCTCAAGGGAAGGCGAGTGGCTGTGAGGATCTGATTATGGAGCACCAACCAGGAGAACAGCTTGCATTGAGGTTCCACAAGGGCAAGCCATATCTTGTTTGTCACGAACTTAACATGAGATCCGATGAACTGTGTCGAGTAAGCAGAGCTGGCAGTGTATTCCCCGCTCGATGTTCAGGTTCGAGAATTGGAGTCCAGACGAAGCGGGTCCAGGATAACCGGAGAGATAGTGATGGCCAAATCGATGAACTCTGAAAAGTGGTCTTCTATGAGCAAGCAATCGACAGATCGAATCCAATTTTTATTGAGAATCTTGTTGTGTATTGTCCTGTTGACATGGGCATACCCTGTGGTCCCCACCATGGCCCTATCTGGTGCGCATGAAGACTGGGCCCACGGCCGAACAAGACATGAAGCCCAACTCGAAGACTTGAAGCACAAGACAAGGACTCCAATTCGTAATCAATTAGGACTCATGTAAACCCCTACCTGACTATCTATATAAAGCCAGGCACGGGCACCCCCAAAGAGGACCAACTAGACACACGCACACCACATTGTAACGCCTCCACCTCGTCATCACCAATACAAGATCAGACAAGCAGCATGTAGGGTTTCCCTCCAGGGCCTGAAGCTGGGTAAATCGTGTCCCCCGTGTTGCTTGTTAGCCGTCCAAATCTACCAGCGCGCCATCTTCTTCCTCTACGAATTACCTCACCATGAGATTTGCCGTGATCACACCACGTCACATGTTCTTCCGTGTTGCAGTGGTGAAAAGATTAGGGCAATGCTGACAAAGTGTCCCAGCCCCACTCTAGTTACCCTGCCAGAAGGAAGCCTTCTTGTCATCACCAAGGCAGTTCTTTGTGGAGGCCTTAAAAAGGTTTTAGGGACATGTCAGTCGAGTCGCAGGGGAATTGAAGGCCATCCCACGGGAGACCGGGTTCAATCCACTGTAACCATGGCCAGCGCAAACGAAGATCACGGCCAAAGCGTTCCAGGTCCACAATGCCGAAAACTGGTCCGTTTAGAAGGAAAATTAGCCAAAAACCGATACACATCTAGAACACCCACACCAACCCGGAGACTACGAACCGAACGAGTCGACGGCTCTACCACCCAAGTAGCCAAAGTCGAACCCTACAATACGACTCAGAGCCGCCGCTCCGGCACACAACAACTCATCAACAAACACTCACCAGCCCCAAGGCCGCACAATTGCCTTGCCGACGACTTTGCCGACGAAGTCACCAAAACCAACACCCCGCAACACAAAGGCGAATCACGGAACCGCGGCTCCAACCTCCCCGCTTGCACCGAGGTTGCGCACCCACCTTATCGACGACTCTGTCGCCCAAGCGACCAAAACCAGCACCTTGCAACACAAAGACAAATCCCGGAGCCGCCGCTTCAGCCTCCACACCGGTGCCGAGGCAGCGCACCCACCTAGCCGTCAATGAAACTACAAGAACAAGTGAAGCACTACCTTAAGACGGAAGACTAGACCTCCTAGGGGACACCCCCATGGGGGGAACGACGGGTACGCCGCCAGCCAAAGCTAAAACTTGGGATTTCACCCGAGGAACTCAAGATGCCGATCACGAGAGAGGTGAACGGGCTCCACAACGACGCCTCCAAGAAGGGTAACAACGTCCGAGGACGCATTCGTCGCCAGCATCGACCGAAGTCGGTGCTTGGCTTTCACCTGGAGATCACCGAACCCAAAGTCATTGGCCTCACACACAAGCATTTGTCGAAGCCACAATAGCCATGCGTCACATGCAAGTCACCGCCGCAAACAACCACCACCGCATCCAACTTCGTCCCAAGGCCACCTACCCGCGCCACCACTCCCTCCCACGAGGACCAAGGCAGCATGCGATTTGCACGCCGCACCCACCAATGTGATATTGTTGCATCGTCGTCCTTGATGTGTGGATCACTACCCCCACCACAAGGCGGCAGGTAACGGCCAAAACCAACGCGTCTCGGCCAACCCACCAACGCAACCAGCGGCGCGGCATGCACCCATCTACCATCTGCCAATACCACACGCCTACGACAACCACAGTCACACGCCCAGCTGTTCCAGCTACCTCAAGGCCATGGTGGACCAAACCACCAGAGCCGCCACCCAACCGCCCGAACGCCGCAAGGCCCGGCCACCTGTCTGCCACAGACGCACCAACTCCGCCTCTCCCACCACCCTCGCTGTGTCGGCCGCGCACAACCCACATCGGCACCAGATCCAGCCAGAACCCTGTCCAGAATGACCCACGCCACCAGGACATCACGCAAGACGCAACACACCATCGACGGGGAGAAGCACCACCACAGCCACAACTAGGGAGCACCGCCAATCGCCGCCACAGCAGGCCGCGTCGCCACCATCCAGTCCCAGGCACCTTCGGCGCTGAGCCCGCAGCCACCGTGACTGACGCCGGCAGCAGCGGCAGGTGCACCATCGAGGTTGGGGACCTTATGTGGCGGCACTAGGGTTTGCCCCCTAATTACCATGGGGAGCAACTCCGGAGCAACTTTTTACTGTGTTTCTATAGTTTTTTTAGTTTTTCCATAAACTCACACTACCGGTTGCATGATTGGCAAAGTTTGAGTTGCCCCATGAGGACAGCTTACGATACTGACTCTACTTTTTCGTGCTACTAGTTAGTTACAAGTTGGTATGTGAATTCTAATCCAGTAACCCTAAAACCAAACAACAAAGCAACTGCTAAATGGCTCTGGCAAATCTAACTAAAAACTAGAGAGATTAACAATCAAAAGGGATCAAAAGATAATCTGAAGCAATACCTGGTCCGATGCAGACCCTTGCCCCCTATAATCCAACTCCTCCTCGTCCCATCCTCGAATTGTCTTGTTTACCTAAGAAAACAAAATTCATCAAAAAAAATCATGGAAGAACTGGAACGGAAAACGTAAAGCAGCAGTAAATCAAATCATCAAATCAGAGGATTACCCGGGAAAGCGCGAGGAGTACGCACCGCTCTTCCTCCCGCGTGAGCTGCGGCCGCCGTGTTGCCAGCAGATTGGGTTCCTGCAGAGGAGGGGAGGACGGCGCATGCGGCGTAAGAGGCTAGCTGGGAGACCGCGGTTGCCAGATACCAGCGCCCGGAGTTGCTTACGAGGTGGGGGAGGAGGGTGTCGGCGACGAGGTCACAGAGGCGCGCGAGCTGCTGCCTCTCTCGCCACCGCCGCCGCTGCGCCATTTCCTCCGCCAGCTAAACTTTGGGGATTATATGATTTGTTCCGATACTATTTCAATGGCGGATCGATCCAGACCCTTTATACATTTTTATGAGACATAAATTATCAAATAAAAAATAAATTAAGGAAAATTATTCAATTTTCCGTTAGAAATTAGAGGGGGTGTCTAAATAGCAGTCGACAGAATTTTTATTTGATTCGCAATCAAACAAAATTCCAATGGTTGATTGACACGAGTATACACTACCTCCGGTCTGAATTAACTGTCGCGGGCACATCTTCTATCTGCGACAACTAAAAACGGTTAGAGGTAGTACAATTTTTAAGTTCAAAAAAATTACTACAATTTCATTCAACTATAATATATGCTAGTTTATGCACAATAAGGTTTTTTAACAACTCATTAGAAATACGATGGTAAGTAATGATGCTATTTTAAGATAAAAATAAATAATGTTAATATGGAGAAGAAAGAACTCTTCAGAAAGAGCAGTTAACATGGTTTATGTTACTTCATTATTTTATATGGGAAACATATATCTATACCACTATATATTGTAGGAATAATTTTAAATATCGGTTGTTGGATGAAGCCGAACCAACGGTTGAAATGTGTCAAATCCGAGTAATATTGGCCGTTGGGTATTCTCTTCATCATATTAGATTTTTTCGTATGTATTAATCTAAAAGATTTTACACTTCTATTTATACACAAATATGGAAACAAAGACATTTCTCCTTAATTATAGACTCTTTCATGCTTTAGTTCTATTGATCTCGTTTTTTCTTGTCTCGTTTATGTTTATTGTCTCATTTTTTTTAATAAGACACTGCTTAGTCTGTCTCGTTTTCCTCCTCTCAGCCAGGCCCATCTCAGAAATCAACCAAACACGCACTTGGTGATGCAAATTTGCATTGGCTTGGGACACTCGAGTAAAACACGTGTGTCACACCCCAACTGATGCACGTCAGATACCCACCTAACGTCGATGGACACCGAGATCGCATCGCCCTGCTGTTGTCCAATGGCACTAGCTCCGCCGCTAATCAGTCGTCGTGACTCGGTGTGATCGCTTCGCAACAACTTCCTGTGTTGGATGCCGGACAAGATGCGCACCGAGCTAGACCCCGAGCGCGTCGTCGACGTCGCTCGCATCAAGGACCTATCCTTAGGTAATCGTTACCGCCATTGTCCGTCCTTGCTAGTTCACCGCTTGTCCCGTGAAGGAGAGGCGCGACGACCTCACTTCTCGCCTTATTTATGTTTGCGCACGCGCGTGAAAGGGAGTACTACCAAAAGCAGCTCGCCATGCTCAAGTCCTTCAAGGCGGCGAAGGCCCTATGCACGATCGGTGAGTTCGACTCCGACGATGACGACCCCAGCCGTACCTCACCATGGCCGCATCTGTGGTGATGTAAATTTTACATCATTTATTGGAATTGGAGATTTTTTTTATTGGGATGATGTAAATTTTACATTATCTGTTTGAATTGGAGGTTTTTTATGATGTAAAAACTCACTTTTTCACTACGTAAATTTTAGAAGCACTTTTAGTTATGTATTTTAATTTTTACATCATCTAATAGAGATGATTGAATAGATCTAAATCGTTGATTTTATTAAATAGTGAGTCTAAGTAACTCTTATCTTTTTACCTTCTATATAAAAAAAAGGGAAATACCATGTTAAAATTCTAAGTGCATAATTTTTTTAAATATTTATTTGTGATGCAATGGAGAATTAATGGAAGCATGTGCATAAATAGTTAGTGGAAATTAAGTTTTGCATAGTGGACCTACTTGATGATGTGGATACCTTGCATGTCAAGATAGATAAGTTAGTGGGAATGAACTATTTTTTATTAAATAGTGAGTCTAAGTAACTCTGATCTTTTTACCTTCTATGTAAAAACAGGGAAATACCATGTTAAAATTCTTAGAAAAGACTTGTCTTTTCAGCAACAATACTTTCATCATGTATTTTTTTGACAAACTTCATCATGTATTTAGGGATGTTTGTCAATAATTGTACTTTCCTAAAGAATCTAGAAATGATCATAAAAACATGTTCATATTGATTTCACTTTCAAAGCTCTCGTCAAGGATGGCGAAGTACAAAAGATCGGATCAAACAACATATTTTAAATTCTAAAGCAAATATTTTAGTGTATGTTTCATCAACATTAAGAAAACGGTCTTTGAATTTTTCTTAGACATTTCAATGAACTTGGACGAAAGAATAATACCTTCGCATGCGGAAACAAAAAGATAATAAACTGCATGTTCTTGATTTGTTTCACCTTTTGTTATTTTATATGAAGCTTGAATGGACTTTTGTTTACCATACTGATCTTAATTCATATTTCCCTCTTCACCATGCAAAATGAAGTACAGTAGCTGGTTGGTCACATGAGTTGACGGATACAGAGGATCCCAGGTTCCCCAAAGCGGTCGTTCCCCATTGTTAGAACCTTCCACGACCCTCTTCTCCCTTCCTGCTACTTCTACTCTTCTCCGTCACGATTTCACTCCACAAATCGAGCCTGAAGATAAACTGAATCCAAGCTCTGCGAGGAGTCATCGAAGATGAAGATCGTTCCGGTCGCTTGCTTGGAGGATAACTATGCCTACCTGTACGAATCTTGGACCCTCGTCCATCCATCTCTGTATATATCATTCGTCTTGCTGCCTGTTTTATTGCCTGGCTTCTCTTCAGAGATCCGTTTGAGGCTCACAGATCCTGTTTATTCCCTTTGTAATTAAGGATCATTGACGAGAGCACCAAGGCGGCGGCGGCCGTCGACCCGGTGGAGCCGGAGAAGGTCCTGGCGGCGGCCAGCGAGGTCGGCGCCTACATCGACTGCGTCCTCACCACCCACCACCACTGGTACGCCATCCCAGGCCGAGGCTAGTAATTCATCGGCTTACTTCCCTTGGTTGTTAAGAGGGTCAGTACTTTCTAGAATCGGGATATGTTCTGGTTTATGTTGTTAAAACTCAAAAATGGAGATAGAGAGATGGAAAGGAAAATATAAAGCTAATAGGTTGATGCTCTGCGGATAACTACAGGGTGAATTGAATGTTACTATGTGTTAAACCAACACATATTTGTAAGATTCATAAGCAAACATGTACAAAGTAGAATAACAACGAGGAAAGAGCTATGTGGACACTACTCTGATCATGGAATGTAAGTAATTGTCATATTTCACTCGTAGTACATCTGGTGTTTCTAATGCAATTAAATACTTACGAAGCAAACATTTTGATGCTTTCAAAATAGATATGAGGCAGTAAGTAGAAAAAAAATAGTACTCAATATGTGCTAAAGGCATTATAACCATGTAGAGAGCTGCTAATGGTTATTTATGGTTCTAGGGATCATGCTGGCGGCAATGAGAAGATGAGGCTATTGGTGCCAGGGATTAAGGTCTACGGTGGATCCATGGACAATGTGAAAGGCTGCACTGATCAGGTGGAAAACGGAACCAAGTTGGCCGTTGGCAAGGAAATTGAAATATTATGCCTGCATACACCATGGTATGCGTTGTTACCTTCTTGCCCTGAAACATAGTTCTCATGTCCTCATTGATATGATTAGTGTGATTTTTCTTTTCTGGATCACATAAGAAATCAAACCTTTTGTGTATAAGGACGCTGAATTGTGTACCGATGGGCATTCACTCGAATAAATCATGTGATAGCACAACTACTTCACAGATTTTACTAGGATTACTGATTGTAATGGCGTTGTCATTTTGTATGTTTGTTCTGTGAATTATCAACTTTGTTATTTTCTTCATTTGGTGGTCCATACCATTTTTATTCTTTCAACAGTCATACAAAAGGTCATATTAGCTACTATGTTACTAGCAAAGAGGAGGAAGACCCAGCAGTATTTACTGGAGACACCCTGGTCAGTATACACATCACATAACAATTGCTCTTCTTCTTTTTAAATACCTGACCATTTTTTGAAGTGCAGTTCATTGCTGGTTGTGGGAGGTTTTTTGAGGGTACCGCCGAGCAAATGTACCAGTCTCTTTGTGTTACACTAGGCTCGCTGCCTAAGTCAACTCGAGTTTACTGTGGCCACGAGGCAAGTTTCTTAGCTCTTTCTAGCTTTTTGACAAATATGAATCTTCAATGAAATTTGTATACTAAAAACTGTAGCATATATATTCCTTAATTAGTTGTTTGGCTGTGTGTGTTTCTATTTCAACATCGATAAGTGGTAATTTACTATCATCTCACTTCGTCTTCTATGCTATTCCCTTATTTGATTCGATCTCCTCTTAAACTTTGAGAGTTTGAATTATAGAAGATGATGTATGCTTTAGATTCTGGAGTACATGTGAAAACATGACTTCTGAATGAGGTTTGTATGTGGATCCTTAACTAAAATATAATACCTGATGCATTTTCTGCCTGGCTCAAATTGTTGCCATCTGGCTTACAATGTTACGCAAAAAGTGTTCACACCGTGCTTGTGAAAAAATGCTGAGAACACCTTTGCCCTTAGTCCATGTGTGCACCCAATATTAATTTGCGTTATGTGTCCTTAATATGATATGTTGAATAGATAAGTGATGTATACCCTGCTCTTATTGTGTCATCGTGACTCACAGTACACTGTAAAGAGCCTGCAATTCATGCTGACAGTCGAGCCTGAGAACGAGAAAATGAAGCAGAAACTGGAATGGGCCCAAAAGCAGCGTGAAGCAAATCAACCAACGGTTCCCTCAACTATAGGAGATGAGTTTGAGATAAACACCTTCATGCGTGTTGATCTGCCTGAAATACAGGTCCATAATCTGCACCCGCTATTTACTACTCCCTCCGTTCCAAATTCGGAGTAAAGCTTGGTTTAAACTTGAACTAAAGCCATGTCAAGTAATTCAGAACGGAGGGAGTATGATTCTAGATGACACCATTTGTTGTAATCAATCGCAAGTTGTAGATAGTAACTTGTCGCCTCACAAATAAGAACTAGCACATCAGGAGTTGTTCTTAATTTCGAGTTACTTAACTGTACAGTTTTAGTCGTTTTTCTTCTTCACCAGTTTCTGCCCATTCAGTCCCTACGTTTTTTCCTTTGCTTTGTACTCTTACGCCATCTTGATATTTTCTTGTAACACAAATGACCCGCATTTGGGTGTGTTTTTTGAGAGAAATAATGATTCAAGTTAGTTCCTTTGTGTCAGTGATGCTTACCTAGACTGATCCTGCAGGCAAAGTTTGGTGCTAAATCTCCAGTTGAAGCGTTGAGGACGGTCAGGAATATCAAGGATACCTGGAAAGGTTGATAAATGCAGCTGCCACTCATGCTGTAGGTCAGGCTGCTTCTTCTTTCTTAAGCTGGTGAGGCCTCTTGAAGTTTGCTGATGCAGGAATCTTTGCGCTGTAGGTGGGACTTACTGCCGCGCAATGCTTTAAAGTGGTAATAAGACAAGTTATATCGACTCCGTATGTGTAAAGGTAATAGTGTTTGCTTGAAACAAAGAATACCAACGAAAAGGAGTCCTGTATGCTAAACATGCTTTGGCATCAATCAGACATCACCTGGTGTGGCATGTTAATTATGTTTGTTTTCTCTCAAATCCATATCTGAAGTCTGTGATGGTTGAAACTTGCATACATTAAATGAGAAACTTGCATACCCTTTTCAGTTTAGATAAATGATGCTAGTTGCAATTATTCTAAAACCTTTCCCCGCTGACGCTGAGTGGTAAGGGGAGTCCAGGACACTGACACAAAAATGGAGGGAATGAACATAATGGAGCTGGGTTCTTCGTTCATTCTCGTTTCTTCTCCCCAGGACATTACGATGGCCGCGGCTTCACCATGAACGGCTGGGAGGAAGAGCCGGCGAACTGGCCAAAGCCCAGCCGGCTGAGGGCCAACTTAGGCGGAGCGAAGGGGCCGAAATTGTGGTCGGAGGCAGACGGATTGCCTGCGCCACTCAGCTGTGTAGGTGCCGACGCCGGATTGCCTGCGGCACTCGTTTTTGTAGGTGCTGCCGCTGCTTCTGTGACGGTGACCTTTGCATAGTTGGCAGCTGTTGTCCCCTTGGAGCTCTCCTCAGCGCCGTTGTCACCAAGCACCTGCTTGGCTCTCTCCAAGAAGGCGGGTGTGCCCATCAGCATGACGAGCCTGAGCAGGCCATCTGCCTCCTGCTTGCAATCCGGAAACGGCCGCTCGACACTCCAGGACGACGGTGACCGTGTGCGGAGCGCAGTTGAGGGAGACGGCGGGTAGTAGCTGCCGGCGTTGGGACCAAAACCATTCCAGTAAGACGCTGGCGAGGGGTTCTGCCTGCTTCGAGTGTCGCACTCGAGGATCTTGAACTCGGTGGCCAGCCGCGCCTTGAGCCCTGCGTCCCTGACGAAGCGCCGGAGGCTGTCCTGGTACGTGTGCCCGTCCACCTGCGGATGCTGCAACCAAACTTAGCTTCAGTTACCGCTCACTGGTGTTTTGTGTTAGTAAAACGTAAACTTGCATGATAGGGAGCATTTGTGGCCTTACATAAAGGAGGGTAGTTTGCTGGTCTCGGAAGGCAGGCGGCGGCAGCATCGCCGCCGCCATTGTTACCCTGTCGCGACCAGCACCACCGTTGTAAGTGAGCCTTCTTTTCATCTCCCTGGCGCCAACAAGTTCCGCCGCCTCCATTGTCGCTGCAGCTGCAGACGCCGCTGATGCAAACCCTGTGGCCGGTGCCATCACCTCAGCATTCAGCAAATAACATTCCAGCATGTGCATTGGATGAAGCTAGTAACATCGTCTCCTCAACTCATTACCTTTTTTTGCTCTCTTTACCGTCGATGGCGTGCTTTTGACCTCCCTCGCTCCTCTCTGCTGCCTCGGCTTGTCGTTGTCTACCGAGACGATGGCGGCTTTCTTCCCGGGGATGATCTGCTGTTTCTTCTCACTGGCACCGGCGGTCTTCTTCTTCACCGGCGTGATGCTGGGCCGCTGCTGTGCAGGTGTCGCAGCAGGGTCGCGTGAGCCACAGCCGTCTTCTTGATCTCTGGCTGGTTTGACGCCCAGTTGATTCTGACGCCACGCCAGGAGGTCCGGCTCGGAGTACATCCGGTTGTTCTTGAGGGACAGGAAGACCTGCTTGGCTTGATCCAGCAGCGCCATCGCCTGCACCAAAAGGAAACAACATTCTGGCATGCAACGTAGGAGGAACATCATATGGTTGGTTAATTGAGGAATAAACGAACAATGTACCTCTTTGTAGGGTACGGTGTCCTGGCTGTTTATGGACATTGCTTTCTGGAACACCATGCACACATCGTTCTGCACATTAAGATCATATCGTTCCGTTGTATTCCCTCCGTTCCATATTAACTGTCGTTCAAATGTTCTGGTACGGAGTAGTATATAAAGAAAAGGCAGGAAAAAAAGAGACCTCGAATTGCTCTAGTGTCTTGTACATGCCATCTGTGTTCTTCTGCCTTAACGTCGCAAAATCGCTGGGCCTCTCTACCCGTTCCGCGTAATCCCCAACCTGCAGTGCCGTGTAAAATGTCATGTTGAAACAAGAAATCATTTCCATCTATAAATCACGAGGTGGCAGTTTCTGACGTGTTTCGATTCCTCGTGCATGGATTACCTGGATGTCATCCGGCATTGCAAACAACTCGTGTGTGTCTCTCCTGCAATGCAAAGGGAGAAAGAAAACACACACATGTAAAATCCTTCGTGTGCTCCGGATGCGCACAACACCACACAAGTGAACCAACAAGAAAAATATGGGTCGGACTAGAACTTCCGTCACCTTTTCTTTAGCCAAGTGATTTCCTCTCTTTTTTTGCGAAAATAGCCAAGTGATTTCCATAAATAAAAAATGTGTGTCACATGATTTCCATCCGACGGTATGTTTTGTATTGTTCCTCTCACCCTAACTTTCCATATTGCCTAAGTTCAAAAAGAAAAAAAATTCCATAATGCCTAAATTCGAAAAGAAAAAACTTTCCGTATTGCATTCTCACTCGTCATTCAGCTCTCCGGACACCAGTGTCCTCTCCTCCTAACCAATAACTTTCGCATCGTCGTTGCCTCATTTGCTCATCAATCCACTCTTTGATCCCACCCACCAGTCGGCTCCCCATCCTATGTGGTACAGCCCCCACCCTACCTCTTTATTTGCAACCCCCCCCCCCCCCCCCCCCCCGCCCCCCTACATGGCAAAGCGAAGACTTTTGGAAAAGAAACACAAATTGATAGGGTTTCCTTTAGGAATTCTCTTCTTTTGTAACTTATGCTATTACTTTAACAGAATGTTATCACTCCCCTCCCCTCCTCTGAGGCAACAATTCTTCTCCAGCATCAAGCTTCTCTCCACCGTCATCTCCTTCCACGACTAGGAGTGAGCTCCGCCACATGGCACCGAAGGGGAACAAGAAGAAGCAAACTGGCTTTAATTTAAGAAAAATATAAAGTCACGTGTGTAGGGGAAAGTGCATATCTCCGACAATGTGCTCTATGAAAACCCGAAAAAGTTCTTGGTAAAGCATAGTTGCATGTTTTTTCTTTAAATCCTAGTCATTTTTTTAGCTGCATGTTTTCCATTGACGGTTATAATTCACCTTCTTCATCTAACCCTAACTTTCATATCGCATCCTCACCATATGCTTTCCATCTGACGGTTATAATACGTCTTCCCTAACCCTAACTTTCCTTATCGCATCATCACCACATGCTTTCCATCTGATGGTCATAATTCGTCTTCCCTAACCCCAACTTTCCTTATCGCATCATCACCACATGTTTTTCATCCGACGGTTATAATTCGTCTTCTTCACCTAACCGTAACTTTCCTTACCGCATCCTCACCCCGTAGCTCTCTTTTCGCCGCCGCCACCCTTCCATCCCCCATCTACACCCACTCTCTCATCACCATCGCCTCACTTGCTCGACGCCCCACTCATCGTACCTTGCTCATCCGATACCACTGCCAATCCAGGCACACCCCCTACGTCTAGGTTTCAGAGGGGCGGTTCTTGAGTACAAAGAAGTAAAGGTGAGTCCAAGCTTACATCTCTAGCATGTCGAGAATGTAGTCGATGATCTGCCCTGACGTCGAACCCTTGCCTGATATGTTACCTGAAACAAAATTAACTTGATTCAGGCGTGCACACACATGCATCATAGCATCAGAGACGGCGGAAAAAGGGGCGGTGATCTCGTACCGGTATAGGGAACATCAATCTCTTGGCTACATGAAGCTTCTCCCTGCAACTTCTGAATAAGAACATAGATGAACTAGGAGGTCTAAACACAAAGAAAAGAAATCCAAAGCTCCCAGTGGAAAATTCTACCTGGATTTCGCCATTCCTTTTTCTCTTCCCTCGCAGGGCGATGGAGAAGCTATTCCGAATGATGAGCCAGGGATCTAGGATGCAGGCGGCCGGGCCACAATCGTTGTCGTCATTCTTCTGCTCCTCGAGCTTCAGCAACCTTGCGCTTCGCCTCTTCCCTTTTCCAGACAGCGATCTCCGCACAGATCTCCCCTTCTCTTGTTTTTCCTTCATGGTCGTTGTATCCAACAAAAGAGGAAGAGGCATCTGTGACCCTGGGACGCGCTAGAACTTATGTACCATGAAAGTTACTTTTCCAGCTGGCAGCTCTCATATGTATGTATGTCCATGTAAATCTTTAAATGCTGCTCCTGACATGGAATTTTTTATTTATGTAGGCGCTTTAAGGGTTGCCAAATCTATTTGACAGATTGTGCATAAGTTCAAGCATGGAGTTGCCTCTGCAATAGGACAGACAATCTAAAATGGCTGAGCCAGTTCAAGCATATCTGTAAAAGCTTTTGCCTGTGTTGCCAACTTACCATTTGTAGCTGCTTTCCATATGTGAAGATTTATCTTCTGCAATCTCAAATTAATCCTTGTAGATTGTATAGCACGCGAAAGAATCTGGTGATATCGCTACCAAGTATCCTTCCAATTTTGCATGGGGCCACATCAAAGAGTTTTACCAGCATTAATTCGATCGACTAAAATAGGACAGCGTATAGTCATTCTTAAATGTAGAACATTAAAAAGAAAGTTCCTACTCAACTTCCTTAGAAGCTACGATGCCATCTAGCTGGGCATCTACCATAACTACAATTAAGTCAGACTAAACAAGAATGGACAATGATATTTACAGGTCCATAATGGAAATAAAATGACATTTAAATGTTACTACATTAAGCTGCCTGCCAGGGTCACTGCTATTTACTTATTCCATGTATTGAAAAAATGTTACATTGACATGGGCAGATGCGGATCGTCGAAGAATTCTTTTGCCTCTCAGCTCTCTCTCTCTCTCTCTCTCTCTTTTTCTCTCTGGAGGCCTTGTTCGGGTGGTCCTCCCAAGGGCACTGGAAGGAATTTTGACTTGTAGGGCATTTAATCTCCCTCAATCCCCTTCAAATCCACCTGAACCGAGCAAGCCCTAAATGGAGAATTTCCCCCTCAACAGTATATTTCTGTTCTCCCTATATGAAATCTTAAAACACCAGATTTACAAGGCTGATAAGGAGAAACCTGCTTTCAGTGAAAGATGACTGTATTTTTCCCTTGCAAAGGGAAATTGTATTGGGCCTATCAAACTTCTAAGCTAACATCAGAAGCATCACTGGCTTCACTGTTGTTCTGCTGCGACCACAGTTCAGCATATCGCCCACCCTTTGACAGAAGAAAATCATGTGGTCCATGTTCCACTACTGTTCCATTCTCCAGGACGATGATCTGAAAATCAATTGAAACGTAACTTTACATAGGAATCAGGGAATTGATGATTTTTAATAGATGAATTAGCATATAGGGGTTTACTCCCATGCAGTTAGTAAATTATAGCATGAGCAGTTGCAATAGCAACCTCTGGCTGCCAATCTGGATTGCATGTTGTCAATTAAGCAACAAGTCACACTATATTCACCAATATGTATGCCGTATTATTCATGCATGTGCACAAATCTCAATACCTCGTCGCATTGCATTGCAGTTGTGAGTCTATGGGCGATAAAAATTGAGGTACGGTCGACGGATAAAGACATCAGAGAATTCAAAATTGACGCTTCAGTAGAGCTATCGAGTGCGCTTGTAGCTTCATCACATAATCTGGTACAAATCAAAGAAATTAAGTCAGTACGGGGTACTGGTTAAGCCCACTATTTGCGCACAAAACATTGTTTGATAAGTATCTAAAATTAGTTCAAACTTCAAAACCATTTAGCAGATCTAGCTTTGACTCATGTTGGCCAGCATACAAGAGCATGAACAGTTTCCAAATAAGACCATGGTTGTCAGTACTGTGATTGGAGCGTGGTATTGTGCCATAGTACAACTCTGCCTGTCTGGAAAAGATCAGATCGCAACCTGGTGGGAAGCAATACAACTTGTAAAATCGTTGGAATCCTGACACTGATCAGGATCACACACCGAGGACAGAAACAACTGGCGCTGGGCCTTCCCTAAAATGTTCCACATGTGCAGCTAGCCACTCGAGCCGAGGCTTATAAACCAAACCAAGTCATTGCCTCGTTCTGTGTTCAATGAGGTACTTAAAAATCTTAAGGCCTACTGCTCCTGCAGTTCTGCGTCCTGACACTATATAGCTACTCAAGAAATCTTAAAAAGCGTACTGTGTGCATGCATAGATGAATTTCAAAGCCCAATTAGCTTCTACTTGCGCGAAAGCTCAATGTTGTTATCTACTATCCATGCACAAACCCAAAACTGAAACCCAGTGACCTACACTAGAGTAAACAGCTAATAATTTCGACGGCACAGGTCACAGCTTGAACTTGTCTGCATTTTCAATTAATAAGTACTTCATGTGTCGGCCATGAAGTAATGATACTAGCCAATTACCCTCTAAATAATTAGGTTGGTGAATGGATAATCCTTTGGGTATTTTCTTATAATACAGAAACTGAGTATGCTTACAAAGAAATTATAAACCCATAGTATCATGATACTTCAACCATTCTACAACTCAATACTGCTGACAAGAAAACAATACTACCAGTGGCAGAGCTAGGCAGAAAATCAAGATGGTGCCAACAATAAGAATGGATTGCAACCACAATGAGGCTAGAGAGGCCCAACTTAATAGATTTTAAGCTTAACATATATATAGTAATAGATGGTTCACTAACTATTGTGTACAGAAAAGCTCTCTCTCTCTCTCTCTCTCTCTCGCCGCTCCCGCGGGTGACTCGGGAGAGGAAAAAAAAATCCTAGCCGCCGCCGGTAGAGCCCCACCACAGCCGCTCCCCCTCGCCGCTGCCAGGCAAAGCCCATGCTGCGTCGGTGGCGGCGGGGCTGCTTCGTCCCTTTGGCTCAAAGTGGAGCAGCGCGGGCTGTCTCCATCTGACAGAGGAGGATGCTCGGCGCGGCGTTGCTGGCCGAGGTGTTCGGAGGGCAGTCTACGATGGCGAGCTCGCGTGGTACTGGCGCAGGTGTGCGCATGAGGCACAGGTCCAGGTAGGCGGCCACACAGATCTGGGGCAGGGCGCTGGCTGATCTCGGCTTCGAGGGCTAGCATCCGCAGGTCTCGCCGCGGTCTACTCACTGGCTGGCGGGCGCCGCGGCTCACGGAGGTGGCTGCTGTGCGCGCAAGCAGACGCGGTGCAGCGTACGTGCTGCACGTGCGTGGATGTTGGGGAGGAGCAAGATCCGCTGGCGGCAGGGCCAGATCCGGATTTCTACGGGCCTGCAGCAGAAGGTCCTTGCGGCGTGCCATGGCTCGGCTGCGGAAGGGTGAGATGGGCGAAGCTCCGGCATGATGGTGGTCGGGACGTGGTGGGGCTCGGATGGGGGCTCGACTACGAGATGTGGTGATGGTGATCGGGAATCAGACCTGGAGCGTGTGATGGCGGGGTCGTGGTGACTGGACGCCGGGGCGGCAGCCCCAGATCTCTTCTTTGGCAACGGCAACCAGGGTGGCTGCGTGGGTAGCGCCACGATTGCAGCTCGGGGGCTCCAGTTCTCCGTGGCAGTGCGTCGGCCCTTGGTCATGCAAGCGACGCTTTGGCGTCGACTTATGGGTTGTCTGTCGCTGTTGTGCGGGGTGCCGGATCTGTCCAGACGTGGTCGGTTCTGGCTCCTACGGTGTTGATGGGGCGGCTTGCCCAGCGGCTCTGTGTGGTGGAGGTGGCGGCGGCGGGGCTGTTTCTGACCGGTGGCTCCGGGCTCTGGTCATTTGTGGTGGCTTTCGTAGTTTCGTGTGTCGGTTCGAGGGGAGGGCTTCATTTGACTGCTCAGGGCGTAAGCCTTGCTCTGGTCTTGCGCCGAAGCCGACGACAGTGACACCTATGGGCGCCGCACACCTCCTTGGAGGCATCGTCGATCGAGGGACTTCGCCCTCCTCTCTCGCTCTCCCGGGGAAACCTTGTTCCAGATTACTGGAGCGGACGATGGCGGGCTTCTATGTCGCGGTCCTTCTTGGAGTCATCGTTCTGGAATGGTCTTGGCCTAGGTGAGCCATCGGCTCGGGTGGTGCGCAGCCTCGGGGTCGGTGTGGAAGTCGGAGCGGCGGCTCCGGATATTGTCGTCGAGGAGGGGTGTATGCACTGGCCACTTGGGTGGCAGTGTCATCGACCATCCTGGTGCGCGGCCTCGGGGCTGGTGAGGTTGCTGGAGCGGCGGCTCCAGATATGGTGGTACGGTGTCGGCTTTGGTTGCTCGGGTGACGAAACTGACGGCTCGCCTGGTGCGCGGCCTCGGGGTCGGCGTGTGAGTTTGTTTTCATCTGTAAGTCGGAGCAGGGGCTCCGGGGATGGTTGTAGGGTGTCGGTGCTGGTCGTTCGGGCAGCAGAGCCGGCGACTCGTCTGGTGCGTGGCCTTGGGGTCGGCGTGGATGCTGAAGCGGCGGCTTCGGTTTTGGTTGTAGGGTGTCGGCTTCGGGTTGCTCGGGTGACGAAGCAGGCAGCTCAACTGGGCGCGACATCTGGGTCGACGTGTGTTGTTGGTGCCCTTTTTGTGGGTGTGTTGTAATGGTTTTCGGCCGGGTTTCCGTTAATTAACCGGGTAACTCTCTTCTTATTATTAAATGAATCCGACCCTAAGGGGCCGTGTTTCAATAAGAAAAGTTATTGTGTATAGATTTAAGAGGTGCAGGGGTGGGGGGTGGGGAGGCATGGCCCAGTATGGCCACTACATATCTCTGCCACTAGATACTACCCCCATCAATAATACAAATGAGTGAGAGAGACTCACAGAATGGAAGGCTCCTTCAAGAAAACTCGAGCGATGGACACTCGTTGTTTCTCACCACCACTTAACTGCAAAAATGGCCCAACCACAGTTCTTGAGATATGCATAGAACAACAGGTTATAGCATTTCCTGATTTTGCACAAAAAAGACGTTTTCTTACCTTCAATCCACGCTCTCCCACAACTGTGTCATACTTGTCAGGAAAGTTCATAATTGTATCATGGATAGAAGCACGTCGAGCAGCATCATAAACCTGTATGGAAAATTAAAAAAAAAATAGTTTTCTACAACAAACATATGACCATATGCTATAATTCATGTGTGTATTGCAAGAACACCTCACCTCTTCATCAGTTGCTGATAACCGCCCATATTGTATATTATGCTTAATGGTATCATTGAAAAGCACCTGCAATGGTATTAATTGTGTAAGCTTGGTCCTGCTTGAAATGCCAAGTGATACAATGAATTAACCTGATTCCCTTCAGATATCCCTTGCAACAGAACAACTTCAATCTACTCAAGGTTTTATGACGCTGAAGAAAGTTTGCATACTGGGGCACCACATTATTTCAATCATCCATTGGAACTTTTCTTCTTTTTAAACAATTCCTTATCCAACATGTATCGATACTTCGATATGTATTTCCATTAAAAAATAATTCATATTCTATGATAGGTAGCAGCAGTTCTTAGGCCCTATCTCAGGGGCAGACCTAGAAATTTTGTGAAGTGGGGACATTTATTGTAAAAAAAAGAAGAATTTCAATAAAATTTTAGAATAGAAGCAAATTCCTATTGAAATTTCAAAAATTGAGTGGGGGGCTGGGCACCAGCCCCACTCAGCTATGTAGGTCCGCCCCTGCCCTATCTGTGTGGTTTTTGGCTGCACCAGAAGCTGCTAGGGTGGGGAAGCTGTTGTTTTGAAGGAAGGGTTTACATGGAAAGTTGTGTTTCCAAAAGAGAACTAAATAAAATACAATCTTCCTCTACCCAAAGTAGAACACACAGAACGCATTTCGATGCTACAGCACAATGTCGTGCCTTCAGTAAGAGGACAACAAAAGCATGAAATATTAAAGCATTGACAGAGAATCGAGTATCAGGGGGGTCACCGTATCCTGCGGTACAACACCAAGAGACTTCCGAAGACTCTCCAGCGTGACTCCTTGGATGTCTTGCCCATCTATCCGTATCTGTCAGGAAGAAAGAACACAGGGTATCGCAAGAAAGGAAATTTAAAGTACATCAGAAAGTTGAGAAGCCAAACATGAGCATCACATTATCAGGAATAAATCAAAAGGGACACTCATGCTTCTCTGTTCTTACAGATCCTGAAGTTGAATCGAAAAATCTGAAGAGAAGTCTAAGTATGGTTGACTTTCCTGCAGAAAGAAAGGACTAGTTAATGAACAGCCACTTACCCAGAAGCAACAGCTCTTCTATGGCTCACATTAAAGCAAGATTAAACAATATGTGATGTCAATCCACTAGACAAGATTTGGAATCAAATAAAATGCAGAGGCAACCATAAAAAAATAATCATATGCAATAAGTCCTCAAACATGTTTGGGCAGATATGAACTTTTGGCTTGTAGACCTTAGAAGACACCTCCTATTAGGTACTGAAAAGGATATTGGCTTCAACAAAATTTATTTGGAGAGGCCTATGGGCCCTAAGAAAAGTGTGTGCATCCATTACTGGAAACTTGATACCCTTCATTAACGACTTTTTCCCATTTGCCGTTGCTAGAGCTACGTTATGTTCCATCTATAGCCTGTATATTCTCCCTGTTGTATGAGGTGTTTCCTACATATTTACCACCCGTACATGTATATATATACTGGCCCTTGGCCCCCAGGAAATACAAGTTGCATATTTCCTAACATGGTGTTAGAGCCTAGGTTATTTTTTTCGCGCGCACAACTCGTGCTGTGATCCCTATCGCGCCACCACTGTTCTCTTCTGGGCTGCCTGCTGATCCCACTACGCTTTCATTATTGATATTACAAATATATGAAGACCTTACAGAAAAGATATTGCTGATGTGTAACCTACTAGGATTTCTTCTTAGTTCTAAGTGTATTTAGAAATCCAAAATCACTAAGCTCTTGCTATTCACAGCTGACATATATCATCGCATTGCATGTCTAGAGAAGCCCTGCAGACATAGGGCGATCCAATTAACTATACACAGAAGTTATGTTGACAGTAACAACTAACGGCAGGGTATCAACTCTTGCATGATTATGTACCAGTGTACAAGGGCACTTCAAGAGGAGCTTCTAATTCAAAGATCTCCCATAAACTCACGTATTGATCTTTATTTTTCAGACAAAGATCTGAAAAAAGGGGACTTGGATAGGATTTTGACCATGATCAAAAGATAGGAGGGGTTCTCTTTCTTTCATCGCATGGCCTAAATTATTATGATATCCAACAAAAAACAGCCACAACCTATAGGTCTACAAAAATGATATGCTAACAGTTCTACTTGACACCGAAAAACCCATGAGGCAATGATGCCCATGACTTCGAACGTTATATTTGGCTTACACCTACATAAGAAACCGAAAGCTTTAACATTATAGTAAATAAGAAGATTAGTTGTACCACTGCCACTAGTTCCAACAATTGCCACACTGCTACCTGCCGGTACAGTGAAAGAGGTCCCATCAAGAATCTTCCTTTCCGGTACATACCTGGAAGAAATCAAATCTCTGAGCTACTCATTAATAAATATGGCACTGGATCAGACGGTTGTCTAATTTACAGCCACTACTACATCACAGATCTGATTTTGAAGCAATTCTTTAGTCAGGGTACTCCCTCTGTTCCAATTAATAGAAGTTCTAGGTTTGTCCTAAGTCAAACATGTTTAGGTTTGACCAAGTCTATAGAAAACAATGTGTTGAGATCTACAACATCTGGTATTTTAGATTTTGGTATAGATTTTTCTCTAGACTTGGTCAAACTTACACAAGTTTGACTTAGGACTAACCTAGAACTTCAATTAATTTGGAACGGAGAGAGTACATCCTAATATGTACAGTAACTTTTCTCAGAATTTTGCTAATTAAATAATGTTAAATTAGTTAAGTCTTAACTATATGCGTAAATCATAATAAGACAGTATCTGAAACAGTATGTTTACCCAGATGACATGAAGCAAGAATTATTTGTTAGATGATCATTGTTAATATTTCACCTGTTTGAGGTCTTTGGAGATGACAGTCGAGATGATTAGAGAAGTTCAAATTTACAGGGAGATCATAGACAAAGAAAATCAATAAATTTAGATGGCCTATAACCACTTCATTACTATATATTCACTGCTGAAAGAAATTTCAGGAAAGAAATAAATAACTCTATGACTTAATTGGCTATCAATGGTTAAAAGTGGTTAAGCTAAGCTGCTTAGAAACTTGCTACATGTGTGGTTTTCTTTTGGGAAATAAATAAGCACTTTGCAGCACTTAGCAAGCTAACAAAGGACAAAACTTACCCAAAATGCACGTTCTCAAATTCAATGCATCCTCCCTTGAACTGCAAAGGTTGTGCATGAGGCTCATCCTTTATTCCAGGTTTTTCCTAAAAAAGACAGAAATTAGTTCTGAAGTGTCTGCGACAAAGGATAAATTAAACTGCATGCCATCAGATACTGAGCAGTATGAATCTATGACTTACCTCGAGCAACTGAAACATAGACTTCATGTCAATGAGGCTTTGTCTAGATTCTCGATAGACACTCCCAAGGAAATTCAGCGGCAGCGAAAGCTGGAATAGAAGTCCATTAACCATGACCTGGACGCCAAGATTTCAACACATTAATCAAAGGCAACTATGAGACTAAGGAAAGCAGAAAAAGAAAAGGAACTGAAGCTTCATATCAAGTTATTGTTAAATGCTCCCTCCGTTCCATAATCCTTGTCGTGACTAAGGGCCTGTTTGGGACCGCTCCGCTCCAAAAAACGCAAGCCAAACAAGGTAACTCCACGATATGCCGCTCCGCAAAAAAACTAGAATCTGGGGTTTTTTGTGAAGCTCTTCAGGAGGTGCTCCAGATAAAATCTAGAAGTTGGAGTTGGGAGGAAATTACCCATCACTGCAACCAGTAAGTGGATATCCCTTCATCATCCAATCAAATAGATCTATTCCACCAAATTTTCTATTCTTAAAGCTGGAGCTAGATGGAAGCCAAACATGATAAAAAAAAAACTTTGATAAAGCTACAACTTCTATATAAAGCTGCTCCAAAGTGAACTTGGCGAAGTGAAACTAATTTTAGTGGAGCGGAGTAGTCCCAAACAGACCCTAAAACCACAGCAAGAATTATGGAACGGAGGGAGTATAGTTTATTTACCAGTTGCACATTTTCACTTCTAACAACTTTCCTGTCAACAACCTGAGGTAATATTGGTCAAACACTACCTTACCACCGTTGAATATCTTTCTGCTTTGGTGGATGTATTGCTAACATAATGTGTCAAAGTGAACCAATAAATCAAATGGCAGAAGATATAAAAAACAAAGAGTTGACATAAGGAACTACCAAATCACCGACAGTCAGAGCACCACTCATTACACCATATGAGCTCAAAACCATTGCTGTGGATAATGCCGAGCTGAATATAACACTTTGCCCAAAATTCAGGTAGGCAAGGCTACTTTGGGTTTTCAGTGCAGCATCCTCGTATCCTGAGCACATTGTAAAAAAAGGTAGTTAATAGATCTAACATACTTAAGAAATTTAGCTTAAGTGTATGTTTGATGTTAATTGCCCATTAAGATTCACCTACCATTGGAGCATAACTTGGTGTTCTGTTTGACATACTTATTTAGTTTTTCTTCCAAAGGCCAGATTTCAACATACACAAATGCAAACATAGACATGATAACTTACCATCAAACTGTAATGTTCAGTGTTTGTAGTTTTACTAGAAAGGTAAACAATTATTCAATGGCAATAGGTGAACAAGGAACATATGGCTAAGCATTTCACTTTGTAACGACATTATTAATTCAATTGATACATGACTTACTCTTTAAGAATTTATCATACTTCTGAACTTCAAATTGCTCATTGTTGAAGTATTTCACAGTCTGTACGCAAGCAAAATAAGAATGGTAAGAAGATGAATTACAATATGCAACGGTAAAAAAACGGACCAGACACCAAAGTAATGAACAACCATGGGATGACCTCATAATTCAGAAGGGAGTCAACTGCCACTGTACTAGACGCATTATCAGCTTGGTTCATGGCAGTCCTGAACTTGGTCCGCCACTGTCATAATGAAAACAGACAGTGACGAGGAACCAGAAAATACATGGTAAGAAAGACACCATTAGATAGATAGATTGAGCATCTATGAAAGCAATAAGGTGCTAAGACTACAGATGTGATGGAGTACAGCGTCCGCACCTGTGTGATAGCTAAAGTGAAAGCAATATAGGTAGCAACTGAAACTGAAGTAATCCAAGCAAAACTGGAACCAAACTGGTACGCGAGTATACTTGACACCATACCAATCTGTAAATAAGAAGCAAAAGCACAAGGCAAACAGAGCTCGTAAAGGCCACAAGGATAGATGACATAAATTACCAAAAGCAACTAGCATCAGTATGACAATATCACAGGCAATTTGCACTACTGATGGACGTTAATAATTGAGGGCAGTAATTGTGAGTACCTCTAGTATTGTGGGAACAACATTGAACACCATCACTGTAAGAATGTAATTTATCGCACGACTGCCTCGGTCAATTATGCGATTTAGAGCTCCAGTTTGCCGGCTGAAACACATAAACCAGCAAGGGAACATAATGAGAACTCAAATAGCCTCCATCTCGTAAGTATCAAAACTCAGAGAGTACATAATAATAAGTGTTGACTTCTTGTAACTTGTTTCCACACCGATTTACAGGATGCAATAAAAGCAAGCCTTAGGGCCGATTAATAGCTGGCGCACATTGCTGGTGTGGGCGCGCAGGAAGGGTAGCATGGGTACAGATAGAGGAGATTAGGGTTCAGATACTTCTAATTGACTGTTTGAGTGAATACCAAAATGGGTGCAGCTTATATAAAGGAATCTAGTTCCTTGTTTAACCATCTAAGTTACTTGTGGTGTTTTTACCCTTATAAATGTATTGTACATCAGGACAATAGATAATGTGGTCAATCAATGAAATCAGGGAAAACATCGAAACAAGCATGATGGTATGAATCAGAGAATTTCCCAAGTACCTTAGATGATAACGAAGATCAAGTTCATGAAGGTGAAAAAATACCTGCAATGCGACGAGTTAAGAAACTACGGCAATACTTAAAGTGTCTGCAGTTTAACATCGAAACAGTTGCACAGCACCAGTCATCCAAAAACTAGAAGTGGAGGTTGTCCAGATGCCACTTATAGTAAGTTTTTCTTCCTCTTCATGAATATAAAAAAATATACGAGAACAATAGCATTGGATATCAAGAAAAATAAGATACTTAATTCAACATATATCCATATGTATGGAAACATCCAAAATTCTGGATAGCTTCAAACAGAAAATAATCATACAACTTCACTAAAATATGGTTCCACAGAAAGGAAAAGGTTTCAATATTTACCGTCCTGGAGACTGAACGGATGGCTCTCGAAGTCACTTTAGAGAATAAAGCATTGCGCAGTTCTGAAAACATAGAATTTACCATGATGAATAAATCATTGTTGTATATCTTTTAACAGGAGAGCATGAAGAGGGAATCTCGAAAATGCATATTCTCAGCTCCTCACGCTAGCCAAAGGAGTTTCCTTTGCAGCTTTTCAGTCATAAGAAAACAATGATAAGCAACTTTTGTAACAAATGTACCTGTACAAGCTGATACTCCTGACCGTGCAATACCATACCCAATCAGAACTGCTGCTGGACTTGCAAAGAGAGCCAGCATGGTTGCATTAGCATCTGTAAATGATGCCAGTGAGGCTTCAGCGCCACCAATGGCTGCAAGCCAATCGATAGCAAGCTTAAACAAGAAAGGCACTTGAACATTTATAACCTGGTGTCCATTATAAACAAAAAAATCTTAGTCAAAATAAAATTATAAACTAAAAAAGGCACATGACAAAGTTGGAAGGTTCATACAACAACTCTCATCTTTTTAAGTCCATTATGACATACTCCCTCTGTCTCAAAATGTAAGACCCTTTTTTATGCAAAGGGAGTATCAAAAAATATCTTATATTTTTGAGACAGATGGAGTATATCATAACTGCAAGGGCAATATTCTTCCTTTGATTTCAATGTGATGATAGTTGATTATTTGAGGTATTAAACAAGAAGAAATTCCATTTAGAAAAAAAAAATACACACCTACAAATAGGATGTATCTGAGTTTATCACATTACATCAGAATAGGTCAAATGGGTCACTTGTATAAAGAAAAGGGAAGAATATCAGTGCAATATGGAAAATGCAAATGCACTGCAAACCAACGAAGTAAGGTAAGGAGAATAAAATATTGAGCCTGCAACATGATGGTCAATGGTAGCTTCTACATGAGAACGGGATTGCCAACATTTGCAGATTGGTAGTCATTAATGAGTACGACAGAAAACAAAAGCTTTTGCTAACAAAAGTTGATCTTTCTTATTATCAACAATACTTCTATGGTTACAGTTTTTCATGAGTACCATTTACCTTCGCACCAACTAAGAGGCCCAAGGACAGCACAAGCCTAAAGCGGAAATCAGGGCTGTCGTTCAGCATTAAGTACTTCCAAAGGTTTCGAAGAATCTGTGTATCTGCCATCTGATCATCAATGTCCTTATTTGGGGCATTTTTATGCACGTTATCATCAGCCGGCTTCCCAACAGTCACTGCATTGGCAGCTGTGGAGAATGCATGCCCTCTCTACAAACATAGTAAGAATCACAAAACCATATTTCACAAGCAAACAGTACCTTATATTTAGAAAATGAACAGATAAGTGCATCAAACTTTTCTTTACTGTTGTAATCATTGAAATCATGAACCAACCACAAGAAGATACTTGAATAACCATGTGTCAGATGGAACTGAAAAGTGCAGACTAAATACAGGAACACTTCACAGACAGAATCAGCATAAGAAGAAAAAGGAGACAACACTGACATATGCACCACGCTTGTACTTCACCTTGTGCTTGGACAGATTAAGCAGGAATGTATCTTCCCTTGTAACAACTAGAGAATAAAACTGAAGCCCAATCAACAGCTCCCACTAACTCCATCAGTCGTGCTTCATTTTTAATGTGAAAACTATTAGCGAACCACCCTACTGCTGCCGACTGTTTCACTGGGAAATTCCCACTTATTTCAAAGTTGATAACGTATAAAGTAGCAAGACCCTAGCATCCACTACTGTATCTCAGCGTCGAAACTAACACGAATGAGGTAAGCAATTGTTACCATATCGCGGGGAGGCCGCGCGCAGTGCGGCGGGTAAGTGGAGTCCGGCAGCAAGCAGTTGTGGCGAGCAAAGGGGGCGCCTCTCCCAGGAAAGCCCCTACAGTCTGGTACGAGTTCTCCGAGGTGAGGATTACGGAGAGGCTTCGGCACGGGCGGCCCATTGGTTCCGTCGAGCCGCCGGAATACAGAAGAGGCGGCGGCCGCCGTGCAGGGTTGGAAGCGGGAGCTGCGTAGGAGGTGCCTCGCGGCGAGTATACGGGAGGAAGGCCGCATGGCGCTCCCCGGAGACAGCGACGGCGACGGCGACGGATGGAGGGGAGGTCAAGCGTGGAGCCGTGGAGGCGGAGTTGGGACTCCCTGGCCCCTATGGAAGTAGGGTCTTTTTCCCCTTTTCGTGTGATTTTAATTCCTTATTACTCGTTTTTTACCCTTTTCAATGAAATGGTACCATGGTTGATGGTTCAATGCACCTGGACAATATGTAAAGATTATTGCATGATTTTGGATGTAAATATGAATGAGTCCTAAGGGCTGTTTCGTTCAAAATATTGGTTGTTGACCAGAATTTTTTTAGGAAGCCACTAGGCATCAGACTACAGACAATATACATCTATCAGACTAGTTCTGTGCCATTGGATAGAAGCATGATGGGTGTTCAATCTGCTACAAAAGCTTTGCGTAAGATTAGGCATTTATGTTCCCAAATTGAGAGGGAGCTCGCTAATTAAATGGGATTTGTCATTGATTCAGTTTTTCATAACTTTAGGAAACAAACTTTGGATTTAAGGAAACTAATAACTCCAGAAAATGAGATGCCCCGTCATGTAGTATATATATGCTTCCTTACATTAAGCATAATACCGTTTTCAAAAATTTTGCACCTTTGCTTCCATATGAAAGAAAAACTGATACTCGTTGTGCCCAACTTTAACCATACTCAACTTATATTTGCCTCCTACCATCTAGTATTTCAAACTGCTTCGAAGAGAGACAAACATTGCTTCCATCGACTCCAAACTGGAAAAGATGTGCTTCTTACAAAAGAAGAATTATTTCGGAGGAACAATAAATTTCTCCAAAGTGACAAATATTTATTTACTATCAACATTGTTTTGCAAATACATTAGAGTTAGCTTCCAAATAAAATAGAGTCTGCTTCCAACGTAGCAAATATTTGTTCCTATCAACATTGCTTCTAGCAGAGAATATGATTTGCTTCTAAAGAAGATAATATATGATTTGCTTCTAAAGAAAATACTATTTGCTTGACAATCAAAATTTGCTTCCATATACAACATGAACATGTTACGTTCTTAGGTTGTGCCGTCTAGGCATAATGCCACTGTAATCCACCACAATAGCCCGACGCTTGCACGGATGACACACCAACGAGACCATATAAGCACGCCCGCTGGGTTGATGTAGACTTGAACATGGGCACCGTCATCTAGATGGATGTTTCCAAGGAGGAACATATAGGAGATTGAAGGGCATCAGCGAGAAACGATGAGGGACAACCGGGGTTTATTGATGACCTCAACATCAACATTCTACCCTTTGGCAATCAACGTTCGGTGGTAAATCATGTCCTGAAAGTGAAAAAAGAAGATAAATACCTTTCATGCTTGTATTTAGGCTTAATGAGAAAGAAAAGGGGTACTACCATGTGCGTAGAATGTACATGTATGTTTATGAAAAGTAATGAAGCATATAAAATTGGGATGGAAGCACATTAGGAGATAAGTTGAAGCGATTACTGAGTAGTAATGAAGCATTAGAATTTTAGCAATGAAAAAACTATGGTACATAGAAGTTGAATAGTTGAAGCATCATGTCAGATTATTGGAATCGACACAATAAATTATTCGCACGAAAATGTATGTAGTTCATAATGTTGAGGTAGAGCAGCAGTGAAATATTATTTGGCGTTGAAACATAAAGGTACACATATGTGAGTAGTCTAAGATCTAGATGCATAGGGTTTATGTGCATACTTTTTATCGATAAACTTAATTCATCGAAGCGCACAAATATACACCGGAAAACAACTCAGTCGCATACATAAGCCCACTATCACATAAGAAAATCTGTACTCAAATGACCATTTTGGCATTTTAAAACAATAACAAAATAGTACGAAAGCATGGAATTATAATGAATAGATAATCACTCGGCAATTTTGCATGCGATTAATTTGTTTGGAAATCATGAAAGCATATTGTTACATAAATTAAGAAGTATGGTTGTAGTCCGGCACTCTAGCAGTACGTACGTCAGAAGCACATATACGAAACCTATGAAACATGGATTTTGAAACACATAAATTGGAATGGAAGCATGTAGTAAGTTGAAGAATTTTTTTTATTCCACCGAAACATAATCAGTACGTTGTAGAAGCATATATATTGGAAGCTCCATACAACCGTGACTGGTGCACTACCATATCAGCTTGGAAGCATTGAAATTTGAAAAGAATATTACGTAAATTTTGTCGCCAAATATGGATGCATATGCTCTGCAAACATTCAGAAAATTAAGCAAAAAAATTGAACACCTATGAACTACATTGAAAGGATAAATTAGTAGATAAGATTACCTTTGTGCAATAGCTGCGTGTGATGAAATCATAAAAATAGTGAGTGCTAAAATTACAAATCAACAATTAGGTATTACAAATCATGATTGCCTCAGATGAGCACGATGCATTACCTCAAACTTTTAGTACATGAAGCTTCAATTAGAGGATATATCTTCGAATTCCGGACGGTGCGACTATGGTGACTAATTCCCACAAAATCTTGCGCAAAAACAAAAATCAACTATGGGAGGCTCGACCAAGTTCATCTGTAAAGAAGTACTCACTCGTCTCATAATTGGTGGAGATCTCTGCGAGGTGGCCGTGCAGCTGGTTGACGAGGATGACGGTCGGCGTCGAATGGGTTCCGTGCAGGTGGTTCAGCAGGGGACCCGAGCAGTTCGTCATGGGTGGCGCGTCCAGGGATCCGAGCAGGACGTCATGGATGAGATGGGGCAGAAGGGAATCCGATAGTTCCAAGCAGGACATAGGTCATGGATCTCACCGGAATTTCATTGGGAAGACGCGCGAGAGCGAGGTGGTGATGGAGATCTGGTCGGCGCGCGGTGGAGGAGAGTCGCTCGGGCTCTGGCAGAGAAACAAAGCTGGAGCGGCAGGTGAGAGGATTAGGGAGCGATTAGTGGGCGTGGGATTTGGGGTGGCTTTTTTTGTGTGGTGAAAACACCTAAATTTCTGGTCGTTCGATTCATATTATATCAACGGTTTAGCACCGGTCTGCCGATGAAGCGTTGTCAGACTATAGGTGGTAAGCGTTTACCATTTTTTTACCGGTTTGAATGTTTATCAAATAGTACTCCATAATTGTCCGTCCAGCCCATCTTTATTTCTCTACTACTACTTCAATTCAATTCTATGCAAAATCGTTGGTGAATTACGGGCGACAGAATCTTTCGTCACTTACGTAGTTTGCCCAAATTTGACGAGGCTTATTTGGTAGGTAGGAAACAAACAAATTCCTAGTATATGTTTATGCCATAGCTAAAGCATTTGGGAGATCAAATATTATTTTGAGATGTGAAGATCAAATGTTGTGAGACTCGAATACCGACGTTCGATCAAGCAAATGATCATGTTTTATATGGTTGGTATCAGATACAAAAACATGGTCTCTATTTAAATGTTATGCACATCACTCATTTGTTCATCAGATGCTCAAATATATAATTATTTATAATAATGTGACTTGTAATGATTTTTATGACCAATGTTACAAGTCTCAGTAGAAAACATCGATGGTGTGCATTCTATTCTAATCGATGAATGTCATTGTATTTAGTGTTGTTTTATTCTAATAAATTCATGTCTTTTGTACGGGTGTATAAAAAAAGCAAAAATTGACGTTCTCTTCAACCCAAACCAAAGGGACATAAAATATGTTTGATTTTTGTTCGTTTGGATCGTCAAACGAAAGGGCGGCGTTCAGTCTTGTCCCTCGGCCCATAGGTGTGTCCAATGCAACCAACACATTTTAACATTCTTAAATTTAAAATGTTTAATTAAACTTAAAACATTAATTAATACGCCACCAACAAGTCCCAGCTTACATTATTTAAACTAAAAAACATAAATAAAAATGATCATGAGTCGTCGTGCCCTAGATCTAGTTGTCGCCTTTGTCGTTGTTGTCCTCGTTGGTGGGGTTAATGAAGGCTAAAGGGTTCCATGGCAGGTCCGGCCATAGGATTTGTTGCTGCTCCGGCTGCCGTTGCGTCGACTGTGGCTGTTGCAGCGATGCCCATGTGTCTGCGGCCACCATACGGCGGGGGGGGGGGCATCAACTTCGGCGTGCAGGGCATCATGGACATACATGACAACGATTGGCCCACCAACGATGGTGACCACACACTATGGTCATCCGGCTACTCCTGCTTGGGCATGTCGACATCCCTTGTGATCGATAAGGCAGTGTCTCCGTCAACCCCTCTCATTGAGCAAGCTTTTCTAGCTTGGAGTCCTTGAGGGCCTTGTTGTAGGCCTCGCCATCCTCCTCATTGGTCTTCGTGGGTGCTGGTGCAGGATTGGGAGCACACGCACACGAACGCGCACGCGCGGGACTAGAAACATGGGCGACTGATACATCCCAAACGTATCTATAATTACTGCTTGTTCCATGCTTATATGGGTGACTTTGCTATATGTTTTGCTACACTTTCATACCTTTTCAACATATTTGGACTAACCTACTAACTCAGTGTCTCAGTGCCAATTTCTGTCTGTTGTTGTCCGTGCATTGCAGGAAAATACCAATATTTAAAATGCTCGAAAAAATCGGGAAAAATCATATAAAAAATCACCAGAAAAGAAGACTCCAGAAGCCCGAAGGACGGCCGAAGGGCCCCCACCCCCCCTGACCAGACGGGTCCCTGGCGCGACCAGGGGGGTGGTCGCGCCACTTGGCCGCCTGGTCAGGTGGCCCCCCTGGTGCCCCCTTCGGCCTATATTTACCTCATGTTCTGAAAACCCTCGGGAGGCCCTCCGTTACGCGATTTTCACCACTGTTCCGCCATCGCCGCGATCCTGAGATCGGGATCGCCAAAAGACCCTGTCTCGGCACCCTGCCGGAGGGAGGATTGATCTCTAGGAGCTCCTCCGCCACCATGAGCGCTTCCCCGATGTGTCGTGAGTAGTCCCTCCTGGACCATGGGTCCATGATCAGTAGCTATGTGATGTTTTCTCTCCAATCTTGTGCCTCAATTCTTAGCCCTTGTGGTCTTCCCTACATGATCAAGGCACCTATGTATTAGTTTATGTGTTTCTATGTTGTGTTTGCTGGGATCGATGGATTATGAGATTATGTTCAGATTGTGGTGAGTAATATATTTGGTTTACATTTTATGTTTTAGTTCTTGAGTTTTCTTGCATGTTCTCCCTTGCTTTTTATTGCTTTGGCCAAGTAGTAGATAGTAACTCCAAGAGGGAGCGTTATGCTTGATTGTTGGTTCATGCCCCCTGATGTCTAGCTTGAGTGACAGAAACATGAGAATAGGGGATGTGTTGTTGCCACCAGGGATAAAACAATGGTGCTTGTAACTGCGATTGCAAGGACAAGTGACGTAAGTGTTTTTACTCTCGCCTTATCCCCTTTCAAACTCTAGGATCTCGAGTGTGTTGAGTATCGGAACCGTTACAATGCCTTTCTTGCAGCGTATTGTTTCGATTCCGATCTCAGGTTGGGAATTCCTGTAGTACCTTTAGCTTCTCCGACTCTGGATAACATCTTAGTCGTCTGTTGACTTCATTCCTATTGCCCAGTATCCTCACGATTTCAGTGAGAATGCTTCCCTTGATTGTCGCTTTGGACTGCTGTTCTTCCTCTTGATCTCCCGATGGTTTCGTTCTCCAACGTTGCCATCTCTCTGCGGAAATTTATCTCGACGGAAGTTCGACGTCGACATGAAGCGGTCCCTTGTTGGTGGTGTTGAAGATTGTCGACTCTCTTTTCTCTCCCCCTCTCCCCCGGATCGTCCAGGATCTCGGGACGAGATCCCTTGTTGGTGGTGTTGTATTGTAACAGCCCGGATTTCACAAAAATTAAAAATTTTGTTTTCGGTGTGAATTGTTTGAATGTCTGATTTGTTTGCGGTGTTTGCATCCCCGATTTATCGATCAGCGATTATTTCCCCCCCTCTTATCTCGTACCGGACGGAGACCGACCCTTGCCACCCTGACAATCGACCTTTGCGACATCGGGTTTCACCCGATCACCGTCGCGAAACCCACACAAGACCCGCCGCAGCCAACGGAACGAAAAACCTCGTTTAATAAGTAAACGGGTTATTTTTATAGCACGTCAGAAAGTGTTCTCGGAACGGTTCCAGTGCGAGGTGAACGCCGTCGGCTCGACGCGCTGATCGCGCAGTTCGAAGTTTTACCTGAATCGGAGGTCCTGCGGACCCCCGGCGGTCAGAAACATAAACACCTCGCGCGCAAGAGAAAAACTGGGGATGTTTTTGCAAACTGCCGGCCACCTAGGCTATATAAAGACCACCACTCCCCCCACCCTTTCTAGGGTTTCCCCTAAGCCAAAATTGCAGCCACCCTCCTCACAATAGCCCCAATTTCGTCCAAAAACCCTATTTTTCAGATTTTTTGCCTTCCCTGCGATCTGGACCGTCGGATCGGCCGATCCAACGGCCCAGATGCGCCCCAGCCACCCACCTCTCCACCTTATTTCTCTCTCCATGCCCGTGGGCAAGCCACCGCGCCGTCGCCTATGCCTTCGGCCGGCGAGGCGCCCATCGTCGGCAGCCACCTCGCCGGTGAGGCCTCTCCTCCTCTGTCGCCCTCCTTCCCTCTCCTCTCACCCCGCCTCCTCTCCCTCCGCACAGGGCCGCCGCCGGCAGCCGAGGACCTACGCCGCCACCTCCATGACGCGGCCGAGCTCGGCTCGGGAGGAGCCGCCGCGACCACCTCGCAACCGGCCGAAGCCTGCGCCCTCCGGCCGCCGCACCTCCCGTGCGCTGCCTCGGCTCCCTCTTCGCTGAAGCCCGCGCCACCTCGCCGGGAACCGATCGGAGCGCCGCCGCTCGCCGTCACCGGCCTAGCGCCCGATCCGATCTGGATCGGGACAAGGCAGCACAGCCAGGTGGGCCGGCCTGCGTGCACGTGGCCCACACCGCCAGCAAGGCCCGGCTCGTTCAGCACCCCCTCCTGGGCTAAGGCCCATGGTGAGCTGACCCTTTTTTTTATTTGAATTTTTTCCCAGTACCTCAATTTTGGCTAAGTCTGGAGAATTTGTGCTGCTGATTCAATTTTGCGAGTAGATTTGCAAATAAACCGTAGCCCGGGTCGCGATGCGCCCAAAAGGAAATTTGTTTAGAATTGTGTGTACTTCAGTTCATATTTTGTGAGCATTTTGATTTGAGGCCATCTTGATGTTGTTAATAACTGTTTAAGTGGGCATCAGACTGTTAACTGCTATTATTTTCTGTCATGTGTTGTTGTTGTTATTTTATTGCAAGTTTGCTTGATGATTGTGACACACTCATGAGGCCTATTGCATTGATTCTTGTTGCATACTGTTAAGCATCATGTCTACTTCAATGCTATGCATTCACATGTCATATTTTCCTGCTGCATGATGTTTGTTTCATCACCCAAAGTAGCTACCCTGCTGTTAGTGTGCTGCTGTTTATAGAAAGTTGCTACTTTGCTGCCCTATATCTTTTTAACCGTGCATCATATTGAGCATTGCAATATGTCATTTTGATCTATGCCATGTCTACTTCCATTATATGTATTGCATTGTCATGTTAGCTTTCCTGGTCATAGTTATATTTCAGCTCCAAGTTGCTATGCCACTATTTTTTACAACCACCTCTGTTTTTCTAAGTCTGTAACTTTCCGATGCCATGTTGCGCGCTTAATATCTTTTGATATGTGATGCCTATGACCTTGATTCTTGTTTGTACTTGATCATCATCATGTCTAGTTCATTCTCATATATTGCTATGTCATGTTGTTGCACTTTTGCATATAGTTTTGACCCTGTTTATACAGCATGATAATAACAGTTTCTGCCCTGTTTTCCTGATTTTCACTAAGCTTGGGCTATAATTAATTTATCATGATGCCTTTTTACATGATTCCTTTTGCCATGTCTACTTTAGTTGCATATCATTTGTGAGCATGTTTGCATTCATTATCCTGTTTATGCATCGCTCTCAAGTGTGCTTCCTGATGTTGGCAGATTGCACCCGTAACTTGTTTTGCTTATATCTTTTTAACCGTAACTCCGTTTGGAGTGTTCTTTATATGTAGCTTGATTAGTCTTTTTGTGTAATTTGTGTTTATGCTATTGTTTTCTGCTGTTAACCAACCTAAAATATGGTTTAGGACAGAACAGTACCAAATCTTTTAATTGTCATGGGGTACTTAGTGTTATGCCATGTTTAGGATGTGCCTCACTTAAATTGACTAGCATAGATAGTTTACTTTGTGCTTCACCCCTTGCCATGTTTGTGTGCTATGCCATGCTTGAGTGAGATTCCATGTTAACAAAAATTTTGATCACCTGCAGCTAAACAACTTGAACCCTTGTAAATGTGCGGTATCGTCATGTGTGACGAGTACTCCACTTAACCTGTTAGTAACCGCTCTCGACGATAGATGCGATACCTGTCACAACCCCAAGTTAGGTATGTGCTAGGATCAAAGGCTCACTTGCATTCATCAAAGAAATCAAATTCAAATTCCAAATGGGAGAGAGAACACCCCCTAGATGAATTTAATTCAAATGGCCAGAATAAAAGTTGCTCCAAAATTCCTTTTGCATTTTTGAAAAGTCTTATAAATGAGTGTGATCACATATCAAGTGATGTGGGACCAACCCCATGATCATGGATTTTTTCAAATTTTCAAACAGGACCTTGGAATTAATCAAAACCCCTATTTGAATTGAGATTCAAATATTTGGAATTTCAAAAATGTTCAAAAGTTGGGAATGACTAGCTACTGGTCATGTAAGTCCAAATATAATTTTTGAGCATTTATAAAAATGCCTAACTGTTTTATTTATTAGGCAACAAAAATTACAGAAAAAGAAAAACAGAAAGGAAAGATTAAACAGACAGATAAAGGAAAAAAGCTTACCTGTCGCCCTAGGCGAGGCCCAGCAGCCGGCCCAGCCAGCCCACCAGGGGCACAGGGGTCTTCTTCCCCACCCCGCGCCCCCAAGCTGCTCGATGGAATGCCACCGAGCTAGCCGAGCACGTCGACGCCTCCCCAGCCTCCAACTTCCCCTCCCGCGCCTTCTAGCCGCGCCACGCCACGCCTGGAAGACCCGTGCGTCCATTCCCCCTTCCCCCATCGCCTCTCCATCTCTCCACAGCTCGCCCGCAAGGAACTCTGAGAGCACCGCAGGCCATGGCCATGGCGAGCCGCCAAGCACTTGTCCATCCTCCTCGCCGTCCTCGACTTCGTCTCCGTGCAAGAAATCCCGCTCCAATTCGACCCCGAGCCCACGGAATCGTCGCCAAGATCTCGCCAGACCCGCAGCTCGCCGTCGACCAATTCTTCTTCATCACCACCTCCCCCGCCTCGCCGTCTTCACCATTAGCTTCAGGGTGAGCTACTGGTCCTCCTCCAACTCCTCCCTTCCTCTCGTTTGCACCGTATCCAGTTTCCCCCTTCTCCAGCACACGGCGGCCGCCATGAACGTCGACGAGGTTGCCCCCGTGCTCCTCTGTCCTAGCTATGGCGTGCAACGTGTTCCCCACACTCCCAGGTTTCGTTCGCGCTAAGCCACGGTCAAAGGCGCGCTATGGAGCGCTAGTTCGACGAAGCCCGAGCCACTGCCTCCGCCGTCTTCGACGCCGGCGACGCTCCGGTGACCCCCTGAAGCTCTGGCCAGGTCCATTCGACGCGGACGACGACGGTGAACACGCATGTGGCCTCCATTCTTGCTCTCGTGCCCGTTTGTAGGATCCCGACGTGAACAGGACCTCGCCGGCGACGATCTCCACCATTAGAGCCCTAATCTACTGAGCTAATCACCTTGGCCCCACCCGCAGTCACACTGCCATGTGGGCCCAGCCTGCTAATCACCCCCTGTTAGATTAATTCAAATTAATCTGTTAATTAAATCAACAGTGAGACACTGACCAGTGGGTCCCCCTTGTCAGTGGCCCCCTGACGTCAACATGACCTCATGCTGATGCAGTAAATGTTTTTCTATTTAATTTAATCCAGAAAATGGCAGAAAATATGCTAAACTTTGGAAATTCATAGAAAATTCATCCTAACTCCAAATATAGCAAATAATATGTCTAAAATTATTAGAAAAAAAATCAAGGAATCTGAATATGCAATATGTTTTTATGTTTGACCAAGTTTGCTTGGGTGAACAGTGGCAACAAGGCATATGCATTCGTTTTAAATTCAAAATGGAGTTTGAATTTGCCATTCGTTTGCAATACACTCCTCTTAAATGGAATTCCCTCACACATCAGAAGCATGTACATCAAGTTTCAACCTTCAACCATGTGTTTGTGCATTGTACTTATGTTGCCCCTCTTGATTATTGTTTGTCGATAGAAGTGGAACCAGAACAGGAGGCTGCCCCCTTCGTTGAAGACCCCGATACTGAACCTCGTCAGCAAGGCAATCAAACCCCCATTGATCATGTCAATAAAATCCCACTTCCCTCTCAATCTCGCTTATGCATTGTTTAGGATGATTACCATGCAACGTTTCTACCACATAGATGAACCCATTCCTTTGCATGACCTATCTTTTGTCACAGTAGTAAGCAAACCACAATCCTAGCAAATGTAGGAGTTGGTTGTCATGTGGCCCCTGCAACTGTTACTTCTTATTGCATGCTTAGAGTGATACAATGTTGATACTATTATGTGAGTCGGTATGGTAGTGATCATGTTGATGATGGTGGAAATGTGTTGGTGAATCTACCCTAATACAAGGTGAACGATGAGAGGCTGTGTAGGAGTACAGTGGGTTGTCTCGTTGAACACCGCCTTAAGCCCGAGTTCTTGTGTGGTGATCCAAGCTGAAGAGTACTACCACATGTTGGGCAAACGTATCCCCGCTCAACCTATTAACTCACCCCTTCTCAGTTCAATGAGTCGTAGTAGTTCGGAGTTCTGGTAGGTTTGTGGCCTGGCTGCAAAGTGAGAGAACGGCTCAGCCGAGACCGGCTTATGCACCACGCACACATCTTCTGGGACCACTTCGGTAAACCGGCCGGGTTACGAATGTGGAAACCATCCCAGATAGGCGTCTTCATTGAACTTGAGTTGGATGTGAGGTAAAAGTTGTGGAGATTATCCTCGCCGACACCCGCTTGAAGGGTGACGAGATCCCGGCGGTAACTGATGGTTTCATGTGTGTAGCAGTACACCCTTGCAGGGTTAATAAACTATTCGAATAGCCGCGTCCGCGGTAAGGAACTACTTGGAAAGCTGTGACTGATTATTAGACAACTTGAACTGGATACTTATAAAACTTGCCAAGATAAGCGTGAGTGCTATGGCGTGCTTTCTCGTGGGGAAGTCGAGGAAGGCACCATAGTGGTGTAATTGGTTGGAGATGTAGTGGACTCGTGTACGCTTCTTACCTCAAGTCTGGTACTCGTAGTTCAGGACTAGCCAAGTCAAAGCTGGCACATCCGCTTTTGAACTCCACCTCCCTTTACCTTGATACATGTGCATGAGTAGCATAGCTCCTACGTAAGTCTTGCTGAGTACGACTTTGTACTCACGTTTTCTTATTCTATGTTTTAGATGAACCCACTGAACCCGAAGGTGGATTCTTCCTCGAGCTCGACGACTGAAGACCAAGCTAGTGTAGTCCTAGTCAGCAGACTGGTTCCCTCGTGGAGGGCTTGTGTTTAAATAAGGCTTCTTAAGCCATTTGTTAAACTTGTCTGTACCCAGACATAATTTGCTTCCGCATGCTTGTTGTACTGTTGGATCACGGTCTCGTGATCTCTGTGTGCACTCTGTGAGAGTTATCAATAAAATGTATACTTTGTAGAGAATTGCAATGATACCTGCTGTTCATACAAGGCATGTGTGCTGCGTGTATGATTATAACATGCATGTCTTAGTATGGGTTTTCGAGACCTTAGTTGTGATCTGGCTGGCGGTCTTTTATACACCAAGTGGCCCTTAGATGTGCGCAGCTTGGGGCATCGCGATGCGATTGTTCGTGACTCCGTCACATGCACACTTTGATGTATGATCGAGCCCGCCCTAGACCCCGACTAAGTGATCGGGCTGGAGTAAGTCTATGTAAGGGTTATAATACAATCGATAGTATGGTTGAGACGACTTGTCTATGAGTATGGGAGTTCACCACCCATATCATTTAGACTTGTGTGCGGACGATGATGACCCATTTCAGTTGATCATCCGGCCTGGATGGGATGCCACTCACGTTCGATGCTTTCCGAGAACGTTCTGTGCTTGGCCTTGTCTGCTTATACAAGTGGGTACGGTTCTCGGCTCTCCATATGATTGTGTTGTAGCGAGTTGCATACGCTAACCCCGGGTCCCGACAGTACCGTAGTGTGTTGTCTCGTGTTGTCGTCTTGTTGATGCTTTCTCGTGATTTCTTCGTAGTAATAGATGCTTGCTCGTTGATTGCTTCCAGTGTTTACCCTCTTGTGTGATTCCGCGGGTACCTCTCGGAGACGATGCGAGCTTACGATCGACTACACCTTCGACTTCGTCTTCTCATCAGGTAAGGGGGAGCATATATCATGCTTATAACTTTCAGCTCACTCGCTCCTAGGTGTATGATAGAACGATTACTTGATCCTACCACTTTATATTCATGCCTCTCAAATAAACCCAAACAACCATGTCCTCCACATCCCAGCAAACCTTGTTCGGCTATGTTACTATTGCTCGCTGCTCAGCCACTGCTTAGTATGCATGCTAGGATGTTATCAACTGTTACCTCTAGTTACTCCTTGGATTGGGATATCACACTATTATATTATTGTGGATGATTATGATTATTATAATGTTGACTATACTTGACAAAGGATGGAAGGTCTAGGCTATCCCGCCCCAACGCTTTGTTCCATTCGAGTCACCTAGGATCCGAGTTCCGGGTATTGGTTCTAAGACTGAGCATGCCTAACCGCGTGTGGGATACTATGGGGTCCCCTTTTCTTACCTACCTAGCTTCAAACATTTCTAGTGGTGGCCCAAGCTGATTTACCATTTGAAAACCATGCATATATGTCTGTCGGGTAGCTCCTGGCAGATATTCTTTAAAACAACCTGGGCCAGCGGGAACATGGTTTCCTTGTTGGTCCAACCTGTTGAGCTGAGGACCCGACCTCATGTGAGAATTACCAGCAATCAAAACCTGCGACAGACGGTAGAGACCAGATCGAGAGCGCGACCGACTCCTGAGGTGGATGTCGACTCACCGGGGGCCACCCGGATTTGTTCGTTGTTAGCTAGAGGGACCTGTAGTTTCGGATCTCTCGGGACTAAATCATAAAATGGCTGCCTGTGATGGGTAGAAACTGAGAGAGATGGGCGTGCGTGCGAAGCCTTGTAATGGGCAGTTGGTACACCCCTGCAGGGTTAGATCTTTTCGAGAAGCCGTGTCCACGGTTATGGACGACTTGGAACCTACGTCTTGTTCATAGATAACATCAACTGAATCATATTTAATAACTTGATCAACGTGTGTGTGCCTTGACTGCTTCTTCTTCTTCGGGATACGAAGAGGAGGACAAGGATAGGATAGGTGTTATGCTTGCGTAAGTAGTTGATAGCAAGACTTGTTGGAGGCGATTTCTCATCGAATGCTTGGTTCTCATCTTACTCTAAAATATACCATAGCCACTCATATATATTGCTAGTGCGTTGATACGGTGAGGATAGTTCTCACTCCTCGTTGGTTACCCCAAGTGGAAGGTGAGATGTAGCATAGGAGCAAATTTCCCTTAGCGAAGATGCTAAGGTTGAGTATCGAACCAGTAGGACTCGCAGAGATACAAGAAGGTGGTAAAGTGAACAATGGCGCCGTTCAAAACCGAGGGTTGCCAACTTCACCTGGAACTGCACACAGATACAAATAACTTTGCTCCCAACGAGTATAGAGGAGTTGTCAATTCCTCCGGCCTTGCTGTTTACAAAGGATTAACGCAAAAGATAATGATAGTGATAGCAACTGGAAAGTAAACTAAGGATGTAAACGGTGATATGAAGATGGACCGGGGTCACGTGATTTTCACTAGTGATGTCTCTCTTCCAAAAGACGATAAAAGTGCTAGCGAGGTAAACAAATAACAGTTGGGAAATTGACAGGATTATGAAGGCACCGCAATGCTAACTATGCTGCAAAGAAAGGAAGGGCTCAAAAGCAATGGGCAGTACGCCAAGGTAAGTAGACTGAAATCCATCCGTATCTACTACGAATCATCCACCTTGAGATATCTATCCAGAACATCTCCCTGGTATTAAGTTGCGAATCCCACCCAAAGTGTAAATCCAAAGCAACAGACAACTGCATTAAAAGAACTTTGCGTAAAGTAAACAATCCTTGCATCCGCGGATACAAGCACCGTTGTTTTATCCCTGGTGGCAACATCACATCCCCTAGTCTCATGTTTCTGTCACTCAAGCTAGACATCAAGGGGCTGAACCCACAATCAAGCATAACGCTCCCTCTTGGAGTTGCAACAAATCACTTGGCCAAAGTAAAATACGGCAACGGAGAACATGCAAGAATTTACTCAAGAACAAAATATAAAAGAGAAGAACCAAATATATTACTCATCGCAATCTGAACATAGTCTCATAATCCATCAGATCCCAACAAACTCAGCATAGCAACGACAGAAAATTACAAAGGTGCCTCGATTATGTGAGGCAGCTCACGAGGTCTCGAAAGTGGAGGCACAAAGAAGGGAGAGATAGATCACATAGCTACTGGTCACGGACCCATGGTCCAAGGAGAACTACTCACGGTACATACGAGAGGCGTACATGGCTATGGATGGTCTCCCAGAGGGGGTAGCTTCTCCCGGCAGGGTGCCGGAGCAGCTTCTCCAGGCAGCCCCGATCTAGAAACGGCGATGGCGGCGGTACAGAGGCGAGATCGCGGAAAAGGGATTTGTCTTAGGGGTTTCCGTCACGGGGGGTAAATATAGGCGAAGGGGGCACCGAGAGGGGCCACAGGGCAGCCAGGAGGCTCCCTGGCGCGGCCTAGGGTGGGGCCGCGCCAGGGACCCTTCTGGAGTCCCTGTGGTGGCCCCCCTTCCCTCCTTTGGTGTTTCCGGAAGCTTCCGCGTAGCTGATTTTTTATCTGATTTTTCTGGATTATTTGGAGCAACTTTAATGGCCGGAAAACCTGAAATACAAAAACAGCAGAAAACAACAACTGGCAGCTGGGTGCACTGGGTTAATAGATTAGTCCAAATATGCTCAAAAGTGTATGAAAGTTCAAGCAAAACATGGCAAAGTCACACAAAACATGCATGGAGCAAGCAGAAATTATAGATACGTTTGGGACGTATCAACATCCCCAAGCTTAATTCCTGCTCGTCCTCGAGTAGGTAAATGATAACAAGCTTAATTTCTGTGGTGACATGCCACACAACCATAAAAGGACTTTTAATTAAAGCAATCAAAGCATGCAATTCAATTCAAGTCTTAACAAGCAAGAGTCTATATTAGCATTGACGCAAGCAACAAAAGAACAAAAGGTGCAAGAGCTCTCGCTGTCCATGACTCGAATGTCTCCAGATGGTGTTTGCGTGCAAGCAGGGGACTGGGAAAAGACAGAGAAAAAAGGTTGTTGAGAACAACTATCTACTAAAGTGTCACACTTAGTCTCCTTTGGATTCTTATCTTGACTCGTCCCCAGACCACTAGCCAGGTACAAGTCAAACTGATCCACTCCTTTTCGATATTTTGAGCACTCATGCAATGGATGAGCATGAGCAAGAAAGTTGACACCTAAAAGGCGAAACAGAAAGAAGGTGGAGGAGGAAGACAAGAAGGTGTGAAAGGCTCACATCAATGAGGACAATCATAGGTGAGAGAAGGCCATATGATAGATATGATGTGAGGAGTAGGGATTGCCATGCAATGGATGCACTTGTGAGCTAAAATCTCTCCAAGGGAACTAGTGGGGGTGCATCTAACTTGCTTGCTCAAGAAGACCTAGAGTTCATTTGAGGAGGCTCATCATTGGAATAGACAAGCCAAGTTCTATAGTGTGAAGGTCCCCACATAGCTATATGCATGATGATGATCTCTATGGAGTACAAGGGATAGAGGATGAAGTACTAGTGTGTATCTCTCAAAAGGAATAGTAGTGTGCCCCCTTCTCTCTTTTTATTTTTATTTTTCTATTTTTTCTATATTTTTTTGTATTTTTTTGGTGGCCTCAATGGTTCTTTCTATTTAACTCTCATTTGTCCTCTTTGGGATCTTTTGATTTTGTCCTCTTTGGGATCTTTTCCTCACTTAGGGGCAACACCCTATATTTTACAAGAATATAGGAGATCTTTCACACTTTACAAATGTACTCACATAAAGAAGATACAACTATCATGATGCAAAGGTATGACATGAGGATCAAGTCATGAGAAGATGGATGTTGCATGGCAATGTATCTCGGAAAGGCTATGGAAATGCCTTGTAGGTAGGTATGGTGGCTGTTTTGAGGAAAGATATAAGGAGGTTTATGATGACAGAGCGTATCGTGCCAAGGGTTTAGATGCACCGGCGAAGTATGCGCCAACTCTCGAGGCGAGAAAGGGCAATGCACGGTACCGAAGAGGCTAGAAAAAGTATAGGTGGGTGGAAGTGTCAACTTTCGAATACTCACATTAGTCTGAAGAACTCATGCACTTATTATCGGTAACTCTCAATCTAATCAGGAGTTTCACAAAGAGACAAGTACCCCGAGGAGGAGTGTATGGGGGTTTGGTTATCCTTGCGCATCCTCGACTCATGGTACGTGAGTGTACTCTAATATTCGAACCCTCCAAAGGTTAGTGATCCATCTAGTAGCTAGAGTTCTCAACAGGGGTTTTTGGTTTTCGAAAAACACACGGATTGCCCAAAATACGACATCTATCACTAATAGGCTCGAGCTCTTGACACCAAAGGTTCAAACATTACTCTAGTCAATACCTCAAAACTATTGCAAGTTACTACTACAAAGAGAAAAGCAACTTCAACTACCTACTTCTAGTCAAGACACAAAAACCAGTGCAACAGGCAAACTCTCTAACAAGATAAAACATGCAACCTATAGAAAGTTCAACCTAAAACAAAAAGGAAAGCTCTAGAAAAAACTAAAGCACTACAACTAAACAGAGCAACAACTAAGAAAAGAAAAAGAACAACTCACAGCTAAAAGAATAAGCATGCAAATCCTATGAGGAGTTCTAGTTCAAGAGGAGCGTGTAATTCTCCCACTCAAAAGAAATTAAGCTGGGATCTAACTTGTTACTACAGCAAACAAAGCAAAAGAAAACTAAAAAGAAAACCTAAGAGCGAGACGCTCCAAGAATAGCACATAACGCATGAAGTGAGAAAAATATAGTGCAACGAGAGACGAACTGATAATTGTTGATGAAGAAGGGGATGCACGGGGCATCCCCAAGCTTAGACGCTTGAGTCTCCTTGAATATTTATTGGGGGTGCACATGGGCATCCCCAAGCTTGAGCATTTGACACTCCAAGATCTTCTTTCATCATCTTCCATCGCACACTTGAAAACTCACTTCATACATAACTCATTGTAGACTGATTAGAGAGGTTAGTACCCTAATAAAATAATTTTTCCCTTACTGGAAATAAAGATAAACTTGAATAGCTACTGTTTCCCAAGATTTCCAAAAAGTTTTTGCAAAGAAAAGCAAGCTTAAGGTTTTCAAAAGTGAAGAGAGACAAAACGTGGAAGAATCTGTGAAAAACAGAACAGCAGATAGAAACGAATTTTTTAGGGGTACTTCTGCAACTCAAATAAAAATACTCAGAATATACGGAAGTTTCATAATTTTATAGAGCACGCTGTGTAAAAAATTCAGCTCAAAAATATGAACTGGGATTTTTGCATGATTTTTCTAGTCACGGGGACAGAATCTGTTTTCTGGACAGCATGTCACAACTTTTACTTCCCTTGCTGTATGAGGCTATAAAAGGCACAAATCTTAAAATGTAAAGATACAATGATGTTTCTACAGTATTAACAATCATCAAGACCACTAAGAACAGAAGAAAAGCAAAAATAAAAGCCTAAATTCGTTGCGGGCTGCCTCCCGAAAGCGCTTCTTTAGAGCCATTAGCTAGGCTTAAAGCAGAAGATCAAGTCTTTTCAAGAGAATAACTAGCCCGTGTGACGGACTCAAAAGGTAACTTATTCTTTTTCCTAGGGAAATGTTCCATCCCTTTCTTGAGAGGGAATTGGAATTTTATACCCCTCTTTCATGTCAATAACAGCACCAACGGTGCGAAGAAAAGGACGTCCCAAAATAATTGGACAAGAGGGCTGACACTCAATGTCCATAATAGTGAAATCAACAGGAACATAATTGTCATTGACAATGATAAGAACATTGTCGATCTTCTCAAAGGTTTATTTACGGAAGAATCGACAAGACGAACACCAAAAGAACAAGGATCAAAAGATTTCAATTCAAGCATATCATACATTCTTTTGGGCATAACAGAGGTACTTGCTCCAACATCACAAAGAGCATAACAAGAGAAGTTATTCAACTTGATTTTTATCATAGGATCCCAACCATCTTCTAGCTTCCTAGGTATGGAGGCTTCTAGTCTAAGCTTCTCCTCCCTAACTTTGATTAGAGCATTGGTGATATGCTCTGTGAAGGCAAGATTAAGTGTGCTAGTGTGGGGGTCTATAGACATCTTGTGTAGGAAACCAATAACTTCAGGTAAAGTGCAGTTATCAAAGTCTAGATCACTACTATCTATCAAGGAGGTAGTGATATCATTTAAGCTTACTTGTTTAAAAGCCTCTACGTTCATAGAGGTTTCTTCATCTATGGTTGAGGTGGTAGCATCACCATTGATAGGTCCAGTGGGACTAGGGGTGTGATGGGTGCTAACTGTTTGGACATCCTCAACTACTTGGATAGTGGCTACTGTGTGGTAGGTAGGAAGGCTCTTAATTCTATCCTCTTCCTCTTTTTCTCTAGCCCATATTTCTTTGAGTTTAGCCATCATCCTAATATTTTCATTGATTTGTAACTGGATAGCATTAATAGGAGTGACCTTACTCTCCTCAAGGGGAGAGGTTCTAATTTTTAACATCTCAACATCAAGGGCTAAGTTATCTACCTTCAAACAAAGATTATCTAATTTAGCTAGTTTTTCTTCCACATTCTTGTTGAAGGCTTTTTGGGTAGTGATAAAGTCTCTAAGCATACTCTCTAGTTCAGAGGTGGAGTTTTTGGTGCTAGGATAAGTGTTGTTGTTCCCATAGTTGTTGGATGGGAAAGGCCTAGGATTGTTGCTACCAAAATTACTCCTATAAGCATTATTATTGAAGTTGTTTCTAGAGATAAAGTTCACATCTATTTGTTCTTGAGCAACCAAAGAATTTAAAGGAACATCCTAAGGATCAATAGGAGCTTGCTTGGTAAGTAGGGTAATGATAAGGTCAACCTTTTCATTTAGCGAGGAGATCTCCTCGACATAATTTACCTTCTTACCAGTTGGAGATCTTTCGGTGTGCCACTGAGAGTAGTTCAACATCATCTCATCAAGTAGCTTTGTGGCAGCACCAAGTGTGGTCGACATAAAAGTTCCTCCCGCGGCCGAATCTAACTGGTTCCGCGAGGTAAAGTTCATGCCTGCATAAAAAGTCTGGATAACTATCCAGGTAGTCAGTCCATGTGTAGGGCAGTTCTTGACAAGCGTCTTCATACGTTCCCAAGCTTGGGCAACGTGTTCATTATCCAATTGCCTGAAATTCATAATGTTACTCCTCAATTGAATAATTTTAACAGGGGGATAGTACTTCCCGATAAAAGCATCCTTGCACTTATCCCAAGAATCTATGCTATTCTTAGGCAAGGATTGAAACCAGATTTTAGCTTCATCCCTTAAAGAGAAAGGAAAAAGCTTAAGCTTAACAATTTCACCATCTACTTCTTTGTACTTTTGCATATCACAAAGCTCAATAAAATTATTTAAATGCAACGCAACATCATCTCTAGCACCAGAGAATTGATCTTTCATAACAAGGTTTAGCAAAGCAGGTTTAATCTCATAAGAAGGTGCTGAAGTAGCAGGTGTAGCAATTGGAGTGCAGATAAAGTCACTGTTGTTGTGACTAGTGAAGTCACACAACTTGGTGTTTTCATTGGAACCCATAGTAGCAGCAGGTATTTTTGGTATTTTTGATAAGGGACACAAAATTAAAAACTGAAAGGTAAACTAACAAGACTAAAAAGCAAAGATAAAAGATAGTGTGCAACTCCCCTATCTTGTAGACTGGAGTCCCCGGCAACGGCGCCAGAAATTGGCTTGATACGGTGAGGATAGTTCTCACTCCTCGTTGGTTACCCCAAGTGGAAGGTGAGATGTAGCGTAGCAGCAAATTGCCCTTAGCGAAGATGCTAAGGTTGAGTATCGAACCAGTAGGACTCGCAGAGATACAAGAAGGTGGTAAAGTGAACAATGGCGCCGTTCACAACCGAGGGTTGCTAACTTCACCTGGACCTGCACACAGATACAAATAACTTTGCTCCCAACGAGTACAGAGGAGTTGTCAATTCCTCCGGCCTTGCTGTTTACAAAGGATTAACGCAAAAGATAATGATAGTGATAGCAACTAGAAAGTAAACTAAGGATGTAAACAGTGATATGAAGATGGACCGAGGTCACGTGATTTTCACTAGTGATGTCTCTCTCCCAAAAGACGATAAAAGTGCTAGCGAGGTAAACAAATAACAGTTTGGGCAATTGACAGGATTATGAAGGCACCGCAATGCTAACTATGCTGGAAAGAAAGGAAGGGATCAAAAGAAATGGGCAGTACGCCAAGGTAAGTAGACCGAAATCCATCTGCATCTACTACGAATCATCCACCTTGAGATATCTATCCAGAACATCTCGCTGATATTAAGTTGCGAATCCCACCCAAAGTGTAAATCCAAAGCAACAGACAACTGCATTAAATGAACTTTGCGTAAAGTAAACAATCCTTGCATCCGCGAATACAAGCACCGTTGTTTTATCCCTGGTGGCAACAACACATCCCCTAGTCTCATGTTTCTGTCACTCAAGCTAGACATCAAGGGGCTGAACCCACAATCAAGCATAATGCTCCCTCTTGGAGTTGCAACAAATCACTTGGCGAAAGTAAAATACGGCAACGGAGAACATGCAAGAATTTACTCAAGAACAAAATATAAAAGAGATGAACCAAATATATTACTCATCACAATCTGAACATAGTCTCATAATCCATCAGATCCCAACAAACTCAGCATAGCAACGGCAGAAAATTACAAAGGTGCCTCGATCATGTGAGGCAGCTCACGAGGTCTCAAAAGTGGAGGCACAAAGAAGGGAGAGATAGATCACATAGCTACTGGTCACGCACCCATGGTCCAAGGAGAACTACTCACGGTACATACGGGAGGCGTCCATGGCTATGGATGGTCTCCCGGAGGGGGTAGCTTCTCCCGGCAGGGTGCCGGAGAAGCTTCTCCAGGCATCCCCGATCTAGAAACGGCGGTGGCAGCGGTACAGAGGCGAGATCGCGGAAAAGGGATTCGTCTTAGGGGTTTCCGTCACGGGGGGTAAATATAGGCGAAGGGGGGCACCGAGAGGGGCCATAGGGCAGCCAGGAGGCTCCCTAGCGCGGCCTAGGGTGGGGCTGCGCCAGGGACCCTTCTAAAGTCCCTGTGGTGGCCCCCCTTCCCTCCTTTGGTGTTTCCGGAAGCTTCCGTGTCACTGATTTTTTATCTGATTTTTCCCGATTTTTTGGAGCACTTTTAATGGCCTGAAAACCTGAAATACAAAAACAGCAGAAAACAGCAACTGGCAGCTGGGTGCACTGGGTTAATAGATTAGTCCAAATATGCCCAAAAGTGTATGAAAGTTCAAGCAAAACATGGCAAAGTCACACAAAACATGCATCGAGCAAGCAGAAATTATAGATACGTTTGGGACGTATCATGCGTCTGCAACCTCACCACTACCCCCATCTTAGTCGTGAGAAGTTAGTTACAAGACTTTTGATATACTCTCACCCCTTGCTTTTCTTTTCCCTTTTATGTTTTGCCTGATCGGCCGCTGCAGTTGATTACCACCTCGACCCTCCTTCTGGACGCCTTCGTGGAGACTCGACGACGACTAGTTAGGCGGATCCGGCGGAGAGCCTGGACCCGTGTGGTTACGGGAATGGTGTGTTTTACCTTTGCCACTAGGAGATTGAATGTAGTCTGTACTCAAACATGTATCTTCCGCTGATGTAATGTATTAAGGCAGTTGTATGTCGATTGTATGAGATGTTGTATCCATGTAGCTGTAATGTTGTGATATCATGTTGGAAATCCGGGGCATACGACAGTGTCATATGTCGCGGTGGGATCGATATGTGCTTCGTCCCTGGATCTGGATGGAAACATCTAGATCTGGAACAGTACCACATATCGGGCCTTACAAGAAGTGCCCCTAAAAAATATTTACTACCCGCTGGTCTGTTTTTTCCAGATTCTGCCCTGTTTTGCGTTTTCACCATTTTTCAAATCTTAAGCTTGCTTTTACTTTGCAAAGACTTTTTGGCAATCTTGAGAAACAATAGCTCTTCTTGAAAATCTTTATTTCCAGTAGAGAAAATATATTTTATTATGGGTACTAACCACTCTATTCAGCTTCTGATGAGTTTTGTATGAAGGGAGTTTTCAAGTGTGCAAAGGAAGATGATGGAATAAGATCCAGGAGTGTCATAAGCTCAAGCTTGGGGATGCCCCCATGCACCCCCAAGAAATGTCCAAGGAGACTGAAGTTTCTAAGCTTGGGGATGCCCCCGTGCATCCCCTTCTCCATCAACAATCATCAGTTCACCCTTCTCCATGCTATATTTTTATCACTTCATATGTTATGTGCTATGCTTGGAGCGTCTCGCTCTTTAATTTTTTTTCTTTTGCTTGTTGTTCATAACAAGTTGGACCCTAGCCTACATTTTTTGGGAGAGAAACACACTCCACTCCACCCTAGAACACAACATAGGTGTCATGCTTATCTTTGATTTTGTGTGTGATATTTATCTTTTCATAGCTGCTATCATGCTTAGCTCTTGTTGAGTGTTCTTTAGTTTTTCTAGCTGCTATCATGTTTAGCTCTTGTTTTTCATGCTTATCTTTTAAATAGCTTTTATTTAGGGTGTTGCTTTTGCAACTCTCTTGATTTTTCATGCTTATCTTGTTCAGAGAGTTGGCCTATTGCACTGAGTTTTGTGTCTTGACTTGAGTATGTAATTGAGGTTGCTATTTAAGTATAGTAGTAACTTGCAATAGTTTTGATGTATTGATTTGAGTAATGTTTGCACTTCTGTGTGTCAAGAGCTTAAGACAATTAGTGATAGGTGTCGTATTTTGGGCAATCCGTGCTTATTTTTCGAAAACTACAAAAAAATAGTTGAGAACTCTAACTACTAGATGGATCGCTAACCTCAGGAGGGGTTGTAATATATAGAGTACCTTCACGTACCATGGGTCGAGGATGCACAAGGATAACCAAACCCCCATACACTCCTCCTCGGGGTACTTGTCTCTTTGTGAACCTCCTGATTAGATAGAGTTACCGATAATAAGTGGATGAGTTCCTTTGACTAACATGAGTATTCGATTGTTGTCACTTCCACCATCCATATTTTGCTAGCCTCTTCGGTACCGTGCATTGCCCTTTCTCACCTTGAGAGTTGGTGAATACTTTGCCGGTGCATCCAAACCCTTGGCATGATACGTTCTGTCATCATAAACCTCATTATATCCTTCCTGAAAACAACCACCATACCTACCTATCAAGGCATTTCCATAGCCTTTCCGAGATACATTTCCATGCAACATCCATCTTCTCATGACTTGATCTTCATGTCATACATGAGTTTGATTGATCGAGGAGCCGCATGTTAGTTGGGACTTGCTTATAATTGCTACATGACGTGCTAGTATCATTGCATATCCTATTACACTGGCAGAGGCATACATTTGCATACATCATGATAGTTTTCAGTTTGCTTTATGTTGAGTACTTCTTATAAAGTGTGTGATCTTCTATATCCTTGTAAAATATAGAGTGTTGCCCTTAAAGTGAGGAAAAGATCTCAAAGAGGACACAAATAAAATATCCTAAAGAGGACAAATTAAAAGATCCCAAAGAGGACAAATGAGAGATAAATAGAAAGAGCCAATGAGGGCACAAAAAATACAAAAAATAGAAAAAAGAATGCAAAAAAAGAAATAAAAAGAGAGAATGGGGCAACACTACTATACCTTTTGAAAGATCCACACTCGTACTCCAAAGTAATATTTTTACTACATAGAGAGTTTTATATCATTCATGCATAACTATGTGGGGATCCTTACACTATAGAACTTGGCTTGTATATTCCAATGATGAGCCTCCTCAAATGAGCTCTAGCTCTTCTTGAGCAAGCAAGTTGGATGCACTCCACTAGTTCCATTGGAGAGCATCCCATAGCTTATATGTGCATCCGTTACATGGAAATCCCTACTCCTCACATCATATCTATCATTTGGCTTTCTCTCGCCTATGATTGTCCTCATTGATGTGAGCCTTTCACACCTTTTTGTCTTCCTTCCCTATCATTATTCTATTTGCCATCCTAAGTGCCAACATATCTTGCTCGCGGTCATTTATTGCATTAGTGCTCAAAGTCGAAAGGGAGAGGATCAATTTGACTTGTTTCTGACTAGTGGTCTTGGGACGAGTCATAATAAGATTCCAAAGGAGAGCAAGTCTTAAGTTTTAGTAGATTGAGTTCACAATTAACTATATAGTATTTTTTATGCTCTAAACCCATCTCCCACTTCTTGCACGCAAACACCATTTGGAGACATCGAGTCACGGACAGCGAGAGCTCTTGCACCTTTATGTTCTTACTTTGCTAGTTTCAATACTAGATATAGACTCTTGCTTGTTTTTGAATTGACTTGAACATGTCTTACTTGCTTTACTTTAAAGTTCAAATGTTTGTCGGTAGCATGTCACCACAGGAATTATCTTTGTTATCATTTACCTGCTCGAGGACGAGCAGGAATTAAGCTTGGAGATGTTGATACGCCCTAAACGTATCTATAACTAGAAGTATACCCCGCGCGTTGTTGCGGGAATTGCTATGAAAACTATATGCATAAATAAAAAGTATAAAAGTGTGATACATTAAGTTGTCTAAGTGAAGATGCAACAGACATGTGTGTATTATAATTATTAGGGTGGACAATAAAATGATTAAAATATGGTTGATATGGAGATTGCATATAGATATTAATAAATATATTAGTTGAGATGATATGGACAATTGATTGGCTAAGAAATGGATGATGTGGATAACTTGCATGTGAAGAGAGAAAATTTAAATGACCTAAGTGGGTGACATGGATAATTGATTGGTTAAAAGAATAGATGATGTGGATAGCTTTCATGTTGAGATAGACAACTTAAATGATCTATAGTGGGGTTTTGTTTTATAAGAAGTATAGATTTCTGCTTTGTTCCATGCTTATATGGGTGACTTTTCTGTATGTTTTGCTACACTTTCATACCTTTTTCAACATATTTGGACTAACCTACTAACTCAGTGCCTCAGTGCCAGTTTATGCCTGCTATTGCCCGTGCATTGCAGGAAAACACCAATATTTAAAGTGCTCGAAAAAATCGGGAAAATCATATAAAAAATTGGCAGAATAGAACACACCAGAAGCCCGAAGGGCGGCCGGAGGGGCCCACTCCCTGACCAGGTGGGTCCCTGGCACGACCATGGGGTGGCCGCGCCACTTGGCCACCTGGTCAGACGGGGGCCCCTGGTGCCCCCTTCGGCCTATATTTACGTCATGTTCCGAAAACCCTCGGGAGGCCCTCCGTTACGCGATTTTCACCACTGTTCCGTCCCTGCCACGATCCCGAGATCGGGATCGCCAGAAGACCCCGTCGTGGCACCCTGCCGGAGGGAGGATTGATCTCCAGGAGCTCCTCCACCACCATGAGCGCTTCTCGGATGTGCCATGAGTAGTCCCCCTTGAAACATGGGTCCATGATTAGTAGCTATGTGATGTTTTCTCTCCAATCTTGTGCCTCAATTCTTAGCCCTTGTGAGATGCCCTACATGATCAAGTCCCCTATGTATTAGTTTTTGTGTTGCTATGTTGTGTTTGCTGGGATCCGATGGATTATGAGACTATGTTCCGATTGTGATGAGTAAAATATTTGGTTTACCTTTTATGTTTTTTTTCTTGAGTTTTCTTGAATGTTCTCCGTTGCTTTTATTGCTTTGGCCAAGTAGTAGATAGTAACTCGAAGAGGAAGCGTTATGCTTGATTGTGGGTTAATGCCCCCCTGATGACCCTCAACTATAGGGGATCGTTTGTAGCGTTTACGCGGGTAAGTTAACCCAATTTATTGATTCGACACAAGGGGAGCCAAAGAATATTTATAAGCTTTGATAGTTGAGTTGTCAATTCAACCTCACCTGAAATACACTTGCTTGCAACAAAATATTAATAGAAACTGTGATATGATAGTGGTAGTGGCGACAACGAAAGTAAAACTGCAAAAGTAACAACTAGTAACCAACAAGATTAAAACACTGTAGGCTAGGGAGATGGATGGTTGGGCGCTGCTTGGATAAGAATGAACATGTAATAAATTCTAACACGGGGCAAGGCACACAGAAAAAGCAATGATCATCTAGGAAAATATCAAACATTAGGCATGTATCCCGTAGGTAGTTGTGCGTGCTTGCAATAAGAACTTGCACAACATATTTTGTCCTACCATCTCGCTACGAACGGGGCCAAAGGAAACTTATGGAGATTAAGGTGCTCCTACCAAAGAGCACCGGAACAAAGCAATAAACTCAATGGATACATGAAATCCTCAAACTATGGACCATCCCCTTTGGTGTCCCAAGCTGTCACCTTTGGGATTGCCGGTTCCGGACCATAATAGGTGCATACAACTCATAGATAGGATCAAGAACATAAATATACTCATGAAAAGACAAGTGGTTCAGATCTGAAAACATGGCACTCAGGCCCAAAGTGACAAGCATTAAGAGCGAAAAGATGTAGCAAAGATGATAAACACCAAAGTAGATGATAGGCAACATGCCCCCAACAATCTGACGAACTATTACATGATCAAACTCATCCAATCCCTACCATCCCCTTTGCCTATAGCAGGGAATTACTCACACATGTGAAGAGAAGTCATGGAGGGAGGATGGATTGGTGATGGTGATGACGACAGCGACGATCTCCCCTCTCCATAGGCCAAATCAACCTCTAGATTAGCCCTCCCGAGGAAGAACAGAGGGTGGCGGCGGATCCGCGACAGAAACTGGAAAAGTGACTCATGTTTCTGGGTGTTCCCATCACGAGAATAAATAGGGGCATCGGTAGGGCACCAGAGGAGGGTAGGCCCCCAGGCGGCCAGCCGGCGCATCCAGGGTTGGGGCCGCACCACCAGGGCGCTTGGAGCCCCTGTGGCCCCCCTATGGCCCCACTTATGGTCCGTGGAAGCTTCGGGTGCATTGATTTTTTATGAATTTTCCTAGAATTTTCCGAGATACCTAAAAATCCATTTTCCTGCACACAATAAAACCATACAGGCAGCTCTGCTGAAAATAGCAAAACAATGGCAAAAGTGTTTGGAAAAGTAGATACGTTTGAGACGTATCAACTCCCCCAAGCTTAGCATATTGCTTGTCCTCAAGCAATTCAGTTCAACGAACTGGACGCGACAAAGAAAACTTTGACAAACTCTTTTGCTTCATAAGATGTATATAAGCCTGTACTACGAAAAGAGTTTAGCAAGTATCAAAACAATGCTATGAGGATAATGCACGAAGAAATCCTTGTTTTAAGTGATCAATCACAAACAACTAAAAGTAAATAATATGCTGCCGAAAATCAAGACAAGACCACAATGCACAAAGCTTGAACATACTAGAGTGGTATCTCGCTAGCCTCCATGAGTGAAGCAAAATATAAATGCAGAAACTCCTCCGGAGTTTTAAAGGACACTAGAACTAAGAATTTCAGAACAAGCAATATCACAATCATGCAGAAGACAATGTGGTACTTTGGGACAATGCATGTTACACTAAGAATGACAATTATGCTCTCAATAGTTGGTGCTTTGAAGAAAGAAGGGGAGACTCTCGAACAGTGGCTTTTTGATGGCACGGTTGAAAACCCGTGGTTGGAAGCAAAGACTAAACATGTGCCAGAGCTCTTGGTTTTGAAAACAGAGATAAAATCTTTTGGGAAGTGCAACTTTACAGTCAACGGTAGACGGTAAAGGTCTCTCAATATCTCCCATGCCAACTATATTAATGCTTTTTTGCTTACACTTTTGTTCCCTTATCCATCTATCATTTGGCGGTCTATGGTGCCTTTTATTTTGCCTCAAGAATGGAAGGAAGTTTTATCATTCCATCTATCATTAGCAGCATTTGGTCCATTTCATTCCATCATCAAGTATGGGGAAGATGTAACTCTCTTTCTTTTTTTTCCTATAAATTTGACTAGTTAAAACTTCCGTCAAGATATTTTTGGCGTGGTAGATATTGACTTTCCCTCACCGCACCATGAGCTTGTATGGTTACAAAAGGGAAGCTTTTGAACAAATTTCGAGATGGCACAAGAAAGTCTAAGTTAAGGGTGGCCGGTAAATACCACATATAGGAAGGTATGGTGGACTCAAGTGGAATAACTGGTTTGACAAGGAGTTTGGATACACAAGAAGAATTCCGCTTAGTGCGAGTGAAGGTTAGCAAAAGACTGGGAAGCGACCAACTAGAGAGCAATAATTGTCATAATCATGCAGAGAGACAAAGCAACATTGAATTGGGCATGAAAGTGATATAACTATTCTGAAATAAAAAGATCATCAAGGCATGATATACTTTTTAGTCATAAACATGTGTGAACATGTGCCAAGTCAATCCAAGAATTCTCCGAAGGGAAATACCACTTCAATATGCCAAACCATGAGCAATGCAATGCATGTAAATCATTTCAACAACATATTATGCACTCTAGCTATTTGAGATCAACCACAAAGAAAGCATGAACACTGGGAAATCATTGTAAACATAGCACTATGTCGCTACAAGCTGGTCTCTAGATCATAAGTACGGGCAATGCATATGTACAAAAGTAGAAACAAGAAGAGTTCATACCGGTTTTCCTTGTTGCCTCCCTTTCGTCGATCTTCGTCATTACTGCCTTGTCACTTGCACGACCAAACGTGGGAAATATAATCAAATGCCATCAAGGACTTGAGCTGAACTCTGAAAACAAAGCAACTAAAGAGAGAAAGGAAATATTTTTGGGTTTTTTCAAAGGTTAACTGAAAGCAAAAGAAAAGAGAAATCTTTTTGTTGTTTTTTCACATTAAAAGAGAAAAGAAGAACGGGCAAAAACTTCGAAAAGATCAAAGCAAACAAAATAAAAACGGATAATACAAGGGAAAAGGGATAATACAATGGAAAATGGAAAAGATGATAATTGCTTCTCGCCCTTCGTTGGTTACCCCAAGTGGAAGGTGAGATGCAACGTAGCGGCAAGTTTCCCTCGGTGAAGATACCGAGGTTTTAGGATTGTCCCCCGTAGGACTCCGTAGATGACAAGTAGGTGGCAAGAAAACAATGGCACCGTTTACGACAAACGTTGCTTCCTTGACCTGGACCTGCACACAGACACAAATAACTTTGCTCCCAACGAAGTTCAGAGAGGTTGTCAATCTCTCCGGTCTTGTTGTTTACAAAGGATAAAAAATACAGGATAATGATAATGATAGCAACTGAAAGTAAATACTAAAAAGTAAATAAGCTTGTACATAGTGATGAGAATATGGACCGGGGTCCCGTGATGTTTCACTAGTGATGTCTCTCTCCCAAAAGACGATAAAACTGCTATACGAGGTAAACAAATTACAGATGGGCAATTGACAGGATTATAAATGCACCGCAATGCTAACTATGCTACAAAAGAAAGGAAGAGGCTCATAAGCATGGGCAGTACGCCCAAATAAGTAGACCGAAATCCATCTGCATCTACTACTAATCATCCACCTTGAGATATATATCCAGAACATCTCGCTGGTATTAAGTTGCGAGCCCCACCCAAAGTGTAAACCCAAAGCAACAAACAACTGCATTAAAAAGAACTTTGCGTAAAGTAAACAATCCTTGCAACCGCGGTTACAAGCACCGTTGCTTTCCCCCTTGTGGCCACAACACATCCCCTAGACTCTTGTTTCTGTCACTCAAGCGTGTCATCAGGGGGCATGTACCCACAATCGAGCATAACGTTCCCTCTTGGAGTCACTACATACTACTTGGCCAAAGCAATAAACAACAACGGAGAACATGCAAGAATTACTTAGGAATGAAAATATAAGAGATAAAAACCAAATATATTACTCTATAACAATCTGAACATAATCTCATAATCCATCAAATCCCATCAAACTCAGCATACCAAAATCAGAAATATTATATATGTGCCTCGATCATGTAGGGCAGCTCACGAGGTCTAAACCATGAAGAACAAATAGGGGAGGAGAACATCACATAGCTACTGATCACGGACCCATGGTCCAAGATAGACTACTCACGGCACATCCGAGAAGCGTCCATGGTGGAGGAGAAGCTCCTGGAGGTCGATCCTCCCTCCAACAGGGTGCAGGGAAGGGTCCTGACGGTGCTCCCGATCTTGGAAGCACGGCGGCGGCGGAACAAAGGCGTGTTTGCGAAATAGGGTTTTGTATTCAGAGGTTTCCCGTGATAGAGATTAAATAGGCGAAGGGGGGAAGCAAGGGGGCCCACCAGGGGTCCAGGCGCCCCATGGCGCGACCAGGCCCCTGTCCGCGCCTGGTGGCTTCCTGGGCACCTGGTGGTGGCCCCCTGGCCCTCCTTCGGGGCGCTGGAAGCTTCCGGCACGCTGATTTTTATCTGATTTTCCCGGATTTTTGGAGCACTTTTTATATGGGGAAAAACTGAAATAGAAAAACAGCAGAAAACATGAACTGGCACTGGGGTGCACTGAGTTAGTAGGTTAGTCGAAATATGATCAAAAGTGTATAAAAGTGTATCTAGAACATAGCAATATCACACAAAACATGCATCGAACGAGCATAAATTATCGATACGTTTGGGACGTATCAACATCCCCAAGCTTAATCCCTTCTCGTCCTCGAGTAGGTAAACGGTAATAAACAAAGTTTCTGTGGTGACATGCTAGCAACCATATAAGAACTTTGAAAAGTAAAGCAATCAAGGTATGTGATTCAATTCAAGTCATAATATGCAAGAGTGTATATTAGCATTGAAACAAGTAACAAAAGAACATTAGGTGCAAGAGCTCTCGCTGTCCGTGCCTCGAATGTCTCCAAATGGTGTTTGCATGCAAGAAGGGGGATAGGGAATACGAGAAAAAAGTATTTTTGTTGAGAACTCAATCTACTAAAGTTTCACGCTTGGTGTTCTTTGAAATCTTATCCTGACTCGTCCCAAGACCACTAGCCAGGTACAAGTAAATTTGATCCACTCCTTTTCGATATTTTTAGCACTCATGCAATGGATGAGTGTAAGCACGAGAGTGGACACTTAGGATGGCAAAGAGAGAATATGGTGGAGGAGGAAGACAAAAAGGACGAGAAAGACTCACATCAATGAGGACAATCATAGGCGAGAAGGCCAAATGATAGATATGATGTGAGGAGTAGGGATTGCCATGCAACAGATGCACATATGAGCTGAAAAGCTCTCCAATAGAACTAGTGGGGGTGCATCTAACTTGCTCGCTCATGAAGACCTAGAGCTCTTTTGAGGAGGCTCATCCTTGGAATATGCAAGCCAAGTTCTATAATGTGAAGGTCCCCACATAGCTATATGGATGATCATCTCTATGGAGTACAAGGATAAGAGGGAGTACTAGTGTGGATCTTTCAAAAGGATAGTAGTGTTGCCCCTTTCTCTCTTTTTATTTCCTTTTTCTCTTTTTTATATTATTTGTATTTTTTGGTGGCCTCAATGGCTCTTTCTATTTAACTCTCATTTGTCCTCTTTGGGATCTTTATTTTGTCCACTTTGGGATCTTTTCCTCACTTAAGGGCAACACTCTAATTTACAAGAGGGTATAGAAGATCTTTCACACTTTACAAGGTACTCAAATCATAAAGAAGATGTAGCTATCATGATGTATGCAATGTATGCCGCTGCCAGTGTAGCAGGAACATGTATGACATGAAGATCAAGTCATGAAGAGGTGGATGTTGCATGGCAATATATCTCGGTAAGGCTATGGAAATGCCTTGATAGGTAGGTATGGTGGCGGTTTTGAGGAAAGATATAAGGAGGTTTATGATGACAGAGCGTATCATGCCAAGGGTTTGGATGTACCGGCGAAGGTGGACGCCAACTCTCGGAGTGAGAAGAAGGCAATGCACGGCACGGGAGAGGCTAGCAAATATGAGGAGGTGGAAGTGTTAACTTTCAATACTTACAATAGTCCAAAGAACTCATGCACTTATTATCGGTAACTCTAAATCTAATGAGGAGGTTCACAAAGATACAAGTACCCCGAGGAGGAGTGTATGGGGGTTTGGTTATCCTTGCGCATCCTCGACTCATGGTACGTGAGTGTACTCTAATATTCGATCCCTCCAAATATTAGCGATCCATCTAGTAGCTAGAGTTCTCTAATAGTTTTGTAGGTTTTGAAAATAAACACGGATTGCCCAAAATATGACACCTATCACTAATAGGCTAGTATTGCAAGTTACTACTAAAATTAAATAGCATCCTCAATTACCTACTCTCAAAACAAGACACAACTCAGTGCAACAATCAACTCTCTTAACAAGATAAACATGAAAACTAAAGAGAGTTCCGGCAACAAACTAAACAAAAGCCAAGGCTCTTTCTAAAGACAAACTAGGACTAAAACTAAACATGGCAGTAGCTACGAAAAGATAAAGAACACACAGCAGCAAAAAGATAGGCATGAAAATCCTATGATGTGTTCTAGATTTTGAAAGTGGAGCGTGTTTCTCTCCCACACAAAGTAAGACGGGGTCTAACTTGTTATTACAGCAAGCAAAGCTAAATAAAACTAAAAATAAAACCTAAGAGCGGGACGCTCCAAGCATAGCACATAACGCATGAAGTGATAAAAATATAGTGAGACGAAAGACGAACTGATGATTGTTGATGAAGAAGGGGATGCATGGGGGCATCCCCAAGCTTAGACGCTTTAGTCTCCTTGAATATTTATTGGGGATGCATGGGGGCATACCCAAGCTTGAGCGATTGACACTCCCGAATCTTCTTTCATCATCTTCCATCGCACACTTGAAAACTCCCTTCATACATAACTCATCATAAGCTGATTAGAGAGGTTAGTACCCTTAATAAAATAAGTTTTCCTCACTAGATGTAAAGATATTCTTAAAGAGCTACTGTTTCTCAAGATTTCCAAAAGGTTTTTGCAAAGAAAAAGCAAGCTTAAGGTTTATAAAAGTTAGGAGAGATAAAACGTGGCAGAATCAGTGAAAAACAGAACATCAAGTAGTAAAGAAATTTTAGGGGTACTTCTGCAACTCAAATAAAAAAACTCAGAACATACCAAAGTTCCGCGATTGTATAGAGCACGCTGTGTAAAAAATTCAGCTAAAAAAGATGAAGTGGTGATTTGATCCGATTTTTCCCGTCACGAAGACAAAATCTGTTTTCTGGACAACATGTCACAACTTTCGCTTCGCTTGTTATATGAGGTTATAACTTGGCACAAAGCTTGAAAATAAAGATACAATGATGTTGCTACAGTATTAAAAATCATCAATACCACTAAAAATAGAAGTAAAAACATCTTGGGTTGCCTCCCAACAAGCGCTTTCTTTTACGCCTTTAAGCTAGGCATAAGGATTATAGAAGATGCTCACATAAGAATAAGAATTTGGAGCAAAAGAGAGCATCAAGAAGTAAATATGAGACACATTTAAGCCTAACCCACTTCCTATGCATAGGAATCTTATAAGAAAATAAATCAAAGAAGCAAAAAGAAACCAGCATAGGAAGGTGGAACAAGAACATCTTCAAAACTTTCAACATAAAGAGAGGAGATTTAGTAATATGGAAGTTTCTACAACCAAACTTCCCTCTCTCAAAATAATTTTCAGTAGTATCATGAACAACATCAAGAATATAACTATCACATAAATCATGTTGTTCATGACCTACAAGCACACGTGTATAGTTTTCAACATGGTCTTTAGGATTATAAGATAAATGCAACCCATCACATTGAGCCTTGATAAGAACACAATTCTCCGGAATATGAGTTGGAGATTTCAAAAGGATAATAGGACAATCAAGTGTGGGTGCAATAGCAAAAATTTCATGCTTAACATGAGGAACTATAGCAAGTTCATCTCCTTAAGCATCATCCATAGTGGCATCACGGCCATAAGCATAGAAGGCATCAACTTCATCAAAAAGGGATATTTCAAAAGAATCCATGGGATCATAACACTCAGATAAGGTAAGAGTCAAAGAGTTACTCTCATTAGAAGGTAGACGTGGATGGCTCCATTCTTCCTCCTTTTGTTCGTCACTCTCCTCCTCTTTTTCATCCAGGGAGCTTTCAGGTTCAACAATTTCTTCTTCCATAGAGTCCTACAAATCATTAGTCTCTTCCTTTGGGGGATAGATTCTCTCAAGATGATCAGTAATATAATAATTTGCATCATAATTTTCCAAACAATAGTTAAGTATAGCAAGACTCTTAGATTTGTAAGGGGAATCATCAATATTTTTAAGAAGAGAAGTAATTTCATAGGCACCCTTATAAGCAACAAATTCTTCTATTTCCTCTTCATCATAAAAATCATAGTTTCTCTTAGCATAAGAAGCTAAGGTTTCATAATCATTGTACTCACACTGGAAAGCAAGGTGTTTGTGCCTCATAAAGCAACAAGATTCATCCCTGCAAAAAGATATATTATATATTGAGCACCAGTTTCTAGCATACTCATACAACTGATGTATTTGTTTCCATAAGTGTATCCCCTTTTGACACAAGCGGTGTTCCTTGTACCACTTTTGTTGATCCTCGGTGAATCCTCGATGCCAATAAGATCTGGTTTCAAAGAAGTCAGACATTGATTGGCAAGTAAGGAACTAGACATACTAATTTTTTTGGATTTTTGATAAAGGACACGAAGATAAAAACTGAAAGGTAAACTAAAAAGACTAAAAAGTAAAGGTAAAAGGTAGTGAGCAACTCCCCTATGTTATCACTCGGAGTCCCCGGCAACGGCGCCAGATATTTGCTTGATACGCGAGAGATGATAATTGCTTCTCGCCATTCATTGGTTACCCCAAGTGGAAGGTGAGATGCATCTTAGCGGCAAGTTTCCCTCGGTGAAGATATCGAGGTTTTAGGATTGTCCCCCGTAGGACTCCGGAGATGATAAGTAGGTGGAAAGAAAACAATGGCACCGTTTACGACAAACCTTGCTTCCTTGACCTGAACCTGCACACAGACACAAATAACTTTGCTCCCAACGAAGTTCAGAGAGGTTGTCAATCTCTCCGGTCTTGTTGTTTACAAAGGATAAAAAACACAGGATAATGATATTGATAGCAACTGAAAGTAAATACTAAAAAGTAAATAAGCTTGTACACAGTGATGAGAATATGGACAGGGGTCCCGTGATGTTTCACTAGTGATGTCTCTCTCCCAAAAGATGATAAAACTGCTATGCGAGATAAACAAATTACAGATGGGCAATTGACAGGATTATAAACGCACTGCAATGCTAACTATGCTACAAAAGAAAGGAAGAGGTTCATAAGCATGGGCAGTACGCCAAAATAAGTAGACCGAAATCCATCTGCATCTACTACTAATCATCCACCTTGAGATATATATCCAGAACATCTCGCTGGTATTAAGTTGCGAGCCCCACCCAAAGTGTAAACCCAAAGCAACAGACAACTACATTAAAGAGAACTTTGCGTAAAGTAAACAATCCTTGCAACCGCGGTTACAAGCACCGTTTTTCCCCCTTGTGGCCACAACACATCCCCTAGACTCATGTTTCTATCACTCAAGCGTGTCATCAGGGGGCATGTACCGACAATCGAGCATAACGTTCCCTCTTGGAGTCACTACCTACTACTTGGCCAAAGCAATAAACAACAATGGAGAATATGCAAGAATTACTTAGGAACAAAAATATAAGATATAAAAACCAAATATATTACTCTATCACAATCTGAACATAATCTCATAATCCATCATATCCCATCAAACTCATCATAGCAAAAGCAGAAAGATTACATATGTGCCTCGATCATGTAGGGCAACTCACGTGGTATAAATCATGAAGGACAAATAGGGGAGGAGAACATCACATAGCTACTGATCACGGACCCATGGTCCAAGATATACTACTCACGGCACATCCGGGAAGCGTCCATGGTGGAGGAGAAGCTCCCGAAGGTCGATCCTCCCTCCGGCAGGGTGCGGAGAATGGTCCTGACGGTGCTCCCGATCTTGGAAGTGCGGCGGCAGAGGAATAGAGGCGAGTTTACGAAATAGGGTTCTGTCTTCGGAGGTTTCCCATGAGGGAGATTAAATAGGCGAAGGGGGGCAGCTAGGGGGGCTACGAGGGGTCCAGGCGCCCCTTGGCGCGGCCAGGCCCCTGGCCGCGCCAGGTGGCCGCCTGGGCACCTGGTGGTGGCCCCCTTGCCCTCCTTCGAGGCTCTGGAAGCTTCCGACACGCTGTTTTTTTATCTGATTTTTCCCGGATTTTTGGAGCACTTTTTATATGGGGAAAAACTGAAATAGAAAAACAACAGAAAACAGGAACTAGCACTGGGGTGCACTGAGTTAGTAGGTTACTCCAAATATGATCAAAAGTGTATGTAGATCATAGCAATATCACACAAAACATGCATGGAACAAGCAGAAATTATCGATACGTTTGGCACGTATCAGCCCTGCGCTCCAAGCAGAGGAAGACCCCTCACCAAAATGGGTGACGGTCTCCCCCTGGAAAGGTGGGAACTCACCATGCTCCTCCTCGTCGGGCACAACCCCCTCCATGGGGTTATGCAACTGATACTGGGCCATGAACTCATCAAACTGGACATCATTGAAGGACCATCTGTTCCTGCGGGTATGATCAAACAAAAGTGGTGCAGTTAGACGGATCTCTCGAATAATAGTTTTTTCAAACCTCAAAATATAAACAAGGTTACACAACTCAGAAGTCGTGGTAACAAACTTATGCCTCTTCATGGAAGCAAGATCAATACTTGAGTAAGAAAAGGGAACATCATCAGGATGCGGGGTGCCATTAAAATGCTCAAGGATAAGTGTGGCGTAAACGTCACCAAATAAATCACCCTTATTGCCATTCATAGAAAGGAGACGAGCAATTAAGTCACCCACATTATAATCACTCCTACCAGAGAGGGTGTTCACATAGATAGCGAAATCTGGTGCAGAACCGTTGCTCGTGTTGTCACGAGCCAACACCCCTCTAGCAATAAAATACGCAATATACCTGAGATGGGGGAATAAAATGCTGGGAATCTTTGTACGCCGAATATCTCTCTCTCCTGGCTACAAAGAGAGTCGAAGAGAGTCCTCAACTCGGAGGGTTGAGTGTTCATCCTCGCCGTCTGACCAGCGTTCGGCACACCTATTATATCACAAAATCTTGGCAAGGGCATGGTCATAAGATTATTGTAAATTTTAAACTCAACAGTTCTAGCATCATGATTATAACCAAAACTATTAATGAAACAGGAGGTGAGCTTCTTATATTGTACCACACGACATAGTGCTAGCTGTGTCAAACCTGCATTGGCGCAAAGGCCATAAAAATCCTCCTTGATTCCTGCAGCTCCAAGAAAATCATCGCACAGATACATCATTGCGCATGCGGGACTCGTGTTTTCCAACAACTCTAGGGGCACATGATCTTCGTTGTAGCTCACCCTAGCAGCTGAGGGTGAAGCTGCAGCTCTAGTAACTTGATCGGAGCGCTCGGGCTTGTTCTTCCCAAGCCACCCTTTGCTTTTCCTAGCAAACCCATATCTGAATTTTTTGACAATTCACAAAAACAAGGATTTAAACAAAGTGTCTTGAGGAAAACTACTCTCCTCACTTACCTAAGGCATAAAACTTGCATCAAAACTTGGAAAATAAATTTCTACACATGCATGCAAGCTCATATGAACAACACCAAGAACTACAAATTACTCACAAATGAAGCCACCAATTAAAAATCTAATTGGAGAGGTGAAGGAGTTGCATACCAGGGAGTATTTGCTCAAAATCTCAACTCAAACAATGGGCTGGAGATGGAGATCGAGAAACACATCTAAGAACATCAAGAACGCAAGAAGAAGTGCAGAACTCGTGTTTTTGGAGAGAGAGGAAGAAGGTGGAAGAAGACATACCTGGAGATGGGGCCTGTGGGCGCGGCCAGCCCCCTGGCCGCGCCAGATGGCCGCCTGAGCCAGTGGTGCCCCCTGGCCATCCCCAGGTGCCTCTGGGTCACTCCGACATGGAAATTTTTATGGATTTTTTCTGAAAACTTCATTGTTGAAATTTTTTTGGAGTTCAAAAAGCTGCGAAACTTTCTGAAAACTTGAAGTAGTGATTAGAATTGTGAAGCTTCAAAAACATATAAACTTGGTACAACAAAGAGAATGAAAGCTAAGGCAAATGAAAACATAACAAGCTCCACTTTTTACCTATATAAAACATGCTAGCTAGCAAGGTTGATCAAGTCTTGCCAACGAACCGGCGATACATAGAGTAGAAAGTGTAACACCCTCAGAATCAGTAACAGTAATCACTACAGTGATTCCACTGTTAGTGATCATTACTGTTGATGATCAAGCCATGATCACCTTTGATCATAGCTCTGTCAATTTCCAACCCGGATAAAATTTTCAAATTGGGTAAATTATAAAACTTTGCTCCAAGAATTGTGGATGCCAGTCAATCAACATGATCATGGTTAAACCAAGTCACCCTTAGTCATTAGAATAATCACAAGTCTATGATGATTGTGAGACCAATGTTGTGGGGTCATCAAAATTGTTTTGAAGGTTAATATAAAAATGAAATCATAGTTAAACCAACACTGTAAAAAACTATTAATAGTATTGCCTAGCAATCTTGGGCCATGTTAAAATAGCAATGGGTATTCTATTAAAGTGTATAGAAAGTATTATGAAATAGAAACAATAGCTTTGGGAATTATTAAATTGCCATGGAATAAAATAAACAAGTGCAAATTTTAAATGAACAAAAAAATTGTGAAACCAATTTTATAAAATGCCTAAATAACAGTAAGCTATATTGAAAGTGAAATTGGATTTTATTACCATGATTAAAAATGATAAACAAATAATAACAGCGGTCAAACAGTGACATTTAATGTCTTTTAAATAAAACAAAATACTAAATGATTTTTATTAATGCCCAAACTTTTTGTGGCACTTAACTATGATGCAACCATAATTTTGGAACAAATTTTATGTTGTAGAAAAATATAAAAGACATTAAACTATTTACAAACAGAGCAAACAGAAAACAAAAACTAAGAAAATAAAAAAAGACTAAAAACCCGCCTATGGGCAACGACCCACCCAGGCCCAGCCCACCCCACCTCCCTCCTCCTCTTCCCCACCAACTCCCCACCTGCCCCCTCGCCGTGGCACAGCCATGGCCATGGAGGCCGCTGCTGGACCCCTCCCTCACCTGCTCTACCACCCCCCGGTGGAGATAAGGCCGACCATCTGCCCCCCTTGACCCCCTGCTCACCTCACTCCTCTTCCCCCCCACTCCCTTCTCCCTTGCTTCGTTCTGGAGACCGGCGGAGCGCGGCCGTGGGCGCGTCGGCGACTCTGGCGCGACCACCCTCCTCCTGAGATCATGCGAGCACGTCCAGGAGCTTGGCCATGCTCCTCCAGGTCGCCCCCGCATGTTGATTTGAGCCAGGACGTCACCCTTCGCCGGAATCTGTCGCCGCCTTCCGCCACAGCCGCCGCTCCCCGCCGGAAGTTCCCGCCACCACCCGCTGCCCCGCGCCACCAGACCACGTCAACGATGTAACAACCCAGTTTTCACTAAAATTAAAATTTTTGTTTTCGGTGTGAATTGTTTGATTGCCTGATTTGTTTGCGGTGTTTGCATCCCCGATTTATTGATCGGCGATTATTTTCCCCCCTCTTATCTCGTATCGGACGGAGACCGACCTTTGCCACCCTGACACTCGACCTTTGCGACACCGGGTTTCACCCGATCACCGTCGCGAAAACCGCACGAGACCAGCCGCAGCCAACGGAACGAAAAACCCCGTTTAATAATTAAACGGGATATTTTTATAGCGCGCCGGAAAGTGTTTTCGGAACGGTTCCAGCGCGAGGTGAATGCCTCCGGCTCGACGCACTGATCGCGCAGTTCGAAGTTTTACCTGAATCGGAGGTACTGCGGACCTCCGGCGGTCAGAAACGTGAGCACCGCTCGCGCGAGATAAAAACCGGGGATGTTTTTGCAAACTGCCAGCCACCGGGGCTATATAAAGACCACCACACTCCCACCCACCTAGGGTATCCCTAGGCAGCCACCAGCCCCAGATCTGACCCAAAACATCCCCAATTTTCGCAGCAAACCCTAGCCCCCAGATCTAGATCCAGCCCAGATTCGTTTGCAGTCGTCCGATCGCGAGATCGGAGGGCCGAGATCGCCTGCAGCCTCTCTCCTCTCACCTGCCATGGAGCTCCAACCGCGTCCAGCCGCCCGTGGAAGCTTCCGCAGCCGCCGGCCCCAACTCCGGCCGCCGGAGCAGCACGCCGGCCAGCCGCGCCCCCATCTCCTCCTTTCTCTCCTCCCTTCCCTCTCCATCCTCACCGTTCGCCGTCCCCTGCAGGAACAGCCACGACGGCCGCGCGCCATGGATGGGGCTCCTCGAGCTCGCCCGGCCGCCGCCCCTGTGCTCCGGCGACTCGCGCCGCCTCTGCGCCCCGCCACGGACCCAGCACCGCCGCCGCCCTCGGATCCACGCCCCCGCGCCCCCTGCACGCCTCCCTCGCCGGCAGCGAGCCGGGCCACCGAGCGCCGCCGCCTTCCCTGAGCGGGCACGGGACGCCCCGAGCCAGCGCTCGCCCCCAACCGCTGCAGCGTGGGCCGGCTGCCCCCTTGCGGCCCACTCCAGCCGCCGGCCTCCCAGGCCAGATGGGCCAGATCCAGCCCACTGGTGAGGCTGCCCCTTATCTTTTTTTATTTAATTAGATCTGTTTTTTTTCTGTTGGGCCCAAATAGGACTAGATTCGGCCCAGTTAGTTTTTTTTTCTGCTAGTTGTTTTTATTTATTTAGGCAGTTTGTATTAGGATTTTTGAAGTGCCCGTAACTTTTTAACCGTAGCTCCGATTGCGACGATTTAAATATGAAACTTGCTTAGAATTGTGCCTAGTTTAATAATTTGTGCTTTGTTGCCATGTTTGACTTTGTTTACATGCTGTTTGACTGCTAATTACACTGTCTGCCACTGTAAACTGTAACTGCTATAACTTTTTATCTGTTGCTCTGTTTAAAATGTTCTTTATATGTAACTTGACTAGAATTGCATGTAGATTGTGTTTTTGCTGCTCTTGCTTGCTAATAAAAATAATAAAATATTGTTCAGGCAAAACAGTATCAAATGCAATATTTATCGTGGGGTCCGCAATAGTTTGCATGTCTAGGATTTCACCCCACTTAAATTGACTAGCTTAGGTAGTTTATTTTTGCTTCACCTCTTGTAATGTTTGTGTGATATGCCATGCTTGCTTGAGTTGCCATGTTAATAACCGTTGTTTGATCACCTGTAGCTAAACAACTTGAACCACCGTAAACGTGCGGTATTCGTCGTGTGTGACCGATACCCCACTTAAACTGTTAGTAACCGTTCTCGACGATAGATCCGTATCGCGTTGCCGTGCCTTGTGTTGTCTTCTTGATCTTATATTGCTCCGTAGTAATAGTGGTGCACCGTTGATTGCTTTCCAGTGTTTACCCTCTTGTGTGCTTCCGCGGGTACCTCTCGGAGACGATGCGAGCTTGCGATCAACTACACCTTCGGAATCCGACTTATCAACAGGCAAGGACTATGCATTACTTATGATCCATTCTATTTCAACCAGCGGTTTGCATGCTAGTATAGGTTAGGTTCGATGTTTGATCCTACCACATGTTTACAGCCTTTTTCAAACCGATACAGCCATGTCCCCTCCCAGCAAACCTTGTACTGCTATGTTACTTTTGCTCGTTGCTCAGCCCCTGCTTAGTATGCATGCTTAGGATGCTACGATGTTACCTGTTACTCCTTGGTTTGGGATATCACCTGATTATTATATTATTGTTGATGATATGATTATTATAATGTTGACTATATTCGACGAAGGATGGAAGGTCTAGGCTATCCCGCCCCGACGCTTTGTTCCATTCGAGTCACCTAGGATCCGAGTTCCGGGTATTGGTTTTAAGACTGAGCGTGCCTAACCGCGTGTGGGATTTTATGGGGTCCCCTTTTTCTTACCTATCTAGCTTCAAACATTTCTAGAGGTGGCCCGAGCTGATTTACCATTTGAAAACATGCATATATATCTTGTCGGGTCGCTCCTAGCAGATATCTTTTAAAACAACCCGGACCAGCGGAGACATGGTTTCCCTGTTGGTCCACCTTTGACCGGCGAGGGCCCGGTCTCATAAGAGAACTAACCGGTAACCCAAACCCTGTTGAGACGGAAGAGTCCGATCCGAGAGCGTGGCCAGCTTTTGGATTTGGTGTCGACTCCCCGGGGGCCACCCGGATTTGTTCGTTGTTAGCTAGAGGGACTTGTCGTTTCGGATCTCTTGGAACTCAATCATAAAATGGTTGCCTGTGATGGGTAGCAACTGAGAGTGATGGACGTGCGTGCGGAGCCTCGTAATGGGCAGTTGGTACACCCCTGCAGGGATAAATCTTTTCGAGAAGCCGTGTCCACGGTTATGGACGACTTGAGACCTACTCCTTGTTCATAGACAATAACAACCGAGATAATCTTAATATAACTTGATCAACGTGTGCGTGTGCCTTGACTGCTTCTTCTTCGTCGGGATGCGAAGAGGAGGACAAGGATAGGATAGGTGTTATGTTTGCGTAAGTAGTTGATAGCAAGACTTGTTGGAGGCGATTCCTCATCGAATGCTTGGCTTCTTACCTTACTCTCTAGATCGTTAGCCACTTCATACATGCTAGTGCGGCAGCAACCTCACCACTTACCCCTTCCTTACCGTAAACTACTAGTTGTCCTAGAATGACGAGTGATGAAGTCCTTGCTGGGTCAGATGACCACTACAGTTGGATGCTGAGTACCTCTGTACTCATGATACTACCCCCAAACTCTTTTCAGGGTGTTGATCGACAACAGGTATGGTGGTCGACGTTTCACGTGGAGACTTGACGACGACTAGTTAGGCGGATCCCGGCGGAGGGCCTGGACCCGTGTGGTTATGGGATCGATGTTTTTCTCTTTGCCACTAGGCATTTGTTTGTAGTCTGTACTCAGACATGTATCTTCCGCTGTTGTATTGTATTAAGGCAGTTGTATGCCGATTGTATGAGATGTTGTATCCTTGTATCTGTAATGTTGTGATATCATGTTGGAAATCCGGGGCATATGGTTTTGTCATATGTCGCAGTGGGACCGATATGTGCTTCGTCCTCGGGTTCGGGCGGAAACGTCCGAATCTGAAACAGTACCGCATATAGGGCCTTACAAACGAGCTCCGTGGTGAGCTCTCACGCCGATTCCCCTCTCCCCTTCGTTGTTTTAGACACCGCAGCCGCCTCCCTATGCTAACCCGACGCCGCCGTCCACCATGTCCGGTCCGAGCCGTGGTCGCTCCTGACCTCGTGTTCGGTCGCGCCTTGAGCAACCTTGGCGCGCGGCTGCGCCCGCCGGGAACCTGCCTGGCCGCCCTCGCCGCCCCTCTCCGGAAGCCGCTCCGTCCACCGCAGGCTGTCGCCCAGTGGCTCACCTCCGGCGACGACGTGGGTGGTTAACCCGTGGGTTTAACCAACCCCTTCCCCGTAGTGAGACCATTACATGTGGGCCCAACCTTGTTAAGTACTTTTGTTTTAGATTAAATAAAAATTAACCTTTAGAGTCATTGACATGTGGGCCTAGACACTTAAGGTAATCACAAGATTAATTTAAATGATAACTAATACTGGTGTGCATGACATGTGGACCCTACTATTATTTAGATTAAATAAATTGAATCTTATTATATGTGTCCATGACACATGGGGCCCACTGGTTAGTTTGACAAGTCAAACACTCCTCTGTATGACAGGTGGGCCACCCCTGTCAGTGGCACTGTTCTGGATAATGTCTCTGATTATTAATAAAATAAAATAGAAAATTGATTTAAAATGATTTAAACTTAGAAAATTAATATCTTTTAAACTGTAATTCAGATTAAAAAACTTTATACATGAAAATTGATCAGAAATATATAATGAATACAGTTACGCTATCCGTATGTCTATCACACGCCTCTAACACAACGAACATCGAACCGTCCCCCTCCGGACCGACTGTCCGATAAATTTTCCGGTACTGCTAAAGTACCCGGATGAATTTATTTCGAACACGAAAGTTGTTCGGAATAGATCAACTAACCCGGATACACCACCCACAGATGTGACGGAAGTCCACGACACCTCCGACATGATATCTCCCCCCCTCCGGACACCTTGTCCGATAATCACCCGGAGCTGGCCGTTCATCCCCGGATGAATTCCCGCTCCGAGCAACGTGCATTGCACTGCGTTAGAACACCGTTAACATTTCGTCTGTTATGTCATGCATCTGTTTGTATATGCTTGCTGTGTATTTGCTGTTTCTTCCCCCCTTAATCTCCGGTAGACCCCGCTGCTACCGTCGACTACACCGCCGTTGAGTACGACTACTTCGTCGACGACCCTACCCCTACCGCCGAGCTTCCAGGCAAGCAGAGCCACTCTCTTCCCCAGACATCGCCTATCTTTCCGTACATTACTTGCACTAGGCATTGTTACTGCTGCTGCTACGTTACAATCCTATTCAATTGCATAGCCTGTTTTTGTCGCCCCTTGATGTACCTCCTTTATCCTATGCTGCCTATTATTATTATGCATTATTCAGCAGTGAGCCCTGCGCATTGTTAGCTAGGATTAGATAGAGCGCCGTGATCACTCAGGGGAGTGAACGCGGATACAATTATTATAACTGCACAGGTACGGTACAATGCAGACACCGCCTCCGGCCCCTACCTCGGCTTTGCCGAGCCACCATCAAGTGTGAGCTATCAAGGAGTAATCCTTGTACTCCACTCGTTGCTGACTCTGTATAGCCGCTCTAGGTACCTGAGCAACGGTTGTCCTTCAGGTAAGAAGTCGGGCGACCTAACGGTGCCCGTGAGAGGTATTGCGACGGGACGACAGGGAGGGTACGACTAGTGTACCGGTGTGCTTGGCCCCTGATCGTTGGCCGCGAGAGTTACCAAACCACGAAAGTCGAGCTCCTCCAGGAGCACACGCGAGACAAGGTAAGGAGACGGTTCACCTTGTTGGTAACCGTAGTGGCTTGGTGGGACGACATGGCAGGCACCGATGTACTGGTGGTCCTGGCTGCTGTCGTTGTCCGCGAGTCAGTTAAGTCGAGGCAACGATAAAGGTTGTCCCGCAAGTTAATAAAATTACTAATGGTTCAGTGAATGTCTTGAGTTGGTTATATGCCATGTACGCACTACCTACCCGTGGGAATTACGAGTTATGGGCTCCTCTGCTTCGTAGTGTCGTCCGAGGACTCTTCAGACGTTAGCAGTACCGCGACCTGCGCCGGGAAGTGGTGTTGTCTTATTTGCTCGCGCGGTGGTGTCTTATTTGGATTTGCTTTAACTTCACCAGCCAGCCACGCACCGTGCAGGAGTACGTTCGGGTTGGGGTCCAAGGCCCTGCGTACTTAGGATTTAGACCGGCGGATGGCCTCTCTATTGAGTTTGAAAGATGGGCTACGAAGTGTCGGATAGCCTCGGTGGAGCGTTCCCTAACAAGGTGCCCGCCACCCTGGAGATCCGTGCGTGTAGTGTAACATAAGTGCACCCCTGCAGGGAAGATTAATCTATTCGAATAGCCGTGTCCACGGTGACAGGACGCTTTATGCTGAAGCTGGATCTTACCACTACAAACTATTATTATTAAACTGTATGGTTCCGGGTTTTCTTCCTCGTTGGGATGTCGAGGAGGCGATCTCGGAGGCATTGTTAATTATTACAACTTACTATTATACAATGCTGCAGCAACTTCTGCTGCATTGTTACTTTATGTTTTATATAAACTGTTGGCTGATTCTTACCTCATGCTGCAAGACACCGTCGGAAGATGCTAGTCTTCGTTAGGCCTAGCTTCTTATCCTTGCTCTGATTTTCTGCCTTGCAGTCCACTATATACAGCCTCCCCTTTCCATTTGATACAATGCATAAATGCTTAGTAGCGGACGTAAGACTCGCGGGTATGCAAGATACTCACCTTTGCTTTATTTCCCCCTTTATTGTTTTGCCTGATCGGCCGCTGCAGTCGACGTTGGAGCGTTGGAGTCTAGGAGTAGGAGATCCCCAATGTTGACCACCGCAATGTGAAGATTCCCGATGCCTTCTACGACATCGAGTTCCCCGTTGACCAGGAGTAGTTTGGAGGTTCCCAGGCAGGAGGCCTTGCCTTTTCGATCGAGTGTTATTTTTGTGCTAGCCTTCTTAAGGCAGATCATGTGTACCTTGTGTATGTACTCAGATACTTTTTCTTCCGCTGACTTTGTGCTCTCGAGCTGTTGTATTCGAGCCCTCGTGGCCCCTGGCTTGTATTAAACATCTTGTATTATTTTATTTGTAGAGTTGTGTTGTGATATCTAACCGTGAGTCCCTGATCTCGACCGTGTACCTTGCGTGTATGATTACTGTACACGGTCTGATTTTGGGGGCGTCACAAGTTGGTATCAGAGCCGACTGCCTGTAGGAAGCCCCTAACCACTCCTTGGTCGAAGTCGAGTCTAGTATTTGCAAAACTATTTTGCTAACTTAATGTTTGGCTTACGGGCCCACATTGTTATCACCCCGTGTGATATCTATGGTATTAGGATCTTTTTCTCCGCACCTATGCTCTGGGACTCTGCTCTCTTATCCTTGCTGGTAAGTTTTATTAACTCTGACTTTAGGTTCTCGTACCTCCATCCTTCTGGAGGGCACGACATTCCCGATGATCGCCTGATTCACCTGAAGATTCCGAAGATTTCTCTCTGATAAATTCCCGAGAACCTGGATCACCGAGGTTCTCATGAATCTTGCCACTGAAAGAGTAGTTACCAAGCATAGTAGATATTGCCTCATTACACACTTTTCTTTTATTAGTAACAATATATTTCATATATTTGGAATAAGGAGGTAACTTGATAGCATCAGTCAAGGGAATTTGAAGAAAAAGAGGATTCATGCATTCACAAAATTTATTATAGTGCTCTTCTTCTTTAGATTTGAGAGACTTAACTGGAAATGGCATGGGTTTATGTACCCATGGTTCTCTTTCCTTCCTGTGTCTTCTTGCAATGAAGTCTTCTATTGTGTATTTCTTGCGTTTGTCGGGTGCTTCTTCTTCTCGCACCTCTGGAGGGTCATTCTTCTCCTTATCATTTTCTTCGGGCTCAACACCGTCTTCAGTTTCAACATCGGAGGTAGATATGATGTTAGGATCAACAACGGGTTCTTCACTTGTAATAGGATCATTTGAGTTGTCAGCTTCCTTGTGTTTCTTCTTCTTCCTTTTCTTCTTTGGAGAGCTAAAACCTCGTTTTCTACCTGCACTTGAGAATCTTGCTCGATCCTATTTGGATTCCCCTCGGGATAGAGAGGGTCCTGGGTGTGTGTTCCACCCCTGGTCTTTATACCATAGGCCTATATATCCTGTTTGGCATTGTTAGCAAGCAAATATTTTTGCACATTAGAATTTTTTTCAAGCAGAGTTTGAACCATATGAAAATGATTAACATGACATTTAACATCATTAACTGTTCTTTCAAGAACATCAAGTAAACTTTTGATAGCAAGAGTATTATCATGCAATTGATTTTGTATCCTCTCATTAAAATGGTCTTGCTTAATAATGAAATTATCAAGCTCATCTAAACATTGGTCGGGAGGCTTACCTTTAGGGATGTCACTTTTAGTAAAATCTAAAAGAGAGTGTACCTCTACCAAGGGAGGATGAGTAGTAGGCTCACACATCTTCTCAATAGGAGGTCGATTCTTCATGTATTTGGCTGTAATGTGTTTCTCCTTTATGGACTTCTTTGCTTCTTGCATATCTTCGGGGCTTAGGACAAGCATGCCCCTCTTCTTTGGTGGTGGAGGTGGTTCAGGGACGGACCAATCTTCGTGGTTCTTGGCAATCTTTCCCATCAATTCTTCAGCATCGTCCGGTGTTCTTTCCCTGAAAACACAACCAACACAACTATCCAGATAGGATCTAGATTCATTGGTTAGACCAACATAAAATATATCAAGTAATTCATTCTTGGGGACGTCATGTCCCGGTCTAGCCTTAATTAAACCACAATACCTTCCCCAAGCTTTTGGGAGGTGCTCATCCTGCAAATGTTTAAAGTTGTAAATTCTTTGCAAAGCAGCATGTTGCATATGAGCAGGAAAATATTTATCGACAAAGAATTGAGCTAAGTCCTGAGGACTCTTAATGGAACCATAAGGTAGTGCATCATACCATGCTTTAGCGTCTTCCTTCAAAGAAAAAGGAAAAATCTTAGCCACATAAAAGTTTCGTATCCTCTCATCAGTAGTAAATAAGCTACCCAACTCGGTGAGTTTGGTCAGGTGTGCTATATCATCGTCATTTTCTCTGCCATAAAAGGGGTCAGCTTCAGCTGTAGATATAAGTGAAAGATCAACAGAGAAATCATAATCAGGTTCAGTGATGCATATAGGAGATGTGGCAAATTCAGGATCAGGAGTAATCTTGTTCTTCATGGAGTGCTTTTCAAGAAGCTCCTTAACAGCACCAGGGTCAGAGTCGACACACTCTTTGAGTTCCCTGCAAAAATCATCATCAAGAGTAATATAATCATCATCAAGGATTCTCTCCTTGAGTTCATCTAAGTCTGGGTAACCAAAATTTTTGCACGTAGGAATATAGGAAGCATGAGTCTCAGTCTCGGACTGTGCTGCAACCTTAGCAATCTGAGCTTCAAGATAGTGACCAAGAAAACTAGTATCATCAAGAGTAGTGTAAGCATCATCAAAAATATCGGACATAGTAACATACTCAGTAGAAGTAGCATGTGGTGGTGGAGGTGAAGCGAACTTACTTATAACGGAAGGTGAATCAAGCGTAGCACAAGTACTCAGAACAGTACCTTTTCTTGTAGTAGATGGTAAGATCGGAACCTTGGGGTCTCCTTTCTTAGCCATAGCGGATTAACTGCAGCAGGCAGAATGCTTCAAGTAGACTTGTAAATATTGCTATGCTCCCCGGCAAAGGCGCCAGAAAATAGTACTTGATGACCCTCAACTGTAGGGGATCGTTTGTAGCGTTTTCGCGGGTAAGTTAACCCAATTTATTGGTTCGACACAAGGGGAGCCAAAGAATATTTATAAGCTTTGACAGTTGAGTTGTCAATTCAACCGCACCTGAAATACACTTGCTTGCAAAAAATATTAATAGCAACTGTGATATGATAGTGGTAGTGGCGACAACGAAAGTAAAATAGAAAAAGTAACAACTAGTAACCAACAGGATTAAAACACTGTAGGCTAGGGAGATGGGTAGTAGGGCGCTGCTTGGATAATAATGAAAAAGTAATAAATTCTAACACGGGGCAAGGCACACAGAAAAAGCAATGATCATCTAGGCAAATATCAAACATTAGGCATGTATCCCGTAGGTAGTTGTGCGTTCTTGCAATAAGAACTTGCACAACATCTTCTGTCCTACCATCCCGTTACGAACGGGGCCAAAGGGAACTTATGGAGATTAAGGTGCTGCTGTCAAAGAGCACCGGAACAAAGCAATAAACTCAATGGATACATGAAATCCTCAAACTATGGACCATCCCCTTTGGTGTCCCAAGCTGTCACCTTTGGGATCGCCGGTGCCGGACCATAATAGGTGCATACAACTCATAGATAGGATCAAGAACATAAATACAATCATGAAAACACAAGTGGTTCAGATCTGAAAACATGGCACTCGGGCCCAAAGTGACAAGCACAGCAACAAGTTGTAGCAAAGATGATAAACACCAAAGTAGATGATAGGCAACATGCCCCCAACAATTTGATGAACTATTACATGATCAAACTCATCCAATCCCTACCACCCCCTTTGCCTACAACAGGGAATTACTCACACATGTGAAGAGAAGTCATGGAGGGAGGATGGATTGGTGATGGTGATGACGATGGCGACGATCTCCCCTCTCCGGAGGCCAAATCAACCTCCAGATTATCCCTCCCAAGGAAGAACAGAGGGTGGCGGCAGCTCCGTGACGGAAACTGGAAAAGTGACTCCTGTTTCGGGGTTTTACTGTCACGAGAATAAATAGGGGCATCAGTAGGGCACCAGAGGAGGGGGAGCCCCCCAAGCGGCCAGCCGACGCGGCCAGGGGTGGGGCCGCGCCAGAAGGGCGCCTGGAGCCCCTGTGCCGCCCCTCTGGCCCCACTTCTGGTCCGTGGAAGCTTCAGGTGCGTGGATTTTTTTATGAATTTTCCTAGAATTTTCCGAGATACCGAAAAATCCATTTTCCTGCACACAATAAAACCATACAGGCAGCTCTGCTGAAAAAAGCGTCAGTCCGGGTTAGTTTAGTTCAATTCATGCAAGAATGAGGGCAAAACAATAGCAAAAGTGTTTGGAAAAGTAGATACGTTTGAGACGTATCACCCCCCGATGTCTAGCTTGAGTGACAGAAACATGAGACTAGGGGATGTGTTTTTGCCACCAGGGAGAAAACAATGGTGCTTGTAACTGCGGTTGCAAGGATTGTTTACCCTATGCAAAGTGTGTTAATGCCGTTGTATGTTGCTTTGATCCTACAGTTTGGCTGGGGTTCGCAACTTAATACCAGCGAGATGTTCTGGATAGAAATCTCAAGGTGGATGATTAGTGAGTAGATGATGATGAATAAACTGTTTGCTCGCCTCGGCGTACTGCCCATACGATTGAGCCTCTAGCTTTCTTGTAGCATAATTAGCATCGTGGTGCGTTTATAATTCTGTCAATTGCTCAGCTGTAATTTGTTCACCCAACATAGTTATTTATCGTCTTTTGGGAGAGAGACATCACTAGTGAAAGTCATGGGACCCCGACCCATATTTCCACCATAGTTTACACCATTAATCTTTACCGCTTTTTTTCCTTTCCTTTGCAATCACCACTACTATTTCCAGCTGTGTTTTGATCCTTTGTAAACAACAAGACCGGAGAGATTGACAACCTCTCTGACTCGTTGGGAGCAAAGTTATTTGTTGCTCTGTGCAGGTCCACGTAAACATCGAACCATTCGACAACACTTCAGGCGCCGTTGACACCTACTTGCACAACTTGGAGTCCTCCTGGATTCGATAAACCTTACAGTCCTCGTGTAAGGGAAATTTTCTGCTACTACATCCTAACTTTCCACTTGGGGTAACCAATAAGGAGGTGTTATCTACACCAATCAGCGATAAATTAGGACCGACATCATGCACTGGGCTCATCATGGAACCAGGTGTCCCAGAAGGGAGAATCGACGACGTAAGCTGGGCCACGATGGAGGTCCTTGGGGAGCTGAGCACGACTTGCTGTATCTCGGCCTCATGTGTGTGTCATTCGATCATAATGAGCGACACTAGAACCAGCTCCACATTCATATGCCAGTCGTTCGGCAGGTGGACATCAGGCCACAATATCGGGATGGCATCTGGCCAGTACCGGTCGGCGCTCGCACTGGTTGACGTGCACATTGATGGTGTGGATCACACACTCTCGTTGGAAACCTCAAGTGAAAGTTGGTGATGTGTAACACCCCGGGTGTCACGCTACAGTGATCACCTTGTTAATTGCCAAGTCATCATGATTATTCTAATAACAATCACCCTTTATCAAGTCGAGTTCAAATTCAAACTCGTTTGGAAATTCAAAGCAATGTGGGAAAATAAAGTTGTTCCAAAAATTGTGCAAACAATTTTATAAAATGCACAAAAATCAGTAGACCAAGATGCCATGGTGATAGATATTTATTATGGCATTTAAATATTTAAAACAATTCAAAATAGTAGCAAAACAACCCCCTTTAATCATTTCTTAATTAGATAAAAATCCAAAAGATTTTATTAATGCCTCAAACATTTTGTAGCGGTGTGGTATGTTGCAACAGTGATAATGGGGTAAGTCCCACATTTTATAAAAACCATTTGATGCCCAAACAAAATATGAACATAAAAAAAAACAGAAAACAAATAGAAATAATAATAATAATAATAATAATAATAATAAAAGACCATCCTACGCACTGGGCAGAGCCGAGCCCCAGCCCACCCCAACCCACCCTCTCTCCCCCCGTTGTCTTCTACTTCGAGCTACAGGAGCCGACCGAGGGCACCGTCGCCACCACACCCGCTCGCCCCCTGCGTTGCTACAGTGTCGATGAGGTGGGGATAAGGAGGCCACCTCGCCCCCCTTGGAGCGAACCCTAGATCGAGGCCGCCCCCACCATTTTCCCCTTCTCTGTAACAGCCCAAATTTCACAAAAAATTTAAAATTTTTGTTTTCGGTGTGAATTGTTTGATTGTCTGATTTGTTTGCGGTGTTTGCATCCCCCATTTATCGATCGGCGATTATTTCCCCCCTTTTATCTCGTATCGGACGGAGACCGACCCTTGCCACCCTAACACTCGACCTTTGCGACACCATGTTTTCACCCGAGCACCGTCGCAACCGGCACAAGACCAGCCGAAGCCAACAGAACGAAAACCCCGTTTAATAAGTAAACGGGATATTTTTATAGTGCGCTGGAAAGTGTTCTCGGAACGGTTCCAGCGCGAGGTGAACGCCGCCGGATCGACGCGCTGATCACGCAGTTCGATGTTTTACCCGAATCGGAGGTCCTGCGGACCCCCGGCGGTCAGAAACGTAAACACCGCGCGCGCGAGAGAAAAACCGGGGATGTTTTTGCAAACTGCCAGCCACCTGGGCTATATAAAGACCACCACTCTCCCACCCCTTTCTAGGGTTTCCCCTAAGCCAATATTGCAGCCACACCCCCAGCCTTGCTCAAATTTTCGCAACCTAGCCCATCAGATTTGAAAAATCAGCCCCATGCACTCTGGACCGTCAGATTTTGTGATCCGACGGCCCAGAGGCACACGTCAGCGCCCTGGTCCTCCCAACCTCCTCTCTCCTCCCGTCTCCTCCACGCCGCAGCACCCTGCTGCCTCCACGCCGGCAAGCCGCTCCACCAGCCGCCGCGCCCCTCCTCTCCCCGCGTCGTGCCCCTCCTTCCCTCTCCTCCCTGGTCTCCTCTCCCTCTCACCTCTTTGCGCCGCTTGCAGGTCGCCACCGCACCGCGCCATGGCCAGTGGCTGGACGGGAGCCGAGATGCGCCACCCCGCCACGCCGCGTCACCACGGCGATGGCGGTGAAGTTAATAGGTTTAGTTGGGTTGCCTCCCCTGTTAACCGCGCCAATAAACGATTCTAGATAACCCACAAGTCTAGGGGATCAGTTGTAGCTTTTCGATAAATAAGGATGTCGATCCCAACGAGGAGCAGAAGGTGCTGACAAGTGACACTGGATAAGGAAAGGGTGAACACACTCAAAGGTATATATTTAGGGGTTTTTGGTTTAAGCAACAGAAAAGTAAAAGACAATCAAAGTAAACAGGGTAACTGAGGAGTAGCAAGTGGCCCAATCCTTTCACAAGGATAAGCCTAGGAACTAAACTTATAAAAGCTAAAGCGTTCTCAAGAACACTTGGGAGAGATAGCCAAGTTACTTTCACCATACTCCGCCAAGTAATATGTATTGTGTTGATAAGTGTTGGTGGGTGGATCAATGCTAGTACACCTTCTAGACTAAGATAAGTGTACTCTTATGATTACACACCTTGCAAGCATCCGCAAATACAAGGTAGTAATTAAGGCATAAGCCTAACCACAACATTACGATCAAGGATCCATAACTCCCTTATGCAAAAGTGTGCGAACTGGGGTTCAGGTTTCTGTCACTCCGGCAACCCACCATAAGCATCCTTTGTGCACAATGTATTCCTCTAGGCCCATGAAAGGTGAAGTGTTAAGTGTTCGACTCACATAACACCACTAGAGAAATAACAACACAACTTAAGTATCAAACAACACATAACACTTCAACATCATATGACTACTAAAAACCAGACTTCTCCCATGTTCTCAAGTACTAAAGTAACTACTCACAAGACATAAAAGAGATCATGATCAGAGGTGGTAGATGGGTGTGGAAAACAATCTGGACACAATGATATTTCTCCAACAAAACTCAATAGCATTCACGACAAAGTAGTAATCAACACCAACAGAGTAGAGAGGATAGATAGTACGGATTACAACACAAGTTGCAATTGTGAGATGAGATGGGATGGTGATGGAGATGGTGCTGATGTTGGGGATGATGTTGATGATGATCTCGATGATGCCCGTGATGAGGATGATGATGATGGAGACAATCTCCCCTTCCGGGAGGTGATATCCCCGGTGGAATCTGCCCGCCGGAGATGGCTTTTCTCCTTTGTAGGTTTCCGCCCCGTGGCGGCGGCGAAACACGGAAACTCTTCTCTTTTTAGGGTTTTCACCCCAGGGGGGTCTTATAGGCGAGAGGGGGCACCGAGGGGGCCCACCAGGCATCCAGGAGGGTGCCTGGCGCGGCCAGGAGGGGGGCCGCGCCAGGCACCCTTCTGGCTGCATGGTGGGTCTCCTCACCTCCATCCTCGGTGATCCCCAGTCAATCTTAATAAAAACGTTCCCCATAAATTTTCATCGTATTTGGACTTGATCCGATTCAGCAACTTGATGTTCACTTTTCACCGCTGAATTCTGGTTCTGCTGCTTCGGCACTGGTAAAAGAAGCCAAAACAACATAAGAACAATAGTTTAAAGTGGAATATATCAATGAATAGGATGAAATTACAATATAAAATAGTGATGCATTTTGGACGTATCAACTCCCCCAAGCTTAGACCTCGATTGTCCCCAAGCGATTGCTGAGCTCGGTAAACCTGTCCACAAGTTTAGAGAGTGAAGCGTCGATAAAAGAATACGGACAAGAATCATCAAGATTTCTCACCGAACTAAAGCATCCTCAACAACAACCTCAACTCATAAGGTCCTTACGAGAAAGTAGTAACAATTATAACAAAGTAGGACCTGGAAAACTCATCAAATCATGGCAAACATAGCCTTGGTCAAGGAACAACTAATAACTTTTACTTTTGCTCTTTCACTTATAATGGAACTAGTTGAAGCTTTGGAAAGAACATGTTATTAGTCAAGAAGTGCACAAGTTAACACAAAGGAAGATGTTTACTCAGCATAAGCTTTTTGCAAACAACTCACTTATCAAAAGATAATGTCAACAAAGATGTAACATGCTAAATTTCAATGCATCTTTATATGCAAGCATCTTTATTAACATCAAGTGTCTGTTCTCTCTCAAGAAGGAAGGAAGTAGGAAGGACTGACTCAGCACAAAATAAAAAATAAACCCCGTGCAAAAGGGTGATACGTCCAAAACGTATCTATAATTTCTGCTTGCTCCATGCATGTTTTGTGTGATATTGCTATGTTCTAGATACACTTTCATACACTTTTGATCATATTTGGACTAACCTATTAACTCAGTGCACCCCAGTGCCAGTTCCTATTTTCTGCTGTTTTTCTATTTCAGTTTTCCCCCATATAAAAAGTGCCAGAAAAATTCGGGAAAATTCAGATAAAAAATCAGCGTGGAGGAAGCTTCACGAAGAGCCCAGGAGGGGCCAGAGGGGAGCCAGGGGGCCCAGGCGGCCACCCGGCGCAGCCCCACCCCTGGCCGCGCCAGGGGGGCGCCTGGGGCCCCTGGTCCACCTCTGGCTGCCCCCCTTCGCCTATTTATTCTCCGTCACAGGAAAACTCCAGGAGAGGAACCCTATTCCGCGAACTCGCCTCTGTTCCGCCGCCGCCGCGCTTCCGAAGATCGGGAGCACCAGAAGAACTCTTCCCGGCACCCTGCCGGAAGGAGGATTGACCTCCGGGGGTCTCCTCTCCACCATGGATGCTCCCCGGATGTCTCGTGAGTAGTTTTCCTTGGACCATGGGTCCGTGATCAGTAGCTATGTGATGTTCTCCTCCCCTCTTTGATCTTCATTGTTTAGACCTCGTGAGCTGCCCTACATGATCGAGGCACCTTTGTTATATTTGCTATTGCTATGTTGAGTTTGATAGGATCTGATGGATTATGAGATTATGTTCAGATTGTGATAGAGTAATATATTTGGTTTTTATGTCTTATATTTTTGTTCCTAAGTAATTCTTGCATGTTCTCCGTTGCTGTTTATTGCTTTGGCCAAGTAGTAGGTAGTGACTTCAAGAGGGAACGTTGTGCTAGATTGTGGGTTCATACCCCCCGATGACACGCTTGAGTGACAGAAACATGAGTCTAGGGGATGTGCTGTTGCCACAAGGGGGAAAACAACGGTGCTTGTGACCGTGGTCACAAGGATTGTTTACTTTACGCAGAGTTCTTTTTAATGTAGTTGTCTGTTGCTTTGGGTTTACACTTTGGGTGGGGCTCGCAACTTAATACCAGCGAGATGTTCTGGATAGATATCTCAAGGTGGATGATTAGTAGTAGATGCAGATGGATTTCGGTCTACTTATCTTGGCGTACTGCCTGTGCTTTTGAACCTCGTCCTTTCTTTTGTAGCATAGTTAGCATTGCGGTGCGTTCATAATCCTTTCAATTTCCTTTCTGTAATTTGTTTACCTCGCATAGCAATTTTATCGTCTTTTGGGAGAGAGACATCACTAGCGAACATCACGTATCCCGGTCCATATCCTCATTATTGTTTCCATGCTATATTTACTTTACTGCTTTTACTTGCTATCATTACCCCTTGCATTTTATCGTTGTGAACAACAAGACCGGAGAGATTGACAACCTCTCTGAACTTCGTTGGGAACAAAGTTATCTGTGTCTGTGTGCAGGTCCGCGTCAGTTGCGCCGCTGACACCTACTTATCATCTCTGGAGTCCTGCTGGAGACAAAGCTTGGTATCTTCACCGAGGGAAAACTGCTGCTGCACTACATCTCAACCTTCCACTTGGGGTAACCAACGAAGGGGCGAGAAGCCATCAAGCAAGTTTTCTGGCGCCGTTGACGGGGACTCCAAGTGCTAAGATAGGGGAGTTGCACACTACCCTTTACCTTTGTTTTTTAGTCTTGTTAGTTTATATTTCAGTTTTCATCTTTGTGTCTTTTATCAAAATTTACAACAAAATTATTTATCTTTCTAGTTGTCATTATGTCTGGCACTTCTGCCTTTGTTGAGACAGAGGTTCTCACCTTTAAACAAAAAGGTGGAGAAAGCCTAAAGGATACTTGGTATAGAATTAATGATTCTCAAAAAAGAGCCACCAAGAAGCAATCCACTACTATCCTTCTTAGAAATTTTTATGTTGGGATTACTCCTTGGAATAGGTTCATATTAGATACTGCTATCAATGGGAATTTTCTAGAATCCCCGACTTGGGAGTCTCTTAATGTTATTGAAAATCTTGTTGGGAATCTCCCTATTGCTAGCATGCAAGAAGATATAACTCTATCTCACATTATGAAGAAACTTGAAAAGATAGAGTTAGAAATACCAAGTATAACTAGGATAAATGAGTTGGATCGCAAGATTCAAGGGAATTTGAATAGGCTTGATAGCTCCATGCTTAAAATTATTAAAACCTTGGAGGTCATCAAATCCCGTGATACGGATCCTTCTAGGATAGATAAGATTGAGGAAATCATTAATACTCTAGGAACTACTTTCTCCTCAATCAAACCAAAAAAGTTAGAGACTTCGGCAAGAAGGGAACCTAAGTTCAATTATGTCCCTAAGGTTCCCCGACCTAAAAATAAACCACCTATTGCCAAAGAAGTTGAAACCGTGAAAACTTTGGAAGAAATACCTCTCTTTGATAATTTTATAAATGAATCTTCCGTTGATTTTCCACCCTTTGGTTTTCTCCCTAGAAGTATCTTCATTAGGTCTTTATTTGAAAGAACTCTTAAGACTAGTTGTACAATTGAAGAGCTTTTTGATGATCTTGATAATGATTCGATTGCTACAACTTGATCTTTTGCATTATGCCTAGCTAATGGCTTTAAAGAAGCGCTTTCGGGGGGCAGCCCGCAACGAATTTAGGTGTTTCTTTTTTGCTTTTGTTGTGTCGTGATGATTGTTACTTCTGAAGCAACATCATTGTATCTTTATTTTTCAGCTTTGTGCCAAGTTATAGCCTCTTACGGCAAGGGAAGTAAAAGTTGTGACATGCTGTCCAGAAAACAGATTCTGTCCTCGTGACCAGAAAAATTCCAGAAAAATCCCAGTTCATCTTTTTGAGCTGAAATGTTTACACAGTATGCTCTGTACAATTACAAAACTTCCGTATGTTCTGAGTTTTTTGATTTGAGTAGCAGAAGTGCCCCTAAAAAATTCTTTACTCTCTGCTGTTCTGTTTTTCACAGATTCTGCCACGTTTTGTCTCTCCTTACTTTTGCAAACCTTAAGCTTGCTTTTTCTTTGCAAAAACTTTTTGGCACTCTTGAGAAACAGTAGCTCTTCAATATCATCTTTATATCCAGTGGGGAAAAATTATTTATTAAGGGTACTAACCTCTCTAATCAGCTTATGATGAGTTATGTATGAAGGGAGTTTTCAAGTGTGCGATGGAAGATGATGAAAGAAGATCCAGGAGTGTCAAGTGCTCAAGCTTGGGGATGCCCCCCATGCATCCTCAATAAATATTCAAGGAGACTCAAGTGTCTAAGCTTGGGGATGCCCCCGTGCATCCCCTTCTCCATCAACAATCATCAGTTCGTCCTTCGTCTCACTATATTTTTATCACTTCATGCGTTATGTGCTATGCTTGGAGCGTCTCGCTCTTAGGTTTTGTTTTTAGTTTTCTTTATCTTTGCTTGCTGTTCGTAACAAGTTAGATCCCGTCTTAATTTGTGTGGGAGAGAAACACGCTCCACTTTCAAAATCTAGAACACATCATAGGATTTTTCCTGCCTATCTTTTTGCTATTGTGTGTTCTTTATCTTTTCATAGCTACTGACTTGTTTAGTTTTAGTCTTAGTTTGTCTTTAGCAAGAGCCTTGGCTTTTGTTTAGTTTGTTTCTGCAACTCTATTTAGTTTTCATGTTTATCTTGTTAAGAGAGTTGGTTGTTGCACTGAGTTGTGTCTTGTCTTGAAAATAGGTAATTGAGGTTGCTATTTAATTTTAGTAGTAGCTTGCAATAGTTTTGAGGTATTGATGTGAGTAATGTTTGAACTTTTGGTGTCAAGAGCTCTAGCCTATTAGTGATAGGTGTCGTATTTTGGGAAATCCGTGTGTATTTTCAAAACCTACAAAACTAGTTGAGAACTCTAGCTACTAGATGGATCACTACTCTTCTGAGGGGTCGAATATCAGAGAACACTCACGTACCATGAGTCGAGGATGCGCAAGGATAACCAAACCCCCATACACTCCTCCTAGGGGTACTTGTCTCTTTGTGAACCTCCTCATTAGATTGAGAGTTACCGATAATAAGTGCATGAGTTCTTCGGACTAATGTAAGTATTGAAAGTTGACACTTCCACCTTCCCATATTTTGGTAGCCTCTCCTGTGCCGTGCATTGCCTTCTTCTCACTCCGAGAGTTGGTGTCCACCTTCGCCGGTACATCCAAACCCTTGGCATGATACGCTCTGTCATCATAAGCCTCCTTATATCTTTCCTCAAAACATCCACCATACCTACCTATCAAGGAATTTCCATAGCCTTTCTGAGTTACATTGCCATGCAACTACCACCTCTTCATGACTTGATCTTCATGTCATACATGTTCCTGCTACACTGGCAGCGACATACATTGCATACATCATGTAGTTACATCTTCTTTATAATTTTGAGTACCTTGTAAAGTGTGAAAGATTTCCTTTACCTTCTTGTAAAATAGAGTGTTGCCCTTAAGTGAGGAAAAGATCCCAAAGTGGACACAATAAAAGATCCCAAAGAGGACAAATGAGAGTTAAATAGAAAGAGCCATTGAGGCCACCAAAAAATACAAAAAATAGAAAAAAGAGAAAAAGAAATAAAAAGAGAGAAAGGGGCAGCACTACTATCCTTTTGAGAGATCCACACTAGTACTCCCTTTATATCCTTGTACTCCATAGAGATGATCGTTATGCATATAGCTATGTGGGGACCTTCACACTATAGAACTTGGCTTGCATATTCCAAGGATGAGCCTCCTCAAACGAGATCTAGGTCTTCATGAGCGAGCAAGTTAGATGCACCCCCACTAGTTCCATTGGAGAGCTTCTTAGCTCGTATGTGCATCCGTTGCATGGCAATCCCTACTCCTCACATCATATCTATCATTTGGCATCTCTTGCCTGTGATTGTCCTCATTGATGTGAGCCTTTCTCTTCCTTTTTGTCTTCCTCCTCCACCATATTTCTCTCTTTGCCATCCTAAGTGTCAACTCTCATGCTTACGCTCATCCATTGCATGAGTGCTCGAAATATCGAAAAGGAGTGGATCAAATTGACTTGTACCTGGCTAGTGGTCTGGGGACGAGTCAAGATAAGATTCCAAAGAAGACCAAGTGTGAAACTTTAGTAGATTGAGTTCTCAACACAAAAATACTTTTTTCTCGTATTCCCTATCCCCCTTCTTGCACGCAAACACCATTTGGAGACATTCGAGTCACGGACAGCGAGAGCTCTTGCACCTAATATTCTTTTGTTACTTGTTTCAATGCTAATATAGACTCTTGCATGTTATGACTTGAATTGAATCTCTAACCTTGATTGCTTTACTTTTCAAAGTTCTTTTATGGTTGCTAGCATGTCACCACAGAAATTATGCTGTTATCATTTACCTACTCGAGGACGAGCAGGAATTAAGCTTGGGGATGTTGATACGTCCAAAATGTATCTATAATTTCTGCTTGCTCCATGCATGTTTTGTGTGATAATTCTATGTTCTAGATACACTTTCATACACTTTTGATCATATTTGGACTAACCTATTAACTCAGTGCACCCCAGTGCCAGTTCCTGTTTTCTGTTGTTTTTCTACTTCAGTTTTCCCCCATATAAAAAGTGCCAGAAAAATTCGGGAAAATTCAGATAAAAATCAGCGTGGAGGAAGCTTCGCGAAGAGCCCGGGAGGGGCCAGAGGGGAGACAGGTGGGGCCCAGGCGGCCACCCGGCGCGGCCCCACCCCTGGCCGCGCCAGGGGGGCGCCTGGGGCCCCTGGTCCACCTCTGGCTGCCCCCTTTCGCCTCTTTATTCTCCGTCACGGGGAAACTCCAGGAGAGGAACCCTATTCCGCGAACTCGCCTCTGTTCCGCCGCCGCCGCGCTTCCGAAGATCGGGAGCACCAAAAGACCTCTTCCCGGCACCCTGCCGGAGGGAGGATTGACCTCCGGGAGTCTCCTCTCCACCATGGATGCTCCTCGGATGTCTCGTGAGTAGTTTTCCTTGGACCATGGGTCCGTGATCAGTAGCTATGTGATGTTCTCCTCCCCTCTTTGATCTTCATTGTTTAGACCTCGTGAGCTGCCCTACATGATCGAGGCACCTTTGTTATATTTGCTATTGCTATGTTGAGTTTGATAGGATCTGATGGATTATGAGATTATGTTCAGATTGTGATAGAGTAATATATTTGGTTTTTATGTCTTATATTTTTGTTCCTAAGTAATTCTTGCATGTTCTCCGTTGCTGTTTATTGCTTTGGCCAAGTAGTAGGTAGTGACTTCAAGAGGGAACGTTGTGCTAGATTGTGGGTTCATACCCCCCGATGACACGCTTGAGTGACAGAAACATGAGTCTAGGGGATGTGCTGTTGCCACAAGGGGGAAAACAACGGTGCTTGTGACCGCGGTCACAAGGATTGTTTACTTTACGCAGAGTTCTTTTTAATGCAGTTGTCTGTTGCTTTGGGTTTACACTTTGGGTGGGGCTCGCAACTTAATACCAGCGAGATGTTCTGGATAGATATCTCAAGGTGGATGATTAGTAGTAGATGCAGATGGATTTCGGTCTACTTATCTTGGCGTACTGCCTGTGATTTTGAACCTCGTCCTTTCTTTTGTAGCATAGTTAGCATTGCGGTGTGTTCATAATCCAGTCAATTGCCTTTCTGTAATTTGTTTACCTCGCATAGCAATTTTTATCGTCTTTTGGGAGAGAGACATCACTAGCGAACATCACGTATCCCGGTCCATATCCTTATTGTTTCCACGCTATATTTACTTTACTGCTTTTACTTGCTATCATTACCCCTTGCATTTTATCCTTGTGAACAAGAAGACCGGAGAGATTGACAACCTCTCTGAACTTCGTTGGGAACAAAGTTATCTGTATCTGTGTGCAGGTCTGCGTCAGTTGCGCCGCTGACACTTACTTATCATCTCTGGAGTCCTGCTGGAGACAAACCTTGGTATCTTCACCGAGGGAAAACTGCTGCTGCACTACATCTCAACCTTCCACTTGGGGTGACCAACGAAGGGGCTAGAAGCCATCAAAGGGTAAGCAGGGAAAACTCATGTGCCATCTCTAGATCAAACAGAATAAAAATAGACTTTTGGGAGGTGCTGATGGATAACTCACTCACTTCATGATTTGGACATGTTTCGAGGAACGGCTCCCATGTGGGGACGATCACATCCCCTTAAATTCCTTTGTTTATCACTCATAAATTGGCGAAGGAACTTGTGTGTTAGTATTTATCTTTTACAAGCTGGGCACTCATGCCAGTCCCTTCTCGTATTAGGGGTTTGCAGATTAGGCATGCAATCCCAATATACAACTTTTCCAAATTAAGAAGATCATGGGTTACCCAACACTTCCTCATGAGCTGCATCAGTGGCACAAAACAGAAGATTTTGAACATCTAGAGATAGCACATAAATTATATACTGTAGGAGTGGTAGTGGAATACCACAAATAGGAAGGTATGGTGGAGTCAAGTGGAAGATGTTGGTTTCAAGGTATGGAAGTACAAGAAGAATTCCTCTTAGTACAGAGTTTTGGCTAGCAAGGCTTTGAGAGACCAGACAATTGATAACAACTTAGATGAAAGCAATACAAAGAATAAACATTAAAACTAGCATGAAACATCAAGTTGTCTTCCTTGTCATCATAACACTTCAAGCATAATAACACAAAGGTTTTGGCTATGTCGCTACTTTGAGAAAAACATGCTTGTTGTTATGACCAAAGCTATACTTTCCAAGATTTAAATAAAGTTTTCGAAGCCATACCTGATATAAGGTCAATACTCCCCATAAGAATCTTCTCATAATGTCGATTGCGTGAAGAGAATACCGAGTGCAGCGAAGAAACCAATAGACTTCTCATTAATATTCCTTCATAGACGACCCCACACTCATGGATACAAAGCTCTCCACAAAAGGAGTGATAGACCTCAAAGCAACACCTATTTCATAAAGTAACTTCCCTAGAAAAGATACGACTCTACTTGACTCCTAAAGACAAAGATAAAGATAAAGATACCCGACACTCCCCCAAGCTTGGAACAAGCTAAGGGGATGCCATTACCTGAGGAGATTTACTCCTCATCTTGTTCTTGTTGGTCACGTACTCCTTGGCGAAGCGCTTCCATGGCAGCTGTTCTCCAGTCTCAAAGGACATTCCCGTCTCCAGGATCCTGCACTTAGCACCCAAACCCATGCGCAGAAACTTTAGTTCATACTCACAGTTCTGGTTCTGCAGATCATAGATTTGTGCTTGGAGTTCATAAATTTTTTCTTCTAGTGCGGCCAAACTTGACCACATCTCCTTCATCTCCTTCTTGTGGGAAGCCTCTATCTCGTTCATGATGTCGAAGTTAGCTTCAACACCACGCTCCACCATCTTCTTGAACTTGAAGACCTCATGTTCCATCTCCTTCAGCCGCTCTTCGGTGCTCCCTTCCTTGACTGGTCCCTTCAGATCTTCCTTGTGGAGAACACCGTCCTCCACACGAAGGACCTGGGGGTACTTCCTCACCTCAGCGAGGTAAGGGTTGATGACGAAGGACGGGGCTAAGTCCCTTGCGGAACCTTTCTTGTTTCTTGGCGTCGGTGGATACTTCTTCTTGGGCATAACGTGCTAGACGAGTGAACTCAGTCCTATACTCATGAACAGTCATCTTTCCTTGGGTCAGATTGCAAAATTCTTCTCTCTTGCGCTCCATCAGCTGATCCGGAATATGATATCCTCGGAATTCATCACAGAACTCTTGCCAAGTCACCATGTTATCAACTGGTTGCATTTCCATGAAGTTTTCCCACCATTGAAGAGCAGCACCTTCCAGAAAATATGCCGCGAATAGCACACGATCACCTGGAGCAACATGGGCTGTCTCAAGCTTACGCTCGAGGGAACGAAGCCAATCATCGGCATCAATGGGCTCGGAAGGACATCGGAATACTGGCGGGTTGAGGAGAATGAAGTCCTGGATGGTGACAACACTAAGATGCTGACGAGAAGTGTTCTGCTCAATACGCTCGAGAAGACGTGTCTGATCACGACGATTCTGTTCAGCCTCCATCATGATTTCAGCCGTTGAGGTTGGTGGTGGAGGTTCTTCATCGTCCACGTAACTAGAACTGGGATCAACACCTTGATTTGCACCTGACATTCTGTGTGATAAGAATCAACAATCAGAATAGGATTTAGGACACAATTCTATGCTAAGACAGAAGACTATAATGCAATAGCATCAAAGCCACAAATGGACAGCATAACGGCTGTACCGGGATGGAAATTGAGACAACCTATAGGATAACAGACATCACTTCCACAGAAACACTATGGAATGATGGCTCAGAAAAGACCACAACACTCCTACAGCTACAAAGAAGCAATCAACGAGATGTCCTAGTAAAGACATAGATGAGCCTAGTCCTATCTTCCCGTAGAATAAGATGAGGTTGACTCATAACTCAGATCGATGAGGATAAGGAGAAAAAGAAGTCATACGTTGTTCCCTTATACCCATAGTAACTATATAACTATAGAATGCTAGACTCGACATCGGCCAATGGGTTGATAATCCTACAGGCAGTCCTGCTCTGATACCAAGTCTGTCGGGACCCGGGGTTAGCGTATGTAATTCCGATCATAATACAATCACATGGAGAGCCAAGAGCCGTACCCACTTGTCTAAGCAGACAAGGCCAAGCACAGCTCACTCTCGGTAAGCATCAAACGTGAGGGGCATCCCATCCAGGCCGGATGATCAACTGAGATGGGTCCTCATCGTCCGCACACAAGTCTAATGATATGGGTGGTGAATCCCATATTCACAGACAAGTCGCCTCAACCATGTTATCGATTGGATCATAACCCTTACATAGACTTACTCCAGCCCGATCACTTAGTCGGGATCTCGGGCGGGCTCGATCATACAACAAAATGTGCCACGTGACAGAGTCACGAGCAATCGCATCGCGATGCCCCAAGCTGCGCACATCTAAGGGCCACTTGGTGTATAAAAGACCGCCGGCAAGAACACAACTAAGCTATCGAACCCCACACTAAGACATGCATGTTATAATCATACACACAACATACATGTCCAGTGTAAACAGCAGGTAATCACAACATGAACTCTACAAACTCATAGTCTTTATAACTTGTGCTAAACAGAGCAGACATAATAGTTGTATTACAAGCAGAGATCACATGAATGTGATCCAACATTACATCAAACATCAACGGAAGCAAATTATGTCTTAGTAAAGACAAGTTTAACAAATGGCTTAAGAAGCCTGAAAGAAAATACAACGACCCTCCAAAGGGCACAGGCTGCTTCCTGGAACTATACGACATTGGTCCACGTCGAGCTCGAGGTAGAGGCCACCATCAGGGTCAGTGGTCTCGTCTCTAAAACATAGAATAAGCAAACGTGAGTACAAAGTCGTACTCAGCAAGACTTACATAGGAACTATACTACTCATGCACATGTATCAAGGCAAAGGGAGGTGGGGTTTCACTTGCAGAAATGCCATCTTTGACTTGGCTAATCCTGAACTACGAGTACCAGAGAGAGGTAAGAACGTACACGAGTCCAAGTAACAGTCTCCAACCAATACTCCACTATGGTGCCTTCCTCGACTTCCCCACGAGGAAGCACGCCATAGCACTCACACTTATCTTGGTGTGTTTTAGAAGTATCCGGTTCAAGTTATCTATGATCAAGTAAAGGTCTCCAAGTAGTCCATAACCGCGGACACGGCTATTCGAATAGTTCATTAACCCTGCATGGGTGTACTGCTACACACACGCCTCATAAGTTACCGCCTGGGGATGGACCCTTCAAGTGAGTACCGGCGAGGTTGCTGCCACGACACTTCACTCACGGCACCATCTCTAGCCCTAGGGATTCGCCTATTTGAGTTGGGACCACAATCGGAATCCGGCCGATTGTTCCGATGCGGACTCAAACGTTGTGTGACCGCCATCAAGCTCAACTCGATCATGATCACTTGATTCAACGTGCCCACAACCTACGCCAACCACTTACCTTGGTTCCACCTGCTTGAGATCGTTAAAGGGCGAACTACTTGCGACTCCTGGACTGGTCCGGGGTGAGGTACTAGGCCGAGAGGGGTCAGTGAGCCCAATGTGTGGTCGTACTCTTTGTCTTGGATAACAACACAAGAACTCGGGCCTAAGGCAGTAACACCTATTTCATAAAGTAACTTCCCTAGAAAAGATACGACTCTACTTGACTCCTAAAGACAAAGATAAAGATAAAGATACCCGACACTCCCCCAAGCTTGGAACAAGCTAAGGGGATGCCATTACCTGAGGAGATTTACTCCTCATCTTGTTCTTGTTGGTCACGTACTCCTTGGCGAAGCGCTTCCATGGCAGCTGTTCTCCAGTCTCAAAGGACATTCCCGTCTCCAGGATCCTGCACTTAGCACCCAAACCCATGCGCAGAAACTTTAGTTCATACTCACAGTTCTGGTTCTGCAGATCATAGATTTGTGCTTGGAGTTCATAAATTTTTTCTTCTAGTGCGGCCAAACTTGACCACATCTCCTTCATCTCCTTCTTGTGGGAAGCCTCTATCTCGTTCATGATGTCGAAGTTAGCTTCAACACCACGCTCCACCATCTTCTTGAACTTGAAGACCTCATGTTCCATCTCCTTCAGCCGCTCTTCGGTGCTCCCTTCCTTGACTGGTCCCTTCAGATCTTCCTTGTGGAGAACACCGTCCTCCACACGAAGGACCTGGGGGTACTTCCTCACCTCAGCGAGGTAAGGGTTGATGACGAAGGACGGGGCTAAGTCCCTTGCGGAACCTTTCTTGTTTCTTGGCGTCGGTGGATACTTCTTCTTGGGCATAACGTGCTAGACGAGTGAACTCAGTCCTATACTCATGAACAGTCATCTTTCCTTGGGTCAGATTGCAAAATTCTTCTCTCTTGCGCTCCATCAGCTGATCCGGAATATGATATCCTCGGAATTCATCACAGAACTCTTGCCAAGTCACCATGTTATCAACTGGTTGCATTTCCATGAAGTTTTCCCACCATTGAAGAGCAGCACCTTCCAGAAAATATGCCGCGAATAGCACACGATCACCTGGAGCAACATGGGCTGTCTCAAGCTTACGCTCGAGGGAACGAAGCCAATCATCGGCATCAATGGGCTCGGAAGGACATCGGAATACTGGCGGGTTGAGGAGAATGAAGTCCTGGATGGTGACAACACTAAGATGCTGACGAGAAGTGTTCTGCTCAATACGCTCGAGAAGACGTGTCTGATCACGACGATTCTGTTCAGCCTCCATCATGATTTCAGCCGTTGAGGTTGGTGGTGGAGGTTCTTCATCGTCCACGTAACTAGAACTGGGATCAACACCTTGATTTGCACCTGACATTCTGTGTGATAAGAATCAACAATCAGAATAGGATTTAGGACACAATTCTATGCTAAGACAGAAGACTATAATGCAATAGCATCAAAGCCACAAATGGACAGCATAACGGCTGTACCGGGATGGAAATTGAGACAACCTATAGGATAACAGACATCACTTCCACAGAAACACTATGGAATGATGGCTCAGAAAAGACCACAACACTCCTACAGCTACAAAGAAGCAATCAACGAGATGTCCTAGTAAAGACATAGATGAGCCTAGTCCTATCTTCCCGTAGAATAAGATGAGGTTGACTCATAACTCAGATCGATGAGGATAAGGAGAAAAAGAAGTCATACGTTGTTCCCTTATACCCATAGTAACTATATAACTATAGAATGCTAGACTCGACATCGGCCAATGGGTTGATAATCCTACAGGCAGTCCTGCTCTGATACCAAGTCTGTCGGGACCCGGGGTTAGCGTATGTAATTCCGATCATAATACAATCACATGGAGAGCCAAGAGCCGTACCCACTTGTCTAAGCAGACAAGGCCAAGCACAGCTCACTCTCGGTAAGCATCAAACGTGAGGGGCATCCCATCCAGGCCGGATGATCAACTGAGATGGGTCCTCATCGTCCGCACACAAGTCTAATGATATGGGTGGTGAATCCCATATTCACAGACAAGTCGCCTCAACCATGTTATCGATTGGATCATAACCCTTACATAGACTTACTCCAGCCCGATCACTTAGTCGGGATCTCGGGCGGGCTCGATCATACAACAAAATGTGCCACGTGACAGAGTCACGAGCAATCGCATCGCGATGCCCCAAGCTGCGCACATCTAAGGGCCACTTGGTGTATAAAAGACCGCCGGCAAGAACACAACTAAGCTATCGAACCCCACACTAAGACATGCATGTTATAATCATACACACAACATACATGTCCAGTGTAAACAGCAGGTAATCACAACATGAACTCTACAAACTCATAGTCTTTATAACTTGTGCTAAACAGAGCAGACATAATAGTTGTATTACAAGCAGAGATCACATGAATGTGATCCAACATTACATCAAACATCAACGGAAGCAAATTATGTCTTAGTAAAGACAAGTTTAACAAATGGCTTAAGAAGCCTGAAAGAAAATACAACGACCCTCCAAAGGGCACAGGCTGCTTCCTGGAACTATACGACATTGGTCCACGTCGAGCTCGAGGTAGAGGCCACCATCAGGGTCAGTGGTCTCGTCTCTAAAACATAGAATAAGCAAACGTGAGTACAAAGTCGTACTCAGCAAGACTTACATAGGAACTATACTACTCATGCACATGTATCAAGGCAAAGGGAGGTGGGGTTTCACTTGCAGAAATGCCATCTTTGACTTGGCTAATCCTGAACTACGAGTACCAGAGAGAGGTAAGAACGTACACGAGTCCAAGTAACAGTCTCCAACCAATACTCCACTATGGTGCCTTCCTCGACTTCCCCACGAGGAAGCACGCCATAGCACTCACACTTATCTTGGTGTGTTTTAGAAGTATCCGGTTCAAGTTATCTATGATCAAGTAAAGGTCTCCAAGTAGTCCATAACCGCGGACACGGCTATTCGAATAGTTCATTAACCCTGCATGGGTGTACTGCTACACACACGCCTCATAAGTTACCGCCTGGGGATGGACCCTTCAAGTGAGTACCGGCGAGGTTGCTGCCACGACACTTCACTCACGGCACCATCTCTAGCCCTAGGGATTCGCCTATTTGAGTTGGGACCACAATCGGAATCCGGCCGATTGTTCCGATGCGGACTCAAACGTTGTGTGACCGCCATCAAGCTCAACTCGATCATGATCACTTGATTCAACGTGCCCACAACCTACGCCAACCACTTACCTTGGTTCCACCTGCTTGAGATCGTTAAAGGGCGAACTACTTGCGACTCCTGGACTGGTCCGGGGTGAGGTACTAGGCCGAGAGGGGTCAGTGAGCCCAATGTGTGGTCGTACTCTTTGTCTTGGATAACAACACAAGAACTCGGGCCTAAGGCAGTGTTCAACAAGACAACCCACTGTGTACTCCTACACAGCCTCTCATCGTTCACCTTTGTTTAGGGTAGATTCACCAACACGTTACCACCATCATTCACATGATCACTACCATCCCGACTCACATCAAAGTAGCCTCAGGTAACAATTCTAAGCATGCAATAAGCTTTAACAGTTGCAGGGGCCACATGATATCAACCAACTCCTACATCTGCTAGGATTGTGGTTTGCTTACTACTGTGACAAAATGATAGGTCATGCAAAGGAATAGGTTCAACTAGCGGTAGAACGTATCATGGTGACATCCTAAACATGCATTTGCGAGAATGAGAGGGAACTGGGATTTTATAGACATGATCAAAGAGGGGGCTGCTTTCCTTGCTGACGATCACGATGTAACACTCTTCTGACGTGAGGTTGAACTCGTCTCCGAGATCAACTCTACCGAGAAGATGCAATCACCGAAGCACTGGAAATAAAGCACAATCAAGATAATACAATGCACATTCAATATGTAAAAAAAAGCATGGCAAGGTGCTGATGTGACCTATGTTTGAATTTCCACATTTTAATTGAAGTTGATTTGAAAAGGAAATTCAAATTCAACTCCAAATGTATTCAAATTTGGTCAACTTGCGTTTGCTAAAGTTTGTTCATTTTAAACCAAAAGATCATATGTGTGAAATGCTCCTGAAGTACAAGTGATGTGTGGTGCATTTCAAAGTTTGAAGTTGGAATAGCAATTGAATTGATTTTGAATTAAATCCAATTAAATCAAATAGCAAAAGCTACTGATCCCTTTTTAAGATCAACTCCAACATAGCTGAAAGTTGGATATTTGGATAGAGGATTTTCTCCTGATCATTTTTCATATATTATATGTTAAATTTGGAGTTAAAATGAATTTTCTTTGATTTTTCAAAGTTTCAGCCATTTTCTGGAATTAACTGAATTTCTTTATTTCTTTTAAATGATTTCTCTGTTTACTGCGTCATTAAGACGTCAGCATGACGCAAGGGGGGGGGGCTGACGTGTGGGGTCCCTTTGTCAGCGGCTCTGGGGTTAAACCCGGTTTATATTAACCACGGTTTAATTAGAGGGGGCTCTGGGCCCACCTGTCGATGACGTGGGGGGGGGGGGGTTTAGGGGTTGGTTTAGCTTAACCAACCGGCGGTTAAACACCGGTGGCATTCCGGCACGGCGACGCTCCACGGGAGGGCGGTTTGGGCACGGGGGAGGGGGCTGGGGGCACGGGGACGAAGCCCGGGACGTCGCGCATACGCCTGTGCCATCGGGGCAACGCGAGGAGGCCCGTGGCCATGGCTACGTCGACGGGGGGCGGCGGCCGGAGCCACTGGTCATGGCGGATGACGACAGAGGGCACGGGGGAGAAGAGGAACAGCACGGGGAGGTTGCTCACGATCTTGCGCATCTCCTGGAGCAAGCCGGGGACCTCGAGAAGGCCTGGAGCCATGGTTACGACGACGGGAAGCAGCGGCTGGCCACTGGCTCCGGCGAACTCACGCTACAGAACACGGGGGAGAGAGCTAGGAGGGGGAAAACGAGCGGGAGCTCACGAGGAGGATGAAGACGTGCTCGGGGAAGCCGGAGAGGGACTGGACGCAGCGAATTTGACTTGGAGGTCGTCGGCGGCCGGCGGCAACTCGAAGACACTGGCGACGTCTGGGGAGCTCCTCGGTTCGATTCGTCTTGCAGCTTGAAGGAGTCGAGGACGCTGGACCTTCTGGACACGGTGGCGCAACGGGAGAGGCACAGTGGCCACGGTGGCGCACGGCGGCCGCTCCGGCTGGGGCTCGGTTCGCGCAGAACCTCGTCGGGGAAGAGAGAGGGAGGTCCAAAGAGAGGGCAGAGGAGTGCGGGGGGGGGGGGGGGTCTGCTGCTGCGTGGCGAGTGAGAGAGAGGCGAGGGGAGGCCTAGAAGGATGGAGGCGTCGCCGTGGCGTCCATGCCGTGGGCGCACGGCTCGGGCGTCTCTCCTTCTGGCGAGGAGGAAGACGACAGGGGAGGGGGCCGGGCTGGGCCAGGTGGGCCGACGCCTAGGCGAAGGGTAAGCTCTCTGTCTTTCTGTTTTTCTTATTTTCTTTTCTGTTGTCTGTTTTCCCAATAAAAATAAATAGTTAGGGCATTTTATAAAATCCCCAAATATTTTTATAAAACTTAGGTGACTATATAGAAGCCAATCCCAAGTTTTGGGAATTTTTGAAATTCAACTTATTTGAATTTCAATTCAAATAGACAAAATATTTAATTTCCAAGCCACTATTTGAATTATTGAAAAATCTATGAGCATGGGATTAATCCCAAATCACTTTTAAAATGATCAGACTCATTTTTAGGATTTTTCAATACATCCAAAAGAATTTTGGAAAAAGATTTATTTCTGGCCGTTTTATTTAATTCATTTAGGGCTTTTTCTTTTCCCCATTTCCGTTTCTTTTGCAATTTTTTTCAAGATGCAAAAATTGAAGGGTTCGTTGCATAGAAAACAAAATTTTTTCCTACGATTGCAACTGCCAAGATCACATCTAGGAGATAACTTGTAACGGTTTGAGAAGGACTCACCCTCGAAGACCAAAAAGCTTTAACGAGAACGATTCTCGTGGGTGATGTAGTCGATCACTTGCCGACCTCAAGGTCGTGATGAAGATGGGCACCACAAACGGGCAGCGCCTCCGTAATCGGTCACACGTACGGATCAGCGACGACCTCCGCCCCTTGCTCCAGTTGGGCAGCGGAAGTAGTGGATCCTCGGGAACTCCAGCAGCACTACAACATAGTGGTGGTGGTGGTAGAGAAGATCTTGAGCAGGGCTTCGCCTAAGCACCGTACTCGTGAAACTGGATCAGCTAGCAAGGGGAGGAAGATGCCAACCAAAGGGCATATGAGAGATGGAGGAATGAGTGAGTAGAGGGGGTCTCCACCTCCTCCTTTTATAGGAGAGGGGGGGCAGCCAGCCCAAGGGGTTGAGCACGCCCCAAGGGTGCCCCCACCTCTTCCCTATTGATGGTAATGGAGTCTCCACTCACAAAAACCAAAAGCCACTATTATGCCCTTCAATCTCCACTCAAAATTCCAAGAGACTTTGCATTAAAACACTTTTAATACACTTGGTTTAATGCCACTCAACTTAATGAACACTTCATTAAATTAGTACTTCATTTATGAACAATTCACTTAATGAACACATTAACAATTATCCCCTTGCACTATTTCGATATTCCGAAACTATTCCGGCAGTTTTATCGAAACAGTCCCTGTGCTGTCCTGTGCTGTCCAGTATTTTCTCCTGCGTTTCGTATCCACTTAAAACACGTCGGCAAACCTTAAGTGTGTCACCCTACGGTTCGTGAACAAAGTGGACATGACCGAGACACTTCTCTGATCAATAATCATCAGCGGGATCTGGAGATCCATAATGACTCCCACTTATTCAACGATGAACAAGTGATCGTGTGAACCATTACTCCATAACCAATTCCTTTTGTCTCGCGATATTTTACTTGTCCGAGATCCGATCATTTGGTATCATCCATACCTAGTTCGATCTCGTTACCGACAAGTACTCTTTACTCGTTCCGTGATATAACATCCTCGTGAGCCAGTCACGTGCTTGCAAGCGATGTCAATGTGATATCACCGAGAGGGCCCAGAGTATATCTCTCCGTCATCTGGATGGACAAATCCCACTCTTGATCCACGAGCCTCAACTAACACTTTCCAAGTACCCAACGACACCTTTATAATCACCCTGTTACGGTGTGACGTTTGATGGAATCAAAGTACTATTCCGGTGTCAGTGATTGACGTGATCTCATGGTCTAAGGATTAGAGTTACTTCGTGAAAGTTTGATACAGCAATAGAAACTTGATGACATGATCGTATTGCTATAACTACTGTGGGTGTATGTTCATCACATCATTCTCCAATGACATGACCTTGTTATTAACAACATCCAATGTTCATGACCAGGAAACCTTGATCATCCGTTAATCAACAAGCTAGTATAAAGAGAGGCATTACTAGGAACCTTTTCTCTGTTTATTAAACACACATGTATTAACGTTTCCGGTTAACACAATTATAGCATGAAAATAAACATTTATCATAAACATGGAATAAGATAATAACCACTTTATTATTGCCTCTCGGGCATATTCCCTTCAAAAATGCAAGCTTGGAAAAGCACAAACCTAATTTTGTGGTTCTGACAACTCGCCCCCACTCAAAAGAATCTCGTCCCGAGATTTAGAAGTAGTCGGGAAGAGGGTGGGGTACTCAGCTCGTAGACGATCCTCTCGTTCCCAGGTGGCTTCTTGCTCTGAATGATGAGACCACTGCACTTTGAGGAATCTGATCTTCTGACGTCTGGTGCTACGCTCGGCTTCATCAAGAATACGAACAGGGTACTCTCGATATGAAAGGTTATCTTGGAGATCAAGCATTTCGTGGTCTACTTCACGGATGGGGTCCTTGAAGCAACGCCTGAGTTGAGAGACGTGGAAGACATCATGAACCTGGGAGAGGTGAGGGGGTAGTTCCAATTGGTAGGCAACTTCTCCACGTTTAGCGAGAATGCGAAAGGGAACGATATAACGTGGGGCCAACTTGCCTTTGATACCGAAGCGATGGGTACCCTTCAGAGGAGTAAACCGAAGGTAAGCCTTCTCATCCAGATTGTAGCTTTCTTCCCTATGATGACGATCATAATAGCTTTTCTGACGAGACTGGGCTGTTTTCAACTTCTCACGAACAATGCGAACTTGCTCTTCTGCATCCTGAATCAAATCCGGTCCAAAGAATTGTCTTTCACCGGTTTCTGACCAGTTTAGGGGTGTTCGACATTTTCGTCCATAGAGAAATTCAAAAGGAGCCATGTCCAAACTAGATTGGAAACTATTGTTATACGCAAATTCGGCAAAAGGAAGAGAATTCTCCCATTTCTTTCCGAAAGAGATAACACAAGCTCTGAGGATGTCTTCGAGAATTTGATTGACCCTTTCTACTTGACCACTGGATTGCGGGTGATAAGCAGTGCTAAAGGAGAGGTGGGTTCCCATAGCATTCTGAAAACTTTCCCAAAATCGAGAAGTGAAAAGACTACCACGGTCTGAATTGATTTCCAAAGGAACACCGTGAAGTGAAACGATTCGGGAGACATACAAGTCCGCTAACTGGCTAGCAGTTATAGACTCTCGAACTGGAAGGAAGTGAGCAACTTTGGAAAGTCTATCTATGACAACGAAGATGGCATCATTTCATTTCTGGGTTTTTGGAAAGCCAGTGATGAAATCCATACTGACTTTATCCCACTTCCACTCGGGGATAGGCAAAGGTCTAAGAGTACCAGCAGGTCTTTGATGTTCTGCCTTAATGCGACGACAAACATCACATTCAGCAATGAACTGAGCAATTTCTCTCTTCATCCTAGTCCACCAAAATCTCTGGCGTAGATCTCGGTACATTTTTGTGCTACCGGGATGAATGGAGAGGGGTGTGTCATGGGCTTCTTTGAGGATGAGTTGCCTTAGTTCCCTATTCTTAGATACTACCAAACGATTTTCAAAGAATACCGTTCCTTTACTATCTGTGGAGAAACATTTAGCAACTCTGCTAGCAATGTTCTCCTTGATCCGGCGAACACCTCGTGCACGCTTTTGGGCAACTATGATTTGATCCTCAAGGGTTGGTTTCGCCACCAAGTTGAAAAGAGATCCACGAGGAACAATCTCGAGGTTGAGCTTTCGAAATTCCTCATGAAGAAGTGGTTGATACTCTTGTAACATGAGGTTGTTACAATACGACTTACGACTTAGTGCATCAACCATGACATTGGCTTTGCCTGGGGTGTAAGAAATTCCTAAGTCATAATCTTTTATCAACTCAATCCAGCGTCTTTGCCTGAGATTAAGATCTGGCTGGGTGAATATGTATTTGAGGCTTTGGTGGTCGGAATAGATCTCACAACGATTACCAAGGAGGTAATGTCCCCAAGTTGTTAGGGCATGAACTACGGCAGCGAGTTCAAGATCATGGGTAGGATAGTTCTCTTCATGTGGCCGCAACTGGCGTGAAGCATAAGCTACCACATGTCGATCTTGCAGAAGTATGCATCCTAACCCTTGCCGTGAGGCATCACAATAGATCTCGAAATCCTTTTTGGTGTCTGGAGGCGCAAGTACGGGTGCAGAAGTCAATCTTATTTTTAGCTCTTGAAAGCTTTACTCGCACTTGGGAGTCCATTCGAATTTCTTCTCTTTCTTGAGGAGTTCAGTTAGAGGCTTTGCAACTTTAGAAAAGTTCTCAACGAAGCGGCGACAATAGCTTGCTAAGCCAAGAAAACTCCTAACTTGCTTAACCGATTCAGGTGGAGTCCAGTCAAGGACGGCCTGAACTCTCTCGGGATTGACAGCAATGCCTTTTGCAGAAATCACGTGGCCTAAGTAGGTCACTTCTGGTAGCCAGAATTCACACTTGGAGAATTTAGCATACAGGCGATGCTCTCTAAGTTTCATCAATACCAGCCTAAGATGTTCTGCGTGATCTTCTTCGTTCTTCGAGTAGATGAGAATGTCATCAAGATAAACTACAACAAATTTATCTAAGTACTCCATGAAGATCGAATTCATCAAGCGCGAGAATGTGGCGGGGGCATTGGTTAAACCGAAGGACATGACGGTGTACTCGTAAAGACCATAACGAGTAGTAAAAGACGTTTTGGGAATGTCCTCGTTTCTGATTTTGATTTGATGATAGCCTAATCTCAAATCCATCTTGGAGAAGACAGAGGATCCTGCAAGTTGATCATAAAGATCATTGATCCTGGGCAGTGGGTACTTGTTCTTTATCGTCGCTAGATTTAGCGGGCGATAGTCTACGCACATCCTTTCTGTTCCATCTTTCTTCGTTACGAACAGAACGGGGCAACCCCATGGCGATGAGCTAGGGCGGATGAAGCCTTTTTCCAACGAAGCTTCAAGTTGGATTTTGAGCTCAGCTAACTCACGTGGGGCCATTCTATATGGGAGTCTGGATATTGGTGCGGTTCCTGGGATAAGATCTAGCACAAACTCTACAGATCTGTCAGGTGGTATTCCTGGCAGCTCTTCTGGAAAGACATCCGGGAAGTCACGAACCACCGGAATATCTTCAAGGTCTGGAAGAGGAAGCACATTTAAATAATGTACCTGGGTTTTAGAGCTTGGTGAGGTGTACTTGATTGTCTAGCCTGATGGATGGGTTAGTTTCACTGACTTGGCTTTACAATCAAGGACAACATTCTATCTTGATAACCAATCCATACCTAAGATGACATCAATGTCTGAAGACTTGAGGGCTATAAGTGAGGCAAGGAATACTAAACCCTCAATTGCAATTTCATTCTCTTGACTCACCATGGTGGTGTGCCATCTGGATCCAGGGGCTTGCACAACTAAGGGGGTGGATAACATCGAAAAAGAGATGTCATGTGATAGTGCAAAGTCATGGGATATGAATGAGTGAGATGCTCCTGGGTCAAACAGAACCGAAGCTGGGATGGAATTGACAGGAAGGGTTCCGAGTACAACATCGGTTGACTTGTGGGAATCTAGAATGGATACATGATTCACATAACCATGTTCATAAACAGGAGGCTTGACATTGGAAGTCTTGGGTAGCGGCTTACCACGACGAAAGGTTTGCTTTGGTTTAGGTGTGGTGGCTACATGATTTTGGGGACACTCTCAAACATTGTGGCCTGATTGTCCACATTGGAAACAAACACCACGTGGAATGAAAGGAACTTGAGCACTTGATTGTCCAACAAAATTCCAAGGAGGAAGATTGGGTTGAGGTGGACGATATATAGTGGTTGATGGTCTAGAAGCACTTACAGCACGACTGACGTCACTGAAGGGAATCCAAACACGGCGTTTCCGAGAAACTGGGCCAGAAGATTGGGCAAACTCACGATCACGCTTGCGAGACTCTTCATACAATTCATTTCCATACTCGGCCTTGAAGGATTTGTCGACCAAGTCCCTGAAGTTGACGAACTCGTGAAGATTCAGGTCATGACGAAGGACGGGGCTAAGTCCCTTGCGGAACCTTTCTTGTTTCTTGGCGTCGGTGGATACTTCTTCTTGGGCATAACGTGCTAGACGAGTGAACTCAGTCCTATACTCATGAACAGTCATCTTTCCTTGGGTCAGATTGCAAAATTCTTCTCTCTTGCGCTCCATCAGCTGATCCGGAATATGATATCCTCGGAATTCATCACAGAACTCTTGCCAAGTCACCATGTTATCAACTGGTTGCATTTCCATGAAGTTTTCCCACCATTGAAGAGCAGCACCTTCCAGAAAATATGCCGCGAATAGCACACGAGCACCTGGAGCAACATGGGCTGTCTCAAGCTTACGCTCGAGGGAACGAAGCCAATCATCGGCATCAAGGGGCTCGGAAGGACATCGGAATACTGGCGGGTTGAGGAGAATGAAGTCCTGGATGGTGACAACACTAAGATGCTGACGAGAAGTGTTCTGCTCAATACGCTCGAGAAGACGTGTCTGATCACGACGATTCTGTTCAGCCTCCATCATGATTTCTGCCGTTGAGGTTGGTGGTGGAGGTTCTTCATCGTCCACGTAACTAGAACTGGGATCAACACCTTGATTTGCACCTGACATTCTGTGTGATAAGAATCAACAATCAGAATAGGATTTAGGACACAATTCTATGCTAAGACAGAAGACTATAATGCAATAGCATCAAAGCCACAAATGGACAGCATAACGGCTGTACCGGGATGGAAATTGAGACAACCTATAGGATAACAGACATCACTTCCACAGAAACACTATGGAATGATGGCTCAGAAAAGACCACAACACTCCTACAGCTACAAAGAAGCAATCAACGAGATGTCCTAGTAAATACATAGATGAGCCTAGTCCTATCTTCCCGTAGAATAAGATGAGGTTGACTCAGAACTCAGATCGATGAGGATAAGGAGAAAAAGAAGTCTTACGTTGTTCCCTTATACCCATAGTAACTATATAACTATAGAATGCTAGACTCGACATCGGCCAATGGGTTGATAATCCTACAGGCAGTCCTGCTCTGATACCAAGTCTGTCGGGACCCGGGGTTAGCGTATGTCATTCCGATCATAATACAATCACATGGAGAGCCGAGAGCCGTACCCACTTGTCTAAGCAGACAAGGCCAAGCACAGATCACTCTCGGTAAGCATCAAACGTGAGGGGCATCCCATCCAGGCCGGATGATCAACTGAGATGGGTCCTCATCGTCCGCACACAAGTCTAATGATATGGGTGGTGAATCCCATATTCACAGACAAGTCGCCTCAACCATGTTATCGATTGGATCATAACCCTTACATAGACTTACTCCAGCCCGATCACTTAGTCGGGATCTCGGGCGGGCTCGATCATACAACAAAATGTGCCACGTGATAGAGTCACGAGCAATCGCATCGCGATGCCCCAAGCTGCGCACATCTAAGGGCCACTTGGTGTATAAAAGACTGCCGGCAAGAACACAACTAAGCTATCGAACCCCACACTAAGACATGCATGTTATAATCATACACGCAGCATACATGTCCAGTGTAAACATCAGGCAATCACAACATGAACTCTACAAACTCATAGTCTTTATAACTTCTGCTAAATAGAGCAGACATAATAGTTGTATTACAAGCAGAGATCACATGAATGTGATCCAACATTACATCAAACATCAACGGAAGCAAATTATGTCTTAGTAAAGACAAGTTTAACAAATGGCTTAAGAAGCCTGAAAGAAAATACAACGATCCTCCAAAGGGCACAGGCTGCATCCTGTAACTATACGACATTGGTCCACGTCGAGCTCGAGGTAGAGGCCACCATCAGGGTTAGTGGTCTCGTCTCTAAAACATAGAATAAGCAAACGTGAGTACAAAGTCGTACTCATCAAGACTTACATAGGAACTATACTACTCATGCACATGTATCAAGGCAAAGGGAGGTGGGGTTTCACTTGCAGAAATGCCAGCTTTGACTTGGCTAATCCTGAACTACGAGTACCAGAGAGAGGTAAGAACGTACACGAGTCCAAGTAACAATCTCCAACCAATACTCCACTATGGTGCCTTCCTCGACTTCCCCACGAGGAAGCACGCCATAGCACTCACACTTATCTTGGTGTGTTTTAGAAGTATCCGGTTCAAGTTATCTATGATCAAGTAAAGGTCTCCAAGTAGTCCATAACCGCGGACACGGCTATTCGAATAGTTCATTAACCCTGCAGGGGTGTACTGCTACACACACGCCTCATCAGTTACCGCCTGGGGATGGACCCTTCAAGTGAGTACCGGCGAGGATGCTGCCACGACACTTCACTCACAGCACCATCTCTAGTCCTAGGGAGTCGCCTATTTGAGTTGGGACCACAATCGGAATCCGGCCGATTGTTCCGATGCGGACTCAAACGTTGTGTGACCGCCATCAAGCTCAACTCGATCATGATCACTTGATTCAACGTGCCTACAACCTACGCCAACCACTTACCTTGGTTCCACCTGCTTGAGATCGTTAAAGGGCGAACTACTTGCGACTCCTGGACTGGTCCGGGGTGAGGTACTAGGCCGAGAGGGGTCAGTGAGCCCAATGTGTGGTCGTACTCTTTGTCTTGGATAACAACACAAGAACTCGGGCCTAAGGCAGTGTTCAACGAGACAACCCACTGTGTACTCCTACACAGCCTCTCATCGTTCACCTTTGTTTAGGGTAGATTCACCAACACGTTACCACCATCATTCACATGATCACTACCATCCCGACTCACATCAAAGTAGCCTCAGGTAACAATTCTAAGCATGCAATAAGCTTTAACAGTTGCAGGGGCCACATGATATCAACCAACTCCTACATCTGCTAGGATTGTGGTTTGCTTACTACTGTGACAAAATGATAGGTCATGCAAAGGAATAGGTTCAACTAGCGGTAGAACGTATCGTGGTGACATCCTAAACATGCATTTGCGAGAATGAGAGGGAACTGGGATTTTATAGACATGATCAAAGAGGGGGCTGCTTTCCTTGCTGACGATCACGATGTAACACTCTTCTGACGTGAGGTTGAACTCGTCTCCGAGATCAACTCTACCGAGAAGATGCAATCACCGAAGCACTGGAAATAAAGCACAATCAAGATAATACAATGCACATTCAATATGTAAAACAAAGCATGGCAAGGTGCTGATGTGACCTATGTTTGAATTTCCACATTTTAATTGAAGTTGATTTGAAAAGGAAATTCAAATTCAACTCCAAATGTATTCAAATTTGGTCAACTTGCGTTTGCTAAAGTTTGTTCATTTTAAACCAAAAGATCATATGTGTGAAATGCTCCTGAAGTACAAGTGATGTGTGGTGCATTTCAAAGTTTGAAGTTGGAATAGCAATTGAATTGATTTTGAATTAAATCCAATTAAATCAAATAGCAAAAGCTACTGATCCCTTTTTAAGATCAACTCCAACATAGCTGAAAGTTGGATATTTGGATAGAGGATTTTGTCCTGATCATTTTTCATATATTATATGTTAAATTTGGAGTTAAAATGAATTTTCTATGATTTTTCAAAGTTTCAGCCATTTTCTAGAATTAACTGAATTTCTTTATTTCTTTTAAATGATTTCTCTGTTTACTGCGTCATTAAGACGTCAGCATGACGCAAGGGGGGGGCTGACGTGTGGGGTCCCTTTGTCAGCGGCTCTGGGGTTAAACCCGGTTTAGATTAACCACGGTTTAATTAGAGGGGGCTCTGGGCCCACCTGTCGGTGACGTGGGGGGGGGGGGGTTTAGGGGTTGGTTTAGCTTAACCAACCGGCGGTTAAACGCTGGTGGCATTCCGGCACGGCGGCGCTCCACGGGAGGGCGGTTTCGGGCACGGGGGAGGGGGCTGGGGCACGGGGACGAAGCCTGGGACGTCGCGCATACGCCTGTGCCATCGGGGCAATGCGAGGAGGCCCGTGGCCATGGCTACGTCGACGGGGGGCGGCGGCCGGAGCCACTGGTCATGGCGGATGACGACAGAGGGCACGGGGGAGAAGAGGAAGAGCACGGGGAGGTTGCTCACGATCTTGCGCATCTCCTGGAGCAAGCCGGGGACCTCGAGAAGGCCTGGAGCCATGGCTACGACGACGGGAAGCGGCGGCTGGCCACTGGCTCCGGCGAACTCACGCTACAGAACACGGGGGAGAGAGAGCTAGGAGGGGGAAAATGAGCGGGAGCTCACGAGGAGGATGAAGACGTGCTCGGGGAAGCCGGAGAGGGACTGGACGCAGCGAATTTGACTTGGAGGTCGTCGGCGGCCGGCGGCAACTCGAAGAAACTGGCGACGTCTGGGGAGCTCCTCGGTTCGATTCGTCTTGCAGCTTGAAGGAGTCGAGGACGCTGGACCTTCTGGACACGGTGGCGCAACGGGAGAGGCACAGTGGCCACGGTGGCGCACGGCGGCCGCTCCGGCTGGGGCTCGGTTCGCGCAGAACCTCGTCGGGGAAGAGAGGGGGAGGTCCAGAGAGAGGGCAGAGGAGTGCGGGGGGGGGGGGGGGGTTCTGCTGCTGCGTGGAGAGTGAGAGAGAGGTGAGGGGAGGCCTAGAAGGATGGAGGCGTCGCCGTGGCGACCATGCCGTGGGCGCACGGCTCGGGCGTCTCTCCTTCTGGCGAGGAGGAAGACGACAGGGGAGGGGGCCGGGCTGGGCCAGGTGGGCCGACGCCTAGGCGAAGGGTAAGCTCTCTGTCTTTCTGTTTTTCTTATTTTCTTTTCTGTTGTCTGTTTGCCCAATAAAAATTAATAGTTAGGGCATTTTATAAAATCCCCAAATATTTTTATAAAACTTAGGTGACTATATAGAAGCCAATCCCAAGTTTTGGGAATTTTTGAAATTCAACTTATTTGAATTTCAATTCAAATAGACAAAATATTTAATTTCCAAGCCACTATTTGAATTATTGAAAAATCTATGAGCAGGGGATTAATCCCAAATCACTTTTAAAATGATCAGACTCATTTTTAGGATTTTTCAATACATCCAAAAGAATTTTGGAAAAAGATTTATTTCTGCCCTTTTTATTTAATTCATTTAGGGCTTTTTCTTTTCCCCATTTCCTTTTCTTTTTCAATTTTTTTCAAGATGCAAAAATGCAAGCTTGGAAAAGCACAAACCTAATTTTGTGGTTCTGACAAAAAACCTGATTGTAAAACTTTATGTGCGGTCCTTTCACCAGCATGATGTCCTCCATAGGGACTATCGTGACATTGTCGAAGAATGTCCTGCTGCTCGTGCTCCGGTATACACCTTCTTACGATCCCGTCCGCACCTTCTTTGAAAAGATGTGGGTCATCCCAAAAGCAGTGCCTCAAATCCGTGAAGAATTTCTTCCTCTGCTGAAATGTAAAACCTGGAGGCAAAAACTTTGCAACGATAAAATTAGCATAATCTGCAAACCAAGGGTCGGAATGAGATTGTACTTTTACAACAGCAAGCTGTTCATCACTACTAGGGAATAGCCTTATGGTGGCGCACTGTTTTTGAGTTTAGTGGCACATTAGGGATGCGCCACTAACTACAAGCCACTAATAAGGGCTTAGAGGTGGCGCATTCTGGATGCGCCACCCCTAAGGCCCTTAGGCGTGGCACATCTCAGAATGCGCCACCTCTAAGCTCTTAGGGGTGGCGCATTCTGGTATGCGCCACGCCTAAGGGCCTTAGGGGTGGCGCATTCACAGTGCGCCACTAAATCCTGAAAATATGCGCCACTAAATAATTACAGAAAACAAAAAAAAGAATTACATAAAAGAATAAAAGCATTACAAATATTTTTGTTATATTACAGAAATGCAAAATACAATATAACAATGAGGCCAACAATTATTGATACAAAAGAATTGCAATATAATTTTTATTACAAAGGTTTAGAGGCCAACAAGATTCACAAGATTACATCCATCACAAAATTACAATGAGTCCAACAATTATTGAAAACCGAAAGCTACTTTCGTCATCATATCTTGTTTGCTCTTCAACCTGCACAAAACAAAGCTTTAGAGGTCACATCCATATGAATCATACCAAAGGAGAACAAAGCAATCTAGCATCTATTCTTATCAACAACTTAAAGCAAGTCGATGAATGGTGAAAAGCATGCACATATGCATAAAAATGCATATGCAGTGACCTTTATACACAAAGAGCACCAAGAGTATTTGACACTACCATCTACTACACAAAGAGTACATCCAAATTACATCCAAATTACACAAAGAGTACATTCAATTGTTCTGACTCGGCTCGGGGAATGGGCGGCATCCTTCTTTCGTCATGAAAGGCCTTGTGTCACGCAGGGCCTTTAGGCGGACTTCTATCTCCCCATTGGATGGTGCAATGTTCGAGTGGAAGATCGACCCCCTCATTTGTACTTCATGACGGATGATAGTCGCCATCTGCGCTTGGATGTGAAAGAACTCCTCCTTCAGATTTGCATCGGCGATTTCCGCCTTCCTTTCGGCCCATGCTCTGAGATGACTTGGCAGCGTAAGGTTGCGTTGTTCCTGTACAATCTCCCTCATGTGATGAAGGGCGTAGTACGCATCCCTCACACTGCCAGCCGTCTGCTTGACGCACGGGAACTGCGTTACGTGGTTGAACACGTTCACGCCAGGCTAACTTTTCCTGAACTTGTGCTTCATGATCTTGCCTCCGGCTTTTATGTAGCCGACGAGAGCATCATCCAAAACTCTCATGATATACTTGTAATCTTTCTTCTTCACACTCCCCGAGTCTAAATACACGGCATGCGAGTGTTGCGGTGAAAAGCAGATGAGCACGCAGTCTTGATCCTCACTGCATAATTAAAACAATCCAAAAGGAATGTTGGAAGAGGACAATGGAAAGCTAAGAAAGCATATATGCTACGGAGGCGAGCGAATGACTTACTTGGGAGAGTAGGTCATAAGAAATGAATCTTTGTCGGCGTTCCGTAGCATGAAGTCTGTGATGTACCCCGCCGCGAGAGCCGCGTCCCCGTCATCCATCAAGATGCTTTCATGCATGTAGAAGGGGTCCAATATCGCAACGCTCGGGGTCTTATCTCTCCTGATACTCATAGAAAGGCTGAGCGAGAACAGACGGATAAGGCTATGGTCCAGCCGCTTGAGATGGTACAAATTGAAGATCTCCGAAAATCGCAGGATTATCATATCCGCGGGGATAGTGTTGATGAAGCCCATGTTGAGTGGCACCTTGGCCATGAAAACCGGGTACGAGGGATTCTCTTCTCGAAGAAGAATCTTCTCTAATGCCATAATACTATGATGCACACTCTGCATATCCGAAGTTGCAAGGTCCAGCATGTCCTTAGGTTGCATCGCCCTACCAGCCACATGGATTTCAAACGAGAGATCCTTGGGTCTTGGTGGCCCGTCCTGATCCCGGATCGGCATCGAAGGTTGGCTACTAGAAGTGATGCTCTTCTTTCTTTTCCGTCCCTTCTTCTTTTCTGATTTTGAGCAGTCACCGGCCTTTATCTGCTCAGTGGCCGCCTTATGGAGTGTGGACGGGCTGAGAATAGATCTTGTGGCATCTGCTTGAGGCTCGGTGAAGGCGCAAGCTGCTGGAGACATGTCCTGAGAAGCAGCGAAGAGACGCGTGGAGAAAGCAGGCTTCGCCGCAGGATCAGCTGGACCGCGAGCTTCCTCCTCATGCTGATAGGCTCCTTCAGCAGGAGGCATGAATAAGTCATCAGCATCATACAAAGTATTGATGAACTGGTCGGCGCTGATATCATCATCAAGATCATCGTCTTCTTGTTGTGCGCCGATGGGATCATGTGGCGCCGACACGATGACTAGCGGTGTTGTCCTAGGTGTGGTGCCCCTTTCCCCCGTCATTAAACGCATTTGGCTCTTCGGCCATAGGCATATTTGGTTGAAACAGTCACTGAGGACTGCCGGCTCGTCCTCATCGTATCCGGGGGGTTGAATGGGAGGTTCAACTCTCTCGTAGCCCGAAATCACGAGAGAGATTTGAACCCTATGCATATCCGGTGCCATCGGCATATTGTGCATGATTCGATTTTGTGGTTGAATGATTTTACCTTTGGCAACATCCTTCAACTCGCCGTCCACGACCTGTAATAGAATGCATGGAGTGTCCTCCTACGAAAGAGATATATATATATATATATATGCATGTACGACATCAGATAGATTCCACTAAAAAAGGCAAGGAGATGAAGTCCTCTTTTGAGTTCCAGACGCTTATAGTTACCTTGAGGGCGTCGAGGTCGGCTAGTGAAGAGACCCCGCCGATGACGGCGGGCATGCAAGAGACGGAGGGCGCGCTGCCTCCCGTGGCGTCGGTCGCCCTATTTGCGCTGCCGCCGGGTGCATTATTGTTATGCCCCGGTTGCTCGATCGTGGCCGGAGGAGTTATCATCACGTCCGGCGTCGCCGCCGCGGTGTTGGCGACCGGAGTCACCAATACGCCGGGAGTCGGTGCGGGAGCCACCACTACGGCCAGAGTTGGGACTGCAGGTGCCGCGGGGCCCGAGTTGCTGCCGACCTTGCTGGGGACTGGTATGGGCCCTTGTCCACCACGCGCTTGCCAATTCGCGAGCGACTGCATCATATCTGGAAGGAGAGCGTTCATCATCTTCACCACTTCGTCCTGGACAAGCTGCGGAAGCATGTTCACCTTCTCCTCCAGTCCACGAACATAAGCGGCATCTTCTTCGGTCCTTCTCGCCTTGCGCCTTGTTGGTGTTTTAAAAAATTTCAAATTTAAGTTCACATTGTTGCAACACCTAAAAACAGAAAATTTGGACCTAGGGAATTGTCAAGAACTCAAAAAATTCAGACAAATCACCATGGCACCTTTGCTAGTTGAAAATTCATACAAATTTGCGGCATGCTTGAGCAAAGCTAGGTCTGAATGCTTGAGAAAATTCATAAAAATTATGGATGGTTGGAGGATGGAGAGGGGAGGATGGATAGGAGGCTGCTCACCGCGGGGAGGAGGCGTTGAAGGCGGCGGCGGCCGGAGTTGAGGCAGAGGCGCGGCGACGACTGCGGGCTCGGGAAGGCGTGTGCTTGAAGGAGGCAGCGGCCGGAGGCGAGGCAGAGGCGCGGCGGCGACTGCGGGCTCCGGGATGGCGGCTCCGGTGGCGTCGAGGGAGGCTCCGGCGTCAAGGGGAAGGGGCACGGCTAGGACTCCGGTGAGGGCGGCGGCCGGAGAGCGAGGTGAGGGAGTCGGGGGAATGGGTACTGTTCGGGCATGGAGGGGGCAGTTTTCGATAGGACAAGTCTTAGGGGTGGCGCATTTTGCGCCACCAAATGGATCCTTATGCGTGGCGCATATCTGCGGAATGCGCCACGCATAAGGATCTACTTGGTGGCGCATTTCCGCAAAATGCGCCACCCCTAAGACTTGCCTATTTTTCTGTTGAATTGATTTAACTCTATTTTGCCTACTTATTATTGGAATTTCAATTCTGCCATTTTTTATTCAATTTCCATTTTTCCATATGCAATTGTACTAGTATTTTGTACTAGTATTTTGCGGCGACGGGCACGGGCGTCGAGTGCGGTGGGGATCGAATGGGTGTGGGCACGGGCAAGGGGAGGGGGTGATGGAGGTTAAGGCTCCGGTGCGGCGAGGGCTCGAATGGGTACTGTGCGCGAGCAAGGGGAGGGGTCCGTGGAGGTTAAGGCTTAGGGGTGGTGCATTTTGCCAGAATGCGCCACCAACAGGTTTCTTATGCGTGGCGCATCTCGGCAAAATGCGCCACGCATAAGAAACCTGTTGGTGGCGCATTCTGGCAAAATGCGCCACCCCTAAGAGCACTTAGTGGCGCATTTCAACGATATGCGCCACCCCTAAGCTTTTTTTTATTTTTTAATTAAAGTTTAAACAATTATTTATTTTTTAATTAAAGTGAAACCATTTTAAAATAATAATTATGGAGTAAATTTTTCTATAAAAGTGGTCAAACTTTATTAAGATTGACTTTGACCAAATCTTATATGCGGAGTAAAAAGAAACGGAGGGAGTACTTGCTCTAACCGACCTTTTGAGAATGGTGCTTCGATTGTGTATGGTCGATGTTCATACACTTCAAACTATGATCCAAACATAATAATGTGATCATATCGATCCACGTACCATGCCTTAGCCGTGTCGTCGCGGAACCAAGATCCACAAACACAAGGTGTAGCGGCATTTGGAAACATAAGATTGTGATCATCAATTACAAAGTGCATATTAAATCCATGCATACACAAAGTGATCATGAATTACAAAATATTTTTCTTAAATTTGGAGCTAGCTATCTAGCTATCGTTTCCTCACGATCTTCTTCTTGCCCTTCTTTGTCGTGGTTGAATAATTTAGGCCCGGGACGCCTTCACTTTTCCTCTTGAATGGGAGGAGACCTTTCTTCGGTAGGGTTGTGGTGTATGTATCCTGAGCGGCGTAGTCATCCTCCATCTTCGAGTCGCCGTACTTGTCAAAGTCTTGCTCGTTGGCAACTCCATCCATTCCGATGATGTTTCTTTTGCCTCTCCTCACTACAACGCGGCTCGGCTTTGATGGGTCGGTAATGAAGAAGCATTGGTCCACTTGGCTAGCCAGTACCCATGGCTCATTTTTCGCGGTGACGTTTGCGCCCGCAGACTTGGATTTGGCTTCGGGTATAACCATGGTGGTGAAGTACCGGTCTTCTTTTACGACGCTCTTGGCCCATCTCACACGGAACATCGGCACCTTCTCTCCACAGTAGTCGAGCTCCCATTTGTCCTCGATCCTTCCATAGAATCTTTCCTTGACGTCATCGGTGTAGAATATCCCCGTTACCCCTGAGTTCTGGTAATCGCAGTTATTGTCCTTTTCCTCTGTGTAAAATGTGTAGCCGTTGATATCATACGCTTGATAGGTCATCAGGTTGCGTGCGGCACCTTGTGACAAGGTGAATATCATCTTTTCGTCCTCAGAAGCGTTCCTTCGCGGGGGATTAGCACGAAGCTCATCCCTGAACCAAGTCATGAAACCGGAGTTGTGCTCTTTGATTAGCCGTGGATCTCGGTCCGTTATCTGCTGTCCCTGGTCACTATACTTCTTCCTGATTAAATCCTTGTGCTTTACTATCCAAGGATCGACCAGCTGGATGTGTTGTAGCGCAACTAGGCTTGCTCTTTCAAAGTCGATGTCTCGACCGTCAAAGTTGACATGCATTGCGGGGCTTCTCTCGTGGTGACCACACCCATCGGTCCTGCCAAAGTGCTTGTTGACGGCCAGACCAACAGGGTTCTCGGTGTTGAGATAATTCGTGCAAAAAGAGATGCACTCTTCGGTTAGAAATCCCTTCGCTATGCTTGCATCTGGACGGGACCTGTTACGAACGTATTTTTTGATGTGCCCATTCATCCTTTCGAACGGCATCATGCTGCGCAGAAACGCAGGCCCGAGTTGGACGATATCCTCCACGACGTGGATCAGCAGATGCACCATAATGTCGAAGAACGCGGGCGGGAAATAGATCTCAAGCTCGCATAGTATGAGCACGATCTCCTCCTGTAGCCTTTTGAGTTGCGTAGCGCAAATCGACTTCCGGGAGATGACGTCAAAAAAGTTGCAAAGGCCAAACAACGTTTTACGGACGTGCTCGTCCATTATCCCTCGCATCGCAACCGGGAGAATCTGCGTCATCAGCACGAAACAGCCGTGAGATTTCATCCCGATGAAACGCTGCTTCGCCTTGTCTAGGTATCTGCTTATCTTCCCCGCGTAGCCGTTCGGAAATTTTACTCCTATGAGGCAGTGGATAAACCGCTTGATCTCCTCCTCGCACAGAGTGAAGCATGCCGAGGGCAGTGATCAATACCGGTCTTCTTCTTGGTCGTCCTTTTTCGTTTGCGAGAGTTTTGCGTTTCCGTATCCTCTTCCTCCTCCGGCTCATCATCGTCGTCACTAGGGGGGTGAAGTTCCCTCCTGATTCCCATAAATTTCAAGTCATTCCTTGCTTTTGGCCCGTCCTTGGTCTTCTCCGGCATGTTGAGCAGCGTGCCAAACAAGCTCTCGCACACGTTCTTTGTGATATGCATTAGATCAAGGCTATGAGGACTGCGGAGTAGACTCCAGTATTGCAAATCCCAGAAAACAGACCTCGCTTTCCATACCCTCATCAACGACTGAGTCTTATTTTTTTCTTTCCCGGCGCGGGGCACTCTTTCCAAGTTTTCAGCAAGTTGTCGATTTCTTTGCCGCTCCTTCGAGCTGGGGGTGCTCGGAGCTCCTCGCTTCCATCGAACAGATGTCCCTGTTTTCTCCACGCGTGTTTCTTGGGAAGCCACCTCCGAGACCCCTGGAACACGGTTTTTGAAGATCCGGGATCTTTTGGTAGCTGGCGGTACATTGTATTATCCATGCACCTAACGCATGCACAGAATCCTTGGACCACCTGCCCTGAGAAATATCCGTATCCGAGATAGTCGTGCACCGTCGTGATCACCGCGGCTTTCATTGGGAAATATTCTTTTGCCGCGGCGTCCCACGTATTGACTCCGTCTTTCCATAACGTTTCTAGCTCCTCTTTCAACAGATGCAGATATAGATTGAGGTCCGTACCTGGTTGTTTCGGCCCTTGAACTAGCATACACATTGTTATGTACTTTTTCTTCATGCACTTCCAAGGGGGAAGGTTGTATATGCATACAAACACGGGCCAGGTACTGTGTGTGCTGCTCTGGCCGCCAAACGGATTGACTCCATCGGCGCTCACACCAATCCTGAGGTTCCTTGGTTCTTTCCCAAAATCTGGGTATTCGAGGTCCAACGCAGTCCATTGGCTACCATCTGAAGGGTGCCTCAGCATGTCCTCCTTTTCCGGATCCGGGTTCGGGTCATCCTCTTTTATCTTCTTTCTATCCGCGTGCCAGGTCATGAGCTTTGCTTCCTCGGGATCTACGAAATACCTCTGCAGACGAGGAGTGATCGGAAAGTACCATACCACTTTTCTAGGAACTTTCTTCCCTCTCTTGTATCGACTAACACCGCACACCGAACATGTGGTTTTATCTTCGTCCTCACCCCGATAGATCATGCAATCATTTATGCAGACGTGGTATTTAACGTGCGGAAGATCGAGAGGGCAAAGGACTTTCTTGGCCTCAGCGATACTAGTTGGGCACGTGTTGCCCTTCGAAAGACGATCATGCCAGAATGCCATGTTATCATCGAAGCTTTTGTCGGTCCATTTGTGTTTTGCCTTCATCTCCATAGCCCAAGTGTTACATTCAAGCGGGTATCCCCGTCGTTGCATTCTTCGTACAACTTCGTAATCGCGTCTTTCTCGAGTTGCGCCATCTTGGCTTTCTCTCTAGCTGCACCTCTTGCGTTCAACGCCTCTTTGACAAGCAGCTCTTGAACATGAGGGTCCCGCACCCAGCTTGAATCATCATGTCCGACATCTTGATCTTCATGTCCGGCATCTTGATCTAGATGATCCGCTTCGGCATCTTCTTCATGATCATGTACGGGATGCTCTTCGTCATCTCGCCCGCCGCTGTTTTCTGGTTGCCCTTCCTCATTTACTGGCGCCCCACCATTGACGTCCTCCTCCTCACCAGCTTCATCACTTATCCATCGTGTGTAGCCATCCATCAAACCATTACGCTTCAGGTGTCTTTGCAATATTCCGGAATCAGGCTCGGTCACGCACTGCAGTTTTCATCTCCGACACGGACATCTTATATCGGACCTATTATTCCTTAGCATGTCGTTTGTCGCACATTGCATCCACCTAGCCACGGTGATATCGCTCAGCATCTCGCGGACCATGGTCGATCACCTGCGTGCACGGAGAGAGCAACACAATTATATATCACAGTCGTCGCCGGAAAAATTCGGCATGACCTTCCCTAATAATGCATGGGAGCATGCGGAGAGTGCGGTAGAAATTTGCCGAAACGGAAATGAATCGACATTTCGGCAAAACATTTGCCACTCAAGATACACATATACATCAAACCACCATAAGCTTCACATATACATCAAACCACCACAAGCTTCACATATACATCAAACCCAAGCTTCACATATACAACAAACCCCAAGCTAATAAAGGCAAGTATATCGGTCATAAATGGAACAAAAGAGTTTGGGAGGAGGTCCACTTACTTCAATATGAAACAAAATAGATGTAATGCCAAGTATCGATGGATAAATGGAAGAAATGAGGTGGGGAGGAGGAGAAAACCGAATAGATCTAGGGTGAGAAGAGTGGATCTAGTTTGAGAATTGTGTGGAGTGAATGAGAGGTGGTAGGTTGGGTGGAGTAGATAAGGGCAGCTCTAGGAATTTAGTGGCGCATATATAAAGTCAGTGGTGGAGCATTGGTGAAATGCGCCACCCCTAAGCTCTTATGGGTGGCGCATTAGGTAAATGCGCCACCCCTAAGGACCTTATGGGTGGCGCATTTACAATATGCGCCACCCCTAAGCTCTTAGGGGTGGCGCATTCTGTATATGCGCCACTTATAAGGTTCTTAGGGGTGGCGCATATTGCTAGATGCGCCACGTATAAGATCATCTAGGCTGGCCCACTCTTAGGGGTGGCGCACTGGAAAATAATGCGCCACCCATAAGACCTTATGGGTGGCGCATTATTTTCCAGTGCGCCACCCCTAACAGATGGTGGCGCATGGCTTTGTATATGCGCCACTAATAAGCTTTCCATGTATAGCTATTTCCCTAGTAGTGCATCTGGGAAACTGTCGTTGAATGGAATAGGATCGTGCGGGATATCTTCCATCTTTGAAAGATTATCCGCCACCGGATTTTCTTCTTCTTTTCTATCGACAATCTGCAAATCAAATTCTTGAAGAAGGAGTACCCATCTAATGAGTCTTGGTTTGGCGTCCTTTTTCTGCATAAGATACTTAATGGCAGCATGGTCATTATGAATAATAACTTTAGAATCAACAATATACTGCCTAAACTTATCACAAGCAAACACCACTGCCAAGAATTCCTTCTCGGTAGTAGCATAATTCTTTTGAGCACTATCAAGTGTCTTGCTGGCATAGTAGATGACATTCAGCTTCTTGTCAACCCTTTGTCCTAAAACAGCTCCAACAGCAAAATCACTAGCATCACACATAATTTCAAAGGGCAAATTCCAGTCAGGTGGTTGTACTATAGGAGCGGTTATCAAGGCTTTCTTAAGAACTTCAAAAGCTTCCTTACAATCTTCATCAAATACAAAAGGAGAATCCTTCTGGAGAAGATTGGTAAGGGGTCTCGAGGTCTTAGAAAAGTCCTTGATAAATCTTCTATAGAAATCAGCATGACCTAGAAAACTACGAATACCTTTGATGTCCCTTGGATAGGGCATCCTTTCAATAGCTTCAATTTTTGCCTTGTCCACTTCAATTCCCCTTTCGGAAATCTTGTGTCCAAGAACTATCCCTTCGTTAACCATGAAATGGCAGTTCTCCCAATTGAGCACCAAATTCGTTTCTTCACATCTCTGCAAAACTTTATTAAGATTGTGGAGACAGTGGTCATAGGAGTTTCCATAGACGGAAAAGTCATCCATGAAAACTTCTACAATCTCCTCACAGAAACCATGAAATATTGCAGACATACACCTCTGAAAAGTAGCAGGTGCATTACACAAACCAAAAGGCATACACCTATAAGCATAAGTACCGTAAGGACATGTAAAGGGGGTCTTCTCTTGATCCACGGTGTTAACGTGAATCTGGGAGAAGCCAGAATACCCATCAAGATAGGAGAAGTGGGTGTTTTTAGACAGCCGCTCGAGCATCTGATCAATAAAGGGCAGAGGATAGTGGTCCTTCCTGGTGGCCTTGTTCAACTTCCTGAAATCAATACACATTCTATATCCAATAATAGTCCTCTGAGGTATTAGTTCATTTTTATCATTAGGAACAACAGCCATACATCCTTTCTGAGGAACACAATGAACGGGACTTACCCACTTACTATCAGCTATAGGATAGATGATACCTGCGGCTAGAAGTTTGAGAACCTCTGTCCTAACCACGTCCTTCATCTTTGGGTTCAACGGTCGTTGATGATCAACAACTGGTTTAGAATCGGGCTCGAGATTGATAGTATGTTGGCAAATGGATGGACTAATACCCTTGAGATCATCAAGAGTATAGCCAATAGCACCTCGGTGTCTGCGGAGTGTCTCCAATAATCGCTCTTCTTCATACCCTGAAAGGTTAGAATTGATAATAACATGATATACTTTCTTTTCATCTAAATAAGCATACTTGAGCATATCGGGTAGTGGTTTTAGATCAAACATCGGGTCTTCTTTTGGTTGCGAGAGGATTCCTAAAGGTTCAACCGGGAGGTTGTGCTTCAGGATAGGAGTTTATCTTAAAAATATGTCATCTAGTTCATCCCTCTCCTGCATATGTATGTCATTCTCGTGGTCTTGCATAAATTGCTGCAAAGTATCATCAGGAGGAATAGCAATAGAAGCAATTTGTTCAATAATTTTTTCATTACTTAACAAGTCAGTACCACGAGGCTTCTTAGAAAACTTAGAAAAATTAAATTCATGTGGATGACCGTTGAATTCAACAGAAACTTTACCTTTCTTGCAATCTATTATAGCTCCACAAGTGCTGAGGAAGGGCCTACCGAAGATAATAGGGCAAAAACTATCTTGCACTGAACCAAGTACAAGAAAGTCAGTACGATATTTTACCTTCCCGCAGAGTACTTCAACATCTCTCACAATCCCAACTGGAGAGATTGTTTGTTTATTTGCAAGATGAATCGTGACATCAATGTCCTCGATCTCACACGGCTGAATCTCGTGCATGATCTCTTGATAAAGTGTGAAGGGAATAGCGCCGACGCTAGATCCCAAATCACATAGCCCATAGTAATTATGATCTCCTATTTTGATAGATACAACTGGTGTACCTAAAATTGGGCCTTTGTTCTTGGCTGTGACAATGTTAGTGGAAACATCACAAAAACTAATAGTGGATTCTTCAATATCACTGGTTACCAGATCCTTGACCATTGCAACTTGAGGCTTGACCTTGATCATGTCCTCAGGTTCGTCAGTGGTCCTTCCGTTTTTGTTTAGAATACCTGTAACAAAAGAGTGCTCCTTTATCCTTGAGGGATAAGGAGGCTGTTAATACACAACTGCAGGTAAAACAGGATCAGTAACATTAATCTCAATAGGTGACTCCTTGAAAGGTTTATGATGTTGACTCTCCTTCTTCTTAGAAGAATCAATACGAGAAGCAAAGTCCTTGCAAAAGTCAACCATTAGCTGGGAATCAAGACCAATTTTAGAGCAAAAGGTATTAAAGTAATCAATCTTCACATAACTCTCAATGTAGTCATGCTCATAGTTTATAGCGGGTTCAATACCTTTATCAATTTCCCAGTCTTCAGTGTTCTTCTGGATCCTTTCTATAAGATCCCATTTTTCTTCCATACTTTTGGTCTGGAATACCCCGCTAGAGGAGGCATCCAACATCTCCCTGTCCTGACGAGAAAGCATGGCATAAAAATTTGTAAGTATAATTTCATTGGGGAGCTCATGGTTTGGGCATTTGAGCATCAGGGACTTCAGTCTGTGATGTGCGAGGTGATGATAGTGATTTCTCGCCCTTCGTTGGTAAACCCCAAGTGGAAGGCATGATGTAGCACAGCAACAAATTTCCCTCAGTAAAGATACCAAGGTTTGTCTCCAGTAGGACTCCGGAGATGATAAGTAGGTGTCAGCGGCGCAACTGACGTGGACCTGCACACAGACACAAATAACTTTGTTCCCAACGAAGTTCAGAGAGGTTGTCAATCTCTCCGGTCTTGTTGTTTACAAAGGATCAAACACAAGGGATAATGATAGCAACTGAAAGTAAAAACAGAAAAGTAAATGAGCGTGGAAACAGTGATGAAGATATGGACCGGGATACGTGATATTCACTAGTGATGTCTCTCTCCCAAAAGACGATAAAACTGCTATGCGAGGTGAACAAATGACAGAAGGGCAATTGACAGGATTATGAACGCACCGCAATGCTAACTATGCTACAAAAGAAAGGAAGAGGCTCAAAAGCATGGGCAGAACGCGAAAATATTTAGACCGAAATCCAACTGCATCTACTACTAATCATCCACCTTGAGATATCTATCCAAAACATCTCGCTGGTATTAAGTTGCGAGCCTCACCCAAAGTGTAAACCCAAAGCAACAGACAACTGCATTAAAAAGCACTTTGCGTAAAGTAAACAACCCTTGCAACCGCGGTTACAAGCACCCTTGTTTTCCCCCTTGTGTCAACAAGACATCCCCTAGACTCATGTTTCTGTCACTCAAGCGTGTCATCAAGGGGCATGAACCCACAATCGAGCATAACGTTCCCTCTTGGGGTTACTACCTACTACTTGGCCAAAGCAATAAACAGCAACGGAGAACATGCAAGAATTACTTAAGAACAAAAATATAAGAGATAAGAACCAAATATATTACTCAATCACAATCTGAACATCATCTCGTAATCCATCAGATCCCATCAAACTCAGCATAGCAACAGTAGAAAGATTACAAAAGTACCTCGACCATGTAGGGCAGCTCACGAGGTCTAAACCATGAAGAACAAAGAGGGGAGGAGAACGTCACATAGCTAGTGATCACGGACCCATGGTCCAAAGGAAACTACTCACGGCACATCCGGGAAGCAACCATGGTGGAGAGGAGACTCCCGGAGGTCGGCCCTCCCTGCGGCAGGGTGCCGGGAAGAGGTCTGCTGGTGCTCCCGATATTGGAAGCGCGGCGGCGGCGGAACAGAGGCGAGATCGCGAAAAGGGTTCTTCTTCTGAGGGTTTCTCGTCACGGAGAATATATAGGCGAAGGGGGGCTGCCAGGGGGCCCACCAGGGGTCCAGGCGCCCCCCTGGCGCGGCCAGCCCCTGGCGCCACCAGGGCGCCTGGGCCCCTGGTGGTGGCCCTCTGGCCCCACCTAGGTTCATCTGGAAGGTTCTTTTGCGCAGATTTTTGATCTGATTTTTCCCAAATTTTTGGGGCACTTTTTATATGGGGGAAAACTGAAATAGAAAAACAACAAAAAATAGGAACTGGCACAGTGGTGCACTGAGTTAATAGGTTAGTCCAAATATGATCAAAAGTGTATGAAAGTGTATCTAGATCATAGCAATATCACACAAAACATGCATGGAGCAAGCAGAAATTATAGATACGTTTTGGACGTATCAACATCCCTAAGCTTAATTCCTGCTCGTCCTCGAGTAGGTAAATGATAACATCATAATTTCTGTGGTGACATGCTAGCAACCATATAAGAACTTTGAAAAGTAAAGCAATCAAGGTTAGAGATTCAATTCAAGTCATAACATGCAAGAGTCTATATTAGCATTGAAACAAGTAACAAAAGAACATTAGGCGCAAGAGCTCTCGCTGTCTGTGACTCGAATGTCTCCAAATGGTGTTTGCGTGCAAGAAGGGGGATAGGGAATACGAGAAAAATATTTATTTGTTGAGAACTCAATCTACTAAAGTTTCACACTTGGTCTTTTTCTGGAATCTTATCTTGACTCGTCCCTAGACCACTAGCCAGGTACAAGTCAATTCGATCCACTCTTTTTTCAATATTTTGAGCACTCATGCAATGGATGTGCGTAAGCACGAGAGTTGACACTTAGGATGGCAAAGAGAGAAGTACAGAGTAGGAGGAGGAAGAAAAAAAGGAATGAGAAAGGCTCACATCAATGAGGACAATCATAGGCAAGAGATGCCAAATGATAGATAGGATGTGAGGAGTAGGGATTGCCATGCAACGGATGCACATATGAGCTAAGAAGCTCTCCAATGGAACTAGTGGGGGTGCATCTAACTTTCTCGCTCATGAAGACCTAGAGCTCGTTTGAGGAGGCTCATCCTTGGAATATGCAAGCCAAGTTCTATAGTGTGAAGGTCCCCACATAGCTATATGCATAATGATCATCTCTATGGAGTACAAGGATATAAAGGGAGTACTAGTGTGGATCTCTCAAAAGGATAGTAGTGTTGCCCCTTTCTCTCTTTTTATTTCTTTTTCTCTTTTTTCTATTTTTTCTATTTTTTGTGTGGCCTCAATGTCTCTTTCTATTTAACTCTCATTTGTCCTCTTTGGGATCTTTTATTGTGTCCACTTTGGGATCTTTTCCTCACTTAAGGGCAACACTCTATTTTACAAGAAGGTAAAGGAGACCTTTCACACTTTACAAGGTACTCGAAATCATCAAGAAGATGTAGCTATCATGATGTATGGAATGTATGTCGCTGCCAGTGTAGCAGGAACATGTATGACATGAAGATCAAGTCATGAAGAGGTGGATGTTGCATGGAAATATATCTTGGAAAGGCTATGGAAATGCCTTGATAGGTAGGTATGGTGGCTGTTTTGAGGAAAGATATAAGGAGGCTTATGATGACAGAGCGTATCATGCCAAGGGTTTGGATGTACCGACGAAGGTGGACACCAACTCTCGGAGTGAGAAGAAGGCAATGCACGGCACGGGAGAGGCTAGCAAAATATGGGAAGGTGGAAGTGTCAACTTTCAATACTTACATTAGTACGAAGAACTCATGCACTTATTATCGGTAACTCTCAATCTAATAAGGAGGTTCACAAAGAGACAAGTACCCCGAGGAGGAGTATATGGGGGTTTGGTTATCCTTGCGCATCCTCGACTCATGGTACGTGAGTGTACTCTAATATTCGATCCCTCCAAAGATTAGTGATCCATCTAGTAGTTTAGAGTTCTCAACTAGTTTTGTAGGTTTTGAAAATACACACGGATTGCCCAAAATACGACAGCTATCACTAATAGGCTAGAGCTCTTGTCACCAAAAGTTCATACATTACTCACATCAATACCTCAAAACTATTGCAAGTTACTACTAGAATTAAATAGAAACCTCAATTACCTACTTTCAAGACAAGACACAACTCAGTGCAACAACCAACTCTCTTAACAAGATAAACATGAAAACTAAAGAGAGTTTCAGAAACAAACTAAACAAAATCCAAGGCTCTTGCTAAAGACAAACTAAGACTAAAACTAAACATCGCAGCAGCTACGAAAAGATAAAGAACACACAACAGCAAAAAGATAAGCAGGAAAAATCCTATGATGTGTTCTAGATTAGAGTGGAGCGTGTTTCTCTCACACACAAAGCAAGATGGGGTCTAACTTGTTATGACCAGCAAGAAAAACTAAAGAAAACTAAAAATAAAACCTAAGAGCGAGACGCTCCAAGCATAGCACATAACACATGAAGTGATAAAAATATAGTGAGACGAAGGACGAACTGATGATTGTTGATGGAGAAGGGGATGCACGGGGGCATCCCCAAGCTTAGACGCTTGAGTCTCCTTGAATATTTATTGGGGATGCATGGGGGCATCCCCAAGCTTGAGCGCTTGACACTCCTGGATCTTCTTTCATCATCTTCCACCGCACACTTGAAAACTCCCTTCATACATAACTCATCATAAGCTGATTAGAGAGGTTAGTACCCTTAATAAAATAATTTTTCCCCACTGTATATAAAGATATTCTTGAAGAGCTACTGTTTCTCAAGAGTGCCAAATTTTTTTTGCAAAGAAAAAGCAAGCTTAAGGTTTGCAAAGGTGAAGAGAGGCAAAACGTGGCAGAATCTGTGAAAAACAGAACAACAGGTAGTAGAGAATTTTTTCGGGGCACTTCTGCAACTCAAATAAAAAAACTCAGAACATACGAAAGTTTCACAATTTTATAGAGCATGCTGTCAAAAAAAATTCAGATCAAAAAGATGATCTGGTGATTTTATTCGAAATTTTCTGTCAAGGGACAGAATCTGTTTCTGGACAGCATGTCACAACTTTTGCTTCCCTTATCATAAGAGGCTATAACTTGGCACAAAGCTGAAAAATAAAGATACAATGATGTTGCTACAGTAGTAAAAAACATCAAGACACAATAAAAACAAAAAGAAACCTAATTCGTTGTGGACTGCCTCCCAAAAGCGCTTTCTTTTATGCCATTAAGCTAGGCATGAACCAAAAGAAGAATCAAGATTTATCAAGAGAAAGAGAATAACTAGCCCGAGTAACGGACTCAAAAGGTAACTTGATTTTCTTTCTAGGGAAGTGTTCCATCCCTTTATTGAGAGGGAATTGGAATTTTATATTCGCCTCTTTCATGTCAATAACCGCACCAACGGTGCGAAGAAAAGGACGTCCCAAAATAATTGGACACAAAGGTTCACACTCTATATCCATAACAATAAAATCAACGGGAACATAGTTGTCATTGACAATGATAAGAACATCTTCGATCTTCCCCAAAGGTTTCTTTACGGAAGAATCAACAAGACGAACACCAAAAGAACAAGGCTCAAAGGCTTCAATTCAAACATATCATATATTCTTTTGGGCATAACGGAGGTACTAGCTCCAACATCACATAAAGCAAAGCAAGAGAAGTTATTTAATTTAATTTTGATCATAGGGTCCCAACCATCCTCTAGCTTCCTAGGTATGGAGGCTTCTACTCTAAGATTCTCCTCCCTAGCTTTGATGAGAGCATTTGTGATATGCTTCGTGAAGGAAAGATTAAGCGTGCTAGTGTGGGGGTCTCTAGACATTTTGTGTAGCAAGCTAATAATTCTGAGAGGGTGCAACTATCAAAATCAATATCACTACTATCAAAGGTGGTACTAGTGTCATCTAGGCTCACTTGTTTGAAACCCTCTATGTTCATAGGAGTTTCTTCATCTTCGGTTGAGGTATTAGCATCACCATTAATAGGTCCAACGGGACTAGGAGTGCATTGGGTGCTAATAGTTTGGGTGTCCTCAACAATTTGGATAGTGGCAACTGTGTGGTGTGTAGGAAGGCTCTTAATTCTATCATCTTCCTCTTTTTATCTAGCCCACCTTTCTTTAAGTTTAGCCATCATCCTAATATTTTCATTAATTTGCAATTGGATAACATTAATAGGAGTGGCCTTATTCTCCTCAAGGGGAGAGGTTCTAATTTTAAGCATCTCAATATCAAGGGCTAAGCTTTCTACCTTCAAAGAGAGATTATCTAATTTAGCTAATTTCTCCTCTACATTTTTATTGAAGGCTTTTTGGGTGGTGATAAAGTCTCTAAGCATGCTTTCTAATTCAGAAGAGGGGTTCTTGTTGCTAGGGTAGGTGTTGTTGTTCCCATAGTTGGATGGAAACGGTCTAGGATTGTTAGCAAAATTACCCCTATAAGCATTGTTGTTGAAGTTGTTTCTAGAAATAAAGTTCACATCTACTTGTTCTTGGGCAACCAAAGAATTTAAAGGGACATCACTAGGATCAATAGAGGGTTGCTTGGTAAGTAGAGACATAATTAAGTCAACTTTTTCATTGAGGGAGGTAATTTCCTCGACAGAGTTTACCTTCCTACCTGTTGGAGCGCGTTCGGTGTGCCATTGGGAATAATTGGTCATCATCTCATCGAGAAGCTTTGTGGCAGCACCAAGTGTAGTTGACATAAAGGTTCCTCCCGCGGCCGAATCTAACAGGTTCCGCGAGGTAAAGTTCAAGCCTGCATAAAAAGTCTGGATAACCATCCAGGTAATCAAACCATGTGTAGGGCATTTCTTAACAAGAGATTTCATTCGTTCCCAAGCTTGGGCAACGTGTTCATTATCCAATTGCTTAAAATTCATAATATTACTCCTTAACTGGATAATTTTAGCAGGTGGGTAGTACTTCCCTATAAAGGCATTTTGTCCCAAGAATCTATGCTATTCCTAGGCAAAGATTGAAACCAGATTTTAGCTTCTCCCCTTAAAGAGAAAGGAAAGAGCTTGAGCTTAACAATATCACCTTCTACTTCTTTATACTTTTGCATATCACATAATTCAACAAAATTGTTCAAGTGTAAAGCAGCATCATCTCCAGCACCAGAGAATTGATCTCTCATAACAAGGTTTAGCAAGGCAGGTTTAATTTCATAAGAGGTAGCTGAAGTGGCAGGTGTGGCAATGGGAGTGCAGATAAAGTCTTGGTTGTTGTGACTAGTGAAGTCACACAACTTGGTGTTTTCAGTGGAACCCATAGCAGCAGCAAGTGTGGCAATTTGTTTTTGTGATTTTTGATAAAGGACACAAAGATAAAAACTGAAAGGTAAACTAACAAGACTAAAAAAAACAAAGGTAAAGGGTAGTGTGCTACTCCCCTATCTTAGCACTCGGAGTCCCTGGCAACGGCGCCAGAAATCTTTGCTGATGTGCGAGGTGATGATAGTGATTTCTCGCCCTTCGTTGGTAAACCCCAAGTGGAAGGCGTGATGTAGCACAACAGCAAATTTCCCTCAGTAAAGATACCAAGGTTTGTCTCCAGTAGGACTCCGGAGATGATAAGTAGGTGTCAGCAGCGCAACTGACGTGGACCTGCACACAGACACAAATAACTTTGTTCCCGACGAAGTTCAGGGAGGTTGTCAATCTCTCCGGTCTTGCTGTTTACAAAGGATCAAACACAAGGGATAATGATAGCAACTGAAAGTAAAAACAGAAAAGTAAATGAGCGTGGAAACAGTGATGAAGATATGGACCGGGATACGTGATGTTCACTAGTGATGTCTCTCTCCCAAAAGACGATAAAACTGCTATGCGAGGTGAACGAATTACAGAAGGGCAATTGACAGGATTATGAACGCACCGCAATGCTAACTATGCTACAAAATAAAGGAAGAGGCTCAAAAGCATGGGCAGAACGCCAAAATAAGTAGACCGAAATCCAACTGCATCTACTACTAATCATCCACCTTGAGATATCTATCCAAAACATCTCGCTGGTATTAAGTTGCGAGCCCCACCCAAAGTGTAAACCCAAAGCAACAGACAACTGCATTAAAAAGCACTTTGCGTAAAGTAAACAATCCTTGCAACCGCGGTTACAAGCACCATTGTTTTCCCCCTTGTGGCAACAACACATCCCCTAGACTCATGTTTCTGTCACTCAAGCGTGTCATCAGGGGGCATGAACCCACAATCGAGCATAACGTTCCCTCTTGGGGTTACTACCTACTACTTGGCCAAAGCAATAAACAACAATGGAGAACATGCAAGAATTACTTAAGAACAAAAATATAAGAGATAAGAACCAAATATATTACTCAATCACAATCTAAACATAATCTCATAATCCATCAGATCCCATCAAACTCAGCATAGCAACAGCAGAAATATTACAAAAGTGCCTCGATCATGTAGGGCAGCTCACGAGGTCTAAGCCATGAAGAACAAAGAGGGGAGGAGAACATCACATAGCTACTGATCACGGACCCATGGTCCAAAGGAAACTACTCACGGCACATCCGGGAAGCATCCATGGTGGAGAGGAGACTCCCGGAGGTCGGCCCTCCCTCCGGCAGGGTGCCGGGAAGAGGTCTGCTGGTGCTCCCGATCTCGAAAGCGCGGCGGCGGCGGAACAGAGGCGAGATCGCGAAAAAGGGTTCTTCTTCTGAGGGTTTCTCGTCACGGAGAATATATAGGCGAATGGGGGTAGATAGGGGAGCCACCAGGGGTCCAGGCGCCCCACTGGCGCGGCCAGCCCCTGGGGTGCGCCACCAGGGCGCCTGGGCCCCTGGTGGTGGCCCTCTGGCCCAACCTAGGTTCATCTGGAAGGTTCTTCTGCACTGATTTTTTATCTGATTTTTCCTGAATTTTTGGAGCACTTTTTATATGGGGGCAAATTGAAATAGAAAAATAGCAAAAAACAGGAACTGGCACTGTGGTGCACTGAGTTAATAGGTTAGTCCAAATATGATCAAAAGTGTATGAAAGTGTATCTAGATCATAGCAATATCACACAAAACATGCATGGAGCTAGCAGAAATTATAGATACGTTTTGGACGTATCAGTCTCCCCCAAGCTTGAGCGATGCTCTCTCCATCGCGAGACCAAAAGTTGTAGATGTAGTTCCTGTCTTGGTGAATTTCACGACGAGGATAAAACTTTGCATTAAAGAGAGACATAAGCTCAGGCCATTCAAGCAGATCAGAGTTATCGAGTAGCTTATACCAATCTGAAGCTTTATCTTTGAGTGATACGGAGAATAGTTTCTTCAGGACGAACTCCATTGTTACACCTGCAAGCTTAAATAAAGAACATAATTGTGATAAATATAGCAGGTGTTATCCCGGATGTCCTTCTCATGTATAACGATTAGCCAAGACGTAATAAATACTACCAGATGGTATTTTATAAGGCACAGTTTCAGTAGGGGTAGGAGTGACCACCACAGTCGTGGGGCGGCTCCTTACCAGCAACGAACCAACAGTAGAAAAGTCCATAAGGACTGAAGATAACAACAGAAAATAAAGGTTTCCTTACCGGCTTCACTTACCAATAGCGCTACACTCCCCGGCAACGGCGCCAGAAAAGCTCGTTGATGGCGGTGAAGTTAATAGGTTTAGTTGGGTTTCCTCCCCTGTTAACCGCGCCAACAGACGATTCTTGATAACCCACAAGTCTAGGGGATCAGTTGTAGCTTTTCGATAAATAAGGATGTTGATCCAGACGAGGAGCAGAAGGTGCTGATAAGTGACACTGGATAAGGAAAGGCTGCACACACTCAAAGGTAAATATTTAGGGGTGTTTGGTTTAAGCAACAGAAAAGTAAAAGACAAGCAAAGTAAATAGGGTAACTGAGGAGTAGCAAGTGGCCCAATCCTTTCACAAGGATAAGCCTAGGAACTAAACTTATAAAAGCTAAAGCGTTCTCGAGAACACACGGGAGAGATAGCCAAGTTACTTTCACCATACTCCGCCAAGTAATATGTATTGGGTTGATAAGTGTTGGTGGGTGGATCAATGCTAGTACACCTTCTAGACTAAGATAAGTGTACTCTTATGATTACACACCTTGCAAGCATCCACAAATACAAGGTAGTAATTAAGGCATAAGCCTAACCACAGCATTACGATCAAGGATCCATAACTCCCTTATGCAAAAGTGTGTGAACTGGGGTTCAGGTTTCTGTCACTCCGCCAACCCACCATAAGCATCCTTTGTGCACAATGTATTCCTCTAGGCCCATGAAAGGTGAAGTGTTAAGTGTTCGACTCACATAACACCACTAGAGAAATAACAACACAACTTAAGTATCAAACAACACATAACACTTCAACATCATATGACTACTAACAACTAGACTTATCCCAAGTTCTCAAGAACTAAAGTAACTACTCACAAGACATAAAAGAGATCATGATCAGAGGTGATAGATGGGTGGAAAAAAATCTGGACACAATGATATTTCTCCAAAAAAACTCAATAGCATTCACCACAAAGTAGTAATCAACACCAACAGAGTAGAGAGGATAGATAGTACGGATTACAACACAAGTTGCAATTGTGAGATGAGATGGGATGGTGATGGAGATGGTGTTGATGTTGGGGATGATGTTGATGATGATCTCGATGATGCCCGTGACGATGATGATGGCGACGATCTCCCCTTCCGGGAGGTGATCTCCCCGGCGAAATCTGCCCGCCGGAGATGGCTTTACCCTCTGTAGGTTTCCGCCCCGTGGCGGCGAGGAAACACGAAAACTCTTCTTTTTTAAGGTTTTCACCCCAGGGGGGTCTTATAGGAGAGAGGGGGCACCGAGGGGGGTCACCAGGCATCCAGGAGGGTGCCTGGCGCGGCCAGGAGGGGGCCGCGCCAGGCACCCTTCTGTTTGCCTGGTGGGTCCCCTCACCTCCATCCTCGATGATCCCTAGTCAATCTTCATAATAACTTTCCCCGTAAATTTTCATCGTATTTGGACTTGATCTGATTAATCAACTTGGTGTCCACTTTTCACCGCTGAATTCTGGTTCTGCTGCTTCGGCACTGGAAAGTTGTAAACTGTGTAAAACAAGCCAAAACAACATAAGAACAATACTTTAAAGTGGAATATATCAATGAATAGGATGAAATTACAATATAAAATAGTGATGCATTTTGGACGTATCACACGGCCAACAGAGCACCCCGCCGACGCTGGATCCGCGGCCCCTCGACCTCCTGCTGCCCGCGCCCTTCCTCCAAGCCACCGGCGCCGCCGCCGCTGCGGTACGGGATCGGGAGGAGCCGAGCCGGCCTTCCCTCATCGTCTGGGTCCGGCCCAGCAGCCCCAAAGGCCCAGCCCGAGACCTCCAGGCCGCCAGCCTCCTCGGCCAGATGGGCCGGCCCAACGTGAGGCCCCGCCCTCTTTTTTTTTCCTTCGCCTGTTTTTTTTCCTTTTTTTCATTTTTGCTAAGTCCTTAACAAATTTACTGCTGGTACTGTTTTGCGGCGATATTTGCGAGTAAACCGTAGCCCGGATGCATGTGCGCCCAAAAGGAAAATTGTTTAGAATTGTGTGTACTTCAATTCATCTTTTGTGAGCATTTTGATTTGAGGCCATCTTGATGTTGTTAATCACTGTTGAAGTGGGCATCAGACTGTTAAGTGCTACTAATTTCTGTTATGTGATGCTGCTGTTATTTTATTGCAAGTTTGATTGATGATTGTGACACATCCATGAGGCCTATTGCATAGATTCTTGTTGCATACTGTTAAGCATCATGTCTACTTCCATTATATGTACTGCATTGTCATGTTTGCATTCCTGGTCATAGTTATTTTTTAGCTCCAAAGTTTCTATGCCATTGTTTTTGACAGCCACCTCTGTTTTTCACAAAGTCTGTAACTTTCCGATGCCATGTTGCATGCTTAATATCTTTTCATCTGCTATGCCTCTCTCCTTGATTCATGTTTGTACCTGATCACCATAATGTCTACTTCATGCCCATCTATTTCTATGTCATGTTGCTGCACTTTTGCATATAGCTTTACCCCTCTTTATACAACATGAAAATAACAGTTTCTCCCATGTTTTTCCTGATTTTCACGAAGTCCTAGACCAGTAATGTTTTATTGCATTTTGCATGGGGTATAACTAGTTGTTCATGATGCCTATTTGCATGATTCCTTTTGCCATGCCTTCCTTGTCATGTCTACTGCATTTACATTTCATTTTAAGCATGTTTGCATTCATTATCCTGTTTACGCATTGTTCTAAAGTGTGCTCCCTGATGTTAACCGCATGTGTGCATAACTTGTTTTGCTTGTATCTTTTTAACCGCAACTCCGTTTGGAGTGTTCTTTACATGTAACTTGATTAGTTTTTCATGTACTTTGTCTTTATACTATTGTTTGTTGTTGTTAACCAACCTAAAATATGGTTTAGGTCAGAACAGTACCGAATCCTTTAATTGTCGTGGGGGTACTTAGTGTTATGCCATGTTTAGGTTGTGCCTCACTTAAATTGACTAGCATAGATAGTTTCCTTTATTCTTCACCTCTTGCCATGTTTGTGTGCTATGCCATGCTTCAGTGATATTCCATGTTAATAACCTTTTCTCACCTTGTGTAGCTAAACAACGTGAACCTTTCTAAATGTGCGGTATCGTCGTGTGCGACGAGTACTCCACTTAACCAGTTAGTAACCGCTCTCGACGGTAGGTGCGTTGTCTCGTGTTGCCTTCTTGTTGATGCTTGCTCGTGTTTGCTTCATAGTAATAGATGCTTGCTCGTTGATTGCTTTCCAGTGTTTATCGTCTTGTGTGCTTCCGCGGGTACCTTCGTAGACGATGCGAGCTTGCGATCAACTAAACCTTCGGAACCCGACTTATCAACAGGCAAGGACTATACATTACTTATGATCCATTCTATTTCAACCAGCGGTTTGCATGCTAGTCTAGGATAGGTTCGATGTTTGATCCTACCACATGTTTACAACCTCTTTCGAAACGATACATCCATGTCCCCTCCCCGCAAACCTTGTACTGCTATGTTACTATTGCTCGTTGCTCAGCCCCTGCTTAGTATGCATGCTTAGGATGATACGATGTTACCCCCTGTTACTCCTTGGTTTGGGATATCACATTATTATATTATTGTTGTTGATGATATGATTATTATAATGTTGACTATATTCGACGAAGGATGGAAGGTCTAGGCTATCCCGCCCCAACGCTTTGTTCAATTCGAGTCACCTAGGATCCGAGTTCCGTGTATTGGTTCTAAGACTGAGCGTGCCTAACCGCGTGTGGGATTTTATGGGGTCTCCTTTTCTTACCTACCTAGCTTCAAACATTTCTAGTGGTGGCCCAAGCTGATTTACCATTTGAAACCATGCATATATATCTGTCGGGTCGCTCCTAGCAGATATCCTTTAAAACAACCCGGACCAGTGAGGACATGGTTTCCTTGTTGGTCCAACCTGTCCGTCTGAGGACCCGTCCTCATGTGATAATTACCGGCAATCCAAACCTGTGACAGACGGTAGAGACCAGATCGAGAGAGCGGACGACTCCTGAGCTGGATGTCGACTCACCGGGGGCCACCCGGATTTGTTCGTTGTTAGCTAGAGGGACCTATCGTTTCAGATCTCTTGGAACTAAATCATAAAATGGTTGCCTGTGATGGGTAGCAACTGAGAGAGATGGGCGTGCGTGCGGAGCCTTGTAATGGGCAGTTGGTACACCCCTGCAGGGTTAAATCTTTTCGAGAAGCCGTGTCCACGGTTATGGACGACTTGAGACCTACTCCTTGTTCATAGACAACAATAACTGAGATAATCTTAATGAACTTGATCAACGTGTGTGTGCCTTGACTGCTTCTTCTTCGTCGGGATGCGAAGAGGTGGACAAGGATAGGATAGGTGTTATACTTGCGTAAGTAGGTGGATAGCAGACTTGTTGAAGGCGACTCCTCATCAAATGCTTGGCTCCTTACCTTACTCTCTAGATCGTTGGCCACTTCATAAATGCTAGTGCGGCAGCAACCTCACCACTTACCCCATCCTTACCGTAAACTACTAATTGTCCTAGAATGACGAGTGATGAAGTCCTTGCTGGGTCAGTTGACCACTACCGTTGGATGCTGAGTACTTCTATACTCATGATACTACCCCCAAACTCTTTTCAGGGTTCTTGATCGACAACAGGTATGGTGATCGACGTTTCACGTGAAGACTCGACGACGACTAGTTAGGCGGAACCCGGCGGATGGCCTGGTCCCGTGTGGTTATGGGATCGATGTTTTTCTCTTTTCCACTTGGCATTTGATTGTAGTCTGTACTCAGACATGTATCTTCCGTTGTTGTATTGTATTAAGGCAGTTGTATGCCGATTGTATGAGATGTTGTATCCTTGTAGCTGTAATGTTGTGATATCATGTTGGAAATCCAGGGCATATGGCATTGTCATATGTCGGGGTGGGACCGTATGTGCTTCATCCCCGGATCTGGATGGAAACATCTAGATCTGGAACAGTATCGCATATCGGGCCTTACAACTTGGTATCAGAGCCTTACCGACCGTAGGATCCCTTCTCTGGCCGAAGTCGAGTCTAGACAAAAACTATTTTGTAGTTACTAAGATAGTTATCGGAGAGTAGGATTCTTTTTCTTCCTTACCCCTACTCTGGTTAGGACAAGTGTCGTAAGTGTTTTAACTCTCGCCTTACCCCCTTCAAACTTTAGGATCTCGAGTAAGTGGAGTTTCGGAATAGTTACAATGCCTTGCTTGCAGCATATTGCCTCGATTCCAATCTCAGGTTGGGAAATCCTGTAGTACCTTTAATTTTCTCCGACTCCGGATAACATCTTGGTCGTCTGTTGACCCCATTCCTCTTGCCTGGTATCCTCACTATTTGAGTGAGAATGCTTCCCTTGATCGTCGCTTTCAACTATCGTTCTTCCTCTTGATCTCCCGATGGTTTCGTTTTCCGACGTTGCCGTCTCTCTGCGGAAATTTATCTCGACGGAAGCTCGACGTCGACATGGAGCAGAGTCCCTTGTTGGTGGTGTTGAAGATTGTCGACTCTCTTTTCTCTCCCCCTCTCCCCCCGGATCATCCTGGATCTCGGGACGAGATTCCTTGTTGGTGGTGTTGTATTGTAACAGCCCAGATTTCACAAATTTTTTAATTTTTTTTGTTTTCGGTGTGAATTGTTTGATTGTGTGATTTGGTTGCGGTGTTTGCATCCTCGATTTATCGATCAACGATTATTCCCCCCCTTTTATCTCATACCGGACGGAGACTGACCCTTGCCACCCTGACACTCGACATTTGCGACACCGGTTTTCACCCGAGCACCGTCGCAACCGGCATAAGACCAACCGAAGCCAACGGAACGAAAACCCCGTTTAATAAGTAAATGGGATATTTTTACAGCGCGCCGGAAAGTGTTCTCGGAATGGTTCCAACGCGAGGTGAACGCCGCTGGCTCGACGCGCTGATCGCGTAGTTCGAAGTTTTCCCCGAATCAGAGGTTCTGCGGACCCCCGGTGATCAGAAACGTAAACACCGCGTGCGCGAGAGAAAAACCGGGGATGTTTTTGCAAACTGCCAACCACCTGGGCTATATAAAGACCACCATTCTCCCACCCCTTTCTAGGGTTTCCCCTAAGCAAAATTTGCAGCCACACCCCCAGCCTTGCTCAAATTTTCGCAACCTAGCCCATCAGATCTGAAAAATCAGCCCCAGGCACTCTGGACCGTCAGATCAGGCGATCCGAAGGCCCAGAGGCTGCCACGTCAGTGCCCTGGTCCTCCCAACCTCCTCTCTCCTCCCGTCTCCTCCATGCCGCAACACCCCGCCGCCTCCACGCCGCCAAGCCACGCCACCAGCCGCCGCGCCCCTCATCTCCCCGCGTTGTGCCCCTCCTTCCCTCTCCTCCCTGGTCTCCTCTCCCTCTCACCTCTTTGCGCCGCTTGCAGGTCGCCGCCGCGCCGCGCCATGGCCAGTGGCTGGCCGGGAGCCTAGCTGCGCCGCCCCGCCACGCCTCGTCACCACGGCCACCGGAGCACCCCGCCGACGCCGGATCCGCGGCCCCTCGACCTCCTGCTGCCCGCGCCCTTCCTCCAAGCCACCGGCGCCGCCGCCCTTCGCCGGCTCGGCCAACCGCCGCCGCTGCGCCACGGGATCGGGAGGAGCCGAGCCGGCCTTCCCTCGCCGCTTGAGTCCGGCCCAGCAGCCCCAGAGGCCCAGCCCGAGACCTCCAGGCCGCCAGCCTCCTCGGCCAGATGGGCCGGCCCAACGTGAGGCCCCGCCCTCTTTTTTTCATTCACCTGTTTTTTTTCCTTTTTTTCATTTTTGCTAAGTCCGTAACAAATTTACTGCTGGTAATGTTTTGCGGCGATATTTGCGAGTAAACCGTAGCCCGGATGCATGTGCGCCCAAAAGGAAAATTGTTTAGAATTGTGTGTACTTCAATTCATATGTTGTGAGCATTTTGATTTGAGGCCATCTTGATGTTGTTAATCACTGTTGAAGTGGGCATCAGACTGTTAACTGCTACTAATTTCTGTTATGTGATGCTGCTGTTATTTTATTGCAAGTTTGATTGATGATTGTAACACATCCATGAGGCCTATTGCATAGATTCTTGTTGCATACTGTTAAGCATCATGTCTACTTCCATTATATGTATTGCATTGTCATGTTTGCATTCCTAGTCATAGTTATTTTTAGCTCCAAAGTTGCTATGCCACTATTTTTGACAGCCACCTCTGTTTTTCACTAAGTCTGTAACTTTCCGATGCCATGTTGCATGCTTAATATCTTTTGATCTGCTATGCCTATGACCTTGATTCTTGTTTGTACCTGATCACCATCATGTCTACTTCATGCCCATCTATTGCTATGTCATCTTGCTGAAGTTTTTAATATAGCTTTACCCCTCTATACAACATGAAAATAACAGTTTCTGCCATGTTTTTCCTGACTTTCACTAAGTCCTAGACCAGTAATGTTTTATTGCATTTTTCATGGGCTATAACTAGTTGTTCATGATGCCTATTTGCATGATTCCTTTGACATGCCTTCCTTGTCATGTCTACTGCATTTACATGTCATTTGTAAGCATGTTTGCATTCATTATCCTGTTTATGCATTGCTCTAAAGTGTGCTCCCTGATGTTAACCGCATGTGTGCATAACTTCTTTTGCTTGTATCTTTTTAACCATAACTCCGTTTGGAGTGTTCTTTACATGTAACTTGATTAGTTTTCATGTACTTTGTGTTTATGCTATTGTTTGTTGTTGTTAACCAACCTAAAATATGGTTTAGGGCAAAACAATACCAAATCCTTTAATTGTTGTGGGGTACTTAGTGTTATGCCATGTTTAGGTTGTGCCTCACTTAAATTGACTAGCATAGATAGTTTCCTTTATGCTTCACCTCTTGCCATGTTTGTGTGCTATGCCATGCTTGAGTGATATGAAATGTTAATAAACTTTTCTCACCTTGTGTAGCTAAACAACTTGCACCTTTCTAAATGTCAGGTATTGTCGTGTGTGACGAGTACTCCACTTAACCTGTTAGTAACCGCTCTCGACGGTAGGTGCGCTGTCTCGTGTTGCCTTCTTGTTGATGCTTGCTCGTGTTTGCTTCGTGGTAATAGATTCTTGCTCGTTGATTGCTTTCCAGTGTTTATCGTCTTGCGTGCTTCCGCGGGTACCTTCGGAGACGATGCGAGCTTGCGATCAACTACACCTTCGAAACCCGACTTATCAACAGGCAAGGACTATACATTAGTTATGATCCATTCTATTTCAACCAGCGGTTTGCATGCTAGTCTAGGATAGGTTCGATGTTTGATCCTACCACATTTTTACAGCCTCTTTCAAACCGATACAGCCATGTCCCCTCCCAACAAACCTTGTACTGCTATGTTACTATTGCTCGTTGCTCAGCCCGTGCTTAGTATGCATGCTTAGGATGCTACGATGTTACCCCCTGTTACCCCTTGGTTTGGGCTATCACATTATTATATTATTGTTATTGATGATATGATTATTATAATGTTGACTATATTCGACGAAGGATGGAAGGTCTAGGCTATCCCGCCCCGACGCTTTGTTCCATTCGAGTCACCTAGGATCCGAGTTTCGGGTATTGGTTCTAAGACTGAGCGTGCCTAACCGCGTGTGGGATTTTATGGGGTCCCCTTTTCTTACCTACCTAGCTTCAAACATTTCTAGTGGTGGCCCAAGCTGATTTACCATTTGAAACCATGCATATATATCTGTCGGTCGCTCCTAGCAGATATCCTTTAAAACAACCCAGACCAGTGAGGACATGGTTTCCTTGTTGGTCCAACCTGTCCGGCTGAGGACCCGGCCTCATGTGAGAATTACCGGCAATCCGAACCTGCGACAAACAGTAGAGACCAGATCGAGAGAGCGGCCGGCTCCTGAGCTGGATGTCGACTCACCGGGGGCCACCCGGATTTGTTCGTTGTTAGCTAGAGGGACCTCTTGTTTCGAATCTCTTGGAACTAAATCATAATATGGTTGCTTGTGATGGGTAGCAACTAAGAGAGATGGGCGTGCGTGCGGAGCCTTGTAATGGGAAGTTAGTACACCCCTGCAGGGTTAAATCTTTTCGAGAAGCCGTGTCCACGATTATGGAAGACTTGAGACCTACTCCTTGTTCATAGACAACAACAACTGAGATAATCTTAATGAACTTGATCAACGTGTGTGTGACTTGACTGCTTCTTCTTCGTTGGGATGCGAAGAGGAGGACAAGGATAGGATAGGTGTTATGCTTGCGTAAGTAGGTGGATAGCAGACTTGTTGGAGGCGATTCCTCAACGAATGCTTGGGTAGCCACTTCATAAATGCTAGTGCGGCAGCAACCTCACCACTTACCCCATCCTCACCGTAAACTACTAGTTGTCCTAGAATGACGAGTGATGAAGTCCTTGCTGGGTCAGTTGACCACTACAGTTGGATGCTGAGTACTTCTGTACTCATGATACTACCCCCAAACTCTTTTCAGGGTTCTTGATCGACAACAGGTCCGGTGATCGACCTTTCACGTGAAGACTCAACGACGACTAGTTAGGCGGATCCCGACGGAGGGCCTGGCCCTGTGTGGTTATGGGATCGATGTTTTTCTATTTGACACTTGGCATTTGATTGTAGTCTGTACTCAGACATGTATCTTCCGCTGTTGTATTGTATTAAGGCAGTTGTATGCCGATTGTATGAGATGTTGTATCCTTCTAGCTGTAATGTTGTGATATCATGTTGGAAATCCGGGGCATATGGCATTGTCATATGTCGCGTTGGGACAGATATGTGCTTCGTCCCCGGATCTGGATGGAAACATCTAGATCTGGAACAGCAGCGCATATCGGGCCTTACATTCTCCCCCTCGTTCCTCCCTTTCTCCTGGTTCAGAACCGCCACTTTTGTCGCCGTGGGTGCCGCTGTCGACGCGGCCAACGTGCTCCCTGAGCCACGGGATCATGTCCACGAGCTCCACATCGCCCCTCCATGCCGATTCCACCATCAAGCCGAGGTCGGGACGCCCCCAGTCGTCGCCTTCTTCATCCTTTCCCTGTCGGGATCGCCCACGGCCGCCGCGTCGATCCCCCCACTCCGACCACCCCGAGCCCTCCTCTGCACCCACTGCGAGTCCCTCCTCCGGCTTGCCCCTTCCTCCCCGTCGATTCATTCGCCGTGGCCGCCGTGACCATATTCGGGTCGCCGCCGTCCTCCACGGCTGGGCCGCACCTTGGCCCGCGCTCACCGCCTGCTGGCCGCGCCCGGGCCACGCCAACAGCTCCTCCTGTCTGCGGCCACCATGACCGTGTGGTCACTGGATCCCCCTCCCTCGCTCGCCGTTGTGCTTGGCCCCGACCAACCATGGCCGCGCGCTCGCGCTCCCTTCCGCTGGCCCGTACCTCGCCTCCCCTGGCGGCGGAGGCCACACCCCAGACGCGCTGGCCTCCGCCCACCGTAGCCCACACCCCCTCCCGACGCGCCTCCTATGCCTCACCGGAGTTGGCCACGAGTACCTCCCATGTCCCTGCGCTCGCCGCCTCACGGGCTGGGTTAACCTCCCCTGCCTCTGACAAATGGGCCAGACAGATTAGCTTAGGGGCTAAACCCCAATTAACCAACCATGCCCCCTGTTAATTAAACTTGAGATTTAGAACTAATAAAAAATGATTAGATTAATTCCTTAGTATGACAAGTGGGGCTAGCCCTTTAGTTAACTCACTAGATTAGTTATATTGTTTTAATTAACTCTCTCTCTATGACATGTAGGCCCCACTGTCAGTTTATTGAAAAAAAACTAACAGTGTATGCCATGTGGGCCCTGGTTCTATTTTAATTTAATAAAATGAAATATTAATACTGCGAGGCTGAACAGTGGGACCGATTGGTCAGGTTTACCTGGTAACAGAACTATTCTTGATAATGTTGAATTGTTTAATAAAATAAATCTAGTAAATGATTAAATGTGAATAAAACTTTGAAATTTAATACTCCCTCCGATCCAAATTAATTGACGCACACTTAGTACAACCGTGTACTAGAGTTGTACTAAGTGTGTGTCAATTAATATGGATCGGAGGGAGTATCTTTTAAACCGTAGCGCTATGGAAAAACTTTAGACATGAAAGTTTCTCAGAAAAATGCAACCGTTCCGAATACGCTACCCGCATACCCACCACCCCTCTAACATACCAAACCCGAGACTTTCCCCTCCGGATCATTTGTCTGGTAATTACCCACTACCGGTAAAACTTTCCGGATGGAAATGTTCTGAACATAAAAGTTGTTCGGAATGCATCAACGATCACGGATACACTATCCACATGTCTGTCAAATATTCACGACACTACAGACAAGGAACCTTCCCCCTCCAGCCCGTCTGTCGATAACCACCCGGAGCCGGTATTTCATCCCCGGATGACTTCCCGCTCCGAACATAACACTTTGTAACGCGTTAGAACACCATTAACATTGTGTTTTCCATGTCTTATATTTGTATTGCTATTATTTTCGTGTATTTATTGTTTCTCCCCCATCTTATTGTCCGATAGACCCGGTGATGTCACGAGAGTTTACTTCTCGCCCCTCGTTGGTTACCCAAAGTGGAAGGTTGAGATGTAGCATAGCAGCAAATTTCCCTTAGCGAAGATGCTAAGGTTTGAGTATCGAACCAGTAGGACTCCAAGATCGACAAGTAGGTGGTAAAGTGAACAATGGCGCCGTTCACAATCGAGGTTGCTAACTTCACCTGGACCTGCACACACAGCAAATAACTTTGCTCCCAACGAGTACCGAGGAGTTGTCAATTCCTCCGGCCTTTTTGTCTACAAAGGATCAAACGCACGGGATAATAATGATAGTGATAGCAACGAAAAAGTAAATAAAACAATAAGTTGATAGCGGGTGTAAACAGTATTGGAAATATGAACCGGGATCCCATGATGTTCACTAGTGATGTCTCTCTCCCAAAAGACGATAAAATAGCCATGCGAGGTAAACAAATTACAGCTGGGCAATTGACAGGATTATGTGCGCAAACCAATGCTAACTTTGCTATAAAGAAAGGAAGAGGCTCAAAAGCTTGGGCGTTACGCCAAATCAAGTAGACCGAAATCCATCTGCATCTACCTACTAATCATCCACCTTGAGATATCTATCCAGAACATCTCGCTGGTATTAAGTTGCGAAACCCACCCAAAGTGTAAATTCAAATCAACAGACAACTGCATTAAAGAACTTTGCGTAAAGTAAACAATCCTTGCACCCACAAGTACACGCACCGTTGTTTTCTCCCATGTGGCAACATCACATCCCCTAGACTCATGTTTCTGTCACTCAAGCTAGTCATCAGGGGGCATGAACCCACAATCATGCATAACACTCCCTCTTGGAGTCACTACCTACTACTTGGCCAAAGCAATAAACAGCAACAGAGAACATGCAAGAATTACTCAAGAACATAAATATGAAAGAGGAGAATCAAATATATTACTCAAACACAATCTGAACATAATCTCATAATCCATCGGATCCCAGCAAACTCAGCATAGCAACAGAAGAAAGAATACATATGTGCCTCGATCATGTAGGGCAGCTCACGAGGTCTAAACCATGAAGAACAAAGAGGGGAGGAGAACATCACATAGCTACTGATCATAGACCCATGGTCCAAGGTGGACTACTCACGGTTCATCCGGGAAGCATCCATGGTGGTGGAGAAGCTCCCGGAGGTGGTGCCTCCCTCCGGCAGGGTGCCGGGAAGAGGTCTCCTGGTGCTCCCGATCTTGGAAGCGCGGCGGCGGCGGAACAGAGGAGGGATCGCGAAAAAGGGTTCCCCTCTCGGGGGTTTTGCGTTACGGAGAATATATGGGCGAAGGGGGGGGGGGCGAGCCAGGGGGGCCACCAGGGGTCCAGGCTCCCCCCTGTGCGACCCCACCCTAGGGCGTGCCTGGGGCCCTGGTGGGTCCCCTCTGCCCCCCCCTCGGTGATTCCCGAAGTTTCCGAAGCGCTGATTTTTTATTGGATTTTTCCCGAATTTTTGGAGCACTTTTAATATGGGGGAAACCTGAAATAGAAAAACAACAGGAAATAGGAACTGGCACTGGGGTGCACTGAGTTAGTAAGTTAGTCCAAATATGATCAAAAGTGTATAATTGTTCATCAATAACATAGCAATATCGCACAAAAGAGGCATGGAGCAAGCAAAAATTATAGATACGTTTTGGACGTATCAACATCCCCAAGCTTAATTCCTGCTCGTCCTCGAGTAGTTAATGATAAAAAGCATAATTTATGTGGTGACATTCTACCAACCATGTAAGAAATTTTAAGTAAAGCAATCAAGGCATGTAATCCAATTCAAGTCATAAAAGGCAAGAGGCTATATTTAGCATTGAAACAAGTAACATAAGAACATAAAGGTGCAAGAGTTCTCGCTGTCCGTGAATCGAATGTCTCCAAATGGTGTTTGCGTGCAAGAAAGGGGATAGGGATATACGAGAAAAAGGTATTTTTGTGTTGAGAATTCAATCTACTAAAGTTTCACACTTGGTCTTCTTTGGAATCTTATCTTGACTCATCCCCGGACCACTAGCCAGGTACAAGTCAAAATGATCCACTCCTTTTCGATATTTTGAGCACTCATGCAATGGATGAGCGTAAGCAAGAAAGTTGACACTTAGGATGGCAAAGAAAGAATATGGTGGAGGAGGAAGACAAAAAGGGTGTGAAAGGCTCACATCAATGAGGACAATCATAGGAGAGAGAAAGCCAAATGATAGATATGATGTGAGGAGGAGGGATTTCCATGCAACGGATGCACATGTGAGCTAAGGTAAGCTCTCCAATGGAACTAGTGGGGGTGCATCCAACTTGCTTGCTCAAGAAGACCTAGAGCTCATTTGAGGAGGCTCATCATTGGAATATACAAGCCAAGTTCTATAGTGTGAAGGTCCCCACATAACTATATGCATGAATGATAATCTCTATGGAGTACAAGATATAAGAGGGAGTACGAGTGTGGATCTCTCAAAAGGAATAGTAGTGTGCCCCCTTCTCTCTTTTTTTCTCTCTATTTTTTTCTATTTTTTGTATTTTTTTGTCGCCTCAATGGCTCTTTCTATTTCTCTCATTTGTCCTCTTTGGGATCTTTTGATTTGTCCTCTTTGGGATCTTTTCCTCACTTTAGGGGAAACACTCTATATATTACAAGAAGTATATAAGATCTTTCACACTTTAAAAAAGTACTCAAATAAAGAAAATGAAACTATCATGATGTATGCAAATGTATGCCTCTACCAGTGTAGCAGGATATGCAATGATACTAGCGCATCATGTAGCAATGATTAGGGCAAGGACCAACTAGCATGCGGCTCATCGATCAAGCAAGTAGCATGTATGACATGAAGATCAAGTCATGAGAAGATGGATGTTGCATGAAATATATCTCGGGAAGGCTATGGAAATTGATAGGTAGGTATGGTGGCTGTTTTGAGGAAGGATATAAGGAGGTTTATGATGACAGAGCGTATCGTGCCAAGGATTTGGATGTACCGGCGAAGGTGGACGCCAACTCTCGGAGTGAGAAGGAGGCAATGCACGGCACATGAGAGGCTAGAAAAATATGGGAAGGTGGAAGTGTCAACTTTCGAATACTCACATTAGTCCGAAGAACTCATGCACTTCTTATCGGTAACTCTCAATCTAATAAGGAGGTTCACAAAGAGACAAGTACCCCGAGGAGGAGTGTATGGGGGTTTGATTATCCTTGCGCATCCTCGACTCATGGTACGTGAGTGTACTCTAATATTCGATCCCTCCAAAGAGTAGTGATCCATCTAGTAGCTAAAGTTCTCAACTAATTTTGTAAGTTTTGAAAATAAACACGGATTGCCCAAAATATGACATCTATCACTAATAGGCTAAAGCTCTTGACACCAAAAGTCCAAACATTACTCAAAGCAATACCTCAAAACTATTGCAAGTTACTACTACAACTGAATAGCAACCTCAATTACCTACTTTAAGTCAGGACACACAACTCAGTGCAACAGGCAAACTCTCTAAACAAGATAAACATGAAAACTCAAGAGAGTTCCAGCAACAAACTAAACAAAAGCTCTTAAAAAGATAAGCATGAAAACTAAGAGCTAAACATGACAGTAGCTATGAAAAATATAAAGAACACTCACAATAAAGATATAGGCATGAAAAATCCTATGATGTGTTCTAGGTTTTGAAAGTGGAGCGTGTTTCTCTCCCACACAAAGAAAGCTGGGTTCTAACTTTTTATGAACAGCAAGCAAAGCTAAAGAAAACTAAAAATAAAAACTAAGAGCGAGACGCTCCAAGCATAGCACATAACGCATGAAGTGATAAAAATATAGTGAAAAGAGAGACGAACTGATAATTGTTGATGGAGAAGGGGATGCACGGGGGCATCCCCAAGCTTATACTCTTGAGTCTCCTTGAATATTTATTGGGGATGCATGGGGGCATCCACAAGCTTGAGCGTTTGACACTCCTGAATCTTCTTTCATCATCTTCCCTCGCACACTTGAAAACTCCCTTCATACATAACTCATCATAGTCTGATTAGCGAGGTTAGTACCCATAATTTTTTTTTCTCTACTGGAAATAAGGATAATCTTGAAGAGCTACTGTTTCTCAAGATTGCCAAAATGTTTTTGCAAAGAAAAAGCAAGCTTAAGGTTTGCAAAAAGAAGAAAAGGCAAAACAGGACAAAATCTGTGAAAAACAGACCAGCAGGTAGTAAAGAACTTTTTAGGGATACTTCCGCAACTCAAATAAAAAAACTCAGAACATACGAAAGTTCCGTAATTGTATAGATCACGCTGTGTAAAAATTTCAGCTCAAAAAGATGAACTGGGATTTTCTGTGATTTTTCTAGTCACGGGGACAGAATCTGTTTTCTGGACAACATGTCACAACTTTCACTTCCCTTGTCATATGAGGCTATAAATGGCACAAAGCTTGAAAAGTAAAGATACAATGATATTGCTACAGTAGTAAAAATCATCAAGACCACTAAAAACAGAAGAAAAACAAAAATGAAATCCTAAATTCGTTGCGGGATGCCTCCCGAAAGCGCTTCTTTAAATCCATTAGCTAGGCATAATGCAAATAGATCAAGTATTTTCAAGAAAATAACTAGCCCGTGTGACGGACTCAAAAGGCAACTTAATATTTTTCCTAGGGAAGTGTTCCATCCCTTTCTTGAGAGGGAATTGGAATTTTATAATCCCTTCTTTCATATCAATAATAGCACCCACGATACGAAGAAAAGGACGTCCCAAAATAATTGGACAAGAAGGTTCACATTCAATGTCCATAATAGTAAAATCAACGGGAACGTAATTGTCATTGACAATGATAAGAACATCATCAATCTTCCCCAAAGGTTTCTTTACGGAAGAATCGACAAGACGAACACCAAAAGAAGAAGGATCAAAAGGTTTTAATTCAAATATATCATACATTCTTTTGGGCATAACAGATGTACTAGCTCCTACATCACATAAAGCATAGCAAGAAAAGTTATTCAACTTAATTTTAATCATAGGATCCCCACCATCTTCTAGCTTTCTGGGTATGGAGGCTTATACCCTAAGCTTCTCCTCCCTAGCTTTAATGAGAGCATTAGTGATATGCTCCGTTAAGGCAAGATTAAGTGTGCTAGTGTGGGGGTCTCTAGACATCTTGTGAAGGAAACAAATAACTTCAGAGAGGGTGAAATTATCAAAATCAAGGTCACTACTATCAATTAAAGTGGTAGTGGTGTCCTTTAGGCTCACTTGTTTGGTAGCTTCTATAGTCATAGGAATTTCTTCTTCTACGGTTGAGGTCATAGCATCACCATTAATAGGTCCTATGGGAGGGGTGCATTTGGTGCTAAGAGTTTGGATATCCTCAACAACTTGGATTGTAGCAATAGTATGATGTGGAGGAAGGCTCTTAATTCTATCTTCTTCCTCCTTTTCCCTAGCCCATCTCTCTTTAAGTTTAGCCATCATCCTAATGTTTTCATTAATTTTCACTTGAATAGCGTTCATAGGGGTGACCTTCCTCTCCTCGAGTGGAGAAGGTCTAATTTTATGTAATTCTACTTCATGGGATAAATTGTCTACCTTCGACGAGAGATTATCTAATTTGTCTAGCTTTTCCTCTACACTCTTGTTGAATGCTTTTTGGGTAGTGATGAAGTCTTTAAGCATACTCTCTAATTCAGAAGTGGAGTTTTTGGTGCTAGGATAAGTGTTGTTGTTCCCATAGTTGTTGGAGGGGAACGGTCTAGGATTGCTACCAAAATTGCTCCTATAAGCATTGTTATTGAAGTTGTTTCTAGAGATAAAGTTCACATCTACTTGATCTTGAGCAATCAGAGAATTTAAAGGAACATCATGAGGATCAATAGGAGATTGCTTGGTAAGTAGAGACATAATCAAGTAAACTTTTTCATTTAGGGAGGAGGTCTCCTCGACAGAGTTTACCTTCCTACCTGTTGGAGCACGTTCGGTGTGCCATTGGGAATAATTAGCCATCATCTCATCAAGAAGTTTTGTGGCAGCACCAAGTGTAGTTGACATAAAGGTTCCTCCCGCGGCTGAATCTAGCAAGTTCCGCGAGGTAAAGTTCAAGCCTGCAGAAAAAGTTTGGATAATCATCCAAGTAGTCAAACCATGCGCAGGGAAATTCTTAACAAGAGATTTCATGCGTTCCCAAGCTTGGGCAACGTGATCATTATCCAATTGCTTAAAATTCATAATATTACTGCTCAATTGGATAATCTTAGCAGGGGGTAGTACTTGCCAATAAAAGAATCCTTGCACTTATCCCAAGAATCTATGCTATTCCTAGGCAAGGATTGAAACCAGATTTTAGCTCCTCCTCTCAAGGAGAAAGGAAAAAGGTTAAGCTTAACAATATCACCATCTACTTCTTTGTACTTTTGCATATCACAAAGCTCAACACAATTATTTAAGTGCAAAGCAGCATCATCTCCAGCACCGGAGAATTGATCTTTCATAACAAGGTTCAGCAAAGCAGGTTTAATCTCATAAGAAGGTGCTAAAGTGGCAGGTGTAGCAATAGGAGTGCAGATAAAATCATTGTTGTTGTGACTAGTGAAGTCACACAACTTGGTGTTCTCGGAGGAACCCATAGCAGCAGCAAGCAAGATAACTATTTTTTTGATTTTTGATAAAGGACACTAAAGAAAAAATTGAAAGTCAAACTAACAAGACTAAAAAGCAAAGATAAAAGATAGTGTGCAACTCCCCTATCTTGAAGAGTGGAGTCCCCGGCAACAGCGCCAAAAATTGCTTTGATGTCACGAGAGTTTACTTCTCGCCCCTCGTTGGTTACCCAAAGTGGAAGGTTGAGATGTAGCGTAGCAGCAAATTTCCCTTAGCGAAGATGCTAAGGTTTGAGTATCGAACCAGTAGGACTCCAAGATCGACAAGTAGGTGGGAAAGTGAACAATGGCGCCGTTCACAATCGAGGTTGCTAACTTCACCTGGACCTGCACACACAACAAATAACTTTGCTCCCAACGAGTACATAGTAGTTCAATTACTCCGGCCTTGTTGTTTACAAAGAATCACACACACGGGATAATAATGATATTGATAGCAACGGAAAAGTAAATAAAGCAGTAAATTGATAGCGGGTGTAAACAGTATTGGAAATATGGACCGGGGTCCCATGATGTTCACTAGTGATGTCTCTCTCCCAAAAGACGATAAAACAACCATGCGAGGTAAACAAATTACAGCTGGGCAATTGACAGGATTATGCGCGCAAACCAATGCTAATGATGCTATAAATAAAGGAAGAGGCTCAAAAGCATGGGCGGTACGTCAAGACAAGTAGACCGTAACCCATCTGCATCTACCAACTAATCATCCACCTTGAGATATCTATCCAGAACATCTCGCTGGTATTAAGTTGCGAATCCCACCCAAAGTGTAAACTAAAAGCAACGGACAACTGCATTAAAGAACTTTGCGTAAAGTAAACAATCCTTGCACCCGCAAGTATAAGCACCGTTGTTTTCCCCCTTGTGGCAATAGCACATCCCCTAGACTCATGTTTCTGTGTCTCAAGGTAGTCATCAGGGGGCATGAACCCACAATCATGCATAACGCTCCCTCTTGGAGTCACTACCTACTACTTGGCCAAAGGAATAAACAACAACGGAGAACATGCAAGAATTACTCTAGAACATAAATATAAAAGAGGAGAATCAAATATATTACTCAAACACAATATGAACATAATCTCATAATCCATCGGATCCCAGCAAACTCAGCATAGCAACAACAGAAATATTACATATGTGCCTCGATCATGTAGGGCAGCTCACGAGGTCTAATCCATGAAGAACAAAGAGGGGAGGAGAACATCACATAGCTACTGATCATAGTACCATGGTCCAAGGTGTATTACTCACGGTTCATCCGGGAAGCATCCATGGTGGTGGAGAAGCTCCCAGAGGTGGTTCCTCCCTCCGGCAGTGTAAGGCCCGATATGTGGTACTGTTCCAGATCTAGATGTTTCCATCCAGATCCGGGGACGAAGCACATATCGGTCCCACCGCGACATATGACGAAGTCATACTCCCCGGATTTCCAACATGATATCACAACATTACAGATACAAGGATACAACATCTAATACAATCGGCATACAACTGCCGTAAATACAATACATCAACGAAAGATACATGTCTGAGTACAGACTACAGTCAAATGCCTACTGGCAAAGAGAAAAACATCGATCCCCATAACAACACGGGTCCAGGCCCTCCGCCGGGATCCGCCTAACTAGTCGTCGTCGAGTCTCCACGTGAAACGTCGATCACCATACCTGTTGTCGATCAGGAAACCCTGAAAAGAGTTTGGGGGTAGTATAATGAGTACAGGAGTACTCAGCATCCAACTGTAGTGGTCAACTGACGCAGCAAGGACTTCATCACTCGTCATTCTAGGACAACTAGTAGTTTACGGTAAGGATGGGGTAAGTGGTGAGGTTGCTTCCGCACTAGCATTTATGAAGTGGCTAACGATCTAGAGAGTAAGATAAGAAGCCAATCATTCGATGAGGAATCGCCTCCAACAAGTCTGCTATCAACTACTTACGCAAACATAACACCTATCCTATCCTTGTCCTCCTCTTCACAATCCGACGAAGAATAAGCAGTCAAGGCACACACATGTTGATCAAGTTATATTAAGATTATCTCAGCTGTTGTTGTCTATGAACACGAGTAGGTCTCAAGTCGTCCATAACTGTAAGGCCCCCGATGCGGTACTAACTCTGACTAGTCGCTTTCGCGTCCGGTCGGAGTTAGAAGCGCATCAAACGCCACCGGCGCACGACACTCGCACTCGTGTCGCTGCCGGATTCTCAACAACAGGTATATAAGCACAACTCTACAAGACAGAAATACATATAGATAAATAACTAGAGCAGGGCATACAACGCCACTGTCTAGTAATACAACATCATCTAAGTACAACTCATCAATACATCAAGCGGAAGCAAAAGAGGGACCGGGTACGGTTAAGATCCAAATTTCCCTAGAGAGGGCTACACATAAAGATCCACCCACGGGAACGTCTGAACCCAACTATAAGATCCTACTGGTCGAGGTACTCGTACTCGTCGTCGTCCTCCGGGGGCACCTCCACGAAGTAGCGTCCGGTGCTCGGGTCGAGGTAGTATTCCACTGCAGCGGCCGATCAGGCAAAGCGGTAAAGACAGAAAGGTAAACGGGGGTGAGAACATGTCATTACGGAATAACTAACGCTATAGGAAAGGTAAAGACATGGACAGGTTGCAGCCGTACTAGCATATATGGTGGTTATTCGTTCTAACAGAATAGGGATGAGATCCAAGAAGTTACGTTGACAACGTGTCATAAGTCGGCTATCCACCTACTTACACAAGCATAACACAACCTCGCTTCTCCCTCGGTCCCCCTGGACGGAGAAAGACAACCAAGGCACGCACACGGTTTGTCAAGTTTTTATAGCATGATTATAGTTGATGTTATTCTATGAACAGGACGTAGGCTCAAAGTTGTCCATAACCGCAGACACGGCTTTTCGAAAAGATTTACCCTGTAGGGGTGTACCAACTGTCGATTATAGACGTCGCATGTACGCCCGGTTTCCACTTGGCTAGGTAAGCGCCTGAAACTCCGGAACGTCAGAGTCCCTCTAACTAACAACACATATATCCGGGTGGCCCCCGGGGAGTCGACATCCAACCCAAGAGCTGGCCACGCTCTCGGATCGGCCTCTTCCGTATCAACAGGGTTTGGGTTACCGGTGAAGCCTCATATGGGGACCGGGCCCTCGCCGGTCAGTTTTTGGGCCAGCCAAGAAACTATGTCCTCCTGACCCTGGTTTGGTTTGGAAACAACTGGAGATCCAACCAGCACACACACGCTGCAAAGGTAAATCAGCTTGGGCCACCACTAGAATGTATGAAGCTAGGTAGGTAAGACAAGGGGGCCCCATAAAACCCCACACACGATTAGGCACGCTCGATCAAAGAACCAATACCCGGAACTCGGGTCCTAGGTGACTCAAATGGAACAAAGCACCAGACGGGATAGTCCAGGCTTCCACCTTTCGTCGAATATACATTAACATCATTTGACAATAATAAATATCAACCAACTTCTTTTATAGCATGATATCCCAACCATAAATATATAGGGTAAGCAGCAAGTTTTCTATCCATACTAAGCAATGGCTGAGCAGCGGTAACTTAGCAGTACATCGGTTTGCTGGGATGTGGGGATCATGGCGGTATGGGTTTTAAACATGGCATATAAGGTGGATAGGATCAAGCAACAACGTTCTAATACTACAGCTAGGCATGAGCAGAAAGTTATAAAGTAATGACACAGTTTCTCCCCCTTGCCTGGTAAGGTAGTCGAAGCAGCACCCACGGTACCCTCGGGCTCGGTGTCGTACAACTCCACGTAAGTCTCCTCGTCAGTCTCGGGTGCTAACTTAAGGATACCGGCAAGAAAGTACACAAGTAAGCAATGGGTGCAAACACAAGAAAGGATGGCATGTTCAAGTTTTGTCGATATGGTATGACCCTATCTAGTCAAGTTTAAATGGAGGTGATGACGACAAGTCATCAACTTCATATGCATTTATTTACATTGTAATGGCTTCGGTCTAAGCCTCAGACTGGGTGTAAGTAACATGATAACATGGCATGATCATCAAAACAATTGCAAGAAATTAAACAACGTGAAAAATAAACAATGATTCCGGAGACGGAGTAGTGTCGGTGAACTTGACACATGGAAGGTGCAACAACTGTTGGAAATCAGCCACATTACATATGACAATATGTTGGGGCTGACTTGAAGAAAGAAGATTTGAAAATGACATGGAACAAGATTTGCAAAGACTGGATGAACAACATTTTCAAATGCAATGAAGTTGAAAATGCTGCAGGCAGAAAGATCTGAATGCTCCTGGATCAGATGACCACACCTTGATTTCATGAGTTGCACCAAACATCATGAGGACATCACTATTGAAATCCTTGCAGAAAAACACCCCAAGAGCAAATGTGATATGTCCCCCTTTTGAATTTGCAAGGACAGTTGCAAATTCAACTGAAGTTCAGGGGGCTAAGTGCAAATTTACACTACATGCATTTTGAGATAGGCTCCAATGAATAAATCATCATCACCATGCAATTCCTTGGGGAAAAACTACCCAAAATCCATATATGGCATGGGCAGTTTGGATTTTGAACAGACTTGACAAAATCAAAGAATTACAGGGGGAAAATTGCAAAAATGACCAAGCTCCAATTAATAGAAGGGCCAAATGCCAAAATGCACCTCACTATGATGATCAGCAGCTCAAGCTACCCCAAATTCATATATGGTATGCCCTTGTTTGCAAAGATGGACAAATTCAGATTTGAATTTGAATTCAAATTCAAATTTGAATTAACCAGAAAAGAAAATAAAAGAAAAAGGAAAAAGGGGAGGGCTTGGCCACATGGGCCAGCCTCGGGCGCTCGGGGCCCAACTTCACTCCACGGCCCAACTGAACCGAGCCCATCCAGCAGCGCGGGAAAAACAGAAAAAGAAGAAGAAGGCCGAGGCCCACGGTGGACCAGGCCCATGGTCCCTGCGCTCTCCACGGCCCAGGCGACAAGCGCCAGCTTCTCTGAACTTCTCTGAAGAACGAACACCTGCACCTCTGAACCCAGCGCGGCAGCAAACTCCGGCGAGGCTCGCGTGGTGTTCCGATCAAGATCTGGCGACCGCTGCGGTGGAATCCCAAGAGGGAACCTCCCTCTGCACATTGCTCCCCTGAACGGCCTCTGAAGCCACCCCTGCACGACGGCAGCTACTCAAGAACATAGGTGCGGCGACCTGCACATCGAGGTTCAGACGGGGCGCCAACCGCGGCGACTTCCGGCGAGGCTGGTGTCGTGCACAGATCGATGCGAGCCACGCGACGAAGAGCAAACGCTAGAGGGATCATCCAGCTACGACTCCACGCCCCGGATCTGACCACCTGCTACGCGACGGCGACTGCAACTCCAACGAAACTACACGGCGGCGCACTGTTTTCTGACGGCGTTCGACAGAGGAGGCGACGCAGCACGCGATATGGACAAAAGGCGTGGCCTTGGGCGCCAAACGCACGCTCTGCGCGGCCCCAGAGTACGCGCACCGCGGACCCTAACGCGATTCGGCTCAGAGTGCACGCGAATTTCACCGGCGACGAGCTCGGGCGGCCAGAGACACGGCCCCCCTACGAAGGAACTACGCGCGCGAAGAAGAATGGCTCGGGATGGGGTGCAGCTCACCTAGGTGGGGCTGTCGTCGACGTCGAGCGAACGGAAGAGGAGGAAGGGCTCGCCACCGTCATCGAGGAAGAAGACGGCCCGCGGCGGGGATCCACGGCTCGGGAACGTCCTGCTCCTCCAAGAACGCTCCTAAAGGGAAAAACGTGCATACAGGGGTCACCATAACGGCGTGGAACAAGGAATCGATGGAGGGGTCAAGCGGCGGCGGTGAATTTGACTCCGTTCATCTGCGGCCGTGGTGGAGCGAGACGGGAAGGAATTCGGTGTGGCGGCGGCGTCCCGAGGGAAAAACTGGAGGAGCGGAACCCTAGGTTCCCCGGGCGTCTCCAGCGGCCTCATATAGGGAGCTCCCGCTCTCCCTGGCCGGAGGGCTCCACCTCCCGTGGCCGGACGTGCTCGTGAGAGAGGAGGGGGGAGGGGACCTCTGTCCTCGCTGAAAAGACGAAGGGGGAGAGCCGTCGGATGAGGATCGGCTCGGGCGCGAGCCACTTACCCCTTCACGGCCGGGCTCTAGCCCAAGTCGCAGGGAAAGGCCAGACGGGCTGGGCCTCCAACAGAGATGCCGGGGAGAAAAATAAAACGACCATTGCAGGTTCCTTTCCATTTAGAAAAAAAAAATAGAAGGGAAATAGAGTTTTCCAGGATTATTTACAAGGAAACAAAATGCATAAAAATATGCAAAATGATCCTTGTAATATTCCTCAATTTCCGAAAATGGTTTGGGCATTTTTGGCAACAACAAAAGTATGAGCTCATTTTGAATTCAAAATCACTTTGAACTAGAGCTCCTGTTTTTGATGATGGCAAAAATGCTTTGAGGATTTTAAAACCCTTGCAATAGCAATTGAAATGGCTTGGCCAAGTTTGGGGTCAAGAAGAGTAAGCATGCAACAAAGAAAATTCCTTCAACACCCTTCTTGAACCATTTTGGATGCAAAAGAAAACAAACCAAATGGGCTCCAATCTGAATGCAAAATTAAATCATCACATGAAATGACATACACATCCACCATGACAAGTTACAAGTCCAACATAGGAAAGAAAAATACATGGTGTTTGGTAGCTTATTACATGTAGGCTATTACAGCTCTCCCCTACCAACACAGGATCTCGTCCCGAGATCGAAGCATGAAAAAGCTCGGGATACTCAAAACGGAGATGATCTTCACGCTCCCACGTTGCCTCCTTCTCCGAGTGATGTGCCTACTGCACCTTGAGGAACTTGACGGTCTTGTTGCGAGTCTTGCGCTCGGAGGAGTCAAGAACACGGACTGGACGCTCTGAGTAGGAAAGGTCCTCACTCAGCTGGATTTCGCCTAAGTCGACTGCCTGCTCTGGCTTCTTGAAACACTGCTTCAACTGGGACACGTGGAACACATCATGAACCATAGCCAAGCTGTCTTGAAGATCAAGGCAGAACGCGAGAGGTCCCCGAGTCTCGAGGATGCAGAACGTACCAACGAACCTGGGAGCCAACTTGCCTTTGATCCCAAAGCGGTGAGTACCCCGAAGTGGAGACACTTTGAGGTATGCGAAGTCACCCACTTTGAAGTCAACACCACGGTGCCTCTTGTCATAATAGGCCTTCTGCCTAGACTGTGCTGCCTTGAGATGCTCCCTGATGATCCTGACCTTGTCTTCTGCCTCCTGAATCACGTCTGGACCGAACAATTGCCTCTCTCCTGTCTCGGACCAGTTCAACGGTGTCCTGCACTTCCTTCCATACAAGATCTCAAAGGGAGCTGCCTGCAGACTTGCCTGATAGCTGTTGTTGTAGGAAAATTCAGCATACGGCAAACACCCTTCCCACTTCATGCCAAACGAGATCAACCAGGCCCTCAACATGTCCTCGAGAATCTGGTTCACACGCTCGACTTGCCCACTGGTCTGAGGGTGATACGCGGTACTGAAGAGAATCTTTGTACCCAATGCCTCTTGAAAGGCCTTCCAGAAGTTTGATGTGAAGATGCTTCCACGATCAGAACTTATCTGCTTGGGGATGCCGTGCAGCGAAACAATTCTCGCGGTGTACAGCTCTGCCAACTGGCTAGCCGAGACAGTCTCCTTGACAGGAAGAAAATGGGCAACCTTGGACAAGTTATCAATGACAACAAAGATAGCATTGTTGCCTTTCTGAGACCTCGGAAAACCGGTGAAAAAGTCCATCTCTATGTGGTCCCACTTCCACTCCGGAACCTCGAGCGGCTGAAGCAGCCCCGCTGGCTTCTGGTGCTGTGCCTTCACTCTCCTGCACACATCACACTGGGAGACAAAACGGGCAACATCCCGCTTCATACGAGTCCACCAAAAACTCTGCTTGAGGTCCTGATACATCTTGGTGCTACTAGGGTGGATAGACAACTTTGAGTCATGGGCTTCTTTCAAGATGACCTCTCTGAGACCTCCTTCCTTGGGAACAACAACTCGCTCTTCGAACATCACGATGCCGTCATTATGCACTGAAAAGCAACCGTACTTCGGAACTGAGGCGGCAATACCCTGTTTGGTCTTCTGAATCATTGAGCTACCAGACTGGGCTTCACGAATCTTCTCACGGATAGTGGGCTCTACCACAAGGTTGGCCAGATAGCCTGCTGGAACTAGCTCGAGATTGAGTCTTCGAAAGGACTCACACAAGTCAAGGTTGATCTTCTGCACCTGGACACTGTTGCAATCGCCCTAGCGGCTCAACGCATCGGCTATGACATTCGCCTTGCCAGGCGTATACTGAATATCCACGGAGTACTCAGTAATAGTCTCTAGCCATCTCCTTTGCCTCAAGTTCAGGTTAGGCTGCGTGAACAAGTACTTTAAGCTCTTGTGATCGGTGAACACATCAACCTTCCTCCCTAGGAGGAGGTGTCGCCAAGTAACCAACGCATGAATCACAGCAGCCAACTCCAGATCGTGGGTCGGATAATTCCTCTCAGCCTGCTTCAACTGTCTGGAGGTGTAAGCCACAATACTCCTTCCCTGCATCAACACTCCGCCAAGGCCATTCAACGAGGCGTCACAGAAAACTTGAAACGGCTGTGCTCGTCTGGCGGTGTAAGGATCGGAGCTGTGGTCAGCCTTAGCTTCAATTCATCAAAAGCTGCCTGGCAAGCCTGCGACCAAATGTATCTCTTGCCCTTGCACAACAATTCCGTCATCGGCTTTGCTATCTTGGAGAAATTCTCGACAAACTTCCTGCAATAGCTGGCAAGTCCGAGAAAACTCCTCAGCTGCTTGACATTCTTCGGTGCACTCCAATCCTGAATCGCCCGGACTCTGTCTGGGTCAACGGCAATGCCCTCTGAGGAAATGACATGGCCAAGAAAGTTGACCTTATTGAGCCAAAACTCACACTCGGAGAACTTGGCATAAAACTGGTGATCCCTCAACTTCTGCAACACCAATCTGAGATGCTCCTCATGCTCAGCCTCTGACTTGGAAAAGACAAGGATGTCGTCGAGGTAGAGGAGTACGAACACGTCGAGCCATTCTTGGAACAGATAGTTCATGGCCCTCATGAACGTCGGAGGTGCGTTTGAAAAGCCAAACGTCATGACCGTAAACTCGTACAGTCCATAACGAGTGCGGAAGGCTGTCTTGGGAATGTCCTCCTCACGGACACGAATCTGGTGGTACCCCATCTTTAAATCAAGCTTGGAAAACACCTTTGCTCCATGCAACTGTTCAAACAGGTCATTGATGTTGGGCAAAGGGTACTTGTTTTTGATGGTTTTCTTGTTGATGCCACGGTAGTCCTGGACCAACCGGCTAGTACCATCTTTCTTCTTCACAAAAAGGCACGGGGCACCCCAAGGGGAAGTGCTCAGACGAATGAGCCCATCCTTTTCAAGCTTCACAAGCTGCTCCTTCAACTCAATCAGCTCCTCCGGACACATCTTGTAAGGCTGCCGAGATATCGGCTGTGTACCAGGTTCTAGCTCGATCACGAACTCAATAACACGCACGGGTGGAATACCTGGCAACTCCTCTGGGAAGACATCTGGGAACTCTCGAACAACTCTGACCTCCTCGATCAAGGGAGCAACTCCCGCATTCAGAGCGTACAACTGTGTTGATCCTGCTGTCGAGCCACAACTGTACCAAATCTCTGCGCCTGAATCGTGCGTCAGCAACACGGTCTTGGACGGACAATCAATCTTGGCCTTGTACTTGACAAGCCAATCCATGCCCAGAATGACATAAATGTCGGAACGGGTCAAGACTATCGTTGATGCTGAAAAGATAGCACCCTGGATAGAGACCTCCACATCTGGAACAAAAGAAGCGGAGTTTGTCTTGGAACCCGGAGAAACGATAGACAACTGCTGAGGCAAACCCTGCGGGTGTAACTCCGCACGCTCAACGAATGCTCTTGAGACAAAAGAGAGGGAAGCTCCGGAATCAAACAAAACTGTTGCTGGAACTGAGCACACAAGCAACCTACCAAGCACAATCTCAGACGACTACTGGGCATCTGCCAAGGTCACGTTGTTCACACGGAGCGCTCGTGGCTGGGCCCGCACCATCGCGTTCCTCGGTGTAGAGCGAGGTGGGGGCGGAGGCAGTCGGGCAAAACGAGGGTCGGTGCACTGCGGAGACTTGTGCCCCGGCTTGCCACACTTGAAGCACGTGATCTCTGGCCTGGGCTGGCCCTGTGGAGCAGGCGGCCTCGCGGAGGGTGGAGTAGAGCGAGGTGCGTGCTGCACTGGGACGGGAGGGCGAGCAAAAGTGCGGACAACTGCCCCCCTCGGCTGAAACTACTGACGCTGCGGCTGAGGCGGAGGCTCTGCAACCCAGGACTTTGCCTTCTTGTGGACCATCACTGCTGAACTGTACTCTCTCTGCTTCCTCTTCTCTGCGGAACGCTCTGCCTCAGCTGACTCCTGTCTGATAGCCTGGTCAACGAACTCTGAGAACAGGCGTGGCGTGGACAAGGTGAGCGCATACTTGATGTCCGTGGCAAGACCACCGCAGAACCTGGCAATGCGCTTGGCCTCTGTCGAGACCTCCTCTGGAGCGTACCTAGCAGGCCTGACGAAGGCCAGGTTATACTCCTGGACAGACCTGTCCCCCTGCCTCAGAGCTAAGAACTCCTCGCGCTTCCTCTCGATCAGTCCACTGGGAATATGAGCAGCTCTGAAATCCCTCACGAAGTCCTCCCAAGTGATCTCTGCATCGCCCTTGTTGACCTTGTACGTCGAGTACCAACTGCCTGCGGCACCCTGAAGCTGGAAGGAGGCGAAGGTGACGTAGTCGACGGGTCTGACGGTGTTAGCATTGAAGTGCTTCTTGATCTCTGCGATCCAGTCATCCGCCTCCAGCGGGTCTCGAGCCTCGGAGAACCTGGGGGGGGTTGATCGCGAGGAACTGCTGCAGTGTGGTGTACTATGGTCGATCACTCCTCTGGGCAGTCTGGTTCTGCAGCATCTGCAGAATCGCAGCTGTGCCCTGAGCCACTGCGGCTACAGCCTCCCCAAGGATAGGGTTCTCTGGCGGCGGCATGTTCGCTCTTGGCATCCTGTTGACAGGAACACTTATGAGAACATGATCGAAACATGAAGTAACCAGAAGATAAAGCAGTATTGACAACAAAACTTTCTCACGAGGTATGAGAAAGCCGAAGGCTGAAATTCCACCAAGGTTAAACCGGAAGTCGAAAGCTAGGTGCTACTGGAATCCCCAAACCAAGATCATCCGAATCCAAGATAATAATCTGCTAGCGAGCACACAACAATATATACGAGCGGTTGGAAACCTGAACAATGAGACACCTGCCCTGAGCGGCCCGCCATCACGGTCGTCCATAGGGGAAAAGACACCACATCCATATTACCATAGGATGCCCGCCAATCCTATATGGACGTTTCACCTGGGGTACGCCGTAAGCGAGGTAGAGCAGTCAACCCCAAGTGGCGGCTCAGTGGTCTCAAAGACGCCAACACATCTTGTCGCTAGCAAAAAAAATTTATAGAGGAATCGGAGCCTCATGTAAACGAGAACCTAGATTGTTTTGAAAGGGGTTAAGTAGCAGAGGCAAAACATCGTTTCACTTCCTCACTGAAAAAGGGTGGGAGGGTGGGATAAGGAGAAAACAGAATGAGGTCCTACTCTCCGAAATTTTTCCTATATAACTACCAAAATAGTTTCTAGACTCAACTTCGACCAGTAAAGGGTCCTACAGTCAGTCCTGCTCTGATACCAAGTTGTAAGGCCCCCGATGCGGTACTAACTCTGACTAGTAGCTTTCGCGTCCGGTCGGAGTTAGAAGCGCATCAAACGCCACCGGCGCACGACACTCGCACTCGTGTCGCTGCCGGATTCTCAACAACAGGTATATAAGCACAACTCTACAAGATAGAAATACATATAGATAAATAACTAGAGCAGGGCATACAACTCCACTCTCTAGTAATACAACATCATCTGAGTACAACTCATCAATACATCAAGCGGAAGCATAAGAGGGACCGGGTACGGTCAAGATCCAAATTGCCCTAGAGAGGGATACACATAAAGATCCACCCACGGGAACGTCTGAACCCAACTATAAGATCCTACTAGTCGAGGTACTCGTACTCGTCGTCGTCCTCCGGGGGCACCTCCACGAAGTAGCGTCCGGTGCTCGGGTCGAGGTAGTAGTCCACTGCAGCGACCGATCTGGCAAAGCGGTAAAGACAGAAAGGTAAACGGGGGTGAGAACATGTCATTACGGAATAACTAACGCTACAGGAAAGGTAAAGACATGGACAGGTCACAGCCGTACTAGCATATATGGTGGCTATTCGTTCTAACAGAATAGGGATGAGATCCAAGAAGTTACGTTGACAACGTGTCATAAGTCGGCTATCCACCTACTTACGCAAGCATAACACAACCTCGCTTCTCCCTCGGTCCCCCTGGACGGAGAAAGACAACCAAGGCACGCACACGGTTTGTCAAGTTTTTATAGCATGATTATAGTTGATGTTATTCTATGAACAGGACGTAGGCTCAAAGTTGTCCATAACCGCGGACACGACTTTTCGAAAATATTTACCCTGCAGACCAACTTTCGATTATAGACGTCGCATGTACGCCCGGTTTCCACTTGGCTAGGTAAGCGCCTGAAACTCCGGAACGGCAGAGTGCCTCTAACTAACAACACATATATCCGGGTGGCCCCCGGGGAGTCGACATCCAACCCAAGAGCTGGCCACGCTCTCGGATAGGCCTCTTCCGTATCAACAGGGTATGGGTTACCGGTGAAGCCTCATATGGGGACCGGGCCCTCGCCGGTCAGTTTTTGGGCCAGCCAAGAAACTATGTCCTCCTGACCCTGGTTTGGTTTGGAAACAACTGGGGATCCAACCAGCACACACACGCTGCAAAGGTAAATCATCTTGGGCCACCACTAGAATGTATGAAGCTAGGTAGGTAAGACAAGGGGGCCCCATAAAACCCCACACACGATTAGGCACGCTCGATCAAAGAACCAATACCCGGAACTCGGGTCCTAGGTGACTCAAATGGAACAAAGCACCAGACGGGATAGTCCAGCCTTCCACCTTTCGTCGAATATACATTAACATCATTTGACAATAATAAATATCAACCAACTTCTTTTATAGCATGATATCCCAACCATAAATATATAGGGTAAGCAGCAAGTTTTCTATCCATACTAAGCAATGGCTGAGCAGCGGTAACTTAGCAGTACATCGGTTTGCTGGGATGTGGGGATCATGGCGGTATGGGTTTTAAACATGGCATATAAGGTGGATAGGATCAAGCAACAACGTTCTAATACTACAACTAGGCATGAGCAGAAAGGTATAAAGTAATGACACAGTTTCTCCCCCTTGCCTGGTAAGGTAGTCGAAGCAGCACCCACGGTACCGTCGGGCTCGGTGTCGGACAGCTCCACGTAAGTCTCCTCGTCAGTCTCGGGTGCTAACGTAAGGATACCGGCAAGAAAGTACACAAGTAAGCAATGGGTGCAAACAGACACAAGGATGGCATGTTCAAGTTTTGTCGATATGGTATGACCCTATCTAGTCAAGTTTAAATGGAGGTGATGACGACAAGTCATCAACTTCATATGCATTTATTTACATTGTAATGGCTTTGGTCTAAGCCTCAGACTGGGTGTAAGTAACATGATAACATGGCATGATCATCAAAACAATTGCAAGAAATTAAACAACGTGAAAAATAAACAATGATTCCGGAGACGGAGTAGTGTCGGTGAACTTGACACATGGAAGGTGCAACAACTGTTGGAAATCAGCCACATTACATATGACAATATGTTGGGGCTGACTTGAAGAAAGAAGATTTGAAAATGACATGGAACAAGATTTGCAAAGACTGGATGAACAACATTTTCAAATGCAATGAAGTTGAAAATGCTGCAGGCAGAAAGATCTGAATGCTCCTGGATCAGGTGACCACACCTTGATTTCATGAGTTGCACCAAACATCATGAGGACATCACTATTGAAATCCTTGCAGAAAAACACCCCAAGAGCATATGTGATATGTCCCCCTTTTGAATTTGCAAGGACAGTTGCAAATTCAACTGAAGTTCAGGGGGATGAGTGCAAATTTACACTACATGCATTTTGAGATAGGCTCCAATGAATAAATCATCATCACCATGCAATTTCTTGGGAAAAACTACCCAAAATCCATATATGGCATGTGCAGTTTGGATTTTGAACAGACTTGACAAAATCAAAGAATTACAGGGGGAAAATTACAAAAATGACCAAGCTCCAATTAATAGAGGGGCCAAATGCCAAAATGCACCTCACTATGATGATCAGCAGCTCAAGCTACCTCAAATTCATATATGGGATGCCCTTGTTTGCAAAGATGGCCAAATTCAGATTTGAATTTGAATTCAAATTCAAATTTGAATTAACCAGAAAAGAAAATAAAATAAAAAGGAAAAAGGGGAGGGCTTGGCCACATGGGCCAGCCTCGGGCGCTCACGGCCCAACTTCACTCCACGGCCCAACTGAACCGAGCCCATCCAGCAGCGCGGGAAAAACAGAAAAAAAAGAAGAAGGCCGAGGCCCACGGTGGACCAGGCCCATGGTCCCTGCGCTCTCCACGGCCCAGGCGACAAGCGCCATCTTCTCTGAACTTCTCTGAAGAACGAACACCTGCACCTCTGAACCCAGCACGGCAGCAAACTCCGGCGAGGCTCGCGTGGTGTTCCGATCAAGATCTGGCGACCGCTGCGGTGGAATCCCAAGAGGGAACCTCCCTCTGCACATTGCTCCCCTGAACGGCCCCTGAAGCCACCCCTGCACGACGACAGCTACTCAAGAACAGAGGTGCAGCGAACTGCACATCGAGGTTCAGACGGGGCGCCAACCGCGGCGACTTCCGGCGAGGCTGGCGTCGTGCACAGATCGATGCGAGCCACGCCACGAAGAGCAAACGCTAGAGGGATCATCCAGCTACGACTCCACGCCCCAGATCTGACCACCTGCTACGCGACGGCGACTGCAACTCCAACGAAACTACACGGCGGCGCACTGTTTTCTGACGGCATTCGACAGAGGAGGCGACGCAGCACGCGATATGGACAAAAGGCGTGGCCTTGGGCGCCAAACGCACGCTCTGCGCGGCCCCAGAGTACGCGCACCGTGGACCCTAATGCAATTCGGCTCGGAGTGCACGTGAATTGCACCGACGACGAGCTCGGGCGGCCAGAGACACGGCCCCCCTACGAAGGAACTACGCGCGCGAAGAAGAATGGCTCGGGATGGGGTGCAGCTCACCTAGGTGGGGCTGTCATCGACGTCGAGCGAACGGAAGAGGAGGAAGGGCTCGCCACCGTCGTTGAGGAAGAAGACGGCCCGCGGCGGGGATCCACGGCTCGTGAACGTCCTGCTCCTCCAAGCATGCTCCTGAAGGGAAAAACGCGCATACAGGGGTCACCATAACGGCGTGGAACAAGGAATCGATGGAGGGGTCAAGCGGCGGCGGTGAATTTGACTCCGTTCACCTGCGGCCGTGGCGGAGCTAGACGGGAAGGAATTGTGTGTGGCGGCGGCGTCCCGAGGGAAAAACTGGAGGAGCGGAACCCTAGGTTCCCCGGGGCGTCTCCAGGGGCCTCATATAGGGAGCTCCCGCTCTCCCTGGCCGGAGGGCTCCACCTCCTGTGGCCGGACATGCTCGTGAGAGAGGAGGGGGAGGGGACCTCTGTCCTCGCTGGAAAGACGAAGGGGGAGAGCCGTCGGATAAGGATCGTACGTCTCGGGCGCGAGCCACTTACCCCTTCGCGGCCGGGCTCTAGCCCAAGTCGCAGGGAAAGGCCAGACGGGCTGGGCCTGCAACAGGGATTCCGGGGAGAAAAAGAAAACGACCATTGCAGGTTCCTTTCCATTTAGAAAAAAAAACAGAAGGGAAATAGAGTTTTCCAGGATTATTTACAAGGAAACAAAATGCATAAAAATATGCAAAATGATCCTTGTAATATTCCTCAATTTCCAAAAATGGTTTGGGCATTTTTGGCAACAACAAAAGTATGAGCTCATTTTGAATTCAAAATCACTTTGAACTAGAGCTCCTGTTTTTGATGATGGCAAAAATTCTTTGAGGATTTTAAAACCCTTGCAATAGAAATTGAAATGGCTAGGCCAAGTTTGGGGTCAAGAAGAGTAAGCATGCAACAAAGAAAATTCCTTCAACACCCTTCTTGAACCATTTTGGATGCAAAAGCAAACAAACCAAATGGGCTCCAATCTGAATGCAAAATTAAATCATCACATGAAATGACATACACATCCACCATGACAAGTTACAAGTCCAACATAGGAAATAAAAATACATGGTGTTTGGTAGCTTATTACATGTGGGCTGTTACAATAACCGTGGACACGGCTTCTTGAAAAGATTTAACCCTGCAGGGGTGTACCATTTGCCCATTACAAGGCTCCGCACGCACGCCCATCTCTCTCAGTTGCTACCCATGATAGGCAACCATTTTATGATTTAGTTCCAAGAGATCCGAAACGACATGTCCCTCTAACTAACAATGAACAAATCCGGGTGGCCCCCGGGGAGTCGACACCCAACCCAAAAGTCGGCCACGCTCTCGGATCGGACTCTTCCGAATGGCTAAGGTCGGGGTTAGCCTCACCTATATAACAGGGACTTCCCTAGCTCACCAGTGTGGACCAACAAAGGAACTATGTCTCTGCTGGCCCGAGTTGTTTTAAATCCACTGGCTGCAGACCATTTACGCACACGGTTTCAAATGGTAAATCAGCTTGGGCCACCACTAGAAATGTTTGAAGCTAGGTAGGTAAGAAAAGGGGACCCCATAGCATCCCACACGCGGTTAGGCACGCTCAGTCTTAAAACCAATACCCGGAACTCGGATCCTAGGTGACTTGAATGGAACAAAGCGTCGGGGCGGGATAGCCTAGACCTTCCATCCTTCGTCGAGTATAGTCAACATTATAATAATCATATCATCAACAACAATATAATAATGTGATATCCCAAACCAAGGAGTAACAGGGTAACATCGTAGCATCCTAAGCATGCATACTAAGCAGGGGCTGAGCAACGAGCAATAGTAACATAGCAGTACATGGTTTGCTGGGAGGGGACATGGCTGTATCGTTTTGAAAGAGGTTGTAAACATGTGGTAGGATCAAACATCGAACCTAACCTATACTAGCATGCAAACCGCTGGTTGAAATAGAATGGATCATAAGTAATGTATAATCCTTGCCTGTTGATAAGTCGGGTTCCGAAGATGTAGTCGATCGCAATCTCGCATCGTCTCCGAAGGTACCCGCGGGAGCACACAAGACGGTAAACACTGGAAAGCAATCAACGAGCAAGCATCTATTACTATGAGACAAACACGAGCAAGGCATGAACAATAATACAACACGAGACATCGCACCTACCGTTGAGAGCGGTTACTAACAGGTTAAGTGAGGTACTCGTCACACACGACGATACCGCACATTTGGAAAGGTTCAAGTTGTTTAGTTACAGGTGATCAACAAAGGTTGTTAACATGGAAATGCACCCAAGAATGGCATGTCACACAATCATGGAAAAAGGTTAAGCACAAAGTGAACTACCTATACTAGTCAAGTTAAGCGAGGCAACACCCTAAACATGGCATAGCACTAAGTGCCCACGACGATTAACAAGTTTATTACTGTTCTTCCCTAAACCACATTTTAGGATGGTTAACAACAGAAAAAAACCACACAAACACCAAGTACACGAAAAACTAATCAAGTTACATATAAAGAACACTCCAAACGGAGTTACGGTTAAAAAGATACAAGCAAAACAAGTTACGGGCACAATCTGCCAACATCAGGAAGCACACTTTAGAGCATTGCATAAACAGGATAATGAATGAAAACATGCTCACAAATGATATGAAATTAAAGTAGACATGGCAGGGAAGGCATGGCAAAAAGAATCATGCGAATAAGCATCACGGATCAAAAGATATTAAGCAAACAACATGGCATCGAAACGTTACAGATTTAGAGAAAAACAGATGTGGCTGTCAAAAACAGTGGCATAGCAACTTTGGAGCTCAATAACTATATGACCAGAAAGCATATCATGACAATTCAATACATATAATGGAAGTAGACATGATACTTAACAATATGTAATTGGAATCACTCAATTCCGATAAACGGTCGCGACACACTGGTCGACCGAAGTTGCAACAAAATATAAACAGCAGCACACTAACAGCAGGGTAGCTACTTTGGAGCAAGATACAATCAACATGCAGCAAGAAAATATGGCATGTGAATGCATGGAACTGAAGTATAAACAATGATTAACATGATGCAAAAGGAATCAATCAATTCCGACGTACGGTTGCGACGCAACGTCGCCCGAAGTTGCAATAAAATAAAAGTTCAGCAACAACAGCACAGCTAACGATCTGGTACCCACTTCGATGCAGAATTAAATTATCTAGACGGCCTCAAATGGAAAAACTTTCTACATAGGATCGCTATAGCACACAAAACTGAGCAATTCATCTTTTGGGCGCAACACGATCCGAGCTACGGTTTACTCGAAAATTACGGTGCAAAATTGAATCAGCAGTACAAATTACAGAGACTTAGAAAAATTAACAGCTAGGGAAAAAAAATAAACAACACCAAAAAAATCCTCACCCAGCTGGGCCGGCCCAAGAGGCCGCGGAGGGAGGCCAGGCCGGCTCTGGCTGTGCTGGCTGGGCCGCTGGGGCGAAACCGGCCCAGGCGGCGGTTGGTGGCGACCAGCCGTGCTCGTCCCGAGCGAAACGAGACGGCGGCGGTGGGCTCGGCTCGCCGGCCGGTAAATCCGACGAGGGGGGCGCGACGGAGGGCAGGTGAGGAGGAAGGGGAGGCTAGGGGCACGCGGAGGAGGCGGACCCAGGCCGGAGTCGCCGGTGGCTGCGGGATCCGGGCGGCGCGGCGGCGTCCGGTCGTCCCCGGCGGCTCGGCTGCCTCCATGGGCGCCATGACGCGGCGGCCTGCATAGAGGGGACGGAGGAGGTGAGAGGAAGGCACCGCGAGGGAGAGAGGAGGCGCGGGAGAGGGAGGTGCCCGGCGGCGCTGCGGCCTGCCGGAACGCGGCGGCGTGAGCCCCTCGGGCGCGGCTGCGTCCACGGGAGCGCGGCGGCGCGATGGGCCTCGGCGGGTCCCGGATCGGATCTGGGACTACTGTGGAGGCAACGTGGCACGATCTGGGCCATCAGATCTCAGATCTGATGGTCCAGATTTGAGGGGAGCTAGGGTTTCGGGATTTTGGGGTTATTGGGAAAATTTGGATGCAAAAACAGGGGGGTGGCTGCAATTTTGTGGCTAGGGAAACCCTAGAAAGGGGTGGGAGTGTGGTGGTATTTATATAGCCCATGTGGCTGGTAGTTTGCAAAAACATCCCCGGTTTCTCTCTCACGCATCCGGTGTTTACGTTTCTGACCGCCGGGGGTCCGCAGGACCTCCGATTCAGGTAAAACTTCGAACTGCGGGATCAGCGCGTCGAGCCAGCGACTTTCACCTCGCGCTGGAACCGTTCCGAGAACACTTTCCGGCGCTCTATAAAAATAACCCGTTTAATTATTAAACGGGGTTTTCGTTCCGTTGGCTGTAGCTGGTCTGAGGCGGTTTTCGCGACAGTGATCCGGTGAAACCCGGTGTCGCAAGGTCGAGTGTCAGGGTGGCAAGGGTCGGTCTCCGTCCGGTACGAGAGAAGAGGGGGGAAAATAATTGCCGATCGATAAATCGGGGGTGCAAACACCGCAAACAAAGCAGGCAATCAAACACTTCACACCGAAAAAAAAATTTTAATTTTTGTGAAATATGGGCTGTTACAGGCAGGGTGCCGGGAAGAGGTCTTGTGGTGCTCCCGATCTTGGAAGCGCAGCGGCGGCGGAACAGAGGAGAGATCGCGAAATAGGGTTCCCGTCCAGGGGGTTTCACGTCATGAGGAATAAATAGGCGAAGGGGGGCAGCCAGGGGGGCCACCAGGGGTCCAGGCGGCCCCCTGGCGCGGCCCCACCCTAGGGCGCGCCGGGAGGGCGCCTGGGGCCCTGGTGGGTCCCCTCTGCCCCCCTCGGTAATTCCCGAAGCTTCCGAAGCGCTGATTTTTTATTGGATTTTTCCCGAATTTTTGGAGCACTTTTAATATTGGGGAAACCTGAAATAGAAAAATAGCAGAAAACAGGAACTGGCACTGGGGTGCACTGAGTTAATAAGTTAGGCCAAATATGATCAAAAGTGTATGAAATTTCATCAATAACATACCAATATCACACAAAAGAGGCATTGAGCAAGAAGAAATTATAGATACGTTTTGGACGTATCACCCGGCGACTGCTGTCGACGCCCATGTGATCGACTACTGCTTCGAATATTGATACGGTGAGGATAGTTCTCTCTCCTCGTTGGTTACCCCAAGTGGAAGGTGAGATGTAGCGTAGCAACAAATTTCCCTCGGTGAAGATACAAAGGTTTGTCTCCAGTAGGACTCGCAGAAATACAATAAGGTGCCAACATTGCCAGAAATTAGCTTCTGACTAGGGAGTTGACAGGACCTGCACATAGAAACAAATAACTTTGCTCCCAACGAGTACAAAGGAGTTGTCAATTCCTCCGACCTTGCTGTTTACGAAGGATCAACGCAAGAGATAATAATAGTGGCAACTAAAAGTAAAGACTGAAAGTAAACTAAGGGTGTAAACAATAATGTGAAGATGGACCGGGGTCCTGTGATTTTAACTAGTAATCTCTCTCTCCCAAAAGACGATAAAAGTGCTAGCGAGGTAAACAAATCACAGCTGGGCAATTGACAGAATTATAAAGGCACCGCAATGCTAACTATGCTGCAAAGAAAGGAAGGGCTCAAAAGCAATGGGCAGTACGCCAATTTAAGTAGACCGAAATCCAACTGCATCTACTACGAATCATCCACCTTGAGATATCTATCCAGAACATCTTGCTGGTATTAAGTTGAGAATCCCACCCAAAGTGTAAACTCAAAGCAACAGACAACTGCATTAAAATAACTTTGCGTAAAGTAAACAATCCTTGCACCCGCGGGTACAAGCACCGTTGTTTTATCCCTGGTGGCAACAACACATCCCCTAGTCTCATGTTTCTTTCACTCAAGCTAGACATCAAGGGGCTGAACCCACAATCAAGCATAACGCTCCCTCTTGGAGTTGCAACAAACTACTTGGCCAAAGAAAAATACTGCAATGGAGAACATGCAAGAATTTACTGAAGAACAAAATATAAAAGAGAAGAACCAAATATATTACTCATCACAATCTGAACATAGTCTCATAATCCAGCAGATCCCAGCAAACTTAGAATAGCAACAACAGAAATTACAAAAGTGCCTCGATCATGTGAGGCAGCTCACGAGGTCTCGAAAGTGGAAGCACAAAGAGGAGAGAAGTGCATCACATAGCTACTGGTCATGGACCCATGGTCCAAGGGGGACTACTCACGGTACATCCGGGAGGCGTCCATGGCTATGGATGGTCTCCCGGAGGGGGTTCCTCCTCCCGGCAGGGTGTCGGGGAAGCTTCTCCAGGAAGCCCCGATCTTGAAACAGCGACGACGGCGGTACAGAGGCGAGTTCGCGGAAAAGAGATCGATATTAGGGGTTTCCACCCCGAGGGCTAAATATAGGCGGAGGGGGGTGTCGAGGGGACCCACAGGGCAGCCAGGAGGCCTCCTCGTGCGGCCTAGGGTGGGGCCGCGCCAGGGACCCTTCTGGAGTCCCTGTGGTGGCCCCCCTCCGCTACCTTGGTGATTCCGGAAGCTTCCAGGTCGCTGATTTTTTTATCCAATTTTTCCGGATTTTTTGGAGCACTTTTAATGGCCGGAAAACCTGAAATACAAAAACAGCAGAAAACAGCAACTGGCAGCTGGGTGCACTGGGTTAATAGATTAGGCAAAATATGCTCAAAAGTGTATGAAAGTTCAATCAAATCATGGCAAAGTCACACAAAACATGCATGGAGCAAGCAGAAATTATAGATACGTTTGGGACGTATCAACTACCGTACCCCTACCGCCGAGCTTCCAGGCAAGCAGAGCCATTCTCTTCCCCAGATATCGCCTATCTTTTCCGTACTTTTCTTGCACTAGGCATTTCTACTGCTGCTGCTACGTTACAATCATATTCAATTGCATAGCCTGTTTTTGTCTCCCCTTGTTGTACCTTCCTTTATCCTATGCCGCCTATAAATATATATATACGATATTCAACAGTGAGCCCTGCGCATTATTAGTCAACTAGGATTAGATAGCGGTCCATTTTCACTCTGGTGAGTGACGCGGATACAATATATATAACTGCAACAGGTACAGTACAATGCAGACACCGCCTAAGGCTCCCTAGCTCGGCTCTGCCGAGCCACCATCAAGTGTTAGCTATCAGGGAGTAATGCTTGTACTCCACTCGTTGTTGACTCTGTATAGACGCTCTAGGTACCTGAGCAATGGTTGTCCTTAAGGTAAGAGTCGGGAGACCCAACGGTGCTCGCGAGCAGTATTGCGTCGGGAACGACAGGGAGGGTACGACCGACGTTACTGGCGTGCTTGGGCCCTGCTCGTATCTCGTGAGAGTTACCAAACCACGAAAAGCCGAGCTCTACCAAGAGCAGACGCGAGACAAGGTAAGGAGACGGTTCACCTTGTTGGTAACCGCGCGCTTTAACGGGACGACAGGGCAGGCCCCGACGTTACTGGTGGACCTTGTTGCTGATCGTTGTCCGTTGTGTTGTTAGTCAGACAGCGATAACGGTTGTCTGCGAGATAATATTAAAATGCTAAATGGTTCGGTGGATGACTTGAGAGACCCGTTGGTCTGTACGCACTACCTACACGTGGGATTACGGTGTGGGCCCTCCGAGTCGTAGTTTCGTCTGAAAGCTCTTCAGACGTCAGCAGTACCACGAGCTGATTGCCGGGAAGTGGTTTGTATTCTTTGCTGCAACATGTGTATTTGGATTTGCTTTTGCTTCACCAGCCATTCTCGTACCATGCAGGAGCGTGGAAGGTTGAGGGACCTACACCCCTGAGCGCATGGGATATAGTCCGGCGGATGGCCTCTCTGCTGAGCCTAGGATGGGCTGCGATGTGTCGGATAGCCTCGGTGGAGCATTCCCTAACAAGGTTCCCGCCGCCATGGAGATCTGAGCATGCAGGCTGAACAGTAATGCACCCCTGCAGGGAGTTTAATCTATTCGAATAGCCGTGTCCACGATAACATGACGCTTTATGCTGAAGCCGGATCCTACTACTACAAACTACTATTATTAATCTGTTGGTTCCGGGTTTTCTTCCTCGCCGGGAAGTCGTGGAGGGGAACTCGGAGGCATTTATTATTATTTAATCATTACAACTTACTATTATACAATGCTGCAGCAACTTCTACTGCATTGTTACTTTTTTCTTTATATAATCTGTTGGTTGTTCTCTTCTTGTGCTGCAAGACTCGTCGGAAGATGCTAGTCTTCGATAGGCCTAGCTTCTTACCCTTATTCTGATTTCTACCTTGCAGTCCACTATATACAGCCTCCCCTTTCCATTTAATACAAATGCATAAATGCTTAGTAGCGGACGTAAAACTCGCGGGCATGCTAGATACTCACCCTTGCTTTATTTCCCCCTTTTTGTTTTGCCTGATCGGCCGCTGCAGTCGACGTTGGAGCCTTGGAGTCCAGGAGCAGGAGATCCCCGATGCCGACCACCGCAACATGAAGATCCCCGATGCCTTCTACGACGTCGAGTCCCCCATTGACCAGGAGTAGTTTGGAGGTTCCCAGTCAGGAGGCCTCGCCCTTTCGATCTATTGTTATTTGTGCTAGATTTCTTAGTGCAGATCATGTGTACCATGTGTTTGTACTCAGATACTATTGCTTCCGCAAACTTTGTGCTTTCGAGCTGTTGTATTCGAGCCCTCGTGGCCCCTGGCTTGTATGAAACAGCTTGTATTATTTTATTTTTAGAGTTGTGTTGTGATATCTTACCGTGAGTCCCTGATCTCGATCGTGTACCTTGCGTGTATGATTACTGTACACTGCTTGATTTTGGGGGAGTCACAAGTTGGTATCAGAGCCGACTGCCTGTAGGACACCCCTTCCCACTCCTTGGTCGAAGTTGAGTCTAGTCTTTGCAAAACTACTTTACTAATAATGTCGTGTGGATTATCGGCCCACGTCGCGAAATGGGTGGTATTAGGATCTTTTTATCCGATCCCTTACTCTGGGACTCTGCTCTCTCATCCTTTCGGGTTAAAATTTTTGCTAACTCTGACATTAGGTTCTCGTGACTACTTCCTCCCGGAGAGCCCGTCATTACAGATGATCGCTTGCTTCACGAGAAGATTCCGAAGATTACTCTTCGATAAAATTCTCGAGACCATATGTGTCGATCAGCTTTACAATTCACTGCTACCGATAAGTTCGTATGTATAACCACGTACACGTTCCGTTCATCCATTCAATCCCAGTTGCTCTTGTGATCACAAGATGCATCGAAATACTTACTGTTGTTTCGGGAATCCTTTGAGCCTACTTCCTTGCAACTTCTTTTCACCCTGCTGATAATTCCTCACATTTAACGAGGATTTGTTCATCCTAAGTGGTTGATACGTCTCAAACATATCGATAATTTCCGCTCGCTCCATGCATGTTTTGTGTGATATTGCTATGATCTAGATACACTTTCATACACTTTTGACCATATTTGGACTAACCTATTAACTCAGTGCACCCCAGTGCCAGTTTCTGTCTTCTGCTGTTTTTCTATTTCAGTTTTCCCCCATATTAAAAGTGCTCAAAAAAGAAATAAAAAGAGAGAAAGGGGCAACACAACTATCCTTTTGAAAAATCCACACTAGTACTCCCTCTTATCCTTGTACTCCATAGAGATGATCATGCATGTAGCTATGTGGGGATTGATACGGTGAGGAGGATAGCTCTCTCACTTCTCGTTGGTTACCCCAAGTGGAAGGTGAGATGTAGCGTAGCAGCAGATTTCCCCTATGTGGAGGATAGGGTTTGTCTCCCGTAGGACTCGCAGAGGTACAAGAATGTGGTAAAGTGAACAATGGCGCCGATCAGAACTCAAGGTTTCTAACTTCACCTGGACCTGCACACACAACAAATAACTTTGCTCCCAACGAGTACAGAGGAGTTGTCAATTCCTTCGGCCTTGCTATTTACAAAGGATCAACGCAAGAGATAATAATAATGGAAACTGAAAGTAAAGACTGAAAGTAAATTGAAGATGTAAACAATGGTGGGAATATGGTCCGGGGTCCCATGACGTTCACTAGTGATGTCTCTCTCCGAAAAGACGATAAAAGTGCTAGCGAGGTAAACAAATCACAGCTGGGCAATTGAAAGAATTATAAACGCACCGCAATGCTAACTATGCTACAAAAGAGAGGAAGTGGCTCAAAAGCAATGGGCAGTACGCCAAGGTAACTAGACCGAAATCCATGTGCATCTACTACGAATCATCCACCTTGAGATATCTATCCAAAACATCTCGCTGGTATTAAGTTGCGAATCCTACCCAAAGTGTAAACTCAAAGCAACAGACAACTGCATTAAAAGTACTATGCGTAAAGTAAACAATCCTTCCACCCGCAAGTACAAGCACCGTTGTTTTATCCCTGGTGGCAACAACACATCCCCTAGTCTCATATTTCTGTCACTCAAGCTATACATCAGGGGGCTGAACCTACAATCAAGTATAACGCTCCCTCTTGGAGTTGCAATAAATCACTTGGCCAAAGTAAAATACGACAACGAAGAACATGCAGGAATTTACTAAAGACCACAAATATAAAAGAGAACCAAATATATTACTCATCACAATATGAACATAATCTCATAATCCATCAGATCCCAGCAAACTCAGCATAGCAACACAGAAATTACAAAGGTGCCTCGATCATGTGAGGCATCTCACGAGGTCTCGAAAGTGTAAGCACAAAGAGGGGAGGAGAACATCACACTTTACAAGGGTACTCGCATAAGAAAATGTAACTATCATGATGCAAATGTATGCCTCTGCCAGGATAGTAGGATATGCAATTATACTAGCGCGTCATGTAGCAATGATTAGGGCAAGGCCCAACTAGCATGCGACTCATCGATCAAGCAAGTAGCATGTATGACATGCAGATCAAGTCATGAGAAGGTGGATGTTGCATGGAAATGTATCTCGGAAAGGCTATGGAAATGCCTTGATAGGCAGGTATGGTGGCTGTTTTGAGGAAAGATATAAGGAGGTTTATGATGACAGAGCGTATCATGCCAAGGGTTTGGATGTACCGGCGAAGGTGGACGCCAACTCTCGGAGTGAGAAGGAGGCAATGCAAGGCACAGGAGAGGCTAGAAAAATATGGGAAGTTGGAAGTGTCAACTTTCGAATACTCACATTAGTCCAAAGAACTCATGCACTTATTATCAGTAACTCTCAATCTAATAAGGAGTATCACAAAGAGACAAGTACCCCGAGGAGGAGTGTATGGGGGTTTAGTTATCCTTGCGCATCCTCGACTCATGGTACATGAGTGTACTCTAATATTCGAACCCTCCAGAGGTTAGTGATCCATCTAGTAGCTAGAGTTCTCAACAGGGGTTTTGGTTTTCGAAAATCACACGGATTTCCCAAAATACGACATCTATCACTAATAGGCTAAAGCTCTTGACACCATAAGTTCAAACATTACTCTAATCAATACCTCAAAACTATTGCAAGTTACTACTACAAAGAGAATAGCAACTTCAACTAATATAAAGTTCAAAGCTCAGTGCAACAGGCAAACTCTCTAAAAAAGATAAAACATGCAACCTATATAAAGTTTAACCTAAGACAAAAGAAAAGCTCTAGAAGAAAACTAAAGCACTATAACTAAACAGGACAGCAGCTAGGAAAAGAAAAAGAACAACTCATAGGTAAGGAAATAAGCATGCAAATCCTATGAGGAGTTCTAATTCAAGCGGAGCGTGTTTCTCTCCCACACAATAGAAAGATGGGGCTAACTTGTTATGAACAACAAACAAAGCAAAAACAAACCTAAGAAAAGTAAAGAGTGAGACGCTCCAAGCATAGCACATAACGCATGAAGTGATAAAAATATAGTGCAACGAGGGATGAACTGATAACTGTTGATGAAGAAGGGGATGCACGGGGGCATCCCCAAGCTTAGACGCTTGAGTCTCATTGAATATTTACTGGGGATGCATGGGGGCATCCCCAAGCTTGAGCGTTTGACACTCCAGGATCTTCTTTCATCATCTTCCATCGCACACTTGAAAACTCACTTCATACACAACTCATCATAAGCTGGTTAGAGAGGCTAGTACCCTATTAAAATAATTTTTCCCTTACTGGAAATAATGATATTCTTTAAGAGCTACTGTTTCTCAAGATTTCCAAAAAGTTTTTGCAAAGAAAAAGCAAGCTTAAGGTTTGCAAAAGTAAGGAGAGACAAAACGTGGCAGAATCTGTGAAAAACAGAACATCAGGTAGTAAAGAATTTTTTAGGGATACTTATGCAACTCAAATAAAAAAACTCAGAACATACGAAAGTTCCGTGATTGTATAGAGAAATCTGTGTAAAACATTCATCTCAAAAAGATGAACTGGTGATTTTCTATGATTTTTCCCGTCACGATGATAGAATCTGTTTTCTGGACAGCATGGCACAACTTTCACTTCCCTTGTCATATGAGGCTATAAATGGCACAAAGCTTGAAAAATAAAGATACAATGATGTTGCCATAGTAGTAAAAATAATCAAGACCACTAAAAACATAAGTAAAAACATCTTGGGTTGCCTCCCAACAAGCGCTTTCTTTTACGCCTTTAAGCTAGGCATAAAGCAAAATATCATGTTTTATCAAGAAAATAACTAGCCCGTGTGACGGACTGAAAAGGCAACTTCTTTTTCCTAGGGAATTGTTCCATCCCTTTCTTGAGAGGGAATTTGAATTTTATATTCCCCTCTTTCATGTCAATAACGGCACCAACGGTGCAAAGAAAAGGACGTCCCAAAATAATTGGACAAGAGGGCTCACACTCAATGTCCATAATAGTAAAATCAACGGGAACATAATTGTCATTGACAATGATAAGAACATCATCGATCTTCCCCAAAGGTTTATTTACCGAAGAATCGACAAGACGAACACCAAAAGAACAAGGATCAAAAGGTTTCAATTCAAGCATATCATACATTCTTTTGGGCATAACAGAGGTACTAGCTCCAACATCACAAAGAGCAAAGCAAGAGAAGTTATTCAATTTGATTTTTATCGTAGGATCCCAACCATCCTCTATATTCCTAGGTATTGAGGTTTCTAGTCTAAGATTCTCCTCCATAAATTTTATTAGAGCATTGATGATATGCTCTGTGAAGGCAAGATTAAGTGTGCTAGTGTGGGGGTCTCTAAACATCTTGTGTAGGAAACCAATAACTTCAGGTAAGGTGCAGTTGTCAAAGTCTAGATCACTACTATCTATCAAGTAGGTAGTGATATCATTAAGGCTCACTTTGTTGAAAGCCTCTATGTTCATAGAGGTTTATTCATCTATGGTTGAGGTGGTAGCATCACCATTGATAGGTCCCGGTGGACTAGGGGTGTGATGGGTGCTAACAGTTTGGACATCCTCAACAACTTGGATAGTAGCTACGGTGTGGTAGGTAGGAAGGCTCTTAAATCTCTCTTCTTCCTCCTTTTCTCTAGCCCATCTCTCTTTAAGTTCTAATCTTAAGCATCTCAACATCATGGGCTATGTTGTCTACCTTCGAAGAGAGGATATCTAATTTGTCTAATTTCTCTTCTACTCTCTTGTTGAAGGCTTTTTGGGTAGTGATAAAGTCTTTAAGCATACTCTCTAGTCCAGAAGTGGAGTTTTTAGTGCTAGGGTAAGTGTTGTTGTTCCCATAGTTGTTGGATGGGAAAGGTATAGGATTGTTGCTACCAAAATTACTCCTATAAGCATTATTGTTGAAGTTGTTTCTAGAGATAAAGTTCACATCTACTTGTTCTTGAGAAACCAAGGAATTCAAAGGAACATCTTGAGGATCAATAGGATCTTGCTTGGTAAGTAGAGACATGATCAAGTCAACCTTTTCATTAAGAGAGGAGATCTCCTCGACAGAATTTACCTTCTTACCAGTTGGAGATCGTTCGGTGTGCCACTGAGAGTAGTTCAGCATCATCTCATCAAGTAGCTTCGTGGAAGATCCAAGTGTGGTTGACATAAAAGTTCCTCCCGCGGCCGAGTCTAGCAGATTCCGCGAGGTAAAGTTTAAGCCTGCATAAAAAGTCTGGATAACCATCCAAGTAGTCAAACCATGTGTAGGGTAGTTCTTAACAAGAGATTTCATATGTTCCCAAGCTTGGGCAACGTGTTCATTATCCAAATTGCCTAAAATTCATAATGTTACTTCTCAACTGGATAATTCTAGCAGGGGGATAGTACTTCCCAATAAAAGCATCCTTACACTTGTCCCAAGAATCAATGTTATTCTTAGGTAAGGATTGCAGCCACTCCTTGGGTCTTCCTCTCAAGGAGAAAGGAAAAAGCTTCAGCTTGACGATGTCCATCTACTTCCTTGTACTTTTGCATATCACAAAGCTCAAAAAAATTATTTAAGTGCAAGGCAGCATCCTCTCCACCACCTGAGAATTGATCTTTCATAACAAGATTCAGCAAAGAAGGTTTAATTTCATAAGAAGGTGCTGAAATGGCAGGTGGAGAAATAGGAGTGCAGATAAAGTCACTGTTGTTGTGACTAGTGAAGTCACACAACTTGGTGTTTTCATTGGAACCCATAGTAGCAGAAGGTATTTTTGGTATTTTTGATAAGGGACACAAAAGTAAAAACTGAAAGATAAACTAGCAAGACTAGAAAGAAAAGATAAAAGATAGTGTGCAACTCCCCTATCTTGTAGACTGGAGTCCCCGGCAAAGGCGCCAGAAATTTACTTGATACAGTGAGGAGGATAGCTCTCTCACTTCTCGTTGGTTACCCCAAGTGGACGATGAGATGTAACGTAGCAGCAAATTTCCCGTATGTGGAGGATAGGGTTTGTCTCCCGTAGGACTCGCAGAGATACAAGAAGGTGGTAAAGTGAACAATGGCGCCGTTCGCAACTCAAGGTTGCTAACTTCACCTTGACCTGCACACACAGCAAATAACTTTGCTCCCAACAAGTACATAGGTGTTGTCAACTCCTCCACCTTGCTTTTTACAAAGGATCAACACAAGAGATAATAATAATGGCAACTGAAAGTAAATACTGAAAGTAAATTGAAGATGTAAACAATGGTGGGAATATAGACCGGGGTCCCATGACGTTCACTAGTGATGTCTCTCTCCCAAAAGACGATAAAAGTGCTAGCGAGGTAAACAAATCATAGCTGGGCAATTGAAAAATTATAAACGCACCGCATTGCTAACTATGCTACAAAAGAAAGGAAGATGCTCAAAAGCAATGGCCAGTCCACCAAGGTAAGTAGACCGAAATCCATGTGCATCTACTACGAATCATCCACCTTGAGATATCTATCCAGAACATCTCGCTGGTATTAAGTTGCGAATCCCACCCAAAGTGTAAACTCAAAGCAACAGACAACTGCATTAAAAGAACTATGCGTAAAGTAAACAATCGTTGCACCCACAAGTACAAGAACCGTTGTTTTATCCCTTGTGGCAACAGCACATCCCCTAGTCTCATGTTTCTGTCACTCAAGCTAGACATCAGGGGGCTGAACCCACAATCAAGCATAACGCTCCCTCTTGGAGTTGCAATAAATCACTTGGCCAAAGTAAAATAAGGCAACGGAGAACATGCAAGAATTTACTAAAGAACACAAATATAAAAGAAAACCAAATATATTACTCATCACAATCTGAACATAATCTCATAATCCATCAAATCCTAGCAAACTCAGCATAGCAACACATAAATTACAAAGGTGCCTCGATCATGTGAGGCAGCTCACGAGGTCTCGAAAGTGGAAGCACAAAGAGGGGAGGAGAACATCACATAGCTACTATTCATGGACCCACGGTCTAAGGGGACTACTCACAAGACATCTGGGAGTCATCCATGGCGATGGATGGTCTCCCGGAGGGGATTCCTCCTTCCGGCAGGGTGCTGAGCAGCTTCTCCTGGCAGCCCCGATCTTGAAACGGTGGCAGTGGCGGAACCGAGAGGATAATGGGAATAGCAGATCGATATTAGGGGTTCCCGTCACGGGGGCTAAATATAGGCCAAAGGGGACACCGAGAGGGGCCACAGGGCAGCTAGGAGGCCTCCTGGCGCAGCCTAGGGTGGGGCCGCTCCAGGGACCCTCCTGGGGCCCTATGGGTCCACCCCCTTCCATCTTCAGCTCTTCGGGAAGCTTCCGGGTCTCTGATTTTTTATATAATTTTTCCGGAATTTATTTGGCACTTTTAATGGCCGAAAAACCTGAAATACAAAAACAGCAGAAAACAGGAACTGGCAACTGGGTGCACTGAGTTAATAGGTTAGTCCAAATATGATAAAAAAATGTATGAAAGTTCAAGCGAAACATGGCAAAGTCACACAAATCATGCATGGAGCAACCAGAAATTATAGATACGTTTGGGACGTATCAGGGACCTTCACACTATAGAACTTGGCTTGCATATTCCAAGGATGAGCCTCCTCAAATGAGCTCTAGGTCTTCATGAGAGAGCAAGTTAGATGCACCCCCACTAGTTCCATTGGAGTGCTTTTTAGCTCATATGTGCATCTGTTGCATGGAAATCCCTACTCCTCACATCATATCTATCATTTGGCCTTCTCGCCTATGATTGTCCTCATTGATGTTAGCCTTTCTCACCCTTTTTGTCTTCCTCCTCCACCACATTTCTTTCTTTGCCACCCTCAGTGTCTGCTTTCGTGCTTACGCTCATCCATTGCATGAGTGCTCAAAATATCGAAAAGGAGTGGATCAAATTGACTTGTACCTGGCTAGTGGTTTGGGGACGAGTCAAGATAAGATTCCAAAGAAGACCAAGTGTGAAACATTAGTAGATTGAGTTCTCAACACAAAAATACTTTTTTTTCTCATATTCCCTATCCCCTTTCTTGTACGCAAACACCATTTGGAGACATTCGAGTCACGGACAGCGAGAGTTCTTGCACCTAATGTTCTTTTGTTACTTGTTTCAATGCTAATATAAACTCTTGCATGTTATGACTTGAATGGAATCACATACCTTGATTGCTTTACTTTTCAAAGTTCTTATACGGTTGCTAGCATCTCACCACAGAAATTATGCTTGTTATCATTTACCTACTCGAGGACGATGTGGAATTAAGCTTGGGGATGTTGATAAGTCTCAAACGTATCGATAATTTCTACTCGCTCCATGCATGTTTTGTGTCATATTGCTATGATCTAGATACACTTTCATACACTTTTGATCATATTTGGACTACCCTATTAACTCAGTGCACCCAAGTGCCAGTTTTTGTTTTCTGCTATTTTTCTATTTCAGTTTTCCCCCATATTAAAAGTGCTCAAAAAATTCGGGAAAAATAAGATAAAATATCAGCGTGAAGGAACATTCCGGAGTCCCCAAGGGGGGCCAGGTGGGACCCACCAGGGCCCCAGGCGCCTAGCTGGCAGCGACAGGGGGGGGCGCCTTGACCCCTGGTGGGCCCCCCTGGCTGCCCCTCTTCACCTATTTCTTCTTCGCCACGGGAAACTTACGAGGACAGAACCCTATTTTGCGATCTCGCCTCTGTTCCGCCTCCGTCGCGCTTCCAAGATCGGGAGCACCGTCAGGACCCTTCCTGGAACCCTGCTGGAGGGAGGATTGACCTCCGGGAGCTTCCCCTGCACCATGGACGCTTCCCGGATCTGCCGTGAGTAGTTTCATTTGGACCATGGGTTCGCGATCAGTAGCTATGTGATGTTCTCCGCCCCTCTTTGTTCTTCATGGTTTAGACCTCGTGAGCTTCCCTACATGATCGAGGAACATATGTAATCTTTCTGCTTTTTTCTATGCTGAGTTTGATGGGATCTGATGGATTATGAGATTATGTTCAGATTGTGATAGAGTAATATATTTGTTTTTTATCTCTTATATTTTTGTTCCTAAGTAATTCTTGCCTGTTCTCCGTTACTATTTATTTCTTTGGCCAAGTAGTAGGTAGTGACTCCAAGAGGGAACGTTATGCTCGATTGTGGGTACATGCCCCCTGATGACACGCTTGAGTGACAGAAACATGAGTCTAGGGGATGTGCTGTGGCCACAAGGGGGAAAACAACGGTGCTTTTAACCGCAGTTGCAAGGATTGTTTACTTTACGCAAAGTTCTTTTTAATGTAGTTGTCTGTTGCTTTGGGTTTAAACTTTGGGTGGGGCTCGCAACTTAATACCAACGAGATGTTCTGGATAGATATCTCAAGGTGGATGATTAGTAGTAGATGCAGATGGATTTCGGTCTACTTATTTTGGCATACTGCCCATGCTTATGAGCGTCTTCCTTTCTTTTGTAATATAGTTCGCATTGCGGTGCATTTATAATCATGTCAATTGCCCATCTGTAATTTGTTTACCTCACATTGCAGTCTTATCGTCTTTTGGGAGAGAGACATCACTAGTGAACATCACGGGACCCCGGTCCATATTCTCATCATTTTTTACACGCTCATTTATTTTTCAGCATTTACTTTAAGTTGCTATCGTTATCATTATCCCTTGTGTTTGATCCTTTGTAAACAACAAGATCAGAGAGATTGACAACCTCTCTGAACTCTGTTGGGAGCAAAGTTATTAGTGTCTATGTGCAGGTCTAGGTGAAGTAAGCAACCCTGAGTTGTGAACGACGCCATTGTTCACTTCACCACCTACTTATCATTATCGGAGTCCTACTGGTCGATCTCAACCTCGGTCTCTTCACCGAGGGAAACTTGTCGCTACGCTGCATCTCACCTTTCACTTGGGGTAACCAACAAAGGGCGAGAAGCAATTATCATCTCTCGCCTATTAGTGGTTCATGTGATACCCATAATACTTTGAAATACTATCCGATCTTGCGCCAATCCTCGACAACCTACTGCTTTGGAGATTCTTCTTACCTGCTTGCACTATGATTAATCCCATTTGTCTCGTAGTCTTTGATGACCTCCCTTGGCATTGCCATTTTGATCTGTTGAATCGTCGTGTGTGCTAGTGCATGCAATCATCAGTTGATCCCTAGGAATCCATTCTTCTGGCTCAGACATCATTCCGAACATGAGCTGGTTCTTGGTAAATCAAACCTTAATTGATTAACTGTCAAGCTTCTATTCAACTTATACATGTTTGATCGATGTATCTGAAACTGATACACCGATATGGAAATCATAATTCCTTTGTACTTAAGCATCGAATTATTCCGATGATACTATAATCTGATGCCTTGGCATTATTTCTCCTTATGGTTGAGTACCGATACTCACACCAGACTCGTTGTACCCCACCTAACCGCTTGGTGGATTACTACCTACCGTCCCCTTATGCCCTAAGTCATTCATGAATTTTCCCTGATATCAGACGCCTCTGGCAATTGATATCATCTATTCGGTGTCGTCAGCCTTCTGCTTTCGAACTTGTATCCCTCGCTTATGATGTTTGTTGTATGGGTTTCAAAGTGCCCTAATGGGTTAACCCTCAGCTTCCCCTAATCTGCATGAACCCAAACTTTATGCGGGTTATACTCTACTGGCCTCCCGTCAGATGATCTTGCAATCCTACAACCTCCCTAAGAGCGAGAAGTGAATGAGGGGTTATGCATTGATGAAGTGGGAGTCGACCCTGAACCTTTGTGTTCATGCCCATGGATGCAGTGTAGAACTTATCATGAGAGCTTCTTGTAAAATGATTACCCCCCATGGATGCAGTGTAGAACTTATCATGAACGCTTCTTGTAAAATGATTACCCCCTTAGTATAAATTAATCATGTATCTATGATCAAGACTCTTGCGATCATGGTCCTGACCATGATGTTCTCCTTTGATTACATTTGTCAAGCAACGTGGAGCACTTTTCTTCTACAAGTCAACGATGCAGTTTAGCTTCTATCGTGTTCCACCTTCGAGAATTACCCCCTGGTATCTCGAGGATATCATGCCTTTGCACTACATCTTAAGAATTTTGATGAAAGAATACCTTTCCCTGTCGTAACCACTCCATGGGTTTTGGGTTGTCGTCAACCGAGAACACCGCTTACCTTTTGCTCCACCACCCCTTTTGTTTGGTGATGTTGCTATTCGATTGCATCCTCTTGAAACCTCTCGACATAAAGTGTCATGCTCATCATCAACATTTTTGCTTCTTCCATGTGTCTATTGAAATCATGGTGAGAAATACCATCCTTGCCCCTCGATGATTTGTGTTATCATCGACAATATCCTTTGACTCCCTGCCAATATAAACTTGGTCATGTATATCTTGCCAATGGTTCTCTTGGTACCGACGTTGATGCCAACATAGCTAACAAGCTGTACTCTGACTTACCTTGAAACTTGATCACATTGTCTGTCACCACCCTTCTTATTCAATGTGGGCCCATAACCCACAATTCCACAGGATCGAAACCTGACTCTCTTGTAACTTTCTGTTCTCGAGGTTATTCCTCTTGCTTGACCTCGTATGCTACTCACGAGTCCTCTACCTTGCGATATTCAGTTCGATATCAGACTCAGTGCTTATGCCTGATGATCTGGGGCCCTTTTCATCCTCGGTTATCATCGTCGAATGCTTGCATATCCTCTTGAAAACTTCTCATGCCTTCTTTTGTTTCTCTCGTTGTATTCCCCTGAGTTTAAACTCGGAGGATACTTTGTACCCCATTCCCTTGGACAGCCTCGGTTGATAAATCTTGTATCGATTCGACCCCTTAAGATACCTCCTAACCTATTCGTAAGTACGATGACGCCCCGAAGGAAGGATGAAAACTCGTCGAGATGCACTGATGCAGAGAAATGAAGACATCAGCGAGAAGGATTGACTTCTTCGAGAAGGACAACAAGCACCAGAAGAATCGTTAGAATACGAAACCAAAACCTTACCCCTTACACTACTTTTAATTCTCGGGACGAGAATTCTTTGTAGTGTTGGAGATTTGTAACACCCCGGGTGTCACGCTACAATGATCACCTTGTTAATTGCCAAGTCATCATGATTATTCTAATAGTAATCACCCATGATCAAGTCGAGTTCAAATTCAAACTCGTTTGGAAATTCAAAGCAATGTGGGAAAATAAAGTTGTTCCAAAAATTGTGCAAGCAATTTTATAAAATGCACAAAAATCAGTAGACCAAGATGCCATGGTGATAGATATTTATTATGGCATTTAAATATTTAAAACAATTCAAAACAGTAGCAAAACAACCCCCTTTAATCATTTCTTAATTAGATAAAAATACAAAATATTTTATTAATGCCTCAAACTTTGTATAGCAGTGTGGTATGTTGCAACAATGATAATGGGGTAAGTCCCACATTTTATAAAAACCATTTGATGCCCAAACAAGATATAAACATAAAATAAAAACAGAAAAAATAGAAATAATAATAATAAAAAGACTATCCTACGCACTGGTCAGAGCCCAGCCCGAGCCCACCCCAACCCACCCTCTCTCCCCCCGTTGTCTTCTACCACGAGCTACAGGAGCCGACCGAGGGCACCGTCGCCACCACACCCGCTCGCCCCCTGCGTCGCTACAGTGTCGACGAGGTGGGGATAAGGAGGCCACCTCGCTCCCTTGGAGCGAACCCTAGATGGAAGCCGCCCCACCATTTCCCCCTTCCCCCCCCCCCTCGTTCCTCCCTTTCTCCCGGTTCAGAACCGCCGCTACTGTCACCATGGGTGCCGCCGTCGACAAGGAAAACGTGCTCCTTGAGCCACGGGATCATGTCCACGAGCTCCACAACGCCCCTCCACGCCGATTCCACCATCAAGCCGAGGTCGGGACGCCCCCAGTCTTCGCCTTCTTCATCCTTTCCCCGTCGGGATTTCCCACGGCCGCCGCGTCGATCCCCCCACTCCGACCACCCCGAGCCGGGCCAAGCCCTCCTCTACACCCACTGTGAGCCCCTCCTCCGGTTTGCCCCTTCCTCCCCGTCGACTCATTCGCCGTAGCCGTCGTGACCATATTCGGGTCGCCGCCGTCCTCCACAGCAGGGCCGCACCTTGGCCGCGCCCTGGCTCGCGCTCACCGCCTACTAGCCAAGCTCGGGCCACGCCAGGAGCTCCTCCGGCCGCAGCCACCACGACCGCATGGTCACTGGACCCCCTCCCCCGCTCGCCGTTGTGCTTGGCCCCGACCAACCATGGTCGCGCGCTCACGCTGCCTTCCGTTGGCCCCGTACCTCGCCTCCCCTGGCGCTGGAGGCCACACCCTAGACGCGCTGGCCTCCGCCCACCGCAGCCCACACCCCCTCCCGCCGCGCCTCCTATGCCTCACCGGAGTTGGCCGCGAGTACCACCGTGTCCCTGCGCTCGCTGCTGCACGGGCTGGGTTAACCTCCCCTGCCTCTGACAAATGGGCTAGGCAGATTAGCTTAGGGGCTAAACCCCAATTAACCAACCATGCCCCCTGTTAATTAAACTTGAGATTTAGAACAAATAAAAAAAATGATTAGATTAACCCCTTAGTATGACAAGTGGGCCCAACCCTTTAATTAACTCACTGTATTAGTTATATTGTTTAATTAACTCTCTCTCTATGACATGTAGGCCCCACTGTCAGATTATTGAAATAAAAAATTTAATTAAAACTAACAGTGTATGACATGTGGGCCTTGGTTCTATTTTAATTTAATAAAATGATTTATTAATACTGTGAGGCTAGCCAGTGGGACCCATTGGTCAGGTTTGACCTGGTCAACAGAACTGTTCTGGATAGTGTTGAATTGTTTAATAAAATAAATCTAGTAAATGATTAAATGTGAATAAAACTTTGAAATTTAATATCTTTTAAACCGTAGCTCCGATCGAAAAACTTTAGATATGAAAGTTGCTCAGAAAAATGGAACCGTTCCGAATACGCTACCCGCATACCCACCGCCCCCTCTAACATACCAAAGCCGAGACTTTCCCCTCCGGATCGACTGTCCGGTAATTACCCGTTACCGGTAAAACTTTCCGGATGGAAATGTTCTGAACATAAAAGTTGTTCGGAATGCATCAACAATCACGGATACACTATCCACATGTCTGTCAGATATTCACGACATTGCAGACATGGAACCTTCCCCCTCCGGGTTGTCTATCGATAACCACCCGGAGCCGGTATTTCATCCCCGGATGACTTCCCACTCTGAGCATAACACTTTGTAACGCGTTAGAACACCGTTAACATTGCGTTTGCCATGTCTTCTATTTTTATTGCTATTATTGTCGTGTATTTATTCTTTCTCCCCCCTCTTATTGTCCGATAGACCCGGCGACCACTGTCGACGCCCGTGTGATCGACTACTACATCGATGACCGTACCCCTACCGTCGAGCTTCCAAGCAAGTGATACGTCTCAAACGTATCGATAATTTCTGCTCGCTCCATGCATGTTTTGTGTGATATTGCTATGATCTAGATACACTTTCATACACTTTTGATCATATTTGGACTAACCTACTAACTCAGTGCACCCTAGTGCCATTTCCTGTTTTCTGCTATTTTTTTTATTTCAGTTTTCCCCCATATAAAAAGAGCTCCAAAAATCCGGGAAAAAGCAGATAAAAAATTAGCGTGCCGGAAGCTTCCCGAAGCCCGAAGGAGGGCCAGGGGGCCACCACCAGGCGCCCAGGCGGCCACCTGGCGCGGCCAGGGGCCTGGCCGCGCCAGGGGGGCGCCTGGACCCCTGGTGGCCCCCTGACTACCCCCCTTCGCCTATTTATTCTCCGTCACGGGAAACTTCCGAGGACAGAACCCTATTTCGCAAAGTCGCCTCTGTTCCGCCGCCACCGCGATTCCAAGATCGGGAGCACCGTCAGGACCCTTCCCGGCACCCTGCCGGAGGGAGGATCGACCTCCGGGAGCTTCTCCTCCACCATGGACGCTTCCCGGATGTGTCGTGAGTAGTCTACCTTGGACCATGGGTCCGTGATCAGTAGCTATGTGATGTTCTCCTCCCCTCTTTGTTCTTCATGGTTTAGACCTCGTGAGCTGCCCTACATGATCGATGCACATATGTAATTCTTCTGCTGTTGCTATGCTGAGTTTGATGGGATCTGATGGATTATGAGATTATGTTCAGATCGCGATAGAGTAATATATTTGGTTTTGATCTCTTATATTTTTGTCCTAAGTAATTCTTGTATGTTCTCCATTGCTGTTTATTGCTTTGGCACCGTGGTAGGTAGTAACTCCAAGAGGGAACGTTATGCTCCATGTCACCTGATGACACGCTTGAGTGACAGAAACATGAGTCTAGGGGATGTGCTGTGGCCACAAGGGGGAAAACAGCGGTTCTTGTAACCGCAGTTGCAAGGATTGTTTACTTTACGCAAAGTTCTTTTTAATGCAGTTGTTTGTTGCTTTGGGCTTACACTTTGGGTGGGGCTCGCAACTTAATACCAGCGACATGTTCTGGATAGATATCTCAAGGTGGATGATTAGTAGTCGATGTAGATGGATTTCGGTCTACTTATTTTGGCGTACTGCCCATGCTTATGAGCCTCTTCCTTTCTTTTGTAGCATAGTTAGCATTGCGGTGCGTTTATAATCTTGTCAATTGCCCATCTATAAATTTTTTACCTCGCATAGAAGTTTTATCGTTTTTTGGGAGAGAGACATCACTAGTGAACAACAAGGGACCCCGGTCCATATTCTCATCATTGTTTACAAGCTATTTCCTTTTTCAGTATTTACTTTCAGTTGCTATCATTATCATTATCCCTTGTGTGTTTGACCCTTTGTAAACGACAAGACCGGAGAGATTGACAACCTCTTTGAACTTCGTTGGGAGCAAAGTTATTTGTGTCGTGTGCAGGTCCAGGTCAAGGAAGCAACGTTTGTCGTAAACAGTGCCATTGTTTTCTTGCCACCTACTTATCATCGTCGGAGTCCTACGGGAGACAAACCCTATCCTCTACATAGGGGAAATCTGTTGCTATCCTACATCTTACCTTCCACTTGGGTTAACCAACGAAGGGCGACAAACCATTACCACTTCCACGCCATCAGCAAGCAGAGCCATTCTCTTCCGCAGATATCGCCTATATTTTTGGTACTTTTCTTGCACTAGGCATTGCTACTTCTGCTGCTACCTTACAATCCTATTCAATTTCATAGCCTATCTTTGTCGCCCTTTGTTGTACCTTCCTTTCTCCTATGCTGCCAAAAAATATATATATATGATATTCAGCAGTGAGCCCTGCGCATTATTAGTTAACTAGGATTAGATAGCGGGCCGTGTTCACTCTGGTGAGTGACGCAGATACAATATATATATCTGCAACAGGTACGATACAATGCAGACACCGCCTAAGGCCCCCTAGCTCAGCTCTGCCGAGCCACCATCAAGTGTGAGCTATCAGAGAGTAATCCTTGTACTCCACTCGTTGTTGACTCTGTATAGCCGCTCTAGGTACCTGATCAACGGTTGTCCTTAAGGTAAGAGTCGGGCGACCCAACGGTTCCCGCGAGCGGTATTGCGTCGGGAATGACCGGAAGGGTACGACTGACGTTACCAGTGTTCTTGGCCCCTACTCGTATCTCGCGAGAGTTACCAAACCACGAAAAGTCGAGCTCTACCAAGAGCACACACGAGACAAGGTAAGGAGACGGTTCACCTTGTTGGTAACCGCGCGCTTTGACGGACAACAGGGCAGGCCCCGACATTACTGGTGGACCTTGTTGCTGATCGTTGTCCGTTGTGTTGTTAGTCAGACATCGATAACGGTTTTCTGCGAGATAATATTAAAATGCTAAATGGTTCGGTGGATGACTTGAGAGACCCGTTGGTCTGTACGCACTACCTACACGTGGGATTACGATGTGGGCCCTCCGCGTTGTAGTTTCGTACGAAAGCTCTCCAGACGTCAGCAGTACCACAGGCTGATTGCCAGGAAGCGGTGTTGTCTTCTTTGCTGTAGCAGGTGTATTTGGATTTGCTTTTGCTTCACCGGCCAGTCTTGTACCGTGCAGGAGCGTGGAAGGGTGAGGGACCTAGACCCCTGAGCGCATATGATATAGTCCGGCGGATGGCCTCTCTGCTGAGCCTAGGATGGGCTGTGATGTGTCAAATAGCCTCGGTGGAGCGTTCCCTAACAAGGTGCCCGCCACCCTTGAGATCCGAGCGTGCAGGCTGAACAGTAGTGCACCCCTGCAGGAAGTGTAATCTATTCGAATAGCCGTGTCCATGGTAACAGGACACTTTATGCTGAAGCCGGATCCTACTACTAAAAACTACTATTATTAATCTGTTGGTTCCGGGTTTTCTTCCTCGCCGGGAAGTCGAGGAGGGCAACTCGGAGGCATTTATTATTATTAATCATTACGACTTACTATTATACAATGCTGCAACAACTTCTGCTGCATTGTTACTTTCTGCTTTATATAATCTGTTGGTTGTTCTCTTCTTGTGCTGCAAGACTCGTCGGAAGATGCTAGTCTTCGATAGGCCTAGCTTCTTACCCTTATTCTGTTTTCTACCTTGCAGTCCACTATATACAACCTCCCTTTCCATTTGATACAAATGCATAAATGCTTAGTAGCGGACGTAAGACTCGCGGCTATGCTAGATAATCACCCTTGCTTTATTTCCCCCTTTTTGTTTTTCCTGATCGGCCGCTGCAGTCGACGTTGGAGCCTTGGAGTCCAGGAGCAGGAGATCCCCGATGCCGACCACCTCGACATGAATATCCCCGATGCCTTCTACGACGTTGAGTCCCCCGTTGACCAGGAGTAGTTTGGAGGTTCCTAGGCAGGAGGCCTCGCCTTTTCGATCTGTTGTTATTTGTGCTAGCCTTCTTAAGGCAGATCATGTGTACCCTGTTTCTTTACTCAGATACTATTGCTTCCGCTAACTTTGTGCTTTCGAGCTTGTATTCGAGCCCTCGTGGCCCCTGGCTTGTATTAAATAACTTGTATTATTTTATTTGTAGAGTTGTCTTGTGATATCTTACCATGAGTCACTGATCTCGATCATGTACCTTGCATGTATGATTACTGTACATGGCTTTATTTTGGGGGTGTCACATGTATGTAGTAGCAAATTTCCTTCAGCAAAGATACCAAGGTGAAGGAATCCAAAAGGACTCGAAATGCCTTCAAGTAGGTGGCCACCAACAAGGGCACCAGAAATTGCTTGGCCTAGACCTGCACACGAGTACATAAATACTCTCGCACCCATCGACGTAGGAAGGATTGTTAATTCCCCTGTCTTGCTGTTTATGAAAGGTTACACGTATAGGATTGTTTGAACAATAAAAGTAAACAAAGTATGAACCGGGGTACCACGGGATTCACTAGTGACGTCTCTCTCGAAAAAAACGATAAAACTTATGATGGATGAATAAGTTATAGTTGGGTGACGGGTGCAGATAGCACCTCTTCGTTGGTTACCCTAAGAGGAAGGTTATGATGCAGATAGCGGTAATTTCTCTCAGTGAACATAAGTAGGTTTATGTCTCCAGTAGGATTCCAAAGTCAACAAGTAGGTGGCTAGTAACTTCTCTGGTGCTTGAAATTACTTGGACTGGAGCTGCACACAAGACACAAGAAGCGTTGCTCCCAACGGGTACAAAGAGGTTGTCAATCTCTCTGGCCTTGCTATTTACAAAGGGCAAGTAATAATGCAACAGAAAGGAAATAAAGCAATAAATAGTAGTGATGTGAACTTACGATGAGAATATGGACCGGGGTACCACGGTGCTCACTAGTGATGTCTCTCTCCCATAAGACGCTAAACAGTTATGTTGGGTGAACAAATTACAGCTAGGCAATCAACATAATTATGAACGCACCCACAATGTTAATTATGCTACATAATGTAAAAGTCTCAATCGTATGGGTGTTGCACCAAGACAAGTAGATTTTTTATTCATCAGCATCTACTCACTAATCATCCACCTTGAGATATCTATCCAGAACATCTTGTTGGTATTAAGTTGCGAACCCCAACCAAATTTCAAGTTCAAAGCAATGGACAACTGCCTAAACACTCTATGCGTAATGTAAGCAATCCTTATGACACGTAGTCATAAGCACCATTGTTTATCCCCTAATGTCAATAACACATTCCCTACTCTCATGTTTCTATCACTCAAGCTAGACATCGAGAGGCTGTAACGACCCGGTTTGCCACAAACCGGAGTCTCTGTGCTCTCTGTGCTAGTCCCTGGATCAATAGCTAGCACACACAGTACAAGATGTAATATCTGAAGGGTTCGTTGCATAGAAAACAAAAATTTTCCTACGATTGCAACTGCCAAGATCACATCTAGGAGATAACTTGTAACGGTTTGAGAAGGACTCACCCTCGAAGACCAAAAAGCTTTAACGAGAACGATTCTCGTGGGTGATGTAGTCGATCACTTGCCGACCTCAAGGTCGTGATGAAGATGGGCGCCACAAACGGGCAGCGCCTCCGTAATCGGTCACACGTACGGATCAGCGACGACCTCCGCCCCTTGCTCCAGTTGGGCAGCGGAAGTAGTGGATCCTCGGGAACTCCAGCAGCACTACAACATAGTGGTGGTGGTGGTAGAGAAGATCTTGAGCAGGGCTTCGCCTAAGCACCGTACTCGTGAAACTGGATCAGCTAGCAAGGGGAGGAAGATGCCAACCAAAGGGCATATGAGAGATGGAGGAATTAGTGTCTAGAGGGGGTCTCCACCTCCTCCTTTTATAGGAGAGGGGGGGCAGCCAGCCCAAGGGGTTGAGCACGCCCCAAGGGTGCCCCCACCTCTTCCCTATTGATGGTAATGGAGTCTCCACTCACAAAAACCAAAAGCCACTATTATGCCCTTCAATCTCCACTCAAAATTCTAAGAGACTTTGCATTAAAACACTTTTAATACACTTGGTTTAATGCCACTCAACTTAATGAACACTTCATTAAATTAGTACTTCATTTATGAACAATTCACTTAATGAACACATTAACAATTATCCCCTTGCACTATTTTGATATACCAAAACTATTCCAGCAGTTTTATCAAAACAGTCCATGTGCTGTCCAGTATATTCTCCGGCGTTCCGTATCCACTCAAACGCGTCAACGAATCCTTAAGTGTGTCACCCTACGGTTCGTGAATAAAATGGACATGACAGAGACTCTTCTCCGATCAATAATCATCAGAGGGATCTGGAGATCCATGATGACTCCCACTTACTCAACGATGAACTAGTGATCGTGTGAACCATTACTCCGTAACCAATTCCTTTTGTCTCGCGATATTTTACTTGTCCGAGATCCGATCATTTGGTATCATCCATACCTAGTTCGATCTCGTTACCGACAAGTACTCTTTACTCGTTCCGTGATATAACATCCTCGTGAGCCAGTCACGTGCTTGCAAGCGATGTCAATGTGATATCACCGAGAGGGCCCAGAGTATATCTCTCCGTCATCTGGATGGACAAATCCCACTCTTGATCCACGAGCCTCAACTAACACTTTCCAAGTACCCAACGACACCTTTATAATCACCCTGTTACGGTGTGACGTTTGATGGAATCAAAGTACTCTTCCGGTGTCAGTGATTGACGTGATCTCATGGTCTAAGGATTAGGGTTACTTCGTGAAAGTTTGATACAGCAATAGAAACTTGATGACATGATCGTATTGCTATAACTACTATGGGTGTATGTTCATCACATCATTCTCCAATGACATGACCTTGTTATTAACAACATCCAATGTTCATGATCAGGAAACCTTGATCATTCGTTAATCAACAAGCTAGTATAAAGAGAGGCATTACTAGGAACCTTTTCTCTGTTTATTAAACACACATGTATTAACGTTTCCGGTTAACACAATTATAGCATGAAAATAAACATTTATCATAAACATGGAATAAGATAATAACCACTTTATTATTGCCTCTCGGGCATATTCCCTTCAATATCAAGAATAAACCACATGTCATATATATTACATCGAAAATCCAGTATTACAATAAAGCATACCTGCATAGCTCAAGGCTAGCTTACAAATAAAAAAATACAGCGGAAAACAATATAAGCTTCGTGGCATCCATCAACTCCACCGGCACAGTTGAGTATATACATCGCATCACTTACTCGTCGTATACAATCCTGCAACACCGAAGGTTACAACCCGACAACGGGTCAGTACATCTGATTTGTACGGCAAGTCACACGAAAAATGATATAAAAGACCTATCGCTACATGCAAGATAAGTCAAAGGAAAGGCTTATAGTTTAGTTTTGCAGAAAGCCAGTTTTTCCCTCACATACTACAACTAATCAAATTTTAATTTATCTTGCTAGTCCTAAGTATGATTGAATCGGGCTACACGAATTCCAACCATCCCTTTATTAAAAGTTCCCAATCAAATTCTTATTAAGGTGAAATATCTGTCAAGACCATCCAACAACAATAATGCCCAGTTGCTCAAAGTTGTCTTTAATCGTGGACACGGCTAATCATGATCAGTTTTTACACTCTGCAGAGATTTCTACACTTTCCCCACTGGACTCAACCCGAAGACTGAGACATAGTCTTTCAGAAGAGGTTGCCTCCACCCTTTGGTAGCCGGTACACCTATCATATCTACATCAGCTAGCTACCAGGCCCAGGTTCCCCACAACTTACTCATCTAAGCCAGATCCCATATAGCCAGTGGTTGTACATGGAAGCTACTAGTCACACTGTCTGTCCGATCTTTTTGAGCCTGGACGGCGCCCACTGTGTTCAGAGGGTACTCGCCATGACGCACCCGGTTCACCACCAAAACAACCATTCGGGAAGCATTTAGCCCTGGTCCCTCCTTAGACAAGGCACGAGCCCCAGGATGCAGCCCCTGCCCGTCCAGAGGTTATTTCTATTTAAGTTTGCTAGTCAATCATTAATCCTCACATATCTCAATGAAATACTCAACCCAATCCCCGTCTACAAAGCATAGCAGTATATAACAACCACGATCCTAGGTCGACAATGAAATACAGGATCAGAACATATGGCTATCCTACTAGGTTTAAATCATAACTAATATATAGTCCTACACATGCATAGAGTGATAATTTGCTACATGCATAATATAAAATATAGGTTGAGGTATGGTCAAAGTGTAACTTGCCTTTTCCATTCGGTGAAGTTCTTCGCTCTCGCGGTCCAGTCAACTCTACTCGTCACACTCTGAGAAATCTATCACGACGAAGGAACTCAAATAAGCAATCGCATCACAAGGCAAACAAAAGAACAACAAAACAAACACGAACGGTTTTAGCAACAAAAACAAAAAGCTTTGAAGTGCAAAGGTGTCGATGTGCTCGAAGGTGAACGGTGGAAGGTGAACTCGAGAGAACAGATAAAGGATTATCGGTAAAGAATTGTGATCATGGACATTTATGAATTCAAGGTGAATATCATACCCACATGAAGAGTGCGTGAATCTTACCGATAGCATGTTTCAAATGATCCGATATGCAAAAAGAATCACGTGAAACGGAATAATACAACACAGGTCATAGCAAGTTCAAATTTGAATTGAATTTGACCTTAATAGATCAAGAAACTTGTGAATTTTTGTGTACACATGATATAAACAGAAAGTACATGACACGAGTGACCCAACGCCAAAAGAATCACTCGATTTGGATCAACGGTTTAAAAGGTACGACCTCCGGTATTTGAATTTGAATTTGAAATATATTCAAATTCAAAAGTGTGCAAAAGTTTGAAATTTTTATTCTATGCTAAAGTATAAAACAACGCGAGCGTGTAAGAACAAGAATCACCGAAATCCGACTTACGGTGTGAGAGATATTGCGGACGCGAGACCAGGGGGTTTTCTGCCTAAAGGACTTATTCGTGAAAACAAGTTTTGTGGAAAAAGCAATCAGGTCCCTAGCGCAGTTGACCAGATCTGACCGGCGCTTTCTCTTTTTTTTTCGAAATCCTTTTTTTTTCAGGGGTGCCGCCGACGGGCTCTGTACCTCTGCTTGGACCTCACTCCGGCGAGGTCTTCCGGCGGGGCGGCTCCGGCGAAGTTCGAGTCCGGCAAGGAGTGGCACGGGGGCTGGCGGCGAGGTGGAGACGGCCGGGCGGCTCAGCGCAGCGCGGCGTCAGGGCCGTGCGGACGGGTGGCGGCGCCGACTCCTGGAGGCGGCTCGGCGCGGCGTCGCAGTCTCCGGCGAGCCCGTGGCAACGCGCGTCGGAGGCGCAGATGGGGCGGCGAGGTCGGCAGTCGGGAGGCTTGGGGTGGCACGACGGAGATGGAGCGTGAGGCGGCCAGGGCGGGGTCGGGCGCGGGCGCTCCGCCGAGAAGAGCTCGAGCTCGAACTCGAACTCCGGCGACAAATTCCGGCGATCTTGGATCACAGGCAACCACGATTTTGGCAAAAATCAGACTAGAACGAGTTGGGCGATAGTTATAGAGGAGATTTCATGCGAAAGGGGCAAGATCGAGCGAGAAAATCGGGATCCCGATCGGTTGCGCGTGGTGTCCAGGAAGAACACGTTGAGGAAGGGGATGACGAGCGGGCCCGGGGTGTCAGCCAAACAAGGAAAAGAAAAAGGAAATAGATAAAGGGAAAAAAGGGCTTAATGGGCCAGCCCGGCTAGGGCTGCTGCACTGCGGTACGCCCGTGGGAGAGAGGTAGGTGTTGGGCCCGGGGCGGCTGCTGCGGCTATTTTTTCTCTCCAGAAATTCAAACAATTCTACAAAAATAATACACCTCAGAAAAAAAAGAAATTTTTTCCTACATTCCTAAATTAATCCAAAGAAAATTATGCAATTAAAACATTGACCAAACTTATAACTAAAAATAATGACATTTTTCAATGACTTTATTTAGTTATAAAATATCTGAAAAATCAATAAAAACTCAAATACTTATTTAAATAATTCCCGATCAATTTTTCCGAAGAAATCATTTTATCTTCTCTCATGTTATTATTTATTTAAATGGGAAATTATTTAAATAAACTCCAATTAAAATAAAAGGATATTTAAAACATTTCCATATTTTTTTATATTGAAGGAGTCATATTTCTTTCTCTCACTTTATATATTGGATTTGTTTTAAATATTAAATTCCAAAACTCCCACCCAAGAAAATTAGGGAAAGTCATTTTATTCCCTCTCATTTTAATATTCACTTTAAACTCCAAAAGTTTTAACTCCTACTGGAAATCAATCATACCAAGCAAACAATCAAAGTCTATTTAATTTATCAACATTTCAAAATTCAGAGAAATTTGGGATGTTACAGAGGCATGAACCTATTATCTAGCATAACACTCCCTCTTGGAGTTGCAATCTACTACTTAGGCAAAGCAATAAAATACAACAGAGAACATGCAAGGCTACTCAATAACTAAAATAAAAAGGTAAAACAAAATATTAATCATCACAATCTGAACATAATCTCATAATCCACCGAATCCCAGCAAACACATTATAGAAAAGCAGGAATTAATACATAGGTGCCTTGATCATGCTAGGCAGCTCACAAGGGCTAAACATTGAAACACAAGATTGGAGAGAAGACATCCTATAGCTAATGTTCATGGACCGATGGTCCAAGGGGGACTACTCATGACGTATCCCAGAGGCGAGCATGGTGATGGAGAGGCCTCCGGAAGTCAATCCTCCCTCCGGCAATGTGTCGAAATAGGTTCTACACGCGATCCCGAGATCGGAAACGCGGCGGCGGCAGAACAATAGGTATTTTCACGTGCGGAGATATCTTTAGGGATTTCCTTGACGAGAGGTAAATATAGGCCAAAGGGGTACCTAGGAGGTGCCCCCCTGGCCCAGGCGGCCAGCTAGCGCGGCCACACCCTTGGCCGTGCCAAGAACGCGCCTGGATCCCCTGCGACTTCCTACAGGCTTCTGGAGTCTTCCGACTTGGATATATTTTTAGGTATTTTTCTGGATTTTTTTGAGCACTTTTAATTTTCACCTTTTTTCTGTGATGCACGGACAAAAACAGACAAAAACTGGCACTGGGCGCTGAGTCACTAGGTTTGTCCAAATAAGTTGTAAATGATATGAAAGTGCATCAAAACATATATCAATATCACCATAAAAAGCATGGAACAAGCAAAAATTATAGATACATTTGAGACGTATTACTACTTGGCCAAAGCAACAAACTGCAACAGAGAACATGCATGACTACTGAAGAACACAAATATAAAAGAGAACTAAATATATTACTTCCACAAACTTAACATAATCTCATAATCCATCGGATCCCAGCAAACACAACACAACAACATAACAACTATAACAAATATGCCTTTATCATGATAGGCAGCTCACAAGGTCTATACAATGAAGCACAAGATTGGAGAGAATACATCAACTAGCTTGCTTCCATGGACCCATAAGCCAAGGAGGGACAACTCACGGCGCATCCCGGAGGCAATCATGGTGATGGAGATCCCTCTGGAGATCAATCCTCTCTCCGGCAGGGTGCCGGGATAGGAACTTTTGCTGATCTCGATGTTGGAATCGCGACAACGATGGAACAGTGGCGTAGATCACGAAAAAGGGTCCTCCTAGAGGGTTTTCAGAAACAGGGGTAAATATATGCCAAAGTGGGCGTCAGAGGTGGGGCCACCTGGCCGCTCCTCTGACCGCCTGGCTAAGGGTTGGCCCCCCTCTGACTATCCTTCGGGCTTCTGAAGTCTTCTATTGTAAAAGAATTTTCGGATTTTTCTGCATTATTCTGAGCACTTTGATTTTTCAGCTATTTTCTACATTGGACAGACAAAAATAAACAAAAACTGGCACTAGATTAATAGGTTAGTCCTAAATATGTTGCAAATGGTATGAATGTGCATCAAAACATGTAACAATGTCACCAAAAGAACCAAGGAACAAGAAAAAATATAAATACGTTTAGGAGGTATCAACATCCCCAATGATGAGGATTGGCCTCGGCAAATCCCATGGTTAGGAACCCTGGGTTTGATCGTAGAGGAAGGAGTGCAAGGTTGGCGATCTCATCGGCTAACAGGAGACAGGGATTTACCTAGGTTCAGGGCCCTTGAACGGTTAAACCCCTACTTCTTTCTCAATGTATTATATGGTGGAAGGCGATTATAGTAGAGGCTTCAGCGAGATTGCTCTAGCCAAAGATGTTGCAACGAGTATTGTATTGTCCTAGACGTCCCCTCTCCCAACGTTTATATACTAGGCTAGGTCTCGAGGAGCCCGTCTAGGTTTAAAAGGAGAGTTTCCTATTCTATCTATTCTTGACCGCCAAGTATTGGACTCCATGTCGGTTGGGACTTCATGTCGACGCAGTCGTCGATGCTTCGGGTGGGTCGATCTTGGGCCTCCCAAAGCTTTCTGTGGGCCTCCAGCTATGACACGCACCAGGTCCCCTCACGGTGACGAGTCGTGGGGGAATCCCCTTGTTAGTAGCCCCCGAGTGCCTGGGGCATTCGAAGAGTCGCGCGGGGACTCCAATCTGCGTCAGTTGTTGTAGTGTGTGTCATCTTTTATGAATTGTATGGTGTTCTCATGATGTATTTTGTAAGTTTTGAGAAGGATGATAAACTAAATGGCCGGAGTACCCGACTGATCGAGTCCCAGCGAATTGCCATAGCGACAAAAACCACAGTAGTCCAATCAAGCTCGAGTCCCCCGACACGAACTTGGAGAGACCAGTGTCTAGTAAGGTCCATGCCGTTGAGGGCTTACATGATCAATATGGTCAGTTAACTACTAAATAGACCCAACACGTCCGTCAAGATTTTCCTATCATACACTCGGGGTATGGAAACAAGTGGGAGTGATGTCGAGTTGTGGCAAGTCCCAGCCCGGCCGATAGTTCAATGGGGTCTTACCTACACATGAGTCCATGTGGCTTCTGGGGTACAGTAGTATCACAGCCCAGGTCAGAAACAAGGGAGAGTGCCATGTAGAATGCATCCACTCGGTAAACAATCGAGTGAAATATTAGTATGGATTATCGCCAGGTCAAGATTCGAATAGCCACTCGACAAGTCGGTCAGTCGATGATACGTCCAAAACGTATCTATAATTTCTGCTTGCTCCATGCCTATTTTGTGTGATATTGCTATGATATTGATGAACTTCCATACACTTTTGATCATATTTGGACTAACCTATTAACTCAGTGCACCCCAGTGTCAGTTCCTGTTTTCTGCCATTTTTCTATTTCAGGTTTCCCCCATATAAAAAGTGCTCCAAAAATTCGGGAAAAATCCAATAAAAAATCAGCATGCAGGAAGCTTTGGGAATCACCGAGGGGGGGCCAGAGGGGACCCACCAGGGCCCCAAGCGCCCTCCCGGCGCGCCCCAGGGTGGGGACACGCCAAGGGGCCGCCTGGACCCCTGGTGCCCCCCTGGCTGCCCCCTTCGGCTATTTATTTCCCGTGACACAAAAATCCCAAAAGATGAACCCTACTTCGCGATCTCTCCTCTGTTCTGCCGCCTTCGCGCTTCCAAGATCGGGAGCACCAGAAGACCTCTTCCCGGCACCCTGCCGGAGGGAGGAATCATCTCCGGGAGCTTCTCCACCACCATGGATGCTTCCCGGATGAACCGTAAGTAGTCCACCTTGGACCATGGGTCTATGATCAGTAGCTATGTGATGTTCTCCTCCCCTCTTTGTTCTTCATGGATTGGACCTCGTGAGCTTCCCTACAAGATCGAGGCACTTATGTAATATTTCTGTTGTTGCTATGATGAGTTTGCTGGGATCCGATGGATTATGAGATTATGTTCAGATTGTGTTTGAGTAATATATTTGATTCTCCTCTTTTATATTTATGTTCTTGAGTAATTCTTGCATGTTCTCCGTTGATGTTTATTGCTTTGTCCAAGTAGTAGGTAGTGACTCCAAGAGGGAGCATTATGCATGATTTTGGGTTCATGCCCCCTGATGACTAGCTTGAGTGACAGAAAAATGAGTCTAGGGGATGTGCTATTGCCACAAGGGGTAAAACAATGGTGCTTGTACTTGAGGGTGCAAGGATTGTTTACTTTACGCAAAGTTCTTTAATGTAGTTGTCCGTTGCTTTGAGTTTACACTTTGGGCGGGATTCGCAACTTAATACCAGCGAGATGTTCTGGATAGATATCTCAAGGTGGATGATTAGTAGGTAGATGCAGATGGATTTAGGTCTACTTGATTTGGCGTACCGCCCAAGATTTTGAGCCTCTTCCTTTCTTTATAGCATATTTAGCATTGGTTTGCGCACATAATCCTGTCAATTGCCCAGCTGTAATTTGTTTACCTCGCATGGTTATTTTATCGTTTTTGGGAGAGAAACATCACTAGTGAACATCATAGGACCTCGGTCCATATTTCCAATACTGTTTACACCCGCTATCAATTTACTTCTTTACTTTTCCGTTGCTATCACTCTCATTATTATCCCGTGCGTTTTATCCTTTGTAAACAACAAGGCCGGAGGAATTGACAACTCCTCTGTACTCGTTGGGAAGCAAAGTTATTTGCATTGTGTGCAGGTCCAGGTGAAGTAAGCAACCTTAGGTTATGAACGGCGCCATTGTTCACGTCACCACCTTCTTGTATCTGCTGGAGTCATATTGGTTCGACATTCAACCTTAGCATCTTCGCTAAGGGAAATTTTCCGCTACGCTACATCTCACCTTCTACTTTGGGTAAACCAACGAGGGGAGAGAGGTAAACTCTCGTATAATTGGTCGACCATTAGAGTTTGCTTATTTATATCATTTTGTGAGTAAGTTTTCGAGCGTTTGTTTCAGGGGTGAGTAAACACTCTAGCCTTAATGAGATGTTCGGATTGCTTGTTATGCTTGGGCGAGTGGGCACTCAAGCCTTCATAAGGTTCTTTGGGCTGCCTTGGAGCGTCCTGGAGTAGCAGTATGCGCCCGATGGGAGTTTATTTGATGGAATCAAAAAATAAAAATAAAAGGCGTTAGCAATAAAATGAATTTATAACAACAGGAGAGAGATTCCTTTGCTTGTCACTGCCTCTACCAGCTTGTGTTGTCAAATCTGTTCTGTGTGGATGTGAAAGGTGTAATGATGCCAATGACGTGTTATGATGACAACAGCCTGTTGCGACTTGTCACGTTCGTTGTTGTTATGATGATGCTTCGATTAGCGCACGTAGTATATGTCACGTTTATCTGTTCCTGTTGGATTTCCAAGATCGGTTTGAATGCTCTGCTTTTACTACCACATTGATCAGGAGCGAATATCCATGGCTGTGTTGTTGTACTAGAATCTGAAGTGTTTCCCTTGTGATAATGGCGATCTTGTCGCTTCCTCTTCGCGTGTGGAAATGACATGTGCCCTTGCAGCGGGTGTATATATAGATGCACACTTTGTTTCCTTTTGTAAACCATCTTCTTCCGTTGCCCATCGTCTATTCTCTTAGCTAGATTGTATCTCTCCCAAGCGTCGTGCCCGTGGAGCTTCCAGAGTTGTTGCTACTCGCAGCGTTACCATCCATGGCCGTCGGGGCGACGGTGCTGGAGCTATGCGTGGCGTTGCCGGCCGAGGACGCCAAGGCCGTGGTGTTCGTGCGTCACGTCCCATGCGCGACCGTGGAGGGTGAGGCTTGGAGACGGTTGCGTCTCTTGCCGAGGATGTTAACAAGGGCGCCCTTGGTCATGACTTTCTTCTGCATATTCATGATTCTGTCCGGCAGCGGATCTCCCTTCCTTCTTCTTCCTCTGCTCTTGTTTTGGAGTTAAGCCTGGAGGGCTTCTGGCCCCGTTTCCAGGGTAATCTGTACTGCGCATTTTGGGTACGGACCCGTGCTGAGGGTTCTGCCTTGCTTTTTATAGAGACTGGCTGGAAGCCTTTTGCTCGCTAGTTTAATATGCGCAAAGGTGATAGCCTTTGGTGTAGATTTGACGGAGAGGATACCCTCTGTGATGGGAATCGGCTGGAACCATGCTTGGAGAGCTCAAGCGATAGCGACTTGGAAGGTTCGGGTGATACTCGAAGCTCTGCACCTGGTGCTGGCTCGTCTGGCTGGGGCATCACTAGGTCTCACTCCTCCGACTCGTCATCTGGTGGTGGTGGTGATAGCTACTCCAGTTTTGAGCAGGACGCTGATGTCAAGCCATCGCTCAAGCAGGCTCGCCGGTAGGGCAAGGGTATCAAGCTTACATATAGGCGAGCTTAGGGTATCAAACTCACCATCAGATGAGCTCGCCTTGTGGACTTAGGGTTTAAATTTCCTTTGTGTGTGATGATGCCCGAAGATGTGTCGGGTGAGTCTTTTGAATGTAATGAATCCTCTTGTAAGTCCTTGTGTAAATGAATATATCGAAACCTTCTATGTTGAATTGTTTGGACTGATGTAGTCTTTGTCTTCTCCTTCTTCTTAACTGATCTCTGATCTATCGGGTGCGCGACAGCGCTCCCGATGGGAGTAGCCCCCGAGGCTTCGGCCAATCGTTGGCGATTGGACGGAGGCTGTAACACCCTCAGTGTCAGGCATCAATAAAACTTTTGTTAATATAATTCTCTGTGATTAGCAAGCCTCTAATCACCTTTGATCATGCCTTGTTCATCTTTGAATTCAAACAAACCCAAAAATGCCTTTTGATAATTATTAAAAATAAGTGATGAATAAAACATTGTCCAATAATTGTGGAACCACTTTTGTAAAATCATTAATAATGAGTGGTCCATGCCAATATGGTTTTGGGTATTTATCAGGCCACTGAATAAATCAAATAATTCATAACAGTGGTAAAACAGTGGCATTTAACACCTTTTTAATAATAAAAAATGCAAATGAATTTATTTGGGCACAACACGTTTTGTGGCACTGCTATATAGTGCAACACAATTATACATGCAAGCTTCATGTTTTACAAAAATGTTTAAGCTAACACAACAAATAAAAACAGAAAAGAATTACAAAAAGGAAAACATAACTAAAAATAAAGAGAAAGAAGCCCACCCCACCTGTGCAACAAGTACACAGTGCAGCCCACCTAGCCCACTAGGCCCACCCGGGGTCATTCCCCTCCTCACTGTTCCCCTCCCCTGTGCGTGGCGCCATGGCAGAGGTGCTCGACGCGATGCACCGCGCGATGGCTGCCACCGCACTGCTACAGAGCCACCGTAGTGGTGAACTACTCCCGGGTGAACCCCCTGGCGAACCCTAGCCCCGTTTACCCCTCTCCTCGCGCCGCCGTCGTCAGGAGAAGTTTGCCCGAGCACCGCCGTCGCCATGACCGCGCTCCCGCGTAGCCACTGACCACCCCGAGCGAGCCCGGCGTGTCCGTTGCATCCGCCATGGACGACCTCGTCTTCTCCAGGAAGGAATCGACCCGGGGGGCTCCATCGCGAGCACACGGGCGAGTTCCCCTTTCGCCGCCGCCGCGTCGCAGAGGAATCCCGACGCCGACGAGCCTCCCCGAGCCCACTGCCGCCCACTACGTGCTCACGGTGAGTGTGGCCACCACCTCCAACTCCCCGCGTCGCATCCCTCTCGCCGTAGGTCGTGTCGCCATTAGAGCCGTGGCCACCTCACCGCCGCCGAGCTTTTCCCTGCGGCCTGGAGCGCGCATTTGACGCGCTAGGCGTGTCACTCTGCGTGCGCTGCTCCTAGGAGCCGAATGGTATTGCGCATGCCCCAGTCCCGCTGTAGAAACTTCGCCGTAGTCCCCTCGTGCTCATGGGCCGCCGGCGAGCTCCCACGGTGGCTGCCAGGTGGGCCCGCTGGATTAGCCCCTAATCCCCACCCCATGTGCCACCTACATGTGGGACATGGCCCTAATTAACCTATTAATTAAAAGATTAGAGAAAAACCCCTTGTTAGACTTACATGTGGGTCCATCCCATTTAACTAACCCCTGGTTTAATTAATCTGGTTAATTATTGGCATGTGTCACTTACACCTAGGCCCCACCTGTCAGCGGTTAGTTTAATTAAAATAGAAACCTAAGTGTGCCATTGACATGTGGGCCCTGGCTCTGTTTTAATTTAATTAAATGATTTATTAGGAATGTGAGGCTGACCAGTGTGTCCCACTGGTCTGGTTTGACCAGTCAACTCCACTGTTGTGGATAATGTTTATTTATTTAATTAAAGAAATTCTAAAAATGTTATAAAATTATTTAAATTTGGAAATTCAATATCTTTTAAACCGTAAGTCAGGTTCAAAACCTTTATACATGAAAATTGATCAGAAAAATATAACGAATACTGATACGCTATCTGTATGTCTACCCCACCCCCCTATCACACTGATCATCGACAGTACCCCCTCTGGGCTGTTTGTCGATAATTCCCGGTGCCAGTAAAAACCTGCCGGATGAATTTATTCCGAACACGAATGTTGTTCAAAATGGTTCAACAAACACGGATACACCCCCTTAGGTTTGTCAGGTGTCCACGACACCTCCGGCATGATACCTCCCCCCTCTGGACACCCTGTCCGGTAATCACTGTTTCTTCCCCCCTTATCTCCAGTAGACCCCGCTGCTACCGCCGACTACACTGCTGCCGGGTACGACTACTTCGTCGACGACCATGCCCCTACCGTCGAGCTTCCAGGCAAGCAGAGCCATTCTCTTCCCCAGATATCGCCTATCTTTTCCGTACTTTCTTACACTAGGCATTGTTACTGCTGCTGTTACGATTACAATCATATTCAATTGCATAGCCTTCTTTTGTCGCCCCTTGATGTACCTTCCTTTATGCTATACTGCCTACTTTAATTATGTATTATATTCAGCAGTGAGCCCTGCGCATTGTTAGCTAGGACAGGATAGCGGGCCGTGACCACTCAGGGGAGTGAACACAGATACAATATATACAACTTCACAGGTACGATACAATGCAGACATCGCCTAAGGCCCCCTAGCTCGGCTCTGCCGAGCCACCTTCAAGTGTGAGCTATCAAGGAGTAATCCTTGTACTCAACTCGTTGATGACTCCGTATAGCCGCTCTAGGTACCTAAGCAACGCTTGTCCTTAAGGTAAGAAGTCGGGCGACCCAACGGTGCCCGCGAGAGGTATTGCGTTGGGAACGACAGAGAGGGTACGACCGACGTTACTGGCGTGCTTGGCCCCTGCTCGTATCTCGCGAGAGTTACCAAACTACGTAAAGTCGAACTCTATGAAGAGCAAACGCGAGACAAGGTAAGGAGACGGTTCACCTTGTTGGTAATCGCAGTGACTTGGTGGGACGACAGGGCAGGCACCGATGTACTGGTGGTCCTGACTGTTGTCGTTGACCGCGGGTCCGTTAAGTCGAGGCAACGATACCGATTGTCACGCAGGTTAATTAAAATGCTAAATGTTTCGGCGGATCACTTGATAGGCCCGTTGGTCTGTACGCACTACCTTTACGTGGGATAAGGAGTTATGGGCTCCCCTGCGTCGTAGTTTGTCCGAAAGCTCTTCAAACGTCAGCAGTACCGCGGCCTGCGCCAGGAAGTGGTGTTTCTTCGTCCGGACGGTGTGTTTTTGGATTTGCTTTCGCTTCACCGGCCAGCCACGCACCGTGCAGGAGCGTGCAAGGGTGAGGGTCCTAGACCCCTTGGCGCATAGGATATAGTCCGGCGGATGGCCTCTCTGTTGAGCCTAGAATGGGCTGCGTCATGTCGGATAGCCTCGGTGGGGCGTTCCCTAACAAGGTTCACGCCACCCTGGAGATCCGAGCGTGCAGGCTGAACAGTAGTGCACCCCTGCAGTGAGTTTAATCTATTCTAATAGCCGTGTCCACGGTAACAGGACGCTTTATGCTGAAGCTGGATCTTACCACTAGAAACTATTGCTATTAAACTGTATGGTTCCGGGTCTTCTTCCTCGCAGGGAGTCGAGGAAGGGAACTTGGAGGCATTATTATTATTAATCCTTACAACTTACTATTATACAATGTTGCAGCAACTTCTGCTTCATTGTTACTTTATGCTTTATATGAAATGTTGGTTGTTTCTCTTCTCATGCTGCAAGACATCGTCGGGAGATGCTAGTCATCGATAGGCCTAGCTTCTTATCCTTATTCTGATTTCTATCTTGCAGTCCACTATATACAGCATCCCCTTTCCATTTGATACAATGCATAATGCTTAGTAGCGGACGTAAGACTCGCGGGTATGCTAGATACTCACCTTTGCTTTATTTCCCCCTTTATGTTTTGCCTGATCGGCCGCTGCAGTCGAATTTGGAGCCCAGGAGCAGGATTACCCCGGAGGCGGATACTACTACGTCAAGACCCCCGCTGACCAGGACCAGGAGTAGTTTCGGAGGCTCCCAGGCAGGAGGCCTTGCCTTTTCGATCTGTATCTCTGATGTTATTTGTGCTAGCCTTCTTAAGGCAAAACTTGACTAACTATGTCTGTACTCAGATATTATGGCTTGTATAACTTATGTATTCGGGTCCGCGCGACCCCTCTTTATTGTAACATATTGGTTTATCCTTTTGTGTTTAGTGTTGTGCTGTGATATTCTCACCGTGGCACCGTAATCTCAGCCGTGTACCCTGCGTGTATGATTACTGTACACGGATTGATTTTGGGGGCGTCACAAGTTGGTATCAGAGACGACTACCTGTAGGAAGCCACCCAACCACTACCTGGTCGAAGTTGAGTCTAGACTTTGAAAAAATATTTTGCTAACTTAATGTTTGGCTTACGGGCCCACATTGTTGTCACTACGTGTGATATCTATGGTATTAGGATCCTTTTCTCCTTACCTATGCTCTGGGAATCTGCTCTCTTATCCTTGCTGGTAAGTTTTACAAACTCTGACATTAGGATCACGTTATCTTGATTCCACCCGGAGTTTTGGTGCTTCCCCATTGATTGAGTCGTGTCGCAGGAGTTCTACCCCAGGTCCCGGACCGCGGATCCCATTCTCATTCTGGGCAGGCCGCGCGTCCTCTAGCATTAACTCCTGTGGCCAACAGTTTTCTTGCGGCGTGATTGACATAGTGGAATCTAAGTCGCGTCGTGTAATCCCTACCGCGGTCTGCGCGCCGCCTAGTGTGTCCTTTTTCCTTAATTTCTACAACGTTACGCTGCCCGCTTTTCGATTGATTCTATGTGTGGATGTGTATGTCTTATATGACTACTCCTATATATCTGTTCCTCCTCTTTGTTGTCGCTTTATCTCTTACTCGTTTCCGGTATCTCGATAAATGTTCGTCGCTGAAATACCCCTGTTAAATTCTAGCAGGATGGCTGGTCGTGGTGGTCGTGGTCGTGGTCGTGGTGCCAACGATCCACCTCCGCCGCCGGACTACATGGCCGCGATGATGCAGCAGTTTCAGATGAACCAGGTGTTTATGCAAGGAGTCATAGATCAGCTCCAGAACCAGAATCAGAACCAGAACCAGCATCAGAACCAACCGCCTGTGGTTACTCTGCGGGATTTCATGCGTCTCAATCCCCCTCTCTTCCACCAACCTGAACAGCCGCTGGATGCCGATGATTGGCTCTGTGACATCAACCGTCAGTTGGAGTTCGCTAATGTGAGCGCTGCTGATTACGTCAATTCGCGTCCTATTTCCTCCGTGGCCCCGCTGCTCAGTGGTGGGACACTTATAAGGGCTCGCTAGCTGAAAGGACTGTCGTCACCTGGAATGACTTCAGTACTACCTTCCGTGCTCGTTATGTCCCCCAGGCGATTATGAACCGTATGAAGGCCGAGTTCCGCAACCTCGTTCAGGGCAACAAAACTGTCGAGGCATATCAGAGGGAATTCCTCCGCCTCTCCCGCTATACTACAAGTGACCTCCCCAATGATGCAAGTAGGCAAGAGAAGTTCCGTGATGGACTCAACGCAGATCTCCATCTTGCACTGGCTTTGCACGTCTTCCCCGACTGCGCCACCATGGTGAACCAGACTATCACTCTTGAGACCGCTCAGCTTAAGTTCGGTGGTTCGCCGAAGCGCCCCCGTGATGCTGGCTCATCTTCGGGCACATCACAGAAGCAACGTGTTTGGCTTCCGCACAGTGTGTATCGTCCACCTGCCCCTGCACCAAGGCCGTCGTATGTTGCACCTCGTCTGCCTCCGCCCCCCCGAGACAGCCGAAGACTGAGACTGCACCCCTCCGTCCTCAAGATGGCTTGTGCTTCAAGTGCCATCAGCCGGGTCACTTTTCCAGAGACTGCCCCCAGCGACAGAATCAACTTGTAGTTCACCCTGCTGGCCGTGGCAACAAACGGACCCCCAACTATAACACTGGGTCTTCTGCTCACACTCGCGGACATGCTTACAACATTAACGTTGAAGAAGCTTAGGCCCAACCCGCTACCGTGATGGGTACTCTCCTCGTTAACTCAATACCTGCTACTGTTTTATTTGATAAAGGAGCATCGCATTCATTCATGTCGGAAGCATTCGCATTGTCGCATAACTTTACATTTGGAAAGATGGACACACCGATGGTTGTTCGCACCCCGATAGGCCAATGCCGAACCACCATGATGGTGCCCAATACCGCCGTTGAAATCGAAGAAGTTGTATTCCACGTGTCCCCCATCATTCTGAAGTCTTCCACCATAGACCTCATCCTGGGAATGGATTGGTTGAAAGTCCACGATGCCGCACTGTATTGTGGTACCAAGTCTGTCCAACTTTTTCACCCCTCCGGTGAGATTGGTAACCACACCACCCGGATTACCCGTGATGCTGAAACACATATCTATATGATGAATGCTCTGAACGTCTCGCCTCTTGAAGGAATTCAGCAAGTTCCAGTCGTTTGTGATTTTCCCGACGTCTTCCCAGAAGAACTGCCAGGAATACCCCCGATTAGAGAGGTTGAATTCGTCATCGACTTGAAGCCTGGCAACGTCCCTATTGCCAAGCGTCCCTATAAGATGCCACCTCACCACCTCCTTGAACTGAAGAAGGAGATCGACAGAGCACTCGACAAAGGCTTCATCCGTCCTAATTCCTCTGATTGGGGAGCACCTTCGCTCTTTGTCAAGAAGAGTGATGGCACGAACCGTTTGGTACAAGATTACCGAACTATCAACCAGGCCACGATACAGAACAAGTACCCACTTCCTCGGATCAATGATCTTTATGATCAACTTGCTGGATCCAAGGTGTTTTCTAAACTCGACTTGAGGTTGGGTTATCACCAAATTCGAGTCCGTGAAGAGGACATTCCGAAGACCGCTTTCATTACTCGCTATGGTTCATACGAGTACACTGTCATGTCCTTTGGCCTGACCAATGCTCCAGCCACCTTTTCCCGATTGATGAACTATATATTCATGGAATATCTCGACAAGTTTGTCATGGTTTATCTGGATGATATATTAATATACTCCAAGAATGAAGAAGAACATGCTGAACATCTCCGCCTTATACTGGAAAAGCTTTGAGAACACAAACTCTATGCTAAGTACTCTAAGTGTGAGTTCTGGCTTCCTGAAGTAACTTACCTTGGTCACGTGATTTCCAAGGATGGCGTTGCCGTCAACCCAGAATGTATCCAGGCTATTCTTGACTGGACTCCGCCCAGGACTGTCAAGCAAGTCCGAAGTTTCCTCGGCCTTGCTAGCTATTGCCGCCGTTTCATCGAAAACTTCTCCAAGATTGCCAAGCCTCTGACTAATCTGCTTCACAAAGGCGTCAAGTTTGAGTGGACTGATAAATGTCAAGGTAGTTTTCAAGCTCTGAAGAACAAGCTCACTTCTCCCCCAGTGCTTGCTCCGCCTGAAACTCAGAAGGACTTCGTGATATATTGCGACGCGTCTCGTCAAGGATTAGGCTGTGTCCTAATGCAAGTGCGCAAAGTGATTGCTTATGGCTCTCGTCAGTTGCGTGCTCACGAAGAAAACTATACAACACATGATCTCGAATTGGCAGCGGTCATTTATGCATTGAAGCTGTGGCGACATTACCTCGTCGGTAATCGTTGCGAGATCTACACCGACAACCAAAGCCTGAAGTACCTGTTCACTCAGCCCGACTTGAATCTCCGCCAGCAGAGATGGCTCGAGACAATAGCCGACTACAACATGGGAATTTCTTACACCCCTGGTAAAGCTAATGTGGTGGCCGATGCCTTAAGCCGCAAAGCCTACTGTTCTGAACTTGAAGTCCAGATAGAGCAGCCACTTCTGTATGAAGAGCTCCGCAAGCTGAACCTTGAAATTGTTCCGCATGGACATGTGAATTCCCTTGTTGTTGAAGTAGACCTCGACAAAGACATCAAGTTCATGCAAAGAGCTGACTCTGATTACGAAAAGATGAAGCGATATCTTGCCACAGGAAAGCCCTCAGACTACAGGCTTGCTGATGATCAAGCGTTGTACTTCAAGAATCGTTTAGTGGTTCCTAGCAAGGGCAATCTAAACTTGACTCTGGATGTTATGAAAGAAGCTCATGATACCCCTTTGTCGATCCACCCAGGTAGCACCAAGATGTACCAGGACCTTCGTCAACGGTACTGGTGGCCTGGCATGAAGAAAGACATTGCTCGTTATGTTGATGAGTGTGACGTTTGTCGTCGCGTCAAAGCCGAACATCAAAGACCTGCTGAAACTCTACAACCACTCTCTATTCCTGAATGGAAATGGGACAAGATTGAAATGGACTTCGTCACCGGTTTTCCGCGATCACAGAAGGGTCATGATGCGATCTTTGTCGTCATCGACCGATTCTCCAAAGTTGCCCACTTTCTGCCAGTCAAGGAGACGATCTCTGCTAGTCAGTTAGCAGACTTATATGTTTCCAGAATTGTTTCCCTCCACGGTATTCTGTTGGAGATGAGTTCAGATCGTGGCAGCATTTTCACCTCGAAGTTCTGGGATAGTTTCCAAGAAGCTATGGGCACTCAGCTGAATTTCAGCACCGCTTATCACCCCAAGTCGCAAGGACAAGTCGAACGCGTGAATCAAGTTCTTGAAGATATGCTTCGAGCTTGTGTCATTTCATTCAGTAAGAAATGGGAGGAATCTCTTCCATTTGCTGAATTTTCGTACAACAATAGCTATCAAGCTAGTCTGCAGATGGCTCCCTTTGAAGTTCTTTACGGACGTAAGTGTCGAACCCCTCTGAATTGGTCAGAAACTGGGGAACGAACCCTCATTGGTCCGGACATTATACAGCATGCCGAAGATCAGGTCCGCGTTATTCGTGAACACTTGAAGGCTGCTCAGTCCCGCCAGAAGAGCAACTATGACCGCAAGCACAAGGAAATGGTTTATCAGCCCGGCGAACAAGCTTACCTCCGTGTCACTCCCATGAGGGGCACTCATCGTTTCGGGATCAAAGGCAAGTTAGCTCCTCGCTACATTGGCCCGTTCCGTATACTCTCCAGAAGTGGACCAGTGGCATACCGATTGGAATTTCCGTCAAACCTATCTAAAGTCCACGATGTCTTTCACGTGTCACAACTCCGTCGCTGTTTCAAAGACCCAATTCGTGAAGTGGAACATGATATGATTGAGCTGCAACAGGACTTGACTTATCAAGAACATCCGAGCCGCATTCTCGATCAGTCTGAACGCAAAACCCGCAACAAGACAACCAAGTTCCTCAAAGTTCAGTGGTCGAATCATTCTGAAGATGAAGCCACTTGGGAACACGAAGATCGCCTTCGTGAGGAATACCCCGATCTTTTCCCCTCTACCGCTTAGATTCTCGGGACGAGAATTCTTGTAGTGGGGGAGATTTGTAACACCCTCAGTGTCAGGCATCAATAAAACTTTTGTTAATATAATTCTCTGTGATTAGCAAGCCTCTAATCACCTTTGATCATGCCTTGTTCATCTTTGAATTCAAACAAACCCAAAAATGTCTATTGATAATTATTAAAAATAAGTGATGAATAAAACATTGTCCAATAATTGTGGAACCACTTTTGTAAAATCATTAATAATCAGTGGTCCATGCCAATATGGTTTTGGGTATTTATCCTGCCACTGAATAAATCAAACAATTCATAAGAGTGGTAAAACAGTGGCATTTAACACCTTTTTAATAAAACAAAAATGCAAATGAATTTATTTGGGCACAACACTTTTTGTGGCACTGCTATATAGTGCAACACAATTATACATGCAAGTTTCATGTTTTACAAAAATGTTTCAGATAACACAACAAATACAAACAGAAAAGAATTACAAAAAGGAAAACAGAACTAAAAATAAAGAGAAAGAAGCCCACCCCACCTGTGCACAGTGCAGCTCACCTAGCCCACTAGGCCCACCCGGGGTCATCCCCCTCCTCACTGTTCCCCTCCCCTGTGCGGGGCGCCATGGCAGAGGTGCTCGACGCGATGCACCGTGCGATGGCTGCCACCGCACTGCTACAGAGCCACCGTAGTGGTTAACTACTCCCCGGTGAACCCCCTGGCAAACCCTATCCCCGTTTCCCCCTCTCCTCGCGCCGCCGTTGTCGGGAGAAGTTTGCCCGAGCACCGCCGTCGCCATGACCGCGCTCCCGCGTAGCCACTGACCACCCCGAGCGACCCCGGCGTGTCTGTTGCATCCTCCATCGACGACCTCGTCTTCTCCAGGAAGGAATCGGTCCCGGGGGGCGCCATCGCGAGCACACGGGCGAGTTCCCCTTTCGTCGTCGCCGCCGCGTCGCAGAGGAATCCCGGCGCCGACGAGCCTCCCCGAGCCCACTACCTCCCACTACGTGCTCACGGTGAGTGTGGCCACCACCTCCAACTCCCCGCGTCGCATCCCTCTCGTCGTAGCTCGTGTCGCCATTAGAGCCGTGGCCACCTCGCCGCCGCCGAGCTTTTCCCCGCGGCCTGGAGCGCGCATTTGACGCGCTAGGCGTGTCACTCTACGTGCGCTGCTCCTAGGAGCTGAATGGTATAGCGCATGCCCCAGTCCCGCTGTAGAAACTTCGTCGTAGTCCCCTCGTGCTCACGGGCCGCCGCCGCAGTCGTTGCCGTCGTGGATTCCGGCCGTCTCCGGCGATGCCCCTGCCACCACTAGACTCGCGCTCGTCTCCTCGTTCCAACGCACGTAACCGGGCCTCAAACGGCCGCCGGAATCCAGCACTAGGCGTCGGCCGTGGCTGCCCTCGCTGCCGGCGAGCTCCCACGGTGGCTGCCAGGTGGGCCCGCTGGATTAGCCCCTATTCCCCACCCGCTGTGCCACTTACATGTGGGACATGACCCTAATTAACCTATTAATTAAAAGATTAGAGAAAAACCCCTTGTTAGACTTACATGTGGGTCCATCCCATTTAACTAACCCCTGGTTTAATTAATCTGGTTAATTATTAGCATGTGTCACTTACACCTAGGCCCCACCTGTCAGCGGTTAGTTTAATTAAAATAGAAACCTAAGTGTGCCATTGACATGTGGGCCCTGGCTCTGTTTTAATTTAATTAAATGATTTATTAGGAATGTGAGGCTGACCAGTGGGTCCCACTGGTCAGGTTTGACCAGTCAACTCCACTGTTGTGGATAATGTTTATTTATTTAATTAAATAAATTCTAAAAATGTTATAAAATGATTTAAATTTGGAAATTCAATATCTTTTAAACCGTAAGTCAGATTCAAAAACTTTATACATGAAAATTGATCAGAAAAATATAGCGAATACGGTTACGCTATCTCTATGTCTACCCCACCCCCTAACACATCAATCATCGACATTCCCCCCTCCGGGCTGTCTGTCGATAATTCCCGGAGCCGGTAAAAACCTGCCGGATGAATTTATTCCGAACAAGAATGTTGTTCAGAATGGTTCAACTAACACAGATACACCCCCCTTAGGTTTTTCGGGTGTCCACGACACCTCCGGCATGATACCTCCCCCCTCTGGACACCCTGTCAGGTAATCACCCGGAGCTGGAAGATCATCCCCGGATGAATTCCCGCTCCGAGCCTGATACATCGTACTGCGTTAGAACACCGACATCGATACATTTTTCATGTCATTCATATGTTTGCATTGATTGCTTTGTATTTACTGTTTCTTCCCCCCTTATCTCCGGTAGACCCCGCTGCTATCGCCGACTACACTGCTGCCGGGTACGACTACTTCGTCGACGACCCTGCCCCTACCGTCGAGCTTCCAGGAAAGCAGAGCCATTCTCTTCCCCAGATATCGCCTATCTTTTCTGTACTTTCTTGCACTAGGCATTGTTACTGCTGTTGTTACGATTACAATCCTATTCAATTGCATTGCCTGCTTTTGTCGTCCCTTGATGTACCTTCCTTGATCCTATGCTGCCTAATTTAATTATGTATTATATTCAGCACTGAGCCTTGTGCATTGTTAGCTAGGACTGGATAGCGGGTCGTGACCACTCAGGGGAGTGAACACGGATACAATATATACAACTGCACAGGTACATTACAATGCAGACATCGCCTAAGGCCCCCAAACTCGGCTCTGCCGAGCCACCTTCAAGTGTGAGCTATCAAAGAGTAATCCTTGTACTCCACTCGTTGATGACTCCGTATAGTCGCTCTAGGTACCTAAGCAACGGTTGTCCTTAAGGTAAGAAGTAGGGCGACCCAACGGTACCCGCGAAAGGTATTGCGTCGGGAACGACAGGGAGGGTACGACCGACGTTATTGGCGTGCTTGGCCCCTGCTCGTATCTCGCGAGAGTTACCAAACTACGTAAAGTCGAGCTCTACCAAGAGCAAACGCGAGACAAGGTAAGGAGACGGTTCACCTTGTTGGTAACCGCAGTGACTTGGTGGGACGACAGGGCAGGCACCGATGTACTGGTGGTCCTGACTGTTGTCGTTGACTGCGGGTCGGTTAAGTCGACGCAACGATAACGGTTGTCACGCAGGTTAATTAAAATGCTAAATGGTTTGGCGGATGACTTGAGAGGCTTGTTGGTCTGTACGCACTACCTTCACATGGGATAAGGAGTTATGGGCTCCCCTGCGTCGTAGTTTGTCCGAAATCTCTTCAGACGTCCGCAGTACCGTGGCCTGCGCCGGGAAGTGGTGTCTTCTTCGTCCGGACGGTGTGTTTTTGGATTTGCTTTCGCTTCACCGGCCAGCCACGCACCGTGCAGGAGCGTGCAAGGGTGAGGGTCCTAGACCCCTTGGCGCATAGGATATAGTCCGGCGGATGGCCTCTCTGTTGAGCCTAGGATGGGATGCGTCGTGTCGGATACCCTCGGTGGGGCGTTCCCTAACAAGGTTCACGCCACCCTGGAGATCCGAGCGTGCAGGCTGAACAGTAGTGCACCCCTGCAGCGAGTTTAATCTATTCGAATAGCCGTGTCCACGGTAACAGGACGCTTTATGCTGAAGCTGGATCTTACCACTAGAAACTATTGCTATTAAACTGTATGGTTCCGCATCTTCTTCCTCGCAGGGAGTCGAGGAAGGGAACTCGGAGGCATTATTATTATTAATCCTTACAACTTACTATTATACAATGTTGCAGCAACTTCTGCTTCATTGTTACTTTATGCTTTATATGAAATGTTGGTTGTTTCTCTTCTCATGCTGCAAGACATCGTCGGAAGATGCTAGTCGTCGATAGGCCTAGCTTCTTATCCTTATTCTGATTTCTATCTTGCAGTCCACTATATACAGCCTCCCCTTTCCATTTGATATAATGCATAATGCTTAGTAGCGGACGTAAGACTCGCGGGTATGCTAGATACTCACCTTTGCTTTATTTCCCCCTTTATGTTTTGCCTGATCGGCCGCTGCAGTCGACGTTGGAGCCCAGGAGCAACCCCGGAGGCGGATACTACTACGTCGAGACCCCCGCTGACCAGGACCAGGAGTAGTTTCGGAGGCTCCCAGGCAGGAGGCCTTGCCTTTTCGATCTGTATCTCTGATGTTATTTGTGCTAGCCTTCTTAAGGCAAAACTTGACTAACTATGTCTGTACTCAGATATTATGGCTTGTATAACTTATGTATTCGGGTCCGCGCGACCCCTCTTTATTGTAACATATTGGTTTATCCTTTTGTGTTTAGTGTTGTGCTGTGATATTCTCACCGTGGCACCCTAATCTCAGTCGTGTACCCTGCGTGTATGATTACTGTACACGGATTGATTTTGGGGGCGTCACAGAGGCTTTGATCCATCGAGTGTCTCCAAGTTACACCAAGTTTTCCATAGCAGCAGCAGATCTCAAGTCCTTTTGAAACCACTTGAAGTCGTGTGCGGAGTCGTGGATTGTATCGTTCATAAGATGAACCTTATAGATATGGTGTATGCTTCCAGCTGCTTGTGAGGCACTTGGTGTCTTTTTGGATTTTTGGATAGAGCAACTCGTACTTCTTGCAGTTTATAATGGGATCTCTTAGGTTTTTTGAGAGTGGCAACTTTTGCGCAGCGTTCAGGTTGTCGAGTCGTCGAGTGTTGTCATGTGTCCCTGTAGTACAAGCATTTGTGTACTTTTGAAGAGGAGTGGAGTGATGACTTCGCCTAAGCCCCGAGTACTTAGATACAGGGGTGTTCGCGAGTTCTATTGACGCCTCAAGGGGAGTAGCGGATCCCCCGGGTGCTTAAGGATATGTTGACGTGGGTGCGAATAACGCCTCAGGGCGAGCGGTGTGGTAGTGCGCTCGAGCCCCCGAGTGTCTAAGTTGAAGATCTTGCAAGTGCGAGTAACGCCTCGGGGCGGGAGATGTGATGGCACGCTTAAAGCCCCGAGTGCCCAAGGATATATTGTCACGAGTGCGAATAACGCCTCGGGAGCGGCTAAGTTACGCAAGCCCCCGAGTGCCAAATGACATGAGGCAAGCTCGTATTTTATTGCTGCTTTGACTGTTTACATAGGTGGCTAAGTAGCCTAGCTGGGTAATGGTGAAGCAACCGTATAGTAAAATAGGGGGATAGAGGTGAGCAATCTATGGGTAGAAAAGGCGTAGATTCATCACGTTCCATGGGTTTCCCACATATTCATCGGTCTTCGGGTTCTTCAACATGTAGGCTCCGCCGTCTATTACTTCAGAGATTATCTAGGGGCCTTCCCAATATGAGGTGAGTTTGTGCACCTTCTCCTGTTTTAGCCGGAGCACGAGGTCGCCTACGTTGAACAACCTGGTGCGAAGTCGACTGCTTTGATAAGTGCAAAAAATTTCCTGGTATCCTTCTGATCGCGATAGGGCTATGTCTCGTGCTTCGTCCGTTGTGTCCTTGTCTTCTTCGAGTGCCTCCTCTGCTTCTTATTCTTCATATCCTATGATGTGTGGGGCACCAAACCTTAGGTCATGTGGAAGTACCACCTCTCGGCGTCGTACACCATGAAGAAAGGAGTGTACTCGGCTGAGGTGTTGGGTGTGGTGCTGATGTGTGAGAGATGATAATGGCTTCTCTCCCTTCGTTGGTTACCCCAAGTGGAAACTGAGATGTAGGATAGCAGAAAATTTCCCCTATGTAGAGGATAGGGTTTGTCTCCCATAGCACTCCGAAAGCGGCAAGTAGATGACAACGGCACTAGAAATTTAGCGGTTGACGTGGACCTACACACAGGCACAAATAACTTTGCTCCCAACGAAGTTCAGAGAGGTTGTCAATCTCTCCGGTCTTGTTGTTTACAAAGGATCAACCATAAGGGATAAAGGATAATAGTAATTGCGACTAGAAAGTAAAGGCAGGAAATAAATTGAGCGTGTAAACAGTAATGAGAATATGGACCGGGGTCCCATGATGTTCACTAGTGATGTCTCTCTCCCAACAGACGATAAGACTGCTATGCGAGGTAAACAAATCACAGCTAGTCAATTGACAGGACTAAAAACGCACCGCAATGCTAACTATGCTACAAAGAAAGGAAGAGGCTCAAAAGCATGGGCGGTACGCCAAAATAAGTAGACCGAAATCCAACTGCATCTACTACTAATCATCCACGTTGAGATATCTATCCAGAACATCTCGCTGGTATTAAGTGTTGAGCCCCACCCAAAGTGTAAACCCAAAGCAACAGACAACTGCATTAAAAGAACTTTGCGTAAAGTAAACAATCCTTGCAATCGTGGTTACAAGCACCGTTGTTTTCCCCCTTGTGTCAATATCACATCCCCTAGACTCATGTTTCTGTCACTCAAGCTAGTCATCAGGGGTCATGAACCCACAATTGAGCATAACGTTCCCTCTTGGAGTCACTATCTACTACTTGGCCAAAGCAATAAACAGCAACGGAGAAAATGCAAGAATTACTTAAGAACAAAAATATAAAAGATAAGAACCAAATATATTACTCAATCACAAACTAAACAGTCTCATAATCCATCAGATCCCAGCAAACTCAGCATAGCAACAGCAGAAAGAATTACATATGTGCCTTGATCATGTAGGGCAGCTCACAAGGTATAATCTATGAAGAACAAAGAGGGGAGGAGAACATCGCATAGCTACTGATCATGGACCCATGGTCCAAGGTAGGCTACTCACGGATCATCCGGGAAGCGTCCATGGTGGAGGAGGAGCTCCCGGAGGTCAATCCTCCCTCCGGCAGGGTGCCGGGAAGAGGTCTGCTGGCGCTCCCGATCTTGGAAGCGTGGTGGCGGCGGAACACAGGCGAGATCACGAAAAAGGGTTCTGTCTTCAGAAGAATCCCGTAACGGAGAATATATAGGCGAAGGGGGGAGCCAGGAGGCCCACCAGGTGCCTACGCGACCACCTCGCGCGGCCACCCCTAGGGCGACCCACCAGGGCCCCTGGGCCCCTGGTGGTGGCCCTCTGTCCCCACCTAGGTATTTCCGGAAGCTTCCGGTACGCTGATTTTTTATCTTATTTTTCCAAATTTTTGGATCAGTTTTCATATAAGGGAAACCTGAAATAGAAAAACAGCAGAAAATAGGAACTGGCACTGGGGTGCACTGAGTTAATAGGTTAGTCCAAATATGATCAAAACTGTATGAAAGTGTATCTAGATCATATAAATATCACAGAAAACATGCATGGAGCAAGAAGAAATTATAGATACGTTTGGGACATATCAACATCCCCAAGATTAATTCCTGCTCGTCCTCGAGTAGGTAAATGATAACAAGCATAATTTCTGTGGTGACATGCTAACAACCATATAAGAACTTTGAAAGTAAAGCAATCAAGGTATGTACTTAAATTCAAGTCATAACAGGCAAGAGTTTATATTACCATTGAAACAAGCAACATAAGAACATAAAGGTGCAAGAGCTCTCGCTGTCCGTGATTCGAATGTCTCCAGATGGTGTTTGCGTGCAAGAAGGGGGAGATGGGAATACGAGAAAAAAAAATATATTTGTTGAGAACTCAATCTACTAAAGGTTCACACTTAGTCTTCTTTGGAATCTTATCTTGACTCGTCCCCAGACCACTAGCCAGGTACAAGTCAATTTGATCCACTCCTTTTCGATATTTTGAGCACTCATGCAATGGATGAGCGTAAGCACGAGAGTTGACACTTAGGATGGCAAAGAGAGATATGTGGTGGAGGAGGAAGACAAAAAGGGTGTAAAAGGCTCACATCAATGAAGACAATCATAGGCGAGAGAAGGCCAAATGATAGATATGATGCGAGGAGTAGGGATTGCCATGCAACGGATGCACATATGAGCTAGGAAAAGCTCTCCAATGGAACTAGTGGGGTGCATCCAACTTGCTCGATCAAGAAGACCTAGAGCTCGTTTGAGGAGGCTCATCCTTGGAATATACAAGACAAGTTCTATAGTGTGAAGTTCCCCACATAGCTATATGCATAAATGATCATCTCTATGGAGTACAAGGTATAGAGGGAGTACGAGTGTGGATCTTTCAAAAGGAATAGTAGTGTTGCCCCTTTCTCTCTTTTTATTTCCTTTTTCTCTTTTTTCTATTTTTTTTATTTTTTGGTGGCCTCAATGGCTCTTTATATTTAACTCTCATTTGTCCTCTTTGGGATCTTTTAATTTTGTCCTCTTTGGGATCTTTTCCTCACTTAAGGGCAACACTCTATTTTACAAGAAGGTATAGAAGATCTTCACACCTTACAAGGTACTCAACATAAATAAGATGTAGCTATCATGATGTATGCAAATGTATGCCTCTACTAGTGTAGCAGGAACATGTATGGCATGTAGATCAAGTCATGAGAAGGTGGATGTTGCATGTCAATATATCTCGGAAAGGCTATGGAAATGCCTTGCTAGGTAGGTATGGTGGCTGTTTTGAGGAAAGATATAGGGAGGTTTATGATGACAGATCGTATAATGCCAAGGGTTTGGATGCACTGGCAAGGTGGACGCCGACTCTCGGAGTGAGAAGAGGGCAATGCACGGTACCGAAGAGGCTAGCAAATATGAGGAGGTGTAAGTGTCAACTTTCAATACTTACATTAGTCCAAAGAACTCATGCACGTATTATCGGTAACTCTCAATCTAATAAGGAGGTTCACAAAGATAAAAGTACCCCGAGGATGAGTGTATGGGGGTTTGGTTATCCTTGCGCATCCTCGACTCATGGTACGTGAGTGTACTCTAATATCCGATCCCTCCAAAGATTAGTGATCCATCTAGTACCTAGAGTTCTCAACTAGTTTTTGTAGGTTTTGAAAATAAGAATGGATTGCCCAAAATACGACACCTATCACTAATAGGCTAGATATCTTGACACCAAAAGTTTAAACATTACTCACAACAATACCTCAAAACTATTGCAAGTTACTACAACAATTGAATAGCAACCTCAATTACCTACTTCAAGACAAGACACAACTCAGTGCAACAACCAACTCGCTTAATAAGATAAACATGAAACTAAAGAGAGCTCCGGCGAAAAACTAAACAAAAGCTAAAACTCTTGAAAAAGATAAACACGAAAACTAAGAGCTAAACATGGCACATCTACGAAAAGATAAAGAACACACAACAGAAGAAAGATAGGCATGAAAATCCTATGATGTGTTCTAGTTTGAAGTGGAGCGTGTTTCTCTCCCACACAAAGTAAGTAGGGTTCTAACTTGTCATGAACAACAAGCAAAGCTAAAGAAAACTAAAAAGGAAACCTAAGAGCGAGACGCTCCAAGCATAGAACATAACACATGAAGTGATAAAAATATAGTGAGACGGAGGACGAACTGGTGATTTTTGATGGAGAATGGGATGCACGGCGCATCCCCATGCTTAGATGCTTGAGTATCCTTGAATATTTATTGGGGATGCATGGGGCCATCCCCAAGCTTGAGCGTTTGACACTCCCGGATCTTCTTTCATCATCTTCCCTCGCACACTTGAAAACTCCCTTCATACATAACTCATCACAAGCTGATTAAAGAGGTTAGTACCCTTAATAAAATATTTTTTCTCCACTGGAAATAAAGATATTCTTGAAGAGCTACTGTTTCTCAAGATTTCCAAAAAAAATTGCAAAGAAAAAGCAAGCTTAAGGTTTGCAAAAGTAAGGAAAGACCAAGACGTGGCAGAATCTGTGAAAACAGAATAGCAGGTAGTAAATAATTTTTTCGGGGTACTTCTGCAACTCAAATCAAAAAACTCATCACAGACGCTCGAAAGACAATTGTATGGAGCACGCTGTCAAAAAATTCAAGAAAAAAGATGATCTGGTGATTTTAGGCTAATTATTCCGTCCAAGGACAGAATCTATTTTCTGGACAGCATGTCACAACTTTTAAACTTTCTTGCAATTGGAGGCTAAACTTGGCAAAAAGCTTGAAAATAAAGATACAATGATGTTGGTACAGTAGTAACAATCATCAAGACCACTAAAAACAGAAGTAAAAACATCTTGGGTTACCTCCCAACAAGCGCTTTGTCTTATGCCTTTTAGCTAGGCATGAAGATTATAGAAGATGCTCTCATAAAAATAAGGATTTGAAGAAAAAGAGAGCATCAAGAAGCAAATATGAAACACATTTAAGCATAACCCACTTCCTATGCATGGGAAACTTATAAGAAAATAAAACATGAAAGTAAAAAGTAACAAGCATAGGAAGGTAAAAAGAGAATAACTTGAAAACTTTCATCCAAAAGATAGGTGTTTTTTTAACATGAAAGTTTCTACGACGAAACTTTCCTCTCTCAAAATAATTTTCAGTAGTATCATGAACAACATCAAGAATATAACTATCACATAAATCATGTTGTTCATGACCTACAAGCACACGTGTATAGTTTTCAACACGGTTTTTAGGAACATAAGATAAATGCATCCCATCACATTGAGCCTCAATAAGAGCATAATTGTCCGGAATATCATTTGGATATTTCACAAGGATAATAGGACAATCAAGTGTGGGTGTGATACGTCCAAAATGTATCTATAATTTCTTCTTGCTCCATGCCTCTTTTGTGTGATATTGCTATGATATTGATGAACTTCCATACACTTTTGATCATATTTGGACTAACCTATTAACTCAGTGCACCCTAGTGCCAGTTCCTGTTTTCTGCTTTTTTTCTATTCAGGTTTCCCCCATATTAAAAGTGCTCCAAAAATTCAGGAAAAATCCAATAAAAAAATCAGCGATCAGGAAGCTTCCGGAATCACTGAGGGGGGGGCAGAGGGGACCCACCAGGGCCCTAGGCGCCCTCCCGGCGCGCCCAAGGGTGGGGCCGCGCCAGGGGGCCGCCTGGGCCCCTGGTGGCTCCCCTGGCTGCCCCCCTTCGCCTATTTAATCCTCGTGACGTGAAACCCCCGTGACGGGAACCCTTTTTCGTGATTTCTCCTCTGTTCCGCTGCCGCTGCGCTTCCAAGATCGGGAGCACCAGAAGACCTCTTCCCGGCACCCTGCCGGAGGGAGGAATCACCTCCGGGAGCTTCTCCACCACCATGGATGCTTCCCGGATGAACCGTGAGTAGTCCACCTTGGACCATGGGTCTATGATCAGTATCTATGTCATGTTCTCCTCCCCTCTTTGTTCTTCCTGGATTAGACCTCGTGAGCTATCCTAAATGATCGAGGCACATATGTAATATTTTCTGTTGTTGCTATGCTGAGTTTGCTGGGATCTGATGGATTATGAGATTATGTTCAGATTGTGTTTGAGTAATATATTTGATTCTCCTCTTTTATATTTATGTTCTTGAGTAATTCTTGCATGTTCTCCGTTGCTGTTTATTGCTTTGGCCAAGTGGTAGGTAGTGACTCCAAGAGGGAGCGTTATGCATGATTGTGGGTTCATGCCCCCCGATGACTAGCTTGAGTGACAGAAACATGAGTCTAGGGGATGTGATGTTGCCACAAGGGGGAAAACAATGGTGCTTGTACTTGCGGGTGCAAGGATTGTTTACTTTACGCAAAGTTCTTTAATGCAGTTGTCTGTTGCTTTGATTTTACACATTGGGTGGGATTCGCAACTTAATACCAGCGAGATGTTCTGGATAGATATCTCAAGGTGGATGCTTAGTAGGTAGATGCAGATGGATTTCGGTCTACTTGTCTTGGCGTACCGCCCATGCTTTTGAGCCTCTTCCTTTCTTTATATCATAATTAGCATTGGTTTACGCACATAATCCTTTCAATTGCCCAGTTGTGATTTGTTTACCTCGCATAGCTATTTTATCGTCTTTTGGGAGAGAGACAACACTAGTGAACATCATAGGACCCCGGTCCATATTTCCTACACTGTTTACACTATCAATTTACTTTCAGTATTTAATTTTCCGTAGCTATCACTATCATTATTATCCCGTGCGTTTTATCCTTTGTAAACAACAAGGCCGGAGGGATTGACAACCCCTTTGTACTCATTGGGAGAAAAGTTATCTGTTGTGTGTGCAGGTCCACGCCTACCGCCAATCTCTGGCACCGTTGTCACCTACCTGTCATTGTCGGAGTTCTACGGTAGACAAACCTTGGTATCTTCACCGAGGGAAATTTGCAGTTGTCTACATATCAACCATCCACTTTGGGTAACCAACGAGGGGGCGTTAATTCGTACCATTAAAAGCAATTTCTGGCGCCGTTGCCGGGGACTCCGCTCTTCAGGATAGGGGAGTTGCACACTATCATTTATCTTTGCTTTTTAGTCTTGTTTGTTTACCTTTCAGTTTTTGCTTTAGTGTCCTTTATCAAAAATAAAAAACATAGTTATCTTGATTTTAGTTATCCTTTCTGTTTAGTCAAGCATGTTAGGATTTGGTGCTTTGAGGGAGTGGAGGTCCTAGATTTCCATCAAAGGGATGGAGAAAATATGAAGAAGGCTTGGGACAGAATTTCTGATGCACATAGAAGAATTATGCCTTGGATACCTATAAATATTGAGCTTAGAAATTTTTACCATGGTCTTTTTAGATGGTGCAAACACTCTCTTGATATTATAGCTGAAGGGGATTTCTTAGCTTGTGATGAAGCTAGAGCTCTTGAAATTACACATGGTCTACCTAGTTACTTTGTATATGATCATAGTTTTGATACTATTATAGATAGACTTGCTACTATTGAAAAGAGATTGGATGCTCTAGACTTGAAAAAAGTAAAGAAATCCTAGTCAAATAAGAAAGATGTTTATCAGATAGATGGTGACTGGGAGCCCTTTGTTAGAATTAGCATCTCTAACCAAGACTTCCTTGCTTTCTGTGACATTGGATTCATGGTTTCCACTATGCCAAAAGTTGTTTATGATTCTTTAAAATTTAACATGGACAATTTGTCATCATATCATGAACATACTAATGGATATATTTCTGAGATACAGGAAAGGATAAAAGATGTACCAGTGAAATTCCTTAAAGGGATTTCAATGGTTGATTTCTTTGTCATGAAGCCAAACCAAGGAAACATAGTGCTTGGGAGGGATTTCCTCCGAGCCGTGAAAAGCTTCATTGATATAGTTAAGGGACAAATACGCCTACACGGGAAGTAAAAAGGTACATACCCCTTTCCTAAAAGGAACAAGGACGAACTTGTTGAGGAACCATTTGAATCATATTACAACTCCGATTATTATGATGATCTTTGATTCCTTCTATTTGCATTAAGCCTAGCTAATGGCTTTAAAGAAGCGCTTTAGGGAGGCAGCCCATAACGAATTTAGGATTTCCTTTTTGTTTTTCTTCTGTTTTTAGTGGTCTTGATGATTGTTACTACTGTAGCAACATCATTGTATCTTTACTTTTCAAGCTTTTTGCCATTTATAGCCTCATATGACAAGGGAAGTGAAAGTTGTGACATGCTGTCCAGAAAACAGATTCTGTCCTCGTGACTAGAAAAATCAGAGAAAAGTCCCAGTTCATCTTTTTCAGCTGAATTTTTTACACAGCGTGATCTATACAATTACGGAACTTTCGTATGTTCTGAGTTTTTTTATTTGAGTTGCAGAAGTATCCCCAAAAAATTCTTTTCTACCTGCTGGTATGGTTTTCACAGATTCTGTCCTGTTTTGCCTTTTCTTCGTTTTGCAAACCTTAAGCTTGCTTTTTCTTTGCAAAAACTTTTTGGAAATCTTGAGAAACAGTAGCTCTTCAAGATTATCTTTATTTCCAGTAGATAAAAAATTATTTTATTATGGGTAATAACCTCGCTAATCAGATTATGATGAGTTATGTATGAAGGGAGTTTTCAAGTGTGCGAGGGAAGATGATAAAAGAAGATTCAGGAGTGTCAAGCGCTCAATCTTGGGGATGCCCCCATGCATCCCCAAGAAATATTCAAGGAGACTCAAGCGTCTAAGCTTGGGGATGCCCCCGTGCATCCCCTTCTCCATCAACAATTATCAGTTCGTCTCTCGTCTCACTATATTTTTATCGCTTCATGCGTTATGTGCTATGCTTGGAGTATCTCGCTCTTAGGTTTTGTTTTTAGTTTTCTTTATCTCTGCTTGATGATCATAAAAAGTTAGAGCCCAGCTTTCTTTGTGTGGGAGATAAACACGCTCCACTTCCAAAATCTAGAACACAACATAGGACTTTTCATGCTTATCTTTGTTGTGTGTGTTCTTTATCTTTTTTGTAGCTGCTGTATTGTTTTGCTCTTAGTTTTCATGTTTATCTTTTCAAAGAGATTTTTTTTAGTTTGTTGCTGGAACTCTCTTGAGTTTTCATGTTTATCTTGTTTAGAGAGTTTGCCTGTTGCACTGAGTTTTGTGTCTTGACTTGAAGTAGGTAATTGAGGTTGCTATTCTTTTGTAGTAGTAACTTGCAATAGTTTTGAGGTATTGTTTTGAGTAATGTTTGGACTTTTGGTATCAAGAGCTTTAGCCTATTAGTGATAGATGTCGTATTTTGGGAAATATGTGTTTATTTTCAAAGCTTACAAAATTAGTTGAGAACTTTAGCTACTAGATGGATCATTACTCTTCTGAGGGGTCGAATATTAGAGTACACTCACGTACCATGAGTCGAGGATGCGCAAAGATAACCAAACCTCCATACACTCCTCCTCGGGGTACATGTCTCTTTGTGAAACCTCCTTATTAGATTGAGAGTTACCGATAATAAGTTCATGAGTTCTTTGGACTAATGTGAGTATTCGAAAGTTGACACTTCCACCTTCCCATATTTTGCTAGCCTCTCCTGTGTCGTGCATTGCTTTCTTCTCACTCCGAGAGTTAGCGTCCACCTTCGCCGGTACATCCAAACCCTTGGCACGATACGCTCTGTCATCATAAACCTCCTTACATTCTTCCTCAAAACAGCCACCATACCTACCTATCAAGGCATTTCCATAGCCTTTCTGAGATATATTGCCATGCAACATCCATCTTCTCATGACTTGATCTTCATGTCATACATGCTACTTGCTTGATCGATGAGCCGCATACCAGTTGGGCCTTGCCCTAATCATTGCTATATGACGCGCTAGTATCATTGCATATCCTTCTACACTTGCAGAGGCATATATTTGAATACAACATGATAGTTACATCTTCTTTATGATTTGAGTACTTTGTAAAGTGTGAAAGATCTTCTATAATTTTTGTAATATATAGAGTGTTGCCCCTAAAGTGAGGAAAAGATCCCAAAGTGGACAAATTAAAAGATCCCAAAGTGGACAAATTAAAAGATCCCAAAGAGGACAAATGAGAGAAATAGAAAGAGCCATTGAGGCCACCAAAAAATAGAAAAAAATAGAAAAAAGAGAAAAAGAAATAAAAAGACAAAAGGGGGCACACTACTATTCCTTTTGAGAGATCCACAGTCGTACTCCCCCTTATATCTTGTACTCCATAGAGATTATCATTCATGCATATAGCTATGTGGGGACCTTCACACTATAGAACTTGGCTTGTATATTCCAATGATGAGCCTCCTCAAATGAGCTCTAGGTCTTCTTGAGCAAGAAAGTTGGATGCACCCCCACTAGTTCCATTGGAGAGCTTACCTTAGCTCACATGTGCATCCGTTGCATGGAAATCCCTACTCCTCACTTCATATCTATCATTTGGCTTTATCTCGCCTATGATTGTCCTCATTGATGTGAGCCTTTCACACCTTTTTGTCTTCCTCCTCCACCATATTCTCTCTTTGCCATCCTAAGTGTCAACTTTCTTGCTTACGCTCATCCATTGCATGAGTGCTCAAAATGTCGAAAAGGAGTGGATCATTTTGACTTGTACCTGGCTAGTGGTCTGGGGATGAGTCAAGATAAGATTCCAAAGAATACCAAGTGTGAAACTTTAGTAGATTGAGTTCTCAACATAAAAATACTTTTTCTCGTATATCCCTATCCCCTTTCTTGCACGCAAACACCATTTGGAGACATTCGAGTCACGGACAGCGAGAGCTCTTGCACCTTTATGTTCTTATGAGCTTATTTCAATGCTCGATATAGACTCTTGCCTGTTATGACTTGAATTGAATTGCATGCCTTGATTGCTTTACTTAAAAGTTCTTATATGGTTGTTAGCATGTAACCACAGAAATTATGATGTTATCATTTACCTACTCGAGGACGAGCAGGAATTAAGCTTGGGGATGTTGATATGTCCAAAACGTATCTATAATTTCTGCTTGCTCCATGCCTCTTTTGTGTGATATTGATGAACTTTCATACACTTTTGATCATATTTGGACTAACCTATTAACTCAGTGCACCCCAGTGCCAGTTCCTGTTTTCCGTTGTTTTTCTATTTCAGGTTTCCCCCATATTAAAAGTGCTCCAAAAATTCGGGAAAAATCCAATAAAAATATCAGCGACCAGGAAGCTTCCGGAAACAGTGAGGGGGGGGGGGGCAGAGGGGACCCACCAGGGCCCCAGGCGCCCTCCCGGCGCGCCCCAGGGTGGGGCCGCGCCAGGGGGCCGCCTGGGCCCCTGGTAGCTCCCCTGGCTGCCCCCCTTCGCCTATTTAATCCTCGTGATGTGAAACCCCCGTGACGGGGAACCCTTTTTCGCGATCTCTCCTCTATTCCGCCGCCGCTGCGCTTCCAAGATCGGGAGCACAAGAAGACCTCTTCCCGGCACCCTGCCGAAGGGAGGAATCGCCTCCGGGAGCTTCTCCACCACCATGGATGCTTCCCGGATGAACCGTGAGTAGTCCACCTTGGACCATGGGTCTATGATCAGTAGCTATGTGATGTTCTCCTCCCCTCTTTGTTCTACATGGATTAGACCTCGTGAGCTACCCTACATGATCGAGGCACATATGTAATATTTTCTGCTGTAGCTATGCTGAGTTTGCTGGGATCCGATGGATTATGAGATTATGTTCAGATCGTGTTTGAGTAATATATTTGATTCTCCTCTTTTATATTTATGTTCTGGAGTAATTCTTGCATGTTCTCCATTGCTGTTTATTGCTTTGGCCAAGTTGTAGGTAGTGACTCCAAGAGGGAGCGTTATGCATGATTGTGGGTTCATGCCCCCTGATGACTAGCTTAAGTGACAGAAACATGAGTCTAGGGGATGTGTTGTTGCCACAAGGGGGGAAAACAACGGTGCTTGTACTTGCGGGTGCAAGGATTGTTTGCTTTACGCAAAGTTCTTTAATGCAGTTGTCTGTTGCTTTGAGTTTACAATTTCGGAGGGATTCACAACTTAATAGCAGCGAGATGTTCTAGATAGATATCTCAAGGTGGATGATTAGTAGGTAGATGCAGATGGATTTCGGTCTACTTGTCTTGGCGTACCGCCCATGCTTTGAGCCTCTTCCTTTCTTTATAGCATAATTAGCATTAGTTTGCGCACATAATCCTGTCAATTGCCCAGCTGTGATTTGTTTACCTCGCATAGCTATTTTATCGTCTTTTCGAGAGAGACATCACTAGTGAACATCATAGGACTCGGTCCATATTTCCTACACTGTTTACACTATCAATTTACTTTCAGTATTTACTTTTCCGTAGCTATCACTATCATTATTATCCGTGCGTTTTATGCTTTGTAAACAACAAGGCCGGAGGGATTGACAACCCCTTTGTACTCGTTGGGAGCAATGTTATCTGTTGTGTGTGCAGGTCCATGCCTACCGCCAATCTCTGGAACCATTGTCACCTACCTGTCGTTGTCGGAGTGCTACTGGAGACAAACCTTGGTATCTTCACCGAGGGAAATTTTCTGTTGTCTACATATCAACCTTCCACTTTGGGTAACCAACGAGGCGGCGTTAATTCGTACCATCAGGGTGCAATAGAAAAAATTTCATACTTAACATAAGGAACTATAGAGAGTTCATCTTCGTAAGCTATCTTCCATATTGGCATCATGGCCATCAACAAAGCAAGTATCAAGTTCTTCATAAAGGGATATTTTAGGTGAGTCGTCGGAATCATAGGATTCCTCATCAAGGCAATCATTGGCCTCTTCTTGGGAAGCAAACATTTGGTTTTTAAATTCCTCAATATAATCATTGAAAACATAATTCTCAAAGCAATAAGCAAGAACTGCAAAGTTTTCAGACTTGTGAATAGTATCGTAATACTTTTCAATCAAAGAAGCAATCTCATAAGCACCTTTAAAAGCAACAAACTCTTCAATCTTTTCAACATCAAAGTAATCATAAACACCTTTAGCATAAGAAGATAGGATCTCATTGTCATTAAACTGACATTGGAAAGGAAGGTGTTTACGATCTATATTGGAGCAGCAAGTAAAATCATAAATGTGGAATAAACACTCAACATAGCAATAAGAAGTTTGTATTTCATCCCATAAGTGTTTCCCTTTCTGAGATAAGTGGTGCTGCGTATAATGAGCATGCTCATCCAATGATTTTCCCTCAACCAAGTCGGTTGGGTTTTTAGCGCGAGCACAAATTGATCGAAGGCGATCCAAGTCCATCCTACCATATTTGGATGGTTCCACACCCATGGTAAAGATAGCATCAGTAGGCAAACAAAGACAAAAAAAGGTAGCGAATATTTTTTTGGTTTTTCATATAATACACACAAGAAAAAGCAAAAACTAGAAAGTAAACAAACAAGACTAAAAAACAAAGATAAAAGATAGTGTGTAACTCCCCTATCTTGAAGATTGGAGTCCCCGGCAACGGCGCCGGAAATTTTCTTGATGTGCGAGAGATGATAATGGCTTCTCGCCCTTCGTTGGTTACCCAAAGTGGAAGGTGAGATGTAGGATAACAGAAAATTTCCCCTATGTAGAGGATAGGGTTTGTCTCCCGTAGGACTCTGAAAGCGGCAAGTAGGTGACAACGGCGCTAGAAATTTAGCGGTTAACGTGGACCTGCACACAGACACAAATAACTTTGCACCCAACGAAGTTCAGAGAGGTTGTCAATCTCTCCGGTCTTGTTGCTTACAAAGGATCAAACGCAAGGGATAAAGGATAATAGTAATTTCGGCTGGAAAGTAAAGGCAGGAAATAAATTGAGCATGTAAACAGTAATGAGAATATGGACCGGGGTCCCATGATGTTCACTAGTGATGTCTCTCTCCCAAAAGACGATAAGACTGCTATGCGAGGTAAACAAATCACAACTGGGAAACTGACAGGATTAAAAACGCACCACAATGCTAACTATGTTACAAAGAAAGGAAGAGGCTCAAAAGCATGGGCGGTACGCCAAAATAAGTAGAGTGAAATCCAACTGCATCTACTACTAATCATCCACCTTGAGATATCTATCCAGAACATCTCGCTGGTAGTAAGTTGCGAGCCCCACCCAAAGTGTAAACCCAAAGCAACAGACAACTGTATTAAAAGAACTTTGTGTAAAGTAAACAACCCTTGTAACCGTGGTTACAAGAACCATTGTTTTCCCCCCTTGTGGCAACAACACATCCCCTACACTCATGTTTCTGTCACTTAAGCTAGTCATCAGGGGGCATGAACCCACAATCGAGCATAGCAATCCCTCTTAGAGTCACTACCTACTACTTGGCCAAAGCAATAAACAGCAACGGAGAACATGCAAGAATTACTTAAGAACAAAAATATAAAAGATAAGAACCAAATATATTACTCAATCAGAAACTGAACATAGTCTCATAATCCATAAGATCCAAGAAAACTCAGCATATCAATAGAAGAAAGAATTACATATGAGCCTTGATCATGTAGGGAAGGTCACTAGGTCTAATCCATGAAGAACAAAGAGGGGAGGAGAACATCACATAGCTACTGATCATGGACCCATGGTCCAAGGTAGACTACTCACGGATCATCCGGGAAGCGTCCATGGTGGAGGAGGAGCTCCTAGAGGTCAATCCTCCCTCCGGCAGGGTGCCGGGAAGAGGTCTGCTGGCGCTCCCAATCTTGGAAGCGCGGCGGCGGCGGAACAGAGGCGAGATCGCGAAAAAGGGTTCTTTCTTCGGAAGAATCCCGTAACGGAGAATATATAGGCAAAGGGGGAGCCAGGGGGCCCACCAGGTGCCTAGGACGCCACCTGGTGCGGCCACCCCCTAGGGCGCACCATCAGGGCGCCTGGGCCCCTGGTGGTGGCCCTCTGGCCTCACCTAGGTTTTTCCGGAAGCTTCCGGTACGCTGATTTTTATCTTATTTTTCCCGAATTTTTGGAGAACTTTTAATATGAGGGAAACCTGAAATAGAAAAACTGCAGAAAACAGGAACTGGCACTCGGATGCACTGAGTTAATAGGTTAGTCCAAATACGATCAAAAGTGTATGAAAGTGTATCTAGATCATAGCAATATCACACAAAACATGCATGGAGCAATCAGAAATTATAGACATGTTTGGGACGTATCAGGTGCGCAATCTCCATAGCACAACCAGTAATTCTTAGAACCAATTACCTGCAGCTTGCTCGAGTGGTGCGAGGAGCCGCTTCTTGATGCCACGACATACCAGGCCGTTGGCTTTCTTGACCTTCCCGTTGGACCGTGGATGCGCGACTAATGCGTAGTTGACTTTGATGCCTATGTCTTTGCAGAAATTCTGGAATTCGTCTGCTATGAAATTTGTGTCGTTTTCGATAATAATGTTGTGCGGAACTCCGAAGCGTAAAATGGTAGATTTGATGAAGTTTACGTCCGTCAGGGCGGTCGATCTGGTGATGGGTACTGCCTCGAGTGCGCTTTTCTTTGTGATGTACGTCTTTCTTGTGCGCCTTGGAGAGTTCGCCGAAGAGTCGACAATTTCCGAGGCTATGGGTCGCTCTGAGCTCGCCTTCCTCGTCCACGCAGGAGTGGATTGTGCAGATACCGTCTAGCTGTTCTTGGAGTGTGAGAGTGCTCGAGTTTCCTATCTGACTCTGCGCCATGGGCTGGTTGGTGCAGTTCTGCTGTTTGGCCTTGCGGGTGCGTGTGCGGTGCTTTTTGTGAGAGCAGCTGCTCAGGCAAAGCTCGATTCCGTCGTCGACGCAGAAATCTTTGATTTGCTTGGAAAGGTCATGGGGCCTGTCGGTGAAGTCATTGTAGTCGATGATGATTGCTCCTCGTCGAGTGACATGGCTTACTCTTGGAGTACTCGTGTGTTCGGGTGCTTGGTCTACCGAAAAATTGATGTCGACTTACGACACCACGACTGAAGTTGATTATGACCTCGCGGGTGCTTGTCTTGCCGATCAGAGGGTGGTGCGTCGCTTGATGTAGCTCTGGAATCCTTCGAAGACTCGGGCCGGTTCCCCGTACCGACCGGGAGCGTTCAAACATGAGATCGGGAGGCGCGTGGTGAAGTTGAGGGTTCCGAGTAGAACGGTTCCCACTCGGATTGTCAATGAAGTCGTCGAGCCGTCGATTGCTGGTGATGGAACCGCTGAGATCGTGAATCGAACCTACGTCTTCCCCACGGTCGGCGCCAATTGACGAGGATTGGCCTCAGCAAATCCCATGGTTAGGAACTCTGGGTTTGATCATAGAGGAAGGAGTGCAAGGTTGGCGATCTCTTCGGCTAACAGGAGACATGGATTTACCCAGGTTTAGGGCCCTCGATCAGTAGAACCCTACTTCCTGCTCGATGTATTATATGGTGGAGGTGATTATAGTGGAGGCTTCGGCGAGATTGCTCTAGCCAAGGATGTTGCGACGAGTATTGGATTGTCCTAGACGTCCCCTCTCCCAGCCTTTATATACTAGGCTAGGTCTCGAGGAGTCTATCTAGGTTTACAAGGAGAGTTTCCTATTCTATCTATTCTTGACCGCGAAGTCTTGGACTCCATGTTGGTTGATACTTCATGTCGGCGCAGTCGTTGATGCTTCGGGTGGGTCGATCTTGGGCCTCCCGAAGCCTTCTATGGGCCGCCAGCTATGACACGCATCAGGTACCCTCACGGTGATGAGTCGTGAAGGTATCGTCTCGTCACCCAAGCTTAATTCATGCTCCTCCTCGAGTAGGTAAATGACAACCAAGATAATTTTTATGGTGACATGTTATCACATAAGTTTGAACTTTAAAGTACAGCAAATAAGAGATGTAATTCAAGACAAGATAATAACAAGCAAGAGCCAATATCTAGTATTGGATCTAGCAAAGTAAGAACATAAAAGTGCAAGAGCTCTCGTTGTCCGTGACTCGAATGTCTCCAATCGGTGTTCCCGTGCAGAATAAGAGGTGCGTTTAGAGCATAAAATTACTTATTAGTTGTTGAGAACAGAATCTAGTAATTTTCGCACATGGTCTTATTGGAATCTTTTTATGACTCATTCCCAGAACGTCGTTCAGGTACAAGTCAATTTGGTCTCTCCCTTTCTACTTTGAGCACTCATGCAATGAATGAACGCAAACAAGATTAGTTGGCACTTAAGATGGTAAATATAATAAATGATGGGAGAGGAAGTCAAAAAGTGAAAAAGGATCACATCAACGAGGTCCGCAGCAAGATGAACTGCACTTCCTTGACGTCATCGTCCATGATGGATAGCATGCCCGATAGGTGTTCGGTCAAAGGCTATTGAGCTTTTTTACGTCCAATTGTTCCTATAGATCACGATGGCACCATACTCGGTGATGGTGGATGATTTGTTGTGAGATTCTTGCTTGTCCATGTTTGCGAACTTCTTAGGCAGAAAGCAAGCGGGCATCCATTCTTGGTTTCATGAGCAAAAGAACAACAAATATTATTCTTTGCACGTGCACGTGATCCATGACCACAATGCCAAGTCGCTAGCTCATCGATGGTACGCTATCTACAGCTCGATCAACAACTACCGTTGTGCGATTACTCAATTGAATTGTACGATGCAACCGTGCATCATAGCTATGGAGATCCATGGACACGCTGTTGTGTTGTATAAAGAAATAGGGCAAATCGTTTATATTGATGGACTGTTGGCTAAACCTGAGGGGCCGGCTTCTGTCGAACAACTTCTACCCATTCCGTGGAAAGTATCTTTTTAATTGAATTCAATGAATTCTTACAATTTTAAACGAGTTATGTTATTTATGGATGAATTATGCTATTTTTTAGACGGGTTTGATAATTCACATGCGCATATGTTTTAACTAAGTCACATGCGAATCCAGGACCGTTGGATTCATTATTATTTTTATCCAGTCCGAACTATTCTATGGGCCTATTTTCTGCTTGGCCGTGTAAAAACCGTAACGGCAAGCCTTTTTTCCATTAAGGTTTTTTTTGTTGTTTATTTCAATCCTTTCATTTTTTTTTCTTTACATTCCCCTTTTTAAAAATTTCGTGAATATAAAATTTTAATTCTTTTATAAAATTTGGAGACAATTTTTTTAATTCATACATAACGTCAAGACATGTTTGTTGTTGCGAGTTAGGTTGTTTTATTTTCTACAAATAAATATTTCCTTTTCATTCTTATTATCCTTATTTTATTTATTCAATTTGAATTTATGAATTCAAGTTTTAAAAAAATATATGTTTTATTTTCTTTTTTCTTTTTTTACCTTCTTTATTTTCTTTATAAACCCTATTGCAAGTCTTTCATTGACTTGCAACCGATTTTTTTTACCAATCGAGTTGTAAGTTGTTCATTGATTTGTGGTTTTTCTACCTTCTTTATTTTCATTTTCACTTTTCCTTTTTTATTCTCACTCTTTTATTTTATATGTTTGATTTGTAGTTATGATTTATTTTACAATTCATGATATTTTTTTAAATCGGCTTTCTCAGTTGCAGGTCTACCAACGAGTCGCAACTGGGTCCGGCTTTTTTTTCTCAGTTTCATGTCTATCAACGAGTCGCAACTAGGTCTGATTTTTTTCTCAGTTGTAAGTCCACCATCGAGTCGCAACTAGGTCCGGCTTATTATTCTCAGTTACAAGTCTACCAACGAGTCATAACTAGGTCCAATTTTTTTCTCAGTTGCAATCCCACAACGAGTCGCAACTGAGTCCAACTTTTTTTCTCAGTTGCAAGTCCACCAACGAGTCGCAACTTGGTCCGAGTTTTTTTCTCAGTTGCAAGTCCACCAACGAGTCGCAACTGGGCCCGACTTTTTTCTGAGTTGCAAGTCCACCAACGAGTCGCAACTGGGTCTGATTTTTTTTCTCAGTTGCAAGTCCACCAACGAGTCGCAACTAGGTTCAATTTTATTCTTAGTTGCAAATACACCAACTAGTCGCAACTGGTTACGATTTTTTTCCTCAGTTGCAAGTCCACCAACAAATCGCAACTGGTCCGATATTTACTTACAATTTTTAAAATTATTTTTTTACATTTATTGTAGTACATGTTTATGGTAAGACTGTGCTATTTTCTTAAATTTTTCATCCTCCTTCACATACACGATATAATCCACAAATTTTTGCGGTGTAAGATACAATTTTTTTGTAACATTTGTAGGTCAAATATTTTTCTTTTAAGAATATAGATTATGAGATACACATTTTCTATATAGTATGACATTATTTATCTTGTCCAAAAAATCTAAATAAAATTAAATTAAAAATATATTTTCAAAATATATACTCCCTCCGATCCATAAAAAGTGTCGCCCACTTAGTACAAAGTTACAAACTTTGTACTAAGTGGACGACACTTTTTATGGATCGGAGGGAGTACAAACTAATACACGACTACATGCACCTCATTTTTTTTTCTGTCCATTGAAAGCCCACTAGACAAACTATTAACCTCAAACAAACAAAAAAGGTCCAATTAAAAAAAACCAGCGTAAGTCACATTCGCATGCGTCCTAGTCACTCCTTTTTATAAGTATTTTGAACAAGCGATAGAAGGTTTCCTCTCGTCTCGGCGAGTTAGGATTAGGTTTTCTCTCGGAGATCTTCTTCGTCGTTGAGTCTTTTTCCCTCCCTCCTTGCTTCCTCCGCTAGACCTGGGTGCCGGGGTTGAGGGGCCGAGTCCCTTCACGAGCTTGACTCTAGCCGGCGGGGAGAGGAGCGGCTAGGGTTTGTACCGCCTGGATCGCTGAGAAACCAGGCAAGGGGATTGAAGATGGCGAGCACTGCATCGGGATCAGGGAAGGATGACTTGGTTGACCTGATGTCAGAGCTGGGGATCAAGGAGGATGAGATCGATGATGTCGTGTTTGAGGAACAAGAGCTGACGGTTGTTGAACCAGCGAGGTGGATGGAGGTGGCCCGGGTGCATGTGGATAGAAGCTATAGCCAATTTTGGTTTTTCAAAAACATGAGATCTGCATGGAACTTAGCAAAGGAAGTTAACATCAGGCCCCTTGAAGATAATCTCTATACTCTTCAATTCTCATGTTTAAGGGATTGGGAGAGGGTGATGGAAAACGGTCTGTGGCACTTCAGGGGAGATGCGGTGATCACAACGCCATATGATGGACTGGTTAAACCATCCACAGTAAACCTAGACCATCTGGAGATTTGGATTCAGATTCATGACTTGTCGGATGGTTATGTTCCTTTGTTAAAACCCCTAGCCAGCAAATTGGGCGAAGTTCTCTATACTGAGGTGAAATCACAGGATTTTGCAGGGAATTTCTATAGAGTGAAAGTCAAGATTAATGTCCGCAAAGCTCTGAAGAACTATGTCTCTTTCATCAGGCAAAAAAAGCGCCAAATTTTTAGGGTTAAATATGAACGTCTTCCCGACTGGTGTGCTGTGTGTGGTTTCTTGGGGCATTCTTTTAAAGAGCATGACGATGGAGTGCATTCGCCTGAGGATCTAGTGTTCAAGGGTTTGAGAGCTGACTAGTTCATGGGTCCGGGGGCTGGCCCGGGCGCTGAATCAACAAGGGGGCAAGGACGTGGGCGCGGCCGTGGCTGGGGACGTGGTGCACCCATAAACTATGGTCCTCCTGTACCTACTGGGAGAGGATCACTAACTTCAAGTGATATAACCCCTCTAGGGACTCCACCTGCCCCTGGAACTGAAGTGATGGCCGCTGACCAGATGATGGAGGATAATGATCTAGCACAGAAAAGAGCCCTTGAGGTGTCAGGTGAACAGAAGCCCCCTGCGGACATGAAAACAGATGCAGCTAAAGATATGGAAACAAATGCAATCAAGGAGAGTGCTTCGTGATCGTCTAACGTTCCACCAAGCCCCCCTCCTAAGCAAGACCCAAAAAGACCCAAAACCGGCGTGCGGGCTCCCACACCACATGCCAAAATTTCTGATGCAAAATCGGCGACCTCCAAGCAGGAGGATCGCCGGGCGCAATGAATATCATGAGTTGGAACTGTCGTGGAGTGGGTAGACCTGCGAAAGTTCGAGAAGTTCGCGAGATCACGAACAAGTCTGCCCCTACCGTCCTCTTTTTAGTCGAAACTCAGGTTGACAAAGGAAGGGTAGAAGCGCTTGCTGGAACTTTTGGTTTTGATAATTGCTTTGCAATTGATAGTCAAGGAAGAAGTGGAGGGATAGGAATATTCTGGAAGAATGAAATAAACCTTGAAATCCTTGGTTCATCTGTGTATCACATCGACTACGTAATAACTGATTCTGATCAACAATCTTGGAGGATCACGAGCTTTTATGGTGAGGTCCAAACTCATCTCAGACACCAGACATGGGACAAGATGAGGGAGATAGTGCCGTTGAGCGGTCTCCCTTGGCTCTGTATTGGTGATTTCAACGAGGTCTTACGACTCGATGAGCATAAAGGTGTTGGGGAGCGAAGCAATGCTCAGATGCAAGGATTTCGGGATGCTGTGGATGACTGCATGTTGCTCGATCTGGGACATACTGGAGTTTTTTGGACTTTTTAAAAGAAGGTCAGAGGGGGATCTTTCACCAGGGTGCGTTTGGACCGTGCATTTAGCTCCCCTGAATGGTCAAATATGTTTCCACTAGCAACGCTCAGCCATCTCACGACTGCTACATCGGATCATAAACCGATACTGCTGGAAGTAAAAGGGTCTTCGTCACCAAACCCAAAAAAGCGCTTTATGTATGAATCCATGTGGGAAACTCATGATCAGTGGAATGCAACTACCTCTAAATCATGGACTACAGCAAGGGGAGGAGACACCGTGGAAGCACTCCGGTCCAAACTCTCCGAGCTGTCCTCTGGCTTGGTGCGTTGGAGCAGGGATATTTTTGGCTCGGTCCGGAAGGTGATCAAATCTCTCACAGCTGAGCTAGAGCGCCTATAGATTAACCCAAATAGGACTGGTCCAAATCGAGTGGAAATCAAGATTAATGATAGATTGATTGAGCTTTACCACCGGGAAGAGTTGATGTGGAGATAACGATCGCGGATCGAGTGGCTTGCTGCAGGGGACAGGAATACGAAGTTCTTCCACCTGCGGGCTAGTATTCGGAGGAAAAAGAACATGATCAAGGCGCTTTCTAACTCGTTGGGGGTCCTTGCGGATGATCCGATTGAGCTCAAGAATATGGTTACACAGTTTTACTCCACGTTGTATACTTCTGAGGGAGTTCAAGGCCTGGAGGATGTTCTAGTTCATGTTCCGGCTAAAGTGACGCCTGATATGAATACTGCCCTGATGGCGTTATACACAAACAAGGAAGTGAAGGACGCACTCTTTCAAATGTTCCCGACCAAGTCTCCGGGGCCGGACGGGTTTCCAACCCACTTCTATCAGCGCCATTGGGACCTCTGCGGTGAGGAAGTCACGAAGGCAGTTTTGAGAATCATCAACGGAGAAGAAAGTGCAGCCTCAGTTAATGATAAACTGTTGGTGCTCATCCCAAAGGTGGTAAATCCGGTGTTGTTATCTCAGTTTAGGTCGATTGCGCTGTGTAATGTCTTATACAAAATCGCGTCTAAAGTTGTGGCCAACAGACTCAAAATTGTCTTGCCTTCTATCATCTCCGATGAGCAGCCCGCTTTCGTTTCCGGGCGGCTAATCACGGATAATATCATAGCGGCATACGAATGCCTACATTTTATGAAGCGCTCGAAGGCAAAAACAAACAGTTGTTGTGCTCTAAAGCTCGATATGATGAAAGCCTACGACAGAGTCGAGTGGTGCTATCTGGAAGCTATGATGCTCAGACTTGGTTTCTCTCCAATTTGGACTAATGTTGTGATGGACATGGTTCGGTCTGTTTCCTTTTCAGTTCTTTTCAACGGTGAAAAATTGGATCAATTCAAGCCTACAAGGGGCATTCGGCAGGGAGATCCTATTTCTCCATATCTCTTTTTGATCGCAGCAGAGGGCCTTTCGTGCCTACTTAAATCAAGTGATCAGTCCTCGGTTCTCGGTGGAATAAAAGTGGCAACCACTGCTCCGGCGGTAAACCACTTGTTATTCGCCGATGACAGCCTGCTGTTGTTCAAAGCGAGTGTTGATGGAGCAAATGCGGTGTCAAACTTGTTGAATGTATATTGCAACACCTCGGGGAAGCGGATAGACAATGAAAAATCCTCAATCTTTTTTAGCAAAGGGTGTCTGCAGGCAAGTAGGGAGGCAGTCAAGCAGATTCTTAATGTTTCACATGAAGCTTTGAATGGGAAATACTTGGGGCTTCCAACAGATGTTGGTCACTCAAAGAATGATTCTTTCAAATATCTTAGAGACCGGGTGTGGGAGAAGATTAAAGGCTGGATGGAAAAGATTCTCTCATCCTCAGGAAAGGCGGTTCTTATCAAGGCAGTGGCTCAATCAATTCCGGTGTTCTCCATGTCATGCTTCAGACTTCCGCGGGGTTTGTGCGAGAGTGTAACATCTCTCATTCGGCAGTTCTATTGGGGTGCTAAACCAGGAAAGAGGAAACCAACCTGGATAGCATGGGATTTCATCACCAAACCGAAACATCTTGGAGGACTTGGCTTTAAAGATTTGGAGTTGTTCAACCTTGCGCTGCTCTCTAGAGAAGCGTGGAGGCTTCTCCAGAACCCAGCCTCTTTGAGTGCTCGAATTTTGAAAGCGGTATACTACCCAGACTCCACAATCCTTAATGCTAATCTCGGTTCCCATCTGTCACAAATCTGGAGGTCCATTGTTGATGGGCGTGATGTTCTCGCTCAGGGCATCATTAAGAGGATTGGCTCAGGTGAAACCACAAGGATTTGGTCTGAAAATTGGATCCCCCGCTCGGAATTTATGAAACCAATCACATCCTTGGTGGACTTTCCACCTGTAAAGGTCTCACAGCTTATTGATGGAGCAACGGTAAGCTGGAAGGAAGAGATGGTCCGTTCTGTCTTCATTCTTGTTGACGCAGATGCCATCCTGGGGATACCTCTATGCACTCGAAGAATTGAAGACTTTTGGGCTTGGGGAAAAGATAGCCGGGGTCTATTCTCTGTCAGATCATGTTATCGCATGCTCGCCCATACAAAAAGAACTCGAGAGAACTACTTGCACAATCATTAGAGTGGATCCAATGAGGAAGAGGGGCCGAATGATTGGACTTCTATCTGGAACATTCAGGTCCTTGGAAAATTGTGCAACTTTTTCTGGCGTCTGGCTCACGAATCTATACCAATAGGGGAACTTCTTCGGAAACGACATATCGCGACGTCTGCAGCCTGCATCTTCTGTGGCAGATCGGATTCCTGGAAACATGCCCTGATAGAGTGCAATATGGCCAGAAGTGTGTGGGCGCTGGCTCCTGATGATCTTGTGCAAGCTATGGGGGATTGCAAGGAAGTGGATGCTAAATCTTTTATTCTTGGTATGTGTGATTCCATTCCTCATGGGCAGTTCATCTTCATGATCGTATGTCTTTGGGCCGTTTGGCATGCCCGGCGTAAGGAAATTCATGAAGATATCTATCAAGCACCCTTTGGCACAATGGGTTTTGTTAGATCCTTCATACAGGAGCTTCAGGAAATCAAACCGGCGCCGGCAACAAGGTCTGGCCTTGCTAGGCCGCCGGGATGACGGATTAAACTCAAGATTCCTATACCAAGTTTAATGTGGATGCTGTTGTTGCTTCTGGACATGGGGCTGTTGGTGCGATTGCTAGAAGCATGGATGGCTCTTTCCTAGGGTCTTCAGGGGGATTACTGATCCCCCTTCTCTTGAAGCGATGGCGGTGCGGGAAGCTTTGGCACTTGCAGGCGATATTTATGTGAACAAGCTAGGTTATTGATGAACTGGAGAACGGAAGCTCGGCGATATATGGTGCAATTGTCAAAGAAATCAAGGCCCGGTCGACGAAATTTACTTCCTGTATTTTGTTTCATGATTTTAGAAACTGTAACGTAGAGGCTCATAGTATAGCCAAGTATGCTTTGAATTTGGAGGCTGGCCGCCATGTCTGGTTAGGCCAGCCTGGATCGCTTACTTTCGTCCCCATATCTGTTAGGGACGGTGTGTTTTAAGTTTTTGGAAAACCTCAAAAAAAATAAGTATTTTGAACGTTGTTGATTTTTTTAGAAAAAACTATAAATAAATATTTAAAGAATACGTTTAGATAATCAGCTTTCGTATGAGTATCTTTGAACTGGTTGGCGTTGGAGATACCTTAAATTTTGGCGATTGATTGAAGACGCATAGCGCTCGCAAGTAAACGAACGATTATTCTACGAAAATGATATGCATCACACTGTGGGCGGAGCGCTTCCGCCCACACGTTTTTAGATGACAATTTTAATTATGTATAAATGATAATTATGAGTCAAAATTGACATGTTGACATAACTAAAATTGTCATGGGCGAAAGTGTGACAACAGGGTCCTTGTTCTATTGATATAATGCAATTCTTAAGGATGAAATCCTGTCGTATATATCTATCTAGGAGTAATTGCTAGTCATACACGCTCTAGGCTCTACAATCCATAACTCTAGTCTAGACCGAATGCTTGGTGCACATTCCTTTTCGTCGTTTATATATGTGATCTGTGAAGCTGCAGGGCATTTCCAGCGGCAGCACAGCAGTATCCTGCAGTCTCCTCCAGTCCCCGCCACACGAATCAAAAGGAGCCAAGCCCTTCCCGAGACGGCGAGTCTTGCGAGACACACGTCCTGGACGCACAATGCAAATCGAGAGCGTCGACGGCAAACTTTGTCTGCGGCCGGGAGGTCACTGTCAGTGTCAGCTACTACTGGCATCACCATCGTCGGCGCGTGTGAACTGCAATAAGCAACAAGAGGGTAACATTTGCTTGGTGGAAGGGAACCGGAGACTGAAGGGTGGGGGTCTCAGAAGAGCATCCTGATGTAGAGCACCATCCAGCCGGCGACGGAGAAGACGGCGCACACGTACATCCAGAAGAGCACCGCCGCCGACTCCTCCCCGCACCCGCGCAGATTAGCCACGGCCCCTGCTCCAAACAAACGTACACAGCTTCGTTACTCACGAATGAATGAACCTCGTCGTACGTTCGAGTTGGACAGGGGACATGAATTGTTGTACCGGAGAGCACGGAGGTGGGCATGGAGTGCTGCAGGAGGAGGACGAACTTGAACATGGGGTCGCCCCTGGGGAAGAGCCCCAGCCATTCCGCCAGGGTGACCACGCACAGCCCCGCCGGTGGGACCAGCACCAGCCGCCCGATGATGATCGCCGCCGTCGTCCTCAGTCCCAGCTTCTTGCTGCCCGCACCTGGACCTGCATCCATCCACATGCGTACATAGCATTCACGGTCGCTGATGATTAAGTGTAAGGTTACATGCATGATGCATGTAGGTGAGCATATATAGCGTAGCTAACCATCGACGAGATTGCCTCCGAGCGCGAGCAAGATGCATGGGATCATCGCCCCCCTGCATGCAGGAAGGCAGCAGAGCAGACTGTGTGATGTATTCTGCTCTGCGAGGCACACAAAATTTGAAATTTGTGTATACTGTGATATGAAACTGTGGAGTACGTACCCAAGGATGATGCAGGCATCGGTAAAGAAGAATAACGGGGCGTTGTTTGTCAGAACGAAATGCTTCAGGGATGGCGATGCTCCAATAGAAATCCCCAGCGCCTGACCAAACATGCGATGCATGTTCACAAATGTTGACACACACAACGGTGGAAACAAAACGATGCCGTGGCCTTCAGAACAGAACGAGCGCTACATATTTCAGGCGCGTCGCCTGTCTCAGGAAGGATCGAAGGCATTGTTACTCACCGAGGCAATCACCGGAGGTTGAAACACTCGCTTCAGCTTAAATTTCTCAACAAAGATTTGCAGAATTTTCAGTGCCTGTCCAGTTTCCACAGCAAGTTTGAGAAATCAATCCATCAACATTTTAGGTACAAGAGCGTGCTCCGATCTTGCCACGACATAGCTTCAGAAAATGAGCACCTTACTTTTGAGCACTTGGGAGCCGTTTGTTCAGAAGCACGCGAGGTTAGCAGGGGAACTTGTTCAGGTGCAGGTGCAGAAGGCATCACCCGGGGCTTCACCACTCTGCTTCCACCGAAGGTTTCACCAGGCGGCGGTGCGAGCATCTGAAACACGTAGCTGTACAAGATAATCGCGCCGACCTGATGACGAACAAACACATGAGAGCGGTTGATTGCATCGATCGCCATTTCACAAGACATGAAACGGAAGCATGTGTGTACCCATTGCCCAAAAGAGACGTAGGCGTTGCCGTCCTGCTTGCATTTCTCAGGGTCGCCAAATGGGTTCGATGGGTCTCGGCAAAGAGCTGCGATCAGGACCAGAGGCATGTTTCCATTATTACCTGCTTGCATGCACCCATCAGAATTCAGGAGGTCAGGAAGACCGCATACAAAACCATGGATCCATGCTGAATTGCTGACAAACACAAGGCAGAATTTTACGGCTTGCCTATGGCGATGTGAACAACGGTGAACTTGAAATATGGATGTGGAGGCCGGACAATCAACGCGACAAGAAGGCCTACTAGAGAACCAGACACTGTCCCCAGAACAATATTTATAGGAATAAACCACCTGCACAGTGTTGGAGATTAGTGTTCTCCTGCAGCATTACGTTGAGGAATGTCACACTGAATTACTGAGGAAACTCTAAGTATCCACTTGTCAGAGTATTCCAATTCGTCCTAGTATAAATCTTTTTTGTGTTAGAGCTAGAGCATACTGATACTTACCAGTCTAACAGTTTCTGTACTGTAATCGCTCGTCCAAGCTGAGTGAATATAAGGCATGGAAGTAGTAGGGAAAACACTAGCTGGAAACAACAACCGGAAATAGAAGATACAATTAAAACATGAAGAATATATGGAGCCGTAGGTAGCGAGACAACTGTACTATGAGAATTTCAGGCCACCACCCCAATGAGTTCGTATGCATAATATTGCTGTTATTGAAACTATAAGTACGTAGAGCCCATTTATCATCCTTTAAAACTAGTTATCCAGATTTGTTGTAGCCACGACTCAATTTTGTGTCGTGTCAAGCATATTTTTTTTGGAGCCATTGATAGCAGTCTAGTCTGTTGTTGAAAATTAAATGAGGTGAACATTTTCTGAAAGATTGGCTAGACGGGCGTGGAAGGAATTTGCTGACCCCATTGAGAAGCTTGCGGCCGCTGGCGTCGAGGATGCCGATGTACTTGGTGGCCATGAGGAAGCCCATGAAGCACAATGTGAACACCTTGGCGATGGGCAGCACCGCAAACTTCATCGACGTCAGGATCGACTCCCCGGTGCCGCCGCTCAGCATCGCATCCATCAGCCACATCTCCATTGTGCCCGTGCCTCAGAGTCAGATCACGGCGTCGACGGTGAATCGGCCTAGAGCAGCAATACGAGGAAGAACGTGGATGCTCCTCCCGTTTCCTCAGCGGCCGTACTCCTCTCGATCTCGATCCATGGATTTGGGAGCGCGCGGGTGTTGGTGGTGGAGGTGAGAGGTAGGCCGACGCGTCCGGGCGCCGCGGAGATGGCGGGGAGGGGGAGCGGAGCGGAGTAGCGCGCCAATGTGTGTGACGGGTCCTTCCTTCATTGCCGCTGTCCCAGTTATCCTCGCGGCAAAACTGAACGCGGGTGGGTTGTTTCTTTTTCCTTTTTTTATCCTTGTTTCAGTATGCTATTCTACTCCTCCTACATAGGTTTATGCATATCCAAAAGTGAAACTAAAATGATTTTCTTTTATATTAGTCAGAACTGGTCCTTTTAAAATGGTCAGCGCTAGCCGCTGGTCAACCGGCCAGTTTAGGCCAGTCACTGCGCAACCGTTCGATCTCAGCTATCCGAGAAATCAGAGCACTGTGCATCCTTTCGTAAAAAAATCGCGATACGGTTGTAACATTTGCGGTACATTTACAATTTTTATAATATGGTTGTAAAAATTTTGTACACAGATGTAACAAAAAATTATTATGTGTATTTTTTCTCAATTTTTTTACTGTTGCAACAAAAAATGTACTACTCCCTCCGATCCAAATTAATTGACGCACACTTAGTATAATTTTGTACTAGAGTTGTACTAAATATGTGTCAATTAATATGGATCGGAGGGAGTATCATATTTACCATTAATTCGTGGCAGCAAATTTGATCACCGGTGATAGATTTTTTAATAACGATTGCAACAAAATTTGGGACCCAACATCACCGATCACACTTCATCATTTTTTATTGTAGCAAAAATCATGCTCAGTCATAGCTTTTCTCGTTGCCTGTTGCAACAAAAAATGTAGCACCGTCATCGGCGGTTACACTTTAAAATAGATGTACATAGTATTAAAATACATCTAGATACATCCGTTTTAGCGACAAGTAATGTGGACAAGAATCTTTCAAAAAGACATATGAAAAAAGCTCAAAAAATTCCAAATTTTATTATGGTGAAAGATGCTTAGGTGTTAGATGTTCGTGTTAAATTTGAGATTTTTTGGACATCTAGAAAGCTCACAGCAAAAAAGACAAATTCAGACCGAAATAGTGCAATAATAGTAGCATTTAAAGAAACTGCAAATTTGTCTTTTTTTCCGCAAGCTTTTCAGAAGTCTGAACTTCTTCAAAATTTGCACAAACATCTCGAACGTAAGCATCTTCCACCACAAAAAAGGAATTTTTTAAGCTTTTTTCATTTTTATTTTCTTAGTTTTTGTCTTCCTGGGTGCAGATGCACCCGGGCATCGAATCGACGCTCCCCATTTATGATGTGCTATACGCAACAAAAGCGGAACAAAGTGGAGCGTCGTACCTGGCCCGACCGGTCAAAGCCATGGATCAGTCGGTCGGTCCCCATTATTTCCCTTTTAAAATATACAGCTACCACATTATATCTAATCGGAAGCATAGGAGAATCACTAGTTAGAGGGTACCCTCTCGCGCGTCCCCGCAGGGGTCACTTTGGTACGCTCCTAAGCCGCCACGTGTCGTACTTTGATCGCTCCCTGCGCGAAGAAGCAACAACTGTGGCTGCGTGCGAACTGTGGTTATACATGTGGCTGCCCCCGTGGCTGCGCGGGAACTGGGGCTGGACCTGTGGCTTAGCGGGAAATGTGGTTGCACCTATGGCTGCACCTATGGTTCACGAAAAAAGGGTGGCAGTGGCTATGGCTGTGGATATACATGTGGCTACCGTCGTGTTTGTGAATGTGCATGTGGCTGCGCGTTGCGCCTGTGGCTGCGGCTGTGCGTCCAGAAGCCGCCACATTGATGTGCTAGAGATGATAATGGCTTTTCGCCCTTCGTTGGTTACCCCAAGTGGAAGGTGAGATGTAGGATAGCAGCAAATTTCTCCTATGTAGAGGATAGGGTTTGTCTCCCGTAGGACTCCGAAAGCGACAAGTAGGTGGTGAAGCGAGCAACGCGCCGTTTAAGATATTTGCTCTCTTAACCTAAACGTGCACACGACACAAATAACTTTGCTCCCAACGAAGTTCAGAAAGGTTGTCAATCTCTCCGGTCTTATTGTTCACAAAGGATCAAACACAAGGGATAATGATAATGGTAGCAACTGGAAAGTAAAAAGAAGAAATAAAAGAGTGTGTAAACAGTGATGAGAATATGGACCAGGGTCCCATGATGTTCACTAGTGATGTCTCTCTCCCAAAAGTCGATAAAACTGCTATGCGAGGTAAACAAATCACAACTGGGCAATTGACAGGATTACGTGCGCAAACCAATGTTAACTATGCTACAAAGAAAGGACGAGGCTCAAAAGCATGGGCGGTACGCCAAAATAAGTAAACCGAAATCCAACTGCATCTACTACTAATCATCCACCTTGATATATCTATCCAGAACATCTCGCCGGTATTAAGTTGCGAGCCTCACCCAAAGTGTAAACCCAAAGCAACAGACAACTGCATTAAAAAGCACTTTGCGTAAAGTAAACAATCCTTGCAACCACGGTTACAAGCACCGTTGTTTTCCCCCTTGTGGAAACACACATCCCCTAGACTCATGTTCTGTTACTCAAGCGTGTCATCAGGGGCATGAACCCACAATCGAGCATATAGTTTCTTCTTGGAGTCACTACCTACTACTTTGCCAAAGCAATAAACAACAACGGAGAACATGCCAGAATTACTCAAGAACATAAATATAAAAGATATGAACCAAATATATTACACAATCACAAACTGAACATAGTCTCATAATCCATTAGATCCTAGAAAACTCAGCATAGCAACAACAGGAAATTACATATGTGCCTCGATCATGTAGGGCATCTCACGAGGTCTAATCCATGAAGAACAAAGAGGGGAGGAGAACATCGTATAGCTACTAATCACGGACCCATGGTCCAAGGTAGACTACTCACGGATCATTCGGGAAGCGTCCATGGTGGAGGAGTGGCTCCTGGAGGTCGATCCTCCCTCCGGTAGGGTGCCGGTGTCAACACCCCAAGTTAGGTATGTGCTAAGGTTAGCAAGTAACTTTGCATCATGATAAAAATTTCAAAAGAAATCAAAATGGGAGAGAGAACACCCCCTAGATGAATTAATTCAAAAGGCCAGATAAAAAAGTTTCTCCAAAAATTCCTTTTGCATTTTTGAAAAGTCTTATAAATGAGTGTGATCACATATCAAGTGATGTGGGACCCACCCCATGCTCATAGATTTTTCAAATATTCAAACAGGAGCATGGAATTAAATTTAAACCCCCATTTGAATTAAAATTCAAATGATTTGATTTTTAAAAAGTGTCAAACTTTATAAGTGGCTAGTCTAATATAAGATGAGGCCATATAAAAAGTTTCAACACTTTTAAAAATGCCTAGCTATTTATTTGCTAAGCTAAACAAAATTGCAGAAAAGAAAAACAGAAGAAAAGAAAAAAAGAAACTTACTTGGGCAAAGGGGCCCAACTTGTCGCCCCGCAGCCCAGCCAGCCTGGCCCAGCCCACCCCTCCTTGGCGTCTTCCTCCCCGCCAGCCGAAGCAGTTCGCTGTCGAGCATGCCACGGCCGGCGACCGCCACGACGACGCCCTCGGTGTTCCAGGCGTCTCCAAGCCTCCTCTTCTCGCCACGGAGACCAGGAAAGACTGCCGCGTCACTTCCCCCTCCTCTCGAACGCTCTCCTTCCCCCGACACGGTTCCCTCAAATCGGCAGAACGCCGCCGGAGTTCATCGCCGTGAGAAACCGCAGCCACCGTCGACGAGAAGGCCAGCCACCATGTCCATCATGCGCAGCGTCGCTGTTTACCACGATCTGGAGAAGATGGCGTCCTAATCGAGCCCCAGGACGACGCACGCTTCACCGAGAGCTCGCCGGACCCGCAAGTCGCGTCGTTGATTACTCCGGCCACAGACCCTCTCCGACCACGCCACTTCCTCCGTTGAACTCACGGTGAGCTCACGGTTCACCCGAGCCTGTCCTTCGTCTCCCTCCTCCTCTCTAGCAAAATCCACCATGGGAGCCGGAGCTTCTCGCCGCCGGGATCCATGGCGACGCCCACCTGTAACGAAATCGAGCTCGCCTCCTTGTCAGTCGTCTTCGCCACGCTCCACTGCGTCGTTTTATCCCTTTGCTGCTTCAAGTGGAGCTCCACATCAAGCTTTGCCTCGAGCCCGAGCCACGGCCGCCGCTAGGGCATGGCGTCGGCGTCGCTCCGGTGAGTTCCAGCCCCCCTGGATGGCTCCATGCGATGCGGCTCGGTCCCAACTCGCGTTTGGTGTCGCCGGCGCGTCAAATGCGTGCCCAGAGCGTGTTCCCGTGCACTCCGGTGTGCTCTGGTTCGCCGGAGCCTCGTCGCCGGCAGCGCTGACGTGGCCGCCATTAGATTAGGTGCTAATGACCCCCTGGTGAGACTGACCCGTGGGCCCAAGGCCACTAACTAACCCCCTGGTTAGTTTAACTAACCGGGTTTATTAACCCCCCCCCCCACTGACACCCCGGCTCCACTGGTCAGCCCCCTGCTGACGCCATGCTGGCGCAGTGCTGACGCAGTAAAGCAATTAAATCAATTTATTTAATTTCAGTAATTCCAGAAAATTCCAGAAAATAGCTTAAACTTCAATAATTCATAACTAATTCATTTTAACTCCAAATTGGACAAATAATATGTCTAAAATCATCAGAAAAATACAAGGATTATGAATATGCAACTTGTTTGTATGTTTGGCCATTTTAAAATGGGTGAACAGTAGCAAACATGCATATGGATCCTTTTTTATTTCAAATTTGGAGTGAATTTGCAAATGATTTTGCAACACACTTATTTTAAATGGATTCATCCACACATCAGAGGCTTTACCTCACATTTACAACATCACATCATGATCAACCTTTTCAAATGAACTTTCATGCATTCAAATGCATTTGAAATTCATCGATAAATCAAATGGAGTTTGAATTTGCAACTCAATTGCAATATACTCCTTTTAAATAGAATTGTCCACAAAATGCAACCATGAACCTCACCATTACAATCTTATTCATGTGATTGTGCATTGTACATTATGTTGATCCTATGATTGTCATGTTGCTGATAGAAGTGGAGCCGGATCCGTAGGCCACCCCCTTCGTTGAAGACACTGTCACCATAACCGAACCTCGTCAGCAAGGCAAGCAACCCCCCCCATTGATCATGTCTATAAAATCCCAATTCCCTCTCAGTCTCGCTTATGCATGTTTAGGAGATCATCTTGTATCGATTCTACCGCATAGTTGAACCCATATCCGATGCATGACCTATCATCTGGTTACAGTAGTAAGCAAACCACAATCCTAGCCGACATAGGAGTTGACTGATATCATGTGGCCCCTGCAACTGTTACTGCTTATTGCATGCTTAGAGTTTACAATGAGGATGTTTTTGATGTGAGTCGGGATGATGGTGAACATGGTGTTGATGAAAGTGAAACTGTGTTGGTGAATATACCCTAATACAAGGTGAACAATGAGAGGCTGTGTAGGAGTACACAGTGGGTTGTCTCGTTGAACACCGCCCTAAGCCCGAGTTCTTGTGTGGTGATCCAAGACGAATAGTACTACCACATGTTGGGCACATGGACCCCCGCTCAACCTACTAACTCACCCCTTCTCAGTTCAATGAGTAACATTAGTTCGGAGTTCTGGTAGGTCTGTGGCACGGTCTGCGAAGTGGAAGAACGGCTATTCAGACCGGCTTGGGACTCTGCACACATCTTCTGGGACCACATCGGTAAACCGGCCGGGTTCACGATGTGGATTCCAGCCCAGATAGGCGTCTCCATTGAATTTGAGTTGGCTGTGAGGTAAAAGTTGTGGGAATTATCCTCGCCGGCACCTCTTGAACGGTGTCGAGTACAAAGGCGGTAACTGATAGTTACATGTGTGTAGCAGTACACCCCTGTAGGGTTAATAAACTATTCGAATAGCCGCGTCCGCGGTAAGGGACTACTTGGAGAGCTGTGCTCGATTATTAGACAACTTTAACCGGATATTCCGAAAACACACCAAGATAAGTGTGAGTGCTATGGTGTGCTTCTCGTGGGGAAGTCGAGGAAGTAACCATAGTGGTGTAATTGGTTAGAGATGTAGTGAACTCGTGTACGCTTCTTACCTCAAGTCTGGTACTCGTAGTTCAGGACTAGCCAAGTCAAAGCTGGCACTTCTGCAAGTGAAACCCCACCTCCCTTTACCTTGATACATGTGCATGAGTAGCATAGTTCCTACGTAAGTCTTGCTGAGTACGACTTTGTAATCACGTTTGCTTATTCTATGTTTTAGATGAACCCACTGACCCCGAAGATGGATTCTTCCTGAAGCTCGACGACTGAAGACCAAGCTAGTGTAGTCCCAGTCAGACGACTGTTCCCTCGTGGAAGGGCTTGTTTTAGTTAAGGCTTCTCTAAGCCATTTGTTAAACTTGTCTGTACTCAGACCTACTTTGCTTCCGCATGTTTGATGTAATGTTGGATCACAGACTTGTGATCTCTGTGTGCACTCTGTAAGAGTTATTAATAAAGTTGTATAATTTGTAGAGAATTGCAATGATACCTGCTGTTCATACTGGACATGTGTGTTGCGTGTATGTTTATAACATGCATGTCTTAGTATGGGTTTTCGAGACCTTAGTTGTGATCTGGCTGGCGGTCTTTCATACAGCAAGTGGCCCTTAGATGTGCGCAGCTTGGGGCATCGCGATGCGATTGCTCGAGACTCTGTCTCGTGCACACTTTGATGTATGATCGAGCCCGCCCTAGACCCCGACTAAGTGATCGGGCTGGAGTATGTCTATGTAAGAGTTATGAGATAGTCGATAGTATGGTTGAGGCGACTTGTCTGTGAATATGGGAGTTCATCACCCATATCATTTAGACTTGTGTGCGGACGATGAGGACCCAACTCAGTGGATCATCTGGCCTGGATGGGATGCCCCTCACCTACGATGCTTTCCGAGAACGTTTGTGATTGGCCTTGTCTACTTAGACAAGTGGGTACGGTTCTCGGCTCTCCATATGACTATGTCGTAGCGGGACTTGCATACGCTAACCATCGGGTCCCGACAGCCGGGAAGAGGTCTGTTGTCGCTCCCAATCTTGGAAGCGCGGCGACGGCGGAATAGAGACAAGATCGCGAAAAAGGGTGCTGTCCTCGGAAGAATCTCATTACGGAAAATATATAGGCCAAGGTGGGAAGCCAGGGGGCACCAGGGGTCTAGGCGCCCCCCTGGCATGGCCAGGCCCTAGGGCGCGCCACCAGGGTGCCTAGGCCCTTGGTGGTGGCCCTCTGGCCCCACCCAGGTGATTCCGTAAGGTTCCTTCACGCTGATATTTTTTTCTGATTTTTCCAGAATTTTTGGAGCACCTTTAATATGGGGGAAACCTGAAATAGAAAAACAGCACAAAACAGGAACTGACACTGTGGTGCACTGAGTTAATAAGTTAGTCCAAATATGATCAAAATTGTATGAAAGTATATCTAGATCATAGCAATATCACACAAAATATGCATGGAGCAAGAAGAAATTATAGATATGTTTGGGACGTATCACACGTGCCGATCACGGAGAGGATAAAGGAAAACTCCAAAACAGAACGCGTTATTTGGCGCACTCGAAACGTGCGCGGGTGACCTACGTGAGGGGTACCCGTTAACTAGTGATTGGGAAAACATAGTTAAAAGTGTGCTCAGACTGCCAAAGCGGTAGATCTACCCTGGCCCATGGTAGAGTTACCAGAACTTATAATAATAAGATACATTCCAAATGAGAGGATTCATTTGAATCTGTAGATTAGTAGGCAAAAAAGTCTCTTCGATACGATTCTCGATAAGATGTTTCTCCTAGCTATACCAGAAAGATTGACCCCTTTGATGTGTTTCCCTAGGATTTAAAAACTAGTGGTCTAATTTGTGGTGGCACAGGCACTATGATTTTTTTTGATAGGATTCTCATGTCTAATTGCTGGGTGAAATTTTAGTCCCATAATCGACGATGTGATACCAAGTGTTTTGGTGGTTGGTTTGTTATCAGACCACTAGTTTTCCGATCCTAGGCAAACTCCTATCAAATTTTCCCAGGGTGGGGTGAAATTGCGTTATCAGGTTTGTTATTGTTAGTGTGTGTGGGGGGATACACTTGATCCAAAAAAATATCCACAGTGTTGTTATTGTGTTATCAGGTTTTTGTCCCATAACCGACGTTCTGATATCGAGTGTTTTGGTGGCGGGTTTCCTGATAGCACTTAGAACCAGCTCTCCCCTTTTCCTTGTCCCATGTTGTTCGTTGATACTGTGTACTTCCATTTTGTTATGAGATGGAAATATGCAAGCACGATTCTAAAAATCTAATCGACAACGGTCGTCCTCATTTGAAGTATGTAAAATCATAAAAGGAACAAAGCCAAACATATATGATTTTGAAATTCAACTTGATGAACAAGCAATGTTCTGTCTAACTATAGTATAATTGTTGTTTAAATTAAGTTAATAGTGACTAATGTTTAGTAACAAAATTTAGAATGTCGAATGCATTTATAAGTGCATGAAAAAGTTGGCGAGCAATCAACATAGGGCATTTTTTTGCGGGGTGAAAAATAATTTATTTGATGTTCATCGATGTTGGTGTCATGGATAATGGGTATCCTCAGGATGAGTCGGATCCGACCCTTTAGACCGGACCTTGGGCCCTATATGGACAACCAAGTTAATGGGCCACAAGATGAAGATGAAAGGTCTACAAACGCCTTGGATGATAAGATGGTAGTATTATAGTCGGTTTAGGTTTCCTGGAACGTACCGACATAGAACTTGAGTGAACCTAGTACCCCTTGACATTGTATATAAGTTGACATAGACAGCAATCGTAGAATCAATCCCTTTGTCATTGTACTTGGTATTACACGCCATCATAATAACAAAAAGAAGCATGAGTAGGGTTTTATATTCATAACAGAGCTTGAACCAGGGTGAACATTGTCCGTTGTGTCTCCTATTACCATCGTCATCGATCGCCTTGCTAGTATACCCTACCGAGAGATTCATCGGAATCATCTCCAACATTGGTGGCCCATGCAGGTCATGTAAAGTGATCTCAATAGATCTCGATGAGATTTATAATTAACCCCACGATCATCTTCATTGCGCTACTTCAGTCGGGACATGTGGACATCTTTGGCGATATCACCCTCATCGACAACCCGATCGGTCGTCTAGATCGGGTCAGAAACTTCATTTCTAGCCTGATTGTCATAATCGGCAACGAGGTCCGCCTAGAATATATCAAGTGTAAGGGAAGAGAATCATGTGAAACCCTAGGGTATCGTAAGAACCCTGTCGTGACCTTTGGGAATAAAACTAGCTTGAGACATGCAGATCGTACAATCATCAAAACTTAAGACATATCGGATCAACAAGATGCAACTCCTGGACGAACTATTCTGGGAAGTAAAGAGAGGCGTAATCTAGAAATTTTTGAAACGGCTCTAGGCCACATAAAACCTGAATGACCACAATGAAACATTCGTTGAACAACTGCACGTCATGAAGTTTAATTGGTAAAATGCAAAGATATTCCTGGGATCTTGGCCAGCGCATCAATGATATCAATCCCAATGAGTAACCAACGCAGGATTAGATGAATTTCCTTCCTTGATTGCGTAGCCTATGATCTGCCCAGGACTTTCCAATTCCACTTGGTTGTATTCTTCTTTATTAGCGCAATATGCGAGTGTGCATTGCTAGCTTGTGTCTACACATATCTTCTCATATATGCATCTTATGAAGTATTTTTTCAACATGTTTTTATTATGGTTGATCACACAGAACATATAGATAAAACTCTTTTATGGTTGCACGCTCATCATTGATACGTTGTATCCACTTATTGATTTTGAACTCAATTAGGTCACAAAATTCGTCTTCCATCCTACATGACAAATAAAAAATACGAAGTTCACATATCCGTACTTGCCAAATCCTACACGTTCTACTAACAATTGGAAAGGTGATTAACTTAAAAGATTCGAAAAATCCTAAACCTATTCTACTCGGCTCACTTTACAACAATGTTTTTGAGTCAACGAGTTGCTCGGGGGGACTAGTCGTGCTAGTACAAACTCATGTTCGACGAGTCGACATGAGTTAAGCAGTAGGTAGTAGGTACAATAACTAGCACTTGACCTATGGGGTTTTTCTTATGTGTCAAAGCTTCTTTTATATGTATCTTTGCAACATTCATGGCTTCCCACATTTCGGCCATAGATGGAGTCTCATCACAATCACTGATCCTCAAAGCTCTAAGAAGTGGAGCACTTTTAATATGGGGGAAACCTGAAATAGAAAAACAACAGAAAACAGGAACTGACACTGTGGTGCACTGAGTTAATAAGTTAGTCCAAATATGATCAAAATTGTATGAAAGTGTATCTAGGTCATAGCAAATCACACAAAACATGCATGGAGCAAGCATAAATTATAGATACGTTTGGGACGTATCAACATCCCCAAGCTTAATTCCTGCTTGTACTCGAGTAGGTAAATGATAACAAGCATAATTTCTGTGGTGACATGCTAACAACCATATGAGAACTTTGAAAGTAAAGCAATCAAGGTATGTAATTCAATTCAAGTCATAACAGGAAAGAATCTATATTATCATTGAAGCAAGCAACATAAGAACATAAAGGTGCAAGAGCTCTTGTTGCGTGATTCGAATGTCTCCAGATGGTGTTTGCGTGCAAGAAGGGGGATATGGCAATACGAGAGAGAAAATATTTTTTTTGTTGAGAACTCAATCTACTATTGTTTCACACTTGGTCTTCTTTGGAATCTTATCTTGACTCGTCCCCAGACCACTAGCCAGGTACAGGTCAATTTGATCCACTCCCTTTTGATATTTTGAGCACTCATGCAATGGATGAGCGTAAGCACGAGAATTGACACTTAGGATGGCAAAGAGAGAGACATGGTGGAGGAGGAATACAAAAGGGTGAGAAAGGCTCACATCAATGAGGACAATCATAGGCGAGAGAAGGACAAATGATAGATATGATGTGAGGAGTAGGGATTGCCATGCAACTGATGCACATATGAGCTAAGAAAATCTCTCCAATGGAACTAGTGGGGGTGCATCCAACTTGCTCGCTCATAAAGACCTAGAGCTCATTTGAGGAGGCTCACCCTTGGAATATGCAAGCCAAGTTCTATAGTGTGAAGGTACCCACATAGTGATGACCCTCAACTGTAGGGGATCGTTTGTAGCGTTTTAGATAAATAAGAGTGTCGAACCTAACAAGGAGCAGAAGGTATTGGTAAGTGACTTTGGCAAAGAAATAGCTGCAGGAACTGAAAGATAACTTTTTATGGGTTTTCGGTTTAAGCAACAAAAAGGTAAAAGCGAGCAAAGTAAAAGACACTGAGGAGTAACAAGTGGCCCAATCCTTTTGAGCACAGGATAGGCCTAGCAACTGAACTTATAAAGACTAAAGCGTTCTTGAGGACACACGGGAGAAATAGCCACGTGCTTTCGCCATATTCTGCATCGGTACTATGTGCTGTGTTGATAAGTGTTGAGTGGTGGATCTATGCTAGTGCACCTTCTAGACTAAGATAAGAGCACTCTTTTGATTAAACATCTTGCACGCATCTGCAAATACAAGATAGTAATTAGGGAAAAAGCCTAACCATAGCAATACGATCGATGATCCATTGTTCCCTTGTGCAAAAGCGTGCGAACTAGGGTTCAGGTTTCTGTCACTTTGGCAACCCACCGTAAGCATTCTTTATACACAATGCATTCACCTAGGTCCTTAATAAGGCGAAGTGTTGAGTGTTCGACTCACACAACACCACTAGGAAAATCACAACACAACTTAAATATCAAACAACACATATTACTTCAATATCATATGACTACTAGCAACTAGACTTCTCCCATGTCCTCAAGAACTAAAGTAACTACTCACAAGACATAAAAGAGATCATGATCAGTGGGGATAAATAGATGATAAACAATCTGGACACAATGATATTTCTCCAACAAAACTCAATAGCATTCATCACACGGTAGCAATCAACACCGGTAGAGTAGAGAGGATAGATAGTACGGACTACAACACAAGTTGAACTTGTGAGGTGAGATTGGATGGTGGTGGAGATGGTGCTGATGTTGGGGATGATGGTGATGATGATCTCGATGATTCCCGTGACGATGGTGATGACGATGGGGATGATCTCCCCTTCCGGAAGGTGGTCTCCCCGGCGGAATTTGCCCGCCAAAGATGTCTTTTCTCCTCTGTTGGTTTCCCCCACGGAGCGGCGGTGGAACTCGCGGAACTCCTCCCTTTTTAGGGTTTTCGGACAACGAGTGATATATAGGCCAAAGGGGGGAGCCTGGAGTGGCCCCAGGGGTCCAGGCGCCCTCCCCGCGCGGCTAGGGTGGGGGCCGCGCCAGGTGGCCGCCTGGGCACCCTGTGGCCCCCCTGTGGCCCCTCTTTTGCGTGTCTTCTTCATCCTTCTGGAAAATACCCTCCGTCGATTTTTAGGTAATTTGGAGGTCTTCTCCTTCAGCAACTCAGCGTCCACTTTTTACCGCTGAATTCTGCGGCTGCTGCCTCGGCATCGGAAAGTTGCAACTGTGTAAAATAAGCCAAAACAACATAAGAATAGCATCATAATGTGAAATATATCAATGAATAGGAAAGAATTACTATATTAAATAGTGATGCATTTTGGACGTATCCACTTCCCCAAGATTAGACCTCTCTTTTTCCCAAACGAATGCTGAGCTTGGTAAACCTGTCCACAAGTTTAGAGAGTGAAGTATCGATAAATAAAATACAGACAAGAAGCATCATGATCCTTTCATCAAACTCAAGCATCCTCAACAGCAACCTCAACTCATAAGGTCCTTATGAGAAAGTAATAACAATTATAATCAAAAGTAGGGTTGAGAACACTCATCAAATTATGGCAAACATATCCTTGGTCAAAGGACAACTAATAACTTTTAATTTTGCTCTTTCTAATTATAATGAAACAGTTTGAAGCTTTTGAAAGAACATGTTATTAGTCATGAAGTGAAAATGTTAACACAAAGGAAGATGCTTTCTTAGCAAGCGCTTTCGCAAGCAACTTACTTATCAAAAGATAATGTCAACAATGATGTAGCATGGCAAAACTTAATGCAGCATTATATGAATGAATCCTCAACAACATCAAGTGTATGTTTTCTTTAAGGAAGGAGGGATGTGGGAAAACTAACTCAACATGAAAGTAAAAGAAAGGCCTTGTCATGGGCAAGCAGATAAAACTCATGTGCTATCCTTAAATCTAACAGAATGAAAATAAATTTTGGGAGGTGCATAGTTTGTCAACGAATGCTAATAGATAACTCAATTACTTCTCAAGATGGACAAGTTTCGAGGAACGGCTCCCAAGTGGGGACGATCAATTCACCTTAATCTTCTTTGTTTGTCACTGCCAAAGTTTCTGATTTCTCATAGACCAAGCGTGAAGGAGGGTTTGTTTGTTGTATTATCTTTCGAGCTGGGCGCACTCATGCCAGTTCCTCCTCGTATTATGGGTTTGCAGATTAGACATGCAATCCTGGGGTAAAAGTTGTCCAACTTAAGAAGATCATGAATTACCTACTACTTCCTCATGAGTTAAACAAGAGGCACAAAACACAAGATTTTGAACAGTTAAGGATAACACATAAATTCTATACTTTTAGAGGTGGTAGGGAAATACCATGAATAGTAAGGTATGGTGGACTCATAAGGAAAATATTGGTTTCAGGGTATGGATGCACAAGCATAAATCTGCTAGGCAAAGAGTTTGTCTAGCAAAGGCTTGAGAGAACAGACAATTGATGCTAACTTAGATGCAAAACATGTAAAGCATAAACATTAAGGTAATCATGGCACATCAAGTTGTCTTCCTTGTCAACATAACACTTCAAGAATAATAACATAAAGGTTTTGGATATGTCGCTACTTGAGAAAACATGCATGTTGTCGTGACTAAAGCTATGTTTGCCAAAATTAAATAAATTTTTCAAAGTCGTACCTGATATAAGGTCAATACTCCCATAAGAATCATCATATAAGGACGATTGCGTGAAGAGAATACCGAGTGCAGCGAAGGAACCAATAGACTTCTCATTAGTATTCCATCATAGACGACTCCACACTCACAGATACAAACTCTCCATAGAAGGAGTGATTGACCTCAATGCAAACACCTATTTCATAAAATAATTTCCCTAGACATGATACGACTCCACTTGACTCTAAAAGACTAAGATAAATATAAATATACTGGGAACTCCCCCAAGCTTGGAACAAGCTAAGGGGATGCCATTACCCGAGGAGAGTTACTCCTCATTCTTCTTGTTGTTCATTCTTCAGATCCCTGATGACACGGCGAAGGGTTCGATTCTCTAATTCCAAGAGTTCCAATTGTACTTTGAGTTCACGGAAATCTTCACAGAGTTGATTGGTGATGCGGTAGGCGTCGGAGATGGTCGAGATTGTACGTTGATCTTCAAGTGAAGTAGGAGGTCCTGAAAGGTTAAGAGAAAGATCGTAATGAGGTTGGATAGATCCCACCATGATGGGATTGCTTGGCCCTCCTTGTTGCTGGGCAGTGATAAGCTTGACTTCCTCTCTCACAGAGCACTCCATCTTCGCTTGTCTTGCGGAAATTTCTTCATTTGTAGCCAAATCAATGTGCTTACCTTGGTTTAGATCCTGCTGAACTTGGCGCAAACGTCGCCCCAAGAAGTCTTCTCCGCTCGAGCCACAGGAAGACATCTCTAAAAGTAGCTTTTTTATCCTGGCAGAAACTGTTTGAGAAGAGAACACACGAAATCGCGAGATACGGTGCCAGGGCTATACGGGAAAATATATAGAAAAACTTTCTGCAACAATAGGAAGGTAACGAGCCAAAGTGGAGTCGAAGAAAGGCTCCGGGGTGGCCAGGCAGCCACCCAGCGCGGCCAGGAGGTAGGCCGCGCCAGGGGGGGCGCCTGGGCCCCCTGGAGCTCCTCTCCGACTCCAATTAGACTCTAAATTTTGTATATTTTGCACAAACTCGTAATACGGAACTTTTATGGAGGTTTCGCGATGTTTCTTTACCGTAATACATACCTTTTCTTATTCTGCTTCTGCTGGTGTCTGAAATCGGGCTGCAACATATTCTTCATGAGTTGTTGTGTGTATTAAATTTATGTCAACATTGATAGGGTCCCCCGCCATGTAGTGCTTGAGTCTTTGCCCATTCACAACTTGAGGTTTGGTGCCATCAAAATTGTTAATCTTGATTGCACCAGAACGATACACTTCTTCGATATGAAATGGCCCTTCCCATCAGGAAAGTAGTTTACCTGGAGAAAACCTGAAACAAGATCTAAACAACAAAACTTTATCACCAACATTAAATTCACGTTTCAGAATCCTTCTATCATGACACTTCTTTACCTTTTCCTTAAACATATAGCACTCTCGTAAGCTTCACTTCTCCACTCATCTAGAGAAGTCAAGTTCATGAGGCACTTTTCACCAGCTAACTTTGGGTCAACATTAAGCTCTCTAACAGCCCAGAAAGCTTTGTGTTCTAACTCTAATGGCAAATGGAAAGCCTTTCCATAGACCATCTTATAGGGAGACATGCCCATGTGGTTTTTGTAAGCAGTTCTATACGCCCACAAAGCATGTCCTAACTTCTTTGACCAGTCCTTCCTAGAACTGTTAACTGTCTTTTGTAAGATCAACTTGATCTCTCTATTGGTGAGCTCAACTTGCCCACTAGTTTGAGGATGGTACGGTGATGCAATTCTATGATTCACATCGTACTTGGCTAAAGCATTTCTAAAAGCTCCATGCGTGAAGTGTGATCCTCCATCCGTCATAAGGTACCTAGTGATACGTCCAAAACGTATCTATAATTTATGCTTGCTCCATGCATGTTTTGTGTGATATTGCTATGATCTAGATACACTTTCATACACTTTTAATCATATTTGGACTAACCTATTAACTCAGTGCACCCCAGTGCCAGTTCCTGCTTTCTGCTGTTTTTCTATTTTAGTTTCCCCCCATATAAAAAGTGCCAGAAAAATTCCAGGAAAAATACAGGAAAAATCAGTGTACAGGAAGCTTCAAGAAGAGCCCGGGAGGGGCCAGAGGTGAGCCAGGGGGGCCCAGGCGGCCACCCGGCGCGGCCCCACCCCTGGCCATGCCAGGGGGGCGCCTGGGGCCCCTGGTCCACCTCTGGCTGCCCCCTTCGCCTATTTATTCTCCGTCACGGGAAAACTCCAGAAGAGGAACCCTATTTCGCAAACTCGCCTCTGTTCCGCCGCCGCCGCGCTTCCAAGATCGGGAGCACCAGAAGACCTCTTCCCGGCACCCTGCCGGAGGGAGGATTGACCTCCGGGAGTCTCCTCTCCACCATGGATGCTCCCCGGATGTCTTGTGAGTAGTTTTCCTTGGACCATGGGTCCGTGGTCAGTAGCTATGTGATGTTCTCCTCCCCTCTTTGATCTTCATTGTTTAGACCTCGTGAGCTGCCCTACATAATCGAGGCACCTTTGTAATATTTCTGATGTTGCTATGCTGAGTTTGGAGGGATCTGATGGATTATGAGATTATGTTCAGATTGTGATAGAGTAATATATTTGGTTTTTATCTCTTATATTTTTGTTCCTAAGTAATTCTTGCATGTTCTCCGTTGCTGTTTATTGCTTTGGCCAAGTAGTAGGTAGTGACTCCAAGAGGGAACGTTGTGCTAGATTGTGGGTTCATGCCCCCCGATGACACGCTTGAGTGACAGAAACATGAGTCTAGGGGATGTGCTGCCGCAAGGGGGAAAACAACGGTGCTTGTAACCACGGTTACAAGGATTGTTTACTTTACGCAAAGTTCTTTTTAATGCAGTTGTCTGTTGCTTTGGGTTTACACTTTGGGTGGGGCTCGCAACTTAATACTAGCGAGATGTTCTGGATAGATATCTCAAGGTGGATGATTAGTAGTAGATGCAGATGGATTTCGGTCTACTTATTTTGGCGTACTGCCCGTGCTTTTGAGCCTCTTCCTTTCTTTTGTAGCATAGTTAGCATTGCGGTGCGTTCATAATCCTGTCAATTGCCCTTCTGTAATTTGTTTACCTCGCATAGCTGTTTTATCGTCTTTTGGGAGAGAGACATCACTAGTGAACATCACGTATCCCGGTCCATATCCTCATTACTGTTTCCAAGCTATATTTACTTTACTGCTTTTACTTGCTATCATTATCCCTTGCGTTTTATCCTTTGTGAACAACAAGACCGGAGAGATTGACAACCTCTCTGAACTTCGTTGGGAACAAAGTTATCTGTGTCTGTGTGCAGGTCCGCGTCAGTTGCGCCGCTGACACCTACTTATCATCTCTGGAGTCCTACTGGAGACAAACCTTGGTATCTTCACCGAGGGAAAACTGCTGCTACACTACATCTCAAACCTTCCACTTGGGGTAACCAACGAAGGGCGAGAAGCCATCAAGCAAGTTTTCTGGCGCCGTTGCCGGGGACTCCGAGTGCTAAGATAGGGGAGTTGCACACTACCCTTTACCTTTGTTTTTTAGTCTTGTTTAGTTTATCTTTCAGTTTTTATCTTTGTGTCTTTTATCAAAAGTTACAAAAAAAATTTTATCTTGCTAGTTGTCATTATGTCTGGCCCTTTTGCCTTTGTTGAGACAGAGGTTCTCACCTTTAAACAAAAAGGTGGAGAAAGTTTAAAAGATGCTTGGTATAGAATTAATGATTCTCAAAAAAGAGCCACCAAGAAGCAATCCACTACTATCCTGCTTAGAAATTTTTATGTCGGGATTACTCCTTGGAATAGGTTCATATTAGATACTGCTATCAATGGGAATTTTCTAGAAGCCCCGACTTGGGAGTCTCTTAATGTTATTGAAAATCTTGTTGGAAATCCCCCTATTGCTAGCATACAAGAAGATATAACTCTATCTCACATTATGAAGAAACTTGAAAAGATAGAGTTAGAAATACCAAGTATAACTAGGATAAATGAGTTGGATCGCAAGATTCAAGGGAATTTGAATAGGCTTGATAGCTCCATGCTTAAAATTATTAAAACCTTGGAGGTCATCAAATCCCGTGATACGGATCTTTCTAGGATAGATAAGATTGAGGAAATCATTAATACTCTAGGAACTACTTTTTCCTCAATCAAACCAAAAAAGGTAGAGACTTCGGCAAGGAGGGAACCTAAGTTCATTTATGTCCCTAAGGTTCCCCGACCTAAAAATAAACCACCTATTGCCAAAGAAGTTGAAACCGTGAAAACTTTGGAAGAAATACCTCTCTTTGATAATTTTATAAATGAATCTTCCATTGATTTTCCGCCTTTTGGTTTTCTCCCTAGAAGTATCTTCATTAGGCCTTTATTTAAAAGACCTCTGAAGACTAGTTGTACAATTGAAGAGCTTTTTGATGATCTTGATAATGATTCGATTGCTACAAGTTGATCTTTTGCATTGAGCCTAGCTAATGGCTTTAAAGAATCGCTTTCGGGAGGCAGCCCGCAACGAATTTAGGTGTTTTCTTTTTTATTTTGTTGTGTATTTATGATTGTTACTTCTGTAGAAACATCATTGTATCTTTATTGTTCAGCTTTGTGCCAAGTTATAGCCTCTTACGGCAAGGGAAGTAAAAGTTGTGACATGCTGTCCAGAAAACAGATTCTGTCCTCGTGACCAGAAAAATTCCAGAAAAATCCCATTTCATCTTTTTGAGCTGAAATTTTTGCACTGTATGCTCTATACAATTACGAAACTTCCTTATGTTCTGAGTTTTTTTATTTGAGTTGCAGAAGTGCCCCTAAAAAATTCTTTACTATCTGCTGTTCTGTTTTTCACAGATTCTGCCACGTTTTGTCTCTCCTAACTTTTGCAAACCTTAAGCTTGCTTTTTCTTTGCAAAAACTTTTTGGAACTCTTGAGAAACAGTAGCTCTTCAGGAATATCTTTATATCCAGTGGGAAAAATTATTTATTAAGGGTACTAACCTCTCTAATCAGCTTATGATGACTTATGTATGAAGGGAGTTTCAAGTGTGTGATGGAAGATGATGAAAGAAGATCCAGGAGTGTCAAGCGCTCAAGCTTGGGGATGCCCCCATGCATACCCAAAATGTATTCAAGGAGACTCAAGCGTCTAAGCTTGGGGATTCCCCCGTGCATCCCCTTCTCCATCAACAATCATCAGTTCGTCCTTCGTCTCACTATATTTTTATCACTTCATGCGTTATGTGTTATGCTTGGAGCGTCTCGCTCTTAGGTTTTGTCTTTAGTTTTCTTTAGCTTTCCTTTCTGTTCATAACAAGTTAGATCCCGTCTTACTTTGTGTGGGAGAGAAACACGCTCCACTTTCAAAATTTAGAACACATCATAGGATTTTTCCTGCTTATCTTTTTGCTGTTGTGTGTTCTTTATCTTTTCGTAGCTACTGCCATGTTTAGTTTTAGGCTTAGTTTTTCTTTAGCAAGAGCCTTGGCTTTTGTTTAGTTTGTTGCTGGAACTCTTTTTAGTTTTCATGTTTATCTTGTTAAAGAGAGTTGGTTGTTGCACTGAGTTGTGTCTTGTCTTGAGAGTAGGTAATTGAGGTTGCTATTTAATTTTAGTAGTAACTTGCAATATTTTTGAGGTATTGTTGTGAGTAATGTTTGAACTTTTGGTGTCAAGAGCTCTTGCCTATTAGTGATAGATGTCGTATTTTGGGCAATCCGTGTGTATTTTTCAAAACCTACAAAACTAGTTGAGAACTCTAGCTACTAGATGGATCACTACTCTTCTGAGGGGTCGAATATTAGAGTACACTCACGTACCATGAGTCGAGGATGCGCAAGGATAACCAAACCCCCATACACTCCTCCTCGGGGTACTTGTCTCTTTGTGAACCTCCTTATTAGATTGAGAGTTACCGATAATAAGTGCATGAGTTCTTCGGACTAATGTAAGTATTGAAAGTTGACACTTCCACCTTCCCATATTTTGCTAGCCTCTCCCGTGCCGTGCATTGCCTTCTTCTCACTCCGAGAGTTGGTGTCCACCTTCGCCGGTACATCCAAACCCTTGGCATGATACACTCTGTCATCATAAGCCTCCTTATATCTTCCCTCAAAACATCCACCATACCTACCTATCAAGGCATTTCCATAGCCTTTCCGAGTTACATTGCCATGCAACTTCCACCTCTTCATGACTTGATCTTCATGTCATACATAATCTTGCTACACTGGCAGCGACATACATTGCATACATCATGATAGTTACATCTTATTTATGTTTTGAGTACCTTGTAAAGTGTGAAAGATCTCCTTTACCTTCTTGTAAAATAGAGTGTTGCCCTTAAGTGAGGAAAAGATCCCAAAGTGGACACATTAAAAGATCCCAAAGAGGCCAAATGAGAGTTAAATAGAAAGAGCCATTGAGGCCACAAAAAATACAAAAAAATAGAAAAAGAGAAAAAGAAATAAAAAGAGAGAAAGGGGCAACACTACTATCCTTTTGAGAGATCCACACTAGTACTCCCTTTATATCCTTGTACTCCATAGAGATGATCATTATGCATATAGCTATGTGGGGACCTTCACACTATAGAACTTGGCTTGCCTATTCCAAGGATGAGCCTCCTCAAACGAGCTCTAGGTCTTCATGAGAGAGCAAGTTAGATGCACCCCCACTAGTTCCTTCGGAGAGCTTCTTAGCTCGTATGTGCATCCGTTGCATGGTAATCCCTACTCCTCACATCATATCTATCATTTGGAATTTCTTGCCTATGATTGTCCTCATTGATGTGAGCCTTTCTCATCCTTTTTGTCTTCCTCCTCCACCATATTTCTCTCTTTGCCATCTTAAGTGTCAACTCTCGTGCTTACGCTCATCCATTGCATGAGTGCTCAAAATATCGAAAAGGAGTGGATCAAATTGACTTGTACCTGGCTAGTGGTCTGGGGACGAGTCAAGATAAGATTCCAAAGAAGACCAAGTGTGAAACTTTAGTAGATTGAGTTCTCAACACAAAAATTACTTTTTTCTCGTATTCCATATCCCCCTTCTTGCACGCAAACACCATTTGGAGACATTCGAGTCACGGACAACGAGAGCTCCTGCACCTATTGTTCTTTTGTTACTTGTTTCAATGCTAATATAAACTCTTGCATGTTATGACTTTAATTGAATCTCTAACTTTGATTGCTTTACTTTTCAAAGTTCTTTTATGGTTGCTAGCATGTCACCACAGAAATTATGTTGTTATCATTTACCTACTCGAGGACGAGCAGGAATTAAGCTTGGGGATGTTGATACGTCCAAAACGTATCTATAATTTCTGCTTGATCCATGCATGTTTTGTGTGATATTGCTATGATCTAGATACACTTTCATACACTTTTGATCATATTTGGACTAACCTATTAACTCAGTGCACCCCAGTGCCAGTTCCTGCTTTCTGCTGTTTTTCTATTTCAGTTTTCCCCCATATAAAAAGTGCCAGAAAAATTATGGGAAAAATACAGGAAAAATCAGCGTACAGGAAGCTTCGAGAAGAGCCCGGGAGGGGCCAGAGGGGAGCCAGGGGGGCCCAGGCGGCCACCCGGCGCGGCCCCACCCCTGGCCACGCCAGGGGGGCGCCTGGGGCCTCTGATCCACCTCTGGCTCCCCCCTTCGCCTATTTATTCTCCGTCACGGGAAAACTCCAGAAGAGGAACCCTATTCCGCAAACTCGCCTCTTTTCCGACGCCGCCGCGCTTCCAAGATCGGGAGCACCAGAAGACCTCTTCCCGGCACCCTGCCGGAGGGAGGATTGACCTCCGGGAGTCTCCTCTCCACCATGGATGCTCCCCGGATGTCTCGTGAGTAGTTTTCCTTGGACCATGGGTCCGTGATCAGTAGCTATGTGATGTTCCCGTCCCCTCTTTGATCTTCATTGTGTAGACCTCGTGAGCTGCCCTACATGATCGAGGCACCTTTGTTATATTTCTGCTGTTGCTATGCTGAGTTTGGAGGGATCTGATGGATTATGAGATTATGTTCAGATTGTGATAGAGTAATATATTTGGTTTTTATCTCTTATATTTTTGTTCCTAAGTAATTCTTGCATGTTCTCCGTTGCTGTTTATTGCTTTGGCCAAGTAGTAGGTAGTGACTCCAAGAGGGAACGTTGTGCTAGATTGTGGGTTCATGCCCCCCGATGACACGCTTGAGTGACAGAAACATGAGTCTAGGGGATGTGCTGTTGCCGCAAGGGGGAAAACAACGGTGCTTGTAACCACGGTTACAAGGATTGTTTACTTTACGCAAAGTTCTTCTTAATGCAATTGTCTGTTGCTTTGGGTTTACACTTTGGGTGGGGCTCGCAACTTAATACCAGCGAGATGTTCTGGATAGATATCTCAAGGTGGATGATTAGTAGTAGATGCAGATGGATTTCGGTCTACTTATTTTGGCGTACTGCCCGTGCTTTTGAGCCTCTTCCTTTCTTTTGTAGCATAGTTAGCATTGCGGTGCGTTCATAATCCTGTCAATTGCCCGTCTGTAATTTGTTTACCTCGCATAGCAGTTTTATCGTCTTTTGGGAGAGAGACATCACTAGTGAACATCATGTATCCCGATCCATATCCTCATTACTGTTTCCAAGCTATATTTACTTTACTGCTTATACTTGCTATCATTATCCCTTGCGTTTTATCCTTTGTGAACAACAAGACCGGAGAGATTGACAACCTCTCTGAACTTCGTTGGGAAAAAAGTTATCTGTGTCTGTGTGCAGGTCCGCGTCAGTTGCGCCGCTGACACCTACTTATCATCCCTGGAGTTCTACTGGAGACAAACCTTGGTATCTTCACCGAGGGAAAACTGCTGCTGCACTACATCTCAAACCTTCCACTTGGGGTAACCAACGAAGGGCGAGAAGCCATCACCTAGGTACACCAAACCTAGGGAAAATTACATCTTTGAGCATTTTCAAAGATGTTTTGTGATCAGCACTTTCAGTGGGGATTGGTTCGACCCACTTGGTTACATAATCAATAGCCACTAAAATGTGAGTGTACTTGTGTGAGGGAGGAAAAGGACCCATAAAGTCAAAACCCCAGCAATCAAAAGGCTCAATCACTAGAGAATAATTCATAGGCATCTCATTCCTTCTACTAATATTACCAACTCTCTGACACTTATCACAAGATAAAAAATAATTTCTAGCATCTTTAAAGAGAGTAGGCAAATAAAAACCTGATTGGAGAATCTTGTGTGCGGACCTCTCACCGGCGTAATGTCCTCCATAGGGACTATCGTGACATTGCTTGAGAATGTCCTTCTTCTCATTTTCCGGTATGCATCTTCTCACGATCCCGTCTGGACCTTCTTTGAAAAGATGAGGGTCATCCCAAAATTAGTGACTCAAATCATGGAAGAACTTATTCCTTTGCTGAAATGTTAAACCTGGAGGCAAATACTTTTCAACGATAAAATTAGCATAATCTGCAAACCAAGGATCGGAGAGAGATTGTACTTTTACAACAGCAAGTTGTTCGTCTGGAAAACTGTCGTTGACTGGGATGGGGTCGTGCGGTATATCTTCCATTCTTGAAAGATTGTCCGCCACCGGATTGTCTGCTCCTTTTCTATCAACAATCTGTAAATCAAGTTCTTGAAGAAGGAGTACCCACCTGATGAGTCTTGGTTTGGCATCCTTCTTCGCCATAAGGTACTTAAGAGCAGCATGGTCAGTATGAATAATGACTTTAGAATCAACAATATAGGGTCTAAACTTATTGCAAGAAAACAATACTCCTAAGAATTCCTTCTTAGTAGTAGCATAGTTCTTTTGAGCACTATCAAGGGTTTTGCTTGCATAATGTATAACATTCATTTTCTTATCAACCCTTTGTCCTAAAACAGCCCCAACATCAAAATCACTAGCATCACACATAATTTCAAAGGGCAATTTCCAGTCAGGCGGTTGTACTATAGGAGTGGTTATTAAAGCTTTCTTAAGAACTTCGAAAGCCTCCTTACAATCTTCATCAAATACAAAAGGAACATCCTTCTGGAGAAGATTAGTGAGGGGTCTCGAGGTCTTAGAAAAGTCTTTAATAAATCTTCTATAGAAACCAGCATGACCGAGAAAACTATGAATACATTTAATGTCAATTGGATAGGGCATCCTTTCAATAGCTTCAATCTTTGCCTTGTCCACTTCAATTCCCCTCTCGTAAATCTTGTGACCAAGAATGATCCCTTCGTTAACCATGAAGTGGCACTTCTCCCAGTTTAAAACTAAGTTTGTGTCCTCGCATCTCTGTAAAACTTTATTAAGATTGTGGAGACAGTGGTCAAAGGAAGTTCCATAGATGGAGAAATCGTCCATGAAGACTTCCACAATCTCCTCATAGAAACCGTGAAAAATAGCAGACATGCATCTCTGAAAAGTAGCAGGTGCATTGCATAAGCCAAAAGGCATACGCCTATAAGCATAAGTATCGTAAGGACACGTGAAAGTGGTCTTCTCTTGATTGGCAGTGTTAACATTAATTTGAGAGAAGCCAGAGTACCTGTCAAGATAGCAAAAGTGGGTGTTTTTAGACAACCTCTCTAGCATCTGATCGATGAAGGGCAGCGGGTAGTGGTCCTTCCTGGTTGCCTTGTTCAACTTCCTGTGATCAATACACATTCTATATCCAATAACAACTCTTTGAGGTATTAGTTCATTTTTATCATTAGGAACAACAGTCATACCTCCTTTCTTAGGAACACAATGAACTGGACTTACCCACCTACTATCAGCTATAGGATAGATGATACCTGCAGCTAGAAGCTTGAGAATTTCAGTCCTAACCACGTCCTTAATCCTTGGGTTCAACCGTCATTGATGATCACCAACTGGTTTAGCATCGGGCTCGAGATTGATAGTATCTTGCCAAATCGATGGACTAATCCCCTTAAGGTCATCAAGGGTATAGCCAAGGGCACCACGATGTCTGCGAAGTGTCTCTGATAGTCGCTCTTCTTCAAATCCTGAAAGATTAGCATTGATAATAAAAAGATATATTCTCTTTTCATCTAAATAAGCATACTTGAGCATATTGAGTAGTGGTTTGAGGTCAAACACCGGGTATTCTTTTGGTTGTGCTAGGATTCCTAAAGGTTCAACCGGAAGGTTGTGCTTCAGGATAGCAGTTTGTCTCGTGAAAATTTCATCTAACCGATTTCTTTCTTGCATATGCATATCGTTCTTGTGGCCTTCCATATATTGCTGCAAAGGATCATTAGAGGGAATAGTAATGGAAGAAATATCTTCAATAATTTTATCATTACTAGGTAAATCAATACCACGAGGTTGCTTGGAAAACTTAGAAAAGTGAAATTCATATGGATCACCATTGAACTCAACAGAAACTTTACCTTCTCTGTAATCTATTATAGCTCCACAGGTGCCGAGGAAAGGCCTACCAAGGATAATAGGGAAAAAACTATCTTGCAGTGAACCAAGTACTAGAAAATTGGTAGGATACTTTACATTTCCACATAGGACTTCAACATCTCTCAAAATTCCAATGGGAGAGATAGTTTCGTTGTTTGCTAGATAAATAGTAGCATCAACCTCTTCAAGTTCACATGGTGAAATCTCACCCATGATCTCCTGATAGAATGAATAAGGAATGGCACTAGCACTTGATCCCAAATCGCATAGACCATAATAATTGTGATCTCCTATTTTTACAGATACAACTGGTGTACTGAAATTGGGCTCTTATTCTTGGCTATGACAATGTTAGTTTAAACAACACAAAAAATTATAATGGAATCTGAAACATCATTAGTAACTAAATCTTTAACCACCTCAACTTGAGGATCGACCTTGATCAGGTCCTCAGGTTCGTCAGTTCATCTCTCACTTTTATTTATTTTTCCTGTCACAAAAGAGTGTTCCCTCATCCTTGTAGGAAAAGGGGGCTTTTCATATAAAACTGCATGCAGAATAGGGTCAGAAACATTTATATCAACAGGCAATTCTTTAAAGGGTTTATGATGCTGATCCTTCTCCTTCTTAGAAGAGTCAATGTGAGAGGCAAAGTTCTTACAAAAATCAATCATAAGCTGGGAATCAAGACCAATCTTAGAGCAAAAGGTATTAAAATAATCAGTTTTCACATAGCTCTCAATGTAATCATGCTCATAATTTATAGCGGGTTCAATACCTTTGTCGATTTCCCAATCTTCAGAGTTCTTCTGGATCCTCTCAATGAGATCCCATTTTTCTTCAACACTTCTTGTTTGGAATACCCCGCTAGAGGAGGCATCCAACATCTCCTTGTCCTGACGAGAAAGCCTGGCATAAAATTTTGTAAGTATAATATCTTTGGGGAGTTCATGAATAGGAAATTTGAACATTAGGGACTTCAGTCTCCCCCAAGCTTGAGCGATGCTCTCTCCGTCACGAGACCAAAAGTTATAGATGTAGTTCCTGTCTCGATGAATTTCATGAAGAGGATAAAACTTTGTATAAAAGAGAGACATAAGCTCTTCCCAATTAAGTAGATGTGAGTTATCGAGGAGGTTATACTGAAAGTCCAAGTATGTGATCAGAGGGGGAGGGGGTGAATGATCACTTCAATATTTTCGACTGAAAATTTTGAAGTGAAGCATAAGTAGTGCGGAATAGCGAAGAAAAACTGGAAGCGAAACTAAATGCAGTGAATCAAAACACATTGAAGCATAACTGTGAAGCAAATGCAATACTGAAGGTAAATGCTTGAAGAAAAACGAACTGGGACTCGGCGATGTTTGTTCGACCAGTTCACGCTCTGCAAAGCGCTACGTCTGGTTGGAGGGACTGGTGATTGAACACCTGGAGCAAATCTCTCTCCGTCCGTTGCTCCACTGCACCAAACTCCTAGAGCTTGGTCAGTTCTTCACTCGTGGTTGATTATTGAGGAAATCACCGAAACCTTTGACAAACTGGACTTCGAGGCGACAATTACTCTTCGCTCTCTGAAGAACAACACTCTAACCGTCTAGGAGAATTGCAGTTCTCCAAGATAAAAATGCTAGCAAGCTTTCACCTAAGTCATCTCAAATCTACTCAAATCAATGGGACTTAGGCTTCAGTATTCTGGATTTTGGGTTTTGCTTCGGTGGCGTTTTTGGGGTGCTCTCTTCAGTCTCTCTTGGAATGATCTCAGAGCATCCACCTGCAAATGGAGGAGGGGGCGGCGTATTTATAGTTGGCGATCCCGAGGTGCGGAATGACCAAACTAACCCGAGGTGACAGCTTGACACGTGTCCACAACGGTTGTATTTGTCATTACTGCGCAACTTTACTTGAGGAACAAGTAAAGCTGACTCACGGACTTAGTTCTGCTTCAGTAGCCAAAGAACGAAGTCTTTGCTACCGAAACTTAACTCAGTGCACATGAGATTTCTTCGCTCAGGCTTCTCACTTGGTTTGGATTTGATCTGAGCAATTTCTCAATGACTTCGGTGTCCACAAACTAAATACCCATCTTGATAGTACGGTTTGTCCTATGACTCAAAGAACCGAAAAAGAACTACACAAAAACATCTAAGTCTTGCGCCGTCCTCTTCATTTCCTTCAATGAGTAGAGCTTCAGGACACCTTCATTTTTGGGGGTCAACCTTCGTGATTAATCTTCGCTCCGTGAGTTATGCTTCGATAACTTCAAGACCTTCCCTGAAGATTTATCACCTAGCTTGTCCTTCAGGAACCTATGCAACTGTTTACACTAGAAAACATTGTTAGTTCCTCTACTGTCTTGTCCAACAATATCCAAAACACACGGGGGCAAAACTTTTCTCTTACAATCTCCCCCTTTTTGTACTATTGTTGACAAAACAGGCATCGATAAAAGATATTGAAGTTTTTGTGAAGTGATGGGACAAACTCTAAGATATGAAGTTTTTGGCTCCCCCTGAATACAAGCATCGAAGATTTATATAATCAAAGTTAATGCTTGAGATAATTTTCTTCGGTGGAGAGCAAAACAAACCATCTTAGAGAATACAATTGCATTTGAAGATATATATCCAGGATTGTATGCAATTGCTTCCAATGACCTGTGACTTAGAAAATAATAACCACCTGCAAGATAGAAGATACGAAGCAATACTTGCAAGCAAAGGGGTTATTAAAACTTAAGCGTAGCACAGGAGTAGCATGACCGAAGTTAAACTTAAGTTACAACCCAATCGAAGAGAATGGAATGTTTGTTGTAACTTAACCAAACGAAACAAAAGCAAATGGTAAGAACCCTTTCCCCGATGCAAATCTAACTCATCGATGCCTTCATTCTCCCCCTTTTTGTCAATGATTGGACAAAAGGTTGAGAAAAAGGTTCGAGAGATCTATTGCGCGACATCAGCACCCTGAGAACCCGACGAAGCTGTGCTTGACGAAGACTCATCCGACGAAGACTGATCGCCTGAGGATTCTTCTTCGGAAGAAGACGTAGGAATAGCTTCGTGGCGTGTCTGAGTGATGAGGTTGATGTCGAGGTCGCTATCGTCGAGGCCGTCGTCGTCCTTGGAAGTGATGGAGTCATTCTCGGAGACGGTATCTGGCCGGATGGGTTCAGGTTCGTTGACGAAGAATACTTCATCAATCTTGTGCAGGGGAGGGATCTTCTGATTCGGTCGGTCCACTGAATCATCACGGGAAAAGTTTCGCTGGAGGTGCGCATACTCTTTGTAGATGCGATCTTTACGAAGGCCTTTCACAGAGTTGAACTTTCGGAGCCCCTTCCAGGAATGGCGTTTGAGAACACGCAGATACTGATTGTTGTTAAGTGCAACGTTGCCAACTCTGTTGATCTCATCAGCAAGAAATTGCATTTGGCGCTGATTGGCTTCAATATAGTTTTCAAGCATTTGCTGCGATCGAAGATTAACTTCAAAATGATGGCAGTCTTTCTGGAACGTCTTTGATAAGTTTCGCTCACTGACTTCATGACGCACACCAACATATGTGGCAAACGGATCATTGGGTTTCCTCAGCAATTCCAAAGAGTCACGCACTGGTGGGAGGAAAAGCTTCGGATGATGGAGAGCCACAAAGTCTTCATTCCAACCATAGTTACATACAACTTGCAGCCAGGGAGCATAAGGTTTCAGTGTGAATGGTAGCTCTGCTGCATGAACCAAGTTCCTAATGAAGCAGTCTTCAAAATCAAAGAGAAGACCATGAGTGAGCTTCATAATAGCATGTCTTGTCTCTGGATAAATGTTCGATTCTTCCGAAGCAGTACTCAAAGGGATCAATGAGTTGGACAAGATGTAGAACCAAGTCCTTGAAATGAAGTTCAAATGCTTCGGGCGAATGTTTTCAGGAGTATAGCCTGCAGTGACTTCGGGGTCCAACAGAGTAGCAAATTCTTCTTCAGTCAGATCAGGTTCTAAGTGAATCTTTTCTTGAACTCCAGAATGCCTTGGAATATTGACAGTTTCCATGAATTCGGCAGAGGACATTCTGAAGACTTTTCCTTGTATCATCCATTCCAGCTTCCATGAGCTGGGTTCATTGGCATCACCAGAAACATAGAGAGTTGCATAGAATTGCTTGATGAGGTCAGAATTGAAGGGAGTGCTCAAGGCAAACAACCGAGTCAAATTCTGATTCTCAATAGTTTCGGCGACGTTCTGAAAGCAAGTGGCAGTGGAAAGACTTCGCATATCCAGAAATTTATGCCTAAACAGAACTCCTTGCTGACAGAAGGCTTTGGTGTATAAGACTTGTTGTTCTGCAGTCCAAAAGCGAAGATCATCTGCGGTGCGGTCTGAAGCATATGGACTGACACCAAAGAACCGATGGCGCTTCTGATGTTGTTCCAAGTTGAATTCCGGTCCATGCCTTGAAGAATAACCAGCACCCTTGAATATGGTAAAAGTTTCACGAGGGTAATTGGAGTCAAGCTGGGTATCTTGGCAGGGGCGCGAACGCGCGCGAATCCTTTGCAGAGGAGCAATGTGGTTGGCTCTCGAAGGGCCAGCAGATTGAGCGACTATAAGTGTTTGCTCTTGCGATAGATTAAAATTCTGGACTTGCTCTTCTTCGTCATCATGTGCTTCGGTATGGGGCACATTTGCTTCGGAATCTTGAACTGTTCTGGCCGAGGAAAACTCTCGGGATATATGAGTTCTGGAATGGGTTGGTGATGGAGCATTAGTTTCATGGGGAGGTGATGGAGGTGGTGCGGGAGCAACTGGTGGAGTGGGAATCCTTTGTGGTTCGGGGGTAGGAGCACGAATGGGTATGGGAACACGGGGTGATATGAGTGTTGGGGTTCGTGTAGGCGTTGGAGGTGGGGTAGGATCTCTTTGTGGTGGAGTTTGTTTGGGGGTGGTTCTGGTAGGAGGAGGTGTGGGAGTCTTGGTGGGTGGAGCTGAAGGCTTAGGTGTGGGCTTGGATGGCTTTGGCTTCGGTGTAGGAGTGGGAGCAGCTTCAGGAGTTTCCTGTGGCTTCTCATCACTGGTATCCATGTCTGCGGCTGAAGCCAAAGTAACCTTGCGCTTCTTGGTGGTTCTCTTCTTGGGTGAAGGACCTGATGCCTTAGTTGCAGCAGGCTTAGGAGATGGTGCCGGAGCAACAACACGTTCAGCTTCGGGTGAAGCCTTGCGTTTCCGCGAATCTCTTTCCATAATGGATGCATTATGGGTCTTCACCATATCATCCACAGCGGCCTTGATTTTGCCTTTGAAGATTTTGATGTTGTTCTTGGTGGTGGAATTGACATCAGTCACTTGTTGAAGCAACTTCAGGGCGTGCTATTTGAATTCTTCATCAGGTTCTGATTCAGCTCGCTTCTAATAGTTGTGAATCTTTTTTGTTTTCAGCCCTATCTCTTGAATGCAGATCCTTCAGCTGACTGATCATTGTGGTGATCATTGCTTCGATAGATCTGGAGATGTAAACTTCTCCAAGATCAACAGCATCAGGATCTTCAGCTGCACACTTCTCCCAAAGGGCTTCAGTGATGCCCAACTGATCCCAGAGTTCGCCTTCACGAGGGTCAGGGAATTGATGGTCACTCTGACGATCAGCTTCAGCTTGAGCTTCAGGCAGAGATATGCCTTTCTGCTTCGATGGAATAGCTGAGGGAGTCATATCAACTATGGGCTTCTTCTGACTTTCCCTAGCAGCTTTCTGAGCTTTCTTTGTCCTGAGGCCATCTAATGTAGCCTTTCGTTTAGCTTCATGCTCGGCCAGCTGTTTAGCTTCAGCGGCAGCTTTTTCTTCGTTGTTTGCGCCTTCGGCGAGCTTGCGCTTCGTCTCAGCCTTCTCTGCAGCCAACCTGGCAGAGTTCAACTCCTTTTGCTTTCTGGCAGCATCCTCATCCGCCTTCTTCTTCTTAGCTGAGCTTTTGGCAAGAATGTTTCGCTCAAGTGCCTCTTCGAGGTCTTTCTGTCTCAATTCTTCTTCAGTGAGCTTGTGCTTCGCTGAAGGGTTTGTTGCAGCAGACTGCTTGGGCTTCGTGGATGCTGAAGCCTTTGCAGGTTGTTTCTTGGCGGGGTCGTGCTTCTGCTTAGTCCACCTCTCAGTGTTGAGGTCATCAGCCAGTGGCTTGGAGGCCAAAGGCTTCGCAATCACCAAGTTGGAGAGATCAATGGTGGGGCGAGCAGCTGGCTTGGTCTTGGGGTCTTGAAACTTAAGCCCCTTAGCATCAGGTTTCTCTCCGGGCTTCTTCTTCAGAGGGATCTGAAGTCTTTGCTTCTTGGGGGGAGCAGGATCATCAGATTCATCATCTGCTTCGAATTCAGATTCGTTGTCAGCAGCATTTGATTCGTCCATAATTGAATCTTCCAGAGCAGCTTGCTCTAGCCTGACATGCTCTTCCTCTTCTGTGGTAGCATGGGGAGGAGAAGCAGGTTTCTTCTTCAGCTTCTTCTTCTTCTTCTTCTTCTTCGTGCTTGGCCCTTCATCATGGGCTTCAGCTTCAGCCATCTTGGCTGCCTTCTTCTCTTCTTTCAGTCTCTTGATTGCAAGAGCAATTCTCAAACATTCTTGTTCCTCTGGATAATCATCTGGTGTCTTAAGAGTGTTGGGGTGAGGAAGCTTCGGTGGAACTGGGTAGTATAGGTGGCGATTCTCTTCGGTGTACTGACTGCACATGGCCAAAGTATACTGATAGGGTGGACTGAAGGCAAACTGCATATCCCACTTCCAGGTAGGGATGCTCTTGTACTTGTACCATCTAACAGCCCAGTACCGCCGAATGTTTTGCAATCGATTCTTGCGCTGATCCTTGGTTTCTCCAGGAGGCGTGTCATAACCCAGAGCAAGACGAATGGATTCGGGGATGCCTCTGGCGTTGTTGGTTTCCTTCGTTTTTCCTCCTTTCTTCTTCGGAGCAGACCGTTCTGCTTCGTTGATGTGGTCAAGATTGGGTGACTCATTTCCGAAGCCTAACTCAGCAGACATCCTGTGAAAAGCACAAAGGTAGCGAGGGAAAAAAAGGCGAGTATGGAATGAGCACCAGCAAGTGTTTCGATCCAAAACCAAAAGTTTTGACAAGAGATTCAGTGAAGAATTTGGGTAAAGATTCTGGTCTGTTCTGAGCTAGACTTAGCCTCACGCATGTTGAGCTGAAACCCTAACACAGAACAGATGGATTCTAACCCTAACTTCTAACCTGAATCGGGATGGAAACCTTTTGCTAGCAAAAACAGATTTCCCAATAGTGCAACGATCCAATGGATCAAAGAAACCTAAGGAAATCATCCAAAAACAAACAGACTAAGATCTCGGATCCAATCGGGAAACATAAGAACGGATGGGATAGAGATTGGATCGAGGCTCGGCGTACCCTAACTCGGTGGCGTCGAGCAGCTACGGCGGCGATGAGAGGAGAGGACGTGCTCGTCGACGGCGTGAAGTCCACGGCGGCGTTCTTCCGGCAGTGAAGCGGCGAGAACAGCGACGGGGACGAAGAGCTCGGCGGCGCTCGGGAGAGAGAGGGTTCCGGGGAGATGCGAATGAGGAGGTGGGATGGATTCGCTGGGGTGGGATGCCTTATATAGGCCGGTCTGACAGGAGCTGTCAGATCAGATCGAACGACCCCCAGCGTCTGTCTCTCCGGATTCTACGGCGAGGATTTCGTGGCGTATCGCAAGAAAATCTCAACGACCCGAATTTGACGGGATCTCAACGATCGAAGAAGAAGTCCTCGACTTGAGTAAAACTTCGATGAGAACTGAAAGCTTTTGATTCGGAACTCAATGATGTTCGAAGCAAAATACTTTCCGTTTCAATTGTGCTCAACCATTTTGGACAGATAGATTAAGAAGGAAAAAGAAACAGAAGGGGTAGGGTCCGAAACTTATCACCTCGAAGAAAAACCAAACGAAGCAAAAGGTGATAAGCATAGAGGACTAAAACCAAGCGAAATAAAAATAAACTAAATGAAGCAAAAACAAACAAGGAAACTAAATGGGTAAGTGACGAAGTAAATGAATATATACGGAAGTAAAAAGGTTCGGTCTTACAGTACATGTCGCGAGTCCAATATATTGAGCTCACACCTTAACGTACAGAACCTTTTTCATCCAATGGTTTCGTGAAAATGTCTGCCAGTTGATCTTCAGTTTTGACATGACTAATAACAATATCTTCACGCGGAACATGATCACGAAGAAAATGATGACGAATGTCAATATGCTTCGTACGAGAGTGCTGTACAGGATTGTGAGCAATTTTGATTGCACTCTCATTATCACATAGGAGAGGGATTTTCTTCACATGAATACCATAATCCTTCAGCGTTTGCTTCAGCCATAGAATCTGAGTACAGTATGACCCAGCAGCAATGTATTCGGCTTCAGCAGTAGATATTGAAACACAGTTTTGCTTCTTTGAAGCCCAACACACAAGTGATCTTCCAATGAAATGACAAGTCCCTGAAGTTGATTTCCAATCCACACGATCACTAGGCCAGTCTGAATCAGAATAGACAATAAGATCAAACTGCGCTCCCTTGGGATACCACAACCCCAAGGTAGGTGTGTGAGCAAGATAACGAAGAATTCGCTTTACAGCAGTATGATGTGATTCCTTTGGATTTTCCTGAAAACGAGCACAAATACATACTGAAAGCATAATGTCAGGTCTAGATGCACAAAGATATAAAAGAGATCCAATCATAGACCGATATTTCTTCTGGTCGAAGGCTTTGCCCTTCTCATCTGCATCTAAGAAGCCATTGGTAGGCATAGGCGTCTTAATGGTTTTGCATTCAGTAAGACCAAACTTCTTCAGGCAATCCTTGAGATATTTTTCTTGAGAAATAAAGGTGCCATTCTTCTGTTGACGGATTTGAAGTCCAAGGAAGAACTTCAATTCACCCATCATAGACATCTCATATTTCTTCGACATCATTTTGGCAAATTCTTCGCTGATTTCAGTGTTAGTGCATCCAAAAATGATATCATCTACATATATTTGACATACAAACAAATCACCATTATAAGATCGAGTGAAAAGCGTTGGGTCAGTTGTTCCTGGTTTGAAGCCTTTCTTCAGAAGGAAATCCTTCAATGTGTCGTACCAAGCACGAGGTGCTTGCTTCAACCCATAGAGGGCCTTGTGTAACCTGTACACCATGTCAGGTTTCTTTGGGTCTTCAAAACCTGGAGGCTGCATAACATACACTTCTTCCTCGATTTCTCCGTTAAGAAAAGCACTTTTCACATCCATTTGATAAAGTAGAATACCATTGAAATTTGCAAAAGCAAGCATAACACGAATGGATTCGAGACGAGCAACTCGAGCATAAGTTTCGCCGAAATCAATACCTTCGATTTGGGTGTAACCTTGTGCTACCAGACGTGCTTTGTTCCTTACCACTATACCGTCTTCATCTTGCTTATTGCGAAAAATCCACTTTGTACCAATGATGTTGTGCTTCGTGGGATCAGGTCTATCAACTAAGGACCAGACTTTGTTTCGCTCGAACTGGTTAAGTTCTTCGAGCATGGCAGTTAACCAATCTGGATCCTTCATGGCTTCATCAAACTTTGAAGGTTCTAGCATGGAGACAAAATAGAAGTTTCCACAGTAGTTAGCCAAACGAGTGCGAGAGCGAGTTGTGGGACGACCTGGTTGATGAATTTCTTCAAGGATCGAATCCACATCAACTCTTCTTCGGACTCGTGATAAGGTTGAACCATTTTCTTCAGGCTCAGCTTCTGCATCAGGATCTGCATTAGCTTCAGGATCTGCTTCAGCTTCAGGATCTGCTTCACCTTCAGCATCAGCATTTCCTTCGGGATTTGCATTTCCTTCGTTACTTTGTTCTTCTTCGTCCTGTTCATCATTAGCTTCAGGATGTTGATCTCCAGCGCCCCGGGCTATGTGTGGGAACATTGGACCATCATCATCCTATTAGCTTGACGAGCATTGGCTTCAACAGGGCGAATCTCTACAATAGCTATGGACCTGATCACTTCATCAAGAGGAGGTTCATCTAGATCATTGGGCAAATGCTCTTTTTGAGAGCCATTAGTTTCATCAAATCTCACATTCACAGTTTCCATAACTTTCCCAAAGTGAGAGTTATAGACTCTGTAAGTATGAGAGTTTGAGCCATAACCTAAAAGAAAACCTTCATGTGCCTTAGGGGCAAACTTGGAGCTATGATTCATATCTCTAATAAAGCATGGAGCACCAAATACCCTAAGGTACGAAACATTAGGTTTGTTACCAGTGATAAGCTCATGTGAAGTTTTCTTCAGAAATTTGTGAAGGTAAACCTTGTTGATGATATGACAAGCTGTGTTAATTGCTTCGGCCCAGAACCTAATAGGAGTTTTGTATTCAGCAAGCATGGTTCTGGCCATCTCAATGAGAGTTATATTCTTCCTTTCGACAACACCATTCTGTTGAGGTGTATAAGCAGCAGAGAACTCATGAGTAAAACCATGATCATCAAGAAAATCTTCAATATGAGTATTCTTGAATTCAGTTCCATTATCACTTCGGATATGTTTCAGAGATAATTCATATTCAGTTTGAGCTGTCTTAGCGAATGACTTGAAGATTTCAACAACTTTGCTCTTGTCATCTAAAAATAAAACCCAAGTATAGCGAGAGAAATCATCAACAATAACAAGACCATATTTGTTTCCTCCCAGGCTTGCATAATTTTGAGGACAAAAAAGATCCATATGAAGCAGTTCAAGAGGACGAGTGGTAGTCATGATAGTCTTCGCTGAATGATGTTTCTTCGTTATTTTACCAGCTTCACAAGCACTGCAGAGACGATCCTTATCGAATTTTACTTCGCTAAGGCCAATAACATGATTCTTCTTCACTATGTTATGAAGATTTCTCATCCCTGCATGACCAAGTCTTCGTTGCCATAACCACCCACATGAAGCTTTTGCCATTAAGCATGTGGATACAGCAGGGCCCGAAGAAAAATCAACAATGTATAAGTCTCCTTTTCGGTAACCCTCGAAGACAAACGCATAGTCATCCTGTGAAAAGACAACACAACGCGAAGTAGAAAATAGAACAAGCATACCCATATCGCATAACTTAGAAATAGACATAAGATTATATCCAAGGGATTGGACTAGCATAACCTTGTCAAAGTGCTTATCTTTCGATATGGCAACCTTACCCAAACCTAAAACTTTACCCTTGTTGTTATCACCGAAGGTAATGTACTTCTGAGAAGAGTGAGATAGTTTTTCTTCGGTGAATAACTCCTTGTCTCTAGTCATATGATTTGTGCAACCACTATCCATGACCCATTCGGATCCACCGGAGACATAGCCCTGCAGAATAATTAGTTCTTCTTAAGCACCCACAAATGAGCAGGTGACTGAGAATATGTTGAAGCACTGGTTGAAGCAATATTAAAGCGAACAGGAGTGTATTGCTTCGGTGTACCATCAAGCACACCATAAATGTAAGTCCTCTGCGAATGGTTAGCATAAGAATGAGCATATGCAATCTTAGTATGATTATTATGAGGACGATAAGTATGACGACCAGTGCGATAGTATTGCTTCTGCGGAACATTTGATTCGGTCACCAGAGGATCATTTCTTGTTTCAAGAGAATAGAAATGATTCGGTGGTACCGAAGACTTTCCCTGCATGGTATGGTTAGCAGGAAGTTTTTCCACAAGTGCTTTCTGCACCCATATCTGCCTCTTATAGAAGCCATTCTTAGGAGGAGTACCAACATACTCAGCTGTAACCTTTCCCTGTTCATCTTTGATGAGCTTGTAGTCAGAATCAAGTGATTCGTCTACAATAGCTTTGTTCATCTTGCAATCAAAACCTGAAAGGTTAGCTATATCAATGGGGTTCCCCTTCGCAAGGACCCAAACAGTCTTAGGATACTGCTCAGGTTCCCAATAGGTGCCATCAGGGTTTATCTTTCTTTCGAAACCAACACCTTCATTCCTGGGATTCCTGTGAAGGAGAGCCTTCCTCAGGATATCACAGAGATACTGGTGGCCTTGCACACTTTTGAACATGCCTGTTTCAAATAAGTTTTTCAATCTGAGGAGTTCCTCGGTAACAGCAGGATTTTCCTCATCAGAGGCATTAGTATCATCCATAACAATAGGAGCTTTGCCTTTGGAATCAATTTTTCTTCGTTCCAAACAATCCAAACAAGGTGATTCAGTTTTATGATTTGCTTCAGAACCTTGTTGAGCCATGAGAGAGAGATTGACATTTTCCAACTCTTCATGAGCCTCTTTCAGTTTTTCGAGAGCCATTTTCCTCTGAAGAAATTCATAGGTGAGCTTCTCATAATCAACTGAAAGAAGATCATGCCGAGAGGATAATTCTTCAAACTTTTCTTTCAGAGCAGCATGCTCATTAGTCAAAGTTTGACCTTTCTCTATCTCATCGATCAACAGAGTTTCTGATTTCTTAATTGTTTTGCTTAGTGAATCAAGTTCATCTTGCTGGATTGAAGCAATTTTAGCAAGTTTAGCATAGCTTATCTTTGAATCACTGTCATATGAGGAGCAATCAGAAGTATCATAGTTAGATTTTGATGAAGATACCTTCGCCTTGGCCATGAAGCAATATGCAGGAGATTCATCTTCACTACTGTTGTTGGTGAAGAATGAGCTCGAAGCTTTTGTCGAAGCATCTGCTGAAGCAAATACCAAATCAGAAACACCATCTGATTCGGACCCAGACCCAGATCTTGAGCCTGATTGAGCTTCGGACGCAGAGGCTTCGTCTTCAGAGTTCATCTCCTTTCCCAGATAGTCCTTGGCACGGTGAGAGCTGCTTCGACGACACGAGTAAGTCTTCGATGAAGAACCCTCATGCTTCTTGTGATACTTCTTCCTCTTGTCATCATCAGTATCTTTCTTCTTATCTCTTCTCGAACTGGAATCATGTCTCTTGGATTCATAGCTTTTGGAAGATCTGTGGGACTAGGTTGAGCAGTCTCTGAGCGAATGCTTTGCTTTGTTTTCAGCTTCCCACAGAGGGCAATCAGCAATGTAATGACCTGGCTTCTTGCACTTGTAGCATCAGTTGTCCTTAGATGGAGAGCTTCTTGAGGATGAGCGGTGAGATGAGTGAGTTGAACTTCTTGAAGAATAACTCTTCTTTGGTGAAGAAAAACCTTTTCTCTGGAAGCGGTTGAAGCGTCTCATGATCAGTGCTAAATCTTTTCCAATGCTTGCAGGATCATATGATTCGACACCTGAAGCAGAACTATCTTCGGGTGAAGAATGACGCGAAGCTTTTGCTTTCAAGGCATGAGTTTTTCTTCGTGAGCCATTTATGTCACGTTTCTCATCTTCTTCCATTTCAAAGGTATTGAGTCTCTCAAGAATATCAGCGGCAACAAGACGTCTGAAATCCGTCCTTTCCTTGATCATCAGCACAATGTGATCAAACGAGTCATCCAATGAGCGAAGCAAAGTTCTTACAACCGAGTGAGGAGTAATGTCATCAGCACCGAGGGAAATCAACTCATTAGCAAGAGCTGTGAGTCTGCTGTAAATGGAGCTGACTTTTTCACCCTCGTTTCTCTTGAAGCGATAGAATTTGCTTCGGAGTGTGTCAATTCAGGCATCCTTCTGGGTAGAAACACCTTCACCAATCTTTTCAAGATAGTCCCAGACACCTTTGGCAGATGGAATATTCTTCACTTCATGATACTTTTCTGGTGTCAAGTGATTGGTGATGAAAACCCAAACTTCAGAATCAAGATCAATCAGTTTTGCTTCTTCAAGAGTGATGGCCTTCTCATCGGCAACTGTGACTCCATACAAGACAACTTGCCAGGTAGTTGAATTGATAGCCATAATATTTCTTTTCATCTTGTCCTTCCAGTACGAGTAGTCCTTCCCATTGAAAACAGGAATAGGTTCGTCGGAGCGAATAGCTGCGAAAGACATACTTGAAGACACTCCAGGAGGTTAATCCAAAACACACAGAGTGTAGGGAGTGACTAGCTCTGATACCAATTGAAAGTCCAAGTATGTGATCAGAGGGGGAGGGGGTGAATGATCACTTCAATATTTTCGACCGGAACTTTTGAAGTGAAGCATAAGTAGTGCGGAATAGCGAAGAAAAACTGGAAGCGAAACTAAATGCAGTGAATCAAAACACATTGAAGCATAACTGTGAAGCAAATGCAATACTGAAGGTAAATGCTTGAAGAAAAACGAACTGGGACTCGGCGATGTTTGTTCGACCAGTTCACGCTCTGCAAAGCGCTACGTCTGGTTGGAGGGACTGGTGATTGAACACCTGGAGAAAATCTCTCTCCGTCCATTGCTCCACTGCGCCAAACTCCTTGAGCTTGGTCAGTTCTTCACTCGTGGTTGATTATTGAGGAAATCACCGAAACCTTTGACAAACTGGACTTCGAGGCGACAATTACTCTTCGCTCTCTGAAGAACAACACTCTAACCGTCTAGGAGAATTGCAGTTCTCCAAGATAAAAATGCTAGCAAGCTTTCACCTAAGTCATCTCAAATCTACTCAGATCAATGGGACTTAGGCTTCAGTATTCTGGATTTTGGGTTTTGCTTCGGTGGCGTTTTTGGGGTGCTCTCTTCAGTCTCTCTTGGAATGATCTCAGAGCAGCCACCTGCAAATGGAGGAGGGGGCGGCGTATTTATAGTTGGCGATCCCGAGGTGAGAAATGACCAAACTAACCCGAGGTGACAGCTTGACACGTGTCCACAACGGTCGGATTTGTCATTACTGCGCAACTTTACTTGAGGAACAAGTAAAGCTGACTCACGGACTTAGTTCTGCTTCAGTAGCCAAAGAACGAAGTCTTTGCTACCGAAACTTAACTCAGTGCACATGAGATTTCTTCGCTCAGGCTTCTCACTTGGTTTGGATTTTATCTGAGCAATTTCTCAATGACTTCGGTGTCCACAAACTAAATACCCCTCTTGATAGTACGGTTTGTCCTATGACTCAAAGAACCGAAAAAGAACTACACAAAAACATCTAAGTCTTGCGCCGTCCTCTTCATTTCCTTCAATGAGTAGAGCTTCAGGACACCTTCATTTTTGGGGGTCAACCTTCCTGATTAAGCTTCGCTCCGTGAGTTATGCTTCGATAACTTGAAGACCTTCCCTGAAGCTTTATCACCTAGCTTGTCCTTCAGGAACCTAGCAACTGTTTACACTAGAAAACATTGTTAGTTCCTCTACTGTCTTGTCCAACAATATCCAAAACACACGGGGGCAAAACTTTGCTCTTACATATACCAATCTGAAACTTTATCTATAAGTGATATGGAGAATAATTTATTCATGACGAACTCCATTGACACACCTGCAAGCTTAAATAATGAACATAGTTGTGATAAATATAGCAAGTGTTCACCTGGATGTTTGTCTCCTTCATAACGATTAGCTAAGACATAATTGATAATACCAGATGGTATTTTTTAAGGCACAATTTCAGTAGGGGTAGGAGTGACCACCACAGTTGTGCGGAGTTTCCCATAAACAATGAACCAAGAGTAGAGGTGTCCATAAGGACCAAAGTTAGCAACAGCAAAATAAAAACAAAAATATAAAAACTTCCTTACCATCGTCACTTACTAATAGCGCTACGCTCCCCGGCAACGACGCCAGAAAACAATACTTGATGACCCTCAACTGTAGGGGATCGTTTGTAGCGTTTTCGATAAATAAGAGTGTCGAACCCAACGAGGAGCAGAAGGTATTGGTAAGTGACTTTGGCAAAGAAATAGCTGCACAAACTGAAAGATAACTTTTTAGGGGTTTTCGGTATAAGCAACAAAAAGGTAAAAGCGAGCAAAGTAAAATACACTGAGGAGTAACAAGTGGCCCAATCCTTTTGAGCAAAGGATAGGCCTGGCAACTGAACTTATAAAGACTAAAGTGTTCTTGAGGACACACGGGAGAAATAGCCACGTGCTTTCGCCATATTCCGCATCGGTACTATGTGTTGTGTTGATAAGTGTTGAGTGGGTGGATCTATGCTAGTGCACCTTATAGACTAAGATAAGTGCACTCTTATGATTAAAAATCTTGCAAGCATCCGCAAATACAAGATAATAATTTGGGCAAAAGACTAACCATAGCAATACGATTGATGATCCATTGTTCCCTTGTGCAAAAGCGTTCGAGCTGGGGTTCAGGTTTCTGTCACTCCGGCAACCCACCGTAAGCATTCTTTATACACAATGCATTCCCCTAGGTCCTTAATAAGGCGAAGAGTTGAGTGTTCGACTTACACAACACCACTAGGAAAATCACAACACAACTTAAATATCAAAAAACACATATTACTTCAACATCATATGACTACTAGAAACTATACTTCTCCCATGTCCTCAAGAACTAAAGTAACTACTCACAAGTCATAAAAGAGATCATGATCAGTGGGAATAAATAGATGATAAACAATCTGTACACAATGATATTTCTCCAACAAAACTCAATAGCATTCATCACACGGTAGCAATCAACACAGGTAGAGTAGAGAGGATAGATAGTACGAATTACAACACAAGTTGAACTTGTGAGGTGAGATTGCATGGTGGTGGAGATGGTGCTGATGTTGGGGATGATGTTGATGATGATCTCGATGATGCCCGTGACGATGGTGATGACGATGTCGATGATCTCCCCTTCCGGGAGGTTCTCTACCCGGCGGAATCTGCCCGCCGGAGATGTCTTTTCTCCCCTGCTGGTTTCCTCCATGGAGCGGCGGCGGAACTCGCGAAACTCCTCCAATTTTTAGGGTTTTCTGACGACGAGTGATATATAGGCCAAAGGGGGAGCCGGGAGTGGCCCGAGGGGTCCAGGCGTCCTCCCCGCGCGGCTGATACGGTGAGGATCTCTCACTCCTCGTTGGTTACCCCAAGTGGAAGGTGAGATGTAGCGTAGCAGCAAATTTCCCTCGGTGAAGATACCAAGGTTATCGAACTAGTAGGACTCCAACTAGACCTGCACATAGATACAGATAACTTTGCTCCCAACGAGTACAGAGGAGTTGTCAATTCCTCCGGCCTTGCTGTTTACAAAGGATTAACGCAAGAGATAATGATAATGATAGCAACTGGAAAGTAAACTAAGGATGTAAACAGTGATATGAAGATGGACCGGGGTCCCGTGATTTTCACTAGTGATGTCTCTCTCCCAAAAGACGATAAAAGTGCTAGCGAGGTAAACAAATCACAGTTGGGCATTTGACAGAATTATGAAGGCACCGCAATGGTAACTATGCTGCAAAGAAAGGAAGGGCTCAAAAGCAATAGGCAGTACGCCAAGGTAAATAGACCGAAATCCATCCGCATCTACTACGAATCATCCACCTTGAGATATCTATCCAGAACATCTCGCTGGTATTAAGTTGCGAATCCCACCTAAAGTGTAAATCCAAAGCAACAGACAACTGCATTAAAAGAACTTTGCGTAAAGTAAACAATCCTTGCATCCGCGGATACAAGCACCGTTGTTTTATCCGTGGTGGCAACAACACATCCCCTAGTCTCATGTTTCTGTCACTCAAGCTAGACATCAAGGGGCTGAACCCACAATCAAGCATAACGCTCCCTCTTGGAGTTGCAACAAATCACTTGGCCACAGTCAAATACGGCAACGGCACTACAAGAAATATGCTCATACATGACGTTCTTTAAAAGGTCGTGGCTGAATTCGGCATAAATCTATGACAATTTCACTCGAGATGGTCGTAAACCGTTTGCGGGGATCAAATCCATATATAAATTATGACGATGTGAGTCAAAAAGGTTATAACCGCATAAAATGAGATCGTCATAAACTAAGCCACATAGCTTACAGAGTTATTTTTAGCTGATTACGACCTATTTAGATCGTCATACCATTTACGACGATTATAATAACATCCTAACCTGTTCAAACTATGCTTACAGGTCACTCGTGGGGTCCATTCGATCCCACCTCATCCATCCATTTTGTGTTCGTAGATAGGTCTTTATTCTTGACAAACTTTTGGTAGATCTATGATGAAATAGCTACTTGTTTTCCTAAAAATTATTTTTGTGATAAATAAAGAGAAAACTATCAGGCACCTATAGTTTGAATTTGATCTAGTTCCAACTGAATCTGCATAATTTTGTCTTTTTTATGAGAGGTGTATGAAAAACATTTTACATCCAACTTTTTCGTGAATTGTACATAAAATATGGTCTAATAATTTCCTAAATTGGTTTGGTACAATTTTGCAATAAAGATTTGGCAGGTTCTTCATAAAAAAGAGCCAATAATTATCACCACTAAAACTTAGCAATAATTAATCATTTCATAAATAAATTATTGCTTGTGTAATTAATTATTATTTAAATAAATAAAATCACCTCTATAGTAGAAGGTATTTTGTTAAAATATTAAAAAGGGAAAAGATAATTAATTGTTATTAAGATAATAGTAATAATAACATTAACCTAAATAAAAGTTAAATAATAACCCAAACAGATTATTATAATAATTATATAATATTTAAAAGTTTTGATGTTTATGTTTGAGTTTTAATTCAAATTTAAACTAAAAACAAAATTGTTTTGAAGAAATAATTAAAAACGGAAGAAAAGGACAAAACCTAAGGGTGGCATGGATGCTCTTAGCTACGGGTGGAATCTGGGAAACTCTTGGCGAATCTCTAATGACATGGCTACATAGGTACCTATAAATGATTTTTGGAATTTTTTTTGAAGAAACTATGAAGCATCTATGGCTAAAATTTGACTCGTTTCCAGCTGAACCGGTAGAGATTTGTCTTTTTTAGAGAGGTGTATGAAAAACATTTCTCCAAATAAAATGAAAAGTTCCTTAAACAATATTTTTCACTATCCTAAGCTTCACCCTTGTGCACAATATGGGCACATGTCAACAAACTATGCCACGAGTGTGACCATAACATTGGTAATTTGGCTTGAAAGCCAAGCTTCTTTGTTTATGATAGCCCATTTTGTGAATGTTTTTTTAAGAAATGTTATGTATTCCAGATTTGTTCTTTTCCCCAAATGCTAGGTCACATAAAATGACACAACGCGAAGAGTTTTCCATTTTTTTTATGTCCGTTTCAAAATATGATCAAACCGGTGGGCATGGATGTTCTTAGCTACGTGTGGAATCTTGGGAAACTCTTGGTGAATCTCTGATGAAATAGGTACTTTTGTACTTAGAAATCATTTTTGGAAAAAAAAAACGAGAAACGATGAACTCACGCCGCTGGAGGCTTGCCGAAAGTGCGATACGCAAGACAGTCCGGCAGGCGCTTTTGAGACCAGACGCCCCGGTTACTCGGGAGGGACCCTTTCCATACAAGAAAAGAACTCGGATCCTTTCCATACAGATCACGCAATTTGATCGACAAACTTATGAATTTGATAGAATCGCGTGCTGGATTGAGTTCAATGCAAGGCCAATGAATAAATTATGTGAATGTTTGGATCATTCAAAGAGTGACGCCCAGGTTCGCATCTAGAATCACTGAATTATAATAAAATTCCTCCTGGATTTCACCATCGGTTGGTCTTGTTCCAAGTGCCAAACCCTGAAGCTATTAACGATAGGTTTGCACTTCAAAAAAGAATTTTTCAATTCTACCGCATCTTATCTGTACATGATGAACCACTTTAATTGGCAGACCTGAAGAATCTAGTACTAACATAGAAAAAGGCATCTAAAAGTTAAGAACTGTGTAGCATCCTTGAAAAAAATAGTTCAGGAATGTGTACTTGTAAGAGGAAGAGTAAACTGTGTAGTATCCTTGAAAAAAAGTTTAGAATTGTGTACTAGCATCTCATGTAGTTTTATTTTAACTTCAGTTTGTGTGGAGGTAACACATAGTTCGGTACACCGCAGCTTCCGAGCTAGAGATAGCTCGGTACAACTTTAGCTTCCGAGCGCCGGCGACCGATGCACCTATGCCCCACCTCCAACCCGAGCTCCGGCAATCGGCGCCACCCTGCCGTGCGCCGCCTCCACACCGAGCTTCGACGACCGGTGACACCCTCCCGCACCCCGCCTCCACCTCGAGCTCCGGCGGCTGGCGCCATGTTGCGACCGCCACCTTCCTTCTTTTGCAGAGCTCGCCTTTTTTTGTCCAATGTTCCGCGTAAGTTTGTTGATCTCCCCGCAAACTCTCATACAACTAAATTTCTAACTTTGACTATCCAAACATCATTTGGCATTCAATCTCAATATCAAGTTTGTGCTATGAATACCTATACATCCAAACATAATTATTGGCATTCAATTTCAATACCACATACTGTGATATTGGTATTCAACCCAATGCAATGCCAAGGCTTTCCAATGCAAACATTCAAATGGAGTTTTTTGTTGAGCGATACATCCAAATGGAGTGGAATTGAAAAGATAAAAGGAAAAAAAAATAAAAAACCAACTGGGCCAGGCCCACTACTCCCCTCTACGTATATAAAGACTACCTAACCCTAACCGGCCGCACCACACCCCTCCCCCCACTCCTCCACTCCCCCACCCTGGCGGCGCCCCTCTCCACTCCTCCTCCGACTTGCTCGCCGCCCCTGTATCTCCGCCGGGCGGGTGTATGGGCGATGGAATCCAATCAAACGTCGCCGGCGCTGTCAGGTCTGTCGTCTCTCTCAACCCCGCTCGTTTCCCCAATACGATTTGATTGCTGATGATGCCAATTCTTTCCAGGACCAGCAGCACCGGGAGCTGATGCCGCAGGCTGTGGAGAGAAGAGTTGGCCTTCGAGGCGCCGCCGCAGCCGGTGAGGTAGGACTACGTCCAGAACGCCGTCAAGTTCCTTGCAGAACCCAAGGTCAGGGGCTCCGCCGCCGCTACTTCCTTCAGAACGAGGGCCTCACGGCCGACGAGATGGACGAGGCCTCCCGACGAGTGCCCGTATGCACGCACACATAAGATCTCTGCTCCTTCCAATCCCCGAACCTCCTGTCTACTTGTTCTTTGACTTGATCTGCTCTGCTCTTTTGTATTGTGCTGCAGGATCCACCAACAACCTCCACCACCCCTTCGACCCAGACCCAGTCCTCTTCTCTAGCCACCGCCCCTCCGCAAGCTCACGCTCACCTGGTACCATGCTTTTGTTGCAGTGGGCTCCTGCAAGGCTTCTGAGCCAGCGCCGCCGTCTTCATCAAGGTATATCTCCACTCCTGGCTTCTCTGAAGATTTCCAGGCTTTGCAACCTAGCTCACCAGTATCCAATCATGTACTTGCCATGTACAGATCTGCCTCCCTGGCCGGCGACTTCCAGATCCTCCTGCCTGGACGGCCACTTCCAGATCAACCACCTCCCTCGCCATGTAGAGATGGCTCTCTCAATGTTCAGTGCCCCTCCAAAATCTAGTTGTTGTGTCAAATAATTTATGTGTGCTGCAGAGATAGACTATTGTGATTTCTTGCTTGCTATTATTATGTTCATTGTTTATTGAGAGTGACCTCAGATATTGTTTCCTTAATTTAGTATGTTAATCTTGGCATCTATATTTTCATGGCTTTGTTAAGCATATTAGTTCGTGCTAAATATAGTCATGCATTCTTTGGTGTCAAATAACCCGTTTTTTCTGAATCTGCTATAACAAAATTCCTTAGTACAGTCATGCATATATGTCATGTAAAAGCAAGAGATTATCTGTTTCATTCTTGTGCACAATGTACTCTCGGTTATTTAGAAGAAACTAAAAACGTTATGTTTCCAGTTTTTTATATCCATTGCATATTGTGCACGCAGGTTCCGAGAAGATGCAATCACAAACATTAGTTTTCTAATATAATTAGTCTCTAAAATATATAGTTATCCGAGAAGATGCAATCACAAACATTTATATAGTTATTTAAATATTCATTTATTTTTATTTTTATTAAATATATAGTTCTTCAATAGTCTGTACACTAAACCTGTAGGTTTGCAAATCTGCTTCAGGAATTATAGCTACTCTAATGTCATTCATTTGATCAATTAGGCTGCTCTTGTCCAATACAGTAGAAGAATGTGCAGTTGATCTTAAATGCTGAGAAAGTTGTGTTTTTGTGTACATGGCACTGTTTTCAGGGAGGTTTCTAGCTACGTATGATGCATATAGTCATGTAGTATCAGGCAGGCAGTGTTGTTGATGATATTCATTGCTCTCTTGATTGTTACCACACAAGAGGCACACAGTTGAGTTGATGAAACCAAACATTTTAGGTTTGTCTGGTCAACTAATTAATGTAGCCGAAGCTCTTTCTTAATCTAATCCCTCACTGATAATGAGATTGTTAATTAAAAAATGGAATAGGATCTTATTCCTTGTATTTCTTGTTTGGAAAAATTCACTGTTTTGATTTGTAAGCCAATCTCAGCACCAATCAAGCTTTTGCAGACTCCATTCTTGTTTTGTCCAGTTGAGATTCATATACTGGTAACTACATGTTAGGATTCAGTCTGTTAAGATGCTCGCTGTTGACACTTAATTTTTTTCATGCTCTTCTTATTAGTAAGATTCACATGTAAAAGCATCAACTTGTGGAATAATTTACCTTCGGATGATTGTTGTTGTGCAGGATGGATGGCAGCCTACAACGGAGGCTTGTTCTTGGACTGGTGGTGGTAGGTAGCCAGGTGCTTGGACATGAGGCTGGAGAGAGCACTGCACACTATTGTAACCACTATTGCCACTGGCTGTACACTTATATTGTAACCTGGCTGCGAACTTGTTTTGTAATCCTAGCTGTGCACTTGTTTTGTAATCCTGGTTGTACACTTTGTACTATTTCATCAATGGTTGTGCACTTATATTGTAATCTTATTTTTACGTTTTGAACTATTTTGGTTGTAAAGTTTTGTGCTTCAAAATTTTGTTTATGAGCTTTGAAGTTGTGAGGTATGTCATTTCTAGATCCAGTAACAGCAAAAAAGGAAAAAAAGTGGCAGAATAAAAAAAGGCTTGAAGTGGACTTGACCAAAAATTCCACGGTCCAAATTATATTAATATTTTTTTGGAGTAAACTTTTAAAAAATGGAATGGGATGTGAGGAGGCTTGAAGAGAAAGAGAGCCTAATAAGAAAAGCCCAACAAGTTAAAACCAGCCTGTGTGATCAATTGAAGTGGATTGGGCTGATTTTAGCCACGACGTTTTGATTTCGTCGCAGTATTGCCACGTAGGACTGCCACGTAGGATTGGGCTAGATTGCCAATGACCATTTATGATCGTCGTAAAGGTTACGACGATCCGGAAATCATCATAAAAGCTACGACGATTTTGACCAGAACGTCGTTGCTTTCAGTTTTTGACGCCTCGTTTTCGACACTCGGTTTTTTGTCGTAACATCGTCGTAAATTAAAAGCCGTGACGATGTAGCGACGATAATATAGCGTCGTGTATTAGCATATTTCTTGTAGTTCAGAGAACATGCAAGAATTTACTCAAGAACAAAATATAAAAGAGAAGAACCAAATATATTACTCATCACAATCTGAACATAGTCTCATAATCCATCAGATCCCAACAAACTCAGCATAGCAACGGCAGAAAATTACAAAGGTGCCTCGATCATGTGAGGCAGCTCACGAGGTCTCGAAAGTGGAGGCACAAAGAGGGGAGAGATAGATCACATAGCTACTAGTCACGGACCCATGGTCCAAGGGGAACTACTCACGGTACATACTGGAGGCGACTATGGCTATGGATGGTCTCCCGGAGGGGTTGGCTTCTCCCGGCAGAGTGCCAGAGCAGCTTCTCTAGGCAGCCCCGATCTAGAAACGGCGGTGGCGGCGGTACAGAGGCGAGATCGCGAAAAAGGGATTCGTCTTAGGGGTTTCCGTCATGGGGGGTAAATATAGGCGAAGGGGGGCACCGAGAGGGGCCACAGGGCACCCAGGAGGCCCCCTGGCGCGGCCTAGGGTGGGGCCGCGCCAGGGATCCTTCTAGAGTCCCTGTGGTGGCCCCCCCTTCCCTCCTTTGGTGTTTCCGGAAGCTTCCGTGTCGCTGATTTTTTATCTGATTTTTCCGGATTTCTTGGAGCACTTTTAATGGCCGGAAAACCTGAAATACAAAAACAGCAGAAAACAACAACTGGCAGCTGGGTGCACTGGGTTAATAGATTAGTCCAAATATGCTCAAAAGTGTATGAAAGTTCAAGAAAATCATGGCAAAGTCACACAAAACATGCATGGAGCAAGCAGAAATTATAGATATGTTTGGGACGTATCAGCGGCCAGGGTGGGGACCTCGCGAGGTGGCCGCATGGGCACCCTATGGCCCCTATTTTGCGTGTCTTCGTCATCCTTCTGGAAAATGGCCTCCGTTGAATTTCAGGTAATTTGGAGGTATTCTCCTTCACTAACTCAGTGTCCACTTTTTACCGCTAAATTCTGCATCTGCTGCTTCGGCATCAGAAAATTGCAAACTGTGTAAAATAAGCCAAAATAACATAAGAATAGCATCATAACGTGAAATATATCAATGAATAGGAAAGAATTACTATATAAAATAGTGATGCATTTTGGACGTATCACATAGCTATATGCATAAATGATCATCTCTATGGAGCACAAGATATAGTGGGAGTACAAGTGTGGATCTTTCAAAAGGAATAGTAGTGTTGACCCTTTCTCTCTGTTTATTTATTTTTTCTATTTTTTGGTGGCCTCAATGGCTCTTTCTATTTAACCCTCATTTGTCCTCTTTGGGATCTTTTAAGTTTTGTCCACTTTGGGATATTTTCCTCACTTAAGGGCAACACTCTATTTTACAAGAAGTATAGAAGATTTTCACACTTTACAAAGTACTCAACATAAAGAAGATGAAGCTATCATGATGTATGCAAATGTATGCCTCTGCCAGTGTAGCAGGAACATGTATGACATGAAGATCAAGTCATGAAGAGGTGGATGTTGCATGGAAATATATCTCGGAAAGGCTATGGAAATGCCTTGATAGGTAGGTATGGTTGTTGTTTTGAGGAAAGATATAAGGAGGTTTATGATGACAGAGCGTATTATGCCAAGGGTTTGGATGCACCGGCGAGGTGGACGCCAAATCTCGGAGTGAGAAGAGGGCAATGCACGGTACCGAAGAGGCTAGGAAATATGAGGAGATGGAAGTGTCAACTTTCAATACTTACATTAGTCCGAAGAACTCATGCACTTATTATCGGTAACTCTCAATCTAATTAGGAGGTTCACATCAATGAGGACAATCATAGGCGAAAGAAGGCCATATGATAGATATGATGTGAGGAGTAGGGATTGCCATGCAACGGATTCACATGTGAGCTAAAAGCTCTCCAAGGGAACTAGTGGGGGTGCATCTAACTTTCTTGCTCAAGAAAACCTAGAGCTCGTTTGAGGAGGTTCATCATTGGAATATACAAGCCAAGTTTTATAGTGTGAAGGTCCCCACATAGCTATATGCATGATGATGATCTCTATGGAGTACAAGGGATAGAGGATGAAGTACTAGTGTGGATCTCTCAAAAGGAATAGTAGTGTGCCCCCTTCTCTCTTTTTATTTCTTTTTCTCTTTTTTCTATTTTTTTGTATTTTTTTGGTGGCCTCAATGGCTCTTTCTATTTAACTCTCATTTGTCCTCTTTGGGATCTTTTGATTTTGTCTTCTTTGGGATCTTTTCCTCACTTAGGGGAAACACTCTATATTTTACAAGAATATAGGAGATCTTTCACACTTTACAAAAGTACTCACATAAAGAAGATATAACTATCATGATGCAAAGGTATGACATGAGGATCAGTTCATGAGAAGATGGATGTTGCATGGCAATGTATCTCGGAAAGGCTATGGAAATGCCTTGTAGGTAGGTATGGTGGTTTTTTTGAGGAAAGATATAAGGAGGCTTATGATGACAGAGTGTATCGTGCCAAGGGTTTGGATGCACCGGCGAAGTATGCGCCGACTCTCGAGGTGAGAAAGGGCAATGCACGGTACCGAAGAGGCTAGAAAAAGTATAGGTGGGTGGAAGTGTCAACTTTCGAATACTCGCATTAGTCCGAATAACTCATGCACTTATTATCGGTAACTCTCAATCTAATCAGGAGGTTCACAAAGAGACAAGTACCCCGAGGATGAGTGTATGGCGGTTTGGTTATCCTTGCGCATCCTCGACTTATGGTACGTGAGTGTACTCTAATATTCGAACCCTCCAGAGGTTAGTGATCCATCTAGTAGCTAGAGTTCTCAACAGGGGTTTTTGGTTTTCGAAAAACACACGGATTGCCCAAAATACGACATCTATCACTAATAGGCTCGAGCTATTGACACCAAAAGTTCAAACATTACTCTAGTCAATACCTCAAAACTATTGCAAGTTACTACTACAAAGAGAAAAACAACTTCAACTACCTACTTCTAGTCAAGACACAAAACTCACTGCCACAGGAAAAATCTCTAACAAGATAAAACATGCAACCTATAGAAAGTTCAACCTAAAACAAAAGAAAAGCTCTAGAAAAATTAAAGCACTACAACTAAACAGAGCAGCAGCTAAGAAAAGAAAAAGAACAACTCATAGCTAAAAGAGTAAGCAAGCAAATCCTATGAGGAGTTCTAGTTCAAGCGGAGCGTGTAACTCTCCCACACAAAAGAAAGTATGCTGGGATCTAACTTGTTACTACAGCAAACAAAGCAAAAGAAAACTAAAAACTAAACCTAAGAGCGAGACGCTCCAAGTATAGCACATAACGCATGAAGCGCTAAAAATATAGTGCAACGAGAGACGAACTGATAATTGTTGATGAAGAAGGGGATGCACGGGGGCATCCACAATCTTAGACGCTTGAGTCTCCTTGAATATTTATTGGGGGTGCTCATGGGCATCCCCAAGCTTGAGCATTTGACACTCCAGGATCTTCTTTCATCATCTTCCATCGCACACTTGAAAACTCCCTTCATACATAACTCATTGTAGGCTGATTAGAGAGGTTAGTACCCTAATAAAATAATTTTACCTTACTGGAAATAAAGATAAAGTTTAATAGCTAATGTTTCTCAAGGTTGCCAAAAGGTTTTTGCAAAGAAAAAGCAAGCTTAAGGTTTGCAAAACGAAGAAAAGGCAAAACAGGGCAGAATCTGTGAAAAACAGACCAGCAGGTAGAACCGAATTTTTGAGGGGTACTTCTGCAACTCAAATAAAAAAACTCAGAACATACGAAAGTTTCATAATTGTATAGATCATGCTGTGTAAAAAATTCAGCTCAAAAAGATGAACTTGGATTTTGCCATGATTTTTCTAGTCACGAGGACAGAATCTGTTTTCTGGACAGCATGTCACAACATTCACTCCCCTTGTAGTATGAGGCTATAAAAGGCACAAAGCTTGAAAAATAAAGATACAATGATGTTTCTACAGTAGTAAAAATCATCAAGACCACTAAGAACAGAAGAAAAGCAAAAAGAAAAACCTAAATTCGTTGCGGGCTGCCTCCCGAAAGAGCTTCTTTAGAGCCATTAGCTAGGCTTAAAGCAGGAGATCAAGTTTTTTCAAGAGAATAACTAGCCCGTGTAACGGACTCAAAAGGCAACTTAATATTTTTCCTAGGTAAATGTTCCATCACTTTCTTGAGAGGGAATTGGAATTTGATATTCCCCTCATTCATGTCAATAACAGCACCAACTGTGTGAAGAAAAGGACGTCCCAAAATAATTGGACAAGAAGGATCACATTCAATGTCCATAATAGTGAAATCAACGGGAACATAATTGTCATTGACAATGATAAGAACATCGTCGATCTTCCCCAAAGGTTTCTTTACGGAAGAATCAACAAGACGAACACCAAAAGAACAAGAATCAAAAGGTTTCAATTCAAGCATATCATACATTCTTTTGGGCATAAAAGAGGTACTTGCTCCAACATCACAAAGAGCATAACAAGAGAAGTTATTCAATTTGATTTTTATCATAGGATTCCAACCATCTTCTAGCTTCCTAGGTATGGAGGCTTCTAGTCTAAGCTTCTCCTCCCTAACTTTGATTAGAGCATTGGTGATATGCTCTGTGAAGGCAAGATTAAGTGTGCTAGTGTGGGGGTCTCTGGACATCTTGTGTAGGAAACCAATAACTTCAGGAAAAGTGGAGTTGTCAAAGTCTAGGTCACTATTATTTATCAAGGAGGTAGTGATATCATTTAAGCTCACTTTTTTGAAAGCCTCTACGTTCATAGAGGTTTCTTCATCTATGGTTGAGGTGGTAGAATCACCATTGATAGGTCCAGTGGGACTAGGGGTGTGATGGGTGCTAACAGTTTGGACATCCTCAACTACTTGGATAGTGGCTACTGTGTGGTAGGTAGGAAGGCTCTTAATTCTATCCTCTTCCTTATTTTCTCTATCCCATCTTTCTTTAAGTTTAGCCATCATCCTAATGTTTTCATTGATTTGTAACTTGATAGCATTAATAGGAGTGACCTTACTCTCCTCAAGGGGAGAGGTTCTAAGTTTTAACATCTCAACATCAAGGGCTAAGTTGTCTACCTTCAAACAAAGATTATCTAATTTAGCTAGTTTTTCTTCCACATTCTTGTTGAAGGCTTTTTGGGTAGTGATAAAGTCTCTAAGCATACTCTCAAGTTCAGAGGTGGGGTTCTTGTTTCTAGGGTAGGTGTTGTTGTTCCCATAAGTGGATGGAAACGGTCTAGGATTACTAGCAAAGTTGCCCCTATAAGCATTATTATTAAAGTTGTTTCTAGCAATGAAGTTCACATCTATTTGTTCTTGAGCAACCAAAGAATTAAAAGGAACATCCTGAGGATCAATAGGAGCTTGCTTGGTAAGTAGAGACATGATAAGGTCAACCTTTTCATTTAGAGAGGAGATCTCCTCGACAGAATTTACCTTCTTACCAGTTGGAGATCTTTTGGTGTGCCACTGAGAGTAGTTCAGCATCATCTCGTCAAGTAGCTTTGTGGCAGCACCAAGTGTGGTCGACATAAAGGTTCCTCCCGCGGCCGAATCTAACATGTTTCGCGAGGTAAAGTTCAAGCCTGCATAAAAAGTCTGAATAACCATCCAGGTAGTCAGTCCATGTGTGGCGCAGTTCTTGACAAGCGTCTTCAAATGTTCCCATGCATGGGCAACGTGTTCATTATCCAATTGCCTGAAATTCATAATGTTACTCCTCAATTGAATAATTTTAGCAGGGGGATAGTACTTCCCGATAAAAGCATCCTTGCACTTATCCCAAGAATCTATGCTATTCTTAGGCAAGGATTGAAACCAGATTTTAGCTTCATCCCTTAAAGAGAAAGGAAAAAGCTTAATCTTAACAATTTCACCATCTACTTCTTTGTACCTTTGCATATCACAAAGCTCAATAAAATTATTTAAATTCAAAGCAACATCATCTCTAGCACCAGAGAATTGATCTTTCAGAACAAGGTTTAGCAAAGCAGGTTTAATCTCATAAGAAGGTGCTGAAGTAGCAGGTGTAGCAATAGGAATGCAGATAAAATCACTGTTGTTGTGACTAGTGAAGTCACACAACTTGGTGTTTTCATTGGAACCCATAGTAGCAGCAGGTATTTTTTGTATTTTTGATAAGGGACACAAAAGTAAAAACTGAAAGGTAAACTAACAAGACTAAAAAGCAAAGATAAAAGATAGTGTGCAACTCCCCTATCTTGTAGACTGGAGTCCCCAGCTACGGCGCCAGAAATTGGCTTGATACGGTGAGGATCTCTCACTCCTCGTTGGTTACCCCAAGTGGAAGGTGAGATGTAGCGTAGCAGCAAATTTCCCTCGCTGAAGATACCAAGTTTATCGAACCAGTAGGACTCCAAGAGATACAAGAAGGTGTCACGACGCTTGACGTGGACCTGCACACAGATGCAGATAACTTTGCTCCCAACGAGTATAGAGGAGTTGTCATATCCTCCGACCTTGCTGTTTACAAAGGATTAACGCAAGAGATAATGATAATGATAGCAACTGGAAAGTAAACTAAGGATGTAAACAGTGATATGAAGATGGACCGGGGTCCCGTGATTTTCACTAGTGATGTCTCTCTCCCAAAAGACGATAAAAGTGCTAGCGAGGTAAACAAATCACAGTTGGGCAATTGAAAGGATTATGAAGGCACCGCAATGCTAACTATGTTGCAAAGAAAGGAAGGGCTCAAAAGCAATGGGAAGTACGCCAAGGTAAGTAGACCAAAATCCATCTGCATCTACTACGAATCATCCACCTTGAGATATCTATCCAGAACATCTTGCTGTTATTAAGTTGCAAATCCCACCCAAAGTGTAAATCCAAAGCAACAGACAACTGCATTAAAAGAACTTTGCGTAAAGTAAACAATCCTTGCATCCGCGGATACAAGCACTGTTGTTTTATCCCTGGTGGCAACAGCACATCCTCTAGTCTCATGTTTCTGTCACTCAAGCTAGACATCAAGGGGCTAAACACACAATCAAGCATAACGCTCCCTCTTGGAGTTGCAATAAATCACTTGGCCAAAGTAAAATACGTCAACGGAGAACATGCAAGAATTTACTCAAGAACAAAATATAAAAGAGAAGAACCAAATATATTACTCATCACAATCTGAACATAGTCTCATAATCCATCAGATCCCAACAAACTCAGCATAGCAACGGCAGAAAATTACAAAGGTGCCTCGATCATGTGAGGCAGCTCACGAGGTCTCGAAAGTGGAGGCACAAAGAGGGGAGAGATATATCACATAGCTACTGGTCACGGACCCATGGTCCAAGGGGAACTACTCACGGTACATACGGTAGGCGTCCATGGCTATGGATGGTCTCCCGGAGGGGGTAGCTTCTCCCGGCAGGGTGCCGGAGCAGCTTCTCCAGGCAGCCCCGATCTAGAAACGGCGGTGGCGGCGGTACAGAGGCGAGATCTCGAAAAAGGGATTCGCCTTAGGGGTTTCCGTCACGGGGGTAAATATAGGCGAAGGGGGGCACCGAGAGGGGCCACAGGGCAGCCAGGAGGCCCCCTGGCGCGGCCTAGGGTGGGGCCACGCCAGGGACCCTTCTGGAGTCCCTGTTGTGGCCCCATTCCCTCCTTTGGTGTTTCAGGAAGCTTCCGTGTCGCTGATTTTTTATCTGATTTTTTCGGATTTTTTGGAGCACTTTTAATGGCCGGAAAACCTAAAATACGAAAACAGCAGAAAACAGCAACTGGCAGCTGGGTGCACTGGGTTAATAGATTAGTCCAAATATACTCAAAATAGTATGAAAGTTCAAGAAAATCATGGCAAAGTCACACAAAACATGCATGGACCAAGCAGAAATTATAGATACGTTTGGGACGTATCAGCGGCCAGGGTGGGGACCGCGCCAGGTGGCCGCGTGGGCACCCTATGGCCCCCCTTTGGCCCCTATTTTGCGTGTCTTTGTCATCCTTCTGGAAAATACCCTCCGTCGAATTTCAGGTAATTTGGAGGTCTTCTCCTTCAGCAACTCAGTGTCCACTTTTTACCGCTAAATTCTGCGTCTGCTGCTTCGGCATCGGAAAATTGCAAACTGTGTAAAATAAGCCAAAATAACATAAGAATAGCATCATAACGTGAAATATATCAATGAATAGGAAAGAATTACTATATAAATTAGTGAAGCATTTTGGACGTATCACATAGCTATATGCATAAATGATCATCTCTATGGAGCACAAGATATAGAGGGAGTACGAGTGTGGATCTTTCAAAAGGAATAGTAGTATTGCCCCTTTCTCTCTGTTTATTTATTTTTTTTATTTTTTTTATTTTTGTGTTTTTTGGTGGCCTCAATGGCTCTTTCTATTTAACCCTCATTTGTCCTGTTTGGGATCTTTTAAATTTTGTCCACTTTGGGATATTTTCCTCACTTAAGGGCAACACTCTATTTTACAAGAAGTATATAAGATTTTCACACTTTACAAAGTACTCAACATAAAGAAGATGAAGATATCATGATGTATGCAAATGTATGCCTCTGCCAGTCTAGCAGGAACATGTATAACATGAAGATCAAGTCATGAAGAGGTGGATGTTGCATGGCAATATATCTCGGAAAGGCTATGGAAATGCCTTGATAGGTAGGTATGGTTGCTGTTTTGAGGAAAGATATAAGGAGGTTTATGATGACAGAGCGTATCATGCCAAGGGTTTGGATGCACTGGCGAGGTGGACGCCAAATCTCGGAGTGGGAAGAGGGCAATGCACGGTACCGAAGAGGCTAGGAAATATGAGGAGGTGGAAGTGTCAACTTTCAATACTTACATTAGTCCGAAGAACTGATGCACTTATTATCGGTAACTCTCAATCTAATTAGGAGCTGCACAAAGAGACAAGTACCCCGAGCAGGAGTGTATGGGGGTTTGGTTATCCTTGCGCATCCTCGACTCATGGTACGTGAGTGTACTCTAATATCCGATCCCTCAAAAGATTAGTGATCCATCGAGTTCTCAACTAGTCTTTGTAGGTTTTTGAAAATAAACACGGATTGTCCAAAATACGACACCTATCACTAATAGGCTAGAGCTCTTGACACCAAAAGTTCAAAAATTACCTACAACAATACCTGAAAACTATTGCAGGTTACTACTACAATTCAATATCAACCTCAATTACCTACTTCAAGACAAGACACAAGTCAGTGCAACAACCAACTCTCTTAACAAGATAAACATGAAAACTAAAGAGAGTTCCAGCAACAAACTAAACTAAACTAAAACTAAAGCTCTTGAAAAAGATAAACATGAAAACTAAGAGCTAAACATGGCAGCAGCTACGAAAATATAAAGAACACACAACAGACAAAGATATGCATGAAAATCATATGATGTGTTCTAGATTGAGTGGAGCGTGTTTCTCTCCCACACAAAGTAAGATGGGGTCTAAATTGTTATGAACATGAAATAGAACTAAAGAAAACTAAAAAGGAAACCTAAGAGCGAGACGCCCCAAGCATAGCACATAACGCATGAAGTGATAAAAATATAGTGAGACAGAGGACGAACTGATGATTGTTGATGGAGAAGGGGATGCACGGGGGCATCCCCAAGCTTAGATGCTTGAGTCTCCTTGAATATTTATTGGGGATGCATGGGGGCATCCCCAAGCTTGAGCGTTTGACACTCCCGGATCTTCTTTCATCATCTTCCCTCGCACACTTGAAAACTCCATTCATGCATAACTCATCATAAGCTGATTAGAGAGGTTAGTACCCTTAAAAAAAATTCCTCTACTGGAAATAAAGATATTATTTAAGATCTACTATTTCTCAAGATTTCCAAAAAGGTTTTGCAAAGAAAAATCAAGCTTAAGGTTTGAAAAAGTGAAGAGAGGAAAAACGTGGCAGAATCTGCGAAAAACAGAATAGCAGGTAATAAATAAATTTTTGGGGGTACTTCTGCAACTCAAATCAAAATACTCAGAACTTATGAAAGTTTCACAATTGTATAGAGCATGTTGTGTAAAAATTCAGCTCAAAAAGATGAACTGGTGATTTGTTCTGATTTTTTCCGTCAAGCAGAAAGAATCTGTTTTCTGGGCAGCATGTCACAACTTTTTCTTCCCTTATCATAAGAGGCTAGAACTTGGCACAAAGCTTGAAAATAAAGATACAATGATGTTGCTACAGTAGTAACAATCATCAAGACCACTAAAAACTCAAGTAAAAACATCTTGGGTTGCCTCCCAACAAGCGCTTTATTTTACGCCTTTAAGCTAGGCATAAAGCAAAAGAAGAATTAAAGGTCCCCGAGATCATCTGAGTCATAAAATCCTTCAAATTGATTTTCAACAAGCTCATTCTTCTTTTTCCTAGGGAATAGGTACTTACCTTTCGCTTTTCCATGTAAGCGTATGTGCCCGTTACCAATATCAATGAAGCCTTTCATAGCTCGGAGGAAGTCCCTCCCAAGCACGATGTTGCTCAGGTTTGGCTCCATGATGAAGAAATCCATCGGTGCAATCCTATGGAGGAATGCAACTTGGACTTCTTTTACCTTTCCTTTAACTTCTAAAATATCTCCATTAGCATGTTCATGATAAGATGACAATTTATCCATGTCTAGTTTCAAAGAATCATAAAATATTTTTGGCATAGTAGAAACCATGGATCCAATATAACAAAAAGAAAGAAAGTATTGGTTAGAGATGCTAATCCTAACAAAAGGCTCCCAATAATCATCTATCTCCAACATTTCTTTCTTGTTGGACTTAATTTCCTCTACTTTTCTCAAGTCTAGAGCATCCATCCTCTTTTCAATAGCGGCAAGTCTATCTATAACAGTATCAAAACTACGATCATAAACAAAATAACTAGATAGACCATGCAAAATATCAAGAGCTCTAGCTTCATCACACTCTAAAAAGTCTCCTTCAGCTATAATATCAAGAGTGTTTACACCACTTAAAAAGACCATGGTAAAAATTTCTAAGCACAATTTTTATAGGTATCCAAGGCATAATTCTTTTATGTGCTTCAGAAATTCTGTCCCATACCTTATTCATATTATCTCCATCCCTTTGACGGAAATCTAGAACTTCCGATTCCCTCAAAGCACCAAGTCCTAACATGTTCATCAAAACAAGGAGGACTACTAAAAGGAAGATAAATATATTTTTGTAATTTTTGATATAGGACACAAAGGTAAAAACTGAAAGGTAAACTAACAAGACTAAAAAGCAAAGGTAAAAGATAGTCTGCACCTCCCCTATCTTAGCACTCGGAGTCCCCGGCAACAACGCCAGAAATTTTCTTCATACTCTAACCTCGTTGGTTACCCCAAGTGGAAGGTTAGATGTAATGTAGCGGCAAATTTCCCCTATGTAGAGGATACGGTTTGTCTCCCGTAGGACTCCGGCAATGATAACTAGGTGTCAACGGCGCAACTGACGTGGACCTGCACACAACACAAATAACTATGCTTCCCAACGAGTACAGAGAGGTCGTCAATCTCTCCGGCCTTGCTGTTCACAAAGGATCAACGGAACAGGTAAAAGATAATAATGATAGCAGCTGGAAAGTAAAAGCAGGAAAATAAAAGAGCGTGTAAATAGTGATGAGAATACGGACCAGGGTCCCGTGATGTTCACTAGAGATGTCTCTCTCACAACAGATGATAAAACTGCTATGTGAGGTAAACAAATTACAGCTGGGAAATTGACAGCATTAAAAACGCACCGCAATGCTAACTATGCTACAAAGAAAGGACGAGGCTCAAAAGCATGGGCGGTACGCCAAAATAAGTAGACCGAAATCCAACTGCATCTACGACTAATCATCCACCTTGAGATATCTATGCAGAACATCTCGCTGGTATTAAGTGACGAGCCCCACCCAAAGTGTAAACCCAAAGCAACAGACAACTGCGTGAAAAAGCACTTTGCGTAAAGTAAACAAATCTTGCAACCGCGGTTACAAGCACTGTTGTTTCCCCCCTTGTGGCAACAGAACATCCCCTAGACTCATGTTTCTGTCACTCAAGCGTGTCACCGGGGGGCATGAACCCACAATCGAGCATAACGTTCCATCTTGGAGTCACTACCTACTACTTGGCCAAAGCAATAAGCAACAACGGAGAACATGCAAGAATTACTTAGGAACAAAAATATAAGAGATAAGAACCAAATAGATTACTCAATCACAAACTGAACATAGTCTCATAATCCATCAGATCCCAGCAAACTCAGCATAACAATAGCAGAAAATTACATATGTGCCTCAATCATGTAGGAAAGCTCACGAGGTCTAAACCATGAAGAACAAAGAGGGGAGGAGAACATCACATAGATACTGATCACGGACCCATGGTCCACAGGAAACTACTCACGGATCATCCGGGAAGCGTCCATGGTGGAGGGGAAGCTCTCGGAGGTCAATCCTCCCTTCGGCAGGGTGTCGGGAAGAGGGCTGCTGGTGCTCCCGATCTTGGAAGCGTGACGGCCGCGGAACAGAGGCGAGATCGCGAAAAGGGGTTTTTTCTTCAGAGGTTTCATGTCACAGGAAATATATAGGCGAAGGGGCAGCCAGGGGGCCACCGGGGTCCAGGCGCCTGATACGTCCAAAATGCATCACTATTTTATATAGTAATTCTTTCTTATTCATTGATATATTTCATGATATGATGCTATTCTTATGTTGTTTTGGCTTATTTTACACATTTTGCAACTTTCCGGTGCCGAAGCAACAGACACAGGATTCAGCGGTAAAAAGTGGACGCTGAGTTGCTGAAGAATAACACCTCCAAATTACCTGAAAATCGACGGAGGTTGTTTCCCAGAAGGATCATGAAGACACGCAAAAGATCGACCAAAGGGGGGACATAGGGTGCCCAGGCGGCCACCTGGCGCGGCCCCACCCCTGGCCGCGCCGGGAGGGCGCCTGGACCCCCGGGGCCACTCCCGGCTCCCCCTCTGGCCTATATACTCTTCGTCATCCAAAAACCCTAAAAAGAGGAGAGTTTCCGGAGTTCCGCCGCGGCTCCGTGGCGAAAACCTACAGAGAAGAAAACCTATCTCTGGCGGGCAGATTCCGCCGGGGAGATCACCTCCCGGAAGGGGAGATCGTCACCATCGTCATCACCGTCGTCACGGGAATCATCGAGATCATCATCAACATCATCCCCATCATCAGCACCATCTCCACCTCCATACAATCTCGTCTCACAATTGCAACTCGTGTTGTAATCCGTACTATCTATCATCTCTACTCTACCGGTGTTGATTACTACTTTGTGGTGAATGCTATTGAGTTTTGTTGGAGAAATATTATTGTGTTCAGATTGTTTATCATCTATTTATCCCCACTGATCATGATCTATTTTATGTCTTGTGAGTAGTTACTTTAGTTCTTGAGGACATCGGAGAAGTCTAGTTGTTAGTAGTCATATGATGTTGAAGTAATATGTGTTAGTTGATATTTAAGTTGTGTTGTTATTTTCCTAGTGGTGTTGTGTGAGTCGAACACTCAACACTTTGCCTTATTAAGGACCTAGGGGAATACATTGTGTACAAAGAATGCCTACGGAGGGTTGCCGGAGTGACAGAAACCTAAACCCCAGTTTGCACGCTTTTGCACAAGGGAACAATGGATCACCGATCGTATTGCTATGGTTAGGCTTTTGCCTTAATTACTATCTTGTATTTGCGGATGCTTGCAAGGTGTTTAATCATAAGAGTACACTTATCTTAGTCTAGAGGGTGTACTAGCATAGATCCACCCACTCAACACTTATCAACACAACACATAGTACCGATACAGAATATGGCGAAAGCACATGACTACCTCTCCCGTGTGTCCTCAAGAACACTTTAGCTTTTATAAGTTCAGTTGCTAGGCCTCTCCTTTTCTCAGAAAGGATTGGGCCACTTGTTACTCTCCAATACCTTTTACTTTGCTCGTTTTTACTTTCCTGTTGCTTATACCAAGAAAATCCCTAAAAAGTTATCTTTCAGTGCTTGCAGTTATCTCCTTACCAAAGTCACTTGCTATTAACTTCTGCTCCTCGTTGGGTTCGACACTCTTACTTATTGAAAACGCTGCAATCGATCCCTTACGTTGTGGGTCATCAAGTAACGTTTTCTGGCGCCGTTGCCGGGGAGCGTAGCGCTATTAGTAAGTGAAGCCGGTAAGGAAGTTTTTATATTTCTGTTTTAGTTTTGCTGTTGTTGTTTTTGTCCTTATGGACACCCCTACTCTTGGATCGTTATTCTTGGGGAACCTCCCCACAACTAAGGTAGTCACTCCTACCCATACTGAAATTGTGCGTTATAAGATACCATCTGGTATTATCGATTATGTTTTAACTAATCGCTATGCAGGAGACAGACATCTAGGTAAACACTTGCTATATTTATCACAATTATGTTCATTATTCAAGCTTGCAGGTGTGTCACTGGAGTTCGTTATGAAGAAATTATTCTCTATATCGCTTACGGACAAAGCTTCAGATTAGTATAAGCTCCTGGATAACTCACATTCTCTTAATTGGGAAGAGCTTATGTCTCTCTTTTATACAAAGTTTTACCCTCTTCATGAAGTTCATCGAGACAGGAATTACATATATAACTTTAGGTCTCGCGACAGAGAGAGCATTGCTCAAGCTTGGGGGAGGCTTAAATCCCTAATGTTCAAATGTCCTATCCATAAGCTCCCCGAAGATAGTATACTTTCAAATTTTTATGCCAGGCTTTCTCGTCAGGATAAGGAAATGTTGGATGCCTCCTCTAGCGGGGTATTTCAGACAAAGAGCGTTGAAGAAAGATGGGATCTCATCGAAAGGATCCAGAAGAATACAGAAGACTGGGAAATCGATAAAGGTATTGAACCTGCTATAAATTATGAGCATGATTATATAGGGAGCTATGTGAAAACTGACTATTTCAATACCTTTTGCTCTAAGATTGGTCTGGATTCCCATCTAATGATTGATTTTTGTAAGAACTTTGCCTCTCATGTTGATTCTTCTAAGATGAAGAAGGATCAGTACCATAAGCCTTTCAAAGAATTACCTATTGATATTCACGTTGCTGATCCTATTTTTCCTGCAGTTATATATGAACAGCCCACTTTTCCTTCAAGAATAAGGGAGCACTCTTTTGTGACAGGCATCATAAATAAAAGTGAAAGGAGAACAGGCGAACCTGAGGACCAGATCAGAGTCGATCCTCAAGTTGTTATGGTTAAAGATTTAGTTACTAATGATGTTTCAGATTCTATTATAAATGTTTGTGCTGTTTCAACTAACATTGTCACAGCCAAGAATAAAAGCCCAATTTCAGGTACACCAGTTGTATCTGTTAAACTAGGAGATCACAATTATTATGGGCTATGCGATCTGGGATAAAGTGCTAGCACGATTCCTTATTCTCTTTATCAAGAGATCATGGGTGAGATTTCACCCTGTGAACTCGAAGAGATTCATGTTACTATTCATCTTGCAAACAAAGCTACTATCTCTCCTATTGGGATTGTGAGAGATGTTGAAGTCCTATGTGGAAAGGTAAAGTATCCTACCGACTTTCTTGTACTTGGTTCAGTACAAGATAGTTTTTGTCCTATTATTTTTGGTAGACCTTTTCTCAGAACTTGTGGAGCTATTATAGATTGCAAGAAAGGTAAAGTTTCTGTTGAATTCAATGGTGAGCCATATGAATTTAACTTTTCTAAGATCTCTAAGCAGCCTCGTGGTACTGATTTACCTAGTGATGATAAAATTATTGAAAGTATTGCTTCTATTGCTATTCCCCCTAATGATCCTTTGCAGCAATACATGGAGGACCACGAGAATGACACTCATATGCAGGAAAGAAATGAAATTGCCGAAATCTTTTTGAGACAACCTGCTATCCTGAAGCACAACCTTCCGGTTGAACCTTTAGGAATTCTATCCAAACCAAAAGAAGACCCGGTGTTTGATCTCAAACCTCTTCCCGATACGCTCAAGTATGCTTATTTAGATGAAAAGAAAGTATATCCTGTTATTATAAACTCTAACCTTTCAGGGTATGAAGAAGAGCGATTATTGGAGATACTTCGTAAACACCGTGGTGCAATTGGCTATACCCTTGATGACCTTAAGGGAATTAGTCCATCTATCTGTCAACATACTATCAACCTCGAGCCCGATGCTAAACTTGTTGTTGACCATCAACGGCGGTTAAACCCAAAGATTACGGATGTTTTGAGGACCGAAATCCTCAAGCTTCTAGCCGCAGGTATTATCTACCCTATAGCCGATAGTAAGTGGGTAAGTCCAGTTCATTGTGTTCCTAAGAAAGGAGGGACAACTGTAGTACCTAACGATAAGAATGAACTAATACCTCAGAGAATTATTACTGGATATAGAATGTGTATTGATTACAGGAAGTTGAACAAGGCAACCAGGAAGGACCACTACCCGCTGCCCTTTATTGATCAGATGCTTGAGAGGTTGTCGAAAAACACCCACTTTTGCTATCTTGACGGGTATTCAGGCTTCTCTCAAATTCATGTTAACACTGCCGATCAAGAGAAGACCACTTTCACTTGTCCTTACGATACTTATGCTTATAGGCGTATGCCTTTTGGTTTATGCAATGCCCCTGCTACTTTTCAGAGATGTATGTCTGCAATATTTCATGGTTTCTGTGAGATTGTGGAAGTCTTCATGGACGATTTCTCCGTCTATGGAACTTCCTTTGACCACTGTCTCCACAATCTTAATAATGTTTTGCAGAGATGCGAGGATATAAACTTAGTTCTAAACTGGGAAAAGTGTCACTTCATGGTTAACGAAGGGATCGTACTTGGTCACAAGATTTCCGAGAGGGGAATTGAAGTGGACAAAGCGAAAATTTAAGCTATCGAAAGGATGCCTTATCCAAGGGACATTAAAGGTATTCGTAGTTTTCTCGGTCATGCTGGTTTCTATAGAAGATTTATTAAAGACTTTTCTAAGACCTCGAGACCCCTCACTAATCTTCTCCAGAAGGATGTTCCTTTTGTATTTGATGAAGATTGTAAGGAGGCTTTCGAAGTTCTTAAGAAAGCTTTAATAACCGCTCCTATAGTACAACCGCCTGACTGGAATTTTCCCTTTGAAATTATGTGTGATACTAGTGATTTTGCTGTTGGAGCTGTTTTAGGACAAAGGGTTGATAAAAAATTGAATGTTATTTATTATGCTAGTAAAACCCTTGATAGTGCTAAAAAGAATTATGCTACTACTGAGAAGGAATTCTTAGCAGTAGTGTTTGCTTGTGATAAGTTTAGGCAGTATATTGTTGATTCTAAAGTTATTATTCATACTGACCATGCTGCCATTAAGTACCTTATGACGAAGAAGGATGCCAAACCAAGACTCATCAGATGGGTACTCCTCCTTCAAGAATTTGATTTGCAGATTGTTGATAGAAAAGGAGCAGACAACCCTGTAGCGGACAATATTTCAAGGATGGAAGATATACCGCATGATCCCATCCCAGTCAACGACAGTTTTCCAGACGAACAACTTGCCGTTGTTAAAGTACGATCTCTTTCCGATCCTTGGTTTGCAGATTATGCTAATTTTATCGTTGCAAAGTATTTGCCTCCAGGATTAACATTTCAGCAAAGGATGAAATTCTTCCATGATTTGAGGCATTACTTTTGGGATGACCCACATCTTTTCAAAGAAGGTCCAGACGGGATCGTGAGAAGATGCATACCGGAACACGAGCAGAAGGACATTCTCAACAATGTCACGATAGTCCCTATGGAGGACATCACGCCGGTGAGAGAACCGCACTTAAGGTTCTCCAATCAGGTTTTTATTGTCCTACTCTCTTTAAATATGCTAGAAATTATGTTTTATCCTGTGATAAATGTCAGAGAGTTGGTAATATTAGTAGAAGGAATGAGATGCCTATGAATTACTCACTAGTGATTGAGCCTTTTGATTGCTGGGGTTTTGATTTTATGGGTCCTTTTCCTTCTTCGCACAAGTACACTCACATATTAGTTGTTGTTTATTATGTAACCAAGTGGGTTGAAGCAATCCCCACTGAAAGTGCTGATCACAAAACATCTTTGAAAATGCTCAAAGATGTAATTTTCCCTAGGTTTGGTGTACCTAGGTATGTCATGACTGATGGAGGATCACACTTCACGCATGGAGCTTTTAGAAAAGCTTTAGCCAAGTATGATGTCAATCATAGGATTGCGTCACCGTACCATCCTCAAACTAGTGGGCAAGTTGAGCTCACCAATAGAGAGATCAAGTTGATCTTGCAAAAGACGGTTAACAGAAATAGGAAGGACTGGTCAAATAAGTTAGGAGATGCTTTGTGGGCGTATAGAACTGCTTACAAAAACCCCATGGGCATGTCTCCCTATAAAATGGTCTATGGAAATGCTTGCCATTTGCCATTAGAGTTGGAGCACAAAGCTTTCTGGGCTGTTAGAGAGCTTAATGCTGACCCAAAGTTAGCTGGTGAAAAGCGTCTCATGAACTTGACTTCTCTAGATGAGTGGAGAAGTGAAGCTTACGAGAGCGCTAAAATGTTCAAGGAAAAAGTAAAGAAGTGGCATGACAAGAGGATTCTGAAACGTGAATTTAGTGTTGGTGATAGAGTTTTATTGTTTAGATCTCGTTTCAGGTTTTCTCCAGGTAAACTACTTTCCAGGTGGGAAGGGCCATTTCATATCGAAGAAGTCTACCGGTCTGGTGCAATCAAGATTAACAATTTTGAAGGCACCAAACCCCAAGTTGTGAATGGGCAAAGACTCAAGCATTACATGGCGGGAGATCCCGTCAATGTTGATGCAAATATAATACGCACAACAACTCATGAAGAACATGTTGCAGCCCTGTTTCAGACACCGACAGAAGCAGAATAAGAAAAGGTATGTATTACGGTAAGGAAACATCGCGAACCACCATAAAAGTTCCATATTATGAGTTTTTGCAAAATTAGGAAAATTCGAGGCCTAAGTGGAGCCGGAGAGGAGTTCCAGGGGGCCCAGGCGCCCCCCTGGCGCGCCCCACCTCCTGACCGCGCCGGGAGGCCGCCTGGGCACCCAGGAGTCCGTCTCCGACCCCACTTTGGCTCGTTACCTTCCTTTTGTTGCAGAAATTTCTGCTATATATTTGCCCGGATCGTTCCGGCAGCATATCTCGCGATTTCGTGTGTTTTCTCTTCAATCTATTTCTGCCAGGGTGAAAAGCTATTGTTAGAGATGTCTTCTTGTGGCTCAAGTGGAGAGGATTTCATGGGACGGCGTCTACGTGAAGTTCAGAAAGATCTCAACCAAGGGAGATACATAGATTGGGCCACGGAAGAAGAAATCGCTGCGAGGGGAGCGGAGATGGAGCGTTCCGTGAGAAAAGAAGTCAAGATTATCACCGCCCAGCAATCAGGGGTTCCATCAACTCAAGGAGGAAGATCAAGCAACCCCATCATGGTGGGGAGTGTCCAACCTTATTATGATCTTTCTCTTAACCTTTTAGGAATGGCCCCTGCACTTGAAGATCAACGTACAGTTTCTACCATCTCAGAAGCTTACCGCATCACAAATCAACTGTGTGAAGATTTTCGTGTACTAAAGGTGCAAGTGGAGATTTTGGAAGAGGAAAACCAAACCCTTCGCCGTGTCATCAAAGATTTGAAGAATCAACAACAACAAGAATGAGGAGTAGATCTCCTCGGGTAATGGCATTCCCTCAGCTTGTTCCAAGCTTGGGGGAGTGCCAGGTATCTTTATCTTTATCTTAGTCTTTTAGAGTCAAGTAGAGTCGTATCATGTCTAGGGAGTTTATTATATGAAATAGGTGTTTGCATTGAGGTCTATCACTCCGTCTGTGGAGAGATTGTATCCGTGAGCGTGGAGTCTTCTATATTGGAATATTAATGACAAGTCTATTGGTTCCTTCGCTGCACTCGGTATTCTCTTCACGCAATCGGCATCATATGACGATTCTTATGGGGAGTATTGACCTTATATCAGGTATGGCTTTGAAAACTTTATTTAATTTTGGAAAACATAGCTTTGGTCTTGACAACATACATGTTTTCTCAAGTAGCGACATAGCCAAACCTTTATGTTATTATGCTTGAAGTGTTATGTTGACAAGGAAGACAACTTGATGTGTTATGCTTACCTTAATGTTTATGCCTTATATGTTTTGCATCTAAATTAGCATCAACTGTCTGTTCTCTCAAAGCCTTTTCTAGCCAAACCCTTTGCCAAGTACCTTTACCTTCCATATGAGTCCACCATACCTTCCTATTCGTGGTATTCCCCTACCACTCCTATAAGTATAGAATTTATGTGTTATCCTTAAATGTTCAAAATCTTCTGTTTTGTGCCTCTTGTCTAGCTCATGAGGAAGTAGTAGGTAATTCATGATCTTCTTAAGTTGGACAAGTTTTACCCCGGGATTGCATGTCTAATCTGCAAACCCATAATACGAGGAGGAACTGGCATGGGTGCGCCCGACTCGAAAGATAATATAACAAACAAACCCTCCTTCACGCTTGGTCTATGAGAAATCAGAAACTTTGGCAGTGATAAACAAAGGAGATTAAGGGGATGTGATCGTCCTCACTTGGGAGCCGTTCCTCGAAACTTGTCCATCTTGAGAAGTAATTGAGCTATCTATTAGCATTCGTTGACAAACTATGCACCATCCCAAAATCTATTTTTATTCTGTTCTATTTAAGGATAGCACATGAGTTTTCCCTGCTTGCCCTTAAAAAGGCCTTTCTTCCATCTTCATGTTGAGTCAGTTGTCCCACTTCCTTCTTTTCCCTAAGAGAACAGACATTTGATGTTGATGAGGATTCATCCATATAAAGCTGCATTAAGTTTTGTCATGCCATATCCTTGTTGACATTATCTTTTGATAAGTAAGTTGTTTGCGAAAGCTTTTGACTAGCGAGCATCTTCCTTTGTGTTAGCATTTGCACTTCATGACTACTAACATGTCCTTTCAAAAGCTTCAAATTGTTTTTAGTTGTCCTTTGACCAAGGTTATGTTTACCATAATTTGATGAGTTTCCTCAGCCCTACTTTTGATTATAATTGTTATTACTTTCTCATAAGGGCCTTATGAGTTGAGGTTGCTGTTGAGGATGCTTGAGTTTGATGAAGGAACCTTGATGCTTCTTGTCCGTATTTTATTTATCGACACTTCACTCTCTAAACTTGTGGACAGGTTTACCGAGCTTAGTATTCGCTTGGGGACAAGCGAAGTCTAAGCTTGGGGGAGTTGATACGTCCAAAATGCATCACTATTTTATATAGTAATTCTTTCTTATTCATTGATATATTTCATGATATGATGCTATTCTTATGTTGGTTTGGCTTATTTTACACAGTTTGCAACTTTCCGATGTTGAAGCAGCAGACACAGGATTCAGCGGTAAAAAGTGGACGCTGAGTTGCTGAAGAATAACACCTCCAAATTACCTGAAAATCGACGGAGGCTGTTTTCCAGAAGGATCACGAAGACACGCAAAAGAGCGACCAGAGGGGGGCCACAGGGTGCCCAGGCGGCCACCTGGCGCGGCCCCACCCCTGGCCGCGCCGGGAGGGCGCCTGGACCTCCGAGGCCACTCCCGGCTCCCCCCTCTGGCCTATATACTCGTCGTCATCCAAAAACCCTAAAAAGAGGAGAGTTTCCGGAGTTCCGCCGCCGCTCCGTGGCAGAAACCTACAGAGAAGAAAAGCCATCTCTGGCGGGCAGATTTCGCCGGGGAGATCACCTCCCGGAAGGGGAGATCGTCACCATCGTCATCACCATCGTCACGGGCATCATCGAGATCATCATCAACATCATCCCCATCATCAGCACCATCTCCACCTCCATCCAATCTCGTCTCACAATTGCAACTCGTGTTGTAATCCGTAAATGCTATTGAGTTTTGTTGGAGAAATATTATTGTGTTCAGATTGTTTATCATCTATTTATCCCCACTGATCATGATCTCTTTTATGTCTTGTGAGTAGTTACTTTAGTTCTTGAGGACATGGGAGAATTCTAGTTGTTAGTAGTCATATGATGTTGAAGTAATATGTGTTGGTTGATATTTAAGTTGTGTTGTTATTTTCCTAGTGGTGTTGTGTGAGTCGAACACTCAACACCGATACGGAATATGGCGAAAGCACATGACTACCTCTCCCGTGTGTCCTCAAGAACACTTTAGCTTTTATAAGTTCAGTTGCTAGGCCTCTCCTTTGCTCAGAAAGATTGGGCCACTTGTTACTCTCCATTACCTTTTACTTTGCTCGTTTTTACTTTCCTGTTGCTTATACCAAGAAAATCCCTAAAAAGTTATCTTTCAGTGCTTGCAGTTATCTCCTTACCAAAGTCACTTGCTATTACCTTCTGCTCCTCGTTGGGTTCGACACTCTTACTTATCGAAAACGCTGCAATCGATCCCTTAGGTTGTGGGTCATCAGCGCCCCCCTGGCGCGGCCAAGCCCTAGGCCGCGCCAGGTGGCCTCCTGGGGCCCTAGTGGGTCCCCTCCAGCTCTCCTTCGGGACTCCGGAAGGTTCCGTTGCGCTGATTTTTTTATCTGATTTTTCCCGAATTTTTGGAGCACTTTTAATATGGGGGAAATCTGAAATATAAAAATAGCAGAAAACAGGAACTGGCACTGGGGTGCACTGAGTTAATAAGTTAGTCCAAATATGATCAAAAGTGTATCTAGATCATAGAAATATCACACAAAACATGAATGGAGCAAGAAGAAATTATAGATACGTTTGGGACGTATCAGCCCCTTACCAATATCTATGAAGCCTTTCATGGCTCGTAGGAAGTCCCAAGCACGGGGTTACTTTGGTTTGGCTCCATGAAGAAGAAATCCATCGTTCCAACCCTATTAAGGAATGCAACTTGGACTTCTTTTACCTTTCCCTTAATCTCTAAAATATCTCCATTAGCATGCTCATGATAAGATGCCAATTTATCCATGTCTAGTTTCAACGAATCATAAACTATTTTTGGCATTGTAGAAATCATGGATCCAATATCACAAAAAGCAAGGAAGTGGAGCTCCCAATCATGGATCCAACTATTTTTGGTTAGATATGCTAATCCTAAAAAAGGCTCCCAATCATCATCTATCTCCAATATTTGTTTCTTGTTGGACTTAAGTTCCGCTACTTTTCTCAAGTCTAGAGCATCCATCCTCTTTTCAATAGTGGCAAGTCAATCTATAACAGTTTCAAAACTACGATCATAAACAAAATAACTAGATAGACCATGCAAAATATCAAGAGCTCTAGCTTCATCACACTCTAAAAAGTATCCTTCGGCTATAATATCAAGAGAGTGTTTACACCACTTGAAAAGACCATGGTAAAAATTTCTAAGCACAATTTTTATAGGTATCCAAGGCGTAATTCTCTTATGTGCCTCAGAATTTCTGTCCCATGCCTTCTTCATATTTTCTCCATCCCTTTGAAGGAAATCTAGAACCTCCGATTCCCTCAAAGCAGCAAGTCATAACATGTTCATCTAAACAAGACGGACTACTAAAAGTAAGGTAAATATTTTTTTTGTGATTTTTGATATAGGACACTAAGATAAAAACTGAAAGGTAAACTAACAAGACTAAAAAGCAAAGGTAAAAGATAGTGTGCAACTCCCCTATCTTGACAATTGGAGTCCCCGGCAACGGCGCCAGAAATTTGCTTGATGTGCGAGAGATGATAATGGCTTCTCGCCCTTCGTTGGTTACCCCAAGTGGAAGGAGAGATGTAGGTTACCTGCAAATTTCCCTAGGTAGAGGATAGGGTTTGTCTCCCGTAGGACTCCGAAAGGGACAAGTAGGTGGTGAAGCGAGCAATGCGCCGTTTGAGATATTTTCTCTCCTAACCTGGACCTTCACACGACACAAATAACTTTTCTCCCAACGAAGTTTGGAGAGGTTGTCAATCTCTCCGGTCTTGTTGTTCACAAAGGATCAAACACAACGAATATTGATGATGGTAGCAACTGGAAACTAAAAGCAGAAAATAAAAGAGCGTGTAAACAGTGATGAGAATATGGACCGGGGTCCCGTGATGTTCACTAGTTATGTCTCTCTCCCAAAAGACGATAAAACTGCTATGTGAGGTAAACAAATCACAACCGGGCAATTGACAGGATTACGGGCGCAAAAGCATGGACGGTATGCCAAAATAAGTAGACCGAAATACAACTGCATCTACTACTAATCATCCACCTTGAGATATCTATCCCGAACATCTCGCTGGTATTAAGTTACGAGCCCCACCAAAAGTGTAAACCCAAAGAAACAGACAACTGCATTAAAAAGCACTTTGCGTAAAATAAACAATCCTTCCAACCGCGGTTACAAGAACCGTTGTTTTCCCCCTTGTGGCAACAGCACATCCCCTAGACTCATGTTTCTGTCACTCAAGCGTGTCATCAGGGGGCATGAACCCACAATCGAGCATAACGTTCCCTCTTTGAGTCACTACCTACTACTTGGCCAAAGCAATAAACAACAACGGAGAACATGCAAGAATTACTCAAGAACATAAATATCAAAGATAAGAACCAAATATATTACTCAATCACAAACTGAACATAGTCTCATAATCCATCAGATCCCAGAAAACTCAGCATAGCAACAGCAGGAAATTACATATGTGCCTCGATCATGTAGGGAAGCTCACAAGATCTAATCCATGAAGAACAAAGAGGGGAGGAGAACATCACATAGCTACTGATCACGGACCCATGGTCCAAGTTAGACTACTCACGGATCATCCGCGAAGCGTCCATGGTGGAGGAGAGGCTCCCGGAGGTCGATCCTCCCTCCGGCAAGGTGCCGGGAAGAGGTCTGCTGGCACTCCCGATCTTGGAAGCGCGGCGGCGGCGGAACAGAGGAGAGATCGCGAAAAAGGGTTCTGTCCTCGGAAGAATCCCGTCAGGCGAATATATAGGCGAAGGGGGGAAGCCAGCGGGGCCACCAGGGGTCTAGGCGCTGATACGTCCCAAACGTATCTATAATTTCTGCTTGCTCCATGAATGTTTTGTGTGATATTTCTATGCTTTCGATACACTTTCATATCTTTTTATAACATATTTTGGAACTAACCTATTAATTGTTGCAAGAGTGCACAAGTTCTTGTTTTTGTACTTTATGTGTAGGAATTACTTGGATAAAGGAAAATCACAAAAAGGAGCCTTGTAGGAGTTGGCCTCTAACTCTCCCGAAATCTGTCCCCACCAGACAGGTTTTAAAGATCGCCTCAGAAACGCTAGAAGACGGCCTCAAACAGAAAAACTTAAAAATAAAAAGTTTTAGGGAATTGTTTTCCGGTCAATTTATACATAAAATTTTGCCCAATCGGAGTTCGGATGCTTCCATAAACCCCGAAATACAGAAGACGTAATCTGGATGACGGGAATCCGAGAGTCTATATACAGAGAGGAAACCTAGGTCAAAGGGCACCACGAAATTTCCTCCCCCTTGGCAGCCGTCTTGAGGGGGAGATCAATCTCTACAGCAGCACCATCTCCAAGGAAGAAGAAGGAGCCAAGGGCCTCTGCCCCCAAGGGCCGTGGCCGTGGCCGTCGCTGCCGCCATCTTCTTCATCTTCTCCGGGATGCACCTCTCCATCAACAACTCTCCCTCTCACCATGTCCATGTTTGAGTAGTTCCCCTCGGGGCTAAGGCTTATATCTTGATATATGTGGTTTCTCTCTCTCCCATGATGTGATCTTTGTTGTGATCATAGGCTATGTTAATCAAGGGTGATACCATGATATTTCCCCTTCCTCTATGTATTGGATTGATGTACTCAATTGATCTTATCTAATATAATCTCCGAGACCAAGGTGACAACGGTCTATTGGACATGGGTTAGAAGAATATTATCATGAGTGATTTCCTCTTTTGTGTGTGGATTGAAGATTGAGAGTCTCTTGGTGCTTGTCTTTGACTATCCTTTAGATATGTTGTGGTGATTGTGGTACTCTCTTTGGATGGCCGCGGTGACATTGGGAAATCCATAGATTGAGAACTACGAACTCTGAGGTGTGCTTTTGTAGCACTACACAATTCTCGTCCTCTCTTTAACACAAAGGAATGACCTCCGAGTACGTCTCCATTGCTTGTTTTATGGAAAATATCATGTGATTAGACTATGTTAATGTTGTTGGGAGTTGCCACTAGTGAAAATATGAAGCATGGGCCTTGTTTCCATCATTGTTACACCGTTTGCACTCACTTTTGTTACTTGTTTCTTTGCTGCACTTTTTATTACAGATTTATATTAAGTCGTTTTATCACACCTATCACCCATATTTTACCATCTCTTCGCCGAACTAGTGCACCTATACAACTCCTATTTGTATTAGTTGTGTTGGGGACACAAGAGACTTCTTGTAACTTAATTGCAGGGTTGCTTGAGAGAGACCATCTTCAACCTCTACTTCCCTGAGTTCGATAAACCTTAGGTCATCCACTTGAGGGAAATTGCTGCTGTCCTACAAACCTCTGCGCTTGGAGGCCCAACATAGTCTACAAGAATAAAAGCGTGCGTAGACATCAAGCTATTTCTGGCGCCGTTGCCGGGGAGGTGAGTGCTTGAAGGTATATCTTTAGATCTTGCAATTAAATATTTTTGTTTCTTGTTTTTGTTTTCACTAGTTAGGCTTTATGGAAAACAACAAAAATATTATGAGAGAGCTTTATGAGCTCTACCTTGAGTTGGGACATGAAGTGTTTGAAGAGAAAATCAAAAAGCCTATGGAGCTTTATTATTTGCATAACACTCATGATAGTAGTAATGTTATTTGCATGTCTTCTTTGAATACTTTTGATACTAATGATATGCAAAGCCATAAGCTTGGGGATGCTACATTTTATGAAGATGATCTTTTTAGCCCCCCAAGTTTTGATGAGGAAATTTATTTTGATGATACTTTGCCTCCCATCTATGATGATTATTGTGATGACACTTATGCTATAAAGAATAAATTTTTACAAGTGCATCATGATAAGAATGATTCATGTGATAGCTATTTTCTTGAGTTTGCTCCCACTATTACTAATGAGAAGGAGTTTTCTTATGTGGGGAGTAATAAATTTTCTATGCTTGTGGATCATGATAAGAATTTTTTATGTGATACTTATATTGTTGAGTTTATTCATGATCCCACTGAAAGTTATTATGAGAGAGGAATATATGCTCATAGATATTTCAATAATAGAAAGTTTCCTCTTTTTATGTTGAAGGTTTTGAAGTTGCACTTGTTTAGCCTTCCTATGCTTATTGATTTGTGCTTCAATAAATTATTTCATTGCAATATTCCTATGCATAGGAAGCATGTTAGACTTAAATGTGTTTGTTATTTTCTTCTTGATGCTCTCTTTTGTTCTTCAACTCTTATTCCGTATTCCTATGAGAGCATCATCAAAATCTTAAGCCTATCTTTATGGCTATAAAGAAAGAGCTCTAGGGAGACAACCCTTGTTATCTTTAGTTTGAGTTTTTACTTTCAGTTTTTAGTGGTCTTGATGATTGTTACTACTGTAGCAACATCATTGTATCTTTATTTTTCAATCTTTGTGCCAAGTCTAGCCTCCGATTGCAAGAAAGTTCAAAAGTTGTGACATGCTGTCCAGAAAACAGATTCTGTCCTTGGACGGAAAAATTAGCCTAAAATCACCAGATCATCTTTTTGATCTGAATTTTTTTGACAGCGTGCTCCATAAAATTTACTTTCGAGCATCTGTTCTGAGTTTTTTGATTCGACTTTCAGAAGTACCCCTAAAAAATTCTTTACTACCTGATGTTCTGTTTTTCACAGATTCTTCCACGTTTTGTCTCTCCTAACTTTTGCAAACCTTAAGCTTGCTTTTTCTTTGCAAAAACTTTTTGGAAATCTTGAGAAACAGTAGCTCTTCAAGAATATCTTTATATCCAGTGGAATTTTTTTATTTATTAAGGGTACTAACCTCTCTAATCAGCTTATGATGAGTTATGTATGAAGGGAGTTTTCAAGTGTGCGATGGAAGATGATGAAAGAAGATTCAGGAGTGACAAGCGCTCAAGCTTGGGGATGCCCCCATGCATCCCCAACAAATATTCAAGGAGACTCAAGCGTCTAAGCTTGGGGATGCCCCCGTGCATCCCCTTCTCTATCAACAATCATCAGTTCATCCTTCGTCTCACTATATTTTTATCACTTCATGCGTTATGTTCTATGCTTGGAGCGTCTCGCTCTTAGGTTTAATTTTTAGTTTTCTTTAGCTATGCTCGCTGTTCATAACAAGTTAGATCCCGTCTTACTTTGCGTGGGAGAGAAACACGCTCCACTTTCAAAATCGAGAACACATCATAGAATTTTTCATGCCTATCTTTCTCTGTTGTGTGTTCTTTACCTTTTCGTAGCTACTGACATGTTTATTTTTATCTTTAGTTTGTCTTTAGCAAGAGCCTTGGATTTTTTTTAGTTTGTTGCTGGAACTCTCTTTAGTTTTCATGTTTATCTTGTTAAGAGAGTTGGTTGTTGCACTGAGTTGTGTCTTGTCTTGAAAGTAGGTAATTGAGGTTGCTATTTAATTTTAGGATTAACTTGCAATAGTTTTGAGGTATTGATGTGAGTAATGTTTGAACTTTTAGTGTCAAGAGCTCTATCCTATTAGTGATAGGTGTCGTATTTTGGGAAATCCGTGTTTATTTTCAAAAAGCTACAAAATTAGTTGAGAACTCTATCTACTAGATGGATCACTACTCTTTGGAGGGATCGAATATTAGAGTACACTCACGTACCATGAGTCGAGGATGCGCAAGGATAACCAAACCCCATACACTCCTCCTCGGGGTACTTGTCTCTTTTTGAACCTCCTTATTAGATTGAGAGTTACCGATAAGTGCATGAGTTCTTCGGACTAATGTAAGTATTGAAAGTTGACACTTCCACCTCCTCATATTTGCTAGCCTTTCCCGTACCGTGCATTGCCTTCTTCTCATTCCGAGAGTTGGCGTCCACCTTCGCCGGTACATCCAAACCCTTGGCATGATACGCCCTGTCATCATAAACCTCCTTATATCTTTCCTCAAAACAGCCACCACACCTACCTATCAAGGCATTTCCATATCCTTTCCGAGATATATTGCCATGCAACATCCACCTCTTCATGACTTGATCTTCATGCCATACATGTTCCTGCTACACTGGCAGCGACATACATTGCATACATCATGATAGCTACACCTTCTTTATGTTTTGAGTACCCTGTAAAGTGTGAAAGATCTTCTATACCCTCTTGTAAATTAGAGTGTTGCCCTTAAGTGAGGAAAAGATCCCAAAGTGGACAAATCAAAAGATCCCAAAGAGGACAAATGAGAGAGAAATAGAAAGAGCCATTGAAGCCACCAGAAAAATACAAAAAATAGAAAAAAGGAGAAAAAGAAATAAAAAGAGAGAAGGGGGCACACTACTATTCCTTTTGAGAGATACACACTCGTACTCCATCTTATATCTTGTACCCCATAGAGATTATCATTCATGCATATAGCTATCTGGGGACCTTCACACTATAGAACTTGACTTGTATATTACAATGATGAGCCTCCTTAAATGAGCTCTAGGTCTTCATGATCAAGCAAGTTAGATGCAGCCCACTAGTTCCATTGGAGAGTTTACCTTAGCTGATATGTGCATCTGTTGCATGGCAATCCCTACTCCTCACATCATATCTATCATTTGGCTTTCTCTCGCCTATGATTGTCCTCATTGATGCGTGCCTTTCACACCTTTTTTGTCTTCCTCCTCCATCATTTTTCTCTCTTTGCCATCCTATGTGTCAACTTTCTTGCTTACGCTCATCCATTGCATGAGTTCTCAAAAGTTCGAAAAGGAGTGGATCATTTTGACTTGTACCTGACTAGTGGTCTGGGATGAGTCAAGATAAGATTCCAAAGAAAACCAAGTGTGAAACTTTAGTAGATTGAGTTCTCAACACAAAAATACTTTTTTCTCGTATATCTCAATCCCCTTTCTGGCACGCAAACACCATTTGGAGACATTCGAGTCACGGACAGCGAGAGCTCTTGCACCTTTATGTTCTTATGTTGCTTGTTTCAATGCTAATATAGACTCTTCTTTGTTAAGACTTGAATTGAATTGCATGATTTGATTGCTTTACTTTCAAAGTTCTTATATGGTTCCTAGCATGTCACCATAGAAATTATTCTTGTTATCATTTACCTACTCGAGGACGAGCAGGAATTAAGCTTCGGGATGTTGATACGTCCCAAACGTATCGATAATTTCTGCTTGCTCCATGCATGTTTTGTGTGATATTGCTATGTTTTTGATACACTTTCATATATTTTTATAACATATTTTGGAACTAACCTATTAATGGTTGCAAGAGTGCACAAGTTCTTGTTTTTGTACTTTATGTGTAGGAATTACTTGGATAAAGGAAAAATCACAAAAAGGAGCCTTGTAGGAGTTGGACTCTAACTCTCCCGAAATCTGTCCCCACCAGACAGGTTTTAAATATCGCCTCGGAAACGCTAGAAGACGTCCTTAAACGGAAAAACTTAAACCTACAAAGTTGAAGGGAATTTTTTTCCGGTGGATTTAGACATAAAATTCGGCCCAATCGGAGTTCGGATGCTTCAATAAACCCCGAAATACAGAAGACGTAATCTGGATGACAGGAATCAGAGAGTCTATATAAAGAGAGGAAACCTAGGTCAAAGGGCACCACGAAATTTCCTCCCCCTTGGCAGCCGTCTTGAGGGGGAGATCAATCTCCACAGAAGCACCATATCCAAGGAAGAAGAAGGAGCCAAGGGCCGCTGCCCCCAAGGGCCGTGGCCGTGGCCGTGGCCGCCGCCGCCGCCATCTTCTTCATCTTCTCCGGGCTGCACTTCTCCATCAACAACACTCACTCTCACCATGTCCATGTGTGAGTAGTTCCCCTCGGGGCTAAGGCTTATATCTTGATCTATGTGGTTTCTCTCTCTCCCATGATGTGATCTTTGTTGTGATCATAGGCTATGTTAATCTAGGGTGATACCATGATATTTCCCCTTCCTCTATGTATTCGATTGATGTACTCAATTGATCTTATTTAATATAATCTCCGAGACCAAGGTGACAGCGGTCTATTGGACATGGGTTAAAAGAATATTATCATGAGTGATTTCCTCTTTTGTGTGTGGATTGAAGATTGAGAGTCTCTTGGTGCTTGTCTTTGACTATCCTTTAGATATGTTATGGTGATTGTGCTACTCTCTTTGGATGGCCGCGGTGACATTGGGAAATCCATAGATTGAGAACTACGAACTCTGAGGTGTGATTTTGTAGCACTACACAATTCTCGTCCTCTCTTGACCACAAAAGAATGACCTCCGAGTACGTCTCCATTGCATGTTTTATGGGAAATATCATGTGATTAGACTATGTTAATGTTGTTGGGAGTTGCCACTAGTGAAAGTATGAATCCTAGGCCTTGTTTCCATCATTGTTACACCGTTTGCACTCACTTTTGTTACTTGTTTATTTGCTGCACTTTTTATTACAGATTTATATTACTTCGTTTTATCACACCTATCACCCATATTTTACCATCTCTTCGCCGAACTAGTGCACCTATACAACTCCTAGTTGTATTAGGTGTGTTGGGGACACAAGAGACTTCTTGTATCTTAATTGCAGAGTTTCTTGAGAGAGACCATCTTCAACCTCTACTTCCCTGAGTTCGATAAACCTTAGGTCATCCACTTGAGGGAAATTGCTGCTGTCCTACAAACCTCTGCGCTTGGAGGCCCAACATAGTCTACAAGAATAGAAGCGTGCGTAGACACCAGGCGCCCCCCTGGCGCGGCCAGGCCCTAGGGCGCGCGACCAGGGTGCCTCGGCCCTTTGTGGTGTCCCTCTGGCCCCACCCAAGTGATTCCGGAAGGTTCCTTCACGCTGATTTTTTATCTGATTTTTCCCGAATTTTTGGAGCACTTTTAATATGGGGGAAACCTGAAATAGAAAACAGCATAAAGTAGGAACCGACACTATGGTGCACTGAGTTAATAAGTTAGTCCAAATTTGATTAAAATTATATGAAAGTGTATCTAGATCATAGCAATATCACACAAAACATGCATGGAGCAAGAAGAAATTATAGATACGTTTTGGACGTATCACATGTGCCGATCACGGAGAGTATAAAGGAATACCCCAAAATAGAGCGCGTTATTTGGTGCGCTAGAAACGTGCGCTGGTGACTTACGCGAGGGGTACCCGTAAACTAGTGATTGGGACAACATAGTTAAAACTGCGCTCAGCCTTCAGAAGCGGTAGATCTACCCTGGCCCATGGTAGAGTTACCAGAACTTATAGTAATAAGATACAATTCAAATGAGAGGATTCATTTGAATCTGTAGATTAGTAGGCAAAAAAGTCTCTGTGATACGATGTCGGGACCCGGAATATGCGTATGTAATTCCAGTCACGATGCAATCACATGGAGAGCCGAGAGCCGTACCCACTTGCCTAAGCAGACAAGGCCAAGCACAGAACACTCTCGGAAAGCATCGAACGTGAGGGGCATCCCATCCAGGCCGGATGATCAACTGAGATGGGTCCTCATCGTCTGCTCACAAGTCTAAATGCTTATGGGTGGTGAATCCCATACTCATAGACAAGTCGCCTCAACCATGTTATCGATTGAATCATAACCCTTACATAAACAGACTCCAGCCCGATCACTTAGTCGGGGTCTAGGGCGGGCTCGATCATACAACAAAGTGTGCACGTGGCAGAGCCACGAGCAATCGCATCGTGATGCCCCAAGCTGCGCACATCTAAGGGCCACTTGGTGTATAAAAGACCGCCAGCCAGATCACAACTAAGGTCTCGAAAACCCATACTAAGACATGCATGTTATAATCATACACGCATCACACATGTCTAGTATGAACAGCAGGTATCATCACATAACTCTACAAGTACTCTTTATTGATATACACATAGAGCATACAAAGATCACATGTCTGTGATCAACATTACATCATACAACGGAAGAAAATTAGGTCTGAGTACAGACAAGTTTAACAAATGGCTTAGAGAAGCCTTGTAAACATACATGCCCATCCACGAGGGACCAGACTGCTGTTTGGAACTATACTACCAAGGTCAACATCGAGCTTCAGTCGGTGACTCCATCGGGGTCTGGGTTTCCATCTAAAACATAGAATAAGCAAACGTGAGTACAAAGTCGTACTCAGCAAGACTTACATCAGATCTATACTACTCATGCTCAAGTATCAAGGTAAAGGAGGTGGGGTTTCATCATGCAGAAGTGCCAGCTTTGACTTGGCTAATCCTGAACTACGAGTACCAGACTTGAGGTAAGAAGCGTACACGAGTCCACTACATGTATCCAAACAATACACCACTATGGTTACTTCCTCGACTTCCCCACGAGGAAGCCCACCATAGTACTCACGCTTATCTTGCGAGTTTTATAAGTATCCATTCAAGTTATCTAATGATCAAGTAGAGGTCTCCAAGTAGTCCATAACCGCGGACACGGCTATTCGAATAGTTCATTAACCCTGCAGGGGTGTACATCTTCACACGTGTGTCATCACTTATCGCCTCGTTCTCATCACCCTTCAAGCGGGTGTCGGACGTGGATGAAACCAAGGCACTAACCTCACATCACCTTCTCTAATCCAGGAGTCGACTACCTGAGTTTGGCACCGTTCGAGAGTCCGGCCGGTTCCACGAAACGCTTTCAGATAATGTAAGGGACCGAGACGCCACCTCTGCCAGATGGTTTCACTGCCTCACAAGTCCACCCACATATCTATATGATGCAACCTTTTCTTCATTCTTTTTCTATGCACATGCCAAATGGAAAGCCCAAATCTATTGTGACTCCTGGACCGGATCGGGTATGTAAAGAGGCCAAACGGGGTTCCCATAAAACCCTACATGTGGTCATACTCTTTGTCTTGGATCACAAAACAGGAACTCGGGGCCTAGGGCAGTGTTCAACGAGACAACCCACTGTGTACTCCTACACAGCCTCTCATCGTTCACCTTTTCTTAGGGTGGATTCACCAACACGTTAAGACCAGCATCACTGTGTTCATTCCATCCCGACTCACAATCATAGCATCCTCATTGTATCACTAAGCAGCAATAGCAGTAACAGTTGTAGGGGCCACATGCTCATCATTCAACTCCTATATCTGCTAGGATTGTGGTTTGCTAAATACGGTGACAAAATGATAGGTCATGCATCGGAATGGGTTCAACTATGCGAAAGAACGTGTCTCGGTGATCTCCTAAACATGCATAAGCGAGACTGAGAGGGAAATAGGATTTTATAGACATGATCAATGGGGTTTTGCTTGCCTTGCTGACGATACACGGGTCTTATCGGTGGTCTTCTCCTTCGGGGGTGATCACCGTCTCGGAGGCACTGTTACCGGCACAATCATCAACAAGAGGGGGGGAGGCAACATTGTAATAGAATGCACAAGCACATGTTTATGTTTTCACATGATGTGTATGGTGTTGATGTGACCGAGATTCAAATTGCCACATTTTAATTGAAGTTGATTTGAAAAGTTAATTCAAATTCAAACTCCAAATGTTATTCAAATTAGGTCATCTTGCATTTGCTAATGTTTGGTCATTGTAAACCATGTGATCATGTGTGTGATATGCTTCTGAATTACAAGTGAGATGTGGTGTATTGCAATGGTTCAAATTGAATTAGCATTTGAATTAAATTTTGAATTAATTCCATTTAAACCCAATAGCAAAAGCTACTGGTCCCATTTTAAAATCAACTCAAACATGGTTGAAAGTTGAATATTTGGATAGAGAATTTTCTGGTGATCATTTTTCATATATTATTTGTCCAATTTGGAGTTCATATGAATTTTCTATGAATTATTGAAGTTTTGGGTATTTTCTGGATTTTTCTTTTTATTTTAATTCTTTTTAAAACAGAAACTGATTTACTGCGTCAGCATGACGCATGGCTGACATCATGGGGGCTCTGACGGGTGGGGTCACTCTGTCAGTGGGAGAGGGGGTTAATCCCTCTCTGTTTGGACTAACAGGGGGGTTAGGGGTGTTTGGGGCCCACTGTCAGTGGGTGCGGGGTGGGTTATTGGGTGATTAGCTTAGGTTTAGGGGGGGCTTAATGGCGGACGTCGCCGGCGACTCATGTGCTCGCCGCAGCAGCGCCGGAATGAGCTAGATGCCACGGGGGGAGAAAAGGGAGCACTGGGGCGTAGCCCGTGCTCGCCCGCGTCTAGCAGAGCACGCAGGGGGTTGTCAGGAGCACGGGAGCGACAGCAACGTCGTCAATGGCGACGGCCGGCGTCGGTTGAAGACGAAATCGCACTGCGGTGCACGGAGGAGTTCGGGAGATGGGGGAAAATGCTCACCGGAGCGTGGGGAGGACGAAGAGGTTGGAGAGGAGGCCGGAGGGAGCGAGGTGATGGCGAATTTCACGCCGGAATCCATGGCGGCCGGCGGCGAAGAACTTGAAGCCCGCGTCACTTTCGCTCGTTCTCGCCTCAAATTGATGCGTCGGCTTGGCGTAGTCGTCGCCAGGGATCCTTGTGGACAAGTTGGCTCGCCGGGAGGAGCTCGGTGGCCGCGCGGAGTCGTCGCTGTGCTCCGGCGGTCCTCGGTTAGGGCTGCGGGTTCACGCGAGGGAGGCGAGGAAGAGAGGCCAGAGAAAGAGGGAAAGAAGTAGGGGGTCCAGGCATGCGGTGCCGTAGGGATAGGGATGAGGGGGAGCAGGAGGTGGCCGCGGCTGCCGTGGCATGGCCGCCACGCCGACGAGCAGCCTGCCTGTCCCGGGGTAGAAGACAGCTCTACCCCTGGTGGGCTGGGCTGGCTTGTTGGCCAGGCTGGGCCAGGTGGGCCGAAAAGGTAAGGGAGGTAGGCCTTTTCTTTTTCTATTATTTTCTTTTCTGTTCATTTGTTTTGCCCTAGTAATTAAATACCTAGGCAATTTATAAAATGCCCAAAACTTTTATGTGGACTTGTAAGGCATATAGCTAGCCACTTGTAAAGTTTGGGGATTTTTGAAATTCATATAATTTGAATTTCAAATAAAATAGGGGTTTATTTAATTTTCCAATGCATTGTTTGAAAATTAGAAAATTCCATGAGCATGGGATTGATCCCAAACCACTTTTAAAATGATCACCATCATTTATAGGAATTTTTCAAATGTTCAAAAGATTTTTGGAAAAAGATTTTTATCTGGCCATTTTATTTAATTTTTCAGGGCTTTTCTTTTCCCCATTTTTGATTTTCTCTTTGAATTTTTCACATGATGCAAAGGGAACTCAAACCCTAGCACTTTCCTAAATTGGGGTTTTGACATACGATTCTTGATAAGATGTTTCTCCTAGCTATACCAGAAAGATTGACCCCTTTGATGTGTTTCCCTAGGATTGAAAAAGTAGTGGTCTGATGTGTGGTGGCACAGGCACTATGACTTTTTTTGATAGGATTCTCATGTCTAATTGCTGGGTGAAATTTTAGTCCCATAACCGACGATGTGATACCGAGTGTTTTGGTGGTGGGTTTATAATCATACCACTAGTTCTCCGATCCTAGGCAAACTCCTAACAAATTTTCCCAGGGTGGGGTGAAATTGTGTTATCAGGTTTGTTATTGTTAGTGTGTGTGGGGGGGATACACTTGATCCAAAAAAATATCCACAATGTTGTTATTGTGTTATCAGGTTTTTGTCCCATAACCGACGTTCTGATACCGAACGTTTTGGTGGCGGGTTTCCTGATAGCACTTAGAACCAGCTCTCCCCTTTTCCTTGTCCCATGTTGTTCGTTGATATTGTGTATTTCCATTTTGTTATGAGATGGAAATATGCAAGCACGATTCTAAAATTCTAATCGGCAACGGTCGTCCTCATTTGAAGTATGTAAAATCATAAAAGGAACAAAGCCAAACATATATGATTTTGAAATTCAACTTGATGAACATGCAAAGTTCTGTCTAACTATAGTATAATTGTTGTTTAAATTAAGTTAATAGTGACTAATTTTTAGTAACAAAATTTAGAATGTCGAATACATTTATAAGTGCATGAAAAAATTGGCGAGCAATCAACATAGGTCATTTTTTTGCGGCGTGAAAAATACTTTATGGGTAATGGGTATCCTCAAGATGAGTCGGATCCGACCCTTTGGACCGGACCTTGGGACCTATATGGACAACCAAGTTGATGGGCCACAAGATGAAGATGAAAGGTCTACAACCGCCTTGGATGATAAGATGGTAGTATTATAGTCGGTTTAGGTTTCCTGGACCATACTGACATAGAACTTGAGTAAACCTAGTACCGCCTGACATTGTATATAAGTTGACATAGACAACAATCGTAGAATCAATCCCTTTGTCATTGTACTTGGTATTACTGATGGTATGATTTAACGCCCCCTCGTTGGTTACCCAAAGTGGAAGGTTGAGATGTAGATAGTAGCAATTTCCCTTAGCGAAGATGCTAAGGTTGAGGATCGACCAATAGGACTCCAACAGATACAAGAAGGTGGTGAAGTGAACAATGGCACCGTTCACAACTCAAGGTTGCTTACTTCACCCGGACCTGCACACACAGCAAATAACTTTTCTTCCCAACGAGTACAGAGGAGTTGTCAATTCCTCCGGCCTTGTTGTTTACAAAGGATAAAACGTACGGGATAATAATGATAGTGATCGCAACAGAAAAGTAAATAAAGAAGTAAATTGATAGCGAGTGTAAACAGTATTTAAAATATGGACCGGGGTCCTATGATGTTCACTAGTGATGTCTCTCTCCCAAAATACGATAAAATAGCCATGTGAGGTAAACAAATTACAGCTAGGCAATTGACAGGATTATGTGCGCAAACCAATGCTAACTATGCTATAAAGAAAGGAAGAGGCTCAAAAGCATGGGCGGTACGCCAAGACAAGTAGACCGAAATCCATCTGCATCTACCTATTAATCATCCACCTTGATATATCTATCCAGAACATCTCGCTGGTATTAAGTTGCGAATCCCACCCAAAGTGTAAACTCAAAGCAACAGACAACTGCATTAAATAACTTTGCATAAAGAAAACAATCGTTGAACCCGCAAGTACAAGCACCGTTGTTTTCCCCCTTGTGGCAACAGCACATCCCCTAGACTCATGTTTCTGTCACTCAAGCTAGTCATCAGGGGCCATGAACCCACAATCATGCATAACGCTCCCTTTTGGAGTCACTACCTACTACTTGGCCAAAGCAATAAACAACAATGGAGAACATGCAAGAATTACTCAAGAACATAAATATAAAAGAGGAGAATCAAATATATTACTCAAACACAATCTGAACATAGTCTCAGAATCCATCGGATCCCAGAAAACTCAGCATAGCAACAACAGAAATATTACATATGTGCCTTGATCATGTAGGGCAGCTCACGAGGTCTAATCCATGAAGAACAAAGAGGGGAGGAGAACATCACATAGCTACTGATCATAGATCCATGGTCCAAGGTGGACTACTCACGGTTCATCCGGGAAGCATCCATGGTGGTGGAGAAGCTCCCGGAGGTGGTTCCTCCCTCCGGAAGGGTGCCGGGAAGAGGTCTTCTGGTGCTCCCGATCTTGGAAGCGTGGCGACAGCGGAACAAAGGAGAGATCGTGAAAAAGTGTTCCCGTCACGGGGGTTTCACGTCACGAGGGATATATAGGCGAAGGGGGGCAGCCAGGGGGACCACCAGGGGTCCAGACGGCCCCCTGGCGCGGCCCCACCCTAGGGCGCGCCGGGAGGGCGCCTGGGGCCCTGGTGGGTCCCCTCTGCCCCCCCCCCTCGGTGATTCCCGATGCTTCTTCTGCGCTAATTTTTTATTGTATTTTTCCTGAATTTCTGGAGCACTTTTAATATGGGGGAAAACTGAAATAGAAAAACAGCAGAAAACAGGAACTGGCACTGGGGTGCACTGAGTTAATAAGTTAGTCCAAATATGATCAAAAGTGTATGGAAGTTCATCAATATCATAGCAATATCACACAAAAGAGGCATGGAACAAGCAGAAATTATAGATACGTTTTGGACGTATCAATTACACGCCATCATAATGACAAAAGAAGCATGGGTAGGGTTTTGTATTCATAATAGAGCTTGAACCTGGGTGAACATTGTCCGTTGTGTCTCCTATTACCATCGTCATCGATCGCCTTGCTAGGACACCCTACCAAGAGATTCATAGGAATCATCTCCAACATTGGTGGCCCATGCAGGTCATGTAAAGTGATCTCAATAGATCTCGATGAGAATTATGATTAACACCACGATCATCTTCATTTCCTACTTCATTCGGGACATGTGGTCATCTTTGGCGATATCACCCTCATCGACAACCCGATCGGTCGTCTAGATCGGGTCAGAAACTTCATTTCTAGCTAGATTGTCATAATCGGCAATGAGGTCCGCCTAGACGATATCAAGTGTAATGGATGAGTATCATGTGAAACCCTAGGGTATCATAAGAACCCTGTCGTGACCTTTGGGAATAAAACTAGCTTGAGACATGAAGATCATACAATCATCAAAACTTAAGACATATAGGATCACCAAGATGAAACTCGTGGACGAACTATTCTGGGAAGCAAGGAGAGGTGCAATCTCGAAATTTTTGAAACGACTCTAGGACACATAAACCAGGAATGACCACAATGAAACATTCATTGAACAACTGCACATTGATATGTCCCAAACGTATCTATAATTTCTTCTTGCTCCATGCATGTTTTGTGTGATATTGCTATGATCTAGATACACTTTCATACACTTTTGATCATATTTGGACTAACTTATTAACTCAGTGCACCATAGTGCCAGTTCCTGTTTTCTGCTATTTTTCTATTCCAGGTTTCCCCCATATTAAAATGTTTCAAAAATTTGGGAAAATCGGATAAAAAATCAGCGCAACGGAACCTTCCGAAATCATCAAAGTGGGGCCAGAGGGCCACCACCAGGGACCCAGGCGGCCACTTGGCACGGCCTAGGGCTTTGTCGCGCCAGGGGGAGCCTGGACCCCTGGTGGCCCCCCTGGCTGCCCCTTCGCCTATTTATTCTCAGTGTCGCAAAAACCCCAAAGACAGAACCCATTTTCGCGATCTTGCCTCTGTTCCGCCGCCTCCGCACTTCGAAAATCGGAAGCGCCAGCAGCCCTCTTCCCGGCACCCTGCCGGAGGGAGGATTGACCTCCGGGAGCTTCCCCTCCACCATGGACGCTTCCGAATGTGCCGTGAGTAGTTTCCCTTGGACCATGGGTCCGTGATCAGTAGCTATGTGATCTTCTCCTCCCCTCTTTGTTCTTCATGGTTTAGACCTCGTGAGAAGCCCTACATGATCGAGGCACATATGTAATTTTCTGTTGTTGCTATGCTGAGTTTCCTGGGATCAGATGGATTATGAAACTATGTTCAGATTGTGATTGAGTAATATATTTGTCTCTTATCTCTTATATTTTTGTTCCTAAATAATTCTTGCATGTTCTCCGTTGTTGTTTATTGCTTTGGCCAAGTAGTAGGTAGTGACTCCAAGAGGGAACGTTATGCTCGATTGTGGGTTCATGCCCCCTGATGACACGCTTGAGTGACAGAAACATGAGTCTAGGGGATGTGTTGTTGCCACAAGGGGGAAAACAACGGTGCTTGTAACCGCAGTTGCAAGGATTGTTTACTTTACGCAAGGTGTTTTTTAATGCAGTTTTCTGTTGCTTTGGTTTTACACTTTGGGTGGGGCTCGCAACTTAATACCAGCGAGATGTTCTGGATAGATATCTCAAGATGAATGATTAGTCGTAGATGCAGTTGGCTTTTGGTCTACTTATTTTGGCGTACCGCCCATGCTTTTGAGCCTCGTCCTTTCTTTGTAGCATAGTTAGTATTGAGGTGTGTTTTTAATCATGTCAATTGCCCAGCTGTAATTTGTTTACCTCGCATAGCAGTTTTATCGTCTTTTGGGAGAGAGACATCACAAGTGAACATCACGGGACCCCGTTCCATATTCTCATCACTGTTTACACGCTCTTTTATGTTCCTGCTTTTACTTTCTAGTTGCTATCACCATTATCATTATTATCTGTTGCGTTGATCTTTTGTGAACAGCAAGGCCGGAGAGATTGACAACCTCTCTGTACCCGTTGGGAAGCAAAGTTATTTGTGTTGTGTGCAGTTCCACGTCAGTTGCGCCGTTGACACCTACTTATCATCTCCGGAGTCCTACTTGTCGTGGATATAATCCTGAAAATAGAGAGAGGGTTATGAAAGGAGCTAAATGAATCTGTACGTAGAGTGGTTGACGCAGGGGAGATTATACAGGTTAGGCCTCTCCTTAGAGATAAAAACCTTAATCCTGTCCCAGGCTGACTGGGGTGTTCTTGCTCAAGGTTTGAGGAAAAGGTATTGCGCGTGCCCGTACTGGATGAGGGGGGAGGTTTATATAGAGTGCGCCTTTGTCCCTTCAATGCCTCAGTTTAATGGGTCTTAATTACAGGGTTAAATGCGTACTAAATAGAGGAAATGGTCTACTCATTACTGCTAATAATGGAGGAGGAACGCCCGCGGTCTTGAATGCTTCCCGACCGTTGCATTCCTATCTTCCGAGTAATGAACAGCTCGCTGGTCCTCTTCTTCGAGTAATGAAATACTCGGATCATGTTTGCTCTCCGAGTGACTAACTACTCGGAGGTGGTTTCTATCTTCCGAGTAGCGTGTTACTCGGAGACACTGTGAATTGAGCTTCTGAGATTGATAAAGCTCTATACTCTTTAACGATCTTATTTATTTTGTTGGGTGTGTTGGAAACCAAAGACCTTGGGGGTACCCCTTGGTTTCCACTACCTAAGGGTATACCTTTGGTGTGACCACGACAGTAGCCCCCAAGCGCTTTCGGGTGCTCGCGATTGAGGTAGCTGACATTTGTCAGATTTCATGAGGAATGTGAAGATTAAACTCAATAAGAGGCCCAAAAGGGCTTTATTGATATTTGAACTTTTCCCTCGAGCGTGGTTTGGGACGATTAAAGGAAAAATCTGGCGACACTCAAACGTCTCTCGGAAGAGGTGGACTGAGGCCTCGAAAGGCGTGTCTTGGAGTAAAAGGGCTTAAACTCCATATAAACCATATTTTTAAAGTTCAATATCCAAAAGCATCGTAACGAGCCTTACGTCATCCCACATGGGATATGATTCTTTACCCCCTGCATCGGGTCATACTAGTGGCCTGACATTCTTCGTCAGAGACGGACCATTAGCGAATTAACTACTCGTACTTTTACTTGAGCAATTGGTAAGTGCAAGATTTTCCGTTTGCAGTGAGCTTCAGGAACATAGTTCCTTCATGGTTATCTTACTTATCTTCGAGCCCCCCCCCCTATCGTTGTTCCAAGTGACAGCATACTCGGTCGTCTTGGGAGATCAATAATTTCTTCCGAGTGATGACTTACTCGGAGAGGTTTGCCAATCGATGTTGTATTTGGTCTTGAAATGTTGACAGAAATTCTTCTGAATAAGTCATTTCTTGACGCAGCGTTATGTGCCTTCCAAGTATTCAGAACGATCTCGGGCTTCGAATCGAAACCTGATTCAGTTTTAAATGAAAAAGGATCTTGTCTTGTCAGAGAATCCTCTCGTCAAGGTAAGTGGACACGATGTCGGTCATGTCTCCTCGATTCCTGCGGCAGTCTTTTAGGATAATTATTAACCGCCCTTATGCGGAAGTGGGAGAGATTATGGGGAAATGGAACGGATTATGGGGGAGGCAACCGGCACGCCCGTAATGGGATGCGGATCTGACGCGTGGAGGTTGCCATCCTAAGATATAAAAGCTCCCCCCCCCCCCGCGGCTTAAATTAGATCTGGGTGTTCTTCCTGTGACGCCTCCGCTCTCGTTCTTCCTCTCTCTCTCGTGTTCTTGCTTCCACCGCCGGGGAGTTCTTCCTGTTCCTCGTCGGTCGCTCGCGCTCCATCCTGGGAGTTCGTCACTCGCGCTGCCCCTCCGCCGCCGCCGAGACCATGTCTGCGGGGGAATGGCTCACGTCGATCGTGACAGAGGACATGCTGCTGGGGTACCAGGATGCTGGCCTGGTTCCTTGCGAGGGCTGTCGTCTTCCCGCTCCTGGAGAAGACGAGCCTCTTCCGCGGGACGGTGAGCGAGTCATACTCCTTTCGCACGTACATCGTGGGTTTTCTCTTCCTCTGCACCCCTTCTTCTTGGATTTCTTGGCTTTTACGGGCTCCCAACTTCATCACATCATACCCAACGCCATTACCCTCCTTTCTAGCTTTTTCACCCTTTGTGAAGGTTATTTAGGTATAGAGCCCCACTGGCATCTTTTTCGGTCCGTTTACACCATTAAGCCTAAAAAAGCTTAGAAATCCGGTGAGGGCGGAGGTGTGGAGTTCAACCACCTTTGTGGCGGTTTGTTTCTTACCCGAAAACAAGGGGTTCAGTATTTTACTTCCAGCTTGTTGGATTCTATGAAGAATTGGAAAAATAGTTGGTTTTACTGCAAGGTGGCGGAGGAGCCTGGGGTGCGCACGTTGCCCCCTTACTCGGACGTGAGACTAACTTCTTCTCAGGGTTGGAATCCCCGACTCACCGACGCAGAGAAGGAGCAGGTGCTCCCCCTGATGCGTGAGATCATAAAGTTGAAGAGGAATGTCTTGGATTCCATGGACCTGATTGCCACATACGTGATTCGGAAGATCCAGCATCTCCAAGCTAGGGCTCGGGGGATGTGGACGTACTCCGGGCTGCAGGATGACACCCGATACAGCAACACCGAGATGCCCTTTGATGAATTTGAGCTCCAGATGAAGATAATTACTAGCGTGAGCCAGGGTCTGCAGCCGACGGGCCGAGTAAAGCCTTTTAGCAGCGAGAACCCTCCGACTTTGGTATGCCGTCTTGTTTCATATGTGCCCTGGGATGCATTTTGCCTTCTTGTTTCCAACTCAGGCCCTTTGTTTCTTTGTTAGGATTTCTCCCAGTTCCATTCTCCCATTCCTCTGGCCTTGCAACATGCCACCGAGGAAGATGAAGAAAGTACAGCTGGCGCGGGGATCGGAGTTGAAGCTGGGGAGGAGCTAGAGTCCGAGGCAGCTCGTGTTCAGGTGACATCCGAGAAGCGCTCGAAGAATAACCAGGACCGCGAGTCAGCGCGGGAGGGCCTTACTCGGACTTTCAAGAGGGCTCACCCTCCGAGTGGTGAAGAAGGCGGCGGTAAATTTCCGTCCCTGGGCTCTAGTTCTGGGAAAGTTGCTCCGATGAAGAAGAAGAAGAATCTTGTCACGCTTAGTGGCAGAGAGGCCAACCCCTCGCGGGATGTTACTGTTGAGAAGGCCAAGGGGGCTGGAGCTAGTCTAGTCAAAGTTGCTCCCCCGAGGCATGCCTTGAAAACCGTTCACAAGTAAACTTGCTAGTTCTCTTTGACTAGGCACATCATTGCTTTTTCAGTCTTTTTTAACTATTCCAGTTTGCAGTGTTCGTCCGAGTGGTTCTGAGTCACTGCCCAGGCTTGAGGATTCGGGTGCCAAAGCTTTTGAGGATGTCTGCACCTGCCGAGTGACTGACTTTTCTGTTATGGATGCCATCCCAGAATATGCTGCGGCTGTTTGTGAGAATTCTTGATCACATCTGTTGTTGCTTTTGCTACTACGACCTTCTGTTTTTGACTATCTATTGTGTTTTCCACAGATATGGACGTTGATTCCTCTGCAGGTCCAACTCAGATCGTGACTGAGCCGGCCGCCACTGGGGTCGCTCTTCCTGAGGTGATTATCTTTGGGGGAGAGGTATCACCTGGGGCTAGTCACCCTGCTGCCGGTGGCTTGCCTGCCCCTTCTGTTGTGCCTGAGGCTCCCGTTGAGAAGGTTGTTAAGGAAACTTCTTCCATCCCAGCTACTTCTCAAGGGGATGAGCCTGCTGCTTCAGCGTCGATTCTAGTTAGTACCCCAATTGAGAGTGACGTCATTGGTGGCCTGAAGGAGTCCTTGGTGAAGGCAACTCAGTTTGAACTGCGCCTGCGCGAGCTAGCTTCCGAGGCCGAGCTGGTGAAGTCCAACATGCACGTAACTACTTATGTAAGTTTTCTTCCCAGTGGGTGTCCGAGTAACTTTCTGGCCTAATTGTTGTTACTCTGAAGGTTTGAAACTTCCGCTGAGGACACTTCTTAGTGTACCCAGTGGGTGTAGCCCCCAAGGCTCCGAGTAACTTCTTGAAGTTATTCGGAGTCTTTTGATAGGAGTTATGATTTGGATGAACTTCCAGTGGGAGCACTTATTAGTGCACCCACTGGGTGTATCCCCCAAGGCTCCGAGTAACTGCTTTAAGTTATTCGGAGTCTGTTGATAGGAGGTTATTGTATTTAACATGGTATTTCTTCCCCTTCGTAGGAGGCTTGCAAGCTTGGTTTGGCCTTTGTGAAGTTACAAGAGGAGAACGCAACTGCGAAAAAGGCGTACGAAGCGTTACTTGAAGAGCATAACAAGCTGAAAAAACAGCATGCTGAGGACAATGGTGAGTAATCTCGATGTAGACTTCGTTTGTGCCCTTGCTTTGGTATCCTTCTTCGTCCTTTTGGTCCGCTTAATATATCCTGTTTTGGTTTGCTGTTGCAGAAGCGGCCAAGAAAGCTTTTGACACAAAGGTCAAGGAGAACGATGATTTTGTTGCGAAGATGAAGAAGGAAATAGATCAAGTCGAGAAGCGTGCCAAGGAGAAGACGGCTTTAGAGTCAAACTTGAATTGGTACAAGAAGGCGGTGAAAGAGAACGAGAGCAGCATCGCAAAGCTTGAGTCCGACTTGGAGAAGTTGTCCGAGCTACGCACCAAGGAGGAAGAACATCACAAGGCCGAGATGGAGACAACTCTGAAAGCAGTGAGAGCGGCTGAAGAATATTGCGCTGGGAGTTTTGTTGTCTTCAGCGAGACTTTGTCTGGTGAGCTGTGCGATGTTTTTCTTGAGAATTCTTGGTATCATGCAATCCTGTTGTATGCTAATCTTTGTGTTGGTGCAGCATATGGTACCGACCCCGAAACCGAGCAAGCCCGAATGGCAGAGTTTGCTGAGATGATGAAGAGGGACAACTACACGCTAGTGACCACAGAGTTCGCTTTGGCTCCAGGGCTGCTGACCATGAGGTGCGCGAAAGCGAAGAGATTTGCCGAAGAGGTCATGGGTGCTACCCTTGCCCTGAGGAGCAGGCTATCCCCTGGCGAGGGAAGTAGAGTAAAGCTTGATACCGTCGTGCCCATCTTGAAAGAAGCTCCTCGGCAGTTGGCATGCTGGAAGCGGTCTGCGGCGCGGAGTGGGGCAAACTAAGCGTTGGCCCTAACTAAAGCACACTTTTCGGAGCGGGTCCATAATCTTGAGAGGGTTGGTGGTGGTGATCCTAAAGAGGGTCCAAGCTGCACCACCTTCCTTTCATGATATGCCGAGACTGCCAGTCGGATTGCATTGATGCCTGACTTGTACTTCTTCGTGGAGTCAACTGGTGTAGCAAGCGAGTCGGATGAAGCTGGCGAGGAATGAGAGAGCTCAATTGGTGTGGAGCGTCGCAAAAAAAATCTTTTAAATTTGCCTCGGGATGCCGAGTGGATCTGTAATGAATTTCGTCGTTGATGTTGTGCCCTGGGCACTAGACATGCTTTTGCTTAAGCTTATTTATGTGTGCTTCTGAAATGTTCATATTGTTGTAGGTACTTAGAAAAGAAATTTCTAAGTTCTGAGGAAAATTTTCTAAGTTCTCGTCCGAGCTGGGCTCATCTCGGATGAAAACCTGATTTTAAAACATTAAGCAGCTCCCAAGTCTTCTAGGACTTGGTGAGTACTTAGAAAAAAATTCTAAGTTCTCGTCCGAGATGCACACAACTCGGATGCAAACCTGATTTTAAAACATTAAGCAGTCCCCAAGTTTGCTGAGACTTGGTGGGTACTTAGAAAGATTTTCTAAGTTCTCGTCCGAGCTGCACACAGCTCGGATGAAAACATGATTTTAAAACATTAAGCAGCCCCCAAGTTTGCTGAGACTTGGTGGGTATTTAGAAAGATTTTCCAAGTTATCGTTCGAGCTGCGCACAGCTCGGATGAAAACCTGCTTTTTTAAAACATTAAGAAACCCCCAAGTTTTCTGAGACTTGGTGAGTACTTAGAAAAAATTTCTAAGTTCTCGTCCAAGCTGCACACTGATCGGATAAAAACCTAATTTTAAAACATTAAGCAGCCCCCTAGTTTTTTGAGACTTGGTGAGTACTTAGAAAAAATTTCTAAGTTCTCGTCCGAGCTTGGAACAGCTAGGATGAAAACCCGATTTTTAAAACATTAAGCAGCCCCCAAGTTTTCTGAGACTTCGTGAGTACTTAGAGAATTTTCCTAAGTTCTCGTCCGAGCTGCGCGCAGCTCTGATGAAAACCCAATTTTTAAAACATTAAGCAGCCCCATGTTTTCTGAGACTTGGTGAGTACTTAGAGAATTTTCCTAAGTTCTCGTCCGAGATGCGCGCCGCTCGGATGAAAACCTGATCTTAAAACATAAAGCAGCCCCCAAGTTTTCTGAGACTTGGTGAGTACTTAGAAAAAAATTCTAAGTTCTCGTCCGAGCTGCGCGCAGCTTGGATGAAAACCTGATTTTAAAACATTAAGCAACCCCCAAGTTTTCTGAGACTTGGTGAGTACTTAAAAAAAATTCTAAGTTCTCGTCCAAGCTGTGCACAGCTCGGATGAAAACCTGATTTTAAAACATTAAGCAGCCCCCAAGTTTTTCGAGACTTGGTGAGTACTTAGAATTTTTTTCTAAGTTCTCGTCCGAGCTGCGCACAACTCGGATGAAAACCTGATTTTAAAACATTAAACAACCCCCAAATTTTCTGAGACTTTGTGAGTACTTAGAAAATTTTTCTAAGTTCTCATCAGATCTGCGCACAGCTCGGATGAAAACCTGATTTTAAGTAGTGGTTGAAAAATATAGAGTTTGGACAGGACGCGCTATTATTCCAAACAAAATCTTATTCAGGTCTTACAATTGCACTCATGCATAGAAACGACGCAACAACTGGGCGTTCCATGCGTGAGGCTCCTCTATATTATTAGTTACATCATACAAACGATATGCTCCATTGCGCAGTACCCTGGAGATGACATAAGGCCCTTCCCATGAGGGAGCTAATTTGTGATCTGAGGTCTGCTTGATACGCAACACCATGTCGCCTTCTTGGAATGAGAGAGCTCGGACATGTCGGTCATGGTATCGGCACAGGTTTTGTTGATAGAATGCTGATCGGGTAAGAGCTAAATTTCTTTCTTCCTCCAGGAGATCAACACCATCTTGTCTAGCAGCTTCGGCTTCAGCTTCGGTGTACTGGCTTACTCGGGGGGCGTTGTGTTTGAGGTCACTCGGAAGAACTGCTTCTGATCCATACATGAGGAAAAAAGGGGTTGACCGAGTGGAGCGATTGGGTGTTGTCCTTAGTCCCCATAGGACCGAGGGAAGCTCATCAACCCAGGTGCCTGCCGCTTCTTTCAATTCCCTAAGGAGACGGTGTTTGATTCCTTTGAGTATTAACCCATTTGCTCTTTCGACTTGGCCGTTAGATTGGGGGTGTGCTACTGAGGCAAAATTGACATGGATGCCCTTGATCCAACAAAATTTCTTGAATTCAGCCGAATTGAAATTTGACCCATTGTCTGTGATGATGTCATGTGGCATGCAGAAACGGTGTATGATGCCTTGTATAAAGCTAACTGTGGTGGCTGAGTCGAGGGTTTTGATGGGTTTTGCCTCTATCCATTTGGTGAACTTGTCTACTTCGACTAAGATGTGGGTGAAACTATATTTGCCTGTTCTCAGTGGTCCAATCATATCAAGCCCCCATACTGTAAATGGCCAGGCTAGGGGGATTGTCTTCAACTTGGAAGCTAGTTTGTGTGGTTGATTGGCATAAAATTGACATCATTCGCAATGGTCCACAATATACCGAGCATCGCTGAGGGCCTGAGGCCAGAAGAAACCAGCTCAGAAAGCCTTGGCCACTAGTGTCCGACTTGAGGCGTGGTGGCCACAGTCGCCCGCATGGATGTCTTGCAGGATACAACGGCCCTCGTCCTTGGAAATGCATCGCTGGGGCAGCTGAGTGATGTTGTTTCTGTACAACTCTCCATTGATCACCGAGTAGGATTTAGATTTGCGGACAATCTGTTTAGCCTCTATCTCATCATATGGAAATTCTTGCTTTTGCAAATAAGCTAAGATTGGGAGTGTCCATTCGGGAGGAATGACCTCCACATCAAAAACCATGTCAACTACTGCAGTTATGTCCTCCTTGTTGGGTATGTTTTTGTCAGGCATCATTTCTGGATCTGCCTCCGAGAAAGGATCTTCATTAACTGTTCGAGAGTGCAAGTGTTCCAAATAAATTCCAGGTGGGATCTTACTCCGAGTAGAGCCCAACGTGGCCAAGTCATCTGCTGCTTGATTCTTAATCCTTGGGATATGATGGAGCGCTAGCCCATCAAGTTTTTTCTCCAATTTTCTCACTGCTACACAATAGGTTGTCATAGCTGGACTCCGAATGTCACATTCCTTCATTACTTGATTTATCACCAAGTCTGAATCTCCGAATACCATCAGCCTCCTGATTCCGAGTGAAATAACCATTCTCAGACAATACAAAAGGGCTTCATACTCGGCTTCATTGTTTTTCGCTGGGAAATATATTTGGAGAACATCTCTCATCTCATCTTTCATTGGTGAAACTAGTACCACTCCTGCTCCTGCTCCATTCAGCATCTTGGATCCATCAAAAAACATTGTCCAATGCTCAGATGTTGGTTGTGGAGGGTTTTGGACTTCAATCCACTCGGCCAAGAAATCCACCAATGCTTGCGACTTGATTGCTTTTTTGGGCTGGTAATGGAGGTCATAGGGTAACAAATCCAAACTCCATTTTGTGATTCTTCATGTTGAATATCTGTTGTTCATGATCTCTGCAAGAGGAGCTTCTGATACTACTTTGATGGAATGGTCTTGAAAGTAGTGTGGAAGCTTCTGTCATGCTAAGTAAATTCCCATTGCCAACTTCTGGTAGTGAGGATATCTTTCCTTGGATGGTGTGAGGACCTCGGAGATGAAGTACACATGTCTTTTTAATTTTTGTGCTTTCCCCTCTTTTTCTCTTTCCACCACTATAGCAACACTGACAACTTGGCTTGTGGCTGCAATATACAATAAGAATGGTTCTTTTTCTTGAGGTGCTGCAAGGACTGGCCGAGTTGATATTTGCTTCTTGAGTTCTTCAAAGGCCACTTGAGCTTCTTCAGTCCAAACAAAATTTTGCAATTTTTTCATCAGCTGGTAGAAAGGTAGGGCTTTCTCGCCAAGTCTGGCAATGAATCAGCTGAGTGCTGCAAGGCAGCCTGTTAACTTTTGGACATCTCGAAGCTGCTGCGGTGGCTTCATGTTCTGGATTGTTGCGCTTTTTCTGGGTTAGCTTCTATCCCACGCTCGGAGACCATGAATCCGAGTAACTTCCCGGCTGGTACACCGAAGACGCACTTCTCGGAGTTAAGCTTGATACTGTAGGCTCGGAGGCCCTAAAAAGTTTCAGCTAAGTCAGCCAGCAAACTTCTTCCTTTAGCCGACTTGATCGCGATATCATCCACATAAACCTCAACATTTCTGCCAATTTGCCAAATCAAGCAGTTCTGCATCATACGCTGCTATGTGGCTCCTGCATTTTTAAGCCCAAATGGCATCGTGGTGTAGCAGAAACATCCAAATGGGGTTATGAATGTTGTTTTAAGTTCATCTCGTTCATATAATCGGATTTGATGATAACCCGAGTACGCATCGAGGAAACATAATCTCTCGCAACCCGATGTGGAATCCAAAATCTGGGTCAGTGCGAGGAAGAGGGAAATGGTCTTTTGGACAAACTTTATTGATGTGACGGAAATTAACACAAGTTCTCCAAGTTTTATGTTTCTTCGGAACCATTACAGGATTTACTAACCACTCGGAGTGGAAGATTTCCCTAATGAATCCGGTTGCTAACAATCTGGCTATTTCTTGTCCGATGGCCTTCCTTTTCTCGGAAGAGAAACTCCTAAGGGACTCTTTCACCGGTCTTACCTTCGGATCAACGTGTAATTTGTGCTCAGCCAACCCCCTTGGGATTCCAGGCATATCAGTAGGCTTCCATGCAAAGATATCCCAGTTCTCACGGAGGAAGTTGATGAGCTTGAGTTCCTATTTGGGATCCAAGTCGGTTGCAATGTTGGTGTACTTGTCTTTATCTGTGGGATGTATCTGCACCCTCTTGGTTTCTCCGGCTGACTCAAACGACGATGTTTTCTTTGGTTGTAGCAGCTCGGATGGATCAACAGCTTTCTGGTAATCGGCCAGTTCAACCTCAGCCATTTGCTGGTCGGCTATTAGGATCCCTTCTGCAACATTTCTTCAGCTTGCTTGTAATCTCCCGAGATGGTAATCACGCCGTGAGGGCTGGGAATCTTCAGTTTCAGATAGATGTAGCATGGAATGGACATGAACTTTTCATAGGCTGGTCTTCCGAGTAGAGCATGATAAGCACTCGTAAAATCCACCACCTCAAAGGTGATCTTTTCTTTCCGGAAATTACTCGGAGTACCAACACCCACATTGAGGGAGATCATTCCGAGTGAGTGTGCCTTTTTTCCCGGGATGATTCCATGAAATTCCAGATAGCTTTTGCGAAGTTTGGACATTGGAATGTTCATACTTTTCAGAGTGTTGGCATATAAAATGTTTATTCCGCTGCCTCCATCCATCAGGACATTTCTGAGTCTAAAGTTTCCATTCCCTGTTTCCATCAGAGGATCAACAATCAGAGCATGCCTTCCAGTGTGAGGGATATGGGGAGGGTGATCCGACTGGTCAAAGGTGATCGGAGTGTCAGCCCACTTCATGTAACTCGGAGTTGATGGAGCTTCCGAGTTGACTTCTCTGAACCTTATCTCTTCAACTCTCTTCGACTCCCGGCCTGCAAAGATGACTAGCACGCCGTCTTCTCTTGGGAAGCCTTCGATGTCCAGATCTGGGCTTGCTGCCTTCTTTTTGCCAGTTTCCTTGTCTTGCTGAGGTCCCGTCTTCGCATTCTGGGCTGCTCTTCTGTTCAGACGACACTGCCAAGCTGTATGTTTTGGAAGAACCAACTTTCCCTCAGCATCTCGGGTGGTGTGAAGAGGACAGGGCTGATCCAGAACCTCATCGTCGTTTGACGGCTTTTTCTGACGTGGCTGCCACTCCTTTCGCGCCTGACCTTTGCCATGAATTCCTAAGGCATTTGCTGCCACGACCAACTCTGCATCCGTTGGGGCATCTTCTGCTTTCCGCTTGTTGTTGCCTCTAGTCTTCTGCTTCTGGTTGGGCGCCGAGCTGTTGCCTCCTCGGTGCTGCTGGGTTTTCTGGCGAATCTCCTCTTTGCCATTGGCATACTTATTTGCTATCTCCATCAGCCTTCCGAGTGAGGTAACATGGGGTGATCTTTCCAGCTTGAGACTCAACTCTCTGTACTTGACTCCTTGCTTGAAGGCATGTATGGCTTGGAACTCGGAGACCCCCTCCACCGAGTTGTGAAGCGTGATCCATCTCTGAATATAATCCCGAGTAGATTCAGTATTTCATTGCACACACAGCTGTAGCTCGGTCAGCCCTCCAGACCTCTTGTAAGTCCCTTCAAAGGTCTTGACAAAAACCCTCTCAAGGTCTTCCCAAATCCAAATTCTACTGGGGGAGCTGATTTAACCATGTCCGAGCTGAGCCTTCTAGCATCAAGGGCAGATGCATCATGGCTATCTCATCTCCTCCCCCTCCAATTTGCATGGCTATTCTGTAATCGTCTAACCATGTCTGGGGTTTGGCATCGCCTCGGTACTTATCTACTCCTTGAGCTATCCTGAAGTGAGGAGGAATAGGGGTAGACCGAATTCCCTCGCTAAAGCAAACTGGCCTGTAGCCATTGAGGGGCGAACCTGATCCTGTCGATAGGACCTAGCACGATCAACTCGGCTTTGCACCAGATGGCTTCGGGCGTCATCTTCACCATCAGCATATCGGTTGCCTCCGTGCTGATGGACATCTTCTCTCCGAGGAGCGCCTCGACCAGACCGGTGAACCTCATAGTTTTCTGGTCTTCGGTACTCTGCATGCCGATACTGATCTTGGCGGTAATCTCCTCGAGGATCATCTCTGCGCCGGGGGGAGTTGTTCCTATTTTTCCGTGCCTCACCATAAGGCGTATATACTGACTGCGATGTTCCTGTGGGAGGAACCTGGGAGTGAATCCTCTGCTGTGATTGACTGAATGCAGCGTTTTGATCTACTACGGCTTGGAACAAGAACGCCAAATGCTGAATTCCCTCCGCTACCGATCCACTGGGCTGCAGAGAGTTTGCAATCCGAGTTGCTGCTATGAGATTTTCTACTGGAGTTCCCATATCTCGTAAGGGTTCTCGTCCTTGCCCTTGCAGCTTCCGACTTGTTCTGCTTTGCTTGAGACGGGCGACTTTGCGAGCCTGACGCTCTAAGGTGCTTTCCAATTCGGCCAAACGCTCCCGCTTGGCCAGGTTGGTTAACCTAGCCGCCTCCAGGCCTCGTCCTTCCGGAGTACTTGTATCAATGGGAGTGTTCAGAAGACGCTTTGCCTCCTCTGCCTCCTCCCGTTCTTCCTGAGTAAGAGGCCGAGGTTGACGACTCGACTCTCCGAGTTCTAACCTTCGGAAGGAAGACACGCGCCGAGTTGGGACGGGCTGTTAGCTTCATCTCAGGCATGACCATCTCGAGCTGGTGACGGTTGAGGAGGTGGAGTTTCCGCCATGCACACTTCTGCAACTGCGATTGGAGCGCCGCTGCTGCTCTCCTTCTCTTCATCTGGCTCAGGGTCTGATACTGTCATGCCTTCTTCTTCAGCCGAGTTGAACAGATGCAAAAGATGCTGACGAGCCTTCTCTTGCGATCAATTCATCCAGGGCCCTCTGGGATGACTCCACCGAGTCGATGACTGCCACCTGCTGCACCTTGACTTATTTGTTGCGATGATGAGCGCGTGGACGACTCGAGCACTTCTTCTTATGGTGGACCGATAAGGGAGCTGGTGCTTGACGATGAGCCGATAGTTGGATGCGCAGAGCCCCCGATTCGTCAGCTCAGAAGTGGACGCTGCCTCTCGAAGGTAGCAGTTGCGCCTGGAGCGGTGAATCCGCCAACCAAGCGGAATCATCAGCCATGAAGGCTAACGATCTGAAACAAAACACCTCGTCGACGATGACCTTGGAGCCGCGAATCGAGGGGAGTCTGAAGAAAATACCATCTCTATGATTGCTGATCAACTCAGCCCCACGGTGGGCGCCAACTGTCGTGGATATAATCCTGACAATAGTGAGAGGGGTATGAAAGGATCTAAATGAATCTGTACGTAGAGTGGTTGACGCAGGGGAGATTATACAGGTTAGGCCTCTCCTTAAAGATAAAAACCATAATCCTGTCCCAGGCTGACTGGGGTGTTCTTTCTCAAGGTTTGAGGAAAAGGTATTGCGCGTGCCCGTACTGGATGAGGGGGGAGGCTTATATAGAGTGTGACTCTTCCCCTTCAATGCCTCAGTTTAATGGGTCTTAATTACAGGGTTAAATGTGTACTAAATACAGGAAACGGTCTACTCATTACTGCTAATAAAGGAGGAGGAACGCCCGCGGTCTTGAATGATTCCCGTCCGTTGCGTTCCTATCTTCCGAGTAATGAAAAACTCGCCGGTCCACTTCTCCGAGTAATGAACTACTCGGATCATGTTTGCTCTCCGAGTGACTAACTACTCGAAGGTGGTTTCTATATTCCGAGTAGCATGTTACTCAGAGACATTGTGAATTGAGATTCTGAGATTGATAAAGCTCTATACTCTTTAACGATCTTATTTATTTTGTTGGGTGTGTTGGAAACCAAAGACCTTGGGGGTACCCCATGGTTTCCACTGCCTAAGGGTATACCTTTGGTGTGACCACGACACTACTGGAGACAAACCTTGGTATCTTCACCGAGAGAAATTTTCCGCTATCCTACATCTCACCTTCCACTTGGGGTAACCAACAAGGAGAGAGTATCACACGTCATGAAGTTTAATTGGTAAAATGCAAAGATATTCATGGGACCCTGGCCAGCGCATCAACGATATAAATCCCAACGGGTAACCAACGCAGGATTAGATGAATTTCCTGCTTTGATTGCGTAGCCTATGATCTGCACAGGACTTTCCAATTCCACTTGGTTGTATTCTTATTTATTAGCGAAATATGTGAGTGTGCATTGCTAGCTCGTGTCTACACATATCTTCTCATATATGCATCTTATGAAGTTTATTTTCGTTTTCAACATATTTGTATTCCGGTTGATCACACAGAACATATAGATAAAACTCTTTTACGGTTGCACGCTCATCATCGATACGTTGTATCCACTTATTCATTTGAAACTCAATTAGATCACGAAATTCGTCTTCCATCCTACATGACAAATAAAAAATACTAAGTTCACATATCCGTACTTGCCAAATCCTACACGTTCTACTAACAATTGGAAAGGTGATTAACTTAAAACATTCACAAAATCCTAAACCTATTCTACTCGTCTCACTTTACAACAATGTTTTTGAGTCGACGAGTTGCTCGGGGGGACTAGTCGTGACTAGTCCAAACTCATGGTCGACGAGTCGACGTGAGTTAAGCAGTAGGGAGTAGGTACAATAACTAGCACTTGACCTATGAGGTTTTGCATATGTGTCAAAGCTTCTTTTGTATGTATCTTTGCAACATTCATGGCTGCCCACATTTCGGCCATAGATGGAGTCTCATCACCATCAGCGATCCACAAAGCTCTAAGAAGTGGAGGAGGGGAGGAGTAGACGAAAAGCAACATCAACCAGTGGAGGAGTAGACTGATAATAGCGAGGAAGTAATACTCACCCCTCGTTGGTTATCCCAAGTGGAAGGTTGAGATGTAGCGTAGCAGCTAGATTTCCATTGGCAAAGATACCAAGGTTTAGAGTCAGCCCAGTGTAACAGCCCAGATTTCACAAAAATTAAAATTTTGTTTTCGGTGTGAATTGTTTGATTGTCTAAATTGTTTGCGGTGTTTGCATCGCCGATTTATCAATCGGCGATTATTCCCCCCCCCCCTCTTATCTCGTACCGGACGGAGACCGACCCTTTCCACCCTGACACTCGACCTTTGCGACACCGGGTTTCACCCGATCACCGTCGCGAAAACCGCCCGAGACCAGCCGCAACCATCGGAACGAAAACCCCATTTAATAATTAAACAGGTTATTTTTTATAGCGTGCCGGAGATTGTTCTCGCAACGGTTCCAGCACGAGGTGAACGCCGCCGGCTCGACGCTCTGATCACGCAGTTCGAAGTTTTGCCCGAATCAAAGGTCCTGCGGACCCCCGGCGGTCAGAAACGTAAACACCGCACGCGTGCGAGAGAAACCGGGGATGTTTTTTCAAACTGCCAGCCACCTGGGCTATATAAATACCACCACTCCCCCACCCCTTTCTAGGGTTTCCCTAGCCAAAAAATTGCAGCCACCCCCTCCACTTTGCCCCAATCTGTCCCAAAATATCCCCATTTTCGTCCAAAACCTTAAAATCTGAGATTTTTCCCCCAACGGATCTGGACCGTTGGACCAGCCGATCCAATGGCCCAGATCGCGCCCTGGACTCCACCTCTCTCCTCTCTTTCACCTGCCGTCGGCTGCTTATTGGCTTCTCGCCCTTCGTTGGTTACCCCAAGTGAAGGTTTGAGATGCAGTGCAGCAGCAGTTTTTCCTCGGTGAAGATACCAAGGTTTGTCTCCAGTAGGACTCTAGAGATGATAAGTAGGTGTCAGCGGCGCAACTGACGCGGACCTGCACACAGACACAGATAACTTTGTTCCCAACGAAGTTCAGAGATGTTGTCAATCTCTCCGGTCTTGTTGTTCACAAATGATAAAACGCAAGGGATAATGATAGCAACTTGAAAGTAAATGCATAAAAGTAAATATAGCTTGGAATCAGTAATGAGGATATGGACCGGGATACAAGATGTTCACTAGTGATGTCTCTCTCCCAAAAGACGATAAAACTGCTATGCAAGGTAAACAAATTACAAAAGGGCAATTGACAGGATTATGAACGCACCGCAATGCTAACTATGCTACAAAAGAAAGGAAGAGGTTCAAAAGCACAGGCAGTACGCCAAGGTAAGTAGACCGAAATCCATCTGCATCTACTACTAATCATCCACCTTGAGATATCTATCCAGAACATCTCGCTGGTATTAAGTTGCGAGCCCCACCCAAAGTGTAAACCCAAAGCAACAGACAACTGCATTAAAAAGAACTCTGCGTAAAGTAAACAATCCTTGTAACCGCGGTTACAAGCACCGTTGTTTTCCCCCTTGTGGCAACAGCACATCCCTTAGACTCATGTTTCTGTCACTCAAGCGTGTCATCGGGGGGCATGAACCCACAATCTAGCACAACGTTCCCTCTTGGAGTCACTACCTACTACTTGGCCAAAGCAATAAACAGCAACGGAGAACATGCAAGAATTACTTAGGAACAAAAATATAAGAGATAAAAACCAAATGTATTACTCTATCACAATCTGAACATAATCTCATAATCCATCAGATCCCTCCAAACTCAGCATAGCAACAGCAGAAATATAACAAAGGTGCCTCGATCATGTAGGGCATCTCACGAGGTCTACACAATGAAGATCAAAGAGGGGACGGGAACATCACATAGCTACTGATCACGGACCCATGGTCCAAGGAAAACTACTCACGAGACATCCGGGGAGCATCCATGGTGGAGAGGAGACTCCCGGAGGTCAATCCTCCCTCCGGCAGGGTGCCGGGAAGAGGTCTTCTGGTGCTCCCGATCTTGGAAGCGCGGCGGCGTCGGAAAAGAGGCGAGTTTGCGGAATAGGGTTCCTCTTCTGGAGTTTTCCCGTGACGGAGAATAAATAGGCGAAGGGGGGCAGCCAGAGGTGGATCAGAGGCCCCAGGTGCCCCCCTGGCGCGGCCAGGGGTGGGGCCGCGCCGGGTGGCCGCCTGGGCCCCCCTGGCTTCCCTCTGGCCCCTCCCGGGCTCTTCTCGAAGCTTCCGTCGCGCTGATTTTTTATCTGAATTTCCCAAATTTTTCTGGCACTTTTTATGTGGGGGAAAACTGAAACAGAAAAACAGCAGAAAACAGGAACTGGCACTGGGGTGCACGTAGTTAATAGGTTAGTCCAAATATGATCAAAAGTGTATGAAAGTGTATCTAGATCATAGCAATATCACACAAAACATGCATGGAGCAAGCAGAAATTATAGATACGTTTTGGACGTATCAACATCCCCAAGCTTAATTCCTGCTCGTCCTCGAGTAGGTAAATGATAACAACATAATTTCTGTGGTGACGTGCTAGCAACCATAAAAGAACTTTGAAAAGTAAAGCAATCAAGGTTAGAGATTCAATTCAAGTCATAACATGCAAGAGTCTATATTAGCATTGAAACAAGTAACAAAAGAACAAAAGGTGCAAGAGCTCTCGCTGTCCGTGGCTCGAATGTCTCCAAATGGTGTTTGCGTGCAAGAAGGGGGATAGGGAATACGAGCAAAAAGGTATTTTTGTGTTGAGAACTCAATCTACTAAAGTTTCACACTTGGTCTTCTTTGGAATCTTATCTTGACTCGTCCCCAGACCACTAGCCAGGTACAAGTCAATTTGATCCACTCCTTTTCGATATTTCGAGCACTCATGCAATGGATGAGCATAAGCACGAGAGTTGACACTTAGGATGGCAAAGAGAGAAATATGGTGGAGGAGGAAGACAAAAAAGATGAGAAAGGCTCACATCAATGAGGACAATCATAGGCAAGAGATGCCAAATGATAGATATGATGTGAGGAGTAGGGATTGCCATGCAACGGATGCACAAACGAGCTAAGAAGCTCTCCAATGGAACTAGTGGGCGTGCATCTAAATTGCTCGCTCATGAAGACTTAGAGCTCTTTTGAGGAGGCTCATCCTTGGAATATGCAAGCCAAGTTCTATAGTGTGAAGGTCCCCACATAGCTATATGCATAAAGATCATCTCTATGGAGTACAAAGATATAAAGGGAGTACTAGTGTGGATGTCTCAAAAGGATAGTAGTGTTGCCCCTTTCTCTCTTTTTATTTCTTTTTCTCTTTTTCTATTTTTTTGTATTTTTTTGTGGCCTCAATGGCTCTTTCTATTTAACTCTCATTTGTCCTCTTTGGGATCTTTTAATGTGTCCACTTTGGGATCTTTTCCTCACTTAAGGGCAACACTCTATTTTACAAGAAGGTAAAGGAGATCTTTCACACTTTACAAGGTACTCAAAATCATAAAGAAGATGTAACTAACATGATGTATGCAATGTATGCCGCTGCCAGTGTAGCAGGAACATGTATGACATGAAGATTAAGTCATGAAGAGGTGGAAGTTGCATGGCAATGTAACTCGGAAAGGCTATGGAAATGCCTTGATAGGTAGGTATGGTGGCTGTTTTGAGGAAAGATATAACGAGGCTTATGATGACAGAGCGTATCATGCCAAGGGTTTGGATGTACCGGCGAAGGTGGACACCAACTCTCGGAGTGAGAAGAAGGCAATGCACGGCACGGGAAAGGCTAGCAAAATATGGGAAGGTGGAACTGTCAACTTTCAATACTTACATTAGTCCGAAGAACTCATGCACTTATTATCGGTAACTCTCAATCTAATAAGGAGGTTCACAAAGAGACAAGTACCCCGAGGAGGAGTGTATGGGGGTTTGGTTATCCTTGCGCATCCTCGACTCATGGTACGTGAGTGTACTCTAATATTCGACCCCTCAGAAGAGTAGTGATCCATCTAGTAGCTAGAGTGCTCAACTAGTTTTGTAGGTTTTGAAAATAAACACGGAATTCCCAAAATACGACACCTATCACTAATAGGCAAGAGCTCTTGACACCAAAAGTTCAAACATTACTCACATCAATACTTAAAAACCATTGCAAGCTACTACGAAAATTAAATAGCAACCTCAATTACCTACTTTCAAGACAAGAAAAACCTCAGTGCAACAACCAACTCTCTTTAACAAGATAAACATGAAAACTAAAAAGAGTTCCAGCAACAAACTAAACAAAAGCCAAGGCTCTTGCTAAAGACAAACTAAGACTAAAACTAAACAAGGCAGTAGCTATGAAAAGATAAAGAACACACAACAACAAAAAGATAGGCATGAATAATCCTATGATGTGTTCTAAATTTTGAAAGTGGAGCGTGTTTCTCTCCCACACAAAGTAAGAAAGGATCTAACTTGTTATGAATATCAAGCAAAGCTAAATAAAACTAAAAACAAAACCTAAGAGCGAGACGCTCCAAGCATAGCACATAACGCATGAAGTGATAAAAAATATAGTGAGACGAAGGACGAACTGATGATTGTTGATGGAGAAGGGGATGCACGGGGGCATCCTCAAGCTTAGACGCTTGAGTCTCCTTGAATATTTATTGGGGATGCATGGGGGCATCCCCAAGCTTGAGCGCTTGACACTCCTGGATCTTCTTTCATCATCTTCCATCGCACACTTGAAAACTCCCTTCATACATAACTCATCATAAGCTGATTAGAGAGGTTAGTACCCTTAATAAATAATTTTTTCTCCACTGGATATAAAGATAATCTTGAAGAGCTACTGTTTCTAAAGAGTTCCAAAAAGTTTTTGCAAAGAAAAAGCAAGCTTAAGGTTTGCAAAAGTAAGGAGAGACAAAACGTGGAAGAATCTGTGAAAAACAGAACAACAGATAGTAAAGAATTTTTTAGGGGAAATTCTGAAACTCAAATCAAAAAACTCAGAACATACGGAAGTTTCGCAATTGTATAGATCATACTGTGTAAAAATTACAGCTCAAAAAGATGAACTGGGATTTTTCTGGAATTTTTCCGGTCACGAGGACAGAATCTGTATTCTGGACAGCATGTCACAACTTTTACTTCCCTTGCGGTAAGAGTCTATAACTTGGCACAAAGCTGAAAAATATTGATACAATGATGTTGCTACAGAAGTAACAATCATCAAGACACAACAAAATCAAAAAGAAAAACCTAAATTCGTTGCGGGCTGCCTCCCGAAAGCGCTTCTTTAGAGCCATTAGCTAGGCTTAAAGATTATAAAAGATGCTCTCACAAGAGAATAAGAATTTGAAGCAAAAGGGAGCATCAATGTAACACCCTCAGTTGCTGTAACAGTAATCATCATCACTGTTGGTCATCACTGTTGAATTATCACTGTTTGATCTCCCTTCTAACTGATAAACTTTGTGATGCTCATGATCAACCTTGTTGTGGTTGATCAACACCCCATGCCCCATGTACTTGAGCCCTTGGGATCCAAACCCAAAGCCAAATGCACCTTACTCATCCAACAAACCAAACCCTAGTTGAAACTACCTTAAATGGAAAATAAAACAAAAGTGCTCAAATAAAGTTGTTCCAAAAATCATGGAACTATTTTTGTAAATTGCCTAAAATCATTACAATCATGTGGGAACAACTTTGGTAATTTTTGAAGTTACAGAAAATTCTAAACAATTCAAACAGTAGGTCAAAACCCTTACTTTGGGCACTTAATATTTAAAATAAATATCTAATGATTTTATTTTTCTGCAAAAACTTTTGTGGCACTGACATATAATGTTATACTAATATTGGGACACCTAACACATTTTACAAAAATGCAAAAGGCACTAAATTGAAATACAAACAAAAGGACAGTAAAAAAACCAGAAAAAATTGGAAAAACACTATAACTCGCCTGGGGCGAGGCCCACCCGGGCCCAGCCCCCTCCTCTCCTCTCTCTTCCCCACCAACTCCCCTTCCCCCCCCATGCCGCACGCGCCAGGCAGAGAGGCCACGGGCGCCATGGCCCCCTCCCCACCTGCTCCCCCTCCTCACCTGCCCCCCCCATGGAGATAAGGAGGACCCCGAGCCCCCTGCCCTCTCCACCTAAACCGCCAGATCTCGCCCACGCTTTCCCCCTCCTCCTGTTCGTCGCGCTCGTCGCCGCCCGAGCCACCATGGCTGCGGAATCGTGAGCTCGCGCGGCCACCGCGCCTCCCAGCCCTCGCCGCCTTGTCCGGACGCCTCCGTGGCCTCTCCCTCGCCTCCCTGTGCTGGTCGTCGTCGCCAGAGGCCACCACAGCCGGCCAATCGCCGCTGCTACCTCCGCCACGGCCGCCGCGGCCATCCCCGCGATTCGTCGCCCCCGGTCGACCCCGGCCCCGTACGAGCGCGCCACCGTCTACTCCAATGTGAGCTCCTCTTCGCTCCCCATTTTACCGCGGCTGTTTCCATGCTCGGTGTCGTCGTCCCGTGGAGCCGTGCTCCCGCCGCCGCCCGCCATGGTTGTGGGTGTACTCCCCAGCCCCTTGTCACACTCGGCGCGCCCTCTGGCTCCTTCGTGCGTGTGCCGTGGGCGGCCTCTTGGTCGCCGGCTTGCTCCGGCCGCGCCCTGGCCACGCCATGGCCACGGCCCCGCCCGGCTTCTGCCGCTGCTGCGCCATGGCCGTGAAGCGCGCTCGCCGCCCCTTGGCCAGTGGCCGCGCCCCTCCCGTGTGTACCCTGCCCGCCCGTGCTCGCAGGGCTGAGCCCTGCCCGCTCGCCGTTGCTCCTCTCGCCGGTGTGCCGCTGTGCTCGCCGCCGGCACGGGCTGGATTTAACGAGCGGGGTTAATCCCCTGTAAAGGCTAACCCCCCCCCCCCCCTCCATCTCTATGACACATGGGCCCCACTGTTAGTTTGATATAATTAAAAGAATAAATAGAATTGCAGTGTATGACATGTGGGCCCATTTGGATAATTAGATGTAAATTAAACATTTTTATTATCACTGCCTATGACATGTGGGACCCACTGGTCAGTAGGTCCCACTTGTCAGTGTTGACCAGTCAAAATCACTGTTCTGGATAATGTTTTGGATAATGTTTAATAAATAATAAAAGAAAATCTAGAAAATCATTTAAATTGATTTAAACTTTGAAATTCAATAACTTTTAAACCGTAACTCGGATTCAAAAACTTTATACATGAAAATTGATCAGAAAAATATAACGAATACGAATATGCTATCTGTATGTCTACCACACCCCTCTAACACAACGAACATCGAACATTCCCCCTCCGGACCGTCTGACCGATAAATTGTCCGGTACTGTTAGAGTGCCCGGATGAATTTATTCCGAACACGAAAGTTGTCCGGAATGGTTCAAATAGCACGGATACACCCCCCTTACGTTGTTCCGGTAACCACGACACCTCCGGCTTGATCCTTCCCCTTCGGACACCCTGTCCGATAATCACCCGGAGCCGGTAGTTCATCCTCAGGTGAATTTCCGTTCCGAGCAACGTGCATTACACTATGTTAGAACACCGTTAACATTTCATTTATCATGTCATGCATCTGTTTGTATATGCTTGTTGTGTATTTACTGTTTCTCCCCCCCTTTAAATCTCCGATAGACCCCGCTGCTGCCGTCGACTACACCGCTGTTGAGTACGACTACGTCGTCGACGACCCTACTACTACCGTCGAGCTTGCAGGCAAGCAGAGCCATTCTCTTCCCCAGATATCGCCTATCTTTCCGTACATTTCTTGCACTAGGCATTGTTACTGCTGCTGCTACGATTACAATCCTATGCAATTGCATAGCCTGATTTTGTCGCCCCTTGATGTGCCTTCCTTTATCCTATGCTGCCTATTATTATTATTATGCATTATTCAGCAGTGAGCCCTGCGCATTGTTAGCTAGGATTAGGTAGAGGGCCGTGATCACTCAGGGGAGTGAACGCGGGTACAAATATTATAACTGCACAGGTACGGTACAAAGCAGACACCGCCAAAGGCCCCTATCTGGGTTATGCCTAGTCACCTCAAGTGTGAGCTATCAAGGAGTAATCCTTGTACTCCACTCGAGGCTGACTTTGTCTTGCCGCCATAGGGTCCTGTAAACGGTTGTCCTTCAGGTAAGAAGTCGGGCGACCCAGCGGTGCCCGCGAGAGGTATTGCGACGGGACGACAGGGAGGGTACAACCAGTGTACCGGTGTGCTTGGCCCCTGTTCGTTGGCCGCGAGAGTTACCAACCCACGAAAGTCGAGCTCCTCCAGGAGCACACGCGAGACAAGGTAAGGAGACGGTTCACCTTGTTGGTAACCGCAGTGACTTGGTGGGACGACAGGGCAGGCACCGATGTACTGGTGGTCCTGGCTGCTGTCGTTGTCCGCGGGTCGGTTAAGTCGAGGCAACGATAACGGTTGTCACGCAGGTTAATTAAAATGCTAAATGGTTCAGTGAATGTCTTGAGTTGGCTATATGCCATGTACGCACTACCTACCCGTGGGAACTACGAGTTATGGGCTCCTCCGCTTCTTAGTGTCGTCCGAGGACTCTTCAGACGTCAGCAGTACCGCGGCCTGCGCTGGGAAGTGGTGTTGTCTTATTTGCTCGAGCGGTGTGTCTTATTTGGTTTTGCTTTAACTTCACCGGCCAGCCACGCACCGTGCAGGAGTACGTTTGGGTTGGGGTCCAAGGCCCGGCGTACTTAGGATTTAGACCGGCGGATGACCTCTTTGTTGAGTTTGAAAGATGGGCTATGAAGTGTCGGATAGCCTCGGTGGAGCATTCCCTAACAAGGTTCCCGCCACCCTGGAGATCCGTGTGTGTAGCGTAACACAAGTGCACCCCTGCAGGGAAGATTGATCTATCGATAGCCGTCTCCACGGTAACAGGACGCTTTATGCTGAAGCTGGATCCTACCACTAGAAACTATTATTAAACTGTATGGTTCCGGGTTCCCTTCCTCGCGGGGATGTCGAGGAGGTGAATTCGGAGGCATTGTTAATTATTACAACTTATTATTATTCAATGTTGCAGCAACTTCTGCTTCATTGTTACCTTACTACTTTATATCAATTGTTGGCTGATTCCTACCTCATGCTGCAAGACACCGTCGGAAGATGCTAGTCTTCGATAGGCCTAGCTTCTTACCCTTGCTCTGAACTTCTGACTTCAGTCCACTATATACAGCCTCTTCATTCCGTTGATATCATGCATAATGCTTAGTAGCGGACGTAAGACTCGCGGGTATACTAGATACTCACCTGCTTTATTTCCTTTACTGTTTTGCCTGATCGGCCGCTGCAGCCGATGTTGGAGCCCAGGAGCAGGAGTACCCCGGAGGCGCCTACTACGATGTCGAGTTCCCCGTTGACCAGGAGTAGTACTGTGGATCCCAGGCAGGAGGCCTCGCCTTTTCGTTCTGTATCTCTGATGTGATTTGTGCTAGCCTTCTTAAGGCAAAACTTGACTAACTATGTCTGTACTCAGATATTATGGTTTGTATGACTTATATATTCGGGTCCGCGTGACCCCCTCTATTGTAATATATTTGTTTATCCTTTTGTGTTTAGTGTTGTGCTGTGATATTATCATCGTGGCACCCTAATCTCAGTCGTGTACCCTGTGTGTATGATTACTGTACACGGTCTGATTTTGGGGGCGTCACAATCAAGAAGCAAATATGAAACACATTTGAGCCTAACCCACTTCCTATTCATAGGCATCTTGTAAGAAAATAAGTCAAAGAAGCACAAAGTGACATGCATAGAAAGGTGGAACAGGAACATCTTCAAAACTTTCAACATAAAGAGAGGAGTTTTAGTAATATGGAAGTTTCTACAACCAAACTTCCCTCTCTCAAAATAATTTTTAGTAGTATCATGAACAACATCAAGAATATAACTATCACATAAATCATGTTGTTCATGAACTGCAAGCACACGTGTATAGTTTTCAACACGGTCTTTAGGATTATAAGATAAATGCAACCCATCACATTGAGCCTTGATAAGAGAAAAGTTCTCCGGATTTGGAGATTTCAAAAGGATAATAGGACAATCAAGTGTGGGTGCAATAGCAACAATTTCATGCTTAACATAAGGAACTATAGCAAGTTCATCTTCGTAGGCATCATCCATAGTGGCATCATGGCCATCAACAAAGAAAGTATCAAAATCATCAGAAAGGGAAGTATCAAGTGAGTCCTCGGAACCATAAGATTCCTCTTCATAGAAATCATTAGCCTCTTCTTGGGAAGCAAACATTTTATTTTTAAAATCCTCAATATAAGAATTGGAAGTATAATTCTCGAAGCAATAATCAAGAACTGCAAAGTTTTCAGACTCGAAAATAATATCGTGATATTTTTCAATCAAAGAAGCAATCTCATATGCACCTTTAAAAGCAACAAACTCTTCAATATTTTCAACATCAAAGTAATCATAAACACCTTTAGCATAAGAAGATAAGATCTCATTTTCATTAAACTCACATTGGAAAAGGAGGTGTTTATGATCTATATTAGAACATCAAGTGAAATCATAAATGTGGCACAAAAGTTTAGCATGGCAATAAGAAACATGTATTTGATCCCATAAATCTTTCCCTTTCTGAGATAGGCGGTGCCGCGTATAATGAGCATGCTCATCCATTGATTTTCCCTCAACCAAGTCGGTCGGGTTTTTAGCGCGAGCACAAATTGATCGAAGACGATCCAAGTGAAACATGTCCATCCTACCATATTTGGGTGGTTCATCACCCATGGTGAGGATAGCATAAATAAGCAAAGCAAGACAAAGGCAAAAGGTAGGAACTATTTTTGTGGTTTTTCATAAAGGACACTGAGATAAAAACTGAAAGGTAAACTAACAAGACTAAAAAACAAAGGTAAAGGGTAGTGTGCAACTCCCCTATCTTAGCACTTGGAGTCCCCGGCAATGGCGCCAGAAATACTCTTTCTTATTGGCTTCTCGCCCTTCGTTGGTTACCCCAAGTGAAGGTTTGAGATGCAGTGCAGTAGCAGTTTTCCCTCGGTGAAGATAAAGGTTTGTCTCCAGTAGGACTCCAGAGAAGATAAGTAGGTGTCAGCGACGCAACTGACGCGGACCTGCACACAGACACAGATAACTTTGTTCCCAACGAAGTTCAGAGAGGTTGTCAATCTCTCCGGTCTTGTTGTTCACAAATGATAAAATGCAAGGGATAATGATAGCAACTTGAAAGTAAATACATAAAAGTAAATATAGCTTGGAATCAGTAATGAGGATATGGACCGGGATACGTGATGTTCACTAGTGATGTCTCTCTCCCAAAAGACGATAAAACTGCTATGCGAGGTAAACAAATTACAGAAGGGAAATTGACAGGATTATGAACGCACCGCAATGCTAACTATGCTACAAAAGAAAGGAAGAGGTTCAAAAGCACAGGCAGTACGCCAAGGTAAGTAGACCGAAATCCATCTGCATCTACTACTAATCATCCACCTTGAGATATCTATCCAGAACATCTCGCTGGTATTAAGTTGCGAGCCCCACCCAAAGTGTAAACCCAAAGCAACAGACAACTGCATTAAAAAGAACTCTGCGTAAAGTAAACAATCCTTGCAACCGCGGTTACAAGCACCGTTGTTTTCCCCCTTGTGGCAACAGCACATCCCCTATACTCATGTTTCTGTCACTCGAGCGTGTCATCGGGGGGCATGAACCCACAATCTAGCACAATGTTCCCTCTTGGAGTCACTACCTACACTTGGCCAAAGCAATAAACAACAACGGAGAACATGCAAGAATTACTTAGGAACAAAAATATAAGAGATAAAAACCAAATATATTACTCTATCACAATCTGAACATAATCTCATAATCCATCAAATCCCTCCAAACTCAACATAGCAACAGCAGAAATATTACAAAGGTGCCTCGATCATGTAGGGCAGCTCACGAGGCCTAAACAATGAAGATCAAAGAGGGGAGGAGAACATCACATAGCTACTGATCACGGACCCATGGTCAAAGGAAAACTACTCACGAGACATCCGGGGAGCATCCATGGTGGAGAGGAGACTCCCGGAGGTCAATCCTCCCTCCGGCAGGGTGCCGGGAAGAGGTCTTCTTGTGCTCCCGATCTTGGAAGCGCGGCGGCGGCGGAACAGAGGCGAGTTCCCGGAATAGGGTTCTGCTTCTGGAGTTTTCCCGTGACGGGGGATAAATAAGCGAAGGGGGGCAGCCAGAGGTGGACCAGGGGCCCCAGGCGCCCCCCTGGCGCGGCCAGGGGTGGGGCCGCGCCGGGTGGCCGCCTGGGCCCCCCCTGGCTCCCCTCTGGCCCCTCTCGGGCTCTTCTCGAAGCTTCCGTCACGCTGATTTTTTATCTGAATTTTCCCGAATTTTTCTCGCACTTTTTATATGGGGGAAAACTGAAATAGAAAAACAGCAGAAAACAGGAACTGGCACTGGGGTGCACTCAGTTAATAGGCTAGTCCAAATATGATCAAAAGTGTATGAAAGTGTATCTAGATCATAGAAATATCACACAAAACATGCATGGAGCAAGCAGAAATTATAGATACGTTTTGGACGTATCACCGGCCCGAGAGGAGATCGCCGTGCCGCCCATCTCCGACGGTCGCCGCCGTGCTCCGCCCCGGTGCGCTCCTGCCGCGGCCACCTCTTCTTTTCCTCCCTCCTCACCTTCCCTCTTGTCCCCTCCTCGCAGGAACCACGCCAGCCGCCTCCGGAAAGGTCAGCCACCGCGGCCACGCCATAGACGTGCGGGAGCTGGCCGCTTCCTCCACCTCGGACCTCGCCGGCTGCACCCGGCACCGCCTCATCCAGATAGCCCCGCGCCACCCCTTCCTGTCCTCTCCCCGCGCCGCCTCGGCACCTCGCCGGAGCTGGCCGGCCGCCGCCCTCCGCCGCGGGATCGGGAGGAACCCGATCCAGCGGTGCCTCCCACTGGCCGCCACCAGCCGGACCTCCCCAGCGTCGTGGGACTGCGAGGCCCACCAGTAACCCAGCAGGCGCCAGCGGCCCAGCGCCAGCCAGGACGATTTGGGCCGAGCCCATGGTGGGATCCCGAGTCCCTTTTTTTGTGTCTTTTTCTTTTTCCAAAAATTTGCGAAGTCCTATGAACTGCTTGATGTATTCAATTTTGCGAGTAGATTTTCGAGTGAACCGTAGCTCGGATGACGTTGCGCCCAAAAGGAAAATTGTTTAGAATTGTGTGTGCTTCAATCCATCTTTTGTGAGCATTTTGATTTGAGGCCATCTTGATGTTTTTAATCACTGTTGAAGTGGGCATCAGACTGTTAACTGATGTTACTTCCTGGTAAGTGTTGTTGTTATTATTTTATTGCAAGTTTGATTGGTGTTTGTGACACATCCATGAGGCCTATTGCATTGATTCTTGTTGCATACTGTTAAGCATCATGTGTACTTCAAACCTATGCAATCTTTTGTCATGTTTGACTGTTGTAGCGATATTATTTATTTCTTCAAAGTGGTGACCCTGATAACATGTGTTGTTGCTTATATAAAGTTGCTACTTTGCTGCCCTATATCTTTTTAACCGTGCATCCTTTTGAACGTTGCAATATGTTATTTTGATCTATGCCATGTCTACTTTCGTTATATGTATTGAATTGTCATGTTTAAATTTCTGGTCATAGTTATGTTTAGCTCCAAAGTTGCTATGCCACTGTTTTTGAAAGCCACCTCTGTTTTTCACTAAGTATGTAACTTTCCGATGCCATGTTGCATGCTTAATATCTTTTGATCTATGACTCCCATGACCTTGATTCTTGTTTGTACGTGATCACCATCATGTCTAGTTCATTCCCATATATTGCTATGTCATGTTGCTGCACATTTACATATAGTTTTTCTCCTGTTTATACAGCATGAAAATAACAGTTTCTGCCATGTTTTCCTGATTTTCACTAAGTCCTAGACCAGTAATGTTTTATTGCATTTTGCATGGGCTATAATTAATTGTTCACGATGCCTATTTGCATGATTCCCTTTTCCATGCCTTCCCTGCCATGTCTACTTTAGTTGCATATCATTTGTGAGCATGTTTGCATACATTATGAAGTTTATGCATTGCTCTAAAGTGTGCTTCCTGATGTTGGAAGATTGTGTTCAAAACTTGTTTTGCTTATATCTTTTTAACCGTAACTCCGTTTGGAGTGTGCCTTATAAGTAACTTGATTAGTTTTTCGTGTACTTTGTGTTTATGCCATTGTTTTATGTTGTTAACCAATCTAAAATATGGTTTAGGGCAGAACAGTACCAATTACTTTAATTATCGTGGGGTACTTAGTGATATGCCATGTTTAGGTTGTGCCTCACTTAAACTGACTAGCATAGATAGTTTGCCTTATGCTTCACCTCTTGTCATGTTTGTGTGCTATTCCATGCTTGAGTGATATTCCATGTTAACAACCTTTAATCATGTTGTGTAGCTAAACAACTTGAACCCTTCTAAATGTGCGGTATCGTCGTGTGTGACGAGTACTCCAGTTAACCTATTAGTAACCGCTCTCGACGATAGATGCGATGTCGTAGTGTGTTGTCTCATGTTGCCTTATTGTTGATGCTTTCTCGTGATTGCTTCGTAGTAATAGATGCTTGCTCGTCGATTGCCTTTTCCAGTGTTTCCTTCTTGTGTGCTTCCGCGTGTACTTCTCAGAGACGATGTGAGCTTGCGATCGTCTACACCTTCGGCTTCGTCTTCTCATCAGGTAAGGGGGAGCATATATCATGCTTATAACTTTCAGCTCCCTCGTGCCTAGGTGTAGGATAGAACGATTGCTTGATCCTACCACTTCATATTCATGCCTCTCAAATAAACCTAAACAGCCATGTCCTCCACATCCCAGCAAACCTTGTTAGGCTATGTTACTATTGCTCGCTGCTCCGCCACTGCTTAGTATGCATGCTAGGATGTTATCAATTGTTATCCTGTTACTCCTTGGATTGGGCTATCACTATATTATAATATTGTGGATGATGTGATTATTATAATGTTGACTATACTCGACGAAGGATGGAAGGTCTAGGCTATCCCGCCCCGATGCTTTGTTCCATTCGAGTCACCTAGGTCCCGAGTTCCGGGTATTGTGTCTCTTGACAAGCGTTCCTAACCGCGTGTGGGATTCTATGGGGTCCCCTCTTCTTACCTACCTAGCTTCAAACATTTCTAGTGGTGGCCCAAGCTAATCTACCATTTGAAACCCGCATGCATAACTGGTCTGCAGCCAGTGGATTTAAAAAAAATCGGGCCAGTGGGATGGTATATCATGTTGGTCCACTTCAGGAAGCTTGGGGTGCCTTCCCAGGCGAGGTTTATCCATCTCGACCTCATCCAGACGGTAGAGACTGATTCGAGAGCGCGACCGACTTTTGAGTTGGATGTCGACTCACCGGGGGGCACACGGATTTTTGTGTTGCTAGTTAGAGGGACCTGTCGTACCGGATCTCTCAAACAGCTCTTCAATGAGTGTCTTTAACGGGCCCGACTGAGAGAGATGGGCGTGCGTGCGGAGCCTTGTAATGGGCAGTTGGTACACCCCTGCAGGGTTAAATCTTTTCGAGAAGCCGTGTACATGGTTATGGACGACTTGAGACCTACTCCTTGTTCATAGAGAACAACAACTGGGATAATTTTAATATAACTTGATCAACGGGTGTGTGCCTTGACTGCTTCTTCTTCGTCGGGATGCGAAGAGGAGGACAATGAAAGGATAGGTGTTATGTTTGCGTAAGTAGTTGATAGCAAGACTTGTTGGAGGCGATTCCTCATCGAATGCTTGGTTCTCATTTTACTCAAAAATAGACCGTTAGCCACTCATATATTGCTAGTGCGTCTTCAACCTCACCACTACCCCATCTTACCCGTGAGAAGGTAGTTACAAGACTTTGATATATTCTCACCCCTTGATTTTCTTTTCCCTTTTATGTTTTGCCTGATCGGCCGCTGCAGTTGATTACTACCTCGACTCTTCTTCTAGACGCCTTCGCGGAGACTCGACAACGACTAGTTAGGCGGATCCCGGAGGAGATCCTGGACCCGTGTGGTTACGGGAATGGTGTGTTTTACCTTTGCCAATAGGCATTTAAATGTAGTTTGTACTCAGACATATATCTTCCTCTGTCGTATTGTATTTTGGTAGTTGTATGTCGATTGTATGAGATGTTGTATCCATGTAGCTGTAATGTTGTGATATCATGTTGGAAATCCAAGGCATATGGCTTTGTCATATGTCGCGGTGGGACCGATATGTGCTTCGTCCCCGGATCTGGATAGAAACATCTAGATCTGGAACATTACTGCATATCGGGCCTTACAACTTGGTATCAGAGCCTTACCGACCGTAGGATCCCTTCTCTGGCCGAAGTCGAGTCTAGACAAAAACTATTTTGTAGTTACTAAGTTAGCTATCGGAGAGTAGGAATCTTTTTACTACTTACCTTTGCTCTGGTCAGAACAAGTGCCGTAAGTGTTTAATTCTCGTCTTATCCCCTTCAAACTTTAGGATCTCGAAGTGTGGAGTATCGGAACCGTTACAATGCATTGCTTGCAGCGTATTGTCTCGATTCCGATCTCAGGTTTGGGAATTCCTGTAGTACCTTTAGCTTCTCCGATTTTGGATAACATCTTGGTCGTCCGTTGACCCCATTCCTCTTGCTTAGTATCCTAATGAGTTGAGTGAGAGTACTTCCCTTGATCTTCGTTTTGAATTGTCGTTCTTCCTCTTGATATCCCGATGGTTTCGTACTCCCACGTTACCGTCTCTCTGCGGAAAATTTATCTCGACGGAAGTTCGACGTCGACATGGAGCAGAGTCCCTTGTTGGTGGTGTTGAAGATTGTCGACTCTCTTTTCTCTCTCCCCACTCCCCAGGATCGTCCAGGATCTCGGGACGAGATCCCTTGTTGTTGGTGTTGTATTGTAACAGCCCGGATTTCACAAAAATTAAAATTTTGTTTTCCTTGTGAATTGTTTGATTGTCTGATTTGTTTGCGGTGTTTGCATCCCCGATTTATCAATCGGAGATTATTCCCCCCCCCCTCTTATATCGTACCGGACTGAGACAGACCCTTGCCACCCTGACACTTGACCTTTGCGACACCGAGTTTCACCCGATCACCGTCGCGAAAACGGCCCGAGACCAGCCGCAGCCATCGGAACGAAAACCCCATTTAATAATTAAATGGGTTATTTTTATAGTGTGCGAGAGATTGTTCTCGGAACGGTTCCAGCGCGAGGTGAACGCCGTCGGCTTGACACGGTCATTGCGCAGTTCGAAGTTTTACCCAAATCGGAGGTCCTGCGGACCCCCGGCGGTCAGAAACGTAAACACCGCACGCGTGCGATAGAAACCGGGGATGTTTTTGCAAACTGCCAGCCACCTGGGCTATATAAAGACCACCACTCCCCCACCCCTTTCTAGGGTTTACCTAGCCAAAAAATTGCAGCCACCCCCTCAACTTTGCACCAATATGTCCCAAAATATCCCCATTTTCGTCCAAAACCCTAAAATCTGAGATTTTTCCCCCAGCTGATCTGGACCATCGGATCGGCCGATCCAACGGCCCAGATCGCGCCCTGGCCTCCACCTCCCTCCTCTCTCTCACCTGCCGCCGCCCCGAGAGGAGATCGCCGCGCCGCCCATCTCCGACGGTCGCCGCCGTGCTCCGCCCCGGTGCGCTCCTGCCGCGACCACCTCTTCTTTTCCTCCCTCCTCACCTTCCCTCTTGTCCCCTCCTCGCAGGAACCACGACAGCCGCCGCCGGCAAGGGCAGCCGCCGCATCCACGCCATGGACGTGCGGGAACTCGCCGCCTCCTCCACCTCGGACCTCGCCGGCGACCGCCGCGGCACTGCCTCGTCCGGATCGCCCCGCGCCACCCATTCCTGTCCTCGCCCCGCGCCGCCTCTCCACCTCGCCGGAGCTGGCCGGCCGCCGCCCTCCGCCGCGGGATAGGGAGGAGCCCGATCCAGCGGTGCCTCCCACTAGCCGCCACCAGTCGGGCCTCCCTAGCGTCGTGGGTCCGCGAGGCCCACTTGCAACCCAGCAGGTGCCAGCGGCCCAGCGCCAGCCAGGCCGATTTGGGCCAAGCACATGGTGCGAGCCCGAGTCCCTTTTTTTGGTGTCTTTTTATTTTTCCAAATTTTTGCTAAGTCATGTGAATTGCTTGTTGTATTCAATTTTGCAAGTAGATTTGCAAGTGAACCGTAGCTCGGATGACGTTGCGCCCAAAAGGAAAATTGATTAGAATTGTGTGTAATTCAATCCATCTTTTGTGAGCATTTTGATTTGAGGCCATCTTGATGTTGTTAATCACTGTTGAAGTGGGCATCAGACTGTTGACTGTTGTTACTTCCTGATAAGTCTTGCTGTTATTATTTTATTGCAAGTTTGATTGGTGTTTGTGACACATCCATGAGGCCTATTGCATTGATTCTTGTTGCATACTGTTAAGCATCATGTCTACTTCAATCCTATGCAATCTTTTGTCATGTTTTACTGTTGTAGCGATATTATTTATTTCTTCAAAGTGGTGACCCTGATAACATGTGTTGTTGCTTATATAAAGTTGCTACTTTGCTACCCTATATCTTTTTAACCGTGCATCCTTTTGAGCGTTGCAATATGTTATTTTGATCTATGCCATGTCTACTTTCGTTATATGTATTGAATTGTCATGTTTAAATTTCTGGTCATAGTTATGTTTAGCTCCAAAGTTGCTATGCCACTGTTTTTGAAAGCCACCTCTGTTTTTCACTAAGTATGTAACTTTCCGATGCCATGTTGCATGCTTAATATCTTTTGATCTATGACTCCCATGACCTTGATTCTTGTTTGTACGTGATCACCATCATGTCTAGTTCATTCCCATATATTGCTATGTCATGTTGCTGCACATTTACATATAGTTTTTCTCCTGTTTATACAGCATGAAAATAACAGTTTCTGCCATGTTTTCCTGATTTTCACTAAGTCCTAGACCAGTAATGTTTTATTGCATTTTGCATGGGCTATAATTAATTGTTCACGATGCCTATTTGCATGATTCCCTTTTCCATGCCTTCCCTGCCATGTCTACTTTAGTTGCATATCATTTGTGAGCATGTTTGCATACATTATGAAGTTTATGCATTGCTCTAAAGTGTGCTTCCTGATGTTGGAAGATTGTGTTCAAAACTTGTTTTGCTTATATCTTTTTAACCGTAACTCCGTTTGGAGTGTGCCTTATAAGTAACTTGATTAGTTTTTCGTGTACTTTGTGTTTATGCCATTGTTTTCTGTTGTTAACCAATCTAAAATATGGTTTAGGGCAGAACAGTACCAATTACTTTAATTGTCGTGGGGTACTTAGTGATATGCCATGTTTAGGTTGTGCCTCACTTAAACTGACTAGCATAGATAGTTTGCCTTATGATTCACCTCTTGTCATGTTTGTGTGCTATTCCATGCTTGAGTGATATTCCATGTTAACAACATTTAATCATGTTGTGTAGCTAAACAACTTGAACCCTTCTAAATGTGCGGTATCGTCGTGTGTGACGAGTACTCCAGTTAACCTATTAGTAACCGCTCTCGACGATAGATGCGATGTCGTAGTGTGTTGAATCATGTTGCCTTATTGTTGATGCTTGCTCGTGATTGCTTCGTAGTAATAGATGCTTGCTCGTCGATTGCCTTTTCCAGTGTTTCCTTCTTGTGTGCTTCCGCGTGTACTTCTCAGAGACGATGTGAGCTTGCGATCGTCTACACCTTCGGCTTCGTCTTCTCATCAGGTAAGGGGGAGCATATATCATGCTTATAACTTTCAGCTCCCTCGTGCCTAGGTGTAGGATAGAACGATTGCTTGATCCTACCACTTCATATTCATGCCTCTCAAATAAACCTAAACAGCCATGTCCTCCACATCCCAGCAAACCTTGTTAGGCTATGTTACTATTGCTCGCTGCTCCGCCACTGCTTAGTATGCATGCTAGGATGTTATCAATTGTTATCCTGTTACTCCTTGGATTGGGCTATCACTATATTATAATATTGTGGATGATGTGATTATTATAATGTTGACTATACTCGACGAAGGATGGAAGGTCTAGGCTATCCCGCCCCGATGCTTTGTTCCATTCGAGTCACCTAGGTCCCGAGTTCCGGGTATTGTGTCTCTTGACAAGCGTTCCTAACCGCGTGTGGGATTCTATGGGGTCCCCTCTTCTTACCTACCTAGCTTCAAACATTTCTAGTGGTGGCCCAAGCTAATCTACCATTTGAAACCCGCATGCATAACTGGTCTGCAGCCAGTGGATTTAAAAAAAATCGGGCCAGTGGGATGGTATATCATGTTGGTCCACTTCAGGAAGCTTGGGGTGCCTTCCCGGGCGAGGTTTATCCATCTCGACCTCATCCAGACGGTAGAGACTGATTCGAGAGCGCGACCGACTTTTGAGTTGGATGTCGACTCACCGGGGGGCACACGGATTTTTGTGTTGCTAGTTAGAGGGACCTGTCGTACCGGATCTCTCAAACAACTCTTCAATGAGTGTCTTTAACGGGCCCGACTGAGAGAGATGGGCGTGCGTGCGGAGCCTTGTAATGGGCAGTTGGTACACCCCTGCAGGGTTAAATCTTTTCGAGAAGCCGTGTACATGGTTATGGACGACTTGAGACCTACTCCTTGTTCATAGAGAACAACAACTGGGATAATTTTAATATAACTTGATCAACGGGTGTGTGCCTTGACTGCTTCTTCTTCGCCGGGATGCGAAGAGGAGGACAATGAAAGGATAGGTGTTATGTTTGCGTAAGTAGTTGATAGCAAGACTTGTTGGAGGCGATTCCTCATCGAATGCTTGGTTCTCATTTTACTCTAAAATAGACCGTTAGCCACTCATATATTGCTAGTGCGTCTTCAACCTCACCACTACCCCATCTTACCCGTGAGAAGGTAGTTACAAGACTTTGATATATTCTCACCCCTTGATTTTCTTTTCCCTTTTATGTTTTGCCTGATCGGCCGCTGCAGTTGATTGGTGTTTGTGACACATCCATGAGGCCTATTGCATTGATTCTTGTTGCATACTGTTAAGCATCATGTCTACTTCAATCCTATGCAATCTCTTGTCATGTTTGACTGTTGTAGCTATATTATTTATTGCTCCAAAGTGGTGAACCTGATAACATGTGTTGTTGTTTATATAAAGTTGCTACTTTGCTGCCCTATATCTTTTTAACCGTGCATCCTTTTGAGCATTGCAATATTTCATTTTGATCTATGCCATGTCTACTTTCGTTATATGTATTGCATTGTCATGTTTACATTTCTGGTCATAGTTATGTTTAGCTCCAAAGTTGCTATGCCACTGTTTTTGACAGCCACCTCTGTTTTTCACTAAGTATGTAACTTTCCGATGCCATGTTGCATGCTTAATATCTTTTGATCTATGATTCCCATGACCTTGATTCTTGTTTGTACGTGATCACCATCATGTCTAGTTCATTCCCATATATAGCTATGTCATGTTGCTGCACATTTACATATAGTTTTTCTCCTGTTTATACAGCATGAAAATAACAGTTTCTGCCATGTTTTCCTGATTTTCACTAAGTCCTAGACCAGTAATGTTTTATTGCATTTTGCATGGGCTATAATTAATTGTTCACGATGCCTATTTGCATGATTCATTTTTCCATGCCTTCCCTGCCATGTCTACTTTAGTTGCATATCATTTGTGAGCATGTTTGCATACATTATGATGTTTATGCATTGCTCTAAAGTGTGCTTCCTGATGTTGGCAGATTGTGTTCAAAACTTGTTTTGCTTATATCTTTTTAACTGCAACTCCGTTTGGAGTGTGCCTTATATGTAACTTGATTAGTTTTTCGTGTACTTTGTGTTTATGCCATTGTTTTCTGTTGTTAACCAATCTAAAATATGGTTTAGGGCAAAACAGTACCAATTACTTTAATTATCGTGGGGTACTTAGTGATATGCCATGTTTAGGTTGTGCCTCACTTAAACTGACTAGCATAGATAGTTTGCCTTATGCTTCACCTCTTGTCATGTTTGTGTGCTATTCCATGCTTGAGTGATATGCCATGTTAACAACCTTTGCTCATGTTGTGTAGCTAAACAACTTGAACCATTCTAAATGTGCGGTACCGTCGTGTGTGACGAGTACTCCACTTAACCTGTTAGTAACCTCTCTCGATGATAGATGCGATGTCGTAGTGCGTTGTATCGTGTTGCCTTATTGTTGATGCTTGCTCATGATTGCTTCGTAGTAATAGATGCTTGCTCGTCGATTGCCTTTTCCAGTGTTTCCTTCTTGTGTGATTCCGTGGGTACCTCTCGGAGACGATGTGAGCTTGCGATCGACTACACCTTCGGCTTCGTCTTCTCATCAGGTAAGGGGGAGCATGTATCATTATTATAACTTTTAGCTCACTCGCGCCTAGGTGTAGGATAGAACGATTGCTTGATCCTACTACGTCATATTCATGCCTCTCAAATAAACCCAAACAGCCATGTCCTCCACATCCCAGCAAACCTTGTTCGGCAATGTTACTATTGCTCGCTGCTCAACCACTGCTTAGTATGCATGCTAGGATGTTATCAACTGTTATCCTATTACTCCTTGGATTGGGCTATCACTACAATATAATATTTTGGATGATGTGATTATTATAATGTTGACTATACTCGACGAAGGATGGAAGGTCTAGGCTATCCCGCCCCGATGCTTTGTTCCATTCGAGTCACCTAGGTCCCGAGTTCCGGGTATTGTGTCTCTTGACAAGCGTGCCTAACCGCGTGTGGGATTCTATGGGGTCCCCTCTTCTTACCTACCTAGCTTCAAACATTTCTAGTGGTGGCCCAAGCTGATCTACCATTTGAAACCCCCATGCATAACTGGTCTGCAGCCAGTGGATTTAAAACAAATCGGGCCAGTGGGATGGTATATCCTGTTGGTCCACTTCAGGGAGCTAGGGGTGCCTGCCCGGGCGAGGGTTAGCCATCCCGACCTCATCCAGACGGTAGAGACTGATTCGAGAGCGTGGCCGGCTTTTGAGTTGGATGTCGACTCACCGGGGGCCACCCGGATTTGTGCGTTGCTAGTTAGAGGGACCTGTCATACCGGATCTCTCGGAACAACTCTTCAATGAGTGTCTTTAACGGGCCCGACTGAGAGAGATGGGCGTGCGTGCGGAGCCTTGTAATGGGCAGTTGGTACACCCCTGCAGGGTTAAATCTTTTCGAGAAGCCGTGTCCACGGTTATGGACGACTTGAGACCTACTCCTTGTTCATAGACAACAACAACTGGGATAATCTTAATATAACTTGATCAACGGGTGTGTGCCTTGACTGCTTCTTCTTCGTCGGGATGCGAAGAGGAGGACAAGGATATGATAGGTGTTATGTTTGCGTAAGTAGTTGATAGCAAGACTTGTTGGAGGCGATTCCTCATCGAATGCTTGGTTCTCATTTTACTCTAAAATAGACCGTTAGCCACTCATATATTGCTAGTGCGTCTGCAACCTCACCACTACCCCATCTTACCCGTGAGAAGTTAGTTACAAGACTTTGATATATTCTCACCCCTTGCTTTTTTTCCCTTTTATGTTTTGCCTGATCGGTCGTTGCAGTTGATTACTACCTCGACTCTTCTTCTGCACGCCTTCGCGGAGACTCGACGACGACTAGTTAGGCGGATCCCGTCGGAGAGCCTGGACCCGTGTGGTTACGGGAATGGTGTGTTTACCTTTGCCAATAGGCATTTGAATGTAGTCTGTACTCAGATATATATAGATATATCTTCCGATGTTGTCACTACTAGGGAAATAGCTATACCTGGAAAGCTTATTAGTGGCACCATCCAATGGGGAGATAGAAGTCCGCCTAAAGGCCCTGCGTGACACAAGGCCTTTCATGACGAAATAAGGATGCCGACCATTCCCCGAGCCGAGTCAGAACAATTGAACAATTTATGTTATATATGCCCTACATGTAATTTGGATGTACTCTTTGTGTAGTAGATGGTAGTGTCAAATGCTCTTGGTGCTCTTTGTGTATAAAGGTCACTGCATATGCATTTTTATGCATATGTGCATGCTTCTCGCCATTGATCGACTTTCTTTAAGTTGTTGATAAGAATAGATGCTAGATTGCTTTGTTCTCCTTTGGTATGAATTCATATGGATGTGACCTCTAAAGCTTTGTTTTGTGCAGGTTGAAGAGAAAACAAGATATGATGACGAAAGTAGCTTTCGGTTTTCAATAATTGTTGGACTCATTGTAATTTTGTGATGGATGTAATCTTGTGAATCTTGTTGGCCTCTAAACCTTTGTAAATCTTTGTCATAAGAATTATAATGCAATTCTCTTGTATCAATAATTGTTGGCATCATTGTTATATTGTATTTTGCATTTCTGTAATATAATAAAAATATCTGTAATGTTTTTATTCTTTTCTGTAATTCTTTTTTTTGTTTTCTGTAATTCTTTAGTGGCGCATTTTGTCTGGATTTAGTGGCGCACTGTGAATGCGCCACCCCTAAGGAACCTTAGGCGTGGCGCATATCAGAATGCGCCACCCCTAAGAGCTTAGAGGTGACACATTCTGAGATGCGCCACGCCTAAGGGCCTTAGGGGTGGCACATCCATAATGCGCCACCTCTAAGCCCTTATTAGTGGCTTGTAGTTAGTGGCGCATCCCTAATGCGCCACTAAACACAAAAAAGGGCGCCACCATAAGGGTATTCCCTAGTAGTGTGTATTGTATTTAGGCAGTTGTATGCCGATTGTATGAGATGTTGTATCCATGTAGCTGTAATGTTGTGATGTCATGTTGGAAATATGGGGCATATGGCTTCGTCATATGTCGCGGTGGGACCGATATGTGCTTCGTCCCCGAATCTGGATGGAAACATCTAGATCTGAAACAGTACCGCATATCGGGCCTTACACCCAGTAGGATTCCAACGTCGACAATTAGGTGGTAAAGTCAACAATGGCGTCGTTCACAACCTCAGGTTGCTTACTTTACCTGGACCTGCACACACAACAAATAACTTTGCTCCCAACGAGTACAGAGAGGTTTTCAATCTCTTAGGCCTTGCCGTTTACAAAGGATCAAATGCAACAGATAATAGTAGTGATAATTGCAACTAGAAAGTAAAAGAAAGAATTAAATTGAGGGTGTAAACAGTGGTGGAAATATGGACCAGGGTCCCATGATGTTCACTAGTGATGTATCTCTCCCAAAAGACGATAAACAGCTATTCAAGGTAAACAAATTACAGTTGGGCAATTGACAGGAATAAAAACGCACCACAATGCTAACTATGCTACAAAAGAAAGGAAGAGGCTCAAAAGCATGGACAGTACGCCAAGATAAGTAGACCGAAATCCATTTTCATCTACTACTAATCATGCACCTTGAGATATCTATCCGGAACATCTCGCTGGTATTAAGTTGCGAGTCCCACCCAAAATGTAAACCCAAAGCAACAGACAACTGCATTAAAAGAACTTTGCATAAAGTAAACAATCCTTGCAACCGCGGTTACAAGCACCGTTGTTTTCCCCCTTGTGGCAACAACACATCCCCTAGACTCATGTTTCTGTCACTCAAGCTAGTCATCAGGGGGCATGAACCCACAATCAAGCATAATGCTCCCTCTTGGAGTCACTACCTACTACTTGGCCAAAGCAATAAACAACAACGGAGAACATGCAATAATTACTCAAGAAACAAAAAGTAAAAGGAGAAGAACCAAATATATTACTCACCACAATCTAAACATAGTCTCATAATCCATCAGATCCCAACAAACTCAACATAGCAACAGCAGAAAGAATTACATATGTGCCTTGATCATGTAGGGCAGCTCACAAGATCTAATCCATGAAGAAAAAAGAGGGGGAGAGGACATCACATAGCTACTTATCATGGACCCATGGTCCAAGGTGGACTACTCACGGATCATCCGGGAAGCGTCCATGGTGGTGGAGAATCTCCCGGAGGTCAATCCTCCCTCCGGCAGGGTGCCCGGAAGAGGTCTTATAGTGATCCCGATCTTGGAAGCGCGGCGGCGGTGGAACAGAGGCGAGATCGCGAAAAAGGGTTCTGTCCTCGGGGGTTTCGGGACGAAGGAAATATATAGGTGAAGGGGGGCAGCCAGGAGGGCGACCAGGGGTCCAGGCGGCCCCCTGGAGCGACCCCACCCTAGGTCGCGCGCACAGGGCGCCTGGAGCCCTGGTGGGTCCCCTTCGGGACTCCGGAAGCTTCCGTTGCGCTGATTTTTCACATATTTTCCCGGAATTTTTCTGGCATTTTACGTAATGGGAAAACCTGAAATAAAAAGATAGAAGAAAACATAAACTGGCACTGAGGTACACTGAGTTAATAGGTTAGTCCAAATATGATCAAAAGTGTATGAAAGTGTATCAAAAGCATAGCAATATCACCCACAACATGCATGGAGCAAGCATAAATTATAGATACGTTTGTAACGTATCATAGACACAGCAACAACAACTAGGGGTGGAGGGAAGAAGCAAAAAACCAGCAACCATGAGCAGCAGCGGCAGCCAAGGAGTGGGTTGGGTCGGGGGGAGGGGGAAGTGGTCGATCTAGGTTTCCAGGGGGATGGGCACGTAAATACAGGAAAATAACATTTGACAGGTGGGACCAAAATAAATTGAGTTATTCAACCTAGAAAACACGACCAGTCATGACTAGTCGTGTGACTCATCTCATGAGTCGAGTCGCCAAGTCGACCCTGCTAGTGCTACTCGTCGACTAGTCGCGACTAGTAGAGCAACTTGAAAACAATTCTTCATAATTACTAACTATACTATTTACTACTAATAACTAATAGTATTGCTAACAGATAAATTAATGGTAAATATTACCTAATAGGAAAAAGTACAGAAAAAATATCCTTGAATCGTGTGTTGACGACTTGATCTTTTTTGTCTTGCTCCTCCAATTCATCCGCAGCTTCAATATTACCCTCACAAAGGTGCCACTATTTTTTCTTCAAAATTGACTTTTATTTGGTTGATTTGGAGAAGAATGCGGCGATCTACAAGATATACCAATTTGTGGCAGCGGCTATGGTGGCTTTCGCATGCAGCTAGCTCAAAAAGGAGGAAAATGAGAGATGTGAGTAGAAGTGAAGAACATGAGGAGAGAAGAAAGAAAGAGGAAAGGGTCGCGTTGCAGGAAACTATCGATACAGTAGAGACTGACAGCTGACCGTCCGTACACGCACGACCTATAGTTTCTTGTCGCTTTGTCGGTGTTGACCGACAGCTCCAACTAGAGCTTTCCACGTCAACTTAGAGGGACCTATCGGTCCGAGGGCGATCAGTGAGCAGTTGTCGATCTCTGATGGGTTGGAAAAATAAATACAAAAAAACATTACTCGGTGTTCAACCAAATTTACCTAGACTAGGTTTAATATGCATGATTAGTACTAGTGAATCGCAGAAATAAGGAATGTCGTTGTGTGTTTTGTTTTTAAAGAAAAACACACAAAACTTTATTTATTTGAAATAACAGTTACATCGTTTACGAGTAACTTTACAATCTCATTCATATGCTCTCAATCCAATCGCACACCGGAGAAAATCTAGCCAAACTAGCAAGCTCATGGGCCACTTTATTGGCATCTGTATTACAATGTTTAAATCTAGCTATAGTAAAATCACAACCAATATGGTAACAATCATCAAAGACTACAGTTGTCGCTCTCGCAGAATCTTCTCCATTCTTCATTGTCTCAACGACCTCTAAATTGTCAGAGTTAATAACGAGACGGTTCCATCCTAGAGTTTGCGCTATGATAAATCAAAACTGAGTGCCAAAACTTCAACCGCCAAGACATCTGCACACCATTCAATTTTCCAATTCCCTCCAGCAATAAAATTTCCTTTATGATCCCTCATAACTGCCCCCCGCCGTGCCCCTAAGAAGATCTTGAACAAAAGAAGCATCCACATTAGTTTAACAAGACCTGTTGGAGGTGGAATCCAACCCCCTCTTATAAAAGTAGCCTTCGGAGAGGAAACAAATGAGCCCCTTTAAGAGTAACAACTTTCCTGTCTGCACAATTTGGAATCCAAGAATCATCACAAATATTAATATTCTGACCATTACCAACTCTCCTTATGTTACCATGTTTCAGGGATTTTACGCAACCATGATACTTTTCCAGGTAAAAGAAGATCTTTTCTTTAACTTTGTATTTAAAAGATCAACATCAGGAAAATACTTAGCTTTCAAGACTGTGGAACATAAAGAGTCTGGATTCTCCAAAAGATGACATGCTTGCTTTGCTAGCATCGCCAGATTAAAGTAATGGATATCATGAAAAATCATTCCACCTTGATTCTTTGAGACACACATTTTCCACCATGCCATCCAATGCATTTTATTCTGATTGTCTTCGTCTACCCACCAAATTGCGACATCGCATCAATAATTCCTTTACAAAAAATTTAGGAATTTTAAAGACCCACATTGCATAGGTGAGAATAGCTTGAACAACAAATTTGAGAAAAAAATTCTTTCCCTCCAACAAATAACATTTTTTCCTTCGAACCACTAATTCTCATGATGATACGATCGATCAAGTAGTGAAAGAATTCATTTTTATTCAACCCCACATTTGCAGGTAATCCCAAATATTTATCGTTGAGAGCCTCAGTCATAATTTTCAAAATGGTACACATATGTTCTCTAGTTTTCACATGTGTATTAGGACTAAAAAGTATACTAGAGTTGTCAACACTCATCATTTGTCCTGACGCGGCACAATAAGAGTCCAGAACTGATTTCAAAACCTCAACATTTTGTTCATTAGCTTTCATAAGGATTAAATAATCATCGGCAAAAAGGGGATTTGTGATAGAAGGAGCCTCTCTACACGCTTTCACTCCTACAATTTTTCCAGTTTCCTCTGCGTGAGTCAAGAGAGAAGTGAGACCCTTGGTACACAACAAAAATAGATATGGAGATAAAGGATCTCCCGGTCGTAAACCCCTTTGACGGCTTAAAACTCTCACTTTCTTCCGCATTAAAATGAACCCGATACTCAACTGTGGAGACACATTTCATAATAAATTCGACCCAATTATCTAGAAAGCCCAACTTCAACATGATATCCTTCAAGAAACCTCACTCAACCCGATCATAAACTTTATGCATATCAAGTTTGATCGCATACAAGCCTTCTTTTCCATCTCTCTAGCTTTTTATTTTATTGAAACACTCATAAGGCACCAAAACATTGTCTGTAATCAATGTACTGGGCACAAAAGAACTTTGAGTTGGACTAATAATTTCTGGTAGAAAAACCTTCAGGCGAGATGCTATCATTTTGCGATAATCTTATACACCACATTACACAGACTGATCGGTCTAAATTGGGAGATCTTCTCCGGAGAGTTTACCTTTGGGATCATGACAATCACAATATCATTCCAACCCGAGGGGTAGTACAAGTATTCACAGCTTGAAGAACGCCCTCCACCAGATCATCCCCAAGCATGGGCCAAAATCTTTTATAAAAGATGGCATGGAGACCATCAGGTCCCGAAGCTTTTAAATCGCGGATGGCAAACAGCGCCTTACGAACATCATCAGCAGTGTAAGGATCTAGGAGGGCATTATTCATCTCCATGGATACCCTTCTCCGAACAAGGGATAAAACTTCTTGGTTCGAGTGCGACACTTCTGAGGTTAAAAGATTAGAGAAATAACTAGTAATATGATCCTTCAAATCCATACCTTGTCTCGAGACACCCATATCATCCATAAGTTTTTAATATTATTTCTCTTCTTTTTGGCGGTAGCCGCATTATGAAAAAATAAAGTATTGCGGTTCCCATGCATCAGCCAATTTGATCGACCCCTTTGTATCCAGAAGATTTCTTCTTGATCCAACATATTCTCAATAAAAACAAGAATTTCCTTTTGTTTAGTATGGGAAACTTCATTCATAGGACCACGCCGCAACTTCTCCAACTCTTTTTTAATTTGTTTATTCTTATTTTTGGACCTTTCAAAGTATCACGGTCCCATAAATGTAAATCTGCGTGCCACTGATACGCGCCACAAGAGATGGGCCAACACGTGCTAACTTTGACTTTTCCCAGGCCGTCTTTACAATTTCATCGACGGTCTCTTTGTTAAGCCATCTAGCTTCAAACTGTTTTCCACGACTCTTCGAAGGGCTAAATAGATTTCTATCAAAATAATCTGTATCTAGAACCAACGGCCTGTGATCTGAATGGACATGTTCCTCATTAATAACCGCGGTACGTGAAAATATATTCGCACACTCCGCATTGCACACTGCTCGATCAAGTCGTTCCCTTACATCACCTCTTCTCCAAGTGAAAGGATCACCAACGAATCCCAAATCTTCTAAGCCACATCCAACGAGGCAATCACAAAAAAAATCATCATTGCAGATATTTTTGGAGCACTGAAAGTGAATACAGGAGCCTGATCATTAACAGCGGCAGTATCGGCCCCTTTAAGAAGAAATGCATGATGCAGTGTCTTGAGAGCTGCAAACTGATCCCTTCCCAGGGAGGCCCTCCTGGCCAGGCAAGGTAGCCGCGACAGTAGCGTGTGCAGCAGGAAGTGCACCAGGCCACATGTGCATGGACATGCACATTACCCCCAGCCAAGGATTCAACATGAGCCAATTCAAACCGGCCTTCCTGGTTATACTTGTGAGACTGCAACGCCCCATTTGCAGAAATATAAGCAAAGGCAGTCCGTCCCTTGCCAAATATCATTGAATCAAGTGAGAGAAGAAAGGATGAATAGGGCTCCTGCGACTACGCAGGCGATTGCTGATCGCGGCGCTCCGACGGCCAAGGATCATGGCGGCCGAGGAATCTCTCCTTCCTCGCGCCCTATGGGAGTTGGTCCTTCGCCATCCTCACGCCCCGGGGTGACTTCTTCGTCCTCGCGCCTCGCGGGAGTTACTCAGGCTCCGCGGTCGACCCCTCCGCCTCGGGGGAGACTCGATGGGAGAAGTGAGGGTATCTCCATGCTCCCGCTGCCGGCGGCAGACATCAGATGGCAGGTCTCGTATGCTTCCGACCTTCGATCGCGGCGGGTGATGGAGTTTCAGCCAGGGGCGATGGTTCTGCGCCGCGACGCGCTTCGGTTGGTCCTTCTCAACGGGAACGGCGACACGGTGGACGCGAGGTATCTGCGAGAGGGTGAGTGGATTGATGATGGGGGAATCGTGCAATTCCCATGTTTCCTGGTTCGAGTTGACTGCAAAATCCGGCGATCACCGGCGGAGAGGTCTCGGAGTGAGCGGGTCAACGTTCCACGGCAAAGAGCTGTTGATGTGGCTGGTGGGCGTGGAGAGGGGATCCTGGGCGCGGGGCCGACTGGTCAGTTGACCCTCGCCATGGATGGACGACACGTGCGCAGAGATCCACCCGTCCGTCTTAAGCCTCCTGATGCTATATATCCAGCCTCCCTGCGATCTTCTCCACTCCTTGACCTAGATCTCGCACTGGCCCATCTCTGGGCGGCGGAGAAAAACCCTAGAACCTCATCTCCTTCGTTTGGTTGGTGGCAAGGGAAAGTGAGAGGTGATTCGAGGTCCTTTGCTTCTGTGGTCTCATCCCCTCCTCTTCTGATCATGGCGGATCGTGGTCATCGGAGGGATGGCTTCGGATCTGGCCGCGTCGGGCGTGGTGCGGGCCGATTCGGGCGCGGCAGCGGCCGCAGTCGCAACAACAGCTGGCATCGAGGGCGTGATGGGGAGGCCAGCTCGTCCAACCCGCCGGATCTGGTGGCTTCCACTGGATCTGAGTCGTGGGATGCGGCGGCGGCGGCGTACTCGCCTCAAGGAACTGGAGGGCAGATCTGGGTTGCGAAATCCACTGTCCCTCCTCCTCAGAGGCCGGCGGGGAAATCTACTGCTGCTGATCTTCACCGTGCGGCTGCCCCAGCTCCAAATCAGGTGAACTCGACCCAGTTTACTGTTGCTTGTGTGATATGAAAGGGGGTTGGTCATATGCCTGGTAGTTGTCCTCATGCTTACTGTGAGCGGTGTGGTATGTTGGGTCACTTGGCTTCTGGTTGCAATACTTTTCTGCCTTGGGATTGTATAGCTCCTATGTGTGTGTTTCAATCTAGAAGGCGGGAATTTTACTATATCCATGATTCTTGTTCTACTAAACAAAAGAAAGAGAAGGCTGCATCTCATATTGTAGTTATCATTGTTGAGGGAGAGGCGTCTGGAAAACAACTTGAACGTGCGTTTGATGAATATCTTGCAACAGGGTGGAAATGTACTGCTCGCAATATTGGTCCTGGTACTTATGTGATTCGTTTCCCATCTCACAGAGATGTGGCTAAAGCTTGTTACAGTGACCGCATGACTCTAAAATCTTGTGGGGTGGTGGTTCATATTGCTCCTTGGTCGACTAGTGTTGGGGCTAAGGGAGAAATGGAAGTCGCTTGGGTTAAAATGAGAAATATTCCTACTGATAAACGTAGTGAACGCAATGTTGCCTATGTTGCTTCTCTGGTTGGTGTGCCTTTGGAAATTGAGTACTCTACCCTATATCGCCCTACTTCGGTTCGGGTGCGCCTGGGTTGTCGCAATGTGGATGAGTTACCTCCAGTTGCTGAAGGTGTTCTTGGTACTCACTTTTATGATTTCTTCTATGAGATCGATAAGGTTGTTTCTCGTGATCCAGATCGGGTGAAATCTGGTGTTTGTGTTGATGGGGATTTGGGTCAGTCCTCAGGCATAAAAAACAGAAAACTGATACTTCTCATGAGCATGCTGAAAAAAATGAGAAAAAAGCTGAGAGTTCAGTGAAACCAAATGGGAAAAATAACATGGGACCTGTTGAGGATGAACTATCTGACTCTGAATCTGAGGATGTGAGCAACTCTTTGCTGTTGGATACTATGGCTCGTGAGGCTGGCCTATGTGAAGAGATTTCGGGTCCTATGAACTGGATTGTGCCATGTTCATTGGGCAGTCAAAAAACTGATGATGTTCAGGTGAAAATTGATCCCATGATATCTCGATTTCTGTATCCTATGAGATTTGGGCAGTCATCTTATGTTGATGTGTTGAAACAAAATATCCAGGTAGAAGAGATTGAAGACGTGGGTGATGAACCAGAAAAAACCTGTACCGATGTTGTACACGGTACAACTCCCAAGCTCTCCTGTTGATCATACGGAGGATGTTATTCCCACTCCTCCGCTTGCTTGTGAGAATATGAGATTTAGCAGGCGCAATCTTCCAAAGATGGGGGACAACATGGTGGACAGAGCGACTGCTCTCACCAGGAAAATAAATCTAGAAGGTACTCCCTCTCCTTCTGCTAGAAAGAATTCCTTTGAGATATTATCTGATCGTGAGATGATGTTGAGAGCTGGTAATATGGGGGTGGTGATTCCTGATGATGAATTTACCACGGTTGATGTGATCCGGGAATTAGAAATAAGTAGAAGACATGAGGATCATTTAAATAATTTGTCCTCTACTGAAATTATAAAACCCATGTTCATTACGAACGAGTTGGGGGAATGTACTCCTATTAGTTCTAAATGGGGGGATGATAATGAATTTGAGGAGGGGGATAATATTGTCTTGGAGAAAATCATGAATAGCGGTGGTAGATCTAATAAGAAGAAAAAGAATAAGACAAAAGTGATTTCTATATCCAGACCTGTTACTAGAAGTAAGGCTGGTAATGATGTTGTTTTCCCTGTTCCTGAGGCATCTGCCCATTCCCCTGGAAGAGTTACCAGGAACAAAAGAAAGAGAAATAAAAAATATAAATGATGAATGCCTTATTTTGGAATTGCAGAGAGGTGGGGAAGAAAGGAATGACTCCCTGCCTCATTGATATGATTCGAGATCATTCCCTTGATATAATTTGTTTGCAAGAGACTCATAAGAAGAGATATAAAGACAGTTTTATGAGAAGATTGGATTCTTATAATTGTTTTACATGGGATTTTATTCCTTCTGTTGGGAAATCTGGTGGTATTCTCTCTGGCATTAGGACAATAAATTTGATATCTTATCGTGGGTTAAGAGGAAATATATTCTTCAGGTGAACTTGTTTGATGTGAACAAAAAAATTCCCTGGACCCTATGTGTGGTATATGGGGCGGCTCATGAGGAGCATAAAGCGAAGTTTCTTTTGGAACTAGCTGAAACTTGTGGTCATATTTTGGTGCCTTTTATTATGGATGGGGATTTTAATGTGTTGAGACACTCAGGGGAAAAGAATAAGAACTGGCACAATTCCCCTCATGTGGACATGTTTAATAATGTGATTAATTCGTTTAACTTGTTTGAACTCCACACTGAGGGAGGTATGTATACTTGGTCTAACAATCAAGACCATCCTACGTTGGAGAAACTTGACAGAGTCTTGGTGTCAGATAACTGGGAGCACCTTTTCCCTTCGGTTACTGTTAGGAAGTTGGTGAGGGATTTATCTGATCACAATGCTCTTCTATTAGAATCTGAAAATTCTACTTCCAGTCCTGTAAGGAGGGAATTTAGATTTGAGATGAGCTGGATGAGAGATCCTGAATTCCTACCTCTGGTGGAGAATATCTGGAGTAAAAGGGTGAATAGCACTAACCCTGTTGATGTGCTCAATATCAAGCTTAAAAGATTTAAAAACTTCTTTAAGGGTTGGGGCTCTAACAAATTTGGGCATGATAGAAAAAGAAAGAAGGAGTTGAGAGAGGAGCTCACTCTTCTTGAAGAAGCTGAGGAGTTGGATCTTTTATCACCTGAAATGTTCGCTCGTAAAGTGGCTATTTTGGCTGAGATTAACGATCTCGTTGTTAATGAGGAGTTGTATATACTGCAGCAATCGCATGAGCGATGGATTTTGCAGGGAGACATGAATACGGCATATTATCAGAAAATTGCGAATGGCAATAAGCGCAAACATACTATTCATTCCCTGTGTGATGGTGATGATATCATCGAGGGGACTGAAAACCTTTTAGCTCACGCAACCGATTTCTATAAAGGTCTTTTTGGGCAGGCGCCCGGGAACATGTTTCATTTGGGGCCTGACGTGTGGGAACCTGGTGAAAAACTATCAGAAGTTGACCGAAAAATCTTAGATGCCCCATTTTCTGTTGATGAGGTGAGAGCTGCCCTATTTGCGATGAAAAGCAATAGGGCTTCTGGGATAGATAATATTCCTGCTGAATTTTATCAGTGCTGTTGGGATATGGTTAGGGATGATATTATGGCGTTATTTCGCAATTTTCACAATGGTAATCTGGAGTTGCATCGTTTGAATTATGGGGTGATAACCCTTCTTCCTAAAATTAATGAGGCTCGTAAAATTCAACAGTTTAGACCTATCTGTCTTCTACGATGCCCATATAAACTCATCACCAAGGTGCTGGATAACAGAGTGGCGGCTTTTGCACATGTGCTGTTTAGTGTGCATCAAAATGCTTTCATCAAGCATAGGAACATCATGGACGGGGTTTTGACTCTTCATGAAATCCTACATCATACATATATTAAGAAAAAAGTTGGGATTGTGCTTAAGTTGTATTTTGAGAAGGCGTATGATAAAGTTAACTGGGCATTTCTGTTGGAATGTTTAAAAATGAGAGGTTTCAGTCCCAGATGGTGTGGATGGGTACATAATATTTTGTATGGAGGGACTGTGTGTGTAAAAATTAACAACACAGTTGGCCCTTACTTTGTTAGTCATAAAGGGGTTAGGCAGGGGATCCACTGTCTCCATTTCTATTCAATATTGCGGCGGAGTGTCTTTGTAAGATGGTGTTAACAGCCCAAAAAAACAAGTTGATTGTGGGTTTAGCCCCTGATTTGATTAACAATGGGGTAGCTATCTTGCAATATGCGGATGACACAGTGCTTTGCTTTGATCCTGACATTGATAAAGCGCTGAATTTGAAACTGTTACTTTACATGTTCGAGCTTATGTCAGGGCTTAAGATCAATTTTCAAAAAAGTGAGATCCTATGTGTTGGGGGGATGATAATATCCTGCAAACCTATGCTGAAATTTTTAACTGTCAAATTGGGCATTTCCCGATGAAATATTTAGGGGTCCTTGTTGGGTATTTAGCTTTGCGTAGAGCTAATTGGGACATGTTGGAAGCAAAATTTGTGGCCAAATGCGGGCCTGGCTTGGGTAGTACTGCCTCTTCTGGGGGGAGACTGGTGTTGTTGAATGCAAATTTGTCCAGTATTTCTTACTATTACATGTCTATGTTCATGCTCCCCAAAACTGTTATTAATCGCTTGGATGTGCATAGAAGGCGTTTTTTCTGGCAATCCTCTAGTATCAAGAAAAGATACCATCTAGTGAGATGGGATAGGATCTGCAGATCTAAGAAACGTGGTGGTCTTGGGGTTAAGAATCTGCACAGACAGAATGTTAGCCTCTTAGTCAAATGGTGGTGGAAATTGGAGAAATATAAGGGCTTATGGCAAGAGGTGATTAATGCCAAATATTTTCAGCATGATACTGTCCCTTCTGTGAAAAGTAAGTTTCAGGATTCATCATGCTGGAAAGCTATTATGCGGGTGAAGGATGTGTACATGTTAGGAAGGCGAGTTAAGCTCGTTTCGGGGAATATGGATCGTCTCTGTCTTGATAAGTTTGATAATCGGCCTCCTTTAAAAGAAACATATGGTGTTTTGTTTCAAATCTGCACTAAACCTGAGTGCACAGTGGTGCAAGCTTTATCTGCGGATTCTACCTTGTTTTTCGTAGAAGACTTTCCCCGTTGCTGGCTAGCCAATGGGAGATGGTTAAGCAAACGTTTGAGGGGATAGATCTTGGGGTGGGAAATGATGAAGTTCTCTGGGGCCTTGGAAAAAAGAAAACTTTTACCACTAAATCTGTTTATGAGCTGTTAGAATCTCATTTACATGGTTGCAACTATAAGTGGATATGGGATGCACATCTACCACTGAAAATTCAAATATTCATGTGGCAAATGCATCAAAATGCTATCCTTACTAGAGATGTTCTGAGGAAAAAGAACTGGCAAGGAAATACCAAGTGTTCATTCTGTTTCGGCTACGAATCCTTGAACCATTTGTTTTTTGAATACCCTATTGCTAGGGTTACCTGGAGAGTGGTGGCCTCGGTGTTTGGGGTAGATTATGGTCCCAACAACATTTGGCAGTTTTTCACTTGGTGTTACTGTATTTTCCCTGATGGTGAAAATTTTTACACTATCGGATTGGCGGCGATATGCTGGGCAACTTGGAATGTCCGCAATGGCGTTACATTTGAAGCTCAAAGGTTTCGATCACCGTTTAAGATCGTTTTCTTAGCTTGTGCCAATATCTTGTATTGGGCAGGTCTGCAAAAGGACTCAGGGGCGACTGTTGATCTGAAGATGGGTGCGGAGACGATCAAGATCAACGCAGTGCAGATGATGAGGCTGTGCAACAGGGCAGTGGAGGACAACAGTCTCGTCTGAAGCTCTCTCTCCTGGTTGCTTCGATTTCTCGCTTTTGGTCGCTGGTAGACTAGCTTTGGACAACTGTGGTGATACTTGTTATCTGTTTTGTAATGATCCTGTGGTAGTGAACTTAGTGGTTTAGATGGGCTATTACCTGCTGGGTTTTTGCCCCATAGTTGGGATTCGATTTTTACGGATCTTTAGGCTGTGGGTTTCCCATTAGGTATGCCTGTATCTATCCCCCCCCCTCTCTTTCTCTCGAACACTATATTTCCGTTATTATCATAATGGAAAGGGGTGTGCCCGGCTCTAAAAAAATATCATTGAATCAGCAGATTTTTTGCTTTTCTCTGTACTAGCATCCTCCGAGCAAACCTCCAGTTGGGCATTGGCAACTACAGTTTGACCCGTAAATCCGTAATGCCCATTGCAGAAGCATCTTCTTCCCTGGGCGGTCAATAACTGTCTGACAGAAGCCGAAGCCCCGACCATTCCCAGATTATATGAAGAAGAGGCCATAGTGAAGTTGGAATTGGTGACAAACCCGGAATCACACCAGCGCCTTCCTGCATAATCATATCAGAGAATTCCGGAAAAAAAATTGTAGTCACCACTCACCACCAGTTTTCTCACCCCCAGTTCAACCTCCTTGATAGCCGCCTCCGACACAGGTTTAAAAATTAAAACGCGGCAGAGATTCTTGAAATTTCAGAGTCTCCTCTCTTTCCAATAAGAAGGTACTCGGATGGCAGAAGAGAAGGCCGGTTTTCCCAACTCCCTCGGCACACTACAGAACCTTGGTGACGAGTGCCCCACTAATCCACAAAATAAACAGAAATTAGGCAATTTTTCATACTTCACCTTGAACTTGATATCTTCATCACCGCCCTTCGGGTTGATGGAGACGTAATCTCGTTGTGTCGTTGTGTTTGCATGGTGCCACGCCACATATAGGGTCTTTAACCCACCTACCACTACCACGTTCGAAAACCAGATGCCGACTAGATACATATTCAGTGAATCATTTTACATGCTACCGCCAGATAAAGTCATGGAAATGATTGGCTCCAAATACAAAAGGACCCCCTTGATGGTGAATGTTTGATTTCTGCCCATGCTCGTGTAATTCTCCACCATTAATCTTTTCTCCTTTCACGAGATCGTAGAGAAGATCGAATCTGGTCTACTGGCCGGCACTGGGCGGGCACTGGCAGTATATATCTGTGTGGGCCGCACATCTCATCTCTTTGACTAACGTCCATTCATATTTTTCGATGTGCTCAAACAAGAAAAACATGGGCTCCCTCTTTTTGCACTCATTGCATGGGAGAACAGTGATTGTTTTTCTTTTCTGCATTTATTTACATGGAGTCACGGCCATCACGTCATGTAGGTGATAAATTTTCATTTCACAAAGTTTATATTGAAGTACATTTGTAAATACTACATGTGAAGAATCATTCGGCATTTGAGGTTTGCTAGGCGGGGCGGTGTCGTGCACTAACAAGTCCACCATATTCCACCGAGAGGTGGTGGGTGGAGTCACGCATCAGAACTTTTATTTGCCGACTTTATTGGATAAGACCGAACGAGACTGAAAGATTTGAGAGCTACTGTCTGCTAGCTCAGGTAGCCCTAACTGTCTCATGAAATTTGGCTGCCTACATGCTAGAATAGGAGCCTTTTGAGCTATGATTCATTGTCGCATCTATATAAAAACAACATAGATCGCCTTCCCGCAACGAAAAAAAAATGATAGATCGCAAACGAAAATATAGAAAATGAATAAAAAAACACTAGATAGGCATGTATGTAGTACACTTTGGATATTACCCCTGCCAGGGCCCGGCCCACTGCACACACAGATAGCCTCCTAAACTTGGTTATTGGGGCAGCCGTTCCATGCCAAAGTTGGCATTTGGACTCTACCACCTTTCCCCACTTGTTTCGCCTCGCCCATATTAACACACTACCACCTACAGTAGCTACCTCACTTCTTCACCAGCAAACACAAGCTCTCACACTCACTCACATAGAGAGAAGAGAGCAGAGATCAAGTTGCTAGAAAAAAGGAGAGAGCTCAGAGAGGGAGAGAAAGATCATGGAGAATATGGCCATGGTGATGAAGGTGCTCCTGAGCCTGTGCTGCGTGGGGGCGTGCTGCCTCGCGCTCTACCTCTACTACACTGTCTGGGTGGTGCCGCAGAGGCTTCTTGCCGGGTTCAGGAGGCAGGGCATCAGCGGCCCGCGCCCGTCCTTCCCTTACGGCAACATCGTCGACATGAGGGAGGCGGTCACCGCCGCCAAGTCGGCTCGCCGAGGCAGCGGACCCATCGTCCACGACTACCGGCCAGCCGTCCTGCCCTTCTACGAGAAATGGAGGAAAGAGCACGGTATGTATCTCTGGCCATCAGCTTATATATGGTTTCCTTTCTTCATCCTTTCAAGCATGTGTGCATGCTTCTTGCTTTGGTTCTGCTCATGTTAATCTTCTTCCTATTGCATACATATTTGGTTTCATTTTTCAGTCAAGTTATTTTGCCTAATAAACCAAGTCTGTTTTGAATTTCCACCTCTATTTTTTTGGGTGAAATCTTTCGCCTCTCTTAGAGGAAGGTCATGTCGATCGCCTTTGTGGCACCCTCAGACAAAAAAAATCAGCGTCCCTCCGAAAGAAGAGAGGGAGCTTATACGAAAGTACTGGATATCCCAAAATTTATCAGATGAAAGAGGTACTAAGCTAGCTAGGAGCTAGCACAAGTGACTTTGTGTTACCCATGCGAAGTAATTAAAAGTGTTCTGTCAGTGAGGCTCGTTAGCAACTAACGAATGGAAGTTAGAACATGAAAACTGACTTCTTGTTTAAGGAACACTGGATACAAGATGCTCCAGCGTTGGGCACTCTACTGGCATATTCCATATTTAGCCGGATGATTGATTCATTCCAGCGCAATATCCAAGTGATTGGGAGCTAGTACTAGTATATATGCTTCAATGGTTGGATGCTTAATTGCTTATGTTAGCACATATTTAGCCGAATGATTGATTCATTCCAGTGCTGGGCACTGTAGTGGCATACTCCATATAGCAACAAAAAAAGGTCCTCACCATTTAAAAGAAAAAATCTACCGTCGCCAAGTGCAATCTCTCTCAATCTCAGGGCCCGGCGATGCATGATGAGGTTCCAGCTGAGCGAGCAGTATTAAATCGTTTCCTTAAATAAATCAACCTGTTTGATGTTGATTTTTTATATTAATTCTAGAAGCTGCAACGTTAACAGGTCGACTAAACTTGTGGTGGTATGAGAGTCTCATGCTGCTGAATTTGCCCTTTTTTCTGTTGCTGCATGATACTGTTGGATAGCAAGATACTGGAGTACTTACACATTATTAGGTGAGGTGGCCACCATCAGCTTGCACAATTTAACTGATCCTGGGACCCACCCTGCTAGCTAGAACTGAATGATGTAACAGGAGAGGACATACATGCCACATATACGAGTACGGAGCGCCAATTATTTGTTTTTCGGAAAGCAAAACAACAAAAGCCCGTAACTGCAGAGAGCTGAAAATGAGTCAAGGAGATGAATTCCCTGTTGAAGCTATCCTCTTAGTTTTGGCAGCATGCAAAAGGACATAGCCGTGAGCTAGCCACATAGGAGGTGCATGTGAGCTCCGCTAAAGGAGGTTTGTTCGTCCTTGGGTGCATGCATGTATAGTAACCACACATATGATCTCGTACTTGCAATATTTGAGACCATCTACAACCGGACATATCAAATCCGGTTTTTTCAAGGCGAGTTATTTTACCGTTGCCATGGCCACAATATAAATTTAGAGTCATTTGATACAAAAACAAAAAAGCAAGTTCATCCCAAACAGTGTTAAAACATAGCTAAACAAGATAGATAAACTAGTTAAATGGAGAAGGGCGGAGAAAATCAATACTTCCTTGCTGAAACCTTCCCCTTACGGTCACCGATACAGTTGTACCGCTCCGTGTACGCCTCATCATTGTCGGAGCCAGAGGAGGACGAGTCTTAGACCTTCCCCTTGTCCGTTAACCTACGGAGCAGACACTCCTTCTCCTTGGTATGTCTGGCCGCTCTCAACTTCGTCGCAGCCTCGTGCTCTGACTGCTCGATGGAGAGCCAGAGCGCCTAAGCGTTCTTGCGCCGAAGACGCTACGCATGCATCTCCGCGGTCATCGGGGAGTGGCAGAGGACGGACGCCATGAGTGTGGTGTTAGGATATACCAGCGTGCATGCGAGCTATGACTCTTCGTCTGTCGGCAGCTCCATTGCTCGTTGCCGCTCGCGCGCGAGCTACCCGTGCCTCCGACTCAAGGGTCCTCATCAATTGCGGAGCAACCACGGGAACGAGGACCCAACGATGACTAGGGACGCATTTCGAGCCTAGATTTGGAGGAGGAATTCTACGGTGTACCTAGATGGGGGTGGACCACCGGATGCTGCGCGTAGGCTGGGAGGGGCTGACAATGTCGCTGGTGCTGCATCGCCGGTGGCGTGGGGCATGGAGCTCGATCCTCCACTTTCACCTTGGTCAAGAAGTGATTTGTTGAGAGCGATGCAGAGGGCAATATCCCCCACATCGTTCGGCTCTATATTGCAAAGTAAACTTTCCCAGTCATCGAAGGAGCGGGAGCAGGATCCTCCACCGAAGCCGAAGTTGTTGTCATCGGACACCATGGACCAAAAGGCGGAGGATCGGGGAATGGGAGGGAGAGAGATAGTGGACTGAAAGAGATGGAGACTGGGTTATAGAGGTTCTCTGAAGGGGATATATGTGGGGTGTTTGGGTAGGTCCTCACTGTCAGACTAAGGAGGCGAACATGCAACCCTCCCCATACCCACCCCGGATTTGGGTTAGGTATGAGGGGTGTTGGTTAGCCCGAGCTTATAAGGCCATAAGGAAGAGCCTTTCTAGGTCATGTTTCTCTTATCAGGAACTGGCCGGTCATCAATATTGAATGCATAGGCATGTCCATCAAATTCATCCGATCAACTTGATGAGCTCGGCTATAGATGCTCTGAGTGAATATGCATGATCTGCAATTCCGGTACCAAAAATCTGTAGATAACCTTATCACAACACTGGTAGTCATATAACTATGGAAATAATTACTGCTCTTCTTTTTTTTGGTGGGGGGGGGGGGGGGGGGGAGGGGACATATATAGCTAACGCAAAGGCTTATATAAATGATCTACTTCCTCTGTCCGTTCTAAAATAAATTCCAAAAGTTTATTCTAAAAAGGGAAGAAGTAGTATACAAGAAAACACAATAGGTTAAGAATCATTTTTGATTATCCACCTGTTGCAGCAGTATGATATTTGACATGATTTTAATTTAAACTTTCACTAAAACCGTGTTAAGTCTACAGTATATGTTAAGGGAGAGTAGAAGCCAAAGAGGGAGAAGGCCCGACATATCACGTCGGGTGGGTGAGTAAGCAAGACAGTTTGGTGTGTGTGCCGTACGTACGAGACCACTTGTGTGTCGCCCCCCCCAACGCCAGCTACAGCAACGTCATCCAATCCAAGCGGAGCAGGGGCGGATCGTGTGGATCGCCGGAAGAGATTGGACCGGCACGTCGCCGTCGCGCGCGCAGAGGAGAGGAAAAAGTGGTACCCATCCGGCCGGGGACTGGGCGCCGGAGCTATCGCGCCCGTGCGCGGCTGCATGCATGCGCGTGGGCGTTGGCCGCCGCCAGCCAGAGCGGCGCGTGATGAGGCGATCGCCCGACGGAGACGGCCCGGCACAGCACGGCGACGTCTCCTCAGGAGGTTGCCTGCCGGCCGCGGGGGTTGCGTCCTCTCGTCTGTCCCGCTCACCTTTTTCCGATCCGTGACTCGATCGCCATTCGCCGGGAGGAACCCGACTCCTGTTGCTTGCCCGCCGCCGTGTCGGTTTCCGCTCACTCCGCCCAGCTACTCCCTCCTTCCTTCTAATAGGGCTATCCGCTCTCCACTCCAGGGTCGTCGATGGTGACCGGCACGCCAATGCCCCAGATTCCCACTCTCATTTTCCTTCTCCAACACTAGGCTCCATCACTCATGATCACAAAATTATAATTCACACGGATCACTTTTCGTACCAATCTTATATGCCTGAACTGACCGGTACTCATTAGTAGACAGACCTCCCTTTCGTCCAGCCCAAAAGAGACATCGCTCCCGGTTCATTACAGAACCGGGACCGATGCCGGGCAACGGTCCCGGTTCGTCTGGATATGGCATTGGTCCCGGTTCAACTGGGGCAACGGTCCCGGTTTCTGCCACCAACCGGGACCAATGCTCTGGCGAGGCATTGGTCCCGGTTTGTCGCAAAAACCGGGACCGTTGGTTTTACAACGGTCGGTCCCGGTTTTTGCCAACAACCGGGACCAATGCTCTGGCGAGGCATTGGTTCCGGTTTGTCGCAAAAACCGGGACCGTTGATTTTACATTTTTTTTATTTTTTCTGAATTATTTTTATCGATTTCAAAAAGTGGTCAAAACGGAGGGCATGACCGGTAATAGATAGGGGTGGAATCTTACAAAAGTCTTGGTGGATCCCTGATGAAATGACTAGTTTTGTATCTAGAAATGATTTTTTCAAAAAATAAAGAGCAAACTATCAAGCACATGTAGTTCAAATTTGACCCCGTTCCAGCTGAATCTGCGGAAATTTGTCTTTTTCAGAATAGGTATATAAAAACCATATTACATGGAAACTTTGGTCAATTGTAAATAACACATGGTCTAATATTTTACAAAAATAAAATGGTTCAAGTTGACATCAAATATTTGGTAGATCCTTCACAAAAAACCCCTACTTTTGTCACTCGGAAAATGGAAAATGGATTTTTCGTGCAAAGAAAATAAAAACTTCCTTTGGCAAACTTGTTGGCTAGTATAATATACACACATGTGCAAAATATGAGATCATTTGGGAAAACTATCCTTTCAAACTAGCTGTAACATCGGTCATTTGGCTTGAAAGTCATGAATCTTCATACTCGATAGCTCATTTTGAAAAGACTTTTATAAGATATTTGCTTTATTCCAAGTTTGTTGTTTTGTATGGTTACTAAGACATAAATTAGGATGCAACGCGAAGGTTTTACAATTTTTTTATTTTTTTTGAATTATTTTTGTCGATTTCAAAAAGTAGTCAAAACGGAGGGCAGACCGGTAATAGATAGGGGTGGAATCTTACAAAAGTCTTGGTGGATCCCTGATGAAATGACTACTTGTGTATCTAGAAATGATTTTTTCAAAAAATAAAGAGCAAACTATCAAGCACATGTAGTTCAAATTTGACCCCGTTCCAGATAAACGGAGGGCATGACCGGTAATAGATAGGGGTGGAATCTTACAAAAGTCTTGGTGGATCCCTGATGAAATGACTACTTGTGTATCTAGAAATGATTTTTTCAAAAAATAAAGAGCAAACTATCAAGCACATGTAGTTCAAATTTGACCCCGTTCCAGCTGAATCTGCGGAAATTTGTCTTTTTCAGAAGAGGTATATAAAAACCATATTACATGAAAACTTTGGTCAATTGTAAATAAAATATGGTCCAGTATTTTACAAAAATAAACTGGTTCAAGTTTACATCAAATATTTGGTAGAATCTTCACAAAAAACCACATTTTTGTCACTCCGAAAATGAAAAATGTGTGTTCAAAATTAAAAAAGAAATATATTTTTTCAAAAAAATAATTTAAAAACATTTAAAATATAATAGGTAACCGATCGGGAAGTTTCATTTTTTTAAAAAAATTCATCACAACATAGACATCAACAAGGTTTAATAGGATTGATATGATACATATATCAACAAGTGTCTGTTAAGTGAGTTGGGGTAGGTGTTGAATGGAACTGAGAAGTTAAGCGTGCTGGGACTGGAGTAGTGTGAGGATGGGTGACCCTTGGGGAAGTTTGACCACGAAGGTCAATTTGATTTGAGATTAACCATAATGATCTTAGATTAAGAATAATAAGTAATAAATAATAAATAATAAATAAGAAAAAATAAATGGAAAAAATCAGAAAATGGAGCCTCTTCGGTCCCGGTTCTTCCTATCAACCGGGACCGATGACCCCTCTTCGGTCCCGGTTCTTCCTATCAACCGGGACCGATGACCCCTCCCCTCTCGCTGCGCGCCTGGCCACGTGGAGCCTCTTCGGTCCCGGTTCGTGGGCCAACCGGGACCATCATTAGTCCCGAGTTATTGGTCCAGGGTGTGAAACCGGGACCAAAGGCCCTTATGAACCGGGACAATATGGGGGTCTGTCCATTAGTGACTCCTTATATCCAATCTAAATCTGAAGCGAATATGGAAAGGTTTGGGTGCGTTTGGGCGCATTCATCACATCGAATCCAATCCACCTGACCCATTTCGGCCCACATATATCGTCCTCATTCCATCCCCGGTCCAAACATTGCCACTATTCACTCTACTCCACTCTACTTAGCTTTCAAGCTCCCTTCCGACGATCTTCGGGCTTCTCCAACACGATGGCAGGTTCTTCCTATCAACCGGGACCGATGACCCCTCCCCTCTCGCTGCGCGCCTGGCCACGTGGAGCCTCTTCGGTCCCGGTTCGTGGGCCAACCGGGACCATCATTAGTCCCGAGTTATTGGTCCAGGGTGTGAAACCGGGACCAAAGGCCCTTATGAACCGGGACAATATGGGGGTCTGTCCATTAGTGACTCCTTATATCCAATCTAAATCTGAAGCGAATATGGAAAGGTTTGGGTGCGTTTGGGCGCATTCATCACATCGAATCCAATCCACCTGACCCATTTCGGCCCACATATATCGTCCTCATTCCATCCCCGGTCCAAACATTGCCACTATTCACTCTACTCCACTCTACTTAGCTTTCAAGCTCCCTTCCGACGATCTTCGGGCTTCTCCAACACGATGGCAGGATCTGATTGGGACGTCCTTCGATACGGGCGAAAGGAGGCAATGATCGTTTGCATGGCCCTTCGCCCCTCCTGGTAGGAGTGCGTCCGATCAATGTCATCATCGATCTTGTGTGATGCCATTTGCGTCGGTGCAACTGGAGCTCATATCCATCTTAGCTGCACGCTCGAGGTTGGTCTGCCACCCCGTCTTCAATGTGCTGGGTGAGGGCTACAGGGACCGGTGCACCTGCTGTAGGAAGGAGCGGGTGCAGGAGGCCGAGGCCCGCCTCGTTGTCGGCATGGTGGATGCGGCAGCGGTGCGGGGTGCCTCAAAGTTGGCAGCCCTCCATGCCTGCATCATATAGAAGCGGTAGCGAAGACACACGCGTCCTCGTTTGAGATCAAAATCGAGCAGTTCGTCCATTGGTAGGACTTTCGCCCGTAGAGAAGACGGAGGAGAGTGCTGAACTGACCGGTACTCCTTATATCCAATCTAAATCTGAAGTGAATATGGAAAGGGTCGGATGCGTTCGGGGGCATTCGTCATATCGAATCCAATCCACCTGACCCATTTCGGCCCACATATATCGTCCTCATTCCATCCCCGGACCAAACATAGCCACTATTCACTATACTCCACTCTACTTCGCTTCCAACCTTTCTTCCGACGATCTTCGTGCTTCTTCGGCATGACGATCAATGGGTCTAACTGAGGCGTCGTCCAATACAGACAGGAGGAGGCGATGATCGTCTGCATGGCCCTCCGCCCCTTTCGGCAAGAGTATTCTCGTTCGATGTCATCATCGGTCTGATGTGATGCCATTTGTGTCGGTGCAACTGGCGCTCAGATCCGTCGGAGCTGCAGGCTCGAGGTTCGGCTACCGCCCCGTCTTCGATGAAGGAATGAGGGCTATAGGAAGCGGTGGGGCCGCTGTAGGAAGGAGAGGATGCACCACCTCGCCGTCGGTATGGCGAAGGCGGGGGTGGCAACACGGGATGCCTCAAAGGAGGCAATCCTTCATGCCTGCATCATACAGAAGCGACAACGAAGACACACACGCCCTCATCCTAGATCAAAATCGAGCGGTCCATTCATTGGTAGGACTTCCGCCCGTAGAGAAGGAGGAGAGTGACGGGTTGAACAACTTCGACGAAGAGCAAATTCGATTAGATTCATTTTGTGTTTTCGATCGTTACTTCCGCGATAAAGATGGCAAGGGCGCCAACAAGGGTAAAAACAGCCGTGGATAGTCTTTGTCCATAGCTTGTATGTAGGTATAATATACCAATTTTTGGTAGTTCGATAGCATATGTTTATAAAGTAGTCGACGGTATCATAGAGACGATGCATGTGTTTGTATTTAAATGTTGCTAAATGAGGTATCTGATTGTAAAATATAAATTTAAGGAATGACGGTTAGTGTTCGTAGACGCGCGTGAATGCAGATGTTTGAAGGCTCAAATTCTACTTGACATTACTTGCTGCATCTTGATTCTATATGATGAGCTTTAACTTTTTTTGTTTCATTAACCTGCTTGGCCAACATGGAGTGCAGGTCCAGTGTTCACTTACTCGATGGGGAACGCGGTGTTCCTTCACGTGAGCCGGGCAGACGTGGTCCGGGACATCAACCTCTGCGTCTCGCTGGACCTGGGCAAGAGCTCCTACCTAAAGGCCACCCACGAGCCACTGTTCGGCAGGGGCATCCTCAAATCCAACGGCCACGCATGGGCTCACCAGAGGAAGATCATTGCACCCGAGTTCTTTCTCGACAAGGTCAAGGTAATCTATCATCTACTCCTCCTACTGGTATGATGATGACGACCACCCATCACACTCAGCAAACCACAACCAGTTATTACTACCACTCTAGTAGTTTCTTTCCGTGTTCTAGCAAGTAGTACAAGTGTACTCGATCCACACACCTATGAGATAATGATACATCCACACAGCTATGAGATGAATCAATATTGCGAGCCAGAACTGTTCAGATGTCGCTCACACCCATTGCCATCAAATCAGAAATGACAGCGAGATGATATTCCAATCCCTCCCCACAAAATAGATACTCCTACTCTACATAACACTAGTAGGATCTCTTTACTTCAGATAACACTTTTTTTTAAATGAGTTCAGATAAGACTTGGGCTGCAGAGACAGGTCCATGTGTGTGTGGGCAACGTTTAGAGGTTTCGCCAATAAATAGTGTGTGCATTTAAAGCTAGAGAATTAGTTTGTCTCCAAGTTTCAGGGGAAAATAAAGCCGTGGGTCTAAACGCTGCCGCATATTTCCAAACAGAATTCAGAATGACAGTTCAACAAGAGAGAGAGAGCAAAAACAACGGAAGCGTTCTGATCCAGCTAGATAATGCGTCATGAGAGTTCTCATTTGGACCATACCCCCAACAGCAAAACAACATTCTGATCCAGCTAGATAATGTCTCATAAGATTCTGATTATTAGGACCACTTACAGTAATCCTGCATTATTCTGCTCTGCTGTAGTATTTAAGAGCAGCATATACACAGCTACACGACCATGAATGTTACTCCCTCCGTTCCAAAATAACTTTCTCAACTTTGTACTAGCTCTAGTACAAAATTGTACTAAGTCTACGACAGTTATTTTGGAACGGAGGGAGTAGTATGTTAGGTACTCCCTCCATACCGAAATATAAGATCGTCTTAGAAGCTAACGTAGCTTCCAAAATTATATTGGCATTTGTTGCACTCCGTCAAGGATTAGTGGGTGGGTCTCTCTAACACCTGCGTTCCGAACAGGTAGGCCATGACCTCCCTCATCATGCTCACTTCTTGGATCCTATGGAAGAACGAGAGGAATGCTAGTCTTCCGTCACAAGTGTGCTTCGCCGACAATACTTTTATCCAACATTATGACTGATGCGGCTATTTGGGTTGTAGCGGGGGCAAAAAGATTGGGCACCAACATGCCGGAAGAGTAATGGCCTTTTGTAACCAAGGGTGTCGTAACCTTAAGAAAACAAACTCTATTTTCTTCTTAATTAATAGATGAGGCAAATCTTTTGCCTCTATTTAAAGAAAACATAGCTTCTAAAATGATCTTATATTATGGAACGGAAAGAGTACTTGTCAATCTTACTGTCATTTTTGTATCATAAATAACCAGGGAATGGTGGATCTGATGGTAGATTCTGCACAAACACTGCTGGAGTCGTGGGAAGAGAGGATCGACAAAAATGGAGGCACTGTAGACATCAAGATTGACGATGACATAAGAGCCTACTCTGCAGATGTGATCTCCAGGACATGCTTTGGAAGCAGCTACATCAAAGGAAAGAAAATCTTTTTGAAGCTCAGAGAGCTGCAGAAGGCCGTGTCCAAGCCCAATGTGTTTGCAGAAATGACTGGCCTAAGGTTAGCAAAAAAAAAATGCTCAGCAAGATGTAGAAAGTTTCACAATTCTCCAGCATTCATCGGTGCAGGAACATCAACTGAAAGCTTTAACCTGACTGACGCAAATGAGATTTGAAATTTTGAATGTGTGCAGGTTCTTTCCTACAAAGAAGAACAGGCAGGCGTGGGGGCTTCACAAGCAAGTGCACAAACTAATACTGGAGATCGTCAAGGAAAGCGGAGACGACAAGAATTTACTGCGTGCGATTCTTCACAGCGCGAGTAGCAGCAAGGTGGGGCTTGGCGAGGCAGAGAACTTTATAGTGGACAACTGCAAGAGCATATATTTTGCAGGATACGAGAGCACAGCTGTAACAGCTGCCTGGTGCCTAATGCTCCTTGGACTGCACCCAGAATGGCAGGATCGGGTGCGCCAAGAGGTGCTGGAGGTCTGTGGAGGCCGTCCAGTAGACTCCCTATCACTTCAGAAAATGAAGAATGTATGTATATATTCTTCTCTCCATTTCCCTTATTCAGTACATGCAGTTTCATTTCATCAGAAATAAAAAATGCTTCTATATATATAAATACCCCCTCTATTCACTAATATATTAAGAGTTTTATTTTTTTTCTGAATCGGATGTATATAGACGTGTTTTAGTGTGTTTGTTCACTCATTTCAGTTCATATTAAAATATCCAAAACATCTTGTAATAGTGAACAGAGGGGGTACCTGGTACTGATCTCTTTGTCACTCGCCAGTGAACTGATCTTGTTATGACATCTCGCTGACTTGAAGATCACCTTTGGAAATGCAGCTGACGATGGTGATTCAGGAGACTCTGCGGTTGTACCCAGCAGGCGCCTTTGTATCAAGGATGGCCCTTCAAGAACTGAAGCTGGGGGGTGTGCACATACCAAAAGGCGTCAACATCTACATCCCTGTCTCCACAATGCACCTTGATCCCAAGCTGTGGGGTCCTGACGCTAAAGAGTTCAACCCGGCACGCTTCTCCGATGCTCGGCCCCAGCTACACTCTTACCTGCCATTTGGTGCTGGCGCTCGGACCTGCCTCGGCCAAGGATTCGCTACGGCAGAGCTCAAGATACTGATATCTCTCATCATCTCCAAGTTTGCACTCAAGCTCTCGCCGCTCTATGAGCACTCTCCAACACTGAAACTCATAGTGGAGCCAGAGTTCGGCGTGGACCTCACCTTAACCAAAGTGCAAAGTGCTTGTACATACTAAGAGAGGTATTGTGGCTTTGATATAATAATGTTAGCTTTCATCCTGGGTAATGGAAAGAGATTTGTAGTTTACTGAATGCAGCTTGAGGAAATGTACAGATACATACAGGTCCATATTCGGTCAGATATGATCTTTCTCGTGGGTATTGTAAGGTTCAGCTTAAGTAGGATGAATTAGAGGGAAGGTGTCAGATGATTAAATGTTCTTCCTTTTCAGTCAACGTCATATGGAAAACAAATGCTAGAATCTTCCGTCACAAATGTGCTCCGCCGGCAATACTCTTGTCCAACATTATGACTGACGCAGCTATTTGGGTGGTAGCGGAGACAATATAATTGGGCACCATCATACCGGGAGAGTAATGGCCTTTTGTAACCAAGGGTGTTGTAACCTTAACAAAAAAAAACTATATTCTCTTCTTAAGTAATAGATGAGGCAAATCTTTTGCCTTCGTTTAAAAATACAGTTTTTTTTAAATGGTAAAACAAAAAACAGTTGGTACGATGTGATACCTGAATGAAAAATACACAAACACGAATTGGAAGACTAGTGTTAGAAGCCTGTGAATAACAGAACACGCTTCTGGGTGGAGCACTAGGCATGCAGTATACTTGCTTGATGAACAGAACTCAAATCTCTCTCCAGCTTGCAACACAAAAATGAGCGAATGGGTCATCATCCTTTCCTCATCATCTAAAGTTGAGAAGCCAGGAAGAGTTCAAATATAAAATCAGTGCCAGCACGATGAAATAAGCCTCCCAAAGTTATACAGTCAACAATTGGACGAAACATCTCAGAAGGAAAATGATATACAATCAACAATTAGACATTGCATAAGGCTGAACTGCAAAAAATGTTGGTTTTGTCACCAGATAATGCCTTTAACCATAAGCAGTACCGATGTTTAAATTAGATTGAACGTTTACATGGTGATCAAGGCAGCGTAAGTGCATACCACACACCAATAGCAACAGATGTATGCATGATTCAGAAGTACTCCGTAGTACAGTATGAAAGATACCACATAGCCAGAGGGTGCAGTTGACAAAATCATGTCCAGAACTAATTTACAGCAACAAAACCAACAGGCCACATTCGAGTCAGCGTGAACATCCTTGGGCAACTCTGGAATACGATTAGCTTTTACATAATGCTGAAAATTGAAACCATTTCAACCCAACAGCAGAGACATGACAAAGAGCCTCAGCCTGACACCATTTTCACAACAATGATAAGAACATTAAGCGCTATCAAAGGCATCCGCAAGAACTGAGTAGCGTAGATGAGCCCCACGATCTGCCCCTTGAAAGACTTGGTTTGCCCATTTCCTGAGACTTCAGACATGCTCCATCCCCTGGGACCAAGAAAGCGGTCTTCATTCAGTATCGCCAAAGAATTTGCAAGAAGCAAAAAGCCCTCCAGCAGCATCCACAGCCCCATCTCTGTATATGAATACCACAACTCTGTTAGTTGAAATTTTTGCTACCAGCCACCATACCATCATAATGAACTAATAGACTATTCTGTCCTCAAGGATTCAACATAACGAAGTAACATCATCTTGTGAAACATAAACATAACTGGACAGGGGAATGAGCTAACACATAAAGCATGACTTCCACCAGGCCCAGATGCGGCACTAGAATGTTAATGATATACCACAAAGTTTCTAAAGTTTCAAGGTTCACTGTGAAAGAACCCTCTGTCGTAGGAATGCCCATATGAGCAAACCATTACTGCGTAAATAAGGTGACCAGTACGGAGAGATTACACATTAGGAGGTATATGGACAACTAGGGAATTTCTAAAAAAAGATTGCTAACAGGGGAACGATCCAAGGAATGGAAAACTAGGGTTCCGTATTAGTGGGCAGACCTAACGCAAAGCACGGGGCCAAATCTTTTGACGAAATTAAAACTGCTATCTGTAGTATTGGTTCCGGGAAGTGAAATCGATCAAGACGAAGACAGATCTGGTAGGATTCGACGGTTCACCGCAGAACGAAGGCTAGGGCAGACCGAATCACAGTCCAAGCAAGATAGGTTGCTTACCGGCAGAAGGGGTGGAAGAAGATGGATCTCCGACGAGCGGAGGGGCTTCGAGGATGCAGGCGAAGGAGGAGGACCAGAGGCAGGCAGGCACGACTCCGGCGAAGAGATCTGGGAAGCCGAAGTGCTACGCTGTTCCTTCCTTTCCTTTGGGGAAAGCGAGGTGCAACCAAAGGTGTGATGACAAGAATCTGCAACGTGGACCGTTGGATGTAGAAAGAGTGGCGCAGATTGTGACTTCCGACACTTGGTATTCTTAGCAACACTCGCTCGGAATATTTGTGGGCCAAGTACTCTGTAGAATTTTAGGTGCGGAAATAGCCCATGGGTCTCGGGTCTCATTGCATTTGAATTTTAAAATTATAAAAGAATAAATATTTTTGGAAAAATATGATTGAAAGTTACATCATTTCAAAAAAAATCGCCAACGGATAGATTCAATCGCCAACAAAAACTTATTACTTGACAAGTTTCCAACAATTAAAGATCCAGATCACGAAATTGCATTTCAATTATTTGCGAAAGGATATCAATTGCTAGAACCCTCGATAAAAGAAAGAGATGTTGTGTATGAATCGAACCCATTGACCTAGGTACCGAGTCTGTTATGCATACGTCTTTTCGGGCTCTTTATTTGTTTGTGGACAACAAAAATGCAAACATGAGGAAAGGGGATCATTTCATTTTGAACACACCCATCTATCTCATCTGACCTGTCCGAATTCCGGAGTAACGAACCATGGGCTATAGATGGTTTGGACATATCATCATCCGGAGGGAGTGCGCAGCTGTAGCCCCTATAATCTTTGGCTCCTCGTTTTTATTCAATTATGAAATGACTCATTTTGATGGAGATTTGTAACATCATTCAAGTAAATACAAATGGGCTTTCATAATTGATTCTATTCTGCAATTCATAACTACAAAAGTAAGAGGTCGGAAATCTTGGTATCCAAAGGTCCCTAAAGGACATTCCTTTTTTTGCTCCTAGGATTGAAGAAGAGATTATACGAAATACTATCAAGACTTCCTAATTATCTTACACTACCTACACTAAAGTAAGGTCTACTGACTCTGTCTGGAATTAGATTGGATAGACTGATGGGAAATTTAGGATTTGTGGAAAGGACTGAAGAGACTTTCTTTCCATACTTCTGAGAGACTCCGAGTACTCAAACATTCAATCAGGATGGCCGGTTAGCTCTTATCTTTTAGAACAACTGAGTGAAAAAAGTAAAAGTAATAAATAAAATGAATCGGCTAACTCGGTAGCCCATGAGGTTCCAATGGTTAGTTTTGGATTTTTTTTCAGGTTTAGGCAAGAAAGCAAAGAAGAAGGGAGGATTCTCTATTACCAACTTCCCACATTGTCCTGTCCTCATTGGTCATTCATCTTTCCCGATCTAGTGCCATCGTTCTTCAAGGTGTCGGAGGGTTTGAAGCATACCTACTACCCCTCCCCTGAGCTTAGTTCAGAATTACCAAAGATGCAATTGGTATAGAAATATATATGTACTATAAAATGGTAAACTAATACTGACTATTCTCTGTGGATATTTGGTTGGACACCAAGCATTTTACCCCTATTTGAATGCAGAGTCAGAAAGAACAAAAGCTGGAGGAATGCGATCCGCAGTCAACAGAAACATTGCACTGAGTTTGGAACTACTTGAACGGGGAATCCATTACCAACTGACACGAGTTCAGCTGCCCGATCTCTCGAACCCCTGAATGGGTTAGTGATTCCATAATTGTGCCTATTCCAAAACAGTGACCATCGAGAAAGCAGGAAATCCTATGAAGATATAGCACTTCACTATTTGATAGAAGCCCACATACCCTCTCTTCTATCCCCCTCTACCCTACACGTATAGGAGGCCTCGGTATCTCGATTTGAAAAGATGGATACCTAAAAAGCATCTCCCAAAATGGACAATACATCTGCGGGCCAGCCAACTCACTCTTCAAATTTATGACCAACCTTTCCTGCTTATCAGTCCTCGCACAAATCAGTATCAAAATCTCCCTGGGAATGCAAATCTGCCAATTTCCTCGAACCTTGCTCTGTTTCCTCCTCCCGGGGGCGCTCCCGTGACTCGGACGGGCCGGCCGATGTTTCCGCCTCTTCTTCCTTATTTTTTTTGGATCCCTTCTTTCTCTTCTAGGAAAGGATCCTTTCTCTTCAGGGAACCTATAGAAAGAATCTCAGACGGCTTTCATTAGATTATGCTTCCTTGCCCATGTGGAACATGTGTGAGCATTATGTTTTTCCAACAAGTGATCCGACTGGAAGAAGTGTTATATGAGGAATTCGAGATCAAATAGGGAATCTGTCTCTCCATTCCTCATGAGCCACTAGTTTTAGGATGGTACGGTGACGCAATTCTATGATTGACATCGTACTTGGCTAAAGCTTTTCTAAAAGCTCCATGCATGAAGTGTGATCCTCCATCAGTCATGAGATACCTAGGTACACCAAACCTAGGGAAAATTACATCTTTGAGCATTTTCAAAGATGTTTTATGATCAGCACTCTCAGTGGGGATTGCTTCAACCCACTTGGTCACATAATCAACAACAACTAAAATGTGAGTGTACTTGTGTGAAGAAGGAAAAGGACCCATAAAATCAAAACCCCAGCAATCAAAAGGCTCAATCACTAGTGAGTAATTCATAGGCATCTCATTCCTCCTACTAATATTGCCAACTCTCTGACATTTATCACAGGCTAAAACATAACTTCTAGCATCTTTAAAGAGAGTAGGCCAATAAAAACCTGATTGGAGAACCTTATCTGCGGTCCTCTCACCGGCGTGTTGTCATCCGTAGGGACTATCGTGACATTGCTTGAGAATGTCCTTCTGCTCGTGTTCCGGTACGCATCTTCTCACGCTCCCGTCCGGACCTTCTTTGAAAAGATGTGGGTCATCCCAAAAGTAATGCCTCAAATCATGGAAGAACTTCTTCCTTTGCTCAAATGTTAAACCTAGAGGCAAATACTTTGCAACGATAAAATTAGCATAATCTGCGAACCAAGGATCGGAAAGAGATTGTACTTTAACAACGACAAGTTGTTCATCTGGAAAACTGTCGTTGACTGGGATGGGATCATGCGGTATATCTTCCATCCTTGAAAGATTGTCCGCTACAGGGTTGTCTGCTCCCTTTCTATCAACAATCTGCAAATCAAATTCTTGAAGAAGGAGTACCCATCTGATGAGCCTTGGTTTGGCATACTTCTTCGTCATAAGATACTTAATGGCAGCATGGTCAGTATGAATAATAACTTTAGAATCAACAATATACTGTCTAAACTTATCACAAGCAAACACTACTGCTAAGAATTCCTTCTCAGTAGTAGCATAATTCTTCTGAGCCCTATCAAGGGTCTTACTGGCATAATAAATAACATTCAACTTTTTGTCAACCCTTTGTCCTAAAACAGCTCCAACAGCAAAATCACTAGCATCACACATAATTTCAAAGGGCAACTTCCAGTCAGGCGGTTGTACTATAGGAGCGGTTATTAAAGCTTTCTTAAGAACTTCGAAAGCCTCCTTACAATCTTCATCAAATACAAAAGGAACATCCTTCTGGAGAAGATTAGTGAGGGGTCTCGAGGTCTTAGAAAAGTCTTTAGTAAATCTTCTATAGAAACCAGCATGACCGAGAAAAATACGAATACCTTTAATGTCCCTTGGATAGGGCATCCTTTCGATAGCTTCAATCTTCGCCTTGTCCACTTCAATTCCCCTCTCGGAAATCTTGTGGCCAAGCACGATACTTTCGTTAACCATGAAGTGGCACTTTTCCCAGTTTAGAACTAAGTTTGTATCCTCGCATCTCTGCAAACTTTATTAAGATTGTGGAGACAGTGGTCAAAGGAAGTTCCATAGACGGAGAAATCGTGCATGAAGACTTCCACAATCTCCTCACAGAAACCATGAAATATTGCAAACGTACATCTCTGAAAAGTAGCAGGGGCATTGCATAAACCAAAATGCATACGCCTATAAGCATAAGTACCATAAGGACAAGTGAAAGTGGTCTTCTCTTGATCGGCAGTGTTAACATGAATTTGAGAGAAGCGAGAGTACCCGTCAAGATAGCAGAAGTGGGTGTTTTTGGACAGCCTCTCAAGCATCTGATCAATAAAGGGCAGCGGGTAGTGGTCCTTCCTGGTTGCCTTGTTCAACTTCCTGTAACCAATACACATTCTATATCCAATAATAATTCTCTGAGGTATTAGTTCATTCTTATCATTAGGGAATACAGTTGTCCCTCCTTTCTTAGGAACACAATGAACTGGACTTACCCACTTACTATCGGCTATAGGGTAGATAATACCTGCAGCTAGAAGCTTGAGGATTTCAGTCCTCACAAAATCCATCATCTTTGGGTTCAACCGTCGTTGATGGTCAACAACAGGTTTAGCATCGGGCTCAAGGTTGATAGTGTGTTGACAGATAGATGGACTAATTCCCTTAAGGTCATCAAGGGTATAGCCAATTTCACCACGGTGTTTACGAAGTACTTCCAATAATCGCTCTTCTTCATATCCTGAAAGGTTAGAGTTCATAATAACAGGATAAACTTTATTTTCATCTAAATAAGCATACTTGAGCGTATCCGGAAGAGGTTTGAGATCAAACACCGGGTCTTTTTTTGGTTTGGATAAAATTCCTAAAGGTTCAACCGGAAGGTTGTGCTTCAGGATGGCAGGTTGTCTTAAGAAGATTTCATCAATTTCATTTCTTTCCTGCATATGAGTATCATTCTCGTGGTCCTCCATATATTGCTGCAAAGGATCATTAGGGGGAATAGCAATAGAAGCAATACTTTCAATAATTTTATCATCACTAGGTAATTCAGTACCACAAGACTGCTTGAAAATCTTAGAAAAGTTAAATTCATATGGCTCACCATTGAATTCAACAGAAACTTTACCTTTCTTGCAATCTATAATAGCTCCAAAAGTTCTGAGAAAAGGTCTACCAAAAATAATAGGACAAAAACTATCTTGCACTGAACCAAGTACGAGAAAGTCGGTAGGGTACTTTACCTTTCCGCATAGGACTTCAACATCTCTCACAATCTCAATAGGAGAGATAGTGGCTTTGTTTGCAAGATGAATAGTAACATCGATCTCTTCGAGTTCACAGGGTGAAATCTCAGTCATGATCTCTTGATAAAGCGAATAAGGAATCGCGCTAGCACTTGATCCCAGATCGCATAGCCCGTAATAATTATGATCTCCTATTTTAACAGATACAACTGGTGTACCTGAAATTGGGCTTTTATTCTTGGCTGTGACAATGTTAGTTGAAACAACACAAAAATTTATAAAGGAATCTGAAACATCATTAGTAACTAAATCTTTAACCATAGCAACTTGAGGATCGACTCTGATCTGGTCCTCAGGTTCGCCTGTTCTTCTCTCACTTTTATTTATGATGCATGTCACAAAAGAGTGCTCCCTTATTCTTGAAGGAAAGTGGGCTGTTCATACATACCTGCAGGCAAAATAGGATCAGCAACGTGAATATCAATAGGCACTTCTTTGAAAGGCTTATAGTACTGATCCTTCTTCATCTTAGAAGAATCAACATGAGAGGCAAAGTTCTTACAAAAATCAATCATTAGATGGGAATCCAGACCAATCTTAGAGCAAAAGGTATTGAAATAATCAGTTTTCACATAGCTCTCAATATAATCATACTCATAATTTATAGCAGGTTCAATACCTTTATCGATTTCCCAATCTTCAGTATTCTTCTGGATCCTTTCGATGAGATCCCATCTTTCTTCAATGCTCTTTGTCTGAAATACCCCGCTAGAGGAGGTATCCAGCCTTTCCTTGTCCTGACGAGGAAGCATAGCATAAAAATTTGTAAGTATAATATCTTTGGGGAGCTTATGGATAGGACATTTGAACATTAGGGATTTAAGTCTCCCCCAAGCTTGAGCGATGCTCTCTCCGTCGCGAGACCTAAAGTTATAGATGTAATTCCTGTCTCGATAAACTTCATGAAGAGGGTAAAACTTTGTATAAAAGAGAGACATAAGCTCTTCCCAATTAAGAGAATGTGGGTTATCGAGGAGCTTATACCAATCTGAAGCTTTGTCTGTAAGCGATACGGAGAATAATTTCTTCATAACGAACTCCAGTGACACACCTGCAAGCTTGAATAATGAACATAGTTGTGATAAATATAGCAAGTGTTCACCTGGATGTTTGTCTCCTGCGTAGCGATTAGCTAGAACATAATCGATAATACCAGATGGTATCTTATAAGGCAAAATTTCAGTAGGGGCAGGAGTAACTACCTTAGTTGTGGGGCGGCTCCCCAAGAACAACGATCCAAGAGTAGGGGTATTCATAAGGACAAAAATAGCAACGGCAAACTAAAACAGAAATATAAAAACTTCCTTACCAGCTTCACTTACTAATAGCGCTACACTCCCCGGCAACAGCGCCAGAAAACGTAGCTTGATGACCCTCAACGTAGAGGGATCTATTGCAGGTTTTTCGATAAGTAAGAGTGTCGAACCCAACGAGAAGCAGAAGGTAGTAGCAAGTGACTTTGGTAAGGAGATAACTGCAAACACTGAAAGATAACTTTTTAGGGGTTTTCTTGGTATAAGCGACAGGAAAGTAAAGACGAGCAAAGTAAAAGATACTGGATAGTAAAAGGTGGCCCAATCCTTTCTGAGCAAAGGAGAGGCCTAGCAACTGAACTTATAAAAGCTAAAGTGTTCTTGAGGACACATGGGAGAGGTAGTCATGTGCTTTCGCCATATTCCGTATCGGTACTATGTACTGTGTTGATAAGTGTTTGGTGGGTGGATCTATGCTAGTGCATCCTCTAGACTAAGATGAATGCACTCTTATGATTAAACACCTTGCAAGCATCCGCAAATACAAGATAGTAATTAAGGCAAAAGCCTAACCATAGCAATACGATCGGTGATCCATTGTTCCCTTGTGCAAAAGCGTGCAAACTGGGGTTTAGGTTTCTGTCACTTTGGCAACCCACCGTAAGCATTCTTTATACACAATGCATTCCCTTAGGTCCTTGATAAGGCGAAGTGTTGAGTGTTCGACTCACACAACACCACTAGGAAAATAACAACACAACTTAAATACCAACCAACACATATTACTTCAACATCATATGACTACTAGCAACTAGACTGCTCCCATGTCCTCAAGAACTAAAGTAACTACTCACAAGACATAAAAGAGATCATGATAAGTGGGGATAAATAGATGATAAACAATCTGAACACAATAATATTTCTCCAACAAAACTCAATAGCATTCACCACAAAGTAGTAATCAACACCGATAGAGTAGAGAGGATAGGTAGTAAGAATTACAACACGAGTTGCAATTTTGACAAGATTGGATGAAGATGGAGATGGTGCTGATGATGGGGATGATGTTGATGATGATCTCGATGATGCCCGTGACGATGGTGATGACGATGGCGACGATGTCCCCTTCCGGGAGGTGATCTCCCCGGCGGAATCTGCCCGCCAGAGATGGCTTTTCTTCTCTGTAGGATTCCGCCACGGAGCGGCGGCGGAACTCTGGAAACTCTCTCTCTTTTTGGGTTTTTGGATCACGAGGGGTAAATAGGCCAGAGGGGGAGCCTGGAGTGGCCCCGGGGGTCCAGGCGCCCTCCCGGCGCGGCCAGGGGTGGGCCGCGCCAGGTGGCCGCCTGGGCACCATGTGGCCCCCCTCTGGTCGCTCTTTTGCGTGTCTTCGTGATCCTGCTGGAAAACATCCTCCGTCGATTTTCAGGTAATTTGGAGGTGTTCTTCTTCAGCAACTCAGCGTCCACTTTTTACCGCTGAATCCTGCGTCTGCTGCTTCGGCACCGGAAAGTTGCAAACTGTGTAAAATAAGCCAAAACAACATAAGAATAGCATCATATCATGAAATATATCAATGAATAAGAAAGAATTACTATATAAAATAGTGATGCAATTTGGACGTATCACCCGGCAACCCAAACTCTGTTGAGACGAAAGATGCCGATCCGAGGGCGCGACTGGCTTTTGGATTGGATGTTGACTCCCCGGGGGCCACCCGGATTTGTTCGTTGTTAGCTAGAGGGACCTGTCATTTCGGATCTCTCGGGACTAAATCATAAAATGGTTGCCTATGATGGGTAGAAACTGAGAGAGATGGGCGTGCGTGCGGAGCCTTGTATTTGGCAGTTGGTACACCCCTGTAGGGTTAAATCTTTTCAAGAAGCCGTGTCCACGGTTATGGACGACTTGGAACCTACGTCTTGTTCATAGATAACATCAACTGAATCATAACTATAACTTGATCAACGTGTGTGTGCCTTGACTGCTTCTTCTTCGTCGGGATGCGAAGAGGAGGACAAGGATATTATAGGTTATATGATTGCGTAAGTAGTTGATAGCAAGACTTGTTGGAGGCGATTCCTCATCGAATGCTTGGATCTCATCTTACTCTAAAATAGTCCGTTAGCCACTCATGTATTGCTAGTGCGTCTGCAACCTCACCACTACCCCCTTCTTACCCGTAAGAAGTTAGTTACAAGACTTTGATATATTGTCACCCTTTCTTTTCTTTTCCCTTTTATGTTTTGCCTGATCGGCCGCTGTAGTTGATTACTACCTCGACTCTTCTTCTGGACGCCTTCGTGGAGACTCGACGACGACTAGTTATGTGGATCCCGGCGGAGAGCCTGGACCCGTGTGGTTATGGGGATCAATGATTTTTCTCTTTGCCATTAGGCAATTGACTGTAGTCTGTACTCAGACATGTATCTTTCGCTGATGTATTGTATTAAGGCAGTTGTATGTCGATTGTATGAGATGTTGTATTCTTGTAGCTGTAATGTTGTGATATCATGTTGGAAATCCGGGGCATATGGCTTCGTCCCCGGATCTGGATGGAAACATCTAGATCTGGAACAGTACCGCATATCAGTCCTTACAGTGTGGTTCACTTGAACGACCAAACGACCCAATAGTAGGAGTAGGCGGCTGGATTCTTATGTGAAGAGAACGGATGGAGAAACAGATGCGCGAAAGAACTAGTCCCTTGGAAATCTTCGTTTTCCTAACCCAATCTAAGCATAATGAGCTGGTTATTTGAATATTGAAGTTGTCGAGTGTTCCATTCTTTCGTATGTACCCCAGCGAAGAAGGAGAATCAGAAATGGAACTAGTCGAACACGCATATCATACCATACCGAGTTTAGGCATAAACCTGGGTTAAATAAAGTACTACCTTCGATCCATAATAAGTGTCGCTCATCTAGTACAAAGTTTGTACTAACTTAGTACAAAATCTGTGACACTTATTATGGATCGGAGGGAGTAGTAAAGGAGCCCAATCTAGCTAAAAAGGGGCTTCTCCACCATCATAACCAACTAGCTACGTAGATGAATGATCCTTGCGTTCATCTATCAGACCCATCCACTAGAGCTTGAGCCCATGCTTGCTCAAACTATCTGTTTTCTCTTCTAACGAGCATGGCTTCCCTGTCACCTACACTAGAGACGTCTCAATAGTTTAGTTTATTTTTATTCATAAGCCTAGTACACAAGGAGGGTTTTAGCAAGCACTAGATGTACTGTAGTATGATCTGGTATCAGCTGATGTCTCTCCTTGCTATTATAGTTTAGCATAGGTCGCCTCAAACTCAAAAAAAAACGGGTGCACAGTTCTACTGTGTCTTATCGAATAGTGCTTTTGAGTCAAATTGCAATAACCATTTCATGTACACCATCTTTGTCAATATCAGCAATTACCTTGGTACTCCCTCCGTCCCATAATATAGTAACGTTTTTTGAGTTAGACTAGCTCAAAAAACGTTACTATATTATGGGACGGAGGGAGTATGTGTATTGTCACTGTGCCATTGGAATCCTAATATTTTTCAGTGGTAAGTTTAGTTCTCACAACAAAGTGAGTGGATGGACTTCCAGTTTTGAACTATGGCTAGAGTAACCAACCATCGAACCATCTCCAGGTCACAGTCACCCACCAGGAAGGCATAGAGGCAAGAAAGAAAGTACAGACAACAGGAATCAAACCTAGGAATAGTAAAATGATGATTCAAAGCGCTACCGGGATGCAGCTCTTGTTCGAGGTAGGTTAGTAGCTCTAGCCAGAAGTCAAAAAGCATTAGTTGGTGGTAGCCCTTAGGAACACGAGGAGGCTAATGTAGTGAAACTGGATGAGCAATGACGAGGCCCTTTCACGCTATCGCCCTGGATTGTTCACTTACTTCAGAGAACACTCAGGTTGCTTAGAAAGCGTAGCGTTAGGAGACACCAGGGTGTTAGCATTCAAGAATGAGATCACACCAGTGGTACCAGAAGCTCCAAAGACCGTTGAAAACAAGGGAGTGGACAGACAAAGAAGAGAAAGGAACAAGAACCCATTCATCGGACCAGTATAAATCCCTAAGTGATCTGCTCTACAAGAGTATATTAACTCATGTTCGGAGTATCAACAGGTAAACCCGATACCTACTAACCTAGAAGAAAGAATTCTAGAAGAAATGAAGAGGCGAGTTGGAGGATGTTGACGAGGTACAAGAAAGCGAAGGGGACGAATCTGGTGCATTTCGGTCTTTGACATGCAATCATATTACCTAACCATGGGGTTTCTAAAATAAAGACGAGACAAGACAGAGTCGTGTTAAGCTATCCGCGACTCCGAGGAGGACCCAGAAGAGGTTGAAGTGAAACAAACTAAAGAATCTGCAGAAGCTAAAGATGCCGAATGCCTAATGAATTGGCGACATGGAAAAGTCATTGTTAAAGCACCTAAAGAAATGGAAAAGAGAGGCACCAGGACAAGCCACAATTCAAGAGTACCGATTGGATCAAGAAGAAAATCCCTATTCCTATCTTTTTATACAACTTGAATGAAGCAAGGGACATGGAATATTCCTGAAAGAAAAACAGTGATTCTCAAAATCTTAGATGAAGGGATGAAAGCATATACATAAATCTCTTCTTTCCCGGATCCTCTCAATTTGTCCTCAGTGGAAGCAAAAAAGGGAAGATTGATTGGAGTGATTGAACAAACAATAGGGGTCAGGAACTGAACCGAACCCGAGAGAAAAGAAATCTTGAACTGAACAGAGCATGGTAGTCGAAGAATAGGTTTTTGACTGAACTGAGCACTAGTATAGGTATCTTCCTTCATGAAAGTCAAGGCTATCTGAAAATAAGGGAAATATTCCTATCATCTAAATTCCAATAACTATCTTCCCGAAAGAAAGAGTTTCCCCAACCCTTACTTGGTTTTCAAGCTAAGTAGGTTAATCAACCCTTAATTGCATTGATGGCCAGGTCCTATTTCCCATCCCTTGCGGACTTGGTAATCTAACAACTCTCGGGGGAGAGGATTATAGCTTATAGGACACCATAGCTTATGTGCCTTGATTTCCGAAACCAGAACTACTTCGGCCTTCCCTCAACTGATTGACCTAGCCGACCTATAACTTATCTTGTGTATAGATTGACAAATTGCTGGGTTGGTTCTACCCTCAGGGCGCCCTATAACTTATGCTGGGTGCCATGGAAGGAAAGAAAGGGAAAGCGGTCTTCTTCAAGCCGAAGGGGAGCCCGGATAATTGAATGAAGGTTGGGACAGAACTTTCCTTTAAAAAATCCGTAGCCTACTAGTTTGCTGTTCCGATTTAGGCTTTCAAGAAATGGGATAATCAAAGAAAGTCAATTTCTCCTAGTTTTCCTTTCCTTCTTGAATTCCAGTCAGAAAATGAATTCAATAGGAAAGCAATCAGAAAAGAAGGAGAAGAAAATCAACCGAACCATAGATCCTGCTTTGGCTAACCCTCAATTACCAAGTTATTATTATATTGTTTTCTCAACTTTCATTCAGATTGGAAAGGAATGGAATATTCCTATCATCAAAGCCAGGGCTGAAAGAAAAGGGAAGAAAGTAAGCCGATTCCATTGCGGAAAGAAAAGAGGCTCTCCCATTCCCACCTGATACGTCAAAAGCAATTGACTAATAAGGGGAACCAACCAGTCTAATTCGATTGATTATGTCACTTCGCATTACTAGAAAAGGGCAGTGGATTTCTACTAAAATGGGCTTTGGCACTCCTTCCGCTATTACTCAAAATAATAATAATAGTTAAAGGGCAGTCAAATTTGTGACTACGTCAAAGGCTCGTTTCTCTCAAATTTAAAGGCTTTAACTCCTACTTATTTCTATTAATTAAAGCTTGCCCATGGCTACTTTCTTCCCATTCTTTCTTCTTTCCACTAATCTAATGGTTTCATTCTCCCATCGAGAGGTTATGTTATGATACTAGCAGGGGTCCTATTCTTCTCCTCTCGATCCTACCTTGGGTTATGTTTGATAGGGATGGTCAGTGAACTTCTATTGGTTTCAAAGGAGGATAGAGATCCATTGGGGAAGGCTCGAAAGGTTATTCAATATCAAGGTTGACCCTCGACGCGCCGCAGCCACTATTTCTCCTCCTTTTATGCAATTATGAACATAAACTAAATAGTAATTCTTATATAGTTTTAGATTTTTCAGCCAGTATATCATGAAAGTTTGTTTTGCGGAACTTTATATGCGAGTGCGATTCCCGATCATCTTTGATTTCAAGAAGTTTTAAAAACTTTAAACTCTTTTCAAACTTTTTAACCAAATCAGATGTAATTTCCATCATGTTCCAAAGATCCGCACTGATGTTACGTGTACTTACGTACAATCTTTAAACTGGCTAAGCTAGATCTCCTCCCATGCGTTTCCAGTGCTGGGTAGGGCTCCAGCTCGGTTGCCACATGTCCTCGACTTTGGGTTTTTTTCTAACCATTAAAATTTACGTTGAAATTTCACAGAAATATCTTCATATGGCCCATTGGCCACAGGCCCACAGCTAATCGCTCCTCATTCCTTTATTCGTTTTCACGAAGAGAGCGAGAGAGGCAACACGAGAGGAATGGAGAAAAAGGGAGTGCCGCCCCAATCCCTTCGGCCCTCACCACCCCGCACCCATCGTTCGTCATCGATCGGAACCACACCATTTTTTGTCACCATCCACTATTGGTCATGGTAGACGCACCTCACAGGACCACTCTTCAATCCTGCCATCAGTAGTGCCATCCACGTTGCGACGTCTCCTCTCTTTCCATGCCCACCATGTAGCATATCTTATCATCTCTTCCATCCTTCTCTTTCGAAGTAGCTCACCTTGATCTTCGACATGGTTACCTGAAGCACCTCCCTCATAAACCCTATCCACCTCTTTCTCAAATGCGGTGGCGGATGTCAGCGAGACACTGTGTGCTCCTCGACTTGGCATTGGGTCAAGGAGGACCTAGGCGTGTTGTGCATGAGCGTCGTCCGTGACTTGGCGAATTATTTGTGGAGGAGGTGTTGGCGACCACGACGTACTGAGAGGAGCTTCAATCATCCATCGACTACTCCTGCTTGTAGCCCTCATTCTACTAGAGGTAATCTTTGTAATTCCGTGTTGAGTTACTTGCAATGTATCCAACTATTTAACAGGCTATATATCTCAAGAAAATCAAGTTGTCAACGACATGGAAGGATAAAAATATGTTAGCAATTTATCCTCGCCAGGTAGTCTTGAAACCATGTGAACACTATCTTTTCTTGCATAATTTTTACCTTTGGAGTATCCCAATCATACATACATTGTACATGCACATAGACGTTACAAGTACGAGATCATACGGTACATAGGGTTTGTTGGTTGTTCAGTATGTTCCAACAATTAGGATGTGTTGGTTACTCAGTTTGTTCCCTTTGATATGTACTCTCTCTATCCTTAAAAGAGTGTACTTCCATTTTTTTGGCAGACAACTATTTTAAATTTTAACCGAGTTTACACAAAAATAGAACAATACTCCACTTATGAAACCAAATAATTATATAATAAAAATATACTTCATAACGAATGTCATGATACTAATTTGATGGTATAAATATTGATATATTTTTATATAATTACGGACAAAGTTTAAAAAAATTCAGTTTTCAATAAAGTTGGGAGTACACTCTTTTGAAAACAAATGGAGTACCTATGTATCCTTCCATGTGAACTTGTTGAAAATGATGATTGTTTGTTTTTGTAAGCAATGTGCGATGTGGCTAGTAATAAATATGCCATTTGAATAACCGTTGAATTTGGTATATGTCCTTTCATGTAAGCTTTGTATGCAATGTGTGCAGTGGGTAGTAGAAGAGATATTATTTTATTTTCATATCTAAACTATAATTACGATCGTTAGAAATGATGATTTTTTGTAAGCAATGTGCGCACCACAATGGAGATACCACTTTGATACATAAATCATACATATACCCTTCTGTTTTTTAGTTTTGGTTATTTTTAGTAATAGAGATGCCATTTTAGCTATCTAATGGCAACAATGCATACATCCATTTCTAAAGTCTACACAAGTTGTGTTTTCATATGTTGTGCCTTGCTTCATTCTTACTTCCTTGTGAAACATTTCCGCACCTTTCTGAAGTACTTTCCATATATACGGTTTTTATGTTGTCCAAAACATTTTTGATACATTATTCTCGCCTTCGATATCCCACCTAGTACTCAACAAACCGATGAACCTTTAACGTGTGACCCCGTAGGTTTGCTAATATGCAGACATGACTGATGATACTGGAGTAGTGTTCCTTGTTGGATACCCCAAGTGGAAGGTTGAGAAGTAGCGTAGCAGCAAATTTCCCTTACACGAGGACTGTAAGGTTTATCGAATTCAGGAGGACTCCAAGGATCGACAAGTAGGTGTCTTCTGCTCTGGCGCTTACATAAGACGCGAACCTGCACACAAAAATAAAGAACCTTGCTCCCAACGAGTACAGAGAGGTTGTCAATCTCTTCGGCCTTATTGTTTACAAAGAATCAAACGCAAGGGTAGATAGTAGTGATCAATGTTGGGGATATCGCTTATCGGGAACTTATCGGTCAAACCAGGATAAGGGCTAAATCGGGTGATTTATCGGCATATCGTGCGATTTATCGGCACATCAAGTGATTTATCGGCCCATTTATCTTATCGGTCCGACGCCGAGAAGGGATAAATCAGACGATTTATCGGAATATCGGAAGATATTTTGAACAGTGGTAGTGATAATTGCAACGGAAAGTAAAAGCAGCAAATAAAGTGGAGGTGTAAACAGTGGTGGAAATATGGATCGGGGTCCCATGATGTTCACTAGTGATGTCTCTCCCAAAAGACGATAAAACAACTAAGTTGGGTGAACAAATTACAACCGGGCAATTGACCAAATTATAAACGCACTACAATGCTAATTATGCTACTTGAAAGTAAGAGGCTCAAAAGTATGGTCAGTACGCCAAGACAACTAGACCGAAATCCATCTGTATCTACTCACTAATCATCCACCTTGAGATATCTATCCAGAACATCTCGCTGGTATTAAGTCGCGAGCCCCACCCAAAGTGCAAACACAAAGCAACAGACAAGTGCATTATAAATCTATGTCTAAGGTAAAAAATCCTTGCAACCGCGGTTACAAGCACCGTTATTTTCTCCCTGGTGGCAACAACGCATCCCCTAGTCTCATGTTTCTGTCACTCAAGCTAGACATCGGGGGGCATGAACTCACAATCATGCATAACGCTCCCTCTTGAAGTTACAATCTACTACTTGCCCAAAGCAATAAAAAGCAACGGAGAACATGCAAGAATTACTCAAGAACAAAATATAAAAGGTAAACCAAATATATAACTCATCACGATCTGAACATAATCTCATAATCCATCGGGTACGAGCAAACACAGCATAGCAACAGCAGGAAATTACATAGGTGCCTTGATCATGTAGGGCAACTCACAAGGACTAAACGTTGAAGAACAAGATTGGAGAGAAGACATCACATAGCTACTGGTCATGGACCCATGGTCCAAGGGGACGGCACATCCGGGAAGCGTCCATGGTGGTGGAGAAGCTCCCGAAGGTCAACTTACAGACATCAGCAGACAGAAACTGACACTGGGTGCATTGAGTTAGTAGGTTAGTCCAAATATGTGTAAAACGATATGAAAGTGTAGCAAAATATGTACCAATGTCACATAAAAGTGCATGGAACAAGCAGAAATTATAGATAAGTTTGAGACGTATCAACATCCCAAGCTTAATTCCTGCTCGTCCTCGAGTAGGTAAATGATAACACGGATAATTTCTGTGGTGACATGCTAACACACATATAAGAACTTCAAAGTAAAGCAAGTAAGATGTGCAATTCAAGTCAAGATAATAACAAGCAAGAGTCCATATCTAGTATTGATACTCGCAAAGCATGAACATAAAGGTGCAAGAGCTCTCGCTGTCCGTGACTTGAATGTCTCCAAATGGTGTTTGCATGCAAGTAATGGGAGATGGGATTAGAGAATAAAAATATATATAAATAGTTTAATTGAGAACTCGATCTACTAAAGTTTCACACTTGGTCTCATTCGGGATCTTATTTTGACTCATCCCTAGACCACTAGTCAGGTACAAGTCAAACTGATACTCTCCCTTTCGACTTTGAGCACTCATGCAATGGATGAGCGCGAGCAAGATACGTTGGCACTTAGGATGGCAAAGAGATAAATGATGGGGAAGGAAGACAAAAAGTTGTGAAAGGCTCACATCAATGAGGACAATCATAGGCGATAGAAATCCAAATGATAGATATGATGTGAGGAGTAGGGATTGCCATGCAATTAAAGCACATATGAGCTAAGGTAAGCTCTCCAGTGGAACTAGTGGGGGTGCATCCAACTTGCTTGCTCATGAAGACCTAGAGTTCATTTGAGGAGGCTCATCCTTGGAATATGCAAGCCAAGTTCTATAGTGTAAGGGTCTCCACATAGGTATGCATGAATGATAATCTCTATGGAGTACAAATATAGCAATGGAGTATGAGTGTGGATCTTTCAAAAGGAATAGTAGTGTTGCCCCCTTCTCTCTTTTTCTTTTCTTTTTTTCTCTTTTTTCTCTCTTTTCTTTATTTTTTGTGTCCTCTTTGGAAAGTAAAAAACATGAAATAGAGTGGAGGTGTAAACAGTGGTGGAAATATGGACCGGGGTCCTATGATGTTCACTAGTGATGTCTCTCTCCCAAAAGACGATAAACAACTAAGCTGGGTGAACAAATTACAACTAGGCTATTGACAAAATTATAAATGCACCACAATGCTAATTATACTACTTGAAAGTAAAGAGGCTCAAAAGTATGGGCAGTACGCCAAGACAAGTAGACCAAAATACATCCGCATCTACTTCTAATCACCCACCTTGAGATATCTATCCAGAATATCTTTCTAGTATTAAGTTGCGAGCCCCACCCAAAGTGTAAACTCAAAACAACAGACAATTGCATTAACAATCTATGCATAAGGTAAACAATCCTTGCAACCGCGGTTACAAGCACCGTTGTTTTCTCCCTGGTGGCAGAAGCGCATCCCCTAGTCTCATGTTTTTGTCACTCAAGCTAGACATCGGGGGGAACTAACCCACAATCATGCATAACGCTCCCTCTTGGAGTCATTATCTACTACTTAGCCAAAGCAATAAAAAGCAACGGAGAGGATGCAAGAATTACTCAAGAACAAAATATAAAAGGTAAACCAAATATATAACTCATCACGATCTGAACATAATCTCATAATCCATCGGATCCCAGCAAACACAGCATAGCAACAACAGGAAAATTACATAGGAGCCTTGGTCATGTTGGGCAGCTCACAAGGTCTAAACATTGAAAAACAAGGGTGGAGATAAGACATCACATAGCTACTAGTAATGGACCCATGGTCCAAGGTAGACTACTCACGACACATCCAGGAGGCGTCCATGGTGGTGGAGAGGTCCCCAGAGGTCAATCCTCCCCCCGGCAGGGTACCGGGAAGAGGTCTTCTGGCGCTCCCGATCTTGGAAGCGCTGCGGCGGAGGAACAGAGAGGTAATTCGCGATTTTTGCAGGATTCTCCTCGAGGGTTTCTGCAATGAGGGGTAAAAATAGGCCGAAGGGGGGTACAAGAGGTGGGGCCCACCTCCTAGGCGCCCTGGTGGCACGGCCAGGGGTGGCGCCACTTCACCTGGCCTACTGAGAGGGGGGTGGCCCCCTCCGGCTCTCCTTCTGTGGCTCCAGAAGCTTCCTTGACTCTGATTTTTATTCTGATTTTTCCAGATTTTTTCTGGCATTTTATATTGGGGAAAATAACTGCAACTAAAGACATCAGCATACAAGAATTGACACTGGGTGCACTGAGTTAGTAGGTTAGTTCAAATATGTGTAAAATGATATAAAAGTGTAGCAAAACATGTAGCAATGTCACATAAAAGTGCATGGAACAAGCAAAAATTATAGATACGTTTTGGACATATCGACATCCCCAAGTTTAATTCCTTCTCGTCCTCAAGTAGATAAATGATAACACAGATAATTTCTGTGGTGACATGCTAACACACATATAAGAACTTCAAAGTAAAGAAAATAATATATGCAATTCAAGTCAAGATAATAACAAGAAAGAATCTTAGTATTAATTCTAGCAAAGTATAAACGTAAAGGTGCAAGATCTCCCGTTGTCCGTGACTCGAATGTCTCCAAGTGGTGTTTGTGTGAAAGCAATGGGAGATGGGATTAGAGAATAAAAAATATAGTTTAATTGAGAATTCAATCTACTAAAGTTTTACACTTAGTCTCCTTCGGGATCTTATTTTGACTCGTCCCCAAACCACTAGTCAAGTACAAGTCAAACTGACCTCTCCCTTTCGACTTTGAGCACTCATGCAATTGATGAGCGCGAGCAAGATACGTTGAAACTTAGGATGGCAAAGAGAGAAATGACGGGGAAAGAAGACGAAAAGGTGTGAACGGCTCACATCAATGAGGACAATTGATACGTCCCAAATGTATCTATAATTTCTGCTAGTTCCATGCATGTTTTGTGTGATATTGCTATGTTCTAGATACAGTTTCATACAATTTTGATCATATTTGGACTGACCTACTTACTCAGTGCATCCTAGTGCCAGTTCCTGTTTTCTGCTATTTTTCTATTTCAGTTTTACCCATATAAAAAGTGCTCCAAAAATCCGGGAAAAATCAGATAAAAAATCAGCATGCCAGAAGCTTCTAGAGCCCCGAAGGAGGGCCAGGGGGCCATGGTGGCGCCTGGACCCCTGGTGCCCCCCTTAGCCTATTTAATCTCCGTCACGGGAAACCTCCGATGACAGAACCCTATTTCGCAAACTCGCCTCTGTTTCGCCGCCGCCGCGCTTCCAAGATCGGGAGCACCGTCAGGACCCTTCCCGGCACCCTGCCGGAGGGAGGATCGACCTCCGGGAGCTTCTCCTCCACCATGGACGCTTCCCGGATGTTCCGTGAGTAGTCTACCTTGGACCATGGGTCCGTGATCAGTAGCTATGTGATGTTCTCCTCCCTTCTTTGTTCTTCATGGTTTAGACCTCGTGAGCTGCCCTACATGATCGAGGTACATATGTAATTCTTCTGTTGTTGCTATGCTTATTTACAAGCATAGTGAACATCACGGGACCCCGGTCCATATTCTCATCACTGTTTACAAGCTTATTTACTTTCACTTGCTATCATTATCATTATCCTTTGTTTTTTATCCTTTGTAAACAACAAGACCGGAGAGATTGACAACCTGTCTGAACTTCGTTGGGAGCAAAGTTATTTGTGTCGTGTGCAAGTCCAGGAGAAGCAAGTGATTATCATAAACGACGCGTTACTTGCCGAACTACCTACTTATCATTGACGGAGTCCTACGGGAGACAATCTTAAAACCTCGGTATCTTCACCGAGGGAAACTTAACGCTATGCTGCATCTCACCTTCCACTTGGGGTAACCAACGAAGGGCGAGAAGCAATTATCCTCTCTCGCGTATCAACAATCATAGGCGAGAGAAGGCCAAATGATAGATATGATGTGAGGAGTAGGGATTGCCATGCAACGGATGCACATATGAGCTAAGGTAAGCTCTCTAATGGAACTAGTGGGGGTGCATCCAACTTGCTTTCTCATGAAGACCTAGAGCTCATTTGAGGAGGCTCATCCTTGGAATATGCAAGCCAAGTTCTATAGTGTAAGGGTCCCCACAAAGTTATGCATGAATGATAAGCTCTATGGAGTACAAAGATAGCAATGGAACACGAGTGTGGATCTTTCAAAAGGAATAGTAGTGTTGCCCCCTTCTCTCTTTTTATTTCTTTTTCCCTTTTTTCTATTTTTTTTATTTTTGTGTGGCCTCTTTGGCTCTTTCTATTTAATGCTCATTTGTCCTCTTTGGGATCTTTTAATTTGTCCTCTTTGGGATCTTTTCCTCACTTAAGGACAACACTCTATATTTTACAAGAACATAGAAAATCTTCACACTTTATAAGAATTAATCAAACGTAAAGAAGAATGAAAACTATCATGATGTATGCAAATCTATGCCTATGCCAGTGTAGCAGGATATGCAATGATACTAGCACGCCATGTAGCAATAATAAGGGCAACACCCAACTATCATGCGGCTCCTCGATCAAGAAAAATCATGTATGACATGAAGATCAAGTCATGATATGATGGATGTTGCATGGCAATGTATCTCGGAAAGGCTTTGGAAATGACTTGATAGGTAGCTATGGTGGTTGTTTTCAGGAAGATATAGGGAGGTTTATGATGACAGAGCATATCATGCCAAGGGTTTGGATGCACCGGCGAAGTATGCGCCAACTCTCAAGGTGAGAAAGGGCAATGCACGGTACTGAAGAGACTAGCAAAATATGGGACGGTGGAAGTGCCAACAATCAAATACTCGCATTAGTCCGAAGAACTCATGCACTTATTATCGGTAACTCTCTATCTAATCGGGAGGTTCACAAAGAGACGAGTACCCCGAGGAGGAGTGTATGTGGGTTTGGTTATCCTTGCGCATCCTCGGCCCATGGTACGTGAGGGTACTCTATATATTCCAACTCCTCGAGAGGTTAGCGATCCATCTAGTAGCTAGAATTCTCAACTATTTTTTGTAGTTTTTGAAAATAAGCACGGATTGCCCAAAATACGACACCTATCACTAATAGGCTCAAGCTCTTGGCACCTTGATGTCCAAACATTACTCTAATCAATACATTAAAACTATTGCATGTTACTACTACACTTGTAATAGCAACCTTAATTATCTACTGATGCAAGACACACGACTCAGTGCAACAAGCCAACTCTCTAAACAAGATAAACATGAAAACTCAAGAGAGTTCCTAGAACATCCTAAACAAAATCTCTTAAAAGGATAAACAGTAAAACTAAGAGCTAAGCATGACAACAGCTATGAAAAGATATAGAACACACACAAAACGAAAGATAAGCATGCAAGACTATGTTGTGTTGTACGGTGGAGTGGATCGTGTTTCTCTCCCAAACAATGAAGGCTAGGATCCAACTTGTTATGAACAGCAAGAAAAACTAAAACGAACTAAAAATTAAAGAGCGAGACGCTCCAAGTCTAGCACATAACATATGAAGCGATAAAAATATAGCATGGAGAAGGACGAACTGATGATTGTTTATGGACAAGGGGATGCACGGCGACATCCCCAAGCTTAGACGCTTGAGTCTCCTTGGATATTTCTTGGGGATGCATGGGGGCATCCCCAAGATTGAGCGCTTGACATTCACGAATCTTATTTCATCATCTTCCTTCGCATACTTGAAAACTCCCTTCATACGAAACTCATCATAAGCTAATTAGAGTGGTTAGTACCCATGATAAAATAATTTTTCTCTACTGGAAATAAATATATTCTTGAAGATATACTGTTTCTCAACATTGGAAAAAAGTTTTTGCAAAGAAAAAGCAAGCCTAAGGTTTGCAAAACGAAGGAAACGCAAAACGTGGCAGAATTTGTGAAAAACAGACCAGCAGGTAGTAAATAATTTTTTTGGGGTACTTCTGCAACTCAAATCAAAAAACTCAGAACGGATGCACGAAAGCCAATTGTATAGATCATGCTGTGAAAACAATTCAGTCAAAAAGATGATCTGGTGATTTATGGCCAATTTTTCCGTCAATGGGACATAATCTATTTCTGGACAACATGTCACAACTTTTGAACTTTCTTGCAATCGGAGGCTAAAACTTGGCACAAAGATTGGAAATAAGGATACAATGATGTTGCTATAGTAGTAAAAAACATCAAGACCACTAAAACTGAAAGTAAAAACATCTTACTAATACTGAAAGTAAAAACATCTTGCGTTGCCTCCTAACAAGCGCTTTCTTTTATGCCTTTTAGCTAGGCATGATACAAAAAATCAAGTTGTAACAATTGAACCATCATCAAGATCATAAAAAAGCTCTTCAATAGTACAACTAGTATTAAGAGGACTTTCGAATAAAGGCCTAGTGATAATACTCCTAGGGATGAAAGCAAAGGTAGTGAGATCAATTGGAATTTCGTTTGTAATTCTATTGAAGAGTGGTATCTCTTCCAAAGTCTTCACCGTTTCCACACCCCTAACCACATATTTATTTGTTTTGGGTTGAGGAACCTTGGGTACATATGCGAACTTGGATTCCTTCTTTGAGGGGGTTTCTACCCTGTTAGTTTTGATAGAGGAAAGCGTAGTTCCTACAGTTTCAATAATATCCTCAATCTTGGCAATCCTAGAAGGGTCTAAATCATGGCATTTAAGGGTCTCCAAAGTGGTATAAATTTTGTCTATGGAGCTATCAAGACTTTGAAATTCCCTTGAATCCTACAATCTACTTCATTTATTTTTCCCATACTTGGCATCTCTAGCTCTATCTTATCAAGTTTATTCATAATGTGAGCTAAAGTAATGTCCTCTTGTGTACTAACAATAGGGGGATTTTCAAAAAGATTTTCCATAACATTAAGACCTTCCCAAGTTGGGGATTCTAGAAAATTTCTATTGATAGAAGTATCTAAAACAAACCCATTCCAAGAAGTAATACCAACATAAAAGTTTCTAAGCAAGATAGTAATGGATTGCTTCTTGGTGGCTCTATCTTTAGAATCATTAATTCTAAACCAAGCATCTTTCAGACTTTCTCCACCTCTTTGTTTGAAGGTGAGAATCTCCCCTTCGGGTGAAAAACCAAAGGCAAAGGATTTTGACATACTGACTAAAGAAAGTAAGGTAACTAATTTTTTGTGGTTTTTTATAAAGGACACTAAGATAAAAACGTTAAAGTAAACTAACAAGACTAAAAAACAAAGATAAAAGATAGTGTGCAACTCCCCTATCTTGCAAAAATTGCTTGATGCTAGCGAGGAAGTGATAGCTCTCGCCCCTCGTTGGTACCCCAAGTGGAAGGTTGAGATTTAGCCTAGCAACAAGTTTTCCCTTGGTGAAGATACCAAGGTTATCGACCGGAGGACTCCGAATTCTTCAAGTAGGTGTCAACGGCACCATATATTAAGCTGCCGAATGGAGATGAGGTTGACGTGGACCTACACATAGATACTAATAACTTTGCTCCCAACAAGTACAGAGGCGTTGTCAATCCCTCTGGCCTTGTCATTTACAAAGGGTCAAATGCAAGAGATAGTGATAGTGATAAATGCAACAGAAAGTAAAAACAGGAAATAAAGTGGAGGCGTAAACAATGGTGGAAATATGGACCGGGGTCCCATGATGTTCACTAGTGACGTCTCTCTCCCACAAGACGATAACTAGCTAAGCTGGGTGAACAAATTACAGCTGGGAAATTGACAGAATTATAAACATACCACAATGATAATTATGCTAATTTAAAGTAAAGAGGCTCAAAAGTACGGGCAGTACACCAAGACAAGTAGACCGAAATCCATCTGCATCTACGTCTAATCATCCAACTTGAGATATCTATCCAGAACATCTGGCTGGTATTAAGTTGCGAGCCCCACCCAATGTGTAAACTCAAAGCAACAGCCAATTGCATTGAGAATCTATGCGTAAGGTAAACAATCCTTTCAACCGCGGTTACAAGCACCGTTGTTTTCTCCCTGGTGGCAACAACACATCCCCTAGTCTCATGTTTCTGTCACTCAAGCTAGACATCGGGGGGCATGAACCCACAATCATGCACAACGCTCCTTCTTGGAGTCACTATCTACTACTTGGCCAAAGCAATAAAAATCAACGTAGAGATGCAAGAATTACTCAAGAACAAAATATAAAAGGTAAACCAAATATATAACTCATCATGATCTGAACATAATCTCATAATCCATCAGATCCCAGCAAACACAATAGGAAAATTACATAGGTGCCTTGATCATGTAGCGAAGCTCACAAGGTCTAAACATTGAAGAACAAGGGTGGAGAGAAGACATCACATAGCTACTGGTTATGGACCCATGGTCCAAGGTAGACTACTCACGGCACATCCGGGAGGCGTCCATGGTGGTGGAGAGGTCCCTGGAGGTCAATCCTCCCTCCGACAGGGTGTCGGGAAGTGGTTTTCTGGCGCTCCCGATGTTGGAAGCGCTGCTGCGGAGGAAAAGAGAGTTAATTCGCGATGCGGGATTCTCCTCGAGGGTTTCTGCGACTAGGGGTAAAAATAGACTGAAGGTGGGCACCAGAGGTGGGGCCCACCTCCCACGCGCCCTGGTGGCGCGGCTAATGGTGGGGCCGCGCCACCTGGCCGCCTAGGAGGGGGGTGGCCCCCTCCGGCTCTCCTTCGGTGGCCTCGGAAGCTTCCTTGACGTTGATTTTTATTCTAATTTTTCAGGATTTTTTCTGGCATTTTATATTGGGGAAAATCACTGCAACTAAAGACACCAGCAGACAAGAACTGGCACTGGGTGCACTGAGTTAGTAGGTGATAAGTCCAAAATGCATCACTATTTTATATCATAATTTACCTCTATTCATTGATATATTTCATATTATGATGATGTCCTTACGGTGTTTTGGCTTGTTTTACATAGTTTCCAACTTTTCGGTGCCGAAACAGCAGACGCAGGAATCAACGGAGAAAAGGGCACATCAAGTGGCCATATCAGCACATCTCCAAATGACGTGAAAATCACGGGGTATAATTTCCATAAGAATTAACGAAGAATGGCTGAAGGACACCCGGAGGGGGCCACCAGGCTCCCAGGCGCCCTGGTGGCGTGGCTTCCCTCCTGGCCACGCCACCTGGCCGCTGTGAGGTGGGGCCCACCTCTGGAGCCCCCTTTGGCGTATATGTCCCTCGTAACCTAAAAACCCCGGGAGAGATAAGAGTTTTGGAGTTCCGCCGCCGCTCTGTGGTGGAAACCTACAAAGAAGAAAAGAACTTTCCGGCGGGCAGATTCCGCCGGGGAGAAATCCTCCCGAAGGGGGAGATCGTACTCATCATCATCACCATCGTCACGGGCATCATCGATATCATCATCAACATCATCCTCACCATCAGCACCATCTCCATCTTCATCCCATCCCATCTCATCTCATCATTGCAATCCAAGTTGTAACCCATACTATCCATCCCCTCTACTCTTCCGGTGTTGATTACTCTTTGTGGTGAATGCTATTGAGTTTTGTTGGAGGATTATTGTTATGACCAGTTTATTTATCATATGTCTATCATCACTGATCATGATCTCTTTTATGTCTTGTGATTAGTTCATTTAGTTCTTGAGGACATGGGAGAAGTCTAGTTGTTAGTAGTCATATGACGTTGAAGTAATATGTGTTGTTTGGTATTTAAGTTGTGATGTTATTCTTCTAGTGGTGTTGTGTGAACGTCGACTACACAACACTTCTTCTTTTAAGGACCTAGGGGAATGCATTGTGTATAAAGTATGATTATGGTGGGTTGTCGGAGTGATAGAAACCCGAACCCCAGTTCGCACACTTTTGCACGAGGGATTGTTGGGCCCTAAAGTTTATTGCTATGGTTAGGCTTTTTCCTTAATTTCTCTCTTGTATTTGCGGATGCTTATAAGAGGTTTAATCATAAGAGTGTGCTTATCTTAGTCTATAAATTGCACTAGCATAGGTCCACCCACACAACACTTATCAAAACAAAACATAGTACTGATACGGAATATGGCGAAGGCATGTTACTATCTCTCCCGTGTGTCCTCAAGAACGTTTTAGTCTTTATAAGTTTAGGTCCTTTGGCTTATCCTTTGCACAAAAGGACTGGACCACCTTGCTGCACCTTATTACAATTTACCTTATTTTCCTTTATCTCCTTGTTGCTTATACCAAAAAAATCATAAAGAGTTACCTTTCAGTACTTGCAGTTATTCCCATCTCAAGTTCACCTATGAATACTTTCTGCTCCTCGTTGGGTTCGACACTCTTACTTATCTAAAAGGCTACGATAGATCCCCTACACTTGTGGGTCATGAAGACCATTTTCTGGCGCCGTTGCCGGGGAGCGTAGCGCTATTGGTAAGTGAAATATAAGGAAACTTTACATCATAAGTGCTGATTTTATTTTATTTTTTTGATGTTGCTACTATTAGTCCTTATGGACAACTCTGCTCTTGGTACTCTGCTTACGGGGAACCGCCCCGCCATTATTGTGGTGGAAAAGGCTCCCCACCTACTGAAATTGTGACCTTCAAAATACCAACTGGTATTATTGATTGTGTTATTGCTAATCGATATGCAGCAGATAGACATCCAGGTGAACACTTGTTATATCTTTCACAACTATGCTCCTTATGGTTGCAGGCATATCGATAGATGTTTTATGAGAAAGCTATTTTCTCTATCATTAAACGAAAATTCTTTAGATTGGTATAGGCTTCTTGATAACTCTTATTTACTAAACTGGCAAGAACTTATGCCTCTCTTTTATGCAAAGTTTTATCCTCTTCATGAAATACATCGAGACAGGAACTATATCTATAACGTTTGGTCTCGTGATGGAGAAAGCATCGCTCAAGCTTGGGGGAGATTGAAGTCTCTAATGCTCAAATTTCCCAATCATGAGCTCCCAAGGAAAACATTCTTACAAATTTTTATGCAAGGCTTTCTCGTCAAGATAAAGAGATGCTCGATGCCTCCTCTAGTGGGGTATTCTAGACCAGAAGCGTTGAAGAAAGATGGGATCTGATCGAAAGGATCCATAAGAACACTGAAGATTGGGAGATTGATAAAGGTATTGAACCCGTTATAAATTATGAGCATGATTACATTAAGAGCTATGTAGAAACTGATTACTTCAATGCCTTTTGTGCTAAGATTGGTCTTGATTTCCAACTGATGATTGATTTTTGCAAAAAACTTTGCCTCTCATATTGATTCCTCTAACAAGAAGGAGGATCAACATCATAAGCCCTTTAAGGAATTACCCGTTGATATTCATGTTGCTGACCCTATTTTGCCTGCAGTTATATATGAAACCCCCCTTTTCCCGCCAGGATGAGGGAGCATTCTTTTGTGACAGACATATTAAATAAAAGTGATAGAAGAACTGATGAACATGAGGACCAGATCAAGGTCGATCCTTGATACGTCCAAACGTATCGATAATTTCTCCTAGCTCCATGCATGTTTTGTGTGATATTGCTATGATCTAGATACACTTTCATACACTTTTGATCATATTTGGACTAACCTATTAACTCAGTGCACCCCAGTGCCAGTTTTTGTTTTCTGATATATTTTTTGTTCCAGGTTTCCCCCATTCCTCCTATAAATCTTCCTAGCCTACCCCGCATCTGAGAGCGATTTGAGCCCGCTAATTCATCTCAGCCGCATCTTTCGCTAATGAATAGGGTTTTTGTTACCACTGTTAAACATCTAGCCGCCCATATCCAACTCACGTTGATATTTTGTGTTGTAACCACTGACGAGTAGGCCTTCTTTGCCCGTCGAATCAGCTTTATGGTGTGTGTCTGATAGGCGAGAGAGGATTGCTTCTCGCCCTTCGTTGGTTACCCCAAGTGGAAGGTAAGATGAAGCGTAGAAGCAAGTTTACCTCAGCGAAGATACCGAGGTTGAGTATCGACCAGTAGGACTCTTGCGATGATAAGTAGGTGTCAGCGGCGCACCTGACGTGGACCTGCACACAACACAATTAACTTTGCTCCCAACGAAGTTCAGAGAGGTTGTCAATCTCTCCGGTCTTGTTGTTTACAAAGGATAAAAAACACATGATAATCATAATGATAGAAACTGAAAGTAAAAAGCAATAAAGTAAATGAGCGTGTAAACAGTGATGAGAATATGGACCGGGGTCCCGTGATGTTCACTAGTGATGTCTCTCTCCCAAAAGACAATAAGACTGCTATGCGAGGTAAACAAATTACAGAAGGGCAATTGATAGGATTATAAACTCACCGCAATGCTAACTATGCTACAAAAGAAAGGAAGAGGCTCAAAAGCATGGGCAGTACGCCAAAATAAGTAGACCAAAATCCATCTGCATCTACTACTAATCATCCACCTTGAGATAACTATCCAGAACATCTCGCTGGTATTAAGTTGCGAGCCCCACCCAAAGTGTAAACCCAAAGCAACAGACAACTGCATTAAAAAGAACTTTGCGTAAAGTAAACAATCCTTGTAACCGCGGTTACAAGCACCATTGTTTTCCCCCTTGTGTCCACATCACATCCCCTAGACTCATATTTCTATCACTCAAGCGTGTCATCAGGGGGCATGTACCCACAATCGAGCATAACGTTCCCTCTTGGAGTCACTACCTACCACTTGGCCAAAGCAATAAATGGCAACGTAGAACATGCAAGAATTACTTCGGAAAAAAATACAAAAGATAAGAACCAATTATATTACTCTATCACAATCTTAACATAATCTCATAATCCATCAGATCCATCAAACTCGGCATAGAAAAAGCAGAAAGAATTACGTATGTGCCTCGATCATGTAGGGCAGCTCACGAGGTCTAAACCATTAAGAACAAAGAGGGGAGGAGAACATCACATAGCTACTGATCATCGACCCATGGTCCAAGGTAGACTACTCACGACACATCCGGGAAGCATCCATGGTGGAGGAGAAGCTCCCGGAGGTCGATCCTCCCTCCGGAAGGGTGCCGGGAAGGGTCCTGACGGTGCTCTCGATCTTGGAAGCGTGGCGGCGACGGAACAGAGGAGAATTTGCGAAATAGGGTTATGTCTTCGGAGTTTCCCCGTGACGGAGAATAAATAGGCGAAGGGGGGCCACCAGGGGCCCAGGCGCCCCCTGGCGCGACCATGACCCTTGCCGCGCCAGGTGGCCTCCTGGGTGCCTGGTGGTGGCCCCCTGGCCCTCCTTCGGGCTTCTGGAGTGTTCCGACACGCTGATTTTTTATCTGATTTTCCCGGATTTTTGGAGCATTTTTTATATGGGAAAAAACTGAAATAGAAAAACAGCAGAAAATAGGAACTAACACTGGGGTGCACTGAGTTAGTAGGTTAGTCCAAATATGATAAAAAATGTATGAAAGTGTATCTAGATCATAGCAATATCACACGAAACATGCATGGAGCGAGCAGAAGTTATTGATACATTTGAGACGGATCAACATCCCCAAGCTTAATTCCTGCTCGTCCTCAAGTAGGTAAATGATAACATGCATTAATTTCTGTGGTGACATGCTAGCAACTATATAAGGACTTTGAAAATTAAACCAATCAAGGTATGTAATTCAATTCAAGTCATAACATGCAAGAGTCTATATTAGCATTGAAACAAGCAACGAAAGAACATTAGGTGCAAGATCTCTCGTTGTCCGTGACTCGAATGTCTCCAAATGGTGGGGATAGGGAATATGAGAAAAAAGTATTTTTGTGTTGAGAACTCAATCTACTAAAGTTTCACACTTGGTCTTCTTTGGAATCTTATCTTGACTCGTCCCCAGATCACTAGCCAGATTCAAGTCAATTTGATCCACTCCTTTTGGATATTTTGAGCACTCATGCAATGGATGAGCGTAAGCACAAAAGTTGACACTTAGGATGGCAAAGAGATAATATGGTGGAGGAGGAAGTCAAAAAGGTGAGAAAGGCTCATATCAATGAGGACAATCATAGGCGAGAAGGCCAAATGATAGATATGATGTGAGGAGTAGGGATTGCCATGCAACGGATGCACATATGAGCTGAAAAGCTCTCCAATGGAACTAGTGGGGGGTGCATCTAACTTGCTAGTTCATGAAGACCTAGAGCTCTTTTGAGGAGGCTCATCCTTGGAATATGCACGCCAAGTTCTACAGTGTGAAGGTCCCCTCATAGCTATATGCATGATCATCTCTATGGAGTACAAGGATAAGAGGGAGTATTAGTGTGGATCTTTCAAAAGGATAGTAGTGTTTCCCCTTTCTCTCTTTTTTTCTCTTTTTTCCCTTTTTTGTATTTTTTGGTGGCCTCAATGGCTCTTTCTATTTAACTCTCATTTGTCCTCTTTGGGATCTTTTGTTTTGTCCACTTTGGGATCTTTTCCTCACTTAAGGGCAACATTCTAGTTTACAAGAGGGTATAGAAGATCTTTCTTTACAAGGTACTCAAATCATAAAGAAGATGTAATATCATGATGTATGCAATAATGCCGCTGCCAGTGTAGCAGGAACATGTATGACATGAAGATCAAGTCATGAAGAGGTGGATGTTTCACGAAAATATATCTCGGAAAGGCTATGGAAATGCCTTGATAGGTAGGTATGGTGGCTGTTTTGAGGAAGGATATAAGGAGGTTTATGATGACAGAGCGTATCATGCCAAGGGTTTGGATGTACCGGCGAAGGTGGAAGCCAACTCTCGGAGTGAGAAGGAGGCAATGCATGACACAGGAGAGACTAGCAAATATGAGGAGGTGCAATTGTCAACTTGCAATACTTACATTAGTCCGAAGAACTCATGCAATTATTATCGGTAACTCTCAATATAATGAGGAGGTTCACAAAGAGACAAGTACCCCGAGGAGGAGTGTATGGTGGTTTGGTTATCCTTGTGAATCCTTGACTCATGGTACGTGAGTGTACTCTACTATCCGACCCCTCAGAAGATTAGTGATCCATCTAGTAGCTTGAGTTCTCAACTAGATTTGTAGGTTTTTGAAAATAAACAAGAATGGCACAAAATACGACACCTATCACTAATAGGCTAGAGCTCTTGACACCAAAAGTTCAAACATTACTCACATCAATACCTCAAAACTATTGCAAGTTACTACTAAAATTAAATAGCAACCTCAATTACCTACTTTGAAGACAAGACACAACTCAGTGCAACAACCAAAACAAAATAAACATGAAAACTAAAGAGAGTTCCAGCAACAAACTAAACAAAAGCCAAGGCTCTTGCTAAAGACAAACTAAGACTAAAACTAGACATGGCAGTAGCTACGAAAAGATAAAGAACACACAACAACAAAAAGATAGGCGTGAAAAATCCTATGATGTGTTCTAGATTTTGAAAGTGGAGCGTGTTTCTCTCCGACACAAAGTAAGACGGGATCTAATTTGTTACGAACAGCAAGCAAAGCTAAAGAAAACTAAAAACAAAAACTAAGAGCGAGACGCTCCAAGCATAGCACATAACGCATGAAGTGGTAAAAATATAGTGAGACGAAGGACGAACTGATGACTGTTGATGGAGAAGGGGATGCTCGGGGGCATCCCCAAGCTTAGACGCTTGGGTCTCCTTGAATATTTATAGGGGATGCATGCGGGCATCCCCAAGCTTGAGCGCTTGACACTCCCGAATCTTCTTTCATCATCTTCCATCGCACACTTGAAAACTCCCTTTATACACAATTCATCATAAGCTGATAAGAGAGGTTAGTACCCTTAAGAAATATTTTTTCCCCACTGGATATAAAGATATTCTTGAAGAGCTACTGTTTCTCAAGATTTCCAAAAGGTTTTTGCAAAGAAAAGATAAGCTTAAGGTTTGCAAAAGTTTGGAGAGACAAAACGTGGCAGAATCTGTGAAAAACAGAACAGCAGGTAGAAAAGAATTTTTTAGGGCCACTTCTGCAACTCAAATAAAAAAACTCAGAACATACGAAATTCCGTGATTGTATAGATCATGCTGTATAAAAAATTCAGCTCAAATAGATGAACTGATGATTTATTCTGATTTTCCCGTCACGAGGACAGAATCTCTTTTCTGGACAGCATGTCACAACTTTCACTTCCCTTGTCATATGAGGCTATAACTTGGCACAAATCTTGAAAATAAAGATACAATGATGTTGCTGCAGTAGTAACAATCATCAAGACCACTAAAAACAGAAGTAAAAACATCTTGGGTTGTCTCCCAACAAGCGCTTTCTTTTACGCCTTTAAGCTAGACATAAGGCAAAAGATCAAGTTGTATAAATCGAACCATCATCAAGATCATCAAAATTCTCTTCAATTGTACAAATATTATTAAGAGGTCTTTCAAATAAAGTCCTAATGAAGATACTTATAGGGATAAAAACAAAAGGCGGAAAATCAATGGGAGTTTAATTTATAAATTTATCAAAGAGAGGTATTTCTTCCAAAGTTTTCACGGTTTCAACTTCCTTGGCAAAGGGTGGATTATTTTTAGGTCGGGGAACCTTAGGGACATAGTTGAACTTGGGTTCCATTCTTGCCGGAGTATCTACCTTTTTTGGTTTAATTGAGGAGAAGGTAGTTCCTAGAGTATTAATGATTTCCTCAATCTTATCAATCCTAGAAAGATCCATATCATGGAATTTGATGGTCTCCAAAGTTTTAATAATTTTGTGCATGGAGCTATCAAGCCTATTCAAATTCCCTTGAATCTTGCGATCCAACTCATTTATCCTAGTTATACTTGGTATTTCTAACTCTATCTTTTCAAGTTTCTTCATAATGTGAGCTAGAGTTATATCTTCTTGTATGCTAGCAACAGGGAGGTTTCTAACAAGATTTTCAGTAACATTTAGAGACTCCCAAATTGGGGCCTCTAGGAAATTCCCACTGATGGAAGTATCTAATATGAACCTATTCCAAGGAGTAATCCCAACATAAAAATTTCTAAGCAGGATAGTAGTGGGTTGCTTCTTGGTGGCTCTTTTTTGAGAATCATTAATTCTATACCAAGCATCTTTTAAACTTTCACCACCTTTCTGTTTAAAGGTGAGAACCTCTGTCTCAACAAAGGCAAAAGGACCAGACATAATGAAACCTACTAACAAGACTAAAAAGTAAAGGTAAAAGGTAGCGGGCAACTCCCTTTTCTTATCACTCGGAATCCCCGGCAACGGCGCCAGAAATTCGCTTGATACGCGAGAGAGGATTGCTTCTCGCTCTTCATTGGTTACCCCAAGTGGAAGGTAAGATGCAGCGTAGCAGCAAGTTTCCCTCGGTGAAGATACCGAGGTTTAGTATCGACCAGTATGACTCCGGCAATGATAAGTAGGTGTCAGCGGCGCACCTGACGCGGACCTCCACACAACACAATTAACTTTTCTCCCAACGAAGTTCAGAGAGGTTGTCAATCTCTCCGGTCTTGTTCTTTACAAAGGATAAAAAACACAGGATAATGATAATGATAGCAACTGAAAGTAAAAAAACAAGAAAGTAAATGAGCGTGTAAACAATGATGAGAATATGGACCGGGGTCCCGTGATGTTCACTAGTGATGTCTCCTTACCAAAAGACGATAAGACTACTATGCGAGGTAAAAAAATTACAGAAGGGCAATTGACAGGATTGTAAACGCACCGCAATGCTAACTATGCTACAAAAGAAAGGAAGAGGCTCAAAACCATGGGCAGTACGCCAAATTAAGTAAACCGAAATCCATCTGCATCTACTACTAATCATCCACCTTGATATATCTATCCAGAACATCTGGCTTGTATTAAGTTCCGCGCCCCACCCAAAGTGTAAACCCAAAGAAACAAACAACTGCATTAAATGAACTTTGCGTAAATTAAACAATCCTTGTAACCGCGGTTACAAGCACCGCTATTTTCCCCCTTGTGGCCACAGCACATCCCCTAGACTCATGTTTCTGTCACTCAAGCGTGTCATCAGGGGGCATGTACCCACAATCGAGCATAACTTTCCCTCTTGGAGTCACTAGCTACCACTTGGCAAAAGCAATAAATAGCAACGGAGAACATCCAAGAATTACTTCGGAACAAAAATACAAAAGATAAGAACCAATTATATTACTCTATCACAATCTTAACATAATCTCATAATCCATCAGATCCCATCAAACTCAGCATGGCAAAATCAGAAAGAATTACATATGTGCCTCAATCATGTAGGGCAGCTCACGAGGTCTAAACCATGAAGAACAAAGAGGGGAGGAGAACATCACATAGCTACTGATCACGGACCCATGGTCCAAGGTAGACTACTCACGGCACATCCGGGAAGCGTCCATGATGGAGGAGAAGCTCCCGGAGGTCGATCCTCCCTCCGACAGGGTGCCAGGAAGGGTCCTGACGGTGCTCCCAATCTTGGAAGCGCGGCGGAGGAACAAAGGAGAATTTGCAAAATAGGGTTCTGTCTTCGGAGTTTCCCCGTGATGAAGAATAAATAGGCGAAGGGGGTAGCTAGGGGGGCCACCAGGGGCCAGGTGCCCCCCTAGCGCGGCCAAGCCCCTGGCCGCGCCAGGTGTCCTCCTGGGTGCCTGGTGGTGGCCCCCTGGCCCTCCTTCGAGCTTCTGGAGTCTTCCGACATGCCGATTTTTATCTGATTTTTCCCAGATTATTGGAGCATTTTTTATATGGGAAAAAACTGAAATAGAAAAACAGCAGAAAACAGGAACTGGCACTGGGGTGCACTGAGTTAGTAGGTTAGTCCAAATATGATCAAAAGTGCATGAAAGTGTATCTAGATCATAGCAATATCACACAAAACATGCATGGAGAGAGCAGAAATTATCGATACGTTTGAGACGTATCAGTGTCGCACTTGTCTTCGGTGAGAAAATATTAGGCTGTAGTGAGCGTGTAGTAAAAACCTAGCCCAATCCCGACCCAGCCCCGAGCCCCCGAGCCCCAATCCCCTCATGTCCTTGCCGCCGCCTCATCCACGGCCGCCTCCCTCCCTCCTACCGCCGCCAGACCCCACCCGACACCGGCGCTGCCGCCCTTTGCGCAGCCTCACCCTTCCTCCCGCCTCCAGCCCACACGAAGAAAGGATAGGAGGATGAGAGGGAAATCAGCGGTAGTCAGAAGTGGTCAGCGACCGGCGTCAGAGAGAGAGAAGGAAAGAGGGGATGAAGAAAGAGTGACGAAAGAGGAGAGGGAGGGCCGACGGTACACAGAAGAGGGTCCAACATTGGGGCGTGCGGGCGCTTGGCGAGAATCCAGATCGAATCCGCCAATACCAACCACGACCTCCTATATTGGTGCTACCAGATCGAGGGCATCAACCACTACCTCACGCAACCAGTGCCTCGAGTCCACGCCGCCCCGTAGATACTTTCGTGATGATGCCTTGTCTTCCACCCCAACCTGTAAGTGAAGTTCCATCCATCCCCATCTCTCTCTTGTTTATGTTGTCTGATTGAATGGTTAGGGCGATTTCATAATTTGGGGGATTTCTTGTGGCCACTTATGGACGTTAATTGATCTGGATGGTTTTCTAGGGTCCTAGCGTGAGGAGAATGACGATTTGAAGTTGTTAGCTATTATCCTGACATAATAATCTGATATATTCAGATTTTTGATGTGTGCATTACCATGTTCTTCCTGCATATGCAGTTCAGTCCATCGGTTTCTAGAGGATGTCATGGTTTCATTCAGGGTTGTTGCCTTCCTCTGGTACATCACTTCGTTTTATGGGCCATTCTTAAATCCTTGTGTTACGCAGGAGGCCATGTTATTTTGTTATGCGAGACCGCGAGAGAGGTCTTGCAGGCTAACAGTACATCTCCTAAATTTATTGGTTCTATGTCTCTAATATTTTTTGGGAGTGGATGGTTATGTGTGGCTGGCGATTGTCTCTATTTGCATGGTTGCTATTCTAAGATTACAGTAGGAACTAGCATGATTGCGTTTACGTCATTCACTGCAACTTGGAATTGATATGGTATTGCTTTCCAATTATCCAGATGCTAATTGAATGCCGAGATCACCTCGCCGCTCCTCCGGTGACCCCTGCTGCACCTGGATCCAGGCAGTTCTGGCATGAAAAATGAGGCCACATAGAACAATTGCTCCATCTCCCTCCACTGCTTCTTTGCCGCCCACATCGACCACCGGCTTTACCACCCCCTCCATTTCTCGTTGTGATTTACTTTTGGTTTATGGTTGTATGTTGTCAACTTGGAATTGATATGGTATTGCCTTCCAATTATCCAGATGCTAATTGAATGCCGAGATCAGCTCGCCGCTCCTCCGGTGACCCCTGCTGCACCTGGATCTGGGCAGTTCTGGCATGCAAAATGAGGCCACATAGAACAATTGCTCCATCTCCCTCCACTGCTCCTTTGCCGCCCACATCGACCACCGGCTTTACCATCTCCCTCCATTTCTCGTTGTGATTTACTTTTAGTTTATGGTTGTATGTTATTTATTGGTTCATGAATAGGACAAGTGTATGAATTTTACATGAACAAGCTTAGGATGTAATTGATTCATATTTTACCTTCTGAATGAGTTGTACTGAAGAAGTCTGGTGCACTGAATAGTGCTTCTTGCTTTGAACAATTGAACATGGCACTTGACTGTTTACTTACATATATAGATTGAATATTAGGTTATAACTTGTTGTTTTCTAGATCTTGCACCACTAAATTTCATAAAAATGGACCTTGAATATTTTTCTCTAAGCTGCAGGTTGATTTCGGAAGGTAGAGGCTGGAGAGGAGGGCATTCCGCAGAGGGAGAGGAGACCATGTGGCCCGCTGAGGCGAGATCTTCCCTCTCTTTCTACTTCTTCCCGGGCCTTTGTATGCTTGTTAATTCCTTATTTTACTTTTGAATGGATTATTATGATGACTAGCAAATGAAACAGTGGCATCTACATATTGTTTGGTCAATGCATTGTTGCTATTTATTATGTCTCATTGTCTGTAATTTTTTAGAGCCCATTTCTTTGTTTTCATCTGATCTCCTTTCTTTCTATATAATTAGATTTTTTTGGCTAAATAGCAGAATTACTAAATTATTTACATGTTTACTGTTGACTTGAGTTGTTATATGTTCTTAAATTTTACATGTTCAGTAGAGTAGGGAACTTGCATGAATTTGTGTATCAATTATGAACTACTAAAATTGAATGGTTTTTTGTAAACTGAACCAAATTGAAAATAATCACTTAATATACATTCATGAGATTACCAACATTTTGCATTGGTTCAGAATACTAGGGAGGTGGGATTCCAGATACCTAGAAGATTATGTAACTTAATTTACAAATGAGTAAGGCCTTCTTTCTTAACATTTCTATCAAATAAAAAATCACATTAATTCAGATAAGTATTTTTAGGAGGTTTGAGTGTGACGCCCCCAAAATCAATCCGTGTACAGTAATCATACACGCAGGGTACACAGCTGAGATTAGGGTGCCACGGTGAGAATATCACAGCACAACACTAAACACAAAAGGATAAACCAATATGTTACAAGATAAGGGGTCACACGGACCCGAATACATAAGTTATACAAGCCATAATATCTGAGTACAGGCATAGTTAGTCAAGTTTTGCCTTAAGAAGGCTAGCACAAATAACATCAGAGATACAGATCGAAAAGGCAAGGCCTCCTGCCTGCGAGCCTCCGAAACTACTCCTGGTCCTGGTCAGCGGGGGTCTCGACGTAGTAGTATCCGCCTCCGGGGTACTCCTGCTCCTGGGATCCAACGTCGACTGCAGCGGCCGATAAGGATAAAAATAAAGAGGGAAATAAAGCAAAGGTGAGTATCTAGCATACCCGCGAGTCTTACGTCCGCTACTAAGCATTATGCATTTGTATCAACGGAAAAGGGAGGTTGTATATATAGTGGACTGCAAGATAGAAATCAGAATAAGGGTAAGAAGCTAGGCCTATCGAAGACTAGCATCTTCTGACGATGTCTTGCAGCATGAGGAGAGAATCAACCAACAGTTCATATAAAGCAATAAAGTAACAACGAAGAAGAAGTTGCTGCAACATTGTATAATATAAGTTGTAATGATTAATAATAATAATGCCTCTGAGTTCCCCTCCTCGACTCCCATGTGAGGAAGAAAACCCGGAACCATACAGTTTAATAGTAATAGTTTGTAGTGGTAAGATCCAGCTTCAGCATAAAGCGTCCTGTTACCGTGGACACGGCTATTCGAATAGATTAAACTCCCTGCAGGGGTGCACTACTGTTCAGCCTGCACGCTCGGATCTCCAGGGTGGCGTGAACCTTGTTAGGGAACGCCCCACCGAGGCTATCCGACACATCGCAGCCCATCCTAGGCTCAGCAGAGAGGCCATCCGCCGGACTATATCCTATGCGCCAAGGGGTCTAGGTCCCTCACCCTTGCACGCTCCTGCACGGTGCGAGTCCGGCCGGTGAAGAAAAAGCAAATCCAAACACACCTGCTGCATTAAAAAGACAAGACCACTTCCCGGCGATCAGGCCGCAGTACTGTTGACGTCTGAAGAGCTTTCGGACGAACTATGACGCGGAGGGCCCACACCGTAATCCCACGTGTAGGTAGTGCGTACAGACCAACGGGTCTCTCAAGTCATCCGCCGAACCATTTAGCATTTTAATATTATCTCGCAGACAACCGTTATCGTTGTCTGACTAACAACACAACGGACAACGAACAGCAACAAGGCCCACCGGTAACGTCGGGGCCTGCCCTGGCGTCCCGTCAAAGCGCGCGGTTACCGACAAGGTGAACCGTCTCCTTACCTTGTCTCGCGTGTGCTCTTGGTAGAGCTCGACTTTTTCGTGGTTTGGTAACTCTCGCGAGATACGAGCAGGGGCCAAGCACGCTAGTAACGTCGATCGTACCCTCCCTGTCGTTCCCGACAATATACCGCTCGCGGGAACCGTTGGGTCGCCCGACTTCTTACCTTAAGGACAACCGCTGTTCAGGACCCTATGGCGGAAAGACAAAGTCAGCCTTGAGTGGAGTACAAGGATTACTCCTGGATAGCTCACACTTGAGGTGACTAGGCATAACCCAGATAGGGGCCTTTGGCGGTGTCTGCTTTGTTCCGTACCTGCAACAGTTATAATTAATGTATCCGCGATCGCTCCCTTAGTGATCACAGCCCGCTACCTAACCCTAGCTAACAATGCGCAGGGCTCACTTCTGAATAATGCATAAGTAATAATAGGCAGCATAGGATAAAGGAAAGGTACATCAAGGGGCGACAAAAGAAGGCTATGCAATTGAATAGGATTGTAATCGTAGCAGCAGCAGTAACAATGCCTAGTGCAAGAAAGTACGGAAAAGGTAGGCGATATCTGGGGAAGAGAATGGCTCTGCTTGCCTGGAAGTTCGACGGTAGGGGTAGGGTCGTCGACGAAGCAGTCGTTCACAAGGGCATCGGCAGCGGTCGTCGGGACTACCGGACAATAAGAGAGGGGGGAGAAACAATAAATACACAACAATAATTGCAATAAAAATACAAGACATGGCATATGAAATGTTAACAACGCTCTAACGTTGTACGATACACGTAGCAAGGAGCGGGAATTCATCCGAGGATGAACGGTCAGCTCCGGGTGATTACCGGACAGGGTGTCCGGAGGGGGAAGGTATCATGTCAGAGGTGTCGTGGACATCCGACAAACGTATGGAGGGTGTATCCGTGTTAGTTGAGCTATTATGAACAACTTTCGTGTTCAGAATAAATTCATCCGGATACTTTAACAGTACCGGACAAATCATCGGACAAACGGTCCAGAGGGGGACGGTTCGATGTTCGGTATGTTAGAGGGGCGTGGTAGACCAACGGATAGCGTATTCGTATTCGTTATATTTTTCTGATCAACTTTGATATATAAAATATTTTCATCTGACATACGGATTAAAATATATAATTTTCTAGAGTTTAAATGATTTAAAAGAATTTCTGGAATTACTTTTATTATTAAATAAAACATTATCCAAAACAGTGGCATTGACTCAGTCAAACTTACAGGTGGGACCCACATGTCATTCACTGGTATTTAAATTAATCCTTATATTTATTTAATAACAAGTGGGGCCAATTTTTCATTGCCTAATTGGGATTTTTCTGAAATATTGCTAAGTCTGAGAATCGTTGTTTAAACATTTATCTAGCTACCTTCAAGGAGCTACGGTTTAGGGTTCCGCTCCTCCGATGAAATTGTGCCCAACATCAACTATCATTAGTTGTCCGTGACAACAAACCCGTTACGGATGGTATTTAGGTTAGGGTTCATCTACTCAATTAAAACCTGGCCGAAAAAGTGTTGCCCGACGTTAGTTCTCAGAATTGTTAAGAGATGCAAGGTTCGTCCGATGATTCTCGTTGATCCGTAGCTCAGAAGATGCATCCAACACGTGTTTTGCGCTATAACATTTGTACAATCATGCCATGTCCTTCGATGGCATGACAGATACCTACATCAAGTTCATCCATAGCACCAAATTGGCCATCGGGTCAACTTTGTTTTGTGATTTAATATAAATCCGCATTTTGCAAATTTGGTAGGAATTAATCCGTGCATTTTCTGAAGTTGCTCCAATGGAACAAATTGAAGCTGGTTATGTCTAGTTTCCATTCGTTACATTTTTAACTATCTTTGATTTGTTTCCTTGCTAATATGTTGCTGTCAAAACGGTTACAAGCTAGCAACAATAGCAAGGTTCAGTACACGTAACATACTCAGAGAAGGCATCCATCAGTTTCAGTGACAGCAGTACGCGATGGCCTCGGGCGGCCAGGGGGCACACGCAGGCGCACGGCGCGGCCTGCGCATGGGCGGCGCGTGGCTAGGCAAGGTCCGGGGCGATCCCGAGCGCAGCCAGGCTAGGCGCGGCCGACGCTGGACACGGCGAAGGCGTGCCCTACCATGGCAACTAAGGCGCGACACGGCACAACAGGGGCATAGGGGAGGGGGAGCAAGGGGAGGCTCACAGCGGGCGGAAACAGCGGCGGTTGAGGCTGCGGAGTTGTCCGGCGAGCCGCCCGGCCGTGGTGCGGCAAAGGAGATAGAGCAACGTCGGCGTCCGCGATGCAGATGGGTTGCGCGGGGATGGCGAGGCGAGCCCGGGTGGAGCGGCGACGTTGAGGAGGGCGAGGCGGCGGAGGTGGCACCGGAGCCATGGGCGCGGCGGCGCGGCGTGAGGTCGTGGCGCCAGGGGGTGGCCGAGGTGGAGGGGGGGCGGCGCGGACCTCCTGGGGGTGGAGGGAGGCGGCAGCCTGAGGAGGGGCCGGCCGGGGCCAGGCCTGCCGGCGGCGGGGAAGGCCGGCGGCCATGGCGTACCGAGGCGAGGGGGGATCGGGATCGGGTGGGGATCGGGGTGGGGAGAGGATCCGGGTGGGGAGAGGGGGTGTTGACCCCGGGGGGGTGTTAATACAGGGGAAGTGGGGGTGGGCCTGGGGCTGGGCCCAGCGCCCAGGGCGTAGAATAGGTTTTTTTTTCTTTTCTTTTCTTTTCTGCTTTTTAATTGTTTTAGCGACTTTGGCATTTTTGTAAAATGTGCAATCTGGTCCATAATTTGTACTACACCTAACTAGGGTGCCACAAAATGTTTGGGGTTTTTATAAACTCTTTTAGTAATTTTTTTGAACATTCAATTTGAAAACAGTGTTGTTATGCCACTGGTTAGAATTGTTTGAATTTTTCCAGGGGCTTAATAAATACTCCAAGTTGGGTTTCCCTGGTCCAATATTAGTGATTTAACAAAATTGGTTTCACAATTTTTGGATAAAGATTTATTTGTCACATATTTTTAATATTCAACCAAAAGCATTTGAGCTTTGATTGATCTCAAATCAAAGGGCATTTGATTTGAGCTTGGACTGTATTTGATTCATGATGATCAAGGTCCATGACCTCATTGCTTTCAACAATATCAAGGGGGAATTTGAATGTGAACTGACCCAAGTTGATCAAAGCAAAATTTTGATCAAGGCCATTTTGAGCAACAGAGATTATCAACAGTGATTAGCAACAGTAATCCTGATTACTGTAGGTGATTACTGTAGCGTGACACCCGGGGTGTTACAAATCTCCACCACTACAAAGAATTCTCGTCCCGAGAATTAAAAGTGGGGCAAGGGGTAAGGTTTCGGTTTCGTATTCTAACGAGTCTTCTGGTTGTTGTTTCCCTTCTCGATGAAGTTAATCCTTCTCATTGGCGTCTTCATTTCTTTGCATCATTGCATCTCGATGAGTTGTCATCCTTCTTCGGGGTCTTCATCATACTTACGAATAGGTTGGGGGGTAAACTCAAGGGGGGTCGGATCAGCATCCGGTTAATCAACCGAGGTTGTACAAGGAAATGGGGTACAAAGTATCTCTCGAGTTGAAACACAGGGACACACATCGAGAGAAAACAAACAATGGTATAAGGAGTTTCAAGTGGGTAGGCAAGCATCCGATGTCGATGACGAATGATGAAAAGGTGGTTCCAGAGCATCAGGCATAAGCACTATGTCTGATATTTGACTGAGTATCACAAGGTAGGTGACTCGTGAATGGCATACGAGATCAAGCACGAGGAATAATGCTCGAGAACAGGAATGTACAAAAGAGGCAGGTTTCGATCCTATGGAACTGTGGGTTAGGGTCCCACTTTAAATAAGAAGGGTGGTAACAAACAATGCGATCAAGTTGAAAGGTAAGTCAAAGAACAACTTGTTAGCTATGTGGGCAACAACGTCGGTGCCAAGGGCGAGGGACAAAGAGAACCATTTTCCTTCTCGTTAAGACGAGGCGGACCAATAGGCAAAGTTCTCGTACATCGGTGGTTACCGAAATGTTATCAACAGTAGTAACAGGTTGTACGGACAAAGTAGTACACCGAAGTGTTTACATCATCAGGGAATTATCACTGCTCGAATAAATTATATTCAAAGAAAGGGTAAACGTACCAATGGAAAGGAAAATGTGATGATACACAAGTACCAGGTGTATATCTTTCCCAAGGGAAAGCATAGCAAGATATATACATGACCAAGTTTGTATTGGCAGGGAGTCACATGATGTAGTCAATGATAACACAAATCATCAAGGGGAAAGGATGGTATTTCTCACCATGAATTCAATAGACACATGGAAGAAGCAAAAACGCTGATGATGACCACGACACTTTATGTCGAGATATTTCAAGAGAATGCAATCGAATAGCGACATCACCAACAAAAAGGGGTGGTGGAGCAAAAGGTAAGCGGTGTTCTCGGTTGACGACAACCAGAACCCATGGAGTGGCAAAAATCGATGGGAAGAATTCCTTCTGCAAAATTTCTTAAGATGTGGTGCAATGGTACGAAATCCTCGAGATACCAGGGGTAATACTCGAAGGTAGAATGGTGGATCATAGGTATAGAAGAATTTATACCAAGGGTATAATTACCTTTACAAGAAGCTCAGGATAAGTTCTACATAGTATCCATGGGCATGAACACAAAGGTTCAGGGTCGACTCCCACTTCTTCAATGCATAACATTTCAATCACTTCTCGCTTTCGATGAAGTTGTAGAGTAGGAAATTTATCTGGTGTAACACCAGTAGAGTAAGACCCATAGAAGTTCATGGGTTCACACAGATGGATGAAGCATAGATACAACCCATAGGAACATTTTTACGGATCTATACGACAAACAATAGGAACAAGAGATACAAGTTTGAAAGGAGAAGGCCGATGACACGGACCAGATGATACCGTTCGCCCAAGGCATTTCGTATCAGGGGAAATTCATCAATGATTTAGGACACAAGGGGTCGGTAGGCAGTAATCCACAAAAAAGGTCAGGCAGCGTACAGAGAGTCTGGTGTGAGTATCGGTACTCAACCATAAGAAGAAAGAATGCCAAAGCATTGGAGATAGAAACATCGGAATAATTCGATGCTTAAGTACTAGGAATTATGACTTCCATATCGATGTATCAGATTCAGATACATCGATCAAACATGAATAAGTTGAATAGAAGCTTGACGGTTAATCAATTAAGGTTTGATTTACCGAGAACAAGCTCATGTCCGGAATGACGTCTGAGCCAGAAGAATGGATTCATAGGGATCAACTGATGATTGCGTGCACTAGCACACACGATGATTCAACGGATCAGAATGGCAATGCCAAGGGACGTCATCAAAGACTACAAGACAAACGGGATTAATCATAGTGCAAGCAGGTAAGAAGAATATCCAATGCAGTAGGCTGCCGAGGATTTGCGTGAGATCGGATAGTATTTCAAAGTATTATGGGAATCACATGAACCACTGAGAATGAACAGATCCTCGATAAACGCGAGGAATTATCCGCAGTGTGAAAAGAAGCTGCAAGATAGTATGCACAAAGGATTTACCAATCAACGGAGGTTATATCGAGGCATCTTGTAAACACAAGATCATTTGGGATTGAATGGATGAACGAAAGGTGTATGTGGTTATACATACGGACTTATCGGTGGCAGGGAATTGTAAAGGTGATCGGCACCTAGGGTCTCGAGAATTTGTCGGGGAGTAATCTTCGGAATCTTCTCGTAAAGTAAGCGATCATCTGTAATGAGGGGCTCTCCGGGAGGAAGTAGTCACGAGAACCTAATGTCAGAGTTAGCAAAATCTTTAACCCAAAAGATAAGAGAGAACATACGAAAGTTTCATGATTGTATAGAGCACGCTGTGTAAAAATTTCAGCTCAAGAAGATGAACTGGTGATTTTATCTGATTTTTCCCGTCACGAGGACAAAATCTGTTTTCAGGACAACATGTCACAACTTTCACTTCCCTTGTCATGTGAGGCTATAACTTGGCACAAAGCTTGAAAATAAAGATACAATGATGTTTCTACAGTAGTAAAAATCATCAAGACCACTGAAAACAGAAAGTAAAAACTCAAAGTAAAGACAACAAAGGTTGTCTCCCTAGAGCTCTTTCTTTATAGCCATAAAGATAGGCTTAAGATTTTAATGATGCTCTCATAGGAATAATGAATAAGGGTTGAAGATCGAAAGAGAGCATAAAGAAGCAAATAACAAACACATTTAAGTCTAACATGCTTCCTATGCAAAGGGATCTTGTAGAGGAATAACTCATTGAATCATAAAGATATTAGCATAGGAAGGCAAAATAAGCGCAACTTCAAAACCTTCAACATAAAGAGAGGGAACTTGATATTATTGAAATATCTATAAGAATATATTCCCTTCTCATAATAATTTCTAGTAGGATCATGAATAAACTCACCATTATAAGCATCACATAAAGCATTGTTACCATGATCCACATGCTAAAGGGTACTCTTACTCTCCACATAAGCATAATCTTTCTCATTGGTAATAGTGGGAGTAGGACTATCATAAACAACTTGAACACTATAGATTAATTGTGTATTAGGAAGATGGTGTTCAACAAGGGAGTAATTCCCTACATGATTATGACAAGTTTCATAAGGATAATTTCTCCTTATGTCATAGGTACCTTTATAATCACTATAGATAGGAGTTATAACATCATCATAGTGGAGAAGAGCATTATCATATCTAGCAACTATGTAAACATGTTGTCTTTATTCTTACTAGCAAAAGAATTATCTATTACCACATCACTAATGGGTAAAGGACTTGCAATCTTATCATCCCCAAGCTTAGATATTTCCAAATCATCACTCTCAGAGTTGGTACCAAAAGGATTTTCAAGATCATAAGTAGCATTATCATCGTTTTCCCAATCACAAAAAGTAACATTCATATCATAATCAAAATCATCTTCAATAGTGCCTACGGACTTAACATCAGGATAATAATGAATGCAATCAAGCTCACCGTCCTTTAAAAATTTCTGTCCGTTAGGATAAAAATTGATGTGAGGGATATGCTCAGGCCAGGTTGATACCCATTCTTCTTCCTTCTTGCTCCTCTTGCTCCTCCTCTTCTTTTTCTTCTTATTCACCTTAGGAGGGAGTGGTTGGATATGATGTTTCTCCACATATCCTGGTTTATCATTAGAAACAATAGGGGAAACTTGGGAGAAACTCTCCTTTTTATTAGTAGAGATATAAGAGACATTTTTATACTTTGGTAAAGTTCCCTCCTTTCTAATCTTACTTATGTAATCATTTTCATGGCAATTAACAACACAATAGAGATGGCAATTTTGCAAAGTGTTGCTAATTCCTAAGGCATTAATATCTAGCAAAGAAGTCTTTTCTGATAACTCTTCACACATCAAAAATAACATAAGTTCATCATAAAGATCAGAAGTGATCATGTTATCACACAACTGATTAACAGTTATGCTTTAAAAGTTCATGCATTGAAAATTAAAGTGACCCTCTATACAGCAAAGTTCACAAGTAAAAGGATAAAGGTCACATAATTCTCTAGCAATTTCATTTAAATCTTTGACCCAAGTGATTGTTCTTTCATGCTTATGTTGCTTACAATACTTATATTCTTCAATCATAGGCCTTTCACAAGGTCTATCCACTCCACAAAAATTAACATGCTTATATAAAACTTCATTTTCAGGTATTGGATCATGCATGTTGCAATCATCATGAACAATTTCATTTTCTTTGCAAATCTCTTTAAAAGGTTCATGATGCTTGATCCAATTCTCCTTGGGCATATTAAGATGTGAAGCAAAATATTTGAGGTAATCAACAGGAAGTTGAGAATCAAGCCCAAACTTAGCACTAAACTTATTAAAACTTGCAGTTTCAACAAAGGACTTAATGCAATCATACTCATAATTTATACCAGACTCTTTGCCTTTGTCGATCTCCCAATCTTAGGTATTGCGTTGAATTCTTTCAAGGAGTTCCCATTTAGTATCAATCTTTTCATTTGTGAAAGAACCCATAGAGAAAGCATCGAGCAAGTCTCTATCCTGTCGAGAGTGCGTTGCATAAAAAATAGTAATAATTATATCTTTCGGGAGCCTATGGTTAGGACATTTTATCATTAAAGTTTTCAGTCTCCCCCAAGCTTGAGCTATGCTCTCTCCGTCGTGAGGATAGAAATTATAAATATAATTCCTATTCTCATGAACTTCATGAAGAGGAAAAAACTTGGAGTAAAAGAGAGACTAGATCTCTTCCCAATCCCGTAGGTGAGAATCATCTAGTAGAATATACCATTCCAATGCTTTTCCTTTCAGTGACAAGGCAAACAATTTCTTCATGACTTCACCTCTTGTCAAACCTGAAATCTTAAAAATAACTCACAAAGTTCTATAAGTTTCAATAAATGAATACTAGGATTGACTGTCCCATCATAACAATCATTAATAATTATTTCAACTATCCCAAGTGGTATTTTGAACGGGATACATTCAGTAGGTGGAGGAGACTTCTCTACCACGGGCGTGGTAAAGCGGCCTTCCCCAAACAGCGAACTAAGAGTGCAGTTTTCCATAAGCATAACTAGTGAAAATAAAAACAAGAAACGAAAAGATTTAATTGCAAGATCTAAATATATACCTTCAACGCTTACCTCCCCGACAAAGGCGCTAGAAATATCTTGATGTCTACACACGCTTCTATTCTTGTAGACTATGTTGGGCCTCCAAGCGCAGAGGTTTGTAGGACAACAACAATTTCCCTCAAGTGGATGACCTAAGGTTTATCGAACTCAGGGAAGTAGAGGTTGAAGATGGTCTCTCTCAAGCAACCCTGCAATTAAGATACAAGAAGTCTCTTGTGTCCCCAACACACCTAATACAATGGTAAATTGTATAGGTGCACTAGTTCGGCGAAGAGATGGTAAAATATGGGTGATAGGTGTGGTAAATCAAGGTAATATAAATCTGTAATAAAAAGTGAAGCAAGCAAATATGTGACAAAAGTGAGCACAAACGGTGTAACAAAGGTGGAAACAAGGCCTAGGCTTCATACTTTCATGAGTGGAAACTTCCAACAACATTAACATAGTCTAATCACATGATATTTCCCATAAAACATGCAATGGAGATGTACTCGGAGGTCATTCCTTTGTGGTCAAGAGAGGAAGAGAATTATGTAGGGCTACAAAAGCACACCTCAAAGTTCATAGTTCTCAATCTATGGATTTCCCAATGTCACAGCGGCCATCCAAAGAGGGTACCACAATCACCACAACATATCTCAAGGATAGTCAAAGACAAGCACCAAGAGACTCTCAATCTTAAATCAACACACAAAAGAGGAAATCACTCATGAAAATATTCTTCTAACCCATGTCCAATAGACCGCGGTCACCATGGTCTCGGGGATTATACTAGATAAGATCAAGTGAGTATATCAATCCAATACATAGAAGAAGGGGAAATATCATGGGATCACCCTAGATTAACATAGCTTATGATCACAACGAAGATCACATCATGGGAGAGATAATTGACCACATAGCTACTGGTAGAAACCTTAGCCCAGAGGGAGAATTACTCCCGCTTCATGGAGGGTGGAAGCAACATCGATGGAGATGAATCCAGGGGCACTTCCCCGTCCCGGCAGGGTGGCGGCACAGGAATTCTGTCCCCCTAAGCTTGTCGGCGATGGCGGCAGAGATCGGAATTGCTTCTGGAAAAATTATTTTGATATTAGGGATTCCCTCCGCGGGGGCTAAATATAGGAAAAAGGAGGGGCCCAGGGGGGCCACAGGGCAGCCAAGAGGGCAGGTGGCGCGACCTAGGGTGGACCCGCGCCGGGCACCCTCCTGGGCCCCTGGTGGTGGCCCTCATGCCATGTGTTAGTTATTCCGGACGCTTCCGGGACGCTGATTCTTTATATAATTTTTCCGGGATTTATTGGGCACTTTAATTATTGGAAAAACCTGAAATACAAAAACAACACAAAACAGGAACTGGCAACTTGGTGCACTGAGTTAATAGGTTAGTCCAAATATGATCAAAAGTGTATAAAAGTTCAAGAAAAACATGGCAAAGTCACACAAATCATGCATGGAGCAAGAAGAAATTATAGATACGTTTGGGACGTATTAGTAAGTTACGTAAGTTAGGTCAACAACAATATTTTCTACTAATTATCAAGTCATGAGTAATGTATGATAATAGTCCAATTCAAATGTGCACTGAATCTATGTGAGCGGTTCTCGAGCACCAAATAGGGAGTCAACTGTGGTCTGCCAGAAAATCTCAAAGATGCCTGATCTTGACTTCACCATAGCAAAGCATTTAAATGTGCATTATATTGCTCCTGATTATATACTCATCAGCTCATGTTCGCTCAATGGTAACAAAAAATACAAATCCTTCTTTTTTGGGAAACATATTTTGTAAACAGAAGCATTGAACTTCCACAATGTCTCGAAGTGGCACTCTGTACTCATTTTTTTCTTGTACATCTATTTCCACCTTAATAGAAAAATGCGCGTAGACATTCTAAAAAATAAACAAGTGGGAAACTTCCAAGTGGAGGCCTGTACATAACTTCATTGTGTACCCCATTTTTAAGTGCATCCATAATCAAAACAACAATGTCAGCTCTAGGAATATACTAACAATTCACAACAAAAAATATCTGATTACCAACTGAGTATGTTTAAAGTTGGTGTGTGATCATAATTCATAAGAGTGTCAGGATAAAAGATTGAGATCTAGATGATTCTTATGACACTTTGTTCTTCAGTGTAATGACACCATATTACAATTAGGAAATTGTATATTCGAGAAACGATCTTGATCTGGAGAATGAGGATGGTGTATCAATTTTATTCTACCTATAGAACACCTTTCTAGATTCATTTCCTGTTTGATGTGTTTTGATGCCTAAAGTTCTTTATAAATTTGATTGACAGTTTTTTTTATCTTACATTCTTCATAATTCTCGTAATATATGAATGGCATAATTTCATGGAAAGAATTAATTGCACAAGAGAAGTGAAGTTTGGCGAAATGAAGAAAATGTTCTTCAACTTCGCCATTGGACCTCGCTCAGAGGGCAGACACTCTGCCGAACAAGTACTTTGGCCATACTCGTTGACCTTGTCAAATGTCAAGTATGGATCGTTTGGTCGATTCCGTGTTACATGTTCTCTTATTGTGAACGGTTAGAGGTATGATGTATTACTACTATAGGTGCTTTTTTAGAGATTCCTCTAGATGATCCTTGCTAAATATTAATAGTTTATGTTGATCTCCTCATATGTGTCATTGTTGAGCTAATTTATTTATGAAACATAACGACGTCTTTGGTAGTCATATAATTATGTTTTGAGTGATAACACATGGTGCGGGTGAACGAAATGCAAAAGAATTTTGTGTTGTTATTTCCAGCGTAGGATGATAGAGGACACAACCCTTCTCATCTCCTACCATGTTCTGGTGGCAGCGCCATCGGGGTTGTGGGGAGTGTCAGGCATTTATTTTTGTTGGTTGAGAATAAATTTTAGCTACACAATAATGAGGATGCTGAGCCCCTCCAAAGTTCAGACATTATGTTCTGGTTGTCTTCTGTTTTTTGCTTAAAAGCAGCAAATGGTCTTATGAATTACTGGTCATTCCTTTATTATTTTGATATATGAAAAAATGAAGGTGGAAGCCAATCCGTCAATCCCAGCTTGATGCCTACCCATGGATTCCGGCACATCTCGAAGCGGCCAAGGCATGGAGGACCTATAGAATTAGGTACACCCTCTCTCTCTCTCTAAATATCTGGGTTTTCTGATGCATGTGTGGGAGAGGAGGGGGAGGTGGATAGAGGGAGAGAGAGTGAGAGAGAGAGAGAGGAGATTCCAAATGGAATGGAAGGGAAAACTTCCAATCCAAGTTTAATTTTCATTTGAAATTCAGATTCTTATTTTGCTCTTCTTGGATTTTGAGTTGGCTGTCTAAACACACCTGCACACATTGGTTTCAGATTTGAACCTGGGACTATTGTTGAAGTAATTCTATGGATTGGCGCAGCTAGACTTTTAGACGGTGTTGTTCATAGATTTATTTTCTTTTTTAGAAAGTAGTATGTTGCAGATAATTGTCTCTGGACACGGTGTTTTCTTCTTCGAAACATACCGGGTACATTCAACCTACTAATTAGCTAGAACAAAGTTGAGCCAAGGGGTAGATGTTATTTGGTCTTGCTTGCTCTTTTTGTGTTGATATTCAATCCTGACCTCACAAAACTGTGCTACACCTTTACTAATAATGAACCAAGAGAGACATTGTTCATTAGTTTTCTTTGGATTTAGTGTACATAAATAATTAGCTAAGTTTGGTTTTACATTTAGCATTAGTTGTTTGCCAACACTGAAAAATGGCAGCATGTTTTTCTCTTGACAAGTTACATTAGCAATGCGTAAAAGTTTGTCAAAGCTCTCATTCCTTATTATGCTATAAACTGAAGACCAAGATAGATTCCTCATTGTACTGCTTGTTTGCACTTTCTTAGCACTAAAATATATATGTTTTAGTTGAGGTACATTTGCCAGTAGAAGTCGTGGTTGGAGTGACATTTTTTTTTCATTGAACATTAGCATATTTAGACCTCTATATATTTTAGATTTTGTTTCAGGAAGTTAAATTTGACTTTTTATTTCATCCGCCACTAGCTTCAGTTTCTAACAAAGCGAAGAAGTGATTACAATTGTATTGATCTTGATGTGATCAAAGAAGACTGTTTTGTGAACACAACTTTCATGAACATTGAAGAACCGATAGACAGGCTTAAGTGGAGAGGCATGAGGTTTTGTGGATATGATTGCTATATCTTGATGCCCTTTTGACTGTGTAATTGCAAGACTTGTTTGCAACTATTAGACCATATTATCATTGTATTACATGTAACGGAACTTATAAGAGTGTGTAATTTATATGAATGGAAATGATGAAACTACAAAATGCTCTTTAGCAACCTGACCATTCATTCGAAAAGTATTTCAAAAATTCATATTGATTCAAACTACAAACCATGCATTCTGAAATTTTAAAAATATTTTTTATTTTTGGTTTAAATTGGGCTTTCGTGACATGCGATTTATCTCACTGCAAATTAACAATAAAAAAGAACATGGTTCTCTCCTGCCCTTTGCGCCATTGGCGCAATGGGTCACCTAGTATTAAAAGTGCTCCAAAAATTCGGGAAAAATCGGATAAAAAATCAGCGCATCGGAAGACTCCAGAACCCCTAAGGAGAGTCGGGGGGCCACCACCAGGTGCCCAGGCGGCCACCTGGCGCGACCTAGGGCTTGACCGCGCCAGGGGGGCTCCTGGACTCCTAGTGGCACCCCTGGCTGCCCCCTTCGCCTATATATTCCCCGTGACTTGAAACTTCTGAGAAGAGAACCCCTTTTCACGATCTTGCCTCTGTTCCGCCGCCGCCACGCTTCCAAGATTGGGAGCGCCAACAGACTTCTTCCCGGCACCCTGCCAGAGGGAGGATCGACCTCCGGGAGCTTCCCCTTCACCATGGACGCTTCCCGGATGTGCCGTGAGTAGTTTCCTTTGGACCATGGGTCCGTGATCAGTAGCTATTTGATGTTCTCCTCCCCTCTTTGTTCTTCATGGTTTAGACCTCGTGAGCTTCCCTACATGATCGAGGCACATATGTAATCTTTCTTCTTTTGCTATGCTGATTTTAATGGGATCTGATGGATTATGAGATTATGTTCAGATTGTGATAGAGTAATATATTTGGTTCTTATCTTTTACATTTTTGTTCCTAAGTAATTCTTGCATGTTCTCCGTTGCTGTTTATTGCTTTGGCCAAGTAGTAGCTAGCAACTCCAAGAGGGAACGTTATGCTCGATTTTGGGTTCATACCCCCTGATGACACGCTTTACTGACAGAAACATGAGTCTAGCGGATGTGTTGTTGCCACAAGGGGAAAACAATGGTGCTTGTAACCGCGGTTGCAAGGATTGTTTACTTTACGCAAAGTTCTTTTTAATGCAATTGTCTGTTGCTTTGGGTGTACACTTTGGGTGGGGCTCGCAACTTAATACCAGCGAGATGTTCTGGATAGATATCTCAAGGTGGATGATTAGTAGTAGATGTTGTTGGATTTCGGTCTACTTATTTTGGCATACCGCCCATGCTTTTGAGCCTCTTCCTTTCTTTTCTAGCATAGTTAACATTGCGGTGCGTTTATAATCATGTCAATTGACCATCTGTAATTTGTTTACCTTGAATAACAGTTTTATCGTCTTTTGGGAGAGAGACATCACTAGTGAACATCACGGGACCCCGGTCCATATTCTCATCATTGTTTACACGCTCATTTACTTTTCTGATTTTACTTTCAATTGCTATCATCATTATCATTATCCCTTGTGTTTTGACCCTTTGTAAACAACAAGACCGGAGAGATTGACCTCTCTGAACTTCATTGGGAGCAAAGTTATTTGTGTTGTGTGCAGGTGCAGGTCAAGGAAACAACTTTTGTCTTATTCAGTGCCATTGTTTCCTTGCCACCTACTTATCATTGTCGGAGTCCTACTGGTCGATAATCAACCTCGGTATCTTCATCGAGGGAAACTTGCCGCTACGCTGCATCTCACCTTCCACTTGGGGTAACCAACGAAGGGCGAGAAGCAATTATCATCTCTCGCGTATCAATCCTCAAGTTGCATTGGTTAAAGACCTTGTTACGAATGATGTTTTAGATTCCAATATAAATTTTTGTGTTGTTTCCACTAACCTTGTCACAACCAAGAATAAAGGCCCAAATTCAGGTACTCAAGTGGTATCTGGTAAAATAGGAGATCATAATTATTATGGGCTATGCGATTTGGGATCGAGTGCTAGTGCTATTCCTTATTCACTCTATCCGGAGATCATGGGTGAGATTTCACCTTGTGAACTTGAAGAGGTTGATGTTACTATTTATCTAGAAAGCAGGGAAACGATCTATCCTATTGGAATTGTGAGAGATGTTGAATTCTTATGCGGAAAGGTAAAATATCCTACTGAATTTCTTGTACTTGGTTTAGTGCAAGATACTTTCTATCCTATTATATTTAGTAGACCTTTTCTCAGAACTTGTGGAGCTATAATAGATTGCAAGAAAGGGAAAGTTTCCGTTGAGTTCAATGGCAAGCCATATGAATTTAACTTCTCTAAATTTTCCAAGCAAACTCGTGGTACTGATTTTCCTAGTAATGACAAAATTATGGAAGATATTGCTTCTATTTCTAGTCCTCCTAATGATCCTTTGCAACAATATATGGAGGACCACGAGAATGATATGCATATGCAGGAAAGAAGTGAATTAGATGAAGCTTTCTTGAGGATCCGGCCATCCTGCAGCACAACCTCCCGGTTGAACCTTTAGTAATTTTATCACAGCCCAAAGAAGACCCGGTGTTCAATCTCATGCCTCTTCCCGATACGCTCAAGTATGCTTATTTAGATGAAAAGAAAGTATATCCTGTTATTATCAATTAGAAACTTTCAGGATATGAAGAAGAGCGATTATTGGAACCCCTTCATAGACACCGAGGTGCTATTGGATATACCCTTGATGACCTCTAGGGAATCAGTCCGTCTATTTTTCAACATACTATCAATCTCGAGTCCGACGCGAAACCGGTTGTTGATCATCAACGAAGGTTGAATCCGAAGATGAAGGATGTTGTGAGGACCGAGATCCTCAAGCTTCTAGCCGCAGGTATCATCTACCCTATAGCTGATAGTAAGTGGGTAAGTCCTGTGCATTGTCTTCCCAAGAAAGGGGGCACAACCATTTTTTCTAATGATAAGAATGAACTAATCCCTCAGAGAATTATTATTGGATATAGAATGTGTATTGATTACAGGAAGTTGAACAAGGCAACGAGAAAGGACCACTACCCGTTGCTGTTCATCGACCAAATGCTTGAAAGGTTATCCAAAAACACCCACTTTTGTTATCTTGATGGATATTCTGGCTTCTCTCAAACTCATGTTAACACTGCCGATCAAGAGAAGACCACTTTTTCTTGTCCTTTTGGTACCTATGCTTATAGACGTATGCCTTTCGGTTTATGCAATGCCCTTGCTACTTTTCAAAGGTGTATGTCTTCTATCTTTCATGGTTTTTGTGAAGAAATTGTTGAGGTCTTCATGGACAATTTCTCCGTCTATGGAACCTCTTTTGACCATTGTCTCCACAAACTTAATAAAGTTTTGAAGATATGTGAGGAGACAAACTTGGTACTGAACTGGGAGAAGTGCCACTTCATGGTCAATGAGGGAATTGTTATGGGCATAAGATTTCTGAGAGGGGAATCGAGGTGGACAGGGCCAAGATCGAAGCAATTGAGAAGATGCTCTATCCAAGGGACATCAAAGGTATTCGTAGTTTTCTCGGTCATGCTGGTTTCTATAGAAGATTTATTAAATAGTTTTCTAAGACTTGATGACCCCTCACTAATATTCTCCAGAAGGATATTCCTTTTGTGTTTGATGAAGGTTGTAAGGAGGCCTTCGAAGTTCTTAAGAAAGCTTTGATAACTGGTCCTATAGTCCAACCATCTGATTGGAATTTATCTTTTGAAATTATGTGTGATGCTAGTGACTTTGCTGTTGGAGCTGTGTTAGGACAAAGGGTCGATAAGAAATTAAATGTTATACATTATGCTAGTAAGACCCTTGATAGTACTCAAAATAATTATGCTACTACTGAAAAGGAATTTTTGGCAGTAGTATTTGCTTGTGATAAATTTAGATCTTACATTGTTGACTCCAAAGTAATTATCCATACTGACCATGCTGCTATTAAGTATCTTACGGAGAAGAAGGATGCCAAACCTAGACTTATCAGGTGGGTTCTTCTTCTTCAAGAGTTTGATTTGCAGATTGTTGACATGAAAGGAGCGGACAATCCTGTAGCGGGAAACCTCTCCAGGATAGAAAACATATCACATGATCCTATTACTTTTAATGATAGTTTTCCTGAAGAACAATTAGCTGTTTTGAGAATACAATCTATTTCTGATCCTTGGTTTGCAGATTATGCTAACTTTATTGTCACTAAGTTCTTACCTCCAGGTTTAACATTTTAGCAAAGGAAGAAATTCTTCCACAATTTGAGGTATTACTTTTGGGATGACCCTTACCTTTTTCAGAGAATGTGCAGACGGGATCGTGAGAAGATGCATACCGGAGCATGAGCAGAAGGATATTTTGAGAGATTGTCACGACAGTCCCTATGGAGGACATCATGCCGGTGAGAGGACCACACACACGGTTCTCCAATCAGGTTTTTATTGGCATACTCTCTTTAAAGATGCTAGAAAATATGTTTTATCTTGTGATAAGTGTTAGAGAGTTGGTAACATTAGTAGGAGAAATGAGATGCCTATGAATTACTCTATAGTTATTGAGCCTTTTGATTGCTGAGATTTTGATTTTATGGGTCCATTTCCTCCTTCGCACAAGTACACTCACATTCTAGTAGCTATTGATTATGTAACCAAGTGGGTTGAGGCAATCCCTACTGAGAGTGCTGATCATAAGACATCTTTGAAAATGCTCAAAGATGTAATCTTTCCTCGGTTTGGTGTACCAAGGTACCTCATGACCGACGGAGGATCACATTTTATACATGGTGCTTTTAGGAAAGCTTTGGCAAAGTATGATGTCAACCATATGATTGCTTCACCTTAACACCCTCGAACGAGTGGTCAAGTTGAGCTTACTGATGGCGGTGAAGTTAATAGGTTTAGTGGGATTGCCTCCCCTGTTAACCGCGCCAATAAACGATTCTTGATAACCCACAAGTCTAGGGGATCAATTGTAGCTTTTCGATAAATAAGGATGTCGATCCCACGAGGAGAAGAAGGTGCTGATAAGTGACACTGGATAATGAAAGGCTGCACACACTCAAAGTTAAATATTTAGGGGTTTTTGGTTTAAACAACAGAAAAGTAAAAGACAAGCAGAGTAAATAGGGTAACTGAGGAGTAGCAAGTGGCCCAATCCTTTCACAAGGATAAGCCTAGGAACTAAACTTATAAAAGCTAAAGCGTTCTCGAGAACACACGGGAGAGATAGCCAAGTTACTTTCACAATACTCTGCCAAGTAATATGTATTGTGTTGATAAGTATTGGTGGGTGGATCAATGCTAGTACACCTTCTACACTAAGATAAGTGTACTCTTATGATTACCCACCTTGCAAGCATCCGCAAATACAAGGTAGTAATTAAGAAATAAGCCTAACCACAGCATTACGATCAAGTATCCATAACTCCCTTGTGCAAAAGTGTGCGAACTGGGGTTCAGGTTTCTGTCACTCCAGCAACCCACCATAAGCATCCTTTGTGCACAATGTATTCCTCTAGGCCCATGAAAGGTGAAGTGTTAAGTGTTCGACTCACATAACACCACTAGAGAAATAACAACACAACTTAAATATCAAACAACACATAATACTTCAACCTCATATGACTACTAACAACTAGACTTCTCCCATGTTCTCAAGAACTAAAGTAACTACTCACAAGACATAAAAGAGATCATGATCAGAGGTGATAGATGGGTGGCAAACAATCTGGACACAATGATATTTTTCCAACAAAACTCAATAGCATTCACCACAAAGTAGTAATCAACACCAAAATGGTAGAGGGGATAGATAGTACGGATTACAACACAAGTTGCAATTGTGAGATGAGATGGGATGGAGATGTAGATGGTGCTGATGTTGGGGATGATGTTGATGATGATCTCGATGGTGCCCGTGACGATGATGATGATGATGGCGACGATCTCCCCTTCCGGGAGGTGATCTCTCTGGCGGAATCTGCCCGCCGGAGATGGCTTTTCTTCTCTGTAGGTTTCCGCCCCGTGGAGGCGGCGAAACACAGAAACTCTTCTGTATCTAGGGTTTTCACCCCAGGGGGGTCTTATAGGCGAGAGGGGCACCGAGGGGGGGCCACCAGGCATCCAGGAGGGTGCCTGGCGCGACCAGGAGGGGGGCCGCGCCAGGCACCCTTCTGGCTGCCTGGTGGGTCCCTTCACCTCCATCCTCGGCGATCACCAGTTAATTCCCATAAAAATGATCCCCGTAAGTTTTCATCGCATTTGGACTTGATCTGATTCAGCAACTTGGTGTCCACTTTTCATCGTTGAACCCTGGTTCTACTGCTTCGGCATTGGAAAGTTGTAAACTGTGTAAAACAAGCCAAAACAACATCAGAACAATACTTTAAAGTGGAATATATCAATGAATAGGATGAAATTACGATATAAAATAATGATGATTTTTGGACGTATCAACTCCCCCAAGCTTAGACCTCGCTTGTCCTCAAGCGATTGCTGAGCTCGGTAAACCTGTCCACAAGTTTAGAGAGTGAAGCGTCGATAAAAGAATACGGACAAGAAGCATCAAGATTTCTCACCAAACTGAAGCATCCTCAACAGCAACCTCAACTCATAAGGTCCTTATGAGAAAGTAGTAACAATTATAAGAAAGTAGGACCTGGAAAACTCATCAAATCATGGCAAACATAGCTTTGGTCAAGGAACAACTAATAACTTTTACTTTTGCTCTTTCACTTATAATGGAACAAGTTGGAACTTTGGAAAGAACATGTTATCAGTCAAGAAGTGCACATGTTAACACAAAGGAAGATGTTTACTAAGCATAAGCTTTTGGAAACAATTCACTTATCAAAAGATAATGTTAACAAAGATGTAACATGCTAACTTTCAATGCAGCTTTGTATGTAAGAATCTTTATTAACATCAAGTGTCTGTGCTCTCTCAAAAAGGAAGGAAGTAGGAAGGACTGACTCAGCACAAAATAAATGATAAACCCCGTGCAAAAGGGTAAGTGATGTCTACGCACGCTTCTATTCTTGTAGACTATGTTGGGCCTCCAAGCGCAGAGGTTTGTAGGACATCAGCAATTTCCCTCAAGTGGATGACCTAAGGTTTATCGAACTCAGGGAAGTAGAGGTTGAAGATGGTCTCTCTCAAGCAACCCTGCAATTAAGGTACAAGAAGTCTCTTGTGTCCCAAACACACCTAATACAACTAGGAGTTGTATAGGTGCACTAGTTCGGCGAAGAGATGGTAAAATATGGGTGATAGGTGTGGTAAAACGAAGTAATATAAATCTGTAATAAAAGGTGCAACAAAGAAACAAGTGGTAAATGTGAGCACAAACGGTATTGCAATGGTGGAAACAAGGCCTAGGCTTCATACTTTCACTAGTGGTAACTCTCAACAACATTAACATAGTCTAATCACATGATATTTCCCATAAAACATGCAATGGAGACGCACTCCGAGGTCATTCCTTTGTGGTCAAGAGAGGATGAGAATTATGTAGGGCTACAAAAGCACACCTCAAAGTTCGTAGTTCTCAATCTATGGATTTCCCAATGTCACCGCGACCATCCAAAGAGAGTACCACAATCACCACAACATATCTCAAAGATAGTCGAAGACAAGCACCAAGAGACTCTCAATCTTCAATCAACACACAAAAGAGGAAATCACTCATGATAATATTCTTCTAACCCATGTCCAATAGACCGCTGTCACCTTGGTCTCGGGGATTATACTAGATAAGATCAATTGAGTACATCAATCCAATACATAGAGGAAGGGGAAATACCATGGGATCACCCTAGATTAACATAGCCTATGATCACAACGAAGGTCACATCATGGGAGAGAGAGAAGAACACATAGCTACTGGTAGAAATCTCAGCCCCGAGGGAGAACTACTCCCGCTTCATGGAGGGAGGAAGCAACGTCGATGGAGATGAATCCGAGGGCACTTCTCCGTCCCGACAGGGTGCCGGCACAGGAATTCTGTCCCCCCGAAACTTGATGGCGATGGCGGCGGAGATCGGAATTGCTTCTGGAGAAAAGGGGTCCGGAATCAGGGTTTTCGCGACGGGAGAATAAATATGAGCCAAAGTAGGGCACCAGGGGGTGCGGGACCCAGCCAGGAGGGCAGGTGGCGCGGCCAGGGGCTGGGCCACGCCAGACACCCTCCTGGCTGCCCCCTGACTGCCCTGTGGCCCCCCTTTGGACTCGCCGAAGCTTCCGGGACGCTGATTTTTCATATAATTTTTCTGGGATTTATTGGGCACTTTAATTATTGGAAAAACCTGAAATACAAAAACAACAGAAAACAGGAACTGGCAACTGGGTGCACTGAGTTAATAGGTTAGTCCAAATATGATAAAAAAATGTATGAAAGTTCAAGCAAAACATGGCAAAGTCACACAAATCATGCATGGAGCAAGCAGAAATTATAGATACATTTGGGACGTATCAGTAAGCAGGGAAAACTCATGTGCCATCTCTAGATAAAACAGAATAAAAAAAACAGGCCTTTGGGAGGTGCATGATCCGTCAACGACTGCTGATAGATAACTCACTCACTTCATGATTTGGACAAGTTTCGAGGAACGGCTCCCATGTGGGGACGATCACATCCCCTTAAATTCCTTTGTTTATCACTAATGAATGGGCGAAGGAACTTGTGTGTTAGTATTTATCTTTTATGAGCTGGGCACTCATGCCAGTCCCTTCTCGTATTAGGGGTTTGCAGATTAGGCATGCAATCCCAAGATAAAACTTGTCTAAATTAAGAAGATCATGGGTTACCCACCACTTCCTCATGAGCTGAATCAGTGGCACAAAACAGAAGATTTTGAACATTTAGAGATAGCACATAAATTATATACTTTAGGAGTGGTAGTGGAATACCACAAATAGGAAGGTATGGTGGACTCAAGTGGAAGATGTTGGTTTCAGGGTATGGAAGTACAAGCAGAATTCCGCTTAGTACAGAGTTTTGGTTAGCAAGGCTTTGAGAGACCAGACAATTGATGACAACTTAGATTCAAGCAATACAAAGAATAAACATTAAAACTAGCATGAAACATCAAGTTGTCTTCCTTGTCAACATAACACTTCAAGCATAATAACACAAAGGTTTTGGCTATGTCGCTACTTTGAGAAAAACATGCTTGTTGTTATGACCAAAGCTATACTTGCCAAGATTTAAATAAAGTTTTCGAAGCCATACCTGATATAAGGTCAATACTCCCCATAAGAATCAGCTCATAATGTCGATTGCGTGAAGAGAATACCAAGTTCAACAAAAGAAACCAATAGAATTATCATTAATATTCCTTCATAGACGACCCCACACTCACGGATACAAAGCTCTCCACAAGAGGAGTGATAGACCTCAAAGCAACACCTATTTCATAAAGTAACTTCCCTAGACATGATACGACTCTACTTGACTCCCAAAGAAAAAGATAAAGATAAAGATACCCGGCACTCCCCCAAGCTTGGAACAAGCTAAGGGGATGCCATTACCCGAGGATATTTAATCGTCAATCTTGTTGTGGTTGTTTCTTCAGATCCCTGATGACACGGCGAAGGGTTTGGTTCTCTAACTCCAAGACTTCCACTTGTATTTTGAGTACACGGAAATCTTCAATGAGTTGGTTGGTGATGTGGTAGGCCTCGGAGATGGTGGAAAGCATGCATTGATCTTCAAGTGAAGTGGAGGGCCCTGAAAGGTTAAGAGAAAGATCATATTGAGGTTGGACAGATCCCACCATGATGGGATTGCTTGGACCTCCTTGTTGTTGGGCAGTGATAGTCTTGACTTCCTCTCTCACGGAGCGCTCCATCTCCGCTTGTCTTGCGGCAATTTCTTCTTCGGTAGCCCAATCAACGTGCTTCCCTTGATTAAGATCCTTCTGAACTTGACGTAGACACCATCCCAAGAAGTCCTCTCCGCTCGAGCCACAAGAAGACATCTCTAGCAACAGCTTTTCACCCTGGCAGAAACAGACCGAGAAAGAAAACACGCGAAATCGAGAGATACGGTGCCGGGACTATCCGGGCAAATATATAGCAAAAATTTCCGCAACAAAAGGAAGGTTTCAAGCCTAGGTGGAGTCGGAGTCGGAGTCCAGGGCACCCAGGAGGGTGCCTGGCGCGGCCAGGAGGGTGGGCGCGCCAGGAGGCCTCCTGGGCCCCCTGGAGTTCCTCTCCGGCTCCACTTGGGCTTGGAATTTTCCTAATTTTGCAAAAACTTTGAAAAGTAAACTTTTATTGACGTTCGCGATGTTTCCTTACCGTAATACATACCTTTTCTTATTATGCTCCTGCCGGAGTCTGAAACTGGGCTGCAACATGCTCTTCATGAGTTCTTATATATATATCATGTTTACATCCACATTGATTGGATCACCTGCCATATAATGTTTGAGTCTTTGTCCATTCACAACTTGAGGTTTGGTGCCTTCGAAATTATTGATCTTGATTGCACCAGACCGATATACTTCTTCGATAAGAAAAGGCCCTTCCCATCTGGAAAGTAGTTTACCTGGAGAAAACCTGAAACGAGATCTAAACAACAAAACTTTATCACCAATATTAAATTCACGTTTCAGAATTCTTTTATCGTGCCACTTCTTTACCTTTTCCTTGGACATTTTAGCGCTCTCGTAGGCTTCACTCCTCCACTCATCTAGAGAAGTCAAGTTCATGAGACGCTTTTCACCAGCTAACTTTGGGTCAGCATTTAGCTCTCTGACAGCCTAGAAATCCTTGTGCTCTAACTCTAAGGGTAAATGGCAAGCCTTTCCATAGACCAGTTTATACGGAGACATGCCCATGGGGTTTTTGTTAGCAGTTCTATACGCCCACAGAGCATCTCCTAGCTTCTTTGACCAGTCCTTTCTAGAACTGTTTACTGTCTTCTGTAAGATCAACTTGATCTCCCTATTGGTGAGCTCAACTTGCCCACTAGTTTGAGGGTGGTAAGGTGATGCAATCCTAAGATTGACATCGTACTTGGCTAGAGCTTTCCTAAAAGCTCCATGCGTGAAGTTGACCCTCCATCTGTCATGAGGTACCTTGGTACTCCAAACCTAGGAAAAATTACATCCTTGAGCATTTTCAAAGATGTCTTGTGATCAGCACTCTCAGTGGGGATTGCTTCAACCCACTTGGTTACATAGTCAACAGCAACTAAGATGTGTGTGTACTTGTGTGGAGGAGGAAAAGGACCCATAAAATCAAAACCCCAGCAATCGAAAGGTTCGATCACTAGTGAGTAATTCATAGGCATCTCATTTCTCCTGATAATGTTACCAACTCTCTGACACTTATCACAAGATAGAATGTACCTTCGGGCGTCCTTAAAAAGAGTAGGCCAATAAAAACCTGATTGTAAAACTTTATGTGCGGTCCTTTCACCGGCATGATGTCCTCCATAGGAACTATCGTGACATTGTCGAATAATGTCCTGCTTCTCGTGCTCCGGTATACATCTTCTCACGATCCCATTTGGACCCTCTTTGAAAAGATGTGGATCATCCCAAAAGTAGTGCCTCAAATCCGTGAAGAATTTCTTCCTCTGCTGAAATGTAAAACTTGGAGGCAAAAACTTTGCAACGATAAAATTAGCATAATTTGCAAACCAAGGGTCGGAATGAGATTGTACTTTTACAACAACAAGCTGTTCATCTGGGAAACTGTCGTTGACTGGAATAGGATCGTGCAGGATATCTTCCATCCTTGAAAGATTATCTGCCACCGGATTGTCTTCTCCTTTTCTATCGACAATCTGCAAATCAAATTCTTGCAGAAGGAGTACCCATCTAATGAGTCTTGGTTTGGCGTCCTTTTTCTGCATAAGATACTTAATGGAAGCATGGTCAGTATGAATAATAACTTTAGAATCAACAATATACGGTTGAAACTTATCACAAGAAAACACCACTGCCAAGAATTCCTTCTCGGTAGTAGCATAATTCTTTTGAGCACTATCAAGTGTCTTGCTGGCATAGTGGATGACATTCAACTTTTTGTCTACCCTTTGTCCTAAAATAGCTCCAACAACAAAATCACTAGCATCACACATAATTTCAAAGGGCAAATTCCAGTCAGGTGGTTGTACTATAGGAGCGGTTATCAAGGCTTTCTTAAGAACTTCAAAAGCTTCCTTACAATCTTCATCAAACACAAAAGGAGAATCCTTCTGGAGAAGATTGGTAAGGGGTCTCGAGGTCTTAGAAAAGTCCTTGATAAATCTTCTATAGAAACCAGCATGACCTAGAAAACTACGAATACCTTTGATGTCCCTTGGATAGGGCATCCTTTCAATAGCTTCAATTTTTTCCCTGTCCACTTCAATTCCCCTTTCGGAAATCTTGTGTCCAAGAACTATCCGTTCGTTAACCATGAAATGGCACTTCTCCCAATTGAGAACCAAATTCGTTTCTTCACATCTCTGCAAAACTTTATTAAGATTGTGGAGACAGTGGTCAAAGGAGTTTCCATAGACGGAAAAGTCGTCCATGAAAACTTCTACAATCTCGTCATAGAAACCATGAAATATTGCAGACATACACCTCTGAAAAGTAGCAGGTGGATTACACAAACCAAAAGGCATACGCCTATAAGCATAAGTACCGTAAGGACACGTAAAGGTGGTCTTCTCTTGATCCGCGGTGTTAACGTGAATCTGGGAGAAGCCAGAATACCCATCAAGATAGCAGAAGTGGGTGTTTTTATACAGCCTCTCCAGCATCTGATCAATAAAGGGCAGAGGATAGTGATCCTTTCTGGTGGCCTTGTTCAACTTCCTGAAATCAATACACATTCTATATCCAATAATGGTCCTCTGAGGTATTAGTTCATTTTTATCATTAGGAACGACAGTTATACCTCCTTTCTTAGGAACACAATGAACGGGACTTACCCACTTACTATCAGCTATAGGATAGATGATACCTGCGGCTAGAAGTTTGAGAACCTCCGTCCTAACCACGTCCTTCATCTTTGGGTTCAACCGTCGTTGATGATCAACAACTGGTTTAGCATCGGGCTCGAGATTGATAGTATGTTGGAAAATGGATGGACTAATACCCTTGAGATCATCAAGAGTATAGCCAATAGCACCTCGGTGTCTACAGGGTGTCTCCAATAATCGCTCTTCTTCATACCCTGAAAGGTTAGAATTGATAATAACAGGTATATACTTTCTTTTCATCTAAATAAGCATACTTGAGCGTATCGGGCCGTGGTTTTAGATCAAACACCGAGTCTTCTTTTGGTTGCGAGAGAATTCCTAAAGGTCCAACCGGGAGGTTGTGCTTCAGGATAGGAGTTTGTCTTGAAAATATGTCTTCTAGTTCATCCCTCTCCTGCATATGTATGTCATTCTCGTGGTCTTCCATAAATTGCTGCATAGTATCATTAGGAGGAATAGCAATAGAAGCAATTTCTTCAATAATCTTGTCATTACTTGACAAGTCAGTACCACGAGGCTGCTTAGAAAACTTAGAAAAATTAAATTCATACGGCTCACCGTTGAATTCAACAGAAACTTTACCTTTCTTGCAATCTATTATAGCTCCACAAGTGCCGAGGAAGGGCCTACCAAACATAATAGGGAAAAAACTATCTTGCAATGAACCAAGTACAAGAAAGTCAGTAGGATATTTTACCTTCCCGCAGAGTACTTCATCATCTCTCACAATCCCAACTGGAGAGATAGTTTGTTTATTTGCAAGATGAATCGTGACATCAATGTCCTCGATCTCACAGGGCTGAATCTCGTGCATGATCTCTTGATAAAGTGTGAAGGGAATAGCGCTGACGCTAGATCCCAAATCACATAGCCCATAGTAATTATGATCTCCTATTTTGACAGATACAACTGGCGTACCTGAAATTGAGCCTTTGTTCTTGGCTGTGACAATGTTAGTGGAAACAGCACAAAAACTAATAGTGGATTCTTCAATATCACTGGTTACCAGATCCTTGACCACTGCAACTTGAGGCTTGACCTTGATCATTTCCTCAGGTTCGTCAATCGTCCTTCCGTTTTTGTTTAGAATACCTGTAACAAAAGAATGCTCCTTTATCCTTGAGGGATAAGGAGGCTGTTCATACACAACTGCAGGTAAATCGGGATGAGTAACATTAGTCTCAATAGGTGACTCCTTGAAAGGTTTATGATGTTGACTCTCCTTCTTAGAAGAATCAATATGAGAAGCAAAGTCCTTGAAAAAAGTCAACCATTAGCTAGGAATCAAGACCAATTTTAGAGCAAAAGGTATTAAAGTAATCAGTCTTTACATAACTCTCAATGTAATCATGCTCATAGTTTATAGTGGGTTCAATACCTTTATCAATTTCCCAGTCTTCAGTGTTCTTCTGGATCCTTTCTATAAGATCCCATTTTTCTTCCATACTTCTGGTCTGGAATACCCCACTAGAGGAGGCATCCAACATCTCCTTGTCCTGACGAGAAAGCCTGGCATAAAAATTTGTAAGTATAATTTCCTTGGGGAGCTCATGGTTTGGGCATTTGAGCATCAGGGACTTCAGTCTCCCCCAAGCTTGAGCGATGCTCTCTCCGTCGCGAGACCAAAAGTTGTAGATGTAGTTCCTGTCTTGGTGAATTTCACGAAGAGGATAAAACTTTGCATAAAAGAGAGACATAAGCTCTGGCCATTCAAGAAGATCAGAGTCATCGAGTAGCTTATACCAATCTGAAGCTTTATCTTTGAGTGATATGGATTATAGTTTCTTCATGACGAACTCCATCGTTACACCTGTAAGCTTAAATAAAGAACATAATTGTGATAAATATAGCAGGTGTTCTCCCGGATGTCCGTCTCCTGTATAACGATTAGACAAGACATGATCAATAATACCAGGTGGTATTTTATAGGGCACAATTTCAGTAGGGGTAGGAGTGACCACCACAGTGGTGGGGTGGCTCCTTACCAACAACAAACCAACAGTAGCAGATTCCATAAGGACTGAAAGCAACAACAAAAAATAAAGGTTTCCTTACCGGCTTCACTTACCAGTAGCGCTACACTCCCCGGCAACGGCGCCAGAAAAGCTCGTTGATGGCGGTGAAGTTAATAGGTTTAGTGGGATTCCCTCCCCTGTTAACCGCGCCAATAAACGATTCTTGATAATCCACAAGTCTAGGGGATCAATTTTAGATTTTCGATAAATAAGGATGTCGATCCCACGAGGAGCAGAAGGTGCTGATAAGTGAGACTGGATAAGGAAAGGCTGCACACACTCAAAGGTAAATATTTAGGGGTTTTTGGTTTAAGCAACAGAAAAGTAAAAGACAAGTAGAGTAAACATGGTAACTAAGGAGTAGCAAGTGGCCCAATCCTTTCACAAGGATAAGCCTAGGAACTAAACTTATAAAATCTAATGCGTTCTCGAGAACACACGGGAGAGATAGCCAAGTTACTTTCACCATACTCTGCCAAGTAATATGTATTGTGTTGATAAGTGTTGGTGGGTGGATCGATGCTAGTACACCTTCTAGACTAAGATAAGTGTACTCTTATGATTACACACCTTGCAAGCATCCGCAAATACAAGGTAGTAATTAAGGCATAAGCCTAACCACAGAATTACGATCAAGGATCCATAACTCCCTTGTGCGAAAGTGTGCGAACTTGGGTTCAGGTTTCTGTCACTCCGGCAACCCACCATAAGCATCCTTTGTGCACAATGTATTCCTCTAGGCCCATGAAAGGTGATGTGTTAAGTGTTCGACTCACATAACACCACTAGAGAAATAACAACACAACTTAAATATCAAACAACACATAATACTTCAACATCATATGACTACTAACAACTAGACTTCTCCCATGTTCTCAAGAAATAAAGTAACTACTCACAAGACATAAAAGAGATCATGATCAGAGGTGATATATGGGTGGCAAAAAATCTGGACACAATGATATTTCTCCAACAAAACTCAATAGCATTCACCACAAAGTAGTAATCAACACCAACAGAGTAGAGGGGATAGATAGTACGGATTACAACACAAGTTGCAATTGTGAGATGAGATGGGATGGAGATGGAGATGGTGCTGATGTTGGGGATGATGTTGATGATGATCTCGATGATGCCCGTGACGATGATGATGATGGCGACGATCTCCTCTTCCGGGAGGTGATCTCTCCGGCGGAATCTGCCTGCTGGAGATGGCTTTTCTTCTCTGTAGGTTTCTGCCCCGTGGCCGCGGCGAAACACGGAAACTCTTCTATATCTAGGGTTTTCACCCCAGGGGGGTCTTATAGGCGAGAGGGGGCACCGAGGGGGGCCACCAGGCATCCAGGAGGGTGCCTGACGCGACCAGGAGGGGGGCCGCCCCAGGCACCCTTCTGGCTGCCTGGTGGGTCCCCTCACCTCCATCCTCGGCGATACCCAATTAATTCCCATAAAAACGATCCCCGTAAATTTTCATCGCATTTGGACTTGATCTGATTCAGCAACTTGGTGTCCACTTTTCACCGCTAAACCCTGGTTCTGTTGCTTAGGCATCGGAAAGTTGTAAACTGTGTAAAACAAGCCAAAACAACATAAGAACAATACTTTAAAGTGGAATATATCAATGAATAGGATGAAATTACGATATAAAATAGTGATGCTTTTCGGACGTATCACTTACAAATAGGGAGATCAAGTTGATCTTACAAAAGACAGTGAGCAGTTCTAGAAAGGACTAGTCCAAAAAGTTGGGAGATGCCTTGTGGGCGTATAGAACTGCTTATAAAAATCCCATGGGCATGTCTCCGTATAAGATGGTATATGGCAAAGCTTGCCATTTTCCTTTAGAATTAGCGCATAAAGATTTTTGGGTTGTTAGAGAGCTTAATGCAGACCCCAAAACTTGCTGGTGAAAAGCGTCTCATGAACTTGACTTCTCTAGATGAGTGGAGAAGTGAAGCTTATGAGAACGCGAGAATGTTTAAGGAAAAGGTGAAGAAGTGGCATGATAAGAGAATTTTGAACCGTGAATTTCATGTCGGTGATAATGTTTTGTTGTTTAGATCCCGTTTTAGGTTTTCTCCGGGTAAATTACTTTTCATTTCGAAGAAGTCTACCGCTCCGGTGCAATCAAGATTAATAATTTTGAAGGCACCAAACCTCAAGTTGTAAATGGGAAAAGGTTGAAGCATTACCTTGCGGGAGACCCCGTCAATGTTGATGTAGATACGATACGCACAACCACTCATGAAGAACATGTTGCAGCCCGGATTCAGACACCTGTAGGAGCAGAGTAATAAAAGGTACATGATACGGTAAGAAAAACCTCGCGAACATCCATAAAAGTCCCATATTACATGTTTTTGGAAAATTAGGAAAATTCGGAGCCGGAGAGGAGCTCCAGGGGCCCCAGGCTCCCTAGTGGCGCGGCCTACTCCCTGGCTGCGCCATGAGGCCGCCTGGGAGCCCTGGAGTCCGTCTCCGACCCCACTTTGGCTTGTTACCTTCCTTTTGTCGCATAAATTTTTGCTATATATTTGCCCGGATCGTCCCGGCTTTGTATCTTGCAATTTGTGTGTTCTCTTTTCTATATGTTTCTGCAAGGAAAAGAGGCTGCCGTGTGAGATCTCTTCATGTGGCTCAAGTGAAGAGGACTACATGGGTCGTTGTCTTTGCCGAGTACAGCAAGACGTCAACCAAGGGAAGGTTGTCGAATGGGCTACGGAGGAAGAAATTGCCGCAAGACAAGCGGAGATGGAGCGGCCTGTGAGAGAAGAAGTCAAGATGGTTACCATCCAGCAGGAAGGAGATCCATCAACAAGAGGATCAAGCTCCAACAACCCCGTCTTCGTAGGGTTTGCTAACCCACAACACAATCTTTCTCTGAACCTCTCAGGAACTGCTCCACCACTCGAAGCCCCACATGCATGTAACACCCTCCGTGTCTGTAACAGTAATCACTTGTACTGTTGACTAATCGCTGTTGCTGATCATGCCATGATCATCTTTGCTTTTGATCGCATGCAAAAATGACTTTTGGGTTATATTAAAAAAATATGTGAAAATTAAACTTTGTCCAAAAATTATAAAACCACTTTTGTTAAATGCACAATATTCATTGGATCATTGTAAACCAACTTTGAGTATTTATCATGCCACTGAAAAATTCAAACAATTCAAACCAGTGGCTGAACAACAACAATTCTCAGTTGAATATTAAAAAGAATTAATAAATAATTTTCTTTTGTCACCAAACTTTTTGTGGCATCTCAGTATGGTGTTACACTAATTATAGAACCTATTACATATTTTACAAAAATACTAAAGCTAGCAAAACAAAATAAACAGAAGGAAATGGCTAACAGAAATTACAGAAAAAAATAAAAGGAAAAGAAGCCTCACTGCCTGGTACCGCAAGTGCACAGTGCGGCTCAAACCAGCCCACTCGGCCCACCCCGGGTCGTCTCCCTCCCCTATTCACCCGAGCCCTCGTGTCGCCATGGCAGAGGCTGTTCGACGGCGATTGTCGCCGTGGCGTCCATCCACGGTGCCCAGCCGCCGGTCCTCGTGGTTAAGTAGTCTCTCCCCTCCCCCGTCGATGAACCCTAGACCCTTTTTCTCTCCTCCTCGCCTCGCACTCGCTCGGGAAAACCCGTGTGGCAGTCGCCGTCGCCATTGTCGCGGACTCGCGTGGAGAACGAGCTCACCTCGCCTCGCCGTGTTGTATGTAGGGTACGCCGCGCTCATCCTCGTCACGCTGCGGAGGGAATCGACAAGAGGAGCTTCATAGCGCGCACATCGCCACCGGCCCCCTTCTGCATCCGTCGTCGTCACCGTTCAATTCCGGCTGCACCCGGCCTCCTCCGAGCCCACTGCCACCTCCTACGCCCCGCCGGTGAGCTCCTCGGCCTCCGCCAAGTGCTCGTATCTTCCCGCTAAGTGCATAGCAAGTTCCCCCGTTGCCACGCACTGTTCGCCGCCGTGGTGGCCATACGCGCAGCCCCAAGCCCTTTTAGCTCACGCCAACGGCACCATCACGCTCTTGGGGAGCTCTACGTTCGATTTAGCCGAAGGAAGTGTTCGATTTCGTTGCGCTTTCATTTTTGCCATTTGTTCCGCCGGCGGCCGCCGCCTCTTTCGTCCGTACGCTCGCCTCCGGCGGTTCCTGCTCGAGATAACGGTGCAGATCGACTGGCGACACACTGCTCGTTCGAACGGAACAAATGCGGCCCGATTTGGTGCACCACGACGTGCACTAGCCCTAGCTTGTCAGAGCTCTGTCGTCGGCGAAGCTCCGGTGAGCCTGACATGCGGGGCTCAATCGTCAGAATCATCATCAACGTTAAGCTAATCCCCCTTGAGCCACTGACAACGGGCCCCACCCCCTCTAATCCCTTTGTTAAAATTAAAACTGGAGATAACCGCCCCCCTGAGTATGACAGATGGGCCCCATGCCCTTAACTTAATTTAATTTGATTATTATGCACATGTGTCTATGACAGGTAGACACCACCTGTCACTTGTTAATTAAATGGAATTAATTTAAACTAGCAGAGTATGACATGTGGGCCCTAGCTCTGTTTTAATTTAATTAAATGATTTATTAGAATGTGAGGCTGACCAGTGGGTCCCACTGGTCAGGTTTGACCAGTCAACCCTTTGTGGATAATGTTAGGATTTATTAATAAAAGAAAATCCAGAAATTGATTTAAATTTATTTAAATTTGGAAATTCAATATCTTTTAAACCTTAAGTCTGATTCAAAAACTTTATACATGAAAATTGATCAGAAAAATATAACGAATATGAATACACTATCCGTATACCAACCACCCCCTCTAACATACTGAACCTCGAACCGTTCCCCTCCGGATCGTTTGTCCGATAATTGCCCGATACCGTAAAACTCTCCGGATGAATTTATTCTGAACACGAAAGTTGTTCAGAATGGATCAACTAACACGGATACCCCTCCGCATATTTTTCCGATGTCCACGACACCTCCGGCATGGTACCTTCCCTCTCCGGACACCTTGTCCGGTAATCACCCGGAGCCGGTAGTTCATCCCCAAAAGAATTTCCACTCCGAGCCGAGTGCCTCGTACTACGTTAGACCATCGATAACATTTCATATGTCATATCATGCATTTGATTTCTATGTTTGCATTATATTTACTGTTTCTCCCCCTTTATTCTCCGGTAGACCCCGATGTTTCCACCGACTACACCGCTGCCGGGTACGACTACTTCGTTAACGACCCTACCCCTACCGTCGAGCTACCAGGCAAGCAGAGCCATTCTCTTCCCCAGATATCGCCTACCTTTCCGTACTTTCTTGCACTAGGCATTGTTACTGCTACTGCTACGATTATAATCCTATTCAATTGCATAGCCTGCTTTTGTCGCCCCTTGATGTACCTTCCTTTGTCCTATGCTGCCTATTATAATTATGCATTATTTAGCATTGAGCCCTGCGCATTGTTAGATAGGATTAGATAGCGGGTCGTGACCACTCAGGGGAGTGAACACGGATACAATATATACAACTGCACAGGTACGGTACAATGCAGACACTGCCTAAGGCCCCCTAGCTCGGCTCTGCCGAGCCACCATCAAGTGTGAGCTATCAAGGAGTAATCCTTGTACTCCACTCGTTGCTGACTCTGTATAGCCGCTCTAGGTACCTGAGCAACGGTTGTCCTTAAAGGTAAGAGTCGGGCGACCCAACGGTGCCCGCGAGAGGTATTGCGTCGGGAACGACAGGGAGGGTACGACCGACGTTACTGGAGTGCTTGGCCCCTGCTCGTATCTTGCGAGAGTTACCAAACTACGAAAAGTCGAGCTCTACCAAGAGCACACGTGAGACAAGGTAAGGAGACGGTTCACCTTGTTGGTAACCGCAGAGACTTGGTGGGACGACAGGGCAGGCACCGATGTACTGGTGGTCTTGACTGCTGTCATTGACCGCGGGTCAGTTAAGTCGATGCAATGATAACGGTTGTCACGCAGGTTAATTAAAATGCTAAATGGTTCTGTGGATGACTTGAGAGGCCGCAAAGGCCTGTACGCACTACCTTCACGTGGGATAAGGAGTTATGGGCTCCCCTGCGTCGTAGTTTGTCCGAAAGCTCTCCAGACGTTAGCAGTACCGCGGCGTGCACCGGGAAGTTGTGTCTTCTTCGCTCGAGCATTGTGTATTTGGATTTGTTTTTGCTTCACCGGCCAGCCACGCACCGTGCAGGAGCGTGCAAGGGTGAGGGACCTAGACCCCTTGGCGCATAGGATATAGTCCGACGGATGGCCTCTCTGTTGAGCCTACGATGGGCTGCGTCGTGTCGGATAGCCTCGGTGGGGCGTTCCCTAACAAGGTTCACGCCACCCTGGAGATCCGAGCGTGCAGGCTGAACAGTAGTGCACCCCTGCAGGGAGTTTAATCTATTCGAATAGCCGTGTCCACGGTAATAGGACACTTTATGCTGAAGCTGGATCTTACCACTACAAACTACTACTATTAAACTGATGGTTCCGGGTCTTCTTCCTCGCAGGGAGTCGAGGAAGGGAACTCAGAAGCATCTATGATTATTAATCATTACAACTTACTATTATACAATGCTGCAAAAACTTCTGCTCCATTGTTATTACATTCATGCTATTGAACTGTTGGCTGTTTCTCTTCTCATGCTGCAAGCCACGTCAGAAGATGCTAGTCTTCGATAGGCCTAGCTTCTTACCCTTATTCTGATTTCTACCTTGCAGTCCACTATATTCAGCCTCCCCTTTCCATTTGATACAATTTCATAAATGCTTAGTAGCGGACGTAAGACTCGCGGGTATGCTAGATACTCACCATTGCTTTATTTACCCCTTTATTTTTTTCCTGATCGGCCGCTGCAGTCGACGTTGGAGCCCAGGAGCAGGAGTACCCCGGAGGCGGATACTACTACGTCGAGACCCCCGCTGACCTGGACCAGGAGTAGTTTCGGAGGCTCCCAGGCAGGAGGCCTTGCCTTTTCGATCTGTATCTCTGATGTTATTTGTGCTAGCCTTCTTAAGGCAAAACTTGACTAACTATGTCTGTACTCAGATATTATGGCTTGTATAACTTATGTATTCGGGTCCGTGCGACCCCCTTATCTTGTAACATATTGGTTTATCCTTTTGTGTTTAGTGTTGTGCTGTGATATTCTCACCGTGGCACCCTAATCTCAGCCGTGTACCTTACGTGTATGATTACTGTAGACAGATTGATTTTGGGGGCCTCACAAGTTGGTATCAGAGCCGACTGCCTGTAGGAAGCCACCCACCCACTACCTGGTCGAAGTTGAGTCTATACTTTGAAAAACTATTTTGCTAACTTAATGTTTGGCTTATGGGCCCACATCGATGTCACTACGTGTGATATGTATGGTATTAGGATCCTTTTCTCCTTACCTATGCTCTGGGAATCTGCTCTCTTATCGTTGCTGGTAAGTTTTACAAACTCTGACATTAGGATCACGTTCTCTTGATTCCACCCGGCGTTCTGGTGCTACCCCATTGATTGAGTCGTGTCGCAGGAGTTCTACCCCAGGTCCCGGACCACGGATCCCATTCTCATTCTGGGCAGGCCGCGCGTCCTCTGGCATTAACTCCTGTGCCCAACAGTTTTCTTGCAGCGTGATTGACATAGTGGAATATATGTCGCGTCGTGTAATCCTTACCGCGGTCTGCGCGTCGCCTAGTGTGTACTTTTTCCTTAATTTCTACGACGTTATGCTGCCCGATTTTCCGGTTGACTCTATGTGTGGATGTGTATGTCTTATATGACTACTCCTATATATCCGCGCCTCCTCTTTGTTGTCGCTTTACCTCTTACTCGTTTCCGGCATCTTGTTAAAATTCTCATCGCTGAAATACACCTGTTAAATTCTAGTAGGATGGCTGGTCGTGGTGGTCGTGGTCGTGGTGCCAACGGTCCACCTCCACCACCGGACTGCATGGCCGCGATGATGCAGCAGTTTCAGATGAACCAGGTGTTTATGCAAGGAGTCATAGACCAGCTCCAGAATCAGAACCAGAATCAGAACCAGCACCAGAACCAACCGCCTGTGGTTACTCTGCGGGATTTCATGCGTCTCAATCCCCCTCTCTTCCACCAACCTGAACAGCCGCTGGATGCCGATGACTGGCTTCGTGACATCACTCGTCAGCTGGAGTTCGCTAACGTGAGCGCTGCTGATTACGTCAACTTCGCGTCCTATTTCCTGCATGGCCCCGCTTCTCAGTGGTGGGACACCTACAAGGGCTTGCTAGTTGAAGGGACTGTCGTCACCTGGAATGACTTCAAGACTACCTTCCGTGCTCGTTATGTCCCCCAGGCGATTATGAACCATATGAAGGCCGAGTTCCGCAACCTCGTTCAGGGCAACAAAACTGTCGAGGCATATCATAGGGAATTCCTCCGCCTCTCCCGCTATGCTGCAAGTGACCTCCCAAATGATGCAAGTAGGCAAGAGAAGTTCCGTGATGGACTCAACTCAGATCTCCAGCTTGCTCTGGCCCTGCATGTCTTCCCCGACTTTGCTACTATGGTGAACTAGACTATCACTCTTGAGACCGCTCAGGCTAAGTTCAGGGGTTCGCCGAAAGCGCCCCCGTGATGCTGGCTCATCTTCGGGCACAGCACAGAAGCAACGCGTTTGGCTTCCACACAATGTGTATCGTCCACCTACCCCTGCACCAAGGCCGTCGTATGTTGCACCTCGTCTGCCTCCTCCCCCGCCGCGATAGCCGAAGACTGAGACAGCACCCCTTCGTCCTCAAGATGGCTTGTGCTTCAAGTGCCATCAGCCAGGTCACTTTTTCAGAGACTTCCCCCAGCGACAGAATCAACTAGTAGTTCACCCTGCTGGTCATGGCAATAATAGGACCCCCAACTATAATAGTGGGTCTTCTGCTCACACTCATGGTCATGCTAACCACATTGACGTTGAAGAAGCTCAGGCACAGCCCGCTAAAGTGATGGGTACTCTCCTCGTTAACTCAATACCTGCTACTGTTTTATTTGATACAGGAGCATCGCATTCATTCATGTCGGAAGCATTTGCATTATCGCATAACTTTACGCTTGGAAAGATGAACACACCGATGGTTGTTCGCACCCCAATACGCCAATGCCGAACCACCATGATGGTGCCCAATACCGCCGTTGAAATCGAAGAAGTTGTATTCCACGTGTCCCCCATCATTCTGAAGTCTTCCACCATAGACCTCATTCTAGGAATGGATTGGTTGAAACTCCACGATGCCGCACTGTATTGTGGTACCAAGTTTGTCCAACTTTTTCACCCCTCCGGTGAGATTGTTAACCACACCACCCGAATTACCTGTGATGCTGAAACGCATATCTATATGATGAATGCTTTGAACATCTCGCCTCTTGAAGGAATTGAGCAAGTTCCGGTCGTTTGTGATTTTCCCGACGTCTTCCCAGAAGAACTGCCGGGAATACCCCCCATTAGAGAGGTTGAATTCGTCATCGACTTGAAGCCTGGCACCGTCCCTATTGCCAAGCGTCCCTATAAGATGCCACCTCACCTCCTCCTTGAACTGAAGAAGGAGATCGACACATCACTCGACAAAGGCTTCATCCGTCCTAGTTCCTCTGCTTGGGGAGCACCTTAGCTCTTTGTCAAGAAGAGTGATGGCACGAACCTTTGGTCCAATATTACCGACCTATCAACCAGGCGACGATATAGAACAAGTACCGTCTTCCTCGGATAAATGATTTGTATGATCAACTTGCTGGATCCAAGGTGTTTTCTAAACTCGACTTAAGGTTGGGTTATCACCAAATCCGAGTCCGTGAAGAGGACATTCCGAAGACCGCCTTCATTACTCGATATGGTTCATACGAGTACACCGTCATGTCCTTTGGCTTGACGAATGCCCCAACCACTTTTTCCCGATTGATGAACTATATATTCATGGAATATCTCGACAAGTTTGTCGTGGTTTATCTGGATGATATCTTAATATACTCCAAGAATGAAGAAGAACATGCTGAACATCTTCGTCTTATACTGGAAAAGCTTCGAGAACACAAACTCTATGCTAAGTACTCTAAGTGTGAGTTCTGGCTTCCTGAAGTAACTTACCTTGGTCATGTGATTTCCAAGGATGGCGTTGCCGTCAACCCAGAACGTTTCCAGGCTATTCTTGACTGGACTCCGCCCAAGACTGTCAAGCAAGTCCGAAGGTTCCTCGGCCTTGCTAGCTATTGCCGTCGTTTCGTCGAGAACTTCTCCAAGATTGCCAAGCCTTTGACTAATCTGCTTCACAAAGGCGTCAAGTTTGAGTGGACTGATAAGTGTCAAGAAAGTTTTCAAGCTCTAAAGGACAAGCTCACTTCTCCCCCAGTTCTTGCTCCCCCTGATACTCAGAAGGACTTCGTGATATATTGCGACGCGTCTTGTCAAGGATTAGGTTGTGTCCTAATGCAAGAGCGCAAAGTGATTGCTTATGGCTCTCGTCAGTTGCGTGCTCACGAAGAAAACTATCCAACACATGATCTCGAATTGGCAGCAGTAATTTATGCATTGAAGCTGTGGCGACATTACCTCGTTGGTAATCGTTGCGAGAGCTACGCCGACCACCAAAGCCTGAAGTACCTGTTTACTCAACCAGATCTGAATCTCCGCCAGCAGAGATGGCTCGAGACAATAGCCGACTACAACATGGGAATTTCTTACACCCCTGGTAAAGCTAATGTGGTGGCCGATGCCTTAAGCCGCAAAGCCTACTGTTCTGAAATTGAAGCCCAGATAGAGCAGCCACTTCTGTATGAAGAGCTCCGCAAGTTGAACCTTGAAATTGCTCCGCAGGGACATGTGAATTCCCTTGTTGTTGAAGTAGACCTCGACAAAGACATCAAGTTCATCCAAAGAGCTGACTCTGATTACGAAAAGATCAACCGATATCTCACCACAGGAAAGCCCTCAGACTACAGGCTTGCTGATGATCAAGCGTTGTACTTCAAGGATCGTTTAGTGGTTCCTAGCAAGGTCAATCTAAACTTGACTCCGGATGTTATGAAAGAAGCTCACGATACTCCGTTATCAATCCACACAGGTAGCACCAAGATGTACCAGGACCTTCGTCAACGGTACTGGTGGCCTGGTATGAAGAAAGACATTGCTCGTTACGTTGATGAGTGTGACGTTTGCCGTCGCGTCAAAGCCGAACATCAAAGACCTTCTGGAACTCTGCAACCACTCTCTATTCCTGAATGGAAATGGGACAAGATTGAAATGGACTTCGTCACCGGTTTTCCGCGATCACAGAAGGGTCATGATGCGATCTTTGTCGTCATCGACCGATTCTCCAAGGTTTTCCAGTTTCTTCCAGTCAAGGAGACGATCTCTGCTAGTCGGTTAGCAGACTTATATGTTTCCAGAATTGTTTCCCTCCACGGTATTCCGTTGGAGATCAGTTCAGATCGTGGCAGCATTTTCACCTCGAAGTTCTGGGATAGTTTCCAAGAAGCTATGGGAACTCATCTGAATTTTAGCACCGCTTATCACCCCCAGTCGCAAGGACAAGTCGAACGAGTCAATCAAGTTCTTGAAGACATGCTTCGAGCTTGTGTCATTTCATTTGATAAGAAATGGGAGGAATCTCTTCCATTTTCTGAATTCTCGTACAATAATAGCTATCAAGCTAGTCTGCAGATGGCTCCCTTTGAAGTTCTTTATGGACGTAAGTGTCGAACCCCTCTGAATTGGTCAGAAACTGGGGAACGAACCCTCATTGGTCCGGAAATTATTCAGCATGACGAAGGTCAGGTTCGCGTTAGCCGTGAACATTTGAAAGCTGCTCAGTCCCGCCATAAAAGCAACTATGACCGCAAGCACAAGGAAATGGTTTATCAACCCGGCGAACAAGTTTACCTCCGTGTCACTCCCATGAGGGGCACTCATCGTTTCGGGATCAAAGGCAAGTTAGCTCCTCGCTACATTGGCACGTTCCGTATACTCTCCAGAAGTGGACCAGTGGCATACCGATTGAAATTGCCGCCGAACCTCTCTCAACTCCACGATGTCTTTCACGTGTCGCAACTCCGATGCTGCTTCAAGGACCCTATTCGTGAAGTAGAACATGATCTGATTGAATTGCAACATGACTTGAATATCAAGAAGATCCGAGCCGCATTCTCGATCAGTCTGAACGCAAAACCTGCAACAAGACAACCAAGTTCCTCAAAGTTCAGTGGTCGAATCATTCTGAAGATGAAGCCACTTGGGAACGCGAACATCGTCTTCGTGAAGAATACCCCGATCTTTTCCCCTCTACCACTTAGATTCTCGGGACGAGAATTCCTGTAGTGGGGGAGATTTGTAACACCCTCAGTGTCTGTAAAAGTAATCACTTGTACTGTTGACTAATCACTGTTGCTGATCATGCCATGATCATCTTTTCTTTTGATCCCATTCAAAAATGACTTTTGGGTTATATTAAAAAAATATGTGAAAATTAAACTTTGTCCAAAAATTATAAAACCACTTTTGTTAAATGCAAAATATTCATTGGACCATTGTAAACCAACTTTGAGTATTTATCATGCCACTGAAAAATTCAAACAATTCAAACCAGTGGCTGAACAACAACAATTCTCAGTTGAATATTAAAAAGAATTAATAAATAATTTTCTTTTGTCACCAAACTTTTTGTGGCATCTCAGTATGGTGTTACACTAATTATAGAACCTATTACATATTCTACAAAAATGCTAAAGCTAGAAAAACTAAATAAACAGAAGGAAATGGCTAACAGAAATTACAGAAAAAATAAAAGGAAAAGAAGCCTCACGGCCTGGTACCGCAAGTGCACAGTGCGGCCCAAACCAGCCCACTTGGCCCACCCCGGGTCGTCTCCCTCCCCTGTTCACCCGAGCCCTCGTGTCGCCATGGCAGAGGTTGTTCGACGGCGATTGTCACCGTGGCGTCCATCCATGGTGCCCAGCCGCCGGTCCTCGTAGTTAAGTAGTCTCTCCCCTCCCCCGTGGACGAACCCTAGACCCTTTTTCTCTCCTCCTCGCCTCACACTCGCTCGGGAAAACCTGTGCGGCCGCCGCCGTCGCCATTGTCGCGGACTCGCCTGGCGAACGAGCTCACCTTGCCTCGCCGTGTTGCCCGTAGGGTACGCCGCGTTCGTCCTCGTCACGCTGCGGAGGGAATCGACAAGAGGAGCTTCACAGCGCGCGCATCGCCACCGCCCCCTTCTGCATCCATCGTCGTCACCGTTTATTTCCGGCTGCACCCGGCCTCCTCCGAGCCCACTGCCACCTCCTACGCCCCGCCGGTGAGCTCCTCGGGCGCCGCCAAGTGCTCGTATCTTCCCACTAAGCGCATAGCAAGTTCCCCCGTTGCCACGCACTGTTCGCCGACGTGGTGGCCATACGCGCACCCCCAAACCCTTTTAGCTCACGCCAACAGCACCGTCACGCTCCTGGGGAGCTCTACGTTCGATTTAGCCGAAGGAAGTGGTCGATTTCGTTGCCCTTTGGATTTTGCCATTTGTGCCGCCGGCGGCCGCCGCCTCTTTCGTCCGTACGCTCGCCTCCGGTGGTTCCTGCTCGAGATAACGGTGCAGATTGACTGGCGACACACTGCTCGTTCGAACGGAACAAATGCGACCCGATTTGGTGCACCACGACGTGCGCTAGCCCTAGCTCGTCGGAGCTCTATCGCGGGCGAAGCTCCAGCGAGACTGACATGCGAGGCCCAATCATCAGAATCATCATCGATGTTAAGCTAATCACCCTTGAGCCACTGACAACGGGCCTGTGACGCCCCCAAAATCAATCCGTGTACAGTAATCATACACGCAGGGTGCACGGCTGAGATTAGGGTGCCACGGTGAGAATATCACAGCACCACACTAAACAAAAAAGGATAAACAAATATGTTACAATAGAGGGGGGTCACGCGGACCCGAATACATAAGTCATACAAGCCATAATATCTGACTACAGACATAGTTAGTCAAGTTTTGCCTTAAGAAGGCTAGCACAAATCACATCAGAGATACAGATCGAAAAGGCGAGGCCTCCTGCCTGGGATCCACCGAACTACTCCTGGTCGACGGGGAACTCGACGTCGTAGTAGGCGCCTCCGGGGTACTCCTGCTCCTGGGCTCCAACGTCGGCTGCAGCGGCCGATCAGGCAAAGAGAAAAAGGGGAAATAAAGCAATGGTGAGTATCTAGCATACCCACGAGTCTTACGTCCGCTACTAAGCATTATGCATTGTATCAACGGAAATAAGAGGCTGTATATAGTGGACTGAAAGGCAGAAATCCAGAGCAAGGGTAAGAAGCTAGGCCTATCAAAGACTAGCATCTTCCGACGATGTCTTGCAGCATGAGGTAAGAATCAGCCAACAGTTTATATAAAGCATAAAGTAACAATGCAGCAGAAGTTGCTGCAGCATTGTATAATAATAAGGTTTAATAATTAGCAATGCCTCCGAGTTCACCTCCTCGACATCCCTGCGAGGAAGAAAACCCGGAACCATACAGTTTAATAATAATAGTTTGTAGTGATAAGATCCAGCTTCAACATAAAGCGTCCTGTTACCGTGGACACGTCTATATGAATAGATTAATCTTCCCTGCAGGGGTGCACTTGTGTTACGCTACACACACGGATCTCCAGGGTGGCGGGAACCTTGTTAGGGAACGCTCCACCGAGGCTATCCAACACTTCATAGCCCATCTTTCAAACTCAACAGAGAGGCCATCCGCCGGTCTAAATCCTAAGTACGCTGAGCCTTGGACCCCAACCCGAACGTACTCCTGCACGGTGCGTGGCTGGCCGGTGAAGTTGAAGCAAATCCAAATAAGACACCACCGCGCGAGCAAATAATACAACACCACTTCCCGGCGCAGGACGCGGTACTGCTGACGTCTGAAGAGTCCTCGGACGACACTACGAAGCAGATGAGCCCATAACTCAAAATTCCCACGGGTAGGTAGTGCGTACATGGCATATAGCCAACTCAAGACATTCACTGAACCATTTAGCATTTTAATTACCTGCGTGACAACCGTTATCGTTGCCTCGACTTAACTGACCCGCGGACAACGACAGCAGCCAGGACCACCAGTACATCGGTGCCTGCCCTGTCGTCCCACCAAGTCACTGCGGTTACCAACAAAGTGAACCGTCTCCTTACCTTGTCTCGCGTATGCTCCTGGAGGAGCTCGACTTTCGTAGTTTGGTAACTCTCGCGGCCAACGATCAGGGGCCAAGCACACCGGTACACTGGTCGTACCCTCCCTGTCGTCCCGTCGCAAAACCTCTCGCGGGCACCGTTGGGTCGCCCGACTTCTTACCTGAAGGACAACCATTTCTCAGGTACCTAGAGCGGCTATACAGAGTCAGCAACGAGTGGAGTACAAGGATTACTCCTTGATGGCTCACACTTGATGGTGGATCGGCAGAGCCGAGCTAGGGGGCCTGAGGAGGTGTCTGCATTGTACCGTACCTGTGCAGTTATAATATTTGTATCCGCGTTCACTCCCCTGAGTGATCACGACCCGCTATCTAATCCTAGCTAACAATGCGCAGGGCTCACTGCTGAATAATGCATAATAATAATAGGCAGCACAGGATAAAGGAGGTACATCAAGGGGCGACAAAAACAGGCTATGCAATTGAATAGGTAAGCAACGTAGCAGCAGCAGTAACAATGCCTAGTGCAAGAAATGTATGGAAAGATAGGCGATATCTGGGTAAGAGAATGGCTCTGCTTGCCTGGAAGCTCGACGGTAGGGGTAGGGTCGTCGATGAAGTAGTCGTACTCAGCAGCGGTGTAGTCGACGGCAGCAGCGGGGTCTACCAGAGATTAAGGGGGGAAGAAACAGTAAATACACAGCAAGCATATACAAACAGATGCATGACAAGACAGATGAAATGTTAACGGTGTTCTAACGCAGTGCAATGCACGTTGCTCGAAGCGGGAATTCATCCGGGGATGAACGGCCAGCCCCGGGTGATTATCGGACAAGGTGTCCGAAGGGGGGGGGAAGGATCAAGCCGGAGGTGTCGTGGGTACCGGGAAAACATAAGGGGGTGTATCCGTGCTAGTTGATCTATTCTGAGAAACATTCGTGTTCGGAATAAATTCATCCGGGCACTTTAGCAGTACCGGACAATTTAACGGACTGGCGGTCCGAAGGGGGGACGGTTCGATGTTCGTTGTGTTAGAGGGGAGGGATATACATACGGATAGCGTATTCATATTCGTTATATTTTTCTGATCAATTTTCATGTATAAATTTTTTTCATTCGACTTACGGATTAATAGATATTAAATTTTAAAGTTTTAAAACAATTAAATCAATTTCTGGATTTCTTTTATTATTTAATCAGAGACATTATCCAAAACAGTATCCATGACAGAGAGGGCCCACATGGCAGTGTCTACTTCTATTTGTTTTAATTTAAATAAATTCCTGACAGGTGGGGCCTAGGTGTCATGGACAACAACTAATATTATTATTTTTTAATTTAAACATACAGTGGGGCCTACCTGTCATAGAGACAACTAATACTAATCACTTTAATTAGCCAGTGGATTAATTAAAAGGGGTTGGGCCCACATGGCAGTGACATGTTAACCTAATTAACCAATTTTAATTAAGTTTAATTAACTTAACTGAATCAAGGGTGTGGGACCCGCATGTAAGTGACTAGGGTTGCCTAGTTAGCACAGTTGATTGGTCAACCCAGTCAACTGGACCATGGGGCCCACAGGCAGTGACCCAGGGGGGGTGTCCCAAGTGTGCCACGTCAGGGGGCAACGGCGGCGAGTCGCCGGCGTGCTCCAGACGGCGGAAGGCTACGGGAGGGGCGCGTGATTTGCGTACCGGGCTCCATTAGGGGCGTGGCTAGGCTCAAACGAGCGAGGAGACGGCGCCGCGGTGATCTACGGCGGTAACGCAGGCTGGGAGGCACGGAGGCGAGTGCAATGGCGAACAACCACACACAACGCGTGCGTTCGATCTGGAGGGCGGGTTCGAACCTATGGTGCACAGGTAGCATGGTGGCGCCAAAAATGCGCGCTGGGGTGGCATAGAGCACGTAGGCGGCGCCAATGGCGATGGCCAGAATAACAAGAAAGGGGGTTTCGTCTACGGCGCTATCGGGACTCAACGGGCAGTTGGGGGTGGTGAGGATGCTCACCACGAGCGCGTAGAGGTGGGCAGTGTGCTCGGGGACAACTCGGTGCGGGAGGAACTCGGCGGTGATACGACGGCTGGAGGTAGACGAAGACGGCGAATTCACAAGCTGCGGTGCCTCCGGGTTCGATTCTTCTCGCAGCGTGATGAAGACGAAGGCTAGGAGGCGGCCGGACACGGTCTCTTGGTCTAGGGGGCACAGTGGCCGCGGTTGGGCACGGCAATGGCGACGGCGGCGCTCGGGAGTTTTTCCCCGAGGCGTGCGAGAGGAGGAGGAGGGGAAAGGGAGGGGGAGGATGTCCAGGGGGTCGGCCGGGGTGGCCTTATCGCGTCGGCGCCGGGAGGGAGCAGGTGGAGGCGGAGCCGGCCTGGCAGCGGCGTGGCCGCGCTCGGCCGCCGTACGTAGCAGGTGAGGGAGTGGGTGGGGAAGAAGACAAGGGGTGGGGGTGCGCTGTCGCCCTGAGCGACGTTTAGCCCTTTTTTTATTTTGTTTTGTTTTTCTGTTTGTTCTATTTCTTTTCTGTAATTGATTTATTAACCCTAGCATTTTTTTAAAATGTTATTGGTGTTTGTAAATTAGGGTTACATATTACTGAGGTGCCACAAAAGATTTTGAGTTTTTATAAAATCATATGATATTTTATTTTATTGAAAATGGAGCAGAACCCACTGTTTTTTCTACTGTTTGAGTTGTTTGGATTTTTCAGTGGCTTAACAAAATACCATAACCACATGGGCATGACCCACTGATTATTTGTGATTTAATAAAAGTGGTTGTATAATTTTTGGACAAGTTTTATTTGCAACATTATTTTTTTAATAACAACAAAAAGGCATTTTGGATTTTGTTTGATTCAAATTTGATCATGGCATGATTTAGCAACAGTAATTATGTCAGAACCCCAACTAGGGTAAATGCTAGGGTTTGTTTGTGCCCTTTTGCATCATGCAAAAATTCAAAAGAAATTCAAAAATGGGGAAGCAGAAAGCCCTGAGAATTTTTTTGAAATGGCCAGATAAAAATCTTTTTCCAAAAATCATTTGAATGTTTGGAAAATTCCTAGAAATGTTGCGGATCATTTTAAAATTGGTTTGGGATCAATCCCATGCACATGGAATTTTCTAATATTCAAACAGTGGCTTTGGAAATTAAATAAACCCCTATTTGATTTGGAATTCAAACTTATTGAATTTCAAAAATGTCCAAATTCTTTGTGTGGCTAGCTACTGGTCACCTAGGATTTATAAAATTGTTTGGGCATTTTTATAAAATGTTTTGATATTTGTTTTATCAAAACAGAACAAATGTCAGAAGAAATAAAAGAAAAACAGTGAGGAGAGGCTTACCTTGCACCTAGGCGCAGGCCCACTCACCTGTAGCCGGCCCAGTACACCCGAGCTTCTGTCGTCTTCTACCCCTCGCCCCGAAGCTGCTCGGTGGCGAGCCGAGAGCGCGCGGTGGCCGCGACGCCACGCCACCAGCCTGCCTGGCTCCCCCTCGCCCTCTTCTGGACGCCACGGAGACGCCCAGAGAGCGCCACACCCTTCCCCCTTCCTCCAGCTCACTCTCCTCCTCTCCCATCGTCGTTCTCGCGCCAGCCCGAGGTCCACCGCAGAGCGCCGCCGTGAGCCCGCGCGGCCAGAGACGCCCACCGGCCGGGAAAAGCTGTCCAGGAGAAGCACCGGTGTCGCCTTCGTCTTCCAGCACTTCGAATCGAACAAATCGAGCCCTCTGGACGACGCCCTGTTCAACCTCTCGCCGCCGGCTGCAGTAGATCCCGGCGTGAGATTCTTCACCACCGAGCCCCCTCCGGCCTCCCCGTGCTCGCCATCAATCTCTGGTGAGCTTCACGAGTTTTTTCCCCCAACCCCCGCTCATTTTGGCACCCCGTAGCCGCCGCTCCGCCGTTCCAGTGCTCCGGCCGCCGCCATTGTTGTCGCAGCCATGGCCTCGAGCCCTCCCGTGAAACCCCAGTAGTCGCAGAAGAACCGCACGAGCGAGGGCTTCCTCTCAGTGCTCTCCCCGTGCCAATCCGTGGCCGGGAGGCCCTCTCCGGCGAGGCGCCGCCGCGTGCACAGCCGCCGGCGGTTAGCCGGCGGCCATTAGCACCTAACGACCCTGCTAGTCCCACCCCGAGTCCATGACAAGTGGGCCCCAGGCCACCCCTAACCCACTGTTAGTTAAACTGACAGAGGGGATTAACCCCCTGAGGCTGAGAGAGGGGCCCCACAGGTCAGAAGCCCCCACGTCATGCTGAGGTCAGCATGACGCAATAAACATTTTCCAGAGAATTAATTTAATCCAGAAAATTCCAGAAAATCATTTAAACTTGGGACATTCATAAGTAATTCATTTTAACTCCAAATATAACAAATAATATGTCTAAAAATATCAGAAAAATCCAAGGATTATGAATATGGGCTCTGTTTTCATGTTTGACCAATTAAAATTGGGTGAACAGTGCAAAACATCCATATGGATTTTTTTTCAAATTCAAGATTAAAGCACATTTGCAAATGACTTTGCATTTGACTTCTTTTAAATGGAATTGTACCCACATTGTGACCAAGAACATCACCATTTCAATATTGATCATGTGTTTGATGCATTGCAAATAAATTTATACCTTGTTTGATTGTTTGCTCGATAGACGTGCAACTGGAAACCGGAGGCCACCCCCTTCGTTGAAGACACCGTTATCGAACCTCGTCAGCAAGGCAAGCAAACCCCGTTGATCATGTCTATAAAATCCTACTTCCCTCTCAGTCTCGCTTATGCATGTTTAGGATATCATCGAGACACGTTCTTTCGCATAGTTGAACCCATTCCGATGCATGACCTATCTGTTTGACAACCGTATTAAGCAAACCACAATCCTAGCAGATTTAGGAGTTGATTGATGAGCATGTGGCCCCTAAAACTGTTACTGCTTTTGCTGCTTAGTGATACAATGAGGATGTTTTGATTGTGAGTCGGGATCGAATGAACACAGTGGTGTTGATGAAAGTGAAACGTGTTGGTGAATCCACCCTAAACAAAGGTGAACGATGAGAGGCTGTGTAGGAGTACACAGTGGGTTGTCTCGTTGAACACTGCCCTAGGCCCCTAGTTCTTGTTTTGTGATCCAAGACAAAGAGTATGACCACATGTAGGGTTTTATGGGAACCCCGTTTGGCCTCTTTACGTACCCGATCCAGTCCAGGAGTCACACTAGATTCGGGCTTTCCATTTGATTTATGTATACATATGTGGGTGGACCTGTGAGGCAGTGAAACCATCTGTCAAAGGTGGCGTCTCGGTCCCTCACATTATCTGAGTCCGTTTCGTGGAACCGGCCGGACTCTCGAGCGGTGACAAACTCAGGTAGTCGGCTCCTGGATTAGAGAAGGTGATGTGAGGGTAGTGCCTTGGTTTCATCCACGTCCGACATCCGCTTGAAGGATGACAAGAACGAGACGATAAGTGATGACACGCGTGTGAAGATGTACACCCCTGCAAGGTTAATGAACTATTTGAATAGCCGTGTCCGCGGTTATGGACTACTTCGAAACCTCTACTTGATCATAGACAACTTGAATGGATACTTATAAAACTCGCAAGATAAGCGTGAGTGCTATGGCGTGCTTTCTCGTGGGGAAGTCGAGGAAGGCACCATAGTGGTGTAATTGGTTGGAGATGTAGTGGACTCGTGTACGCTTCTTACCTCAAAGTCTGGTACTCGTAGTACAGGATTAGCCAAGTCAAAGCTGGCACTTCTGCATGTTGAACCCCACCTCCTTTACCTTGATACTTGAGCATGAGTAGTATAGTTCTGATGTAAGTCTTGCTGAGTACGACTTTGTACTCACGTTTGCTTATTCTATGTTTTAGATGAGAACCCGAAACCTGATGGAGTCACCTTCGTGAAGCTCGACGTTGACTAAGTTAGCATAGTCCCAGACAGCAGTCTGGTCCCTCGTGGAAGGGCATGTTTATTTGCAAGGCTTCTCTAAGCCATTTGTTAAACTTGTCTGTACTCAGACCTAATTTGCTTCCGTTGTATGATGTAATGTTGATCACAGACATGTGATCTTTGTATGCTCTATGTGTATATCTATAAAGAGTACTTGTAGAGTTATGTGATGATACCTGCTGTTCATACTAGGCATGTGTGCTGCGTGTATGTTTATAACATGCATGTCTTAGTATGGGTTTTCGAGACCTTAGTTGTGATCTGGCTGGCGGTATTTTATACACCAAGTGGCCCTTAGATGTGCGCAGCTTGGGGCATCGCGATGCGATTCTTCGTGACTCTGTCACGTGCACACTTTGTTGTATGATCGAGCCCGCCCTAGACCCCGACTAAGTGATCGTGCTGGAGTAATTATATGTAAGAGTTAGGATCCAATCGATAACATGGTTGAGGCGACTTGTCTATGAGTATGGGATTCACCACCCATAAGCATTTAGACTTGTGAGCGGACGATGAGGACCCATCTCAGTTGATCATCCGGCCTGAATGGGATGCCCCTCACGTTCGATGCTTACCGAGAACGTTCTGTGCTTGGCCTTGTCTGCTTAGACAAGTGGGTACGGTTCTCGGCTCTCCATGTGATTGTATCGTGACTGGAATTACATACGCTAACCCCGGGTCCCGACAGACTTGGTATCAGAGCAGGACTGTTTGTAGGCTTATCAAACCCTTGGTCGAAGTCGAGTCTAGCATTCTATAGTTATATAGTTACTTGGGTATATAAGGGAACAACGTAAGGCTTCTTTTTCTCCTTACCCTCATCGATCTGAGTTCTGGGTCACCCTTATCTTTTCTACGGGATGATAGGACTAGGCTCATCTATGTCTTACTAGAACATCTTGCTGAGTGCTTCCTTTTAGCCGTAGGATTATTGTGGTCATCCAGAGTCTTCATGTTTTGAGTTCCTTGAGGAAGTTTTTTCCAATCTCCTCGAGGTTGTCTTGTTTTCCATCCCGGTGTAGCCGTTATGCTGCCGGATTTATCCCGTGTTTTTGTGGATCATTGTCTTCGCATTTCAATCTTTTCCGTCTTCATCATGTCTTGTTATCCTTGAATCCATCATTCAACCTGTTCTGATTGTTGATTTTTATCACACAGGATGTCAGGTGGAACTCATAGTGCTGTTCGTCGGAATCGAGACCGTGTTCAGAATCGGAATGATGATGAACCTCTACCACCGCCTTCTGCGGCGGAAATCATGATGGAAGCTGAGAAGAATCAACGCGATCAAACACGTCTTCTGGAGCTCATCGAGCAGAATACCTCACGTCATTGCAATGTGGTTGTGAGCATTCAGGACTTCATCCTCCTCAAGCCACCGGTATTCCGATGTTCTTATGAGCCCCTTGAAGATGATGATTGGCTCCGTTCCATCGAGCGTAAGCTTGACACTGCACATGTTGCTCCCGATGACCGAGTTGTTTTTGCGGTATACTTCTTGGAAGGTGCTGCTCTTCAATGGTGGGAGAACTATGTTGCTATGCAGCCAGATAGTCACGTAGTGACTTGGCAGGAGTTCTGTGATGCCTTTCAAGGGTACCACATTCTGGATGAGTTGATGGAGCGCAAGAAGGAAGAGTTCTGCAGTTTGACTCAAGGAAAGATGTCCATCCATGAGTATGTGAGAGAGTTCAACCGTCTTTCTCGGTATGCCCAAGATGAGATCACCACCGATGCCAGAAAGCAGGCAAGGTTCCGTAAGGGACTTAGCCCCATCCTTCGCCATGATCTCAACCTCATCGAATTTTCCACCTTTGAGGATTTAGTCAACATATCCTTTAGAGCTGAGCATGGCAATGAAGTGTTTGAAGAGTCCCGCAAGCATGCTCTTGAGCTTGCCCCTTCTTCAAGTTCAGCCCCTCAGAAACGCCGATTTGGACTCCAAACCGTGTCATACCTCAAAACCTTCTTTAGAGACCACCACCGAATATATGCCATCCACCCCAACACATTATTCCACCCAGGAATGATGGTGTACAATCAAGTAATCCTGCTCCCAGCAATTCAGGCAGGGTATGTTTCACGTGTGGTCTGACAGGCCATTACTTCCGACAATGCCCTACAGTGTTGGTGGCACCACGTCGACCTAGTCACAAGCCTCCAAAGAAATCAACCACCAAAGCCATCCTAGCAAAGCTTTCAGTCACAAGTAGTGGTTATGTGAACCAAATCTCAGTTGAGAAAACCACTGCTGCTTCTGACGTCATTCTTGGCACACTCCCAGTCAATCATATCCCCGCCTCCGTTCTTTTCGATCCAGGAGCTTCTCATTCATTCATGTCGGAGAGTTATGCACTTCGTCATGAGTTCCCCTTTGAAGAAATGTTTTCTCCAATGATCATTCAAACTCCTGGTTCAAAGTGGCAAACTAATAGCATAAGCCATGGCAATCAAATTGCAATTGAGGGTTTAGTATTCCTTGCTTCTCTTATAGCCCTCAAGTCTTCGGACATTGATGTCATCCTAGGAATGGATTGGTTATCAAGGCAGAATGCTTTCCTTGATTGTAAAGCCAAACCAGTCAAACTCACCCATCCTTCAGGACAGATCATTAACTACACATCACCCAGCTCTAAAAACCAGATGCATACTTTGAATGTGCTTCCCCTTCCTGACCATGAAGATGTTCCGGTGGTTCGTGACTTCCCGGATGTCTTTCCTGAAGAGCTGCCGGGAATGCCACCCGACAGGTGTGTAGAATTCATAGTGGATCTTATACCAGACACAGCCCCAATTTCCAGACGCCCATATAGAATGGCCCCACATGAGTTAGCTGAGCTAAAAACCCAACTTGATGCTTCGTTGGCAAAAGGCTTCATCCGCCCTAACTCATCGCCATGGGGTTGCCCCGTTCTGTTCGTAACGAAGAAAGATGGAACAGAAAGGATGTTCGTAGACTATCGCCCGCTAAATTTAGCGACGATAAAGAACAAGTACCCACTGCACTGCCCAGGATCAATGATCTTTATGATCAACTTGCAGGATCCTCTGTCTTCTCCAAGATGGATTTGAGATTAGGTTACCATCAAATCAAAATCCGAAACGAGGACATTCCAAAAACGGCTTTCACTACTCGATATGTTCTTTATGAGTACACCGTCATGTCCTTTGGTTTAACCAATGCCCCCGCCACTTTCTCGCGCTTAATGAATTCGATCTTCATGGAGTACTTAGATAAATTTGTTGTGGTTTATCTTGATGACATTCTCATCTACTCGAAGAACGAAGAAGAGCACGCAGAACATCTTAGGTTGGTATTGATGAAACTTAGAGAGCACCGCCTTTATGCCAAGTTCTCCAAGTGTGAATTTTGGCTACCAGAAGTGACCTACTTAGGCCACGTGATTTCTGCGAAAGGTGTTGCAGTCAATCCCGAGAGAGTTCAGGCCGTCCTTGACTGGACTCCACCTGAATCGGTTAAGCAAGTTAGGAGTTTTCTTGTCTTAGCAAGCTATTGCCGCCGCTTCGTTGAGAACTTTTCTAAAGTTGCAAAGCCTCTTACTGAACTCCTCAAGAAAGATAAGAAATTCCAATGGACCACCAAGTGCGAGGAAAGCTTTCAAGAGCTAAAAAGAAGATTGACTTCTGCACCCGTACTTGCACCTCCAGACACAAAAAGGGATTTCGAGATCTATTGTGATGCTTCACGGCAAGGGTTAGGATGCATACTTATGCAAGATCGACATGTGGTAGCTTATGCTTCACGCCAGTTGCGGACACATGAAGAGAACTATCCTACCCATGATCTTGAACTCGCTGCCGTAGTTCATGCCCTGAAGACTTGGCGACATTGCCTCCTTGGTAATCGTTGTGAGATATATTCCGATCACCAAAGCCTCAAATACATATTCACCCAGCCAGATCTTAATCTCAGGCAAAGACGCTGGATAGAGTTGATAAAAGATTATGACTTAGGAATTTCTTACACCCCAGGCAAAGCCAATATCATGGCTGATGCACTAAGTCGTAAGTCGTATTGTAACAACCTCATGTTACAACAGTATCAACCACTTCTTCATGAGGAATTTCGAAAGCTCAATCTCGAGATTGTTCCTCGTGGATCTCTTTTCAACTTGGTGGTGAAACCAACCCTTGAGGATCAAATCATAGCCGCCCTGAAACAAGATAGTAGTATTCAAGAGATCAAGCAGAACATTGTTAGCGGAGTTGCTAAATGTTTCTCTGCAAATGATCAAGGAACGATATTCTTTGAAAATCGCTTAGTAGTTCCTAAAAATGAAGACCTAAAGTAGTTGATCCTTAGGGAAGCTCATGACATTCCCCTCTCAATTCATCCCGGTAGCACAAAAATGTACCGAGATCTACGCCAGAGATTTTGGTGGACCCGGATGAAGAGAGACATTGCACAATTTGTTGCCGAATGTGATGTTTGTCGTCGCATTAAGGCAGAACACCAAAGACCTGCTGGTACTCTTCAACCATTGTCTATTCCCGAGTGGAAATGGGACAAGGTCGATATGGACTTCATCACCGGCTTTCCAAAAACCCAGAAAGGAAATGATGCCATCTTCGTTGTCATAGATAGGCTTTCCAAAGTTGCTCACTTCCCTCCCGTTCGCGAGTCTATAACTGCTAGTCAGTTGGCGGACTTGTATGTCTCTAGGATTGTGTCTCTTCACGGTGTTCCTTTGGTGATCAATTCTGATCGTGGAAGCCTTTTCACCTCTAGATTTTGGGAAAGTTTTCAAAATGCTATGGGAACTCATCTATCATTTAGTACAGCTTTCCACCCTCAATCTAGCGGTGAAGTTGAAAGGGTTAATCAAATCTTGGAAGACATGCTCAGAGCTTGTGTTATCTCTTTCGGAAAGAATTGGGAGAAATCTCTTCCATTCGCCGAATTTGCTTATAACAATAGCTATCAATCTAGTCTGAACATGGCTCCCTTTGAATTCCTCTACGGACGACGATGTCGAACACCCCTAAACTGGTCAGAAACCGGTGAAAGACAACTCTTTGGACCGGATATGATCAAGGAAGCAGAAGAACAAGTTCACATTGTTCGTGATCGTTTGAAAGCCGCTCAGTCTCATCAAAAGAGCTACTATGATCGTCATCATAGAGAGGAGAGCTACAATATTGATGAGAAGGCTTACCTCTGGGTTACTCCTCTCAAGGGAACCCAAAGATTCGGTATCAAAGGCAAGTTGGCCCCACGTTACATCGGACCTTTCAGCATTCTCGCTAAACGTGGAGAAGTTGCCTACCAACTTGAACTACCTCCGCACCTTTCCCGAGTACAAGATGTATTCCATGTGTCACAACTCAGGCGTTGCTTCAAGGACCCCATCCGCAAAGTCGACCATGAAACGCTTGATCTCCAAGATGACATTTCTTATCGAGAGTACCCTATTCGTATTCTTGATTCCGCAGAGCGTGTCACTCGTCGTCAGAAGATCAAGTTCCTCAAAGTGCAATGGTCACATCACTCCGAGAAAGAAGCAACGTGGGAAAGAGAAGACCGCCTCCGTGCCAAGTACCCCACCTTCCTCCCGACGACTTCTGAATCTCGGGACGAGATTCTTTTGAGTGGGGGAGAGTTGTCAGAACCCCAACTAGGGTAAGTGCTAGGGTTTGTTTGTGCCCTTTGGCATCATGCAAAAATTCAATAGAAATTCAAAAATGGGGAAGCAGAAAGCCCTGAGAAATTATTTGAAATGGCCAGATAAAAATCTTTTTCCATAAATCATTTGAATGTTTGGAAAATTCCTAGAAATGTTGCTGATCATTTTAAAAGTGGTTTGGGATCAATCCCATGCACATGGAATTTTCTAATATTCAAACAGTGGCTTTGGAAATTAAATAAACCCCTATTTGATTTGGAATTCAAACTTATTGAATTTAAAAAATTTCCAAATTCTTTGTGTGGCTAGCTACTGGTCACCTAGGATTTATAAAATTGTTTGGGCATTTTTATAAAATGTTTTGATATTTGTTTTATCAAAACAGAACAAATGTCAGAAGAAATAAAAGAAAAACAGTGAGGAGAGGCTTACCTTGCACCTAGGCGCAGGCCCACTCACCTGTAGCCGGCCCAGCCCACCCGAGCTTCTGTCGTCTTCTACCCCTCGCCCCGAAGCTGCTCGGTGGCGAGCCGAGAGCGCGCGGCGGCCGCGACACCATGCCACCAGCCTGCCTGGCTCCCCCTCGCCCTCTTCTGGACGCCACGGAGACGCCCAGAGAGCGCCACACCCTTCCCCCTTCCTCCAGCTCACTCTCCTCCTCTCCCATCGTCGTTCTCGCGCAAGCCCGAGGTCCACCGCAGAGCGCCGCCGTGAGCCCGCGCAGCCAGAGACGCCCACCGGCCGGGAAAAGCTGTCCAGGAGAAGCGCCGGTGTCGCCTTCATCTTTCAGCACTTCGAATCGAACAAATCGAGCCCTCTGGACGACGCCCTGTTCAACCTCTCGCCGCCGGCTGCAGTAGATCCCGGCGTGAGATTCTTCACCACCGAGCCCCCTCCGGCCTCCCCGTGCTCGCCATCAAGCTCTGGTGAGCTTCACGAGTTTTTTCCCCCAACCCGCGCTCGTTTTGGCACCCCGTAGCCGCCGCTCCGCCGTTCCAGTGCTCCGGCCGCCGCCATTGTTGTCGTAGCCATGGCCTCGAGCCCTCCCGTGAAACCCCAGTAGTCGCAGAAGAACCGCACGAGCGAGGGCTTCCTCTCAGTGCTCTCCCCGTGCCAATCCGTGGCCAGGAGGCCCTCTCCGGCGAGGCGCCGCCGCGTGCACAGCCGCCGGCCATTAGCACCTAATGACCCTGCTAATCCCACCCCTTGTCCATGACAAGTGGGCCCCAGGCCACCCCTAACCCACCGTTAGTTAAACTAACAGAGGGGATTAACCCCCTGAGGCTGACAGAGGGGCCCCACAGGTCAGAAGCCCCCACGTCATGCTGAGGTCAGCATGACGCAATAAACATTTTCCAGAGAATTAATTTAATCCAGAAAATTCCAGAAAATCATTTAAACTTGGGAAATTCATAAGTAATTCATTTTAACTCCAAATATAACAAATAATATGTCTAAAAATATCAGAAAAATCCAAGGATTATGAATATGGGCTCTGTTTTCATGTTTGACCAATTAAAATTGGGTGAACAGTGCAAACCATCCATATGGCTTTTTTTTTCAAATTCAAGATTGAAGCACATTTGCAAATGACTTTGCATTTGACTTGTTTTAAATGAAATTGTACCCACATTGTGACCAAGAACATCACCATTTCAATATTGATCATGTGTTTGATGCATTGCAAATAAATTTATACCTTGTTTGATTGTTTGCTCGATAGACGTGCAACTGGAAACCGGAGGCCACCCCCTTCGTTGAAGACACCGTTATCGAACCTCGTCAGCAAGGCAAGCAAACCCCGTTGATCATGTCTATAAAATCCTACTTCCCTCTCAGTCTCGCTTATGCATGTTTAGGATATCATCGAGACACGTTCTTTCGCATAGTTGAACCCATTCCGATGCATGAACTATCATTTTGCCACCGTATTAAGCAAACCACAATCCTAGCAGATTTAGGAGTTGATTGATGAGCATGTGGCCCCTACAACTGTTACTGATTTTGCTGCTTAGTGATACAATGAGGTTGTTTTGATTGTGAGTCGGGATGGAATGAACACAGTGGTGTTGATGAAAGTGAAACGTGTTGGTGAATCCACCCTAAACAAAGGTGAACGATGAGAGGCTTTGTAGGAGTACACAGTGGGTTGTCTCGTTGAACACTGCCCTAGGCCCCTAGTTCCTGTTTTGTGATCCAAGACAAAGAGTATGACCACATGTAGGGTTTTACGGGAGCCCCGTTTGGCCTCTTTACGTACCCGATCCAGTCCAGGAGTCACACTAGATTCGGGCTTTCCATTTGATTTATGTATAGATATGTGGGTGGACCTGTGAGGCAGTGAAACCATCTGTCAAAGGTGGCGTCTCGGTCCCTCACATTATCTGAGTCCGTTTCGTGGAACCGGCCGGACTCTCGAGCGGTGACAAACTCAGGTAGTCGGCTCCTGGATTAGAGAAGGTGATGTGAGGGTAGTGCCTTGGTTTCATCCACGTCCGACATCCGCTTGAAGGATGACAAGAACGAGACGATAAGTGATGACACGCGTGTGAAGATGTACACCCCTGCAGGGTTAATGAACTATTCGAATAGCCGTGTCCGCGGTTATGGACTACTTCGAAACCTCTACTTGATCATAGACAACTTGAATGGATACTTATAAAACTCGCAAGATAAGCGTGAGTGCTATGGCGTGCTTTCTCGTGGGGAAGTCGAGGAAGGCACCATAGTGGTGTAATTGGTTGGAGATGTAGTGGACTCGTGTACGCTTCTTACCTCAAAGTCTGGTACTCGTAGTACAGGATTAGCCAAGTCAAAGCTGGCACTTCTGCATGTTGAACCCCACCTCCTTTACCTTGATACTTGAGCATGAGTAGTATAGTTCTGATGTAAGTCTAGCTGAGTACGACTTTGTACTCACGTTTGCTTATTCTATGTTTTAGATGAGAACCCGGAACCTGATGGAGTCACCTTCGTGAAGCTCGACGTTGACTAAGTTAGCATAGTCCCAGACAGCAGTCTGGCCCCTCGTGGAAGGGCATGTTTATTTGCAAGGCTTCTCTAAGCCATTTGTTAAACTTTTCTGTACTCAGACCTAATTTTCTTCCGTTGTATGATGTAATGTTGATCACAGACATGTGATCTTTGTATGCTCTATGTGTATATCTATAAAGAGTACTTGTAGAGTTATGTGATGATACCTGCTGTTCATACTAGGCATGTGTGCTGCGTGTATGTTTATAACATGCATGTCTTAGTATGGGTTTTCGAGACCTTAGTTGTGATCTGGCTGGCGGTCTTTTATACACCAAGTGGCCCTTAGATGTGTGCAGCTTGGGGCATCGCGATGCGATTGTTCGTGACTCTGTCACGTGCACACTTTGTTGTATGATCGAGCCCGCCCTAGACCCTTACTAGGTGACCGGGCTGAGTAAGTATATGTAAGAGTTAGGATTCAATCGATAACATGGTTGAGGCGACTTGTCTATGAGTATGGGATTCACCACCCATAAGCATTTAGACTTGTGAGCAGATGATGAGGACCCATCTCAGTTGATCATCCGGCCTGAATGGGATGCCCCTCACGTTCGATGCTTACCGAGAACGTTCTGTGCTTGGCCTTGTCTGCTTAGACAAGTGGGTACGGTTCTCGGCTCTCCATGTGATTGTATCGTGACTGGAATTACATACGCTAACCCCGGGTCCCGACAAATTGTCATTAGCAAAAGGATTACTGTTACAGACAACTGAGGGTGTTACAGGGCCCCACCCCCTCTAATCCCTCTGTTAAAATTAAAACTGGAGATAACCGCCCCCTGAGTATGATAGATGGGCCCCATGCCCTTAACTTAATTTAATTTGATTATTATGCACATGTGTCTATGACAGGTAGACCCCACTTGTCAGTTGTTAATTAAATGGAATTAATTTAAACTAGCAGAGTATGACATGTGGGCCCTGGCTCTGTTTTTATTTAATTAAATGATTTATTAGAATGTGAGGCTGACCACGGGGTCCCACTGGTCAGGTTTGACCAGTCAACCCTCTGTGGATAATGTTAGGATTTATTAATAAAAGAAAATCCAAAAATTCATTTAAATTTGCAAATTCAATATCTTTTAAACCGTAAGTCTGATTCAAAAACTTTATACATGAAAATTGATCACAAAAATATAACGAATACGAATATGCTATCCGTATACCAACCACCCCCTCTAACATACCGAATATCGAACCGTTCCCCTCCGGATCGTTTGTCCGATAATTGCCCGATACCGTAAAACTCTCCGGATGAATTTATTCTGAACACGAAAGTTGTTCAGAATGGATCAACTAACACGGATACCCCCTCCGCATATTTGTCCGATGTCCACGACACCTCCGGCATGGTACCTTCCCTCTCCGGACACCCTGTCCGGTAATCACCCGGAGCCGGTAGTTCATCCCCGGAAGAATTTCCACTCCGAGCTGAGTGCCTCGTACTACGTTAGAGCACCGATAACATTTCATCTTTCATATCATGCATTTGATTGCTATGTTTGCTTTATACTTACTGTTTATCCCCCCCTTTATTCTCCGGTAGACCCCGCTGCTGCCACCGACTACACCGCTGCCGGGTAGGACTACTTCGTCGACGACCCTACCCCTACCGTCGAGCTACCAGGCAAGCAGAGCCATTCTCTTCCCCTGATATCGCCTACCTTTCCGTACTTTCTTGCACTAGGCATTGTTACTGCTGCTGCTACGATTATAATCCTATTCAATTGCATAGCCTTCTTTTGTCGCCCCTTGATGTACCTTCCTTTGTCCTATGCTGCCTATTATAATTATGCATTATTCATCAGTGAGCCCTGCGCATTGTTAGCTAGGATTAGATAGCGAGCCGTGACCACTCAGGGGAGTGAACACGGGTACAATATATACAACTGCACAGGTATGGTACAATGCAGACACCGCATAAGGCCCCCTAGCTCGGCTCTTCCGAGCCACCATCAAGTGTGAGCTATCAAGGAGTAATCCTTGTACTCCACTCGTTCCTGACTCTGTATAGCCGCTCTAGGTACCTGAGCAACGGTTGTCCTTAAATGTAAGAGTCGGGCAACCCAACGGTGCCCGCGAGAGGTATTGCGTCGGGAAAGATAGGGAGGGTACGACCCACGTTACTGGCGTACTTGGCCCCTGCTCGTATCTCGCGAGAGTTACCAAACTACGAAAAGTCGAGCTCTACCAGGAGCACACACGAGACAAGGTAAGGAGACGGTTCACCTTGTTGGTAACCGCAGAGACTTGGTGGGACGACAGGGCAGGCACCGATGTACTGGTGGTCCTGACTGTTGTCGTTGACCGCGGGTCAGTTAAGTCGAGGCAACGATAACGGTTTTCACGCAGGTTAATTAAAATGCTAAATGGTTAGGCGGATGACTTGAGAGGCCGCAAAGGTCTGTATGCACTACCTTCACATGGGATAAGGAGTTATGGGCTCCCCTACGTCGTAGTTTGTCTGAAAGCTCTTCAGACGTCAGCAGTACCACGGCCTGCACCGGGAAGTTGTGTCTTCTTTGCTCGAGCGGTGTGTATTTGGATTTGTTTTTTCTTCACCGGCCAACCACACACCATGCAGGAGCGTGCAAGGGTGAGGGACCTAGACCCCTTGGCGCATAGGATATAGTCCGGCGGATGGCCTCTCTGTTGAGCCTAGGATGGGCTGCGTCGTGTTGGATAGCCTCGGTGGGGCGTTCCATAACAAGGTTCACGCCAACCTGGAGATCCGAGCATGCAGGCTGAACAGTAGTGCACCCCTGCAGAGAGTTTAATCTATTCGAATAGCCGTGTCCACGGTAATAGGACGCTTTATGCTGAAGCTGGATCTTACCACTACAAACTACTACTATTAAACTGTATGGTTCCGGGTCTTCTTACTCGCAGGGAGTCGAGGAAGGGAACTCCAAAGCATCTATTATTATTATTATTCATTACAACTTACTATTATACAATGCTGCAGAAACTTCTGCTCCATTGTTATTACATTCATGCTATTGAACTGTTGGTTGTTTCTCTTCGCATGATGCAAGCCACGTCAGAAGATGCTAGTCTTCGATAGGCCTAGCTTCTTACCCTTATTCTGATTTCTACCTTGCATTCCACTATATTCAGCCTCCCCTTTCCATTTGATACAATTGCATAAATGCTTAGTAGCAGACGTAAGACTCGCGGTTATGCTAGATACTCACCTTTGCTTTATTTCCCCCTTTATGTTTTGCCTGATCAGCCGCTGCAGTCGACGTTGGAGCCCAGGAGCAGGAGTACCCCGGAGGCGGATACTACTACGTCGAGACCTCCGCTGACCAGGACCAGGAGTAGTTTCGGAGGCTCCCAGGCATGAGGCCTTGCCTTTTCGATCTGTATCTCTGATGTTATTTGTGCTAGCCTTCTTAAGGCAAAACTTGACTAACTATGTCTGTACTCAGATATTATGGCTTGTATAACTTATGTATTCGGGTCCGTGCGACCCCCTTATGTTGTAACATATTGGTTTATCGTTTTGTGTTTAGTGTTGTGCTGTGATATTCTCATCGTGGCACCCTAATCTCAGCCGTGTACCCTGCATGTATGATTACTGTACACGGATTGATTTTGGGGGCGTCACAATGCATCATCTGATATATCCGAAGCTCACCGAATTACACACCAATTCTGTGAAGACTTCCAAGTGCTTAAAGTACATGTGGCTGTATTGGAAGCTGAAAACCAAACCCTCCGACGTATAATAGAAGAATTGAAGAGCAACAAGTAGATCAAGAATGAAATCTTCATGGGTAATGGCATCCCCTTAGCTTTTTTCAAGCTTGGAGCAGTGCCCGGTATCTTTATATCTATCTTAGTTGTTAGTGATCAAGTTTAGTGTCAAATCATCTCTAGGGAAGTTATCTTATAAAATAGGAAATTGTATTGAGGTATATCACTCCTTGTGGAGAGTTATGTATACGTGAGTGTGCAGTGTCTATGATGGAATATTAATGAGAAATCTATCGATTTCTTCGCTGCACTCGGTATTCTCTTCATGCAATCGACCTTATATGATGATTCTTATGGGAGTATTGATCTTATATATCAGGTATGGCTTTGAAAACTTTATTTAATCTTGGCAAACATAGCTTTGGTCATAACAACAAGCATGAGTTTTTCCAGTAGCGACATAGCCAAAACCTTTATGTTCTTATGCTTGAAGTGTTATGCTGACAAGGAAGACAACTTGATGTTTTATGCCAATTCTTAATATAGACTTCATATTGTTTTACATCCATCTCAACATCATTTGTCTGCTTTTAAAAGCCTTTGCTAGCCAAACCTTGTACTAAGAGGGAATACTGCTTGTGCACTCTTACCTTGAAACTATAACCTTCCAAAGAGTCCACTATACCTTTCCTATTCGTGGTATTTCACCGCCACTCCTAAAGTATATTATTCATGTGCTATCTTTAAACCTTCAAAATAGTATACCCCCTGTTTTGTGCATCTGTTTTAGCTCATGAGGAAGTAGTAGTTAATTCATGATCTTCTTATGCTGGACATGTTTTATCTTGGGATTGCATTTCTAATCTGCAAACCCCTAATACGAGGAGGAACTGGCATGAGTGCACTGATACGTCCAAAACTTATCTATAATTTCTGCTTGCTCCATGCCTCTTTTGTGTGATATTGCTATGATATTGATGAACTTCCATACACTTTTGATCATATTTGGACTAACCTATTAACACAGTGCACCCCAGTGCCAGTTCCTGTTTTCTGCTGTTTTTCTATTTTAGGTTTCCCCCATACAAAAAGTGCTCCAAAAATTCGGGAAAAATCCAATAAAAAATCAGCGTGCAGGAAGCTTCGGGAATCTTCGAGGGGGGGCCAGAGGGGACCCACCAGGGCCCCAGGCGCCCTCCCGGCGCGCCCCAAGGTGGGGTCGCGCCAGGGGCCTGCCTGGACCCCTGGTGCCCCCCTGGCTTCCCCCTTCGCCTATTTATTCCCCGTGACGCAAAAACCCCGAGACGGGAACCCTATTTCAGGATCACTCCTCTGTTCCGCCGCCGTCGCGCTTCCAAGATCGGGAGCACCAGAAGACCTCTTCCCGGCACCCTGCCGGAGGGAGGAATCACCTCCGGAGCTTCTCCACCACCACGGACGCTTCCCGGATGAACCGTGAGTAGTCCACCTTGGACCATGGGTCTATGATCAGTAGCTATGTGATGTTCTCCTCCCCTCTTTGTTCTTCATGGATTAGACCTCGTGAGCTGCCCTACATGATCGGGGCACTTATGTAATATTTCTGCTGTTGCTATGCTGAGTTTGCTGGGATCCGATGGATTATGAGATTATGTTCAGATTGTGTTTGAGTAATATATTTGATTCTCCTCTTTTATATTTATGTTCTTGAGTAATTCTTGCATGTTCTTCGTTGCTGTTTATTGCTTTGGCCAAGTAGTAGGTAGTGACTCCAAGAGGGAGCGTTATGCACGATTGTGGGTTCATGCCCCCCGATGACTAGCTTGAGTGACAGAAACATGAGTCTAGGGGATGTGATGTTGCCACAAGGGGGAAAACAACGGTGCTTGTACTTGCGGGTGCAAGGATTGTTTACTTTACCCAAAGTTCTTTAATGCAGTTGTCTGTTGCTTTGAGTTTACACTTTGGGTGGGATTCGCATCTTAATACCAGCGAGATGTTCTGGATAGATATCTCAAGGTGGATGATTAGTAGGTAGATGCAGATGGATTTCGGTCTACTTGTTTTGGCGTAACGCCCAAGCTTTTGAGCCTCTTCCTTTCTTTATAGGATAATTAGCATTGGTTTGCGCACATAATCCTGTCAATTTCCCAACTGTAATTTTTTTACCTCGCATGGTTCTTTTATCGTCTTTTGGGAGAGATACATCACTAGTGAACATGATAGGACCCCGGTCCATATTTCCAATACTGTTTACACCATCTATCAATTTACAGCTTTATTTATTTTTCCGTTGCTATCACTATCATTATTATCCTGTGCGTTTTATCCTTTGTAAACAACAAGGCCGGAGGAATTGACAACTCCTCTGTACTCGTTGGGAAGCAAAGTTATTTGTTGTGTGTGCAGGTCCAGGTGAAGTTAGAAACCTCGGTTGTAAACGGCGTGATTGTTCACTTCACCACATACTTGTATCTGTTGGAGTCCTACTGGTTCGATACTCAACCTTAGCATCTTCGCTAAGGGAAATTGCCGCTACGCTACATCTCACCTTCCACTTTGGGTAACCAACGAGGGGTAAGAAGTAAACTCTCGTGACATCAAAGCAATTTCTGGCGCCGTTGCCGGGGACTCCAGTCTTCAAGATAGGGGAGTTGCACACTATCTTTTATCTTTGCTTTTTAGTCTTGTTAGTTTACCTTTCAGCTTTTGCTTCAGTGTCCTTTATAAAAAATCTAAAAAATATATAGTATGTCTAGTTCCCTACTTGCCTATCAATGTCTGACTTCTTTGAAAGCAGATCTTATTGGCATGGAGGATTCACCGAGGATCAACAAAAGTGGTACAAGGAACACCGCTTGTCTCAAAAGGGGATACACTTATGGGAACAAATACACAAGTTGTATGACTATGCTAGAAACTTGTGCTCAATATATAATATATCTTTTTGCAGCGATGAATCTTGTTGCTTTGTGAGGCACAACCACCTTTCTTTCCAATGTGAGTACAATTATGATGAAACCTTAGCTTCTTATGCTAAGAGAATTTATGATTTTGATGATGCAGAGCAAATAGAAGAATTTGTTGCTTATAAGGGTGCCTATGAAATTACTTCTCTTCTTAAAAATATTGATGATGCCCCTTACAAATCTGAGAGTCTTGCTATACTTAACTATTGTTTGGAAAATTACGATGAAAATTATTATATTACTGATCATCTTGAGAGAATCTCTCCCCCAAAGGAAGAGACTAATGTTTTGCAGGACTCTATGGAAGAATAAATTGTTGAACCTGAAAGCTCCTTGGATGAAAAAGAGGAGGAGAGTGACGAACAAAAGGAGGAAGAATGGAGCCATCCATGTCTACCTTCTAATGAGAGTAACTCTTTGAATCTTACCTTATATGAGTGTTATGATCCTATGGATTCTTTTGAAATATCCATTTTTGATGAAGTTGATGCCTTCTATGCTTACGGTCGTGATGCCACTATGGATGATGCTTACGGAAATGAACTTTCTATAGTTCCTTATGTTAAGCATGAAATTGTTGCTATTGCACCCACACTTGATTGTCCTATTATCCTTTTGAAATCTCCAACTCATATTCCGGAGAACTGTGCTCTTATCAAGGCTCAATGTGATGGGTTGCATTTATCTTATAATCCTAAAGACTGTGTGGAAAACAATACACGTGTGATTGTAGTTCATGAACAACATGATTTATGTGATAGTTATATTCTTGATGTTGTTCATGATGCTACTGAAAATTATTTTGAGAGAGGAAAGTTTGGTTGTAGAAACTTCCATGTTACAAAAACACCTCTCTTCATGTTGAAAGTTTTCAAGTTTTTCTTGTTCCACCTTCCTATGCTTGTTACTTTGTTCTTTCGTGATTTATTTTCTTACAAGTTTCCAAGGCATAGGAAGTGGGTTAGGCTTAAAAGTGTTTCACATTTGCTTCTTGATGCTCTCCTTTTCTTCAAATCTTATTCTCTTGTGAGAGCATCTTCTATGATCTTTAAGCCTAGCTAATGGCTTTAAAGAAGCGCTTTTGGGAGGCTGCCCGCAACGAATTTAGGATTTACTTTTTGTTTTTCTTCTGTGTTTAGTGGTCTTGATGATTGTTACTACTGTAGCAACATCATTGTATCTTTATTTTCAAGCTTTGTGTCAAGTGATAGCCTCATATGACAAGGGAAACGAAAGTTGTGACATGCTGTCCGGAAAACAGATTCTGTAATCATGACGGAAAAAATCGGATCAAATCACCAGTTCATCTTTTTGAACTGAATTTTTTACATAGCGTGCTCTATACAATCGCGGAACTTTCGTATGTTCTAAGATTTTTTGATTTGAGTTGCAGAAGTACCCCGAAAAAATTCTCTACTACCTGTTGTTCTATTTTTCATAGATTCTGCCACGTTTTGTCTCTCCTCACTTTTGGAAATCTTAAGCTTGCTTTTTCTTTGAAAAAACTTTTTGCCATTCTTGATAAACAGTAGCTCTTCAAGAATATCTTTATTTCCAGTAGAGAAAAAATTATTTCATTATGGGTACTAACCTCGCTAATCAGATTATGATGAGTTATGTATGAAGGTAGTTTTCAAGTGTGCGAGAGAAGATGATGAAAGAAGATTCAGGACTGTCAAGCGCTCAAGCTTGGGGATGCCCCCATGCCCCCTTCTTCATCAACAATTATCAGTTCGTCTCTCGTCTCACTATATTTTAATCACTTCATGCGTTATGTGCTATGCATGGAGCGTCTCTCTCTTAGGCTTTGTTTTTAGTTTTCTTTAGCTTTGCTTGCTGTTCATAACAAGTTAGAACCCAACTTTCTTTGTTTGGGAGAGAAACACGCTCCACTTCCAAAATCTAGAACACAACATAGGAGTTTTCATGCTTATCTTTGCTGTGTGTGTTCTTTATATTTTCATAGCTAATGTCATGTTTAGCTCTTAGTTTTCATGCTTATCTTTTGAAAGAGCTTTTGTTTAGTTTGTTGATGGAACTCTCTTGAGTTTTCATGTTTATCTTGTTTAGAGAGTTTGCCTGTTGCACTGAGTTTTGTGTCTTGACTTGGAGTAGGTAATTGAGGTTGCTATTCTTTTGTAGTAGTAACTTGCAATAGTTTTGAGGTATTGTTTTGAGTAATGTTTGGACTTTTGGTGTCAAGAGCTTTAGCCTATTAGTGATAGATGTCGTATTTTGGGCAATCCGTGTTTATTTTCAAATCTTACAAAATTAGTTGAGAACTTTAGCTACTAGATGGATCACTACTCTTCTGAGGGGTCGAATATTAGAGTACACTGACGTACCATGAGTCGAGGATGCACAAGGATAACCAAACCCCCATACACTCTTCCTCGTGGTACTTGTCTCTTTGTGAACCTCCTTATTAGATTGAGAGTTACCGATAATAAGTGCATGAGTTCTTCGGACTAATGTGAGTATTCGAAAGTTGACACTTCCACCTTCCCATATTTTTCTAGCCTCTCTTCTGCCGTGCATTGCTTTCTTCTCACTCCGAGAATTGGCGTCCACCTTCGCCGGTACATCCAAACCCTTGGCATGATACGCTCTGTCATCATAAACCTCCTTATATCCTTTCTCAAAACAGCCATCATACCTACCTATCAAGGCATTTCCATAGCCTTTCCGAGATATATTGCCATGCAACATGCATCTTCTCATGACTTGATCTTCATGTCATATGTAACATCCCAAAATTCTCCGAATTTTGAAATGTTAATAAAATTAAATAGATAATGCTTGTTTGATTGATGTGTTTGATTTTCTCTGGGATTTAAAACTTTTGGAGTTTATTGAATATTAAAAAGAGAGGGAATAAAAGGACTTTCCCTAATATTCATAATTGGTGTTTTTGGAATTTATTATTTAAAACAAAACCAAAAAAAAATGAGAGAAGGTAAAATGACTCCTTCAACATATTAAAAGTTTGGAAAATGTTTTAAATCTTTTTTGGAATTCTTTTGAATATTCAAAACATTTTTCAACTAAAGGAAATTCATTTGAGAGGATATAAAATGACTTATCCCCTTTTAATAATGTTGGAAAATATTTAGAATATTACTTTAAAGTTTTTAAAAATTTATTTTGAGTATTATAAATAACTCTAAAATTATTTTAGGGATTTTATAATGCTAAGAGAGTTTTTATTTCATTGAAATTATTTATTAAATATTTTAAAAGAGTTGAAAAAGTATTTCAATGGGATATTTTTATTTTTCCAAATTATTTATTGGTGAAACAACTTTCAAATTTATATTTTATTATTTAGAAATGGTTTGTCAATGCTTTTAACCAAATAAAAATACTTTTAATAATTTATCGGACTTTATTTGATTTATGAAAAGTATTTTATATTTAAATAAAGTATTTAGAAATTGTTTTTATTTTTATTTTACTTTTTGGAAAATGTAATCATAAAATAAATTTCTTTGTATTATTTGATGAATTTAGAAATTTATTTCTTTGTATTATTTTTATTTCATATTTTTCTGATGAGTATTTATTTTTCTACAATTGTTTGAAGTTTCGGTTTTTACAAAAAAAGAAAATGCGTACCGAGCCGGCCCAATTTGAGCCAAAGACGGATCTAATTTTTTTTTTCGGGCTATATAAGATTTCAATTTTTTTCTTTTTCATTTTTTCCAGAAACCCTAAATCGTCCGCGCCTCGGTTTCTGTGCCGCCGCCACCTCGATTTCCATGCCGGCTAACCTCGGTTTCCGTGCCGCCACCACCTCGATTTCCTTGCCGCCGAACCTCGGTTTTCTTGCCGCCGCCGCCTCGATTTCCGTGCCGGCGAACCTCGATTTCCGCGCCATCGCCACGTCATCGGTACGTCGGCAATTGTGTCCTGTAGTTAAAAGGATCTGTCTGCGACAGAAACTTTTATTTTATTTAGGAATAGGTCCTTTTTCACAGTTTGCACCCGATAATCTTCGTAGCCGTATCTTTTAAACCGTGTATCGGAATAAGGTGATTCCTTTTCCTACACGCTCGTAGTGATCTGTACTTTATCATAGAGTAAACTTTTCACACCTTTGCACACTTTAGAATTTGAATTTATTTCAAATTAAAATTCAAATTCTAGAGGCCGTATCTTTTATACCGTTGATCCAAATCGAGTGATTCTTTTTGCGTTGGATCACTCGTTCCATGTACCTTCTTTTTATATCATGTGCACACAAAAATCCACAACTTTCTTGGTATGTTTAAATTCAAATTCAATTCAATGTTGCAAGTGCTATGACCTGCGTTGTAGTATTCCGTTTCACGTGATTCTTTTTGCATATCGGATCACTTGAGACATGTTATCGGTAATATTCACACACTTTTCATGTGGGCATGTTATTCACCTTGAATTCACAAATGTCCATGGGGACAACTCGTTACCGATAATCTTTTATCTGTTGACTCTCCCAAGTTCACTTCCACCGATCACCTTCGCACACATCGACACCTTTGCACTTCAAAGCCCTTTTGTTTTGTTTCAAAAACCTTTTTGATTGTTTTGTTGATCTTTTGTTTATCTTGTTGTGATGTGATTTCTTATTCGAGTTCATTCGTTTGCGATAGATTGCTCGGAGTGTGACGAGTAGAGTTGACTGGTACGTGAGAGCGAAGATCTTCATCGAATGTATAAGGCAAGTTACACTTTGACCATACCTCAACCTATATTTTCTATTATGCATGTAGGAAATTATCACTCTATGCATGTGTAGGAATATATATTAGTTATGATTTAAACCTAGTAGGATAGCCATATGTTCTGATCCTGTATTTCATTGTCGACCTAGGATCGTGGTTGTTATATATTGCTATTTCTTTGTAGACGGGGATTGGCTGAGTTATCATTGAGCTATGTGAGGAGTAATTACTTGATTAGCAAACTTAAATAGAAATCACCTCTAGACGGGCAGGGAATGCATCCTGGTGCTCATGCCTTGGATAAGGAGGGACCAGGACTGAATGCTTCCCGAATGGTTGTTTTGGTGGTGAACCGGGTGCGTCATGGCGAGTACCCTCTAACGCAGTGGGCGCCGTCCAGGCTCAAAAAGATCGGACAGACAGTGTGACTAGTAGCTTCCATGTACAACCACTGGCTATATGGGCTCTGGCTTAGATGAGTAAGTTGTGGGGAACCTGGCCCTGGTAGCTAGCTGATGTAGATATGATAGGTGTACCGGCTACCAAAGGGTGGAGGCAACTTCTTCTAAAAGAGTATGTCTCAATCTTCGGGTTGAGTCCAGTGGGGAAAGTGTACAAACCTCTGCAGAGTGTAAAAACTGATCATGATTAGCCGTGTCCACGGTTACGGACAACATTGAGCAACTGGGCATTATTGTTGTTGGTTGGTCTTGACAGATATTTCACCTTAATAAGAATTTGAGTGCGAACTTTTAATAAAGGGATGGTTGGAATTGGTGTAGCCCGATTCAACCATACTTAGGACTAGCAACTTAAACTAAAATTTGATTAGTTGTAGTATGTGAGGGAAAAACTGGCTTTCTGCAAAACTAAACTATAAACCTTTCCTTTGACTTACCTTGCATGTAGATGTAGGTCTGTTATATACCTTTTCGTGTGACTTGCCGTACAAATCAGATGTACTGACCCGTGTTCGGGCTGTAACCTTCGGTGTTGCAGGATTGTATACGACGAGTAAGTGGTACGATGTAGGGTTACGATGTCTATACTCAACTATGCCGGTGGAGTTGATGCACGCCATGAAGCTTATATTGTTTTCCGCTGTATTTTATTTGTAAGCTAGCCTTGAGCTATGCAGGTATGTTTATTTGTAATACTGGATCTTCGATGTAATATATATATGACATGTGGTTTATTCTTGACATTACATCGTGTACTGTGTGTGCTAGCTATTGATCTAGGGACTAGCACAGAATGCACAGAGACTCCGGTTTGTGAGGAACCGGGTCGTTACATCATACATGCTACTTGCTTGATCGATGAGCCGCATGCTAGTTGGGCCTTGCCCTAATCATTGCTACATGACGCGCTAGTATCATTGCATATCCTGCTACACTGGCAGAGGCATACATTTGCATACATCATGATAGTTACATCTTCTTTATGATTTGAGTACCTTTTTAAAGCGTGAAAGATCTTCTATACTTTTTGTAATATATAGAGTGTTGCCCCTAAAGTGAGGAAAATATCCCAAAGTGGACAAATTAAAAGATCCCAAAGAGGAAAAATGAGAGAAATAGAAAGAGCCATTGAGGCCACCAAAAAATACAAAAAAATAGAAAACAAGGAGAAAAAGAAATAAAAAGAGAGAAGGGGGCACACTACTATTCCTTTTTGAGAGATCCACACTCGTACTCCCTCTTATATCTTGTACTCCATAGAGATTATCATTTATGCATATATCTATGTGGGGACCTTCACACTATAGAACTTGGCTTGTATATTCCAATGATGAGCCTCCTCAAATGAGCTCTAGGTCTTCTTGAGCAAGCAAGTTGGATGCACCCCCACTAGTTCCATTGGAGAGCTTACCTTAGCTCATATGTGCATCCGTTGCATGGAAATCCCTACTCCTCACATCATATCTATCATTTGGCTTTCTCTCGCCTATGATTGTCCTCATTGATGTGAGCCTTTCACACCTTTTTGTCTTCCTCCTCCACCATATTCTCTCTTTTCCATCCTAAGTGTCAAATTTCGTGCTTACGCTCATCCATTGCATGAGTGCTAAAAATGTTGAAAAGGAGTGGATCATTTTGACTTGTACCTGGCTAGTGGTCTGGGGATGAGTCAAGATAAGATTCCAAAGAAGACCAAGTGTGAAACTTTAGTAGATTAAGTTCTCAACACAAAAATACTTTTTCTCGTATATCCCTATCCCCTTTCTTGCACGCAAACACCATTTGGAGACATTCGAGTCACGGACAGCGAGAGCTCTTGCACCTTTATGTTCTTATGTTGCTTGTTTCAATGCTAAATATAGACTCTTGCCTGTATGACTTGAATTGAATTACATACCTTGATTGCTTTACTTAAAAGTTCTTATATGGTTGCCAGCATGTCACCACGGAAATTATTATTTTATCATTTACCTACTCGAGGACGAGCAGAAATTAAGCTTGGGGATGTTGATACGTCCAAAATGTATCTATAATTTCTACTTGCTCCATGCCTCTTTTGTGTGATATTGATATGATATTGATGAACTTCCATACACTTTTGATCATATTTGGACTAACCTGTTAACTCAGTGCACCCAGTGCCAGTTCCTGTTTTCTGCTGTTTTCTATTTCAGGTTTCCCCCATATAAAAAGTGCTTCCAAATTTCGGGAAAAATCAAATAAAAAATCAGCGTGCAGGAAGCTTCGGGAATCACCGAGGGGGGGGGTCAGAGGGGACCTACCAGGCCCCCCTGGTGGCCCCCCTGGCTGCCCCCCTTCCCCTATTTATTCCCCGTGACGCAAAAACCCCGAGACGGGAACCCTATTTCGCGATCTCTCCTTTGTTCCGCCACCGTCGCGCTTCCAAGATCGGGAGCACCAGAAGAACTCTTCCCGGCACCTTGCCGGAGGGAGGAATCACCTCCGGGAGCTTCTCCACCACCATGGACGCTTCCCGAATGAACCATGAGTAGTCCACCTTGGACCATGGGTCTATGATTAGTAGCTATGTGATGTTCTCCTCCCCTCTTTGTTCTTCATGGATTAGACCTCGTGAGCTTCCCTACATGATCGAGGCACTTATGTAATATTTCTGCTGTTGCTATGCTGAGTTTGCTGGGATCCGATGGATTATGAGATTATGTTCAGATTGTGTTTGAGTAATATATTTGATTCTCCTCTTTTATATTTATGTTCTTGAGTAATTCTTGCATGTTCTCCATTGCTGTTTATTCCTTTGGCCAAGTAGTAGGTAGTGACTCCAAGAGGGAGCGTTATGCATGATTGTGGGTTCATGCCCCCCGATGACTGCTTGAGTGACAGAAACATGAGTCTAGGGCATGTGCTGTTGCCACAAGGGGTAAAACAACGATGCTTCTACTTGCGGGTGCAAGGATTGTTTACTTTACACAAAGTTCTTTAATGCAGTTGTCTGTTGCTTTGAGTTTACACTTTGGGTGGGATTCACAACTTAATACCAGCGAGATGTTCTGGATAGATATCTCAAGGTGGATGATTAGTAGGTAGATGCAGATGGATTTCGGTCTACTTGTTTTGGCGTACCTCCCAAGCTTTTGAGCCTCTTCCTTTCTTTATAGCATAATTAGCATTGGTTTGCGCACATAATCCTGTCAATTGCCCAGCTATAATTTGTTTACCTCGCATGGTTCTTTTATCATCTTTTGGGAGAGATACATCACTGGTGAACATGATAGGACCCCGGTCCATATTTCCAATACTGTTTACACCCTCTATCAATTTACTGCTTTATTTATTTTTCCGTTGCTATCACTATCATTATTATCCCGTGCGTTTTATCCTTTGTAAACAACAAGGCCGGAGGAATTTACAACTCCTCTGTACTCGTTGGGAAGCAAAGTTATTTGTTGTGTGTGCAGGTCCAGGTGAAGTTAGCAACCTCGGTTGTAAACGGCGCCATTGTTCACTTCACCACCTACTTGTATCTGTTGGAGTCCTACTGGTTCGATACTCAACCTTAGCATCTTTGCTAAGGCAAATTGCCGCTACGCTACATCTCACCTTCCACTTTGGGTAACCAATGAGGGGTGAGAAGTAAACTCTCGTGACATCATGCGCCCAGCTCGTAAAATATAATAAAACAAAGAAACCCTCCTTCACGCTTTGTATATGAGAAATCAGAAAACTTTCGCAGTGATGAACAAAGGAGATTAAGGGGATGTGATCGTCCCCACTTGGGAGCCGTTCCTCGAAACTTGCCCAGCATGAGAAGTAATTGGGTTATCTACTAGCATTCGTTGATGAATTATGCACCTCTCAAAATCTTATTTTATAATCTTAATGATTTCAAAACCTCTAAAATCTCTAGCACATGAGTTTTCCCTACTTCCCTCTGCGAAGGGCTAAGCCTTTACTTTTATGTTGAGTCAGTACACCCACTTCTTTCCATCCCACAAAGAGCAGACACATTATGTTGACAAGTGATGCATGCCTTTATATTGATTCGTTGAGAATTGCCATATTACATCTTTGTTGACATTATCCTTAAGATAAACAAGTTGTTTGTTGAGCCTTGCTACATGAAACATCTTCCTTTCTGTTAGCATTTTCACTTCTTGACTAATAACATGTTCTTTCAAAAGCTTTAAATTATCTGATCAAAATATAAAAGAGAGAGAAAAAGTTAAAAGTTATTAGTTGTTCTTTGACCAAAGGACATGTTTGCCATGATTTGATGAGTTTTCACAGCCCTACTTTTGATTGTAATTGAAAGTACTCTTTCATAAGGGCCATATGAGTTGAGGTAGCTGTTGAGGCTTCTTGAGTTTAGTAGGAGGAATTATGATGCTTCTTGTCTGTATTCTTATTATCGACACTTTACTCTCTAAACTTGTGGACAGGTTTACCGACCTCAGTATTCGCTTGGGGACAAGTGAGGTCTAAGCTTGGGCGAGTTGATACGTCCAAAATGCATCATTATTTTATATCATAATTTACCTCTATTCATTGATATATTTCATATTATGATGATGTACTTACGGTGTTTTGGCTTGTTTTACACAATTTGCAACTTTCTGGTGCCGAAACACCAGACGCAGGAATCAGCGGAGAAAAGTGCACATCAAGTGGCCATATCAGCACATCTCGAAATGACCTGAAAACCACGGGGTATAAATTCCATAGGAATTAACGAAGAATGGCCGAAGGACACCCGGAGGGGGGCCACCAGGCTCCCAGGCTCCCTGGTGGTGCGGCCCCCCTCTTGGACGCGCCACCTGGCCGCCTGTGAGGAGGGGCTCACCATTGGAGCCCCCTTTGGCCTATATGTCCCTCATAACCTAAAACCCCCAGGAGAGAGAAGAGTTCCGGAGTTCCTGTCGGGGGATGGATCAGGCCCATAGACCCGGCATTAGAAACTTCTGGGCCGACTTACTCATGAAGGCCCACAAAGAAGACCCGGCTAGGAGTCTGACGTGCCAAGAGTGAAGATTGAATCCCTAGAAGGAATTCGACTTACCTTGTATAGCACGTAGCAAACTTGTAAAGTAGAATAGAACTCCACATCGTGTAGGAGTCGGACTCTCAGAATCCCGGGACCCGGCACCTTTATAATCCGAGTCCACGGGAGCCAGAGCCAGAACTTACCTCACGCCAGGACTAGACAACTCGCGCTATAACCTAGATCTCCACGAGACTAAGGTTTCGAAACATCATCACTGTAATCAATAAGATCGGCTCTTCCTATTGAGGAGTCGATCCCACAATAGTCAAAAAGCAGGAGTAGGTATTTACCGCCTCGACGGGGCCGAACCTGGGTAAACCGCCGAGTCCTGTGTCTATGTCGACTCTCTCCTCGAATTCGCCTCGCAACAAAGGTCCCATGATAAGTCCGACTCTACGGACATCTTCCGTTACTTTTCCATGACAGTTGGCGCCCACCGTGGGGCATGCGCTCGCAGGTGTTGAGATTCTAGGGGGAGCTCTGCAAGGTATGGAAGGATTCTTGGTTGGACGAATCACCAGGAGCCGGCGTGGAAAGCTCTGCATTGACGATTCGACTTGGGGTCCTGACGCCGATTCCGTCGAATCCGGTTACCGGGTCCCGATCGGATCTATTCACATCTTCAATGGGAAGACAGACGGATCTGAGCCAGAGCCGGATCCTGAAGTCCCCCCTGGAAACCTCGAGTCGGCGACATGCCGACCCAAGGCACACTTTTGTTGGGTTCATTGCTGGGTCACCAGAGCCGGCGCGCTCTGTCGAGTCCCTGACGCCCGACGCCTCTGAAGAAACATCTGACGCTGACTCACATCCCAGTGAAACAAGCATCTCAGATATCGGCTCCATCCGATCCGCCGGGAGCAACAAACTCGGCCCAGGAACAGCTAAATACGACCCCGACTTTCCGCAGTACGAGCCTCCATACTGCGTGACAGTGTTCATGGCAGGCACCGAAGAGTAGGGAAGTCAGCCGGCTCAGGGTGCAGCGCAGAACCAGAATGTAGAGACGGCTCACAACACGGACCCTAATCCATATAGGGAACAGCTAGAAGTTCTCATGGGAGCAGAAGTCCTCACAGAAGACCTAAACGCCCTGGAAGAAGCCTTAGCTACGCCGATGACCGCGGAAAACCAGCAAGCCTGGAGAACCAGGGTCAATGGACTCAAGGCCCAGGTGATGAGCATACGAAGGGAAATTAACTCCCAGAACGCACAGATGGTGGAGAGAGAAACCCGACTCGCCCAAGAAACTAGGCGCCTACGACACGAGTCGGAGTTGATAGAAGTTCAAAAACTAAGCCTCGCCAACGTACGCCCTGCAGGGCCCGTGAGCCGGATCCCTGCTGATCTCCAGGCACGAATACTATTCCAGGATACGCTTCAGTCGACTCCCCCAGGGTACACGCCACCAAGGCAACCTGCCCCCTCACCTCGGCAGGAACGGTTCCATACACCTCCGGATCATTTCAATAACCCCATGGCAAACGTGGTGGCAGCGACATGGTTCCTCGCCAGCGTGCCTGCGCACGGAGACACTCCGGTGGACCAGGCCACTCGAGGGGCAATTGATCTTCTCAAAACTGCAATCCCACAGCAGGCTCAGTAATCACAGGGATTCCAATACTTACATGAGACCCCATATCAAAGTATGAGCCGGCAAGAAGATTCACCGGCTCCGGACGGCTCGAGAAGCCATCGCCAGCGCAGAGCTCCACCACCTCCGGACCCTCAGGGGGCAATAAGGATCCAAGACCTACCGGCCGGCTTCAATCCCGAACGTCGTGTAGAGCAGATGCCCCAACCTAATACCCAAGATCAAGACATGGACCTGATACGTCCCAAACGTATCTATAATTTCTGCTTGCTCCATGCATGTTTTGTGTGACTTTGCCATGATTTGCTTGAACTTTCATACACTTTTGAGCATATTTGGACTAATCTATTAACCCAGTGCACCCAGCTGCCAGTTGTTGTTTTCTGCTGTTTTTGTATTTCAGGCTTTCCGGCTATTAAAAGTGCTCCAAAAAATCCGGAAAAATCAGATAAAAATCAGTGACCCGGAAGCTTCCGGAAACACCAAAGGAGGGAAGGGGGCCACCATAGGGACTCCAGAAGGGTCCCTGGCGCGGCCCCACCCTAGGCCACGCCAGGGAGCCTCCTGGCTGCCCTGTGGCCCCTCTCGGTGCCCCCTTCGCCTATATTTAGCCCTCGGGGTGGAAACCCCTAGGACGGATCACTTTTTGGCGAACTCGCCTCTGTACCGCCGCCGCCGCCGTTTCTAGATCGGGGCTTCCTGGCGAAGCTACCTTGGCACCCTTCCGGGAGGAGGAACCCCCTCCCGGAGACCATCCATAGCGATGGACGCCTCCCGTATGTACCGTGAGTAGTTCCCCTTGGACCATGGGTCCGTGATCAATAGCTATGTGATGCTCCTCTCCCCTCTTTGTGCTTCCACTTTCGAGACCTCGTTAGCTGCCTCACATGATCGAGGTACCTTTGTAATTTTCTGTTGTTGCTATGTTGAGTTTGCTGGGAGCCGATGGATTATGAGACTATGTTCAGATTGTGATGAGTACTATATTTGGTTCTTATCTTTTATATTTTGTTCTTGAGTAAATTCTTGCATGTTCTCCGTTGCCGTATTTTACTTTGGCCAAGTGATTTGTTGCAACTACAAGAGGGAGCATTATGCTTGATTGTGGGTTCAGCCCCTTGATGTCTAGCTTGAGTGACAGAAACATGAGACTAGGGGATGTGTTGTTGCCCCGCATGCTAGTTGGGCCTTCCCTAATCGTTGCTACATGACGCGGTAGTATCATTGCATATCCTGCTATCCTGGCAGAAGCATACATTTTCATCATGATAGTTATATCTTCTTTATGTGAGTACGTTTGTAAAGTGTGAAAGATCTCCTATATTCTTGTAAAATATAGAGTGTTGCCCCTAAAGTTAGGAAATTATCCCAAAGAGGATAATATCAAAAAATCCCAAAGAGGACAAATGAGAGTTAAATAGAAAGAGCCATTGAGGCCACCAGAAAAATACAAAAATATAGAAAAAAGAGAAAAAGAAAAATAAAAAGAGAGAAGGGGGCACACTACTATTCCTTTTGAGAGATCCACACTAGTACTTCATCATCTATCCCTTGTACTCCATAGAGATCATCATCATGCATATAGCTATGTGGGGACCTTCAGACTATAGAACTTGGCTTGTATATTCCAACGATGAGCCTCCTCAAACGAGCTCTAGGTCTTCTTGAGCAAACAAGTTAGATGCACCCCCACTAGTTCCCTTGGAGAGCTTTTAGCTCACATGTGCATCCGTTGCATGGCAATCCCTACTCCTCACATCATATCTATCATATGGCCTTCTCTCGCCTATGATTGTCCTCATTGATGTGAGCCTTTCACACCTTTTTGTCTTCCTCCTCCACCTTCTTTCTGTTTCGCCTTTTAGGTGTCAACTTTCTTGCTCACGCTCATCCATTGCATGAGTGCTCAAAATATCGAAAGGGAGTGGATCAGTTTGACTTGTACCTGGCTAGTGGTCTGGGGATGAGTCAAGATAAGAATCCAAAGGAGACTAAATGTGAAAGTTTAGTAGATAGTTGTTCTCAAAAACCTTTTTTCTCTATTTTTTCCAGTCCCTTGCTTGCACGCAAACACCATCTGGAGAAATTCGAGTCACGGACAGCGAGAGCTCTTGCACGTTTTGTTCTTTTGTTACTTGTGTCAATGCTAATATAGACTCTTGCTTGTTAAGACTTGAATTGAATTGCATGCTTTGATTGCTTTACTTAAAAGTCCTTATATGGTTGTGTGGCATGTCACCACAGAAATTGTGCTTGTTATCATTTACCTACTCGAGGACGAGCAGGAATTAAGCTTGGGGATGTTGATACGTCCCAAACGTATCTATAATTTCTGCTTGCTCCATGCATGTTTTGTGTGACTTTGCCATGATTTGCTTCAACTTTCATACACTTTTGAGCATATTTGGACTAATCTATTAACCCAGTGCACCCAGCTGCCAGTTGCTGTTTTCTGGTGTTTTTTTATTTTGGGTTTTCCGGCCATTAAAAGTGCTCCAAAAAATCCGAAAAAATCAAATAAAAAATAAGCGACCCGGAAGCTTCCGGAAACACCAAATGAGGTAAGGGGGGCCCCACAGGGACTCCAGAAGGGTCCCTGGCGCGGCCCCACCCTAGGCCGCGCCAGGGAGCCTCGTGGCTGCCCTGTGGCCCCTCTCGGTGCCCCCCTTGGCCTATATTTATTCCTCGGGGTGGAAACCCCTAGGATGGATCTCTTTTTCGCGAACTCGCCGCTGTACCGCCGCCGCCGCTGTTTCTAGATCAAGGCTGCCTGGAGAAGCTGCCCCGGCACCCTGCCGGGAGGAGGAACCCCCTCCGGGAGACCATCGATAGCCATGGACGCCTCCCGTATGTACCGTGAGTAGTTCCCCTTGGACCATGGGTCCGTGACTAGTAGCTATGTGATGTTTTTCTCCCCTCTTTGTGCTTCCACTTTCGAGACCTCGTGAGCTGCCTCACATGATCGAGGCACTTTTGTAATTTCTGCTGTTGCTATGCTGAGTTTGCTGGGATCTGATGGATTATGATACTATGTTCAGATTCTGATGAGTAATATATTTGGTTCTTCTCTTTTATATTTTGTTCTTGAGTAAATTCTTGCATGTTCTCCGTTGCCGTATTTTACTTTGGCCAAGTGATTTGTTGCAACTCCAAGAGGGAGCGTTATGCTTGATTGTGGGTTCAGCCCCTAGATGTCTAGCTTGAGTGACAGAAACATGAGACTAGGGGATGTGATGTTGCCACCAGGGATAAAACAGCGGTGCTTGTACTCGCGGGGTGCAAGGATTGTTTACTTTACGCAAAGTTCTTTTAATGCAGTTGTCTGTTGCTTTGAATTTACACTTTGGGTGGGATTCGCAACTTAATACCAGCGAGATGTTCTGGATAGATATCTCAAGGTGGATGATTCGTAGTAGATGCAGTTGTATTTCGGTCTACTTACCTTGGCGTACTGCCCATTGCTTTTGAGCCCTTCCTTTCTTTGCAGCATAGTTAGCATTGCGGTGCCTTCATAATTCTGTCAATTGCCCAGCTGTGATTTGTTACCTCGCTAGCACTTTTATCGTCTTTTGGCAGAGAAACATCGCTAGTGAAAATCACGGGACCCCGGTCCATCTTCATATTATTGTTACACCCTTAGCTTACTTTCAGTTCCACTTTTATCTCTTGCGTTTATCCTTTGTAAACAGCAAGGCCGGAGTAATTGACAACTCCTCTGTACTCGTTGGGAGCAAAGTTATGTGCATCTGTGTGCAGGTCCAGATGAAGCTAGCAACCTCGGCGCCATTGTTCACTTTACCACCTTCTTGTACCCTTCGGAGTCCTACGGGAGACAAACCTTGGTATCTTTGCCAAGGGAAAACTTGTCGCTGCACTATATCTCACCCTGCACTTGGGGTAACCAACGAGGCTTGAAGAGTATTAACACTCTCTTCCCATCAGCAAGTTTTCTGGCGCCGTTGCCGGGGAATCCAGTCTATAAGATAGGGGAGTTTCACACTATCTTTTATCTTTGCTTTTTAGTCTTGTTAATTTACCTTTCAATTTTTTACTTTTGTGTCCCTTATCAAAAATACCAAAAATACCTGCTGATACTATGGGTTCCAATGAAAACAACAAGTTGTGTGACTTCACTAGTCACAACAACAGTGACTTTATCTGCACTCCAATTGCTACACCTGCTACTTCAGCACCTTCTTATGAGATTAAACCTGCTTTGCTGAACCTTGTTATGAAAGACCAATTCTCTGGTGCTAGAGATGATGCTGCTTTTCATTTAAATAATTTTATTGAGCTTTGTGATATGCAACAGTACAAAGAAGTAGATGGTGATATTGTTAAGCTTAAGGTTTTTCCTTTCTCCTTGAGGGATGAAGCTAAAATCTGGTTTCAATCCTTGCCTAAGAATAGCATAGATTCTTGGGATAAGTGCAAGGATGCTTTTATCGGGAAATACTACCCCCTGCAAAGATTATCCAGTTGAGGAGCTTTATTATGAATTTTAAACAATTGGATAATAAACACGTTGCCCAAGCTTGGGAACGCATGAAATCTCTTGTCAAGAATTGCCCCACACATGGACTGACTACTTGGATGGTTATCCAGACTTTTTATGCAGGCTTGAACTTTACCTCGCGGAACCTGTTAGATTCGGCCGCGGGAGGAACTTTTATGTCAACCACACTTGGTGCTGCCACAAAGCTACTTGATGAGATGATGCTGAACTACTCTCAGTGGCACACCGAAAGATCTCCAACTGGTAAGAAGGTAAATTATGTCGAGGAGATCTCCTCTCTAAATGAAAAGGTTGACCTTATCATGTCTCTACTTACCAAGCAAGCTCCTATTGATCCTCAAAATGTTCCTTTAAATTCTCTTATTTCTCAAGAACAAGTAGATGTGAACTTCATTGCTAGAAACAACTTCAACAATAATGCTTATAGGAGTAATTTTGGTAGCAACAATCCAAGGCCGTTTCCATCTACTTATGGGAACAACAACACCTACCCTAGCAACAAGAACCCCACCTCTGAACTAGAGAGTATGCTTAGAGACTTTATCACTACCCAAAAAGCCTTCAATAAGAATGTGGAAGAAAAACTAGTTAAACTAGATAATATTTGTTTGAAGGTAGATAACTTAGCCCTTGATGTTGAGATGTTAAAAATTATAACCTCTCCCCTTGAGGAAAGTAAGGTCACTCCTATTAATGCTATCCAGTTACAAATAAATGAAAACATTAGGATGATGGCTAAACTCAAAGAAAGATGGGATAGAGAAAAAGAGGAAGAAGATAGAATTAAGAGCCTTCCTACCTACCACACAGTATCTACTATCCAAGTAGTTGAGGATGTCCAAACGGTTAGCACCCATCACACCCCTAGTCCCACTGGACCTATCAATGGTGATGCTACCACCTCAACCATAGATGAAGAAACCTGTATGAACATAGAGGCTTTCAAACAAGTGAGCCTAAATGATATCACTACCTCCCTGATAGATAGTAGTGACCTAGACTTTGACAACTGCACTTTACCTGAAGTTATTGGTTTCCTACACAAGATGTCTACAGACCCCCACACTAGCACACTTAATCTTGCCTTCACAGAGCATATCACTAATGCTCTAATCAAAGTTAGGGAGGATAAGCTTAGAATAGAAGCCTCCATACCTAGGAAGCTAGAAGATGGTTGGGATCCTATGATAAAAATCAAATTGAATAACTTCTCTTGTTATGCTCTTTGTGATGTTGGAGCAAGTACCTCTGTTATGCCCAAAAGAATGTATGATATGCTTGAATTGAAACCTTTTGATCCTTGTTCTTTTGGTGTTCGTCTTGTTGATTCTTACGTAAAGAAACCTTTGGGGAAGATCGACGATGTTCTTATCATTGTTAATGACAATTATGTTCCCGTTGATTTTACTATTATGGACATTGAATGTGAACCTTCTTGTCCAATTATTTTGGGACGTCCTTTTCTTCGCACCGTTGGTGCTGTTATTGATATGAAAGAAGGGATTCTAAAATTCCAATTCCCTCTAAATAAAGGAATAGAGCACTTCTCTAGGAAAAATATTAAGTTACCTTTTGAGTCCGTCACACGGGCTAGTTATTTTCTTGAAAAGACTTGATCTATTTGCATTAAGCCTAGATAATGGCTTTAAAGAAGCGCTTTCGGGAGGTAGCCCGCAACGAATTTAGGTTTTGATTTTTGATTTTCTTCTGTTCTTAGTGGTCTTGATGATTGTTACCACTGTAGAAACATCATTGTATCTTTACATTTCAAGCTTTGTGCCTTTTATAGCTTCATACGACAAGGGAAGTAAAAGTTGTGACATGCTGTCAAGAAAACAGATTATGTCCTCGTGACTAGAAAAATCATGCAAAAATCCCAGTTCATCTTATTGAGCTGAATTTTTTACACAGCGTGCTTTATACAATTAAGAAACTTGCGTATGTTCTGAGTTTTTTTATTTGAGTTGCAGAAGTATCCCTAAAAAATTCTTTACTGCCTGCTGTTCTGTTTTCACAGATTCTGCCAAGTTTTGTCTCTCTTTACTTTTGCAAACCTTAAGCTTGCTTTTTCTTTGCAAAAACTTTTTGGAAATCTTGAGAAACAGTATATATTCAAGAATATCTTTATTTCCAAGAAGGGAAAAATTATTTTAATAGGGTACTACCTCTCTAATCAGTCTACAATGAGTTATGTATGAAGGGAGTTTTCAAGTGCGCGATGGAAGATGATGAAAGAAGATTTTGGAGTGTCAAACGCTCAAGCTTGGGGATGCCCATGTGCACCCCCAATAAATATTCAAGGAGACTCAAGCGTCTAATCTTGGGGATGCCCCCGTGCATCCCCTTCTTCATAAAAAATTATCAGTTCGTCTCTCGTTGCACTATATTTTTATCACTTCATGCGTTATGTGCTATGCTTGGAGCGTCTCGCTCTTAGGTTTTATTTTTAGTTTTCTTTAGCTTTGTTTGCTGTAGTAACAAGTTATACCCCAGCTTACTCTTTTGTGTGGGAGAGTTTCACGCTCCGCTTGAACTAGAACTCCTCATAGGATTTGCATGCTTATTTCTTTTAGCTGTGAGTTGTTCTTTTTCTTTTCTTAGTTGCTGCTCTGTTTAGTTGTAGTGCTTTAGTTTTTCTAGAGCTTTTCTTTTGTTTTAAGTTGAACTTTCTATAGGTTGCATTTTTTATCTTGTTAGAGAGTTTGCCTATTGCACTTAGTTTTGTGTCTTGACTAGAAGTAGGTAGTTGAAGTTGCTATTCTCTTTGTAGTAGTAACTTGCAATAGTTTTGAGGTATTGACTAGAGTAATGTTTGAACTTTTGGTGTCAAGAGCTCGAGCCTATTAGTGATAGATGTCGTATTTTGGGCAATCCGTGTATCTTTCGAAAACCAAAAACCCCCTGTTGAGAACTCTAGCTACTAGATGGATCACTAACCTCTGGAGGCTTCGAATATTAGAGTACACTCACGTACCATGAGTCGAGGATGCGCAAGGATAACCAAACCCCCATACACTCCTCCTCGGGGTACTTGTCTCTTTGTGAACCTCCTGATTAGATTGAGAGTTACCGATAATAAGTGCATGAGTTCTTCGGACTAATTTGAGTATTCGAAAGTTGACACTTCCACCCACCTATACTTTTTTAGCCTCTTCGGTACCGTGCATTGCCCTTTCTCACCTTGAGAGTTGGCACATACTTCGCCGATGCATCCAAACCATTGGCACGATACGCTCTGTCATCATAAGCCTCCTTATATCTTTCCTCAAAACAGCCACCATACCTACCTACAAGGCATTTCCATAGCCTTTCCGAGATACATTGCCATGCAACATCCACCTTCTCATGACTTGATCCTCATGTCATACATGCTACTTGCTTGATCGATGAGCCGCATGCTAGTTGGGCCTTTCCCTAATCATTGCTACATGACGCGCTAGTATCATTGCATATCGTGCTATCCTGGCAGAGGCATACATTTGCATCATGATAGTTATATCTTCTTTATGTGAGTACTTTTGTAAAGTGTGAAAGATCTCCTATATTCTTGTAAAATATAGAGTTTTGCCCCTAAAGTGAGGAAAAGATCCCAAAGAGGACAAAATCAAAAGATCCCAAAGAGGAAAAATGAGATTTAAATAGAAAGAGCCATTGAGGCCACCAGAAAAATACAAAAATATAGAAAAAAAGATAAAAACAAAAATAAAAAGAGAGAAGGGGGCACACTACTATTCCTTTTTGAGAGATCCACACTAGTACTTCATCCTCTATCCCTTGTACTCCATAGAGATCATCATCATGCATATAGCTATGTGGGGACCTTCACACTATAGAACTTGGCTTGTATATTCCAACGATGAGCCTCATCAAACGAGCTCTAGGTCTTCTTGAGCAACCAAGTTAGATGCACCCCCACTAGTTCCCTTGGAGAGCTTTTAGCTCACATGTGCATCCGTTGCATGGCAATCCCTACTCCTCACATCATATCTATCATATTGCCTTCTCTCGCCTATGATTGTCCTCATTGATGTGAGCCTTTCACACCTTTTTGTCTTCCTCCTCCACCTTCTTTCTGTTTCGCCTTTTAGGTGTCAACTTTCTTGCTCACGCTCATCCATTGCATGAGTGCTCAAAATATTGAAAGGGAGTGGATCAGTTTGACTTGTACCTGGCTAGTGGTCTGGGGACGAGTCAAGATAAGAATCCAAAGGAGACTAAGTGTGAAACTTTAGTAGATAGTTGTTCTCAACAACCTTTTTTCTCTCTTTTTCCCAGTCCCCTGCTTGCACGCAAACACCATCTGGAGACATTCGAGTCATGGACAGCGAGAGCTCTTGCACCTTTTGTTCTTTTGTTACTTGTGTCAATGCTATTATAGACTCTTGCTTGTTAAGACTTGAATTGAATTGCATGCTTTGATTTCTTTACTTAAAAGTCCTTATACGGTTGTGTGGCATGTCACCATAGAAATTATGCTTGTTATCATTTACCTACTCGAGGACGAGCAGGAATTAAGCTTGGGGATGTTGATACGTCCCAAACGTATCTATAATTTCTGCTTGCTCCATGCATGTTTTTTGTGACTTTGCCATGATTTGCTTGAACTTTCATACACTTTTGAGCATATTTGGACTAATCTATTAACCCAGTGCACACAGATGCTAGTTGCTGTTTTCTGCTGTTTTTGTATTTCAGGTTTTCCGGCCATTAAAAGTGCTCCAAAAAATCCGGAAAAATCAAATAAAAAATCAGCGACCCGGAAACTTCCGGAAACACCAAAGGAGGGAAGGGGGCCACCACGGGACTCCAGAAGGGTCCCTGGCGCCTCCTGGCTACCCTGTGGCCCCTCTCGGTGCCCCGCTTCGCCTATATTTAGACCTCGGGGTGGAAACCACTAGGACGGATCTCTTTTTCGCGAACTCGCCTCTGTACCGCCGCCGCCGCCGTTTCTAGATCGGGGCTGCCTGGAGAAGCTTCGCCGGCACCCTGCCGGGAGGAGGAACCCCCTCTGGGAGACCATCCATAGCCATGGACGCCTCCCGTATGTACCGTGAGTAGTTCCCCTTGGACCATGGGTCCGTGACCAGTAGCTATGTGATGTTCCTCTCCCCTCTTTGTGCTTCCACTTTCGAGACCTCGTGAGCTGCCTCACATGATCGAGGCACCTTTGTAATTTTCTTCTGTTGCTATGTTGAGTTTGCTGGGATCCGATGGATTATGAGACTATGTTCAGATTGTGATGAGTAATATATTTGGTTCTTATCTTTTATATTTTGTTCTTGAGTAAATTCTTGCATGTTCTCCGTTGCCGTATTTTACTTTGGCCAAGTGATTTGTTGCAACTCCAAGAGGGAGCGTTATGCTTGATTGTGGGTTCAGCCCCTTGATGTCTAGCTTGAGTGACAGAAACATGAGACTAGGGGATGTGTTATTGCCACCAGGGATAAAACAACGGTGCTAGTACTCGCGGGGTGCAAGGATTGTTTACTTTACGCAAAGTTCTTTTAATGCATTTGTCTGTTGCTTTGAATTTACACTTTGTTTGGGATTCGCAACTTAATACCAGCGATATGTTCTGGATAGATATCTCAAGGTGGATGATTCGTAGTACATGCAGTTTTATTTCGGTCTACTTACCTTGGCGTACTGCCCATTGCTTTTGAGCCCTTCCTTTCTTTGTAGCATAGTTAGCATTGCGTTGCCTTCATAATTCTGTCAATTTCCCAGCTGTGATTTGTTTACCTCGCTAGCACTTTTATCATCTTTTGGGAGAGAGACATCACTAGTGAAAATCACGGGAACCCGGTCCATCTTGACATTATTGTTACACCCTTAGCTTACTTTCAGTCTTTACTTTCAGTTCCACTTTTATCTCTTGCGTTTATCCTTTGTAAACAGCAAGGCCGGAGTAATTGACAACTCCTCTGTACTCGTTGGGAGCAAAGTTATGTGTATCTGTGTGCAGGTCGAAGTGAAGCTAGCAACCTCGGCGCCATTGTGCACTTTACCACCTTCTTGTACCCTTCGGAGTCCTACGGGAGACAAACCTTGGTATCTTTGCCAAGGGAAAACTTGCCGCTGCACTATATCTCACCCTGCACTTGGGGTAACCAACGAGGCTTGAAGAGTATTAACACTCTCTTGCCATCAGGACCCGACGGATTGGATCAAAATTTATGACCTAGCCATGTAAATGTTACAAGCCAACGAAGGATTCTGCGCCCGTTACGTCACAATGATGTTGGAAGGGTCGGCTCGCACATGGTTCAAAAACCTCCTAGAGAACTCTGTCACCTCCTGGGTGGATCTCAAGGAAAAGTTCATCCAGAATTCCAAGGCACTTGTCAGCGAGCTACCACAATTGTTGACTTGGAGCATTGTGTCCAGAAGGAAGGAGAGTCGACCCTGAGCTGGGCACGACGGGTGGAAGGAATAATCCACTCCTCGGACACTATCACTACCCAAACAACCGTCATTTTCTTGGAAAGGAACTGCAAGTTCGAGCCCCTAGTACACAAACTTGGCCGGCTCAAGAGGACGGTCAAGGATATAGGAGAGCTCATGAACGCGGTTATCAAATATGCCGAGTCTGACAAAACCAAGGATACTGAACCTCAACAGGATAAAGCCGGCCAGAACACAGGGAGAGGTCGTCGAACACCAGACTTGCGACGGCTCGAGGTGAAGGGGGAACAACTGCACATTAAGAACCAATAAGCTATTCTGCGGTGTGCTAGAGATATTTTTTGGTTTCAGGTTATGCTAGAGATGCTCTTCGGTCAAGATTCATTTCTACTCCTCCTTCTTCTACTTTCTACTCTCCTCCTCCTCCAGACTCATCCTTCTCCATTTCTAATCCTCCTTCTTCTACTTTCTACTCTTCTCCTCCTCTGACCTCCACCTTCTCTCCTCCCGGCCTCCTCTTCCGGCCTCCACCTTCTCTCCTCCCAGCCTCCTCCTTCGGCCTCCACCTTCGCTTCTCCCGGCCTCCTCCTCCGGCCTCCACCTTCTCTCCTCCTCTTTCTTCTTATTTTACATATTATTTCTTTTTTCCTTTACACTTCTTCTTTTATTTACATTTACTCTTTATTATCATTTAAATTTTCTACATCTTGTAATTATGCATCTTATCATTTAAATTTCCTGCATATTGCAATTAACAGAAAAAATAAAAATAAATCGTACTAAAAATCTAGAACCTAAAACCTAATATCTATAGTTACTAACTAAATCCTAACACTAACTAATTACTAACCAAAATCCTAACACTAAGTAATTACTAACTAAAATCCTACAACTATAGAAATTACAGAGAAAAAATAAAAAAAATAGAGGAGGAGCGGGCTCACCGGAGTAGGGGGCCAGAGGAGGAGGCCGGGAGGTGGGCGGCTGCGCAACGGCGAGTGGCAGAGGAGGGCAGCAGCGTCGGGATCCGGCGAGATGCGGCCGCGGGCAGCGGAGGGCGGGGCGGAGGAGGGTGGGGGCGAGGAGGTGGAGGACGGGGTGGGATCCGGCGGGGGCGGGACGGAGAGGCGGCGGCGATGTTTAGGGCTCGGCGGCGGCGTGGGGGAGAGGGCACGGTTGCGAGGAGGAGTGGGAGTGGGAGAGGGGCAGGATGACTGGTTAACGGTGATAGGCGGTATACCGTGTGCTGGCAGACGGCAAAGCATCGTTGCCGTCTGCTGGCAGACGGCATACCACCTGGCTGTTAACCCTCTGTCATCGATGATGCTAGGCGGGCCCACATTTAGCTTTGCTGTCAGCCTACGGACGGCAAACGAACCTTTGCCGTCCGTAGGACTGTGGACAGACGGCGAAGCATGAGTTTTCCATGAGGGAATGGTTTCCCGTCTGTATAAGGGGCGACAGACGGCAAGCGACCGATTTGCCGTCCGCCCCGATGAAAAACAGACTGCAAAGAGGTTCCCACATGGCAAACTGGTGAATTCCAGTAGTGATGGAGGCAAAACATCCCAGAATCAGAGTCAGCAAACCAAGCGGCGACTTGATCAGACTACTTCTGACTTGGTAGCCAACACAAATGTCGGCTCCCAAAGACAGAAGCAGGGGGGCAACAACTACCGCAAATCGGACAGAAATTTCCGCCCAAACAGCTTTGAAGAAGCCATGAAGAGCCCTTGTCCAACCCATAGTAAACCCGGTCGCCCAGCCAACCATACCTGGGAATATTGCAATTTCATGAAAGAGTTTGCACGGCGGGGGAACCAGGGACCTCCCGGGTCAAGTGGGGGAGCCGGCCAGAACGACAACAACCAAAATCCTGGCTACCAAGGAGCCGGCGCAATGCCTCAACACCAAGAACCCGGAGGAGGGGGCCAGCAAAATCAATCAGGGCTTGCTGGATTTCAAACAAACCTGAAACAACTCCAGGACCGTGCAGCATATCATGTTTTCACCACCAGCAGTTGCCGGAGGGATAGGAAGCTGCAACGCAGAGCCGCTATGGCCGTGACTGCAGAGCCAGCTTGGCCCAGGTGGCTTAATTGGTCAGAACAGCCAATCACTTGGACAAGGGATGATCACCCCCCCTGCCCCCGGTGGTGGATAACCCGGGGGGCCTAGCTCTAGTAGTCTCTCCGCAAATTGGAGGATATACACTTGACAAGGTGCTCATGGACGGAGGAAGCAGCATCAACATCCTTTACTATGAAACTTTCCACGGGATGGGGCTGACCCAAAAACAGCTGCAACCCTCCAACACCGTTTTCCACGTAATAGTCTCAAGCAAGTCAGCATGTCCGATAGGAAAGATTTACCTGGAGACGGCTTTTGGAAACGCCAAAATTTTTCGCTCCGAGCTCATACCCTTTGAAGTGGTAAAACTCAAGAGCCCATATCACGCCATTTTAGGCAGACCGGCTTACACCAAATTCATGGCTCGACCATGTTACGTCTATTTAAAACTAAAGTTGTCGGGTCCTAATGGCCCAATCACAGTGGGTGGAAGTCGGTCCAGGGAAGTGGAGTGTGACAAACAGCACGTCAAATTTGCCGAGTCGACACGCACCAAAGAGGAATTGTCAGTATACCAAGAAAAGGTAGACCCGGCAGACCCCACAATCCTGAAGAAACCGACTCCCGACAACAACCCCAAGTTCCAACCGGCTCAGGATACAAATAAAGTTAACTTTGTCCCTGGTGACTCTTCTCAGCAGTTCATCATTGGGACAGAGTTATCTGATAAATAGGAAAGCGTGCTCATCGAGTTCCTCGTGAGAATCGGGTCATCTTTGCATGGAAACCCTTTGATATGCCAGGTGTCCCGAGGGAACTCACTGAGCACCACCTAAACATAGATCCAAAGCTAAAGCCGGTCAAGCAATTCCTTCGCCGTTTCAACGACGAGAGGAGAAATGCTATTGGGGAAGAGATAGCCCGGCTCCTTGCCGCCGGGTTCATCATTGAAGTCTTCTATCCAGAATGGCTCGCAAACCCGGTCCTCGTTTTGAAAAAGAACGGGACCAGGCGCATGTGCACCGACTACACTGACTTAAATAAAGCCTGCCCGAAGGATCCCTTCGCGCTGCCTCGTATTGACCAGATCATAGACTCGACTGCGGGATGTGAGCTCCTATGCTTCCTTGACTCTTATTCTGGTTACCACCAGATCAAGATGGCCCTTGAGGATCAAGAAAAAACAGCTTTCATCACTCCCTTCGGGATCTACTGCTACACTTCTATGCCTTTCGGCCTTAATAATGCGGGAGCCACATATCAGCGAACGGTGCAGAGTTGCCTCAAAGATCAGATTGGGCGCAACGTGCACGCCTACATGGATGATATAGTGATTAAATCCCAACTGGCCGACTGACTCATCAGTGACTTACAGGAAACCTTCAAAAATCTGCGCAAGTACCAGATGAAGTTAAACCCGGTCAAATGCACCTTTGGGGTGCCTGCAGGTAAGCTCCTTGGATACATAGTATCAGAGAGAGGTATCGAGGCAAACCCAGAGAAAATCAACGCTATCATGACTCTTCAGAAGCCGGCCTCAGTAAAGGGAGTCCAACGACTCACAGGATGTGTGGCCGCTCTGAGCCGGTTTATAAGCCGGCTCGGGGAAAATGCAATCCCCCTGTACCGACTTCTGAGGAAATCAGAGACATTTGTCTGGGATGACGAAGCCGACCAGGCCCTAGAGTCATTGAAGAAACGGCTATCCCAGGCTCCAATCTTGGCGGCTCCCAAGCCAAAGGAACCTATGTTACTTTATATCGCAGCCAACAATCGAGCGGTCAGCGTTGTGGCTGTTGTTGAGCGTATGGAAGCCGGCAAGGAGCACCCCTACAAAGGCCAGTTTATTACGTCAGTGAGGTTTTGACTTTATTGAAGCAACGTTATCCTCACTAGAAAAAATTGGTTCTTGGTGTATTCATGGCGAGTCGGAAACTTAAACACTACTTTCAGGAGCACCCCATAACTGTAGCCATCTCAGCACCACTTGCAGATATCATCCAAAACCGGGAAGCCACAGGAAGGATTGCAAAGTGGGCCATAGATTTGGGGGCTTATCATATCAAATATAAGCCTCGAACGGCCATCAAATCCCAGGCGTTAGCTGACTTCATCAATGACTGGACAGAAATCCAAACATCTCCAGAGAAGCCAGTCACCAAATACTGGACGATGCACTTCGATGGAAGTCGGCAGCTCCAAGGGTCAGGAGCCGGCGTTGTCCTTACTTCACCTAAAGGGGAGAAATTCTGCTATGTTCTGCAGCTGCAGTTCACCTGCACCAACAATGCAGCAGAGTATGAAGCCTTGCTTCATGGGCTACGGCTGGCTCGTGAGATGAACATAAGTTGGATCCAATGCTATGGCGACTCTGATCTCGTTTCTCAACAAGTATCAGGAAAATGGGATTCCAAGAATCCCATAATGGCAGCTTATCGACGAGAAGTGCAAAGAAAAGCCGGATTTTTCGTTGGATACTGATACGTCCAAAACGTATCTATAATTTCTGCTTGCTCCATGCATGTTTTGTGTGATATTGCTATGATCTAGAAACACTTTCATACACTTTTGATCATATTTGGACTAACCTATTAACTCAGTGCACAACAGTGCCAGTTCCTGTTTTCAGCTGTTTTTCTATTTCAGTTTTCCCCCATATAAAAAGTGCTCCAAAAATTTGGGAAAAATCAGATAAAAAATCAGCGCAGAAGGACCTGAGTGGGGCCAGAGGGCCACCACCAGGGGCCCAGGCGCCCTGGTGGCGCGCCCTAGGGTCTGGCCGCGCCAGGGGGCCGCCTGGACCCCTGGTGGCCCCCGTGGCTTCCCCCCTTCACCTATATATTCTCCATGACGAGAAACCCTCAAAAGAAGAACCCTTTTCGTGATCTCGCCTCTGTTCTGCCGCCGCCACGCTTCTGAGATCGGGAGCACCAGCAGACCTCCGGGAGTCTCCTCTCTACCATGGATGCTTCCCGGATGTGCCGTGAGTAGTTTCCTTTGGACCATGGGTCCGTGATCAGTAGCTATGTGATGTTCTCCTCCCCTCTTTGTTCTTCATGGTTTAGACCTCGTGAGCTGCCCTACATGATTGAGGCACTTTTGTAATCTTTCTGCTGTTGCTATGCTGAGTTTGATGGGATCTGATAGATTATGAGATTATGTTCAGATTGTGATAGAGTAATATATTTGGTTCTTATCTTTTATATTTTTGTTCTTAAGTAATTCTTGCATGTTCTCCGTTGTTGTTTATTGCTTTGGCCAAGTAGTAGGTAGTAACCCCAAGAGGGAACATTATGCTCGATTGTGGGTTCATGCCCTCTGATGACACACTTGAGTGACAGAAACATGAGTCTAGGGGATGTGTTGTGGCCACAAGGGGGAAAACAATGGTGCTTGTAACCGCGGTTGCAAGGATTGTTTACTTTACGCAAAGTGCTTTTTAATGCAGTTGTCTGTTGCTTTGGGTTTACACTTTGGGTGGGGCTCGCAACTTAATACCAGCAAGAGGTTCTGGATAGATATCTCAAGGTGGATGATTAGTAGTAGATGCAGTTGGATTTCGGTCTACTTATTTTGGCGTTCTGCCCATGCTTTTGAGCCTCTTCCTTTATTTTGTAACATAGTTAGCATTGCGGTGCGTTCATAATCTTGTCAATTGCCCTTCTGTAATTTTTTCACCTCGCATAGTAGTTTTATCGTCTTTTGGGAGAGAGACATCACTAGTGAACATCACGTATCCCGGTCCATATCCTCATCATTGTTTCAACATTCATTTACTTTTCTGCTTTCACTTTCAGTTTCTATCATTATCCCTTGTGTTTGATACTTTGTGAACAACAAGACCGGAGAGATTGATAACCTCTCTGAACTTCGTTGGGAACAAATTTATTTGCGTCTGTGTGCAGGTCCACGTCAGTTGCGCCGCTGACACCTACTTATCATCTCCGGAGTCCTACTGGAGACAAGCCTTGGTATCTTTACTGAGGGAAATTTTCTGATGTGCTACATCACACCTTCCTCTTGGGGTTAACCAACGAAGGGCGAGAAATCACTATCATCACCTCGCACATCAAGCAAAGAATTTCTGGCGCCGTTGCCGGGGACTCCGAGTGCTAAGATAGGGAAGTTGCACACTACCCTTTACCTTTGTTTTTTAGTCTTGTTAGTTTACCTTTCAGTTTTTATCTTTGTGTCTTATATCAAAAATCACAAAAAAAATCTGCCACACTTGCTGCTGCTATGGGTTCCACTGAAAACACCAAGTTGTGTGACTTCACTAGTCACAACAACCAAGACTTTATCTGCACCCCCATTGCCACACCTGCCACTTCAGCTACCTCTTATGAAATTAAACCCGCCTTGCTAAACCTTGTTATGAGAGATCGAGAGATCAATTCTCTGGTGCTGGAGATGATGCTGCTTTACACTTGAAAAAATTTGTTGAATTATGTGATATGCAAAAGTATAAAGAAGTAGAAGGTGATATTGTTAAGCTCAAGCTCTTTCCTTTCTCTTTAAGGGGATAAGCTAAAATCTGGTTTCAATCTTTTCCTCGGAATAGCATAGATTCTTGGGATAAGTGCAAAGATGCTTTTATAGGGAAGTACTACCCACCTGCTAAAATTATCCAATTAAGGAGTAACATTATGAATTTTAAGCAATTGGATAATGAACACGTTGCCCAAGCTTGGGAACGAATGAAATCTCTTGTTAAGAAATGCCGTACACATGGTTTGACTACCTGGATGGTTATCCAGACTTTTTATGCAGGCTTGAACTTTACCTCGCGGAACCTGTTAGATTCGGTCGCGGGAGGAACCTTTATGTCAACTACACTTGGTGCTGCCACGAAGCTTCTCGATGAGATGATGACCAATTATTCCCAATGGCACACCTAACGCACTCCAACAGGTAGGAAGGTAAACTCTGTCGAGGAAATTACATCTCTCAATGAAAAAGTTGATTTAATTATGTCTCTACTTACCAAGCAACCCTCTATTGATCCTCGTGATGTCCCTTTAAATTCTTTGGTTGCCCAAGAACAAGTAGATGTGAACTTTATTGCTAGAAACAACTTCAACAACAATGCTTATAGGGGTAATTTTGCTAGCAATCCTAGACCGTTTCCATCCAACTATGGGAACAACAACACCTACCCTAGCAACAAGAACCCCTCTTCTGAATTGGAAAACATGCTTAGAGATTTTATCACTACCCAAAAAGCCTTCAATAAGAATGTAGAGGAGAAATTAGCTAAATTAGATAATCTCTCTTTGAAGGTAGAAAGCTTAGCCCTTGATATTGAGATGCTTAAAATTAGAACCTCTCCCCTTGAGGAGAATAAGGCCACTCCTATTAATGCTATCCAATTTCAAATTAATGAAAATATTAGGATGATGGCTAAACTTAAAGAAAGGTGGGCTAGAGAAAAAGAGGAAGAGGATAGAATTAAGAGCCTTCCTACACACCACACAGTTGCCACTATCCAAATTGTTGAGGACACCCAAACTATTAGCACCCAATGCACTCCTAGTCCCGTTGGACCTATTAATGGTGATGCTAATACCTCAACCGAAGATGAAGAAACTCCTATGAACATAGAGGGTTTCAAACAAGGGAGCCTAGACGACACTACTACCACCTTTGATAGTAGTGATATTGATTTTGATAGTTGCACCCTCTCAGAAGTTATTAGCTTGCTACACAAATTGTCTAGAGACCCCCACACTAGCACACTTAATCTTGCCTTCACGGAGCATATCACAAATGCTCTCATCAAAGATAGGGAGGAGAAGCTTAGAGTAGAAGCCTCCATACCTAGGAAGCTAAATGATGGTTGGGACCCTATGATCAAAATTAAATTAAATAACTTCTCTTGCTATGCTTTATGTGATGTTGGAGCTAGTACCTCCGTTATGCCCAAAAGAATTTATGATATGTTTGAATTGAAGCCCTTTGAGCCTTGTTCTTTTGGAGTTCTTCTTGTTGATTATTTCGTAAAGAAACCTTTGGGGAAGATCGACGATGTTCTTATCATTGTCAATGACAACTATGTTCCCGTTGATTTTATTGTTATGGATATAGAGTGTGAACCTTTGTGTCCAATTATTTTGGGACGTTTTTTCTTCGCACCGTTGGTGCGTTTATTGACATGAAAGAGGGGAATATAAAATTCCAATTCCCTCTCAAGAAAGGGATGGAAAACTTCCCTAGAAAGAAAATCAAGTTACCTTTTGAGTCCGTTACACGGGCTAGTTATTCTCTTTCTCTTGATAAAACTTGATTCTTCTTTTGCATCATGCCTAGCTTAAAGGCATAAAAGAAAGCGCTTTTGGGAGGCAGCCCACAACGAATTAGGTTTCTTTTTGCTTTTGTTGTGTCTTGATGTTTGTTACTACTGTAGCAACATCATTGTATCTTTATTTTTCAGCTTTGTGCCAAGTTATAGCCTCTTATGATAAGGGAAGCAAAAGTTGTGACATGCTGTCCAGAAAACAGATTCAGTCCCTGGACAGACAAATTCGAATAAAATCACCAGATCATCTTTTTTATCTGAATTTTTATGACAGCATGCTCTATACAATTGAGAAACTTTCGTATGTTCTGAGTTTTTTGATTTGAGTCGCAGAAGTGCCCCGAAAAAATTCTCTACTACCTGCTGTTCTGTTTTTCACAGATTCTGCCACATTTTGCCTCTCTTCACTTTTGCAAACCTCAAGCTTGCTTTTTCTTTGAAAAAACTTTTTGGCACTCTTGAGAAACAGTAGCCCTTCAAGAATATCTTTATATCCAGTGGGGAAAATTATTTTATTAAGGGTACTAACCTCTCTAATCAGCTTATGATGAGCTATGTATGAAGGGAGTTTTCAAGTGTGCGATGGGAGATGATGAAAGAAGATCCAGGAGTGTCAAGGGCTCAAGCTTGGGGATGCCCCCATGAATCCCCAATAAATATTCAAGGAGACTCAAGCATCTAAGCTTGGGATGCCCCCATGCATCCCCTTCTCCATCAACAATCATCAGTTCGTCCTTCGTCTCACTATATTTTTATCACTACATGCGTTATGTGTTATGCTTGGAGTGTCTCGCTCTTAGGTTTTATTTTTAGTTTACTTTAGTTTTTCTTGATGGTCATAACAAGTTAGACCCCATCTTACTTTGTGTGGGAGAGAAACACGCTCCACTCCAATCTAGAACACATCATAGGATTTTTCCTTCTTATCTTTTTGCTGTTGTGTGTTCTTTTTCTTCTCGTAGCTGCTGCCATGTTTAGTTATAGTCTTAGTTTGTCTTTATAAAGAGCCTTGTCTTTTGTTTAGTTTGTTCCTGGAACTCTCTTTAGATTTCATGTTTATCTTGTTAAGAGAGTTGGTTGTTGCACTGAGTTGTGTTTTGTCTTGGAAGTAGGTAATTGAGGTTGCTATTTAATTCTAGTAGTAACTTGCAATAGTTTTGAGGTATTGATGTGAGTAATATCTGAAATTTTGGTGTCAAGAGCTTTAGCCTATTAGTGATAGGTGTCGTATTTTGGGAAATCCGTGTGTATTTTCAAAACCTCCAAAAACTAGTTGATAACTCTAACTAATCTTTGGAGGGATCGAATATTAGAGTACACTCACGTACCATGAGTCGAGGATGCGTAAGGATAACCAAACCCCCATACACTCCTCCTCAGGGTACTTGTCTCTTTGTGAACCTCCTTATTAGATTGAGAGTTACCGATAATAAGTGCATGCGTTCTTCGGACTAATGTAAGTATTGAAAGTTGACACTTCCACCTTCCCATATTTTGCTAGCCTCTCCCGTGCCGTGCATTGCCTTCTTCTCACTCTGAGAGTTGGCGTCCACCTTCGCCGTTACATCCAAACCCTTGGCATGATACGCTCTATCATCTTAATCCTCCTTATATCTTTCCTCAAAACAGCCACCATACCTACCTATCAAGGCATTTCCATAGCCTTTCCGAGATATATTGCCATGCAACTTCCACCTCTTCATGACTTGATCTTCATGTCATACATGCTTTTGCTTGATTGATGAGCCGCATGCTAGTGGGGCCTTGCCCTAATCATTGCTACATGACGTGCTGGTATCATTGCATATTCTTCTACACTGGCAGACGCATACATTGCGTACATCATGATAGTTACATCTTCTTTATGATTTTGAGTACCTTGTAAAGTGTGAAAGATTTCCTATACCTTCTTGTAAAATAGAGTGTTGCCCTTAAGTGAGGAAAAGATCCACAAAGTGGACACAATAAAAGATCCCAAAGAGTACAAATGAGAGTTAAATAGAAAGAGCCATTGAGGCCAAAAAATACAAAAAATAGAAAAAAGAGAAAAAAAATAAAAAAGAGAGAAAGGGGCACCACTACTATCCTTGTACTCCATAGAGATGATCATTATGCATATAGCTATGTGGGGACCTTCACACTATAGAACTTGGCTTGCATATTCCAAGGATGAGCCTCCTCAAACGAGCTCTAGGTCTTCATGAGCGAGCAAGTTAGATGCACCCCCACTAGTTTCATTGGAGAGCTTCCTAGCTCATATGTGCATCCGTTGCATGGCAATCCCTACTCCTCACATCATATCTATCGTTTGGCATCTCTTGCCTATGATTGTCCTCATTGATGTGAGCCTTTCTCATCCTTTTTTGTCTTCCTCCTCCTCTTCCGTACTTCTCTCTTTGCCATCCTAAGTGTCAACTCTCGTGCTTACGCTCATCCATTGCATGAGTGCTCAAAATATTGAAAAAGGAGTGGATCAAATTGACTTGTACCTGGCTAGTGGTCTGGGGACGAGTCAAGATAAGATTCCAGAAAAATACCAAGTGTGAAACTTTAGTAGATTGAGTTCTCAACAAATAAATATTTTTCTCGTATTCCCTATCCCCCATCTTGCACGCAAACACCATTTGGAGACATTCGAGTCACGGACAGCGAGAGCTCTTGCACCTAATGTTCTTTTGTTACTTGTTTCAATGCTAATATAGACTCCTTCATGTTATGACTTGAATTGAATCTCTAACCTTGATTGCTTTACTTTTTAAAGTTCTTATATGGTTGCTAGCATGTCACCACAGAAATTATGTTGTTATCATTTACCTACTAGAGGACGAGCAGGAATTAAGCTTGGGGATGTTGATACGTCCAAAACGTATCTATAATTTCTGCTTGCTCCATGCATGTTTTGTGTGATATTGCTATGATCTAGATACACTTTCATACACTTTTGATCATATTTGGACTAACCTATTAACTTAGTGCACCACAGTGCCAGTTCATGTTTTCTGCTGTTTTTCTATTTCAGTTTTCCCCCATATAAAAAGTGCTCCAAAAATTCGGGAAAAATCAGATAAAAAATCAGCGCAGAAGAACCTTCTGGAAGGACCTGAGTGGGGCCAGAGGGCCACCACCAGGGGCCCAGGCGCCCTGGTGGCGCGCCCTAGGGTCTGGCCGCGCCAGGGGGCCGCCTGGACCCCTGGTGGCCCCCCTGGCTGCCCCCCTTCGCCTATATATTCTCCGTGATGAGAAACCCTCGAAAGAAGAACCCTTTTTCGCGATCTCGCCTCTATTCCGCCGCCGCCGCGCTTCTGAGATCGGGAGCACCAACAGACCTCTTCCCGGCACCCTGCCGGAGGGAGGGCCGACCTCCGGGAGTCTCCTCTCCACCATGGATGCTTCCCAGATGTGTCGTGAGTAGTTTCCTTTGGACCATGGGTCCGTGATCAGTAGCTATGTGATGTTCTCCTCCCCTCTTTGTTCTTCATGGTTTAGACCTCGTGAGCTGCCCTACATGATCGAGGCACTTTTGCAATCTTTCTGCTGTTGCTATGCTGAGTTTGATGGGATCTGATGGATTATGAGATTATGTTCAGATTGTGATAGAGTAATATATTTGGTTCTTATCTTTTATATTTTTGTTCTTAAGTAATTCTTGCATGTTCTCTGTTGCTGTTTATTGCTTTGGCCAAGTAGTAGGTAGTAACCCCAAGAGGGAACGTTATGCTCGATTGTGGGTTCATGCCCCGTGATGACACGCTTGAGTGACAGAAACATGAGTCTAGGGGATGTGTTGTTGCCACAAGGGGGAAAACAACGGTGCTTGTAACCGCGGTTGCAAGGGTTGTTTACTTTACGCAAAGTGCTTTTTAATGCAGTTGTCTGTTGCTTTGGGTTTACACTTTGGGTGGGGCTCGCAACTTAATACCAGCGAGATGTTCTGGATAGATATCTCGAGTTGGATGATTAGTAGTAGATGCAGTTGGATTTCGGTTTACTTATTTTGGCGTTCTGCCCATGCTTTTGAGCCTCTTCCTTTCTTTTGTAGCATAGTTAGCATTGTGGTGCGTTCATAATCCTGTCAATTGCCCTTCTGTAATTTGTTCACCTCGCATAGCAATTTTATCGTCTTTTGGGAGAGATACATCACTAGTGAACATCACGTATCCCGGTCCATATCCTCATCACTGTTTCCACACTCATTTACTTTTCTGCTTTTACTTTCAGTTGCTATCATTATCCCTTGTGTTTGATCCTTTGTGAACAACAAGACCGGAGAGATTGACAACCTCTCTGAACTTCGTTGGGAACAAAGTTATTTGCGTCTGTGTGCAGGTCCGCGTCAGTTGCGCCGCTGACACCTACTTATCATCTCCGGAGTCCTACTGGAGACAAACCTTGGTATCTTTACTGAGGGAAATTTTCTGATGTGCTACATCACACCTTCCTCTTGGGGTTTACCAACGAAGGGCGAGAAATCACTATCATCACCTCGCACATCAGATACCAGGTGGATCATGTGGACCGTAGGGAAAACGAAGCAGCAGATGCTCTGTCCCGACTCGGCTCTCAGCGAAAGCCGGTCCCTCCAAACGTATTCCTGGATGTTCTAACAAGACCGTCTGTACAACCACCAACAAAGCAAGACATAGCAGAGCCGGATCCAGAGCCGGCTTTGGTTGCTGCAATCCATGCTACACCTTCATGGGCCGTACCTTATTTGGATTACAAGACTCGGGGAATCCTTCCTCAAAAAGAGATTTTTGCCAGACAAATTGTCAGGAGAAGCCAATCCTTTGTACTCATCAATGGTGAGTTACATCGCGGAGTGCCGCAGATGTTTTCTAGAGATGTGTTTCACTTGAAGAAGGTAGAGCCATTCTCAATGAAATACACTCTAGAGATTGCGGACACCACGCCGGCTCTCGTTCGCTTGTAGCTAAAGCCTTTCGACATGGCTTCTACTGGCTCACAGCTCATGCGGATGCAGAGGACATAGTAAAGAAATGTGACGGATGTCAACGCTATGCAAAACAAGCTCACTTGCCGGCTCAATTACTCAGGATGATCCCTATCAATTGGCCCTTTGCGGTATGGGGGCTTGATATGGTGGGACCTTTCAAAAGGTCAGCCAACAAGAATACCCACATATTGGTGGCACTGGATAAATTTACCAAATGGGTCGAGGCAGAGCCGGTCAGCAAATGTGACGCTGCAACAACACTGAAGTTTTTGAAAAAAGATCAGATACAGATTCGGCTAACCCCACAGCATCATCACTGATAATGGTTCAAACCTATCAGAAGGGGTTATGCAACGATTCTGCCAGAACGAGCACATCCGACTCGACCTTGCATTAGTGGCTCACCCACAGTCCAACGGACAAGCCGAGAGAACCAACCAAGAGTTACTCCGAGGCATCAAACCCCGACTCTATGTCCCCCTGAAAAGGACGCCGGGTTGCTGGGAGGATGAATTGCCCTCAGTATTGTGGAGCATCAGGACGACTCCTAACAGGTCGACAGGCTATACGCCTTTCTTCCTATTCTATGGAGCAGAAGACGTTCTCCCAAGTGACATATGTCATGACTCACCACGAGTCAGTGCCTATGTAGAAGCCGAAAACTAGAAAGAAAGACAAGATTACTTGGATATTCTCGATGAAAAACGAGATTTGGATGCAGCTCAATCGGCTATTTACCAACAAGATCTGCGACGCTACCATAGCTGCCGCATCAGAAGTCTGACTTTCCAGGAAGGTGATTTAGTGCTCCGACTCATACAGAAATGAGATGGAATGCACAAGTTATCTTCTCCTTGGGAAGGACCGTTTGTGGTCAGCAAGAACATGTACAATGGATCCTACTACCTAGTTGATATACGCGAGAAGGCAGACACGCGCACATGCATGGAGGAAACTCCCAGGCCGTGGAACATCGCACAATTCCGCCCATATTACACCTGAGTAGAACAGGAACATTACTATACATTTATCTAAGTCGACACACGTCGCACTGGCTTTCGCCATATTAAACATATATATAAGCCGACATTCGTCGCACCTGCTATCGCCATCAAAGTATACATAAGTCGACTTTTGTCGTACCAGCCCTCGCCGCATATACTTAAGTCGACATCTGTCGCACCGGCTCTCGCCATATCGACTCCTCTTTACCTTCATGTTATTTATTTTTGCATCATACATAGCATGTTTTGCATTATTATATCTCAGAGACCTGGGGCTTGATCAACCCATATATTGGTACTGAGCATGTATATCTCTTATTCACAGAAATTGGGGAGCTTGATAACAATCATTACCTCTTTATCCGAAAACTCGGCATATATATGTAAAAATCACATGTATACAAGCTTATTCAGGGGCAGTAGGGGAGCTCGATGTCACTCATCGACTCTTATCTGAAGAAATCCCGACATATACATGAACTGGCTAAACCACGCCTTAATCTTGGCATGTATAGCTCGAACTCATACGATTTACGTGTACCCGGCTTAGCCTAAAAACCTTGGGGGCTGATAGCAATGCCTACCAAGTCTAGTCTTAAGTGCAGGGAGCAATAGTCATATGTAGGCGGCTTACAGAGAAGTTCCGACTCCTGGATAACCCAATAATCTATCTCAAACACGAGAAGATGAGGTATGTTAATCCAGAGTCGACTTCTATATGAGCCTTCATACTTTCTTTTTGCATACATTAGCATCATCACATACTTTTTCATTCATTTTATACGTCATCCAAGAGATGCACCGTGAGCATTAACCCGTGTGACTCGGTATGACACAAAAGATGCTCACACCGACTCATGGGAACTACAGCTCAAAGATTCTCTATGACTCGGTATGACACAAAAGATGCTCACACCGACTCATGGGGACTACACTTCGAAAAGAAAAAATGTCTTCTCAAACAAAGACTCGGAACAGCACCCAGATGCATACATCGACTGTTGGGAAGTAACACTTCAAAAAACTTCTTCTTTAATGAATCGTCTCAAACGCCATACCAACCCTTGAGAAGCAACACTTCTTTGATGACCTAGTACATCACGCAAAACGTGACCACACCATGTCATGGGGGCTACAAGTCTATCTATTCTCTGAGTCGATTACGATATAGAACTATTCTGAATCGATTGAGGGGGCTACATATACATACACTATCATGAATAATCGGCTCTCATACATTTCGAAAAATATTCAAAGTCAGGAATAAAACCGGTTCATGGACTCAATGAAAATTCATAATTTTCATTCATCAAACCAACTGGGTCTTACATCAAAGGAAACAATGTTACAAGCAAAAGCCAAACTCGGAAAAATACTACTAAGAAGAAAAGTCTACAACTTCAGACATCTTCTTCAGAGTCGGCTTCATCTTCCGTTGAAGCTTCTTCTTCACTAAGGAGTTCTTCATCGCTGGAGCTCTCCATACAACAGCAGGCTCGGTCTCCATCCGAGCCAAAGATCCTAGACCACAAGGTGTCTTCACCATCAAATCTGAAGACAATGGTGTCTCATCTTGAGATATTCCTAGATCGAAGAAAAGTTTTCCAACACTTCTCAAAAAACATGGTGCCATGGCTAGAAAATCTAACCGTCACCCAGACAGGCCCATGAGGACATCTGTAACATCCCGGGTGTCACGCTACAGTGATCACCTTAACTAATTCCATGTCATCATGATTATGCTAATAATCATCACCCTTGATCAAGTCAAGTTTAAATTCAAACTCGTATGGAAATTCAAAACAATGTGGGAAAATAAAGTTGTTCCAAAAATTGTGCAACCATTTTTGTAAAATGCCAAATATTCAGTGGATCATGTCCATGTGGATTTTGGAATTTATTATGCTATTAATTAAATCAAACAATTCAAACAGTAGCTTAAACAGCCCATTTTAATCATTTGGTATTTAATTAAAATCCTAATGAATTTATTTAATGCCCACACTTTTTGTGTCCCTCGTGTAAAATATGACAATAATTTAGGAAAAATTTCATACTTAGAAAAAATTATTTGAAAACAAAAGGAATTAAAACAGTAAAGAAATAAGAAAATTATGGAAAGAAACTAAAAGTCGACTAGGGCGAAGCCCAACCAAGCCCAATCCCCTCTCCCCCGTTTTTATCTTCCTCGCGCTATAGGAACAGACCATGGCGGGCATGGCACCCGATGCTGGATGCTGTCCCCGACGGACCCGTTCCCCTTCGCGTCGCTACAGTAGATCAGCGGGGATAAGATGGACCCGCCCCAGGAACCCTAACCCTAGAACCCCCCCCTCGCCCTTTTCATTTTCTTCACCACCCAGAGCCTGCCATGGTCGTGCCTCCATGGCCACTGTGGCCACCATGCTCTGCGGCGCGGGATTTCTTGTCCAGGAGTTGTGCGGTGGGCGTCTTCATCACATGCTGCGAGGAATCGAGCTGGGGAGTGCCACACACGATGTCCCCTTCTTCCTCTTCGACCATGGCCGCGGGCAACGCCAAGCCGATTCGCGCCACCCCGACTTCATTCGGCTCCACTGGGATGCCCTCGAGCTTGCTATGAGCTTTCCCCCTCGATTTCCCCCTTCCCTCCCCGAATTAGCCGCTGTAGCCCTCTCCTCGCTCGTTGCCGTTTGTCGCCGCCACCCGGGCTCACTGGAGCTTTGCTCCCCACCCCGTGGCCGCGCCCACGGGCTCCCTTGGATGCTCCCCGCGCGCGCTCTGGCACGCTGGCCGCGCTCTCGTCCGCTTGGCTTCGCCCCCCCCCCCCCCACGCCCCCGGCTGTGGCCTCTTTCCCACTGTCGGTCGGCCTCGCTGCCCTCTGGTCGAGGGCCATGGATGCGCTACCCCCACTCGCTCCCACTGTTGCTGCTGCTACTTGCACCTGCGGCTCGCCGCGCGCCGCCCGAGTTGGCCGCCGCGTCGCCCGCGCTGACCGCCGTGCCGGCTAGCCGTGCCCTCGCCGCCCGTGGCCTCCCGTGCTTTCCCCGTCCCTGCTCTGTAGTCTTTCGCTTTTGTTCAATTTTCAGAGTTTGCACACTGAAGATTTCTTCAGTTTAGTTAGTTTCAGAGTAGTGTTATATCTGTTGTTAATATACATTCAGTGTTGTGATTTATCAAAATCCGACTAGTGATGTAGTGGTGTGTGCGTGTGGTTTACATATCCGAGGACATTATAAACCCTTTCCTTTTGTTTTGCACCACAACAACTCTTTCTGTTCCATTGTTATATCAGCAGTGAATGACATGTGGGTCCAATGGATTTTAGAATAAAAATAAAGATTTAATTAAATGACTAGAGGCTGACATGTGGGACCCACTGGTCAGTTGACCAACCAACCTTAAAGGTGGGTCCCCTCTGTCAGGTTGACTAGTCAAAGCTACTGTTGTGGATAATGTTGAATTAAATAATAAAAATAAACTCAGAAAATCTTTTAAGTTGAATTAAACTTTAAAATTCAATATCTTTTAAACCGTAACTCCGATGGAAATATTTTATATATCAAAGTTGCTCAGAAAAATATAACAAATATGAATACGCTATTCGTATACCAACCACCCCCATCTAACACAACGAACATTGACATCCCCCCCTTCGGGACGTTTGTCGATAATCACCCGGAGCCGGCTTTTCATCCCCAGATGAATTCCCGCTCCGAGCAACATGGATTGCACTACGTTAGATCACCGTTAGGATTTCATATGTCTTGTCATGCATCTGTTTGCAATGCTTGCTTTATATTTACTGTTTCTCTCCCCCCCCCCTTTATTCTCCGGTAGACCCCGCTGCTACCGCTGACTACACCGCTGCCGGGTACTACTACTTCATCGACGACCGTACACCTACCCGCAAGCTTCCAGGAAAGCAAAGCCATTCTCTTCCCCATATATCGCCCGCCTTTCCATACATTTCTTGCAGTAGGCAGTACTGCTGCTGCTACGTTACAATCCTATTCAATTACATCGCCTGATTTTGTCACCCCTTGATGTACCTCCTTTATCCTATGTTGCCTATTATAATTATGCATTATTCAGCAGTGAGCCCTGCGCATTGTTAGCTAGGATTAGATAGCGGGCCGTGACCACTCAGGGGAGTGAACACGGATACAATATATACAACTTCACAGGTACGGTACAATGCAGACACCGCCTAAGGCCCCCTAGCTCGGCTCTGCCGATCCACCATCAAGTGTGAGCTATCAAGGAGTAATCCTTGTACTCCACTCGTTACTGACTCTGTATAGCCGCTCTAGGTACCTGAGCAACGGTTGTCCTTAAAGGTAAGAAGTCGGGCGACCCAACGGTGCCCGCGAGCGGTATTGCGTCGGGAACGACAGGGAGGGTACGACCGACGTTACTGGCGTGCTTGGCCCCTGCTCGTATCTCGCGAGAGTTACCAAACCACAAAAAGTCGAGCTCTACCAAGAGCACATGCGAGATAAGGTAAGAAGACGGTTCACCTTGTTGGTAACCACAGAGACTTGGTGGGACGACAGGGCAGGCACCGATGTACTGGTGGTCCTGACTGCTATCGTTGTCCGCGGGTCAGTTAAGTCGAGGAAACGATAACGGTTGTCACGCAGGTTATTTAAAATGCTAAATGGTTCGGCGGATGTCCTGAGTAGCCTTTTGGCTTGTACGCACTACCTACACGTGGGATGGGGAGTGTGGGCTCCCCTGCATTGTAGTCTCCTTCGAGGGTCTCCAGAGGTCAGCAGTATCGCGGGCTGATTGCCGGGAAGTGGTGTTGTCTTCTCTTGCTCGAGCGGTGTATTTGTATTTTCTTTGATTTTGCTTCACCGGCCAGTCACGCACCGTTTAGGAGTACGTTCGGGTTAGGGTCCAAAGCCCGGCGTACATAGGATATAGTCCGGCGGATGACCTCTCTGTTGATTGCCGAAGGATGGGCTACTTTGTGTCGGATAGCTTCGGTGGGGTGTTCCCTAACAAGGTGTATGCCACCTTGGAGATCCGAGCGTCGTAGAGTCACGCCAGTACACCCCTACAGGGAAGATTAATCTATTCGAATAGCCGTGTCCACGGTAACAGGATGCTTTAGGCTTGATGTCTACGCACGCTTCTATTCTTGTAGACTATGGTGGGCCTCCAAGCGCAGAGGTTTGTAGGACAGCATCAATTTCCCTCAAGTGGATGACCTAAGGTTTATCGAACTCAGGGAAGTAGAGGTTGAAGATGATCTCTCTCAAGCAACCCTGCAATTAAGATACAAGAAGTCTCTTGTGTCCCCAACACACCTAATACCACTAGGAGTTGTATAGGTGCACTAGTTCGGCGAAGAGATGGTAAAATATGGGTGATAGGTGTAGCAAAACAAGGTAATATAAATCTTTAATAAAAAGTGCAGCAAGCAAACATGTGACAAAAGCAAGCAATGGAGACGTACTTGGAGGTCATCCTTTGTGGTCAAGAGAGGACGAGAATTGTGTAGGGCTACAAAAGCACACCTCAGAGTTCGTAGTTCTCATCTATGGATTTCCCAATGTCACCGCGGCCATCCAAAGAGAGTACCACAATCACCACAACATATCTAAAGGATAGTCAAAGACAAGAACCAAGAGACTCTCAATCTTCAATCCACACACAAATGAGGAAATCACTCATGAAAATATTCTTCTAACCCATGTCCAATAGACCGCTGTCCCCATGGTTCTCGGGGATTATACTAGATAGGATCAAGTGAGTACATCAAATCCAATACATAGAAGAAGGCGAAACATCATGGGATCACCCTAGATTAACATAGCCAATGATCACAACGAAGATCACCTCATGGGAGAGAGAGAAGAACACATAGCTACGGGTAGAAACCTCAGCCCCGGGGAGGAACTACTCCCGCATCATGGAAGGAGGAAACAACATCGATGGAGATGAATCCGGGGGCACTTCCCCGTCCCGGCAGGGTGCCGGCACAGGAATTCTGGTCCCTCGAAGCTTGTTGGCGATGGCGACGGAGATCGGAATTGCTTCTGGAGAAAAGGGGTCGATATTAGGGTTTCCAGCCCGAGGGCTAAATATAGGCGGAGGGGGTGTCGAGGGGACCCACCAGGCAGCCAGGAGGCCTCCTGGCGCGGCCTAGGGTGGGGCCGTGCCAGGGACCCTCCTCGTCTCCTGGTGGTGGCCCCCCTCCGCTACCTTGGTGATTCCGGAAGCTTCCGGGTCGCTGATTTTTTATCTAATTTTTTCGGATTTTTAGGAGCACTTTTAATGGCCGGAAAACCTGAAATACAAAAACAGCTGAAAACAACAACTGGCAACTGGGTGCACTGGGTTAATAGATTAGTCCAAATATGCTCAAAAGTGTATGAAAGTTCAAGCAAAACGTGGCAAAGTCACAAAACATGCATGGAGCTGTAACGACCCGATTCGCTAAAGAATCCAAGTCTCTGCGCATTCTGTGCTAGTCCCTGGATCAATAGCTAGCACACACAGTACATGATGTAATAGCAAGAATAAGCCACATGTCATATATATTACATCGAAGATCCAGTATTACAATAAAGCATACCTGCATAGCTCAAGGCTAGCTTACAAATAAAATACAGCGGAAAACAATAAAGAGCTTCGTGGCGCCCACCAACTCCACCGGCATAGTTGAGTATAGACATCGTAACCCTACATCGTATCAATTACTCGTCGTATACAATCCTGCAACACCGAAGGTTACAGCTCGGCAACGGGTCAGTACATCTGATTTGTACGGCAAGTGACACGAAAAAAAAATATAACAGACCTATCGCTACATGCAAGGATATGTCAAAGGAAAGGCTTATGGTTTTGTTTTGCCGAAAGCTAGTTTTATCCTGAACTAAACTATTCAAAATTTTAAGTTGAATTCTACCTGAAAGACACAGCAACCCATGCTACTCTTTCCCACCAAAATTATTATTAAGTGTTCATCTGTCAAGATCATTCATCAACAGTACTGATTAGTTGCTAAAAGTTCGTCCGTAACCGTGGACACGGCTAATCATGATCAGTTTATACGCTCTGCAGAGGTTGTACATGTTCCCCACTGGACTCAACCCGAAGATTGAGACAAAGCCTTTTTGAAGAGGTTGCCTCCATCCTTTGGTAGCCGGTACACCTAACACACATCTACATCAGCTAGCTACCAGGGCCAGGTTCCCCACAACGTACTCATGATAAGCCAGAGCCCATATAGCCAGTGGATGTACACGGAAGCTACTAGTAATATTGCATGTCTGATCTTTTTGAGCCTGGACGGCGCCCACTGCGTTCAGAGGGTAGACACCATGTCGCACCCGGTTCACCACCAAAACAACCATTGGGTGCATTTAACCCCTGCACTGTCCTTAGACAAGGCACAACTACCGGGATGCAACCCGCCCGTCCAGAAGTGATTTCTATTTATTATAAAGTTGCTACACAAATAATTAAATAGCTCACATGTACTCCATGAAATTCTCACTACCCAACCACGTCTACAAAGCATAGCAATAAAGTAATCACACGGCTAGGTTGATCTACAAATACAAGTCAAGACATATGGCTATCCTAACTGGTTTTGCAGCAACAGTAAAGTAAACTACCTATCATGCAATAGGGTGATATACTTAACATAATGCATATAGAAAATATGGGTTTGAGTATGATCAAAGTATCACTTGCCTTTTCCATTCGGTGAAGTTCTTCGCTCTCACGGTTCAGTCAACCCTACTCGTCACACTCCAAGAATTCTACCATCAACGAAAGAACTTAAATAAGCAAACACATCACGACGAGACAAAAAATATCAACAAAACAATCACAAAGGTTTTAGCAACAAAACAAAAACTTTGAAGTGCAAAGGTGTGGATGTGCTCGGAGGTGATCAGTCGAACGTGAACTCGAGAGAGTTAACAGATAAAGATTCATCGGTAAAGAATTGTGATCATGGACATTTATGAATTAAAGGTGAATATCATGCCCACATGAAAAGTGCATGAATCTTACCGGTAACATGTCTCAAGTGATCCGATATGCAAAAAGAATCACGTGAAACGGAATACTACAACGCAGGTCATAGCAAGTTCAAATTTGAATTTAATTTGAATTTAAACAGATCAAGAAACTTGTGAATTTTTGTGTACACATGATATATACAGAAAGTACATGGAACGAGTGATCCAACACAAAAAGAATCACTCGATTTGGATCATCGGTATAAAAGATATGGCCTCTGGGATTTGAATTTGAATTTGAAATAAATTCAAATTCAAAAGTGTGCAAAGTGTGCAAAAAATTTATACCATGCTAAAGTACAGAACAACACGAGTGCGTAGGAAAAAAATTCACCTCGACCTGACTTACGGTGTAGAAGATATTGCGAGTATGGCGCCGGGGGGGTTTTCGGCCAACAGGGACCTGTTCGCGAATAAACTTTTTCATAAAAAGCAATCGGGTCCCTGCTCTGGATCTGACCGGAGTTGACTCCATTCTCCGGCGAGGTCCGGTGTGGAGGAGGCCGGAAGTGGCGTCAGGGGCGGTTGGCGGCGCACTGGCCGTGCTCCGGCGGGCGGGGACGGCCGGCCGGGCGGCACGTCCGCGGGGCGGCGCTGGTGGCAGCGGCGCGGGTGGCGGCTCGCTCCGGCGAGCTCGCGCCGGGGGCGGCGCCGGCGCCGGCCAGGCAGGGGCGCGGGAGGCGCGGTGCTGGAGACGCGCGCCGGCGGCGAGGCGGCGCGACGGTGGCGCGGCTGGCAACGGTGGCGCGTGGCCGGCGCTGGAGAGGAGGCGGCCGGCGGCGTGGCGTGGCCGCAGCTCCGGTGAGCGGTCGGATTCCGGCGAGCGCGGCGGTGACGTGGCGGCGGCGGGGTCGGGTGTGGGGTCCGCTAGGGTTTTAAAAAAAGGCAAAAGAAAAGAAAAGGAAAACTATTTATAGTCTGAAAAAAAAACCCAAAACGGGTCCGACTTGGGCTCTACTGCGTCCACGGGCGAAAAAGGCTATTGGGCCAGCTCGGTACACATTTTCTTTTTCTTTAAAAACCGAAACTTCAAACATTTGTAGAAAAATAAATACTCATCGGAAAAATATGAAATAAATTTCTAAATTCATAAAATAATACAAAAAAATTATTTAATGAATACATTTTCCAAAAAGTAAAATAAAAATAAAAACATTTTCTAAATGCTTTATTTAAATATAAAATACTTTTCATAAATCAACTACAATCCAATAAATTATAAAAAAATATTTTTATTTTGTCAAAAGCATTGACAAACCTTTTCTAAATAATAAAATATAAGTTTTAAAATTGTCACACCAATAAATAATTTGGTAAAATAAAAATATCCCATTGGAATACTTTTTCAACTCTTTTAAAATATTTAATAAATCATTTCAACGGAATAAAAACTCTCTTAGCATTATAAAATCCCTAAAATAAATTTAGAGTTATTTATAATACTTTTAATAATTTTTAAAAGCTTTAAATTAATATTCTAAATATTTTCCAACTTTATTAAAAAGGGGGATAAGTCATTTTATATCCTCTCAAATGAATTTCCTTGAGTCAAAAAATGTTTTGAATATTTAGAAGAATTCCAATAATGATTTAAAACATTTTCCAACCTTTTAAATAATAAATTTGAAAAACGTCAATTATGAATATTAGGGAAAGTCCTTTTATTCCATCTCTTTTTAATATTCAATAAACTCCAACAAGTTTTAAATCCCGGAGAAACTCAAACACATCAATCAAACAATCATTATCTATTTAATTTTATTAACATTCCAAAATTTGGAAAATTTTGGGATGTTACAGGAGCAAGCAGAAATTATAGAATACGTTTGGGACGTATCAACATCCCCAAGCTTAATTCCTGCTCGTCCTCGAGTAGGTAAATGATAACAAGCATAATTTCTGTGGTGACATGGCACACAACCATATAAGGACTTTTAAGTAAAGCAATCAAAGCATGCAATTCAATTCAAGTCTTAACAAGCAATAGTCTATATTAGCATTGACACAAGCAACAAAAGAACAAAATGTGCAAGAGCTCTCGCTGCCGTGACTCGAATGTCTCCAGATGGTGTTTGAGTGCAAGAAGGGGACTGGGAAAAAGAGAGAGAAAAGGTTGTTGAGAACAACTATCTACTAAAGTTTCACACTTGGTCTCCTTTGGATTCTTATCTTGACTCGTCCCCAGACCACTAGCCAGGTACAAGTCAAACTGATCCACTCCCTTTTGATATTTTGAGCACTCATGCAATGGATGAGCGTAAGCAAGAAAGTTGACACCTAAAAGGCGAAACAGAAAGAAGGTGGAGGAGGAAGACAAAAAGGTGTGAAAGGCTCACATCAATGAGGACAATCATAGGCGAGAGAAGGCCATATGATAGATATGATGTGAGGAGTAGGGATTGCCATGCAACGGATGCACATGTGAGCTAAAAGCTCTCCAAGGGAACTAGTGGGGGTGCGTCTAACTTGCTTGCTCAAGAAGAACTAGAGCTCGTTTGAGGAGGCTCATCATTCGAATATACAAGCCAAGTTCTACAGTGTGAAGGTCCCCACATAGTTATATGCATGATGATGATCTCTATGGAGTACAAGGGATAGAGGATGAAGTACTAGTGTGGATCTCTCAAAAAGGAATAGTAGTGTGCCCCCTTCTCTCTTTTTATTTTTATTTTTCTCTTTTTTCTATTTTTTGTATTTTTTGGTGGCCTCAATGGCTCTTTCTATTTAAGTATCATTTGTCCTCTTTGGGATCTTTTGATTTTGTCATCTTTGGGATCTTTTCCTCACTTTAGAGGCAACACTCTATATGTTACAAGAATATAGGAGATCTTTCACACTTTACAAAAGTACTCACATAAAGAAGATATAACTATCATGATGCGAATCTATGCCTCTGCCAGGATAGCAGGATATGCAATGATACTAGTGCGTCATGTAGCAATGATTAGGGCAAGGCCCAACTAGCATGCGGCTCATCGATCAAGCAAGTAGCATGTATGGCATGAGGATCAAGTCATGAGAAGGTAGATGTTGCATGGCAATGTATCTCGGAAAGGCTATGGAAATGCCTTGTAGGTAGGTATGGTGGCTGTTTTGAGGAAAGATATAAGGAGGCTTATGATGACAGAGCGTATCGTGCCAATGGTTTGGATGCACCGGCGAAGTATGCGCCAACTCTCAAGGTGAGAAAGGGCAATGCACTGTACCGAAGAGGATAAAAAAGTATAGGTGGGTGGAAGTGTCAACTTTCGAATACTCACATTAGTCCAAAGAACTCATACACTTATTATCGGTAACCCTCAATCTAATCAGGAAGTTCAGAAAGAGAAAAGTACCCCGAGGAGGAGTGTATGGGGGTTTGGTTATCCTTGCGCATCCTCGACTCATGGTACGTGATTGTACTCTAATATTCGAACCCTCCAGAGGTTAGTGATCCATCTAGTAGCTAGAGTTCTCAACAGAGGTTTTTGGTTTTCAAAAAACACACGGATTGCCCAAAATACGACACCTATCACTAATAGGCTAGAGCTCTTGACACCAAAAGTTCAAACATTACTCACATCAATACCTCAAAAATATTGCAAGTTACTACTAAAATTAAATAGCAACCTCAATTACCTACTCTCAAGACAAGACGCAACTCATTGCAACAACTAACTCTCTTAACAAGATAAACATGAAAACTAAAGAGAGTTCCAGCAACAAACTAAACAAAAGCCAAGGCTCTTTCTAAAGACAAACTAAGACTAAAACTAAACATGGCAGTAGCTACGAAAAGATAAAGAACACACAACAGCAAAAAGAAAGGCATGAAAAATCCTATGATGTGTTCTAGATTTTGATAGTGGAGCGTGTTTCTCTCCCAAAGAAAGTAAGACATGATCTAACTTGTTATGAACCGCAAGCAAAGCTAAATAAAACTAAAAATAAAACCTAAGAGCGAGACGCTCCAAGCATAGCACATAACGCATGAAGTGATAAAAATATAGTGAGACGAAGGACGAACTGATGATTGTTGATGGAGAAGGGGATGCATGGGGGCATCCCCAAGCTTAGATGCTTGAGTCTCCTTGAATATTTATTGGGGATGCACGGGGGCATCCCCAAGCTTGAGTGCTTGACACTCCCGAATCTTCTTTCATCATCTTCCATCGCACGCTTGAAAACTCCCTTCATACATAACTCATCATAAGCTGATTAGAGAGGTTAGTACCCTTAATAAAATAATTTTTCCCCACTGGATATAAATATATTTTTGAAAAGCTACTGTTTCTCAAGATTGCCAAAAAGTTTTTGCAAAGAAAAAGAAAGCTTAACGTTTGCAAAAGTTAGGAGAGACAAAACGTGGCAGAATCTGAGAAAAACAGAACAGCAGGTAGTAAAGAATTTTTTTAGGGGTACTTCTGCAACTCGAATCAAAAAACACAGAACAGACGCTCGAAATTCAATTGTATGGAGCATGCTGTAAAAAAATCAGATAAAAAGATGATCTGGTGATTTTAGGCTAATTTTTTCGTCCAAGGACAGAATCTGTTTTCTTGACAGCATGTCACAACTTTTGGAACTTTCTTGCAATCGGAGGCTAGACTTGGCACAAAGATTGAAAATAAAGATACAATGATTTTGCTACAGTATTAACAATCATCAAGACCACTAAAAACTGAAAGTAAAAACTCAAACTAAAGATAACAACGGTTGTCTCCCTAGAGCTCTTTCTTTATAGCCATAAAGATAGGCTTAAGATTTTAATGATGCTCTCATAGGAATAAGGAATAAGAGTTGAAGAACAAAAGAGAGCATCAAGAAGAAAATAACAAACACATTTAAGTCTAACATGCTTCCTATGCAAAGGGATATTGTAGAGGAAAAACTCATTGAAGCATAAAGATATTAGCATAGGAAAGAAAAATAAGTGCAACTTCAAAACCTTCAACATAATGAGAGGGAACTTGATATTATTGAAATATCTATAAGCATATGTTCCCCTCTCATAATAATATTCAGTGGGATCATGAATAAAGTCAACAATATAAGAATCACATAAAAAAATCTTATCATGATCCACAAGCATAGAAAATTTGTTACTCTCCACATAAGAAAAATCCTTCTCATTAGTCATAGTGGGAGAAAACTCAAGAGAATAGCTATCACATGAATCATTCTTATCATGATACACTTCCAAACATTCATTCTTTATAGCATAAGTGTCATCACAATAATCATCATAGATAGGAGGCAAAGTATCATCAAAATAAATTTCCTCATCAAAACTTGGGGGGCTAAAAAGATCATCTTCATAAAACATAGCATCCCCAAGCTTATAGCTTTGTATATCATTAGGATCAAAGGTATTCAAAGAAGACATACTAATAACATTGCTACTATCATGAGTGTTGTGCAAATAGTAAAGCTCCATAGCCTTTTTTATTTTCTCTTCAAACACTTCATGTCCCAACTCAAGGTAGAGCTCATAAAGCTCTCTCATAATATTTTTGTTATTTTCCATAAGCCTAACTAGTGAAAATAAAAACAAGAAAACAAAAAGATTTAGTTGCAAGGTCTAAAGATATACCTTCAACACTTACCTCCCCGGCAACGGCGCCAGAAATAGCTTGATGTCTACGCACGCTTCTATTCTTGTAGACTATGTTGGGCCTCCAAGCGCAGAGGTTTGTAGGACAGCAGCAATTTCCCTCAAGTGGATGACCTAAGTTTATCAAACTCAGGGAAGTAGAGGTTGAAGATGGTCTCTCTCAAGCAACCCTGCAATTAAGATACAAGAAGTCTCTTGTGTCCCCAACACACCTAATACAACTAGGAGTTGTATAGGTGCACTAGTTCGGCGAAGAGATGGTAAAATATGGGTGATAGGTGTGGCAAAACAAGGTAATCTAAATCTGTAATAAAAAGTGCAGCAAGAAAAAATGTGAAAAAAGTAAGCACAAACGGTGTAACAATGGTGGAACCAAGGCCTAGGCTTCATACTTTCACTAGTGGCAACTCTCAACAACATTATCATAGTCTAATCACATGATATTTCCCATAAAACATGCAATGGAGACGTACTCGGAGGTCATTCATTTGTGGTCAAGAGAGGACGAGAATTGTGTAGGGCTAAAAAAGCACACCTCAGAGTTCGTAGTTCTCATCTATGGATTTCCCAATGTCACCGCGGCCATCCAAAGAGAGTATCACAATCACCACAACATATCTAAAGGATAGTCAAAGACAAGCACCAAGAGACTCTCAATCTTCAATCCACACACAAATGAGGAAATCACTCATGAAAATATTCTTCTAACCCATGTCCAATAGACCGCTGTCACCATGGTTCTCGGGGATTATACTAGATAGGATCAAGAGAGTACATCAAATCCAATACATAGAAGAAGGGGAAACATCATGGGATCACCCTAGATTAACATAGCCTATGATCACAACGAAGATCACATCATGGGAGAGAGAGAAGAACACATAGCTACTGGTAGAAACCTCAGCCCCGGGGAGGAACAACTCCCGCATCATGGAAGGAGGAAGCAACGTCGATGGAGATGAATCCGGGGGCACTTCCCCATCCCGGCAGGGTGCCGGCACAGGAATTCTGGTACCCCGAAGCTTGTTGGCGATGGCAGCGGAGATCGGAATTGCTTCTGGAGAAAAGGGGTCGATATTATTGGTTTCCACCCCGAGGGCTAAATATAGGCGGGGGTGTCGAGGGGACCCACCAGGCAGCCAGGAGGCCTCCTGGCGCGGCCTAGGGTGAGGCCGCGCCAAGGACCCTCCTGGTCTCCTGGTGGTGGCCCCCCTCCGCTACCTTGGTCATTCTGGAAGCTTCCGGGTCGCTGATTTTTTACCTGATTTTTCCGGATTTTTTGGAGCACTTTTAATAGCCGGAAAACCTGAAATACAAAAACAGCAGAAAACAGCAACTGGCAGCTGGATGCACTGGGTTAATAGATTAGTCCAAATATGCTCAAAAGTGTATGAAAGTTCAAGCAAAACATGTCAAAGTCACACAAAACATGCATGGAGCAAGCAGAAATTATAGATACGTTTGGGACGTATCAATGCGGAAGCTGGATCTTACTAATACAAAGTACTCCTATTAAACTGTATGGTTCCGGGTCTTCTTCCTCGCAGGGAGTCGAGGAAGGGAACTCAGAGGCATTATTATTATTAATCATTACAACTTACTATTATACAATGCTGCAGCAACTTCTGTTGCATTGTTATTACATTCATGTTATTGAATTGTTGGTTGTTTCTCTTCTCATGCTGCAAGACTCGTCAGAAGATGCTAGTCTTCGATAGGCCTAGCTTATTACCCTTATTCTTATTTCTACCTTGCAGTCCACTATATACAGCCTCCCCTTTCCATTTGATACAAATGCACAAATGCTTAGTAGCGGACGTAAGACTCGCGGGTATGCTAGATACTCACCCTTGGTTTATTTCCCCCTTTATGTTTTGCCTGATCGGCCACTGCAGTCGATGTTGGAGCCTTGGAGTCCAGGAGCAGGAGATCCCCGATTCCGATCACCGCAACATGAAGATCCCCGATGCCTTCTACGACGTCGAGTTCCCCGTTGACTAGGAGTAGTTTGGAGGTTCCCAGGCAGGAGGCCTCGCCTTTTCGATCTGTTGTTATTTGTGCTAGCCTTTTTAAGGAAACCTTGTATTCTTGTGTCTGTACTCAGATACTATTGCTTCCGCTAACTTCGTGCTCTCGAGCTGTTGTATTCGAGCCCTCGTGGCCTCTGGCTTGTATTAAACAGCTCGTATTATTTTATTTGTAGAGTTGTGTTGTGATATCTCACCGTGAGTCCCTAATCTCGATCGTGTACCTTGCTTGTATGATTACTGTACACGGTCTGATTTTGGGAGCGTCACAAGTTGGTATCAGAGCCGACTGCCTGTAGGACACCCCTTCCAACTCCTTGGTCGAAGTCGAGTCTAGTCTTTGCAAAACTACTTTACTAACAGTGTCGTGTGGCTTATCGGCCCACGTCGCAAAACTGGGTGGTATTAGGATCTTTTACTCCGTACCATTACTCTGGGAATCTAATCTCTCTTCTCTTTCGGGTTAAAGATTTAATAAAGCTAACTTTAGGTTCTTGTGACTACTTCCTCCCGTAGAGACCTCCCCCAATACCGATGAACACCTGATTCGACAGAAGATGCTGAAGATTACTCTCCGATAAAATTCCCGAGACCATATGTGCCGATCACCTTTACAATTCCCTGCCACCGATAAGTTCGTATGTATAACCACATACACCTTTCGTTTATACATTCAATCACAGTTGCTCTTGTGTTCACAATATGCATCGAAGTACTTTCCGTTGTTTCGGGAATCCTTTGAGCCTACTACCTTGCAGCTTCTTTTCACCCTACGGATAATTCCTCACATATAACGCAGATCCGTTCATCCTAAGCGGTTCCTGTGATTCCCAAAATACATTTGATCCCGCGACAATCCTCGGCAGCCTACTTCTTTGGAGATTCTTCTTTCCTGCTCGCACTTAATCATGTTTGTCTTGTGGTCTTCGATGCCCTCCCTTGGCATTTCCATTCCGATCTGTTGAATAATCGTGTGCTAGTGCACGCTATCATCAGTTGATCCCCATGAATCCATTTTTTCTGGCTTAGACGTCATTCCGGACATGAGCCGGTTCTCGGTAAATCAAACCTTAATTGATTAACCGTCAAGCTTCTATTCAAATTATTCATGATTGATCGATGTATCTGAATCTGATAGACCGATATGGAAGTCATAATTCCTTTGTACATAAGCATCGAATTATTCCGATGCTTATACATTCTTTCTTCTTATGGTTGGGTACCGATACCCGCACCAGACTCTCTGTACGCCGCCTGAACTTTTTGGTGGATTACTACCTGTAGTCCCCTGGTGTCCTAAATCATTGACGAGCTTCCCCTGATACGAAATGCCTTTGGCGAACGGTATCATCTGGTCCATGTCATCAGCCTTCTTATGGGTTGTCGTATAGATTCGTTAAATGTCCCTATGGGTTGTATCTATGCTCCTTCCATCTGTGTGAACCCATGAACTTCTACGGGTCTTAATCTACTGGTGTTATGCCAGATAAAAAAAATTAACGCTACAAGTTCATCAACAACGAGAAGTGAATGAAGGGTTGTGCATTAAAGAAGTGGGAGTCAACCCTGGACCTTTGTGTTCATGCCCATCGATACTATGTAGAACTTATCATGAAAGCTTTTCGTAAAGATAATTAACCACCTTGCTATAAATTCTTCTACACCTATGATCCTCCATTCTACCTTCGAGTATTACCCCTGGTATCTCGAGGATATCATGCCTTTATACTACATCATATGAGTTGTGATGAAACAATGCATATCCATGTCTTAGCCGTTCCATGGTTCTGGGTTGTCGTCAACCAAGAACATCGCTTACCTTTTTCTCCACCACCCCTTTTGTTTGGTGATGTTGCTAATCGATTGCATTCTCTTGAAATCTCTCGACATAAAGTGTCGTGGTCATCATCAGCATTTTTCCTCTTCCAAGTGTTAATTGGATTCATCGTGTGAAATACCATTCTTACCCCTCGGTGATTTGTGTTGTCATCGACAACATCCTTTGACTCCTTGCCAATACAAACTTTGTCATGTATATCTTGCTCTTTTTTCCCTTGGGAAAGATATACACCTGGTACTTGTGCATCATCACATTTTCCTTTCCATTGGCATGTTTAATCTTTCTTCTGAGGTAACTCGTCTGAGCAGTGATAATTCCCTGCTTGCGTAAACACTTCGGTCTACTACCTTGTCTGTACAACCTGTTACAATTGTTGATGACTTTTCGGTGACCACCGATGGACGAGAACTTTGCCTATTGGTCTGCCTCGTCTTAACGAGCAGGAAAATGGTTCTATTCGTCCCTCGCCCTTGGCACCGACGTTGTTGCCGACATATCGAACAAGCTGTTCTCTGACTTACCTTGCAACTTGATCGCATTGTTTGTCACCATCCTTCTTATTCAATGTGCGCCCATAACCCACAGTTCCACAGGATCGAAACCTGACTCTCTTGTACCTTTTTGTTCTCAAGGTTATTCCTCTTGCTTGACCTCGTATGCAACTCTCAAGTCTTCTACCTGGTGATATTCAGTTCGATATCAGACTCGGTGCTTGTGCCTGATGCTCTGGACCCCTTTTCATCCTCCGTTATCATCGTCGAATGCTTGCATATCCTCTTGAAAACTTCTCATGCCTTCTTATTTTTCTCTCGATGTATCTCCCTGAGTTTAACTCGTGAGATATTTTGTACCCTATTCCCTCGGACAACCTCGGTTGATTAACCTTGTACCGATTCGACTCCCTTAAGTTTTTCCTCCTAGCCTATTCGTAAGTACCATGCAGCCCCGAAGGAAGGATGACAAATCGTCAAGATGCAGCGATGCAGAGAAATGAAGACACCAACAAGAAGGATAAACTTATTCGGGAAGGACAACAAGCGCCAGAAGAATCATTAGAATACCAACCAAAGCTTTACCCCTTTCACTACCTTTTATTTCTCGGGACGAGAATTCTTTGTAGTGGGGGAGAATTGTAACACCCCGGGTGTCACGCTACAGTGATCACCTTAACTAATTCCAAGTCATCATGATTATGCTAATAATCATCACCCTTGATCAAGTCAAGTTTAAATTCAAACTCGTTTGGAAATTCAAAACAATGTGGGAAAATAAAGTTGTTCCAAAAATTGTGCAACCATTTTTGTAAAATGCCAAATATTCAGTGGATCATGTCCATGTGGATTTGGGAATTCATTATACTATTAATTATATCAAACTGTTCAAACAGTAGCTTAAACAACCCATTTTAATAATTTGGTATTTAATTAAAATCCTAAATGAATTTATTTAATGCCCACACTTTTTGTGGCCCTGGTGTAAAGTATCACAATAATTTAGGAACAAGTTTCATACTTGGCAAAAATTATTTGAAAACAAAAGGAATTAAAACAGTAAAGAAATAAGTCGACTAGGGCGAAGCCCAACCAAGCCCAACCCCCTCTCCCCCGTTTTCTTCTTCCTCGCGCTATAGGAACAGACCCTGGCGACCATGGCACCCGATGCTGGATGTTGTCGCTACATTAGATCAGCGGGGATAAGATGGACCCGCCCCAGGAACCCTAACCCTAGAACCCCCCCCCCTCGCCCGTTTCATTTTCTTCACCACACCGATCCTGCCATGGTCGTGCCTCCTTGGCCACCGTGGCCACCATGCTCCGCGGCGCGGGATTTCTTTTCCAGGAGTTGTGCGGTGGGCGTCTTCATCACATGCTTCGAGGAATCGAGCTGGGGAGCGCCACACACGATGTCCCCTTCTTCCTCTTCGACCATGGCCGCCGGCAACGCCAAGCCTATTCACGCCACTACGACTTCCTTCTGCTCCACCGGGATGCCCTCGAGCTCGCTGTGAGCTTTCCCCCTCGATTTCCCCCCTTCCCTCCCCGAATTAACCGCCGTAGCCCTCTCCTCGCTCGTTGCCGTTTGTCGCCGCCGCCCGGGCTCACTAGAGCTTTGCTCCCCACCCCGTGGCCGCGCCCACGGGCTCCCTTGGACGCTCCCCGCGCGCGTCCTGGCACGCTGGCCGCGCTCTCGCCCGCTTGGCTTCGCCCCCCACCCCTACGCCCCCCGGCCGTGGCCTCTTGCCCACTGCTGGTCGGCCTCGCTGCCCTCTGGTCGAGGGCCATGGATGCGCTACCCCCACTCGCCCCCGCTGTTGCTGCTACTACTTGCAGCTGCGGCTCGCCTCACGCCGCCCGCGTTGGCCGCCGCGTCGCCCGCGCTGACCGTCGTGCCGGCTAGCCGTGCCATCGCCGCATGTGGGCTCCTGTGCTTTCCCTGTCCCTGCTCTGTAGTCTTTCTCTCGTGTTCAATTTTCAGAGTTTTCACACTAAAGATTTCTTCAGTTTAGTTAGTTTCAGAGTAGTGCCATATCTGTTGTTAATATACATTCAGTGTTGTGATTTATCAAAATCCGACTAGTGGTGTAGTGGTGTGTGCGTGTGGTTTACATCTGTCTGGTGCTGAGTTCGAGTCCCTCCCAAGACATTATAAACACATTCCTTTTGTTTTGCACCACAACAACTCTTTTTGTTCCATTGTTATATCAGCAGTGAATGACATGTGGGTCCAGTGGATTTTAGAATAAAAATAAAGATTAAATTAAGTGACTAGAGGCTGACATGTGGGACCCACTGGTCAGTTGACTAGTCAACCTTACAGGTGGGTCCCCTCTGTCAGGTTGACCAGTCAAAGCTACTGTTGTGGATAATGTTAAATTAAATAATATAAATAAACCCAGAAAATCTTTTAAATTGAATTAAACTTTAGAATTCAATATCTTTTAAACTGTAACTCCGATGAAAATATTTTATACATCAAAGTTGCTCAGAAAAATATAACAAATACGAATACGCTATCTGTATACCAACCACCCCCTCTAACACAACGAACATCGAAATCCCCCCTTTGGGCCATTTGTCGATAATCACCCGGAGTCGGCTTTTCATCCCCGGATGAATTCCCGCTCCGAGCAACATGCATTGCACTGTGTTAGATCACCGTTAGCATTACATATGTCTTGTCATGCATCTGTTTGTTATGCTTGCTTTATATTTACTGCCCCCCCCCGCTTTATTCTACGTTAGAGCCCGCTGCTACCGCCGACTAAACCGCTGTCGGGTACTACTACTTCGTCGACGACCGTACCCCTACCCGCGAGCTTCCAGGAAAGCAGAGCCATTCTCTTCCCCAGATATCGCCTACCTTTCCGTACATTTCTTGCACTAGGCATTACTGCTGCTGCTACGTTACAATCCTATTCAATTACATAGCCTGATTTTGTCGCCCCTTGATGTACCTCCTTTATCCTATGTTGCCTATTATAATTATGCATTATTCAGCAGTGAGCCCTGCGCATTGTTAGCTAGGATTAGATAGCGGGCCGTGACCACTCAGGGGAGTGAACACGGATACAATATATACAACTGCACAGGTACGGTACAATGCAGACACCGCCTAAGGCCCCCTAGCTCGGCTCTGCCGAGCCACCATCAAGTGTGAGCTATCAAGGACTAATCCATGTACTCCACTCGTTGTTGACTCTGTATAGCCTCTCTAGGTACCTGAGCAACGGTTGTCCTTAAAGGTAAGAAGTCGGGCGACCCAACGGTGCCCGCGAGCGGTATTGCGTCGGGAACGACAGGGAGGGTACGACCGACGTTACTGGCGTGCTTGGCCCCTGCTCATATCTCGCAAGAGTTACCAAACCACGAAAAGTCGAGCTCTACCAAGAGCACACGCGAGACAAGGTAAGGAGACGGTTCACCTTGTTGGTAACTGCAGAGACTTGGTGGGACGACAGGGTATGCATTGATGTACTGGTAGTCCTGACTGTTGTCGTTGTCCGCGGGTCAGTTAAGTCGAGGCAACGATAATGTTTGTCACGCAGGTTAATTAAAATTCTAAATGGTTCGGAGGATGTCTTGAGTAGCCTTTTGGCTTGTACGCACTACCTACACGTGGGATGAGGAGTGTGGGCTCCCCTGCATTGTAGTCTCGTTCGAGGGTCTTCAGACGTCAGCAATATCGCGTGCTGATTGCCGGGAAGTGGTGTTGTCTTCTCTTTCTCAAGAGGTGTATTTGTATTTTCTTTGATTTTGCTTCACCGGCCAGTCAAGCACCGTTCAGGAGTACGTTCGGGTTAGGGTCCAAAGCCCGGCGTACATAGGATATAGTCCGGCGGATGACCTCTCTCTTGATTGCCGAAGGATGGGCTACTTTGTGTCGGATAGCTTCGGTGGGGTGTTCCCTAACAATGTGTAAGCCACCCTGGAGATCCGAGCGTCGTAGAGTCATGCTAGTGCACCCCTGCAGGGAAGATTAATCTATTCGAATAGCCGTGTCCACGGTAACAGGACGCTTTATGCTGAAGCTGGATCTTACTACTACAAACTACTACTATTAAACTGTATGGTTCTGGGTCTTCTTCCTCACAGGGAGTCGAGGAAGGGAACTCGGAGGCATTATTATTATTATTAATCATTACAACTTACTATTATACAATGCTGCAGCAACTTCTGATGCATTGTTATTAAATTCATGTTATTGAACTGTTGGCTGTTTCTCTTCTCATGCTGCAAGACTCGTCAGAAGATGCTAGTCTTCGATAGGCCTAGCTTCTTACCCTTATTCTGATTTCTACCTTGCATTCCACTATATACAGCCTCCCCTTTCCGTTTGATACAAATGCATAAATGCTTAGTAGCGGATGTATGACTCGCGGGTATGCTAGATACTCACCCTTGCTTTATTTCCCCCTTTATGTTTTGCCTGATCGGCCGCTGCAGTCGACGTTGGAGCATTGGAGTCCAGGAGAAGGAGATCCCCGATGCCGAGCACCGCAACATGAAGATCCCCGATGCCTTCTACGACGTCGATTTCCCCGTTGACCAGTAGTAGTTTGCAGGTTCCCAGGCAGGAGGCCTCGCCTTTTCGATTTGTTGTTATTTGTGCTAGCCTTCTTAAGGCAACCTTGTATTCTTGTGTCTGTACTCAGATACTATTGCTTCCGCTAACTTTGTGCTCTCGAGCTGTTGTATTCGAGCCCTCGTGGCCCCTGACTTGCATTAAACAGCTCGTATTATTTTATTTGTAGAGTTGTGTTGTGATATCTCACCATGAGTCCCTAATCTCGATCGTGTACCTTGCGTGTATGATTACTGTACACGGTCTGATTTTGGGGGCGTCACAACATCCATCAGATCGGAGCCAAAGACCCGAAGGCGTTGAGTTAACCACAAGTTGAGTAAAAGACTCAGGGAGTTTGATCCAGCGAAGAATCCTCCGGATATGAACCAAGAACTCACTCCTCTCAGGATAAGAAGGGGGAGATTCGGAAGCAGAGGTAGCACGAATACTTCTTCCCCTACCTCTACCACGGCCACGACCTCGCCCACGGCCACGAACACGGCCGCGACCTCGAGCACTTGCACGGGGATCGGGCTCGTTGGATGCCAAAGGAGCATAGGCTTCCAGCTTAGGTGCCATGGGGAAAACTGGAAGAGGAAGAAGAAGATGGGTGCGCTTGAAGGATCAAACTACCCGAGGAATATTTATAGTGGATTCATGGAGACGATCAATCAATACCATAAATGATACGGGATAACTACCCGTGGTAGATAGCATTTATGGAAAGACTCCTCGATTCCCATTACAAACATCAATGCCTCCAACCGGCGTTTCGGGTAGTGTGATCATAAAAACCAAACCGGATCTTTGACCAAAGGTCAAAAGAAAAATCTTCAAGTAAAAGGTGATGCGAAGCTAAAAATAGTTGGCGTCGACTCCTAGTAAGCATCAAATGATAGTTGACTCAACCAGAAGAGTCGACTTCATGGAGATAAAGGAACCGAAGCAAGATTGAAAACAGATGAATCCGACTCCCAATCAACGCCAAGCATAAAGACGTCCCCTTGATCCATGAAGAGCCGGCGGCAATGAAGAAAATAAAGAAGATTGCTATGAAGACTAAAGCATCATAACAATCCTGGGGGCTAATGTCGGGGGGATGGATCAGGCCCATAGACCCGGCATTAGAAACCTCTGGGCCGACTTACTCATGAAGGCCCACAAAGAAGACCCGGCTAGGAGTCTGACGTGCCAAGCGTGAAGATTGAAGCCCTAGAAGGAATTATACTTACCTTGTATAGCACGTAGCAAACTTGTAAAGTATAATAGAACTCCACATCGTATAGGAGTCAAACTCTCGGAATCCCGGGACCCGGCACCTTTATAAGCCGAGGTCCACGGGAGCCAGAGCCAGAACTTACCTCAAGCCAGGACTAGACAACTCGCGCTATAACCTAGATCTCCACGAGACTAAGGTTACGAAACATCATCACTGTAATCGATAAGATCGGCTCTTCCTATTGAGGATTCGATCCCAAAATAGTCAAGAAGATCAAGGACTAGACAACCCCCATACACTCTATTTTACAAGAAGGTATAGAAGATCTTTCACACTTTACAAGGTACTCAAACATAAAGAAGATGTAGCTATCATGATGTATGCAATGTATGCCTCTGCTAGTGTAGCAGGAACATGTATGACATGAAGATCAAGTCATGAAGAGGTGGATGTTGCATGGCAATATATCTCGGAAAGGCTATGGAAATGCCTTGATAGGTAGGTATGGTGGCTGTTTTGAGGAAAGATATAAGCAGGTTTATGATGAAAAAGTGTATCATGCCAAGAGTTTGGATGCACCGGCGAAGGTGGACGCCAACTCTCGGAGTGAGAAGAGGGCAATGCACGGTACGGAAGAGGCTAGAAAATATGAGGAGGTGGAAGTGTCAACTTTCAGTACTTACATTAGTCCGAAGAACTCATGCACTTATTATCGGTAACTCTCAATCTAATAAGGAGATTCACAAAGATACAAGTACCCCGAGGAGGAGTGTATGGGGGTTTGGTTATCCTTGCGCATCCTCGACTCATGGTACGTGAGTGTACTCTAATATCCGATCCCTCCAAAGATTAGTGATCCATCTAGTAGCTACAGTTCTCAACTAGTTTTGTAGGTTTTGAAAATAAACACGGATTTCCCAAAGTATGACACCTATCACTAATAGGCTAGAGCTCTTGACACCAAAAGTTCAAACATTACTCACAACAATACCTCAAAACTATTGCAAGTTACTACTAAAATTAAATAGCAACCTCAATTACCTACTTTCAAGAGAAGACACAACTCAGTGCAACAACCAACTCTCTTAACAAGATAAACATGAAAACTAAAGAGAGTTCGAGCAACAAACTAAAAAAAAGCCAAGGCTCTTGCTAAAGACAAACTAAGACTAAAACTAAACATGGCAGTAGCTACGAAAAGATAAAGAACACACAACAGCAAAAAGATAGGCATGAAGAATCCTATGATGTGTTCTAGATTTTGAAAGTGGAGCGTGTTTCTCTCCCACACAAAGTAAGACGGGATCTAAATTTTTATGAAAGGCAAGCAAAGCTAAAAAAACTAAAAATAAAACCTAAGAGCGAGACGCTCCAAGGATAGCACATAACGCATGAAGTGATAAAAATATAGTGAGACGAAGGACGAACTGATGATTATTGATGGAGAAAGGGATGCATGGGGGCATCCCCAAGCTTAGACGCTTGAGTCTCCTTGAATATTATTTGGGGATGTATGGGGGCATCCCCAAGCTTGAGTGCTTGACACTCCCGAATCTTCTTTCATCATCTTCCATCGCACACTTGAAAACTCCCTTCATACATAACTCATCATAAGCTGATTAGAGAGGTTAGTACCCTTAATAAATAATTTTTCCCCACTGTATATAAGGATATTCTTGAATATATACTATTTCCCAAGATTGCCAAAAGGTTTTTGCAAAGAAAAAGCAAGCTTAAGGTTTGCAAAAGTTAGGAGAGACAAAACGTGGCAGAATCTGTGAAAAAACAGAACAACGGGTAGTAAAGAATTTTTTATGAGTACTTCTGCAACTCAATCAAAAAACTCAGAACATACAAAAGTTTAGTGATTGTATAGAGCATGCTGTGTAAAAAAATCAGCTCAAAAAGACGAACTGGTGATTTGATCCGATTTTTTCCGTCAAGTAGACAGAATCTGTTTTCTGGACAGCATGTCACAACTTTCGCTTCCCTTGTCATATGAGGCTATAACTTGGCACAAAGCTTGAAAATAAATATACAATGATGTTGCTATAGTAGTAACAATCATCAAGAACTCTAAAAACTGAAAGTAAAAACTCAAAGTGAATATAACAAGGGTTGTCTCCCTAGAGCTCTTTCTTTATAGCCATAAAGATAGGCTTAAGATTTTAATGATGCTCTCATAGGAATAAGAGTTGAAGAACAAAATAGAGCATCAAGAAGCAAATACCAATAACATTTAAGTCTAACATGCTTCCTATGCAAAGGGATCTTATAGAGCAATAACTCATTGAAGCATACAGATATTAGCATAGGAAGGCAAAACAAGTGCAACTTCAAAACTTTCAACATAAAGAGAGGGAATTTGATATTATTGAAATATCTATGAGCATATGTTCCCCTCTCATAATAATTTTCATTGTTATCATGAATAAACTCAAAAATATAAGTATCACATAAAACTTTCTTATCATGATCCACAAGCATAGAAAATTTGTTACTCCCCACATAAGCAAAATCCTTCTCATTAGTAATGTGGGAGCAAACTCAACAAAATAGTTATCACGTGAATCATTCTTATCATGATGCACTTGTAAAAATTTATTCTTTATAGCATAAGTGTCATCACAATAATCATCATAGATGGGAGGCAAAGTATCATCAAAATAAATTACCTCATCAAAACTTGGGGCCTAAAAAGATCAACTTCATAAAATGTAGCATCCCCAAGTTTATGGCTTTGCATATCATTAGTATCAAAAGTATTCAAAGAAGACATGCTAATAACATTAATACTATCACGAGTGTTGCTCAAATAATAAAGCTCCATAGGCTTTTTGATCTTCTCCTCAAACACTTCATGTCCTAACTCAAGATAGAGCTCATAAAGCTCTCTCATAAAAATTTTGTTGTTTTCCATAAAGCCTAACTAGTGAAAATAAAAACAAGAAACGAAAAGATTTAATTGCTAGATCTAAAGATATACCTTCAAACCTTACCTCCCCGGCAACGGTGCCAGAAATAGCTTGATGTCTACGCACGCTTCTACTCTTGTAGACTATGTTGGGCCTCCAAGCGCAGAGGTTTGTAGGACAGCAGCAATTTTCCTAAAGTGGATGACCTAAGGTTTATCGAATTCAGGGAAGTAGAGCTTGAAGATGGTCTCTCTCTAGCAACCCTGCAATTAAGATACAAGAAGTCTCTTGTGTCCCCAACACACCTAATACAATGGTAAATTGTATAGATGTACTAGTTCGGCGAAGAGATGGTAAAATATGGGTGATAACTGTGGCAAAGCAAGGTAATATAAATATGTAATAAAAAGTGCAGAAAGCAAACATGTGACAAAAGTGAATGCAAACGGTGTAACAATGGTGGAACCAAGGCCTAGGCTTCATACTTTCACTAGTGGCAACTCCCAACAACATTAACATAGTCTAATCACATGATATTTCCCACAAAACATGCAATGGAGACGCACTCGGAGGTCATTCCTTTATGGTCAAGAGAGGACGAGAATTATGTAGGGCTACAAAATCACACCTCGGAGTTTGTAGTTCTCAATCTATGGATTTTTGTAAGAGCAAAATTATGCCCCCATGAGTTTTGGATATTGTTGGAAAAAACAGTAGAGGAACTAACAAGTTTTCAAGTGTAAAACATATGGTTAGGTTCCTGAAGTTATAGGTTGGTAATAAAGCTTCAACGAAGATTTACATACTTACTGAAGCATATCCTTTGGAGTGAAGCTCATCACGGATGTCGACCCCCCAAAAGATAAGGAATCCTGAAGCACGTCTCATCGAAGGAGATGACTAAGATGGCGCAAGACTTAGTAGTTTTTGCGTAGTTCTTTTTCACTTCTTTGAGTCGTAGGAAAAACCGTACTATCAAGAGGGGTTTAGTAAATGTACTCCGAAGGTTTTGGTGAAAAGACTCAAATCGAATCCAAACCTGTGAGAAGCCAGAGATGAGAAATCTCATGTGCACTAGGTAATGCTTCACCAGCGAAGACTTTGTCCTTTCGGCTCCTGAAGCATAACCAAGTCCGTGAGTCAGCTTTACTTGTTCCTCAAGTAAAGTTGCGCTTTGATTGGAAATCCGACCGTTCCGGACAGGTGTCAAGCTGTCGCATCGGGTCAGTTAAGAAATTTCGCTCCTAGGGATCGCCACCTATAAATACGCCACCCCCGCCCTCATTGGTGGGTGGCTGCTCCAAGAATATTTTCTGACAGTGAAGGAAGAGAGCAACCCCACCGAAGCAAACCAAAAACCCATCCACCGAAGCATAAGTCCTATTGATCTGAGTTGATTCACTATGACTTAGGAAGAAGTCTGCTAGCATTTTTATCTTGGAGAACTTCAATTATCCTAGACGGTTAGAGAGTTGTTCTTCAGAGAGCGAAGAGTTATTGTCGCCTCGAAGTCCAGTTTGTCAAGGTTTTGGTGATTTCCTCAATAATCAACCACGAGTGAAGAACTGACCAAGCTCAAGGAGATTGGTGCAGTGGAGATACGGACGGAGAGAGGTTAGCTCTTGTGTTCAATCACAAGTCCCTCCAACCATACGTAGCACTTTGCAGAGTGTGAACTGGTCGAACAAACATCGCCGAGTCAAGAGTTCGTTTTACTTTCCGCGCTTACATTCAGTTGAGCAATTGCTTCAGTGATTTGATTCAATGCAATTGATTCGATGCTTTTGACTCGCTATGTTGTCCTTCAATCCAGTTCTGCTTCACTGTTTACCTTTCTATTGAATTTCTTCTGCTGCTAAGTTATGCTTCACTTCATAGTTTCATGCAAAAATTTGAAGTGCATTCACCCCCTCCCCCTCTGATCACATACTTGGACTTACGATTGGTACCAAAGCTAGTCACTCTTTGTTTGGATTAACCTCCTCGAGTGTTTTGACAGTATGTCTTTCGCAGCCATTCGCTCCGGCGAACCTATACCCGTGTTCAATGGAAAGGACTACCCATACTGGAAGGACAAAATGAAAGAAATATCATGGCTATCAAATCGACTGCCTGGCAAGTTGTCTTGTATGGATTTACTGTTGCCGACAAGAATGCCATCACTCCTGAAGAAGCGAAGCTAATTGACCTTGATTCTGAAGTCTGGGTATTCATCACCAATCATCTGACACCAGAAAAGTATCATGAAGTGAAGAATATTCCATCTGCCAAAGGTGTCTGGGACTATCTTGAAAAGATTGGTGAAGGTGTTTCTACCCAGAAGGATGCCAGAATTGACACACTTCGAAACAAATTCTATCGCTTCAAGAGAAACGAGGGTGAAAAAGTCAGCTCCATTTATAGCAGACTTACTGCTCTTGCAAATGAGTTGATTTCCCTCGGTGCTGATGACATTACTCCTCACTCAGTTGTTAGAACTCTGCTTCGCTCATTGGATGATTGGTTTGATCACATTGTGCTGATGATCAAGGAAAGGACTGATTTCAGACGTCATGTTGCCGCTGATATTCTTGAGAGACTCAATACTTTTGAAATGGAAGAAGATGAGAAACGTGACATAAATGGTTCTCGAAGAAGATCTCATGCTTTGAAAGCAAAAGCTTCGCGTCATTCTTCACCCGAAGTCAGTTCTGCTTCAGGTGTCGAATCTGATGATCTTGCAAGCATTGGGAAAGATTTAGCATTGATCATGAGACGCTTCAACCACTTCCAAATAAAAGGTTTTTCTTCACCCAAGAAGAGTTATTCTTCAAGAATCTCAAGTCACTCCTCTCACCGCTCATCCTCAAGAAGCTCTCCATCGAAGGATAACTGCTGATACAAGTGCAAGAAACCAGGTCACTACATAGTTGATTGCCCTCTGTGGGAAGCTGAGAAAAAATCGAAGCATTCGCTCAGAGACTCCTCACCAAAGTCCCACAGATCCTCCAGAAGCCATGAGTCCAAGAGACATGATTCTAGTTCAAAAAGAGAAAAGAAGAAAGATTCAGATGATGAAAAGAGGAAGAAGTATCACAAGAAGCGTGAAGGCTCTTCATCGAAGACTCACTCGTCTCGTCGAAGCAGCTCTCACCGTGCCAAGGCCTATCTAGGAAAGGAGATGAACTCTGAAGATGAAGCCTCTGGTTCCGAAGCTGAATCAGGCTCAAGGTCTGGGTCTGGGTCCGAATCAGATGGTGTCGCTGGTTTGTCTTTCGCTTCGGCAGATGCTTCAACTAAAGCTTCGAGCTCATTCTTCACCAATAACAGTAGTGAAGATGAAACTCTTGCATATTGCTTCATGGCCAAGGCAAAGGTATCTTCATCCAAATCAACCTATGATACTTCTGATTGTTCCTCATATGATAGTGACTCAAAGATAAGCTATGCTAAACTTGCTAAAATTGCTTCAATCCAACAAGATGAACTTGATTCACTAAGCAAAACCATTAAGAAATCAGAAACTCTGTTGATCGATGAGATAGAGAAAGGTCAAACTTTAACTAATGAGCATGCTGCTCTGAAGGAGAAGTTTGAAGAATTATCCTCTCGGCATGATCTTCTTTCAGTTGATTATGAGAAGCTCACCTATGAATTTATTCAGAGGAAAATGGCTCTCGAAAGACTGAAAGAGGCTCATGAAGAATTGGAAAATGTCAATCTCTCTCTCATGGCTCAACAAGGTTCTGAAGCAAATCATAAAACTGATTTACCTTGCTTAACTTGTCTGGAACGAAGCAAAACAGATTCCAAAGGCAAAGCTCCTATTGTTATTGATGATACTAATGCCTCTGATGAGGAAAATCCTGCTGTTACCGAGGAACTCCTCAGGTTGAAAAAATTATTTGAAACAGGCATGTTCAAAAGTGTGCAAGGTCACCAATATCGCTCTGATATCCTGAGGAAGGCTCTCCTTCACAGGAATCCCAGGAATGAGGGTGTTGGTTTCGAGAGAAAGATAAACCCTGATGGTACCTATTGGGAACCTGAGCAGTATCCTAAGACTGTTTGTGTCCTAGCGAAGGAGAAACCCATTGATATTGCTAACCTTTCAGGTTTCGATTGCAAAGTGAAAAAATCCATTGTGGATGAATCGCTTGATTCAGACTACAAACTCAGCAAAGATGAACAGGGAAAGGTTACAGCTGAGTATGTAGGAACTCCTCCGAAGAATGGCTTCTATAAGAGGCAGATATGGGTGCAGAAAGCACTTGTGGAAAAATTGCCTGCTAACCATACTATGCAGGGAAATCCTTCGGTACCACCGAATCATTTCTATTCTCAAAACGAGAAATGATTCACTGGTGCCCGAATCAAATGTTCCACAGAAGCAATACTATCGCACGGGTCGTTATACTTATCGTCCTCATGATAAAAATACTAAGATTGCATATGCTCATTCTTATCCTAAGCATTCGCAGAGGACTTACATTTATGGTGTGCTTGATGGTACACCGAAGCAATACACTCCTGTTCGCTTTAATATTGCTTCAACCAGCACTTCATCCTCTTCTCAGTCACCTGCTCGTTTGTGGGTGGTTAAGAAGAACTAATTCTTCTGCAGGGCTATGTCTCCGGTGGATCCGAATGGGTCATGGATAGTGGTTGTACATATCATATGACCGGAGACAAGGAGTTATTCACCAAAGAAAAACTATCTCAATCTTCTCAGAAGTACATTACCTTCGGTGATAACAACAAGGGTAAAGTTTTAGGCTTGGGTAAGGTTGCAATATCGAAAGATAAGCACATTGACAAGGTTATGCTAGTCCAATCACTTGGATATAATCTTATGTCTATTTCGAAGTTATGTGATATGGGTATGCTTCTTCTATTTTCTGCTTCGCGTTGTGTAGTCTTCTCACAGGATGACTATACGTTTGTCTTCGAGGGTTACCAAAAAGGAGATTTATACATTGTTGATTTTTCTTCGGGCCCTGCTGTATCCACATGCTTAATGGCAAAAGCTTCATCCAGTTGGTTATGGCATCGAAGACTCGGGCATGCAGGGATGAGAAATCTTCATAATCTAGTGAAGAAGAAGCATGTTATTGGCCTTAGCGAAGTAAAAATCGATAAGGATCGTCTCTGCAGTGCTTGTGAAGCTGGTAAAATCACGAAGAAACATCATTCAGCGAAGACTATCATGACTACCACTCGTCCTCTTGAATTGCTTCATATGGATCTTTTTGGTCCTCAAAATTATGCAAGCCTGGGAGGAAACAAATATGGTCTTATTATTGTTGATGATTTCTCTCGTTATACTTGGGTTTTCTTTTTGGATGACAAGAGCAAAGTTGTTGAAATCTTCAAGTCATTCGCTAAGAGAGCTCAAACAGAATATGAATTAACTCTGAAGCATATCTGAAGTGATAATGGAACTGAATTCAAAAATACTCATATTGAAGATTTTCTTGATGATCATGGTTTTACTCATGAGTTCTCTGCTGCATATACACCTCAACAAAATGGTGTAGTTGAAAGGAAGAATAGAACTCTTATTGAAATGGCCAGAACCATGTTTGTTGAATACAAGACTCCCATTAGGTTCTGGGCCGAAGCAATTAACATAGCATGTCACATCATCAACAAGGTTTACCTTCACAAGTTCCTGAAGAAAACTTCACATGAACTCATAACTGGTAACAAACCAAATGTTTCATATCTTAGGGTATTTGGTGCTCTTGCTTTATCAGAGATATGAATCATAGCTCCAAATTTGCCCCTAAGGCACATGAAGGTTTTATTTTAGGTTATGGCTCAAACTCTCACACTTACAGAGTCTATAACTCTCACTTTGGGAAAGTTATGGAAACTGTAAATGTGAGGTTTGATGAAACTAATGTCTCTCAAAAAGAGCATTTGCCTCATGATCTAGATGAACCTCCACTTGATGAAGTGATCAGGTCCATGGCTATTGGAGAGATTCGCCCTGTTGAAGCTAATCCTCGTCAAGCTGTTAGGGATGATGATGGTCCAATGTTCCCACACATAGCCCGGGGCGCTGGAGATCAACATCCTGAAGCTAATGGTGAACAGGACGAAGAAGGACAAGGGAACGAAGGAAATGCTAATCCTAAAGGAAATGCTGAAGCTGAAGGCGATGCAGATCCTGAAGCTGAAGCAGAAGCTGAGCCTGAAGCTAATGATACTACGTTATCACGAGTTCGAAGAAGAGTTGATGTTGATTCGATTCTCGAAGATATTCATCAATCAAGTCGTCCCACTACTCGATCTCGCACTCGTTTGGCTAACTTTTGTGGAAGTTTTTCTTTTGTTTCCATGCTAGAACCTTCAAAGTTTGATGAAGCCATGAAGGACCCTGATTGGTTTTTAGCAATGATGGAAGAACTTCACCAGTTTGAAAGAAACAAAGTTTGGTCACTTGTTGACAGGCCTGATCCCACGAAGCACAATTTTTTGGCACCAAGTGGATATTTCGCAACAAGCAAGATGAAGATGGTATTGTGGTAAGAAATAAGGCTAGGCTGGTAGCACAAGGGTACACCCAAATTGAAGGCATTGATTTTTGTGAAACCTATGCTCCAGTTGCCCGTCTCGAATCTATTCGTGTTATGCTTGCTTTTGCTAACCACAAAAATATATTGTTATATCAAATGGATGTCAAAAGTGCTTTTCTTAATGGTGAGATAGAAGAAGAAGTGTATGTTATGCAGCCACCAGGTTTTGAAGACTCGAAGAATCCTGATATGGTGTATAGGCTTCACAAAGCTTTGTATGGACTGAAGCAAGCACCTCGTGCTTGGTATGAAACATTGAAGGATTTCCTCCTGAAGAAAGGCTTCAAACCTGGAACCACTGACCCCACTCTTTTCACTCGATCATATAACAATGATCTATTTGTGTGTCAGATATATGTAGATGGTATTATTTTTGGCTGCACTAACACTGAAATCAGCGAAGAATTTGCAAGGATGATATCGAAGAAATACGATATATCCATGATGGGTGAATTGAAGTTTTTCCTTGAGCTTCAGATTCCCCAACAGAAGAATGGCACCTTTATTTCACAAGAAAAATATTTGAAGGATTGCCTGAAGAAATTTGATCTCACTGAATGCAAGACCATCAGAACTCCTATGCCAACCAATGGTTTTCTTGATGCTGATGAAAAAGGGAAACCCTTCGATCAGAAGAAATATCGTTCTATGATAGTTTCACTCTTATACTTATGTGCATCTAGACCTGATATTATGCTATCAGTTTGTATTTTTGCTCGTTTTCAGGCCAATCCGAAGGAATCACATCATGCTGCAGTAAAGCGAATTCTTCGATATCTAGCACATACTCCTTCATTGGGACTTTGGTGTCCCAAAGGAACTCAATTTGATTTAATTGGATATTCTGATTCAGACTGGGCTGGTGATAGAGTTGACAGGAAATCTACCTCAGGCACTTGTCATTTTCTTGGTAGATCTCTTGTGTGTTGGGATTCAAAGAAACAAAACTGTGTCTCAATATCTACTGCCGAAGCCGAATACATTGCTGCTGGCTCATGCTGCACTCAGATACTTTGGCTTAAGTAGACGCTGAAAGATTACGGTATTTATGTGAAGAAAATCCCTTTGCTTTGTGATAATGAGAGTGCTATCAAAATTGCACACAATCCTGTGCAACACTCTCGAACGAAGCACATCGATATTCGTCATCATTTTCTTCGAGATCATGTTCAGCGCGAAGACATTGAGATCAGCCATGTTAGAACTGAAGATCAATTGGCAGATATATTCACGAAGCCATTGGACGAGAAAAGGTTCTGTGCATTGAGATCTGAGCTGAACATCCTAGACTCACACAATGTTCAGTAAGATCGAAACTTTTTCCTTGTACATATTCACCTTCGTTGTGTGGTTGTTTAGTTTCGCTTAAGTTTTCCTTCGTCCAAGTTTATGTGTTTAGCTTCGTTTGCCGTTTTCTTTCAGTTTTATATTGTTTTTATTCGTTTCGTTTGTCCCCTGTACTTATCACTTTTAGCTTCGATGTTGTTTTTCTTCGAAGTGATAAGTTTCGGACCCTATCCCCTCCATTCTGATTCGCTCCCAATCCATTCTATCTTGAATGGCTAAGCACATTTGAAACCGAAAGCATATTGCTTCGAATGTCATTGAAGGTCCGAATCAAATGCTTCCAACTTTATCGAAGTTTTTGCTCTCGGTCAAGACTTATTCTTCGGTCGTTGAGTCCCCGTCTTTCTCGGGTCGTTGAGATTCTCTCGTGAACCGCCACTTCATCTAGGCCGTTGAATCGGAAGAGACACTCGCTAGCAGCCGTTAGATACGATCTGGCAACCGTTTCAGATCGGGCCTATATAAGGCACATCCACCAGCGAACCGTTCCCCCACGATTCATTCTCTCCCGATTTCCCCGTCTTCCACCTCGAGCACGCCGCAGAGCTCTCGTCTCCGACGTCGACCGCGCCGCTTCACTGCCGGACAGTCGCCGCCATGGACGTTCCCCGCCGACGAAGAGCACTTCTCCGCACTCCGTCGCCGTAGCCGCTCCGCGTCACCAAGCTAGGGTACGCTGAGCTCTTCGATCCAACTTCCCTCCGTGTTCTTATCCTGTGCAGTTGGATCTAAGTTCTAGGGTTTTGATTTCTGTTTATAGAGTTGTTCTGATCCTTGTTGATCCTTGCTCTTTGGGAAAACTGTTTGTAGCATCAAAGTAATCCCATCTACTCAGGTCAGTATTGAGATTAGATCTATTTTGAGTTTGTACTGAGTTAGGTCTTGTTATTGAACTAGTTCTAGCCCAATACAATGACAGATGTGCATCTAATCTTAATTTGCTCTGGGTTCTTGTCAAAATTTGGTTTTGGTCGAAACTTTTGTCTGTGCTTATTCATTCCCCTTCCTATTCCCTCTTTTCTATCCTTCTGTTCACAGGATGTCTGACGAAGAGGAAGCCATTGGGAATGAGTCACCTATTGTCGAAGGGCTTTAGAATTATCCTGAGCCCCCGAAGCAGAAAGGCAAAGGTGGCAAGACGAAAGAATTAAATAATGCACGTGGTATTCCCGAAGCCATTCGCATCAAGATGGGCTATGACACACCTCCTGAAGAAACTGACCACGATAGAAAGATTCGTCTCCAAAAGATTCGACGCTACTGGGCTGTAAGGTGGTACAAGTACAAGACCATTCTGAACTGGAAATGGGCAATGCAGTTTTCCTTCAGTCCTCCATATCGATACACACTCTTTGTGCCCAATACAACGCAGCCAATCGAAGAAAATACTACCCGAAGGCTCCTGCTGTTCCTCACCCGAATACTCTCAAGACACCAGATGATTACCCTGAAGAACAAAAGAGACTTGCTATTTTAGCTAAAAAGAAGAGAATCAGAGAAGAGAAGAAGGCCAAACCATTAGCTGCTGAAGGCCATGCTGAAGTTGGTGCTTCGAAGCCTAAGAAGCGAAGGCTTAGAAAATTGAGTGCTTCACCCCCTCCTGCTGTATCTGAAGAAGAGAGTGATCATGAAGCTGATCATGAAGCCGATGATGAAGCTGATGCTGCTGCACAGCTTGAAGACTCTCTCGGTGAAGATCCTGCTGAAGATGCAGATGATGAGTCTGAGCACTCCCCTGTTCCCCCTAGTCCAAAGAGACAAAAGCCTCGGAAACCTTTGAAGAAGAAGGCTGGAGAGAAACCGCCTGCTTCCAAAGGCGTAAGGATTCAAGATCCCACTGATCCCCCAGCTCCTGGGCCAAGGATTGATATGACCAACTTGGTGGTTGAGGCTCCATTGGCTTCAAAGCCCCCTCGCCGCCTAGTTCCTACTGAACAGAGAACGAAGGAGAGGCATGACCCGAAGGCAAAGCCTGCTGGTCAGCCCGAAGCTAAAGCTCCAGAGCAAGCCAAAGCTTCAAAGCTGAAATCCTCAGTTGCCAAGTCTGGCCAATCTTATGCCCAGGTAGGCACCAAGAAACTATCTGAAGCTGAAATGCGCAAGAGAGACCGTGCTGAATCTGAACGACTTCATTCTGAAGCACAAGCCCAAGCTAAGGCTGATAAAGAAGCTAAATCAAAGGAAAAGGCTGATAGAGATGTTGCTTCGCTAGAGAAGCAAAGGAAAGATCTTGCTGAAGCAAATCAGAAAGTTGAAGCGAAGCGCAAGCTCGCTGAAGTGAAAGCTCAAGAGGCTAAGGCTGCTGCCGAAGCCGAGCAGCTCAGTGAAGCCGAAGCCAAGCGCCAGGCTCAACTTAATATCATTCGAACAAAGCAAGCAGAGAAGGCTGCTAGAGCTGTTCAGAAGGAAGCTGCTGTAGACATGGCTCCAAAAGATATCTTGTAACATCCCAAAATTCTCCGAATTTTGGAATGTTAATAAAATTAAATAGATTAATGATTGTTTGCTTGATGTGTTTGATTTTCTCTGGGATTTAAATTTTTTTGGAGTTTATTGAATATGAAAAAGAGAGGGAATAAAATGACTTTCCCTAACATTCATAATTGGTGTTTTGGAATATATTATTTAAAACAAAACGAAACGATGAAACCACCGATGGTTGTTCGCACCCCGATTGGCCAATGCCGAACCACCATGATAGTGCCAAACACCACCATTGAAATCGAAGGAGTTAAATTCTTTGCGTCACCCATCCTCCTGAAGTCTTCCACCATAGACCTCATTCTGGGAATGGATTGGTTAAAATTTCACGATGCCGCACTGTATTGTGGCACCAAGTCTGTCCAGCTTTTTCACCCCTCCGGTGGGATTGTTAACCACACCGCCCGAGTTACCCGTAATGCTGAAACACAGATCTTTATGATGAATGCTTTGAATGTCTCACCTCTGAAAGGCATCGAGAACGTTCCGGTCGTTCGCGATTTTCCCGACGTCTTCCCAGAAGAACTGCCGGGAATACCCCCGATCAGAGAAGTTGAATTCGTCATCGACTTGAAGCCAGGCACTGTTCCTATTGCCAAGCGTCCTTACAAGATGCTGCCACATGAACTCCTTGAACTTAAGGAGGAAATCGACAAGGCACTTCAGAAAGGATTCATTCGCCCCAGTTCCTCAGCTTGGGGAGCACCTTCGCTCTTTGTCAAGAAGAGCGATGGGACAAACCGATTGGTCCAAGATTATCGGCCCATTAACCAAGCCACCATCCAGAACAAATACCCACTTCCCCGGATCAACGATCTGTATGATCAACTTGCCGGATCCAAGGTGTTTTCTAAACTCGACTTGAGGTTGGGTTATCACCAAATCCGAGTCCATGATGAGGACATTCCGAAGACTGCCTTCATCACTCGCTATGGTTCATACGAGTACACCGTCATGTCCTTTGGCTTAACCAATGCTCCATCCACCTTCTCCAGATTGATGAATTATATTTTCATGGAGTACCTCGACCAGTTCGTCGTGGTTTATCTGGACGATATATTGATATATTCCAAGAATGAAGAAGAACATGCTGAGCATCTTCGTCTTATACTAGAGAAGCTTCGAGAACACAAACTCTACGCTAAGTATTCTAAGTGTGAATTCTGGCTTCCCGAAGTAACCTACCTCGGACATGTGATTTCCAAGGATGGCATTGCCGTCACCCCAGAACGTATCCAGGCTATTCTGGACTGGACTCCTCCCAAGACCGTCAAGCAAGTCCGCAGTTTCCTCGGGCTCGCTAGCTATTGCCGCCGTTTCGTCGAGAATTTTTCCAAGATTGCCAGGCCTCTGACTAATCTGCTTCACAAAGGCGTCAAGTTTGAGTGGACAGATAAATGTCAAGAAAGTTTTCAAGCACTCAAGGACAAGCTAACTTCTCCCCCGGTGCTCGCTCCCCCTGATACTCAGAAGGACTTCGTGATATATTGCGACGCGTCTCGTCAAGGATTAGGCTGTGTCCTATTGCAAGAGCGCAAAGTGATTGCTTATGGCTCTCGTCAGTTGCGTGCTCACGAAGACAAATATCCAACACACGATCTCGAATTGGCAGCAGTAATTTATGCATTGAAGCTATGGCGACATTACCTCGTTGGTAACCGTTGCGAGATCTACACCGACCACCAAAGCCTGAAATACTTGTTTACTCAGCCCGACCTGAATCTCCGCCAACAACGATGGCTCGAGACAATAGCCGATTTCAACATGGATATTCATTACACCCCTGGCAAGGCTAATGTGATGGCCGATGCTTTGAGCCGTAAAGCTTACTGTAGTGAACTTGAAGGTCAAGTAGAACAACCACTTCTGTATGAAGAGTTTCAAAAGTTGAACCTCGAGATTGTTCCTCAAGGTTATGCAAATAACCTGGTTATCGAACCGGATCTCGTCAGATCCGTCAAGGGTATACAGTTTTATGATGATTTTGTACACAAGATTAAGCGCGATATCTCTAATGGGAGACCCTCACCCTTCACCGTTGATAGCAAAGGTGCGGCGTACTACCAGAACCGTTTAGTGGTTACTCACAGCAAGGGCAGTCATGAGAACCTGGATATGACCCCGAAGGTCATGAGAGAGGCCCACGATACCCCGTTGTCCATTCATCCTGGAAGCACCAAGATGTACCAAGACATTCGTCAGCAATTCTGGTGGCCTAACATGAAGCAAGACATTGCCCGATATGTTTCTGAATGTGACGTTTGCCGTCGCGTCAAGGCAGAACATCAAAGACCTGCTGGAACTCTACAACCACTCTCTATTCCTGAATGGAAGTGGGACAAGATCGAGATGGACTTCGTCACCGGTTTTCCCCGATCACAGAAGGGTCATGATGCCATCTTTGTCGTCATCGACCGATTCTCCAAGGTTGCCCACTTTCTGCCAGTCAAGGAGACGATCTCTGCTAGTCAGTTAGCAGACTTGTATGTTTCCAGAATTGTGTCCCTCCATGGTATTCCACTGGAGATCAGTTCGGACCGTGGCAGCATCTTCACCTCAAGATTTTGGGATAGTTTCCAAGAAGCTATGGGAACTCATCTAAATTTCAGCACTGCTTATCACCCCCAGTCGCAAGGACAGGTCGAACGAGTCAACCAAGTGCTTGAAGATATGCTCCGAGCTTGTGTCATCTCATTCGGTAAGAAATGGGAGGAATCTCTTCCATTTGCTGAATTCTCGTACAACAATAGCTACCAAGCCAGTCTGAAGATGGCACCCTTTGAAGTCCTCTATGGACGTAAGTGTCGAACCCCTCTGAATTGGTCAGAAACTGGAGAACGAACTCTCATTGGTCCGGACGTTATTCAGCATGCCGAGGATCAGGTTCGCGTTATCCGTGAACACCTGAAAGCTGCTCAGTCCCGTCAGAAGAGCAACTATGATCGCAAGCACAAGGAAATGGTCTATCAACCTGGTGAATATGCTTACCTCCGTGTCACTCCCATGAGGGGCACTCATCGCTTCGGTATCAAGGGCAAGTTGGCTCCTCGCTACATTGGCCCGTTCCGTATCCTTTCCAGGAGTGGTACCGTGGCATACCGGTTGGAATTGCCGCCGAACCTCTCCCAAGTCCATGATGTCTTCCATGTGTCGCAACTCCGTCGTTGCTTCAAGGATCCTATCCGCGAAGTGGAACATGATATGATCGAGCTCCAACAAGACTTAACTTATCGAGAACACCCGAGCCGCATTCTCGATCAGTCTGAGCGTCGAACCCGCAACAAGACCGTCAAGTTCCTCAAGGTCCAGTGGTCGAATCATTCTGAAGATGAAGCCACTTGGGAACGCGAAGATCGCCTTCGCGATGAATACCCCGATCTTTTCCTCGCTACCACTTAAATTATCGGGACGAGAATTCTTGTAGTGGGGGAGATTTGTAACACCCTCAGTTGCTGTAACAGTAATCATCATCACTGTTGATCATCACTGTTGGATTATCACCGTTTGATCTTCCTTGTACTTGATAAAACTTTGTGATGCTAATGATCAACCTTGCTGTGGTTGATCAACACCCCTTGCACCATGTACTTGAGCCCTTGGGATCAAAACCCAAAGCCAAATGCACCTTCCTCATCAAACAAACCAAACCCTAGTTGAAACTACTTTGAATGAAAAATAAAACAAAAGTGCTCAAAAAAAAAGTTGTTCCAAAAATCATGGAACTATTTTTGTAAATTGCCTAAAAACATTATAATCATGTTGGACCAACTTTGGTAATTTTTAGAGTTGCAGAAAATTCCAAACAATTCAAACAGTAGGTTATAACCCTTGCTTTGGGCATTTAATAATTAAAAGAAATATCTAATGATTTTATTTTGCAGCAAAATATTTTGTCACACCTCAGTAATATGTAACACTAATTTACAAACACCAAAAACATTTTGCAAAAATAGGGAGGCAGTTATTTTTGTTGCAACAAAGATCTACAGAATACAAAACGAAAAGAAAATGGGAAAACGCTAATTGTCGCCTGGGGCGAGGCCCACCTCAGCCCAGCCCACCTCACCTTGTCTTCTTCCTCCAACCACCCCCCCCCACCTGCCCCGTACGGCAGCCCGCCGTGGCCACGTCGCTGCCAGCCCGGCCCCGCCCTCCACCTGCTCCCTTCCGCCGCGGACGCGATAAGGGCAACGCCCCCTCCCTCCTGGACACGCCCACCATCTTTTCCCCTCCCCCTGCAGCTCGCCATCATCGGGGAAAGAATCATCCGAGCGCAGCCTCGCCGCCGTGGTGAACCGCCGCGGCCAACAGCCTCCCCGAGCCCCGAAGACCTGTCCAGCGTGTTCCTCGTCGTCGTCCTCGTCTCCGAGCGCACGGAATCGAGGCGGAAGCCTCCACCCCAAGCACACGGTCACCTTCCCCAACTCCGGCCGCCGCGACGTCGCAGAGGAAATCCGGCGCCACCACGACGCCCCCGAGCCCGCTCTCTGCACCGTCGCGCTCCTGGTGAGCTAGTGCTCCCTCCCCAAATCCCCGTGAACGCCCGCGTAGCCCATAGACGCCGCCCCCCTTTTACTCATTCCGGCCGCCGCGCGCACTCGTCGCCGGCGAGGCCACGGTGACCGATTGGTCCCGGAGGTGTCACCGTCGTGATCCCCACGCGCTGTGGTTCCCGTTGGGGCTCTTTGCGCGCGCCTAAGGCCCCTGTAGCGTCGACACCGTCAAGGTCCGTGGTGCAGCCGCCGCCTTCGTCGTCGCCGACGTCACTCCGGCGCGTCTCCGACGCAACCACCACCATCAGTGCACTCGCCGTCGTCTTCTGCTTCAAACGCATCAAGCCGCGCACCCTCCCGTGCCCTGGGGCGAGCTCCCCGTCGACCTCGCCGGCGGCGGGCTCCGGTGAACCCTCCAGTGAGGATGACAGGCGGGCCCCCCGTGTCAGCCAGCTTAATTAGGGGTTAATCAAACCCCTGGGCCACTGACAACGGGCCCCACTCACTAACCACCACGGCTAATCTCTTATTAGCTTAACAGAAAAATTAAAACCCCCTTGGGTCACTTACTAGTGGGCCCATGTAATTAGGTTAGCCTCTGGATTAATTAGACTGATTAAATATGCCCCTGTGTCACTTACATTGGGGTCCCACCTGTCAGTTTATTATTTAAAAGAATTAATAAGAATTTCCAGTGACTTACATGTGGGTCCAGAGGCATTTTCTAATTTAATTAAATGTTTTATAAATAACAGAGGCTGACATGTGGGTCCTACATGTCAGCATTGTTCTGGATAATGTTATGGATAATGTTTTGGATAATGTTTAATAAATAATAAAAGAAATCCAGGAAATCATTTAAAATTGATTTATACTTTGAAATTCAATAACTTTTAAACCGTAACTCGGATTCAAAAACTTTATACATGAAAGTTGATCAGAAAAATATAACGAATACAAATACGCTATCCGTATGTCTACCACACCCCTCTAACACAACGAACATCGAACATGCCCCCTTCGGGCCGTCTGTCCGATAAATTGTCCGGTACTGTTAGAGTGCCCGGATGAATTTATTCCGAACACGAATGTTTCTCGGAATAGATCAAATAGCACGGATACACACCCCTCATGTTGTTTCGGTAACCACGACACCTCCGGCTTGATCCTTCCCCCCTCCGGACACCCTGTCCGGTAATCACCCGGAGCCGGTAGTTCATCCTCAGATGAATTTCCGTTCCGGGCATGTGCATTGCACTGCGTTAGAATACCGTTAACATTTCATATGTCATGACATGCATCTGTTTGTATATGCTTGTTGTGTATTTACTGTTTTTCTTCCCCCCCCCTAATCATCGGTAGACCCCATTGCTGCCGTCGACTACACCGCTGCTGAGTACGACTACGTCGTCGACGACCCTACTACTACCGTCGAGCTTGCAGGCAAGCAGAGCCATTCTCTTCCCCAGATATCGCCTATCTTTCCGTACATTTCTTGCACTAGGCATTGATACTGCTGCTGCTACGTTACAATCCTATTCAACTGCATAGCCTGATTTTTGTCGCCCCTTGATGTGCCTTCCTTTATCCTATGCTGCCTATTATTATTATTATGCATTATTTCAGCAGTGAGCCCTGCGCAATGTTGGCTAGGATTAGATAGAGGGCCGTGATCACTCAGGGGAGTGAACGCGGATACAAATATTATAACTGCACAGGTACGGTACAATGCAGACACCGTCTAAGGCCCCTATCTGGGTTATGCCTAGTCACCTCAAGTGTGAGCTATCAAGGAGTAATCCTTGTACTCCACTCGAGGCTGACTTTGTCTTACCGCAATAGGGTCCTGAATGGCGATTGTCCTTCAGGTGAGAAGTCGGGCGACCCAACGGTGCCCGCGAGAGGTATTGCGACGGGACGACAGGGAGGGCACGACCAGTGTACCGGTGTGCTTGGCCCCTGATCGTTGGCCGCGAGAGTTACCAACCCCCGAAAGTCGAGCTCCTCCCAGAGCACACGCGAGACAAGGTAAGGAGACGGTTCACCTTGTTGTTAACCGCAGTGACTTCGTGGGACGACAGGGCAGGCACCGATGTACTGGTGGTCCCGGCTGCTGTCGTTGTCCGCGGGTCCGTTAAGTCGAGGCAACGATAACGGTTGTCACGCAGGTTAATTAAAATGCTAAATGGTTCAGTGAATGTCTTGAGTTGGCTATATGCCATGTACGCACTACCTACCCGTGGGAATTACGAGTTTATGGGCTCCTCTGCTTCGTAGTGTCGTCCGAGGACTCTTCAGACGTCAGCAGTACCGCGGCCTGCGCCGGGAAGTGGTGTTGTCTTATTTGCCGTGGCAGTGTGATTTGTATTTGCTTTGATTTAACTTCACCGGCCAGCCTCGCACCGTGCAGGAGTACGTCGGGGTTAGGGTCCAAAGCCCCGCGTACATAGGATATAGTCCGATGGATGACCTCTCTCTTGAGTTTGAAAGATGGGCTATGAAGTGTCGGATAGCCTCGGTGGAGCGTTCCCTAACAAGGTTCCCGCCACCCTGGAGATCCGTGCGTGTAGCGTAACACAAGTGCACCCCTGCAGGGAAGATTAATCTATTCGAATAGCCGTGTCCACGGTAACAGGACGCTTTATGCTGAAGCTGGATCTTACCACTAGAAACTATTATTAAACTGTATGGTTCCGGGTTCTCTTCCTCGCGGGGATGTCGAGGAGGTGAACTCGGAGGCATTGTTAATTATTACAACTTATTATTATACAATGCTGCAGCAACTTCTGCTGCATTGTTACTTTATGCTTTATATAAACTGTTGGCTGATTCTTACCTCATGCTGCAAGACATCGTCGGAAGATGCTAGTCTTCGATAGGCCTAGCTTCTTACCCTTGCTCTGAATTTCTGTCGTTCAGTCCACTATATACAACCTCTTCATTCCGTTGATACAATGCATAATGCTTAGTACCGGACGTAAGACTCGCGGGTATACTAGATACTCACCTGCTTTATTTCCTTTACTGTTTTGCCTGATCGGCCACTGCAGCCGACGTTGGAGCTCAGGAGCAGGAGTACCCCGGAGGCGCCTACTACGACGTCGAGTTCCCCGTTAACCAGGAGTAGTTCTGTGGATCCCAGGCAGGAGGCCTCGCCTTTTCGATCTGTATCTCTGATGTGATTTGTGCTAGCCTTCTTAAGGCAAAACTTGACTAACTATGTCTGTACTCAGATATTATGGCTTGTATGACTTATATATTCGGGTCCGCGTGACCCCCCCTATTGTAATATAGTTGTTTGTACTTTTGTGTTTAGTGTTGTGCTGTGATATTATCACCGTGGCACTCTAATCTCAGTCGTGTACCCTGTGTGTATGATTACTGTACACGGTCTGATTTTGGGGCGTCACACCTATATATATATATATATATATATTCAGAAAACTATTTTAATTCTTTTCCCTTTTCTCCCAAAAAAAACCCTAACAGCGGGACCCGCGGGACCCGCCGCGCCGCCGCCTGCCCGTCACCGGAGACGCGCCGGCCACTCCGCCGCGGCCACGCCGCCGCCGTCGCCCCGCCGCCGAGCCGCGCCTCGCCCCGCCCTGTGCGCCGCCTCCGCCCGAGCCCGCGGCCAAGCTCGCCAGCCGTGCCGCGCGCCGGCCGCTGCCCACGCCGTCGCCTCCCGTGTCGGCTGCCTCCTCCCGTGCCGCGTCACCGCCTCCACTGCCCGAGCCGCCGCCCCTCCACCTCGAGCTCACCGGAAAATCCGGACCTCGCCGGAGATCGAAGTCAACTCCGGCCAGATCTGGGCCAGGGACCCGATCGCGTTTTCGGGAAGAATTTTAATTGCGGATCAGTCCTTTTCGCAGAAAACCCCCCGGCACCATACCCGCAATATCCTCTACACCGTAAGTCGGATCGAGGTGAAACTTTTTCCTACGCACTCGTGTTGTTCTGTACTTTAGCGTGGAATAATTTTTTGCACACTTTGCACACTTTTGAATTTGAAGTTATTTCAAATTCAAATTCAAATTCCGGTGGCCGTATCTTTTATACCGTAGATCCAAATCGAGTGATTCTTTTTGCTTTGGATCACTCGTGTCATGCACTTTCTGTTCATATCATGTGTCCACAAAAATTCACAAGTTTCTTTATCTGTTTAAATTCAAATTCAATTCAATTTTGCACTCGCTATGACCTGTGTTGTAGTATTTTGTTTCACGTGATTCTCTTTGCATATTGGATCATAGGAGACGTCATATCAGCAATATCCACACACCATTCATATTGCTATGATCTTTACCTTGAATTCATAACGCCTTGATCATAATCTTGTATCGACAATTTTTTGCCCGTTGACTCTCTCGAGTTCACGTTCCACCGACCACCTTCGAGCACATCGACACTTGTACCGTGTCAAGCCGCTTGTTTTGTTGCTAAAACCTTTGTGTTTGTTTTGTTGATCTTTTGTTTGTCCTTGTGATGTGATTGCTTATTTGAGTTCCTTTGGTGCGATAGATTCTCGGAGTGTGACGAATAGAGTTGACTGGACCGTGAGAGCGAAGAACTTCATCGAATGTAAAAGGCAAGTTACACTTTGACCATACCACAACCTATATTTTATATTATGAATGTAGCAAATTATCACTCTATGCATGTGTAGGACTATATATTAGTTATGATTTAAACCTAGTAGGATAGCCATATGTTCTGATCCTGTATTTCATTGTCGACCTAGGATCGTGGTTGTTATATACTGCTATTCTTTGTAGACAGTGATTGGGTTGAGTATTTCATTGAGCTATGTGAGGATTAATGACTTGACTAGCAAACTTAATTAGAAATCATCTATGTACGGGCAGGGAATGCATCCTGGTGCTCATGCCTTGGATAAGGAGGGACCAGGGCTAAATGCTTCCCGAATGGTTGTTTTGGTGGTGAACCGGGTGCGTCATGGCGAGTACCCTCTCATGCAGTGGGCGCCGTCCAGGCTCAAAAAGATCGGACAGACAGTGTGACTAGTAGCTTCCATGTACAACCACTGGCTATATGGGCTCTGGCTTAGATGAGTAAGTTGTGGGGAACCTGGCCCTGGTAGCTAGCTGATGTAGATATGGTAGGTGTACCGTCTACCAAAGGGTGGAGGCAAACTCTTCTGAAAGACTATGTCTCAATCTTCGGGTTGAGTCCAGTGGGGAAAGTGTACAAACCTCTACAGAATGTAAAAATTGATCATGATTAGCCGTGTCCACGGTTACGGACAACTTTGAGCAACTGGGCATTATTTTTGTTGGATGGTCTTGACAGATATTTCACCTTAATAAGAATTTGAGTGGGAACTTTTAATAAAGGGATGGTTCGAATTGGTGTAGCCTGATTCAACCATGCTTAGGACTAGCAAGATAAATTAAAATTTGATTAGTTGTAGTATGTGAGGGAAAAACTGGCTTTCTGAAAAACTAAACTATAAACCTTTCCTTTGACTTACCTTGCATGTAGCGATAGGTCTGTTATAGCCTTTTTCGTGTGACTTGACGTACAAATCAGATGTACTGACCCGTTGTCGGGCAGTAAACTTCGGTGTTGCAGGATTGTATACGATGAGTAAGTGATGCGATGTAGGGTTACGATGTCTATACTCAACTATGCCGGTGGAGTTGATGGACGCCACGAAGCTCTTTATTGTTTTTCCGCTGTATTCTATTTGTAAGCTAGCCTTGAGCTATGCAGGTATGCTTTATTGTAATACTAGATCTTCGACGTAATATATATGACATGTGGTTTATTCTTGATATTACATCATGTACTGTGTGTGCTAGCTATTGATCCAGGGACTAGCACAGAATGCACAAAGACTCCGGTTTGTGATGAATCGGGTCGTTACAGATGGTATCAGAGCCCATGTTGACTGTAGGTCGTGACCCTAGAAAATGGATAGGAAAAGCCATAGGAACAAAAATATTTTATCACTCTTTGATTATTTACTCTCTCCACTAGTATCTCTCATCTATTATTCATCTTCTAAAACTTCTTATCTTCTTTTACTGTAAATACCCCTCTGAGTTGTTTACCCCGGAAGACAAGACATTTGAGAGGAGCATCATCAATCTCGTGGATCAATTCAAGTTATGATCACAAGAACCAGAAGAATACCCTATGAGGATCAATAAGTTTGACACTACGAGAGGAATCTTTAAGATCAGCTTAGCTGAGAAGGATGAAACTTAGAATCAGACCACCACCTTTTAGGTGAAGTTAGATGAACGAATTTCGCGTAGTATGATGAGATCGTATGTCTTGCACATATGACCTTACTCTAGGTGTTGTTTGTGTGTTTTGAATTTTGTGACTGTATTGCTTGTTGTTATGTGTTACTGTCGAACGTAGGTGTTTTTGCCGCTTTCTTGTTGAGTGCATATGTTTGGTGTTATCTTTAGTTGTTGTCTTGTCGGTTTTATAGTTTTGCCCTAACCCTTGTCATATGTGCTTAATAGATGGAGTATGAAGTAGGACTCGCCTTTTCCGGGACGATGTCGAGACTGAAGGTGGAGAAATGGATTCGTAATATGGAGGAGCACATGAAGATAAACAAGGTTGGAAGTAAGGACATGATCCCCTATGCTGTTAAGTACTTGGTAGAAGAGGCTGCTACTTGGTGGAGAATGCATCAAGCGATTGACGAATCACAAAGGAAGATTACTTGGAAGGAATTTACAAAGATTTCGTTTGGATCCCGCCTCGTCACCCCGATGCAAAGGACGGTAACCCTTAAGAGGATCCGTGCCTTTACAATTTGCGGAGAAACATGACACTCCTATGAAGGACACCAAGATGGATGTCCCTATTGTGAAGAAATTCACTCGGGTGAAGAATGCCCCACTGCACAAGTCACATGTTTTACGTGTGAAGGAACTTATCATTACCCCGCTCAGTGTCAATTTTGCATCGTGACACAACAAGTGGTTCAACATCAAAAGGAAGGAATGAAGAAAGCTATCCAAGAATTGAAGGAAGCACCCGTGAAGAAGAAAAAGAAGGACATTAGCCACATTCAGTGTTTCCGGTGCAGGAATATGGGACATTACGCCAACATGTGTCCAGAATTAAAGGAAGCACTCATGAGGAAGAAGATAAAGGACCGTAGCCAAATTGAGTGCTATCGGTGCAGGAACATGGGACACTACAGCAATATGTGTTCAGATTTGAAGGGGAAGGAGAAGTTGTGAACGTGGAAGCAAGGATGCTGACTCGAAGAAGCTTATGTTTGGCAATTGGAGGACGTACGTAGGTGTGCACTAAGTGTACGTTGTTACCTTTTCATTGTTAGCTGGAGTTTTGGATCGATGCATGTTTGCTATGGATTGATTAGATGTGTTATGTCATGATTTGCTTTGTTAAGTTTTGTCTTGTACCTTGTGGCCCTGATATGCCTTTGATTGATGTTGTGTGTTGTGCTTGTGTTTCTTCTATGCGAGTAGAATAAGTTTACGTTTCATTAGACCCTCATCTATTTAGTATGCTTCAAGACTAAAGAAGACACAACCACAAGAAGAATAAATTGGCAAGTGATTCAATGATACGAAGATTTCTTCAACAACGCGAACCTGATGCTACCGTCATTGAAGACCGGAAGACTTGAAGACCTGGAAGATTCAAGTTTCTACCGTTGGACCATTTCCATGAGCTGTCATCTCTTGTGTTTTACTGACAGCTACACATCAAAAAAAATTATTTACAAAACTAGAGTGATGTTTGTATGGGTATCTCTCTCTATCTCTCTCTCTCTACCTCGCTATCTACATTCTATTTCCCCTCATCCTCACCCCTAAATTTAAGGAGTTACTACAATGGATGCTAATGTCAAGATTGGAATAAAGATGATGCAACCAATGCCAAGTTCAAAGTTAAACCCCATGTGTCAGGATCTTACAACAAGCAAGCACAATCTTGCTGAAGGGAGAACTCTGGAGGAAGTTGTAGTCCACCAGTACACGTTTTATATCAGTTTGCGCAAACCTGAGTGTTGAGGAAACGATAGATCTTTTGCTTGGCTTGTAGAACCATGGACTTATCTGAACCCAGTTCAAGATCAAGAGGACTTTCTGTAATGCTTGTGAGGATAACCGAGTGTTAGATTGCGAGATTCGCTAAGCCATATACAAGGTAATGATTTGGGTGCGGAATGGATTGGCCCCCATGACGATTACCCTTATTATTCGCTCTTGCTAAGCGGGATAGTAAATCTTGAGTGACTTACCTATGTTTGAGAGACGACGATGTTAAGCCTGAACCATAGAATGGTACGATGTATGACCCCTGCAGGAGATTACCGGTTGTGTTATACGGTGAGTATGGACCAAGACCGTTTTCTGCAGATATCCCGTAGAAGTATGCTTGATGACCACCATGAGGAAATCGATAGTTGCTTAGTATTGGCGTCTGACTTGTCAGCCATGAAGGTTCAGTATACGGAAGACTCCTCTGTTGCTAAGGATTCAAGGTCTGATAGGAGGAGGTGAATCTCTTCGAAGGAGGTTATCGATGGAGTAAGATTTTGAAGACCACGTCGCACTCCTTTTAAGGGTGGTAGCACCCTAGATCATCGTAAGAACGATGGACTGTCATGAAGGCCCGAACCCTAACATTTCTTTCTAGCCTTCTCGAATCTCGAGGACGAGATTCCTTTTAAGGGTGGTAGTGTGTAACATCCCAAAATTCTCCGAATTTTGGAATGTTAATAAAATTAAAAAGATTAATGATTGTTTGCTTGATGTGTTTGATTTTCTCTGGGATTTAAAACTTTTTGGAGTTTATTGAATATGAAAAGGAGAGGGAATAAAATGACTTTCCCTAACATTCATAATTGGTGTTTTGGAATTTATTATTTAAAACAAAACCAACAAAACGAAATGAGAGAAGGTAATATGACTCCTTCAACATATTAAAAGGTTGGGAGATGTTTTAAATCAATATTGGAATTCTTCGGAATATTCAAAAAAAATTCAACTCAAGGAAATTCATTTGACAGGATATAAAATGACTTATCCCCTTTTTAATAAAGTTGGGAAATATTTAGAATATTACTTTAAAGTTTTTAAAATTTATCTTGAGTATTATAAATAACTCTAAAATTATTTTATAATGCTAAGAGAGTATATATTTCATTAAAATGATTTATTAAATATATAAAAGAGTTGAAAAAGTTTTCCAATGGGATATTTTTATTTTACCAAATTATTTATTGGTGTGACAATTTTAAAATTTCTATTTTATTATTTAGAAATGTTTTGTCAATGCTTTTGACCGAATAAAAATATGTTTAATAATTTATTGGACTTTATTTGATTTATGAAAAGTATTTTATATTTAAATAAAGCACTTAGAAAATGTTTTTTTATTTTTATTTTACTTTTTGGAAAAATCTTTCATTAATTAATTTTTTTTGTATTATTTGATGAATTTATAAATTTGTTTCATATTTGTCTGATGAGTATTTATTTTTCTACAATTGTTTGAAGTTTTGGTTTTTAAAGAAAAAGGAAAAAATCCGTAGCCCGGCCCAGTAGCCTTTTTCCGCCCCGAGCGCAATACAGCCCAATTCGGACCGTATTTCGTTTTTTGTTTCTTTTCCCCTCTGCCTATATATATATATTCAGAAAACGATTTTAATTATTTTCTATTTTCTCCCAAAAAAATCCCTAACCGCGGGACCCGCGGGCCGCCGCCCGCCCGTCGCCGGAGACGCGTCGGCCACTCCGCCGCGGCCACGCCGCCGCCTGCGCCGGTCGCCGTCGTCGCCTCGCCCCGCCCTGTGCGCCGCCTCCGCCCTAGCCCGCGGCCGAGCTCGCCGGCCGTGCCGCGCGCCACCAACGCCCATGCCGCGCGCCGGCTGCCTCCTCCCGTGCCGCGTCGCCGCCTCCACTGCTCGAGCCGCCGCCCCTCCACCTCGAGCTCACCGGAAAAGCCGGACCTCGCCGGAGATCGAAGTCAACTCCGGCCAGATCTGGGCCAGGGACCCGATCGCGTTTTCGGGAAGAATTTTAATTGCGGATCCGTCCTTTTGGCAAAAAAAACCCCGGCACCGTACCCGCAATATCTTATACACCGTAAGTCAGATCGAGGTGAAAAATTTTCCTACGCACTCGTGTTGTTCTGTACTTTAGCGTGGAATAATTTTTTGCACACTTTTGAATTTAAAGTTATTTCAAATTCAAATTCAAATTTCGGTGGCCGTATTTTTTATATTGTAGATCCAAATCGAGTGATTCTTTTTGCGTTGGATCACTCGTGTCATGCACTTTCTGTTCATATCATGTGTACACAAAAATTCACAAGTTTCTTGATATGTTTAAATTCAAATTCAATTCAATTTTGTACTCGCTATGACCTGTGTTGTAGTATTCCGTTTCACGTGATTCTTTCTGCATATTGGATCATATGAGACGTCCTATCAAGAATATCCACACACCATTCATATTTCTATGATCTTTACCTTGAATTCATAACGCCTTGATCATAATCTTGTATCGACAATTCTTTGTCCGTTGACTCTCTCGAGTTCACGTTCCACCGATCACCTTCGAGCACATCGACACTTGTACCGTGTCAAGCCGCTTGTTTTGTTGCTAAAACCTTTGTGTTTGTTTTGTTGATCTTTTGTTTGTCCTTGTGATGTGATTGCTTCTTTGAGTTCCTTTGGTGCGATAGATTCTCGGAGTGTGACGAATAGAGTTGACTGGACCGTGAGAGCGAAGAACTTCATCGAATGTAAAAGGCAAGTTACACTTTGACCATACCACAACCTATATTTTATATTATGAATGTAGCAAATTATCACTCTATGCATGTGTAGGACTATATATTAGTTATGATTTAAACCTAGTAGGATAGCCATATGTTCTGATCCTGTATTTCATTGTCGACCTAGGATCGTGGTTGTTATATACTGCTATGCTTTGTAGACAGTGATTGGGTTGAGTATTTCATTGAGCTATGTGAGGATTAATGACTTGACTAGCAAACTTAATTAGAAATCATCTATGTACGGGCAGGGAATGCATCCTGGTGCTCATGCCTTGGATAAGGAGGGACCAGGGCTAAATGCTTCCCGAATGGTTGTTTTGGTGGTGAACCGGGTGCGTCATGGCGAGTACCCTCTCATGCAGTGGGCGCCGTCCAGGCTCAAAAAGATCGGACAGACAGTGTGACTAGTAGCTTCCATGTACAACCACTGGCTATATGGGCTCTGGCTTAGATGAGTAAGTTGTGGGGAACCTGGCCCTGGTAGCTAGCTGATGTAGATATGGTAGGTGTACCATCTACCAAAGGGTGGAGGCAACCTCTTCTGAAAGACTATGTCTCAATCTTCGGGTTGAGTCCAGTGGGGAAAGTGTACAAATCTCTACAGAATGTAAAAATTGATCATGATTAGCCGTGTCCACGGTTACGGACAACTTTGAGCAACTGGGCATTATTGTTGTTGGATGGTCTTGACAGATATTTCACCTTAATAAGAATTTGAGTGGGAACTTTTAATAAAGGGATGGTTCGAATTGGTGTAGCCCGATTCAACCATGCTTAGGACTAGCAAGATAAATTAAAATTTGATTAGTTGTAGTATGTGAGGGAAAAACTGGCTTTCTGAAAAACTAAACTATAAACCTTTCCTTTGACTTATCTTGCATGTAGCGATAGGTCTGTTATAGCCTTTTTCGTGTGACTTGTCGTACAAATCAGATGTACTGACCCGTTGTCGGGCTGTAACCTTCGGTGTTGCAGGATTGTATACGATGAGTAAGTGATGCGATGTAGGGTTACGATGTCTATACTCAACTATGCCGGTGGAGTTGATGGACGCCACGAAGCTCTTTATTGTTTTTCCGCTGTATTCTATTTGTAAGCTAGCCTTGAGCTATGCAGGTATGCTTTATTGTAATACTGGATCTTCGATGTAATATATATGACATGTGGTTTATTCTTGATATTACATCCTGTACTGTGTGTGCTAGCTATTGATCCAGGGACTAGCACCGAATGCACAGAGACTCCGGTTTGTGATGAACCGGGTCGTTACATATCTCTCCGAAGCCAGTCGCAGCCCCTGCCCCCGCAGCTCATGAAGAAGTTGAGCATAGTCACTACAACTTCCCAGATGCAAGAGAAGGTGAACTATGGGCCTGTTTGAGCCTGAATCAGGCTGTCTACCAGCTCGCTGAGTTGTTGATCCCAAAGCTATTGATGTTGGAGATGTTTACATTTCACCAACTCTCTCTGCCATGATTGAAACTCTATACAATCAACTAAGGGATTTGCATGCTAGGGACAGATCTGAGTCTGCCAAAATTCTAAAGTTTAAGAAGAAAGCAGATGCAGAATCAGATGAAGACTTCAAGAACGAAGCCGAAGCTGCTTCGAAGAAGATTGCTGATGTCAATGAGAAGACAAAGCATAATATTCAAGTGTTTCAAGGCAAGATAAAATATGTCATTGAAGAATGTTGCAAGACGCATAATGCTTCGGTCATCGCTCTTGATTCCAAGAAGCGCGAAGCCATGCTCAAGCAACTAGCCTCTCCCCTTCCCCAACTACAACAAAGGAAGCGCCGTCTGATCACAGACGCTGACGAAGCTGATGAGGTGAGCTCTCATCCGGACAAGAAGGCCCCAAGACATGCTTTGCCTCCTCGATTGAAAATCATCACACTTCCTACTCTAACCGCAAAACCACCTGCTCCCGAAGTCATTCCACCCCGTGCTCCAACTCCTCCTCCACCTCAACCCGCTCCACAACCGTCGCACCACGACAACTTTGAGCCAGAGCCTTCTCCTCAAGCTCAAGACATACATGTTCCATCCAGAGATTATTCTTCGGCTTACTCTGCGGATGAGTCCGAAGAACAAGAAGGCGAAGCCAAAGAACAAGTTGTTCCAGAAGAGCCTGAAGCCGATGCAGAAGCCAAAGCCAATGAATTGGCCATTATGACCCAACCTCAAGAGCGAGTCATAGTTGCTCGAAGGCAATCTCCTCAGCGCACTCCTGCCCAAGATACCCAACTGGACTCCATTTACCCTCGTGAAACTTTTCCAATTTTCTTGGGAGATGATTCGTCTTCAAGACATGGTCCTGAGTTCGACCTCTAAGTTCATCGCCAGAAGCTTTGCTTCTTTGGCACAAGTCCTTCTGATTCACCCCGGACTGCTGATGACCTTCGCTTCTGGACAGCCGAGCAACAGATTCTGTACACGAATCTATACTGCCAGAAGGGTGTTCTATTCAGGCACAAGTATTTGGATATGCGAAGTCTAACTTCTGCAACGTGCTTCCAGAACATTATGGAAACCATCGAAGCACAAAATCTTACCAGCCTGTTTGCCATGGAGACGCCATTCAATTCTGAATTGATCAAACAATTCTATGCCACTCTCTATGTCTCTGGAAATCCTGATGACACAAGCTCTTGGATACTCGAATGGATGATTCAAGGAAAAGTCTTTCGGATGCATTCTGATGAATTCATGGATATTGTGAATATCCCTCGGCACACTAGCAAACTTGCAAAGATTAATTTGTTGCCTGGTCCTACTGAAGCTGGGTTTGCTTCACTGCTGGATCCCGAAGTCACTGGAGACCACATGCCAGAAAACATTCGCCCGAAGCATCTGGTATTCATATCGAAGACTTGGTTCTATATCTTGTCTAAATCACTAATGCCTCTCAGCACTGCAAATGATGAGTCCAACATTCATTAACATACACGTCATGCTTTGCTGAAGCTTACTCATGGCCATGTGTTTGACTTCGAGGATTGTTTTCTTCGCTATATGGTCCAAGCTACTGAACTTGTACATCAATTGAAGCCATATGCTCCCTGGCTCCAAGCCATTTGCAACCATGGACGCAGTGAAGACTTTGTTGCAAAGCATCACCCGAAGCTATTCTGTCCTCTTGTGCGTGATACAATGAATATCTTCAGAAGGCCAAATGATCAATTTGCCACATATGTCGGAGTCAGACAGCATGTAAATGAACGCAACATGTCGAAGTCTTTCCAGAAGGAACTTTATCACTTTGAAGTTGGCATTCTCTCACAACAGATGTTGGAAAACTTCATTGAAGGCAATCAACGCCTAATGCAACATCTCTCTGATGAAATAAATCGAGTTGGCAACATTGCTTTGAACAATAATCAGTACCTGAAGGTCTTGAAGCGTCACTCATGGAAAGGTTTGAGGAAGTTCAACTCAGTGTCGAAGCTTGAAGATGCTCGGATTTTCAAAGAGTATCCACACCTTCAACGCCACTTCTCCAGAAATGATTCGATAGACCGCCCCAACCCAAAGATCCCTCCGCTGGAAAAGATTGATGAAGTCTTATTTGTTAATCCAGATGAACAGATTCGCCCTGATACTCTCTCTGATGAAGACTCCCACACATCGAAGCAAGAAGATGACCCTCTCAACGACAGTGATCTTGATTTGCTTCAAGCGCCGCTGGACATTGAAGAAATGGAGTCGCCTTCTTCCACCGAAGGAGACACTTCAGGAGATGCATCTTCTTCGGGCGAAGACAATCAGTAGGGTCCCCGGGTTGCAGCAAACAAGTAAATACTCTCGATCTACATCTCAACCTTTTGTCCAATTATTGACAAAAAGGGGGAGAATGTAGCATCGATTGAGTTTAGATTCGCTGCGGGGTTTAGGGTTTCGATTCAATCTTTTGTGTGTTAAGTTACAACAAACTTTCCATTTGCTTCGATTGGGTTGTAACTTAAGTCTTTCTTCGTCTGTGAACCGCTACATTTTATGTGTTAATAACCCCCGTGCTTGCAAGTTGCTCTCGTATATCTTTGTCTTGCAGGTGGTTATTCTCATTAAGTTCACAGGTCATTGGACGATTGTATATTCTTCAAGACTAACATCTTTTAAATGCAATTGATTCGCTAAGATATGTGTTAGGCTTCCTATCAAAGATATTCTTCATCAAGCATTCACTTCAATTATATAAATCTTCAATGCTTGCATTCAGGGGGAGTCAAAAGCTTCATATCTTAGAGTTTGCTCTCAACTCAACTCAAAAATTCCATATTTTTATCGATGCCTGTTTTGTCAACAATAGTCCAAAAAGGGGGAGATTGTAAGAGAAAAATTATGCCCCCATGAGTTTTGGATATTGTTGGACAAAACAGTAGAGGAACTAACAAGTTTTCTAGTGTAAAACATATGGTTAGGTTCCTGAAGTTATAGGTTGGTGATAAAGCTTCAACGAAGATTTACATACTTACTGAAGCATATCCTCTGGAGTGAAGCTCATCACGGATGTCGACCCCCCAAAAGATAAGGAATCCTGAAGCACGTCTCATCGAAGGAGATGACCAAGATGGCGCAAGACTTAGTAGTTTTTGCGTAGTTATTTTTCACTTCTTTGAGTCGTAGGAAAAACCGCACTATCAAGAGGGGTTTATTAAATGTACTCCGAAGGTTTTGGTGAAAAGACTCAGATCGAATCCAAACCTGTGAGAAGCCAGAGATGATAAATCTCATGTGCACTAGGTAATGATTCACCAGCGAAGACTTTGTTCTTTCGGCTCCTGAAGCATAACCAAGTCCGTGAGTCAGCTTTACTTGTTCCTCAAGGAAAGTTGCGCTTTGATTGGAAAAATCCGACCATTGCGGACAGGTGTCAAGCTGTCGCATCGGGTCATTTAAGACATTTCGCTCCTAGGGATCGCCACCTATAAATACGCCACCCCTGCCCTCATTGGTGGGTGGCTGCTCCAAGAATATTTTCTGACAGTGAAGGAAGAGAGCAACCCCACCGAAGCAAACCAAAAACCCATCCACCGAAGCATAAGTCCTATTGATCTGATTTGATTCACTATGACTTAGGAAGAAGTTTGCTAGCCTTTTTATCTTGGAGAACTGCAATTCTCCTAGACGGTTAAAGAGTTGTTCTTCAGAGAGCGAAGAGTTATTGTCGCCTCGAAGTCCAGTTTTTCAAAGGTTTCGGTGATTTCCTCAATAATCAACCAAGAGTGAAGAACTGACCAAGCTCAAGGAGATTGGTGCAGTGGAGATACGGACGGAGAGAGGTTAGCTCCTGTGTTCAATCACAAGTCCCTCCAACCAGACGTAGCACTTTGCAGAGTGTGAACTAGTCAAACAAACATCGCCGAGTCAAGAGTTCGTTTTACTTTCCGCACTTACATTCAGTTTAGCAATTGCTTCAGTGATTTGATTCAATGCAATTGATTCGATGCTTTTGATTCGCTATGTTGTCCTTCAATCCAGTTCTGCTTCACTGTTTACCTTTCTGTTGAATTTCTTTTGCTGCTAAGTTATGCTTCACTTCATAGTTTCATGCAAAAATTTGAAGTGATCATTCACCCCCTCCCCCTCTGATCACATACTTGGACTTACAATTTCCCAATGTCACCGCGACCATCCAAAGAGAGTACCAGAATCACCACAACATATATCAAGGATAGGCAAAGACAAGCACCAAGAGACTCTCAATCTTCAATCAACACACAAAAGAGGAAATCACTCATGAAAATATTCTTCTAACCCATGTCCAATAGACCGCTGTCACCATGGTCTCGGGGATTATACTAGATAAGATCAAGTGACTACATCAATCCAATACATAGAGGAAGGGGAAATATCATGGGATCACCCTAGATTAACATTGCCTATGATCACAACGAAGATCACATCATGGGAGAGAGAATTGACCACATAGCTACTGGTAGAAACCTCAGCCCCGAGGAGGGACTACTCCCGCATCATGGAGGGAGGAAGAAACGTCGATGGAGATGAACCCGCATCATCAAGGTGCCAGCACAGGAATTCTGGTTCCCCGAAGCTTGTCGGCGATGGCGGCGGAGATCAGAATTGCTTCTGGAGAAAAGGAGTCTTGAATCAGGGTTTTTCGACGGGTGTATAAATAAGAGCCAAGGGGGGCCACCAGGGGAGGTCCCAGTCGCCCACGAGGCCACCCGGCGCGACCAAGCCCTAGGCCGCGCGGGGTGGCCGCCTAGGCACCGGGTGGGGCCCCTCTGGCCATTCTTCGGTGAATCCGGAAGCTTCCGGAACGCTGATTTTTTATCTGATTTTTCCCTAATTTTTGGAGCTCTTTTAATATGGGGGAAACATGAAATAGAAAAACAGCAGAAAACAGGAACTGGCACTGGGGTGCACTGAGTTAATGACTTAGTCCAAATATGATCAAAAGTGTATCTAGATCATAGCAATATCACACAAAACATGCATGGAGCAAGCAGAAATTATAGATACGTTTGGGACGTATCACGCACCCACGGCCCACCAGCGGCCGGCCAACTCCTCTAGTCCAGCGCCACCCCCCCTCCTTGGTCCGAAGCCCATGGTGAGTCCCGTCCCCCCTTTTTTATCTATTTTTTTTATTTTACTAATTTCCGCTAAGTCCTGTATTTTTATTATTTTGTAGTTGTCTTGCAACGTAGATTCCGGTAGATATGTAGCCCGTATGACTTGGCGCCCAAAATCAAAATTGTTCCTTTTGATGTGCTCTAACCTTTTGCTTTAGTGAGTTAATCCGTTTGAATTCATCTAGTTGGTGTAAATGCTTGCTAAACATTGCTACTTGATGTTAACTGTTGCTGCTGTCAATTTTTGCAATGTTTGCTTGATAATTGCATCACACGCATGATGCCTATGCCAGAGATTCTTTCTTGTATGTGTTAATCATCATGTGTAATTCAATTATATGCACTATTTTTCCATGTTGACCTATTGCAGCTATTTCATATCTTGCTCCAAAGTGGTGCACCTGATAATCTGTGTTGTTGTTTGTATAAAGTTGCCTACTTGACTGCCTTCTTGTTATTGATCCATGTCACATATGATTTAGCTACCATGGAATGAATTGCTCCTTATCACGTATACTTTCATGCCATGTATTTATATACCATGATATCCTTCCTGTTCATATAGTTCTTGAGATCCCAAAGTGCATACTTGTTTTTTGCTGTCAACTATCCTAAATTCCTACTAAGTCCTAAACCAGTAGTATAATTTAGCTTTTTGCTTGGGTTATAATTATTATTTCTTGATGCTCATATACATAAAACCTTGATGCCATGTCATGTTTTTCATGTCTACTGTTAAACCATATCATTTTGGTGCATGTTTGCAATTTGTAGCATATTGTTTCATTGCTCATAAGTGTGTTACCTGTTGTTGGCATATTGTGTTCATAACTTGTGATGCTTGTATCTTTTTAACCGTAACTTTGTTTGGGGTGTTATTTATATGTAACTTGACTAGAATTACATGTAGATTGTGTTTGTGCTTTTGTTTTCTGCTGTTAACCAACGTAAAATATGGTTTACGGCAAAACAGTACCAGATTCTTTAATTGTCGTGGGGTACTTAGTGATATGCCATGTTTATGATTGTGCCTCACTTAAATTGACTAGCATAGATAGTTTACTTTATGCTTCACCTCTTGACATGCTTGTGTGATATGCCATGCTTGTGTGTGATGCCATGTTAACAAACTTTTCTCATGTTGTGTAGCTAAATAACTTGAACCATTCTAAATGTGCGGTATCGTCGTGTGTGACGAGTACTCCACTTAACCTATTAGTAATCACTCTCGATGGTAGATCCGTATCGTAGTGTGTTGCCTCGTGTTGCCTTCTTGTTGTTGCTTGCTCGTGATTGCTTCATAGTAATAGATGCTTGCTCGTCAATTGCCTTTCCAGTGTTTCCTTCTTGTGTGCTCCCACGGTTATTCTCGGAGACGTTGCGAGCTTGTGATCGACTACACCTTCGGCGTCGTCTTCGCAACAGGTAAGGGGGAGCACACAATAAGGCTTGCTTGACCCTACCACTTCATATTTATCCCTATCAAATAAACCCAAACAGCCATGTCCTCCACATCCTAGCAAACAATTGTTTGGCCATGTACCTGCTTAACCACTGGTTAGTATGCATGCTTAGGATGCTACAACTGTTATCCTATTACTCCTTGGATTGGGCTATCACATTATTATATTGTTGTGGATGATATGATTATTATAATGTTGACTATATTCGACGAAGGATGGAAGGTCAGGCTATCCCGCCTTGGCGCTTTGTTCCATTCGAGTCACCTAGGATCCGAGTTCCGGGTATTGTGTCACTTGACGAGCGTGCCTAATCGTGTGTGGGATTCTATGGGGTCCCCTTGTCTTACCTACCTAGCTTCAAACAGTTCTAGTAGTGGCCCAAGCTGATTTACCATTTGCAAACCATGCATGTGTCTGTCGGGTCGCTTCTAGCAGACATTCTTTAAAACACCCTGGGCCAGCGGGAACATGGTTTCCTTGTTTGTCCACCCTTGGCCGGCGAGGGCCCGACCCCATGTGAGGTGTCCCGGTAACCCAAACCCTATTGAGACGGAAGAGGCCGATCCGAGAGCGTGGCCGGCTTTTGGATTGGATGTCTACTCCCCGGGGGCCACCGGAATTTTGCGTTGTTAGATAGAGGGACTCTGGCGTAAGTTTCGGGCGTTTTCACGTAGCCAAGCGGAAACCGGGCGTACATGTGACGCCTATAATGGGAAGTTGGTAGACTCCTGCAGGGTTAAATCTTTTCGAGAAGCCGTGTCCATGGTTATGGACGACTTGAGACCTACTCCTTGTTCATAGACAACTACAACTGAGATAATCTTAATAACTTGATCAATGTGTGTGTGACTTGACTGCTTCGTCTTCGTCGGGATGCAATAATGAGGACAAGGATAGGATAGGTGTTATGTTTGCGTAAGTAGCTGATAGAAAGACTTGTTGGAGGTAATTCCTCATCAACTACTTGGTTCTCATCTTACTCTAAATAGATCGTCATCCACCTCATATATTGCTAGTGCGGCTGCAACCTCAACCACTACCCCCATCTTACCGTGAGAAGTTAGTTACAAGACTTGTTGATATAGCTCACCCCTTTCTTCTCTCTTTTACGCACGTTATGCAAACGATCTTGGACTACAGAGGATCTCAACGACCCTTCTTCTGGATGACTTCGCGGAGACTCGACAACGACTAGTTAGGCGGATCCCGGCGGAGAGCCTAGACCTGTGTGGACGTGGGAATGGTGTGTTTTACCTTTGCCACTAGGCATTTGATTGTAGTCTGTACTCAGAGATGTATCTTCCGTTGATGTATTGTATTAAGGCAGTTGTATGCCGATTGTATGCGATGTTGTACCTTTGTAGCTGTAATGTTGTGATATCATGTTGGAAATCCGGGGCATATGGTAGTGTCATATGTCGCGATGGGACCGATATGTGCTTCGTCCCTGGATCTGGATGGAAACGTCTAGATCTGGAACAGTACCGCATATCGGGCTTACACTTTTGACCCCGTTGTGCTCGTCCAGTACATTGCTCTCTAGCACTGCCTCTGCCACATCACTCTCTATGAAGAGACCAACTACATCCATTGGCATTGGACCTTTGATAGCACGTACTCTGACAGCATACCATCCTGATTTAATACCAATGATAGACCACTCATATCAACAAGGTTCATCATTTTTTTCGAAAGCTCATCTCCAAAGAGCTCCAAAGTTTAGCGTGCTTGGCTTTGAGCGATTTGAGGAAGGGTGATCGACTGGGAAATTGTTCCTAGTTGCGCATGAGTAAGGACAAAGCGTGCATGAAAGACCAATGTTGGTATGTGGGCTATGGGGTCAATCTAGATTTCGGAAGGCGCAACAGCCGAAAATCGGTAGCTATGGCCAATGCATTACAAATTGTATCATATCTGACCCTCGCGGTTACACGGGCATGTGCGGGTCAGGAGAGCAAACATGTGGGACATGCGTCGACACTAGACGCACATATGCGTGCCAAGAGAGAACGTTCATGTGGAATGACGAGGATATCGGTTCCTTTGAGGGGTGTGTGTGTGTGTAACATCCTGGCTTAATAGGAATGATAGACTACTCATATCAGCAAGGCACATCTTCTTTTCCGAAAGCTCATCTTCAAAGAACTCCAAAGTTAAGTGTGCATGGCTTCAAGCGATTTGACACGGGTGACCGACTCAAAAATTATTCCCAGGTGCGCATGAATGAGGATAAACTGTGCATGAAATACTAGTGTTCATCTGTGGGGTCAGTCTATATCCCGCTCGGAGTAACAACCAGGAATCAGTGGATGTGATCGGGGCGTAACAACCAGCTCATGATAACTCCATCTTTCAGGATTCTATCAGCACTCCCTCCTGAAACCTCAGTTGGAAATCCTGGGGGTCTCTGCGCGTGGTATTCCTCTAGCTACCCCTCAAGGTCAAAGTTGGACATCTGACTACCACGCTCGTCGTGGTTTTCCTCATGCGCATGCCTACTTGTTATGCGACCAAGAGCCCGAGATGCAACATCTACTCACAGAATGCTCCTTCTCCTGGCAGGTCTAGCATGAGGTGCTTTCCTGGTGTCATTCGATCACCGCTAGTCCCCATCCAGAAAATGTCTTCCTGGACTGGGTCGTTGGCACTGTTTCAGGTGTGCCCACCCCTCTCCGCCACGACATCGCCTCCCTGATCATCACCATGGCCTATTGAATCTAGAAACGTCGCAACAATTGGGTCTTCAACAGGGAGAGGTCCTCGATGCTTGCCTCATCGATGCGATCCAGGAGGAAGCCTGTGAACGGGTTCACACAAGCATTAATGGCCTCGAAGCCCTTATTACTAAGACATAGTTTATCTCTTTTGGGGGCGCACAATCCCTCTTTGGGCGCTTGCTCACTTGCTCTCGCTGCATGGACACGCTCGTGCATGCATGTAACAAAGACATATGTACCCGCAATAGAATGATTTCTGAAAGAAAAAATATAACACGGTACTCAAATGTCAAATCCTAGACTCTCTCCTATCCTAATTAATTAGCGCACACTTAGTATAGTTTTACCAATTAAATTGGATCAAAAGTAAAAATATTTTTCTATTAACTCCGATCCATATTAATGGGCACACACTTAATACAACTTTGTACTAGAGTTGTACTAAATGTGTGTCCATTAATATGGGTCGGAGGGAGTACTTCTATTTATATCCTTAAAAATCTCTTGAATCAAACAAGCCTTAAGAATGCTTTTATAACTGGGATACATAACTTTTTAGGATATTACTGGCTGGCGAATGTTTCTCAGGTTAGCCATAGTAGGAGTAACTTTGCTAGTAGCGTCACACATTTAAGTTCATCCATCCTCCCACGCTAAAAGAAAAGGTTTTCCTTCGTAGTGATTGCACTATCCTCTCAACTATGTGAAGTTGAGATGTCAACGGTAAGGATGACGCGGCAAGTATGCAAACACGGCAAACAGTGGAAGCAAACCGCGTAGAAACCGCGTGAACGCCGCGCAGTGTTTATAATTTGGAATTGAATCCTAGAGAAACGTGACGGCACGCAGTTGTATAGTCCCCGGTCGTCGCGTCGTTGTATAGTCGTCCGTCTAGCTCTAGCATAGCACTCCCCCATCATCATCATAATGTATAGAGATAGTCACCACTTGCGTTGCCTGACAGCACGCGACGGCGACGGCGACCGCGACGACGAGGATACGCTCGCGGCTCCCTCCCACGACAGGGTAAGACGCGGCAATGCCATTGCCAACAGTGGGCGGCGTGTACCGTGACACAGAGCCGTAAACGACTGAGGTTTATGCATGCCACGGATTGGTCGCAGCATGCGTTTGTTCAGCGACGACGTACTAGTAGGAGCACGCGCCTTTGCTGCCTAGGCCTCTCGGCGTTGCTCGGTCCAACTCCTCCGTCTCCGGTGAGCATGTGCATGTGCGTGGTTGGTTTTGGTTGGTTGGTTGCAGTTGCATGACCCGGCCGCTAGGGCTTCAACTTCAAAGTCCTCGGACGGACGCGGCACCCCCAACGGGCATATGGTGGCCTCACGTTCTTCTTCTTTTTTTTGAGTACCCTCACGTTCTTCTTCGGGACTCGGACTCGCGCGTTTTACACTACACATTAGGGCATCTCCAATGGTTGTAAGATAACTGTTGGTAAGTTTGCCACCTAGGATAGAATGATGATGTATCATGCAATGAATGAAGTGAAAGAGCAAAGTTGTATGTAGATTAACCAACACCTCTTGCACAAGCTCCAAAGTAGAATAGAGAGCAAACACATTTATTTACCATTTTTTATTGAATGACTTACATACAACCCATTGGAATACTTGTATGATAGCTTGTTGGTTGATGACATGGACAATTTACCAACAAACACTTACATACAAACTAGTGTGAAGATGCTTGGGAGCGTGGAGGCCGAGAGCGCATGCATGCACGTTCGCGTTGCTGCTCCCACTTTTCCTCCCATTTCCGTCCTAATCTTTGCGTACTACTCCTAGCTTGATTGATCCATCGGAATATCGGATGTTCCTCCATGAGCTTTTCTTCTGGGTCTTCTTAACTGCTGCAGTTTGTGTTGGGGATTTTACTGGTCTTCGCTTCCTGAAATTAGTAGGCAGCGACTTGGCCCTTTGCTTTGACGATCCAGAAGAAGCGCTTCCCTTTGCCTACTGATCAAACTTTGAGATTTGTCATTGCCAACCCTAGTACTAGTATGTAGTCGTGCTTTCCACGATAAGCAGCCATGCCGCCCAGCGTTGACAAGAGACCCAAATGCCGTGCCTGTTGTTGCCTGTTGGAGGAAAATAATAGCCAGCCGCCTTGTTGAATCGAATAAACCACTGTAGGTTGTTCAAAAAATGCTACTCGTACTAGCTACCACTAGTTTCTTGGCGAAATGGTATATGCTAGGAACCGCACCGTCGTCTCATTCTCATCGGTGCCTAATCCGGTTACTAATTCTTCGTCCGGTGAAGCCAGCGAGGGAGCGGCTACTTTCCATGTTCGGTTCGGTTTCCACAAGGAGAGTCGCCCACACATGGGAGATTAGGAGGGTTTTTTTGGGGGGTTGGGAGATTAGGAGGTGGTCAAACAACGTTACAGTAGGATTCCAATAATCTTCAACGATACACAGTCACGGTATGCTCTCCATTATTGGCCAAAAAACAATCCAGTTGTAAAGAACATGAGTTTTTTTTTTTGCACAACAAGAATTTTTTTCCAACCCTCTTCTGAGTTCAGGCTGTCCCTTTTTAGGGTTTGATGTCCTCCAACAGCGCCAACAATGACACTCTTTACTTCCGCCATCATCGGTCCTCTTTGATCATCGCGTCCTCTCGATCGGTTATGTGGAATGTAGGTTCTCTCTCCCTTTTGTGGTTGCGACTAGTAGCGGTGATGTGCAAATAGAAGGATCTAGCAAAACTTCGATGAGTAGCCGAGAACACATTGAGGATCTTTTAGGTTGTTTGAAGCTATAGGAGGAAGAATTTGAGGATTTCGTTTGGGAGGACGAAATCTCAGAGGTTAGCGTAAAATTACCGTTCGGTATATTGGTGAGTATGTCAGAATAATGGTTAAGATTAGTGTCACAATAAGAAACTCATCAGGTTTGTGTCAATAACCATGGCGCCAAAAAGAACTTTGGTATCAATAATGTGGTTTGATTGGTCAATGGTATCAATAATGTGGAACGGGTGTGTTGGATTATTGGGCCTAGCCCATTAATATTGCAGCCAATAATCCTTATAAATCCCTGAGGTCCATGTGGCTCATCCATGCATGACAAGTGAGTGTGCAAGTTTAATCCCACCCCCGCTAGTGGAGGAAGAGTTGCACCTCTTTATAAGGTGGGTTGCTCTACACACTACTAAGAGCTTGAGAAAGAGAGCACTTACACGTGTGTTCCTCCTCCGTCGACCGTCTCGTCACGATGCGCGTGCACGCGGGGTTTGTGGAATGAGACGAGTCGGGCTATGTAAGGCCCGATATGCGGTACTGTTCCAGATCTAGATATTTCCATCCAGATCCGGGGACGAAGCACATATCGGTCCCACCGCAACGTATGACAATGCCATATGCCCCGGATTTCCAACATGATATCACAACATTACAGCTCCATGGATACAACATCTCATACAATCGGCATACAACTGCCTTGATACAATACAACAACGGAAGATACATGTCTGAGTACAGACTACAATCAAATGCCTAGTGGCAAAGAGAAAATCATCGATCCCCATAACCACACGGGTCCAGGCCCTTCGCCGGGATCCGCCTAACTAGTCGTCGTCGAGTCTCCACGTGAAACGTCGATCACCATACATGTTGTCGATCAAGAACCCTGAAAAGAGTTTGGGGGTAGTATCATGAGTACAGAAGTACTCAGCATCCAACTGTAGTGGTCATCTGACCCAGCAAGGACTTCATCACTCGTCATTCTAGGACAACTAGTAGTTCACGGTAAGGATGGGGTAAGTGATGAGGTTGCTGCCGCACTAGCATTTATGAAGTGGCTAACGATCTAGAGAGTAAGATAAGAAGCCAAGCATTCGATGAGGAATCGCCTCCAACTTGTCTGCTATCCACCTACTTACGCAAGCATAACACCTATCCTATCCTTGTCCTCCTTTTCGCATCCCGACGAAGAAGCAGTCAAGGCACACACACGTTGATCAAGTTATATTAAGATTATCTCAGTTATTGTTGTCTATGAACAAGGAGTAGGTCTCAAGTCGTCCATAACCGTGGACACGGCTTCTCGAAAAGATTTAACCCTGTAGGGGTGTACCAACTGCCCATTACGAGGCTCCACACGCACTCCCATCTCTCTCAGTTGCTAGCCATCACAGGCAACCATTTTATGATTTAGTTCCGAGAGATCCGAAATGACAGGTCCCTCTAACTAACAACGAACAAATTCGGGTGGCCCCCGGTGAGTCGACATCCAGCTCAGGAGCCGGCTGCTCTATCGATCTGTTCTCTACCGTATGACTCCGGGTTTGGATTGCCGGTTAATCTCACATGAGACCGGGTCCTCAGCCGGTCATGATGGGCCGGAAAGGAACCATGTCCTTACTGGTCCGGGTTGTTTTAAAGGATGTCTGCCAGGAGCTACCCGACAGACATATATGCATGGTTTTCAAATGGTAAATCAGCTTGGGCCACCACTAGAAATGTTTGAAGCTAGATAGGTAAGAAGAGGGGACCCCATAGCATCCCACACGCGGTTAGGCACGCTCGTCAAGAGACACAATACCCGGAACTCGGGTCCTAGGTGACTCGAATGGAACAAAGCATCGGGGCGGGATAGCCTAGACCTTCCATCCTTCGTCGAATATAGTCAACATTATAATAATCATATCATCAACAACAATATAATAATGTGATCGTCAAAACAAAGGAGTAACAGGATAACATCGTAGCATCCTAAGCATGCATACTAAGCAGGGGCTGAGCAACGAGCAATAGTAACATAGCAGTACAAGGTTTGCTGGGAGGGGACATGATTGTATCGGTTTGAAAGATGCTGTAAACATGTGGTAGGATCAAACATCGAACCTATCCTAGACTAGCATGCAAACCGCTGGTTGAAATAGAATGGATCGTAAGTAATGTATAGTCCTTGCATGTTGATAAGTCGGGTTCCGAAGGTGTAGTTGATCGCAAGCTCGCAACGTCTCCAAGAGGTACCCGCGGAAGCACACAAGACGGTAAACATTGGAAAGCAATCAACGAGCAATGTAACGCCCCCAAAATCAGACCGTGTACAGTAATCATACACACAGGGTACACGAATGAGATTAGGGTGCCACGGTGATAATATCACAGCACAACACTAAACACAAAAGGATAAACAAATATGTTACAATAGACGGGGGTCACGCGGACCCGAATACATAAGTCATACAAGCCATAATATCTGAGTACAGACATAGTTAGTCAAGTTTTGCCTTAAGGAGGCTAGCACAAATCACATCAGAGATATAGATCGAAAAGGCGAGGCCTCCTGCCTGGGATCCACCGGACTACTCCTGGTCAACGGGGAACTCGACGTCGTAGTAGGCGCCTCCGGGGTACTCCTGCTCCTGGGCTCCAACGTCGGCTGCAACGGCCGATCAGGCAAAACAGTAAAGGAAATAAAGCAGGTGAGTATCTAGTATACCCGCGAGTCTTACGTCCGCTACTAAGCATTATGCATTGTATCAACGGAAAGAAGAGGCTGTATATAGTGGACTGAAAGACAGAAATCCAGAGCAAGGGTAAGAAGCTAGGCCTAACGAAGACTAGCATCTTCCGACGATGTCTTGCGGCATGAGGTAAGAATCAGCCAACAGTTTATATAAAGCATAAAGTAACAATGCAGCAGAAGTTGCTGCAGCATTGTATAATAATAAGTTGTAATAATTAACAATGCCTCCGAGTTCGCCTCCTCGACATCCCCGCGAGGAAGAAAACCCGGAACCATACAGTTTAATAATAATAGTTTCTAGTGGTAAGATCCAGCTTCAGCATAAAGCGTCCTATTACCGTGGACACAGCTATTCGAATAGATTAATCTTCCCTGCAGGGGTGCACTTGTGTTACGCTACACGCACGGATCTCCAGGGTGGCGGGAACCTTGTTAGGGAACGCTCCACCGAGGCTATCCGACACTTCATAGCCCATCTTTCAAACTCAACAGAGAGGCCATCCGCCGGTCTAAATCCTAAGTACTCAGGGCCTTGGACCCCAACCCTGACGTACTCCTGCACGGTGCGTGGGTGGCCGGGAAGTCGTAACAAAAACAACACAGCTCGAGCCAAGAAGACAGCGCACTTTCCGGCAATCATCCCGCGGTACTGCTGACGTCTGAAGAGTCCTCGGACGACACTAGAAGCGGACGAGCCCATAACTCGTAGTTCCCACGGGTAGGTAGTGCGTACATGGCATATAGCCAACTCAAGACATTCACTGAACCATTTAGCATTTTAATTAACCTGCGTGACAACCGTTATCATTGCCTCGACTTAACCGACCCGCGGACAACGACAGCAGCCAGGACCACCATTACATCGGTGCCTGCCCTGTCGTCCCACCAAGTCACTGCGGTTACCAACAAGGTGAACCGTCTCCTTACCTTGTATCGCGTGTGCTCCTGGAGGAGCTCGACTTTCGGGGGTCGGTAACTCTCGCGGCCAACGATCAGGGGCCAAGCACACCGGTACACTGGTCGTACCCTCCCTGTCGTCCCATCGCAATACCTCTCGCGGGCACCGTTGGGTCGCCCGACTTCTTACCTGAAGGACAATCGTCGTTCAGGACCCTATGGCGGTAAGACAAAGTCAGCCTCGAGTGGAGTACCAGGATTGCTCCTGGATAGCTCACACTTGAGGTGACAAGGCATAACCCAGATAGGGGCCTTTGACGGTGTCTGCATTGTACCGTACCTGTGCAGTTATAATATTTGTATCCGCGTTCACTCCCCGGAGTGAGCACGGCCCTCTATCTAATCCTAGCTAACAATGCGCAGGGCTCACTGCTGAATAATGCATAATAATAATAATAGGCAGCATAGGATAAAGGAAGGCACATCAAGGGGCGACAAAATCAGGCTATGCAATTGAATAGGATTGTAATCGTAGCAGCAGCAGTAACAATGCCTAGTGCAAGAAATGTACGGAAAGATAGGCGATATCTGGGGAAGAGAATGGCTCTGCTTGCCTGCAAGCTCGACGGTAGTAGTAGGGTCGTCGACGACGTAGTCGTACTCAGCAGCGGTGTAGTCGACGGCAGCAGCGGGGTCTACCGGAGATTAAGGGGGGGAAGAAACAGTAAATACACAGCAAGCATATACAAACAGATGCATGACATGATAGATGAAATGTTAACAGTATTCTAACGCAGTGCAATGCACGTTGCTCGGAACGGAAATTCATCTGAGGATGAACTACCGGCTCCGGATGATTACCGGATAGGGTGTCCGGAGGGGAAGGATCAAGCCGAAGGTGTCGTGGTTACCGGAACAACATAAGGGGGGTGTATCCGTGCTAGTTGATCTATTCCGAGAAACATTCGTGTTCGGAATAAATTCATCCGGGCACTCTAACAGTACCGGACAATTTATCGGACAGTCGGCCCGGAGGGGGAATGTTCGATGTTCATTGTGTTAGAGGGGTGTGGTAGACATACGGATAGCGTATTTGTATTCGTTATATTTTTCTGATCAATTTTCATGTATAAAGTTTTTGAATCCGAGTTACGGTTTAAAAGTTATTGAATTTCCAAGTTTAAATCAATTTAAATGATTTTCTGGATTTCTTTTATTATTTATTCAACATTATCCAGAACATTATCCAAAACATTATCCAGAACAGTTCTGACATGTGGGACCCACATGTCAGCCTCTGTTATTTATAAAACATTTAATTAAATCAAAAAATGCCTCTGGACCCACCTGTCAGCCACTGGAATTTCTTATTAAATCTTTTAAATAATAAACTGACAAAGGGGGCCCAGGTGTCATTGACCCAGCACTAATTAAACCTTTTTATTAATCCAGTGATTATCCTAATGACTACGGCCCACATGTCAGTGGCTGAAAGTTATTTCCATTTTAATTAACCAGAGAGATAATTAACCGGGGCTGGGCCCACTGTCAGTGGCTCACGGGGGATTAGCTTAACGCTAATCACACCACTGACGAGGGGGCCCCGTATGGCAGCCTCACCGGAGGGTCACCGGAGCCCGCCGCCGGCGAGGTCGACGGGGAGCTCGCCACAGGGCACCGTTGGGCACACCGCTGGTCGCGTTCGAACCGCAGGAGAACGGCGCTTCGACATGGACTTGTTTCACGAGCGGGGACGCACCGAGGCGATGGCTAGGTCAACCGCGGCGGAACCGAGCTCGGGCGTCAATGGCGTATCGCGATTCGTGAGGCAAACGAGCAGTCTAACGCGTCAAATTGGAAGTGCAGTCCAGCAGCAACTCGTGCACGCCAAAATCGTGAGCTGGGGCGACCTGTGGGCACGACTGCGGCGACAGACCGCGGCGGCCGGAACTAGCAGAAGGGGGCTTTCGCGTTGGGACCCTACGGGCTTCAAAGGGCGGTTGGCGACGGGTGAGAAGCTCACCAGGGAGGTGTTGAGGGAGGCAGCGGGCTCGGTGAAGTCCTGGCGTCGCCGGAATCGGACGACGACCTCCGCGGCCAGAGGAAGACGACGACGACGACTGCGTCGTATTGAGGGCGCACGGGTTCGATTGCTCCAGGGGGATGACGACACGGGCACACACTCCGGACAGCTCGGACAGGCGAGAGGGCGTCAGTGGCCACGGTGGTTCACCGGGGTGACCACGGCGGCGTCGGGTGGGTTTTTCCCCGTCGATGGCGAGCTGCAGGGGGAGGGGAAAAGGTGTTGGGCGTGTCCAGGAGGGAGGGGGCGTCGCCCTTATCGCGTCGACGCCGGGAGGGAGTAGGTGGAGGCGGGTCCGGGCTGGCAGCGGCGTGCCCACGGCGGCCATCGTACGGGGCAGGTGAGAGCAGGTGGGGGAGGAAGAAGACAAGGGTGAGGTGGGCTGGGCTGGGGTGGGCCTCGCCCCAGGCGAGCTTTAAGCCTTTTATATTTTGTTTTGTTTTCCTGTTTGTTCTATTTCCTTCTGTAATTGATTTATTAACCCTAGCATTTTTGTAAAAGGTTATTGGTGTTTGTAAATTAGGGTTACATATTACTAAGGTGCCACAAAAGTTTTTGCAGCAAAATAAAATCATTAGATATTTCTTTTAATTATTAAATGCCCAAAGTAAGGGTTTTAACCTACTATTTGAATTGTTTGGAATTTTCTGCAACTTCAAAAATTACCAAAGTTGGTCCAACATGATTATAATGATTTTAGGCAATTTACAAAAATAGTTTCATGATTTTTGGAACAACTTTAATTGAGCACTTTTGTTTTAATTTCCATTCAAAGTAGTTTCAACTAGGGTATAGTTTCTTGATGAGGGAGATGCATTGGGATTAGGGTTTGGATTACCAACCAGCATGGTTTGAAAAGAGCAGAAGCAAAGTTTGATTAAGGACAAGGGATAACAGTGATTAATAAACAATGATGGTCAACAGTGATGATGATTACTGTTACAGCAACTGAGGGTGTTACAAGCAAGCACCTATTACTACGAAGCAAACACGAGCAAGCATCAACAAGAAGGCAACATGGGACATGGCACCTACTGTCGAGAGCGGTTACTAACAGGTTAAGTGGAGTATTCGTCACACACGACGATATCGCACATTTAGCAAGGGTTCAAGTTATTTAGCTACACAAGATGAGCAAAGGTTATTAACATGTCATCTCACTCAAGCATGGCATATCACACAAACATGACAAGAGGTGAAGCATAAGTTAAACTATCTATGCTAGTCAATTTAAGTGAGGCACAACCTAAACATGGCATATCACTAAGTACCGCACGACAATTAAAGGATTTGGTACTGTTCTGCCCTAAACCATATTTTAGGTTGGTTAACAACAGCAAACAATAGCATAAACACAAAGTACATGAAAAACTTATCAAGTTACATGTAAAGAACACTCCAAACGGATTTACGGTTAAAAACATACAAGCAAAACAAGTTTGAAACACAATCTGCCAACATCAGGAAGCACACTCTAGAGCAATGCATAAACAGGATAATGAATGCAAACATGCTCACAAATGATATGAAACTAAGGTAGACATGGCAGGGAAGGCATGGCAAAAGGAATCAAGAAAATAGGCATCATGAACAACTAATTATAAGCAACACAAAAAGCTATAAAACATTACTGGTCAAGGACTTAGTGAAAATCAAGAAAACAGGGCATACACTATTATTTTGATGCTGTATAAACAGGGGTAAAGCTATATGCAAAAGTGCAGCAACATGACATAGCAATATATGAGCATGGAGTAGGCATGATGATAATCAAGTACAAACAAGAATCAAGGTCATAGGCATCACATATCAAAAGATATTGAGCAAGCAACATGGCATCGGAAAGTTACAGACTTAATGAAAAATAGAGGTGGCTGTCAAAAACAGTGGCATAGCAACTTTGGAGCTAAACATATCTATGACCAGAAATGCAAACATGACAATGCAATACATATAATGGAAATAGACATGATGCTTAATAGTATGCAACAAGAATCAATGCAATAGGCCTCATGGATGTGTCACAATCATCATGCAAACTTGCAATAAAATAACAGCAGGAACACACTAGCAGAAAATAATAGCAGTTAACAGCCTGGTGCCCATTTCAACAGTGATTAACAACATCAAGATAGCCTCAAATCAAAATTCTCACAAAAGATGAACTAAAGTACACAAAAAACTAAACAATTTTCCTTTTGGGCACAACGTCATACGGGCTACGGTTTGATCACAAATCTACTCGCAAAACTGATAACAACAGCAATTACAAAAGACTTATAAAAAATTACAGGTCTCAGGGAAAAAAACAAAAGGGCTACGGGCAGAATCTCACCCATGGGCCGAGGCCCATTTGGCGGCTGGCTTGGCTGGGCTCGGTTGGCCGGCTAGCTGGGAGGCCCACGGCGGGCGCGAGGCTGGGCCGCCCCACCTGGCCGGTGGGTCGCCCCGACCCGAACCGAGCGGCGGCGGTTGGGTCGGCGCCGGCGAGCGCGCGGCTCCGCCGAGTCTTGGAGAGGCGCGGGGAGGCGGTGGAGGCACGGCTAGGGGCGGATCCGGGCACGGTGTGCTGGATCCGGTCGTCGGGATCTCAGGCGCGCGCGGGGCCGAGCTCGGCAAGCTCCATGGCGGCGGCTCGGGCCGGCCATGGCGGGTGGCGGTGGCTCCGCCGGTTCCTGCAGGGAGGTGAGAAGGAGGTCAAGGGCGAGGAGAGGCTAGGAGGAGGAGGGAGGAGAGAGGAGGGACGTGGCGGCGGCCTGCACGCCATGGTCGCCGGGTGGCGGCCAGCCGGAGCGGCTCGGGTGCGGGCGTGGAGGCGACGGCCCAGGAGAGAGAGAGGAGAGGTTGGCAGGGGCTGACGTGGCACGTTCCTGGCCGTCAGATCGTCCGATCTGACGGTCCAGAACCCATTGGGCTGGATCTCAGATCTGGAATTAGGGTTTGGTGCGAAAATGGGGTATTTTTGGGCAAAGTGGAGGGGGTGCCTGCAATTTTTGGCTAGGGAAACCCTAGAAAGGGGTGGGAGTGTGGTGGTCTTTATATAACCCAGGTGGTTGGCAGTTTGCAAAGACATCCCCGGTTTTTCTCTCGCGCGCGCGGTATTTACGTTTCTGACCGCCGGGGGTCCGCAGGACCCCCGATTCGGGTAAAACTTCAAACTGCGCGATCAACGCGTCGAGCCGGCGGCGTTCACCTCGCGCTGGAACCGTTCTGAGAACACTTTCCGGCGCGCTATAAAATATCTCGTTTACTTATTAAACGAGGTTTTTCGTTCCGTTGGCTGCAACTGGTCTCGTGCGGGTTTTCGCGAGGGTGGTCAGGTGAAACCCGATGTCGCAAAGGTCCAGTGTCAGGGTGGCAAGGGTCGGTCTCCGTCCGGTACGACATAAGAGGGGGGGAATAATCGTCGATCGATAAATCGGGGATGCAAATACCGCAAACAAAACAGGCAATCAAACAATTCACACCGAAAACAATTTTTTTAATTTTTGTGAAAACTGGGCCGTTACAGGCTAGGATCTATGCCACGTGTGTGTGTTTTCCTTTCTTTTCTTCACGTGGGAAAAATAAGTTGAAACGTTTTTTCTTATTCGAGGGAGAAGAATCTGGATGCCGCTAATTGTGCGTGATTTAATCTCCGTAATAATGATGGGCGATTTGTTTCTACTAATTATGGGGTCGGTACACCTAAGGATATTGAGGAAGCGAGTTCCTACTTGATTTCGGAATTCGAGATGAAATACTTAGGCAAAACCAAGGTCTAAAACTTGAGCATTCCCTTGCTGGGATTTTAATACACCAGTCTGCCTACACCCAGAAGATGTTGGAAAGATTTGGTTTTGACAAAGCATATCCTTCTAAGACTTTGATGATTGGGAGATCTTTACAGCAGGACAAGGACCCGTTTAGGCCCAAGGAAGAGGGGGGGAATTCTGCGAACAGAATTCCCCTACTTGAGTGCAGTTGGTGCATTCATTGTGTTTGCCGTTAATTTTCTTGTTAGGTATAATTCTAAGCCTACAGAAAGACATTGGAACATCCAATGTATACTATGGGATTTTATCACCTCCGTTCCCTTTCCCACGAAGGGATGGATAACCATAGAAGTAACTTCTATTGGAATGCGGCTGATAATAAGAAGAAATACCGCCTTTTCAAGTGGAATATAATATGTCGCCCTAAGAAGGTGGGTGGCTTGGGTATTCTCAACACTAAGATCATGAATGTGTGCTTGATGGTCAAATGATGGTGGAAGATCTGTGTGGCGATGAAGGATTCGGCACCCAAGCCCTTGTGGTTCACCCTCCTCAAAGGAAAGTATTTCCCTTCCTCGTCCCCTTTTCTGGCTTCCCCCAATCATGGCTCCTAGTTCTGGCGTTCTATATGTAAGGTGCGTGATACCTTCCGCACCCATGCTAAATTTTCGATCCATAACGGCCAGTCCGTCCATTTTTTGCGCGATTCGTGGCACCCTGATGGGAAGATGGAAGTTATTTTCCCTATCCTTTTCTCCTATTATTCTTGGCCTGGGAGTTCAGTTGCCGCTCTGGCGGACAAGTCTTAGGACTTTAAGTTCCGGCGTACCCTTTCCCCGGGTGAGCTTAGCGATTGGCAGCAGCTGGTAAATATGCTCCCTACGCTTTCTGTTGCGGAGGATGTGGTCGTCTGGTCTCTCGCAAAGTCTAGGAAGTTCTCTGTTAAGTCGCTGTATCCGGTTCTCATTGGAGGCTCACGGTCTCCTCGCTTTGCTCCTGTCTTGAGGACTAGGGTTCCGCCTAAGATTAGGATCTTCTTATGGCGGGCTTTCTGTGGAAATCTGCATGCGTCCGATGAAATTCGGAAACGTAATGGCGCGGTTGCGGCTGTATGCGGCCTTTGCTCTGAGCTCGAATCTACTGAACATATATTCTTTAGATGCCATTTAGCTTCCTTCTTTTGGAGTTGTGCTAGCATTTGGTTGGGTGATTCCTGGCGCCCTAATTCGTTCCAGGATGTTCGCATTTTGAAGAGACCTTTGAAGGGTTCTTTGCTCCGTCTGTTTTGGGTGGTTTTTGCCGCTTCCTGTTGGATTATTTGGACTACGCGCAATAAATTTACAATTGAAAAGGCATTCCCTAGATGCCCTGTCGATTGCTTATTTCGTTTGGCTGCTGTGTTACAGAGCTGGATTCCTCTGATGAAGGATGCTAACAAGGAGGATTCGAAGACCTGGATCACTTGCATCAAAGACCTCGCCAAGCCCTTACTCCCAGTGACGGCGACGGCTAATTAATCTCTAGTCTTCGGGTCTCCATCCTTGCTTGTTTAGTGATAGCTGCTAGCTTTTGCCCCCTTATAACTCAGACTTAAGCTTGGTTTATTCTGCCATTGTAACACCCTCAGCATCTGTAACAGTAACCACTGACACTGTTGATCATCACTGTTGATTAATCAATGTTGCTCCCCTATCATTACTCAAACTTTGTGTTGATCTTAATCAAAGCCTTGATGTAGGTGATCAACAACCCATGCCCCATGTGCTTGATCACTTGGAATCAAACCCAAACTCTAAACTTTTTTAAATGAAAATAAAAACAATGTGGCGAATTAAACCTTGTCCAAAATTTATGAAACCAATTTTGTTAATTGGCAAAAATCAATAGAACCATGTTGGACTAACTTTGGGTATTTGTTGACCCGTAAAAAAATTACAAACAATTAAAACAGTAGCTCATAAAGTCCATTTTAATCATATATATTCTATTTGAAATATCCAATGAATTTTAAAATGCACCAAACTTGTTGTATCACCTACATGGGATACAACTTTAATTTAGAAACCCCTAACATGATTTGTAAAAATGTAAAACATTAAAAAAAATACAAAACAGAAAAGATAGAAAACAAAAGAAACAATAAAACAGAAAACCACTATACCTCGCCCCAGGCGAGGCCCACCCGGCCCAAAACACCTCCCCCTACCTGCTCCCATCACCATCCCCACCTTCCCCCGTCGCCGTGGCGCCACCGCCGTGGCCGGGACGCCTGCCGGCCGCCCCCATCTCCACTGTGGCCGGGGAGGCGATAAGGTTGCCCCCGTCCTCCCCCTGGACACCCCCGCCTCCATTTTCCCCTCCCCTGCACCTCGCCCTCGTCGGGGAAAAATCTCGTCGAGCCGCCGTCGCCATGGCCGTGAGCTCACACGGCCAGTGAGCTCGCGTCGCCACGCCGACATGTCCTACGTGTTCGCCGACGTCGACTACTCCAACCTGTGCGAGGAATCGAGCCGGGGGCCTCTCCACGCCGCGCACGGCCTCCTTCCCCAAGTCCGGCTACCGTTGAGTCGCAGAGAAATTCCGCCGGCCTCAAGCTCTCCCGCGCCCGCCATCACCTCCAACGAGCTGCTGGTGAGCTGCTTCACCTTCCCCAACCCCCCTCTTGGCCTCCCGTGCCTCGTAGCCGTAGTTGCCATTAGGGCAGTAGGGCGCCGCCGCCGACGAGCACTCCCCCGTGGACTGGCTCGTGTGTTTGGCGATCTGTGCGCGTCACCGTGCTCTCAGGAACCGCCCCAGCTAGAGGATACTTGCTTTTCTGCGCTGCAACGTCGCCTTCGTCTAGCCCGTGTTTGGTCCGCCGCATACCTCGTCGCCGACGACGTTTCCGGCGACCCCAGGTCTCTCCGCCACCACCAACCAACGCACACTCGTCCCCTTGTTCGATTAAGCAAAATCCCTTGGAAAACCGTGCCCTGTATCGAGCTCGGGCTCGACCTCGTCGGAGCTCATGTGACTGTAGGAGATATGCCCTAGAGGCAATAATAAATGTTATTATTTATCTCCATGTTTGTAATTATGTTTATATTCCATGCTATAACTGCAATGGTTCTCGAGTCTGCAATAACCACGAGGCTCAGAGGAAGACTCATATGCACGTGTGGAATAATAAACGGATAAAATATATATTCCTAGTCTCGCCTCTAAGACTAGCTCAAGTGTTGCATGATGGTTCTGTTTTCCTGATCATGGGCATGACTATGCCGGAAACTTTGAGGGCACAATGTTAGAAGAACATTTGTGTTGAATCGACCCAGATTGATGTTATGCTATGAGATACATTCGTCACCAGTTAATGGATTATAACACAGAGAAAGTTGAGCGTTTGCATAATTCCTTAGACCATGAGAGTATCGAGTTCCTTCGTACTTGCTTCTTGAACTTTGGGGTTTGTTAAACGTCATCTGTAAAAGGGTGGCTATTACGGCGGCTTACGGGTTCACGGAAAAGTATGACAAGGAACTAGGTAGCTCAAGATTGGGATTTGCTCCTCCGTCGATGGAGAGATATTCTTCGGGCCCTCTCGGTGTTACGGTATCCACCATCGTCTGGCCAGACACAGTGTGATTTGATCATAGGGATGCCGGAACGCGGGAACGAGAAAAGAGAACAATACCGGAAACGAGGTAACTGGCATAGTGGACAAGTTGTTGATTCACGGGGATGCCAATAAGTCTCACCTCGGGTATTTGTAACATATCGCGAAGCAACAGGAATAGCACACGGCAACTAAAGGTTCACTCGAATATTCATTCGTATGGGTATAGGGATCAATATGGATGTCCTCGGTTCCGCTATTGATCATTGATCGGAAAGTGTTCCGGTCATGTCTATACTTCATCGAACCTACAGGGTCACACGCTTAAGGGTCATCTATCTGCTGAATTCTAGACAGGGAGTCTGAGAGAAAGTCACCGGAAAGGTTTCGGAGAAAACGGAAAAGTTCCGGAGAGAGAACACCGGAATAGTTTCGGTAAAACCGAAAAGTTGTTTCGGAGTGAACCACTAAACCGAAAAGGTTTCTGTAAGCACCTGGTACTTCTGGAGGGTGCCAGAATTGTTCTGGTAACTTCTGGAATTTTTCCGGAGAAAAAAATAAAATATTTTTTTCGGAAATGTTCGGAGCTGCCGGAAATGTTTCGGAGCTGCCGGAAATGCTTAGGTTACTTTTCGCAGATGAAAATCATTGATCCGTAAATTTTTCGGAACGCATCCGAAATTGTTTTAGGGGGTGCTGGAAATGTTCTGGGCCTACAGAAATTTTTTCGGGATTTTCGGACGCGAAAATTTGGTCTCATGAATAGTGGAACACTATTGGGAGAAAATATCTCATGAATAGTGGAAACACTATTGGGAGAAAATATCTCATGAATAGTGTGAAAATATCTGAGGGCATTTTGGTATTTTGCCATCTCTTCTCACTCTATAAATAGAGGTGGAGAGGTGCTCTCCACACACACTCAAGTCTCTCATACAAGTGCCATGCAATTATCTGGCTTCTTCTCTCCCTCCCACGAAATAGTTTCGTAGAGCCGAAAGGCTGTCTGGGTTCCGGCAGGAACTAGTTCTGGACGGCGAAGCCCTGCCGGATAGCTGACACCGTATGTGTGCAACCGCGTAGAGAGGTCGTAGTTTCGATCTTTTGCCCGAGGGGCTGTTCGAGGGTCCTCCCGAAGGGCTGTCCGAGTTACCGTTCGAGTTTCGAGGGGCCTCCCGAAGGGCTATCCGAGTGACCGTCCGAGGTTCGGGTGCGCCTCTCGAAGGGTTGTCCGTGACACCGTCCGAGGGACTGTCCGACCGCCTCCCGGAGCGCTGTCCGAGGAGCAGACGAGGGACAACATCCTCGCGGTTGGGAGGTTGTAAATCCTAGCTGCGGGGATCTGCACCACCGATCTTCATCGACTCTACTTCCGCTGCGCTACGAGTCGGTAATGATAAGATCAAAACCTTGTATGCATCTCCATAGTGGTCCTGGGCGTGTTCGTAGTGCGGAAATTTTTGTTTTCTGCTGCGTTCCCCAACAGTGGCATCAAGAGCCAGGCTATGCGTAGATGCAGGTCACGATCTAGAATACATAGAGATGTATGGGTATTGCATTATATAATTTTGTAGTAGATGGGATCTATTGCTGAAAATTATTTATGCGGGTACCAGATGAAATCTGTTACCCGATGTTCTTGTTGCTTCCCTGGAATTTGCGTATTTCTAATCTCGATAACTGCATGGTGCAATTTCAAAGTTCTGGCAATCCGCGATCCTGATTGATCAACGAAGTGCTAACAGTTCATTGAATTCCACCATAGTTAAAGAAAGATGGAATTTCGCAGACTAAAGGGCAATGCAGATATGATATGCATGGGGGTCACGCGTATGACGAAGTTCAGTATGGGGTTCGAGATTTTATTATCCCGTGCTTCATACACCCCGCAAAGTTAATCTAGCGACTTGAATAATCATACTTGATGATAAACGTTGGTAGCTACGGTTTTTAGACAAAACCTTAGAAGCCACGTAAATGAAAATCTTGCATAAACCGATTAGAGACGTCTAACTTGGTTTTGCAGAAAGGCATGTGATGTGGTATAGCAATTCTCATGGTTAATTTGATTATGTATGAGATGACTATATAATGTAAATTCATTAACATGACCTGCGAGTCATGATTCGGCATGATGGCTGGAGCCATATGATTGTCACTTTAATGACCTGTGAGTCAACCTTATGTAATGCACTTGTTTTATTAGCTATAGAGATAGCAATATTATCTGGTGCATCGACAAGGTGGTGGAAATTTTTGCGAAGGTGAACACCGACGCGAATGCCGAAGACGAAGAAATACTAGACTTCTCCGTCAGAAAGGGCTATACCATATCATGCTATTATGAATTGCCTGAGATGTTTATCCCTTATGCTGCACCCTTTTGATTGCGCGGTAGTCGCTTTTTATTAGGGTGATCTCTCACTTAAAATATCAAAGTAGTTAGTGTTCACCCAAGTGTAGCACCGTCTGAAATTCGTATCTTTTCGGGGTGCGCCATGTACACATGAGCACGAACGAATCGAGAGGAATGAGGCGGGTGAGGTCAGACCTCGCAGCAAGATCACTTGGTTGTCTTTGACGTTCAGGCAGGAGAGTCCTGAGCTCGGAACACGCCCATCGAAAGATGAACAAGAATCACATAGAGATGTGATCGGCAAGTTGGCCTACCGATTGAAAATCACGTCATCAGTGATGAACCCGTCAATGACGTCGAATTGAAATACGGATCTTGAATCACTCACAATCAATTATGAGAGATATTGATTTGAGTGGGAGCGCACCTTAGAATAAAATTGTTTATTCTCTAGTGCAAATTAATTATGAACATTGTCTAAGTGAAATTTGCATAATAGTTGTAGAATATTGGCTCGCGTTTCCACCTTCCCTATTAAAATTGAATAACTGTTATTTATCTGGTTAAAACTTTACGATTGGTAACGTAATTTGTAGGATTGTCCTCAAGAGTGTCGAGAAGGACTTTGTCCTATTGCATGCTTTTAGTATTCTCCCGCTGATGCTATGGATGATAAGACTCGCGTCCTTCGATCCAAAAGCAAGAATTCCATCAGGGTCAAATGCAATATGCTTGCTTCCATGAAACCCGAGCTTCAAAAGTTTGGGATAGCTATGACACATTCATGGAACTGAAAATTAGTTTCAGATACAAACAAAGGCTAGAAGATATGAGATATCCAAAGCAATGTTCTGTTTGCAAATGTTAGTAAAGTGTTTACTATGCATTAGACTGAAGTAATGAAGGGATCCAGATGAACGCCAGTCATATGATGATGGTGAATAAAACAAACAACTTAAAGATAAAGGACAAGTCAGAAGGGTGTTAGTGAGACTTACACGCCTAGGAAGTCCGGGGCTTACGCCACTCTTAAAGTTGGGTGCTTCATCTGAGAGTAGGAGAAATATTTGAAGTAAAACTGTTGGAAGGATAAAGGCAAAAAGAAAGAAGACTGGAATGTCCAGCTCATGTATGAATGTCATACAAGTTATTGATGTTTGGAAGGCTGGTCAAAAAGAAATTGTTCTTGGAAATTATGATTAAACATGTTAATCACTAATTCTTGGGTATTGTGAGTTGACCACAAAGATACCCGCTTGATTGCATTCTGTTGCGACTCGATGCAAGAACTGCTACGGCCTACTAGACTTGCCAGAGTGAGGTTTAGATACGCGCTGGGAACATAGTAAATGTTACTATACCTTCCATCGGTGTATTACCTTTGTATTTATTTTCATAATTCATTTTTGAGTTTTATACACTCTAGCCCATTGCATAAAGTTTGTTGCAAGAAGGTTGTTCATAAGAGAACAATTGTTGTTCGGTGTTATGAATAACATAAGGGCCATGCTTCCATCATGGATGGGATGTATGTTATGAATATTGATGGTAATATGATACATCCCTAACAATGACGCTAAATGTCGAAAGACTAAAAGAGTACCACATATGTGTGCCACTGCATTTGGTCACATTGGAGAAACCCGCATGGAGAAATTCCATAATGATGGATTTTGAAGTCATTTGATTATGAATCATCTGACACTTGCAACTTTCGTCCAAAAAGTGAAGTGACTGATATACCGTTCACACGCCATAAGGAACGAGCAACAAACTTATTCGTGATCATACATTTTGATGTGTGTAGTCCGATAAATGTTGTTACTGGTAGTGGATTTATCTATCTTCAGAAATGACTCAAGTAGATATATGGATATTTACTTGATGAGACGTAAGTCTGGATCTTTTGAAATCATTCAAAAGGTTTTCAGAATGAAGTAGAAATTATTGTGGCAAGAAAATTATGTTTCTGCAATTAGATTGTGGAAAGGAAAATTTGAGTTACAAGTTTAGTGAATGTCTGATGAGTTGTGAAAAACGTTTTCATAACTTGCACCTCCCGGAACACCACTAAAAGTGGAAAGTCCGAGAAGATGTAATCAAACCATATATGACATGGTAAGATCAAAGATGACATAAATCATTTTGCCATTATCCCTTTTAAAAGTGATGCTTTAGAGACTGCGGCTTTTAACACTGAAAGGAGCGCCATCGGATCTGTTGAAATGATGTCATGGTATGGTACGCCCAACCATGTTATGTATTTTCTTAACATTTGGAATATGGGGCTTGTGTAAAGTTTTTACAAACCTATTCCAAATCAGACAAGAACTACTTTGTAGGTTATCCCAAATTGATGGGTATTCCTCCACACTATGCCGAGGCAAAACGTTTGCCACATAAACCGGTATGATTTTTTGAAGAAAATGTTTCTTGCAAAAGGTGAGTGGGAGAACAGTGCAACTCGACGAGATAACAGTATCTTCGTTATCAGGTCAAAGGAAAGAAACCTTGGAAGTAATTCCAGAGTCTCCTACTGTGACTGATACGGAAGCCTCTACATGAGATTTATGGACTTCGGTCGAACTTGCAGCTGAACCACGTAGGCAAAACTCATGCAAACCTCTCAGGTGCGCAAACGAGATATTGTTGTTAAACAACAGTATACCTACGATAATCAAGGAAGCGATGATGGGCCCTGACTCCGGAATTGGCTAGATGCCAACACAATCCGAGATAGTTTCCCTATACATAATTCAAGATTATATCTTGATGGACCATTCGGAAGACTTAGAGTCTAGCGAATATTAATGGAACTATAAACTGATACGGATAAAAATGTTTTATTCAAAAAGCTCGACTTGTTTCTATAACAAATTCAAGGAGTTGACTACCGTGAGATTGTCTCACTGTAGCGATGCTTAAAGTCGGTTCGGGTTATACTAGCAATTAATACATATTTCAATTATGAGATATCATAAATGGATGCCAAAAAGGATTTCCACGAGTTGGAAATACAACCTAGGACTTGTATGTGATACAGTTCAAAGTATTTTGACAATCCAAGAGGATGCTAGGGGTTGTGCAAACTTCAGAGTTCCAGCAATGGACAAAGGAGAGCATAATGGAGTTGGAATCTTTGTTCTGATGAAATAGTTAAAAAGTTTGATTTCATCAGGGATAGCAAAGATGCTTGTGTTTACAAGAAAGTAAGTGGGAGCATGATAATATTTCTAAAACCTTGTGTTCTTGACACATTAGAAATAATATAAATTTCTTGACGCGAATTAAGACTTCATTGAAAATAGTTTTTCGATGAAGTGCTTGGGCTAAGTAGCCTTGATATTAGGCATAATTATCTGCGAGATAGAATTGCCTGATAGGGCTAAGCCAAAATACATATTGACAAGATCCTAAAACAGTTTAGCTTTAAAAACGCCAAGGAGTGATTCTTGCCGAAGTCACATGGAAAGAGTTTTTGCAAGACTCGGTGTCCTAAAACACTGATGAGCAAAATACATGATGGAGATTCCACACACTTTTGTGTTTGGATTAATCATGTATTCCATGGTATGTAAAACAACCAGATATGTCCAGTACTCCAAATTAGTTGCGAGTAATTTACCAAAGTGATCAAGGTATTGATCATAGGACAACAGTGAAAAATGTCATTATTTACTAAAGTGGCGTTGATGACATGTTTTCTCGTGAGCGGAGATTATGAAGAGTTCGTTGTAAACAGTTACATCGATACAGGCTCGCTGTAAGTAATTACATCGATGCAGTCTTCATCAGTACTCCAAGCGATTTTCAAATTAAATTAAGGGTTTTGTATAACAAATATGGTGGCACAGTAAGTTGGAATTGTTCCAAACAGGTTACTGTGGCGAAATTCTATAACAAATGGCTATGTATGTTGCTGCTTAAGAAGCAACAAAGAAGATGTTGAATCATATAGTTCATTCATGAACTTAGTATGGTTCCAAGATGGCTTTGGTCAATGGAACACTATTGAAGATAGTTGCTCCATAGCTCAGTCTGAGGAATCAAGGTTCGACCAGTGATTCACATATATACAAAGCCGAGTCCACACAAAACATGAATTTTGTGAAAGCGTGAAAACGCGAGGATACGCAAAGATACACACGGGCCAGAAGTTGTCAGATCCGTTGGGCAAAGACTGTACCACAAGCGAAGCATAATTTTACACCGGTATGCCATAGGTGTAAAGTATGTGAGCATTGACTTGATTATTGACTCTAGTGCAAGTGGGAGTCTGTAGGAGATATGCCCTAGAGGCAATAATAAATGTTATTATTTATCTCCATGTTTGTAATTATGTTTATATTCCATGCTATAACTGCAATGGTTCTCGAGTCTGCAATAACCACGAGGCTCAGAGGAAGACTCATATGCACGTGTGGAATAATAAACGGATAAAATATATATTCCTAGTCTCGCCTCTAAGACTAGCTCAAGTGTTGCATGATGGTTCTGTTTTCCTGATCATGGGCATGACTATGCCGGAAACTTTGAGGGCACAATGTTAGAAGAACATTTGTGTTGAATCGACCCAGATTGATGTTATGCTATGAGATACATTCGTCACCAGTTAATGGATTATAACACAGAGAAAGTTGAGCGTTTGCATAATTCCTTAGACCATGAGAGTATCGAGTTCCTTCGTACTTGCTTCTTGAACTTTGGGGTTTGTTAAACGTCATCTGTAAAAGGGTGGCTATTACGGCGGCTTACGGGTTCACGGAAAAGTATGACAAGGAACTAGGTAGCTCAAGATTGGGATTTGCTCCTCCGTCGATGGAGAGATATTCTTCGGGCCCTCTCGGTGTTACGGTATCCACCATCGTCTGGCCAGACACAGTGTGATTTGATCACAGGGATGCCGGAACGCGGGAACGAGAAAAGAGAACAATACCGGAAACGAGGTAACTGGCATAGTGGACAAGTTGTTGATTCACGGGGATGCCAATAAGTCTCACCTCGGGTATTTGTAACATATCGCGAAGCAACAGGAATAGCACACGGCAACTAAAGGTTCACTCGAATATTCATTCGTATGGGTATAGGGATCAATATGGATGTCCTCGGTTCCGCTATTGATCATTGATCGGAAAGTGTTCCGGTCATGTCTATACTTCATCGAACCTACAGGGTCACACGCTTAAGGGTCATCTATCTGCTGAATTCTAGACAGGGAGTCTGAGAGAAAGTCACCGGAAAGGTTTCGGAGAAAACGGAAAAGTTCCGGAGAGAGAACACCGGAATAGTTTCGGTAAAACCGAAAAGTTGTTTCGGAGTGAACCACTAAACCGAAAAGGTTTCTGTAAGCACCTGGTACTTCTGGAGGGTGCCAGAATTGTTCTGGTAACTTCTGGAATTTTTCCGGAGAAAAAAATAAAATATTTTTTTCGGAAATGTTCGGAGCTGCCGGAAATGTTTCGGAGCTGCCGGAAATGCTTAGGTTACTTTTCGCAGATGAAAATCATTGATCCGTAAATTTTTCGGAACGCATCCGAAATTGTTTTAGGGGGTGCTGGAAATGTTCTGGGCCTACAGAAATTTTTTCGGGATTTTCGGACGCGAAAATTTGGTCTCATGAATAGTGGAACACTATTGGGAGAAAATATCTCATGAATAGTGGAAACACTATTGGGAGAAAATATCTCATGAATAGTGTGAAAATATCTGAGGGCATTTTGGTATTTTGCCATCTCTTCTCACTCTATAAATAGAGGTGGAGAGGTGCTCTCCACACACACTCAAGTCTCTCATACAAGTGCCATGCAATTATCTGGCTTCTTCTCTCCCTCCCACGAAATAGTTTCGTAGAGCCGAAAGGCTGTCTGGGTTCCGGCAGGAACTAGTTCTGGACGGCGAAGCCCTGCCGGATAGCTGACACCGTATGTGTGCAACCGCGTAGAGAGGTCGTAGTTTCGATCTTTTGCCCGAGGGGCTGTTCGAGGGTCCTCCCGAAGGGCTGTCCGAGTTACCGTTCGAGTTTCGAGGGGCCTCCCGAAGGGCTATCCGAGTGACCGTCCGAGGTTCGGGTGCGCCTCTCGAAGGGTTGTCCGTGACACCGTCCGAGGGACTGTCCGACCGCCTCCCGGAGCGCTGTCCGAGGAGCAGACGAGGGACAACATCCTCGCGGTTGGGAGGTTGTAAATCCTAGCTGCGGGGATCTGCACCACCGATCTTCATCGACTCTACTTCCGCTGCGCTACGAGTCGGTAATGATAAGATCAAAACCTTGTATGCATCTCCATAGTGGTCCTGGGCGTGTTCGTAGTGCGGAAATTTTTGTTTTCTGCTGCGTTCCCCAACAGTGACACCGCCAGGTGGGGCCCCCCTCGTCAGTTGGGTCATTAGCAGATAACCCACCCGCCCCGGTGTCACTGACCTATGGGCCCCGGCGCTGCTAATTGTCTCAGTTTAATTATATAGAAATTAGCTTTGTGTGCCACTCGCATGTGGGCCATAGGTCATTAAGTTAATCCAAAAAATAAGTTAACTGCTTAATAAACATGTGTCCATGACACCTGGGTCCCACTCCCAGGTTTAGTTAATAAAATAGGATTAGTTAGTACTGAGTCACTGACTGTTGGGCCCCACTAGTCAGATTAGTAAAAAAGATTTATTAATATACAGAGGCTGACATATGGGTCCCACATGTCAGCACTGTTTTGGATAGAATTGTGGATAATGTTAGGATTTAATAATAAAAGAAAATCAGTAAATGATTTAAAAGTGATTTAAACTTAGTAATTCAATATCTTTTAAACCGTAATTCAGATTCAAAAACTTTATACATCAAAATTGATCAGAAAAATGTAATGAATACGAATACGCTATCCGTATGTCTACCACCCCTCTCTAACATACCGAACATTGTACCGTCCCCCTCCGGTAGCACTGTCCGATGATTGCCCGATTCCGATAAACTATCCGGATGAATTTATTCTGAACACGAAAGTTGTTCAGAATAGATCAACTAACTCGGATACACCACCCATACGTTTGTCGGATGTCCACGACACCTCCGGCATGGTACCTTTCCCTTCCGGACACCCTGTCCGATAATCACCCGGAGCTGGCAATTCATCGTCGGATGAATTCCTGCTCCGAGCAACGTGCATTGCACTACGTTAGAACACCGTTAGCATTGCATCTGTCATGTCATGCATCTTTTTGTTTATGATTGTTGTGTATTTACTGTTCCCCCCTTATCTCTGATAGACCCCGTTGCTGCTGCCGACTACACCGCTACCGGGTACAACTACGTCGTCGACGACCAAACCTCTACCGTCGAGCTTCCAGGCAAGCAGAGCCATTCTCTTCCCCAGATATCGCCTACCTTTTCCGTACTTTTCTTGCACTAGGCATTGTTACTGCTGCTGCTACGTTACAATCCCATTCCATTGCATAGCCTGTTTTTGTCGCCCCTTGATGTACCTTCCTTGATCCTATGCATCCTTTTATATACATTATATTCAGCAGTAAACCCTGCGCATTGTTAGTCAATAGGATTAGATAGCGGGTTGTGTTCACTCTGGGAGTGAATGCGGATACGATATATTACAACTGCTACAGGTACGGTTCAGAGCAGACACCGACTCAGGCCCCTACCCCGGCTCTGCCGAGCCACCTCCAGTGTGAGCTATCAGGGAGTAATCCTTGTACTCCACTCGTTGCTGACTCTGTATAGCCGTTCTAGGGTACTGCACCATGGTTGTCCTTACAGGTAAGAAGTCGGGTGACCCAACGGTGCCCGCGCAGGGTATCTTAGCGGAACGACAGGTCAGGTGTATTCCACCTGTGTGCGGCGGGCCTGGTACTGTTCGTGGCCGACAAATATCCTGTTGTACGAAAGTCGAGCTCTTCAGAGCAAACACGAGACAAGGTAAGGAGACGGTTCACCTTGTTGGTAACCGCACGAGTTGGTGGGACGTCAGGCCAGGCACCGATGTTACTGGTGGTCCTGACTGCTGTCGTTGTCCGCGACTCATTCAATAAGGGGCAACGATAACGGTTGTCTCGACAGAAAATTAATAAAATGCTTAACGGGTTCGGCAGATAACTTGAGTAGCCTTTTGGCTTGTACGCACTACCTATACGTGGGAATTACGAGTATGGGCTCCTCCGTGACGTAGCCTCGTTCAAAATCTCTGAAAGACGCCCAGTTCAGCATTGCGGCATGGTCGGATCGCGCCGATGGCGCTGGAATTCACCGTCCTCGCAACGACCCGGAGAGCGAGGGGTGATAGGCCCATGACCCCCTTGCCCTTAGGGCTGTAGACCGGCGGGGACCTCTCTGATGAGCCGTAGGATGGACTGCGTTGTGTCGGATAGCCTCGGTGGGACATTCCCTAACAAGGTGTACGCCACCCTGGAGATCCGAGCGTGTAGGCTACCCAGTAGTGCACCCCTGCAGGGAAGATTAATCTATTCGAATAGCCGTGTCCACGGTAACAGGACGCTTTATGCTGAAGCCAGATCCTACCACTACAAACTACTACTATTAAACTGTTGGTTCCGGGTTTTCTTCCTCGCGGGGATGTCGAGAAAGGGAACTCAGAGGCATTATTATTATTAAATATTACAACTTACTATTATACAATGTTGCAGCAACTTCTGCTGCATTGTTATTACATTCATGCTATTGAACTGTTGGCTGATTCTTACCTCATGCTGCAAGGATCGTCGGAAGATGCTAGTCTTCGATAGGCCTAGCTTCTCTTCCTTATTCTGATTTCTACCTTGCAGTCCACTATATACAACCTCCCCTTTCCATTTGATACAATGCATAAATGCTTAGTAGCGGACGTAAGACTCATGGGTATGCTAGATACTCACCTTTGCTTTATTTCCCCCTTTTTGTTTTGCCTGATCGGCCGCTGCAGCCGACGTTGGATACCAGGAGCAGGAGTACCCCGGAGGTGACTACTACGACGTCGAGTTCCCCGTTGACCAGGAGTATTTCGGTGGATCCCAGGAAGGAGGCCTCGCCTTTTCGATCTGTATCTCTGATGTTATTTGTGCTAGCCTTCTTAAGGCAAAACTTGACTAACTAAGTTTGTACTCAGATATTATGATTGTATGACTTATGTATTCGGGTCCGAGCGACCCCCCCCCCTTTGTTGTATTATATTGGTTTATCCTTTTGTGTTTAGTGTTGTGCTGTGATATTCACCGTGACACCCCGATTTCGATTATGTACAGTGTGTGCATGATTAAGTACATGATCGCAAATCGGGGGCGTCATAGCCATGCGTGGCTTTTGTGGCGTGTGTGCCATCATGGACCCTTGTGCTGGGTCATGTACCTGGTTGTGATACTCTTTCCTTTGCTGCCTTTGGCTTTATTTATAAAGTCGGGAATATCCTTTGCTTTAAAAAAGAAATACATTGGAAAGGCATTAAGGACGCCTAATACCTACAAAGGACCAAAGATCTTGGCTTGTTTTACCAAACAAATCAATATCTCTCGGTTGTAGGCTATGCTGACGTTGGGTACATGTCGGATCAACATACTATCAAGTCTCGGACTGGGTATGTTTTTCTTTGTGGTGGAATTGCAATTTCTTGAAAATCGTCTAAGAAAAGTCTTGTATCAACTTCGACGAACCACTTGAAAATCATAGCGTTATATGAAGCATCACGAGAATGTGGATGGCTTCGTCGGATGATTGGCCACATCCAGGTGACATGTGGACTGAACACCAACTAACCCCCACTGTCATCTATGCAGATAATGTCGTTTGTGTTGCATAAGTTCAGACGGGTTATGTAAAGAGCAATCTCACGAAGCATATCAATCCCAAGATCTTCTATGCCACACGAGTTGCAAAAGTTAAACGAAGTAAGAATCTTGCATACTAAGTCGTGTGAAAATCTTGCTGATTTACTCACTAAGTCATTGCCGGCATCATATTTGGAGAGATGTGTACGTGGAATCGGTATGATGAGAATTAGAGAGATGCCAGGTTCAGGGGGGAAAACTTCATAAACTCATCATTAAAATGTCGATCCCGGTGATCGAGTACTCAACTTAGCGGTTGAGTGGATTATACTTTTTTTCCTTTGAGTATGTTTTGATGTTTCTCACACTAAGTTTTTGACGACGCGATTCGTGTAACACAGCAACATATACTATATGCTCTTTCTCCATATATATTTTCACTGGGTTTTTCAAAGTTTTTGAGACATTTTATATACGGTTAAGTACCCAAAGAAGAGTGTCGAAAAACCGTTGGGCCGATGGAGGCGGCAACGGTCCGACTCGGCCAGCACCCTTCCTGTTGACCGAGCATTTTTTTTCACTTAACATTAATTGGGCACTTACCTCCTACCTCTAGTAGTTATATGAAAAGGAGAGCATCCTTCATATATAGGATTGATCAATGAATAATAAAGAAAATTCTATCCCTATATCTATGTTTCCATCTATCATTTTGTACTTGTGTAAGATCTTCGCGCCTTCGACTATTTCACACACGATGTATACCTTGGGATCGACCAATCGGCACGGGTTGTACAACATGAATTTCTCGGTTAATATATAGCAGCACTTTGGTTCTTTCCGGCTCTCCGGTCGCAATCACGTTTCGCCCGTTTTTAAAAGGATTGGCCTCTCTATAAAAACCTTGGCTCCCAAACGTTTTAAGCGATCCACAAGCATTCATCGCACCTAATAAACCGGAAAAGAATACATCGTCACCGGCTGCGAACTCGAAGCAATGGACACCGCTCCCACGAAGCCGTCCTTGTCCAAGAAGCCCTCGCCGTCGTTCCGCCTCCGCAACGGCAGCCTCAATGCCCTGCGCCTGCGCCGCGTGTTCGACCTCTTCGACAGCAACGGCGACGGCGAGATCACCCTCGACGAGATGGCGTCCGCGCTCGACAAGCTCGGCCTGGGCGCCGACCGCGCCAGCCTGGAGGCCACCGTCGGCGCCTACATCCCGGCCGGCGCCGCCGGCCTCGGCTTCGACGACTTCGAGGGCCTCCACCGATCCCTCGGCGACGCGCTCTTCGGCCCCATCGCCGAGGAGGAGCCCGGCACGGAAGGCGAGGGCGAGGACGAGGACATGAAGGAGGCGTTCCGGGTTTTCGACGAGAACGGCGACGGCTTCATCTCGGCGTCGGAGCTGCAGGCCGTGCTCAAGAAGCTGGGCCTGGCGGAGGCGCGGAACCTGGCGGCGGTGCAGGAGATGATCTGCAACGTCGACCGCGACCGCGACGGCCAGGTCGACTTCGGCGAGTTCAAGTGCATGATGCAGGGGATCACCGTGTGGGGAGCTTGACGCCGGCCGACGTCGGCGTCTTCCATCCGTTTCCTCCTCTCCTGTATCTCATGTATGTGTCCATCATTCATCACTAGGCATTGTAGCGTGATCATTTACTCGGCACTTGCTTAATTTCTATCCTTGACTGGATCTGGTAGTAGGTCTTCAGGATTTTGCTTGAGAGCCATGGTCACATGTTGCATCATGTACTAATTATTTTCTTCGTTTATTTTCCATGTGCTTGTTAATTCTGCTGGAACTGTATCAAAGACCTTGACCAGCCGCCCCTATTAATATTCTCTCCTCAGTTTCGTGCGGCTTTCGTGCTGCTGCCTAACCTGTCCTTGCATTTGCGCGTTGACGTATGGTACTACTACATTTTGTCATTTGAAAACGAAATTTATTTAATAAAAATGATTTTTTTCTCTAGCACAGAAATTTGACAGTTGTTTCCTTCTGAAAAAGACTACAGTAATAGTGTTTTTTTCTCTATGTTCCTCCTTTGGATCTATGAGTCCCTCCTTTGGACAGAAATTTGACAGTTGTTTCCTTCTGAAAAACACTACTTATAATTGTTAATCTCAGTGAGAAAACATGCACCAGATATATGATTCACATGGGGAAATTTCCTTCGCAATTAGTAGTAGTACTGTGCATTATAGTATGGCACTAGTGCTAAGCACATGAAGGTTGTTATACCCACCAGATGAATTTTCCTTTCCAAGAGGACCTACCAGTTGTTGAAAGCTACTTGTATCCACATGGTCTGCATTTCAATAGAGTTGTACTTACATCTGTTGCAAGCCATCATTTCGAGTCTTTGCTTTTGAGTTAACTCTGTGGCAAGTCATCAAGCAATGTGTTCCTTTGGTTCTGCAGATTCTCTACCATCGGAAGATTGGAGGAGGAACAACCACAAGATCCCGACATCGCTTCGTCAGGCCTTAAAAGTCTAAAGTCTGTAGGGTTTGTGTAATTGTGTTAGTTTTTCCATCGCTAGGGAGTTGGTGTGTTCGTTAGAAGCTTTAGAATGAAGCTCCTGGATTGCAATTTTAGCGTGTTCTAACTATTGTAGTTTTATCCTTCACTCATGTGACCATGTAGGTACTATGCGTCTGTTGTCTGTGCTTTATAGTCCGATAATCTCTGTGTAAATCATAATATGGGACACCTGTTTCATCTATTCTGGGCTTCTGGTTATCAAAACTGCACAACGTATTTGACTTTCCTAATATATTGGCCCATTTGTTAACTTTCTGTGAATTGTATGTTTCAAGCACTTGAAAGTTTTTGACAATTAGGATATCAACAAGGTATATGGTGTTTCTGAATGTACAAAGAAAGGCTGATTATCAATGCCAAACAAATCATGACCTAGCCCAACATTCCATGGTTATTTTTAAATTTGCGAAATTCTAACAACATTTTCAGTTTAGTAGACTCTCCATATGGCTATAGTAGTTGTATCGTACTAATTTGATAACAGACTGGTGTGATTACATAATATTATTAAGGCTGGACTTTCAAAAAATCTGATATGATTGGCATTGGCGCTTTGTTTTCCTCATTGTTATTGCTGCTAGACTGGAAAGTGAAAGCGTGTGTGCATAATTGATTCATATGTTGTTGGCTCACATATAATTTATGACCTCATAGATGGTTCCTTGAATGAGAACATCATGCATGAATCAGGAATGTGTACCCTTGAAGAAAACATAATAACAACCATGACATCTCAAAACATCACCACTTATTTGGTATTATCAAAAAGTAGAACAATCTCTGCAACTATGTAGCTAACCTCACAACCTCATGGACTACATACACATAGCGTAAATCAAAACTTACATTCATCACTTACATGGAGGAAATCTTACACGGTGCGGACTGGAATTTATCTCTAAGCCGTGTCATTGCTGGACTTTGGAGGTAAGAATGCCTCCCACCATCCAGACTCGTATTTGGGGTATGGAGCTGTCCATTTATCAGGCTTATCGAATTTCAACTCAGCAGGGTTAGAAGCCAGTGCTTCTTCAGGTGATTCCGCATCGAACTGCTCTGCTAAGACCCTGTCCAGCCTTAGTTTCATGAATCTGAGAGCAAAAAAGGAGATTAACATGAGTTGATTCAGGATTTATTACTGCATGTATGCTTTTTAGACTGAGAGATAGAGAACCATGCTACTGTATTAGCAACAACCTTAACGTAGAAATCCTAGCAGATGCTTAGCTAAGACTATTTACACAAATAGAAGAAAAATAAACTAAGGTCTGACAAAGCACACACCATGTCAGCACAACATCACACATCAACAAAACAATAGGATGCACACACTCAGCATTCGGCAGTGGCATCATGTTTAAGAATTCAATGGTCAAATAAGTTTCTCTAATTTTCTTCACTTTTCTTTTGCTAGCTTCCCAGTCTAATAACTATGTTCAGGAATGCAAGCTACTCATAACGAGATGGTGCCCAGATATTGAATGGAGGTGAATACAAACAAGAAAATTTCCAAAGTATTGGACTAAACAAAATACTCATGATTCATGACGCAGAACAACAGATCCAAGTATCAGAACAGGATATGGCACAACTTAAAGAAGAAGAACCATATGAGAATTTGTACTTTTTGCATTGAAACAAGATCCTGATGAATCATTATCAGTGTGCTTATTGAAATAAATCAGATTACATCCTGGAATTGAGCTTCCATGGGAAATTGCTAAACATCAGTTTCCCCCCCTCAAATCATAGTTGTCCATGTTTTCAACTGTAGTTGTTGATGGTTTGGCTTTGTCGCCTTACATTAACTTTAATAAAGATGGTTGTGTGCATCGCAAAAAGCAGAGCCCGGAGGTTTCAACCTCCTTTAAAAGAAAATCATCACCATGTGATCAAACTTGACTAGTGGCATATCTAGACACGTCCATTCTTGAACCTGAACTTGCGCGGAAAGGCACTGCATGAATATATTCTGAACCAAAGTAGATTTTTCTTTTGTCATATCTCTTTCGTCAACAACTTAAATACGTGTTGAGTTTGTGTCGAATATGTGTACGAGTTGGGTTACATAGGACTTGGAGTTGTAGTGTGGGTAAGATACGTGTAGTGTTGGAGTCGGACACGTTGTATCCTTGGGCTCTCATATAATGAGAGGCACCCCACGGTTGTAACCTATGCCAACATAATAGCACAGGCACGCAGGGGGAACCGGCGGCGTGTGCCGGCGCCCGGGTGGCCGGAGTGCGGTATTGTAGAGGTGTCATGGGGAGGAGCGCCCATAGTCAAGCCCCGGAGATGTAGCCGATGTTCGGTGAACTTCGTTAACAAATCTCGGTGTCGTGGCTCGTGCGATTGCTTGATCCTCGGATGATCTACTACGCGCAGCGGTTCTATTCTAACAAGTGGTATCATGAGCAAGGTTGAAGATCGTAGACGAAGATTGGATGTCTTATCGGTATCGTGCTGGAAATTGCCTTAGAGCAATGGTGTGCACGGTTGAGATCGATTGGAAAAGACGTCAGGCGTTGTGGTCTCGGCTAGATGATCGAAGGAACATGTTCAGAAGCCGGTGCAGTCCTGGGTGCGCACGGGAGGACACGCGATTGGAGCGAGGCGGAATCGCGTACGGCAGTTCAATCGAGTTTGTTTTGGACAAAAAGAGGACCGAGTCCTTGGAAGAGATAGCTGCAGCGTGTACGTGTCTGGGCCGGACAGTGGCAGTGTCTGGCAAGGAACAGTAGTGCAACGACAGATCAAATCGGCAGGAAAACAATCCATCAGTTATCGTATGTGCATCCATTGGAAGTAGCAGGCAAGGAAAATTCATTAGCATGCAACGGTTAGTATTGGAAGTTGTGCAAGGAGCAATATCACGTGAATGATACTAGTATACGAGGGTGTACACATTAGGTTTTGTTCGTGTACTTGGGATGACGTGAAGAAAAAATGCTCGGATATTTTTCGCAGTGTCAGTTATACGAAGAATCATGGCGCCAACGGGTACCAGATTTGAGGTGGAGAAGTTCAGCGGAACTGGAAACTTTGGGTTATGGCAGACACGGGTGAAAGATTTATTGGCACAACAAGGATGCTTGAAGGCGTTGCGGGAAGCTAAGTCAGCTAAGATGGACGCAATTATGTATCATGTGAAGGATGAGAATTCGCCGAAGAAGATTTGAGTGGTGGATCTAATGCTAATGTGGCAGCTCGTGGTGATGACTCGGACAGCAGTAGTGATGTTCTCGTAGTATCAGACAGGCGGTCAACCAAAAGTGAAGCGTGGATGTTGGATTCAGCTAGCTCTTTTCATGCGACACCCAACAGGGAGTGGTTCTCTTCGTACAAGTCTGGTGAGTTTGGTTCAGCCTATGTGGGCGATGCCACAGGTTATCATGTTGCTGGAGTAGGTGACATCAAAATCAAGATGTTTGACGGAGTTGAGCGGATACTTCAGGGAGTCAGGCATGTGCCAAGGTTAAGGAGTCTAATTTCGCTTGCAGTTCTTCATGATGGTGGTATAGAATTCCGTTGTGATCGGGATAAGAAGACCTTGAATATCATGGAAGATGAGGTGACCGTGATGATTGGAGAGAGGACGGCTTCGCATCTTTACAGGTTGCAAGGGAGCACTATTGCAGGTGGAGTCACGGAGACTGAAGTTGCAGGAATAGCGCAAGGATCTCACGGAGGCGGCGGGTCTGCGACAGACTCGTCGAGTAGCTCTCAGTAAGCTACGAAGAAGGCAACTCAAGTCCGGAGTACATGGAAGTTTGACGCGTGGACAAATTCAAGGTGGTGGAGAATATTCGCCAAGGTGGAGTTTGTTGAGTTTGTGTCGAATATGTGTACGAGTTGGATTACATAGGACTTGGAGTTGTAGTGTGGGTAAGATACGTGTAGTGTTGGAGTCGGACACGTTGTATCCTTGGGCTCTCATATAATGAGAGGCACCCCACGGTTGTAACCTATGCCAACATAATAGCACAGGCACGCAGGGGGAACCGGTGGCGTGTGCCGGCGCCCGGGTGGCCGGAGTGCGGTATTGTAGAGGTGTCATGGGGAGGAGCGCCCATAGTCAAGCCCCGGAGATGTAGCCGATGTTCGGTGAACTTCGTTAACAAATCTCGGTGTCGTGGCTCGTGTGATTGCTTGATCCTCGGATGATCTACTACGCGCAGCGGTTCTATTCTAACAATACGCATTTGAAGTGTGTGCCTTTGCTGATAGCAAGCACAATATTATGGGTAGACGGCCCATCAAGCAGGCATCCGGTGCAAATTGCATGTACAAGCCTGCACTGATCCAGACAGTTACACAAGCGAGTATTGCCGGGAATGCATATGCGTTGGCGTTTTAACATCCTCGGGGGACTGCTAATCGACAGCTGAGTTACCTGATCCAGTTGCGGTCCGTGGAGACGAGCGCGACGGCGGGGCGCTTGAGCCGCTTGGCGACGTCGGGGAACCTGTCAAGAAACTTGGGCTCGATCACAAGCCAGAAGTCCTGCTCCTTGCTGCGCTCCTCGTAGAGCCGCAGCTTCTCCTGGAGCTGCTCCTGGAAGTGCTCTTCATCGTCCAGCATGAACTTGGCGTTCGCCACCAGGAAGTAGTACGTCCGCGACTTCTCCTCCGGCTGCGCACCACCACATCGTCTCAAAATTAGAGAAGGAAGGAAACTCGACTTGCCCGGAGCGAAATGCGAAGCAAGGGAAGGGTACGGGGCTTCTTACTTTCTCGGAAGGCTCTGCGGAGCCTTGCCGGTCAGATACGACGGTGGCGGCGCGGCGGAGGCTCTCGAACCGCGTCGGCGGGCAGGAGACGGCGAGTGCGGCCGGGCGACTGGCGGCGGCGAACCCGGCGTGGGCGCGGGGAGGCGACGCCCTGGACGGCGCGAGGGTCGCGCAGGGGCGAAGGGACAGCGTCGCCGGAGCCACCATTGGCTCGGTGCGAAGAGGCCGCCGATGGGGTCTAAACTGAACTGAACCGTAGAGGATAGAGGAACGGAAGAAGAAGCTGGGACTGAGGTACGGAGGCACAGAGCCTTATCTGAACAGCAAGCAACTGGGAGAGCGCCTATTTCGCGCTTTTGCCACTGTGTTAGAGAGGATCGGCAATCAAGAAATAAGAACCGTGTTAGGTTTCAAAAAAAAAAACCGTGTTGGAATCCATGGCTCCTTGATGCGTTTTGGACCATCCGATATCGCCTTCGCATCGCCTCACCCGTTCGATCAAGGAGGATGACACTGTTGATTGAAAACATTCATTTTCGGGCGCGACAAGCTCGTGCCCCCCGTCGTACTTCTCGATGCCAGGGGGTGGGGGTGTGATTTCGTCCCCCTCGTCGTTCCCGTGAAAGTTAGGCGCCAACGCTTTTTTCAAAAGCTGACGGGTTAGGGTTTCAATCCGTCCCCTCTCCGTTCTCTCTCCCATGTTCGCATCTCTTCTGGATATCTCGCGCGCTCCTCTTTCCGTGAAAGATCCCGACCTGTACGCCCTTTTCAGGATTTTTGCCGCGGACTCCCCTTCCTCTTGCTGCCACCATGCTCATCCCGTGCTTCAGGTGATCTTGCTCTCGCTTAGGAATGCTTCGTCGCTTCTTTCTTCATGTCTTCCTTACATTTTTACTAGGTGTAAGTGCATCTAGTGCCCCCTTTGAGGTTTTGGAGTACTTGATGAAAAAACGGTTAAGGGACTGATGTGTTTGTGAGTATACACAGGAAAAAGTCCCTGAGGATGAGTTTAACCACCGTTGTCGACCCCCCAAAATATTGAGGAACAAAGGAGAAATCGGTGTGTTTCCTGAAGACTGAAGTTATGCGAAATCCTGAGGAATCAGGATCCTCAAGCATTCTGCTGAAGCTGAAGCAGTACCAGATCCTGAAGCGTTCGGCTGAAGCTGAAGCTGTACCATATCCTGAGGACGTTTGCGCTGAAGACGAAGTAGAAGCGTAGTCTTCGCTAAGACTTTTTATACTTCTTGAGTCGTAGGAAAACACCGCACAGTTGGAAGGGGTTGAGGAAAATGAGTTCTGTATTTGTGAGGAAGTGCTCAATTAGAAATCCTGAAGAAAACCCTGAAGAAATCTCCTGCAGTAGAAGTTCAGTCCTCGGGTGTCTGAGACGTTGTTCTTCAGGACACTGAGGTAACTAACTTCGGTTGAGGAGTCTGGAGATCACCAGTGCGATTCTTCTGAAGATTGTCAGGAGAGAGAATAGTTTGACCGTGCCACGTGTTGCGTGGTGAGAGGCTAGACCTTGTCTAGCAACGGTCATATCTGAGGGCACGAGAGTAATTGTGTGCATGGGCATTTATGTCCTTTCACCTGGGGTTGCTCCGCGGCTATAAATAGCCACCCCAGCCCCATTTGTGGGTTGGCTGCTCCGAGAGAAAAACTGACACTTGTCATCTGAGAGCAACCCACCTCATTGAAGACACTGAAGAACCTAAGTGAGGAAAACCACCAGCCTGAGTAGTTGAGCATTTCTGAGGAAGTCGGTTCGAGTGATCCGAAGCTTTTTACTCTTGAAGACTGTGATCTTCCAGCCGGTGTAGAAGTCTTCAGTCTGAGGAAGTCAAGATGCAATTGTGACTTCCCGGAGTGACTGAGTCTGTGAAGGTTTCGGGAGTCTACCTTGAAGACTCACCTAAGTTATTGGACGGAGTCTGAGGACTCTAGTTCAAGGAGAATAAGGTGAAGACTATGTCTTCTGAGTTTAATCTCAGCCTCTCCAACCAGACGTAGAGTTGTCACAGCAACTCGAACTGGTTCATCAAGTCTTGGTCTTCAGTGCACTTGTGCTATTTCTTCAACCTCAATTATTACGTTTATGCACTGATGACTTATCCTGATGCTTTACTTTCTGAGTTCACTCTGCACTGATTCCTCAGTTCGTGCTTCAATATTACCTTAGCTGTGCAATAGGTTGTTTTCCATTCACGTCATTGCTTTTGTACTTCATTTGTTCTTCCTCGGGTCTCAACTTCCTCAATTTCGTATTGCCTCGGTCCTGAGGAAATAGAAATTCCTCGAGATAATTGAAAATCTTCCATTCACCCCCCCCCCTCTGGTCGATATATTGCACTTTCAATTAGTATCAGAGCAAGGTACTCCCTTGTTCTGTGTGATTCGGTTTAACCACCTGGAGTTTTAGTTATGTCGACCTCAGGTACAATGAGCGTTGCCTCAAAATGCCCCATCTTCGACGGGACAGACTACCCATACTGGAAGAACAAGATGAGGATGCATCTTGAAGCCATTGACAAGGATCTGTGGGATATTGTTGATCAAGTCATTTCTGAAGCAACTCTGATGACTGCTCCTGAAGTTGTCAAGAAGACCTGGAAGCTTGATGCAAAAGCTCGAAGCATCATTGGTGGTCATCTCAACAAGGCTCAGTTCAACCGTATCAGTGGTCTAGATACTGCAAAGAAGATATGGACAAGACTGTCAAAAGTCAATGAAGGAGTCTCTGCTCAACGAGACTCACGAGTTGATACACTCCGCAGTCTCTTCAACAGGTTCAAGAGGCTGGACAACGAGCACATGCAACAAACCTTTGACAGACTCACTGACATATCCAATGAACTTCAAGCATTGGGTGCTGCTGATATCACAGATCATGAGGTGGTGAAGAAACTACTAAGGTCACTGGATGACTCATTTGAGTTCCTATCGCTGATGATTCAAGAAAGGACTGACTTCAAGACTCTGGATCCAGCTGACATTCTCGAGCGCCTCAATGCTCATGAACTAAAGCTCTCTGAAAAACGAGACTTGTACAGCTCCACGCCTAAAGTCCGCGCGCTAAAAGCTAAAGCACGAAGAGTGTCCTCTGATGAAGAGTCTGAGGCTGATACTGATGATCCTGAAACCCTCAGCCGGGAACTTGCTCTCCTCACCAGAAAGTTCCAAAGATTCACGAAGAAGAATCACTTCGGAAATTCCTCAAGATCTTCCTCAAGAAAAAGCAAAGATGATGACTCTGTCGAAGCAAGAAAGAGAGTCTGCCACAAGTGCAAGAAACCTGGGCATTACATCGCTGAGTGTCCTCTATGGGAAAAGGAAGCTAGACTGAATAAGAAGAAGAAAGGGAAATATGACAGTTCTGATGAAAAGACAAAGAAGAAATCCTCAAGATCCTCAAAGTCTGCTAGATAAAGGAATAGCAATTCCCGTAAGGCTCGCGCATATCTCGGCAAAGAATTGGACTCTGAAAAATCTGGTTCCGACCCTGATGCTGAGGAAGAATCTGAAGAATCTGAGGGTGTGGCTGGTCTGGCTCTTGCCACGTCGCTTGTCTCCAAGTCAATCTTCAGCACTAAGGAATCTGATCCATCACATGTTGATGATGAAGCTGAAGACACAACCCCTGCCTTCTGTTTCATGTCCAAATCCTCCAAGGTATCTACTTACTCATCATCGGATGATCCCTCTTATGAAGAACCTGATGAAAACTATGCTAAACTTGCTAAACTTGCATCTAAGCAACAACGTGCACTTGAAAAGATTCAGATCTCATTAAACAAGAGTGATGATATGTTGGTTGAGGAAATGACGAAGACTCAAAAATTGACTGATGAATCAAAAATTCTTCAGTCAAAGTTTGAAGACTTGTTCAGTCGTCATGAGGCACTCCTCACCGATCATGAGAAGCTGGCTCATGAGTTCCTCATGAGGAAGCAAGAACTTGAACGCGTGAGGATGTCTCATGACGATCTGAGGAAAGAAAATGATTCACTCCTCCCCCAACAGATCATCATGCCACAAGAAGGATTTAATCCTCTCTGTTTAAAATGCATTGAACATGACCGTATTACCTCTATGCCTAGTTCTTCAATGTCTTCAGACTCTGTTGTTTCCATTGCTTCTGTGGTATCTAACCCCTCATCTAAGGATACCATAGACATTATTGAAGAAAATGCTAGGTTGAAGAGTCTACTGGAAACCGACATGTTCAAGAGTCTGAAAGGACATCAGATTCTTTGTGACATCCTCAAGAAAATGATCCTCAACAGGAACCTGAGGAAAGAAGGTGTCACATTCACTCGGAAACTCAACCCTGATGGGTCTTACTGGAAACCTGAACAATATCCAGAGACCACTTGGGTTCGGGCAAAGATGCCTCCTCCTGATCCCTATACTTTATCTGGTTATGATGTTGTTTCCTCAGATGTGGTGATTGAGTCTTTTGACTCAAACTATAAACTGTTTAAGGATGTTAATGGTGAGGTATTCGCCAGATACATCGGAACTAACTGGAGGAACGGTCCACCAGTCAAGCAGATCTGGGTTCAGAAGGACCTCATCACTAACCTTTCTATGAATGCAGATGCAAATGAGCTAAGGGTATCATTTGAGGACGATACCTAAAATGGAAATGGTTATCATCATGTATCAACTAACCATTTTGTTCACAGGGAAGCTCCTCATAAGAATGCTTATTCATTTGTTTATCCTGATACCATCATCTCATGTCCCATTAGGTCTCATCGCCCTCATCAGTCCTCATATACTTCAAAACCACCCATTAAGATGTGGGTGGTAAATAAGAACTAATCATCTTTGCAGGGACATGTCCTGAGGCAATCATAAATTTTGCAAATCATATGCCTAGGACAACATCATTTGAGTCAGTTGAAGGATATTTATATTGTTTGGTTTCATAGAATCAATCCTGAGGACTGTCCTGAGGAATTAATTCTGAGGAACCATAAATTCCTCAAACTGAGACTGGCTCATAACTTGTTGTATGAGATACTAATTCCGTTGCAGGGAAAGACTGAATGGGTGATGGACAGTGGATGCACAAATCACATGACTGGTGACAGAAGCCTTCTTATGGAATCATCTCTGAGTCCTTCTTCAAAGAAAACCATCACCTTCGCCGATAAAGGTAAAAGTAAGGTATTGGGCCTCGGCAGAGTTGCTATCTCTCGAGACCAACACATTGATAAAGTCATGCTTGTTGAATCCCTTGGATACAACTTGATGTCTGTATCTATGCTATGTGATCTTGATCTCGTTGTTATCTTCGGAAAATATGGTTGTGATGTCTATATGGTTAGCGATAACTCCATTGTCTTCAGTGGAGTTAGGAAAGGTGATCTGTATATTGTAGATTTCTCTGAAGGTCCCCAGGTCGCCACATGCCTCATGGCTCGTGCCTCAGAGTGCTGGATATGGCATCGAAGACTCGGCCACGCTGGAATGAGGAATCTCCAGAAGCTGGTGCGAAAGAAACATGTCCTCGGGATTGAGGAAATCAGATTCTCAAAGGACCGGCTGTGTGGTGCTTGCGAAGCTGGAAAGATGACCAAGGCCAAGCATCCTTCCAAGACCATCATGACTACTACTCGTCCTCTTGAGCTTCTTCATATGGACCTCTTCGGTCCTCCTAAGTACTCAAGCTTCGGAGGAAATTTTTATGGTCTTGTTATTGTTGATGATTTGTCACGTTACACTTGGGTGCATTTCCTTACTTTTAAGTCAGAAACCCAAGCTGTCTTCAAATGCTTCGCCAAGCGCGTCATGAACAACTACAGCCTAAAGATCAGGCACATTCGAAGCGACAACGGCACCGAATTCAAGAACTCTGGTGTATAGGAATTCCTCGATGAGATGGGCATCACTCATGAGTTCTCGGCTCCATACACTCCTCAGCAAAATGGAGTCGTTGAAAGGAAGAACCGAACCCTCATCGAGATGGCTCGAACGATGCTTGCTGAATATAACACGCCTCTCATATGGTGGGCTGAAGCAATCAACACTGCCTGCCACATCGTCAATCGGGTGTATCTTCATAAGTTTCTCAAGAAAACTTCATACGAGCTAATGGTTGGCAAGAAACCCAATGTGAGTTACTTCAAGGTCTTCAGCGCACCTTGTTGGATCCGTGAGCCTCATCATCAATCTAAATTTGAACCTAAAGCTTATGAAGGCTTCATGATTGGTTATGGCCTCGAATCGCACACATACAGAGTCTTCAACAAAAATCATCATAAAATTGTTGAAACTGTAGACGTGCGGTTTGATGAATCTGACGGCTCGCAAAGAGAGTACCTGCCACATGATTTAGATGAAGCTCCACATGAAGAACAGATCAAGAAGATGGGTGATGGTGATATCATTCCTGTGGATCATCCTGAAGAAACACACATACCTCCTGCTCCTGAAGAACATCCAAATCCTGATGCAAATAATCCTGATGACGATCCTGATCCTGAGGCTCCTGATACTCCTGAAGCTCCTGAAGCACCTGAAGCAGATGCAAATGAATCTGATAGCAGTGACGAAGATGCGCCTCAAGATCATCTTCCTCGTCTTCCTCGCGTGGCGAATTAAGTTCAAGTGGACAGAATCCTCGCCGACATCAATCTACCAGGTCCTCTCACTCGTGTAAGAGCTAATCGTATAGCTAACTTTTGTGGGCATTTATCGTTTGTATCAATTTCAGAGCCCACCAAAGTCACCGAGGCATTCCGAGAAGTGGAATGGATTCAGGCGATGCAAGACGAACTTCTTCAGTTCAAACTGAATGATGTTTGGGAATTAGTCAAACGTCCTGATCCTCGAGTTCACAATGTCATCGGCACGAAGTGGATCTACCGCAACAAACTCGATGAAGATGGACAAGTAATCAGAAACAAAGCTCGTCTCGTAGCACAAGGATATACACAAGTCGAGGGGATCGACTTCGGTGAAACCTTCGCTCCTGTTGCTAGACTTGAGTCCATTCGTATTATGCTTGCATTCGCTAACCATCATAATATCAAGTTATATCAAATGGATGTGAAAAGTGCTTTCCTCAATGGTAATATCGAGGAAGAAGTATATGTTGCTCAACCCCCAGGCTTTGAAGACGCAAAGAAACCTGATATGGTATACAGATTGAAGAAAGCCATCTATGGACTGAAGCAAGCCCCTCGGGCTTGGTATGACACACTAAGGGACTTCCTCATCAGCAAGGGCTTCAAATCTGGTTCCCTCGATCCAACTCTTTTCACAAAACGATATGATGATGCATTATTCATATGTCAAATCTATGTTGATGACATCATATTTGGATGCACTAACAAGAAATACAGTGAAGAATTTTCATTCTTGATGAGTGAACAGTATCAGATGTCCATGATGGGTGAACTGAAGTTCTTCTTAGGGCTTCAAATTCGTCAACAACGCAATGGCATCTGCATCTCTCAGGATAAGTACCTCAAGGAGTGTCTGAAGAAATTCGGGATGCAAGACTGTAAGGGTATCAAGACACCGATGCCTACAAATGGGCAACTAGGCCCTGATGAAAATGGCAAGGACTACGATCAAAAGGTATACCGCTCCATGATAGGTTCTCTGCTATATCTATGTGCATCTAGGCCTGATATAATGTTGAGCGTTTTCATGTGTGCCCGATTCCAAGCGACACCTAAGGAATCGCATCACCAAGCGGTGAAACGAATTCTTCGATATTTGGCTCACACCCCGTCGCTAGGCTTATGGTATCCAAAAGGCACACAGCTGGATCTCGTTGGGTACTCAGACTCAGATTATGCTGGAGATCGAGTGGATCGGAAGTCTACCTCAGGAACATGTCATTTCCTCGGACGTTCTCTGGTGTGCTGGTCATCGAAGAAGCAGAACTGTGTCTCCCTCTCCACTGCTGAAGCTGAATACATTGCTGCCGGTGCCAGCTGCTCACAGCTTCTTTGGATGAAGCAAAATCTGAAGGACTACGGCATCAACCTGAAGAAAGTACCACTACTATGTGACAATGAGAGCGCCATCAAGATCTCTCAGAACCCAGTACAACACTCGAGGACGAAGCACATTGAGATTCGGTATCACTTTCTTCGGGATCATGTATTGAAGGAAGACATCGTCATCAGCCATGTGAAGACTGAAGACCAACTTGCTGATATATTCACTAAGCCTTTGGATGAGAAGCGATTTAGCACTCTGAGGTGTGAGCTAAATATCTTAGATTCCTCAAACGTCCAGTGAATGGACACACATCCTAACGCTTAAACAATATTGAAGAATCCTGATGTACAACACACGATGCGTCGTACTCCTCAAATCATGAGGAACTACCTTGCTAAGTGTGAAGAAATTAACGTGGAATTGACTCAAGATCCATACGACAAGTGTATGGAATCAAGTGTCTCATTCCCTATAAGGTGGGTAGCGCCACCGCCCAAATTCCTCAGGATCTGTTGTTCCTCAGCTTCCTCAGTTGAATTCTTCATCGCTGATGACTAACGTGTTTGTCCTCTATAGCGTTCACCTATAGTTATTGTTCTTCAGCATTTGCTTCTTCATCTAGGTGAACGTGATTGGACCCGTCCCTCCGTGCTCACTTATCCATTCTTTCTATCTCATATGCGTTCATCTGGAAATCATGTATTCCATAGCCTGAGACCATTAGTCTTCATCCTCAGCTTGAGACCATTTGTCTTAATCCTCAGCCTTTGTCCTCAAGTTCCCAAAATTGAGGATTATCAGTTACGATTTTCTTCAATTTGTTGCGAATTTACCACACGTCATGCTTATCCACCATTATCATAACCACTGAGGATCCCAACCATCAGGGACAATCTTGTCCACAAATTTCACAACCCCTCAGCTTTCACCCCTCTATAAATAGCCCTCTACCCCACGGTCATTTTCCCCCACCTCTTCTCTCCCTATCGCGCCGCCGCCCTTGAGCTCCTCAAGCTCTCGTGCTAACGTCGCCAGAGTTCGTCATCGCCGGAGAAGACTGACTTGTGGTTCCTCAACATTTGCCTCAGTCCTGGTACACTTATTCCTCAGTGGCTTATTACTCAGATGCTTATTCCTCAGTACTGTTGTGTCCTCAAGAATCCTCCAATCCTCAACAGTACTGCTAGCTTTCTGAGACCTATACCTAGGCCTCATTATTTTCCTCAGCCTATTCCTCATGAACGCATGTAACCATACCCCACTTCACTCGCAACTTAATTCTGTCACAGGTACATGTCTGCTGAGGAATCGTATGGTTCTCATAGTCTCACTTCATTTGCAGCTCAGCTCGAACGTACAATTCCTCAGTCTCCACCGCTGAAGAAAATGGCTCCTCGGCGTAAGCTCACTGATACCGCTAAAGACTTGCCTCCTGAGCTCTATGAGAAGCTGAAGACTCCCGAACATGAAACTGCGAATGACCGAAAGAAAAGGGTTCAGAAAATCACGCGGGAATGGGCTAAACGATGGGCTGCATATGAATGGATCAATCCTGAGCATGAGGAATCATTCGCTGTCAATCCACCACTGAAGACCTTGAGTATCAAGGCTCGTCCTCCTCCTCCACCGGGTATTATTCTTGATCCTACAACACTGAGGACCCGTGATGATTTCCCTAAGTCTTATCAGCGCTATCTCAAGCGAACGACACATCTCGCCCGTGATCTGGCCCATGACTTGGCTGCCTCAGTACAGATTCCACCTCAGCCTCAGCCTCAGCCGAAGCCGAAGCCGAAGCCACAACCTCAAGCACAGCATCGCAAATAGGCTCCTGGCATGAAGCCTTCAAAGAAGTCCTCAGCTCAACCTCAAGCTCCAGGTTCCTCATGTCAACGCACGGCCAGTGCTGCCCCCGCTTCAAGGATTCAAACTGATGAATCTGGCAGTGCTCCTGAGGCCTCAACCACAATGCCTCAGCCTCAGCTGAAGACCAAAACAATTCTTCAACGCGGCTCCCGACCCTCACCAAAGAAAACTGCTATGCGAGGCACCATTCACCATACTCCTCAGAGCTCTGATGATGAAGATGAATTTGAAGATTTGGCAGGCTTCGTCGCCACTGAAGAAGACAAGATTGAATATGTGCGTGTTGCAGCCAGACGCAAAGCTGAAGCAACTGGGTCTGAAATCCCGCTTCTCCTTGATCCCAAGAAGATCTTGGAATACATCGAAATCTGGTCTGTCAAGCCTGATACTCCTCTTGATGATTTGGACATCCCTAAAGACATCAAGTTCTATGTTCAACAGTTCCTCATCAATGAGATTCATCAACGTGATCTTCAGAAACAGTTGAAGGCTCAACTGAAGAAAGTCCTCATTGACTTTAAAAAGAAACCTGTTACTGATATTACTCCTCAGGAGTTTATAGAGCATCAGTGTGAAGTTCAACACCTCAACACTTAATATGCCGCCAACCGTGCCTACATCAGAAAATCCAAGGAGCGTATGTCTAAGCAGATGGCTAACTTGATGAAGCTTCGACAGCCCACTGCCTCAGCACCCCCTGCTGCCTCAGCCCCTAAAGGCCTCAAGCGCCTGCCCGAGGCTCAACCCTCAACTCCACCTGCTGCAAAGAAGCCCACTGTTGAGGAGCCAATTGATGCTACACCACTCTCCTCAGCTCCCCCGGCATCTAGGGCCACTGATACCACTGTTCACTCTCCTGATGTTTCAACTCCACCTCCAAATCATCAGCGCAGCATAATCGTCTTCACTCCACCAACTGCTGTAACACCCATTGTTCCAACACCTCAGTACCCACCTCCACCGATTATCACTGAGATTGAAGACATGGATGTTGACATTATGGATCATGGTACTCCTCGCATCCATGATGAGGACTATGGGCTGACAAACTCCCCCACACATACAATATTCTCCCCAGAGCCTCACTCCCCCACTGTCACTGAAGTACTTCCTGATACCTCTCTAAGGTCTGAAGAATCTGTTGGTACATCGTCCTCAGCCTCTGATGCTGATGAACCTGAAGCCACGAGTGCACCCCCCAATTATGCTGCTAATACTGATGCTGCGACAACAACAACTGTTGAACCTGAGACTGATACTCCCGCCGCTAAAGCTGAAGCCGAGCACAACACCAATGCTGATACTGAAGCTGCACCTGAGCGCTCTGAGGATCGACACGTTACTTCTTCCTCAGCGACTGCAACTTCGCAAAAACCTGTGCCTGAGTCACATGCTGAAGACCAAGCTTCTCCTCAACCGCCACCCTCTGCTTCATCCTCACCTTCTCATTAGGAGACTGCCTCCACCATTACTCTGTGCCTGAAGCAGAAGAAGCCCTTCTACAGAAATCTTGAAGCTGATGCTCGTCCCAACTTCAAAACGGATGCATTCTTCAACGCCATGAGCTTCTTTCAGGCTGGGATTCAAAATCCATATCATTCACCTCCACCCAACAAGCTCCTGAGGTTCTGGACGGCTACTCAGAAAAACTATTATGCCTCAGTCCTCTACATGGCCCAAAAGGTTTTTCCTCATAAATATATTCCTCATTTGGATATGGAGGACATCCCTTGCTTCAACAATGTGCTTCAGGACTTGCATCATGCCAAGCTGTTTCAGTTATGCTCCGAGTGCATTCATTGGAATGAAGAACTTGTGCTTCAGTTCTATGCCACACTCTATGTCTCAGGGGACCCCAAAGACATCAACACTTGGGTGCTTGAATGGATGACTCAGCATCAGCATTACACTGCCTCAGTACCTAAGATTGTAGAGATTCTTCAGCTTCCTCCTTCTGAAGCCTCAGTTCCAAGCACATATGGTGCTCCACTTCTTCGGGATGACCTGATGAATATGTTGATGAAGCCGCAAGCCCCTGAAGCTCCACCTCGAACACAGTTCCTCGTTTCTGAGCTTCCGTATCTACCCAGCACCTTGTACAGAATTTTGGCAAAGTCCTTCTGCCCCATCAAGGGATATGAATCATCTGCTGAGGAAGTCGTGGGCATCATGAATAACATTCTATATAGCCTCTGCATGTCGGCTCCAATTAATGTCTCAGACTTCTTCTTCAGGACGTTGGTGGATGCTGCTCAGAATCCTCATATTCTGAAGCCATATGCTCCATGGATTATGAAGCTCATCTGCACCAAGACTGGCATCAACTTCAAGCCTGATCGGGCTAATCATCGTCCGTATGTTCCTCCGATTGAAGTGCTTCAACACACACTTGATGCTAATGCCAAGGGCAAAGCACCTTTTTATGAAGCAGTACTTCCTCAGGACTCGCTCGGTGGAAACATTCGCCAGCCTCAATCTCGCACCACTCATGAGGAGCGAACCCATGCCTCGACTGAGGAAACAACTCAAGCTCGTCTGATGACTGATAGCGAGCTCCTCATCAGTCTGCATCAGAAGGTGGATCGGAATCATGACTGGACGAAGCGTCAGATTGGTGACATCCTCAGCTATATGGCACAGATGGATACCACTCAGAAGAAGGTTCATCAGTGTGCTCATCATACGTATCAGCGACTTGATGCTCTTTGGACTGAGGTGATCACTCCTGAAGACCTCGCCAAGCTTAGCCTCAGACAACCTCCACTTCCTGAGATTCGGCCTCCTCGTCAGTTCACCAAAAGCAAGACTCCACCTCTGGCGATGGACTCCTTCTCTTTAGCGCAAGAATTCTCGCCTGATGAAGTTGAAGACACTGCGGCTTGTCCTCACACTGCCACGGCGTGCCTCCGTCCTGATGATCAACCTTGAGGCACTTCTTTGGGACGTTAGCAGTAGTCTCTCATTTTTGTTCATTTAATGACAAAGGGGGAGAAATAGTTATCTTCAAGCGGGTTCCTATGGGTTCCTCGGTTACAACTGAAAGTGCAATATATCGACCAGAGGGGGGGTGAATGGGAGATTTTCAATTTTACTACCAGATTTTGGTTTTCTTCAGGACTGAAGCAATCATGAAGCTCAAGAAGTAACCAAAATCATGAAGAAATAAAACTTCACAGAATGTAATCATTAGGGCAGCTCATCATAACGCAACATAAATAAATCAATTCAGATAAGCAAAAGTGCTTCAGATGCATAGTATGAAGACAAAGAGTAGAGGGAGAGCTGAAGCATAAGAAGTCAACATAGCAAATACTGAAGCCTAAGAGGTTGAAGAGATAGCACCAGATATTGAAGACATTGGTTTGGTAGACCAGTTCAAGTTGCTGTGACAACTCTACGTCTGGTTGGAGAGGCTGAGATTCAACTCAGAAGACATAGTCTTCACCTTGTTCTCCTTGAACTAGAGTCCTCAGACTCCGTTCAATAAGTCAGGTGAGTCTTCAAGGTAGACTCCCGAAACCTTCACAGACTCAGTCACTCAGGGAAGTCACAATTTCATCTTGACTTCCTCAGACTGAAGACTTCTACACCGGCTGGAAGATCACAGTCTTCAAGAGTAAAAAGCTTCGGATCACTAGAACCGACTTCCTCAGAAATGCTCAACTACTCAGGCTGGTGGTTTTCCTCACATAGGTTCTTCAGTTTCCTCAGAGGTGGGTTGCTCTCAAATGACAAGTGTCAGTTTTTCTCTCGGAGCAGCCAACCCACAAATGGGGCTGGGGGTGGCTATTTATAGCCGCGGAGCAACCCGAGGCGAAAGGACATAAATGCCCATGCATGCAATTACTCTCATGCCCTCGAAAATGACCGTTGCTAGACAAGTTCTAGCCTCTCACCACGCAACACGTGGCACGGTCAAAGTATTCTCTCTCCAGACTCCTCAACCGAAGTTAGTTACCTCAGTGTCCTGAAGAACAACGTCTCAGACACATGAGGACTGAACTTCTACTGCAGGAGATTTCTCTCTCTTCAGGAGAACTGCACTCGCAGTCTCCAGACTCCTCAACCGAAGACAGGTTCCTAAGTGTCCTGAAGAACAACGTCTCAGACACCTGAGGAACTGAACTTCTACTGCAGGAGATTTCTCTCTGGGTTTTCTTCAGGAATTCTAATTGAGCACTTCCTCAGAAATACAGAACTCATTTTCCTCAACCCCTCCAACAGTGCGGTGTTCTCCTACGACTCAAGAAGTATAAAAAGTCTTAGCGAAGACTACGCTTCAACTTCGTCTTCAGCGCGAACGTCCTCAGGATCGACCTCAGCTTCAGCTTCAACCGAACGCTTCAGGATCCTGATTCCTCAGGATTTCGCGCAACTTCATTCTTCAGGAAACACACCAATTTCTCCAATGTTCCTCAACATTTTGGGGGGTCGACATTGGTGGTTAAACACCTCATCAGGGACTGTTCTCCTGTGTATACTCACAAACACATCAGTCCCTTAACTGTTTTGTCATCAAACTCCAAAACCTTAAGGGGAGGCACTTGATGCACTTATAATCTCCCCCTTTTTGGTGATTTGATGACAATCAGGTTAAGCTTCAACGGGGATAAAATTATGAGTTTGAAGAATAAAAAATTTGAAGAGAATTTTTATCATTAAGCTGGATATAATGAAGCTCCCCTTGAGGATATGCATATAAGTTGAAGAATGTTTAATATCTAAAGCATTTTGAGGTATATGAGGAGCTCCCCCTATATCCAGGCATTTCTGAAGCAGTGCATGTTATGGAGTGTTTGAGGAATTTAAACAACGCACTGAGAGAGGTGTTTGCAGAGACAATCACATGCATATATGATAAACTTGAGGAAATAGCATGAGGTAACTGACGAATAGTATCAGGCAAACACCAAAATTACAGTTTACAACTCGTTACAAAAAAAATCTGAAGAACGAGAGTTGTAACTGAAGAACCCCATAACTAAAACCCGCTTGAAGACTAACAGATTTCTCCCCCTTTGTCATAAAATGAACAAAAAGGGAAAAACTGAAGCTAACGCCCCTTTGAAGTTGCTTCAAGGCTGAGGTGAGTCACGCCTTAGGCAATCCGTTGTAGTGTGAGAGAAGCCAGCTGTGTCTTCATCTTCTTCAGCAGTCATCTCCTGGTTTGAAGAATAAGAATCCATGGCCGGAGGAGGAGTTGTGCAGCGTCTGAATTGCCTTGGGGGTCTGATTGCACGAATCGGAGGATTTTGAAGCTCCAATTTTGCAAGGTCTTCAGGGGTGATTACTTCTCTCATCAAGACATCAAGATGTTGATAGGTATGATGAGCATACTGATGCACTTTCTTCACTGAAGAATGCGTCTGAGCCATGTAGCTGAGGATTTCAGTAAACTGTCGCTTCACCCAATCATGATTACGATCAACTTTCTGATGAAGACTAATCAGAAGCTCTCGGTCAGTCATCACTCGAGCCTGAGTTGTATCCTCAGTTGAGGCATGAGTTCTGGTTTCATCCGTTGTGCGAGACTGAGGATGACGAATGTTTCCATCGAGGGAATTGGTCGGGAGAACTTCTTCATAGAAGATGCCTTTGCCTTTGTCATTTGAAGCAATAGTATGCTGAAGCACTTCGACAGGCGGCAGATAGGTCCTGTGATTCGGGTGATCAGGTTGGAAATCAATTCTAGTCACGGCTCGGATGAGCTTCATGATCCAAGGCGCATATGGTTTCAGGATATGATGATTCCGTGCCGCATCAACCATAGTTCTGAAGAAGAAGTCAGGGACGTTGATTGGCCCAGACATGCAAAGGTTGTGGAGTATGTTCTTCATGATGCCAATGACTTCTTCAGCAGTGGATTCATAGCCTTTAATGGGGCAGAAGGTCTTCGCCAGAATCCGATACAACGTACTTGGCAGATACAGAAGCTCAGAGACAGGAAACGTTGTGCGAGCTGGGGCTTCAGGGGCCTGAGGTGTCATTAGCATGTTCATCAGGTCATCTCGAAGAATTTGAGCCCCATAGGAGCAAGCAGCTGGGGAAGTGCACTGAGGCAACTCAAGAATATCAATTGCTTTAGGAACAGTGATGGTGTAGTGATGATGCTCAGTCATCCACTCGAGGACCCAGGTGTTGATATCCAGAGGATTTCCTGAAACATACAACGTGGCATAAAACTGAAGCACAAGCTCTTCATTCCAGTGTATGCATTCAGATCAGAACTAAAGCAGCTTGGCATGATGCAGATCCTGAAGCACATAGTTGAAGCAGGGAAGGGCTTCCATATCCATCAGAGGAATGTGCTTGTGAGGAAATAGTTTGTTTTGCTTGTAGAGCACTGAAGCATAGTAGTTCTTCTGAGTGGCAGTCCAGAACCTCAGTAGATTTCGAGGAGGAGCAGAATGATATGGATTTTGAATCCCCTCTTGGAAGAAACTCATGGCATTGAAGAAATCAGTAGCATCAAAGCTTGGGGTATCATCAGCTTCAAGGTCACGGAAGAACGGTTGCTTCTGCTTCGGACACAAGGACCGAGCTTGAACTGGGCCTTGAGGTGGTGAAGGCGCTTGAGGCACTTCAATCTGAAGAGAGGCTTGAGGTTGAGGCGGAGCTGCTGCAGATGCTTCAGGCACAGATGTGGTGAGGTCCTTGGGAAGACGAGGTGATGTAGCCTGTTTGTCTTCAGAGCCATCCTTTGAGGCTTCAACATCAGCATTTGTACTATTTTCTGCTTCAGGAGGGGCATTTGTGCTTTGCTCGGCTTCAGCTTCAGTTTCAGCGGCTGGTGGGTCAGGCTGAGGATCAGCAGTGGTAGGTTCAGCAGCATCAGTATCAGTAGGCGTGGTTGCTGCAGCATCAGTATCAGCAGCAGAGTTTGTGGGAGCACTTGTGGCTTCTGGGTCATCAGCATCAGACGCTGAGGACGATGCACCAACGGATTCTTCAGACTGTAGAGAAGTATCAGGAAGCACCTCAGTCACAGTGTTGGAGTGAGGCTCAGGTGAGAAGACCGTATGAGTGGGCGAGTTGGTCAGACCGTAATCCTCATCATGGACACGAGGAGTTCCATCATCCATAATGTCGACGTCCATGTCTTCCATCTCAGTGATAACTGGTGGCGGTGGGGACGGTGGAGTTGGAATAATTGGTGTTGCAGCAGGGGGTGGAGTGAAGACGATTAAACTACGCTGAGGATTCTGAGGTGGAGTTGAGGCAGCAGTAACATGAGCGGTGGTATCGGCTGCCTGATTTGTCAGAGGAGCTGATGAAAATGGTGTAGCATCAATGGGTTCTTCAACAGTAGGCTTCTTCGCAGCAGGTGGAGTTGAGGGTTGGGCTTCAGGCATGCGCTTGAGGCTTTTGGCAGAAGCATCAGTGGGTACTGGGGAAGCAGGCTGTCGAAGCTTCATCAACTTTGCCATCTGTTGTGAGATCCGTTCCTTGGATTTGCCAATATAAGTCCGGTTGGCAGCGAACTCAATGTTGAGTCGTTGAACTTCACATTAATGCTCAATAAACTCCTGAGGAGTAACATCAGTGATAGGTCTCTTCTTGAAGTCACTGAGGACTTTCTTCAGTTTGGCCTTCAACTGTTTCTGAAGATCTCGTTGATGAATCTCATTTATGAGGAATTGTTGAACATAGAATTTGATGTCTTTCGGGATGTCCAAATCATCAAGCGGAGTGTCAGGCTTAACAGACCAAATTTCAATGTACTCCAAGATCTTCTTGGGATCTAGGAGAAGCGGGATTTCTGAACCCGTTGCTTCAACTTTACGTCTGGCCGCAGCACGCACATATTCAATCTTATCAGCTTCAGTGGCGACGAAGCCGGCCAAATCCTCAAATTCATCTTCATCATCAGAAGATTGAGGAGTATGATGAATGGCGCCACGCATAGCAGTTTTCTTTGGTGAGGGGCGAGGGCCGCGTTGAAGAACAGTTTTGGTCTTCAGCTGAGGTTGAGGCCTCAGGAGCACCAGATTCATCAGTGCGTATCCTTGAGGAGGGGGCAGCACCATCTGTGCGTTGACATGAGGAGCCAACAACTTGAGGTTTCATGCCAGGAGCCTTTTTGCGGTGCTGAGGCGGAGGTTGTTGTCTGGGTTGAGACTGATCTTGAGGCGGAATCTGTATTGAAGCAGTCATGTCACGGACCAGATTCTTGACACGGCTGCGAGAGCGCTTGATGTACTTCTCATATGCCGCAGGAAAGTCTTCAGGAGTGCGCATTGTTGTGGGATCAGGAATGACGCCAGGAGCTGGTGGAGGTCGAGCCTTGATACCCAAGGTCTTCAGTGGCGGATTTACTGCAAACATTTCCTCATGCTGAGGATTAATCCATTGATAGGCCACCCAACGCTTGGCCCATTCCCTCGTGATCTTCTGTACCCGTTTCTTTCGATCATCATAGTTTCTCGTTCGGGAGTCTTCAGCTTCTCATATAGTTTCGGGGGTAAGTCTTTAGCGGTATCAGTGTGCTTACGTCGAGGAGCCATTTGCTTCAGCGGTGGAGACTGAGGAATTGTACGTTCGAGCTGAGCTGCAAATGAAGTGAGACTATGAGAACCATACGATTCCTCAGCAGAGATGTACCTGTGACAGAATTAAGTTGCGAGGGAAGTGGGGTATGGTTATATGCGTTCATGAGGAATAGGCTGAGGAAAACAAAGGAATGAGGCATAGGTATAGGTCTCAGAAAGCTAGCAGTACAGTTGAGGATGAACTGGCTTGAGGACACAACAGTACTGAGGAATAATACGCTGAGGAATAATCCACTGAGGAATAATCATACCAGACTTGAGGCGAATGCTGAGGAACAACAAGTCTTCGTCTCCGGCGACGGCGAACTCAGGCGACGTGAGTGCACGAGCTTGAGGAGCTCAAGGGCGGCGGCGCGAGAGTGAGAGAAGCGGTGGGGGAAATGACCGGGGGGGGGGTAGATGGCTATTTATAGAGGGGTGAAAGGCTGAGGGGGTTGCGAAATTTGTGGACGAGATTGCCCCGGATTGTTGGGATCCTCAGTGGCTATCTTAATGGTGGATAATCACGACGTGCTTTAAAATCGCAACAAATTGAATACAGTTGTAACAGAAAATCCGTGATTTGAGGAACTTGAGGACATGGGCTGAGTATGAAGACAAATGGTCTCAGTCTGAGGAATACATGATTTCCGGATGAACGCATATGAGATAGACAGATTAGATAAGTGAGCACAGAGGGACGGGTCCGATCACGTTCACCTAGATGAAGAAGAAAATTTTTAAGAACAATAACTATAGGTGAACGCTGTTGAGGACAAACACGATAATCATCAGTAATGAAGACTTCAAATCCTGAGGAAGTTGAGAGACAACCAATCCTGAGGTGTTTGGGCGGTGGCGCTACCCACCTTATAGGGAATGAGACACTTGATACCATACAATTGTCGTATGGATCTTGAGTCAATTCCACGTTAATTTCTTCACACTTAGCAAGGTAGTTCCTCATGATTTGAGGAGTACGACGCATCGTGTGTTGTGCATCAGGAATTTTCAATATTGTTTAAGCGTTAGGATGTGTGTCCATTGACTGGACGTTTGAGGAATCTAAGATATTTAGCTCACACCTTAGAGTGCTAAATCGCTTCTCATCCAAAGGCTTAGTGAATATATCAGCAAGTTGATCTTCAGTCTTCACATGGCTGATGACGATATCTTCCTTCAATACATGATCTCGAAGAAAGTGATACCGAATCTCAATGTGCTTCGTCCTCGAGTGTTGTACTGGGTTCAGAGAGATCTTGATGGCACTCTTATTGTCACATAGTAGTGGTACTTTCTTCAGGTTGATGCCGTAGTCCTTCTGAGTTTGCTTCATCCAAAGAAGCTGTGAGCAGCTAGCACCAGCAGCAATGTATTCAGCTTCAGCGGTGGAGAGGGAGACATAGTTCTGCTTCTTCGATGACCAGCACACAAGAGAACGTCTGAGGAAGTGACATGTTCCTGAGGTAGACTTCCGATCCACACGATCTCCAGCATAATCTGAGTCTGAGTACCCGACGAGATCCAGCTGCGTGCCTTTTGGATACCATAAGCCTAGCGACGGGGTGTGAGCCCAATATCGAAGAATTCGTTTCACCGCTTGGTGATGCGATTCCTTTGGTGCCGCTTGGAATCGGGCACACATGCAAACGCTCAACATTATATCAGGCCTAGATGCACATAGATATAGCAGAGAACCTATCATGGAGCGATATACCTTTTGATCGTAGTCCTTGCCATTTTCATCAGGCCCAAGTTGTCCATTCTTGGGCATCGGTGTCTTGATGCCCTTGCAGTCTTGCATCCCAAATTTCCTCAGGCACTCCTTGAGGTACTTCTCCTGAGAGATGAAGATGTCGTTGCGTTGTTGACGAATTTGGAGCCCTAAGAAGAACTTCAGTTCGCCCATCATGGACATCTGATACTGTTCACTCATTAAAAATGCAAATTCTTCACTGTATTTCTTGTTAGTGCATCCAAATATTATGTCATCAACATAAATTTGACATATGAATAATGCATCATCATATCGTTTTGTGAAAAGAGTTGGATCGAAGGAACCAGATTTGAAGCCCTTGCTGATGAGGAAGTCCCTTAGTGTGTCATACCAAGCCCGAGGGTCTTGCTTCAGTCCATAGAGAGCTTTCTTCAATCTGTACACCATATCAGGTTTCTTCGCGTCTTCAAAACCTGGAGGTTGAGCAACATATACTTCTTCCTCGATATTACCATTGAGGAAAGCACTTTTCACATCCATTTGATATAGCTTGATATTATGATGGTTAGCGAATGCAAGCATAATACGAATGGACTCAAGTCTAGCAACAGGAGCGAAGGTTTCACCGAAGTCGATCCCCTCGACTTGAGTATATCCTTGAGCTACGAGACGAGCTTTGTTTCTGATGACTTGTCCATCTTCATCGAGTTTGTTGCGGTAGATCCACTTCGTGCCGATGACATTGTGAACTCGAGGATCGGGACGTTTGACTAATTCCCAAACATCATTCAGTTTGAACTGAAGAAGTTCGTCTTGCATTGCCTGAATCCATTCCGCTTCTTGGAATGCTTCGGTGACTTTGGTGGGCTCTGAAATTGATACAAACGAGAAATGCCCACAAAAGTAAGCTATACGATTAGCTCTTGCACGAGTAAGAGGACCTGGTAGGTTGACGTCAGCGAGGATTCTGTCCACTTGAACTTCATTTTCCACACGGGGAAGTCGAGGAGGATGATCTTGAGGCGCATCTTCGTCACTTTCGTTAGATTCATTTGCATCTGCTTCAGGTTCTTCAGAAGCTTCAAGGGTATCAGGAGCCTCAGGATCAGGATCGTCACCAGGATTATTTGCATCAGGATTTGTATGTTCTTCAGGAGCAGGAGGTATGTGGATTTCTTCAGGATGATCCACAGGAATGATATCACCAGCACCCATCTTCTTGATCTGTTCTTCAGGTGGTGCTTCATCAAAATCATGTGGCAGGTGCTCTCTTTGGGAGCCATCAGATTCATCAAATCGCACGTCTATAGTCTCAACAATTTTATAATGACTAATATTGAAGACTCTGTAGGTGTGCGAGTTGATACCATAACCAAGCATGAAACCCTCACATGCTTTGGGTGCAAATTCAGACTGGTGATGAGGATCATGAATCCAGCAAGGTGCACCGAATACCTTGAAGTAACTTACATTGGGTTTCTTACCGACCATTAACTCGTATGATGTTTTATTGAAGAACTTGTGAAGATACACTCGATTGACGATGTGGCAGGCAGTGTTGATTGCTTCAGCCCACCACTTGAGTGGAGTATTGTACTCAGCCAGCATCGTGCGAGCCATCTCGATGAGGGTTTGGTTCTTCCTCTCAACAAATCCATTTTGCTGAGGAGTGTAAGGCGCAGAGAATTCATGAGTGATTCCTGAGTCATCGAGGAATTCTTCCACACCAAAGTTCTTCAACTCAGTGCCGTTGTCGCTTCGAATGTGCTTGATCTTCAGGTCGTAGTTGTTCATGACTCGGAGGGCGAAGCGCTTGAGGATTGCTGGGGTTTCTGACTTATAGAGAAGAAAATGCACCCAAGTGTATCGTGAGAAGTCATCAACAATAACAAGACCATACATATTACCTCCAAAGCTTGAGTACTTTGGAGGACCGAATAGATCCATGTGAAGCAATTCCAGAGGTCTTGTAGTAGTCATGATGGTCTTGGCAGGATGCTTGGCCTTGGTCATCTTTCCAGCTTCGCAAGCACCACATAGCCGGTCCTTCGTGAATCTGATTTCCTCAATTCCGAGGACATGTTTCTTCAGTACCAGCTTCTGGAGATTCCTCATTCCAGCGTGGCCGAGTCTGCGATGCCATAGCCAGCATTCTGAAGCTCGTGCCATGAGGCATGTAGCAACCTGAAGACCTTCAGAGAAATCTACAATATATAGATCACCTTTACTAACTCCACTGAAGACAATGGAGTTATCGCTAACCATATAGACAATACAACCATATTTTCCGAAGACAACAACGAGATCAAGATCACAGAGCATAGATACAGACATCAAGTTGTATCCAAGTGATTCAACAAGCATGAATTTATCAATGTGTTGGTCTCGAGAGATAGCCACTCTGCCGAGACCCAATACCTTACTTTTACCTTTATCAGCGAAGGTGATGGTTTTCTTTGAAGAAGGACTCAGTGATGATTCCATAAGAAGGCTTCTGTCACCAGTCATGTGATTTGTACATCCACTGTCCATCACCCATTCAGTCTTTCCCTGCAAAGGAATTAGTATCTCATACAGCAAGTTCTGAGCTAGTCTCAGTTTGAGGATTTTATGGTTCCTCAGAATTAATTCCTCAGGATGTTCCTCAGGATTGATTCTATGAAACCAAACAATATAAATATCCTTCAACTGACTCCAATGATGTTGTCCTGGGCATATGATCTGCAGAATTTGTAATTGCCTCAGGACATGTCCCTGCAAGGATGATTAGTTCTTAACCACCCACATCTTAATGGGTGGTCTTGAGGCACATGAGGACAGATGAGGGTGATGAGACCTAATGGGGTGTGAGATGGTGGCATCAGGATAAACAAATGAATAAGCATTCTTATGAGAAGCTTCCTTATGAACAAAATGTTTAGCAGATACATGATTATAATCATTTCCTTTTGAGGTATCGTCCTCAGATGATATCCTCAGCTCATTTGCATCTGCATTCACAGGAAGGTTAGTGATGAGGTCCTTCTGAACCCAGATCTGCTTGACTGGAGGACCGTTCCTGCAGTTAGTTCCGATGTATCTCGCAAATACCTCACCATTAACATTCTTAAACAGTTTATAGTTTGAGTCAAAAGCCTCAATCATCACATCAGAAGAAACAGCATCATAACTAGATAAAGTATAGGGATCAGGAGGAGGCATCTTTGCCCGAACCCAAGTGGTCTCAGGATATTGTTCAGGTTTCCAGTAAGACCCATCAGGGTTGAGTTTCCGAGTGAATGCGACACCTTCTTTCCTCGGGTTCCTGTTGAGGATCTGTTTCTTGAGGATGTCACAAAGGGTCTGATGTCCTTTCAGACACTTGAACATGCCGGTTTCCAGTAGACTCCTCAACCTAGCATTTTCTTCAGCAATGTCTATGGTATCCTCAGATGAGGGGTTAGATACCACAGAAGCAATAGAAATAACAGAGTCTGAAGACATTGAGGAACTAGGCACAGAGATGATACGATCATGTTCAATGCATTTTAAACAGGGAGGATTGAATCCTTCTTGTGGCATGATGATCTGTTGGGAGAGGAGTGAATCATTTTCTTTCCTCAGATCGTCATGAGACATTCTTACGCATTCAAGTTCTTGTTTCCTCATGAGGAACTCATGAGCCAGCTTTTCATGATCGGTAAGGAGTGCCTCATGAAGATTGAACAAGTCATCAAACTTTGTCTGAAGAATTTTTGATTCGTCAGTCAACTTTTGAGTCTTTGTCATTTCCTCAACCAACATATCATCACACTTGTTTAGTGATATTTGAATCTTTTCAAGTGCATGTTGTTGCTTGGATGCAAGTTTAGCAAGTTTAGCATAGTTTTCATCAGGTTCTTCATCAGAAGGATCATCTGATGATGAGTAAGAAGATACCTTGGAGGACTTGGCCATGAAGCAGAAGGAAGGGGTTGTGTCTTCAGCTTCATCATCAACATGTGATAGACCATATTCCTCAGTGCTGAAGATTGACTTTGAGACAAGCGTCGTTGCAAGAGCCAGACCGGCCACACCCTCAGATTCTTCAGATTCTTCTTCCTCAGCATCAGAGTTGGAACCAGATTCTTCCAAGTCCAATTTCTTTCCGAGATATGCGCGAGCCTTACGGGAACTGTTATTTCTGTATCCAGCAGACTTTGAGGATCTTGAGGATTTCTTCTTGGTCTTTTCATCAGAACTGTCATCTTTCCCTTTCTTCTTCTTCTTCTTCAGTCTAGCTTCCTTTTCCCATAAAGGACACTCAGCGATGTAATGCCCAGGTTTCTTGCACTTGTGGCAGACTCTCTTTCTTGCTTCGACAGAGTCATCATCTTTGCTTTTTCTTGAGGACGATCTTGAGGAATTTCCGAAGCGATTCTTCTTCGTGAATCTTTGGAACTTTATGGTGAGGAGAGCGAGTTCACGGCTGAGAGTTTCAGGATCATCAGTATCAGCCTCAGACTCTTCATCAGAGGACACTCTTCGTGCTCTAGCTTTTAGCGCGCGGACCTTAGGCGTGGAGCTGTATAAATCTCGTTTTTCAGAGAGCTTCAGTTCATGAGCATTGAGGCGCTCGAGAATGTCTGCTGGATCCAGAGTATTGAAGTCAGGCCTTTCTTGAATCATCAGCGATAGGAACTCAAATGAGTCATCCAGAGACCTCAGTAGTTTCTTCACAACTTCATGATCTGTGATATCAGCGGCACCTAGTGCTTGAAGTTCATTTGATATGTCAGTGAGTCTGTCAAAGGTTTGTTGCACGTGCTCATTGTCCAGCCTCTTGAATCTGTTGAAGAGACTGCGGAGTGTATCAACCCGTGAGTCTCGTTGAGCAGAGACTCCTTCATTGACTTTAGACAGTCTTGTCCATATCTTCTTTGCAGTATCCAGACCACTGATACTATTGAACTGAGCCTTGTTGAGATGACCACCAATGATGCTTCGAGCTTTTGCATCAAGCTGCCAGTTCTTCTTGACAACTTCAGGAGCAGTCATCAGATTTGCTTCAGGAATGCCTTGATCAACAATATCCCACAGATCCTTGTCAATTTCTTCAAGATGCATCCTCATCTTGTTCTTCCAGTATGGATAGTCTGTCCCGTCGAAGATGGGGCAGTTTGAGGCAACGCTCATTGTACCTGAGGTCGACATAACTAAAACTCCAGGTGGTTAAACCGAATCACACAGAACAAGGGAGTACCTTGCTCTGATACCAATTGAAAGTGCAATATATCGACCAGAGGGGGGGTGAATGGGAGATTTTCAATTTTACTACCAGATTTTGGTTTTCTTCAGGACTGAAGCAATCATGAAGCTGAAGAAGTAACCAAAATCATGAAGAAATAAAACTTCACAGAATGTAATCATTAGGGCAGCTCATCATAACGCAACAGAAATAAATCAATTCAGATAAGCAGAAGTGCTTCAGATGCATAGTATGAAGACAAAGAGTAGAGGGAGAGCTGAAGCATAAGAAGTCAACATAGCAAATACTGAAGCCTAAGAGGTTGAAGAGATAGCACCAAATATTGAAGACATTGGTTTGGTAGACCAGTTCAAGTTGTTGTGACAACTCTACGTCTAGTTGGAGAGGCTGAGATTCAACTCAGAAGACATAGTCTTCACCTTGTTCTCCTTGAACTAGAGTCCTCAGACTCCGTTCAATAACTCAGGTGAGTCTTCAAGGTAGACTCCCGAAACCTTCACAGACTCAGTCACTCAGGGAAGTCACAATTTCATCTTGACTTCCTCAGACTGAAAACTTCTACACCGGCTGGAAGATCACAGTCTTCAAGAGTAAAAAGCTTCGGATCACTAGAACCGACTTCCTCAGAAATGCTCAACTACTCAGGCTGGTGGTTTTCCTCACATAGGTTCTTCAGTTTCCTCAGAGGTGGGTTGCTCTCAAATGACAAGCGTCAGTTTTTCTCTCGGAGCAGCCAACCCACAAATGGGGCTGGGGTGGCTATTTATAGCCGCGGAGCAACTCGAGGCGAAAGGACATAAATGCCCATGCATGCAATTACTCTCATGCCCTCGGAAATGACTGTTGCTAGACAAGTTCTAGCCTCTCACCACGCAACATGTGGCACGGTCAAAGTATTCTCTCTCCAAACTCCTCAACCGAAGTTAGTTACCTCAGTGTCCTGAAGAACAACATCTCAGACACATGAGGACTGAACTTCTACTGCAGGAGATTTCTCTCTCTTCAGGAGAACTGCACTCGCAGTCTCCAGACTCCTCAACCGAAGACAGATTCCTCAGTGTCCTGAAGAACAACGTCTCAGACACTCGAGGAACTGAACTTCTACTGCAGGAGATTTCTCTCTGGGTTTTCTTCAGGAATTCTAATTGAGCACTTCCTCAGAAATACAGAACTCATTTTCCTCAACCCCTCCAACAGTGCGGTGTTCTCCTATGACTCAAGAAGTATAAAAAGTCTTAGCGAAGACTACGCTTCAACTTCGTCTTCAGCGCGAACGTCCTCAGGATCATCCTCAGCTTCAGCTTCAACCGAACGCTTCAGGATCCTAATTCCTCAGGATTTCGCGCAACTTCATTCTTCAGGAAACGCACCGATTTCTCCAATGTTCCTCAACATTTTGGGGGGTCGACATTGGTGGTTAAACACCTCATCAGGGACTATTCTCCTGTGTATACTCACAAACACATCAGTCCCTTAACTGTTTTGTCATAAAACTCCAAAACCTTAAGGGGAGGGCACTTGATGCACTTACAACAACTCTCGTTCTTCTGATCATTTTTGTAATGAGTTGTACATTGATATTTTGTGTGGTTTCTGATACTCTTAAGATACCTCATGCTATTCTTCATGCTTATCTATTACTCATGTTATTCCTCAGCAACCACATTACTCAGTGCTATGTTTGATTCCTCAAAATTATTCCACATGATGCACTGTTTCAAACAATCCGGAATATAGGGGGAGCTCCTCATGTTTTTCAAAAATTATATCAAGTCCTCAAAACATGCATATCCTCAGGGGGAGCATCTCTATATCCGGAAACACTGAATTGTATTCTTCAAGTCTTTCCTCAAAACTATTTATTTTATCCCGTTGAAGCTTTAACCTGATTGTCATCAAATCACCAAAAAGGGGGAGATTGTAAGTGCATCTAGTGCCCCTTTGAGGTTTTGGAGTATTTGATGACAAAACGGTTAAGGGACTGATGTGTTTGTGAGTATACACAGGAAACAGTCCCTGAGATGAGGTTAACCACCGTTGTCGACCCCCCCCCAAATATTGAGGAACAAAGGAGAAATCGGTGTGTTTCCTGAAGATTGAAGTTGTGCGAAATCCTGAGGAATCAGGATCCTGAAGCATTCTGCTGAAGCTGAAGCAGTACCAGATCCTGAAGCGTTCGGCTGAAGCTGAAGCTGTACCATATCCTGAGGACGTTCGCGCTGAAGACGAAGTAGAAGCGTAGTCTTCGACTTTTTATACTTCTTGAGTCGTAGGAAAACACCGCACTGTTTGAGGGGTTGAGGAAAATGAGTTCTGTATTTCTGAGGAAGTGCTCAATTAGAAATCCTGAAGAAAACCCTGAAGAAATCTTCTGCAGTAGAAGTTCAGTCCTCGGGTGTCTGAGACATTGTTCTTCAGGACACTGAGGTAACTAACTTCAGTTGAGGAGTCTGGAGATCTCCAGTGCGATTCTTCTGAAGATTGTGAGGAGAGAGAATAGTTTGACCTTGCCACGTGTTGCGTGGTGAGAGGCTAGAACTTGTCTAGCAACGGTCATATCCGAGGGAACGAGAGTAATTGCGTGCATGGGCATTTATGTCCTTTCACCTGGGGTTGCTCCGCGGCTATAAATAGCCACCCCCAGCCACATTTGTGGGTTGGCTGCTCCGAGAGAAAAACTGACACTTGTCATCTGAGAGCAACCCACCTCATTGAAGACACTAAAGAACCTAAGTGAGGAAAGCCACCAGCCTGAGTAGTTGAGTATTTCTGAGGAATTCGGTTCGAGTGATCCGAAGCTTTTTACTCTTGAAGACTGTGATCTTCCAGCCGGTGTAGAAGTCTTCAGTCTGAGGAAGTCAAGATGCAATTGTGACTTCCCGGAGTGACTGAGTCTGTGAAGGTTTCAAGAGTCTACCTTGAAGACTCACCTGAGTTATTTGACGGAGTCTGAGGACAATAGTTCAAGGAGAATAAGGTGAAGACTATGTCTTCTGAGTTCAATCTCATCCTCTCCAACCAGACGTAGAGTTGTCACAGCAACTCGAACTGGTTCATCAAGTCTTCGTCTTCAGTGCACTGGTGCTATTTCTTCAACCTCAGTTATTACATTTATGCACTGATGACTTATCCTGATGCTTTACTTTTTGAGTTCACTCTGCACTGATTCCTCAGTTCGTGCTTCAATATTACCTTAGCTGTGCAATAGGTTGTTTTCCATTCACGTCATTGCTTTTGTACTTCATTTATTCTTCCTCGGGTCTCAACTTCCTCAATTTCGTATTGCCTCAGTCCTGAGGAAATAGAAATTCCTCGAGATAGTTGAAAATCTCCCATTCACCCCCCCTCTGGTCGATATATTGCACTTTCACTAGGTCTTCCCCAGTTCGAACACAAATATAAAAATCACATCATAAAATTTTAATATATAAACACAAACACCAAAAATGTAATTTTAATTAATAATTAAAATCTTAAGAAATCATGTATATGTGATTATATGACACAAATAGTAATTATAAGATTCATATTTTTAATCACAAACAACCATTTAATAAATAAAAATGATTTACGTACAAAAAGTATATAAATTATAAAATTTTAGGTGGGGGCGATGCCCCCTACATACTTATCTATGTTATAGTTTACAAATTATATTTTTATAATATAGATAGGTACAAACATATTGGGCCCTATTTGTGATGGGCTCTTGGCCACCGCACCTTTTGCCATGGCCTAGGGCCGGCCTTGCTCGTCGGCACCATACCAAACTTCTTGGGCTCCAAGAAAAACCTCACGACGCTCTCTCTGTCCAACAACTTCCTCTTTGGCCCGATCCCCAGGAACATTCAGCGGACCCAACAAATATCATCTCTTTCTCGAGAACAACAAGAAGATCTGGGGCACCATTAGTTTGTCACCACAATGCCCAACCTCATCAATCTCTTGTTGTCTAGAAATCATTTCTCTTGCGTTATCCCGGACAACATTGGCGCATGCAAGAAACTAAGATTCCTATCTCTCAGCTACAACCTTCTCGTCGGGATGGTGCCGCCAAGCCTCGGGACCATAGACCATCTAGAAAAGTTGAGTCTTCAGGGAAACAACCTCTTGGGCCCACTTCGTATATTTAAGAGGGTCGTCAACATTAACATCTCCATGTATGAGTTTTTCTCATCAACAGGGGTTGTGAACAAGTGATCCCCTGAGGTAATGGCATTTCTCTATTTCCTCGCCGAAGTACATTAAGCCATGAGGGTAGTCACTTTTTCGTCGATATGTAACGACAGATGCCATGGGGATGGCTAAAGAGGGGGACAAACCGAGATCAGTGTCGATGGTGTCGGAATCGAGAGTGGGGACAAACACAGTGAAACATCGCGATGTACCCAGGTTCATGGCTTTTCATAGAGATAACACCCCTAGTCCTGCCGAGCTAGCTATAGAAATAACTCTGGCTACAATGAATGCCCCTTGAGCTTTATGAGAGGAAGAAGAAGAGGGCTCTAGGCACAACTCTCTCCTGGCTCTCTCTGGTGGGTGAAGTGTAGTAAATGCTCCATCATCCTCCCTCATGCAGGAGGGGTACCCGGGGCTCTTATAGGCCGAGCTTGGCGTACAAAGGTAAATGTACAATAGGGGAGGACCCTGCTGCCAGCCTCAGACTACAAGCTGGGACCCTCGTGACGTATGCTCTCCGGATGACCCGGAGTAGACTTGCGGCTCTCCATGCTACCGGTTTGTAGCTCTTGCATAGTGAATAGTGCCCTCACGTACTGAATAGTGATCCGAAGTACTGAACAGTGGTCCGGAGTACTGAACAGTGGAGTTGAGGGCTCGGTCTTGTCGGCATGTCCGCGTGATCGGCACTGAAGGGGACAACACTCCCCTGACAGCTCGGATCTACTGAGATTGCGCATTGATGAGCTTGTACCAGGTGTCTGATCTGGGATTTAGCTCGGATGTTGTTGTTTCCTCTTCGGCCGAATGAACTTAGGTGAGGCCGATTCCAAGATCTTGGAGCAATCGGCCTCCGACCTGATCAGCTCGGCCCACTGGAGTTGTCTTGTGTTTTCTTGGTCTTGTTCTGGATCGGTGACCCTCAGGTTGGCCTTGATTAGATCGGCCTTTCCCCGGATGTTGATCTTCAGGCCGACCCAAATTAACTCGGCCTCACTTAGATCGGCGATCATTAGATCGGCGATCATTAGATCGGCGATCATTAGATCGGTGATCTTTGTTTTGAAGTAATGTTTCTCCTGGGTGCCCCTACCCGGGGGTCATTCCCACGACAGTAGCCCCTGAAGCTACGGAGGTCATGTCGAACTAAATGACAATGGGGCTTGCACAGGTTCCTCCCATAATTCTCTTGAATCTTGTATTTGTTTTGCTTCTCTGACCGATTGCTCTCAATTGGCCGATTTCTTGCAGTCTGCCGATTGCTCTTGTTCAGTTCGGATGCTTTTCAACCGGCCGATTGCAACTCGTGCTCGGCCGATTGCTCTTGCAATCTTTGCCGATTTCTTCTTCCCCTCAGCCGATCTGGCCGACGGATGCTTTGACCGGAATGTTGACCGAAACTTGCCGCTTCAAATTCGTCGTGGAATGCGGAGCGATGTGCCACGATGGACGTGACATAACTGCCACCTCGAGCCACGCGCGCACCTCCTGTCCCATCCGTCGGATCTTCTGCGCTCCGATCTGGTGTTGCTTTGGTGGTACACGAGGCCACACCGGCCATAGACTTGGCACGCCAGATCCCACCACCACCCCTTGTCCCTTTAAATAGCCCGGGGGGTGGGGATGTGGATTGCCCCCTCCCACTTCTTCTTCTTCCTTGCGCTCTCTGCCTCCGCCGCCGTTGCGACGTGCGTCGTGCTACTGCCGCTGAGGCCTAGATCTGCCCCAACAGCCACCTCCTCGCTACTCGCCGTCGCCGCCAATATCCACCGTCGCCATTGGTGGTTGCGGTTCTCGGTGCCCGCCGCCACCGCCATCTTCATCTTCGTCTTCTTCTTCGCCCACCACAGACTCCGACGCGTCCATGGGGATGATGTTGCCGCCTCCGGCCAACGCGGTTCCTAGAAAGGCTTGAACGTGCGGGAGATGCAAATTCTCTTCCGCCGCCGCGCGCGCAAGATCCCGGCGGACATCGATTTCCGTGTCCCCGAGGATGAACTGGTGCCTACTCTCGCCGCCGGCGAGCGCGTCGTCTTCCTCAAGCACTTCGACTGCGGGTTCGGGCTTCCGATGAGCAAGTTCTTTCGTGATTTCCTTGATTTCTTACGCCTGCAACCGCACCACCTCGGCGCCAACGTCGTGATGCTTCTTTTGGCCTTCGTCACCCTGTGCGAGGGCTACCTTGGAGTGTGGCCCACTGTTGGATTATGGTCGCGGCTCTTTTATCTGCGCACCTTTCGAGTGGGAACTGGAGTGTATGCCCTGGACCCAGCAACCCGAAAAAAATAGGTCAAGGTGACGGCCGAATGCGGAGCCGCCGTTATCTACATTCGCCGATCTGGATCGTATCCCCATCCTCAGCCACCGCAGTTCATCAAAGACTGGCAAATGGGGTTCTTCTATGTTTCAACGCCCGAGGGCATAGACGATCTATTGAACCTGTCGGCGTATTCCCTGCCGCCTCCGACCAAGCACAACTGGTCTGAGAAGCCCGGGGACGGAGATACCGATCTGGACCGCCAAGTTGTCTGGATTGCCGAGCTGATGGCCCTAGGATTGCGCCCCGCCGATCTGGTTTCCACCTGGATCTGCTGCCGAGTGCTTCCCCTGTAGCGTCGGTGCCACAGGATGTGTGACATGAGAAACAAGCTGGATCCCACTCGGATTTACACCTTCCGCATGGGTGAAGAAGAACTTGTTCGGCGAATGCACTTGTTGACTGATGCCGATCTGTTCGATCCCTTTACGTTTGGTTTGAGGGCGTACAGTCGGCTTCGACCTCCTCCCGTGGTATGCTTATGCTTCTGATCCCACACTCACTTTTTCTATGCTCTTTTGGTTGATTCTGATTGATTGCTTTCACAGGAATTTATTGGCTCAAGGGCTATTCAACACGGGCAAGCTCTCTCTACCTACCATCCCGACCGCGCGGCCGAAGACACCAAAGACTTGGAGCTTGTGGTGGAATCAGACCCTGAGACTGAGGCCCACACCTACAACTTTGGGACTTGGCTTCAACCGGACGGGTGAGTCTGATTCCTCCATCAAACGCTTCATGGCCGAATGGAGTAGTAGTAATGCTGATGTTCCTGGTGACTACAGCGCAGAGTCCCGCCCGGCTGCGCAAACGGTGGCCGAGGTAAAACTCCCACAAACTGATGATATTCCTGGTACTTCCAAAGTCCTCAAGAAAAAGGGTTCTCAAGGTTCGAGGCGTCAGGCTCCGCCTTCGACTGCTCCTAGGCCATCTGTCCCTGTGTTGGCTCCCGCGCCCTTGAATATTGCTCCCCCACGCTTCACCATGGCAAACTTTGCTTCTAATCTGCCCCGAGCTGCCGGGTATTTCCTTATGTTCCTTCTTGCTTCATCTGACTTTGTCCGATCACTCTTTTAACTTGTGCTCTTTTCCATATAGGGATGTCCGAGTTGTTACTCCTGTGGTGCCCGGGTGACGGGGATCAACCCCGGAAAATCCCATGGTCAGGGACCCTGGGTTAGTCATGAGAGGCACAGGTTGGACGATAGCTTGTCGGCAAACGGGAGGGCACGTTCCTGCTCGATATTATTGATGAGGGCGATGTGATTACAGTGGATGCCGAGGCTGGAGCGCTCAAGGCTAGGGTTACCGATGATATTCGATCCCTTTGGTGTCACCCCTCCTAGCCCTTATATACTGGGCTAGGTCTCGGGGAGTTCATCTACGTTTACAGGTAAGCTTTCCTAACCCTAGCTTGCTCCGTACGACAGGTCTTCGTACTTTCCTTGTGAGTCGCAGACTCCTACATCGGTACCAATTAGCGGGCCAAGGCGGGTCCAGGCGGGACTTCATGGGCCTTCTATCTTCAGGGACACCTAGTAGGCCTATCCGTAGGAGTCGTGGGGTCACCCCCTCGTCAGTAGCCCCCAAGTGACTGGGGGACTCGAAGAGTCACGCAGGGACTCGAGTACATCCATTTGTCGGTCGTTTGTATGCGCGGTACAACCGCGGGTCGCTGGCAGTCTGGTGGCCATGACAAAACCTGTTTCGAGGGATGCTAAGCTGAAAGGGCCCAAGGAGTCGACTGGTCGAGCCTTGGTGAATTGCGCTAGTGGCAAATACCGCAGTAGCCCAATCAAACCCACGTCCCTCGACGTGAGCTTGGAACATTGGTGTCGAGCAAAAGTCCTGCCGCTTCAGGTCTTACGGTGTTCATTTGCCGCCAGTAATGTGCATAGCCTAAGGCGCGTCCGCCCGGCTTTTTCTATCATGCGCAGCGCATGGAAAAGGTTGGGAGTGAAATCGCTCTTCGGCAAGTCCCAGCCCGGCCGAACTTCGCAGCGGGGTCTTACCTACACGCTAATCTTGCGTGGCATCTGGGCACAGTGTGTCGTGTTCCAGGAATGTGTATTTTTTAGGCGCGGAGCCTAATAGTATTGCACCCGCTTGGAACAAAACATCAAGCGAGCTGTTCACTTATTCACCCGTGGAGCTTGTTTCGAGTGCTCCGGCGAGGGGTTCTTCGCGAGTGGTCACTCGAATGCCGTTTCGGCTCTTGAGGTGAGGGAGCACCTGAGACTCTTAACGCCGTATGATCTTGGCGAATGCATGTTTGTCTTGTGTCGGGTTGCGGGAGCACCCGAGACTCTTGTGAGTGCGAGTGGTCACTCGAGCACATTGCTGACTTTTAGGCGGCTGCTCACCCGAGGCTCGGTTTTGAGTGGGTACGCTCCCGATGGGAGTTTGAATATATTTGAAAAATGTGTTTTAGAAATCATTCTTGATGTCTGTTGGTATTCTTCGCCGCTTGTCAGGATAACGATGCCTTTGTTTGATGGATGTGGGGGATGCTCCGCCAGTGAACCGTCACGTCTTCATCTGCTGTGGCGTGCGGCAGGCGCTGGTTGAGTTTCTGATACGCGCGTTGGAAACGCGCGTGAATTGACGCGTCTCACGCACAGTGCGTCCCGTGGGAAAGCATCTTGGTCTTGGAATCTGAGACGTCTGCGACGTTTGGTCTTTGAATTAATTGCTGCTGTCGTCTTGGCTTCTCTGTGATGGGGATTTTTGTTCTATAAATAAGCATTTCTCTTCCACAGCGTTTCGCCTCTATCCAGCTTGCTGCTTTGCCTCTTCCTTCTTCTCTTCTCATGGCTTCCAGGAGAGGTGTTGGTTATGGTCGTGTTCATCATGGCCATACACCACGCTCATGCCGTGGTGGTCGCCATGGTACGGCGCCAATGCCTTCCTCCTCTCCCTTGGAGGAGGGATTCTGGCGCTATGATTTTCTTTTACGCGTTCGTGGCCAGAGCGCGGAAAGCGTTCTTCTTCCCTCTGCTTTTTCCGCCATTGTCTCTGAACGTGGCTTAGATGGCTTGCTTCTGCATCTTCAAGGGAGCTGTCGATCTCCTTCTTATGTTGACTTGGAGGTTGATAGCTTCCGCTTGATTTTTCTTGACTCTGGTTAGAGTTTGTTTGCTCGGCGGTTGAATTTGCGAGATGGCGATATGCTCGACTGTCGTTTTGACGGCGAAAGAACTGTCACTGTCCGCGCGTTCGACCCTTGTGGCAACAGCATGGATCCGCACTGGCAGGAGTCGACCAGCGACAACTCCACAAGGTCGAGAAGTCCTATGCTTGCATCTTCTACAGCTCCGTCTTCTGGCGACTCCTCAGGTGGTGATGCCGTCTCCATCAGCTCCGAAGAAGACATCAACGTCAAGCCGTCGATCAAGCGGGCGCGCCAAGCGACCTTGTAGAACTGGAGGCGGCCTCATCTTCGCCGGCAACTCGGAGAAGAAGTTGTGCAACCGGAGAAGAAGGCGTGTAGCTGCAGCTGGAGAAGAAGCTGGTGGAGCAGGAGAAGAAGCTGGTGGAGCATCGACAAATAAGTCGAGCTTCACCCTTTTGTTATGTCATTGACATCCTCTGCTAGCTTCCTTTTTCCCTTTATCTGTGGTGATGCCCTTGTACTAGAGTCGATTACCCCTCATGGGCACACATGTAAAAGTCTTGATTCCTTGGGTAATTCCCTCTTGTAACAGGAGCTGCCTTCTATCCAAATGTAGTTGAGTCCTTTTATACCTTTATGGTATAATTAAAGCTGTGCCTGAGATCTTGCAATAAACTGTGTTTTCGACTCCTGTGATGCACTGTCTTCGACTCCTTCTGATAGTGCAGAATGTCTTCGGTGCCATTTGATAGCGCGAAATGTCTTCGACTCCATCTGATAGCGTGAAATTTCTTTGATTCCATCTGATAGCGCGAATTCTTCGACTCCTCCCGTGATGCACTGACTTTAACTTTCTAGTGTGTTCTATCGGGTGCGCGGCAGCGCTCCCGATGGGAGTAGCCCCTGAGGCTACGTTTGAGTTGTAGAGTCAAACGTAGGCTTAAAACTTTGTGTATTTCCTCGCGGTTCAACTCTGGAGTAATCCTCGAGTCTTGGTTGTTTTTCGTCCGGGTGACGACTTGAAGATTGCTAGCTTGGTGTTTTTGAATAGGACCATAGCGTGTCTCGGGGACTGCTTATGACTGAGCCCCCGAGTTCTTAAGGTGAGCTCGCGTAGGTGGCGATAGCGTCTCTCGGGGGGATTCTGTGCTTAAGCCCCTGAGTGCTTTGGTTAAGATCGCGTAAGCGATGATAGCGTCTCTCGGGGGGATTTTATGCTTAAGCCCCCGAGTGCTTTGGTTAAGATCGCTTAAGTGGCGATAGCGTCTCTCGGGGGGATTTTATGCTTAAGCCCCTGAGTGCTTTGGTTAAGATCGCTTAAGTGGCGATAGCGTCTCTCAGGGGAATTTTATGCTTAAGCCCCCGAGTGCTTTGGTTAAGATCGTTTAAGTGGCGATAGCGTCTCTCGGGGGGATTTTATGCTTAATCCCCCGAGTGATTTGGTTAAGATCGCTTGAGTGGCGATAGCGTCTCTTGGGGGGATTTTATGCTTGAGCCCCCGAGTGCTTTGGTTAAGATCGCTTGAGTGGCGATAGCGTCTCTCGGGGGAATTTTATTCTTAAGCCCCCGAGTGCTTTGGTTAAGATCGCTTAAGTGCCGATAGCGTCTCTCGGGGGGATTTTATGCTTAAAGCCCCCGGGTGCTTTGGTTAAGATCGCGTAGGCGATGATAGCGTCTCTCGGGGGGAGTGTGTGCTCGAGCCCCCGAGTGCTTTGAGATGGAAGTATTTGGGCAACATTTATTTTATTGCGGTCGAGCGGCTACATGAGTTGCCAGTCATGTCTGGCTGATGGGGACTATGGATAGAACAGTCGCAAGTTTGCTACGTTCCATGGGTTACCCACGTCCTCGTCTGTCTTCGGGTTCTTCAGCCTGTAGGCGCCACCTCCGATGACTTCTGAGACTATAAATGGTCCTTCCCATTGGGGGGAAAGTTTATGGACCTTCTCTTGTATCAGCCGTAGGACTAGGTCCACCTTTGTTGAAGGTTCTAGTGCGCAAGCGACTGCTTTGGTAGGTGCGTAGCTTATCCTAGTACCCCTCTGATTTTGCCAGGGCTGTATCTCTTGCTTCGTCAGCTGTATCTTTGTCATCTTGTAATGCTTCTTCTGCTTCTTCTTCTTCGTACCCGATGACCCGAGGTGCTCCGAACTTGAGGTCATGTGGCAGTACTGCCTCTGCCCCGTACACCATTGTAACAGCCCAGATTTCACAAAAATTTAAAAATTTTGTTTTCTGTGTGAATTGTTTGATTGTCTGATTTGTTTGCGGTGTTTGCATCCCCGATTTATCGATCGGCGATTATTTTCCCCCTCTTATCTCATATCGGACGGAGACCGACCCTTGCCATCCTGACACTCGACCGATGCGACATCGGGTTTCGTCCGATCACCGTCGCGACTATCGGCACAAGACCAGCCTTCACCATCAGTGCGAAACCCCCCATTTATAATTAAATGGGTTATTTTATCGGGCGGGTTTCGACATGCTCGGTTCTATGCGAAACGTTGTAGACGATGTCAGTTTAGTGTAGTGAGGCGGTGTTTCGAATTTCATGCGATTCCGGCTTCGTTTAGCGGGTGATCGATCGGATGTGCCAGGCATAGTAGCCAGTGTAAATCCAGGGGTATAGTTACAAAATTTCACGCGGGCAGCCAACCGGCCAACAATATTTCCCTCTTATCCGCTAAATCTAGCCCACCTAAAAATCTGAGCCCAACACCCCTTTAACTAGCCCATTTTTTAGCCCATTTAGCTCTCCCTAAGCACCTACTATAAATGGACCAGCCAGCCTACCAAATCTGGAACCCTAGCCCCCTACCTCCTCAATTTCCGCACCAGGCCACTCCCTAGCCGCCACCCAAATCATCCCCACGTTCAGATCAGATCAGAGCCCCTCGTTTTGAGCCACTGGATCTGGATCGGACGATCACGTGGGCGCCACGTCACCCCGAACGTCCCACGCCCGAAGCCCCGTGGAGCAGCCCTCCCTGGACGCCCGAGCCGCCTCCTCCATGTCGTGGCCGCTGCGCCACCGGCGAGCCAAGCCGCCGCCCCGCGCAGGTCAACGCCCCCTCCGTGCCTCTCCCCTTCCTCCCCTCCTCATCTTCCTCCTCCTCCCCTCGCAGACGTCGGCGCCACCCGATGCGCCATGGACGACGAAGCCGCGCTGGAGCTCGCGTCGCCATGGACGCCCGCAGAAGCTCGTCGCCGCCGCGTTCCAGTTCGCCTCCCCCGCCACCTTTGGACCCGGCCGCCGTCGCGCCCTCTCGCCCGCTCCGCGCCTCCTAGGCCTCCTCCTCGTCGGACCTTCGCCGTCGGCCGCCTGCCGCGCCGTCGGCTTCCATCCCTGTCGCTGCGCTCGGGAACGGGAGGTTCCCGATCCAGCGAGCTCGGCTGGGCCCTCTCCAACAACCGGCGGCCCGACTCCTTCAACCGGCCCACCTCCCAGCGGCCCGTGGAACCCCCAGCCAGGCCTCCAGCGCGGCCCAGCTCGGTGAGCTATTTTTTTTCCTTTTTTTATTTTTGCTGCTGCACTGTTGGGCCCAGTAGTTTCGGCCCGTTAGAGTTTTTTTCCTTTCTAGGTTTTTTTTATTTAGGCAGATTTAGTTATAACTTTGCGTTGTCCGTATCTTTTCATCGGTAGCTCCGATGGAGACGCTTTCTACATGAAAGTTGCTCCGTTTTGCGCGTAGTTTATTAAAATGTTGCTTGTTGCCATGTTTGACTTTGTTTACATGTTGTTTACCTGCTAATTACAACTGCTTGCCACTGCAAACTGTAACTGCAATAACTTTTTAACCGTTGCTCTGATTAAAATGTTCTTTATATGTAACTTGACTAGAATTTTGTGTAGATTGTGTTTATGCTGCTCTTTCTTGCTAATAAAAATAATAAAATATTGTTTAGGGCAAAACAGTACCAAATTCCAGTTTTATCGTGGGGTCCGCTATAGTTTGCCATGTCTAGGATTTCACCCCACTTAAGTTGACTAGCTTAGGTAGTTTATTTATGCTTCACCTTTTGCCATGTTTGTGTGATATGCCATGCTTCTGTGCTTTGCCATGTTAACAACCTTTGTTGATCACCTGTAGCTAAACAACTTGAACCATCATAAATGTGCGGTATCGTCGTGTGTGACGAGTACTCCACTTAACCTGTTAGTAACCGCTCTCGATGGTAGGTAAGATGTCTCGTGTTGCCTTCTTGTTGATGCTTGCTCGTGTTTTCTTCGTAGTAATAGATGCTTGCTTGTTTATTGCTTTCCAGTGTTTATCGTCTTGTGTGCTTCCGCGGGTATCTCTCGGAGACGATGCGAGCTTGCGATCAACTACACCTTCAGAACCCGACTTATCAATAGGCAAGGACTATGCATTACTTATGATCCATTCTATTTCAACCAGCGGTTTGCATGCTAGTCTAGGTTAGGTTCGATGTTTGATCCTACCACATGTTTACATCCTCTTTCAAACCGATACAGCCATGACCCCTCCCAGCAAACCTTGTACTTCTATGTTACTATTGCTCGTTGCTCAGCCCCTGCTTAGTATGCATGCTTAGGATGCTACGATGTTACCCTGTTACTCCTTGGTTTGGGATATCACATCATTATTATATTGTTGTTGATGATATGATTATTATAGTGTTGACTATATTCGACGAAGGATGGAAGGTCTAGGCTATCCCGCCCCGACGCTTTGTTCCATTCGATTCACCTAGGACCCGAGTTCCGGGTATTGGTTTTAAGACTGAGCGTGCCTAACCGCGTGTGGGATTTTATGGGGTCCCCTCTTCTTACCTACCTAGCTTCAAACATTTCTAGTGGTGGCCCAAGCTGATTTACCATTTGAAACCGTGTGTGTGCTGGTCGGCCGCCAGTTGTTTACAAACCAACCTGGACCAGTGAGGACATAGTTCCCTTGCTGGCCCACCTTGTCCGGCTGAGGACCCGGTGTCCCATGTGTGATTAACCGGCTATCCAAACCTGCGACATACGGTAGAGACCAGATCGAGAGCGTGGCCGGCTCCTGAGATGGATGTCGACTCACCGGGGGCCACCCGGATTTGTTCGTTGTTAGTTAGACGGACCTGTCGTTTCGGATCTCTTGGAACTAAATCATAAAATGGTTGCCTGTGATGGGTAGCAACTGAGAGTGATGGGCGTGTGTGCGGAGCCTCGTAATGGGCAGTTGGTACACCCCTGCAGGGTTAAATCTTTTCGAGAAGTCGTGTCCACGGTTATGGAAGACTTGAGACCTACTCCTTGTTCATAGACAACAACAACTGAGATAATCTTAATATAACTTGACCAACGTGTGTGTGTGCCTTGACTGCTTCTTCTCCGTCGGGATGCGAAGAGGAGGACAAGGATAGGATAGGTGTTATGTTTGCGTATGTAGGTGGATAGCAGACTTGTTGGAGGCGATTCCTCATCGAATGCTTGGCTTCTTATCTTACTCTATAGATCGTTAGCCACTTCATAAATGCTAGTGCGGCAGCAACCTCACCACTTACCCCATCCTTACCATAAACTACTAGTTGTCCTAGAATGACGAGTGATGAAGTCCTTGATGGGTCAGATGACCACTACAGTTGGATGCTGAGTACCTCTGTACTCATGATACTACCCCCAAACTCTTTTCAGGGTTCTTGATCGACAACATGTACGGTGATCGACATTTCACGTGGATACTCGACGACGACTAGTTAGGCGGATCCCGGCGGAGGGCCTAGAGCCGTGTGGTTATGGGGATCGATGTTTTTCTCTTTGCCAGTAGGCATTTGATTGTAGTCTATACCCAGACATGTATCTTCCGATGTTGTATTGTATTTGAGGCAGTTGTATGCCGATTGTATGAGATGTTGTATCTTGTATCTGTAATGTTGTGATATCATGTTGGAAATCCGGGGCATATGACTTCGTCATATGTCACGGTGGGACCGATATGTGCTTCGTCCCCGGATCTGGATGGAAACATCTAGATCTGGAACAGTACCGCATATCGGGCCTTACAACCATGAAGAAGGGTGTGTACTGGGTCGCGGTGTTTGGTGTAGTTCGTAGGCTCCATAGTACCGCGGGGAGTTCTTCTACCCAGTTGCCGGCGGCTTGCTCGAGTGGTGCGAGGAGCCGCTTCTTGATTCCCCGCATACAAGGCCGTTTGCTTTTTCCACTTGGCCGTTGGACTGCGGGTGCACGACTGATGCACAATTGATTTTGATGCCCAGTTCTTCGCAAAAGTTCTGGAATTATGCGGCTGTGAAGTTCGTGCCGTTGTCCGTGATGATGTTGTGTGGCACTCCGAACCTGAAGATGATCGATTTGATGAAGTTGACAGCCATGAGGGCTGTGGAGCTGGTGATGGGCACTGCTTCGATCCATTTAGTGAACTTGTCGACTGCGACGAGCAGGTGTGTCCTTCCGCCCTTTGATGATTTCTTGAGTGGGCCCACCCTGTCGAGTCCCCAGGTGGCGAACGGCCAGGATACTGGTATAGTCTTGAGCTCTGAGGCGGGGGCATGTGGCCTGTTGGCGAATTTCTGGCAGGCGACACAACGTCGCACGATTTCCTCTGCGTTTTTCATGGTTGTGGGCCAATAGAACCCGGCTCGGAATGCTTTGGACACGAGTACTCTACTGCTCGCATGGTGCCCGCAGGTGCCTTCATGGATTTCGAGCAGTAGGGCTTTGCCGTCTTCTTCGTCGATGCACCTTTGGAGTATCTGGGTGATGCTGCGCTTGTATAGTTGTTTGTTGATCACCGTGAACGCCTTGGATCGTTGGCTGATGCGTCGTGCTTCGGCCACGTCTTGCGGTAGTGTACCTTCGATTAGGAATCGGAGGAACGGTTTTGCCCAGACAGGTCCTTCGAGCTCTGTCGGAGTTGTGCTGTCGGGTGTGCTGGTGCTTGTGCCTTCTGATGGGCTTGCTGCTGCCACCTGCGCCAGGTCTTTTTCGTCCTCGCCGTCCACGACTGTGTCAGGTGCTGCTGCCTTTGCCTTGATGGATCTCTGGCTGATGCTTTCGAGAAAAACGCCGGGTGGTATTGGTCCTCGGGTCGAACCAATGTTCGCGAGTTCATCAGCTTCTGTGTTGTTGGCCCTGGTGATGTAGTTGAGCTCGCAACCGTCGAAACTTCCTTCGAGTGCGTTGTAGAGCTTCTGGTAGGCCGCCATGTTGTCGGCTATTGCGTCGCAGTTCCTCATTGTCTTCTGGACGACGAGATTCGAGTCCCCGTAGATTATGAGGCGAGTGGCTCCGCACGTTTTGGCCATGCACATGCCATGGAGGAGTGCCTCGTATTCTGCTTCGTTGTTGGAGGCGTGACTGAAGTTGATCCGGAGGACATATTTTAGCTTTGTTCCTTTAGGGGAGATGAGCACAACTCCTGCCCCGGCTCCTTGTTGTCTCTTGGACCCATCGAAGAACATTGACCATGAATTTGATAGGTCTGGGGGGCCTGGTGTCTGAACCTCCGTCCACTAGACCAGGAAATCTGGGAGTACTTGGGCTTTGATGGCTGTTGGGTGCTTGAACTGCAGGTCCCGTGGGCTGAGCTCAATGTTCCACTCGGCGACTCGTCCAGTCGCTCCAGGGTTGTTGAGTATGTCAGCGAGTGGTGCGCTGCTCACGATTGTGATAGGGGTGCTCGTCGAAGTAGTGGGACACCTTTCTTGAGGTCATGATGACGGCCAGTAGTTGCTTTTGATAATGCGGGTACCGCTGCTGGGATTTCGTCAGGAGCATGCTGAGGTAGTAGATTGGTCTCTGGATGCTCTGGACCTTTCCTTCTTCTGTGCGTTCAACAACGAGCGTTGTGCTTACTACACTGTTGCATGCTGCCACGTAGAGGTATAGCTTCTCTCGTTCCTTGGGTACCGCCAGGATTGGTGGGGTCGAAAGTGTCTTTTTCAGGTCCGCGAATGCTTGGCGGGCTTCCTCCATCCACTTCAATTTCTCTCCTTTCCTCAGCAGCTGATAGAAAGGCAGCGTGCGTTCTCCCAACCTGCTGATGAAGCGGCTTAGGGCTGCGAGTCTTCTGGTGAGCTTCTGTACTCCTTTGACGTCGGTTGGTTCTTGCATTCGGGCGATGGCTTGGACTTTCTCAGGGTTTGCCTCGATTCCTCGGGCAGAGACCATATAGCCGAGCAGCTTCCCCGCCGGTACGCCGAATGCGCACTTCTTTGGGTTGAGTTTGATTCTGTATTTGTTGAGCGCTGCGAAGGTTTCGCGCAGGTCGTCGAATAGTGTGGCTTCTTTGTAGGTGTTGATGACGATGTCGTCCACATAGACTTGCACATTTCTTCCGATTTGCTCTTTCAGGCAGGCCTGCATCATTCGCTGGTATGTGGCGCCTGCGTTCTTGAGCCCGAAGGGCATGGTCCTGTGGCAGAATACGCCATAGGGGGTAATGAACGATGTGTGCTCTTCGTCTTCTTCCTTCATCCCGATCTGGTTGTATCCTGAGTAGGCGTCAAGAAAGGAGAGTAGATCGCACCCTGTTGTCGAGTCGATTATCTGATCGATTCTAGGCAGGGGGAAGTGGTCCTTCGGGCAATGCTTGTTGACTGGTCCGTAGTCGACACACATGCGCAGCACGTTCGTGTCTTTCTTGGGCACCAGCACTGGGTTGGCTATCCAGGTGGCTTTCTTCGTTTCTCGAATGAACTGGGCGTCGAGTAACCGGTTGACTTCCTCTCCGATTGCTCTGCGCTTGGGCTCGGAGAATCTTCTCAGAGCTTGCTTCACCGGCTTCGTGTTTTGCTGGATGTGTAGGGCGTGCTACATGAATTCGCGTGGTATTCCAGGCATGTCGGCTGGGCACCAGGCGAATATTTCCCACTCGTCTCGAAGGAAAGAGACGAGAGCTGTCGCCTGCTCCTCTGGTAGGTGGGCGTACACGCGGACTGTTTTGTCCGGGTCCGTCGGGTGCACTTGGTGAGTGACTGTGTCGCTGTCGATGCTGAAGTCGCGTCATTACTCCTTAGATTCGCTTCGGCTCACCAATGGGAAGGTACTCTTGTCCGTCACCATGGCTATTTTTCTGAGTTCTTGTTCGGCTCCGAATGTGTCGGAGATTTTGTGAAAGTCAAGGTCACATTGATCTGATTTGATGAAGCTTCCGTTGATCGTGATGACTCCCGTTGATCCTGGCATCTTGAGCTTGAGGTAGGCGTAGTGTGGAACCGCCATGAACTGCGCGAATGCTGGCCGTCCCATTATGGCGTGATACTACGATTGCCAGTCGAGTACTTCGAACTCGAGGACATGCTTTGCGAAGTTGCGTCGGTTTCCGAAGACAACTTCAAGTTCGACGACTCCGAGGGATGTGGCTGCTTCTCCTGGGACTACCCCGTGTAACACGGTGCTCAATTTCTTCCATACTGATCGTGGGATCAACATCTTTTGCAGGATGCTGGCGAAGATGATATTCATGATGTTGCCTCCGTCCATGAAGACCCTATCTATGTCGTACCCTACGATTTGTGCATCGAGCACTAGGGGCGCGTGCCTCGGTCTTGGGACTGCGGGTGGATGGTCGTCCTGTGAGAACGTGATGCTAGTCTCCGCATCATGTAGCTGGTAGACTTCGACTATATTTATGCTCTCGGCTGCTCTAGCTTGCAGGGTGTAGGTGTCGCGTTGTGCTTGCGACACCCTTTCCTCTTGGATCATGAGCGCATGTCCTTGCAGCGGGCTGTGACGGCCTTCCGGGCTTGAGGGCGGCGATTGTTCGGGTCGCTGGTTGCGCTTGTTTTCTTTCTGCTTCTCCTTCTTGAGGTTGTCGGCTAGCTCGTTGAACAGGTGGCAGTCTCCCAAAGTGTGACCTAACCTGACGCGTCCCCAGTCATCCTCGAAGCTGTGGATCGTGCAGGGTCCTGCTAGCTGCTCTCTAACCGTGAGTTTGCTAGATCCAGCGTGCCTCTTCCTTTTTGAGATTCTGAAGATTTGCTCGTGATCCTCCAGGTGTTGGTGGAAGCGAGGGTCGGTTTCGATTCCTCGACTCATATCTTGGTTCTTGATGAGGTTGGCGAATTTATCTGGCCTTCGATCTGGGTCGTAGTACTCGCCCACCGGTGTCTCGGAGTCGCTGTCCTGGCTGGCGGCGGGTGCTCGTGCGACGGCGTGTCATCGAGTGGCCGTCGATTGCACGGCTGCGTGACGTGGCTCGTTGATGCCCCACAGGCGTAAGGGATCGAGATAGTCTTCGCGGGTAAGTTAACCCAATTTATTGATTCGACACACGGGGAGCCAAAGAGTATTTATAAGCTTTGACAGTTGAGTTGTCAATTCAACCGCACCTGAAATATACTTGCTTGCTACGAAAGATAAGTGGTAATGGTAATAGGATAATGATAGTGGCAACAGCAAAAGTAACAGCAAAAGTAACAACTAATGACCAGCAGGATTGAAAAACACTGTAGGCTAGGGAGATGGATGGTTGGGCGCTGCATGGATGAAAGTGAACATGTAATAAATTCTAACACGGGGCAAGGCACACAGAAAAGAAATGATCATCTAGGCAAATATCAAACATTAGGCATGTATCCCATAGGTAGTTGTGCGTGCTTGCAATAAGAACTTGCACAACATCTTTTGTCCTACCATCCCGCTACGAACGGGGCCAAAGGGAACTTATGGAGATTAAGGTGCTCCTGTCAAAGAGCACCGGAACAAAGCAATAAACTCAATGGATACATGGAATCATCAAATTATGGACCATCCCCTTTGGTGTCCCAAGCTGTCACCTTTGGGATCGCCGATTCCGGGCCATAATAGGTGCATACAACTCATAGATAGGATCTAGAACACAAATATATTCATGAAAACACATAGGGTTCAGATTTGAAAACATGGCACTCGGGCCCAAAGTGACAAGCATTAAGAGCAACAAGTTGAAGCAAAGAAGATAAACACCAATCTATATGATAGGCAACATGCCCCCCAACAATCTGACAAACTATTACATGATCAAACTCATCCAATCCCTTGCATCCCCTTTGCCTACAGCAGGGAATTACTCACACATGTGAAGAGAAGTCATGGAGGATGGATGGAGTGGTGATGGTGATGACGATGGCGACGATCTCCCCTCTCCGGAGGCCAAATCAGCCTCCAGATTAGCCCTCCCAAAGAAGAACAGAGGGTGGCGGCGGCTCCGCGACGGAAACTGGGAAAACGACTTTTGTTCTGGGGTTTTCCCGTCACGGGGATAAATAGGAGTCTCGGTAGGGCACCAGAGGAGGGGGGAGTCGCCCAGGCGGCCTCCCGGCGCGGCCCCACGCCTGGCCGCGCCAGGGGGGCGCCTGGGGCCCCCAGGGCTCCCCTCTGGTCCCACTTCTGGCTCCTTCGGGTGCGTGGATTTTCTGGTATTTTTCTGGGAATTTTCTGGAACGTCTAAAAATCCATTTTCCTGCACACAATAAAATCATACAGGTAGCTCTGCTGAAAACAGCGTTAGTCCGGGTTAGTTTCGTCCAAATCATGCAAGAATGGGGGCAAAACAATAGCAAAAGTGTTTGAGACGTATCAACTCCCCCAAGCTTAGCATATTGCTTGTCCTCAAGCAATTCAGTTCAACGAACTGGACGCGACAAAGAAAACTTTATAAAACTCTTTTTCTTCATTAGATGTATATAAGCATGTACTACGAAAAGAGTTTAGCAAGTATTGAAACAATGCTATAAGGACAATGCACGAATCAATTCTTCTTTCATGTGATCAGTCACAAACAACTAAAAGTAAATAATAAGCTACTGAAAATCAAGACAGGATCACAATGCACATAGCTTGAGCATACTTGAATGGCATTTCGCTAGCCTCCATGAGTGAAGCAAAACATAAATGCAGAAACTCCTCCGGAGTTTTAGAGGTGACTAGAACTCAGTATTTCAGACTAGCAATAACACAAGCATGCAGAAGACAATGTAATACTTTGGGACAATGCATGTTACACTAAGAATGACAATTATGCTCTCATAGTTGGTGCTTTTAAGACAGAAGGGGAGACTCTCGAACCGTGGCTTTTGATGGCATGGTTGAAAACCCGTGAAAGGAAGCAAAGACTAAACATGTGCCAGAGCTCTTGGTTTTGAAAACAGAGATAAAACTCTTTTGAGAGGTGTAACTTTCCAGTCAACGGTGAACGGTAAAGGTCTCTCAATATCTCCCATGCCAACCATATTAGTGACTTTTGCTTACACATATTCCCTTATCCATAAATCCCTTGATGGTCTGCGGAACCTTTTATTTTGCCTCAAGGATGGAAGGAGGGTATCGTTCCATCTATCATAAGCAGCATTTGGTCCATTTCACTCCATCATCAAGTATGGGGGAAGTGTAACTCTCATATATATATTTTTTGTTTTGACTAGTAAAAACTTCCGTCAAAATATTTTTGGCATGAAAGATACTGATTTCCCCTCACCGCACCATGAGCTCGTACGGTTACAAAAGGGAAGCTTTTGAATAAATTTCGAGATGGCACAAGAAAGTCTAAGTTAGGAGTGGCCGGTAAATACCACATATAGGTAGGTATGGTGGACTCAAATGGAACAACTGGGTTTGAAAAGGAGTTTGGAAGCACAAGCAGAATTTCGCTTAGTGCGAGCGAAGGCTAGCAAAAGACTGGGAAGCGACCAAATAGAGAGCAATAAATGTCATAATCATGCAGAGCGACAAAGCCACATTGAATCGGGCATGAAAGTGATATAACTATTCTGAAACAAAAAGATCATCAAGGCAAAATAGACTCTTTAGTCGTAAACATGTGCCAAGTCAATCCAAAAATTCTCCGAAGGGAAATACCACTTCAGTATGCCAAAGCATGAACAATGCAATGCATATAAATCATTTCAACAACACATTATGCACTCTAGCTATTTGAGACTAGCCACAAGGAAAGCATGAACACTGGGAAAGCATTGTAAACATAGCACTATGTCGCTAAAAGCTGGTCTCTAGATCAAAAGTACAGGCATATGTACAAAAGCAGAAACAAGAAGAGTTCATACCGGTTTCCCTTGTTGCTTCCCTTCCGCCGATCTTCGTCATTACTGCCTGGTCACTTGCACGATCGGGCGTAGGAAATATAATCAAATGCCATCACGGACTCGAGCTGAACTCTGAAAATAAAGAAAACTAAAGAGAGAAAGGAAATATTTTTGGGTTTTTTAAAGGTTAAAAGAGAGCAAAAGAAAAGAGAAAATCTTTTTGTTGTTTTTGCAAAGAAAGAAGGAAAGAAGAACGGGCAAAAACTTCGAAAAGATCAAAGAGAACAAAGATAAAACGGATAATACAATGGAAAAGTGAGAAGGGCGCGTACTCCCCCAAGCTTAGGCTTTTGGCCTAAGTTGGTAGCAGGTAATGTCCCCAAGAGCCTCCTGCTCCAGGGCAGTACTGGTGAGTCCAAGGGTCGTATGAGGCTTCCGGTGCGTACACCGAAGTCCTCGGATCCTCCCACGAAGAAGGATCCGTGCTCCAAGCAGAGGAAGACCCTTCACCAAACTGGGTGAAGGTCTCCCCCTGGAAAGGTGGGAGCTCACCATGCTCCTCCTCGTCGGGCACAACCCCCTCCATGGGGTTATGAAACTGATGCTGGACCACAAACTCATCGAACTGGGTAGCATCAAAGGACCATCCGTTCCTGCGAGAAAAATTGAACAAAAGAGGTACAGGTAGACGGATCTTGCGTTCCGTGGTAGCTCCGAAACGCAAGATATAATCAAGGTTACCAAACTCGGAAGTCATGGTAACAAACTTATGCCTTTTCATAGCAGTAAGATCAAAACTTAAATAAGTAAAAGGCTTATCATCGGGGTGTGGGGTGCCATTAAGAGACTCTAGGATAAGTGTGGCGTAAATGCCACCAAATAAATCTCCCTTGTTACCGTTCATAGCAAGGCGTCGAGCAATTAAGGCACCCACATTATAATCAAACCTCCCCGAAAGGGCGGTTGCCAGGATAGCAATATCCGGCGCAGATATGTTGCTCGTGTTGTCACGAGCTAAAACCCCTCTAGCAATAAAATACGCAAAATACCTGAGGTGTGGGAATAAGATGCTGGAGATCTTTGACCGATGAATATCCTTTGTATCCATGCTACAGAGAGAGTTGAAGACGGTTCTCAGCTCGGAGGGCTGAGAGCTCATCTTCGCCGTCAGTCCAACATTCGGTACACCTATTATTTCACAAAACTTTTCCAAAGGCATGGTCAAAAGATCATTGTAAATTTTAAACTCAACAGAACCAGCATCAAGGTTATATCTAAAATTGTTAATGAAACAAGAGGTGACTTTTTGATACTGGGCAACACGGCACATTGCGAGCCGCGTCAGACCTGCATTAGCACAAAGATTATAGAACTCCTTAATTCCTGCAGCTTCAAGGAATTCGTCGCACGGGAAAGTCATTGCACGTGTTGGATTTGTGTCCTCAAACAACTCTAAGGGCACATGATCTTCGTTGTAGCTCACCCTAGCAGTCGAGGGTGAAGATGCAGCTCTTGTAACTCGATCAGAGCGCTCGGGCCTTTTCTTCCCAAGCCATCCCTTTGCTCTTCCTAGCAAACTCATTTCTAAATTTTTTGACAAATTACAAAAACAAGGATTTAAACAAAGTGAGTTAAGGCAAACTACTCAACTCACTTACCCTAGGCATAAACTTGCATCAAAACTTGGAAAATAAAATTCTACACATGCATGCAAGCTCATATAAACAATACCAAGAGCTACTAAATACTCACAAATAAGGCCACCAATCAAAAATCTAATTGGAGGAGTGGAGGAGTTACATACCAGGGAGTATTTGCTCAAAATTTCAGCTCGAATGGTAGGCTGTAGAGAGAGGTCGAAAATCGCCTCCAAGGACAGCAAGAACGCAAAAACTGGAGCAGAACTCGTGTTTTTAGAGAGAGAGGAAGGAGGAGGAAGAAGACATACCTGGAAGTGGGTCCTGTGGGCCCCAGGCGCCCTGTGGGCGCGGCCAGGGGGCAGGCCGCGCCAGCTGGCCGCCTGGGCCACTGGTGGCCCCCCCTGGTCAGCCCCAGGTGCTTCTGGGTCACTCCCGGCATGGAAATTTTTATTTTTATTTTTCTGGAATTTTTCTGAAAACTTCACTGTTGAACATTTCTCGGAGTTCAAAAAGCTGCAAAACTTTCTGAAAACTTAAAGCAGTGATTAGTATTGTAAAGCTTCAAAAATAAAAAAAAACTTGGTACAACAAAGAGAATGAAAGCTAAAGCAAATAAAAACATAACAAGCTTAACTTTTTACCTATATAAAACAAGTTCACTAGTAAGGTTGATCAAGTCTTACCAACGAGCCAGCGATATATAGAACAACAAGTCTCACCTCTTATGAAGTGGTCATTGCACCTTTACTTTAATGGACATTGTCCCTACCATAATGATTTTGTATTTGTGGTGCACATGTAGTGGACAGTCCCATTCTCCAATCTTCACGGTTTCGATATTCTCTAGAGTTAAGGCCATGCCTCTTGTCGATCTTCTTTGGAAAATAGACCGTGTGTTATTTATCATCAACGTTGAAAGTGACCTTTCCTTTATTACAATCAATAATAGCACCTGCGGTGTTAAGAAAAGGTCTACCAAGAATAATGGACATGCTCCCATCCTCGGGCATGTCAAGCACAACAAAATCTGTAAGGATCAAACAGTTAGCGACTTCAACGGGAACACCCTCACAAATACCAATGGGGACAACTGTTGACTTGTCAGCCATCTGAAGAGAGATATCTGTAGGGATTAGTTTCTCTAAACAAAGCCTCTTGTAAAGATAGAAAGGCATAACACTCACTCCTGCACCAAGATCGCATAAAGCAGTTCTGACGTAATTATTCTTTATGGAGCAAGGAATGGTGGGTATACCTGGATCACCGAGCTTCTTAGGAATCTTGCCACTGAAAGAGTAGTTAGCAAGCATAGTAGATATTGCCTCATTAGGAACTTTTCTTTTATTAGTAACAATATCTTTCATATATTTCGAATAGGGAGGTAACTTAATAGCATCAGTCAAAGGAATTTGAAGAAAAAGAGGTTTCATCCATTCACAAAATTTATTATAATGCTCTTCTTCTTTAGATTTGAGGGACTTACTTGGAAAGGGCATGGGTTTCTGTATCCATGGTTCTCTTTCCTTCCCATGTCTTCTTGCGATGAAGTCTTCTCTAGAGTACCTCTTGCGTTTATCGGGTGCTTCTTCTTCTCTTACCTTGGGAGAATCATCCTTCTCCGCGTCTTTTCCTTCAGGCTCGGCACCGTCTTCCGTTTCAGCATCGGAGGTAGATATGTTGTTAGGATCAACAGCTGGCTTTTCACTTGTGATAGGATCATCGGGATTGTCAGCCTCCTTGTGTTTCTTCTTCTTTTTCTTCGGAGAGCTAACAGTCTCGTCTTCTTCTTGTACTTGAGAATCTTGCTCGATCCTCTTTGGATGCCCCTCAGGATAGAGTGGGTCCTGGGTGTGTGTTCCACCCCTAGTTTTGATGCCATAAGCTTGTATGTCTTGTTTGGCATTATTAGCAAGCAAATCTTTTTGCACATTAGGAATTTGTTCAAGCTGAGTTTGAACCATATGAAAATGCTTAACAAGACATTTAACATCATTAACTGTTCTTTCTAGAACATCACACAAACTTTTGATAGCAAGAGAATTATCATGCAACTAACTTTGTAACTTCCTATTAAAATGGTCTTGCTTAACAATAAAATTATCAAGCTCATCTAAGCATTGGTCAGCAGGCTTACCTTTAGGGATGTCACTTTCAGTAAAGTCTAATAGAGAGTGTACCTCTACCAAGGGAGGGTGAGTATTAGGCTCACACAACTTCTCGATAGGCGGTAAATTCTTCACGTCTTCGGCTTTAATACCTTTCTCCTTAATAGACTTCTTCGCTTCTTGCATATCTTCGGGGTTCAGAACAAGCATGCCCCTCTTTTTAGGTGGTAGAAGTGGTCCAGGAACGGACCAATCTTCATAGTTCTTGGCAATTTTGCACATTAATTCTTCTGCATCGTCCGGTGTTCTTTCCCTGAAAACACAACTAGCACAACTATCCAGATAGGATCTGGATTCATCGGTTAAACCAGCGTAAAATATGTCAAGCAGTTCATTCTTGGGGATTCCATGTCCCGGCATAACCTTATGTAAATCACAAAACCTCCCCCAAGCTTTAGGGAGGTGCTCATCCTGCAGTTGTTTAAAGTTATAGATTCTTTGCAAAGCAGCATGTTGCAGATGAGCTGGGAAATATTTATCAACAAAGAATTGGACCAAGTCTTGAGGACTCTTAATGGAACCATAGGATAGTGCATCATACCATGATTTAGCGTCTTCCTTCAAAGAAAAAGGAAAAAGCTTGGCCACATAGAAGTTTTGTATCTTCTCATCAGTAGTGAATAGGTTACCTAGCTCAGCGAGTTTGGTCAAGTGTGCTATAGCATCATCATTTTCTCTTCCATAAAAGGGGTCAGCCTCGACTGTAGATATAAGTGAAAGATCAACAGATAAATCATAATCAGGATCAGTGATGCATATAGGAGACGTGGAAAATTGAGGATCAGGAATAGCTTTGTTCTTCATGGAGTGCTTTTTGAGCAGCTCCTTAACAGCACCAGGGTCAGAGTCGACACACTCTATGAGTTCCCTGCAAAAATCATCATCAAGAGTAACATAATCATCATCAAGGATTCTCTCCTTGAGTTCATCTAAGCACGGGTAACCAAAGGTTTTGTAGGTAGGAATATAGGTAGCAGGGGTCTCGGTCTTGGATTCTGCTGCAGCCTTAGCAGTCTGAGTTTCAATATAGTGACCAAGAAAAGTAGCATCATCAAGAGTAGTGGAAGCATCATCAAAAGTATCGGACATAGTGACAGACTCAATAGAATCATCATGTAGTGGTGGTGAAGTAAACTTACTCATAACAGAAGGTGAATCAAGTGTAGCACTAGTGTTCAGAACAGTACCTTTTCTTGTACAGAATGGTAAGATCGGGACCTTGGGGTCTCCTTTCTTACCCATAGCGGATGATGTGCAGCAGGCAGGATACTTCAAGTAGACTTGTAAATATTGCTATGATCTCCGGCAACGGCGCTACAAAACGTTGCTTGATGCCCCACAGGCGTAAGGGATCGAGATAGTCTTCGCGGGTAAGTTAACCCAATTTATTGATTCGACACACGGGGAGCCAAAGAGTATTTATAAGCTTTGACAGTTGAGTTGTCAATTCAACCGCACCTGAAATATACTTGCTTGCTACGAAAGATAAGTGGTAATGGTAATAGGATAATGATAGTGGCAACAGCAAAAGTAACAGCAAAAGTAACAACTAATGACCACCAGGATTGAAAAATACTGTAGGCTAGGGAGATGGATGGTTGGGCGCTGCATGGATGAAAGTGAACATGTAATAAATTCTAACACGGGGCAAGGCACACAGAAAAGCAATGATCATCTAGGCAAATATCAAACATTATGCATGTATCCCGTAGGTAGTTGTGCGTGCTTGCAATAAGAACTTGCACAACATCTTTTGTCCTACCATCCCGCTACGAACGGGGCCAAAGGGAACTTATGGAGATTAAGGTGCTCCTGTCAAAGAGCACCGGAACAAAGCAATAAACTCAATGGATACATGGAATCCTCAAATTATGGACCATCCCCTTTGGTGTCCCAAGATGTCACCTTTGGGATCGCCGGTTCCGGGCCATAATAGGTGCATACAACTCATAGATAGGATCTAGAACACAAATATATTCATGAAAACACATAGGGTTCAGATCTGACAACATGGCACTTGGGCCCAAAGTGACAAGCATTAAGAGCAACAAGTTGAAGCAAAGAAGATAAACACCAATCTAGATGATAGGCAACATGCCCCCAACAATCTGACGAACTATTACATGATCAAACTCATCCAATCCCTACCATCCCCTTTGCCTACAGCAGGGAATTACTCACACATGTGAAGATAAGTCATGGAGGATGGATGGAGTGGTGATGGTGATGACGATGGCGACGATCTCCCCTCTCCGGAGGCCAAATCAGCCTCCAGATTAGCCCTCCCGAAGAAGAACAGAGGGTGGCGGCGGCTCTGCGACGGAAACTAGGAAAAAGGCTTTTGTTCTGGGGTTTTCCCGTCACGGGGATAAATAGGAGTCTCGGTAGGGCACCAGAGGAGGGGGGAGTCGCCCAGGCGGCCTCCCGGCGCGGCCCCACCCCTGGCCGCGCCAGGGGGGCGTCTGGGGCCCCCAGGGCTCCCCTCTGGTCCCACATCTGGCTTCTGGCTCCTTCGGGTGCGTGGATTTTTTGATATTTTTCTGGGAATTTTCTGGAACGTCTAAAAATCCATTTTCCTGCTCACAATAAAACCATACAGGTAGCTCTGCTGAAAACAGCGTTAGTCTAGGTTAGTTTCGTCCAAATCATGCAAGAATGAGGGAAAACAATAGCAAAAGTGTTTGGAAAAGTAGATACGTTTGAGACGTATCACTCGTTCAGTGGGGCCTCGCCGTAGATTTCCCGTGCGCGCCTTTTGGGTCGTCGATTCCTTCTTCCTTGGCGATGGTTCTGCTGATCGCTGGTTTCGATCTCGTAGTCATTGTCTTGATGTGCGGCGGGTGCCCGGACGGCGGTGGGTTGAAAGATTTGCGAGTCCTCCGCTGCGCGTCGCGGTTCGTCGAGTGGAATTCCTTCGTAGAGTCCTCTCGCCGTTCTTCTGGGTCGTCGATTCCTTCGCTGCTGACGCTGCACTTGGCCGTTACCGTAGTATCGGTCCTGGCACAGCCGTAGCCCGAGCGATCTTGATGGGGTGGCAGAGATGTTCGCCGTGATTTTGAATCCTTCGAGTGGGCTAGATCTGGTCCTTGCCCTTGAGTTGTGGCTTGCTGAAGACGGGACCGCCGAGATCGTGATCCAAACCTGTGTAGTTCCCACAGACGGCGCCAATTGATGGGGATCAACCCCGGAAAATCCCATGGTCAGGGACCCTGGGTTAGTCATGAGAGGCACAGGTTGGACGATAGCTCATCGGCAAACAGGAGGGCACGTTCCTGCTCGATATTATTGATGAGGGCGATGTGATTACAGTGGATGCCGAGGCTGGAGCGCTCAAGGATAGGGTTACCGATGATATTCGATCCCTTTGGCGTCGCCCCTCCTAGCCCTTATATACTGGGCTAGGTCTCGGGGAGTTCATCTACGTTTACAGGTAAGCTTTCCTAACCCTATCTTGCTCCGTACGACAGGTCTTCGTACTTTCCTTGTGAGTCGCGGACTCCTACGTCGGTACCAATTAGCGGGCCAAGGCGGGTCCAGGCGGGTCTTCATGGGCCTTCTATCTTCAGGGACACCGGGTAGGCCTATCCGTAGGAGTCGTGGGGTCACCCCCTCGTCACCGGGGCTCCTCCGACTGTGCGCCCTGTCACCTCTGTTACCTCCTCCATACCTGTGGTTTTGCGCAAGAGGGCTACTGTCGTCGAGACCTCCAAGGCCGAGCGTGCTAAGAAACAGAAGGTTGTCACTGCTGCAAAGAAGGCGCATCAGACTGCTCCTCCTTCGAGCTCCGCAGCCGCTACAGGTCCGACTGGTGGCCCACAATCGGCTGCTCCTGCTGTGGCCACCACTGCTGCTTCAATTCTGATCGATCAGTCCGGGATCACGCACTCCGACGTGCCGATTGTGGATTTGACTGATGCAGGTGCTGATTTTCCCGGGACTTCTCTAGTCCGGGACACTATTCTTGAAGACGTACCTCCTGCAACCAGATCGGAGAGCGCCGCTGCAGCCCCCGCCGACCCGACTGCTCCTCCTCCTGAAGGCCCCCAAGTGTCCTACCCGATTGCCTCCCACATCCCTTCTCAGGTTAGTACGGATGCGCCTCAATCTTCTAGCGCCGTTGTGCCCCAGCCGCCTTCCACGGTCCTCCAGCTCTCGCGGACCGATCGGTTTCGGCTGGCATACACTGGTGATCTTGATGTTGCACCGGTTCAAACTTCGTCCGATTCCATCGTTCCTCCTCCTGCTGGGTCCCAGGACCAAGTCCCTGCCCACCTTCAGCGCCGATTGGGTGGCCTTGCCACCCAAATTAAGGACTTTTCCACTGGAGTTCTATCCCAAGTCCTCGCCACCGAGCACTCCGCCGTGGTAAGTTTATCTTCCGGTGGGGGCGCGTCAGCGCACCCACTAGGTGTAGTTCCCGATATTCGGGTTGATTGCTTGCAATCAGCTCGGATCTAATCTTTTTGTTTGCTGGTCTTTGAATCTGATCATGCCATTTTTAGGCCATCTGTGAGAGATGTCAAAATGTTTTTAACGAGATGCTGGCCGCTTATTTAGCGGGCCAGAAAACCCTTGCTGCCCTGAAGAAGAATTACGACGCTCAAGCTGCCAAAATCCAAGAGCTAACAGGTGAAAAATTTCTTGTTACTTGCTTGCTTCCAATTTCTACTGCTTTCTGACTTTGTTGCCTCTATCTCTAGCTATTACTGCTCACTCCTCCGAGCTGGAGGCCGCCCAGAAGAAGATAGCCGAACTAGAAAATCAGCTTGGTGAAAATAATGTCCAGCTCGGAAACGTTGAAAAGGAGCGCGATCGCTTGACCACTGTCGAGGCCGAGCTGCAAGCCAAGACCCAGAAGATGACAAGTGACCTTGCTGCTCTCAAAGCCGCTCATGCTGGTGATATGCAGAGTCTGTTGGATGCTCGGATCGAGACTGAGGGTCAGCTCATGAAGGAAAGGGACAATGATGTGAAGAGTGCCGGGGAGGCTGCCATCCAACACGAGAAAGAAATCCGAGCTGCCCAAGGCCATGCCAACCTGGCACTCGCTTGCTTGCACCGAGTCGACATCGCCCTTGCTGGTATCTTTCCTTTCTGCTGATTTCTTATACTCCGATCTGACTTTCTTGTACTCCGATCTTACTTTCTTTCTGATTGCTTGTTTTCCAGATGTCTAGCCCAACTCCACGGCTGTTTCTATTGAAGCTGTAGCCGAAGCCTGCCGAACTAGAGGTGTGGAAGTTGACGCTGATGCAGGCTGGGGCCCAGAGGACTTTGTTGTATCTCTGGACGCCTGATTGCCTCTAGTCAAGGGTGCTCTCTGCACCTTCAAAACTGGAGTTCAGAAGCTGAATGACATGCTCTGGAAGTCGCGGGTGAAGCCCATTGCTGGTGAGAAAAATGCCGACGTAGCTCGGAACCTCAAGGCCACGCCTCAGTAGCTTGAAGTGATGCTCAATTCCGCCGTCCGCTCTGGAATACAGGCTGCTCTCTCCATTGTTATTAGCTGGTATCCTGACATAGATCTGAACCTGCTGCTTGCTCTGTGGGCTAGGTCAGAGGCCAATGTTGGTGCGATGTGGCCCCGAATCTGCCAAATTGCTAAAGTGCTCGGAGTTTCCATCGACCCTTTGGAGTACACTCCCTATCTTGATGACGATGATTCTCCGGTCCCGTGAGTATCTCTCAGTCCTACCCGTCGGCGAACTACATCCTCCACTTCTTCGCAGCGAGGAAGGTACCAACGCCCGACCTACCCGTCGGCGAACTACAGCCTCCACTTCTTCGCAGTATGCTCAGTCTTCCGAAGAGGGTGAAGATTCGTCTGATGAGCAATCGGAGAGCTCCGCTCACGAGCCCCCGATCACCCATCCTGAAGCCACTACCTATTCAGCTCGAGGCGCCACTGGTCCGACCCCCACTGCCTCAGCTACCCCCGCACCAGAGGCAACTGCACCTTCCGCCAATGCTCCGACTGCTCCAGATGGGCTGATGACCCACAAACGTAAGGGATCTATTGCAGTGTTTTCGATAAGTAAGAGTGTCGAACCCAACGAGGAGCAGAAGGTAAAAGCAAGTGACTTTGGCAAGGAGATAACTGCAAGCACTGAAAGATAACTTTTTAGGGGTTTTCTTGGTATAAGCAACAGGAAAGTAAAACGAGAAAAGTAAAAGACACTGAAGAGTAACGAGTGGCCCAATCCTTTCTGAGCAAAGGCGAGGCCTAGCAACTGAACTTATAAAGGCTAAAGTTTTCTTGAGGACACACGGGAGAGGTAGTCATGTGCTTTCGCCATATTACGTATCAGTACTATGTGCTGTGTTGATAAGTGTTGAGTGGGTGGATCTATGCTAGTACACCCTCTAGACTAAGATAAGTGCACTCTTATGGTTAAACACCTTGCAAGCATCCGCAAATACAAGATAGTAATTAAGGCAAAAGCCTAACCATAGCAATACGATCGGTGATCCATTGTTCCCTCGTGCAAAAGCGTGCAAACTAGGGTTTAGGTTTCTGTCACTCCGGCAACCCACCGTAAGCATTATTTGTACACAATGTATTCCCCTAGGTCCTTGATAAGGCGAAGTGTTGAGTGTTCGACTCACACAACACCACTAGGAAAATAACAACACAACTTAAATATCAACCAACACATATTACTTCAACATCATATGACTACTAGCAACTAGACTTCTCCCATGTCCTCAAGAACTAAAGTAACTACTCACAAGACATAAAAGAGATCATAATCAGTGGGGATAAATAGATGACAAACAATCTGTACACCGGTGGAGATGGTGCTGATGATGGGGATGATGTTGATGATGATCTCGATGATGCCCGTGACGATGGTGATGACGATGGTGACGATCTCCCCTTCCGGGAGGTGATCTCCCCGGAGGAATCTTCCCGCCAGAGATGGCTTTTCTTCTCTGTAGGTTTCCTCCACGGAGCGGCGGAGGAACTCCGTAAACTCCCCCTCTTTTTTGGTTTCTGATATATGAGCGATATATAGGCCAAAGGGGGGAGCCAGGAGTGGCCCCGGGGGTCCAGGTGCCCTCCCGGCGCGGCCAGGGTGGGGGCCGCGCCAGGTGGCCGCATGGGCACCTTGTGGCCCCCCTCTGGTCGCTCTTTTGCGTGTCTTCGTGATCCTTCTGGAAAATAGCCTCCGTCGATTTTCAGGTAATTTGGAGGTATTCTTCTTCAGCAACTCAGCGTCCACTTTTTACCGTTGAATCCTGCGTCTGCTGCTTCGGCACCGGAAAGTTGCAAACTGTGTAAAATAGGCCAAAACAACATAAGAATAGCATCATATCATGAAATATATCAATGAATAAGAAAGAATTACTATATAAAATAGTGATGCATTTTGGACGTATCAACTCCCCCAAGCTTAGACCTCGCTTGTCCCCAAGCGAATACTGAGCTCGGTAAACCTGTCCACAAGTTTAGAGAGTGAATTGTCGATAAATAGAATACGGACAAGAAGCATCAAGGTTCCTTCATCAAACTCAAGCATCCTCAACAGCATGCTCAAGAAGTAGGGCTGAGGAAACTTATCAAATTATGGCAAACATATCCTTGGTCAAAGGACAACTAATAACTTTTACTCTTTCTCTTTCTTTGTAATGAAACAATTTGAAGCTTTTCAAAGATCATGTTATTAGTCATGAAGTGTAAATGCTAACACAAAGGAAGATGCTTGCTTGGCAAAAGTTTTCTCAAACAACTTACTTATCAAAAGATAATGTCAACAAGGATATGGCATGGCAAAACTTAATGCAGCTTTATAAGGATGAATCCTTATCAACATCAAATGTATGTTCTCTTAGGGAAAAGAAGGAAGTGGGACAACTGACTCAACAAGAAGGTGGATGAAAGGCCTTGTTAAGGGCAAGCAGGGAAAACTCATGTGATATCCTTAAATCAAACAGAATAAAAATAGATTTTGGGGCGGTGCATAGTTTGTCAACGAATGCTAATAGATAGCTCAATTACTTCTCAAGATGGACAAGTTTCGAGGAACGACTCCCAAGTGGGGACAATCACATCCCCTTAATCTCCATTGTTTATCACTGCCAAAGTTTCTGATTTCTCATAGACCAAGCGTGAAGGAGGGTTTGTTTGTTATATTATCTTTCGAGCTGGGCGCACCCATGCTAGTTCCTCCTCGTATTATGGGTTTGCTGTTTAGACATGCAATCCCGGGTTAAAACTTGTCCAACCTAAGAAGATCATGAATTACCTACTACTTCCTCATGAGCTAAACAAGAGGCACAAAACAGAAGATTTTGAAAATTTAAGGATAGCACATAAATTCTATACTTATAGGAGTGGTAGGGGAATACCACGGATAGGAAGGTATGGTGGACTCACATGGAAGGTATTGGTTTCAAGGTAAGGATGCACAAGCAGAAATCTACTTGGCAAAGAGTTTGGCTAGCAAAGGCTTTGAGAGAACAGACAATTGATGCTATTTTAGATGCAAAACATATAAGGCATAAACATTAAATTAAGCATAACACATCAAGTTGTCTTCCTTGTCAACATAACACTTCAAGCATAATAACATAAAGGTTTTGGCTAAGTCGCTACTTGAGAAAACATGCATGTTGTCATGACAAAAGCTATGTTTGCCAAAATTAAATAAAGTTTTAAAAGCCATACCTGATATAAGGTCAATAATCCCCATAAGAATCGTCATATGAGGCCGATTGCGCGAAGAGAATACCGAGTGCAGCGAAGAAACTAATAGACTTCTCATTAATATTCCATTATAGACGACTCCACACTCACGGATACAATCTCTCCACAGACGGAGTGATATACCTCGATGCAAACACCTATTTCATAAAATAACTTCCCTAAACATGATACGACTCTACTTGACTCCAAAATACTAAGATAAAGATAAAGATACCGGGCATTCCCCCAAGCTTGGAACAAGCCAAGGGGATGCCATTACCCGAGGAGATTTACTCCTCATTCTTGTTCTTCTCAGTCAGGTACTCCTTGGAGAAGCGCTTCCATGGTAGCTCCTCTCTAGTCTCGAAGGACATTCCCATCTCCAAGATCCTGCACTCAGCACCTAAACCCATGCGCAGAAACTTTAGTTCATACTCACAGTTCTGGTTGTGCAGATCATAGATTTGTGCTTGGAGCCCGTAAACTTTTTCTTCTAGTGCGGAAAAACTTGACCACATCTCTTTCTTATGGGAAGCCTCGATCTCGTTCCTGATGTTGAAGTTGGCTTCAACGCCACGCTCCACCATCTTCTTGAACTTGAAGACCTCATGTTCCATCTCCTTCAGCCGCTCCTCGGTGCTCCCCTCCATGACTGGTCCCTTCAGATCTTCCTTGTGGAGAACACCGTCCTCCACACGAAGGACCTGGGGGTGCTTGTTCACCTCAGCGAGGTAAGGGTTGATGACGTTGACGACGAACTTGTCCTTGGGGGAACTTGGGGAAGCCATGGCATTTAGGTCTAGCTAAAAGATTTCCTGGCAGAAACAGATTGAAGAGAAAACACACGAAATCGCGAGATACGTTGCCGGAACGATCCGGGCAATTATATAGCAAAAATTTCTGCAACAAAAGGAAGGTAACGAGCCAAAGTGGGGTCGAAGACGGACTCCTGGGTGCCCAGGCGGCCTCCCGGCGCGGCCAGGAGGTAGGCCACGCCAGGGGGGCGCCTGGCCCCCCTGGAGCTCTTCTCCGGCTCCACTTAGCCCTCGAATTTTCCTAATTTTGCAAAAACTCATAATATGGAACTTTTATGGCGGATCGCGATGTTTCCTTACCGTAATACATACCTTTTCTTATTCTGCTTCTATCGGTGTCTGAAACAGGGCTGCAACATGTTCTTCATGAGTTTTTGTGCGTATTATATTTACATCAACATTGACGGTATCTCCCGCCATGTAATGCTTGAGTCTTTGCCCATTCACAACTTGAGGTTTGGTGCCTTCAAAATTGTTAATCTTGATTGCACCAGACCGGTAGACTTCTTCAATATGAAATGGCCCTTCCCACCTGGAAAGTAGTTTACCTGGAGAAAACCTGAAACGGGATCTAAACAATAAAACTTTATCACCAACATTAAATTCACGTTTCAGAATCCTCTTGTCATGCCATTTCTTTACCTTTTCCTTGAACATTTTAGCGCTCTAGTAAGCTTCACTTCTCCACTCATCTAGAGAAGTCAAGTTCATGAGACGCTTTTCACCAGCTAACTTTGGGTCAGCATTAAGCTCTTTAACATCCCAGAAAGCTTTGTGCTCTAATTCTAATGGCAAATGGCAAACCTTTCCATAGACCATTTTATAGGGAGACATGCCCATGGGGTTTTTGTAAGCAGTTCTATACGCCCACAAAGCATCTCCTAACTTATTTGACCAGTCCTTCCTATTTCTGTTAACTGTCTTTTGCAAGATCAACTTGATCTCTCTATTGGTGAGCTCGACTTGCCCACTAGTTTGAGGATGGTACGGTGAAGCAATTCTATGATTGACATCGTACTTAGCTAAAGCTTTTCTAAAAGCTCCATGCGTGAAGTGTGATCCTCCATCAGTCATGAGATACCTAGGTACACCAAACCTAGGGAAATTTACATCTTTGAGCATCTTCAAAGATGTTTTGTGATCAGCACTCTCAGTGGGGATTGCTTCAACCCACTTGGTTACATAATCAACAGCAACTAATATGTGAGTGTACTTGTGCGAAGAAGGAAAAGGACCCATAAAATCAAAACCCCAGCAATAAAAGGCTCAATCACTAGTGAGTAATTCATAGGCATCTCATTCCTTCTACTAATATTACCAACTCTCTGACATTTATCACAGGATAAAAAATAATTTCTAGCATCTTTAAAGAGAGTAGGCCAATAAAAACCTGATTGGGGAACCTTATGTGCGGTTCTCTCACCGGCGTGATGTCCTCCATAGGGACTATCGTGACATCGCTTGAGAATGTCCTTCTGCTCGTGTTCCGGTATGCATCTTCTCACGATCCCGTCTGGACCTTCTTTGAAAAGATGTGGGTCATCCCAAAAGTAATGCCTCAAATCATGGAAGAACTTCTTCCTTTGCTGAAATGTTAAACCTGGAGGCAAATACTTTGCAACGATAAAATTAGCATAATCTGCAAACCAAGGATCGGAAAGAGATTGTACTTTAACAACGGAAAGTTGTTCGTCTGGGAAACTGTCGTTGACTGGAATGGGATCATGCGGTATATCTTCCATCCTTGAAAGATTGTCCGCTACAGGGTTGTCCGCTCCTTTTCTATCAACAATCTGCAAATCAAATTCTTGAAGGAGGAGTACCCATCTGATGAGTCTTGGTTTGGCATCCTTCTTCGTCATAAGATACTTAATGGCATCATGGTCAGTATGAATAATAACTTTAGAATCAACAATATATTGCCTAAACTTATCACAAGAAAACACTACTGCTAAGAATTCCTTCTCAATAGTAGCATAGTTCTTTTGAGCACTATCAAGGGTTTTACTAGCATAATAGATAACATTCAACTTTTTATCAACCCTTTGTCCTAAAACAGCTCCAACAGCAAAATCACTAGCATCACACATAATTTCAAAGGGCAAACTCCAGTCAGGCGGTTGTACTATAGGAGCGGTTATTAAAGCTTTCTTAAGAACTTCGAAAGCCTCCTTACAATCTTCATCAAATACAAACGGAACATCCTTCTGGAGAAGATTTGTGAGGGGTCTCGAGGTCTTAGAAAAGTCTTTAATAAATCTTCTATAGAAACCAGCAAGACCGAGAAAACTACGAATACCTTTAATGTCCCTTGGATAGGGCATCCTTTCGATATCTTCAATTTTTTCTTTGTCCACTTCAATTCCCCTCTGGGAAATCTTGTGGCCAAGCACGATCCCTTCGTTAACCATGAAGTGGCACTTTTCCCAGTTTAGAACTAAATTTGTATCTTCGCATCTCTGCAAAACTTTATTAAGATTATGGAGATAGTGGTCAAAGGAAGTTCCATAGATGGAGAAATCTCCCATGAAGACTTCCACAATCTCCTCACAGAAACCATGAAATATTGCAGACATACATCTCTGAAAAGTAGCAGGGGCATTGCATAAACCAAAAGGCATAAGCCTATAAGCATAAGTACCATAAGGACAAGTGAAAGTGGTCTTCTCTTGATCGGAAGTGTTAACATGAATTTGAGAGAAGCCTGAATACCCGTCAAGATAGCAAAAGTGGGTGTTTTTTGACAGCCTCTCAAGCATCTGATCGATAAAGGGAAGCGGGTAGTGGTCCTTCCTGGTTGCCTTGTTCAACTTCCTGTAATCAATACACATTCTATATCCAATAATAATTCTCTGAGGTATTAGTTCATTCTTATCATTAGGGACTACAGTTGTCCCTCCTTTCTTAGGAACACAATGAACTGGACTTACCCACTTACTATCAGCTATAGGGTAGATAATACCTGCGGCTAGAAGCTTGAGGATTTCGGTCCTCACAACATCCATCATCTTTGGGTTCAACCGTCGTTGATGGTCAACAACGGGTTTAGCATCGGGCTCGAGGTTGATGGTATGTTGGCAGATAGATGGACTAATTCCCTTAAGGTCATCAAGGGTATAGCCAATTGCACCACGGTGTTTATGAAGTATCTCCAATAATCGCTCTTCTTCATATCCTGAAAGGTTAGAGTTGATAATAACCGGATATACTTTCTTTTCATCTAAATAAGCATACTTGAGCGTATCGGGAAGAGGTTTAAGATCAAACACCGGGTCTTCTTTTGGTTTGGATAGAATTCCTAAAGGTTCAACCGGAAGGTTGTGCTTCAGGATAGCAGGTTGTCTCAAGAAGATTTCATCAATTTCATTTCTTTCCTGCATATGAGTATCATTCTCGTGGTCCTCCATGTATTGCTGCAAAGGATCATTAGGGGGAATAGCAATAGAAGCAATACTTTCAATAATTTTATCATCATTAGGTAATTCAGTACCACAAGGCTGCTTAGAGATCTTAGAAAAGTTAAATTCATACGGATCACCATTGAATTCAACAGAAACTTTACATTTCTTGCAATCTATAATAGCTCCACAAGTTCTGAGAAAAGGTCTACCAAAAATAATAGGACAAAAACTATCTTGTACTGAACCAAGTACGAGAAAGTCGGTAGGATACTTTACCTTTCCGCATAGGACTTCCACATCTCTCACAATCCCGATAGGAGAGATACTAGCTTTGTTTGCAAGATGAATGGTAGCATCAATCTCTTCGAGTTCACAGGGTGAAATCTCACCCATGATCTCTTGATAAAGCGAATAAGGAATCGCGCTTGCACTTGATCCCAGATCGCATAGCCCGTAATAATTGTGATCTCCTATTTTAACAGATACAACTGGTGTACCTGAAATTGGGCTTTTATTCTTGGCTGTGACAATATTAGTTGAAACAGCACAAAAATTTATAATAGAATCTGAAACATCATTAGTAACTAAATCTTTAACCCTAGCAACTTGAGGATCGACTCTGATCTGGTCCTCAGGTTCGCCTGTTCTTCTCTCACTTTTATTTATTATGCCTGTCACAAAAGAGTGCTCCCTTATCCTTGAAGGAAAAGGGGGCTGTTCATATATAACTGCAGGAAAAATAGGATCAGCAACATGAATATCAATAGGCACTTCTTTGAAAGGCTTATGGCACTGATCCTTCTTCATCTTAGAAGAATCAACATGAGAGGCAAAGTTCTTACAAAAATCAATCATCAGATGAGAATCCAGACCAATCTTAGAGCAAAAGGTATTAAAATAATCAGTTTTCACATAGCTCTCAATATAATCATGCTCATAATTTATAGCAGGTTCAATACCTTTATCGATTTCCCAGTCTTCAGTATTCTTCTGGATCCTTTCGATAAGATCCCATCTTTCTTCAACGCTCTTTGTCTGAAATACCCCGCTAGAGGAGGCATCCAACATTTCCTTATCCTGACGAGAAGCATGGCATACAAATTTGTAAGTATAATATCTTTGGGGAGCTTATGGATAGGACATTTGAACATTAGGGATTTAAGCCTCCCCCAAGCTTGAGCGATGCTCTCTCCGTCGCGAGACCTAAAGTTATAGATGTAATTCCTGTCTCGATGAACTTCATGAAGAGGGTAAAACTTTGTATAAAAGAGAGACATAAGCTCTTCCCAATTAAGAGAATGTGAGTTATCGAGGAGCTTATACCAATCTGAAGCTTTGTCCGTAAGCGATATGGAGAATAATTTCTTCATAACAAACTCCAATGACACACCTGCAAGCTTGAATAATGAACATAATCAAGATAAATATAGCAAGTGTTCACCTGGATGTCTGTCTCCTGCATAGCGATTAGTTAAGACATAATCGATGATACCAGATGGTATCTTATAAGGCACAATTTCAGCAGGATCAGGAGTGACTACCTTAGTAGTGGGGCGGCTCTCCAAGAACAACGATCCAAGAGTAGGGGTGTCCATAAGGACAAAAGCAGCAACAGCAAAACTAAAAACAGAAATATAAAAACTTCCTTACCAGCTTCACTTACTAATAGCGCTATGCTCCCCGGCAACGGCGCCAAAAAACGGTACTTGATGACCCACAACCGTAAGAGGTCTATTGCAGCATTTTCGATAAGTAAGAGTGTCGAACCCAACGAGGAGCAGAAGGTAAAAGCAAGTGACTTTGGCAAGGAGATAACTGCAAGCACTGAAAGATAACTTTTTAGGGGTTTTCTTGGTATAAGCAACAGGAAAGTAAAACGAGCAAAGTAAGAGACACTGGAGAGTAACGAGTGGCCCAATCCTTTCTGAGCAAAGGAGAGGCCTAGCAACTGAACTTATAAAGGCTAAAGTGTTCTTGAGGACACACGGGAGAGGTAGTCATGTGCTTTCACCATATTACGTATCAGTACTATGTGCTGTGTTGATAAGTGTTGAGTGGGTGGATCTATGATAGTACACCCTCTAGACTAAGATAAGTGCACTCTTATGGTTAAACACCTTGCAAGAATCCGCAAATACAAGATAGTAATTAAGGCAAAATCCTAACCATAGAAATACGATCGGTGATCCATTGTTCCCTTATGCAAAAGCGTGCAAACTGGGGTTTAGGTTTCTGTCACTCCGGCAACCCACCGTAAGCATTATTTGTACACAATGTATTCCCCTAGGTCCTTGATAAGGCGAAGTGTTGAGTGTTCGACTCACACAACACCACTAGGAAAATAACAACACAACTTAAATATCAACCAACACATATTGCTTCAACATCATATGACAACTAGCAACTAGACTTCTCCCATGTCCTCAAGAACTAAATTAACTACTCACAAGACATAAAAGAGATCATAATCAGTGGGGATAAATAGATGATAAACAATCTGGACACAATAATATTTCTCCAACAAAACTCAATAGCATTCACCACAAAGTAGTAATCAACACCGATAGAGTAGAGAGGATAGGTAGTACGGGTTACAACACGAGTTGCAATTGTGAGATGAGATTGGATGGAGGTGGAGATGGTGCTGATGATGGGGATGATGTTGATGATGATCTCGATGATGCCCGTGACGATGGTGATGACGATGGTGACGATCTCCCCTTCCGGGAGGTGATCTCCCTGGCGGAATCTGCCCGCCAGAGATGGCTTTTCTTCTCTGTAGGTTTCCGCCAAGGAGCGGCGGCGGAACTCCGTAAACTCCCCCTCTTTTTGGGTTTCTGATATATGAGCGATATATAGGCCAAAGGGGGGAGCCAGGAGTGGCCCCGGGGGTCCAGGTGCCCTCCCGGCGCGGCCAGGGTGGGGGTCGCGCCAGGTGGCCGCCTGGGCACCCTGTGGCCCCCCTCTGGTCGCTCTTTTGTGTGTCTTCGTGATCCTTCTGGAAAATAGCCTCCGTCGATTTTCAGGTAATTTGGAGGTATTCTTCTTCAGCAACTCAGCGTCCACTTTTTACCGCTGAATCCTGCGTCTGCTGCTTCGGCACCGGAAAGTTGCAAACTGTGTAAAATAGGCCAAAACAACATAAGAATAGCATCATATCATGAAATATATCAATGAATAAGAAAGAATTACTATATAAAATAGTGATGCATTTTGGACGTATCATGCGCCAGCTGCCTGAGTCCGGCATGCTTTTATTTACCTGCTTTACTTTGAAAACAGTTCGGTCAAACTCAAGTGCGCCCGCTGAGGGCCACTTTCATGTAATAATCAACATTCGGCCAATCATCCAGGTTTGCTTTTGAACATGGTTCTCGCTAGCTATCAATGCTTTCTTGCCTTTGCGTTTTCAATCGATTGCCTTTTTCTTTTCCTCTTTTCTTCCTTAGTCGATATTCCTGCCAACCATATAGCCGACCTGCGGTCTGCGGTTGGATCAGAGAATGGACCTTGAAGGAAATTTGACAAGTACTTCTAGGTTCTCAGTTATTGCGTAAAGGTAAGGTTTTGCGGACAGCCCGATTGCAACCTGCCGACTGTTGGCCAGCCGGTCTGGTCACAATCGGTTGTGTCTGCCGTCGGCTAGGTCCGAACTAAATATACTCTAGAGTACGAATTTTCCGATTGACGGTTTTGCTCGACCACGTTCACCCGACATTACAGCCGACCTGTGGTTTGCATTCGGTTTGAACTGACACTCACAAACCCATCACTCTTCTTGTTCTTTTCTCAAGTATACCCATTTCGGGGCAACCGACCAGTCCCCGGGTCCGCTTTTGCCGACCTTGGGACTGGGATATGAATGCACAAATTTTATCTTTTGACTCCCGCCGAATGCAGTCTCATGGACGCATGGCTATTCTCATTGATAACATTTCAAAGGGAAAATACAATGATACCGCTCAACTGTAAAACGGGCACAATTGATCGGCGTTCCAGGGACGCTCCATTTCTTGTCCTGAAGTGTCCACATATCGGGTCGGCTTTCTGCAGTTAATGAGGTAGTACACATTGTTCTTGAGCGCCTGAATGACGGTGAATGGACCTTCCCAAGGAGAGGATAACTAGTGCTGGCCTGCCGATTTCTGGATTCGGCGGAGCACCAATCACCCTCACGAAAATCTAGGGGACGGATCTTCTTGTTGTGGTACTGGCGCAGCTTCTGCTTATATATTGCCGACCTGGACAGGGCCAGGAGACATGCTTCTTCTCTTAGATCGACGTCGTCCTCTCGAGCTTCCTTGGCTTCTTCCTCCGTGTACATGGCGTGACGAGGTGAATCGATCTCAATATCAGAGGGAATGATTGGATCCACGCCATATACGAGGAAGAAGGGAGTGAATCCGGTTGAGCAGTTTGGTGTGGTGCGCAAACTCCAGAGCACGGCTGACAGTTCGTCAATCCATGCTTCGGGTGCTCTCTCAAGTGGATCGACCAATCTTGGCTTGATTCCGGACAAAATGAGGCCATTTGCGTGCTCTGCTTGACCATTTAATTGGGGGTGAGCTACGGATGCTACATCCAGCCGAATGCCCTGCTCGGACGCATACCGAGCTAGCACCCCCTTTGCGAAGTTTGTCCCATTGTCCGTGATGATGCTGTGTGGCATTCCATATCTGGTTGCAATATATGCTATGAATTTGACCACAGTCGGTCCATATAGCTTCTTGATCGGCCTTGCCTCGATCCACTTGGTGAACTTGTCCACTGCCACCAGCAAATGTGTCATGACACCTCGGGTTGTTTTGAATGGTCCGACCATATCCAGTCCCCAAAATGCAAATGGCCATGTGATCGGAATGGTCTTGAGTGTCGAAGATGGTAAGTGACTCTTGGCTTTAAATCTTTGGCAGCCATTGCAGTGTTTCACTAGCTCTTCTGCCGCTGCTTTCCCAGTCGGCCAGTAGAAACCATGGCGGAAAGCCTTGGCAACTATTGATGTGGCTGATGCGTGATGACCACACTCTCCTTGGTGGATATCCCGCAGCAGTTCCAGCCCCTTGTCCTCCTCAACGCAGCGGTGGAGAACTCCAGTTACACTGGGATGCACTAGCTCGTTGTTGATGATGGTGTATGCTCCACATCGACGCTGGATTTGCCGAGCTTCCACTTCATCCGCTGGTAAAATGCCATCGACCAAGAAATCGCGGAAAGTCTCTGCCCATGAGGGTGCGGTGACAACCACCATTACAACAACTGCCTCTGGCTCTGATTGTTCGGCTTCTGCTACTATTAGCTCGGAGGGAGTGGAACCGATTTCATCTTGCATGACCACATCAGTCCCCGAGATGACAACAGCAGCCCCTGGTTCACAATCGGCAGCCCCTGGTGTAGCCGAATGCTCCGCCAGCTTTTGCTTCTTTGTTGATCTTTGTGCCTCAAGCTCTTCCATCTTCAGGTCGGCCGAAATAAAGATGGACTCTGATTCTGGGGAAGGCTTGATAGATGGATTATGAATGTTCTCCAAAGAAATGCCTGCGAGAATTTATTTTCTGGTGGATCCCAGTTTGGACAATGCATCTGCGGCTTCATTCTCAGCTAGGGGAACGTGGTGGAACTCACATCCTTCAAAGAAACCAGAAAGTTGTTGCACGAGGAATTTATAGCTTGCCATGTTTGCATCTTTTGCATCCCAAGTGCCAGTGCATTGTTGCACCACCAGATCGGAGTCTCCATAACATAAAATCCGTCGAACGCCGATCTCTTTGGCCAATCGGATACCGTGGACCAGTTCTTCGTATTCGGCCACGTTGTTCGATGTAGCGAAATGGATCTGCAACACATATCTGAGCCGATCACCCTTTGGAGAAGTGAGCACAATACCATCCCCTAGTCCGGTCATCATCTTGGAGCCATCAAAGTGCATTTTCCAGAAATGGGAATCCGGACAGGGGGGGCTCATATTGGGTTTCTTCCCAATCAACGAGGAAATCTGCCAAGGCTTGGGACTTGATTGAAGTGCGTAGCTCATACTTGATACCATGATTTGCAATCTCAATGGCCCATTGTGCCACCCTGCCAGATGCATCCCGATTGCCTATGATTTCTGCCAGCGGCGCCGAGCTGACAACTGTGATTGAATGCGCTTGAAAATAGGGCTTCAGTCTCTTTGCTGCCATGTATACACCATAGCACATCTTCTGGTAGTGGGGGTAGTTTTGCTTGGAGGTCGAGAGCACTTCACTGACATAGAATACTGGCCTCTAGACCAGTTGTGCTCTGTCCTTTCCAGGACGTTCGACCACCATGACAATGTTGATCACCCGAGTGGCGGCTTGGATGTACAACATCATTGGCTCTTTCTCAATCGAAGCTGCTAGCACTGGAGCAGTGGATAGCATACGCTTGAGCTCTTTGAATGCTTCATCTTCTTTCAAAGTCCATTTATACTTGTCCATCTTCTTCATTAGTTGGTACAAAGTAATTGCCTTCTCTCCCAGCGTCCACTTTTTACCGCTGAATCCTGCGTCTGCTGCTTCGGCACCGGAAAGTTGGGGTGAGCTACGGATGCTACATTCATGGTGGTCGAATTCCGGACAGTTGTGCTCTTTGAGATTTTTGGGCTTGTTCATCCGCTCGATTGCTGCAATCTTCTCGGGGTTGCACTCGATCCCTCTCTCGGACACAAAAAATCCGACCAATTTGCTGGCTGGCATGCCGAACACACACTTCTCTGGACTGAGCTTGATCTTGTACGTGCCCAAATTTGTGAATGTTTCTCGAAGATCTTCCAGTAAGGTTGACCCTTGCATTGACTTGACCACAAGATCATCTACATATACATGAATATTCCGGCCGAGCTAAGATCGGACACATCGCTGCATAGTACGCTGATAAGTCGCGCCGCCATTTTTCAGGCCAAAGGGCATGGTGATATAGTAGTAAGCCCCGAAGGGGTGATAAATGCAGTTTTTATTTGATCTTCTACAACAAGTTTAATCTGGTGATAGCCAGCCGTGGCATCCAGAAAACATAAAAGCTGATAGCCAGCCATAGAATCAATCACTTGATCGATGCGGGGCAAAGCAAAAGGATCCTTGGGGCAGGCCTTATTCAGGCAAGTGTAATCTATACACATGCGCCAAGTTCCATTCTTATTCATAACCAAAAGTGGGTTTGCTAACCAGTCCGGATAGAACACTTCCCTGATGAATCCTGATGCGAGCAACTTGCCGACCTCTTCGCCGATTGCCCTTCTCTTTCCTCTGAAAAGCTCAAGAGTGGTTACTTGATCGGTTTGGATCTAGGTTGGATGTGAAGCTTGTGCTCGGCGAGTTCTCTCGGTACTCCAGGCATGTCCTGTGGATACCATGCAAAGATGTCACAGTTCTCATGGAGGAACTCGACGAGCTTGCCTTCCTATTTGCTGCTGAGTCCAGCTCCGATGATCACGCACTTGCTTTGGTCGGAGGGGTCCAGAGCAATCCTCTTGTTGTCCTTGGCTGCTTGGAACGCAGTCTCATCGTCCGATCTCTTGGTCTTTGTGCTCGGCATGGGTGCCTTCATCTAAGCTTGGGCCATTGCTACGACCTTGTCGAGCTGGCACCGTTCTGCATCAATGACCAGGGAATCAGCCACCTTGGAGCCAGCAGATGAACACTCGAGGGACTTCTTGTAGTCGCCGCACACAGTGATGGGACCATTCGGCCCTAGAAGATCCATCTTCAGGTAAGGCTGGAAAACGTTGAACGTGAACTTGGAGATTGCAGGCGCTCCGAGAAAAATATGGTATGGACTGCTCAGATCGGCCACCTCGAACCAGATCGGCTCAAGGCGGAAATTTTCCTCCGAACCAAACACCACCTCCAGCCGAATGCGGCCCAAAGGAGTGCATGAAAGGTCGGACAAAATACCATAAAAGATGGTCCTACTGGGCTGCAGCTCGCTCTAATTGATGCCGAGCTTGATCGTTGTATCGCGGTACATAATTTTGATGGCGCTACCTCCATCAATGAGAGTTCTAGTGAATTTGCATTAATATTTGGGTGCTGCCACAATTGTATCTACCACCAGTGCATAACTGCCTGGGTTCGGCATCAAGCCTGGGTGGTCCTCTCTGCTCCATGTGATGACATTATCCAACCAGTTCATGAACTGGGGGATCGCTGGCATGGTGGCATTGACCGCCTGCTCTCGGGCTCTCCGACTTCCCTTGTCGTCTGACTCACTAGTGAAAATCATGTATGCTTCATCTTGGCGCGGGAACTGTTGACGCGCATTCGGTGGTGGTGGACCTGGGGGTGGGGGAGGGGGTGGTGGGAGGGTTTCCTGCTCCTCCTTCCGACAGACGCTTTACCCAGATGCATTGCCGAGTGGTGTGGGATGCGGGCTTGCCGACTCCACTTTGCATCTTGCAAGGTTGTTTCATGATGTCCTCAAAGGTGTATGGGGGACGGATAAGGCCCTGTGGTCTTTCTGCAGGTTTCTACCTCCGACTGCCTCCCATGGCCCCTGGTTCGTCCTGCTGGTGGACTACGGCCACCTGCCGATTGTCGTACTGAGCATCCGACTACTCATCTTTCCTCTTGTTGAATCATGTGTTGTTTTTGTTGTTAAATTTGGGGGTGTTGTTGTTGTTGAAGTTGTTGTTGTGCTGTATCTCGCGCCTCTCGCGCCGATTGGGACCATTCGACCCTCCTGCCTCTGCCGACTGCTGTTGTTGCTGCTGTCCGGAGGACTGTCCCTGGATGAAGCCGCTGACACTCAACTGGATCGGGCGCATTGCAGCATCGGACGCGGCGAATGAATTGACTATCCTCATCTGATCGGCCAAAGATGTGATCTCCTTGCGCAGGAGCTTGTGCTTCAACAATGACCCATCCAAGCAGCCGTCAGTGAAGTACTGGATGGCTTGGATCTCATGAACTCCCTCGCAAGTGTTTCTGAGCTTGATCAACCGCTGAAGGTAATCGCGAAGAGGCTCATCCTTTCCTTGTATACACAGAGCCAGGTGCCATGGCAGACCTGGGAGCTCATACGTGCCAGTGAAGTTGCGAAGAAACGCATCATCAAAATCCCTCCAACAATTCATGTTATTGTTGGGCAAGTTGTTCAACCAGGACCGAGCTGAACCTTGGAGCATGAGTGGTGCATAGTGAACAGCCACACGTCGACTGCCTCCTACGATGCCGACTGCGGTCATATAATCGACCAGCCAATCCTTTAGCTTGACTGCTCCGTTATAATTGGGGGTGTCCTTGGACAACGTGAAGCCTTTGGGGAACTGCTCTTGCCGAATGCGCGGCCCGAAACATGCCAGACCCGCTGGTGCATCGTCTTCTGGCTGCTTATCTTGCTGCAGATGCTCAATACGGTGCCTTACATCATTCTTCGCGATTGCTCGAGGACCTAGACGCTGACTCATTGCCGGCCGAAGTGTTGCCGCCGATTGCTCTTGATGCCTGTTATTGACTGTTGGTTCATCCTTCCGACTGCCTCCTGAAGTCCCTTGATTCCTCCGACTGCGGTGCAAACTATCGTGTGGCAAAGATGCATGCCTCTGCTGCCGAGGTGGCGCATTCGGCTGGTTTGCAACCGTAGTTGCCCGAACTGATTTTGACGCCACTGGCCCTTGTTGCTCGGTGGCCGCCCTTTGCTGCTGGCTTGCTGCTGATAGAAGATCGCGCATTCGGTGCATCCTCTCTCGTGGCTCTTCTCCTTCCAGATGCTCCAGCTCGTTGGCGATCTGCTCGGTAGCTCTCATGTTCTTCACAGGGGAGCTGTACGCGATCTGTGGAGCGATGACGGTGTACGTTGGTGGTTGCTGGGCTCCTGCCATCTCTCTGCCGACCTACCGGCCAGCAATACAGAGCTCCTCTAATACTGTGGGTGGGATGATGCGCGTTCTGATGCCATGCACGGCATTGTACTCCCGAACTGTTGCTTCCAGACGACGTTTTTCAACGTCCATCCGATCTGATTGCTCCTCCAAAGCTTGGCGAGCTTTCTCCAGCTCGGCGTGAGCCACGACTGGATCTGCGTTCAGGTACACGGAAGTGTGAAGCACATCCGGTGGGTTCCTCGGGCCTGCTGCGGTGGTGTCTGCTTCCTTCGCAGCTCTGACCACCGAGGTGGAACTGTGGCGACTCGATGCTCCCGCCATCATAACCTCCGCACGGATGTGCGAAGTCATGCTTTATGATCCCACAGCGCCCGCCCCGAACGGAAGCGGATATGTGAGCTCAGAAAATACTCGTACCTCCCTGGGATATATCTCTGGAAAATCCGCGACGAAAACGCGGTGGCTACAAAATGGAACAATGATGCCATGTGGCAGAGGCATTCCTACCCCAAACCGCGAGGCATTGTCGATGACGTAGTCCTGCGCTCCGTACCTAAGAACCAGGCCAGACGCAAAGCGAACGCTCGATGCAGATGATGGTCCCGTTCAGATCAGAACTCCAGTCGACGCCTCGGCCTGCCCCATGGTGGGCGCCAACTGTCGTCGATATGTAACGGCAGATGCCATGGGGATGCCTAAAGAGGGGGACAAACTGAGGTCAGTGTCGATGGTGCCGGAATCGAGAGTGGGGACAATCACAGTGAGACACCGTGGTGTACCCAGGTTCGGGGCTTTCCGTAGAGATAACACCCCTAGTCCTGCCGAGCTAGCTATAGCAATAACCCTCGCTACAATGAATGCTCCTTGAGCTGCATGAAAGGAAGAAGAAGAGGGATCTAGGCACAACTCTCTCCTGGATCTCTCTGGTGGGTGAAGTGTAGTAAATGCTCCATCGTCTTCCCTCACGCAGGAGGGGTACCCGGGGCTCTTTTAGGCCGATCCGGGGGTACAAAGGTAAATGTACAATAGGAGAGGACCCAGCTACCAGCCTCAGACTACAAGCTGGGACCCTCGTGACGTATGCTCTCCGGATGACCCGGAGTAGACTTGCGGCTCTCCATGCTACCGGTTTTTAGCTCTTGCATAGTGAATAATGCCCCCACATACTGAATAGTGATCCAGAGTACTGAACAGTGGTACGGAGTACTGAACAGTGGAGTCGGGTGCTCGGTCTTGTCGGCCTGTCCGCGTGATCGGCGCTGGAGGGGACAACACTCCCCTGACATCCCGAATCTTCTGGGATTGCGCATTGATGAGCTTGTACCAGGTGTTCGATCTGGGATTTAGCTCTGATGTTGTTGTTTCCTCTTCGGCCGAATGAACTTAGGTGAGGCCGATTGCGATCTTTTGGAGCAATCGGCCTCTAACATGATCAGCTTGGCCCACCAGAGCTGTCTTGTGTTTGCTTGGTCTTGTTCTGGATCGGTGACCCTCAGGTCGGCCTTGATTAGATCGGCCTTTCCCCGAATGTTGATCTTCACGTCGGCCCAAATTAACTCGGCATCACTTAGATCGGTGATCTTTGTTTTGAAGTAATGTTTCTCCTGGGTGACCCTACCCGGGGGTCATTCCCACGACACACTTCATGGATGGGTAATGACCCGTGCAAGGCTTGGATCGACGTTAACTACGTTCGAGGCAAGGTGTCAGTGCTAAGCTTGCCGAGATTTTCCCTCAATGGCACAACCAGTCAGAGTCTAGGTAACTTGACTGGACTTATGGAAATCAGGCTCAACAACTACCACCTAATTGGGCATATTCCAGATAGCCTGACAAATGTGATCTTGTTACAGAAGCTGGACTTGTCCTGGAACAACTTGACTGGGCCGTTGCCCACATTCAACACGGGTGTGAAGCTCGACACAAAGGGAAATGCCAATTTCCATGAGGCAGAAACAAGTGTCCTTACTTAGATATTATCGTTTCATTAGATAATCAGGGTGGGAAGTAAGTTATAATCCTTTGCTTACCACCCATTTATAGACCGTGAACTGGTTTACGAAACATCATTGCATCTGAGGCTCGTTCTACCTTCAACATTACTTTCTATTGTAGAGTAGATTTTCTTATGATTGAGTAGATTTTCTATGTTTATCTTCTGCTCTCGTCTTTATCCTGCAATCTATTAAGTTCTTCCGCTGGTGTGTTTAGACTCGATCAAATTGTTTTAGAAAAATTGAATTGTCCATTCATCCTCCCTTCTGGACTATTCTTGTTCGTTCATTTCTGGTATATAGTTCTATCTTGGCAACGTTTTGCTTGGCTCTTTCTGATACTAAATCCAATCTTTCTAGCATATGTGTTGCACTACATGTTATAAGCTTTATCCTCTGAAACGAAAGTCATTTCCACTTCAGGAACGGTCAAAACTTGCCCAATTTTATCAATAATCTGCAATAAAAAGAGGTGAAAATTAAAATTATATTACCACAACTACGTGAAATATATATTGTGATCTTCTTTGCAGCATATTAATCTTATGTTGTACTGTCATTAGCTGAGTTATGGAAGGAATATTGTTTTGAACAAGGTAATGTAGAATGCAACCAAATATCAGCAAATAATTGTATAGACAAATATTAATATATTACGCTATAAAAATTGTTCATTATACATAAAACATTTTGCGTTAACTACCTAATCTATCTATCTATCGGCATGGCAACATACAAAAGACATGCATCATGGGATTGATGTAAGGAAGCATCGAAGAACCAGTACCTGATCTATCTTTTCCTCATCAGCTCCATGGCCAAAGGGAATCACAACATCCTCCTGGCTTTTTCCTCCGGTCATGGCGGCTGTGTCGCACTCCTTTCTTCCGTTAGGTGTGGTGACTGCAAGTTTACGGCGCATTTTGTCGCCTTTAACGTCACTACCGGTCGGTAACTGTCCTCATCCATGTGGTTTAATTGATTCAAGCCGACTATAGTGCTAGACCCGGACTTCTCCTCATCATCTCGTTGGTCGCTGCTTTGCTCGCCGCTGTGTAATCACATGAAGAAGAAGGCTTTGATCGCTCGTCCATGGAGACCTCGATTACCGTGGAACTGATTGATACAAGATGATCGATCTGAATTGTTGGTTTCTGGAGCCCAAACGTGTTACTCGAGCCGATAAGCGTATGCATAAGTGCCAATGAGGGGCTACATCGGATGGAAAGCTCAAACAGATGGCAGCATATCACAAAGGATAATGTTCCTAGCCAGCCGGCCGGCCAAGTTTAGGCCGGTTGTGCACAATGCGTCGGATCGTGATGAATTTTACGGTTTGCGTGCACATGAGGGGTGATGCGCTTTGCTATGTAGGTATAAGCTCTATATTATCGTAAAATGCTACAATCTTTACACCTATGATACTAAAATGCTACTACGCCAATCCATATTATTTTGTTGCAAATTGGATCTATCTAAATGTAGTTCGCCGCTCAATTATGCGAGGGTAATTTTGTCAATTCACAGTTCTTGGCATGAATTGGTTCGTGTATTTGATACTAGCACTGAAGATAATTTGAACATATTATGCGGAGAAATGAGTAGCCAATTGCTAAATTTGTGTTCTATATTATTACAACAATTAGCTTCAGCATGCATTTTCTTTCTCTTGTAGTTTGGCGAGCGTCTAGACTTCTTAAACAATTAAATTGATTGAATTTGTAGCCTAATAATACTTTCGTTAATAGTGGTCAACAAAAAGAGGATATGCAAAGAAAAACATTTGGAAAACACTGGAGTGACCTCTGACGAATTATCATGTCCTTTTTTATGTAGTCGACGATTCAATAGTGGGCTGCTAGGGTTCCATGAAAGAAAAATGTGTGTATTGCATGTGCAAGATCACCAGTTTTTTAATCAAATGATTAGTGGATTTTTATTACAATCTATGGAAACATTTAACGAGAATGTTGCACATGCTACACTCTTGTTCTACCAAGAAACGATTTGATGTGCAACATCGTATAAAAATTGTACAACAATTGTCATACATGTAGCAACATTCAACGTGTGGAACAACATAAGTTCTTATCTCTATATCTAGCAACACGATCACAATGGTTTCTCATTTTTGTAAATACAGCTTTAGTGTTGTCATAACATTGTGCATTCACTGATTTCATATATATTTGCATAATTTATGATTTTATTATATACTCATTGTGCCATATATGTTTGAGATGTGCGTTGCACGTGCAATTTTACTAGTTATTGTAAAGTTGCAATTCTGATATTAAAATGCTACAATCTTTACAACTACGATACTAAAATGCTACTATGCCAACCTGTAACACCTTCAGATCCAGTACAGTAATCACTACAGTGATTCCACTGTTAGTGATCATTACTGTTGATGATCAAGCCTTGAACACCTTTGATCACAGCTTATTGAAATTCCAACCCTGATAAAATTTTCAAATAAAATGTGGATTGTAAATCTTGCTCCAAGGATTGTGGATGCCAGTCAATCAACATGATCATGGTTAAACCAAGTCACCCTTAGCCATGTGAATAATCACAAGTCAATGCTAATGATGGAACCAATGTAGTGGGGTTATCACGATTGCCTTGAAAATTAATATATAAATGGAAATCATAGTTAAACCAAAGTTAATGAAACATATTAAATAAAATGCCTAGCAATCTTAGGCCATGATAATATAGCATGGTTGTTTTATTAAAATGATATAGTAATATGAAATAAATATAAATGTTTGGGAATTATTAAATGGCTATGGTAAATTAAATAAACCAGTGGGAATTTTAAATGAACTAAAAATTGTGAAAGCAATTTTGTAAAATGCCTAATAATCAATAGGTCATATTAAAAATGAATTGGGGATTTATCAAAATGTTTTAAAATTGTAAATAAATAAAAACAATAGCAAAACAGTAGCATTTGATCCCTTTTAACTAAAACAAAAAAAACAATTGATTTTATATGTCCACCAAACTTTTTGTAGCACTGTTATAACTTGTAACAATAATATTAGAGTTTGTTTCATGTGTTGAAAAATTCAATAGATGGTCAAACAAAATGTAAACATAATTGGAAAGGTAACATAAAAGAAAAATTGGCAGAAAACTAAAAAATCGCCTGTGGGCGAGGCCCCTGGCCCAGCCCACCCCCAGCCCCTCTCTCTCCTTCCTGTTCCCTCCCCAACCCCCCCCCCCCCCCCACCCCGTACGCGCACAGGGCCATGGCCACCATGGCCATGCCGTGGCCACACCGCCCCCCTCTCCTGCCCCTCACCTGCTCCCTCGTGGAGATAGGGCCTTCCCCACCTGCCCCGTACCCCCCCTCTGCTCACTCCTCTCCCCTACCTCCCCCTCGCCTCTCCCGTAGCTCGGCCCGCGCCGCCGTGAGCTCCCGTGGCCGACGACCACCTCAGGCCTAGCCGTGCTGCCCGGGAGCTCCCCGACCTCGTCCACCTTTTCCCCGAACGGAGAATCGGGTCGGGACGCGCCGCACGCCGCGAATCGGCCGCCCCCTTCCACCACGACCTCCGCTCCTCGTCGGCGAATTCGCCGTGCTCACCACGCCATGGCCTCCCTGTGCCCGCTCCCGAGCTTCACTGTGAGCGTCCTCTCCTTCCCAACCCCCTCCGCGCTCGAATTGTCCCCTGGGCTGTCCCTGTGGCCGCCGTGCCCGTACTTTGTCCGCGGCTGTGCCGCCATGGCCGGAGCGCGCCTGGGCCGTGCCCTGCTTCGCCACGACCGTGCTTTGCCTCCCTTCGCCACGTTCAGCGCCGGCCACCGCCCCGCAGCCCGCACCACCTCCCGCCATGCCTCCCCCTCCCCCTCGCCGGAACGCCCCCCTGTCGTGGCCCTTGCCGCCGGTGGCCTCGTTGGATTAGGCCAGTGGGGTGACCCACTGACTGGTGGGCCAGCCTGTTTAATTAGGCCACTAATCCCCTATTAAATTAATCCCTTTGTTAATAACAAGTTAATATAACCCCTGGTCTCACCTACACGTGGGTCCAACAGCTTAATAAGCTTTTTAAAACAAATTGTTAACTTGGTGTCAATGACACCTGGGCTCCACCTGATGTTTAATTAAATTCGATAAATTTTATAAGTGGTAGTGTACGACAGAGGGACCCCACCATTGTTTAGTTAAATAAATTGTTTTTAGAGATAATTAGTGTATGACATGTGGGTCCTCTGATATTTTTGATTTAAATAAAATGAGTTAAATGCCTCTGTGTATGACATGTGGGTCCACCCTGTCAGCACTGTTGTGGATAAGGTTCTGGATAAGGTTGGATTTATTAATAAAAGAAATTCAGAAAATCATTTAAATGATTTAAAACTTTGAAATTCAATAACTTTTAAACCGTAACTCGGATTCAAAAACTTTATACATGAAAATTGATCAGAAAAATATAATGAATACGAATACGCTATCCGTATGTCTATCACACCCCTCTAACACAACGAACATCGAACCATCCCCCTCCGGACCGACTGTCCGATAAATTGTCCGGTACTGTTAGAGTGCTCGGATGAATTTATTCCGAACACGAATGTTTCTCAGAATAGATCAACTAGCACGGATACACCCCCTTATGTTTTTCCGGTACCCACGACACCTCCGGCTTGATCCTTCCCCTCCGGTCACCCTGTCCGGTAATCATTCGGAGCCGGTAGTTCATCCTCAGATGAATTTCCGTTCCGAGCAACGTGCACTGCACTGCGTTAGAACACCGCTAACATTTCATCTGTCATGTCATGCATCTGTTTGTATATGCTTGCTGTGTATTTACTGTTTCTTCCCCCCCCCTTAATCTCCGGTAGACCCCGCTGCTGCCGTCGACTACACCGCTGCTGAGTACGACTACTTCGTCGATGACCCTACTACTACCGTCGAGCTTCCAGGCAAGCAGAGCCATTCTCTTCCCCAGTATCGCCTATCTTTCCGTACATTTCTTGCACTAGGCATTGTTACTGCTGCTGCTACGTTACAATCCTATTCAATTGCATAACCTGTCATTGTCACCCCTTGATGTGCCTTCCTTTATCCTATGCTGCCTGTTATTATTATTATGCATTATTCAGCAGTGAGCCCTGCGCATTGTTAGCTAGGATTAGATAGCGGGTCGTGGTCACTCAGGGGAGTGAACGCGGATACAAATATTATAACTGCACAGGTACGGTACAATGCAGACACCGTTTAAGGCTTCTATCTGGGTTATGCCTAGTCACCTCAAGTGTGAGCTATCAAGGAGTAATCCTTGTACTCCACTCGAGGCTGACTTTGTCTTGCCGCCATAGGGTCCTATAAACGGTTGTCCTTCAGGTAAGAAGTCGGGCGACCCAACGGTGCCCGCGAGTGGTATTGCGACGGGACGACAGGGAGGGTACGACCAGTGTACCGGTGTGCTTGGCCCCTGATCGTTGGCCGCGAGAGTTACCAAACTACGAAAGTTGAGTTCCTCCAGGAGCACACGCGAGACAAGGTAAGGAGACGGTTCACCTTGTTGGTAACCGCAGTGACTTGGTGGGACGACAGGGCAGGCACCGATGTACTGGTGGTCCTGGCTGCTGTCGTTGTCCGCGGGTCGGTTAAGTCGAGGCAACGATAACGGTTGTCACGCAGGTTAATTAAAATGCTAAATGGTTCAGTGAATGTCTTGAGTTGGCTATATGCCATGTACGCACTACCTACCCGTGGGAATTACGAGTTATGGGCTCCTCTGCTTCGTAGTGTCGTCCGAGGACTCTTCAGACGTCAGCAGTACCGCGTCCTGCGCCGGGAAGTGGTGTTGTCTTATTTGCTCGCGCGGTGGTGTCTTATTTGGATTTGCTTTAACTTCACCGGCCAGCCTCGCACCGTGCAGGAGTACGTCGGGGTTAGGGTCCAAAGCCCCGCGTACATAGGATATAGTCCGGCGGATGACCTCTCTGTTGAGTTTGAAAGATGGGCTATGAAGTGTCGGATAGCCTCGGTGGAGCGTTCCCTAACAAGGTTCCCTCCACCCTGGAGATCCGTGCGTGTAGCGTAACACAAGTGCACCCCTGCCTGGAAGATTAATCTATTCGAATAGCCGTGTCCACGGTAACAGGACGCTTTATGCTGAAGATGGATCTTACCACTACAAACTATTATTATTAAATTGTATGGTTCCGGGTTTTCTTCCTCGCGGGGATGTCGAGGAGGTGAACTTGGAGGCATTGTTAATTATTACAACTTATTATTATACAATGCTGCAGCAACTTCTGCTGCATTGTTACTTTATGCTTTATATAAACTGTTGGCTGATTCTTACCTCATGCTGCAAGACATCGTCGGAAGATGCTAGTCTTCGATAGGCCTAGCTTCTTACCCTTATTCTGATTTCTAACTTGCAGTCCACTGTATACAGCCTCTTCTTTCCGTTGATACAATGCATAATGCTTAGTAGCGGACGTAAGACTCGCGGGTATACTAGATACTCACCTGCTTTATTTCCTTTACTGTTTTGCCTGATCGGCCGCTGCAGTCGACGTTGGAGCCCCGGAGCAGGAGATCCCCGATGCCGACCACCGCAACATGAAGATCCCCGATGCCTTCTACGACGTCGAGTTCCCCTTTGACCAGGAGTACTTTGGAGGTTCCCGGGCAGGAGGCCTCGCCTTTTCGATCGTTGTTGTTTTGGTGCTAGCCTTCTTAAGGCAACCTTGTATCCTTGTGTCTGTACTCAGATACTATTGCTTCCGCTGACTTGTGCTCTCGAGCTGTTGTATTCGAGCCCTCGTGGACCCTGGCTTGTATTAAACAGCTTGTATTATTTTATTTGTAGAGTTGTGTTGTGATATCTCACCGTGAGTCCCTAATCTCGATCGTGTACCTTGCGTGTATGATTACTGTACACGGTCTGATTTTGGGGGCGTCACACAATCCATGTTACTTTGTTGCAAAACGGATATATCTAGATGTATTTTACTGCAAAAATATATCCATTTGAAAATGTGACGCAAAAATGCTACTATGTACATCCATATTTGTATCGCTCGGGCGGATGTATTTAGTGCTAAGCACATTCATTTAAGACTGTGTGACCGGCAACGACGGTTCTACTTTTTTTATATGCAACAGGCACCAAGAAAAGCTACTGACTCTTGATTTTTGCTAGAACAAAAAATAATAGAGTATGACCGATAATAACGGGGCTGCCAATTTTGTTGCAACCGGTAACAAAAATTTGATACCGGTGACCAAATTTACTGCCATCAGTCGACACCAAATGTGTTGTGCAACAATAGCAAGTGTACTAAAAAATCACACAAACATATAAACATATTTTTTGCTAAAACTGATGATTCATTTTGTTACATGCGCGACAAATCGATGTTATTGATTTTCTGTTAAAATCGAGGAAGGTTTTTTTAGCACTAAAACCACACTTTATTTAAAACCTTGGTAGAATATTCGGAATACACATACGATCATGGGGGGCGGTCAGCCACAGACGTCTTCCCGGAGAAACGTTTGTAGCAAACTTTGCTATAAGATGTGCCTCTTGATTCATCAATCGCCCTTCGAAGATGATGTTGCTTTGAGCCATCGTTGTCCTTCGCTGCTTGATCTCTCTAACAATGGTGCTACGGATTCCGCCACTATCAGAGTTTATTTCATCCACCACTCCTTTAGCATCACATGAAATAACCACATTATGCAAGTCTAGATTTGCCGCGAGTGATAGAGCCTCCCTGCACGCGATCATCTGCAATGTTGAAGGGTTTGAGACATCCGCCAGGGTCAGAGCCGAAGAACCCATATACAAACCTTCAGGCTTCAGAGGACCTGCAGATAGCGGCTGCTGCCCCATAGCCCGACAGAGAGAAGCCTCCGTCCACATTGATTTTTCACTTCCCTGGAGGAGGGTTCTCCCATTTGCTAGTTCTTCTTGGACCAGTAACTGTCTGCCTTCGTGCGCCGGGATGTGATGCTCTGTTTGATTTCGCCGCCTTGTCTAGGTCCATGATGAACCTATTGACAAACAGGTGGGTTGCAAGAGGGCTCTGGAAAATTTCTTCATGTATAATTTTCCTTCTAGCAGTCCAAACAACCCAGAAAGTGATAGCCACCCTCACAAACTGGACATGCGATAACGATTCCATCAGCATAAAAAACATGTTTTTGGCATTGTTTGCCCTAGTAGAAACCATGTGTTCCACCAGGTCTTCGTCTTCCAAGCCCCAAACGCACCGAGCCATTGAGCAATCAATTAGCGAATGTCGCCAGGAATCCTCGTTGTCGAACAAGTAGCAGCAATCATCATTGCTCATGTTCCTCCTTTTCCTTACATCCTCGGAGGGTAAGGAGTGCCGCGCCAATCTCCACAGGAAGGTACGGTTTTTCACCGGTACCTGAACTTTCCATAACTGGGACCATCCATTAGTCACCGGAGCAGGATTGGAAGTAGCTGTTCTCCCTTCCAGCCAATCTTCCCTTCATTTCTGATGTTGATGATCATCCTGTAGGGGGACCGGACTGGAAAAACTCCATTTTTCTCAAAATGCCACTCCCAATAATATGACATGTTGGTAGTTGGAATTGGTATGTTCTTTATAATGTCAGCATCAACCGAAAGAAACTGCTCGTCCCAGTTATGGTCTCAGAATTGATCGACAAGACAACCTGCTACTGGAACTCTGCGAAATCACTAGTTTTAGAGTACTCGTAGCAACGAACAGCGCGCTCTGGAGCTTTTCCGTTTTTAACGTTTTTAGAGGCACGAGTGCCTCTCGTGGAGGTACGACAGTGCCTCTCGCGGAGGCACGAGTGCCTCGTGCCTCCCATGGAAGCAAGGTCGTGCCTCTTTTATTTTATTTTATTTTTTGATTTTTTTTTTCACCAAAACGTATAGAAAAAACGTGCGAAAACTAGAAAAGTCAAAAAACCATCAAAAAAACAATTTTAAACATAAAAAATACGTACACAAAAATTTAAAAAATAAAATCCCGAAAAAACGTTGTGAACACAACATGTGGCGCTGTTCCTTGGGCTGGACCGTGAACGAATATTCTAGAATTAGTTGCTCTCAAAACTCTGAGGTTAAAATCGGGTAAGTGCCAGGCGCCAAGCAAGAAATCGTGCGGCCCAAAGCTGACAGGCCGAAATGTTTGGGTCGGCCAGCCTCCGCAGAGCGCCCTCACAAAGGAGCACCCAAAAACCCTCAAAAAAAAAAGAGCACCCAAAAAAACGAAGGAGCACCCAAATTTTTTGCAGTGACCTGATTCCCATGAGGGGACCCATGTTACGTTCTCAGCAAAATCGTGCGCACATTGACAGACACATATGTTCAAAAAAAAAACATTGACAGACACACCGTGACGCGAGTGGGTGCGTTATCAGTTGTGTTCCCTGGCCGCATCAGTTGCTTCACGAAAACGCTGGGCATCACGGTAGAGTGTAAACTTCCCTTGCCCGCATGTAATAGAGCCATCATTTTTTCCTTTTCTTTTGGAACAGATCGGTGCATCATCCATTCGCACAATCACACGCAAACCAGCAGTGGCCGGAGCAGCATCTATCTAGTCATGTAGATTTAAGTGCTAGGATACGTAGAGCGTAGGAAGTGGCGGAGCTAGCATTTGATCACAGGGTGGTCCGCTCAAAGATATTTTTTTAAAGAAACATAACATATGAACGATCTAAGTATTTATCAATATCAGAAAGGAGTAAATCAATATAGTCTTACCAACACACTAATCTTCAACCACAACACAATCAGTGATGCGAATCAACCTGTGGTTGAGTTGGTTAGGTGGATGGTTGTATCCCCAGCCCACCAGAGTTCAAATCCCAGATTTGACAATGGTGCTCGCATTTTCCTGGATTTATTCCAGGGCTTTCGGTGATGCGCTTTCAGTGGGAGGAGACGTTCCCGTCGAAGACGAGGTGGATGCTTCGTTAATCTCAAGATGATGTACCGGCTCAGTATTGCGAAGATGCTCATAGGGGTAGGGTTTGCGTGTGTGCGTCATAGGGGTGATTGTATACTCATGTTTGTGAAGTTGTACTGTGTTCCTAAAAAAAAAACCACAATCAGTGACACGTTTTCCGCTAGATATCATAGCTTGTCTCTCAAAAAGAGAAAGAATATCACCAACCCTCTTCATTCTTCAACAATTCTGTAATAAAAATACTTTTAATCAATACACAATACACAAATCACAATTGTTAATCAGTTCATATATTCATGTACATCTCAGCACAGCAAAACCTAAATTTTAAATTGAGAGTTTGAGACCATTTGGATACCTTAAATATTTCAGAAAAACAGCGACTTGAAGCTTTGCACTTGCAGGGCAGGGGGCACTCAGAGGAGGGGGGAGTCCGGGCCGGTGGGGAGGCAGGACGCCAAGTCGCCGGGGCTGGCTGCAGCCTGCAGGGGCGCAACCAAGCCGGATCGCGCAACCGCGCAGGGGGAGCCGCTGCCTCGCTCTCGCTGGCCTGGACCGGCAAGGCGGCCACCAGCCGGCGGGAAAACGGGTGAGGGAGGGGAGGCGGGAGAACCTGACCGGAGAAGGGGACTGGGAGTGGGCGGCGGCAAGGCGGCTGTCGTCTGGGCGTCGGGGTCGGGGGTTCGGGTCTGCTGCGAGGAGAGAGGAAGGAGGGTTTTCTTCTCGCTGAATTGGGCTGGGCTGCATAGGTGTATAGCCTTGTGTTTCTCGAAATCCCTCACCGCGTAGGGGCTCTCATGGCGAAGGATTGTGCTGGACCCTCGTGCAGTAGGCAAACGAGCTGCTTTCTTATAGCCTACGCGTCTCTCGTGGCAGATCCCAACCGCAACCACCGTCCGTCCATGGGCGAGCGGTGGCTCTCCTCAGTGCGCGCTCGATGCTGCAGACTTGTTTGCTTTCTGCTTTCCGGTTGGCAGCAACCGATCAGTCACGCAGAGATAAACATAGAGCCAGTATCTTTCTCAATGGAAATTAGAATATCAACAAATTTTATTTAAAAGCAAAATATAGTGTCACGATTATATCTACTATTTTTAAGAAGTTGATCCCACTACTTCTATTCTTGTAACATGCACATATGCCATCTCATCAAAGGCCCACCATAATATGCATGAGAACAAACTATTTATTATTAGTTCTTTTCATGCACACATCCATTTCATGACACATGCCACCTCACTCAACATGCATGGATTTTTTTCCCATTATATTAAATAAATATTTCCAACTTCACAATAATAAAATAAAACACATGTAGTATAACATGTATTTTTTACTTTTAATTTATATATTATTAATTCCATTATTCATGTTTCACACAATCAAATCATCCAAGATACATTTCAATCGATTTCCGCAGCAACGCGCGGGGTATCCTCTAGTTCCTATAGATTTAACATACACATCTAGCTATAATGCTAGGATTGTACCCTCCTGTTCTTATCGATTTTCTTTCCTCGTAACAACACCCCATTTCGGTTCGTGCCTATATAGATATTAAATGTACACGTAAATCGTGTTGATATCAACGACATGGATCTATGGAATCTTGAACCATGCTTTATTAGAATAGGGGCATGTGATTTTTTTAAATTGCAACACACGAGCTCTTCTGCTAGTAAATACAAGATGTTTTATATATTTTAATATATATTGTATAATTATTATTTTTCAGAAACATATACTATAGTAAACTGAAATGAGTGAATAAATACATTAAACGCATTTATATGGAGCATATCTAAAAAATAAAACATCTTATAAATGTGAACGGAGAGAGTATTTCTTAGAACCTGGAAAATAAATATTCTAAATCGCATTTGGAACTATCCGGTTAAATTAGGATCCACGCAAATACAAAACAATGTGATTTCTTTTATCTTATGACTATTAATAATGAACAAGAAATTACTGTATCTAAGTTTGGGTGATCCATGTCTAATTCTATCTTTTGTTTGAAGGCACGTGCATGATGCGTCGACATTCGTTTGTGATTAGATGTGATTCTTAGTTTAGGCAAGACAACAACATCTATCCATCCGCCCATCCGGGACCATGGAAGCCATTGGACCATCTACTATTACTTTGGTGCCCACTATATTTTGTCACGTTTTGGTACCATAAGTTTGCGACATTTTCAGTGGAGACCTTCAAACCTCATGTATCCGTTTTGACTGAGTTGTTCATACCAGTTTTATCATTCAATGTGGTCATGTATCCATCCTTAGATTTGTTCATATGTCCGGGGTTTTTTTGTAAATTTGATCCAAAACAAGGAAGACTTTGCGGGAGTTCGGACCGCAAACACATCCTATTCAGACACCCTTGGCCATGCAAAATAAATGTTGATTGCGGTTTTGTGACCATTATCATTAATTATGCGCCAAAAATCACCCATCCCCCCCCCTTCCTCATTCTCTTCGTTGCCCTCCTCCACCTCAATCCATGGTGTTTTCGCTTTCGCCGTCGCATGGACACTCCGAAAGATCTGCTGGAGATGAAGGAGCTACCAGAGATGTCAGAGGTGAAGGTGGTGGACGATGCGACCAAGGCAGTTGTCGGCAAGATAAATTTGGCTTCACGATAAGGCCGAAGTGTCAAACAGAAGGTTGTGCAACAAGCTGCATTGGCAGCCGGGCGAGGGGAGGGACGATCTACACCGGTAAGGCAGGGGTGAGCACGAGCAGGGCCTGAGAGGGCGGAATCCAAACCCTGACTGGATGCGTACAAGACTCCCTACTACTTCGCCAACAACCAGTTGTCATCGTTCGGCGTGCCCTATATAGTTAATGTCATGATGACACTGATCCAATTCACGAAGTTGCAATCGCTGCAGCTTGCCTGATCTCGTCCGCCGAGCAACCTGCATGGTGCTCACCCTTTGTTTAGCGGAATGTATCCAATCGTAGAGTTGCATAGGTAGAGAGATTTGTTCGGAATGATCAACGAGGGATGAAGGGGTGGCGGAGACGGATTTGAGGATGGGGTGATGGACGATTCGTAGGTGGATATTGACACGACAGAGTCAGGTGCGTACATATCCAATCGATTGGCACGTACACCCATCAGACGGGCATGTACACGCAGAAGTAGGACATGATTGCAGGGCAGTCGACCTGGAGGGGACATGGGATTAGAGGTGATGATTGGCCGACCAATGGAAAGAAGAAGGAGAGAGAAGAAAGTTTTAACATGTGGGAGGATGAACATTTGTGCAATTCGTGATTGGCCACTAGTATCGATCCGGTCCATGGGGCGAAGCAAAGGTGCGCAACATTTCTAAGATTCATATTTGGTTTTATGAGAACAAGAATTATGAGCTATCGTAGGTGGTACATAATTCAAGAATCCGTGAGCAAATTTTGCGGCCACCACAAGCAACTCGTGAATCGATTGCCAAGCGGAGCATCCATAACAAATCAATTAGTTTTTATTTTTGGTCAATAGGATATGCATATTGTTAGACGAATGCTCTTGTTGTTGGTCAATTGAACGGATATGCAAATTTTTGTGCGGATGCTCTTGTTATTTGTTATTTGGCCGAACGAGATTGCTTAAATATGTTTTCTTTTTTGCTAGATCGGTCTTATTTGCAATTTGTATTTCAAGGCGGAGGGGAAGAGCTTGCTCGTCAAGAATTATTGGTTGAAGCTATACTGCCAAGCCAAATGGCTTGAAAACATTGCCAACTACTGTAGGTGATACCACGCGCGTTGCTGCGGGAACTTTTAATAAATAATTTATGTTTTAAAATATGAAAAACAATTATGAAACTTAGTATAATTTAATTATTAAATCTTTTTTGAAAGAAACATTCTTTAGTGTAAAAAACTAAGAAAATAATTAAAAATGAGTGTGAATTTTATTTATTTATTTATTACCTTTAGAATATACCAACGGAACGATATGAGAGAAAAACAACGTTAAGTGGAGACATCACCTTTAGCTAAACCTAAAAGAGAGATAACAACTACATATGTCCATTCATAAAAGAAATGGCGCATAGAAAAATAAAATGTGAGCTAACTCACAATTTGACTTTCTATAAAAAAATTGCTTCTAAATAGTGAGGCTTAGTGCAAAAAAAATATTGTGAAGGATGTGCATGCAGATTAGATGAAGGGTGTGCATGAAGACTTAGTGGATAAGAGGTGAACCTACTCGATGATATGGATAGCTTGCATGTCAAGATAAATAGGTTAGTGCAGATGAACTATTTAGTTATTATAGATACCTCCAAGACTGCACCAAAGACTTGTCAAGCTAAAATAATTAATTTTGCCATGGTCTAAATACTTTACTTGCCAATACTATAAAGTTAGATTTGTCATGGTCTAAATACTTAATTTACCATGTTGTATAAAAAATATTTACCATGTCATATATATACTATAAATGTCATATCTAAAAATACATTTTCCATGCTATGTAACTAAAAATTATCATCTTATATATACTACAAATGACATGTAATAAAACATGTGTCATGCCACGTACCTAAAATCTGCATGCTTATATACTACAAATGCCATGTTTAAATAACATTTGTCATGTTGTATATACTACAAATACCATCTCCAAACGAAACAATTATCATGCTACAAATCTAAAATATATCATGCTATATATACCAAAAACACCATATCCGAAAAGAAATATTTACCATGCTACATAACTAAAATTTGCCAAGTTAAAAAGGAAACATTTTCCATGCTGCGTAAGTAAGATTGCCATGCTACAAAAAAATACATTCGCATTTTTTTTGTCATTCTACATAACTAAAATTGTTATGCTACAAAATTGAAACGACCATGGTTCAAATTTTTAAATCACCATGCAATACAAAAATCTTACTTTGCATCCAGCAAAAAAATTTGTAAAAAATATTATATACTAACAATAATGTTTGGAGGAATTCTTTATATATATTTTGCCATGTCTCAAAAAATAAAAATAAATGGAGATTCGAGGATTCGAACCTAGGATTCCAGAGTCAAACAACATGTATCATACGGCTAGGTTACTCGTGTAGACTGATTTAAAGGTGTCCATGCCTGTTAGACTGCCCGTAATAAAAGTATTATAGGTATTATCATGCATGTCAACTAGTCAATCTTGATGAGGTGGTATACAATGTAATGAGTAAAGAGATGGTTGAGTATTATTTTATGATACCGTATCATATTAAATGGCGTAATAAAATACTAGTATTATATGATAGTATCATACACTATATCATATGCATGATATTAAATTATGATACTACCCATTACGAATAATCTTATAATCCGCCCAAACTACTGTACAATATAACATGATAAATTCTTTGCTTCGTGACGAGTAAATAGCAAAAAACTATCACATTACATGCTAGGTTTGTAAAAAACTACCGCTTGTCTTAATTTTCCAAATCACTACCACTTTTTTGATAACTCATGGCAAAAAATTCAAATCTCAAACTGGTTCAATTTCAATGCAGTTTAGGACATCACTGGCCCATCTGTCAGAAGCCGTTAGCTTTGACCGTTATGACAGATGAAGCCCCCATGTCAGTCCCTTCCATTTCAAACAAAAAACTTTTCTTAGAAAAACAATATTGAAATAATCGATTTTCCCGGGGGGAAAATGATTTTTTTCGTAGAACCCCCCCCCCCCCCCTTGAAAAAATTCCTTTTACCAATAGTGATTTAGAGATTTAAGTTTCTTGTCATAGGTTATCAAAAAATGATAATGATTTAAAAAATTAAGAAAAATTATAGTTTTCTATTACCCTAACCTGTAATGTGATACTAGTTTTTTTTATATTTACTCCTCGATAACCGTACCACAGATCGAGTGGCTACAAACGAATCACCTGAAAACTAAAGAGCGATTGTTCTCTCTGTATGGATAGGAAATGAAATTTGAACATTTCGAAAAGAAAAAAAGTAAAGATTCATCTGCCAAGGGAAACGACGCCCGTTTCCAGATAAACAAACCCCCTACTCTGCGGTGTGGATGCGCATAAACAAAAAGCAAAACATGGCATGTGCGGCCGTGCGCACGACCTGCCCAATTCACGCCCGACTCCCAACTTTGGATTTCCTGTGGCTCCAGTTTTCAATTTTTCTGGAGTACCACCATCTCACACCCTTGATTTGTTGAGCAGCATTGGCAAGGTGCCATGTCGTGATCCAGCGAGTCGCCGTCTGCGACGATCAACCAAACCGATCGAGGTGGAACGGAATACTAAATGTGCCGTTGTTTAGCGAGCCTAAGAAATCGTCACGGTGTGGAGCATGACGCCGTTGATGCACACCGCACACCCAACACAACAGTGTGTGAAGTGTTGATTTTGTACTGGCTCGGCGACGTCAACAATAATACTAGTACGTTTGACACGAAGGAAGCAGCGGGGTCGGGGGAAATTAACCCACGCAATCACTGTGGTAGTACCAGCCAGAGACAGGTGAGACCGCACGGACCCAACATTTACAAGCAGAGAGAATTTGACGAGGCAGGACCGACAGAGACATTTGGGGTGCGTTTGGGCGGCAGGCACATGGGGCCGTGCGGTGCGGGTGCGAGGTGGGCGTGGTTGGGAAGGAAACTGGCGGGCGGCACGTGGGCACAGTACCTACGGCCTACGGGACGGGAGGGAGTAGACGGTGGTGGCGGAGACACGAGGGGCGAACGTGGCGCCTCGTCCTTGAGCGACGCTCGTGCCGTCGTATACCGTTACTACTACGAAGCTGACGGCGGTGGTGGCACCCGTCCTTTCCGTCCGTGGAGACCCACGAATCATGCCAGACACGGCTTTTATTTTATTTTACCCTACCCACACCATCTGGAATCTTCCGTGCTAACTTCAAAACAAAAAAACCTTCCGTGCTGGATGGAGTTTCTTTCATTTTCTTTCGACGTAAGGTGCTGGGATGGAGCATTTCTCCCGCTTTTTCGGTTCTTGTATGTGCTATTTTAAAAAATAGATACAACCGACGCGTTGCTGTAGAAATTGTTAATAAATAATTTAATATTTAATTTTAAATAAAATTATAAAATAATATAATTTGATTATAAATTATTTTTTAAAAGAAATATTATTTAGAGTAAAAAACAAAAAAATGATGAAAAAACCAAAAAAGGGGTGATTTTTGTTTTATCAATTTATTATCTTAACCATATATCTTTATTTGCGAAAATCTTAACGATATATTGGCGAGACAATATGAAACAGAAACAACGATGAATAGAGAGAATGGAGACATCACCTTTGGTTATACTTAAAATAAAGATAGCAACTACATATGTGTATTCATACAAAAATTGCCGCATAAAAAATGCGAGATAACTCATAATTTAAAAAAATTATATAAAAAATAGCTTCTAAATCATAAGGCTGAGTGCATAAAAAAGTAATATTTATTTATGATAGGCTGGATGAGCTTGCAGATTTAGTGTGAACATGTGTATGGAATAAGTTTTTATATGGTGGATCTACTTGATGATGTGAATATCTTGTATGTAAACAAAATTGGTTAGTGAAAATAAACTATTTAGGCATTATCGATACCAATAAGATAAATAATGAGATGGAATAGTTTTTTCTATAGAAAAAGTTTATAATTCCTTATTTAAGAAATGATTTTCTAACAACAATACTTTCATTACAAAGTGAAAAATGTTTAATTATTAGAGATAAGAGTAAGATATAATCCATATAAATCATTTTATCATGTCATATGTAACTTACGTGACATAGTTACAAATTATTGTACATCCCCTAATAACATGTGATTTATCCGTTCATAATAATATGATTATATAAATACATAATTTTATATTTAGATTTGTGATTTTTCATTTAAATGTAAGTTTATTTAATAACTTAATAAAATATAATAATTAAGAGATAATGGACGAACGATGAACATAGCACATTCTATCGATGGTAAAAGAAATTCTACTCTTTTTGTGAATAATAGAGAAGTAGTAAATATAACGTAAGCTTAAAGCAAGATTCACTGTATTGCAACCTTCATATAGATTTGAAGGATGGCGAAGCAAAAAACGCAAGCACAAAGTTAAAATAATACAAGCTTCATATTTTCCTTGCAAGTAGAACACATTTGTTATTTGGGCACAAGCTCTTTTCCTCACATTCAGATGAATACATTGAATTAATAAAAACAAGTTAAAAAGCATCCATTTCATTCTTATAAATGAGGGTGGATTTTTTTGCGAAAATTAACCCCATTGTGACTTACATTCATGGAACACGTAAAAAGTAGTTAAATAGTATTTCTCCGTTTCATATTAATTGTAATCGAATCAGGTGTACTTAACACTAAAGTACGTTTAGATACATATGTTTTAGTGAGAATTAATTTTGGTTGCAGCTAGTATTAATTAGTTAAACTAGTTGACATATGGTCACGACCATAACCATCGTCTATTTGCGGGCATTATCACCTCCACTGCCATCGCTACGACGATGGGCACTGCCACCACCACATAATGCGGTAATGCGGGTCTCATGGCCTGGAAATGTGCATGGACGGTCGAGTCCCAGGTTAGACATTCGTGGAAATGGTGGGGGTGTTCCAAATTTTCCGCTTCCTTTCCACCATCTTCTGTAGCCATGCCCCTTTGGACACCTCCATATTGTCCCATTGTTCGGCAAAGGGCTCTGTCTACTCCTCCTCCTCATTCCTAAAATTGTAGGTGTGCGAGAAACTGGGTGGTGGATTAGAGGCTGGTGATATGAGAAAGGAAGGCCCTTGAGAGAGAATTGAATCGACATAATGAAGGGACCCATCCTTTTATGGGTTGTCGTGGGCACCATTAAGGAGGCAATTGGGGAGGTGGCATATGACGATCAATCAAGGGGCACATATTCTGGTGAGTACCGCACTTTAGTTACATTATCATGCCGAATCTGAAAGGATCGAGATGGACCTAAAGGGGGGGTAAATAGGTACAATAATTTTTTTAACATTACTTAGCAATTTGAGCCAATATTGCGGAAGATAAATGTGTGCCTAACAATTGCAAAGGATGTTCTAGCTAGGTAAGGAGAGCAACGAGCACAATGTATAGTAGAAAATGAGAAGGTAAACAACAAGGTAAAGTTAGTAAGAAAAAGGGTAAGAGATAACCTGATGACGGCTTCTCGCCCTTTGTTGGTAGGCCCCAAGTGGAAGGCGTGATGCGGTACAGCAACAAGTTTTCCCTCAGTAAAGATACCAAGGTTCGTCTCCAGTACGACTCCAGAGATGATAAGTAGGTGTCAGCGGCGCAACTGACGCGGACCTGCACACAGACACAGATAACTTTGCTCCCAACGAAGTTCAGAGAGCTTGTCAATCTCTCCTGTCTTGTTGTTCACAAATGACAAAACGCAAGGGGATAATGATAGCAACTTGAAAGTAAATGCAGAAAAGTAAATAGAGCTTGGAAACAATAATGAGGATATGGACCGGGATACGTGATGTTCGCTAGTGATGTCTCTCTCCCAAAAGACGATAAAAATGCTATGCGAGGTAAACAAATTACAGAAAGGCAATTGACAGGATTAAGAACGCACCGCAATGCTAACTATGCTACAAAAGAAAGGAAGAGGTTCAAAAGCACGGGCAGTACGCCAAAGTAAGTAGACCTAAATCCATCTGCATCTACTACTAATCATCCACCTTGAGATATCTATCCAGAACATCTCGTTGGTATTAAGTTGCGAGCCCCACCCAAAGTGTAAACCCAAAGCAACAGACAACTGCATTAAAAAGAACTTTGCGTAAAGTAAACAATCCTTGTAGCCGCGGTTACAAGCACCGTTGTTTTCCCCCTTGTGGAAACAGCACATCCCCTGGACTCATGTTTCTGTCACTCAAGCATGTCATCGGGGAGGCATGAACCCACAATCTAGCACAACGCTCCCTCTTGGAGTCACTACCTACTACTTGGCCAAAGCAATAAACAGCAACGGAGAGCATGCAAGAATTACTTAGGAACAAAAATATAAGAGATAAAAACCAAATATATTACTCTATCACAATCTGAACATAATCTCATAATCCATCAGATCCGATCAAACTCAACATAGCAATAGCAGAAATATTACAAAGGTGCCTCGATCATGTAGGGCAGCTCACGAGGTCTAAACGATGAAGATCAAAGAGGGGAGGAGAACATCACATAGCTACTGATCACGGACCCATGGTCCAAGGAAAACTACTCACGAGACATCCGGGGAGCATCCATGGTGGAGAGGAGACTCCCGGAGGTCAATCCTCCCTCCGGCAGGGTGCCGGGAAGAGGTCTTCTGGTGCTCCCGATCTTCGGAAACGCGGCGGCGGCGGAACAGAGGCGAGTTCGCGGAATAGGGTTCTCTTTATGGGGTTCTCTTTCTGGGGTTTTCCCTGGCCCCCCTCTGGCCCCTCCCAGGCTTTTCTCGAAGCTTCCGTCACGCTGATTTTTATCTGAATTTTCCCGAATTTTTCTGGCACTTTTTATATGGGGGAAACTGAAATAGAAAAACAGCAGAAAACATGAACTGGCACTGGGGTGCACTGAGTTAATAGGTTAGTCCAAATATGATCAAAAATGTATGAAAGTGTATCTAGATCATAGCAATATCACACAAAACATGCATGGAGCAAGCAGAAATTATCGATACGTTTTGGACGTATCATAACCGAATGACGCAAAGATGACGATGTATCCCGATGCTCACTTCCTTGGAGGGAAGCTACTCACTGTTTTGAGGGGTGGATGTTACCACGAAGGCACACAACGCCACGAAGGCTCACCCTATTCCCCTTGAGATATTCACTACTGGTTGACCTTAAAGGTGATCACCAAAACCTCACAAACTCATCGGAGGTAATCACAATGGTCGATATCCTCTCTGAATAACTCCTACCCTCCTAGGAGTCCTGAACCTCCAAGAGTAACAAGATAAATGGGGAAAAGCTCAAGCCTTGCTCAAATCGCGATTTTCTTTGATCGGAAGATAGGGAAGGGACGGATTTATGATGGGGTGAAAGATCCGGCTAGAAGTCTCTCAAATCTCTTCGGGATCTTGGATTGAGTGTAGGAGATGAAGGGGAGGGAGCACTTGGTGTTATTGAGTGATTTAGGTGAAGTGGTCAACCCTCACCCAAAGTGTGTGGATGATATTTATAGTACTCAAGAGAACTAGCCGTTTGGTGCACTTCTGACGAAGCCCGGACGGTCCGGGACAAGCCCGGATGGTCTGACATGAAGTCTCAACGTCCGATTGGGTCAACGACTTGGTAGTCAGTGAAGGCCATGGGCGATGACCTGGTCGGACGGTCCGGCTTGGAGTCCAGACGGCCTGACAAGGTCCATTTTTCCACTGGACTTTGGTGACCTATTCGAACGGTCCGGGCTTAACCTGGACGGTCTGACTTGTATCCCGGACGGTCCTACATGGGGCATTTTCCCACTGGATTCCGGTGAGTTAGTCTGAACGGTCCAGGCTTTGCCCGGACGGTCCAAGTTGGATCCCGGACGGTTCGACAAACAATGTGAATATCCATTTTGAAGTGCATTTTATTTCCTACACATCTACATGGATTTCATAAGGTGCAGATATGTGTATTTTAATATGTTTTAGTTATTACGACTTGAGCAAGTGTCAACTTAACCTTATGTCTCCTCTTAATAGTGCGGGGATCCCTATGACTCAAGATGTAACTACAAAGAGGACTTAGCGTTATCTTCAATCGTTTGTCGAACTCTTGACTATTGTTGAAGTCTAGCACATGATCCCTACACGATGATGTCAAGAGGACTAACAATTCCTGTGTAACACTTAGCAAACATAGTTAGTCTCCTATATGTATATTGTCATCAACATCAAAATATGTTTGATGACCCTCAACGTAAAGGGATCTATTGCAGCGTTTTAGATAAGTAAGAGTGTCGAACCCAACGAGGAGCGAAAGGTATTGATAGGTGATTTTGGACAAGGAATAACTGCAAGCACTGAAAGATAACTTTTTAGGGGTTTTCGATATAAGCAACAATAAGATAAAAGCAAGCAAAGTAAATAACGCTGAGGAGCAGCAAGTGGCACAATCCTTTTGAGCAAAGGATAAGCCTGGCAACTGAACTTATAAAGACTAAAGCGTTCTTGAGGACACATGGAGAGGTAGTCACGTGCTTTCGCCATACTCCGTATCGATAACAAGTGTTGTGCTGATAAGTGTTGAGTGGGTGGATCTATGCTAGCACACCTTCTAGACTAAGATAAGTGCACTCTTATGATTAAACATCTTGCAAGCATCCGCAAATACAAGATAGAAATTAAGGCAAAGCCTAACCACATCAATAAGATCAAGGATCCAATATTCCCTTGTGCAAAAGTGTGCAAACTGGGGTTCAGGTTTCTGTCACTCCGGAAATCCACCATAAGCATTCCTTATACACAACGTATCCCCCTAAGTCCTTAATAAGGCGAAGTGTTGAGTGTTCGACTCACACAACACCACTAGGAAAATAACAACACAACTTAAATATCAAACAACACAAATTACTTCAACATCACATGACTACTAACAACTAGACTTCTCCCAAGTCCTCAAGAACTAAAGTAACTACTCACAAGACATAAAAGAGATCATGATCAGAGGTGATAAATATATGATAAACAATCTGGACATAATGATATTTCTCCAAAAAAACTCAATACATTCACCACAAGTAGTAATCAACACCGATAGAGTAGAGAGGATAGATAGTACGGATTACAACACAAGACAAACTTGTGAGGTGAGATTGGATGGTGATGGAGATGGTGCTGATGTTGGGGATGATGTTGATGATGATCTCGATGATGCCCGTGATGATGGTGATGACGATAGCGATGATCTCCCCTTCCGGGAGGTGATCTCCTCGGCGGAATCTGCCCGCCGGAGAGCCCTTTTCTTCTCTGTAGGTTTCCTCCATTGAGCGGCGGTGGAACTCCGTAAAAGCTTCTCTCTTTTAGGTTTTTGCGTAACGAGGAGTATATAGGCCAGAGGGGGGAGCCGGGAGTGGCCCCAGGGCTCCAGGCGCCCTCCTGGCGCGGCCAGGGGTGGGGCCGCGTCAGGTGGCCGCCTGGGGCTCCTGGGGCCCCCCTCTGGCCCCTCTTCAGCGTGTCTTTGTTAATCTTCTGGAAAATACCCCCCGTCGATTTTTCGGTAATTTGGAGGTATTCTTATTCAGCAACTCAGCGTCCACTTTTTACCGCTGAATCTTGAGTCTGCTGCTTCGGCACTGGAAAGTTGCAAACTGTGTAAAATAAGCCAAAACAACATAGGAACATCATCGTAATGTGAAATATATCAATGAATAAGTATGAATTACGATATAAAATAGTGATGCATTTTGGACGTATCAACTCCTCCAAGCTTAGACCTCGCTTGTCCCCAAGCGAAAACTGAGTTCGGTAAACCTGTCCACAAGTTTAGAGAGTGAAGTGTCGATAAATAGAATACGGACAAGAAGCATCATGATTTCTTCATCAAACTCAAACATCCTCAACAACAATCTTCAACTCATAAAAGCCCTTATGAAAGAGTAATAACAATTATAATCAAAAGTAGGGCTAAGGAAACTCATCAAATCATGGCAAACAAGTCCTTTGGTCAAGGAACAACTAATAGCTTTTACCTTTGCTCTTTCTCTATATATTTTGAAGAGACAATTTGGAACTTTTTGAAACAACAAGCTATTGGTCATGAAGTGCAAATGCTAACACAAAGGAAGATGTTTGCTTGGCAAATGCTTTTGCAAACAACTTACTTATCAAAAGATAATGTCAACAATGATATGGCATGGCAAAACTTTAATGCAGCATTACATGGATGAATCCTTATCAGCATCAAGTGTCTGTTCTCTTTGGGAAAGGAGGAAGTAGGTAAAACTGACTCAACATAAAAGTAAAGGAAAAAGCCTTGTTAAAGGCAAGCAGGGAAAACTCAAGTGCTATCCTTAAATCAAAAAGAATGAAAACAAGTTTTGAGAGGTGCATGATTTGTCAACGAATGCTAATAGATAACTCAATTACTTCTCAGATTGGACAAGTTTCGAGGAACGGCTCCCAAATGGGGACGATCACATCCCCGCAATCTCTTTTTTTTATCACTGCCAAAGTTTTCTGATTTCTCATGAACAAAGCGTGAAAGAGGATTTGTTTGTTGTATTATCTTTTATGAGCTGGGCGCACTCATGCCAGTTCCTCCTCGTATTAGGGGTTTGCAGATTAGACATGCAATCCTGGGGTAAAACTTGTCCAACTTAAGAAGATCATGAATTAACTACTACTTCCTCATGAGCTAAAACAAGGGCACAAAACAGAAGATTTTGAACATCTAAGGATAACACAAAAATTCTATGCTTTAGAAGTGGTATTGGAATACCACGAATAGGAAGATATGGTGGACTCATATGGAATATACTGGTTTCAGGGTATGGATGTACAAGTAGAATTACGCTTAGTACAGAGGTTTGGATAGCAAAGGCTTTGAGAGAACAGACAACTGATGAAGACTCAGATGCAAAGCAATATAAAGAATAAACATTAAAATAAGCATAGCACATCAAGTTGTCTTCCTTGTCAGTATAACACTAAAAGCATAATAACAAAGAGGGTTTTGCTATGTCGCTACTTTGAGAAGAATAACATGCTTGTTGTTATGACCAAAGCTATGTTTGCTGAGATTAAATAAAGTTTTCAAAGCCATATCTAATATAAGGTCAATACTCCCCATAAGAATCATCATAAGGTCGATTGCGTGAAGAGAATACCGAGTGCAGCGAAGGGATCAATAGACTTCTCATTAATATTCCATCATAGACGACTCCACACTCACAGATACATAACTCTCAAAAAAGGAGTGATAGAACTCAAAGCAAACACCTATTTTATAAGATAACTTCCCTAGACATGATACAACTCTACTTGACTCTAAAAGACATAGATAAAGATAAAAATACCGGGCACTCCCCAAAGCTTGGAACAAGCTAAGGGGATGCCATTACCCGAGGAGATTCACTCCTCGTCCTTGTTCTTGTTGGTCACGTACTCCTTGGCGAAGCGCTTCCATGGTAGTTGTTCTACAGTCTCAAAGGACATTCCCGTCTCCATGATCCTGCACTCAGCACCCAAACCCATGCGTAGAAACTTTAGTTCATACTCACAGTTCTGGTTCTGCAGATCATAGATCTGTGCTTGGAGTTCATACGTTTTTTCTTCTAGCGCGGCCAAACTTGACCACATCTCCTTCATCTCCTTCTTGTGGTAAACTTCTACTTCGTTCATGATGTTGAAGTTAGCTTCAACACCACGCTCCGCCATCTTCTTGAACTTGAAGACTTCATGCTCCATCTCCTTCAGCCGCTCCTCGGTGCTTCCCTCCTTGACTGGTCCCTTCAGATCCTCCTTGTGGAGGTCACCGTCCTCCACACGAAGGATCTGGGGGTGCTTCTTCACCTCAGCGAGGTAAGGGTTGATGACGTTGACGACGAACTTGTCCTTCGGGGAACTTGGGGAAGCCATGGCACCTAGGTCTAGCTGAAAGATTTTCTGGCAGAAAAAGATCGGAAATAAAACACACGAGATCGCGAGATACGTTGCAGGAACAACCCGGGTAAATATATAGCAAAAATTTCTGCACAAAAAGGAAGGTAACGAGCCAAAGCGGGGTAGGAGTCAGACTTCGGGGTGCCCAGGCGACCTCCTGGCGCGACCAGGGGTGGGGCCGCGCCAGGGGGGCGCCTGGGCCCCCTGGAGCTGGTCTCCGGCTCCACTTCGGCCTCAAATTTTCTATATTTTGCAAAAACTCATAATCTGGAACTTTTATGGCGGTTTCTCGATGTTTCCTTACCGTAATACATACCTTTCCTTATTTTGCTTCTGCTGGTGTCTGAAACAGGGTTGCAACATGTTCTTCATGAGTTGTTGTGTATACCAAATCCACATCAACATTGACAGGATCTCCTGCTATGTAATGCTTAATTCTTTGCCCATTCACCACTTGAGGTTTGGTGCCTTCGAAATTGTTAATCTTGATTGCACCCGAGCGGTAGACTTCGTCAATATGAAATGGCCCTTCCCACCTGGAAAGTAGTTTACCTGGAGAAAACCTAAAACGGGATTTAAACAACAAAACTTTATCACCAAAATTAAATTCACGTTTCAGAATCCTCCTATCATGCCACTTCTTTACCTTTTCCTTGAACATTTTAGCACTCTCGTAAGCTTCACTTCTCCACTCATCTAGAGAAGTCAAGTTCATGAGACGCTTTTCACCAGCTAAATTCGGGTCAGCATTAAGCTCTCTAATGGCCCAGAAAGCTTGGTGTTCTAATTCTAATAGCAGATGGCAAGCCTTGCCATAGACCATCTTATAGGGAGACATGCCCATGGGGTTTTTGTAAGGAGTTCTATACGCCCACAAAGCATCTCCTAACTTATTCGACCAATCTTTTCTATATCTATTGACTGTCTTCTGTAAGATCAAATTGATCTCTCTATTGGTGAGCTCAACTTGCCCACTAGTTTGAGGGTGGTACGGTGATGCAATTCTATGATTGACATCGTACTTGGCTAAAGCTTTTCTAAAAGCTCCATGTGTAAAGTGCAAACCCCCATCAGTCATGAGGTACCTGGGTACTCGAAACCTAGGAAAGATTACATCCTTGAGCATTTTCAAAGATTTCTTATGATCAGCACTTTCAGTGGGGATTGCTTCTACCCACTTGGTTACATAATCCACAGCAACTAAAATGTGAGTGTACTTGTGCGAGGAAGGAAAAGGACCCATAAAATCAAAACCCCAGCAATCAAAAGGCTCAATCACTAGAGAGTAATTCATAGGCATCTCATTCCTTCTACTAATATTACCAACTCTCTGACACTTATCACAGGATAAAACATAACTTCTAGCATCCTTAAAGAGAGTAGGCCAATAAAAACCTGATTGAAGAACCTTATGTGCGGTCCTCTCACCGGCATGATGTCCTCCATATGGACTGTCGTGACATTCTTTGAGAATGTCCTTCTGCTCGTGTTCCGGTATGAATCTTCTCACGATCCCATCTGGACCTTCTTTGAAAAGATGTGGATCATCCCAAAAGTAGTGCCTCAAATCATGACAGAACTTCTTCCTTTGCTGAAATGTTAAACCTGGAGGTAAAAAATTTGCAACGATAAAGTTAGCATAATCTGCAAACCAAGGATCGGAGAGAGATTGTACTTTTACAACAGCTAGTTGTTCGTCTGGAAAACTGTCGTTGACTGGAATGGGATCATGCGGTATATCTTCCATCCTTGAAAGATTATCCGCCACTGGATTGTCTGCTCCTTTCCTATCGACAATCTGCAAATCAAATTCTTGAAGAAGAAGTACCCATCGGATGAGCCTTGGTTTGGCATCCTTCTTCTCCATAAGATACTTAATGGCAGCATGGTCAGTATGAACAATAATCTTAGAATCAAGAATATACTGCCTAAACTTATCACAAGCAAACACTACTGCTAAGAATTCCTTCTCAGTAGTAGCATAATTCTTTTGAGCACTATCAAGGGTTTTGCTAGCATAATATATAACATTTAACTTCTTATCAACCCTCTGTCCTAAAACAGCTCCAACAGCAAAATCACTAGCATCACACATAATTTCAAAAGGTAAATTCCAATCAGGTGGTTGTACTATAGGATCAGTTAATAAAGCTTTCTTAAGAACTTTGAAGGCTTCCTTACAATCTTCATAAAAAACAAAAGGAACGTCCTTCTGGAGAAGATTAGTGAGGGGTCTCGAAGTCTTAGAAAAGTCTTTAATAAATCTTCTATAGAAACCAGCATGACCGAGAAAACTACGAATACCTTTGATGTCCCTTGGGCAGGGCATCCTTTTAATTGCTTCGATCTTGGCCCTGTCCACCTGAATTCCCCTCTCGGAAATCTTGTGGCCAAGAACAATTCCCTCGTTGACCATAAAGTGGCACTTCTCCCAGTTAAGAACCAGATTTGTCTCCTCACATCTCTGCAAAACTTTATTAAGGTTGTGGAGACAATGGTCAAAAGAGGTTCCATAGACGGAGAAATCGTCCATGAATACCTCCACAATTTCTTCACAAAAACCATGAAAGATAGCCGACGTACACCTTTGAAAAGTAGCAGGGGCATTGCATAAACCAAAAGGCATACGTCAGTAAGCATAAGTACCATAGGGACAAGTAAAAGTGGTCTTCTCTTGATCAGCAGTGTTAACATGAATTTGAGAGAAGCCAGAATAACCATCAAGATAACAAAAATGAGTATTTTTGGATAATCTTTCAAGCATTTGGTCGATGAACGGAAATGGGTAGGGGTCCTTACTGGTTGCCTTGTTCAGCTTCCTATAATCAATACACATTCTATATCCAATAATAATTCTCTAAGGTATTAGTTCATTCTTATCATTAGGAACCACAGTTGTTCCTCCTTTCTTTGGAACACAATCAACCGGGCTTACCCACTTACTATCAGCTATAGGGTAGATAATACCTGCGGCTAGAAGCTTGAGAATCTCAGTCCTTACAACATCCATCATTTTCGAATTCAACCGTCGTTGATGATCAACAACTGGTTTAGCATCAGGATCAAGGTTGATGGTATGTTGACAAATAGACGGACTAATCCCCTTAAGGTCATCAAGGGTATAGCCAATTGCACCTCGATGTTTGCGAAGTACTTCCAATAGTCGTTCTTCTTCATACCCTGAAAGGTTAGAATTGATAATAACAGGATATACTTTCTTTTCATCTAAATAAGCATATTTGAGCGAATCAGGAAGAGGTTTAAGATCAAACACTGGATCTTCTTTTGGTTTCGATAAAATTCCCAAAGGCTCAACTGGAAGGTTGTGCTTCAGGATAGCAGGTTGTCTTAAGAATATTTCGTCCAGCTCATTCCTCTCCTGCATATACAAATCATTCTCGTGGTCCTCCATATATTGCTGCAAAGGATCATTAGGAGGAATAGCAATAGAAGCAATATCTTCAGTAATCTTATCATTACTAGGCAAATCAGTACCACGAGGCTGCTTAGAGAACTTAGAAAAGTTAAATTCATATGGCTCACCATTGAATTCAACAGAAACTTTACCTTTCTTGCAATCTATTATAGCTCCACAAGTTCTGAGAAAAGGTCTACCAAAAATAATAGGAAAAAAATTATCCTTTACTGAACCAAGTAAGAAAAAGTCGGTAGGATATTTTACCTTTCCGCATAAGACTTCAACGTCTCTCACAATTCCGATAGGAGAGATAGTTGCTCTGTTTGCAAGATGAATAGTAACATAAACTTCTTCAAGTTCACAAGGTGAAATCTCACCTATGATTTCTTGATAAAGTGAATACGGGATAGCACTAGCACTCGATCCCAAATCGCATAGCCCATAATAATTGTGATCTCCTATTTTAACTGATACTACTGGAGTACCTGAAATTGGGCCTTTATTCTTGGCTGTGACAAGGTTAGTGGAAACAACACAAAAATTTATATTGGAATCTAAAGCATCATTAGTAATAAGATCCTTAACCAATGCAACTCGAGGATCGACCTTAATCTGTTCCTCAGTATCATCAATTCTTCTCTCACTCTTATTCATTATGCCTGTCACAAAAGAGTGCTCCCTTATTCTTACGGGAAAAGGGGGCTTTTCATATATAACTGCAGGCAAAATAGGGTCAGCAACATGAATATCAATAGGTAATTCTTTGAAAGGTTTATGATGCCGATCCTTCTTCTTCTTAGAAGAGTCAATATGAGAGGCAAAGTCCTTACAAAAATCAATCATCAGATGGGAATCAAGACCAATCATAGAGCAAAAGGTATTAAAATAATCAGTTTTCACATAGCTCTCTATATAATCATGCTTATAATTTATAGTGGATTCAATACCTTTATCTATTTCCCAATCTTCGGTATTCTTCTGGATCCTTTCAAGGAGATCCCATCTTTCTTGAACGATTTTCGTCTGAAATACCCCACTAGAGGAGGCATCCAACATCTCCTTATACTGACGAGAAAGTCTAGCATAAAAATGTGTAAGTATAGTTTTCTTGGGGAGCTCATGAATAGGATATTTGAGCATTAGGGATTTCAATCTCCCCCAAGCTTGAGCGATGCTTTCTCCGTCACGAGACCTAAAGTTATAGATATAATTCCTGTCTCGATGAATTTCATGAAGAGGATAAAACTTGGTATAAAAGAGAGACATAAGCTCTTGCCAATCAAGCAAATGAGAGTTATCGAGAGCTTATACCAATCTGAAGCTTTATCTATAAGCGATACGGAGAACAATTTATTCATGACAAACTCCATTGATACACCTGCAAGCTTAAATAGTGAACATAGTTGTGATAAATATAGCAAGTGTTCACTGGGATGTCTGTCTCCTGCATAACGATTAGCCAAAACACAATCGATAATACCAGCTGGTATTTTATAAGGCACAATTTCAGTAGGGGGAGGAACAACCACCACAGATGTGGGGTGTTTCCCCATAAGCAACGATCCAATATATAGGTTGTCCATACGGACAAAGAGCAGCAACAGCAAAATAAAGACAACAATATAAAAATTTCCTTACCAACTTCACTTACCAATAGCGCTATGCTCCCCGGCTACGGCTCCAGAAAATGTTACTAGATGACCCTCAACGTAAAGGGATCTATTGCAGCGTTTTCGATAAGTAAGAGTGTCGAACCCAACGAGGAGCGAAAGGTATTGATAGGTGATTTTGGACAAGGAATAAATGCAAGCACAGAAAGATAACTTTTAGGGGTTTTCGATATAAGAAACAATAAGATAAAAGCACGCAAAGTAAATAGCGCTGAGGAGCAGCAAGTGGCCCAATCCTTTTGATCAAAGGATAAGCATGGCAACTGAACTTATAAAGACTAAAGCGTTCTTGAGGACACATGGAGAGGTAGTCACGTGCTTTCGCCATACTCCGTATCGATAACAAGTGTTGTGCTGATAAGTGTTGAGTGGGTGGATCTATGCTAGCACACCTTCTAGACTAAGATAAGTGCACTCTTATGATTAAACATCTTGCAAGGATCTGCAAATACAAGATAGAAATTAAGGCAAAGCCTAACCACACCAATAAGATCAAGGATCCAATATTCCCTTGTGAAAAAGTGTGCAAACTGGGGTTCAGGTTTCTGTTACTCCGGCAACTGATGTCACGAGACTTTACTTCTCGCCCCTCGTTGGTTTACCCAAAGTGGAAGGTTGAGATGTAGATAGCGGCAATTTTCCTTAGCGAAGATGCTAAGGTTGAGTATCAAACCAGTTAGACTCCAACAAATACAAGTAGGTGGTGAAGTGAACAATGGCGCCGTTTACAACCTAGGTTGCTAACTTTACCTGGACCTGCACACACAACAGATAACTTTTCTTCCCAACGAGTACAGAGGAGTTGTCAATTCCTCCGGCCTTGTTGTTTACAAAGGATAAAACGCACGGGATAATAATGATAGTGATAGCAACAGAAAATTAAATACTGAAAGTAAATTGAAGGTGTAAACAATATTGGAAATATGGACCGGGGTCCTATGATGTTCACTAGTGATGTCTCTCTCCCAAAAGATGATAAAATAGCCATGCGAGGTAAACAAATTACAACTGGGCAATTTACAGGATTATGTGCGCAAACCAATGCTAATTATGCTATAAAGAAAGGAAGAGGCTCAAAATCTTGGGCGGTACGCCAAGACAAGTAGACTGAAATCCATCTGCATCTACCTACTAATCATCCACCTTGAGATATCTATCCAGAACATCTCGCTGGTATTAAGTTGCGAATCCCACCCAAAGTGTAAACTCAAAGCAACAGACAACTGCATTAAAGAACTTTGCGTAAAGTAAACAATCCTTGCACCCGCAAGTACAAGCACCGTTGTTTTCCCCCTTGTGGCAACAGCACATCCCCTAGACTCATGTTTCTGTCACTCAAGCTAGTCATCGGGGGGCATGTGTCGGGACCCGGGGTTAGCGTATGTAATTCCAGTCACGATGCAATCACATGGAGAGCCGAGAACCGTACCCACTTGTCTAAGCAGACAAGGCCAAGCATAGAACGTTCTCGGTAAGCATCGAACGTGAGGGGCATCCCATTCAGGCCGGATGATCAACTGAGATGGGTCCTCATCGTCCGCTCACAAGTCTAAATGCTTATGGGTGGTGAATCCCATACTCATAGCCAAGTCGCCTCAACCATGTTATCGATTGAACCCTAACTCTTACATAGACTTACTCCAGCCCGATCACTTAGTCGGGGTCTAGGGCGGGCTCGATCATACAACAAAGTGTGCACGTGACAGAGTCACGAGCAATCGCATCGCGATGCCCCAAGCTGCGCACATCTAAGGGCCACTTGGTGTATAAAAGACCGCCAGCCAGATCACAACTAAGGTTTCGAAAACCCATACTAAGACATGCATGTTATAAACATACACGCAGCACACATGCCTAGTATGAACAGCAGGTATCATCACATAACTCTACAAAGTACTTCTTTATAGATATACATATAGAGCATACAAAGATCACATGTCTGTGATCACATTACATCATACAACGGAAGCAAATTAGGTCTGAGTACAGACAAGATTAACAAATGGCTTAGAGAAGCCTTGTACAACAAACATGCCCTTCCACGAGGGACCGGACTGCTGTCTGGGACTATGCTAACTTAGTCAACGTCGAGCTTCAGATCGGTGACTCCATCGGGGTCCGGTTTCTCATCTAAAACATAGAATAAGCAAACGTGAGTACAAAGTCGTACTCAGCAAGACTTACATTAGAATTACACTACTCATGCTCAAGTATCAAGGTAAAGGAGGGTTCAATATGCAGAAGTGCCAGCTTTGACTTGGCTAATCCTGTACTACGAGTACCAGACTTGAGGTAAGAAGCGTACACGAGTCCACTACCAAGTCTCCAATCAATACACCACTATGGTTACTTCCTCGACTTCCCCACGAGGAGGCACGCCATATCACTCACGCTTATCTTGTGAGTTTTATAAGTATCCATTCAAGTTGTCTATGATCAAGTAAAGGTTTCCAAGTAGTCATAACCGTGGACACGGCTATTCGAATAGTTCATTAACCCTGCAGGGGTGTACATCTTCACACGCGTGTCATCACTTATCGTCTCGTTCTTGTCATCCTTCACGCGGATGTCGGACGTGGATGAAACCAAGGCACTACCCTCACATCACCTTCTCTAATCCAGGAGTCGACTACCTGAGTTTGTCACCGCTCGAGAGTCCGGCCGGTTCCACGAAACGGACTCAGATAATGTAAGGGACCGAGACGCCACCTTTGACAGATGGTTTCACTGCCTCACAGGTCCACCCACATATCTATACATAAATCAAATGGAAAGCCTGAATCTAGTGTGACTCCTGGACCGGATCGGGTACGTAAAGAGGCCAAACGGGGCTCCCATAAAACCCTACATGTGGTCATACTCTTTGTCTTGGATCACAAAATAGGAACTCGGGGCCTAGGGCAGTGTTCAACGAGACAACCCACTGTGTACTCCTACACAACCTCTCATTGTTCACCTTTGTTTAGGGTGGATTCACCAACACGTTATCATCGGTACCACTGTGTTCATTCCATCCCGACTCACAAACATAACACCCTCATTGTATCACTAAGCAGCAAAAGCAGTAACAGTTGCAGGGGCCACATGCTCATCATTCAACTCCTAAATCTGCTAGGATTGTGGTTTGCTTAATACGGTGACAAAATGATAGGTCATGCATCGGAATGGGTTCAACTATGCGAAAGAACGTGTCTCGGTGATCTCCTAAAGATGCATAAGCGAGACTGAGAGGGAAATAGGATTTTATAGACATGATCAATGGGGTTTGCTTGCCTTGCTGACGATACACGGGTCTTAACGGTGGTCTTCTTCTTCTGGGTGATCACCGTCTCGGAATGTCTGTCATCGGAGGCAATCATCAACAAAAGGGGGGGACAACTTCGAAAGTAAATGCATATACACATTATAAGGTTGTCCATGATGTGAATGGTACTGGTTTGTAGCATATTCAATTTAATTGAAGTATATTGCATTTGAAATGCAAATTCAAACTTCAAATTCAATTTCAAATTAAGTCATATACACATTTGCTTCTGTTCCCCCATTTTAAAATGGTCAAACATGAAATTTTTTTGCATATTCTTAATCCTTGCATTTTTCTGATAATTTTTCATATATTATTTATTAAATTTGGAGTTAGTATGAATTTTCTATGATTTTTGGAAGTTTATACAAATTTTTAGCCTTTTCTGTAATTGTTTTAAATACTTTTCTGTTTATTGCGTCAGCAGTGACGTGTGGATGATGTCACAGGGGGTTGACATCAGAGGCCCACCTGTAAGCCTCAGTGGGATTAATCCCTTCTCTGTTAATTAACAGAGGGGTTATTAGGGCTGGGGGCCCCACTGTCATTGACCCCAGGGGGGAATTAGCGCGTGATTAAGGGCCCTAATGGCCTGGCTTTCGGCGGCTCAACGCCGGTGTCACTGGACGCGGCGGCGCCTCGCCGGAGTGGCGATTCCGGCCACTGGAGAGCTCTCCGAGGCCACTAGAGGGACACCCGAGGTCGACTGCGTCACCTAGTGCCCACGGGGAGGCTCGGGGGTGGCCGTAGCCTCGCCGGCGTCAACATGGCGTGGCGGCCGTGGACTGACCTCGCCGGAACCCCGAACCCGGCCACGAGAGAGAGCAAGGGAGGGGGCGTTCGACGGTGTAGCTCACCCTGATGCAGACGCAGGTGTCGACGAAGGCGGAGGAGCTCCGTAGCTAGCGAATTCCGGCGATGGAGATCCCGGCGGCCGGCGAGAAATCGATGAAGTTGGCGTCGCTTGCTGGGCTTGCTCGGCTCGATTCGAAGAGGGCTTCGACGAAGACGACGTCGCTGCACGTAAAGGGCAAGGTGGCGAGGGCTGAGGAGCTCGTTGGCCACAGGTTCTCCACGGTGGTGCTCCGGCGTGCTCTCTGCGGCGGCCAAAAATGTGAGCTGAGGAGCGGGGAGAGGGACCTGGGAGAGAGGAAGGGGGTGCGGGGTGTGTGAGCAGCTCCGTGGCGTGCCCGGCTGTGAGGAGGAGGCCTAGAAGGCCCCTGGCCATCGAGGTGGCCGTCGGCGCCCCCCTGCCCTCCACCGAGCTGCTTCGGGGGGAGGGGAGGTAGACGACAAGTGCCCGGGTGGGCTGGGCCGATGCCAAAGGAGTTGAGCCGACGCCTGTGGGCGCCAGGTAAGCTCCCCCTTTTCTGTTTATTCTTTTCTTTTTATTTCTGCTGACATTTGTTCTGTTTTGATATAAAAATATCAAAACATTTTATAAAATCCCCAAATCTTTTATGTGGGCTTAGGTGTCAAGCCACTAGCCACTCACAAGTTTTGGTGACTTTTGAAAATCAAACAATTAGAATTTAAATTCCAATTGGAGTTTAATTTAATTTCCAAGGCCCATTTTGAATTTTAGAATATTCCATGAGTATGGGGATGAACCCAAACCACTTTTAAAATGATCAGCATCATTTATAGGAATTTTCCAACTATTCAAATGATTTTTGGAAAAAGATTTTTATCTGGCCATTTATTTAAATTCTCAGGGCTTTTCTTTTCCCCATTTTTGAATTTCATTTGAATTTTTGCATGATGCAAAGGCACAAACAAACCCTAGCACTTACCCTAGTTGGGGTTCTGACAACTCGCCCCCACTCAAAAGAATCTCGTCCCGAGATTCAGAAGTCGTCGGGAGGAAGATGGGGTACTCGCCACGGAGGCGGTCCTCTCTTTCCCATGTTGCTTCTTTCTCAGAGTGATGTGACCATTGTACTTTGAGGAACTTGATCTTCTGACGACGAGTGACACGCTCTGCTGAATCAAGAATACGAACAGGGTACTCTCGATAAGAAAGGTCATCTTGGAGATCAAGCGTTTCATGGTCGACTTCGCGGATGGGGTCCTTGAAGCACCACTTGAGTTGTGACACATGGAATACGTCATGTACTTGGGAAAGGTGAGGGGGTAGTTCAAGTTGGTAGGCAACTTCTCCACGTTTAGCTAGAATGCGGAAAGGTCCGATGTAACGTGGGGCCAACTTGCCTTTGATACCGAATCTTTGGGTTCCCTTCAGAGGAGTAACCCGAAGGTAAGCCTTCTCATCAAGATTGTAGCTCTCCTCTCTATGATGACGATCATAGTAGCTCTTTTGACGAGACTGAGCGGCTTTCAATCGATCACGAACAATGCGAACTTGCTCTTCTGCTTCCTTGATCATATCCGGTCCAAAGAGTTGTCTTTCACCGGTTTCTGACCAGTTTAGGGGTGTTCGACATCGTCGTCCATAGAGGAATTCAAAGGGAGCCATGTTCAGACTAGATTGATAGCTATTGTTATAAGCAAATTCGGCGAATGGAAGAGATTTCTCCCAATTCTTTCCGAAAGAGATAACACAAGCTCTGAGCATGTCTTCCAAGATTTGATTAACCCTTTCAACTTGACCGCTAGATTGAGGGTGGAAAGCTGTACTAAAGGAGAGATGAGTTCCCATAGCATTTTGAAAACTTTCCCAAAATCTAGAGGTGAAAAGGCTACCATGATCAGAATTGATCACCAAAGGAACACCGTGAAGAGACACGATTCTAGAGACGTACAATTCCGCCAACTGACTAGCAGTTATAGACTCGTGAATTGGAAGGAAGTGAGCAACTTTTGAAAGTCTATCAATGACCACGAAGATGGCATCATTTCCTTTCTGGGTTTTTGGAAAGCCGGTGATGAAGTCCATACCGACCTTGTCCCATTTCCACTCGGGAATAGACAATGGTTGAAGAGTGCCAGCAGGTCTTTGATGTTCTGCCTTAACGCGACGACAAACATCACATTCGGCAACAAATTGTGCAATGTCTCTCTTCATTCGGTTCCACCAAAATCTCTGGCGTAGATCTCGGTACATTTTTGTGCTACCGGGATGAATGGAGAGGGGAGTGTCATGAGCTTCCTTAAGGATCAGCTGCTTTAGGTCTCCATTTTCAGGAACTACTAAACGATTTTCAAAGAATATCGTTCCTTGATCATTTGCAGAGAAACATTTAGCAACTCCGCTAACAATGTTCTGCTTGATCTCTTGAATACTACTATCTTGTTTCTGGGCGGCTATGGTTTGATCCTCAAGGGTTGGTTTCGCCACCAAGTTGAAAAGAGATCCACGAGGAATAATCTCGAGGTTGAGCTTTCGAAATTCCTCATGAAGAAGTGGTTGATACTGTTGTAACATGAGGTTGTTACAATACGACTTACGACTTAGTGCATCAGCCATGACATTGGCTTTTCCTGGGGTATAAGAAATTCCTAAGTCATAATCTTTTATCAACTCTATCCAGCGTCTTTGCCTGAGGTTAAGATCTGGCTGGGTGAATATGTATTTGAGGCTTTGGTGGTCGGAATATATCTCACAACGATTACCAAGGAGGTAATGTCGCCAAGTCTTCAGGGCATGAACTACGGCAGCGAGTTCAAGATCATGGGCAGGATAGTTCTCTTCATGTGGCCGCAACTGGCGTGAAGCATAAGCTACCACATGTCTATCTTGCATAAGTATGCATCCTAACCCTTGCCGTGAAGCATCACAATAGATCTCGAAATCCCTTTTGGTGTCTGGAGGTGCAAGTACGGGTGCAGAAGTCAATCTTCTTTTTAGCTCTTGAAAGCTTTCCTCGCACTTGGGGGTCCATTGGAATTTCTTATCTTTCTTGAGGAGTTCAGTAAGAGGCTTTGCAACTTTAGAAAAGTTCTCGACGAAGCGACGGCAATAGCTGGCTAGGCCAAGAAAACTCCTAACTTGCTTAACCGATTCCGGTGGAGTCCAGTCAAGGACGACCTGAACTCTCTCGGGATTGACTGCAACACCTTTTGCAGAAATCACGTGGCCTAAGTAGGTCACTTCTGGTAGCCAAAATTCAGACTTGGAGAACTTAGCATAAAGGTGATGCTCTCTAAGTTTCATCAATATCAACCTAAGATGTTCTGCGTGCTCTTCTTCGTTCTTCGAGTAGATGAGAATGTCATCAAGATAAACCACAACAAATTTATCTAGGTACTCCATGAAGATCGAATTCATTAAGCGCGAGAATGTGGCGGGGGCATTGGTTAAACCGAAGGACATGACGGTATATTCGTAAAGACCATATCGAGTAGTGAAAGCCGTCTTGGGAATGTCCTCATTTCGGATTTTGATTTGATGATAGCCTAATCTCAAATCCATTTTGGAGAAGACAGAGGATCCAACAAGTTGATCATAAAGATCATTGATCCTGGGCAGTGGGTACTTGTTCTTTATCGTCGCTAGATTTAGTGGACGATAGTCTACGCACATCCTTTCTGTTCCATCTTTCTTCGTTACGAACAGAACGGGGCAACCCCATGGCGATGAGCTAGGGAGGATGAAGCCTTTTGCCAACGAAGCATCAAGTTGGGTTTTTAGCTCAGCTAACTCATGTGGGGCCATCCTATATGGGCGTCTGGAAATTGGGGTTGTGCCTGGTATAAGATCCACTATAAATTCTACACACCTGTCGGGTGGCATTCCCGACAGTTCTTCAGGAAAGACATCCGGGAAGTCACGAACCACCGGAATATCTTCAAGGTCTGGAAGTGGAAGCACATTCAAAGTATGCATCTGGGTTCTAGAGCTGGGTGATGTGTAGTCAATGATCTGGTCTGAAGAATGGGTGAGTTTAACTGACTTGGCCTTACATTCAAGGAAAGCATTCTGCCTTGATAACCAATCCATTCCTAGGATGACATCAATGTCTGAAGACTTGAGGGCTATAAGAGAAGCAAGGAATACAAAACCTTCAATTGCAATTTGATTGCCATGGCTTACTCTATTAGTTTGCCACTTTGAACCAGGAGTTTGAATGATCATTGGAGAAAACATTTCTTCAAAAGGAAACTCATGACGAAGTGCATAACTCTCCGACATGAATGAATGAGAAGCTCCTGGATCGAAAAGAACGGAGGCGGGGACATGATTGACTGGGAGTGTGCCAAGAATGACGTCAGAAGCATCAGTGGTGTCCTCAACTGAGATTTGGTTCACATAACCACTACTTGTGGCTGAAAGCTTTGCTGGGATGGCTTTGGTGGTGGATTTCTTTGGAGGCTTGGGTCGATAATGACGTGGTGCCATCAAGACCTGAGGGCATTGACGATAGTAATGGCCTGGAAGACCACACTTAAAGCATACCCTGTCTGAATTGCTAGGAGTGGGATTACTTGGTTGCACACCATCATTCCGGGATGGAATAATGTGTTGAGGTGGATGGCGTAAATTCGGTGGTGGTATCTGAAGAAGGTTTTGAGGTATGGCACGGTTTGGAATCCAAATTCTGCGTTTCTGAGGGGCTGAACTTGAAGAAGGGGCATGCTCAAGAGCATGCTTGCGGGACTCTTCGAACACTTCATTGCCATGCTCAGCTCTGAAGGATTTGTTGACTAAATCCTCAAAGGTGGCAAATTCGATGAGGTTGAGATCATGACGAAGGATGGGGCTAAGTCCCTTACGGAACCTTGCCTGCTTTCTGGCATCGGTGGTGATCTCATCTTGGGCATACCGAGCAAGACGGTTGAACTCTCTCACATACTCATGGATGGACATCTCTCCTTGAGTCAAATTGTAGAACTCTTCCTTCTTGCGCTCCATCAACTCATCCAGAAGGTGGTACCCTCGAAAGGCAACACAGAACTCCTGCCAAGTCACTACGTGACTATCTGGCTGCATAGCAACATAGTTCTCCCACCATTCAGCAGCAACACCTTCCAGAAAGTACGCCGCGAATATAACTCTATCATCGGGAGCAACATGTGCAGTGTCAAGCTTACGCTCGATGGAACGGAGCCAATCATCAGCTTCAAGGGGCTCAGAAGAACATCGGAATACCGGTGGCTTGAGGAGGATGAAGTCCTGAATGCTCACAACCACATTGCAATGACGCGAGGTATTCTGCTCGATGAGCTCCAGAAGGCGTGTTTGGTCACGTTGATTCTTCTCAGCTTCCATCATGATTTCCGCCGCAGAAGGCGGTGGTGGAGGTGCATCATCATTTCGATTCCGAACACGGTCTCGATTCTGACGAACAGCACTACGAGTTACACCTGACATCCTGTGTGATAAAAATCAACAATCAGAACAGGTTGTATGATGGAATCAAAGACAAGAGGACATAACTAGGAGGAAAAGATTGTAATGCAAAGGCAAAGATCCATAGAATCACGGGATAAATCGGGCAGCATAACGGCTACACCGGAATGGAAAATGAAACAACCTCGAAGAAGTTGGACAGAACTTCTTCAAGGAACTCAACAGAACGATGAGTCTGGACGACCACAATTGTCCTACGGCTACAAGGAGGCAAACAACGAGATGTTCTAGTCAGACATAGATGAGCCTAGTCCTATCATCCCGTAGAAAAGATAAGGGTGACTCAGAACTCAGATCGATGAGGATAAGGAGAAAAAGAAGCCTTACGTTGTTCCCTTATACCCAGAGTAACTATATAACTATAGAATGCTAGACTCAACTTCGACCAAGGGTTTGATAATCCTACAGACAGTCCTGCTCTGATACCAAGTCTGTCGGGACCCGGGGTTAGCGTATGTAATTCCAGTCACGATGCAATCACATGGAGAGCCGAGAACCGTACCCACTTGTCTAAGCAGACAAGGCCAAACACAGAACGTTCTCGGTAAGCATCGAACGTGAGGGGCATCCCATTCAAGCCGGATGATCAACTGAGATGGGTCCTCATCGTCCGCTCACAAGTCTAAATGCTTATGGGTGGTGAATCCCATACTCATAGACAAGTCGCCTCAACCATGTTATCGATTGAACCCTAACTCTTACATAGACTTACTCCAGCCCGATCACTTAGTCGGGGTCTAGGGAGGGCTCGATCATACAACAAAGTGTGCACGTGACAGAGTCACGAGCAATCGCATCGCGATGCCCCAAGCTGCGCACATCTAAGGGCCACTTGGTGTATAAAAGAACGCCAGCCAGATCACAACTAAGGTCTCGAAAACCCATACTAAGACATGCATGTTATAAACATACACGCAGCACACATGCCTAGTATGAACAACAGGTATCATCACATAACTCTACAAAGTACTTCTTTATAGATATACATATAGAGCATACAAAGATCACATGTCTGTGATCACATTACATCATACAACGGAAGCAAATTAGTTCTGAGTACAGACAAGATTAACAAATGGCTTAGAGAAGCCTTGTACAACAAACATGCCCTTCCACGAGGGACCAGACTGCTGTCTGGGACTATGCTAACTTAGTCAACGTCGAGCTTCAGATCGGTGACTCCATCGGGGTCCGGTTTCTCATCTAAAACATAGAATAAGCAAACGTGAGTACAAAGTCGTACTCAGCAAGACTTACATCATAATTACACTACTCATGCTCAAGTATCAAGGTAAAGGAGGGTTCAATATGCAGAAGTGCCAGCTTTGACTTGGCTAATCCTGTACTACGAGTACCAGACTTGAGGTAAGAAGCGTACACGAGTCCACTACCAAGTCTCCAATCAATACACCACTATGGTTACTTCCTCGACTTCCCCACGAGGAGGCACGCCATAGCACTCACGCTTATCTTGCGAGTTTTATAAGTATCCATTCAAGTTGTCTATGATCAAGTAAAGGTTTCCAAGTAGTCCATAACCGTGGACACGGCTATTCGAATAGTTCATTAACCCTGCAGGGGTGTACATCTTCACACGCGTGTCATCACTTATCGTCTCGTTCTTGTCATCCTTCAAGCGGATGTCGGATGTGGATGAAACCAAGGCACTACCCTCACATCACCTTCTCTAATCCAGGAGTCGACTACCTGAGTTTGTCACCGCTCGAGAGTCCGGCCGGTTCCACGAAACGGACTCAGATAATGTAAGGGACCGAGACACCACCTTTGACAGATGGTTTCACTGCCTCACAGGTCCACCCACATATCTATACATAAATCAAATGGAAATCCTGAATCTAGTGTGACTCCTGGACCGGATCGGGTACGTAAAGAGGCCAAACGGGGCTCCCATAAAACCCTACATGTGGTCATACTCTTTGTCTTGGATCACAAAACAGGAACTCGGGGCCTAGGGCAGTGTTCAACGAGACAACCCACTGTGTACTCCTACACAGCCTCTCATTGTTCACCTTTGTTTAGGGTGGATTCACCAACACGTTATCATCGGTACCACTGTGTTCATTCCATCCCGACTCACAAACATAACACCCTCATTGTATCACTAAGCAGCAAAAGCAGTAACAGTTGCAGGGGCCACATGCTCATCATTCAACTCCTAAATCTGCTAGGATTGTGGTTTGCTTAATACGGTGACAAAATGATAGGTCATGCATCAGAATGGGTTCAACTATGCGAAAGAACGTGTCTCGGTGATCTCCTAAACATGCATAAGCGAGAGTGAGAGGGAAATAGGATTTTATAGACATGATCAATGGGGTTTGCTTTCCTTGCTGACGATACACGGGTCTTAACGGTGGTCTTCTTCTTCTGGGTGATCACCGTCTCGGAATGTCTGTCATCGGAGGCAATCATCAACAAAGGGGGGGGGACAACTTCGAAAGTAAATGCACATACACATGATAAGGTTGTCCATGATGTGAATGGTACTGGTTTGTAGCATATTCAATTTAATTGAAGTATATTGCATTTGAAATGCAAATTCAAACTTCAAATTCAATTTCAAATTAAGTCATATACACATTTGCTTCTGTTCCCCCATTTTAAAATGGTCAAACATGAAAACAAATTGCATATTCTTAATCCTTGCATTTTTCTGATAATTTTTCATATATTATTTATTAAATTTGGAGTTAGTATGAATTTTCTATGATTTTTGGAAGTTTATACAAATTTTCAGCCTTTTCTGTAATTGTTTTAAATACTTTTCTATTTATTGCGTCAGCAGTGACGTGTGGATGATGTCACAGGGGGTTGACATCAGGGGCCCACCTGTAAGCCTCAGTGGGATTAATCCCTTCTCTGTTAATTAACAGAGGGGTTATTAGGGCTGCGGGGCCCACTGTCATTGACCCCAGGGGGGGATTAGCGCGTGATTAAGGGCCCTAATGGCCTGGTTGCCGGCGGCTCAACGCCGACGTCACTGGACGCGGCGGCGCCTCGCCGGAGTGGCGATTCCTGCCACTGGAGAGCTCTCCGAGGCCACTAGAGGGACGCCCGAGGTCGACTGCGTCACCTAGTGCCCACGGGGAGGCTCGGGGGTGGTCGTAGCCTCGCCGGCGTCAACATGGCGCGGCGGCCGTGGACTGACCTCGCCGGAACCCCGAACCCGGCCACGAGAGAGAGCAAGGGAGGGGGCGTTCGACGGTGTAGCTCACCCTGATGCAGACGCAGGTGTCGACGAAGGCGGAGGAGCTCCGTAGCTAGCGAATTCCGGCGATGGAGATCTCGGCGGCCGGCGGGAAATCGATGAAGTTGGCGTCGCTTGCTGGGCTTGCTCGGCTCGATTCGAAGAGGGCTTCGACGAAGACGACGTCGCTGCACGTAAAGGGCAAGGTGGCGAGGGCTGAGGAGCTCGTTCGCCACGGGTTCTCCACGGTGGTGCTCCGGCGTGCTCTCTGCGGCGGCCAAAAATGCGAGCTGAGGAGCGGGGAGAGGGACCTGGGAGAGAGGAAGGGGGTGCGGGGTGTGTGAGCAGCTCCGTGGCGTGCCCGGCTGCGAGGAGGAGGCCTAGAAGGCCCCTGGCCATCGAGGTGGCCGTCGGCGCCCCCCTGCCCTCCACCGAGCTGCTTCGGGGGGAGGGGAGGTAGACGACAAGTGCCCGGGTGGGCTGGGCCGAGGCCAAAGGAGTTGGGCCGACGCCTGTGGGCGCCAGGTAAGCTCCCCCTTTTCTGTTTATTCTTTTCTTTTTATTTCTTCTGACATTTGTTCTATTTTGATATAAAAATAACAAAACATTTTATAAAATCCCCAAATCTTTTATCTGGGCTTAGGTGTCAAGCCACTAGCCACTCACAAGTTTTGGTGACTTTTGAAAATCAAACAATTAGAATTTAAATTCCAATTGGAGTTTAATTTAATTTCCAAGGCCCATTTTGAATTTTAGAATATTCCATGAGTATGGGGATGAACCCAAACCACTTTTAAAATGATCAGCATCATTTATAGGAATTTTCCAACTATTCAAATGATTTTTGGAAAAAGATTTTTATCTGGCCATTTATTTAAATTCTCAGGGCTTTTCTTTTCCCCATATTTTAATTTCATTTGAATTTTTGCATGATGCAAAGGCACAAACAAACCCTAGCACTTACCCTAGTTGGGGTTCTGACAGCATGAGGTTGCTATTTTCTTCTAGTAGTAACTTGCAATAGTTTTGAGGTATTCATGTGAGTAATGTTTGAACTTTTGGTGTCAAGAGCTCTAGCCTATTAGTGATAGGTGTCGTATTTTGGGCAATCCGTGTTTATTTTTAAAAACCTACAAAACTAGTTGAGAACTCTAGCTACTAGATGGATCACTAATCTTTGGAGGGATCGGATATTAGAGTACACTCACGTACCATGAGTCGAGGATGCGCAAGGATAACCAAACCCCCATACACTCCTCCTCGGGGTACTTGTCTCTTTGTGAACCTCCTTATTAGATTGAGAGTTACCGATAATAAGTGCATGAGTTCTTCGGACTAATGTAAGTATTGAAAGTTGACACTTCCACCTTCCCATATTTTGCTAGCCTCTCCCGTGCCGTGCATTGTCTTCTTCTCATTCCGAGAGTTGGTGTCCACCTTCGCCGGTACATCCAAACCCTTGGCATGATACACTCTGTCATCATAAGCCTCCTTATATCTTTCCTCAAAACAGCCACCATACCTACCTATCAAGGCATTTCCATAGCCTTTCCGAGATATATTGCCATGCAACATCCACCTCTTCATGACTTGATCTTCATGTCATACATGTTCCTGCTACACTGGCAGCGACATACATTGCATACATCATGTTAGTTATACCTTCTTTATGATTTTGAGTACCTTGTAAAGTGTGAAAGATCTCCTTTACCTTCTTGTAAAATAGAGTGTTGCCCTTAAGTGAGGAAAACATCCCAAAGTGGACACAATAAAAGATCCCAAAGAGGACAAATGAGAGTTAAATAGAAAGAGCCATTGAGGCCACAAAAAAATAGAAAAAAGAGAAAAAAGAAATAAAAAGAGAGAAAGGGGCAACACTACTATCCTTTTGAGAGATCCACACTAGTACTCCCTTTATATCCTTGTACTCCATAGAGATGATCATTATGCATATAGCTATGTGGGGACCTTCACACTATAGAACTTGGCTTGCATATTCCAAGGATGAGCCTCCTCAAACGAGCTCTAGATCTTCATGAGCGAGCAAGTTAGATGCACCCCCACTAGTTCCATTGGAGAGCTTCTTAGCTCGTATGTGCATCCGTTGCATGGCAATCCCTACTCCTCACATCATATCTATCATTTGGCATCCCTTGCCTATGATTGTCCTCATTGATGTGAGCCTTTCTCATCCTTTTTGTCTTCCTCCTCCGTACTTCTCTCTTTGCCATCCTAAGTGTCAACTCTCGTGCTTACGCTCATCCATTGCATGAGTGCTCAAAATATCGAAAAGGATTGGATCAAATTGACTTGTACCTGGCTAGTGGTCTGGGGATGAGTCAAGATAAGATTCCAAATAGGACCAAGTGTGAAACTTTAGTAGATTGAGTTCTCAACACAAAAATACGTTTTTCTCGTATTCCCTATCCCCCTTCTTGCACGCAAACACCATTTGGAGACATTCGAGTCACGGACAGCGAGAGCTCTTGCACCTAATGTTCTTTTGTTACTTGTTTCAATGCTAATATAGACTCTTGCATGTTATGACTTGAATTGAATCTCTAACCTTGATTGCTTTACTTTTCAAAGTTCTTTTATGGTTGCTAGCATGTCACCACAGAAATTATGTTGTTATCATTTACCTACTCGAGGATGAGCAGGAATTAAGCTTGGGGATGTTGATACGTCCAAAACGTATCTATAATTTCTGCTTGCTCCATGCATGTTTTGTGTGATATTGCTATGATCTAGATACACTTTCATACACTTTTGATCATATTTGGACTAACCTATTAACTCAGTGCACCCCAATGCCAGTTCCTGTTTTTTGTTGTTTTCTATTTCAGTTTTCCCCCATATAAAAAGTGCCAGAAAAATTCCGGGAAAATACAGGAAAAATTAGCGTACAGGAAGCTTCGCGAAGAGCCCGAGTGGGGCCAGAGGGGAGCCAAGGGGGCCCAGGCGGCCACCCGGCGCGGCCCCACCCCTGGCCGCGCCAGGGGGGCGCCTGGGGCCCCTGGTCCACCTCTGGCTGCCCCCCTTCGCCTATTTATTCTCCGTCACGGGGAAACTCCGGGGACAGAACCCTTTTTCGTGATCTCTCCTCTGTTCCGCCGCCGCCGCGCTTCCGAGATCGGGAGCACCATAATACCTCTTCCCGGCACCCTGCCAGAGGGAGGGCCGACCTCCGTGAGTCTCCTCTCCACCATGGATGCTCCCCGGATGTCTCGTGAGTAGTTTTCCTTGGACCATGGGTCCGTGATCAGTAGCTATGTGATGTTCTCCTCCCCTCTTTGTTCTTCAGGGTTTAGACCTCGTGAGCTGCCCAACATGATCGATGCACTTTTGTAATCTTTCTGCTATTGCTATGCTGAGTTTGATGGGATCTGATGGATTATGAGATTATGTTCAGATTGTGATAGAGTAATATATTTGGTTTTTATCTCTTATCTTTTTGTTCCTAAGTAATTCTTGCATGTTCTCCGTTGCTGTTTATTGCTTTGGCCAAGTAGTAGGTAGTGACTTCAAGAGGGAACGTTATGCTCGATTGTGGGTTCATGCCCCCCGATGACACGCTTGAGTGACAGAAACATGAGTCTAGGGGATGTGCTGTTGCCACAAGGGGGAAAGAAGCGGTGCTTGTAACCGCGGTTGCAAGGATTGTTTACTTTACGCAAAGTGCTTTTTAATGCAGTTGTCTGTTGCTTTGGGTTTCACTTTGGGTGGGGCTCGCAACTTAATACCAGCGAGATGTTCTGGATAGATATCTCAAGGTGGATGATTAGTAGTAGATGCAGTTGGATTACGGTCTACTTACTTTGGCGTCCTGCCCGTGCTTTTGAGGCTCTTCCTTTCTTTTGTAGCATAGTTAGCATTGCGGTGCGTTCATAATCCTGTCAATTGCCCTTCTGTAATTTGTTTACCTCGCATAGCAGTTTTATCGTCTTTTGGGAGAGAGACATCACTAGTGAACATCACGTATCCCGGTCCATATCCTTATTACTGTTTCCACGCCATCTTTACTTTTCTGCTTTTACTTTCAATTGCTATCATTATCCCTTGTGTTTTACCCTTTGTGAACAACAAGACCGGAGAGCTTGACAACCTCTCTGAACTTCGTTGGGAACAAATTTATCTGTGTCTGTGTGCAGGTCCACGTCAGTTGCGCCGCTGACACCTACTTATCATATCCGGAGTCCTACGGGAGACAAACCTTGGTATCTTCACCGAGGGAAACTTGCTGCTGCGCTACATCTCAAACCTTCCACTTGGGGTAACCAACGAGGGGCGAGAAGCCATCCGGATGCTCCCCGGATGTCTCGTGAGTAGTTTTCCTTGGACCATGGGTCCGTGATCAGTAGCTATGTGATGTTCTCCTCCCCTCTTTGATCTTCATGGTTTAGACCTCGTGAGCTGCCCTACATGATCGAGGCACTTTTGTAATATTTCTGCTTTTGCTATGCTGAGTTTGATGGGATCTGATGGATTATGAGATTATTTTCAGATTGTGATAGAGTAATATATTTTGTTTTTATCTCTTATATTTTTGTTCCTAAGTAATTCTTGCATGTTCTTCGTTGTTGTTTATTGCTTTGGCCAAGTAGTAGGTAGTGACTCCAAGAGGGAACGTTATGCTCGATTATGGGTTCATGCCCCCCGATGACACGCTTGAGTGACAGAAACATGAGTCTAGGGGATGTGTTGTTGCCACAAGGGGGAAAACAACGGTGCTTGTAACCGCGGTTGCAAGGATTGTTTACTTTACGCAAACTGTTGTTTAATGCAGTTGTCTGTTGCTTTGGGTTTACACTTTGGGTGGGGCTCGCAACTGAATACCAGCGAGATGTTCTGGATAGATATCTCAAGGTGGATGATTAGTAGTAGATGTTGTTGGATTTCGGTCTACTTATTTTGGCGTACTGCCCGTGCTTTTGAGCCTCTTCCTTTCTTTTGTAGCATAGTTAGCATTGCGGTGCGTTCATAATCCTGTCAATTGCCCTTATGTAATTTGTTTACCTCGCATAACAGTTTTATCGTCTTTTGGGAGAGAGACATCACTAGTGAACATCACGTATCCCGGTCCAAATCCTTATTACTGTTTCCACGCTATCTTTACTTTTCTTCTTTTACTTTCAATTGCTATCATTATCCCTTGTGTTTTACCCTTTGTGAACAACAAGACCGGAGAGATTGACAACCTCTCTGAACTTCGTTGGGAACAAAGTTATCTGTGTCTGTGTGCAGGTCCACGTCAGTTGCGCTGCTGACACCTACTTATCATATCCGGAGTCCTACGGGAGACAAACCTTGGTATCTTCACCGAGGGAAACTTGTTGCTGCGCTACATCTCAAACCTTCCATTGGGGGTAACCAACGAGGGGCGAGAAGCCATCAGAGTCACTACCTACTACTTGGCCAAAGCAATAAACAGCAACAGAGAACATGCAAGAATTACTCAAGAACATAAATATAAAAGAGGAGAATCAAATATATTACTCAAACACAATCTGAACATAATCTCATAATCCATCGGATCCCAGCAAACTCAGCATAGCAACAGCAGAAATATTACATATGTGCCTCGATCATGTAAGACAGCTCACGAGGTCTAATCAATGCAGAACAAAGATGGGAGGAGAACATCACATAGCTACTGATCATAGACCCATGGTCCAAGGTGGACTACTCACGGTTCATCCGGGAAGTATCTATGGTGGTGGAGAAGCTCCCGGAGGTGGTTCCTCCCTCCGACAGGGTGCCGGGAAGAGGTCTTCTGGTGCTCCCGATCTTGGAAGCGCGGCGGCGGAACAGAGGAGAGATCGCGAAAAAGGGTTCCCGTCTCGGGGGTTTTGCATCACGGGGAATAAATAGGCGAAGGGGGCAGCCAGGGGGCCACCAAGGGTCCAGGCGGCCCCCTGGCGTGGCCCCACCCTGGGGCGCGCCGGGAGGGCGCCTGGGGCCCTGGTGGGTCCCCTCTTGCCCCCCTCGGTGATTCCGGAAGCTTCCTGTATGCTGATTTTTTTTATTGGATTTTTCCCGAATTTTTAGAGCACTTTTAATATGGGGGAAACCTGAAATAGAAAAACAGCAGAAAATAGGAACTGGCACTGGGGTGCACTGAGTTAATAGGTTAGTCCAAATATGATAAAAAATGTATGGAAGTTCATCAATATCATAGCAATATCATAGCAATATCACACAAAAGAGGCATGGAGCAAGCAGAAATTATAGATACGTTTTGGACGTATCAACATCCCCAAGATTAATTCCTGCTCGTCCTCGAGTAGGTAAATGATAAAAACATAATTTCTGTGGTGACATGCTAACAACCATATAAGAACTTTTAAGTAAAGCAATCAAGGCTAGTAATTCAATTCAAGTCATAACAGGCAAGAGTCTACATTTAGCATTGAAATAAGCAGCATAAGAACATAAAGGTGCAAGAGCTCTCGCTGTCCGTGACTCGAATGTCTCCAAATGGTGTTTACGTGCAAGAAAGGGGATAGAGATATACGAGAAAAAGTATTTTTATGTTGAGAACTTAATCTACTAAAGTTTCACACTTGGTCTTCTTTGGAATCTTATCTTGACTCATCCCCAGACCACTAGCCAGGTACAAGTCAAAATGATCCACTCCTTTTCGACATTTTGAGCACTCATGCAATGGATGAGCGCAAGCAATAAAGTTGACACTTAGGATGGCAAAGAGAGAATACGGTGGAGGAGGAAGACTAAAAGGTGTGAAAGGCTCACATCAATGAGGACAATCATAGGCGAGAGAAAGCCAAATGATAGATATGATGTGAGGAGTAGGGATTGCCATGCAACGGATGCACATATGAGCTAAGGTAATCTCTCCAATGGAACTAGTGGGGGTGCATCCAACTTGCTTGCTCAAGAAGACCTAGAGCTCTTTTGAGGAGGCTCATCATTGGAATATACAAGCCAGGTTCTATAGTGTGAAGGTCCCCACATAGCTATATGCATAAATTATAATCTCTATGGAGTACAAGATATAAGAGGGAGTACGAGTGTGGATCTCTCAAAAGGAATAGTAGTGTGCCCCCTTCTCTCTTTTTATTTCTTTTTCTCTTTTTTCTCTTTTTTGTGTTTTTTGGTGGCCTCAATGGCTCTTTCTATTTCTCTCATTTTTCCACTTTGGGATCTTTTAATTTTCCTCTTTGGGATCTTTTCCTCACTTTAGGGGCAACACTATATATATTACAAGAGGTATAGAAGATTTTTACACTTTACAAAGTACTCAAATCATAAAGAAGATGTAACTATCATGATGTATGCAAATGTATGCCTCTGCCAGTGTAGCAGGATATGCAATGATACTAGCGCGTCATGTAGCAATGATTAGGGCAAGGCCCAACTAGCATGCGGCTCATCAATCAAGCAAGTAACATGTATGGAATGAAGATCAAGTCATGAGAAGATGGATGTTGCATGGCAATATATCTCGGAAAGGCCATGGAAATGCCTTGGTAGGTAGGTATGGTGGTTGTTTTGAGGAAGGATATAAGGAGGTTTATGATGACAGAGCATATCGTGCCAAGGGTTTGGATGTACCGACGAAGGTGGACGCTAACTCTCGGAGTGAGAAGAAAGCAATGCATGGCACAGGAGAAGCTAGCAAAATATGGGAAGGTGGAAGTGTCAACTTTCGAATACTCACATTAGTCCGAAGAACTCATGCACTTATTATCGGTAACTCTCAATCTAATAAGGAGGTTCACAAAGAGACAAGTACCCCGAGGAGGAGTGTATGGGGGTTTGGTTATCCTTGCACATCCTTGACTCATGGTACGTGAGTGTACTCTAATTTTCGACCCCTCAAAAGAGTAGTGATCCATCTAGTAGCTAAAGTTCTCAACTAATTTTGTAAATTTTGAAAATAAACATAGATTGCCCAAAATACGACATCTATCACTAATAGGCTAAAGCTCTTGACACCAAAAGTCCAAACATTACTCAAAACAATACCTCAAAACTATTGCAAGTTACTAGTACAACTGAATAGCATCCCCAATTGCCTTACCTACTTCAAGTCAAGACACAAAACTCAGTGCAACAGGCAAACTCTCTAAACAAGATAAACATGAAAAATCAAGAGAGTTCCAGCAACAAATTAAGCAAAAGCTCTTTGAAAAGATAATCATGAAAACTAAGAGCTAAACATGGTAGTAGCTATGTAAAAGATAAAGAACACACACAACAAAGGTAAGCATGAAAAGTCCTATGTTGTGTTCTAGATTTTGAAAGTGGAGCGTGTTTCTCTCCCACACAAAGAAAGATGGGTTCTAACTTGTTATGAACAGCAAGCAAAGCTAAAGAAAACTAAAAATAAAACCTAAGAGCGAGACGCTCCAAGCATAGCACATAACGCATGAAGTGATAAAAATATAGTGAAACGAGAGACGAACTGATAATTGTTGATGGAGAAGGGGATGCACGGGGGCATCCGCAAGATTAGACGCTTGAGTCTCCTTGAATATTTCTTGGGGATGCATGGGGGCATCCCCAAGCTTGAGCGCTTGACACTCCTGAATCTTCTTTCATCATCTTCCCTCACACACTTGAAAACTCCCTTCATACATAACTCATCATAATTTGATTAGCGAGGTTAGTACCCATAATAAAATAATTTTTTCTCTACTGTAAATAAAGATATTCTTGAATATCTACTGTTTCTCAAGATTTCCAAAAAAATTTGGAAAGAAAAAGCAAGCTTAAGGTTTGCAAAATGAAGAAAAGGCAAAACAGGACAGAATTTGTGAAAAACAGACCAGCAGGTAGTAAAGAATTTTTTAGGGATACTTATGCAACTCAAATAAAAAAACTCAGAACATACGAAAGTTTCGTAATTGTATAGAGCACGCTGTGTAAAAATTTAAGCTAAAAAGATGAACTGGGATTTCTTCATGATTTTTCTAGTCACGAGGACAGAATCTGTTTTCTGGACAGCATGTCACAACTTTCACTTCCCTTGTCATATGAGGCTATAAAAGGCACAAAGCTTGACAAGTAAATATACAATGATGTTTCTACAGTAGTAAAAATCATCAAGACCACTAAAAACAGAAGAAAAAAACAAAAAGTAAATCCTAAATTCGTTGTGGGCTGCCTCCTGAAAGCGCTTCTTTAAAGCCATTAGCTAGGCTTAAAGATTATAGAAGATGCTCTCACAAGAATAAGATTTTTGAAGCAAAAGAGAGCATCAAGAAGCAAATATGAAACACATTTAAGCCTAACCCACTTCCTATGCAAAGGCATCTTGTAAGAAAATAAATCAAAGAAGCACAAAGTGACATGCATAGGAAGGTCGAAAAAGAACAACTTCAAAACTTTCAACATGAAGAGAGGTGTTTTAGTAATATGGAAGTTTCTACAACCAAACTTCCCTCTCTCGAAATAATTTTCAGTAGTATCATGAACAACATCAAGAATATAACTATCACATAAATCATGTTGTTCATGACCTACAAGCACACGTGTATAGTTTTCAACACGGTCTTTAAGATTATAAGATAAATGCAACCCATCACATTGAGCCTCGATAAGGGAAAATTCTCAGGAGTTGGAGGTTTCAAAAGGATAATATGGCAATCAAGTGTGGGTGCAATAGCAACAATTTCATGCTTAACATAAGTAACTATAGCAATTTCATCTTTGTAAGCGTCATCAATAGTGGCATCATGGCCATCAACAAAGCAAGTATCAAAATCATCAGAAAGGGATGTATCAAGTGAGTCCTCGGAATCATGGGATTCCTCATCAAAGCAATCATTAGCCTCTTCTAGGGCAGAAAACATTTTATTTTTAAAATCCTCAATATAAGAATTGGAAGTATAATTCTCGAAGCAATAAGCAAGAACTGCAAAGTTTTCAGATTTGTAAATAGTATCGTGATACTTTTCAATCAAAGAAGCAATCTCATAAGCACCTTTAAAAGCAACAAACTCTTCAATCTTTTCAACATCAAAGTAATCATAAACACCTTTGGCATAAGAAGATAGGATCTCATTTTCATTAAACTCACATTGGAAAGGAAGGTGTTTATGCTCTATATTAGAGCAACAAGTAAAATCATAAATGTGGCATAAACACTCAGCATAGCAATAAGAAGTTTGTATTTGGTCCCATAAGTGTTTCCCTTTCTGAGATAGTCGGTGCCGCGTATAATGAGCATGCTCATCCAATGATTTTCCCTCAACCAACTCGGTTGGGTTTTTAGCACGAGCACAAATTGATCGAAGACGATCCAAGTGAAACATGTCCATCCTTCCATATTTGGGTGGTTCCACACCCATGGTGAAGATAGCATCAGTAGGCAGAGAAAGACAAAGAAGAAAGGTAGCAACTATTTTTTTCGTGTTTCATAAAAGACACAAAAGCAAAAAGTGAAAGGTAAACTAACAAGACTAAAAGGCAAAGATAAAAGATAGTGTGCAACTCCCCTATCTTGAAGAGCGGAGTCCCCGGCAACGGCGCCAGAAATTGCTTTGATGTCACGAGACTTTACTTCTCGCCCCTCGTTGGTTTACCCAAAGTGGAAGGTCGAGATGTAGATAGCGGAAATTTCCCTTAGCGAAGATGCTAAGGTTGAGTATCGAACCAGTAGGACTCCAACAGATACAAGTAGGTGGTGAAGTGAACAATGGTGCCGTTTACAACCTAGGTTGCTAACTTTACCTGGACCTGCACACACAACAGATAACTTTGCTTCCCAACGAGTACAGAGGAGTTGTCAATTCCTCCGGCCTTGTTGTTTACAAAGTATAAAACGCACGGGATAATAATGATAGTGATAGCAACGGAAAAGTAAATACTGAAAGTAAATTGAAGGTGTAAACAATATTGGAAATATGGACCGGGGTCCTATGATGTTCACTACTGATGTCTCTCTCCCAAAAGACGATAAAATAGCCATGCGAGGTAAACAAATTACAGCTGGGCAATTGACAAGATTATGTGCGCAAACCAATCCTAATTATGCTATAAAGAAGGGAAGAGGCTCAAAATCTTGGGCGGTACGCCAAGACAAGTAGACCGAAGTCCATCCGCATCTACCTACTAATCATCCACCTTGAGATATCTATCCAGAACATCTCGCTGTTATTAAGTTGTGAATCCCACCCAAAGTGTAAACTCAAAGCAATAGACAACTGCATTAAAGAACTTTTCGTAAAGTAAACAATCCTTGCACCCGCAAGTACAAGCACTGTTGTTTTACCCCTTGTGGCAACAACACATCCCCTAGACTCATGTTTCTGTCACTCAAGCTAGTCATCGGGGGGCATGAACCCACAATCATGCATAACGCTCCCTCTTGGAGTCACTACCTACTACTTAGCCAAAGCAATAAACAGCAACGGAGAACATGCAAGAATTACTCAAGAACATAAATATAAAAGAGGAGAATCAAATATATTATTCAAACACAATCTGAACATAATCTCATAATCCATCGGATCCCAGCAAACTCAGCATAGCAACAGCAGAAATATTACATATGTGCCTCGATCATGTAGGGCAACTCACGAGGTCTAATCCATGAAGAACAAAGAGGGGAGGAGAACATCACATAGCTACTAATCATAGGCCCATGGTCCAAGGTGGACTACTCACGGTTCATCCGGGAAGCATCCATGGTGGTGGAGAAGCTCCCGGAGGTGGTTCCTCCCTCCGGCAGGGTGCCGGGAAGAAGTCTTTTGGTGCTCCCGATCTTGGAAGCGCGGCGGCGAAGGAACAGAGGAGAGATCGCGAAAAAGGGTTCCCGTCTCGGGGGTTTTGCGGCACGGGGAATAAATAGGCGAAGAGGGCAGCCAGGGGGGCCACCAGGGCTCCAGGTGCCCCCCTGGCGCGGCCCCACCCTGGGGCGCGCCGGGAGGGCGCCTGGGGCCCTGGTGGGTCCCCTCTGGCCCCCTCGGTAATTCCGGAAGCTTCCTGTACGCTGATTTTTTATTGGATTTTCCCGAATTTTTGGAGCACTTTTAATATGGGGGAAACCTTAAATAGAAAAACAACAGAAAAAAGGAACTGGCACTGGGGTGCACTGAGTTAATAGGTTAGTCCAAATATGATCTAAAGTGTATGGAAGTTCATCAATATCATAGCAATATCACACAAAAGAGGCATGGAGCAAGCAGAAATTATAGATACATTTTGGACGTATCAGCAACCCACCATAAGCATTCTTTATACACAATGTATCCCCCTAGGTCCTTAATAAGGCGAAGTGTTGAGTGTTCGACTCACACAACACCACTAGGAAAATAACAACACAACTTAAATATCAAACAACACAAATTACTTCAACATCATATGACTACTAACAACTAGACTTCTCCCATGTCCTCAAGAACTAAAGTAACTACTCACAAGACATAAAAGAGATCATGATCAGAGGTGATAAATATATGATAAACAATCTGGACATAATGATATTTCTCCAACAAAACTCAATAGCATTCACCACAAGTAGTAATCAACACCGATAGAGTAGAGAGGATAGATAGTACGGATTACAACACAAGACAAACTTGTGAGGTGAGATTGGATGGTGATGGAGATGGTGTTGATGTTGGGGATGATGTTGATGATGATCTCGATGATGCCCGTGACAATGGTGATGATGATAGCGATGAGCTCCCCTTCCGGGAGGTGATCTCCTCGGCGGAATCTGCCCGCCGGAGAGCCCTTTTCTTCTCTGTAGGTTTCCGCCACGGAGAGAAATTTGGATTTTTGCCACTTTATTCATGTGGCTTCGCAGATTTGCCACTCTGAAGAATGAGTTCGCAATATTGCCATTTAAATCGCTGCATCTTTGATTAGTATGCCACTAGCTCAGTTTTAGTTATTTTTCACATTAATAGGTTAGTGAAAAGACCAGCTTACCCCTCTGTGTATCTACAGGTACGTACGTAGACTTGATGTATCCATCTGTACATACGTATCCGACACCGAATCAGCACTTGATCAACGAAGCACTGATTGTCTGCCGATAATATCGTGTGAGCCAAACCACAGGTTGTCTGGACTCGGGCTTCGGCGGTTCTTCTGGGCGTCCTGCGCCGTTGATCGCCTGCCGCCAGTTGGACGTCTTACGCCACCGATCGTCAAGACCCGACGTGCCGTCGGCTGGACGTCGTGTGCTGTCGGCATCGTTTGCTATTGAAGCAGCGACATGGAACCTGAATTTTTGAGTAATTGATCTACCAGTATGAGTTCAGGAAAAAATGCCAGGCTTGTAACATATATGACAGAAAAGATTATTCCAATTAACATAATTTCATTCCTTCATACAAAAATTTCTGCAAGTTTCCACTGATGCATCGGTCTTGCTTTCATCTTACCAACAAAGCATGGCCACATCTTGAATTTATAGAATAAAAATTGCTGAAGAACACCTCTGAATAATTACTCACTGTAAATTTATCTACTGCACAACTGCACTTTTCTTTTACCTTCAGGGATGTCTTGTTCGGCCAGTCCACGACGAGAGCGGGTGGCACGGTTGTCGACCAGCGAGCGCGCAGTGGCGCAAGATGCGACGGAGAGCGGGCGGAGACGGCGAGTGGTGAACGCCGCCGGCGAACTCGAGTGGGGGGGGGATGATACGTCCAAAACATATCTATAATTTATGCTTGCTCCATGCATGTTTTGTGTGATATTACTATGATCTAGATACACTTTCATACATTTTTTATCATATCTGGACTAACCTATTAACTCAGTGCACCCCAGTGCCAGTTCCTGTTTTCTGCTGTTTTTCTATTTCAGTTTCCCCCCATATAAAAAGTGCCAGAAAAATTCGGGAAAATTCAAATAAAAAATCAGCGTGACGGAAGCTTCGAGAAGAGCCCGGGAGGGGCCAGAGGGGAGCCAGGGGGCCCCAGGCGGCCACCCGGCGCGGCCCCACCCCTGGCTTGTAACAGTTGATTGAAAACCTCCACCATCGACCTTATCCTTGGCATGGATTGGCTGAAAACCCACGATGCCGCACTTTATTGTGGCACCAAGGTCATCCAACTTTTTCATCCTTCTGGCGCGATTTTGAGTCACACTGCCGTTGTGTCGATGAATGCCGAAGCTCGTATATATGCTCTGAATGCCTTGAATGTCGCACCTCTCGAAGGGATTGAGAAAGTCCCAATCGTTTGTGATTTTACCGACGTATTCCCAGAAGAACTGCCGGGGATACCCCCGATTAGGGAAGTTGAATTCGTCATCGACTTGAAGCCTGGCACCGTCCCTATTGCCAAGCGCCCATATAAGATGCCACCTCACCACCTCCTTGAATTGAAGAAGGAGATCGACACGGCCCTCGAGAAAGGCTTCATCCGTCCTAGTTCCTCTGCTTGGGGAGCACCTTCGCTCTTTGTCAAGAAGAGTGATGGCACAAACCGTTTGGTCCAAGATTACCGACCTATCAACCAAGCCACGATACAGAACAAGTACCCCCTCCCTCGGATCAATGATCTTTATGATCAACTTGCTGGATCCACGGTGTTTTCAAAACTCGACTTAAGGTTGGGTTACCATCAGATCCGGGTCCGTGATGAGGACATCCCGAAGACTGCATTCATTACTCGCTATGGTTCATACGAGTACACTGTCATGTCCTTTGGCTTGACGAATGCCCCAGCCACCTTCTCCAGATTGATGAACTTTATATTCATGGAATATCTCGACAAGTTTGTCGTGGTTTATCTGGATGATATATTGATTTACTCCAAGACCGATGCAGAACATGTTGAACATCTTCGCCTTATACTTGAAAAGCTTCGAGAACACAAACTCTATGCTAAGTATTCTAAGTGTGAGTTCTGGCTTCCCGAAGTAACCTACCTTGGTCATGTGATTTCCAAGGATGGCGTTGCCATCAACCCCGAACGTATTCAGGCTATTCTTGACTGGACTCCACCCAGGACTGTCAAGCAAGTCCGAAGTTTCCTCGGCCTTGCCAGCTATTGCCGCCGTTTTGTTGAGAATTTCTCCAAGATTGCCAAGCTTCTAACTAATCTGCTTCACAAAGGCGTTAAGTTTGAGTGGACTGATAAATGTCAAGAAAGTTTCCAGGCCCTCAAGGACAAGCTCACTTCTCCCCCGGTGCTTGCTCCGCCTGATACTCAGAAGGACTTCGTGATTTATTGCGACGCGTCTCGTCAAGGTTTAGGCTGTGTCCTAATGCAAGAGCGCAAAGTGATTGCTTATGGCTCTCGTCAGTTACGTGCTCACGAAGAAAACTATCCAACTCATGATCTCGAATTGGCAGCAGTAATTTATGCATTGAAGCTGTGGCGACATTACCTCGTCGGTAATCGTTGCGAGATCTTCACCGACCACCAAAGCCTGAAGTACCTGTTTACGCAACCCGACCTGAATCTCCGCCAACAGAGATGGCTCGAGACAATAGCCGACTACGACATGGGAATTTCTTACACCCCTGGCAAAGCTAATGTGGTGGCCGATGCCTTAAGCCGCAAAGCCTATTGTAGTGAACTTGAAGTTCAGGTGCAACAGCCACGTCTGTATGCAGAACTCCGCAAGCTGAACATCGAAATTGTTCCGCAGGGATATGTGAACTCCCTGGTGGTCCAACCAGACCTCGACACCCGCATCAAGACGGTACAACATTATGACTCTGACATTTGGAAGATTAAGCATCGTGTCGCGCGCGGAGAGCCCTCATTCTTCACTATTGATGCAAATGATGATAATGCGGTGTACTTCAAGGGTCGTTTAGTGGTTCCGGTAGCCAAGGCCAACCTGAATTACGCCTCCGATGTCATGAAAGAAGCTCATGATACACCTTTGTCGATTCACCCTGGTAGTACCAAGATGTACCAAGACATTCGTTAGCGGTACTGGTGGTCTAACATGAAACAAGACATTGCTCGTTATGTTGATGAGTGTGACGTTTGTCGTCGCGTGAAAGCAGAACATCAAAGACCTGCTGGAACTCTGCAACCACTCTCTATTCCTGAATGGAAATGGGACAAGATTGAAATGGACTTCGTCACCGGATTTCCCCGATCACAGAAAGGTCATGATGCCATCTTTGTCGTCATCGACCGATTCTCCAAGGTTGCCCACTTTCTGCCAGTCAAGGAGACGATCTCTGCTAGTCAGTTGGCAGACTTATATGTTTCCAGAATTGTTTCCCTCCATGGCATTCCGTTGGAGATCAGTTCCGACCGAGGCAGCATTTTCACCTCAAAGTTCTGGGATAGTTTCCAAGAAGCTATGGGCACTCACCTAAGCTTCAGTACTGCTTATCACCCCCAGTCGCAAGGCCAAGTCGAACGAGTCAACCAAGTACTTGAAGATATGCTCCGAGCTTGTGTCATCTCATTCGGTAAGAAATGGGAGGAATCTCTTCCATTTGCTGAATTCTCGTACAACAATAGCTATCAAGCTAGTCTGAAGATGGACCCCTTTGAAGTTCTCTATGGACGTAAGTGTCGAACCCCTCTGAATTGGTCAGAAACTGGAGAACGAACCCTCATTGGTCCGGACATTATTCAGCATGCCGAAGATCAGGTTCGCGTTATTCGTGAACACTTGAAAGCTGCTCAGTCTCGTCAGAAGAGCAACTATGACCGCAAGCACAAGGAAATGGTCTATCAACCTGGCGAATACGCGTACCTCCGTGTCACTCCCATGAGAGGCACTCATCGTTTCGGAATCAAAGGCAAGTTAGCTCCTCGCTACATTGGCCCGTTCCGTATTCTTTCCAGAAGTGGACCAGTGGCATACCGTTTGGAATTGCCGCCGAACCTCTCTCAAGTCCATGATGTATTCCACGTGTCGCAACTCCGACGCTGCTTCAAAGACCCTATTCGTGAAGTGGAACATGATATGATCGAACTGCAACAGGACTTGACTTATCAAGAACATCCAAGCCGCATTCTCGATCAGTCTGAACGCAAAACCCGCAACAAGACAACCAAGTTCCTCAAAGTTCAGTGGTCGAATCATTCTGAGGATGAAGCCACTTGGGAACGCGAAGATCGTCTTCGTGAAGAATACCCCGATCTTTTCCCCTCTACCACCTAAATTCTCGGGACAAGAATTCTTGTAGTGGGGGAGATTTGTAACACTCTCACTGTCAGTGAACAGTAATCACTGTTACTGTTCATCTGTACTGTTCAAAAACTTTTGTTGATCAACTAGTTCAGTTCAAATTCAATTTTCCTTTGATATTGTTGCAAGAAAAGTGAACCATGGGCATTGATCATCATGGATGAAAACAAAGTCCAAGCCTTTTGAATTAAAATTCAAACAAACCCTAAGATGCCTTTTAGGGATTATTAAAAATAAGTGATGAATAAAACATTGTCCAATAATTGTGGAACCACTTTTGTAAAATCACTAATAATCAGTGGACCATGCCAATATGGTTTTGGGTATTTATTATGCCACTGAAAAATTTCAAACAATTCTAAACAGTAGCCAAAAACCCCCAAATAACCATTTAATATTTAAATCCAATATTAAATGACTTTTAATATTGCCCAAACCTCTTGGGGAATTAACCTAGGGTGGTTGCTAAATTATGGTACACTTACACCATTTTACAAAAATGCCTAGATGAATAAAATTATTACAAAAAGAAATAAACAGAAAAGAATAAAAACAAAAACAGAAAAATGGGAAAACCTAAACTAACGCTGGGGGGCGAAGCCCACCCCCCCTTCCCCCTTGGGCCAGCCCACCCCGGCCCACTCCCCCTCCCCGTCTTCTTCAACCTCCGTACAGGCGTGGCGCCCATCGCGCGGTCGGCCGCAGCCTCGTCGCCGTGGCGGCCATCCAGGCCACCTCCGGCGGGGATAAGAGCCCCGGGATGCCCTCCCCCGAGCCCTAACCCTAGCCCGTCCCCATTCCCCTCGCGCTCGCCCCCGGGTCGTCTTCTAGCTCCCGCCCGAGCCACCCGTGCTCTGCCGTGGCCACGCCGCCGGCGCCGACGCGGCCACCGACGCCCTCACGCCGAGCCGAGCTGTCCCAGCGACTCGTCGTCGTCGATTTCCTCTCCTCGCGCGCGCAATCGGCCGGAGCCGCCCCGTGGACACCGCTACGTCACCGATTCCCCCTCTGCTCCGCCGTGGAGCTCCTCTAAATTCGAGCCGGCCCGTGCCTTCGCCAAGCACACTGCCACCTCGACTCGCTCGCGGTGAGCTTACGCTCCGAACCCCCCTGTCCTCGTCGAGTTTAGCCCGCCCCCTCGCCGTTCCCGTCGAGCCATGGACCAGCCGCCACGGGAGGTCTTCGGCGTCGTCGATGGAGGCCGTCCCAGCTCGCGCCAACTGCACGGCACGACGCGCGGCGGACTCCTCTTTCGAAGGAGCCAGGGCGCGCCCCATTTGGTGCCCTGTGGCGACCAGGAGCCCCCTCGCCGGCGTTGGTCTCGCCGGTGTGCTCGCCGGTGAGGCTGACCTGCGGGTCCCGCCTGTCAGTGGTGTCATTAGTGATAATGACCCACTGACCAGTGGCCCCCACCCCTCTGTTAATTAGTTAGTGATTAAACAAAATAAAACTGTTAGGAATAAACCTTCAAGTCTATGACATGTGGGCCCTAGGCCATTTGTTTAAATTAATAAAACTGTTAGTTGTCTCTCACTGACCACTGGGTCCTACCTGTAAGGAATTAAGTTAAAATAAATAAAAATGCTAACAGTCACTGACATGTGGGTCCAGTGGGTAATTAAAATTAACTAAAACCATTTTTATTAGCTGTGAGGCTGACCAGTGGGACCCACTGGTCAGAGTTGACCAGTCAAACAGCACTGTTCTGGATAATGTTGATTTTAATAATAAAAGAAATTCCAGAAATTCCAAAAAAATCATTTAAATATTAGAAATTCAATATCTTTTAAACCGTAACCCGGATCGAAAAACTTTATACATGAAAGTTGATCAGAAAAATACAACGAATAAGAATACGCTATCCGTATACCAACCCCACCCCCCTAGCACACCGATCATCGACATTCCCCCCTCCGGGCTGTCCGTCGATAATTCCCGGTACCGATAAAAAGTACCCGGATGAATTTATTCCGAACACGAAAGTTGTTCGGAATAGTTCAACTATCTCGGATAAACCCCCCTTATGTTTGTCGGATGTCCACGACACCTCCGGCATGAACCCTTCCCCCCTCCGGACACCCTGTCCGGTAATCACCCGGATCCGGTAGTTCATCCCCGGATGAATTCCCGCTCCGAGCAACGTGCATTGCACTGCGTTAGGACACCGTTAACATTTCATCTATCATGTCATGCATATGTTTGTATATTATTGCTGTGTATTTACTGTTTTCCTCCCCCCTTAATCTCCGGTAGCCCCCGCTGCTACCGCCGACTACACCGCTGCTGAGTACGACTACTTCGTCGACGACCCGACCCCTACCGTCGAGCTTCCAGGCAAGCAGAGCCATTCTCTTCCCCAGATATCGCTTATCTTTCCGTACTTTCTTGCACTAGGCATTGTTACTGCTGCTGCTACGATTACAATCCTATTCAATTGCATAGCCTGAATTTTGTCGCCCCTTGATGTGACTTCCTTTATCCTATGCTGCCTATTATTATTATGCATTATTCAGCAGTGAGCCCTGCGCATTGTTAGCTAGGATTAGATAGAGGGCCGTGATCACTCAGGGGAGTGAACACGGATACAATATATACAACTGCACAGGTACGGTACAATGCAGACACCGCCAAAGGCCCCTACCTGGGTTATGCCTAGTCACCTCAAGTGTGAGCTATCAAGGAGTAATCCTTGTACTCCACTCGAGGCTGACTTTGTCTTGCCGCCATAGGGTCCTGAACAGCGGTTGTCCTTAAGGTAAGAAGTCGGGCGACCCGACGGTGCCCGCGAGAGGTATATCATCGAGAACGACAGGGAGGGTACGACCGACGTTACTGGCGTGCTTGGCCCCTGCTCGTATCTCGCGAGAGTTACCAAACCACGAAAGTCGAGCTCTACCAAGAGCACACGCGAGAAAAGGTAAGGAGACGGTTCACCTTGTTGGTAACCGCAGTGACTTGGTGGGACGACAGGGCAGGCACCGATGTACTGGTGGTCCTGACTGCTATCGTTGACCGCGGGTCGGTTAAGTCGAGGCAACGATAACGGTTGTCGCGCAGGTTAATTAAAATGCTAAATGGTTCGGCGGATGACTTGAGAGGCCCGTTGGTCTATACGCACTACCTACACGTGGGATTACGGTGTGGGCCCTCCGCGTCGTAGTTCGTCCGAAAGCTCTTCAGACGTCAGCAGTACTGCGGCCTGATCGCCGGGAAGTGGTCTTGTCTTTTGCTGCAGCAGGTGTGTTTGGATTTGCTTTTGCTTCACCGGCCAGACTCGCACCGTGCAGGAGCGTGCAAGGGTGAGGGACCTAGACCCCTTGGCGCATAGGATATAGTCCGGCGGATGGCCTCTCTGTTGAGCCTAGGATGGGCTGCGTCGTGTCGGATAGCCTCGGTGGGGCGTTCCCTGACAAGGTTCACGCCACCCTGGAGATCCGAGCGTGCAGGCTGATTAGTAGTGCACCCCTGCAGGGAGTTTAATCTATTCGAATAGCCGTGTCCACGGTAACAGGACGCTTTATGCTGAAGCTGGATCTTACCACTAGAAACTATTATTATTAAACTGTATGGTTCCGGGTTCTCTTCCTCGCGGGGATGTCGAGGAGGTGAACTCGGAGGCATTATCATTATTGTTATTCATTACAACTTATATTATACAATGTTGCAGCAACTTCTGCTTCGTTGTTACTTTATGCTTTATATGAACTGTTGGTTGATTCTTACCTCATGTTGCAAGACATCGTCGGAAGATGCTAGTCTTCGATAGGCCTAGCTTCTTACCCTTATTCTGATTTCTATCTTGCAGTCCACTATATACAGCCTCTTCTTTCCGTTGATACAATGTATAATGCTTAGTAGCGGACGTAAGACTCGCGGGTATACTAGATACTCACCTGCTTTATTTCCTTTACTGTTTTGCCTGATCGGCCGCTGCAGTCGACGTTGGAGCCCAGGAGCAGGAGTACCCTGGAGGCGGATACTACTACGTCGAGACCCCCGCTGACCAGGACCAGGAGTAGTTTCGGAGGCTCCCAGGCAGGAGGCCTTGCCTTTTCGATCTGTATCTCTGATGTTATTTGTGATAGCCTTCTTAAGGCAAAACTTGACTAACTATGTCTGTACTCAGATATTATGGTTTGTATGACTTATGTATTCGGGTCCGAGTGACCCCCCTTTATTGTAACATATTGGTTTATCCTTTTGTGTTTAGTGTTGTGCTGTGATATTCTCACCGTGGCACCCTAATCTCAGCCGTGTACCCTGCATGTATGATTACTGTACACGGATTGATTTTGGGGGCGTCACAACCCCCTTTTATAGGTCCCCACGAATCCAACCGTTATGAGCAGTTTTCTGTGTCCCGAGCGGTACTACCGGACACTAAAAATGCTCTACTTCCGCTCTAAACAGGAGGTTTGCGGTAGTAGGAGCGGTAGTAGCCACGGTACTACCGCTTGGGCGGTACTACCGCTCTTCCGGGCGGTACTACCGCACAGCCAAAAACAACACGACCAAAACAAGCACAACTTTTCCATACGAACTCCGATTTTGATGATATTGGGCTTGTTTTAAAGCTATGGAAAAGATCTAGGTCCTCACATAGAGAATCACCCAAGATCAACAAAAATAAATGCTGCAAATCAAGGAAAGGTTCAAATGCCAACAAGGTAGAAGATGAAACCTTCACAAGATAAGAGCCAACTTTTCCATACGAACTCCGATTTTGATGATCTTGGGCTTGTTTTAAAGCAATGGAAAAGCTCTAGGTCCTCACATAGAGAAAAACCCAAGATCAATAAAAATAAAAGCTTCAAACCAAGGAAAGGTTAAAATGCCAACAATGTAGAAGATGAAACCTTCACAAGATAAGAGCCGACAAAAACACCAACATCGAAAACACAAAAGTAGATGTATATGAAATCCGTTTTCGATGAAGAAGAGCTTGTAATGAATACGAACTAAATCTCCAACACTCACAAAGAGACAAACCAAACAAGAACCAAAAAAGATGATGCCAAGGATGCAAAGGTTTGAGCTCTCCACGAACGATGCGGCCTAGCCGATAACCCGGTCTCCTAACTACCACCATGAGACCGGTAAACTAGAAACCTATAAAGGTCAAACCTTTGTCTTGCGCATAATCCACTTGAGCTTGATGATGACGATCATGTCTGCCTCAAGTTGGAACACCTTTCTTGGTTGCCGGCTCGATGAAGACTAGTAAATTTCTCCCCTATACTCCATTATGGCCGAGCCTCTTTTAGGCATATCTTCACAAGACCATTATCACCAAATGGTCGGCAAGCTCCAAGCATATGATATCTTCGTGATGCTCCTCTTGACCTTGCACACATCAACTTGACCAATCTTTGGATAGCTCCATAAAGAACACCTTGGTCAACATGTAATCTTCATCTTACAACCTTGAAGCCACCATATGATCTTCAAGCGTTGCCTATGGAAAAACCTTAAAGTATAAGTCAAGGAAACCATTAGTCCATAAAGATTGTCATCAATTACCAAAACCAAACATAAGGGCACATGCCCTTTCAATATCCCCCATTTTGGTAATTGATGACAAACACATTAAGAGGGTTTATATGATGAATTATGCTAATCATGCAAAGTAAGTATGCAGGAACAAGATGTAAAATGCTTAAGAACAAAACCAAAGCACGAACCTCCTCAAACAAAACCATCTAAACTTCTCCCCCTTTGGCATCGATTGCCAAAATGGGCGGAAAACTAAGAAGGCCGATATAGAATGTGTTCCTCCCAAAAGGGGTGTATTTCTCAAGAAATGAGTGGAATAAGATACACATATCCAAAGATACATGGTGGGAGGAAAAGCAAACTATATAGAGGATCCAAAGATTGCAAAAAAGAGATGAGATGACACAAAGGCATAAGAAAATGCAGGCAATCAAACGATCCAACATGCCAAAAGATTATAAGATTTTATTATTTGAGCGTTGGAGTGTTATACAGAAAATAGACAAGTTCCCCAAGATTTGTGCACTATTTAGAATCTTTTTATTATAATACAAAGTTCACAAAAATTGGATCATCACTCCCCCAAAATCGATAGAAACACAACACAAGTGCAAGTGTGCAAAGATATGAGACAAAGTCTAGAACTTGCACCAAACCAATGGTTGATGAAATAGCAAAAGAGATAATCATAGGAATGGGCTCAACCAACAAGATGTGTGTGTCATGGCAAAGCACTTGATACGACTAGTACAAGGATGAGTATTTAAGCATCAACATAGTCTTGAAGAAATGAGACTCAAAGTGCTAGCTAGACATGTCCTTCCAACATAAGTTAAGAAGGTCACACACACAAAAAACAAATGGGTTCACAAGCTTAAGTAAAATGCAAACTAAAATCAAGCCTTGTGACAACCCCATGGTGAAGGTAGAAAATAATAGGCTCATCAAGACAAGCATGAGGACAACAATCTTCACCACCAAAAGAGTGCACACTAGGATGAAAAGAATTAAGACACACACTCAAACACACACGCTTTCATGTAACCACCGAAGAATTTAACATTAAAAATAAAAGGTGGACATGAAAGAACAAGGATATCCACTAACAGTGTAACTTCTCTCAAGTGTATGAGATTCTAGGTAGACAAAATATCCACAAAGAAGCAAGTACACACGAAATAGTCACAAAAGGAAAGAACAAGATATCCAAACGGAAGTCATAAATATACGAATAAGATCTTTGCTTGAAAGCATAGACAATGGCTTAATATTATCTTATTGTATAACAATGAAATCCACACAAACAACCGTCAAAGTCATCACAACTAGTAACAAGGTACCAAGACATAGTTGGGATGCTTTGAACAACGAAACAAGTATCGCAATCCAATAATATATCTTGCAATTCTAGAACAAATCAAGAACCGCAACAATTGCAAATGAAGAATGTCATGCCATGATGCAACCTACACAAGGTTGGAAGCAAGAAAAGTATGCATGAGGTAGATACTTGTTACCGAGATAGCATGGGAATGATGTAGTAGATAAAGTCTTCATTGATCGTCCTATCTTGACTCCAAAAGGCACATGGTGACACCACCTTCCTTTTTACTAAGACGACACTCCACTGCATCTCCAAAGTTCCTAGAAACAACATTAACAAACAAAATGGTACCCAAACTCATTGGGACCCAAGAGTTAGAGGAACAAAAATATATAGGACAAACTCCACAAGAATAAGTGCATATGGACATGAAGATGAATTCCATGCGCATATTAGCCAATAAAGAAGTGGATGGAGTTTAACCTATATATATAGGATCAAAGAAAGAAATCATGCATCGGAACTACACATAGAAAATATGCATGCACACGACTTTCAAGAACCAAAAGTGAATACAATTTGGACAAAACACCAAGTAAACCAAGATGGCACACCAAAGGGTGACACAACATAAGGTTTTCCAAATTATATCAAAGGTCCAAATCAACATATGATAGAAGACAAGTAGCAATTAACACATGGTCAATTGCTACACTTACCAACAAATGAGAAGAAATACCAATTGAATCACAACCCAATCAACACATGATTGAATAGGAAAACAATTGAAAGGGATACCAAGTGACCATAAAATTCCAAAATAAGATTCCAATTGAAAATAAAATTTCAAAATAAACTTGTCACTTGGAGTATACCAAATAAAGGATACATCAAGGAATGGGGTATCAATTGAAACACCAATACATAGGGAGCATGATACCAAAAATAAAACATATCAAAGAAAAGAGGTATCAAACTCTCAAAGGAGAGCATAATTCCAAACTAACTATGCCCTCAACAAATTTATGATGACACAAAGCACCAAGGAGAATATGCCTTCCAATAACACACACTTGATATGGATCATAAGATGCTAGTTCCCCCAAGAGATGTGCATTATATAGAATTTCCATTTGAATACAAAATGCACAAGATGGGATCATCACTTTCACTATATATAGAGAAACACTAGACAAGATCACGAAAACACATGATCCACAAGTGGCTAGGAAGACAATGAGAGTTAAAACCACAATAAAACCTTGGCAAGTAATAAGGCAATTATAAACAAGCCAATGTAAAGGTGATCAATAATTTCTACCACATATAAGAGTACCAATTGTTAAGCACAAGAGGTATATGGAATTACTTCCGGGTGGTAGATAGCATTAATATAAATTATCATCTTTACAACAACAACCATAAGCATGTAGCAAAAGATAAGAATTGATCACAATGCTTACAAAGAGATTCTTGATGGCTTCAAGTATGCATCCAATCATGCAAGCAATGATTGGAATAACTTGGAGCAAACGATTCCCTCATAGAAAATACAAGTACATATTGGAGGGAAACCGTATCAAGAAAATTTCACACACTCAAGATCCATAAGATGAGAAATGAAGTTAATTTAAGCAAATTGGAACTTGAGGAGCAAACATTCCACCTAGGAACTAGATAATTTACAATATCAATTCTAAGTGGCAAAACCTCAAATGTACACATTTTATAGGTGTGTAATATGCACAAAGCACATTACTCCCCCATAATGTGATATCCCAAAATTTATAACAAGGGGCAAACAAATACCAACAAGAGATAATTAATGGATATTTTCTAATTTGAATTTATCATGAGTACGACATACCACATACAGACTAGATAATCTTATAATATCAATCCTAGGTGGTATTCCTCATGTATACACATTTTTAGGATCGTGAAGTGCACAAGGCACATCACTCCCCCGAAATGGGATGATCCATTAATCTCTCACAAGAGCCAACTAAGATATAACCAATATGAAAAATAGGCTCAACACAACACTCAAACATACATGATGTGCAAACCAACATATACATAATTGGAAGCACAACATATACAAACACATGCAAGGTATAAAACCAAAACATGCAAAGGGGCAAGTAACTTTCAATGTAAACTATTTAAGTACAAGTTACCGCAAGGAGGCACATTGGATATACGATAGACACATGATAGTCCAAATGACTTGGCTTGAGACAATGTGATTAATGAAGGTCCCCTAATTCTTCATAATGTAGCCAAGTCTCCAATGCCCTCCACATCACCTATTGATCAAGTTTGAGCTTGTTGGTCCCCAACCAAGTTGGGTCCTAAGAGGTTAGTCACAATAGGCTTGGCAACCCAAATGGTGCTTTTCTTGTCACCACTTTGAGTGCCAACAAATTTGGCAACCACATTGCCAACCTTATCCTTCTGAAGAGAATAAACCTCATCAACTATAATAGGGTTGGATAAGGTACCGTTCGTGCATGAAGAAGCAAGATGACCCTTCTCACGACATAGGTAGCAACATCTACTCTTTCCTTTCATCATGGTTGATTTCTCAACATGAAGATCGTTGACTTGAATCTTCTTGGGAAGTGGCTTCACTTCACCTTGCGGTTGAACTTGAGGCATCTTCCCTAGTTGCTTGTCACAAAGGGGCTTCTTCTTCAAAGGGCAGGATCTAACATGGTGCCCTTCAACCTTGCACTTGAAACAAATAATCTTGGCCGAATTCTTGACTTGAGATTGGCCCTTCTTCTTGTTAAACATGGAATTCTTATTGTTGGAGTTCAATCCAAGTCCACCCTTGTCATTTGGGGGATTTTTGTCCACATAAAACCTTGTCAAGTGTAGACTTCCCTTCATGACCCTTTCCCAAGTCTTTCTTCAAAGAAGTGACTTGGGCCTTGAGCTCTTTGATTTCCTCTACATGGTTAATAACAATACAAGTACTAGAGGAAGTAGAAGCATTGTTAGAGCAACAAGGCAAGGAAGGTAATTCATCACAAGATGTAGTAACATTATGTGTGGATGAATTACAAGGACTAGCACAAGGCATTATAGCATATTGAGTAGAAGTAGTGCTAATGTCCACATGAGGAACTAATTTAGAAACCTTAGCCTCATGAGCTAACTTTAGCACATTATGGGAGACTAGAAGATCCTCACGAGAGCTTGAGAGCTTTTAGTGACTTTCTTCCAATTTCCCATACTTGCTAGTTAGCAACTCAAGTTGATCCTTTAGCTCAATATTCTCCTTTAGGATGGATGCTTCACAAGAAATAGAGTTAGTAGCACAAGCATCATCAAGAATAACGGAAGGCGAAGACGACATGGAAAGATCTTTCGAATAAGAAGCTTTTAGTTGAGCATGCGACTCGGTGAGTTTGATGAGCTCACCCTTAATGACCCGTGAGCCATTTCCGAGGTGCTCAAAATCCTCAAGGAGTTTAGCATGTGCAACTTCAAGCTTAACATGTTTAGTTTTGATAGAATTATCCACCTCAAGGGTTCTATCAAGAGATTCCTTTACTTTAGATAACTCTAAAGCAAAAGTATCTTCAAGAGATTCCTTGGTGTTTTCTTCACACTCAAGAGCTTGAGATAAATCCGCAATTTCATTAGCGTAATCACGCTTATGGCTTTCCATTTTCTCAATGGTGGCCTCATTCTCCTCGATATGAGCTTCCAACTCCTCAATGTATTTCTTGCCCTCAGTGGCAATAGACATGATTTCCATGAAGTTGGAGCAAGCAATTTTATTCTTATGAAGAGCTTTAAAGATCATTTCTCCCTTAATTTTTAAGGAAGCAATATGACCGTCCTCTTCAACATTATATTCATCATCACCATTACTCGATATGGGTGTCAAAGTAGGAGATACCTTTAACTCCTTAGCCATAAGGAAAAAATGAGTAACACGAGACGATGATGTAGGGTCTCTCGAGGCACCATTCAAGACCACATATTGTTCCATGGATTGTTGGTTTTCCTCTACATTGTTAGCACAATAACTAGAGGAAATAGAGGCATGGTTGTCATGGCAACAAGATATAGCAAGCATATCATCATGAGATATATTCAAGTGATTTCTACATGATATGCATGGACTATCAACACAAGCATGTAAAACATTTATGGTGCTCGAAGTGTTGAGGTCCAACAAGGAGGCATTGCGATAAGATAATGATAAAGGGTTATCAACAATAAGTTCACTATCATCATTGCAATGACTCACACTACTCACCATTTCATTACCTTGTGGAAAACCACATGTTAGTGAAGTAGAAGAAGTTGAGAAGGCATCACGACCGGAGGTGGAGGGAGAACAATCATCCCCACGAATCTTGGACGCACCATATTTATCTTGAAGCTTTGTCCACAACTCATGAGCATCCCGAAACGGCATGAGTTGAAATAGATCTACATTACTCAAAGCATAAACAAGCACATTAGAAGCTTGAGCATTTAGATAAGAGTTTTTATCATCCTCTAAGGATAGGTCAGTATCCTTTGGAGGAGAAAAACCCATATCTACAATTCGCTCCATACACGGGTCAATGCCCCGGAAATAATTAAGCAAGCGAATTTTCCAAGCATCAAAATTTGTGCCATCGAAACTAAGAGTGTCAAAGAATCCTAGTCCCCTAGTCGACATCCTTACTCTCAAGGCGGTGAAACCCTATAAAGAGAGACGAGGCTCTGATACCCATTGAAAGGACGTGGATGTCGCCTAGAGGGGGGTGAATAGGCGCTTAAAATAATTACGGTTTAGGCTTAAACAAATGCGGAATAAAACATAACGTTTAATTTGCCAAGAAAGAAACCTAAATAAGCTAGGCTCAACTATGTGCACCAACAACTTATACTAAGCAAGATAAACAACTATGTGATAGCAAGATATATAACAAGAGCAATAAGGCTATCACAAAGTAGGTGCACAAGTAAATAGGTTGACTAGATGAACAACCTACGGGACAAGCAATGCACAATAATATGAGCAAGCACAAGATAAACAAGGTAATAAGCTTGCTCAAAGTAAAGGTAGAGATAACCGCAAGTGGAGCCGATGGAGACAATGATTTGTTACCGAAGTTCCTTCTCTTGCGAGAAGTACGTCTCCGTTTGGAGAGGGTGTGGAACACAATGCTCACACGAAGCCAACAAGGGCCACCCTATTTCTCCTCACGCTCTCACCAATGCAAGATACCGTGATTCCACTATAGGACACTTGAGGGCGGTCACCGAACCCGTACAAATGGCGACCCTTGGGGGCGGTCACCGAACCCGTACAAATGCTTGAGGCTATCTGCACAACCAAATTGGAGGCTCCCGTAGCGTCCCGAAGCTTTCCACCACATAGATTGAGCTCCGTAACAACAAGACTCTAGGGTCCAACGCACCCAAGAGGAACAAGCTCTAGAGTGCCAATGCACTCAAGATTAGCTATCTTCTCAACTTCACTTACTACGACGAATCCTCAGAGAGAACTCAATCCGATGCACCAAATGCAATGGCAAGAGCACACGAAGTGCTCAAGTCCCCAACTCTCAAATCCCACCAAACAACAAAAGCTATGGAGGAATATGAGAGGAAGAACAAGGATAAACACCAAGAACTCCAAGATTTAGATCCACAAGGTTCCCCTCACAAAGAGGAGAATTGACTTGGTGGAGAATGTAGATCTAGATCTCCTCTCTCTTTTTCCTCAAAAAGGATCAAGAATCATGGGAGGAATAGAGAGATCTCAAGCTTGAAGAGGTCAACAATGGAGGTGAAGAACAAGCTCAAGAACAATGGGTACAATAGGGAAGAAGACCCCCTTTTATAGGTCCCCATGAATCAAACCGTTATGAGCAGTTTTCTGTGTCTCGAGCGGTACTACCGCTCCCCGGAGCGGTACTACCGCTCAAGCGGTACTACCGGACACTAAAAATGCTCTACTTCCGCTCTAAACAGGAGGTTTGCGGTAGTAGGAGCGGTAGTAGCCACGGTACTACCGCTCGGGCGGTACTACCACTCTTCCGGGCGGTACTACCGCACAAGCAAAAACAACACGACCAAAACAAGCATAACTTTTCCATACGAACTCCGATTTTGATGATCTTGGGCTTGTTTTAAAGCTATGGAAAAGATCTAAGTCCTCACATAGAGAATTACCCAAGATCAACAAAAATAAATGCTGCAAATAAAGGAAAGGTTAAAATGCCAACAAGGTAGAAGGTGAAACCTTCACAAGATAAGAGCCAACTTTTCCATACGAAATCCGATTTTGATGATATTGGGCTTGTTTTAAAGCTATGGAAAATCTCTAGGTCCTCACATAGATAAACACCCAAGATCAACAAAAATAAAAGCTTCAAACCAAGGAAAGGTTAAAATGCCAACAAGGTAGAAGATGAAATCTTCACAAGATAAGAGCCGACAAAAACACCAACATCGAAAACACAAAAAAAGATGTATGTGAAATCCGTTTTCGATGAAGAAGAGCTTGTAATGAATACGAAATCAAGCTACAACACTCACAAAGAGACAAACCAAACAAGAACAAAAAAAGATGATGTCAAGGATGCAAATGTTTGAGCTCTCCACGAACGATGCGACCTAGCCTATAACCCGGTCTCCTAACTACCACCATGAGATCGGTAAACTAGAAACCTATAAAGGTCAAACCTTTGTCTTGCGCATAATCCACTTGAGCTTGATGATGACGATCATGTCCGCCTCGAGTTGGAACACCTTTCTTGGTTGTCGGCTCGATGAAGACTAGTAAATTGCTCCCCCATACTTCATTATGGGCGAGCCTCTTTTAGGTATATCTTCACAAGACCATTATCACCAAATGGTCGGCAAGCTCCAAGCATATGATATCTTCGTGATGCTCCTCTTGACTTTGCACACATCAACTTGAACAAACTTTGGATAGATCCATAAAGAACACATTGGTCAACATGTAATCTTCATCTTACAACCTTGAAGTCACCATATGATCTTCAAGCGTTGCCTATGGAAAAACCTTAAAGTATAACTCAAGGAAACCATTAGTTCATAAAGATTGTCATCAATTACCAAAACCAAACATAAGGGCACATGCCCTTTCAAAAGGCATGATTGCACTTTCAGAATCACATGCCTTCTCCCGGCCTGCTCGGATGCCAGCCAAGAGATTATGTCGTGTGTCGATTGATGTCCCACAAGTGTGCAATGCTATGTAGCATAATCAGTGTTAAGTAAGTGTCGAACCCCACAAGAAACGAAAAGGATGACACTATGAACCGTGTAAATATGTTGTCACCTACACATTTACATAAACATCCAAAAAAAGTTTTGAAATAGTTTGCTTTTATCGGTTGTTGAAGAAAAATGAATAAAGGGGTGTTCTTACAAAAATATAAAAGACAATGTTAAAAACTTAAAAAAATGGGCTAGAATAAATGAGGTGGTGCTTGAGTAGTAGATCTGTTCTCAACGACAACTGCAGAAGACCTTTACCCATTTATAGCAATCTTATCCTCTTCAACAACTACATTAGTTTGCCCCTTTTCCATTTCAACTAGGGTCATCTATTTGGAAGGTAAAGGAGGAAGGGGCATGCTCCCTCACATGACATCGTATACAATGATTTTTCACATCATTCAATTACGCAACCAGTTAAGTGGCTCACAAAGCTCATGACATTAGGGATACTACGAAATAAAAGAAAGAGAATTATACACAACAGTTCATTTTTTAATATATGTCCGAAATAAAAGTGCATATCAAACACACTTTGACATATGATACTGGCTTATGCCCCGAATTTCAACATTAATTTCACAACATTATCACTTACAAGGATACAATATATATTATAATAAAGCATACAAGAGGATATTCAATTTGGCTTTAAGGTGCTCATGCTCCCGCGTGCCAAAAATGTATTTTACAAATGTCAAGAAAATATTTTTTATGTGTTCATTGTTTCATCCAAATAGTGTATGTAAATTTGCAAGTGAAAAACTTGAGCGGTTTGACCTGCGCAAAAAAGATAAGTCGAATGCCAAATGTTGCCTCAAAACTTCGTACTTAATTTTGTTTTTTCACCGACGAAGAACTACTACGCCATATGGCATTAAAATAGTTAAGCACACATGCCACACTAATACGAACATCCACAAAAAATTAGTTTTTTTACCATTTATTTTAATTTTAATATTCATTAGAGAGTGCGTGCTCCCTAGAGCTAAAACACCACGTCCGCATACAAGTGCCTATATACATATACAACAACAAAATATACAAAGTCTAAGTACAAACAACATCCAAATACCTAAGAGATTGAAACATAAAGCAACGATCACATAACCCTTCAATTTCAGGTTGTCCGCTGGGACCCACTAATCTAGACGTCGTCGAAGTGTCTACGTAGAACATCGCTAAACATCATAACCGTTGAAGTGCTCGTCGTAGGCCTCTGCCAAAAATGTTGCCAATGTATCCGTTAGTGCATGGGGTACTCAGCAAGCTAAATCACAAATCACACTATCATAAGTAACTAGTTTACGGTAAGAATGGGATAAGTGGTGAGGTTGCTTCTGCACCAGCATTATATCAAGTGGCTACGATCTATATAGAGTAATGCGAGAAGCCATGCACACAATACTCAAAACTCAGATCTTAGATGACTCGAATGGAAAAAACACCAAAGCAAGATAGTCAGACCTTTCATCCTTCGTATGATGTGTTAACATCATTACACATATCACAACAAGCAACAACAATAACATGTTATCCCAAGGAGCAAAGCCAAGACCTCGAGGAAAGACTTCCAGCCAAGAGCACATTATTGACTCGAAGACACAAAAAAGACTTTGATGACTTAGCTCATGGAACTCATGTTGTATTAATAAGTCTAAAACTACTTAAAGTCCCGTCTATATCCTACATGGCATGTCACATGGATGATCAACACAAGTCAAGATTAGTCAACAAAGATCAAAATAGACCCGAATCCAAGCAACCCCTCATGAGTCCAAACAAGCCATACCGATTAACTAAATTCTAAGTAAGACTTAATGATCAATAAATCAAAGGAACAAGACCGGCTAAAAGAATACTTCCTCCGTTCAATATTAACTATCGCTAAAATAAATGTACCTAAATGTATTTTACTGCTAGATACATCCATTTCCACGATAGTCAATATGAATGAAGGAAGTAAATCGAAGTAGAAGAGTTAAGAGCAAAGAGACCCAAGCCCAAACTAGGATGCCTTCACGTGGTGTAGGGATTTCTTCTCCCTTGGTGGTTTCAACCCACTTCCTAGCCCAACCAGGAGCACATGGATCAAGGATGAAAAATTACCTAGTTTTTTCCTTTCACCTATTTACTTAAAGATATTTTTCTTTTTTCTTTTACTTAAAGGTAACCTTGATCATCTATCAATACCCCTAGACTATACGAGGCCTCCCGAAGGGCCACTCACTTTCATTTGAAAAAAATCGAAAATAAGGGCAACTCTTTCTTCTAGTCTCATCCAAGAGAGCAAATGGGGTGAAACTTGGGAGTCTAAGGAAATGTGCAGCCATACTCAAATACAAAATATTTTTTTGGTTAATGATTTATGAAAGAATCAACACCAGGAATCCGCTGCACAAAAATTCTTTCCACATGCCATCATATAGTTGTGTACTTTGCACATGCAACACAAAAGAAACAACATCACACCTATTCTGGGATTGTCCATTCACTCTACAATGCTGGGATTTAATTGCACCCAATAGGTTTGTATGGATGAAATACAACTTACACAGACATGTTTACCCAAAGAGATTGCTATAGAGGTCATTATTATGGGTTGTTGGCACATATGAATGCAAAGAAATAACTGGATTTTCAAAGGGATAACACCATCTGCTATATCTTGGAGAAGAACATTAAAGGATGATCTTATGCTATAACAGGATGAAGACCAAATTCAAGACCATGCTTAGTCACTGGATTGACACCACATTGGTAGACAACCATCAATAAGTTTTGAAACCAAGACCATCTTTGTATCTATGATTTTTCATAAAACTGGCATTGGTTGAGTATACCTCACCATCTTGTATTGTACATTAATTATTATTAATATATTTGCCGTAAAACGATTGTTCATAGAACCGGCATTGGTTTCAAAAAGAAAACTTGGAGTCTAAGGGATCTGTAAGGCCTAGACTAATCGGGAGTTATGGGACTTCGAAAATGATGGCACTCTAAGTGTTTCATGTGTCGAACATCAATGTCGACAACCCATACATGTAGGTCGTGCTCTTATAAGACGACCAAATATATTTAAAAACACATCACCGTATCACTTTATCGAGTGTAGGATAACCTTCACGACAAAGTTGATATATACTCATTTATTAATCTCTAATCACATTGCAAAGAATACGCCTAATTAAAAGTTGATCATTGAAGCCGATAATACATATGCATGTGTTGCTTAAGTTTATTTACTTCTGTATCTGTATCTGTACTATCTAAAAAAAGGCTAACGGTTCCTCACGGTCCCTCCTTCGTGTTTTGCCGAGGTTTTCGTCAACCATGTATGCCCCACCAGTCAATCTAACATTAATTAAATCATCCATCACACAACACCACTTTCCTTTGTAGCATTCTTTAAACCGTTCAGAGATCATTGCATTAAATCGCTTAGGATTATTGCCATTCATTTTGTATGACCACGGATTCATTACTTTTCTTTCCTTTGTAGCACAATTTAAATCGCTCAGTTTTCTTTCCTTTCAACCATGCAATTAAACAGCCGATGATCTTTCCTTTCACCTATTTAATTAAAAAATCCATGATATTTCCTTACACTAATTTTACATTCCGTTTATTCTAATATAACTTCCCACCTAGCATATTATATTATTTTAAACCAATAAAATTGCATATAAAATGATGCGACGATTATTGTTCAACTATTAAAATATTTATTATCCGTTGCAACGCACGGGCAATTACCTAGTTTAACAAAACAAGACTAATTATTCAACATTCTCCGTCGCATGTGCTATAAAGTTGGAAAGTGCGACCCCCAATATAATTATTACTCCCTCCGTCCCGGTTTATTGGGCCTAAAGACCAAAACTCTAGAACCAAGGCACACCGTTGTTTGCATCAAATTAAAGCCTAGAAATGATTTTACTTTCCTAATTAAATGTTGCTAGACATGCATGTCACACATGCATTGGCTGCACGCTAAGAAGATTTTTGTGCTACTTGTCTCTTTCCTCTTAATTACTCATTGAACACAATAATAGGAGGAAGATTCAAGAGAAAAACTACATTTCCAAAGCGGCTTAAATATAGATTTAATTATGGGGCCTAATAAAAAGGAACGTGCTTAGAGTGCTTAAGGGCCCATAAACCAGGATGGAGGGAGTAGTTATTCATGTTACCCATTTTAATAGTTCGTCGGAAGTGTCATCTATAATACTATAATAGATCATCCCCACTATATTATCTATCTCAACATGCAAGCATGCCACCTCATCAAAGGCCCACCACAATATGCATGAGAACAAGTTCTTCATTATTAGTTGATCTCATGCACACATCCATTTAATGACACATGCAACCTCTCTCAACATGCATGTATTTTTTTCCTATTGTATTAAATCACTTTTAACATGTATACATGTCACATCATCAAAGACCCACCACAATATGCATAAGAACAAATTCTTCATTATTAGTTGATTTCATGCATACATCAATATAATGACACATGCCAACTCACTCAACATGCATGGATTTTTTTCATTATATTACATTACTTATGTTTAATAAATATTTGTAACTACACAATAATAAAATAAAATACATAAAATGTATTTTCATACTTTAGTTTATATACTACTATTAATTCAACTATTCATGTTTCATGCAATCACTCATTCAAAATATGTTGCAACTAATTCTCGCAGCAATCGCGCGGGGTATCATCTAGTTCAGATTCAACAGAGCAACCCGCAAAAAAAAAGATTCAAGAGAACAAATCAGCGCGCATAATAAAAGTAGTCTACCTAATCCGTGGGAAGGGCATTCTGGTGAATTGTCCCAACGCTTCCCACCGACCGACGGCCTCCTTTTTCAAACCCCAGAGCGCACTCCACGGGCACACAAAACACCAGGCCAGTGGCGGGGCAGTAAATAAGTGCAAAACCCAGTGTCAGTTCCTCGATTCATCCCCGGTCATTTAAACCCCATTCCGCAGTTGTGCCTTTTCCTGGCGTCCATTCCCCCAGCACTCCACCCCCCACTCGCTGCTGCAACTGCCCCAGGGAAAAAAGGAGCCACGGAACAAAAATTCTCCATCACTTCCGAGCGAGCTCTCGATCCAGTCGGCGCGGCGCCGGATCAAATGCGGGAAGCGGAGGCCGCCGCCGCTCCATCTGGTGAGGCATTCGTCCGCTCTGGTTTTTTCTCGGATGTTTTTGGTGCGGTCTCCTCGGACCTCGGGTTTGCTTGCTTCCGCTCGAAGCGTGAGGCAGTGGGTCGGTGAGCAGGCGTTGTCGCCTCTGGAATCTGGATCCGCCTTCTTCCGTTCTGTTATTTTTTTCTGCGGAAACGTAGGAGCCCGGAATAGTGGGGTTGGGTTGCCTGGATCTCTAGGGCTTGTGGATTTTTGTCTATGAGAGATTTGGGGTTTTGGATCCGGGAGCCCCTGCAGTTCCAAAGTTTCGATCACTTAGAAACTCTTCATTTCGGATTCAATGCATCCAATGCTTAGTTTAGTAGGTCAGATGAAAGATCTGTACTGATGGTACTAGAATTTTCTCTATCGGGTTTGAATTGTATCTGTTCTTCTACTTCTCTGATCTATGAATCTGATTGCGTCAACTCAGGAAATTGATGCATACGCTCGTAGCACATGGTGGTATTTTATCGCTTGAAGCCTATACGTTTGTCTGTGCTGTGGGAACATAATCAAGCGGAATGAATGAATGACTTAAGTGTGGAGTTGTTAGGTGATGCATGCACAATCTGTTTGCTCTATACTTGGTTGCTACCTTGATTTCTGGAAAGTAACCTGCACATTAGGGCATGGGACATTTAATCAGTTATTATAGATGTTGACATATTAGCGCCTATGACCTTGGCATTAGCATTATCTCTCTTCTTTGTTATCTGTTTCGTTTTGCAAGGTTGGTGACGCTTGTGCTGATATTCCTCTTGTCAGGTGTTTGAAGTGGGCGAGGAGCTGATTCGATCTACATAGAAATTGTAGTGTACGAGTTGGGGCTGCGCTTGTAGTTGTTGGCAAAATGGAGGTGGAGCTTGATTCTGCAGTGTTCCAAGTGTCCTCCACCAAAAACAGGTGAAACACTTATTTATTGTCCACCTTGAATCTTATGCAGTTAATAGTGTGCCTCAGATTTTCGTTGCTGCATTTGGCTGCAAACGTTTTTCATGGATATGGCATATTGAGTCTATGATTCACGTTCTCTGATTGGAATTCTGATCCGCCCAGTATTATGAAACCTTTCCTTCATCAGGTATGAGGCAATTGCTTGTAATGGAGAGAGCGCCGAATCTGTAGCATCTGGTCCTTTTGACCAATTAGTCCTGCACTTGGAAGATGCCAAAATTTTTCAATCACGTTCATCAAGTGGCTCTTTTAAGCTGTTATTGGCTGGGGATGCAAAAGGCTCTACCTGGTTCACAAAATCTACCTTAGAGAGGTATTTCATCTTGAACTTTGTCCAGTTCCTTGTGTTTCTTACAGTTGTAACTGTAACTAAATTGAACATCCCTACCAGATTCCTACATATCATAAATTCGCCTGATGCATCAAAAACGGCGAATGGAATTTTACAGGAAATTTCTCAGCTGGAGGAAACTAGAAAGTTTCATGATTATTTACAGTCCAAGGTATCACTATTTTGCCCCAAAAGAAGTAAAACAAATTTGCTGTGCTAAGTTTGCTTGCACATTTAAGTTCACATGTTATCTAGAAAACAGTATATGCCTGCCGTAAATTAAAAAAATGCATTTGTTTATGCAGGAACAACAAAATCTTACGGGTGGTGCTTTGACAGGTACGTTTAAAGATAATTTTGCTCCTTCAATTGTTCTTTGTAATGACAACCATCAGAACCTTTCAGCGTGTATGACTGTATGCAGTATGGCCTTTGTATCCCTTTTTATGAAGCCTATCCAATCAAATTTCGGATTCTCTTTTACCATTTTAGTACTATGAGTGGTGGACTTAATAACAATTTAGTTGTACTCTTAGAGCCTTTTACTTATTCCCTGGTTAGAATCACATTTTTTGTCAGGCCTAACATTCAAATAGTTGATGAATCACATTATTTTGTTGGTGACTTTAGTTTGTTCCTTGAGTATTTAGTTGTTGACTTTAGCGAACCTTTGTATTTTTGATACAAATGCGGCAGAACATATTTTCCTCAATCCCTCCTTTTTGCTTGCTACTCCCTCCGTCCCATAATATAGTAACGTTTTTTGAGCTAAACTCTAGCTCAAAAAACGTTACTATATTATGGGACGGAGGGAGTAGTTGCCTTAGACAACCAACCCTTCCATCGTACCCATGATTCTTTGCCTATCACCAGAAGAAATATGTCAGCTGCAAATTCTGGAAATAATCTGTCTATCAAAGACGTCAAAACATCAATTTCCTTTGCTGTGTTGCACAATATGGCAAAGCCTCACACATGATTTGTATAGGCAAAAGCCTTTGGCAGGCACTATTTGCTGTAATTGGACAACTTCAATACTTCTTTTGACTTCCCGAACCTGGGACATTTGGTCTTGGGGATAAAATGCTTTGATGTTCTCAAATATTATCTTTGGGTTTGTTGAAAAGTTTCACACAAATTTCTGCGCACATGCCAATGCACATGAAAGTGCTCTATTTAAAAAGTGAAGCACTAGAACCTACAGGTAACGTAGGCTGTGTGCATGTCTCGACGCAGAGGCCGAGGGTACCCGCTCTTTTTTGTTTTTTCCCCATATATGTAAGTGTTTTAAATCGTCATGGATATTTAGTTTTGACTTGCAAGTAATTTCTATGGATGGCAAGGGATTTCTTCACAGAATGTCTTATTCTGGCTTATGTTAGTAGAGTGCTCAGTTTATGACGGTATTCTATCTTTGCAGGTGGTCTCTCCAGTACTGTTGGCATACCACAGCAGGTAATTTCCATTTCTGCAAAGCTTCAATTGCTTTCAGTTTTGGTGCACTTTTATGTTTTGTGTACTTACATTTTAGTTCTCAAAATCACTTTCAGGGAAATATTGGCCCAAATTCCTCAGTGGCTACAAAGTATGCCTTTTCCTTTTTCTTTTACTGTTACTCTATTTTGCCCATCTTTTAGTTGATATTTCCTGTAACTAAATGTTGAAGGAATGAATTACTTCGAGCACTGGATTTGAGGCTATCAGCATTGAAAGAAGAAATCTTGGTCTTATTGAGTCGAGCAGTTGGCTCTAATTTGTCGCATAAAGAAGTATCAGATTTATCTGGTTTTGTTCAGCATTTTGGGACATCAGAGTTTAGGTATTACCGCTAAAATCACTACAAACTTATCCTCCTGTTTTTCTGCAACCAGATCGTTTCTAGAAGATTTTTCATTGCTTTTTTTCTTGTGTGATACAATAAGCTAATGTTTGGTGTTTCTTGTTTTGCTCTAGTTGGTTGATGAGGTGCCTACTGTTGATCCGGGATTGCCAGCCCTCTGCGCTCCCTCCACACCAAGCTTCCACCGCTGAGAGAAAGGATGATGCACTTGAGACTCTTGATATCAGCTCACAAGCCAATATCCAGAGGCCTATTACCAGTAATGTCTCCCCAGCAAAGCTTGCACAAGTTGAACGTAAAATGTCAATGGAAAGCGACAATTCCTCTGAGTCCAGCGATGAAGATGAAGGTGTTGTTGAAAGAAGCCGCCCTCTTATGAGATCTGCTTCTCCTAGGAGGTCTGCTTCTCCAATGCGAAGGGTTCAAATTGGGAGATCAGGATCGCGTAGGTCAACACCAATTGCCATCAAGAGCCTCAGTTACTTCCCTCCTAGCCAGAGAGTTGCTTTGGACAAAGATGATGAAAGCAGCTGCAATGGTGAAACAGACCAACCGCCAAGGAGATCTGACAACAATGTAAGAAGAATGAGCGTGCAAGACGCAATTAGCCTTTTCGAGAACAAGCAGAAGAGTGACAATCCGGATTCTGAAAGTAAGAAAGCCGGCCTGGTCGCTACCAAATCTGTACTGCGACGGTGGAGTTCAGGAATGGGCGATTCTTTGAACAGCAATACATCTGAAGAAAAAACTTCAGATTCTACATCTCAAAGCAAATATAACAATTCTGATACAGAGAAGAATGAAGCTGAGTTACAGGCTGAGACAGATGCAGTGCCAAGCAGTGTAGTTGCACCTGAGGCAGGAAGTTATGATGGTGATGGCCATGGCATCACAGTGTCGGAAATGGAAAAAGTGGCCTCATACCATACCAACATTTCTGCTGAACAAACACATTCTGGGCAGGAGTCAAACAGTGATAGGGCAATGGCCTCTGCTGAGTGGAACCGCCAGAAGGAAGCTGAACTTAATCAGATGTTAATGAAAATGATGGAGGTCATGCCTGGGAAGTTTGCAGGTGCCAATGTAACTGCTACGGGGCTCATTTCTGCAAGTGAGAAGAAAGGTGGACTTCAAAGAGAGAAGCGAGACACAAAGGTTCGGACAGAGAAAGGTGTAAAGCGACCAGCAAAGGAGACAAGCACCAAGCTCTTGAAGGAATCTGTTGGGCAGAACAAAGCAGCAATTACCCCCAAAACTAGCATCATGACAGAGAAACGTAATTCACCTATTCCACAAAGGCCAAGGAGAAATTCATCACCTCCAGTCTTGCCAAAGGAAGTGATCTCAAAGACACCAGCCAAAAAAAGTTCCCCCAAACCATCACCTGCACCAGCTACCCGTAGTTCATGGTCAGGTGGGTCTTTGACTAAAGCAACTAATAGTACTGCACAGAAAACTAAAAACTCTCCTGGAGCAGTTTCAACATCCACACCAACTAGCCGGAGAAGGACCGCAACACCACCCTCGGCATCTCAGCCAATTTCAAAGGTGGAAAGACCCCTTCAAGCAGTGAAGAACAAGAAAGAACCTGTGACTGTGATAAAGCCAGCCATTAAGGGGCAGGAAGATAAGAAGACAAGGACAGCAACAAAGCCTAGCAGAGTGGCTAAAAGTTCACCTGCATCAGAAGAAAAACCAAGTCCAATGACAAGGTCAGGCATGTATAACAAGGTTCCAAAGAAAAGCAGTGTTGTACCACTAGAATCCAAACCCGTGAAGAAAACCACTGGGATTAGTCAAGGTGTTGGTTCTGGTGCTGTTAAGAGTAAAGTGCCACAGCTTGGTGATTCTTCAAAGGACAGTGGAATTATTACCCATGTGGAAGATAAGGAGCAATCGCCTGTGACAACCGAGCCAACTACCAAGGTACCAGAGGCTGATCTTGCTCAACCAGCACATGATGTTGACGAAAATTTAGAAATTTTGATCGATAATGACTTGCATGTTGAAAAAACAGAAAACCCGGGCTCGAGTTTAAGCGCAGCCGAAATGGGCTCCAGTGACCAGGTTGAGCCCTCTATCATTGAGGTCAAACCTCTCGACGAGGACATGGACATCTCATCAGCTGCCTGGGTAGAAGTAGATCATCAAGAAGCTACTGATGCGGGTGAAAGTGTGACAGGCGAGGATGTCACGTCACCAGCAATTGAACCATTGCCGTCATCAAGCCCAAGAATCCGTCATTCTTTGTCACAAATGTTGCAAGCAGATAGCAACGAACCAGAAATAATCGAGTGGGGAAATGCTGAAAACCCACCAGCAATAGTTTTTCATAAAGATTCTCCAAAAGGATTCAAGAGACTTCTAAAATTTGCTCGAAAAAACAAAGGAGACAGCAACACTAATGGTTTGGCAAGCCCATCGGTGGTTTCTGATGGAGAGGATGAACAAGAAGAATCAGGTGCTAGTGATGGTGCAAATTCGAGCAGGAGAACTTTTGATGGCTCCAGGACTAACAGCATCTTATCAGGTACTTTTCCAGCCATATTTCAGCGGGAGCTTCTCATCCTAAATACTGTAGTTTTCAAGCAGAAACCATCGCATACTTTAGTGCTTGAGCCTCAATATTTTGACAATATAATAACGGAAAGCGAATCTACATATACAGAACGGTTATGTGTTCCTATGAAATACACATAGAATCTAGAGACCCGCTGCCAGAAACTTGTCCCTGAATATGTATCATGTTCATGAAATAGAGCTGTTGTTCATTTTCGTATGAATAAAGTTCCAGGTATACATTGTTGAATCTAAACCTCTTATTTTTCAGCTCAATCAACCACCAGCAGCTTCAATGCCACGAGCTCAGATAGGCTACGGGACAGGCCTGGAGCTGCACCATCTACTAAAGGCTAGTTCCTACTACCCAAAACAAATTATGGTCACTTCGATCTACAGTTCAGTAGACGTGAAAGCACGGCCTAATACATTTGTGCCTCTTTGTACTTCCAGCATCAAGGTCATTCTTCTCCCTCTCAAACTTCCGGAGCAGCAAAACCAACGAGTCAAAGCTTCGATAGCATGCGTTGTTATACGTCAGTAGTCGACCCCTCCCCGTTAGATGTAAAAATGGTTTGAGGTGATTTGATTGTTCGATCGGAGCCAGGTTGTTTGTGTCCGATTCTGCTTTCGTGCTGTTTGATATTAGCCTCTCCGCGGTCCACATGTCATTACTTTGTTCGTGTCTTGTTGTACATCTTTTAAGTATTCTTTCCAGTTGTTTGAGATGACTGGTATGTTATCTTGACTGATAACTGCTGCAAAAGATAGATTTAACTGCATTCAGTTAGTTTGTTATATCAGGCAGGTTGATTAGATCTGATGATCTACTGTTTGGTGTTACGAACCTGAGATAGTGAGATAAAGCTAAAACTCTTGAGGTCTATCTGATTTCGTTTTCAAACTTATTCAGCGGCCAAATTCTCAACTGAATTTTGAGCATGCCATGATTTCACTCGGTTGCCATGGTCCGGAATGATCTCCCAACAAATCTCAACCATAGAGAAAGGGCCCGGAATAGTTAGGTACTGTACATATGATCGCACCAGACTTGTCAGACACATAAGTAGACATTTATTTACTACACATAAGCATGTCTGCGCTCGTCACTGGAATCCAGCAGCGATTTGCAGAAAGAGGAGGCCAAATTCACTAATACAGTATGTACGAACTGCGGTTCAGAACGGAGAAGCTGAGACTTGGATGAGAGTTGGCTCATAGTGATCAGGGGCTTCAAAACCATGGAGATTCATGACTGTCGCGGCAACGTTAGCTAGCCCGGCATCCGGAAGGTCGTTCCGGAATCTAGCCCCCGACGCAAGCCCTGGGCCTCCAATGGCGATGGGGACCTGCAGGTGGTTTCAGCGAGATGAGATGAGAACAGAGAACTGGACACTGGTGCATGAACCAGCACCGGGCATTTGATGAAACAAGCATATCCGATGTGCACTCACTGGATTCAGTGTGTGTGAAGTGAGGGGCTGAACATTGCCGTCTTTGTCCCGAATCGGTTTCCCGGATTTATCTCTTTTCACCATGTCCTCGGCATTGCCGTGGTCGGCCGTGACCACGAAAATGCCACCTACTTGTTCAATGGCGTCGAGAATGATCTGAACCAGAGAATTGGGTCCATCATAAGCATGCCATTTCATGCACATCAAGAAGACTAGTTCGATGAGCGAGCTATCAACTGTGGGGGGTGGACTGCAAAGACGACATTACCTTGACGGCTTCATCAGCGGCCGTGCACGCAACGATGGTGGCTTCAAGGTAGCCCGTGTGTCCAACCATGTCTCCATTGGGGATGTTTACCCTCACCTACAAAACGACCACATCAACGTTTTGAGCTGTTACTGCTACTACTTGCTAACAGTTACAGTAGTACCATTTGAGTATTGAGGATCTCATCGTGCCAAGTACCAAGTATCTGATCAAATTTGCCACTTAGGATGGCATCCCGTGCCCTCTCTGCAACTTGGACGGCCTTCATTCTCGGTTGTACGTTGAAGGGTATTTTTTTTAGATAAAGACGTTGAAGGGTATACCAGTGTCACTTGGAATTTCTTCGTATTTTTCCAAGTTTGGGTTGAAGTAACCAGACCGATTCCCATTCCAGAAAAAGGTGACATGACCAAATTTGACAGTCTCGCTGCAGGTTCAAAATGAGAAAGATATGAAGAGGAATAGTAGCATCCTCAAGCTCAAGTACCAGAATGTTCAGAGATAGGCTCTTAACAGCACAAAAGCACAGTGTACCTGCAAGCGTAGATGCGTACGCCATTGTGCGCCAAGTACTCACCGGATGTCCTTTCTATCTCTGGTGGAGCAACAAGGTAATGACTTGGTAACTTTAGTTCGCCATCATACTGAAGCATACCGGCGTAGCGAATCTTGGGGAATCTGACACGGTCAAATTTGTCGAAATTCTCGTACTCTAGCGCCTTCGCGAGCATCACCATTCGATCAGCTCTGAAGTTGAATGTCACAACTGCATCTCCATCCACTATGGGCCCGACCGGTTTTCCGCTTTCATCAACGACGATGAAGGGGGGTAAGTACTGGTCATTGGCTTTAGGATCATCCCTGAGCTTTCTCACGGCTTCAAGGGCATTTGGAAACTTGTGTGGGGCTTCACCAAGAACCTGGGCATCCCAACCACGCTTCACAACTTGCCAATCATTCTGCAAAAGAACATGTGTGTTAAGAGAAATGTAAAGTTATAGGAAGCGGTGGTCCATTGCAATATTGCTGCTGCAGAAACACACATTTTTTCCCATAGGGATTACCTCATAACGGTCCATGGTAACATACATCCTGCCTCCACCAGATGCGATTCTCGCATCAACACCCTTCTCCCGTAACTTGGCCAGATCATTCTCAAGCGTTTCCACGAATGTGACACTGCTGCCATCCAATACGTCGCGACCATCGGTAAGTATATGGACCCGTATTCTCTTTGCTCCATGTTCACTAGCCCCTTTCAGAAGCAGCTGCTAGAGCCAAGGCATTAACATCAGCTTGGAACTACTGCAGAATGAACTCTGTTTAGAAGAAATTAGAAGAAATGGTTTAACCTGCAGCTGGTCGATCCTTGAATGCACTCCCCCATCGCTCAGTAAACCAATGAGGTGCAAAGTACCAGTCTCAAAGGACTGCTGGATGTACTTAAAACCTTCCCCCTCGTATATCTTCCCAGAGGCAAGCGCCAGATCCACCAGTTTTGCGCTGCACATTGTCGTCAAACGATCAGTAACTTGGCTTAAGTAGCTGCACCATTTGTTTCTAGCTGTAGTGCGTGGACTGCCGCAAGATAGTTGTAGCACTGAAATTAGCTCAGTAACTTTGGTCATGCATGAAAGTTCTCCTTATGCGAGCACATAACCCGCATACACCATCACTAAGCTCACGTGCAAGCAGACACACTAAAAATATTAGAAACTATATCATCCACTTAACAAAATCGCATTTTGTAACGTTGAATAAATACGGTACACAATGTTGAGCCTAGGGATTAAAGCAAGTGCGTATGAACGACCAACATTGTTGTCGCCAACAAAGCGTTGCGGGGAAGCTTTCCGCCTGGTGATCATTCAAATAAACATTGTTCTCACCACCAGGTCATATGCCGACCCATTTCGTCATAATTATACCAGGGAAGAAAACCGACATACAAGTGTTCACCATCAAAAGATGGCTAAAGTCAACAACACATAGTGTATTCAAATTCTTTTATGTAGTGATTTATTACTATGCATTATGATTATTGTTGTTGTTGTTGTTGTTGTTGTTGTTGTTAAGGCCTCTTTGATTTGCAAGATTCCAAAAACACACATTATCGCAGTGTCACGACCATTCGGATCCTACATGAATGAATTTGTACCGAAAGTTATTAGATGCCACCGTAAGAAAAGTGAGGTTTTAGCCAATATACAATTTTCTTTGGAAAGTTGTGGAAAGAAATCACACAAATCTACTAACCCAATAAGAAAATCTTACAAATCTATTAAGTGCATTCTCCCGAGGTCGAGTACTCCCCGACTCCCTATAGATGGAAATAGCACTATGACTCCTCTTTGGCAATAAATAACTCACAAATAGAATCTTCAATATAAACAATCTTAAGGAATAAAATTCCCTAAAATACCTATAAAAATCCTTTGAATCAAAGATGCCCTCAAATAAGATTGTCACATTTAAGCAGATAAATGAACAAGTCTCCTTAGATGGCATCAAACCGATACGTGTCTGCCTCTCGGGCCGCTCCCGTGCGACTCCGGAGGCCGCCGTCGCCGCCACTTCAGGTCGACACCATCGTTGTCCTCTCCCTCGCCGTCACCAGAGGACGCCGCCGGGCTAAGCCTCTCGGCAGACGGCGGCGGCGAGGACGTGTGCTGCCTCACCTTGGCACCTTCACCCGCCCCTCCCCACTCAATCCAAAGTTTGGGAGACGCCATGGCTAGTGGCCTCCAAGTTCTCGATGTAGTGGGATGCCGACGACTTGGGTTCCATCCACGACAGTTCGAAGATGCGTGCATGTGTGTCATGGCCTGTCTAGATCATCATTTCCAAATCCCTACCTCCTGGTTGCCCCGGATGGATCCGGCATGGATGCTGCGGCCAGGCGGGCTGCGACGCCGCGAACTGATCTGCCTTTCTCTTGACCCGGCCATGTCAACCCCTTATCCGATGGATCTGGGCAGAGGTGTCTCCAACCAGATGAATGTCTGTAGTGATGCGCCGTCGATGTTGTTATGTGTGATGACCACTCCGATCCGCGACGACGGGCTTGTCGTTCATTGTGGTGTCACAGAAAGATCTTTGCGAGTGTTCCTCCCTCAAGATCTGGTGGTTGCCTCGGCGGTGAGATGCAATCTATGGACGACGATTTGATGCAGAGGGTATGGTTTTGCAGTAGCGATGAACGGTTTTCTATCCCAGCACATCTAGCTACTAGGATCACGGGAAAGTGGTGGCAACAACACATTATTGACTTCAATGGTGGTGCTTCTCAAGTACCCGGTCTCAAGCTTTGAGGTGAAAACCTAGGTCTAACCCACGTTGGTTATACCTGGCAATGGTGATGTTTTTGCGTCATTACCTTGTTGAAGGCATTGCTCGAATATGCTTAGACTAGCTATTCAGGGTGAAAACCTAGAACTAACCTTTGGTGGTTGGATCCGGCGATGAGGATCTCAAGCACTCAAGCGTTTCTCCCTTCCTGAAGGCGTTGTTGTTTAAGAACCGCGACGTCCTTGTGGTGTTATGAGATGGTTAGTGCGGATATGATTATTGTTGTAGTTTGGTATTTGTAAGGCCTATGTATGTTTGAACCTGATTTGATCGCTTCGAGTTTTTCTTTCTCTCTCCCTTAGGCATAGCTTTGGTTTTATATGACTTTGCTATTTGCTAGCATTTTGTGTAAGTGCGCGCGTGTTGGTGCTGGCTATGTGCATCTTAGTTATCCAGAGATGAGATGTGTGCTCATTGTGTTTGTATCCACTTGACGCTTCATTTTAAGTAAATAAAATACATCCTTTATCGAGAAAATATGGCTTCAACAAATTTCCATAACACAATGCAAATATTAGGGGTTGTTTGGTTCCTAGCAACACCTTGACACATCTTAGGTTAGACAAATTTGATCAAGTTAGGTGGATGTTTGGTGTTAACCACACCTAAGGCAAAATTCCTTTGAGAGAAATAATGTTCACATATATCATACACATAAAAAATGTGGCAAGGTTTCCTAACGCAAACCTTGTGTGGCCAAGAATTTGAACAACTAAGGTAAGTCAATTGTGCTAAAAGCAGGGTGCCAAAATTAATTATCAAACTAAACAGACCCTTATATTATTCTAGGACTAGTTAGGAAAGGCTAGTATTCCTGTTAACCTTGAGCATATATCTGTCCGGCTCCGAGCGCATTGTGGCCGACCTCGCTGTTCCCCATGTCATCATCCGTAGGCAGACCCACCGCCGTCCCGTGAGCTTTGATCACCCTCCACCTCTCCGGACCACCCTGCCAATTAACGCATACACGCAAGCAGAGTCAATAGGAGCCGAGATGAAGCAGCCAGCGTGAGAGAAGCTACGAGAATCTACCTTCTTGAGGGCGTCGAGGGTGGGGGTGTCGGCGACGTGGATGCAGTTGAAGGGGTCGGGCGGCGCCTCGCCCCAGCCGTCCAGCACCACCACGCCCACCACCTTCCCTTTCCCCAGCCTCCCGTGCTCACCCAGCTTCCACGGCCTCCCCTGCTCCTCCTCCTTCCCCGGCCGCCGCGCCATGGTGTCTGATCAAAACTCAGTTCCTGAAGTGTTTTGCTGGGTGTTGTTGTCCTTGTGAGAGAAGCGGTGGAGAGATAGTTTTTGTAGGAATCGGGCATGCGTGTTTTCTCTCGAAGGCTCTGGGAGCGCGACGAGGCAGCTGGGAGAGCACAAGTGTAAAGACGGGACTTGTCTGTTTAATTCTTTCTCGTGAGGAGCTGGTCCGCCCATGAACCTACCTGAAGATCTTAATTAAATAAGTAAATTGGCAAAAAACCACAACAACATTACGAACTAGGGTTGCAAAAAACTGTCGTTTTTTTTATTTTTTTAAATCACTATCACTCTTTTATAACCGTTGAACATATATTTTCTGTGTATACGTATATATTGGTAGGGCCTTGTATTTAGCCTTCTTTTTTCCTATGTAAATTTTATAGTTGTCTTGGGAAACAAGTACTGTATCAATGAATAAATCATTATGTGCAAATCCTTTTTTCTCAAACCACATGATACAGTCACCACGTTCACGTTCCCGTGACCTAGTCTTCCGCCGCCGCCGCCGCGCCATCTTCCTTCCTTGCCGCCGCTGCACCTTCTTGCAGCTACCGCTCCCTAGTCTCCCTCGCTCCTCCTCCGCCATCTTCCTTCCTTGCCGCCGCTACACCTTCTTGCAGCTGCCGCTTCCTAGTCTCCCTCGCTCCTCCTCCAGTACCCAGCCGCCGCTCCCTAGTCTCCCTCGCTCCTCCTCCAGTACCTAGCCGCCGCTCCACCCAGCCAGCTGCTGCTGATTCCTATCAATCCCGTACCCAGCTTTCCTAGCCGCCGTGTGTGTTGCTCCCGTACCGAAGCTCCCCACACTCCTTTTCCTATACACATCTAGTCTAGCAATCATACAACTCCCGTACAATTCTTATACATCTTCCGTACAATTCTCATACACCTTCTGTACACCTCACGTACCCCTCTCCTCTTTCTGTACTGCCGCAATGGACTCTCCCCACTCATCCTTGCCCGGTTATTTTTTTTCAGTTCGACTGCTCCAATCCATTTGCTGGCCCCGGTCCCATCTCCTTCCAATACATGCAGCAACAACAACTAGTGTACGGGGCACCCGGGACCGGTCAGTCATTGCAATACGTCGGCTACCAGGCACTCCCGCCTCCTCTTCCACAGCAGGCTGACGCGCCTTTCTACACCAACCCGCAGGGGCCGCTCCCGCCTGCTCCGTGGACCCCGACCCTCCTGGCTGCCCACCACACCTCCTCGACACCAGCTCCTTACCACGAGGGCGGAAATTGGTACATGGATACCGGCGCCACTTCTCATATGTCGTCTTATTCGGTAACCTCGTATCATTCTTTTCCATTAATACTTCCACCCGCATTATTGTTGTGGACGGGTCCTCCCTTCCTATCATACATGCTGGTCATACCTCTTTTCCCTCACTATCTACGCCTTTATCTTTGTCTAACATTCTCGTTTCTCCTATACTTATCAAAAATCTTATTTCTGTTCGACAATTTATTCGTGATAACCCTGTTACCGTTTAATTTGACAAGTGTGGGTTTTCTGTAAAGGATTCCCACACCTGGATGGTTCTTCATCGATGTGATAGCTCCGACGCGCTCTGCCCCGTCCACCCGCAATCCACCACTGCCACCGCCCATGTCGCCCTCTCCACCGGTGTGGACCTTTTTTTTGATAGAAAGACTGCAAGGGAACCCCTCACAGTTTAATAGGTGCAAAAAAATCCCAAATTGCAAGTACCGTGCCTTGAACCTGGGTGGGTGGGAAGGCATCAGCCCCTTCCCACCACTAGGCTATGCCTTGAACTGGTGTGGACCTTTGGCACGATCGTTTAGGTCATCCTAACCCCGTCACTCTTCGTCATATTCTTCAGAGTTTTTTCTTTCATTTGTAATAAGGTTGCCGATCATACTTGTCATGCTTGTCGCCTTGGTAAACACGTCCGTCTTCCCTTTAGTGAATCTTCCACCATAGCATCATATCCTTTTCAGTTAATTCATAGTGATGTATGGACTTCTCCGGTTGCAAGTAATTCGGGCTATCTTTATTATCTCGTTACATTAGATGATTTTTCTCACTATGTGTGGACATTTCCCTTACAAAAAAACCCAGACGTCTTACCCACCCTCACTGCCTTCTATTCTTATGTCACTATGAAGTTTTGTCATCCCATCCTTGCGCTCCAGACTGATAATGGGAAAGAGTTTGATAACCTTGCCGTTCACACTCTTCGATCCACACAAGATACCACCTGCCGTCTAACCTGCCCTTACACTTCGCAACAAAACGGGCGTGTGAAGCGCGTCCTTTGCACTCTCAATGACTGCATCCGCATGCTCCTCTTCCATGCTAATGTGCCCCCTCGCTTTTGGCCGGATGCTCTTTCTACAACATCCCTCTTGCTTAACATTCGACCGTGTCGTGCTCGATGGAACTACACACACCCATCACCTACTTCATGGCGCCGCTGCCTCCTATGACTGACTCCACGTCTTTGGGTGTCTATGTTATCCGAGTATTGTCTCTACTGCGCCACATAAGCTTCCCCCACGCTCCGTTGCATGCATCTTTCTTGGCTACCCTCCCAACACCAAAGGCTACCGGTGCTATGATCCAGTGTCTCACCGCGTGTTCACCTCATGTCACGTTTACTTTGATGAAAGGTGTTTCCATTTCAGCAGGTCGCTTTGGGCGTTGCTTCATCGCCACCATCCAGCTCATCGACGATTGCCTCGGACCCCCCTCGGAGGTCTCATGGGGGTCCCTTGCGCGCAGGTCTCAGGCCGCCACCCGGCTCACTGGCACGGCGCCTTCTCCGGACGTGGCCACTCCATCCGTCAACACCGTTCCTGCCTCGCCCTTCACGCTAGAGGCTCGGGAGCTGGCCCTCTGCCCGTCTCGCCCCCTGTGGCTGGAGACCCTGGCAGCACCACGGGACTCGACATGCCCGCCTTGCCCTATGCGGATGGAGGCTTCGCGTCGCCCGCCTCGTCTGCATCCGGCTCAAGCTTCGGGTCACCCATGTACATCGCGACTGCGACAAACTCATCCTCAGCTTCGTTTGCAGCCTCGGCGCCCTCACTAGTCGCCCCTCCGCCACCTCGCATGACAACGTGTGCTCGGGCTGGTGTTCATTTCCCCAGTACACGTTATCCCACTAATGAGTATGTGTGTGAAGCCTCCACTTTCGTGTCGACTCCCGTTCCGTCCTCGGCTCGTGCTGCTCTTCGCGATCCCCATTAGCTGGTTGCGATGCAAGAGGAGTTTGATGCTTTACAGCGCAATCGCACATGGACCCTTGTTCCACGCCCTTCTCATGCTAATGTCATCAGTGGGAAATGGGTGTTCCGCATCAAGACACGATCGGACGACAGTCTCGAGCGTTACAAGGCTTGTTGGGTGGTCCGTGGTTTTCGACAGCGAGCTGGCGTGGACTTCACCGAAACTTTTGCTCCATTTGTCAAACCAAGAATGATCCGCACGGTCCTCCAGCTAGCGGTGTCATGAGCCTGACAGATACATCAGTTGGACGTCTCCAATGTTTTTCGTAATGGACATCTCACCGAGCAGGTGTTCTGCCAGCAGCCCACCGGCTTTCTCGACGCCACTCTTCCGGATCACGTGTGTTTGCTCTCTCGCTCTCTATATGGGTTGAAGCAGGCACCATGTGCGTGGTACTAGCGCATCGATGAGTTCCTTCAGCGGCTTGGTTTTCATTCACCTGCTTCGACGCCTCATTGTTCGTCTATCATCATGGTGACACTCATGCATATTTGTTTCTATACGTCGACGATACCATCCTGACAGTATCTTCCATTGAGCTCCTCAGTCAGCTTACCGCTCGTCTTCGCGCGGAATTTTCTCTTAAGGATTTGGGCCCGTTACATTATTTTCTCAGCATCGAGGTGGTTCGGCGCCCTGATGGGTTCTTCCTTCATCACCAGCGGTATGCCCACGACATTCTCGAGCGTGCTGGCATGCTTAACTGCAAGCCCGCCACCACCCTGGTCGACACGAAGGCCAAGCTCTCCGCTCTCGACGGATCTCCTGCCCAGGATGCTGCGTTTTATCGCTCTATTGTTGGTGCCCTGCAGTACTTGACGCTCACTCGGCCGGATTTGCAGTATGCTTTTCAACACGTGTGACTCCATATGCACTCACCACGGGATTCTCATTGGAAATCTGTGAAGCGGATTCTTCGCTACATTCATGGCACTGAGGCATTTGGACTTACTTTGATGACTTTTGCCTCTATGTATATCATGGCTGACGAGGGGGTGACTCCACGACTCCTGCGTGTGAGGATACCTGGTGCGTATGGAGACAGAAGGCCCGCTGGAAGCCTCGACAGGCCCACGACTGGTCCACTCAAGGCACCGACGTTGGAGTCCGTTACCAACATGGAAAGCAAGACTTGGCGTCCAAGGAAAAACTAGATTAGGCAATCATCCCTGTAATCTGAGACGGACTCCCCGAGACCTAGCCTAGTATATAAAGGCTGGGAGGGGGGACGTCTCAGGACATCCAATCTACAATCATCACCTCTAGTCTTGTGCGAACTCGCCTAGACTCCCACTGTAATCTCCCCCTCGCATAATATTATCGAGCAGTAAGTGCTTCTCCTGTTAGCCGACGAGTATCGCCAACCTATTGTAACACTCTCACTGTCAGTGAACAGTAATCACCATTACTGTTTATCACTACTGTTCAAATTTTTTGTCTGGTCAATATGGTTTAGTTCAAATTCAAATTTCCCTTTTATATTGTTGCAAGCAATGTGAACCATGGGCCTTGATCATCATGGATGAAAACAAAGTCCAAGCCATTTGAAATAAAATCCAAACAAACCCTAAAATGCCTTTTGATGAATATTAAAAATATGGTGACAATAAATCTTTTCCAAAAATCTTGGAACCACTTTTGTAAAATCCCAACTAATCACTGGACCAAATCCAAATGGGTTTGGGTATTTATTAAGTTATAGAAAATTTCAAACAAATCAAAACAGTGGCCAAAAACCCTATTTGAATCATTTAATATTTAATTGAAATATTAAATGACTTTTACAAGTGCCCAAATCTTTTGTGGCACTAGCCTATGTTATAACAGTAATTATGGGCAACCTATAACACTTTACAAAAAAGCCTAGGGTTGAAAACAATTACGAAACAGAAATAAAGAAAAGGAAAAATAGGAAATGAAATAGATAAAAGGCAACCTAATCTACCCCCCTCCCCCCACTGGGTCCCCGGCCCAGCTAACAACCAGCCCAACCCCGGCCCATCTCTATTTTCCCCTTCCTCTGGCTACAGGGAGGCCGGCCATGGCGTGGCAGCCATCCCACGGCTGCCATGGCCGCCGTGTCGCCCATCCCGGCTTGCCGACGAGGGGATAAGGCCGACCCGCCCCCGAACCCTGGAAACCCTAGCCACCCCCTGCCCATTCCCCTCCTCCCCCTCGCGCTCCGGCGACAAGTCCATCGCCCCCAGAGCTTCCCCGGCTCCCTCGCCACCGCTACAAGCCCCCCCGGTGAGCTTGCGTTCGTTTTGCCCATCGCCGTATTCACTCCCGCTCGTATTTGCGCCGTCCCCTCATCCATCGTCCTTCGGCCGCCGCCTGTGCACTCACCGCCGTCGAGGTGGTCGTCCTCGGCGTCCGCCTCGCATACCCGTAGACGCGCGGCCTCGTGCCCACCTGATTCGTGCCCGGGGCTGGCCAAATGGTGGCCGAGGACGGATTCCGATGAGCCTCCGCCGTGCCACGGCTGACCGCCGGCGCGCCCCCGTGGTTAATCCTGTGGGTGTCCCACTGACGTGTGGGACCCACTCGGTTTAGTTAACCACTAATCAGTCCCTAATAGAATTAATATAACTAAGATAAATAACTCCTGGACTGACTTGTGGGCCCCCAGTCATTAGGTTAGTTAAATAGTCTAATTAAAATGCAATTATTAAAATGTGCCCATGACAGGTGGGCCCTGGCTATATTTAGATTTAATTAAAATGATTATAAATGTTGTGGGGCTGACAGGTGGGTCCCCTCTGTCAGTTGACCAGTCAACCAGTACTGTTCTGGATAATGTGCATTAAACAATTAAAATAATTCCAGAAATTGATTTAAAATGTTTTAAACTTTAAAATTCAATATCTTTTAAACCTTAACTCAGATTCAAAAACTTTATACATGAAAATTGATCAGAAAAATATAACGAATACGAATACGCTATCCGTATGTCTACCCAACCCCCCTAACACACCGATCATCGACATTCCCCCCTCCGGGCTGTCTGCCAATAATTCCCGGTGCCGGTAAAAACCTGCCGGATGAATTTATTTCGAACACGAAAGTTGTCCGGAATGGTTCAACTAACACGGATACACCCCCTTATATTTGTCGGATGTCCACGACACCCCCGGCTTCATCTTTCCCCCCTCCGGACACCCTGTCCGATAATCACCCGGAGCCGGTATATCATCCCCGGATGAATTCCCGCTCCGAGCAACGTGCATTGCACTGCGTTAGAACACCATTAACATTTCATCTGTCATGTCATGCATATGTTTGTATATTATTGTTGTGTATTTACTGTTTCCTCCCCCCCTTAATCTTCGGTAGACCCTGCTGCTACCGCCGACTACACTGCTGCCGGGTACGACTACTTCGTCGACGACCCTGCCCCTACCGTCGAGCTTCCAGGCAAGCAGAGCCATTCTCTTCCCAAAATATCGCCTACCTTTCCGTACTTTCTTGCACTAGGCATTGTTACTGCTGCTGCTACGATTCCAATCCTATTCAATTGCATAGCCTGATTTTGTCGCCCCTTGATGTACCTTTCTTATCCTATGCTGCATGTTATAATTATGCATATATTCAGCAGTGAACCCTGCACATTGTTAGCTAGGATTAGATAGCGGGCCGTGATCACTATGGGAGCGATCGCGGATACTTTAAATACAACTGCACAGGTACGGTACAATGCAGACACCGCCAAAGGCCCCTATCTGGGTTATGCCTAGTCACCCTCAAGTGTGAGCTATCAAGGAGTAATCCTTGTACTCCACTCGAGGCTGACTTTGTCTTGCCGCCATAGGGTCCTGGACAGCGGTTGTCCTTAAGGTAAGAAGTCGGGCGACCCAACAGTGCCCGCGAGCGGTATATCGTCGGGAACGACAGGGAGGGTACGACCGACGTTACTGGCGTGCTTGGCCCCTGCTCGTATCTCGCGAGAGTTACCAAACCACGCAAAAGTCGAGCTCTACCAAGAGCACACGCGAGACAAGGTAAGGAGACGGTTCACCTTATTGGTAACCGCGCGCTTTGACGGGACGACAGGGCAGGCCCCGACGTTACCGATGGGCCTTGTTGCTGTTCGTTGTCCGTTGTGTTGTTAGTCAGACAACGATAACGGTTGTCTGCGAGATAATATTAAAATGCTAAATGGTTCGGCGGATGACTTGAGAGGCCCGTTGGTCTGTACGCACTACCTACACGTGGGATTACGGTGTGGGCCCTCCGCGTCGTAGTTCGTCCGAAAGCTCTTCAGACGTCAGCAGTACTGCGGCCTGATCGCCGGGAAGTGGTCTTGTCTTTTTGCTGCAGCAGGTGTGTTTGGTTTTGCTTTTGCTTCACCGGCCAGACTCGCACCGTGCAGGAGCGTGCAAGGGTGAGGGACCTAGACCCCTTGGCGCATAGGATATAGTCCGGCGGATGGCCTCTCTACTGAGCCTAGGATGGGCTGCGATGTGTCGGATAGCCTCGGTGGGGCGTTCCTTAACAAGGTTCACGCCACCCTGGAGATCCGAGCGTGCAGGCTGAACAGTAGTGCACCCCTGCAGGGAGTTTAATCTATTCGAATAGCCGTGTCCACGGTAACAGGATGCTTTATGCTGAAGCTGGATCTTACCACTACAAACTATTACTATTAAACTGTATGGTTCCGGGTCTTCTTCCTCGCAGGGAGTCGAGGAAGGGAACTCGGAGGCATTATTATTATGGTTAATCATTACAACTTATATTATACAATGTTGCAGCAACTTCTGCTTCGTTGTTACTTTATTGCTTTATATGAACTGTTGGCTGTTTCTCTCCTCATGCTGCAAGACATCGTCAGAAGATGCTAGTCTTCGATAGGCCTAGCTTCTTATCCTTATTATGATTTCTATCTTGCAGTCCACTATATACAGCCTCCCCTTTCCGTTGATACAAATGCATAATGCTTAGTAGCGGACGTAAGACTCGCGGGTATACTAGATACTCACCTTTGCTTTATTTCCCCTTTTATGTTTTTCCTGATCGGCCGCTGCAGTCGACGTTGGAGCCCAGGAGCAGGAGTACCCCGGAGGCGGATACTACTACGTCGAGACCCCCGCTGACCAGGACCAGGAGTAGTTTCGGAGGCTCCCAGGCAGGAGGCCTTGCCTTTTCGATCTGTATCTCTGATGTTATTTGTGCTAGCCTTCTTAAGGCATAAGTTGACTAACTATGTATGTACCCAGATATTATGGCTTGTATAACTTATGTATTCGGGTCCGCGTGACCCCCCTTTATTGTAACATATTGGTTTATCCTTTTGTGTTTAGTGTTGTGTTGTGATATTCTCACCATGGCACCCTAATCTCAGCCGTGTACCCTGTGTGTATGATTACTATACACGGATTGATTTTGGGGGCGTCACAAGTTGGTATCAGAGCCGACTGCCTGTAGGAAGCCACCCCACCACTACCTGGTCGAAGTTGAGTCTAGACTTTGAAAAACTATTTTGCTACTTAATATTTGGCTTACGGGCCCACATCGATGTCACTACGTGTGATATCTATGGTATTAGGATCCTTTTCTCCTTACCTATGCTCTGGGAATCTTCTCTCTTATCCTTGCTGGTAAGTTTTACAAAATCTGACATTAGGATCACGTTCTCTTGATTCCATCCGGCGTTTTGGTGCTTCCCCATTGATTGAGTCGTGTTGCAGGAGTTCTACCCCAGGTCCCGGACCGCGGATCCCATTCTCATTCTGGGTAGGCCGCGCGTCCTCTGGCATTAACTCCTGTGGCCAACAGTTTTCTTGCGGCGTGATTGACATAGTGGAATCTATGTCGCGTCGTGTAATCCTTACCGCGGTCTGCGCGCCGCCTAGTGTGTCCTTTTTCCTTAATTTCTACGACGTTACGCTGCCCGATTTTCGATTGATTCTATGTGTGGATGTGTATGTCTTATATGACTACTCCTATATATCCGCGCCTCCTCTTTGTTGTCGCTTTACTTATTACTTGTTTCCGGTATCTCGATAAATGTTCATCGTTGAAATACCCCTGTTAAATTCTAGCAGGATGGCTGGTCGTGGTGGTCGTGGTCGTGGTCGTGGTGCCAATGATCCACCTCCGCCGCCGGACTACATGGCCGCGATGATGCAGCAGTTTCAGATGAACCAAGTGTTTATGCAAGGAGTCATAGATCAGCTCCAGAATCAGAACCAGAACCAGAACCAGCACTAGAACCAACCGCCTGTGGTTACTCTGCGGGATTTCATGCGTCTCAATCCCCCTCTCTTCCACCAACCGGAACAGCCGCTGGATGCTGATGATTGGCTTCGTGACATCACTCGTCAGCTGGAGTTCGCTAATGTGAGCGCTGCTGATTATGTCAACTTCGCGTCCTATTTCCTGCGTGGTCCCGCTGCTCAGTGGTGGGACACTTACAAGGGCTCGCTAGCTGAAGGGACTGTCGTCACCTGGAATGACTTCAAGACTGCCTTCCGTGCTCGTTATGTCCCCCAGGCGATTATGAACCGTATGAAGGCCGAGTTTCGCAACCTCATTCAGGGCAGCAAAACTGTCGAGGCATACCAGAGGGAATTCCTCCGCCTCTCCCGCTATGCTGCAAGTGACCTTCCGAATGATGCAAGTAGGCAAGAGAAGTTCCGTGATGGGCTCAACCCAGATCTCCAGCTTGCACTGGCTTTGCATGTCTTCCCCGACTTCGCCACCTTGGTGAACCAGACTATCACTCTTGAGACAGCTCAGCTTAAGTTCGGTGGTTCGCCGAAGCGCCCCCGTGATGCTGGCTCATCTTCGGGCACAGCACAGAAGCAACGCATTTGGCTTCCACACAGTCTTATGCGTCCAACTGCCCCTGCACCAAGGCCATCGTATGTTGCACCTCGTCTGCCTCCGCCCCCGCCGAGACAGCCGAAGACTGAGACTGCACCCCTCCGGCCTCAAGATGGCCTGTGTTTCAAGTGCCGTCAGCCAGGCCATATTTCCAGAGACTGCCCTCAGCGACAGAATCAACTGGTAGTTCACCCTGCTGGCCGCGGAAATGGTCGTGGCAACAATGGGACCCTCAACTATAATACTGGGTCAAATCCTCATGCTCGTGGTCATGCTTACAACATTGATGTTGAAGCATCTCAGGAACAGCCCGCTACTGTGATGGGTACACTCCTCGTTAACTCAATACCTGCTACCGTATTATTTGATACAGGAGCATCGCATTCATTTATGTCTGGAGCATTTGCTTCTAAGCATGGCATTTACCACGAAAAGATGCATACCCCCTTAATAGTCCGGACTCCCGGTACCCAGTGTCGTGTCGACATGGTTGCACCTAACCTCACTGTCGAGATCGAAAGGTTTGAGTTCATGGTTTCTCCACACATTCTGAAAACCTCCACCATCGACCTTATCCTTGGCATGGATTGGCTGAAAACCCACAATGCCGCACTTTACTGTGGCACCAAGGTCATCCAACTTTTTCATCCTTCTGGCGCGATTTTGAGTCACACTGCCATTGTGTCAATGAATGCCGAAGCTCGTATATATGCTCTGAATGCCTTGAATGTCGCACCTCTCGAAGGGATTGAGAAAGTCCCAATCGTTTGTGATTTTACCGACGTATTCCCAGAAGAACTGCCGGGGATACCCCCGATTAGAGAAGTTGAATTTGTCATCGACTTGAAGCCTGGCACCGTCCCTATTGCCAAGCGCCCGTATAAGATGCCACCTCACCACCTCCTTGAATTGAAGAAGGAGATCGACACGGCCCTCGAGAAAGGCTTCATCCGGCCTAGTTCCTCTGCTTGGGGAGCTCCTTCGCTCTTTGTCAAGAAGAGTGATGGCAAGAACCGATTGGTCCAAGATTACCGACCTATTAACCAGGCCACGATACAGAACAAGTACCCCCTCCCTCGGATCAATGATCTTTATGATCAACTTGCTGGATCCACGGTGTTTTCAAAACTCGACTTAAGGTTGGGTTACCATCAAATCCGAGTCCGTGATGAGGACATCCCGAAGACCGCATTCATTACTCGCTATGGTTCATAAGAGTACACTGTCATGTCATTTGGCTTGACCAATGCACCAGCCACCTTCTCCAGATTGATGAACTATATATTCATGGAATACCTCGACAAGTTCGTCGTGGTTTATCTGGATGATATATTGATTTACTCCAAGACCGATGGAGAACATGCTGAACATCTTCGTCTTATACTGGAAAAGCTTCGAGAACACAAACTCTATGCTAAGTATTCAAAGTGTGAGTTCTGGCTTCCCGAAGTAACCTACCTTGGTCATGTGATTTCCAAGGATGGCGTTGCCGTCAACCCCGAACGTATCCAGGCTATTCTTGACTGGACTCCGCCCAGGACTGTGAAGCAAGTCCGAAGTTTCCTCGGCCTTGCCAGCTTTTGCCGCCGTTTTGTTGAGAATTTCTCCAAGATTGCCAAGCCTCTGACTAATCTGCTTCAAAAAGGCGTCAAGTTTGAGTGGACTGATAAATGTCAAGAAAGTTTTCAAGCTCTGAAGGACAAGCTCACTTCACCCCCGGTGCTTGCTCCTCCTGATACTCAGAAGGACTTCGTGATTTATTGCGACGCGTCTCGTCAAGGGTTAGGCTGTGTCCTAATGCAAGAGCGCAAAGTGGTTACTTATGGATCTCGTCAGTTGCGTGCTCACGAAGAAAACTATCCAACTCATGATCTCGAGTTGGCAACGTTAATTTATGCATTGAAGCTGTGGCGACATTACCTCGTCGGTAATCGTTGCGAGATCTTCACCGACCACCAAAGCCTGAAGTACCTGTTTACGCAACCAGACCTGAATCTCCGCCAACAGAGATGGCTCGAGACAATAGCCGACTACAACATGGGAATTTCTTACACCCCGGGCAAAGCTAATGTGGTGGCCGATGCCTTAAGCCGCAAAGCCTATTGTAGTGAACTTGAAGTTCAAGTGCAACAGCCACGTCTGTATGCAGAACTCCGCAAGCTGAACATCGAAATTGTTCCGCAGGGATATGTGAACTCCCTGGTGGTCCAACCAGACCTCGACACCCGCATCAAGACGGTACAACATTATGACTCTGACATTTGGAAGATTAAGCGCCGTGTCGCCAGCGGAGAACCCTCATTCTTCACTATTGATGCAAATGATGATAATGCGGTGTACTTCAAGGGTCGTTTAGTGGTTCCGGTAGCCAAGGCCAACCTGAATTACGCCCCTGATGTCTTGAAAGAAGCTCATGATACACCTTTGTCAATTCACCCTGGTAGTACCAAGATGTACCAGGACATTCGTCAGCGGTACTGGTGATCCAACATGAAACAAGACATTGCTCGTTATGTTGATGAGTGTGACGTTTGCCGTCACGTGAAAGCCGAACATCAAAGACCTGCTGGTACGCTGCAACCACTCTCTATTCCTGAATGTAAATGGGACAAGATTGAAATGGACTTCGTCACCGGATTTCCCCGATCACAGAAGGGTCATGATGCCATCTTTGTCTTCATCGACCGATTCTCCAAAGTTGCCCACTTTCTTCCAGTCAAGGAGACGATCTCTGCTAGTCAGTTAGCAGACTTATATGTTTCCAGAATCGTGTCGCTCCACGGTATTCCGTTGGAGATCAGTTTCGACCGAGGCAGCATTTTCACCTCTAAGTTCTGGGATAGTTTCCAAGAAGCTATGGCACTCACCTAAATTTCAGCACCGCTTATCATCCCCAGTCGCAAGGACAAGTCGAACGAGTCAACCAAGTGCTTGAAGATATGCTCCGAGCTTGTGTCATTTCATTCGGTAAGAAATGGGAGGAATCCCTTCCATTTGCTGAATTCTCGTACAACAATAGCTATCAGGCTAGTTTGAAGATGGCACCCTTTGAAGTTCTCTATGGACGTAAGTGTCGAACCCCTCTGAATTGGTCAGAAACTGGAGAAAGAGCTCTCATTGGTCCGGACATTATTCAGCATGCCGAAGATCAGGTTCGCGTTATTCGTGAACACTTGAAAGCTGCTCAGTCCTGTCAGAAGAGCAACTATGATCGCAAGCACAAGGAAATGGTCTATCAACCTGGCGAATACGCGTACCTTCGTGTCACTCCGATGAGAGGCACTCACCGCTTCGGAATCAAAGGCAAATTAGCTCCTCGCTACATTGGTCCGTTCCGTATTCTTTCCCAGAGTGGACCAGTGGCATACCGATTGGAATTGCCGCCGAACCTCTCCCAAGTCCACGATGTATTCCATGTGTCGCAACTCCGACGCTGCTTCAAGGACCCTATTCGAGAAGTGGAGCATGATATGATTGAGCTTCAGCAGGACTTGACTTATCAAGAACATCCGAGCCGCATTCTTGATCAGTCTGAACGCAAAACCCGCAACAAGACAACCAAGTTCCTCAAAGTTCAGTGGTCGAATCATTCTGAAGAAGAAGCCACTTGGGAACGCGAAGATCGTCTCCGTGAAGAATACCCCGATCTTTTCCCCTCTACCACCTAAATTCTCGGGACGAGAATTCGTGTAGTGGGGGAGATTTGTAACACTCTCACTGTCAGTGAACAATAATCACCATTACTGTTTATCACTACTGTTCAAAAAATTTGTCTGATCAATATGGTTTAGTTCAAATTCAAATTTCCCTTTTATATTGTTGCAAGCAATGTGAACCATGGGCCTTGATCATCATGGATGAAAACAAAGTCCAAGCCATTTGAAATAAAATTCAAACAAACCCTAAAATGCCTTTTGATGAATATTAAAAATATGGTGACAATAAATCTTTTCCAAAAATCTTGGAACCACTTTTTTAAAATCCCAACTAATCACTGGACCAAATCCAAATGGGTTTGGGTATTTATTAAGTTATAGAAAATTTCAAACAAATCAAAACAGTGGCCAAAAACCCTATTTGAATAATTTAATATTTAATTGAAATATTAAATAACTTTTAAAAGTGCCCAAATCTTTTGTGGCACTAGCCTATGTTATAACAGTAATTATGGGCAACCTATAACACTTTACAAAAATGCCTAGGGTGAAAACAATTACAAAACAGAAATAAAGAAAAGGAAAAATAGGAAATGAAATAGATAAAAGGCAACCTAATCTACCCCCCTCCCCCACTGGGTCCTCGGCCCAGCTAACAACCAGCCCAACCCCGGCCCATCTCTATTTTCCCCTTCCTCTGGCTACAGGGAGGCCGGCCATGGCGTGGCAGCCATCCCACGGCTGCCATGGCCGCCGTGTCGCCCATCCCGGCTTGCCGGCGAGGGGATAAGGCCGACCCGCCCCCGAACCCTGGAAACCCTAGCCACCCCCTGCCCATTCCCCTCCTCCCCCTCGCGCTCCGTCGCCTCACTACGCAGCAACCGGCGCTCGGCCGTCGCCGCGGCCCGAGCGCCACCGCGGCCACCGTGCTCCCCGTGCCACCGGAGCTTGTCCTGGAGAACCGCCTCGCTCATCCGTTTCGCCTCGGCCCTCAAGCTCCGATCGAGACGCGCAGCAGCGCCCGATCCAAGCCGTTCACCGTCGCCACGGCCCCCAAAGTCCGGCGACAAGTCCATCGCCCCCAGAGCTTCCCCGGCTCCCTCGCCACCTCTACAAGCCCCCCCGGTGAGCTTGCGTTCGTTTTGCCCATCGTCGTATTCACTCCCGCTCGTATTCGCGTCGTCCCCGCATCCATCGTCCTCCGGCCGCCGCCTGTGCACTCACCGCCGTCGAGGTGGTTGTCCTCGGCGTCCGCCTCGCATACCCGTAGACGCGCGGCCTCGTGCCCACCTGATTCGTGCCCGGGGCTGGCCAAATGGTGGCCGATGACGGCTTCCGATGAGCCTCCGCCGTGCCACGGCTGACCGCCGGCGCGCCCCCGTGGTTAATCCTGTGGGTGTCCCACTGACGTGTGGGCCCCACTCAGTTTAGTTAACCACTAATCAGTCCCTAATAGAATTAATATAACTAAGATAAATAACTCCTGGACTGACTTGTGGGCCCCCAGTCATTAGGTTAGTTAAATAGTCTAATTAAAATGCAATTATTAAAATGTGCCCATGACAGGTGGGCCCTGGCTATATTTAGATTTAATTAAAATGATTATAAATGTTGTGGGGCTGACAGGTGGGTCCCCTCTGTCAGTTGACCAGTCAACCAGTACTGTTCTGGATAATGTGCATTAAACAATTAAAATAATTCCAGAAATTGATTTAAAATGTTTTAAACTTTAAAATTCAATATCTTTTAAACCTTAACTCAGATTCAAAAACTTTATACATGAAAATTGATCAGAAAAATATAACGAATACGAATACGCTATCCGTATGTCTACCCCACCCCCCTAACACACCGATCATCGACATTCCCCCCTCTGGGCTGTCTGCCGATAATTCCCGGTGCCGATAAAAACTTGCCGGATGAGTTTATTTCGAACACGAAAGTTGTCCGGAATGGTTCAACTAACACGGATACACCCCCTTATCTTTGTCGGATGTCCATGACACCCCCGGCTTCATCTTTCCCCCCTCCGGACACCCTGTCCGATAATCACCCGGAGCTGGTATATCATCCCCAGATGAATTCCCGCTCCGAGCAACGTGCATTGCACTGCGTTAGAACACCGTTAACATTTCATCTGTCATGTCATGCATATGTTTGTATCTTATTGCTGTGTATTTACTGTTTCCTCCTCCCCCTTAATCTTCGGTAGACCTTGCTGCTACCGCCGACGACACTGCTGCCGGGTACGACTACTTCGTCGACGACCCTGCCCCTACCGTCGAGCTTCCAGGCAAGCAGAGCCATTCTCTTCCCCAGATATCGCCTACCTTTCCGTACTTTCTTGCACTAGGCATTGTTACTGCTGCTTCTACGATTCCAATCCTATTCAATTGCATAGCCTGATTTTGTCGCCCCTTGATGTACCTTTCTTATCCTATGCTGCATGTTATAATTATGCATATATGCAGCAGTGAACCCTGCGCATTGTTAGCTAGGATTAGATAGCGGGCCGTGATCACTATGGGAGAGATCGCGGATACTTTAAATACAACTGCACAGGTACGGTACAATGCAGACACCGCCAAAGGCCCCTATCTGGGTTATGCCTAGTCACCCTCAAGTGTGAGCTATCAAGGAGTAATCCTTGTACTCCACTCGAGGCTGACTTTGTCATGCCGCCATAGGGTCCTGGACAGCGGTTGTCCTTAAGGTAAGAAGTCGGGCGACCCAACGGTGCCCGCGAGCGGTATATCGTCGGGAACGACAGGGAGGGTACGACCGACGTTACTGGCGTGCTTGGCCCCTGCTCGTATCTCGCGAGAGTTACCAAACCACGCAAAAGTCGAGCTCTACCAAGAGCACACGCGAGACAAGGTAAGGAGACGGTTCACCTTGTCGGTAACCTCGCGCTTTGACGGGACGACAGGGCAGGCACCGACGTTACCGGTGGGCCTTGTTGCTGTTCGTTGTCCGTTGTGTTGTTAGTCAGACAACGATAACGGTTGTCTGCGAGATAATATTAAAATGCTAAATGGTTCGGCGGATGACTTGAGAGGCCCGTTGGTCTGTACGCACTACCTACACGTGGGATTACGGTGTGGACCCTCCGCGTCGTAGTTCGTCCGAAAGCTCTTCAGACGTCAGCAGTACTGCGGCCTGATCGCCGGGAAGTGGTCTTGTCTTTTTGCTGCAGCAGGTGTGTTTGGTTTTGCTTTTGCTTCACCGGCCAGACTCGCACCGTGCAGGAGCGTGCAAGGGTGAGGGACCTAGACCCCTTGGCGCATAGGATATAGTCCGGCGGATGGCCTCTCTGCTGAGCCTAGGATGGGCTGCGATGTGTCGGATAGCCTCGGTGGGGCGTTCCCTAACAAGGTTCACGCCACCCTGGAGATCCGAGCGTGCAGGCTGAACAGTAGTGCACCCCTGCAGGGAGTTTAATATATTTGAATAGCCGTGTCCACGGTAACAGGACGCTTTATGCTGAAGCTGGATCTTACCACTACAAACTATTACTATTAAACTGTATGGTTCCGGGTCTTCTTCCTCGCAGGGAGTCGAGGAAGGGAACTCGGAGGCATTATTATTATGGTTAATCATTACAACTTATATTATACAATGTTGCAGCAACTTCTGCTTCGTTGTTACTTTATTGCTTAATATGAACTGTTGGCTGTTTCTCTCCTCATGCTGCAGGACATCGTCAGAAGATGCTAGTCTTCGATAGGCCTAGCTTCTTATCCTTATTCTGATTTCTATCTTGCAGTCCACTATTTACAGCCTCCCCTTTCCGTTGATACAAATGCATAATGCTTAGTAGCGGACGTAAGACTCGCGGGTATACTAGATACTCACCTTTGCTTTATTTCCCCTTTTATGTTTTGCCTGATCGGCCGCTGTAGTCGACGTTGGAGCCCAGGAGCAGGAGTACCCCGGAGGCGGATACTACTACGTCGAGACCCCCGCTGACCAGGACCAGGAGTAGTTTCGGAGGCTCCCAGGCAGGAGGCCTTGCCTTTTCGATCTGTATCTCTGATGTTATTTGTGCTAGCCTTCTTTAGGCATAACTTGACTAACTATGTCTGTACCCAGATATTATGGCTTGTATAACTTATGTATTCGGGTCCGCGTGACCCCCCTTTATTGTAACATATTGGTTTATCCTTTTGTGTTTAGTGTTGTGCTGTGATATTCTCACCGTGGCACCCTAATCTAAGCCGTGTACCCTGCGTGTATGATTACTGTACACGGATTGATTTTGGGGGCGTCACACCTATTCTCTCTACGATCTAACCAAGGCTGATCCTCGTCAATTGGCGCCGACCGTGGGGACTACACAGGTTGGAATCACGATCTCGGCGGTCCCATCTCCAGCAAGTCGCTACTCAAGGACTCGAACAAGATCCAGCCCACTCGAGGAATTCAAATTCATCGCAAACCTCTCCATCGCTCCACCAGGATTGCTCGGACCACAGCTGGACCAAGTCCAATATTTTGGCGACTACCAAAGTCGTCATCGGCGGAAAAGAACTCGGCGATACAGAAGTCGAGCACAAGCCACGACCGCGAAGCCAACCAGGACGCTGGAACAAGCACAAGAATTCTGCGCAGGAATCCCACCCGAGGAGTCGCAACATGTGACAGAAGCCTCGCCAGCCACTCGAAGACGCGCCGCCACCCGTGCACCCACCGCGGGACAGGACAGCGACTTTGAAACCCAGACCGGCGAGTACTATGACCCATATCGAAGACCAGACGAATTCTCCAAATTCATCCGGAACCACTCGATCAACGACAGAATAGAACTTGACCCAAGGTTCCACTCCCGCTCAGAAGACCACTCGCAGTCGTTCCAAGTTATGCGAAGAAGAAGGCACGCCGGCTCAAGCAAGCTCTCAGCCAAAGAACAATTGGATGGACCGTGTACAATCCATTGTTTCGAGGACGACTGGGGACGCCTTCGATCAAGCCACACCCTAATAGAATGCCGTCTATTCGCGGAACTCTCCAACAGTCTCAAGGAGGAGAAGCAGCGCGAAACCAAACGGACCCGAGGAACCGAGAAGTCGCGAGCACCAAATACGGAAGAGCAATATCCCGCGTCCCACGGATGAGTCTGCATGATCCAAGAAGGGCGACCCTCCATAGCAAAACAGGACGCCCACACACTGCAGACCCGAGCAGCCGAGGGCCTCCAAACAACAGAAATCTACCAACTGTATGGTGCAGAAACCAACATCACCTTCTCACAAAGCGACCACCCAACCGCAATTCCAAGACCAGGACACACACCACTGGTGCTCAATGCTCAGATCGGTGGCTACGACATGGACAAAATCTTCATGGACGGAGGCAGAATCTTAAACATAATCTTCACCAGCACCCTGCACAAGATGCTGATCCCACGGTCAGTCTGGAAGAAATCAGGTGTCTCAATCTACGGCGTAGTCCCAGGAGAAGCATCCGCCTCCCTCAGAGATATCGAGCTCGATGTCATCTTCGGCAGCAAGGGCAACTTCACAAGAAAAGTCCTCGAGTCCGAAGTACTCGACTGGCAGTCTCAATACCACGCCATACTAGGACGACCAACATTCGCACAATTTATGGTGGTCCCGCATTACGCATACCTCAAGCTCCAGATGCCAGGACCCTCAGGGGTCATCATGATCAATGGAAGCTTCATCAAATTAGACCAGTGTGACCGTGATTTTCATGAAGTTTCTGACACGTTTGGAGCCCAGCAACAGCTCAAAGAGATAGCCATGGCAACAGACAAAAACATATTTCCACTAGCAAGCAGAAGTGAGTCAAAAGAATTCAATCGCGACTTCAGCGTCGACAGCGACATAGTTACCCACCAAGTTCACCCAACGGACCCGGACAAGACGGTTCGAATCTACGCGCACCTCCCAGAAGAACAAGCAGCTGCCCTCATGTCCTTCCTCCGCCAAGAGTGGAAAATTTTCGCCTGGTGCCCGGCTGACATGCCCGGAACACCACGAGAGTTTGCAGAACACGCGCTGCATATACGTCCAAACACCAAACCAGTAAAGCAGGCGTTGCGCCGATTCTCAGAACCTAAGCGCAGAGCCATTGGAGAAGATATTAATCGACTACTCGACGCGCAATTCATTCGAGAGACGAAGAAGGCCACCTGAATCGCAAACCCAGTCTTGGTACCCAAAAAAGACACCGACGTACTACGGATGTGCGTCGACTACGGGCCCATCAACAAACATTGCCCGAAGGACCACTTTCCCCTGCCAAGGATAGACCAGATAATCGACTCCACCGCAGGATGTGACCTCCTATCTTTCCTCGACGCCTACTCAGGATACAACCAAATCAGGATGAAAGAAGAAGACGAAGAACACACCTCGTTCATCACCCCCTATGGTGTATTCTTCTACAAAACAATGCCTTTCGGATTGAAAAATGCCGGAGCCACGTACCAACGGATGATGCAAGCGTGCCTGAGAGATCAAATCGGCAGAAACGTCCAAGTCTATGTCGACGACATCGTCATCAAAACACACAGCGCAGGCACACTACTTGACAACCTCCGCGAAATCTTTGCCGCTCTCAACAAATACATAATCAAGCACAACCCAAAAAAGTGCGTGTTCGGCGTCCCAGCCGGAAAATTACTCGGGTACATGGTCTCCGCTCGAGGAGTCGAAGCAAACCCTAAAAAGGTCCAAGCAATCGCCAAGATGCAAGAACCAGTCAACATCTGGGGCGTACAACAACTCACATGAAAACTCACAGCACTGAGCCGCTTCATCAGCAGGCTGGGAGAAAAGACCCTACCATTCTACCAGCTGCTCAGAAAAGGAGAAAAATTCGAGTGGACTGAGGAAGCCCGCAACGCATTCGCAGACCTAAAGAAGACCCTCTCAACACCTCCAATCCTGGCGGTGCCCAAGGAGCAAGAACCACTCTACCTCTACATAGCGGCACGTAGCAGCGTAGTCAGCGCGGCGCTCGTCGTCGAGCGCATGGAAGAAGGAAAAATCCAGAGCATCCAAAGGACAATCTACTACCTAAGCATGCTCCTCACAAAATCTCAGCAGCGGTACCCGCACTACCAGAAGCTCGTATACGCCATCATCATGACGTCAAGGAAAGTAACACATTACTTCGACGAACACTGCATCACGATCGTGAGCAGTGCACCACTCGCGGGCATCCTCAACAATCCTGGAGCAACTGGCAGAGTCGCCGAATGGAACATCGAGCTCAGTCCCCGCGACCTACAATTCAAGCACCCAACGGCGATCAAATCCCAAGTACTCCCAGATTTTCTGGTCGAGTGGGCAGAAGTGCAAACACTAGGCCCCCCAGACCTGTCCAACTCATGGACAATGTTCTTCGACAGGTCAAAAAGACAGCAAGGAGCATGAGCAGGCGTCGTTCTAATCTCCCCCAATGGAGCCAAACTCAAATATGTACTTCAAATCAACTTCAGCAATGCATCAAACAACGAAGCAGAATACAAGGCACTACTCCATGGCATGCGCATGGCGAAAGCTTGCGGCGCCACTCGCCTCTCCATCTACACGACTCCAACCTCGTCGTCCAGCAAGCAATAAGAGACTGTGAAGTAGTCGCAGAAAACATGATGGCTTACCAGAAGCTCTACCACACCCTGGAAGGAGGATTCGACGGCTGTGAGCTAAACTACATCCCCAGAGCAAACAACACAGAAGCAGACGAGCTCGCAAACATTGGATCAACCCGAGGACCCGTCCCCCCAGGCGTTTCCCTAGAAAGCATCAGCCAGAGGTCAAAAAAAAACAAGGCACCCGCATCGGAGGCAGTCGCAGAGGACGAAGACGAAAACGAACCAGCCCAAGTAGCGGCGGCGAACCCAACAGACGACGCAGGCAACGAAGCAGCCGAAGAAGCAGAACCAGCCGCGCCCGAAGGCCCAACTTGGACAAAGCCGCTCCTTCGATTCTTAATCGAAGGCACCTTACCACAAGACGTCGCAGAAGCCCGACTCATCAGCCGACGATCTAAATCATTCACAGTAATCAACGGACAGCTCTACAAGCGCAACATCTCTCAGGTCCTACAAAAGTGTATCGAGGAGGAAGACGACAAGGCCCTATTACTCGAGATCCACAAAGGCACTTGCGGGCAACACGCGAGCAGTCGCGCACTCGTGGCCAAATCCTTTCGAGCAGGGTTCTACTGGCCAACCGAAATGAAAAATGCGGAAGATATCGTACGATGCTGCATGGCCTGCCAAAAATTCGCCAGCAGGCCGCACGCCCCAGCATTAGAACTCAAAACCATACCACTATCCTGGTCGTTCGCCGCCTAGGGACTCGATATGGTGGGGACACTCTAGAAATCTTCAAAAGGAGGCCAAACACATCTACTAGTACCAGTACACAAGTTCACAAAGTGGATCGAGGCGGTGCCAATCAGCAGCTCAACAACCCTCACAACAGTTAACTTCATCAAGTCCATCATCTTCAGATTCGGCGTACCCCATAACATCTTCACAGATAACGGCACAAACTTCACAGCGACATAATTTTAGAACTTCTGCCAAGATCTGGGCATCAAAATCAACTACGCGTCAGTCGCGCACCCACAATCTAACGGCCAGGTGGAGAAAGCAAACGGTTTAGTGTGCGGAGGAATAAAAAAGAGGCTCCTCGCACCACTCGAATAAGCTGCAGACAACTGGGTAGAAGAACTCCCCGTAGTCCTGTGGAGCTTGCGCACTACCCCCAACACCTCAACCCAGTACACACTCTTCTTCATGGTGTACGGAGCAGAAGCGGTACTACCGCACGACCTAAAGTTTGGAGCCCCCCGAATCTCGGGATACGAGGAAGAAGAGGCAGAAGAAGCGCTCCAGTATGATAAAGACACCGCAGATGAAGCAAGGGACACAGCCATAGCAAGGTCAGAAGGATACCAGGACAAAATGCGCACATACAAAAGCAGTCGCCTGCGGACCAGAACTTTCCGCAAAGGAGATCTCGTCCTGCGACTAATATAAGAAAAAGTGCACAAACTTGCCCCGCAGTGGGAAGGACCCTTCATAATCTCCGAGGTCATAGGAGGAGGCGCATACAGGCTGAAGAATTCGAAGACTGACGAAGACGTGGGAAACCCATGGAACGTGGCAAACTTGCGCCTGTTCTACTCATAGTCTACTCATAAGCCCCAGCAGGAGTATCAGCAGCAACACCGATTGGCAGCTCATGTAAAAACTCAAAAGCAATAAAATGTGTAGCCCAAATAATACCACCTAAAAGCACTCGGGGGCTCGAGCACAAACTCCCCCCGAGAGACGCTATCTTCGCTTACGCGACGCTGCCTAAAAGCACTCGGGGGCTCGAGCACAAATTCCCCCCCTCCTGAGAGACGCTATCTTCGCTTACGCGACGCTACCTAAAAGCACTCGGGGGCTCGAGCACAAACTCCCCTCGAGAGACGCTATCTTCGCTTACACGACGCTATCTAAAAGCACTCGGGGGCTCGAGCACAAACTCCCCCCGAGAGACGCTATCTTCGCTTACGCGACACTACCTAAAAGCACTCGGGGGCTGGAGCACAACCCCCCCCCCCCCCCCCGAGAGACGCTATCTTCGCTCACGTGACGCTAAAGAAAAGAACTCGAAGGCTAGAACACACTCCCCCTGACGGACAACATATTCTGCTTACACGGCCACAAAAAAACTTATTCAGGCACGCTTTAAAGATAGGTACAAAGCAAGACAGAAAAATTCCTTAGTCTTCACCTGATCACCAAATGATCACCTAAAGACTCGGGGGCTACTCCCATCGGGAGCGCTGCCGCGCACCCGATGAAAATTTGGAACAACTAAGCAGCTACAATAAAGGACGGTCCAGGTAAATAAAAACTCACAGGCTACGTCTGATTCCACAAAACAAATGCAGCCTCGGGGGCTACTCCCATCGGGAGCGCTGCCGCACACCCGACAAACTTATACAAAGGAGTCGAAGACAATTTCCTCATTACAAAGGATTCGAAGACAATTTCCTCATTACAAAGGAGTCGAAGACAATTTCTCATTACAAAGGAGTCGAAGACAATTTCCTCATTACAAAGGAGTCGAAGACAATTTCTCATTACAAAGGAGTCGAAGACAGTTTCTCATTACAAAGGAGTCGAAGACAATTTTCCATTCCAAAGGAGTCGAGGATAGTTCTCATTACAAAAGGACTCGAGCAGCTACCAGACAGGTTACAATACCAATTATCCCAGGGAATTATGACTTCTACATGTTTGCTCATGCTAAGATAATTTGCACTTTCGTCCCACAACTTGACGAGCATCACCAAAGACAAAGTAGCAACTGAGCCTGCGAAGAAGCAAGTCGCCGTCCTCCAGTTCTACAAGGTGCCTCGCCTACTGACGCACCCGCTTGACGACCGGCTTGACGTCCAAATCATCCTTAGAACTAGAAGAGCAAGCACCACCAGCCAAGGACTCGGCAGAATATGAAGTCACAGGAGAAGCAGGCGAACCACCCCTCGACCCATCAGAACTGTCACTGCTTGTTTCCTCCCAGTATGGATCCAGACGATTGCCACTGGCATCAAACGCATGAACAATGAGGGTATCTTCACCATCAAAACGACAGCAAAGACTATCCCCATCACGCAAGTTTAGCTTCTGTGAAAACGACCTCCAGCCAGCATCAAGAAAAATCAAGAAGGAGCCATCAACAGAAAGCTCAACCCAAGCAGGAGGTCGAGCGCACCCCTGAAGCTGAAGCCACAGACCCCTCAGATTAAGCTCAGAAATCATGGAGGCAAATGAGAATGGAAGAGGGATCCGAGTAGCAGTGCGACTAAGAATGCGCAGAAGGAAGTCATAGCGCCAAAAAACCCTCGTCCACACAAGACGAAGAGGGCGTCGCCGCAGCTCCACAGCGCCCACCACGAGAAGAGCGAGTGTACGGCCACCACGACCACGCCGGCCACGACCTCGGACAGAAGCACCACCACCCCGCTTGGGAGACATAGGAAGAAGAAGAAGATAGGAGAAGAACGGATGACCAATCCCAGGCAATAAAGCAACGGGTATTTATAGCGCAACCCAGGGGAAAACCAGGAAATAATACAGAAGCCCAGGAGGCGCCATCATTAAATCAAAGACCAAACACGTCACGCGTTACGAATTCCAAGACAAGATGCCTTCAAACGGTCAACAATATTTAAGGCACACGTCAAATCTCGCCTGTTTCCCATACACACCTTGGAAATCCAACGGGCACCAGGCAGCACGGCGCCCAAGTCATCATTATGGCTAGAAGACGCGACAGATCGAAGACCAAGCATCATTATAGGTCACCAAATAGCATGACAACGCCTATCAATGCGACATACTAAGAAGGAGGTATCAAGATAAAAAAAACAATTGGAAAAAACAAAAGACTGGCAAAGGTTACCTATCTCTCAATGCCAAAATATTCCGATTCCAAAATATTTTTACTCCCATCGGGAGTAACTTTATTCTAGTTCGGGTGCTCCCTCACCTAGAAGACAAAGGAGTGCTCGAGTGACCACTCGCACCAGTTGAATTCACAGTGACTACAGAGTTTCGGGTGCTCCCTCACCCAGAAGACAAAACACGTGCTCGAGTGACCACTCGAATTAGCAGAAACAACGTACCTTCAGAGCTCGGGTGCTCCCTCACCCTGAAGACAGTAAAGCATCCGAGTGACTACTCGCAAAAACTATGCAAAGTATTCGACAATATGATCTACTCGCGCACTCGACGACTTCCCGAGAGGGCGCTTTCTTATTTTCCTCGCCCGAGTTCGCAAAAACTCTGCGAGTGACTACTAATAGCTCACTTGATCGTTTATTCCAAGTGGGTGCATCGCTAATTAGGCTCCACGCCTCTATAAAAATGATTCCTGGGCAGCGACTTGCTGTACCCAGATGCCACGCAAGCTTAGCGTGTAGGTAGGACCCCGCTGCGCAGACGGCCGGGCCGGGACTTGCCACAGTGCGACTTCATTCCCGACATTTTCCATGCGCTCGCATGATTGAGAGATGAGCCGATAACGGACACGTTAAGGCTATTTACTGGGACCGACAACATTGATCCTATAAGACCTGCAGCGGCATGAACTTTGCTAGACACCGGTCGTTCCCAAGTTCGTGTCGAGGGACACGGGTTTGATTGGGCTACTGAGGTATTTGCCACTAGCGCAATTCATCGAGGCTCGACCAGTCGATTACCTTGGGCCCTTTCAGCTTAGCATCCCTCGAAATAAACATTTGTCATGGCTACAGCTACCAGCGACTCGCAGCCGTGTTGCGCATATGAAAGTGAACGTGGATGAATTCGAGTCCCTGCGCGATTCTTCGAGTCCCCCAGGCACTCGGGGCTACTGACGAGGGGGTGACCCCACGACTCCTGCGTGTCAGGATACCTGGTGCGTATGAAGACAGAAGGCCCGCTAGAAGCCTCGACAGGCCCACGACTGGTCCACTCAAGGCACCAACGTTGGAGTCCGCAACCAACATGGAAAGCAAGACTTGGCGTCCAAGGCAAAACTAGATTAGGCAATCGTCCCTGTAATCTAAGACGGACTCCCCGAGACCTAGCCTAGTATATAAAGGCTGGGAGGGGGGACGTCTCAAGACATCCAATCTACAATCATCACTTCTAGTCTTGCGCGAACTCGCCTAGACTCCCACTATAATCGCCCCTCGCATAATATTATCGAGCAGGAAGTGCTTCTCCTGTTAGCCGACGAGTATCACCAACCTGTTCTCTCTACGATCTAACCCAGGGTCCCTGACCATGGGATTTGCCGAGGCTGATCCTCGTCAATGGCCTACTCTGATGCCGATTGGGTCGGCTGCCCGGATACTCGTCGATCTACATCCGGCTATTGTGTCTACCTTGGATCCTCATTGATATCGTGGTCGTCTAAACAGAAAGCCGCGGTGTCTCGCTCGAGTGCTAAGGCAGAGAATAGGGTGGTGGCTAATGTTGTTGCTGAGTGTTCGTGGCTTCGCCAACTTCTTCAGGAGTTGCTTTGTCCCGTACACAAATATACCATTGTCTATGACAATGTCTCCGCCGTTTACCTCTCCAAAAATCATGCTCATCACCGACAGACGAAGCATATTGAGCTCGATATTCACTTTGTTTGTGAACAGGTGGCTCTTGGCCGCATTCGTGTCTTGCATGTTCCTACAGCCCAGCAGTTTGCCGATGTTATGACAAAGGGGTTTCCGACTTCCACCTTTGAGGAGTTTCGCTCCATTCTCAGTGTCTCTCACGATGTTTCGACTGCGGGAGGGGTGTTGAACATACCTTTTTTGTGTATACATATATATGATAGGGCCTTGTATTTAGCCTCCTTTTTTCCTATGTAAATCTTGTAGTTGTCTTGAGAGACAACTAGAGGCCACACCATGTACCTATATATGTGCAGCTGCATACGATCAATGAATAAATCGTTCTGTGCAAATCCTTTCTTCCCAAACTACAATAACATATCATAAAAAACATAGTGTAGAAAATATGGTAAAGAAATCCAAATCTCAAAATTATTTAATTTTAATGCCGTTTATGAAATTTGTGGCCCACCTGTCAGGAGCCATTAGCTTTGAACGTTATAAAAAATGACGTTGGCCATAGTTATTGGATAAAAGGATCACATTGCTACGTGCATGAAAGATAATAATACACTAGAAGGGCGGCGCTTGCTTGAATTTTATTTTATATGCTAGTTTTTTGACTTTATGAAAGATATTACTTTAATACGATGTTTTGGTGGATCCTGTAGGTCGTGTGATTAGGAAATATCTTTTAACAAGTAGAAATATACAAGGGAATTAACTATATAATTAGGGAACAACTTTAGTAAATATATGTGAAAGAGTTAATTGTGTTGTTAACAACATGTGTTATGATGGTGCTAAACATGTAATGAAAGGTTTTTTTCTTGCCAATCAAAAACCACACCACCCAACCATTTATCAAATATATGCATTCATCTAGAGATCCCATCGCAAAACTCAGGGCGACGATATAGTTGAAATCTTGTACCAAATTTTACATTGAAAACCTTAACTGAATGACGAGGCTCTAAAATTAAGGAGTTTAATGTAGTTAGAGATATATTGGTCTTCAAAACTTAACCATACCCGGCCCGTGAGCTTGTTTCGAGTTTGAATGCCTCTGCACCAATCTTCTATCTTCTAGAGATGCGAAGTTGGGATTGGCTCTTTAGTTGACGTTGAAGAAGATCTAGATCCTTTTCTTGCTTACGTCCGGTGTCGGGGGATGGTCTCATTTTAATGCCTTATCTTATTTCTTCTCTTCAAAGGCACTGTGCCGGTCTCTAATGGTCCCAATCAATCCCATGTTTCCGGTCTCTATTTGACCAAGTACACGCCGAGCCACAATCAGACTAACTTTTCTTTAAAATGGATAAGTGAATGGCCGTGACAGGTTGGCCTGTCCATTCCCATCAATGACACCAGGTATCAAATCACTTGGACATGTTTTCAGCCAATTGTGGTCGGCGAGCCTCGATCTTCGCGCTAATTACCCTATTTAGTGGGAAACCACGATATTTTACACCACATGTGGTAGACTATCGCGATTACCGGGGCACTTTTAGATCATACTAACCATTTCCATTGTGTGTATATTTTCACTCGTGCCACTTCTTCCTCCATGCGCTCCAACTCACCATTCCTGCAAGATTCAGTTTCTCGCTTCCTCCTTTGCCTCCATTTTCATGTTCTAAGAGACCGATGGCCATTGGAGGCGGAGATCACAGAATCAACACGATACTGGTCATGGACACGAAGTGGCAGGCATGGACGCCGTTGAGGGAGGAGGAGGAGGTGCAGCGGGCACCTCCGTTGCCTAGAAGAAGAAAGAGAACAAGGTCATCCCCTATGAAACCATGGGGAAGTGGTCGCGAGCGCTATCGTGGAGGAGAAACTTGAGAGGCTGGTAGCCCAAAACTTGTTGTCCCAAAGACACAACTGCCATGGAGGGTTGCCAAAACGGAGGACATCCCTGCCCCTACCCCTGTTGGGGCTGAGCGGGTAATCCACCTTTCTTTCTTTGTGGAATCTTTTTTTCTAGCCATCCTTTTTGATGGGTTTCAGGTATCTCCTAGGAGCAGAGTACCATCACCTGTCTCCTAATAGTATACTTCACCTTGCAAAATTAGTCAACCTTCATGAGGCCTTCTTGGTCATAGATCCCATATCGATCTATTACAGTATTTCTTTAGGATTCGGGCTACGAAAAATGGGCGCTAAGTTTGTGAAGTGGGCAGAGCTAATGTTCAGTTGAAGCCTTGCTTCACACATCTTCCAATCACTCTTTCCTAGTCCGCACGAGGGCTGACATAATGAGTGGTTCTATGCCCCCGACCTCATGATTGAGGGCGAGCTCCCTACCTTCGAGAATGCCAATTCGATTTGGAAGACTTCATGGATCTTGCTAAAGGAGCACTCACCCGGGATATAGGAGCTCGTCCAGGAAGTGGAGAGTTTGCATGAGGCTGGGCTAACAAGCGTATGACTTATTAGAACTTGAGTGAAGCGGTGCGTTCATACTTTGTCAGTGCATGCTCTTTCAATTTGGACGTAACACAGAGCTACAAATTCCAGCTAGATTTCTCTCGACCCTCTAATAGATGCCGAGATCCTGGCGTGTATCCGCCCGCTGGTAGGCAAAAATATCGTCATGAATATGGCGGTATAGCCCTTCTGTGCCGACAAGCCCCCCAATGAGATGAGTACTTTGATTCTACTGACCTTTGTCATATTTCCTTTGGATTCAATGCTTTGATACGTGAACTATTGTATCTTCCATAGGATTTACTTGCTTTCGCTAGAACGCAGACAATGTCGTTGCTTCCTAGTGGTGTCCTCGGCCTAATAGAAATGGAGAAGCTTAGGGAGCCGACTCCAGAGCTTGAGTTTGCAATACTTCGATGATCAACCTTGCCTAGGAGGAGGAGGAATACGAAGGAGGACGACCCATCCCAGAGGCCGACTAAGGCATCCAAGACATTGATTCCACAACCACCATTAATGCTGATGACGAAGAAGGCTGGGATATTGATGATGAAGACCATGACCTCAGTGGCGAGTCTGATGGCGAAGAGGGTGTTGGGGATGATACTGCTGCGAGCAACCCTACGCCCCGTCTAATGGAGCAGAAAATGAAGGCGCGTTAGGACCCGAGGATCTGTGACCTAAGGGGGTTCAACTTCGTTCCTTGGAGAACAAGATATGACTGTCTAAAAGGGCACGTGCCTGATACGTCCCAAACGTATCTATAATTTCTGCTTGCTCCATGGATGTTTTGTGTGACTTTGCCATGTTTTGCTTGAACTTTCATACACCTTTGAACCTATTTTTACTAACCTATTAACTCATTGCACCCAGTTGCCAGTTTCTGTTTTCTGTTGTTTTTGTATTTCAGGTTTTCCGGCCATTAAAAGTGCTCCAAAAATTCCGGGAAAAATATATATAAAATCAGCGCAACAGAAGCTTCCGGAATCACCAAGAGAGGGAAGGGGGGACACCACCAGGCAGCCAGGAGGGCAGGTGGAGCGGCCACACCCTGGGCCGCTCCAGGGACCCTCCTGACTGCCTCGTGGGTCCCCTCGACGCCCCCCTTCGCCTATATTTACCCCTCGGGGTGGAAACCCCTAATACGGATTCCTTTTCGCGATCTCGCCTCTGTTCCGCCGCCGCTGCCGTTTCTAGATCTGGGCTGCCTGGAGAAGCTGCTCCGGCACCCTGCCGGGAGAAGCTACCCCCTCCGGGAGACCCTCCATAGCCATGGACGCCTCCCGTATGTACCGTGAGTAGTCTCCCTTGGACCATGGGTCCGTGACCAGTAGCTATGTGATCTATCTCTCCCCCTTTTGTGCTTCCACTTTCGAGTCCTCGTGAGCTGCCTCACATGATCGAGGCATCTATGTAATTTCTGCTGATGCTATGCTGAGTTTGTTGGGATCTAATGGATTATGAGACTATGTTCAGATTGTGATGAGTAATATATTTGGTTCTTCTCTTTTATATTTTGTTCTTGAGTAAATTCTTGCATGTTCTCCGTTGCGGTATTTGCTTTGGCCAAGTATTTTTATTTGCAACTCCAAGAGAGAGCGTTATGCTCGATTGTGGGTTCAGCCCCTTGATGTCTAGCTTGAGTGACAGAAACATGAGACTAGGGGATGTGCTATTGCCACCAGGGATAAAACAACGGTGCTTGTACCTGCGGGTGCAAGGATTGTTTACTTTACGCATAGTTCTTTTAGTGCAGTTGTCTGTTGCTTTGAGTTTACACTTTGGGTGGGATTCACAACTTAATACCAGCGAGATGTTCTGGATAGACATCTCAAGGTGGATGATTCATAGTAGATGCAGATGGATTTCGGTCTACTTACTTTGGCGTACTGGCCATTGCTTTTGAGCCCTTCCTTTCTTTGCAGCATAGTTAGCATTGCGGTGCCTTCATAATCTTGTCAATTGCCCAACTGTGATTTGTTTACCTCGCTAGCACTTTTATCGTATTTTGGGAGAGAGACATCACTAGTGAAAATCACGGGACCCTGGTCCATCTTCACATTATTGTTCACACCCTCAATTTACTTTCAGGTTTTACTTTCCTTTGCACCTTTTATCTCTTGCGTTGATCCTTTGTAAACGATAAGGCCGGAGGAATTGACAACTCCTCTGTACTCGTTGGGAGCAAAGTTATTTGTTGTTGTGTGCAGGTCCACGACAACACCCTAGTCAGGAAGCAATTTCTGGCGACATTGCCACCTACTTGTATCTCCTGAGTCCTACTGGTTCGATAACCTTGGTATCTTCACCGAGGGAAACTTGCTGTTGCACTGCATCTCAAACCTTCCACTTGGGGTAACCAACGAGGGGCGAGAAGCCATCAAGCAAATTTCTGGCGCCGTTGGCGGGGACTCAAGTCTACAAGATAGGGGAGTTGCACACTATCTTTTACCTTTGCTTTTTAGTCTTGTTAGTTTACCTTTCAGTTTTTACTTTTGTGTCTTTAATCAAAAATACCAAAAATACCTGCTGCTACTATGGGTTCCAATGAAAACACTAAGTTGTGTGACTTCACTAGTCACAACAACAGTGACTTTATCTGCACTCCTATTGCTCCACCTGACACTTCAGCACCTTCTTATGAGATTAAACCTACTTTGCTTAACCTTGTTATGAAAGATCAATTCTCAGGAGTAGGAGAAGATGCTGCCTTACACGTAAACAACTTTATCGAGCTCTGCGACATGCAGAAATACAAGGAAGTGGATGGGGACATCGTCAAGCTGAAGCTTTTTCCTTTCTCTTTGAGAGGAAGAGCCAAGGAATGGCTACAATCTTTGCCCAAGAACAGTATCGATTCTTGGAGCAAATGCAAAGATGATTTTATAGGGAAGTACTATCCCCCTGCTAAAATTATTCAATTGCGGAGTAACATTATGAATTTCAGGCAATTGGATAATGAACACGTTGCCCAGGCTTGTGAACGTATGAAGACGCTTGTCAAGAACTGCCCCACACATGGACTGACTACCTGGATGGTTATCCAGACTTTTTTATGCAGGCTTGAACTTCACCTCGCGGAACCTGTTAGATTCGGCCGCGGGAGGAACTTTTATGTCAACCACGCTTGGTTCTGCCACAAAGCTACTTGATGAGATGATGCGGAACTACTCGCAATGGCACACCGAGAGATCTCCAACCGGTAAGAAGGTAAACTCTGTCGAGTAGTTCTCCTCTTTAAATAAAAAGGTTGACCTTATCATGTCTCTACTTACCAAGCAACCCTCTATTGATCCTCAAGATGTTCCTTTAAATTCTTTGGTTGCTCAGGAGCAAGTAGATGTCAATTTTGTCTCTAGAAACAACTTCAACAATAATGCTTATAGGAGTAACTTTGGTAGCAACAATCCTAGGCCTTTCCCATCCAACAACTATGGGAACAACACTTATCCTACCACCAGAAACTCCACTTCAGAACTAGAGACCTTGCTCAAAGACTTTATCACTACCCAGAAAGCCTTCAACAAGAATGTGGAAGAAAAACTAGCTAAATTAGATAATCTTTGTTTGAAGGTAGACAACTTAGCCCTTGATGTTGAGATGTTAAAAATTAGAACCTCTCCCCTTGAGGAGAGTAAGGTCACTCCTATTAATGCTATCCAGTTACAAATCAATGAAAATATTAGGATGATGGCTAAACTCAAAGAAAGATGGGATAGAGAAAAAGAGGAAGAGGAGAGAGTTAAGAGCCTTCCTACCTACCACACAGTAGCTACTATCCAAGTAGTTGAGGATGTCCAAACTATTAGCACCCATCACACCCCTAGTCCCATGGACCTATCAATGGTGATGCTACCACCTCAACCATAGATGAAGAAACCTCTATGAACATAGAGGCTTTCAAACAAGTGAGCCTAAATGATATCACTACCTCCTTGATAGATAGTAGTGACCTAGACTTTGACAACTGCACTTTACCTGAATTTATTGGTTTCCTACACAAGATGTCTAGAGACCCCCACACTAGCACACTCAATCTTGCCTTCACAGAGCATATCACCAATGCTCTAATCAAAGTTAGGGAGGAGAAGCTTAGACTAGAAGCCTCCATACCTAGGAAGCTAGAAGATGGTTGGGATCCTATGATAAAAATTAAATTGAATAACTTCTCTTGTTATGCTCTTTGTGATGTTGGAGCAAGTACCTCTGTTATGCCCAAAACAATGTATGATATGCTTGAATTGAAACCTTTTGATCCTTGTTCTTTTGGTGTTCGTCTTGTTGATTCTTCCGTAAAGAAACCTTTGGGGAAGATCGACGATGTTCTTATCATTGTCAATGACAATTATGTTCCCGTTGATTTTACTATTATGGACATTGAATGTGAACCTTCTTGTCCAATTATTTTGGGACGTCCTTTTCTTCGCACAGTTGGTGCTATCATTGACATGAAAGAGGGAACTATCAAATTCCAATTCCCTCTCAAGAAAGGGATGGAACATTTCCCTAGTAAAAAGATTAAGTTACCTTTTGAGTCCGTCACACGGGCTAGTTATTCTCTTGAAAAGACTTGATCTTCTACTTTAAGCCTAGCTAATGGCTCTAAAGAAGCGCTTTCGGGAGGCAGCCCGCAACGAATTTAGGTTTTTCTTTTTACTTTTGTTATGTTCTTAGTGGTCTTGATGATTGTTACTACTGTAGCAACATCATTGTATCTTTACTTTTCAAGCTTTGTGCCAAGTTTAGCCTCATATGACAAGGGAAGTGAAAGTTGTGACATGTTGTCCAGAAAACAGATTCTGTCCTCGTGACTAGAAAAATCAGGGAAAATCCCAGTTCATCTTTTTGAGCTGAAATTTTTACGCAGCGTGCTCTGTACAATTACGAAACTTGCTTATGTTCTGAGTTTTTTGATTTGAGTTGCAGAAGTATCCCTAAAAAATTATTTTCTATCTTCTGTTCTGTTTTTCACAGATTCCGCCACGTTTTGTCTCTCTTCACTTTTGCAAACCTTAAGCTTGCTTTTTCTTTGCAAAAGCCTTTTGGAAATCTTGGGAAACAGTAGCTTTTCCTGGAAATCTTTATTTGCAGTAGAGGAAAATTATTTTATTAGGGTACTAACCTCTCTAATCAGCCTACAATGAGTTATGTATGAAGGGAGTTTTCAAGTGCGCGCTGGAGGATGATGAAAGAAGATTCAGGAGGGTCAAACGCTCAAGCTTGGGGATGCCCATGTGCACCCCCAATAAATATTCAAGGAGACTCAAGCGTCTAAGCTTGGGGATGCCCCCGTGCATCCCCTTCTTCATCAACAATTATCAGTCCGTCTCTCGTTGCACTATATTTTTATCACTTCATGCATTATGTGCTATTCTTGGAGCGTCTCGCTCTTAGGTTTTGTTTTTAGTTTTCTTTTGCTTTGTTTGCTGTAGTAACAAGTTAGACCCCAACTTACTCTTTTGTGTGGGAGAGATTCACGCTCCGCTTGAACTAGAACTCCTCATAGGATTTGCATGCTTATTCTTTTAGCTGTGAGCTGTTCTTTTTCTTTTCTTAGATGCTGTTCTGTTTAGTTGTAGTGCTTTAGTTTTTTTTCTAGAGCTTTTCATTTGTCTTAGGTTGAACATTCTATAGGTTGCATGTTTTATCTTGTTAGAGAGTTTGCCTGTTGCACTGAGTTATGTGTCTTGACTGAAAGTAGGTAGTTAAAGTTGTTGTTCTCTTTGTAGTAGTAACTTGCAATAGTTTTGAGGTATTGACTAGAGTAATGTTTGAACTTATGGTGTCAAGAGCTCTTGCCTATTAGTGATAGATGTCGTATTTTTGGCAATCCGTGTGTTTTTCGAAAACCAAAAACCCCTGTTGAGAACTCTAGCTACTAGATGGATCACTAACCTCTGGAGGGTTCGAATATTAGAGTACACTCACGTACCATGAGTCGAGGATGCTCAAGGATAACCAAACCCCCATACACTCCTCCTCGGGGTACCTGTCTCTTTGTGAACCTCCTGATTAGATTGAGAATTACCGATAATAAGTGCATGAGTTCTTCGGACTAATGTGAGTATTCGAAAGTTGACACTTCCACCCACCTATACTTTTTCTAGCCTCTTCGGTACCGTGCATTGCCCTTTTCTCACCTCGAGAGTTGGCGCATACTTTGCCGGTGCATCCAAACCCTTGGCACGATACGCTCTGTCATCATAAGCCTCCTTATATCTTTCCTCAAAACAGCCACCATACCTACCTACAAGGCATTTCCATAGCCTTTCCGAGATACATTGCCATGCAACATCCACCTTCTCATGACTTGATCTTCATGTCATACATGCTACTTTCTTGATCGATGAGCCGCATGCTAGTTGGGCCTTGCCCTAATCATTGCTACATGACGCGCTAGTATCATTGCATATCCTGCTATCCTGGCAGAAGCATACATTTGCATGATAGTTACATTTTCTTTATGTGAGTACCTTTATTAAGTGTGAAAGATCTCCTATATTCTTATAAAATATAGAGTATTGCCCCTAAAGTGAGGAAAAGATCCCAAAGAGGATAAAATCAAAAGATCCCAAAGAGGAAAAATGAGAGTTAAATAGAAAGAGCCATTGAGGCCACCAACAAAATAAAAAAAGAGAAAAAATAAAAAAAAAGAAGGGGGCATACTACTATTCCTTTTGAGAGATCCACACTAGTACTTCATCTCCTATCCCTTGTACTCCATAGAGATCATCATCATGCATATAGCTATGTGGGGACCCTTCACACTATATAACTTGGCTTGTATATTCCAATGATGAGTCTCCTCAAACGAGCTCTAGGTCTTCTTGAGCAAGCAAGTTAGATGCACCCCCACTAGTTCCCTTGGAGAGATTTTAGCTCACATGTGCATCCGTTGTATGTCAATCCCTACTCCTCACATCATATCTATCATATGACCTTCTCTCGCCCACGATTGTCCTCATTGATGTGAGCCTTTCACACCTTTTTGTCTTCCTCCTCCACCTTCTTTCTGTTTCGCCTTTTAGGTGTCAACTTTCTTGCTCACGCTCATCCATTGCATGAGTGCTCAAAATATCGAAAGGGAGTGGATCAGTTTGACTTGTACCTGGCTAGTGGTCTGGGGACGAGTCCAGATAAGAATCCAAAGGAGACCAAGTGTGAAACTTTAGTAGATAGTTGTTCTCAACAATCTTATTTTTTCTCTCGTATTTCCCTATCCCTTGATTGCACGCAAACACCATCTGGAGACATTCGAGTCACGGACAGCGAGAGCTCTTGCACCTTTTGTTCTTTTGTTGCTTGTGTCAATGCTAATATAGACTCTTGCTTGTTAAGACTTGAATTGAATTGCATGCTTTGATTGCTTTACTTAAAATTCCTTTTATGGTTGTGTGGCATGTCACCACAGAAATTATGCTTGTTATCATTTACCTACTCGAGGACGAGAAGAAATTAAGCTTGGGGATGTTGATACGTCCCAAACGTATCTATAATTTCTGCTTGCTCCATGCATGTTTTGTGTGACTTTGCTATGTTTTGCTTGAACTTTCATACACTTTTGAACCTATTTGGACTAACCTATTAACTCAGTGCACCCAGTTGCCAGTTTATGTTTTCTGCTATTTTTGTATTTCAGGTTTTCCGGCCATTAAAAGTGCTCCAAAAATTCCGGGAAAAATATATAAAAAATCAGCGCAACAGAAGCTTCCGGAATCACCAAGAGAGGGAAGGGGGGCCACCACCAGGCAGCCAGGAGGGCAGGTGGCACGGCCCCACCCTGGGCCGCGCCAGGGACCCTCCAGACAGCCTCGTGGGTCCCCTCGACGCCCCCTTCGTCTATATTTACCCCTCGGGGTGGAAACCCCTAATACAGACTCCTTTTTCGCGATCTCGCCTCTATTCCTCTGTCGCCGCCGTTTCTAGATCGGGGCTGCCTGGAGAAGCTGCTCCGGCACCCTGCCGGGAGAAGCTACCCCCTCCGGGAGACCCTCCATAGCCATGGACGCCTCCCGTGTGTACCGTGAGTAGTCTCCCTTGTACCATGGGTCCGTGACCAGTAGCTATGTGATCTATCTCTCCCCCTTTTGTTCTTCCACTTTCGAGTCCTCGTGAGCTGCCTCACATGATCGAGGCATCTATGTAATTTCTGCTGATGCTATGCTTAGTTTGTTGGGATCTGATGGATTATGAGACTATGTTCAGATTGTGATGAGTAATATATTTGGTTATTCTCTTTTATATTTTGTTCTTGAGTAAATTCTTGCATGTTCTCCGTTGCGGTATTTGCTTTGGCCAAGTATTTATTTGCAACTCCAAGAGAGAGCGTTATGCTTGATTGTGGGTTCAGCCCCTTGATGTCTAGCTTGAGTGACAGAAACATGAGACTAGGGGATGTGTTGTTGCCACCAGGGATAAAACAACGGTGCTTGTACCTGCGGGTGCAAGGATTGTTTACTTTACGCATAGTTCTTTTAATGCAGTTGTCTGTTGCTTTGAGTTTACACTTTGGGTGGGATTCGCAACTTAATACCAGCGAGATGTTCTGGATAGATATCTCAAGCTGGATGATTCGTAGTAGATGCAGATGGATTTCGGTCTACTTACTTTGGCCTACTGCCCATTGCTTTTGAGCCCTTCCTTTCTTTGCAGCATAGTTAGCATTGCGGTGCCTTCATAATCCTGTCAATTGCCTAACTGTGATTTGTTTACCTCGCTAGAACTTTTATCGTCTTTTGGGAGAGAGACATCACTAGTGAAAATCACGGGACCCTGGTCCATCTTCACATTATTTTTCACACCCTCAATTTACTTTCAGCTTTTACTTTCCTTTGCATCTTTTATCTCTTGCGTTGATCCTTTGTAAACGACAAGGCCGGAGGAATTGACAACTCCTCTGTACTTGTTGGGAGCAAAGTTATTTGTTGCTGTGTGCAGGTCCACGACAACACCCTAGTCAGGAAGCAATTTCTGGCGACGTTGCCACCTACTTGTATCTCCTGAGTCCTACTGGTTCGATAACCTTGGTATCTTCACCGAGGGAAACTTGCTGCTGCACTGCATCTCAAACCTTCCACTTCGGGTAACCAACGAGGGGCGAGAAGCCATCAGTTCCCTCATGTTTGGGTTTGGTAACTGATGACAATCCCTATGGACTAATGTTTTGCTTGAGTTATACTTTAAGGTTTGTCCATAAGAAGTGCTTGAAGATCATATGTTGGCTTCAAGGTTGAAAGGAGAAGATCATGTGATGACCAAGGTGTTATTCATGGAGCTATCCCAAGATTGGTCATGTGAGAGTTGAGCATATTGAAGCATGTCTTGAAGGAGGATGTGTGAACATTCGTGTTTACCTTCAAGACATCATCTTAATGAGGAGTGTTGGAAAGAATCATGGTTGATCAAGACAAAGTGCGAAGAATGGAATCAAGTTGATCAACTACCTTGTGGGATCATTATCCATTATGATTTGTGTACTAACCCATGATCCACGTGTGTGGTGTTTTTATGAGGGGTTAGGAATCTTTTCATGGGCTTGCATCAAAAGGAAGATTTCATATAGCCCGAGAGAGAGGATGGCATCAAGTGGTGATGGCCATCAAGGTTGTTGTGTGCAAGTTCAAGAGGAGCATCATGAAGATATCATATGCTTGGAGCTTGCCGACCATTAGATGAAAATGGACTTGTGAAGATGTGCCTAAAAGAGGCTCACCCATAATGGAGAATGGGGGAGCATTCTACTAGTCTTCATCAAGCCGACGCAACCAAGAAAGGTGTTCCAACTTGAGGCAGGCATGATCATCATCGTCAAGCTCAAGTGGATTATGCGCAATACAAAGGTTTTACCTTTATAGGTTTCTAGTTTACCGGTCTCATGGTGGTAGTTAGGAGACCGGGTTATAGGCTAGGCCGCATCGTTCGTGGAGAGCTCAAACCCTTGCATCCTTGGCATCATCTTTATTGGTTCTTGTTTGGATTTTCTCTTTGTGAGTTTTGGAGCTTGAGTACATATTCATTACAAGCTCTTCTTCATCGAAAATGGAATTCATATGCATGTACTTTTATATTTTTTATGTTGGTGTTTTTGTCGGTTCTTATCTTTTGAAGGTTTCACCTTCTACCTTGTTGGAATTTTAACCTTTCCATGATTTGCAGCACTTCTTTTTGTTGATCTTGGGTGGTTCTCTATGTGAGGACCTTGAGCTTTTTCATAGCTTTAAAACAAGCCCAAGATCATCAAAATCAAAGTTCGTATGGCAAAGTTATGCTTGTTTTGACAATACTATTTTTTTGCCTGAGAGGTAGTACCGCTCTAGCGGTAGTACCGATTGCTACTACCGCAAAGCCTTCTGTTCCGAGCGGCAGTAGCGCGACACTTAATATTCGGTAGTACCGCTTGAGCGATAGTACCGCTTCGGGAGCGGTAGTACCGCTCGGGGCACAAAAAACTGCACATAACGGTTGGATTCGTGGGGACCTATAAAAGGGGGTCTTCTTCCCCATTGTCCCCAAAGTTCTTGAGCTCGTTTTTCACCTCCAATGTTGAACTCTTCTAGCTTTAGATCTCTCTATTCCTCCCATGATTCTTGCTCCTTTTTGAGGGAAAAGAGAGAGGAGATCTAGATCTACATTCTCCACCAAGTCAACTCTCCTCTTTGTGAGGGAAACCTTGTGGATCTAGATCTTGGAGTTCTTGGTGTTTTCCTTGTTCTTCCTCTCATATTACTCTATAGCTTTTGTTGCTTTGATGAGATTTGAGAGTGAGGGAGTTGAGCACTTCGTGTGTTCTTGCCATTGCATTTGGTGCATCGGTTTGAGTTCTCTCCGAGGATTCGTTGTAGTAAGTGAAGTTGAGAATATTATTACTCTTGAGTACATTGGCACTCTAGAGCTTGTTCCTCTTGGGTGCGTTGGCCGCTAGAGGCTTGTTGTTGTTGCGGAGCTCAATCGTTGTGGTGTAAAGCTTCGGGACGCTACGAGAGCCTTCAATTCGGTTGTGGAGATAGCCCCGAGCATTTGTACGGGTTCGGTGACCGCCCTCAAGGGTTGCCATTTGTACGGGTTCGGTGACTGCCCTCAAGTGTCCCATAGTGGAATCACGACATCTTGCATTGGTGAGAGCGTGAGGAGAATAGGGTGGCCCTCGTTGGCCTTCTTGGTGAGCATTGTTCTCCACACCCTCTCCAAACGGAGACATACTTATCGCAAGAGAAGGAACTTCAGTAACACATTCTTGTCTCCATCGGCTTCACTTGCGGTTATCTCTACCTTTACTTTGAGCAAGCTTATTACCTTTTTATCTTGTGCTTGCTCATATTATTGTTGCATTGCTTGTCCCATAGGTTGTTGAACTTGTTGCACATCTAGTCAACCTATTTACTTGTGCACCTACTTTGTGATAGCCATAGTGCTCTTGTTATATATCTAGCTATCACATAGTTGTTTATCTTGCTTAGTATAAGTTGTTGGTGCACATAGTTGAGTGTCATCGATATGTGACGGCGGATGCCATGGGGATGGCTAAAGATGGGGACAAACCGAGGTGAGTGTCGATGGTGCCGGAATCGAGAGTGGGGACAAACACAGTGAGACACCGCGATGTAGCCAGGTTCAGGGCTCTCCGTAGAGATAACACCCCTAGTCCTTCCGAGCTAGCTATAAGCAATAACTCGCTACAATGAATGCTGCGTGAGCTGTATGAGAGGAAGGAGAAGAGGGATCTAAGCACAACTCTCTCCTTGCTCTCTCTCTGGTGGGTAAGGTGTAGTAAATGCGGCCGTCCCCCCACGCAGGAGGGGTTCCCGAGGCTCTTATAGGCCGAGCCCGGGGTAGTGCAGTAATATCCGATTGGTCCAGGGCCCAGCGCCAGCCTCTAGAGAGCTGCTGGGTCCCGCCGGTTGCGCCCTTTGCGGGTGCCAGGCGGCAGAAAGCTGTAGCCCTGCTTTGTCGTGGAATCTCTCTATGTAAGTCTGGATTGCTCTACGCCTAGCCTCGCGGCTGCCTCGGCGCCTTGTCGCCTCCGCCGCCTTGTCAGCTGATGTGTCGAGGGAACATCATGCGTCTGACAGGTCGGCATGGTACTGGTCTGTCTGCCACGTGGATCTCTCGGGATCACCTATTGATGACCTCGGGCCGGCTGCGCCCATCCGTCCCAAGGTCAACTCTCGTGGATAGCTCGGATGGAGTTGTATCTTCTTGGGCTGAATGAACTTAGGTGAGGCCGATTGCCCTCTCCTGGGGCAATCAACTTCCGACCTAATCAGTTCGGCCATTTGGAGATCGGTCTCGTACTTGCTCGGTTTTCTTCTAGATCGGCGGTCTTTAGATCGGCCTTCCCCGGATGACGGTCTTCAGGTCGGCCCAAATCAACTCGGCCTAACTTAGATCAGCGGTCATCAGATCGGCGATCTTCATCTTGAAATGTTATACTTTTCCTGGGTGACCCTACCCAGGAGTCATTCCCACGACATTGAACCTAGCTTATTTAGGTTTCTTGCTTGGCAAATTAAACGTTAAGTTTTATTCCACACTTGTTCAAGCCTAAACCATAATTATTTTAAGCGTCTATTCACCCCCCCCTCTAGGCGACATCCATGTCCTTTCACCGTAATTCCCGACCTTTGTTTGTCGCAAGAGGTCGATGAGTTGTCTTGACGACGAACTAGAGTAATTTCATCTTTATGGCTTCACGCTTTGCATGTCCTTCAAATTTCTGTTTTTTTTAAGGTTCAAATTTTCAGGGGTCCTTCTACTAAGGTACAGAGATCGATGCCTGCAGCTGGAGAAGGTAGCCCTCCATCCGAAAGGGAGAGATTGAGGGTTACAGAAGAGAGGTTGGTGATGGAGGCCTCTATCACCTCGACCATAGGTGGATCCCCGGCAACGGGGGTCGACGGAACATGAAGTTGTGCCAAGTGGTGGCGGTGAGTCATTGTATTTGTCTTCAGGGTATGTTATGAATATTCCTCTATTATATTGAGCATACTCAATATATCTTTGTGAATGCGTCCCTGTAGCTCCTATGGGAAGCCCGATGCAGAGGCCTGCTGCGCCATGAGTTTGCTGCCAAACGCTGCAACAACGAGTGTGGTCGCCCCATCGAGCCCTCCAACTATGGAGCCCGTCAAGGAAATGGCGGGGGCCGATGGGAAAGGAAAATATGGTGGGCCTCGCCCCAAGATGCGCAAGGCTGCTTATCCATCAAGCTCGAAGTCTCGATATATGAGTCCAACGGTTCTGAAGGATCTTCGTACTTTAATAACTAAGGCCTCGACGTACATCAATAAGGTGGCCTTTTTTTGATGATTTTTTTGCCGAACCTCATTTTGTGGTAATTCATCTTCGGATGTAGAGTGTAGACTATGTAGTAGCCCCCAAGTTTGGGATTATGTTTTCTACAGGGTGTCAGAGTTTACTTTTGACACTTTTGTCTTCTTGATGCAACCTCTAAGACCGGTATTTGCCTCTATGGAATAGTTATTCTAAGTATAGACTTGTATCCTTATGCTTTTGTTTTATTTGTAGGAGCTTGACGAGGAGAAGTAAACATTTGAGTCCGAGGGTGCTGATAAAAATGACGAGAAATCAAAATGCAGATTTTAAACGAAAGAAATTTTGGTTTCTTTTAGAAGATGCTTGTGTCACATTAAGGGGATTCTTGAAATTTTAATACTGCCTATTTTTGGATGACGTTTAATGGATAATCATTGAAGGAAATTGTACAATAATCATCATAAACTTTAACTTCTTCCATCTTAAAATTTTAGAGGCATACTTTTACCTCTTATTTTTATCTTGCTCGTGTCTTAAACCTTTACAGGCACACTTTTATCTCGTGTTTTTATCTTCCTCGCGTGCCACTAAACCTGAACTAAAATTGGTGGGAAATATGACGCAACCATATTTTCTTTTGGACAACACTAAGCATCAGACTACTGCTTATTTGCATCTATCAGACCAGTCCTAGACCGTTGGATTAGAAGCAAGATAAGCATCTGATCTAGTAGGTACAGAGAGTAGAAAGTTTTTTGGATATGCATTAATTATGATTATTTTCCATATTGCTTCCATAAATCACGTCTATTCAATTTTAATCACACATACATGGAATTAAATCCCAAATTAAGCTCATCGTTCTTGGTCTCCAACTCCATACAGGTTTGCTTGAGAAGCAATATTATTTTTCAAGTTTGCTTCTTATTTTCAACGTGTTATTTTCATATTCCGCTTCCACGGAAAAAATTGCTTCCATTGACAACCGAATCAGCTTCCATGGAGAATCCAACTTACTGTGATTTGATAAAAAAAAGTGATGTTTTTTACTTCTAGTACGTCAAAATATTTTTTCCATCGACTGCATAGATGTTTCTAACCAATAAAACCTTCAGTAGAAGAGAACCATTATCAGGAGTATACATGCTTCGAACAAAGTAGGGTGTGTTTCCTGGATTCTTTTTTATTTTTAAAAAAAACGAGCTACATTAGCATTTTCCGGTGTTTCCTGGGAATACAATGACTTGATACAAATGCGCTCAGTTTTCATACATGGACAGAAAATTATGCTTCCATAGTTCCATCGACATACATTTAAAATTGAATACATGCTCAAACAAACTGGTAATTGCTCCCTTGTTGCTCCTTTTCCTCCGAGAAGCTCTTACTTGTTGTTGTACAAGATGTGGCAATGCGACCATCAAATCTTTGCATTTGGCATAGCTCCTCAAGGCGCACATTATTTTGGCGCATGAGCAACACATCGGTCTGCTTCTTCGGCTTGAAGAAGTCACGTAGTGGTGCTTCAAACACTTTCAAAATCACTCCCAAATTTCTTGAAGCAAATCATTATACCGATCGAAGCAATAAAATGTTTGATTGGAATCATATAAGCAATTTATGTTTGGCGAACTAGTGTGGAAGAACAACAATATGGCAGAAGCATATAATTTGGTATTTTGAACCAATAAGTAAGTAGGATGGAAGCAACCATTTACGTTTGCATTTTGAACCAATAAAGGCATGGATGTTTTATAACCTACAGAAGCAAATTGTATAGAGTAAAAAAGAATCTATATTGCAATTTAGATGCTACATAACAAAGAAGCATGAATATGGTACTTTGGGAACATAATTAGTATTGGATGGAAGCATGGAAAACTCAAATTGTGACAAAAACTAATATTACAGCCAAGATTGTGATGCATATTATTGTGATGTGCGTACTAAATTAACAAAAAACGTAGATGATATAGTGACAAATTAGAACCATGATATGAACTAGAGAATCAAGAAGCATTTTTTTAGTAGACCAAAGCATAATGAGAACAATATAGAAGCATGTCTGCTTGAAGCAACAAAAAAAAGCAAAAGGATGCATTACGTGTGTTGTGTGGAAGCATAGAATTTTGAAGAAAAAAAATAACAGAAAAAATTACCACCAACTATGGATTCATATGCTGTGCAAACAGGAAGCAATGAAATAATTTTTTTTAAACATTTGTCAACATTATCGGAAGCAGAAATTACTGAACATGACTGCCTGCTTGCATAGACGCAGTTGATCAAATTATGTAAATAGTCATGGAATCGCAAAAATTACAAATTAAAAAATCGGGTTCAGTGAAAACATTGCATAACTTAAATTTAAGTAGAGGGGCCTTCGATTAGCGGCTATATTGAAATTCCGGTGGGTGCGACTCTGGCAACCGATTAAACGGATCCAAAATCCGTAGCAAAAACAACATCATATGAGGATGGGAGCTCGACCACCTGCTGTTGTAAATAAGATTGAGCAAAGTCGTATAGCACTAACCTGTTTTCACATCGGTGGAGATTTCCATGGAGTTGTCGTGTTGCTCGACGAGGAGGATGGATGGCGCAGCAGAGGTTCGCAGCAGTCCGGCGTGGAGGAGAGCGCAGAGACGTGCTCTCGACAAGGAGGACGAGTGGCGCAGCATGGGATCTGAGCAGGTCGGCAAGGGGGAGAGGGGATTTGGTAGGGCAAAACATGGGGCGTAGATGGCCGGTATTTGCCCGGAGGAACATGCATGAGAGCGATGGGGATCTAGCTGGCGTGAGGGAGCCAGGGCGTGCCTCACGCCTCTGGTGGAGAAGAATGGCAACCGAGAGGATTAGGGAGAAATTACGGGCGTCTGGTACGGCTAGCTGTTGTTTCCCTTGTTGGAGCACACAAAAACTGACCGTGTGATCTCAATTCAATCGAACGGTTAGTCATCGGTCTGACGTTGTAGTCTCATCAGACTATAGATACAAAGAGTTTCCCTTTTCTTTTCTAGATAAACTACAACCATGTTAAGCACTAAGAAAAACATGTAAAAAAGTAGTACTAAAAGAGAAGAAAGACATAAACTTGCACGGGAGCTATATCTCTTTCCACGCGAGACTGAAGAAAGTATCACAATTAGCTCGTGCAGTTTTTTTTTTTTTTTGAGAAACGGTTGCTGGACCAGGGCCAACCAATTTGTTTTATTGGACGTTTGTGTTTTGGTTCGTTTTTTCTTGTTTATTCTTTTGGTTTGGTTTTTTTCGATTTTTTGTTTTTCTAATGGGTTTTCTTAATTTGTTTTGTGGGTTTATTTTTGTATAAAAACATGTTTTTTATTTTCGTTTTTTGTTTATTTGTGTTCTTATTTGGAATTTTTTGGTTCTTCATTATTGTTTACATTTTACGTATAGACATTTAAAATTTCCTCTTACGTGTTTACTTTTCTTTACATAATTGTAAAATATATAGTCAAAATTTTCTACATATGAATGAAATATTTTTAAATATATGATCAACATTTTCCTTTTGTGCAGTTCATATTTTTTAATTATATTTTGAACATTTTTTCATAGATGTTTAACTTTTTTTAACTATATTTGTAATAATTTTAAGATACATGATCAACATTTTTATACACATTGTAAATTTTATATAAATGATCAAAAAAATTAAATACATGATCAACATTTTTTCAGACACATTTTATAATTTTCGTATAATATTTTATATATAAGAAACATTTTGTTTGAAGTTTTAATAATATTTTCTTAATATTTTTAAATACATGATCCACTTTTTCATATACATAGTATTTGTAAATACATTTTTCGTATACATGATAAATATTTTTCTGTACATATTTTACTATTTAATTAATATATTTTTGTTGTATGTACATAAAATATTTTTTATAATATGTACATGTATATATTCAAAATATTTGAAAAAAAAAAGTAAAACCAAAACTAGAAACAGGAAATAAAAAAGAAAAACAAGAATATGGCCTGTAAGCTGTGGTCTATGGCGTGACGAGCTCCTGGTCGTTTCTAAAATTCGTCCACTTGGTCAAAAAATTAAAATTTTGTGTGAATGAACATACGCACATATAAACATACGTGTAAAATCTGAAAACATTATCTTTTCACACGTGACGTACGAAAAAAAGACAAAAATCTTATTTTCAAAATGAGCAAACTTTTTTTGTTGTTGGGCTGGGATTTTGTCTTTTTTGCACAGCATTCAAATCATAATATTTTGAACCATAATTTCACACGCTTGTGTGAAATACATATAGGTTCTCGTGGATTTGTTTTTGAAATTTTTAATTATGATTTATGATTGTTTTTTAAAATAAAGTCTTCGTTGAAGCCCGGGAGCCAAAAATCTGTACTCATGATGAGCCGGCCTAATATAACACTGGTGTCCAGCGAGGGTTCCTTTGGTTTCGTTTGAAGCGAGATATACATTAGTGCGCATAGACTTTGTCGTTAAATCGAATCTGCAAACTGCCCGTCTAGGGAAACCTTAAAATCGAATCTGCAAAGTGCCTATTATACGTTGAAAGGACACCATACCAGCCGAAAAATAAAAACCGCAGAAAGAGAAAAACATGGATACGGTTTCCTCCTGAGAGCGTGCACGAATGCTCTTCAGATCTCTTATTTTTTGAACGTATGATCGCCAGATCTCTGTCCCTCCAGAACCGAGAGGGGATGTACGAAAACGCGTTCGAAAATGCACACGCCGGGCAGCGTCGAGGGGATTCATGAAATTCCGATCCTACCCGGTTTTAAACGGCTGCCCTTTTTCTGACGAGAATAACCGGTTGCCTTGCAGATTGGCCTTTTGCGGGCAGAAAAACAATTTATTACTTAAGTAACACTAACGTTTTTATAATCATTCATGATGATGGTGCTAATCTCCTGAGGACTATTTGCTATGTATCATTGAACAAAAACTGTAGAAGATTATGTTGTCCTAATCATAGGTCCCGAAGTTACAACTAGACTAGACGAATGGTGAGTCGGTGACCGAATCCTTTGGGCTTGCTGCATTTCCTGCACGCTATCTGTATAGTCCATATAATACTTCCCCTTTTGAGCTGCTACATTGCGTGGCAGTTGGTTCTCAGTGTTCAGTGCTGCATGCAAGTCGGCTTACTTAAAAGGTCCAACGAGTCTAGCACAAAACAACTTCCAGTATTCCAGATAATAAAAGAAGATCTGGTTGAATTTCATGTGATCCGTTCCTGATTTCCTTTGCGGCTTTCCGTCTCTTGCACTCATGCAGCAGTTCTTCCTTCCTCTGATCGTAGGGTCTCATCGTCGTTTGGTTCGTAGGATCGCAGCTTATATAAAGTTTGCTTTGCAAGATTTGTGGTATGCCAGCGAATGATAGGATAAATAGTTTTATTGAGTTCTTATTATCTTTATTTTTTTTATCTTGTCTTTGTTTTCTCCCAGTAAATATAGATGTAGTGAGTGACACTGCTTTCTGCGGTCCTGCTTAGTGCTTACGGGCTATACTCGACCTCATCCTCTTCGATTCATGCTTCGGTGGCTTGGGATTGTTCGGACTTTGGCCAGGGCGAAATCCATGCATCTTATGCTGGCAGCGGCAACATCTGCGGGTGTCGTTTCCTTCTTGGAGGCGATGTCACGACCGTTGTCTGTGCCCCTCTTCGAGCAGCGGGGGAAACCCTAGGTCCGGTTTTCTGGATCGGACGGCGACGACATCTCGGCGTTGTTCTCCTTCATGAAGGCGCTGCCTTGTCTGCTCGCGGTGTCCTCGAGTCGGGATCTGGAGATGTTGATCGTCTTGTTGTTGGTCTGGGCTACTTCTCAGGATAGCGAGTCTACATGTGTTTTTCTCTTTTTGGGTCGAGCATCCCATGTCTCTCTGCTTCGGGCACCATTACGTCTGTTTCGTTTGTGTCATGTGTTGTTCCCTCTGTACTTACTATTTTTCCTTTTATCAATTAAATGATACGCAAACACTGCTGCGGTTGGGAAGAAAGTAGGAAAGCCACCACTTTTGCATTTTTGTGTTGGTCATATTAATGGCCGATGGAGTGTTTACACGTCCTTAGAATAAAAACGGTAAAAAATATTTTTCGGCATGCAAGTTTCACAAAAAAATAGAAGGGCATGTGTTGACACCAGATTTTCGCACGATAAAAAAAATATACGATGGCCTCAAATGCATAAGTGCTCTAGAGAAGAAAGTTCCCCATTATCGACATGAACATCTTTCAAGTTTGGATTATCACCATACGATCTCATCTCAAAGGCCAAATATGTGCTCGAAGTATTTAAATTTTGTAATTAGAGTACTGTTTGGACAATTATGCCTCCAAGATGTACTAATATGGAAAAGTGCTTTACATGGATTGTATTTATCTCATCGAGGCGATCAATTTTGATATTCGAATCATCTCAATCCGAGATCATATGCAAAAGTTAGAGCCCTCTAAATGCAACCTTACCACGAGTCAAAAAGTGGCGCGACCTATCAGACACTCATATAGCCGTTGTCTGGTGGGTAGTGCTACCGATCACCTATTTTACGCGAGCAAGTAAGCACTGCATATCGACCCTGAATTAGAAAACATTCAACATGAAAGTACTTCTCGTCAAGGCGCATAGTTTTGATGTTTATAATTTTTCCATCTGATGCCGTATGTGGCTTCTAAATCTCAAAAACTGAACTATTGTTTTGAGCCAACCAGTAATCCGAATTCAGGGTTAGAAAAAAAATTGAACGAGATTTGAAGTCATTTTCTTGTACGGAAAGTTCAACCGGTTCATATATAGATGAGAGCTGGTGGCCGATTGAACAACATCATTCGAACAGATCAATCTACTACTTTTTGTGTTCATTTATCCCTATATTTATATCTTTCTTCTCGTTCTTCATCATTAAGATTGGAGGTCAGTGATCCACAAGGCCTTAGGAACGATCAGATCGACCTACATCAACCCATAGCCGCCGCACGCCCTGAATGGTTCTTTCTGGGCGTGTCAGGTTTCGGATCTACAAAAGCGCTCACTAGAATGCATGCGTACCACGCTTTTGGCCGAGCCTCCTTCGACGTAAGGTGCGATGCATTACCCCCGGCATCAAGGCTACACATGATGTGTTCATATGCGAACATAATATCCTTAAATTGAACTCCCTGTTTAGGAACGGATAGAACATTCGTTTTAGAGGAGGATGACGTTGAAGATGCCCTAATACTAGATTCATTACCAACTCTTCACAATAATTGTTTGTCCAAGTTCTCGTCTCACACCGTTTGACCTCGACCTTCAGTTATGATGAAAATTTGTATGTCCTCACATGAAGTTGTTCATCCACGGCGGTGTTTTTGATGGGCAGGAAGTTGCATACCCTATTAAGTTCAAGAATCTATAATAATACTTAAATAGTTCATCCCCACTATCTTATTTCTCTTGACATGCAAGCATGCCACATCATCACACAATTATGGGAGTGATAAGACTCACCTCAACATGCAACCATGCATTAGACAAGATCCACCACCACATGCAACCATGCATGAAAAAATAGTTTTCATTCTATTACTATCCTTATATTCAATAAATATTTTACAACTAGACCCATCACCACATGCAACCATGCATGGAAAAATAGTTTTCATTATATAACTATGCTTATATTCAATAAATATTTTACAACTATATACACATAATCAAATATAATAAGTTATATGTAATTCAAAATTTTGGGTCATGTACTACTAATCCAAATATTTATAAGTGCCACATAATCAAATTTTGTTGAAATATATGACAACAAATTTCCGTAGCAACGCACGGGGTATCATCTAGTAAAATAAAATTGCACACCGAGTTGATTTCCAACCCTAAGGCCGCGCTAGGAATCGGTGTTTTTTATACCGGCCTGTATTATATACAGTTGTAATTTACAGGGCGTAGAACAATTTCCAACCAAAAATGAAACAGCTGAGCTCGAGAGGTGTATTATTTTCACAGGGGTATTTAGAGGAAAACGGCCATCCAAACAAGCCCTAACGTGAGACTGCGCGGGTACAATCACAAGATCTGGACGGTTACGGGTTTGCCTTTCGTCGAACGTGGTCCGGGTCTTGTTTGGTTTCAGCGTGGTGAACGGAAACAGTACGCGGGGCCGGCGGTTTGTTTCATGTCGTTTTCGAAGAAGTGGTCACCTCCTGGCTTGTATGGGCTATGGCAGCAGGGAGCACGACAATTCAGAGCCAACGGCTACATACATACCGCCGGGCACGATAAAGCTGTGGCACAGCCAGCGGGCATGGAATCGTGCAGCGACAATGACAACTTTTGGCAGAATTTAACGTAGCTATACGGCTCAATTGCAACTTTGAGAGGAACCTTTTGGTACACCAGAAATGAATTTCTCAAGTTAAGCAGCTCGCAAGCAAGTACAACATTCCAACCTAAAGAAAAACTACGACACTCGAAAATCAACATTTCAAGATGATGTGCCGGTTTAGCATTATAAAAATACTCATAAAAATATGATGTGCGTGTGTGCGTTCATAAGGATGAGTGTATGCATGTATATATAAGCGTTTGCGTTGCATCATTGGCGTTGGATATATGTTGGGTGTTGGATAAAGGAAACACGAACATAGACTGTTATGTGGTACTTTCTCGTTGTTTTTGGCCCATGTGTGAGCATGATGGGTTAAAAAACACTTGTAGGATAGTTGTCATGTCGTTGGGATTTTCACCCCATGGTCTGGTGTCTCGATGTCGAGCATTGGATATTGGGTTTTCCCTCGATGCACTGAACTCACTTTTTTTTCTTTTCCTGCCCTCTGAACTTTTCGTGTGGGTGAGAGCCGGGTTCTAAAAAAAGCAGAAACATATTAGGTTCGTGCACGTTCATCTGTGTTTGTTTGGATCCACGAGATAGAAAATATGATCCAGTGCATCGACGCAAACGGATGCATATTTGTTCTTCTGTCCATGGCATGTGTCTGTGCCTTTTTGTCTTTGTCGCCGTATCAAGAGAAGGCTCGGTCTCCCTTGCCTGCGACGACCTCGTGCTCCACGATCCCTCACCTCTGTTGTCCTCATGTTTCACGACCGCATGCACTGCCCTCGCATCCACTCCGCCATGCCCGCAAGGTGTTCACTATCAGCTACTCTGCCACGCCCGCAAGATGTTTGACCTTTTGCCTACAAGGTACCGTGAACAACAAAGACGAGTAGTTTTCAGTAACTTTATATGTTCATCAAACGATTAGGATTTTGTAGTGGCTACTATGACCGTCAGTGACAATATTGCTAGGCAACGATCGAGGTTTAGGGGATCAATTTAATGCCATGCATCACCGTTGAGTCGCAACCGATGCCTACTCTTCGATAATTATTTCTAGTGCAAATCCCCACTCTTTAGCGCCAAGCTTTTTTAACTTTGTTTCCCAATGGGGAGACATATGTTCAACCATATTCGGGAGGAAGTGGTGGCGTGCAATTACTACTTTAGATGTAAGAGTGATGCCCTTGGGAAGGTTCTTTTTTTTATTAGAAATGCACTTCAACTATTCGGATGCTTACATACGATTTCTTGATGATTTTGTGGATGATTATGTCTACATAAATGAATCCACTTGCCTTGCATCACTGTACATGTTTTGCAAAGTTGTGGTAGCAGTGTTTGGCCTGGTGTACTTGAGGAACCAAATGATGCCGCTATTGCCCAATCATTGGCGATCAATGAAGCAAGAGGCTTCCTAGGAATGCCTGATAGCATAAATTGTATGCACTCGAAGTGGAAGAACTATCCATTTGCTTGACAATGATGATAAAACACGTTAAAGCTTGCACGATCATACTTAAAGTTGTGCCATCATAAGATCTTTGGATTTGTCACTTTTTTGGTATGGTTGGTTCTCACAATGACATTAACGTGCTTCATATATCTTTGGTGTCTAGAAGACTTGCAGAAGGCAACTGCACCGAGATCAACTTTGAGATCAATGGCCACAAATACAACAAGAGATAATATCTAATTGATGGTATCTATCCTCGATGGTAAACTCCTGAGAAAACAATTTCCAATCTAGTACGAAAGAAGTGGGTTAAGTTTTACTAAGCACAAGAGTGCAAGGAAGGATATGGAGCGTGTTTTTTGTGTGCTCCAGTCATGATGGGCTATCGTTCTATACATTGCTCGAACATGTAGAGATAAAAAGATGCGGAAGGTGATGACTGATTGTGTGATCGTGCACAACATGATCGTAGAGGATAAGCATGGTGACATTATCTTCGACCAATGGTTTGATTACCAGGGTGAAAATGTTGAGCCTCAACATGCACGGACGAAGTTTGCATAGTTCAACCAAATTTATATAGAAATATGTGATTGAGCAACTCATTCTTAACTTCAAAATAATTTGATTGAGCATATGTACACTCACCTTGGTAACCAATAGATGTATCGTCTATTGTTCTTTCAATGTATTTGTGTTACTTTATTATTCATTTGGTCATAAAAAATCATGTGATTTATATATGGTCATAAAACTATTTATTATTATGATACAAAACTAGTACTCCAAATTAATTGACGCACACTTAGTACAACTTTACATTAAAGTTGTACTAACTATGCGTCAATTAATATGGATCGGAGGAAGTACTTTTATTTGATACTAGTAATTTTGTACGTGCAACACACGTGTAATCACACGAAAAAACGTCCCTACCAATAATATATTTAAACATGATGAGCAAAAGAATTGAATGTGATTAACAAAAAATAAAAAATGGGACAATATTATACTTCTATCTCTATTGTATATCTAAAACGATGTCAAGACTCATATTTTATCCATCGGTGTTCCGTTTACCGCCTTCTGTTGATCTTCACTTCGTCCTCTCCTACTCCCTTCGCTTCTTCATAATTTTTTTCTTCTCATTTTTGGTTTTCCTGCAGATTATTATTGAAAACCACATAAATCTTATAGTTTATCAAATGAAAACATGTCTTCTTAGGTAAGTCGGTAAGTTTTAGTTTTTTATGAAAGTATTATTAAAAAAAATCAATTCAATTGACAGCTTGAATATATTTCTATTTAATCATGGCAATTGCATATAAAATATATGTGACCCCCTTTGTAACGCATGTGCAATTATCTAATGCAATAATATATAAGAATCAATTGCGAGATCTACTAATGTTGACAAAAAAATGTGTGGCTTGCACTCAAATTGTAGGTGAGCTTATTTATCAACCTGGGTACTCGTGTTGATATCATTTACTTGGTAGAAAAATATATATATCAAAACTTGGTAATGAAGCAGTGTCTATGTCGGTATACACTTTTAAGGCCCCGATGCAGAAAGAAATTGTGCTAGAACTTGACTATTAATTCACATGATTCACACTTGTCATGACATATATCGGCCAAGATGACATCACTCTATGATCTTCAATTGTGTACGCTGCTGAATAGTCGATCACATGCCATACATCTTCTGCGGGAAGTACTTCATGTTGCACATTTGCTCGATTTGAACATTGAATATAAAATTGGTCGCAAAAATTTAAAAATTCTTACACCATCTGTTTCATATTATAAGGTGCCTTAATTTGTCAGGGAATTATAAAACATTAATTGTATTTGGTTGATTCCAAAATTTGATCCTTGATGGGTTCTTTCCTTTAAAATCTATTATAAAAAGGCGTCATGAATGGAACGATCTCCATGGTTCAGTTTGTCCTTAATCTTGACGCGTGCAATTACCGTGACAACAAATTTGAAAATAAATGCTGCATGTGTAGGGAGTTTGGCAGGAAAAATACTTCCCGTGTGAGATGAAAAGCAATGATATGCATGCAATAAAAGATAATCAATGCAGAGGACATAATCGAGCAAAGAATCGGGTGCATGCAGGGAAGAAATTAGTGCATGCATGCCACATAATTAGTGCAAGATTAATGATATTAGGGGCTCCATTATTGAAATGGCAGTGGTGGATAATTTGTAGAAAGTTTTAAGGGTATTAAACGTGTTGTGCTGCGCTAAATATGGAAGCAATTCTAACCGTCAGATTTGATGAATGAAAGGTCAAGATGTATTGGATTAGCCCCTCTCGTGCTTTTATATATTAGTTTAGATTCTTTCCTTTAAAATCTATTATAAAAAGGCGCCATGAATGGAACGATCTCCATGGTTCAGTTCGTCCTTAATCTTGACGCATGCAATTACAATGACAACAAATTTAAAAATAAACACTCCATGTGTAGGGAGTTGGGAAGGAAAAATACTTCCCGTGTGAGATGAAAAGCAATAATATGCATGCAATAAAAGATAATTAATGCAGAGCACATAATCGAGCAAAAAATCAGGTGCATGCAGGGAAGAAATTAGTGCATGTCTGCCACATAATTAGTGAAAGATTAATGATATTAGGTGCTCCATTATTGTAATGGCAGTGGTGGGTAATTTGTAGAAAGTTTTAAGGGTATTAAACGTGTTGTGCTGCGCTAAACATGGAAGCAATTCTAACCGTCAGATTTGATGAATGGAAGGTCAAGATGTATTGAATCAGCCCCTCTCGTGCTTTTATATATTAGTTTAGATATACACATTTATGCAAATTTGATCGCAACAACATGACAAACGGGAAATGGATTAGACGGTTAGGCGCACCAGTTGATTTGACCAAACGCGGACGTACATCACTCCTACAACTGATCTAAACAAATAAAAAGCGGACAGGGGATCGGCCGATCGAAATTGGCCTAAGAACTTGAACCTAGGTAAAGGCATCTTCAATGCCACCTCGTAAGCCAAACACACTCATAGATGTGGATACGAAAGCTAACAATTTAATTCTATCTCGTCCATCAAATAGTTATACATGATTTAAAAAAAAACAAATCTAATGAAATTCAAGCAAACACAACCTTTTTATTAATATTTAGACGTTTGCAAAAATAAAACTAGCCCAGTACCCTTCGTCAGACGTGGGTATAAGCGTCTCCCATGATCTATTCATCGACGCCGTTTTCCCTTGAATGTCGACGTCGCTGATGGAGATTAGGTCAACAATGGAGCCAAACAACACCCAACTACCAATATTGCCTTCTCTGTCCGCCATCGTCTGCACCATCGTAACATTCACTTTCACCTGAATGTGGCGCAACCAACGTAGGCATTGCGAGGGACTCAAAGAGCACCCAATGTTGGTCGACGATGTCGGGGTCCTTCCAGACCATGGTCGTGATGATATGCTCGCCAATGATACACTCCTCTGCAAGCCGATGATGCGTGAGAAGATCAAGGTTGTGCCACTGCTCCTCCTGCTGCATCAACAACACCTACAACGCCGACTGCTCCTCCCGCTTCAGCTCCGCGATGATGACATCAAAGTGCGCCTGCGCCATGATGGTGTGTCGACTCGTCGTTAGACGCCTCCTCCAATGTTGGGTTGTCCTCCAAGTTACCATCTGATGAGCTCAAGTTCAGCCCCGTGACTATTAGCCATGCGCGCACATGACCTCCAACGAGTGGAAAATCTCGTGCCGTTGCTGCAACGAGAGGCTCCTCCACCACCCTCTGGGGGTCTCGGCCATTGTGACGAAGGAGAGCAGTGATCATGAATGAAAGAGGAGGAAAGTGATTGCACCAGAGGAGAGCTCTATCGAAGGAAAAGGAGGCAATACCAGTTGTATTATAGATGACCATGGTTTAAATACCAGAGGCGTCGGGGCATGGCAAACATCATTTTGAATGTGTGCAAGGGAGTGAGTTTCTTGATTGCCGCATGTGTTCAATGCTAGGTGGACAATCGGATTCAATGAAGCAGAAAGTCAATCCATCACCCCAACCGATCACATCATTCTGCATATGCATTAACCAAACGTGGAGAGCGAGCGGACGCGACACGAGCGATGCTCTCGATCATTACACCGCTCTAATATCACGGCAGTGATCGGTCTCGTCTGCTCTAGACTGACATAAATGTGGTGCCGAGAGCGGATGTGCGATAGAAGCATTTGTGAGAGAAAGAGATTGATCTCGCGGTAGAAAGGGGTTTGGATGGGACTGAGTGAATGAACACATACATGACGAAAGTTTAGATGACCGCAAATCTTTTCAGTTTGCGAAAATTGAAACACGCAAATATACCCACGGACATTTGTGGCGCCCTGTTACATGATAAGAAAAAGGTTCAAACACATTGATACAAATATTTACGGGTGTTTAGCAGCATCGCATTGGAGATGCCCTAGCAAACATCCGAAAAAAGAAAAAAATCCTCAAAATTACTGAAGCGAGGCGAAAGATACTTGGACGACCCTAGGTGCCGGTCGACCGAAGCCAGTTTGGGCCAGTCGCCACGCAGCCGTCCGATCACCGCGATCCAACGGACCAGATTCGTGCGTACCCCTTCGTATTGTAGGGTTGCAACATTTGCAACTTTTTAGGTACTGATGTAACATTTTTTATTTTTAGCGCTTTTTGCAGCAAGAAAATGGTGGTAGCAAATTTTAATCGCTTATGGTAGCCTTTATTACTATGGTTTGCAACAAAAATCATAACCGTCGTCGCTAATCACTTTATTATTTTTGGTTGTGGCAAAAACTTTCAACGATAATAGCAAAAGCAGACAACAGTGGAAGCAAAAAATTTAAACGGTTGCAACATTGTGCGTAACAAAAATCTCTCCGGATATTCCTTTGCAGCAAAATCGCCCCACTGGTTGAAGCTTTTTTAAACTTTGGTTGAAGTTTGTTTTGACGCTGGTTGTAGCTTTTTTATGTGGTGGTGGTCGATCCATTAAATATCATCGTTCGGTTGAAGCTTTTTTAACCGTTGCCTGTAACTTTTTGGGGCGTCGGTTGCAACTTTTCGTGTTAACGATTGTAGCTTTTCGTGTGTGATCATTGAAAAAATTCGACGATGATGACGACCACGGCGATGAGCGCCGACGCGAGGAAGAGGACGAGACATTGAACGGTGTGGAACCGCCGGCGGCACGGAGACAAGATCCGGCAGCTAGGGCGCCTCGGAACGAGGACCGGCAACGGAGGCCGCCCATGCCGACGGGCGGCGGCGCGGGCCTCTACCATGACGACAAACATCGGCGGACAACGGCGCATACACAACCATGGATCTAGAAAAAAAAGAGGAAAGAGGAAGAGGACGCGTGGTAGGGACGACCGGTCCAGATTTCGGCCGGTCGGCTGAGCCCCATCGTTTCCCTACATAAAATTGAAAATCTACACTCTCGGTTGCGTTTATAAACTGTTCCCTGCTGGATGCACAAGTGCGCAGTACAACGTGTAGGGACCGAGGCTAGCTAGCAAAGACGGTGACGCCTAGTGAAACAGAAAGCTCGTCTGCTTCCATCCCTATCTCTCTTCTCTCTTTGGATAATCTCTCCGGCTCAGTGTCCACATCCAAAAAAAGAAGCACGAGATGATGCCTGGCCTTCTCAAGCATTGTCCTACATTATCCCTTTCCACATATTCCTGAACGCACGATTACTTGTGGGAATGGGCAAATCAACATTTTTGGTTCTTTTCCCAAAAGCTTCAGCTAGCTTTTCTTAGTGCCTGCATCAAAAGCAATACAAGGGGATACCTTATTCTTGGCAGCACGAGTATTGAGATCAGAGATCATATACGTATATAAAAATGTTAGTTTGGCATCTTAAAAAAATGTTAGTTTGGCCTCCTCACATCACATGATGTCTCTTTTGCTTATCATGGAAATCCAAGCATGGAAGTGTCGGTCAGTATATAGATCTAGTAGACAACTAAAAAAAGAGAGTATATAGATGTAGGTGAGCCATTTATGCTGGCGGTGGAGAGTCTAGCCTGGACCGGACATGCCGCCCCCTCTTGTACAGGCCATATTCACACATTTGGAAACAAAATAGTGCCAAAATAATGAAGATGGTGGGCGAGATCCATGGTCCATCGCCATCAATCGCGGCTTATCTGAATTTGTTCTTTCTTGCCTCTTTTGTGAAGGCTCCCAGGCACTACTCCAGCTAGCCGGGGAAAAGGGTATGACTCGCAACACGCTAGACCTAATTATTGCCTGGTCAGACCTACTCCGTGAACGTTGTTGGTGTAGGTAGCGTCCGATTGGAAGGAAGGGAACGCGCTACGCCTACGCGTCACTGTCATTAAATTTGAATGGGTTGGTAAATCTCTGCACAATGGCCCTGTTTGGATCCATGGGTTAGAGTTAGAGTTGGTTAGATTGTACCAAACTAACCCCAAAACATCCAATCAGGAGGGTTAGAGTTGGTTAGATGCATCTAACCCATCCAAAAAATCTAACCCACCCAAGAGGTGCTTATTTGGGTTAGAGTTGGATGGGTCCACAAAAAGTTACTTTTTTCACTATCTCCACCATACAAAATTCTGAATAAAATAGTCAAATGATTGGAATGGTACATTTATTGCCAATCTAACTCCACCATCCAAACACCTCTTTGGTTAGAGTTAGTTTTGGGTTAGACTAGAGTTAGAATCTAACTCTAACCGAGTTAGAGTATCCAAACAGGGCCATGGCAGATTACAAAAGTGTCTGCACTGGCAGCATTTCATTGTGCGCCCTTGATATTCTGTGGCGGCCCCTATGTGGTCGCTTCATGGGGGTTCGCTCGTGGCATTCTTATCTTGATTTTATTTATTTGAGAAAAATCCATCTATTCATTGATATTTATGTCACTGTAAAAACATCAGAAATAATATAAATTTCATCTTTGTTCATGGACTATCTAGTGATAAATATAAGTACTGGAGGGAGTGGAAAACGTGTCACCATCATCGCACATCCCTTGTCAGAGTTCAGCAAAATTTATTTTCGTAGACAATCAAAAAATCACCGTGCTAAAACTCCATAGAATTAATGTACCAAGACAACAACCATCGCGGACGAAAATCAGCGTAGATCCGAAATATTCAATTTATAAACACACGGATATAAATGATCCAAGACTAGATCCAAATAGATCCATCTAAGACAAATGCTGACCAAATCATTTGAGATCCGCTAGAGATACATCTTCACACACACGCACTCCGACGATGCTAAATACATCACCGAAAAGGGCCTAGATGGAAAGATCATCAAAAGAATTAACGTGCCAAAAGGACCTCCTACTTTTCCCAAAAAAGAGGATTATTCCAACTTCAGTTAGTCGCCATCGCCTCGTCTACCCAAGTAAAACACAAACCATGAACAAACAAAGAAAAACACATGAGAATAAAAGGGAAGCTCTCCCATCGATAGAGATCGAGATCCATTACGCCTTTATGGCTTAAGGCCACATGAAACGAGGTAAACCTATAGCGTCAACGACAGAAGGCGAGGAACCCTAGTCACCCTTAACTTGCAAGAGCACATGTGATTAACTTTGACATGGAAAAAATGCAGATGTTTGAGTAAATTGTAGTACTTACTAATATACGTTGTGTACATATAGTTGATTTTGAAAAGATGCTGAAGTATTATGAAATATATATAATTGACCATTCTTTTACAGTTTGGAATAAATACTACTTTCTCCATATTGAAATATAAGTAGTTGAAATACACGAGCTGCAAGAAAGTTGTTTTCTGAAATAATTGGGGGAGTTTAAGTAAATATAAACAGCATAGCAGGTCGAATTTTGTTAAAGCTCGAGGGGGAAATAAAACCTCTGCAAAGGGGAAAACCCCAAATAAAAGGAAAAGGTTGACAACGAGACGCAGCCGAGGCAAAAGGGCGTATCATTCTTGACACCCCTCGCACACTTCTGCCCTTGTCCTCCGACTCCAAACTCCAATCCTCTTAATCTTTCTCCCTGCGACGCGCAGCGCCTGCTTTATTCCTCTCCGCTCCCTCCCCTGGTTTGTCGCGCACACTAACCAATCCCCAGCACCCGGCGCCGCGCCTCCCAAATCGCGACGCACCACCGATCGGACCACCCGGAGCCTCCATTGGGGGTCCCCGCGCCATTGGCCGCATCGGGAGGCATTCACCCGCGCGCCGCTGTGCTGCCCTGCCCCGTCCTGGCGGTGGCGGTGGTGGTATGATCAGCGGAGGACCACGCGGCGGTCACGGCGGCGGCGGCAGATATTAGGGTCTTGGGAAGGGGGACGAGGTGATGAAGGCGACGGCGCCGCCGGCGAAGAGGCGAAGGGGCCCGCGGCTGGCGGTGCTGGCGCTCGTCTTCTGCTCGCTGCTCGTACCGATCGCCTTCCTTTTCAACCGCTTCCCCGCCGGTGAGTTCCTTCTCCGTGCCCTCGGATTTCGGTAATGCGGCTGGCGCCGCGGCTTCCTCGATCGGATCGGCGCCATCCCCGCCGGATCTGTTCCGGCAGTGTCGTGCCATTAATTGTCGTTTAGTGCGGGATATTGGCGATTTTGGTGTTTTTTGTCCTTATTACTTGCGCGATTTTTCTGATTGGTTTGGTTGTTTGTTGCAGTGTATGTGACGGATGAGCGCCCCCAACAGGTAACTTCCTCCCTCTTTTTTTCTAATATAATAACACGCGGTCGTTTGTCCATGTTTTCATGGATTGCCTTTTATGAAAATGGTGATGGATTGGGATAATATGACTGATTCGTGCTACTACGTGTTCATTTGTGCTGGGTATAGGAGGTTAATTTGCCTTCATTCGATCGCTTAGTGGTGGAAAGAGACAGTGTTGTACATCCAGTGACGCGGCCGGGTGGTAGTGATGTGAACGCAGAGACACGGGTTAGTGACCTTCATTTTTCTTATGTACTGCATCATGGTTGCTAGCTCGGTGGATGTTGACATGATCACTCTATGCAGAACCGTGTTTATTTTGTTCGACTCTTTTAGTGTTTGGTTTTAGCTACTGTTTGTTCTCCGCTTTTAATCTCATGAAACTTAATAGTACTAGTGATGCCTACTAGCATGCCTGAAACGAAAACATGCAGTACCCCGTTAGTTTTTTATGTTCGCTAGCATGACAAATAGCAGTTCAGAACTTTGGTCCCAAGTTTCGTTCAGTAGCCAAAACATAAGCCCACAAGATTGTTTAAAATTAACAGGCCATGCTTGCTCTGCTCCCACATTAGTCATTTCTGTCACACTTCCTCATTTTGTCTATCAGAATGTTTCAGAGTATTAGTTGGGTACCAGCAGGAGTACACATTTTTTTTCCAAATACTAGCTAGCTTAGGCCTATGCTAGAAAGAGTATTCATATTAATTTCTAGGTTTTGAAGCTATGCTAGAAAGATAATTGTAGATAAACTCTTATACTTAAAAAAACCCAAAGAAAATTTATCTACTGATGATTGTATCACTTAAGTATGTGGGATTACATAAAGCAAACCAAATCGAGTTGGACAGTGTGGGGGTTCTTGTCAGCTTAAGAAAACATGGTGCACTCCTCACCATTGTCTTCTTCCGTGCCACCTCTCTTGGACTGGATAGAACAATATGGAGAACACATACACAAATAATGTGAGCCACCAATTCAAACAGCTACAAACCACTAGGGACGCCAAACAAAAGTGATATATTATGGAAGTAGTGTATTTAGTCTCTCCACCCTAGTCTCTTTCTTCATGATTATGAACTATGAAGGCCTTGAAAATTATATGCTGTAGAACCAGTAAAATATATTCGGTTATTATTTTCGTATAAATTACTAGTGCGTTCCATTACTGCTTTGGATAATTTGTATCCTTGATGTTTTATCCTTTACTCTTTTTTTCAGGATGTGCATGAAAAGAATTCCAACGGCAATATAAACTTGCATCGCCAAATTGATACCGAATCTTCCAAAGTTATCACTAAACCAGAAGGTATAGTTTAGTAGTGGCTTCAACATTAAATACAGAAATTATTGAATATATGAGAATGCCATAATCAATCATGCATCTAATTCAATTCATGTAAGTGAACTTTTGGAGATGCAACATTTCAAAATGTTACCGGAAAAAAGAGTATAGTTATCTGGACACTCAAAAATAGTTGGCCTTTTACTCATTTTTTTTCAGTACCTTACCATCTTCGCTGTTACTTGTTTCAAGTACAATAATGTGTTTACAGTGCAATCCTTTTTTCTCATATATGTTAAAATATACTATTGCTACATAATTCTGAACAAATGCTGGTGTCTTAATCTAGGATGTGAAACCATATGTAATTTTTTTCTAAGGTCAAACAATGTATGGGTTTTTAGTGCATATTTTCTACCTGATTTTCTTCTCATGATGTACACATGTGTATGCAGTTCCCCCGCCACCGAAAATTGAACAAGTGAAGCCAGTACCAGTACCAGTTCCGGTTCAACCCAGAAAAGTATGATGACTCTTATTTTTCTATTTTTCTTTGTACACAAGTCTCTCTTTAACTACAGAAACATAACTTCATTTTCCCATTAATCTATACTTACGCTCTCTTACTTGGGAGTCCGGCCAAGCTGTAATTTTGTTACTCTTTAGAAGTACTGATGATTTGGAGAATGTATCGATTTCAGGATCGTCCCAGAATCCCAAGTGCTGATGAATTGGAGAAGGCTAAGGCTTGTCAACTTGAATTCGGGAGTTACTGTCTCTGGTCCATTGAACACAAAGAAGTTATGAAAGATGCCATTGTAAAAAAACTAAAAGATCAGCTCTTTGTAGCCCGATCTTACTACCCGAGCATTGCCAAACTTAAAGGGAAGGAGGCACTGACTCGTGAATTGAAGCAGAATATTCAAGACCATGAGAGGGTTCTAAGTGAATCCATTGTTGATGCTGATCTACCATCCTTGTGAGTATTTATTCTGCATGCTTGTTATTCTTCTTGCCCCCTTCAGCATTTGATGGTTCATCTTGTATATGTTGAATTTATGACGGCAGATCATTCATGCATTGCATGGGGTTGGAAACCCAACTTTAATGAATTCTATCTATTCAGTGTTCCTCTGTTGAAATGCTTTGTATGTGTATGTTTCTTACTGTTCATAATTTCATATTGAATTTGTATTCGATATTTTGGACTGGGAAAGTACTACCCAGTGTCCCAGTCACAACTGTGCATTTAATTGTTTGCTACTGAATAACACTTGACATGTGCTTTCATCATCAGTATAAAAAAGAAGATACAGAAGATGGACCAAGCAATAGCAAGAGCCAAATCATGCACTGTGGATTGTAACAATGTTGACAAAAAGCTTCGCCAGATTCTTCATATGACAGATGATGAAGCTCATTTTCATATGAAGCAGAGTGCATACTTGTACAACCTTGGTGTTCACACCATGCCCAAAAGTCATCATTGTCTTAATATGAGGTTGACAGTAGAATACTTTAAATCAACAACACTGGATTCAGATGACTCTCCTGTCCATAAGTTTAATGTTCCAGATCATAGGCACTACGTTATATTATCTAAAAATGTGCTTGCCGCTTCCGTTGTCATCAACTCATCTGTTAGTAGTTCTGAGGTATGCTGGCAACTTATACTCTTTTGCTGATTGAACATCTTCTGGGTTTCACACTGCTGATGTTCCATTTGGTGTTTTGCAGGAGACCAGGAATGTAGTCTTTCATGTACTAACTGATGCTCAAAATTTCTATGCCATGAAGCATTGGTTTTCAAGAAATGCCTACAGAGAATCAGCTGTCAATGTCATTAACTACGAGCATATTATTTTGGAGAATTTGCCAGAGTTCAGCATGCAGCAGTTGTATATGCCCGAGGAATTCCGTGTTTTCATCAGTAGTTTTGAGCGACCTACTGAGAAATCTAGAATGGAGTATTTATCAGTGTTTAGTCACTCACATTTCTTTATTCCAGAAATATTTAAAGATTTAAAGAAGGTGATTGTGTTGGATGATGATGTGATTGTTCAACGTGATCTCTCTTTCTTGTGGAATCTTGATATGGGAGAAAAGGTGAATGCTGCCGTCAAGTTTTGTGGCCTGAGACTGGGCCAACTAAGAAACCTTCTCGGTGAGGCAACATATGATCCCCAGTCATGTGCATGGATGTCTGGGTTGAATGTGATTAATTTGGAAAAATGGAGAGAGTATAATGTTACAGAGACTTATCTGCAACTCCTGGAAAAGGTTAGTCTGTTATTAGCCCGCTTTTATTCTAACTTCTAAAGCATGCCTTGTATTATGTTTTGTTCCAATATTTTCAGCTGTCATGCATGTTTGATATAGTGAGCAATTGTGATACTATCTTAAACTCTTTACTTTCAGTCTATTTGGAAAATACACAATTTAGGCCCATGAACTTGCACGAAGTGATTAGCTTATTATCATTTCTACTCCTATTCTATTACAGTTCCGGAACAATGATGACGAGGCCTCACTGCGAGCTGCAGCTTTACCTATAAGCTTGCTTTCCTTCCAGAATCTTGTATATCCTCTTGATGAGAGGTTAACTTTATCTGGGCTCGGCTATCAGTATGGAATTGAAGAAGAAGTTATCCGAACTTCTGCATCGTTGCACTATAATGGTAACATGAAACCTTGGCTTGAATTGGGTATACCAAATTACAGGAAGTACTGGAAGAGGTTTCTGGCACGAGATGAGCGATTCATGGATGAGTGCAATGTAAGTCCATAGCATACTTTCAACCTGGAAACCAGAAGATTTGACAGTAGATTGTTTCGTCTACTGCTGTACTATATACCGAGAGGACAAGCACTTGCAGTGAAAAGACCAGGAAAGCAGTCATTAGCCATCAATTTTGACAGAGTAGATCCAACACCATCTGTTCATTGAATTAGTGAGCTTGATGGATGGTTTTTCTGCAGTTAGAGAAATTAGTCTTAAGTTGAAGGACAACGCAGTAGACAATGGTGATGTGTAGTGGGGAGGCTTCAGGTAAAAGGGAGTGTCACTGTCGTCATCTAGATTACGGAACAGGATTATTGGTGATGCGTTGTGGCACCTTTAATTGAAATTGGTGCCTTACACGTCATTGGTGGAGGCTGATTCTTTTCTTCGTTAAATTTTTGACCCAAATTCTTTGTTCTTAGTTACTACACATTGATTGTTTATCAAAGTTATGTGGATGGAAAGTATATTTTGTTTGTCAAAAACTTATCAGTCACAACTCACAACAAGGTTGGCAGCTCGGTGGATAGCATTGCATATTGCTGCCCATTTCCTTAGGTTATGGAAAATGTGAAATGGGTGTGTTTTTATCTGTTAACAATCTTTTACTGTAGAAGAGTAGGATGGGCAGCAGCCTTTGTGCCTTTCAGTTGTTGTTCATTCATATCCACATGTAAATTAACATTGTAGTCGAGACCCTCAGCTTGCAGGTTCTAACGTTGGCACACGATGTGCTGACATTTGAGACTTGCTGCCGAAATATTTACATATATGCAGTATGAATTAGCTAGGGATAATAGAAGTGCCACTCATGGCCATGGGCAGCCAGCCGCTTTTTTTACAGTAAACGTTGTAGAACTGCCGTTCAGTGAGAACGAAAGTGTGCGAACACGGCAACAGCCGTTGGATGCAATACATGAATCTTGGTGCATGGTGACTTTGCTTGGAGGAATCGATAGATCCATAACCATTCGGTGTGAACGCCATCTCTCTCTTCTTATACCCTCGGTCTCTCTCAGATCACCATTTCAACGAGCTTCCGATCTCTTCAATCGGCCGTGTTACCATTACAATTACGTGTGTTAACCAATGAGGAAAATAGTGTATTATAACAAAATAGTATTCTATTTTACGTTATAGCGTGCTATTAGTAAGACATTGTATACGGATTTATTTAGCGAGGCATTGCAACGCTATAGCGCGTTATTATTTTCAGTGGTGTTAACCAAACAAAACGAGCAATAATTTCATTACAGCCGCGTTCCGGCGTAACCTCATTACCTTACCGATTACGTTAATGAAACCTCAACCAAACACCTTCTTTGTCTCTCAGATCACCATTTTAACGAGCTTCCCTTAGATTCTCATCGTGTGCCGACGAGGAGCCGCCGCACACCTCACCCCTTCTCTCAGCTTGCAAGTTCTAACGTTGGCACATGATGCGCTGAGATCCGGAGACTTGCTGCTAATTTTTTCTCGAGGGTACGCAAATGCGTACCATAGCTTTATAGAAGAGAGAAAGTCAGTACAAGACAACTAACATTTGTTGCAGCACAAACATCACACTCAGGATAGTCCAACGACAACCATCCACAACACAACTACAAGGCACAAGAGCCCGTCCAAGATCGAAGAAACTCGCTGCGTCTCGACCGAAGTCGGTCACCTCCGAAGAACAACAACTCCCTGCAAGCTTCCCTTGTCAACACACCATCCCCCCTTATTGCCTGAAGGAGGTGGCATGACTTGTTTCGACTCGAGAAAGTTGTCGTCTTGGATTTACCAGGGACAGTCGTGCATTGCGCCGAAGAAGCTCGATCAAAGGCAGCGACGCACACCGGAGGAATGCAACATAGGACCTCCATGCCATATCTCCTGGCACGATGCTCCTAACAAAGGTACGGCGTCGAAGACGCCACCATCGTGTTGATCCTACTCCAGATCAAGGCTTTCACCCGGAGATCATTACCACACCAAGAGAGCTAGGGAAATGGCGACACACCTCGGCGACACCTCCAGGGAGGAGAATGACACCCACATGTGCCATTGTCGCCGGCCCAGTAAAAGCTGGACATAATTTTCATTTGAATTGCGGCACATCTCCACAACCACCTTCAAGGTTTGGCCAGCAACATCCATGAAGCCTCGCACTGCCTCCGCCGCAAACACCTATCCTTGAAAGATGCGCAACCATGGACTACCAGCACCTCTAGCAAACTCCCTCGGCGAGCAGCCTTACCACCAACGCGGGCAGCGAACATGGCCACCACGGCGGCCATCCCCACTCCAAGGGACATCCCGTGACGACCCCAGATCTGAAAACGCTCTGGACCCACCTTCCCTGCATCTGCACCACTGGGGCATCACCGTCGGCCACGTCGCGGAGGTGGTGGGGCGCTGGCTGCCCGCCAGGAGCTCGTTCCTAGCAGGGCCTCCACAGCGCCGCCAACTCCAGCCGAGAGCAAGCGCCGCCGCCACTAGGGAGCGCCGACACACACGTCGACCTTCGCCTCCACACCACAGTTGTCCACCTCGCCGGGATCTACTGGACTCCGTGAGCTCTGCCATGAATCGGTTCACGCCACCGAATCTCGCGCCGCCAGCCACTCCTCATCCGCGCCCCGCCCCAAGTACGCGTCGCCTCCGCACAAAGGGGCACGTCAAGGGGAGCGTCAGCCCCACCTGCCGCCTTTGATGGCCAGGCATGTCCGCCACCGTCGGCACCGGTGACGGCAACGGCTAAGGGGGGCGCAGATCGAGAGCCTAGCCACGAGGGATGACGGGCCTCCAGAGCCGCGCACGCATGCGACCCTGGAGGCGAAGGGGGGAGGGAGGGAGAGGGCGGCGGTCGGAATCTAGACGCGAGCGCGGGGAGGTGCGGGGCGGCAGGCAGGACGGGCGACGGGTGGAAACCCTAGCCGTCGGGTTCCACTCACTCTCTCTCTAAATCAAGAAGAAGCAGAGAGCGCAACGCTTAGCAGGAACAAATGATGCTGAAATATTCACATGTATGCAGTATGTATTAGTTAGGAATAGTAGAAGTGCCATTTTGGTATATTTAAATAAATCTAGTCAGTGATATTTTTATTTGAACTGAATGTAGTTAGTGATCTAACGAGCATGCCTCGTGACCATGTGCAGCCAACTGTTTTTAAGGTAAAATTTATAAATGTGATGTTCATTGAGAAGAAACACGAGAAAACATAGCTAGCCATTGGAATACAATGCACGAATCTTCACGCATGGTGACTTTGCTTGGAGCAATGGATGGCTCAATATTGATTCGGCGTAAATGCCATCTTTCTCATTTTATCCCCTTATTATGTCCTAGATCCCTATTTCAACGAGCTCCAGAATCAAAAGCCAACATGGGCTCACTATGATGTTGTCTTGAAATCATGACTTGAATTATTCTCTTCAATTATTCTCCCAAGTCCTTGATCCTTATGATCCTAACTATGTCAATCTTTAAGATTATTCAATGGACTCCACCTTGATAAAACTTGGTTTGAATAATGAACTCAATCTTGATGGCTTCAAAGGATATCTCCAAGGACCACGCCATTAGACACCAAGAGCCAACTTTAGGCCCCACGTGCACGAGGGTCATAGAGGAGACCCTAAACCCTAAATCCTAAACAGGTTTTGATAACATCAACTATCTTTGTGTGGGAGTTTCCTCTATATAGTGGCTCTACTACACAAGTATTTGATGTTAGTAGAACCACTATATAGAGGAAACTCCGACACAGTGTATGCAAGTGTGAATGAAATTGAATTTCATTGCATATATTGGTTAACATAAACTTGGTAGAATTTTCTCTATATAGACATTCATGCAACAAGCATACACAATAATTGTAGATATGCATGAATGAAAATAACCAATCCTCCTACATATACTTCTCATAAACCCTCTAAACTTCTCTCCCATTGGCATCAAGTGCCAAAATGGAAAAAATAGTAGACCAATATAGTACAAGTTCCTCCTTTATTTGTGCATTTATCATAATACGAGTGGAATCAAATGCACATACCCATTGATGAATAAATGGAGAATCTCAAACTATATTGGGGATCCATAGGATGTAACAAGATGATATTAAATGACCCCAATCATAAAATCAAGCATTCAAAGGACCAAACAACATATTTTGGACAGAGATAAAGGAGATACCCAATAAAAAAATCATGCTAAGCATGGGTCCAAAATATATCCACAACCTCAAGAGTGCAATGATATAGAAAATACATAAAAGCACTCACTACTCAACCTATTACTGGTCCACCAATGAATCAAAACGATACAAACTAACTGGTCGACAAGGAATAAAGGACATCAAAGAGGGATATGCACTTTATCATGTGTATAAGTTTCTTAAGTGGAAAATAATCATCAAGAAGTGCTTCCACAAAAAATTTGCACACACAAAAAGGTGCAAACGATAAGAACATGATATCCATGGATGAATTCATTATTATTCAAACTTGATCTTAGCATAAAGCTTGGACACAAGGCACATAGCACATGGAAAAAATTGATCTCATTTGAATAAAAAATAATTACTAAGCATGAGAGCAAATACCACAACCAAATTGAGTGTTTTTGCAAACTTAATTAATATTGCACATGAGAGGACTTTGAGGAATTGATATGAAATAAGGAGGTTTTAAGCTCTTGCAACAAACACAAACTCAACAAGTACTAATCATGCTATGAAGCACCATACACAATGTTGACTCTACATACTAAAATGCATGAAGTAAATACTTGTTACTGAGATACCATTGGTTTGAGGGTCCTTGATCTTGATTGGAAACACGAGGGACTTGATCTAATTCACGGTGCATGATATCCCATAGCAGCTTGCTCTTGCATCTGGGGGATGACTTCCCTTGTGGTGGATCAACAAGAGGGTCTCTTAATCCTTCTTCTACTTGAACATGGGATGTTTATTATGGAAGAATATGACCAATCCCCATTGTCCTTTCAGCTTGGGAAGGAGCCTCATCACCTACAACACCTAAAACAATTTTCTCCTTGGGAGATCCAAACCGGGTTTTCATAGATTTCCTCCCTAAATTCAATGAATGATACAATCTTGGCTCTTATAGTTTCCAATGGTGTCTCCACCTTCATTATGAATAAGCCAAGCATCTAATGCTTCTCCAAACTACCTAAAACTCATTAAGATACAATTTGTTCCCAAAACTTATTGGCTCCGAAGTAGTTAGGACAACTACAATACATAGGTCAAACTCCACATTAAATGTGCGCACATGGATATGAATTTCTTGCACATCTTAGCCAATAAGGACTTAATGGAGTTTACCCTATATATTGGATCAAGTAGAGCAAGCAAGGCATGATGATATGAATATACAAATAAATATGCACGCACAAGCCTACCAATATCCAAGGAGGTATAATTTTGACAAAAGAACACATAAGCCATGAAGTCCAATAAAATCACAAATCAGTCTAGTTGTCCAAATTGTACCAAAGTTACGAATCCACACAAGACCGCACACAAAGTACAACATATGAAGTAAGCAAAAAGAAAGGGCATAAAGGATAAATATTGCAAAAATTCTCATATGCTTATCTCACTGAAGTAGATAACATTTAGTACAAACAATGAGATAACAATTGGAATTTATGCAACTTGGGAATTGATTGAGCTTTGCATGCCACAAAGATACAAGATAATTCCCAATATCAATTATAAGTGACATTCCTCAAATATTGACATTTTCTAGGCTTGTGATATGCACAAGGCATTTCACTCCCCCACAATGTGATAAGTATTTTATTCTCCACAAGAGACAAATAAAATCCAACAAGAGATAATTAATGTATACTTTGAGAACTTGAATTTCAAATGAGCTTGGCATACCACATAGTGACTAGATAATATTGGAATATCAATACTAGGTGGTATTTATCATATTAACATTTTGGGTTTGTGATTTTTCATAGAACATAACATTCCCCAGCAATGTGATAATCCATTAATATCTCACAAGATCCAAACAAGTTTCAATTAAGATAGAATAAAGTCTCACAAACAACAAACACAACTATATGAATGCACATGCTAGATACAAAATCTCAACATGCAAGGGGCGAGTAACTTTGAATGTAAGCAATATAAATACAAGTTACCGCAAGGAGGAACATTGGATAGATAATATGAAGATAATCCACATGACTTTGCTAGAACAAATAAATGATGAATATCATTTTTCTTCATGAACTAGCCAAATCTCCAATGTCCTCCACACACCTATTGATCAATTTTTAGCTTGATGGTCCCCAACCAAGTGGGTCCTATGAAGTTAGTCACAATAGGCTTGGCAATCCTAATGGTCTTTTCCATTTTCAAACCACTTTGGGCACCAAAAAACTTGGCAAACAAATTGCCAACAACATCCATCCTAAGAGAATAATGATCATTGACTAGAGAAGGCTTAGGGATGTTACCATTGGGACAAGATGAGGACATGTGTCCCTTCTCACGACAATTGTAGCGACATGTGATCCCCCTTCTCTTCTTCTTTACTTTGTCAACTTGGGGAGCATTTGCTTGGTTCATCATTGGTAGTGGCCTTTCTTCAATTATAGGTTTATCTTGAGGACGCTTCCCTTAATGCTTCTCATTTAAACCTTTCTTCTTCAATGGACAAGATTTCACATGGTGTCCAACATTCTTGCACTTGAAGCATGCAATGTTGGAATAATTCTTGACTTTTTCTTGCCCCTTCTTATTCTTGGACTTCTTGTCGTTAGAGATAAAACCAAGTCCAGCATTGTCTAGAGGGGATTTTTGCACACTCAATATATTATTGAGAGTGGAATTACCTTCATGACACATTTCCAAGTCTTTCTTCAAATTAGTGACTTGAGCCTTGAGCTCTTCATTTTCCTCTACAAGGTTAGTATAAACAAAAGTACTAGAGGAAGTAGAAGCTTCATTGTTAGAGCAACAAGGCAAGGAGAGCAATTCATCACAATATATGGCAACGATATGTTTAGATAAATCACTAGGACTAGCACATGTCAATAAAGAATTTTGAGTAGGATTTGTGCAAATGTCCACATGAGGCCCGCAAGATGTTACCTTAGTCACAATAGCCTCATGAGCTAAATTTAGCCTTTCACGGGAGATTATAAGGTCATCATGAGAGCCCAAGAGCTTTTCGTAACTTTCTTCCAATTTTCCATAATTGCTAGTTAGAAAATCAAGTTGAGCCCTTAGCTCAACATTCTCCTTCAAGATGGATGCTTCACAAGAAATAGAGTTAGTAGCACAATCATCATTGATAATATGAGGGGAGCTAGTAGAAACTAGAGCTTCACAAGCTTGAAGTTCCTGAGAAGACTTAGAGAGTTTGGTGAGATCTCCTTTGACATTCTTGTACACAAGGTCAACGTGCTCAAAATCCTCTTTAAGTTTATCATGAGCAACTTCAATCTTCTTTAGAAGATTCCAAGTCTCTAAGAGTTTCTAGAGCATCAAGAAGGTTACAATCAAGTTTTTCATTTTGTTCTTGCTCTTCATTAAGTAAATTCATTACACTTTCCAAGATGACAAATAAGACCTTTAAACATCACATATGTATTCTTGTCAACCCCATGAAGAGATTTCCCTATTTCATAAATTTCTTGACTCATATCATTATTTGTTTCATCGTCACTCTTGTCATTATCATAACTATGACTAGATGATACCTTGGTAATACCTCTTGCCATGAAACACATATGAACATTGGAGGTTTATTATGATTCTTTGGGAGAGGAAGTTTCTTCATCATAAAGAGTAGGACATTAATTTGCATAATGTCCATACTCGTGACCCTTGTGACAATTCCTCGTCAACTTGGTGTTTTTCTTCTTTGCTCTTTTAGCCACTTCTCCATTAATAATGTGTGCCATATTTTCCCTTATTTCCTGTACATAGTTAGTCAAATAACAACTACAGGAAATAGAAGCATGCAAATCATGGTAACAAGGAATATCAAGCATATCATCACAAAATTTATTCAAAGAATCTCTATGTTATGCATGGACTATGAACACAAGTATGCATGCCACTTTTTATCTTCGACATGCTCAAGTCCATAGATGCTACACCATTAGTACCTTGGTACATGTCATGTGATGGTGTGGTGGAGGATGTTGAAATGTCAAAGCACACGGTGGAAGAAGAAATATAGAGTTCTTCATGATATGAAGATGTGGATAACTCCTTATTTGACTCCTCTGAAAGTCAATTGACCTCAACAATATTGGAACCACCATATATTTATTCAATTTTTATCCACATATCATGAGCCGACCCATAAGTCATAATTGACTCAAACACTTCATGGATTATAGATCGCATTATGACATTCTTAGCATCATACCCAAGAAGCATATCATCATGTTCCTCAAGGGTTGGAGAAAGATCATACTTCCAAGGAGAAGCCCCTACAATAATAATCCACACAAAATTTGGACCCATGGCCCGAAAATGACAAAGCATGTGGATTCTCCACAAGTGATAATTTGTGCCATCAAAATGAAAAGTATCATTGTGAACAATACCACTAGCTGACATTTTTACTCTCTAGGTGGTGAAGCCTACCAAGGAGAGACCAAAGCACTTATACCAATTGAAAGGACCGAGATGTCCCCTAGAGGGGGGGGGGGTAAATAGGCGTTTTGAAACTTTTACGGATTTGGCTTTATCCTAATGCAGAATTAAACTAAACAGATACTTTTCAAGCTCAAATCCTAAATATGCTAGGATCAACTAAGTGCACCAATAACCTATGGTACACAGGATAAGCACTTAAAGGAAATTATCAAGAACAATATATATCACTATATGGAAATGAAAGATACATCTAAGCAATTCAAACTAGCACAAGATATATCAATATGAGCAAGTATGAATTGTAGGAAGTAAAGAGTGTGGGAATGAGATAGCCAAAAGTGAGTCAGGGACGCAGATTTATCCCCAAGTTCACACTCCTTTGAGGGAGTGTTAATCTCCGTTGGAGCAGTGCTCAAGCCAAGGATTTGAGTGCTCTACCAAGTACATAGCTCAGTTTAATCTCCCTTTCGAGTCACCCCAAACGGATGAGCCTTGATTCACTCGGGGTTGGTCTTGAAGGTGACCACCACACCTTCACAAACTTCTTCGGAGCACACCACAAGCATGAAAGCTTACGAAGGAACCTTGACCACCTAGGCCGCTTCACACCCTTCCCGGAGTACAACATAAATGTAAGATTCTGGGGGAACCTTGACCACCTAGGCCTCTTCAAAATCTTCTCAAGGGATCACCAAACCAATACCAACAAACTGTCTAGGAGGCGGTGGCATCCAAGAGTAATAAACTCACAAATTCTCACTCGAACAAATCGATGCGGGGAGATCAAACCAATGCAAAAAAAATGCAAAGCAAGGTCAAGCAACAGATGCTCAACTCACTCTCTCAATCTCACAAGATGCAACTCAAGAAGGTAGGAGATTGAAGAGAGGGGAAACAATGGAGGAGATCAACAAATGGCTCCAAGATCCATCCAAAAATCACCCTTCACATAGAGGGGAGATAGGGGTTTGGGGGAGGTGGTACGGGGATCAAAATAGTGGTAGAAATGTGTATGAACAACACCCAAACCGGTGGGGAAGAAGACCCTTTAAATAGCCAACCCCAAAAACTAGTCGTTGGGGGCTCAAACGGACACTACCTGGGCACCCCATGCACACGGTACAAGCCACGTGCGCATGGAGGCCTGTGCCACGGCTCCAGAACCCTGTGCCCACGGAGTACCTAGAGACAGCTGATACGTCCCAAACGTATCTAAAATTTCTGTTGCTCCATGCATGTTTTGGGTGATATCGCTATGCTTTTGATACACTTTCATACACTTTTGATCATATTTGGACTAACCTATTAACTCAGTGCACACCAGTGCCAATTTCAGTTTTCTTCTGTCTTTTTATTTCATGTTTTCCCATTACGTAAAATGCCAGAAAAATTCTGAGAAAAATATATAAAAAATCAGCGCAACGGAAGCTTCTAGAGTCACGAAGGGGGGCCAAAGGGGCCCCACCTAGTGCCTAGGCGGCCAGGTGGCACCGCCTAGGGTGGGGCCACGCCGGGAGGCCGCTTGGACACCTGGTGGCCCCCCCTTCGCCTATATATTTCCTTCATCCCGAAACCCTCGACGACAGAACCATTTTTCTGCGATCTCGCCTCTGTTCCGCCGCCGCCGCGCTTCCAAGATCGGGAGCACCAGAAGACCTCTTCCCGGCACCCTGTCGGAGGGATGATTGACCTCCGGGAGCTTCTCCACCACCATGGACGCTTCCCGGATGTCCGTGAGTAGTCCACCTTGGACCATGGGTCCATGATCAGTAGCTATGTGATGTTATCTCCCCCTCTTTGTTCTTCATGGATTAGACCTTGTGAGCTGCCCTACATGATCAATGCACATATGTTATTATTTCTGTTGTTGCTATGTTGAGTTTGCTGGGATCTGATGGATTATGAGACTATGCTCAGATTGTGATGAGTAATATATTTGATTCTTCTCTTTTATATTTTTGTTCTTGAGTAATTCTTGAATGTTCTCCGTTGTTGTTTATTGCTTTGGCCAAGTAGTAGGTAGTTACTCCAAGAGGGAGCGTTATGCATGATTGTGGGTTCATGCCCCCTAATGACTAGCTTGAGTGACAGAAACATGAGTCTAGGGGATGTGTTGTTGCCACAAGGGGGAAAACAACGGTGCTGGTAACCGTGGTTGCAAGGATTGTTTACTTTACGTTAAGTTCTTTTAATGCAGTTGTCTGTTGCTTTGAGTTTACACTTTGGGTGGGGCTTGCAAATTAATACCAGCGAGATTTTCTGGTTAGATATCTCAAAGTGGATGATTAGTATCAGATGCAGATGGATTTTAGTCTACTTATCTTGGTGTACCGCCCATGCTTTTGAACCTCTTCCTTTTCTTTTGTAGCATAGTTAGCATTGGTTTGCATCCGTAATCCTGTCAATTGCCCAGCTGTAATTTGTTCACCTTGCATAGCTGTTTATCGTCTTTTGGGAGAGAGACATCACTAGTGAACATCATGGGACCCCGGTCCATATTTCCACCACTGTTTACACCCTCAATTTACTTCCTGTTTTACTTTCTAGTTGAAGTTATCACTATCTTTTATCTCTCGCGTTTGACCCTTTGTAAATAACAAGACCGGAGAGATTGACAACCTCTCTGTACTCGTTGGTTGAAAAGTTATCTGTTGTTGTGTTCAGGTCCACGTCAACTCGTGCTAGCATTTTCTAGCGCTGTTGTCACCTACTTGCTGTTGTTGTAGTCCTATTGGAGACATAAACCTTGGTATCTTCACTGAGGGAAACTTGCTGTTGTCTGCATCTCAAACCTTCCACTTTGGGTAACCAACGAGGGGCGAGAAGCCATCAAAGAAATTTTTGGCGCCGTTGCCGGGGACTTTGCTCTTCAAGATAGGGGAGTTTCACACTATCTTTTATCTTTGTTTTTTGGTCTTGTTAGTTTATGAAGGGGATGTACCCCGGAAAATCCCATGGTCAGGGACCCTGGGTTAGTCATGAGAGGCACAGGTTGGACGATAGCTCGTCGGCTAACAGGAGGATACGTTCCTGCTCGATATTATTGATCGGAGATAGCGATTACAGGGGAGCCAAGGCTAGTGCGCACAAGGCTAGGGTTACAGATTGTGTATGGCTTGATCTCGATGTCTCCCCTCCCAGCCCTTATATACTAGGCTAGGTCTCGGGGAGTCCGTCCTGATTACAGATGGGGTTTCCTAACCATGATCTTGTTCCGTACGACAAGTTTGCACCTTCCTTATGACTCGCGGACTCCTACGTCGGTGCCACTAGTGGGCCAAGGCTGGGCCCAGGCGGCATCTTTGTGGGCCTTCTGTCTTCTGGTACACCGGGTAGGCTCATCCAAAGGAGTCGTGGGGTCACCCCCTCGTCAGTAGCCCCCGAGTGTCTGTGGGACTCGAAGAGGCGCACAGGGACTCGAATCCACTCTAGCGTCGTTTTGATGTATGCACGGTTCAACCGCGGGTCGCTGGCAGTCTGGGGCCATGACAAAACCTGTTTCGAGGGATTCTAAGCTGAAAGGGCCCAAGGTGTCGACTGATCGAGCCTTGGTGAATTGCACTAGTGGCAAAAACCGCAGTAGCCCAATCAAACCCATGTCACTTGACATGAGCTTGGAACACTGGTGTCTAGCAAAAGTCATGCCGCTGCAGGTCTTACAGTGATCAATTTCCGCCAGTAAAGTTTGTAGCCTAGGCGCGTCTGCCCGGCTTTTTCTATCATGCATGCGCATGGAAAAGGTTGGGAGTGAAATCGCTCTTCGACAAGTCCCAGCCCGGCCGATCTTCGCAGCGGGGTCTTACCTACACGCTAAGCTTGCGTGGCATCTGGGCACAGTGTATCGTGTTCCAGGAATATGTATTTTTATTGAGGCGTGGAGCCTAGTAGAGAGTGCACCCACTTGGAATAAACAATCAAGTGGGCGGTTTTAGCAGTCGTTTGTGGAACTTCTCCGAGTGCTCGGGTGTTTGAAGGATATTTTCTCAGGAGGTCGTTGAGTGCTCGAGTACATAGAGTTTTGCGAGTAATCACTCGAATATTGCTTTTGCTCTCGGGGTGAGGGAGCACCCGATACTCCAGGACCGCTCGATCTGGCGAGTGTAGGTCTGTTCATTCTTGCGTCATGGTGAGGGAGCACCCAAAACTCTCATGAGTGCGAGTAATCACTCGAGCACGTTTTTACTTCTGGGTGAGGGAGCACCCGAAAACTCTCATGGATGGATACGCTCCCGATGGGAGTTAGATATATTTGAAAAATGTATTTAAACTACGCAAAAACCGTGCTTGCAAGCTGCCTCTTTAATTTACCTCTTTTTTGGTGAGGATAACTCTCTCCTTGCTGGAGGACCGTCAAAAGATGCTCTGGCTGCTAACCGTCATGTCTGCATGACCGGTCGTAATTATGGCGTTTGGTGGCGTGCTGCAGCCGCCTGTTGAGTTATCGATGCGCGCATTGAAACCGCGCGAGATTTGACGCATACAGCGCACTGTTCCGCCCGTGTGAAGGCATCTTTGCCTCGGAATTCGACTCGCCCGGCGTGCTTGGTCTTTGATTTAATGGCTCCCGTCGTCTGAGCTTCTATGTGGGGTTTGTTCTATAAATAGGCCCCTCTTTTTCTTCTAGCAGCGGTATTCGTCCTCTGCTCATCTTGCTTCTCTTTCTCTTCCTCTTCTCATGGCACCCAAGCGCGGAGCTGGTATGACTGGCCGTGGTCGTGCTCGCCGGGGCCGTGGTGGTCGTAATCTGCGCCTTCTCGTGGTGGTCGTCATGGTGCAACGTTGGTGCCTTCCTCTTCTTCCTCGGAGGAGGGTGTTTGGTGTTATGACTTTCTCCTGCACGTCCGTGGCCGGGGCGCTGCTCGCATTCTTGTTCCTTCTGCATTTGCTGCTATTGTTTCTGAACGTGACCTTGATGGCTTGCTACTTCGTCTTCAGGGGTGCGATCGATCTCCTTCTTATGTTAAGTTGGAGATCGATAGTTCCCGCTTGATTTTTCTTGGCTTTGGCTGGAAATCCTTGCTCGTCGGTTGAACTTGCGTGATGGTGACATTCTTTGTTGCCGTTTTGATGGCAAAGACACTCTTGTCATCCGCGCTTTTGACCCAAGCGGAAATCGCATGGATCCGTACTGGCCGGAGACAGGAAGTGATGGTTCTGACAGGTCAAGGAGTCCTTCTCCTGCGTCTTCGACTGCTTACTCCTCCGGTGGTTCTTCGGGTGCTGATGCGGAGCCGTATTCAACTGCTTCCCTCTCCGTTTCTGAAGAGGATCTCGACGTCAAACCACCGGTCAAGCGGGCGCGCCAGGCGACCTTGTAGAACTGGAGGCGGCAGCGTAATATTCGCCGGCAGCTCGGGTGGAGCTGGAGAAGAGGCTGGTGGAGCAGGAGAAGACGCTGGTGGAGCAGGAGAATAAGCTGGTGGAGCATCGTCTTCGACTGCTCCACAAATAAGTTGAGCTTCACCTTTTGTTATGTCATTGACATCATGAGCTTGCTGCTTCGACTCCTCCTTTGTGTGTGATGATGCTCGCTATCTTGGCACCAATCATCCCAGCATGGGCACTCATGTAGAAGTCATAATTCCCTGCGTGATTGATGCCGTAGGCTTTATTGGCTGCTTGTGCCTTTTGTAACTAGATTGGTTCTCCATGTAATGAGAAATCAGAGCTGCCTTCTATCCAATATACTTTTGAATCTTTTGTATTAAGAGTGATCTTCGGTTCCTTGTAATGCGAACTGTGCTTGAGGGCTTTGTAATGGAATCTGTCTGCGAGTCCTTTGCAAATGAGAGTTGTCTTCGAGTCCTTGGCGGTCGAAAGCTGTCTTCAAGTCCATCGGAACTTTGCTTTGTGGGTGCTATCGGGTGCGCGACAGCGCTCCCGATGGGAGTATCCCCCGAGGCTACGTTTGAGTCAAATAGTCGAACATAGGTTGAGATCTGTTTCCTTTGTCATTCTTCCATTATTTCCTGTCTTTTATTGGGTGCGCGACAGTGCTCCCGATGGGAGTAGCCCCCGAGTCTTTAGGCGATCGTTGGCGATTGGGTGAAGACTTTAAATATTTGTATGCGTCCTGCGCTCCGTCCGTATTTCTTCAGAGTGAAGGGTGTTCCATCTAGTTGTAGCCGTATCTTTCCTTTTGATTCCGGACAGAGTCCAATGGGTGACGCTTGTCGATGGGTTTTTGCTTGGTCCCTTTTGAGCTTTGGGCTGCGTGAGCTATGACGATGTCTCTCGGGAGGAGATTTTACAACCGAGCCCCGAGTGTTTTTTGAGAAAGATCGCGATTGTGACGATAGCGTCTCTCGGGGGGTTTTTGTGCTCGAGCCCCTGAGTGCTTTGGTAAGAGATCGTGAATGCGACGATAGCGTCTCTCGGGGGGAGTCTTTGTGCTCGGGCCCCCGAGTGCTTTGGTAAGAGATCGCGATTGCGACGATAGCGTCTCTCGTGGGGAGTCTTTGTGCTCGAGCCCCCGAGTGCTTTGGTAAGAGATCGCGATTGCGGCGATAGCGTCTCTCGGGGGGAGTCTTTGTGCTCGAGCCCCCGAGTGCTTTGGTAAGAGATCGCGATTGCGACGATAGCGTCTCTCGGGGGGAGTCTTTGTGCTCGAGCCCCCGAGTGCTTTGGTAAGAGATCGCGTTTGCGATGACAGCGTCTCTCGGGGGGAGTCTTTGTGCTCGAGCCCCCGAGTGCTTTGGTAAGAGATCGCGATTGCGACGATAGTGTCTCTCGGGGGGAGCTTTTGTGCTCGAGCCCCCGAGTGCTTTGTTGTGGTAGGATTTGGGCAACATCATTTTATTGCATCCAAGGTTTACATGAGCTGCCAGATGAGCATGACTGGTGGAGACTATGGGTAGAACAGGCGTAGGTTCGCTACGTTCCATGGATATCCCACGTCCTCGTCAGTCTTCGGGTTCTTCAGTCTATAGGCGCCTCCTCCTATGACTTCTGCGATTATGAACGGTCCTTCCCATTGAGGGGCGATCTTGTGAACTTTCTCTTGTATGAGCCGTAGGACAAGGTCGCCCTTATTGAAGGTTCTGATGCGCAGGCGACTGCTTTGGTAAGTGCGCAGTTTGTCTTGGTATCGCTCTGACTTTTTCTAGGGCTGTGTCCCTTGCTTCGTCTGCTGTGTCTTTGTCATCCTACAGTGCTTCTTCTGCTTCCTCTTCTTCGTACCCTGAGATCCGGGGTGCGCCAAATTTGAGGTCATGTGGTAGCACCGCTTCCGACCCGTACACCATAAAGAAAGGTGTGTACTGGGTTTCAATATTCGGGGTGGTGCGTAGGCTCCATAGTACGGCAGGGAGTTCTTCTACCCAGTTGCCCGCGGCCTGCTCGAGTGGTGCGAGGAGCCGCTTTTTGAGTCGTCCGCATACTAGGCCGTTTGCTTTCTCCACTTGGCCGTTGGACTGCGGGTGTGCGACTGATGCATAATTGATTTTGATGCCCAGCTATTCGCAGAAGTTTTGGAATTCTGCTGCTGTGAAATTTGTGCTATTGTCGGTGATGATGTTGTGTGGCACCCCGAACCTGAAGATGATTGATTTGATGAAGTTCACCGCCGTGAGGGCTGTGGAGCTGGTGATGGGCATTGCTTCGATCCATTTGGTGAACTTGTCGACTGCTACTAGCAGGTGGGTTCTTCCTCCCTTTGATGATTTCTTCAGTGGGCCCACCATGTCGAGTCCCCAGGTGGCGAAGGGCCATGATAGTGGTATGGTCTTGAGTTCTAAGGCTGGGGCGTGTGGCCTGCTTGCGAATTTTTGACAGGAGATGCAGCGTCGTACGATGTCTTTTGCGTTTTTCATCGCAGTGGGCCAGTAGAAACCTGCTCGGAACGCTTTAGATACGAGCACTCGGCTGCTCGCGTGGTGCCCGCAGGTGCCGTCGTGGATTTCGAGTAGTAGGACTTTGCCGTCTTCTTCATCGATGCACTTCTGGAGTATCTGGGTGATGCTTCGCTTGTATAGATGTCTGTTGATGACTGTGAATGCCTTGGATCGGTGGCTGATGCGTTGAGCTTCTAAGACGTCTTGCGGTAGTGCGCCGTCGATTAGGAACCGGAGGAACGGTCTTGCCCATGCTGGTCCTTCAAGTGCTGTTGACTCCGTAGGTTCGACTTCTTGGATGATGTTCCCTTCAGATGGACTTGCTGATGCCACTTGTGCTGGCTCTGTGGTGTCGTCGTCTACAACTGCCTTTGGTGCTGCTGGTTTCTCCTTGATGGATCACTGGCTGATGCTTTCAAGGAAGACGACGGGTGGTACTGGTCCTCGAGTCGAGCCGATGTTTGCGAGTTCGTCGGCTTCTGTGTTGTTTTCTCTGGGGATATAATTGAGCTCGCAGCCGTCGAAACTTCCTTCGTGTGCGTTGTAGAGCTTCTGATAGGCCTCCATGTTGTCGGCTACTGCATTGCAGTCTTTCATCGTCTGCTGGACGACGAGGTTGGAGTCTCCGTAGATTACGAGGCGAGTGGCACCACATGTTTTGGCCATACGCATGCCATAGAACAGTGCCTCGTATTCTGCTTCGTTGTTGGAGGCGTGGTTGAAGTTGATCTGGAGGATGTATTTGAGTTTGGTTCCTTTGGGGGAGACTAGAACGACTCATGCTCCGGCTCCTTGCTGTCTTTTGGACCCGTCAAAGAACATTGTCCATGAGTTTGACAGGTCCGGGGGAACTGGTGTCTGGACCTCCGTCCACTCGACCAGAAAATCTGGGAGTACTTGGGCCTTGATTGCTGTCGGGTGCTTGAATTGTAAGTACCGCGGACTGAGCTCAATGTTCTACTCGGCGACTCGCCAGTCACTCCGGGGTTGTTGAGAATGTCTGCGAGTGGTGCGCTACTCACAATTGTGATGGCGTGCTCGTCGAAGTAGTGCAACACCTTTCTTGAGGTCGTGATGATGGCCAGTAGTAGCTTCTGGTAGTGCGGGTACCGCTGCTGGGATTTTGTCAAGAGCATGCTGAGGTAGTAGATTGGCCTCTGTATGCTCTGGATCTTGCCTTCCTCTGTGCGCTCGACGACGAGTACTGTGCTTACCACGCTGTTGCGTGCTGCTACGTAGAGGTAGAGTTTTTTCTTTTCTTTGGGTACCGCCAGGGTCGGTGGGGTCGACAGTGTCTTCTTCAGGTCTGCGAATGCTTTGCGGGCTTCTTCATTCCACTCGAATTTCTCTCCTTTTCTCAGCAACTGGTAGAATGGCAGTGTGCGCTCTCCCAATCTGCTGATGAAACGACTCAGGGCTGCGAGTCTTCCGGTGAGCTGCTGCACGCCTGTGATGTTGGTTGGTTCCTGCATCCTGGCGATTGCTTGAACTTTCTCGGGGTTCGCTTTGATTCCTCGAGCAGAGACCATGTACCCGAGCAGCTTCCCGGCTGGGACGCCGAACGCGCACTTCTTCGGGTTGAGTTTGATTCTGTATTTGTTGAGTGCTGCAAAGGTCTCACGCAGGTCGTCGAGTAGTGTGTTTGCGCTGTAGGTTTTGATGACGATGTCATCCACGTAGACCTGTACATTTCTTCCGATTTTCTCTTTTAAGCACGCTTGCATCATTCAATGGTATGTAGCACCTGCGTTCTTGAGTTCGAAAGGCATTGTCTTGTAGCAGAATACGCCGTAAGGGGTGATGAATGACGTATGATCTTCGTCTTCTTCCTTCATCCTGATCCGATTGTATCCTGAGTAAGCGTCGAGGAACGATAGTAGATCGCATCCTGCTGTCTAGTCAATTATCTGGTCGATTCTTGGCAGGGGAAAGTGATCCTTTGGGCAGTGTTTGTTGATTGGCCCGTAGTCGAAGCACATTCGCAGTACGTCCGTGTCTTTCTTGGGGACCAGCACAGGGTTGGCGACCCAAGTGGCTTTCTTCGTCTCTCGAATGAATTGGGCGTCGAGTAGTCGGTTGACTTCCTCCCCGATTGCTCTGCGTTTGGGTTCTGAGAATCTTCGTAGCGCCTGCTTCAGTGGCTTAGTGTTTGGCTTGATGCGCAGCGCGTGCTCTGCGAACTCGCGCGGTACTCCTGGCATGTCGGCTGGGCACCAGGCAAAGATTTCCCATTCTTCGCGGAGGAAAGTGATGAGGGCTGTCGGTTGCTCTTCCGGGAGGTGGGCGTACACGCGGACTGTTTTTTCTGGGTCTGTCGGGTGTACCTAGTGGGTGACCGTGTCGCTGTCGATCTTGAAGTCCCGTCCGTACCCTTTCAATTTTTGTCTTTGTGTCCTTTATTAAAAACCATAAAAAATTTGCTTGTCCTGCTTGCTGCTACTATGGTTACCACTGAAAACACTAAGTTGTGTGACTTCACTAGTCACAACAACAATGATTTTATCTTCACTCCTATGGCTACACCTGCTACTTCAGCAACCTCCTATGAGATTAAACATGCTTTGCCGAACCTTGTTACGAGAGATCAATTCTCCGGTGCTGGAGATGCTGCTGCTTTACACTTAAATAATTTTGTTGAGCTTTGTGATACGCAAAAGTATAAAGAAGTAGAAGGTGATATTGTTAAGCTTAAGCTTTTTCCTTTCTCCTTGAGGGAAGGAGCTAAAATTTGGTTTCAATCCTTGCTCAGGAATAGCAGAGATTCTTGGGATAAGTGCAAGGATGCTTTTATTGGGAAGTACTACCCACCTGCTAAGATTATCCAATTAAGGAGTAACATTATGAATTTTAAGCAATTGGATAATGAGCACATTGCCCAAGCTTGGGAACGTATGAAATCTCTTGTTAAGAAATTCCCTACACAGGGTTTGACTACTTGGATGGTTATCCAGATTTATTATGCAGGCTTGAACTTTACCTCGCGGAACCTGTTAGATTCGGCCGCGGGAGGAACCTTTATGTCAACAACACTTGGTGCTGCCACAAAACTACTAGATGAGATGATGACCCACTATTCCCAATGGCACACAGAACGAGCTCCAACAGGTAGGAAGGTAAACTCTGTCGAGGAGATTTCCTCCCTAAATGAAAAAGTTGACTTGATTATGTCTCTACTTACCAAGCAAGCTCCTATTGATCCTCATGATGTTCCTTTAAATTCCTTTGTTTCTCAAGAACAAGTAGATGTGAACTTTATCTCTAGAAACAAATTCAACAACAATGCTGATGGCCCTCAACTGTAGGGGATCGTTTGTAGCGTTTTCGATAAATAAGAGTGTCGAACCCAACGAGGAGCAGAAGGTATTAGTAAGTGACTTTGGTAAAGAAATAGCTGCAGGAACTGAAAGATAACTTTTTAGGGGGTTTTCGGTATAAGCAACAAGAAGGTAAAAGCGAGCAAAGTAAAAGGAAATGACGAGTAACAAGTGGCCCAATCCTTTTGGGCAAAGGAGAGGCCTAACAACTGAACTTATAAAGGCTAAAGCGTTCTTGAGGACACACAGGAGAAATAGTTACGTGCTTTCGCCATATTCCGTATCGGTACTATGTGCCGTGTTGATAAGTGTTGATTCGGTGGATCTATGATAGTGCACCCTCTAGACTAAGATAAGTGCACTCTTATGATTAAGCACATTGCAAGCATCCGCAAATACAAGATAGTAATTAAGGCAAAAGCCTAACCATAGCAATACGATCAATGATCCATTGTTCCCTTGTGCAAAAGCGTGCGAACTGGGGTTCAGGTTTCTGTCACTCCGCCAACCCACCCTAAGCAATCTTTGTACACAATGCATTCCCCTAGGTCCTTAATAAGGAGAAGCGTTGAGTGTTCGACTCACACAACACCACTAGGAAAATAACAACACAACTTAAATATCAAACAACACATATTACTTCAGCATCATATGACCACTAACAACTAGACTTCTCCCATGTCCTCAAGAACTAAAGTAACTACTCACAAGACATAAAAGAGATCATGATCAGTGGGGATAAATAGATGATAAAAAATCTGGACACAATAATATTTCTCCAACAAAACTCAATAACATTCATCACACGGTAGTAATCAACACCGGTAGAGTAGAGAGGATAGATAGTACGGATTACAACACAAGATAAACTTGTGAGGTGAGATTGGATGGTGGTGAAGATGGTGCTGATGTTGGGGATGATGTTGATGATGATCTCGATGATGCCTGTGACGATGGTGATGACGATGGCGACGATCTCCCCTTCCGGGAGGTGTTCTCCCCGGCGGAATCTGCCCGCCGGATATGTCTTTTCTCCTCTGTAGGTTTCCGCCATGGAGCGGCGGCGGAACTCCGAAAACTCTCCCTCTTTTAGGGGTTTTAGACGATAGGTGGTACATAGGCCAAAGGGGGGAGCCGGGAGTGGCCCCAGGGGTCCAGACGCCCTCCTGGCGCGGCCAGGGTGGGGGTCGCGCCAGGTGGCCGCCTGGGCACCCTGTGGCCCCCCTGTGGCCCCTCTTTTGCGTGGCTTCGTCAATCTTCTGAAAAATGCCCTCCGTCAATTTTCAGGTAATTTGGAGGTATTCTTCTTCAGCAACTTAGCGTCCACTTTTTACAGCTGAATCATGCGTCTGCTGCTTCGGCACCGGAAAGTTGCAAACTGTGTAAAATAAGCCAAAACAACATAAGGACAACATCATAACATGAAATATATCAATGAATAAGAAAGAATTACTATATAAAATAGTGATGCATTTTGGACGTATCAAATGCCTATTGGAGTAACTTTGGTAGCAATCCTAGACCGTTCCCATCCAACAACTATGGGAACAACAACAACAACTCCTATGGTTAAACCTATAAGGAAAGAGATTTACCTAGCTATGAGAAACTGGTAGAGATAGAGAAGGCCACTAAGAATTATATGCAAAAGCAGTTTGAACAAAACAAAGCCTTCTCCAGACAATTAGGTGAGCACACTTCTAATTTGCAAAACATTAGCAAGCAACTTGAGAGCCTGAACAGTGATATTTCTAATCTCCAAACTAGACTTACTATCACTAAAACTTATGTTTCAAACATGTCTCACACCCAAGCACCTTCGATAAACCAGATGGCAGCCAAACCCAAAGTTATCCGCATGGAAGAAGATAGAATTAAGAGCCTTCCTACACACCACACCATTGCTACTATCCAAGTTGTTGAGGATGCTCAAACTTTTAGCACCCAACACACTCCTAGTCCCATTGGACCTATTAATGGTGATGCTATTACCTCAACCATAGAAGAAGAAACTCCTATGAACATAGAAGCTTCAAACAAGTGAGCCTAGAAGACACCACTACCACCTTTGATAGTAGTGACATTGATTTTGATAGTTGTACCCTTTCTGAAGTTATTATCTTACTACACAAAATGTCTAGAGACCCCCACACTAGCACACTAAATCTTGCCTTCACGGAGCATATCTCTAATGCTCTCATTAAAGGTAGGGAGGAGAATCTTAGGGTAGAAGCCTCCATGCCTAGAAATCTAGAAGATGGTTGGGATCCTATGATAAAAATTAAATTGAATAACTTCTGTTGCTATTCTTTATGTGATGTTGGAGCTAGTACCTCCGTTATGCCCAAAAGAATGTATGATATGTTTGAATTGAAACCTTTTGGTTCTTGTTCTTTTGGTGTTCGTCTTGTTGATTCTTCCGTAAAGAAACCTTTGGGGAAGATTGCCGATGTTCTTATCATTGTCAATGACAATTATGTTCCCGTTGATTTTACTATTATGGACATTGAGCGTGAACCCTTATGTCCAATTATTTTGGGACGCCCTTTTCTTCGCACCGTTCGTGCTGTCATTGACATGAAAGAGGGGAATATAAAATTTCAATTCCATCTCACAAAGGGGATGGAAAAGTTCCCTAGGAAGAAGATTAAGTTACCTTTTGAGTCAGTTACACGGGCTAGCTATTTTCTTTCTCTTGATAAAACTTGATCTTTTTGCTTCATGCCTAGCTTAAAGGCGTAAAAAAGTGCTTGTTGGGAGGCAACCCAAGATGTTTTTACTTATTTTTTTAGTGGTCTTGATGATTGCTACTACTTTAGAAACATCATTGTATCTTTATTTTCAAGCTTTGTGGAAAGTTTAGCCTCCGATTGCAAGAAAGTTCAAAAGTTGCGACATGCTGTCTAGAAAACAGATTCTGTCCTTGGACGGAAAAATTTACGATAAATCACCAAATCATATTTTTGATCTGAATTTTTTATTGCATGCTATATAAAATTAGCTTTCAAGCGTTTGTTCTGAGTTTTTTGATTTGAGTTGCAGAAGTACCCCAAAACAATTATTTACTACCTGCTGGTCTGTTTTTCACAGATTCTGCCACGTTTTGCCTTTCCTCAGTTTTGCAAGTCTTGCGCTAGCTTTTTCTTTGCAAAAACTTTTTGGCGGTCCTGAGAAACAGTAGCCCTTCAAGAAAATCTTTATTTCCAGTAGAGGAAAAATTGTGTATTTATGGGTACTAACCTCTCTAATCAGTTTATGGTGAGTTATGTACGAAGGGAGTTTTCAAGTGTGCGAGGGAAGATGATGAAAGAAGATCTGGGAGTGTCAAACTCTCAAGATTGGGGATGCCCCCATGCACCCCCAAGAAATATTCAAGGAGACTCAATCATCTAAGCTTGGGGATGCCCCCGTGCATCCCATTCTTCATCAACAATTATCACTTCGTCCTTCGTTCCACTATATTTTTATCATTTCATGCGTTTTTTTGAATTTAAAACTATGAAGCATGAGCTCCACAATGCTTTATTGCATGGGAGAACAAAAGTTCTCAACAAATATAATATTATTTACATACAAAGAGTGGAGGGGAAGGAAGAATATCTAAACCTACCTTAAGCTAATGTAAATTCTTAACCCATTGTAACAATTTATCCTTAGGATCCCCCTGAAATCTATGTGAAAGCAGGGTGATATCATGCACAAAGTGCCTTCTCCAAGTTTGAAAATAAGCTCTTTCATTCTTGAAGGTCTTCCCATTTCTAACAATCCAAATGCACCAGGCAGCAGTTAGGAGCACCTCCATGAAAAAACTGTGGCCAAAAGATGATCTGGCATGCTGCAGACATTGAACTAAAGAGGCATTGCTGTAACACCCTCAGATGCCTGTAACAGTAATCATCATCACTGTTGACTATCACTGTTGGTTAATCACTGTTATCCCCTGTCCCTAATCAAACTTTGCTTCTGCTCCTTTCAAACCATGCTGGTTGGTAATCAAAACCCTAATCCCAAGTCATCTCCCTCATCATGAAACTAAACCCTAGTTGAAACTACTTTAAATGGAAATTAAAACAAAAGTGCTGGAATAAAGTTGTTCCAAAAACCATGAAACTATTTTTGTAAATTGCCTAAAATCATTACAATCATGTTGGACCAACTTTGGTAATTTTTGGAGTTGCAGAAAATTCCAAACAATTCAAACAGTAGGTTAAAACCCCTACTTTGGGCATTTAATATTTAAAAGAAATATCTAATGAATTTATTTTGCTGCAAAACTTTTTGTGGCACCTCAGTAATATGTAAACCTAATTTACAATCACGAATAATATTTTACAAAAATGGTAGGGTTAATAAATCAATTACAGAAAAGTAATAGAGTAAACATAAAACAAACGAAAATTGAAAAGACTAATCTACGCCCTGGGCGAGGCCCACCCGGGCCCAGCTCCCCCCACCTCCCTTCTCTCTCCCCCATCTCTTCCCCACCAACTCCCCTCCCCCCATGCCGCACGCGCCAGGCAGAGAGGCCGCGGGCGCCATGGCCCCCTCCCCACCTGCTCCCCCCTCCTCACCTGCCCCCCCCATGGAGATAAGGAGGACCCCGAGCCCCCTGCCCTCTCCACCTAAACCGCCAGATCTAGACCCCCCTCTCTCTCCCTCCCCCCTCGGTTCTGGCTCGCCCCAGCGGAAGCCGCCGCCGCGCATTGTTGCCGTCGCGGCCGGAGAACACCTCGCGCTCCGGGAGCTTGTCCAGTCGCTCCGGACTGCTCGTCCCATCCATCCCCACCATCGAATCGAGGTCCAGGTGCCGCCTTTGCGCCGTCAACGTCACTTTTCCCCGTCGGCCTCGCCACGGCTCCATCGTCGATTGCCGCCACAGCAAGCTTCCTCGCGCTTCTCCAAGCTCGGCATCACCATCCTGGTGGGCTCCCGCGTCGGCCAAGCAATCACACGCCCGATTTGCCCGCCCCTAGCGCCATCCCCACCATAGCCGTGGCTCCGGCCGCCGCTGGGCTGCCAGGGCGGGGCATGTGCCCACCGCGCCTTGGCCCCGCGCCCATCGCGCTCTGGACGCGCCCCCGGCGTGCGCACGCGCACGGGGCGGCAACCCCCCCTCCATCCCCTGCACCTCGCGCCGGAGTGCCCACTGCCGCCGGCGTGCGTGCAGATGCCGTGGGCTAAGCCCCCACACCCACTGACCTGTGGCCCCCTTTGGATTAGCCCCTAATCAAATAAAGTTAGAAGAGATTAAACCACCCCCCCTGTGAGAATGACTAGTGGGCCTCAGGACATTTGTTAATTTAAGATAATTATTAAACTGCCACTGTTAGACTGACCAGTGGGACCCCCCCTGTTAATTAGACCTTTTGATTAAATTAAAATCCTGTTAAAATAACTGGGACTATGACCAGTGGGCCCATGGGCTGTTTTTAATAAATAAAATGATTTATAATTCCTCTGTCTATGACATGTAGGCCCCACCAGTCAGTTACTGTTGTGGATAAGATTCTGGATAATGTTTAAATTTAATAATAAAAGAAATTCAGAAAATTGATTTAAATGATTTAAATATTAGAAATTCAATATCTTTTAAACCGTAACTCCGATGAAAATAATTTGTATATCAAAATTGATCAGAAAAATATAACGAATATGGATACGCTATCCGTATGTCTACCACACCCCTCTAACACAGCGAACATCGAACATTCCCCCTCCGGACCGTCTGTCCGATAAATTTTCCGGTACTGTTAGAGTGCCCGGATGAATTTATTCCGAACACGAAAGTTGTCCGGAATGGTTCAAATAGCACGGATACACCCCCCTTATGTTGTTCCGGTAACCACGCCACCTCCGGCTTGATCCTTCCCCCTCCGGACACCCTGTCCGGTAATCACCCGGAGCCGGTAGTTCATCCCCAGATGAATTCCCGCTCCGAGCATATTGCATTAGACTGCGTTAGAACACCGTTAACATTTCATTTATCATGTCATGCATCTGTTTGTTTATGCTTGCTGTGTATTTACTGTTTCTTCCCCCCTTAATCTCCGGTAGACCCCGCTGCTGCCGTCGACTACACCGCTGCTGAGTACGACTACGTCGTCGACGACCCTACTACTACCGTCGAGCTTGCAGGCAAGCAAAGCCATTCTCTTCCCCAGATATCGCCTATCTTTCCGTACATTTCTTGCACTAGGCATTGTTACTGCTGCTGCTACGTTACAATCCTATTCAATTGCATAGCCTGTTTTTGTCGCCCCTTGATGTGCCTCCTTTATCCTATGCTGCCTATTATTATTATTATGCATTATTCAGCAGTGAGCCCTGCGCATTGTTAGCTAGGATTAGATAGGGGGCCGTGATCACTCAGGGGAGTGAACGCAGATACAAATATTATAACTGCACAGGTACGGTACAAAGCAGACACCGTCAAAGGCCCCTATCTGGGTTATGCCTAGTCACCTCAAGTGTGAGCTATCAAGGAGTAATCCTTGTACTCCACTCGAGGCTGACTTTGTCTTGCCGCCATAGGGTCCTGTAAACGGTTGTCCTTCAGGTAAGAAGTCGGGCGACCCAGCGGTGCCCGCGAGAGGTATTGCGACGGGACGACAGGGAGGGTACGACCAGTGTACCGGTGTGCTTGGCCCCAGTTCGTTGGCCGCGAGAGTTACCAACCCACGAAAGTCGAGCTCCTCCAGGAGCACACGCGAGACAAGGTAAGGAGATGGTTCACCTTGTTGGTAACCGCAGTGACTTGGTGGGACGACAGGGCAGGCACCGATGTACTGGTGGTCCCGGCTGCTGTCGTTGTTCGCGGGTCGGTTAAGTCGAGGCAACGATAACGGTTGTCACGCAGGTTAATAAAATGCTAAATGGTTCAGTGAATGTCTTGAGTTGGCTATATGCCATGTACGCACTACCTACCCGTGGGAACTACGAGTTATGGGCTCCTCTGCTTCGTAGTGTCGTCCGAGGACTCTTCAGACGACAGCAGTACCGCGGCCTGCGCCGGGAAGTGGTGTTGTCTTATTTGCTCGCGCGGTGGTGTCTTATTTGGATTTTCTTCAACTTCACCGTCCAGCCACGCACCGTGCAGGAGTACGTTCGGGTTGGGGTCCAAGGCCCGTCGTACTTAGGATTTAGACCGGCGGATGACCTCTCTGTTGAGTTTGAAAGATGGGCTATGAAGTGTCGGATAGACTCGGTGGAGCGTTCCCTAACAAGGTTCCCGCCACCCTGGAGATCCGTGCGTGTAGCGTAACACAAGTGCACCCCTGCAGGGAAGATTGATCTATTGATAGCCGTGTCCACGGTAATAGGACGCTTTATTCTGAAGCTGGATCTTACCACTAGAAACTATTATTATTAAACTGTATGGTTCCGGGTTCTCTTCCTCGCGGGGATGTCGAGGAGGTGAACTCGGAGGCATTGTTAATTATTACAACTTATTATTATTCAATGTTGCAGCAACTTCTGCTTCATTGTTACTTTACTGTTTTATATAAACTGTTGGCTGATTCTTACCTCATGCTGCAAGACATCGTCGGAAGATGCTAGTCTTCGATAGGCTTAGTTTCTTACCCTTGCTCTGAATTTCTGTCTTCAGTCCACTATATACAGCCTCTTCATTCCGTTGATACCATGCATAATGCTTAGTAGCGGACGTAAGACTCGCGGGTATACTAGATACTCACCTGCTTTATTTCCTTTACTGTTTTGCCTGATCGGCCGCTGCAGCCGACGTTGGAGCTCAGGAGCAGGAGTACCCCGGAGGCGCCTACTACGACGTCGAGTTCCCCGTCGACCAGGAGTAGTTCTGTGGATCCCAGGCAGGAGGCCTCGCCTTTTCGTTCTGTATCTCTGATGTGATTTGTGCTAGCCTTCTTAAGGCAAAACTTGACTAACTATGTCTGTACTCAGATATTATGGCTTGTATGACTTATATATTCGGGTCCGCGTGACCCCCTCTATTTTAATATATATGTTTATCCTTTTGTGTTTAGTGTTGTGCTGTGATATTATCACCGTGGCACCCTAATCTCAGTCGTGTACCCTGTGTGTATGATTACTGTACACGGTCTGATTTTGGGGGCGTCACAAGTTGGTATCAGAGCCGACTGCCTGTAGGAAGCCACCCCACCACTACCTGGTCGGAGTTGAGTCTAGACTTTGAAAAACTATTTTGCTAACTTAATATTTGGCTTACGGGCCCACATCGATGTCACTACGTGTGATATCTATGGTATTAGGATCCTTTTCTCCTTACCTATGCTCTGGGAATCTGCTCTCTTATCCTTGCTGGTAAGTTTTACAAAAGCTGACATTAGGATCACGTTCTCTTGATTCCACCCGGCATTTTTGGTGCTTCCCCCATTGATTGAGTCGTGTTGCAGGCGTCGTACGCCAGATCCCAGACCGCGGATCCCATTCTCATTCTGGGCAGGCCGCGCGTTCTCTGGCATCAACTCCTGTGGCCAACAGTTTTCTTGCGGCGTGATTGACATAGTGGAATCTATGTCGCGTCGTGTAATCCTTACCGCGGTCTGCGCGCCGCCTAGAGAGTCCTTTTTCCTTAATTTCTACGATGTTACGCTGCCCGATTTTCGATTGATTATGTGTGCGCATGTGTATGTCTTATATGACTACTCCTTTATATATCTGCGCCTCCTTTACGTTGTCGTTTTACTTCAGGCTTGATTCCGGTATCTCGTTAAATTTTCATCGCTGAAATACCCCTGTTAAATTCTAGCAGGATGGCTGGTCGTGGTGGTCGTGGTCGTGGTCGTGCTGCCAACGACCCACCTCCGCCGCCGGATTACATGGCCGCGATGATGCAGCAGTTCGAGATGAATCGTCAGTTCATGCAGAATATCATGGCTCAGTTCCCCCAGCCGAATCAGAATGGGCACCACCATCAGCATGCCACTGTGACTCTGCACGACTTCACCCGCCTCAACCCCACTATGTTCCGCAACACTGTTCAGCCGCTGGATGCTGATGACTGGCTTCGCGACATCACTCACGAGCTGGAGTCTGCTAATGTCGATCCAGCCGACTATGTGAACTTTGCGTCTTATCATCTGAAAGGCGCCGCTGCGCAGTGGTGGAGCACCCACAAGCGTTCCCTGCCAGTTGAAGAAGTCATCACTTGGGATGAATTTCAGTCTGCCTTCCGCGCCCGCTACATTCCTCAGGGGATCATGGATCGTAAGGCGGGAGAATTTCGTAACCTCACTCAGGGCGATATGACTGTTGAGGCCTATCAGCGCGAGTTCCTCAACCTCTCTCGCTATGCGGAAGGAGAGATCACCACTGATGGTCGCAGGCAGCAGAAGTTCCGTCGAGACCTCAACCCAGAACTCAGGCTCGCTCTTGCCGTTCATGATTTCGCCAACTTCGCCACCATGGTGAACAAGGCTATCACCGTCGAGACTGCCCAGATGGAGCACAAGAACTCTCTGAAGCGTTACCGTGACGTTGGCTCATCTTCGGGCGCAAGGCAGAAGCGTCGCATCTGGCTCCCTACCAGTGTGACCCATTCAGCTGTCCCTGCCCCAAGGCCGTCTTATGCAGCACCCCGTCTGCCTCCACCACCGCAGATGCCAAGAGCTCTGCCTGCACCACCCAATGCTACCCCACTTCGTCCTCAGGATGGATTATGCTTCACGTGCCGCCAACTGGGGCATTTTTCCAGAGAGTGCCCCCAGAAACAGAAGCAACTGGTAGTTCACCCCGCTGGCCGTGGAAATGGTCGTGGCAACAACAGGACCCCCAACTATAATACTGGGTCTGCTGCTTATGCTCGTGGACATGCCAACAATGTCAATGTTGAAGAAGCTCAGCAACAACCCGCTACCGTGATGGGTACCCTTCTCGTTAATTCCGTACCTGCTACTGTTTTATTTGATACAGGAGCATCGCATTCATTCATGTCGGAAGCATTTGCATTATCGCATAACTTCGCATTGGAAAAGATGAACCCACCGATGGTTGTCCGCACCCCGATAGGCCAATGCCGAACCACCAAGATCGTGCCCGAAACCATCGTTGAAATTGAAGGAATTGAATTCCATGCTTCCCCCATAGTCCTGATGTCTTCCACCATAGACCTAATTCTGGGAATGGACTGGTTGAAATTCCACGATGCCGCACTTTATTGTGGCACCAAGTCTGTCCAACTTTTTCACCCCTCCGGCGAGATTGTTAACCACACCACCCGAGTTACCCGTAATGCTGAAACACAGATATTTATGATGAATGCTTTGAATGCCGCCCCCCTCGAAGGCATCGAGAACGTTCCAGTGGTTCGCGATTTTTCCGACGTCTTCCCCGAAGAACTGCCGGGAATACCCCCGATCAGAGAAGTTGAATTCGTCATCGACTTGAAGCCAGGCACTGTTCCTATTGCCAAGCGTGCTTACAAGATGCCGCCACATGAACTCCTTGAACTTAAGGAGGAAATCGACAAGGCACTTCAGAAAGGATTCATTCGCCCCAGTTCCTCAGCTTGGGGAGCACCTTCGCTTTTTGTCAAGAAGAGCGATGGGACAAACCGATTGGTCCAAAATTATCGGCCCATTAACCAAGCCACCATCCAAAATAAATACCCACTTCCCCGGATCAACGATCTGTATGATCAACTTGCCGGATCCAAGGTGTTTTCTAAACTCGACTTGAGGTTGGGTTATCACCAAATCCGAGTCCGTGATGAGGACATTCCGAAGACTGCTTTCATTACTCGCTATGGTTCATACGAGTACACTGTCATGTCCTTTGGCTTAACCAATGCTCCAGCCACCTTCTCCAGATTGATGAATTATATTTTCATGGAGTACCTCGACCAGTTCGTCGTGGTTTATCTGGATGATATATTGATATATTCCAAGAATGAAGAAGAACATGCTGAACATCTTCGTCTTATACTGGAGAAGCTTCGAGAACACAAACTCTACGCTAAGTATTCTAAGTGTGAGTTCTGGCTTCTCGAAGTAACCTACCTTGGGAATGTGATTTCCAAGGATGGCATTGCCGTCACCCCCGAACGTATCCAGGCTATTCTTGACTGGACCCCTCCCAAGACCGTCAAGCAAGTCCGCAGTTTCCTCGGGCTCGCTAGCTATTGCCGCCGTTTCGTTGAGAATTTCTCCAAGATTGCCAGGCCTCTGACTAATCTGCTTCACAAAGGTGTCAAGTTTGAGTGGACAGATAAATTTCAAGAAAGTTTTCAAGCACTCAAGGACAAGCTAACTTCTCCCCCGGTGCTCGCTCCCCCTGATACTCAGAAGGACTTCGTGATATATTGCGACGCGTCTCGTCAAGGATTAGGCTGTGTCCTATTGCAAGAGCGCAAGGTGATTGCTTATGGCTCTCGACAGTTGCGTGCTCACGAAGACAAATACCCAACACATGATCTCGAATTGGCAGCAGTAATTTATGCATTAAAGCTGTGGCGACATTACCTCGTCGGTAATCGTTGCGAAGTCTACACTGATCACCAAAGTCTGAAGTACCTGTTTACTCAGCCAGACCTGAACCTTCGTCAACAACGATGGCTTGAGACAATAGCCGACTTCAACATGGATATTTCGTATACCCCGGGCAAGGCTAATGTGAGGGCCGATGCCTTGAGCCGCAAAGCTTACTGTTCTGAACTTGAGGTTCAGGTGCAGCAACCACCTCTGTATGAAGAGTTTCGCAAGTTGAATCTCGAGATTGTTCCTCAAGGTTACGTCAATAACCTGGTTCTCGAGTCAAAGCTCGATGCCCTCATCAAGAGTAGACAATCTCTGGCCCCTGACATTGTGAAGATCAAGCAGGACATCGCCGAAGGAAAGCCTTCCTCTTTTACCATTGATGCTAATGATGGTGATACTGTGTACTTCAAGGGCTGCTTGGTAGTTCCTGTGAGCCCGGTCCCCATTAACTGTGGTCCGGATATCATGGAAGAAGCCCATAATTCTCCCTTGTCAATCCACCCTGGCAGTACTAAGATGTATAAAGACCTTCGTCAACGGTACTGGTGGCCTTACATGAAACAAGACATCGCCCGCTATGTTTCTCAATGTGACGTTTGCAGCCGCGTCAAAGCCGGACATCAGAAACCTGCTGGTTGGTTGCGACCACTCCCTCCTCCTGATTGGAAGTGGGACAAAGTCGAAATGGACTTCGTCACCGGTTTTCCTAAGTCACAGAAAGGTAACGATGCCATCTTTGTCATCATCGACCGATTTTCCAAGATTGCACACTTCCTGCCGGTCAAAGAGACGATCACTGCTAGTCAATTAGCACACTTGTATATCTGCCGAATTGTGTCACTCCACGGTATTCCGCTGGAGATCAGTTCAGACCGTGGCAGCATTTTCACCTCACGATACTGGAATAGTTTCATGGAAGCTTTCGGGACTCGTCTGAATCTCAGCACCGCTTATCACCCCCAGTCGCCAGGCCAGGTTGAACGAGTTAATCAAGTGCTGGAAGACATGCTTCACGCTTGTGTCCTTTCTTTCGGCATGAAATGGGAGGATGCCCTCCCGTACGCGGAATTCTCGTACAACAATAGCTATCAGGCTAGCTTGAAGATGGCCCCCTTCGAAGTTCTATACGGACGTAAATGTCGAACCCCCCTGAATTGGTCAGGAACTGGGGAACGACCCTATTTTGGACCGGATCTTGTCCAGGAAGCTGAAGAACAAGTTCGCATTGTGCAAGAAAATCTCAAGGCCGCACAGTCTCGTCAGAAGAGCAACTATGACCGCAAACACCGTGAAAGGGAGTATCAACCTGGTGAATACGCATACCTCCGTGTCACTCCCATGAGGGGCACTCATCGCTTCGGTATCAAGGGCAAGTTGGCTCCTCGCTACATTGGCCCGTTCCGTATCCTTTCCAGGAGTGGACCCGTGGCATATCGGTTGGAATTGCCGTCGAACCTCTCCCAAGTCCACGATGTCTTCCACGTGTCGCAACTCCGTCGCTGCTTCAAGGATCCTATCCGCGAAGTGGAGCATGATATGATCGAGCTGCAACAAGACTTGACTTATCGAGAACATCCGAGCCGCATTCTCGATCAGTCTGAACGCAGAACTCGCAACAAGACCGTCAAGTTCCTCAAGATTCAGTGGTCGAATCATTCTGAAGATGAAGCCACTTGGGAACGCGAAGATCGCCTTCGCGATGAATACCCCGATCTTTTCCTCGCTACCACTTAAATTCTCGGGACGAGAATTCTTGTAGTGGGGGAGATTTGTAACACCCTCAGATGCCTGTAACAGTAATCATCATCACTGTTGACTATCACTGTTGGTTAATCACTGTTATCCCCTGTCCCTAATCAAACTTTGCTTCTGCTCCTTTCAAACCATGCTGGTTGGTAATCAAAACCCTAATCCCAAGTCATCTCCCTCATCATGAAACTAAACCCTAGTTGAAACTACTTTAAATGGAAATTAAAACAAAAGTGCTGGAATAAAGTTGTTCCAAAAACCATGAAACTATTTTTGTAAATTGCCTAAAATCATTACAATCATGTTGGACCAACTTTGGTAATTTTTGGAGTTGCAGAAAATTCCAAACAATTCAAACAGTAGGTTAAAACACCTACTTTGGGCATTTAATATTTAAAAGAAATATCTAATGAATTTATTTTGCTGCAAAACTTTTTGTGGCACCTCAGTAATATGTAAACCTAATTTACAATCACGAATAATATTTTACAAAAATGGTAGGGTTAATAAATCAATTACAGAAAAGTAATAGAGTAAACATAAAACAAACGAAAATTGAAAAAGACTAATCTACGCCCTGGGCGAGGCCCACCCCAGACCCAGCTCCCCCCACCTCCCTTCTCTCTCCCCCATCTCTTCCCCACCAACTCCCCTCCCCCCATGCCGCACGCGCCAGGCAGAGAGGCCGCGGGCGCCATGGCCCCCTCCCCACCTGCTCCCCCCTCCTCTCCTGCCCCCTGCATGGAGATAAGGAGGAACCCGAGCCCCCTGCCCTCTCCACCTAAATCGCCAGATCTAGACCCCCCTCTCTCTCCCTCCCCCCTCGGTTCTGGCTCGCCCCAGCGGAAGCCGCCGCCGCGCATTGTTGCCGTCGCGGCCGGAGAACACCTCGCGCTCCGGGAGCTTGTCCAGTCGCTCCGGACTGCTCGTCCCATCCATCCCCACCATCGAATCGAGGTCCAGGTGCCGCCTTTGCGCCGTCCATGTCACTTTTCCCCGTCGGCCTCGCCACGGCTCCATCGTCGATTGCCGCCACAGCAAGTTTCCTCGCGCTTCTCCAAGCTCGGCATCACCATCCTGGTGAGCTCCCGCGTCGGCCAAGCCATCACACGCCCGATTTGCCCGCCCCTAGCGCCATCCCCACCATAGCCGTGGCTCCGGCCGCCGCTTGGCCGCCAGGGCGGGGCGTGTGCCCACCGCACCTTGGCCCCGCGCCCATCGCGCTCTGGACGCGCCCCCGGCGTGCGCACGCGCACGGGGCGGCAACCCCCCGTCCATCCCCTGCACCTCGCGCCGGAGTGCCCACTGCCGCCGGCGTGCGTGCAGATGCCGTGGGCTAAGCCCCCACACCCACTGACCTGTGGCCCCCTTTGGATTAGCCCCTAATCAAATAAAGTTAGAAGAGATTAAACCACCCCCCCTGTGAGAATGACTAGTGGGCCTCAGGCCATTTGTTAATTTAAGATAATTATAAAACTGCCACTGTTAGACTGACCAGTGGGACCCCCCCCTGTTAATTAGACCTTTTGATTAAATTAAAATCCTGTTAAAATAAATGGGACTATGACTAGTGGGCCCATGGGCTGTTTGTAATAAATAAAATGATTTATAATTCCTCTGTCTATGACATGTAGGCCCCACCAGTCAGTTACTGTTGTGGATAAGATTCTGGATAATGTTTAAATTTAATAATAAAAGAAATTCAGAAAATTGATTTAAATGATTTAAATATTAGAAATTCAATATCTTTTAAACCGTAACTCCGATGAAAATAATTTGTATATCAAAATTGATCAGAAAAATATAATGAATACGGATACGCTATCCGTATGTCTACCACACCCCTCTAACACAACGAACATCGAACATTCCCCCTCTGGACCGTCTGTCCGATAAATTGTCCGGTACTGTTAGAGTGCCCGGATGAATTTATTCCGAACACGAAAGTTGTCCGGAATGGTTCAAATAGCACGGATACACCCCCCTTATGTTGTTCAGGTAACCACGACACCTCCGGCTTGATCCTTCCCCCTCCGAACACCCTGTCCGGTAATCACCCGGAGCCGGTAGTTCATCCCCAGATGAATTCCCGCTCCGAGCATATTGCATTACACTGCGTTAGAACACCGTTAACATTTCATTTATCATGTCATGCATCTTTTTGTTTATGCTTGCTGTGTATTTACTGTTTCTTCCCCCCTTAATCTCCGGTAGACCCCGCTGCTGCCGTCGACTACACCGCTGCTGAGTACGACTACGTCGTCGACGACCCTACTACTACCGTCGAGCTTGCAGGCAAGCAGAGCCATTCTCTTCCCCAGATACCGCCTATCTTTCTGTACATTTCTTGCACTAGGCATTGTTACTGCTGCTGCTACGTTACAATCCTATTCAATTGCATAGCCTGTTTTTGTCGCCCCTTGATGTGCCTCCTTTATCCTATGCTGCCTATTATTATTATTATGCATTATTCAGCAGTGAGCCCTGCGCATTGTTAGCTAGGATTAGATAGGGGGCCGTGATCACTCAGGGGAGTGAACGCGGATACAAATATTATAACTGCACAGGTACGGTACAAAGCAGACACCGCCAAAGGCCCCTATCTGGGTTATGCCTAGTCACCTCAAGTGTGAGCTATCAAGGAGTAATCCTTGTACTCCACTCGAGGCTGACTTTGTCTTGCCGCCATAGGGTCCTGTAAACGGTTGTCCTTCAGGTAAGAAGTCGGGCGACCCAGCGGTGCCCGCGAGAGGTATTGCGACGGGACGACAGGGAGGGTACGACCAGTGTACCGGTGTGCTTGGCCCCTGTTCGTTGGCCGCGAGAGTTACCAACCCACGAAAGTCGAGCTCCTCCAGGAGCACACGCGAGACAAGGTAAGGAGACGGTTCACCTTGTTGGTAACCGCAGTGACTTGGTGGGACGACAAGGCAGGCACCGATGTACTGGTGGTCCTGGCTGCTGTCGTTGTCCGCGGGTCGGTTAAGTCGAGGCAACGATAACGGTTGTCACGCAGGTTTATAAAATGCTAAATGGTTCAGTGAATGTCTTGAGTTGGCTATATGCCATGTACGCACTACCTACCCGTGGGAACTACGAGTTATGGGCTCCTCTGCTTCGTAGTGTCGTCCGAGGACTCTTCAGACGTCAGCAGTACCGCGGCCTGCGCCGGGAAGTGGTGTTGTCTTATTTGCTCGCGCGGTGGTGTCTTATTTGGATTTGCTTCAACTTCACCGGCCAGCCACGCACCGTGCAGGAGTACGTTCGGGTTGGGGTCCAAGGCCCGTCGTACTTAGGATTTAGACCGGCGGATGACCTCTCTGTTGAGTTTGAAAGATGGGCTATGAAGTGTCGGATAGCCTCGGTGGAGCGTTCCCTAACAAGGTTCCTGCCACCCTGGAGATCCGTGCGTGTAGCGTAACACAAGTGCACCCCTGCAGGGAAGATTGATCTATCGATAGCCGTGTCCGCGGTAATAGGACGCTTTATGCTGAAGCTGGATCTTACCACTAGAAACTATTATTATTAAACTGTATGGTTCCGGGTTCTCTTCCTCGCGGGGATGTCGAGGAGGTGAACTCGGAGGCATTGTTAATTATTACAACTTATTATTATTCAATGTTGCAGCAACTTCTGCTTCATTGTTACTTTACTGTTTTATATAAACTGTTGGCTGATTCTTACCTCATGCTGCAAGACATCGTCGAAAGATGCTAGTCTTCGATAGGCTTAGTTTCTTACCCTTGCTCTGAATTTCTGTCTTCAGTCCACTATATACAGCCTCTTCATTCCGTTGATACCATGCATAATGCTTAGTAGCGGGCGTAAGACTCGCGGGTATACTAGATACTCACCTGCTTTATTTCCTTTACTGTTTTGCCTGATCGGCCGCTGCAGCCGACGTTGGAGCTCAGGAGCAGGAGTACCCTGGAGGCGCCTACTACGACGTCGAGTTCCCCGTCGACCAGGAGTAGTTCTGTGGATCCCAGGCAGGAGGCCTCGCCTTTTCGTTCTATATCTCTGATGTGATTTGTGCTAGCCTTCTTAAGGCAAAACTTGACTAACTATGTCTGTACTCAGATATTATGGCTTGTATGACTTATATATTCGGGTCCGCGTGACCCCCTCTATTGTAATATATGTTTATCCTTTTGTGTTTAGTGTTGTGCTGTGATATTATCACCGTGGCACCCTAATCTCAGTCGTGTACCCTGTGTGTATGATTACTGTACACGGTCTGATTTTGGGGGCGTCACAATTGCCCAACCAGTTGATTTGCAGGTAAGTCCAAATCCTAGTGCTGAAGTTGTAGGAGAAAAACAAATGTAGTCTGTCTTCAGGTGAATGAGATGGGCAAAGAACACTGTTGTTATCCTCCTGGGTAGATCTCCAATGCCTTCTAACAAGAAGATCTTTAGTATTTAGCCTATCAAAAAGTAATAGCCAACCAAACACTTTGATCTTCATGGTTCATTTACTCTTCCAAATCCAAGAGGAAGGAAGGTCATCAGGCAAGTGAGAGTGCATCAAGATGTAAAAGTTGTTGGCAATGTAACCATGCTTAGCTGGCCAGACCCAAGAATCATGAGCAGTGAGGTCCCTCTGCAGTAGACCCAACCAGCCCCTCAGGATGAAATATTCAGAAGTAGCTTGCTGACATAGTGGCAGATAAAACATAGCAGACTCATCCCCAATGTTTAGAAAATCCTGTACAGAGACTTTGTCATCCTTGACAAAGGAGAAAAGATGAGGTAGCCTATCTCTGAGAGCTCTAGAGGAATCATTCAGGGTCCAACCATCAGACCAAAATAATACTGAGTCATCAGAATTGACTTTAATAGTAGCCACAGGCCTATACAGGTCAGATAACCTCAAGATGTCTTTCCACCAGAAGGAACCACAAAGAACTGTGGCATGAGGTACATTGCCATCATAGTATGTGTTCCAGATGAGGGAGACCCAAGGTATATCATCCTTGTTGTAAAATTTGTGCAGTTGCTTCAATAACAAAGCTTTGTTCTGTAAACCCAGGTTGATTATACCCAAACCTCATTTTTCCTTAGGCCTGCAGACTAAATCCCATGCAGCAAGAGATTGCCTTGGAGTTTCAGAATTCCCCCTCCACAGACATTGCCTTTGGATTATTTCAAGTTGCTTAAGGATGCTATGGGGAATAGCCAAACTGCACAAATGGTATATTGGCATGGATGACAAAACTGAATTTACCAATTGTAGTCTAGCCCCCTGGTAGAGCATTGCAGAACTAGCAGAGAGTCTTCTCTCAACCCTGTCAACCAGAGGCATGGGATCCTGAATCCTGGGCTTGGAGGTACCCATTGATAGGCCCAGGTAAGTAAATGGTATCTGCCCAATGCAACACCCAAAAACCTCAGCCAGAGAGGCAGTCATCTCAGCAGATACATTAAGGGGTATCATTGAAGATTTGTTGAAATTCACCTTCAAACCAGTGGAAGCCTGAAAATCAACCAACATGTTCTTTATGGAAAGAAGTTGTGCAACCTCAGCAGGTACCACCATGATAGTATCATCAGCACATTGGATGATAGGAAAGTTAGGATCATGTGTGGGGATAGGCAAAGACAGAACATGATCATTGAGCATTTTGTTGATAATAGACAGAAGCAGATCAGCAGCCAACACAAAAAGCAGAGGGGACAGATGGTCCCCCTGTCTCACTCCTCTCCTGCAGTAAAATTGTTTGCCAGGTACCCCATTAAGAAGTATAGAGGATGATCCAGAGCTCAGGATCTCTTTGACCCACCCTATACACTTGTCACCAAACCCTTTGTGCTTAAGAACCTGAAGAATAACCTCATGCTCCACAGTGTCAAAAGCCTTAGCAAAATCCAGTTTAAGAACTAAGATAGGTTTCTGAGACAGTTTTCATTGATGTATGTACTCGAAAGCCCAAGCAATACAGTCCTGAATCGACCTTGACTTCAGAAAACCATATTGATTCATGTGAATGCACTCAAGAATCACATTTTGAAGTCTGTTGGCTAACAACTTGGTGAGAAACTTCAAGCAAGTGTTGGTCAGTGATATTGGCCTGAAATCATTGGGGCAGACGAGAGAGAGCATCTTAGGAATCAGAGCAATTAGTGAAGCATTCAAACATTCCAACTTGAGATCACCAGTTGCAAATTGAGATACTAGACACATAAAATCAGCTTGTATGATAGGCCAGCACTTTTTAAAAAACATCCCATTAAACCCATCAGGTCCAGGTGCTCTGTCCACTGGGAGATCCTTGAGAACATCATTAATTTCTTGCTGAGAAAAAGGTCTATCCAAAGCTTGAAGTCCATCAACAGGAGCAAACAATTGGGGCAGCTCAAATTGCATATGAATTCCCTGTGAGACTCCCATTCTATTCTTGTAAGAATTCCACAGTAGGCAGGCCATTTGGTCATACTCAGATATGGATGAGCCATCAGGAGTACTGAGAGAGGATATAGAGTTCCTCCTCGGCCTTTTAGAAGCCTTGGCATGAAAAAACTTGGAATTATCTTCCCCCACTTGTATGTCTATGATAGTACATCTTTGCTTCCAGTACATGTACTGCAATTTGAGAAGATGCTCATGATGCAATTTAACAATTTTTCTGAAGTTAAACTCAGGCCTAGTTAAAGGTCTGAACTCCTCTAGCCTGTCAAAGAGAAAAATCACCTGTGAACACCTTCCAATGGTTTTTTGAGAGAGGCCATGCTGGATGCCCATCTTTTGAGATCATATCTAAGCCTTTTAAACTTATTGGAAAGAATGTTGGCAGCAGAACCAGCAGGCAAAGGTGCATTCCAGGACTTAGATACACAATCCATAAACCCTGGAAGCTCAACCCCAAAATTCTCAAACCTAAAGAGCTTGCTCTTAGGAATGGTAGTGTCAATAGAAACAATGCAGGGCACATGATCTGATGAAGAAGTACCCATAGGGTGGACAACAGTATTGGGGTAGAGAGAAAGCCAGGAACTAGAGGTGAAAAACCAATCTAGCTGCTCCAGTAAAGGACTTTCCTGCATGTTAGACCAAGTATATGTTTTGCCCTTGAGAGGATGTTCCAGGATCCCTAAATGCCCAATAATTTCATTGAATAAGAAGATGTCATTTATATCACCACCAGGTCTATTTCTGTTATCAAGGGATCTAATAAAATTGAAGTCCCCAAGTAGGAGCCAGTTGTCCTCATCAGGTATGCATAGATCATATAGCCACTGCACAAACTCATCTCTCAGTGGTCCCTGACAAGGGCCATAAACATCCACCATGGTCCTAACCTCAACATTATGGACAGGAGTGAATCTAACAGTTAAACCATAACGTTGTGTCTCAATCAACAATCCTGAGAACATAGAGGAACACCAAACAATCAAAATGCCACCAGAAGCACCAACCGATGGGGAAAAAGAAAGATTGTCAAATCTTCTAGGACAAAATTTGCGAATGAGCCTCATATCAAAGGAATCACATTTAGTTTCTTGCAGGCAGACAACTGAGCATCCACTCTCATCAATTTTACTTCTAACACCGTGTTGCCTTTCATCAGAGTGTAAACCACGAACATTCCAGCAAAGGACACACCAGTTACGAAAGGATGAACTATTCATAGAGAACTAAAAAGGGTTCAACAAAAGCCCAATCTGCATAACAGAAAGGCCACATCCCAGATACATCAAAAGACTACATGTTCAGGAAACGCACACAATGTAGACCCCACACCCACACATTAATTATAGAGGTTAAACTAATCATGGGAAACATTGTGGTCATCAGCATCATCGGGCCCAACCATAAGCTTAGCCATGGTTAGCTCTGCAGGGTCAATCCCCAGATCAGCTCCAAGATTCTGCATAACACGAATGGGTGTAGGTGGCGGGATGTCATTCTGGTTTGAACAAGCATCATCTTCAGGGTTGGACATGGCAGGGGCCGTGAGACGCTACTTCTTGGCACGTGGTCGGCGCAAAGGAGTAGGTTTAGGAGGCGTGGCTGATACTGGCTTGAAGCCAGATTTCTTGGCACAACTAGGAGTGATTCTGCGAGTGGAGAAATCATCCTCCTCTCTCACCAGTGGTGACTGTGCGGAGCGACGATGCTTGCCCGAAGTTGTCTTTTGAGCAGTAAACTGAAGAACAGGGGCAGTAGAAGCACTGACATCAGTAGCAGGTTCTGGAAGTGGCAAATAAATCATCAGTGGTTCCACAGAGTGAACATCCGGAGAGCACATGCTTTTGTAATGTTCCAACCAATCTCCCACCGGCGGTAGAGGAGAGGGCAAGCAATGTACAAACTGTGGGAGCACTTGGACCTCAATGGATGGCAGAAGCTGACCAAAAGTTCTTTCCCAGATCATATGAGGAGGTAAAATTGGCCCAAACATAACCCCGTGTCTATGCTCCTGAGTGAGATCAATGACAGGCGGATGATAAACCACAAGGGCAAGAGCATCTGCATCTGCCTCATTATCCTGAACTGGGGCTTGGATATCCTGCATGATTGGCCCTGCCTGAGGCATCTGCACCTCCACCACATCAGAGCCAGAGGAGGCACTTGAATTCAGAGATGGATTCAGATTCATAGAGTTCTGATCCTGAGGGGGCATGGCTTCATGAAGTATTTCCCCATTATCAGCAGCAACTTCTGCATCCCAAGCCGGCCACCCATCATTGTGATGTCCCTATTCTTCTGCAACATCACCTTGTGCAACATCATCTTGTGCAACATTGTCATGCTGTTGATGTGCCAAAGCACCATTCCACCCAAGAGCAGGATAGGGTGGGAGCCCCCAGAGGGGAGCAGGCGGTGCAGCAATCCCCGGCATTGGATGCGGATTGCCATCCATGGGCATGAAGTCCTCATCCACTGGCAGTTGCGCATCAGCAAAATTTGTAGTGAGAATATAAATTGGTGCTGTCCAGGACACCACAGTGCCTCCCCAGGGAGCAAACTCTCGAAACACCACATCCCGCGGTACCAGGGAATTGTCCGGGAATGAGGCATGAACAATGGAGCCAACCATACGCCCGTCAGTATGATCCCAGGAGTGAAACTTCCCAAACGTTCCCACCACTTCAGACAAAGATCTTGTATTGCGGTAATCTAGCAGAACCCCGATGAACATAAGCCACCCAGTGCGATGCCCGTGAACAGCCCGAAACCCTTCTCCAGCATTGTGCGGAATAAAACGAACAAAGATTTCCTGACCCTCTTCATCTAGACCGAGAGAAAACGGTGGGTGCGGAATAAAGGCCTCTCTAATGACAGGAGTCAGAACTTCAAATAACCAAGTCTGAGCAGAAGGAATAACCTCATGGAGATCATGTGTGAGAAAATTCAAAACTTGTTCATGTCTGATAGCAACCAAGTGAGCCGGCGGATGCGGCTCCACTATCGCCACCATGTATTGCTCATCCATCCGAGGCGGCGGCTGCGATGCAGAGTAAAACGTCCGCGGAAATCTCTCAGGTCCTCCATCAACGATGTCGTGGCCGGCAGGCAGGAAGCGGCGGGGGTCTAGCTCAAAGTTGGCCATCCGGTCGGGAGGAAACGGTGGTGGGAAGTTTGGCGTGTGTTCGTCGGAGCTAGGCGGCGGAGAACCAGAAACAGGGGGGGGGGGGGTCGATGGAGCAAGAAGCAGGGGATTCCGCGGTTACAAGATTGGGGCAATCTAGCTCAAGGTGGTGGTCTTTATGAGGCAGCGGCGAGACCGAACCGTCGCAAAAGGACAAGGCTGTGGCGCGAGTTCCGAAATTTCTTGATGGTACTTTGGGCACCCAGATGGGAGATGCATTGAGTGCTCCAGGGCAATCTTTTTTAACGTGTCCGGACCGGAAACACGTCCTACAAAGAATACAATTAGTACATGCCTCAGGCAGGGCGTTATGTGATATGCTTGGAGCGTCTTGCACTTTACTGTCTTTTTAGTTTTTTTTATCTTTGTTTGCTGTTCATAACAAGTTAGAACTCAGCTTTGTTTGTGTGGGAGAGAAACACACTCCTCTTTAAACTAGAACACATCTTAGGATTTTCATGCTTATCTTTCTTTTATTGTGTGTTCTTTATCTTTTCGTAGCTGTTGTCATGTTTAGCTCTTAGTTTTCATGCTTATTCTTTTCAAGAGCTTTTTTTTAGTTTGTTGCTGTAACTCTCTTGAGTTTTCATGTTTATCTTGTTTAGAGAGTTGGATTGTTGCCCTGAGTTGTGTCTTGACTTAAAGTAGGTAATTGAGGTTGCTATTCAATTGTAGTAGTAACTTGCAATAGTTTTGAGGTATTGTTGTGAGTAATGTTTGAACTTTTGGTGTCAAGAGCTCTAGCCTATTAGTGATAGATGTCATATTTTGGGCAATCCGTGTTTATTTTCAAAAACTACACAAACTAGTTGAGAACTCTAGCTACTAGATGGATCACTAATATTTCGAGGGATCGGATATTAGAGTACACTCACGTACCATGAGTCGAGGATGCGCAAGGATAACCAAACCCCCATACACTCCTCCTCGGGGTACTAGTTTCTTTGTGAACCTCCTGATTAGATTGAGAGTTACCGATAATAAGTGCATGAGTTCTTCAGACTAGTGTAAGTATTCGAAAGTTGACACTTCCACCTCCTCATATTTTCTAGCCTCTTCGGTACCGTGCATTGCCCTCTTCTCACTCCGAGAGTTGGCGTCTACCTCGCTGGTGCATCCAAACCCTTGGCATGACACGCTCTGTCATCTTAAACCTCCTTATATCTTTTCTCAAAACAGCCACCATACCTACCTATCAAGGCATTTCCATAACCTTTCCGAGATACATTGCCATGCAACATTCACCTTCTCATGACTTGATCTTCATGTCATACATATTCCTGCTACACTGGCAGAGGCATACATTTGCATACATCATGATAGCTTCATCTTCTTTATGTTGAGTACTTTTGTAAAGTGTGAAAGATCTTCTATACTCCTTGTAAAATAGAGTGTTGCCCCTAAGTGAGGAAAAGATCCCAAAGAGGACAAATTTAAAAGATCTCAAAGAGGAAAAATGAGAGTTAAATAGAAAGAGCCATTGAGGCCACCAAAAAATACAAAAAAATAGAAAAAAGAGAAAAATAAAATAAAAAGAGAGAAGAGGGCAACACTACTATTCATTTTGAGAGATCCACACTCGTACTCCCTCTTGTATCTTGTACTCCATAGAGATGATCATATATGCATATAGCTATGTTGTGGCACCCTGGCTGAGAGCAACCGGTTTGCCTCACATTGCCAGCCCAGAGATCATGTCTTCTGGCAATGCACAACATATTGGTACAGAAACAACCGCTTCATTAATAATTATACATGTACATAGGTTCGGGATACAAACTGCTACGAGGCATGGCGGCACATCTCGTGCGGCAACAATATCTACATTATTTATGTCACATCTCGGGGCCTCGATATGAGCGACGAGATACTCTACGGCAGCGGAATAATGGGGTGATGGAGCTCCACTCCACCGGGACACTGCTGGGATAAGGCCTAGTTCGCAAAGTACGGCACACCAGAGTCTTCGAGCACAACTTCTCCTGCATTTGGCATGACACGCCAGGTCAGTACATTGAATGTACTTGCAAGATCACAACTGCCATGTCATCAGGGTAAAAAATAACATGATAACAATAATGTAAGCAATGGCAACATGATGAGCATAACATGATATCAAGATCAAGATTAGTGCAATAAGCAGCATCAATTGTGGTCACTGCAGGACCATACAGCTTACCTCCGAGCCCTTACTGACTCGTCAACCAAATCACGGGTCAAACTTGACCAAATGGGTCTCCGCATGACCAAACGGGTCATCGCGAGACCAAACTGGTTAGGTGTGATCGCGTTGCCACCCAACCAACCATGTGACCAATCGTGTTACCACCTATCCAAACCACTTCGTACCACTCAACCAACCGAGTTCATGTTGACCCATAGTGTGACCTAGTACGAACTTGTCCATAACTGAGGACGCGGCTATTCAAATAGTTTTGTGACTCTGCAGAGTTTGTGCACTTTACCCACACTATAAAGCTCCTTGTCGAACGGACTAGGACTACTCCAGCGAAACTTGTCTACCGCGTAACCTTTCTACGGTTTCACCGACATCCTGTCTTGGGTATCCCTGTGTCCTCCCGACACCGGCCAGATCCCTTGGCAAACGGCCACCATGTGGCAAATACATTGTCCCAAACGGGGACTCTCGGGTAACATATCAACTCTGGATCTCAAGATTATCATCACCTACCTGATCAGGGTAGCGCACGTGCATAACCTCCCCTCTTTGGTGATACTCGTAAAAGGCACAACGATAGACCAAGCTAAGGCATGCCCTTACAGGCAAATGTGGCTGCACGAAATAAGTTCGGTTCGGTGGCACTCAGGAAACTGTTAATTCATGTTCCCAATCATAATTACTTGCAACATGGGATCAAAGCATGAACTTACCATGATAATAAGGCATGAACATGATACTACCACCAAACATGTGCATCAACTAACATGGCATAATCATGGATTCATCAAGACTTGTATGGGATCAACATGCATGGGTCACTAGCATAAGCATGATATAATTAACATGAAAATGAATGAACTTAGACAAGCATGTAAATGACCAGTGAACATGGCATGGTTATATCACATCAATTAAGCATGGTATAATCAATATTGCATTAAATAAATCCAAGGCAAATTTCAAGTCAAATGGTCAAGGCAACATTTAGCAATTCAAGAACCTCATGAGATTAATGTTGTGGCTTGCCTTGGTCAAGTGGAGTGTCACTGAACTTCTGGTTCTCAGCAAGCAAGTTTTTGTCCTCTGAAAACAATTTCAAATAGCAAAACAAAATAAGTCAAATGAACACTTCTTCTGTACAGTAGACCTAGACAGAGAGAAAAGCCACCAAACTTTGTCAACTTAAAGATGGAATCAAGACAAAAATTTAGCAAAAATAATCAACTCATTTGGCCTTGTAGATTAAAAGTTATTAAGGGTCAAAGTTTGGTCAAAATATCATTTTAAAATGATTTAAATCAATTTCTGAGAAAACCCTTGGAGAGGCCACGTTGAAGGCCTACTTCTGCGGGGCGTCTCCACTTAGAAAATGGTTCAGAGGGAAATGGGTCACTGGCAGGTGGGGCCTGCCAGCCAGGTTCATCGTGGAGAGAGGGGGAACAGGGCCCGACGACTCCGGCGAGAGATTTCATCGGCGGTGAGGCCCTGCCGATGACGAGCGAGTGCACCAGGGGTCGGAGGAGACGACGAGGAGCACGGACGTACCCGCAACACTGGAAATGACGACCGAACGGCGAGGCTAGGTTCTTCTCCAGCTACGGTCGGCGGCGGTGCTCGTCGGAGTCAGCGATCCCTGCAGGGAATCCCACCAGCGAGAACGGCGTTAGAACCACGTGAGCAAGGAGAGTCTACTGGAAGCAATGGCGAGGTCGGAGGGCGACCAAAGGTGGTTGGCCACTGTGGCGATCTCGCGACGGTGCTCCAGTGAGGTCCACTTCCTAGGGCCTCCCAAGCGGGGTTTACAAGGCTTTGTTCTCAATTGGAGTAGGGTGGAGGTGTTTGCGATGCTCAAAAGCGAAGAGGATGCAAGTTTTTATAGGGGGCGACTGGATTCCGACGAGGGCGCCGCCGAGCAGAAAAATTTGGAGCAGTGCTCGGCATGGATGAGCTCGGGCTATTCCCGGGGGGGTCTAGGGTGTTCTGGAGGTGAGATGGCGTGCGTGTGGGCGGCTCCCGAGGCTCTGGATCGAGGGGGCGATGAGACGCGGCGGCGATGGCCTCTGCGGCGGCTCAGCGACGACGAGCTAGGCGGCGGGCGTCGTGGCTTTTCTCGAGACATGTGTCGAGCGGGTGTGCGGCGAGACTGGCGATGATCAAAAGCAGAAGCGGGCCGAGCGAAGGCGTGCGGGTCACAGTGGCCGGCACACGCGTCCTCTGATCGAACAGTGGCGGCGGCGGCGAGCTTTCCGGCGGGCAGCGGGGCTTTGGGCGATGACATGTGGCGCATGGAGGTGTTGTGGTGGCTACGGACACGGGAGAGCAGCCACGGGCTCGCCGGGCGAGGCTTGGCCGCGATGGTGACGGCTCGGCCACGACCAGAGCGTGCCTTTGGCAGGCGGCACGCGTGTTCACCCTGTGCACGCGTGCACTGAGGGCAGCCAGGGCGCATCCAGCATGTCCACGGCGTGTAGCGAACATCCAGTAGCATCACTGTGGGTTTCGATGACCATGGGGAGGGCTGTTGTGGATGCCAGCTTCAAAAAGAAGTTTCGGCTAGAAACTTTGGGAATTTCTGGAGGAGAAATGGCTGGGAGTTTTGATCTGAATTTTTGTCTGCATGCATGGTTTAGGAAGGAGATCAAGTGGTAAAAATTCCAGAGCCAATTGACCAGTGTATAGGGTACTTCCTTCACAAAGTGCTCCTCTGTTGGACTGAACTTGTTGATCTTTTTCCATAGAATCATGAGGCATGATCCTAGATTTCAGCACAAAAAGTTTCAAGGCATTTGGACAAACAGAGAAGATGATTGCTTCAAAAACATGGGGGAAAATGGCTTATTCCTTTAATGAAAAAGGAATATCTTGTGGCATAAAAATGTGGCAAGGGAGTATATGATCAAAGCTTGATATAGGTCATGGGGGAGAGGGATTTTGAGGTCACTTGGCCTAGGGGAAAAATTTAGGTCCAAGTGATCAAGGCCAAAAGAGTTGCAAAACACTAGGCAAATGAAATTCAAATTCCAGAAATCAGCAAAAGGGTTTGCAAATCAAAGGGGCCAAAAACGAGGGTGTCACATATGTGGGGAACTTTACACTATAGAACTTGGCTTTTATATTCCAATGATGAGCCTCCTCAAATGAGCTCTAGGTCTTCTTGAGCAAGCAAGTTGGATGCACCCCACTAGTTCCATTGGAGAGCTTTCCATAGCTCATATGTGCATCCGTTGCATGGAAATCCCTACTCCTCACATCATATCTATCATTTGGCTCTCTCTCGCCTATGATTGTCCTCATTGATGTGAGCCTTTCACACTTTTTTGTCTTCCTCCTCCACCATCTCTATCTTTGCCGTCCTAAGTGTCAATTTTCTTGCTTACGCTCATTCATTGCATGAGTGCTCAAAATATCGAAAGGGAGTGTATCGGTTTGACTTGTACCTGGCTAGTGGTTTGGGGAAGAGTTAAGATAAGATTCCAAAGAAGACTAAGTGTGAAACTTTAGCAGACTGAGTTCTCAACAAATAAATGTTTTTCTCTCGTATTCCCGTCCCCCACTTCTTACACGCAAACACCATTTGGAGACATTCGAGTCACGGTCATCGAGAGCTCTTGCACCTTTATGTTCTTATGTTGATTGTTTCAATGCTAATATAGACTCTTGCTTGTAATGACTTGAATTGAATTACATGCCTTGATTGATTTACTTAAAAGTTCTTATATGGTTGGTAGCATGTCACCACAGAAATTATGCCTGTTATCATTTACCTACTCGAGGAAGAGCAAGAATTAATCTTGAGGATGTTGATACGTTCCAACTGTATCTATAATTTCTGCTTGCCCCATGCATGTTTTGGGTGATATTGCTATGCTTTTGATATACTTTCATACACTTTTGATCATATTTGGACTAACCTATTAACTCAGTGCACCCCAGTTGTCTTTTTTGAAGCTTTGATGACAGTAGGGGCACCCCCCTACCGTCCTTTTATTAAATCAACAACAGAGGGCAATTACAGGGGGAGAGGTGGATTTACGTGGGGGGGGGGGAGGGAAGGAAAGGAAAGGCGGGAGGGGAGGAGACTAAACTCTAGGGTGTAGTCAGAAAGCTTCAAAAAAACTTACAGAGAAAGTAAAAAGTCAGTGATAAAAGGCCCAAGCCCTTCCTTATTTCTGTGTCTAAGCAATTCAAAATCAGACTTGAATCTTTGGAACCAGGAGTCCACGGATGGCAAAACCCAGTTGTCGGGGGGATGGACCAAGCCCATAACCCGACATTAGATCACAACTCTCTAGACCGGCTTATACGTGAAGGCCCACGAAAACAAGACCCGGCCCAGAGGGAGATGCGCCAAGGAGACAAGCTTGAAGCCCAAGAAGGAATTCGACTTACCTTGTATAGCGTGTAGTGTATTTGTAAAGTAGACATAGAATAGGATTCCGCCTCAAGTAGGAATCGGATCTGTGGACTCTTGGACCCGGCACCTTTATAAGCCGAGGGTTCGGGGCGCCAGGATCAACTCTCAACTCAATACAAAAACCACCAACGCATGACTCGTAACCTAGATCTCCCTGAGACACAAGTTACGAGCTGGCAAACCTTTGTAATCTGCGAACCGGCTAGTCCTTTCGACAAGCCGGTAACCCCTCAATAATAAGATGCAGGAGTAGGTCTTTACCTCGATAACAAAGAGGGGCCGAAACCTGGGTAAATCGCCGAGTACCGTGTCTATGTCGACTCTCTCCTTGATACCACCTCGTAGAAAATGACTCACTACAAGTTTGATGACTCGAACATCTGCTGTGTTAACCCCACGATATTTGGCGCCCACCCTGGGGCCTGCGCATGCAGGCGATGAGATTCTTGGAGGATCTCAACAGGGCATGGAAGCATTCGTCTCCGGACGTATCACAAAAAGCCGGAGAGGAAAGCCCCGAATCAATAGCTCCACATGGGAAACTGGTACCATGATTACGCCGGGTTACCAAGTCTCAGTCGGTTCCATCAACCTCTTCATTAGCAAGCTGGAACCAAAGATTGCACCCAAAGTTTTCTCAAGCAAAGCAAGTAGGCATGAGGATATTCCGCACCATGTATTTGTCGGGTTTGTCAGGGAGTCTTCAAAGGAAGAGCATTCTGACAAGATCTGATGAGGACATCCCTACTTCCAACACATCTCCAGTTCGTCATGAAGAACAAGTTGATTCAACAAAGAAGAAGGATGATGAAATCAGAATTGGACCTATTACAAGAGCTCATGCAAAGTTGATAGAACAACAGGTGAACTCGCTCTTAATAGATTCTGATATGTTATGTAATGAGAACTTTATACTGCCTAAATCTTTGTATGTTTGCATAATCAGGTATCATGACGAAGAAGAGGATCCAGAAGGAGGAGAAGATGAAGGAAGCTCCAACTTTCGGACGTCCGACACTTTTTGGACGTCCGACATCGGAGGCCAGGAGCTACGACGCCTCGATGACCTCGAGTTACAAAAGGGTTACGGACATCCGACGGGATTTGGACGGCCGACACGACGGACGTCCGACATGGAACGGACGTCCGACATGAAGATCTTCGCGACGCCCCCCGAGTACAGAACCGATGTCAAAACAGCCGGAAGTCCAACACGATTCGGACGTCCGACACATCAGACGTCTGAAACCCATCGGACGTCCAAAACTGCATGCGCGCAGATCTGAAGGGCTGCGGCCTTGTATCCGACTTTGACACCCCCTAGCTTATAAATATCGGACCCCCTGCGAGTTTTAGGGTTAGACCACGTTTAGATAAACCCTAGTTCTTGAGAATAGCTACAAGTTTTCATCTTGAATCCTAAACTTCAATTCGTATCGATATGAAGTTCTGCTGCTGCAAGTTTTGTGTGATCTGTTGTTCCACTGGGAATTAGTAGATTGCAAATTACCTTCTCGTGGTCGGCGGCTACGTTGCGCAAGTGTGTGAAGTTGTGAATATCCAAAGGGTAGAGAGTTCTCGCATTGGCAACAGGGATCTAGCGAGGAGAGTTCATCGGCTACATACAAGTTATCTACCATCGCCCTCATATTCACCGTTCGCTTACTGAGAAGATCGGGCCACCCCTTATCATCTTGGTATCAGATTTCCAGTGTTACCTCGGTAAGCATCCACAAAATCCATCCTTTAGATTGACTTTGTTTTCGTACTATCCAGAAAAAGCCATACAAAAATATTAGGGTTTCTAGTTTTGCCATAACTTAGATTGCATCGGAGTCATTGTTTTAGTTTGCTGTTTCATTGTGTTCTTCCCGAAAATTACTATAGCAGTACTGTAGCAATTTTTCGTCCAGTTTGGAATAGTGTCCGAAAAATAAAATAAAAAAATATAGAAAAAGAGAAAAGATAATAAAAAAAGAGAGAGAAATAAGTGTGATCAAAAAGAGTTCTCCAAGAGTTCAAAGAGATATACATGTGCTAGAAAGGACATATCATCGTGGTGATCTTTTGAGAGGCCTGTCTTCTTTTGTCTCCACTGTGTGAGTTTTTCCTTGGGTTTTATCACACGATCAACACTAGGACTTGACTTCGGTGTAGTTAGGGTGCCATACCTATAGCTCCACCACATATATCCTGCTTTGTCATGTGTTCACTCTTTTACTCGGGTATTCACTTCATCACATCCGTGCACTAGTCCTCCATCCGAACGGGTACGCATTACTATTCACTTTGGAACAGTAAGATTCACCTTTTCTTGTCAGTTTTGAGTGAGTTGTGAGTGTCCACCAAAAGATTTTGATTTAGTGCACTAACCTACTAATCATGTCTCAAAGTGGTTTTGATGTGATGCAGAAACAGGACAAGGATGCGCCAGTTACATGGGAGGCATATGAAGGTCTCCGTGATCACTTGACTGGGATGTTTACTAAATCCGCCGATGCGATTGATACAAATGTTCAAGCGGTCCAACTAAAAGTGGATGCGACTGAAGCTGCAGTCACCACTATGCAACAACAACTTGCTGCTATACAGCAGATCCTACAACAAATGACAACATCTGTCACTAGCATACAAGCAACTATTGTACAACGCCAACCTGACGCTCAGGAAGATGATGGTAGTGTCCATGGCGACAATGCTGATTTGAGGGGCAATCAAGGCCGTGGGCGTGGTGCTCAACGGCCGGTTCGCCAACCTCCACTTGGTTTTGGTGCGCGCCGTCTACCCATTCAGGAAGAAGATGTATTGAGCAAGCCCAAGTTTAACATCCCCAAATTTGAAGGTTCCAAGGATGTGGAAGAGTACCTCACATGGGAGCTTAAGATGGAAAAATTATGGCGTTTGCATGATTATTCAGAGGACAAGAAGATCAAGATTGCTTCTTCCGAGTTTGACGGTTATGCCTTGCGTTGGTGGGAGAGTGTTTTGACCGAGATACAAGAAACCGACGGGCAGCCTATTCTTACATGGCGTGACATGAAGGCGACCATGAAACCTCGGTTTGTTCCCACTAATTACTTACGTACAGTTTTTGATAAATTGCAACAATTGAAGCAAGGTACTATGTCCGTTGATTCATACTATATGGAGATGGAGATGTTGCTGCAACGTGCACGAGTCTGTGAGGAGGTTGAGATGACTATGCAACGTTTTCTCCATGGGCTGAAATTTAACATCAAGAGTATTGTGCGACATCACCAATACTATAATATGAATGATCTATTGCATCTTGCAAGGGAGGCTGAATCACAACTTGCCGAAGAGGCACAACTGAAGGCCAAATACACATCATCTAGCAGAGTTTCTCCAAGGACATCGTCTGCCGCGCCTATGGAGAACTATGGTGCCAATACTCGGGCTTCTTCTTCACTTTCCAAGCCACCCTCCCATGGTTCTATGGCCAAGAAGCCAGCTGCTCCTGCCACTAGTACAGGCTCCAAGATGTCTACAGCTCGCAACCGCGAGATGACTTGTCACTCTTGCGGTAATCCGGGTCACTTTAAGAGAGATTGCCCGAACCGAAAGGTCATGTTCATTAATGAAGAAACTGGCGAGTATGAAACCGGTGATGATGAAGACCCCGACGCATTCAATGACGAGGGATACAATATTGAAGAAGGCATGGATGCTTTTCCATCGCATGCTCCTACCATTATTGTGTCACAGCGTGCTCTTACTGTGCAGCCCAAATCTGAGTCTCAGCGATGCAATTTGTTCCAAACCAAAGCATTAGTTGGCCCCAACAAAGCTTGCAAAGTTATCATTGATGGAGGTAGCTGCCGCAACCTCGCAAGCAAGGAGTTATGTGCCAAGCTAAATCTGAAATACTTACCTCACCCGAATCCTTATTATGTCCAATGGTTGAGTGACAGTGGTGAGATGAAGGTGAATCACATGGTGCACGTAAATTTTGAGATAGGCCCATACAAGGATTCCATCAATTTTGATGTGGTGCCTATGACAGTTTGCCATCTATTATTGGGTCGGCCGTGGTTATATGATCGCCATGTGCAACACAATGGCCGAGCCAATACATATCATTTGGAGTTCATGTCAGAACCCTCTGTTAGGTAATGTGCTAGGATCAAAGTAACCTTGCATCATGTCAAAATTTCAAAAAGAAATCTTGGAAATCAAATTCAAAATCAAAATGGGAGAAGGAACACCCCCCAGATGAATTAATTCAAAAGGCCAGATAAAAATCTTTTCCAAAAATTCATGTTAGAGTTTTGAAAAGTCTTATAAATGAGTGTGATCACATATCAAGTGATGTGGGACCCACCCCATGCTCATAGATTTTTAAAATATTCAAACAGTGCCTTGGAATTAAAGAAATACCCCTATTTGATTTAAAATTCAAATCTTTTGAATTTTAAAAATGTTGAAAGTTTATGAGTGGCTAGTCTATATTATTATGAGGCCACATAAATTTTTTCAGCATTTAATAAAATGTCTAGCTATTTAATTTAGCTAAACAGAACAAATGTCAGAAGAGAAAACATAAAGAAAAAGAAAACAGGAAAGTGGCCCGCTTACCTGGGCCACCCCGGCCCAACTCACCTCTCCCGCAGCCCAGCCCGCGAAACCCCTTGTCGTCTTCCACCCCGCGCTGCCAAGCAGCTCGGTGGCGAGGCGCCGACGCCGTGGACGCCACCGCGATGCCTTCGAGCGTCCAGGCCCCCCCCCCCGAGCTTATCTCCTCGTCCAGACGCATCCTGGAGCCGCCCTGCTTCGTTTCCCCCCCTCCAGGAACACCTCCCCTTCCTCTCTCGTTCGTTTCGTCGCCGCCCGAGGACCGCCGTGGAGCACGCCGCCGAGTCCACGCAGCCACCGTCGTCCCAGAGCCGTGCCACCGTGTCCAGGAGAACCTCAGCAGACGTCTTCGTCGTTCCCCTCAACCAATCGAGCCCGAGCTCCTCGGCAGACGATGCCAGCTTCAACGAGGAGTCGCCAGACCCGCAAGTCGCCGTCGTCGAATTCGCCGCCATTGCGACCTCCCCGACCTCCCTGACTCCTCTGCTAGCTTCAGGGTGAGCTTCTTCATCTGCCCTGACCAACCCCGGAGTATTTCTCCTTCTCCTTTGCGTTTTTCCATGAAAGCCGAGCACGGCCTCCGCCATGGATGAGCTCGAGGTCGCCTCTGTGCCCCTTCGTCTCAGCCAGAGCGTGCGTTTGGCTCCTGAGCATGCCAGCGTTCAAACGCATGCGAGATCAGCCCGAACCGTGCGATACAACGTCGACTACGACCTCGCCGTGGTTCTGCTTCCGCTGGAGTCGTCGCCGTCGTCGCTCCCGACCTCCCCGCGACCCCCTGTTGCCTCCAGAAGACGCGGACGACCTCCAGGAGCAAGATGGTGTCCTCCCCGTGACCTTCCATGGCCCCTAGGCCATTCCGGCGAGTGCGCCGCCGTGGCCAGGCCACCGGCGTCAAGCCGCCGGTGGATTAGCCCTTAAGCACTCGGCTAATGACCCCCTGGGTCACTGACCAGTGGGCCCAGTGGCTTAATTAAGCCACTGGATTAAGTTAACCCACGGGTTAAGTGAACCCAGCCACTGACAAGGTGGCCCCACATGTCAGCCCCCCCCCTGACGTCATCATTGCGCAATAAATCATTTAAATGAATTTCCAGAGATTATTTGAATTAAAAGAATTCCAGAAAATCCAGAAAATACCCCAAACTTTGGAAATTCAAAGAAAATTCATATTAACTCCAAATTGGACAAATAATATATGAAAAATGATCAGGAGAAAATTATCTTTCCAAATATGCAACTTTCAACTCTGTTTGAGTTGATTTTAAAATGGGACCAGTGGCATATGTCATTTGCTTTATTTGAAATTAATTCAAATTCAAACCAAATGATTTTGCTACTTGGACCATGGAATTATGATATACTTGAACCATACATCAGAAGCACATCTTATACAAGTGAAGATGATTCAAAATGATCAAACCATGTCACTTACAACTTGACTAGGTTGAATTCAAAATGTGGAGTTTGAATTTGCATTTTAAATGCAATATATTCCACTTAAATGGAATTGTCTCACACACATCAAAACTTATACTTCAAGTTTCAACATTCATTCATGTGCTTGAGCATTGCATTCATATTGATTGCTACTTCGTGCTTTGTTTGTCGAGTAGAGGTGGAACCGGAGCAGGAGGCTACCCCCTTCGCTGAAGATCCAGAACCCGAACCTCGTCAGCAAGGCAAGCAAACCCCCATTGATCATGTCGATAAAATCCCACTTCCCTCTCATGTCTCGCTTATGCATTGTTTAGGATGATCACCATGTTACGTTTCTACCGCATAGATGAACCCATTCCTTTGCATGACCTATCCTTTTGTCACAGTAGTAAGCAAACCACAATCCTAGCAAATGTAGGAGTTGATTGATATCATGTGGCCCCTGCAATGTTACTGCTTATTGCATTCTTAGTATGATACCATATTGTTACTGTGATGTGAGTCGGGATGGGAATGATCATGTTGATGTTGGTAGAAAAGTGTTGGTGAATCGACCCTAATACAAGGTGAACGATGAGAGGTTGTGTAGGAGTACACAGTGGGTTGTCTCGTTGAACACCGCCCTAGTACGAGTTCTTGTGTGGTGATCCAAGATGAAGAGTACAACCACACATTGGGCTCACTGTCCCCTCTCAACTTACTAACTCATCCCTTTCGATGTCCAGATGTCGCAATAGTTCGGAGTTCTGGTAGGTCTGTGGCCTGGTTGCTAAGTGAGAGAACGGCTCATCCGAGACCGGCTTATGCACCACGCACACATCACTTGGGTCCACTTCGGTAAACCGGCCGGGTTCACGATTGTGGTAACCAACCCAAGTAGGCGGCTTTCTCGGACTAGATCGGCTATGAGGTAACAGTTGTGGTGAGCATCCTCGCCGACACTTCTTGAACGGTGTCGAGTAGAAAGGCGGTAACTGATGATCACGTGTGTGTAGCGGTACACCCTTGCAAGGTTAACAAAACTATTTGAATAGCCGCGTCCGCGGTTATGGACTGCTTGGAAAGCTTAGCTTGATTATTAGACAACTTGAACCGGATACTTCTAAAACACACCAAGATAAGTGTGAGTGCTATGGCGTGCTTCCTCGTGGGGAAGTCGAGGAAGGCACCGTAGTGGTGTATTGGTTGGTGAAAGTAGTGGACTCGTGTACGCTTCTTACCTCAAAGTCTGGTACTCGTAGTTCAGGACTAGCCAAGTCAAAGCTGGCACTTCTGCAAGTGAACCCCACCTCCCTTTACATTGACACATGTGCATGAGTAGTATAGCTCCTATGTAAGTCTTGCTGAGTACGAATTTGTACTCATGTTTGCTTAATCTATGTTTTAGATGATGCCACTGACCCCGAAGGTGGCTTCTTCATCGAGCTGGACGACTGAAGACCAACTAGTCTAGTCCCAGTCAGACGACTGGTTCCCTTGTGGAGGGCTTTGTGTTTGAATAAGGCTTCTTAAGCCATTTGTGAAACTTGTCTGTACTCAGACATAATTTGCTTCCGCCTGTGTTGTAATGTTGGATCACATGTATGTGATCTCTGTGTGCACTCTATAAGAGTTATAAATAAAATTGTACACTTTGTAGAGAATTGCAATGGTACCTGCTGTTCATACAAGGCATGTGTGCTGCGTGTATGTTTATAACATGCATGTCTTTGTATGGGTTTTCGAGACCTTAGTTGTGTTCTGGCTGGCGGTCTTTCATACACCAAGTGGCCCTTAGATGTGCGCAGCTTGGGGCATCGCGATGCGATTGTTCGAGACTCTGTCTCGTGCACACTTTGTGGTATGATCGAGCCCGCCCTAGACCCCGAATAAGTGATCGGGCTGGAGTAAGTCTATGTAAGAGTTATGAGATAGTCGATAGTATGGTTGAGGCGACTTGTCTTTGAATATGGGAGTTCACCACCCATATCATTAGACTTGTGTGCGGACGATGAGGACCCATCTCAGTATATCATCCGGCCTGGATGGGATGCCCCTCACGTACGATGCTTTCCGAGAATGTTCTGTGCTTGGCCTTGTCTGCTTAGACAAGTGGGTACGGTTCTCGGCTCTCCATATGACTATGCCTTAACTGGACTTGCATACGCTAACCCCGGGTCCCGACAAACTTGGTATCAGAGCAGGACTGACTGTAGGACTAGTAGCCTTGGCCGAAGTTGAGTCTAGCCTTCTATAGTTATATAGTTACTCTGGGTATATAAGGGAACAACGTAAGGCTTTTTTTTTTCTCCTTACCCCCTTCGTTCTGAGTTCTGAGTCACCCTCATCTTGTTCTACGGGAAGATAGGACTAGGCTCTCCTCTGTCTGATTAGAACATCTCGTTGTTTGCTTCCTTGTAGCCGTAGGAAGGTTGTGATCGGTTTGTTAGAGTGGTTTTTCTCCCTGTTTTGTTACATCGTATGTAAGTGTTGTTTCCATGTTGTAAGAAATTGTCTTTTTCTTGCAATTACAGCCGTTATGCTGTCCGAGTCATTCCAGGTTTATCTCATAATCTGATGCATTTGCAAACTCCTTTCTGTTTCAGATGGCAGATCTTCCCCCTCGGCAGATTGTTCGTTTGACCAGGTGCCTCGGTGTGCGTGGCCATCCCGCCACGTTGATCGAGATGATGTCCTATGTGGGATATCGATGGTACCCTGAGTACACCATCGAGGAGCAGTTTCACGACTTCAACCAGACGCAGTTCCACTGCATTGTACGGATCTATCCGCACCACGTTGGAGTCACCCAGCCTATCCACTTTGGACATGGCATTGGCGTTACCGAGAACATGGCTGTGCAGGATGCTGCATACTCATGTATGACACTGCTGAGAGAGGAGCACACTTTGCTGAGAGAGACTTCTTTCCGCTATATCCCTGCTGCACTTCCAGGAGAAGAGGGATATTACACCGGACTCTACTCAGATCACTCTGCAGAGGATCCAGCACTTCAGGTGACTGCTAGGTTTGCTAGTGACAGAGATCGTGATGCACGCGCTCTCCGTTTTGAGCTCCACGCCACCCGTGTTCGTCTGTATCGAGCACTGACACTTTTGGCTCCCTTTGTGAGAGTGGGATCAGTTGAGCATGATGCGATCTATCCAGTAAGGACCCAGATGCCTTCTCGAGTTGCTTGGCCCGAGATTGGAGGCATTTTTCCACCCCGTGGTCCTTTGCTTCCACCCTACACTGGACCTAGGCCCCATCCTTGCCCAAATGGATATCAGGGTCCACAGGCCTCCGTGTTTTCCGATGGTCACCTCCAGCTACCGGGATACGCGGGTAACTTTTACGAGGACTACTATGGAGATGGAGATGAGTGAGACCGCCTGTGGTCTTACTTAGTGATGATGTAGTAGTATCTTAGTATATTATATGCAAGGTGTCTAAGTTCCAGCGGCTTAGATAAATAATGTATAGGAAGTCAGAGTGCCTCTGATGGATGTATCATCTTCATCACGTTTGTATTAGCTTGGTGCTTGTACTAAAACGATGTATGGTTCGTATGACAGCTTGTGAATATATGGCTTGTATGCTTTATCACCATGTTGTCAAGATGATTACTTCCTTTGCTCTGTAATCCTTCCAGTACTTCAATACCTTGTTAGACTCTCCAAATCAACTTTGTTTGACTTTGGTTTTCACCTTCAGGATGTCTCAAGGAACCCGTGGCCAGGTTGGTCGTAACCAAGGTCGTGGGAATGACCAGGAGGAAGGCAACCTTCCACCCCCGCCCACGATGGCACACGTTCTGATGGAAGTGGAGAGGAACCGCCGTGACTCTCACCACCTGCTGGAAGTCATTGCACGCAACACCACTCAGCAGCGCAATGAGTTGGTGTCCTTGAACGACTTCATCCGACTTCATCCCCCGGTTTTCCGTTACTCCACCGAGCCCCTTGACGCCGATGACTGGCTTCGCAGCATCGAAAGGAAGCTCCAAGCAGGCCGTGTTGCAACTGGTGACAAGGTCAGCTATGCCACCTATCACCTCGAAGGTGCAGCTAGTTCTTGGTGGGAGAATTTTCTGAATATGCGTCCCGTTGGACCACCTGCATCTTGGGAGGAATTCTGCACGTCCTTCCGCGAGCACCACATTCCCAAAGGTCTCATGGACCGCAAGCGTGAGGAGTTCTGCAACCTCACTCAAGGCAGAAGGACCGTTGATGAGTTTAGTCGTGAGTTCAACCGACTGGCTCGTTATGCTACCGAAGAAGTCTCCACCGACTCCAAGAAACAAGAGAGGTTCCGTCGTGGCCTCAACACTGGACTTCGTCGTGAGCTCAATCTTCATGACTTTGCCACCTTCCAGGTCCTTGTCAACAAGGCCATCGAGGCAGAGGACATGAATACCCCCAACGACTTTCGCAAACACCCCAGAGATGACATTTCATCCAGTTCTGGCTCCCAGAAGCGCAAGATCTGGATCCCAAACAGCATGTTCCGCCAGAACAACTCACCGAGGCCATCCAATGTGGCGCCTCGTCCACCCACCCAGTTCCACCCAGCTCCACCAAACAACCCAGCTCCACGCACTGTTTTCGGAGCCTGTTACAAGTGTGGTCAGGCAGGCCACTATTCTCGAGAGTGTCCCCAGAACCAGCTCCAACACCAGAATGCTCCACCACGTGCCGGAGGCAACAACAACAACAATGGCCGTGGCAAGCCACCCCAGAAGGTCTACACCGCCAAACCCGCTCCTCCCGCCACTCGTGGACGTGTGAACCAGATTGCCGCCGAAGAGACTGACGACACCACTACCGGCATTCTTGGTACGCTCCCAGTCAATTTTGTTCCTACTTCCGTTCTTTTCGACCCAGGAGCATCCCATTCATTCATGTCGGAAAGTTATGCACTTCTTCATGAGTTACCCTTTGTTGAATTGTCCACCCCGATGATTATTCAAACTCCAGGGTCAAGATGGCAAACTAATAGAGTGAGCCATGGTAATCAAATTGCAATTGAGGGTTTAGTATTCCTTGCTTCACTCATAGCCCTCAAGTCTTCAGATATTGATGTCATCGTTGGCATGGATTGGCTATCAAGACAGAATGCCTACCTGGATTGCAGAGGCAAATCCGTGAAACTCACCCACCCTTCAGGCCAAACCGTCAACTATACCTCACCCAGAACAAGAATCCAAGTGCATTCTTTGAATGTACTTCCCCTTCCCGAACTTGAAGATATTCCGGTGGTTCGTGACTTCCCGGATGTCTTTCCTGAAGAGCTGCCGGGAATGCCACCCGACAGATGTGTAGAGTTTATAGTGGATCTTGTTCTAGGAACCGCACCAATTTCCAAACGCCCATATAAAATGGCCCCACATGAGTTAGCTGAGCTAAAAACCCAACTTGATGCTTCGTTGGCAAAAGGCTTCATCCTCCCTAGCTCATCGCCATGGGGTTGCCCCGTTCTGTTCGTAAAGAAGAAAGATGGAACAGAAAGGATGTGCGTAGACTATCGCCCGCTAAATTTAGCGACGATAAAGAACAAATACCCACTGCCCAGGATCAATGATCTTTATGATCGACTTGCAGGATCCTCCGTCTTCTCAAAGATGGATTTGAGATTAGGTTATCATCAAATCAAGATCCGAAACGAGGACATTCCCAAAACGGCTTTTACTACTCGTTATGGTCTTTACGAGTACACCGTCATGTCCTTTGGTTTAACCAATGCCCTCGCCACATTCTCACGCTTGATGAATTCGATCTTCATGGAGTACCTAGATAAATTTGTTGTGGTTTATCTTGATGATATTCTCATCTACTCGAAGAACGAAGAAGATCATGCCAAACACTTAAGGCTGGTATTGATGAAGCTTAGAGAGCATCGCCTGTACGCTAAATTCTCCAAGTGTGAATTCTGGCTACCAGAAGTGACCTATTTAGGCCACGTGATTTCTGCAAAAGGCATTGCTGTGAATCCCGAGAGAGTTCAGGCCGTCCTTGACTGGACTCCACCTGAATCGGTTAAGCAAGTTAGGAGTTTTCTTGGCCTAGCCAGCTATTGCCGTCGCTTCGTTGAGAACTTTTCTAAAGTTGCAAAGCCTCTAACTGAACTCCTCAAGAAAGATAAGAAATTCCTATGGACTCCCAAGTGCGAGGAAAGCTTTCAAGAGCTAAAAAGAAGATTGACTTCTGCACCCGTACTTGCACCTCCAGACACCAAAAAGGATTTCGAGATCTATTGTGACGCATCACGGCAAGGGTTAGGATGCATACTTCTGCAAGATCGACATGTGGTAGCTTATGCTTCACGCCAGTTGCGGCCACATGAAGAGAACTATCCTACCCATGACCTTGAACTCGCTGCCGTAGTTCATGCCCTAACAACTTGGCGACATTACCTCCTTGGTAATCGTTGTGAGATTTATTCCGACCACCAAAGCCTCAAATACATTTTCACCCAGCCAGATCTTAATCTCAGGCAAAGACGCTGGATTGAGTTGATAAAAGATTATGACGTAGTAATTTCTTACACCCCAGGCAAAGCCAATGTCATGGCTGATGCACTAAGTCGTAAGTCATACTGTAACAACCTCATGTTACATCAGTATCAACCACTTCTTCATGAGGACTTTCGCAAGCTCAATCTTGAGATTTTTCCTCATGGCTATCTTTCTACCTTGGTGGCGAAACCAACTCTTGAGGATCAAATTATAGTTGCCCAAAGGCGTGCACGAGGTGTTTGCCGGATCAAGGAGAACATTGCTAGCGGAGTTGCTAAATGTTTCTCCACAGATAGCAAGGGAACGGTTTTCTTTGGAAATCGATTGGTAGTACCTAAGAATAGGGAACTAAGGCAACTCATCCTCAAGGAAGCCCATGACACACCCCTCTCAATTCATCCCGGTAGCACAAAAATGTACCGAGATCTACGCCAGAGATTTTGGTGGACTAGGATGAAGAGAGACATTGCTCAATTTGTTGCCGAATGTGATGTTTGTCGTTGCATTAAGGCAGAGCATCAAAGACCTGCTGGTACACTTCAACGTTTGTCTATTCCCGAGTGGAAATGGGACAAAGTCGGTATGGACTTCATCACCGGCTTTCCAAGAACCCAGAAAGGAAACAATGCCATCTTCGTTGTCATAGATAGGCTTTCCAAGGTTGCTCACTTCCTTCCGGTTCGCGAGTCTATAAATGCTAGCCAGTTAGCAGACTTGTATATCTCTAGAATTGTATCCCTTCATGGTGTTCCTTTGGAAATCAATTCTGATCGTGGTAGCCTTTTTACCTCTAGATTTTGGGGAAGCTTTCAGAATGCTATGGGAACTCATCTCTCCTTTAGTACAGATTTCCATCCTCAGTCTAGCGGTCAAGTCGAAAGGGTTAACCAAATTCTTGAAGACATGCTCAGAGCTTGTGTTATCTCATTCGGAAAGAATTGGGAGAATTCTCTTCCATTTGCCGAATTTGCTTATAACAATAGTTTTCAATCTAGTCTGAACATGGCTCCTTTTGAACTCCTTTATGGACGACGATGTCGAACACCACTAAACTGGTCTGAAACCGGTGAAAGACAATTCTTTGGACCGGATATGATCAAGGAAGCAGAAGAGCAAGTTCGCATTGTTCGTGATCAATTGAAAGCAGCCCAGTCTCGTCAGAAAAGCTACTATGATCGTCATCATAGGCAAGAGAGCTACAATCTGGATGAGAAGGCTTACCTTCGGGTTACTCCTATGAAGGGAACCCAACGTTTCGGTATCAAAGGCAAGTTGGCCCCACGTTACATCGGACCTTTCCGCATTATTGCTAAACGTGGAGAAGTTGCCTACCAACTTGAACTACCTCCGCACCTCTCCCGAGTACATGATGTATTCCATGTGTCCCAACTCAGGCGTTGCTTCAAGGACCCCATCCGCGAAGTCGACCATGAAACGCTTGATCTCCAAGATGACCTTTCTTATCGAGAATACCCCGTTCGTATTCTTGATTCCGCAGAGCATGTCACTCGTCGTCAGAAGATTAGGTTTCTGAAAGTGCAATGGTCACACCACTCTGAAAGAGAAGCCACGTGGGAAAGAGAAGACCGTCTCAGTGCCGAGTACCCCTCCTTCCTCCCGCAGACTTCTGAATCTCGGGACGAGATTCTTTTGAGTGGGGGCGAGTTATCAGAACCCTATGTTAGTTAATGTGCTAGGATCAAAGTAACCTTGCATCATGTCAAAATTTCAAAAAGAAATCTTGGAAATCAAATTCAAAATCAAAATGGGAGAAGGAACACCCCCAGATGAATTAATTCAAAAGGCCAGATAAAAATCTTTTCCAAAAATTCATGTTAGAGTTTTGAAAAGTCTTATAAATGAGTGTGATCACATATCAAGTGATGTGGGACCCACCCCATGCTCATAGATTTTTCAAATATTCAAACAGTGCCTTGGAATTAAAGAAATACCCCTATTTGATTTAAAATTCAAATCTTTTGAATTTTAAAAATGTTGAAAGTTTATGAGTGGCTAGTCTATATTATTATGAGGCCACATAAAATTTTTCAGCATTTAATAAAATGTCTAGCTATTTAATTTAGCTAAACAGAACAAATGTCAGAAGAGAAAACAGAAAGAAAAAGAAAACAGGAAAGTGGCCCGCTTACCTGGGCCACCCCGGACCAACTCACCTCTCCCGCAACCCAGCCCGCGAAACCCCTTTTCGTCTTCCACCCCGCGCTGCCAAGCAGCTCGGTGGCGAGGCGCCGACGCCGTGGACGCCACCGCGACGCCTTCGAGCGTCCAGGCCCCCCCCGAGCTTATCTCCTCGTCCAGACGCATCCTGGAGCCGCCCTGCTTCGTTTCCCCCCCACCAGGAACACCTCCCCTTCCTCTCTCGTCCGTTTCGTCGCCGCCCGAGGACCGCCGTGGAGCACGCCGCCGAGTCCACGCAGCCACCGTCGTCCCAGAGCCGTGCCGCCGTGTCCAGGAGAACCGCAGCAGACGTCTTCGTCGTTCCCCTCAACCAATCGAGCCCGAGCTCCTCAGCAGACGACGCCAACTTCAACGAGGAGTCGCCGGACCCGCAAGTCGCCGTCGTCGAATTCGCCGCCATCGCGACCTCCCCGACCTCCTTGACTCCTCTGCTAGCTTCAGGGTGAGCTTCTTCATCCGCCCCGACCAACCCCGGAGTATTTCTCCTTCTCCTTTGCGTTTTGCCATGAAAGCCGAGCACGGCCTCCGCCATGGATGAGCTCGAGGTCGCCTCTGTGCCCCTTCGTCTCAGCCAGAGCGTGCGTTTGGCTCCTGAGCATGCCAGCGTTCAAACGCATGCGAGATCAGCCCGAACCGTGCGCTACAACGTTGACTACGACCTCGCCGTGGTTCTGCTTCCGCCGGAGTCATCGCCGTCGCCGCTCCCGACCTCCCCGCGACCCCCTGTTGCCTCCAGAAGACGCGGACGACCTCCAGGAGCAAGATGGTGTCCTCCCCGTGGCCTTCCGTGGCCCCTAGGACATTCCGGCGAGTGCGCAGCCGTGGCCAGGCCACCGGCGTCAAGCCGCCGGTGGATTAGCCCTTAAGCACTCGGCTAATGACCCCCTGGGTCACTGACCAGTGGGCCCAGTGGCTTAATTAAGCCACTGGATTAAGTTAACCCACGGGTTAAGTGAACCCAGCCACTGACAAGGTGGCCCCACATGTCAGCCCCCCCCTGACGTCAGCATTGCGCAATAAATCATTTAAATGAATTTCCAGAGATTATTTGAATTAAAAGAATTCTAGAAAATCCAGAAAATACCCCAAACTTTGGAAATTCATAGAAAATTCATATTAACTCCAAATTGGACAAGTAATATATGAAAAATGATCAGGAGAAAATTATCTTTCCAAATATGCAACTTTCAACTCTGTTTGAGTTGATTTTAAAATGGGACCAGTGGCATATGTCATTTGCTTTATTTGAAATTAATTCAAATTCAAACCAAATGATTTTGCTACTTGGACCATGGAATTATGATATACTTCAACCATACATCAGAAGCACATCTTATACAAGTGAAGATGATTCAAAATGATCAAACCATGTCACTTACAACTTGACTAGATTGAATTCAAAATGTGGAGTTTGAATTTGCATTTTAAATGCAATATATTCCACTTAAATGGAATTGTCTCACACACATCAAAACTTATACTTCAAGTTTCAACATTCATTCATGTGCTTGAGCATTGCATTCATATTGATTGCTACTTCGTGCTTTGTTTGTCGAGTAGAGGTGGAACCGGAGCAGGAGGCTACCCCCTTCGCTGAAGATCCAGAACCCGAACCTCGTCAGCAAGGCAAGCAAACCCCCATTGATCATGTCGATAAAATCCCACTTCCCTCTCATGTCTCGCTTATGCATTGTTTAGGATGATCACCATGTTACGTTTCTACCGCATAGATGAACCCATTCCTTTGCATGACCTATCCTTTTGTCACAGTAGTAAGCAAACCACAATCCTAGCAAATGTAGGAGTTGATTGATATCATGTGGCCCCTGCAATGTTACTGCTTATTGCATGCTTAGTATGATACCATATTGTTACTGTGATGTGAGTCGGGATGGGAATGATCATGTTGATGTTGGTAGAAAAGTGTTGGTGAATCGACCCTAATACAAGGTGAACGATGAGAGGCTGTGTAGGAGTACACAGTGGGTTGTCTCGTTGAACACCGCCCTAGTACGAGTTCTTGTGTGGTGATCCAAGATGAAGAGTACAACCACACATTGGGCTCACTGACCCCTCTCAACTTACTAACTCATCCCTATCGATGTCCAGATGTCGCAATAGTTCGGAGTTCTGGTAGGTCTGTGGCCTGGTTGCTAAGTGAGAGAACGGCTCATCCGAGACCGGCTTATGCACCACGCACACATCACTTGGGTCCACTTCGGTAAACCGGCCGGGTTCACGATTGTGGTAACCAACCCAAGTAGGCGGCTTTCTCGGACTAGATCGGCTATGAGGTAACAGTTTTGGTGAGCATCCTCGCCGACACTTCTTGAACGGTGTCGAGTACAAAGGCGGTAACTGATGATCACGTGTGTGTAGCGGTACACCCTTGCAAGGTTAACAAAACTATTCGAATAGCCGCGTCCGCGGTTATGGACTGCTTGGAAAGCTTAGCTTGATTATTAGACAACTTGAACCGGATACTTCTAAAACACACCAAGATAAGTGTGAGTGCTATGGCGTGCTTCCTCGTGGGGAAGTCGAGGAAGGCACCATAGTGGTGTATTGGTTGGTGAAAGTAGTGGAATCGTGTACGCTTCTTACCTCAAAGTCTGGTACTCGTAGTTCAGGACTAGCCAAGTCAAAGCTGGCACTTCTGCAAGTGAACCCCACCTCCCTTTACATTGACACATGTGCATGAGTAGTATAGCTCCTATGTAAGTCTTGCTGAGTACGACTTTGTACTCACGTTTGCTTAATCTATGTTTTAGATGATGCCACTGACCCCGAAGGTGGATTCTTCATCGAGCTGGACGACTGAAGACCAACTAGTCTAGTCCCAGTCAGACGACTGGTTCCCTCGTGGAGGGCTTTGTGTTTGAATAAGGCTTCTTAAGCCATTTGTTAAACTTGTCTGTACTCAGACATAATTTGCTTCCGCCTGTGTTGTAATGTTGGATCACATGTATGTGATCTCTGTGTGCACTCTATAAGAGTTATAAATAAAATTGTACACTTTGTAGAGAATTGCAATGGTACCTGCTGTTCATACAAGGCATGTGTGCTGCGTGTATGTTTATAACATGCATGTCTTTGTATGGGTTTTCGAGACCTTAGTTGTGTTCTGGCAGGCGGTCTTTCATACACCAAGTGGCCCTTAGATGTGCGCAGCTTGGGGCATCGCGATGCGATTGTTCGAGACTCTGTCTCATGCACACTTTGTGGTATGATCAAGCCCGCCCTAGACCCCGACTAAGTGATCGGGCTGGAGTAAGTCTATGTAAGAGTTATGAGATAGTCGATAGTATGGTTGAGGCGACTTGTCTTTGAATATGGGAGTTCACCACCCATATCATTAGACTTGTGTGCGGACGATGAGGACCCATCTCAGTTGATCATCCGGCCTGGATGGGATGCCCCTCACGTACGATGCTTTCCGAGAATGTTCTGTGCTTGGCCTTGTCTGCTTAGACAAGTGGGTACGGTTCTCGGCTCTCCATATGACTATGCCTTAACTGGACTTGCATACGCTAACCCCGGGTCCCGACAGTTCAAGGGCAAGAAAGTTAATCTCCATCCTATGTCCCCACAGAAAATTGTGAATGAGTCTCGTCAGAAGGTAGAGGTGAATTTAGAACCAACACGAGAGAACAATGTAATAGCTGTGAGTGATAATATAACGAAACGTGCGAGAGAGACTAGTTTGCTTACATTAGCCACCAAAGAAGACACGAGAGAATTTAGTAAGGATCCTACCGCCATGCCACTTGTGCTTATGTACAAAGGCGAGGTATTGCTTTCTAATGATAATCATCCTCTTTCTTCTAGTGTGTCTACTGTTTTGCAGGATTATGATGATGTGTTTCTGGCGGAGGTTCCAGCAGGATTACCACCCTTGCGTGGTATTGAGAACCAAATTGATCTTATTCCGGGAGCTACACTTCCCAACCGGGCACCATACAGGACCAATCCCCAAGAGACGAAGGAAATTCAGCAACAAGTACAAGCGCTTCTGGATAAAGGGTATATTCGTGTCAGTCTTAGCACTTGTGTTGTTACTGTTATTTTGGTTCCTAGGAAAGATGGTACATGGCGTATGTGCGTAGATTGTAGAGCTATAAATAATATCACTATTCGATATCGCCATCCTATTCCACGTTTAGGGGATATGCTTGATGAATTGAGTGGTGCTGCTATTTTCTCTAAAATTGATTTGCGTAGTGGATACCATCAAATTAGGATGAAAGAAGGGGATGAATGGAAAACTGCTTTCAAAACTAAGTTCGGATTATATGAGTGGTTAGTTATGCCTTTTGGTCTTACTAATTCTCCTAGTACTTTCATGAGATTAATGAACCATGTTTTGAGAGAGTTTATTGGACATTTTGTGGTTGTGTATTTTGATGATATACTTATTTACAGCCGCAATGAATTTGAACATGCTGATCATATTAGACAAGTTTTGCAAGTGTTGCGTGATGCTAAATTATATGATAATCTTGAGAAGTGCACATTTGCAAAAGATAAGGTCATATTTCCGGGATATGTTGTATCTAAGTATGGGGTAGAAGTAGATTCTTCTAAAGTTGAAGCAATTCAAAGTTGGCCTACTCCCATGAATGTTAGTCAAGTACGAAGTTTTCACGGTCTTGCCGGTTTTTATAGACGTTTTGTGAAAGACTTTAGTACTATTGCTGCACCGTTGAATGAATTGACTAAGAAAGGTGTGCCTTTTGTTTTGGGCGTTGCCCAAGACCTTGCATTTGATGAGTTGAAATGTTTGCTTACTTCTACACCATTACTTGCATTACCAGATTTTACTAAGCAATTTGAAGTTGAATGTGTTTCTAGTGGTATAGGCATTGGTGGTGTCTTGATGCAAGAAGGTAGACCTATAGCTTATTTCAATGAGAAGCTTTCTGGTGCTAGATTAAATTATCCTGTTTATGATAAAGAATTGTATGCGCTTGTTAGAGTTCTTGAGGTTTGGCAACATTATTTGTGGCCAAAAGAATTTATCATACATTCTGATCATGAAGCTTTGAAATATCTGAAAGATCAATCTAATTTGCATAGACGCCTAGCTAAGTGGGTTGAGTTCATTGAGTCTTTCCCCTACATCATCAAATATAAGAAAGGGAAAGATAATGTTGTTGCTGATGCTTTCTCTAGGAAGAACATGTTATTGACACATCTTGATGTTAAAATTCCTGGATTAGAGAGTTTGTGTGATTTATATGCAACTGATCATGATTTTTCTGAACCATATCTTTTGTGTTTGCTACGAAATGCATGGGACAAGTTCCACCTCCATGATTGATTTTTGTTTCGAGCTAAGAAACTTTGTGTTCCAGAATCGTCTGTGTGTTTGCTATTGTTGCAGGAATCACATGCAGGAGGATTAATGGGTCACTTTGGGCGTGAGAAGACACTACTCATGCTTGCTGATAATTTTTATTGGCCCAGGATGAGGCATGATGTGGACAGGTTTGTTCGACGCTGCATTGTATGCAACACATCCAAGTCCAAGCTGAAGCCTCACGGTTTGTATACTCCACTATCAGCTCCTACCACACCTTGGGAAGATATTAGTATGGACTTTGTGTTAGGATTGCCACGCACTAAATATGGTCATGATAGTATATTTGTGGTACTGGATAGATTTTCTAAGATGGCACATTTTATTGCATGCCATAAGAGCGACGATGCGTCGCATGTTGCTAACCTGTTTTTCAGGGAGATTGTACGCTTGCATGGAGTGCCCAAGACAATTGTTTCTGACAGGGATGTGAAGTTTGTGAGGTACTTCTGGAAGACACTTTGGGGAAAGTTGGGGACAAAGTTGATGTTCAGCACTACATGTCATCCCCAAACTGATGGTCAAATGGAGGTGGTGAATAGAACATTATCACAATTGATGCGAGCTATGATCAAGAAGAATCTGCGCGAATGGGAGGAGTGTTTGCCACATGTGGAGTTTGCTTATAACAGGGCAGTACACACTACTAGTCAGCTTTGTCCTTTTGAAGTGGTATATGGTTTCAAGCTTATTACACCTCTTGATTTGCTGCCTCTTCCATTGCAGGAACGAGTTAATATGGAGGCATCCAAACGAGCAGATTATGTGAAAAAGATCCATGAGAAGACCCGAGAGGCTATTGACAAGAAAGGCAAGAATGTTGCTGCTGCAAGGAACCAGTCACGGAAGCAAGTTCTCTTTCAGCCTGGAGATATGGTTTGGGTGCATTTGCGCAAGGATAGATTTCCAGGGATGAGGGATTCCAAGTTGAAGCCACGTGGTGCTGGTCCTTACAAGGTGTTAGCCAAGATCAATGACAATGCCTACTCGATTGATATCCCCATTGCCGAGTTTGGTGGTGCTAGCAACAGTTTCAACGTTGCTGATTTATCACCATACATGGGAGATGACCTTGGAGCGTCGAGGTCGGCGCCTTTTGAAGGGGGGGGAGATGATGAGGACATCCCTACTACCAACACATCTCCAGTTCGTCATGAAGAACAATTTGATTCAACAAAGAAGAAGGATGATGAAATCAAAGTTGGACCTATTACAAGAGCACGTGCAAAGTTGATAGAACAACAGGTGAACTCGCTCTTAATAGATTCTGATATGTTATGTAATGAGAACTTTATACTGCCTAAATCTTTGTATGGTTGCATAATCAGGTATCATGACGAAGAAGAGGATCCAGAAGGAGGAGAAGATGAAGGAAGCTCCAACTTTCGGACGTCCGACACTTTTCGGACGTCCGACATCGGAGGCCAGGAGCTACGACGCCTCGATGACCTCGAGTTACAGAAGGGTTACGGACATCCGACGGGATTCATATGGCCGACACGACGGACGTCCGACATGGAACGAACGTACGACGTGAAGATCTTAGCGACGGCCTCCAAGTATAGAACCGATGGCAAAACAGCCGGAAGTCTGACATGATTTGGACGTCTGACACATCGGACGTCCGAAACTGCCTGCGCGCATATCTGAAGGGCTGCGACCTTGTATCCGAGTTTGACCCCCCTAGCTTATAAATATCGGACCCCCTGCGAGTTTTTGGGTTAGACCACGTTTAGATAAACCCTAGTTCTTGAGAATAGCTACAAGCTTTCATCTTGAATCCTAAACTTCAATTCGTATCGATATGAAGTTCTGCTGCTGCAAGTTTTGTGTGATATGTTGTTCCACTGGGAATTAGTAGATTGCAAATTACCGTCTCGTGGTCGATGGCTACGTTGTGCAAGTGTGTGAAGTTGTGAATATCCAAAGGGTAGAGAGCTGTCGCATTGGCAACAGGGATCTAGCGAGGAGAGTTCATCGGCTATATACAAGTTATCTATCATCGCCCTCATATTCACCGTTCGCTTATTGAGAAGATCGGGCCACCCCTTATCAAGATCCCGGACCATGAAGATAAAGAAGATGTCTCTGAAGCTGACTCGTACCAAGAAGAGGACAGGGATACAGACACCAGATCGATTCGATCCGTCAAAGAAGACAAACTCAGATCAAGCACAAAACGGTATAATCCGGATTTACCCCACTACGACTCATCTCAGAGGTCGACCGTTTACATGGTTGACGCCCAAGGACAACAAAAGTCTCCAAGACACAAGAGTCCAACATATGGTTGTTACAGAGCCGATCAGAGTCCATCAGGGATGAAAGACGACTTGGAGGCACGGGCTGCGATCCAATGGCAACCATCAAATCAAAACAAAGCTGACTTTGATGAAAATTTAAAAGAACATCACAAAAAGGCGACTCTACTAGAAAAAGAGATAGCTTGGGAACACATGAGATTTGTGCAGGCACAAAGCCGACTCTCTCACGGGACATACTATGAATGAGACCCCGACATAGATCGCCGGCCTACACCCATAACAAACGCGCTTAGGCGAGTAAAGGAAGTAGCTGAAGATCTTGGTGGGCTCGTAGAGGCAATCATCACATATGCCGAATCCGATGAAAGCCGGTACCAACAAGGACAAAGCATAAACCAGACGCAAAACAGGAAATGCAAGCAACCCTCACCAGGGGAGTCACCAGACCTGGGGACAAGATACCGAGAATATGAGAGAGTCATGCAAGACCCATGCCCAAAGCACTCCAAACCAGTTCGTCCTGCTAAACACACATGGAGTCAATGCTACTTTATGCAATATCACAGACGCGTAGTTGAAGAAAAAGCAAGTGGACGAGAAGATAACCTCACCACACCTTGCAAGCACAGGAAGTGCCAAGCACATGGACTGAACCGGTCACTACGAAGGCTCCATCACTTCAATCAGCACTGGAAAAAGAATTAACCAGTTGCCGGCTCTCGCCACATAATAAAAAGTAGACTTTCGTCACAATCGGCTCCCGCCACATAATAAAAAGTCGACTTTGGTCGCAACCGGCTCTCGCCACTTAACAAAAAGCCGACTTCTGTCGCTACCGGCTCTCGCCACTTAATAAAAATCGACTTTCGTCGTAACTGTTTCTCCGTCATCTCTTCGAAAGCTGATTTTTGTCACATTGTGCTTTCGCCTAAAAGATAAATCTTTAAGCCACAGTAAGATTCCGCACAATCGTAAGCTGGCTCCGGCTGCTCTTTTTAGGCATTGAATTCATCATTTTTTTCTCATAACTTGCATTTATAAAAATTCTCAGAAACCTGGGGGCTTGATCATCCTCCAATTGGTAATCTGAGCACTTATGTGTTTCATTCAGAGAAAGTTCAACAGAGCTTGATGACAACTCATCAACCTCCAACTGAGAAATCTCGGCACATATGTGAGTAGTTCATGTACAAAGGTCAAATTCAGAGAAATCATGGGGGATCGACTATACCCATCGAGTCTTCACCCAGGAAACCTCGGCTTTTACATGTGGCACTCCACACCTCCCAACTGCCTGTATCTTCGATGCTCATGCGATCTAGACGCATGAAATCCAGCTAGAAAATTCACAAGAGGAATTTTTTGACGCAAACGGAGAAACACTGATCAATGTGAGACGGCATACAGAGAAGTCTCGACTCAAGGATAACCCAAAACTCTTCTCAAACGAGAGAAGATGAGGACCAGATGAATCCAGAGCCGACTTCTTCAAGCACTTCATGAATTACCCTTTTTTGCATACATAATCATAAGGATATTTTCTCTTTGCATATATACAAAATCCTTGCAAGATACAGAGTTAAAACCTATGTGACTCGCTAATACGTCAGTACACACATGCCGACTCATAGGGACCACAACTAAACGCAAGTCCCTATGCGACTCAGTACTGTGTCAATACACACATGCCGACTCATAGGAACCACAACTCAACGAAGTCCCTATGCGACTCGGTACTGTGTTAATACACACATACCAACTCATGGGGACTACAAATCGAAAATTTTCTATATGTGATGCGGCAGCGTGTCAAGACACACACGCCGACTCATAGGGGCTAGAAGCTCGAAAATCGTCTTCTATGACCCGACAAGATACAAAAATATTCATACCGGCTCATGGGGACTATAAGTCGAAATTTTTAGCATGAACACATATTCATGTTAAATTTTTGGGAAAACGATCACCCTCCTATAACTTGGTATAAACATACCAATTCTTGGCAAGAAACATTCAAAAGATGGCTCATACGAGCCATACTGGGTAACAAAACCTCGGATCACAAAAAAAATCTCCTCAAAGGGAAAACCATATCATCATTGGCATACCACTGATTGCTTCTCGCCCCTCGTTGGTTACCCAAAGTGGAAGGTTGATATGTAGACAGCAGCAAATTTCCCTCGGTGAAGATACCAAGGTTTGTCTCCAGTAGGACTCCGACAACGACAGGAAGGTGACAACGGCACCAGAAATTAGGCGGTTGACGTGGACTTGCACACACAACAGATAACTTTTCTCCCAACGAGTTCAGAGAGGCTGTCAATCCCTCCGGCCTTGTTGTTTACAAAGGATCAAACGCACGTGATAATAATGATAGCGATAGCAATAGAAAAGGAAATAAAGCAGAAAATAAATAGTGGGTGTAAACAGTGTTGGAACCAATGCTAACTATGCTATAAAGAAAGGTAAACAAATAGCCATGCGAGGTAAACAAATTATAGCTGGGTCCCATGATATTCACTAGTGATGTCTCTCTCCCAAAAGACGATAAAATAGCCATGCGAGGTAAACAAATTATAGCTGGGCAATTGACAGGATTATGTGCGCAAACCAATGCTAACTATGCTATAAAGAAAGGAAGAGGCTCAAAAGCATGGGCGGTACGTCAAGACAAGTAGACCGAAATCCATCTTCATCTACCTACTAATCATCCACCTTGAGATATCTATCTAGAACATCTCGCTGGTATTAAGTTGTGAATCCCACCCAAAGTGTAAACTCAAAGCAACAGACAATTGCATTAAAGAACTTTGAATAAAGTAAACAATCCTTGCACCCGCAAGTACAAGCACTGTTGTTTTCTCCCTTGTGGCAACAACGCATCCCCTAGACTCATGTTTCTGTCACTCAAGCTAGTCATCAGGGGGCATGAACCCACAATCATGCATAACACTCCCTCTTGGAGTCACTACCTACTACTTGGCCAAAGCAATAAACAACAACGGAGAACATGCAAGAATTAATCAAGAACATAAATATAAAAGAGGAGAATCAAATATATTACTCAAACACAATCTGAACATAGTCTCCTAATCAATCAGATCCCAACAAACTCAGCATAGCAACAGCAGAAAGATTACATATGTGCCTCGATCATGTAGGGCAGCTCACAAGGTCTAAACCATGAAGAACAAAGAGGGGAGGAGAACATCACATAGCTACTGATCATGGACCCATGGTCCAAGGTGGACTACTCACGGTTCATCCGGGAAGCATCCATGGTGGTGGATAACCTCCCGGAGGTGGTTCCTCCCTCCGGCAGGGTGCCGGGAAGAGGGCTCCTGGTGCTCCCGATCTTGGAAGCGCGGCGGCGGCGGAACAGAGGAGAGATCGCGAAAAAGGGTTCTGTCCTCGAGGGTTTCGGGACGAGAGGGATATATAGGCGAAGGGGGGCAGCCAGAGGTGGACCAGGGGCCCCAGGCGCCCCCCTGGCGCGGCCTAGGGGGTGGCCGCGCCAGGTGGCCGCCTGGGCCACCCCTGGCTCCCCTCTGGCCCCACTTGGGCTCTTCCCGAAGCTTCATGTACGCTGATTTTTCCTATATTTTTCCCGGAATTTTTCTGGCACTTTAAGTAATGGGAAAACCTGAAATACAAAAACAACAGAAAACAGGAACTGGCACTGGGGTGCACTGAGTTAATAGGTTAGTCCAAATATGATCAAAAGTGTATGGAAGTGCATTAATATCATAACAATATCACACAAAAGATGCATGGAGCAAGATGAAATTATAGATACATTTTGGACGTATGAACCACAAGCCATTTCAAATGCCACTCGGCATAAAAGTATTGACCACATGCTGGCCACAAGAGACAAGTATCTCAAAATATTACAAACTCGGCTTTTTTTCAAGCCATACCAAATTGACCTAAGAGTTTTTTAAAATCCACTCGGACGACTACGCCTTGTCATCGGCTTGACCTTGAGAAGAAGACCCGGCCACACCTGCAGGTGATAGAAGTTTATTACAAACCTCTACCAGATCTATATCACAGAAGCCAGCCATCGTCAGTTCATCATCTTCCACACCTGGAGCCGGCTCGGTGCCCGCCGGCTTTGATGAGTCGCCCGAAGGAGGAAGAAGAATGAACTTGTCAGGAATTGGGAAGGTGACCTTGCACCTCTTGCCTTGACTATCATAACCAATCTCCAAACGAGAAAGATTGATGATATCAGCTATCTCAGAAGCAGCCGGGCGAATCTCTTTCTGCAGCTTCAAAAAATCTTCCTTAGCAAAGGGAGTCCCGTCAGCCTTGATTTCAGGAAAGCCGCCAGCTAAAATTTCCGGCTTTAGCCCAGGGTGATATGCCTTAGCAAGTGCCAAGACACGCATCGCCCCCAGCCGGCAAGCTGACTGCTTTCCTATTTCAGCCCATTCAGCGACGACTGAGAAAGGCTCCATGACATCATTGATCCTGTTCATACCTTCCGACAATGGTTGTATCAAACTTATAAGTTTGCAGACACCCTCAAACAATTGCTTGACGAGGGAGAAGCTGCCAGTTAACTGCTTGCCGACCGACTCCTTCACAATTTCATGCTCTTTGCCTGACGAAATAAACACAAGTCAGCAACAATAACAGCTGGATAATAAAAGAAGGAAGCGATTTAAACCGGCTTACCAAATACAGATGACACGAATCCGCACACACTATTTCGAAGTTTCATGAGCTTCGCCTCAGTAATTTTCTGCTTTTGCTCATCAGCGGCGATGTCATCCAAGGCCTTTGACAAGGAATTATTGGCCTCGGTCATACTACCCTTCATTGCCTCCAACTCGGTGTCTTTCTTCTTCAAAATTTCTTGAAGACGGCTATGCACCTCATCAGCTTCTTTTTGTCAGAACCCTCTGTTAGGTAATGTGCTAGGATCAAAGTCACCTTGCATTCATCAAAGAAAATCAAATGGAATTCAAATTCAAACTTAAATGGGAGAAGGAACACCCCCCAGATGAATTAATTCAAAAGGCCAGAAATAAATCTTCTCCAAAAATTCATGTTTGATTTTTGAAAAGTCTTATAAATGAGTGTGATCACATATCAAGTGATGTGGGACGCACCCCATGCTCATGGATTTTTCAAATATTCAAACAGGACCTTGGAATTAATCAAAAACCACTATTTGGTTTAAAATTCAAATGTTTTGAATTTTAAAAAGTGCCAAACTTTACAAGTGTGTGACGCCCCCAAAATCAATCCGTGTACAGCAATCATACACGCAGAGTACACGGCTGAGATTAGGGTGCCACGGTGAGAATATCACAGCACAACGCTAAACACAAAAGGATAAACCAATATGTTACAATAAAGGGGGGGTCACTCGGACCCGAATACATAAGTCATACAAACCATAATATCTGAGTACAGACATAGTTAGTCAAGTTTTGCCTTAAGAAGGCTAGCACAAATAACATCAGAGATACAGATCGAAAAGGCAAGGCCTCCTGCCTGGGAGCCTCCGAAACTACTCCTGGTCCTGGTCAGCGGGGGGTCTCGACGTAGTAGTATCCGCCTCCGGGGGACTCCTGCTCCTGGGCTCCAACGTCGACTGCAGCGGCCGATCAGGCAAAGCGAAAAAAGGGGAAATAAAGCAAAGGTGAGTATCTAGTATACCCGCGAGTCTTACGTCCGCTACTAAGCATTATGCATTGTATCAACGGAAAGAAGAGGCTGTATATAGTGGACTGCAAGATAGAAATCAGAATAAGGGTAAGAAGCTAGGCCTATCGAAGACTAGCATCTTCTGACGATGTCTTGCAGCATGAGGTAAGAATCGGCCAACAGTTTATATAAAGCAGTAAAGTAACAACGAGGCAGAAGTTGCTGCAACATTGTATAATATAAGTTGTAATGATTAACAATAATAATAATGCCTCCGAGTTCACCTCCTCGACATCCCCGCGAGGAAGAAAACCCGGAACCATACAGTTTAATAATAATAGTTTCTAGTGGTAAGATCCAGCTTCAGCATAAAGCGTCCTGTTACCGTGGACACGGCTATTCGAATAGATTAAACTCCCTGCAGGGGTGCACTACTGTTCAGCCTGCACGCTCGGATCTCCAGGGTGGCGTGAACCTTGTTAGGGAACGCCCCACCGAGGCTATCCGACACGACGCAGCCCATCCTAGGCTCAACAGAGAGGCCATCCGCCGGACTATATCCTATGCGCCAAGGGGTCTAGGTCCCTCACCCTTGCACGCTCCTGCACGGTGCGAGTCTGGCCGGTGAAGCATAAAAAAATCCAAACACACCTGCTGCAGCAAAAGACAAGACCACTTCCCGGCGATCAGGCCACAGTACTGCTGACGTCTGAAGAGCTTTCGGACAAACTATGACGCGGAGGGCCCACACCGTAATCCCACGTGTAGGTAGTGCGTACAGACCAACGGGCCTCTCAAGTCATCCGCCGAACCATTTAGCATTTTAATTAACCTGCGTGACAACCGTTATCGTTGCCTCGACTTAACCGACCCGCGGTCAACGACAGCAGTCAGGACCATCAGTACATCGGTGCCTACCCCGTCGTCCCACCAAGTCACTGCGGTTACCAACAAGGTGAACTGTCTCCTTACCTTGTCTCGCGTGTGCTCTTGGTAGAGCTCGCCTTTCGTGGTTTGGTAACTCTCGCGAGATACGAGCAGGGGCCAAGCACGCCAGTAACGTCGGTCGTACCCTCCCTGTCGTTCCCGACGATATACCTCTCGCGGGCACCGTTGGGTCGCCCGACTTCTTACCTTAAGGACAACCGCTGTTCAGGACCCTATGGCGGCAAGACAAAGCCAGCCTCGAGTGGAGTACAAGGATTACTCCTTGATAGCTCACACTTGAGGTGACTAGGCATAACCCAGATAGGGGCCTTTGGCGGTGTCTGCATTGTACCGTACCTGTGCAGTTGTATATATTGTATCCGTGTTCACCCCCTGAGTGATCACGGCCCGCTATCAATTCCTAGCTAACAATGCGCAGGGCTCACTGCTGAATAATGCATAAGTAATAATGGGCAGCATAGGATAAAGGAAAGGTACATCTAGGGGCGACAAAATCAGGCTATGCAATTGAATAGGAGTATAACGTAGCAGCAGCAGTAACAATGCCTAGTGCAAGAAAGTACGGAAAGATAGGCGATATCTGGGGAAGAGAATGGCTCTGCTTGCCTGCAAGCTCGACGGTAGGGGTAGGGTCGTCGACGAAGTAGTCGTACCCGGCAGCGGTGTAGTCGGCGGTAGCAGCGGGGTCTACCGGAGATTAAGGGGGGGAGGAAACAGTAAATACACAGCAATAATATACAAACATATGCATGACATGACAGATGAAATGTTAACGGTGTTCTAACGCAGTATGAGGTATCAGGCTCGGAGCGGGAATTCATCCGGGGATGAACTACCGACTCCGGGTGATTATCGGACAGGGGTCCGGAGGGGGAAGGATCAAGCCGGAGGTGTCGTGGGTACCGGACAAACATAAGGGGGGTGTATCCGTGTTAGTTGAACCATTCCGTACAACTTTCGTGTTCGGAATAAATTCATCCGGGTACTTTTTATCGGTACCGGAAATTATCGACAGACAGCCCGGAGGGGGGGGGGAAATGTCGATGATCGGTGTGTTAGGGGGGTGTGGCAGACATACGGATAGCGTAACCGTATTCGTTATATTTTTCTGATCAACTTTCATGTATAAAGTTTTTCGATCCGATATACGGATTATTTTATATGAATTTTCAAAGTTTAAATCACTTTTAAATCAATTTATAATCATTTTTGCATTTCTTTTATTTATTAAACAGAACATTATCCATAACACAGTTGACTGGTCAAGCTGACAGAGGGGACCCACTGGTCAGCCTCACATGTGATAAATCATTTTAGATTAATTAAAAAAAATGCCAGGGCCCACATGTCATACACTGATATTATTATAAATTCATTTCCTTTAACTACTTACAAGTGGGACCCATCTGTCATCCTAACAGGGACTAATTAACAGTTATATGGTTTAATTAAATGGGGTTTAAGGGGGGGTAGGCCCACTGTCAGTGTCTGGTTAGCCAACTAACAGGGGATTAGCGAGGCGGGGCCCCCGGGTCAGTGGCACCCAGGCCACTGCCAGCCCGTCGTGACCACGCCGGCGGCGAGGGGGTTCACCGGCGGCGACCTAGCGCCCGAGCCCGGCGACCAAAAGAAGCGTGGGAGGGCTCGTTCGAACGAGTCGAACGAGCCGCACCCATTCACGTAGCTAGCGCGGGCGGAGGAGGCGTGGCACGACGGCGGCGACACGGTCTGCGGCGGCCGGTGCAGGGGGCTCACGGGCACGACGCCCCGGGCGGCTAAACGAGGGGGGAAGAGGGGCGTTCGACTCAGTAGCTCACAGAGGTCGTGTAGAGGAGCAAAGCGGGCTCGGGGAAGGCTTGGGGAGGTCGAATCGTGCGTCGGCGCCGTGGTGACCGGAGCGGAAGAAGATGACCGTGGCGTCGGCTTGGAGGCGCCCCTGCCCGAATTGGAAGGGGGTTCAACTGCGCGGAGCACGGCGAAGCTTCCGGGCTTGGTGGCGCGGGCTGAGGCGGCCGGTGGCCACGCCGGCGTCAACCGCGTGCCCACGGGCGGGCTCGGGCGGGGCGGGCGAGAAGAACAGGGGGCGAGGAGATGGGGAGGGCGGGTTCTAGGGTTAGGGTTGGGTCACGGGGCCTCCTTATCGTCGACGGCAACCAGGGGATGGGCGCCACGACGGCAGCCGGCCGGTGTGCAGCCAGGGGATGGCCTCCACGCCATGGCCATCCCACTGTAGCGGGAGGTAGGGGATAGATGGGGGTTGGGCCACTCAGGCCGGTTTCGGCGTGGGCTGGGGTTAGCTGGGCCGGGGTGGCCCAGTAGGAGGGGGGTTGGGTAGGCTAGGTTCCTTTTTCTTTTATTTTTGTTATATTCTTTTCTGTTTATTTCTTTTGTAATAATTTTATTCATCTAGGCATTTTGTAAAATATGGGATGTATCCCACATTTATTGTCACACTATATATTACTGCCACAAAAAGATTGGGCAATAATAAAAGTCATTTAATATTTGATTTAAATATTAAATGATTTAAATAGGGATTTTGGCCACTGTTTTGAATTGTTAAGAATTTTCCATAGCACTATAAATACCCAAACCCATATGGTTTTGGTCCAGTGATTATTTGAGAATTTATAAAAGTGGTTCCAAGATTTTTGGAAAATATTTATTGTCACCATAATTTTTAATATTCATCAAAGGGATTTTAGGGTTTGTTTGCATTTTAATTCAAATAGCTTGTACTTGTTTTGATCCCAAATGATCAAGGTCCATGATTCACTTTGCTTGCCACCATATCAAAGGGGAATTTGAATTTGAACTGAACCATTTGATTAAAGCAAAAATTTTGAACAGTACAGATGAACAGTAACAGTGATTACTGTTCACTGACAGTGAGGGTGTTACAAAGTGGCTAGCCTAATATATTATGAGGCCATGTAAAAAGTTTTAGCATTTAATAAAATGCCTAGCTATTTATTTAGCACAGCAAAACAAATTACAGAAAAGAAAAAAAGAAAGGAAAGATTAAACAGAAAAGAAAATAGAGAAAACCTTACGTGACGCCTAGGCGAAGCCAGCCCATCTGGCCCAGCCGGCCCAAGGGGGCACAAGGGTCTTCTTCCCGACCCGCGCCTCCAAGCTGCTCGGTGGAATGCCACCGAGCTAGCCGAGCACGGCGACGTCCCTGCGGTCGCCACCTGCCCCTCCCGAGCATCCTAGTCGCGCCTGGAGTCGCACCCGAGCGCCACGCATCCATTCCCCCCCTCCAGAGCCTCTCCCTCTCTCTCTCTCTCGCCGAGTTCGACGACGACCCGAGCGCCGCCGTCACCATGGATTGAAGCCCGCATGGCCACCGTCGTCCCCGAGCCGCGCCGTTGTGTCCATCGTCTTCGTCACCGTCGACTACGTCTCCGTGCAGAAGGAATCGAGCGCGGAGCCTCTGGAGCCAAGGAATCGAGTCATCTTCTTCAACTACGGCCGCCGCGCGCCATCGCCGGATTCTCCATCACCAGAACCTCCCCGAGCAAGCCGTCAGCGCCGTTGCACTCAGGAGGTGGAACCGGAACTGGAGGCATCCCCCTTCGTTGAAGATCCCGAGACTGAACCTCGTCAGCAAGGCAAGCAAACCCCCATTGATCATATCGATAAAATCCCACTTCCCTCTCATGTCTCGCTTATGCATTGTTTAGGATGATTACCATTCTACGTTTATACCGCATAGATGAACCCATTCCTTTGCATGACCTATCATTTGTCACAGTAGTAAGCAAACCACAATCCTAGCAAATGTAGGAGTTGATTGATATCATGTGACCCCTGCAACTGTTGCTGCTTTTGCATGCTAAGAGTGATACAATGTTAATACTGTTATGTGAGTCGGGATGGTAGTGATCATGATGATGATGGTGGAAATGTGTTGGTGAATCTACCCTAATACAAGGTGAACGATGAGAGGTTGTGTAGGAGTACACAGTGGGTTGTCTCGTTGAACACCGCCTTAAGCCCGAGTTCTTGTGTGGTGATCCAAGCTGAAGAGTACTACCACGTGTTGGGAAAACGGATCCCCGCTCAACCTACTAACTCACCCCTTCTCAGTTCAATTAGTCGCAGTAGTTCGGAGTTCTGGTAGGTCTGTGGCCTGGATGCAAGGTGAGAGAACGGCTCAACCGAGACCGGCTTATGCACCACGCACACATCTTCTGGGACCACTTCGGTAATGTCAGAACCCCAACTAGGGTAAGTGCTAGGGCTTGTTTGACCCTTTTGCATCATGAAAAATTTCAAAAGGAAAATCAAAAATGGGGAAAAGGAAAGCCCTGAGAATTTAAATAAATGGCCAGATAAAAATCTTTTTCCAAAAATCATTTGAATGCTTGGAAAATTCCTAGAAATGTTGCTGATCATTTTAAAAGTGGTTTGGGATCAATCCCATGCACATGGAATTTTCTAATATTGAAACAGTGGCTTTGGAAATTAAAATAACCCTATTTGAATTGAAATTCAAAATATATTGAATTTCAAAAATGCTCAAATTCTATATGTGGCTAGCTACTGGTCACCTAGTATTTATAAAAGTATTTGGGCATTTTACAAAATTGCTCTGCTATTTTTATTTGGGGCAAAACAAATAAACAGAAAAACAAAAACAGAAGAAATAAAAAGGGGAACACCCTGGCCATTCGGCCCAACTCTTCCCCCCGAGCCCACCAGCCTGGCCCAGCCCGCAGCCTCCTCTGTAGTCTTCCCCACCGACGGCAAGCAGCTCGGTGGCGAGCGCCGTGGACGCCACCGAGGCCCCTGGAGCCTCCTATTCTTCCCCCAAGACGCCACGCAGTCGCCCAGAAGCTGCCCGCACCTTCCCCTCTCTCTCTAGCTCATCTCCTTCCCTCTCTCGCCGGATTCCGCGATTAGCCGAGAGCCCGGCGGAGCACCACCGTGGAGGACCGTGGCCACCCTCCTCCTCAGCCGCTGCCACCTTGTCCAGGATGAAGCCCGGCATCGACTTCGTCTAGCCACGCCCTCAATCGAAGCCCGGGGGCCACGAGCTCGACTCCAGCTTCAGGAACTCGCCGCCGGCCGCCGGGGGCGCCATCTTCGAATTCGTCGCCTGTGCTGCTCCATTGGCTTCCCCGAGCTCTTCCTCGTGATCAGGGTGAGCTGGAGCTTCGTTCCCCTCCCTCCTCTTTTTTTTCTGTGGCCGGGTTCAAGTTCACGGCGAGGACAGTAGCCGGCCGCCGCACCTCGTCGTCGCCGGCGTCGTTTCAGCCCTCCCCGAGACCCCCTGGTGGCACAGCGTGATGCGGACGAGCACGGGGCTTCTTCTCGTGCAAGCGGCGCCCGATTTGGTGGCCATTTTCGTCACCCAGTACCGCGCCGCCGTGCTCGACGTCGCCGGCGTTGAGCCGCCGGCGAGTTGGATTAGGTTAACCCTAATCACCCAGCTAAACCCCCCCTAGGTCAATGACAAGTGGGCCCCAGGCCACCCCTAACCCACTGTTAGTTAAACTAACAGAGGGGATTAACCCCCTGAGGCTGACAGCAGGGACCCACTGGTCAGCCCCCCCCCTTGACGTCATCCCCACGCAATGCTGACGCAGTAAAGAAATTCCAAAATTAGAATTGAATTAAAATAATTCAGAAAAATCCAGAAAATGAATTAAACTTGGGAAATTCATAACTAATTCATATGAACTCCAAATATAACAAATAATATGTCTAAAAATATCAGAAAAATCCAAGGATTATGAATATGGGCTCTGTTTTCATTTTTGACCATTTTAAAATGGGTGAACAGTGCAAAACACCCATATGGCCTTATTTCAAATTCAAATTTGAAGCACATTTGCAAATGACTTTGCATATGACTTCTTTTAAATGGAATTGTAACCACATTGTTACCAAGAACATCACCATTTCAATATTGATCATGTGTTTGAGCATTGCAAATAAATTTATACCTTATTTGATTGTTTGCTCGATAGACGTGCAACCGGAACCGGAGGCCACCCCCTTCGTTGAAGACCCCGATATCGAACCTCGTCAGCAAGGCAAGCAAACCCCATTGATCATGTCTATAAAATCCTACTTCCCTCTCAGTCTCGCTTATGCATGTTTAGGAGATCATCGAGACACGTTCTTTCGCATAGTTGAACCCATTCCGATGCATGACCTATCATTTTGCCACCGTATTAAGCAAACCACAATCCTAGCAGATTTAGGAGTTGATTGATGAGCATGTGGCCCCTGCAACTGTTACTTCTTATTGCTGCTTAGTGGTACAATGAGGATGTTTTGATTGTGAGTCGGGATGGAAGGAACACAGTGGTGTTGATGAAAGTGAAACGTGTTGGTGAATCCACCCTAATACAAGGTGAACGATGAGAGGCTGTGTAGGAGTACACAGTGGGTTGTCTCGTTGAACACTGCCTTAGGCATCGAGTTCTTGTATGGTAACCCAAGACAAAGAGTACAACCACACATTGGGCTCACTGACCCCTCTCGGCCTAGTACCTTGATCCGTTTCGACGTCCAGGAGTCACATTAGTTCGGGCTTTCCATTTGGCATATGCATAGAAAAAGAATGAAGGAATGGTTGCATCATCCTAGATATGTGAGTGCACCTGTGAGGCAGGAAAACCATCTGCTAAAGGTGGCGTCTCGGTCACCTACATTGTCTGAGTCCGTTTCGTTGATCCGGCCGGGCTCTCGAGCGGTAGCAACTCAGGTAGTCGACTCCTGGAATAGACCGGTTGTGAGCGAAGTGTCGTGGTGAACATCCTCACTGTCACCTCTTGAACGGTGGCGAGACCTGGCGGTAACCGATGGTCATGTGTGTGTAGTTTACACCCTTGCAAGGTTAACAAAACTATTCGAATAGCCGCGTCCGCGGTTAAGGACTACTTGGAACCTGTACCTGATTATTAGACAACTTGAATGGATACTTATAAAATCCGCAAGATAAGCGTGAGTGCTATGGTGTGCTTCTTCGTGGGGAAGTCGAGGAAGTAACCATAGTGGAGTATTGGTTGGAGATGTAGTGGACTCGTGTACGCTTCTTACCTCAAGTCTGGTACTCGTAGTTCAGGATTTAGCCAAGTCAAAGCTGGCACTTCTGCATGTTGAACCCCACCTCCCTTTACTTTGATACTTGAGCATGAGTAGTTTAGATCTGACGTAAGTCTTGCTGAGTACGACTTTGTACTCACGTTTGCTTATTCTATGTTTTAGATAAGAAACCGGACCCCGATGGAGTCACCTTCGTGAAGCTCGACGTTGACTAAGTTAGCATAGTCCCAGACAGCAGTCTGGTCCCTCGTGGAAGGGCATGTTTGTTTACAAGGCTTCTCTAAGCCATTTGTTAAACTTGTCTGTACTCAGACCTAATTTGCTTCCGTTGTATGATGTAATGTTGATCACAGACATGTGATCTTTGTATGCTCTATGTGTATATCAATAAAGAGTATTTTGTAGAGTTATGTGATGATACCTGCTGTTCATACTAGGCATGTGTGCTGTGTGTATGTTTATAACATGCATGTCTTAGTATGGGTTTTCGAGACCTTAGTTGTGATCTGGCTGGCGGTCCTTTATACACCAAGTGGCCCTTAGATGTGCGCAGCTTGGGGCATCGCGATGCGATTGCTCTTGACTCTGTCACGTGCACACTTTGTTGTATGATCGAGCCCGCCCTAGACCCCGACTAAGTGATCGGGCTGGAGTAAGTCTATGTAAGAGTTAGGATCCAATCGATAACATGGTTGAGGCGACTTGTCTATGAGTATGGGATTCACCACCCATAAGCATTTAGACTTGTGAGCGGACGATGAGGACCCATCTCAGTTGATCATCCGGCCTGAATGGGATGCCCCTCACGTTCGATGCTTACCGAGAACGTTCTGTGCTTGGCCTTGTCTGCTTAGACAAGTGGGTACGGTTCTCGGCTCTCCATGTGATTGTATCGTGACTGGAATTACATACGCTAACCCCGGGTCCCGACAGGTAAACCGGCCAGGTTACGAATGTGGAAACCCTCCCAGATAGGCGTCTTCATTGAACCTGAGTTGGTTGTGAGGTAAAAGATGTGGAGATTATCCTCGCCGACACCCGCTTGAAGGGTGACGAGATCCCGGCGGTAACTGATGGTTTCATGTGTGTAGTAGTACACCCCTGCATGTTTAATAAACTATTCGAATAGCCGCGTCCGCGGTAAGGGACTACTTGGAAAGCTGTGCCTGATTATTAGACAACTTGAACTGGATACTTATAAAACTTGCCAAGATAAGTGTGAGAGCTATGGCGTGCTTTCTCGTGGGGAAGTCGAGGAAGGCACCATAGTGGTGTAATTGGTTGGAGACTGTAGTTGACTCGTGTACACTTCTTACCTCAAGTATGGTACTCGTAGTTCAGGTGTCGGGATCCGGGGTTAGCGTATGCAAGTCCAGTTAAGGCATAGTCATATGGAGAGCCGAGAACCGTACCCACTTGTATAAGCAGACAAGGCCAAGCATAGAACATTCTCGGAAAGCATCGTACGTGAGGGGCATCCCATCCAGGCCGGATGATCAACTGAGATGGGTCCTCATCGTCCGCACACAAGTCTAATGATATGGGTGGTGAACTCCCATATTCAAAGACAAGTCGCCTCAACCATACTATCGACTATCTCATAACTCTTACATAGACTTACTCCAGCCCGATCACTTAGTCGGGGTCTAGGGCGGGCTCGATCATACCACAAAGTGTGCACGAGACAGAGTCTCGAATAATCGCATCGCGATGCCCCAAGCTGCGCACATCTAAGGGCCACTTGGTGTATGAAAGACCGCCAGCCAGAACACAACTAAGGTCTCGAAAACCCATACAAAGACATGCATGTTATAAACATACACGCAGCACACATGCCTTGTATGAACAGCAGGTACCATTGCAATTCTCTACAAAGTGTACAATTTTATTGATAACTCTTATAGAGTGCACACAGAGATCACATACATGTGATCCAACATTACATTACAAGCGGAAGCAAATTATGTCTGAGTACAGACAAGTTTAAAAACTGGCTTAAGAAGCCTTATTTAAACACAAAGCCCTCCACGAGGGAACCAGCCGTCTGACTGGGACTAGACTAGTTGGTCTTCAGTCGTCCAGCTCGATGAAGAAGCCACCTTCGGGGTCAGTGGCATCATCTAAAACATAGATTAAGAAAACATGAGTACAAAGTCGTACTCAGCAAGACTTACATAGGAGCTATACTACTCATGCATATGTGTCAAGGTAAAGGGAGGTGGGGTTCACTTGCAGAAGTGCCAGCTTTGACTTGGCTAGTCCTGAACTACGAGTACCAGACTTTGAGGTAAGAAGCGTACACGAGTCCACTACTTTCTCCAACCAATACACCACTATGGTGCCTTCCTCGACTTCCCCATGAGGAAGCACGCCATAGCACTCACACTTATCTTGGTGTGTTTTATAAGTATCCGGTTCAAGTTATCTAGTAATCAAGCTAAGCTTTCCAAGCAGTCCATAACCGCGGATGCGGCTATTCGAATAGTTTTGTTAACCTTGCAAGGGTGTACCGCTACACACAGATGATCATCATTTACCGCCTTTGATCTCCACACCATTCAAGGTGTGCCAGCGAGGATGCTCACCACAACTGTTACCTCATAGCCGATCTAGTCCGAGAAAGCCGCCTACTTGGGTTGGTTACCACAATCGTGAACCCGGCCGGTTTACCGAAGTGGACCCAAGTGATGTGTGCGTGGTGCATAAGCCGGTCTCGGATGAGCCGTTCTCTCACTTAGCATCCAGGCCACAGACCTACCAGAACTCCGAACTATTGCGACATCTGGACATCGAAAGGGATGAGTTAGTAAGTTGAGAGGGGTCAGTGAGCCCAATGTGTGGTTGTACTCTTCATCTTGGATCACCACACAAGAACTCGTACTAGGGCGGTGTTCAACGAGACAACCCACTGTGTACTCCTACACAGCCTCTCATCGTTCACCTTGTATTAGGGTCGATTCACCAACACTTTTCTACCAGCATCAACATGATCATTTCCATCCCGACTCACATCAAAATAACAACATGGTATCATACTAAGCATGCAATAAGCAGTAACATTGCAGGGGCCACATGATATCAAACAACTCCTACATTTGCTAGGATTGTGGTTTGCTTACTACTGTGAAAAAATGATAGGTCATGCAAAGGAATGGGTTCGTCTATGCGGTAGAAACGAAGCATGGTGATCATCCTAAACAATGCATAAGCGAGACATGAGAGGGAAGTGGGATTTTTTCGACATGATCAATGGGGGTTTGCTTGCCTTGCTGACGAGGTTCGGGTTCGGGGTCTTCAACGTAGGGGGTGACCTCGGCTTCCGGCTCCACGTCTATCAGCAACATGACAATCATAGGATCAACAGAATGTACAATGCACAATCACATGAATAATATTGAAAGGGTGATGTTCATGGTACTGATGTGTTGATCATTCCATTTAAATGGAGTATATTGCAATTGAATTGCAAATTCAAACTCCACATTTGAATTCAACATTTACCCAGTTACATGTGACATTGTTTGATCATTTTGAATTATCTTCAAAGGTGTATGATATGCCTCTGATGTGTGATTGAAATGTAGCATGTTGCCATGGTTCAAGTTGCAAAAATATTTGATTTGAATTTGATTTAATTCCATTTAAATCAAATAGCAAATGCTACTGATCACATTTTAAATTCAACTCAAACAGAGTTGAAAGTTGCATATTTGGAAAGATAATTTTCTCCTGATCATTTTTCATATATTATTTGTCCAATTTGGAGTTAATATGAATTTTCTATGAATTTCCAAAGTTTGGGGTATTTTCTGGATTTGCTGGAATTCTTTTAATTCATTTTGATTTTCTGGAAATTCATAAAATGATTTATTGCGCAAGTGCTGACGTCAGGGGGGGGGCTGACAAGGGGGTCCCACCTGTCAGTGGCTGGGTGAGTTAATCCGTGGGTTAAATTAATCCAGTGGCTTAATTAAGCCACTGGGCCCACTGGTCAGTGACCCAGGGGGTCATTAGCCGAGTAATTAACAGGGGGGGGTCTGGCTAACTCGCCGGCGGCTAAACGCCGGCGGCTAAACGCCGGCGACTGGAGTCGCGGCGGCGCTGCACGGGATCACGATTCCGGCCATCATTTGGAGCGCGAAGACCACCAGATTGAAGCCCTCTCCCGTGCGCGTCGAACGGAACCGATTCCAAGAGCTGGGGTGCACGGTACGCTCGCCGGCGTCAACTTCTGCGGCGACCTAGCTACGGCCATGATCGCGATTTGGCTCCAGGGCACGACTTGAGGCAAGGCTAGGATGGTTCGACGAGGAAGAGTACGGGGAACATGTTGGACCACATGGCAGGCTCGATTACTTAACGGGTGGACCTCGCCATTGATCCCGGCGGCGAGGAGCTTCGGCTACCATGGCGGATCCGGCTGGAGTGAGTAATCCAGGGGGAGAAGAGAGGGGTTTCGAACCCGAGCTCACCAGGAACTCAGTCGAGGTGGTGGCGTGGGCTGGGGTGGCTCAACGGCGACGTAATCGACGAAGTCCTTCACGGCGGCCGGCGGGAACTCGAGGAAGAATCCGGCGTCTACGTGGGCTCCGGGCTCGATTCCTTCTGCAAGTCGGTGAAGACGACGACGACGAAGTGCTTGGACACAGTCTTGGGGCTTCTAGGCATCAATGGCCACGCGTGTGCTCGACGGCGCTCCGGCGTGTTCCTCGGGCGGCGATGAAACGGGCGAGAGAGGAAGGGGAGGTGTTCCTGGAGAGGGGGGAATGAAGCAGGGCGGCTCCAGGATGCGTCTGGACGAAGAGATAAGCTCGGGGGAGGCCTGGACGCTCGAAGGCGTCGCGGTGGCGTCCACGGCGTCGGCGCCGCACCACCGAGCTGCTTGGCAGCGCGGGGTAGAAGAAGACAAGGGGGGGCTTCGCGGGCTGGGCCGGCTGGAGAGGTGGGCCTCGCCCCTAGCGAGAGGTAAGTTTCCTGCTCCTTTTTCTGTTTAATCTTTCCTTTCTTTTCTGTAAATTTGTTTTGACTTTGGTAAAAATACCAAATCATTTTATTAAATGCTGAAAACTTTTACATGGCCTCATAATAATATAGACTAGCCACTCATAAACTTTCAACATTTTTAAAATTCAAATGATTTGAATTTTAAATCAAACAGGGGTATTTCTTTAATTCCAAGGCACTATTTGAATATTTGAAAAATCTATGAGCATGGGATGGGTTCCACATCACTTGATATGTGATCACACTCATTTATAAGACTTTTCAAAAATCTAACATGAATTTTTGGAGAAGATTTTTATCTGGCCTTTTGAATTAATTCATCTGGGGGGTGTTCCTTCTCCCATTTGGATTTTGAAGTTCATTTCCTTTGAAAAATTTGACATGATGCAAGGTTACTTGATCCTAGCACATTACCTAACAGAGGGTTCTAACAACTCGCCCCCACTCAATAGAATCTCGTCCCGAGATTCAGAAGTCTGCGGGAGGAAGGTGGGGTACTCGGCACTGAGACGGTCTTCTCTTTCCCACATAGCTTCTCTTTCAGAGTGGTGTGACCATTGCACTTTCAGAAACCTAATCTTCTGACGACGAGTGACACGCTCTGCGGAATAAAGAATACGAACGGGGTATTCTCGATAAGAAAGGTCATCTTGGAGATCAAGCGTTTCATGGTCGACTTCGCGGATGGGGTCTTTGAAGCAACGCCTGAGTAGGGACACATGGAATACATCATGTACTCAGGAGAGGTGCGGAGGTAGTTCAAGTTGGTAGGCAACTTCTCCACGTTTAGCAATAATGCGGAAAGGTCCGATGTAACGTGGGGCCAACTTGCCTTTGATACCGAAACGTTGGGTTCCCTTCAAAGGAGTAACCCGAAGGTAAGCCTTCTCATCCAGATTGTAACTCTCTTGCCTATGATGACGATCATAGTAGCTTTTCTGACGAGACTGGGCTGCTTTCAATTGATCACGAACAATGCGAACTTGCTCTTCTGCTTCCTTGATCATATCCGGTCCAAAGAATTGTCTTTCACCGGTTTCTGACCAGTTTAAAGGTGTTCGACATCGTCGTCCATATAGGAGTTCAAAAGGAGCCATGTTCAGACTAGATTGAAAACTATTGTTATAAGCAAATTCGGAAAATGGAAGAGACTTCTCCCAATTCTTTCCGAATGAGATAACGCAAGCTCTGAGCATGTCTTCAAGAATTTGGTTAACCCTTTCGACTTGACCGCTAGACTTAGGATGGAAAGTTGTACTAAAGGAGAGATGAGTTCCCATAGCATTCTGAAAGCTTCCCCAAAATCTAGAGGTAAAAAGGCTACCACGATCAGAATTGATTTCCAAAGGAACACCATGAAGGGATACAATTCTAGAGTTGTACAAGTCCGCTAACTGGCTAGCAGTTATAGACTCGCGAACCGGAAGGAAGTGAGCAACTTTGGAAAGCCTATCTATGACAACGAAGATGGCATTGTTTCCTTTCTGGGTTCTTGGAAAGCCGGTGATGAAGTCCATACCGACTTTGTCCCATTTCCACTCGGGAATAGGCAATGGTTGAAGTGTACCAGCAGGTCTTTGATGTTCTGCCTTAATGCGACGACAAACATCACATTCGGCAACAAATTGAGCAATGTCTCTCTTCATCCTAGTCCACCAAAATCTCTGGCGTAGATCTCGGTACATTTTTGTGCTACCGGGATGAATTGAGAGGGGTGTGTCATGGGCTTCTTTGAGGATGAGTTGCCTTAGTTCCTTATTCTTAGGTACTACCAAACGATTTCCAAAGAAAACCGTTCCCTTGCTATCTGTGGAGAAACATTTAGCAACTCCGCTAGCAATGTTCTCCTTGATCCGGCGAACACCTCGTGCACGCCTTTGGGCAACTATAATTTGATCCTCAAGAGTTGGTTTCGCCACCAAGGTAGAAAAATAGCCATGAGGAACAATCTCAAGATTGAGCTTGCGAAAGTCCTCATGAAGAAGTGGTTGATACTGCTGTAACATGAGGTTGTTACAGTACGACTTACGACTTAGTGCATCAGCCATGACATTGGCTTTGCCTGGGGTGTAAGAAATTACTACGTCGTAATCTTTTATCAACTCAATCCAGCGTCTTTGCCTGAGATTAAGATCTGGCTGGGTGAAAATGTATTTGAGGCTTTGGTGGTCGGAATAGATCTCGCAACGGTTACCAAGGAGGTAATGTCGACAAGTTGTTAGGGCATGAACTACGGCAGCGAGTTCAAGGTCATGGGTAGGATAGTTCTCTTCATGTGGCCGCAATTGGCGTGAAGCATAAGCTACAACATGTCGATCTTGCAGAAGTATGCATCCTAACCCTTGCCGTGATGCGTCACAATAGATATCGAAATCCTTTTTGGTGTTTGGAGGTGCAAGTACAGGTGCAGAAGTCAATCTTCTTTTTAGCTCTTGAAAGCTTTCCTCGCACTTGGAAGTCCATAGGAATTTCTTGTCTTTCTTGAGGAGTTCAGTTAGAGGCTTTGCAACTTTAGAAAAGTTCTCGACGAAGCGACGGCAATAGCTGGCTAGGCCAAGAAAACTCCTAACTTGCTTAACCGATTCAGGTGGAGTCCAGTCAAGGATGGCCTGAACTCTCTCGGGATTCACAGCAATGCCTTTTGCAGAAATCACGTGGCCTAAGTAGGTCACTTCTGGTAGCCAAAATTCACACTTGGAGAATTTAGCATACAGGCGATGCTCTCTAAGTTTCACCAATACCAGCCTTAGGTGTTCGGCATGTTCTTCTTCGTTCCTCGAGTATATAAGGATGTCATCGAGGTAAACCACGACGAACTGGTCCAAATACTCCATGAAGATCGAGTTCATCATGCGTGATAAAGTGGCGGGGGCATTGGTTAAACCAAAGGACATGACGGTGTACTCGTAAAGACCATAACGAGTAGTAAAAGCCGTTTTGGGAATGTCCTCGTTTCGGATCTTGATTTGATGATAACCTAATCTCAAATCCATCTTGGAGAAGACGGAGGATCATGCAAGTTGATCATAAAGATCATTGATCCTGGGCAATGGGTACTTGTTCTTTATCGTCGCTAAATTTAGCGGGCGATAGTCTACGCACATCCTTTCTGTTACATCTTTCTTCGTTACGAACAGAACAGGGAAACCCCATGGCGATGAGCTAGGGCGGATGAAGCCTTTCTCCAACAAAGCTTCCAATTGGGTTTTAAGCTCAGCTAACTCACGTGGGGCCATTTTGTATGGGCGTCTAGAAATTGGTGCGGTTCCTGGGGCAAGATCCACTATAAACTCTACACACCTGTCGGGTGGCATGCCCGGCAGCTCTTCAGGAAAGACATCCGGGAAGTCATGAACCACCGGAATATCTTCAAGTTCGGGAAGGGGAAGTACATTCAAAGAATGCACTTGGATTCTTGTTCTGGGTGAGGTATAGTTGACGGTTTGGCCTGAACGGTGGGTGAGTTTCACGGATTTGCCTTTGCAATCTAGGTAGGCATTCTGTCTTGATAGCCAATCTATGCCAAGGATGACATCAATGTCTGAAGACTTGAGGGCTATGAGTGAAGCAAGGAATACTAAACCCTCAATTGCAATTTGATTACCATGGCTCACTCTATTAGTTTGCCATCTTGACCCTGGAGTTTGAATAATCATTGGGGTGGACAATTCAACAAAGGGTAACTCATGACGAAGCGCATAACTTTCCGACATGAATGAATGAGATGCTCCTGGGTCGAAAAGAACGGAAGTAGGAACAAAATTGACTGGGAGCGTACCAAGAATGACGTCAGTGGTGTCGTCAGTCTCTTCGGCGGCAATCTGGTTCACACGTCCACGAGTGGCGGGAGGAGCGGGTTTGGCGGTGTAGACCTTCTGGGGTGGCTTGCCACGACCATTGTTGTTGTTGCCTCCGGCACGTGGTGGAGCATTCTGGTGTTGGAGCTGGTTCTGGGGACACTCGCGAGAATAGTGGCCTGCCTGACCACACTTGTAACGGGCTCCGAAAACAGTGCGTGGAGCTGGGTTGTTTGGTGGAGCTGGGTGGAACTGGGTGGGTGGACGAGGCGCCACATAGGATGGCCTCGGTGGGTTGTTCTGGCGGAACATGCTGTTTGGAATCCAGATCTTGCGCTTCTGGGAGCTAGAACTGGATGAACTGTCATCTCTGGGGTGTTTGCGAAAGTCGTTGGGGGTGTTCATGTCCTCTGCTTTGATGGCCTTGTTGACAAGGACCTGGAATGTGGCAAAGTCATGAAGATTGAGCTCACGACGAAGTCCAGTGTTGAGGCCACGACGGAACCTCTCTTGCTTCTTGGAGTCAGTGGAGACTTCTTCGGTAGCATAACGAGCAAGTCGGTTGAACTCACGACTAAATTCGTCAACGGTCCTTCGTCCTTGAGTGAGGTTGCAGAACTCCTCACGCTTGCGGTCCATAAGACCTTTGGGAATGTGGTGCTCGCGGAAGGACGTGCAGAATTCCTCCCAAGATGCAGGTGGTCCATCAGGACGCATATTCATAAAGTTCTCCCACCAAGAACTAGCTGCACCTTCGAGGTGATAGGTGGCATAGCTGACCTTGTCACCAGTTGCAACACGGCCTTCTTGGAGCTTCCTTTCGATGCTACGAAGCCAGTCATCGGCGTCAAGGGGCTCGGTGGAGTAACTGAAAACCGGGGGATGAAGCCGGATGAAGTCGTTCAGGGACACCAGCTCATTGCGCTGCTGAGTGGTGTTGCGTGCGATGACTTCCGGCAGGTGGTGAGAGTCACGGCGGTTCCTCTCAACTTCCATCAGAACTTGTGCCATTGTGGGTGGTGGTGGAAGGTTGCCTTCCTCCTGGTCATTCCCACGACCTTGGTTACGACCAACCTGGCCACGGGTTCCTTGAGACATCCTGAAGGTGAAAACCAAAGTCAAACTGAGTTGATCTGGAGAGTCTAACAAGGTATTGAAGTACTGGAAGGATTACAGAGCAAAGGAAGTAATCATCTTGACAACATGGTGATAAAGCATACAAGCCATATATTCACAAGCTGTCATACAAACCATACATCGTTTTAGTACAAGCACCAAGCTAATACAAACGTGATGAAGATGATACATCCTTCAGAGGCACTCTGACTTCCTATACATTATTTATCTAAGCCTCTGGAACTTAGACACCTTGCTTACAATATACTAAGATACTACTACATCATCACTAAGTAAGACCACAGGCGGTCTCACTCATCTCCATCTCCATAGTAGTCCTCATAAAAGTTACCCGCGTATCCCGGTAGCTGGAGGTGACCATCGGAAAACACGGAGGCTTGTGGACCCTGATATCCATTTGGGCAAGGATGGGGCCTAGGTCCAGTGTAGGGTGGAAGCAAAGGACCACGGGGTGGAAAAAATCCTCCAATATCGGGCCAAGCAACTCGAGAAGGCATCTGGGTCCTCACTGGATAGATCGCATCATGCTCAACTGATCCCACGCTCACAAAGGGTGCCAAAAGTGTCAGTGCTCGATACAGACGAACACGGGTGGCGTGGAGCTCAAAACGGAGAGCACGTGCATCACGATCTCTGTCACTAACAAACCTAGCAGTCACCTGGAGTGCTGGATCCTCTGCAGAGTGATCTGAGTAGAGTCCGGTGTAATATCCCTCTTCTCCTGGAAGTGCAGCAGGGATATAGCGGAAAGAAGTCTCTCTCAGCAAAGTGTTCTCCTCTCTCAGCAGTGTCATACATGAGTATGCAGCATCCTGCACAGCCATGTTCTCGGTAACGCCAATGCCATGTCCAAAGTGGATAGGCTGAGTGACTCCAACGTGGTGCGGATAGATCCGGACAATGCAGTGGAACTGCGTCTGGTTGAAGTCGTGAAACTTCTCCTCGATGGTGTACTCAAGGTACCATCGATATCCCACATAGGACATCATCTCGATCAACGTGGCGGGATGGCCACGCACACCGAGGCACCTGGTCAAACGAACAATCTGCCGAGGGGGAAGATCTGCCATCTGAAACAGAAAGGAGTTTGCAAATGCATCAGATTATGAGATAAACCTAGAATGACTCGGACAGCATAACGGCTGTAATTGCAAGAAAAAGACAATTTCTTACAACATGGAAACAGCACTTACATACGATGTAACAAAACAGGGAGCAAACCACTACAACAAACCCATCACAACTTTCCTACGGCTATGAGGAAGCAAACAACGAGATGTTCTAATCAGACAGAGGAGAGCCTAGTCCTATCTTCCCGTAGAATAAGATAAGGGTGACCCAGAACTCAGAACGAAGGGGGTAAGGAGAAAAAAAGAAGCCTTACGTTGTTCCCTTATATACCCAGAGTCTGTCGGGACCCGGGGTTAGCGTATGCAAGTCCAGTTAAGGCATAGTCATATGGAGAGCTGAGAACCGTACCCACTTGTATAAGCAGACAAGGCCAAGCACAGAACGTTCTCGGAAAGCATCGTACGTGAGGGGCATCCCATCCAGGCCGGATGATCAACTGAGATGGGTCCTCATCGTCCGCCCACAATTCTAATGATATGGGTGGTGAACTCCCATATTCAAAGACAAGTCGCCTCAACCATACTATCGACTATCTCATAACTCTTACATAGACTTACTCCAGCCCGATCACTTAGTCGGGGTCTAGGGTGGGCTCGATCATACCACAAAGTGTGCATGAGACAGAGTCTCGAACAATCGCATCGCGATGCCCCAAGCTGCGCACATCTAAGGGCCACTTGGTGTATGAAAGACCGCCAGCCAGAACACAACTAAGGTCTCGAAAACCCATACAAAGACATGCATGTTATAAACATACACGCAGCACACATGCCTTGTATGAACAGCAGGTACCATTGCAATTCTCTACAAAGTGTACAATTTTATTGATAACTCTTATAGAGTGCACACAGAGATCACATACATGTGATCCAACATTACATTACAAGCGGAAGCAAACTATGTTTGAGTACAGACAAGTTTCACAAATGGCTTAAGAAGCCTTATTTAAACACAAAGCCCTCCACGAGGGAACCAGTCGTCTGACTGGGTCTAGACTAGTTGGTCTTCAGTCGTCCAGCTCGATGAAGAAGCCACCTTCGGGGTCAGTGGCATCATCTAAAACATAGATTAAGCAAACGTGAGTACAAAGTCGTACTCAGCAAGACTTACATAGGAGCTATACTACTCATGCATATGTGTCAAGGTAAAGGGAGGTGGGGTTCACTTGCAGAAGTGCTAGCTTTGACTTGGCTAGTCCTGAACTACGAGTACCAGACTTTGAGGTAAGAAGCGTACACGAGTCCACTACTTTCTCCAACCAATACACCACTATGGTGCCTTCCTCGACTTCCCCATGAGGAAGCACGCCATAGCACTCACACTTATCTTGGTGTGTTTTAGAAGTATCCGGTTCAAGTTATCTAGTAATCAAGCTAAGCTTTCCAAGCAGTCCATAACCGCGGACGCGGCTATTCGAATAGTTTTGTTAACCTTGCAAGGGTGTACCGCTACACACAGATGATCATCATTTACCGCCTTTGATCTCGACACCATTCAAGGTGTGCCAGCGAGGATGCTCACCACAACTGTTACCTCATAGCCGATCTAGTCCGAGAAAGCCGCCTACTTGGGTTGGTTACCACAATCGTGAACCCGGCCGGTTTACCGAAGTGGACCCAAGTGATGTGTGCGTGGTGCATAAGCCGGTCTCGGATGAGCCGTTCTCTCACTTAGCATCCAGGCCACAGACCTACCAGAACTCCGAACTATTGCGACATCTGGACATCGAAAGGGATGAGTTAGTAAGTTGAGAGGGGTCAGTGAGCCCAATGTGTGGTTGTACTCTTCATCTTGGATCACCACACAAGAACTCATACTAGGGCGGTGTTCAACGAGACAACCCACTGTGTACTCCTACACAGCCTCTCATCGTTCACCTTGTATTAGGGTCGATTCACCAACACTTTTCTACCAGCATCAACATGATCATTTCCATCCCGACTCACATCAAAATAACAACATGGTATCATACTAAGCATGCAATAAGCAGTAACATTGCAGGGGCCACATGATATCAAACAACTCCTACATTTGCTAGGATTGTGGTTTGCTTACTACTGTGAAAAAATGATAGGTCATGCAAAGGAATGGGTTCGTCTATGCGGTAGAAACGAAGCATGGTGATCATCCTAAACAATGCATAAGCGAGACATGAGAGGGAAGTGGGATTTTTTCGACATGATCAATGGGGGTTTGCTTGCCTTGCTGACGAGGTTCGGGTTCGGGGTCTTCAACGTAGGGGGTGACCTCGGCTTCCGGCTCCACGTCTATCAGCAACATGACAATCATAGGATCAACAGAATGTACAATGCACAATCACATGAATAATATTGAAAGGGTGATGTTCATGGTACTGATGTGTTGATCATTCCATTTAAATGGAGTATATTGCAATTGAATTGCAAATTCAAACTCCACATTTGAATTCAACATTTACCCAGTTACATGTGACATTGTTTGATCATTTTGAATTATCTTCAAAGGTGTATGATATGCCTCTGATGTGTGATTGAAATGTAGCATGTTGCCATGGTTCAAGTTGCAAAAATATTTGATTTGAATTTGATTTAATTCCATTTAAATCAAATAGCAAATGCTACTGATCACATTTTAAATTCAACTCAAACAGAGTTGAAAGTTGCATATTTGGAAAGATAATTTTCTCCTGATCATTTTTCATATATTATTTGTCCAATTTGGAGTTAATATGAATTTTCTATGAATTTCCAAAGTTTGGGGTATTTTCTGGATTTGCTGGAATTCTTTTAATTCATTTTGATTTTCTGGAAATTCATAAAATGATTAATTGCGCAAGTGCTGACGTCAGGGGGGGGCTGACAAGGGGGTCCCACCTGTCAGTGGCTGGGTGAGTTAATCCGTGGGTTAAATTAATCCAGTGGCTTAATTAAGCCACTGGGCCCACTGGTCAGTGACCCAGGGGGTCATTAGCCGAGTAATTAACGGGGGGGGGGGGGGGGGGGGGTCTGGCTAACTCGCCGGCGGCTAAACGCCGGCGACTGGAGTCGCGGCGGCGCTGCACGGGATCACGATTCCGGCCATCATTTGGAGCGCGAAGACCACCAGATTGAAGCCCTCTCCCGTGCGCGTCGAACGGAACCGATTCCAATAGTTGGGGTGCACGGTACGCTCGCTGCCGTCAACTTCTGCGGCGACCTAGCTACGGCCATGATCGCGGTTTGGCTCCAGGGCACGACTTGAGGCGAGGCTAGGATGGTTCGCCGAGGAAGAGTACGGGGAACACGTTGGACCACATAGTAGGCTCGATTACTTAACGGGTGGACCTCGCCATTGATCCCGGCGGCGAGGAGCTTCGGCTACCATGGCGGATCCGGCTGGAGTGAGTAATCCAGGGGGAGAAGAGAGGGGTTTCGAACCCGAGCTCACCAGGAACTCAGTCGAGGTGGTGGCGAGGGCTGGGGTGGCTCAACGGCGACATAATCGACAAAGTCCTTCACGGCGGCCGGCGGGAACTCGAGGAAGAATCCGGCGTCTACGTGGGCTCCGGGCTCGATTCCTTCTGCAAGTCGGTGAAGACGACGACGACGAAGCGCTTGGACACAGTCTTGGGGCTTCTAGGCGTCAATGGCCACGCGTGTGCTCGACGGCGGTCCGGCGTGTTCCTCGGGCGGCGATGAAACGGGCGAGAGAGGAAGGGGAGGTGTTCCTGGAGAGGGGGGAATGAAGCAGGGCGGCTCCAGGATGCGTCTGGACGAAGAGATAAGCTCGGGGGAGGCCTGGACGCTCGAAGGCGTCGCGGTGGCGTCCACGGCGTCGGCGCCGCGCCACCGAGCTGCTTGGCAGCGCGGGGTAGAAGAAGACAAGGGGGGGCTTCGCGGGCTGGGCCGACTGGAGAGGTGGGCCTCGCCCCTAGCGAGAGGTAAGTTTCCTGCTCCGTTTTCTGTTTAATCTTTCCTTTCTTTTCTGTAAATTTGTTTTGACTTTGGTAAAAATACCAAATCATTTTATTAAATGCTGAAAACTTTTACATGGCCTCATAATAATATAGACTAGCCACTCATAAACTTTCAACATTTTTAAAATTCAAATGATTTGAATTTTAAATCAAATAGGGGTATTTCTTTAATTCCAAGGCACTGTTTGAATATTTGAAAACTCTATGAGCATGGGATGGGTCCCACATCACTTGATATGTGATCACACTCATTTATAAGACTTTTCAAAAATCTAACATGAATTTTTGGAGAAGATTTTTATCTGGCCTTTTGAATTAATTCATCTGGGGGGTGTTCCTTCTCCCATTTGGATTTTGAAGTTGATTTCCTTTGAAAAATTTGACATGATGCAAGGTTACTTGATCCTAGCACATTACCTAACAGAGGGTTCTGACATCAGGACTAGCCAAGTCAAAGCTGGCACTTCTGCTTATGAACCCCACCTCCCTTTACCTTGATACATGTGCATGAGTAGTATAGCTCCTACGCAAGTCTTGCTGAGTATGACTTTGTACTCACGTTTTCTTATTTTATGTTTTAGATGAACCCACTGACCCCGAAGGTGGATTCTTCATCGAGCTCGACGACTGAAGACCAAGCTAGTGTAGTCCCAGTCAGCAGACTGGTTCCCTCGTGGAGGGCTTGTGTTTAAATAAGGCTTATTAAGCCATTTGTTAAACTTGTCTGTACTCAGACCTACTTTGTTGTTGGTTGGATCACAGACTTGTTTGTTGTAATGTTGGATCACAGACTTGTGATCTCTATGTGCACTCTGTGAGAGTTATCAATAAATTGTATACTTTGTAGAGAATTGCAATGATACCTGCTGTTCATACAAGGCATGTGTGCTGCGTGTATGTTTATAACATGCATATGTTTGTATGGGTTTTCGAGACCTTAGTTGTGATCTGGCTGGCGGTCTTTTATACACTAAGTGGCCCTTGATGTGCGCATCTTGGGGCATCGCGATGCGATTGCTCGAGACTTTGTCTCGTGCACACTTTGTTGTATGATCGAGCCCGCCCTAGACCCCGACTAAGTGATCGGGCTGGAGTAAGTCTATGTAAGAGCTATGAGATAGTCGATAGTATGGTTGAGGCGACTTGTCTGTGAATATGGGAGTTCATCACTCATATCATTTAGACTTGTGTGCGGACGATGAGGACCCATCTCAGTTGATCATCCGGCCTGGATGGGATGCCCCTCACATATGATGCTTTCCGAGAACGTTCTGTGTTTGGCCTTGTCTGCTTAGACAAGTGGGTACGGTTCTCGGCTCTCCATATGACTATGTCGTAGCGGGACTTGCATACGCTAACCCCGGGTCCCGACACTTTTAGCTTGGCTGATTCAGCCGCAAGCTGCTCCTTCAGCTGGGAATTCTGTTGGCCGGCTTCCAAAGTAATGGCCTGCTAAAAAGCAAATTATCATAAGGGTTATAGCTCAAAAAAATTTAAAACATGACTCGGCACGCCACCAAGTAGGGGGCTACAGCTCAAAATTCTAAATACATGACTCAGCACGCCACTAATTACGCGTACCGACTCATGGGGTCTACAACTCCAATTTAAACCGGCATATTCAAAAGATAACTAATTGCCTAGTTTAAGAATATTACAGTTCAAGTAGCTACATTCATGACTCGTCACACCATCAACTATGGTAAAATGACTCATGGGGGCTACAGTACAAAAGATGTTATAGCTCATGTTTTGGGGACTCTTATAACCCGCCATGATTTGCAAATAACACGACGGCTTAAGGGGTATAAAGGCATATAAATAACATAAAGCCAATTTAGACATACTAAATAAAAGTCGGCAAAGAAAAAATACCTTATATCTCTGATAAAGATGGGCGACAATGTTGGGCTGCTCAGTCGTATAAATCATGGACTGATTATACAACTCGTCAATGGAAGTATTCTCACTAATACACCCAAAAGGCCAATTCATAACCTGCCACTTATCATCTATAACCTTTGCCAAGACATTATAGGCAGAAGGAGCGCCTTGACGGGTCTCTGTGATAACCACTTCAGAATCATCGGCCTCCTTCCCTTTGGAAGAAGTCGGAACAACTGTCGGAGCAGCATCAGAAACTGGTTTCTCCAAGAAAACATCAGGAGATGAACCTTTATGCAGGTTAGAAGGGCCCGACTCAGCTAAGCCGGCCTTCTCCAGAGCTTCAGAAATAAGGAACTTAGACGTCGCCTTTGGAAGCACGGCTTGCTCTTTCGGATCATCCACATCGATGGAATCAAGCCGAGTTCTGCCCAAAGAGGATAGCAAAGCCTGTCAAATACTATACAAAAGGCAAATTGGCAATCAATCAAAGAAAATACATACCCCAGATTGACAACAAAATCAGCTGGGAGTGACGACCCCTCAGAAGATGGAGTACCATCACCAGAGCCGCCGGCTTGCCCAGCCTCTTCAGGAAAGACGTCAGATTGATGAGGGGGAGTAGCAAGTTTGGCCGGCTTGCTCTTAACATTACGAGGCGGATCTCCCAAAACCACAAAAGGGTCCCCCGAGTCAGAACTTCGGGTATGCCTCTTCTGGCCTTGCGCCTACAAAAAGAAAGATGTGAGCAGACAACTTACAATCAGAATATTACAGAAAGCCGGACATAAAGAATACCGGCTGATTAGGAACCTTGGCCTTCTTGCTCGTCTCATCCTTGGAAGGAGAAACTCGAACCTCCACATCTTCAATGTCCTCCGAGTCATTCTATAAGAAGAAAAGAAAGTGAAAAGACGTAGCCGGAATCTAAAAGAAAACAAAGATATACTTACCGGTTACTCTCACTTTCTGAACCTTCATCCTCCTCTTCCTCTTCTTCAAACTCAAGATCTTGACCCGCGGCCCAAAAGTCGGAATCATCCTGAAAAGAAGAAGACAGAAGATTAACATCTTTTAGAAAATAAGACGTCAAGTAAAAGGCCAAAGGAAAAGACGTACTGGGGGAGTCGGGTTGCCTTGATAAAATGGGGGCAAGACCATCTTCTTTAAGGTCTTCAATCTTCTCGGCAACAAACTTCTTACAATAAGTTGCCAGAGTGGTAGAGGTCAACTCGTTTTGTGCAAAGCACATTGGGTCTCCTCTCCCATTGTACTTACACCTAAGATGGTCTCTGATACTGAGAGGTTGAATCTGCCAACCTACCGAACAACGGACCAGATCCTTGCCGACTAGCCAATGGGATAATAAAGCCTTTAGCCGGGTGATAAGCGGCTTGTTCTTTTTCACCATTTCGTCCGCAGGGGAGATATTCAAACCATCATGAAATACGAGCCAGCTTTCACGAAAGCCAGGCAAAGGATGCTCGCCGTCAGGTACTTTCACGATGCAGTAGAAATATGACCTCTGCCAATCCTTCACTTTTCTAGCCGGCTTAGGAGCAGGACAAATTGTATTGGCACGTTTCTGAATAGTGATGCCTCCACATTCCAAAGCCTGGCCACTACTCTGTTCAGTCTGCTTCTTGCAATAATAAAACTCGGTAAAAAGACCGAGAGATGGTCTCCTCTGCAGATAAACCTCGCAGAAGACTTGAAAGTGACAAATATTGAGCAAAGAATTAGCGCTCAAATCTTGCGGATGAAACTTATAATTATGCAACACAATTCTGAAAAATCTGGACCCGGGAGGCCGAAACCCCCGAGTTACATGATCCGCAAAGACAATGACTTTGCCTTTTTTAGGCGCTGGACGACTTTCATCACCATGAATACGCCATTTTATCTCTTCTTGAGAAGGAAGGAGACCTTCCTCCTCTAATTCCTTCAACTTCTTTTCGGTAACAAGACTCGGCCCCCAATTGGCCTCTGAGGTGTGCTACTTAGCAGGGGCCCGACTTCGACTAGCTGTTGCCTTCCCACCCCTAGCCGGGGTGCTGGTTTTAACCATGACAGATGACTCGGATATAAACGAGTAAAGAAAACATTAAAGGCGGCAATCTAAACTACGAACATAGGACAAGAGTCGGCACCGGCTAAAAAGCTACAAAGAAGGCAAAAGCCGGCTTATATCAGCGCAAATAGATTCCGCAATCTACCGGAAAATGGACATATCTAACAAAACCAAAAAATAGGTTAAAAACTGATCTACCAAAATACTGTAAAAAAGCGGCAGAGAGATACATTGCAGAAAATAGCTCGCGATGGGATTACGCATCATGTGAATCACCTAGGGAGCAAAGAACTTATCTACGGACATGCACTATGCATCTATCAGTATCGAAAACCAATCTGTGGAAGAAAAAGCTCGAGGTGCTACGGTAATGGCGACGAGCGAAAAATTTACAATGCCGAGATGGAGCAAAACGTACATGACCGACGCGCGGGAGTGGCACAGCCCCAGAACTTCTGTCGCTAGCTCCAAGGTCCGACGGCTCGAAGAACAGCGGTGAGGAACTTCAAGCTCGTGCTCTGGCTCGAGGTAGAACAAGAAGAGAAAGGGGAATGAGATAAAGACCCAACGGGCAGGGGGGCCGTATTTATAAGGGAAAACAGCCCGAAACCCGAGGCCCCGCACACTGATGGCTAACGGCAGGAAATCCCTCGATTTTTGGAGCGGATCTAACAGGGCATTGATTGCGCCGCCACGATCAGGATAAAACTGTTCGAATAAAAAATACAATAGAATTAGCGACAATTGAAGTCGGATTCAGCCGACTAACCAAGCAAATCGATATGAGCCGGCGTCAGCTCCCCGAAGCCCAAGCCGACGTCAGCTCCTCGAAGCACAAGTCGGCGTCAGCTCCTCGAAGTACAAGTCAGTGTCAGTTCTTTAAAAGTAGAAGCCGACATAACATTTCTTGAAGACACAAGTTGGTTCGACTATAAAATCCGGCACTGTGAAGATCTACCAAACAACTGAAGATTGCCATGAATACTAAAGCATCATACCAATCCTGGGGGCTAATGTCGGGGGGATGGACCAAGCCCATAACCTGGCATTAGATCACAACTCTCTGGACCGGCTTATACGTGAAGGCCCACGAAAACAAGACCCGGCCTAGAGGGAGACGCGCCAAGGAGACAAGCTTGAAGCCCAAGAAGGAATTCGACTTACCTTGTATAGCGCGTAGCGTATTTGTAAAGTAGACATAGAATAGGACTCCACCTCAAGTAGGAATCGGATCTGTGGACTCTTGGACCCGGCACCTTTATAAGCTGAGGGTTCGGGGCGCCAGGATCAACTCTCAACTCAATACAAAAACCACCAACGCACGACGCGTAACCTAGATCTCCCCGAGACACAAGTTACGAGCCGACAAACCCTTGTAATCCGTGAACCGGATAGTCCTTTAGACAAGCCCGAAACCCCTCAATAATAAGAAGCAAGAGTAGGTCTTTACCTCGAGAACAAAGAGGGGCCGAAACCTAGGTAAATCGCTGAGTACCGTGTCTATGTCGACTCTCTCCTTGATACCACCTCGCAGCAAATGCCTCCCTACAAGTTCGATGACTCGGACATCTTCTGTGTTAACCCCACGACACCAGTGCCAATTTCTGTTTTCTGCTGTCTTTTTATTTCAGGTTTTCCCATTGCGAAAAATGCCAGAAAAATTCCGGGAAAAATATATAAAAAATTAGCGCAACGGAAGCTTCCCGAGTCCCAAAGGGGGGCCAGAGGGGCCCCACCTGGTGCTCGGGCGGCCAGGTGGCGCGACCTAGGGTGGGGCCGCGCCGGAAGGTCGCCTGCACACCTGGTGCCCCCCTGGTTGCCCCCTTCGCCTATATATTTCCTTCGTCCCAAAACCCCCGAGGACAAAACCCTTTTTCGCGATCTCTCCTCTGTTCCGCCGCCGCGGCGCTTCCAAGACCGGGAGCACCATAAGACCTCTTTCCGGCACTGACGAGGATTAGCCTCGGCGAATCCCATGGTCAGGGACCCTGGGTTAGTCATAGAGAAGGAACAGGTTGGACGATACTCGTCGGCTAACAGGAGAAGCACTTCCTGCTCGATATTATTGCGTGAGGGGGCGATTACAAGGGAGGCAAAGGCGAGTTCTCGCAAGGCCATGAGAGTAGATCGGATATTGGATGATTTGGACGTCTCCCCTCCCAGCCTTTATATACCAGGCTAGGTCTCGGGGAGTCCGTACTAGATTACAGAGATAATTTCCTAGTCCTAGTCATGCCTTGTGCGCCAAGTCGTGCCTTCCATATCAGTCGCGGACTCCTACGTCGGTGTATTGATTGGGCCAGTCCTGGGCCTGTCGAGGCTTTCCAGCGGGCCTTCTGTCTTCATACACACCACGTATCCTCACATGCAGGAGTCACGGGGTCACCCCCTCGTCAGTAGCCACCGAGTGCCTCGGGACTCGAAGAGTCGCGCAGGGACTCGAATTCGTCAGTGCTTTATCATCGCAGGCACAGCATAGCCGCGGGTCGATGGAAGTTTTGAGCCATGACAATACCTGTTTCGAGGGATTGCTAAGCTGAAAAGGACCCAAGAAGTCGACTGGTCGAGCCTTGGTGAATTGCGCTAGTGGAAAATACCGCAGTAGCCCAATCAAGCTCACGTCCCTCGGTATGAACTTGGAACGACTGGTGTCTAGTGAAGTCATGCTGCTGCAGGTCTTATAGGATCAATTGCTGCCAGTCTAAGAAAATAGCCTGAGCGCGTCCGCTCGGCTCTTTCTATCATGCGAGCGCATGGAAAAGATCGGGAGTGAAATCGCTCTGCGGCAAGTCCCGGCCCGGCCGTTCTGCGCAGCGGGGTCTTACCTACACACTAAGCTTGCGTGGCATCTGGGTACAGTGTGTCGTAGCCCAGGTATAATTGTTTTTTGTAGAAACACGGACCCTGGTTAGCGATGCACCCACTTGGAATAAACAATCAAGTGGGCTATTAGTAGTCACTCACGGAGTTTTAGCGAGCCCAAACGAGGAAAATAAGAAAGCGCCCACTCGGGAGGTCATCAAGTGAGCGGGTAGATCGCAGTGTTCAATACTTTTTGGAGTTCTTGCGAGTAGTCACTCGAATGCTTTACTGTCTTCGGGGTGAGGGAGCACCCGAACTCCGTAAGTACATTTATTTCTGCTAGTGATCACTCGAGCACGTGTCTGATTTTCTGGGTGAGGGAGCACCCGAACTCTGTTGATGTCATGATTACTTTGTTGGTGCGAGCAACCACTCGAGCACATCCTTTCCTTCCAGGTGAGGGAGTACCTGAGCTCGAGTAAAGGTACCCCCAATGGGAGTAAAATATTTTTGGAATAATATGAAAAACTTGTGAGGAGCGGGATGCTGACCGAAGATGCGTACTTAGTACGCGTTGCTGAGATGCGACGTTGCTAGTCCGCCTGACAGGTTGGGTTGCCGTGGTGTGCGAATGGAAATGACTTGACGCCCTGCCGCCCGAAAATTTCGTACTGTGTGATGATGGCCCTCGTTTTTCGCGCGTAGTGGGCGGTATGGTTAATGCGCCAGTTGAGTTTTCCATGCTTCTCGGCTATCGTGGGATCACGCCACGTCCGCTGGGTTCCAAGATTAACGGTGATGATTTGCGTCCCCCTACTGTTGGTTAAATACCGGGGAGTCTGGTGGGTTTAGGTTTTCACCCAGCCATTGCCTTCTCCTGCTTTTCCTTCTTCTTCCTTCTTCGTTCTTTGCCTCATGCCTTTTCTCTTTGCGCGGTTTGGTGGTGAGATCCATGTCCAAGCGTCCTCGCAGTGCAGCACAGGAGTCGGCGAGGATGTCTGGTAGATGGGAGCGGTCTGCTTTTGGAGCCGCAGATCTGGATGATTTGGTGGCGGACGGCATGGTGGTGGATGGTGCCGCCCGGATTCCTGGGGATGAGGAGGTTCCTGCGCCACGTCCAGATAAACGGGTATGCTTTTAGAGCTTATTCCCTCGTGGTTTTGCGCTTCCCATTCATCCTTTCCTCCGGGGGTTGCTTTTTTCTTATCAATTGCAACTGCATGACTTGACCCCCAATGGGATTCTACACATTGCCTGCTTTATCACGCTCTGTGAGGGTTTTTTGGGGATCTATCCCCATTGGGGCCTTTGGAAACGTCTTTTCAATGTGAAGAGGACGTATTCTTAATATTCCATTGGGGCGTGGGTATTTCCATTAAGAAGAAGGCTGCCTATTTTGATATGGAAAAGCTGGACTCTGTCTATACATGGCGGAAGAGTTGGTTTTATCTGAAGGATCGGCACGTTGAGGGGCAGCAATTTGGTCTTGCCCCTTTTCATCCTGCTGCGCGAGCGGTTAAGCGGTCTTCGTGGGAACATCTTTTGTCTGCTCGCGAGGTGTCTCTTGTGGAGCCATTGGTGCAAAAGGTCTCTGCTTTGAAGGATGAGTTGACTGGCGGTCAGCTTATCTCCGTGTTTGTGAGGAGACGCGTGCAGTCGCTTCAGCATCGGGTGCATCCCATGTGGCAATACACTGGGCCCAACGACTCGACCAGGTGTTCGCCCGAGGATTTTTCTGATAGTGAACTTTTGACTCGGGTTCAGCAAGTCACGAAGTGTACGAGTATTGGGGAGGAGAGCCTCGTCCGTCCTTACGCTGCTGATTTTCCCCTTCCTCAGGTACTTGTCTTGAGTTTTCTATTTGTGATTTTGACTCATTTCCGTAGATTACTGATGTTGTTTTGATCTGTAGGATCATACTCCCTTGTTGAACAATCCACCGCAACCTGAACATGCGGAAATACTTGATGAACCTGGTGCGGATGATGCTGGTCCTATGCTTGCGAGTGACGGGGGTGCTTCGGGTGCTAATGCTGTCGAGTCAGCAGGTGGTCAGCCGTCAGTTGCAGATGACTCTGGGGATTCGAGTCATGTGCGTGTCAAACGCACTCTCCCTTTGAGTGCGAGTGGTCGTGACGCAGCGGGTGACTGCGATGATTTGCCAGCAGTCGTGCAACCTGCGGTGCCGTGTCCTCCTTCGGCTGCCCCAAAAAAATGCGCAAGTTCGGGATATTGCTTCGTCCGGGCGCTGCACCTGCTGGGTTAGTATAACTTTCTGCTTGGTAATTTTGTTGTTTTTGTTTTGACTCATGTTCTGAAGATATGTTGCTTGTAGGACTGCTCCTGTTTCGGCTGCTTCTTCTGTGAGTGACGCTGTTGTTGATGTTCATTCGACTGACTCTGGCGTGGCGCCTGATCTGCCGGCTGACTCTGCGACTCCTGTGGCTTTAGGTGCGGGGACGACCACTGTGACTGTAGGTGCGGAGGGAACTCCTGTGACTGCTCCGTCTGGGGGATGTGTTGCGGCTGCTGCGGCTCCTGGAGGGGACTTTCCTCCAGATGTCAAGCCAGTGATTCCTAAGGAGCACTTCTTGGAAAGACGGGATCTTTCTGCTGAGGATAAGGCGAAGTTCTTTGATCGCATGGCGGAGCAGGTATGGGATTTCTTGTCCTTCTGAACTTTGTTGGAGTAGCCCTCGAGGCTGCAAGCGGTCATTTTTTATTGGTTGCAGTTTTTAGCTTGGGTTTTTCTCTCTTGTTGATCTTTTGAATATTGGGAGCACGACAGTGATCCCAATGGGAGTAGCCCCCGAGGCTGCAAGCAATCATTTGTTATTGGTTGTAGTCTTGAGCTTGATTTTCTTCTTTCCTAGGCTTTGACTGGTGCATTTACTTGAATTCAGCCTTTGTTCCGGATATGCGAATGTGTGCTGACTGAGACTGATCGGTGGCGACGTGCTCATGACTCGGTCCAGGGGATCTTGACCGCTATGAGATGTGAGATCTTGATTATTGGTCTTTGTTTCCTTTGCTAGTTGGTTTGTCTGACTGGTGTCCATTCCGCAGGTCGCAAGAAAGGTGCTGACAACCGGGCAGAGGATGCAAAAAAGGAGCTCGCTGAGCTTCGGGCCATTCTGGAATCCAAGGAAAGGGACCTGCAGGCGCAGCATAGCGAGCTCGAGCGGCTGCGGCAGGTGGAGGAGTAGTTTCTCCAGGTCGAGAAAGTTTAGTGCGAGCGCCTGCGGGACTTGGCGGGCTCTTTGGCTGGTTCATGGACTGTTCATGTCTTCCGTTCATTGGGGTTTGTTCGTCTCTTACATTTCTGGGTATTGAGTCTTTTTCCTTCTTCCAGGTTCTGCGGGTATTGGGGCGGTGGAGGTGGCTGCTGCAGGATCAGGCACTCTCTGTGGTGCTGTGGATGCTGTCTCGGGCGCTGCTGTAGCTGTGGGGGATGTTTGCGCTCGGGCTTCAACTCTCGTGAAGCTTCTTCATGAGCATATGTTCTCGGATAAGGAGAAGAGTCAAGAAGGTCTTGATTCTTTGGTTGCTGCCTTCGGTCCGGACGGTGATCAGCTGGAGGGCTTGGTTCGCGAGAACGTGGTGAGTGTGCTTGCCACGTCTATCGTTGTTCTTCTGGGGCATGGTGTCCCCATTGAGGATTCCATGGTGGATAGTCTGCCTGATTATACAGACGAGCAGAGTGCTCGCGCCACTCGGCTGGCCCGCCAGCTGCAGCTGGTTGTGGAGGCTGATAACCGTAATTCTTCAGCCGAGGAGTAGGGTGAACTGGTTTTTGTTTTGGAACTTTGACCTGTAATGTGCCTCCTGCGGGACGGTGGATCTTTTTTAACTCATGGAACTGCTTTGCTCTTTTGTGCTGCTTGTTGTCTCGTTTCTTTTGACTTGTTCCTCTTTGCGGTAGGCCGCCCCGGGAGTTTCTCGGGCTTGGAATTTGCTGAAGGAGGATGCTCGCGAGGGTGCCTACGAGTCTGTTTGCTTGAGGCTAAAAGAGGCCGAGCGTGAGATCGTTCGCCTGAAAGGTGTTGTTGCAGTCCATCGCTCGAAACGTGAACGTGCTGAAGCTGTCTTGGATAGCTTGGCGGCTTGGGTGATAAAGTTGTCTGATCTTCTGAAGGGTGAGTTTGTCTCTTTTTGACTGCTCGACTGTGCAAGTTCTTTTTCTTGTGCTTGCGGTTGATCTTTTGTTCTTCGTTACGAAGTTCTTGCTGGGCAGTCTCGCGAGGAAGAGGAAGCTGTACAGTCGGATTGTTGCGGCTGGAGGACCCGGTTGTGAAGGTGAACAATCCTTTCTGTATGGATAGGGCGCGTGCTCGAGTGTTCGCCATTCTGCGGATGCGGGTTGAGAGAGTACCGCGGGCTCTTGAGTACTGTTGCAGGGAGTTTGGCAGGATCTTTGCTGAGTTTTATCCTTTGGATCCTGTCTAGTCTTCTCTTGAAAGGATTTGTCGGGTGTTCTCTCAGCCTGCGGACCTTCACATGTAGTCAATCACCAGATTTATGCGGGGCCTCGCTATGCTTTTTCCTTTTTCATAGTCATTGGCCAGGGGTGGACATTAAGCTGGCAGCTCAAGGTCCTCCTGGTGATAGAGCTCAGCCGATGGACGACCATTACGCTATAGCGGACAAGCCTGCAAGTCAAGTTGTGAAGTGGGTGGTCGAGGAGAACGACCGTCGATTGGGTGCTCTGTGTAAAGTAAAATCAGAGCCTGGAGATTAGGCTTTGCTTGGCGCTGGTTCCTTTGCTGGACAACGTGTGCTGTTGTTCCCTTTTGTTTTACTTTGCTTGTCTGTTGTGAATGAATCCGGGTTAGTCTTGCCGGTTGGTAAGTCTTTGGCGAGGAACTCTTTTGGGGGGTGGCTGCTGAGTGCAAGCCCCCCGAGTGTTGATTTTTAAGTCGCTTGAGCGAGCAACGCCTCGGGGGGTGGCTACTGCGGTGAGCCCCCGAGTGCCAGTTTTTAAGTCGCGTAAGCGAAGAACGCCTCGGGGGGTGGCTGTTGCTGCGAGCCCCCGAGTGCCGATTCACGTAAGCGAAGAACGCCTCAAGGGGTGGTTGCTGCTGCGAGCCCCCGAGTGCCAATTTTTTGAGTCGTGTAAGCGAAGAACACCTCGGGAGGTGGCTGCTGCTGCGATCCCCCGAGTGCCGAATTTTAAGTCGCGTAAGCGAAGAACTCCTCGGGGGTGGCTGCTGCTACGAGCCCCCGAGTGCCAATTTTTTGAGTCGCGTAAGCGAAGAACGCCTCGGGGGTGGCTGCTGCTGCGAGCCCCCGAGTGCCAATTTTTGAGCCGCATAAGCAAAGAACGCCTCGGGGGGTGGCTGCTGCTGCGAGCCCCCGAGTGCCAATTTTTGGAGTCGCGTAAGCGAAGAACGCCTTGGGGGGTGGTTGCTGCTGCGAGCCCCCGAATGCCACTTTTTTTAGTCGCATAAGCGAAGAACGCCTCGGAGGGTGGCTGCTGGTGCGAGCCCCCGAGTGCCAATTTTTTGAGTCGCGTAAGCGAAGAACACCTCGGGGGGTGGCTGCTGCTGCGAGCCCCCGAGTGCCAATTTTTTGAGTCGCGTAAGAGAAGAACGCCTCGGGGGGTGGATGCTGCTGCAAGCCCCCGTGTGCCAATGAGCGAAATTTTTGGAAAAATATTTTCAATATTCTTCCTGTTGTTTCTTACACGAGGGGGGTTGTTGAAGACAACCCTTTTATTTGGATCGATGGCTTGGTATCCCTAAGAATTGTAAGTTGATGCGGTGGACTGGCATGGGTTCTTAATGTGCGAAGCCTGCGGGTCCTCTTGTTGCTCCTTTTGCTTCTATGGGAGGGCCTCTAATTCTGATGTTGCGGCTCTGCTGACTTGGTGTGCTACGAAGGTTTCTGATATCTTGTGGAACTATTTGTCGCAGCGGTCGGATCTGATAAAGTTGCCGCTGACTGTGGTCGCTCCTCGCGGACCCAGCATTTTCAGCTTGAGGTAGGCGTAGTGTGGAACTTCCATGAAGCGCGCGAAGGTTGGGCATCCTAGGATGGCGTGGTATTATGATTTCCAGTCGACCACTTCGAAGTCCAATGTTTCCTTGCGGAAGTTACTCGTGCTGCCAAAAACCACCTCGAGACTTATTTTTCCGAGGGGGTAGACTGCTTTACCTGGCACAATTCCATGGAAGGTTGTGCCTGAGGTTTTTAGTGCAGAATTTTGGATGAGCATTTCTTCCAGGGTTCTAGTGAATATGATGTTGATTCCACTGCCACCATCCATGAAGACTCGTGACATGTCGTAGCTTCCAATTCTTGCTTCGAGTACTAATGTGGAGTGTCCTGGATGCGGGATGGCTGGCGGGTGGTCTTCTCGGGAGAAGGTAATTTCATTATCGGACCCGCGTAAGTATTCTGGGACTGCGGGGTGTAAGGAGGCTGCGAGGAAAACTTGTCTGGTGACCTGCTTCTGCTGCCTGTTTGATGGTCTTCCTTCTTGTATCATGTAAATCCGTCCATGTGCTTCTAGGTATTTTTCTTCTTCCTCGGGTGTCGTTCGCCGCTCTTGGATTGCTGCTACTTGTCTTGCTGGTATTGCAGGGGATGGTGGTGCATTGTGGGCGATGGTCTCGACTGCTATGGTTGTGAGAGGTTGTGCTGCTGTTGTCGTAGATCGGCTTTTTTCTTCTGAGAGATCGATGAAGCGCCTGCAGTTTCTGAGGGTGTGTCCTGATCTGAGTTCTCCGCGCTCATTTCTGAACCCGTGTAGAGTACATGGTCCGTCGAACTGTTCTTTGGCCGAGCGATACGCTCGGGCGTCATCTCGCGGCTGCCTTAATGTCCAATCTCGTTTCTGAACTTGAGGTGCTTCTTCTTGGTTGTCCCTACGCTGCATTCTGCTGTCATCTTGATGTCTGTCGTCTCTATCATCTAGGAAGCCGGCCGCGACCATATCGGGTCCTCTGTCGTCGTAGAAGTTACGCCTAGGGCGTTTTCTTCTTCTGTTGAATCCTCTGTCGCCGGTGTAGTAGTCATAGTCGCGTTCTGAGCGCGCTGTCTGGATCTCTGATTCGTTCCGCGGGGAGTCTTCTCCGTTTTCCCAATTGTTGGCTTGCTCTAGTAGTCGTGCGAGTGTTCGGACCTTCATCTGCCCGAGTTTCTCCTTGAAGTCGATGCGTTGCAAGCCCCTCCTGAATGCGTCGATTGCGCTTTCGTCTGATATATCCTCGGCTGAGTTTTTGAGTATGGTCCATCGCTGGATGTATGCTCGCAGGGATTCTCTGGATCCTTGCTTGCAGGCCCTCGGCTCCTCGAGTGATGCTGGTCATTTTTAGGTGGACTTGAAGTTCTCGATGAAGGCGCTGCGGAACTGCTTCCAAGAACTGATTGATCCTCGCGGCATGTTCTTCAGCCAGTGTCGCGCCGAGCTCTCGAGCATGAGTTGTACGTACTGCATTGCTGTGATATTTCCTCGCTGGAATTTGACGGTTGTTAGGTATTCGTCGAGCCATGCTTCTGGCTCCTCCATCCCGTCGTACTTGTGCGTTGTGGAGTTTAGCTTGAAACCTTTCGGCATCCGTGTTTCTCGTATGGATCGTGTGAAGCACAGTGCTCCGCATGGTTCTATGTCCTTGTCGGAAGCTTGCTCGTCCGAGTATTCTTCGCGGGCTGCCCGTCTTCGTCTTCCGCGATTGACCTTGTTCTGTGTTATTTCCTCCCGTGCGTCTCGTCGATTGTTGTTGCGTCTGTTGCTGTTGCTGTCACTGTCGTGGTTTTTGTTTTTGTTTGGGCTCTTGCGCCAGTCGTCGATGTTGTCGTCGTCGTCGGGTGAACTAGGGTCCCTCTTCGGAGTCTTCTCGCGGGGGACTCGCCTTGCACCTGATTTTTTAGGTGGTTAGGCAGTGATGGCGTCTTTCATTATTTTGAATGCCATCGTTGTATTGTGGTCTAAACCGCCCTTCTTGCCTTTCTGCACACGAGATAGTTATTCCTGGGCAGTTATAAGGGCCTCTGTTGTCGTGAGTTGCTCTTCTTCATTGTCGTCCTCTTTTAGCTTGAAGTCGTCATCCAGTTTGCGGGCTACCTTCTTCTTGTCCGTGTGTCTCAGATTACTGAATCTGGATCTGACTCGGACAAGGTAATCGTAGTCGGAAGAGTTTCTTCTGGGAGGTGGTTTGCGGTTGGTCCTCGAGTCGATGACGGTTTTTCCTTGCTTCTCTAATTCTAGACGATGTTGTCTTGTTTTCTTGGTGATGTCACTCGCCAATTTGTTGTATGCTCTAAGCTCATCTCTTTGGGCGGGGCTCGCAACTTAATACCAGCGAGATGTTCTGGATAGATATCTCAAGGTGGATGATTAGTAGTAGATGCAGATGGATTTCGGTCTACTTATCTTGGTGTACTGCCCATGCTTTTAAACCTCTTCCTTTCTTTTGTAGCATAGTTAGCATTGGTTTGCGTCCGTAATCCTGTAATTGCCCAGCTGTAATTTGTTCACCTTGCATAGTTGTTTATCGTCTTTTGGGAGAGAGACATCACTAATGAACATCATGGGACCCCGGTCCATATTTCCACCACTATTTACACCCTCAATTTACTTCATGTTTATTTTCAAGTTGCAGTTATCACTATCTTTTATCCCTTGCGTTTGACCATTTGTAAATAACAAGACCGGAGAGATTGACAACCTCTCTATACTCTTTGGGAGCAAAGTTATCTGTTGTTGTGTGAAGGTCCACGTCAACTCGTGCTAGCATTTTCTAGTGTCGTTGTCACCTACTTGCTGTTGTTGGAGTTCTACTGGAGACATAAACCTTGGTATCTTCACTGAGGGAAACTTGCTGCTGTGATGCATCTCAAACCTTCCACTTTGGGTAACCAACGAGGGGCAAGAAGCCATCAAAAGCCCAATGCAGGAAACTGAAACATGAATAACTTTGTCTACGAACTCTGATTTCAATGATCTTGGGATCATTTTAAATCTATGGACAAGCCCAAGGTCCTCACATAGAGAACCAACCAAGATCACCAACAAAGAATAATGCAAAACATGCAAAGGTTTGAGATATCCACATACGGCTATCAAACCTATAATCCGATCTCCCACATAATCCGGTCTCCCACCAAGCACCATGACACCGGTAAAACTAGGAAAACCTTGCTAAGTTATTGATGTCTACACACGCTTTCATTCTTGTAGACTATATTGGGCCTCCAAGCGCAGAGGTTTGTAGGACAGCAACAATTTCCCTCAAGTGGATGACCTAAGGTTTATCGAACTCAGGGAAGTAGAGGTTGAAGATGGTCTCTCTCAAGCAACCCTGCAATTAAGATACAAGAAGTCTCTTGTGTCCCCAATACACCTAATACAACTAGGAGTTGTATAGGTGCACTAGTTCGGCGAAGAGATGGTAAAATGTGGGTGATAGGTGTGGCAAAACGAAGTAATATAAATCTGTAATAAAAATTATAGCAAGCAAACAAGTAGTAAACATGACCACAAACGATATTGCAATGGTGGAAACAAGGCCTAGGCTTCATACTTTCACTAGTGGCAACTCCCAACAACATTAACATAGTATAATCACATGATATTTCCACTAAAACATGCAAGGAGACGTAACTCGGAGGTCATTCCTTTGTGATCAAGAGAGGACGAGAATTATGTAGGGCTACAAAAGCACACCTTAGAGTTCGTAGTTCTCATCTATGGATTTCCCAATTTCACCGCGACCATCCAAAGAGATTACCACAATCACCACAACATATCTCAAGGATAGTCAAAGACAAGCACCAAGAGACTCTCAATCTTCAATCAATTCATAAAAGAGGAAATCACTCATGAAAATATTCTTATAATCCATGTCCAATAGACCGCTGTCACCTTGGTCTCGGAGATTATACTAGATAAAATCAAGTGAGTACATCAATCCAATACATAGAAGAAGGGGAAACATCATGGGATCACCCTAGATTAACATAGCCTATGATCACAATCAAGATCACATCATGGGAGAGAGAATTAACCACATAGCTACTGTAGAAGACCTCAGCCCCGAGGAGTAACTACTCACGCATCATTATGAGGAGGAAGCAACGTCGATGGAGGTGAATCCAGGGGCACTTCCCCGTCCCGGCAGGGTGCTGCACATGAATTCTGGTACCCCGAAGCTTGTTGGCGATGGCGGCAGAGATCGGAATTGCTTCTGTAAAAAGGAGTTCTGGAATCAGGGTTTCCTCGACGGGAGAATAAATAAGAGCCAAAGGGGAGGCACCACGGGGGGCCCACATCACCCAGGCGGCCAGGTGGCGCGGGTCCCCCTAGCCGCGCCAGGAGGACGCCTGGGGGCTGTGGTCCACTGATAACCCACAAGTGTAGGGGATCGCAACAGTCTTCGCGGGTAAGAGTAACCCAATTTATTGATTCGACACAAGGGGAGCCAAAGAATACTTATAAGCCTTAGCAATTGAGTTGTCAATTCAACCACACCTGAAAAAGCACTAGACAAGATATAAGTAGCAACGGTGTGTTGACGGGTGTAGCCTTTAAAACTTCCCCAATCACCAACACCACAAAGTAGTAACAAAGTAGTAGGAGCATCAAAGAAAGTAAAAATAACAACGAAGGCAATGAAGGTGAAAGATGGACCGGGGTTCAAGGTTTCACTAGTGGTACCTCTCAAGCAAAAGGACAAGGTGTTGGGTGAACAAATTACAGTTGGGCAATTGACAGAATTGCACCAACTCTAGCCAAACAAACTAGAGTATCCTAGTCTAAGAACCAAACGTAGGCATGTGTTCCGTATGTAGTTGTACGTGCTTGCAATAAGAACTTTGCACAACATCTTTTGTCCTACCATCCCGCTACGAACGGGGCCACTTAAGGAACTTATGGAGATTAAGGTGCTCCTGCGGAGGAGCACCGGAACAAAGCATTAATACTACATGAACACATTTGATCCTCAAATTATAGTCCATCCCCTTTGGTGTCCCAGGCTGTCACCATTGGGATCGCCGGTTCCGGACTATAATAGGTGCATAAAACCGTAGATAGGATCTGGAACAACAATTATAATCATGCAACCATAACATGCTCTGATCTGAGATCATGCTACTCGTGCACTACTAACAAGCATTAAGAACAACAAATTGCAACAACAATAATTCATAAACCTCTTAGGACTGAACAAGGTAACAATTCATCGGATCCCAACAAACACAACACCAATTACATCATATGAATCTCAATCATGTAGGGAAGCTCATGAGAACATTGTATTGAGGATCTAGGGGGAGAGAATACCACATAGCTACTGCCAAGAACCTGTAGTCCATGGAGTAACTACTAAAGAAGCATCATGGGGGAAGAAGAGTCGATGAAGATGGCCCCGGGGGCCAAGGCCCTCCCGGGCAGGGTGCCGGAGCAGGATCCTGGTGACCCCCGAAGCTAGTTTTTGATGGCGGCGGAGATCGGAATCGCTTCCGGAAAAATTACTTCGATATTAGGGATTTCCTCCTCGGGGGTAAAAATAGGGGCCAAAGGGGGCACCGAGAGGGGCCACCAGGTAGCCAGGAGGGTGACTGGCGCGGCCTAGGGCTGGGCCGCGCCATGGACCCTTCTGGAGTCCTGGTGGTGGCCCTCCCTTCCTTCCTTGGTGTTTCCGGAGGCCTCCAGGACGCTGATTTTTTATATAATTTTTCCGGAATTTTTGGAGCACTTTTAATGGCCGGAAAACCTGAAATACAAAAACAGCAGAAAAAAGGAACTGGCAACTGGGTGCACTGAGTTAATAGGTTAGTCCAAATATGCTCAAAAGTGTATGAAAGTTCAAGCAAAACATGGCAAAGTCACACAAAACATGCATGGCACAAGCAGAAATTATAGATACGCTTGGGACGTATCAACATCCCCAAGCTTAATTCCTGCTCGTCCTCGAGTAGGTAAATGATAACAAGCATAATTTCTGTGGTGGCATGCCACACAACCATGTAAGGACTTTTAAGTAAAGCAATTAAAGCATGCAATTAAATTCAAGTCTTAACTAGCAAGAATCTATATTAGCATTGACACAAGCAACAAAAGAACATAATGTGCAAGAGCTCTCGCTGTCCGTGACTCGAATGTCTCCAAATGGTGTTTGCGTGCAAGAAGGGGAATTTGGGGAATACGAGAGAGAAAACTTTTTATTGTTGAGAACTAAATCTACTAAAGTTTCACACTTGGTCTCCTTTGAAGTCTTATCTGGACTCGTCCTCAGACCACTACCCAGGTACAAGTCAAACTAATCCACTCCCTTTCGATATTTTGAGCACTCATGCAATGGATGAGCGTGAGCAAGAAAGTTGACACCTAAACGGCGAAATAGAAAGATGGTGGAGGAAGAAGACAAAAAGGTGTGAAAGGCTCACATCAATGAGGATAATCATAGGCGAGAGAAAGCCATATGATAGATATGATGTGAGGAGTAGGGATTGCCATGCGACATGCGGATGCACATAGAGCTATAAGTGTATGAAATCCCTCCAATGGAACTAGTGGGGGTGCATCCAACTTGCTTGCTCATGAAGACCTAGAGCTCTTTTGAGGAGGCTCATCCTTGGAATATGCAAGCCAAGTTCTATAGTGTAAGGATCCCCACTTAGTTATGCAAGTACAACATGAAAACTCTCTACAAACTGAAGTACAGGTGCTACTCTGAAGCACAAGTGTGGAATAAAGGATAGTAGTGTTGCCCCCTCTCTCTTTTTTTCCTTTGTTTTTCCTTTTCACCTTTTTTGTATTTTTTTGATTTTGGGTGGACTCCATGGCTCTTTATTTCTCTCTCTTTTTTTTCTTTCGTCCTCTTTGGGATCTTTTTTTGTATTTTGTCCACCTTGGGATCTTTTATTCCTTTCCTCACTGTAGGGGCAACACTCTAGAAGAACATCAACACACTTTTATCTACTTACAACTCTGAATCAAAAAGTGATGACTCTATATGAATGCCTCTGCCAGTGTAGCAGTATGTGCAATGATCAAGCGCAACATGTAGCAAAAATATGAATAGCGGGCAAAGCCCAACTACATGAAGGCTATGAGATCATGCAAGGCAATATGACAATGAAGGATAAGTCATATGAACATGAAGAAAATTGGATGTTGCATGGCAATGTATCTCAGAAAGGCTATGGAAATGCCTTGTAGGTAGGTATGGTGGCTGTTTTGAGGAAAGATATAAGGAGGCTTATGATGACAGAGCGTATCATGCCAAGGGTTTGGATGCACCGGCGAAGTATGCGCCAACTCTCGAGGTGAGAAAGGGCAATGCACGGTACCGAAGAGGCTAGAAAAATATGGATGGTGGAAGTGTCAACTTTCGAATACTCACATTAGTCCGAAGAACTCATGCACTCAGGAGGTTCACACAGAGACAAGTACCCCGAGGAGGAGTGTATGGGGGTTTGGTTATCCTTGCGCATCCTCGACTCATGGTACGTGAGTGTACTATAATATCCGACCCCTTCAGAGATTAGTGATCCATCTAGTAGCTAGAGTTCTCAACAGGGTTTAGGTTTTCGAAAATCACACGGATTGCCCAAAATACGACATCTATCACTAATAGGCTAAAGCTCTTGACACCATAAGTTCAAACATTACTTAAGTCAATACCTCAAAACTATTGCAAGTTACTACTATAAAGAGAATAGCAACTTCAACTACCTACTTTCTAGTCAAGACACAAAACTCAGTGCAACAGGCAAACTCTCTAAACAAGATAAGCATGCAAACTATAGAAAATTCAAGCCTGAACCAATTAAAAGCTCTAGATGAAAACTCTAAAGCACATGAACTAAACAGGGCAACAGCTAAGAAAAGATAAAGAACAACTCACAACAAAGAATAAGCATGAAAATCCTATGAGGTGTTCTAGTTTAAGCGGAGCGTGTATCTCTCCCAATCAAGCATGTTAGCTTCCGACATTGTAATGACCAACAAACAAAACAAAAGAACTAAGAAAAGTAAAGAGCAAGACGCTCCAAGCATAGCACATAACGCATGAAGTGATAAAAATATAGTGGAACGAGGGACGAACTGGTGATTGTTGATGAAGAAGGGGATGCATGGGGGCATCCCCAAGCTTAGACGCTTGAGTCTCCTTGAATATTTTTTGGGGATTCCGGGCGCATCCCCAAGCTTGAGCTTTTGACAAAGATCTTCTTTCATCATCTTCCATCGCACACTTGAAAACTCCCTTCATACATAACTCATCATAAGATGATTAGAGAGGTTAGTACCCTATTAAAAATAATTTTACTCTACTGCAAATAAAGATTTCCAGGAAGGGATACTGTTTCTCTTGCCTTCCCAAAAGTTTTTTCAAAGAAAAATCAAGCTTAAGGTTTGCAAAACTGCCAAAAGAAAAACAGGGACAGAAGCTGAGAAAAACAGAACAGCAGAGAGAAAAGAATTTTTTCTAGGCACTTCTGCAACTCAAATCAAAAAACTCAGAACAGACGCCTTAAAGGTAATTGTATGGAGCCTACTGACAAAAAAATTCAGATCAAAAAGATGATCTGGTGATTTATCGTGAATTTTTCCGTCAAGCAGACAGAATCTGTTTCTGGACAGCATGCACCAACTTTTGATCTTTCTTGCAATGAGAGGCTAAACTTGGCACAAAGCTTACAAAGTAAAGATACAATGATGTTGCTACAGTATTAACAATCATCAAGACCACTAAGAACAGAAGAAAAATAAAAAGAAAAAACTAAATTCGTTGCGGGCTGCCTCCCGAAAGCGCTTCTTTAAAGCCATTAGCTAGGCATGAGTGTAACGATGCTCACGAAAGAATAAGAGTTGAAGCACAAAAGAGAGCATCAAAGGAGCAAAGACAACCCACATTTAAGTCTAACATGCTTCCTATGCATGGGCAACTTGAAACAAAATAAATAAATGAAGCACAAAGCAACAAGCATAGGAAGGTAAAACATGAGCACCTTCAAGATTTTCAACATGGAGAGGGGTGTTTTCCTAACATGAAAATTTCTATAACCATATTTCCCTCTCTAATAATAATTTTCAGTAGCATCATGAACAAACTCAACAATATAATTATCACACAAAGCATGCTTTTCATGATCTACTAGCACATAATCATGTAGACTTTCTAAGCAAACCTCATCATCATTAAGAACATCCATAGTAGGCAAAAATAGAGGTTTATCATAAGATTTATCAAGATAGCAAGGTTTATCATAAAGAACAGTAGCAAAATCATCCTTGCAAGTATCATTCATAGGGGCATCGTGGCCACAAGCATCGATTTCATCAAAAAGGGATATTTCAAAAGAATCCATAGGATCATAGCAATCAATATAGCATTCATCCTCCTTTGGTAAGCATGGAGGGCAATCATATAAAGTAAGAGTCAAAGAGTTCTCTCATTAGTAGGTAGAGATGGGTAGCTACTCCATTCTTCCTCCTTTTGTTCGTCACTCTCCTCCTCTTTTTCATCCAAGGAGCATTCAGTTTCAGCAATTTCTTCTTCCGTAGAGTCCTGCAAAGCATTAATCTCTTCCTCTTGTGGAGAGAACCTTTTGAGATGGTCAATAATATAATTATTGTCATTAAAATCCTCAAAGCAATAATTAAGTATTTCAAGACTCTCGGATTTGTAAGGGGCATCATCAATATTTTCAACAAAGGAAGCAATTTCATAGGCACCCTTAAAGATAACAACTTCTTCTATTTGTTCTGCATCATAAAAATCATAGTTTCCCTTAGCGTAAGAAGCTAAGGTTTCATCATCATTGTACTCACATTGGAAAGCAAGGTGTTTGTGCCTCATAAAGCAACAAGGTTCATCCCTGCAGAAAGATATATTATATATTGAGCACAAGTTTCTAGCATAGTCATACAACTCATGTATTAGTCCCCATGAGTGTATCCCTTTTTGAGACAAGCGGTATTCCTTGTAATATTTTTGTTGATCCTCCGTGAATCCTCCTTGCCAATAAGATCTAGTCTCAAAGAAAGTAGTCATTAGTAGCAAACAGAGTAATAAGCAAAAGTGTACTTATCAAGTGAACTTATAAGTAAAGCTATGCTCCCCGGCAACGGCGCCAGAAAATAGTCTTGATAACCCACAAGTGTAGGGGATCACAACAGTCTTCGCGGGTAAGAGTAACCCAATTTATTAATTCGACACAAGGGGAGCCAAAGAATACTTATAAGCCTTAGCAGTTGAGTTTTCAATTCAACCACACCTGAAAAAGCACTAGACAAGATATAAGTAGCAACGGTGTGTTGACGGGTGTAGCCTTTAAAACTTCCCCAATCACCAACACCACAAAGTAGTAACAAAGTAGTAGGAGTAGCAAAGAAAGTAAAAATAACAACGAAGGCAATGAAGGTGAAAGATGGACCGGGGTTCAAGGTTTCACTAGTGGTACCTCTCAAGCAAAAGGACAAGGTGCTGAGTGAACAAATTACAGTTGGGCAATTGACATAATTGCACCAACTCTAGCCAAACAAACTACAATATCCTAGTCTAAGAACCAAACGTAGGCATGTGTTCCGTATGTAGTTGTACGTGCTTGCAATAAGAACTTTGCACAACATCTTTTGTCCTACCATCCCTCTACGAACGGGGCCACTTAAGGAACTTATGGAGATTAAGGTGCTCCTGCGGCGGAGCACCGGAACAAAGCATTAACACTCCATGAACACATGTGATCCTCAAATTATAGCCCATCCCCTTTGGTGTCCCAAGCTGTCACCATTGGGATCACCGGTTCCGGACTATAATAGGTGCATACAACCGTAGATAGGATCTAGAACAACAATTATAATCATGCAACCATAACGTGCTCAGATCTGAGATCATGCTACTCGTGCACTAGTAACAAGCATTAAGAACAACAAATTGCAGCAACAATAATTCATAAACCTCTTAGGACTGAACAAGGTAACAATTCATCGGATCCCAACAAACACAACACCAATTACATCATATGGATCTCAATCATGTAGGGCAGCTCATGAGAACATTGTATTGAGGATCTAGGGGGAGAGAATACCACATAGCTACTGCCAAGAACCCGTAGACCAAGGAGGAACTACTCAAGAAGCATCAAGGGGGAAGAAGAGTCCATGAAGATGGCCCCGGGGGCCAAGGCCCTCCCCGGCAGGGTGCCGGAGCAGTATCCAGGTGACCCCCGAAGCTAGTTTTCGATGGCAGCGGAGATCGGAATCGCTTCTGGAAAAAGTACTTCGATATTAGGGATTTCCTCCTCGGGGGTAAAAATAGGGGCCAAAGGGGGCACCGAGAGGGGCCACTAGGTAGCCAGGAGGGTGCCTGGCGCGACCTAGGGCTGGGCCGCGCCATGGACCCTTCTGGAGTTCTGGTGGTGGCCCTCCCTTCCTTCCTTGGTGTTTCCGGAGGCTTCCGGGACGCTGATTTTTTATATAATTTTTCCAGAATTTTTGGAGCACTTTTAATGGCCGGAAAACCTGAAATACAAAAACTGTAGAAAACAGGAACTGGCAACTGGGTGCACTGAGTTAATAGGTTAGTCCAAATATGCTCAAAAGTGTATGAAAGTTCAAGCAAAACATGGCAAAGTCACACAAAACATGCATGGCACAAGCAGAAATTATAGATACGTTTGGGACGTATCATCCACCCCTTGACCTCATCCTCGGGCTGGAGGACTCTTCTGGAACACTGATTTTTATATATTTTTCGTGAAATTTTTCGGGCACTTTAATTTTTCACCTTTTTCTGCAATGCACGGACAAAACAAACAGAAAATGGCACTAGGTGCACTGAGTTAGTAGGTTAGTCCAAAGATGTTGAAAAAGGTATAAAAGTGTAGCAAACACATAGCAATATCACCCAAAACATGCATGGAGCAAGCAGAAATTATAGATACGTTTGGGACGTATCAGTTATACCTTTGCCTTGTGCATTCCACTTGAGTTTTATGATGATGTTAACACTTTCCTCAAGTCAGAATCTTTTTGCTGACCACATTCACTTGGGGAAGATTGTCGAATTGCATCCTCATATTGCAACGAGGGTAGACTTCACGTAAGAACATCTTCACATGTACATTATCATAATGTGGACCGCAAGCTTCAAAGTGTATAACCACGTCCATCTTCTCATCTTGCACTTGGACTCCTACAACTCGATGACCATCACCACTTGATGTCATCTTGACATAGGCTACTTGAAATCTTTCCTTTTGATGTGAGCCCATGAGAAACACCTAACCCACATAGACATAACAAACACATATCATGGGTTAGGTAACAAAGCACAATTCACAACTACTTACCATACCACTAGATCACTTGATCCCACGTGGTACAAAGATTGCGCTTTGAGAGTTGACCATCTAGATATAACCTTTGAGCTTCATCTTGGCCAACCAACATCTTTACTTCATTCTTCATCTTGGTTTCTTGAAAGTCATTATGAAATCTTCGTTTCACTTCATTGCTTCAAGACTAGATCACCAAAGACTCTCTCATGACCATATCAAGTTTCACCATTAACATTATATTGGTCGTCACTTGCTCTTTTAAATTCTCCATCGCAACGACTTGAGAGGCACAATGAATTCTTCACTCTAGTTGCTTGCTTCAAGACATGATGAATCAAAAGCCAACATGGGCTCAGTATGACTTTGTCTTGAAATAATGACTTGAATTCCTCTCTTCAATTATTCTCCCAAGTCCTTGATCCTTATGATCCCAAATATGTCAACATTTGAGATTATCCAATGGACTCCACCTTGATCAAACTTGGTTTAAATAATGAACTCAATCTTGATGGCTTCACAGGATATCTCCAAGGATCACACCATGAGACACCAAGAGCCAACTTTAGGCCCCGCATGAACGGGGTCATAGACCCCGTGCACACGGGGTGTCCAAAGAGATTTCCTGGACCCCTCACGTTGAATTGTTGGGATGAAGAAAACGTTTGTCAAACGTTGTGGCCAATTGTTGCACAACGGGTTCGGACTATCCCTCTTATTCAGTATGACATGTCAAACTTTGTTGCATGCAGTTTTATTAAAAGTGGGATTTTTTCTGTTCATTCGACTTATTTTATTGAATGGGACCACCAACATGGAAGGAAACTCCGACATGCTAACGTAATGGGTCAAACAAATTTTAATCCCATTTGGTGTAAGATTTGGAGCCTATATTGTTCGATGAAGGTAAAAAAAATTATTTGGCAAACTTTGCATGGCACTCTTCATTTTGTTCTTCCGGTCTCGAAGATACAAAACATTTAGCGTAACAATGCAAGAAAGCAAAGAAAGTTTGGAAAATGTTGGGTTTAAAGCCCGTGAAGTGGATCGTGTAGATCTGATAATACACGTGACATGATTGCCATTACGACTTGATACTTGTGGTAGGAAAGGCAAAAACTCATGCGTAAGGAGAACTTAAGATGTTAAACAGATTTTTATGGGGGTGCAAGCTCTTACAACTAATTAGGTGGTAGCCTCCTCTCCTAAGGATTCTTTGAGCGAGGGGGTTGGACTCATTCCCCGGTGGATTCCGTGAAGCATTAATCAAAATTCGAAACAACAGCATGCTAGATTTTCTTTACCTGCTGTTGTTACGATTAAATAAGTGGACGCGTACAAATCTCACCTGTTATTATGGTTGTAATTTGGAGCTTAAGCGTGGAAAACATGACCGGACGAACAAACATGAAAAATCTTCAAGCAGTACATATCTCAAAGAAGTGAACCCGAGTTGCCATCTTATACACAAACCATTTGATCATGAGTTCGGCCAACTCTAAAAATTGCGACAACCAAACCAAACGGGATCAGGTATTTCAATATTGAGCTTCAAGTTCAAATACTATCTTACTAAAACTTCAGTCTTCTGTCACTGACACCTCAAAATAACTTTAACTATATATCTAGAAATTTAGCTAGACCTCAAAGACATAATTATTTACCAATTACCATGCGTCAGGAGTTAATTTGATTTATTCCTAGCAGCTTATACAAGTGGCCACCAAAAGATCCCATTTAGATAATTAAGGTGGCTAGGCTCAATAGACTTGCCGGTCAGCATCGACACAGGATGGAACCATTTTTCAGCAAGTATATATTGATTGAACTGCTATGATCTGAATTACCAAACTGATGGTTAACTATCATGCACCCTTCGGCGCTTCTCTTGGGGAGCCTTAGAACCATCATTAGTATTTGCAAGGGGGTCAGAAGACTCGCTTTCTGCTATCCCTTGGTTGTCATCTGCATGAACAGAAGTTTCTCCTATGTCGGCACTCCTGGGGTTCTCTCCTGTTTTATTTAGGCCATCACCTGTGTCACTATCCCTATTTCTGTTTGCACAATGGCTCGGTTCAGATGATAGAGTGGTTGTAGCTCCGGGGGATAGATCCTGCACCTTCTCCATACTTGATTTAGACTGTTTTTCAAACATCATCTGAAGATACTTCCCTTGTTCTTCAATTCGCAACTGCAACTTTCTCTGGGTCTGTCATAGAAAGAAGGAATGAAGTTCAGACTATGTGTGTCTGATCATGATGATAATCTGATTGAGCCTAGCCTATATCATGTTAAGACCAATGCAACTATGCAGATATTTCTTTTGTAGAGTATCACTGCAGTCACAATTTGATTTATGATCACAAGTGTGCAAAAAGAACCACTTTTCCTCACATTTGTTTATCCAAAAGGGCATTATGTTTGGCATGCAACTCTTTTTTATTGGGTCACTATTTGTCATGAAACCAGACATCACCTAAATTCAGAACCAGTCTACATTTTTTTGGACTAGTACCTCAAGTTGTTCATGAAGACGTTTCTGAACTTCCATCTGAAGGCGCAGGGCTTCAGTAAGATCCATGCTCCTACATAAGAAAGTGACAGTGTTAATCATGGATGACAAGAGAGTGCACTATCTCAGAGTGAATCCTCAAAAATATAATTTCTGGCCCAACAGAAAGTGAATACAAAATGGGCTCAACAAGACTCATCAACTCCCATAAGTCCATAACAGAGGGAGGATTAGGCATATCCACATTTAGAGCATCCAGATTTGGAGCACAAACAACAACAGTTTTTAAATTGTGAGTCAGGCATCATAGAACATAATTGTGAGCATATTGTTTATGTCATGGCTAGTTGGCTACAGATAATAAGCGTCTTAAAAATGGATTAGCTTCTAGGCAATTCACAGTGCTTGTTAGGTCTGTACATGATGGACTTAGAACAGCCAGAAAATGGAACACCCAGTAAAATGTGTGTGCAATAGACACACGTGAATATAACTATAAAAAGAGTAGCATCTTCCTCAAGTAATAACACCTGGGAAGTTGATGAGTAACCAGGAATCTTGAAAATGCTAGTGACAACGACATAAATTCCAGATAAAGGTGTTATATCTTTTCAGTCAGCTATTCGTTTACGAAATGTACTCAGCCTCTTGTTAAGACACCAGAAATATCAAGATCAAAGGTAACACAAGAAAAACATAGGAATTTGCCTCCCACCATCTGATGTTTATGCTAATTCACCTATAAGGTTATCAATCATCCTAATCGGTGCGCGGAATTCCAAAATCAATGTAGCTACATGAAGCTTAGTGCAGCAAAATAAAATTACTGGTTTGGCTTCTGAAGAGGCTGAAGTGCATATAAAACAAAAAAAATTAATTATACGAGATGTTAAGACTGCAAGGAGTAGGATCCTTTATTATTAAACATAAATCATTTCCCTTCTCATAAAGAGGCAAACAGCTTCATGAGAAACGAAATAATCCAACATTAGTAATATTAGATCCTGCTACTTGCACTTTCAAAGTCTCACATAATTGAGATAATGCTTTAATATGAAACTTAGCATCTCATAAGCCAAGCCACTAAATTGACTTTGCTGCACTAAGTTTAATAGAGTTGACTTGATTTCATGACTGTCCGCGCCAACTGTGTGGTGATTGATAACTGAATTAGCAAAAAAATCTATTGGTGGGCATTTGAATTCCTTGGCACCGTTTGGAAGTTGATATCGAGACCTGGAATTGGATATTGGCATTGTACAGCCTGAATGTCATTGTTTGCAAAGCGATGGAATTCGGGGTTGCAATCAGAGCCGAATATTGGCCCGTGCAAGGCAACAGGAGCACAGCCCCTTCTCCAGTTAGGTGCCCCAGCGCTCGACTTTGCCCTGAATTTGCTAGTGCTCGCTTGACTTACCCCTTCGTCAAGCGTGGCCGACATCTCGTTCCGGGAAAAGGAGAAAAGGAGGCGCAACTGGAGGTCTTCAGCGGTGGAGGTGAGTGGCCTCTCTGCCCTCCTGCTTCTACCTTCGTCGGGGACATCCATCTCCAGGATCTATCCCGAACCAGATTGGTGGCTGTGGCGGCGGCCATCCCTCACAGGGACTGCAGCACACAGGGGAGATCAGGCAGCCAGGGCTGGGCCTTGCGGAGGCGACCGGGGCTAGGCCTTGCGGAGGTGGATGGGGCTCCATGCAGAAGAGGCGCCGGTCACGCCTCTCAGCTGCGGGTAAGCGGGCAGGGCTCTTGGCTGCCCAGGAGACGCGGGGTGGCGGTCGGGCCTCTCGGCTGTAGGGAATCGGGCGGGGCTCGGCCTCACATGGACGAGGTGCCGGTGCTCACAAGGATGCAAGTGCTTTGAGCCTTTGACGTCATACTGTCGTGATGACTCAAGCAATCCATTGTCTCTCCCATGGTGGCCCTAGAAATCACATCGAATCCCTACTCACGTGTCATCCCTAGTCCCGTCTTACATTTTTAGATCAGTGGGCAGAAGTAAGCTCATGTAATTATTTTAGAGTGGTCAAGAAACAGTTCCGAGTTGCATGGCATTTGCAAATTTGTTGTAATCTGCTACGGCTTGTAATCTATTCTTGTCATAAAACTTGTTATAATCTGTTTATCAAATATTGCTGCTGTTACGTATAATTTCCATCCTATATCTCCATGTTTTTTGGACAAGTACCACTGTTTTTACCATCTTCTAGAATATTTTCATTTTTCTTGTTTTGTAATATACTAGAGTATAATCTTTCAAACATATGCACATGACGTTCATACACTTGTAAATGTGCTATTTCAAACTTTGTGCATCAAAAATATTTGGAATTGTTGCTCCCTTTGGATTCCAAGTGCCAAATACATAAACATCTGAACACTAGAATTAGCACTGAAACTCAATATCAATGTCTTGGGATACTGGCATTGGAGCCAATTCAATGCCAAGGCCTTCAATGTTTACATCCAAAAAAGGAGCCTATATGTTTTTCAGGGTTACATCATGTGTTAGTTATCTTTTTATTTATGATTTTAGTAAGGGGGATACCAGGACTATCTATGGAAAAAAGAAACATTTTGGGCAACTGCCTACAATGCAGCTATCTTTTGTAATCTCCCTCAAAATGCATTTGAATCTCAAACTTATACCAGCATCAGCTTTTTCTCGATGTAATTATTCAGCATTTGTCAGAATTCGGTTTTACAAACTAAACTACCATCTTAACTATAACTTAAGTGCTGGTTTTAGTCTTAATAGTTAATGTGTGTCGCATTGCACAGTAACTAAACTACCATCTTAACTATAACTTAAGTGCTGGTTTTAGTCTTAATAGTTAATGTGTGTCGCATTGCACAGTAACCTGCTACCAATAAGCATCAATAGAGATGGGTATTGTGCTAGAGTACAATGGAATAAGAGAATAGATAATAAAAAAAATTATTCACTCACGATTTCAGGTCTAGATTCAATTCTTCAGTGGTAGTCCTTTTTTCTGCTGTACCTGAATAATTTGATATGGAATGGTTATGTTATGCGACCAATTATAGCAAACACAATGTAGCTGCATGCATTCTATGCAATAATGGAACCTTGCAAAAATAATATTGCATCATGAGAAGATTTACATATATAAACAAAGCATCAGCCCAAACCATTGCCATAAAAATGTACTCAACTCAATAGCATAACATCATGAGTCATGAAAAATCGACTATGCAAGGAAGATCTCTAGAGAAAATGCAAGTGCGACAAAAATCCAATCCAGACAAACCTTCAGTTAGGTCTGGCTTATAGCGAGCTGTTCGGTACTTCTGCAGCACAAACCAGAAAAGGTAAGCGAGAACTCAAGTCTCTTGTGGGCAACACTATTATTTAGAACTAGTAGAATTTTAGAAAGCTAATGGCTAACCTGCAGATGGCTTTTTACATGATATATCGTCAAGCCGTCAACTTTCATAAGCTTCAGCACACCCTTGGGAGTAGCTTCTGAAGGTACGAGATAAAAAGTACAAGCATTAGAACATGATTCATATCTAAAATGCACTTTTGGGAATCAACAGCAACAGCGACATACTTTCACTACCACCGAGCTTATTTACAGAGTCTACGAAGCATTCATGGAGTTCTGGAGTCCACCTCATCCGTTGTTTGGCTGCACAGTTGCTATTGGGAGGACTAGCTACATTGGAAATCTCTCCACCATGAGATGAAGCTGGCTGGTTGACAGCAGGTTGTGATGCAGCTGAATTGGAAGGCTGAACCATTGACTACAACAAAGGCGGCAACAAACTCTTGGTCAGTAAAGTTAAGAGACTTCCACCTGCAAATTAAGTGGACTGTATATTTCTATTTTGTGCCAAAAAGAAGCAACATATATATCCCTTAGAAGAATTTGCACAGAGAGACACTCATATCACGAACATGAACATTCATTACAAGATTCTAAGGTAAGCTCTAGTAGTCAATCTAACAACGACCCTCTTTAAACATGTAAACAAGAAATCATTACTGGTGCCCTAACCATCACTAACCAAATGTATTACACATCAGTTTTAAACTTCTAATAAGAGGAAGAAATAGTTACCTACATAGTGTTATCTAGTTCAAAAATAAACTGTAAGGAAAAAAAAATATGCCCAATTCATTAATGGAAGTATGGCCAGAGAAGTATACAGTAAGTCAAAACTTCTCTTAACTTTAAAACTGACATAAATTAAGGTATCTAGGTTGGCCGCACAAAAATGATATCATAATACCAGTATATTCGCTGACAAAGAACTTATGCAAAATTATAATTGCATAAGGTCGGCTAATATGTCATAATAAACAAAGAGATTACAGAGTACTTCTAAACTACCAGAACCCAAGACGGAGCAACCACAATGACTCTTTATGGCATTTCATTTGCATACCTTTGACTGGGGATCAGCGGCTGTTGCATCTAGAATATCTCTCCAATCATCATTCATTATCTCTGCCCACCATTCATTTTGTTTAGCAACCACATCAGATGTCACAGCAGGATCACCATTCTGGATCTGACTACCAGAAGCAGGGATGTTATCCCTGTACTCTGATAAACCATTAACCGAACCTGGGAACCAAGTTCCCTCACTATGTCCTCCAGGGATATTATTAGATAAGGTCTGAAATACTTCGATATCTGATGACTGAGAAGCAAAAGGAGCAACCATTGACTGCCTCTCATGGTTAGGCACAGAATCAAGAGGATTAGCTGAGTATCCTAATGAGGCTGGATATGATGATCTCATAGCACCAGCTCTTGGGTGCAAAGTAGCAGACGGAAGTGCACTCTGATGTAAGGGCACAAGATCATTCGTCAGTTTCCTTTGGACCGGAGTGAGCTGTGGGTTATAAGGCCCATGGAAAGTTTCTTTTAGAGAATTTGGCAGAATAGGTAAAGAGGATGACATTGCTCCAGAAACTCTGCTGTTGTGAGACTGTCTCAGATCACACCTCCTCATCAAGAATTGTAGATAAGCTTTGCTTCTTTCCCATAAGTCGGTTTTAATATGCTCCCACAGAATAACCTTACCACAAGTGTTAATCCATTAATCTACCAAGGGTTAAGAAAAGAAGAGTTAATAAAGGGAACCTATGGTTACACCGTTCAAATTGTAAGCATCATAAACATAGGCAACTGTAGCTAATATATAGAGCATGCATATCTGCATCCTGAAATCAACCATGAGTAAGCAACAATCTAACTAACTCTGATGTGGATCTCACGAGCAAAAAAACAAAAAAAGTCAACATCATGAGATGTGTTAGCAAGAGCTATAAAGTTGCATACAGATGCCCAGCAACATATTAAATTATTAATATATCAATTCTCCTTTACATTCTTTTCTAAGCAATGTTTCTGTCTACTCCAATGACAGGTCGTATCTTATAGCACAAGACAAATGATGAGAAAGAATACTAGGCCCTCATTTAGTATTAGCACTGTGACACTTCTAAGAAAGAAATTGTGATAGAAGAGAAGAAGATCACACCACATTACAATCTCAAAGCAGCGGTTCTTTTTTAGCGGCTCTGAAGTGTAAAGCCGATACTTCCTTTAAAGCAAGAAACCATGTCATTTTTCTGCATACAGAATCCTATATAGAAAACATTACCATACTTATGCCCTAATGTCGGACCAGGGCAACGACAACTTTCATAATACAAGAACCAATGGCCTTTTTGAAGAGAAAAAAACGAAGCAAAATAGTGGTTTCTTATTTACTGTGCAATCTATCAGTGACAAACAAGGAAACCCATGTTGGTGGGCATATGGTATGTGCTATTAACTCGCAGGATGCCAGACATGTTTTAAAGCCCATACAACAAGATCTGAATTAAACCCCAGGGGGACAGGCAACTGTGGGCAGGGGGTAGGACAATCACAAGGGTACCTAATTCTCGAGGTAAAAGCACCAGAGGTCCATAAACTTGCACACCATGTGAAGGTTTAATCCATAATGTTGTAAAATGCTACTCCACCATACAACAACTTGCGGTTCGGGTGCAAACAAGCCCAAACCCAATGAAATGAAGCCATGTGGCATGGTATATTTTGCAGAAAACACCTTGATTATAGTATATTTTACAAAAAATACGTCTATTGTATCTGGGGCTGCTGGAGTCTATTTAAATATAAATAAAATGGGGCTGCTGGAGTCTATTTAAATATAAATAAAATGGGGCTGCCGGAGTCTATTTAAATATAAATAAAAAGAAGGCAGAAGGCGCCATAGGGTCCGAACCCTGGTCTCCAGCTTCTGGGTTCCAACGCAACAAGCTCCACGCCAAGAACAACTAGTTGTCAACTTTGTAGATTCATCTTTTATATAGCAATGGGTCACCAGAAAAAAATAAAAATAAACCACACCAATACCTTCTGAATATAAAACGCAATTTCAGTACCAACCATGATATGTTAGTTTTTTACATACACCATGATATTTTATGTAGCCCTAGATTACATATTTATAAGTGTTTTATTTTTATATAATTAACAAAACAAAATATGTATTTTCATGCAGTCTAGTATAATCAAAACATGCACGTAACTAATTTAAGAAAAAAAATATGTTGAGTGAAATGCATTTACCATTGCGTGCACGCACACATGTGTGCTATTTTTTATTTAACTGGTGAGAAAATATTTGTATATTTGAAATACTTATGTCTATGCGATGATGTATGTATATATCAATTTAATTTGTCGCTCACGTCCAAAATGAAAACTCGGATCGTGCTCACATCCAAGAACGTTGATAGCACTGGTCATAATAATAAAAAAGTGCACATATGTACATTGATGTTACATTTGTTTTTTCTATACAAGAAATTTTTCCATTTAAATCTGATTATTTACTTTTAGTATGGTGGACTTTAATTGATACATGAGGCTACTAGTTTGTACAAAAAATCGATTCAGTGACCGGTCTTCATGAACATAGTATAAAAATAAAAATATATTACTGTATTTAAAAGATTATAAAAACTCAAAACGCTACACTCAATTTATACATGTACGCACGCATGTATTGGTCAGCTGGCCTGTTCTTAGCAACCTCCTGCATATACACTATAAAATATAAATCTAAAATTAGCAAACAAGTTATTTGGGCGAAGTGGTAGCTCATGTGCTCTCCTCGAGGAGGTCATGGGCACGATCCTGGCATCTTGTAGTTTTATCTTTTTTCGGCCTATTATTTCACTATTGTACTGATAGTCGAGCCCATGTAGCCATTGCATCAAATTTAAACATGATAAGGTGTTTTGTGCAAAATATGTAGTGTCACATGTCAGCTTTGTATTGGATTTGAGTTTTTTTGCACCTGAACAGCAAGTTAATGGATGATGGAGTAGCATTTTACAACATTGTGGACTAAACCTTCACGAAATGTACAAGTTTATGGACTCCTGGTGCTTTTACCTCCTAATTCTCCTATTAACACCTCCCAGTTCCCAACCCCACCAAATCCCCCAATCATTTTCCGTACCACGGTACCAGCAACACCACGTACTTCCACAATTCACGAGCACGTGTGGTACCACCGTTCCACGCCAAACTCGCCTAGAGCACCCGCACCCGCAGAAACATGTCGCGATCAGAACCCTAGAGAAACCCCGTCTGCCCCCCGCGCGCGCGTGCTCTCCTCCGCCGCTCCTGTCCCATCGGTCCGATTCCAGCCGGAACAGGAGCCTCCGCGGAACCGATTGCGCCGATACGACGAGCTGGGAAGCGACGGGCGAGGTCGACGGCATGGATATGGCATGGAGAGAGGAGGGGGGATTTCAGGAATTGAGGGGAGAGGCGCGTCCGTACCTGGGTTGTGAGGAAGCAGCTCGATCGGCGCGGCTTTGTGGGGAGGAGAGGACGGTGAGTGGGAATTCTGGCTGGGGCAATGTGTCGCGACGGAGGCTGCGGAGAGGAGGAACCTGGTGCGCACAAGAGGAGGAGGACGACGCCCACCAGTTGCCGGGGGGAGGCGCAGCGCGCACCCCCACCGCACCATGGGCGCGGCTTTTTGCGGATAGGCCCCTTCAGCCGCCGTGCGGCCAACTTGGACGGCTACGATGCTATGGTCCACTTGACGGTGATTGCACACATACCGTGGCTTTTTTTTAAATTAGCCTTTTTTCTATGAAAGGAAAAGGTAAATAGAGGAGTCAATATTGCGTTGATGATAATTTTGTTGGCCATCCGAATGAACGACTGTTCGCACTAGAGGAAGAACCTCAACGAATGAAATCATTACTTAAAATTGCTCGATATATTAGCACATTTTCGATTAATTTAATTCACGATTAAACAGTAAATATGGCATTTACGGCATACATCTCATACCGAAAATTAAATATGCTAGCACGTATAAAACCTTGCACTAAAACATCTATGCACAACACATATACGGTAAGCATATAAACGAGTATAAAGGGATGAACGAATCATACCCACGGTTGGCCAAGCTAGCCAACGCGGCGGCTGAGGTAGCAGCGGATTCGTCGGTGGCCTTCTTCAAGGCAACGGCCGTGGCATCGGCATCGTCGTCCTTCTCCATGGTGTTGATGTACGGGAAGTGGTCGACGGAACGGCCGGAGTCGAACAAGAGGACGGGGACCGATCGAGAGCAGTCGCGCCGAGACGCTCCCCAAAAACCTTATCGGCCTTCTCCCGGGCATGATCTCGAAGGTCTCGGTTCCGGAGGCACCTGCTCAACCAAACGACCGTGCACGCGGTCCATGGGCTGGGATCGTTGGAGGCCGCACATAGCAAGTAACAGTAGATGACGGTTATGGTTAGGCACAGAGGGAGAGAGTGAGCAAGTTAGTGACTCCACAACCCTAGTGCAGCTTTATATATGTCGTCGATGTAACGGGCCTGGGCCATCGCCCACGACCGAGTCCGCGTACAGCCCACGGTCCGACGTCTTGGAGAGTGACGCTAGCGACTCATTAACTAATCCGAGATTAATTAACAGTTCGTGGCCGGCAAAAATAAGCGCATAGGTGTGAGCTCAGCTCGGCTCAATCCCGCAACCCGCGGTGTACTAATGGCATGGAAGTGATAATGGCTTCTCGCCCTTCGTTGGTTACCCCAAGTGGAAGGTGAGATGTAGGATAGCAGCAAATTTCCCCTATGTAGAGGGTAGGGTTTGTCTCCCGTAGGACTCCGGCGATGATAAGTAGGTGTCAGCGGCGCACCTGACGCAGACCTGCACACAACACAATTAACTTTGCTTCCAACGAAGTTCAGAGAGGTTGTCGATCTCTCCGGCCTTGTTGTTTACAAAGGATCAAACACAAGAGATAATGATAATGATATCAACTGAAAGTAAATAGCAAGAAAGTAAAAGAGCGTGTAAACAGTGATGAGAATATGGACCGGGGTCCCGTGATGTTCACTAGTGATGTCAATCTCCCAAAAGACGATAAGACTGCTATGCGAGGTAAAAAAATTACAGATGGGAAATTGACAGAATTATAAACGCACCGCAATGCTAACTATGCTACAAAAGAAAGGAAGAGGCTCAAAAGCATGGGCAGTACGCCAAAATAAGTAGACCAAAATTCATCTGCATCTACTACTAATCATCCACCTTGAGATGTCTATCCAGAACATCTCGCTGATATTAAGTTGCGAGCCCCACCCAAAGTGTAAACCCAAAGCAACAGACAACTGCATTAAAAAGAACTTTGCGTAAAGGAAACAATCCTTGTAACCGCGGTTACAAGCACCGTTGTTTTCCCCCTTGTGGCCACAGCACATCCCCTAGACTCATGTTTCTTTCACTCAAGCGTGTCATCAGGGGGCATGTACCCACAATCGAGCATAACGTTCCCTCTTGAGGTTACTACCTACCACTTGGCCAGAGCAATAAATAGCAACGGAGAACATGCAAGAATTACTTCAGAACAAAAATACAAAAGATAAGAACCAATTATATTACTCTATCACAATCTGAACATAACCTCATAATCCATCAGATCCCATCAAACTCAGCATAGCAAAAGCAGAAAGAATTACATATGTGCATCGATCATGTAGGGAAGCTCACAAGGTCTAAACCATGAAGAACAAAGAGGGGAGGAGAACATCACATAGATATTGATCACAGACCCATGGTCCAAGGTAGACTACTCACAGCACATCCGAGAAGCGTCCATGGTGGAGGAGAAGCTTCCGGAGGTCGATCCTCCCTCCAGCAGGGTGCCGGGAAGGGTCCTGACGGTGCTCCCGATCTTGGAAGCGCGGCGGCGGCGGAACAGAGGCGAGATTGCAAAATAGGGTTCTGTCTTCGGAGTTTCCCCGTCATGGAGAATAAATAGGCGAAGGGGGAAGCCAGGGGGGCCAGGCGCCCCCCTGGCGCGGCCAGGCCCCTGGCCGCGCCAGGTGGCCGCCTGGGCCCCTGGTGGTGGCCCTCTGGCCCCACTTGGGTGCTTTTGGAAGACTCCGTTACGCTGATTTTTTATCCGAATTTTCCCGAATTTTTTGAACAATTTTTATATAGGGGAAACCTGGAATAGAAAAACAGCAGAAAACAGGAACTGGCACTGGGGTGCACTGAGTTAGTAGGTTAGTCCAAATATGATCAAAAGTGTATGAAAGTGTATATAGATCATAGCAATATCACACAAAACATGCATGGAGCGAGCAGAAATTATCGATACGTTTGAGACGTATCACGTGCGCATGATGGCTTCTCGCCCCTCGTTGGTTACCCCAAGTGGAAGGTTAAGAAGTAGATAGTAGCAAATTTCCCTCGGTGAAGATACCAAGGTTTAATTGACCAGTAGGACTCCAAGTGCTACGAGTAGGTGGTCAAACGAGCAAGGCGTCGTTTGAGATAAGTTACTCACTTGACATGGACCTACACACAAAACCAAATAACTTTGCTCCCAACGATTTCAGAGATGTTGTCAATCTCTCCGGTCTTGTTGTTAACGCACAGTGGAAATAGTAGTCGTGATTGCAATGGAAATGTAATAAAATCAGTAAATAGTGGAGGTGTAAACAATGGTGGAAATATGGATCGGGGTTCCATGATGTTCACTAGTGATGTATCTCTCTCTCAAACGCAACGCAATGCTAATTATGCTACAAGAAAGTTAGAGACTCAATCGTATGGGCAGTACGCTAAGACAAGTAGACCGTTTATTCATCAGCATCTACTCACTAATCATCCGCCTTGGGACATCTATCCAAAACATCTCGCTGGTATTAAGTTGCGAGCCCCATCCAAAGTGTAAACTCAAAGCAACAGACAACTGCATTAACAAACTATGCGTCAGGTAAATAATCCTTGCAACCGCAGTTACAAGCATCGTTGTTTTCTCCCCGGTGGAAACAACACATCCCCTAGTCTCATGTATCTGTCACTCAAGGTAGACATTGGGGGGCATGAACCCACAATCATGCATAATGCTCTGATATAGGGCAAGCCTAAGGATTGGCCCAAATCTTCACAATTCGGAGGTGGGAGATCCACAATAAGAACAAAGCACAAGGGGATTAAAAAAGGTCAACACAAAGGAGAAAGGGGGAACAAGATCCAACACAAATAACACTTAAATCCACACACAAACACCATACATCTCAAGATCCATACATCACCAAAGGTAAGCTTGGTAGTTTTCCCTCTCCTTATACTACTAGAAGAGGGGCCCTCTCCTTATTTGACTAGGGAGAGGAAGGTAGGAGGTAAGATTGAGAGGATCTCAAAGGAGATCTAAATCCCTAGAGGGAAGAAGGAGATAAGATCTCAAATCTTAGATATGTTCTTAGCTAACCCTAAAACGGAGGTAGGGGAAGAGTACTTGTAGTCTAGGTGCAAAACGAAGGGTACATGACTAACACAGCCCAGATTTGCGTCCAGAGCGGTTGTACCGGCCGGCACGACCGGTAGTACCGGTAATTCAGATTTACCAGAACAACCAGGGTGTCCGGTCCGGTACCGGACCTTAACAAAAGCATTTCATGTTGAGGGGCGGTAGTACCGCTCTGCACGGGCGATAGTTCTTGTTGCGCTCCAGCCAACTACTTGTCTTCACAAGCTCCAGGTGCCGGTAGGTGCTTCCAGGCGTCGGTAGTACCGGTCCTTGGAGGTGTGGTCTTCGTTGCTTCATTTTCCCATGGCTACCCTTCCGTTGTAGCTTCTCCTTGACCATATCCTTAGTACCTAATGATGCATAACATATCCGCATGAGGTAGCACCCAAGCTTCGCATGTATTGAGGTGTATTTCTGAGAGGAGCGAGTTAACCTTTGTTCCAAAGGCGTGTGCTTGTGCTCTCGTCAGTGGCCCACGTGAAGGAGATGTGTCCATGGTGATGTCGGTTGGGTGCTCCACATCATCTCCCCCCCCCTTGGGGAAGATCCTTCCACGGATCAAAGTCTTCATCACCATGTGATACGTCCCAAACGTATCTATAATTTTTGCTTGCTCCATGCATGTTTTGAGTGATATTGCTACGTTTTATATACACTTTCATACACTTTTGATCATATTTGGACTAACCTATTAACTCAGTGCACCCCAGTGCCAGTTCCTGTTTTCTGCTATTTTTATATTTCAGCTTTCCCCCATATTAAAAATGATCCAAAAATTCCAGAAAAATACAATAAAATCAGCGTACCTGAAGCTTCGGGAACCACCTAGGAGGAGCCAGAGGGGACCCACCAGGGTCCCAGGCGCCCTCCCGGCGCGCCCGAGGGTGGGGTCGCGCTAGGGGGCCGCCTGGACCCCTGGTGGCCCCCTGGCTGCCCCCTTCGCCTATATATTCTCCGTCACGGCAAACCTCGGAAGGGAGAACCCTTTTTCGCGATCTCGCCTCTGTTTCTCCGCCGCCGCGCTTCCAAGATCGGGAGCGCCAGCAGAACTCTTCCCGGCACCCTTCCGAAGAGAGGATTGACCTCCGGGAGCTCCTCCTCCACCAAGGACGCTTCCCGGATGATCCGTGAGTAGTCTACCTTGGACCATGGGTCCATGATCAGTAGCTATGTGATGTTCTCCTCCCCTCATTGTTCTTCGTGGATTAGACCTTGTGAGCTGCCCTACATGATCAAGGCACATATGTAATTCTTTCCGCTGTTGCTATGCTGAGTTTGCTGGGATCTGATGGATTATGAGACTATGTTCAGATTGTTATTGAGTAATATATTTGGTTCTTATCTTTTATATTTTTGTTCTTGAGTAATTCTTGCATGTTCTCTGTTGCTGTTTATTGCTTTGGCCAAGTGGTAGGTAGTGACTCCAAGAGGGAACGTTATGCTCGATTATGGGTTCATGCCCCCTGATGACTAGCTTGAGTGACAGAAACATGAGTCCAAGGGATGTGTTGTTGCCAAAAGGGGGAAAACAACGGTGCTTGTAACCGCAGTTGCAAGGATTGTTTACTTTATGCAAAGTTCTTTTAATGCAGTTGTCTGTTGTAACAACCCAGATTTCACAAAAATTAAAAATTTTGTTTCCGATGAGAATTGTTTGATTGTCTGATTTTTTTGCGGTGTTTGCATCCCCGATTTATCGATCGGCTATTATTTTTTCCCCTCTTATCTCGTACCGGATGGAGACCGACCCTTGCCACCCTGACACTCGACCTTTGCGAAACCGGGTTTTGCCCGATCACCGTCGCGAAAACCGCACGAGACCAGCCGCAGCCAACGGAACGAAAAACCCTGTTTAATAATTAAACGGGTTATTTTTATAGCGTGCCGGAAAGTGTTCTCGGAACGGTTCTAGCACGAGGTGAACGCCGCCGACTCGACGCACTGATCGCGCAGTTCAAAGTTTTACCCGAATCGGAGGTCCTGCGGACCCTCGGCGGTTAGAAACGTAAACACCGCGCGGGCGAGAGAAAAACCGGGGATGTTTTTGCAAACTGCCAGCCACCTGGGCTATATAAAGACCACCACACTCCCACCTCTTTCTAGGGTTTTCCTAGACACAAAATTGTAGCCACCCCCTCAGATCTGCCTCCAATTTTTCCCCTAAGTCCCCCAATCCCTAAACCCTAGTTCCGTGGCCCTCCGGAGCCGTCAGATCTGAAATCCGACGCTCCTGGAGCCGCCACGTTGCCTCCCAGCCAGCTCCACCGCAACCGGGCCCCGCCGGGCCGAGCAGTCGCCGCCGCGGCCCGTCCGAAGGCCATCTGGATGAGTCGCCGCCGCACAGCCTCGGCTCATCCCGTCGGCCGCCGGAATCGTCGCGCCGCCGCGCACTCCGGTGAGCCCCTCCCGAGCGCGCCGCCTTCCCTCTCTCCTCCTCACCCCACCGCCTCTACCGGGCAGGTCGTCGCCGTCAGCAGCCGGGACGCCATGGCCTCGAGCTCGACCGGCCGCCGCCGCGCCATGGCCGGCCGCTGAGGCTCGACGTCGCGCCACCTCTACAGCGCCGTCGCCGGCTAGCTCTCGGCCGGATCCGCCCTTCGCCGACCTCCACCGCGCCCCCTCATCGCGCCGCCCGTCGCCGGCAGGGCGCGCCGCCGCCGCCATCCGGCCCGATCCGATCTGGATCGAGCGGCCGCCGCTGCCACGTGGGCCCACCAGCACCGGCCCAACTCCAGTCCGGCCCGGGCGCTCCTCTCGCCCATGGGCGCACTGCAGCTAACCTCCGCCTCCGCGGCCTCTTGGGTCGGCCCAGCTGCGGTGAGGCCTTTTTCTTTTTTTGTTGTTTTTTTTCTTCTCTGGCTGTTAATTTTTCTAAGTCCTATAATTTGTGTTGCTGATTCAATTTTGTGTGTAGTGTTGCGATCAAACCGTAGCTCGGATGACGTTGCGCCCAAAAGGAAAATTGCTTAGAATTGTGTGTACTTCAGTTCATCTTTTGTGAGCATTTTGATTTGAGGCCATCTTGATGTTGTTAATCTGTGTTGAAGTGGGCATCAGGCCGTTAAACTGCTACTAATTGCTGTTATGTGCTGCTGTTGTTATTTTATTGCAAGTTTGGTTGATGATTGTGACACATCCATGAGGCCTATTGCATTGATTCTTTTTTGCATACTGTTAAGCGTAATGTCTACTTCCATTTCATGTATTGCATTGTCATGATATGCTTGCTGGTCATCTAATTATTGAGCTCCAAAGTTGCTATGCCGCTGTTGTTGACAGCCACCTCAGTTTTTCTCTAAGTCTGTAACGTTCCGATGCCATGTTGTTTGCTTAATATCTTTTGATCTATGATGCCTATGATCTTGATTCTTGTTTGTACTTGATCAGCATCATGTCTAGTTCATGCTCATATATTGCTATGTCATGTTGCTGCACTTTTTCATATAGTTTTGCTCCTGTTTATACAGCATAAAAATAACAGTTTCTGCCATGTTTTCGTGATTTTCACGAAGTCCTTGACCAGTAATGTTTTATTGCATTTTGCATGGGCTATAACTAGTTGTTCATGACGCCTTTTTGCATGATTCTTTTTGCCATGCCTTCCTTGTCATGTCTACTTTAGTTGCATATCATTTGTGAGCATGTTTGCATTCATTATCCTGTTTATGCATTGCTCTAAAGTGTGCTTCCCGATGTTGGCAGATTGTGCCCGTAACTTGTTTTGCTTGTATCTTTTTAATCGTAACTCCGTTTGGGGTGTTCTTTATATGTAACTTGATTAGTTTTTCGTGTACTTTGTGTTTATGCTATTGTTTGATGTTGTTAACCAACCTAAAATATTGTTTAGGATAGAACAGTACCAAATGTTTTAATTGTCGTGGGGTACTTAGTGATATGCCATGTTTAGGTTGTGCCTCACTTAAATTGACTAGCATAGATAGTTTCCTTTATGCTTAATCTCTTGACATGTTTGTGTGCTATTCCATGCTTGAGTGAGATGCCATGTTAACAACCTTTGCTGATCACCTGTAGCTAAACGACTTGAACCTTTCCAAATGTGCGGTATCGTCGCGTGTGACGAGTACTCCACTTAACCTGTTAGTAACCGCTCTCGACGGTAGGTGCGATGTCTCGTGTTGACTTCTTGTTGATGCTTGCTCGTGTTTGCCTCGTAGTAATAGAGTGCTTGCTCGTTGATTGCTTTCCAGTGTTTACCTCTTGTGTGCTTCCGCGGGTACCCTTCGGAGACGATGCGAGCTTGCGATCAACTACACCTTCGGAACCCGACTTATCAACAGGCAAGGACTATACATTACTTATGATCCATTCTATTTCAACCAGCGGTTTGCATGCTAGTATAGGATAGGTTCGATGTTTGATCCTACCACATATTTACAGCCTCTTTCAAACCGATACAGCCATGTCCCTTCCCAGCAAACCATGTACTGCTATGTTACTATTGCTCGTTGCTCAGCCCCTGCTTAGTATGCATGCTTAGGATGCTACGATGTTACCCTGTTACTCCTTGGTTTGGGCTATCACATTAATATATTGTTGTTGATGATATTGATTATTATAAATGTTGACTATATTCGACGAAGGATGGAAGGTCTAGGCTATCCCGCCCCAACGCTTTGTTCCATTCGAGTCACCTAGGACCCGAGTTCCGGGTATTGGTTTTAAGACTGAGCGTGCCTAACCGCGTGTGGGATTTTATGGGGTCCCCTTTTCTTACCTACCTAGCTTCAAACATTTCCAGTGGTGGCCCAAGCTGATTTACCATTTGAAACCGTGTGTGTGCTGGTCGGCCGCCAGTTGTTTACAAACCACCCTGGACCAGTGAGGACATAGTTCCCTTGCTGTCCCACCTTGTCCGGCTGAGGACCCGGTTTCCCATGTGTGATTAACCGGCTATCCAAACCTGCGACAGACGGTAGAGACCGATTCGAGAGCGCGACCGGCTTTTGAGTTGGGTGTCGACTCACCGAGGGCCACCCGGATTTGTTCGTTGTTAGCTAGAGGGACCTGTCATTTCGGATCTCTTGGAACTAAATCATAAAATGGTTGCCTGTGATGGGTAGCAACTGAGAAAGATGGGCGTGCGTGCGGAGCCTTGTAATGGGCAGTTGGTACACCCCTGCAAGGTTAAAAAATTTCGAGAAGTCGTGTCCACGGTTATGGACGACTTGAGACCTACTCCTTGTTCATAGACAACAACAACTGAGATAATCTTAATATAACTTGATCAACGTGTGTTTGTGCCTTGACTACTTCTTCTTCGTCGGGATGCGAAGAGGAGGACAAGGATAGGATAGGTGTTATGTTTGCGTAAGTAGTTGATAGCAAGACTTGTTGGAGGCGATTTCTCATCGAATGCTTGGCTTCTTATCTTACTCTCTAGATCGTTAGCCACTTCATAAATGCTAGTGCGGCATCAACCTCACCACTTACCCCATCCTTACCGTAAACTACTAGTTGTCCTAGAATGACGAGTGATGAAGTCCTTGCTGGATCAGATGATGTAACACCCTCACTGTCAGTGAACAGTAATCAGGGTTACTGTTCATCTCTACTGTTCAAAACTTTTGTTTGATCAACTTGGAACAGTTCAAATTTCAAATTCCACTTTGATGTTCTTGAATGCATGGTGATCATGGACCTTGATCATCTGGAATCAAAACAAGTCGAAGCCATTTGAATTGAAATTCAAGCAAACCCTAAATGCCTTTTGTTGAATATTAAAAATATGGTGACAATAAAATCTTTTCCAAAAATCTTGGAACCATTTTTATAAAATCCCAAATAATCATTGGACCATGCCCATGTGATCATTGGTATTTATTGGACTACTGAAAATTGTAAACAATTAATAACAGTAGCTATTCCAGGCCAATTACCCATTTTATAATAAAATAAAATACCCAAAGAGTTTAGAAAAAACCCTAATCTTTTTGTGGCACTTTGGTATGGTGCCATACTAATTATGGTGCAAGTGTGGTATTTTACAAAAAATACCCAAGGCATTAAATAAATACAAACAGCAAAGCACAGGTGGGAAAAGAAATAAAATAACTGCTATGGCTATTTGTCGCCTGGGGCAAATCCCACTGATCTGGCCCACCCGTGCCCCTTTTTCTTTTTTTCTTTTCCCCCCATCTCCGTGCCCGTCCTGTTCCTCTGCTCAGCGCCATGGTCGACCTCGACCAGCTCGCGCCGGGTCGCAACAGTGCTCGGGCGTGGAGCTAGATATCTGCCCCCTCCGTGAAAAGTGGATCGAACCACCCCTCCTCCCTTCTTCCCTCGGGCTCGCCTGGTTCTCCCTCTCCCGCCGGTCGCCCGAGCCACCCGTGCTCTGCCGTGGGCGCCGCCGGCGAGTAACCGCGGCCAACGACGCCCCCGGACTGCGCTGTGAGGTCCTGGCACACCCCCTCGCTTGACTCCTTCTTCCCAAGCTCGAGTTCGACTCCGGGGCGCTCCGTGCACTGTGAATCTGAGCTTCTTCCCCCGCGCGGCTGCCCCCGCCATTGACGGCAGGGAGCTCTGCTCCGACCGCCCCCAACCTCACAGACCGCTCCCCGGCCTTCGAGGTGAGCATCCAGTGGCCCCCGACCCATCCCCTCTCCTCCTCATCCCCTGTAACGTCGCCGCCGCGTACAAGTGCTCCGGCCGCCGCTAGGTCCCGTCGTGGACGTCACCATTGGCCACCTCCGCTCGAGTTGGTTGCACCACCGGATGCGCGTTGCAGCCCTCGTTCCATTCCACCCAGTCGCCGCTCGAATCGGTCACAAGATCCCCCTCCCCGCTCGTCACTGACACGGCCAGTGGCCACCGCCGGCAAGCTCTGGGTTGAACCAGGGGGGGTTCGTCCCACTGACCACTAGGCCCCCTGGCTTAATCAAGCCCTTAATCCCCTTTTAGTTAGTTTAACCCCACTGTTAAAATAACCAGAGAGATAACCCCCTTTGAGACTTACATGTGGGCCCCTGGCCATTTAGAAATAAAATTAACAAATATTTAGCACTGTTACACTTACACCTGGGCCCCACTGCCTTTTTATTAATAAAAATGATTTTTGGTAATTGTTGAGAGTATGACATGTGGGTCCAGGGATATTTAAAATTTAATAAAAAGTTTTATAAATAAACAGAGGCTGACATGTGGGTCCCACATGTCAGGCACTGTTTTGGATAATGTTCTGGATAATGTTGTTATAATAATAAAAGAAATTCAGAAAATCATTTAAATGATTTAAAACTTTGAAATTCAATAACTTTTAAACCGTAACTCAGATTCAAAAACTTTATACATGAAAATTGATCAGAAAAATATAACAAATACGAATACGGTATCCGTATACCCACCACACCCCTCTAACACAACGAACATCGACACCCCCCCTCCGGGCCGTCTGTCCGATGATTTGTCCGGTACTGATAAAGTATCCGGCTGAATTTATTCCGAACACGAAAGTTGTCCGGAATGGTTCAACTAACACGGATACACCCCCCCTTATGTTTGTTCGGTACCCACGACACCTCCGGGATGAACCCTTCCCCCTCCGGACACCCTGTCCGGTAATCACCCGGAGCCGGTAGTTCATCCCCGGATGAATTCCCGCTCCGAGCCTGATACATCGTACTGCGTTAGACCACCGTTAACTTTGCATACGCCATGCTATTCATCTGTTTGTTTATGCTTGCTTTGTATTTACTGTTTCTCCCCCTTTATTCTCCGGTAGACCCCGCTGCTACCGCCGACTACACCGCTGCTTGGTACGACTACTTCGTCGACGACCCTACCCCTACCGTCGAGCTTCCAGGCAAGCAGAGCCATTCTCTTTCCCAGATATCGCCTATCTTTCCGTACTTTCTTGCACTAGGCATTGTTGCTGCTGCTGCTACGTTGCTTACCTATTCAATTGCATAGCCTATTTTTGTTGCCCCTTGATGTACCTTCCTTATCCTATGCTGCCTGCTATATCTATATATTATATTCAGAAGTGAGCCCTGCGCATTGTTAGCTAGGATTAGATAGGGGGGCGCGATCACTCAGGGGGAGTGAACGCGGATACGATAATTATAAACTACACAGGTACGGTACATGCAGATACCGTCTAAGGCCCCTATCTGGGTTATGCCTAGTCACCTCAAGTGTGAGCTATCAAGGAGTAATCCTTGTACTCCACTCGAGGCTGACTTTGTCTTGCCGCCATAGGGTCCTGAACAACGATTGTCCTTCAGGTAAGAAGTCGGGCGACCCAACGGTGCCCGCGAGAGGTATTGCGACGGGACGACAGGGAGGGTACGACCAGTGTACCGGTGTGCTTGGCCCCTGATCGTTGGCCGCGAGAGTTACCAGACTACGAAAGTCGAGCTCCTCCAGGAGCACACGCGAGACAAGGTAAGGAGACGGTTCACCTTGTTGGTAACCGCAGAGACTTGGTGGGACGACAGGGCAGGCACCGATGTACTGGTGGTCCTGGCTGCTGTCGTTGTCCGCGGGTCAGTTAAGTCGAGGCAACGATAACGGTTGTCCCGCAAATTAATAAAATACTAAACGGTTCGGCGGATGACTTGAGTAGCCTTTTGGCTTGTACGCGATGCCTACACGTGGGATAATGAGTTATGGGCTCCTCTGCTTCATGGTGTCGTCCGAGGACTCTTCAGACGTCAGCAGTACTGCGGGCTGATTGCCGGGAAGTGCGGTGTCTTCTTTGGCTCGAGCTGTGTTGTTTTTGTTACGGCTTCCCAACCACCTACGCACCGTGCAGGAGTACGTCAGGGTTGGGGTCCAAGGCCCTGCGTACTTAGGATTTAGACCGGCGGATGGCCTCTCTCTTGAGTTTGAAAGATGGGTTGTGGAGTGTCGGATAGCCTCGGTGGAGCGTTCCCTAACAAGGTGCCCGCCACCCTGGAGATCTGTGCATTGTAGTGTAACAGAAGTGCACCCCTGCAGGGAAGATTGATCTATTCGAATAGCCGTGTCCACGGTAACAGGACGCTTTATGCTGAAGCTGTATCTTACCACTGCAAACTATTATTATTAAACTGTATGGTTCCGGGTTTCCTTCCTCGCGGGGATGTCGAGGAGGGGATCTCGGAGGCATTGTTAATTATTCAAACTTATTATTATACAATGCTGCAGCAACTTCTGCTTCATTGTTACTTTCATTACTGTTATATAAACTGTTGGCTGATTCTTACCTCATGCTGCAAGACTCGTCGGAAGATGCTAGTCTTCGATAGGCCTAGCTTCTTACCCTTGCTCTGGATTTCTGTCTTTCAGTCCACTATATACAACCTCTTCTTTCCGTTGATACATTGCATAATGCTTAGTAGCGGACGGAAGACTCGCGGGTATACTAGATACTCACCCTGCTTTATTTCCTTTACTGTTTTGCCTGATCGGCCGCTGTAGCCGACGTTGGAGCCCAGGAGCAGGAGTACCCCGGAGGCGACTACTACGACGTCGAGTTCCCCGTCGACCAGGAGTAGTTCGGTGGATCCCAGGCAGGAGGCCTCGCCTTTTCGATCTGTATCTCTGATGTGATTTGTGCTAGCCTTCTTAAGGCAAAACTTGACTAACTATGTTTGTACTCAGATATTATGTCTTGTATGACTTATGTATTCGGGTCCGCGTGACCCCCCTCTATTGTAACATATTTTTTTATCCTTTCGTGTTTAGTGTTGTGTTGTGATATTCTCACCGTGGCACCCTAATCTCAGCCGTGTACCCTGCGTGTATGATTACTGTACACAGATTGATTTTGGGGGCGTCACAGATGACTACTATAGTTGGATGCTGAGTACCTCTGTACTCATGATACTACCCCAAACTCTTTTCAGGGTTCTTGATTGACAACAGGTATGGTGATCGACGTTTCACGTGGAGACTCGACGACGACTAGTTAGGCGGATCCAGGCGGAGGGCCTGGACCCGTGTGGTTATGGGGGTCGATGTTTTTCTCTTTGCCACTAGGCATTTGATTGTAGTCTGTACCCAGACATGTATCTTCCGCTGTTGTATTGTATTAAGGCAATTATATGCCGATTGTATGAGATGTTGTATCTTGTACCTGTAATGTTGTGATATCAAGTTGGAAATCCGGGGCATATGGCTTCGTCATATGTCGCGGTGGGACCGATATGTGCTTCGTCCCCGGATCTGGATGGAAACATCTAGATCTGGAACAGTACCTCATATCGGTCCTTACATCTGTTGCTTTGGGTTTACACTTTGGGTGGGGCTCGCAACTTAATACCAGCAAGATGTTCTGGATAGATATCTCAAGGTGGATGATTAGTAGTAGATGCAGAAGGATTTCGGTCTACTTATTTTGGCGTATTGCCCATGCTTTTGAGCCTCTTCCATTATTTGTAGCATAGTTAGCATTGCGGTGCATTTTTAATCTTGTCAATTGCCCAGCTGTGATTTGTTTACCTCACATAGCAGTTTTATCGTATTTTGGGAGAGAGACATCACTAGTGAACATCATGGGACCCCGGTCCATATTCTTATCACTGTTTACACGCTCAATTATTTCCTGCTTTTACTTTCTAGTTACATTCATTGTTATCATTTATCCCTTGCGTTTAATCCTTCGTAAACAACAAGGCCGGAGAGATTGATAACCTCTCTGAACTTCGTTGGGAGCAAAGTTATTTGTTCTGTGTGCAGGTTCGCGTCAATTGCGTCGTTGACACCTACTTGTTGCTTTTGGAGTCCTACTGGTTCGATAACCTTGGTATCTTCACCAAGGGAAATTTGCTGTTATACTACATCTCACCTTCCACTTGGGGTAAACAACGAAGGGCGAGAATCCGTTATCATCTCTCGCGTATCACCATGGTAAGGCGCGAGGTCGGAGATGTTGAACGTGTTGCTCACCGAGTACTTGTCGGTGGGGATGTCCATCATGTATGCGTTGTTGTTGACCTTGGTGAGAATCTTGAATGGCCCGTTGGCGCGGGGAAGAAGCTTTGATTTGCGGGGGTCCGGGAACCGGTCTTTGCGGAGATGTATCAAAACAAGGTCACCCGGTTGGAATGTGCTTGGCTTCTTGTGGATGTTCATCTTGTGTGCATGGGCTTGAACATGTTTCTCGATGGTTGCCTTTGTATCTTCATGAAGCCTATTGAGGAAACTTGCCCTTGCGCTAGCATTCATGTTGGTGCGCTCTTGTAGTGGGAGAGGGAGGATGTCCAATGGGCATAATGGGTTGAACCCATAGACAACATCGAATGGAGACCGCTTCGTGGTGGAGTACATGACACGGTTATAGGCGAACTCCGCCACCGGGAGGTGATCTTCCCACTCCTTGATGTTCTTCTTATGAGCGTGCGGAGTAGAGTTGATAGGGATCGATTCACCACTTCCGTTTGCCCATCCGTTTGCGGGTGATACGCCGTGGAAAAGAGGATCTTGATGCCGAGCTTGGCGCATAGTGTCTTCCAGAAGTAGCTTAGGAACTTGACGTCGCGGTCAGAGACTTTGACTTTGGCACACCATGAAGTCGAAGGATCTCCCTACAAAATATGTTAGTAATATGCAGGGCATCATCCGTTTTATTGCAAGGAAGGAAATGTGCCATTTTGGAGAATCTATCCACTACCACAAATATAGAGTCCTTGTCGTTCCTTGTGCGAGGTAAACCGAGAACGAAATCCATACTAATGTGTTCCTAAGGTACACGAGGAATAGGCAAAGGCATAGAGACCATGTGATAAGGATTTGGACTTAGCCTTTTGACAAGTGTGGCACCGTTGTATAAGCCGGCCCACGTCATGGTATATCTTTGGCCAAAAGAAGTTGGCGGAGAGTGTAGCGTAGGTCTTGTCACGACCGAAATGTCCCATGAGGCCACCGCCATGTGATTCCTGCAAAAGTAGGAGACGCAAAGAGCACCTGGGAATGCAAAGTTTGTTAGCGCGCATGAGATAGCCATCATTCATATAATATGAGTCCCAAGCGATGTGTTGCTTACAATTGGCAAAAGGTGTAGCAAAGAAAGGGTCATGGGCATAAAGATCTTTGATGTGTTCAAAGCCCAAAATTCCAAATTCAAGTTTGGTTGTAAGCATGCATCTCCGTGACAAGGCGTCCGCGATGACGTTGTCGTTGCCCTTTTTATACATGATGATGTAAGGGAAAGACTCAATGAGTTCGCTCCACCAAGCATGCCTACGGTTTAATTTAGTGTGGGACTTCAAGTATTTGAGAGATTCATGATCCGAGTGGATGACGAATTCCCTAGGGCGAAGGTAGTGTTCCCAGACTTGCAAGACACGAATCAACGCGTAGAGTTCCTTATCGTGGATAGGGTCATTCAATTGGGTGCCGGAGAATTTTTCTCTAAAGTAAGCTACCGGCCGTTGATACGTCCCAAACGTATCTATAATTTCTGCTTGCTCCATGCATGTTTTGTGTGATATTTCTATGATCTAGATACACTTTCATACACTTTTGATCATATTTGGACTAACTTATTAACTCAGTGCACCATAGTGCCAGTTCCTGTTTTCTGCTGTTTTTCTATTTCAGGTGTCTCCCATATTAAAAATGCTCCAAAAATTCGGGAAAATAAAATAAAAAAATCAGCGCAACGGAACATTCCGGAATCACCAAAGTGGGGCCAGAGGGCCACCACCAGGGACCCAGGCGTCTACCTGGTGCGGCCTAGGGCTTGGCCGCGCCAGGGGGCGCCTGGACCCCTGGCGGGCCCCCTGGCTGCCCCCTTCGCCAATTTATTTCCCGTGACGCGAAACCTTTGAAGACATAACCTCTTTTTGCGATCTCGCCTCTGTTCCGCCGCCGCCGCGCTTCCAAGATCGGGAGCACCAGCAACCCCTTCCCGGCACCCTGCCGGAGGGAGGATTGACCTCCGGGAGCTTCCCCTCCACCATGGACCCTTCCCGGATGTGCCATGAGTAGTCTCCCTTTGACCATGGGTCCGTGATTAGTAGCTATGTGATGTTCTCCTCCCTCTTTGTTCTTCATGGTTTAGACCTCGTGAGCTGCCCTACATGATCAAGGCACATATGTAATTTTATGCTGTTGCTATGCTGAGTTTGCTGGGATCTGATGGATTATGAGACTATGTTCAGATTGTGATTGAGTAATATATTTTGTTCTTATCTTTTATATTTTTGTTCCTAAGTAATTCTTGCATGTTCTCCGTTATTGTTTATTGCTTCGGCCAAGTAGTAGATAGTGACTCCAAGAGCGAACGTTATGCAGTTATGCTCGATTGTGGGTACATGCCCCCCGATGACACGCTTGAGTGATAGAAACATGAGTCTAGGGGATGTGTTGTTGCCACAAGGGGGAAAACAACGGTGCTTGTAACCGCGGTTTCAAGGATTGTTTACTTTACACAAAGCACTTTTTAATGCAGTTTTCTGTTGCTTTGGGTTTACACTTTGGGTGGGCCTCGCAACGTAATACCAGCGAGATGTTCTGGATAGATATCTGTGACGCCCCCAAAATCAATCCGTGTACAGTAATCATAGACGCAGGGTACACGACTGAGATTAGGGTGCCACGGTGAGAATATCACAGCACAACACTAAACACAAAAGGATAATCCAATATGTTACAATAAAGGGGGGTCATGCGGACCCGAATACATAAGTTATACAAACCATAATATCTGAGTACAGACATAGTTAGTCAAGTTTTTCCTTAAGAAGGCTAGCACAAATAACATCAGAGATACAGATCGAAAAGGCAAGGCCTCCTGCCTGGGAGCCTCCGAAACTACTCCTGGTCCTGGTCAGCGGGGGTCTCGACGTAGTAGTATCCGCCTCCGGGGTACTCCTGCTCCTGGGCTCCAACGTCGACTGCAGCGGCCGATCAGGCAAAACAGTAAAGGAAATAAAGCAGGTGAGTATCTAGTATACCCGCGAGTCTTACGTCCGCTACTAAGCATTATGCATTGTATCAATGGAAAGGGGAGGCTGTATATATAGTGGACTGCAAGATAGAAACCAGAATAAGGGTAAGAAGCTAGGCCTATCGAAGACTAGCATCTTCTGACGATGTCTTGCAGCATGAGAAGAGAAACAACCAACAGTTCATATAAAGCAATAAAATAACAATGAAGCAGAAGTTGCTGCAACATTGTATAATATAAGTTGTAATGATTAAAAATAACAATACCTCCGAGTTCCCCTCCTCGACTCCCTGCGAGGAAGAAGACCCGGAACCATACAGTTTAATAGTAATAGTTTCTAGTGGTAAGATCCAGCTTCAGCATAAAGCGTCATGTTACCGTGGACACGGCTATTCGAATAGATTAAACTCGCTGCAGGGGTGCACTACTGTTCAGCCTGCACGCTCGGATCTCCAGAGTGGCGTGAACCTTGTTAGGGAACGCCCCACCGAGGCTATCCGACACGACGCATCCCATCCTAGGCTCAGCAGAGAGGCCATCCGCCGGACTATATCCTATGCGCCAAGGGGTCTAGGTCCCTCACCCTTGCACGCTCCTACACGGTACGAGACTGGCCGGTGAAGCAAAAGCAAATCCAAACACACCTGCTGCAGCAAATAAGACAAGACCGCTCCCGGCTATCAACCCGTGGTACTGCTGACGTCTGAAGAGCTTTCGGACGAACTACGACGCGGAGGGCCCACACCGTAATCCCACGTGTAGGTAGTGCGTATAGACCAACGGGTCTCTCAAGTCATCCGCCGAACCATTTAGCATTTTAATATTTTCTCGCAGACAACCGTTATCGCTGTCTGACTAACAACACAACGGACAACGAACAGCAACAAGGCCCACCGGTAACGTCGGGGCCTGCCCTGTCGTCCCGTCAAAGCGTGCGGTTACCGACAAGGTGAACCGTCTCCTTACCTTGTCTCGCGTGTGCTCTTGGTAGAGCTCGACTTTTTCGTGGTTTGGTAACTCTCGCGAGATACGAGCAGGGGCCAAGCACGCCAGTAACGTCGGTCGTACCCTCCCTGTCGTTCCCAACAATATACCGCTCGCGGGCACCGTTGGGTCGCCCGACTTCTTACCTTAAGGACAACCGCTGCCCAGGACCCTATGGCGGCAAGACAAAGTCAGCCTCGAATGGAGTACAAGGATTACTCCTTGATAGCTCACACTTGAGGGTGACTAGGCATAACCCAGATAGGGGCCTTTGGCGGTGTCTGCTTTGTACCGTACCTATGCAGTTGTAATATATTGTATCCGCGTTCACTCCCCTGAGTGGTCGCGGCCCGCTATCTAGTCCTAGCTAACAATGCGCAGGGTTCACTGCTGAATAATGCATAAATATAATAGGCAGCATAGGATAAAGGAGGTACATCAAGGGGCGACAAAATCAGGCTATGCAATTGAATAGGATTGTAATCGTAGCAGCAGCAGTAACAATGCCTAGTGCAAGAAAGTACGGAAAAGGTAGGCGATATCTAGGGAAGAGAATGGCTCTGCTTGCCTGGAAGCTCGACGGTAGGGGCAGGGTCGTCGACGAAGTAGTCGTACCCGACAGCGGTGTAGTCGACGGTAGCAGCGGGTTCTATCGGAGAACAAAGGGGGATAAACACAGTAAACACAAAGCAATTATAGCAAACAAATACAGGGCATGACGTAAGCAAAGTTAACGGTGTTCTAACGCAGTGCAATGCACGTTGCTCGGAGCGGGGATTCATCCGGGGATGAACTACCGGCTCCGGGTGATTACCGGACAGGGTGTCCAGAGGGGGAAGGTATCATGCCAGAGGTGTCGTGGGTACCGGTCAAACATAAGGGGGGTGTATCCGTGCTAGTTGAACCATTCCGGACAACTTTCGTGTTCGGAATAAATTCATCCGGATACTTTAACAGTACCGGACAAATCATCGGACAGACGGTCCGGAGGGGGACGGTTCGATGTTTGTTGTGTTAGAGGGGGGTGGTAGACCTACGGATAGCGTATTCGTATTCGTGATATTATCTAATAAATTTTGATGTATAAAGTTTTTCGATCCTATATACGGATTAAAAGATATTGATTTTATAAGTTTAATCAATTTTAAAACCTTTTCTAAATTATTTTTATTACTAAAATCCCAACATTATCCACAACCAGTTGACTGGTCAAACTGACATTGGGGTCCCACATGTCAGTGACCCAATTCTAATAAAACATTTTTATTAATAAAAACAGTTGTCATACATACAAGTTTTAATTAACCACTTAATTAATTAACAGAGGTAATTAAGGGGGTGACCCCACATGTCATTGTATTATTTATTTTTTTATCTAACACTTTTTTAACAGCAATTAGGGGCTAATTGGGGGTGGGGCCCCATGGTCAGTGGGGGGGGCTGGTTTAGCTTGTGCCCGTGCCCGTGACAGAGCACGGCGAGGCCACGGTGGTGGCGGGGCGCACGCACAGGGGGGCGAAGGGGCTGGCCGGGGCGCGGGGAGCGTGGGCTGCGGCCACGCCCGGCAGCACGGCGAGCAGCAGGGGAGGGGCGAAGGAGCAGAGCTCCAAGGAACCCGGACATGGCGGCAATGGCGCCGGAGCATGAAGGATGCAGGGCGGCGACCGGAGCAACCACTCGAGCGCGGGAAAAGCAAGAAGGGAGGGGGGGGGAGCTCAGCTCACTGCGGGGGTAGGGGAGGTGTCTCGGAGGCCGGCAACACGCGGAGGGTGGCTTGTTCGTCTCCGGTGAGCGAGGGAGGTCCACGGTTTCAGAGATGGGGAAGTCCGGCGAGGTAGCGGCTTCGGGGCCCGAGGCAGGGCACGCAGGTGAAGAGGTGGAGGCCCGTGGCGACCTCGGACCTGCGCCCGGCCGACGAGGTGGCTTGCGGCCACGAAATCGCGACGGGCGGCGACGGTTCCGTCGGACGCCGCTCGACCCGAGCAGCAGACGGCGGGGGGAGAGGCGGGGGGGGGGGGGAGGGAAGTGGGCGGCCTAGGGTTGCTGCGCGGAGGGAGGGGCGTCTTAAGAGGCCGACGGCGACCGGGGGGATGCGCCCACGGCGACGTCGAGGCCGTGGCACCGGCGGATGGGTGCCACGCCATGGCTGCCGTACGGGAGGAGGGAGATAACCCCCCAGGGTGGGCTCTGGGCTGAATTTGGTGGGGGGGGGGGAATGGGCCTCGTCCACCGGGGTAGTTTAGGTTTTTTTGTTTGTTTTTATTTCCTTTTTCTTTTCTGTAATTTCCTTTTTGTATTTATTTTATAATCCTTGGCGTTTCTATAATATTTTGCATGCGACCCATAATTATTGTTATACCCTGGGCTAGTGCCACAAAAGGTTTGGGCACTTATAAAAGTCATTTAATATTTTATTATAATATTAATTGATTAATATGGGGTTTTTGGCTACTGCTTGAATTGTTTGGAATTTTCCATAGCACAATAAATACCCAAACCCATATGGATTTGGTCCAGTGAATATTTGTGATTTTATAAAATTGCTTCCACAATTTTTGAACAAAGTTTTATTTTCACTTATTTTTAATATTCATCAAAAGGCATTTTAGCGTTTGTTTAAATTTTATTTCAAATGGCTTGGACTTTAGTTGGACAATGATGATCAAGGTCCATGGTTCATATTTGCTTGCAACAATATCAAAGGAGGATTTGAATTTGAACTGAACCAGTTGATCAAACAAAAGTTTTGAACAGTAGTGATGAACAGTTACAGTGATTACTGTTCACTGACAGCGAGGGTGTTACAAATCTCCCCCACTATAGGAATTCTCGTCCCGAGAATCTAAGCGGTAGAGGGGAAAAGATCGGGGTATTCTTCACGAAGACGATCTTCGCGTTCCCAGGTGGCTTCATCTTCAGAATGATTCGACCACTGAACTTTGAGGAACTTGGTTGTCTTGTTGCGGGTTTTGCGTTCAGACTGATCGAGAATGCGGCTCGGATGTTCTTGATAGGTCAAGTCCTGCTGCAGCTCAATCATATCATGTTCCACTTCGCGAATAGGGTCCTTGAAGCAGCGCCGGAGTTGCGACACGTGGAAGACATCGTGGACTTGAGAGAGGTTTGGCGGGAATTCCAATCGGTATGCCACTGGTCCACTTCGAGAAAGAATACGGAACGGGCCAATGTAGCGAGGAGCTAACTTGCCTTTGATCCCGAAGCGGTGAGTGCCTCTCATGGGAGTGACACGGACGTACGCGTATTCACCAGGTTGATAGACCATTTCCTTGTGCTTGCGGTCGTAGTTGCTTTTCTGACGAGACTGAGCAACTTTCAAGTGTTCACGAATAACGCGAACCTGATCTTCGGCATGCTGAATAATGTCCGGACCAATGAGGGTTCGTTCCCCAGTTTCTGACCAATTCAGAGGGGTTCGACATTTACGTCCATAGAGAACTTCAAAGGGTGCCATCTTCAGACTAGCCTGATAGCTATTGTTGTACGAGAATTCAGCAAATGGAAGAGATTCCTCCCATTTCTTACCGAATGAGATGACACAAGCTCGAAGCATATCTTCAAGCACTTGATTAACTCGTTCGACTTGTCCTTGCGACTGGGGGTGATAAGCGGTGCTGAAATTCAGGTGAGTGCCCATAGCTTCTTGGAAACTATCCCAAAATCTTGAGGTGAAAATACTGCCTCGGTCGGAACTGATCTCCAACGGAATACCATGGAGCGACATGATTCTGGAAACATACAAGTCTGCCAACTGACTAGCAGAGATCGTCTCCTTGACAGGCAGAAAATGAGCAACCTTGGAGAATCGGTCGATGACGACAAAGATGGCATCATGACCTTTCTGTGATCGGGGAAAACCGGTGACGAAGTCCATTTCAATCTTGTCCCATTTCCATTCAGGAATAGAGAGTGGTTGCAGAGTTCCAGCAGGTCTTTGATGTTCTGCTTTAACGCGACGGCAAACGTCACACTCATCAACATAACGAGCAATGTCTTGTTTCATGTTGGACCACCAGTACCGCTGACGAATGTCTTGGTACATCTTGGTACTACCAGGGTGGATCGACAAAGGTGTATCATGAGCTTCTTTCATGACATCAGGGGCGTAATTCAGGTTTTCCTTCGCTACCGGAACCACTAAACGACCCTTGAAGTACACCGCATTATCATCATTTGCATCAATAGTGAAGAATGAGGGCTCTCCGCTGGCGACACGCCGCTTAATCTTCCAAATTTCAGAGTCATAATGTTGTACCGTCTTGATGCGGGTGTCAAGGTCAGGTTTGACCACCAGGGAGTTCACATATCCCTGCGGAACAATTTCGATGTTCAACTTGCGGAGCTCTTCATACAGAAGTGGTTGTTGTACTTGAACTTCCAGTTCACTACAATAGGCTTTGCGGCTCAAGGCATCGGCCACCACATTAGCTTTGCCAGGGGTGTAAGAAATTCCCATGTTGTAGTCGGCTATTGTCTCGAGCCATCTCTGCTGGCGGAGATTCAGATCTGGTTGAGTAAACAGGTACTTCAAACTTTGGTGGTCGGTGTAGATCTCGCAACGATTACCGACGAGATAATGTCGCCACAGCTTCAATGCATAAATTACCGCTGCCAATTCAAGATCATGTGTTGGATACTTATCTTCGTGAGCAAGCAATTGACGAGAGCCATAAGAAATCACTTTGTGCTCTTGCATTAGGACACACCCTAATCCTTGACGAGATGCGTCGCAATATATCACGAAGTCCTTCTGAGTATCAGGCGGAGCTAGCACTGGGGGAGAAGTGAGCTTGTCCTTGAGGGCTTGGAAACTTTCCTGACATTTATCTGTCCACTCAAACTTGACGCCTTTGTGAAGCAGGTTAGTCAGAGGCCTGTCAATCTTGGAGAAGTTCTCGACGAAACGGCGGCAATAGCTGGCAAGGCCGAGGAAACTTCGGACTTACTTGACAGTCTTGGGAGGAGTCCAGTCAAGAATAGCCTGGATACGTTCTGGGTTGACGGCAATGCCATCCTTGGAAATCACATGACCAAGGTAGGTCACTTCAGGAAGCCAGAACTCACACTTAGAATACTTAGTGTAGAGTTTGTGTTCTCGAAGCTTTTCCAGTATAAGGCGAAGATGTTCAGCATGCTCCCCTTTATTCTTGGAGTATATTAAGATATCGTCCAGATAAACCACGACAAACTTGTCGAGGTATTCCATGAATATATAGTTCATCAACCGGGAGAAAGTGGCTGGAGCATTCGTCAAGCCAAAGGACATGACAGTGTACTCGTATGAACCATAGCGAGTAATCAAAGCGGTCTTCGGAATGTCCTCTTCACGGACCCGGATCTGATGGTAACCCAACCTCAAGTCGAGTTTCGAAAACACCGTGGATCCAGCAAGTTGATCATAAAGATCATTGATCCGAGGGAGGGGGTACTTGTTCTGTATCGTGGCTTGGTTGATAGGTCGGTAATCTTGGACCAAACGATTCGTGCCATCACACTTCTTGACAAAGAGCGAAGGTGCTCCCCAAGCAGAGGAACTAGGACAGATGAAGCCTTTCTCGAGGGCCGTGTCGATCTCCTTCTTCAATTCAAGGAGGTGGTGAGGTGGCATCTTATAAGGGCGCTTGGCAATAGGGACGGTGCCAGGCTTCAAGTCGATGACAAATTCAACTTCCCTAATCGGGGGTATCCCCGGCAGTTCTTCTGGGAATACGTCGGTAAAATCACAAACGATTGGGACTTTCTCAATCCCTTCGAGAGGTGCGACATTCAAGGCATTCAGAGCATATATACGAGCTTCGGCATTCATCGACACAATGGCAGTGTGACTCACAATCGCGCCAGAAGGATGAAAAAGTTGGATGACCTTAGTGCCACAATAAAGTGCGGCATCGTGGGCTTTCAGCCAATCCATACCCAAGATAAGGTCAATAGTGCATGTTTTCAAAATATGTGGGGAGACAAGGAACTCAATCCTTTCGATCTCGACGGTGATGTTAGGTGCTAGCATATCAACGTGACACATGCCGCCGGGTGTTTTAACGGCCAAGGGGGTGCACATCTTTTCGTGGAATATGCCATGCTTAGACGCAAATGTTCCAGACATAAATGAATGTGATGCTCCTGTATCAAATAAAACAGTAGCAGGTATTGAGTTAACGAGGAGAGTACCCACCACTGTAGCGGGCTGTGCCTGAGCTGCTTCAACATCAATGTTGTAAGCATGACCACGAGCATGAGGATTTGACCCGGTATTATAGTTGAGGGTCCCATTGTTGCCACGACCATTTCCGCGGCCAGCAGGGTGAACTACCAGTTGATTCTGTCGCTGAGGGCAGTCTCTGGAAATATGACCTGGCTGGCGGCACTCGAAACACAGGCCATCTTGAGGACGGAGGGGTGCAGTCTCAGTCTTCGGCTGTCTCGGCGGGGGCGGAGGCAGACGAGGTGCAACATACGACGGCCTTGGTGCCGGGGCAGGTGGATGATACACACTGTGTGAAAGCCAAACGCGTTGCTTCTGTGCTGTGCCCGAAGATGAGCCAGCATCACGGGGGCGCTTCGGCGAACCACCGAACTTAAGCTGAGCGGTCTCAAGAGTGATAGTCTGGTTCACCATGGTGGCGAAGTCGGGGAAGGCGTGCAAAGCCAGTGCAAGCTGGAGATCTGGGTTGAGCCCATCACGGAACTTCTCTTGCCTACTTGCATCATTCGGAAGGTCACTTGCAGCATAGTGGGAGAGGCGGAGGAATTCCCTCTGGTAAGCCTCGACAGTTTTGTTGCCCTGAACGAGGTTGCGGAACTCGGCCTTCATACGGTTCATAATCGCCTGGGGGACATAACGAGCGCGGAAGGCAGTCTTGAAGTCATTCCAGGTGACGACAGTCCCTTCAGCTAGCGAGCCCTTGTAAGTGTCCCACCACTGAGCAGCGGGGCCACGCAGGAAATGGGAAGCGAAGTTGACGTAATCAGCATCGCTCACATTAGCGAACTCCAACTGACGGTTGATGTCACGGAGCCAATCATCGGCATCCAACGGCTGTTCAGGTTGGTGGAAGAGAGGGGGGTTGAGACGCATGAAGTCCCGCAGAGTAACCACAGGCGGTTGGTTCTGATGCTGGTTCTGGTTCTGATTTTAGTTCTGGAGCTGATCTATGACTCCTTGCATAAACACTTGGTTCATCTGAAACTGCTGCATCATCGCGGCGATGTAGTCCGGCGGCGGAGGTGGTTCGTTGGCACCACGACCACGACCACGACCACCACGACCAGCCATCCTGCTAGAATTTAACAGGGGTATCTCAGCGAAGAACATTTATCGAGATACCGAAAACGAGTAAGAGATAAAGCGACAACAAAGAGGAGACGCGGATATATAGGAGTAGTCATATAAGACATACACATCCACACATAGAATCAATCGAAAATCGGGCAGCGTAACGTCGTAGAAATTAAGGAAAAAGGACTCACTAGGCGGCGCAGACCACGGTAAGGATTACACGACGCGACATAGATTCCACTATGTCAATCACGCCGCAAGAAAACTGTTGGCCACAGGAGTTAATGCCAGAGGACGCGCGGCCTGCCCAGAATGAGAATTTGATCCGCGGTCCGGGACCTGGGGTAGAACTCCTGCAAAACGACTCAATCAATGGGGAAGCACCAAAACGCCGGATGGAATCAAGAGAACATGATCCTAATGTCAGAGTTTGTAAAACTTACCAGCAAGGATAAGAGAGCAGATTCCCAGAGCATAGGTAAGGAGAAAAGGATCCTAATACCATAGATATCACACGTAGTGACATCGATGTGGGCCCGTAAGCCAAACATTAAGTTAGCAAAATAGTTTTTCAAAGTCTAGACTCAACTTCTACCAGGTAGTGGTGGGGTGGCTTCCTACAGGAAGTCGGCTCTGATACCAACTTGTGATGCCCCCAAAATCAATCCGTGTACAGTAATCATACACGCAGGGTACACGGCTGAGATTAGGGTGCCACGGTGAGAATATCACAGCACAACACTAAACACAAAAGGATAAACCAATATGTTACAATAAAGGGGGGTCACGCGGACCCGAATACATAAGTTATACAAACCATAATATCTGAGTACAGACATAGTTAGTCAAGTTTTTCCTTAAGAAGGCTAGCACAAATAACATCAGAGATACAGATCGAAAAGGCAAGGACTCCTGCCTGGGAGCCTCCGAAACTACTCCTGGTCCTGGTCAGCGGGGGTCTCGACGTAGTAGTATCCGACTCCGGGGTACTCCTGCTCCTGGGCTCCAACGTCGACTGCAGCGGCCGATCAGGCAAAACAGTAAAGGAAATAAAGCAGGTGAGTATCTAGTATACCCGCGAGTCTTACGTCCGCTATTAAGCATTATGCATTGTATCAATGGAAAGGGGAGGCTGTATATATAGTGGACTGCAAGATAGAAATCAGAATAAGGGTAAGAAGCTAGGCCTATCGAAGACTAGCATCTTCTGACGATGTCTTGCAGCATGAGAAGAGAAACAACCAACAGTTCATATAAAGCAATAAAATAACAATGAAGCAGAAGTTGCTGCAACATTGTATAATATAAGTTGTAATGATTAAAAATAACAATACCTCCGAGTTCCCCTCCTCGACTCCCTGCGAGGAAGAAGACCCGGAACCATACAGTTTAATAGTAATAGTTTCTAGTGGTAAGATCCAGCTTCAGTATAAAGCGTCCTGTTACCGTGGACACGGCTATTCAAATAGATTAAACTCCCTGCAGGGGCGCACTACTGTTCAGCCTGCACGCTCGGATCTCCAGGGTGGCGTGAACCTTGTTAGGGAACGCCCCACCGAGGCTATCCGACACGACGCAGCCCATCCTAGGCTCAGTAGAGAGGCCATCCGCCGGACTATATCCTATGCGCCAAGGGGTCTAGGTCCCTCACCCTTGCACGCTCCTCCACGGTACGAGACTGGCCGGTGAATCAAAAGCAAATCCAAACACACCTGCTGCAGCAAATAAGACAAGACCGCTTCCCGGCTATCAGCCCGTGGTACTGCTGACGTCTGAAGAGCTTTCGAACGAACTACGACGCGGAGGTCCCACACCGTAATCCCACGTGTAGGTAGTGCGTACAGACCAACGGGTCTCTCAAGTCATCCGCCGAACCATTTAGCATTTTAATATTATCTCGCAGACAACCGTTATCGCTGTCTAACTAACAACACAACGGACAACGAACAGCAACAAGGCCCACCGGTAACGTCGGGGCCTGCCCTGTCGTCCCGTCAAAGCGCGCGGTTACCGACAAGGTGAACCGTCTCCTTACCTTGTCTCGCGTGTGCTCTTGGTAGAGCTCGACTTTTTCATGGTTTGGTAACTCTCGCGAGATACGAGCAGGGGCCAAGCACGCCAGTAACGTCGGTCGTACCCTCCCTGTCGTTCCCAACAATATACCGCTCGTGGGCACCGTTGGTCGCCCGACTTCTTACCTTAAGGACAACCGCTGCCCAGGACCCTATGGCGGCAAGACAAAGTCAGCCTTGAATGGAGTACAAGGATTACTCCTTGATAGCTCACACTTGAGGGTGACTAGGCATAACCCAGATAGGGGCCTTTGGCGGTGTCTGCTTTGTACCGTACCTATGCAGTTGTAATATATTGTATCCGCGTTCACTCCCCTGAGTGGTCGCGGCCCGCTATCTAGTCCTAGCTAACAATGCGCAGGGTTCACTGCTGAATAATGCATAAATATAATAGGCAGCATAGGATAAAGGAGGTACATCAAGGGGCGACAAAATCAGGCTATGCAATTGAATAGGATTGTAATCGTAGCAGCAGCAGTAACAATGCCTAGTGCAAGAAAGTACGGAAAAGGTAGGCGATATCTAGGGAAGAGAATGGCTCTGCTTGCCTGGAAGCTCGACGGTAGGGGCAGGGTCGTCGACGAAGTAGTCGTACCCGGCAGCGGTGTAGTCAACGGTAGCAGCGGGGTCTATCGGAGAACAAAGGGGGATAAACACAGTAAACACAAAGCAATTATGGCAAACAAATACAGGGCATGACGTAAGCAAAGTTAACGGTGTTCTAACGCAGTGCAATGCACGTTGCTCGGAGCGGGAATTCATCCGGGGATGAACTACCGGCTCCGGGTGATTACCGGACAGGGTGTCCAGAGGGGGAAGGTATCATGCCGGAGGTGTCGTGGGTACCGGACAAACATAAGGGGGGTGTATCCGTGCTAGTTGAACCATTCCGGACAACTTTCGTGTTCGGAATAAATTCATCCGAATACTTTAACAGTACCGGACAAATCATCGGACAGACGGTCCGGAGGGGGACGGTTCGATGTTTGTTGTGTTAGAGGGGGGTGGCAGACCTACGGATAGCGTATTCGTATTCGTGATATTTTCTAATAAATTTTGATGTATAAAGTTTTTCGATCCGATATACGGATTAAAAGATATTGATTTTATAAGTTTAATGAATTTTAAAACCTTTTCTAAATTATTTTTATTACTAAAATCCCAACATTATCCACAACCAGTTGACTGGTCAAACTGACATTGGGGTCCCACATGTCAGTGACCCAATTCTAATAAAACATTTTTATTAATAAAAACAGGGGTGGCCCACATGTCATACATACAAGTTTTAATTAACCACTTAATTAATTAACAGAGGTAATTAAGGGGGTGACCCCACATGTCATTGTATTATTTATTTTTTTATTTTTTTATCTAACACTTTTTTTAACAGCAATTAGGGGCTAATTGGGGGTGGCCCCCCATGGTCAGTGGGGGGGGGGGCTGGTTTAGCCTGTGCCCGTGTCCGTGACAGAGCACGGCGAGGCCACGGTGGTGGCGGGGCGCACGCACAGGGGGCGAAGGGGCTAGCCGGGGCGCGGGGAGCGTGGGCTGCGGCCACGCCCGGCAGCACGGCGAGCAGCAGGGGAGGGGCGAAGGAGCAGAGCTCCAAGGAACCCGGACATGGCGGCAACGGCGCCGGAGCATGAAGGATGCAGGGCGGCGACCGGAGCAACCACTCGAGCGCGGGAAAAGCAAGAAGGGAGGGGGGGAGCTCAGCTCACTGCGGGGGTAGGGGAGGTGTCTCGGAGGCCGGCGGCACGCGGAGGGCGGCTTGTTCGTCTCCGGTGAGCGGGGGAGGTCCACGGTTTCAGAGATGGGGAAGTCCGGCGAGGTAGCGGCTTCGGGGCCCGAGGCAGGGCACGCAAGTGAAGAGGTGGAGGCCCGTGGCGACCTCGGACCTGCGCCCGGCCGACGAGGTGGCTTGCGGCCACGAAATCGTGACGGGCGGCGACGGTTCTGTCGGACGCCGCTCGACCCGAGCAGCAGACGGCGGGGGGAGAGGCGGGGGGGGGGGGGGGGAGGGAAGTGGGCGGCCTAGGGTTGCTGCGCGGAGGGAGGGGTGTCTTAAGAGGCCGACGACGACCGGGGGGATGCGCCCACGGCGACTTCGAGGCCGTGGCACTGGCGGATGGATGCCACGCCATGGCTGCCGTACGGGAGGAGGGAGATAACCCCCAGGGTGGGCTCTGGGCTGAATTTGGTGGGGGGGGGGGGAATGGGCCTCACCCACCGGGGTAGTTTAGGTTTTTTTTTGTTTGTTTTTATTTCCTTTTTCTTTTCTGTAATTTCCTTTTTGTATTTATTTTATAATCCTTGGCGTTTCTATAATATTTTGCATGTGACCCATAATTATTGTTATACCCTGGGCTAGTGCCACAAAAGGTTTGGGCATTTATAAAAGTCATTTAATATTTTATTATAATATTAATTGATTAATATGGGGTTTTTGGCTACTGCTTGAATTGTTTGGAATTTTCCATAGCACAATAAATACCCAAACCCATATGGATTTGGTCCACTGAATATTTGTGATTTTTTAAAATTGCTTCCACAATTTTTGAACAAAGTTTTATTTTCACTTATTTTTAATATTCATCAAAAGGCATTTTAGGGTTTGTTTGAATTTTATTTCAAATGGCTTGGACTTTAGTTGGCCAATGATGATCAAGGTCCATGGTTCATATTTACTTGCAACAATATCAAAGGAGAATTTGAATTTGAACTGAACCAGTTGATCAAACAAAAGTTTTGAACAGTAGTGATGAACAGTAACAGTGATTACTGTTCACTGACAGCGAGGGTGTTACAATATCTCAAGGTGGATGATTAGTAGTAGATGCAGTTGGATTTTGTTCTACTTATTTTGGCGTACCGCCCATGCTTTTGAGCCTCGTCCTTTCTTTGTAGCATAGTTAGCATTGCGGTGCATTTTTAATCCTGTCAATTGCCCAGCTGTGATTTGTTTACCTCGCATAGCAGTTTTATGCTTTTGGGAGAGAGACATCATTAGTGAACATCATGGGACCCTGGTCCGTATTCTCATCACTGTTTACACGCTTATTTATTTTCCTGCTTGTACTTTCTAGCTTCCATCACCATTATCATTATCCCTTGCGTTTGATCCTTTGTAAACAATAAGACCGGAGAGATTGACAACCTCTCTGAACTTTTTTGGGAGCAGAGTTATTTGTTTCTGTGTGCAAGTACAGGAGAAGCAAGTGATTCTTTTCAGACGGCGCATCACTTTCCGAACCACCTACTTATCATTACCGGAGTCCTACGGGAGACAAACCCTATCCTCTACATAGGGGAAATTTGTTGCTATCCTACATCTCACCTTCCACTTGGGGTAACCAACGAAGGGCGAGAAACCATTATCATCATCTCAACCATCAGCCGTCTATCTTGCATGAACACACCTTCTATACCCGTGCCACTAGCGTCACAATGAACTTCAAATGGTTTATCAAAGTTTGGCAAAACAAGAAAAGGAGCATAAGTGAGGCGTTGCTTGAGTTCGTTAAAGGCTTTTTTCTTGGGATGGACCCCAAAGGAAAGGAACATTCTTTTTACTTAAGGCATGCAAAGGTGATGGAATGGTGCTAAAGTCCTTAACAAAACGACAGTAGAAACTGGCTAGACCAAGGAAACTTCAAACTTGTGAAAGGGTGGTTGGTTGTGGCCAAGTTTTAATTGTGTTTACTTTAGTTTCATCAACTTCAAAGCCGTTGGAGGAAACCACAAAGCCAAGGAATATGAGTTTGGAAGTGCAAAAAGTACATTTTTCAAGATTAGCATACAATTTTTCCTTATGCAAGACCTGGAGCACTTCACGAATATGACTAGCATGGTCCTCCACGGATTTGCTATAAATGAGGATATCATCAAAGTGAACTACAACTAACTTGCCAATGAGATAACGGAGAACATAGTTCATAACACGCTTGAAATTGCTAGGGGCTTCGGATAAGCCGAATGGCATAACCAACCATTCATAGAGACCACTCTTAGTCTTGAAGGCGGTTTTCCACTCGTCACCAACTTGCATACGTATTTGGTGATCGCCACTCTTAAGATCAATTTTGGTGAATATGATGGCACCGGATAGCTCGTCAAGCATGTCATCTAACCGAGGGATGGGGTGTCTATAGCGCATGGTAATATTATCGATGTCTCTCTCTCTCTCCCAAACGCACCGTAATGCTAATTATGCTACAAGAAAGTTAGAGACTCAATCATATGGGCAGTACGCCAAGACAAGTAGACCGTTTATTGATACGTCCAAAACGTATCTATAATTTCTGCTTGCTCCATGCATGTTTTGTGTGATATTGCTATGATTTAGATACACTTTCATACACTTTTGATCATATTTGGACTAACCTATTAACTCAGTGCACCCCAGTGCCAGTTCCTGTTTTTTGCTGTTTTTCTATTTCAATTTTCCCCCATATAAAAAGTGCCAGAAAAATTCCGGGAAAAATACAGGAAAAATCAGCGTATAGGAAGCTTCGAGAAGATCCCGGAAGGGGCCAGAGGGGAACCAGGGGGGCCCAGGCAGCCACTCGGCCAGGCCCCACCCCTGGCCGCGCCAGGGGGGCGCCTGGGGCCCCTGGTCCACCTCTGGCTGCCCCCCTTCGCCTATTTATTCTCCGTCACAGGAAAACTCCAGTGGAGGAACCCTATTCCGCAAACTTGCCTCTGTTCCGCCGCCGCCGCGCTTTCGAGATCGGGAGCACCAGAAGACCTCTTCCCGGCACCCTGCCGGAGGGAGGATTGACCTCCGGGAGTCTCCTCTCCACCATGGATGCTCCCCGGATGTCTCGTGAGTAGTTTTCCTTGGACCATGGGTCCGTGATCAGTAGCTATGTGATGTTCTCCTCCCCTCTTTGATCTTCATTGTTTAGACCTCGTGAGCTACCCTACATGATCGAGGCACCTTTGTAATATTTCTGCTGTTGCTATGCTGAGTTTGGAGGGATCTGATGGATTATGAGATTATGTTCAGATTGTGATAGAGTAATATATTTGGTTTTTATCTCTTATATTTTTATTCCTAAGTAATTCTTGCATGTTCTCCGTTGCTGTTTATTGCTTTGGCCAAGTAGTAGGTAGTGACTCCAAGATGGAACGTTGTGCTAGATTGTGGGTTCATGCCCCCCCCCCATGACACGCTTGAGTGACAGAAACATGAGTCTAGGGGATGTGCTGTTGCCACAAGGGGGAAAACAACGGTGCTTGTAACCGCGGTTACAAGGATTGTTTACTTTATGCAAAGTTCTTTTTATTGCAGTTGTCTGTTGCTTTGGGTTTACACTTTGGGTGGGGCTCGCAACTTAATACCAGCGAGATGTTCTGGATAGATATCTCAAGGTGGATGATTAGTAGTATATGCAGATGGATTTCGGTCTACTTATTTTGGCGTACTGCCCGTGCTTTTGAGCCTCTTCCTTTCTTTTGTAGCATAGTTAGCATTGCGGTGCATTCATAATCCTGTCAATTGTCCTTCTGTAATTTGTTTACCTCGCATAGCAGTTTTATCGTCTATTGGGAGAGAGACATCACTAGTGAACATCACGTATCCCGGTCCATATCCTCATTATTATTTCCAATCTATATTTACTTTACTGCTTTTACTTGCTATCATTATCCCTTGCGTTTTATCCTTTGTGAACAACAAGACCGGAGAGATTGACAACGTCTCTGAACTTCGTTGGGAACAAATTTATCTGTGTCTGTGTGCAGGTCCACGTCAGTTGCGCCGCTGACACCTACTTATCATCTCTGGAGTCCTACTGGAGACAAACCTTGGTATCTTCACCGAGGGAAAACTGCTGCTGCACTACATCTCAAACCTTCCACTTGGGGTAACCAACGAAGGGCGAGAAGCCATCATTTATTCATCAGCATCTACTCACTAATCATCCACCTTGAGATATCTATCCAAAACATATCGCTGGTATTAAGTTGCGAGCCCCACCCAAAGTGTAAACTCAAAGCAATAGACAACTGGATTAACAAACTATGCAGAAGGTAAACAATCCTTGCAACCATAGTTACAAGCACCATTGTTTTTCTCCCTGGTGGCAACAACACATACCCTAGTCTCATGTTTCTGTCACTCAAGGTATACATCGGGGGGGGCATGAACCCACAATCATGCATAACGCTTTGATATAGGTCAAGCCTAAGGATTGGCCCAAATCTTCACAATTCGGAGGTGGGAGATCCACAACAAGAACAAAGCACAAGGGGGATTCACAAAGGGAAACACAAAGGAGAAAGGGGGAACAAGATCCAACACAAATACACTAAAATCCACACACAAACCCCATACATATCAAGATGCATACATCACCGAAGGTAAGCTTGGTAGTTTTCCCTCTCCTTCTACTACTAGAAGAGGGGCGCTCTCCTTCTTTGACTAGGGAGAGGAAGGTAGGAGGTAAGATTGAGAGGATCTCAAAGGAGATCTAAATCACTAGAGGGAAGAAGGAGCTAACCTCTCAAATCATAGATATGTTCTTAGCTAACCCTAAAATGGAGGTAGGGGAAGATTACTTGTAGTCTAGGTGCAAAACAAAGGGGGACATGACTAACACAGCCCAGATCTGCGTCCAGAGCGGTTGCACCGGCCGACATGACCGGTAGTACCGGTAATTCAGATTTAACGGAACAACCGGGGTGGTACCGGTCCGGTAGTACCGCTCTCACGGGTGGTAGTTCTTGTTGCGCTCCAGCCAACTACTTGTCTCCATGAGCTCGAGGTGCCAGTAGGTGCTTTCAGGCGCCGGTAGTACCGCCCGACCGGTAGTACCGCCCTCTAGGCCGGTAGTACCGGTCCCAGGAGGTGTGGTCTTCCTTGCTTCATATTCCCGTGCCTTCCCTTCTGTTGTGGCTTCTCCTTGACCATCTCCTTGGTACCTAATGATGCATAACATATCCGCATGATGTAGCACCCAAGCTTCGCATGTATTGAGGTGTATTTCTGAGAGAAGCAAGTTAACCTTTGTTCCAAAGGTGCGTGCTTGTGCTCTCGTCAGTGGCCCACGTGAAGGAGATGTGTCCATGGTGATGTCGATTGGGTTCTCCGCATCATCCCCCCCCCCTTGGGGGAGATCCTTCCACGGATCAAAGTCTTCATCACCGAATTTACGGAGTTCCGCCGCGGCTCCGTGGTGGTAATCGACAGAGAAGAAAAGGGTTCTCTGGCGGGAAGATTACGCCGGGGAGAACACTTCCCGGAAGGGGAGATAATCGCCATCGTCATGACCATCGTCACGGGCATCATCGAGATCATCATGAACATCATCCCCATCATCAGCACCATCTCCATCTCCATCCCATCTCATCTCACCATTGCAACTTGTGTTGTAACCCGTACTAGCTATCCCCTCTACTCTATCGGTGTTGATTACTCCTTTGTGGTGAATGCTATTGAGTTTTGTTGGAGAATTATTGTCATGTCGAGATTGTTTATCATATATTTATCACCACTGATCATGGTCTCTTTCATGTCTTGTGTGTAGTTACTTTAGTTCTTGAGGACATGGGAGAAGTCTTGTTGTTAGTAGTCATATGTGTTGTTTGATATTTAAGTTGTGTTGTTATTCTCCTAGTGGTGTTATGTTAGTCGAACACATAACACTTCGCCTTGTTAAGGACCTAGGGGAATACAATGTGTATAAAGGATGCTTATGGTGGGTTGCCGGAGTGACAGAAACCTGAACCCCAATTCGCGCACTTTTGCACAAGGGAATAATGGATCCTTGATCTTATTGCCGTGGTTAGGCTTTTGCCTTAATTTCTACCTTGTATTTGCAGATGCTTGCAAGGTGTTTAATCATAAGAGTGCAGTCGTCTTAGTATAGAAGGTGTACTAGCATAGATCCACCCACTCAACACTTATCAACACAAAACATAGTATCGATACGGAATATGGCGAAAGCACATGACTACCTCTCCCGTGTGTCCTCAAGAACGCTTTAGTCTTTATAAGTTCTGTTGCTAGGCTTATCCTTTGCTCAAAAGGATTGGGCCACTTGCTGCTCCTCAGCACCCTTTACTTTGCTTGTTTTTACCTTCTTGTTTCTTATACCGAAACCCCTAAAAAGTTATCTTTCAGTGCTTGCAGTTATTCCTTATCCAAAGTCACTTGTCAATACATTCTGCTTCTCGTTGGGTTCGACACTCTTAATTATCGAAAACACTACGATAGATCCCCTAGACTTGTGGGTCATCAAGAACTGTTTTCTAGCGCCGTTGCCAGGGAGTGTAGCGCTATTGGTAAGTGAAGCTGGTAAGGAAACTTTTATATTGCTGTTTTTATTTTGCTGTTGCCACTTTCTGTCCTTGTGGACAAATCTACTCTTGGTTTGTTGCTTTTGGGGAAACTCCCCACTACTGTGGTGGTTGCTCCTACCCCTACTGAAATTGTGCCCTATAAAATACCAACTAGTATTATCGATTATGTCTTAGCTAATTGCTATGCAGGAGACAGACATCCCGGTGAACACTTGCTATATTTGTCACAACTATGTTCATTATTTAAGCTTGCAAGTGTATCAAATGGAGTTTGTCATGAGGAAGTTATTCTCCGTATCACTTACAGATAAAGCTTCAGACTGGTATAAGCTTCTCAATAACTCACATTTGATTAATTGGCAAGAGCTTATGTCTCTCTTTTATACAAAGTTTTATCCTCTTCATGAAATTCATCGAGACATGAATTATATCTATAACTTTTGGTCTCGTGACGGAGAAAGCATCGCTCAAGCTTGGGGGAGATTGAAGTCCCTAATGCTCAAATGTCCTATTCATGAGATCCCCAAGGAAATTATACTTACAAATTTTTATGCCAGGCTTTCTCGTCAGGATAAGGAGATGCTGGATGCCTCCTCTAGTGGGGTATTTCAAACGAGAAGAATTGAAGAAAGATGGGATCTCATTGATAGGATTCAGAAGAACACTGAAGACTGGGAAACTGATAAAGGTATTGAACCTGTTATAAATTATGAGCATGATTATATTGAGAGCTATGTGAGAACTGATTACTTTAATACCTTTTGCTCTAAGATTGGTCTTGATTCCCAGCTAATGATTGATTTTTGTAAGGACTTTGCCTCTCATGTTGACTCTTCTAAGAATAAGAAGGATCAACACCATAAACTCTTCAAAGAATTACCTGTTTCTATTAATGTTGCTGACCCTATCTTACATGCAGTTATATATGAGCAACCTCCTTTTCCCAAAAGGATAATTGAGCACTCTTTTGTTACAGGTATAATAAATAAAAGTGAAAGGATCATTGATGAGCATGAGGACCTGATCAAGGTCAAGCCTCAAGTTGCATTGGTTAAAGATCTTGTTACTAATGATGTTTTAGATTCCGATATAAATTTTTGTGTTGTTTCCACTAACATTATTACAACCAAGAATAAAGGCCCAATTTCAGGCACACCAGTTGTATCTGTTAAAATAGGAGATCATAATTATTATGGGCTATGTGATTTGGGATCAAGTGCTAGCGCTATTCCTTATTCACTCTATCAGGAGATCATGGGTGATATTTCACCTTGTGAACTTGAAGATATTGATGTTACTATTTATCTAGCAAACAAAGAAACTATCTCTCCAGTTGGGATCGTGAGAGATGTTGAAGTTCCATGTGGAAAGGTAAAGTATCCTACCGACTTTCTAGTACTTGGTTCAATGCAAGATAGTTTTTGCCCTATTATATTTGGTAGGCCTTTCCTCAAAACTTGTGGGGCTATAATAGATTAAAAGAAAGGTAAAGTTTATGTTGAATTCAATGGTGAGCCATTGATACACGAGATAACTTCTCGCCCTCGTTGGTTACCCCAAGTGGAAGGTGAGATGTAGCGTAACGGCAAGTTTCCCTCGGTGAAGATACCGAGGTTTTAAGATTGTCTCCCGTAGGACTCCAACAGATACAAGAAGGTGGTGAAGTGACCAATGGCGCCGTTTACAACCTAAGGTTGCTTACTTCACCTGGACCTACACACGCAACAGATAGCTTTGCTCCCAACGAGTACAGAGGAGTTGTCAATTCCTCCGGCCTTGTTGTTTACAAAGGATAAAACGCACGGGATAATAATGATAGTGATAGCAACGGAAAAGTAAATACTGAAAGTAAATTGATAGTGTAAACAGTGGTGGTAATATGGATCGGGGTCCCATGATGTTCACTAGTGATGTCTCTCTCCCAAAAGACGATAAAATAACCATGCGAGGTAAACAAATTACAGTTGGGCAATTGACAGGATTATGTGCGCAAACCAATGCTAATTATGCACAACATAAAGGAAGAGGCTCAAAAGGACGGGCGGTACGCCAAGACAAGTAGACCGAAATCCATCTGCATCTACCCACTAATTATCCACTTTGAGATATCTATCCAGAACATCTCGCTGGTATTAAGTTGCGAATCCCACCCAAAGTGTAAACTCAAAGCAACGGACAACTGCATTAAAGAACTTTGCGTAAAGTAAACAATCCTTGCACCCGCAAGTACAAGCACCGCTGTTTTCCCCCTTGTGGCAATAACACACCCCTAGACTCATGTTTCTGTCACTCAAGCTAGTCATCGGGGGGCATGAACCCATAATCATGCATAACGCTCCCTCTTGGAGTCACTACCTACTACTTGGCCAAAGCAATAAACAGCAACGGAGAGCATGCAAGAGTTACTCAAGAACATAAATATAAAAGAAGAGAATCAAATATATAACTCAATCTCAATCTGAACATAATATAATAATCCATCAGATCCCAGCAAACTCAGCATAGCAACAGCAGAAAGATTACATATGTGCCTCGATCATGTAGGGCAGCTCACGAGGTCTAATCCATGAAGAACAAAGTGGGGAGGAGAACATCACATAGCTACTGATCATGGACCCATGATCCAAGGTGGACTACTCACGGTTCATCCGGGAAGCATCCATGGTGGTGGAGAAGCTCCCGGAGGTGATTCCTCCCTCCGGCAGGGTGCCGGGAAGAGGTCTTCTGGTGCTCCCGATCTTGGAAGCGCGGCGGCGGCGGAACAGAGGAGAGATCGCAAAAAAGGGTTCCGTCCCCGAGGGTTTCTCGTCACAGGGAATAAATAGGCGAAAGGGGGCAGCCAGAGGTGGGCCACGGGCTCCAGGCGCCCCCCCTGGCACGGCCAGGGGCCTGGCTGCGCCCTCTGGCCGCCTGGGCCCCCTGGCTCCCGTCTGGCTCCTCCTGGGCTTCGCGAAGCTTCCGGTACACTGATTTTTCCTATATTTTTCCCGGAATTTTTCTGGTACTTTTAATAAGGGGGAAACCTGAAATAGAAAAACAGCAAAAAATAGGAACTGGCACTGGGGTGCACTGAGTTAATAGGTTAGTCCAAATATGATCAAAAGTGTATGGAAGTTCATCAATATCACAAAAGAGGCATGGAGCAAGCAGAAATTATAGATACGTTTTAGACGTATCAGCCATATGAATTTAATTTTCCTAAGTTCTCTTAGAAACCTCGTGGTACCAATTTGTCTAGTAGTGAAAAATTATTGAAGAAATTGCTTCTATTGATATTCCTCCTAACGATCCTTTGCAGCAATATATGGAGGGCCACGAGAATGATATGCATATGCAGGAAAGAAATGAGCTAGATGACATATTCTTAATACAACCTGCTCTCTTGGAGCACAACGTTCCAGTTGAACCTTTAGGAATCCTTGCCCAACCAAAAGAAGACCCGGTGTTTGATCTCAAACCACTTCCCGATACGCTCAAGTATGCTTATTTAGATGAAAAGAAAATATATCCTGTCATTATCAATGCTAACCTTTCAGGATTTGAAGAAGTGCGATTATTGGAGACACTTCATAAACATCGTGGTGCTATTGGCTATACCCTTGATGACCTTAAGGTAATTGGTCCATCAATTTGCCAACATACTATCAATCTCAAGCCCGATGCTAAACTAGTTGTTGATCATCAATGACGGTTGAACCCAAAGATGAAGGGCGTGGTTAGGACTGAAGTTCTCAAGCTTCTAGTCGCATGTATAATCTATCCTATAGCTGATAGTAAGTGTTTAAGTCCAGTTCCTAATGATAAAAATGAACTAATACCTCAGAGGATTCTTATTGTATATAGAATGTGTATTGATTACAGGAAGTTGAACAAGGCAACCAGGAAGGACCACTACCCGCTGCCTTTCATCGATCAAATGCTTTAGAGGTTTTCCAAAAACACTCACTTTTGCTATCTTGATGGGTACTCTGGCTTCTCTCAAATTCATGTTAATACTGCCGACCAAGATAAGACCACTTTCACTTGTCCTTACGGTACTTATGCTTATAGACATATGCCTTTGGGTTTATGTAATGCTCCTGTTACTTTTCAGATATGTATGTCTGTTATCTTTCATGGTTTTTGTGAGGATATTGTTGAGGTCTTCATGGACGATTTCTCCGTCTATGGAACCTCCTTTGACCACTGTCTCCACAATCTTAATAAAGTTTTGCAAAGGTGCGAAGAAAAAAATTTGGTGCTAAATTGGGAGAAGTGCCACTTCATGGTTAACGAAGGGATCATTCTTGGTCATAAGATCTCCAAGAGGGAAATTGAAGTGGACAAAGCGAACATTGAAGCTATTGAAAGGATGCCCTATCCAAGGGACATCAAAGGTATTCGTAGTTTTCTCGGCCATTCTGGTTTCTATAGAAGATTTATTAAAGACTTTTCTAAGACATAGAGACCCCTTACTAATCTTCTCTAGAAGGATGTTCCTTTTGTATGTGATGAAGATTGTAAGGAGGCCTTCGAAGTTCTTAAGAAAGCTTTGATAACTTCTCCTATAGTGCAACCACCTCATTGGAATTTTCCTTTTGAAATCATGTGTGATGCTAGTGATTTTGCTGTTGGAGCTGTGTTAGGACAAAGGTTTGATAGGAAGTTGAATGTTATACATTATGCTAGCAAAACCCTTGATAGTGCTCAAAAGAATTATGCTACTACTGAGAAGGAATTCTTAGCAGTGGTGTTTGCTTGTGATAAGTTTAGGCAGTATATTGTTGATTCTAAAGTTATTATTTATACCGACCATGCTGCCATTAAGTATCTTATGGATAAGAAGGATGCCAAACCAAGACACATCAGATGGGTACTCCTTCTTCAAGAATTTGATTTGCAGATTGTTGATAAGAAAGGAGGAGACAATACGGTGGCGGATAATCTTTCAAGGATGGAAGATATACCGCATGATCCCATTCCAGTCAACGATAGTTTTCCAGATGAACAACTAGTTGTTGTAAAAGTACAATATCTCTCTGGTCCTTTGTTTGCAGATTATGCTAATTTTATCATTGCAAAGTTTTTGCCTCCAGGTTTAAGATTTCAGCAAAGGAAGAAGTTCTTCCACGATTTGAGGCATTACTTTTGGGATGGCCCACATCTTTTAAAGAAGGTCCGGATGGGATCGTGAGAAGATGCATACCTGATACGTCCAAAACGTATCTATAATTTCTGCTTGCTCCATGCCTCTTTTGTGTGATATTGCTATGATATTGATGAACTTCCATACACTTTTGGTCATATTTGGACTAACCTATTAACTCAGTGCACCCCAGTGCCAGTTCCTGTTTTCTGCTATTTTTCTATTTCAGGTTTCCCCCTTATTAAAAGTACCAGAAAAATTCCGGGAAAAATATAGGAAATATCAGCGTACCGGAAGCTTCGTGAAGAGCCCAGGAGGAGCCAGAGGGGAGACAGGGGGCCCAGGCGGCCAGAGGGCGCGTGTGAGAACCCGGAAATAATTTCCAGACCCTCCTGTGTTTAATTGTCAATCCCATGATCATTGTTGACAACACAGTGAAATGGTATCATTGCAGAATACATAAAGATTTTACAAGTACCATAATCTGCCATAAGGCATACATATAAAATGTCTCATGACATTTGTTACAATCAGGAAATAGCGGAAATTAAAAATGCGTAGCGACTCCATCTCAGCCACAGGTAGTCGATGTAGTCCACGTGACCTCACTCCTACGTATCGCCATAGTAGTCGTAATCATCACCTTCGTCTCATGGAACTCTGTTCAACAAAATTATTGCCATGAGTACATTTCGTACTCAACATGCCTCCCGGGAAAGGTCCTAGTAACTACATGAGGCATCAAAGGAAGGTTGTATGGTTCTTTTGCATAAAAGCTAATTTTGTTTGAAAAGCATAATAGTTTGATAAAGCGGTTTTAGATGAAAACAACATTTTCTCCATCATAACTTTCATCAAGGTGAGGATCCTCGATCCACTCACATCCATCATAGGTTCCAAGAATAGGGGCAAAGAGGGAATAAGCAAGACAGGTTCCCGTATGTCAAGAAAGATTCATGTGTCGTCCATGACCGTGGACACGGCTATTCGAATAGTTTTACACTCTGCGGAGGTTGTACCCTTTACCCACACGACACAATCTCGTCTTGTTGCCACCAGTGGCCGCTGGCGTAGTACACTATTTTGTATACCGGCAGGGAGATTGTGACGAGGTATTTCATTAGACCCACCCTTACTATGACATGCCCACTAGGTTTCACAAGGTAGTAACAGCAGTTCACAGTCCTTGCCCACTTTTGTGCCGAGGTTCTCCTCGCAAGGCAGCTATCCCATCTGCGGTACGGCGATGACCATAATAAGGATGACCTAACTAATTAACCAAGCCAGTGCCCATATAGCATGTGGTTGTACTATTAGCACAATCTTCAAATCCAAGACTTATTGGGCCTCATGCGGCACGGACGACGGATTGCCCCCTTCACCTCGTGAAGGGAAGCCAATCGCTCCTTCAATCTTTGATCCAGCTGTCGCCCGCGCCAATATTTAGATGGTAAGTTTCACCCAGAGTAGAAGAGAGTAGAGGAAGTCAAAATGGCCAACCGGCCTAGCTTAGCAAGCTCAGTAACAAGTTTCAAGTGTTAATGATCCGAAGATCATTCAAATAAGCACCTATAGAATAACATGGCTAAGCATTTCTACTCTACTAGATTATTATATAGTTCTACTCAGGTGTCAGGTAAATAGGCGACAAGCGGATCAGGGTAATGTGTCAATCGACGCGCTAGCTACGAGATAAAATAGCATGCAATAGTGGTTATAAAATACAATGCAATTTTGTAAAACATAGGATAAACATGATCAAAGAGGGAGGCATGCCTTCGTTGTTGAGTCCATCTTCGATAACTTGAATCTGTCCATGCCCAACACCGTCACTCCCTACTCGTCGTAAAGATAGCAAATGAAAACAAATAAATACCAAACCAAAAGTAAATCCAACTAACATTCCAAACATATCAAGGTTGGATGGGTAGCAACATATTGATCAAGATGGAGATTTCAAAATGAGGTTGCATGATAGGCAAGGTGAGAGAGATGATTCAACGAGTCACATGGTTTAGATTGATATGGCTTAGGAAGGCTCGACGATCAAGACTGACTTCTAATAAGAACTATGATACTAGCAGCTAGTAGTGCCCACTACACATCTCGACTAACTATGTCAGAAACCACCATAAGACAAACACAATGACATCAACACATATGGAATGGCACCATCCTATGCATTTTAACTACACAATCACAACATGGCATGAAGAAGGTAAAATTTAACCATATAAATATGTCAAAGAAGCCAAGCATATACATCAACTATAATAACTCCAAAGCAATTGCTTTAAAAGACAAGAAAATTAATATTACAAATCATACTAATTAAACAAGGAAACAACACGCAACAACATGAACCGAGTTGGGTCTAGGTTGGGTGCTAAAGCAATACTAAACAATATCGATCCAATATCACAAACTAAATTATATGTCAACTAGTATAAACAAGTTAAACATCACATCGAATAAATAACAATTGCCCTATTAATAACATGGTAATACATGCTAATGTAAGATTGTCCTACAAGAAGCAAAAATATATGTTCAAGCATAACAATTAACTACAAATAAATATTTAGATAGTTCTAAATATTTATAATGGTCAGCAACAATGAATATCAAACAGAAACCATATCAGCTATTAGCAATCATTTCTATTACAAGACCAAACAAACACTATGGTGAAAAGTAATTAAACAGCTAAATACTAAGACGTGTATCATACAAGGCATGTCAATAAAGAATCATGAAGATGTCTTAACTAATAGTTCAAGCATCAAACGTACAAGTTATCATGAGAAGATACTAAACTAGGACATGCTTCTAATAGTAAGAAACAATAAATATTCAATAATGACTAGCTATAGAATTACATCCACTTACTTGAAATAATATACCATGATATGCACACTAAGCATACGAATAAGTCACAACCCAGGTAACATGAAAGTTAAACTATTCTAACCATGTGATGAACTATTGCAACAGACATAAAACACTCATATTACTAATATGTGGCAAGGTTAAGCATCTATAAGAAGCACAAGGAACTACATAGTCTAGTACAACACACGAAACATGATAAGACATGAAAGATCACTATCATGACATGATGTCTAGGCTTAGGCATACCACAAATGAAATATAAGATAAACAAGATATAATGATAAGCATGAATATGATCATCACACAATCAAGATGCTATGGTACCAATACAATGCGTACAACTCATGAGTGCAACATAACTTAGTTTATAACAACTGTACATCAAGCATAGTAATATCACACAACTCTAATATATAGTTATGACATGTAAGAACATGGAAGCATAGCATTATCACACAACACTAGCATGCTAGTTATGAAAAATAAACATATGAAGGTAGCATACTAAGCATGTAGGAAAGTAAACAACTATTCATGCCATCAAACAAATCAATATGTAACATACAATTATAAATAACTTGATAACATGCATTTTTATTTACTACATCCTACCTATGCAAAGACATAGAATACTCAACTAGGCATCCATAAGATACAAATTTATACACCCACACTAGCTATGTATACTACTTATACAATCATACAACATCATGAAATGATATTAATCTAGCAAAAGAAATTCTACTTATATAAACATGAAATCCAACATGTATATCTACCAAGCAAGGCTAACATAACCATGCACTTATAATACGAACTAAAATTTGTAACACAAAACAAGATACAATCAAAACATGAATTTTACTATGAGCAAGTGCCAACATGGCATGGTAGTTAACAATAAATGAAAACACATTATAGTTAACAGGATTTAATAAGCTATGTTCTAAAGCACTAGAATAATTCTAGATAACAATAAAAATAGTAACCAAGGCATAATGCATCCAACTATGAAATCTAGCATAATAATCATCTACAAAATAAGAATTAACAACTCATGTCACACATCTTAGAGCACAAAAATTGATTTTGAATCAAGGTGCGACATATAATATAAATACTAAATAATAGGCATACAACAAGCAATTTGCCACAAGCATGACTAAGTTCTAAACAACATATCAATTCATGGCACCTAGTAAAAAGAAACTAGATGTCACACTTAATTTTTAAAAGAACAATAACCTTGATCATGACATGACTTGAAATTAATAAAAGACACATATGGCATGATAGAAATGAATATGTAAATCAAATTTTTAAATATCACCATGCTAAGCAAAATAAAATAATCAAGACATGAACTATTCTATGTTAAAATAAACAAGCAAAGCTATGAATAATCTATGAAATTATAAGCATGACGAACATTCATAAAAAAATGTACGCATGCAAAGAAAGAATTACATGATTTTTAAACAAGATAACCACATAATACAATATACAAAACTATAATTAACAAATCAAATAGTCCTTATCACAATATAGTCAATCACATTCAACTCCTAGAATTATTAAATAATTAGGAGCGACTACTACGAAAAAATATGTCATGAACATGTGAAAAATATATCAAACTAACACAAATTTCATCGATCTATACATGATCATATTTCACAAGAACTAACAAACAAACAAACATATCACACTATTACATGATACAAGAGATTACCACACGTAATCATACAAAAATAAATTATTCTAATTAACATGAATGATTAAATAAAATTTTACTCTAAATCTCTATTGACCAAACAAGTAATCTAAATTTACGGGTGGGTTTCCATGATCATAAGGAGCATTTGATATATTGGACACGAAGACATTCGACAAAAGAAATTATGACAACACGTTGATGCCATCAGATGGCATTCGCTCATGCAACTACGCGAACAACGATAGAGAGAGGTTGAATCATGATGTCTAGGAAATAGAACAAATATAGTTGAGTGCACTTGCAAAAGGATTTGGACAGAAACTCACATAGTGAGACGAAAAGATACGATGAACTCGATGAACGAAGTCAAAGCAGAAAAATGTACGCGTAGCTTTAGAGAAATATCACGAACAACACATAGCTTCTCTGGACAAAGTTTAAGAACGAAAGTGGAGGAGGAAGGAGTAAGACGCGCGGGGCACATCTCGGCTCCTTTTTTATAGCCTGTAGAGGGAGATCGGTTCACAAATGTCAAAGGTTGACATTTAGTTCATCAGTTTCCAATGGAAGATTAAAGCCATTATACACGAAATAATTACCCTTAATGGATGCGGGGTCGAACAGGGAGTAAGTTTCGTATTGATGGCAAGTTGAAATAATGATCATAATAGCCACTAGAAGGAGAGGAAGAGATGGAAACGTCCATGGCTGTACGTGCACAACTTATGTAACATGGTCCTGGTGGGAGGAGGAAGAAGACATGTGCGTGTGGGCTTGGTCCAGAAAAAAAACAGTGGGTTTTAGTTGGGAGCACTTGGCCCAGAAGAACGAGAAGGAAAGATATAAAAGAGAGACGGGGTACACATAGAAAAGAAAATTAAGAGATATTACGCTAGAGAATTTTGGTTAGAGTTTGAGACAAAAATAATTATATTTTCCTAAAAATAAAAATCTAAATAAAATAAAAGATCAAACAGAAATTGAATAGAGCTCTAAAATAAAAATGCACATAATTTAATATGCCAAATACAAGAGAAAAATATTCGGAGAAAAGAGAACAATAAAACTCAAAATTTAATTTAAGTTGGAATTACTTCAAATTAAATCTACCAAATTTATAAAAAATACTTTAAGATTTCATTAACCAAATAAAACAAACGAAATTTTCTGGCCCTCATTTTTTGAAAACTTTTTCTTAAACATTCCAAGCATCGGGATGTTACAAATCTACCCCCCTTAAAAGAAATCTCGTCCCCGAGATTTAGACTGACTAAAGAGAATGGGTTTGGGTTAGCTTCATCTTCGACACAGTTCCTCTCAAAAACTTATGGAAATCACGACCCATTTCGAACTCGGTGAAAAACAACTTTGGGATCTTGATTGGAGATACTTCAGTTGCTGCTACTATTTCCAGCTTTCTCAAGGCTTGTAAATACACCTTAGGTCTTGGCGATGCTAATCTGATAACTTCTCTTAGTGGTTGGACATTCTTGGTTCTTTCTCTTCTTCTATAGGTCAAGCTTTGGTGAAGATTGATTCATTGATCCTTCCTTGAGGTTCAACTTTATGGTATGTGAAACAAAGGTCTTAAAATCTTCGTCTTCCTTGCAAATGAGGGTCTTCAAATCTTCGATCTCACCATGAATCACCGTCTACTACCCCCCTTAAAAGAAGTTCCATAGGGTTCACTTTGGTAATAGACCACCAAATAGGATATTCCAACTCTGTTGATATCCATTAGCCTCCAAGGGTTTGTAGATATGAGGGAAAAGCACAAGATGAGTAAAAGACTCCTATATATGGGCGAGGATACCCGAAAAGACAAATGAAAGACAAACACCAAGATAACCATGGAGCAATCAAAATAAAACTCAAAAGCAGAGATTTTTGGTAAATATGATTTTAGTACGTCTGCATAGAAAACCAGAAGAACAATATGCAGACGATACTCACACAAAAAGGTTTTTCTTTTACGAGCTATGAGTTCTTCCACTACAAGGGTGTTAACCAACCTATTCCTATATGGTAGGTCACAATAAATCTTGGGTCAAATCTTCTACGTTGATGACTGAAGCATGATTGGTGGTTGTTGACTTCTTGCGGTCTTGAAGTGTCTTCTCTTGGGAAAATGAAGCTACTCCGATCTTCAGGGTTGATGTTACGTCGAAATTCTTGTCATGTCTTGTGAATCTTCAAACTTTCCAAAACCATGTGTGGGGAAAAGGTTTTCACATACTATAAAGAAGAGAGTCAGGAAGTAGAGTTTAAACTTCAGTTGAATAAGATAAGATAAGAAGAGAAATAGTGAAGAAAATACTACGAGAATGTTTCCCTTTTCGAAATAGTTTTCTTATACAAATATTTCTTAAGGCTTTCCATTCTAACTAAGGTCACGTGACTAGGTCGACATCAGCTCTGATACCACTTCTGTGAGAGCCCGGAAATAATTTCCAGACCCTCCTGTGTTTAATTGTCAATCCCAGGATCATTGTTGACAACACAGTTAAATGGTATCATTGCAGAATACATAAATATTTTACAAGTACCATAATCTACCATAAGGCATACATATAAAATGTCTCATGACATTTGTTACAATCAGGAAACAGCGGAAATTAAAAATGCGTAGCGACTCCATCTCAGCCACAGGCAGTCGATGTAGTCCACGTGACCTCACTCCTACGGATCGCCATAGTAGTCGTAATCATCACCTTCGTCTTCATGGAACTCTGTTCAACAAAATTATTTCCATGAGTACATTTCGTACTCAACATGCCTCCCGGGAAAGGTCCTAGTAACTACATGAGGCTTCAAAGGAAGGTTGTATGGTTCTTTTGCATAAAAGCTAATTTTGTTTGAAAAGCATAATAGTTTGATAAAGCAGTTTTAGATGAAAACAACATTTTCCCCATCATAACTTTCATCAAGGTGAGGATCCTCGATCCACTCACATCCATCATAGGTTCCAAGAATAGGGGCAAAGAGGGAATAAGCAAGACAGGTTCCCGTATGTCAAGAAAGATTCATGTGTCGTCCATGACCGTGGACACGGCTATTCGAATAGTTTTACACTCTGCAGAGGTTGTACCCTTTACCCACATGACACAATCTCGTCTTGTTGCCACCAGTGGCCGCTGGCGTAGTACACTATTTTGTATACCGTCAGGGAGATTGTGACGAGGTATTTCATTAGACCCACCCTTACTATGACATGCCCACTAGGTTTCACAAGGTAGTAACCGCAGTTCACAGTCCTTGCCCCCTTTTGTGCAGAGGTTCTCCTCGCAAGGCAGCTATCCCATCTGCGGTACAACGATGACCATAATAAGGATGACCTAACTAATTAACCAAGCCAGTGCCCATATAGCATGTGGTTGTACTATTAGCACAATCTTCAAATCCAAGACTTATTGGGCCTCATGCGGCACGGACGACGGATTGCCCCCTTCACCTCGTGAAGGGCAACCAATCGCTCCTTCAATCCTTGATCCAGCTGTCGCCCGCGCCAGTATTTAGATGGTAAGTTTCACCCAGAGTAGAAGAGAGTAGAGGAAGTCAAAATGGCCAACCGGCCTAGCTTAGCAAGCTCAGTAACAAGTTTCAAGTGTTAATGATCCAAAGATCATTCAGATAAGCACCTATAGAGTAATTAGCATGGCTAAGCATTTCTACTCTACTAGATTATTATATAGTTCTACCCAGGTGTCAGGTAAATAGGCGACAAGCGGATCAGGGTAATGTGTCAATCGACGCGCTAGCTACGAGATAAAATAGCATGCAATAGTGGTTATAAAATACAATGCAATTTTGTAAAACATAGGATAAACATGATCAAAGAGGGAGGCATGCCTTCGTTGTTGAGTCCATCTTCGATAACTTGAATCTGTCCATGCCCAACACCGTCACTCCCTACTCGTCGTAATGATAGCAAATGAAAACAAATAAATACCAAACCAAAAGTAAATCCAACTAACATTCCAAATATATCAAGGTTGGATGGGTAGCAACATACTGATCAAGATGGAGATTTCAAAATGAGGTTGCATGATAGGCAAGGTGAGAGAGATGATTCAACGAGTGACGTGGTTTAGATTGATATGGCTTAGGAAGGCTCGACGATGAAGACTGACTTCTAATAAGAACTATGATACTAGCAGCTAGTAGTGCCCACTACACATCTCGACTAACTATGTCAGAAACCACCATAAGACAAACACAATGACATCAACACATATGGAATGGCACCATCCTATGCATTTTAACTACACAATCACAACATGGCATGAAGAAGGTAAAATTTAACCATATAAATATGTCAAAGCAGCCAAGCATATACATCAACTATAATAACTCCAAAGAAATTGCTTTAAAAGACAAGAAAATTAATATTACAAATCATACTAATTAAACAAGGAAACAACACGCAACAACATGAACCGAGTTGGGTCTAGGTTGGGTGCTAAAGCAATACTAAACAATATCGATCCAATATCACAAACTAAATTATATGTCAACTAGTATAAACAAGTTAAACATCACATCGAATAAATAACAATTGCCCTATTAATAACATGGTAATACATGCTAATGTAAGATTGTCCTACAAGAAGCAAAAATATATGTTCAAGCATAACAATTAACTACAAATAAATATTTAGATAGTTCTAAATATTTATAATGGTCAGCAACAATGAATATCAAACAGAAACCATATCAGCTATTAGCAATCATTTCTATTACAAGACCAAACAAACACTATGGTGAAAAGTAATTAAACAGCTAAATACTAAGACGTGTATCATACAAGGCATGTCAATAAAGAATCATGAAGATGTCTTAACTAATAGTTCAAGCATCAAACGTACAAGTTATCATGAGAAGATACTAAACTAGGACATGCTTCTAATAGTAAGAAACAATAAATATTCAATAATGACTAGCTATAGAATTACATCCACTTACTTGAAATAATATACCATGATATGCACACTAAGCATACGAATAAGTCACAACCCAGGTAACATGAAAGTTAAACTATTCTAACCATGTGATGAACTATTGCAACAGACATAAAACACTCATATTACTAATATGTGGCAAGGTTAAGCATCTATAAGAAGCACAAGGAACTACATAGTCTAGTACAACACACGAAACATGATAAGACATGAAAGATCACTATCATGACATGATGTCTAGGCTTAGGCATACCACAAATGAAATATAAGATAAACAAGATATAATGATAAGCATGAATATGATCATCACACAATCAAGATGCTATGGTACCAATACAATGCGTACAACTCATGAGTGCAACATAACTTAGTTTATAACAACTGTACATCAAGCATAGTAATATCACACAACTCTAATATATAGTTATGACATGTAAGAACATGGAAGCATAGCATTATCACACAACACTAGCATGCTAGTTATGAAAAATAAACATATGAAGGTAGCATACTAAGCATGTAGGAAAGTAAACAACTATTCATGCCATCAAACAAATCAATATGTAACATACAATTATAAATAACTTGATAACATGCATTTTTATTTACTACATCCTACCTATGCAAAGACATAGAATACTCAACTAGGCATCCACAAGATACAAATTTATACACCCACACTAGCTATGTATACTACTTATACAATCATACAACATCATGAAATGATATTAATCTAGCAAAAGAAATTCTACTTATATAAACATGAAATCCAACATGTATATCTACCAAGCAAGGCTAACATAACCATGCACTTATAATACGAACTAAAATTTGTAACACAAAACAAGATACAATCAAAACATGAATTTTACTATGAGCAAGTGCCAACATGGCATGGTAGTTAACAATAAATGAAAACACATTATAGTTAACAGGATTTAATAAGCTATGTTCTAAAGCACTAGAATAATTCTAGATAACAATAAAAATAGTAACCAAGGCATAATGCATCCAACTATGAAATCTAGCATAATAATCATCTACAAAATAAGAATTAACAACTCATGTCACACATCTTAGAGCACAAAAAATGATTTTGAATCAAGGTGCGACATATAATATAAATACTAAATAATAGGCATACAACAAGCAATTTGCCACAAGCATGACTAAGTTCTAAACAACATATCAATTCATGGCACCTAGTAAAAAGAAACTAGATGTCACACTTAATTTTTAAAAGAACAATAACCTTGATCATGACATGACTTGAAATTAATAAAAGACACATATGGCATGATAGAAATGAATATGTAAATCAAAATTTTAAATATCACCATGCTAAGCAAAATAAAATAATCAAGACATGAACTATTCTATGTTAAAATAAACAAGCAAAGCTATGAATAATCTATGAAATTATAAGCATGACGAACATTCATAAAAAAATGTACGCATGCAAAGAAAGAATTACATGATTTTTAAACAAGATAACCACATAATACAATATACAAAACTATAATTAACAAATCAAATAGTCCTTATCACAATATAGTCAATCACATTCAACTCCTAGAATTATTAAATAATTAGGAGCGACTACTACGAAAAAATATGTCATGAACATGTGAAAAATATATCAAACTAACACAAATTTCATCGATCTATACATGATCATATTTCACAAGAACTAACAAACAAACAAACATATCACACTATTACATGATACAAGAGATTACCACACGTAATCATACAAAAATAAATTATTCTAATTAACATGAATGATTAAATAAAATTTTACTCTAAATCTCTATTGACCAAACAAGTAATCTAAATTTATGGGTGGGTTTCCATGATCATAAGGAGCATTTGATATATTGGACACGAAGACATTCGACAAAAGAAATTATGACAACACGTTGATGCCATCAGATGGCATTCGCTCATGCAACTACGCGAACAACGATAGAGAGAGGTTGAATCATGATGTCTAGGAAATAGAACAAATATAGTTGAGTGCACTTGCAAAAGGATTTGGACAGAAACTCACATAGTGAGACGAAAAGATACGATGAACTCGATGAACGAAGTCGAAGCAGAAAAATGTACGCGTAGCTTTAGAGAAATATCACGAACAAGACATAGCTTCTCTGGACAAAGTTTAAGAACGAAAGTGGAGGAGGAAGGAGTAAGACGCGCGGGGCACATCTCGGCTCCTCTTTTTATAGCCTGTAGAGGGAGATCGGTTCACAAATGTCAAAGGTTGACATTTAGTTCATCAGTTTCCAATGGAAGATTAAAGCCATTATACACAAAATAATTACCCTGAATGGATGCGGGGTCGAACAGGGTGTAAGTTTCGTATTGATGGCAAGTTGAAATAATGATCATAATAGCCACTAGAAGCAGAGGAAGAGATGGAAACGTCCATGGCTGTACGTGCACAACTTCTGTAACATGATCCTGGTGGGAGGAGGAAGAAGACATGTGCGTGTAGGCTTGGTCCAGAAAAACAAACAATGGGTTTTAGTTGGGAGCACTTGGCCCAGAAGAACGAGAAGGAAAGATATAAAAGAGAGACGGGGTACACATAGAAAAGAAAATTAAGAGATATTATGCTAGAGAATTTTGGTTAGAGTTTGAGACAAAAATAATTATATTTTCCTAAAAAGAAAAATCTATATAAAATAAAAGATCAAACAGAAATTGAATAGAGCTCTAAAATAAAAATGCACATAATTTAAGATGCCAAATACAAGAGAAAAATATTCGGAGAAAAGAGAACAATAAAACTCAAAATTTAATTTAAGTTGGAATTACTTCAAATTAAATCTACCAAATTTATAAAAAATACTTATAATTTCATTAACCAAATAAAACAAACGAAATTTTCTGGCCCTCATTTTTTGAAAACTTTTTCTTAAACATTCTGAGCATCGGGATGTTACAACGCGGCCAGGCCCCTGGCCGCGCCAGGGGGGCGCCTGGAGCCCCTGGCCCACCTCTGGCTGCCCCCTTTCGCCTATTTATTCCCCGTGACGAGAAACCCTCGGGGACGGAACCCTTTTTTGCGATCTCTCCTCTTTTCGGCCGCCGCCGCGCTTTCAAGATCGGGAGCACCAAAAGACCTCTTCCCGGCACCCTGCCGGAGGGAGGTATCACCTCCGGGAGCTTCTCCACCACCATGGATGCTTCCCGGATGAACCGTGAGTAGTTCACCTTGGAACATGGGTCCATGATCAATAGATATGTCATGTTCTCCTTCCCTCTTTGTTCTTCATGGATTAGACCTCGTGAATTGCCCTACATGATCGAGGCACATATGTAATCTTTCTGCTGTTGCTGTGCTGAGTTTGCTGGGATCCGATGGATTATGAGATTATGTTTAGATTGTGATTTGAGTTATATATTTGATTCTCTTCTTTTATATTTATGTTCTTGAGTAACTCTTGCATGTTCTCCGTTGCTATTTATTGCTTTGGCCAAGTAGTAGGTAGTGATTCCAAGAGGGAGCGTTATGCATGATTGTGGGTTCATGCCCCCCGATGACTAGCTTGAGTGACAGAAACATGAGTCTAGGGGATGTGTTGTTTCCACAAGGGGGAAAACAACGGTGCTTGTACTTGCGGGTGCAAGGATTGTTTACTTTACGCAAAGTTCTTTAATGCAGTTGTCCGTTGCTTTGAGTTTACACTTTGGGTGGGATTCGCAACTTAATACCAGTGAGATGTTCTGGATAGATATCTTAAGGTGGATAATTAGTGGGTAGATGCAGATGGATTTCAGTCTACTTGTCTTGGCGTACCGCCCGTGCTTTTGAGCCTCTTCCTTTCTGTTTTGCATAATTAGCATTGGTTTGCACACATAATCATGTCAATTGCCCAGCTGTAATTTGTTTACCTCGCATGGCTATTTTATCGTCTTTTGGGAGAGAGACATCACTAGTGAACATCATGGGACCCCGGTCCATATTACCACCATTGTTTACACTATCAATTTACTTTCAGTATTTACTTTTCCGTTGCTATCACTATCTATCATTATTATCCTGTGTGTTTATCCTTTGTAAACAACAAGGCTGGAGGAATTGAAAACTCCTCTGAACTCGTTGGGAACAAAGCTATCTGTGTGTGTGCAGGTCCAGGAGAAGCAAGTGATTATCTTCAAACGACGCCTCACTTGCCGAACCACCTACTTTTCGAACTTGGAGTCCTACTGGAGACAATCTTAAAACCTCGGTATCTTCACCAAGGGAAACTTGCGGTTACGCTACATCTCACCTTCCACTTGGGGTAACCAACGAGGGCGAGAAGTTATCTCATGTATCAAGCAAATTTCTGGCGCCGTTGCCGGGGACTCCACTCTTCAAGATAGGGGAGTTGCACACTATCTTTTATCTTTGCTTTTTAGTCTTGTTAGTTTACCTTTCAGTTTTTGCTTTAGTGTCTTTAATCAAAAATCAAAAAAATAGTTATCTTGCTTGCTGCTACTATGGGTTCCTCTGAGAACACCAAGTTGTGTGACTTCACTAGTGACAACAACAGTGACTTTATCTGCACTCCTATTGCTACACCTGCTACTTCAGCACCTTCTTATGAGATTAAACCTGCTTTGCTGAACCTTGTTATGAAAGATCAATTTTTTGGTGCTAGAGATGATGCTGCTTTGCATTTAAATAATTTCATCGAGCTTTGTGATATGCAAAAGTACAAGCAAGTAGATGGTGATATTGTTAAGCTTAAGCTTTTTTTTACTTTCTCCTTGAGGGATGAAGCTAAAATCTGGTTTCAATCCTTGCCTAAGAATAGCATAGACTCTTGGGATAAGTGCAAGGATGCTTTTATCGGGAAGTACTACCCACTGCTAAGATTATCCAGTTGAGGAGTTTTATTATGAATTTTAAACAATTGGATAATGAACACGTTGCCCAAGCTTGGGAACGCATGAAATCTCTTGTTAAGAATTTCCCTACGCATAGTTTGACTACTTGGATGGTTATCCAGACTTTTTATGCAGGCTTGAACTTTACCTCGCGGAACTTGTTAGATTCGGCCGCGGGAGGAACCTTTTTGTCAACTACACTTGGTGCTTCCACAAAACTTCTCGCTGAGATGATGACCAACTATTCCTAATGGCACACCGAAAGAGCTCCAACAGGTAGGAAGGTAAACTCTTTCGAGGAAATCTCCTCCCTAAATGAAAAAGTTGACTTGATCATGTCTCTACTTACCAAGCAATCTCCTATTGATCCTCAAAATGTTCCTTTAAATTCTTTGATCGCTCAGGATCAAGTAGATGTGAACTTTATCTCTAGAAACAACTTTAACAACAATGCTTATAGGAGTAACTTTGGTAGCAATCCTAGACCATTCCCCTCCAACAACTATGGGAACAACAACACTTATCCTAGCACCAAAAACTCCACTTCTGAATTAGAGAGAATGCTTAAAGACTTTATAACTACCCAAAAGGCCTTCAACAAGAATGTAGAGGAAAAAATAGACAAACTAGATACCCTCTCGTCAAAGGTAGACAATTTAGCCCATGAAGTAGAATTGCTTAAAATTAGAACTTATCCCCTTGAGGAGATGAAGGTCACTCCTATGAATGCTATCCAATTGCAAATTAATGAAAACATTAGGATGACGACTAAAATCAAAGAGAGATGGGCTAGAGAAAAGGAGGAAGAAGATAGCATTAAGAGCCTTCCTACACACCATACTGTTGCTACTATCCAAGTGGTTGAGGATATCCAAACTCTTAGCACCCAATGCACCCGTAGTCCCATAGGACCTATTAATGGTGATGCTATGACCTCAACCGTAGAAGAAGAAATTCATATGACTATAGAAGCTACCCAACAAGTGATCCTAAAGGACACCACTACCACTTTACTTGATAGTAGTGACCTTGATTTTGATAATTGCACTCTTTCTGAAGTTATTCGTTTCCTTCACAAGATGTCTAGAGACCCCCACACTAGCACACTTAATCTTGCCTTCACGAAGCATATCACTAATGTTCTCATCAAAGCTAGGGAGGAGAAGCTTAGGTTAGAAGCCTCCATACCTAGAAAGCTAGAAGATGGTTGGGATCCTATGATTAAAACTAAGTTGAATAACTTTTCTTGCTTTGCTTTATATGATCTTGGAGCTAGTACCTCCGTTATGCCCAAAAGAATGTATGATATATTTGAGTTGAAACCTTTTGATGCTTGTTCTTTTGGTGTTCGTCTCGTCGATTCTTCCGTAAAGAAACCTTTGGGGAAGATAGATGATGTTCTTATCATTGTCAATGACAATTATGTTCCCATTGATTTTACTATTATGGACATTGAATGTGAACCTTCTTGTCCAATTATTTTGGGACGTCCTTTTCATCGCACCGTAGGTGCTGTTATTGATATGAAAGAAGGGATTATAAAATTCCAATTCACTCTCAAGAAAGGGATGGAACACTTCCCTAGTAAAAATATTAAGTTGCCTTTTGAGTCCGTCACACGGGCTAGTTATTTTCTTGAAAAGACTAGATCTATTTGCATTAAGCCTAGCTAATGGCTTTAAAGAAACGCTTTCGGGAGGCAGCCCACAATGAATTTAGGATTTCCTTTTTGTTTTTCTTCTATTTTTAGTGGTCTTGATGATTTTTACTACTGTATCAACATCATTGTATCTTTACTTTTCAAGCTTTGTGCCTTTTATAGCCTCATACGACAAGGGAAGTGAAAGTTGTGACATGCTGTCCAGAAAACAGATTCTGTCCTCATGACTAGAAAAATCAGAAAAACATCCCAGTTCATCTTTTTGAGCTGAGTTTTTTACACAGAGTGCTCTATACAATTACGAAACTTTCGTATGTTCTGAGTTTTTTATTTGAGTTGCAGAAGTATCCCTAAAAAATTCGTTTTTAGCTGCTGGTCTGTTTTTCACAGATTCTGTCCTGTTTTGCCTTTTCTTCGTTTTGCAAACCTTAAGCTTGATTTTTCTTTCCAAAAACTTTTTGGAAATCTTGAGAAACAGTAGCTCTTCAAGATTATCTTTATTTCCAGTAGATATAAAATTATTTTATTATGGGTACTAACCTCGCTAATCAGATTATGATGAGTTATGTATGAAGGGAGTTTTCAAGTGTGCGAGGGAAGATGATGAAAGAAGATTAAGAAGTGTCAAGCGTTCAAGCTTGGGGATGCCCCCATCCCCAAGAAATATTCAAGGAGACTCAAGTGTCTAAGCTTGGGAATGCCCCCGTGCATCCCCTTCTCCATCGACAATTATCAGTTCGTCTCTCGTTTCACTATATTTTTATCACTTCATGCGTTATGTGCTATTCTTGGAGCGTCTCGCTCTTAGGTTTTGTTTTTAGTTTTATTTAGCTTTTCATGTTGTTCATAACAAGTCATAACACATCTTTCCTTGTGTGGGAGAGAAACACGCTCCACTTCCAAAATTTAGAACACAACATAGGACTTTTCATGCTTATCTTTCTTGTGTTTGTTCTTTATCTTTCCGTAGTTGTTGTCATGCTTTGCTCTTAGCTTTCATGTTTATCTTTTAAAAGAGCTTTTGTTTAGTTTGGCTCTGGAACTCTGTTGAGTTTTCATGTTTATCTTGTTTAGAGAGTTTGCCTGTTGCACTGAGTTTATGTCTTGACTTGAAGTAGGTAATTGAGGTTGCTATTCTTTTTGTAGTAGTAACTTGCAAAAGTTTTGAGGTGTTGTCTAGAGTAATGTTTGGACTTTTGGTGTCAAGAGCTTTAGCCTATTAGTGATAGATGTCGTATTTTGGGAAATCCGTGTTTATTTTCAAAAACCTACAAATTAGTTGAGAACTTTAGCTACTAGTTGGATCACTACTCTTCTGAGGGGTCGAATATTAGAGTACACTCACGTACCATGAGTCGAGGATGCGCAAGGATAACCAAACCCCCATACACTCCTCCTCGGGGTACTTGTATCTTTGTGAACCTCCTTATTAGATTGAGAGTTGATGGCTTCTCTCCCCTCGTTGGTTACCCCAAGTGGAAGGTTTGAGATGCAATGCAGCAACAAGTTTCCCTCGGTGAAGATACCAAGGTTATTGAACCAGTAGGACTCAGGAGATACAAGTAGGTCGCAACGTCGCCAGAAATTGCTTCCTGACTAGGGTGTTGTCGTGGACTTGCACACAGCAACAAATAACTTTGCTCCCAACGAGTACAGAGGAGTTGTCAATTCCTCCGGCCTTGTCGTTTACAAAGTATCAACGCAAGAGATAAAAGGTGCAAAGGAAAGTAAAAGCTGAAAGTAAATTGAGGGTGTGAACAATAATGTGAAGATGGACCGGGGTCCCATGATTTTCACTAGTGATGTCTCTCTCCAAAAGACGATAAAAGTGCTAGCGAGGTAAACAAATCACAGTTGGGCAATTGACAAGATTATGAAGGCACCGCAATGCTAACTATGCTGCAAAGAAAGGAAGGGCTCAAAAGCAATGGGCAGTACGCCAAGGTAAGTAGACCGAAATCCATCTGCATCTACTACGAATCATCCACCTTGAGATATCTATCCAGAACATCTCGCTGTTATTAAGTTGCGAATCCCACCCAAAGTGTAACCTCAAAGCAACAGACAACTGCATTAAAAGAACTTTGCGTAAAGTAAACAATCCTTGCACCCGCAGGTACAAGCACCGTTGTTTTATCCCTGGTGGCAACAGCACATCCCCTAGTCTCATGTTTCTGTTACTCAAGCTAGACATCAAGGGGCTGAATCCACAATCGAGCATAACGCTCTCTCTTGGAGTTGCAAATAAAATACTTGGCCAAAGCAAATACTGCAATGGAGAACATGCAAGAATTTACTCAAGAAAAATATATAAAAGAGAAGAACCAAATATATTACTCATCACAATCTGAACATAGTCTCATAATCCATCAGATCCCAACAAACTCAGCATAGCAATAGCAGAAATTACATAGATGCCTCGATCATGTGAGGCAGCTCACGAGGACTCGAAAGTGGAAGCACAAAAGGGGGAGAGATTCATCACATAGCTACTGGTCACGGACCCATGGTCCAAGGGGGACTACTCACGGCACATCCGGGAGGCGTCCATGGCTATGGATGGTCTCCCGGAGGGGGTTCCTCCTTCCGGCAGGGTGCCGGGGCAGCTTCTCCAGGCAGCCCCGATCTTGAAACGGCGACGGCGGCGGTACAGAGGGGAGTTCGCGAGAAAGAGATCGATATTAGGGGTTTCCACCCCGAGGGGTAAATATAGGCGAAGGGGGGCATCGAGGGGACCCACGAGGCAGTCAGGAGGGTCCCTGGCGCGGCCCAGGGTGGGGCCGCGCCACCTGCCCTCCTGGCTGCCTGGTGGTGGCCCCCTTCCTTCTCTTGGTGATTCCGGAAGCTTCTGTTGCGCTGATTTTTTATATATTTTCCCGGAATTTTTGGAGCACTTTTAATGGCCGGAAAACCTGAAATACAAAAACAGCAGAAAACAGAAACTGGCAACTGGGTGCACTGAGTTAATAGGATAGTACAAATAGGTTCAAAAGTGTATGAAAGTTCAAGCAAAACATGACAAAGTCACACAAAACATGCATGGAGCAAGCAGAAATTATAGATACGTTTGGGACGTATCAACATCCCTAAGCTTAATTCCTGCTCGTCCTCGAGTAGGTAAATGATAACAAGCATAATTTCTGTGGTGACATGCCACACAACCAAATAAAGACTTTTAAGTAAATCAATCAAAGCATGCAATTCAATTCAAGTCTTAACAAGCAAGAGTCTATATTAGCATTGACACAAGTAACAAAAGAACAAAAGGTGCAAGAGCTCTTGCTGTCCGTGAGTCGAATGTCTCCAAATGGTGTTTGCGTGCATGCAAGGGACTGGGAAGAAAGAGGAAAAAGGTTGTTGAGAACAACTATCTACTAAAGTTTCACACTTGGTCTCCTTTGGATTCTTATCTGGACTCGTCCCCAGACCACTAGCCAGGTACAAGTCAAACTGATCCACTCCCTTTCGACATTTTGAGCACTCATGCAATGGATGAGCGTGAGCAAGAAAGTTGACACCTAAAAGGCGAAACAGAAAGAAGGTGGAGGAGGAAGACAAAAAGGTGTGAAAGGCTCACATATATGAGGACAATCATAGGCGAGAGAAGGCCATATGATAGATATGATGTGAGGAGTAGGGATTTCCATACAACGGATGCACATGTGAGCTAAAAGCTCTCCAAGGGAACTAGTGGGGGTGCATCTAACTTGCTTGCTCAAGAAGACCTAGAGCTCATTTGAGGAGGCTCATCATTGGAATATACAAGCCAAGTTCTATAGTGTGAAGGGTCCCCACATAGCTATATGCATGATGATGATCTCTATGGAGTACAAGGGATAGAAGATGAAGTACTAGTGTGGATCTCTCAAAAGGAATAGTAGTATGCCCCCTTCTCTCTTTTTATTTTTTTCTCTTTTTATTTTTTATTTTTTTGGTGGCCTCAATGGCTCTTTCTATTTAACTCTCATTTGTCCTCTTTGGGATCTTTTGATTTTGTCCTCTTTGGGATCTTTTCCTCACTTTAGGGGCAATACTCTATATTTTACAAGAATATAGGAGATCTTTCACACTTTACAAAGGTACTCACATAAAGAAAATGTAACTATCATGATGCAAATGTATGCCTCTGCCAGGGTAGCAGGATATGCAATGATACTAGCGCGTCATGTAGCAATGATTAGGGCAAGGCCCAACTAGCATGCGGCTCATCGATCAAGCAAGTAGCATGTATGACATGAAGATCAAGTCATGAGAAGGTGGATGTTGCATGGCAATGTATCTCGGAAAGGCTATGGAATTGCCTTGTAGGTAGGTATGGTGGCTGTTTTGAGGAAAGATATAAGGAGGCTTATGATGACAGAGCGTATCATGCCAAAGGTTTGGATGCACCGGCGAAGTATGGGCCAACTTTCGAGGTGAGAAAGGGCAATGCACGGTACCGAAGAGGCTAGAAAAAGTATAGGTGGGTGGAAGTGTCAACTTTCGAATACTCACATTAGTCCGAAAACTCATGCACTTATTATTGGTAACTCTCAATCTACTCAGGAGGTTCACAAAGAGACAGGTACCCCGAGGAGGAGTGTATGGGGGTTTGGTTATCCTTGCGCATCCTCGACTCATGGTACGTGAGTGTACTCTAATATTCGAACCCTCCAGAGGTTAGTGATCCATCTAGTAGCTAGAGTTCTCAACAGGGGTTTTTTGGTTTTCGAAAAACACACGGATTTCCCAAAATACGACATCTATCACTAATAGGCAAGAGCTCTTGACACCATAAGTTCAAACATTACTCTAGTCAATACCTCAAAACTATTGCAAATTACTACTACAAAGAGAATAGCAACTTTAACTACCTACTTTCAGTCAAGACACAGAAGTCAGTGCAACAGGCAAACTCTCTAACAAGATAAAACAAGCAACCTATAGAAAGTTCAACCTAAGACAAAAGAAAAGCTCTAGAAAAACTAAAGCACTACAACTAAACAGAACAACAACTAAGAAAAGAAAAAGAACAGCTCGTAGCTAAAAGAATAAGCATGCAAATCCTATGAGGAGTTCTAGTTCAAGCGGAGCGTGAATCTCTCCCGCACAAAAGAGTAAGTTGGGGTCTAACTTGTTAGTACAGCAAAGAAAGCAAAACAAACCTATAAAAGTAAAGAGCGAGACGCTCCAAGCAAAGCACATAACGCATGAATTGATAAGAATATAGTGCAACGAGGGATAAACTGATGATAGTTGATGAAGAAGGGGATGCATTGGGGGCATCCCCAAGCTTAGACGCTTGAGTATCCTTGAATATTTATTGGGGGTGCACATGGGCATCCCCAAGCTTGAGCGTTTGACACTCCTGAATCTTCTTTCATCATCCTCCATCGCGCACTTGAAAAATCCCTTCATACATAACTCATTATAGGCTGATTAGAGAGGTTAGTACCCTAATAAAATAATTTTCCTCTACTGAAAATAAAGAAAATATTGAAGAGCTACTGTTTCTCAAGATTGCCAAAAAGTTTTTGCAAATAAAAAGCACGCTTAAGTTTTGCAAAAGTAAAGAGAGACAAAACGTGGCAGAATCTGTGAAAAACAGAACAGCAGGTAGTAAAGAATTTTTGAGGGATACTTCTGCAACTCAAATCAAAAAACTCAGAACATACGAAAGTTTCGTAATTGTATAGAGCACGCTTTGTAAAAAATTCATCTCAAAAAGATGAACTGGGATTTTTCCATGATTTTTCTAGTCACGAGGACAGAATCTATTTTCTGGACAGCATGTCACAACTTTTACTTCCCTTGTCGTATGAGGCTATACTTGGCACAAAGCTTGAAAATTAAAGATACAATGATGTTGCTACAGTAGTAACAATCATCACGACCACTAAAAACAGAAGAAAAGCAAAAAGAAAAACCTAAATTCGTTGCGGGCTGCCTCCCTAAAGCGCTTCTTTAAAGCCATTAGATAGGCTTAAAAATTATGAAAGATGCTCACAAGAGAATAAGAATTGAAGCAAAAGAGAGCATCAAGAAGAAAATGTGAAACACATTTAAGCCTAGCCCACTTCCTATGCATAGGAATCTTGTAAGAAAATAAATCAAAGAAGCACAAAGTGACATGCATAGGAAGGTAGAACAAGAACAACTTCAAAACTTTCAACATGAAGAGAGGTGTTTTTGTAACATGGAAGTTTCTACAACCAAACTTTCCTCTCTCAAAGTAATTATCAGTAGCATCATGAACACCATAAAGAATATAACTATCACATAAATCATGTTCTTCATGACCTACAAGCACACGTGTATTGTTTTCAACACGGTTTTTAGGATGATAAGATAGATGCAACCCATCACATTGAGCCTTGATAAGAGAAAAATTCTCCGGAATAGTTGGAGATTTCAAAAGGATAATAGGGCAATCAAGTGTGGGTGCAACAAAAATAATTTCATGCTTAACATAAGGAACTATAGCAAGTTCATCTTCTTAGGCATCATCCATAGTGGCATCATGGCCATCAACAAAGCAAGTATCAAAATCATCAGAAAGGGAAGTATCAAGTGAGTCCTCGGAATCATAAGATTCCTCTTCATAGCAATTATTAGCCTCTTCTTGGGCAGCAAGCATTCTATTTTTTAAATCCTCAATATAAGCATTGGAAGTATAATTCTCAAAGCAAAGTTTTCAGACTTGTGAATAGTATCGTAATACTTTTCAATCAAAGAAGCAATCTCATAAGCACCTTTAAAAGCAACAAACTCTTCAATCTTTTCAACATCAAAGTAATCATAAACACCTTTGGCATAAGAAGATAGGATCTCATTTTCATTAAACTCACATTGGAAAGGAAGGTGTTTACGCTCTATATTAGAGCAGCAAGTAAAATGATAAATGTGGCATAAACACTCAGCATACAATAAGAAACTTGTATTTGATCCCATAAGTGTTTCCCTTTCTGAGATAGGCAGTGCCGCGTATAATGAGCATGCTCATCCAATGATTTTCCCTCAACCAAGTCGGTTGGGTTTTTAGCGCGAGCACAAATTGATCGAAGACGATCCAAGTGAAACATGTCCATCCTACCATATTTGGGTGGTTCATCACCCATGGTGAGGATAGCATAAATAGGCAAAGCAAGACAAAGGCAAAAGGTAGCAACTATTTTTGTGGTTTTTCATAAAGGACACTGAGATAAAAACTGAAGGGTAAACTAACAAGACTAAAAAAACAAAGGTAAAAACTGAAAAAGGTAAACTGAAAAAGCAAGATGAACCACCCAAATATGTAGGTATTTTTGGTATTTTTTATAAGGGACACAAAAGTAAAAACTGAAAAAGGTAAACTAACAAAACTAAAAAACAAAGGTAAAAGATAGTGTGCAACTCCCCTATCTTGTAGACTTGAGTCCCCGGCAACGGCGCCAAAAATTTGCTTGATGGCTTCTCGCCCCTCGTTGGTTACCCCAAGTGGAAGGTTTGAGATGCAGTGCAACAACAAGTTTCCCTCGGTGAAGATACTAAGTTTATCGAACCAGTAGGACTCAGGAGATACAAGTAGGTGGCAACGTCACCAGAAATTGCTTCCTGACTAGGGTGTTGTCGTGGACCTGCACACAGCAACAAATAACTTTGCTCCCAACGAGTACAGAGGAGTTGTCAATTCCTCCGGCCTTGTCGTTTACAAAGGATCAACGCAAGAGATAAAAGGTGCAAAGGAAAGTCAAAGCTGAAAGTAAATTGAGGGTGTGAACAATAATGCGAAGATGGACCGGGGTCCCGTGGTTTTCACTAGTGATGTCTCTCTCCCAAAAGACGATACAAGTGCTAGCGAGGTAAACAAATAACAGTTGGGGAATTGACAGGATTATGAAGGCACCGCAATGCTAACTATGCTGCAAAGAAAGGAAGGGCTCAAAAGAAATGGGCAGTATGCCAAGGTAAGTCGACCTAAATCCATCTGCATCTACTACGAATCATCCACCTTGAGATATCTATCCAGAACATCTCGCTGGTATTAAGTTGCGAATCCCACCCAAAGTGTAAACTCAAAGCAACAGACAACTGCATTAAAAGAACTTTGCGTAAAGTAAACAATCCTTGCACCCGCAGGTACAAGCACCGTTGTTTTATCCCTGGAGGCAACAGCACATCCCCTAGTCTCATGTTTCTGTCACTCAAGCTAGACATCAAGGGGCTGAACCCACAATCAAGCATAACACTCTCTCTTGGAGTTGCAAATAAAATACTTGGCCAAAGCAAATACCGCAACGGAGAACATGCAAGAATTTACTCAAGAACAAAATATAAAAGAGAAGAACCAAATATATTACTCATCACAATCTGAACATAGTCTCATAATCCATCAGATCCCAACAAACTCAGCATAGCAACAGCAGAAATTACATAGATGCCTCGATCATATGAGGCAGCTCACGAGGACTCGAAAGTGGAAGCACAAAAGGGGGGGAGAGATTCATCACATAGCTACTGGTCATGGACCCATGGTCCAAGGGGGACTACTCACGGCACATCCGGGAGGCGTCCATGGCTATGGATGGTCTCCCGGAGGGGGTTCCTCCTTCCGGCAGGGTGCCGGGAAGCTTCTCCAGGCAGCCCCGATCTTGAAACGGTGGCGGCGGCGGTACAGAGGGGAGTTCGCGAGAAAGAGATCGATATTAGGGGTTTCCACCCCGAGGGGTAAATATAGGCGAAGGGGGGCATCGAGGGGACCCACGAGGCAGTCAGGAGGGTCCCTGGCGCGGCCCAGGGTGGGGCCGCGCCACCTGCCCTCCTGGCTGCCTGGTGGTGTCCCCCCTTCCCTCTCTTGGTGATTCCGGAAGCTTCTGTTGCGCTAATTTTTTATATATTTTTCCCGGAATTTTTGGAGCACTTTTAATGGCCGGAAAACCTGAAATACAAAAACAGCAGAAAACAGAAACTGGCAAATGGGTGCACTGAGTTAATAGGTTAGTCCAAATAGGTTCAAAAGTGTATGAAAGTTCAAGCAAAATATGGCGAAGTCACACAAAACATGCATGGAGCAAGCAGAAATTATAGATACGTTTGGGACGTATCAAGAGTTACCGATAATAAGTGCATGAGTTCTTCGGACTAATGTGAGTATTCGAAAGTTGACACTTCCACCTTCCCATATTTTGCTAGCCTTTCCTGTGCCGTGCATTGCTTTCTTCTCACTCCGAGAGTTAGCGTCCACCTTCGCCGGTGCATCCAAACCCTTGGCACAATACGCTCTGTCATCATAAGCCTCCTTATATCCTTCCTCAAAACAGCCACCATACCTACCTATCAAGCATTTCCATAGCCTTTCCGAGATACATTGCCATGCAACATCCATCTTCTCTTGACTTGATCTTCATGTCATACATGCTACTTGCTTGATCGATGAGCCGCATGCTAGTCGGACCTTGCCCTAATAATTGCTACATGACGCGCTAGTATCATTGCATATCCTGCTACACTGGAAGAGGCATACATTTGCATACATCATGATAGTTACATTTTCTTTATGATATGAGTACTTTGTAAAGTGTGAAAGATCTTCTATACTTTTTGTAATATATAGAGTGTTGCCCCTAAAGTGAGGAAAAGATCCCAAAGTGGACAAAATTAAAAGATCCAACAGTGGACAAATTAAAAGATACCAAAGAGGACAAATGAGAGTTAAATAGAAAGAGCCATTGAGGCCATCAAAAATACAAAAAAAAAGAGAAAAAGAAAAAAAAGGAGAAGAAATAAAAGAGAGGAGGGGGCACACTACTATTCTTTTTTGACAAGATCCACACTCGTACTCCATCTTATATCTTGTACTCCATAGAGATTATCATTCATGCATATAACTATGTGGGGACCTTCACACTATAGAACTTGGCTTGTATATTCCAATGATGAGCCTCCTCAAATGAGCTCTAGGTCTTCTTGAGCAAGCAAGTTGGATGCACCCCCACTAGTTCCATTGGAGAGCTTTTAGCTCATATGTGCATCCGTTGCATGGCAATCCCTACTCCTCACATCATATCTATCATTTGGTTTTCTCTGGCCTATGATTGTCCTCATTGATGTGAGCCTTTCACACCTTTTTTGTCTTCCTCCTCCACCTTATTCTCTCTTTGCCATCCTAAGTGTCAACTTTCTTGCTTACGCTCATCCATTGCATGAGTGCTCAAAATATCGAAAAGGATTGGATCATTTTGACTTGTACCTGGCTAGTGGTCTGGGGATGAGTCAAGATAAGATTCCGAAGAAGACCAAGTGTGACACTTTAGTAGATTGAGTTATCAACAATAAAAGTACTTTTTCTCGTATATCCCTATCCCCTTTCTTGCACGCAAACACCATTTGGAGACATTCGAGTCACGGACAGCGAGAGCTCTTGCACCTTTATGTTCTTATGTTGCTTATTTCAATGCTAGATATAGACTCTTGCCTGTTATGACTTGAATTGAATTGCATGCCTTGATTTCTTTACTTACAAAGTTCTTATATGGTTGTTAGCATGTCACCACAGAAATTATGCTTGTTATCATTTACCTACTCGAGGACGAGAAGGAATTAAGCTTGGGGATTGATGGCTTCTCGCCCCTCGTTGGTTACCCCAAGTGGAAGGTTGAGATGCAGCGTAGCGGTAATTTCCATCAGTAAAGATATCAAGGTTTGTCTCCAGTAGGACTCAACGATAAGTACGATAGGTGGCAACGGCGCCAGATATTATTCTGATGCGTGGAGTTGTCGTGGACCTGCACAAAACAAATAACTTTGCTCCCAACGAGTTCATAGGAGTTGTCAATTCCTCCGGCCTTGTCGTTTACAAAGGATCAAACGCAAGAGATAAAAAGGTACTAGTAAAAGTAAAAACAGAAAGGTAAATAGTGGGTGTGAACAATGGTATGAAGATGGACCGGAGTCCCATGATTTTCACTAGTGATGTCTCTCTCCCAAAAGACGATAAAAATGCTAGCGAGGTAAACAAATCAAAGTTGGGCAATTGACAGGATTATGAAGGCACCGCAATGCTAACTATGCTGCAAAGAAAGGAAGGGCTCAAAAGCAATGGGCAGTACGCCAAGGTAAGTAGACCGAAATCCATCTGCATCAACTACGAATCATCCACCTTGAGATATCTATCCAGAACATCTCGCTGGTATTAAGTTGCGAATCCCACCCAAAGTGTAAACTCAAAGCAACAGACAACTGCATTAAAAGAACTTTGCGTAAAGTAAACAATTCTTGCACCAATAGGCACAATCACCGTTGTTTTATCCCTGGTGGCAACAACACATCCCCTAGTCTCATGTTTCTGTCACTCAAGCTAGACATCAGGGGGCTGAACCCACAATCGAGCATAACGCTCTCTGTTGGAGTTGCAAGCAAATAACTTGGCCAAAGCAAATACTGCAACGGAGAACATGCAAGAATTTACTCAAGAACAAAATATAAAAGGGCAAACCAAATATATTACTCATCACAATCTGAACATAGTCTCATAATCCATCAGATCCCAACAAACTCAGCATAGCAACAGCAGAACATTACATAGGTGCCTCGATCATGTGAGGCAGCTCACGAGGTCTCAAAAGTGAAAGCACAAAAGAGGGAGAGGACATCACATAGCTACTGATCACGGACCCATGGTCCAAGGGGGACTACTCACGGCACATACGGGAGGCGTCCATGGCTATGGATGGTCTCCCGGAGGGGTGATCTCCTTCCGGCAGGGTGCCGGGGCAGCTTCTCCAGGAAGCCCCGATCTGAAAACGGCGGCGGCGGCGGAACAGAGAGGTTTCCGTGAAAAAGAGTTCTTTTTAGGGGTTTCTACCCCGAGGGGGTTATATAGGCGAAGGGGGCATCGAGGGGCCACCCAGGGCAGCCAGGAGGGTGCCTGGCGCGCCCTAGGGTTGGGGCCGCGCCAGGGACCCTTCTGGCTCCCTGGTGGTGGTCCCGGCTCTCTCCCTTGGTTATTCCGGAAGCTTCCTTCCCGCTGATTTTTAATATAATTTTTGCGGAATTTTTTGGGCACTTTAATCAGCCGGAAAACCTGAAAAACAAAAACAGCAGAAAACCAGAAGCTGGCAACTGGGTGCACCGAGTTAGTAGGTTAGTCCAAATTGGTTTAAAAGTGTAATAAAGTTCAACCAAAACATGGCAAAGTCACACAAAACATGCATGGAGCAAGCAGAAATTATAGATACGTTTGGGACGTATCAACATCCCCAAGCTTAATTCCTGCTCGTCCTCGAGTAGGTAAATGATAACAAGCATAATTTCTGTGGTGACATGCCACACAACCAAATAAGGACTGTTAAGTAAAGCAATCAAAGCATGCAATTCAATTCAAGTCTTAACAGGCAAGAGTCTATATTGGCATTAACACAAACAACAAAAGAACAAAAGGTGCAAGAGCTCTTGCTGTCCATGACTCGAATGTCTCCAGATGGTGTTTGTGTGCAAGCAAGGGACTGGGAAGAAAGAGAAAAAAAGGTTGTTGAGAACAACTATCTACTAAAGTTTCACACTTAGTCTCCTTTGGATTCTTATCTGGACTCGTCCCCAGACCACTAGCCAGGTACAAGTCAAACTGATCCACTCCCTTTCGATATTTTGAGCACTCATGCAATGGATGAGCGTGAGCAAGAAAGTTGACACCTAAAAGGCGAAACAGAAAGAAGAGGTGGAGGAGGAAGACAAAAAGGTGTGTGAAAGGCTCACATCAATGAGGACAATCATAGGCGAGAGAAGGCCATATGGTAGATATGATGTGAGGAGTAGGGATTTCCATACAATGGATGCACATGTGAGCTAAAAGCTCTCCAATGGAACTAGTGGGGGTGCATCTAACTTGCTTGCTCAAGAAGACCTAGAGCTCGTTTGAGAAGGCTCATCATTGGAATATACAAGCCAAGTTCTATAGTGTAAAAGTTCCCCACATAGCTATATGCATGATGATAATCTCTATGGAGTACAAGGGATAGAAGATGAAGTACTAGTGTGGATCTCTCAAAAGGAATAGTAGTATGCCCCCTTCTCTCTTTTTCTTTTTCTTTTTCTTTTTTTCTCTTTTTTTTTGGTGGCCTCAATGGCTCTTTCTATTTAACTCTCATTTGTCCTCTTTGGGATCTTTTGATTTTGTCCTCTTTGGGATCTTTTCCTCACTTTAGGGGCAATACTCTATATTTTACAAGAATATAGGAGATCTTTCACACTTTACAAAGGTACTCACAAAAAGAAAATGTAACTAATCATGATGCAAATGTATGCCTCTGCCAGGATAGCAGGATATGCAATGATACTAGCGCGTCATGTAGCAATGATTAGGGCAATGCCCAACTAGCATGCGGCTCATCGATCAAGCAAGTGGCATGTATGACATGAGGATCAAGTCATGAGAGGGTGGATGTTGCATGGCAATGTATCTCGGAAAGGCTATGGAAATTCCTTGTAGGTAGGTATGGTGGCTGTTTTGAGGAAAGATATAATGAGGCTTATGATGACAGAGCGTATCATGCCAAGGGTTTGGATGCACCGGCGAAGTATGCGCCAACTCTCGAGGTGAGAAAAGGGCAATGCACGGTACCGAAGAGGCTAGAAAAAGTATGGGTAGGTGGAAGTGTCAACTTTCGAATACTCACATTAGTCCAAAGAACTCATGCACTTATTATCGGTAACTTTCAATCTAATAGGAGGTTCACAAAGAGACAAGTACCCCGTGGAGGAGTGTATGGGGGTTTGGTTATCCTTGCGCATCCTCGACTCATGGTACGTGAGTGTACTCTAATATTCGAACCCTCCATAGGTTAGTGATCCATCTAGTAGCTAGAGTTATCAACAGGGGTTTTTGGTTTTCGAAAAACACACGGATTGCCCAAAATACGACATCTATCACTAATAGGCAAGAGCTCTTGACACCAAAAGTTCAAACATTACTCTAGTTAGTACCTCAAAACTATTGCAAGTTACTACTTCAAAAAGAAAAGCAACTTTAACTACCTACTTTCTAGTCAAGACACATAACTCAGTGCAACAGGCAAACTCTCTAACAAGATAAAACATGCAACCTATAGAAAGTTCAACATGAAAAGAAAAGCTCTAGAAAAACTAAAGCACTACAGCTAAACAGACCAGCAGCTAAGAAAAGAAAAAGAACAACTCACAGCTAAAAGAAATAAGCATGCAAATCCTATGAGGAGTTCTAGTTCAAGTGGAGCGTGTTTCTCTCCCACACAAAAGAGTAAGTTGGGGTCTAACTTGTTACAATAGCAAAGAAAGCAAAACAAACCTAGAAAAGTAAAGAGCGAGACGCTCCAAGCAAAGCACATAACGCATGAAGTGATAAAAATATAGTGCAACGAAAGACAGACCGATGATTGTTGATGAAGAAGGGGATGCACCGGGGGCATCCCCAAGCTTAGACGCTTGAGTCTCCTTGAATATTTATTGGGGGTGCACTTGGGCATCCCCAAGCTTGAGCGCTTGACACTCCTGGATCTTCTTTCATCACCTTCCATCGCGCACTTGAAAACTCCCTTCATACATAACTCATTGTAGGCTGATTAGAGAGGTTAGTACCCTAATAAAATAATTTTCCTCTACTGCAAATAAAGATTTCCAGGAAGAGATACTGTTTCTCTTGCCTGCCCAAAAAAGTTTGCAAAGAAAAAGCAAGCTTATGGATTGCAAAACTGCGAAAAGAAAAACTGGGGCAGAAGCTGAGAAAAACAGAACAGCAGAGAAAGGGGAATTTTTTCGAGGTACTTCTGCAACTCAAATCAAAAAACTTTGAACAGAGGCTAGGAAGCCAATTGTATGGAGCATGCTTTCAAAAAAATTCAGATCAAAAAGATGATCTGGTGATTTATCGCGAATTTTCCCGTCAAGAAGACAGAATCTGTTTCTGGACAGCAAGCTCCAACTTTTGAACTTTCAAGCATTCTGAGGCTAAACTTGGCACAAAGCTTGAAAAAGAAAGATACAATGATGTTGCTACAGTAGTAACAATCATCAAAACCACTAAGAACAGAACAAAAACAAAAAGAAAAACCTAAATTCGTTGCGGGCTGCCTCCCGAAAGCGCTTCTTTAGAGCCATTAGCTAGGCTTAAAGCAAAAGATCAAGTTGCATCTATTGAACCATTACCATGATCATCAAAAATCTCTTCAATAGTGCAACTAGTCTTAATAGGTTTTTCAAATAAAGGACGAATAAAAATTCTTCTTGGAATAAAATCAAAAGGGGGGAAATCAGTTGGAGTTTCATTAAAATTAAAGATAGGTGTCTCCTCCAAAGTTTTCACCGTTTCAACTCTCTTGGCAATAGGTGTGCTATCTTTTGTTCGAGGAACCTTGGGTACGTAAACGGACTTAGGTTCCTTCTTTGCCGGAGTTTCATCCCTTTTAGTTTTGATTGAGGAAAAAGTAGTTCCTAAAGTTTCAATCACTTCCTCAATCTTTTCTATCCTAGAAGACTTTTCATCAAGGGTTTTGATAGTCTCTAAAGTTTTGATAATTTTCTGCATAGAGTTATCTAGCCTATTCAAATTCCCTTGAATCTTACGCTCCAACTCATTCATCCTATCAATGCTTGGCATCTCTAGCTCTATGTTTTCAAATTTTCTCATAATGTGAGCTAAAGTAATGTCCTCTTTAATACTAGCAATAGGGAGACTTCCTACAAGATTTTCAATAACATTAAGGGCTTCCCAAACTGGGGCCTCTGTGAAGTTTCCACTGATAGCAGTATCTAAAAGAAACATATTCCAAGAAGTGATCCCAACATAAAAATTTCTAAGCAGGATAGCAGTGGATTGCTTCTTGGTGGCTCTTTTTTGAGAATCATTAATTCTATACCAAGCATCTTTTAAACTCTCACCACCTCTTTGAGTAAAGGTAAGAACTTCCGCCTCACCAAAGGCAAAAGGACCAGCCATAGTGGTAGCTATTGACAAGGTAACAGGTATTTTTGGTATTTTTTATTAGGGACACAAAAGTAAAAACTGAAAGGTAAACTATCAAGACCAAAAAGCAAAGGTAAAAGATAACGTGTAACTCCCCTATTTTTGATACAGGAGTCCGACAACGGCGCCAGAAATTGGCGGTTATCAGGACTCGCGTATTTGTACTTCCTTTGAGTCCCCGGCAACGGCGCTAGAAATTAGCTTGATGGCTTCTCGCCCCTCGTTGGTTACCCCAAGTGGAAGGTTGAGATGCAGCGTAGCGGTAATTTCCCTCAGTAAAGATACCAAGGTTTGTCTCCAGTAGGACTCAACGATAAGTACGATAGGTGGCAACGGCGCCAGAAATTATTCTGATGCGTGGAGTTGTCGTGGACCTGCACAAAACAAATAACTTTGCTCCCAACGAGTTCAGAGGAGTTGTCAATTCCTCCGGCCTTGTCATTTACAAAGGATCAAACGCAAGAGATAAAAAGGTACTAGTAAAAGTAAAAAAAAAGGTAAATAGTGGGTGTGAACAATGGTATGAAGATGGACCGGAGTCCCGTGATTTTCACTAGTGATGTCTCTCTCCCAAAAGACGATAAAAATGCTAGCGAGGTAAACAAATCACAGTTGGGCAATTGACAGGATTATGAAGGCACCGCAATGCTAACTATGCTGCAAAGAAAGGAAGGGCTCAAAAGCAATGGGCAGTACGCCAAGGTAAGTAGACCGAAATCCATCTGCATCTACTACGAATCATCCACCTTGAGATATCTATCCAGAACATCTCGCTGGTATTAAGTTGCGAATCCCACCCAAAGTGTAAACTCAAAGCAACAGACAACTGCATTAAAAGAACTTTGCGTAAAGTAAACAATTCTTGCACCAATAGGCACAATCACCGTTGTTTTATCCCTAGTGGCAACAACACATCCCCTAGTCTCATGTTTCTGTCACTCAAGCTAGACATCAGGGGGCTGAACCCACAATCGAGCATAACGCTCTCTCTTGGAGTTGCAAGCAAATAACTTGGCCAAAGCAAATACTGCAACGGAGAACATGCAAGAATTTACTCAAGAACAAAATATAAAAGGGCAAACCAAATATATTACTCATCACAATCTGAACATAGTCTCATAATCCATCAGATCCCAACAAACTCAGCATAGCAACAGCAGAAAATTACATAGGTGCCTCGATCATGTGAGGCAGCTCACGAGGTCTCGAAAGTGAAAGCACAAAAGAGGGAGAGGACATCACATAGCTACTGATCACGGACCCATGGTCCAAGGGGGACTACTCACGGCACATACGGGAGGCGTCCATGGCTATGGATGGTCTCCCGGAGGGGTGATCTCCTTCTGTCAGGGTGCCGGGACAGCTTCTCCAGGCAGCCCCGATCTGAAAACGGCAGCGGCGGCGGAACAGAGAGGTTTCCGCGAAAAAGAGTTCTTTTTTAGGGGTTTCTACCCCGAGGGGGTTATATAGGCGAAGGGGGGCATCGAGGGGCCACCCAGGGCAGCCAGGAGGGTGCCTGGCGCGCCCTAGGGTTGGGGCCGCGCCAGGGACCCTTCTGGCTCCCCGGTGGTGGTCCCGGCTCTCTCGCTTGGTTATTCCGGAAGCTTCCTGCCCGCTGATTTTTAATATAATTTTTGCGGAATTTTTTGGGCACTTTAATCAGCCGGAAAACCTGAAAAACAAAAAAAGCAGAAAACCAGAAGCTGGCAACTGGGTGCACTGAGTTAGTAGGTTAGTACAAATTGGTTTAAAAGTGTAATAAAGTTCAACCAAAACATGGCAAAGTCACACAAAACATGCATGGAGCAAGCAGAAATTATAGATACGTTTGGGACGTATCAGGGATGTTAATACGTCCAAAGCGTATCTATAATTTCTGCTTGCTCCATGCCTCTTTTGTGTGATATTGCTATGATATTGATGAACTTCCATACACTTTTGATCATATTTGGACTAACCTATTAACTCAGTGCACCCCAGTGCCAGTTCCTGTTTTCTGCTGTTTTTCTATTTCAGGTTTCCCCCTTATTAAAAGTACCAGAAAATTCCGGGAAAATATAGGAAAAATCAGCGTACCAGAACCTTCGCGAAGAGCCCAGGAGGGGCCATAGGGGAGCCAGGGGGCCAGGCGACCAGAGGGCGCGGCCAGGCCCCTGGCCATGCCAGGGGGGCGCCTGGAGCCCCTGGCCCACCTCTGGCTGCCCCCTTTCGCCTATTTATTCCCCGTGACGAGAAACCCTCGGGAACGGAACCCTTTTTCGCGATCTCTCCTTTGTTCCGCCGCCGCCGCCGCTCTTCCAAGATCGGGAGCACCAGAAGACCTCTTCCCGGCACCCTGCCGGAGGGAGGAATCGCCTCCGGGAGCTTCTCCACCACCATGGATGCTTCCCGGATGAACCATGAGTAGTTCACCTTGGACCATGGGTCCATGATCAGTAGCTATGTGATGTTCTCCTCCCCTCTTTGTTCTTCATGGATTAGACCTCGTGAGCTGCCCTACATGATCGAGGCACATATGTAATATTTCTGCTATTGCTATGCTGAGTTTGCTGGGATCCGATGGATTATGAGATTATGTTCAGATTGTGATTGAGTTATATATTTGATTCTCTTCTTTTATATTTATGTTCTTAAGTAACTCTTGCATGTTCTCCGTTGCTGTTTATTGCTTTGGCCAAGTAGTAGGTAGTGATTCCAAGAGGGAGCGTTATGCATGATTGTGGGTTCATGCCCCCCGATGACTAGCTTGAGTGACAGAAACATGAGTCTAGGGGAGATCATGGGTGAGATAACGAGGGCGAGAAGTTATCTCGTGTGTCAATACTGGAACACGAACAGAAGGACATTCTCAAACAATGTCACGATAGTCCCTATGGAGGACATCATGCCGGTGAGAGGACCGCACATAAGGTTCTACAATCAGATTTTTATTGGACTACTCTCTTTAAGGATGCTAGAAATTATGTTTTATCTTGTGATAAGTGTTAGAGAGTTGGTAATATTAGTAGGATAAATGAGATGCCTATGAATTACTCTCTAGTGATTGAGCCTTTTGATTGGTGGGGTTTTGATTTTATGGGTCCTTTTCCTCCCTCACACAAGTACACTCACATTTTAGCGGCTGTTGATTATATAACAAAGTGGGCTTGAAGCAATCCCCACTGAAAGTGCTGATCACAATACATCTTTGAAAATGCTCAAGGATGTAATTTTTCCTACATTTGGTGTACCAAGATAACTCATGACTAATGGAGGATCACACTTCACACATGGAGCTTTTAGGAAAGCTTTAGCCAAGTACGATGTCAATCATAGAATTGCTTCACCGTACCATCCTCAAACTAGTGGGCAAGTTGAGCTCACTAATAGAGAGATGAAGTTGATCTTACAAAAGACATTTAACAGTTCTAGAAAGGACTGGTCAAAGAAGTTAGGAGATGCTTTGTGGGCGTATAGAACTGCTTACAAAAACCCCATGAGTATATCTCCTTATAAGATGGTCTATGACAAGGCTTGCCATTTTCCATTAGAGTTAGAACACAAAGCTTTCTGGGATGTTAGAGAGCTTAATGATGACCCAAAATTAGCTGGTGAAAAGCGCCTCATGAACTTTACTTCTCTAGATGACTGGAGAAGTGAAGCTTACGAGAGTGCTAACATGTTCAAGGAGAAGGTAAAGAAGTGGCATGATAGAAGGATTCTGAAATGTGAATTTAATGTTGGTGATAAAGTTTTGTTGTTTAGATCTCGTTTCAGGTTTTCTCCAGGTAAACTACTTTCCAAATGGGAAGGGCCATTTCATATTGAAGAAGTATACCGCTCCGGTGCAATTAAGATTAACAATTTTGAAGGCACCAAACCTCAAGTTGTGAATGGGCAAAGGCTCAAGCATTACATGGCAGGAGACCCTGTCAATGTTGATGTGAATTTAATACACACAACAACTCATGAAGAACATGTTGCAGCCCTGTTTCAGACACCAACAGAAGTAGAATAAGAAAAGGTATGTCTTACGGCAAGGAAACATCGCGAACATCCATAAAAGTTCCATATTATGAGTTTTTGCAAAATTAGGAAAATTCCAAGCCTAAGTGGAGCCAGAGAGGAGCTCCAGGGGGCCCAGGCGCCCCCTGGGGCGGCCTACCTCCTGGCCACGTCGGGTGGCCTCCTGGGCACCCCGGAGTCCTCCTCCGACCCCACTTTGGCATGTTACCTTCCTTTTTGTGCAGAAATTTTTGTTATTTATTTGCCCGGATCGTCCCGGCACCGTATCTCGCGATATCGTGTTTTTTTTCGAGTTGTTTCTGCCAGGAAATCTTTCATCTAGACCTAGGTGCCATGGCTTCCACAAGTTCCCCCAAGGACAAGTTCGTCGTCAACGTCATCAACTCTTACCTCGCTGAGGTGAAGAAGCACCCTCAAGTTGTTCGGGTGGAGGATGGTGTCCTCCACCAAGAAGATCTGAAGGGACCTGTAAAGGAGGGGAGCATCCTGACCAGGCTGGAAGAAGTGGAGCATGAAGTCTTCAAGTACAAGAAGATGGTAGAGCGTGGTGTTGAATCCAATTTCGACATCATCAATGATCTGAAGGCACATTACAAGAAGGAGATGAAGGAGATGTGGTCAAGCCTGACCGCACTGGAAGAAAAGGTGTTCGAGCTTCAAGGGCAGATTTATGATCTGCAGAACCAGAACTGTGAGCATGAACTAAAGTTTATGCGCATGGGTTTAGGTGCTGAAAGCAGGATCCTGTGGACTGAAGCCTCATACTAGACTGGAGAACCCCTTCCATGGAAGTTGTTGACACACGAACACGTCACGTGTACCCTGGACATCGGGGGTGATGCACCGCAACTCACACCGAAGGAGACCCGACCGGAAGCGCGGTACACAAGCAATCCGGCGGGCGCTTTTGTAGACCCGAAACCCCACACTCCCAGGAGGAACCCCGTCGGGGATCACGACGGCTATGGGCTGCCCTAGGTCGACATAATCGCCCCTAGAGCCTCGTGGATCGTTGCCCCGCAAGAACAAGAACGAACGAATAATGAGAAGAAAGATACAAGGGAGAGAGATAAAATTAGGGTTTAGAAGTGTAGATATGTTTGTTCGATTGTGTGTCGTTTCAACCGGCCGTCACCTCATCTATATATGAGGGGGTTGGGCTTCCCTTGCAAGAAAACGAGTCCTTTTCACGTTCAATATACCAAAATCCCAAGCAAAATCGGACTTCTCACGGTCACCCCGGACGGTCTGGATCAAAGGCCGGATGGTCCGGATAATTATGGCCAAAAACTGGCCTCGGGTTATACTTATTCGGACGATCCGGGCTTCAGCCCGGACGGTCCCACCTCGGCCCGGGCGATCCGGCCCCCAGGCTGGACGGTCCGGATAATTATGGACAAAAACACGCCTCGGGTCGTACTTATCTGGACGTCCAAGGTCTAGTAAGGACAGTACTGACTGACTTTTTAGTGCAACACTGTTTTGGCCGTAACTTGTTCATACGAACTCAGATTTGGACGTTTCAAATATCAAAATCGACCGCTTCCACGAGACCAAGCCGCTCTATGTAGAAGGGTTTTCCATTTGATGATGTCTTGAATGCGTAATTGGCAAAATAGTTCTTCGAATGTCATGATATTTCTGCTTCAAACATAGTTTCGGCCTTTGAGATGGAATCGGATAGCGATGGCTCGAACTACAAAGATGTTCATCTCGACAATACCCAACATTTTCATGTAGATAACTTATTAATTTGAGGTCATCTAATATAAGTTTATGGTCGTGCCAAAAATTGGTGTCAACACATGCCCCCTGTTTTTCGGCAAAACTTGTGTGCCGAAAAATAATGTGCACCACCTAGGGTCTAAGGACGATGTCAACACTCCATCGGCCACACATATTCTTAGGGCGATAATTACATATCGGCCAAGCCTTGTTCTTTAGGGTGACAATCATATATCGGCCATGTCTTGTTCTTAGGGCGATAATCATATATCGGCCATTAACCCATTCAAGTTTCTTGCCACACGCTTGGGTGATATTTCTTCAAATACTTTCCATTGAGAGTTTAGGAAGCAGTGTTCCTTGTATGGATTCCACCAAATATGAATTTCCAGGAACTATTCTTGTAATCTTGAAAGGACCTTCCCAGCTTGGTGACCACTTCCCGAATTTTCTATCTTTTGAACCAATTGGTAGAATCACTTTCCACACAAGATCTCCAATCTGAAAATTCTTCAATTTTACCTTCTTATTGTAAGCTCTTGCAACTCTCAACTTTTCCTTTTCTATAGCCTTTAACGCAGCCAAACGCTTATCGTTGACCTCATCAATATTATCCATCATCAAATTATAAAAGTCCACTGTTGATAAATTATTTTGTTTGTCTATCCTCAAGGCATTCAAATTAACTTCCACGGGTAAAATAGTTTCTTGACCATATACAAGCTCATATGGAGTTACCTTCATAGCACCATGCCTTGAAATCATATGTGCCCACAAAGCTTCAGACAATAGCTCATGCCATCTCCTTGGATTATCTTCAATTTTCTTCTTGATGAGCCTGATCAATATCTTATTACTGGACTTAGCTTGTCCATTAGCTTGGGCATAATACAGGGAGGAATTGACCAACTTTATGTTATAAGATTCGGCAAATTCTCTAACTTGATGTGCCATGAAAGACGAACCTTGATCCGTAGTTAATGTTTGAGGGATGCCGAATCTATGAATAATATGCTCGGTTATGAATTTAATTACCTCCACATGTGTCATATTCTTGAGAGGTACTGCTTCAGACCACTTGGTGAAACAATCAGTCGCCACCAACACAAACCGATGCCTCTTTGAAGAGGAAGGATGAATTTGTCCAATGAAATCTAATCCCCAACCTCTGAAAGGCCACGGCTTAATAATAGGATGTAACATAGAAGAGGGAGCCAACTAAATATCACCAAATTTTTGACAAGCTTCACATCCTTTGTAGTATTTGAAGCAATCACTAATCATAGTCGGCCAATAAAATCCAGCACGTCACAATAACCACTTCATCTTTGGAGCATACTGATGAGTACAACATATTCCTTCATGTACCTCTCCCATAGCAACTCTCGCTTGATCATCATCCAAGTACTTTAAAGAAACATCATCAACCGTTCGGCGATAAAGGTCATCATCCCTCAACTCATACTTAAAAGCTATACGCCGAACAATCATGTCCACCCTTTTACTAGGATCGCGCAAATAATCAATAATGGGCTTTCTCCAGTCTTGATTTTCACTTGCACTAGATATCTCATTAGTGGTCGAAGTAGTAAGTTCTAATTCGGCCTCTTCTATGCTGGCAAGGCAAGACATCGGTTCTCGATAAATATGAAACATGCCACGATCAACATGATAACCAGCTGCTTTTTGTGCCAATTCATTTTCTTTCCAATTGTCATGTCTAGGTATATGAGCAATACTAAAATGATCCAAAGTAGAAGCTAAATCTAGACATTTATCAAGATAAACATTGAGTGATTCATCAAAGCATTTAAACACTCCAGAAACTTGCAACACTACCTATAATGAATCACCAAAAGCCTCAATATGTGTAGCACCTATATCAAGCAATATATTTAATCCGAATAACAATGCTTCATATTCAGCCTGATTATTGGTGCAAAAGTATTCTAATCGGCATGAGGCCTCAAAAATAGCACCATGAGGAGATATATAAACAACACCAACACCCTGGCCATTGCTACAAAATGAACCATCAAAATATAATCTCCATGGTACTAACGAAACAAGGTTTATATCAATATCATGCTCATAATCAATACGATGCTCAAAAATAAACATAACAATGATTTGGCTTCTCATAGTTTCAAGAAATAAATTAAGCATATCATATTTAGCCAAAGCAGAATCTCACTCACCAATTTTGCAACTATGAATTGCTCTATGCAACATATTTTCAATGAATATGCACCTTGTCTCGGTTTCCAATAGGACTAAGGACGATGTTTTGAAAACCACACCGGCCATGTTTAGATAGATTCTTAAGATGATAGAAAAATATCGGCCATTACCATAAGACTCACGTAGAATCCATCAACCAAAGCATAATAGTCGAAATAAACAAATGGAATAACAAATCAAATATTTCGGCCCTTTGAATTAGCAACAAATATGTAACTAATCAAATGTATAGTAATTTGGTAACACCCTATCATGATGTAAGAAATTGCATTGCATCCATGCATCAAAATAAGCCCATGGAGGGTAACCAATCATACCTGAGGATGAATTCCATGGAAAGACATCAATGACATGTTTGAAGAATATGAATGATGTGCTAATCGAAGATTCTGATTGGATGATGGAAACCTTCGGCTTAATCTTTTATGAGATGATTTATCCTTCTTCACTTTGGTTGTATTCTCTACAGTAGAAGCTTGCACATCATTTTTGGTTTGATTGTTCTTCTTTGGAACCCATGCCATATTCTTCTTTTCAAGTTCTTGTGCACTAAGCTTTTGCAATTTCTTCTTCTACCAATACGATAAACCGAGTGGACATATCGATTGTGATTCTTTTTCAAGTAGTGGCAATTCCTTTTTGACCTTGTGCACTCTCAACTTCCTTTGTTCAAATTTGGCATCGGTATTTTGAAGATTTTTTTGCTCTTCTTCTTTGCCTTTAGTAGCCAATGTCAATGCTTTAATTGGGTCTTTATTATTTGAAATTAAATCTGAAGTGGCACACTTATGACCATCCTTTTTGACACGATATACTTGCTTGACCACCTCTTTATTCTTCCTTGAGCTCCGGACCGATTCCCTTTGATTGAAACAGTCTTTGTTATGCAATTGTTCATCAAATGTGAACCTTCTTGGAGCTGCATAATCTTGATGAGTCGGTTCAAAATAAGATGGATAATATACCCCCTAGAATTATACTTGCCCCGTGATGGATATTGATTCATATAAGCATAAGGAGGTATCCATGACGCTGGTATTGGCGGCCCAAAATAAGGATATGAGTATGATGTATTGAAATTATCACTTTGCCAATACCGGTCAGATTTGCGCCTAGGGGGTGATCTTGATGCTTTTGAATTACTTGGCCGATGAGCAATTTTCTCCTCACTTATCTTCTAGTATTTTTCCAATAGTTGCGCGAAAGTGACCTTTGATTTTTTACCCTTGCGCTTATGTCGGCCTTTGCTCTCTTTGGTTTTCCTTGCGTCGATCTTAGAATTTGCTTGCTGCCCCCGAGTGCTTGGTGTCTTCATTGTAACTTCGAAATAATTCTCACCTTCAAGAATATCATCATTGCGCTCAGGAATAATTTGTGTCCTTGAAAGCTTTATCCCATCACCTGCAGTTTTTACCTTCTTATCTTCAAATGAATCGGCTTGAAGCTGCCGATGCAAAAACTTTTTGCCATCAGGACCAATAGGAACAGAATGATGATCCCTTGGTGTTTTAACAAGTTTCAATCGTCCGCTATCAATGGACGATTTAAATATTTGACGAAACATATTGTAGTCTTCAAAATTATGCTTGAACGAATCATGCAGCTTACAATACATTCGTCCGTGGACTGATGGCTTGACATGGTGATCAATAATTCTAATATAATTATTCTGCAGCAAAAAATCAAAGATCTGATCACACATATTCGAATCAAAGGTAATATTTTTGATTTCTAGCCGATCTTGGTGAGAGAACGGCTTTGGAAGCAAGCAAACGAATGTTTCGAATTTAGCATCATCCCATTCGGCTATGCATTGTATTTTACACTCTATCTCCGATGGCTTTGAATAAGAAATTATATTATCATCGGTTTTCTCAAAAGTTTCAAATCTTGGCTTTATTTTTCTGAAAACAAAATTATTATAACATATATATCTCACTTGAGACCAAATGAAAGCCAAGTATGAAACTAGCAAAGCTATCCATGTATATATAAACTTTAAATAAAACAATGGGAAACACTTTTGCTGCAATAATAAGTCACTATCGGTCTCTCTAAATGGCACAATGCGTTGACCGATATGCTTTGTTATAATTGTATTGCTAACAAGTAAATTATCCTTCTTGATTGGTCTCTCAAGATTTGTTATAAGAATTTTGCTAATAGATGCATCAACAATATAGTTATGACCAAATCTGAAAATAGATAAATTACTTGCTACACATACCTCGACATACACGTTGGAAGAGCATGATGGTTGTGTGAATTGAACAATAGTTTGCTCCATTTTTGGATGACTCTCCAACGTCTTGTCCTCATCTTTGTCTTTGTTTCATGCTTCATCACTCGAATGATTGTTAGGTGAACTTTGCTCAGCTGCACGCTTGTGTTCTTGATGTTCATCATTAACCAAACTTTGTTCGGCCATATCACTTTGTTCTTGATGCTCATCAATTTCTGTGGCACGGAACTCATAGGGCAGGAAATAGGTTCCCTTAGCTTCAGAAAAATCAAGCACGGTTGTTATGTGCTCGCCGTACCCTTTCTCAATGGTGCTTACCTCTTTGGATTTGATGGATTCGGAATACACACTGGTTGATTTGGCTTTTCCAGCCGAAGACTTTCAATCTTCGGATCATCACTTTTTTCATCAATTGGCAAGGCTTCTTTTCTTTGAGCCAATTCCTTTTCTATTTGCTCCAAACGGAGATAAGCAAATTTAGCTTTAAGCTTCTTCTCAAGCTCAGCCCACCCTGGACAAGATTTCCCCCCAATGCCATTAGCTTTAAGCTTTTTCTCAATCTCAGCCCACTCCGGGTAAGATTTCCCTCCAATACTTTCAGACTATTTCGGCATTGGAACTTGAGTGTTGCCGAAACTTTGCAATTGTATAGGGGGTACATAGTATGCTGGAGCAATAGGAGAAGACATATGCATTGGTGTGGAACTATATTTTTCCTGGCATAACCTATCAATTGGCAATGATTCATCTTCTTCAAAACTCTATCTTTTATTGCATTATAGTCAGGAGACAAACCACTAAGATATAATTCCATACAAATATCACTAATCCTGTCATTTTGGGCTTTCTTCCTTTCTAATGCAGCTACCTCAGCAGCAACTTTAGATGAAGGTATGTATGCTCCTGTAGATTTGCCACTTATTTGGGTATAACCATGAAGGTGTGGAGCCGAATTATGAGTATCAACAGTTGCATATGGCACTGACAGATTAGTAGCATGAGTTGTAGCATATGATGGTTGATGGTACTTGGCTGAATAACTAGTGCTAGCATGGCCAATTCCCCTATCCATCGGCATATTTGGATTAACATATTGCAAGTTAGGTGCCGATGAATAAAAAGGTGAAACACTTTGTTGCATGTTATTGAAATTTCCTACATGGGGTGTTTCAAATCTACTAACCGAGATCATCATGTTGTTCATCGGCATATGGATTTCTGGGGTTGCCGATGCATGAGAGTTGGAATACATATGGTGCATGTTAATAGTATCATAAGAAGTTGAAGCATGTAAATTACTTTCAATTGGTCCTTGCATATAATTAGATATATAATTGACAAAACTAGGGTTGGCCGATAGAGTATACTCATTAAACGATCTAGTAATACCACATGAGTTATTTTCATCTACATGAAGGGATTGGGTATTCATATTACCTTCGTAGATAGCAAATCCTTCATGACGATCTTTTTGTAGCAAGAACGGGCCGAAGACCGTTCAAAGCTTCTTCCCCAGCGGAGTCTCCAAAAAGTGTGTTAACAAACGAACACGTCACGTGTACCCTTGACGCCGGGGGTGATGGACCGCAGCTCACGCCGAAGGAGACCCGACCGGAAGCGCGGTACGCAAGAAATCCGGCGGGCGCTTTTGTAGACCCGAAACCCCACACTCCCAGGAAGGACCCCTTCGGGGAGCACGGCGGCTATGGGCTGCCCTAGGTCGACCTAATCGCCCCTAGAGCCTCGTGGATCGTTGCCCTGCAAGAACAAGAACGAACAAAGAACGAGAAGAAAGATACAAAGGGGAGAGATAAAATTAGGGTTTGGAAGTGTAGATATGTTTATTTGATTGTGTGTTGTTTCAATCGGCCGTCACCTCATCTATAAATGAGGGGGTTGAGCTTCCCTTGCAAGAAAACGAGTCCTTTTTGTGTTCAATATACCAAAATCCTGAGAAAAATCGGACTTCTCGCGGTCATCCCGGACGGTCCGGACCAAAGGCCGGACGGTCCGGATAATTATGGCCAAAAAATGGCCTCGGGTCGTACTTATTCGGACGATCCGGGCTTCAGCCCAGACAGTCAGACCTCGGCCCGGACGATCCGGCCCCCAGGCCGGACGGTCCGGATAATTATGGCTAAAAACGCGCCTCGGGTCGTACTTATCCGGACGTCCGAGGTCTAGCAAGGACAGTCCGAACTGACTTTTCAGTGCAGCACTGTTTTGGACGTAACTTCTTCATACGAACTCAGATTTGGACGTTTCAATTATCAAAATCGACCGCTTCGACGAGACCGAGATGCTCTATGTAGAAGGGCTTTCCATTTGATGATGTTTTGAAGGCCTAATATGCAAAATAGTGATTCGAATGTCATGATATTGCTGCTTCAAACATAGTTTTGGCCTTTGAGATGGAATCGGATAGCGATGGCTCGAACTACAAAGATGTTCATCTCGAAAATACCCCACTTTTTCATGTAGAGCACTTCTTTATTTGAGGTCATCTTATATAAGTTTATTGTCGTGCCAAAAACTGGTGTCAAAGAAGCGCTTCGCCAATGACTACATGATCAACAAGAACAAGAATGAGGAGTGAAATCTCCTTGGGTAATGGAATCCCCTTAGCTTGTTCCAAGCTTGGGGGAGTGCACAGTATCTTTATCTTTATCTTTGTCTTTTAGAGTCAAGTAGAGTTGTATCATGTCTAGGGAAGTTATTTTATGAAATAGGTGTTTGCATTGAGGTCTATCACTCCTTTGTGGAGAGTCTTGTATCCGTGAGTGTGGAGTCGTCTATGATGGAATATTAATGAGAAGTATATTGGTTTCTTCACTGCACTCGGTATTCTCTCCACACAATCGACCTTATATGTTGATTCTTATGGGATTATTGACCTTATATCAGGTATGGTTTTGAAAACTTTATTTAAATTTTGCCAAACATAGCTTTGGTCATAACAACAAGCATGATTTTCTCAAGTAGCGACATAGCCAAAACCTTTATGTTATTATGCTTGAAGTGCTATGTTGACAAGGAAGACAACTTGATGTGTTATTCTTACTTTAATGTTTATGCTTTATATTGCTTTGCATCCAAGTCATCATCAATTGTCCGTTCTCTCAAAGACTTTGCTAGCCAAACTCTGTACTAAGCGGAATTCTGCTTGTGCATCCATACCCTGAAACCAGTATCTTCCATATGATTCTACCATACCTTCCTATTCGTGGTATTTCACTACCACTCCAAAAATATATAATTCATGTGTTATCCTTAAATTTTCATAACCTTTTGTTATGTGCCTCTGGTTTAGCTCATGAGGAAGTAGTAGGTAATTCATGATCTTCTTAAGTTGGACAAGTTTTACCCCGGGATTGCATGTCTAATCTACAAACCCCTAATACGAGGAGGAACTGGCATGAGTGCGCCCAGCTCGTAAGATAGTACAACAAACAAACCCTCCTTCACGCTTGGTCTATGAGAAATGAGAAACTTTGGCAGTGATAAACGAAGGAGATTAAAGGGATGTGATCGTCCCCACTTGGGAGACGTTCCTCGAAACTTGTCCATCTTGAGAAGTAATTGAGTTATCTATTAGCATTCGTTGACAAATCATGCACCTCCCAAAGATTGTTTTCATTCTGTTTGATTTAAGGATAGCACATGAGTTCCCTACTTCCCTAGAGCAGGGCATGTCCTTTACTTTTATGTTGAGTCGGTTCTTCCTAATTCTTTCTATTCTTAAAGATAACAGACACTTGATGTTGACGAGGATTCATTCATATAAGGCTGCATTAAGATTTTTCATGCCACATCCTTGTTGAAATTATCATTTGATAAGTAAGTTGTTTGCAAAAGCTTAGGCCAAGCAAACATCTTCCTATGTGTTAGCATTTTCACTTCCTGACTAATAACATGTTCTTTCAAAATCTTCAAAGTGATTCATTATAAAGTGGAAGAGCAAAAGTAAAAGTTGTTAGTTGTCCTCTGACCAAGGTTATGTTTGCCATGATTTGATGAGTTTCCTTAGCCCTACTTTTGATTATAATTGTTACTACTTTTTCATAAGGGCCTTATGAGTTGAGATTGTTGTTGGGTATGCTTGAGTTTGGTGAGGAAATCATGATGCTTCTTGTCCGTATTCTATTTATTGACACTTCACTCTCTAAACTTGTGGACAACTTTACCGAGCTCAGTATTCGCTTGGGGACAAGCGAGGTCTAAGCTTGGGGGAGTTGATATGTTCAAAATGCATCACTATTTGATATCATAATTCACCCCTATTCATTGATATATTTCCCATTATGATGTTGTTCTTATGTTGTTTTGGCTTGTTTTACACAGTTTGCAACTTTCCGGTGCCGAAACAGGAGACGCCGGATTCAACGGAGAAAAGTGGACATAGAGTTGCTGAATCAGAAGACCTCCAAATGAGCTAAAAATCGACAGGGGACATTTTTCGGAATATTGACAAAGGCACGCAAAACAGGAGCCAGAGGGGGGCCACCAGGTGCCCAGGCGCGACCCCCACCAGGGGCGCTGTCGTGGGAGAGTCACGGCAGATGTTCGAAGAGTCGAACTTGACATGGGACCTTTGCTGTGAGGTGGATACGAGGAGAGAGTCGACATGGACAAGATACTCGACGATTTACCCAGGTTTCGGCCCCTCTTGTGATTGTATGAGCTGGTTGGGCCGTTGTCGTACTGACTCGCCCTTAGGACGTTTTCCTCGACTAGGTGTCTATAGTCTTGCATAAAGTAGCACTGGTCCCAGGTATGATTAGCAGGACGACCTGGTTTGGAGTGCCTTGGGCATGTTTCTTGCATGGCTTTCTCACATTCCCGGTATCTTATATCATGCTTTGGTGGTTGTTCATGGCTCTGGGAGCAGTCGCTACCGCGTTTTTGCGGGGTCTGGTTGCGCATGCGCTTTTTATTGAGTGTCCGGCTTTGATTTGGGATTCACTCACATCTGGCTTTAGTAGACTCGGCATACCTGAAGAAAACATCCACAAGTCCCCTCAGGTCTTCAGCTACTTCCTTTATGCACTTTAGTGCGTTGGTTATAGGTATAAGCCGGTGGCCTATCAACTCTTGGATCCTGTCGTGCTGCAGTTTCTGTGAGAGACGGTCCTGTGCTTCTGTGAGGTTTTGATGTTCCCAAGCTATCTCTTTTTGTAGCATCGTGGATTTTTTCTGGTATTCCTCTAGCTCCTGGTCAGAGTCAGTTATGTTTCTCTCAGTCGTTGCCACACATTGGCGGCTCGTGTGTCAGAGCCGTTTTTAATTGATGATGGATTCTGGATGGTATCGATGTCATCATGGTTCTCATAAGCCGGACTCCTGTCTTCCGAAGAGTGTCGCCGTCTTCGGGCATCTGCTGTGTAGACGGCTTCTTCCCAGGGGGATTCGAGGTAAGGAGAATCTAGATTGTATTCCTCTGGGTCGGATCCGAGTCTTCCTTCTTTAATGGATCAAATCGACCTAGTATCTTCATACTTATCTTCTTCTTGGTACGAGTCGGCATCAAAGAAATTCTCCCGGTCGCCATGGTTTGGGGTCTCAACAGAACGTTCCGGCTCTGGAGACTCACCAATAAACCCCACGAAGACATGATGAAGATTGGTGTTTGGACGGCTCGCATTTTCAAGGGGAATTTCTTGTGATTTGCCTGTTTGCTGGTAGATGTATCCTGCGTTTTTCAGACCGTAGGGCATGGAGGGTTGCCAACTCGAGGTTACCGTGAGAACTTCAGGGCCCGGCTCTGGCTCGGATCCATCTGTATGGCCGATGAAGATGTGAATAGACCCGATCGGGACCCGATATCCAGATTCGACGGAATCGGCTTCAGGGCCCCAAGTTGAGTCCTCAATGCTGAGCTTCTCATGCCGGCTTCTTGTGATTCGTCCCGCGGTGAATCCTTCCATGCCTTGTAGAGATCCTTCCGGAATATCAACACCTGCATGCGCAGGCCCGACGGTGGGCGCCAACTGTCGTGGGAAAGTCACGGCAGATGTTCGAAGAGTCGAACTTGACATGGGACCTTTGCTGCGAGGTGGTGATGGCTTCTCGTCCCTCGTTGGTCACCCCAAGTGGAAGGTTTGAGATGCAGTGCAGCAGCAAGTTTCCCTCGGTGAAGATACCAAGGTTATCGAACCAGTAGGACTCAGCAGATACAAGTAGGTGGCAACGTCGCCAGAAATTGCTTCCTGACTAGGGTGTTGTCGTGGACCTGCACACAGCAACAAATAACTTTGCTCCCAACGAGTACAGAGAAGTTGTCAGTTCCTCCGGCCATGTCGTTTACAAAGGATCAACGCAAGAGATAAAAGGTGCAAAGGAAAGTAAAAGCTGAAAGTAAATTGAGGGTGTGAACAATAATGTGAATATGGACCGGTGTCCCATGATTTTTGCTAGTGATATTTCTCTCCGAAAAGACGATAAAAGTGCTAGCGAGGTAAACAAATCACAGTTGGGCAATTGACAGGATTATGAAGGCACCGCAATGCTAACTATGCTGCAAAGAAAGGAAGGGCTCAAAAGCAATGGGCAGTACACCAAGGTAAGTAGACCGAAATCCATCTGCATCTACTACGAATCATCCACCTTGAGATATCTATCCAGAACATCTCGCTGGTATTAAATTGCGAATCCCACCCAAAGTGTAAACTCAAAGCAGCAGACAACTGCATTAAAAGAACTTTGCATAAAGTAAATAATCCTTGCACCCGCAGGTACAAGCACCGTTGTTTTATCCCTGGTGGGAACAGCACATCCCCTAGTCTCATGTTTCTGTCACTCAAGCTAGACATCAAGGGGCTGAACCCACAATCGAGCATAACGCTCTCTCTTGGAGTTGCAAATAAAATACTTGGCCAAAGCAAATACCGCAATGGAGAACATGCAAGAATTTACTCAAGAACGAAATATAAAAGAGAAGAACCAAATATATTACTCATCACAATCTGAACATAGTCTCATAATCCATCAGATCCCAACAAACTCAGCATAGCAACAACAGTAATTACATAGATGTCTCGATCATGTGAGGCAACTCACGAGGACTCGAAAGTGGAAGCACAAAAGGGGAGAGATTCATCACATAGCTACTGGTCACGGACCCATGGTCCAAGGGGGACTACTCACGGCACATCCGGGAGGCGTCCATGGCTATGGATGGTCTCCCGGAGGGGGTTCCTCCTTCCGGCAGGGTGCCGAGGCAGCTTCTCCAAGCAGCCCGATCTTGAAACGGCGGCGGCGGCAGTACAGAGGGGAGTTCGCGGAAAAGAGATCGATATTAGGGGTTTCCACCCCGAGGGGTAAATATAGGCGAAGGGGGCATCGAGGGGACCCACGAGGCAGTCAGGAGGGTCCCTGGCGCGGCCCAGGGTGGGGCCGCGCCACCTGCCCTCCTGGCTGCCTGGTGGTGGCCCCCCTTCCCTCTCTTGGTGATTCTGGAAGCTTCTGTTGCGCTGATTTTTTATATATTTTTCCCGGAATTTTTGGAGCACTTTTAATGGCCGGAAAACCTGAAATACAAAAACAGCAGAAAACATAAACTGGCAACTGGGTGCACTGAGTTAATAGGTTAGTCCAAATAGGTTCAAAAGTGTATGAAAGTTCAAGCAAAACATGGCAAAGTCACACAAAACATGCATGGAGCAAGCAGAAATTATAGATACGTTTGGGACGTATCAGGTGGATACGAGGAGAGAGTCGACATGGACAAGAGACTCGACGATTTACCCAGGTTTCGGCCCCTCTTTGTCTTGAGGTAAAGACCTACTCCTGCTTCTTATTATTATAGGTTCCGACTCCTCGATTAGAAGAGTCGGTGGATTGATTACAAGAGAGTCGGATCATAACCTTAGTCTCGAGGAGATATAGGTTACGCCGCAAGTGTCTAGTCCTATCTTGGATTGAGATTGATTTCTGACTCTGGATCCCGTGGACCTCGACTTCTAAAGGCGCCGGGTCCCGGGGTTCCCCGAGTCCAACTCCTACGCGAGGTGGAGTCCTATTCTACTTTTACAAATATGCCACGCGCTATACAAGGTAAGTCAAATTCCTTTTACGGCTTCGATCTTCATGCTTGGCGCGGCCGGCTCATGGTGGGTCTTCTTTGTGGGCCTTCATATATAAGTCAGCCTTGAGGTTTATAATGCCGGGTCTATGGGCCTGATCCATCCCCCCGACAGGCGCGCCGGGAGGCCGCCTAGACTCCTGGGGCCACCCCAGGCCCCCCCTCTAGCATATATACCCCTCATCATCCGAAAACCCTAAAAAGAGGAGAATTTACGGAGTTCCGTCGTCGCTCCATGGAGGAAACCTACGGAGAAGAAAAGGGCTCTTCGGCGGGCAGATTCCTCCGGGGAGAACACTTCCCGGAAGGGGAGATCATCGCCATCGTCATCACCATCGTCACGGGCATCATTGAGATCATCATCAACATCATCCCCATCATCAACACCATCTACATCTCCATCCCATCTCATCTCACCATTGCAACTTCTGTTATAACATGTACTGTCTATCCCTTCTACTCTATCGGTGTTGATTACTCCTTTGTGGTGAATGCTATTGAGTTTTGTTGGAGAATTATTGAGTTTATCATATATTTATCACCACTGATCATGATCTCTTTTATGTCTTGTGAGTAGTTACTTTAGTTCTTGAGGACATGGGAGAAGTCTTGTTGTTAGTAGTCATATGATGTTGAAGTAATATGTGTTGTTTGATATTTAAGTTGCGTTGTTATTCTGCTAGTGGTGTTATGTGAGTCGAACACATAACACTTCGCCTTATTAAGGACCTACGGGAATACATTGTGTATAAAGGATGCTTATGGTGGGTTGCCGGAGTGAAAGAAACCTGAACCCCAATTCGCACACTTTTGCACAAGGGAATAATGGATCCTTGATCTTATTGATGTGGTTATGCTTTTGCCTTAATTTCTACCTTGTATTTGCGGATGCTTGCAAGGTGCTTAATCATAAGAGTGCACTTGTCTCAGTCTATATGGTGTACTAGCATAGATCCACCCACTCAACACTTATCAACACAAAACATAGTACCGATACGGAATATGGCGAAAGCACATGACTACCTCTCCCTTGTGTCCTCAAGAACACTTTAGTCTTTATAAGTTCAATTGATAGCTTATCCTTTGCTCAAAAGGATTAGGCCACTTTCTGCTCCTCAGCACCCTTTACTTTGCTTGTTTTTACCTTCTTATTGCTTATACCAAAAACCCCTAAAAAGTTATCTTTCAGTGCTTGCAGTTATTCCTTATCCAAAGTCACTTGTTGATACGTCCCAAACGTATCGATAATTTCTGGCTGCTCCAAGCATGTTTTGTGTGATATTGCTATGATCTAGATACACTTTCATACACTTTTGATCATATTTGGACTAACCTATTAACACAATGCACCCCAGTTCCAGTTTCTGTTTTCTGCTGTTTTTCTATTTCAGTTTCCCCCCATGTTAAAAGTGCTCAAAATTTTTGGGAAAATCAGATAAATTTTTTAGCATGAAGGAACCTTCCGTTGTGCCAAAAGGGGACCAGGTGGGACCCACCAGGGCCCAGGGCGCCTAGCTGGCGCGGCCTAAGGCTTGGCCGCGCCAGGGGGCGCCTGGAGCCCTGGTGGCCCCCCTGGCTGCCCCCCTTCGCCTATATATCTCCCGTGATGTGAAACTTCCGAAGACAGAACTCTTTTCCGTGATCTCGCCTCTGTTCCGCCGCTTCCGCACTTCCAAGATCGGGAGCACCAGCAGGACCCTTTCCGGCACCCTTTCGGAGGGAGGATCGACCTCCGGGAGCTTCCCCTCCACCATGGACGCTTCCCGGATGTGACGTGAGTAGTTTCCTTTGTACCATGGGTCCGCGATCAGTAGCCATCTGATGTTCTCCTCCCCTCTTTGTTCTTCATGGTTTAGACCTCATGAGCTGCCCTACATGATCGAGGCACATATGTAATCTTTCTGCTTTTGCTATGCTGAGTTTGATGGGATCTGATGGATTATGAGATTATGTTCAGATTGTGATAGAGTAATATATTTGGTTCTTATCTTTTATATTTTTGTTCCTAATTAATTCTTGCATGTTCTCCGTTGCTGTTTATTGCTTTGGCCAAGTAGTAGGTAGTAACTCCAAGAGGGAACGTTATGGTCGATCGTGGGTTCATGCCCCCTGATGACACGCTTGAGTGACAGAAACATGAGTCTAGTGGATGTGTTGTTGCCACAAGGGGGAAAACAACGGTGCTTGTAACCGCGGTTGCAAGGATTGTTTACTTTACGCAAAGTGATTTTTAATGCAGTTGTTTGTTGCTTTGGGTTTACACTTTGGGTGGGGCTCGCAACTTAATACCAGCGAGATGTTCTGGATAGATATCTCAAGGTGGATGATTAGTAGTAGATGCAGATGGATTTCGGTCTACTTATTTTGGCGTACTGCCCATGCTTATGAGACTCTTCCTTTCTTTGTAGCATAGTTAGCATTGCGGTGCGTTTATAATCCTATCAATTGCTCTTATGTAATTTGTTTACCTCGCATAGCAGTTTTATCGTCTTTTGGGAGAGAGACATCACTAGTGAACATCACGGGACCCCGGTCCATATTCTCATCATTTTTTATACGCTCATTTACTTTTCAGTATTTACTTTCAGTTGCTATCATTATCATTATCCCTTGTGTTTTTTATCCTTTGTAAACGACAAGACCGGAGAGATTGACAACCTCTCTGAACTTCGTTGGGAGAAAAGTTATTTGTTTCGTGTGCAAGCAGTGTCGGAGCCAGGAATGAAGCAAAGCCCGGGCCCAAAATTTTTTTGCAACATTGAAAACTTTATAACTACCCAAATCAGATTACAACATTTAAAAAAGATACCATGTGCAAGAACATATAATATAAATCACACATCTCAATAACTTTAGAATTAACCTTACGCTTCGCAATCCAAGAAATAACACATGATAAAACTACAAATAATAATGCGGAGATATAAAAGAGTACCAAATCAATTGTTTATTCATTTGAGCCTCCCATAACATGATCGGCGGGTGAAGAAGAACCGACACCTTCAAAACATTAAAAGTGTAAGATCATAAGAAACTGCAGAAACATAGTGACTTAATTACCATTGAATCAAATCTAAAAATATTACCTCTACGAGGAGGTAAAATCCCTCTACGATCCCTATAGGCTTGAAAGCGGTATAAAATAGCATCATCGCCAATACTTGCAAATACATCTCGCTCAATATAGCACATCATATTATAATTCATCCAATCCTCTTTTCACTGATGGAGTTGCAACCGGCAAAATCAATGCCAACTCTATGAGTTGATATACCAAAGGAAAAACAGTGTGTCTACCTATCTGAACCATCTTCACAGCAAGATTACCAAGGTCATTACAACATTCAAAATTTGGATCAACTCTCACATCAACAATGAATGTTTCAAGTTGGTTTATAAGGACAAAGGAAATCTCATATATGGAGAAGTCATCAGCATACAACTAAGCAAGTTCAACAAGTTTGTCTTCATCAAAATTAGCAAATGAGTTCCTTGGATCAAGACAAGCAATGCATCTCAATAATTGAGTAGACCTTTCAACAAATCGATTATTTAACTCAGCAATAATTTGGTCAACGACAACATTGAATATTTCATATCGAAAGCGGTGATAGTAAGTTACCATTTGACCATCACGCCCCCTTGAACGACCTCGAGCTGTTACTGTATCATCCATGTTAGGCAACACAATGTTATGTTTCACACAAAAGTCACTTGTCTCTTTCAAAAGCTCATCCCAACCATTTTCTCTTATATCCTGAAGTTTCTGCAATGTGACCCCAATCAAACTCACTGCACGAACAATGTTTTGATCTTTACTTTGCAAGCATTGTGACAACTCATTAGTCTTTCCCAAAGGTTTAATCATAAGATGCAATATGAAAACAAACTCAAAACTTTTCATCTGAGAAATCAATCCACCTGCTGTGGTTCTTTGAGTTAAATTTTCTACATCATCATGAATGTTCTCTAATACTTGCAAAACAGATGTCCACATCATAATAAACCGACACAAAGTTTTATGATGTGTTCCCCACCTTGTATCCCCGGGTCTTACAAGGTTGGTTGCTTGGTTTATTTCCCTTCCCGAAAAAATTTCTCCGGACTCCAATTGGCTCACAATAGTGTCATGATGTTGTTGGGCTAGTTCATCATGTCTCTTACAAGAAGCATTGACGGTGTTGACAATCAAAGTTGTGTGATTAAAAAAATCTAATACTGAGGAACAACACTTAGCAACAGCAACAACCACTAATTGTAACTGATGAGCAAAGCAATGAATATAGAATGCATAAGGATTTTCATCTAGTATCAACTTTTGCAACCCACGAAATTGCCCTCTCATGTTGGAAGCTCCGTCATACCCTTGCCCTCTCAATTTAGATATAGATAATCCATTTTTAAGAAACATACCATCCACTGCTGCATTTAAAGAAGTTGCTCTTGTGTCACCAACATGTTTAATCCCAATAAATCTCTCAATTGTATACCCATGGTCGTTGACATACCTACATGAGACAAAGAAACAATTATATATTACTATCAGTAAAGAAAAAAAGTACAATTAACATAAAGGATACTAATTAGTTACTACCTTAAAACCATAGCCATTTGCTCCTTTATAGATGCATCTCTGGACTCATCAACAAGTAAAGAAAATCTTTTGTCCCCAATTTCAGCAATAATGGCTTTTGTGGTCTCTTCAGCACAAGCCCGACACAAATCTAATTGTATCTCATGTGAAGTCATCAAATGGTTCCCACCCGCACTATCAAGCAAAGTCCTAGCATTTGGGTCCTTCTTCTTGTACCAACTCATCAACTCCAAAAAGTTCCCCCTATTCTTAGAGCTCAAACTCTCATCGTGACCACGAAAAGGTAGAGCTTGTAATAGAAGAAATCTGATAACACCCAAAATAATTATAAGACGAGCTTTATATTCCTCTTCACTCTTTTTAGTACCACGGTCTATCACATTTGCCACACATTGCCTTTGATTTTTGAAAGCCTCGTAATGTTGTCTAGCTTTATTGTGAGCACTATCATGTTTACCAACATGTGTATCAAAAACACTAATTGCATCCTTCCAATTTCTAAATCCTACCACTGTGAATGCCTCAATACCAAACTTTTCCGCTCTAGGTTGCTTAAAAAGAAAGCAATAGAAACAAAAGGTTGCATCTTTATGAACACTATATTCCAACCAGCCAAGATGTCTCTTGAACCAAGTAGATTGAAAGCTTCTTTCTTTAGAAGAATTTCCTCTTGTTGATTTATCAAATTTATGGTCAGTTGGTTGGCATGGACCCATATTTATATACATCCTTCTAGCAACATCTCGAAGGTCCGGGTCTAAGCTTTCAATAGGTTTCCTCTTACCAGGATCAGGTTCAATATCACCTTCCTTCAGTTGAGCACGAACAGAAGCAGGAATATCAAATATGTTATTTTCCAGAGTTGAGATCGAAGGCGGATTGCTTGAAATCGGAGGTTCTTTTTCTGCAGTTGTTTCATTTTGTGGACTTGATTCAATCCTCTCGGTCCCTTGATTCCCTTGAGCTGAAACCCCGGGAGCAGACCCTTCCATCGCCGACAATGATGAAAAATATCTCTTCATCTTTTATTTCTACAACATGAGATGAATTCATAAATGCATTAGATTTGAAATCAATAATACATATAGCACACTAGCGCAGGGAATCAAGGGACTAATAAAACTAAAATACTAAACAATAGGTTTTAATGAAAAAATTCAGTATAGTGTAGCCCCTGTACCTGTACTACTATTTGTACAGATAGGGAGATACGATAAAAATTCTGTATTGTACTAGTACTACTATTCATCGGAGATTATTCTACCTGGGCATGGCTATTACGTCTTTGCAATCCCTGCGTTCTTGGACAATCCCTCCTTTTCTTGCTTCTTGGATTGGATTTGGATGCAAAGCGGATGGAACCTGGAGGCGTGCAGCAGAGAAGAGGCAGGGAGGCGTGAACCTAAGTCGCAAGGAGGCGGATAGGCGGAGGGAGAGCAGTCGTCGGACCAGCGGGAAGGGGTGCCGGACGGCCGGAGGGCGGCAGTCGCCGGCTCGCCGGCTCGCCGATCAGGAGCCTAGCGGAGCAGGCAGCGGCGCTTCGAGCCCTTGACTCGCTCGATCGGTGACTCGTCTCCTCGTCTCCTCCGTCGGTCGGTGCGTATGGGGAATAGGAGTTGCCGAGTTGGATCATTCCAGAGCTGGCTGGGGCGCTGGGCCTAGGCTGTTTCCTGTCACCCCGGGCCAAAAAAAAACTACATATCTATAACTATAAAAAAAGCTGTGCCCCGGGTCTGGGCCCTGGGGCCTGGGGTGTAGCTCCGCCCCTATGTGCAAGTCCAGGTCAAGGAAGCAATGTTTGTCGTAAACGGTGACATTGGCTTTTTGCCACCTACTTATCATTCTCGGAGTCCTACGGAAGATAAACCCTATCCTCTACATAGGGGAAATTTGCTGCTATCCTACATCTCATCTTCCACTTGGGGTAACCAACAAAGGGCGAGAAACCATTATCATCATCTCGCACATCACTTGTCAATACCTTCTACTCCTCGTTGGGTTCGACACTCTTACTTATCAAAAAGACTACGATAGATCCCCTAGACTTGTGGGTCATCACAGCTCAACAAGGTCGTGGCAATGGCTCAGGCTCAGAACAAAGAACCCCTGCTGATTGGAAAGACCAAGAGATCGGATGATGAGACCCGGTTTCAAGCAGCCAAGGACAGCAAAAGGATTGCTCTAGATCCCTCCGACCCAACCAAGTGTGTGGTCGTCGGAGCTGGACTGAGCAGCAAATAGGAAGGCGATATCGTCGAGTTCCTCCGTGAGAACCGGGACATCTTTGCATGGTCTCCACAAGACATGCCTGGGGTGCCAAGGGAACTTGTCGAGCACAAGCTTCACATCCGACCAGGATCCAAGCCGATCAAGCAGCCGCTTCGACGTTTTTCCGAAGACAGGAGAAGAGCAATCGGAGAAGAGATGGCCAAGTTGCTCACAGCTGGTTTCATCATGAAGTGTTCTATCCGGACTGGTTAGCAAACCCAGTTCTAGTTATGAAGAAGAATGAGACCTGGCGTATGTGTATCGATTACACTTGCCTGAACAAGGCATGCCCCAAGGATCCTTTTGCTTTGCCCCATATCGACCAAGTCATTGACTCTACGGCTGTCTCTCAGCTTTTATCTTTTCTGGATGCCACTGCTGGCTATCACCAGATCAAACTCGTTGTGGAAGATCAAATAAAGACTGCATGTATCACCCATTTCGGGGCTTCTTGCTATATCATCATGCCTTTTGGCCTAAAAAATGGCGGTGCAACTTATCAGCGTACTATGCAGCGATGCGTTCGACCTCAGCTCGACCGAAACATTCATGTATATGTAGATGACCCGGTGGTCAAATCAGTCCAAGGGATGGCACTGCTAGAAGATCTCCGAGAAACATTTGCAAACCTATGCACTTACAAGATCAAGCTCAATCCAGAGAAATGTGTATTCGGCGTTCTAGCGGGCAAATTTCTCGGATTCCTTGTGTCTGAGCGAGGTATTAAGTGTAACACTGAGAATATTGCAGCAATCGAGCGGATGAACAAGCCAAGAAACCTCAAGGATGTCCAGAAATTCATTGGATGTTTGGCATCGCTCAGCCGATTTCTCAGTCGGCTGGGACAAAAGGCAATCCCTCTGTACCAGCTGATGAAGAAGACAAATAAATTCACCTGGACCCCGCAAGCGGATGAAGCATTCAAAGAACTCAAGCGTATGCTATCCACTGCTCCAGTGCTAGCGGCGCCGATTGATAAAGAGCCAATGATGTTGTACATCACAGCCACCACTCAGGTGATCAGTATTGTGATGGTGGTTGAGCGTCATGAAAAGGACATAGCATAGTCAGTCCAAAGACTAGTATACTATGTCAGTGAAGTGCTCTCAATCTCCAAGCAAAACTACCCCTACTACCAGAAGATGTGCTACGGTGTGTACATGGCAGCAAAGAGACCGAAGCCCTATTTCCAGGCGCATCTGATCACAATCATCAGCTCAGCACCGCTGGCAGAGATCGTAGGCAATCGGGATGCATCGAGCCGAGTGGAAAAATGGGCCATCGAGATTGCAAACCATGGCATCAAGTATGAGCCGCGCACGTCAATCAAATCCCAAGAACTGGCAGATTTCCTCGTCGATTGGGCTGAAACTCAATACGAGCCTCCCTTTCCGGACTCAGATTTCTGGCAATTGCACTTTGATGACTCCAAGATGAAATCCGGACTAGGGGCTGGCATTGTTCTCACCTCTCCAAAGGGCGACAAGCTCAACTATGTGTTGCAAATTCATTTCATCGCATCCAACAACGTGGCTGAATATGAAGCACTAGTCCACGACGTTCGATTGGCCAAAGAGATTGGCATTCGACGGATTCAATGTTATGGTGATTCCGATCTGGTGGTACAACAAAGCACTCAAAGCTGGGATGCAAAGGATGCAAACATGGCGAGCTACGGATTCTTAGTGTACCATTTGTGCGGTTTCTTTGAGGTTTGTGAATTCCATCACGTTCCCCGAGCTGAAAATGATGCAGCAGATACATTGTCCAAGCTGGGATCAACCAGAAAGTCCATACCAGCAGGCATCTCCTTGGAACATATCAAGAAGCCATCTATCAAGTCTTCACCAGAATCAGAGTCCATCTTTATTCCGGCCAACCTGAAGATGGCAGAAGCGGCAAAATCAGCGAAGAAGTCGATTCCGGCGGAGCACTCGGCCACAACAGGGGCTTCCGATTGCACACCAGGGGCTGCTGTCGTCAGCTCGGGGACTGATGTGGTCATGAAATAAGCAATCGGCTCCAACTCCTCCGAGCCGCCAGCAGTTGAAGCCGAAGCATTGACACCAGCAGTCGCAGCTGTGCTGGTGGTAGTAACCGCTCCTTCCTGGGCAGAGCCTTTCCGTGATTTATTGGTCGATGGCACTCTCCCCCAAGACGAAATAGAAGCTCGGCAAATCCAGCGCCGATCTTGTGCGTACACAACCATCAACAATGAGCTAGTGCACTGATGTGCGAGAGATGATAATGGCTCTTCGCCCTTCATTGGTTACCCCAAGTGGAAGGTGAGATGTAGGATAGCAGAAAATTTCCCCTAACGTAGAGGATAGGGTTTGTCTCCCGTAGGACTCCAAGGTTGACAAATAGGTGAAAAAGTGAACAATGGCGTCGTTCACAACCAAGGTTGCTTACTTTACCTAGACCTACACACACAACAAGTAACTTTGCTCCCAATGAAGTTCAGAGAGGTTGTCAATCTCTCCGGCCTTGTTGTTTACAAAGGATCAAACGCAAGAGGAAAAAGATAATAGTGGTGATAACTGCAACTGGAAAGTAAAATCAATAAGTAAATTGAGGGTGTAAACAATGGTGGAAATATGGACCGGGGTCCCATGATGTTCACTAGTGATGTCTCTCTCCCAAAAGACGATAAAACTGCTATGCAAAGTAAACAAATCACAGCTGGGCAATTGACAGGATTACGGGCGCAAACCAATGTCAACTATGCTACAAAGAAAGAGGCTCAAAAGCATGGGCAGTACGCCAAAATAAGTAGACCAAAATCCATCTGCATCTACTACTAATCATCCACCTTGAGATATCTATCCAGAACATCTCGCTGGTATTAATTTGCGAGCCCCACCCAAAGTGTAAACCCAAAGCAAGAGACAACTGCATTAAAAGGACTTTGCGTAAAGTAAACAATCCTTGCAACCGCGGTTACAAGCACTATTGTTTTCCCCCTTGTGGAAACAACACATCCCCTAGACTCATGTTTCTGTCACTCAAGCTAGTCATCAGGGGGCATGAACCCACAATCAAGCATAACGCTCCCTCTTGGATTCACTACCTACTACTTGGCAAAAGCAATAAACAGCAACGAAGAACATGCAATAATTACTCAAGAAAAAAAATATAAAAGAGAAGAACCAAATATATTACTCAATCACAATCTGAACATAGTCTCATAATCCATTAGATCCCAGCAAACTCAGCATAGCAACAACAGAAATAATTACATATGTGCCTTGATCATGTAGGACAGCTCACAAGGTCTAATCCATAAAGAATAAAGAGGGGAGGAGAACATCACATAGCTACTGATCATGGACCCAGGTTCCAAGGTGGACTACTCATGGATCATCCGAGAAGCGTCCATGGTGGTGGATATGCTCCCGGAGGTCAATCCTTCCTCTGGCAGTGTGCCGGGAAGAGGTCTTCTGGGGCTCCCGATCTTCGAAGCGCGGCGGAGGCGAAACAGAGGCGAGATGACGAAAAAGGGTTCCGTCTTTGGAGGTTTCGGGGCGAAGGAAATATATACGCGAAGGGGGCATCCGGGGAGCCACCAGGGGGTGCAGGCGCCACCCTGGCGTGACCTAGGGTGAGGTCGCGCCCCCTGGCCGCCTAGGCACAGGGTACCCCCGGGCACTTCTTCGGGGCTCCGGAAGCTTCCGTTGCGCTGATTTTTTATTGGATTTTTCCAGATTTTTTCTGTCATTTTACGTAATGGAAAAACCTGAAATAAAATGACAGCAAAAAACAGAAACTGGCACTGGGGTGCACTGAGTTATTAGGTTAGTCCAAATATGATCAAAAGTGTATCTAAAACATAGCAATATCACACAAAACATGCATGGAGCAAGCAGAAATTATAGATACGTTTGGGACGTATCAACATCCCCAAGCTTCATTCCTGCTCGTCCTCAAGTAGGTAAATGATAACAAGCATAATTTCTGTGGTGATATGCTACTAACCATATAAGAACTTTTAAGTAAATCAATCAAGGTATGTAATTAAATTCAAGTCAAAACAGGCAAGAGTCTATATTGGCATTGAAACAAGCAACATAAGAACATAAAGGTGCAAGAGCTCTCTCTATCCTTGACTCGAATGTCTCCAGATGGTGTTTGCGTACAAGTAGTGGGAGATGGGAATACGAGAAAAAATATTTATTTGTTGAGAACTCAATCTACTAAATTTTCACACTTAGCCTTCTTTGGAATCTTATCTTGAATAGTTCAACTAACACGGATACAGCCCCCTTATGTTGGTCGGATACCCACGACACCTCCGGCATGAACCCTTCCCCCCGGACACCCTGTCCGGTAATCACCCGGAGCCGGTAGTTCATCCCCGGATGAATTCCCGCTCCGAGCAACATGCATTGCACTGCGTTAGAGCACCGTTAACATTACATACGTCATGCTATTCATATGTTTGTATATGATTGCTTTATATTCATTGTTTCTTCCCCCTTTTTTTCTTCGGTAGACCCCGCTTCTACCGCCGACTACACCGCTACCGGGTACGACTACTTCCGTCGACGACCTGGCCCCTACCGTCGAGCTTCCAGGCAAGCAGAGCCATTCTCTTCCCCAGATATCGCCTATCTTTCCGTACTTTCTTGCACTAGGCATGGTTACTGCTGCTGCTACCTTATACTCCTATTCAATTGCATAGCCTGATTTTGTCGCCCCTTGATGTACCTTTTCCTTTATCCTATGCTGCCTATTATTACTTAAGCATATTTCAGCAGTGAGCCCTGCGCATTGTTAGCTAGGATTAGATAGCGGGTCGTGATCACTCAGGGGAGTGAACACGGGTACAATATATACAACTGCACAGGTACGGTACAAAGCAGACACCGCCAAAGGCCCCTATCTGGGTTATGCCTAGTCACCTCAAGTGTGAGCTATCCGGGAGTAATCCTTGTACTCCACTCGAGGCTGACTTTGTCTTGCCGCCATAGGGTCCTGAACATCGGTTGTCCTTAAGGTAAGAAGTCGGGCGACCCAACGGTGCCCGCGAGAGGTATATTGTCGGGAACGACAGGGAGGGTACGACCAATGTTACTGGCGTGCTTGGCCCCTGCTCGTATCTCGCGAGAGTTACCAAACCACGCGAAAGTCGAGCTCTACCAAGAGCACACGCGAGACAAGGTAAGGAGACGGTTTACCTTGTTGGTAACCGCAGTGACTTGGTGGGACGACAGGGCAGGCACCGATGTACTGGTGGTCCTGACTGCTGTCGTTGACCGCGGGTCGATTAAGTCGAGGCAACGATAACGGTTGTCATGCAGGTTAATTAAAATGCTAAATGGTTCGGCGGATGACTTGAGAGGCCCGTTGGTCTGTACGCAGTACCTACACGTGGGATTACGGTGTGGGCCCTCCGCGTCGTAGTTCGTCCGAAAGCTCTTCAGACGTCAGCAGTACTGCGGCCTGATCGCCGGGAAGTGGTCTTGTCTTTTGCTGCAGCAGGTGTGTTTGGATTTTCTTTTGCTTCACCGGCCAGACTCGCACCGTGCAGGAGCGTGCAAGGGTGAGGGACCTAGACCCCTTGGCGCATAGGATATAGTCCGGCGGATGGCCTCTCTGTTGAGCCTAGGATGGGCTGCGTCGTGTCGGATAGCCTCGGTGGGGCGTTCCATAACAAGGTTCACGCCACCCTGGAGATCCGAGCGTGCAGGCTGAACAGTAGTGCACCCCTGCAGGGAGTTTAATCTATTCGAATAGCCGTGTCCACGGTAACAGGACGCTTTATGCTGAAGCTGGATCTTACCACTAGAAACTATTACTATTAAATTGTATGGTTTCGGGTCTTCTTCCTCGCAGGGAGTCGAGGAGGGGAACTCGGAGGCATTATTATTATTGTTAATCATTACAACTTATATTATACAATGTTGCAGCCACTTCTGCTTCATTTTTATTTTATTGCTTTATATGAACTGTTGGCTGTTTCTCTTCTCATGCTGCAAGACACGTCAGAAGATGCTAGTCTTCGATAGGCCTAGCTTCTTATCCTTATTCTGATTTCTATCTTGCAGTCCACTATATACAGCCTCTTCTTTCCGTTGATACAATGCATAATGCTTAGTAGCGGACGTAAGACTCGCGGGTATACTAGATACTCACCTGCTTTATTTCTTTTACTGTTTTGCCTGATCGGCCGCTGCAGTCGACGTTGGAGCCCAGGAGCAGGAGTACCCCGAAGGAGGATACTACTACGTCGAGACCCCCGCTGACCAGGACCAGGAGTAGTTTCGGAGGCTCCCAGGCAGGAGGCCTTGCCTTTTCGATCTGTATCTCTGATGTTATTTGTGCTAGCCTTCTTAAGGCAAAACTTGACTAACTATGTCTGTACTCAGATATTATGGCTTGTATAACTTATGTATTCGGGTCCGCGTGACCCCCTTTATTGTAACATATTGGTTTATCCTTTTGTGTTTAGTGTTGTGCTGTGATATTCTCACCGTGGCACCCTAATCTCAGCCGTGTACCCTGCGTGTATGATTACTGTACACGGATTGATTTTGGGGGCGTCACAAGTTGGTATCAGAGCCGACTTCCTGTAGGAAGCCACCCCACCACTACCTGGTCGAAGTTGAGTCCAGACTTTAAAAAACTATTTTGCTAACTTATTGTTTGGCTTACGGGCCCACATCGATGTCACTACGTGTGATATCTATGGTATTAGGATCCTTTTCTCCTTACCTATGCTCTGGGACTATGCTCTCTTATCCTTGCTGGTAAGTTTTAGAAACGCTGACATTAGGATCACGTTCTCTTGATTCCACCCGGCGTTTTTGGTGCTACCCCCATTGATTGAGTCGTGTCGCAGGAGTCGTACCCCAGATCCCGGACCGCGGATCCCATTCTCATCCTGGGCAGGCCGCGCGTTCTCTGGCATCAACTCATGTGGCCAACAGTTTTCTTGCGGCATGATTGACATAGTGGAATCTATGTCGCGTCGTGTAATCCTTACCGCGGTCTGCGCGCCGCCTAGTGTGTCCTTTTTCCTTAATTTCTACGACGTTACGCTGCCCGATTTTCGATTGATTCTATGTGTGGATGTGTATGTCTTATATGACTACTCCTATATATCCGCTCCTCCTCTTTGTTCTCGCTTTACCTCTTACTCGTTTCCGGCATCTCTTTAAAATGTTCATCGCTGAAATACCCCTGTTAAATTCTAGCAGGATGGCTGGTCGTGGTGGTCGTGGTCGTGGTCGTGGTGCCAACGATCCACCTCCGCCGCCGGACTACATGGCCGCGATGATGCAGCAGTTTCAGATGAACCAGGTGTTCATGCAGGGAGTCATAGATCAGCTCCAGAACCAGAATCAGAACCAGAACCAACACCAGAACCAACCGCCTGTGGTTACTCTGCGGGATTTCATGCGTCTCAATCCCCCTCTCTTCCACCAACCGGAACAGCCGCTGGATGCTGATGATTGGCTTCGTGACATCACTCGTCAGCTGGAGTTCGCTAATGTGAGCGCTGCTGATTATGTCAACTTCGCATCCTATTTCCTGCGTAGTCCCGCTGCTCAGTGGTGGGACACTTACAAGGGCTCGCTAGCTGAAGGGATTGTCGTCACCTGGAATGACTTCAAGACTGCCTTCCGTGCTCGTTATGTCCCCCAGGAGATTATGAACCGTATGAAGGCCGAGTTCCGCAACCTCGTTCAGGGCAACAAAACTGTCGAGGCATACCAGAGGGAATTCCTCCGCCTCTCCCGCTATGCTGCAAGTGACCTCCCCAATGATGCAAGTAGGCAAGAGAAGTTCCGTGATGGACTCAACGCAGATCTCCAGCTTGCACTGGCTTTGCACGTCTTCCCCGACTTCGCCACCATGGTGAACCAGACTATCACTCTTGAGACAGCTCAGCTTAAGTTCGGTGGTTCGCCGAAGCGCCCCCGTGATGCTGGCTCATCTTCGGGCACAGCACAGAAGCAACGCGTTTGGCTTCCACATAGTCTTATGCGTCCAACTGCCCCTGCACCAAGGCCGTCGTATGTTAAACCTCGTCTGCCTCCGCCCCCGCCGAGACAGCCGAAGACTGAGACTGCACCTCTCCGTCCACAAGATGGCCTGTGTTTCAAGTGCCGTCAGCCAGGCCATATTTCCAGAGACTGCCCTCAGCGACAAAATCAACTGGTAGTTCACCCTGCTGGCCGCGGAAATGGTCGTGGCAACAATGGGACCCTCAACTATAATACTGGGTCAAATCCTCATGCTCGTGGTCATGCTTACAACATTGATGTTGAAGCATCTCAGGAACAGCCCGCTACTGTGATGGGTACACTCCTCGTTAACTCAATACCTGCTACTGTTTTATTTGATACAGGAGCATCGCATTCATTTGTGTCTGGAGCATTTTCTTCTAAGCATGGCATTTACCACGAAAAGATGCATACCCCCTTAATAGTCCGGACTCCCGGTACCCAGTGTCGTGTCGACATGGTTGCACCTAACCTCACTGTCGAGATCGAAAGATTTGAGTTCATGGTTTCTCCACACATTCTGAAAACCTCCACCATCGACCTTATCCTTGTCATGGATTGGCTGAAAACCCACAATGCCGCACCTTACTGTGGCACCAAGGTCATCCAACTTTTTCATCCTTCTGGCGCGATTTTAAGTCACACTGCCATTGTGTCGATGAATGCCGAAGCTCGTATATATGCTCTGAATGCCTTGAATGTCGCACCTCTCGAAGGGATTGAGAAAGTCCCAATCGTTTGTGATTTTACCGACGTATTTCCAGAAGAACTGCCGGGGATACCCCCGATTAGGGAAGTTGAATTCGTCATCGACTTGAAGCCCGGCACCGTCCCTATTGCCAAGCGCCCATACAAGATGCCACCTCACCACCTCCTTGAATTGAAGAAGGAGATCGACACGGCCCTCGAGAAAGGCTTCATCCGTCCAAGTTCCTCTGCTTGGGGAGCACCTTCGCTCTTTGTCAAGAAGAGTGATGGCACGAACCGTTTGGTCCAAGATTACCGACCTATCAACCAAGCCACGATACAGAACAAGTACCCCCTCCCTCGGATCAATGATCTTTATGATCAACTTGCTGGATCCACGGTGTTTTCGAAACTCGACTTAAGGTTGGGTTACCATCAAATCCGGGTACGTGATGAGGACATCCCGAAGACCGCATTCATTACTCGCTATGGTTCATACGAGTACACTGTCATGTCATTTGGCTTGACCAATGCACCAGCCACCTTCTCCAGATTGATGAACTTTATATTCATGGAATACCTCGACAAGTTTGTCGTGGTTTATCTGGATGATATATTGATTTACTCCAAGACCGATGCAGAACATGCTGAACATCTTCGTCTTATACTGGAAAAGCTTCGAGAACACAAACTCTATGCTAAGTATTCTAAGTGTGAGTTCTGGCTTCCCGAAGTAACCTACCTTGGTCATGTGATTTCCAAGGATGGCGTTGCCGTCAACCCCGAACGTATCCAGGCTATCCTTGACTGGACTCCTCCCAGGACTGTAAAGCAAGTCAGAAGTTTCCTCGGCCTCGCTAGCTATTGTCGCCGTTTCGTCGAGAACTTCTCCAAGATTGCCAAGCCTCTGACTAATCTGCTTCACAAAGGCGTCAAGTTTGAGTGGACTGATAAATGTCAAGAAAGTTTTCAAGCTCTGAAGGACAAGCTCACTTCACCCCCAGTGCTTGCTCCGCCTGATACTCAGAAGGACTTCGTGATATATTGCGACGCGTCTCGTCAAGGATTAGGCTGTGTCCTAATGAAAGAGCGCAAAGTGATTGCTTATGGCTCTCGTCAGTTGCGTGCTCACGAAGAAAACTATCCAACTCATGATCTCGAATTGGCAGCGGTAATTTATGCATTGAAGCTGTGGCGACATTACCTCGTCGGTAATCGTTGCGAGATCTTCACCGACCACCAAAGCCTGAAGTACCTGTTTACGCAACCAGACCTGAATCTCCGCCAACAGAGATGGCTCGAGACAATAGCCGACTACGACATGGGAATTTCTTACACCCCTGGCAAAGCTAATGTGGTGGCCGATGCCTTAAGCCGCAAAGCCTATTGTAGTGAACTTGAAGTTCAAGTGCAACAGCCACGTCTGTATGCAGAACTCCGCAAGCTGAACATCGAAATTGTTCCGCAGGGATATGTGAACTCCCTGGTGGTCCAACCAGACCTCGACACCCGCATCAAGACGGTACAGCATTATGACTCTGACATCTGGAAGATTAAGCGTCGTGTCGCCAACGGAGAGCCCTCATTCTTCACTATTGATGCAAATGATGATAATGCGGTGTACTTCAAGGGTCGTTTAGTGGTTCCGGTAGCCAAGGACAACCTGAATTATGCCTCTGATGTCATGAAAGAAGCTCATGATACTCCTTTGTCGATTCACCCTGGTAGTACCAAGATGTACCAAGACATTCGTCAGCGGTACTGGTGGTCTAACATGAAACAAGACATTGCTCGTTATGTTGATGAGTGCGACGTTTGCCGTCGCGTGAAAGCAGAACATCAAAGACCTGCTGGAACTCTGCAACCACTCTCTATTCCTGAATGGAAATGGGACAAGATTGAAATGGACTTCGTCACCGGATTTCCCCGATCACAGAAAGGTCATGATGCCATCTTTGTCGTCATCGACCGATTCTCCAAGGTTGCTCATTTTCTGCCTGTCAAGGAGACGATCTCTGCTAGTCAGTTCGCAGACTTATATGTTTCCAGAATCGTGTCGCTCCACGGTATTCCGTTGGAGATCAGTTCCGACCGAGGCAGCATTTTCACCTCAAAGTTCTGGGATAGTTTCCAAGAAGCTATGGGCACTCATCTAAGCTTTAGTACTGCTTATCACCCCCAGTCGCAAGGACAAGTCGAACGAGTCAACCAAGTGCTTGAAGATATGCTTCGAGCTTGTGTCATTTCCTTCGGTAAGAAATGGGAGGAATCTCTTCCATTTGCTGAATTCTCGTACAACAATAGCTATCAGGCTAGTCTGAAGATGGCACCCTTTGAAGTTCTCTATGGACGTAAGTGTCGAACCCCTCTGAATTGGTCAGAAACTGGAGAACGAACTATCATTGGTCCGGACATTATTCAGCATGCCGAAGATCAAGTTCGCGTTATTCGTGAACACCTGAAAGCTACTCAGTCCCGCCAGAAGAGCAACTATGATCGCAAGCACAAGGAAATGGTCTATCAACCTGGCGAATACGCGTACCTCCATGTCACTCCCATGAGAGGCACTCACCGCTTCGGAATCAAAGGAAAGTTAGCTCCTCTCTACATTGGCCCGTTCCGTATTCTTTCCCGGAGTGGACCAGTGGCATACCGATTGGAATTGCCGGCAAACCTCTCTCAAGTCCACGACGTATTCCACATGTCGCAACTCCGACGCTGCTTCAAAGACCCTATTCGTGAAGTGGAACATGATATGATTGAATTGCAACAGGACTTGACTTATCAAGAGCACCCGAGTCGTATTCTCGATCAGTCTGAACGCAAAACCCGCAACAAGACAACCAAGTTCCTCAAAGTTCAGTGGTCGAATCATTCTGAAGATGAAGCCTCTTAGGAACGCGAAGATCGTCTTCGTGAGGAATACCCCGATCTTTTCCCCTCTACCGCTTAGATTCTCGGGACGAGAATTCTTGTAGTGGGGGAGATTTGTAACACTCTCACTGTCAGTGAACAGTAATCAGGGTTACTGTTCATCTCTACTGTTCAAAACTTTTGTTTAATCAACTTGGATCAGTTCAAATTCAATTTCCACTTTGTTATCCTGGAATGCAATGTGATCATGACCTTGGTCAACTTGGATCAAACCAATACCTGGTCAATTCAAATGACCTTTGCATTGAAATCAATTTAAACCCTAAAATGCCTTTTTGTGGAATAATAAAATATGGTGGCAATAAAATCTTTTCCAAAAATTATGAAACTACTTTTATAAAAACACAAATATTCAGTGGACCAAATACATATGGGTTTGAGTATTTATTAAGTGATAGAAAATTCTAAACAAATATAAACAGAGGCCAAAAAACCCAAACAAATCATTTAATATTTAAAGTAAATATTAAATGACTTTTAAAAGTGCCCAAATATTTTTTGGCACTAGCCCAGGGTATAACAATAATTATGGGTCACATGCAACATTTTATAGGAATGCCAAGGTGTATAAAATAAATACAAAAAGGAAATTACAGAAAAGAAAAATAAATAAAAACTATCCTACGCTATGGGCAAAGGCCCACCCCCCTCCTCTTCTTCCTCCCTCCCCACTGTTCCCCTGCCCCATGCCGCCATGGCAACAGTGCCATTGCTGCCGGACCGGCTCGGCGGGTCGCTACAGGAGGCGCCGGGGAGGATAAGGCCGCCCTCCCTCGCCCCAACCCTAGGTCACCCCTTTGCCCCCCCCCCCCGCCGTTTTCCCCATCGCGGCCCGCTCTCCCACTCTCTCGCTTGCCCGAGCTCCGCCGTGGGCGCCGCCGCGCACCGGTGTGGCCCCCGGCCGCCCCAGCCCGCGCCACCTTGTCCTAGGGACTCCTCGACGCCGCCTCCTTTACCGCGCGCGAGCAATTGCTCCGGGAAGGACTGGAGGCGCCGCTTCCCCCGCTTCCTCGCCGTCCGCGACCTCTGTCTTCCCCGCCGCGATTCCCTCAACTCCAGCCGCCCCCGGCCGCCCAGACCGCTCCCCTCCATCCGCTGTGAGCTCCACGTCCAGCGCCCCCCTTCTTCGCTCCTTCCCTCGCCAAATCGCCCGCCCGCGCCCAGTACTGCCCACGCTCGCCGCCGGCCGAGCTCGGGGGGCTCGTGCTCCTCGTACCCTGGCAGCACGCTCACCGCGCCCAGTGCCCCCCCTGACCACCCCGTGAGCGCCCTAAACCCGTCCACCTCCCCATGTCTCCCCCCCCCCTTGCCGAGGTGGCTGGCCGCCGAGCCCCTGTTGCTCATCGCCGGCAAGCCCAACGGGTTAACCAGGGGTTAATCCCCTGTTAAGTTAACCCCCCTCCCCACTGTGTACCTCTATGACAAGTGGGCCCCATGCCCATTAGTTTAATTAAAACTATAATTAAACCTGTGTCTATGACAACCAGGCCCCACCTGGCAGTTAAATAAATAAAATGTATTTAATTTAATACTAGCGTATGACATGTGGGCCCTCTGGAATATTAGATATAAATAAAACATTTTTATTAAATACTGTGTATGACATGTGGGACCCACTAGTCAGTAGGCCCCACATGTCAGTTGACTGGTCAAACCCCTGTTCTGGATAATGTTTTTTTATTTCATAAAAGAAATTCAGAAAATGTTATAAAATGACTTAAAATTGGAAATTCAATATCTTTTAAACCGTAAGTCAGATTCAAAAACTTTATACATGAAAATTGATCAGTAAAATATAACGAATACGAATATGCTATCCGTATGTCTAACCCACCCCCCTAACACACCGATCATCGACATTCCCCCCTCCGGGCTGTCTGTCGATAATTCCCGGTACCGATAAAAAGTACCCGGATGAATTTATTTCGAACACGAAAGTTGTTCGGAATAGTTCAACTAACACGGATACACCCCCCCCTTATGTTGGTCGGATACCCACGACACCTCCGGCATGAACCCTTCCCCCCGGACACCCTGTGCGGTAATCACCCGGAGCCGGTAGTTCATCCCTGGATGAATTCCCGCTCCGAGCAACGTGCATTGCACTGCGTTAGAGCACCGTTAACATTACATACGTCATGCTATTCATATGTTTGTATATGATTGATTTATATTCATTGTTTCTTCCCCCTTTTGTTCTTCGGTAGACCCTGCTGCTACCGCCGACTACACCGCTGCCGGGTACGACTACTTCGTCGACGACCCGGCCCCTACCGTCGAGCTTCCAGGCAAGCAGAGCCATTCTCTTCCCCAGATATCGCCTATCTTTTCGTACTTTCTTGCACTAGGCATGGTTACTGCTGTTGCTACGTTATACTCCTATTCAATTGCATAGCCTGATTTTGTCGCCCCTTGATGTACCTTTTCCTTTATCCTATGCTGCCTATTATTACTTAAGCATATTTCAGCAGTGAGCCCTGCGCATTGTTAGCTAGGATTAGATAGCGGGTTGTGATCACTCAGGGGAGTGAACACGGGTACAATATATACAACTGCACAGGTACGGTACAAAGAAGACACCGCCAAAGGCCCCTATCTGGGTTATGCCTAGTCACCTCAAGTGTGAGCTATCTGGGAGTAATCCTTGTACTCCACTCGAGGCTGACTTTGTCTTGCCGCCATAGGGTCCTGAACATCGGTTGTCCTTAAGGTAAGAAGTCGGGCGACCCAACGGTGCCCGCGAGAGGTATATTGTCGGGAACGACAGGGAGGGTACGACCGACGTTACTGGCGTGCTTGGCCCCTACTCGTATCTCGCGAGAGTTACCAAACCACGCGAAAGTCGAGCTCTACCAAGAGCACACGCGAGACAAGGTAAGGAGACGGTTCACCTTGTTGGTAACCACAGTGACTTGGTGGGACGACAGGGCAGGCACCGATGTACTGGTGGTCCTGACTGCTGTCGTTGACCGCGGGTCGGTTAAGTCGAGGCAACGATAACGGTTGTCACGCAGGTTAATTAAAATGCTAAATGGTTCGGCGGATGACTTGAGAGGCCCGTTGGTCTGTACGCAGTACCTACACGTGGGATTACGGTGTGGGCCCTCCGCGTCGTAGTTCGTCCGAAAGCTCTTCAGACGTCAGCAGTACTGCGGCCTGATCGCCGGGAAGTGGTCTTGTCTTTTGCTGCAGCAGGTGTGTTTGGATTTGCTTTTGCTTCACCGACCAGACTCGCACCGTGCAGGAGCGTGCAAGGGTGAGGGACCTAGACCCCTTGGCGCATAGGATATAGTCCGGCGGATGGCCTCTCTGTTGAGCCTAGGATGGGCTGCGTCGTGTCGGATAGCCTCGGTGGGGCGTTCCCTAACAAGGTTCACGCCACCCTGGAGATCCGAGCGTGCAGGCTGAACAGTAGTGCACCCCTGCAAGGAGTTTAATCTATTCGAATAGCCGTGTCCACGGTAACAGGACGCTTTATGCTGAAGCTGGATCTTACCACTAGAAACTATTACTATTAAATTGTATGGTTCCGGGTCTTCTTCCTCGCAGGGAGTCGAGGAGGGGAACTCGGAGGCATTATTATTATTGTTAATCATTACAACTTATATTATACAATGTTGCAGCCACTTCTGCTTCATTGTTATTTTATTGCTTTATATGAACTGTTGGTTGTTTCTCTTCTCATGCTGCAAGACACGTCAGAAGATGCTAGTCTTCGATAGGCCTAGCTTCTTATCCTTATTCTGATTTCTATCTTGCAGTCCACTATATACAGCCTCTTCTTTCCGTTGATACAATGCATAATGCTTAGTAGCGGACGTAAGACTCGCGGGTATACTAGATACTCACCTGCTTTATTTCTTTTACTGTTTTGCCTGATCGGCCGCTGCAGTCGACGTTGGAGCCCAGGAGCAGGAGTACCCCGGAGGAGGATACTACTACGTCGAGACCCCCGCTGACCAGGACCAGGAGTAGTTTCGGAGGCTCCCAGGCAGGAGGCCTTGCCTTTTCGATCTGTATCTCTGATGTTATTTGTGCTAGCCTTCTTAAGGCAAAACTTGACTAACTATGTCTGTACTCAGATATTATGGCTTGTATAACTTATGTATTCGGGTCCGCGTGACCCCCTTTATTGTAACATATTGGTTTATCCTTTTGTGTTTAGTGTTGTGTTGTGATATTCTCACCGTGGCACCCTAATCTTAGCCGTGTACCCTGCGTGTATGATTACTGTACACGAATTGATTTTGGGGGCGTCAGAACTAGCCAGGTACAAGTCAAATTGATCCACTCCCGTTTGATATTTTGAGGACTCATGCAATGGATGAGCGTAAGCATGAGAGTTGACACTTAGGATGGAAAAGAGAGAGATATGGTGGAGGAGGAAGACAAGAAGGGTGTGAAAGGCTCACATAAATAAGGACAATCATAGGCGGGAAGGCCAAATGATAGATATGATGTGAGGAATAGGGATTTCCATGCAACGGATGCACATATGAGCTAAGAAAAGCTCTTCAATGGAACTAGTGGGGGTGCATCCAACTTTCTCTCTCAAGAAGACCTAGAGCTCATTTGAGGAGGCTCATCATTGGAATATACAAGTCAAGTTCTAAAGTATGAAGGTCCCCACATAGCTATATGCATATATGATCATCTCTATGGAGTACAAGATATAAAGGGAGTACGAGTGTAGATCTTTCAAAAGGAATAGTACTGTTACCCCTTCTCTCTTTTTATTTTATTTTTCTCCCTTTTCTATTTTTTGTATTTTTTGGTGGCCTCCATGGCTCTTTCTATTTAAATCTCATTTGTCCTCTTTGGGATCTTTTAATTTTTGTCCTCTTTGGGATCTTTTACTCACTTAGGGGCAACACTCTATTTTACAAGGAGTATAGGAGATCTTTCACACGTTACAAAAGTACTCAGCATAAAGAAGAAGATATCATGATGTATGCAAATGTATGCCTCTGCCAGTGTAGCAGGAACATGTATGACATGAAGATCAAGTCATGAGAAGGTGGATGTTGCATGGCAATATATCTTAGAAAGGCTATGTAAACGCCTTGATAGGTAGGTATTGTGTCTGTTTGGAGGAAAGATATAAGGAGGTTTATGATGATAGAGCGTATCATGCCAAGGGTTTGGATGCACCGGCGAGGTGGAAGCCAACTCTCGAAGTGAGAAGAGGGCAATGCACAGTACCGAAGAGGCTAGCAAATATGAGGAGGTGGAAGTGTCAACTTTCAATACTTACATTAGTCTGAAGAACTCATGCACTTATTATCGGTAACTCTCAATCTAATCAGGAGGTTCACAAAGAGATAAGTACCCCGAGGAGGAGTGTATGGGGGTTTGGTATTTCTAATTCTATCTATACTCACGTTGTATCAATCGAACCATCATCAAGATCATCAAAAAGCTCTTCAATTGTACAACTAGTTTTAATAGGACTTTCAAATAAAGGCCTAATGAAGATACTTATAGGGATAAAACCAAAAGGTGGAAAATCAATTGGAGTTTCATTTATAAATTTATCTAAGAGAGGTATTTCTTCCAAAGTTTTCACAATTTCAACTCCCTTGGCAATGAGTGGATTATTTTTAGGTCGGGGAACCTTAGGGACATAAGTGAACTTAGGTTCCTTCCTTCCCGGAGTTTCTATTTTTTTTGTTTTATTGAGGAGAAAGTAGTTCCTAAAGTGTCAATGATTTCCTCAATCTTATCTATCCTAGAAGGGTCCAAATCATGGGATTTGATGGTCTCCAAAGTTTTGATAATTTTATGCATGGAGCTATCAAGTCTATTCAAATTGCCTTGAATCTTATGATCCAACTCATTTATCTTAATTATGCTTGGTATTTCTAATTCTATCTTTTCAAGTTTTTTCATAATGTGAACTAGAGTGATATCCTCTTGAATGCTAGCAACGGGGAGATTTCCAACAAGATTTTCAATAACATTAAGAGATTACTATATTGTGGATTCTAGGAAATTCCCATTGATAGCAGTATCTAGAACGAACCTATTCCAAGGTGTAATTCCAACATAAAAGTTTCTAAGCAGGATAGTAGTGGATTGCTTCTTGGTGGCTCTTTTCCGAGAATCATTAATTCTATACCAAGCATCTTTTAAACTTTCACCACCTTTTTTTTAAAGGTTAGCACTTCTGACTCAACAAAGGCAAAAGGACCAGACATAATGACAACTACTAGCAAGGTAAATTTTTTGTGGTTTTTGATAAAGGACACTAAAGCTAGAACTGAAAGGTATTCTAACAAGACTAAAAAGCAAAGGTAAAAGATAGTGTGCAACTCCCCTATCTTGAAGATTGGAGTCCCCGGCAACGGCGCCAGAAATTTGCTTGATGTGCGTGAGATGATAATGGCTCCTCGCCCTTCGTTGGTTACCCCAAGAGGAAGGTGACATGTAGGATAGCAGCAAATTTCCCCTAACGTAGAGGATATGGTTTGTCTCCCGTAGGACTCCAAGGTCGACAAGTAGGTGATAAAGTGAACAATGGCGCCGTTCACAATCGAGGTTGCTTACTTTACCTGGACCTGCACACACAACAAGTAACTTTTCTCCCAACGAAGTTCAGAGAGGTTGTCAATCTCTCCGGCCTTGTTGTTTACAAAAGATCAAACGCAAGAGGATAAAAGATAATAGTGGTGATAACTGCAACTGGAAAGTAAAAGCAATAAGTAAATTGAGGTTGTAAACAGTGGTGGAATATTGGACCGGGGTCCCATGATGTTCACTAGTGATGTCTCTCTCCCAAAAGACGATAAAACTGCTATGCGAGCTACACAAATCACAGCTGGGCAATTGACATGATTACGGACGCAAACCAATGCTAACTATGCTACAAAGAAAGTAAGAGGCGCAAAAGCATGAGCAGTACGCCAAAATAAGTAGGCCGAAATCCATCTGCATCTACTACTAATCATCAACCTTGAGATATCTATCCATAACATCTCGCTGGTATTAAGTTGCGAGCCCCACCCAAATCGTAAAACCTAAAGCAACAAACAACTGCATTAAAAGAACTTTGCATAAAGTAAACAATCCTTGCAACCGCGTTTACAAGCACCGTTGTTTTCCCCCTTGTGGAATATGTGCCTTGATCATGTAGGACAGCTCACAAGGTCTAATCCATGAAGAATAAAGAGGGGAGGAGAACATCACATAGCTACTGATCATGGACCCAGGTTCCAAGGTGGACTACTCATGGATCATCCGGGAAGCGTCCATGGTGGTGGAGATGCTCCCGGAGGTCAATCCTTCCTCTGGCAGTGTGCCGGGAAGAGGTCTTCTGGGGCTCCCGATCTTGGAAGCGTGGCGGAGGCGAAACAGAGGCGAGATGACGAATAAGGGTTCTGTCTTTGGAGGTTTCGGGGCGAAGGAAATATATAGGCGAAGGGGGCATCTGGGGAGCCACCAGGGGGAGCAGGCGCCGCCCTGGCGTGACCTAGGGTGAGGTCGCGCCCCCTGGCCGCCTAGGCACAGGGTACCCCCCGGCTCTTCTTCGGGGCTCCGGAAGCTTCCGTTGCGCTGATTTTTTATTGGATTTTTCCGGATTTTTTCTGGCATTTTACGTAATGGAAAAACCTGAAATAAAATGACAGCAAAAAACAGAAACTGGCACTAGGGTGCACTGAGTTATTAGGTTAGTCCAAATATGATCAAAAGTGTATCTAAAACATAGCAATATCACACAAAACATGCATGGAGCAAGCAGAAATTATAGATACGTTTGGGACGTATCAACATCCCCAAGCTTCATTCCTGCTCGTCCTCAAGTAGGTAAATGATAACAAGCATAATTTCTGTGGTGATATGCTACTAACCATATAAGAACTTTTAAGTAAATCAATCAAGGTATGTAATTAAATTCAAGTCAAAACAGGCAAGAGTCTATATTGGCATTGAAACAAGCAACATAAGAACATAAAGGTGCAAGAGCTCTCTCTATCCGTGACTCGAATGTCTCCAGATGGTCTTTGCGTACAAGTAGTGGGAGATGGGAATACGAGAAAAAAAAATTATTTGTTGAGAACTCAATCTACTAAATTTTCACACTTAGCCTTCTTTGGAATCTTATCTTGACTCGTCCCAGACCACTAGCCAGGTACAAGTCAAATTGATCCACTCCCGTTTGATATTTTGAGCACTCATGCAATGGATGAGCGTAAGCATGAGAGTTGACACTTAGGATGGAAAAGAGAGAGATATGGTGGAGGAGGAAGACAAGAAGGGTGTGAAAGGCTCACATAAATAAGGACAATCATAGGCGGGAAGGCCAAATGATAGATATGATGTGAGGAATAGGGATTGCCATGCAACGGATGCACATATGAGCTAAGAAAAGCTCTTCAATGGAACTAGTGGGGGTGCATCCAACTTTCTCTCTCAAGAAGACCTAGAGCTCATTTGAGGAGGCTCATTATTGGAATATACAAGTCAAGTTGTAAAGTATGAAGGTCCCCACATAGCTATATGCATATATGATGATCTCTATGGAGTACAAGATATAAAGGGAGTACGAGTGTAGATATTTCAAAAGGAATAGTAGTGTTACCCCTTCTCTCTTTTTATTTTCTTTTTCTCCCTTTTCTATTTTTTGTATTTTTTGGTGGCCTCCATGGCTCTTTCTATTTAAATCTCATTTGTCCTCTTTGGGATCTTTTAATTTTTGTCCTCTTTGGGATCTTTTACTCACTTAGGGGCAACACTCTATTTTTCAAGGAGTATAGGAGATCTTTCACACTTTACAAAAGTACTCAGCATAAAGAAGAAGATATCATGATGTATGCAAATGTATGCCTCTGCCAGTGTAGCAGGAACATGTATGACATGAAGATCAAGTCATGAGAAGGTGGATGTTGCATGGCAATATATCTCAGAAAGGCTATGTAAACGCCTTGATAGGTAGGTATGGTGTCTGTTTGGAGGAAATATATAAGGAGGTTTATGATGATAGAGCGTATCATGCCAAGGGTTTGGATGCACCGGCGAGGTGGACGCAAACTCTCGAAGTGAGAAGAGGGCAATGCACAGTACCGAAGAGGCTAGCAAATATGAGGAGGTGGAAGTGTCAACTTTCAATACTTACATTAGTCTGAAGAACTCATGCACTTATTATCGGTAACTCTCAATCTAATCAGGAGGTTCACAAAGAGATAAGTTCCCCGAGGAGGAGTGTATGGGGGTTTGGTATTTCTAATTCTATCGATACTCACGTTGTATCAATCGAACCATCATCAAGATCATCAAAAAGCTCTTCAATTGTACAACTAGTTTTAATAGTAAACAATCCTTGCAACCGCGTTTACAAGCACCGTTGTTTTCCCCCTTGTGGCAACAACACATCCCCTAGACTCATGTTTCTGTCACTCAAGCTAGTCATCAGGGGGCATGAACCCACAATCAAGCATAACTCTCCCTCTTGGAGTCACTACCTACTACTTGGCCAAAGCAATAAACAACAACGGAGAACATGCAAGAATTACTCAAGAACAAAAATATAAAAGAGAAGAACCAAATATATTACTCAATCACAATCTGAACATAGTCTCATAATCCATCAGATCCCAGCAAACTCAGCATAGCAACAACAGAAATAATTACATATGTGCCATGATCATGTAGGGCAGCTCACAAGGTCTAATCCATGAAGAACAAAGAGGGGAGGAGAACATCACATAGCTACTGATCATGGACCCATGGGTCCAAGGTGGACTACTCACGGATCATCCGGGAAGCGTCCATGGTGGTGGAGATGCTCCCGGAGGTCAATCCTCCCTCTGGCAGGGTACCAGGAAGAGGTATTCTGGTGCTCCCGATCTTGGAAGCGCGGCGGCGGCGGAACAGAGGCGAGATCGCGAAAAAGGGTTCTGTCTTTGGAGGTTTCGGGGCGAAGGAAATATATAGGCGAAGGGGCAGTCGGGGGGCACCAGGGGGTGCAGGTGCCCCCCTGGCACGACCTAGGGTGGGGCCGCGCCCCTGGCCGCCTAGGCACAGGGTGGCCCCCCGGGCACTCCTTCGGGGCTCCGGAAGCTTCCGTTGCGCTGGTTTTTTCATTGGATTTTTCCGAATTTTTTCTGGAAATTTACGTAATGGAAAAACCTGAAATAAAAAGACCACAAAAAATAGAAACTAGCATTGGGGTGCACTGAGTTAGGGCCAGTTCTTTTGAGCTCTCCTGTGGAAATAAGCTGCTGTGAAAATAAGCTTCAGATAAGCTCCTATGAAAATAAGCTCCACATAATAAGCCAACCAGTTCTTTTCAATGCTTATTTTTTTAGCTTATCTGAGGTATAGTCAGTGAAAAGTCTGTAATACCCTTGAACTACATTGTGGTTTTGATAAAAGATATCATGGTGTTCTTTGTCATTTTGCTGGCCATATGGACATAATTTTAAATTTCAAACACCACAACATGTATAATCAAACATAAAGAAGATCATTAGACAGTCGAATCTGAATCTGATTTTTATTTTTCAAATGCCTGAATTTTTTGCATCAAGTATCAACATCTATACATTAGCAAACCTGAATATCATACAACATGTTAATCCTTCATATCAATTTTTTTTGCATCAAGTATCAGCATCTACACATCGCAATTTTTTTTGAATCTACACATCTCAAGGCCTAGGACTGGTAGGAGGGGAGGGGGAATGGGGGTAGGTCGGAGTGGGGCGCAGGCCGGAGTAGGGAGATGTCCGCCGGAGGAGGGCACTGGCCGGAGTGGGGCGGCGTTCCTCTTGGAGAACGGGGTCGGTAGGGGTCGCGAAGAGAAGCGGCAGGAACGGAGGAGAAGCGGAGGGGGAGCAGAGGAGAAGCGGCGGGAGGAGGAAGAGGAGAAGCGGGGGTAGGAGGCAGAAGAGATTGGAAACCGGCGGCGGCGGCAGCTAGAGGACCGCGTCGAGGAGAAGAGGATCCGAGGACCACCGGCGGCGGAGGAACCCTAGCTCTCTGGTGCGGGGGAGTTATGGGGTCGAGTGCGAGAGGAGAGGAAACAACGTGAGCGAGCCAGGAGTTTTTTTTTCTCGTATGAGTCTGGGAGGGATGCGGTGGCATATTGGGTGTAATAAGCGTGAACGACATGGGCAATGGGGTATACCTCTTCGATTTTAAGTCAGCTTCTGCGGGAAGCACCCCTCACCCAGCTTATTTTCATTGTGAAGAAGAGGGTGGTGGAAATAAGTTAAGCCCGATACCTTAAAACGAGTTCTTTTCAACTTCTGGCTTATTTTCACAATAAGCTCCTAGAAGCTGGAAAAGAACTGGCCCTTAATCGGTTAGTACAAATATGATCAAAAGTGTATGAAAGTGTATCTAAAACATAGCAATATCACACAAAACATGCATGGAGCAAGCAGAAATTATAGATACGTTTGGGACGTATCATGCACCACAGTGTTACTGGAGTTCTCCAGCATTGCGTTAAAGAGGACAAGGGGCTGGAGCTGCTGTGGGATATTCACCAAGGCGAGTGTGGTCATCGCGCATCCGCTACAACAATAGTGGCCAAGGCTTTTCGCCATGGTTTCTACTGGCCGACTGTGCGAGCAGTGGCAAAAGACTTAGTAAAGCATTGCAACGGTTGCCAGCATTTCAAGGCCAAGATCCACCAACCAGCATCAGCACTCAAAACCATGCCAATCACATGGCACTTTGCATTTTGGGGACTGGACATGGTCGGACCATTCAAGACTTCCAGAGGTGGCATGACACATCTTCCGGTTGCAGTGGACAAGTTCACCAAGTGAATCGAGGCAAGTCCGATCAAAACATTAGATGGTCCGACGGCGGTCAAGTTCATAGCAGATATTGCAAGCAGATATGGGATGCCGCACAACATCATTACTAACAATCGCACAAACTTTGCAAAAGGGGCATTAGCTCGGTATGCATCCCAGTAGGGCATTCGGCTGGATGTGGCATCCGTGACTCACCCACAGTCAAATGGTCAAGCAGACCGAGCAAACGACCTCATTTTGTCAGGAATCAAGCCTCGACTGGTCGAACCACTTGAGCGAGCACCCGGAGCATGGATTGACGAGCTGCCAACCATGCTTTGGAGTTTGCGCAACACACCAAACCGTTCAACCGATTCAGTCCCTTCTTCCTCGTATATGACGCAGAGGCAATTATCCCATCCGATATTGAGTTCGACTCACCTCGCCACGCCATGTACACGGAGGCAGAAGCCAAGGAAGCTCGAGAGAATGGCGTCGATCTGAAAGAAGAAGCATGCCTCCTGGCCATCTCCAGGTCGGAAATATACCAACAGAAGTTGCGCCACTACCACAACAAGAAGATTCGCCCCCTAGCGAGCTGCGAGAACCAATGGCGGCGACGATGAGAAGCGGGGGAGGAGGAACAACGGCGGCGTCGATCTCAAGATTCTGTCGTAGCGGCGGCGGAAGCTAGGGAAGCAAGAGGAGCACGAGGAGGAAGAAGCAGTGGAGGGCAGGGGAGAGCCCAATCCCTACCCCTCGCCTATTTATTGGGCTGGAGGATGGTGGTCGGATTGTTCTCTGCATCCTTGTGACCTTATGTGGCCGCGTGTATCTCCAAGCCACGGAAGCCCACGATGCAAAGGATCTGGCGGGAGATACGAGGCGTGCTCACGTGGCTCGAGGCTGCAGTTTTGTCTAATCAAACATGCCCCTTCACTTCATAACCACACCACGCGGCGAATCTGTAATGATGTGGGTCGGTCAACATTCCACTCAAGGCAACCGTTGGAGTAGATAGGCCGAGCAGAAAAGCATTCAGCAGATTTGACGAGAGCAACCGGTCGATTGAGGAGCAATCAGCCGGATGAGAGTCAGTTGAGCTAAAACTAGTGCAATCGGCAGATCGAGGAGAGGTCGGTTGATTGAAAGCATCTCAGATGAAAAGCAAACGAATGAGAAGAAACCATAAGATTCAAGACAAGTGTGGGAGGAACCTGTGCAGGCCCCGCTGTCGTTGTTCTCTGTGGGACCTCCGCAACTTCAGGGGCTACTGTCGTGGGAATGACCCCCGGGTAGGGTCAACCAGGCTTCAAGGGTGGAGTGAAGCGTGCTTCTGTCCCAAACAATGTATGTGAGGGTCCAATTTGTTATGAACAACAACAAAACTAAAAAAAACTAAAAAAGTAAAGATCGAGACGCTCCAAGCATAGCACATAACATATGAAGTGATAAAAATATAGCATGGAGAAGGATGAACTGATGATTGTTGAGGGATAAGGGGATGCACGGGGGCATCCCCAAGCTTATACTCTTGAGTCTCATTGGATATTTCTTGGGGTGCATGGGGGCATCCCCAAGCTTGAGCTTTTGACACTCCCGGATCTTCTTTCATCATCTTCCTTCACACACTTGAAAACTTCCTTGATACGAAACTCATCATAAGCTGATTAGAGTGGTTAGTACCCATAAATAAATAATCCCCCCTACTGGAAATAAATATTTTCATGAAGAGCTACTATTTCTCAAGATTTCCATAAAGCTTTTGCAAAGAAAAGGCAAGCTTAAGATTTGCAAAACGGTGAAAACGCAAAACATGGCAGAATCTGTAAAAAAACAGACCAGCAGGTAGTAAATAATTTTTTAGGGGCACTTATGCAACTCAAATTAAAAAACTCGGAAAAGACCGCCGAAATTTAATTGTATAGATCACACTGTCAAAAAAATCAGATCAAAAAGATGATCTGGTGATTTTAGGCGAATTTTTCCGTCAAGCAGACATAATCTGTATTCTGGATAGCATGCCATAACTTTTGATCTTTCTTGCAATCGGGGGATAAAACTTGTCACAAAGCTTGAAAAAAAGATACAATGATGTTGCTACAGTAGTAACAAGCATCAAGAGTTCAAGACCACTAAAACTGAAAGTAAATACATTTTGGGTTGCCTCCCAGTAAGCACTTTCTTTTATGCCTTTTAGCTAGCCATGATGCAAAAAGATCAAGTTGTATCGATTGAACCATCATCAAGATCATCAAAAAGCTCTTCAATAGTACAATTAGTCTTAAGAGGGCTTTCAAATAAGGGCCTAGTAACAACACTTCTAGGACTAAAAGAAAAGGTAGTAAGACCAATTGGAATTTCATTTCTAATTCTATTCAAGAGAGGTATCTATTCCAAGGTCTTCACAGTTTCAACACCCCTAGCAATAGGTAGAATAGTTTTTGGTCGAGGAATCTTGGGTACGTAAACGAACTTAGGTTCCTTCTTAGCGGGGGGTCTTGATACGTCCAAAACGTATCAATAATTTCTGCTTGCTCCATGCATGTTTTGTGTGATATTGCTATGATCTAGATACACTTTCATACACTTTTGATCATATTTGGACTAACTTATTAACTCAGTGCACCCCAGTGCCAGTTCCTATTTTCTGCTATTTTTCTATTTTAGTTTTCCCCCATATAAAAAGTGCCAGAAAAATTCCGGGAAAAATACAGGAAAAATCAGCGTACAGGAAGCTTCGCGAAGAGCCCGAGTGGGGCCAGAGGGGAGCCAGGGGGGCCCAGGCGGCCACCCGGCGCGGCTCCACCCCTGGTCGCGCCAGGGGGGCGCCTGGGGCCCTTGGTCCACCTCTGGCTGCCCCCCTTCGCCTATTTATTCTCCGTCACGGGGAAACTCCGAAGACAGAACCCTATTTCGCAAACTCGCCTCTGTTCTGCCACTGCCGCGCTTTCGAGATCGGGAGCACCAGAAGACCTCTTCCCGGCACCCTGCCGGAGGGAGGGCCGACCTCCGGGAGTCTCCTCTCCACCATGGATGCTCCCCGGATGTCTCGTGAGTAGTTTTCCTTGGACCATGGGTCCGTGATCATTAGCTATGTGATGTTCTCATCCCCTCTTTGTTCTTCATGGTTTAGACCTCGTGAGCTGCCCTACATGATCGAGGCACTTGTATAATCTTTCTGCTATTCCTATGCTGAGTTTGATGGGATCTGATGGATTATGAGATTATGTTCAGATTATGATAGAGTAATATATTTGGTTTTTATCTCTTATATTTTTGTTCCTAAGTAATTCTTGCATGTTCTCCGTTGTTGTTTATTGCTTTGGCCAAGTAGTAGGTAGTGACTCCAAGAGGGAACGTTATGCTCGATTGTGGGTTCATGCCCCCCGATGACACGCTTGAGTGACAGAAACATGAGTCTAGGGGATGTGTTGTTGCCACAAGGGGGAAAACAACGGTGCTTGTAACCGCGGTTGCAAGGATTGTTTACTTTACGCAAAGTGCTTTTTAATGCAGTTGTCTGTTGCTTTGGGTTTACACTTTGGGTGGGGCTTGCAACTTAATACCAGCGAGATATTCTGGATAGATATCTCAAGGTGGATGATTTGTAGTAGATGCAGTTGGATTATGGTCTACTTATTTTGGCGTACTGCCCGTGCTTTTGAGCCTCTTCCTTTCTTTTGTAGCATAGTTAGCATTGCGGTGCGTTCATAATCCTGTCAATTGCCCTTCTGTAATTTGTTTACCTCGCATAGCAGTTTTATCATCTTTTGGGAGAGAGACATCACTAGTGAACATCACGTATCCCGGTCCATATCCTTATTACTGTTTCCACGCTATCTTTACTTTCCTGCTTTTTACTTTCAGTTGCTATCATTATCCTTTGTGTTTTACCCTTTGTGAACAACAAGACCGGAGAGATTGACAACCTCTCTGAACTTCGTTGGGAACAAAGTTATCTGTGTCTGTGTGCAGGTCCACGTCAGTTGCGCCGCTGACACCTACTTATCATCTCTGGAGTCCTACTGGAGACAAACCTTGGTATCTTCACTGAGGGAAACTTGCTGCTGCGCTACATCTCAAACTTCCACTTGGGGTAATCAACGAAGGGCGAGAAGCCATCAAGCGAATTTCTGGCGCCGTTGCCGGGGACTCCGAGTGCTAAGATAGGGGAGTTGCACACTACCCTTTTACCTTTGCTTTTTAGTCTTGTTAGTTTACCTTTCAGTTTTTACTTTTGTGTCCTTAATCAAAAATACCAAAAATACCTACTAATGTTATCTTCACCATGGGTGTGGAACCACCCAAATATGGTAGGATGGACATGTTTCACTTGGCTCGTCTTCAATCAATTTGTGCTTGCGCTAAAAACCCAACCGACTTGGTTGAGGGATAATCATTGGATGATCATGCTCATTATACGCGGCACCGCCTATCTCAGAAAGGGAAACACTTATGGGATCAAATACATGTTTCTTATTGCCATGCTAAACTTTTGTGCCACATTTATGATTTTACTTGTTGTTCTAATATAGATCATAAACACCTTCCTTTCCAATGTGAGTTTAATGAAAATGAGATATTATCTTCTTATGCTAAAGGTGTTTATGATTACTTTGATGTTGAAAAGATTGAAGATTTTGTTTCTTTTAAAGGTGCCTATGAGATTGCTTCTCTAATTGAAAAGTATCACGATACTATTTTCGAGTCTGAAAACTTTGTTGTTCTTGCTTATTGCTTTGAGAATTATACTTCCAATTCTTATATTGAGGATTTTAAAAATAGAATGCTTGCTGCCCAAGAAGAGGCTAATGATTGCTATGAAGAGGAATCTTATGATTCCGAGGACTCACTTGATACTTCCCTTTCTGATGATTTTGATACTTGCTTTGTTGATGGCCATGATGCCACTATGGATGATGCCTACAAAGATGAACTTGCTATAGTTCCTTATGTTAAGCATGAGATTATTGTTGTTAGACCCACACTTGATTGCCCTATTATCCTTTTGAAATCTCCAACTATTCCGGAGAATTTTGCTCTTATCAAGGCTCAATGTGATGGGTTGCATCTATCTTATCATCCTAAAAACCGTGTTGAAAACAATACACGTGTGCTTGTAGGTCATGAACAACATGATTCATGTGATAGTTATATTCTTGATGTTGTTCATGATGCTACTGAAAATTACTTTGAGAGAGGAAAGTTTGGTTGTAGAAACTTCCATGTTACAAAAACACCTCTCTTCATGTTGAAAATTTTGAAGTTGTTCTTGTTCTACCCTCCTATGCATGTCACTTTGTGCTTATTTGATTTATTTTCTTACAAGATGCCTATGCATAGGAAGTGGGTTAGGCTTAAATGTGTTTCACATTTGCTTCTTGATGCTCTCTTTTGCTTCAATTCTTATTCTCTTGTGAGCATCTTTCATAATCTTTAAGCCTAGCTAATGGCTCTAAAGAAGCGCTTTCGGGAGGCAGCCCGCAACGAATTTAGGTTTTTCTTTTTGCTTTTGTTGTGTCTTGATGTTTGTTACTACTGTAGCAACATCATCGTATCTTTATTTTTCAGCTTTGTGCCAAGTTATAGCCTCTTATGATAAGGGAAGCAAAAATTGTGACATGTTGTCCAGAAAACAGATTTTGTCCCTTGACAGAAAAATTCGAATCAAATCACCAGATCATATTTTTGATCTGAATTATTTTCACAGCGTGCTCTATACAATTGTAAAACTTCCGTATGTTCTGATTTTTTTTATTTGAGTTGCAGAAGTACCCCTAAAAAATTCTTTACTACCTGTTGTTCTGTTTTTCACAAATTCTGCCACGTTTTGTCTCTCCTAACTTTTGCAAACCTTAAGATTGCTTTTTCTTTGCAAAAACTTTTTGGCACTCTTGAGAAACAGTAGATCTTCAATAATATCTTTATATCCAGTGGGAAAAATTATTTTATTAAGGGTACTAACCTCTCTAATCAGCTTATGATGAGTTATGTATGAAGGGAGTTTTCAAGTGTGCGATGGAAGATGATGAAAGAAGATCCAGGAGTGTCAAGCGCTCAAGCTTGGGGATGCCCCCATGCATCCCCAACAAATATTCAAGGAGACTCAAGCGTTTAAGCTTGGGGATGCCTCCGTGCATCCCCTTCTCCATCAACAATCATCAGTTCGTCCTTCGTCTCACTATATTTTTATCACTTCATGCGTTATGTGCTATGCTTGGAGCGTCTCGCTCTTAGGTTTTATTTTTTAGTTTTATTTAGCTTTTCTTGCTGTTCATAACAAGTTAGATCCCGTCTTACTTTGTGTGGGAGAGAAACACGCTCCACTTTCAAAATTTAGAACACATCATAGGATTTTTCTTGTTTATCTTGTTGCTGTTGTGTGTTCTTTATCTTTTCATAGCTACTGCCATGTTTAGTTTTAGTCTTAGTTTGTCTTTAGCAAGAGCCTTGGCTTTTTTTTAGTTTGTTGCTGGAACTCTTTTTAGTTTTCATGTTTATCTTGTTAAAGAGAGTTGGTTGTTGCACTGAGTTGTGTCTTGTCTTGAAAGTAGGTAATTGAGGTTGCTATTTTCTTCTAGTAGTAACTTGCAATAGTTTTGAGGTATGGATGTGAGTAATGTTCGAACCTTTGGTGTCAAGATCTCTAGCCTATTAGTGATAGGTGTCGTATTTTGGGCAATCCGTGTGTATTTTCAAAACCTACAAAACTAGTTGAGAACTCTAGCTACTAGATGGATCACTAATCTTTGGAGGAATCGAATATTAGAGTACACTCACGTACCATGAGTCGAGGATGCGCAAGGATAACCAAACCCCCATACACTCCTCCTCGGGGTACTTGTCTCTTTGTGAACCTCCTTATTAGATTGAGAGTTACCGATAATAAGTGCATGAGTTCTTCGGACTAATGTAAGTATTGAAAGTTAACACTTCCACCTTCCCATATTTTGCTAGCCTCTCCCTTGCCGTGCATTGCCTTCTTCTCATTCCGAGAGTTGGTGTCCACCTTCGCCGGTACATCCAAAAACTTGGCATGATACGCTCTGTCATCATAAGCCTCCTTATATCTTTCCTCAAAACAACCACCATACCTACCTATCAAGGCATTTCCATAGCCTTTCCGAGATATATTGCCATGCAACATCCACCTCTTCATGACTTGATCTTCATGTCATACATGTTCCTGCTACACTGGCAGCGACATACATTGCATACATCATGATAGTTACATCTTCTTTATGATTTTGAGTACCTTGTAAAGTGTGAAAGATCTCCTTTACCTTCTTGTAAAATAGAGTGTTGCCCTTAAGTGAGGAAAAGATCCCAAAGTGGACACAATAAAAGATCCCAAAGAGGACAAATGAGAGTTGAATAGAAAGAGCCATTGAGGCCACAAAAAAATACAAAAAAATAGAAAAAAGAGAAAAAGAAATAAAAAGAGAGAAAGGGGCAACACTACTATCCTTTTGAGAGATCCACACTAGTACTCTCTTTATATCCTTGTACTCCATAGTGATGATCATTATGCATATAGCTATGTGGGGACCTTCACACTATAGAACTTGGCTTGCATATTCCAAGGATGAGCCTCCTCAAACGATCTCTAGGTCTTCATGAGCGAGCAAGTTAGATGCACCCCCACTAGTTCCTTTGGAGAGCTTCTTAGCTCGTATGTGCATCCGTTGCATGGCAATCCCTACTCCTCACATCATATCTATCATTTGGCATTTCTTGCCTATGATTGTCCTCATTGATGTGAGCCTTTCTCATCCTTTTTTTCTTCCTCCTCCGTACTTCTCTCTTTGCCATCCTAAGTGTCAACTCTCGTGCTTACGCTCATCCATTGCATGAGTGCTTAAAATATCGAAAAGGAGTGGATCAAATTGACTTGTACCTGGCTAGTGGTCTGGGGATGAGTCAAGATAAGATTCCAAAGAGGACCAAGTGTGAAACTTTAGTAGATTGAGTTCTCAACGCAAAAATACTTTTTCTCGTATTCCCTATCCCCCTTCTTGCACGCAAACACCATTTGGAGACATTCGAGTCACGGACAGCGAGAGCTCTTGCACCTAATGTTCTTTTGTTACTTGTTTCAATGCTAATATAGACTCTTGCATGTTATGACTTGAATTGAATCTCTAACCTTGATTGCTTTACTTTTCAAAGTTCTTTTATGGTTGCTAGCATGTCACCACAAAAATTATGATGTTATCATTTACCTACTCGAGGACGAGCAGGAATTAAGCTTGGGGATGTTGATACGTCCAAAACGTATCTATAATTTCTGCTTGCTCCATGCATGTTTTGTGTGATATTGCTATGATCTAGATACACTTTCATACACTTTTGATCATATTTGGACTAACCTATTAACTCAGTGCATCCCAGTGCCAGTTCCTGTTTTCTGCTGTTTTTCTATTTTAGTTTTCCCCCATATAAAAAGTGTCAGAAAATTCCGGGAAAAATACAGGAAAAATCAGCGTACAGGAAGCTTCGCGAAGAGCCCGAGTGGGGCCAGAGGGGAGCCAGGGGGGCCGGCGCGGCCCCACCCCTGGCCGCGCCAGGGGGGCGCCTAGGGCCCCTGGTCCACCTCTGGCTGCCCCCCTTCGCCTATTTATTCTCCATCACGGGGAAACTCCGAAGACAGAAACCTATTTCGTAAACTCGCCTCTTGTAACAGCCCATGTGCATTAAATAAGAATCACCATGAGATTGTACTTTGTCTGTTGGCTCTGTAACTTGGCAGGATGCTAAACATTATAATTTCATGTGGTGATTTAAATTTGCATTGGGATTGGAGCCCATTTGGTTTGTTTGATTTTGCATCCAAAATGGTTCAAGAAGGGTGTTTGAGGAATTTTAATTGTTGCATGTATGCTCTCCCTGACCCCAAACTTGGCCTAGCCATTTCCTTTGCTTTGACAAGGGTTTTCAAAACCTCAATTCATTTTTGCCATCATTAAAAATATGGGCTCTAGTTCAAAGTGGTTTTGAATTCAAAAATGAGCTCACAATTTTGTTGTTGCCAAAAAGGAATAATGCAAGGTTAATTATACATATTTTTTATGTATTTTTCCTACTTGTATTTTATCCAGAATAACCCTAAGTCCTTTTCTGTTTTTTTATGGAAAAGGGGGTCCATGAGGGGTTTTCCTTTTTGTTTTCCCTCTTTTTCCTCCAGCCCAGCCCACCTGGGCCCGTTTTTCCCTCGGCCTGGCCCGCAGCAAAGGGGTACGCTCCTTCTTCCCCACCTTTCCAGCGTGGGGACACCGCTTTTCCCTTTTCCCCTCTCACAGCCGGCACCACGGCGGCCGGTGGAGCCCCGGAGGCAGCGGGAGGCGCCCCCCCTTTATAAGCTCCCCTGGGCTCCCTCTTGGAACCCTAGGTCCATTTATCCCCCTCCAATTTCGCCGCCGCCGGTTTCTTTCCCCCTCGCCAAGCCTCCCCTGTTCCCATGGCCGCCGGTGCCTGAACCTCAATTCGGCCGCCGTCTGCTCTGCGTCGGGCTGCCAGGAGCTGCTAGGTGAAGGCCCCGTCCACGTCCACGACTTCCCCGACCTGCAGCCACGACGAGGGTGCCCAGAAGCGAGCCGACATCTTCTTCGTCCGCCGCGGGCCGTCCTCGTCTCCGGCGACGCCTCCGGTCCCCTCCTTCCCCTGCGGTGTGTCGAGCTCGACCTCAGCCCCACCTAGGTGAGCACGAACTCCTCCTCTCTCCTCCCTCGCCAGAGAGCCTCCTTTTCCCTCGCGTAGTCGTAGTCGCCTTCGTCCTCGTCGCGGTAGTCCATCGCCGTCATGCAAGCATGGCCGCCGACCCCGTGGCCTGTCCGGGGAGTGCGCGAGCGTGCTCCGTGATGTCCAGAGCATGCCCACGGCTTCAAAGGAGGCACCTTGGAGCATTCCAGAGCTCGCCGTGGTCGGAGCCGTCTCCCTCAGTCAGAGGCTTCCGCCGTGAACTTTCGGCAAGGCTCACGTCGCCGTCGGCGAGCCCCTGATGCGTCCAAAGCGAGGAATGGAACCGTGGTGGTCCCATCTACCCGTAGATTTTTTCCGTTGGGTCTCCGGTGCAGCACAGACGCCGCGGTGATGGCCGGAAGGTTCCCTGTCGCACCGCCGTCTGAAGGTGTCCGTCGCGCGTTGAGTTTCAGTTAGCGCGTCGCCTTGTTATAGCTTGTATCGCGCCTGTTTCCTGTCGAGTAACCGAGTGGTGGAGCAGTGGCAATGGGGCTGGATGCAGCGCAGCTAGTCGCGGGTTCGAACCCCACCGGAGGAAAAATGCCCTCCTTTTTCCTTTTGTGTGGGAGGCTGACCACCGGGCCAGCCTGGTCAGTGGCTCAGGCCACCGAGGCCTTGCTGGGCTCAGCCCAGCAGCCCCTTGTCAGCCACACGGCTTGCTGGGCCAGAATTGCCCGAGGCCAGCCCAGAGAGGCTGAGCCCTTTTCTTTTTTTCCTTTTCTTTTTGTATTTTATTTTCTGTTTATTTTCCAAATTTGATTTGAATTCAAATTCAAATCGGGATCTAGACTTTTGAACTTGCCACCCCAAACATTGTCATGCTATATATGTTTTTGGGGTAGCTTGAGCTGCTGACCATCATGGTGAGGTCTATTTTGCACTTTTCCCCCTCTAATAATTGAGGTGTGGTAATTTTGCAATATACCCCTCCTTTTCTTTTGTTTTGATCAAGTTTTATCCAAATTCAAAATTGGCCATGCCATATATGGATTTTGGGTAGTTTCACCCAAGGAGTTGCATGGTGATAATGATTTAATCATTTGAGCCTTTTTTCCAAATGCATGTAGTGTAATTTTTGCACTCAGCCCCCTGAACTCCAGTTGAATTTGCAACTGTGTTTGCAAATTCAAATGCTACCATGATATATATGGTTTTGGGGTAGCTTTCTGCAAGGATTGCAATGGTGATGTCCTCATGATGTTTTGTGCAACCCATTTGGACAAGGTGTGACCACCTCAATCGGGATCAATCTATCTTTCCCTGATTGCATCATTTCATCTTCAGTGCGTTTTGAGATGATGATCATCAGTCCTTTTCAAGTTTTGCTTCATGTCAACTTCAAATCTTTTTTTTCTTCAATGTCAGCCCCTAACATATTGTCATATGCAATGTGGCTGGTTTCCAATTATTTTTGCACCTTCTTTGTGTCAACTTCATCGACACTACTCCGTCTCCGGAATCGATGGTTACTTTTCACGTTGTTTTATTTATGTTATATGCATTGTTGATCATGCCATGTGGACGTGCTACTTACCCCAAAAATAAGGCTAAGACCAAAGCTATTTTCACGTAAATAAATTGCATGTGAAGTTGTTGACGTGTCGTCACCACCTTCATTTAAATATGACTAGATAGGGTCACATCATGTCAATTAAACTTGATCATGCCATCCTTGCCTATGCATTGTACCTGTTACTTACTCGTGTGCCTTTCCTTGCCGGTACCTTACGTTAGCACCTGAGACCGCCGAGGAGACTTACGTGGAGGTTTCCGACACCGAGCCCGAGGACCCTGCTGCGTCTGCTTCGACGACCGATTACCCAGGCAAGGGGAAGATTTATACCATTACTTGATACCTTTCTGCCTACCTGCTTAGCTGTAGCCTAGAACGTTTGCTTGACCCTATCCACTTGATTATGCCACTTTCAAAACCCAAACAGCCATGATCCCCACATCCCAGCAAAACATTGTATTGCTAAGTTACCGCTGCTCAACCATTGCTTAGTATGAGTAGGAAAACTTGCTGCTTACCCTATTGCTACGGTTTGGGATATCATGTTATTTAAAGAAGTTGGTTGATATTTATTATTGATGATGTTAAATTTATACTTGACGAAAGATGGGAGACCAGGCTATTCCCGCCAGGTGTTTTGTTCCATTTGAGTCACCTAGGTCCCGAGTTCCGGGTATTGTGTTTCTTGACGAGCGTGCCTAATCGTGTGTGGGATTCTATGGGGTCCCCTTGTCTTACCTACCTAGCTTCGTACAGTTCTAGTGGTGGCCCGAGCTAATTTACTATTTGCAATGTGTGTGTGCTGGTGGTACCCCAGTTGTTTATAAACCACCTTGGGCCAGGAGGACTTGTGCCTTGGCTGGCCCACCTTGACCGGCTGAGGACCCGGTCTCATATGAGGATTTAACCGGCTATCCAAACCCGAGTCATACGGTAGAGACCGGTTCGAGAGCGTGGCCAGCTTTTGAGTTGGCTGTCGACTCACCGGGGGCCACCCGGAGTTGTGCGTTGTTAGCTAGAGGGACTCTGACGTTCCGGAGTTTCAGGCGTTTACCTAGCCAAGTGGAAACCGGGCGTACATGCGAAGCCTATGATGGGCAGTTGGTACACCCCTGCAGGATTAAATCTTTTCGAAAAGCCGTGTCCGCGGTTATGGACGACTTGAGACCTACTCCTTGTTCATAGAATAACATCAATCTGAATCATAATTAAAACTTGCCTACCGTGTGAGTTCCTTGGTTGCTTTTCTTCGTCCAGGGGGGCCGAGAGAAGATCCAGGTTGTGTTATGATTGGCGTAAGTAGGTGGATAGCAGACTTATGACACGATGTCACGTGTATCTCTTGGATCTTACCCCTACTCTAATAGAGCGATAGCCACTATATATGCTAGTGCGGCTGCAACCTTTACCTTTATCTTGTCTTACCGTAGGGAGTTAGTTATCCTGTAATGTTATAATCTCACCCCTGTTTTCCTTTTGTGCTTTTACTGTTTTTCCTGATCGGCCGCTGCAGTGGAGTACTTTCTTGACCCGAGCTCTGGACGATACTTCGTGGAGGTGCCCCCGGAGGATGACGATGAGATCGACCTCGTTCAGTAGATTCTACAGTTGGGCTTCGACGATCCGTGGGTGGACTCTTTTTGTGCAGCCCTCTCTAGGGCAATTTGGCTTTTGACCGTACTCGGTCATGTTTGTCTTCCGCTTGTTGCATGATGTACTGTTGGGTCCACGGACCTCTGAGATGATGTAATAAATACCAGTGGCGATGTATGCCCTGGACTCTATATATTTATGTCATAGTTAAAGTTCTTTGTTCTTATACTTGTTGTTGAGAATCCGGCAGCGACACGAGTGCGAGTGTCATGAGTCGGTGGCTCTTTATGCGCTGCTAACTTGAGCGGGACGCGAAAGCGACTAACTCGAGTTAGCACCGCATCGGGGGCCTTACAACTTGGTATCAGAGCAGGACTGACTATAGGACCCCTTACTGGCTGAAGTTGAGTCTAGAAACTATTTTGTAGTTACTAAGGAAAAATCGGAGAGTAGGAACTCTTTCTTTTTCTTCTTACCCCACCCTCCCACCCCTTTTCCGTGAGGAAGTGAAACGTTGTTTTCTCTCTGCAACTTATCCCCTTTCAAAAACAAATCTAGGTTCTCGTTTACATGAGGCTCCGATTCCTCGATAAATTTTTTGCTAGCGACGAGATGTGTTGGCGTCTTTGCGACCACTGAGCCGCCACTTGGGGTTGACTGCTCTACCTCGCTTACGGCGTACCCCAGGTGAAACGTCTATATAGGATTGGCGGGCATACTATGGTAATATGGATGTGGTGTCTTTTCCCCTATGGACGACCGCGATGGCGCGCCGCTCAGGGCAGATGTCTCATTGTTCAGGTTTCCAACCGCTCGTATATATATTGTTGTGTGCTCGCTAGCAGATTATTATCTTGGATTCGGATGATCTCGGTTTGGGGATTCCAGTAGCACCTAGCTTTCGACTTCCGGGTTAACCATGGTGGAATTTCAGCCTTCGGCTTTCACATACCTCGTGAGGAAGTTTTGTTGTCAATATTGCTTTATCTTCTGGTTACATCAATGTTTCGACCATGTTCTCATAAGTGTTCCTGTATACAGGATGCCAAGAGCGAACATGCCGCCGCCAGAGAACCCTATCCTTGGAGAGGTTGTGGCCGCAGTGGCTCAGGGAACAGCTGCGATCCTACAGATGCTGCAGAACCAGACTGCCCAGAGGAATGATCGACCACAGTACACCACACTGCAGCAGTTCCTCGCGATCAACCCCCCCCCCCCCCCAGGTTCTCCGAGGCTCGAGACCCGCTGGAGGCGGATGACTGGATCGCAGAGATCAAGAAGCACTTCAATAACACCGTCAGACCCGTCGACTACGTCACCTTCGCCTCCTTCCAGCTTCTGGGTGCAGCAGCCAGCTGGTACGATACCTACAAGGCCAACAAGGGCGATGCTATCATCACGTGGGAAGATTTCGTCGCAGACTTCAGAGCAGCGCATATTCCGAGTGGCCTGATGGACAGGAAGCGTGAGGAGTTCTTGGCTCTGAGACAGGGTGACAGGTCAGTTCAGGAGTACAACCTGGCCTTTGTCAGGCTCGCCAGGTACGCTCCAGAGGAGGTCAGCACAGAGGCTAAGAAGATTGCCAGGTTCCGTGTAGGTCTTAGCACAGAGATCAAGTACGCGCTCACTCAGTGCAGTCCCACGCTGTTCTCACAGTTCGTGGATCAGGCTATCCGCCAGGAGTCAGCCAGAGCAGAGTGGGATGCAGACAGGAAGCGCCAGCGTGAGCACAGTTCCGCAGTGATAATCCACAAGAAGGCAAATACTTGGGTTGCAGAGGCACCACCGCAGAGGCAACAATACCAGCAGAGGGGGGCAGTTGTCCGCACTTTTGCCCGCCCTCCCGTCCCAGTTCAGAAGGGGCCTCGCTCTACACCACCACACGCGAGGCCATCCAAGCCTGAACAGCAGCCCAGGGCGGGTGTGATTTGCTACAAGTGCAGAGAGCCAGGGCACACGTCTCCCAACTGCACCGATCCGCGCTTTGCGCGGCTCCCACCGCCTCCACCTCACTCTACTCCGAACACCGCGATGGTGAAGGCACAGCCGCGTGCAGTCCGAGTTAACAACGTGATGCTCGCAGATGCTCAGCAGTCTTCAAAGATCGTTCTTGGTAGGTTGCTTGTGTGTTTAGTTCCCGCGACTGTTTTGTTCGATTCCGGAGCTTCCCATTCCTTCATGTCCGATGCCTTTGCTAAGTCCCTTGACCTTCCAAGAGAGAGGTTGCCTACACCTCTAGCAATTGCTTCTCCAGGATCGAGGATGCAGTCCTCAGGCAGTATCCCAGATGTGGAGATTTGTATTCAGGGTGTTATCTTTTCAGCATCCCTGGTTGTCTTGCCTCGTTTCGACATTGATGTCATTTTGGGCATGGATTGGCTTGTGCAGCACAAGGCCAATATTGATTGTCCGACCAGATCCGTCAAGTTGACACATGAGTCAGGTGCAGAAGTCTTGTACACTTGTGGCTCTATGACAGGACCAGCACAGTTGTACGCATTGAACGCAGGAGTTGCGCCTTTGCTCGAAGAGGTCAGAGTTGTCTGTGAGTTCCCAGACGTCTTTCCGGAGGAGTTTCCAGGAATTCCCCCAGTTCGAGCTATTGAGTTCGTTATTGAGCTAGAGCCTGGTACCCAGCCGATTTCTCGGCATCCGTACAAGATGTGTTCGAAGGAGTTGATCGAACTCAAGAAGCAGTTGACAGAGTTGGAGGCAGGCGGTTTTATCCGCGCGAGCACTTCCCCTTGGGGTGCACCAGCTTTGTTTGTCCAGAAGAAGGATGGGACTAGCCACTTGGTCCAGGACTATCACGGTATCAACAAGAAGACCATCAAGAACAAGTACCCTTTACCCCGAATCAATGATCTGTTTGAGCAGTTAAATGGGGCTAAGGTGTTTTCCAAGCTTGACTTGAGGATGGGGTATCACCAAATCCGTGTTCGTGAAGAAGATATTCCCAAGACCGCGTTCAGCACACGTTATGGGTTGTATGAGTTCACAGTCATGACTTTTGGGTTCTCAAATGCTCCTCCGACATTCATGAGAGCTATGAACTATTTGTTCCAAGATTGGCTGGATGTGTTTGTGATCCTCTACCTCGACGACATTCTTGTCTATTCCAAGTCAGAGGCTGGACATGAGGAACATTTGCGCTTGGTGCTGCATAAGCTAAGAGAGCACCGGTACTACGCCAAGTTCTCCAAGTGTGAGTTTTGGCTGGACAAGGTCAATTTTCTGGGCCATGTTATCTCCGTTGAGGGAATTGCGGTTGACCCAGAGCGAGTACGCACTATTCAAGAGTGGGCTCCGCCGAAGAATGTGAAGCAGCTAAGGAGTTTTCTCGGCCTCGCTAGTTATTGCAGGAGGTTTGTGCAGAATTTCTCCAAAATAGCCAAGGCAATGACTGAATTGTTGTGCAAGGAGAAGCGGTACACTTGGTCACCAGTTTGCCAGTCAACCTTCGAGGAGTTGAAACAAAAGCTGACCACAGCTCCAATTCTCAAACCGCCAGATGAGTCACAGCCTTTTCGGGTGTTTTGTGATGCCTCTTTGCAAGGTCTTCGCGGAGTTTTGATGCAAGGCGGGAATATTGTGGCTTATACCTCACGGCAGTTGAAGACAAGTGAGAGGAATTATCCCACCCACGACTTGGAGCTTGCAGCAGTTGTGCACGCTTTGGTCACTTGGCGACACCTCCTCTTAGGGAGGAAGGTGGATGTGTTCACGGACCACAAGAGTTTGAAGTACTTGTTCACTCAGCCAAATCTGAACTTGAGGCAAAGAAGATGGCTTGAAACCATTACTGAGTACACAGTTGATATTCAGTACACGCCTGGGAAGGCGAATGTCATAGCTGATGCGCTGAGCCGCAAGGGCGATTGCAATGATATCCAGGTGCAGAAGATCCACCCTGATTTGTGTGAGTCCTTTCGAAGGCTCAATCTCGAGCTAGTTCCAGCAGGCTATCTTGCCAACCTTGTGGAAGAGCCCACTATCCGTGAGAAGATTCGTGAAGCTCAGTCTGGCAGCTCAATGATTCAGAAGATCAAACAGGGTATTGCCGCCTCAGTTCCAAAGTACGGTTGCTTTTCAGTGCATAATGACGGCACCGTGTTGTTCAAAGAGCGAGTTGTTGTTCCCAAGGAAGGAGATCTCATAGAGGTCATCATGAAGGAAGCCCATGATTCCAAGCTATCGATTCACCCTGGCAGTACAAAGATGTATCAAGATCTCAAGCAAAGCTTTTGGTGGACTCGTATGAAGCGGGATGTTGCCCGTTACGTGTCTCAGTGTGACGTGTGCAGGAGAGTGAAGGCACGGCACCAGAAGCATGCAGGGTTGCTTCAGCCACTTGAGATTCCGGAGTGGAAATGGGATCATATAGAGATGGATTTCATCACAGGATTCCCCTTGTCGCAGAAGAAGAACAATGCCATCTTTGTTGTCATTGAAATTTTTTCCAAAGTTGCCCACTTCTTCCCAGTGAAGGACTCCATTTCAGCAGCTCAGTTGGCGGATTTGTACACCGCAAGAGTTGTATCTTTGCATGGCATTCCCAGGAAGATCAGTTCAGATAGATGTAACAGCCCAGTTTTCACAAAAATTAAAAAAATTGTTTTCGGTGTGAATTGTTTGATTGTCTGATTTGTTTGCGGTGTTTGCATCCCCGATTTATCGATCGGCGATTATTTTCTCCCCCTTATTCTCGTATCGGACGGAGACCGACCCTTGCCACCCTGCCACTCGACCTTTGCGACACCGGGTTTCACCCGATCACCGTCGCGAAAACCGCACGAGACCAGCCGCAGCCAACGGAACAAAAAACCCCGTTTAATAATTAAACGAGATATTTTTATAGCGCGCTGGAAAGTGTTCTCGGAACGGTTCCAGCGCGAGGTGAATGCCTCCGGCTCGACGCACTGAACGCACAGTTCGAAGTTTTACCCGAATCGGAGGTACTGCGGACCCCCGGCGGTCAGAAACGTGAGCACCGCGCACGAGAGAGAAAAACCGGAGATGTTTTTGCAAACTGCCAGCCACCGGGGCTATATTTAGACCGCCACCCCCCCCTTAGGGTTTCCCTAGCCACAATTTTGCAGCCACCCCCTTGTTTTTGCCCCCAATTTTCTCATCCCTAGCTCAGATCTGTTTGCAGCCGTCGGATCGCAGATCGGAGGGCTACGGGCGCGCCACGTAGCCCCTTCTCTCTCCTCCAACTCTCCTCCGCGCCCGCCGCCCATGGAGGCCGAGCCGCGCAGGACCCCGCCGGCAGCAGCGCCCTCGGCGCCACCTCTCCATCTCCCCCTTCTCCTCTACCTTCTCCTCTTCCGCCATCTCCTCACCCCCTCTCTCCCTCCCCGCAGGCCGCCAGGAGCAGCAGCCCCGTCGCCATGGTTGGCCGAGGCGGCGAGCTCGGGCCGCGCCGCCGAGGAGCTCCCTCACCGCCAGCCACCGCCCGGATCCAGAAGCTCCGCCGCGCCCCCGTGCCTGCTCCGCCCCCTCCTCCTCGCTCCGGTCGCCGGAGGCCAGCCGGCCGAGGAGCCAGCGCCGCCGTGGCCTCGATCCAGTAGGGGTTCGGGAGCCCCGCTCCACACGCACGCCCCTACTGGCCCTCTTCGGCCCATGGCGCCCAGGCCAGCCACCAGGCCCCTCCAGCCAGGCCAGATGGGCCCCGAGGCCCACTGGGTGAGCCATCCCGTGCCCTGTTTTTTTTTCTTTGCGCTCTGAAAATTTTCACTAAGTCCTATTATTTGTGCTGCTGATTCGATTCCGCGTTGACGATAGCAAGAAAACGGTAGCTCCGATGACGTTGCCCCCAAAACAAAAGTTGCTCAGTTTTGCGTGCTCTAACTTTCGTATGTAGATAGTTTTTCCGTTTGAGGTCGTATTGATTGTGTAATTGTGTGCTAAAGTGGGCATCAGACCGTTAAACTGCTAATTTTTGCTGTTAAGTTCTGCTGTTATTATTTTGTTGCAACTTTGCATGATGATTATGACTCATCCATGAGGCCTATTGCATTGATTATTTCTCCTATGTGTTAAGAATCATGTGTACTTCATTTCCATGCTTTAACTTGCCATGTTTGGGTGCTTTAGCTGTATTAAATCTTGCTCCAAAGTGGTGATCCTCATGTTATTGTGCTGCTTTTGCTGAAACTGTTATTTTGTTGCAACTTCGGTCGACGAGTATGTCGCGACCGTTTATCGGAATTGAGTGATTCCAATTGCATATTGTTAAGCATCATGTCTACTTTCATCCCATGTATTTCTATGTCATGTTGTTGCACTTTTGCATATATATTTACCCCTGTTTATACAGCATGTGTGCATAGCTTGTCTTCCTTATATCTTTTTAACCGTAACTCCGTTTGGGGTGTTCTTTATATGTAACTTGATTAGTTTTTCGTGTACTTTGTGTTTATGCTATTGTTTGATGTTGTTAACCAACCTAAAATATGGTTTATGACAGAACAGTACCAAATCTTTTAATCATCGTGCGGCACTTAGTGTATGCCATGTTTAGGATTGTGCCTCACTTAAATTGACTAGCATAGATAGTTTCCTTTGTGCTTCACCTCTTGCCATGCTTGCTTGAGTTGCCATGTTAATAACCGTTGGTTGATCACCTGTAGCTAAGCAACTTGAACCACCGTAAACGTGCGGTATTCGTCGTGTGTGACCGATACCCCACTTAAACTGTGAGTAACCGTTCTCGACGATAGATCTGTATCGCGTTGTCGTGCCTTGTGTTGTCTCTTTGATCTTGTTTTGCTCCGTAGTAATAGTGGTGCACCGTTGATTGCTTTCCAGTGTTTACTTCTTGTGTGCTCCCGCGGATACTCTCGGAGACGATGCGAGCTTGCGATCAACTACACCTTCGGAACCCGACTTATCAACAGGCAAGGACTATACATTACTTATGATCCATTCTATTTCAACCAGCGGTTTGCATGCTAGTCTAGGTTAGGTTCTATGTTTGATCCTACCACATGTTTACAGCCTCTTTCAAACCGATACAGCCATGTCCCTTCCCAGCAAACCTTGTACTGCTATGTTACTATTGCTCGTTGCTCAGCCCTTGCTTAGTATGCATGCTTAGGATGCTACGATGTTACCCTGTTACTCCTTGGTTTGGGATATCATTATTATATTGTTGTTGATGATATGATTATTATAATGTTGACTATATTCGACGAAGGATGGAAGGTCTAGGCTATCCCGCCCCGACGCTTTGTTCCATTTGAGTCACTTAGGATCCGAGTTCCGGGTATTGATTTTAAGACTGAGCGTGCCTAATCGCGTGTGGGATTTTATGGGGTCCCCTTTTCTTACCTACCTAGCTTCAAACATTTCTAGTGGTGGCCCAAGCTGATTTACCATTTGAAACCGTGTGTGTGCTGGTCAGCTGCCAGTAGTTTTCAAACAACTCGGGCCAACTGAGACTTAGTTCCTCTGTTGGTCCACACTTGGTGAGCTAGGGAAGTCCCCTGTTATATAGGCGAGACTAAACCCGACCTTAGCCTTACGGAAGAGTCCGATCCGAGAGCATGGTCAACTTTTGGATTGGGTGTCGACTCCCCGGGGGCCACCCGGATTTGTTCGTTGTTAGTTAGAGGGACATGTCGTTTCGGATCTCTTGGAACTAAATCATAAAATGGTTGCCTATGATGGGTAGCAACTGAGAGAGTTGGGCGAGCATGTGACGCCTCGTAATGGGCAGTTGGTACACCCCTGCAGGGTTAAATCTTTTTGAGAAACCGTTTCCACGGTTATGGACGACTTGAGACCTACTCCTTGTTCATAGACAACAACAACTGAGATAATCTTAATATAACTTGATCAACGTGTGTGTGTGCCTTGATTGCTTCTTCTTCGTCGGGATGCGAAGAGGAGGACAAGGATAGGATAGGTGTTATGTTTGCATAGTAGGTGGATAGCAAGACTTCTTGGAGGCGATTCCTCATCTAATGCTTGGCTTCTTATCTTACTCTCTAGGTCGTTAGCCACTTCATAAATGCTAGTGCGGCAGCAACCTCACCACTTACCCCTTCCTTACCGTAAACTACTAGTTGTCCTAGAATGACGAGTGATGAAGTCCTTGCTGGGTCAGATGACCACTACAGTTGGATGCTGAGTACCTCTGTACTCATGATAATACCCCCAAACTCTTTTCAGGGTTCTTGATCGACAACAGGTATGGTGATCGACGTTTCACGTGGAGACTCGACGACGACTAGTTAGGCGGATCCCGGCGGAGGGCCTGGACCCGTGTGGTTATGGGATCGATGCTTTTCTCTTTTCCACTAGGCATTTGCTTGTAGTCTGTACTCAGACATGTTTCTTCCGCTGTTGTATTGTATTTGATGCAGTTGTATGCCGATTGTATGAGATGTTGTATCCTTGTATCTGTAATGTTGTGATATCATGTTGGAAATCCGAGGCATATGACTCCGTCATATGTCGCGGTGGGACCGATATGTGCTTCGTCCCCGGATCTGGGTGGAAACACCTAGATCTCGAACAGTACCGCATATCGGGCCTTACAATAGAGGCAGCCTTTTCACCTCTAAGTTCTGGCAGGCCTTTCAAAAGGCGATTGGTACGACAATGTTGTTCAGTACCGCTTATCACCCTCAGAAAAGTGGGCAAGTCGAGCGCGTGAACCAAATCCTCGAGGACATGCTTTGGGCATGTGTCATCTCGTTTGGCATGAAGTGGGAAGAGTGCTTGCCGTATGCTGAGTTCTCGTACAACAACAGCTATCAAGCAAGTCTGCAAGCAGCGCCGTTTGAAGTCTTGTATGGCCGCAAGTGCAGGACACCTTTGAACTGGTCCGAGACAGGTGAGAGGCAGTTGTTCGGTCCAGATGTGATCCAAGAGGCAGAGGACAGAGTGAAGATTGTCCGAGAGCACCTAAAGGCAGCACGGTCTAGGCAGAAGGCCTATTATGACAAAAGGCACCGTGGTGTAGCGTTTCAGGTTGGTGATTGGGCGTACCTGAGAGTGTCTCCGTTGAGGGGAACTCACCGCTTTGGTATCAAAGGAAAGCTCGCTCCAAGATTTTTCGGACCTTTCCGCATCCTTGAGACTAGAGGACCTCTTGCCTTTCGGCTCGAGCTTCCAGAAAGTCTGTCCATGGTGCATGACGTGTTCCATGTGTCCCAGCTAAAGCAGTGCTTCAAGCAGCCAGAGCAGGCTGTTGACTTGGGCGAGATCCAGCTGAGTGCGGACCTTTCCTACTCAGAGCGTCCAGTCCGTGTTCTTGAGACGTCAGAGCGCAAGACGCGCAACAAGACCGTCAATTTCATGAAAGTTCAGTGGGCACATCATTCGGAGAAGGAAGCAACGTGGGAGCGTGAAGATCATCTCCGTTCTGAGTTTCCTGAGTTGTTTCAGGCTTAGATCTCGGGACGAGATCCTGTGTTGGTGGGGGAGTGCTGTAACAGCCCATGTGCATTAAATAAGAATCACCATGAGATTGTACTTTGTCTGTTGGCTCTGTAACTTGGCATGATGCTAAACATTATAATTTCATGTGGTGATTTAAATTTGCATTGGGATTGGAGCCCGTTTGGTTTGTTTGATTTTGCATCCAAAATGGTTCAAGAAGGGTGTCTGAGGAATTTTAATTGTTGCATGTATGCTCTCCCTGACCCCAAACTTGGCCTAGCCATTTTCTTTGCTTTGACAAGGGTTTTCAAAACCTCAATTCATTTTTGCCATCATTAAAATATGGGCTCTAGTTCAAAGTGGTTTCGAATTCAAAAATGAGCTCACAATTTTATTGTTGCCAAAAATGCCCAAACCATTTATGGAAATTGAGGAATAATGCAAGGTTAATTATACATATTTTTATGTATTTTTCCTACTTGTATTTTATCCAGAATAACCCTAAGTCCTTTTCTGTTTTTTTATGGAAAAGGGGGTCCAGGAGGGGTTTTCCTTTTTGTTTTCCCTCTTTTTCCTCCAGCCCAGCCCACCTGGGCACGTTTTCCCCTCGGCCTGGCCCACAGCGAAGGGGTACGCTCCTTCTCCCCCACCTTTCCAGCGTGGAGACACCGCTTTTCCCCTTTCCCCTCTCACAGTCGGCGCCACGGCGGCCGGTGGAGCCCCGGAGGAAGCGGGAGGCGCCCCCCCCTTTATAAGCTCCCCTGGGCTCCCTCTTGGAACCCTAGGTCCATTTCTCCCCCACCAATTTTGTCGCCGCCGGTTTCTTTCCCCCTCGCCAAGCATCCCCTGTTCCCATGGCCGCCGGTGCCTGAACCTCAATTCGGCCGCCGTCTCCTCTGCGTCGGGCCGCCAGGAGCTGCCAGGTGAAGGCCCCGTCGACGTCCACGACTTCCCCGACCTGCAGCCGCGACGTGGGTGGCCAGGAGCGAGCCGACATCTTCTTCGTCCGCCGCGGGCCGTCCTCGTCTCCGGCGACGCCTCCGGTCCCCTCCTTCCCCTGCGGTGCGTCGAGCTCGACCTCAGCCCCACCTAGGTGAGCACGCACTCCTCCTCTCTCCTCCCTCGCTAGAGAGCCTCCTTTTCCCTCGCGTAGTCGTAGTCGCCTTCGTCCTCGTCGCGGTAGTCCATCGCCGTCGTGCAAGCATGGCCGCCGACCCCGTGGCCTGTCCGGGCAGTGCACGAGCGTGCTCCGTGATGTCCAGAGCATGCCCACGGCTTCAAAGGAGGCACCTTGGAGAACTCCAGAGCTCGCCGTGGTCGGAGCCATCTCCCTGAGTCAGAGGCTTCCGCCGTGAACTTTCGGCAAGGCTCACGTCGCCGTCGGCGATCCCCTGATGCGTCCAAAGGGAGGAATGGAACCGTGGTGGTCCCATCTACCCGTAGATTTTTTCCGTTGGGTCTCCGGTGCAGCACAGCCGCCGCGGTGATGGCCGGAAGGTTCCCTGTCGCACCGCCGTCTGAAGGTGTCCGTCGCGCGTTGAGTTTCAGTTAGCGCGTCGCCTTGTTATAGCTTGTATCGCGCCTGTTTCCTATCGAGTAACCGAGTGGTGGCGCAGTGGCAATGGGGCTGGATGCAACGCAGCTAGTCGCGGGTTCGAACCCCGCCGGAGGCAAAATGCCCCCCTTTTTCCTTTTGTGTGGGAGGCTGACCACTGGGCCAGCCTGGTCAGTGGCTCAGGCCACCGAGGCCTTGCTGGGCACAGCCCAGCAGCCCCTTGTCATCCACACGGCTTGCTGGGACAGAATTGCCCGAGGCCAGCCCAGAGAGGCTGAGCCCTTTTCTTTTTTTCCTTTTCTTTTTGTATTTTATTTTCTGTTTATTTTCCAAATTTGATTTGAATTCAAATTCAAATCGGGATCTAGACTTTTGAACTTGCAACCCCAAACATTGTCGTGCTATATATGTTTTTGGGGTAGCTTGAGCTGCTGACCATCATGGTGAGGTCTATTTTTCACTTTTCCCCCTCTAATAATTGAGGTGTGGTAATTTTGCAATATACCCCTCCTTTTCTTTTGTTTTGATCAAGTTTTATCCAAATTAAAAATTGGCCATGCCATATATGGATTTTGGGTAGTTTCACCCAAGGAGTTGCATGGTGATAATGATTTAATCATTTGAGCCTTTTTTCCAAATGCATGTAGTGTAATTTTTGCACTCAGCCCCCTGAACTCCAGTTGAATTTGCAACTGTGTTTGCAAATTCAAATGCTACCATGATATATATGGTTTTGGGGTAGCTTTCTGCAAGGATTGCAACGGTGAAGTCCTCATGATGTTTTGTGCAACCCATTTGGACAAGGTGTGACCACCTCAATCGGGATCAATCTATCTTTCCCTGATTGCATCATTTCATCTTCAGTGCGTTTTGAGATGATGATCATCAGTCCTTTTCAAGTTTTGCTTCATGTCAACTTCAAATATTTTTTTTCTTCAATGTCAGCCCCTAACATATTGTCATATGCAATGTGGCTGGTTTCCAACTATTTTTGCACCTTCTTTGTGTCAAATTCACCGACACTACTCCGTCTCCGGAATCGATGGTTACTTTTCACGTTGTTTTATTTATGTTATATGCATTGTTGATCATGCCATGTGGACGTGCTACTTACCCCAAAAATAAGGTTAAGACCAAAGCTATTTTCACGTAAATAAAGTGCATGTGAAGTTGTTGACGTGTCGTCACCACCTTCATTTAAATATGACTAGATAGGGTCACATCATGTCAAATAAACTTGATCATGCCATCCTTGCCTGTGCATTGTACCTGTTACTTACTCGTGTGCCTTTCCTTGCCGGTACCTTACGTTAGCACCTGAGACCGCCGAGGAGACTTACGTGGAGGTTTCCGACACCGAGCCCGAGGACCCTGCTGCGTCTGCTCCGACGACCGATTACCCAGGCAAGGGGAAGATTTATACCATTACTTGATACCTTTCTTCCTACCTGTTTAGCTGTAGCCTAGAACGTTTGCTTGACCCTATCCACTTGATTATGCCACTTTCAAAACCCGAACAGCCATGATCCCCACGTCCCAGCAAAACATTGTATTGCTAAGTTACCGCTGCTCAGCCATTGCTTAGTATGAGTAGGAAAACTTGCTGCTTACCCTATTTCTATGGTTTGGGATATCATGTTATTTAAAGAAGTTGGTTGATATTTATTATTGATGATGTTAAATTTATACTTGACGAAAGATGGGAGACCAGGCTATTCCCGCCAGGTGTTTTGTTCCATTTGAATCACCTAGGTCCCGAGTTCCGGGTATTGTGTTTCTTGACGAGCGTGCCTAATCGTGTGTGGGATTCTGTGGGGTCCCCTTGTCTTACCTACCTAGCTTCGTACAGTTCTAGTGGTGGCCCGAGCTAATTTACTATTTGCAATGTGTGTGTGCTGGTGGTACCCCAGTTGTTTATAAACCACCTTGGGCCAGGAGGACTTGTGCCTTGGCTGGCCCACCCTGACCGGCTGAGGACCCGGTCTCATATGAGGATTTAACCGGCTATCCAAACCCGAGTCATACGGTAGAGACCGGTTCGAGAGCGTGGCCAGCTTTTGAGTTGGGTGTCGACTCACCGGGGGCCACCCGGAGTTGTGCGTTGTTAGCTAGAGGGACTCTGACGTTCCGGAGTTTCAGGCGTTTACCTAGCCAAGTGGAAACCGGGCGTACATGCGAAGCCTATGATGGGCAGTTGGTACACCCCTGCAGGGTTAAATCTTTTCGAAAAGCCGTGTCCGCGGTTATGGACGACTTGAGACCTACTCCTTGTTCATAGAATAACATCAATCTGAATCATAATTAAAACTTGCCTACCGTGTGAGTTCCTTGGTTGCTTTTCTTCGTCCAGGGGGGCCGAGAGAAGATCCAGGTTGTGTTATGATTGGCGTAAGTAGGTGGATAGCAGACTTATGACACGATGTCACGTGTATCTCTTGGATCTTACCCCTACTCTAATAGAGCGATAGCCACTATATATGCTAGTGCGGCTGCAACCTTTACCTTTATCTTGTCTTACCGTAGGGAGTTAGTTATCCTGTAATGTTATAATCTCACCCCTATTTTCCTTTTGTGCTTTTACTGTTTTGCCTGATCGGCCGCTGCAGTGGAGTACTTTCTTGACCCGAGCTCTGGACGATACTTCGTGGAGGTGCCCCCGGAGGATGACGATGAGATCGACCTTGTTCAGTAGATTCTACAGTTGGGCTTCGACGATCCGTGGGTGGACTCTTTATGTGCAGCCCTCTCTAGGGCAATTTGGCTTTTGACCGTACTCGGTCGTGTTTGTCTTCCGCTTGTTGCATGATGTACTGTTGGGTCCACGGACCTCTGAGATGATGTAATAAATACCAGTGGCGATGTATGCCCTGGACTCTATATATTTATGTCGTAGTTAAAGTTCTTTGTTCTTATACTTGTTGTTGAGAATCCGGCAGCGACACGAGTGCGAGTGTCGTGAGTCGGTGGCTCTTTATGCGCTGATAACTTGAGCGGGACGCGAAAGCGACTAACTCGAGTTAGCACCGCATCGGGGGCCTTACAACTTGGTATCAGAGCAGGACTGACTGTAGGACCCCTTACTGGCCGAAGTTGAGTTTAGAAACTATTTTGTAGTTGCTAAGGAAAAATCGGAGGGTAGGAACTCTTTCTTTTTCTTCTTACCCCACCCTCCCACCCATTTTCCGTGAGGAAGTGAAACGTTGTTTTCTCTCTGCAACTTATCCCCTTTCAAAAACAAATCTAGGTTCTCGTTTACATGAGGCTCCGATTCCTCTATAATTTTTTGCTAGCGACGAGATGTGTTGGCGTCTTTGAGACCACTGAGCCACCACTTGGGGTTGACTGCTCTACCTCGCTTACGGCGTACCCCAGGTGAAACGTCCATACAGGATTGGCGGGCATCCTATGGTAATATGGATGTGGTGTCTTTTCCCCTATGGACGACCGCGATAGCGGGCCGCTCAGGGAAGATGTCTCATTGTTCAGGTTTCCAACCGCTCGTATATATATTGTTGTGTGCTCACTAGCAGATTATTATCTTGGATTCGGATGATCTCGGTTTGGGGATTCCAGTAGCACCTAGCTTTCGACTTCCGGGTTAACCTTGGTGGAATTTCAGCCTTCGGCTTTCTCATACCTTGTGAGGAAGTTTTGTTGTCAATATTGCTTTATCTTCTGGTTACATCAATGTTTCGACCATGTTCTCATAAGTGTTCTTGTATACAGGATGCCAAGAGCGAACATGCCGCCGCCAGAGAACCCTATCCTTGGACAGGCTGTGGCCGCAGTGGCTCAGGGCACAGCTGCGATCCTACAGATGCTGCAGAACCAGACTGCCCAGAGGAATGATCGACCACAGTACACCACACTGCAGCAGTTCCTCGCGATCAACCCCCCCCCCCCCAGGTTCTCCGAGGCTCGAGACCCGCTGGAGGCGGATGACTGGATCGCAGAGATCAAGAAGCACTTCAATGCGAACACCGTCAGACCCGTCGACTACGTCACCTTCGCCTCCTTCCAGCTTTAGGGTGCAGCAGCCAGCTGGTACGATACCTACAAGGCCAACAAGGGCGATGCTATCATCACGTGGGCAGATTTCGTCGCAGACTTCAGAGCAGTGCATATTCCGAGTGGCCTGATGGACAGGAAACGTGAGGAGTTCTTGGCTCAGAGACAGGGTGATAGGTCAGTTCAGGAGTACAACCTGGCCTTCGTCAGGCTCGCCAGGTATGCTCCAGAGGAGGTCAGCACAGAGGCTAAGAAGATTGCCAGGTTCCGTGGAGGTCTCAGCACAGAGATCAAGTACGCGCTCACTCAGTGTAGTCCCACGCTGTTCTCACAGTTCGTGGATCAGGCTATCCGCCAGGAGTCAGCCAGAGCAGAGTGGGATGCAGACAGGAAGCGCCAGCGTGAGCACAGTTCCGCAGTGATGATCCACAAGAAGGCAACTACTTGGGTTGCAGAGGCACCACCGCAGAGGCAACAGTACCAGCAGAGGGGGGCAGTTGTCCGCACTTTTGCCCGCCCTCCCGTCCCAGTTCAGCAGGGGCCTCGCTCTACACCACCACACGCGAGGCCATCCAAGCCTCAGCAGCAGCCCAGGCCGGGAGTGATTTGCTACAAGTGCAGAGAGCCAGGGCACACGTCTCCCAACTGCACCGATCCGCGCTTTGCTCGGCTCCCACCGCCTCCACCTCGCTCTACTCCGAGCACCGCGATGGTGAAGGCACAGCCGCGTGCAGTCCGAGTTAACAACGTGATGCTCGCAGATGCTCAGCAGTCTTCAGAGATCGTTCTTGGTAGGTTGCTTGTGTGTTCAGTTCCCGCGACTGTTTTGTTTGATTCCGGAGCTTCCCATTCCTTCATGTCCGATGCCTTTGCTAAGTCCCTTGACCTTCCAAGAGAGAGGTTGCCTACACCTCTAGCAATTGCTTCTCCAGGATCGAGGATGCAGTCCTCAGGCAGTATCCCAGATGTGGAGATTTGTATTCAGGGTGTTATCTTTTCAGCATCCCTGGTTGTCTTGCCTCGTTTCGACATTGATGTCATTTTGGGCATGGATTGGCTTGTGCAGCACAAGGCCAATATTGATTGTCCGACCAGATCCGTCAAGTTGACACATGAGTCAGGTGCAGAAGTCTTGTACACTTGTGGCTCTATGACAGGACCAGCACAGTTGTACGCGTTGAAAGCAGGAGTTGCGCCTTTTCTCGAAGAGGTCAGAGTTGTCTGTGAGTTCCCAGACGTCTTTCGGGAGGAGTTTCCAGGAATTCCCCCAGTTCGAGCTATTGAGTTCGTTATTGAGCTAGAGCCTGGTACCCAGCCGATTTCTCGGCATCCGTACAAGATGTGTTCGAAGGATTTGATCGAGCTCAAGAAGCAGTTGACAGAGTTGGAGGCAGGCGGTTTTATCCGCGCGAGCACTTCCCCTTGGGGTGCACCAGCTTTGTTTGTCTAGAAGAAGGATGGGACTAGCCGCTTGGTCCAGGACTATCGCGGTATCAACAAGAAGACCATCAAGAACAAGTACCCTTTACCCCGCATCAATGATCTGTTTGAGCAGTTAAATGGGGCTAAGGTGTTTTCCAAGCTTGACTTGAGGATGGGGTATCACCAAATCCGTGTTCGTGAAGAAGATATTCCCAAGACGGCGTTCAGCACACGTTATGGGTTGTATGAATTCACAGTCATGACTTTTGGGTTCTCAAATGCCCCTCCGACATTCATGAGAGCTATGAACTATTTGTTCCAAGATTGGCTGGATGTGTTTGTGATCCTCTACCTCGACGACATTCTTGTCTATTCCAAGTCAGAGGCTGAACATGAGGAACATTTGCGCTTGGTGCTGCAGAAGTTAAGAGAGCACCGGTACTACGCCAAGTTCTCCAAGTGTGACTTTTGGCTGGACAAGGTCAATTTTCTGGGCCATGTTATCTCCGTTGAGGGAATTGCGGTTGACCCAGAGCGAGTACGCACTATTCAAGAGTGGGCTCCGCCGAAGAATGTGAAGCAGCTAAGGAGTTTTCTCGGCCTCGCTAGTTATTGCAGGAGGTTTGTGCAGAATTTCTCCAAAATAGCCAAGGCAATGACTGAATTGTTGTGCAAGGAGAAGCGGTACACTTGGTCACCAGCTTGCCAGTCAACCTTCGAGGAGTTGAAACAGAAGCTGACCACAGCTCCAATTCTCAAACCGCCAGATGAGTCACAGCCTTTTCGGGTGTTTTGTGATGCCTCTTTGCAAGGTCTTCGCGGAGTTTTGATGCAAGGCGGGAATATTGTGGCTTATACCTCACGGCAGTTGAAGACAAGTGAGAGGAATTATCCCACCCACGACTTGGAGCTTGCAGCAGTTGTGCACGCTTTGGTCACTTGGCGACACCTCCTCTTAGGGAGGAAGGTGGATGTGTTCACGGACCACCAGAGTTTGAAGTACTTGTTCACTCAGCCAAATCTGAACTTGAGGCAAAGAAGATGGCTTGAAACCATTACTGAGTACATAGTTGATATTCAGTACACGCCTGGGAAGGCAAATGTCATAGCTGATGCGCTGAGCCGCAAGGGCGATTGCAATAATATCCAGGTGCAGAAGATCCACCCTGATTTGTGTGAGTCCTTTCGAAGGCTCAATCTCGAGCTAGTTCCAGCAGGCTATCTTGCCAACCTTGTGGTAGAGCCCACTATCCGTGAGAAGATTCGTGAAGCTCAGTCTGGCAGCTCAATGATTCAGAAGATCAAACAGGGTATTGCCGCCTCAGTTCCAAAGTACGGTTGCTTTTCAGTGCATAATGACGGCACCGTGTTGTTCGAAGAGCGAGTTGTTGTTCCCAAGGAAGGAGATCTCAGAGAGGTCATCATGAAGGAAGCCCATGATTCCAAGCTATCGATTCACCCTGGCAGTACAAAGATGTATCAAGATCTCAAGCAAAGCTTTTGGTGGACTCGTATGAAGTGGGATGTTGCCCGTTACGTGTCTCAATGTGACGTGTGCAGGAGAGTGAAGGCACAGCACCAGAAGCATGCAGGGTTGCTTCAGCCACTTGAGATTCCGGAGTGGAAATGGGATCATATAGAGATGGATTTCATCACAGGATTCCCCTTGTCGCAGAAGAAGAACAATGCCATCTTTGTTGTCATTGACAATCTTTCCAAAGTTTCCCACTTCTTCCCAGTGAAGGACTCCATTTCAGCAGCTCAGTTGGCGGATTTGTACACCGCAAGAGTTGTATCTTTGCATTGCATTCCCAAGAAGATCAGTTCAGATAGAGGCAGCCTTTTCACCTCTAAGTTCTGGCAGGCCTTTCAAAAGGCGATTGGTACGACAGTGTTGTTCAGTACCGCTTATCACCCTTAGACAAGTGGGCAAGTCGAGCGCGTGAACCAAATCCTCGAGGACATGCTTTGGGCATGTGTCATCTCGTTTGGCATGAAGTGGGAAGAGTGCTTGCCGTATGCTGAGTTCTCGTACAACAACAGCTATCAAGCAAGTCTGCAAGCAGCGCCGTTTGAAGTCTTGTATGGCCGCAAGTGCAGGACACCTTTGAACTGGTCCGAGACAGGTGAGAGGCAGCTGTTCGGTCCAGATGTGATCCAAGAGGCAGAGGACAGAGTGAAGATTGTCCGAGAGCACCTAAAGGCAGCACAGTCTAGGCAGAAGGCCTATTATGACAAAAGGCACCGTGGTGTAGCGTTTCAGGTTGGTGATTGGGCGTACCTGAGAGTGTCTCCGTTGAGGGGAACTCACCGCTTTGGTATCAAAGGAAAGCTCGCTCCAAGATTTGTCGGACCTTTCCGCATCCTTGAGAATAGAGGACCTCTTGCCTTTCGGCTCGAGCTTCCAGAGAGTCTGTCCATGGTGCATGACGTGTTCCATGTGTCCCAGCTAAAGCAGTGCTTCAAGCAGCCAGAGCAGGCTGTTGACTTGGGCGAGATCCAGCTGAGTGCGGACCTTTCCTACTCAGAGCGTCCAGTCCGTGTTCTTGAGACGTCAGAGCGCAAGACGCGCAAGAAGACCGTCAATTTCATGAAAGTTCAGTGGGCACATCATTCGGAGAAGGAAGCAACGTGGGAGCGTGAAGATCATCTCCGTTCTGAGTATCCTGAGTTGTTTCAAGCTTAGATCTCGGGACGAGATCCTGTGTTGGTGGGGGAGTGCTGTAACAGCCCATGTGCATTAAATAAGAATCACCATGAGATTGTACTTTGTCTGTTGGCTCTGTATCTTGGCATGATGCTAAACATTATAATTTCATGTGGTGATTTAAATTTGCATTGGGATTGGAGCCCATTTGGTTTGTTTGATTTTGCATCCAAAATGGTTCAAGAAGGGTGTTTGAGGAATTTTAATTGTTGCATGTATGCTCTCCCTGACCCCAAACTTGGCCTAGCCATTTCCTTTGCTTTGACAAGGGTTTTCAAAACCTCAATTCATTTTTTCCATCATTAAAAATATGGGCTCTAGTTCAAAGTGGTTTTGAATTCAAAAATGAGCTCACAATTTTGTTGTTGCCAAAAATGCCCAAACCATTTTTGGAAATTGAGGAATAAGGCAAGGTTAATTATACTTATTTTTTATGTATTTTTCCTACTTGTATTTTATCCAGAATAAACCTAAGTCCTTTTCTGTCTTTTTTATGGAAAAGGGGGTCCAGGAGGGGTTTTCCTTTTTGTTTTCCCTCTTTTTCCTCCAGCCCAGCCCATCTGGGCCCGTTTTCCCCTCGGCCTGGCCCGCAGCGAAGGGGTACGCTCCTTCTTCCCCACCTTTCCAGCGTGGAGACACCGCTTTTCCCCTTTCCCCTCTCACAGCCGGCGCCACGGCGGCCGGTGGAGCCCCGGAGGCAGCGGGAGGCGCCCCCCCCCTTTATAAGCTCCCCTGGGCTCCCTCTTGGAACCCTAGGTCCATTTCTCCCCCTCCAATTTCGCCGCCGCCGGTTTCTTTCCCCCTCGCCAAGCATCCCCTGTTCCCATGGACGCCGGTGCCTGAACCTCAATTCGGCCGCCGTCTCCTCTGCGTCGGGCTGCCAGGAGCTGCCAGGTGAAGGCCCCGTCGACGTCCACGACTTCCCAGACCTGCAGCCGCGACGTGGGTGGCCAGGAGCGAGCCGACATCTTCTTCGTCCGCCGCGGGCCGTCCTCGTCTCCGGCGACGCCTCCGGTCCCCTCCTTCCCCTGCGGTGCGTCGAGCTCGACCTCAGCCCCACCTAGGTGAGCACGCACTCCTCCTCTCTCCTCCCTCGCCAGAGAGCCTCCTTTTCCCTCGCGTAGTCGTAGTCGCCTTCGTCCTCGTCGCGGTAGTCCATCGCCGTCGTGCAAGCATGGCCGCCGACCCCGTGGCCTGTCCGGGCAGTGCGCGAGCGTGCTCCGTGATGTCCAGAGCATGCCCATGGCTTCAAAGGAGGCACCTTGGAGCACTCCAGAGCTCGTCGTGGTCGGAGCCGTCTCCCTCAGTCAGAGGCTTCCGCCGTGAACTTTCGGCAAGGCTCACGTCGCCGTCGGCGAGCCCCTGATGCGTCCAAAGGGAGGAATGGAACCATGGTGGTCCCATCTACCCGTAGCTTTTTCCCGTTGGGTCTCCGGTGCAGCACAGCCGCCGCGGTGATGGCCGGAAGGTTCCCTGTCGCACCGCCGTCTGAAGGTGTCCGTCGCGCGTTGAGTTTCAGTTAGTGTGTCGCCTTGTTATAACTTGTATCGCGCCTGTTTCCTATCGAGTAACCGAGTGGTGGCGCAGTGGCAATGGGGCTGGATGCAGCGCAGCTAGTCGCGGGTTTGAACCCCGTCGGAGGCAAAATGCCCCCCCTTTTTCCTTTTGTGTGGGAGGCTGGCCCTGGTCAGTGGCTCAGGCCACCGAGGCATTGCTGGGCACAGCCCAGCAGCCCCTTGTCAGCCACACGGCTTGCTGGGCCAGAATTTCCCTAGGCCAACCCAAAGAGGCTGATCCCTTTTCTTTTTTTCCTTTTCTTTTTGTATTTTATTTTCTGTTTATTTTCCAAATTTGATTTGAATTCAAATTCAAATCGGGATCTAGACTTTTGAACTTGCCACCCCAAACATTGTCATGCTATATATGTATTTGGGGTAGCTTGAGTTGCTGACCATCATGGTGAGGTCTATTTTGCACTTTGCCCCCTCTAATAATTGAGGTGTGGTAATTGTGCAATATACCCCTCCTTTTCTTTTGTTTTGATCAAGTTTTATCCAAATTCAAAATTGGCCATGCCATATATGGATTTTGGGTAGTTTCACCCAAGGAGTTGCATGGTGATAATGATTTAATCATTTGAGCCTTTTTCCAAATGCATGTAGTGTAATTTTTGCACTCAGCCCTTGAACTCCAGTTGAATTTGCAACTGTGTTTGCAAATTCAAATGCTACCATGATATATATGGTTTTGGGGTAGCTTTCTGCAAGAATTGCAATGGTGATGTCCTCATGATGTTTTGTGCAACCCATTTGGACAAGGTGTGACCACCTCAATCGGGATCAATCTATCTTTCCCTGATTGCATCATTTCATCTTCAGTGCGTTTTGAGATGATGATCATCAGTCCTTTTCAAGTTTTGCTTCATGTCAACTTCAAATCTTTTTTTTCTTCAATGTCAGCCCCTAACATATTGGCATATGCAATGTGGCTGGTTTCCAACTATTGTTGCACCTTCTTTGTGTCAAATTCACCGACACTACTCCGTCTCCGGAATCGATGGTTACTTTTCACGTTGTTTTATTTATGTTATATGCATTGTTGATCATGCCATGTGGACATGTTACTTACCCCAAAAATAAGGCTAAGACCAAAGCTATTTTCACGTAAATAAATTGCATGTGAAGTTGTTGACGTGTCGTCACCACCTTCATTTAAATATGACTAGATAGGGTCACATCATGTCAATTAAACTTGATCATGCCATCCTTGCCGGTGCATTGTACCTGTTACTTACTCGTGTGCCTTTCCTTGCCGGTACCTTACGTTAGCACCTGAGACCGTCGAGGAGACTTACGTGGAGGTTTCCGACACCGAGCCCGAGGACCCTGTTGCGTCTGCTTCGACGACCGATTACCTAGGCAAGGGGAAGATTTATACCATTACTTGATACCTTTCTGCCTACCTGCTTAGATGTAGCCTAGAACGTTTGCTTGACCCTATCCACTTGATTATGCCACTTTCAAAACCCAAACAGCCATGATCCCCACGTCCTAGCAAAACATTGTATTGCTAAGTTACCGCTGCTCAGCCATTGCTTAGTATGAGTAGGAAAACTTGCTGCTTACCCTATTGCTATGGTTTGGGATATCATGTTATTTAAAGAAGTTGGTTGATATTTATTATTGATGATGTTAAATTTATACTTGACGAAAGATGGGAGACCAGGCTGTTCCCGCCAGGTGTTTTGTTCCATTTGAGTCACCTAGGTCCCGAGTTCCGGGTATTGTGTTTCTTGACGAGCGTGCCTAATCGTGTGTGGGATTCTATGGGGTCCCCTTGTCTTACCTACCTAGCTTCGTACAGTTCTAGTGGTGGCCCGAGCTGATTTACTATTTTCAATGTGTGTGTGCTGGTGGTACCCCAGTTGTTTATAAACCACCTTGGGCCAGGAGGACTTGTGCCTTGGCTGGCCCACCCTGACCGGCTGAGGACCCGGTCTCATATGAGGATTTAACCGGCTATCCAAACCCGAGTCATACAGTAGAGACCGATTCGAGAGCGTGGCCAGATTTTGAGTTGGGTGTCGACTCACCGGGGGCCACCCAGAGTTGTGCGTTGTTAGCTAGAGGGACTCTGACGTTCCGGATTTTCAGGCGTTTACCTAGCCAAGTGGAAACCGGGTGTACATGCGAAGCCTATGATGGGCAGTTGGTACACCCCTGCAGGGTTAAATCTTTTCGAAAAGCCGTGTCCGCGGTTATGGACGACTTGAGACCTACTCCTTGTTCATAGAATAACATCAATCTGAATCATAATTAAAACGTGCCTACCGTGTGAGTGCCTTGGTTTCTTTTCTTCGTCCAGGGGGACCGAGAGAAGATCCAGGTTGTGTTATGATTGGCGTAAGTAGGTGGATAGCAGACTTACGACACGATGTCACGTGTATCTCTTGGATCTTACCCCTACTCTAATAGAGCGATAGCCACTATATATGCTAGTGCGGCTCCAACCTTTACCTTTATCTTGTCTTACCGTAGGGAGTTAGTTATCCTGTAATGTTATAATCTCACCCCTGTTTTCCTTTTGTGCTTTTACTGTTTTGCCTGATCGGCCGCTGCAGTGGAGTACTTTCTTGACCCGAGCTCTGGACGATACTTCGTGGAGGTGCCCCCGGAGGATGACGATGAGATCGACCTCGTTCAGTAGATTCTACAGTTGGGCTTCGACGATCCGTGGGTGGACTCTTTATGTGCAACCCTCTCTAGGGCAATTTGGCTTGTGACCATACTCGGTCGTGTTTGTCTTCCGCTTGTCGCATGATGTACTGTTGGGTCCACGGACCTCTGAGATGATGTAATAAATACCAGTGGCGATATATGCCCTGGACTCTATATATTTATGTCGTAGTTAAAGTTCTTCGTTCTTATACTTGTTGTTGAGAATCCGGCAGCGACACGAGTGCGAGTGTCGTGAGTCGGTGGCTCTTTATGCGCTACTAACTTGAGCGGGACGCGAAAGCGACTAACTCGAGTTAGCACCGCATCGGGGGCCTTACACCTCTGTTCCGCCGCCGCCGCGCTTCCGAGATCGGGAGCACCAGAAGGCCTCTTCCCGGCACCCTGCCGGAAGGAGGGCCGACCTTCGGGAGTCTCCTCTCCACCATGGATGCTCCCGGGATGTCTCGTGAGTAGTTTTCCTTGGACCATGGGTCCGTGATCAGTAGCTATGTGATGTTCTCCTCCCCTCTTTGTTCTTCATGGTTTAGACCTCGTGAGCTGCCCTACATGATCGAGGCACTTTTGTAATCTTTCTGCTATTGCTATGCTGAGTTTGATGGGATCTGATGGATTATGAGATTATGTTCAGATTGTGATAGAGTAATATATTTGGTTTTTATCTCTTATATTTTTGTTCCTAAGTAATTCTTGCATGTTCTCCGTTGTTGTTTATTGCTTTGGCCAAGTAGTAGGTAGTGACTCCAAGAGGGAACGTTATGCTCGATTGTGGGTTCATGCCCCCCGATGACACGCTTGAGTGACAGAAACATGAGTCTAGGGGATGTGCTGTTGCCACAAGGGGGAAAACAACGGTGCTTGTAACCGCGGTTGCAAGAATTGTTTACTTTACGCAAAGTGCTTTTTAATGCAGTTGTCTGTTGCTTTGGGTTTACACTTTGGGTGGGGCTCGCAACTTAATACCAGCGAGATGTTCTGGATAGATATCTCAAGGTGGATGTTTAGTAGTAGATGCAGTTGGATTACGGTCTACTTATTTTGGCGTACTGCCCGTGCTTTTGAGCCTCTTCCTTTCTTTTGTAGCATAGTTAGCATTGCGATGCGTTCATAATCCTGTCAATTGCCCTTCTGTAATTTGTTTACCTCGCATAGCAGTTTTATCGTCTTTTGGGAGAGAGACATCACTAGTGAACATCACGTATCCCGGTCCATATCCTTATTACTGTTTCCACACTATCTTTACTTTCCTGCTTTTTACTTTCAGTTGCTATCATTATCCTTTGTGTTTTACCCTTTGTTAACAACAAGACCGGAGAGATTGACAACCTCTCTGAACTTCGTTGGGAACAAAGTTATCTGTGTCTGTGTGCAGGTCCACGTCATTTGCGCCGCTGACACCTACTTATCATCTCTGGAGTCCTACTTGAGACAAACCTTGGTACCTTCACTGAGGGAAACTTGCTGCTGCGCTACATCTCAACCTTCCACTTGGGGTAACCAACGAAGGGCGAGAAGCCATCAGGTCTCTACCTTTTTGGTTTTGATGGAGGATAGAGTAGTTCCTAAAGTTTCAGTAATATCCTCAATCTTATCAATCCTAGACGGATCCATATCATGGGATTTAAGGGTCTTCAAGGTTTTATAAAAGAAGTCATGGAGATATCAGATCTATTTAAATTCCCTTGAATCCTATGATCTACCTCATTTATTTCACCCATGCTTGGCATCTCTAGCTCTATCTTCTCAAGTTTACTCATAATGTGAGCTAAAGTACTGTCCTCTTGTATGCTAGTAGTAGGGATGTTTCCGACAAGATTTTCCATAACATTAAGAGCTTCCCAAACTGGGGCTTCCAGGAAATTCCACTAATAGATGTATGTAAAACAAACCTATTCCGTGAAGTAATCCCAACATAAAAATTTCAAAGCAGGATAGTGGTGGATTGCTTCTTGGTGGCTCTATTTTGAGAATCCTTAATCCTATACCAAGTATCTTTCAAACTTTATCCACCCCTTTGTTTGAAGGTGAAATCACTCCTTCGGGTGCAACACCAAAGGCAAAGGGACTTATACATACCGACTAGATAGAAAAAGCAACTAAAAGCCAAGATAACTATTTTTTTGTGGTTTTTGATATAAGACACGAAAGCAAAAACTAGAAAGTAAACTAACAAGACTGAAAAGCGAAGGTAAAAGATGGTGTGCAACTCCCCTATCTTGTAGACTGGAGCCCCTGATAACGGCGCCAGAAATTAGTCTTGATGGCACTGAAGTAGTGCTCCTCGTTGGCTACCCCAAGTGGAAGCTTGAGAAGTAGACATCGAGAAATTTCCCTTGGTGAAGATACCAAGGTTTGTCGAACCAGTGGGATTCCAAGAGCAGCAAGAAGGTGGTCAAACGAGCAACGCGCCGTCTGAAAAGAAATTACTCACTTGACCTGGACCTGCACACGACACAAATAACTTTGCTTCCAATGAGTTCAGAGAGGTTTTCAATCTCTCTGGTCTTGTTGTTTACAAAGGATCAAACACATGGTGGAAATATCAGTGGTGATTGCAACGGAAAGGAAATAAAATCAGTAAATAGTGGAGGTGCAAACAATGGTGGAAATATAGACCGGGGTCCCATGATGTTCACTAGTGATGTCTCTCTCTCCCAAAAGAGGATAAAACAACTATGCTGGGTGAACAAATTACAGCTAGGCAATTGACAGAATTACAAACACACCACACTGCTAATTATGCTACAACAAAGTTAGAGGCTCAATCGTATGGGCAGCACGCCAAGACAAGTAGACCGTTTATTCATCAGCATCTACTCACTAATCATCCACCTTGAGATATCTATCCAGAACATCTCACTGGTATTAAGTTGTGAGCCCCACCCAAAGTGTAAACTTAAAGCAACAGACAATTGCATTAACAAACTATGGTAAGGTAAACAATCCTTGCAACCGCAGTTACAAGCACCGTTTTTTTCTCCCTGGTGGCAACATCACATCCCCTAGTCTCATGTTTCTATCACTCAAGCTAGACATCGGGGGGCATGAACCCACAATCATGCACAACGCTCCCTCTTGGAGTTCCAATCTACTACTTGGCCAAAGCAATAAAAAGCAACAGAGAGAATGCAAGAATTACTCAAGAACAAATATATAAAAGGAGAACCAAATATATAACTCATCACAATCTAAACACAATCTCATAATCCATCGGATCCCAGCAAACACAGCATAGAACCATAAAAACTATTACATAGATGCCTTCATCATGTAGGGAAGCTCACAAGGGCTAAGAATTGAAGCACAAGATTGGAGAGAAGACATCACATAGCTACTGGTCATGGACCCATGGTCTAAGGGGGACTACTCACGACACATCCGGGAAGCGCTCATGGTGGTCGAGAAGCTCCCGGAAATCGATCCTCCCTCCGGTAGGGTGCCGGGACAAGGTCTCCTGGCGATCCCAATCTCAGGATCGCGGCGGCGACGGAACAATGGTGAAATTCGCGATACAGAGTGCCTCTCAAGGGTTTACGGAACAGGGGTAAATATAGGCCGAAGGGGGGCTCAAGGGGAGGTCCTACCCCTCGAGGCGGCCTCCTGGCGTGGACTAGGGTGGGCCCGCGCCACCTGGCCGCCACGAAGGGGGGTGGACCCCCTCCGGCTCTACTTCGGGCTTCCAGAGTCTTCTGGAACGCTGATTTTTTATATATTTTTATGGAATTTTCCGAGCACTGTAAATATGGGTATTAACTTGCAATGCACGGACATCAGCAGACAGAAACTGGCATTGGGTGCAATGAGTTAGTAGGTTAGTCCAAATATGTTGAAAAAGGTATGAAGGTGTAGTAAAACACATAGCAATATTGCCCATATAAGCATGGAACAAGCAGAAATAATAGATACGTTTGGGACGTATCAACGTCCCAAACGTATCTATAATTTTTGCTTGTTCCATGATTGTTTTGGTCACTTTGCTATATGTTTCAATTCACTTTCATATCATTTATATCATATTTGGGACTAACCTGCCTAGTGCCAGTTTCTATCTATTTTTGTTCGTGCATTGAAGAAAAAGCTAAAAAAATCAGCATCGTCAAAAAATTCCAGAAAAATTCAAAAAATTCTAACTTAACGAAAGACTCCAGAAGCCCGAAGATGAGCTAGAGGGCCCACCCCCCGGACAGGAGACCATAGGGCGCGGCTAGGGCCTGGCCGCATGGTCGGGTGGGACCAGCCTTGGTGCACCTCTTTGTCCTATATTTACAGTCCGTTTCTAAAAACCTCGGGGAGGACTCCTCTTCGCCATCTACGCCATTGTTTTGCCGCCGACACGATACCGAGATCGGGATCACCAGAAGTTCATGTCCCGGCACCCTGCCGAAGGGAGGATTGATCTCCGGAGGCCCCTCCATCACCATGCTTGCCTCCGAGATACTTTGTGAGTAGTCCCTCCTTGGACCTAGGGTCCATGGTAGCAAGCTAGATGATGTCTTCTCTTCAATCTTGTGCTTCATTGATTAGATCTTGTGAGATGCCTATCACGATCAAGGCATATTTGCTATAGTTTCTATGTTGTTATGTTGTGTTTATTGGGGTCCGATGGATTATGAGATTATGTTCAGGTTGTGGAAGTAATATATTTTGTTCTCTTTTATATTATGTTCTTGAGTAGTCATGCATGTTCTCCGTTGTAATTTATCGCTTTGGCCAGGCAATAGGTTGTAACTCCAAGAGGGAGAGTTATACTAGATAATGGGTTCATGCCTCCAGATGTCCGACTTGAGTGATAGAAAAATGGGACTATGGAATGTGTTGTTGCCATTAAGGGTAAAACATCGGTGCTTATGACCGCGTGTGATACATCCCAAACGTATCTATAATTTCTGCTTGCTCCATGCTTATTTTGGTGATATTGCTATATATTTTATGCACTTTCATATCATTTACAACATATTTGTACTAACCTATTAACTCAGTGGACAGTGCCAGTTTCTGTCTGCTATTGTCCGTGCATTGCAGGAAAATGTCAAAAAATAAAAGTGCTCACAAAATTCCAGAAAAATCATATAAAAAATATGCAAGACAGAAGAGTCCAGAAGCCGGAAGGGAGCCCCGAGGGGGGGGGCACGCCAGCCAGGCGGCTGCCTAGCGCGGGCAGGGGGGTGGCCGCACCCTCTGACCGCCTAGGCCAAGGGGCACCCCTCAGGCTGCCCTTTGGCCTATATTTAGTCCTCGCTTCGAAAACCCTCGTGAGCAACCCCGTTACGCGATTTCGTCCACTATTCTGCTGTAGTCGTGATTACGATCTTGGGATCGCTAGGAGAAGCTGTCCCGTCACCCTGCCGGAGGGAGGATTGACCTCCGAAGGCCTCTCCATCACCATGATTTCCTCAAAGATGTGTCTTGAGTAGTCCCCCTTAGACCATGGGTCCATGACCATTAGCTATGTGATGTCTTCTCTCTGGTCTTGTGCTTCAATGTTTAGCCCTTGTGAGCTGCCTATCATGATCAAGGCACCTATGTATTAGTTCCTGTTTTGCTATGATGTGTTTTCTAGGATCCGATGGATTATGATATTATGTTCAGTTTGTGATGAGTAATATATTTGGTTTACCTTTATATTTTAGTTCTTGAGTATTCTTGCATGTTCCCCGTTATGTTTGTTGCTTTCTCCAAGTAGTAGATTATAACTCCAAGAGGGGGCGTTATGCATGATTGTGGGTTCATGCTCCCCGATGTCTAGCGTGAGTGACAGAAACATGAGACCAGGGGATGTGTTGTTTCCACCAGGGATAAAACAACAGTGCTTGTAACTGCGGTTGCAAGGATTGCTTACATTACGTGTAGTTTGTTAATGCAGTTGTCTGTTGCTTTGAGCCTACAATTTGGTTGGGGTTCTCAACTTAATACCAGTGAGATGTTCTGCATTGATATCTCAAGGTGGATGATTAGTGAGTAGATGCTGATGGGTAAACGGTCTACTTGTTTTCGTGTAATGCCTACATGATTGAGGCTCTTTACTTTCTAGTAGCATAATTAGCGCTGCGGGGCATTTATAATTCTATCAATTGCCTAGCTGTAATTCGTTCACACAGCATGATTGTTTTCGTATTTTGGGAGAGAGACATCACTAGTGAAAATCATGGGACCTCGGTCCATATTTCCATCATAGTTACACCGCTCCAATTTACTGCTTTTACTTTCCTTTCAGTTGCCACTATTATTTCCACCCTTATGTTTGGCCCTTTGTAAACAACAAGATCTGAGAGATTGTGTAACACCCTCAGATCCAGTACAGTAATCACTACAGTGATTCCACTGTTAGTGATCATTACTGTTGATGATCAAACCTTGAACACCTTTGATCACAGCTCATTGAAATTCCAACCCTGATAAAATTTTCAAATAAGTGTGGATTGTAAATCTTGCTCCAAAAATTGTGGATGCCAGTCAATCAACATGATCATGGTTAAAACAAGTCACCCTTAGTCATTAGAATAATCACAAGTCTATGTTGATTGTGAAACCAATCTTGTGGTGTCATCAAAAATTATTTTGAAAGTTAATATAAAAATGGAAATCTTAGTTGAACCAAAATAATGGAAACAATTTTATAAAATGCCTAACAATCTGTAGGCCATAATAAAAGTGATATGGGATTTTATTACCATGTTTAAAAATGTTAAACAAATAAAACAGTAGCAAAACAATACCATTTAATATCTTTTTAAATAAAACAAATTGCAACTGGATTTAATTAATCCCCAAACTTTTGTAGCACTCCTATACTATGTAGCACTAATATAGGAGCTAGTTACAACTTTGTATAAAATCAAATGTTGGCTAATTAAAAAATAGACAGAAAAGCAAAAAAGAAAAGAAAAACAAATAAAAAAGAAACCTATTCTACGCCACGGGCACAACCCACCACCAACCCCCAGCCCACCCACTCCCTCCTCCTACCTTCCCCCTGTTTTCCCCAACCACCCCACCTGCCCTGCCCGCACAGCGCCATGGCAGAGGCCACGGGCAGGCCATCCCCCACCTCACCTGCTCCCCCCTCTCCTCCTGGATAAGGCCGTGTGCCACTCCCCCCTGCCCTCACTCCCTCCCCTTCCCCTCCTCCCCCTCGCCCTCGCTCTTCTGTCGGTGCGGAGCCGCCGCGGCCGTCGCCATGGCTGCCGCTGCCGCAGCGTCAAACCCCTCCCCGAGCCCGAGTCGACGACCAGGAGGACCGCCACACTCCTCAACGCCGTGCCCTCCTTTCCATTTGCACTGAGGCGCTCTGCTGGGGGAGAATCGTCGCCATCCTCCCCGCCATGGCCACCGTCGCCGCCTTCGATTCGCCGCGCCGGAGCCTCCCTGAGCCCACTTCCCCCTGCCCACTGTGAGCTTCTGCCCTTTCCCCCTTCACTCCTCTCTCCTGAAGCCGTCCTTCGCCACTGCCCCTGTACTCGCCGTGCCCGCCGTCCCCTGCTCCGGCCGAGGCACACTGCTGCGGCTCCAATAGCTCGCCTGCGCCCTGCCTCCCATGGCCACGCCCGCGCTTGCCTGGCCGTTTTCCGACCGCGCCCCACTTGCCCTACAGCCCCGCCGCGCTCGCTGTCGCCCAGGCTCGCCGCCGGCGTGCCCAGCGCGGTCACGGCTGTGAAGCCGAGGGATTAACCCCCTCCCTAATTTCTAATTAAACAGAGGCAAAGAAATAACCCCCTTGGCTGTCTATTACAGGTGGGGTCCTCCCCTATGTAATCACCATTTTAGTTTAAGTTATATAGACTCTCTATGACAGATGGGCCCCAGGCCCTTAATTAAATTAAGACTGATTAGTTAGCTCTGTGCCACTTACACATGGGCCCCAGCTGTAAGCTATTAAAATAAATAGATTTACCAGTGCTGGGTATGACATGTGGGCCCTCTGATAATTTTGATTTAAATAAAATGAGTTAAATGCCTCTGTGTATGACATGTGGGTCCACCCTGTCAGCACTGTTGTGGATAAGGTTCTGGATAAGGTTGGATTTTATTAATAAAAGAAAATCAGAAAATCCTTTTTAAATGATTTAAAAGCTTTGAAAAATCATATAAAATAAACCGTAACTCAGATCAAAAAACTTTATACATCAAAATTGATCAGGAAAATATAAAGAATACGGATACGCTATCCGTATGTCTACCACCCCCCTCTAACGTACCAAACATCGACATTCCCCCCCTTCGGGTCGTCTGTCGATAATTCCCGGTACCGATATACGTTGCCCGGATGTAAAACTTTTGTATACGAAAGTTGCTCAGAACGGATCACCGAGTTCGCATACGATACCCATACCCCCACCACACCCCTCTAACATGCCGAACATCGAACCGTCCCCCTCCGGTACCGTTAGTCCGATAATGGCCCGATACCGATAAACCCTCCGGATGATTTTATTCCGAACACAAATGTTGTTCGGAATAGGTCAACTAGTCCGGATACACCACCCACACATGTGTCGGATGTCCACGACACCTACGGCATGATATCTCCCCCTCCGGACACACTTTCCGGTAATCACCCGGAGCCGGTAGTTCATCCCCAGATGAATTTCTGCTCCGAGCAACGTGCACTGCACTGCGTTAGAGCACCGTTTACTTGGCGTTTGCCATGTCTTGTATTTGTATTGCTATTATTGCTGTGTATTTATTGTTTCTCCCCCCCTTTTTATTCTCCGGTAGACCTCGTTGCTGCCGCCAACTACACCGTTGCCGAGTACGACTACTTCGTCGACGATCGTACCCCTACCGCGAGCTTGCAGGCAAGAAGAGCCATTCTCTTCCCCAGATATCGCCTATCTTTCCGTACTTTCTTGCACTAGGCATTGTTACTGCTGCTGCTACGTTGCTTACCTATTCAATTGCATAACCTGTCATTGTCGCCCCTTGATGTACCTTCCTTTAATCCTATGCTGCCTATTATTACTTATGCATTATTCAGCAGTAAACCCTGCGCATTGTTAGCTAGGTTTAGAATAGAGGGTCGTGATCACTCTGGGAGTGATCGCGGGAACGATATATTACAACTGAAACAGGTATGGATCAATGCAGACACCCTAGGGAACCTACAACGGCGAGACTCTGCCGAGTCGCTTCGAGTTTGACTTACGAGTGGAATGGACTCGTATTTCACTCTCGTCGGCTCAGTAGCGTAGCATCACTGGGATGATACGAGGTTTACCTCTTTAGTTCATTCCGCTGATGTCTCTGTCAAACCTTCTTAAGTGTGCCATCGAGGGTGATACCTCCTGGTTTCACTTAATGGTAGGAACTCGAACCAACTGGTGTCCTTAAAGGTAAGAAGTCGGGCGACCCAACGGTACCCGCGAGAGGTATTGCGACGGGACGACAAGGAGGGTACGACCAGTGTACCGGTGTGCTTGGCCCCTGGTCGTTGGCCGCGAGAGTTACCAAACCACGAAAGTCGAGCTCCTCCAAGAGCACACGCGAGACAAGGTAAGGAGACGGTTCACCTTGTTGGTAACCGTAGTGACTTGGTGGGACGACGGGGCAGGCACCGATGTATTGGTGGTCCTGGCTGCTGTCGTTGTCCGCGGGTCAGTTAAGTCGAGACAACGATAATGGTTGTCACGCAGGTTAATTAAAATGCTAAATGGTTCAGTGAATGTCTTGAGTTGGCTATATGCCATGTACGCACTACCTACCCGTGGGAATTACGAGTTATGGGCTCCTCTGCTTCGTAGTGTCGTCCGAGGACTCTTCAGACGTCAGCAGTACCGCGGGCTGATTGCCGGGAAGTGCGCTGTCTTCTTGGCTCGAGCTGTGTTGTTTTTGTTACGGCTTCCCGGCCACCCACGCACCATGCAGGAGTACGTCAGGGTTGGGGTCCAAGGCCCTGAGTACTTAGGATTTAGACCGGCGGATGGCCTCTTTGTTGAGTTTGAAAGATGGGCTATGAAGTGTCGGATAGCCTCGGTGGAGCGTTCCCTAACAAGGTTCCCGCCACCCTGGAGATCCGTGCGTGTAGCGTAACACAAGTGCACCCCTGCAGGGAAGATTAATCTATTCGAATAGCCGTGTCCACGGTAACAGGACGCTTTATGCTGAAGCTGGATCTTACCACTAGAAACTATTATTATTAAATTGTATGGTTCCGGGTTTTCTTCCTCGCGGGTATGTCGAGGAGGTGAACTCGGAGGCATTGTTAATTATTACAACTTATTATTATACAATGCTGCAGCAACTTCTGCTGCATTGTTACTTTATGCTTTATATAAACTGTTGGCTGATTCTTACCTCATGCTGCAAGACCTCGTCGGAAGATGCTAGTCTTCGTTAGGCCTAGCTTCTTACCCTTGCTCTGGCTTTCTGTCTTTCAGTCCACTATATACAGCCTCTTCTTTCCGTTGATACAATGCATAATGCTTAGTAGCGGACGTAAGACTCGCGGGTATGCTAGATACTCACCTGCTTTATTTCCTTTACTGTTTTTCCTGATCGGCCGCTGCAGCCGACGTTGAAGCCCAGGAGAAGGAGGACCCCGATGCCGACCACCGCAACGTGAAGATCGCCGCTGCCTTCTACGACGTCGAGTTCCCCTTTGACCAGGAGTAGTTTGGAGGTTCCCAGGCAGGAGGCCTCGCCTTTTCGATCGAGTGTTGATTTTGTGCTAGCCTTCTTAAGGCAACCTTGTATCCTTGTGTCTGTACTCAGATACTATTGCTTCCGCTGACTTGTGCTCTCGAGCTGTTGTATTCGAGCCCTCGTGGCCCCTGGCTTGTATTAAACAGCTTGTATTATTTTATTTGTAGAGTTGTGTTGTGATATCTCACCGTGAGTCCCTAATCTCGATCGTGTACCTTGCGTGTATGATTACTGTACACGGTCTGATTTTGGGGGCGTCACAAGTTGGTATCTGAGCCGACTGCCTGTAGGAAGCCCCTAACCACTCCTCGGTCGAAGTCGAGTCTAGTATTTGCAAAACTACTTGCTAACTTAATGTTTGGCTTACGGGCCCACATCGATGTCACTACGTGTGATATCTTTGGTATTAGGATCTTTTTCTCCGTACCTATGCTCTGGGACTCTGCTCTCTTATCCTTGCTGGTAAAGTTTTATTAATGCTGACTTTAGATTCTCGTACCTCCTTCCTTCCGGAGAGCACTGCCTTCCCGATGATCGCCTGATTCACCTGAAGATCCCAACGATTACTCTCTGATCAATTCCCGAGAACCTGCGTGTTCATCGCCTTTGCAATCCCCTGCCACCGATAAGTCCGTGTGGATAGTTGCATCCACCTCCCGATCTGGAAGTCATAATTCCTTTGTACTTAAGCATCGGATTATTCTGATGCTTCTATCACCCGATGCCTTTGCATTCTTTCTCCTTCTGGTTGAGTACCGATATTCACATCAGATTCCTTGCGAACCACCCGACCTTTGGTGGATTATTATCCGACTAAGCTTACGTGGCTTCTTCCATGTGTCAATTGGATTCATCGTGTGAAATACCCTCCATGCCCCTCGATGATTTGCGTTATCATCGACAACCCCCCTTGACTCTCTGCCAATACAACTTGGTCGTGTACATCGTGCTCTGCTTTCCCTTGGGAAAGATATACACCTCATACTTGTGTATCATCACCTTTTCCTTTCCATTGGTCTGTTTAACCTTTCTTGTAATGTATCTTATCTAAGCAGTGAAATTCCCTGCTTATGTAAACACTTTGGTGTGCTACATTGTCTGTACAACCAGTTACGATTGTTGATGACTTTTCGGTGACCACCGATGGACGAGAACTTTGCCAATTGGTCCGCCTCGTCTTAACGAGCAGGAAAATGGTTCTCTTCGTCCCTCGCCCTTGGCACTGATGTTGTTGCCGACATAGTTTACAAGTTGATCTCCGTCATACCCTTCCAACTTGATCGCATTGAATGTCACCACCCTGGTTCAATGGGGCCCATAACCCACAGTTCCACAGGACCGAAACCTGACTCTTGTCATCGACCTTGTGATATTCCGTCCTTTGTCAGACTCAGTGCTTCTGTCTGATGATCGGGGACCCTTTACCCATCATCCGTCATCGGCGTCGAATGCGTGCCTATCCGCTTAAAATTCTCGTGGTATACTTCCCTGATCTTAACTCGGAAGGACTTTGTACCCCGTACCCTTGAGCAACCCCTTTTGATTGACCTTGTGTCGATCCGACCCCCTTAAGATTTAGCTCTTAACCTGTTCGTAAGTGCGATGAATCCCCGAGGAAAGGATGAAAACTCATCGAGATGCACCGATGCAAAGAGATGAAGACCTCAACATGAAGGATTAAATTCTTCGAGTAGGACAACAAGAACCTGAAGATTTGTTAGAAGGCGAAATAGAAACTCTACCCCTTACACTACTTTTAATTCTCGGGACGAGAATTCTTTGTAGTGGTGGAGATTTGTAACACCCTCAGATCCAGTACAGTAATCACTACAGTGATTCCACTGTTAGTGATCATTACTGTTGATGATCAAACCTTGAACACCTTTGATCACAGCTCATTGAAATTCCAACCCTGATAAAATTTTCAAATAAGTGTGGATTGTAAATCTTGCTCCAAAAATTGTGATGCCAGTCAATCAACATGATCATGGTTAAACCAAGTCACCCTTAGTCATTAGAATAATCACAAGTCTATGTTGATTGTGAAACCAATCTTGTGGTGTCATCAAAAATTATTTTGAAAGTTAATATAAAAATGGAAATCTTAGTTGAACCAAAATAATGGAAACAATTTTATAAAATGCCTAATAATCTGTAGGCCATAATAAAAGTGATATGGGATTTTATTACCATGTTTAAAAATGTTAAACAAATAAAACAGTAGCAAAACAATACCATTTAATATATTTTTAAATAAAACAAATCGCAACTGGATTTAATTAATCCCCAAACTTTTGTAGCACTCCTATACTATGTAGCACTAATATAGGAGCTAGTTACAACTTTGTATAAAATCAAATGTTGGCTAATTAAAAAATAGACAGAAAAGAAAAACAGAAAAGAAAAACAAATAAAAAAGAAACCTATTCTACGCCACGGGCACAACCCACCCGCTGGGCCAAGCCCACCACCAACCCCCAGCCCACCCACTCCCTCCTCCTACCTTCCCCCTGTTTTCCCCAACCACCCCACCTGCCCTGCCCGCACAGCGCCATGGCAGAGGCCACGGGCAGGCCATCCCCCACCTCACCTGCTCCCCCCTCTCCTCCTGGACAAGGCCGTGTGCCACTCCCCCCTGCCCTCACTCCCTCCCCTTCCCCTCCTCCCCCTCGCCCTCGCTCTTCTGTCGGTGCGGAGCCGCCGCGGCCGTCGCCATGGCTGCCGCTGCCGCAGCGTCAAACCCCTCCCCGAGCCCGAGTCGACGACCAGGAGGACCGCCACACTCCTCAACGCCGTGCCCTCCTTTCCATTTGCACTGAGGCGCTCTGCTGGGGGAGAATCGTCGCCATCCTCCCTGCCATGGCCACCGTCGCCGCCTTCGATTCGCCGCGCCGGAGCCTCCCTGAGCCCACTTCCCCCCGCCCGCTGTGAGCTTCTGCCCTTTCCCCCTTCACTCCTCTCTCCCGAAGCCGTCCTTCGCCGCTGCCCCTGTACTCGCCGTGCCCGCCGTCCCCTGCTCCGGCCGAGGCACACTGCTGCGGCTCCAGTAGCTCGCCTGCGCCCTGCCTCCCATGGCCACGCCCGCGCTTGCCTGGCCGTTTTCCGACCGCGCCCCACTTGCCCTACAGCCCCGCCGCGCTCGCTGTCGCCCAGGCTCGCCGCCGGCGTGCCCAGCGCGGTCACGGCTGTGAAGCCAAGGGATTAACCCCCTCCCTAATTTCTAATTAAACAGAGGCAAAGAAATAACCCCCCTGGCTGTCTATTACAGGTGGGGTCCTCCCCTATGTAACCACCATTTTAGTTTAAGTTATATAGACTCTCTATGACAGATGGGCCCCAGGCCCTTAATTAAATTAAGACTGATTAGTTAGCTCTGTGCCACTTACACATGGGCCCCAGCTGTAAGCTATTAAAATAAATAGATTTACCAGTGCTGAGTATGACATGTGGGCCCTCTGATAATTTTGATTTAAATAAAATGAGTTAAATGCCTCTGTGTATGACATGTGGGTCCACCCTGTCAGCACTGTTGTGGATAAGGTTCTGGATAAGGTTGGATTTTATTAATAAAAGAAAATCAGAAAATCCTTTTTAAATGATTTAAAAGTTTTGAAAAATCATATAAAATAAACCGTAACTCAGATCAAAAAACTTTATACATCAAAATTGATCAGGAAAATATAAAGAATACGGATACGCTATTCGTATGTCTACCACCCCCCTCTAACGTACCGAACATCGACATTCCCCCCCTTCGGGCCGTTTGTCGATAATTCCCGGTACCGATATACGTTGCCCGGATGTAAAACTTTTGTATACGAAAGTTGCTCAGAACGGATCACCGAGTTCGAATACGATACCCATACCCCCACCAGACCCCTCTAACATGCCGAACATCGAACCATCCCCCTCCGGTACCGTTAGTCCGATAATTGCCCGATACCGATAAACCCTCCGGATGATTTTATTCCGAACACGAATGTTGTTCGGAATAGGTCAACTAGTCCGGATACACCACCCACACATGTGTCGGATGTCCACGACACCTCCGGCATGATATCTCCCCCTCCGGACACACTGTCCGGTAATCACCCGGAGCCGGTAGTTCATCCCCAGATGAATTTCTGCTCCGAGCAACATGCACTGCACTGCGTTAGAGCACCGTTTACTTGGCGTTTGCCATGTCTTGTATTTGTATTGCTATTATTGCTATGTATTTATTGTTTCTCCCCCCTTTTTATTCTCCGGTAGACCTCGTTGCTGCCGCCGACTACACCGTTGCCGAGTACGACTACTTCGTCGACGATCGTACCCCTACCGCGAGCTTGCAGGCAAGCAGAGCCATTCTCTTCCCCAGATATCGCCTATCTTTCCATACTTTCTTGCACTAGGCATTGTTACTGCTGCTGCTACGTTGCTTACCTATTCAATTGCATAACCTGTCATTGTCGCCCCTTGATGTACCTTCCTTTAATCCTATGCTGCCTATTATTACTTATGCATTATTCAGCAGTAAACCCTGCGCATTGTTAGCTAGGTTTAGAATAGAGGGTGGTCATCACTCTGGGAGTGATCGCAGGAATGATATATTACAACTGAAACAGGTACGGATCAATGCAGACACCCTAGGGAACCTACAACGGCGAGACTCTGCCGAGTCGCTTCGAGTTTGACTTACGAGTGGAATGGACTCGTATTTCACTCTCGTCGACTCAGTAGCGTAGCATCACTGGGATGATACGAGGTTTACCTCTTTAGTTCATTCCGCTGATGTCTCTGTCAAACCTTCTTAAGTGTGCCATCGAGGGTGATACCTCCTGGTTTCACTTAATGGTAGGAACTCGAACCAACTGGTGTCCTTAAAGGTAAGAAGTCGAGTGACCCAACGGTACCCGTGAGAGGTATTGCGACGAGACGACAAGGAGGGTACGACCAGTGTACCGGTGTGCTTGGCCCCTGGTCGTTGGCCGCAAGAGTTACCAAACCACGAAAGTCGAGCTCCTCCAAGAGCACACGCGAGACAAGGTAAGGAGACGGTTCACCTTGGTGGTAACCGCAGTGACTTGGTGGGACGACGGGGCAGGCACCGATGTATTGGTGGTCCTGGCTGCTGTCGTTGTCCGCGGGTCAGTTAAGTCGAGACAACGATAACGGTTGTCACGCAGGTTAATTAAAATGCTAAATGGTTCAGTGAATGTCTTGAGTTGGCTATATGCCATGTACGCACTACCTACCCGTGGGAATTACGAGTTATGGGCTCCTCTGCTTCGTAGTGTCGTCCGAGGACTCTTCAGACGTCAGCAGTACCGCGGGCTGATTGCCGGGAAGTGCGTTGTCTTCTTGGCTCGAGCTGTGTTGTTTTTGTTACGGCTTCCCGGCCACCCACGCACCGTGCAGGAGTACGTCAGGGTTGGGGTCCAAGGCCCTGAGTACTTAGGATTTAGACCGGCGGATGGCCTCTCTGTTGAGTTTGAAAGATGGGCTATGAAGTGTCAGATAGCCTCGGTGGAGCGTTCCCTAACAAGGTTCCCGCCACCCTGGAGATCCGTGCGTGTAGCGTAACACAAGTGCACCCCTGCAGGGAAGATTAATCTATTCGAATAGCCGTGTCCACGGTAACAGGACGCTTTATGCTGAAGCTGGATCTTACCACTAGAAACTATTATTATTAAATTGTATGGTTCCGGGTTTTCTTCCTCGCGGGGATGTCGAGGAGGTGAACTCGGAGGCATTGTTAATTATTACAACTTATTATTATACAATGCTGCAGCAACTTCTGTTGCATTGTTACTTTATGCTTTATATAAACTGTTGGCTGATTCTTACCTCATGCTGCAAGACCTCGTCGGAAGATGCTAGTCTTCGTTAGGCCTAGCTTCTTACCCTTGCTCTGGATTTCTGTCTTTCAGTCCACTATATACAGCCTCTTTTTTCCGTTGATACAATGCATAATGCTTAGTAGCAGACGTAAGACTCGCGGGTATGCTAGATACTCACCTTCTTTATTTCCTTTACTGTTTTTCCTGATCGGCCGCTGCAGCCGACGTTGAAGCCCTGGAGCAGGAGGACCCCGATGCCGACCACCGCAACGTGAAGATCCCCGCTGCCTTCTACGACGTCGAGTTCCCCTTTGACCAGGAGTAGTTTGGAGGTTCCCAGGCAGGAGGCCTCGCCTTTTCGATCGATTGTTGATTTTGTGCTAGCCTTCTTAAGGCAACCTTGTATCCTTGTGTCTGTACTCACATACTATTGCTTCCGCTGACTTGTGCTCTCGAGCTGTTGTATTCGAGCCCTCGTGGCCCCTGGCTTGTATTAAATAGCTTGTATTATTTTATTTGTAGAGTTGTGTTGTGATATCTCACCGTGAGTCCCTAATCTCGATCGTGTACCTTGCGTGTATGATTACTGTACACGGTCTGATTTTGGGGGCATCACAGATTGAAAACCTCTCTGACTCGTTGGGAGCAAAGTTATTTGCGTCTGTGTACATGTCCAAGTCAACTTAGGCACCAGTGAATCTCTGGCGTCGTTGTCATCTTCTTGTTGCACTTGGAGTCCTACTGGAGACATAAACCTTGGTATCTTTACTAAGGAAAATTTGCTGCTATCTACATCATAACCTTCCACTTGGGGTAACCAACAAGGAGGTGTTATCTACACCCATCAACGTGTCATAAGGATTGCTTACATTACATATAGAGTGTTAATGCAGTTATCTGTTGATTTGGGTTTGCAACATTGGTTGTGGCTTACAAAGTAATACCAGCGAGATGTTCTGGATATATATATCAAGGTGGATAATTAGTAAGTAGATGCTGATGAATAAACAATCTACTTGCCTTGGTGTAATGCCCATACAATTGAACCTTGCACTCTCTGCTAGCATAATTAACATTGTTGTGCGTTTATAATTCTGTCAATCGCACAACTGTAATTTGCTCACCAACATAACTGTTTACCGTCTTTTGGGAGAGAGACATCACTAGTGAGCTCCATGACACCCCTGTCCATACTCATCATACTTTACACCATTTTTATTTACTGCTTTACTTTTCCTTTGCATTATTATTATCCCTTGTGTTTTTAATCCTTTGTAAATAGAAAGGTCGGAGAGACTGACAACCTCTCTGTACTCGTTGGGGTCAACTTGCTACAAGCTAGTTTCTTTACGCTATTGCCACCTACTTGTCATCTCCGGAATCCTACGGGAGACAAACCTTGGTATCGCACAGAGGGAAATTACTCCTGGCTGCATCATAACCTTTCACTTGGGGTAACCAACGAGGATGTGTTATCTACACCCATTAAGCTAATTTCTTGCGCCGTTGTCGGGGATTCCAAGCTTCCAGATAGGGGAATTACACACTACTTTTTACCTTTGCTTCTTAGTCTTGTTAGTTTACATTTGAACATTTACTTTTGTTTGTGTGTCCTTTATCAAAAAAGTCTAAAAACACAATTGCTAGCTTTTGTCTTGTCTTTGTGTTCCTATCTTTACCATGGGTGTGGAGCCACCTAAATATGGTAGGATGGACACTTTTTACTTGGATCGTCTTCGATCTATCTATGCTCGCACTAAAAATTCAACTGACTTGATTGAGGGGAAATCATTGGATGAGCACTCTCATTTCACGTGTCACTGTTTATCTCAGAAAGGGAAACACTTATGGGATCCAATACGAACTTCTTATTGCTATGTTGAGGCACCGTGGTCGTGACTCCACTTTCCCACCGTACTCGCTCCTCCCAGGGATGTGATGCACATCATCGGGGGATGCATCGCGTCCGGCCCTGCCAGGCATATCACCGACGATATGGGCGAGCCCGTCCATGTGGCCTATGGTCGCGATGCTGGAGAGGAAAAAATCAACAGTTCCTGGGAACCAAGATATCATAGCTACCAGTGTTAGGGGCACAAGAGCAACATAGCAGTGGTGAGAAATTCACAGATGTAGAACCAGTTCACCACATCCACCAAGGAGTAGACACAAGGAAAGATCACAGAAGAAGAAGAGGAGAAGGGATGAACTCACCACACAAGGGTTGTAGCCGATGCAAATCAACGCCCGCTGCCGTCCCAGACGAGGAGGAGGAGGTGCAACACGAGTAGCCACGGTGGCACGGTCTTCGAGGTCGAGCCATCGCGCCGCCCCGTCGACGTGCGCGGCCACCAGGAGATCATGGCGTGGAGGAGCACACAGCGGGATCGGGGAAGGCCGGGGGAGGCTACAGGAGCATGCCGACGACCTCTACCCCGCGCGTCACCGGAACCCTAGCCACGGAAAATCAAAAGGGGCGACCATAGGAAGGGGGGGGGGGACAGAGGGTCTACGCGGACCAGTCGACACGCCGTAGCAAGCCGAAGCCGTGGATGGTCATGGCCACGGTCGGGCCAGCCGAAACGTGTCGGAATCGTCTAGCGAATGGAGGAGAGAAAAGTGGATCGAAAGAGCACGGATACGGGCCCAGGAGAGAAAGAAATGAGAGGTTAGGGATTGAGATTGCGGAGGAGGTGAGGGAGTGGCCTGATTTTTCTCTCCATCGATTTTTTTTCGAGCGCACACGGTTTGGGTGTTGCCTTCAATAAAAAATCAATGAAGAAGAGGTTCGTTCGATGGAGGAAGTTGACTGTTCAACATAAGATATACCAATTTCCCTTTTAGAAGTAGAGACATCTCCATTTATTAAGATCCGTGCATTGGATCAAACGGTGAAGAGAATGTCGCGCCAGAAGCTAACCAGCGATCGATCACTCCATATAGATGAGTAGGAAAACAAACGCACAACATTTGAGATGCCTAGTTAAGCCGAGAACAAATCTGTCGGAAACAAGTCGCCAATGGCGAAGCCGAAGAAGTCCCGAAGCCCCGCTCCAGATCGATTCGTCGCCGCCCGGCTCCCATGGCACCCCTCAGCGCCGCCGCTCGCCACCGCCCTCCTTATCTCCCTCGCCGCTCTCCTTATCCGCGCGCTTGTCTCCGTCGGCCCCTACTCGGGTCAGGGCGCGGCACCCAAATTCGGCGACTACGAAGCTCAGCGGCACTGGATGGAGCTCACCCTCCATCTCCCTTCCTCTGACTGGTACCGCAACACCTCCGACAACGACCTCGCTTACTGGGGCCTCGACTACCCGCCCCTCTCCGCCTACCAGAGCCGGCTCCACGCTCACCTCATCAACGCCTCCCTCCCCGACGCCGTCGCCCTCCGATCCTCTCGCGGATTTGAGTCCCATGAATCGTACGCACCATCTGGAATTACATTTACCACATCATGGTCTGCACAATTGTGTGTCTGTTTTAAATCTTTGTTTCCTGTAGGAAGCTGCTTATGCGTTGGACTGTGCTTTCGTCTGATCTGCTAGTGTTCTTCCCGGCGGCGCTATGGTTCGTGTGGACGTACATGAAGGATGGGCTTGGCGGTGGCGGGGGGAGTCGAGATGGGTGGATGTGGCTGCTTGCCATGGTTCTGATCAACCCTTGTTTACTGTTAATCGACCACGGACATTTTCAGGTGGGAATTATACCAGTGGTGTATGTACATTGGAGCAGGGCAAATAGTGTTAACTGCATTGCCCAATTTGTTTAACACAATGAAGATTGTACTTTTGTTTCAGTATAACTGCATCAGTCTTGGGCTGACACTCGGAGCGATTGCTGGTATTTTGTCCGGGAACGAACTTGTTGCTGCTGCTCTCTTCAGTCTTGCAATTAACCATAAGCAGGTTCTTCCTTATCCAGAATAAATATATATTTCTTATTCAAGGGAGGTGAAACTGCTTGGACTCTTAAAGATGATTCCGTGCTCTCAAGCTTTGTCAACAAATATGCTGTAAAGTCATACAGTACATCTTAGATCTTTGCCTTTACAAACCCCACAGATTCCCAAAGGGAGTTCCTGGGCTGTACTATAGTCAGTGGCGGCGCCAGGATATGGTGGCTGCATTGCAAATTTTTTTTTTGCTCTATCCGGTGTTTGCACTTACGCTGATTACAAATACTCTGATTCGGTGTGGCATTTTCATCAATCTTCTTTGTTACTGCCATTAGTGCCCGTCTCACTGTTCTTCATCTACAAAATAAGTGGGAAATTGGCATGTAGAAACTAGATCAGCTACTCCTAATAACTAGATAAGCAAAATCGAATCAAATCAAAAATTGGGAATGCCTTGTACCTGGCCGCGGTGGTGACTGGTGAGGAAAAAGAGTGCTGGCAGCCGTGGCCGGTTTGGCCCCTGGGCGGCTGGACCGCTGGACCCTGGCGAAGAGGGGATGCGAGGGGGAGCTGGGGCGAGGCGGCGGCGAGCGTCAGGGCAGGGCAGGGCGGCGCCGTGGCGGGAGAGCACCGGCGCAATCGGAACTCGGGAGGCGCTGGCCGCTGGGCGGCTAGGGTTGGCAGTCCTAGGGCTGGGCCTGGGCGCTGGCTCTGTTTGATTCACGTGGTGGTTGGGTGCGTGGCTGCGTGCGCGTCTCACTCGAAAACTGGAACCGAGCGAAGCCAGCGGTGGCCCGTGGCGCTTAGCTATGCTTAATTAGCGTACAGTACACTTGGACAGTTGGGTTTAGATATATATGCAATTTTTTTCTGCTTCAAATCTTGGGTATTCACCTGAATACAGGTGCATACACGCAGCGCCGCCACTGACTATAGTGGATGCTAACTTAACCCAAGCGACAGATAATTTGAATGACAAAGTCAGTGACCATGGTTTGAGTGGCAGTAGCATCAACAGTGAGTGCCAGTAGTTTCAGACTTGTGAGATACAATCCCAATGTAATGCAACAGGGTAGGCTGTCATGGGAAGTGCATGTAATGTTGCTGTACTCAACTTTTGAGGGGTACTATCTGAATTTCCAACTAGCTCAAGCTGGCTGTCTAATGGGCTTCTAGAGATAGAAATTGAGAGAATCCATTCATCGTGCCACTTTGATGGGAAATAGAGTAAAACCTGCTGGATCAGTTACTACTCTTACATGAATTTTTATCTACTACAGTTTCTTGCATTACTTCCTTAAAACTGACCTGCACCTCTCCCCGTTTCATGCAGAGCTGTTAAGATATGTTGTGATTCTAGAAATTCATTATCCATATTTGATATCTTGCAGATGAGCATGTACTTTGCTCCCGCTTTTTTTGGGCATCTTCTTGGGAAATGCCTGAAGCGAAAGTATCCAACTGTTGAGATCATGAAACTTGGTTTTGTTGTACTGGGAACTTTTGTTCTTGTTTGGTGGCCATATTTGCATTCTTCCGAGTCTGCCATGCAGGTAACTGATACATGTGCAATCTTACTTATTTTGTTGTTCAAGCAACCCAGTCTATACCGGAGAAATCTTTTTTAACTAACATACAGTGATCGTTTTGCTGAGCTCTTTGATTCACCAAAATGAAATTTATTCTATGTATAATTGGCTTAATTCACTGTTTGTCGATGATTGCTAAACATGTTAACTCCACTGTCAGGTGATCTCTCGATTAGCTCCGTTTGAGAGAGGTATATATGAGGATTATGTTGCAAATTTCTGGTGTACCACCTCAGTTCTTATCAAGTGGAAGAAATTGTTTGCAATAAAGCCGCTGAAACTTATGAGTCTTTCTGCTACCATCCTAGCTTTCTTGCCTTCATTTCTTCAGCAAGTCAAGGCACCAAGTAATCTTGGCTTCCTCTATGCTCTGTTGAACAGCTCGTTCTCTTTCTATCTATTCTCGTACCAAGGTATGTTCAACTGCAAAGTTGATACGATTTTTTTTAAGTATATGAATTGTCCTTTTGATCTTCATGTTTCCTTGTTTCTTATTTGCAGTGCACGAGAAATCAATTTTGCTTCCTATGTTACCTGCAAGCCTTTTAGCATTACACGAACCTCACCTATATGGATGGTTCACATACTATGCACTTTTTTCGATGTACCCACTTATCTGCCGTGATCAGCTTCTTCTACAATATATAGCTGTTCTTGGTTTATTCGTTCTTATTTACTACTCACCTGGTGGAAACTATGGAAAGGGGATGAAAATGTCATGTGGAACAAGGGCAGTTCTGAGCCTGCCATTGTTATGCTCGATCGCACTTCACATTGTATACCTGCAAATTGAGCCTCCAAGGAGGTATCCCTTCCTCTTTGATGCACTGATAATGTTCATCTGCTTCTCACAGTTTGTCATTTTGACCCTTTACACAAATTATAAGCAATGGTTGTTGGACTTCCACCCTAGAGAAGTAGGTAGGAAGAAAGACCTATGATTGGAAATTCTGACAGCTAATTTTATAGAAAGTAGTCATTGTACAATTGTAACCTTGAATGTGTTCCGTCTGTAACAGAATTGATTATTTTTTGATGAAATATTTCCACATGGAGCAGACACATTGATTTTATATGGTCAGAAAATTGTGTTTAAAAACTATCCTGTGTCTTATTGTATGATAACTAGATACCAAAATGCAAGCTATGAGGCCGTGTATTAGCTTTTGCAGCGAATCTTATTCTATTAGCCCTCAGGAAATACAACATAGATAAATGTGTTGTTATCTTTCCACTTGTTGAGCCTTTGAGAATGCAGATACATAATAGAATTGGACTACCAATGGAACATGTAGATTGTAGTGTGGCAACATTATTTTTATACACATGCAACATATCAAGTGATGTATTATCACAGTACTATCTCTGAGATGTTTTCATGTAGCAATTGTTGTGTGCAGTGGAAACATTTTTTTGGCGTGTTGAAATATTCTTCCATGAAATGAAAACAAAGTTAGGATCGAACTACCATAAATAGCATTTCCAGCAATGTAGCCACACTGGAGATGCAGTTTGGCTTGTTCTTTCTCTATTTCTCTCAGTGCGACGAAAATTGGCTTTTGTTCATAGTGCCTCTTTACTGGAGAGGGAGTGCTAATGGTAGGTAAATCACATAACATCTCGACATAGTACTAGGCAAAGCCACTTGCTGAGGAGGAAGAAAAAGTTCCGGCCTGAAGAGAATCCTATCCAGAAATCAGCTACTTTACTTTGGTTCGACCTTTGACTGGAAGGAGTATCCTCCGCTGTAGTCGTCGAATGAGTCGGTGCTCATGTCCTTATCCTTCTTTGGCAGAGGATCGTTGTAAGGGTGGCGAGGAGCGGTTTTGGTGACGTCGAAGTCTGTCGCTGAGGTGGAGGCGGATGTCGAGGCGCTGCTGAGCCCCTCGCTTTGCAGCATCATCTCGATCTCTTTGACAACGTCGCTCATCGATGGTCGGGCTGCAGCGCCTTCCTCCACGCAGCGCAGGGCCAGCTGCACGAACTTGCTGAAGGCAGCGAGATGGTTGGTGTTCATGATCCTGGTGTCTATCATGCCCCTGAGGCCACAGAACTCGGCGTCAGCAGCATCGTAAACCCTCTTGGCCTCCCTGACGATGTACTTGCCCTTCTCGATGGGCTGCCTCGCGATGATCAGCTCGAGCATGACCACGCCGAAGCTGTAGACGTCGCTCTTCTCCGTCAGTTGCTGAGACATGTAGTACTCAGGATCCAGATAACCCTGCAGGCCAAGAACAAAGCTACATCACCGGAAGGATCATCTCTGCAAGGATGGATTTAGCTGCTATGCATGAACTGAGTCTTACCAGTGTTCCTTTGACTTGGGTGCTGACGTGGCCCTTGTCGCTGTCAGAGACTAGTTTGGAGAGGCCAAAGTCGGCGACCTTGGCGGTGAGGTGCTCGTCCATGAGGATGTTGCTGGACTTGACGTCGCGGTGGATGATGGGCGGGTCGGCGAGCTCATGCAGGTAGGCGAGTCCGCGCGCGGCGCCCAGCGCCACCCGCAGCCGCTTCTTCCAGTCGAGATGCAGCCCGCTCTTCCCTGCAACCACCATCCGCATGGGCGGCAAGTTCAGCAAGAAGAAATTTCAAAAAAGAAAAAAAGGTTACAGAGGTGGATGTTACCTACCGGTGAGGCTGTCGCGCAGCGTGCCGGCCGACATGTACTCGTAGACGAGCATCTGCTCGCCCTGCTCGAAGCAGAAGCCGACGAGTCCCACGAGGTTCTTGTGGTGCACCCGGGAGAGCAGCTCGATCTCGGTCTTGAACTCGTGTCCGCCCTGCATGGAACCCTGCTGCGCCCTCTTGATGGCGATGAACTGCCCGTTGGGCAGCATCCCCCTGTACACCTTGCCGTACCCTCCGTACCCCAGCTCGTTGGCCTCCGCGAAGTTGTTGGTGCTCCGCTTCAGCTCCTCGCACGAGAACCACCGTGCCCCCTTCAGCCGCGGTGCGCCGCCCCTCTCCTCGCTCCGGGCCCACGACGCTGCACCACCAGTTTCAGAAGCTCAGTACTCGTCCGGCCGGTCAAGATGGAAATTAAGAATGGAGCGTACCGAAAGGCCCGCCGAGCTCCTCCGTGGCCTTTTGCGCGCGCCGCCTCTGCATCAGCGCGTAGACGGCCGCTCCGATGAGAGCGATGACCAGGACGCCGCAGCCAACGGCGATGCCGATGATGGCGCCCTTGCTCTTGGAAGCCGGCCCGTTTCGATCTGCACTTGCAAACCACATATATCAGCTACATACTACATCGATGAGCGCACAACAGGTTACAGGTATAGTTTGCTGCTAGTGACCTGGGAATGGGTAGGGGGAGGCTATGAAGTAGTAGGGGCCGAACTCCTTGGGCGGTTTGAAGGTCTGGTTGCTGAGGTCGAAGCCGATGCGCATCACCTCGGTGTGGTTAAAGTAGGGGCCGCCGGAGGGGAAGAGCTTCACCTGCACCTGCATGTAGGAGTCGCTGTCGAAGAAGGGGTCCTGCAGGGCCACGGACCCCGGGGTGAGCTCCAGCTTGGTCCACAGCTTGCTCTCCAGCTCCTGGAATGCCGTGCCGTTGCCCACGTCCGCGAAGAAGGGCGCGCGGAAGTACATCACCCCTTGGTACGGGTACGCGCACCCGCAGCTCTGCGGGCTCATGCTCTGATCCGGCGGGCACGCACCGGAGAAGCACTTCACCAGGCTCGTCTTGTACGCCACCGACGCCTCATGCTGCGTCAGGTTGCAGTACGCCGTGTTGGGAAGGTGGTCGCACACCGGATTCCCGGCCAGCCTGAACAATACCATGTCCAAGATCGACAAGGAGTTTGTAAGTAAGATGGATGACACCAATGTAGCAGCACTGTCACTGCCTGGAAACCAGAACAATGACTAGAGATCAGTACTCACGCGAGGGTGCCGTTGTAGCTGGAGGTCACCGTGACGGAGGAGAAGTCGTTGTCCTTGAAGCTCACCGTGCTCAGCTCGCTGCTGATGCTTCTCCCCAGGTCCAGGGTGCCATTGAACGCGTTGCCGTCCAGGATCCTGCCATTGAACGCGTTCTGGTCAGAAAAGATCATCGGTTTCATCATTTTTTGGCGCGATGCTGAAAATGTTTCTGCGCGAGCTTACACTTGCTGCAGCTGCGGGCTGCTGAACAGCCTCATCGGCACAGTGCCGTAGAGTCTTCCGGATTGTATGATCCTTGATTTGGCAACACAAGACAATGTCAGATCTAGCTGTCCGAGCATATGCATTGTGAAGTTGCAAAGTTCTTTCAGGGGGAACTTACAGAGCTGAGAGCTGTGGCAGCTTCCAAAACCACTGTGGGCTTGGGGAAGGATCAAAAGTGTTGTTGCTCAGATCACTGCGATGTAATTAGACCAGAAGAAATTATCAGACCAAGCTTGGTGCTTTCAAGATATTAAGAGCAGAAAATCTTATGCGGTGATTTTGCTTAGTGCTTACACATAATTTAGAAGAGTCATCCCAGACAGATCAGGCAATGGTCCGTTAAGCTGGTTGTTGGCTAAGTTGCTGAAACATATGAAAATAATGTGCTTACAATGGCTATAGCTTTGTACTTGCACTTACTTACACAAGTGTATTCACCAGTTCTTGGACAACTTACAGCTCGTTTACTTTGGTGAGGTTATTCAGGTTTGCCGGAACGGGTCCGGAGAGGGAATTTCTGTCCAGTCGGCTGTCCAAACATAGCATAGAACGTCACCAAGCCCATCCAACAAAATAAGAAGAATTGAGCAGAGTTTCATCTCGAAAGAACACTTACACAACTTCAAGTGTACTGACAAAACCGAGAGAGTCTGGGATGTCACCGGTGAATTTATTTCCATCGAAAAGCCTGCACCGAATACCTTAAGATGTCAGCACATGTTGAGAAACAGAAGAAATATAAATCTACAAACATGGGTTCAGGAACTCACAGATGAATCAGTGTCATCTCAGGGCTGAAGAGAGCATCTGGGATTGGACCAGACAATTGGTTCTTATTGAAGTGGCTACAGATAACAGAGCAATATTATGGTTAGAGATACGTTCCACTTCTCCTTTCTGCGTCATAAATGACAAATGAACAATTTTCTTTTGTAGAACCTACAAGTGTTTGGTTTTTGTAAGCTTGTCTAGACCCATTCCACCGTTTGATGAGATTGGCAATGGGCCACTCAGTTGATTGTCCGCAACGTCAAACCAATAGAGGCTGGAGAGATTTCCCAGAGATGCTGGTATTTTCCCAGAGAACTGATTCGAGTTGAGAGCCCTGAAAGATAGTTAGGTCAATGCCCATTATTTTCCTGCAAAAACTGAACCGCCGAGGCGCAAAGGCGCAGTATCATCTGCCTACACCAGTGAGTAATCTCTTACATGTAGGATAATTTTGGAAGGCTCCCTAGCTCATCAGGGATGCTGCCATGAAAGCTGCAACCTGCCAGAATCCTTCAAAACAAGCGGTGCAACACATGAGCATAGTGAGACAACCTAAGAACAGAGAAGGCACTTGGAAACTTACAAGGTTGTAAGCTCCTTCAAATTACCGATGGTCGGAGTGAGCACACCTCCAAGTTCACTGTTGAATGACAGGTCCCTGCGTACAAATCGCTCATATCAGGGCTCAGTAGAGCAGAGCTAGAAGATGAGAGATGTTGAAGAAAAGGTTTAGCTTGACACTGTGGTGCTCTGCTTCTACATACAGGGATTGCAGCGCCGTGAGCTGCCCGATGTCAGCAGCTAGCGCCCCTTTGATGCCCATGGTTGACACTTTTCTGAAGGACACGGTTGTATAATAATGGTAAGTTGACTTGGCACTTGGCAGAGTGTGAAGTGAAAATGTTCTTGAGCTTTGCGGACACTTACATGGAGATCACCTTGTTGTTGCTGCATGCCACCCCATCCCATGGTGAATCACCGCAGGGATCATCGGATTGCCCCCACGTCGGCGGTGTGTTCTGCCACTGATCCATTAACGCCCGGAGAACCGAAGCTGCAATCGGTTCCATGGTTCATTTCTTACTTCAGGTGGTAGTAAAGTTATAATCATCATCGATGATCAATGGAAAATAGCTCAAAACGAAGCAGTATTAATGTTTTCTCATCATCGAAAACTTGTCTGCGGGCTTGAAACTAAGCAAGAAAGCAAGTGAATGGAGGAGTCATGGGTACTCACTGTCCTGGCTGTCCGTGACTCCATGGCTTGCTCGCACGCACAGCGAGAGCAGCAAGGCCACGGAGAGAAGCACGGGTCTGAGTGCCATCCTCGCACAGCCTCCAGCCTCCTCCATGCACGCACGCACGCACGCTCGAAGAAGTCGCAGGGCGCGAGGTGCGGTTTTAGGTGCTCAGGGAAAGCTGTGGAGCGTGAGGCAACCACCGGCACCACAACCGCAGCCCATGATGCTCCTCATGATGGGACGTGCATTCACCAAGCTAAAATGATAGGATTGTGCAAGTGCTGGAATGGAGAGAAAGATACAGCGCCAAATGCCAACTACTTGACTTGAAAGCAAGCCAAACCTTAGCTCCCAGCAATCACCTTGCTGTAGGGCTGTAGCTGAGCACGCCTATGCTACACCGGTCGTCCCCGTACGGCGTACGTATCGCTGTCCGGGGAAGGCACCGAGGGAGAGGTCAAAAGGGAGGATACGGCCTCACCAACATGACCCTTGCTCTACAGCAACTCCTCCCCACCTCAATCTGATTGAGTGACTTCAGTCGGTGCTAGTGCACTAGCTGGTGTGCTGGTCTTTCATCTCATCTCATTTCATGCTGCTGATATAAAAGTTTGTTTTTTCATGGTTTTTTTTTTAAAGGAGTTTTGTGATGATGATTAGGGGTGCGATTCAAGGCACGTAAAGAGGCAAATTTGGTGGGGATTAAACTAATGATGCCTATGATTGACCTTCTTTATCAGGCACTTTTGCACTGGAAGGAATGTTCTTTGAGTTTATATAGCTTATATTTTGTACTGTGCTCCCATGGCATGGCTTAATTTTGAAAGGCCAACAAGGTTAGTGAAGGGCCTTCGCAAGACATGTTTAGGGGCTTAGGAGTGGTGGAAACGCCACTGCGATTCTTAGTCAGAGATAACTGGACTGGACGGGGACTGACACTGATGTTAATCTGTAATCGACAGTGAAGTCAAAGCGAAGCCGACGCTGCGATGAGGCAAAGCAAGTTTGAATATCCTCACAAAAGTGGGAAGATAAACGGAGCTTCATCTGACATGTTTTTTTCTTGATCTTTCTTGCTTTCAAATGAGGTAATTACTCTGCCTACCCACTACTTAATTTGTCTAGGGCACATCTAGATATGCTTTAAGTAGAGCACATCTAAGTCCTACACCATTGATTTTACATAGAGATTCGTGTAAATATTATTTTTTCTAGTTAGATTGAACTTAGACATGCACTACTTAGATGTGCCCTAGCAAAACTGTAAAATATACTTTACACTAACTCTAGGTGAAACACAGATTTTAAAAGGTAATAAGTCCTCTTTTTACCGACTAGCCTGCTTTCTCAGAGTCATGATGGTGATTCCTGTCGCTGATGATGAAAGGCTGTGAACCATGGTAGCAGGATAATTTGGTCTGAAGCCGGGTAAGTCCCACGGCATGATTTTGATGCTCTTGCAGAAACATTCAGATTACAACTATGAAACAAGACCATGTTTTCCCCCGAAAAAAGGGCTTTCGCCCCGCTATATAGATAGAGCAACCACCGATACAACCAAAGAACCACTGCTGGGGCAGACAACACAAGCACGCCCAAAAGAAACAAAAAAGAAAGGAAAAGAAAGAATTACAACAAAGTCGGATCGACGAAAACGATGATGATCCGCAACCGCTGCGCCCACCGAAGATATCCCCCACACTCCTAGCACTTCGGACCAGCGCATACCAAGCAACACCTTCAGAAAGGAACGCGACGATGACGACGCTGCTGCTCGGACAAATCCTAGGGTTTCCCCCGGTACGCGGAGGGGTGAGGGTCAGGGGATACCCGCCGCCCTTCAGGAAGGAACGATGGCGCCCACGGGCGTCGCCGCGCCGGTGCCGTCCAAGCCGACCGGGATTTCTCCCGTCCGCCACATATCTCCCACCCCGACCAATCCGTCATGCTCCACCACACTTGTCGCCCACCAACACGCGCCACCGCGGTCTTGGGGTCACCACCATCGTCTAACCATGGAGTCCGAAGCGGGACCGACGGGTCCAAGAGGGAGCAGCCGGGAACGAGGAGCGGCAGTGTCAGCAGCCGAGCGGGAGGGGACAGCCTTCACCGCCATCAGCGTTCACCGACCGGACGCAACAAGAGGAGCAAAGCAGGCACCCGGCCCGCCCGAGCTCGACAGGCTCGTGAAGCTCCCTTCGCCGCGCTGCAGTGGGCGCACCGCCATCTCCGCAACCCCCCGCACGAGCCGCACCTCAGTTCGCCGAAGCCGTCGCAGATGAAGCCGCACCCGGCCCACCCATACCCAGATGAGGCCCCAAAGGGCCTAGATCTGGGCCGGGAGAGCACCGTCGTCAGCCGCTGCGCAGGCCCGCGGTCAAGTGACCGCGTCACCGCCTCCGCACCACCCGGAGCTGCGCCGCCGGAGGCACCACGCCGCCACCGGAACCGCCGTTGCCCGAGAAGAACCCGCTGCGCGCCCGCGACGGAAGGAACCAGCTGCAGCCGTCGGAGGACCGAAGTTGGACCCCTGCCACCGCCCGCGGCCCGCGCCGCCTGAGGACCACGCCGCCAGCCGGCAAGACCGACTGGATCTGGCCGCCGCGGCCATGGCGCGCCACACCCTGAGCGCAGCCCTCCACGGACGCGCTCACGACGCCGAAGAGCCCCTGCGCCGCACCGCGCCCTGGCCCGTGGGACGGCCCGCGCTGCCCGGCGAGCGAGAGGGGAGAGAGGTCCCGCCGCCGCCGGTGCCGGCGGGCTTTGCCCGGCCGCACCCTGTGGCGGCGGCGAGGGAGAGGAGGAAGGAGGAGGGGGGCTGTTGAGAGGAGCAGCGGCGGCGCCCTCCCCCGTCGCCTCGCGGGGGCGGTGGCGGTGGCGGGAGGGGAAAACCTAGCGGGGGTGTCGTCACAAGACCATGTTTTTAGCCTGGTTTACATTTTAGGGAAATATCTAGTTACATGGTGGTGAGAGTGTTAGGAAGAACCAAAACATCATCACCAGGTCTTCCACGCGCGGTACAACTAGTGCCTATGAGAGATGATGCCAGTGTTGAAAACAACGTTATTAACCAAACCTAGGTCACAGTCACGAGTGTGATGCCTTTTCTAGGATCTTTTGGCTCCAAAAGGACCACGAAACACAATCAACAAGTTATGCAACAGGCTCCACGAAAGAAACCTCGACAAAAGGAGCGGAACAACAACCAAAATCCAGTTTACATTCTCAATGAATCTCTCTTTTGGAGCTCGGGCTTCATGAAGCCTTTTTTCTTAAAGAAAATCGTAACTCATGTTTCAAAGTGTAGGACCACGAAACACAATCAACAAGTTATGCAACAGGCTCCACGAAAGAAACCTCGACAAAAGGAGCGGAACAACAACCAAAATCCAGTTTACATTCTCAATGAATCTCTCTTTTGGAGCTCGGGCTTCATGAAGCCTTTTTTCTTAAAGAAAATCGTAACTCATGTTTCAAAGTGTAATTTTTTTTCTGAAAAACATTCCACATGCACATACAGATGTACCTACACACGTATAAAGTTTTATGATGAAATACTTCAACACATGAGCTACACAAAAAAGACAAATTTGTGGATTTATAATAGCCAACAGTGTTGTTTTCCTATTTTCAATCCATGCACCTTTTGTTTGTGTTTGTAGGTCATATGTTTCTTCTAATTAAATTGTACACATGTGTAGAATATCTACATATACATCTAGATTTTTTAAATTCAATTTTTTTACTTTTGATCTTTTCAAAATATTGGTGTCCATGACGCCCAAGCTCCAAAATACATTTTCACCCCCCCAACCCTATACATTTTGACACCAATGATCACATTTATTGAAAATACCTCATAATTACTCGATTTAGTGAAACGTACTATCTCTGATTATACCTCTTTATAGATTGTGGCCTGTTAAGGCATGTAGGTCATGCTTGTCGGATGTAGGCTGAAGTGGTTTTTAATAGAAGAATGCAGGTGGTGGTGCGGTGGAGGTGCTCTCCCCTTGATCTCTCTTGGCGATGGAGGTGGAGTGGACTCCTCGCCGCGATCGTCAAACCTGATTGACATGAAGGTCTACTCGGTGAGCTCATCACGAAACAATGAGGGACATCTTCACCCATCGTGAATGTTTGGCACGAGAGTAATTCAGTGCCAACGTCTAGATAGATAGCGCGGATCTTTTCGATGATTGTGCCAATTCTCATTTCCACCATAAATAGCAACATGCAACTACGTTTCAAAGTGTAAAAAAATCTGAAAAAATTCCACATGCACATACAGATGTACCTACATATGTATAAAGTTTTGTGATGAGATACTTCAACACGTGAGCTACACAAAAAAGACAAATTTCTGGATTTATAATAGCAAACAGTGTCTGTTTCCTATTTTCAATGCACCTTTTTTGTGTGTGTAGGTCATATGTGTAGAATATCTACATATACATCTAGATTTTCTAATTCAAATTTTACTTTGGAGCTTTTCAAAATAATGTTATCCATGACGCCCAAGCTCCAAAAATACATTTTCAACTCCCCCGCCCTATACATTTTGACACCCACTATCCCATTTAGTGAAAATACCTTATAATTACTCGATTTAGTGATACGTACTATCTCTGATTATACCTCTTTATAGATTGTGACATGTTAAGGCATGTGGGCCATGCTTATCGGGCGTAGGCTGAAGTGGTTATTAATAGAAGCATGCACGTGGTGGAGTGGACTTCTCGCCGCGATCGTCAAACCTGATTGACATGGAGATCTACTCGGTGAACTCGTCATGAAACAACACAATGTGGGCCATCTTCACCCATCGTGAATATTTGGCTCGAGAGTAATTTAGTGTCAACGTCTAGATGGACATCACGGATCTTTTCGATGATTGTGCCGATTCTACTTTTCCACCATAAATAGCAACATGCAACTACGACAAGGTAAATTCTAAGATTCTAGCAATGTGATCGAGGCCCATCCAAGTATTAGCGTTTCCACATAGGAGTTCCTCCAAGGGTGTCGAACAAACCTTGTCAACCGGCAACGTTTTATCTATGTCATCATTCACACTCAACTTCTTTGGCTTCTCTCACCATGCTTGTCTCTTGGGTAATTTGGAATGAACAAAATGCACACGTGTTCCGTAACAAGAGCACCCCTCCACCAATATTGCTTAATATTATTCTTGATGAGGCTAAATTTTGAGTCCTGGCAGGTGCCAAAAAACTAAGGACAGTTCTATATAGCGAGTGATCGGCATGCCAATTTAACATAGGGCATTGTAAAACTATATTCTTCTTCTTAATCAATAGATGAGGTAAAGCTTATGCTTCCGTTTCAAAGAAAAAAAGCCAACTTCTTCTAAATAGTTTTAGTCCGCCGGCACGGCATGTAAGAGCAAGTCTAATCCTATATCCTATAGTGATCTCCACTAACTTATTTATCTCAACATGCAAACATGCCACATCACCACACAGAAATGGGTGCAATAAAGCCCACCTCAACATGCAGCCATCCATAAGATCGACAAGACTCACCACCATATGCAACCATGCATGGAAAAATATTACTATACTTATATTAAAAAAATATGTACACATAATCAGATATGATAAGTTCTATGCATTTTTGAATTTTGGTTATTAATTTAAATATTTAAAATTCATATAAAATATTTTTTGATGAGTTGGATGAGGAAGAAGAGGAAAGAGAAGGGAAGCGGATTATAGATTAACAGCCGGCTGCAACATGCTCTAAAAAACATTGTGAGAGTATAAAGTGGACCATCCATTAATAAAGTAGTACTTCCTCGATCCATAATACTTCCTCCATTCCGGTGTATATGGTTTCTCTTCAAATCAATTTGTTCCTCTTTATCTTTTTATTAAGGTCTATAAGCATTGAATGATGCTTAATTAGCACACAACATGACATGGTCTTCCCTCTTCTCTCCACTAGCTTTTGCATGCAATGAATAGTATTCGTGGAAACTGGTCCATATTTCATATAAATCAAACGCTTATTGGCAGGAAGGAACAAATTACATAGACAATGGGTATTCTACCTTGCTTTCGCTGCAATTCATAAGGAGCCAAACACAACTGAACGGAGGGATTAGTGTCACTCATTTAGTACAAAATTTGTACAATACTAATTTAGTATAAAATGAGTGACACTTGACACTTATTATGTATCGGAGGAAGTAGTTATTATACTTGTTGATTATTAGGTTGACTATAGGTGATATGACAACTTCATATAGCCCATTGTTGATTGTACTATTAATCATGCTCTAAAGAGTCTCCGTGGCCCACTCCGCATACCAAATATGTGGGAGTAATTTCTTATAACAGTCTGTGTGCGCAAAAGAAAAATCACCATTAGTCGCATTTTCCAAAGCTGCTTTGATATTGGAGTTAATAGATCTACCTGAACCCCCAAAGAATATTTTCACCGGTAATTGCATTTTCCAAAGCTTCTTTTATATTGGATTTAAAAAAGATCCACCTGAACCTTGGGCCTGTTGCATCTTGTGTCTATACTGAAATTCCCATTCACGGTAGTATGCAGATCGTATAAAAGGTGTCATCCATCTCACCACTTGGCAAGGGAATTTGCAATATCATATGACCGCCCACCTCCCATAAGTTGTCTCGAACTAGATCTTCGTACGAATGACCTGTGTATGGGTCAATCAGTTACTGGACCATGGTGAAAATTTCAGCACCTTCTAGTCAAAACTTCGCTGGAGAATATTGAAACCATTCCCTTTTTTCGAATGCCTGGATTCTAGCTCAAATACTTTCCCAGACATTGGAAGAAGCATTCTTCAAGTTTACAGATAAAATGTTACCACCAGCAATATGGGCCGTAGGATCGGTCATTTTCAGTGAGCCTGAGGGCCCGATTGAAGCTGAAAACACATCCTGAAATACAATTCATCTTTTCTCTTAATTAAGTTGAAAGCTGAACTGTTCCGGTATTCCAAACACGTTCTTTGGTTCAGCTCGTATTATGCACCAAGGCACGACACAGTGTGATGGACATGAGAGAACGGAGATGGTACTGTTAACCGCCGTGCTGAAGTCGCTATTAATTCCTCGCTCCATAGTTTTGTCGATAGGGTTGATGGTTCCATTTCAATTTGACCTGGTCTGGTCTGGCTTTGATGTTCATTTTTTTCTGCTCATTGACGCCAAATTCAATGTGGAATGGGATGGATATCCAACGGCGGGATGCTCGTTCTCCCGGCAAATTTGGTTCCAGGTGCTCCTTCCCCGCCGCTTGCATGCGGCTACACCTGTCCCAGATAGCTCTCTTAAGGATTGGTGGCCGGCTACCAGCGCGCTTGTGAAGGACCCTAGCGCTCGTAAAGACCTTAACACTCTGATTGGATGTGTGTGCCGGGAGATTTGGCTTGAGCGGAATCGTCGTGTGTTCGATAGAATGGCAAGTCTGACGCCTGTAGTGATGAAGAATATCGAGGCAGAATGGCTGATGTGGAGCCTAGCCCGGCAGGGTAGTGTAGACGATGATATGGGCTAGGGATTTTATGTGTTGTGTTGTGAGGGTCAGTCTGTTGACCGCCTCACAAGTATATAAGCTGTAATTTTATGTACATTCCCCCCATCTTAATATATAAGACTCGCAACTTGCGTGTTCTTCAAAAAACGCGACTCATCAAATCTCACGTGTATATTTCGATTGGACAGTCCGTACACTCTTATGCTGTTAATTTTTTGAAACTGAGTGGTATGCTTTTAATATGGCTCCTCATTTTGGTTTAGACTTATTTGTACGTCCAAAATTGTAACACCCTCACTGTCAGTGAACAGTAATCACTGTTACTATTCATCTCTACTGTTCAAAACTTTTGTTGATCAACTTGGAACAGTTCAAAATTTCAAATTCCACTTTGATGTTCTTGAATGCATGGTGATCATGGACCTTGATCATCTGGAATCAAAACAAGTACAAGCCATCTGAATTGGAATTCAAGCAAACCCTAAATGCCTTTTGTTGAATATTAAAAATATGGTGACAAAAGATCTTTTCCAAAAATCTTGGAACCACTTTTATAAAATCCCAAATAATCACTGGACCAAATCCATATGGGTTTGGGTATTTCTTGTGTTATGGAAAATTCTAAACAAATATAAACAGAGGCCAAAAACCCCAAACAAATCATTTAATATTTAAAGTAAATATTAAATGACTTTTAAAAGTGCCCAAACCTTTCGTGGCACTAGCCCAGGGTATAACAATAATTATGGGTCACATGTAACATTTTATAGAAATGCCAAGGTGTATAAAATAATACAAAAAGGAAATTACAGAAAAGAAAAAGGAAATAAAAACAAACAAAACTAAACCTAATCTAGCGCCGGGGGCAGAACCACCTCCCCTCTCTCCATCGGGCCGGCCCACTCGCCCCCAGCCCACAACGGCTCCTTCCCCCTCGCACTGTTCCCCCCACCCCGTGGACAGAATCCGGCCGGCCACGGCGGCATGGCCGTGTCGTGGCGCGGATCAGGCGGCTGCCGGCGCCTACAAGGAGGCCGACCCCCCCGAGTCAAACCCTAGCCGCTCCCTCCCATGCTCCCTCGCGTCGCTTTCCCCCTCCTCCTCGGCTGCTCCTCCCCGAGCTCACTGGTCGCGTCCGTCGCCGCCGTGCGCCATTAACGCGGCGACTCCGCACCCTGGGCCTCGCAAGGACGTCAAGCGGCTCCGCCTTCTTCCCTTACTTCGACTGCAACCTGGAGATCGAGTCGGGGCGCGCTGCCTCAGCGAATCGAGCCACCCCTCTTCACTGATGCCGCGAGTCTCACACCGCCGTGCCACCTCTGACTCCTCCCGTGCCTCCTCGAGCGCGCCCTCGGCGTCGCGGTGAGCTCCCCGTCCCGTTCCCTTGCTCGCCGTCCTCTAACCCCCATAGCCGTCGTTCCCCCCCGTTACCGTGCTCCGCCGTGGCCTCCATGGGCGGGCCGAGCTCTGCTCGCCCGTGGCCGCTCCCATACCGCGCTCTGGCCGCGCCCCTGCCCTGCGCAGCGCGCGCGTGCCCTCGCCGTGCCTCCCCACCGCATCCGCCCTTGCCCCGTGGCCGGACGACCACCGCTGGGGCTCGGCCTCGCCGCCGATGACCGCGCCGACGTGGTGGGTCAATTAGGACTAACCCCCCTGTTAAACTAACAGGTAACCCCCCCTAGACACTTACAAGTGGGCCCAAGGCCAGATAATTAAGCCTAAAGAAAAACTGTTAGAGATAATTGTCCATGTTAGACTTACAGGTGGGCCCAGGCCATTAAGTTAATTTCCTGGCAAATTAAAATGTTAATTAAACTATGTGTGTATGACATGTGGGCCCAACCCTTTAATTAACCCCCTGGCTTAATAAAAATTGATATTTATAAAATGTCTCTGTGACATGTGGGACCCCACTGTCATATGATTAAATATAATGGATTTATTAGCTGTGTGTATGATAGGTGGGACCCACTGGTCAGTTGACCAGTCAACCTTACAGGTGGGTCCCCTCTGTCATATTTGACCTTGTCAAATGCACTGTTTTGGATAATGTTATTTCAATAATAAAAGTAATTAAAAAAATGATTTAAATGGATTAAAACTTTGAAATTTAATATCTTTTAAACCGTAAGTCAGATTCAAAAACTTTATACATCAAAATTGATCAGAAAAATATAACGAATACAGATACGCTATCCGTATGTCTACCACCCCCCTTTAACACACCGATCATCGACATTCCCCTTCCGGGCTGTCTGTCGATAATTCTCGGTACCGATAAAAAGTACCCGGATGAATTTATTCCGAACACGAAAGTTGTCCGGAATGGTTCAACTAACACGGATACACCCCCTTATCTTTGTCGGATGTCCACGACACCTCCGGCATGAACCTTTCCCCCTCCGGACACCCTGTCCGGTAATCACCCGGAGCCGGTAGTTCATCCCCGGATGAATTCCCGCTCCGAGCAACGTGCATTGCACTGCGTTAGAACACCGTTAACATTTCATCTGTCATGTCATGCATATGTTTGTTTATTATTGCTGTGTATTTACTGTTTCCTCCCCCCTTAATCTCCGGTAGACCCCGCTACTACCGCCGACTACACTGCTGCCGGGTACGACTACTTCGTCGACGACCCTACCCCTACCGTCGAGCTTCCAGGCAAGCAGAGCCATTCTCTTCCCCAGATATCGCCTACCTTTTCCGTACTTTATTGCACTAGGCATGGTTACTGCTGCTGCTACGATTACAATCCTATTCAATTGCATAGCCTGATTTTTTCGCCCCTTGATGTACCTTTCTTATCCTATGCTGCCTGTTATAATTATGCATATATTCAGCAGTGAACCCTGCGCATTGTTAGCTAGGATTAGATAGCGGGTCGTGATCACTCAGGGGAGTGAACACGGATACCATATATACAACTGCACAGGTACGGTACAAAGCAGACACCGCCAAAGGCCCCTATCTGGGTTATGCCTAGTCACCTCAAGTGTGAGCTATCAACGAGTAATCCTTGTACTCCACTCGAGGCTGACTTTGTCTTGCCGCCATAGGGTCCTGAACATCGGTTGTCCTTAAGGTAAGAAGTCGGGCGACCCAACGGTGCCCGCGAGAGGTATATTGTCGGGAACGACAGGGAGGGTACGACCGACGTTACTGGCGTGCTTGGCCCCTGCTCGTATCTCGCGAGAGTTACCAAACCACGAAAGTCAAGCTCTACCAAGAGCACACGCGAGACAAGGTAAGGAGACGGTTCACCTTGTTGGTAACCGCAGTGACTTGGTGGGACGACAGGGAAGGCACTGATGTACTGGTGGTCCTGACTGCTGTCGTTGACCGCGGGTCAGTTAAGTCGAGGCAACGATAACGGTTGTCACGCAGGTTAATTAAAATGCTAAATGGTTCGGCGGATGACTTGAGAGGCCCGTTGATCTGTACGCACTACCTACACGTGGGATTACGGTGTGGGCCCTCCGCGTCGTAGTTCGTCCGAAAGCTCTTCAGACGTCAGCAGTACTGCGGCCTGATTGCCGGGAAGTGGTCTTGTTCCTCGCAGGGAGTCGAGGAGGGGAACTCGGAGGCATTATTATTATCAATCATTACAACTTATATTATAAAAGGTTGCAACAACTTCTGCTTCATTTCTACTTTATTGCTTTATATGAATTGTTGGCTGATTCTCTTCTCATGCTGCAAGACAACGTCGGAAGATGCTAGTCTTCGATAGGCCTAGCTTCTTACCCTTATTCTGATTTCTATCTTGCAGTCCACTATATATACAGCCTCCCCTTTCCTTTGATACAATGCATAATGCTTAGTAGCGGACGTAAGACTCGCGGGTATACTAGATACTCACCTGCTTTATTTCCTTTACTGTTTTGCCTGATCGGCTGCTGCAGTCGACGTTGGAGCCCAGGAGCAGGAGTACCCCGGAGGCGGATACTACTACGTCGAGACCCCCGCTGACCAGGACCAGGAGTAGTTTCGGAGGCTCCCAGGCAGGAGGCCTTGCCTTTTCGATCTGTATCTCTGATGTTATTTGTGCTAGCCTTCTTAAGGCAAAACTTGACTATGTCTGTACTCAGATATTATGGCTTGTATAACTTATGTATTCGGGTCCGCGTGACCCCCTTTATTGTAACATATTGGTTTATCCTTTTGTGTTTAGTGTTGTGCTGTGATATTCTCACCGTGGCACCCTAATCTCAGCCGTGTACCCTGCGTGTATGATTACTGTACACGGATTGATTTTGGGGGCGTCACAAGTTGGTATCAGAGCCGACTGCCTGTAGGAAGCCACCCCACCACTACCTGGTCGAAGTTGAGTCTAGACTTTGAAAAACTATTTTGCTAACTTAATATTTGGCTTACGGGCCCACATCGATGTCACTACGTGTGATATCTATGGTATTAGGATCCTTTTCTCCTTACCTATGCTCTGGGACTCTGCTCTCTTATCCTTGCTGGTAAGTTTTACAAAATCTGACATTAGGATCACGTTCTCTTGATTCCACCCGGCGTTTTTGGTGCTACCCCCATTGATTGAGTCGTGTCGCAGGAGTCGTACCCCAGATCCCGGACCGCGGATCCCATTCTCATTCTGGGGAGGCCGCGCGTTCTCTGGCATCAACTCCTGTGGCCATCAGTTTTCTTGCGGCGTGATTGACATAGTGGAATCTATGTCGCGTCGTGTAATCCTTACCGCGGTCTGCGCGCCGCCTAGTGTGTCCTTTTTCCTTAATTTCTATGACGTTACGCTGCCCGATTTTCGATTGATTCTATGTGTGGATGTGTATGTCTTATATGACTACTCCTATATATCCGCGCCTCCTCTTTGTTGTCGCTTTACCTCTTACTCGTTTCTGGCATCTCGTTAAAATGTTCATCGCTGAAATACCCCTGTTAAATTCTAGCAGGATGGCTGGTCGTGGTGGTCGTGGTCGTGGTCGTGGTGCCAACGATCCACCTCCGCCGCCGGACTACATGGCCGCGATGATGCAGCAGTTTCAGATGAACCAGGAGTTTATGCAAGGAGTCATAGATCAGTTCCAGAACCAGAACCAGCACCAGAACCACCCGCCTGTGGTTACTCTGCGGGATTTCATGCGTCTCAATCCCCCTCTCTTCCACCAACCGGAACAGCCGCTGGATGCTGATGATTGGCTTCGTGACATCACTCGTCAGCTGGAGTTCGCTAATGTGAGCGCTGCTGATTATGTCAACTTCGCGTCCTATTTCCTGCGTGGTCCTGCTGCTCAGTGGTGGGACACTTACAAGGGCTCGCTAGCTGAAGGGACTGTCGTCACCTCGAATGACTTCAAGACTGCCTTCCGTGCTCGTTATGTCCCCCAGGCGATTATGAACCGTATGAAGGCCGAGTTCCGCAACCTCGTTCAGGGCAACAAAACCGTCGAGGCATACCAGAGGGAATTCCTTCGCCTCTCCCGCTATGCTGCAAGTGACCTTCCGAATGATGCAAGTAGGCAAGAGAAGTTCCGTGATGGGCTCAACCCAGATCTCCAGCTTGCACTGGCTTTGCACGTCTTCCCCGACTTCGCCACCATGGTGAACCAGACTATCACTCTTGAGACCGCTCAGCTTAAGTTCGGTGGTTCGCCGAAGCGCCCCCGTGATGCTGGCTCATCTTCGGGCACAGCACAGAAGCAACGCGTTTGGCTTCCACACAGTCTTATGCGTCCAACTGCCCCTGCACCAAGGCCGTCGTATGTTGCACCTCGTATGCCTCCGCCCCCGCCGAGACAGCCGAAGACTGAGACTGCACCCCTTCGTCCTCAAGATGGCCTGTGTTTCAAGTGTCGTCAGCCAGGCCATATTTCCAGAGACTGCCCTCAGCGACAGAATCAACTGGTAGTTCACCCTGCTGGCCGCGGAAATGGTCGTGGCAACAATGGGACCCTCAACTATAATACTGGGTCAAATCCTCATGCTCGTGGTCATGCTTACAACATTGATGTTGAAGCATCTCAGGAACAGCCCGCTACTGTGATGGGTACCCTCCTCGTTAACTCAATACCTGCTACTGTTTTATTTGATACAGGAGCATCACATTCATTTATGTCTGGAGCATTTGCTTCTAAGCATGGCATTTACCATGAAAAGATGCATACCCCCTTAATAGTCCGGACTCCCGGTACCCAGTGTCGTGTCGACATGGTTGCACCTAACCTCACTGTCGAGATCGAGAGATTTGAGTTCATGGTTTCTCCACACATTCTGAAAACCTCCACCATCGACCTTATCCTTGGCATGGATTGGCTGAAAACCCACAATGCCGCACTTTACTGTGGCACCAAGGTCATCCAACTTTTTCATCCTTCTGGCGCGATTTTAAGTCACACTGCCATTGTGTCGATGAATGCCGAAGCTCGTATATATGCTCTGAATGCCTTGAATGTCGTACCTCTCGAAGGGATTGAGAAAGTCCCAATCGTTTGTGATTTTACCGACGTATTCCCAGAAGAACTGCCGGGGATACCCCCGATTAGGGAAGTTGAATTCGTCATCGACTTGAAGCCTGGCACCGTCCCTATTGCCAAGCGCCCATATAAGATGCCACCTCACCACCTCCTTGAATTGAAGAAGGAGATCGACACAGCCCTCGAGAAAGGCTTCATCCGTCCTAGTTCCTCTGCTTGGGGAGCACCTTCGCTCTTTGTCAAGAAGAGTGATGGCACGAACCGTTTGGTCCAAGATTACCGACCTATCAACCAGGCCACGATACAGAACAAGTACCCTCTCCCTCGGATCAATGATCTTTATGATCAACTTGCTGGATCCACGGTGTTTTCAAAACACAACTTAAGGTTGGGTTACCATCAGATCCGGGTCCGTGATGAGGACATCCCGAAGACCGCATTCATTACTCGCTATGGTTCATACGAGTACACTGTCATGTCATTTGGCTTGACCAATGCACCAGCCACCTTCTCCAGATTGATGAACTTTATATTCATGGAATATCTCGACAAGTTCGTCGTGGTTTATCTGGATGATATATTGATTTACTCCAAGACCGATGCAGAACATGCTGAACATCTTCGTCTTATACTGGAAAAGCTTCGAGAACACAAACTCTATGCTAAGTATTCTAAGTGTGAGTTCTGGCTTCCCGAAGTAACCTACCTTGGTCATGTGATTTCCAAGGAGGGCGTTGCCGTCAACCCTGAACGTATCCAGGCTATTCTTGACTGGACTCCGCCCAGGACTGTCAAGCAAGTCAGAAGTTTCCTCGGCCTCGCCAGCTATTGCCGCCGTTTTGTTGAGAATTTCTCCAAGATTGCCAAGCCTCTGACTAATCTGCTTCACAAAGGCGTCAAGTTTGAGTGGACTGATAAATGTCAAGAAAGTTTTCAAGCTCTGAAGGACAAGCTCACTTCACCCCCAGTGCTTGCTCCGTTTGATACTCAGAAGGACTTCGTGATATATTGCGACGCGTCTCGTCAAGGATTAGGCTGTGTCCTAATGCAAGAGCGCAAAGTGATTGCTTATGGCTCTCGTCAGTTGCGTGCTCACGAAGAAAACTATCCAACTCATGATCTCGAATTGGCAGCGGTAATTTATGCATTGAAGCTGTGGCGACATTACCTCGTCGGTAATCGTTGCGAGATCTTCACCGACCACCAAAGCCTGAAGTACCTGTTTACGCAACCAGACCTGAATCTCCGTCAACAGAGATGGCTCGAGACAATAGCCGACTACGACATGGGAATTTCTTACACCCCTGGCAAAGCTAATGAGGTGGCCGATGCCTTAAGCCGCAAAGCCTATTGTAGTGAACTTGAAGTTCAAGTGCAACAGCCACGTCTGTATGCAGAACTCCGCAAGCTGAACATCGAAATTGTTCCGCAGGGATATGTGAACTCCCTGTGGTCCAACCAGACCTCGACACCCGCATCAAGACGGTACAACATTATGACTCTAACATCTGGAAGATTAAGCGTCGTGTCGCCAACGAAGAGCCCTCATTCTTCACTATTGATGCAAATGATGATAATGCGGTGTACTTCAAGGGTCGTTTAGTGGTTCCGGTAGCCAAGGCCAATCTGAATTACGCCTCTGATGTCATGAAAGAAGCTCATGATACACCCTTGTCGACTCACCCTGGTAGTACCAAGATGTACCGAGACATTCGTCAGCGGTACTGGTGGTCTAACATGAAACAAGACATTGCTCGTTATGTTGATGAGTGTGACGTTTGCCGTCGCGTGAAAGCCGAACATCAAAGACCTGCTGGTACTCTGCAACCACTCTCTATTCCTGAATGGAAATGGGACAAGATTGAAATGGACTTCGTCACCGGATTTCCCCGATCACAGAAAGGTCATGATGCCATCTTTGTCGTCATCGACCGATTCTCCAAGGTTGCTCATTTTCTACCTGTCAAGGAGACGATCTCTGCTAGTCAGTTGGCAGACTTGTATGTTTCCAGAATCGTGTCTCTCCACGGTATTCCGTTGGAGATCAGTTCCGACCGAGGCATCATTTTCACCTCAAAGTTCTGGGATATTTTCCAAGAAGCTGTGGGCACTCACCTAAACTTCAGTACTGCTTATCACCCCCAGTCGCAAGGACAAGTCGAACGAGTTAACCAAGTGCTCGAAGACATGCTTCGAGCTTGTGTCATTTCATTCGGTAAGAAATGGGAGGAATCTCTTCCATTTGCTGAATTCTCGTACAACAATAGCTATAAAGCTAGTCTGAAGATGGCACCCTTTGAAGTTCTCTATGGACGTAAGTGTCGAACCCCTCTGAATTGGTCAGAAACTGGAGAACGAACTCTCATTGGTCCGGACATTATTCAACATGCTGAAGATCAGGTTCGCGTTATTCGTGAACACTTGAAAGCTGCTCAGTCCCGCCAGAAAAGCAACTATGATCGCGAGCACAAGGAAATGGTCTATCAACCTGGCGAATACGCGTACCTCCGTGTCACTCCCATGAGAGGCACTCACCGCTTCGGAATCAAAGGCAAGTTAGCTCCTCGCTACATTGGCCCGTTCCGTATTCTTTCCCGGAGTGGACCAGTGGCATACCGATTGGAATTTCCGGCAAACCTCTCTCAAGTCCACGACGTATTCCACGTGTCGCAACTCCGACGCTGCTTTAAAGACCCTATCCGCGAAGTGGAACATGATATGATTGAGCTGCAGCAGGACTTGACCTATCAAGAACATCCAAGCCGCATTCTTGATCAGTCTGAACGCAAAACCCGCAACAAGACAACCAAGTTCCTCAAAGTTCAGTGGTCGAATCATTCTGAAGATGAAGCCACTTGGGAACGCGAAGATCGTCTTCGTGAGGAATACCCCGATCATTTCCCCTCTACCGCTTAGATTCTCGGGACGAGAATTCTTGTAGTGGGGGAGATTTTTAACACCCTCACTGTCAGTGAACAGTAATCACTGTTACTGTTCATCTCTACTGTTCAAAACTTTTGTTGATCAACTTGGAACAGTTCAAAATTTCAAATTCCACTTTGATGTTCTTGAATGCATGGTGATCATGGACCTTGATCATCTGGAATCAAAACAAGTACAAGCCATCTGAATTGGAATTCAAGCAAACCCTAAATGCCTTTTGTTGAATATTAAAAATATGGTGACAATAGATCTTTTTCAAAAATCTTGGAACCACTTTTATAAAATCCCAAATAATCACTGGACCAAATCCATATGGGTTTGGGTATTTATTGTGTTATGGAAAATTCTAAGCAAATATAAACAGAGGCCAAAAACCCCAAACAAATCATTTAATATTTAAAGTAAATATTAAATGACTTTTAAAAGTGCCCAAACCTTTCGTGGCACTAGCCCAGGGTATAACAATAATTATGGGTCACATGCAACATTTTATAGAAATGCCAAGGTGTATAAAATAATACAAAAAGGAAATTACAGAAAAGAAAAAGGAAATAAAAACAAACAAAACTAAACCTAATCTAGCGCCGGGGGCAGAACCACCTCCCCTCTCTCCATCGGGCCGGCCCACTCGCCCCCAGCCCACAGCGGCTCCTTCTTCCCCCTCGCACTGTTCCCCCCCACCCCGTGGACAGAATCCGGCCGGCCACGGCGGCATGGCCATGCCGTGGCGCGGATCAGGCGGCTGCCGGCGCCTACAAGGAGGCCGACCCCCTCCCCCCCGAGTCAAACCCTAGCCGCTCCCTCCCATGCTCCCTCGCGCCGCTTTCCCCCTCCCCCTCGGCTGCTCCTCCCCGAGCTCACTGGTCGCGTCCGTCGCCGCCATGCGCCATTAACGCGGCGACTCCGCACCCTGGGCCTCGCAAGGACGTCAAGCGGCTCCGCCTTCTTCCCTTACTTCGACTGCAACCTGGAGATCGAGTCGGGACGCGCTGCCTCAGCGAATCGAGCCACCCCTCTTCACTGCTGCCGCGAGTCTCGTACCGCCGTGCCACCTCTGACTCCTCCCGTGCCTCCTCGAGCGCGCCCTCGGCGTCGCGGTGAGCTCCCCGTCCCGTTCCCTTGCTCGCCGTCCTCTAACCCCCATAGCCGTCGTTCCCCCCCGTTATCGTGCTCCGCCGTGGCCTCCATGGGCGGGCCGAGCTCTGCTCGCCCGTGGCCGCTCCCATACCGCGCTCTGGCCGCGCCCCTGCCCTGCGCAGCGCGCGCGTGCCCTCGCCGCGCCTCCCCACCACATCCGCCCTTGCCCCGTGGCCGGACGACCACCGCCGGGGCTTGACCTCGCCGCCGGTGACCGCACCGACGTGGTGGGTCAATTAGGACTAACCCCCCTGTTAAACTAACAGGTAACCCCCCCTAGACACTTACAAGTGGGCCCAAGGCCAGATAATTAAGCCTAAAGAAAAACTGTTAGAGATAATTGTCCATGTTAGACTTACAGGTGGGCCCAGGCCATTAAGTTAATTTCCTGGCAAATTAAAATGTTAATTAAACTATGTGTGTATGACATGTGGGCCCAACCCTTTAATTAACCCCCTGGCTTAATAAAAATTGATATTTATAAAATGTCTCTGTGACATGTGGGACCCCACTGTCATATGATTAAATATAATGGATTTATTAGCTGTGTGTATGATAGGTGGGTCCCACTGGTCAGTTGACCAGTCAACCTTACAGGTGGGTCCCCTCTGTCATATTTGACCTGGTCAAATGCACTGTTTTGGATAATGTTATTTTAATAATAAAAGTAATTCAAAAAAAATGATTTAAATGGATTAAAACTTTGAAATTTAATATCTTTTATACCGTAAGTGAGATTCAAAAACTTTATACATCAAAATTGATCAGAAAAATATAACGAATACAGATACGCTATCCGTATGTCTACCACCCCCCTTTAACACACCGATCATCGACATTCCCCCTCCGGGCTGTCTGTCGATAATTCCCGGTACCGATAAAAAGTACCCGGATGAATTTATTCCGAACACGAAAGTTGTCCGGAATGGTTCAACTAACACGGATACACCCCCCTTATCTTTGTCGGATGTCCACAACACCTCCGGCATGAACCTTTCCCCCTCCGGACACCCTGTCCGGTAATCACCCGGAGCCGGTAGTTCATCCCCGGATGAATTCCCGCTCCGAGCAACGTGCATTGCACTGCATTAGAACACCGTTAACATTTCATCTGTCATGTCATGCATATGTTTGTTTATTATTGCTGTGTATTTACTGTTTCCTCCCCCCCTTAATCTCCGGTAGACCCCGCTACTACCGCCGACTACACTGCTGCCGGGTACGACTACTTCGTCGACGACCCTACCCCTACCGTCGAGCTTCCAGGCAAGCAGAGCCATTCTCTTCCCCAGATATCGCCTACCTTTTCCGTACTTTATTGCACTAGGCATGGTTACTGCTGCTGCTACGATTACAATCCTATTCAATTGCATAGCCTGATTTTGTCGCCCCTTGATGTACCTTTCTTATCCTATGCTGCCTGTTATAATTATGCATATATTCAGAAGTGAACCCTGCGCATTGTTAGCTAGGATTAGATAGCGGGTCGTGATCACTCAGGGGAGTGAACACGGATACCATATATACAACTGCACAGGTACGGTACAAAGCAGACACCGCCAAAGGCCCCTATCTGGGTTATGCCTAGTCACCTCAAGTGTGAGCTATCAAGGAGTAATCCTTGTACTCCACTCGAGGCTGACTTTGTCTTGACGCCATAGGGTCCTGAACATCGTATGTCCTTAAGGTAAGAAGTCGGGCGACCCAACGGTGCCCGCGAGAGGTATATTGTCGGGAACGACAGGGAGGGTACGACCGACGTTACTGGCGTGCTTGGCCCCTGCTCGTATCTCGCGAGAGTTACCAAACCACGAAAGTCGAGCTCTACCAAGAGCACACGCGCGACAAGGTAAGGAGACGGTTCACCTTGTTGGTAACCGCAGTGACTTGGTGGGACGATAGGGCAGGCATCGATGTACTGGTGGTCCTGACTGCTGTCGTTGACCGCGGGTCGGTTAAGTCGAGGCAACGATAACAGTTGTCACGCAGGTTAATTAAAATGCTAAATGGTTCGGCGGATGACTTGAGAGGCCCGTTGGTCTGTACGCACTACCTACACGTGGGATTACGGTGTGGGCCCTCCGCGTCGTAGTTCGTCTGAAAGCTCTTCATACGTCAGCAGTACTGCGGCCTGATCGCCGGGAAGTGGTCTTGTCTTTTTGCTGCAGCAGGTGTGTTTGGATTTGCTTTTGCTTCACCGGCCAGACTCGCACCGTGCAGGAGCGTGCAAGGGTGAGGGACCTAGACCCCTTGGCGCATAGGATATAGTCTGGCGGATGGCCTCTCTGCTGAGCCTAGGATGGGTTGCGTCGTGTCGGATAGCCTCGGTGGGGCGTTCCCTAACAAGGTTCACGCCACCCTGGAGATCCGAGCGTGCAGGCTGAACAGTAGTGCACCCCTGCAGGGAGTTTAATCTATTCGAATAGACGTGTCCACGGTAACAGGATGCTTTATGCTGAAGCTGGATCTTACCACTAGAAACTATTACTATTAAACTGTATGGTTCCGGGTCTTCTTCCTCGCAGGGAGTCGAGGAGGGGAACCCGGAGGCATTATTATTATCAATCATTACAACTTATATTATACAATGTTGCAGCAACTTCTGCTTCATTGCTACTTTATTGCTTTATATGAACTGTTGGCTGATTCTCTTCTCATGCTGCAAGACAACGTCGGAAGATGCTAGTCTTCGATAGGCCTAGCTTCTTACCCTTATTCTGATTTCTATCTTGCAGTCCACTATATATACAGCCTCCCCTTTCCTTTGATACAATGCATAATGCTTAGTAGCGGACGTAAGACTCGCGGGTATACTAGATACTCACCTGCTTTATTTCCTTTACTGTTTTGCCTGATCGGCCGCTGCAGTCGACGTTGGAGCCCAGGAGCAGGAGTACCCCGGAGGCGGATACTACTACGTCGAGACCCCCGCTGACCAGGACCAGGAGTAGTTTCGGAGGCTCCCAGGCAGGAGGCCTTGCCTTTTCGATTTGTATCTCTGATGTTATTTGTGCTAGCCTTCTTAAGGCAAAACTTGACTATGTCTGTACTCAGATATTATGGCTTGTATAACTTATGTATTCGGGTCCGCGTGACCCCCTTTATTGTAACATATTGGTTTATCCTTTTGTGTTTAGTGTTGTGCTGTGATATTCTCACCGTGGCACCCTAATCTCAGCCGTGTACCCTGCGTGTATGATTACTGTACACGGATTGATTTTGGGGGCGTCACAAAAATCATCCATGTCGGCCAAATCAAGGGCAATCTACGAGAGCTCTAACGCCCGACACCTCAGACCCATCAAGAAACCCTAGCAAGAACTACAACCCTACTAATCAGCCATCCGTCTACCCGCATTGAAGTACAGCCCAGTCGGCACGCCGCCTGAAAAGCCAACTTACGCTATTAAGGTCTATCGTAATCCCTCTAAACGTTACCCACTTCTCTTCCCTCCACAGTCGACAACGTAGCCACATTGGCCATCGCCCCCATGAGAAACAAGAAGATGAGGCCAGAGGAACTCCTTTCAATTCGATTTGTCATTTTCTTTTCATTTAAATGCTATCCTTATGAGTGAAGGATGCTCGGCGTTGAAAGATAACAAATCTATATCTCTTATAAAGCAAATCCCCACTAAGATGCATCTAATGTGTATATCTCAATATGCAAGCTATCCACATCATCTATTATTGTATCCAATCATTTGTCCATGTCATCCACTAACAAAACTCAACTAAGATCAATTTATGGTATCTATCTCAATATGCAAGCTATCCACATCACCCACTATTAAAGTCATTCATTTATCCATGTCATCCACTTTCATTTATATGCATCTTGTACCCTTTCAGTCTACATTCTAGAGTTCTTACAAAAATTTCCGCTGCAACGCGCGGGGTATTCTTCTAGTTTAATACTAAACATGTGAGTGAATCAACCTGTGGTTGAGTTGGTTAGGTGGATGGTTGTATCCCCATCCCATCAGAGTTCAAATTCCAGATTTGACAATGGTGTTCGCATTTTCTTGGATTTATTCTAGGGCTTTCGGCGATGTGCTTTTAGTGGGACCTGCACACAGACACAAATAACTTTGCTCCAAACAAAGTCCAGAGAGGTTATCAATCTCTCCGGTCTTGTTGTTTACAAAGGATCAAAACAAAAGGGATAATGATAATAATAGCAACTGAAAGTAAAAGCAGAAAAGTAAATGAGCGTGTAAACAGTGATGAGAATATGGACCGGGGTCCCGTGATGTTCACTGATGATGTCTCTCTCCCAAAAGACGATAAAATTGCTATGCGAGGTAAACAAATTACAGATGGGCAATTGACAGGATTATAAATGCACCGCAATGCTAACTATGCTACAAAGAAAGGAAGAGGCTCAAAAGCATGGGCAGTACGCAGAAATAAATAGACCAAAATCCAACTGCATCTACTACTAATAATCCACCTTGAGATATCTATCCAGAACATCTCGCTGGTATTAAGTTGCGAGCCCCACCCAAAGTGTAAACCCAAAGCAACAGACAACTGCATTAAAAAGCACTTTGTCTGAAGTAAACAATCCTTGCAACCGCGGTTAGAAGCATCGTTGTTTTCCCCCTTGTGGCAATAGCACATCCCCTAGACTCATGTTTCTGTCACTCAAGCGTGTCATCAGGGGGCATGAACCCACAATCGAGCATAACGTTCCCTGTTGGAGTTACTACCTACTACTTGGCCAAAGCAATAAACAGCAACGGAGAACGTGGGAGAACTACTTAGGAACAAAAATATAAAAGATAAGAACCAAATATATTACTCTATCACAATCTGAACATAATCTCATAATCAATCAGATCCCATCAAACTCAGCATACCAACAGCAGAAAGATTACATATGTGCCTCGATCATGTAGGGCAGCTCACGAGGTCTAAACCATGAAGAACAAAGAGGGAAGGAGAACATCACATAGCTACTGATCACGGACCCATGGTCCAAAGAAAACTACTCACGACACATCCGGGAAGCGTCCATGGTGGAGGGGAAGCTCCCGAAGGTCGATCCTCCCTCCGGCAGGGTGCCGGGAAGAAGTCTGATGGTGCTCCCGATCTTGGAAGCCCGGCAGCGGCGGAACAGAGGTGAGATCGCGGAAAAGGGTTATGTCTTCGGAAGTTTCACGTCACGGGAAATAAATAGGCGAAGGGGGCAGCCAGGGGGGCACCAAGAGTCTAGGCGCGACCAAGCCCTAGGCCGCGCTAGGTGGCCGCCTGGGCACCTGGTGGTGGCCCCCCGACCCTCCTTCGGGGTTCCGAAAGCTTCCGTTGCACTGATTTTTATCCGATTTTTCCCGAATTTTTGAAAACTTTTAAAATGGTGGAAACCTGGAATAAAAAATAGTAGAAAACAGAAACTGGCACTTGGGTGCACCGAGTTAATAGGTTAGTCCAAATATGATCAAAAGTGTATAAAAGTGTATCTAGATCATAGCAATATCACACAAAACATGCATGGAGCAAGCAGAAATTATAGATACGTTTGGGACGTATCATGCAATGGATGAGCGTAAGCACGAGAGTTGACACTTAGGATGGCAAAGAGAGAAATATGGAGGAGAAAGACAAAAAGGTGAAAAAGGCTCACATCAATGAGGTCAATCATAGGCAAGTAGGCCAAATGATAGATATGATGTGAGGAGTAGAGATTTCCATGCAACGGATGCACATATGAGCTAAGAAAGCTCTCCAATGGAACTAGTGGGGTGCATCTAACTTGCTCGCTCATGAAGCCTAGAGCTCTTTTGAGGAGGCTCATCCTTGGAATATGCAAGCCAAGTTCTATAGTGTGAAGGTCCCCACATAGCTATATGCATGAATGATCATCTCTATGGATTACGAGGATAAGAGGGAGTACTAGTGTGGATCTTTCAAAAGGATAGTAGTGTTTCCCCTTTCTCTCTTTTTATTTTTCTTTTTATCCTTTTTCTATTTTTTTGTATTTTTTGGTGGCCTCAATGGCTCTTTCTATGTAACTCTCATTTGTCCTCTTTGGGATCTTTTATTTTGTCCACTTGGGGATCTTTTCCTCATTTAAGGGCAACACTCTAATTTACAAGAGGGTATACAAGATATTTCACACTTTACAAGATACTCAAAACATAAAGAAGATGTAGCTATCATTATGTATGCAATGTGTGCCGCTGCCAGTGTAGCAGGAACATGTATTACATGAAGATCAAATCATGAAGAGGTGGATGTTGCATGGCAATATATCTCGGAAAGGCTATGGAAATGCCTTGATAGGTAGGTATGGTGGCTGTTTTGAGGAAAGATATAAGGAGGTTTATGATGATAGAGCGTATCATGCCAAGGGTTTGGATGTACCGGCGAAGGTGGACGCCAACTCTCGGAGTGAGAAGAAGGCAATGCACGACATGGGAGAGGCTAGCAAATATGAGGAGGTGGAAGTGTCAACTTTCAATACTTACATTAGTCCTAAGAACTCATGCACTTATTATCGGTAACTCTCAATCTAATAAGGAGGTTCACAAAGAGACAAGTACCCCGAGGAGGAGTGTATGGGGGTTTGGTTATCCTTGCGCATCCTCGACTCATGGTACGCGACTGTACTCTAATATCCGATCCCTCAAAAGATTAGTGATCCATCTAGTAGCTAGAGTTCTCAACTAGTTTTTGTAGGTTTTGAAATTAAACATATATTGCCCAAAATACGACACCTATCACTACTAGGCTAGATCTCTTGACACCAAAAGTTCAAACATTGCTCACACCAATACCTCAAAACTATTGCAAGTTACTACTAAAGTAAATAGCAACCTCAATTACCTACTCTCAAGACAAGACACAACTCAGTGCAACAACCAACTCTCTTAACAAGATAAACATGAAAACTAAAGAGAGTTCTAGCAACAAACTAAAAAAAATCCAAGTCTCTTGCTAAAGACAAACTAAGACTAAAACTAAACATGGCGGTAGCTACGAAAAGATAAAGAACACATAACAGTAAAAAGATAAGCATGAAAAATCCTATGATGTGTTCTAGATTGGAGTGGAGCGTGTTTATCTCCCACACAAAGTAATATGGGGTCTAACTTGTTATGAACATCAAGCAAAGCTAAATAAAAATAAAGCCTAAGAGCGGGACGCTCCAAGCATAGCACATAACGCATGAAGTGATAAAAATATAGTTAGACGAAGGAAAAACTAATGATTGTTGATGGAGAAGGGGATGCACGGGGGGGGGGGGGGAGGATCCCCAAGCTTAGATGCTTGAGTCTCCTTGAATATTTATTGGGGATGTATGGGGGCATCCCCATGCTTGAGCGCTTGACACTCCCGGATCTTCTTTCATCATCTTCCATCGCACTCTTGAAAACTTTCTTCATACATAACTCATCATAAGCTGATTAGAGAGGTTAGTACCCTTAATAAAATAATTTTCCCCACTGGATATAAGTATATTTTTGAATATCTACTGTTTCCAAAGATTTCCAAAAGGTTTTTGCAAAGAAAAAGCAAGCTTAAGGTTTGCAAAAGTAAGGAAAGACAAAACGTGGCAGAGTCTGTGAAAAACAGAACAACAAGTAGTAGAGAATTTTTTCGGGGTACTTCTGCAACTCAAATAAAAAAACTCAGAACATACGAAAGTTTCACAATTGTATAGAGCACCCTGTGTAAAAATTTCAGCTCGAAAATTTGAACTGGTGATTTGTTTCGATTTTTCCATCAAGAAGACATAATCTGTTTTCTGGACAACATGTCACAACTTTTGCTTCCCTTATCATAAGAGGCTATAACTTGGCACAAAGCTTGAAAATAAAGATACAATGATGTTGCTCCAGTAGTAAGAATCATCAAGACCACTAAAAACAGAAGTAAAAACATCTTGGGTTGCCTCGCAACAAGCGCTTTCTTTTACGCCTTTAAGCTAGGCATAAGGCAAAAGAAGAATCAAAGGTCTCCAAGATCGTCGGAATCATAAAAACCTTCAAATTGATTTTCAATAATCCCATTCTTCTTCTTCCTAGGAAAGAGGTACTTACCTTTCGCCTTACCGCGTAAGCGTATGTGCCCGTTACCAATATCAATGAAGCCTTTCATAGCTCGGAGGAAGTCCCTTCCAAGCACGATATTAATTTGGTTTGGCTCCATGATGAAGAAATCCATCGGTGCAATCCTATGAAGGAATGCAACTTGGACTTATTTTACCTTTCCTTTAACCTCTGAAATATCTCCATTAGCATGTTCATGATAAGATGACTATTTGTCCATATCTAGTTTCAAAGAATCATAAACTATTTTAGGCATAGTAGAAACCATGGATCCAATATCACAAAAAGCAAGGAAGCCTTGGTTAGAGATGTTAATCCTAACACAGGGCTCCCAATCATCATCTATCTCCAACGTTTCTTTCTTGTTGGACTTAAGTTCTTCTACCTTCCTCAATTCTAGAGCATCCATCCTCTTTTCAATAGTGGCAAGTCTATCTATAACAGTATCAATACTACGATCATAAACAAAATAACTAGATAAACAATGCAAAATATCAAGAGCTCTAGCTTCATCACACTCTAAAAGTCTCCTTCAGCTATAATATCAAGAGAGTGTTTACACCACTTAAAAAGACCATGGTAAAAATTTCTAAGCACAATTTTTATAGGTATACAAGGCATAATTCTTTTATGTGCTTCAGAAATTCTATCCCATGCCTTCTTCATATTTTCTCCATCCCTTTGACGGAAATCGAGAACTTCTGATTCCCGCAAAGCACCAAGTCCAAACACGTTCATCTAAACAAGGAGGACTACTAAAAGCAAGATAAATATTTTTTTGTGATTTTTGATAAAAGACACAAAGACAAAAACTGAAAGGTAAACTAACAAGACTAAAAAGCAAAGGTAAAATGTAGTGGGCAACTCCCCTATCTTAGCACTCGGAGTCCCCGGCAACGGCGCCAGAAATTTGCTTGATACGCGAGAGATGATAATTGCTTCTCGCCCTTCGTTGGTTACCCCAAGTGGAAGATGTGATGCAGCGTAGCGGCAAGTTTCCCTCGATGAATATACCGAGATTTGTCTCTAGTAGGACTCCGGAGATGATAAGTAGGTGTCGGCGGCGCAACTGACGTGGACCTGCACACAGACACAAATAACTTTGCTCCCAACGAAGTTAAGAGAGGTTGTCAATCTCTCCGGTCTTGTTGTTTACAAAGGATCAAAACACATGGGATAATGATAACGATAGCAACTGAAAGTAAAAGCAGAAAAGTAAATGAGCGTGTAAACAGTGATGAGAATATGGATCGGGGTCCCGTGATGTTCACTAGTGATCTCACTCTCCCAAAAGACGATAAAACTGCTATCCGAGGTAAACAAATTACAAATGGGCAATTGACAGGATTATAAACGCACCACAATGCTAACTATGCTACAAAGAAAGGAAAAGGCTCAAAAGCATGGACAATACGCCAAAATAAGTAGACCGAAATCCAACTGCATCTACGACTAATCATCCACCTTGAGATATCTATCCAGAACATCTCGCTGGTATTAAGTTGCGAGCCCCACCCAAAGTGTAAACCCAAAGCAACAGACAACTGCATTAAAAATCACTTTGCGTAAAGTAAACAATCCTTGCAACCGCGGTTAAAAGCACTGTTATTTTCCCCCTTGTGGCAATAGCACATCCCCTAGACTCATGTTTCTGTCACTCAAGCGTGTCATCAGGGGGCATGAACCCACAATCGATCATAACGTTCCCTGTTGGAGTTACTACCTACTACTTGGCCAAAGCAATAAACAACAACGGAGAACGTGGAAGAACTACTTAGGAACAAATATATAAAAGATAAGAACCAAATATATTACTCTATCACAATCTGAACATAATCTCATAATCCATCAGATCCCATCAAACTCAGCATAGCAACAGCAGAAAGATTACATATGTGCCTCGATCATGTAGGGCACCTCACGAGGTCTAAGCCATGAAGAACAAAGAGGGGAGGAGAACATCACATAACTATTGATCACGGACCCATGGTCCAAAGAAAACTACTCACGACACATCCGGGAAGCGTCCATGGTGGAGGGGAACCTCCCGGAGGTCGATCCTCCCTCCGGCAGGGTGCCAGGAAGAAGTCTGCTGGCGCTCCCGATCTTGGAAGCGCAGCGGTGGTGGAACAGAGGCGAGATCGCGGAAAAGGGTTATGTCTTCGGAAGTTTCATGTCATGGGAAATAAATATGTGAAGGGGGGCAGCTAGGGGGGCCACCAGGAGTCCAGCCCCCCCCTGGCGCGGTCAAGCCTAGGACGCGCCAGGTTGCCGCCTGGGCACCTGGTGGTGCCCCTTGGCCCTCTTTCTGGGTTCCGGAAGCTTCCGTTGCGCTGATTTTTATCCGATTTTTCCCGAATTTTTGAAAACTTTTAAAATGGTGGAAACCTGGAATAAAAAATAGCAGAAAACAGAAACTGGCACTTGGGTGCACCGAGTTAATAGGTTAGTCCAAATATGATCTAAAGTGTATGAAAGTGTATCTAGATCATAGCAATATCACACAAAACATGCATGGAGCAAGCAGAAATTATAGATATGTTTGGTACGTATCATATACTCGTGTATGTGAGCCTCTAAGTTGTACTGTGTTCCTAAAAAAACTAGATGATACCCCGCGCGTTGGTGCGGAAACTCCTAATCTTACGTACATGATAATACATAATTCAATTTTTATTTGCAGTTTAGATATATGATCTTGGGATAAAAGACTGCAGTTGATACAAAACTGAGATAGATAAGAGTGCCCTAAACCTGAAATTGGATCGTGAGGGAGTGCAATGTATTGCATGTCACAACCTGCGATAGTTCTGCTAGCATCAGAGAGACGTTACAATATCCTAGGAAATATATGGAAATCCCAAAAAGTAGCTTCTGAGCCTTTTTTGGATCATAGAGATTTATTATACATTAAGACTGATGGTTACAATCATACAAATACAAATGCATGTACCTTCTCCCTGTGATTCATGCACTAAAAAAGGAAGAGGATGTGCTTTGGATAAGAGTGTCATCTGAAGTGCAGTCAGCTGCAGAGCTATGCATGATTGTTACAATCAAGGCAAGTTTCAGAGAAAAATATATGCCTGGACATCGAGAGTAAATAATGTTGCCACATGCACAAAAACTTATAGAGAAGGTCACCTTGTTTAACTGAAGTTAAAATCTGCCAATGCAGCAAAGCCATCAATCACTAATCTGACAGCCTAAAACACAACAAAAATACCATTACTAAGATGCGAACTAATGGATAACAATATAGTACAAATGAAAATCGGGATGAAAGAAAAAAAAAATACTCCATTAGGAATTATGTATTGTCGGATGTAAATTTGAATATACAATGATGTAGACCGTCAACCTGAAAAACAGAATGATCATTAAATCAGCATCACAGAAATACCGAATAAAAATTAAAAGAAACCATCCACAAATGAGACTGCATCCATGGTGCTTGACTCAACGCCGGGACCTAAAACACGTTAAGCAAACTCACTGGTGCACTTGTGTAAATTAAGGGGTATATCTAACCGGGTTGTACCTACTGCATATATAAAAAGATAATATACTGGAATTCTAATAGCTAGGAAGGTTTGTTTCAAACTGCCAAGGAATAAATAATTCAACATGATATGATTATATATGTGTTAGTACATAGTAAAATGCGAATGTAATCATTCACATCACAGTCAGTAAGAACCCACGCAGTACACCTGAACCCAAAAGAAGACAAATACAAACCAATAGCACCGGCGCCAAAGGACTCAGTACTTGTCTAGTGCTGCTGCGAGTACTTGCGCCACAAAAATAGATAAAGAGGGTCGCAGGCACCCTATATCACCACCAAATCAGATTGAATCGAGCCCAGTCTAGGCATGGCTGGAGGGAGGCAGGGACGGAGGCTACTCACATATAGAGTATGACCATCCTGTAGTCCTTGGAGCTGAACTATGAATCGGGGGCGCAGGCAACCTATATCACCACCAGAACAGATTGAATCGAGCCCATCCTAGGCATGGCTGGAGGGAGGCAGGGACGGAGGCTACTCACGTGTAGAGCATGATCATCGTGTAGTCCTTGGAGCTGAACTATGAATAGGTCTTGATCTCCAGGATGTTGATGAGCTTGTCGATGCTGTTCTGCATGAAGTCTACCCTCCAGATCGGCCTTCTTTCCATCCTGTCCTGGCCCCGCAAGCCGCCATTGCCATGACGGCCTCCAACCCTAGATGATCTAGGAGAGGAGACTAAGAGATGGGGGAGGGAGACGGGAGGCCAACTTATGAGGAAGGGGTTGGGTGGGAGACGAGGCGGCCAGGGATCCAGTGGGAGACGGGGCGGCCAGTTGGAGTCTTGGAGAAAGGTCGCTTTCTCTTCCATCGGTTGAGGAAGCATACACGAACGGGTGAGGTTTGGAGCGTACACGGGGTTAACTGGTAGCTGAAATAAAATCATTTTACATGTGGGACCACCTGATGATGTGGACAACCTGCATGTGAAGATAGAAAATATAGTGGGGATGATCTATTATAGTATTATAGATACTAAACATGTGAAGAAATGAACCTTAGTACTAAACCAACTTTCGAAAACTTTTTGGTGAGTTGATTGGTTTTTTCCCCTATCTTTACAGGACTATTTCCGTGAAGAGATGATCTTGATCACCATTTTATGATATTTTTTAATGTCTTTGAGAAGCTTTTTCTATATCAGATAGATCTGACAAAAACAATTAACTAATTTTGATTTCTTGAAAGTTCAAAGCGGTGGCACATGATTTGTATGTTGGGTGGCTATTGTTTCGACGTGTCACAACAACAACGACATATTCGACGACATCGGTAACTCGGGCTCAAGGCGGCACTAAGACATCTCACCGCATCAAGCCCTCGGCAAATGCACCTCATGGACACACATCACCTTTCTGCCGTTCTCTCCACCGCATCCTCCATCGTCAAGGAGGAGCCCGTCTTTGATGATGACAACTTGAATGGGAGGACTTGGCGAGGTCGCACGAGGAGGCGATGCTGGCCCTGGTGCCTCAGATCTTAGAGGAAGAGGAGCAACACTTGACTATCAAGGTTGTCGTGACTCACCTTGACGCTGAAATGCCCAGATCGCAACCATTAGTGCGCATAAGGAAATAACTTCCCAGTTGACCACCCATCCTTAAATTGCTCCAAGCCAAGCATGCTTAATTTTAGAGTTTTTTAAAGATCGGGCTTCCAAAAAAGAAAATACACCTTGTTGATATGAGTAGTCTACCATTCTTAGTAAGCCAAGATATCAAAGATGCATCGGCCCTACTGCCGCCGTCCCTGCCGCGGCATGGAGGTGGAGCCATCGTCCCCTACGCTTCGGCAAACATGCAATCATTATGGCGCCCGATCGTCGTCAAGAAGAAGTTGACATCCCCACCGCAGTCATACACCCGTCTTGAGTACTATCTTAGCCGCCATCAAGAGGAAGGAGATATGCATGAGGCGATAGATGTCCGGGAGCGCCGTCACGCCTAGAACGGATGCAACAACTGCTGGCCCGAATTCCTCAACCACGACCAGAACGACGACAACAGTTCAAGTGGCCTCAAAGACCATGCCCACAAGGTCTTCCCGTGCTACTTAGTTTAATTTAATTAGGGGATAGTTTGCATGGAATTTCTATCAAGCTCATTAATTTCAATTAATTTGCATGTGATTCATCAACTAGCTTAAATTTTGTTTAAATTGTTGCGATTGGAATAAACATTGTTTGCAACTTTCAATCTAGCCTGGGCCACACATATTCTAGGTGGCCTTTAGTGCCTTGGCCCATTAATAATGTTTGAACGCCAAGATCCTCTCTTCATGTGGTTCCCAAAGTTGGCCAAAAATACATGGTAAATTCCAATGTTGGCCAAAAATACATGGTAAATTCCAACGTTGGCCAAAAATACATGGTAACTACATCACTTTTAGTATTTTTTTCCCTTTTGGAAATCTAATTTTTTTTGATCCACTTTAAAATATTGGCGTAGTTTTAAGAAAAATGTTCATGTATTAAACTAATGTCCATCTAATTAAAAAAATGTTCACCCTCTCAAATCAAATTTTATGTCAATCAAAAAAGTGTTCACATGCTTAGAAATATTCATGCCCTTTGAAATAATTCATATAATTTAAAATTTATTTATGTATTTTAGAAAGAATGTTGACGTATTTATAAGAAAATTATCTCTATTACCTAAAAAGAATGCAATGTTCCTTCGTTTATCGTTCGTTTCGTTTATCTACCTTCGTGTGTCTTTCTTACGCAGCAATAAATAATATTAATTGTCACCAAAATCATCGAATCCGCTTCCTAAAATGTCTGACGAACCCCCTTTATGTGTGAAGGTAAATTATGGGTTAACATAAATCATGGACAACATTTTATAAAAAAATATTACACAATCACATTAGTGTGAAAAGGTAAATCACAGGTAAACGTAGTAGCAATATATTTTTCCGTTGCAATGCACGTGCATTGTTCTATTTAATTAAAAATAAATGGAATATACCTAGAAAGGGATATATTGTGAATCTACATATAGGACATGCACTTTCCTCAGTAAAGAAAAAAGTAAAAGGAATAAACTCAATCCTTCCTTTTAAGAAGAAAAATAAATAAAAAGAAAGGAAAAATACTAACTATTAAGAAAAAAAATGGACGTGCGCGTGTAGTAACCTAATCAATTTTAGTTTTTTGTGCCTTTTGCAAGATCTAATTTTAAAAATTATTCATCCACTTTAAAATGTTGTGTAGTCTTAAAAAAGTGTTCACATACTAAACTAATATTCATCTAATTTAAAAAAAGCTTATCTTGTCAAAACAAATTTCATGTCATTCAAAAAAGTGTTCACATGCTTACAAATATTCATGATCTTTAAAAAAATCTATATAATTTAAAATGTATTTATGTATTTTAGAAAGAATGTTCATGCATTACAAGAAAAATATAAAATTTAAAAATAAGTGGGCGTACGGGGGTAATTTAGGTCATAGCTCGGGAAGCGCAGATGTCACGTCCAACTCGACGAGATTAACAAATAGACATTCACTTGCAATGACGTGATTTAATGATAGGTGTGTGTGCGCAATGAACGACACTGTCACATTGAAGTTTATCACATTAGACGCATTACTATCAGTTGCACACCGCAACCATGGCCGATGAAAGCGGAAAGAAAAATAAGCAACAACACGATTTAGGCAGTATGTTCAAATATATAATGTGGAGATGTGAACGGATCTTGAATCGAGCTCATTGTGTCGGAAGAATGTGATTCTTTTCTCCCGTTGCAACGCACGGGCATGTTTCCTAGTAATAAAGGAAGGTGACTTTCTTTGTTCGTTTTGGCTTTTTTTGTATAAAAGCCCCTCACTTTTCTATTAAACAACCCGCAGTCCACCAAATATAAAGAAAAAAACATTGATAGCCAGCCTGGGCCTTTGCCTGTCGTGGCCCAAACTCCTGGGCCTCACCCTGTGGAAATAAAATATAGAATCTAAACATGTGAATGCACAGGCTTTGTGGAAAATAAATCTAATTACCAAGTGATTTTTCTATTACATAATTTTATATTATGTTTCCTTAATTAGCATGTGGAAATAAAATATAGAATCTAAACGTGTGAATGCACAGGATCGATGATTTTTTTAATAAAAAATAAAATATTCTTCCTAAGTTCCATCATTCATCATCATTTATATCGTTTTTTATTATTGTTTTCACTGTCATGACAACAAATCTAGCCTTTTCTCTTTTTAAAAGTAGGATGCCAGATCCCTTCATTACAACGCATGGGCTAATTAATATGTGGAAAATAAATTTAACTACCAAAGTTATTTACCTATTAAATACTTTTTATAATATGTTTACTTAATTAGCATGTGGAAATAAAATATAGAATCTAAATGTGTGAATGCACGAACTCGATGATTTTTTTAATAAAAAGTTTATTCCTCTGCTTCATCCATCATCCTTTATACCGTTTTTTCATTGTTTTTTACACTGTCATGACGAAAAATCTAGTTGTTTCTCTTTTAAAAGTAGGATGCCAAATTCATTTGTTGCATTGCACGGGCTATATTCTACTTCATAAAAATGTATGCATCCACACCTCCCTACATGATTAGCTAATTAACCTTTATATATGTGTGGTGACCTAATTAAACGGAATTGATGATATATGTGAAGTGTAATTAAAGAAGGATTGCATGACCCATGATTAGTTTTGGATTTTGCAAGACAAACACTCCATAGGTCAGACATGAAGAACATCTAAAATAGAAGATTCAGATTTCGGCTATCCAAATACATTTTAGGTAGAAAAGAAAGAAGATTTAGGTAAACATAAAATATTGCTTTTACAACACACTTAAAATTAAATACCCATATTTCTAGAACTACCTAAAATGTAAAAGATTCGAGAGTGAGGAGTTTGGGAGGGGGTGTGATGTTGGGGAGGCCATGGTTCTTGGGGCATCGACCTGAGAGCTTCCACAGGCACCGGGAAAAATCCGATGACAGGGGTTCTATTGGCGCAAAAGTGGTGGCGACCGCCGGAAATGCCAATGCGAAGGCGGGATGGGGTTGGGCATGGCGAGGAAATTTCACGCTTGGATGGTTTGCTTACAGCCACATTTTGTAGTTATTAGGCTATAGGAGTATGATTTTTTTCTCCCGTTGCAACATACGGGCATGTTTGCTAGTACTTTTCTAAAAGGAAGAATACTCGCAACATTTCTGGAGTTTCGGTTGAGATTTTTTTTCAAAAATAATTCTGTGTAGAACAGACTGAGACTTTTCAAGTGGACAAGATAATAATACATGGGCTGTGAGTGAGAGGGCATCGTGTGCTTGGGCTGACCTAGATTGAAATTGAAGTCTTCTTTCACTTCCCATCAAACTGGGCATGATATTTTCAAGCCCATTTTGGTGTATCATTCATTGTTGTTCAGTTATACTTCTGGAACCCCTAAAAAACTTATACTTCGGGTCTGTTGTTAAAAAAAACTTACACTTCGGGTCTTCCAAAGAACAGAAAAATTGGGCTTCAAAAAATATACACTATAAGGAGATCTTATACATATGATATTGATCAAAGAAAACAATAGTCAATCATTGGTATGACTACATGGTTTTCATAAATACACAATCTTCATTTCACTTCAAGCTTTTGTTGCATACTCGCCTTATCCATTGCGAGGAACCTTAAAAAAGCATCAAGCATAATGTAAAAAAAAACTAAAAACCATCAAGCATTATGAGGAGGGAGGAACAATAAAAGCAGCGAGGAGGATACATGTGAAAGAACAAAAGCGCCTCTCTTTCGTAACAACCATTGGCCCTTTGTTGGCAAAGCTCCCCTTAGCAAGCTTTGTAGAAAATAGCTCTAGGTACCTTTGAAAAAAAATTTGAAGCTCTACATGAGGTTTTCAATTGGATCATCCATTATGATGAACAACCATTCAATTGACATCCTGCGAAAGTAATTATACGTAGGTTATGCATATTTGTTTTGAGGGGCTATTTGGATTGCAGCCCGCAGCTACCGATTCAAAGAAATAGGTCATTGACTAGGCTTGGCCTCCTATTTGGATGGGAACCAATGTTTTGGCGTACCCACCTCACCCCAACTCCTTTAGTTTAGTTTTACACTAAATCATGGGCAAGTTTTGGGAGGCTAGATCATGTGCCAACTATTTGGCTCACCCATAGTTGGTTGGGTTGGCACAAGAGAAAACCAAACAACCCTCAAAGCCCAAAATTGAACGTGCAGAAATCGAATCCAAAGAAACCAAAACCACACAAAATCTTCCTACGTTGGTTATTATTTTGGGAAAACAAATTTAGTTTGAGAAATCTAGTTCTCATCGCTGGGGTAACTGAACTAATTAACAAAATAAATTGAATAAACTAAGGTCCCAGTTTACATGTTGTGTGATTATGATACTATTATTATTGTGTTGTTATTTCTTATAAAAAATTGATGTGATGATATTATTATTACTTAGTGATGACATTCAAAGAAAGGGAGGTCGAACAAGAACTCTGTTAACTGATTTCCTAAATAGTTTTTTGGGAAATTCAAAAGATATTGAACAGTTATTTTTGAAATTCCAAAAGTGGACACCTGCAGGCCTCGCATAGGTCGACGAGAGGCTTTTCGACTGACTTGGTCTGAAGTGGCTTTCCAGGCGGACGTGGCATACACAAAATGGCACATGCCTCGCCTGGGCCGAGCAACCTCGCTTCGACCTTGCTATGACCGATGACAGCTTTCCCGCTCTGTTCCGATCGAAATTGAGCGGGTTAAGCCGATGTTGCCGCTCCTATCATTTTCTTCTGTTTTTTTCTTTCTTCTTCCTTCGGCTTTCTATCTTTCTCGCCCAGTTGTACCTAAATCCTCCATACTTGCTACCACAAATTCACACATATCATAGATCAGCTTATTATCCATTGAATCCATGATTACTATTATTTAAATTTGATGGCTAATTTTATATTATGTGAATAAGCCATTTGTGGTATTTGAAGCTCTGTAAGCTCGATTTATCGGGATTTTTGGACTTTTTGGAGGTGGTTGAGGGAGGAAGTGGTTGAGGAGGTGGAGGTGGGCGGTGGAGTTGCCGAAGTTTTGGTGGATTTCGATGGCTTGCTGTGGCGTACATTGGAGCACCAACGACGTACATTCAAGTACTAGAAACACACGCTTTAAGGATATAATTGTTCCAATGCTTTTTTACATAATTTCTAATATTAATGTATATTGGTAGTAGTATTAATATTTGTTAGTGGTATTACTATGAGAGCGTCGATTCGGTACCCAGGCGCATCTGTACCTGGGCATGAACTGTAAATTTAAAGCAAAGAGTATTTTTTTCTTTTTAAGTAAAAAAGTTTAAGCATTCAAGATGCTCATATGCAATGGTGCTTGCAAAATCTTATGATGGTTGAACATCCGAGGAGCTCATGACAAAAAAGAAAATTTTCGGGTGTTTGAGAAGCTTAAGAAAACACTGTTTAGAATTGAATTTGTTTTTTTCTATGAGCTCCTTGAATGTCTAAACACCATGAAATTTAGCAGGCACCTTACACACATGAGCATCTTAGATGCCTAAAAATTCCATTTTTTAATTTTTTTCATATTTTTTTATTTTTTTAAATTTACTATTCAGCACGAGTATATGATCTCGGGATCATTATTAAATTTTCCTATTATTATTTGTATTAGTGTGTACATAAGTATTAGTGAGCAGACATGTGCAATATAGTATATATGCAGTATTGATAAATTATTAGGATGACGATATGAATTTTTATGGTAGATGAAAAGTTTGAATCAATAGATTTTACTATGTTCTATGATCCCGATAATATCCGATACAATCAATTAGGGATTGATCTGAGTGAATTTAAACATAGACAAATGACATTAGAAAAAACTGTAAGATATTAGACATCAGACTGTTGAAGTATTTGTTGCCAAATAGTTTTGGTCTTGATTTTAACCAGATATCCGTTAGTATTCAGATATTATGGACTAAATCATCTGAAAAATGTGTTGTGGCATTTGCGCCTAATAGATATGACCCAAAAATGGTTGGGTTGGTTAAGGAATTATAGTCACCAAAACATTCACCAATAGGGCTTAGTTCAACCTTTGGCGAAGGAGAAAAATGTAGTGGAGGACACTAGAGGAAATAAACCTAAACAGAGTATTCAACGAGTGGATGTTAGTCATACCAAAGAGGAGGATGAGTTGACTTATGTGTCACATAATGTAGACCATCAAGTAGTAGGGGCAGAGTAACAAGACTTTACTATTTTCTGATAATGTTGTCGCGGATGGTGATGATGAGGTGAGGTTGATGCAGAGGGCGATGAGGGAGGAGGAAGAAGATAGATTAGCTGATGATCTAGATTTCAATAATTCTGAAGATGATAAAGGTGAAACTGAGGATAACAACCAGGTGGACAATACTTTCCAATGAAAGCGTTCTTTCATTTATCCCAAGAATCTATGTTATTCCTAGGAGAGGACTGTAACCATTTGATGAGGATTGACCTCGACAAATCCCATGGTTAGGAACCCTAGGTTTGATCATAGAAGAAGGAGTTCAAGTTTGGTGATCTCGTCGGCTAACAGGTTCAGGGCCCTCGATCGGTAAAAACCCCTACTTCCTGCTCGATGTATTATATGGTGGAGGCGATTACAGTGGATATTCTGGCGAGATTTCTCAAGCCAGAGGTGTTGCGATGGATCTTGGGATGCCCTAGACGTCCCTATCCCAGAATTTATATATTAGGATGGGTCTCGAGGAGTCCGTCTAGGTTTACAAGGAAACTTTCTTGTTTTATCTAGTCTTGGTTGCCAAGTCTTGGATTCCATGTCGGGTTGGACTCCATGTCGGCGCAGTCGTCGGTGCTTCGGGTGGGCTGATGCTGGGCCTTCCAAAGCTTCTAGTGGGACACCAGTCTTGACACGCACCGGGTACCCTCACGGTGAGGAGTCGTGAGGGTATCCCCTCGTCAGTAGCCCCCGAGTTCCTAGGGGACTCGAAGGGTCACGCAGGGACTCGAATCTGCATTATCCGTTTAGTGTGTGTCATCTTATGAATGTTGTGATGCTTGTGATGTGTTTTGTAAGTTGGAGAGGGATGTTATACTAAAGGGACTAAGGCACTCGACGGATCGAGCCTCAGTGAATTGCGCTAGAGGCAAATACCACAGTAGTCCATTCAAGCTCGATCCCCCCGAAAAGAACTTGGCGAGAATGGTATCAGTAAGGTCTAGGCCGCAGAGGGCTTACAATATCAATACCTCCGTTTATAATGCTTAATCGACCCAACACGTCCGTCAGGATTTTCTTCACACACCTGGGCATGGTAACAACGGGAGTGAAATCGCGTTGTGGCAAGTCCCAGATCGCCGATGGATCAACGGGGTGTTACCTAAACCTTCGCGGACGTGGCTTCTAGGCGCTTTGTTTCGCATCCTAGGTCATAGTAAGGGAGAGTTCCATATAGAATGCATCCAATCGGAAAACGATCGAGTGAACTTTTCGTATGATCAGGTGCCTATTGAAGGCTCGGGTGATTACTCGACGGGACGGTCGAGCGACTATCATAGCTTGTTTTCTTGTGTCATCTTGCGAGTTAGTACTTGATACGGTGAGGATAGTTCTCTCACTCCTCATTGGTTACCCCAAGTGGAAGGTGAGATGTAGCGTAGCAGCAAATTTCCCTTAGAAAAGATGCTAAGGTTGAGTATCGAACCAGTAGGACTCACAGAAATACAAGTAGGTGTCACGGCGCTTGACGTGGACCTGCACACAGCAACAAATAACTTTGCTCCCAACGAGTGCAGAGGAGTTGTCAATTCCTCCGGCCTTGCTGTTTACAAAGGATCAACGCAAGAGATAAAAGTGAAACTGAAAGTAAAGACTGAAAGTAAATTGAGGGTGTGAACAATAATGTGAAGATGGACCGGGGTCCCGTGATTTTCACTAGTGATGTCTCTCTCCCAAAAGACGATAAAAGTGCTAGCGAGGTAAACAAATCACAGCTGGGCAATTGAAAGAATTATGAAGGCACCGCAATGCTAACTATGCTGCAAAGAAAGGAAGGGCTCAAAAGAAATGGGCAGTACGCTAAGTTAAGTGGACCGAAATCCAACTGCATCTACTACGAATCATCCACCTTGAGATATCTATCCAAAACATCTCGCTGGTATTAAGTTGCGAATCCCACCCAAAGTGTAAACTCAAAGCAACAGAAAACTGCATTAAAAGAACTTTGCGTAAAGTAAACATCCTTGCACCCGCGGGTACAAGCACCGTTGTTTTATCCCTGGTGGCAACAACACATCCCCTAGTCTCATGTTTCTGTCACTCAAGCTAGACATCAGGGGGCTGAACCCACAATCAAGCATAGCGCTCCCTCTTGGAGTTGCAAGCAAACTACTTGTCCAAAGAAAAATACTGCAACGGAGAACATGCAAGAATTTACTCAAGAACAAAATATATAAGAGAAGAACCAAATATATTACTCATCACAATCTGAACATAGTCTCATAATCCATCAGATCCCAGCAAACTCAGCATAGCAACAAGAGAAATTACAATAGTGCCTCGATCATGTGAGGCAGCTGACGAGGTCTCGAAAGTGGAAGCACAAAGAGGGGAGAGGAACATCACATAGCTACTGGTCACGGACCCATGGTCCAAGGGGGACTACTCACGGTACATCCGGGAGGCGTCCATGGCTATGGATGATCTCCCGGAGAGGGTTCCTCCTCCCGGCAGGGTGCCGGGGCAGCTTCTCCAGGAAGCCCTGATCTTGAAACGGCGGCGGCGGCGGTACAGAGGCGAGTTCGCGGAAAAGAGATCGATATTAGGGGTTTCCACCCCGAGGGCTAAATATAGGCGGAGGGGGGCATCGAGGGGACCCACAGGACAACCAGGAGGCCCCCTGGCGCGGCCTAGGGTGGGGCCGCACCAGGGACCCTTCTGGAGTCCCTGTGGTGGCCCCCCTCCGCTGCCTTGGTGATTACAGAAGCTTCCGGGTCGCTGATTTTTTATTTGGTTTTTCCGGATTTTTTGGAGCACTTTTAATGGCCGAAAAACCTGTAATACAAAAACAGAAGAAAACAACAACTGGCAGCTGGGTGCACTGAGTTAATAGATTAGTCCAAAAATGCTCAAAAGTGTATGAAAGTCCAAGCAAATCACTGCAAAGTCACACAAAACATGCATGGAGCAAGCAGAAATTATCGATACGTTTGGGACGTATCAACATCCCCAAGCTTAATTCCTGCTCGTCCTCGAGTAGGTAAATGATAACAAGCATAATTTCTGTGGTGACATGCCACACAACCATATAAGGACTTTTAAGTAAAGCAATCAAAGCATGCAATTCAATTCAATTCTTAACAAGCAAGAGTCTATATTAGCATTGACACAAGCAAAAAAAGAACAAAAGGTGCAAGAGCTCTCGCTGTCCGTGACTCGAATGTCTCCAGATGGTGTTTGAGTGCAAGTGATACGTGCCAAACGTATCTATAATTTCTGCTTGCTCCATGCATGTTTTGTGTGACTTTGCCATGTTTTGCTTGAACTTTCATACACTTTTGAGCATATTTGGACTAACCTATTAACTCAGTGCACCCAGTTGCCAGTTCCTGTTTTCTGCTATTTTTGTATTTTAGGTTTTCCGACCATTAAAAGTGCTCCAAATATTCCGAAAAAATTATATAAAAAATCAGCGTCCCGGAAGCTTCCGGAATCACCAAGGAAGGAGGGGAGGGCCACCACAAGGACTCCAGAAGGGTACCTGGCGCGGCCCCACCCTAGGCCGCGCCGGGCACCCTCCTGGTGCCCCCCTTTGGCCCTATTTTTACCCCCGCGGAGCAAACCCTGATTCCAGACCCCTTTTCTCCAGAAGCAATTCCGATCTCCGCCGCCATCGCCATCAAGTTTCGGGGGGACATTATTCCTGTGCCGGCACCCTGCCGGGACGGGGAAGTGCCCCCGGATTCATCTCCATCGACGTTGCTTCCTCCCTCCATGAAGCGGGAGTAGTTCTCCCTCGGAGCCGAGGTTTCTACCAGTAGCTACGTGGTCCTCTCTCTCTCCCATGATGTGATCTTGATTGTGATCATAGGCCATGTTAATCTAGGATGATCCCATGATGTTTCCCCTTCTTCTATGTATTGGATTGATGTACTTACTTGATCTTATCTAGTATAATCCCCGAAACCATGGTGACAACGGTCTATTGGACATGGGTTAGAAGAATATTATCATGAGTGATTTCCTCTTTTGTGTGTTGATTGAAGATTGAGAGTCTCTTGGTGCTTTTCTTTGACTATCCTTGAGATATGTTGTGGTGATTGTGGTACTCTCTTTGGATGGCCGCGGTGACATTGGGAAATCCATAGATTGAGAACTACGAACTTTGAGGTGTGCTTTTGTAGCCCTACATAATTCTCATCCTCTCTTGACCACAAAGGAATGACCTCCGAGTGCGTCTCCATTGCATGTTTTATGGGAAATATCATGTGATTAGACTATGTTAATGTTGTTGAGAGTTGCCACTAGTGAAAGTATGAAGCCTAGGCCTTGTTTCCACCATTGTTACACCGTTTGTGCTCACTTTTGTCACTTGTTTGCTTGCTGCACTTTTTATTACAGATTTATATTACCTTGCTTTGCCACACCTATCACTCGTATTTTACCATCTCTTCGCCGAACTAGTGCACCTATACAACTCCTAGTTGTATTAGGTGTGTTGGGGACACAAGAGACTTCTTGTATCTTAATTCCAGGGTTGCTTGAGAGAGACCATCTTCAACCTCTACTTCCCTGAGTTCGATAAACCTTAGGTCATCCACTTGAGGGAAATTGCTGCTGCCCTACAAACCTCTGCGCTTGGAGGCCCAACATAGTCTACAAGAATAGAAGCGTGCGTAGACATCAAGATATTTATGGCACCGTTGCCGGGGAGGTGAGTGCTTGAAGATATATCTTTAGATCTTGCAATTAATTCTTTTTGTTTCTTGTTTTTATTTTCACTAGTTAGGCTTTATGGAAAACAACAAAAAAATTATGAGAGAGCTTTATGAGCTCTATCTTGAGTTTGGACATGAAGTGTTTGAGGAAGAGATCAAAAAGCCTATGGAGCTTTATTATTTGCATAACACTCATGATAGTAGTAATGTTATTTGCATGTCTTCTTTGAATACTTTTGATACTAATGATATGCAAAGCCATAAGCTTGGGGATGCTACATTTTATGAAGATGATCTTTTTAGCCCCCCAAGTTTCGATGAGGAAATTTATTTTGATGATACTTTGCCTCCCATCTATGATGATTATTGTGATGACACTTATGCTATAAAGAATAAATTTTTACAAGTGCATCATGATAAGAATGATTCATGTGATAGCTATTTTGTTGAGTTTGCTCCCACTATTACTCATGAGAAGGATTTTGCTTATGTGGGGAGTAACAAATTTTCTATGCTTGTGGATCATGATAAGAAATTTCTGTGTGATACTTATATTGTTGAGTTTATTCATGATCCCACTGAAAATTATTATGAGAGGGGAACATATGCTTATAGATATTTCAATAATATCAAGTTCCCTCTCTTTATGTTGAAGGTTTTAAAGTTGCACTTATTTTTCCTTCCTATGCTAATACTTTTATGCTACAATGTGTTATTTCTCTACAAGATCCCTTTTCATAGGAAGAATTTTAGACTTAAATGTGTTTGGTGTTTGCTTCTTTATGCTCTCTTTTGTGCTTCAATCCTTATTCCTATGAGAGCATCATTAAAATCTTAAGCCTATCTTTATGGCTATAAAGAAAGAGCTCTAGGGAGACAACCCTTGTTATCTTTAGTTAGAGTTTTTTACTTTCAGTTTTTAGCGGTCTCGATGATTGTTACTACAGTAGCAACATCATTGTATCTTTATTTTCAATCTTTGTGCCAAAGTCTAGCCTCCGATTGCAAGAAAGTTCAAAAGTTGTGACATGCTGTCCAGAAAACAGATTCTGTCCTTGGACGGAAAAATTAGCCTAAAATCACCAGATCATCTTTTTGATCTGAATTTTTTTGACAGCGTGCTCCATACAATTGAATTTTGAGCATCTGTTCTGAGTTTTTTGATTCGAGTTGCAGAAGTACCCCTAAAAAATTCTTTACTACCTGCTGTTCTGTTTTTCATAGATTCTGCCACGTTTTGTCTCTCCTAACTTTTGCAAACCTTAAGCTTGATTTTTTATTTGCAAAAACTTTTTGGCAATCTTGAGAAACAGTAGCTCTTCAATAATATCTTTATATCCAGTGGGGAAAAATTATTTTATTAAGGGTACTAACCTCTCTAATAAGCTTATGATGAGTTATGTATGAAGGGAGTTTTCAAGCGTGCGATGGAAGATGATGAAAGAAGATTCGGGAGTGTCAAGCGCTCAAGCTTGGGGATGCCCCCGTGCATCCCCAATAAATATTCAAGGAGACTCAAGCGTCTAAGATTGGGGATGCCCCCATGCATCCCCCTCTCCATCAACAATCATCAGTTCGTCCTTCGTCTCACTATATTTTTATCACTTCATGCGTTTTGTGCTATGCTTGGTGCGTCTCGCTCTTTACTTTTCTAGGTTTGTTTTTGCTTGGTTAGCTGTAGTAACAAGTTAGACCCAGCTTACTCTTTTGTGTGGGAGAGTTACACGCTCCGCTTGAACTAGAACTCCTTATAGGATTTGCATGCTTATTCTTTTAGCTGTGAGTTGTTCTTTTTCTTTTCTTAGCTGCTTCTCTGTTTAGTTGTAGTGCTTTAGTTTTTCTAGAGATTTTCTTTTTTTTTAGGTTGAACTTTCTATAGGTTGCATGTTTTATCTTGTTAGAGAGTTTTCCTGTTGCATTGTGTTTTGTGTCTTGACTAGGAAGTAGGTATTTGAAGTTGCTATTCTCTTTGTAGTAGTAACTTGCAATAGTTTTGAGGTATTGACTAGAGTAATGTTTGAACTTTTGGTGTCAAGAGCTCTAGCCTATTAGTGATAGATGTCGTATTTTGGGCAATCCGTGTGTTTTTCGGAAACCAAAAACCCCTATTGAGAACTCTAGCTACTAGATGGATGACTAACCTCTGGAGGGTTCGAATATTAGAGTACACTCACGTACCATGAGTCGAGGATGCGCAAGGATAACCAAACCCCCATACACTCCTCCTTGGGGTACTTGTCTCTTTGTGAACCTCCTGATTAGATTGAGAGTTACCGATAATAAGTGCATGAGTTCTTCGGACTAATGTGAGTATTCGAAAGTTGACATTTCCACCCACCTATACTTTTTCTAGCCTCTTCGGTACCGTGCATTGCCCTTTCTCACCTTGAGAGTTGGCGCATACTTCGCCGGTGCATCCAAACCCTTGGCACGATACGCTTTGTCATCATAAGCCTCCTTATATCTTTCCTCAAAACATCCACCATACCTACCTACAAGGCATTTCCATAGCCTTTCCGAGATACATTGTCATGCAACATCCACCTTCTCATGACTTGATCTTCATGTCATACATGCTACTTGCTTGATCGATGAGACGCATGCTAGTTGGGCCTTGCCCTAATCATTGCTACATGACGCGCTAGTATCATTTCATATCCTGCTATCCTGGCAGAGGCATACATTTGCATCATGATAGTTATATCTTCTTTATGTGAGTACCTTTGTAAAGTGTGAAAAATCTCCTATATTCTTGTAAAATATAGAGTGTTGCCCCTAAAGTGAGGAAAAGATCCCAAAGATGACAAAATCAAAAAATCCCAAAGAGGACAAATGAGAGTTAAATAGAAAGAGCCATTGAGGCCACAAAAAAATACAAAAAATAGAAAAAAGAGAAAAAGAAAAATAAAAAGAGAGAAGGGGGCACACTACTATTCCTTTTGAGAGATCCACACTAGTACTTCATCCTCTATCCCTTGTACTCCATAGAGATCATCATCATGCATATAGCTATGTGGGGACCTTCACACTATAGAACTTGGCTTGTATATTCCAATGATGAGCCTCCTCAAACGAGCTCTAGGTCTTCTTGAGCAAGCAAGTTAGATGCACCCCCACTAGTTTCCTTGGAGAGCTTTTAGCTCACATGTGCATCCGTTGCATGGCAATCCCTACTCCTCACATCATATCTATCATATGGCCTCCTCTCGCCTATGATTGTCCTCATTGATGTGAGCCTTTCACACCTTTTTGTCTTCCTCCTCCACCTTCTTTCTATTTCGCTTTTTAGGTGTCAACTTTCTTGCTCACGCTCATCCATTGCATGAGTGCTCAAAATATCGAAAGGGAGTGGATCAGTTTGACTTGTACCTGGCTAGTGGTCTGGGGACGAGTCAAGATAAGAATCCAAAGGAGACCAAGTGTGAAACTTTAGTAGATAGTTGTTCTCAACAACCTTTTCTCTCTCTTTTTTCCCAGTCCCCTGCTTGCACGCAAACACCATCTGGAGACATTCGAGTCACGGACAGTGAGAGCTCTTGCACCTTTTGTTCTTTTGTTGCTTGTGTCAATGCTAATATAGACTCTTGCTTGTTAAGACTTGAATTGAATTGCGTGCTTTGATTGCTTTACTTAAAAGTCCTTATATGGTTCTGTGGCATGTCACCACAGAAATTATGCTTGTTATCATTTACCTACTCGAGGACGAGAAGGAATTAAGCTTGGGGATGTTGATACGTCCCAAACGTATCTATAAATTTTGCTTGCTCCATGCATGTTTTGTGTGACTTTGCCATGTTTTGCTTGAACTTTCATACACTTTTGAGCATATTTGGACTAACCTATTAACTAAAGTGCCCCCCGTTGTCAGTTCCTGTTTTCTGCTGTTTTTGCATTTCAGGTTTTCCGGCCATTAAAAGTGCTCCAAATATTCCGGAAAAATTATATAAAAAATCAGCGTCCCGGAAGCTTCCGGAATCACCAAGGAAGGAGGGGAGGGCCACCACAGGGACTCCAGAAGGGTCCCTGGCGCGGCCCCACCCTAGGCCACGCCGGGCACCCTCCTGGCTGCCCTGTGCCCCCCCTGGTGCCCCCCTTTGGCCCTATTTTTACTCCCGCGGAGCAAACCCTGATTCCAGACCCCTTTTCTCCAGAAGCAATTCCGATCTCCGCCGCCATCGCCATCAAGTTTCGGGGGGACAAAATTCCTGTGCCGGCACCCTGCCGGGACGGGGAAGTGCCCCCGGATTCATCTCCATCGACGTTGCTTCCTCCCTCCATTAAGCAGGTGTAGTTCTCCCTCAGAGCTGAGATTTCTACCAGTAGCTATGTGGTCTTCTCTCTCTCCCATGATGTGATATTGATTGTGATCATAGGCTATGTTAATCTAGGATGATCCCATGATGTTTCCCCTTCTTCTATGTATTGGATTGATGTACTCACTTGACCTTATCTAGTATAATCCCCGAGACCATGGTGACAGCGGTCTATTGGACATGGGTTAGAAGAATAATATCATGAGTGATTTCCTCTTTTGTGTGTTGATTGAAGATTGAGAGTCTCTTGGTGCTTGTCTTTTACTATCCTTGAGATATGTTGTGGTGATTGTGGTACTCTCTTTGGATGGCCGCGGCGACATTGGGAAATCCATAGATTGAGAACTACGAACTTTGAGGTGTGCTTTTGTAACCCTACATAATTCTCATCCTCTCTTGACCACAAAGGAATGACCTCCGAGTGCGTCTCCATTGCATGTTTTATTGGAAATATCATGTGATTAGACTATGTTAATGTTGTGAAAGTATGAAGCCTAGGCCTTGTTTCCACCATTGTTACACCGTTTGTGCTCACTTTTGTCACTTGTTTGCTTGCTGCACTTTTTATTACAGATTTATATTACCTTGCTTTGCCACACCTATCACTCGTATTTTACCATCTCTTGGCCGAAGTAGTGCACCTATTCAACTCCTAGTTGTATTAGGTGTGTTGGGGACACAAGAGACTTCTTGTATCTTAATTGCAGGGTTGCTTGAGAGAGACCATCTTGAACCTCTACTTCCCTGAGTTCGATAAACCTTAGGTCATCCACTTGAGGGAAATTGCTGCTGCCCTACAAACCTCTGCGCTTGGAGGCCCAACATAGTCTACAAGAATAGAAGCGTGCGTAGACATCAGCAAGCAGGGTACTGGGAAAAAGAGAGAAAAAAGGTTGTTGAGAACAACTATCTACTAATGTTTCACACTTAGTCTCCTTTGGATTCTTATCTTGACTCGTCCCCAGACCACTATCCAGGTACAAGTCAAACTGATCCACTCCCTTTCAATATTTTGAGCACTCATGCAATGGATGAGCGTGAGCAAGAAAGTTGACACCTAAAAGACGAAACATAAAGAAGGTGGAGGAGGAAGACAAAATGGTGTGAAAGGCTCACATCAATGAGGACAATCATAGGAGAGATAAGGCCATATGATAGATATGATGTGAGGAGTAGGGATTGCCATGCAACGGATGCACATGTGAGCTAAAGGCTCTCCAAGGGAACTAGTAGGGGTGCATCTAACTTGCTTGCTCAAGAAGACCTAGAGCTCGTTTGAGGAGGCTCATCATTGGAATATACAAGCCAAGTTCTATAGTGTGAAGGTACCCACATAGCTATATGCATGATGATGATCTCTATGGAGTACAAGGGATAGATGATGAAGTACTAGTGTGGATCTCTCAAAAGGAATAGTAGTGTGCCCCCTTCTATCTTTTTTTTTTCTCTTTTTTCTCTTTTTTGTATTTTTTTGGTGGCCTCAATGGCTATTTCCATTTAACTCTCATTTGTCCTCTTTGGGATCTTTTGATTTTGTCCTCTTTGGGATCTTTTCCTCACTTTAGGGGCAACACTCTATATTTTACAAGAATATAGGAGATATTTCACACTTTACAAAGGTACTCACATAAAGAAGATATAACTATCATGATGCAAATGTATGCCTCTGCCAGGATAGCAGGATATGCAATGATTAGGGCAAGGCCCAACTAGCATGCGGCTCATCGATCAAGCAAGTAGCATGTATGAAATGAGGATCAAGTCATGAGAAGGTGGATGTTGCATGGCAATGTATCTCAGAAAGGCTATGGAAATGCCTTGTAGGTAGGTATGGTGGCTGTTTTGAGGAAAGATATAAGGAGGCTTAAGATGACAGAGCGTATCGTGCCAAGGGTTTGGATGCACCGGCGAAGTATGCGCCAACTCTCAAGGTGATAAAGGGAAATGCACGGTACCAAAGAGGCTAGAAAAAGTATAAGTGGGTGGAAGTGTCAACTTTCGAATACTCACATTAGTCCGAAGAACTCATGCACTTATTATCGGTAACTCTCAATCTAATCAGGAGGTTCACAAAGAGACAAGTACCCCGAGGAGGAGTGTATGGGGGTTTGGTTATCCTTGCGCATCCTCGACTCATGGTACGTGAGTGTACTCTAATATTCGAACCCTCCAGAGGTTAGTGATCCATCTAGTAGCTAGTGTTCTCAACCGGGGTTTTTGGTTTTCGAAAAACACACGGATTTCCCAAAATACGACATCTATCACTAATAGGCTCGAGCTCTTGACACCAAAAGTTCAAACATTACTCTAATCAATACCTCAAAACTATTGCGAGTTACTACTACAAAGAGAACAACAAATTTAACTACCTACTTCTAGTCAAGACACAAAACTCAGTGCAACAGGAAAACTCTCTAACAAGATAAAACATGCAACCTATAGAAAATTCAACCTAAAACAAAAGAAAAGCTCTAGAAAAACTAAAGCACTACAACTAAACAGAGCTGCAGTTAAGAAAAGAAAAAGAACAAGTCACAGCTAAAAGAATAAGCATGCAAATCCTATGAGGAGTTCTAGTTCAAGCGGAGCATGTATCTCTCCCACACAAAAGAGTAAGCTGGGGTCTAACTTGTTACTACAGCAAACAAAGCAAAAAAAAACCTAGAAAAGTAAAGAGCGAGACGCTCCAAGCATAGCACACAACGCATGGAGTGATAAAAATATAGTGCAACGAGGGACGAACTGATAATTGTTGATGAAGAAGGGGATGCACGGGGGCATCCCCAAGCTTAGACGCTTGAGTCTCCTTGAATATTTATTGGGGATGCATGGGGGTATCCCCAAGCTTGAGCGTTCGACACTCCAGGATCTTCTTTCATCATCTTCCATCGCGCACTTGAAAACTCCCTTCATACATAACTCATTGTAAACTGATTAGAGAGGTTAGTACCTTATTAAAATAATTTTTCCCTTACTGAAAAGAAAGATATTATTGAAGAGATACTGTTTCTCAAGATTGCCAAAAAGGTTTTGCAAAGAAAAAGCAAGCTTGAGGTTTGCAAAAGTAAAGAGAGACAAAACGTGGCAGAATCTGTGAAAAACAGAACAGCAGGTAGTAAAGAATTTTTTAGGGATACTTCTGCAACTCAAATCAAAAAACTCTGAACAGACGCCTGAAAGGTAATTGTATGGAGCATGCTGTCAAAAAAATTCAGATCAAAAAATGATCTGGTGATTTATGCCGAATTATTCCGCCAAGCAGACATAATCTGTTTCTCGACAGCATGTAGCAACTTTTGACCTTTCTTGCAATCTGAGGCTAAACTTGGCACAAAGCTTGAAAAGTAAAGATACAATGATGTTAAAAGCAAAAAAGAAAAACCTAAATTCGTTGCGGGCTGCCTCCCGAAAGCGCTTTCTTTTATGCCTTTAAGCTAGGCATGATGATTATAAAAGGTGCTCTCATAAGGATAAGGATTTGAAGCGAAAGAGAGCATCAAGAAGAAAATATGAAACACATTTAAGTCTAACCCACTTCCTATGCATAGGCATATCGTAAGAAAATAAATCAAAGAAGCACAAAGTGACATGCATAGGAAGGTGGAACAAGAACAACTTCAAAAGTTTCAACTTAGAGAGAGGTGTTTTCGTAACATGGAAGTTTCTATAACCAAACTTTCCTCTCTCAAAGTAATTTTCAGTAGTATCATGAACAACATCAAGAATATCACTATCACATAAATCATATTGTTCATGGCCTACAAGAACACGTGTATTGCTTTCAACACGGTTTTTAGGATCGTAAGATAAATGCAACCCATTACATTGAGCCTTGATAATAGCACAATTCTCCGGAATATAAGTTGGAGATTTCAAAAGGATAATGGGAAAATAAAGTGTGGGTGCAATAGCAACAATTTCATGCTTGACATAAGGAACTATAGCAGGTTCATCTCCGTAAGCATCATCCGTAGTGGCATCACAGCCATAAGCATAGAAGGCATCAACTTCATCAAAAAGGGACATTTCAAAAGAATCCATAGGATCATAGCACTCATATAAGGTAAGATATAAAGAGTTACTCTCATTAGAAGGTAGACATGGATGGCTCCATTCTTCATCCTTTTGTTCGTCACTCTCCTCCTCTTTTTCATCCAAGAAGCTTTCAGTTTCAGCAATCTCTTCTTCCATAGAGTCCTGCAAATTATTAGTCCCTTCCTTTGGGAGAGAGATTCTCTCAAGATGATCAGTAATATAATAATTTGCATCGTAATTTTCCAAACAATAGTTAAGTATAGCAATACTCTCAGATTTGTAAGGGGCATCATCAATATTTTTAATAAGTGAAGTAATTTCATAGGCACCCTTATAAGCAACAAATTCTTCTATTTGCAATGCATCATCAAAGTCATAATTTCTCTTAGCATAAGAAGCTAAGGTTTCATCATCATTGTACTCACATTGGAAAGCAAGGTGTTTGTGCCTCATGAAGCAACAAGATTCATCCCTGCAGAAAGATATATTATATATTGAGCACAAGTTTCTAGCATACTCATACAACTGATGTATTTGTTTCCATAAATGTATCCCCTTTTGAGACAAGCGGTGTTCCTTGTACCACTTTTGTTGATCCTCAGTGAATCCTCCATGCCAATAAGATCTAGTTTCAAAGAAGTTAGACATTGATTGGCAAGTAAGGAACTAGACATAATATAATTTTTTTTGAATTTTTGATAAAGGACACTAAAGCAAAAACTGAAAGGTAAACTAACAAGACTAAAAAGCAAAGATAAAAGATAGTGTGCAACTCCCCTATCTTGTAGACTGGAGTCCCCGGCAACGGCGCCAGAAATTAGCTTGATACGGTGAGGATAGTTCTCTCACTCCTCGTTGGTTACCCCAAGTGGAAGGTGAGATGTAGCGCAGCAGCAAATTTCCCTTAGCAAAGATGCTAAGGTTGAGTATCGAACCAGTAGGACTCACAGAAATACAAGTAGGTGTCACGGCGCTTGACGTGGACCTGCACACAGCAAAAAATAACTTTGCTCCCAACGAGTACAGAGGAGTTGTCAATTCCTCCGGCCTTGCTGTTTACAAATGATCAACGCAAGAGATAAAAGTGGAACTGAAAGTAAAGACTGAAAGTAAATTGAGGGTGTAAACAATAATGTGAAGATGGACCGGGGTCCCGTGAATTTCACTAGTGATGTCTCTCTCCCAAAAGACGATAAAAGTGCTAGCGAGGTAAACAAATCACAGCTGGGCAATTGACAGAATTATGAAGGCACCGCAATGCTAACTATGCTGCAAAGAAAGGAAGGGCTCAAAAGCAATGGGCAGTACGCCAAGGTAAGTAGACCGAAATCCAACTGCATCTACTACGAATCATCCACCTTGAGATATCTATCCAGAACATCTCGTTGGTATTAATTTGCGAATCCCACCCAAAGTGTAAACTCAAAGCAAGAGACAACTGCATTAAAAGAACTTTGCGTAAAGTAAACAATCCTTGCACCCGCGGGTACAAGCACCATTGATTTATCCTTGGTAGCAACAGCACATCCCCTAGTCTCATGTTTCTGTCACTCAAGCTAGACATCAGGGGGCTGAACCCACAATCAAGCATAACACTCCCTCTTGGAGTTGCAAGCAAACTACTTGGCCAAAGCAAAATACTGCAACGGAGAACATGCAAGAATTTACTCAAGAACAAAATATAAAAGAGAAGAACCAAATATATTACTCATCACAATCTGAACATAGTCTCATAATCCATCAGATCCCAGCAAACTCAGCATAGCAACAGCAGAAATTACAATAGTGCCTCGATCTTGTGAGGCAGCTCACGAGGTCTCGAAAGTGGAAGCACAAAGAGGGGAGAGGAACATCACATAGCTAATGGTCACGGACCCATGGTCCAAGGGGGACTACTCACGGTACTTCCGGGAGGCGTCCATGGCTATGGATGGTCTCCCGGAGGGGTTCCTCCTCCCGGCAGGGTGCCGGGGCAGCTTCTCCAGGCAGCCCCGATATTGAAATGGCGGCGGCGGTACAGAGGCGAGTTCGCAGAAAAGAGATCGATATTAGGGGTTTCCACCCCGAGGGCTAAATATAGGCGGAGGGGGGCATCGAGGAGACCCACAAGGCAGCCAGGAGGCCCCCTGGCGCGACCTAGGGTGGGGCCGCGCCAGAGACCCTTCTGGAGTCCCTTTGGTGGTCCCCCTCCGCTGCCTTGGTGATTCCGGAAGTTTCCGGGTCGCTGATTTTTTATCTGATTTTTCTGGATTTTTTGGATCACTTTTAATGGACGGAAAACCTGAAATACAAAAATAGCAGAAAACAGCAACTGGCAGCTGGGTGCACTAGGTTAATAGATTAGTCCAAATATGCTCAAAAGTGTATGAAAGTTCAAGAAAATCATGGCAAAGTCACACAAAACATGCATGGAGCAAGCAGAAATTATAGATACGTTTGGGACGTATCAGTACTCAAGCGTTGAATCGAGTTCTTGTTATTGGATATGCCGAGGCGAGTGAGCACTCGAGCCTTTGTGATGTGCTTCGTGTCTTATTGCGAGTCAGGACTCAATCGTCAGGTCAAATCCTTGTTGCTGAATACGCCGAGGCAAGTGAGTACTCGAGCCTTTGTAAAGTGATACGCTCCCAATGGGAGTTTATTTGACGAGATCAAGTCAAAGAAAAATGATTAGTGAGAAATAAGTTCTGTAGAAGAAAAGTAAAGATTCCTTCCTGTCTTTCTGTGGTCAGCGTTGCTGCATTGTTGTGTCATGTCTTGTTTTGCGTAGATGGGCGTGCACAAATATAAGCAAGACGTTGATGACGTATTGTGACACTTCCAGTCAGGCATAAGTTGTCACGCCTGTTTATGAAAAGACTTGTGTTATGATGACGCTTTGGATAACGTGCGTGGTTGATGTCATGCTAGTTGTGCCTGTTGGATTCCGGGGCGGTGTGAATGCGCTATTCACTGCCGTATTTAAACGGGAACGAATAGGGATAGCCACCTTCTTCTTGGAATCTATAGGGTTCCCTCTTTTATTATTTTGGCGATTTTTGTTGTTTCATCTTCTTGTATGCTGGTAACCAAAAGACCCGTTTACCCTTGAGAGGGTGTATATATGTGGGCGAATAATTTTTTACTTTTGGAAATCCTTATTCTTCTCTTTTTTTTTCCCCTGCTCCTCAGTTTTCTCCTATGACTCCTAAATGTCGTGCTCGTGGTGCTGCCGGTGCCAGTGCTACGTGTGGGGTTATCGGTCGAGGCCATCGGGGTGGTGGTGCCCGTGCTCCTCGTGCAGCCCACGGCCATCGGGGTCATGGTGGATCCTCAAGGGACTCACCGGCCAAGGCTGCGGATGAGGGAACTTTTGCACATGACTTTGTTCTGCACATCGGTGGCCTTATTTCGCGGCAAATTTCTCTTCCTTCTTCCTTTGCTGCTGTTGTCTCTGAGTTGATCCCAGGTGGTCTGTTGCTTCGTGCTCAGGGTTACCCGTACTGCCCATTATGGGTGAAGATCCGCATTGAGGGATCTTCCTCAGTTTTCTTGGAGGCCGGATGGAAGGTTTTTGCCCTCCAGTTTAATCTATGCAAAGGGGATAGCCTTTGTTGTCGATTTGACGGGGAGGACACCCTTTCCGCTAGGGCTTTTGATGCCGATGGCAATCGGCTGGAGCCTTGGTGGGAAAGCTCGAGCGAGAGTGACTTTGGAGGCATGAATGACTCTCGATGTTCTTTGTCTGGCGGTGACTCACCCGTTCGGGGCATCACTGGTTCTGACTCCCTCAACCTTCTATCTGAGGGTGGTGATGGCTACTCCATTTTTGAGGAAGATGATGAGGACATCAAGATGGCCCTCAAGCGAGTTCATGTAACAGCACAGTTTTCACAAAAATTAATATTTTTGTTTTCGGTGTGAATTGTTTGATTGTCTGATTTGTTTGCGGTGTTTTCATCCCCGATTTATCGATCAACGATTATTTTCCCCCCTCTTATCTCGTATCGGACGGAGACCGACCCTTGCCACCCTGACACTCGACCTTTACGACACCGGGTTTCACCCGATCACCGTCGCGAGACCGCACGAGACCAGCCGCAACCAATGGAACGAAAAACCCCGTTTAATAATTAAACGGGTTATTTTTATAGCGCGCTGGAAATTATTCTCGGAACGGTTCCAGCGCGAGGTGAACGCCGCCGGCTCGACGCGCTGATCGCGCAGTTCGAAGGTTTACCCGAATCGGAGGTACTGTGGACCCCCGGCGGTCAGAAACGTAAACACCACGCGCGCGAGAGAAAAACCGGGGATGTTTTTGCAAACTGCCAGCCACCTGGGCTATATAAAGACCACCACACTTCCACCTCTTTTTAGGGTTTCCTTAAGTGCAAATTGCAGCCACCCCCTTAGATCTGCTGTTAATTCTTCCCACAGCCCCTCCATTTCGAAACCCTAAATCCGGACGTTTCTCGACCGTCAGATCCGGAGATGGACGCCCCAGATGCGTCCATGTCATTCTTCTCCCACCTCCAGCCAGCCTCCACCGTGCCCCGGTCCACGCGGGCCCGCAACCGCCGCTGCCGGGCCCGATCCGGGCTGAGCAACCCGCGCGCCCGAGCTTGCCTCCACGGTGATGGCTGCCGTCGCTCCTCGTCGGCCGCCCCGCGCAACTCCGGCGAGCCGCCGCGCCGCCCCGGTCTCCTCCCCATCCCCGCGCCATTCTCCCTCCTCTTCCTAACTCCCTCCTTCCCCCCATGCAGCAAGGCGCCATGGCCAGCCGCCATGGGAGCCGAGCTCGAGCTCGGGCTCGCCATGGATGTCGCCGCCACGGCCTTCCCCGGCCAAGATCCGGTGGCCCAAGGCCGGATCTGGCCGTCCTCTGCCGACCCCGGCCCTCCCCTGAGATTCTACGGCCTCCCTTGGCTCTCCCCGCGACGAACCGGCCACCACCAGCCCTCCATGGACGAACAACCCCGAGCTCGGCCACCCCCTGTATTTTTCTAAGTCCCAGTTTTTCTTATCTCGAGTGCCTTCTTGCAACGCGATTTCCCGTTAGCTCGTAGATCCGATTGACATGATTATTTTGTTGTTTGGTTGTGCTTTGTGTGCTCTAGAGTTCATCTTGAGGAAGTTATTTATTTTGAGGTCATTAGAGTGGTGCAAATCTCTGTTGAAGTGGGCATCATGCTGTTAACTGCTGTTAATCTCTGGAAATTGTTGTTGTTATTATTTTATTGCCTTTTTGCATGATTCTTTTTTCCATGCCTTCCTTGTCATGTATACTTTAATTCCCTATCATTTGTGTGCATGTTTGCATTCATTACCCTGTTTATGCAGTGCTCTAAAGTGTACTTCCTGATGTTGGCAGATTGTGCCCGTAACTTGTTTTGCTTGTATCTTTTTAACCGTAACTCCGTTTGGGGTGTTCTTTATATGTAACTTGATTAGTTTTTCGTGTACTTTGTGTTTATTCTTTTGTTTTCTGCTGTTAACCAACCTAAAATATGGTTTAGGGCAGAACAGTAATAAATGTTTTAATTATCGTGCGACACTTAGTGTTATGCCATGTTTAGGTTGTGCCTCACTTAAATTGACTAGCATAGATTGTTTATCTTATGCTTAACCTCTTGTCATGTTTGTGTGCTATGCCATGCTTGAGTGAGATGCCTTGTTAACAAACTTTGTTGATCACCTGTAGCTAAACAACTTGAACCATTCTAAATGTGCGGTATCGTCGTGTGTGACGAGTACTCCACTTAACCTGTTAGTAACCGCTCTCGACGGTAGGTCCGATGTCTCGTGTCGCCTTCTTGTTGATGCTTGCTCGTGTTTGCTTCGTAGTAATAGAGTGTTTGCTCGTTGATTGCTTTCCAGTGTTTAACGTCTTGTGTGCTTCCGCGGGTACCTTTGGAGACGATGCGAGCTTGCGATCAACTACACCTTCGGAACCCGACTTATCAACAGGCAAGGACTATGCATTACTTATGATCCATTCTATTTCAACCAGCGGTTTGCATGCTAGTATAGTATAGGTTCGATGTTTGATCCTACCACATGTTTACAACCTCTTTCAAACCGATACAGCCATGTCCCCTCCCAGGAAACCTTGTACTACTATGTTACTATTGCTCGTTGCTCAGCCCCTGCTTAGTATGCATGCTCAGGATGGTACGAGGTTACCATGTTACTCCTTTGTTTTGGGATATCACATTATTATATTGTTGTTGATGATATGATTATTATAATGTTGACTATATTCGACGAAGGATGGAAGGTCTAGGCTATCCCGCCCCGACGTTTTGTTCCATTCGAGTCACCTAGGATCGAGTTCCGGGTATTGGTTTTAAGACTGAGCGTGCCTAACCGCGTGTGGGATTTTATGGGGTCCCCTTTGTTGGGGAACGGGGCAGAAAACAATAATTTTTCCTACTATGACTCCCAAACCCAAGATCTATGCTATGCTGATGTATGTAACGGAAGGAATCGGTGTTCATACCTTTGAAGACCGAAAGAGGGAAACGTTCCTCGAACGTGGTTCGCGTAGACTCTGATCCTACGACCTCCCTGTCGTGTTGAAGAACCTCCGACGATGAAGCAGCACCACACGTGTAGTGCCTCGCGGGATTACACACGTAAGGTGCAGCCGATGTCCCTCCGGGCTCCGAACCAGATGAGCAGCGGAAAGAAGACTGATCCGGATCCCGATTCCGGCAGCACGACGGCGTCCGAATGATGGTGAAACCCCCATCCAAGTGCAAACTCCAAACAAGGGGAGTCCTCTCTAGGTCAGAGAAAGAGAGAGAAAAAGAACTCAATGGGATGAAGGAAAAAGGCACCCTACCCCTCCTTATATAGGCCAAGGAGGGGGGAACCTCCTCCCCTCCCCCATGTGGGACTAAACTCCCAAGGGGGGGGAGGGTGCGGCTAGGGAGGGGGCCAAGGCCCCTCCCTTGGCGCCATGGGCCAAGGGGGGAAACCCCCTTCTCCCCTCATGGGCCTCTTTAGGCCCATATGCCTTTTCCTTCATTTTATTTAATATTTAATTACATTTTAATATTTAATTCTGTTAATTAAATAATAAAACATATTTAAACATTAATAAACATTATTTTGAACCTTTCAAAATATCCGGAACAACTTCCGGCACCTCCCGGAACAATTCCCGTGTTCTCTCTTATTTCACCGATGATCCCGAATCAATCCTTTAATGTATCGATTGCCCTTAAGTGTGACACCCTACGGTTCGAGAAACAACAGACATGATCGAGACACTCTCTGACCAATGACCATCATGTGGGATCTGGTTACAATCCTTGATGTGCCCCCTGCGCTTCCATAGAATAAACTTCTTCGCCGTTGAACCGTTAAAAATATGACTTGATCACTTTGTGCTGCGGTACTATGATTGTCCGAGGTATGATCGTCGGTATCCAATACCTAGTTCTCCCTCGTCTCTGACAAACATGTTTACTCGTCTGTGCATATTACATCTCCTGTGACCTAGTCACTAGCTAGCTGTTTATGCAATATCACCGAGTGGGCCCAGAGTACCTATCCGTCACTCGGATGGACAAATCCCGTTCTGATCTATTTCATACTCCTCCACATATCTAGTTCGGATTACCCAAGACACACCTTTAGGGTTACCATGTTTCAGTGTAACGGTTGATGTACTCAAAGCACCCTAATAGATAGCAATTATGTATGATCATCACGGTCTAAGGATTGAGTCACTATGTTATTAAGTCATCGCAATGCTGAACTATGTGACTTGATCACACTGCAATGCTATAGGTGGGTGTGTGTCCATCACATCATTCTCCTAATGATATGACCTCATTGTCAATAGACAGTTCACATCTCATGATCAGGAAACCTTGATCATCAATTGCCCAATGAGCTAGTATGCTTGAGTTAACTAGGGACCAGGTTGTTATATACCACACGTGTATTAATGTTTCCGCTTAATACAGTTCTATCACAATATATAACGTATTATGAACAAACATATATGTGACAAATATATTTATCAATTTGCCTCTAGGGCACATATCCAACAGTCTCCCACTGGCACTAGAGTAAAAATTACACTAGTTTACATCAGGTATGTATCTAACACCAATACTCTCTCGGTGTTTCTCAAACTTGCCCCGTGGAAGAGGTTTAGTCATTGGGTCTGACGGGTTCAGATCCGTATGTATTTTGAAAATCCTAGTATGACCATCCTTGACGTAGTCCCGCGTCACATGGAAAAGTCGGAGAATATGCTTGGCTGTAGAGTGAGTCCTCGTCTCCCTTGCGTTAGCAATGGCACCCGTATTGTCGCAATAAATGCTAACGGGGTCAGTGCAACTAGGGAATATGCCAAGCTCGATGACGAACTTCTTCAGCCAATGCGCTTCATTTGACGCTTCGCAAGCGCCAATATACTCCGACTCCATCGTAGATTGGGCGACGACTGACTGCTTGCCGCTCCTCCAGCTAATCGCACCACCATTCAACATTTGGAGTCATCGGGATCAGTACCAAGACTAGCATCGACGTAACCTGTTACGACAAGCTCTTCTTCACATCCTCCATAGACGAGAACCAGGTCCTTAGTTCTTCGTAAGTACTTATGGACATTCTTTACTGCAATCCAATGATCCATTCCAGGATTACTTTGGTAACGATTAGTCAGACTAACCGCTAGGGCCACATCTGGTCGAGTACACAACATAGCATACATGATAGAACCTATGGCTGAAGCATAGGGCTTTGAGGACATTTCCTCCCTTTCTTTTGCTGTTGCTGGGCATTGAGTCACACTCAATTTACTTCCTTTCATAACGGGCAAGAGGCCTCTCTTGGCGTTATCCATATTGAACCTTTTCAATATCTTCTCAAGGTAAGTTCTCTGAATCAGTGCTAATAGGCGTCTTGATCTATCTCTATAGATTTTAATGCGTAATATATATGCAGCTTCACCTAGGTCCTTCATGGAAAACTGTCCATTTAAATATTCCTTCACGCTCTCCAGAAATTTTACATCATTCCCTATCAACAATATGTCATCCACATATAGTACTAGGAATGCTACAGAGCTCCCACTCACTTTCTTATAAACACAGAATTCTTCGACATTTTGGACAAATCCAAATGCTTTGATCACCTCATAAAATCGAAGATTCCAGCTCCGAGATGCTTGCTTCAACCCATAAATGGACCGTTGAAGTTTGCATACGTTACTAGCGTCCTTAGGATCAATAAAACCTTCCGTTTGTACCATATACAACTCTTCCTCAATGTTACCATTAAGGAACGCGGTTTTCACATCCATCTGCCATATTTCATAATCATGATAGGCAGCAATTGCTAGTAATATCCGGATAGACTTCAGCATCGCTACGGGAGAGAAAGTCTCTTCGTAGTCAACTCCTTGAACTTGTCGGAAACCTTTTGCAACAAGTCGAGCTTTATAGACAGATACGTTTTAGTCTGCGTCAGTATTTTTCTTGAATATCCACTTATTCTCGACGGCCTTTCAGTCCTCGGGAATATCCACCAAGGTCCATACTTTTTTGGAATACATGGAGTCTATCTCGAAATTCATGGCTTCCAACCATTTCTCGGACTCGGGTCCCTCCATTGCTTCTTTGTAGTTCGCAGGTTCGTCAGGTTCATTTAACATGACTGCATTGACAAGCTGTCCGTAAAACTCAACTTTATTTCGGACTCTTGATGACCTGCGGGGTACAAGAGGATCCTCTTCATCTTGATCAAGATCATCATGTATGTCACGATCGTTATGAATATCATGATGACCGTTCTCTTCAGCTCCCACTACGGAAGGTGGTTCCGGAACATCTTCCATGGCCATGTCTTCCACTTGGAGTGATTGGTCAATCATCTCGTTGAGGTATATTTTCCTCCCACGCAATTCTTTCGAGAGAAACTCTTTATCAAGAAAGCGTCCAGTCTTGGCGACAAACGTTTTTCCCTCAGTCTGGTTGTAGAAGGTGTATCCAACAGTTTCCTTTGGATATCCCACAAAGATGCATTTCTCCGCCTTAGATTCAAGTTTGTCAGGCTGAAGTTTCCTAACGTAGGCCTCACAACCCCAAATTCTCAGGTAAGACAACATTGGTTTCTTGCCAAACCATTCTTCAAACGGTGTTGTCTTCACGGATTTGGACGGTACCCTATTAAGAACGTAAGCGGCAGTTTCTAATGCATACCCCCAGAATGATGTAGGTAAGTCGGTATGAGACATCATTGACCGCACACTATCCAATAGTGTACGATTACGTCTCTCGGACACACCGTTTCGCTGAGGTGTTACAGCTGGCGTAAGTTGTGGTACAATGCCACAAGTCTTCAGATGAGTGCCAAACTCATGACTTAAATACTCGCCACCTCGATCGGATCGAAGGTGCTTGATTTTCTTCCCGAGTTGATTCTCGACCTCACTCTGAAATTCCTTGAACTTTTCAAAGGTTTCAGACTTATGTTTCATTAAGTAGATATACCCGTATCTACTCAAGTCATCCGTGAAGGTTACGAAGTAACGAAATCAATCGCGTGTGGTGATATTCATTGGTCCACATACATCAGTATGTATGATTCCCAATAATTCTGCCGCACGCTCCATTATTCCATTGAATGGAGTATTTGTCATTTTTCCCATAAGGCATGGCTCGCACGTGTCAAGAGATCCAAAATCTAATGACTCCAGAAGTCCATCAGAATGGAGGTTCTTCATGCGTTTTATGCCAATATGACCAAGACGACAATGCCACATCGTCATGTGTTCTTCGTTACTAGGCTTTAATCTTTTGGCCTCTATGTTATTGATGTGAGATTCATGATATTCGAGATTCATTAAGAATAAACCATTACGCACCGGTGCATGAACATAGAAGACATTATTCTTATAAATCGAACAACAAGTTGTATCAGATTTAAAATAATAATGGTCTTGCATTAAGCAAGACCCACTCACAATGTTCATACTCAACGCGGGTACATAATAACAGTTATTCAAAACAAGAATCAATCCCGAAGGGAGACTAAGACGAAGCGTGCCAATGGACATTACATCAACCTTGGAACCGTTTCCAACGCGCATCGTCACTTCATTCTTCCACAAGAGTTGTTTATTCTGTAGCCCCTCCTGGGAGTTACAGATGTGAGCAACTGATCCGGTATCAAATATCCAGACGTTGCTCCGAGCACTTGTCAGGAAAACATCAATAACATGTATATCAAATATATCCATGTCTCTTCCAGCAACCTTGCCAGCCTTCTTATCTTCTAAGTACTTGGTGCAGCTATGCTCCTTCTTGATTTCCATTTCAGCAATCTTGAGTATGGTGAACAACTCAGAAAGGTTCTTAACCATTCCTTGCATGTTGTATTTCAACACAAAACTCTCGTAGCTAGGGGGCAGCGAACGCAACACCCTATCAATCTCCATTTCATCCGGAATCTTAAATTCCAGGTCATTTTGGCATTGAACGTAGTCAGACATTTTGATTACGTGCTCAGTCATGCTGCTGTGCTCTTCCATCTTTGCCGAAAAGAAATCTTCAGAAACTTAATTTTTCTCGTCCCTGGCTTGAGGTGCAAAGGTGGTCTTGAGGTCAGTGATTATCTCATAAGCATTGAGGCTCTCAAACTGTTTCTGCAGTTTAGCCTCCATGGCATAGAGCATACCCTTCTGGACAAGGGAGGAATCATCCGACTTAATGAGGTAGACATTCTTCTCAGCCGGAGTAGCGGTAGTTGCCGGTGCATCACCTAATGCAGTCTCAAGTACATATGACATTTTGAGGGGAATGAGGAAAATCCTCAGAGTGCGGAACCAGGACGTGAAGTTTGACCCATCGGTTTTCAGTTTATCTTTCTCTAGGAATGACCCTAAGTTGAATGTGGGGTGCGAAAGTGCCGACATCTACAATGGTTATTTGAAAAATACATATTTAGACTTTGTTCATAATTGGAGTTCAATTTTTAAAACAATTCTAGAACTCCCACTCAGTTAAACATCCCTCAAACTTTTACTAAGTGATTACACAATCCTAGAACACCATACCCCCCCCCCCCCCGTGTGACACGACCATCAATATGTGTTTAAGGTAGGCCATCATGCCAATCACATCCGTTATGTGACTCATGCTTAACCTTTCGGTCATTGTGTCCCGAGGCCATGTCTACACATGCCAAGCTCGTCACCATACCCTAAGTGATTTCTTGCTGTGCCATACAAGGCCATGTTTCTGGAGATGCTAGGCTTGCTATACCCACCTCATTTGAACGCAAATATGTATGACACCCGTGTAACACACGATGCCTCCATAATGGAGATCTTTCCAGGTGGTGCTCACTAGGGTAAAGACACTTGGTTGGTTTTTATAGTGAGAGATTATCCTATCATGCTACCGTCGCATATCTAGCATATTAGCAAGACAAGAAGTAAAACTGTAAATCATACATGCTATGATCCCCCCTTACAAGAAAATTAAAGTTAGAACGCCTTCTACTTTATACTGCAAGTTTTACGTGGCTGCTAAGGGGTTTCGAGAGAGAACCGCTTTCTATCCTGCGAAAACAAGCCACAACACCAATCCTGCAATCGTCTCTATTACACCCCTGTCAGGGCCCTCCGTTGCAAACGTCTTCGCGTCGCTAACGTTAGAGAGACAGACACCCCCCAGCCACTTATATGGTACAAGCCATATGTCAAGCGTGGAACCAGTCTTGCATAAGGTCGGTCGGGGCCGCTTCATCATGACATTGTCGCAACGCTAAACGAGTACACGTGGGAAGGTAACAATTGAAGAATTGATGCCCACATCCTAGATGTGTTCTACCCGTACAATACATCTACGCATAGCCTTGCTCATGATACCACTGTGGGGGAACGGGGCAGAAAACAATAATTTTTCCTACTACGACTCCCAAACCCAAGATCTATGCTATGCTGATGTATGTAACGGAAGGAATCGGTGTTCATACCTTTGAAGACCGAAAAAGGGAAACGTTCCTCGAACGTGGTTGGCGTAGACTCTAATCCTACGACCTCCCTGTCGTGTTGAAGAACCTCCGACGATGTAGCAGCACCACACGTGTAGTGCCTGGCAGAATTACACACATACGGTGCAACCGATGTCCCTCCGGGCCCCGAACCAGAAGAGCAGCGGAAAGAAGACTGATCCGGATCCTGATTCCGGCAGCGCTACGGCGTCCGGATGATGGTGAAACCCCCAACCAGGTGCAAACTCCAAACAAGGGGAGTCCGCTCTAGGTCAGAAAAAGAGAGAGAAAAAGAACTCAATGGGATGAAGGAAAAAGGGCACCCTACCCCTCCTTATATAGGCCAAGGAGGGGGGAACATCCTCCCCTCCCCCATGTGGGACTAAACTCCCAAGGGGGGGGGAGGGTGCGGCTAGGGAGGGGGCCAAGGGGGGGAAACCCCCTTCTCCCCTCATGGGCCTCTTTAGGCCCATATGCCTTTTCCTTCATTTTATTTAATATTAATTGCATTTTAATATTTAATGCTGTTAATTAAACAATAAAACATATTTATACATTAATAAACATTATTTTGAACCTTTCAAAATATCCGGAACAACTTCCGGCACCTCCCGGAACAATTCCGTTGTTCTCTCTTATTTCATCGATGATCCCGAATCAATCCTTTAATGCATCGATTGCCCTTAAGTGTGACACCCTACGGTTCGGGAAACAACTGACATGATCGAGACACTCTCTGACCAATGACCATCATGTGGGATCTGGTTACAATCCTTGATGTGCCCCCTGCACTTCCATCGAATAAACTCCTTCGTCGTTGAACCGTTAACAATATGACTTGATCCCTTTGTGCTGCAGTACTATGATTGTCCGAGGTATGATTGTCGGTATCCAATACCTAGTTCTCCCTCGTCTCTGACAAACATATTTACTCGTCTGTGCATATTACATCTCATGTGACCTAGTCACTAGCTAGCTGTTGATGCAATATCACCGAGTGGGCCCAGAGTACTATCCGTCACTCGGATGGACAAATCCCGTTCTGATCTATTTCATACTCCTCAACATATCTACTTTGGATTACCCAAGACACACATTTATGGTTACCATGTTTCAGTGTAATGGTTGATGTACTCAAAGCACCCTAATAGATAGCAATTATGTATGATCATCACGGTCTAAGGATTGAGTCACTATGTTATTAAGTCATCGCAATGCTGAACTATGTGACTTGATCACACTGCAATGCTATAGGTGGGTGTGTGTCCATCACATCATTCTCCTAATGATATGACCTCATTGTCAATAGACAGTTCACATCTCATGATCAAGAAACCTTGATCATGAATTGCCCAATGAGCTAGTATGCCTGAGTTAACTAGGGACCAGGTTGTTATATACCACACGTGTATTAATGTTTCCGCTTAATACAGTTCTAGCACAATATATAACGTATTATGAACAAACAGATATGTGACAAATATCTTTATTAATTTTCCTCTAGGGCACATATCCAACACCCTTTTCTTACCTACCTAGCTTCAAACATTTCTAGTGGTGGCCCAAGCTGATTTACCATTTGAAACCGTGTGTGTGTGCTGGTCGGCCGCCAGTTGTTTACAAACCACCCTGGGCCAGGGGGACTTGTTCCTTGGCTGGCCCACCCTGTCCGTCTGAAGACCTGGTTTCCCATGTGTGATTAACCGGCTATCCAAACCTGCGATAGACGGTAGAGACCGATTCGAGAGCGCGGCCGGATTTTGAGTTGGGTGTCGACTCACCGGGGGCCACCGGGATTTGTTCGTTGTTAGCTAGAGGGACCTGTCGTTTCGGATCTCTTGGAACTAAATCATAAAATGGTTGCCTGTGATGGGTAGCAACTGAGAGAGATGGACGTGCGTGCGGAGCCTTGTAATGGTTAGTTGGTACACCCCTGCAGGGTTAAATCTTTTCGAGAAGCCGTGTCCACGGTTATGGACGACTTGAGACCTACTCCTTGTTCATAGACAACAACAACTGAGATAATCTTAATAAACTTGATCAACGTGTGTGTGTGTGTGCCTTGAGTGCTTCTTCTTTGTCGAGATGCGAAGAGGAGGACAAGGATAGGATATGTGTTATGCTTGCGTAAGTAGTTGATAGCAAGACTTGTTGGAGGCGATTCCTCATCGAATGTGTAACACTCTCAGATCCAGAATAGTAATCACTACAGTGATTCCACTGTTAGTGATCATTACTGTTGATGATCAAGCCATGATCACCTTTGATCATAGCTCTGTCAATTTCCAACCCGGATAAAATTTTCAAATTGGGTAAATTATAAAACTTTACTCCAAGGATTGTGGATGCATGTCCATCAACTTGACCATGGTTAAACCAAATCCAACTAGCCATTTGAATAATCACAAGCCAATGCTAATGATGGAACCAATGTTGTGGGGTTACCCCGATGGTTTTGGAAATTAATATATAAATGGAAATCATAGTTAAACCAAAGTTAATGAAACATATTAAATAAAATGCCTAGCAATCTTAGGCCATGATAATATAGCAATGGTTGTTTTATTAAAATGGTATAGTAATATGAAATAAAAATAAATGTTTGGGAATTATTAAATGGCCATGGTAATTATAATAAACAAGTGAAATTTTATATGCACTAAAAATTGTGAAACCATTTTTATTAAATACCAAATAATCAGTAGGTCATACAAAATGATAAATGATATTTTATTAACTATTTAAATAATGCGGAAAAATATAAACAGTAGCAAAAATAGCTCAATTTAATATTTTGGGCATTGAATAAAATCTAGATGAATTTTATTGCGGGCCAAACTTTTTGTGGCATCATGTTAAGGTGTAACACTAATATAGGTGCAATTATAACATTTTACAAAATCAAAACCTAGCTAAACTAAATACAAACAGAAAAGAAAATTTAAAAGAAACAAAAACAAAGAAAAAAAAGAAAAAAAAAGACCTATATCAACGCCTAGGGCGTTGCCCCCCCACGGCCCACCCAACCCCAGCCCACCTACCCATCCCCTACCTCTCACCTGCCCCCCACCCCGTACACGCACGGGGACATGGCCATGGCCACTGTGGCCATGCCCCCCCACCTCACCTGCCCTACCTGTTCCCCCCTCTTCTCGGGAGGATAAGGTCTCCCCTGCGCCCCCTGGACGAACCCCCCTCCATTTCCCCCCTCTCTCTCTCTCTGGACGGGTCGCGCCCGAGCCTTGCCATGGCCGCGCCGTCGTCCCCCCCACGGCAACGGCCACCACAGGCCGCCCCTCCATGTCCAGTGGGTTCCTCGTCGTCGACCTCGTCTCGGAGCGCTGGGAATCGAACCGGGGAGCCTCGAAGCGACCACCGCGAGCCCGTCTTCAACCTCGGGCCGCTGGATGCCCGGGTCATAATTCGTCGCTGATGTACCACCTCCGCCCCCCTGACCTCTTCCCGGCCCTCACGGTGAGCCGCCGCACTCGTTCCACCCCCTCACGGTCTCGATTCACCGCCGTAGGCCGCCATCCCCGTGCCCGATGTGCTGCTGCCGCTGCTGCCACCATAGCTGCGACCCGAGCTCGTCGTGCCCGCGTGCCCCGCGCCCCGTGCACGCGCTCACGCGCTCTGGCCGCGCCCGGGCCACGCCAACATCCCCCCCACATGGCAGCGCACCCCCCCACCACAGCTTCTGCTGCTGCCGCACTCCGGACGCCGAAGTCGCCATGGACGAGTCGCCCTTGGCTCCGCCCCGCGTGCTCTAGGTGCTCCCTGGAGGCCGCTTCCACGCCTCACCTACTCCCCCACCGCGCCACCTCCCGCCGGAGAGGCCTCGCCGGAGCAGCCTCGCCCCCATGCCACTGGCCGCCGGCGTGCGTGCCCGTGGGTTACTAACCCACGATTAAGCCTAACCCCCCCCCCCTTAATAAAGATAAAAGAAATAATAACCCCCCCTTGAGACACTTACATGTGGGCCCTGGACCATCAAGTTAATCCCATGTTTAAGTTAAATAAATTGGTTAAGTAGATGTATCAATGACAGGTAGGCCCCACTGGAGATTAGATTTAATTAAAATAGTTTTATTTGTACTGTGTATGACATGTGGGACCCACTGGTCAGTTGGTCCACCTTGTCAGTTTTGACCTGGTCAAACTACTATTTTGGATAATGTTGATATAGTAATAAAAGAAATTCCAGAAATTCTTTTTAAAATGATTTAAACTTTGAAATTCAATAACTTTTAAACCGTAACTCAGATTCAAAAACTGTATACATGAAAATTGATCAGAAAAATATACCGAATACGAATACGCCATCCATATACCAACCACCCCCCTCTAACTTACCGGACATCGACATTCCCCCCCTTCGGGCCGTCTGTCGGTAATTTCCGGTACCGATAAAAATTGCCCGGATCAAAATACTTTGTATACGAAAGTTACTCAGAACAGATCCACGATTACGAATATGTTACTCATACTCCCACCACACCCCTCTAACATGCCGAACATCGAACCGTACCCCTCCGGACCGACTGTCTGATAATTGCCCGATACCGTTAAACCCTCCGGATGATTTTATTCCGAACACGAATGTTGTTCAGAATGGATCAACTAACACGGATACACCCTCCGTATGTTTATTCGATGTCCACGACACCTCAGACATGGAACCTTCCACTCCGGATCATCTGTCCGGTAATCACCCGGTACTGATGAGTCATCACCGGATAAATTCCCGCTCCGCCGAAAAATACTTAACACTGCGTTAGAGCTCCGTTGCTTTGTATCTGCTATGTCTTGCATTTGTATTGCTATTATTGTTGTGTATTTATTGTTTCTCCCCCCTTTATTCTCCGATTGTCCCCGACGCTGCCGCCGACTACACCGTTGCTGAGTACGACTACTTCGTCGACGACCGTACCGCTACCGTCGAGCTTCCAGGCAAGCAGAGCCATTCTCTTCCCCAGATATCGCCTATCTTTCCGTACATTTCTTGCACTAGGCATTGTTACTGCTGCTGCTACGATTACAATCCTATTCAATTGCATAGCCTGATTTTGTCGCCCCTTGATGTACCTTCCTTTAATCCTATGCCGCCTATTATTACTTATGCATTATTCAGCAGTAAATCCTGCGCATTATTAGTTAGGTTTAGGATAGCGGATCGTGATCACTTTGGGAGTGATCGCGGAAATGATATATTACAACTGCAACAGGTACGGATCAATGCAGACACCTTAGGGAACCTACAATGGCGAGACTCTGCCGAGTCGCTTCGTGTTTGACTTACGAGTGGAATGGACGCGTATTTCACTCTCGTCGGCTCAGTAGCGTAGCATCACTAGGATGATACGAGGTTTACCTCTTTAGTTCATTCCGCTGATGTCTCTGTCAAACCTTTTTAAGTGTGCCATCGAGGGTGATACCTCCTGGTTTCACTTAATGGTAGGAACTCGAACCAACTGGTGTCCTTAAAGGTAAGAAGTCGGGCGACCCAACGGAGCCCCCGAGAGGTATTGCGACGGGACGACAGGGAGGGTACGACCAGTGTACCGGTGTGCTTGGCCCCTGGTCGTTGGCCGCGAGAGTTACCAAACTACGAAAGTCGAGCTCCTCCAGGAGCACACGCGAGACAAGGTAAGGAGACGGTTCACCTTGTTGGTAACTGCAGTGACTTGGTGGGACGACGGGGCAGGCACCGATGTACTGGTGGTCCTGGCTGCTGTCGTTGTCCGCGGGTCAGTTAAGTCGAGGCAACGATAACGGTTGTCACGCAGGTTAATAAAATGCTAAATGGTTCAGTGAATGTCTTGAGTTGGCTATATGCCATGTACACACTACCTACCCGTGGGAATTACGAGTTATGGGCTCCTCTGCTTCGTAGTGTCGTCCGAGGACCCTTCAGACGTCAGCAGTACCGCGGCCTGCGCCGGGAAGTGGTGTTGTCTTATTTGCTCGCGCGGTGGTGTCTTATTTGGATTTTCTTTAACTTCACCGGCCAGCCTCGCACCGTGCAGGAGTACGTCGGGGTTAGGGTCCAAAGCCCCGCGTACATAGGATATAGTCCGGCGGATGACCTCTCTGTTGAGTTTGAAAGATGGGCTATGAAGTGTCGGATAGCCTCGGTGGAGCGTTCCCTAACAAGGTTCCCGCCACCCTAGAGATCCGTGCATGTAGCGTAACACAAGTGCACCCCTGCAGGGCAGATTAATCTATTCGAATAGCCGTGTCCACGGTAACAGGACGCTTTATGCTGAAGCTGGATCTTACCACTAGAAACTATTATTATTAAACTGTATGTGTAACACCCTCAGTTGCCTGTAACAGTAATCACTTTTACTGTGGACTAATCACTGTTGCTAATCACTATGCAAACCTTGCCATGATCCACTTCCATTTTATCATATTCAAAAATGCCTTTTGGTTGCTATGAAAAATATGTTGCAATTAAACTTTGCCCAAAAATCATGGGACCACTTTTATAAAATCACTAATAATCATTGGGTCATGCCCATGTGGTTATGGTATTTTATTTTGCCACTGAAAAATCTAAACAACTCAAACAGTAGCAAAAACAGTGGGTTCTGCTCCTTTTTCAATAAAATAAAATATCAAATGATTTTATAAAAACTCAAAATCTTTTGTGGCACCTCAGTAATATGTAACCCTAATTTACAAACACCAATAACATTTTTAGAAAATGCTAGGGTTAATAAATCAATTACAGAAAAGAAATAGAACAACCAGAAAAACAAAACATAATAAAAAGGGGCTAAACGTTGCTTAGGGCAACGGCCCACTTGGCCCAGCCCACCCCCCCAACCCTTGTCTTCTTCCCCACCCACCCCCTCACCTGCTACGTACGGCAGCCGGGGGTGGGCACGCCGCTGCCAGGCCGACCCCACCTCCACCTGCTCCCTCCCGGCGCCGACGCGATAAGGGAGACGGCCCCGACCCCCTGGACATCCTCCTCCTCCTTCTCCCCTCCTCCTCTTCACGCTCTCGTCGGGGAAAAATCCGCGGAACCCTCCATGGACACGGTCGTGAGCTCGCGCGTCCACTAACCGAACCAGCCCACTACACTTTGCCCACTGGACTCGCCATCGTCGACTACACCAAGCTGCCGGAGGAATCGAGTCGTGGTGCCTCTCTGCGACGACTACGTCTTCGTCTTCAACCTCGGTTCCGGCTAGCTCTCCGACCAATTGCGGCCACGCCGCGTCGTCTCCGATCTCGCTGCCAGACTCTACGTGTTCCTGGTGAGCTCCCCTACCACCGGCAACACCCCGTTCCCCCTCCCGTGCCCCATGGGCCGATCTGCCATTGGGGCAGAAGCTCCTCGCCGCCGTCGAGCTCCTCCCCGTGGCCTAGCCCTCCCATTTGGCACACCACGCGCGTCGTCTTACTCCCCGGTCTCCCTGGAACTGATCCCTGTAGGGCACGCTCACTAATAATCTCTGGAACGTCGTCGTCGACAAACCCGTGCTCCGGCCGCCGCCTAACCTTGTCGCCGTCGCCGCTCCGGTGAACCCCCGGCGACGCCATCACCCCCAATCGACGCGCCATGCTCCTCTTGTTCGTTTGCGACCAACCGCGTCCCAAAGGGCACACCAGAAGCGAAACCCGACCCCCTCCCGTGCGCGCCGCCCTGTTGGAGCTCGCCGGCGACTCGCCGCCGGCAGCCTCCGACGTGGCACACCTGGGGGCAACCCCTGGGTCATTGCAAGTGGACCCCATGGCCCTAGTTGACTGGGTTGACCAGTCAACTATGCTGAATGGGCAACCCCAGTCACTGACATGTGGGTCTCCTGTAGATAATTAACTTAATGCTTTAAGTTAATCTGATAATTAAAATTGAGTCACTGACATGTGGGGTCCCCCTCTAATTAATCTCTGTTTAATTAAGTTGATCACTAGTTAAATGAATCTGTCTATGACATATGGGTCCCACATGTCAGGCACTGTTTTGGATAATGTTCTGGATAATGTTGAATAAATAATAAAAGAAATTCAGAAAATCATTTAAATAACTTAAAACTTTGAAATTCAATAACTTTAAAACCGTCACTCGGATTCAAAAACTTTATACAAGAAAATTGATCAGAAAAATATAACGAATACAAATACGCTATCCGTATGTCTACCACACCCCTCTAACACAACGAACATCGAACCGTCCCCCTCCGGACCGACGGTCCGATAAATTGTCCGGTACTGTTAGAGTGCCCGGTTGAATTTATTCCGAACACGAATGTTTCTCAGAATAGATCAACTAGCACGGATACACCCCCCTTAAGTTTGTCCGGTACCCACGACACCTCAGGCTTGATCCTTCCCCTCCGGTCACCCTGTCCGGTAATCATTCGGAGCCGGTAGTTCATCCTCAGATGAATTTCCGTTCCGAGCAATGTGCATTGCACTGCGTTAGAATACCGTTAACATTTCATCTGTCATGTCATGCATCTGTTTGTATATGCTTGCTGTGTATTTACTGTTTCTTCCCCCCCTTAATCTTCGGTAGACCCCGCTGCTGCCGTCGGCTACACCGCTGCTGAGTACGACTACTTCGTCGACGACCCTACTACTACCGTCGAGCTTCCAGGCAAGCAGAGCCATTCTCTTCCCCAGATATCGCCTATATTTCCGTGCATTTCTTGCACCAGGCATTGTTAATGCTGCTGCTACGATTACAATCCTATTCGATTGCATAGCCTGATTTTTGTCGCCCCTTGATGTGCCTTCCTTTATCCTATGCTGCCTATTATTATTATGCATTATTCAGCAGTGAGCCCTGCGCATTGTTAGCTAGGATTAGATAGAGGGCCGTGATCACTCAAGGGAGTGAACGCGGGTACAAATATTATAACTGCACAGGTACGGTACAAAGCAGACACCGCCAAAGGCCACTATCTGGGTTATGACTAGTCACCTCAAGTGTGAGCTATCAAGGAGTAATCCTTGTACTCCACTCGAGGCTGACTTTGTCTTACCGCCTTAGGGTCCTGAACAACGGTTGTCCTTCAGGTAAGAAGTCGGGCGACCCAACGGTGCCCGCGAGAGGTATTGCGACGGGACGACAGGGAGGGTACGACCAGTGTACCGGTGTGCTTGGCCCCTGGTCGTTGGCCGCGAGAGTTACCAAACTACGAAATTCGAGCTCCTCCAGGAGCACACGCGAGACAAGGTAAGGAGACGGTTAACCTTGTTGGTAACCGCAGTGACTTGGTGGGACGACAGGGCAGGCACCGATGTACTGGTGGTCCTGGCTGCTGTCGTTGTCCGCGGGTCGGTTAAGTCGAGGCAACGATAACGGTTGTCACTCAGGTTAATTAAAATGCTAAATGGTTCAGTGAATGTGTTGAGTTGGCTATATGCCATGTACGCACTACCTACCCGTGGGAATTACGAGTTATGGGCTCCTCTGCTTCGTAGTGTCGTCCGAGGACTCTTCAGACGTCAGCAATACTGCGGGCTGATTGCCGGGAAGTGGTGTTGTCTTATTTGCTCGCGCGGTGGTGTCTTATTTGGATTTGCTTTAACTTCACCGGCCAGCCACGCACCGTGCAGGAGTACGTTAGGGTTGGGGTCCAAGGACCGGCGTACTTAGGATTTAGACCGGCGGATGGCCTCTCTGTTGAGTTTGAAAGATGGGCTATGAATTGTCGGATAGCCTCGGTGGAGCGTTCCCTAACAAGGTTCCCTCCACCCTGGAGATCCGTGCGTGTAGCGTAAAACAAGTGCACCCCTGCAGGGAAGATTAATCTATTCGAATAGCCGTGTCCACGGTAACAGGATGCTTTATGCTGAAGCTGGATCTTACCACTAGAAACTATTATTATTAAGCTGTATGGTTCCGGGTTCTCTTCCTCGCGGGGATGTCGAGGAGGTGAACTCGGAGGCATTGTTAATTATTACAACTTACTATTATACAATGCTGCAGCAACTTCTGCTGCGTTGTTACTTTATGTTTTATATAAACTGTTGGTTGATTCTTACCTCATGCTGCAAGACATCGTCAGAAGATGCTAGTCTTCGATAGGCCTAGCTTCTTACCCTTGCTCTGGATTTCTGTCTTTCAGTCCACTATATATAGCCTCTTCTTTCCGTTGATACCATGCATAATGCTTAGTAGCGGACGTAAGACTCACGGGTATACTAGATACTGACCTGCTTTATTTCCTTTACTGTTTTGCCTGATCGGCCGCTGCAGTCGACGTTGGAGCCCAGGAGCAGGAGTACCCCGGAGGCGCCTACTACGACGTCGAGTTCCCCGTTGACCAGGAGTAGTTCGGTGGATCCCAGGCAGGAGGCCTCGCCTTTTCGATCCGTGCCTCTGATTTGATTTGTGCTAGCCTTCTTAACGCAAAACTTGACTAACTATGTCTGTACTCAGATATTATGGCTTGTATGACTTATGTATTCGGGTCCGCGTGACCCCCTCTATTGTAACATATTTGTTTATCCTTTTGTGTTTAGTGTTGTGCTGTTATATTATCACCGTGGCACCCTAATCTCAGCCGTGTACCCTGTGTGTATGATTACTGTACACGGATTGATTTTGGGGGCGTCACAAGTTGGTATCAGAGCCGACTGCCTGTAGGAAGCCACCCCACCACTAACTGGTCGAAGTTGAGTCTAGACTTTGAAAAACTATTTGCTAACTTAACATTTGGCTTACGGGCCCACATCGATGTCACTACGTGTGATATCTATGGTATTAGGATCCTTTTCTCCTTACCTATGCTCTGGGAATCTGCTCTCTTATCCTTGCTGGTAAGTTTTACAAAATCTGACATTAGGATCACGTTCTCTTGATTCCACCCGGCGTTTTGGTGCTTTCCCCCATTGATTGAGTCGTGTCGCAGGAGTCATACCCCAGGTCCCGGACCGCGGATCCCATTCTCATTCTGGGCAGGCCGCGCGTTCTCTGGCATTAACTCCTGTGGTCAACAGTTTTCTTGCGGCGTGATTAACATAGTGGAATCTATGTCGCGTCATGTAATCCCTACCGCGGTCTGCGCCGCCTAGTGAGTCCTTTTTCCTTAATTTCTACGATGTTACGCTGCCCGATTTTCGATTGACTCTGTGTGTGAATGTGTATGTCTTATATGACTACTCCTATACATATCTGCGTCTCCCTTTTCGTTGTCGTTTTTACTTCAGGCTTGATTCCGGTATCTCGTTAAATTTTCGTCGCTGAAATACCCCTGTTAAATTCTAGCAGGATGGCTGGTCGTGGTGGTCGTGGTTGTGGTCGTGCTGCCAACGACCCACCTCTACCGCCGGATTACATGGCCGCGATGATGCAGCAGTTCGAGAAGAACCGTCAGTTCATGCAGAATATCATGGCTCAGTTCCCCCAGCCGAATCAGAATGGGCACCACCATCAGCATGCCACCGTGACTCTGCACGACTTCACCTGCCTCAACCCCACTATGTTCCGCAACACTGTTCAGCCTTTGGATGCTGATGACTGGCTTCGCGACATCACGCACGAGCTGGAGTCTGCCAATGTCGATCTAGCTGACTATGTGAACTTTGTGTCTTATCATCTGAAAGGCGCCGCTGCTCAGTGGTGGAGCACCCACAAGCGTTCCCTGCCAGTTGAAGAAGTCGTCACTTGGGATGAATTTCAGTCTGCCTTCCGCGCCCGCTACATTCCTCAGGGGATCATGGATCGTAAGGCGGAAGAATTCCGTAACCTCACTCAGGGCGACATGACTGTAGAAGCCTACCAGCGCGAGTTCCTCAACCTCTCTCGCTATGCGGGAGGAGAGATCACCACTGATGCTCGCAGGCAGCAGAAGTTCCGTCGTGGCCTCAACCCAGACCTCAGGCTCGCTCTTGCCGTTCATGATTTTTCCAACTTCGCCACCATGGTGAACAAGGCTATCACCGTCGAGACTGCCCATATGGAGCACAAGAACTCTCTGAAGTGTTATCGTGACGTTGGCTCGTCTTCGGGCGCAACGCAGAAGCGTCGTATCTGGCTCCCTACCAGTGTGACCCATTCAGCTGTCCCTGCTCCAAGGCCATCTTATGCTGCAGCCCGTCTGCCTCCGCCACCGCAGATGCCAAGAGCTCTGCCTGCACCACCCAATGCTACACCCCTTCGTCCTCAGGATGGATTATGCTTCACGTGCCGCCAACCTGGGAATTTTTCAGGGAGTGCCCCCAGAAACAGAAGCAACTGGTAGTTCACCCCGCTGGCCGTGGAAATGGTCGTGGCAACAACAGGACCCCCAACTATAATACTGGGTCTGCTGCTTATGCTCGTGGACATGCTAACAACGTCAATGTTGAAGAAGCTCAGCAACAACCCGCTACCGTGATGGGTACCCTTCTCGTTATTTCCGTACCTGCTACTGTTTTATTTGATACAGGAGCATCGCATTCATTCTTGTCGGAAGCATTTGCATGGTTGCATAACTTCACGTTAGAAGAGATGAACCCACCGATGGTTGTCCGCACCCCGATAGGCCAATGTCAAACCACCAAGATAGTGCCCGGAACCATTGTTGAAATTGAAGGGATTGAATTCCCTGCTTCCCCCATCGTTCTGAAGTCTTCCACCATAGACCTCATTCTGGGAATGGATTGGTTGAAGTTTCATGATGCCGCACTCTATTGTGGCACCAAGTCTGTCCAACTTTTTCACCCCTCCGGCGAGATTGTTAACCACACCACCCGAGTGATCCGTAATGCTGAAACACAGATATTTATAATGAATGCTTTGAATGCCGCCCCCCTCGAAGGCATTGAGAACGTTCCGGTCGTTCGCGATTTTCCCGATGTCTTCCCAGAAGAACTGCCGGGAATACCCCCGGTCCGAGAAGTCGAATTTGTCATCGACTTGAAACCCGGCACCACCCCTATTGCCAAGCGCCCTTACAAGATGCCGCCACATGAACTCCTTGAACTTAAGGAGGAAATCGACAAGGCACTTCAGAAAGGATTCATTCGCCCCAGTTCCTCAGCTTGGGGAGCACCTTCGCTCTTTGTCAAGAAGAGCGATGGGACAAACCGATTGGTCCCAGATTATCGGCCCATTAACCAAGCCACCATCCAGAACAAATACCCACTTCCCCGGATCAACGATCTGTATGATCAACTTGCCGGATCCAAGGTGTTTTCTAAACTCGACTTGAGGTTGGGTTATCACCAAATCCGAGTCCGTGATGAGGACATTCCGAAGACTGCCTTCATTACTCGCTATGGTTCATACGAGTACACTGTCATGTCCTTTGGCTTAACCAATGCTCCAGCCACTTTCTCCAGATTGATGAACTATATTTTCATGGAGTACCTCGACCAGTTCGTCGTGGTTTATCTGGATGATATATTGATATATTCCAAGAATGAAGAAGAACATGCTGAACATCTTCGTCTTATACTGGAGAAGCTTTGAGAACACAAACTCTACGCTAAGTATTCTAAGTGTGAGTTCTGGCTTCCCGAAGTGACCTACCTTGGACATGTGATTTCCAAGGATGGCATTGCCGTCACCCCAGAACGTATCCAGGCTATTCTTGACTGGACTCCTCCCAAGACCGTCAAGCAAGTCTGCAGTTTCCTCGGGCTCGCTAGCTATTGCCGCCGTTTCGTCGAGAATTTTTCCAAGATTGCCAGGCCTCTGACTAATCTGCTTCACAAAGGCGTCAAGTTTGAGTGGACAGATAAATGTCAAGGAAGTTTCCAAGCGCTCAAGGACAAGCTAACTTCTCCCCCGGTGCTCGCTCCCCCTGATACTCAGAAGGACTTCGTGATATATTGCGACGCGTCTCGTCAAGGATTAGGCTGTGTCCTAATGCAAGAGCGCAAAGTGATTGCTTATGGCTCTCGTCAGTTCCGCGCTCACGAAGACAAATATCCAACACATGATCTCGAATTGGCAGCTGTAATTTATGCATTGAATCTGTGGCGACATTACCTCGTCGGTAATCGTTGCGAAGTCTACACCGATCACCAAAGTCTGAAGTACATGTTTACTCAGCCAGACCTTAATCTTCGTCAACAACGATGGCTCGAGACAATAGCCGACTTCAAAATGGATATTTCGTATACCCCTGGCAAGGTTAATGTGATGGCCGATGCCTTGAGCCGCAAAGCTTACTGTTCTGAACTTGAGGTTCAGGTGCAGCAACCACTTCTGTATGAAGAGTTTTGCAAGTTGAACCTCGAGATTGTTCCTCAAGGTTACGTCAACAACCTGGTTCTCGAGTCAAAACTCGACGCCCTCATCAAGAGTAGACAATCTCTGGCCCCTAACATTGTGAAGATCAAGCAGGACATCGCAGAAGGAAAGCCCTCCTCTTTTACCATTGATGCAAATGATGGTGATACTGTGTACTTCAAGGGCCGCGTAGTAGTTCCTGTGAGCCCGACCCTCATTAACTGTGGTCCGGATATCATGGAAGAAGCCTATAATTCTCCCTTCTCAATCCACCCTGGCAGTACCAAGATGTATAAAGACCTTCGTCAACGGTACTGGTGGCCTTACATGAAGCAAGACATCGCCCGCTAAGTTTCTCAATGTGACGTTTGCAGTCGCGTCAAAGCCGGACATCAGAAACCTGCTGGTTGGTTGCGACCACTCCCTCCTCCTGATTGGAAGTGGGACAAAGTCGAGATGGACTTCGTCACCGGTTTTCCTAAGTCACAGAAAGGTAACGATGCCATCTTTGTCGTCATCGACCGATTCTCCAAGATTGCACACTTCCTGCCGGTCAAGGAGACGATCACTGCTAGTCAGTTGGCACACTTGTATATCTCCCGGATTGTGTCACTCCACGGTATTTCGATGGAGATCAGTTCAGACAGTGGCAGCCTTTTCACCTCACGATACTGGAATAGTTTCATGGAAGCCTTCGGGACTCGTCTGTCTCTCAGCACCGCTTATCACCCCCAGTCTCAAGGCCAAGTTGAACGAGTTAATCAAGTGCTGGAAGACATGCTTCGCGCTTGTGTCCTTTCTTTCGGCATGAAATGGGAGGATTCCCTCCCGTACGCGGAATTCTCGTACAACAATAGCTATCAAGCTAGCTTGAAGATGGCCCCCTTCGAAGTTCTATATGGACGTAAATGTCGAACCCCCCTGAATTGGTCAGGAACTGGGGAACGACCCTACTTCGGACCGGATCTTGTCCAAGAAGCTGAAGATCAGGTTCGCATTGTGCAAGAAAATCTCAAGGCCGCACAGTATCGTCAAAAGAGCAACTATGACCGCAAACACCGGGAAATGGAGTATCAACCTGGTGAATACGCTTACCTCCGTGTCACTCCCATGAGGGGCACTCATCGCTTCGGTATCAAGGGCAAGTTGGCTCCTCGCTACATTGGCCCGTTCCATATCCTTTCCAGGAGTGGACCCGTGGCATACCGGTTGGAATTGCCGCCGAACCTCTCCCAAGTCCACGATGTCTTCCACGTGTCGCAATCCGTCGCTGCTTCAAGGATCCTATCCGCGAAGTGGAGCATGATATGATCGAGCTGCAACAAGACTTGACTTATCGAGAACATCCGAGCCGCATTCTCGATCAGTCGGAACGCAAAACCCGCAACAAGACCGTCAGGTTCCTCAAGGTTCAGTGGTCGAATCATTCTGAAGATGAAGCCACTTGGGAACGCGGAGATCGCCTTCGCGATGAATACCCCGATCTTTTCCTCGCTACCACTTAAATTCTCGGGACGAGAATTCTTGTAGTGGGGGAGATTTGTAACACCCTCAGTTGCCTGTAACAGTAATCACTTTTACTGTGGACTAATCACTGTTGCTAATCACGATGCAAACCTTGCCATGATCCACTTCCATTTTATCCTATTCAAAAATGCCTTTTGGTTGCTATGAAAAATATGTTGCAATTAAACTTTTCCCAAAAATCATGGGACCACTTTTATAAAATCACTAATGATCATTGGGTCATGCCCATGTGGTTATGGTATTTTATTTTGCCACTGAAAAATCTAAACAACTCAAACAGTAGCAAAAACAGTGGGTTCTGCTCCTTTTTCAATAAAATAAAATATCAAATGATTTGATAAAAACTCAAAATCTTTTGTGGCACCTCAGTAATATGTAACCCTAATTTACAAACACCAATAACATTTTGCAAAAATGCTAGGGTTAAAAAATCAATTACAGAAAAGAAATAGAACAACCAGAAAAACAAAACATAATAAAAAGGGGCTAAACGTTGCTCAGGGCAACGGCCCACTTGGCCCAGCCCACCCCCCCAACCCTTGTCTTCTTCCCCACCCACCCCCTCACCTGCTACGTACGGCAGCCGGGCGTGGGCACGTCGCTGCCAGGCCGACCCCGCCTCCACCTGCTCCATCCCGGCGCCGATGCGATAAGGGCGACGCCCCCGACCCCCTGGACATCCTCCTCCTCCTTCTCCCCTCCTCCTCTTCTCGCTCTCGTCGGGGAAAAATCCGCGGAACCCTCCATGGACACGGTCGTGAGCTCGCGCGTCCACTAACCGAACCAGCCCACTACACTTTGCCCACTGAATTTATTCCGAACACGAATGTTTCTCAGAATAGATCAACTACCCCGGATACACCCCCTTAAGTTTGTCCGGTACCCACGACACCTCAGGCTTGATCCTTCCCCTCTGGTCACCCTGTCCGGTAATCATTCGGAGCCGGTAGTTCATCCTCAGATGAATTTCCGTTCCGAGCAATGTGCATTGCACTGCGTTAGAATACCGTTAACATTTCATCTGTCATGTCATGCATCTGTTTGTACATGCTTGCTGTGTATTTACTGTTTCTTCCCCCCCTTAATCTCCGGTAGACCCCGTTGCTGCCGTCGACTACACTGCTGCTGAGTACGACTACTTCGTCGACGACCCTACTACTACCGTCGAGCTTCCAGGCAAGCAGAGCCATTCTCTTCCCCAGATATCGCCTATCTTTCCGTACATTTCTTGCACTAGGCATTGTTACTGATGCTTCCACGATTACAATCCTATTCAATTGCATAGCCTGATTTTTGTCGCCCCTTGATGTGCCTTCCTTTATCCTATGCTGCCTATTATTATTATTATGCATTATTCAGCAGTGAGCCCTGCGCATTGTTAGCTAGGATTAGATAGAGGGCCGTGATCACTCAGGGGAGTGAACGCGGGTACAAATATTGTAACTGCACAGGTACGGTACAAAGCAGACACCGCCAAAGGCCCCTATCTGGGTTATGCCTAGTCACCTCAAGTGTGAGCTATGAAGGAGTAATCCTTGTACTCCACTCGAGGCTGACTTTGTCTTACCGCCTTAGGGTCCTGAAAACCGGTTGTCCTTCAGGTAAGAAGTCGGGCGACCCAACGGTGCCTGCGAGAGGTATTGCGACGGGACGACAGGGAGGGTACGACCAGTGTACCGGTGTGCTTGGCCCCTGGTCGTTGGCCGCGAGAGTTACCAAACTACGAAAGTCGAGATCCTCCAGGAGCACACGCGAGACAAGGTAAGGAGACGGTTCACCTTGTTGGTAACCGCAGTGACTTGGTGGGACGATAGGGCAGGCACCGATGTACTGGTGGTCCTGGCTGCTGTCGTTGTCCGCGGGTCGGTTAAATCGAGGCAACGATAACGGTTGTCACGCAGGTTAATTAAAATGCTAAATGGTTCAGTGAATGTCTTGAGTTGGCTATATGCCATGTACGCACTACCTACCCGTGGGAATTACGAGTTATGGGCTCCTCTGCTTCGTAGTGTCGTCCGAGGACTCTTCAGACGTCAGCAGTACTGCGGGCTGATTGCCGGGAAGTGGTGTTGTCTTATTTGCTCGCGCGGTGGTGTCTTATTTGGATTTGCTTTAACTTCACCGGCCAGCCACGCACCGTGCAGGAGTACGTTCGGGTTGGGGTCCAAGGCCCGGCGTACTTAGGATTTAGACCGGCGGATGGCCACTCTATTGAGTTTGAACGATGGGCTATGAAGTGTCGGATAGCCTCGCTGGAGCGTTCCCTAACAAGTTTCCTGCCACCCTGGAGATCCGTGCGTGTAGCGTAACAGAAGTGCACCCCTGCAGGGAAGATTAATCTATTCGAATAGCCGTGTCCACGGTAACAGGACGCTTTATGCTGAAGCTGGATCTTACCACTAGAAACTATTATTATTAAACTGTATGGTTCCGGGTTCTCCTCCTCGCGGGGATGTCGAGGAGGTGAACTCGGAGGCATTGTTAATTATTACAACTTACTATTACACAATGCTGCAGCAACTTCTGCTGCATTGTTACTTTATGTTTTATATAAACTGTTGGCTGATTCTTACCTCATGCCGCAAGACATCGTCGGAAGATGCTAGTCTTCGATAGGCCTAGCTTCTTACCCTTGCTCTGGATTTCTGTCTTTCAGTCCACTATATACAACCTCTTCTTTCCGTTGATACCATGCATAATGCTTAGTAGCGGACGTAAGACTCACGGGTATACTAGATACTCACCTGCTTTATTTCCTTTACTGTTTTGCCTGATCGGCCACTGCAGCCGACGTTGGAGCCCAGGAGCAGGAGTACCCCGGAGGCGCCTACTACGACGTCGAGTTCCCCGTTGACCAGGAGTAGTTCGGTGGATCCCAGGAAGGAGGCCTCGCCTTTTCGATCCGTGCCTCTGATGTGATTTGTGCTAACCTTCTTAAGGCAAAACTTGACGAACTATGTCTGTACTTAGATATTATGGCTTGTATGACTTATGTATTCGGGTCCGCGTGACCCCCTCTATTGTAACATATTTGTTTATCCTTTTGTGTTTAGTGTTGTGCTGTGATATTATCACCGTGGCACCCTAATCTCAGCCGTGTACCCTGTGTGTATGATTAGTGTACACGGATTGATTTTGGGGGCCTCACAGTATGGTTCCGGGTTTTCTTCCTCGCGGGGATGTCGAGGAGGTGAACTCGGAGGCATTTTTAATTGATACAACTTATTATTATACAATGCTGCAGCAACTTCTGCTGCATTGTTACTTTATGCTTTATATAAACTGTTGGCTGATTCTTACCTCATGATGCAAGACATCGTCGGAAGATGCTAGTCTTCGATAGGCCTAGCTTCTTACCCTTGCTCTGGATTTCTGTCTTTCGGTCCACTATATACAGCCTCTTCTTTCCGTTGATACAATGCATAATGCTTAGTAGCGGAGGTAAGACTCGCGGGTATGCTAGATACTCACCTGCTTTATTTTCCCCTTTTTTGTTTTGCCTGATCGGCCGCTGCAGTCGACGTTGGAGCCCAGGCAGGAGTCCCCCGGAGGCGCCTACTACGACGTCGAGTTCCCCGTTGACCAGGAGTAGCTTGGAGGTTCCCAGGAAGGAGGCCTCGCCTTTTCGATCGTTGTTGTTTATATGCTAGCCTTCTTAAGGCAACCTTGTATTCTTGTGTCTATACTCAGATACTTTTTCTTCCGCTGACTTTGTGCTCTCGAGCTGTTGTATTCGAGCCCTCGTGGCCCCTGGCTTGTATTAAATAGCTTGTATTATTTTATTTGTAGAGTTGTGTTGTGATATCTCACCGTGAGTCCCTAATCTCGACCGTGTACCTTGCGTGTATGATTACTGTACACGGCTTGATTTTGGGGGCGTCACAGAATGCTTGGCTTCTTACCTTACTCTCTAGATCGTTAGCCACTTCATAAATGCTAGTGCGGCAGCAACCTCACCACTTAACACATCCTTACCGTAAACTACTAGTTGTCCTAGAATGACGAGTGATGAAGTCCTTGCTGGGTCAGATGACCACTACAGTTGGATGCTGAGTACCTCTGTACTCATGGTACTACCCCCAAACTCTTTTCAGGATTCTTGATCGACAACAGGTATGGTGATCGACGTTTCACGTGGAGACTCGACGATGACTAGTTAGGCGGATCCCGGCGGAGGGCCTGGACCCGTGTGGTTATGGGACCGATGATTTTCTCTTTGCCACTAGGCATTTGATTGTAGTCTGTACTCAGACATGTATCTTCCGCTGATATATTGTATTAAGGAAGTTGTATGCCGATTGTATGAGATGTTGTATCCTTGTATCTGTAATGTTGTGATATCATGTTGGAAATCCGGGGCATATGGCCATGTCATATGTCGCGGTGGGACCGATATGTGCTTCTTCCCCGGTTCTGGATGGAAACATCTAGATCTGGAACAGTACCGCATATCGGGCCTTACAGTTCGCCAGTAGACTTAATGTTTATTTTTTTCCTTTGTCTGTGGTGATGCTCGACAAGGTGTCGAGTGATCCTTTGAATGCAATAGTCATTTTGTAAATCAATAAGTGAAAATCTTTTGTGTTGGGCTGACTCGAATGCATGGGTTTTTGTCTTCTTCCTTTCATCTTTTGTCCTTGATGATGTATCATGTGGGCGACAGTGCTCCCAATGGGAGTAGCCCCCGAGGCTTCGTTCTATCGTTGGCGATTGGACGGAGGCTCTAATACGTCGAGTGTTTACTAGGTGCACCATGTTGTATTTTTACAAGAGTAGCCCCCGAGGCTACTCGCGATCACTTGTGGTCGGGTGTAGGCTTATGTCTGAGGTGCGAGGCGAGCTGGAACAATATGCGAGCCCTCGAGTATGCGTTTTGTAGGAGATTGTAACGGATGCTTGTGGGGATTCGAGTGGAATAAAACCCGGTGTTGCGCCTAGGTTCTCAAGTATTGGCGTATGCCCCTGTTGTGTATTCGTTTCAGCACTTCGAGAGGGGGGGATGATAGCGCGCTTAAGCCACCGAGTGCCTAAATGTAGAGTGTCGCGAGTGCGATTAACGCCTTGGGGGGAGTGGTGTGATAGCGCGCTCAAGCCCCCGAGTGCCAAGTATAGAATGTCGCGAGTGCGAGTAACGCCTCGGGGGGGTGCGGTGTGATAACATGCTTAGGCCCCCGAGTGCCAAGTATAGAATGACGCGAGTGCGATTAACGCCTCGGGGGGAGCAGTGTGATAGCGCGCTCAAGCCCACAAGTGCCTTGGGTGTCCACAGGATATGGGGAAGCTCGTGTTTTATTGGTGCATCATTTGCTTACATAGGTGGATAAAGAAGCCATATTGTGTAATGTCTATGCAGTCGTAAAAGAGTACAAAAAGGAGGAGGGTAGACAATGTATGGATAGAAAAGACATAGGTTCGCCACGTTTCATGGATTGCCCACATCTTCGTCAGTCTTTGGGGTCTTCAGCCTGTCGGCTCCACCTTCTACGACTTCAGAAATTATGTAGGGCCCTTCCCATTGCGGGGAAAGCTTGTGTACTTTCTCCTGCTTTAGCCGGAGCACTAGGTCGCCTGCGTTGAACACCCTGGTGTAGGAGATTGCGCGATAGAAAACAAAAAATTTCTCTCACATGCGGAAGCAACATCCAAGATCCAATCTAGAAGATGCTAGTAACGGGGAGAGTAGGTCATCATACCCTCGAAGAACACGCGCGTTGAACGTTTATTTCAATGCAGCTTGGTGAAGTTGTTGGTGAAGTTCGATCCAATCAGCACTGCAAACGAGCAGTACCTCCGGAGGCTTGCACACGTACAGCTCGATGACGTCTCCTCTTCTTGATCCAGCAAGCAAGAAGGAGAAATAGATGGGATCGATTCAAGCAGCACAACGGCGTGGTGGTGGATATGGTGAAGAGTTTCCCGCGGGCAGGGCTTCGCCAAGCGATGCACGTGAGGGAGGAGGAGGTGTGGAAGGACTTGGGTATGCTTGGTGAGCCTATCCCCTCTCTTATATAGGCAAGGAGGTTGTAGCCACTTCAATTCCCAAGTGAAACCCCCTTCTCTCATTAAAAAGATGGTAACACCTTTCTTTTAAGAGTGGTAACCCTCCCATTGAAGGGCTTCCCATTTATTGGCATAATAAACCAAGGAGGGCAGGTCACATGGACTATTGGACCACCCTTGGTCGTCCAAAACAGGTGGGGGCCATAGTGGGACCCTCCAGAACCTTCTAGAACATTCCGACACTGCCGAAAAAATTCTGAACTTTTCCGGAACCCTGAAATCAACTTGCCTTATATAAATCTTTACCTCCGGACTCTTCCGGAGCTCCTCGTGATGTCTAAGATCTCATCCGAGACTCCGAACAATATTCGAACACCATTAATAAAATTATCCCAGAGCTATTCTAGCGTTACCGAGCGTTAAGTGTGTGACCCTACGGGTTCGAGAACGTGTAGACATGATCGAGACATCTCTCTGATCAATAACCATTAGAGGGACCAGGATATCCGTAATGACTCCCACACATTCAACGAAGATCTTTATCGATTGAACCACTATGTCGTGGACTACTATAATCCGTACACAATTTCCTTTGTCACACGATATTTTACTTACCCGTGATTCGATCGTCGGTATCGCTATACCTAGTTCAATCTCGTTACCGGTAAGTACTCTTTACTCGTTCTGTAATACAACATTCTCTGTGACTAACTCATTAGTCACGTGCTTGCAAGCGTTACCGAATGTGCATTACCGAGTGGGCCCAGAGTATATCTCACCGTCACACGGAGGGACAAATCCCAGTCTTGATTCATGTAATTCAACAAGTACTTTCGGAGATACCCGTAAGACATTTTTATGATCACCCTGTCACGATGTGATGGTTGATGTCCCCAAAGTATTCTTCCGGTACCCGGGAATAACATAATCTCATGGTCTAAGAAACATGATACTTGACAATAAAAGGCATGACAATATAAACTTAATGAAACGATCAATATTGTTATGCTTAGTTGGGTCTGTCCATCACGTCATTCTTCTAATGACATGATCCCATTAATTAATAAACAACTCAGTTTCATGGTTAGGAAACCATAACCATCATTAATTAACGAGATAGTATAGTAGAGGCTTACTAGGGACACGGTGTTGTTTATGCAACCACACATGCATTATGTTTCCGGTTAATACAGTTATAGCATGGAAAATAAACATATATCATGAACACGGAAATATGATAATAACAATTTTATTATTGCCTCTAGGGCATATTTCCAATACCTGGTGCGCAGTTTTTCTGTGTATCCTTTTGTTGGTGATAGGGAAATCTCCCTGGCCTTGTCCCCTGTGTCTTCGTCATATTCGAGCACCTCCTCTTCCTCTTCTTCTTTGTACCCGGTGATGCGCGGGTGATACGTCCCAAACGTATCTATAATTTCTGCTTGCTCCGTGCATGTTTTGTGTGACTTCGCCATGTTTTGCTTGAACTTTCATACACTTTTAAGCATATTTGGACTAATCTATTAACCCAGTGCACCCAGCTGCCAGTTGTTGTTTTCTGCTGTTTTTGTATTTCAGGTTTTCTGGCCATTAAAAGTGCTCCAAAAAATCCGGAAAAATCAGCGACACGGAAGCTTTCGGAAACACCAAAGGAGGGAAGGGGGCCACCACAGGAACTCCAGAAGGGTCCCTGGCGCGGCCCCACCCTAGGCCGCGAAAGGGAGCCTCCTGGCTGCCCTGTGGCCCCTCTCGGTGCCCACCTTCGCCTATATTTACCCCCCATGACGGAAACCCCTAAGACGAATCCCTTTTTTGCGATCTCGCCTCTGTACCGCCGCCTCCGGCGTTTCTAGATCGGGGCTGCCTGGAGAACCTGCTCCGGCACCCTGCCGGGAGAAGCTACCCCCTCCGGGAGACCATCCATTGCCATGGACGCCTCCCGTATGTACCGTGAGTAGTTCCCCTTGGACTATGGGTCCGTGACCAGTAGCTATGTGATCTATCTCTCCCTTCTTTGTGCCTCCACTTTCGAGACCTCGTGAGCTGCCTCATATGATCGAGGCACCTTTGTAATTTTCTGCCGTTGCTATGCTGAGTTTGTTGGGATCTGATGGATTATGAGATTATGTTCAGATTGTGATGAGTAATATATTTGGTTCTTCTCTTTTATATTTTGTTCTTGAGTAAATTCTTGCATGTTCTCCGTTGCCATATTTTACTTTGGCCAAGTGATTTGTTGCAACTCCAAGAGGGAGCGTTATGCTTGATTGTGGGTTCAGCCCCTTGATGTCTAGCTTGAGTGACAGAAACATGAGACTAGGGGATGTGTTGTTGCCACCAGGGATAAAACAACGGTGCTTGTATCCGCGGATGCAAGGATTGTTTACATTATGCAAAGTTCTTTTAATGCAGTTGTCTGTTGCTTTGGATTTACACTTTGGGTGGGATTCTCAACTTAATACCAGCGAGATGTTCTGGATAGATATCTCAAGGTGGATGATTCGTAGTAGATGCAGATGGATTTCGGTCTACTTACCTTGGCGTACTCCCCATTGCTTTTGAGCCCTTCCTTTCTTTGCAGCATAGTTAGCATTGCGGTGCCTTCATAATCCTGTCAATTGCCCAACTATGATTTGTTTACCTCGCTAGCACTTTTATCGTCTTTTGGGAGAGAGACGTCACTAGTGAAAATCACGGCACCCCGGTCCATCTTCATATCATTTTTTACGCCTTTAGTTTACTTTTCAGTTGGTATCACTATCATTATCCCTTTTATCCTTTGTAAACAGCAAGGCCAGAGGAATTGACAACTCCTCTGTACTCGTTGGGAGCAAAGTTATCTGTATCTGTGTGCAGGTCCACGTCAAGCGCCGTGACACCTTATTGTATCTCTTGGAGTCCTACTGGTTCGATAACCTTGGTATCTTCACCGAGGGAAATTTGCTGCTACGCTACATATCACCTTCCACTTGGGTAATCAACGAGGAGTGAGATATCCTCACCGTATCAAGCCAATTTCTGGCGTCGTTGTCGGGGACTCCAGTCTACAAGATAGGGGAGTTGCACACTATCTTTTATCTTTGCTTTTTAGTCTTGTTAGTTTACCTTTCAGTTTTTACTTTTGTGTCCCCTATCAAAAATACCAAAAATACCTGCTGCTACTATGGGTTCCAATGAAAACACCAAGTTGTGTGACTTCACTAGTCACAACAACAGTGACTTTATATGCACTCCTATTGCTACACCTGCTACTTCAGCACCTTCTTATGAGATTAAACCTGCTTTGCTAAACCTTGTTATGAAAGATCAATTCTCTGGTGCTAGAGATGATGCTGCTTTGCATTTAAATAATTTTATTGAGCTTTGTGATATGCAAAAGTACAAAGAAGTAAATGGTGAAATTTCTAAGCTTAAGATTTTTCCTTTATCTTTAAGGGATGAAGCTAAAATCTGGTTTCAATCCTTGCCTAAGAATAGCATAAATTCTTGGGATAAGTGCAAGGATGCTTTTATCGAGAAGTACTATCCCCCTGCTAAAATTATTCAATTGAGGAGTAACATTATGAATTTCAGGCAATTGGATAATGAACACGTTTCCCAGGCATGGGAACGTATGAAGACGCTGGTCAAGAACTGCCCCACACATGGACTGACTACCTGGATGGTTATCCAGACCTTTTATGCAGGCTTGAACTTTACCTCGCGGAACCTGTTAGATTCGGCCGCGGGAGGAACCTTTATGTCGACCACAATTGGTGCTGCCACAAAGCTACTTGACGAGATGATGCTGAACTACTCTCAGTGGCACACCGAAAGATCTCCAACTGGTAAGAAGGTAAATTCTGTCAAGGAGATCTCCTCTCTAAATGAAAAGGTTGACCTTATCATGTCTCTACTTACCAAGCAAGCTCCTATTGATCCTCAGAATGTTCCTTTAAATTCTTTGGTTGCTCAAGAACAAATAGATGTGAACTTTATCTCTAGAAACAAATTCAATAATAATGCTTATAGGAGTAATTTTGGTAGCAACAATCCTAGGCCTTTCCCATCCAACAACTATGGGAACAACAACACTTATCCTAGCACCAAAAACTCCACCTCTGAACTAGAGAGTATGCTTAGAGACTTTATCACTACCCAAAAAAGCCTTCAACAAGAATGTGGAAGAAAAACTAGCTAAATTAGATAATCTTTGTTTGAAGGTAGATAACTTAGCCCTTGATGTTTAGATGTTAAAAATTAGAACCTCTCCCTTTGAGGAGAGTAAGGTCACTCCTATTAATGCTATCCAGTTACAAATCAATGAAAACATTAAGATGATGGCTAAACTTAAAGAAAGATGGGTTGATAAAAAGAGGAAGAGGAAAGAATTAAGAGCCTTCCTACCTACCACACAGTAGCCACTATCCAAGTAGTTGAGGATGTCCAAACTATTAGCACCCATCACACCCCTAGTCCCACTGGACCTATCAATGGTGATGCTACCACCTCAACCATAGATGAAGAAACCTCTATGAACGTAGAGGCTTTCAAACAAGTGAGCTTAAATGATATCACTACCCCTTGATAGATAGTAGTGATCTAGACTTTGACAACTACACTCTACCTGAAGTTATTGGTTTCCTACACAAGATGTCTAGAGACCCCCACACTAGCACACTTAATCTTGCCTTCACAGAGCATATCACCAATGCTCTAATCAAAGTTAGGGAGGAGAAGCTTAGACTAGAAGCCTCCATACCTAGGAAGCTAGAAGATGGTTGGGATCCTATGATAAAAATCAAATTGAATAAATTCTCTTGTTATGCTCTTTGTGATGTTGGAGCAAGTACCTCTGTTATGCCCAAAAGAATGTATGATATGCTTGAATTGAAACCTTTTGATTCTTATTCTTTTGGTGTTCGTCTTGTTGATTCTTCCGTAAAGAAACCTTTGGGGAAGATCGACGATGTTCTTATCATTGTCAATGACAATTATGTTCCCGTTGATTTCACTATTATGGACATTGAATGTGAACCTTCTCGTCCAATTATTTTGGGACGTCCTTTTCTTCGCACAGTTGGTGCTGTTATTGACATGAAAGAGGGGAATATCAAATTCCAATTCCCTTTCAAGAAAGGGATGGAACATTTCCCTAGGAAAAATATCAAGTTACCTTTTGAGTCCGTCACACGGGCTAGTTATTCTCTTGAAAAAACTTGATCTTCTGCTTTAATCCTAGCTAATGGCTCTAAAGAAGCGCTTTCGGGAGGCAGCCCACAACGAATTTAGGTCTTTCTTTTTGTTTTTATTCTGTTCTTAGTGGTCTTGATGATTGTTACTACTGTAGCAACATCATTGTATCTTTACTTTTCAAGCTTTGTGCCTTTTATAGCCTCATATGACAAGGGAAGTGAAAGTTGTGACATGCTGTCCAGAAAACAGATTTTGTCCTCGTGACTAGAAAAATCATGGAAAAATCCCAGTTCATCTTTTTGAGCTGATTTTTTTACACAGCGTGCTCTATACAATTATGAAACTTGCATATGTTCTGAGTTTTTTATTTGAGTTGCAGAGGTACCCCTAAAAAATTCATTTCTACCTGCTGTTCTGTTTTTCACAGATTCTGCCACGTTTTGTCTCTCTTCACTTTTGCAAACCTTAAGCTTGATTTTTCCTTGCAATTTTTTTTGGAAATCTTGGGAAAAAGTAGCTCTTCAATGTTATCTTTATTTCCAGTAAGAGAAAAATTATTTTATTAGGGTACTAACCTCTCTAATCAGTCTACAATGAGTTATGTATGAAGGGAGTTTTCAAGTGTGCGATGGAAGATGATGAAAGAAGATCCTGGAGTGTCAAACACTCAAGCTTGGGGATGCCCATGTGCACCCCCAATAAATATTCAAGGAGACTCAAGCGTCTAAGCTTGGGGATGCCCCCGTGCATCCCCTTCTTCATCAACAATTCTCAGTTTGTCTCTCGTTGCACTATATTTTTATCACTTCATGCGTTATGTGCTATTCTTGGAGCGTCTCGCTCTTAGGTTTTGTTTTTAGTTTTCTTTTTCTTTTTTTTCTGTAGTAACAAGTTAGATCCCAGCTTACTTTCTTTTGTGTGGGAGAGTTACACGCTCCGCTTGAACTAGAACTCCTCATAGGATTTGCATGCTTTTTCTTTTAGCTGTGAGTTGTTCTTTTTCTTTTCTTAGCTGCTGCTCTATTCAGTTGTAGTGCTTTAGTTTTTCTAGACCTTTTCTTTTGTTTTAGGTTGAACCTTATATAGGTTGCATGTTTTATCTTGTTAGAGAGTTTGCCTGTTGCACTGAGTTTTGTGTCTTGACTAGAAGTAGGTGGTTGAAGTTGCTTTTCTCTTTTTAGTAGTAACTTGCAATAGTTTTGAGGCATTGACTAGAGTAATGTTTGAACTTTTGGTGTCAAGATATCGAGCCTATTAGTGATAGATGTCGTAGTTTGGGCAATCCGTGTGTTTTTCGAAAACCAAAAACCCATGTTGAGAACTCTAGCTACTAGATGGATCACTAACCTCTGGAGGGTTCGAATATTAGAGTACACTCACGTACCATGAGTCGAGGATGCGCAAGGATAACCAAACCCCCATACACTCCTCCTCCGGGTACTTGTCTCTCTGTGAACCTCCTGATTAGATTGAGAGTTACCGATAGTAAGTGCATGAGTTCTTCGGACTAATGTGAGTCTTCGAAAGTTGACACTTCCACCCACCTATACTTTTTCTAGCCTCTTCGGTACCGTGCATTGCCCTTTCTCACCTCGAGAGTTGGCGCATAGTTCGCTGGTGCATCCAAACCCTTGGCACGATACGCTCTGTCATCATAAGCCTCCTTATATCTTTCCTCAAAACAACCACCATACCTACCAACAAGGCATTTCCATAGCCTTTCTGAGATACATTGCCATGCAACATCCATCTTCTCATGACTTGATCCTCATGTCATACCTTTGCATCATGATAGTTATATCTTCTTTATGTGAGTACCTTTGTAAAGTGTGAAATATCTCCTATATTCTTGTAAAATATAGAGTGTTGCCCCTAAGTGAGGAAAAGATCCCAAAGTGGACAAATCAAAAGATCCCAAAGAGGACAAATGAGAGTTAAATAGAAAGAGCCATTGAGGCCACCAAAAAAATACAAAAAATAGAAAAAAAGAGAAAAAAAATAAAAAGAGAGAAGGGGACACACTACTATTCCTTTTGAGAGATCCACACTAGTACTTCATCCTCTATCCCTTGTACTCCATAGAGATCATCATCATGCATATAGCTATGTGGGGACCTTCACACTATAGAACTTGGCTTGTATATTCCAATGATGAGCCTCCTCAAACGAGCTCTAGGTCTTCTTGAGCAAGCAAGTTAGATGCACCCCCACTAGTTCTTTTGGAGAGCTTTTAGCTCACATGTGCATCCATTGTATGGCAATCCCTACTCCTCACATCATATCTATCATATGGCCTTCTCTCGCCTATGATTGTCCTCATTGATGTGAGCCCTTCACACCTTTTTGTCTTCCTCCTCCACCTTCTTTCTATTTCGCCTTTTAGGTGTCAAATTTCTTGCTCACGCTCATCCATTGCATGAGTGCTCAAAATATCGAAAGGGAGTGGATCAGTTTGACTTGTACCTGGCTAGTGGTCTGGGGACGAGTCAAGATAAGAATCCAAAGGAGACTAAGTGTGAAACTTTAGTAGATAGTTGTTCACAACAATTACCTTTTTTTATCTCGTATTTCCCTATCCCCTGCTTGCACGCAAACACCATCTGGAGACATTCGAGTCACGGACAGCGAGAGCTCTTGCACCTTTTGTTCTTTTGTTGCTTGTGTCAATGCTAATATAGACTCTAGCTTGTTAAGACATGAATTGAATTGCATGCTTTGATTGCTTTACTTAAAAGTCCTTTTATGATTGTGTGGCATGTCACCACAGAAATTATGCTTGTTATCATTTACCTACTCGAGGAAGAGCAGGAATTAAGATTGGGGATGTTGATACGTCCCAAACGTATCTATAATTTCTGCTTGCTCCATGCATGTTTTGTGTGACTTTGCCATGTTTTGCTTGAACTTTCATACACTTTTGAGCATATTTGGACTAATCTATTAACCCAGTGCACCCAGCTGCCAGTTGCTGTTTTCTGCTGTTTTTGTATTTCAGGTTTTCCGGCCATTAAAAGTGCTCCAAAAAATCCGGAAAAATCATATAAAAAATCAACGACACGGAAGCTTCCAGAAACACCAAAGGAGGGAAGGGGGGCACCACAGGGACTCCAGAAGGGTCCCTGGCGCAGCCCCACCCTAGGCCGCGCCAGGGAGCCTCCTGGCTGCCCTGTGGCCCCTCTCGGTGCCCCCTTCGCCTATATTTACCCCCCGTGAAGGAAACCCCTAAGACGAATCCCTTTTTCGTGATCTCGCCTCTGTACCGCCGCCGCCGTTTCTAGATCGGGGCTGCCTGGAGAAGCTGCTCCGGCACCCTGCCGGGAGAAGCTACCCCTCCGGGAGACCATCCATAGCCATGGACGCCTCCCGTATGTACCTTGAGTAGTTCCCCTTGGACCATGGGTCCGTGACCAGTAGCTATGTGATCTATCTCTCCCTTCTTTGTGAAGGGAATATGCCCGAGAGGCAATAATAAAGTGGTTATTATCTTATTCCATGTTTATGATAAATGTTTATTTTCATGCTATAATTGTGTTAACCGGAAACGTTAATACATGTGTGTTTAATAAACAGAGAAAAGGTTCCTAGTAATGCCTCTCTTTATACTAGCTTGTTGATTAACGGATGATCAAGGTTTCCTGATCATGAACATTGGATGTTGTTAATAACAAGGTCATGTCATTGGAGAATGATGTGATGAACATACACCCACAGTAGTTATAGCAATACGATCATGTCATCAAGTTTCTATTGCTGTATCAAACTTTCACGAAGTAACCCTAATCCTTAGACCATGAGATCACGTCAATCACTGACACCGGAAGAGTACTTTGATTCCATCAAACGTCACACCGTAACAGGGTGATTATAAAGGTGTCGTTGGGTACTTGGAAAGTGTTAGTTGAGGCTCGTGGATCAAGAGTGGGATTTGTCCATCCAGATGACGGAGAGATATACTCTGGGCCCTCTCGGTGATATCACATTGACATCGCTTGCAAGCACGTGACTGGCTCACGAGGATGTTATATCACGGAACGAGTAAAGAGTACTTGTCGGTAACGAGATCGAACTAGGTATGGATGATACCAAATGATCGGATCTCGGACAAGTAAAATATCGCGAGACAAAAGGAATTGGTTACGGAGTTTTGGTTCACACGATCACTAGTTCATCGTTGAGTAAGTGGGAGTCATCATGGATCTCCAGATCCCGCTGATGATTATTGATCAGAGAAGAGTCTCTGTCATGTCCATTTTATTCACGAACCGTAGGGTGACACACTTAAGGATTCGTTGACGCGTTTGAGTGGATACGGAACGCCAGAGAATATACTGGACAGCACATGGACTGTTTTGATAAAACTACTGGAATAGTTTCGGTATATCAAAATAGTGCAAGGGGATAATTGTTAATGTGTTCATTGAATGAAGTGTTCATCAATGAAGTACTCATTAAATGAAGTGTTCATTAATTTGAGTGACATTAAACAAGATAATTAAAAGTGTTTTAATGTGATAAACTCTTGGAATTTTGAGTGGAGAATTATGGAAGTTATGGGAATAATGTGTGACCCTTTGTTTTGTGAGTGGAGAGTCCACCCACATGATGAGGGGAGAGGTGGGGGCACCTCTTGGGGCGTGCTACCCCTTGGGGGCTGCCTCCCCCTCCTATATATAGATGGGTGGAGACCCCTCTACACACTTATTCCTCCATCTCTCATATGCCCTTTGGTTGGCATCTTCCTCCCCTTGCTAGCTGATCCAGTTTCACGAGTACGGTGCTTAGGCGAAGCCCTGCTCAAGATCTTCTCTACCACCACCACCACTATGTTGTAGTGCTGCTGGAGTTCCCGAGGATCCACTACTTCCGCTGCCCAACTGGAGCAAGGGGCGGAGGTCGTCACTGATCTGTACGTGTGACCGACTACGGAGACGCTGCCCGTTCGTGGCGTCAAGTCTTCATCACGACCTTGAGGTCGGCGAGTGTTCGACTACATCACCCACGAGAATAGTTCTCGTTAAATCTTTTGGTCTTCGAGGGTGAGTCCTTCTCAAACCGTTACAAGTGATCTTCTAGATGTGATCTTGGCTGTTACAACCGTAGGAAAATTTTTGTTTTCTATGCAACGAACCCTTCACTTTGTGCCTCCACTTTCGAGACCTCGTGAGCTACCTCACATGATCGAGGCACCTTTGTAATTTTCTGCCGTTGCTATGCTGAGTTTGTTGGGATCTGATGGATTATGAGATTATGTTCAGATTGTGATGAGTAATATATTTGGTTCTTCTCTTTTATATTTTGTTCTTGAGTAAATTCTTGCATGTTCTCCGTTGCCGTATTTTACTTTGGCCAAGTGATTTGTTGCAACTCCAAGAGGGAGCGTTACGCTTGATTGTGGGTTCAGCCCCTTGATGTCTAGCTTGAGTGACAGAAACATGAGACTAGGGGATGTGTTGTTGCCACCAGGGATAAAACAACGGTGCTTGTATCCGCGGATGCAAGGATTGTTTACTTTACGCAAAGTTCTTTTAATGCAGTTGTCTGTTGCTTTGGATTTACACTTTGGGTGGGATTCGCAACTTAATACCAGCGAGATGTTCTGGATAGATATCTCAAGGTGGTTGATTAGTAGTAGATGCAGATGGATTTCGGTCTACTTACCTTGGCGTACTCCCCATTGATTTTGAGCCCTTCCTTTCTTTGCAGCATAGTTAGCATTGCGGTGCCTTCATAATCCTGTCAATTGCCCAACTGTGATTTGTTTACCTCGCTAGCACTTTTATCGTCTTTTGGGAGAGAGACATCACTAGTGAAAATCACGGGACCCCGGTCCATCTTCATATCATTGTTTACGCCTTTAGTTTACTTTTCAGTTGCTATCACTATCATTATGCCGTGCATTTTATCCTTTGTAAACAGCACGGCCGGAGGAATTGACAACTCCTCTGTACTCGTTGGGAGCAAAGTTATCTGTATCTATGTGCTGGTCCACGTCAAGCGCCGTGACACCTTCTTGTATCTCTTGGAGTCCTACTGGTTCGATAACCTTGGTATGTTCACCGAGGGAAATTTGGTGCTAGGCTACATCTCACCTTCCACTTGGGGTAACCAACGAGGAGTGAGAGATCCTCACCATATCAGCGGGGCGCGGAATCTTAGGTCAGGTGGAAGTACCGCCTCGGCGCCGTACACCAGGAAGAAGGGAGTGTATTGAGTGGAGGTGTTAGGTGTGGTGCGTAGGCTCAATAGTACGGTCGGTAGTTCTTCGACCCAGTTTCCCGCGGCTTGCTCAAGTGGTGCGAGGAGTCATTTCTTGATGCCGCCACAAACCAGGCCGTTCGCTTTTTTGACCTGCCCATTCGACTGTGGTTGCGCGACTTACCCGTAGTTGATTTTAATGCATATGCACTACTAGGATAATGGCCACCAGCAACGTGGAATAAATGCCCGTCAGCAGCGCGAGGACCCGCACTGCTACTATCGCGCTACATCCAACTTTCATTAGCAGCGCAGGGTCCCCTGCGCTGTAGATAAGTTGTCAAATAGCAGCGCGGGTTCACCCATGCTGCTGCTATTGTTTAGCTACAACGCACCCTAGCACCCCCACTCTCGTGTCTGGTTGTGTGGAGAGCCGTCGTGGTTGTCTCACCTGATTGGTCCATTGTCATCGCGACGTCTTCCATCCTTGTCGTCTGGGAAGCCGTCCGCGACCATCTCGACTCCTCCGTCGTCGTAGAAGTTGTGCCTGGGCCTCTTCTTTCTTCGATCGAAACCTCTGTCGCTGGCGTAGTAGCCATCGTAGTCGCGGTCGTCGTTGATTGGTGGGATATCGGCTTAGTTACGCATGGAGGCTTCTCCGCCTGCCCAACTATTAGCATGTTCCAATAGCCGGGCGAAGGTTTTGACCATGAGTTGTCCCAGTTGCTCTTTGAAGGTTATGCGCTGGAGGTCTCTTCTAAAAGCGTCGATGGCACTTTCGTCTGATATACCTTTTGTGGAATTTTTCAAGATAGTCCACCTTTGTATGTAGTTGTGTAGTTACTTGCGAGATCCTTGCTTCCAGGCTCGTAGTTCTTCGAGTGAGGCGGGACGTTTGTACGTTGATTTGAAGTTTTCCATGAAGGAAAATCGGGATTGCCTCCATGAGCTGATGGACCTGCATTGTAAGATTTTTAACCAGTGTCTCGCTGATCCGGTGAGCATAAGTTGCACGTACTGCATGGCGATGACATTAGAGCCTCCTTGGAATTTTACCGTTGTCAGGTAATCGTCTATCCAGCCTTATGGTTCTTTGAGTCCTCGTATTTGGGGTTTGCTAAGGTTATCTTGAATCCTTGGGGCATTCGGGCCTCGCGTACCTCACGTGTGAAGAAGAGCGCTCTGCACGGTCTCGAGTCCCGATCTGATTCTGAGCCCCCCGAGTGCACGCCTCTGGTTGCATGCCAGCGGCGTCCTCGGTTGATCTTGTTCTATGTGATGTCGTCGCGGCCGTCATATCGTTGGTCGTCGCGTTTCCAGTCCTTGTCGCAGTCGTCACGACCACGATCCTTGTCGTGATCCTCGTGGCCACGGTTGCGACGGTAGTCATCATTATCGTCGTCGGGTGAACTTGGATCCCCTCCCGGTGAGGACCTGCAAGTCCTTTGTCTTGCGGGTTCCTTCTTGGATGCTGACATGGTTAGTGGCTCGCTCATTAGCTTGAGTGCTTTTGAAGTGTTACGGTGTGCCTCCTCTTGTTCACCTGTTTGCGCGCAGTGGAGGTATGTCTTGGCGGCGAGTAGTTCTTCTAGGGTAGGTGGTAATTATACTTCATAGTCCTCTCTTTAAAGTTGAAATGTGTCGTTCAGGTTGCGAGTGACTGCATTCTTGTCATTTCGCTGCATGTTGTTGAATCTTTATCGGCGTTGGTAAGGTGATTTGAAACCAGAGGATTCTTCCAAGAGTGCTTGACGCCGTGCACTTGATTCATCTGCAATTCGCCAGCGTTCCTCAAGCTCGTGTCTTAATCGGCGGTTTTCTTCGGTGATGTCTCTTGACATCTGATACGTCCCAAACGTATCTATAATTTCTGCTTGCACCATGCATGTTTTGTGTGATATTTCTATGATCTAGATACACTTTTATACATTTTTCATCATATTTGGACTAACTTATTAACTCAGTGCACCATAGTGTCAGTTCTTGTTTTTTGCTGTTTTTCTATTCCAGGTTTCCCCCATATTAAAAGTGCTCCAAAAATTCGGGAAAATGGATAAAAATCAGCGCAACGGAAGCTTCCGGAACCCCGAAGGAGGGACGGGGGAGCACCACCAGGGACCCAGGCTGCCACCTGGCGCGGCCTAGGGTCTGGCCGCGCCAGGGGGGTGCCCGGACTCCTGGTGCCCCCCCTGGCTGCCCCCTTCGCCTATTTATTTCCTGTGACGTGAAACTTCCAAAGAGAGAACCCTTTTTCGCGATCTCGCCTCTGTTCCGCCGCTGCCGCGCTTCCAAGATCGGGAGCGCCAGCAAACTTCTTCCCGGCACCCTGCCAGCGGGAGGATCGACCTCCGGCAGCTTCCCCTCCACCATGGACGCTTTCCGGATGTGTCGTGAGTAGATTCCTTTGGACCATGGGTCCGCGATCAGTAGCTATGTGATGTTCTCCTCCTCTCTTTGTTCTTCATGGTTTATACCTCGTGAGATTCCCTACATGATCGAGGCACATATGTAATCTTTCTGTTGTTGCTATGCTGAGTTTGATGGGATCTGACGGATTATGAGATTCTGTTAAAATTGTGATAGAGTAATATATTTGGTTCTTATCTTTTATATTTCAGTTCCTACGTAATTCTTGCATGTTCTCCGTTGTTGTTTATTGCTTTGGCCAAGTAGTAGGTAGTAACTTCAAGAGGGAACGTTATGCTCTATTGTGGGTTCATGCCCCTTGATGACACGCTTGAGTGACAGAAACATGAGTCTAGGGGATGTGATGTTGCCACAAGGGGGAAAACAACGGTGCTTGTAACCGCGTTTGCGAGGATTATTTACTTTATTACGCAAAGTGCTTTTTAATGCAGTTGTCTGTTGCTTTGGGTTTACACTTTGGGTGGGGCTCGCAACTTAATACCAGTGAGATGTTCTGGATAGATATCTCAAGGTGGATGATTAGTAGTAGATGTAGTTGGATTTCGGTCTACTTATTTTGGCGTACTGCCCATGCTTTTGAGCCTTTTCCTTTCTTTGTAGCATAGTTAGCATTGAGGTGCGTTTATAATCCTGTCAATTTCCCATCTGTAATTTGTTTACCTCGCATAGCAGTTTTATCGTCTTTTGGGAGAGAGACATCACTAGTGAACATCACGGGACCCCGGTCCATATTCTCATCAGCGTTTACACGCTCATTTACTTTTCTGTTTTTACCTTTCAGTTGCTATCATTATCATTATCTGTTGCGTTGATCCTTTGTAAACAACAAGGCCGGAGAGATTTACATCCTCTCTGTACTCGTTGGGAGCAAAGTTATTTGTGTTGTGTGCAAGTCCAGGAGAAGCAAGTGATTTCTTTCAGGCGCATCACTTGCCGAACCACCTACTTATCATTATCGGATTCCTACTGGATTAAACTCAACCTCAGTATCTTCACTGAGGTAAATTTGCCGTTATCCTACATCACACCTTCCACTTGGGGTAACCAACGAGGAGAGGCGTTGCACTAGTCAACTCTCTAGTCATCAAGCGAATTTCTGGCGCCGTTGCCGGGGACTCCGAGTGCTAAGATAGGGGAGTGTCCCACTACCTTTTACCTTTGCTTTTTAGTCTTGTTAGTTTACTTTTCATTTTTTATCTTTGTGTCCTATATCAAAAATCACAAAAAAAATTATCTTGCTTTTAGTAGTCCTCCTTGTTTAGATGAACATGTTGGGACTTGGTGCTTTGCAGGAATCGGAAGTTCTCAATTTCCGTCAAAGGGATGGAGAAAATATGAAGAAGGCATGGGACAGAATTTCTGAAGCACATAAAATAATTATGCCTTGGATACCTATAAAAATTGTGCTTAGATATTTTTACCATGGTCTTTTTAAGTGGTGTAAACACTCTCTTTATATTATAGCCGAAGGAGACTTTTTAGAGTGTGATGAAGCTAGAGCTCTTGATATTTTGCATGGTCTATCTAGTTATTTTGTTTATGATCGTAGTATTGATACTGTTGTAGATAGACTTGCCACTATTGAAAATAGGATGGATGCTCTAGAATTGAGGAATGTAGAGGAACTTAAGACCAACAAGAAAGAAATGTTGGAAATAGATGATGATTGGGATCCCTTTGTTAGGATTAGCATCTCTAACCAAGATTTCCTTGATTTTTGTGATCTTGGATCCATAGTTTCTACCATGCCAAAAATAATTTATGATTCTTTGAAACTAGATATGGATAAATTATCATCTTAGCATGAACATGCTAATGGAGATATTTCAGAGGTTAAAGGAAAGGTAAAAGAAGTCCAAGTTGCATTCCTTCATAGGGTTGCACCGATGGATTTCTTCATCATGGAGCCAAACCAAAGTAACATCGTACTTGGGAGGGACTTCCTCCGAGCTATGAAAGGCTTCATTGATATTGGTTACGCTTACATACGCTTACGCGGTAAGACGAAAGGTAAGTACCTCTTTCCTAGGAAGAAGAATAATGGGCTTGTTGAAAATCAAATTGAAGTTTTTATGACTCGATGATCTTGGAGACCTTTGATTCTTCTTTTGCTTTATGCCTAGCTTAAAGGCGTAAAAGAAAGGCTTGTTGGGAGGCAACCCAAGATGTTTTTACTTCTGTTTTTAGTGGTCTTGATGATTTGTACTACTGTAGCAACATCATTTTATCTTTATTTTCAAGCTTTGTGCCAAGTTATAGCCTCTTATGATAAGGGAAGCAAAAGTTGTGACATGTTGTCCAGAAAACAGATTTTGTCTTCTTGACGGAAAAAATCGGAACAAATCACCAGTTCATCTTTTTGAGCTGAATTGTTTTCACAGCATGATCTATACAATTGTGAAACTTTCGTATGTTCTGAATTTTTTGATTTGAGTTGCAGAAGTGCCCCAAAAAAATTCTCTACTACCTGTCGTTCTGTTTTTCACAGATTCTGCCACGTTTTGCCTTTCCTTACTTTTGCAAACCTTAAGCTTTCTTTTTCTTTGCAAAAACCTTTTGGAAATCTTGAGAAGCAGTAGCTCTTCAAGAATATCTTTATATCCAGTGGGGAAAAATTATTTTATTAAGGTACTAACCTCTCTAATCAGCTTATGATGAGTTATGTATGAAGGGGGTTTTCAAGTGTGCGAGGGAAGATGATGAAAGAAGATCCGGGAGTGTCAAGCGCTCAAGCTTGGGGATGCCCCCAAGCATCCCCAATAAATATTCAAGGAGACTCAAGCGTCTAAGCTTGGGGATGCATGGGGCATCCCCTTCTCTATCAACAATCATCAGTTCATCCTTTGTCTCACTATATTTTTATCACTTCATGCATTATGTGATATGCTTGGACCGTCTTGCTCTTAGGTTTACTTTTTAGTTTTCTATAATTTTTCTTGTTGTTCATAACAAGTTAGACCCCAGCTTACTTTGTGTGGGAGAGAAACACGCTCCACTCCAATCTAGAACACATCATAGGATTTTGCATGCCTATCTTTTTAGTGTTGTGTGTTCTTTATCTCTTCGTAGCCACTACCATGTTTAGTTTTAGTCTTAGTTTGTCTTTAGCAAGAGCCTTGAATTTTTTTACTTTGTTGCTGGAAATCTCTTTAGTTTTCATGTTTATCTTGTTAAGAGAGTTTGTTGTTGCACTGAGTTGTTTCTGGTCTTGAAAGTAGGTAATCGAGGTTGCTATTTAATTTTAGTAGTAACTTGTAATAATTTTGAGGTATTGTTGTGAGTAATGTTTGAACTTTTGGTGTCAAGAGCTCTAGACTATTAGTGATAGGTGTCGTATTTTGGGAAATCTGTGTGTATTTTCAAAAACCTACAAATCTAGTTGAGAACTCTAGCTACTAGATGGATCACTAATCTTTTGAGGGATCGGATATTAGAGTACACTCATGTACCATGAGTCAAGGATGCGCAAGGATAACCAAACCCCCATACACTCCTCCTCGGGGTACTTGTCTCTTTGTGAACCTCCTCATTAGATTGAGAGTTACCGATAATAAGTGCATGAGTTCTTCGGACTAATGTAAGTATTTAAAGTTGACACTTCCACCTCCTCATATTTGCTAGCCTCTCCCGTGCCGTGCATTGCCCTCTTCTCACTCTGAGAGTTGGCGTTCAGCTTCGTCGGTACATCCAAACCCTTGGCATGATACGCTCTGTCATCATAAACCTCCTTATATCTTTCCTCAAAACAGCCACCATACCTACCTATCAAGGCATTTCCATAGCCTTTCCGAGATATATTGCCATGCAAAATCCACCTCTTCATGACTCGATCTTCATGCCATACATGTTCCTGCTACACTGGCAGAGGCATAAATTGCATACATCATGATAGCTACATCTTCTTTATGTTTTGAGTACCTTGTAAAGTGTGAAAGATCTTTTATACCCTCTTGTAAATTCGAGTGTTGCCCTTAAGTGAGGAAAAGATCCCAAAGGTGACAAAATAAAAGATTCCAAAAACGACAAATGAGAGTTAAATAGAAATAGCCATTGAGGCCACCAAAAAATACAAAAAAATAGAAAAAAGATAAAAAGAAAATAAAAAGAGAGAAAGGGGCAACACTACTATCCTTTTGAAAGATCCACACTAGTACTCCCTCTTATCGTTGTACTCCATAGAGATGATCATTCATGCATATAGCTATGTGGGGACCTTCACACTATAGAACTTGGCTTGCATATTCCAAGGATGAGCCTCCTCAAAAGAGCTCTAGGTCTTCATGAACGAGCAAGTTGGATGCACCCCCACTAGTTCCATTGGAGACCTTTTCTTAGCTCATATGTGCATCCGTTGCATGGTAATCCCTACTCCTCACATCATATCTATCATTTAGCCTTATCGCCTATGATTGTCCTCATTGATGTGAGCCTTTCTCACCCTTTTTGTCTTCCTCCTCCATCATATTTCTCTCTTTGCCATCTGAAGTGTCAACTTTCGTGCTTACGCTAATTCATTGCATGAGTGCTCAAAATATCGAAAATGAGTGGATCAAATTGACTTGTACCTGGCTTGTGGTCTGGGGACGAGTCAAGATAAGATTCCAAAAGAAGACCAAGTGTGAAACTTTAGTAGATTGAGTTCTCAACAAAAAATATTTTTCTCTCGTATTCCCTATCCCCCTTCTTGCACGCAAACACCATTTGGAGACATTTGACTCACGGACAGCGAGAGCTCTTGCACCTAATGTTCTTTTGTTGCTTATTTCAATGCTAATATAGACTCTTGCATGTTATGACTTGAATTGAATCACATAACTTGATTGCTTTACTTTTCAAAGTTCTTATATGGTTGCTACCATGTCACCACAGAAATTATGCTTGTTATCATTTACCTACTCGAGGACGAGCAGGAATTAAGCTTGGGGATGTTGATACGTCCCAAACGTATCTATAATTTTTGCTTCCTCCATGCATGTTTTGTGTGATATTGCTATGATCTAGATACACTTTTATACATTTTTTATCATATTTGGACTAACTTATTAACTCAGTGCACCACAGTGCTAGTTCCTGTTTTCTGTTGTTTTTCTATTCCAGGTTTCCCCCATATTAAAAGTGCTCCAAAAATTCTGGAAAAATTGGATAAAAAATCAGCGCAACGGAAGAACAAAGAGGGGAGGAGAACATCACATAGCTACTGATCACGGACCCATGGTCCAAAGGAAACTACTCATGGCACATCCGGGAAGCATCCATGGTGGAGAGGAGACTCCCGGAGGTCGACCCTCCCTCCGGCACGGTGCCGGGAAGAGGTCTGTTGGAGCTCCCGATCTCGAAAGCGCGGCGGCGGCGGAACAGAGGCGAGATCGCGAAAAAGGGTTTTTCGTTCAAGGGTTTCTCGTCACGGAGAATATATAGGCGAAGGGGGGCAGCCAGGGGGACCACCAGGGGTCCAGGCGCGGCCAGCGCCTGGGCCCCTGGTGGTGGCCCTCTGGCCCCACCTAGGTTCATCTGGAAGGTTCTTCTGCGCTGATTTTTTATCTGATTTTTCCCGAATTTTTGGAGCACTTTTTATATGGGGGAAAACTGAAATAGAAAAACAGCAGAAAACAGGAACTGGCACTGTGGTGCACTGAGTTAATAAGTTAGTCCAAATATGATCAAAAGTGTATAAAAGTGTATCTAGATCATAGCAATATCACACAAAACATGCATGGAGCAAGCAGAAATTATAGATACGTTTTGGACGTATCAACATCCCCAAGCTTAATTAAATGATAACAACATAATTTCTGTGGTGACATGCTAGCAACCATATAAGAACTTTGAAAAGTAAAGCAATCAAGGTTAGAGATTCAATTCAAGTCATAACATGCAAGAGTCTATATTAGCATTGACACAAGTAACAAAAGAACATTAGGTGCAAGAGCTCTCGCTGTCCGTGACTCGAATGTCTCCAAATGGTGTTTGCGTGCAAGAAGGGGGATAGGGAATACGAGAAAAATATTTATTTGTTGAGAACTCAATCTACTAAAGTTTCACACTTGGTCTTTTTCTGGAATCTTATCTTGACTCGTCCCCAGACCACTAGCCAAGTACAAGTCAATTTGATCCACTCCTTTTTCAATATTTTGAGCACTCATGCAATGGATGAGCGTAAGCACGAGAGTTGACACTTAGGATGGCAAAGAGAGAAGTACGGAGGAGGAGGAGGAGGAAGACAAAAAAGAATGAGAAAGGCTCACATCAATGAGGACAATCATAGGCAAGAGATGCCAAATGATAGATATGATGTGAGGAGTAGGGATTGCCATGCAACGGATGCACATATGAGCTAAGAAGCTCTCCAATGGAACTATTGGGGGTGCATCTAACTTGCTCGCTCATGAAGACCTAGAGCTCGTTTGAGGAGGCTCATCCTTGGAATATGCAAGCCAAGTTCTATAGTGTGAAGGTCCCCACATAGCTATATGCATAATGATCATCTCTATGGAGTACAAGGATATAAAGGGAGTACTAGTGTGGATCTCTCAAAAGGATAGTAGTGTTGCCCCTTTCTCTCTTTTTATTTCTTTTTCTCTTTTTTCTATTTTTTTGTATTTTTTGTGGCCTCAATGGCTCTTTCTATTTAACTCTCATTTGTCCTCTTTGGGATCTTTTATTGTGTCCACTTTGGGATCTTTTCCTCACTTAAGGGCAACACTCTATTTTACAAGAAGGTAAGGGAGATCTTTCACACTTTACAAGGTACTCGAAAACATAAAGAAGATGTAGCTATCATGATGTATGCAATGTATGTCGCTGCCAGTGTAGCAGGAACATGTATGACATGAAGATCAAGTCATGAAGAGGTGGATGTTGCATGGCAATATATCTCGGAAAGGCTATGGAAATTCCTTGATAGGTAGGTATGGTGGCTGTTTTGAGGAAAGATATAAGGAGGCTTATGATGACAGAGCGTATCGTGCCAAGGGTTTGGATGTACCGGCGAAGGTGGACACCAACTCTCGGAGTGAGAAGACGGCAATGCACGGCACGGGAGAGGCTAGCAAAATATGGGAAGGTGGAAGTGTCAACTTTCAATACTTACATTAGTCCGAAGAACTCATGCACTTATTATCGGTAACTCTCAATCTAATAAGGAGGTTCACAAAGAGACAAGTACCCCGAGGAGGAGTGTATGGGGGTTTGGTTATCCTTGCGCATCCTCGACTCATGGTACGTGAGTGTACTCTAATATTCGATCCCTCCAAATATTAGTGATCCATCTAGTAGTTTAGAGTTCTCAACTAATTTTTTTAGGTTTTGAAAATACACACGGATTTCCCAAAATACGACACCTATCACTAATAGTCTAGAGCTCTTGACACCAAAAGTTCAGACATTACTCACATCAATACCTCAAAACTATTGCAAGTTACTACTAGAATTAAATAGAAACCTCAATTACCTACTTCCAAGACAAAACACAACTCAGTGCAACAACCAACTCTCTTAACAAGATAAACATGAAAACTAAAGAGAGTTCCAGCAACAAACTAAACAAAATCCAAGGCTCTTTCTAAAGACAAACTAAGACTAAAACTAAACATGGCAGCAGCTACGAAAAGATAAAGAACACACAACAGCAAAAAGATAAGCAGGAAAAATCCTATGATGTGTTCTAGATTAGAGTGGAGCGTGTTTCTCTCCCACACAAAGCAAGATGGGGTCTAACTTGTTATGACCAGCAAGCAAAACTAAAGAAAACTAAAAATAAAACCTAAGAGTGAGATGCTCCAAGCATAGCACATAACGCATGAAGTGATTAAAATATAGTGAGACGAAGGACGAACTGATGATTGTTGATGGAGAAGGGGACGCACGGGGGCATCCCCAAGCTTAGACGCTTGAGCCTCCTTGAATATTTATTGGGGATGCATGGGGGCATCCCCAAGATTGAGCGCTTGACACTCCTGGATCTTCTTTCATCATCTTCCATCGCACACTTGAAAACTCCCTTCATACATAACTCATCATAAGCTGATTAGAGAGGTTAGTACCCTTAATAAAATAATTTTTTCCCCACTGGATATAAAGATATTCTTGAAGAGCTACTGTTTCTCAAGAATGCCAAAAAGTTTTTGCAAAGAAAAATCAAGCTTAAGGTTTGCAATAGTGAAGAGAGGCAAAACGTGGCAGAATCTGTGAAAAACAGAACAGCAGGTAGTAGAGAATTTTTTCGGGGCACTTCTGCAACTCAAATCAAAAAACTCAGAACATACGAAAGTTTCACAATTGTATAGAGCATGTTGTCAAAACAATTCAGATCAAAAAGATGATCTGGTGATTTTATTCGAATTTTTCTTTCAAGGGACAGAATCTGTTTTCTGGACAGCATGTCACAACTTTTGCTTCCTTTATCATAAGAGGCTATAACTTGGCACAAAGCTGAAAAATAAAGATACAATGATGTTGCTACAGTAGTAACAAACATCAGGACACAACAAAATCAAAAAGAAACCTAATTCGTTGTGGGCTGCCTCCCAAAAGCGCTTCTTTAAAGCCATTAGCTACGCTTAAAGATTATGAAAGGTGCTCTCATAAGAATAAGAATTTTGAAGCAAAAGAGAGCATCAAGAAGCAAATATGAAACACATTTAAGTCTAACCCACTTCCTATGCATAGGCATCTTGTAAGAAAATAAATCAAAGAAGCACAAAGTGACATGCATAGGAAGGTGGAACAAGAACAACTTCAAAACTTTCAACATGAAGAGAGGTGTTTTTGTAACATGGAAGTTTCTACAACCAAACTTTCCTCTCTCAAAGTAATTTTCAATAGCATAATGAACAACATCAAGAATATAACTATCACATAAATCATGTTGTTCATGACCTACTAGCACACGTGTATTGTTTTCAACACGGTTTTTAGGATGATAAGATAGATGCAACCCATCACATTGAGCCTTGATAAGAGCAAAATTCTCCGGAATAGTTGGAGATTTCAAAAGGATAATAGGGCAATCTAGTGTGGGTGCAACAACAATAATTTCATGCTTAACATAAGGAACTATAGCAAGTTCATCTTCATAGGCATCATCCTAGTGGCATCATGGCCATCAACAAAGCAAGTATCAAAATCATCAGAAAGGGAAGTATCAAGTGAGTCCTCGGAATCATAAGATTCCTCTTCATAGAAATCATTAGCCTCTTCTTGGGCAGCAAGCATTCTATTTTTAAAGTACTCAATATAAGCATTGGAAGTATGATTCTCAAAGCAATAAGCAAGAACAGCAAAGTTTTCAGACTTGTGAATAGTATCGTAATACTTTTCAATCAAAGAAGCAATCTCATAAGCACCTTTAAAAGCAACAAACTCTTCAATCTTTTCAACATCAAAGTAATCATAAACACCTTTGGCATAAGAAGATAGGATCTCATTTTCATTAAACTCACATTGGAAAGGAAGGTATTTACGCTCTATATTAGAGCAGCAAGTCAAATCATAAATGTGGCATTAACACTTAGCATAGCAATAAGAAACTTGTATTTGATCCCATAAGTGTTTCCCTTTCTAAGATAGGCGGTGCCGCGTATAATGAGCATGCTCATCCAATGATTTTCCCTCAACCAAGTCGATTGGGTTTTTAGTGCGAGCACAAATTGATCGAAGACGATCCAAGTGAAACATGTCCATCCTACCATATTTGGGTGGTTCCACACCCATGGTGAAGATAGCATCAGTAGGTATTTTTGGTTTTTTTTTATAAGGGACACAAAAGTAAAAACTGAAAGGTAAACTCATGAGACTAAAAAAAACAAAGGTAAAGGGTAGTGTGCAACTCCCCTATCTTAGCACTCGGAGTCCCCGGCGGCGGCGCCAGAAATCTTGCTTGATGTGCGAGGTGATGATAGTGATTTCTCGCCCTTCGTTGGTAAACCCCAAGTGGAAGGTGTGATGTAGCACAGCAGCAAATTTCCCTCAGTAAAGATACCAAGGTTTGTCTCCAGTAGGACTCCGGAGATGATAAGTAGGTGTCAGCGGCGCAACTGACGCGGACCTGCACACAGACAAAAATAACTTTTTTCCCAACGAAGTTCAGAGAGGTTGTCAATCTCTCCGGTCTTGTTGTTCACAAAGGATCAAACACAAGGGATAATGATAGCAACTGAAAGTAAAAGCAGAAAAGTAAATGAGCGTGGAAACAGTGATGAAGATATGGACCGGGATACGTGATGTTCACTAGTGATGTCTCTCTCCCAAAAGACGATAAAACTGCTATGCGAGGTGAACAAATTACATAAGGGCAATTGACAGGATTATGAACGCACCACAATGCTAACTATGCTACAAAAGAAAGGAAGAGGCTCAAAAGCATGGGCAGAATGCCAAAATAAGTAGACCAAAATCCAACTGCATCTACTACTAATCATCCACCTTGAGATATCTATCCAGAACATCTCGCTGGTATTAAGTTGCGAGCCCCACCCAAAGTGTAAACCCAAAGCAACAGACAACTGCATTAAAAAGCACTTTGCATAAAGTAAACAATCCTTGCAACCGCGGTTACAAGCACCGTTGTTTTCCCCCTTGTGGCAACAGCACATCCCCTAGACTCATGTTTCTGTCACTCAAGCGTGTCATCAGGGGGCATGAACCCACAATCGAGCATAATGTTCTCTCTTGGGGTTACTACCTACTACTTGGCCAAAGAAATAAACAGCAACGGAGAACATGCAAGAATTACTTAAGAACAAAAATATAAGAGATAAGAACCAAATATATTACTCAATCACAATCTGAACATAATCTCATAACCCATCAGATCCCATCAAACTCAGCATAGCAACAGCAGAAAGATTACAAAAGTGCCTCGGTCATGTAGGACAGCTCACGAGGTCTAAACCATGAAGAACAAAGAGGGGAGGAGAACATCACATAGCTACTGATCACGGACCCATGGTCCAAAGGAAACTACTCACGGCACATCCGGGAAGCATCCATGGTGGAGAGGAGACTCCCGGAGGTCGGCCCTCCCTCCGGCAGGGTGCCGGAAAGAGGTCTGCTGGTGCTCCCGATCTCGGAAGTGCGGCGGCGGTGGAACAGAGGCGAGATCGCGAAAAAGGGTTCTTCTTTCGAGGGTTTCTCGTCACGGAGAACATATAGGCGAAGGGGGGCAGCCAGGGGTCCAGGCGCCCCCCTGGCGCGGCCAGCCCCTGGGGCGCGCCACCAGGGCGTCTGGGCCCCTGGTGGTGGCCCTCTGGCCCCACCTAGGTTCATCTAGAAGGTTCTTCTGCGCTGATTTTTTATCTGATTTTTCCCGAATTTTTGGAGCACTTTTTATATGGGGGAAAACTGAAATAGAAAAACAGCAGAAAACAGGAACTGGCACTGTGGTGCACTGAGTTAATAGGTTAGTCCAAATATGATCAAAAGTGTATGAAAGTGTATCTAGATCATAGCAATATCACACAAAACATGCATGGAGCAAGCAGAAATTATAGATACGTTTTGGACGTATCAAGGGCTAATCTGGAGGCTGATTTGGCCTCCGGAGAGGGGAGATTGTCGCCATCGTCATCACCATCACCACTCCATCCTCCCTCCATGACTTCTCTTCACATGTGTGAGTAATTCCCTACTGTAGGCAAAGGGGATGGTAGGGATTGGATGAGATTGATCATGTAATAGTTCGTCAGATTGTTGGGGGCATGTTGCCTATCATCTACTTTGGTGTTTATCATCTTTGCTACAACTTGTTGCTCTTACTTCTTGTCACTTTGGGCCCGAGTGCCATGTTTTCAGATCTGAACCACTTATGTTTTCATGAGTCTATTTATGTTCGAGATCCTATCTATGAGTTGTATTCACCTATTATGGTCCGGAACCGGCGATCCCAAAGGTGATAGCTTGGGACACCAAAGGGGATGGTCCATAATTTGAGGATTCCATATCCATTGAGTTTATTGCTTTGCTCTGGTGCTCTTTGACAGGAGCACCTTAATGTTCATAAATTCCCTTGGCCCCGTTCATAGCGGGATGGTAGAACAAAAGATGTTGTGCAAGTTCTTATTGCAAGCACGCACAACTAACTATGGGATACATGCCTCATGTTTGATACTTGCCTAGATGATCATTGATTTTTTGTGTGCCTTGCCCCTTGTTAGAATCTATTACGTGTTCATTCTTATTCATGCAGCGCCCGTCCATCCACCTCCCTAGCCTACAGTATTTTAGTTTTGCTGGTTACTACTAGTTTACTTTCGCTATCATCACTATTGCTATCATATCACAGTTGTTATTAATACTTTGTTGCAAGCAAGCATATTTCAGGTGCGGTTGAATTGACAACCCAACTGTCAAAGCTTATAAATACTCTTAGGTTCCCCTCGTGTCGAATCAATAAATTGGGTTAACTTACCCGCGAGAACACTACAATTGATCCCCTACAGTTGAGGGTCATCAAGTACTATTTTCTGGCGCCGTTGCCGGGGACCATAGCAATATTTACAACCCTACTTGAAGTATTTTGCCTGCCACACTTCATCCGCTATGGGTAAGAAAGGAGACCCCAAGGTTCCGATCCTACCATCTACTACAAGAAAAGGTACCGTTCTGAGTACCAGTGCTACGCTTGATTCACCTTCCATTATAAGTAAGTTTGCTTCACCACTACCACCACATGCTACTTCTATTGAGTCTGTTACTATGTCTGATACTTTAGATGATGCTTCCAGTACTCTTGATGATACTAGTTTTCTTGGTCACTATATTGAAACTCAGACTGCTAAGGTTGCAGCAGAACCCAAGACTGAGACCCCTGCTACTTATATTCCTACTTGCAAAACCTTTGGTTACCCAGACTTAGATGAACTCAAGGAGATGATCCTTGATGGTGATTATATTACTCTTGATGATGATCTTTGCAGGGAACTCAGAGAGTGTGCTGACTCTGACCCTGGTGCTATTAAGGAGCTGCTCGAAAATCACTCCATGAAGAACAAGAATATTCCTAATCCTAAATTTTCCACATCTCCTATATGCATCAGTGATCCTGATTATGATTTCTCTGTTGATCTTTCACTTAAATCTATAATCGAGGCTGACCCTTTTTATGGCAGAGAAAATGATGATGCTATAGCACACCTGACCAAACTCGCTGAGTTAGCTGACCTATTTACTACTGATGAGAAGATACGAAACTTCTATGTGGCCAAGCTTTTTTCCTTTTTCTTTGAAGGGGGACGCTAAATTTTGGTATGATGCACTACCCTATGTTTCCATTGAGAGTCCCTGAACCACCTCCACCACCAAAGAAGAGGAGCATGCTTGTTCTAAGCCCCGAAGATATGCAAGAAGCAAAGAAGTCTATTAAGGAGAAAGGCATTAAAGTCGAAGACGTAAAGAATCTACCGCCTATCGAGAAGTTGTGTGAGCCTACTACTCACCCTCCCTTGGTAGAGGTACACTCTCTATTAGAATTTACTGAAAGTGACATCCCTAAAGGTAAGCCTCCCGACTAATGCTTAGATGAGCTTGATAATTTTATTATTAAGCAAGACAATTTTAATAGGAGGATACAAAGTCAGTTACATGATAATTCTCTTGCTATCAAAAGTTTACTTGGTGTTCTTGAAAGAATGGTTAATGATGTTAAATTTCTTGTTAAGCATTTTCATATGGTTCAAACTCATCTTGAAAAAATTTCTAATGTGCAAAAATATTTACTTGCTAACAATTCCAAACAGGACATACAAGCTTATGGCATCAAGACCAGGGGTGGAACACACACCCAGGACCCACTCTATCCTGAGGGGCATCCGAAGAGGATCGAGCAAGATTCTCAAGTGAAAGTAGAAGACGAGATTGTTAGCTCTCCAAAGAAGAAAAAGAAGAAGAAGAAACACAAGGAAGCTGAGAACTCCAATGATCCTATTACAAGTGAAGAACCTGCCGTTGATCCTAACAGCATATCTACCTCTGATGCTGAAACTGATGACGGTGCTGAGCCCGAAGAAAATGATAAGGATAAGGGTGATCCTCTCGAGGTACGAGAAGAAGAAGCACCCGATAAACGCAAGAACTACACAAGAGAAGACTACATAGCAAGAAGACATGGGAAGGAAAGAGAACCATGGGTACAAAAACCCATGCCCTTTCCAGGTAAGTCTCTCAAATCTAAAGAAAAGAGCATTATAATAAATTTTGTGAATGGATGAAACCTCTTTTTCTACAAATTCCTTTGACTGATGCTATCAAGTTACCTCCTTATTCTAAATACATGAAAGATATTTTTACTAATAAAATAAAAGTTCCTAATGAGGCAATATCTACTATGCTTGCTAATTACTCTTTCTGTGGAAAGATTCCCGAGAAGCTTGGTGATCCAGGTATACCCACCATTCCTTGTTCCATAAAAATTAATTATGTTAAGAATGTCGTATGTGATCTCGGAGCAGGGGGTGATTTTTATGCCTTTTTCTCTTTATAAAAGATTATGTTTAGATAAGTTAATCCCTACAGATATCTCTCTTCAGATGGCTGACAAGTCAACAACCGTCCCGATAGGTATTTGTGAGGATGTTCCCGTTGAAGTTGATAATTGCTTAATTCTTACACATTTTGTTGTGCTTGACATGCCCGAGGATCGGAGCATGTCCATTATTCTTGGTAGAACTTTTATATAACACCGTAGGTGCCATTATTGATTGCAATAAAGGAAAGGTCACCTTCAACGTAGACGATAAAGAGCACACGGTGTATTTTCTGAAGAAGATCGACAAAAGGCATGGCCTTAACTCTATAGAGAATATCGAGACCGTGAAGATTGGAGAATGGGATTGTCCTTTACATGTGCACCACAAATACAAAACCATTATGGTGGGGACAATGTCCATTAAAGTAAAGGTGCAATGATCACTTCATAAGAGGTGCGACTTTTTGTTCTATATATCGCCGGTTTGTTGGTAAGACTTGATCAACCTTGCTAGCTAGCATGTTTTATATGTGCAAAAAGTGGAGCTTATTATGTTTTCATTTGCTTTAGCTTTCATTCTCTTTGTTGTACCAAGTTTATATGTTTCTGAAGCTTCACAATTCTAATCACTGCTTCAAGTTTTCAGAAAGTTTCGCAGCTTTTTGAACTCCGGAAAATTTTCAACACTGAAGTTTTTAGAAAAAATCCAAAAAAAATAGATTAAAAATTTCCATGCCGGGAGTGACCCACAGGCACCTAGGGCTGACCAGGGGGGCCACCAGTGGCCCAGGCAGGCAGCTGGAGCGGCCAGCCCCCTGGCCGCGCCCACAGGGCGCCTGGGGCCCACAGGCCCCACCTGCAGGTATTTCTTCTTCCTCCTCCTTCCTCTCTCTCCAAAAACACAAGTTCTTCTCCAGTTCTTGCGTTCTTGCTGTTCTTGGAGGCGTTTTTCGATCTCTCTCTACAGCCCACCATTTGAGCTGAGATTTTGAGCAAATACTCCCTGGTATGCAACTCCTCCACCCCTCCAAATAGATTTTGGATTGGTGGCTTCATTTGTGAGTATTTAGTAGTTCTTGGTGTTGTTTAGATGAGCTTTCATGCATGTGTAGAAATTTATTTTCCAAGTTTTGATGCAAGTTTATGCCTTAGGTAAGTGAGTAGAGTAGTTTGCCTCAACTCACTTTCTTTAAATCCTTGTTTTTGTGAATTGTCAAAAATTTCAGAAATGAGTTTGCTAGGAAAAGCAAAGGGGTGGCTTGGGAAGAAGAAGCCCGAGCATTCGGATCGAGTTACTAGAGCTGCAGCTTCACCCTCAACTGCTAGGGTAAGCTACAATGACTATCATGTGCCCTTGGAGTTGTTGGAAGACACAAGTCTAGCATGCGCAATGATGTATCCGTGCGATGATTTTCTTACAGCTGCAGGAATTAAGGAGGGATTCTATGGGCTTTGTGCCAATGCAGGTTTGAAACGGCTAGCACTATGTCGTGTGGTACAATACAAGAAGCTCACCTCCTGCTTTATTAACAGTTTTTTTTATAACCATTCTGCTGGAACCGTCGAATTCAAACTTTATAATGATCTTATAACCATGTATTTCGCGCAGTTTTGTGATATAATAGGTGTGCCGAACGCTGGCCAGACAAAAAAGATGAACACTCAGCCCTCTGAGTTGACGACCCTTTTCAACTCCCTTTGTCGCCACGAGGAGAGCGACATTCGGCGTACAAAGATTTCTAGCATTTTATTCCCACACATCAGTAACAAGGGCGATTTATATGGTGGTGTTTACGCCACGCTTATCCTTGAGTCTCTTAATCGCACCCCACATCGTGATGATGTTCCCTTTTCGTACACAAGTCTCGATCTTGCTGCTATGAAGAGGCATAAGTTTGTTACCATGACTTCCCAGTTTGGTAACCTTGTTTATATTTCAAGGTTTGAGAGGACCATACTCGTGAGATCCGTCTACCTGCACCACTTTTGTTTGATAACACTCGCAGGAACGGATGGTCCTTCAATGATATCCAGTTTGATGATTTCATGGCTCAGTACCAGCTGCATAACCCCATGGAGGGGGTTGTGCCCGGCGAGGAGGAGCATGGGGAGTTCCCACCCTTCAAGTGGAGACCTTCACCCAGCAGGGTGAGGGGTCTTCTTCCGCTTGGAGCGCAGGCCCTTCCTCATGGGAGGACCCGATGACTTCGGTGTACGCACCGGAGGGCTCGTTCGAATCTTGGACTCACCCGTACTACCCCGGAGCAGGAGGCTCCTGGGGGCAGTAGCTGCTACCAACTTAAGCCAAAAGCCTAAGCTTGGGGGAGTACGTGCCCTTCTCCCTTTTCCCTTTTATTATCCGTTTTTATTTTGTTTGCTTTGATCTTTTCGAAGTTTTTGCCCGTTCTTCTTTGTTCTTTTATTTTGCAAAAACAACAAAAAGATTTTTATTTTATTTTTCTTTTGTAAAACCTTTAAAAACCCCAAAAAGATTTCCTTTCTTTAATTTGCTTTGTTTTCAGAGTTCAGCTCGAGTCCGTGATGGCATTTGATTATATTTCCCACGTTCGATCGTGCAAGTGATAAGGCAGTAACAACGAAGATCGACGGAAGGGAAGCAACAAGGAAAACCGATATGAACTCTTCTTGTTTCTACTTTTGTACATATGCCTGTACTTATGATCTAGAGACCATCTTGTAGCGACATAGTGCTATGTTTACAATGCTTCCCCAGTGTTCATGTTTTCTTTGTGGCTGATCTGAAATAGCTAGGGTGCATAATATGTTGTTGGAATGATTTACATGCATTGCATTGCTCACGGTTTGGCATATTGAAGTGGTATTTTTCTTCGGAGAATTCTTGGATTGACTTGGCACATGTTCACACGTGTTTATGACTTTAATGTCTATCATGCCTTGATGACCTTTTTATTTCAGAATAGTTATATCACTTTCATGCCCGATTCAATGTTGCTTTGTCGCTCTACATGATTATGACAATTATTGCTCTCTAGTTGGTCGATTCCTAGTCTTTTGCTAGCCTTCAGCACTAAGCGGAATTCTACTTGTGCATCCAAAATCCTTTTCAAACCAGTTATTCCACTTGAGTCCACCATACCTACCTATATGTGGTATTTATCGGCCACTCCTAACTTAGACTTTCTTGTGCCATCTCGCAATTTATTCAAAAACTTCCCTTTTGTAACCGTACAAGCTCATGGTGCGGTGAGGGAAAATCAGTATCTACCATGCCAAAAATATTTTGACGGAAGTTTTAACTAGTCATATAAAAAACTATAGAGAGTTACACCTCCCCCATACTTTATGATGGAATGAAATGGACCAAATGCTGCTAATGATAGATGGAACGATATCCTCCTTCCATACTTGAGGAAAAATAAAAGGTTCCATAGACCATCAAAGGATTTATGGATAAGGGAACAAGTGTAAGCAAAAAGCATTAATATGGTTGGCATGGGAGATATTGAGAGACCTTTACCGTTCACCGTTGACTGGAAAGTTGCACTCCTTAAAAGAATTTTATCTCTGTTTTCAAAACTAAGAGCTCTGGCACATGTTTAGTCTTTGCTTACAATCACGGGTTTTCAATCTTTCCATCAAAAAAGCCATGGTTCAAGAGTCTCACCTTCTTTCTTCAAAGCACCAACTATTGAGAGCATAATTGTCATTCTTAGTGTAACATGCATTGTCCCAAAGTATTACATTGTCTTCTGCATGCTTGTGATATTGCTAGTCTGAATTTTTTAGTTCTAGTCCTTTAAAACTCCGGAGGAGTTTCTGCATTTATGTTTTGCTTCACTCATGGAGGCTAGCGAGATACCACTCTGATACGTTCAGGCTATGTGCATTGTGATCTTGTCTTGATTTTTGACAGCACATTATTTACTTTAGGTTTTTTGTAATTGGTCACTTGAAAGAAGGACTGCTTCGTGCATTGTCCTCATAGCATTATTTTGATACTTAATAAACTCTTTTCATAGTACCGGCTTATTTACATCTTATCAAGCAAAAGAGTTTGTCAAAGTTTTCTTTGTCGCGTCCAGTTCATTGAACTGAATTGCTTGAGGACAAGCAATAGGCTAAGCTTGGGGGAGTTGATACGTCTCAAACATATCTACTTTTCCAAACACTTTTGCTATTGTTTTTCCCTCATTCTTGCATGATTTGAACTAAACTAACACGGACTGACGATGTTTTCAGCAGAGCTGTTTGTATGGTTTTATTGTGTGCAGGAAAATGGATTTTTGGACATCTCAGAAAATTCCCAGAAAAATACCAAAAAAATCCACGCAACCGAAGAAGCCCTGAGCCAGAAGGGGGCCAGAGGGCAGCCAGGGGGCCCCAGGCGCCCTGCTGGCGCGGGCAGGGGTGGGGCCGCGCCAGCTGGCCGCCTGGGCGACTTCCCCCTCCCCTGGTGCCCTACTTCGACTCTTATTTATTCCCGTGACGGGGAAACTCCGAAACAGAAGTCGCTTTTCCAGAACCCGTCGCGGAGCTGCCGCCAACCTCTATTCTTCTTCGGGAGGGCTAATCTGGAGGCTGATTTGGCCTCCGGAGAGGGGAGATCGTCGCCATCGTCATCACCATCACCACTTCATCCTCCCTCCATGAATTCTCTTCACATGTGTGAGTAATTCCATTCTGTAGGCAAAGGGGATGGTAGGGATTGGATGAGATTGATCATGTAATAGTTCGTCAGATTGTAGGGGGCATGTTGCCTATCATCTACGTTGGTGTTTATCATCTTTGCTACAACTTGTTTCTCTTAATGCTTGTCACTTTGAGCCCAAGTGCCATGTTTTCAGATCTGAACCACTTATGTTTTCATGAGTATATTTATGTTCGAGATCCTATCTATGAGCTGTATGCACCTATTATGGTCTGGAACCGGCGATCCCAAAGGTGACAGCTTGGGACACCAAAGGGGATGGTCCATAATTTGAAAATTCCATGTATCCATTGAGTTTATTGCTTTGTTCCGGTGCTCTTTGACAGGAGCACCTTAATCTCCATAAGTTCCTTTTGGACCCGTTCATAGCGGGATGGTAGGACAAAAGATGTTGTGCAGGTTCTTATTGCAAGCACTCACACCTGTGGGATACATGCCTAATGTTTGATACTTGCCTAGATGATCATTATTTTTCTGTGTGCCTTGGCCTGTGTTAGAATCTATTACATGTTCATTCTTATTCATGCAGCGCCTAACCATCCATCTCCCTAGCCTACAGTATTTTAGTTCTGCTGGTTACTACTAGTTTACTTTCGCTATCATCACTATTGCTATCATATCTTAGTTGCTATTAATACTTTGTTGCAAGCAAGCATATTTCAGGTGCGGTTGAATTGACAACTCAACTGTCAAAGCTTATAAATACTCTTTGGTTCCCCTTGTGTCGAATCAATAAATTGGGTTAACTTACCCGCGAGAACACTACAATCGATCCCCTACAGTTGAGGGTCATCAGATACGTCCCAAATGTAACTATAATTTCTGCTTCTTCCATGCTTATATTGGTGATATTGCTATGTGTTTTCCTACACTTTCATACCTTTTACAACATATTTGGACTAACCTACTACCTCAGTGCCCCAGTGCCAGTTTCTCTCTGCTATTGTTCGTGCATTGCAGGAAAATGTCAAATATAAAAGTGCTCGGAAAATTCTAGAAAAATATGATAAAACTTCAGCGTGACAGAAGACTCCAGAAGCCCGAAGGAAGGCCGAAGGGGGCCCACCCCCTGGCCAGGCGCCTACCTGGCGCGGCCAAGGGGAGGCCGCATCACCTGGCCGCCTAGTAAGGTGGGGCCTCCCCTCGAGCCCCCATTTGGCCTATTTATTCATCCTGCTCCGAAAACCCTGAGAGGAGTCTCGTTACGCGATTTCGTCCACTATTCCACCGCAGTCGCGATTCCGATCTCGGGATCGCCAATAGAAGTTGTCCCGACACCCTGTCGGAGGGAGGATTGACTTCCAGAGGCCTCTCCATCACCATGATCGCCTCCGGTATGTGCCGTGAGTATCCCCCTTGGACCATGGGTCCATGACAAGTAGCCATGTGATGTCTTCTCTCCAATCTTGTGCTTCAATGTTTAGCCCTTGTGAGCTTCCTATCATGATCAAGGCACCTATGTATTAGTTCCTGTATTGCTATGCTGTGTTTGATGGGATCCGATGGATTATGAGATTATGTTCAGTTTGTGATGAGTAATATATTTGGTTTACCTTTATATTTTATTTCTTGAGTGTTCTTGCATGTTCCCCGTTACGTTTGTTGCTTTGGCCAAGTAGTAGATTGTAACTCGAAGAGGGAGTGTTATGCATAATTGTGGGTTTATGCCCCCTCGATGTCTAGCTTGAGTGACAGAAACATGAGACTAGGAGATGTGATGTTGCCACCAGGGAGAAAATAGTGGTGATTATAAATGCGGTTGCAAGGATTTCTTACATTACGCATAGAGTGTTAAGGCAGTCGTCTGTTGCTTTGAGCCTACGGTTTGGCTGGGTTTCGCAACTTAATACCAGCGAGATGTTCTAGATAGATATATCAAGGTGGATGCTTAGTGAGTAGATGTTGATGGATAAACGGTCTACTTGTTTTGGTGTAATGCCCGCATGATTGAGCCTCTAACTTTCTTGTAGCATAATTACCATTGCGGTGCGTTTATAATTCTATCAATTGCCCAGCTGTAATTTGTTCTCCCAGCATAGTTGTTTTCGTATTTTGGGAGAGAGACATCACTAGTGAAAATCATGGTACCTCGGTACATATTTCCATCATAGTTTACACCGCTCCAATTTATTGCTTTTATTTCCTTTCCGTTGCAATCACCACTACTATTTCCACCCTTGTGTTTTGACCCTTTGTAAACAACAAGATCGGAGAGATTGACAACCTCTCTGACTCGTTGGGATCAAAGTTATTTGTTTTTGTGTGCACGTACGCGACAGCCGTCAACTTACGCGTCATAGTTCTGACGCCGTTGTCACCTTCTTGTTGCACTTGGAGTCCTACTGGAGACAAAACTTGGTATCTTCACCAAGTGAAATTTTCTACTATCTACATCTCAACCTTCCACTTGGGGTAGCCAACGAGGAGCACTATCCAGTGCCATCAAGCGAATTTCTGGCACCGTTGCCGGGTACTCTAGTCTACAAGATAGGGAAGTTGCACACTATCTTTTACCTTTGCTTTTTAGTCTTGTTAGTTTACTTTCCAGTTTTTGCTTTAGAGTCTCTTACCAAAAACACCAAAAAATAGTTACTCTGTTCTTGCTTGTTGCTGTTACTATGGGTTCCTCTAAAAATACCAAGTTGTGTGACTTCACTAGTCACAACAACAAAGACTTTATTTCACTCCTATTGCTGAACCCTCCAGTGAGGCGACTCCTATCAGATTAAACCTGCTTTATTGAATCTTGTTATGAAAGACAATTCTCCGGTGCTGGATATCATGCTGCTTTGCATTTGAATAATTTTGTTGAGCTTTGGGATATACAAAAGTATAAGGAAGTAGATGGTGATATTGTTACACTTAAGATTTTTCCTTTTTCTTTGAGAGGAAGAGCTAAGGAGTGGATCCAATCCTTGCCTTGGCATTGTAACGACCCGGTCCCGAAGGGAACCAAGTCTATTGTTCTTCTGTGCTATCCCTGGATCAGTATGCTAGCACACACAGTACTCGATGAAATACCATAAATCACATGTCAAAAAGTAACATAAGTACATGGTATTTATTACCTTATAGCCTTTGGGCTAGAATACACCGCGGAAACAAACAATACATAAGTGGAGTCCCATCAAAACCAACGGCAAAGTTGAGTGTAGATATCGTAACCCTACATCGCATCACTTACTCGTCATATACAATCCTGCAACAGCGAAGTTTACAGCCCAAAATGGGTCAGTACTTTGAATGTAAGGCAAGTTACTCCCAAAAGAATATATATAACAGACCTATCTTCTACATGAAATTTGGCTGGTGAAAAAGCTCTAAGTTTCAATTTGCATAAAGCTGTTTTTGTCCTACTCAAAGAGTATCATATCAGTACTACAAAGCTCATAATATGATTGAATTGGTTTCTCCAAGTCAATCTATTCCCAAAGTTGATTAAACCCAATTGATTAATTAAAGATGATGAGATCTGTCAACATTCCCACCTCCAGATGCCCAAAGTTGTCTGTAACCGTGGACACGGCTAATCATGATCAGTTTGTACACTCTGCAGAGGTTTGTGCACTTTTCGCCACAAGACTCGACCACCTCCTTTTTAGTTCATCACACTACATTTTGTATGGGAACCGGAAGGTCGAGACATGATCTTTTAGAAGATTTTCCCTCACTCCGGCGGTGCCCATCCCACCTACTCATAACTACGTTTGTAGCACCACCCAGCAAGAGTCACTACAACTAATCAACCAAGCCAGAGCCCATAATAGCTTGTGGCTGCACACGTAACCTTCTAGTTATGAAAAATATGATTGATCCCTTTTATGCATGGGTGGCATTTCGCAGTGATTACTGGCCATCTCCACGTCACTCAAGCAAATCCACTGGTCTCTCCAGGGTGCCCCAAACCATTCCACCCAGGTGGTTCATTAAGTTTAACTTGGTCCTATTTACTACTTAGTCACTCATACCTCATAATGTATCACTTCCCAATCCACGTCTACTTAGAAAGGCAGTATAATTCTACACGGTGGCGATAATGATATAAGTTTCGGACCTACCTCAATGAACTACTGGGTGTAAAACTATAGTATGGTACATAATCCTATTCATGCATAATATTTAAGTTGGACTACAATGCATATGAAAAATATAGATATAACTGAAGTATGACCAAAATAATAACTTGCCTGGATCCTGACGATGAAATATTCTACTCGTAGTGATCTCTCCATCTCTTTACAATTTATCTAACGGTAAAAGAGAAACACTTCAACACACAACACAATCCAAAGTGAAGATCCAAATAAAGATACAATTACAACATAAATATTTAGTAATTACTATTAATAAACTAATTACTATGGCATGGCTAGGTCGAGATAGGGTCGAGTTGGCTTGGATGGAAATATGATACAAATCATATTCGGGGAATTGGATCAAGTTGATACAAGGAAACGTTGATTATAAAATCAATTGAATTGAGGGTATGCCAAACTTCAGTTTGTTTGACCATATAAAAATGATCCAATAGGAATCTTGAAAAGATTCAATTATTTCTATGGTCAAATTTATAAAGGAAAAAGAGGTAAATAAATGGAAATTGAAACAAAGGCATGAGGTCAAAATAAGGTGTTAATATAATGGAAAGAATGTGACAAATTTCAACATAGAAAGTTATGGATCTAAGGATCAAAATTTGGTGAAGAAAATATTTTGAAATAAATTATGGAATAAGATGAAAACTAAATATATTCAAATTCACATAATAAATTTGAGCTCAATTTTGAATTACCAAAAGTGGAATATTACTATACCATAATAAACTACATTTTCTAGGGAATCCAGGGTTATAAAATTTGTCGAAAACCGACTTACAGGCTAGAAGATATGATTTTCTGAAGTTTGACAACTTTTGCTAAAATGAATTACGAGATTAATAAAAGGATGCCACGTGGCGAGTTCTGATAGGTCTGTACCTATTTAATTTAAACAGAAAAAAAGATGAACGAAGAAGCGAGAGCTCATCGGAGAGCTCGCCGGAATTTTTAGAAGAAAATCTCCAGCGTCAATGAATGGCCGAACGGAGTAGAGAAGACTACTACGAACTTCCCGGACATGGTTTTGAGGACTATGGCATCATCTGCGAGTGGTGATAACTCGCCGGATCTTGTGAAGTTCGCCGGAGTTCACGGCTTTAGATTAATTGTGATCCGGCTGTGAATTGGTTCAAACAAAAGTATCAAATAGTTGCGCTAAAGGATATAAAAAAGACAAAAGAAATATGGCTTTGGATCAACTGTACGCAACGACATCTTCGACGAACGGCGTCGGCTGCTCCAAACTCCAACGAGAAATTTCTTAGTGCACGGGAAGATTTAGGGAAGGGTTTTGTGTGAGGCGGATGAGGACTGCGGGGCGCACCTCTGGTCCTATTTATAGGTACAGAGGAGGTCCATAGAAGGAGATCCGGTGCGAGGTTATGGAAAGTTTTCAATGGCGTTCATGGAGAAAAATCCGGACATTTAAAGCATTAAAAGGAGGTTTTAATTGCCTGAATGGATTCCTCATTATATTCTCCAAAAATTTTGTATAGAAATCGAAATGAATCGGTCAAAAGATGAACTAGTAGGAAGAGAGGAAGAGGTGGTTGTATCATGGCCATGGAGTACAGTACTCGTGCTTGAGTTCAGGTACAGATCGAGAGGAGGAAGAAGATCGGTGGAGATGGGCCTTAGTGGGAATTAGGCCCAAGGGGGAAAAGGAAAGAGAAGGAAAAAATAAAAAGACATGGGCTCAGCCCAATAGATTTAGGATTTCGATTTCTATTATCTGAATTAAATACTCTCAAACAAACATTATATAGACTAAATAAAATATAGAGAGTATAGGAATATATTTCTCTCCAAATAAATTTGATAAATATATTTTTATCAACAAAATTCATTCAAGGCATTAATAAATTCCCTAAATTCGTTTTAGAGTTTTGTAAATACCCAAAATGATTACAAAAATAAAATAAAATAATCAAGTGTTCAAGTGAGCATTTTAAAAATTTCCAATACTATTTTCGAAGAAGTCATATTATCTCCTCTCATTTTATTAAATAAATTATTGGAAATATTTAAATATCTCTTGAATGTCAATATCCAATAAACTCCAATTTAATACAAGAATTCAAGAATCAGTATGGGACCACAATAAATTTGAGAAAGTCATTTAATTCTCACTCTAAAATATTTAATTGTGATTCTTACCAAATTCCAAAAAAATTAAAGAAGGAAAATCATTCTTTGAATTTTGAATAAACCTAAGAATCAATATTTTTCTTATTGGATAAATGATTATCCAATTTTATTAAATGGTTTGTAAAGGTTTAAACAAAAACACGAAAAAAATCATTTACCCTAAATTTCAAACAAGTCAATCAATATTATATTATTTATTAACATTCCAAAATTTGGAAAATTTTGGGATGTTACAAACTACCACCACTAAAAGAAATCTCGTCCTCGAGATTTGCAAAGGCTAGAAAGAAATGGGTTAGAGTCGAGGATTCTTGGGTTACTTCCCCATGGTCTTGTCATAACATCATGAGGCTTGCAGTTTATCCTTCACTTCTCGTAACAGTGATGTCTTCCACAACTCCATATGCTTTTTGTTACACAATCGTATCCTGGTTTTGAGGCCTTAGACACCAGTTCTGAATCTTGACCAAGGCATGGTTTGGATCATTTACGACACCAGGGTGTCAGGAACTACCACCCTTAAAAGAATGCTTATGGGGTATCCAAAATTCTTCGTTCCATGATATTCTTCATCAAGCTTCTATAGATAAGAATATGCATCTCCCCAAGGAACAAGTCTTGTTAAAACTACCTATCAAGATGCGCATGCTGGTCAAAATAACTTTCAAATGCAGCTTCTTGAAAATCTTCATATTTCTTACTCGCCGTATGACCTACGTTAGGCACGATACCTATCTACAAGGGTAAAGCGTCTTACCATTCGATGGTTTTAGGCTTGTCGCATCGACACTCTACTACGGGTTTTTTGTCTCTCCGATTTACCAATCCAACATAGAAAAGTATATAATAAGAGTCTTCGGTATGGGGGCCAATCCATCCCGTACTCAAATCATTACTTCATATGCAGATAGATGAATCTTGTATTATAACACTCAGTCTTTCTCACTCTTCTTAAAGAGGTCTTCTCCTGCAATACTAATAAAACGTTTTTGGGTGGCGATGATCCTACATGGTTTGTGCTCAAAACTTGCCTCCATAGAATAGGGGAACTTCCGACTTCAACAATCATGTTCTTTTTGCAAATGGGAGACTCTTGCCCCTTTTATAGTTTGAATCCATTCTTCTACCTTGAATGGGTCGCTGATCTCATCAAAAAAATTATATCATCTATGGGGTTTAAGGTTGGTCAGAGATGAGATAGATCTTTGGAGAGAAGGGAAGATGGATATCCACCTAACAATCATCAAACAACTAACACTTATAATAGCCTCGTTGACTAAGTTTTCGTCATAAAGTCTTCATTCCCATCGGTTCTTGAAAGTCTTCGATACAAGGAGTTTCATCGGTGTGATGGTCTTCTTATGCATCATCCATTGCTCGCACCTCTCAATGTTGAATAAATCCTATGAATACGTATCCTAAAAACACATATTTTTAATCTAACAATTTAAATGACACTAATAATATAATCAATAGCGAAAACTCTGAGAAACTTCAAATATCACTCACAAATTCATTCAAGCAAATCCTATGGTACCTTCATCCACATGAGCTCGCATGGTCGGGCACTCTACTCGCACTCTTTCGTTAATTTCACAACTCTCATGGTGGGCTTGGATACTATTGGTATTGTGTAAGATATTCCTTAATTTCTTCAAAAGCATCTTAGTATTGGATATATCCAGTTCTTCTATTGGTCTTGAGTATCTTGGGATCCTCGGAGTCTTCAAATTCTTTGAGTTTTCCATACTTCCATACTTCTAATTCACGTTGAAAACATCTATTCTCCGAAATGGTCTTGAGTTGTCCAATATCTTGTCCTTCCCAAAGAGACATAACACAATCCTTCCTAGTGGTCAAAGTGGCATGGGTATAATTTAACTTGTTTGGGATAAGAGGGAGTGTTTGGTAAACTTAGAAAAGATGAGTAGTAATGGATTTTTTTCAAAATAATATTTTTAAAGAGCATACTTCCTAATGGCTTTCCAGATTCTAGGGTCACGACCTACAGTCAACATGTGCTCTGATACCATCTTGTAACAACCCGGTCCCGAAGGGAACCAAGTCTACTATGCTTCTGTGCTATCCCTGGATCAGTATGCTAGCACACACAGTACTCGATGAAATACCATCAATCACATGTCAAAAAGTAACGTAAGTACATGGTATTTATTACCTTATAGCCTTTGGGCTAGAATACACCGCGGAAACAAACAATACATAAGTGGAGTCCCATCAACACCAACGGCAAAGTTGAGTGTAGATATCGTAACCCTACATCGCGTCACTTACTCGTCATATACAATCCTGCAACACCGAAGATTACAGCCCAAAATGGGTCAGTACTTTGAATGTACGGCAAGTTCCTCCCAAAATAATATATATAACAGACCTATCTTCGACATGCAATTTGGCTGGTGGAAAAGCTCTAAGTTTCAATTTGCATAAAGCTGATTTTATCCTACTCAAAGAGTATCATATCAGTACTACAAAGCTCACAATATGATTGAATTGGTTTCTCCAAGTCAATTTATTCCCAAAGTTGATCAAACCCAATTGATTAATTAAAGATGATGAGATCCGTCGACATTCTCACTTCTAGATGCTCAAAGTTGTCTGTAACCGTGGACAAGGCTAATCATGATCAGTTTGTCCACTCTGCAGAGGTTTGTGCACTTTTCCCCACAAGACTCGGCCACCTCCTTTTTAGTTCATCACACTGCATTTTCTACGGGAACCGGAAGGTCGAGACATGGTCTTTTAGAAGAGTTTCCCTCACTCTGGCGGTGCCCATCCCACCTACTCATAACTACGTTCGTAGCACCACCTAGCAAGAGTCACTACAACTAATCAACCAAGCTAGAGCCCATAATAGGTTGTGGATGCACACGTAAGCTTCTAGTTATGAAAAATATGATTGATCCCTTTAAGCATGGGTTGCATTTCGTAGTAATTACTGGCCATCTCCAGGTCACTCAGACAAATCCACTGGTCTCTCCAGGGTGCCCCAAACCATTCCATATAGGTGGTTCATTAAGTTTAACTTGGTCATGTTTACTAGTTAGTCACTCATACCTGATAATGGATCACTTCCCAATCCACGTCTACTTAGCAAAGCAGTATAATTCTACACGGTGGCGACAACGATATAAGTTTCGGACCTACCTCAATGAACTACTGGGTGTGAAAGTATAGTACAACCTATAATCCTATTAATGCATAATATTTAAGTTGGACTACAATGCATATGAAAAATATACATATAGCTGAAGTATAACCAAAAGAGTAACTTGCCTGGATCCTGACGATGAAATATTCTACTCGTAGTCATCTCTCCATCTCATTACAATATATCTAGCGGTAAAAGAGAAACACTTCAACACACAACACAATCCAAAGTGAAGATCCAAATAAAGAAACAATTACAACATAAATATTTAGTTATTACTATTAATAAACTAATTACTATGGCATGGCTAGGTCGAGATAAGATCGAGTTGGCTTGGATGGAAATATGATACAAATCATATTCGGGGAATTGGATCAAGTTGATACAAGGAAACATTGATTATAAAATCAATTGAATTGAGGGTATACCAAACTTCAGTTTGTTTGACCATATAAAAATGATCCGATAGGAATCTTGAAAAGATTGGATTATTTCTATGGTCAAATTTATAAAGGAAAAAGATGTAACTAAATGAAAATTGAAACAAAGGCTTGAGGTCAAATAAGGTGTTAATATAATGAAAAGAATGTGACAAATGTCAACATAGAAAGTTATGTATCTAAGGATCAAAATTTGGTGAAGAAAAGATTTTGAAATAAATTATGGAATAAGATGAAAACTAAATATACTCAAATTCACATAAAAAATTGAGTTAAATTTCGAATTACCAAAAGTGGAATATTACTGTACCATAATAAACTATATTTTTTAAGGAATCCGGGGATATAAAATTTGTCGAAAACCGACTTACGGGCTAGAAGATATGATTTTCTGAAGTTTGACAATTTTTTGCTAAAATGAATTACGGGATTAATAAAAGGATGCCACGTGGAGAGTTCTGATAGGTGTGTACCTATTCAATTTAAACAGAAAAAAAAAGATGAACGGAGAAGCGAGAGCTCACCGGAGAGTTCGCCGAAATTTTTAGAAGAAAATCTCCAGCGTCAATGAATGGCCGAACGGAGTAGAACGGACTACTACGAACTTCCTGGACATGATTTTGAGGACTATGGCATCGTCTGCGAGCGGCGATAACTCGCCGGATCTTGTGAAGTTCGCCGGAGTTCACGACTTTAGATTAATCGTGATCCGGCTGCGAATTGGTTCAAACAAAAGTGTCAAATAGGTGCACCAAAGAAAAAAGGCTTGGGATCAACTGTATGCGACGACATCTTCGACGAACGGCGTCGGCTGCTCCAAACTCCAACCAGAAATTTCTCAGTGCACGGGAAGATTTAGGGATGGGTTTTGTGTGAGGCAGATGAGGACTGCGGGCCGCACCTCTGGTCCTATTTATAGGTACAAAGGAAGTTTGTAGAAGAAGATCCGGTGCGAGGTTATGGAAAGTTTTCAATGGCGTTCGTGGAGAAAAATCCGGACATGTAAAGCATTAAAAGGAGGTTTTAGTTGACTGAATGGATTCCTCATTATATTCTCCAAAAATTTCATGTAGAAATCGAAATGAATCGGTCAAAGGATGAACTAGTAGGAAGGGATGAAGAGGTGGTTGTATCATGGCCATGGAGTATTGTACTCGTGGTCGAGTTCAGGTACAGATAGAGAGGAGGAAGAAGATCGGTAGAGATGGGCCTTAGTGGGAATTAGGCCCAAGGGGGAAAAGGAAAGAGAAGGAAAAAATAATGAGAGATGGGCTCAACCAAATAGATTTAGGATTTCTATTTTTATTATCTGAACTAAATACTCTCAAAAAACATTATATAGACTAAATAATATATAGAGAGTATAGGAATATATTTCTCTCCAAATAAATTTTATAAATATATTTTTATCAACAAAATTCATTCAAGGCATTAATAAATTCCTTAAATTAGTTTTAGGGTTTTATAAATACCCAAAATTATTACAAAAATAAAATAAAATAAAATAATCAAGTGTTTAAATGAGCATTTTAAACATTTCCAATACTATTTTCGAAGAAGTCATATTATCTCCTCTCATTTTATTACAGAAATTATTGGAAATATTTAAATATCTCTTGAATGTCAATATCCAATAAACTCCAATTTAATACAAGAATTCAAGAATGAGTACGGAACCACAATAAATTTAAGAAAGTCGTTTAATTCTCACTCTAAAATATTTAATTGTGGTTTTTACCAAATTCCAAAAAAATAAAGAAGGAAAATCATTCTTTGAATTTTGAATAAACCTCAAAACCGATATTTTTCTTATTGGATAAATGATTATCCAATTTTATTAAATGGTTTGTAAAGGTTTAAACAAAAACACGAAAAAAATCATTTACCCTAAATTTCAAACAAGTCAATCAATATTATATTATTTATTTACATTGTAAAATTTGGAAAATTTTGGGATGTTACAGGCATAGCATAGCTTCTTGGAATAAGTGCAAGGATGCTTTTATTGGGAAGTACTACCCACTTGCTAAGATTATCCAGTTGAGAAGTAACATTATGAATGTTAGGCAACTAGATAATGAACACGTTGCCCAAGCTTGGGAACGTATGAAATCTCTTATTAATAATTGTCCTACACATGGTTTGACTACTTGGATGGTTATACAGACTTTCTATGCATGATTGAACTTTACCTCGCGGAATCTGTTAAACTCGGCTGCGGGAGGAACCTTTATGTCAACCACACTTGGTGTTGCCAGGAAGCTATTAGATGATATGATGACAAACTACTCGCAATGCCACATCGAACGATCTCGAACAGGTAGGAAGGTATACTCTGTTGAGGAGATCTCCTCTTTAAATGAAAAGGTTGACTTGATCGTGTCTTTACTTACTAAGCAAGCTCCTATTGATCCTCATGATGTTCCTTTGAATTCTTTGGTTGCTCAATAGAGAGAGAGAAAATAGATGTTAATTTTATTTCTAGGAACAACTTCAACAATAATGCTTATAGGGGTACCTTTGGTAGCAACAATCCTAGACCGTTTCCCTCCAATAACTCTTATGGGAACAACAACACTTATCGTAGCACCAAAAATTCCACTTCTGAATTAGAGAGCATGCTTAAGGACTTTCTTACTTCTCAAAAAGCCTTCAACAAGAGTGTAGATGATAAATTAGACAAATTATATAGTCTCTCTTTGAAGGTATACAACATTGCTCATGATGTTGAGATGCTCAAAATTAGGACTTCTCCCCTTGAGGAGAATAAACCCACACCTATGATTGCTATCCAAGTGAAAATAAATGAGAACATTAGGATGCTAGCCAAACTTAAGGATAGATGGGCTAGAGAGAAAGAAGACGAAGATAGAGTTAAGAACCTTTCTACACACACCACACTTGCTACTTTACATGTTGTTGAGGATCTCAAAACTTTTAGCACCCATCACATCCCTAGTCCAACTAATGGACCCATTAATGGTGATGCTAATACCTCAACTTTAGGACAAGAAGGTCCTTTGAACTTAGAGACTACCAAAGAGAGAATGAGCTTAGATGACATCACTACCACTTGAATTAATGGTACTGAACATGATTTTGATAAATTAGTCTTTCCTAAGTCATAAAGTTATTGCAAAGAATGGCCAAAGACCCCCACACTAGTTTACTTGACATTGCCTTCACCGAGCATATCACTAATGCTCTTATCAAAGCTAGGGAGGAGAATCTTAAACTAGAGGTTTCTATTCCTAGAAAACTAGAAGATGGTTGGGATCCTATGGTCAATATTAAATTGAATAACTTCTCTTGCTTTGATTTATGTGACATTGGAGCTAGTGCCTCCATTTACCCAAAATAATGTATGATATGCTTGAATTGAAACTTTTTGATCCTTATTCTTTTGGTGTTCGTCTTGTTGATTCTTCCGTAAAGAAACCTTTAGGAAGGATTGATGATGTGCTTATTGTTGTCAATGATAATTATGTTCCCGTTGATTTTTTTGTCATGTACATTGAGTGTGATCCCTCATGTCCAATTACTTTGGGACGACCTTTTCTTCGCACCGTTGGTGCTATCATTGACATGAAAGAAGGGACTATAAGATTCCAATTTCCCCTCAAGAATGACATGGAACATTTCCCTAGAAAAAAGATTAAGTTACCTTTTGAGTCTGTTATACGGGCAAGCTATGATTTTAATATTGACAAAACTTGATCGTGTTGCTTCATGCCTAGCTCAAAGGCATAAAAGAAACCACTTATTGGGAGGCAACCCAAAATGTTTTTACTTTCAGTTTTAGTGGTATTGATGCTTGTTACTACTGTAGCAACATCATTGTATATTTACTTTCAAGCTTTGTGCCAAGTTATAGCCTCCGGTGGCAAGTTAATCAAAAGTTGTGACATGTTGTCCAGAAAACAGATTTTGTTTGCTTCATTGAAAAAATCTTAAAAAATCACCCGTTCATATTTTTTATCTGATTTTTTTAAAGCATGCTATATACAATTGACTATCTACCACCTGTTCCGAGTTTTTTGATTTGACTTGTAGATGTACCCCTAAAAATTATTTACTACCTGCTGGTCTGTTGTTTCCAGATTCTGCCATGTTTTAAGCTATCCCAGTTTTGCAAATCTTGCGCTTGCTTTTTCTTTGCAAAATCTTTTTGGCAATCTTGAGAAATAGTTACCCTTGTTGAAAATCTTTATTTCCAGCAGAGGAAAATTATTTTATGGGTAATAGCCTCTATAATCAGTCTATAATGAGTTTCGTATGAAGGGAGTTTTCAAGTGTGCGAAGGAAGATGATGAAAGAAGATCCGGGAGTGTCAAAGGATAAAGATTGGGGATGCCCCCATGCACCCCCAAGAAATATTCAAGAATACTCAAGCGTCTAAGCTTGGGGATGCCATCGTGCATCCCCTTCTCCATCAACAATCATCAGTTCATTCTTCTCCACACTATATTTTTATCAATTCATATGTTATGTGCTATGCTTGGAGCGTCCTGTATTTACTTTTAAGTTTTCTTTGCTTAGTTTTAGTTTTGTTTGCTGTTCATAACAAGTTGGACCCTAGCATAACTTGTTTGGGAGAGAAACACGCTCCGTATTTTCCTAGAATGCTCATAGTTTTCATGCTTATCTTTGTTGAGTGTTCTCTACTTTTTCTAGCTATTGTTATGTTTAGCTCTTGTTTTTCATGTTTATCTTTAAGAACCTTTGTTTAGGTTGTTGCTTCTAGAACTCTCTTGAGTTTCTTTTTTATCTTCTTTAGAGAGTTGGCCTGTTGCACTGAGTGTGTGTCTTACTTTGAGTAGGTAATTGAGGTTGCTATTATAGGTTTAATAGTAATTTGCAACAGTTTTGAAGTATTGTTTTGAGTAAGTTTGGACTTCTGTGTGCGAAGAACTCAATCCTATTAGTGATAGGTGCGTATTTTGGTTCAACGTGATTATTTTTGAAAACTACAAAAATTAGTTGAGAACTTTAGCTACTAGATGGATCACTAACCTTTGGAGGGGTTGTAATATATAGAGTACACTCACGTACCATGGGCCGAGGATGCCAAGTATAACCAAGCCCCCATAAAGTCCTCCTAGGGGTACATGTCTCTTTGTGAATCTTCTGACTAGATAGAGAGTTACCGATAATAAGTGCATGAGTTCTTTTGACTAATGTGAGTATTCGATTGTTGGCACTTACACCATCCATATTTTTCTAGCCTCTTCGGTACCGTGGATTGCCCTTTCTCGTCTTGAGAGTCGATTGATGCGTCCCAAACGTATCTATAATTTCTGCATGCTCCATGCATGTTTTGTGTGATATTGCTATGATCTAGATACACTTTCATACACTTTTGATCATATTTGGACTAACCTATTAACTCAGTGCACCCCAGTGCCAGTTTCTGTTTTCTGCTGTTTTTCTATTCCAGGTTTTCCCCATATTAAAATGCTCCAAAAATTCTGGAAAAATCGGATAAAAAATCAACGCAACGGAAGCTTCTGGAACCCTGAAGGAAGTCCGGGGGCACCACCAGGTGCCCAGGCGGCCACCTGGCGCGGCCTAGGGCTTGGCCGCGCCAAGTGGGCGCCTGGACTCCTGGTGGGCCCCCTTGCTGCCCCCCTTCGCCTATTTATTTCCCGTGATGTGAAACTTCCGAAGACAACCCTTTTCCGCGATCTCGCCTCTGTTCCGCCGCCTCCGCACTTCCAAGATCGGGAGCGCCAGCAGACTTCTTTCGGGCACCCTGCCGGAGGGAGGATCGACCTCCGGGAGCTTCCCCTCCACCATGGGCGCTTTCCGGATGTGCCGTGAGTATTTTCCTTTGGACCATGGGTCCGTGATCAGTAGCCGTGTGATGTTCTCCGCCCCTATTTTTTCTTCATGGTTTAGACCTCATGAGCTGCCCTACATGATCGAGGCACATATGTAATCTTTCTGTTGTTGCTATGCTGAGTTTGATGGGATCTGATGGATTATGAGATTATGTTCAGATTGTGATAGAGTAATATATTTGGTTTTTATCTTTTATATTTTTGTTCCTAAGTAATTCTTCCATGTTCTCTGTTGTTGTTTATTGCTTTGGCCAAGTAGTAGGTAGTAACTCCAAAAGGGAACGTTATGCTCGATTGTGGGTTCATGCCCCTGATGACACGCTTGAGTGACAGAAACATGAATCTAGGGGATGTGTTGTTGCCACAAGGTGGAAAACAACGGTGCTTGTAAACGCGGTTGCAAGGATTGTTTACTTTACGCAAAATGCTTTTTAATGCAGCTGTCTTTTGCTTTGGGTTTACACTTTGGGTGGGATCGCAACTTAATACCAGCGAGATGTTCTGGATAGATATCTCAAGGTGGATGATTAGTAGTAGATGCAGTTGGATTTCAGTCTACTTATTTTGGCGTACTTCCCATGCTTCTGAGCCTCTTCCTTTCTTTGTAGAATAGTTAGCATTGCGGTACGTTTATAATCCTGTCAATTGCCCATCTGTAATTTGTTTACCTCGCATAGCAGTTTTATCGTCTTTCGGGAGAGAGACATCACTAGTGAACATCACGGGACCCCGGTCCATATTCTCATCACTGTTTACACGCTCATTTTATTTTATGATTTTACTTTCAATTGCTATCATTGCCATTATCCCTTCTGTTTTGATCCTTTGTAAATTACAAGACCGGAGAGATTGACAACCTCTCTGAACTTCGTTGGGAGAAAAGTTATTTGTGTCTGTGTGCAGGTCCACGTCAGTTGCGCCCTTGAGACCTACTTATCATCTCCGGAGTCCTACTGGAGACAAACCTCGGTATCTTCACCGAGGGAAACTTGCCGCTACGCTGCATCTCACCTTGCATTTGGGGTAACCAACGAAGGGCGAGAAGCAATTATCATCTCTCGCGTATCATCGATGCATACTTCGCCGGTGCATCCAAACCCTTGGCATGATACGCTCTGTCATCATAAGCCTTATTATATCTTCCTGAAAACAGCCACCATACCTACCTATCAAGGCATTTCCATAGCCTTTCCAAGATACATTGCCATGCAACATCCATCTTCTCATGACTTGATCTTTCATTATCATACATGCTTTTGCTTGATCCTAGAGCCGCATGCTAGTTGGGCCTTGCCCTTATAATTTCTACATGACGCGCAAGTATCATTGCATATCTTGCTAAATTGGCAGAGGCATACATTTGCATGCATCATGATTCAGTTTTCAGTTTTCTTTATGTTGAGTACTTCTTATTAAGTGTGTGATCTTTTACATCCTTGTAAAATATAGAGTGTTGCCCTTAAAAGTGAGGAAAAGATCCTAAAGAGGACACAAATAAAATATCCCAAAAGAGGACACATGAAAAGATTCCAAAGAGGAAAAATGAGAGATAAATAGAAAGAGCCAAAGAGGCCACGAAAATACAAAAAAGGAAAAAAATAAAAAAAGGGAACGGGGAAACACTACTATTCCTTTTGAAAGATCCACACTCGTGCTTCAAAGTAGTATTTGTACTTCATAGAGAGTTTCATATCATTGATGCATAACTATGTGGGGATCCTTACACTATAGAACTTGGCTTGTATTTCCAATGATGAGCCTCCTCAAATAAGCTCTAGGTCTTCTTGAGCAAGCAAGTTGGATGCACCGCCACTAGTTCCATTGGAGAGCTTCCCATAGCTCATATGTGCATCCGTTGCATGGCAATCTCTACTCCGCACATCATATCTATCATTTGGCTTTCTCTCGCCTATGATTGTCGTCATTGATGTGAGCCTTTCACACCATTTTGACTTCCTTTCCCCATCATTTATTCTACTTGCCATCCTAAGTGTCAACTTTCTTTCTTACGCTCATCCATTGCATGAGTGCTCAAATGTCGAAAAGGAGTGGATCATTTTGACTGTACCTGGCTAGTGGTCTAGGGATGAGTCAAGATAAGATTCCAAAGAAGACCAAGTGTGAAACTTTAGTAGATTGAGTTCTCAACACAAAAAATACTTTTTTCTCGTATATCCCTATCCCCTTTCTTGCACGCAAACACCATTTGGAGACATTCGAGTCACGGACAGCGAGAGCTCTTGCACCTTTATGTTCTTATGTTGCTTGTTTCAATGCTAAATATAGACTCTTGGCTGTTATGACTTGAATTGAATTGCATGCCTTGATTGCTTTATTTAAAAGTTCTTATATGGTTGTTAGCATGTCACCACAGAAATTATGTTTGTTATCATTTACCTACTCGAGGACGAGCAGGAATTAAGCTTGGGGATGTTGATACGTCCAAAACGTCTCTATAATTTCTTCTTGCTCCATGCCTCTTTTGTGTGATATTGCTATGATATTGATGAACTTCCATACACTTTTGATCATATTTGGACTAACCTATTAACTCAGTGCACCCCAGTGCCAGTTCCTGTTTTCTGCTGTTTTTCTATTTCAGGTTTCCCCCATATTAAAATTGCTCCAAAAAATCGGGAAAATGCAATAAAAAATCAGCGCTTCGGAAGCTTCGGGAATCACCGAGGGGGGCCATAGGGGACCCACCAGGGCCCCAGGCGCCCTCCCGGCGCGCCCTAGGGTGGGGCCGCGCCAGGGGGCCGCCTTGACCCCTGGTGGCCCCCTTGGATGCCCCCCCCCTTCACCCATATATTCTCCGTGATGCGAAACCCCCGGAGGAGGAACCCTTTTTCCCGATCTCTCCTCTGTTCCAAGATCGGGAGTACCAGGAGACATCTTCCCGGCACACTGCCGGAGGGAGGAACCACCTCCGGGAGCTTCTCCACCACCATGGATGCTTCCCGGATGAACCGTGAGTACTCCACCTTGGACCATCGGTCTATGATCAGTAGCTATGTGATGTTCTCCTCCCCTCTTTGTTCTTCATGGATTAGACCTCGTGAGCTGCCCTACATGATCGAGCCACATATGTAATCTTTCTATTGTTGCTATGTTGAGTTTGCTGGGATCCGATGGATTATGAGACTATGTTCGGATTGTGTTTGATTAATATATTTGATTCTCATATTTTATATTTATGTCCTTGAGTAATTCTTGCATGTTCTCCGTTGCTGTTTATTGCTTTGGCCAAGTAGTAGGTAGTGACTCCAAGAGGGAGCGTTATGCATGATTGTGGGTTCATGCCCCCTGATGACTAGCTTGAGTGACAGAAACATGAGTCTAGGGGATGTGTTGTTGCCACAAGGGAGAAAACAACGGTGCTTGTACTTGCGGGTGCAAAGATTGTTTACTTTACGCAAAGTTCTTTAATGCAGTTGTCCGTTGCTTTGAGTTTACACTTTGGGTGGGATTCGCAACTTAATACCAGCGAGATGTTCTGGATAGATATCTCAAGGTGGATGATTAGTAGGTAGATGCAGATGGATTTCGGTCTACTTATCTTGGCGTACCGCCCATGCTTTTGAGCCTCTTTCTTTCTTTATAGCATAGTTAGCATTGGTGTGCGCACATAATCCTGTCAATTGCCCAGCTGTAATTTGTTTACCTCGCATGGCTATTTTATCGTCTTTTGGGAGAGAGACATCACTAGTGAACGTCATAGGACCCCGGTCCATATTTCCAACACTGTTTACACCCGCTATTTATTTACTGCTTTATTTACTTTTACGTTGCTATTATCATTATTATCAGGTGCGTTTGATCCTTTGTAAATAACAAGGCCGGAGGAATTTACAACTCCTCTGTACTCGTTGGGAGAAAAATTGTTTGATGTGTGTGCAGTTCCAGGTCAAGGAAGCAACTTTTTTCTTAAAAACGGTGCCATTGTTTCCTTGCCACCTACTTGTCGATCTTGGAGTCCTATTGGTCGATCCTCAACCTTGGTATCTTCACTAAGGGAAATTGCCGCTATCTACATCTCAACCTTCCACTTTGGGTAACCATCGAGGGGGCGAGAAATCGTACCATCAAGTTGCACACTATCGTTTATCTTTTCTTTTTAGTCTTGTTAGTTTACCTTTCAGTTTTTACTTTTGTGTCCCTTATCAAAAATACCAAAAATACCTGTTACTTTGCTAGTAGTTACCACTATGGCTAGTCCTTTTGCCTTTGGTGATGCAACACCCTCAGATCTAGTACAGTAATCACTACAGTGATTTCACTGTTCCTGGTCATCACTGTAACTGATCAAGCCATGATCACCTTGTATCATAGCTCTGTCAAATTCCGACCCCGATAAAATTTTCAAATACATGTGTATTATAAATCTTGCTCCAAGAATTGTGGATGCATGTCAATCAACTTGGTCTTGGATAAACCAAATCAACCCTAGTCATTTGCAGGATCCCAAGTCATTGATGATGATAAAAACCCATGTTGCGGGGTTATCAAATTTGTCATCGGAATTTATCTGAAAATGAAAATCATAGTAAACCATAAATGATGCTACCATTTTGATCAGTTGTAAATACTCAGTGTGTCACCTTAATATGAATTAGATTTTAATTAAAGTGAATTAGGAATAATGAATGAAATAAAACAATAGCTAGGACATTATTAATTCCCATGGGATAATAATAAACAAGTGGAAAATTAAAGTTTATTTAAAAATTGTGAAAACAATTTTATAAAATGCATAATAAACAGTAGGTAATTCTAGAATATAGCTGAGAATTTATTATTATGATTAAAAATATAATAAATTAAAAACAGTAGCCAAAATAGTCCATGTTAATCTTTTAATATATTTATAAAGCTTTAATTATTATTATTTGGTTACCAAACTTTTAGGAGCCCTACTATCCAGTGGGATACTAATATTGGAGCAACTATTATATTTTGCAAAAATCTAAATGTGGTTAAATAAAACAGGAACCCTAAAAGAAAATAGAAAACAAAAAAAACTATCTGACACCCTGGGCACAGGAACCCCCCTGGCCCAGCCCACCCATCCCCTCCCTTGTCTCTTCCCCAACCACCCGCTGCCCCCACCCCCGTACGGCGTCGGCATGGCCATGGCCAAGGCCGCCCCCCTCCCCTCACCTGCCCCCCCCACCCCACCTTCCCCCACCCCTGCCCCGCCCCCCCTCCGGTAATTAATCGGTACCGATGAGTCAACCCCGGATAAATTTCCGCTCCGACTAAAATACTTAACACTGCGTTAGAGCCTCGTTGCTTTATATCTGCTATGTCATACAATTGTATTGCTATTATTGTTGTGTATTTATTGTTTCTCCCCCCTTTATTCTTCGATAGACCTCGTTGCTGCCGCCGACACCGTTGCCTAGTACGACTACATCGTCGACGACCGTACCCCTACCGTCGAGCTACCAAGCAAGCAGAGCCATTTTCCTTCCCCAGATATCGCCTATCTTTTCCGTCTTTCTTGCACTAGGCATTGTTACTGCTGCTGCTACGTTACAATCCTATTCCATTTCATAGCATGTTTTTGTCGCCCCTTGATGTACCCTCCTTTGTCCTATGCTGCCTGATATCTATATATTATATTCAGCAGTGAGCCCTGCGCATTGTTAGCTAGGATTAGATAGCGGGCCGTCGCCACTCAGGGGAGTGACGCGGATACAAAATATTTACAACTGCAACAGGTACGGATCAATGCAGACGCCCTAAGGAACCTACAACGGCGAGACTCTGCCGAGTCGCTTCGAGTTTGACTTACGAGTGGAATGGACTTTTATTTCACTCTCGTCGGCTCAGTAGCGTAGCATCACCGGGATGATACGAGGTTTACCTCTTTAGTTCATTCCGCTGGTGTCTCGGCACCACCGGGGTGATATGAGAATATTCCTCTTTAGTTCATTCCGCTGATGTCTCTGTCAAACCTCTTTAAGTGCACCATCGAGGGTGATACCTCCTGGTTTCACTTAATGGTAGGCACTCGAATCAACTGGTGTCCTTAAAGGTAAGGAGTCGGGTGACCCAACGGTGCCTGCGCAGGGTATCTTAGCGGAACGACAGGTCAGGTGTATTCCACCGGTGTGCGGCGGGCCTGGTACTGTTCGTGGCCGACAGATATCCTGTTGTACGAAAGTCGAGCTCTTCAAAGAGCAAATGCGAGACAAGGTAAGGAGACGGTTCACCTTGTTGGTAACCGCACGAGTTGGTGGGACGTCAGGGCAGGCACCGATGTTACTGGTGGACCTGGCTGCTGTCGTTGTCCGCGACTCACCCGGATAGGGGCAACGATTGTCCCGACAGATAATAATAAAATGCTAAATGGTTCGGTGGATGACTTGAGAGGCCCGTTGGTCTGTACGCACTACCTACCCGTGGGAATTACGAGTTATGGGCTCCCCTGCTTCATAGTCTCGTCCGAGGACTCTTCAGATGTCAGTAGTACCGCGGCCTGCGCCGGGAAGTGGTGTTGTCTTATTTGCTCGCGCGGTGGTGTCTTATTTGGATTTGCTTTAACTTCACCGGCCAGCCTCGCACCGTGCAGGAGTACGTCGGGGTTAGGGTCCAAAGCCCCGCGTACATAGGATATAGTCCGGCGGATGACCTCTCTGTTGAGTTTGAAAGATGGGCTACGAAGTGTCGGATAGCCTCGGAGGAGCATTCCCTAACAAGGTGCCCGCCACCCTGGAGATCCGTGCGTGTAGTGTAACACAAGTGCACCCCTGCAGGGAAGATTAATCTATTCGAATAGCCGTGTCCACGGTAACAGGACGCTTTATGCTGAAGCCAGATCCTACTACTACAAACTACTACTATTAAACTGTTGGTTCCAGTTTCTCTTCCTCGCAGGGAACTCGAGGAGGGGATCTCGGAGGCATATATAATTGTTATATAATACAACTTACTATTATACAATGTTGCAGCAACTTCTGCTGCATTGTTATTACATTCATGCTATTGAACTGTTGGCTGTTTCTCTTCTCATGCTGCAAGACACGTCAGAAGATGCTAGTCTTCGATAGGCCTAGCTTCTTACCCTTATTCTGATTTCTACCTTGCAGTACACTATATACAGCCTCCCCTTTCCATTTGATACAAATGCATAAATGCTTAGTAGCGAATGTAAGACTCGAGGGTATGCTAGATACTCACCTACTTTATTTTCCCCTTTTATTGTTTTGCCTGATCGGCCGCTGCAGTCGACGTTGGAGCCTTGGAGTCTAGGAGCAGGAGATCCCCGATGTCGACCACCGCAACATGAAGATCCCCGATGCCTTCTACAACGTCGAGTTCCCCTTTGACCAGGAGTAGTTTGGAGGTTCCCAGGCAGGAGGCCTTGCCTTTTCGATCAAGTGTTGATTTTGTGCTAGCTTTCTTAAGGCAACCTTGTACCCTTGTGTCTGTACTCAGATACTATTGCTTCCGCTAACTTTGTGCTTTCGAGCTGCTGTATTCGAGCCCTCGTGGCCCTGGCTTGTATTAAACAGCTTTTATTATTTTAATTGTAGAGTTGTGTTGTGATATCTCACCGTGAGTCCCTGATCTCGATCGTGTACCTTGCGTGTATGATTACTGTACACGGTCTGATTTTGGGGGCGTCAAAGGTGAGGCAGAAGTACTCACCTTTACTCAGAGAGGTCATGAAAGTCTGAAAGATGCTTGGTATAAAATTAATGATTCTCAAAAGAGGGCCACCAAGAAGCAATCCATTACTACCCTGCTTAAGAAAAATTATGTTGGCATTACTTCTTGGAATAGGTTTGTTTTAGACACTGCTATCAATGGGAACTTTATAGAGGCCCAGTTTGGGAAGCCCTTAATGTTATTGAAAATCTTGTTGGAAGTCTCCCCGTTGCTAGCATTAAGAAGGACATTACTCTAGCCACATTATGGGAAAAATTGAAAAAATAGAGTTAGAGATGCCAAGTATTGATAAAGTAAATGAGTTAGATCGTAAGATTCAAGGGAATTTGAATAGGATAGATAACTCCATGCAAAACATTGTCAAAACTTTGGAGACTATCAAATCCCTTGATGAGAAATCTTCTAGGATAGAAAAGATTGAGGAAGTTATTGAAACTCTAGGAACTACCTTTTCCTCAATAAAACCAAAAAGGATGAAACTCCGGCAAGAAAGGAACCCAAGTTCGTTTACGTCCCTAAGGTTCCTCGAGCTAAAGCTGACACACCTATTGCCAAGAGAGTTGAAACAGTAAAGACTTTGGAGGAGATACCTATCTTTAATTTGAATGAAACTCCAATTGATTTTCCTCCTTTTGATTTTATCCCTAGAATAATTATTCTGTCTTTATTTGAGAAACTTTTTAAGACTAGTTGTACTATTGAAGAGCTTTTTGATGATCTTGATGATGATTCAATTGATACAACTTGATCTTTTGCTTTATGCCTAGCTTAAAGGCGTAAAAGAAAGCGCTTGTTGGGAGTCAACCCAAGATGTTTTTTCTCCTGTTTTTAGTGGTCTTTATGATTGTTACTACTGTAGCAACATCATTGTATCTTTATTTTTCAAGCTTTGTGCCAAATATAGCCTCATATGACAAGGGAAGTGAAAGTTGTGACATGCTGCCCAGAAAACAGATTCTGTCCTCGTGACGGGAAAAATCATAGAAAATTACCAGTTCATCTTATTGAGGTGAATTTTTTACACATAGTGCTCTATACAATCACGTAACTTTCATATGTTCTGAGTTTTTTTATTTGAGTTGCATAAGTACCCCTAAAAAATTATTTACTACTTGATGTTCTGTTTTTCACAGATTCTTCCACGTTTTGTCTCTCCTAACTTTTGCAAACCTTAAGCTTGTTTTTTCTTTGCAAAAACTTTTTGGAAATCTTCAGAAACAGTAGATCTTCAAGAATATCCTTATTTGCAGTAGAGGAAAATTATTTTAATAGGGTACTAACCTCTCTAATCAGTTTACAATGAGTTATGTATGAAGGGAGTTTTCAAGTGTGCGATGGAAGATGATGAAAGAAGATCCTGGAGTGTCAAACGTTCAAGCTTGGGGATGCCCCCATGCATCCCCAATAAATATTCAAGGAGACTCAAGCTTCTAAGCTTGGGGATGCCCCCGTGCATCCCCTTCTTGATCAACAATTATCAGTTCATCCCTCGTTGCACTATATTTTTATCACTTCATGCGTTATTTGCTATGCTTGGATCGTCTCGCTCTTTACTTTTCTTAGGTTTGTTTTTGCTTTGTTTGCTGTAGTAACAAGTTAGACCCCAGCTTTCTTTTGTTTGGGAGAGAAACACGCTCCGCTTGAACTAGAACTCCTCATAGGATTTCCATGCTTATTTCCTTAGCTGTGAGTTCTTCTTTTTCTTTTCTTAGCTGCTACCCTGTTTAGTTGTAGTTCTTTAGTTTTCTTCTAGAGCTTTTATTTTGTCTTAGGTTGAACTTTCTATAGGTTGCATGTTTATCTTGTTTAGAGAGTTTGCCTGTTGCACTGAGTTTTGTGTCTTGACTAGAAAGTAGGTAGTTGAAGTTGCTATTCTTTTTGTAGTAGTAACTTGCAATAGTTTTGAGGTATTGACTAGAGTAATGTTTGGACTTATGGTGTCAAGAACTTTAGCCTATTAGTGATAGATGTCTTATTTTGGGCAATCCGTGTTTATTTTCTAAAACCAAAACTCTTGTTGAGAACTCTAGCTACTAGATGGATCACTAACCTCAGGAGGGTTCGAATATTAGAGTACACTCACATACCATGAGTCGACGATGCGCAAGGATAACCAAACCCCCATTCACTCCTCCTCGGGATACTTGTCTCTTTCTGAACCTCCTGATTAGATTTAGAGTTAGCGATAATAAGTGCATGAGTTCTTCGGACTAATGTGAGTATTCGAAAGTTGACACTTCCACCTCCAATATTTTTCTAGCCTCTCTTGTGCCGTGCATTGCCTCCTCACTCCGAGAGCTGGCGTCCACCTTCGCCGGTACATCCAAACCCTTGGCATGATACGCTTTGTCATCATAAACCCCCTTATATCCTTCCTCAAAACAGCCACCATACCTACCTATCAAGGCATTTCCATAGCCTTTCCGAGATACATTGCCATGCAACATCCACCTTCTCATGACTTGATCTTCATGTCATACATGCCACTTGCTTGATTGATGAGCCGCATGCTAGTTGGGCCTTGCCCTAATCATTGCTAAATGAGGCCCTAGTATCATTGCATATCCTGCTATCCTGGAAGAGGCATACATTTGCATCATGATAGTTACATCTTCTTTATGTGAGTACCCTTGTAAAGTGTGAAAGATCTTTCTTGTAAAATATAGAGTGTTGCCCCTAAAGTGAGGAAAAGATCCCAAAGAGGACAAAATCAAAAGATCCCAAAGAGGAAAAATGAGAGAAATAGAAAGAGCCATTGAGGCCACCAAAATAATACAAAAAAATATAAAAAGATAAAAAGAAATAAAAAGAGAGAAGGGGGCACACTACTATTCCTTTTGAGAGATCCACACTCGTACTCCATCTTATATCTTGTACTCCATAGAGATTATCATTCATGCATATAGCTATGTGGGGACCTTCACACTATAGAACTTGGCTTGTATATTCCAATGATGAGCCTCCTCAAACGAGCTCTAGGTCTTCTTAAGCAAGCAAGTTGGAGGCATCCCCACTAGTTCCCTTGGAGAGCTTTTAGCTCACATGTGCATCCGTTGCATGGCAATCCCTACTCCTCACAGCATATCTATCAGATGGATTTCTCTCGCCTATGGTTGTCCTCATTGATGTGAGCCTTTCACACCTTTTTTGTCTTCCTCCTCCACCTTCTTTTTGTTTCGCCTTTTAGGTGTCAACTCTATTGCTCACAGTCATTCATTGCATGAGTGATCAAAATATTGAAAGGGAGTGGATCAGTTTGACTTGTACCTGACTAGTGGTCTGGGGAAGAGTCAAGATAAGAATCCAAAGTAGACTAAGTGTGAAACTTTAGTAGATATTATTCCTCAACAAATATATTTTTTATCTCGTATTCCCATATCCCCCTTCTTGCACGCAAACACCATCTCGAGACATTCGAGTCACGGACAGCGAGAGCTCTTGCACCCTTTGTTCTTTTGTTGCTTGTGTCAATGCTAATATAGACTATTGCTTGTTAAGACTTGAATTGAATTGCATGCTTTGATTGATTTACTTAAAATTCCTTATATGGTTGTGTGGTATGTCGCCACAGAAATTATGCTTGTTATCATTTCCCTACTCGAGGACGAGCAGGAATTAAGCTTGGGGATGTTGATACGTCCCAAATGTATCTATAATTTATGCTTGCTCCATGCATGATTTGTGTGACTTTGCCATGTTTTGCTTGAACTTTCATACACTTTTTATCATATTTGGACTAACCTATTAACTCAGTGCACCCAGTTGCCAGTTTCTGTTTTCTGCTATTTTTGTATTTCAGGTTTTCTGGCCATTAAAAGTGCCAAATAAATCCCGGAAAAATTATATAAAAAATCAGCGACCCGGAAGCTTCCCGAAGAACCAAATATGGAAGGGGGTGGAGCCACCAGGGCCCCAGGATGGTCCCTGGCGCGACCCCACTCTAGGGCGAGCCAGGAGGCCTCCTGGCTGCCCTGTGGCCCCTCTCGGTGCCCCCTTTGGCCTATATTTAGCCCCCGCGGAGGAAAACCCTAATATCTATCTGCTATTCCCGTTCTCCTCTCTGTATCGCCGCCGCCGCCGTTTCAAGATCGGGGCTGCCAGGAGAAGCTGCCCCGGCACCCTGCCGGAAGGAGGAATCCCCTCCGGGAGACCATCCATCTCCATGGACGCCTCCCGGATGTCTTGTGAGTAGTCCCCCTTGGACCATGGGTCCATGACCAGTAGCTATGTGATGTTCTCCTCCCCTCTTGGTTCTTCCACTTTCGAGACCTCGTGAGCTGCCTCACATGATCGAGGCACCTTTGGAATCTTCTATGTTGCTATGCTGAGTTTGGTGGGATCTGATGGATTATGATATTATGTTCAGATTGTGATGAGTAATATATTTTGTTCGCTTTTATATTTGTGTTCTTTAGTTAATTCTTGCATGTTCTCCGTTGCCGTATTTTGCTTTGGCCAAGTGATTTGTTGCAACTCCAAGAGGGAGCGTTATGCTTGATTGTGGGTTCAGCCCCCTGATGTCTAGCTTGAGTGACAGAAACATGAGACTAGGGGATGTGATGTTGCCACCAGGGATAAAACAACGGTGCTTGTACTTGCGGGTGCAAGGATTGTTTACTTTACGCATAGTTCTTTTAATGCAGTTGTATGTTGCTTTGAGTTTACACTTTCAGTGGGATTCACAACTTAATACCAGCGAGATGTTCTGGATAGATATCTCAAGGTGGATGATTCGTAGTAGATGCAGATGGATTTCGGTCTACTTACCTTGGCGTACTGCCCATTGCTTTTGAGCCTCTTCCTTTCTTTTATAGCATAGTTAGCATTGCGGGGAGTTTATAATCCTGTCAATTGCCCAGCTGTGATTTTTTTACCTCGCTAGAACTTTTATCGTCTTTTGGGAGAGAGACATCACTAGTGAACGTCATGGGACCCCGGTCCATATTTCCATCATTGTTTACACCTTTAATTTACTTTCAGTTCTTACTTTCCATTGCCACTATTATTGTCTCTTGCGTTGATCCTTTGTAAACAGCAAGGCCGGAGGAATTGACAACTCCTCTGTACTCATTTGGAGCAAAGCTACTTGTTGTGTGTGCAGGTCCAGGTGAAGTTAGCAACCTCGGCGCCATTGTTCACTTTACCACCTTCTTGTATTTCTGCGAGTCCTACGGGAGACAAATCCTATCCTCTGCATAGGGTAAATTTGCTGCTACGCTACATCTCACCTTCCACTTGGGGTAACCAACAAGAAGTGAGAGAACTATCTTCCTCACCGTATCAGGGATCGCCAGGAGAAACTGTCCTGGCACCATGTCGGAGGGAGTATTCACCTCCGGAGGCCTCTCCATCAACATGATCGTCTCTGTTATATGTCGTGAGTAGTCCCCCTTGGACCATGGGTCCATGACCAGTAGCTATGTGATGTATTCTCTCCAATCTTATGCTTCAATGTTTAGCCATTGTGAGCTGCCAACCATGATCAAGACACCTATGTATTAGTTCATGTTTTTCTATGCTGTGTTTGCTGGGATCCGATGGATTATGAGATTATGTTCAGTTTGTGATGAGTAATATATTTGGTTTACATTTATATTTTAGTTCTTGAGTGTTCTTGCATGTTCCCCGTTACGTTTGTTGCTTTGACCAAGTAGTAGATTGTAAGTCCAAGAGGGAGCGTTATGGATGATTGTGGGTTCATGCCCCCGATGTCTAGCTTGAGTGACAGAAACGTGAGACTAGGGGAGGTGTTGTTACCAGCAGGGAGAAAACAACGGTGCTTGTAACTGCGGTTGCAAGGATTGCTTACATTACGCATAGAGTGTTGTTACGCGAGAGATGATAATTGATTCTCGCCCTTCGTTGGTTAATCCAAGTGGAAGGTGAGATGCAGCATAGAGGCAAGTTTCCCTTGGTGAAGATACCAAGGTTGAGAGTGTCGACCAGTAGGACTCCGACAATGATAAGTAGGTGGTGAAGTGAGCAACGCGCCGTTTGAGATATTGCTCGCTTAACCTGGACCTACACACAACACAAGTAACTTTGCTCCCAACGAAGTTCAGAGAGGTTGTCAATCTCTCTGGTCTTGTTGTTTACAAAGGATCAACGCAACAGATAATAATTAAAATGATAGCAGCTAGAAAGTAAAAGCAAGAAAGTAAATAAGCGTGTAAATAGTAATGAGAATATGGACCGGGGTCCCGTGATGTTCACTAGTGATGTCTCTCTCCCAAAAGACGATAAAACTGCTATGTGAGGTAAACAAATTACAATTGGGGAATTGACAGGATTATAAACGCACCGCAACGCTAACTATGCTAAAAAGAAAGGAAGAGGCTCAAAAGCATGGGCAGTACGCCAAAATAAGTAGACCGAAATCCAACTGCATCTACTACTAATCATCCACCTTGAGATATCTATCCAGAACATCTCACTGGTATTAAGTTGCGAGCCCCACCCAAAGTGTAAACCCAAAGCAACAGACAACAGCATTAAAAGAACTATGCGTAAAGTAAACAATCCTTTCACCCGCAAGTACAAGCACCGTGGTTTTATCCCTGGTGGCAACATCACATCCCCTAGACTCATGTTTCTGTCACTCAAGCGTGTCATCGGGGGGCATAAACCCACAATCGAGCATAACGTTCCCTCTTGAAGTTACTACCTACTACTTGGCCAAAGCAACAAACAGCAACGGAGAACATGCAATAATTACTTAGGAACAAAAATATAAAAGATAAGAACCAAATATATTACTCTATCACAATCTGAACATAATCTCATAATCCATCAGATCCCATCAAACTCAGCATAGCAACAGCAGAAAGATTACATATGTGCCTCGATCATGTAGGGAAGCTCACGAGGTCTAATCCATGAAGAACAAATAGGGGAGGAGAACATCACATAGCTACTGATCACGGACCCATGGTCCAAAGGAAACTACTCACGGCACATCCGGGAAGCGTCCATGGTGGAAGGGAAGCTCCCGGAGGTCGATCCTCCCTCCAGCAGGGTGCCGGGAAGAAGTTTGTTGGCGCTCCCAATCTTGGAAGCGCGGCGGCGGCGGAGCAGAGGCGAGATCGCGAAAAAGGGTTTTGTCTTCGGAAGTTTCACGTCACGGGAAATAAATAGGCGGAAGGGGGCAGCCAGGGGGCCACCAGGGGTCAAAGCGCCCCCCTGGCGCGGCCAAGCCCTAGGTCGCGCCAGGTGGCCGCCTGGGGACCTAGTAGGTCCCACCTGGTCCTCCTTCGGGACTCCGGAAGGTTCCTTCACGCTGATTTTTTATCTCATTTTTCCTGAATTTTTGGAGAACTTTTAATATGGGGGAAACCTGGAAAAGAAAAATAGCAGAAAATAGGAACTGACAATGTGGTGCACTGAGTTAATAAGTTAGTCCAAATATGATCAGAAGTGTATGAAAGTATCTAGATCATAGCAATATCACACAAAACATGCATGGAGCAAGCAGAAATTATAGATACGTTTGGGACGTATCGACATCCCCAAGCTTAATTCCTGCTCGTCCTCAAGTAGGTCAATGATAACAAGCATAATTTATGTGGTGACATTCTAGCAACCATATAAGAACTTTGAAAAGTAAAGCAATCAAGGTATGTGATTCAATTCAAGTCATAACATGCAAGAGTCTATATTAGCATTGAAATAAGCAACAAAAGAACATTAGGTGCAAGAGCTATCCCTGTCCGTGACTCGAATGTCTCCAAATGGTGTTTGCGTGCAAGAAGGGGGATAGGTAATACGAGAGAAAATGTATTTTTGTTGAGAACTCAATCTACTAAAGTTTCACACTCGGTCTTCTTTGTAATCTTATCTTGACTCGTCCCCAGACCACTAGCCAGGTACAAGTCAATTTGATCCACTCCTTTTCGATATTTTGAGCACTCATGCAATGGATGAGCGTAAGCACGAGAGTTGACACTTAGGATGGCAAATAGAGAAATATGGTGGAGGAGGAAGACAAAAAGGTGAGAAAGGCTCAAATCAATGAGGACAATCATAGGCGAGAAGGCCAAATGATAGATATGATGTGAGGAGTAGGGATTGCCATGCAACGGATACACATATGAGCTAAGAATCTCTCCAATGGAACTAGTGGGGGTGCATCCAACTTGCTCGCTCATGAAGACCTAGAGCTCTTTTGAGGAGGCTCATCCTTGGAATATGCAAGCCAAGTTCTACAGTGCGAAGGTCCCCACATAGCTATATGCATGTATGATCATCTCTATGGAGTACAAGGATAAGAGGGATTACTAGTGTGGATCTTTCAAAAGGATAGTAGTGTTACCCCTTTCTCTCTTTTTATTTTTATTTTTCTATTTTTTCTATTTTTTCTATTTTTTTTGGTGGCCTCAATGGCTCTTTCTATTTAACTCTCATTTGTCCTCTTTGGGATCTTTTATTTTGTCCACTTTGGGATCTTTTCCTCACTTAAGGGAAACACTCTAATTTACAAGAGGGTATAGAAGATCTTTCACACTTTACAAGGTACTCAAAACATAAAGAAGATGTAGCTATCATTATGTATGCAATTTATTCCTCTGCCAGTGTAGAAGGAACATCTATGACATGAAGATCAAGTCATGAAGAGGTGGATGTTGCATGGCAATATATCTCGGAAAGGCTATGGAAATGCCTTGATGGGTAGGTACGGTGGCTGTTTTGAGGAAAGATATAAGGAGGTTTATGATGACAGAGTGTATCATGCCAAGGGTTTGGATGTACCGGCGAAGGTGGACGCCAACTCTCGGAGTGAGAAGAGGGCAATGGACGGAAAGGGAGAGGCTAGCAAATATGATGAGGTGGAAGTGTCAACTTTCAATACTTACATTAGTCCGAAGAACTCATGCACTTATTATCGGTAACTCTCAATCTAATAAGGAGGTTCACAAAGAGACAAGTACCCCAAGGAGGAGTGTATGGGGGTTTGGTTATCCTTGCGCATCCTCGACTCATGGTACGTGAGTGTACTCTAATATTCGATCCCTCCAAAGATTAGTGATCCATTTAGTAGCTAGAGTTCTCAACTAGTTTTGTAGGTTTTGAAAATAAACACGGATTGCCCAAAATACAACACCTATCACTAATAGGCTAGAGCTCTTGACACCAAAAGTTCAAACATTACTCACATCAATACCTCAAGACTATTGCAAGTTACTACTAAAATTAAATAGCAACCTCAATTACCTACTCTCAAGACAAGACACAACTCAGTGCAACAACCAACTCTCTTAACAAGATAAACATGAAAACTAAAGATAGTTACAGAAATAAAGTAAACAAAAGCCAAGGCTCTTGATAAATACAAACTAAGACTAAAACTAAACATGGCAGTATTTACGAAAAGATAAAGAACACACAACAGCAAAAAAATAGGCATGAAGAATCCTATGATGTGTTCTAGATTTTGAAAGTGGAGCGTGTTTCTCTCCCTCACAAAGTAAGACGGGGTCTAACTTATTCTAAACAGAAAGAAAAGCTAAAAAAACTAAAAATAAAACCTAAGAGCGAGACGCTCCAAGCATAGCACATAACGCATGAAGTGATAAAAATATAGTGAGACGAAGGACGAACTGATGGTTGTTGATGGAGAAGGGGATGCACGGGGGCATCCCCAACCTTAGAGGCTTGAGTCTCCTTGAATATTTGTTGGGGATGCATGGGGGCATCCCCAAGCTTGAGCGCTTGACACTCCCCAATCTTCTTTCATCATCTTCCATCGCACACTTGAAAACTCCCTTCATACATAACTCATCATAAGATGATTAGAGAGGTTAGTGGCCTTAATAAATAATTTTTCCCCACTGGATATAAATATATTCTTGAATATCTACTGTTTATCAAGATTGACAAAAAAAATTGCAAAGAAAAATCAAGCTTAAGGTTTGCAAAAGTTAGGAGAGACAAAACGTGGCAGAATCTGTGAAAAACAGAACTGAAGGTAGTAAAGAATTTTTTAGGGATACTTCTGCAACTCAAATCAATAAACTCAGAACATACGAAAGTTCCATGATTTTATAGAGCACTCTGTGTAAAAAATTCATCTCAAACAGATGAACTGGTGATTTGATCTGATTTTTCCCGTCACGAAGACAGAATTTGTTTTCTGGACAGCATGTCACAACTTTCACTTCCCTTGTCATATGAGGCTATAACTTGGCACAAAGCTTGAAAATAAAGATACAATGATGTTTCTACAGCAGTAACAATCATCAAGACCACTAAAAACAGAAGTAAAAACATCTTGGGTTGCCTCCCAACAAGCGCTTTCTTTTACGCCTTTAAGCTAGGCAAAAGGCAAAAGAAGAATCAAGTTTTATCAAGAGAATAGCTAGCCCGTGTAACGGACTCAAAAGGTAACTTGATTTTATTTCTAGGGAAGTGTTCCATCCCCTTTTTGAGAGGGAATTAAAATTTTATATTTCCCTCTTTCATGTCAATAATAGCACCAACGGTGCGGAGAAAAGGACGTCCCAAAATAATTGGACATAAAGGTTCACACTCTATATCCATAATAATGAAATCAACGGGAACATAGTTTTCATTGACAATGATAAGAACATCGTCGATCTTCCCCAAAGGTTTCTTTATGGAAGATTCGACAAGACGAACACCAAAAGAACAAGAATCAAAAGGTTTCAATTCAAACATATCATACATTCTTTTGGGCATGACGGAGGTACTAGCTCCAATGTCACATAAAGCATAGCAAGAGAAGTTATTTAATTTAATTTTGATCATAGGGTCCCAACCATCATCTAGCTTCCTAGGTATGGAGGCTTCTATCGTAAGCTTCTCCTCCCTAGCTTTGATGAGAGCATTTGTGATATGCTCCGTGAAGGCAAGATTAAGTGTGCTAGTGTGGGGGTCTCTAGACATTTTGTGTAGTAAGCTAATAACTTCTGAGAGGGTGCAACTATCAAAATCAATATCACTACCATCAAAGGTGGTAGTAGTGTCATCTAGGCTCACTTGTTTGAAACCCTCTATGTTCATAGGGGTTTCTTCTTCTACAATTGAGGTATTAGCATCACCATTAATAGGTCCAATGGGACCAGGAGTGCATTGGGTGCTAATAGTTTCGTGTTCTCAACAATTTGGATAGTTGCAACTGTGTGGTGTGTAGGAAGGCTCTTAATTTTATCCTCTTCCTCTTTTTCTCTAGCCCATCTTTCTTTAAGTTTAGCCATCATCCTAATATTTTCATTGATTTGTAACTGGATAGCATTAATAGAAGTGGCCATGCTCTCCTCAAGGGGAGAGGTTCTAATTTTTAACATCTCAACGTCAAGGGCTAAGCTGTCTACCTTCAAACAAAGATTATCTAATTTAGCTAGCTTTTCTTCCACATTCTTGTTCAAGGCTTTTTGGGAAGTGATAAAGTATCTAAGCATACTTTCTAATTCAGAAGTGGGGTTCTTGTTGCTAGGGTAAGTGTTGTTGTTCCCATAAGTGGATGGAAACGGTCTAGGATTACTAGCAAAGTTGCCCCTGTAATCATTATTATTAAAGTTGTTTCTAGCAATGAAGTTCACATCTACTTGTTCCTGAGCAACCAAAGAATTTAAAGGAACATCATGAGGATCAATAGAGGGTTGCTTGGTAAGTAGAGACACAATTAAATCAACTTTATCATTTAGGAAGGTAATTTCCTCGACAGAATTTACCTTCCTACCTGTTGGAGCGCATTCGGTGTACCATTGTGAATAGTTGGTCATCATCTCATCGAGGAGTTTTGTGGCAGCATCGAGTGTAGTTGACATAAAGGTTCCTCCCGTGGCCGAATCTAACAGGTTCCGCGAGGTAAAGTTCAAGCCTGCATAAAAAGTCTACAAAACCATCCAAGTAATCAAACCATGTGTAGGGCATTTCTTAACAAGAGATTTCATACGTTCCCAAGATTGGGCAACATGTTCATTATCCAATTGCCTAAAATTCATAATGTTACTCCTCAATTGGATAATTTTAGCAGGTGGGTAATACTTCCCAATAAAAGCATCTTTGCACTTATCCCAAGAATCTATGCTATTCCTAGGCAAATATTGAAACCAAATTTTAGCTCCGTCCCTCAAAGAGAAAGGAAAAAGCTTGAGCTTAACAACATCACCTTCTACTTCTTTATACTTTTTCATATCACATAATTCAACAAAATTATTCAAGTGTAAAGCAGCATCATCTCCAGCACCAGAGAATTGATCTCTCATAACAAGGTTTAGCAAAGCAGGTTTAATTTCATAAGAGGTAGTTGAAGTGGTAGATGTGGCAATAGGAGTGCAGATTAAGTCTTTGTTGTTGTGACTGGTGAAGTCACACAACTTGGTGTTTTCAGTGGAACCCATAGTAGCAGCAAGTGTGGCAGATTTTTTTGTAATTTTCGATATAAGACACAAACATAAAAACAGAAAGTTAAACTAACAAGACTAAAAAGTAAAGGTAAAAGGTAGTGAGAAACTCCCCTATCTTATCACTCGGAGTCCCCGGCAACGGCGCCAAAATTTCTCTTGATGGCGTGGAAGTGGTAATGGCTTCTCGTCGTTCGTTGGTTACCCCAAGTGGAAGGTGAGATGTAGGATAGCAACAAATTTCCCCTATGTGGAGGATAGGGTTTGTCTCCCGTAGGACTCCGACGATGATAAGTAGGTGTCAGTGGCGCACCTGACGCGGACCTGTTCACAACACAATTAACTTTGCTCCCAGCAAAGTTCAGAGAGGTTGCCAATCTCTCTGGTTTTGTTGTTTACAAAGGATCAAACACAAGAGATAATGATAATGATAGCAACTGAAAGTAAATACTGAAAAGGAAATAACTTTGTAAACAGTTATGAGAATATGGAACGGGGTCCCGTGATGTTCACTAGTGATGTATCTCTCCCAAAAGACGATAAAAGTACTATGTGAGGTAAACAAATTACAGATGGGCAATTGACAGGATGATAAACGCACCGCAATGCTAACTATGCTACAAAAGAAAGGAAGAGGCTCATAAGCATGGGCAGTACGCCAAAATAAGTAGACCTAAATCCACCTGCATCTACTACTAATCATCCACCTTGAGATATCTATCCAGAACATCTCGCTGGTATTAAGTTGCGAGCCCCACCCAAAGTGTAAACCGAAAGCAACAGACAGCTGCATTAAAAAGAACTTTGAGTAAAGTAAACAATCCTTGCAACCGCGGTTACAAGCACCGTTGTTTTCCCCCTTGTGGCCACATCACATCCCCTAGACTCATTTTTCTGTCACTCAAGCGTGTCATCAGGGGGCATGTACCCACAATCGAGCATAACGTTCCCTCTTGGAGTCACTACCTACTACTTGGCCAAAGCAATAAACAGCAACGGAGAACATGCAAGAATTACTTAGGAACAAAAATATAAGAGATAAAAACCAAATATATTACTCTATCACGATCTGAACATAATCTCATAATCCATTAGATCCCATCAAACTCAGCATAGCAACAGCAGAAGAATTACATATGTGCCTCGATCATGTCGGGCAGCTCGCGAGGTATAAACCATGAAGAACAAAGAGGGTAGGAGAACATCACATAGCTACTGATCACGGACCCATGGTCCAAAGGAAACTACTCACGGCACATCCGGGAAGCGTCCATTGTGGAGGAGAAGCTCCCGGAGGTCGATCCTCCCTCCGGCAGGGTGCCGGGAAGGGTGCTGACGGTGCTCCCGATCTTGGAAGCGCGGCGGCGGTGGAACAGAGGTGAGTTTGCGAAATAGGGTTCTGGCTTCGGAGTTTCCCCATGAAGGAGAATAAATAGGCAAAGGGGGGCAGCCAGGGGGGTCACCAGAGGTCCAGGCGCCCCCCTGGCGCGAACAAGACCCTGGCCGCGCCAAGTGGCTTCTTGGACACCTGGTGGTGGCCCTCTGGCCCCACTTTGGTGATTCTGGAAGGCTATGTTGCGCTGATTTTTTATCCGTTTTTCCCGAATTTTTGGAGCATTTTTAATATGGGGAAAACCTGGAATAGAAAAACGGCAAAAAACAGGAACTGGCACTGGGGTGCACTGAGTTAGTAGGTTAATGCAAATATGATGAAAAGTGTATGAAAGTGTATCTAGATCATAGCAATATCACACAAAACATGCATGGAATGAGCAGAAATTATCGATACATTTGAGACGTATCATCAACCACAAAGAAGAGGCGAGGAGGAGAACTGTACGCGGCCCCCATCGCTCCTGCATAACCTCAACTAAACCGGGATGGAGAAGCGAGGAGTCCTTAAAGTGGAACCGGTGCACCACCAACGGTGACCCCTCTCCCGAGCTAAGAGAGGGGAGTGGTGCACAGTGGGAAAGCTACTTCCCAATCCATCAAAACTAGTGCCTGATCAAAAACACATCGGATCAGGTTTAATTGATTATTAGATCAAGTAAATCTCCCCCCTATTCGGACCATTACCTTAAGGGCGAGCCGAGCAATGCAGTCATTATACCCCCTCATCTGAGGGACGTCAATAAGGACAGAGCTTTCATCCGAGGTAGATCGAATGAGGTTAAATTCATCGACCAACACGACAAGTGTGGGGCAGCGGTCAACCTTCGCCTCATGCTCATCCAGGAAGAAGCTAAAACATCGGTATCATCATCAGATGATTCCTTGAACGATGATGACTCGATGAAATTCTTGTAGAAAAAACCATCTGCACTATCGGTCATGATCGAATTTGTACCTCACACGGGTCGAGCAATTGACCGAGCACCTTGTGGGAAGTGAAGCTCGGTGAAGAGGCCGAGTCGATGCCGGCGTGGTTAGGGAAGTGGAAGTAGAGCCTCCGGTTGCAGAGCGCTCCGGGCCGCGGTGGTGGCGGTAGGCCTACTGACGACATCCACAATGGTGGCCTCCTCCCTCTGGTTGTAATAAATTGGCGGCCAAACTGAGGGGAGGGATTGGTGGCGATTGTTGGGATGGGGGTGGCGATAGCCCGGTCGATGGAAGTGGTAGCGGTGGGGGCAACAAACAGGGAAGTCGCAGGGGGGCGCGTGGTGGGAATTTCTTCTATGCCTCAGACAGGTGGGTCAGAGAAGAACTAAGGGGGGAGGGGGACACCGAGGTAGTTATCTGCGCCTCCGCTTCCCGCTCGTGAATCCAAATCTACCCTAAATTTAAACCAAAAATGGATCTCGATAAACAAAAAGAAAACCGCAACCCATTTGAATCGCTCTATTGAACCACGATTTTTGTCCGCACAAACAAACAAAAAACCCCAATGTGAATGAAATGTATCACCGGGTTGTAGTTGTCCTAAGCATCTCCAGCCGCGCCCTCAACAACCCCCCCCAGGGCGGAGCTATTTGCGCCGGATGGAGGAATTTGGCCCAGCCGTGCCCTCAGTAGCCCAATTAGCGTCGGATTGGGCCGAAACTGGATCCGGCGGTCCCAAGCCGAACCTAGCGCGTGATGGCTTCTCGCCCCTCGTTGGTTACCCAAAGTGGAAGGTGGAGATGTAGACAGCAGCAAATTTCCCTCGGTGAAGATACCAAGGATTGTCTCCACTAGGACTCCGACAACGACAGGAAGGTGACAACGGCGCCAGCAATTAGGCGGTTGACGTGGACCTGCACACACTACAGATAACTTTGCTCCCAACGAGTACAGAGAGGTTGTCAATCCCTCCGTCCTTAATGTTTACAAAGGATCAAACGCACGGGATAATAATGATAGCGATAGCAACAGAAAAGGAAATAAAGCAGAAAATAAATAGCAGGTGTAAACAGTGGTGGAAATATGGACCGGGGTCCCATGATGTTCACTAGTGATGTCTCTCTCCCAAAAGACGATAAAATAGCCATGCAAGGTAAACAAATTACAGCTAGGCAATTGACAGGATTATGTGCGCAAACCAATGCTAACTATGCTACAAAGAAAGGAAGAGGCTCAAAAGCTTGGGCGGTACGCAAGGACAAGTAGACCGAAATCCATATGCATCTACCTACTAATCATCCACCTTGAGATATCTATCCAGAACATCTCACTGGTATTAAGTTGAGAATCCCACCCAAAGTGTAAACTCAAAGCAACAGGCAACTGCATTAAAGAACTTTGCATAAAGTAAACAATCCTTGCACCCCGCAAGTACAAGCACCGTTGTTTTCTCCCTTGTGGCAAAAGCACATCCCCTAGACTCATGTTTCTGTCACTCAAGCTAGTCATCAGGGGGCATGAACCCACAATCATGCATAACTCTCCCTCTTGGAGTCACTACATACTACTTGTCCAAAGCAATAAACAGCAACGGAGAACATGCAAGAATTACTCAAGAACATAAATATAAAAGAGGAGAATCAAATATATTACTCAAACACAATCTGAACATAGTCTCATAATCCATCAGAGCCCAGCAAACTCAGCATAGCAACAGCAGAAAGATTACATATGTGCCTCGATCATGTAGGGCAGCTCACGAGGTTTAAACCATGAAGAACAAAGAGGGGAGGAGAACATCACATAGCTACTGATCATGGACCCATGGTCCAAGGTGGACTACTCACGGTTCATCCGGGAAGCATCCATGGTGGTGGAGAAGCTCCCGGAGGTGGTTCCTCCCTCCGGCAGGGTGTCGGGAAGAGGGATCCTGGTGCTCCCGATCTTGGCAGCGCTGCGGCGGAGGAACAGAGAAGATATCGCGAAAAAGGGTTCTGTCCTCGAGGGTTTCGGGACGAGAGAGATATATAGGCGAAGGGCGCAGCCAGAGGTGGACCAGGGGCCTCAGGCGCCCCCTGGCGCGACCTAGGGCGTGGCCGCGCCAGGTGGCCACCTGGGCCACCCCTGGCTCCCCTCTGGCCCCACTTTGGCTCTTCCCGAAGCTTCATGTACGCTGATTTTTCCTATATTTTTCCCGGAATTTTTCTGGCACTTTAAGTAATGGGAAAACCTAAAATACAAAAACAGCAGAAAACAGGAACTGGCACTGGGGTGCACTGAGTTAATAGGTTAGTCCAAATATGATCAAATGTGTATGGAAGTGCATCAATATCATAGCAATATCACACAAAAGATGCATGGAGCAAGCAGAAATTATAGATACGTTTTGGACGTATCAACATCCCCAAGCTTAATTCCTGCTCGTCCTCGAGTAGGTAAATGATAACAAGCATAATTTCTGTGGTGACATGCTACCAACCATATAAGAACTTTTAAGTAATGCAATCAAGGCATGTAATTCAATTCAAGTCATAACAGACAAGAGTCTATATTAGCATTGAAACAAGCAACATAAGAACATAAAGGTGCAAGAGCTCTCGCTGTCCGTGACTCGAATGTCTCCAAATGGTGTTTGCGTGCAAGAAAGGGGATAGGGATATACGAGAGAGTAAAACATAGTTTTTATTGTTGAGAACTTAATCTACTAAAGTTCACACTTGGTCTTCTTTGGAATCTTAGCTTGACTCATCCCCAGACCACTAGCCAGGTACAAGTCACAATGATCCACTCCCTTTCGATATTTTGAGCACTCATGCAATGGATGAGCGTAAGCAAGAATGTTGACACTTAGGATGGCAAAGAGAGAAAAATGATGGGGAGGAAGACAAAAAAGGTGTGGAAGGCTCACATCAATGAGGACAATCATAGGCGAAAGAAAGCCAAATGATAGATATGATGTGAGGAGTAGGGATTGCCATGCAACGGATGCACATATGAGCTAAGGTAAGCTCTCCAATGGACTAGTGGGGGTGCATCCAACTTGCTTGCTCAAAAAGACCTAGAGCTCATTTGAGGAGGCTCATCATTGGAATATACAAGCCAAGTTCTATAGTGTGAAGGTCCCCACATAGCTATATGCATGAATGATAATCTCTATGGAGTACAAGATATAAGATGGAGTACGAGTGTGGATCTCTCAAAAGGAATAGTAGTGTGCCCCCTTCTCTCTTTTTATTTCTTTTTCTCTTTTTCTATTTTTTTGTATTTTTTTGGTGGCCTCAATGCCTCTTTCTATTTAACTCTCATTTGTCCTCTTTGGGATCTTTTGATTTTGTCCTCTTTGGGATCTTTTACTCACTTTAGGGGCAATACTCTATATATTACAAGAAGTATAGAAGATCTTTCACACTATACAAAAGTACTCAACATAAAGAAAATGAAACTATCATGAAGTATGCAAATGTATACCTCTGCCAGTGTAGCAGGATATGCAATGATACTAGCCCGTCAGGTAGCAATGATTAGGGTAAGGCCCAACTAGCATGCGGCTCATCGATCAAGCAAAAGCATGTATGACATGAAGATCAAGTCATGAGAAGGTGGATGTTGCATGGCAATGTATCTCGGAAAGGCTATGGAAATGCCTTGATAGGTAGGTATGGTGGCTGTTTTGAGGAAGGATATAATGAGGCTTATGATGACAGAGCGTATCGTGCCAAGGATTTGGATGCACCGGCGAAGTATGCTCCAACTCTCGAGGTGAGAAAGGGCAATGCACGGTACCGAAGAGGCTAGAAAAATATGGCTAGGTGGAAGTGTCAACTTTCGAATACTCACATTCGTCCGAAGAACTCATGCACTTATTATCGGTAACTCTCAATCTAATTAGGAGGTTCACAATGAGACAAGTACCCGGAGGAGGAGTGTATGAGGGTTTGGTTATCCTTGCGCATCCTCGACTCATGGTACGTGAGTGTACTCTAATATTCGCTCCCTCCAAAGATTAGTCATCCATCTAGTAGCTAAAGTTCTCAACTAATTTTGTAGGTTTTTTGAAAATAAACACGGATTTCCCAAAATACGACATCTATCACTAATAGGCTAAAGCTCTTGACACCAAAAGTTCAAACATTACTCATGGCAATACCTCAAAACTATTGCAAGTTACTACTACAATTGAATAGCAACCTCAATTACCTACTTCGGGTCAAGACACAAAACTCAGTGCAACAGGCAAACTCTCTAAACAAGATAAACATGAAAACTCAAGAGAGTTCCAGAAACAAACTAAACAAAATCTCTTAAAAAGATAAGCATGAAAACTAAGAGCTAAACATGACAGCAGCTACGAAAAAGATAAAGAACACACACAACAAAGATAAGCATGAAAATCCTATGTTGTGTTCTAGGGTGAAGTGGAGCGTGTTTCTCTCCCACACAAATAAATCTGGATTCTAACTTGTTATGAACATCAAGCAAAGACAAAGAAAACTAAAAAGGACATAAAGAGCAAGACGCTCCAAGCATAGCACATAACGCATGAAGTGATAAAAATATAGTGGAACGAAAGACGAACTGATAATTGTTGATGGAGAAGGGGATGCATGGGGGCATCCCCAAGCTTAGATGCTTGAGTATTTTTGAATATTTCTTGGGGGTGCACGGGGGAATCCCCAAGCTTGAGCGTTTGACCCTCCTGAATCTGCTATTATCATCTTCCCTCGCACACTTGAAAACTCCCTTCATACATAACTCGTTAGAATCTGATTAGCGAGGTTAGTACCCAAAATAAAATATTTTTTCTCTACTGGAAATAAGGATATTCTTGAAGATCTACTGTTTCTCAAGATCGCCAAAAAGTTTTTTCAAAGAAAAAGCAACCTTAAGGTTTACAAAACGAAGAAAAGGCAAAACACGACAGAATCTGTGAAAAACAGACCAGCAGGTAGTAAATAATTTTTTTGGGACACTTATGCAACTCAAATCAAAAAACTCAGAAAATACGCTCGAAAGCCAATTATATAGAGCACACTGTCAAAAAAATTCAGATCAAAAAGATGATCTGGTGATTTTATTCGAATTTTTATGTCCAAGGGTAGAATCTGTTTTCTGGACAGCACGTCACAACTTTTGAACTTTCTTGCAATCGGAGGCTAAACTTGGCACAAAGCTGAAAAGTAAAGATACAATGATGTTGCTACTGTAGTAACAAACATCAAGACACAAAAAAAGCAAAATAAACCTAATTTGTTGTGGGCTGCCTCCCAAAAGCGATTTCTTTAATGCCTTTAAGCTAGGCATGATGCAAAAAGAGAAAATCAAGTTTTATCAAGAGTAAGAGAATAGCTAGCCCGTGTAACGGACTCAAAAGGTAACTTAATATTATTTCTAGGGAAGTGTTCCATCCCTTTCTTTAGAGGGAATTGGTTTTATATTCCCTTCTTTCATATCAATGACAGCACCAACGGTGCGAAGAAAAGGGCGTCCCACAATAATTGGACATGATGGTTCACATTCAATGTCCATAATAGTAAAATCAACGGGAACATAATTGTCATTGACAATGATAAGAACATCATCGATCTTCCCCAAAGGTTTCTTTACGGAAGAGTCAACAAGACGAACACCAAAAGAACAAGGATCAAAAGGTTTTAATTCAAACATATCATACATTATTTTGGGCATAACGGAGGTACTAGCTCCAACATCACATAAATCATAGTAAGAGAAGTTATTCAACTTAATTTTAATCATAGGATCCCAACTATCTTCTAGCTTTCTAGGTATGGAGGCTTCTACCCTAAGATTCTCCTCCCTAGCTTTAATGAGAGCATTAGTGATATGCTCCGTGAAGGCAAGATTAAGTTTGCTAGTGTGGGGATCTCTAGACATCTTGTGAAGGAAACCAATAACTTCAGGAAGGGTGCAATTATCAAAATCAAGGTCACTACTATCAAGTAAAGTGGTAGTGGTGTCCTTTAGGCTCACTTGTTTGGTAGCTTCTATAGTCATAGGAGTTTCTTCTTCTACGGTTGAGGTCATAGCATCACCATTAATAGGTCCTATGGGACTAGGGGTGCATTGGGTGCTAAGAGTTTGGATATCCTCAACAACTTGGATAGTAGCAACGGTATGGTGTGTAGGAAGGCTCTTAATTCTAATTTCTTCCTCCTTTTATCTAGCCCATCTCTCTTTAAGTTTAGCCATCATCCTAATGTTTTCATTAATTTGCACTTGAATAGCGTTCATAGGAGTGACCTTCCTCTCCTCAAGAGGAGAAGTTCTAATTTTAAGCAATTCTACTTCATGGGATGAATTGTCTACCTTCGACGAGAGATTATCTAATTTGTCTAGTTTTTCCTCTACACTCTTGTTGAAGGCTTTTTGGGTAGTGATGAAGTCTTTAAGCATACTCTCTAGTTCAGAAGTGGAGTTCTTGGTGCTAGGATAAGTGTTGTTGTTGCCATAGTTGTTGGAGGGGAACGGTCTAGGATTGCTACCAAAATTACTCCTATAAGCATTGTTATTGAAGTTGTTTCTAGAGATAAAGTTCACATCTACTTGATCTTGAGCAATCAAAGAATTTAAAGGAACGTCATGAGGATCAATAGGAGATTGCTTGGTAAGTAGATACATAATCAAGTCAACTTTTTCATTTAGGGAGGAGATCTCCTCGACAGAGTTTACCTTCCTACCTGTTGGAGCTCTTTCGGTGTGCCATTGGTAATAGTTGGTCATCATCTCATCGAGTAGTTTTGTGGCAGCACCAAGCGTTGCTGACATAAAGGTTCCTCCCGCGGCCAAATCTAGCAAGTTTCACGAGGTAAAGTTCAAGCCTGCATAAAATTTTTGGATAACCATCCAAGTAGTCAAACCATGCGTAGGGAAATTCTTAACAAGAGATTTCATATGTTCCCAAGCTTGGGCAACATGCTCATTATCCAATTGCTTAAAATTCATAATATTACTCCTCAATTGGATAATCTTAGCTGGGGGTAGTACTTTCCAATAAAAGCATCCTTGCACTTATCCCAAGAATCTATGCTATTCCTAGGCAAGGATTGAAACCAGATTTTAGCTCCTCCTTTCAAGGAGAGAGGAAAAAGCTTAAGCTTGACGATATCACCATCTACTTCTTTGTAATTTTGCATATCACAGAGCTCAACAAAATTATTTAAGTGCAAAGCAGCATCATCTCCAGCACCGGAGAATTTATCTTTCATAACAAGGTTCAACAAAGCAGGTTTAATCTCATAAGAAGGTGCTGAAGTGGCAGTGGAGCAACAGGAGTGCAGATAAAGTCACTGTTGTTATGACTAGTGAATTCACACAACTTGGTGTTCTCGGTGGAACCCATAGCAGCAGCAAGCAAGGTAACTTTTTTTTATTTTTGATAAGGGACACTAAAGAAAAAACTGAAAGGTAAACTAACAAGACTAAAAAGCAAAGATAAAAGATAGTGTGCAACTCCCCTATCTTGAAGAGAGGAGTCCCCGGCAACGGCGCCAGAAATTAGCTTTGATGGCTTCTCGCCCCTCGTTGGTTACCCAAAGTGGAAGGTTGAGATGTAGACATCAGCAAATTTCCCTCGGTGAAGATACCAAGGTTTGTCTCCAGTAGGACTCCGACAACGACAGGAAGGTGACAACGGCGCCAGCAATTAGGCGGTTGACTTGGACCTGCACACACAAAAGATAACTTTGCTCCCAACGAGTACAGAGAGGTTGTCAATCCCTCCAGCCTTGTTGTTTACAAAGGATCAAACGCACGGGATAATAATGATAGCGATAGCAACAGAAAAGGAAATAAAGCAGAAAATAAAGAGCAGGTGTAAACAGTGGTGGAAATATGGACCGGGGTCCCATGATGTTCACTAGTGATGTCTCTCTCCCAAAAGACGATAAAATAGCCATGCAAGGTAAACAAATTACAGTTGGGCAATTGACAGGATTATGTGCGCAAACCAATGCTAACTATGCTACAGAGAAAGAAAGAGGCTCAAAAGCTTGGGCGATACGCCAAGACAAGTATACCGAAATCCATATGCATCTACCTACTAATCATCCACCTTGAGATATCTATCCAGAACATCTCGCTGGTATTAAGTTGTGAATCCCACCCAAAGTGTAACTCAAAGCAACAGACAACTGCATTAAAGAACTTTGCATAAAGTAAACAATCCTTGCACCCGCAAGTACAAGCACCGTTGTTTTCTCCCTTGTGGCAACAACACATCCCCTATACTCATGTTTCTGTCACTCAAGCTAGTCATCAGGGGGCATGAACCCACAATCATGCATAACGCTCCCTCTTGGAGTCACTACCTACTACTTGGCCAAAGCAATAAACAGCAACGGAGAACATGCAAAAATTACTCAAGAACATAAATATAAAAGAGGAGAATCAAATATATTACTCAAACACAATCTGAACATAGTCTCATAATCCATCAGATCCCAGCAAACTCAGCATAGCAACAGCAGAAAGATTACATATGTGCCTCGATCATGTAGGGCAGCTCACGAGGTCTAAACCATGAAGAACAAAGAGGGGAGGAGAACATCACATAGCTACTGATCATGGACCCATGGTCCAAGGTGGACTACTCACGGTTCATCCGGGAAGCATCCATGGTGGTGGAGAAGCTCTCGGAGGTGGTTCCTCCCTCCGGCAGGGTGCCGGGAAGAGGGCTCCTGGTGCTCCCGATCTTGGAAGCGCTGCGGCGGAGGAACAGAGGAGAGATCGCGAAAAGGGGTTCTGTCCTCGAGGGTTTCTGGACGAGAGAGATATATAGGCGAAGGGGGCAGCCAGAGGTGGACCAGGGCCCCCAGGCGCCCCCTGGCGCGGCCTAGGGGGTGGCCGCGCCAGGTGGCCGCCTGGGCCACCCCTGGCTCCCCTCTGGCCCCACTTTGGCTCTTCCCGAAGCTTCCTGTACGCTGATTTTTCCTATATTTTTTCAGGAATTTTTCTGGCACTTTAAGTAATGGGAAAACCTAAAATACAAAAACAACAGAAAACAGGAACTGACACTGGGGTGCACTGAGTTAATAGGTTAGTCCAAATATGATCAAAAGTGTATGGAAGTGCATCAATATCATAGCAATATCACACAAAAGATGCATGGAGCAAGCAGAAATTATAGATACGTTTTGGACGTATCAGCGCGCTGGGGAGCGCCTGAGGCGCCGGACGAAGCAAAACCACTCGTGGGGCCGCGATGTCGGTGAGAGAGGACGCAGCTCCCGCCAATTTTCCTCCCTTCCCCCGCCGCCGCTCCCGCCATTTTCCTTCAGATCCGCACGCCATGGCGCCGAAGAAGAAATATGTTCCCCTCGTCGCACCGACGACCTACCACTACCCAAGCCGAGGAAGCAGAGAGCGCCGCTAGTTAGGCCGCCAGGCTTCACGGACGGCGAGTGGAAGGTCGACTGCGATCACCGCTCCGTGTCAACAACCGAGCGGCGGAACAGGCTCGCCGCCCAGAAAGCCCGGGACGCGGTTGATACGGAGGCGAAGGAGCTGAAGGCCATCCGCGAGGCGGCGACGGTGGCCAAGCAGGAGCTATAGGACGCCCACACGGCGGCGGCGCTGGCCATCTCTCGCTCGAACGGGGCGCCGTAGTTCCGCCCCCAGCCAGCAGAGTGTCGTCTCGCCGGCCGTCAACTTCTCGCCTTCGGCATGGGTGTACGCATAGTGGTCGGACTACGCCGACATCACGGCGAGTGGCTTCGACCCCAACCTTGCCTTCCCACATGCTCCACCTCCGACGCGCGTCTTCCCCAGCTCGGCCGTCCACGCCTACTTGTCGAGCTACGCCTCTGCCTCTTCTCCGTCCCTACGCCGCGGAGCCATACCCTTCGCCACAGAGATGGAGGACATCATCACCACCGGCTCATCCGCCACCTATGCCGAGACGTACGCCCCAGAGGACGTCGACGGGACCCAAGAGGGGAATGACGCCGAACAAGAGGACGTTGAGGCCGAGGAGGAAATGCAAGAAGCGTCGGAGCAGCAGGCGGCCAAAGGAAAGAAGAAGAGGAAGATCGTCGAGACTCGCGTCAAGTGGTCGGCCAAGGAAGACGAATGCCTTGCCGAAGCATGGAAGACGGTGAGCTTGGACCCAATCACCGGTGCGAACCAGAACGACGACACGTACTGGAGGAGGGTCAAGGCAGTGTTCAATGAGCGCAAGCTCGTCGACCCGGATTTCAGCGGTTTCTTCATGGAGCGCGGCGCGAAAGCCATGGCCACCCATTGGGCGACCATCCAGGCGGCGTGCAACAAGTGACACAACATTCAAGAGGAGGTGCTTACTCAGCCGGAGAGCGGCGCGAACAACAATCAAAATGTATGGCCTCGCCTCGCCCTACCCTGGCCGCGAACTCGACGTGAACACGCCCTAACCTCGCCGTGCAGCTTGTGTGCATGTTCAACATGTTTCGACAGGACAACAACAACGCCGAGTTCAAGTTTTTGCACGTATTCACCAGGCTCGAGTTATGCGAGAAATGGACAGAGTGCCGGCTCCAGCTCGCCAAGTCCAAGAACGACGTCTACAACCCAGACGCGGCGCCTCCAACGGCGTCTGAAGGGCGCCCAGCCGAGGGCAACAAGAAGGCCATGGCGGCGAAGGGCGCGGCGCCCGCTACCGAATGACTAAAGTCGGCGATCGAGAAGTGCATCGCCGACGCCGCAAGCAACGCCGTCATCAGGGGGGAGAAGGCCCAGGAGAGGTGGTCTGAGCTGTTGACGAAGCAGGACGCCAAGCTCAACCTTCTCAGGACGAACGTCGCCGCAAAGAAGAGGAACACCGATTTGTCATTCCTCACCCAAATGGCGACGATGGACACGCAGGTCAGGGCATGGTTCATGTCCGAGTGTGACAAGATCTTGACTCAAATGGCAGCGCCCGAGACCGCGCCGAGAGCACCCTCGCCGACCAAGGACACGCCGCCGACCACAGCAACGTCGCCCCGGAGCATTCCGTCCACGCCTACGATGGAAGATCAGGTTGCTGCCGAACTCGCCGATTGCATGGCGTCTGCTGTCGACCTTGCCGGCCCCATTTGAGAGCAAGGGCCTATTGCCCTACTTTTTCTGTTCTCCGCGTAGATCGTGCCACCTGTGGCATGCGATCGCCGAACCGTGGCATGTTGATCGCCGAACCTTACAATTTTTTAAAAGCGGGAAGACAGATTTTTGAATTTATACGATTTCATCGTATTGTGTGAAGGCGACCCTGAGGCTGCGCCTGGGTAGTCGTTCGGCCTCCTAGACAATTTTAATATCGACGGACCCTCAAACAACGCTAAAATAGCGTCAAAATAGGCCTTGGGACCGAAACGGCTTAAGATGCTCTAAATCCTGGAACGGCAACCTTCGTAGGCACGAGCAGCGTGTGGACGGAATCCAATCCAGCCATAAAGACACGACGCGGCAGAGTTGCAAACCCCCCGTGACCGTGAGTCCATAAAAACCAAAGTCTATCATGTGGTGCGGTGATGCGCGGCGTTCTCATCTGGCAGGCAGGAGGCAACACGCTTCGTCAAAAACGAAGTTGTATCCACTTCTTTTTTAGCATACCCACACCCACACCCACACCGTGTGTAGTGAGTTCATAACTTGGTGTTTGGAAACGGTTGTTAGAATCAGTTTTCTTCCTTTTCTACCTTGGCACTCAAAGTCCAAATACTCAACCCCGAATTGCCTATAGCGGTGTACCGCACGCAAGAGAAGACGCTTAACTGGGTCTGGGTGTATGTATTGATTCATAATGCTGGCAACAGTTCATAAGGTTAAAAGGGAATGGGAGCACATCGTCATGTTGGAGCTACAAACGGAAAGGGCAAAAGCTCCTTCGGCACCAAGGAACGCAGCGATTAACCAGAATCAACTGCCTAACTTCAGCCATAAGATTGCGCCACAGCTCAACGCGCAAAAATTGCTCCCCAAATTAGGCATCGATCGATTGGCTACAATGTACTAGTACTACCAGGAACTAGAAAGTGCTTTTCGAATGACTGACTCTCGACGACACCGTTGAAATGTAGTACTGTATTGCTTAGTCATGTCCAGCATTTCCACATTAGCTCATGTTTAAGCAGCATGCATCACACTCAAGTTTCACGTGATTGCCGCGCAGGTTGATGATGCCTCCAAAATTCCATCCATATTAAAACGGCTCAGTCGAATCTCCTGAAACAATTTATGTTTATCATCACAACAATAATCAATCGTCAGGACACCTGATAAACAAAGAAAGAGAGGACAAGCCTGACAAAGATATGGGCCACTATAAACAAAGACGAAACCATTAAATCCTACCTAAGCGGAAACGACCAAGGTCAAACAAGAAAATGAAACCATCTCGTAAGAGCAAGTACAACAGTGCCTAAAAGCAAGTACAACAGTGCTTAGTCAGTTGGATATAAGAAATTAAATAGTATATTTGTGCTTAGTTGGAGGAGAAAGAAGAGAAGCGGGCTACTAATTAGTAGCCAGCTGCAACACGTGCTCCTAGGCACTTTGTGAGATAGACATGTGTGCCATATATTGCTAAAGTAGTACTCCTTACGCTTTCTCCAATGCAAAAGGTGCTAAGTGAGGTGCTAGAATCATTAAATGTGCTAAGCAACCATAGTCTCCAATGCATTGATGCTTAGCTTGTTGTTGCTAAGCTCCCCTCATTTAATGGTTTAGCAACTAAAGTCTTGCATGTATAGGTTAGTTTTCTCCATTTTTAATGTTTTGCCTAGGTTCCCGTGACTAGCACCGTGTCTTCCTGGGTCACCAAACTCCTCTCTCTCCTCTTAATTAAGGTGCCACATAGGATTTTTTGTCTTGTTGGCATGCTTAGCACCCATCCAAGATGGAGCATTGTGAGCAGCCTTATAGCCTTACTATTGTATTTGTTGACTATAAGGTTAGTTATAGATGACATGACATCTCCTTATAGTCAGCAGCTGGCTATACTATTAACCATGTTCTAATCAGCTGGCTATAAGGAATTGAATAATATATTTGTGCTTAGTTGAAGGAGAGAGAAGAGAAGCGGACTACTAATTAGTAGCCAGCTGCAACACGTGCTCCTAAGCACTTTGTGAGATAGACATGTGGATCATATATTGCTAAAGTAGTATTCTTTATAGCATTCCTATCATATTTATTGACTACAAAATTATAGATGACATGGCAACTCTTTATAACTCATTAACCATGCTCTAAGCATCCATCGCTGTCCCGACCCAACAACACAGCGATAGCAGTGAGCAGTGGGCAGTGTCAGTACTACCAGCTTCTTTGGATCAAAGGATTTGCAAAACAAAGGAATAGGAAAAATGGAGGATTTGGCTGCCATGACATGATCAATCCTATGGAATGAAAAAACAGAGGAATTGGTAACAAAGAGGCTTTGGCTGCACCACAGGAAACGTACAGGAATACCATCTAATAAAATAATGTTATTTTTGAGTTTGATGGCTTCAAACTTGCAACGGCTAGTGAAGTGAGCTTCCTCAAGTAGCCGTTAGCACTAGATGTATAAATAACCTGCTGCTTTGCTCTTTGTTCTGCATAGCTCCTTTCCCTGCTGAAGAAACCATATTGATACTTTCATGCTATTAAATTTGCTCTTGAACCATATTCTTTCATCTTCCTCTTGCTGAAGAAACCAACAAGGTTAGTGTTACAGTATGTTGATACTTTCATGCTATTAAATTTCTCATGATATTTTATGGTTTCACTGAACTCCTTTTCAGCATATTTTGCTCATTTATTCTTGCACGTCATGGATCCAAGTTACCGTCGTAGATCAGAAAGTGATTATGAGTTCATTCATTTTGTTCTTCCTACTTTAGAAGATACATCACAATCTTCTTCCAGTAAGAAACCAATGCACACATCAAAACTGTCGGGGGCTTGGCGTGTTCAAGAAATTTTAACAGGACATGAAAGCTTATGCAAAAGGACTTTCCGCATGGAGGTTGACATTTTTCAAGCACTTGTTCACAAGCTGCGCGAGAAAGAACTCCTTGCTGATTCAAAAGTACTAGCAGTAGAAGAGCAAGTGGCAATATTTCTGTATGCATTATCCAAAAATGCAACGAATGAAACACTACAAGATTGGTTTCAGCATAGTGGAGAAACAATAAGCCGGCGTTTTGGACTAGTGCTTGATGCAATCACACAGCTCACACATATCTATATACGCCCACCTTCCCTCAACCCACATCCAATCTTGAGCAAACCGAAATTCTACCCTTTCTTCCAGGTATGAGTATTAAAAAATTAGATAAACTAATTTGTGTACTTCAATGCAAGGTAATAACATAGAGATATCTCATATTCTGTTTGTGCAGAATTGCATTGGTGCTATAGACGGAACCCATATTCCTGTGTTCCTTTCACCAGGTCAACAAGAACCATACCGGAACAGGAAGCAAACACTCTCACAAAATGTCATGGTTGCTTGTGACTTTGACTTAAAATTTGTGCATGTACATGCTGGCTGGGAAGGATCAGCTTCTGATGCAAGAGTTCTACAAGATGCACTAAATCATGGATTTTATGTACCTCATGGTAAATTTTACCTTGTTGATGCTGGTTATGCAAACACACCTCAATTTCTTGCTCCATACCGTGGTACTAGGTATCATCTAAAAGAACAAGGAGCAGTGCGTCAAAGGCCACAAAATTACAAGGAATTGTTCAACCTTAGTCATGCTCAACTTCGCAATCATATCGAAAGAATTATCGGTATATTGAAAATGAGGAGATGAGGACTAACCAGGTTGGAAGAGAGGATTTTGATCTGCTCAGCGACAGGAGAAAAGGGGCTGGCCGCTGATCCCGTCAAACTCGATGAGGACGGACTGTCTACGGAGGGCCTTGCAGCGAGGTGGCCGGCGTATCCGCAGAACGCCGGGTGGCCGCCGCTTCCGTTGGAAAGGATCTGGGAACCTTGCCGGCGCTTCCACGAGCAGGCCGCCTCTTCCGTGAGCCGGGACCTCGCCGCCGCTTTTGGTGTGAGGCCTTTTTTTCTAATTTCTTCCCTTCCAGAAGAGACCTAACGAGGACTTGTGTTTTTTACGGTCGTTTTTCACTAGCAGCATACAAAGCGGCGCCCCTGTTTTGGCGCGAGCACGCCTCGCGAGCGCTCTACTTTCGCGCCAGGAATTTTTCCCAGAGGTCGGACCTCATGCGTAAATTCCTCTGGAATCCGCCACTTGAAAAGCCAATCCTAAGGAATTTTAATAAGGCAATCCTGTGATCCAAACATGTTCCTTAGGAAACAATCCTAAGGATATAAATCCTGTAAGAATCCTCCAATCCAAAGAAGTTGTTAATTGGTAGCCTCATCCTCCTGTGCCTAGTTGGCTGGGTTGGGGCAGCACCTAGGTGCTGCCACCATAGTACTCCCTCCGTTCCGGTTTATTAGGCCCTTAGGCTGGTCACAATGGGGAGTAACTTAGACTAGTAACATACACGGATTTCGAGTCTATGTTACTACCTTCACAATGGGTAGTAACATATATGTAGTGTCATATAAGACTTCATTTATTAGATTTTAACTCATATTGTCTTGGTATGTGTGATGTTACTCAAAGAGCTAGTAACTAGCTAAGTTACTACAACCATCTCTCTCCTCATTAACTCATTGCCACATAAGCAAAAATGCTGAGTTGGACTCTATGTTACTGCTAAGTTACTCCCCATTGGGGTCAGTCTTAAGCAGCATAAGCATGTCCCTTTTTATAAGGCCTTGTCTTAGGAAGTTACATGCATGCATCATTTTCATTAGTTACATGAGGAGTTATTGTTGTTAGTCCCATTGCTAGAAAATAAATATACCTCTTTGGGTCCAATAAAAAGTACATGCCCTAATACACTCCCCCACACTAAAATCCCACCTCCCCAGTTCGCCTCGCCCCGGTCCCCCACCCCACGCACGCCAAAACCCCCGTTCCCTTCTCCTCCTCCGTCTCCTCAATTCCGAGGCGGCGGCGGCGGCGGCGGAGGCGCGCCTGTGCCATTCGCTCATAGGCATTTCGAGGTCGGAGAGCGGGAGGGGATTTCTGGGATCAGGCGGGCCGGCGGGGGCCGAGATGAGCATGTACGGGAGGGACCCGTGGGGCGGGCCCTTGGAGATATGCCACGACTCGGCCACGGACGACGACCGCAGCCGCAACCTCGACCTGGACCGGGCGGCGCTCTCCCGGACGCTCGACGAGACGCAGCAGAGCTGGCTGCTCGCCGGGCCCGGGGACCAGGGCCGCAAGAAGAAGCGGTACGTCGACCTAGGATGCCTCCTCGTCAGCCGCAGGCTCTTTGTTTGGACGGTCGGGGTGCTCGTCGCCGCCGCGGTTCTCGCCGGGATCGCGGCGGGGATCGCCGAGGCCATCCCCAGGCATCACACCCCGCCTCCGCCGCCTGACCAGTACACCCTCGCGCTGCGCAAGGCGCTCATGTTCTTCAATGCCCAGAAATGTGAGTGCCCCCCTCTGCTATCTTCTGCCCTTTGTTTTGCGGTTTGAAAGATTAGATTTTGATGTTTTCGGTTCGGTGGATGTTCTTTTGGTGATTATTCGGGAGTTTTGGTTCCGATTTAGGACTATGTTGCTTCAGCTCCGCCGAACCCCAAAGATGGGATTTTTTTTTTCTTCTTTCTTTTACATGTGGTGTATCAGGTGGGTTTTTAGATGTAAATTCATCAATTTGGGGTTTCCTGCTGATAAATCAAGTGCTGATTGCAAGGATGGGATTCTTATATACATGCCTTAGTATTAGCTTAGTTTTCTCTGTTCCATATCTGAATGGGGGAAGAACAGTTGCCCTTGAGACATTTTTTTTCTTCTTTATTCCCGAATCAGCAAACCATTTTATTTTCGATCCGCTTGTTCTGCAAATTTTTGATCTGTTTGTTCTGCAAAATTTCTGCAGCCGGGAAGCTGCCGAAGCACAACAATGTACCATGGCGCGGTGACTCGTGCCTGAAGGATGGACGCTCGGACGAAGGATTCCGGCGAGACCTCTCCGGTGGCTACTACGACGCAGGGGGCGCTGTGAAATTCAACTTCCCAACTGCCTTCTCCATGACCCTCCTCAGCTGGAGCGTCATCGAGTACAGTGCCAAGTACGAGGCTGCTGGGGAACTTGGCCATGTCCGTGACACAATTAAGTGGGGGGCCGACTACTTATTGAAGACCTTCAACTCCACGGCGGATACCATTGACCGCTTGGTTGTGCAGGTGAAAGCAACCTCTGTATATTAAAGTGGCCAGTGGGTGTCCTTCTTGCCACTCGTTCATTGCTAACGTGAGTTTTGTTGAGGGTGCAGGTGGGCAGTGTTGCTAATGTGAGTCAGCCCAATGACCAGTATTGTTGGATGAGGCCGGAGGATATCGACTACCCACGCCCGGTTGAAGACTGCCAAGCTTGCCCTGCTCTTGCCGGTGAGATGGCTGCAGCATTGGCCGCAGCATCGATTGTGTTCAAGGATAATAGGGCTTACTCACACAAGCTGTTACATGGTGCTACTACCGTATGGAGCTTCGCAAGGGAGAGAGATAGACGTGTAAAATCTGGTGAAGGCGGTCCAGATGCTGCAAAGTTCTACAACTCAACCAATTACTTTGATGAACATTTGTGGGGTAGTTCGTGGATGTACCTTGCAACAGGCAATTCGTCGTACCTGCAGTTGGCAACGGATGTCAAGCTTGCAAAGAATGCTGGTGCTTTCTCTCATGGCCCGGACTATGGGGTGTTCAGCTGGAACAATAAGCTCCCTGGTGCACAGGTAAACATATTTGTGTATCTAGGTTCGGTTTAATTCATAAGACATTCCCCATGTCTACCCATTGGCATTCTTGTTTGCATGGTACTACTTGCTAGGTAGATTCCATGTCTAGCAGGCTAATCGTCAGAATATAGTACTATCGTCTGGATCACCAATTTTTCTTATAATATCCCACCTTGCTTAGCTGCAGTAGTAGTTTAGCATGTAGTCAATTTGTCCTACCATATGTTAGTATTAATGGTGCCTAAGGACAGGCCACCTAGGACTATAGCAAGGTTCCATGCTTGGTGGATATAGTAAGGGTTCTGTTGAAACCATGTCAGTGTTGTCATGTTGTCCTCTCCTGTACTTTGGAATCCTTATCCTTGAAATGGATAGCCATAGTGAAATTAACCTTCAGCATGGAACCTGCATTTTGGATTAACTAGTTGAGAAACTCACTTTGTTTATTGGCAGACTTATGCTTGTGAAGAAATAAAGAATACTGCTAGTATTATTTATTATCCAGCTTTGAACCATGTGACAATCCAAGAAAACTGTCCATTAGCTATGCAGTAGGATTCCATAAAAAAACACTATACAGAAGGTGTGATACAGCATGGTAGCATTGTTTGTACAAGAATGTAGGGCTAAGTTTTGTATTACCATGTGCCCTAGCTAGAGAATAAAAGTTATATTAATAATTAATATGACTTGCCTTTACTTATTTTGTATTGTTTGGCGTTCCAGGTTCTTCTGAGCCGGTTAAGGCTCTTCTTGAGTCCTGGGTATCCGTATGAAGAGATGTTAAGGACATTCCACAATCAAACCAGTATCGTCATGTGCTCTTACCTTCCAGTTTTTCGATCTTTCAACAGAACGAAAGGTTTGAACTCACAACTAACTAAGAACAAATACATGATCACCTATTCAATTCATATGACAGTTTACTGAATTTCCTTGCATTACAGGTGGTTTGATACAGTTGAATCACGGGCAGCCACAACCTCTCCAGTATGTGGTCAATGCTGCATTCCTTGCTTCTGTGTTCAGTGACTATCTTGAGGCTGCAGATACCCCTGGGTGGTATTGTGGCCCTCATTTCTACTCGGTTGAGGTTCTTCGCAGTTTTGCAAGGACTCAGGTAGGTTTCTAGCATTTGAATGTTGGAATATATTTTTATATAGCAACCTCCTGGTTTTAATTTTATACTTGTGTCAGATCGAGTACATCTTGGGCAAAAATCCTGCTAAAATGAGCTATGTGGTTGGGTACGGAAAGCATTACCCTAAGCGTGTTCATCACCGTGGTGCCTCGATCCCGAAGAAGAAAGGTGTTCACCCTGGGTGCAAAGGAGGGTGGACGTGGAGGGACACCAAGAAGCCCAACCCTCACACCATTGTTGGAGCTATGGTCGCTGGCCCTGATCGCCACGACGGCTTCAAAGACATCCGGAAGAACCGCAACTACACAGAAGCAACCCTGGTAGGCAATGCTGGTCTAGTCGCAGCATTGGTTGCTTTATCGGGTGAAGGCCATGGAGTGGACAAGAACACTATGTTTTCTGCCGTGCCGCCAATGTTCCCTTCACCCCCGCCGCCTCCAGCACCATGGAATCCATAATGGCTGGGTGCTTAGAACAGTGAAGAAGACAATGTAAACGTTTATTTTATTTATTTATTTTAGTGTAGTATCATGAAGAAGCCATGGTGTTTGCAACTATGCAAGGGACTATGTTGAATGAAATGTAGTAGTTCCCCTCGTGTAACCTGCGGGAAGTGGGGTACCTATATCTGACATCATTGTCCTCTGATACGTACGCATCAAATGTACAATCCACAATAGAGAAAAGATCTTCATTACATAAACTGCAGTAACATTACCCGATCCAGGATTAAGTTTAAAAGCGAATAGAAAAACTTGTCGTCAGGTCCTAGCGATGGTAAATGAGGATAACTAAAGTTAAACCATATCAAACAGATTAGACGGTGGAGCGGCGACTTCCCAGCGAGGAGAAATCTGGACGGTTGGACGAGATCTGGACAGTTGGATTTGACCGAATTGTTGTTCAGATTTGCATTCACTTTATCAGATTTGTTGCACCTAATTGACGGACCTCTGAAAAATTCACAATACCATCAAGATCAAAATTTTACAATTAAAACAAAAACAATAAAGCATTTGATAACTACTAGGTCTCATCTAATCACCAACACACATCTAATACAAATGCTCACATATCATTTATGTTCTAATCATATCTGCATCAGCTCATAAAAAAGCTTTGATACCACTATAAGATAATGTGCACAATAAAAAATATATGCTACACGATCGCACATAAGGTCATTACGAAGAAACAAGTTAGCGGTCATACTACAACTATAATTCCTACACAATGAAAGTAGATGAAGGAGAGTCGATGCAGTGACGACTCATGCAGCTACATTATACCTCACAACCGTAAGAATTGAACATAACGATCCGCCGATCTAGATTCGAGGTAGATGACCCCTTCGAGGTATCCACACGTACTGAAGTAGTAATCTAACAACACTTCATCGTCTAAGAAGAAGAGCTTCGAAAAAATTGAAGAGAGAGAAACCTAGCGGCATTCTAAACTAATTAAGAGTCTAATATAATTTGACTTTTCTAATCCAATTATAAGTGTAATTGAATTAGACAAATTAAATTTAATTAGAATTATAATAAAATCAAATGATTCTAATTAGAAGTCTAATTTTCTAATTAAATATCTAATTAGAATGTGAGAGAAACTGGACGCGATGCTACATGGGGTAGCTCCTCCAAAGGATTAGTGTGTCTAGAAGGAAGCCCTCCCAAAAATATATATAGGTGGCAAGGGGTTAAGGGCAACCGACTAGGATGAGGAGAAGTCCTCCTTGTTCGGCTCAACTATGAGGGAAAACCTCTTCCCTAGTTTGATCACTCCTAGTCATATACTCCATTTGGGCCTTTTTTGGCCCATGTGGGGCACCCCCTTGGGCCTAAATGGGGTTTTCACCATATATACCCTTTCAAAAGTTTCTCGGAAGTTTTCAGTAACATTTTAAAACCTTTCAGAATTTTCATATATATATCGAAACTTTTCGGACACCAACTATACCTTTCTGAAACTCTTGGGATGCTCTCGACCAAAATATTTTGGGAACTATAAGAAACACTTTTGGAGCCCATTATTCTCATAAATTTGATCTTCTAGTTCTCATAAATAATACTAATCGTAAAACGTGTGAGACTGTAGGTTTTCATCATATACCCTTTCAGTTTTCAGAAGTTTTCAGTAACCTTTTAAAACCTTCCAGACTTTTCATATATAGATCGAAACTTTTTGGACACCAACTATACCTTTCCGAAACTCTTGGGATGTTCTCGAGATCGTCCAAAATATTTTGGGAACTATAAGAAACACTTTTGGAGCCCATTATTCTCATAAATTTGATCTTATAGTTCTCATAAATATTACTAATTGTTAAGCATGTGAGACTATAGGTTTAGTACTAAATGTACATGATCCTAAACACCTTCTGGTCAATAATTAACAACGGTATATGGAAATCTTTATTAATTCTCACATAAACATGAGTGATTTAATGAAACAAACATGTTAATGTATACAACTATAATCTCTTCGCGATATGTTACAAAACCCAAGGCAATATATTATCATTATCATCATGTTCAACTACTTGATCACTATACATTTTATTCTATTTATCTATTTTGTTCTCTTTACTCATTTTCGTATTTCGGTATCCCTGTGATATCAATCATATGTATCTAGCCATACAATGATGGTACTGTAATAATGAGTGGACCTAGAGAGTATCTCTCCATCGTTCGAGGAGAAACTATCAGTCTTGAACTATCGATATCAAGCCATACTTTTCGATTATACCCGTAAGTTACATTTATGATCACCTAGTTATGGTGTGAGGTTTGGCTACCCCAAAGTAACCACCCTATATGTTGGCGTATGATTTTATCATGGTCTAAGAATGTAAGTAGATATTGACATATTATATGAAAATATCAATACATAAAGACGATGTGATCTCGTGGTAATTTAGGGTATGTCCAACACCATTTTTCCGATAACAATGTGTTCTCATTATTGATAGCAACCTTGTTACTTTAACAATGCTCATGTTCAGGGAAACAAGATCATCATCAATAAATGAGCTAGTCTGAGAGGCGTGACTAGGGATCACCATCAATGCTCATGTTCAGGAAAACAAGATCATCATCAATAAATGAGCTAGTCTGAGAGGCATGACTGGGTATCCATCTGGTGTTCATGTTTCACACATGCAATTGAATTTTTCTCCAAATCTTATTCAATAACCAATGCACTTATAACACAAAAATATAAACTTAATTATGAACATAGAAATATAATACTCCCATCCGATCCATATCAATTGTCCTGGAATAGATGTATCTAGACGTATTTTAGTGATAGGTACATCCATTTAAGGATGGTTAATATGGATCAGAGGGATTAATACATTTCTTATTTCCCTAGGGAATATTTCCAACATTTCCGTAAGTAAAATAGGCTTGCCAACCTTACCGACAAGATTAGGTATGTTCACCCCATGGACATGTGCAGACTGATACGAGCCACTTTCTTACACCCTTATACTGAATCGCATGTATCTCTTGTGTATGTCGAGCAATCTGATATCCATCTGTCTCCGATAGCGTGCCTGTAAAAGCACATCTCCCTCCTCCTCTTCCAGTCCTCCGACATGTATCTCCTCTTCTTCTCGTCCCCCCCCCCTCATATCACCCATTCCTCGACCACCATTGGGACGTTTTGGTGGAGGCTAAAAATTCAAAATAAGCCTATCTTCTAATTCAGATGTTCGTATGCCATGAACCTCGTCATCGCATTCTTGTATGATGTGCCCCATTAGTACACCGAAATAATAAAAGTCAGGCAGGTTCTCATATAATATACTTTGCCTCTTCCGTTCCTTAAGAGTGATAGGAACATTCACAATGAAAGGTGTCTCTCAAACTTCGTTGCCACTTTTTCCGCAAGATCCTTCTTCCTTGTGAGACCATCCGGTAGACCTATAACTCTAGCTCATACCGAGGTCACTACAAAATATGTTCTGAGACATCGGTAAAACTATCATATTCTTCCAACATCACCAACGCTCCTCTAAACACCGAGAGTCCTCCATACATTACTTTCCTCCCGTTGCCTAGACAATGACATTGGACTACAAACAGATTCAATCCTTTTACATTAAATGTTACACCTTGTGTAGATGACTAGGCATTACGCATTTGGGGGAGAAGAGAAGCATGACTTAATGGGTGGGTTGCGTGCACCCAGAACAGAGCCAACCATCGAACATCTTTAATCAGATCATCTAATTCCTTTGAGAAGTCAAGGTCTTTTTCTTCTCTGTGTAGCTTCATACCGATAAACATACATGGAAGGACAATTCCTTCTTTAGGTTTGGTGTTGATAAAAATACAGGGTTTGCGGTCTAACTGTGTTCTCGAGCTACTCAGGTTTATTCTTAGGACACAAGACCATTCATGTACCTCTTCATGGTAAAGATCGAAGACGGCGAATCCGACACTTTTTCCTTTGGGTGTTGGAGTCCCGTGCTACTCAGAGGGATCTATTTGAAGTCTTGGATGTTTCAATCTCAATGTACAATCCAACCAAAGTATGAGTCTTCGCAGTGTCACGCTTGGAAGAGAGAATGTGCAGCATTTTCACCTGAGGCCGGTGGTACCGCTGATCGGACCGGTTGTACCACCCTTGTTAGGGAGCAGTACTACCGGGCTGGCCACCAGTGGTACTACCGGGCGAGGGGCCTCCCTCTTCTAACCTCAAACCGGTACCGGGACGGTGGCACCATGGTTGTACCGGTAATTGTAATTTGACCAGTACTACCGGGCCACCGAGCGGTTGTACCGCTCTCCTGGTCACCTAGCCTAGGGTTAGGGTTAGGGTTTGGCCAGTGGCTCACCCTCAGCATGTGGCCGGTTGTACCGGGCCTGACCAGGCGGTTGTACCGGCCTAGGAGCTTGTTCGCCACTGTCTCCGGGCGGTTGTGGACCGGTAGGGCACCGGTTGTTCCGGTTATTACCGGTACTACCGGTCCTTGGCCGGTTGTACCGCCTGGCCCTCTTCACCGACATGCTAGGGTTTGCCTACCTGCTCTCCTCGCTGGTGTGGCCGGTTGTACCGGGGTGTACAGGCCTGTTGTACCGGCTATGTAAGCCCGGGCATTTCTCGGGCCGAGCCGGGTTCGGGTCGGGCTTGAGAAAGCCCGATGCAGAAAACTCCAAGCCCGAGCCCGGCCCGGCCCGACCATCGGGCTAGAGAAATCGGGCCCGAGCCCGACCCAAACATGGCAAATCCCGACAAAGCCCAACAAGCCCGACCCGATCCTTCGTTAATTTATGTTTCCTATAAGCCCGAGCCCGGCCCGATCAGTGTATTAAGCCCGATTGTGAAGCTCGAGCCCGACCCGAATGACAAGCCTGACCCGGCCCGGCCCGTGTTTTTCGGGTCGGGCTCGGGCCGGGCTGCCCATGCCCAGGTCTACGGCTATGTGCATTCCTGCACAATAATGGTTGGATTTTCTGAGGAGTATATAAGGAATTCTTCTTTTTCCTTGTGACGTACTCTTGCTACTCTCTCTCTCTCTCTCTCTCTATTGACGCCCAAAAGCTTCATTGTGCCGGATCTCCTTTTCTAGCCACCCAAACTTGTTGAGTTGCTAGGGATTAAGAGAGGAGACCTAGATCTACACTTCCATCCAAAGGAAATAGTGTTCCCCATCCATATTGTATTGGATCTTGTTACTCTTGAGGCTTGGAGACCCGAGAGCTTGAGGACACCTCAGAGACACATTCCATCGTGGTGAAGCTTCGTGGTGTTGGTGGGAGTCTCCAGCTTGTTGTGGAGAAACTCCATCCTTGTTGTAAAGGTTCCGTGTGCGCCTTCATGGCACCAATAGTGGAGTCACGGCATCTCGCATTGGTGAGAGCGTGAGGAGAATAGGATGGCCCTAGGTGGCTTCGTGGTGAGCATTGTGCTCCCACACCCTCTCCAAGCGGGGACATACTTCTTGCAAGAGAAGGAATTTCGATAACATATCCTTGTCTCCTCTTTCGGTTATTTGTTCCTTTACATTGTGCAAGCTTTACATTGTCTCTGTATCTTTCTCTTGCTTAGTTGTTGCATTCTTTGTCATATAGGTTGCTCATCTAGTTGCACATCTTCCTTGTATTCCCCACTTGTACCTCCCTTCTCCTCTCCCAGTCTCGTCGGCGACGGAAAATATTTCCCATCTTCTCTACTTCCTGCATCTCCTTCGATTCCTCTGATAGCCCCGATCTACCCTATTTTTCCAATGACTCTGGTGGTGGCTCCGCGATGCACAGCACGCTCCGCGTGTGGGATGAGATCAAACTCCCGGTTAAGCAGACTTGCCGACGATCGCCCAACCAGTGCCAAGACCCTAGGAAATCTTAGGGGGGATGCACATTTTGTTGGAAGACGACCAACCTATAGGGACAAGTATATTGAGTAGGCACGTTTCCAGTGGTACTAAGAGCATCTCCAGCCCCGCCCCCAAGAGGCCCCCAAGACGACGCTATTTGCTCCGGACTGACAAAATACGCCCAGTCGCGCCCCCAAGGGCCCAAATAGCGCCGGATCGGGCCGATTTTGAGTCCGGCGATCCCAAGCCAACCCGGCACGCTGGGGGTCGCTTGGGGGCGCCGGACGAAGCGAAAAGAGCCGGCTGGCCCACTGGCAGAGCAAACTGCCCAAAAAACGACCGCCTCTCCCCCACCACCCTTGTTGCCGCCGGTGCCACGCCGCTACAAGGTATCCGTTGCGCCGCCTCCAAACACGCCGCTGCTCCACCCCACCGCCCCCTTCCAAGCTTGCCTAGTACAGCGGCGGTTGGCCGGCGCAACGCGAACAGCCGAGACCACCGGTGGCTGGCCACGACCACACCGCACCCCAAGTGTTCGGCGAATTGCCGCGCCGAGATGGACTCCGACGACGAGGCGCTCTTCGCCGCACTGATGGAGGAGGAAGAGTCCGCCGCCGGCTCCGAGGACGACGAGCACCTCATGATGCTCGCCACCTTGGCCGACCTGTTCGGCGCCAACACGGCGCCGCAACGGGGCGGCTCCAAGATGGGCCACCGGAAGGCAAAGGAGAGGCGCCGTTTGGAGGGCTATTGCTTGCTCTACTCCGACTACTTTGCCGATGTTCCCCTACACGGTGAGAAGACATTCCGGCACCGGTACGCATGGGCCGAAAGCTCTTTCTTCTCATTGTCAATTCCCTTCGAGAGTACGACAACTACTTCGTTTGCAAGAAAGATTGCACCGGCACAGTTGGATTCTCCACACTTTAGAAGTGCACAACGGCAATGAGGATGATTGCATACGGAGCTCCTGGTGATCAACAGGAAGACTATGCACGCATGGCCGAGTCCAACACCCTTGAGTGTATGTACAAGTTTTGCAGAGCAGTGGTGGGTTGCTTTGGAGGACAGTACTTGCGAGCACCCAATGCTGAAGACACTGCTCGGATCCTAGCAGAGAATGAAGCAAGAGGATTTCATGGGATGCTTGGAAGCATTGATTGCATGCATTGGGAATGGAAGAACTGTCCATTTTCTTGGAAAGGGATGTATAAGGGCGCAAAAGGTCACTACAGTGTGGTACTTGAGGCAGTTGCTACACATGATCTCTGGATTTGGCACTCCTTCTTTGGCATGCCAGGAACACACAATGACATCAATGTCCTGCAGTGCTCAAATGTCTTTGCCAGGCTTGTCGAAGGTCATGCTCCTCCGGTGAACTTCGAGGTCAATGGTCACCAATACAACAAGGGATACTACCTAGCAGATGGCATCTATCCAAGATGGCCGGTATTTGTGAAGACTATCTCAAACCCTGTGCCAGGAGGGAAGTACGCCCACTTTGCCAAGTGCTAGGAGTTTGCAGGAAGGATGTCGAGCGGGCATTTGGGGTGCTCCAATCTCGATTTTCCGTTGTCCGATACCCCGCTCAGACTTGGTCGAAAGATCAAATGCGTGAGGTGATGAATTGTTGTGTCATTTTGCACAACATGATCATTGAGAGCGAGAAAGAGGATCCAGTGTATGACTCTGAACCATATCTCAACCAGGGGCCTCTTGCAGTTGTTGATCACGAGATACCACCAGATTGGACAGCCTATCTCAACATGCGCCAGGAGATCCGAGACCCGCACGTGCATCGTCAACTGCAGGAAGATCTAGTGGATCATCTATGGATACGCAAAGGCAATGCCTAGTTTGATTTGTATTTGTATTTGTGTTGAACTATGTGTTTGTATTCCACGCTGTGCGCCGAACTGTGACGCTATTTCATGTTTTCGTGTTGAATTTGCGCCGAATTGTGCCGAACTGCGTTGAATTTGCGTTCAAAAGATCAATTTGCGCCGTTTCTGGGTCGAATCTGGACCGCAACTGCGTCGGCACCACCCGACTTGGGGGCCGCCTTGGGGCCGCGGCTGGAGGGCCGGCCAACCCAAGCCGGTTTCGCCGCCCGAGCGCCCCCCAAGCGGCGCTAAAATAGTGCTGAAAACCGGCTTGGGAGGCCGAACGGCTGGAGATGCTCTAATCAACGTAAATAATACTCCCTCCATTCCTAAATATAAGGTGTATAGTTTAAAAAAAAAGTCAACTTGTTCAACTTTGACCAAACTTATAGATAAATATATTGATATAAATTATACAAAAACGGTATCATCAAACTTGTCTTGAAATGTAGTTTCATATTATATTTATTAAATGTCATAGATGTTGATATTTTTTGCTATAAATTTGGTCAAAGTTATAAAAGTTTGACTTTTTAAAAGAAACTATACACCTTATATCAAGGAACGGAGGGAGTAGGAAATTTAGAGGATACTCCCTCCGTTCCAAAATAACTGTCGTAGCCTTAGTACAATTTTGTACTAGAGCTAGTACAAAGTTGAGTCAGTTATTTTGGAACGGAGGGAGTAGCAGATATCATATGTTTTCTTTGAGATTCCTACGGAATGGACTATACTGCCATATGAATTTGTAGGAAACCAGATATGAGGTTCCATTCCCTTTGTGTTTGAAATTCCTATGTTTTCCCACCATGACATCCAAACAATAGTTTTGCTATTTTTCTATTGAAAATCCATATACATGAAATCTCAATTCCTATAGTTTTTCTATTCCTACTTTTTGAGTTCTTGCGTTCCATCTGAGTCCTTATTTGTTATGGGTTCAGGACTTCAGGTAATGACCTGGAAACCGCCAACTGATTCTAGGTAGCCTTGCATCTCGTACCCATACCAAAGTTCAAACGCTGATGAAATAGGAGTACACTATCATGTTCTTACACGCAATCAAAGAATAACAGTAAGTCAACCAAGTTGCTACAAAGGAGCAAAAGATGTTACTATTAAAATACTACTACTAATTAAACATGACTAGTTCGAACAGTACAGATTTATGCATCTGCATCCAAGTCCAAAAGGATTACAAAGTCTCTGATCTGGCTTTCATTAGTACAAAAAAATAGACCTTCAAATGGCCACACGTGATAACTCCAAACTATATTCCTCATGTATACGTCAATGTATTAAAATACTAAATAAATAGAATGAAAGATGGAGAACAAATAGCGAATCAAAGGCAAAAAATCCTAACGTCAAACTTAGTCTAAGCTCACTATTCCAGATTGGTAAGCTAAGACAAAACTATATGCTGGGGGGTTTCTTTTAGATAAGTTACTTCCAAGCTGTTTCTGCCTATGATGAAGATGCAACCTCAATGGCACTACCAAGGGGCCATGCTGCTTCGACAAACGAATTGCCATAAGGCACCTTCTTTACTAACGTAATATCTTGATAGGGATCCACACCTGAAAGAATACGGGCGAAAATAATATAAGAAATATGTCGAAAGCTTCTAAGTTATTGAGAATTTTGTCATTTGCATCAAGTCATACCAAATCCATCCACAAGTAATGTGTGCTGGTAAACAAGATCCATGCAAAGGAATGGAATGTCTTCCTCCGAAACATCAGGATAAGTGGCCTGTGCCTCTTTCACATTTAATTTACAAACACGTCGTGCAGCTTCTTCAAAGTCTGATGGTTTAACCTTAGCAACTGCTGCCTTAGGGTTTACAAAACCAGCCTGAAGAGACGATGAGATATAATTAAATGTGTATCATGACAAGAACAAGCAAGTCAACAGAAACCAGCATCAGAACAATCAGAAAGTTTAGCCGTCAATTTATGCCAGAGGAGAGAATATGATAGTTTAGGAATTCCTGACATGCAGCCTTTAGATATCTGCTTGATAGATTATTGGCTACCTGGGTGGTAGATTTTTTTTAGGAGAACTGTTTGATTTCAACAAATAGGGGCTTTAGGGCAGGTTGGTGACGGTAGAGGATCATACGGCATGTCATGCAGCAACAAAGGATTTTTAGATGGCAGGTCGACAATGGTAGCAATATTCATTTCCGGGGTGGTAACTGGTTTGGGAGTTGCAGTTTAGCAATGCACTGTTGGGGTCCATTTATGATTTCTCATGAGCAGGATGGTTCTCTAGCTCATGTCTCGGGTGGATCAATTTGAAATTGGCTTTCAAAAGATGTTTTCATTATTGATCAATGAACCACGGGTTTGAACTGTTACAGATTGAGTCTTTTTGGTGAGGAACATAACTGCATGTTTTGGAACTTTGAGAATGCAAGTATATTATGTGAGTTCTTTGTGGGCTGTCAGCTTTGGGTCCTATGGTCAATATACCCCACATGCTGCTACCTCTTGTCATTTGGCAATTGTGCATTCCACCACGTATTTTGATCTTTTAATGGCGTAGGCAAAATAAGCTGCTAACCACAGATAAACTGAGCAAGATGCAAAATGTACATGATAAAAGACGATTTATTGTAGTGAAACTGAGACGGTACACTGATTCATGATAAAAGATGACTTGTTGTAATGAAACTGAGACGGTACACTGTTTCTTCAAACGTGTCGTGGTGGGGATTCAACTCTCAATTTGTTGGTATCACAGTATTGGTCAAGATTTCGAATCTCCCGGTGACCAAGGAGTGCAGTTCTTTCTCAGGGGACTATCTGGTTAGACTAGAGTACTAGATGGCCGTGACCTGCTACAGAAGTGCTGAATTTGCAATGACCTATTGTGGCTCCAGAGCACCGGCTATATTGGAAGACTGGAGAGTGAGTCGAAGGAACCACAGAGGATAGCCTGGAGCGAACTAGAAAATGAAACCTCTGATGGATGTTTGGTGCTGAAATGCCTTCATCTATAAGAGAAACATTTGCTGAGTGTGTGTTAGACTACCCATAGTGGGGAGTAACATCAACTAGTAACATCGATATGTTACTAGTCTATGTTACTAGTTCTATAGTGGGGAGTAACATCAACTAGTAACTTCATTTATTATGTTGTAGACTGATATTATCTTGGTATGTGTGATGTTACTCAAAGAGCAAGTAACTGCCTAAGTTACCACATGGCTCTCTTTCCTCATTAATTACTTGCCACATCATCTATTTTGCATAGATATGTATGATGTTGTTACCACTGATGTTACTCCCACTATGGATGGTCTTATCTACTGCATTGATCAATTCTATTATCTAACTACTTAGCTATACTTTGTCGGGAGCGGGAAGGGCACTCGGCACTTTTCCTGGCAGGACTGCTTGGTTTCATCAACCCAATGGAGCCATGATAAATGCCCATTTGATCGACAAAAAGTTATGTAAAAACTCAAAAGGAGTTACCTCAGCAGCCCTATCAAAGAAAAATGATGCTACAAAAAGATTCTTCTGTCCATCTCCACCACCACCATTCCACACACCACCAAATGTGCATTTCATGTGAGTGCATGCTGGTTCATCAACTTGAAGAGCTCTGACTGCAACAGCCCTGCACTTGGAATAAGTAGCACCAGATGATGAACCTGATGCCTCAAATGTATCATCCCCATAATGGTATTTCCCTACAATTCAATGCAATTTCCAATTAAAATCCGACACTGGTGTAAACAATCATAAGACATGAGCAATTAGTGGGTTGAATTGAAGGGTAATTTTCTTGTATGGGAAAGCTGGAACATGCATACCCACACTAAGAGCATCTCCAATAGCCGATGTATAATAGAGTAGCAGTTAACCGCTTTTGATGTAAAAAGGGGCAAAAAAAAAACAAGCTCCAACAGCAGCACTATACCGTTTTTTATGTAAAAAAAAATTACAACGCGATGTAAAATTGGGCTCTGGTGATGTAAATATACATCACCAGACCCGGTGATGTAAAAGTCGAAGGGCCGCGCGCGCGAACCCAACTAACGCCGTGAAAGTTCCGAACCCTCGTCTCCGCCCGCCCCCGCCGTTTTGCCACCATGCCCCACCCCCCCCCCCCCCACCCCCCCATGGACTCCGGCGCACCCCTGCAGTCCACCAGACCCATTCCCGCCGCCGCGACCACAGGTGCCGGCAAACAAGGCGGCTTCGCTGCTCCTCAGCCGAACCACTCCGCCGCCGGAGTGCAGAAGCAGAAGAAGGTCCCCGCCGTGAGGAAGCCACGCGGCGGCACCATCGCGAAGCCGCCCCGCAACGCCGATGTCACTGGTTAGGTGAGGCAAAAAAAAACCTTGGATGTGCCGGCTACTGCTGCTGCTGCGATGCTATTTTAAATCACCTGTTGGGGACTTCGTGCCCTATAATACATCAGCTGTTGGAGTTGCACACTCCCGGTGATGTAAAAACCCAGTTTTTGGTGATAATTTACATCAAGCCCTTTTTTGGGTGCTATTATACATCGGCTATTGGAGATGCTCTAAAGACTCTGCCCACTGAGAATAATATAACGATAGAGCAGTCATGCTTTTATCAATGTCTCCATTATACATCACACAGTAAATATTCTACTCCCTCCGACCCGAAAAAGTGGGCGGGCGGGCGTTTTATTTCATTTTTACAAAAAAAACCTCAGAATTTCGAAATCTTTTGCAATCGGGTCCTCGTGTCCTCTTCCTCGCGTCCGCAGCTCCCGGCGACCGCCCGCCGCTTCTCCCCGGCAAGAGGGAGTCCGCGCCGCTGCTGTCTGCGGCTCCGCCCTTTCCCGCGGATAGATTCCGGCGGCCGGACGCTTCCCCTGCCCAGACGACCTAATCGAGCTCGCCGACGGAAGGCTAGAGCAAGGCCGCGCCGGTGGAGGGCGCCAGAGCGGGGTAGCAAGGACGCGAAGGTGGAGCCGTGGAGGGAACCGGAGCCGGGGAGCAAGGAGCCGCCGGAGAACCGCAGCACTTCCAACCTCGCCGGAGTATCTCGTCGCTGCCGCCCCGAGGTGCGGAGGAGACACAGTTCGCCTCACGAAGGTGTTTCTAACTGCACCCTCATCAGATAAGCTAGCCAGTGCCAAGTGGTACTCTTGTACTGTATCTCTAGCTGAACCCCAGAAAAGGGAACCAGTGAGCTTGTACTCTCATCAGATAAGCTGTACTCTTGTACTCCAGCTAATAATGGGGGGAAATATCCAGTGAGCTACCGAGCAATTGCATTCATGGAAAGTACCATCCTAAAGCCGATTAATCATGTACGAACAGAGCATTCAACAATCTGAACATGTTAACATCATTTATTTATCTACAGAACAAACAGTTCAGAGAAGAAAAACTAAGGAAGCCAGCATTCATCCCAAATTGGGACCGGAGAGAGTGAGGAACATTACAGCGGTATGCGCCAGCCAGCCTGGTCAAAGCCCTTGGTCACTTCCCGGAGCTTCTTAGGGACCATCTCCTTGCTCTTCTGCTGAATCCAGGAGCGGCTGGCGTGGTGCTAGCCCCCCTCGGCCTTGGCCGAGTCGTCGTCGGCGGCGGCCCCCGGGACGTACTGGGCGCGGGTCCCCAGTAGAAGCGGCCGCCGCGGCCCGGAATCGGCAAAGTCAGCAGCTTGGTGAAAAAAGGGATCCCTTTCTTCCTCAATTCCCTCCTCTTTGGGTTCTGCTTGGTGGAAGGAAGACGGGGAGACGAGGAGGAAGGAAGGCGGCCGGCGAGGAAGGTCGCGCGGCGAAGGTGTCGGGCGGAATCAGCCGGAGACGGCTTGGCGCCGGCGGCGGGCGAATTGGGGAATAGGAGGCGGACGGGACGGGTGGTTGACGAACTGATTTCTTCAGGTGAAAAACAGCAGGGGGGTTTTCGTAAAATTAACCGCGCAAACAGTTTTTTTGGGCCGGAGGGAGTACTAAAACTTGATGGCAAGCAAATTCTTACATGATGAAAATAATTGCTTATTTCGTAATAAGGTATAAAACCTTGCGTAGGGTAGAACAATGTCCATAAAAAAATAAGAACACTAGTTTTAAAATGGGCATCCGTCACTATGATGCTGCCACAATTTCAGTATATTCACATAAAGTTAATTTTAAGTTCTAGAAAGGCAATAATAAGGAAAAGATGCCTCAGTTTTAAATATATGGGTGTTGGGCTTGGAAGATAAAGCAAAACCAAGTGGACATACCATGATATCCGGCCAACATACAGTTGCTGTAAGCACTGCTTTCACCAGCTTTTAAGATCTCTGCTCTAGCCGCCAGCAAACCATAATGCAAATAACTGCGGAAAACAATGGCAATTATGTGAATAGTATGTACTAATCTTATTTAGATGGAAAAAATATTGTGATATCTGTTGAAACAGCAGATGATCACAATGCAGTAAACCATATCGTTATACTCCCTCCGTCTCAAAATAAGTGACACTGATTTAGTACAACGTTAGTACAGAGTTGTACTAAGTTAGCGACACTTATTTTGGGATGGAGGGAGTATATCAGAGAAGTGACGGACAGAATGGGTTGAAGCACATATGGAGCAACCTCCATGACAAAACATAACAGGATGCTAAATTTGATCATCCTGCTCAAACTAAACAATTTAAGGTAACATTACAAGTCCTTCACATCTTTGAGGTGGGGTGGATGGCAGGGTTGACCACAACTGTGCAAGATTGACTTGGACATGCACATTGGGTAGTTTCCACTCAACTGTAGTTCACTTCTACTAATGCAAGTGATGAAGTAAATAACAAGATGGGTCATTGGATCAGCCCAAACGTGCACCTTACCTGTGTGATACGTCTGCAGTCGTCATTGTCTGGTACCAACATCCTAAACAACAGTTATGTATGCCCTAAGAGTCCCAACTCCAAATCCAAGATATTTGTAGGTCATTCCTACTGCAGGGACCATAACTTGGTAGCCTAAAGATTGGTTCCACAAAATTTACACCACTAATGACAGGTTCCAGATATAACTGGTGTAGTATCTTGGTCAGAAACATAACACGACAAAACGTTCAATGATCTTTGGACATTTCGAGTTTGGGTTATAACCACTTATTTGACGCATACCTGTGAACATAAAGATAATATGTTGTTCCTTTAAGTAGCAGCTTCTTCACATACGAATCTTCGCCATCTGAAACTTCAGGAGCCTTTGCTGCATCCTTTTCTGAGATAGCATAAGCCATTTGGACAGAACCACCACCTAAATCAACGACTCCTACAGTGTGTGAGTAAGGCTTTCCCAATTTCTCCAACAGATAATTGATGGCAACCTATAGAAACCAAAGAAACATACATGTTCATACTTAAGAAAACATTCATGTTGTTTCTTAATTATAAAGGTTACAGAAGAGCAACAAATGGGAAGTTTTTCTTTACTTCCATCAAGACTAAACATTATTTTAGAGTGCATACACAAACTGGGACTGCATCGATCATACCCATGCGAATGAACCTTCCTGAGATCCGTCAAGAACTGTGACCCAATCTGGTTGGGATTTGAAAGAACTCTTGTCACGAAGGAGATCCCTAACCTGGTAATAAAAAAATAACCAAAATGACATATTAATTAAGAATATAAAATGATACTATAATGAAAAATAGCATAATCCAATGTTGATAGAATGACAGGTACAAGACACACTATTGCTGGATTAATACAAAGAGAATATTTACCGCTTGCAAAATTTCTTCAGACCTTTCAGCTCCCAATGCTCTGAGACCTGCAGTGGCCTGCATAAGGGTTTAACAATAAAAAATCACCAGAAAACCCTTTATGAAGTTCTATAGATAGATAAAGCAATTACTCACCCCAACCCTGACAGGTGTTTGCTCACGCAATTCTACAGGAACTACTTTTTCAGCTTCCTCAAGAAGAGAAACAAGTGACTCAGCAGCCTCCTGTGGATCCTTGGCATAAGAACTCAAGCCTGGTTTTTTCTGAAATGAAAAAGGGATGAGAAGTCAAGTAAAATTGTATTCCATCTCTTTTCTCCATAGAAAATTGTTCTTTTCTATTCAAGTATATTACAGGTGGCATGAGCATTCATAGATTTTCAGATCATTCTATGTCTTGAAACAAACAAACATCTTTCTCTCTCAAGGTCCATGGAACTCCTACTGAATTTGATGCATAAACACTTCCGAGAAGTGAAGACAAGCCTTACCAAGGTATATTAAGCTAGTGCTGCATACGGATGCATCTTGGACAATGATAATCAATTACTACATTTTACGTTTGAAGTTCCATAGATTATCAGATCATTTTGTGCCTATGAAGGAACAACCATCTTTCTCTGTGAGGTCCATGAAAATCCTAATGAACTTAATGCATAAATCCTTTTCATAAGTGCAGTGCAGACAAACCTTACCAAAGTAGTAAGCTAGCGCTGGATACTTCTCTGGCCAAGAACAGGATGTAGCTTTGACAATGATAATCAATTAATAATGTTTTAAGTTCGAAGTAAGTTTTTCTCCAGTATACATAACCCAGGGTAAATGCCATAGATTGATTGATTGACAACCAACCTGGGTTCTATAACTGATAAAAGGGCAAGATTGCCAGTAGTTCATAGCAGTTCTTGTCAATTTGCAAATGGATAGTTCTGAAGTTAAACAAATTCACATGTATTGTTTCTAGAATATCATTCGGACAAAAGTCAGGTAGAACATTCATTTTTCAAATATTTCAGGAAATACCAGCTAGTTCTGCTTGATATATATGCAGGATTCCATGGTTCAGGTGACTGCAGAAGAATAATGAAGTTGACTTAAATAGACATGACTATCCATAAGGTTCACATGACTAGGAAGGAAATAATTGATTGCTTTAGATAAACAAACTGGACCAGGTTATTAAGTTTATTGGGTAGAAATTAACGATAAACAGCCGGTATTACAGCTTTGACTCCCACAAACATGAGCCAATCATGTCAAAGGGCTCAAATTTCCTTTATATTCGCAACACATGAAATGGATTGGTTGTCAACTTGTCATAAACTGATGTGTGTGCCACCCAAGCATGTCAAATGCATTCGTGCAACTAGCATCACTGGTGCTATTCATTCTTAATGTCTTTACAACAAACCACCACATCAATAAGCCATTCTTAATGTATATATTGAATTCATTAGACAATAGGTAACAAGATAGTAAGTTCATGGGTTCAATGATCTACTCAGTGCTACCATCCAGCAATATCCGCATCAAGTGTCGCAATTCACCACTCAATAGTATGCACTAGTTATTCATTTACAGTAAGTTGATTCTGTTTGATCTCGCATGTACATGTTTTGCAGGAGTGAAACAATCTCATTCCAAACATCAACCCAGAAACAACCATCTCAACGAAAACTCTCGCATATAAGATCATAACAAGACCAGATCCACCCGACAACGCCAGCAGCACATTTCGTTATTAAAGACAAGCAGAGGAAAAAAGTCACAACAAGTCACCTGCTTGAACAGCTCGATCGCGCTCCCTATAGGAACAAGATCCAGGGTCTCGTCGAAGCAGTAGACGTGCACGCGGCTCCCGGAGCTTCCGGCGTCAAATATCACCGCATACTTGTTCGATCCGTCACCGACTCCGCCGACGGCCTGGGGTCCCCACCTCCTGCCTCCAGTGGCGACGAGCACACCGGAGGCCCCGCTAGTGAGGGAGGCCGGGGGGCGCGGCATAAGGAGGAGCACGAACGAGATGAGGAGCACCGGCGAGAGCACGACCATCAGCACCCCGCGGTAGCGGTGCACGCGGTCGGACACGGCGTCCCCCTGCTGCTGGCGCGAGCCGGCGGCCGAGAAGCGCCGCATCCTGGCGGCTGCCGCTGTGGCCGCGGCGGCATCGGCGGCGGAGGGGCCAACGGTGAGGTCATCGACGGGGAGCAGATCGGCCGCAGAAGGCGAGCGGTAGCGAATGCGGCCGTTGGTCGGGGAGGGCTTGAGCGCCTCCTGCTGCGACGGCTCCAGCGCGTCGGACGGGGAGGCCGCACGCGGCCTTGCACGGGGTCGAGGTGGGGTGTGGGTGGGCGACGCCAATTGGCGCGCGGGATCTCTCCGCCGCGGCTCACAACGACAGCTGGGTTTGACCCCGGGACGCCATTGAGATCGGAGGGGCGAACTGGTGACTTGGGAGGTGAATTCGCTTGGCTCGATTGGAGGGAAGCACTCGTGCGCCGGGCTCGGGAGCCGAAGAGGGGGGACGAGGGGAAGGGGGAAACCGGTGTGGTTCGCGAGTCGCGACGAGGTGCCCTGCTGATTGGTTTGGTTCGCCGGTGAAGCCGTCACCGGAAATATGACGAAGCTCGCCGGATTAGCATCCAACGGCTGAGATTGAACCCGCTAGATGTGATGTGTTCAATCTTAGCCATTGGATGCTGTTTCAGCACGTGGGTTCTCCCGTAAAATTCCTCAATACCGTCCCGGTATGGGATAACGGTGTGGTTCACTATAGAGAGTTTGATGTCATGTTGAGTAATAATCACTTTAGTTGAACTTGTTTTTGGTGAAGCATGGGATTGTCGAACGATTCGAGTTAGGCTTATTGTGAAATCATTGGATCTATCGGGCAAACTCTTTGGTGTCGAAGAGAGGTTCGTGACTTAAGGGAAGAGATGAATTTCTTGGTATTCCATCAAGTCGATCATGATTCTGCTGAATCATGCATAAACAACGTAATGGCGAAGAATAGGCTAGGCAAGACGACAACTCAACACAATGACTTAGATGCCAATGCCTTGCACAAATTGTTGAAGCCACTCCTCTTATCGGTTATGGCCGACAAGCTCCTGTTATTCGTGAAAATGTTGAAGGACATGGTGGTGCATCTCTTGTCGCGGGGAGATCTGACATCTGATTGCAAACATGCATGACGATGGTGTGGCTAACAAACTGAATAAGGTCACTCAGAGTTGTACAATAGTGGTTATGACACCAAGTGTGGGTATATAACAAAATCCACACACACTTCTATTTTTATTTCTTTAGTTTTATAGTGTTTATGTTATTGTTGTATCTGCACCTGATGACCTAGAAGTGTAGGGGATCGCAACATTCTTCGCCGATAAAAAAAACCAATTTATAGATTCGACACAAGGGGAGTCAAATGATATTTATAAACTTTGACAGTTGAGTTGTCAATTCAATCGCACCTGAAAAATACTTGATTGGCAACAATTTATTAGTAGTAACGGTGGCGACGGTAATAGTGGTGGCAGGCAGCGAAAGTAAAAATAGTAAAGCAAAGCAATCAATAACAAGCATGGTTAAAACATTGTAGGCTGAGGGATGGATGATTGGGCGCTGCATGAATGAGATATAACATGTAATAGATTTAATACGGGGCAAGACTCACAGAAAAGTAATGATCATCTAGGCACATATCAAACATTAGGCATGTATCCAAAGGGTAGTTGTGCGTGCTTTCCATAAAAACTTGCACAACATATTTTGTCCTACCATCCCGCTACCAACGGGGCCAAAAGGAACTAATAGAGATTAAGGTGCTCCTGTCAAAGAGCACCGAAACAAAACATTAACAATCTATGGATACATGTAATCCTCAAGTTATAGTCCATCCCCTTTGGTGTCCCAAGCTGTCACCATTGAAATCGCCGGTTCCGGACTATAACAGGTGCATACAACCTGTAGATAGGATCAACAACACAAATATACTCATGAAAATAAATAGTGTTCAGATCTGAATTCATGGCACTCGGACCCAAAGTGTCAAGCATGAAGAGCAACAAGATGCAACAAAGATGATAAACACCATATTAGATGATAGGTAACATGCCCCCAACAATCTGACGAACTATTACATGATCAATCTCATCCAATCCCTATCATCCCCTTTGCCTACAGCAGAGAATTACTCACACATGGATGGGGGAAATATGGAGGGATGATGGAGTGGCGATGGTGATGACGATGGCAACGAATTCCCCTCACCGGAGGCCAAAGCAGCCTCTAGATTAGCTTTCATGAGGAAGAATAGAGGTGGCGACGGCTCCACGACGGAAGCTGGAGTATGGGTGTATGTTTCAGGGTTTCTGTGTCATGAGTAAAAAGAAGGGTCAAATGGGGGCCTCGGGAGAGGTCCCACTGGTCCAGGCGCCTGTAGGGCGCGGCCCCCCTCCAGGCCATCTTCTGGCTCCGGGAGTCTTCTGGAACAAAAGTTTTTTGGGAATTTTCTAAGAAATTTCCGAGATACTTCCATTTTCACCTTTCCTGCACAAGAATCAAACATACATGCAGCTTTGTTGAAAACAGCGTCAGTCCGGGTTAGTTTCATTCAAATCATGCAAGGATGAGGTCAAAACAATAGCAAAAGTGTTTGGAAAAGTCGATATGTTTAAGACGTATCAACTCCCCCAAGCTTAGCATATTGCTTGTCCACAAGCAATTCAGTTCAACGAAAACTTTACTACAATCATCTTTACAAAGAAAACTTTGACAAACTTTGTTTCTTCACAAGTTGTGCATAAATCTATACTACAATCAGGTCCAACAAGTATTAGAACAATGCTACAAAGACAATGCATGAAGCAATCCTTTGATCTCATGAAAAGATCACAAACAACCAAGAATGAATAATATGCAACTGAAACTTATCACAAGATAACAATGCACATGATTTGAACATAGTAGAGTGGTATCTCGCTTGCCCCCATGAGTGAAGCAAAACATAAATGAAGAAGCACCTCCGGAGTTTTAAAGGATACTAGAAATAGATATTTCAAAATGAGCAATGTCACAATCATGCAAAAGACAATGTGGTACTTTGGGACAATGCACATTACACTCAGAATGACAATTATGCTCTCTAAGTTGGTGCTTTGAAGAAGAAGGTGGAGACTCTCGAACCATGGCTTTTGATGGCAAAGTTGAATACCCATGGTTGGAAGCAAAGACTTAACATGTACCAGAGCTCTCTGTTTTAAAATCAGAGATACATTGCCTTTTGAGAGTGTAGCTTTCCAGTCAACGGTTTACGGTAAAGGTCCTCAATATCTTCCATGCCAACTATATTAATGGTGATTCATATTATTTTTTATGCTTACACCCCCTCCACCAATTAGTACACAAGCCATGGCTAGCCGCATCCGCGGGTGCCCTCCATACATTCTCAATCCTAGGGGGAGTGTAAGTTTATTTTTTTTATAAACCATTCATAACTAGGCATTCTCCAAACCAGCCTCTGCCTCATAAATTTGACTAGATTAAACTTTGTCAAGGAGTAAAATATCTTTAGCATGGAAGATACTGATCACCCTACCGTTCCATGAGCTTGCACGGGTACAAAAGGGAAGCTTATTTCAATGATTTTGAGGTGGTACATGAAAGCCTTCGTTAGAATGGCCGGTAAATACCATATATAGAAAGGTATAGTGGACTCATATATGGCACAACTGGTTTCAAGGTTTTTGGATGCACAGGCAGTCAGTCCGCTTAGTACAAGTGAAGGCTAGCAAAAGACGAGGAAGCGACCAAGGATGTTGTACGTATGATCCTTGTCGAGGGTAGCTACCAAGATGGCTAGATCTGGAGCGGTGATGTTGCTTGTGTTCTCACGAGCTAACACCCCTCGAGCGATATAATAAGCAAAATACCTGATGTGAGGAAACAGGATGCCAAAAATCTTGCCTCGACGGATCTCTCTCGGGTCTCCACTGCAAAGAGAGTTGTAGAGGGCCCTAAGCCTGGATGGATGCGTGTTCATCTTGCTCGTATTTCCAACATTCCCCACATCTAAAACATCACAAAACTCGGCCAACGACATAGTTTTAGCATCATCATAAATTCTAAATTCAACGGTGGGATGAATCCCATCGTTAAATTTAAAGTAGTTAAAATAATAATACGTGAGCTTAGGATATTGTGGCACTTGATGTGTCACGAGGCGCGTCAAACCTACAGCTTCACAAAGGCTATTAAATTGATCACACAAACATGTGGAAGCAAGGAAATCTGGGCACAAATATGACATGGCATGCACCGTATCAGTCTCGTTGAGCAGCCCCGGATGCTCAATGTCATCATTGTAGCTCACCCTCGTGCTTGAGGATGATGCTACAACTCTAGTAACTCTATCCGTAGGTTCGGGTTGTTTTCCTCTGAACCAACCTTTGGTTTTTCTCCACATCCTCTAATCTATTTTTTTAGCAATTTACAAAAGAGTGATAAATAAGAAAAAGGAGTTGAAGCATACTACTCTACTCACTTCCACAAGGCCTAAACTTGCATCACAACATCACAAATAAATTTCTAAGCATGCATGCAAGCTCATAAGAACAGCCACCAAGAACTCCAAAATACTCACATATAAGTTTACCATTCAATACCTATTTGGAGGAGTGGAGGAGTCACATACCAAGGAGCAATTGCCCAAAATCTCAGCTGAAATGATGGGCTGTGGAAGGAGATCAAAATTTGCAGCCAAGAACACGAGTTCCAGCAAGAAAATCGGGATTTTTTAGTGAAGAGAGAGAGAGGAAGAAGAGATACCTGGAGGGGTGTAAGGCCCGATATGCGGTACTGTTCCAGATCTAGATGTTTCCATCCAGATCCGGGGACGAAGCACATATCGGTCCCACCGCGACATATGACAAAGCCATATGCCCCGGATTTCCAACATTATATCACAACATTACAGATACAAGGATACAACATCTCATAAAATCGGCATACAACTGCCTTAATACAGTACAACCGCGGAGGATATATGTCTGAGTACAGACTACAATCAAAAGCCTACTGGCAAAGAGAAAACATCGATACCCATAACCACACGGTTCTAGGCCCTCCGCCGGGATCCGCCTAACTAGTCGTTGTCGAGTCTCCACGTGAAACATCGATCACCGTACCTGTTGTCGATCAAGAACCCTGAAAAGAGTTTGGGGGTAGTATCATGAGTATAGAGGTACTCAGCATCCAACTGTAGTGGTCATCTGACCCAGCAAGGACTTCATCACTCGTCATTCTAGGACAACTAGTAGTTTACGGTAAGGAAGGGGTAAGTGGTGAGGTTGCTGCCGCACTAACATTTATGAAGTGGCTAACGATCTAGAGAGTAAGATGAGAAGCCAAGCATTCGATGAGGAATCGCCTCCAACAAGTCTTGCTATCAACTACTTACGCAATCATAACACCTATCCTATCCTTGTTCTCCTCTTTGCATCCCGACGAAGAAGAAGCAGTCAAGGCACACACACGTTGATCAAGTTATATTAAGATTATCTCAGTTGTTGTTGTCTATGAACAAGGAGTAGGTCTCAAGTCGTCCAAAACCGTGGACACGGCTTCTCAAAAAGATTTAACCCTGCAGGGGTGTACCAACTGCCCATTACGAGGCTCCGCACGCACGTCCATCTCTCTCAGTTGCTACCCATCACAGGCAACCATTTTATGATTTAGTTCCAAGAGATCCGAAACGACAGGTCCCTCTAACTAACAACGAACAAATCCGGGTGGCCCCCGGTGAGTCGACACCCAACTCAAAAGTCGGCCGCGCTCTCGAATCGGTCTCTACCGTCTGTCTCGGGTTTGGATAGCCGGTTAATCACACATGGGAAACCGGGTCCTCAACCGAACAAAGTGGGCCAGCAAGGGAACTAAGTCCTCACTGGTCCAGGTTGGTTTGTAAACAACTGGCGGCCGACCAACACACACACGGTTTCAAATGGTAAATCAGCTTGGGCCACCACTGGAAATGTTTGAAGCTAGGTAGGTAAGAAAAGGGGACCCCATAAAATCCCACACGCGGTTAGGCACGCTCAGTCTTAAAACCAATACCCGGAACTCGGATCCTAGGTGACTCGAATGGAACAAAGCGTCGGGGCGGGATAGCCTAGACCTTCCACCCTTCGTCGAATATAGTCAACATTATAATAATAATAATCATATCATCAACAATAATATAATAATAAGGTGATATCCCAACCCAAAGAGTAACAGGGGTAACATCGTAGCATCCTAAGCATGCATACTAAGCAGGGGCTGAGCAACGAGCAAAAGTAACATAGCAGTACATGGTTTGCTGGGAGGGGACATGGCTGTATCGGTTTGAAAGAGGCTGTAAACATGTGGTAGGATCAAACATCGAACCTAACCTATACTAGCATGCAAACCGCTGGTTGAAATAGAATGGATCATAAGTAATGCAAGTCCTTGCCTGTTGATAAGTCGGGTTCCGAAGGTGTAGTCGATCGCACGCTCGCAACGTCTCCGAGAGGTATCCGCGGGAGCACACAAGAAGTAAACACTGGAAAGCAATCAACGGTGCACCACTATTACTACAGAGCAAACACGAGCAAGCATCAACAAGAAGTAACACGAGACATCGCACCTACCGTCGAGAGCGGTTACTAACGATTTAAGTGGAGTACTCGTCACACACGACGATACCGCACATTTACGGTGGTTCAAGTTGATTAGCTACAGGTGACCATACAACGGTTATTAACATGGCAACTCAAGCAAGCATGGCATAGCACACAAGCATGTCAAGAGGTGAAGCACAAAGTAAACTATTTATGCTAGCCAATTTAAGTGAGGCACAACCTAAACATGGCATAACACTAAGTGCCGCACGATGATTAAAAGAATTGGTACTGTTCTGCCCTAAACCATATTTTAGGTTGGTTAACAGCAGCAAACAATAGCATAAACACAAATTACATGAAAAACTAATCAAGTTACATATAAAGAACACCCCAAACGGAGTTACGGTTAAAAAGATATAAGCAAGACAAGTTACGGGCACATGCTGTATAAACAGGGGTAAATCTATATGCAAAATTGCAGCAACATGACATAGCAATACATGGGATGAAAGTAGACATCATGCTTAACAATATGCAATTGGAATCACTCAATTCCGATAAACGGTTGTGAAGCAATCGTCATCCGAAGTTGCAACAAAATAACAGTTTCAGCAATAGCAGCGCAACAACATCAGGATAGCTACTTTGGAGCAAGATATAAACATGATGCAAAGAGCAAACATGGCATGTGAATGCATGAAACTGAAGTAGAAGCATTGCTTAACGCAACGGAAAAGGAATCAATGCAAAAAGCCTCATGGATTTCTTACAATCATCATGCAAAGTTGCAACAAAATAATAACAGCAGCTCACTAACAGGAAAAGTAGCAGTTTAACGGCCTGATGCCCTGTTTGAACAACAAAAAATATATCTAAACAACCTCAAAACAATTAACTCACAAAAGACGGTTTAAAGTACACGCGATTCTAAGCAGCTCGTCTTTTGGGCGCAACGCGATCCGAGCTACGGTTCACTCGCAAACTTCAACGCAATAACGAATCAGCACCTAGTTTTCCAACACTTAGCAATTTCCAGCAGGACCTAAATCGGGAAAGAAAGAAAAAATAAAATAAAATAGGGAAGGCCGGCCTCTCACCACGGGCCGAAACTGGCCCATCTGGCCTGGCCTGGCCTGGGCCGTGGGGGCGCGCTGGGCCGGGGGCGCGGCCCACCTGGCGGAGGCGGTTGGTGGCCTGGCAGCCCGACCGGCTGCTCCCGATCCGATCGGACGGGGCGCGGCGGCGCGGTGGCTTGCCGGCCGGCCACCGGCGGCGGGGCAGCGGGGCGGCCTGGAGGCGAGGAACGGGACGGGGCGACGCGGTGGAGGGCAGGCCCGGCGGCGCGGAGGCGGGGTCGAGCTCGGCCGCGGCTTTGAGCTCGGGCGGAGCTCCGTCCATGCCGTGCGGCGGCGGGCGCGGGCGTCCGGCGTCCATGGCGGCGGCCTGCAGCAAGGGGATGGCGAGGGTGAGGAGCGGGAGGAGAGGAGGGAGAGAGGAGAGCGCGACAGAGGGAGGAGGAGAGGCGCAGCGGCGCTGTGCTCGCCGGCGTCGGGCGGTTCGCCGGCCGGGAGACGGAGACGCGGGCGGCTCGGGCGCCAGATGGGCTCCGGCGGGCCCTGGCGGCGGAGGAGCGGGCCCGCGGGGCCCGGGCGCGGTTGGTGGCTGGCTGTGCTGCGGTTGGGCAGATCTGGGCCGTCAGATCCCAGATCTGGGCCGTCAGATCCCAGATCTGACGGTCTGGATCTGATGGGGGCTAGGGTTTCGGTTGGTGGAGGGCTATTGGGCAGATTTGGGGATTTTGTGAGGGGGGTGGCTGCAATTTTACATGGGGGAAACCCTAATTGGGTGTGGGAGGCTGGTGGTCTTTATATAGGCATGTTAGCTGGCCAGTTGACGCAAACGCCCTCGGTACCCCTCTCGCGTGTCCGGTGAATACGTTCGTGACTGCCGAAGGTGCATACGGACTCCGATTCCGACGACATCTCGAACCACGCGCTCAGCGCGTCGAGCTCTTCGATCGTACCTCACTGCGGTGACGTTCTGACAACATTTTTCGACGCCCCATAAAAATATCCCGTTTAATTATTAAACGGGGTTTTTCGTTCCGTTGACTGCGGCTGGTCTCGTGCGGTTTTCGCGACGGTAATCGGGCGAAACCCGGTGTCGCAAAGGTCGAGTGTCAGGGTGGGAAGGGTCGGTGTCCGTCCGATACGAGAAAGAGGGGGGAGAATAATCGCCGATCGATAAATCGGGGATGCAAACACCGCAAACAAATCAGGCAATCAAACAATTCACACCGAAAACAATTTTTTTTAATTTTTGTGAAATCTGGGCTGTTACATGACCAGAGCAAGGGTAAGGAGTAAAAAGATTCCTACTCTCCGACAACTAACTTAGTAACTACAAAATAATTTTTTGTCTAGACTCGACTTCGGCCAGAGAAGGGATCCTACGGTCGGTAAGGCTCTGATACCAAGTTGTAAGGCCCGATATGCGGTACTGTTCCAGATCTAGATGTTTCCATCCAGATCCGGGGACGAAGCACATATCGGTCCCACCGCGACATATGACAAAGCCATATGTCCCGGATTTCCAACATGATATCACAACATTACAGATACAAGGATACAACATCTCATACAATCGGCATACAACTGCCTTAATACAATACAACCGCGGAGGATATATGTCTGAGTATAGACTACAATCAAAAGCCTACTGGCAAAGAGAAAACATCGATACCCATAACCACACGGGTCCAGGCCCTCCGCCGGGATCCGCCTAACTAGTCGTCGTCGAGTCTCCACGTGAAACGTCGATCACCGTACCAGTTGTCGATCAAGAACCCTGAAAAGAGTTTGGGGGTAGTATCATGAGTATAGAGGTACTCAGCATCCAACTGTAGTGGTCATCTGACCCAGCAAGGACTTCATCACTCGTCATTGTAGGACAACTAGTAGTTTACGGTAAGGAAGGGGTAAGTGGTGAGGTTGCTTCCGCACTAGCATTTATGAAGTGGCTAACGATCTAGAGAGTAAGATGAGAAGCCAAGCATTCGATGAGGAATCGCCTCCAACAAGTCTTGCTATCAACTACTTACGCAATCATAACACCTATCCTATCCTTGTCCTCCTCTTCGCATCCCGTCGAAGAAGAAGAGTCAAGGCACACACATGTTGATCAAGTTATATTAAGATTATCTCAGTTGTTGTTGTCTATGAACAAGGAGTAGGTCTCAAGTCATCCATAACCGTGGACACGGCTTCTCGAAAAGATTTAACCCTGCAGGGGTGTACCAACTTCCCATTACGAGGCTCCGCACACACGTCCATCTCTCTCAGTTGCTACCCATCACAGGCAACCATTTTATGATTTAGTTCCAAGAGATCCGAAACGGCAGGTCCCTCTAACTAACAACGAACAAATCCGGGTGGCCCCCGGTGAGTCGACACCCAACTCAAAAGCCGGCCGCGCTCTCGAATCGGTCTCTACCGTCTGTCTCGGGTTTGGATAGCCGGTTAATCACACATGGGAAACTGGGTCCTCAGCCGAACAAAGTGGGCCAGCAAGGGAACTAAGTCCTCACTGGTCCAGGTTGGTTTGTAAACAACTGGCGGCCGACCAGCACACACACAGTTTCAAATGGTAAATCAGCTTGGGCCACCACTGGAAATGTTTGAAGCTAGGTAGGTAAGAAAAGGGGACCCCATAAAATCCCACACGCGGTTAGGCACGCTCGTCAAGAGACACAATACCCGAAACTCGGGTCCTAGGTGACTCGAATGGAACAAAGCGTCGGGGCGGAATAGCCTAGACCTTCCATCCTTCGTCGAGTATAGTCAACATTATAATAATCATATCATCAACAACAATAATAATAAATGTGATATCCCAAACCAAGGAGTAACAGGGTAACATCGTAGCATCCTAAGCATGCATACTAAGCAGGGGCTGAGCAATGAGCAATAGTAACATAGCAGTACATGGTTTGCTGGGAGGGGACATGGCTGTATCGGTTTGAAAAAGGCTGTAAACATGTGGTAGGATCAAACATCGAACCTATCCTAGACTAGCATGCAAACCGCTGGTTGAAATAGAATGGATCATAAGTAATGCATAGTCCTTGCCTGTTGATAAGTCGGGTTCCGAAGGTGTAGTTGATCGCAAGCTCGCATCGTCTCCGAGAGGTACCCGCGGAAGCACACAAGACGGTAAACACCGGAAAAGGCAATCAACGAGCAAGCATTCTATTACTACGAGGCAAACACGAGCAAGCATCAACAAGAAGGCAACACGAGACATCGCACCTACCGTCGAGAGCGGTTACTAACAGGTTGAGTGGAGTATTCGTCACACACGACGATACCGCACGTTTACAACGGTTCAAGTTGTTTAGCTATAGGTGATCAACAAAGGTTGTTAACATGGCATCTCACTCAAGCATGGCAAGAGGTGAAGCATAAATAAACTACCTAAGCTAGTCAATTTAAGTGGGGTGAAATCCTAGACATGGCAAACTATTGCGGACCCCACGATAATTATTGCATTTGGTACTGTTTTGCCCTAAACAATATTTTATTATTTTATTTATCAAGCAAGAACAACATAAACACAACTACATGCAATTCTAGTCAAGTTACATATAAGAAACATTTTAATCAGAGCAACGGATAAAAAGTTATTGCAATTACAGTTTATAGTGGCAGGCAGTGTAATTAGCAGTCAAACAACACGTAAACAAAGTCAAACATGGAAACAAGCAACATTGTAATAATTTACGCGCAAAACGGAGCAACTTTCATGTAGAAAGCGTCTCCATCGGAGCTACCGGTGAAAAGATATAGCTACCGCAAAAATTAAAACAATCTGCAAAAATAATAAACTAAAAAAAGAAATAAAAACAGTTAACAGGCCGAAATCTACTGGGCCCAACAGAAAAAGAAAAAAAAAGAGAGAAAAAAGGGGGGGAGCTCACTGTTGGGCCAGGCCCATGTGGCTGGAGTGGGGAGGAGGCCGGCCTGGGCTTCTGGGGCGAGTGGGCCGCGCGGGGGCGTTGGGCCGCTTGGGGCGTGCGGTTGCCTGGCTTGGGGAGGCCGAGCTCCTCCCGAGCGGGACCTGCGGCGGCGGCGGCCGTCGGCCATGCTCCAGCGAGCACGGGAGGAGGCGCGCCGGTCGGGGCGGCGTGGTGGTGGCCAAGGTGGCCGCGGAGGGCACGGATCCGGCCGCCGGTGTGCAGGGGTGTCCACGGCTGGGTCTTGGGCGGCGCGGCGGCGTTGCAGGCGGCCTCCGGCGAGGGGCGCAACTCCGACGAGCAGGGAAGGTCCGAGGGGCACGGGGATGGGCGCAGGCCGCCGGAGGAGGGCTGGGTAGCCGTGGCTGGCCGGTTCCAGTGGGCGACGAGGGGGCGCGCCGCGAGCTCCCTGTGCGGCGGCTTGAGTTCCATGGCCATGGCGACGAGCTCCGCTTGAGCCGTCCATGGCGGCATCTCACGGACAGGAGAAAAGAGAAGAGCTTAGAGGGAGAGGGAGAAGAGAGGAAAAGGGAGAGGGAGAGGAGCGCGACGACCTGCTGCGGGGTGCGGCGGCACGGCTGCTGCCGGCGGCGGCCTCGGGCAGAGGCGGCGGCGGCTTCGGGTGTGGAGGAGCCTCCACGGGAGGTTGCTGGCTGGGGCTCCCCATCTGCTGATGTGGCGCACTGTGGAACGCCCGATCTGGATCCGACGGTCCGGATCGAACCACTGGATCTGGACGAAAATGGGGTAGACTTGGGGCAAAGACAGGGGGGTGGCTGCAAATTTGGCTCAGGGAAACCCTACAAAGGGGTGGGAGTGTGGTGGTCTTTATATAGCCCCGGTGGCTGGCAGTTTGCAAAAACATCCCCGGTTTTTCTCTCGCGCGCGCGGTGTTTACGTTTCTGACCGCCGGGGGTCCGCAGGACCTCCGATTCGGGTAAAACTTCGAACTGCGCGATCAACGCGTCGAGCCAGAGGCGTTCACCTCGCGCGGGAACCGTTCCGAGAACACTTCCCGGCGCGCTATAAAAATAACCCGTTTAATTATTAAACGGGGTTTTCGTTCCGTTGGTTGCGGCTGGTCTCGTGCGGCTTTCGCGATGGTGATCGGGTGAAACCCGGTGTCGCAAAGGTCGAGTGTCAGGGTGGCAAGGGTCGGTCTCCGTCCGATACGAGATAAGAGGGGTAAAAATAATCGCCGATCGATAAATCGGGGATGCAAACACTGCAAACAAATCAGACAATCAAACAATTCACACCGAAAACAAATTTTTTAATTTTTGTGAAAACTGGGCTGTTACAAGGGGGCCCTGGTGGGCCTAGGCGGGTTGGTAGCGTGGCCAAGGGGGTGGTCGAGCCACCTGGCCGCCTTGTCCAGGGGTGGCCCCCCTGGACAGCCTCAGGTGCCCCCGGGTCTCTTTTTGCCCAAATTTTTTGATTTTTCCAAAAAAAATCTGACAACTTCATTTTGAATATTTTTTGAGATAGCGAAAGCTGCAAAACTTCCAAAAACTCGAAACAGTGGTTAAACTTATGAAGTTTCAAAAATGTAGAGCTCAAGTACAACAAGGAGAGAAAAAAAGCAAAATGAAATGAAAGCAAAGTAAGCTTCCCTTTTTGCTTTATATAAAACAAGTTTGTTAGTAAGGTTGATCAAGTCTTACTACCAAACAAATTATATATAGGGCAAAAAGTTTCACTTCTTATAGAGTTCTCGTGATACCTTTATTTGAACGGACATTGTCCCAACCATAATAGTTTTGTATTTGTGGTGCACATGTAAAGGACAATCCCAATCTCCAATCTGCATGGTTTCAATGTTTTCAATAGAATTAAGGCCATGCCTTTTATCAATCTTCTTTGGAAAATAAACCGTGTGCTCCTTGTCATTAACATTGAAAGTGACAAATAATAGTACATGCGGTGTTAAGAAAAGGCCTTCCAAGAATTATAGACATGCTCCCATCCTCGGGCATATCTAGCACAACAAAATTTGTAAGGATTAAGAAATTAGCAACTTCAACGGGAACATCCTCACAAATACCAATAGGGATGGTTGTTGATTTGTCATCCATTTGGAGAGAGAGATCTGTAGGGATTAGTTTGTCTAAATAAAGCCTCTTGTAAAGAGAAAAAGGCCTAACACTCACTCATGCACCAAGGTCACATAAAGCAGTTCTGACATAATTATTCTTTATGGAGCAAGGAATGGTGGGTATACGTGGATCTCCAAGCTTCTCAAGAATCTTGCCACTAAAAGAGTAATTAGCGAGCATAGTAGATATTGCCTCACTAGGAACTTTTCTGTTGTTAGTAACAATATCTTTCATATAGCTTCAGTCAAAGAAATTTTAAGCAAAAGAGGTTTCATCCATTCACAAAATTTATTATAATGCTCTTCTTCTTTAGTTTTAAGAGACTTACCTGGGAAAGGCATTGATTTATGTACCCAAGGTTTTTTTTCCTTCCCATGTTTTCTTGCAACAAAAACTTCTTTAGTATATCTCTTGTGCTTGTTGGGTGCTTATTCTTCTTGTACTTCAGGAGGATCATTCTTCTCATGATCTTTATTAGGTTCAGCATCGTCTTCAGTCTTAGCATTAGAAACAGATAAACTATTTGGATCAATAATAGGTTCTTCATTAGATCATTAGAGTTTCCAATCTCCTTATGCGTCTTCTTCTTCTTCTTCTTCGGAGAGTTGTCAATGTCATCATCCTGCATTTGAGAGTCTTGCTCGACTCTCTTCGGATGCCCCTCTTGATAGAGAGGGTCTTGGGTGAGTGTCCCACCTCGGGTCTTAATTCCTTAAGCCATTGTATCAACTTGTTTGGAATTGTTAGCAAGCAAATCTTTTTGCACATTAGAAATTTGTTCAAGCTGAGTTTGAACCATATGAAAATGCTTAACAAGACCTTGACGTCATTAATAGTTCTAATTACAACATCAAGCAGGCTTTTGATAGAAAGAGAGTTGTCATGCATCTGACTTTGAATCCTCTCATTAAAGTGACTTTGCTTAATAATAAAATTATCAAGCTCATCTAAACATTGATCAGGAGGCTTACCATGAGTGATGTCACTTGTATTGAAATCTAAAAGAGAGTGTACCTCTACCATATGAGGGTGAGTGGTAGGCTCACAACTTTTTTCAATAGGAGGTAGATTCTTCACATCTTCGACTTTAATACCTCTCTCTTTAATAGACTTCTTAGCTTCTTTCATATCTTCGAGGTTTAAGACAAGCATTCCCCTCTTCTTTGGTGTTGGAGGTGGCTCAGGGACGGACCAATCATCATGATTTTTGGCTATCTTTCCCATTAATTCTTCGGCATCGTCCGGAGTTCTTTCCCTGAAAACACGGCCAGCACAAATATCTAGATAGGATCTAGATTCATCTGTTAGTCCACCATAAAATATATCAAGCAATTCATTCTTAGGGATTCCATGTCCCGGCCTAGCCTTGAGTAAAGTGCAATACCTCCCCCAAGCTTTAGGGGAGGTGCTTGATACGTCTCAAACATATCGATAATTTCTGCTCGTTCCATGCATGTTTTGTGTGATATTGCTATGATTTAGATACACTTTCATACACTTTTGATCATATTTGGACTAACCTACTAATTCAGTACACCCTAGTGCCAGTTCTTGTTTTTTGCTGTTTTTTTATTTCAGTTTTCCCCCATATAAAAAGTGCTCCAAAAATTAGGGAAAAATCAGATAAAAAATCAGCGTGTCGGAAGCTTCCCGAAGCCCGAAGGAGGGCCATGGGCTACCACCAGGCGCCCAGGCAGCCACTTGGCGCGACCAGGGGCCTAGCCGCGCCAGGGGGGAGCCTGGACCCCTGGTGGCCCCCCTGGCTGCCCCCCTTCGCCTATTTATTCTCCGTCACGGGGAAACTCCAAAGCCAGAACCCTATTTCGCAAACTCGCCTCTGTTCCGCCGCCGCCACGCTTCCAAGATCGGGAGCACCGTTAGGACTCTTCCCGGCACCCTTGTCGCGGGAAAGTCACGACAGATGTCCGTAGTGTTGGACTTATCGTGGGACCTTTGCTGCGAGGCGAATTCAAAGAGGGAGTCGACATTGGCACAATACTCGGCGAGTTACCCAGGTTCGGCCCCGACGGTGCGGTAAATACCTACTCCTGCTTTATGGATATATGGGGATCGACTCCTCAATAGGAAGAGCCGATCGTATCGATTACAGTGGTGATGTTTCACTGGCTTAGTCTCGTGGAGATCTAGGCTCTCGAGCGAGTTGTCTAAACCTGGCTTGATGTAAGTTCTGGCTCTGGCTCTCGTGGTCCTCAGCTTATAAAGGTGTCGGGTCCCAGGATTCCTAGAGTCCGACTCCTACACGATGTGGAGTTCTATTCTACTTTACAAGTTTTCTATGTGCTATACAAGGTAAGTCGAATTCCTTCTAGGGCTTCAATCTTCACGCTTGGCACGTCAGACTCCTGGTCGGGTCTTCTTTGTGGGCCTTCATATATAAGCCAGCCTAGAGGTTCCTAATGCCGGGTCTATGGGCTTGATCCATCCCCTCGACATTAGCCCCCAGGATTGTTGTGATGCTTTAGTCTTCACAACAATCTTCTTCTTCATTTCCGCCGGCTCTTCATGGATCAATGGCCGACTCTTATGCTTAGCATTAATTGGGAGTCGGAGTCATCTCTTTTCAATCTTGCTTTGATTCCTTGATCTTCAGAGAGTCGATTCTTCTTCACATCAGTCATTATCTGATGTTTTACTTGAAGTCGACGCCTAACTCTTTTTAATTTCCTGTTTCCTTTAATTTGAAGATTTCTCTTTTGACCCTTTGGTCAAAGATTCGATTTTGTTTTTATGATCACGCTGCCCAAAAATGCCGGTTAAAGACATTGATGTTTGTAGTGGGAATCGATGAGTCCTTTCATAAATGCCATCTACCATGGGTAGTTACTCCTTGTTTATCGTGGCATTAATGGACCCTCTTCATGAATCTATTATAAATAGCCCTTGGATAGCTCGATCTTTCAAGCACATCCCATTCTTCTCTTCCCCTTCCCGCCTTCTCCATGGCTCCTAAGCTAGAGACCTCCTCTCCTTTGGCCTCTAATGAGTCTGATCCTTGTGCAAGTACCCGAGGTCGCGGCCGAGGTCGTGGTCGTGGCCGTGGCAGAGGTAGGGGAAGAAGTGCTCATGCTGCCTCTCCTTCTGTATCTCCCCCTTCTTATCATGAGAGGAATGGATTTTTGCTTCATATCCGGACAATCTGTCGTTGGATCAAACTTCCTGAGTATTTTTCACAACTTGTGTTTGACTCATCGCCTTCGGGTCTTTGGCTCCAATCTGAGGGATGTCCTCATGGGCCTGTCTGGGTGAAAGTTAACTTTTCTAACCAAGGCACCATGTTTTTTGAGAAAGGTTGGAAAACTTTTCTTCGCTCCAGAAATATTTCTCGAGGAGACACCATTATCTTCTAGTTTGATGGTGTAGACACTTTGTCAGCTAGGATCTTTGACTCGGATGGAGACCGAGCCTGCTGTTGTGTGGAGAGCTCTAGTGATGAAGAGCTCCTTAGTGAATAAGATGTTTCAACAGAAGATGAGGCCGACTCTGAAGAAGATGCTTGAAGCTATAGGTTATTTTTCAGTAGTAGTTTGCCAAGTCTGGCTTTTGCTTGTAAGGTTGCTTCCTTTGATGTAAGAATCCAGCTGGTTTTTATGAATGAAATCTATGAACTTTTGCTGAGTCCATGATTTTACGAGTCGGGTTTTATTCCCGACTTGAAATGTTTTCTTGGAGTTTATGGGAGCCGACCACTTATGATAGTATATATATCTGTAGCCCCCTGAGTCGATTAAGAATAATATAGTATCCGCTAATCGACTCATAGGATAGATCGACTTGTAGCCCCCATGAGATGGTATGGTCATATTTATATGCCGTACCGGGTCATCAAAAAGGATTTTGTGCTTATGAAACTTGCTTCAAAGTAGTGTATCCCCCAAGTGTCGGGTTGTCTTGCCTGCAACAACCTGGGACTTACAATTTCTTGCATATCTTTTGAAGTTTTTACTCCCCAAGAGTCGGTATATTCAGCTGGGTGATGCACCGAGTCTTTTTTTGAGAAGGAACTTTGAAGTGTAGTCCCCATGAGTCGGTATGTGCATCTGTGTGCAATGGGCAAGCCACATAGGTTGATCTTTGAATCTGTCAAGTCATATAAATATGACATGATGGGTTTTATTCCCAGTAAATAAGTCGGCGAGAGCCGGCTTGACAAATATTGATATGGATATGTGTGGAAAAAGCCGTCGCGACCGAAGTCGACTCTACATATGGCGATAGCCGTTGCGACCAAAGTCGACTTTATATATGGCAATAGCCATCACGACCGAAGTCGGCTTTATATATGCAGAAGATTCAAAAAATGTGTATTTCCCATGTGTCGATATGGACATCTTTTTGAGCCATGCCGATTCATATGGTTAATGTTATATGTTTATATGGGAAAAGAATATGTGATGATGCTAAATGTATGCAGAAGAATATAAAGGCTCATATAGAAGTCGACTCTGGATTCATCTTTTCCTCATCTTCTCTTTGTTGAGAAGAATTTTGGGTTATCCATGAGTCGGAACTCCTCTGTATGCTGTCTCACATTGATCGGCGTTTTTCCGTTTGCATTAAAACTTCTTTTTAAAAGTTTCTTGCCGGGTTTCGCGTTTTTAGATCGTCTGAGCATAAGCTATACAGGCCAAGGCATGTTTTGCCATTTCATGTATATGCCGGGATTTCTTCGGATAAGAGTCGATGATTGACATCGAGCCCCCCTGGTGCCCCTGAATAAGCTTATACACAATTATTTTTACATATATATGCCGAGTTTTTGGATAAAGAGTCAATGATTTGTCATTGAATTCCCCGATTCCCCTTAATAAGCAATATACATGCTCAGTACCAATAAAGGGGTAGATCAAGCCCCCAGGTCTCTGAGATATAATAATGCAATGTATGCCAATCTATGATGCATAATTTAAATGCCATGAAAACAAAAAAGTAAAGTAGAGTTTGGTGTGGCAGTAGCCGTTGCGACTGGAGTCGACTTAGTTGTATGTGGCGAGAGCCAACGCGACAAAAGTCGACTTATGTATATTTGAATGGCGAAAGCCGGCACGACTAATGTCGGTATATATATGTATATTATGGCGAAAGCCAGTGCGACATATGTCGACTTAGTTAATTCGTACAGTAATGTTCCCGTTGCTACTCAAGTGTAATATGGACGGAGTTGTGCGATGTTCCACGACCTGGGAGTCTCCTCCATGCTTGTGCGCGTGTCCGCTTTCTCTCGTATATCCACTAGGTAGTAGGATCCGTTGTACATGTTCTTGCTGACCACAAACGGTCCCTCCCATGGAGAGGATAAATTATGCATTCCATCTCTTTTCTGTATGAGTCGGAGCACCAAATCACCTTCCTGGAAAGTCCGACTTTTAATGCGACGGCTATGGTAGCGTCGAAGATCTTGTTGGTAGATAGCCGACTGAGCTGCAGCCAAATCTCGTTTTTCATCGAGAAGATCTAAGGCGTCTTGTCTTGCTTTCTCATTTTCGGTTTCCACGTAAGCAGTGACTCGAGGCGAGTCGTGACGTATGTCACTTGGGAGGACGGCTTCTGCTCCATAAACTAGGAAGAAGGGCGTATAGCCTGTCGACCTGTTGGGAGTCGTCCGGATGCTGCATAATACTGAGGGTAGTTCCTCTTCCCAGCAACCCGGGATCTTTTTCAAAGGAACAACGAGTCGGGGTTTGATGCCTCGGAGCAACTCTTGGTTGGCTCTCTAGGCTTGTCCGTTGGACTGTGGGTGTGCCACTGATGCAAGGTCGAGGCGGATGTGCTCGTTTTGGCAGAATCGTTGCATGACCCCCTCTGATAGGTTAGAACCGTTATCAGTGATGATGCTGTGGGGATAGCCGAATCTGTATATGATCTTTTTCAAGAATTTCAGTGCTGTTGCAGCATCACATTTGCTGACTGGCTCTGCTTCCACCCATTTGGTGAATTTTTCTACTTCCACGAGTACGTTGGTATTTTTGTTGGCTGACCTTTTGAAAGGCCCCACCATGTCAAGTCCCCATACCGCAAAGGGCCAAGTGATGGGTATCATCCTGAGTTCTTGAGCCGGCATGTGAGCTTGTTTTGCATAGCGCTGGCATCCATCACATTTCTTGACTATGTCCTCTGCGTCCGCATGAGCTGTAAGCCAGTAGAAACCGTGTCGAAAGTCTTTAGCTGCAAGCGAACGAGAGCCGGCATGGTGTCCGCAATCTCCGGAGTGTATTTTGTTGAGGATGGCTCTACCTTCTTCTGGTGAGACACATATCTGAAAAACATCTGCGGCACTTCGTCGATGTAACTCACCATTGATGAGTACAAAGGATTGGCTTCTTCTCACTATCTGCCTGGCTAACATCTCATCTTGAGGAAGTATTCCTCGGGTCTTGTAATCCAAGTAAGGTTCAACCCAAGAGGGCGTAGCGTGAATTGCAGCAACCAACGCCGGCTCTGGATTTGGCTCTGCTATGTCTTGCTCTGTTGGTGGTTGCACGGATGGCTTTGTTAGGACATCCAGGAATACGTTTGGAGGGACCGGCTTTCGTTGAGAGCCGAGTCGGGAGAGAGCATATGCTGCTTCGTTTTCCCCGCGGTCCACGTGATCCACTTGGTATCCAACAAAAAATCCGGCTTGTCTTTGCACCTCTCGTCGATAAGCTGCCATTATGGGATTTTTGGAATCCCACGTTCCTGACACTTGTTGAGAAACGAGATCAGAGTCGCCATAGCACTAGATCCAATTTATGTTCATCTCTCGAGCCAACCAAAGTCCATGGAGCAAGGCTTCATATTCTGCTGCGTTATTGGTGCAGGTGAACTGCAGTTGAAGAACATAGCAGAATTTCTCCCCTTTAGGTGAGGTAAGAACCACGCCGGCTCCTGACCCTTGGAGCTGCCGGCTTCCATCGAAGTGCATCGTCCAATACTTGGTGACCGGCTTCTCCGATGGTGTTTGTAACACCCTCAGAATCAGTAACAGTAATCACTACAGTGATTCCACTGTTAGTGATCATTACTGTTGATGATCAAGCCATGATCACCTTTGATCATAGCTCTGTCAATTTCCAACCCGGATAAAATTTTCAAATTGGGTAAATTATAAAACTTTGCTCCAAGAATTGTGGATGCCAGTCAATCAACATGATCATGGTTAAACCAAGTCACCCTTAGTCATTAGAATAATCACAAGTCTATGATGATTGTGAAACCAATGTTGTGGGGTCATCAAAATTGTTTTGAAGGTTAATATAAAAATGAAAACGTAATTAAACCAAAATGATGGAATCTATTTATAAAATGCCTAGCAATCATTATGCCATGATTAAAATAACAATGGATATTCTATTAAAGTGTTTTAGAAGTATTATGAAATAAAAACAATAGCTTGAAAATTATTAAATGGCCATGGTAAATTTAATAAACAAGTAGGAATTTTAAATGCACTAAAATTTGTGAAACCAAAAATATTGCAAACCATTTTATAAAATGTCCAAATATCATTAGGGTATATTAAAATACAAATGGTATTTTATTAAAATATTCAAATAATACAAACAAACAAAACAGTAGCTAAATAATAGCTTTTACTTCATATTAAATAATTTAAAGGTCTAAATGATTTTATTTTTGTACCAAACTTTTTGTGGCATCATTATAACTTGTAAAAATAATATTAGGGTTTATTTCATGTTTTACAAAAATCAAATGCCAGCCAAATAAATAAGAAAAGTAAAGGAAATGATTAACAGAAAAACAAAAAAATGGAAATCCCTAATCTACGCCCAGGGCACCAGCCCACCTGGCCCAGCCCACCCCTACCCCCCTTGTCTTCTTCCTCAACTGCTCCCTGCCCCTCACCTGCCCCCTCGTGGCGCCACGGCCATGGCCGCACAGCCCGCCCGGTCCCCTCTCCCTCACCTGCTCCCTTGTCGCTAAGGGCACACCCCTGCAACCCATGGACACCCCCTCCCCCATTGCCCTCCCTCCTGGTATCTCTGTTCGCCACACCCGGGCCGCTCGCTGGTTTCCCGTCGTCGCCGCCTCAGCGCGCACGCGGCCAACGACCACCTCGTCAGCGGGGAGCATGTCCTGGAGGCCCTCCTTCGACTGCTCGGTCTTCCCCATGCGCTAATTCGGCCGGAGCCGCACTAACATCGTCGCCCCCTTCTCCTACTTTCGCCACGACCATCGATAGTCGCCGCCGCGATTCGCCGGCTACGTTGCTTCCCTGAGCCTGCTGCCGTATCCTTCGAGCTCCGGGTGAGCTCACGAACATCCTCAACCCCTTTCCTTCCTCCCCTGTGTCGCGTAGGTTCGTCACCACTTGTTCGCGCTCCGACCGCCGCGGCAGGTCACAGTGGCCGTCGTGCCTCTGGTCCCGGCCGTGTCCAGCCCGCGCCCCGGTCGCGCTCTGCGCGTAGCCGCATGGCCGCGCCACCCGTGGCTGTAAGCTGCGGCTGCTGCTCTGTCGCCCACCGCCGTGCACTGCTGCAGCCGCCGCGCACCATGGCTGCTGCCACACGCTTGACCGTGCCCTGCCTCTTTGTGGCCTTCTGCACGCGTCCGTGTTCGCCGCCGCCCCGCAACGCCCCTCCTCGCCGCGCCCATGCCCCCTCTTGCGCCCTGGCCGAGGCTCGCTGGCGGCCAGCCATGGTCGGCGTGCCCTCTGGCTCGGGGTTACGAACCCCCCTAACCCCCTGTTAGTAATGGGTTTGGATGACAAGTGGGGCCTAGCCCTTGTTTAAGTTAAGCTGGCTAGCTTAATTTCCCCACTGAAAATGACATGTGGGTCCAGCACCCCCCTTAACCCTTGGTTAATTAAACAAATAGATTGGGTTATTAAAATATGACTCAATGACATGTGGGTCTCCTTGTGCTATTTATTTTAAATAAAATCAATTTGTTGCATGTGTCTATGACACATGGGGCCCACTGGTCAGTTGACTAGTCAAGCCACCTAGCCTATGACAGGTGCGTCCCCCTTGTCAGTTTGACCAGTCAAACTTCACTGTTCTGGATAATGTTAGATTAATAATAAATATAAATCTAGAAATTCTTTTAAATGATTAAAACTTTAAAATTCAATATCTTTTAAACCGTAACTCAGATCGAAAAACTTTATACATGAAAATTGATCAAAAAAATATAACAAATACGAATACGCTATCCGTATTTCCACCACACCCCTCTAACACAACGAACATCGACATCCCCCCTCCGGGCAGTCTGTCCGATGATTTGTCTGGAACTGCCAAAGTATCCGGATGAATTTATTTCGAAACGAAAGTTGTCCGAAATGGTTCAACTAACCCAGATACACCACCCACACATGTGTCGGATGTCCACGACACCTCCGGCATGATATCTCCCCCCTCCGGAACCCTGTCCGATAATCACCCGGAGCTGGTAGTTCATCCTCAGATGAATTTCCGTTCCGAGCAACGTGCATTGCACTGCGTTAGAACACCGTTAACTTTGCGTTTGCCATGTCTTGTATTTGTATTGCTATTATTGTTGTGTATTTATTGTTTCTCCCCCCCCTTTATTCTCCGATAGACCTCGTTGCTGCCGCCGACTACACCGTTGCCGAGTACGACTACTTCGTCGACGACCGTACCCCTACTATCGAGCTTCCAGGCAAGCAGAGCCATTCTCTTCCCCAGATATCGCCTATCTTTCCGTACATTTCTTGCACTAGGCATTGTTACTGCTGCTGCTACGATTACAATCCTATTCAATTGCATAGCCTGTCATTGTAGCCCCTTGATGTACCTTCCTTTAATCCTATGCTGCCTATTATTACTTATGCATTATTCAGCAGTGAGCCCTGCGCATTGTTAGCTAGGATTAGATAGTGGGCCGTGATCACTCTGGGAGTGATCGCGGGAACGATATATTACAACTGAAACAGGTACGGATCAATGCAGACACCCTAGGGAACCTACAACGGCGAGACTCTGCCAAGTCGCTTCGAGTTTGGCTTACGAGTGGAATGGACTCGTATTTCACTCTCGTCGGCTCAGTAGCGTAGCATCACCGGGATGATATGAGGTTTACCTCTTTAGTTCATTCCACTGATGTCTCTGTCAAACCTCTTTAAGTGTGCCATCGAGGGTGATACCTCCTGGTTTCACTTAATGGTAGGAACTCGAACCAACTGGTGTCCTTAAAGGTAAGAAGTCGGGCGACCCAACGGTGCCCGCGAGTGGTATTGCGACGGGACGACAGGGAGGGTACGACCAGTGTACCGGTGTGCTTGGCCCCTGATCGTTGGCCGCGAGAGTTACCAAACCACGAAAGTCGAGCTCCTCCAGGAGCACACGCGAGACAAGGTAAGGAGACGGTTCACCTTGTTGGTAACCGTAGTGACTTGGTGGGACGACGGGGCAGGCACCGATGTACTGGTTGTCCTGGCTGCTGTCGTTGTCCGCGGGTCAGTTAAGTCGAGGCAACGATAACGGTTGTCACGCAGGTTAATTAAAATGCTAAATGATTCAGTGAATGTCTTGAGTTGGCTATATGCCATGTACGCACTACCTACCCGTGGGAATTACGAGTTATGGGCTCCTCTGCTTCGTAGTGTCGTCCGAGGACTCTTCAGACGTCAGCAGTACCGCGGCCTGCGCCGGGAAGTGGTGTTGTCTTATTTGCTCGCGCGGTGGAGTCTTATTTGTATTTGCTTTAACTTCACCAGCCAGCCTCGCACCGTGCAGGAGTACGTCGGGGTTAGGGTCCAAAGCCCCGCGTACATAGGATATAGTCCGGCGGATGACCTCTCTGTTGAGTTTGAAGGATGGGCTATGAAGTGTCGGATAGCCTCGGTGGAGCGTTCCCTAACAAGGTTCCCACCACCCTGGAGATCCGTGCCTGTAGCGTAACACAAGTGCACCCCTGCAGGGAAGATTAATCTATTCGAATAGCCGTGTCCATGGTAACAGGACGCTTTATGCTGAAGCTGGATCTTACCACTACAAACTATTATTATTAAACTGTATGGTTCCGAGTTTTCTTCCTCGCGGGGATGTCGAGGAGGTGAACTCGGAGGCATTGTTAATTATGATTACAACTTATTATTATACAATGCTGCAGCAACTTCTGCTGCATTGTTACTTTCATTACTGTTATATTAACTGTTGGCTGATTCTTACCTCATGCTGCAAGACTCGTTGGAAGATGCTAGTCTTCGTTAGGCCTAGCTTCTTACCCTTGCTCTGGATTTCTGTCTTTCAGTCCACTATATACAACCTCTTCTTTCCGTTGATACAATGCATAATGCTTAGTAGCGGACGTAAGTCTTGCGGGTATGCTAGATACTCACCTTTGCTCCCTTTATGTTTTGCCTGATCGGCCGCTGCAGTCGACGTTGGAGTCCAGGAGTAGGAGATCCCCGATGTCGACCACCGCAACGTGAAGATCCCCGATGCCTTCTACGACGTCGAGTTCCCCTTTGACCAGGAGTAGTTTGGAGGTTCCCAGGCAGGAGGCCTTGCCTTTTCGATGGAGTGTTGTTTTTGTGCTAGCCTTCTTAAGGAAACCTTGTACCCTTGTGTCTGTACTCAGATACTGTTGCTTCCGCTGACTTGTGCTCTCGACCTGTTGTATTCGAGCCCTCATGGCCCCTGGCTTGTATTAAACAACTTGTTTTATTTTATTTGTAGAGTTGTGTTGTGATATCTCACCGTGAGTCCCTGATCTCGATCGTGTACCTTGCGTGTATGATTACTGTACACGGTCTGATTTTGGGGGCGTCACAAGTTGGTATCAGAGCCGACTGCCTGTAGTAAGCCCCTAACCACTCCTTGGTCGAAGTCGAGTCTAGTATTTGCAAAACTACTTGCTAACTTAATGTTTGGCTTACGGGCCCACATCGATGTCACTACGTGTGATATCTTTGGTATTAGGATCTTTTTCTCCGTACCTATGCTCTGGGACTCTTCTCTCTTATCCTTGCTGGTAAAGTTTTAATAACTCGGACTTAGGTTCACGTACCTCCTTCCTTCCGGAGAGCTCTGCATTCTCAATGATCGCCTGATTCACCTGAAGATCCCGACGATTACTCTCTGATAAATTCCCGAGAACCTGCGTGTTCATCGCCTTTGCAATCCCCTGCCACCGATAAGTCCGTATGGATAATTGCATCCACCTCCCGATCTGGAAATCACAATTTCCTTGTACTTAAGCATCAAGTTATTCCGCTGCTTCTCTCACCCGATGCCTTGGCATTCTTTCCCCTTCTGGTTGAGTGCCCATACTCACATCGGATCCTTTGCGAAGCATCCGACCTTTTTGTGGATTACTCTCCGACTATTCTTAAATGGCTTATTCCATGTGTCAATTGGATTCACCGTGTGAAATACCATCCTTGCCCCTTGGTGATTGGTGTTATCATCGACAACCTCCCTTGACTACCTGCCAATGCAACTTGGTCGAGTATATCGTGCTCTGCTTTTCCTTGGGAAATCTATACACGTGATACTTGTGTATCATCATTTTTCTCTTCCTTTGGTCTGATTGATCAGACAATCAAATTCTCCCTTCCATTGGTCTGTTTAACCTTTCTTGTGATATAAATTATCTGAGCAGCGATGATTCCCTGCTTATGTAAACACCTCGGTGTACAACCTCATCAGTAACCCTTGTTGCCATTGTTGATGACATCTTGGTAACCACCGGGACGAGAACTTTGCCAATTGGTACGCCTCGTATTAACGAGCAGGAAAATGGTTCTCAATGTCCACTGCTCCTGGTACCGATGTTGTTGTCGATATAGCTGACAAGCTGTTCTCTGACTCACCTTGCAACTTGATCGCATTGTTTGTCACCATACTTTTGATTCTTCTGTGGGCCCATAAACCACAGTTCCACAGGACCGAAACCTGACTCTTGTCATCGACCTTGTGAAATTCCGTCCGATATCAGACTCAGTGCTTCCGTCTGATGATCGGGGCCCTTGTACCATCATCCATCATCGGCATCGAATACGTGCCTATCCGCTTAAAACTTCTCTCGACGTACTTCCCTGAGCTTAAACTCGGAAGGACTTTGTACCCCATACCCTTGAGCAACCCCATTCGATTGATCTTGTATCAATCCGACCCCCTTAAGCTTTACCTCTTAACCTGTTCGTAAGTGCGATGAAGCCTCGAAGAAAGGATGAAAAACCCAACGAGGTGCACCGATGCAGTGTAGTGAAGGCCCCAACGTGAAGGATTCATTTCTTCGAGTACGACAACCAGGACCAGAAGATTTGTTAGAAGGCGAAACCGGAACCTTCCCCTCACATTACTTTTAATTCTCGGGACAAGAATTCTTTGTAGTGGTGGAGATTTGTAACACCCTCAGAATCAGTAACAGTAATCACTGCAGTGATTCCACTGTTAGTGATCATTACTGTTGATGATCAAGCCATGATCACCTTTGATCATAGCTTTGTCAATTTCCAACCCGGATAAAATTAAAACTTTGCTCCAAGAATTGTGGATGCCAGTCAATCAACATGATCATGGTTAAACCAAGTCACCCTTAGTCATTAGAATAATCACAAGTCTATGATGATTGTGAAACCAATGTTGTGGGGTCATCAAAATTGTTTTGAAGGTTAATATAAAAATGAAAACGTAGTTAAACCAAAATGATGGAATCTATTTATAAAATGCCTAGCAATCATTAGGCCATGATTAAAATAACAATGGATATTCTATTAAAGTGTTTTAGAAGTATTATGAAATAAAAACAATAGCTTGAAAATTATTAAATGGCCATGGTAAATTTAATAAACAAGTAGGAATTTTAAATGCACTAAAATTTGTGAAACCAAAAATATTGCAAACCATTTTATAAAATGTCCAAATATCATTAGGGTATATTAAAATACAAATGGTATTTTATTAAAATATTCAAATAATACAAACAAACAAAACAGTAGCTACATAATAGCTTTTACTTCATATTAAATAATTTAAAGGTCTAAATGATTTTATTTTTGTACCAAACTTTTTGTGGCATCATTATAACTTGTAAAAATAATATTAGGGTTTATTTCATGTTTTACAAAAGTCAAATGCCAGCCAAATAAATAAGAAAAGTAAAGGAAATGATTAACAGAAAAACAAAAAAAATGGAAATCCCTAATCTACGCCCAGGGCACCAGCCCACCTGGCCCAGCCCACCCCTACCCCCCTTGTCTTCTTCTTCAACTGCTCCCTGCCCCTCACCTGCTCCCCCCCCCATGGCGCCACGGCCATGGCCGCACAGCCAGGCCGGTCCCCTCTCCCTCACCTGCTCCCTTGTCGCTAAGGGCACACCCCTGCAACCCATGGACACCCCCTCCCCCATTGCCCTCCCTCCTGGTATCTCTGTTCGCCACACCCGGGCCCCTCGCTGGTTTCCCGTCGTCGCCGCCTCAGCGCGCACGCGGCCAACGATCACCTCGTCGGCGGGGAGCATGTCCTGGAGGCCCTCCTTCGACTGCTCGGTCTTCCCCATACGCTAATTCGGCCGGAGCCGCACCAACATCGTCGCCCCCTTCTCCTACTTCCGCCACGACCTTCGACAGTCGCCGCCGCGATTCGCCGGCTACGTTGCTCCCCTAAGCCTGCTGCCGTATCCTTCGAGCTCCGGGTGAGCTCACGAACCTCCTCAACCCCTTTCCTTCCTCCCCTGTGTCGCGTAGGTTCGTCACCACTTGTTCGCGCTCCGACCGCCGCGGCAGGTCACAGTGGCCGTCGTGCCTTTGGTCCCGGCCGTGTCCAGCCCGCGCCCCGGTCGCGCTCTGCGCGTAGCCGCATGGCCGCGCCACCCGTGGTTGTAAGCTGCGGCTGCTGCTCTATCGCCCACCGCCGTGCACTGCTGCAGCCGCCGCGCACCATGGCTGCTGCCACACGCTTGACCGTGCCCTGCCTCTTTGTGGCCTTCCACACGCGTCCGTGTTCGCCGCCGCCCCGCAACGCCCCTCCTCGCCGCGCCCATGCCCCCTCTTGCGCCCTGGCCGAGGCTCGCCGGCGGCCAGCCATGGCCGGCGTGCCCTCTGGCTCGGGGTTACGAACCCCCCTAACCCCCTGTTAGTAATGGGTTTGGATGACAAGTGGGGCCTAGCCCTTGTTTAAGTTAAACTGGCTAGCTTAATTTCCCCACTGAAAATGACATGTGGGTCCAGCACCCCCCTTAACCCTTGGTTAATTAAAAAAATAGATTGGGTTATTAAAATATGACTCGATGACATGTGGGTCCCCTTGTGCTATTTATTTTAAGTAAAATCAATTTGTTGCATGTGTCTATGACACATGGGGCCCACTGATTAGTTGACCAGTCAAGCCACCTAGCCTATGACAGGTGGGTCCCCCTTGTCAGTTTGACCAGTCAAACTTCAGTGTTCTGGATAATGTTAGATCAATAATAAATATAAATCTAGAAATTCTTTTAAATGATTAAAACTTTAAAATTCAATATCTTTTAAACCGTAACTCAGATCAAAAAACTTTATACATGAAAATTGATCAGAAAAATATAACAAATACGAATACGCTATCCGTATTTCCACCACACCCCTCTAACACAACAAACATCGACATCCCCCCCTCCGGGCCGTCTGTCCGATGATTTGTCTGGTACTGTCAAAGTATCCGGATGAATTTATTTCGAACACGAAAGTTGTCCGGAATGGTTCAACTAACCCAGATACACCACCCACACATGTGTCGGATGTCCACGACACCTATGGCATAATATCTCCCCCCTCCGGACCCCTGTTCGATAATCACCCGGAGTTGGTAGTTCATCCTCAGATGAATTTCCGTTCCGAGCAACGTGCATTGCACTGCGTTAGAACACCGTTAACTTTGCGTTTGCCATGTCTTGTATTTGTATTGCTATTATTGTTGTGTATTTATTGTTTCTCCCCCCTTTATTCTCCGATAGACCTCGTTGCTGCCGCCGACTACACCGTTGCCGAGTACGACTACTTCGTCGACGACCGTACCCCTACTATCGAGCTTCCAGGCAATCAGAGCCATTCTCTTCCCCAGATATCGACTATCTTTCCGTACATTTCTTGCACTAGGCATTGTTACTGCTGCTGCTAAGATTACAATCCTATTCAATTGCATATCCTGTCATTGTAGCCCCTTGATGTACCTTCCTTTAATCCTATGCTGCCTATTATTACTTATGATTATTCAGCAGTGAGCCCTGCGTATTGTTAGCTAGGATTAGATAGCGGGCCGTGATCACTCTGGGAGTGATCGCGGGAACCATATATTACAACTGAAACAGGTACGGATCAATGCAGACACCCTAGGGAACCTACAACGGCGAGACTCTGCCAAGTCGCTTCGAGTTTGGCTTACGAGTGGAATGGACTCGTATTTCACTCTCGTCGGTTAAGTAGCGTAGCATCACCGGGATGATATGAGGTTTACCTCTTTAGTTCATTCCGCTGATGTCTCTGTCAAACCTCTTTAAGTGTGCCATCGAGGGTGATACCTCCTGGTTTCACTTAATGGTAGGAACTCGAACCAACTGGTGTCCTTAAAGGTAAGAAGTCGGGCGACCCAACGGTGCCCGCGAGTGGTATTGCGACAGGACGGCAAGGAGGGTACGACCAGTGTACCGGTGTGCTTGGCCCCTGATCGTTGGCCGCGAGAGTTAGCAAACCACGAAAGTCGAGCTCCTCCAGGAGCACACGCGAGACAAGGTAAGGAGACGGTTCACCTTGTTGGTAACCGCAGTGACTTGGTGGGACGACGGGGCAGGCACCGATGTACTGGTGGTCCTGGCTGCTGTCGTTGTCCGCGGGCCAGTTAAGTCGAGGCAACGATAACGGTTGTCACGCAGGTTAATTAAAATGCTAAATGATTCAGTGAATGTCTTGAGTTGGCTATATGCCATGTACGCACTACCTACCCGTGGGAATTACGAGTTATGGGCTCCTCTGCTTCGTAGTGTCGTCCGAGGACTCTTCAGACGTCAGCAGTACCGTGGCCTGCGTCGGGAAGTGGTGTTGTCCTATTTGCTCGCGCGATGGTGTCTTATTTGTATTTGCTTTAACTTCACCGGCCAGCCTCGCACCATGCAGGAGTACGTCGGGGTTAGGGTCCAAAGCCCCGCGTACATAGGATATAGTCCGGCGGATGACCTCTCTGTTGAGTTTGAAAGATGGGCTATGAAGTGTCGGATAGCCTCGGTGAAGCGTTCCCTAACAAGGTTCCTGCCACCCTGGAGATCCGTGCGTGTAGCGTAACACAAGTGCACCCCTGCAGGGAAGATTAATCTATTCGAATAGCCGTGTCCACGGTAACAGGACGCTTTATGCTGAAGCTGGATCTTACCACTACAAACTATTATTATTAAACTGTATGGTTCCGAGTTTTCTTCCTCGCGGGGATGTCGAGGAGGTGAACTCGGAGGCATTGTTAATTATGATTACAACTTATTATTATACAATGCTGCAGCAACTTCTGCTGCATTGTTACTTTCATTACTGTTATATTAACTGTTGGCTGATTCTTACCTCATGCTGCAAGACTCGTTGGAAGATGCTAGTCTTCGTTAGGCCTAGCTTCTTACCCTTGCTCTGGATTTCTGTCTTTCAGTCCACTATATACAGCCTCTTCTTTCCGTTGATACAATGCATAATGCTTAGTAGTGGACGTAAGTCTCGCGGTATGCTAGATACTCACCTTTGCTTTATTTCCCCCTTTATGTTTTTCCTGACATGCCGCTGCAGTCGACGTTGGATTCCAGGAGTAGGAGATCCCCGATGTCGACAACCGCAACGTGAAGATCCCCGATGCCTTCTACGACGTCGAGTTCCCCTTTGACCAGGAGTAGTTTGGAGGTTCCCAGGCAGGAGGCCTTGCCTTTTCGATCGAGTGTTGTTTTTGTGCCAGCCTTCTTAAGGCAACCTTGTACCCTTGTGTCTGTACTCAGATACTGTTGCTTCCGCTGACTTGTGCTCTCGAGCTGTTGTATTCGAGCCCTCGTGGCCCCTGGCTTGTATTAAACAACTTGTTTTATTTTATTTGTAGAGTTGTGTTGTGATATCTCACCGTGAGTCCCTGATCTCGATCGTGTACCTTGCGTGTATGATTACTGTACACGGTCTGATTTTGGGGGCGTCACAGTGTTTGGATTTCTGTCCAATCATTGATGAAGTCGGCTAGCGCCTGGGACTTGATGGCCGTTCGTGGTTTGTATTTGATGTGGTAAGCCCCCAATTCTATAGACCATTTTGCAATTCGTCCCGTTGCTTCCCGGTTTTGGATGATATCTGCAAGTGGTGCTGAGCTGGCCACAGTTATGGGGTGCTCCTGGAAGTAATGTTTAAGTTTCCGACTTGCCATGAATACACCAAGAACCAGTTTCTGCCAGTGAGGATAGCGTTTCTTTGATAAAGTCAGAACCTCACTGACGTAATAAACTGGTCTTTGCAGAGGGTGCCCCTTGCCGATTTCCATACGTTCGACAACAACCACAACGCTGACCGCTCGATTGTTGGCTGCTATGTAAAGTAACATATGTTCTTTAGGTTTGGGTGCTTAGAGCCTGGGATAGTTGTTTCTTTAGTGATTCCAGGGACTGATCAGCTTCGTCGTCCCAAACAAACATTTCTGATTTCCTCAGGAGTCGATACAAGGGGATCTCCTTTTCACCAAGTCGGCTTATGAACCGGCTCAGAGCGGCTACACACCCTGTGAGTCGTTGAACTCCTTTTATTGAGGCCGGCTTCTGAAGATTCATAAAAGCGTTGATTTTCTCTGGGTTTGCCTCGATACCTCTCTCTGATACTACGTATCCAAGGAGTTTACCTGCAGGTACCCCGAAAGGTGCATTTGTTCGGTTTAACTTCATCTGGTACTTGCGCAGATTTTTAAAGGTTTCTGTCAAGTCACTGATGAGTGAGTCGGCCAACTGGGACTTGATCACCATATCATCTACATAAGCATGCACATTGCACCCAATCTGCTCTTTGAGGCAACTCTGCACTGTTCGCTGATATGTGGCTCCCGCATTCTTAAGGCCGAAGGGCATGGAAGTGTAACAGTAGATCCCGAAAGGGGTGATGAAAGCCGTTTTCTCTTGGTCCTCAAGGGCCATCTTGATCTGATGATAGCCAGAATAGGCGTCAAGGAAACATAGGAGCTCACATCCCGCAGTCGAGTCTATGATCTGGTCAATACGAGGCAGTGCGAAGGGATCCTTCGGGCAGGCCTTGTTTAAATCCGTATAATCAATGCACATGCGCCAGGTCCCGTTCTTTTTCAAAACAAGGACCGGGTTTGCGAGCCATTCTGGATAAAAGACTTCCATGATAAACCCGGCAGCAAGGAGTCGGGATATCTCTTCCCCAATAGCGTTTCTTCTTTCGTCATTGAAGCGACGAAGGAATTGCTTGACCGGCTTCAGTTTTGGATCTATATTTAGGTGGTGCTCATCGAGTTCCCTCGGGACGCCTGGCATATCAGAGGGTTTCCAGGCGAAGACGTCCCGATTCTCACGGAGGAACTCGATGAGCGCGCTTTCCTATTTATCAGATAGCTCTGTCCCGATGATGAACTGCTGAGAGGAGTCACCAGGGACAAAGTCGACTTTCTTCGTATCCTGAGCCGGTTGAAATTTGGGGTTATTGTCGGGAGTCGGTTTCTTCAGGATTGTGGGATATGCCGGGTCTACCTTTTCTTGGTATGCTGACAAGTCCTCCTTGGCGCGCGTCGACTCGGCAAACTTGACGTGCTGTTCGTCACATTCCACTGCCCTGGACTGGCTTCCATCGACAGTGATTGGGTCATTTGGACCCGGCATTTTCAGTTTTAGGTAGACGTAACATGGCCGAGCCATGAATTTGGCATAAGCCGGTCTGCTCAAAATGGCATGATATGGACTCTCGAGTTTTACCACTTCAAAGGGTATGAGCTCGGAGCGGAAATTCTTAGCGTTTCCAAAAGCTGTCTCCAGGTAGATTTTGCCTATCGGGCGTGCCGACTTGCCTGGGACTATTCCATGGAAAACGGTGTTGGAGGGTTGCAGCTGTTTTTGGGTCAACCCCATCCCGCGAAAGGTTTCGTAATAGAGGATGTTGATGCTGCTTCCTCCATCCATGAGCACTTTGTCAAGTGTGTATCCTCCAATTTGTGGAGAAACTACTAGAGCCAGCCCCCCTGGGTTTTCTACCACTGGGGGGTGATCATCTCTTGTCCAAGTGATTGGTTGTTCTGACCAATTGAGCCATCTAGGCCAGGCCGGCTCTGTGGTTACAGCCATAGCGGCTCTCCGTTGCAGCTTCCTATCCCTTCTGCAACTGCTGGTGGTGAAGACGTGATATGCTGCACGGTCGTGAAGTTGCTTCGGGTTTGCTTGGAATCCAGCAAGCCCGGACTGATTTTGCTGGGATCCTCCTCCGGGTCCTTGGTGTTGAGGCATTTTGCCGACTCCTTGGTAGCCAGGATTCTGGTTGTTGCCGCTCTGGCCTGCTCCCCCACCTGACCCGGGAGGTCCCTGGTTTCCACGTCGTGCAAATTCCTTCATGAAGAAGCAATCTTCCCAAGTGTGATTGGCTGGGTGGCTAGGTTTACTATGGGTTGGGCAAGGACCCTTCATAGCTGCTTCATAGTTGCTTGGGGTTTCCTTCCGGCTTGCGGTAGTTTTCCCCCCCTGCTTCTGTCTTTGGGAGCCGACATTTGTGTTGGCTACTAAGTCAGAAGTAGTCTGGTCAAGCCGTCGCTTGGTTTGCTGATTCTGATTTTGGGATGTTTTGCCACCATTCTTGTTCTGGCCGGCTTTGTCCTATTGAGGTTCAGCATCCTTGGTTTTGTAAGACTCGGCATATTTGATGACTGCGTTCATGAGCTCTCCTATATCCTTGACCGTCCTCTTGAGTCGGCCAAGTTTGTGGACCAGGGGCTCGAACTTGCAGTTCATCTCCAAGACGATGACGGCTGTTTGGGCTGTGATAGTGTCCGAAGAGTGGATTATTTCTGCAACCCGTCGCGCCCAGCTCAGGGTCGACTCTGCTTCCTTTTGGACACAATGCTCCAAGTCGACGATCGTGGTGGCTCGCCGGCATGTGCCTTGGAAGTTCTGGATGAATTTTGCCTTGAGATCCGTCCAGAAGGTGACGGAATTCTCTGGGAGATTTTTGAACCATGTGCGAGCCGTCCCTTCCAACATCATTGTGAGATAACGGGCACACACTCGTTTGCTGGCTTGCATCATGTCCATGGCTAGATCATAACTTTCGATCCAAGCTGTCGGGTCCATGTCAGCTGTATAATTTGGAATCTTGCGTGGGCCTTTCAAGTCTGATGGCAGGCATGTATTACGAAGAGGCGGCACCAGGCATCGATTGCCCAAGGATCTGCTGAAGAACTCGGCGTCTTGGTCTTGGGGTGGAAGCTGAACCATCTGCTCTATCCGACGTTTGGGTAGAGGTTAGATGGTATATCTTGGATCCTTATTGCCCCCGGCGGGTCTGGCGGCGGGGCGAGGCGCTGGCGATGACTGCTCGAGCCGGCCGGCGCTGGTGAGTCCGCTTGCCGGCTCACACTGTGATATGGGGTCTCGTGTAGGTATTGAAATCCCTGCGAGTACTGTGCTTGCTGTGTGATTGCGGTTTTCAGTAGATCAATCGCCCCTCGAGTGGCCTGGTCTACAGGGGTGTCTCCATGCACCGGCACGCTAGCGAGGTACCGTGTCGCTGCCACCACGTTGGACATGGGGTTATTGTAGTGATCTGGGGTGTATGGAACCGTTCCTGCCGCAACGAGGGGACATGTTGCCTTGGTGGTGTGTACCCTAGAGGATTCGACTCGTTTGTGTCCTGGAATAGCCTCCGAGCCGGGAGGTCAGCTGGGATCCGGCTCATGGGCCCTGCAGGGCGTGTGTTGGCGAGACTTAATCTCCGTGCTTCTATCAGTTCTGACTCATGTCGCAAGCGCCAGGATTCTTGGGCGAGTTGCATTTCTCTCTCCACCATCTGGGCGTTCTGGGAGTAAATTTCCCTTCGGATGCTCATCACCTGGGCCGTGAGTCCATTAACCTTGGTCCTCCAAGCTTGCTGGTTTTCAGGTGTTATTGGCGCAGCTAAGGCTTCATACAAGGCGTTTAGTGCATCTGAAAGGGCTTGTGCTCCCGTAAGAACTTCTGGTTGTTCCCTATCTGGGTTAGGGTCCGTGTTGTGAGTCGTCTCCACGTTTCGGTTCTGCGCTGCACCTTGAGCCGGCTGGTTTCCCTGCTCTTCAGTGCCTGCCATGAACACTGTCACGCAATATGGCGACTCATACTATGGAAAGTCGGGATTGTATTCGGCTGTTCCCGTGCCGAGTCTGTTGCTCCCGGCGGATCGGATGGAGCCGGTATCTGAGTAGCTTGTTTCATTGGGGTGTGAGTCAGCGTCAGATGCTTCTCCCGTGGTGTTGGGTGTCAGAGGCTCGGCAGAGCACGCCGGCTCCGGAGATCCAGTGACAAACCCAACAAAGGTGTGCCTTGAGCCGGCATGTCATCGACTCGAGGTTTCCAGGGGGACTTCGGGATCCGGCTCTGGCTCAGATCCGTCCGTCCTCCCGATGAAGATGTGAATAGCTCCGATCGGAACCCGATAACCGGATTCGACGGAATCGACATCAGGCCCCCAAGTTGAGTCGTCGATGCAGAGCTTTCCGCACCGGCCTCTGGTGATTCGCCCGGTCACGAATCCTTCCATCCTTGCAGAGCTCCCCTTATAATCTCAACACCTGCGAGCGCAGGCCCCACGGTGGGTGCCAACTATCGTGGGAAAGTCACGGCAGATATCCGTAGAGTCGGACTTATCGTGGGACCTTTGCTGCGAGGCGAATTCAAAGAGGGATTCGACATTGGCACAAGACTCGGCGAGTTACCCAGGTTCGGCCCCGACGGTGCTGTAAAGACCTACTCCTACTTTATGACTATATGGGGATCGACTCCTCAATAGGAAGAGCCGATCGTATCGATTACAGTGGTGATGTTTCGCCGGCTTAGTCTCGTGGATATCTAGGCTCTCGAGCGAGTTGTCTAAACCTGGCTTGATGTAAGTTCTGGCTCTGACTCTCGTGGTCCTCAGCTTATAAAGGTGTCGGGTCCCAGGATTCCTAGAGTCCGACTCCTACACGATGTGGAGTTCTATTCTACTTTACAAGTTTTCTATGTGCTATACAAGGTAAGTCGAATTCCTTCTAGGGCTTCAATCTTCACACTTGGCACGTCAGACTCCTGGTCGGGTCTTCTTTGTGGGCCTTCATATATAAGCCGGCCTAGAGGTTCCTAATGCCGGTTCTATGGGCTTGATCCATCCCCCCGACATTAGCCCCCAGGATTTTTGTGATGCTTTAGTTTTCACAGCAATCTTCTTTCTTCATTGCCGTCGGCTCTTCATGGATCAATGGCCGACTCTTATGCTTAGCATTAATTGGGAGTCGGAGTCATCTCTTTTCAATCTTGCTTTGATTCCTTGATCTTCAGAGAGTTGATTCTTCGTCACATCAGTCATTATCTGATGTTTTACTTGAAGTCGACGCCTAACTCTTTTTAATTTCATGTTTCCTTTCATTTGAAGATTTCTCTTTTGACCCTTTGGTCAAAGATTCGATTTTGTTTTTATGATCACGCTGCCCAAAAATGCCGGTTAAAGACATTGATGTTTGTAGTGGGAATCGAGGAGTCCTTTGATAAATGCCATCTACCATGGGTAGTTACTCCTCATTTATCGTGGCATTAATGGACCCTCTTCGTGAATCTATTATAAATAGCCCTTGGATAGCTTGACCTTTCAACCACATCCCATTCTTCTCTTCCCCTTCCTGCCTTCTCCATGACTCCTAAGCTAGATACCTCCTCTCCTTTGGCCTCTAATGAGTCTGATCCTCGTGCAAGTACCCGAGGTCGCGGCCGAGGTCGTGGTCGTGGCCGTGGTCGTGGCCGTGGCAGAGGTAGGGAAAGAAGTGCTCGTGCTGCCTCTCCTTCTGTATCTCCCCCTTCTTCTCGTGAGAGGAATGAATTTTTGGTTCATATCCGGACAATCTGTCGTTGGATCAAACTTCCTGAGTCTTTTTCACAACTTGTGTTTGACTCATCGCCTTCGGGTCTTTGGCTCCAATCTGAGGGATGTCCTCATGGGCCTGTCTGGGAGAAAGTTAACTTTTCTAACCAAGGCACCAAGTTTTTTGAGAAAGGTTCGAAAACTTTTCTTCGCTCCAAAAATATTTCTCGAGGAGACACCATTATCTTCAAGTTTGATGGTGTAGACACTTTGTCAGCTAGGAACATTGACTCGGATGGAGACCGAGACTGCTGTTGTGTGGAGAGCTCTAGTGATGAAGAGCTCCTTAGTGAAGAAGATGTTTCAACAGAAGATGAGGCTGACTCTGAAGAAGATGCTTGAAGCTATAGGTTCTTTTTCAGTAGTAGTTTTCCGAGTATGGCTTTTGCTTGTAAGGTTGCTTCCTTTGATGTAAGAATCCAGCTGGTTTTTATGAATGAAATCTATGAACTTTTGCTGAGTCCATGATTTTACGAGTCGGTTTTTATTCCCGACTTGAAATGTTTTCTTGGAGTTTATGGGAGCCGACCACTTATGATAGTATATATATCTGAAGCCCCCTGAGTCGATTAAGAATAATATAGTATCCGCTAATCGACTCATAGGATAGATCGACATGTAGCCCCCATGAGATGGTATGGTCATATATATATGCCGTACCGGGTCATCAAAAAGGATTTTGTGCTTATGAAACTTGCTTCAAAGTAGTGTAGCCCCCAAGTGTCGGGTTGTCTTGCCTGCAACAACCTGGGACTTACAATTTCTTGCATATCTTTTGAAGTTTTTACTCCCCAAGAGTCGGTATATTCAGCTGGGTGATGTACCGAGTCTTTTTTTGAGAAGGAACTTTGATGTGTAGTCCCCATGAGTCGGTATGTGCATCTGTGTGCAATGCCGAGCCACATAGGTCTATCTTTGAATCTGTCAAGTCATATAAATATGACATGAAGGGTTTTATTCCCAGTAAATAAGTCGGCGAGAGCCGGCTTGACAAATATTGATATGGATATGTATGGCAAAAGCCGTCGCGACCGAAGTCGACTCTACATATGTTGATAGCCGTTGCGACCAAAGTCGACTTTATATATGGCGATAGCCATCGCGACAGAAGTCGGCTTTATATATGCAGAAGATGCAAAAAATGTGTATTTCCCATGAGTCGATATGGACATCTTTTTGAGCCATGTCGATTCATATGGGTTAATGTTGTATGTTTATATGGGAAGAGAATATGTGATGATGATAATTGTATGCAGAAGAATATAAAGGCTCGTATAGAATTCGACTCTGGATTCATCTTTTCCTCATCTTCTCTTTGTTGAGAAGAATTTTGGGTTATCCATGAGTCGGAACTCCTCTGTATGCTGTCTCACATTGATCAGCGTTTTTCCGTTTGCATTACCGGAGGGGGGATCGACCTCTGGGAGCTTCTCCTCCACCATGGACGCTTCCTGGATGTGTCGTGAGTAGTTTCCTTTGGACCATGGGTCCGTGATCAGTAGCTATGTGATGTTCTCCTCCCCTCTTTGTTGTTCATGGTTTAGACCTCGTGAGCTGCCCTACATGATCGAGTCACATATGTAATTCTTCTGTTGTTGCTATGCTGAGTTTGATGGGATCTGATGGATTATGAGATTATGTTCAGATCGTGATAGAGTAATATATTTGGTTTTTATCTCTTATATTTTCGTTCCTAAGTAATTCTTGCATGTTCTCCGTTGCTATTTATTGCTTTGGCCAAGCAGTAGGTAGTGACCCCAAGAGGGAACGTTATGCTCGATTGTGGGTACATGCCCCCTGATGACACGCTTGAGTAACAGAAACATGAGTCTAGGGGATGTGATGTGGCCACAAAGGGGAAAACAGCGGTGCTTGTAACCACAGTTGCAAGGATTGTTTACTTTATGCAAAGTTATTTTTAATGCAGTTGTCTGTTGCTTTGGGTTTACACTTTGGGTGGGGCTTGCAACTTAATACCAGCGAGATGTTCTGGATAGATATCTCAAGGTGGATCATTAGTAGTAGATGCAGATGGATTTCGGTCTAATTATTTTGGCGTACTGCCCATGCTTATGAGCCTCTCCTTTCTTTTGTAGCATAGTTAGCATTGCGGTGCGTTTATAATCCTGTCAATTGCCCATCTGTAATTTGTTTACCTCGCATAGAAGTTTTATCGTCTTTTGGGAGAGATACATCACTAGTGAACATCACGGGACCCCGGTCCATATTCTCATTACCGTTTACAAGCTCATTTATTTTCTCGCATTTACTTTCAGTTGCTATTATTATCATTATCTCTTGTGTTTTATCCTTTGTAAACAACAAGACCGGAGAGATTGACAACCTCTCTAAGCTTCGTTGGGAGCAAAGTTATTTGTGTCTGTGTGCAGGTCCAGGTGAATTAAGCAACCCTGAGGTTGTGAACGACGCCATTGTTCACTTCACCACCTACTTATCATTATCAGAGTCCTACTGGATTGATAACCTCGGTATCTTCACTGAGGGAAATTTTCTGCTATCCTACATCTCACCTTCCACTTGGGGTAACCAATGAAGGGCGAGAAGCCATTACCACTTCCACGCCATCAGCGCTCATCCTGCAACAGTTTAAAGTTATCTATTCTTTGTAAGGCAGCATGTTGCATATGAGCAGGAAAACATTTAGAAACAAAATATTGAGCTAAATCTCGAGGACTTTTAATAGAACCACATGGTAGTGCAACATACCATGCTTTAGCACCCTCCTTCAAGGAAAAAGAAAATACCTTAGTAACATAATAATTTCTTCAGACTAAGGCATAGCCTAGTGGTGGAAAGGGGCTAATGCCTTCCCACCCACCTAGGTTCAAGGCATGGTACTTGCAATTTTGGGTTTCTTGCACCTATTAAACTGTGGGGGGGGGGTCCCTTACAGTCTTTCTATAAAAAAATAATAATTTCTCTTCTTGTCCTCATTGGAAAATAAGCCACCCACCTTAGTGAGTTAGTAAGGTGTGCAATAGCATCTTCATTTTCTCTGCCATAAAAGGGGGCAGCTTCAACCATAGATATAAGTGAAAGATCAACAGAGAAATCAAAATCCACATCTTTAATGCAAATAGGAGATGTTGCAAATTTAGGACCAGGAGTAAACTTGTTCTTCATAGCATGCTTTTCGAGCAGCTTCTTTATAGCATCAGGATTTGCAGAATCATTACACTCTGCATGGTCTCTATAAAATTCATCATCAAGTTCAATATAACCATTATCAAAACATTTACCCTTCATGTCACTCAAGTCAGGGTAATAAGAGGATCTACCAGTAGGAGAACGTGTAGCAGGAATTTCAGTCCTAGACTGTTCTGCAACCTTAGCAATCTGAGACTCAATAAAATAACCAAGTGAACCAGTCTCATCAAGAATAGTAGAAGCATCACCAAAAGTAACAGAGGTACTACCAGACTCGGTAGAAGCAGCATGTGGTGATGATGAAGCAAACTTACGTAACAGAAGGTGAATCAAGTTTAGCGCTAGTGCTAAGAACAGTACCTTTCCTTGTAGTGGATGGTAAAATTGGAACTTTGGGTTCTCCTTTCTTACCCATAGCGGATAAATCGCAACAAGCAAAATAACTCCAAGTAGGCTTGTAAATAAAGCTATGCCCCCAGGCAACGGCGCCAGAAAATAGTCTCGATGACCCACAAGTGTAGGGGATCGCAACAGTCTTCGCAGGTAATAATAACCCAATTTATTGATTCGACACACTCCTCTGAAACTCCGAAGGTGCTTCTGCATTTATGTTTTTCTTCACTCATGGGGGCAAGCGAGATACCACTTTATTATGTTCAGGTCATGTGCATTGTGATCCTGTTATGATTTTCATTTGCATAAAATTTATTCTTAGCTGTTTGAGAGATTTTCATAAGAATAAAGGATTGCTTCGTTCATTGTCTTTGTAGCATTACTCCAACACTTGCTAAACTTGTTCGTATTACATGCTTATATACATCTAATGAAGCAAAAGAGTTTGTCAAAATTTTCTTTGTCACGTCCAGTTCGGTGAACTGAATTGCTTGAGGACAGGCAATATGCTAAGCTTGGGGGAGTTCATACGTCTCAAATATATCGACTTTCCAAATACTTTTGCTATTGTTTTGACCTCATTCTTGCATGATTTTAACGGAACTAACCCGGACGGACGTTGTTTTCAGAAAAGCTGCATGTATGATCTTTTCGTGTGTAGGAAAAGGGAATTTTAGACACCTCAGAAAATTCCTGGAAAAATCACAAAAAATCCATGCACCCGGAGAGACCTGGAGCTAGAAGATGGACTAGAGGTGGGCCTCCCCTCGCCTAGGCGTCCAGGTGGCATGGCCTGGCCCCTGGTCGCGCCATGGACCCGCCTGATCCAGTGGGACCTCCCATGGTGCCCTACTTTGACTCCTATTTTTACCATCGGTGACAAAATCCCAGATCAGAAGTCGATACTCCAATTCTCATCGCAGAGCTGCCTCCACGTCTGTTCTTCTTCGGGAGAGCTAATCTGGAGGCTGTTTTGGCCTCCGGTGAGGGGAAATCGTCGTCATCGTCATCACCAACGCCACTCCATCACCCTTCCATGTCTCCCCCATCCATGTGTGAGTAATTCACTGCTGTAGGCGAAGGGGGTGGTAGGGATTGGATGAGTTAGATCATGTAATAGTTCGTCAGATTGTTGGGGGCATGTTGCCTATCATCTACTATGGTGTTTATCATCTTTGCTACTACTTTTTGCTCTTCATGCTTGTCACTTTGGGCCCGAGTGCCATGATTTCAGATCTGAACCCTTTATGATTTCATGAATATATCTGTGTTCGTGATCCTGTCCATGAGTTGTATGCACCTATTATAGTCCGAAATCGGCGATCCCAATGGTGACAGCTTGGGACACCAATGGGGATGGACTATAATTTTAGGATTCCATGTATCCATTGATTGTTAATGCTTTGTTCCGATGCTCTTTGACAGGATCACCTTAATCTCCGTAAGTTCCTTTTTGCCCCGTCGGTTGCGGGATGGTAGGACAAAAGATGTTGTGCAAAGTTCTTATTGCAAGCACGCACAACTACCTTGGGATACATGCCTAATGTTTGATATTTACCTAGATGATCATTACTTTTCTGTGTGCCTTGCCCCGTGTTAATTACATGTTATCTCTCACCCATGCATCACCCAACCATCCATTCCCCTAGTCTACAGTGTTTTAACCCATCTGGTTACAAGTTGCTTTACTTTTGTTGTTTTACTTTCGTTGCTTTGCCACCACTATTTCCGTTTCCACCGTCACTTCCATCACATCGTTAGTACTAATAAATTGGTACCAAGCAAGTATCTTTAAGGTCCGATTGAATTGACAAATCAACTGTTAAAGCTTATAAATATTCTTTGGCTCCCCTTGTGTCGAATCAATAAATTGGGTTATCTTACCCGCGAAGACTGTTGAGATCCTGTTGTGGAAAAGCCACGACAGATGTCCTCATAAGAGAACTTGATTATGGGGCCTTGGCTACGAGTGTACGAGGAAGAAGAACATCACAGAGAGAGAAAACACGATTTTATACAGCTTCAGGCCCAGGGAAACATCGTCCGGTAAAGACCCTACATGCTGTTTGTGGCTAGGTCTTATTCCTTTGCTCACGGGGAGTCACTGACATGTCGCTGACTCTCTTACAGTTGTATTCAGGCGAAAGCCTACTTTGGCGAAAGCTTACTTTGGAGAAATCCTACTCTCATGGTGAAAGCCTACTCTCATGGCGAAAGCCTACTTTCATGGCGAAAACCTACTCTCATGGAGAAATCCTACTCTCATGGAGAAAGCCTACTCTGGTGGACTTGGCCTCTATGGGCACCCTACCCCTCCTTATATAGGTGGAAGGGGGAGGCTTACATGTAGAGTCCTATTTTGATACAAACTAGTCTCGTATTGTATTACAAGTCGGATATCAATCCGAGTCCTACTCTAAGTCTTGTAATCTTCCAAGTTGAGTTGACTCCTGTAGAGGAGATTCTCCGTCAGGCCTACTCCTGTAGAGGAGAGTCTCCTGTCTGACCGACTCCTGTTGAGGAGAGTCACCTGTCTGGCCGACTCCTGTAGAGGGGAGTCACCTGTCTGCTGACTCATGGAGGTGACTCATGTCAGCCGACTCATGGAGGTGACTCATGTCAACCGACTCTAGTTTCCAGGACCTGTCTTCTGCCGGCTCTAGTCTCCAGGACATGTCTTCTGCCGGGTCTTAGCTGTGAGTAATCCTCCCGATAGTAGCCCCAAAGTTTAGCTTGGATGCAATCTTGGCGGCGGCTTCATATTTCCTCTGCTTTTTCTTGGCAATGAGATTGTTGTAGAAGAGAACGCTGGGTGCGCGTCCATGGTAAACTTACAGTATAATGAATAGTTAGGATAAAGACCGGGTCTGGAGGCCAAACCATTAGGCCTGCTTGCTCCAGTGATTCATGTCAATGAACCCGATATGATTCAATTTTCAAATCTTCCACGTTTGAGTTCAATGTTGCTTTTTTCTCTTCCGTGTCTTGTCAAAAGGACTCGGGAAAAAAATTACGGGCAATTTTATGTCCATATCACATGTAGCCCCCAAGCTCCGAGTTTATCATCTCGTGATGACTTGGAGTTTTGTATATAAATAGCCTTGCTGGTGTATCCCCCAAGTGCCGGGTTGTCTTTCCTACAACAACCTGGGACTTGTACTTGTGAAATTTGCTTCGAAGTAGTGTAGCACCCAAGTGCCGGGTTGTCTTGCCTGCAGCAACCTGGGACTTACAATTTCTTGCTTGTTTTCTGAAGTCGGCAAGTATTATATGCAAAAGCCGACAATTTTTGTTGAAGCCGACAAATGTTTGCTCACTGATAAAATCTGATGAATGCGAATTTGCTGAATCCGGTAGATATGATATGATGGTTTGTGTTCCCAGCTTCCAAATAGAGTGGCCCTTCGAGTGCTGGAATATGTTTCCTTCAGCAACCCGTAATAATGTGTGCCAACTCTAAGTCAGTATGAGCATCTGAATGTGGCGAGATCCGGTGCGACAAAAGTCGACTTATATATATGGCGAGAGCCGGTACGACAGAAGTCAACTTGACATGAAGACCAAATCATGAGATGATGGATGTTGCATGGCAATGTATCTCGGAAAGGCTATGGAAATGCCTTGATAGGTAGGTATGGTGGCTGTTTTGAGGAAGGATATAAGGAGTTTTATGATGACAGAGCATATCATGCCAAGGGTTTGGATGCACTGGCGAAGTTTTCACTAACTCTCAGGATGAGAAAGGGCAATGCACAGTACCGAAGAGGCTAGCAAAATATGGAAGGTGGAAGTGCCAACAATTGAATACTCGCATTAGTCCGAAGAACTCATGCACTTATTATAGGTAACTCTCTATCTAATCAGGAGGTTCACAAAGAGACAAGTATGCCGAGGAGGAGTGTATGGGGGTTTGGTTATCCTTGCACATCCTCGACCCATGGTACGTGAGGGTACTCTATATATTCCAACTCCTCCAGAGGTTAGCGATCCATCTAGTAGCTAGAGTTCTCAACTATTTTGTCGTACTTTTCGAAAATAAGCATGAATAGCCCAAAATACGACACCTATCACTAATAGGCTCAAGCTCTTGGCACCAAAAGTCCAAACATTACTCAAGTCAATACCTCAAAACTATTGCAAGTTACTACTATACTTATAATAGCAACCTCAATTACCTACTCATGCAAGACACACAACTCAGTGCTATAGAACAACTCTCTAAATAAGATAATCATGATAACTCGAGATAGTTCCAAAAGCTACAACCTAAATAAAAGCTCTTAAAAATATTAGCACGAAAAACTAAGAGCTAAGCATGACAGCAGCTACGAAAAGATAAAGAACACACAAACAAAGATAAGTATGCAAACCTATGTTGTGTTCTAGAGGGTGGAGTGGAGTGTGTTTCTCTCCTAAACAATGAAGGTTGGGTTCCAACTTGTTATGAACATAAAGAAAAATAAATCAAACTAAAAAAGTAAATAGCGAGATGCTCCAAGCATAGCACATAACATATGAAGTGATAAAAAAATATAGCATGGAAAAGGACGAACTGATGATTGTTGATGGAGAAGGGGATGCACGGGGGCATCCACAAGCTTAGAAACTTGAGTCTCCTTGGATATTTCTTTGGGGTGCATGGGGGCATCCCCAAGCTTGAGCTTTTGACACTCCCGGGTCTTCTTTCACCAGCTTCCTTCGCATACTTGAAAACTCCCTTCATACGAAACTCATCATAAGCTGATTAGAGTGGTTAGTACCCATAAATAAATAATTTTCCTCTGATGGAAATAAAGATTTTCATGAACAGATAATGTTTCTCAAGATTTCCAAAAAGTTTCTGCAAAGAAAAACCAAGCTTAAAATTTGCAAAACGAAGAAAACGAAAAACGTGGCAGAATCTGTGAAAAATAGACCAGTAGGTAGTAAATAATTTTTTTGGGCACTTCTGCAACTCAAATAAAAAACCTCTTAACAAACGCCAAAAATCCAATTGTATAGAGAATACTGTCAAAAAATCAGATAAAAAAGATAATCTGGTGATTTTTGGTGAATGTTTCCGTCAAGCAGAGATAATCTGTTTCTGGACAGCATGTCACAAGTTTTGATCTTTCTTGCAATCAGAGGCTAAAACTAGGCACAAAGCTTGAAAATAAAGATACAATGATGTTGCTACAGTAGTGACAAGCATCAAGACCACTAAGACTGAAAGTAAAAAAACATTTTGGGTTGCCTCCCAATAAGTTCTTTCTTTTATGCCTTTGAGCTAGGCATGATGCAAAAAGATCAAGTTTTGTCAACTTCAAATGAAATGTTGCCCGTGTAACGGACTCATAAGGTAAATTAATCTTATTTTGAGGGAAGTTTTCCATTCCCTTCTTGAGGCGAAATTGCAAGTTAATAGTCCCTTCTATTATATCAATGACAGAACCAACGGTGCAGAGAAAAGGACGTCCCAAAATAATTGTACATGAGGGATCACACTCAATGTCCATGACAAGAAAATCAACGGGAACATAATTATCATGGACAACAATATGAACATCATCAATCCTCCCTAAGGTTTTCTTTACGGAAGAATAAAAAACACGAACACCAAAAGAACAAGGATCAAAAGGTTTCAATTCAAGCATGTCATAAATTCTTTTGGGTAAAATGGAGGCACTAGCTCCTACGTCACATAAAGCAAAGGAAGAAAAATTATTCATTTTGATTTTGACCATAGGATCCCAACCATCTTCTACTTTTCTAGGAATAGAAACATCTAACTTAAATATCTCCTCCCTAGCTTTGATAGGAGCATTGGTAATATGCTCGGTGAAGGCAATGTTGAGTGAACTAGTGTGGGGGTCTTTGGCCATTCTTTGCAAAAAAAGTGATAACATCAGGAAGAGTGCAGTTATCAAAATCAATTTCCTTGCTATTAATCAAAGCCGTGGTGTCATCCTCTACATTTGACTTGCTTTCTATTATAACAGTTTTAACATCCTCCTAGGTGTGAGGACGTCTAGGAGCAACTTCTAACCAGAGATCCGGTTCTTTCCCCGGGAGACCATGCCATGGACATAATTCCCCGTCATAACTAGTCTAGTCACAAGATCTGTTACTTTTCTAAGTAACCATACTAGCAGCAAGCAAGAGCAAAGGAACTACAAGCAAGACAATTTTTTTGTGGTTTTTGGTATAAGACTCTTAAGCAAAAACTAGAGAGTAAACTAACAAGACAAAAAGCAAAGGTAAAAGATAGTGTGCAACTCCCCTATCTTGTAGACGGGAGTCTCCGGCAACGGCGCCAGAAATTAGCTCTGGCGAGGGAGTTGTCGGGGCCAGTCTTTTGTTGCACCTCAGAGTCCATGGCAACGTTACTAGAAATTAGCTTGATGGGACTGAAGTAGTGCACCTCGTTGGTTACCCCAAGTAGAATGTTGAGAAGTCGACAGTGGCTAATTTCCCTCGGTGAAGATACCAAGGTTTGTCTCCAGTAGGACTCCAAGTTCTTCAAGTAGGTGGTGAAGTAAGTGACGCGCCGTCTGAATAGAAAGCACTTGCTTAACCTGGACCTTCACACAACACAAGTAACTTTTCTCCCAATGAGTTCAGAGAGTTTGTCAATCTCTCCGGTCGTGTTGTTTACAAAGGATCAAACACACGGTGGAAATAGTGGTGGTGATTGCAACGGAAAGGAAACAAAAGCAGTAAATGAGTGGAGGTGTAAACAATGATGGAAATATGGACAGGGGTCCCATGATGTTCACTAGTGATGTATCTCTCCCAAAAGACGATAAAACAACTATGCCGGGTGAACAAATTACAACTGGGCAATTGACAGAATTATAAACGCACCGCAATGCTAATTATGCTACAAGAAAGTTAGAGGCTCAATCGTATGGGCAATACGCCAAGAAAAGTAGATCGTTTATTCATCAACATCTAATAACTAATCATACACCTTGAGATATCTATCCAGACCATCTTGCTGGTATTAAGTTGCGAGCCCTGCCCAAAGTGTAAGCCCAATGCAACAGACAACTACATTAACAAACTATGCGTAAGGTAAACAATCCTTGCAACCGCGGTTACAAGCACCATTGTTTTCTCCCTGGTGGCAACAGCACATCCCCTAGTCTCATGTTTCTGTCACTCAAGCTAGACATCAGAGAGCATGAACCCACAATAAAACATAACACTCTCTCTTGGAGTTACTATCTACTACTTGGAAAAAGCAATAAAAAGAACCGGAGAACATGCAAGGATTACTCAAGAACAAAATATAAAAGGAGAACCAAATATATAGCTCATCTCGATCTGAACATACTCTCATAATCCATCGGATCCCAGCAAACACAGCATAACAACAACAGAAAGATTACATAGATGCATTTTTAAGGTAAAAACATTACTCAATAACTTAACGGTGCTGGGGTTGGTCACCCTCAACACAAACTTCCACCTGGGCAGGAACAAGGGACTCCCACTCCTCAAAGTGGTCGACTTCATAGATGCGACCTAGACTAGCAAGCTGGTGTGCTACAGTATTTGCCTCTCGACGACACACCGATATTTCATGCTTCGAGAACCACATCTTCAGCTGGAACTTGAGGTCTTTAATCACCGCTGCATACGGCGAGGCATCCACTCGAGCTAGATCCATAGCTTCCAGAAGCAACGTGCAATCAGTTTCAAAGATAACTCTGACCAAGGCGAGGTCGGCAGCGAGTGTTATTGCATGCGATAGTGCATGAACTTCAGCCGCAAACACGTCCTGCACATTGTCCTAGCGGCCCGCTCGTGCAGCGATCACCCCTCCAGCAGCATCACGAGCGACGACACCCCAGCCAGACCCGTCTTGTCCCAAGATAAAGGATCCGTCTGCATTGATCTTGATCAAATCTCCAGGGGCGGCCTCCATTGTGTGTTACTCTTCCTAGGTTTTGGCTTGTTGTATATATGCATGTACTCAAGCACATTAGCCTTGGTTCTTCTTTCCACTGCTTCTGCAGAATCCGGCATCTCCCCCTCCCTGAGCTTGTTTCTATTAGACCACCAAAGCCACCAGAACGTGAGGATGTGCATGCGCTTTACCTCAATCAGATTCCAGATGTAATCTAGAGTATGGTGCACAGATTGGATGTCCTCCAAGTCCATCCTTTCCTTCTCGAACTCCATCTCTCGCCAGACCACCTTGGCAGATTTGCATTTGATGAAAATATGGCCTCCATCCTCTTCCGCCCTCCCACAGAATAAACATTTTGTGTCCTCCACCGGGACACCCATCTTCTTGAGATTGGAACGCGGAGCCAGGGAATCGTGCTTCATCCTCCAAGCGAACATTTGAATGTTCCTCGGTCCTGGGAGCTTCCACAATCTGGTCCAAGAATCATCCGAACCTGGGTTTATACTTGTCGCAGTTGCGCTAGATCCCACCTCTCCCTGCTCCAAAGGTTTGCCAATTTAACTTGTAGTTTGTAAGCGCTCTTAACAAAGTGGAGACCTTCATTGTCATACTGCCAAGCCACAAAATCTGGCACACCTTCTCTTAACGGGATTTGCAATATGTGTTGGACATCATCAGGCCAAAATGTATCACGAACGAGTCTCACATCCCAGGTCCTGGTCACCGGGTCAATGAGATCACTGACATACTCAAGAAGATTGCCCCTCCTGGGCGTAATCACCCATCTCGACCAGGGTCTCCGCACCCAGGGGTCCATCCATATGCGCACACTTTCGCCAACACCAATGCGCCATATATAGCCCTCCTTGACTAGCTCCATCCCATGCAGCAGGCTTCGCCATGAGTAGGAGATGCCCGGTTTTGGAGTAGCTTCAAGCACACGCGTATTGTGAAAATACCGAGCCTTCAGCAGTCTAGCACACAACGTGTCTGGGAACTTAATCAACCTCCAAACCTGCAGCGACAGCATCGTCGTATTGAAGCAGTCCATGTCCCGGAATCCCAATCCACATTGATTTTTCGGTTTTGTTAATTTCTCCCAGCTGATCCAGTGGATAGTATCCTCCTTATCTTGGTGGCTCCACCAATATCTCCCCAATAACAAACTGAGCTCCTAACAGAAAGTCTTTGTAAGGTAGAAGCAAGACATAGCGTAGGTCGGAATGGCTTGTGCGACGGCCTTCACTAATATTGCTTTCCCTGGTTTCGCGATGAGTTTCTCCTTCCATCCATACACTTTCCCCGCAACTGCACCCTTGATGTATGCGAAGGCTTTCCTGCTTGATTGACCCACGTGAGCTGGTAAACCAAGGTACTTTTTAGTCCAGTCCTCGCTGTGAATCAACAAGGTGTTCTTCACAATCGTGCGAGTCTCATCCCTGGTATTCGGACTGAACATGATGGCGGATTTCTCTGCATTAATGCATTGCCCTGAGCAGCTCTCGTACAGGTCTAGAACTTCCTTCAAAACCTTAGCTTCTTTCTGGCCGGCCTTCATTAGTAGGATGGAATCGTCTGCAAAGAAGATGTGTGATACGATCGGTGCATTGTTGCAGATTTTGACTCCACATCAATCTGCCCGTCCTCTCCGCATCATGAAGCGGCGCCGATAGACCTTCCGCACAGATCACGAACAAGTAAGGCGATAAGGGATCCCCTTGACGGAGCCCTCGGATGGGGCTGAACTGGTTTGTTAGGCTACCATTAACCTAAATCTGGTACCTCAGAGCGGTAACACACCTCATGATAAGTTGTACAACCCTTGTTCTGAAGCCCATCTTTTTAGTACTGCTTCCAAAAAGGTCCATTCCACTCTATCATACGCTTTACTCATGCCAGCTTTGACTGCAGAAAATCCTTCTTTCGCCTTCGTCTTGTGCAGGAGATAATCAAAAAGTTCATAGCAATTAACACATTATCTGTGATGAGCCTTCCCGGGATAAAGGCACTCTGGTTATCGGATATGGTGTCTGGCATAATCATCTTCATTCTATTAGCAATAACCTTAGACACCAGCTTGTAAATCACGTTGCACTAGCTTATTGGTCGCAGAGGCTTAATCCTGGTCGGGCTTTTCACCTTGGGGATGATAACAACCACTGTATCATTCCATCCTTCCGGTATATCTCCTCCATTAAGAACAGATAACACCTCCTCCACCACTTGGTCCCCCATTAGTGGCCAGTTCTTCTTGTACACAATAGAGGGCATCCCATCTGGGACAAGAGCCTTTAGGTCCCCTATATGATCAAGTGCATCTTTAATTTCCTCCCTAGTGAACTCGGCAGTCATGAGATTATTCATGGCGTCTGTGACACGCGGATGCACCATACTCAGGAGCTCTGCCAACCGCCCCCCATATTTGATGTGAATAAATCCTGAAAAAAGGAGCAAACATAGTTAGTTAACTCTACTCTTTCCTTCACCTCCATGCCATCCTCCCTCCTCAGCCCCTTTATTTTATTCTTCTTCCTCCGAGCCGATGCCACCACCATAAAATAGCTCGTGTTTATGTTTCCATCTTTGAGCCATGATACATGGGATCTCTGTTTAACCTTTGTGATTTCTTCTCCTCCAGGTCATGCACCACTCCTCTCAGCCTCCCCTCCTCTCTAATTTTTGATTCGGAAACTGGTGCACGCATACGTCTCTCTAGGCCTGCCAGAGCTTTATTTAGCCTGCCTTCCAACTCCCCCACCACCTCCTTATTCCATGTACAAATCTTACTCGCCACCTTCTGCATGGACTGTACAACCTTACACCCATCTGGCTTCCCTTCCTCCCACGCTTCTTTTATAACTTCAGCCCATCCCTCCTCCTGCAACCACCACGCTTCAAATCTGAACCCCCGATATCCTCCTTCTCCCCTACTTACTTCTCCACTCGTATTGAAAACTAGAGGCCTGTGATCAGAGTGATGCGTCCGTTCATTAACTACTAAAAAATATGGGTACATCTCACACCAGCCGCCATTTGCTGTGGCACGATCCAGTCTCTCGCATATATATGATTGTAACTCTTTGTTATGGTTCCTCCATGTGAATTTGTCCCCATGGTAGCCAATGTCACACAGTCCTCCATAATATAAGGCCTCACGGAATCTATCCATACAAGCCAGAGGTCTACGAGCTCCTGATACGGTGAGGATAGTTCTCACTCCTCGTTGGTTACCCCAAGTGGAAGGTGAGATGTAGCGTAGCAGCAAATTTCCTCTGTGTAGAGGATAGGGTTTGTCTCCCGTAGGACTCGCAGAGATACAAGAAGGTGGTAAAGTGAACAATGGCGCCGTTCACAACCTAGGGTTGCTAACTTCACCTGGACCTGCACACAGATACAAATAACTTTGCTCCCAACGAGTACAGAGGAGTTTTCAATTCCTCCGGCCTTGCTGTTTACAAAGGATCAACGCAAGAGATAATAATAGTGGCAACTGAAAGTAAATTGAGGGTGTAAACAATGATATGAAGATGGACCGGGGTCCCGTGATTTTCACTAGTGATGTCTCTCTCCCAAAAGACGATAAAAGTGCTAGCGAGGTAAACAAATCACAGTTGGGCAATTGACAGGATTATGAAGGCACCACAATGCTAACTATGCTGCAAAGAAAGGAAGGGCTCAAAAGCAATGGGCAGTACGCCAAAGTAAGTAGACCGAAATCCATCTGCATCTACTACGAATCATCCACCTTGAGATATCTATCTAGAACATCTCGCTGGTATTAAGTTGCGAATCCCACCCAAAGTGTAAACTCAAAGCAACAGACAACTGCATTAAAAGAACTATGCGTAAAGTAAACAATCCTTGCACCCGCAGGTACAAGCACCGTTGTTTTATCCCTGGTGGCAACAACACATCCCCTAGTCTCATGTTTCTGTCACTCAAGCTAGACATCGAGGGGCTGAACCCACAATCGAGCATAACACTCTCTCTTGGAGTTGCAAATAAAATACTTGGCCAAAGCAAATACCGCAACGGAGAACATGCAAGAATTTACTCAAGAACAAAATATAAAAGAGAAGAACCAAATATATTACTCATCACAATCTGAACATAGTCTCATAATCCATCAGATCCCAACAAACTCAGCATAGCAACAGAGGAAATTACATAGATGCCTCGATCATGTGAGGAAGCTCACGAGGACTCGAAAGTGGAGGCACAAAAGAGGGAGAGATAGATCACATATCTACTGGTCACGGACCCATGGTCCACGGAAAACTACTCACGGTACATACGGGAGGCGTCCATGGCTATGGAGGGTCTCCCGGAGGGGGTAGCTTCTCCCTGCAGGGTGCCAGAGCAGCTTCTCCAGGCAGCCCCAATCTAGAAACGGCGGCGGCGGCGGAACAGAGGCGAGATCGCGAAAAAGGAGTCCGTCCTAGGGGTTTCCATCCCAAGGGGTAAATATAGGCGAAGGGGGGTGTCGAGGGGACGCACCAGGCAGCCAGGAGGCCTCCTGGCGCGGCCTAGGGTGGGGCCGCGCCAGGGACCCTCCTGGCCTCCTGGTGGTGGCCCGCCTTCGCTCCTTTGGTGTTTCCGGAAGCTTCCGTGACGCTGATTTTTATCTAATTTTTCTGGATTTTTTGGAGCACTTTTAATGGCCGGAAAACCTGAAATACAAAAACAGCAGAAAACAACAACTGGCAACTGGGTGCACTGATTTAGTAGGTTAGTCCAAATAGGTTCAAAAGTGTATGAAAGTTCAAGAAAAACATGGCAAAGTCACACAAAACATGCATGGAACAAGCAGAAATTATAGATACGTTTGGGACGTATCAACATCCCCAAGCTTAATTCCTGCTCGTCCTCGAGTAGGTAAATGATAACAAGCATAATTTCTGTGGTGACATGCCACACAACCATAAAAGGACTTTTAAGTAAAGCAATCAAAGCATGCAATTCAATTCAAGTCTTAACAGGCAAGAGTCTATATTAGCATTGACACAAGCAACAAAAGAACAAAAGGTGCAAGAGCTCTTGCTGTCCGTGACTCGAATGTCTCTAGATGGTGTTTGCGTGCAAGCAAGGGATAGGGAAATACGAGAGAAAAAAGTAAGGTTGTTGAGAACAACTATCTACTAAAGTTTCACACTTGGTCTCCTTTGGATTCTTATCTGGACTCGTCCCCAGACCACTAGTCAGGTACAAGTCAAACTGATCCACTCCCTTTCGATATTTTGAGCACTCATGCAATGGATGAGCGTGAGCAAGAAAGTTGACACCTAAAAGGCGAAACAGAAAGAAGGTGGAGGAGGAAGACAAAAAGGTGTGAAAGGCTCACATCAATGAGGACAATCATAGGCGAGAGAAGGCCATATGATAGATATGATGTGAGGAGTAGGGATTGCCATGCAACGGATGCACATGTGAGCTAAAAGCTCTCCAAGGGAACTAGTGGGGGTGCATCTAACTTGCTTGCTCAAGAAGACCTAGAGCTCGTTTGAGGAGGCTCATCATTGGAATATACAAACCAAGTTCGATAGTGTAAAGGGTCCCCACATAGCTATATGCATGATGATGATCTCTATGGAGTACAAAGGATAGGAGATGAAGTACTAGTGTGGATCTCTCAAAAGGAATAGTAGTATGCCCCCTTCACTCTTTTTCCTTTTTTTTATTTTTCTCTTTATTTTTATTTTTTGGTGGCCTCAATGGCTCTTTCTATTTAACTCTCATTTGTCCTCTTTGGGATCTTTTGATTTTGTCCTCTTTGGGATCTTTTCCTCACTTTAGGGGCAATACTCTATATTTTACAAGGATATAGGAGATCTTTCACACTTTACAAAGGTACTCACATAAAGAAAATGTAACTATCATGATGCAAATGTATGCTTCTGCCAGGATAGCAGCATATGCAATGATACTAGAGCGTCATGTAGCAATGATTAGGGCAAGGCCCAACTAGCATGCGGCTCATCGATCAAGCAAGTAGCATGTATGACATGAAGATCAAGTCATGAGAAGATGGATGTTGCATGGCAATGTATCTCGGAAAGGCTATGGAAATGCCTTGTAGGTAGGTATGGTGGCTGTTTTGAGGAAAGATATAAGGAGGCTTATGATGACAGAGCGTATCGTGCCAAGGGCTTGGATGCACCGGCGAAGTATGCGCCAACTCTCGAGGTGAGAAAGGGAAATGCACGGTACCGAAGAGGCTAGAAAAAGTATAGGTGGGTGGAAGTGTCAACTTTCGAATACTCACATTAGTCCGAAGAACTCATGCACTTATTATCGGTAACTCTCAATCTAATCAGGAGGTTCACAAAGAGACAGGTACCCCGAGGAGGAGTGTATGGGGGTTTGGTTATCCTTGCGCATCCTCGACTCATGGTACGTGAGTGTACTCTAATATTCGAACCCTCCAGAGGTTAGTGATCCATCTAGTAGCTAGAGTTCTCAACAGGGGTTTTTTGGTTTTCAAAAAACACACGGATTGCCCAAAATACGACATCTACCACTAATAGGCAGGAGCTCTTGACACCATAAGTTCAAACATTACTCTAATCAATACCTCAAAACTATTGCAAGTTACTACTACAAAGAGAACAACAACTTCAACTACCTACTTCTAGTCAAGACACAAAACTCAGTGCAACAGGCAAACTCTCTAACAAGATAAAACATGCAACCTATAGAAAGTTCAACCTAAAACAAAATAAAAGCTCTAGAAAAACTAAAGCACTACAACTAAACAGAGCAGCAGCTATGAAAAGAAAAAGAATAACTCACAGCTGAAAGAATAAGCATGCAAATCCTATGAGGAGTTCTAGTTCAAGCGGAGCATGTAATTCTCCCACACAAAAGAAAGTAAGCTGGGATCTAACTTGTTACTACAGCAAACAAAGGAAAAGAAAACCAAAAACAAAACCTAAGAGCGAGACGCTCCAAGAAAAGCACATAACGCATGAAGTGATAAAAATATAGTGCAACGAGAGACGAACTGACAATTGTTGATGAAGAAGGGGATGCACGGGGGCATCCCCAAGCTTAGACGCTTGAGTCTCCTTCAATATTTATTGGGGGTGCACATGGGCATCCCCAAGCTTGAGCGTTTGACACTCCTGAATCTTCTTTTATCATCCTCCATCGCGCACTTGAAAACTCCCTTCATACATAACTCATTGTAGGCTGATTAGAGAGGTCAGTACCCTAATAAAATAATTTTCCTCTACTGAAAATAAAGATTTCCAGGAAGAGTTACTGTTTCCCAAGAGTTCCAAAAGGTTTTTGCGAAGAAAAAGCAAGCTTAAGGTTTGCAAAAGTGAAGAGAGACAAAACGTGGCAGAATCTGTGAAAAACAGAACAGCAGATAGAAACGAATATTTTAGGGATACTTCTGCAACTCAAATGAAAAAACTCAAAACATAAGGAAGTTTCGTAATTTTATAGGGCACGCTGTGTAAAAGTTTCAGCTCAAAAAGATGAACTGGGATTTTTCTCTGATTTTTCTAGTCACGAGGACAGAATCGGTTTTCTGGACAGCATGTCACAACTTTTACTTCCCTTGCCGTATGAGGCTAAACTTGGCACAAAGCTTGAAAACAAAAGATACAATGATGTTGCTACAGTAGTATCAATCATCAAGACCACTAAGAACAGAAAAAAAAGAAAAAGAAAAACCTAAATTCGTTGCGGGCTGCCTCCCGAAAGCGCTTCTTTAGAGCCATTAGCTAGGCTTAAAGCAGAAGATCAAGTTGCATATATTGAACCATCGTCATGATCATCAAAAAGCTCTTCAATAGTACAACTAGTCTTAATGGGTTTCTCAAATAAAGGACGAATGAAAATGCTTCTTGGAATAAAATCAAAAGGAGGGAAATCAATTGGAGTTTCATTAAAGTTAAAGATAGGTGTCTCCTCCAAAGTTTTCACCGTTTCAACTCTCTTGGCAATGGGTGTGTTTGCTTTAGCTCGAGGAACCTTGGGGACGTAAACGAACTTAGGTTCCTTCATTGCCGGAGTTTCATCCTTTTTGGTTTTGATTGAGGAAAAGGTAGTTCCTAAAGTTTCAATAACTTCCTCAATCTTTTCTATCCTAGAAGACTTTTCATCAAGGGATTTGATAGTCTCCAAAGTTTTGAAATTTTTCTGCATGGAATTATCTAGCCTATTCAAATTCCCTTGAATCTTACGATCCAACTCATTCACCCTATCGATACGTGGCATCTCTAGCTCTATCTTATCAAGTTTTCTCATAATGTGAGCTAAAGTAATGTCCTCCTTAATACTAACAATGGGGAGACTTCCAACAAGATTTTCAATAACATTAAGGGCTTCCCAAACTGGGGCCTCTATGAAGTTCCCATTGATAGCAGAGTCTAAAAGAAACCTATTCCAAGAAGTAATCCCAACATAAAAATTTCTAAGCAGGATAGTAGTGGATTGCTTCTTGGTGGCTCTTTTTTGAGAATCATTAATTCTATACCAAGCATCTTTCAAACTTTCACCACCTCTTTGAGTAAAGGTAAGCACTTCTGCCTCACCAAAGGCAAAAGGACCAGCCATAGTGGTAACTACTGACAAGGTAACAAGTGTTTTCGGTATTTTTGATTAAGGACACAAAAGTAAAAACTGAAAGGTAAACTAACAAGACTAAAAAGCAAAGATAAAAGATAGTGTGCAACTCCCCTATCTTGTAGACTGGAGTCCCCGGCAATGGCGCCAGAAATTAGCTTGATACAGTGAAGATAGTTCTCACTCCTTGTTGGTTACCCCAAGTGGAAGGTGAGATGTAGCGTAGCAGCAAATTTCCCCTATGTAGAGGATAGGGTTTGTCTCCCGTAGGACTCGCAGAGATACAAGAAGGTGGTAAAGTGAACAATGGCGCCGTTCATAACCTAGGGTTGCTAACTTCACCTAGACCTACACACAGATACAAATAACTTTGCTCCTAACGAGTACAGAGGAGTTTTCAATTCCTCCGGCCTTGCTGTTTACAAAGGATCAACGCAAGAGATAATAATAGTGGCAACTGAAAGTAAATTGAGGGTGTAAACAATGATATGAAGATGGACCGGGGTCCCGTGATTTTCACTAGTGATTTCTCTCTCCCAAAAGACGATAAAAGTGCTTGCGAGGTAAACAAATCACAGTTTGGCAATTGACAGGATTATGAAGGCACCGCAATGCTAACTATGCCGCAAAGAAAGGAAGGGCTCAAAAGCAATGGGCAGTACGCCAAAGTAAGTAGACCGAAATCCATCTGCATCTACTAAGAATCATCCAAATTGAGATATGTATCCAGAACATCTCGCTGGTATTAAGTTGCGAATCCCACCCAAAGTGTAAACTCAAAGCAACAGACAACTGCATTAAAAGAACTATGCGTAAAGTAAACAATCCTTGCACCCGCAGGTACAAGCACCGTTGTTTTATCCCTGGTGGCAACAACACATCCCCTAGTCTCATGTTTCTGTCAGTCAAGCTAGACATCGAGGGGCTGAACCCACAATCGAGCATAACGCTCTCTCTTGGAGTTGCAAATAAAATACTTGGCCAAAGCAAATACCGCAACGGAGAACATGCAAGAATTTACTCAAGAACAAAATATAAAAGAGAAGAACCAAATATATTACTCATCACAATCTGAACATAGTCTCATAATCCATCAGATCCGAACAAACTCAGCATAGCAACAAGAGAAATTACATAGATGCCTCGATCATGTGAGGCAGCTCACGAGGACTCGAAAGTGGAGGCACAAAAGAGGGAGAGATAGATCACATAGCTACTGGTCACGGACCCATGGTCCAAGGGAAACTACTCACGGTACATACGGGAGGCGTCCATGGCTATGGAGGGTCTCCCAGAGGGGGTAGCTTCTCCGGGCAGGGTGCCGGAGCAGCTTCTCCAGGCAGCCCCGATCTAGAAACGGCGGCGGCGGCGGAACAGAGGCGAGATCGCGAAAAAGGAGTCTGTCCTAGGGGTTTCCACCCCAAGGGGTAAATATAGGCGAAGGGGGGTGTCGAGGGGACCGACCAGGCAGCCAGGAGGCCTCCTGGCGCGGCCTAGGGTGGGGCCGCGCCAGGGACCCTCCTGGCCTCCTGGTGGTGGCCCCCCTTCGCTCCTTTGGTGTTTCTGGAAGCTTCCGTGACGCTGATTTTTTATCTGATTTTTCCGGATTTTTTGGAGCACTTTTAATGGCCAGAAAACCTGAAATACAAAAACAGCAGAAAACAACAACTGGCAACTGGGTGCACTGAGTTAGTAGGTTAGTCCAAATATGTTCAAAAGTGTATGAAAGTTCAAGCAAAACATGGCAAAGTCACACAAAACATGCATGGAACAAGCAGAAATTATAGATACGTTTGGGACGTATCAACTCCTCATATCTTCTCTTCCGCTATCATGATTTCATTAAAGTCACCGAAGCACATCCACGGTCTCCCGTCCTGGTGTTGTTGCCCAAGTAGTCTGATGGTCCTCCAGGTTTCTGTTTTTTGCTCTGCCTCCGATTCTCCATAAACTCCGGTAAGCCTCCATATCGCACCATTCTCTCCCGTCACATCCACATCAATATGGCTCCAAGCATATGACCTGAGACTTACATTCACTTCTCTCCAAAATAAATCAATACCCCTACTCCTCCCCTCCGAACTCCATGCCACCATATGACCTAACCCCAACTTCCATTTAAACTTCTCTAACTCCTTCTCCGCGAGCTTAGTTTCAGACAAGAACATAATATGGGGATCCTCCGTTCTCCCCAAGTCTAGGAGACCTTGAACTGTTGCGCCATTCCCGAGCCCCCGGCAGTTCCATCCGACGAGTTTCATTGCTCCCGGCGGGGCTGCTCTAGCAGCCCGACCGATATAATCAAGTCTGAAGCTGAACCTATGATCTCCTCCCCCTACCTAACCCCCTTCCCTTGTTTCCATTCTCCCCTTCTTTGCCTCTTACCTCTCCATTCCTTCCTCCTTGGATATTTTGGTCCTTGCCAACTTAACATTGCTCAATTCCCCTTTAGCACACTCACTGTTCTCCCTCTCAAGCCTTTTAAACTTATTCTGCCCTGCTCCTTTATTCTTCATCCCCTTCTCTTCTCCAGATCTTTTACCCTCTATATCTGAGCTTAGTTGATCCGTCTTTGCGTCACCGGATTTTCCATCTGCCTCTACTAAATTCTTCTCACTGATCACGCCGGGGTCATTTTCTGTGTGCTTCTCTAATACCTTCTCTTTCCCTTCCGCTCCCGATTTCTTCTCCTTTCCTTCTCCTTCTTCATTTCCTTCCAGCAATAGATTCTTGGGCCGGCTTGTCTCCCTTGTATCAATCACTCTCTGCTTGGATGGACTATTCACTTCCTCCCCCTTCTCAGTCTCCGTGTGCTTCCCTTCAGTACTCCTGGGCCCATCTTTATGCCAAGTGAGGCTATCGCTCCCACTGCCAAATCTCTCATGTGATCGAGTTATTCCATAGAGCTTGGCACCTCCTGCACCTCCTCCTCTCCCCCTCCAGCTTCTTTCCTCTTCACTACGCATCTTCCTTCGACCCATATCTGCTCTAAGCCAACCACCAAACTGTGCCTCCCCATCTTTCTTCAACTTCATGATACATGCCTTCTCATTATGCCCCACTATGCCACAAGTGTAACAGAAGTCGGGCAGGAACTTATATTCAAACCTACACCAAGCACCATCCTCTTCCTCTCCAGCCCCATCAATGCTCATCTTCTTCTTCTGCCGCTGTCTAGCTTCATTTTCCTCATCACCAAGCGTAAAACCCCTCATGATAGGTTTATCAATTTTCATCTGAATTTTCACTCTCATGAACTTGCCCATGGATTTCCCATCCGCTCCAACATCTTCTTCCACAAAGCTTCCAATAATATTCCCTATCTCCTCCGCCGAGTCTGCGTTCATCATTCCCAAAGGGAGGCTATAGATCCTCACCCAGATAGGTATTTCATTGAACTCATAGTCCTCCGACCTCTTTCCCGGATCGTATTCCTCCACCACCAACAGATCCTTCTCAAACATCCAAGGTCCTTCCTCCAGCGCCCTTCTCTTCCCCGATTCTTGGTTGAACGTGAACACAAACATATTCTCTCCCGCCTCCTTGCAATCAATGCCCTTGATCGGACACCACACACGCCCCAATGACAAATGGATCGCATCTGGATATGCCAGACGTTCTGACAGGACCTTCCTGTGACGCCCCCAAAATCAGACCGTGTACAGTAATCATACACGCAAGGTACACGATCAAGATCAGGGACTCACGGTGAGATATCACAACACAACTCTACAAATAAAAATAATACAAGCTGTTTAATACAAGACAGGGGCCACGAGGGCTCGAATACAACAACTCGAGAGCACAAAGTCGGCGGAAGCAATAGTATCTGAGTACAGACACAAGGATACAAGGTTGCCTTAAGAAGGCTAGCACAAAATCAACACTCGATCGAAAAGGCAAGGCCTCCCGCCTGGGAACCTCCAAACTACTCCTGGTCAAAGGGGAACTCGACGTCGTAGAAGGCATCGGGGATCTTCACGTTGTGGTGGTCGACATCGGGGATCTCCTGCTCCTAGGCTCCAACGTCGACTGCAGCGGCCGATCAGGCAAAACAGAAAGGGGGAAATAAAGCAAGGGTGAGTATCTAGCATACCCGCGAGTCTTACGTCCGCTACTAAGCATTTATGCATGTATCAAATGGAAAAGGGAGGCTGTATATAGTGGACTGCAAGGTAGAAATCAGAATAAGGGTAAGAAGCTAGGCCTATCGAAGACTAGCATCTTCCGACGAGTCTTGCAGCATGAGGTAAGAATCAGCCAACAGTTTAATATAACAGTAATGAAAGTAACAATGCAGCAGAAGTTGCTGCAGCATTGTATAATAATAAGTTGTAATCATAATTAACAATACCTCCGAGTTCCCTCCCTCGACATCCCCGCGAGGGAGAAAACCCGGAACCAACAGTTTAATAGTAGTAGTTTGTAGTGGTAGGATCTGGCTTCAACATAAAGTGTCCTGTTACCGTGGACACGGCTATCGATAGATTAATCTTCCCTGCAGGGGTGCACTAGTGTGACACTACACGCTCGGATCTCCAGGGTGGCGTACACCTGGTTAGGGAGCACCCCACCGAGGCTATCCGACACAACGCAGTCCATCCTACGACTCATCAGAGAGGTCCCCGCCGGTCTACAGCCCTAAGTAACGTCGGTGCCTGCCCTGTCGTCCCACCAACTCGTGCGGTTACCAACAAGGTAAACCGTCTCCTTACCTTGTCTCGCGTTTGCTCCGAAGAGCTCGACTTTCGTACAATAGGAAATCCTTCGGCCACGAACAGTACCAGGCCCGCGGCACACCGGTGGATTACACCTGACCTGTCATTCCTCTAAGATAACCTGCGCGGGCACCGTTGGGTCACCCGACTCCTTACCTGTAAGGACACCAGTTGATTCGAGTGCCTATCATCAAGTGGAACCAGGAGGAATCACCCTCGATGGTACACTTGAAGAGGTTTGACAAAGACATCAGCGGAATGAACTAAAGAGGAATATTCTCGTATCATCCCAGTGATGCTATGCTACTAAGCCGACGAGAGTGAAATACGAGTCCATCCACTCGTAAGTCATACTCGAAGCGACCCGGCAGAGTCTCGCCGTTGTAGGTTCCCTAGGGCGTCTGCATTGATCCGTACCTGTTGCAGTTATAATATTTTGTAATCCGTGTTCACTCACCAGAGTGATCACGACCCGCTATTCTAAACCTAGCTAACAATGCGCAGGGTTTACAGCTGAATAATATATATATTTACAAGGCAGCATAGGTTAAAGGAAGGTACATCAAGGGGCGACAAAAACATGCTATGCAATTGAATAGGATTGTAACGTAGCAGCAGCAGTAACCATGCCTAGTGCAAGAAAAGTACGGAAAAGATAGGCGATATCTGGGGAAGGAAATGGCTCTGCTTGCCTGGAAACTCGACGGTAGGGTACGGTCGTCGATGTAGTAGTCGTACTCGGCAACGGTGTAGTCGACGGCAACAACGGGGTCTATCGGAGAATAAAGGGGGGAGAAACAATAAATACACAACAATAATAGCAATACAAATGCAATACATAGCAGACATAAAGCAACGGGGCTCTAACGCAGTGTTAAGTATTTTAGTCGGAGCGGGAGTTTATCCGGGGATGACTCATCAGTACCGGTTGATTACCGGACCGATGATCCGGAGGGGGAAGGTTCCATGTCTGCAGTGTTAGAGACATCTGACAGACATGTGGAGGGTGTATCCGTGTTAGTTGATCCATTCTGAGCAACTTTCATGTTCAGAACAGTTTCATCCGGCAAAGTTCTACCGGCTCCGATCGTCTGACAAACAGATGAACCGGAGAAGAAATGTTCCTCATTAGGTATGTTAGAGGGGTGCGGTGGGGGTATGGGTAGCGTATCCGTACTCGTTGTATTATTCTGATCAACTTTCATGTATAAAATATATTGATCTGAGCTACGGTTTATTTTATATTATTTTCTAAAGTTTTAAATGATTTTCTTTATTGCCGGGAATTATTTTAATTCAAAATAATTGGTTAAAGATTTATATATCCAGACAGAGACAACCACAGTCAATGACATGTGGGGCCAGTGGGGTCTAGTCAACAGTTGGCCAGTCAAGGTTGACTGGTCAACAGGGTCAAGGTGGGGCCGAGACCTCATTGTCTCATTTCTGGATTCTATGTAATTTGGCTAAGTCTGGGAATTTTTGTTTTAAACATCAATTAGCAGTTTTTGGAAGGCTACGGTTTTTGGTTCTGCTCAGCCGACAAATTAGTGCCCTATATCAAATCGAAGCATTTTCTATGGTCTACAATCTGGTACAAATTTCATGTTTGTTGGATTTCATTTGCTTAATTAATACTTTGTTTGAACAGTGTCATCTGTTAATAATTCCAGAAACTGTTATAGTTAACAGAACATAGCACTTTGTGATTTTCGTAGAAATTAATTCATGCATCGAATGGAGTTGGTCCAGTGGGGTAAATTGAAGTTGGTTATGTGTATAACAAGCCCATGTCTTTTGATGTTATGATAGGATACTTTAACATGTCCAAAATGTGCTCTAAAGTAGCTATGAAATAATATGTTTCCTGTCATTTTCCCATTAACCAAAACTTGCACTTTGTGAATTTTATAGGATTAAATCCTTGCACATTCAGAAGTTGGTCCAATGTAACAATTTGAAGCTTGTTACTTATACTCCATGTTTATATCATTTTAACCACTTTAGAATTCGTTTTGCTCTAATTTTGTTGTTGTCCAAAGGGGCACTTAGTAGTATTGGCTACTGTCTAAAAGGGCATGACATTCTTCAGTTCTTGCAGCGACAGCACACATTAGTTGCAGCGACGTTGAGCATCAGGGGGGCGCCCAGGGCACGACGAGGGGTGGATGTAGTGTGGCCAGGGGCGTGCTGGGCGCGGCCAGAGGACGACAGTGCGCGACCGAGGGCGAGGCCAGGCGCGACCAAGGCGCGACGAGCGTGTGGCCGGTCATGGTGGCCACGGTGGTGCGGCACAACGAGGGCAAAGGGAAGGGGAGCAAGGGAGGCTCACAACGGGGAGGAACGGCGGCGGTTGAGGCTGCGGAGCAGTCCGGCGAGGGGGGTGGCGAGCCGCCTGGCCATGGTGCGGCAAAGGAGACAGAGCAACGTCGGCGTCCATGATGCAGAGGGGTTGCGCGGGGATGGCAAGGCGAGCCCGGGTGGAGCGGCGACTTGGTGCAGGGAAGGGGAGGCTCCAGCGACAGGAGCAGGCGAGGTGGGGCGACGGCGGCGCGCAAACGACGAGGCCGGGGCCGCGGCGCAGTGGTGTGGTGGCGGCGGCGTGGTTGGGGGGGGGGGGGGAAGAGGCACGGCCACCAGGGATGTCGAGGGGCACCACCGGGGGCTGCACGGCGGCCGGGCTTGCCGGAGATGGCCGGGGCCGGTAGCTGGGAGGAGGGAGCTCGGGGGCGGAGGCCGATCTGGATCGGGTGGGGAGGAGGGGGCATAGGCGGAAGAGATCGAGAGAGATGGAGAGTTGACCGGGGGGGCTCGGGAGGGGGGGGGTTAAAAAAACAGAAGAGGGATTGGGCCGGCTGGGGGGGTGGTTGCCCATGGGCGGTTTTTAGGTTTCTTTTTTTTTGGTGCTTTTTTTTGTTAAGCCTTTCCTTTCTGCTATATTTTAATTTGGACAACAGATTATTTTTTTGAATCATAATACTAGTCCTATTAAATATATGGCAATATCTACTACTGCCACCCAAAGCTTGGGATGAAAATAAAAATCATTTTAGTAATATATAAAATGCAAAGTGTTAACTAGGGCTCCTTTATCTACTGTTATATTTATTCAGTTATCAATTGATTTTTGCTAGGTATGAAACTTGTTCCGATATTAGTGTTGCATTTTATAACAGTGCCACAAAAGTTTGGAAATTAACTAAATTCATTTAGTTTTTCTTTTGAATATGCAATGATTAAAAGGGGCTGTTTTGGTTACTATTTGAATTGCTAAGATATTTATATGCCACTATAAATATCCATCACCATGGTATCTTGGTCTACTGATTTTTGTGCATTTAACAAAATTGTTTGCATAATTTTTGGGCAATGTTTTATTTATCACATATTTTTAATATTCATGAAAATGCATTTTGAGTTTGTGTTGATTCAAAAATGATCAAGGCATGATTAGCAACAGTAATTGTGATTACTGTAGGTGATTACTGTAGCGTGACACCCGGGGTGTTACACTTCCCCACTACCTGCGCCGCAATGTCCTTCCCCTTCTCCTTCGCCGACACCTTGATTCTGACTCCCCTTCGCTCTTCCTTCGACAGCCTCAGCCCCCGCATCATCCATACAACCGCCTTCATGGACGAGCCGCACCACCACGGTGCCTCCTTGACCTAGGGTTTTGGGTGTTTTATGATCGTGCGACCCTAGAACACACATAAGGTTTTGGGGTGGATGGCATCTCCTGTCTGGGAAACGAAGCTCTCTTTGCAGAATCCAACGTCGACGATCATGCTCAAGGCAGCGGCTATACTAGAATAGGGCCGAACCCTAGACCTAATCGCCTCCGTAATCTACGGAGCACCTAAACCGCCATAGATGGGCGAACCTTGATTACATAGATGCATTGATAATGTAGGGCAGCTCACAAGGGCTAAGAATTGAAGCACAAGATTGGAGACAAGACATCACATAGATACTGTTCATGGATCAATGGTCCAAGGGGGACTACTCATGGCACATCCGGGAAGCGCTCATGGTGGTGGAGAAGCTCCTGGTGATCAATCCTCCCTCCGGCAAGGTGCCGGGACGAGGTCTTTTGGCGATCCCAATCTCGGGATCGCGGCGGCGGAACAGTGGAGAATTTCGCGATGCGGGGTCTCTTTTCAGGGTTTCTGTACCTAGGAGTAAATATAGGCGGAAGGAGGACCATAGGGGAGGGCCCACCCCTACAGGCGGCCTCATGGCGCGGCCTGGGATGGGGCGGCACCACTTGGCCGCCTGGGAGGGGTGCCCCCCCTACGGCTCCCCTTCGGTATTCCGGAGTCTTTTGGAACATTGTTTTTTATATATATTTTTTGGACTTTTAAGGGCATTGTAAATATGGGTATAAACCTGCAATTCACAGATATCAGCAGATAGAAACTGGCACTAGGTGCACTGAGTTAGTAGGTTAGTCCAAATATGTGTAAAAATGTATGAAAGTGTAGCAAAACACATAGCAATGTCACCCAAATAAGCATGGAACAAGTAGAAATTATAGATACGTTTGGGACGTATCATCGACAAGGCTCTGAGGAAGCCGCAAGTCTACTCGTAGGGCCCTCCAGGCCTACAAGCTACAAGATCCCAAGACCAAGTAGAGCTATATCTTTCCACCGTCTAGCACCCGAAAAGGGTGCAGTCGGCGGCCCCCAGCAAGTTCCCAGAGGCTTACAGCTGGGCCCTGGACTAACCGGAAGTTACTGTAATACCCTGGGCTCGGCCTATAAGATCCCCAGGTATCTCTCTTGCGTGAGGGGTGACCCACATTTACTACACTTCACCCACCTCACAGAGATGCAGGAGAGATAAGTGCTTAGAGCCTTCCTCTCCTTCCTCTCATACAGCTCAAGGAGCATTCATTGTAGCCCAAGTTATTGCTCATATTAGGTCAGCAGGAGTAGGGTGTTATCTCTACGGAGAGCCCCGAACCTGGGTACATCACGGTGTATCACTCTGCTTGTACCCATTCTCGATTCCGACACCATCGACACTCACCTCGATTTGTCCCCCTCTTTAGCCATCCCGATGGCATCTGCCGTCACAATACGACGACAGTTGGCACCCACCATGGGGCAGGCCGAGGCATCGATTGGAGTTATGATCCGGATGGGACCATCCTCTTCATCGAGTGTGTGCTTCGCTTCCGGCCTAGTTCTCAGGTACGGAGCATTTGACTACGTCATCGACGACACCTCGTAGTTTGGAGCAGGAGCGCCCCTATAGCGTGGCGTCATTGTGCCTTTCGGCAGCCACCGCGTTTTCGTCGCGACCCTTCCGGAAGGATACCCCAGGGAGGTAAGTGTGTTTTCTAGCCTCACAGATCCGCTGCCCCGCAGTGAATGCTCCGCGGAGTCAGAAAGCACGACTCTGGACATCCGTGCGGAGGTTATGATGGCTGGGCCTTCATCCAGTCGCCACAGCTCCACCAACACTATTGTGCGAGCATCGAGAGAGGTGGCCGCAGCAGATGTAGGTACTAGTGACGTGCGGGATGTGCTGTGCACACCCGTGGACCTCAACGCCGATCCAGTGGCGGCCCACGCCGAGCTGGAGAGAGCTCGCCAGAGCCTGGCCGAGCAAGCAGACGCGATGGACGCTGAAAAGCGCCGATTGGACGCTACGGTCAGAGAGTACAACGCCACGCACAGTATCGCCCTGTGCCTGATTCAGCCAGCCATGCTGGAGGAATTGCGCGTCACAGGCCGAGCAGTCGGCAGGGAGCTGGCAGTGAGCAGTCGGCGTGAGGACCAACTGATGCCCCACAGGCGTAAGGGATCGAGATAGTCTTCGCGGGTAAGTTAACCCAATTTATTGATTCGACACACGGGGAGCCAAAGAGTATTTATAAGCTTTGACAGATGAGTTGTCAATTCAACCGCACCTGAAATATACTTGCTTGCAACAATAGATAAGTGGTAACGGTAATATAATAGTGATGGTGGCAACAGCAAAAGTAAACAGCAAAAGTAACTACTAACAACCAGCAGGATTGAAAACACTGTAGGCTAGGGAGATGGATGGTTGGGCGCTACATGGATGAGAGTGAACATATAATAGATTCTAACACGGAGCAAGGCACACAGAAAAGCAATGATCATCTAGGCAAATATCAAACAGTAGGCATGTATCCCGTAGGTAGTTGTGCGTGCTTGCAATAAGAACTTGCACAACATCTTTTGTCCTACCATCCCGCTACGAACGGGGCCAAAAGGAACTTATGGAGATTAAGGTGCTCCTGTCAAAGAGCACCGGAACAAAGAAATAAACTCAATGGATACATGGAATCCTCAAATTATGGACCATCCCCTTTGGTGTCCCAAGCTGTCACCTTTGGGATCGCCGGTTCCGGACCATAATAGGTGCATACAACTCATAGATAGGATCTAGAACACAAATATATTCATGAAAACACATAAGGTTCAGATATGAAAACATGGCACTCGGGCCCAAAGTGACAAGCATTAAGAGCAACAAGTTGAAGCAAAGAAGATAAACACCAATCTAGATGATAGGCAACATGCCCCCAACAATCTGACGAACTATTACATGATCAAACTCATCCAATCCCTACCACCCCCTTTGCCTACAGCAGGGAATTACTCACACATGTGAAGAGAAGTCATGGAGGATGGATGGATTGGTGATGGTGATGACGATGGCGACGATCTCCCCTCTCCGGAGGCCAAATCAGCCTCCAGATTAGCGCTCCCGAGGAAGAACAAAGGGTGGCGGCGGCTCCGCGACGGAAACTGGAAAAGAGTCTTCTCTTCTGGGGTTTTTCCGTCACGGGGATAAATAGGAGTCTTGGTAGGGCACCAGAGGAGGGGGAGGCGCCCAGGCGGCCAGAGGGCGCGGCCCCACCCCTGGCCGCGCCAGGGGGGCGCCTGGGGCCCCCAGGGCTCCCCTCTGGTCCCACTTCTGGCTTCTGGCTCCTTCGGGTGCGTGGATTTTCTGGTAATTTTCTGGAAATTTTCTGGAACGTCTAAAAATCCATTTTCCTGCGCACAATAAAACCATACAGGCAACTCTGCTGAAAACAGCGTTAGTCTGGGTTAGTTTCGTCCAAATCATGCACGAATGAGGGCAAAACAATAGCAAAAGTGTTTGGAAAAGTAGATACGTTTGAGACGTATCAACTCCCCCAAGCTTAGCATATTGCTTGTCCTCAAGCAATTCAGTTCAACGAACTGGACGCGACAAAGAAAACTTTGACAAACTCTTTTGCTTCATTAGATGTATATAAGCATGTACTACGAAAAGAGTTTAGCAAGTATTGAAACAATGCTGTAAGGAAAATGCACGAAGCAATTCTTCTTTCATGTGATCAGTCACAAACAACGAAAAAGTAAATAACCTTCTACTGAAAATCATGACAGGTTCAAAATGCACATAGCTTGAACATACTTGAGTGGCACTTCGCTAGCCTCCATGAGTGAAGCAAAACATAAATGCAGAAACTCCTCCGGAGTTTTAAAGGTGACTAGAACTCAGTATTTCAGACTAGCAATAACACAAGCATGCAGAAGACAGTGTAATACTTTGGGACAATGCATGTTACACTAAGAATGATAATTATGCTCTCATAGTTGGTGCTTTGAAGAAAGAAGGGGAGACTCTCGAACCGTGGCTTTTGATGGCAAGTGTGACGCCCCCAAAATCAGACCGTGTACAGTAATCATACACACAGGGTACACGACTGAGATTAGGGTGCCACGGTGATAATATCACAGCACAACACTAAACACAAAAGGATAAACAATTATATTACAATAGAGGGGATCACGCGGACCCGAATATATAAGTTATACAAGCCATAATATCTGAGTACAGACATAGTTAGTCAAGTTTTGCCTTAAGAAGGCTAGCACAAATCACATCAGAGATACAGAACGAAAAGGCGAGGCCTCCTGCCTGGGATCCACAGAACTACTCCTGGTCGACGGGGAACTCGACGTCGTAGTAGGCGCCTCCGGGGTACTCCTGCTCCTGGGCTCCAACGTCGGCTGCAGCGGCCGATCAGGCAAAACAGTAAAGGAAATAAAGCAGGTGAGTATCTAGTATACCCGCGAGTCTTACGTCCGCTACTAAGCATTATGCATTGTATCAACGGAAAGAAGAGGCTGTATATAGTGGACTGAAAGACAGAAATTCAGAGCAAGGGTAAGAAGCTAGGCCTATCGAAGACTAGCATCTTCCGACGATGTCTTGCAGCATGGGGTAAGAATCAGCCAATAGTTTATATAAAACAGTAAGGTAACAATGAAACAGAAGTTGCTGCAACATTGAATAATAATAAGTTGTAATAATTAACAATGCCTCCGAGTTCACCTCCTCGACATCCCCGCGAGGAAGAGAACCCGGAACCATACAGTTTAATAGTAATAGTTTCTAGTGGTAGGATCCAGCTTCAGCATAAAGCGTCCTGTTACCGTGGACACGGCTATCGATAGATCAATCTTCCCTGCAGGGGTGCACTTGTGTTACGCTACACGCACGGATCTCCAGGGTGGCGGGAACCTTGTTAGGGAACGCTCCACCGAGGCTATCCGACACTTCATAGCCCATCTTTCAAACTCAACAGAGAGGTCATCCTCCGGTCTAAATCCTAAGTACGACGGGCCTTGGACCCCAACCCGAACGTACTCCTGCACGGTGCGTGGCTGGCCGGTGAAGTTGAAGCAAATCCAAAATAAGACACACCGCTCGAGCAAATAAGACAACACCACTTCCCGGCGCAGGCCGCGGTACTGCTGACGTCTGAAGAGTCCTCGGACGACACTAAGAAGCGGAGGAGCCCATAACTCGTAGTTCCCACGGGTAGGTAGTGCGTACATGGCATATAGCCAACTCAAGACATTCACTGAACCATTTAGCATTTTAATTAACCTGCGTGACAACCGTTATCGTTGCCTCGACTTAACCGACCCGCGGAAAACGACAGCAGCCAGGACCACCAGTACATCGGTGCCTGCCCTGTCGTCCCACCAAGTCACTGCGGTTACCAACAAGGTGAACCGTCTCCTTACCTTGTCTCGCGTGTGCTCCTGGAGGAGCTCGACTTTCGGGGTTGGTAACTCTCGCGGCCAACGATCAGGGGCCAAGCACACCGGTACACTGGTCGTACCCTCCCTGTCGTCCCGTCGCAATACCTCTCGCGGGCACCATTGGGTCGCCCGACTTCTTACCTGAAGGACAACCGTTTTCAAGACCCTATGGCGGTAAGACAAAGTCAGCCTCGAGTGGAGTACAAAGATTACTCCTTGATAACTCACACTTGAGGTGACTAGGCATAACCCAGATAGGGGTCTTCGACGGTGTCTGCATTGTACCGTACCTGTGCAGTTATAATAATTGTATCCGCGTTCACTCCCCTGAGTGACCACAGCCCTCTATCTAATCCTAGCTAACAAAGCGCAGGGCTCACTGCTGAATAATGCATAATAATAATAATAGGCAGCATAGGATAAAGGAAGGCACATCAAGGGGTGACCAAAAACAGGCTATGCAATTGAATAGGATTGTAACGTAGCAGCAGCAGTAACAATGCCTAGTGCAAGAAATGTACGGAAAGATAGGCGATATCTGGGGAAGAGAATGGCTCTGCTTGCCTGCAAGCTCGACGGTAGTAGTAGGGTCGTCGACGACGTAGTCGTACTCAGCAGCGGTGTAGTCGACGGCAGCAGCGGGGTCTACCGGAGATTAAGGGGGGGAGAAACAGTAAATACACAGCAAGCATATAGAAACAGATGCATGACATGACATATGAAAAGTTAACGGTGTTCTAACGCAGTGAAATGCAATATGCTCGGAGCGGGAATTCATCTGAGGATGAACTACCGGCTCCGGGTGATTACCGGACAGGGTGTCCGGAAGGGGAAAGATCAAGCCGGAGGTGTCGTGGTTACCGGACAAACATAAGGGGGGGGGGTGTATCCGTGCTATTTGATCTATTCCGAACAACATTCGTGTTCGGAATAAATTCATCCGGGCACTCTAACAGTACCGGACAATTTATCGGACAGACGGTCCGGAGGGGGAATGTTCGATGTTCGTTGTGTTAGAGGGGTGTGGTAGACATACAGATAGCGTATTCGTATTCGTTATATTTTTCTGATCAATTTTCATGTATAAAGTTTTTGAATCCGAGTTACGGTTTAAAAGTTATTGAATTTCAAAGTTTAAATCAATTTAAATGATTTTCTGGATTTCTTTTATTATTTATTAAACATTATCCAAAACATTATCCATAACAGTGCTGACATGTGGGACCCACATGTCAGCCTCTGTGAATTATAAACATTTTAATAAAAGAAAAATAGGCACTGGGCCCACATGTCAGTGACTGAATTTTATATAATCTTTTACTAAATAAAAACCTGACATGGGGGGCCCAGGTGTCATTGACTGTTAGTTTATGAACAGTTTTCTTTTATTAACAAGAGCCCGTGGCCCACGTGTCAGTGACTAATTAACTAACAGGTTTAGTTAGATTAACTAATCTAACCTATCAGGGGGGTTAGTGGGTAATGGTGGTTAGTTAAAGGGGGGATTAGCTTAGTTGCTAATCAAACCTGGTGGGTCCCACCAGTCAGAAGGCAAGCCCCGGCTGTGCTCTCCGGCGGCGGCCGTGCCTTGGCCGGAGTCCTAGCGCTGCACTCAGGGCGCCAATCGCGACGCCGTAACTCCCTACGTGCTCCAGGGGATGCCCCGCTTCCATTCCAGCCATTTGCGCGGGATGGGACGAACTATAGCGACGACAGTGACGTGCTGGGCGGCGGCCGGAGCAACCAACAATGGTGAGGTCGTTCTAGCGCAACTTATCAAGCCAAGCGTGGGGGAATCGACGAGAAAGCTCACAGGGGGGCGCTCGAAGTCACGGGGAGGCTGGAGGAGCACGGGATGCGGCGAACCGGCGTGGCGATCTCGGCGGCTGAGAAACGGGGAGGAAGACGTAGCCGAGGCCGTGGCGCGCACCGGGGGCAATTGGTCGCGCAGTAGGAAGTAGACGCGCACGGCGGCTCACCTAGACAAGTCGGCTGCGAGTGGGGAGCTCGTTGGCCACGAGCTTCACCAGAGGGTGTCCATGGCGGAGCTCGGGCCGAGGTGGGAGAGGGGGAAGATGGGGAGAGTGAGGCGAGGAGGAGGAGGAGGGGAAGAGGAGTGAGCAGAGGGGGGGGGGTCGTCCTTATCCAGAGGTGAGGGAGGGGAGCAGGTGGAGGAGGGGGAGGGAGCAGGTGAGCTCGGCCATGGCGTGGCCACAGTGGCCATGTCCATGTGCGCGTACGGGGTGGGGGGGCAGGTGGGGAACAGGGGAGAGGGAAGAGAGGGGGCTGGGCCCGGGTGGGCCTCGCCCTGGGCGGGGTATAGTGTTTTTCCATTTTTTTGTTTTGTTTTGCTGTCTATTTGTATTTGTTTTACTAACCTAGGCATTTTTGTAAAACATGTTAGGTGTCCCAATATTAGTATAACATTATATGTCAGTGCCACAAAAGTTTTTGCAGCAAAAAAAATCATTAGATATTTATTTTAAATATTAAATGCCCCAAGTAAGGGATTTAACCCATTGTTTGAATTGTTTGGAATTTACTGTAACTTCAAAAATTACCAAAGTTGGTCCAACATGATTGTAATGATTTTAGGCAATTTACAAAAATAGTTCCATGATTTTTGGAACAACTTTATTTGAGCACTTTTGTTTTATTTTTCATTCAAAGAAATTTCAACTAGGGTTTGGCTTCTTAGATGAGCAAGGTGCATTGGGCTTTGTGTTTGGATTACCAACCAGCATGGTTTGAAAAGAGCAGAAGCAAAGTTTGATTAAGGACAGGGAATAACAGTGATTAATAAACAGTGAGGGTCAACAGTGATGATGATTACTGTTACAGCAACTGAGGGTGTTACAGCAAGGTTGAAAACCCATGAAAGGAAGCAAAGACTAAGCACGTGCCAGAGCTCTTGGTTTTGAAAACAGAGATAAAACTCTTTTGAGAGGAGTAACTTTCCAGTCAACGGTGAACGGTAAAGGTCTCTCAATATCTCCCATGCCAACCATATATAATGCCTTTTGCTTACACATATTCCCTTATCCATAAATCCTTTGATGGTCTACGGAACCTTTTATTTTGCCTCAAGGATGGAAGGAGGGTATCATTCCACCTATCATAAGCAGCATTTGGTCCATTTCACTCCATCATCAAGTATGGGGGAGGTGTAACTCTCATATATATTTTTTGTTTGACTAGTTAAAACTTCCGTCAAAATATTTTTGGCATGAAAGATACTGATTTCCCATCACCGCACCATGAGCTTGTACGGTTACAAAAGGGAAACTTTTGAATAAATTTCGAGATGGCACAAGAAAGTCTAAGTTAGGAGTGGCCGGTAAACACGACATATAGGTAGGTATGGTGGAATCAAATGGAATAACTAGGTTTGAAAAGGAGTTTGGAAGCACAAGCAGAATTCCGCTTGGTGCGAGCGAAGGCTAGCAAAAGACTGGGAAGCGACCAACTAGAGAGCAATAACTGTCATAATCATGCAGAGCGACAAAGTAACATTGAATCGGGCATGAAAGTGATATAACTATTCTGAAACAAAAAGATCATCAAGGCAGAATAGAATTTTTAGTCATAAGCATGTGTGAACATGTGCCAAGTCAATCCAAAAATTCTCCGAAGGGAAATACCACTTCAGTATGCCAAACCATGAACAATGCAATGCATGTAAATCATTTCAACAACACATTATGTACTCTAGCTGATTGAGACTAGCCACAAGGAAAGCATGAACACTGGGAAAGCATTGTAAACATAGCACTATGTCGCTACAAGCTGGTCTCTAGATCATAAGTACAGGCATATGTACAAAAGTAGAAACAAGAAGAGTTCATACCGGTTTTCCTTGTTGCTTCCCTTCCGTCGATCTTCATCATTACTGCCTGGTCACTTGCACGATCGAACGTAGGAAATATAATCAAATGCCATCACGGACTCGAGCTGATCTCTGAAAACAAAGCAAACTAAAGAGAGAAAGGAAATCTTTTTGGGCTTTTTAAAGGTTAAAAGAGAGCAAAAGAAAAGAGAAAAATCCTTTTGTTGTTTTTGCAAAGAAAGAAAGAAAAACGGGCAAAAACTTCGAAAAGATCAAAGCGAATAAAATGGATAATACAATGGAAAAGTGAGAAGGGCACGTACTCCCCCAAGCTTAGGCTTTTGGCTTAAGTTGGTAGTAGCTAATGTCCCCAGGAGCCTCCTGCTCCAGGGTAGTACGGGTGAGTCCAAGGGTTGTATGAGGCTTCCGGCGCGTACACCGAAGTCCTCGGATCCTCCCACGAAGAAGGATCCGCGCTCCAAGCAGAGGAAGACCCTTCACCAAACTGGGTGACGGTCTCTCCCTGGAAAGGTGGGAACTCACCATGCTCCTCCTCGTCGGGCACAACCCCCTCCATAGGGTTATGAAACTGATGCTGGACCACGAACTCATCGAACTGAATAACATCAAAGGACCATCCGTTCCTGCGAGAAAAATCAAACAAAAGAGGTGCAGGTAGACGGATCTTGCGTTCCGTGGTGGCTCCGAAACGCAAGATATAATCAAGGTTACCAAACTCGGAAGTCATGGTAACGAACTTATGCCTTTTCATAGCAGCAAGATCAAAACTTAAATAAGTAAAAGGCTTATCATCGGGGTGTGGGGTGCCATTAAGAGACTCTAGGATAAGTGTGGCGTAAACGCCACCAAATAAATCTCCCTTGTTACCGTTCATAGCAAGGCATCGAGCAATTAAGGCACACACATTATAATCGAACCTCCCCGAGAGGGCGGTTGCCAGGATAGCAATATCCGGCGTAGATATGTTGCTCGTGTTGTCACGAGCTAACACCCCTCTAGCAATATAATACGCAAAATACCTTAGGTGTGGGAATAAGATGCTGGAGATCTTTGACCGATGAATATCCCTTGTATCCATGCTACAAAGAGAGTTGAAGACGGTTCTCAGCTCGAAGGGCTGAGAGCTCATCTTCGCCGTCAGTCCCACGTTCGGCACACCTATTATTTCACAAAACTTTTCCAAAGGCATGGTCAAAAGATCATTGTAAATTTTAAACTCAACAGAACCAGCGACAAGGTTATATCTAAAACTGTTAATGAAAGAGGAGGTGAGTTTTTGATACTGAGCAACACGACACATTGCGAGCCGCGTCAGACCTGCATTAGCACAAATATTATAGAACTCCTCCTTAATTCCAGCAGCTTCAAGGAATTCATCGCACGGGAAAGTCATTGCACGTGCTGGATTTGTGTCCTCAAACAACTCTAAGGGCACATTATCTTCGTTGTAGCTCACCCTAGCAGTCGACGGTGAAGCTACAACTCTTGTAACTCGATCGGAGCGCTCGGGCCTTTTCTTCCCAAGCCACCCCTTTGCTCTTCCTAGTAAACTCATTTCTGAAATTTTTGACAAATTACAAAAACAAGGATTTAAACAAAGTGAGTTAAGGAAAAGTACTCAACTCACTTACCTAAGGCATAAACTTGCATCAAAGCTTGGAAAATAAAATTCTACACATGCATGCAAGCTCACACAAACAGCACAAGGAGCTACTAAATACTCACAAATGAAGCCACCAATCAAAAATCTAATTGGAGGGGTGAAGGAGTTACATACCAGGGAGTATTTGCTCAAAATTTCAGCTTGAATGGTGGGTTGTAGAGAGAGATCCAAAATTTCCTCCAAGAACAGCAAGAACGCAAGAACAAAGTGCAGAACTCGTGTTTTTGGAGAGAGAAGGAGGAGGAAGAAGACATACCTGGAAGTGGGGCCTGTGGGCCCCAGGCGCCCTGTGGGCGCGGCCAGGGGGTAGGCCGCGCCAGCTGGCCGCCAGTGCCCCCCCCTAGTCAGCCCCAGGTGCCTCTGGGTCACTCCCGGCATGGAAATTTTTATTTTTATTTTTCTGGAATTTTTCTGAAAACTTCACTGTTGAAAATTTCTCGGAGTTCAAAAAGCTACAAAACTTTCTGAAAACTTAAAGCAGTGATTAGTATCGTGAAGCTTCAAAAACACAAAAACTTGGTACAGTAAAGAGAATGAAATCTAAAGCAAATGAAAATATAACAAGCTTAACTTTTTACCTATATAAAACAAGCTCACTAGTAAGGTTGATCAAGTCTTACCAACAAACCGGCGATATATAGAACAAGAAGTCTCCCCTCTTATGAAGTGATCATTGCACCTTTACTTTAATGGACATTGTCCCCACCATAATGGTTTTGTATTTGTGGTGCACATGTAGTGGACAGTCCCATTCTCCAATCTTCACGGTCTCGATAGTCTCTATAGAGTAAAGGCCATGCCTTTTGTCGATCTTCTTTGGAAAATACACCGTGTGTTCTTTATCATCAACGTTGAAAGTGACCTTTCCTTTATTGCAATCAATGATAGCGCCTGCGGTGTTAAGAAAAGGTCTACCAAGAATAATGGACATGCTCCCATCCTCGGGCATGTCAAGCACAACAAAATCTGTAAGGATCAAACAATTAGCAACTTCAACGGGGACATCCTCACAAATACCTATTGGGACAGCTGTTGATTTGTCAGCCATGTGAAGGGAGATATCTGTAGGGATTAGTTTCTCTAAACAAAGCCTTTTGTAAAGAGAGAAATGCATAACACTCACTCCCGCACCAAGATCACATAAAGCAGTTCTGACGTAATTATTCTTTATGGAGCAAGGAATGGTGGGTATACCTGGGTCACCAAGCTTCTTAGGAATCTTGCCACTGAAAGAGTAGTTAGCAAGCATAGTATATATTGCCTCAATAGGAACTTTTATTTTATTAGTAACAATATATTTCATATATTTCGAATAGGGAGGTAACTTAATAGCATCAGTCAAAGGAATTTGAAGAAAAAGAGGTTTCATCCATTCACAAAATTTATTATAATGCTCTTCTTCTTTAGATTTGAGGGACTTACCTGGAAAGGGCATGGGTTTCTGTATCCATGGTTCTCTTTCCTTCCCATGTCTTCTTGCAATGAAGTCTTCTTTTGAGTACCTCTTTCGTTTATCGGGTGCTTCTTCTTCTCTTACATTGGGAGAATCATCCTTCTCAGCGTCTTTTTCTTCAGGCTCGTCATCGTCTTCTGTTTCAGCATCAGAGGTAGATATGCTGTTAGGATCAACAGCTGGCTTTTCACTTGTGATAGGATCATCGGGATTGTCAGCCTCCTTGTGTTTCTTCTTCTTCGTTTTCTTCGGAGAGCTAACAGTCTCGTCTTATTCTTGTACTTGAGAATCTTGCTCGATCCTCTTCGGATGCCCCTCAGGATAGAGTGGGTCCTGGGTGTGTGTTCCACCTCTAGTTTTGATGCCATAAGCTTGTATGTCCTGTTTAGCATTGTTAGCAAGCAAATCTTTTTGCACATTAGAAATTTGTTCAAGCTGAGTTTGAACCATATGAAAATGCTTAACAAGACATTTAACATCATTAACTGTTCTTTCAAGAACATCACATAAACTTTTGATAGCAAGAGAATTATCATGCAACTGACTTTGTAACTTCCTATTAAAATGGTCTTGCTTAACAATAAAATTATCAAGCTCATCTAAGCATTGGTCAGGAGGCTTACCTTTAGGGATGTCACTTTCAGTAAAGTCTAATAGAGAGTGTACCTCTACCAAGGGAGGGTGAGTAGTAGGTTCACACAACTTCTCAATAGGCGGTAAACTCTTCACGTCTTCGGCTTTAATACCTTTCTCCTTTATAGACTTCTTTGCTTCTTGCATATCTTGGGGGTTCATAACAAGCATTCCCCTCTTTTTCGGTGGTAGAAGGGGTTCAGGAACGGACCAATCTTCATAGTTCTTGGCAATTTTGCACATTAGTTCTTCTGCATCGTCCGGCGTTCTTTCCCTGAAAACACAACTAGCACAACTATCCAGGTAGGACCTGGATTCATCGGTTAAACCGCGTAAAATATATCAAGCAGTTCATTCTTGGGGACTCCATGTCCCGGCATAACCTTAAGTAAATCACAAAACCTCCCCCAAGCTTTAGGGAGGTGCTGATCCTGCAATTGTTTAAAGTTGTAGATTCTTTGCAAAGCAGCATGTTGCATATGAGCTGGAAAATATTTATCAACAAATAATTGGACTAAGTCCTGGGGACTCTTAACGGAACCATAGGGTAGTGCATCATACCATGTTTTAGCGTCTTCCTTCAAAGAAAAAGGAAAAATCTTGGCCACATAGAAGTTTCGTATCTTCTGATCAGTAGTGAATAGGTTTCCTAGCTCAGCGAGTTTGGTCAAGTGTGCTATAGCATCATCATTTTCTCTGCCAAAAAAAGGGTCAGCCTCGACTGTAGATATAAGTGAAAGATCAACGGAGAAATCATAATCAGGATCAGTGATGCATATAGGAGACGTGGCAAATAGAGGATCAGGAATAGCTTTGTTCTTCATGGAGTGCTTTTTGAGCAACTCCTTAACACCTCCAGGGTCAGAGTCGACACACTCTATGAGTTCCCTGCAAAAATCATCATCAAGAGTAACATAATCATCGTCAAGGATTCTCTCCTTGAGTTCATCTAAGCACGGGTAACCAAAGGTTTTGCAGGTAGGAATATAGGTAGCAGGGGTCTCGGTCTTGGATCTTGCTGCAGCCTTAGCAGTCTGAGTTTCAATATAGTGACCAAGAAAAGTAGCATCATCAAGAGTAGTGGAAGCATCATCAAAAGTATCGGACATAGTGACAGACTCAATAGAAGCATCATGTAGTGGTGGTGAAGTAAACTTACTCAGAACAGAGGTGAATCAAGTGTAGCACTAGTGTTCAGAACAATACCTTTTCTTGTACGGGATGGTAAGATCGGAACCTTGGGGTCTCCTTTCTTACCCATAGCGGATGATGTGCAGCAGGCAAGATACTTCAAGTAGACTTGTAAATATTGCTATGCTCCCCGACAACGGTGCCAGAAAATGCTGCTTGATGCCCCACAGGAGTAAGGGATCGAGATAGTCTTCGCGGGTAAGTTAACCCAATTTATTGATTCAACACACGGGGATCCAAAGAGTATTTATAAGCTTTGATAGTTGAGTTGTCAATTCAACCGCACCTGAAATATACTTGCTTGCAACAATAGATAAGTTGTAACGGTAATATAATAGTGATGGTGGCAACAACAAAAGTAAACAGCAAAAGTAACTACTAACAACCAGCAGGATTGAAAACACTGTAGGCTAGGGAGATGGATGGTTGGGAGCTACATGGATGAGAGTGAACATATAATAGATTCTAACACGGGGCAAGGTACACAGAAAAGCAATGATCATCTAGGCAAATATCAAACAGTAGGCATGTATCCCGTAGGTAGTTGTGCGTGCTTGCAATAAGAACTTGCACAATATCTTTTGTCCTACCATCCCGCTACGAACGGGGCCAAAAGGAACTTATGGAGATTAAGGTGCTCCTATCAAAGAGCACCGGAACAAAGCAATAAACTCAATGGATACATGGAATCCTCAAATTATGGACCATCCCCTTTGGTGTCCCAAGCTGTCACCTTTGGGATCGCCGGTTCCGGACCATAATAGGTGCATACAACTCATAGATAGGATCTAGAACACAAATATATTCATGAAAACACATAAGGTTCAGTTCTGAAAACATGGCACTCGGGCCCAAAGTGACAAGCATTAAGAGCAACAAGTTGAAGCAAAGAAGATAAACACCAATCTAGATGATAGGCAACATGCCCCCAACAATCTGACGAACTATTACATGATCAAACTCATCCAATCCCTACCATCCCCTTTGCCTACAGCAGGGACTTACTCACACATGTGTAGAGAAGTCATGGAGGATGGATGGATTGGTGATGGTGATGATGATGGCGACGATCTCCCCTCTCCGGAGGCCAAATCAGCCTCCAGATTAGCCCTCCCGAGGAAGAACAGAGGGTGGCGGCGGCTCCGCGACGGAAACTGGAAAAGCGACTTCTCTTCTGGGGTTTTTCCGTCACGGGGATAAATAGGAGTCTCGGTAGGGTACCAGAGGAGGGGGGAGGCGCCCAGGCCGCCAGAGGGCACGGCCCCACCCCTGGCCGCGCCAGGGGGGCACCTGGGGCCCTCAGGGCTCCCCTCTGGTCCCACTTCTGGCTTCTTGCTCCTTCGGGTGCGTGGATTTTCTGGGAATTTTCTGGAACGTCTAAAAATCCATTTTCCTGCGCACAATAAAACCATACAGGCAGCTCTGCTGAAAAGAGCGTTAGTCCGGGTTAGTTTCGTCCAAATCGTGCAAGAATGAGGGCAAAACAATAGAAAAAGTGTTTGGAAAAGTAGATACGTTTGAGACGTATCACCAACCAGCGACATCATCTTGGCCAGCAGTCAGCTTGCGCTAGGCCCTCGCGCGATTGCGGACAACGATGCAAGGCATCACATCGAGCGGCTACAGAAGGATCAGCATCAGGAAGAAGAAGAACCAACCGGCCTGGCCTGTTTTGGGCTGCGCATTCGGCTAGAGCAGTTCCCCAAAGGATTCACCCTCCCGCGAGACACCCCCAAGTACAATGGATCAGTCAAGCCAGAGGATTGGTTGGTCGAATACATGAAAGCAATGGGCATTGCAGGCGGCAATTGGCGCGTGGTTGTTCGCTATGCACCTCTCATGCTTGAAGGCTCAACTCGGTCCTGGCTAAACAGCTTGCCCAACAACAACATCAATTGTTGTGTGGATTTAGATGAGGCATTTGTGTGCAACTTCACGGGCACCTATGAGTGGCTAGGTTTTCCCCAGCACTTAGCTCTCTGTCTGCAAGGAAAAGACAAGCCTCTCCGCATTAGCTCCGGCGGTGGATCAAGCTGAGGAACACTTGTGAGGGAGTTCATGAGATCCAGGCCATCCAGTACTTCACTGATTGTCTCCTGGATAGATCAATGCTGAAGCACAAGCTCTTGCGCAAGGAGATTCAGTCGCTGGCCGAGCTGATGAAGATCGCCAACTCCTTTGCCGCCTCTGATTCTGCAATGCGCCCGATCCGATTGAGTCCCAACAGCCTCATTCAGGGGCAATCATCTGAGCAGCAGCAGCAGCAATCGGCAGAGGCGGGAGGTTCAGGTCTCAGTCGGCGCGAAAGGCGCGAGAACAACTGCAACAACAACAACAACAACAACACCACCCCCAACAACACCACCACCAACTACTACTACTACAACAACAAAAGAAAGGATGAGCAGACGGATGCTCAGTATGTCAATCGGCAGGTAGCTATTGTTCAGGATCAGGAGGCACCAAGGGCTGGAGGAGCCAGTCGGAGAATGAAGCCCGGCGAGAAGCCGCAATAGACAGCTCGGCCCCGTAAACGTTTGAGGACATGATGAACCAGCCGTGCAAGATGCATAGCGGAGTCGGCAAACCCGCGACGCACACCACTCGACAGTGCATTTGGGTGAAGCGGTCGATGCAGGGCAAGGGCGGAAACCAACCTCCACTCCCACCACCCCCAGGTCCACCGCCACCTCAAACTCGGAACCGGTACCCGCGCCAGGATGCGGCGTACATGATCTTCACCAGCGAATTAGATGACAAGGTCAGTCAGAGAGCCTGCAACGAAGCAGTCAACGCCACCATGCCAGCAATCCCTTAGTGCATGCACTGGTCGGACAGCCTCATCACATGGGAAAGGGAGCACCACCCGGGCTTGATGCCAAATCCAGGCAGCTATGCACTGGTAGTGGATGCCGTTCTGACATCACCACAATATTCATGCCGATTAACCCGGATCCTCATTGATGGAGGCAGCACGGTCAACATCCTCTACCGCGACACCATGATCAAGCTCGTCATCAGCGAGAGTGAGCTGCAGATCAGCCGGACCACGTTCCATAGCATTGTGCCCGGCCTCTCGTGCACTCCTTTGGGCCGCATCCGATTAGACGTTGTATTCGGCACCAAAGAGAATTTTCGTCACAAGCCGATCTGGTTTGAGGTGGCCGATCTGAGCAGCCCATACCATATTCGAATCGGACTGCCAGCAATCGCCAAGTTCATGCTTAATTTTTACCAGAAATACCTGAAGATGAAGCTCCCAAGGCCGAATGGCATCATCATTGTATGCGGCGACTACAAGAAGTCCGTCTAGTGCTCATCTGCCGGTTCCAAGATGGTCGATTCCCCGGTCATCGATGCAGAGCGGCGCCAACTTGACAAGGTGGTGGAAATGGCTCGGGCTTAGATCAAAACACCTTTGCTAGTTGGGAAGAGCAAGAGGTCGGATGATGTGACCCACTTTCAAGCAGCTAAGGACAACAAGAGGATTGCTATAGATCCCTCCGACCCAGCCAAGTGTGTGGTCGTCGGAGCCGGACTGAGCAGCAAATAGGAAAGCAAGCTCGTTGAGTTCCTCCATGAGAACCAGGACATCTTTGCATGGTCTCCACAGGACATGCCTGGAGTGCCGAGGGAACTCGCCGAGAACAAGCTACACATTCGGCCAGGCTCCAAGCCAGTCAAGCAACTTCTTTGACATTTTTCGAACACAAGAGAAGAGCAATCGGTGCCACGATTCTCGCAGCTGGTTTCTTCATGGAACTGTTCTATCCAGACTGGTTAGCAAACTCAATTCTGGTTATGAAGAAGAATGGGACATGGCGCATGTGTATCGATTACACCTGCCTGAATAAGGCATGCCCCAAGGATCCTTTTGCTCTGACCCGTATCGATAAAGTTGTTGACTCTACATCCGGTTGTCAGATGTTATCTTTTCTGGATACCACTGCTGGCTATCACTAGATCAAACTTTCCGTGGAAGATAAAATAAAGACTGCATTTATCACCCATTTTGGGGCATACTACTATATCACCATGCCTTTTTGTCGGAAAAATGGCGGCGCACCTTATCAGCGCACCATGCAGCGATGTGTTCGACCTCAGCTCGGCTGAAATATTCATGTGTATGAAGATGACCCTGTGGTCAAGTCAGTCCAATGGATGACATTGCTGGAAGACCTCCGAGAAACATTCGCAAATCTGCGCACTTACAAGATCAAGCTCAATCCAGAAAAGTGTGTCTTAAGCGTTCCAGCTGGCAAGCTGCTCAGATTCCTAGTATTCGAGCGGGGCATCGAGTGCAACCCTGAGAAGATCACAGGAATTGAGCGAATGAGCAAGCCAAGAAACCTCAAGGACCACAAGTTCACCGAATGTCTGGCACCGCTTAGACGATTCCTCAGTCGGCTGGGAGAAAAAGCAATACCTCTGTACCAGTTGATGAAGAAGACGGATAAATTCACCTGGACCCCGCAAGCGGATGAAGCGTTCAAGGAGCTCAAGCGTATGCTTTCCACTGCTCATGTGCTACCTGTGCCGATTGAAAAAGAGTCAATGATGTTGTACATCACAGCCACTACTCGGGTGATCAGCATTGTGATGTTGGTTGAGCGTCCTAAGATGGACAAAGCACAGTCAGTCCAGATACCAGTATATTATGCCAGTGAAGTGCTCTCAATCTCCAAGCAAAACTACCCTCACTATCAGAAAATGTGCTATGGTGTGTACATGGCGGCAAAGAGGTTGAAACCATATTTCCAGGTGCATCCGATCACAGTCGTCAGCTCGGCACCACTGGCAGAGATCATAGGCAATCGAGATGCATCTGGCCGAGTGAAAAATTGCAAACCATGGAATCCAGTAAGAGCGGCGCACCTCAATCAAATCCCAGGCACTGGCAGATTCCTCGTAGATCGGGCTGAAATTCAATATGAGCCACCCAGTCCGGACTCAGATTTCTAGCAAATGCATTTTGATGGCTCCAAGATGTAGTCCAGACTAGGGGCTGGCATTTTCCTCACTTCTCCAAAAGGTGACAAGCTTAGATATGTGCTGCAAATCCACTTTGCTGCATCCAACAATGTGGATGAATATGAAGCACTGGTCCATGGCGTCCGATTGGCAAAGGAAATTGGCATTCGGCAGATTTTATGTTATGGTGACTCCGATCTGGTGGTGCAACAATGCACTAGAAGCTGGGATGCAAAGGATGCAAGCATGGCGAGCTACAGGTTCCTGGTGCAACAACTGTGTGCTTTCTTTGAGAGTTGTCAATTCCATCACGTCCCCCGAGCTGATAATGACGCAATAGACACACTTTCCAAGTTGGGATCCACCAGAAAGCCCATACCAGCAGAAATTTCCCTGGAGCACATCAAGAAGCCATCCATCAAGCCTTCCCCAGAATCAGTGTCCATCTTCATTCCGACCGACTTGAAGGTGGCAGAGGAAGAAGCAGCAAAATCAGCGAAGAAGCCGATTCTGGCGGAGCACTCGGCCACAGCAGGGGCTGCTGATTGCACACCAGGGGATATTGTCATCAGCTCGGGGATTGATGTGGTCATGCAAGAAGCAATCGGCTCCAATTCCGCCGAGCATTCAACAGTCGAATATGAAACACCTGTACCAGTGGTAGCAGTCGTGCTGGTGGTAGTAAGTGCTCCCTCTTGGGCGCAGCCTTTCCGTGATTTCTTGGTTGATGGCACTGTAAACCAAGATGAAGTAGAAGCTCGGCAAATCCAACACCGATCTGGCGCATACACCATCATCAACAACGAGCTAGTGCACCGCACTGTCACCGGAGTTCTCCAGCGCTGCGTTGAAGAGGACAAGGGGCTGGACCTACTGCGAGATATTCATCAAGGCGAATGTGGTCATCACGCATCAGCTACATCAATAGTTGCCAAGGCTTTTCGCCATGGTTTCAATTGGCCGACTGCACGACTAGCAACAGAAAACCTAGTGAAGCATTGCAACGACTGTCAGCGTTTCAAAGCCAGAGCCACCAACAAGCTTCAGCACTCAAAACCATCCCAATCACATGGACCTTTGCAGTTTGGGGATTGGATATGGTCGGACCATTCAAGACGGCTAGAGGTGGCATGACACACCTTCTGGTCGCAGTGGACAAGTTCACCAAGTGGATTGAGGCAAGGCCGATAAAAAAATGGATGGGCTGACTGTCGTGGGAAAGTCACGACAGATGTCCTCATTGGAGAACTTAGCGTGGGACCGTTGTTGCGAGGTGAATACGATGAGAGAGTCGGCGAGATCACAAGACGCGATATTTTAACCAGGTTTCAGCCCTTCCTAAGGTAAATGCCTACTCCTGCTTTTCTATTATTGGGTATCAACTTCTCGAATACAAAGATGCGGAATCGCTACCTATGCCTCGAGAAGATCTAAGTTGAGTTGCCCTTTTGGTGCCCCGGGGTGTCGGCTTATATAGGTGCCGGATCCCTAGGGTTTCATAAGTCCGACTTCTACACGAGACGGGGTCCTATTCTAGTTAAAAGTGGTTAACTTGTTTATTAAGGTAAGTCCTATTCCTTCTAAGGTCTTCGAGCTTCATACTGGGAGCGACCCGGTCTAGAAACCGGGTTCTCCTTCTGGGCCTTCCACGGGCCGAGTCAGCTTGGGTCTTCTATATGCCGGGTTATGGCGTTGATCCATCCCCCCGACATTAGCCCCCAAGATTGGCGTGTAGCTAGCTTCATGGCAATCCTCCTGGATTCTTCCGCAAGTTTTGATTCCGACTCTTCATAGCTTCAATTCCGTAAAAAACTTAGCTTCCTTTGACAAGCCGGCCTTTTGCTGATTTCGTTAAAAGAGTCGTTACCACTTTTAAATGTCACACCTTCTTAAATATTTTCAGGAAATGAGGCATCACCATTGAATGTCTCATTTGTGTAATTTGTAAAAGTCGAATAGCCTTTTTATTTAATGTCGCCTGACATTGGTAATCCGCATGATCATAATGATGTGGACTGACGTTTCCCCTTCGGATTATCAGTTATATATAACCAATGTGTGATGAGTCTTCTTCTCCTTCTGCAAGCTTGCTCACTCATGGCCCCCAAGATCCGCAACTTTGATCCCGTAGCCAACGATGAGTTAGACCGCATTGATCAGGGTGATACAACTTCCCGAGGTCGTGGTCGCGACCGAGGTCGAGATCGAGGTCGAGGTGGACGTGATGCGCAAAGACGTGGATCCCGCGGGAGGTTATCTTCCTCTTCCTCCCGTGGTGTTGTTCATGAGGGGATGTTTAGCCATGATTTCCTCATAGTGCTCCGCTCAAAGCCTCGTCGATGGGTTCGTCTTCCCAACTCCTTTGCTCAAGTCCTGGAAGACTCCAAGTCCCCCAGGTTGTGGCTTCGATCGGATGGTTGCCCTCACGGGCCTATCTGGGTGACCAAGAGCTTCTCTAGAAATGGCTCCATGTTCTTGGAGAAGGGTTAGAAAACCTTTATCGCTCCCGTAGCCTTCAAAAGCGGGATAACATTGTATTCAAGTATGATGGAGACGAAACCTTGTGGGCAAGGTGTTTTGATTCTGATGGGGATCGCATGGAGTATTGTGTGGAGAGCTCTAGTAGCAATGATAGTGCATTTTATAATGGAGAAGATGCATCGACCGGCAATAATAGTTTTTCCAGCACTATGATGAAGTTTGAAGAAATTCAGCCATGATGCTTTCATAATAGTGTTTCTGTTGAGTGCTGGTCATGCCTCTAATGTTCTGTCTTATGAAGACATATTAATAAAAAGAATATGTGACTTCAGTAAAGTATCCCGAATAGTTCTTGTAATGCTTTAATTAGCCGGTTTTTGCATAACCGACTTGTACTGACTTTGGAACAATTATTTGAGGAGTCTGTATCTTGACCATGTGTAGCCCCCATGAATCGGGATGATTAACTGCATGTCATGCCGAATCATAATAAAATCAACATGTAGCCCTCATGAGTCGGCAAAGACCAATGTATTGTATGTCATGCCGAGTCATTGTAAAATCACCATGTTTCTTATTTTTATTTTGAAATCGAGGTGTAGCCCCCATGAGTCGGTATGATCAATTTATGTTCATATCGAGTCATAGTAGAGTCAACCTGTAGAACCCAAGTATCGACTTTTTGTTCATTTAGTAATGTTCAGGAAAGTCGATATTTTGATGGAGGAAATAATTGATATGTTTGTGTATGTTGAGAAAAGTAAATAGGCAAAGAAGAATGAAAAGAATGCTTATGTATGGAAAAAAATGTAAGAGATCATATAGAAGTCGGCCATACGCGTGACTGTCACAACATTTTTTAACGATACAAGATCAACACTGATCAACTCCTTAAACAGGAGGTTTTATGTCTGTCTTGTAGAAAAGAAATGCTGGTCACTTAATTGTGCGTAAGTCGAAACTTCTCTGTGAGCAAGCATCGCATGACTTATTCTAGTGTTCTTTGTAATACAATCAAACTCAACAAGCATCTGATGAAGCCGGCTGGTGTTTGAACTAAAACGGGTCACGTAGGCCATAGAAGTGCAAGTTTGCATCAGCTATGCAGGCAAAGATAAAGTCATAGTATGCTAATTTCATGTATATGCCGAGTCCCCAGTTGAAGAATTGACATCGAAATACTTCAAGTCCCCAAGGTCCCTAAATAAAGCGATATACATGCCTGGTACCAGGGAGGGGTGATACGCGAGAGAGGATAATTGCTTTTCACCCTTCGTTGGTTACCCCAAGTGGAAGGTGAGATGCAACATAGCGGAAAGTTTCCCTCGGTGAAGATACCAAGGTTTTAAGATTGTCTCCCATAGGACTCCGGCAATGATAAGTAGGTGGTTCGGTAAGTGATGCGTCGTTTGAAGATAATCACTTGCTTCTCCTGGACCTGCACACATACACAAATAACTTTGCTCCCAACGAAGTTCAGAGAGGTTGTCAATCTCTACAGTCTTGTTATTTACAAAGATCAAAACACAAGGGATAATGATAATGATAGCAACTGAAAGTAAAAGCTGGAAAGTAAATGAGCGTGTAAACAGTGATGAGAATATGGACCGGGGTCCCATGATATTCCCTAGTGATGTCTCTCTCCCAAAAGACGATAAAACTGCTATGCGAGGTAAACAAATTACACATGGGAAATTGACAGGATTATAAACGCACCACATTGCTAACTATGCTACAAAAGAAAGGAAGAGGCTCCAAAGCATGGGCAGTATGCCAAAATAAGTAGATCGAAATCCAACTGCATCTACTACTAATCATCCACCTTGAGATATCTATGCATAACATCTCACTGGTATTAAGTTGCGAGCCCCACCCAAAGTGTAAACCCAAAGCAACACACAACAGCATTAAAAATCACTTTGCGTAAAGTAAACAATCCTTGCAACTGCGGTTACAAGCACCGTTGTTTCCCCCTCATGGCAACATCACATCCCATAGACTCATGTTTCTGTCACTCAAGCGTGTCATCAGGGGGCATGAACCCACAATCAAGCATAACGTTCCCTCTTGGAGTTACTACCTAGTACTTGGCCAAAGCAATAAATAGCAACGGAGAACATGCAAGAATTACTTACGAACAAAAATATAAAAGATAAGAACCAAATATATTACTCTATCACAATCTGAACATAATCTCATAATCCCTCAGATCCTATCAAACTCAGCATAGCAACAACAGAAAGATTACATATGTGCCTCGATCATGTAGGGCAGCTCACGAGGTCTAAACCATGAAGAACAAAGAGGGGAGGAGAAAATCACATAACTACTGATCACGGCCCCATGATCCAAAGGAAACTACTCACGGCACATCCGAGAAGCGTCCATGGTGAAGGGGAAGCTCCCGGAGGTCGATCCTCCCTCCGGCAGGGTGCCGGGAAGAATTCTGTTGGCGCTCCCGATCTTGGAAGCCCGGCGGCGGAGGAACAGAGGCGAGATCGCGAAAAGGGGTTCTCCTCTCGGAAGTTTCACGTCACGAGGAATATATAGGCGAAGGGGGCAGCCTGGGGGACCACTAGGAGTCCAGGAGCCCCCTAGCGCGGCCTAGGGCCGCGCCAGGTGGCCGCCTGGGCACCTGGTGGTGGCCCCCCGGCCTTCCTTCGGGGTTCTGGAGTCTTCCGATGCGTTGATTTTCTATTAGATTTTCCCGAATTTTTGGAGCACTTTTAATATGGGGAAAACCTGAAACAAAAAAACAGCAGAAAACAGAAACTGCCGATGGGGTGCACTGAGTTAATAGGTCAGTCCAAATATGATCAAAAGTGTATGAAAGTGTATCTAGATCATAGCAATATCACACAAAACATGCATGGAGCAAGCAGAAATTATCGATACGTTTGGGACGTACCAAGGGGTGATCAAACCCTCCAGGTTTCCAAGGAATTAAATGCAAGAATGTAATGCAGTGCAAGATAAAAAGAAAAAGAAAACAGAAAAAGGAAATCGGCATAAAAAACAAGAATCAACTTTTCTAGAAGAAAGGAAGTCGACTTCTTATATTACTAATATCTGTAAACTGGTGTACAAGAATTTTCCCGTCTACTCAAGTATAATAGGGACAAAGCTGAGCTATATTCCACGACCTAGGAGTCTCTTCTTCAGACGTGCGCGTGGCAGTCGGCTCGCGTATATCAACCATGTAGTAGGATCCATTATACAAATTATTGCTTACCACGAACGGTCCTTCCCAAGGTGCGGATAACTTGTGCATTCCTTCCCTTTTTTGAATTAGGCGGAGCACTAAGTCCCCCTCTTGAAAAGTACGACTCTTGATGCGCCAACTGTAATAACACCGTAGATCTTGCTGATAGATAGCCGACTTAGCAGCCGCTAAGTCTCGTTCTTCATAAAGGACATCTTAAGAGGCATGTCTTGCTTCTTCATTATCAGCCTCAATGTAAGTAGTGACTCAGGGTGAGTCATGACGGATGTCGCTTGGGAGAACTGCTTCAGATCCACAAATGAGGAAGAAATGTGTAAGACCAGTTGACCTGTTTGGCGTAGTCCTGATACTCCAAAGCACGAAAGGGAATTCTTCAACCCAGCAACCCGGCGTTCTTATTAGAGGAGCACGGAGTCGGGGTTTGATGCCACGCAGTAATTCCTGGTTAGCCCTCTCGGCCTGTCCATTGGACTGTTGGGTGAGCTACTGACACAAGATCAAGCCGAATATGCTCCTTCTCACAGAAACGTTGCATTTCACCTTCTGACAAATTTCTTCCATTGTCAGTGATGATGCTGTGGGTGTAACCGAATTTGAAGATGATTTTCTTCAAAATTTGAGCGTTGTTGCAGCGTCGCATTTGCGGACCGGCTTTGCTTCGACCCACTTGGTAAATTTATCTACTAAAATGAAGAGGTGAGTATTTCCTCACTTGGATCGTCTGAAAGGACCTACCATATCAAGGCCCCAGACTGCAAAAGGCCAGGTGATTGGGATCATCCTGAGTTCTTGAGCCGGCACGTGGTCTTGCCTTGCATACCGCTGGAAACCATCGCGCTTTTTTACTATATCCTCCGCATCTGCATGAGTCGTGGGCCAGTTAAATCCATGGCGATAAGCTTTGGCCACAAGTGATCGGGAACCAGCATGATGACCACAGTCCCCAGAGTGTATTTCGTTTAATATGGCTCATCCTTCTTCTGGTGAAACACATCTCTGGAAAACTTGGGTGGGACTAAGTAGGTGTAGCTCTCCATTGATAAGCATAAAGGATTTGCTTCGTCTGATGATTTGTCTGGCCAATATCTCATTAGTTGGGAGGATACCCTGGGTTTTATAATCCAAATATGGTATGACCCACGAGGGAGTGACATGTATTGCGGCTACAAAGGCCATCTCCAGGTCCGGTACTGCTATATCCTGTTCTATGAGGAGATGCATAGACGAATACAACAGGACATCAAGGAAGACGTTTGGGGGAACCGGCTTCCGTTGAGAGCCGAGCCGGGACAAAGGGTCGGCTGGCTCATTTTTCCTGCGATCCACATGGTCCACTTGGTAGCCGGTAAAGAATCCTTCTTGCCTCGAAACTTCTCGTCTGTAGGCCGCCATAATGGGGTCCTTAGAATCCCACTTCCCTATTACTTGCTGGGAGACAAGATCAGAATCACCAAAACATTGAATCTGGTTTATGTTCATCTCACGTGCCAATCGTAGACCATGGAGTAGAGCTTCGTATTCAGCAGCATTGTTAGAACACGTAAATTGCAGTTGTAAAACATAACATATTTTTTTTCCTGGGTGAAGTGAGAACGACTCCGGCTCCTGATTCCTAGAGCTTCCGACTTACATCAAAGTGCATCGTCCATTACTTGGTGGTCGGTTTAACCGGGAGTACCTGGAGTTCCGTCCAAACATTGATAAAGTCGACAAGGGCCTAGGATTTGATAGTTGTTCGTTTCTCATACTTAATGTGGTAGGCTCCCAGTTTGCTGGCCCACTTGGCAATTCTTTCGCTAGCCTCTCGATTCTGGATGATACGTCCAAAATGCATCACTATTTTATATAGTAATTCTTTCTTATTCATTGATATATTTCATGATATGATGCTATTCTTATGTTTTTTTGGCTTCATTTACATAGTTTGCAACTTTCCGATGCCGAAGCAGTAGACATAGGATTCAACGATAAAAAGTGGACGCTGATTTGCTGAAGGAGAAGATCTCCAAATAAACTAAATATCGACGGAGAGTATTTTCCAGAAGAATGACGGGGACATGCAAAACGGAGACCAGAAGGGAGCCACCAGGAGTCCAGACGCCCCCCTGGCGCGGCCCCACCCCTGTCCGCGCCGGGTGGCCGCCTGGACCCCTGGGGCCACCCCAGGCTCCCCCCTTTGGCCTATTTATCCCTCGTCGTCTAAAAACCCTAAAAGGAGAGGAGTTTTGCGAGTTTCGCCGCCGCTCCGTGACGGAAACCCAAAGAGGAGAAGAGACATCTCCAGCGGGTAGATTCCGCCGGGGAGAACACCTCCCGGAAGGGGAGATCATCGCCATCATCATCACCAACGTCACGGGCATCATCGAGATCATCCTCATCCCCAACATCAGCACCATCTCCACCACCATCCAATCTCACCTCACAAGTTCAACTTGTGTTGTAATCCGTACTATCTATCCTCTGTACTCTACCGGTGTTGATTACTACCGTGTGATGAATGCTATTGAGTTTTGTTGGAGAAATATCATTGTGTCCAGATTGTTTATCATATATTTATCCCCACTGATCATGATCTCTTTTATTTCTTGTGAGTAGTTACTTTAGTTCTTGAGTACATGGGAGAAGTCTAGTTGTCAGTAGTCGTATGATGTTGAAGTAATATGTGTTGTTTGATATTTAAGTTGTGTTGTTATTTTCCTAGTGGTGTTGTGTGAGTCGAACACTCAACATTTCAACTTATTAAGGACCTAGGGGAATGCATTGTGTATAAAGAATGCTTACGGTGGGTTGCCGGAGTGACAGAAACCTGAACCCTAGTTCGCACGCTTTTCACAAGGGAACAATGGATCAACGATCGTATTGCTATGGTTAGGATTTTGCCTTAATTACTATCTTGTATTTGCGGATTCTTGCAAGATGTTTAATCATAAGAGTGCACTTATCTTAGTCTAGAGGGTGTACTAGCTCGGATCCAACCACTCAACACTGATCAACACGGCACATAGTACCGATATGGAATATGGCGAAAGCACGTGACTATTTCTCCCGCGTGTCCTCAATTACGCTTTTAGCCTTTATAAGTTTAGTTGCTAGGCCTCTCCTTTGTTTGAAAGGATTGGGCCGCTTGTTAATCCTCAGTGCTTTTTTACTTTGCTCGCTTTTACCTTTTTGGTGCTTATACCGAAAACCCCTAAAAAGTCATCTTTCAGTTCCTGCGGCTATTTCTTTACCAAAGTCACTTACCAATACTTTCTGCTCCTCGTTGGGATCGGCACTCCTATTTATTGAAAACGCTACAAACGATCCCCTACAGTTGAGGGTCATCAAGTACTGTTTTCTGGCGCCGTTGCCGGGGAGCGTAGCGCTATTAGTAAGTGAAGCTGGTAAGGAAGTTTTTATATTTCTGTTTTTGTTTTTCCATTGCTACTTTTGTCCTTGTGGACACCTCTACTCTTGGGTCGTTGTTTATGGGGAAACGCCCCACAACTGTGGCGGTCACTCCCACCCCTACTGAAATTGTGCCTTACAAAATACCGTCTGGTATTATCAATTACATCTTAGCTAATTGTTATGAAGGAGATAGACATCCAGGTGAACACTTGCTATATTTATCACAACTATGTTCATTATTTAAGCTTGCAGGTGTGTCACTTGAGTTCATCATGAAGAAATTATTCTCCATATCACTTATAGATAAAGCTTCGGATTGGTATAAGCTCCTCGATTACTCACATCTACTTAATTGGGAAGAGCTTATGTCTCTCTTTTATACAAAGTTTTACCCTCTTCATGAAATTCATTGAGATAGGAACTACATCTATAACTTTTGGTCTCGTGACGGAGAGAGCATCGCTCAAGCTTGGGGGAGACTTAAATCCCTAGTGTTCAAATGTCCTATCCATGAACTCCCCAAACATATTATAATTACGAAATTTTATGCCAGGCTTTCTCGTCAGGATAAAGAGATGTTGGATGCCTCCTCTAGCGGGGCATTTCAAACAAGAATCATCGAAGAAAGGTGGGATCACATCGAGAGGATCCAGAAGAATATTGAAGACTGGGAAATAGATAAAGGTATTGAACCCCCTATAAATTATGGGCATGATTACATTGAGAGCTATGTGAAAACTGATTATTTTAATACCTTTTGTTCTAAGATTGGTCTTGATTCCCAGCTTATGATTGATTTTTGTAAGAACTTTGCCTCTCACATTGATTCTTCTAACAAGGCTAAGGATCAGTACCATAAACCCTTTAAAGAGTTACCTGTTGATATTCATGTTGCTGACCCTATTCTGCCTACAGTCTTTTATGAAAAAACCCCTTTCCCCACAAGGATAAAGGAGCACTCTTTTGTGACAGGCGTAATAAGTAAAAGTGGGAGAAGAACTGACGAACCTGAGGACCTGATCAAGGTCTATCCTCAAGTTGCGATGGTTAAAGATTTAGTTACCAATGATATTTCAGATTCCAAGATAAATTTTTGTGTTGTTTCAACTAACATTGTCACAATCAAGAATAAGAGCCCAATTTCAGGTACACCAGTTGTATCTGTCAAAATAGGAGATCACAACTATTACGGGATTTGCGATCTGGGGTCCAGTGCTAGCGCTATTCCTTATTCACTCTATCAAGAGATCATGGGTGAGATTTCACCCTGTGAACTTGAATAGATCGATGTTACTATTTATCTAGAAAACAAAGAAACTATCTCTCGTATTGGAATTGTGAGAGATGTTGAAGTCCTATGTGGAAAGGTAAAGTATCCTACCGACTTTCTCGTACTTGGTTCAGTGTAAGATAGTTTTTACCCTATTATCTTTGGTAGACCTTTACTCAGCACTTGTGGTGCTATTATAGATTGTAAAAAAGGTAAAGTTTCTGTTGAATTCAATGGTGAGCCATATGAATTTAACTTTTCTAAATTTTCCAAGCAACCTCGCAGTACTAATTTACTTAGTGATGATAAAATTATTGAAAATATTGCTTATATTGCTATTCCTCCTAATGATCCTTTGCAGCAATATATGGAAGACCACGAGAATGATATGCATATGCAGGAAAGAAATGAGTTAGACGAAATATTTGCAGGACAAGCTGCTATCCTGAAGCACAAGCTTCAAGTTGAGCCTTTAGGAATCCTAGCACAACCAAAAGAAGACCCGGCGTTTGACCTCAAACCACTGCCCGATACGCTCAAGTACGCCTATTTAGATGAAAAGAAAATATATCCTGTTATTATCAATGCTAACCTTTCAGGATTTGAAGAAGAGCGATTATTGGAGACACTTCGCAGACACCGTGGTGCCTTGGGCTATACCTTTGATGACCTTAAGGGGATTAGTCCATCGATTTGCCAACAGACTATCAATCTCGAGCCCGATGCTAAGCCAGTTGTTGATCATCAACGACGGCTGAACCCAAGGATGAAGGACGTGGTTAGGACAGAAATTCTCTAGCTTCTAGCCGCATGTATCATCTATCCTATAACTGATATTAGGTGGGTAAGTCCAGTTCATTGTGTTCCTAAGAAAGGAGGTATACCTGTTGTTCCTAATGATAAAAATGAACTAATACCTCAAAAAGTTGTTATTGGATATAGAATGTGTATTGATTACAGGAAGTTGAACAAGGCAACCAGGAAGGACGAATACCCGCTGCCCTTTATTGATCAGATGCTAGAGAGGTTGTCTAAAAACACCCACTTTTGCTATCTTCATGGGTACTCTGGCTTCTCTCAAATTCATGTTAACACTGTCGATCAAGAGAAGACCACCTTCACGTGTCCCTACGGTACTTATGCTTACAGGCGTATGCCTTTTAGTTTATGCAATGCACCTGCTACTTTTCAGATATGTATGTCTGCTATTTTTCATGGTTTCTGTGAGGAGATTGTGGAAGTCTTCGTGGACGATTTCTCCGTCTATGGAATTTCCTTTGACCACTGTCTCCACAATCTTAATAAAGTTTTGCAGAGATGTGAGGATACAAACTTAGTTCTAAACTGGGAAAAATGCCACTTCATGGTTAACGAAGGGATCGTGCTTGGTAACAAGATTTCCGAGAGGGGAATTGAAGTGGACAAGGCGAAGATTGAAGCTATTGAAAGGATGCCCTATCCAAGGGAAACTAAAGGTATTCGTAGTTTTCTCAGTCATGCTGGTTTCTATAGAAGATTTATTAAAGAATTTTCTAAGACTTCGAGGCCCTCACTAATCTTCTCCAGAAGGATTTTCCTTTTGTATTTGATGAAGATTGTAAGGAGGCTTTCAAATTTCTTAAGAAAGCTTTGATAACCGCTCCTATAGTACAAACACCTGACTGGAAATTTCCCTTTGAAATTATGTGTGATGCTAGTGATTTTTCTGTTGGAGCTATTTTCGGACAAAGGGTTGATAAGAAATTGAATGTTATACATTATCCTAGCAAAACCCTTGATAGTGCTCAAAAGACTTATGCTACCACTGAGAAGGAATTCTTAGCAGTAGTATTTTCCTGTGATAACTTTAGGCCTTATATTGTTGATTCAAAAGTCATTATTCATACTGACCATGCTGCTCTTAAGTACCTTATGGCGAAGAAAGATGTCAAACCAAGACTCATCAGTTGGGTACTCCTTCTTCAAGAATTCGATTTACAGATTGTTGATAGAAAAGGAGCAGACAATCCAGTGGCAGACAATCTTTGAAGGATGGAAGATATACCTCATGACCCTATCCGAGTCAACAACAGTTTTCCAGACGAACAACTTGCCGTTGTAAAAGTACAATCTCTTTCCGATCCTTGGTTTGCAGATTATGCTAATTTTATCGTTGCAAAGTATTTACCTCCAGGTTTAACATTTCAACAAAGGAAGAAGTTCTTTCATGATTTGAGGCACTACTTTTGGGATGACCCTCATCTTTTCAAAGAAGGTCCTGACGGGATCGTGAGAAGATGCATACCGGAACATGAGTAGAAGGAAATTCTCAATCAATGTCACGATAGTCCCTATAGAGGACATCACGCCGGTGAGAGGACCGCACATAAGGTTCTCCAATCAGGTTTTTATTGGCCTACTCTCTTTAAAGATGCTAGAAATTATGTTTTATCTTGTGATAAGTGTCAGAGAGTTGGTAATATTAGTAGGAGGAATGAGATGGCCTGTGAATTACTCACTAGTGATTGAGACTTTTGATTGCTGGGGTTTTGATTTTATGGGTCCTTTTCCTCCTTCACACAAGTACACTCACATTTTAGTAGCTGTCGATTATGTGACCAAGTGGGTTGAAGCAATCCCCGCTGAGAGTGCAGATCACAAAACATCTTTGAAAATGCTAAAAGACCTAATTTCCCCTAGGTTTGGTGTACCTAGGTACCTCATGACTGATGGAGGATCACACTTCACGCATGGAGCTTTTAGAAAAGCTTTAGCAAAGTATGATGTCAATTATAGAATTGCTTCACCGTACCATCCTCAAACTAGTGGGAAAGTTGAGCTTACCAATAGAGATATCAAGCTGATCTTACAAAAGACAGTTAACAGTTCTAGAAAGGACTGGTCAAAGAAGTTAGGAGACGCTTTGTGGGCGTATAGAACTGCTTACAGAAACCCCATGGGCATGTCTCCGTATAAGATGGTCTATGGCAAGGCTTGCCATTTTCCATTAGAATTAGAACATAAAGCTTTCTGGGCTGTTAGAGAGATTAATTCTGACCCAAAGTTAGCCGGTGAAAAGCGCCTCATGAACTTGACTTCTCTAGATGAGTGGAGAAGTGAAGCTTACGACAGTGCTAAAATGTTCAAGGAAAAGGTAAAGAAGTGGCATGATAGAAGGATTCTGAAACGTGAATTTAATGTTGCTGATAAAGTTTTATTGTTTAGATCCCGTTTCAGGTTTTCTCCAGGGAAACTACTTCCCAGATGGGAAGGACCATTTCATATTGAAGAAGTGTATCGCTCTGGTGCAATCAAGATTAACAATTTTGATGGCACCAAATCTCAAGTTGTGAATGGGCAAAGACTCAAGCATTACATGGCGGGAGATCCCGTCAACGCTGATGTAAATATAATACACACAACAACTCATGAAGAATATGGTGTAGCCCCTCTTCAGACACCAGCAGAAGCAGAATAAGAAAAGCTATGTATTACGGTAAGGAAACATCGCGAAACCGTCATAAAAGTTCCATATTACGAGATTTTTCAAAATATAGAAAATCCATAGCCTAATTGGAGCCGGAGAGGAACTCCAGGGGGCCCAGGCGCCACCCTGGCGCGGCCTACCCCCTGGCCGCGCCGGGTGGCCGCCTAGGCACCCCGGAGCTCGTCTCCGACTCCACTTTGGCTCGTTACCTTTCTATTGTTGCAGAAAGTTTTGCTATATATTTCCCCGGATAGTCCCGGCACCGTATCTCGCGATTTCGTGTGTTTTCTTCTCGAGCTAATTCTGCCAGGATAAAAGGGCTATTGTTAGAAATGTCTTCTTGTGGCTCGAGCGGAGAGGACTTTTTGGGGCGACGTCTCCGTCAAGTCCAGCAGGATCTCAACCAAGGGAAGTACATTGATTGGGCTACGGAAGAAGAAATCACTGCAAGGCAAGCGGAGAGGGAGCGCTCTATGAGAGAGGAAGTCAAGATTATTACTACCCAACAGCAAGGAGGTCCAAGCAATCCCATCATGGTGGGATCTGTCCAACCTCAATATGATCTTTCTCTTAACCTTTCAGGGCCTCCTACTTCTCTTGGAGATCAACGTACGATCTCCACCATCTCCGAGGATTACCACATCACCAATCAACTCTTCGAAGATTTCCGTGTACTAAAAGTACAAGTGGAAGTCTTGGAATCAGAAAACGGAACCCTTCGCCGTGTCATCAGGGATCTGAAGAATCAACAACAACAGGAATGAGGAGTAAATATCCTTGGGTAATGGCATCCCCTTAACTTGTTCCAAGCTTGGGGGAGGGCCCGATATCTTTATCTTTATCTTAGTCTTTTAGAGTCAAGTAGTGTCGTATAATGTCTAGGGGAGTTATTATATGAAATAGGTGTTTGCATTGAGGTCTATCACTCCTTCTGTGGAGAGGTTGTATCCGTGAGTGTGGAGTCGTCTATGTTGGAATATTAATGAGAAGTCTATTGGTTCCTTCGCTCCACTCGGTATTCTATTCATGAAATCGGCTTTATATGATGATTCTTATGGGGAGTATTGACCTTATATCAGGTATGGCTTTGAAAACTTTATTTAATTTTGGCAAACATAGCCTTGGTCTTGACAACATGCATGTTTTCTCAAGTAGCGATGTAGCCAAAACCTTTATGTTATTATGGTTGAAGTGTTATGTTGACAAGGAAGAAAACTTGATGTGTTATGCTTACCTTAATTTTTATGCTTTATATGCTTTGCATCTAAGTTAGCATCAATTGTATGTTCTGTCAAAGCCTTTGCTAGACAAACTCTTTGCCAAGTCGATTTCTGCTTGTGCATCCATACCCTGAAACCAATACCTTCCATATGAGTCCACCATACCTTCCTATTCGTGGTATTCCCCTACCACTCCTATAAGTATAGAATTTATGTGTTATCCTTAAATGTTCAAAATATTTTGTTTTGTGCCTCTTGTTTAGCTCATGAGGAAGTAGTAGGCAATTCATGATCTTCTTAAGTTGGACAAGTTTTACCCCGGAATTGCATGTCTAATCTGCAAACCCATAATACGAGGAGGAATTGGCATGAGTGCGCCCAGCTCGAAAGATAGTGCAACAAACAAACCCTCCTTCACGCTTGGTCTATTAGAAATCAAAAACTTTGGCAGTGATAAAAAAGGAGATTAAGGGGATGTGATCGTCCCCACTTGGGATCCGTTCCTCAAAACTTGTCCATCTTGAGAAGTAATTGAGCTATCTATTAGCATTCGTTGACAAACTATTCACCTACCAAAGTTTATTTTCATTCTGTTTGATTTAAGGATAGCACATGAGTTTTCCCTGCTTTCCTTTAACAAGGCCTTTCCTTTACTTCTGTGTTGAGTCAGTTGTCCCACTTCCTTTCTTCCTCTAAGAGAATAGACACTTGATGCTGATGAGGATTCATTCATATAATGCTGCATTAAGATTTGCCATGCCCCATCATTGTTGACATTATATTTTGATAAGTAAGTTGTTTGCGAAAGCTTTTTCAAAGCAACCATCTTCCTTTGTGTTAGCATTTGCACTTCATGACTAATAACATGTTTTTTCAAAATCTTCAAATTGTTTCATTAAAAAGTGAAAGAGCAAAAGTAAAAGTTATTAGTTGTCCTTTGACCAAGGATATCTTTGCCATAATTTGATGAGTTTTCTCAGCCCTACTTTTGATTATAATTGTTATTACTTTCTCATAAGGACCTTATGAGTTGAGGTTGCTACTGAGGATGCTTGAGTTCGATGAAGAAACCTTGATGCTTCTTGTCCGTATTCTATTTATCGACACTTCACTCTCTAATTGTGGACAGGTTTACCGAGCTCAGTAATCGCTTGGGGGAGTTGATACGTCCAAAATGCATCACTATGTTATATATAATTCTTTCTTATTCATTGATATATTTCATGATATGATGCTATTATTATGTTGTTTTTGCTTAATTTACACAGTTTGCAACTTTCCGATGCCGAAGCAGCAGACGCATGATTCAACGATAAAAAGTGGACACTGAGTTGCTAAAGGAGAAGACCTCCAAATTACCTAAAAATCGACGGAGAGTATTTTCCAGAAGAATGACGGGGACAAGCAAAACGGAGACCAGAGGGGAGCCACCAGGAGCCAAGCGCCCCCCTGGCGCGGCCCCACCCCTGGCCGCGTCGGGTGGCCAGCTGGACCCCTAGGGCCACCCCAGGCTCCCCCCTCTGGCCTATTTATCCTTCGTCGTCTAAAAACACTAAAAGGAGAGGAGTTTCACGAGTTCCGCCGCCGCTCCGTGGCGGAAACCTACAGAGGAGAAGATACATCTCCGGCGGGCAGATTCCGCTTGGGAGAACACCTCCTGGAAGGGGAGATCATCGTCATCGTCATCACCATTGTCACGGGCATCATCGAGATCATCATCAACATCACCCCCCGCATCAGCACCATCTCCACCACCATCCAATCTTACCTCACAAGTTCAACTTGTGTTGTAATCCGTACTATCTATCCTCTCTACTCTACCGGTGTTGATTACTACCGTGTGATGAATACTATTGAGTTTTGTTGGAGAAATATCATTGTGTCCAAATTGTTTATCATCTATTTATCCCCACTGATCATGATCTCTAATATGTCTTGTGAGTAGTTACTTTAGTTCTTGAGGACATGGGAGAAGTCTAGTTGTTAGTAGTCATATGATGTTGAAGTAATATGTGTTGTTTGATATTTAAGTTGTGGTTATTTTCCTAGTGGTATTGTGTGGGTCGAACACTCAACACTTCGCCTTTTTAAGGACCTAGGGGAATGCATTGTGTATAAAGAATGCTTACGGGAAGTTGCGGAGTGACAGAAAACTGAACCCTAGTTCGCACGCTTTTTCACAAGGGAACAATGGTTCAACGATCGTATTGCTAAGGTCAGGCTTTTGCCTTAATTACTATCCTGTATTTGCGGATGCTTGCAAGATGTTTAATCATAAGAGTGCACTTATCTTAGTCTAGAGGGTGTACTAGCATGGATCCACCCACTCAACACTTATCAACACGGCACATAGTACCGATACGGAATATGGTGAAAGCACGTGACTATTTCTCCCGTGTGTCCTCAAGAACGCTTTTAGCCTTTATAAGTTCAGTTGCTAGGCCTCTCCTTCGTTTGAAAGGATTGGGCCACTTGTTACTCCTCAGTGCTTTTTTACTTTGCTCGGTTTTACCTTTTTGTTTCTTATATCGAAAACCCCTAAAAAGTCATCTGTCAGTTCCTGCGGCTATTTCTTTACCAAAGTCACTTACCAATACCTTCTGTTCCTCGTTGGGATGGACACACTTATTTATCGAAAACGCTACAAATGATCCCCTACAGTTGAGGGTCATCAGCAAGTGGGGCCGCGTCCCTTGGCCGCCTAGGCACTAGGTGGGTCCCCCCAGCCCACCTTCGGGCATCTGGAAGCTTCTGTGACGCTGATTTTTTATATATTTTTCACGGAATTTTTCTGGCACTTTAAGAAATGGGAAAACCTGAAATAAAAAGACAACAGAAAACATGAACTGGCACTGGGGTGCACTGAGTTAATAGGTTAGTCCAAATATGATCAAAAGTGTATGAAAGTGTATCAAAATCATAGCAATATCACCCAAAACATGCATGGAGCAAGCAGAAATTATAGATACGTTTGGGACGTATCGACATCCCCAAGCTTAATTCCTGCTCGTCCTCGAGTAGGTAAATGATAACAAGCATAATTTCTGTGGTGACATGCTACCAACCATAAAAGAACTTTTAAGTAAAGCAATCAAGGCATGTAATTCAATTCAAGTCATACAAGCAAGAGTCTATATTAGCATTGAAACAAGCAACATAAGAACAAAAAGGTGCAAGAGCTCTCGCTGTCCGTGACTCGAATGTCTCCAAATGGTGTTTGCGTGCAAGAAGTGGGAGATAGGATTACAAGAGAGAAAAAGCATACTATTTATTTGGTTGAGAACTCAATCTACTAAAGTTTCACACTTATTCTTCTTTGGAATCTTATCTTGACTCGTCCCCAGACCACTAGCCAGGTACAAATCAAGCTGATCCACCCCCTTTCGACTTTTTGAGCACTCATGCAACGGATGAGCGTAAGCAAGAAAGTTGAAACTTACGATGGCAAAGAGAGTAATGATGGGGAAGGAAGACAAAAAGGTGTGAAAGGCTCACATCAATAAGGACAATCATAGGCGAGAGAAAGCCAAATGATAGATATGATGTGAGGAGTAGGTATTGCCATGCAAAGGATGCACATATGAGCTATGGAAAGCTCTCCAAAGGAACTAGTGGGGGTGCATCCAACTTGCTTGCTCAAGAAGACCTAGAGCTCATTTGAGGAGGCTCATCATTTGAATATACAAGCCAAGTTCAATAGTGTAAAGGTCCCCACATAGCTATATGCATGTATGATAATCTCTATGGAGTACAAGATATAAGAGGGATTAAGAGTGTGGATCTCTCAAAAGGAATAGTAGTGTGCCCCCTTCTCTCTCTTTTTTTCTCTTTTTTCTATTTTTTTGTGGCCTCAATGGCTCTTTCTATTTAACTCTCATTTGTCCTCTTTGGGACCTTTTATTTTTTTGCTCTTTGGGATCTTTTCCTCACTTTAGGGGCAACACTCTATATATTACAAGAAGTATAGAAGATCTTTCACACTTTACAAAAGTACTCAGCATAAAGAAGATGAAGCTATCATGATGTATGCAAATGTATGCCTCTTCCAGTGTAGCAGGATATGCAATGATACTAGCGCGTCATGTAGCAATAATTAGGGCAAGGCCCAACTAGCATGTGGCTCATCGATCAAGCAAAAGCATGTATCACATGAAGATCAAGTCATGAGAAGGTGGATGTTGCATGGCAATGTATCTCGGAAAGGCTATGGAAATGCCTTGATAGGTAGGTATGGTGGCTGTTTTGAGGAAGGATATAAGGAGGTTTATGATGATAGAGCATATCATGCCAAGGGTTTGGATGCACTGACGAAGTATGCGCAAACTCTCGAGATGAGAAAAGGGCAATGCACGGTACCGAAGAGGCTAGAAAATATGGGTGGTGGAAGTGTCAACTTTCGAATACTTACATTAGTCCGAAGAACTCATGCACTTATTATCGGTAACTCTCAATCTAATCAGGAGGTTCACAAAGATACAAGTACCCCGAGGAGGAGTGTATGGGGGTTTGGTTATCCTTGCGCGTCCTTGACTCATGGTACATGAGTGTACTCTAATATCTGATCTCTCCAAAGATTAGTGATCCATCTAGTAGCTAGAGTTCTCAACTAGTTTTTTGTAGTTTTTCGAAAATAAACACGGTTTGCCCAAAATACGACATCTATCACTAATAGGCTAAAGCTCTTGACACCAAAAGTTCAAACATTACTCAAAACAGTACCTCAAAACTATTGCAAGTTACTACTACAATTGAATAGCAACCTCAATTACCTACTTCAAGTCAAGATACACAACTAAGTGCAACAGGTCAACTCTATAAACAAGATAAACATGAAGATTCATGATAGTCCGAGCAACAAACTAAACAAAAGCTCTTAAAAAGATAAGCATGAAAACTAAGAGCTAAGCATGACAGTAGCTACGAAAAAAATAGAGAACACATATAACAAAGATAAGCAGGAAAATCCTATGATGTGTTCTAGGTTAAAGTGGAGCGTGTTTCTCTCCCACACAAAGGAAGTTGGGTTCTAACTTGTTATGAATAGCAACAAAGCTAAAGAAAACTAAAAAGTAAAGAGCAAGACGCTCCAAGCATAGCACATAACGCATGAAGTGATAAAAATATAGTGGAACGAAGGACGAACTGATAATTGCTGATGGAGAAGGGGATGCACGGGGGCATCCCCAAGCTTAGAGGCTTGAGTCTCCTTTGGATATTTCTTGGGGGTGCATGGGGGCATCCCCAAGCTTGAGCGTTTGACACTCCCAGATCTTCTTTCATCATCTTCCTTCACACACTTGAAAACTCCCTTAATACATAACTCATCATAAGCTGATTAGAGTGGTTAGTACCCATATTAAAATAATTTTCTCTACTGGAAATAAAGATATCTTTGAATAGCTACTGTTTCTCAAGATTGCCAAAAAGTTTTTGCAAACAAAAAGCAAGCTAAAGGTTTGCAAAACGAAGAAAAGGCAAAACGTGGCAGAATCTGTGAAAAACATACCAAAAGGTAGTAAATAATTTTTTGGGGGTACTTCTGCAACTCAAATAAAAAACTCAGAACAGACGCACGAAAGCTAATTGTATAGAGCATGCTGTAAAAAAAATCAGATAAAAATATGATCTGGTGATTTTAGCCAAATTTTTCCATCAAGGGGACATAATCTGTTTTGGACAGCACGTCACAACTTTTGAACTTTCTTGCATCAGAGGATAAACTTGGCACAAAGCTTGAAAATAAAGATACAATGATGTTGCTAGAGTAGTAACAATCATCAAGAACACTAAAAACAGAAGGAAAAACATCTTGGGTTGCCTCCCAACAAGCTCTTTCTTTTACGCCTTTGAGCTAGGCACGAAGCAAAAAGATCAAGTTTTATCAAGTGTAAGAGAATAGCTAGCCCATGTAACGGACTCAAAAGGTAACTTAATCTTCTTTCTGGGGAAGTGTTTCATGCCCTTCTTGAGAGGGAATTGGAATTTTATATTCCCCTCTTTCATATCAATGACAACACCAATGGTGCGAAGAAAAGGACGTCCCAAAATAATTGGACATGAGGGTTCACACTCAATGTCCATAATAGTAAAATCAATGGGAACATAATTATCATTGACAATAGTAAGAACATCGTCAATCTTCCCCAAAGGTTTAGTTGCGGAAGAATCAACAAGACGGACACCAAAAGAACAAGGATCAAAAGGTTTCAATTTAAACATATCATACATTCTTTTGGGCATAACGGAGGTACTAGCTCCAACATCACATAAAGCATAGCAAGAGAAGTTATTCAATTTAATTTTGATCAGAGGATCCCAACCATCTTCTATCTTTCTAGGTATGGAGGCTTCTAATATAAGCTTCCCCTCGCTAGCTTTAATGAGAGCATTGGTGATATACTCTGTGAAGGCAAGATTTAGTGTGCTAGTGTGGGGGCCTCTAGACATTTTGTGTAGTAAACTAATAACTTCAGAAAGGGTACATCTATCAAAATCAAGGTCACTACTATCAAGTAAGGTGGTAGTGATGTCATTTAGGCTTACTTGTTTGAAAGCCTCTATGTTCATAGGAGTTTCTTCTTCTACGGTTGAGGTAATAGCATCACCATTAATAGGTCCAATGGGACTAGGGGTGTGTTGGGTGCTAAGAGTTTGGATATCCTCACCAACTTGGATAGTAGCAATGGCGTGGTGTCTAGGAAGGCTCTTAATTCTATCTTCTTCCATGGGGATAACTTCAGGTTTGTCTGCCATCTGGTTTATCAAAGTAGCTTGGGTGTGAGACATGTTTGAAACATAAGTCTCAGTGGAGGTGAGTCTAGTTTGGAGATTAGAGATCTCACTGTTCAGGATCTCAAGTTGCTTGCTAATGTTTTGAAAAATAGAGGAATGTTCACCTAATTGTTTGGAGAAGACTTTGTTTTGTTCAAACTGTGTGTGCATAAAATTCTTAGTGGCATTCTCTATCTCTGCCAGTTTCTCATAGCTGGGTAAATCTCTTTCCCTAAAGGTTTGACCATAGTAGTTGTTATTGTTGTTCCCATAGTTGTTGGATGGGAATGGTCTAGATTGCTACCAAAGTTACTCCTATAGGCATTGTTGTTGAAGTTGTTTCTAGAGATAAAGTTCACCTATACTTGTTCTTGAGCAACCAAGGAATTTAAAGGGACATCATGAGGATCAATAGGAGCTTTCTTGGTAAGTAAAGACATGATCAAGTCAACCTTTTCATTTATGCAGGATATCTACTCGACAGAGTTTACCTTCCTACCTGTTGGAGCTCTTTTGGTGTGCCATTAGGAATAGTTGGTCATCATATAATCTAGTAGTTTTGTGGCACCACCAAGTGTTGTTGACATAAAGGTTCCTCCCGCGACCGAATCTAACAGGTTCCGCGAGGTAAAGTTCAAGCCTGCATAAAAAGTCTGGATAACCATCCAAGTAGTCAAACCATGCATAAGGCAATTCTTAACAAGAGATTTCATACGTTCCCAAGCTTGGGGAACATGCTCATTATCCAATTGCTTAAAATTCATAATATTACTCCTCAATTGGATTATCTTAGTAGGTGGGTAGTACTTCCCAATAAAATCATCCTTGCACTTATCCCAAGAATCTATGCTATTCCTAGGCAAGGATTGGAACCAAATTTTAGCTCCTCCTCTCAAGGTGAAAGGAAAAAGCTTAAGCTTAATAATATCACCTTCTACTTCTTTATACTTTTGCATATCACAAAGCTCAACAAAATTATTCAAGTGTAAAGCAGCAGCATCTCCAACACCGGAGAATTGTTCTTTCATAACAAGAGTAAGCAAAGAAGGTTTAATTTCATAATAAGATGATGAAGCAACAGGTGTAGCAATAGGAGTGCAGATAAAGTCATTGTTTTTGTGACTAGTGAAGTCACACAACTTGGTGTTTTCAGTGGTACCCATAATAACAGTAACAAGCAAGACAAACAATTTTTTTGTGATTTTGATAAAGGACACAAAGGTAAAAACTGAAAGGTAAACTAACAAGACTAAAAAGCAAAGATAAAAGATAGTGTGAAGCTCCCCTATCTTGAAGAGTGGAGTCCCCGGCAATGGCACCAGAAATTAGCTTGATGGCATCGAAGTAGTGCTCCTCGTTGGTTACCCCAAGTGGAAGGTAGAGATGTACATAGCGGCTAATTTCCCTTACACGAGGACAGTAAGGTTTATCGAACCAGGAGGACTCCAAGGATTGACAAGTAGGGGGTTCGGCAAGTGATGCGCCGTTTACGATAATCACTTGCTTTGCCTGGAGCTGCAGACAGAAACAAATAACTTTGCTCCCAATGAGTACAGAGGGGTTGTCAATCCCTCCGGCCTTGTCGTTTACAAAGGATCAAACGCGAGAGATAATGGTAGTGATAATTGCAACTACAAACTATAACAATAAGTAAATTGAGGGTATAAATAGTAATGGAAATATGTACCGGGGTCCCATGAAGTTCACTAGTGATGTCTCTCTCCCAAAAGACGATAAACAGCTATGCGAGGTGAACAAATTACAGCTGGGAAATTGACAAGATTAAAAACGCACCGCAATGCTAACTATGCTACAAAATAAAGGAAGAGGCTCAAAAGCATGGGCAGAACGCCAAGACAAGTAGACTGAAATCCAACTACATCTACTCCCTAATCATCCAACTTGAGATATCTATCTAGAATATCTCGCTGGTATTAAGTTGCTGTAACAGCCCAGATTTCATAAAAAATTTAAAAAATTGTTTTCGGTGTGAAATGTTTGATTGTCTGATTTGTTTGCGGTGTTTGCATCCCCGATTTATCGATCGGTGATTATTTTCCCCCTCTTATCTCGTACCGGACGGAGACCGACCCTTGCCACCCTGACACTCGACCTTTGCGACACCGGGTTTCGCCCGATCACCGTCGCGAAAACCACACGAGACCAGCCGCACCCAACGGAACGAAAAAACCCGTTTAATAATTAAATGAGATATTTTTATAGCGCGCCGGAAAGTGTTATCGGAACGGTTCCAGCGCGAGGTAAACGCCGCCGGCTCGACGCGCTGATCGTGCAGTTCGAAGTTTTACCCGAATCGGAGGTACTGCGGACCCCCGGCGGTCAGAAACGTAAGCACCGCACGCGCGAGAGAAAAACCGAGTATGTTTTTGAAAAATACCAGCCACCTGGGCTATAAATAGATTACCCCACCACTTAGGGTTTGCCCTAAGCCCCTAGGCAGCCCCCAGATCTGATTTAACACCATTTTCCCCCAATTTTCGCAGCTATTCCCCCCTCAAATTAGCAAACCCTAGCCCTCTCAGATCTGGACCGTCAGATCTCGCGATCCGACGGCCCAGATCGAGCTAGTCCCTCCACCTTCTCTCTCCCTCACTTTCTCTCTCCTCTGAGCCGCCCGCGGACCAGAGGCCTCCGCCGCCTCACTCTGGCTCGACGCCGGCAGCCAGCCGAGCCGCCGACCACTTCCCTTCCCCCCTCCTATTTCCCTCTCTTCTCCCCGCGCTCTCATCTCACCCCTCCTCTCCTCTGTCTTCACAGGACCAGGCCGCCATGGGAAGCCCGAGCCTCATCTCGCCGCCGCCTTGGGCGCCCTCGACGGCGGCCGCCGCCTGTTCCTCCCACCGCCCAGGAGCGCCTCCACCCGAGCTCCTCCTCGCCCCAGCGCCTCCACCGCGCCCCCCTCCTCACGCCGGTGGCCGGCGTGCCACCGGGCTACCGCCGCCGCCTACAGCCGCTCGGGTGGGAGCCGGCCACCTCCAGCCGGGCAGGCCGGTCCGGTCCAGCACCACCAACAGCCCAAGGCGCTCCAGGCCAAATCTGGCCCAGATCCGAGCCCAGGACAGATCCAGCCGCTAGTGGGCCCAACCCAGTGAGGTCCAGCCCGAGAAACTCTGCGCCTGCCTTTTTTTTCTTCACTAAGTCTTTTTGTATATTGCTGCTGATGCTGTTTTGCAACGTTAATAACGATCAAGCCGTAGCTCGGATCATGTTGCGCCCAAAAGGAAATTTTCTTAGAATTGTGTGTACTTCAGTCCATCTTTTGTGAGCATTTTGATTTGAGGTCATATTGATGGTGCAAATCTGTGTTGAAGTGGCATCAGGCCGTTAATTGCTATTATTTCCTGTTAGTGTGCTGCTGATTTTATTTTATTGCAAGTTTGCATGATGATTGTGACACATCCATGAGGCCTATTGCATTGATTCTTTTTGCATACCGTTAAGGATCATGTCTACTTCCATTACATGTATTGCATTGTCATAATATGCTTGCTGATCATCTAGTTGTGGAGCTCCAAAGTTGCTATGCCACTGTTTTTGACAACCACCTCTGTTTTTCTCTAAGTCTGTAACGTTCCGATGCCATGTTGTTTGCTTAATATCTTTTGATCTATGATGCCTATGACCTTGATTCTTCTTTGTACCTGATCATAATCATGTCTACTTCATGCCCATGTATTGATATGTCATGTTGCTGCACTTTTGCATATAGTTTTGCTCCTGTTTATACAACATAAAAATAACAGTTTCTGCCATGTTTTCGTGATTTTCACCAAGTCCTAGACCAGTAATGTTTTATTGCATTTTGCATGGGCTATAACTAGTTGTTCATGGTGCCTTTTTGCATGATTCTTGTTGCCATGCCTTCCTTGTAATGTCTACTTTAGTTGCATATCATTTGTGAGCATGTTTGCATTCATTTTCCTGTTTATGAAATGCTCTAAAGTGTGCTTCGTGATGTTGGCAGATTGTACCCGTAACTTGTTTTGCTTGTATCTTTTTAACTGTAACTCCGTTTGGAATGTTCTTTATATGTAACTTGATTAGTTTTTCGTGTACTTTGTGTTTATGCTATTGTTTGCTTCTGTTAACCAACCTAAAATATGGTTTAAGGCAGAACAGTACCAAATGTTTTAATTGTCGTGCGGCACTTAGTGTATGCCATGTTTAGGTTGTGCCTCACTTAAATTGACTAGCATAGATAGTTTCCTTTATGCTTCACCTCTTGTCATGTTTGTGTGCTATGCCATGCTTGCTTGAGTTGCCATGTTAACAACCTTTGTTGATCACCTATAGCTAAACAACTTGAACCACCGTAAATGTGCGGTATCGTCGCGTGTGACGAGTACTCCACTTAACCTGTTAGTAACCGCTCTCGACGGTAGGTGCGATGTCTCGTGTTGCCTTCTTGTTAATGCTTGCTCGTGTTTGCTTCGTAGTAATAGATGCTTAATCGTTGATTGCTTTCCAGTGTTTACCGTCTTGTGTGCTTCCGCGGGTACCTCTCGGAGACGATGCGAGCTTGCGATCAACTACACCTTCGGAACCCGACTTATCGACAGGCAAGGACTATACATTACTTATGATCCATTCTATTTCAACCAGCGGTTTGCATGGTAGTCTAGGATAGGTTCGATGTTTGATCCTACCAAATGTTTACAGCCTCTTTCAAACCGATACAGCCATGTCCCCTCCCAGCAAACCATGTACTGCTATGTTACTATTGCTCGTTGCTTAGCCCCTGCTTAGTATGCATGCTTAGGATGCTACGATGTTACCCTGTTACTCCTTGGTTTGGGATATCACATTATTATACTGTTGTTGATGATATGATTATTATAATGTTGACTATATTCGACGAAGGATGGAAGGTCTAGGCTATCCCGCCCTGACGCTTTGCTCCATTCGAGTCACCTAGGACCCGAGTTCCGGGTATTGGTTTTAAGACTGAGCGTGCCTAACCGCGTGTGGGATTTTATGGGTCCCCTTTTCCTACCTACCTAGCTTCAAACATTTCTAGTGGTGGCCCAAGCTGATTTACCATTTGAAACCGTGTGTGTGCTGGTCGGCCGCCAGTAGTTTTCAAACCACCCTGGACCAGTGAGGACATAGTTCCCTTGCTGGCCAACTTTGTCCGGCTGAGGACCCGGTTTCCCATGTGTGATTAACCGGCTATCCAAACCTGCGACGGACAATAGAGACCGATTCGAGAGCGCGGCCGACTTTTGAGTTGGGTGTCGACTCACCGGGGGCCACCCGGATTTGTTCGTTGTTAGTTAGAGGGACCTGTCGTTCCGGATCTCTCTGAACTAAATCATAAAATGGTGGCCTATAATGGGTAGCAATAGAGAGAGATGGGCATGCGTGCGGAGCCTTGTAATGGGAAGTTGGTACACCCCTGCAGGGTTAAATATTTTCGAGAAGCCGTGTCCACGGTTATGGACGACTTGAGACCTACGTCCTGTTCATAGACAACAACAACCGATATAATCTTAATATAACTTGATCAATGTGTGTGTGTCTTGACTGCTTCTTCTTCGTCGGGATGCGAAGAGGAGGACAAGGATAGGATAGGTGTTATGATTGCGTAAGTCGTTGATAGCAAGACTTGTTGGAGGCGATTCCTCATCCAATGTTTGGCTTCTTACCTTACTCTCTAGATCGTTAGCCACTTCATAAATGCTAGTGTGGCAGCAACCTCACCACTTACCCCATCCTTACCGTAAACTACTAGTTGTCCTAGAATGACGAGTGATGAAGTCCTTGCTGGGTCAGATGACCACTACAGTTGGATGCTGAGTACTTCTGTACTCATGATACTACCCCCCAAACTCTTTTCAGGGTTCTTGATCAACAACTGGTATGGTGATCGATGTTTCACGTGGAGACTCGACGACGACTAGTTATGCGGATTCCGGAGAGCCTGGACCCGTGTGGTTACGGGAATGGTGTGTTTTACCTTTGCCACTAGGCTTTTGATTGTAGTCTGTACTCATACATGTATCTTCCGTTGTTGTATTGTATTAAGGAAGTTGTATGCCAATTGTATGAGATGTTGTATCCTTGTATCTGTAATGTTGTGATATCATGTTGGAAATCCGGACCATATGGCTATGTCATATGTCGCGGTGGGATCGATATGTGCTTCGTCCCCGGATCTGGATGGAAACATCTAGATCTGGAACAGTACCTCATATTGGGCCTTACAGTTGCGAGTCCCACCCAAAGTGTAAACCCAAAGAAACAGACAACTGCATTAAAAGAACTTTGCGTAAAGTAAACAATCCTTGCACCCGACACTACAAGCACCGTTGTTTTCCCCCTTGTGGAAACAACACATCCCCTAGACTCATGTTTCAGTCACTCAAGCTAGTCCTTGGGGGGCATGAACCCACAATCATGCATAACGCTCCCTCTTGGAGTCACTACTTACTACTTGGCCAAAGCAATAAACAGCAACGGAGAACATGCAAGAATTACTCAAGAACATAAATATAAAAGGAGAAGAACCAAATATATTACCCATCACAATCTGAACATAATCTCATAATCCATCAAATCCCAGCAAACACAGCATAGCAACAACAGGAAAATTACATAGATGCCTTGATCATGTAGAGCAGCTCACAAGGGCTCAAAATTGAAGCACAAGATTGGAGAGAAGACATCACATAACTATTGATCATGGACCCATGGTCCAAGGGGGACTACTCACGTCACATCCGGGAAGCGCTCATGGTGGTGGAGAAGCTCCCGGAGGTCAATCCTCCCTCCGACAGGGTGCCTAGAAGAGGTCTTCTGGTGCTCCTGATCTTGGAAGCGAGGCAGCGACGGGACAGAGGGGAGATCGCAAAAAAGAGTTCTGTCCTCTGGGGTTTTGGGACGAGAGGTAAATATAGGCGAAGGGGGCAGCCAGGGGTGGACCAGGGGATCCAGGCGGCACCCTGGCGCGAACTAGGGTAGGGTCGCGCCCCCTGGCCGCCTAGGCACCAGGTGGGTCCCCCCCAGCCCCCCTTCGGGCATCTGGAAGCTTCCGTGAGACTGATTTTTTATATATTTTTCGCGGAATTTTTCTGGCACTTTAAGAAATGGTAAAACCTGAAATAAAAAGACAGCAAAAAATAGGAACTGGCGCTGGGGCTCACTGAGTTAATAGGTTAGTCCAAATATGATTAAAAGTGTATGAAAGTGTAGCAAAAGCATAGCAATATCACCCAAAACATGCATGGAGAAAACAGAAATTATAGATACGTTTGGGGCGTATCACTATGTCATCCACATAAGCATGTACATTGCGCCCAATTTGCTCCTTGAGGCAGTTCTGCACTGCCCGTCGATAGGTGGCTCGTTCATTCCTCAAACCAAAAGGCATATAAATACAGCAGAAAGCTCCAAAGGGGGTGATGAAGGATGTCTTCTACTGGTCCTCAATGGCCATCTTAATCTGATGGTACCCTAGTAGGCATCGAGAAAATATAGGAGCTCACATCCTGCAGTTGAATCTATAACTTGAACAATGTGAGGTAGAGAAAAAGGATCCTTCGGGCATGCTTTTTTCAGGTCTGTGTAGTTAATGCACATACGCCAAGTCCCGCTCTTTTTCAAAACGAGGACTGGGTTTTCCAACAACTCAGGAGGAAAACTTCCATGCTGAACCCGGCAGCTAGGAGCCGGACTATCTCTTCTCCAATAGCATCTCTTCTGTCATCATTAAAACGATGCAGGAATTGTTTCACCGGCTTCAGGTTTGGATCTATTTTAAGATGGTGCTCAGCGAGTTCCCTCGGGACGCCTGGCATGTCAGAAGGTTTCCATGCAAAGATGTCCCGATTCTCACGGAGGAACTCGATGAGCGCGCTTTCCTATTTATCGGAGAGCCCCGTCCCAATGATGAATTGTTGTGAAGGATCACCAGGGAGAAAGTCGACTTTCTTGGTATCTTGAGCCGGTTAAAACTTCGGATTGGTATCAAGGGTCGGTGTAACACCCTCAGGTCTTGTAACAGTAATCACTGTTGATGGAACAGTAATCACCTTGCTACAATTAAATCACTCTGCTTGATCATTGCCTTGATAATCTTTGAATTCAGAGATGAAACAAATAAAAAATGCTTTTTTCTGATAATTAAAAAACAATATGGCAAATAAAACATTGTCCAAAAATTGTGAGATCACTTTTGTAAAATCCCTAAAAACCAGTGGACCATGATAAACCTGCAATGAGCATTTATTGCAATATCTAAATATTGCAAACAATTAATACCAGTAGCAAAACAGCACAAAAAGCCCTTTTAAAATAAACAACAATAATCCAATGAATTTGTTTAATCACCAAACTTTTGGTAGCATTTCTACATAGGGCAATACAAAAAATGGAGCAAGTCTCATGTCTAATAAAAATCATTTGATGGACCAAAAAAATATATATAATATAAACAGAAAATAAGTGTAGGAAATAAAAAGGGCGCTATCCCTCGCCATGGGCGAGGCCCACCCCGGCCCACCACGACCCCCTCCCCATCTTCTTCCCATGTTCACAGGGGGTATCGTGGAGGGCATCCACGGCAAGCTCGCAGCGGTCGTTGCCGTGTCGCACATCCCCTGACTTCCCTGGCGGATAAGAACCCCCCTCCCCCGTGCCCCTCGCCTTGGAAACCCTAGCCGCCCGCCCAGTTCCCCCTCGCGTCGCCGTTTTCCCCCTCCCTTGCGCCATTTTCCCCTGGCCCGAGCTCCGCCGTGGGCGCCGCCGCGCACCACCGTGGCCAGCGGCCACCCCGGACCTCACTGTCATGTACAGGAGCCCCGCAGGCGTGTTCCTCGTCTCCGTGCGCAAGGAGTCGTCCCCGGAGCCTCCACACGGCGCGAATCGAGCTCGCCTTCTTCCTCAAGCCGCCGACGAGCTTCTCCAATTCCGGCGGCCACAACTCACCATCACGCACGCTGCCTTCCCCTACCGACTCCTGGTGAGTGTGGTCGTTTTCCCCGTGCGCTCGAGCCCCTCCTCTCTCGCCGTAACGCCCGTCACCATGGGAGCAGTGCACCGCCACCACGCGGGTTGTCCATCTTTGTGCCCCAGTGCACCATTTTGGCCGTCGAGGACATGCGCGTGCCCCCGTTGGTCGTCTGCGTCGATTCTACTAGCTAAAGGCTAGGGTCCCGCGGTAATTTCACCGTGGTCGTCTCCGCCCTCCACTGTCCGCCGCCGTCGTCGTTGACACCGCTACAACGAGCCCCGGCCACCCCCGAGCCCACCAAACGATGCGGCTCGATCCCTCCATTCGAACTCCCCCTCCCCGCCTCAAGCCGTCGCCGGAGTCGGCCGGAACGGCGACCTCGCCGTGCTTCTGTGCTCGTCTCCGGCTTGCCCGTCGGGGTTAACCCCCTGAGCCACTAACCTCTGGGCCCCATCCAAAGGGTTTAAGCCCTAACCCTCCTGTTAGTCTAATCATTTGGTTAAAACTAAATATAAAAATTGTTAGTTAATAACCTGTTTGAATGAAGGGTGGGCCAGCCCCCCCCTTAACCCGTATTTGTTTATATCGAAAACTGTTAGATGTAATGTGCCTATGACTCGTAGGCCCTGGGCCTATTAAAATAATTAAACTGATAATTTATCAATGAAGTCAATGACACATGGGCCCCTCTGATTATTTGTTTAATAAAAAATTCAATTATAAATTGAGTGTATGAGATGTGGGCCATCGCACTATTTTAATTAATAAAAATGAATCAATAAAACCTTAGAGGCTGACATGTGGGACCCCCATGTCAGGTTTGACCAGTCAACCACTTGTGGATAAGGTGTAAGTGCATCTAGTGCCCCCTTTGAGGTTTTGGAGTATTTGATGACAAAATGGTTAAGGGACTAATGTGTTTGTGAGTATACACAGGAAAACAGTCCCTGAGGATGAGGTTAACCACCGTTGTCGACCCCCCAAAATGTTGAGGAACATGGGAGAAATCGGTGTGTTTCCTCAAGACTGAAGTTGTGCGAGATCCTGAGGAATCAGGATCCTGAAGCGTTCGGCTGAAGCTGAAGCTGTACCAGATCCTAAGGACGTTCGCGCTGAAGACGAAGTTGAAGCGTAGTCTTCTCTAAGACCTTTTATACTTCTTGAGTCGTAGGAAAACACTGCACTGTTGGAGGGGTTTAGGAAAATGAGTTATGTATTTCTGAGGAAGTGCTCAATTAGAAATCCTGAAGAAAGCCCAGAGAAATCTCCTGCAGTAGAAGTTCAATTCCTCGGGTGTTTGAGACGATGTTCTTCAGGACACTAAGGAGTTTGTCTTCGGTTGAGGAGTCAGGAAACTGTCAGTGCAGTTCGCCTGAAGAAAGAGAGAGAGATTCCGACCGTGCCACATGTCACATGGTGAGTGTTGGTACCGATCCAGCCAACGGTCCGAAGGGTGGGCATGGAAGTAAATTCATGCATGGGCATTTATGTCCTTTCACCTAGGGTTGCTCTGCGGCTATAAATATCAACCCCAGCCCCATTTGTGGGTTGGATGCTCTGAGAGAAAAACTAACACTTGTCATCTGAGAGCAACCCACCTCATTGAAGAAACTGAAGAACCTAAGTGAGGAAAACCACGAGCCTGAGTAGTTGAGCACTTCTCAGGAAATAGGTTCGAGTGATCCGAAGCTTTTTACTCTTGAAGACTGTGATCTTCCAGCGGGTGTAGAAGTCTTCAGTCTGAGGAAGTCAAGATGCAATTGTGACTTCCCTGAGTGACTGAGTCTGTGAAGGTTTCGGGAGTCTACCGTGAAGACTCCCCTGAGTTATTGGACGGAGTCTGAGGACTTTAGTTCAAGGAGAATAAGGTGAAGACTATGTCTTCTGAGTTCAATCTCAGCCTCTCCAACTAGACGTAGAGTTGTCACAGCAACTCGAACTGGTTCATCAAGTCTTCGTCTTTAGTGCCCTGGTGCTATTTCTTCAACCTCAGTTATTATGTTTATGCACTGATGAGTTATCCTGATACTTTACATTCTGAGTTCACTCTACACTGATTCCTCAGTTCGTGCTTCAATCTTACCTTAGCTATGAAATAGGTTGTTTTGAACTCACGCCTTTGCTGTTGTACTTCATTTGTTCTTCCTCGGGTTTCAACTTCCTCAATTTCGTATTGCCTCAGTCCTGAGGAAATAGAAATTCCTCGAGATATTTGAAAATCTCCCATTCACCCCCCCTCTGGTCGATGTATTGCACTTTCAATTGGTATCAGAGCAAGGTACTCCCTTGTTCTGTGTGATTCGGTTTAACCACCTGGAGTTTTAGTTATGTCGACCTCAGGTACAATGAGCATTGCCTCAAACTGCCCCATCTTCGACGGGACAGACTACCCGTACTGGAAGAACAAGATGAGGATGCATCTTGAAGCCATTGACAAGTATCTGTGGGATATTTTTCATCAAGGCATTCTTGAAGCTACCTTAATGACTGCTCCTCAAGTTGTCAAGAAGAACTGGCAGCTTGATGCAAAAGCTCGAAGCATTATTGGTGGTCACCTCAACAAGGCTCAGATCAACTGTATCAGTGGTCTGGATACTGCAAAGAAGATATGGACAAGACTGTCAAAAGTTAATGAAGGAGTCTCTGCTTAACGAGACTCTCGAGTTGACACCCTCCGCAGTCTCTTCAACAAGTTCAAGAGGCTGGACAACGAGCATGTGCAGCAAACCTTTGATAGACTCACTGACATATCCAATCAACTTCAAGCACTGGGTGCCGCTGATATCACAGATCATGAGGTGGTGAAGAAACTACTGAGGTCACTGGATGACTCGTTTGAGTTCCTATCGCTGATGATTCAAGAAAGACCTGACTTCAAGACTCTGGATCCTGCTGACATTCTCGAGTGCCTCAATGCTCATGAACTGAAGCTCTCTGAAAAACGAGACTTGTACAGCTCTACGCCTAAAGTCCGCGCGCTAAAAGCTAGAGCACGAAGAGTGTCCTCTGATGAAGAGTCTGAGGCTGATACTGATGATCCTGAAACCCTAAGCCGGGAACTTTCTCTCCTTACCAGAAAGTTCCAAATATTCACGAAGAAGAATCGCTTCGGAAATTCCTCAAGATCCTCCTCAAGAAAAAGAAAAGATGATGACTTTGTTGAAACAAGAAAGAGAGTCTGCCACAAATGCAAGAAACCTGGGCATTACATCGCTGAGTGTCCTCTTTGGGAAAAGGAAGCTAAACTGAAGAAGAAGAAGAAGAAGAAAGGGAAAGATGACAGTTCTGATGAAAATACAAAGAAGAAATTCTCAAGATCCTCAAAGCCTGTTGGATACAAGAATAGAAACTCCCGTAAGGCTCGCGCATATCTCGGCAAAGAATTGGACTCTGAAGAATCTGGTTCCAACCCTGATGCTGAGGAAGAAGAATCTGAGGGTGTGGCTGGTCTGGCTCTTGCCACGTCGCTTGTCTCCAAGTCAATCTTCAGCACTGAGGAATCTGATCCGTCGTATGTTGATGATGAAGTTGAGGACACAACTGATGTCTACGCACGCTTCTATTCTTGTAGACTATGTTGGGCCTCCAAGCGCAGTGGTTTGTAGGACAGCAACAATTTCCCTCAAGTGGATGACCTAAGGTTTATCGAACTCAGGGAAGTAGAGGTTGAGGATGGTCTCTCTCAAGCAACCCTGCAATTAAGATACAAGAAGTCTCTTGTGTCCCTAACACTCCTAATACAACTAGGAGTTGTATAGGTGCACTAGTTCGGCGAAGAGATGGTAAAATACGAGTGATAGGTGTGGCAAAGCAAGGTAATATAAATCTGTAATAAAAAAGTGCAGCAAGCAAACATGTGACAAAAGTGAGCACAAACGGTGTAACAATGATGGAAACAAGGCCTAGGTTTCATACTTTCACTTGTGGCAAATCTCAACAACATTAACATAGTCTAATCACATGATATTTCCCATAAAACATGCAATGAGGACGCACTCGGAGGTCATTCCTTTGTGGTCAAGAGAGGACGAGAATTATGTAGGGCTACAAAAGCACACCTCAAAGTTCGTAGTTCTCAATCTATGGATTTCCCAATGTCACTGCGGCCATCCAAAGAGAGTACCACAATCACCACAACATATCTCAAGGATAGTCAAAGACAAGCACCAAGAGACTCTCAATCTTCAATCAACACACAAAAGAGGAAATCACTCATGATAATATTCTTCTAACCTTGGTCTCGGGGATTATACTAGATAAGATCAATTGAGTACATCAATCCAATACATAGAGGAAGGGGAAATATCATGGGATCACCCTAGATTAACATAGCCTATGATCACAATGAAGATCACATCATGGGAGAGAGAGAGAAGAACACATAGCTACTGGTAGAAACCTCAGCCCCGAGGGAGAACTACTCCCGCTTCATGGAGGGAGGAAGCAACGTCGATGGAGATGAATCCGGGGGCACTTCCCCGTCCCGGCAGGGTTCCGACACAGGAATTATGTCCCCCGAAACATGATGGCGATGGCGGCGGAGATCGGAATTGCTTCTGGAGAAAAGGGGTCTGGAATCAGGGTTTCCTTCGCGGGGGTAAAAATAGGGCTAAAGGGAGGGTACCAGGGGGGCCACAGGGCAGCCAGGAGGGTGCCTGGCGCGACCTAGGGTGGGGCCGCGCCAGGGACCCTTCTGGAGTCCCTGTGGTGGCCCTCCCCTCCTTGGTGATTCCGGAAGCTACCGAGACGCTGATTTTTATATAATTTTTCCAGAATTTTTGGAGCACTTTTAATGGCCGGAAAACCTGAAATACAAAAACAGCAGAAAACAGGAACTGGCAACTGGGTGCACTGAGTTAATAGGTTAGTCCAAATATGCTCAAAAGTGTATGAAAGTTCAAGCAAAACATGGCAAAGTCACACAAAACATGCATGGAGCAAGTAGAAAATATAGATACGTTTGGGACGTATCAACAACCCCTGCCTTCTGCTTCATGGCCAAGTCCTCCAAGATATCTACTTACTCATCATCGGATGATCCCTCTGATGAAGAACCTGATGAAAACTATGCTAAACTTGCATCTAAGCAACAACGTGCACTTGAAAAGATTTAGACCTCACTAAACAAGAGTGATGATATGTTAGTTAAGGAAATGACGAAGACTCAAAAATTGACTGATGAATCAAAAATTCTTCAGTCAAAGTTTGAGGACTTGTTCAGTCGCCATGAGGCACTCCTCACCGATCATGAGAAGCTGGCTCATGAGTTCCTCATGAGGAAGCAAGAACTTGAATGCGCGAGGATGTCTCATGACGATCTGAGGAAAGAAAATGATTCACTCCTCTCCCAACAGATCATCATGCCACAAGAAGGATCTAATCCTCCCTGTTTGAAATGCATTGAACATGACCGTATTACTTCTGTGCCTAGTTCTTCAATGTCTTCAGACTCTGTTATTTCTATTGCTTCTGTGGTATCTAACCCCTCATCTGAGGATACCATAGACATTCTTGAAGAAAATGCTAGGTTGAAGAGTCTACTGGAAACTGACATGTTCAAGAGTCTGAAAGGACATCAGATTCTTTGTGACATCCTCAAGAAACAGATTCTCAACAGTAATCTGAGGAAAGAAGGTGTGGCATTCACTCGGAAACTCAACCCTGATGGATCTTACTGGAAACCTGAACAATACCCAAAGACTACTTGGGTTCGGGCAAAGATGCCTCCTTCTGATCCCTACACTTTATCTGGTTATGATACTGTTTCCTCAGATGTGGTGATTGAGACTTTTGACTCAAACTATAAACTGTTTAAGGATGTTCATGGTGAGGTATTCGCCAGATACATCGGAACTAACTGCAGGAACGGTCCTCCAGTCAAGCAGATCTGGGTTCAGAAGGACCTCATCACTAACCTTCCTGTGAATGCAGATGCAAATGAGATGAGGGTATCATCTGAGGACGATACCTCAAATGGAAATGATTATCATTATGTATCAGCTAACCATTTTGTTCACAGGGAAGCCCCTCATAAGAATTCTTATTCATTTGTTTATCCTGATACCACCATCTTACGTCCCATTAGGTCTCATCGCTCTCATCAGTCCTCATATACCTCAAAACCACCCATCAAGATGTGGGTGGTAAAGAAGAACTGATCATCTTTGCAGGGACATGTCCTGAGGCAATCATAAATTCTGCAGATCATATGCCCAGGACAATATCATTTGAGTTAGTTGAAGGATACTTATATTGTTTGGTTTCATAGAATCAATCCTGGGGAACGTCCTGAGGAATTAATTCTGAAGAACCATAAATTCTTCAAACTGAGACTGGCTCATAACTTGCTGTATGAGATACTAATTCCTTTGCAGGGAAAGACTGAATGGGTGATGGACAGTGGATGCACAAATCACATGACTGGTGACAGAAGCCTTCTTATGGAATCATCTCTGAGTCCTTCTTAAAAGAAAACCATCACCTTCGCCGATAAAGGTAAAAGTAAGGTATTGGGTCTCGGCAGAGTTGCTATCTCTCGAGACCAACACATTGACAAGGTCATGCTTGTTGAATCCCTCGGATACAACCTGATGTCCGTCTCTATGCTATGTGATCTTGATCCCGCTGTTCTCTTCGGATAATATGGTTGTGTAGTCTATATGGTTAGTGCTAACTCCATTGTCTTCAGTGGAGTTAGGAAAGGTGATCTGTATATTGTAGATTTTTCTGAAGGTCATCAGGTTGCTACATGCCTCATGGCACGAGCCTCAGAGTGCTGGCTATGGCATCGAAGACTCGGCCACGCCAGAATGAGGAATCTTCAGAAGCTAGTGCTGAAGAAACATGTCCTTGGCATTGAGGAAATCAGATTCTCAAAGGACCGGCTGTGTGGTGCTTGCGAAGCTGGAAAGATGACCAAGGCCAAGCATCCAGCGAAGACCATCATGACAACTACAAGACCTCTGTAACTGCTTCACATGGATCTATTCGGTCCTCCAAAGTATTCAAGCTTTGGAGGTAGTATGTATGGTCTTGTTATTGTTGATGACTTCTCACGATACACTTGGGTGCATTTTCTTCTCTATAAGTCAGAAACCCCAGCAATCTTCAAGCGCTTCGCCCAGCGAGTCATGAACAACTACAACCTGAAGATCAAGCACATTCGGAGCGACAACGGCACTGAGTTCAAGAACATCGGTGTGGAAGAATTCCTCGATGACTTGGGAATCACTCATGAATTCTCTGCGCCTTACACTCCTCAGCAAAATGGAGTTGTTGAGAGGAAGAACCGAACCCTCATCGAGATGGCTCGTACGATGCTGGCTGAGTACAACACACCACTCATGTGGTGGGCTGAAGAAATCAACACTGCATGCCACATCGTCAATCGAGTGTATCTTCACAAGTTCTTCAATAAAACTTCATATGAGCTAATGGTCGGTAAGAAACCCAATGTGAGTTACTTCAAAGTATTCGGTGCACCTTGCTAGATTCATGATCCTCATCACCAGTCCAAGTTTGCACCCAAAGCATGTGAGGGTTTCATGTTTGGTTATGATATCAACTCGCACACCTACAGAGTCTACAATATCAGTCATCATAAGATTGTTGAGACTGTAGATGTGCGATTTGATGAATCTGACGGCTCGCAAAGAGATCACCTTCCACCTGATCTAGATGAAGCCCCACCTGAAGAACAGATCAAGAACATGGGTGCTGGTGACATCATTCCTGTGGATCATCCTAAAGAAACGCACATACCTCCTGCTCCTGAAGAACATCCAAATCCTGATGCAAATAATCCTGATGATGATCCTGATCCCGAGGCTCCTGAGACCCCTGAAGCTCCCGAAGCACCTGAAGCAGATGTAAATGAATCTGATAACAGTGACGAAGATGCGCCTCAAGATCATCTTCCTCGTCTTCCTCGCGTGGCGAATGAAGTTCAAGTGGACAGAATCCTCGCCGACGTCAATCTACCAGGTCCTCTCACTCTTGCAAGAGCTAATCGTATAGCTAACTTTTGTGGGCATTTCTCGTTTGTATCAATTTCAGAGCCCACCAGAGTCACTGAGGCATTCCAAGAAGCGGAATGGATTTAGGCGATGCAAGATGAACTTCTTCAGTTCAAACTGAATGATGTTTGGGAATTGGTCAAACGACCTGATCCTCGAGTTCACAATGTCATCGACACGAAGTGGATCTACCGCAATAAACTCGATGAAGATGGACAAGTCATCAGAAACAAAGCTCGTCTCGTAGCACAAGGATACACACAAGTCGAGGGAATCGACTTCGGTGAAACCTTCGCTCATGTTGCTAGACTTGAGTCCATTCGTATTATGCTTGCATTCGCTAATCATCATAATATCAAGTTATATCAAATGGATGTGAAAAGTGCTTTCCTCAATGGTAATATCAAGGAAGAAGTATATGTTGCTCAACCCCCAGATTTTGAAGATGCGAAGAAACCTGATATGGTGTACAGATTGAAGAAGGCCCTATATGGACTGAAGCAAGCCCCTCGGGCTTGGTATGACACACTAAGGGATTTCCTCATCAGCAAGGGCTTCAAATCTGGTTCCCTCGATCCAAATCTTTTCACAAAACGATATGATGATGCATTATTCATATGTCAAATCTATGTTGATGAAATTATATTTTGATGCACTAACAAGAAATACAGTGAAGAATTTGCATTCTTGATGAGTGAACAGTATCAGATGTCCATGATGGGAGAACTGAAGTTCTTCTTAGGGCTTCAAATTCGTCAACAACGCAACGACATCTTCATCTCTCAGGAGAAGTACCTCAAGGAGTGCCTGAAGAAATTCGGGATGCAAGACTGCAAGGGTATCAAGACACCGATGCCTACAAATGGGCAACTAGGCCCTGATGAAAATGGCAAGGACTACGATCAAAAGGTATACCGTTCCATGATAGGTTCTCTGCTATATCTATGTGCATCTAGGCCTGATATAATGTTGAGCGTTTGCATGTGTGCCCGATTCCAAGCGGCACCTAAGGAATCGCATCACCAAGCGGTGAAACGAATTCTTCGATATTTGGCTCACACCCCGTCGCTAGGCTTATGGTATCCAAAGGGCACACAGCTGGATCTCATTGGGTACTCAGACTCAGATTATGCTGGAGATCGAGTGGATCGGAAGTCTACCTCAGGAACATGTCATTTCCTCGGACGCTCTTTGGTTTGCTGGTCATCGAAGAAGCAGAACTGCGTCTCCCTCTCCACTGCTGAAGCTGAATACATTGATGATGGTGCAAGCTGCTCACATCTTCTTTGGATGAAGCAAACTCTGAAGGACTACGACATCATCCTGAAGAAAGTACCACTACTATGTGACAATGAGAGCGCCATCAAGATCTCTCAGAATCCAGTACAACACTCGAGGACGAAGCACATTGAGATTCGGTATCACTTTCTTCGGGATCATGTATTGAAGGAAGACATCATCATCAACCACGTGAAGACTGAAGACCAACTTGCTGATATATTCACTAAGCCTTTGGATGAGAAGCGTTTTAGAACTCTGAGGTGTGAGCTAAATATCTTATATTCCTCAAACGTCCAGTGAATGGAACCACATCCTAACGCTTAAACAATATTGAAGAATTCTGATGTACAACACACGACGCGTCGTACTCCTCAAATCATGAGGAACTACCTTGCTAAGTGTGAAGAAATTAACGTGGAATTGACTCAAGATCCATACGACAATTGTATGGTATCAAGTGCCTCATTCCCTATAAGGTGGGTAGCGGCACCACCCAAATTCCTCAGGATCTGTTGTTCCTCAGTTTCCTCATTTGAAGTCTTCATCACTGCTGATTACCGTGTTTGTCCTCAACAGCGTTCACCTATAGTTATTGTTCCTCAGCATTTGCTTCTTCATCTAGGTGAATGTGGTCGGACCCGTCCCTCTGTGCTCACTTATCCATTCTGTCTATCTCATATGCGTTCGTATAGAAATCATGTATTCCTCAGCCTGAGACCATTTGTCTTCATCCTCAACTTTTGTCCTCAGGCTCCCAAAATTGAGGATTATCAGTTACGATTTTCTTTATTCTGTTGCGATTTTACCGCACGTCGTGCTTATCCACCATTATGATAACCACTGAGGATCCCAACCATCAGGGGCAATCTTGTCCACAAATATCGCAACCCCTCAGCTTTCACCCCTCTATAAATAGCCATCCACCCCACGGTCATTTTCCCCCACCTCTCCTCTCCCTCTCGCGCCGCCGCCCTTGAGCTCCTCAAGCTCTCGTGCTAACGTCGCCAGAGTTCGCCATAGCCGGGGAAGACTGGCTCGTGGTTCCTCAGCATTTGCCTCAGTCTGGTACGCTTATGCCTCAGTCGCTTATTCCTCGGTACTATTGTGTCTTCAAGAACCTTCCCGTTTCCTCATGCCACTCCATTCCTCAACAGTATTGCTAGCTTTCTCAGACCTAAACCTTTGCTTCATTATTTTGATTTCCTTAGCCTATTCCTCATGAACGTATATAACCGTACCCCACTTCCCTCGCAACTTAATTCTGTCACAGGTACATGTCTACTGAGGAATCGTATGGTTCTCATAGTCTCACTTCATTTGCAGCTCAGCTCGAACGTACCATTCCTCAGTCTCCACCACTGAAGAAAATGGTTCCTCGGCGTAAGCTCACTGATACTGCTAAAGACCTGCCTCCTGAGCTCTATGAGAAGCTGAAGACTCCCGGACGTGAAACCGCGGGTGAACGAAAGAAAAGAGTTCAGAAAATCACGCTGGAATGGGCTAAGCGATGGGTTGCCTATGAATGGATCAATCCTGAGCATGAGGAATCGTTCGCAGTCAATCCACCACTGAAGAACTTGAGCATCAAGGCTTGTCCTCCTCCTGCACCGGGTGTTATTCCTCATCCTTCAACCCTGAGGACCCGTGATGATTTCCCTGAGGCTTATCAGCATTATCTCAAGCGAACAACACATCTCGCTCGTGATCTGGCCCGTGATTTGGCTGCCTCAGTGCAGATACCACCTCAGGCACAGCCTCAACCTCGCCCACAACCACCGGCTCAGCATCGCAGAAAGGCTGCTAGCATCAAGCCCTCAAAGAAGTCCTCAACACACCCTCCTGCTCCGAGTTCTTCATGCCAACGCACGGACGGTGCTGCCCCTGCCTCAAGAATCCGTACTGATGAATCTGGCAGTGCTCCTGAGGCCTCAACCACAATGCCTCAGCCTCAGCTGAAGACCAAAACGGTTCTTTAACGCGGCCCACAACCCTCACCCAAGAAAATAGCTATACATGGCGCCATTCATCATGATACACAGAGTTATGATGATAAAGATGAATTTGAAGATTTGGCCGGATTCGTTGCCACTAAAGAAGACAAGATTGAGTATGTGTGTGCTACAGCCAGGCGCAAAGCTGAAGCAACTGGTTCTGAAATTCCACTTCTCCTTGATCCCAAGAAGATCTTGGAGTATATTGAAATTTGGTCTGTCAAGCCTGATACTCCTCTTGATGACTTCGACATACCTAAAGACATCAAGTTCTACATTCAACAGTTCCTCATCAATGAGATACATCAGCGTGATCTTCAGAAGCAACTGAAGGCTCAATTGAAGAAAGTCCTCAGTGACTTTATAAAGAAACCTGTCACTGATGTTACTCCTCAGGAGTTCATAGAGCATCAATGTGAAGTTCAACGCCTCAACACTGAGTATGCCACCAACCATGGCTATATCGGAAAATCTAAGGAACGGATGTCTCAACAGATGGACAAATTTATGAAGCTTCGACAGCCCGCTGCCTCAGCACCCTTTGCTGCCTCAGCCCCTACTGACGATGTACATGCGGATCCCACCAAAGGCCTCAAGCGCCTGCCCGAGGCCCAACCCTCAACTCCACCTGCTGCGAAGAAGCCCACACTGGAGCCCACAGTTGAGGAACCAATTGATGCTACACCACTCTCCTCAGCTCCTCCGGCATCTAGGGCTGCTGATACCACAACTCACTCCATTTCTCCTTCCCCTCCTCCCACAAATACTCAGCGCAGCATTATCGTCTTCACCCCACCACCTGCGGCTACACCCATTGTTCCAACACCTCAGTGTCCACTTCCACCGATCATCACTGAGATTGAAGACATGGACGTTGATATTATGGATCATGGTACTCCTCGTGTCCATGATGAGGAATTTAAGCTGGCAAACTCCCCCACTCATTCAATCTTTTCCCCAGAGCCTCACTCCCCCACTGTGACCGAGGTGCTTCCTGATACCTCTCAGCAGTCTGAAGAATCTGTTGGTGCATCCTCTTCAGCTTATGATGCTGATGAACCTGAAGCCACAAGTGCACCCCCCAATTCTGCTGCTGATACTGATGCTGCGGCGACAACAACTGCTGAACATAAGACTGATCTCCCCACAGCTGAAGCTGAAGCTGAGCACAACACCAATGCTGACACTGAGGCTGCACCTGATTGCACTGAGGATCGATAAGTTACATCTCCCTCAGCACCTGCAACTTCGCCACGAACTGTGCCTGCGTCGCATGCTGAAGACCATGCTTCTCCACAGCCGCCACCCTCTGCTTCAGCCTCACCAGCTCATCAGGGGACTGCCTCAGCCATTTCTCTGTGCCCGAAGCAGAAGAAGCCGTTCTATCGCAATCTTGAAGCTGATGCATGTCCCAACTTCAACACTGATGCATTCTTCAACGCCATGAGCTTCTTTCAGGCTGCGGTCCAAAATCCATATCATTCCCCTCTGCCCAGCAAGCTCCTGAGGTTCTGGACGGCTACTCAGAAGAACTATTATGCCTCAGTCCTCTACATGGCCCAAAAGGTGTTTCCTCATAAACATATTCCTCATTTGGATATGGAGGACATCCCATGCTTCAACAATGTGCTGCAGGACTTGTATCATGCCAAGATGCTTCAGTTCTGCTCCGAGTGCATCCATTGGAATGAAGAACTTGTGCTTCAATTTTATGCAACACTATATGTCTCAAGGGACCCCAAAGACATCAACACTTGGGTGCTTGAATGGATGACTCTACATCAGCACTACTCTGACTCAGTGCCTGAGATTGTGGCGATTCTTCAGCTCCCTCCCAATGATGCCTCAGTTCCCAGCACATACGGTGCTCCACTTCTTCGAGATGACCTGATGAATATGCTGATGAAGATGCAAGCCCCTGAAGCTCCACCACGAACCAGGTTCCTAGTCTCTGAGCTTAAGTATCTGCCCAGCACCTTGTACAGAATTTTGGCCAAGTCCTTCTGCCCCATCAAAGGATATGAATCAACCGCTGAGGAAGTTGTGGGAATCATGAAGAACATTCTGTATAGCCTCTGCATGTCGGCTCCCATTGATGTCTCAGACTTCTTCTTCAGGACGTTGGTGGATGCTGCTCAGAATCCTCATATTCTGAAGCCATATGCTCCATGGATTATGGAGCTCATCTGCACCAAGACTGGCATCAACTTCAAGCCTGACCAGGCTAATCATCGCCCGTACGTTCCTCCGGTTGAAGTGCTTCAACACACTCTTGACGCTAATGCCAAGGGCAAAGTGCCTTTTTATGAAGCAGTACTTCCTCAGGACTCGCTCGGTGGAAACATTCGTCAGCCTCAGTCTCGCACCACTCATGAGGAACGCACCCACGCCTCGACTTAGGAAACCACTCAAGCTCGCCTGATGACTGATCGTAAGCTCCTCATCAGTCTGCATCAGAAGGTGGATCGGAATCATGACTGGACAAAGCGTCAGATCGGCGACATCCTCAGCTATATGGCGCACATGCATACAACTCAGAAGAAAGTTCATCAGTATGCTCATCATGCCTATCAGCGACTTGATGCTCTTCAGACTGAAGTCATCACTCCTGAAGACCTCGCCAAGCTTGGCCTCAGACAACCCCCGCTTCCTGAGATTCGGCCCCCACGTCAGTTTACCAAGAGCAAGACACCACCTCTGGCGATGGACTCCTTTTCTTCAGCTCAAGAATTCTCTCCTGAAGAAGTTGAAGACACTGCGGCTTGTCCTCACGCTGCAACGGCGTGCCTTCGTCCTAATGCTCAGCCCTGAGGCACTAATTTTGGGACGTTAGCTGTAGTCTCTCCTTTTTTTTCATTTAATGACAAAGGGGGAGAAGTTTGATAGTCTTCAAGCGGGTTCTTATGGGGTTCCTCGGTTACAACTCTCGTTCTTCTGGTCATTTTTGTAATGAGTTGTATACTGATATTTTGTGGTTGGTTTCTGATACTTTTAAGTTACCTCATGATATTCTTCAAGTTTATCTATTACTCATGACATTCCTCAGCAACCAACGTACTCAGTGCTATGTTTGATTCAATTATTCCATATGATGCACTGTTTCAAATAATCCGGGATATAGGGGGAGCTCTCATGTTTTTAAAAAATTATATCAAGTCTTCAAAACATGCATATCATCAGGGGGAGCATCTCTATATCCGGAAACAATGAATTGTTTTGTCTTCAAGTTTTTCCTCAAAATCATTTATTTTATCCCGTTGAAGCTTTAACCTGATTGTTATCAAATCACCAAAAAGGGGGAGATTGTAAGTGCATCTAGTGCCCCCTTTGAGGTTTTGGAGTATTTGATGACAAAACGGTTAAGGGACTGATGTGTTTATGAGTATACACAGGAAAACAGTCCCTGAGGATGAGGTTAACCACCATTGTCGACCCCCCAAAATGTTGAGGAACATGGAAGAAATCGGTGTGTTTCCTGAAGACTGAAGTTGGGCGAAATCCTGAGGAATCAGGATCCTGAAGCGTTCGGCTGAAGCTGAAGCTGTACCAGATCCTGAGGACGATCCTGAGGACGTTCGCGCCGAAGACGAAGTTGAAGCGTAGTCTTCGCTAAGACTTTTTATACTTCTTGAGTCGTAGGAAAACACCGCACTGTTGGAGGGGTTTAGGAAAATGAGTTCTGTATTTCTGAGGAAGTGCTCAATTAGAAATCCTGAAGAAAACCCAGAGAAATCTCCTACAATAGAAGTTCAATTCCTCGGGTGTCTGAGACAATGTTCTTCAGGACACTGAGGAGTTTTTCTTCGGTTGAGGAGTCAGGAAACTGTCATTGCAATTCGCCTGAAGAAAGAGAGAGAGATTCCGACCGTGCCACATGTCACGTGATGACTGTTGGTATCGATCCAGCCAATGGTCCGAAGCGTGGGCATGGAAGTAAATTCATGCATGGGCATTTATGTCCTTTCACCTGGGGTTGCTCCTCTGCTATAAATATCCACCGCCAGCCCCATTTGTGGGTTGGATGCTCCGAGAGAAAAGCTAACAATTGTCATCTGAGAGAAACCCACCTCATTGAAGAAACTGAAGAACCTGAGTGAGGAAAACCACCAGCCTGAGTAGTTGAGCACTTTTGAGGAAGTAGGTTCGAGTGATCCGAAGCTTTTTACTCTTGAAGACTGTGATCTTCCAGCCGGTGTAGAAGTCTTCAGTCTGAGGAAGTCAAGATGCAATTGTGACTTCCCTGAGTGACTGAGTCTGTGAAGGTTTCGGGAGTCTACCTTGAAGACTCACCTGAGTTATTGGACGGAGTCTGAGGACTTTAGTTCAAGGAGAATAAGGTGAAGACTATGTCTTTTGAGTTCAATCTCAGCCTCTCCAACCAGATGTAGAGTTGTCACAGCAACTCGAACTGGTTCATCAAGTCTTCGTCTTCAGTGCCCTGGTGCTATTTCTTGAACCTCAGTTATTATATTTATGCACTCATGACTTATCCTGATGCTTTACATTCTGAGTTCACTCTGCCCTGATTCCTCAGTTCGTGCTTCAATCTTACCTTAGCTATGGAATAGGTTGTTTTCAACTCACGCCTTTGCTGTTGTACTTCATTTGTTCTTCCTCGGGTTTCAACTTCCTCAATTTCGTATTGCCTCAGTCCGGAGGAAATAGAAAATCCTCGAGATATTTGAAAATCTCCCATTCACCCCCCCTCTGGTCGATATATTGAACTTTCATAAGGTTACTGTTTATATTAATAAAAATAATCCAGAAAATCTTTTAAATGATTTAAAACTTTAGAAAATTAATATATTTTAAACCGTAAGTCAGATTCAAAAACTTTATACATGCAAATTGATCAGAAAAATATAACGAATACGAATACGCTATAAGTATGTCAACCACCCCTGTCTAACACAACTAACATCGACATCTGATACGTCTCAAACGTATCGATAATTTCTGCTCGCTCCTTGCATGTTTTGTGTGATATTGCTATGATCTAGATACATTTTCATATACTTTTTGATCATATTAGGACTAACCTACTAACTCAGTGCACCCCAGTGCCAGTTCCTGTTTTCTGCTGTTTTTCTATTCCAGGTTTCCCCCATATAAAAAATGCTCCAAAAATTCGGGAAAAATCGGATAAAAAACTAGCATAACGGAGTCTTCCAAAAGCACCCAAGTGGGGCCAGATGGCCGCCACCAGGGGCCCAGGCGGCCACCTGGCGCGTCCAGGGGCCTGGCCGCGCCAGGGGCGCCTGGACCCCTGGTGGGCCCCCTGGCTGCCCCCCTTCGCCTATTTATTTCTCGTGACGGGGAAACTCCAAAGAGAGAACCCTATTTTCCAATCTCGCCTCGGTTCCGCCTCCGTCGCGCTTCCAAGATCGGGAGCACCGCCAGGACCCTTCCCGGCACCCTGCCGGAGGGAGAATCGACCTCCAGGAACTTCTCCTCCACCATGGACGCTTCCAGGATGTGTCGTGAGTAGTCTACCTTGGACCATGGGTCTGTGATCAGTAGCTATGTGATGTTCTCCTCCCCTCTTTGTTCTTCATGGTTTAGATCTCGTGAGCCGCCCTACATGATCGAGGCACATATGTAATTCTTCTGTTGTTGCTATGTTGAGTTTGATGGGATCCAACGAATTATGAGATTATGTTCAGATTGTGATAGAGTAATATATTTGGTTTTTGATCTCTTATATTTTTGTTCCTAAGTAATTCTTGCATGTTCTCCGTTGCTGTTTATTGCTTTGGCCAAGTGGTGGATAGTAACTCCAAGACGGACAGTTATGCTCGATTGTGGGTACATGCCCCCTGATGACACGCTTGAGCTACATAAACATGAGTCTAGGGGATGTGTTGTGGCCACAAGGGGGAAAACAACGGTGCTTGTAACCGCGGTTGCGAGGATTGTTTACTTTACGCAAAGTTCTTTTAAGGCAGTTGTCTGTTGCTTTGGGTTTACACTTTGGGTGGGACTCGCAACTTAATACCAGCGAGATATTCTGGATAGATATCTCAAGGTGGATGATTAGTGATACGGTGAGGATAGTTCTCTCACTCCTCATTGGTTACCCCAAGTGGAAGGTGAGATGTAGCGTAGCAGAAAATTTCCCTTAGCGAAGATACTAAGGTTGAGTATCGAACCAGTAGGACTCACAGAAATACAAGTAGGTGTCACGGCGCTTGACGTGGACCTGCACACAGCAACAAATAACTTTGCTCCCAACGAGTACAGAGGAGTTGTCAATTCCACCGGCCTTGTTGTTTACAAAGGATCAACGCAAGAGATAAAAGTGGAACTGAAAGTAAAGACTGAAAGTAAATTGAGGGTGTTAACAATAATGTGAAGATGGACCGGGGTCCCGTGATTTTCACTAGTGATGTCTCTCTCCCAAAAGACGATAAAAGTGCTAGCGAGGTAAACAAATCATAACTGGGCAATTGACAGAATTATGAAGACACCGCAATGCTAACTATGCTGCAAAGAAAGGAAGGTCTCAAAAGCAATGCGCAGTATGCCAAGGTAAGTAGACCGAAAGCCAACTACATCTACTACGAATCATCCACCTTGAGATATCTATCCAGAACATCTCGCTGGTATTAAGTTGTGAATCCCACCCAAAGTGTAAACTCAAAGCAACAGACAACTGCATTAAAAGAATTTTGCGTAAAGTAAACAATCCTTGCACCCGCGGGTAAAAGCACCGTTGTTTTATCCCTGGTGGCAGCAGCACATCCCCTAGTCTCATGTTTCTGTCCCTCAAGCTAGACATCAAGGGTCTGAACCCACAATCAACCATAACGCTCCCTCTTGGAGTTGCAAGCAAACTACTTGGCCAAAGCAAAATACTGCAACGTAGAACATGCAAGAATTTACTCAAGAACAAAATATAAAAGAGAAGAACCAAATATATTACTCATCAAAATCTGAACATAGTCTCATAATCCATCAGATCCCAGCAAACTCAGCATAGCAACAACAGAAATTACAAAATTGCCTCGATCATGTGAGGCAGCTCACGAGGTCTCGAAAGTGGAAGAAGAAAGAGGGGAGAGATATATCACATAGCTACTGGTCACGGACCCATGGTCCAAGGGGGACTACTAACGGTACATCCGGGAGGCGTCCATGGCTATGGATGGTCTCCCGGAGGGGGTTCCTCCTCCCGGCAGGGTGCCGGGGCAGCTTCTCCAGGCAGCCCTGATCTTGAAACGGCGGCGGCGGCGGTACAGAGGCGAGTTCGCGGAAAAGAGATCGATCTTAGGGGTTTCCACCCCGAGGGCTAAATATAGGCGGAGGGGGGCATCGAGGGGACTCACAGGGCAGCCAGGAGGCACCCTGGCGCGGCCTAGGGTGGGGCCGCGCCAGGGACCCTTCTGGAGTCCCTGTGGTGGCCCCCCTCCGCTGCCTTGGTGATTCCGGAAGCTTCCGGGTCGCTTATTTTTTATCTGATTTTTCCGGATTTTTTGGAGCACTTTTAATGGCCGGAAAACCTGAAATACAAAAACAACAGAAAACAGCAACTGGCAGCTAGGTGCACGGGGTTAATAGATTAGTCCAAATATGCTCAAAAGTGTATGAAATTCAAGAAAATCATGGCAAAGTCACACAAAACATGCATGGAGCAAGAAGAAATTATAGATACGTTTGGGACGTATCAACATCCCCAAGCTTAATTCCTGCTCGTCCTCGAGTAGGTAAATGAAAACAAGCATAATTTCTGTGGTGACATGCCACACAACCATATAAGGACTTTTAAGTAAAGCAATTAAAGCATGCAATTCAATTCAAGTCTTAATAAGCAAGAGTCTATATTAGCATTGACACAAGCAACAAAAGAACAAAAGATGCAAGAGCTCTCGCTGTCCGTGACTCGAATGTCTCCAGATGGTGTTTGCGTGCAAGCAGGGGACTGGGAAAAAGAGAGAAAAAAGGTTGTTGAGAACAACTATCTACTAAAGTTTCACACTTTGTCTCCTTTGGATTCTTATCTTGACTCGTCCCCAGACCACTAGCCAGGTACAAGTCAAACTGATCCACTCCCTTTCGATATTTTGAGCACTCATGCAATGGATGTGCGCGAGCAAGAAAGTTGACACCTAAAAGGCGAAACAGAAAGAAGGTGGAGGAGGAAGACTAAAAGTTGTGAAAGGCTCACATCAATGAGGATAATCATAGGCGAGAGAAGGCCATATGATAGATATGATGTAACATCCCAATTTTCTAAATTCGGATGTTAATAGATCATCATATGCATCTAATGCTGCTTCCGCAGTTTTCTGGAGTTTTAAAATATTTTTTAGCATTTTTCAACACATGGTAGTTCGCTGGAGAGGATATAAAAGGACTTATCCCCATTTTTTATTTGTTGAAAAATAGTTTAAAATATTTTGGCAGACTTTTAAATTTTACTTTGGAGTTATAAATATTTTCTAAAATTATTTTGGGAATTTATTCATGCTCCGGAAAAGTTTTAAATCAATTTTCAGAGTTTTCGGTATTTTTAAAATGCCAGAAAAGTATTTAAAATATTTAAAAATAAGTTGCAAAGTTTTTATTTTTATTTAATATTTTGGTAAAGCCAAAAATTCATTTTCATTATTTCAATAATATTGGCGAAGACGGAATTTAAAAATAAATTTCCGTGATTTTTCTAATATTGTTTTGGACCTAATTGGCCTGTTCTGTTTTTTTTTCGCAAACCAATTTTTGTATTTATCTTGGATTTAAAAAAAGGGGATTAGAGGTTGTCTATAAATAGCCCCGTTTAGGGCTAGATTATTTTCTTTTAGCGTTTTTAGGTTAGCCCTAAACTAATCCGCGGGACCCGCCACCGCCGACATCATCGACGACGTCATCGCCGGAATTTTCGCCAGAGTGCGTTTTTGACGCCGTTTCGAGGTGAGCCCGTAGCCTAGCCATGCCCCGCGCCACGCCACCGCACCTAGCCGCCGCCCCGTGCCCTAGCGCCGCCGTCGCCGCGCCGCCGTCGGCCGCTGCGAGTCGCCGTCGCCGCGAGCAGCACAGCCGCCGCTCCATGGCGCCCGCGCCCCGCGCTCGCACCCCGCGCCCCACGGCCGCCACCCGGCCGCCGGCCTCGGCCGGAGTGCCCCAGGCCGAGCCGAGCTCGTGTTGGCCAGCCATGGCCGCTGGCCTTCGTGCCCGCGTGCGTGAGGAGAGAGACTAGAGAAACAAAACGAGTTAGATTCGTTTTCAGAAAAAAAAATCCAGATCTGGATCCAAACCGCCCGAGGACCTGATCGCGTTTTTCGGTAAAAAATTATTTACGTCCGGGTCCTTTTTACCGTAGAGGACCCCCGGTACCCCCCGGTGTCACCCCGATACCGTTTCGCGAGTGCTTTTTAACCGTAACTCGGAATTGGGCGATTCCAGTTGCGTTGCGACCGTGTAGAAATTTTCTAGCCAGTAGAGCAAGTGTTACAGAAGTTTGAAGTTTTCAAATTTGAATCCCAAGCTGATCCAAATTTGAACTTCTGGCAGCCGTAACTTTTTACCGGTGCGCCCGTTTGCGCCGTTTATTTTTGCGTTGGTTTTATTTTGACAAGCACTTTAAGTTTAGCTACTGTTAGGCAAGTCTTGCTACTGTTCTTTGAATATTTATTACTGATTGAGCATATTTGTATTGAACATATGATTGATTGGTGCTATGTTTGCTCGTATAGATGGTCCAGAGTGTGCCGCCTCGTATTGTGAGGATTGTGACCGTCAGGACCAGCAAGAAGGCAAGTGATGCTTTGACCATATTCATACCTATATTTTCTATATGCATTATGTTAAGAAATATCACCCTATTGCATGATAGGTAGTTTATTTTACTGTTGCTGCAAAACCTGTTAGGATAGCCACATGTCTTGACTTGTCTACCGTAGATCAACCTAGCCGTGTTGTTGCTTTATTGCTATGCTTTGTAGACGTGGTTTGGGTTGTGTACATTCATGGAGTGCATGTGAGCTATTTAATAACTTGTGTAGCAACTTTATCATAAATAGAAATCACCTCTGGACGGGCAGGGAGTGCTTCCTGGGGGCTCGTGCCTTATCTAAGGGCGAGACCAGGTTGTACCCCTAATGGTTGGTTTGGTGGTTGATAGTACGTCATGGTGCTACCCTCTTAACGTAAGTGGGCGCCGTCCAGGCTCAAAAAGATCAGACATACTTGGTGACTAGGAGCTTCCATGTACAGCCGCTGGCCATATGGGCTCTGGCTTAGTTGAGTATGATGTAGGAAGCCTCGCCCGTGCAAAGCTAGCAGATGTAGATGTGATAGGTGGTACCGGCTTGCCGTTGGGTGTAGGTGACCTCTTCTGAAAGACTTTGTCTCAATCTTCGGGTTGAGTCCAGCGGGGAAAGTGTACTAACCTCTGCAGAGTAAAAACTAATCATGATTAGCCGTGTCCCCGGTTATGGACATCCTTGAGCTACTAGACATTACTGTTACTGGAGGATCTTGACATATGAATCACCATAATAATTTGAGTGGGCAAGATTAATTAAAGGGTGTGGTGTTGGAACTGGTGTGCCCAATTCGTTCTTAAGTAGTAAGTTCAACTTAAAATTTTGACTAGTTTAGTTCAGGAGAAAATTGGCTTTCTGCAAAACAAAACCATAAGCCTTTCCTTTGACTTACCTTGCATGTAGTTGTAGGTCCTTTATATAAACTTTTCCGTGTCACTTGCCGTACAAATCAGATGTACTGACCCGTTGTCGGGCTGTAACCTTCGGTGTTGCAGGTTTTTCAGACGATCAGTAAGGTGCGTTTAGGGGTTGCGAGTCTACACTCAGCATGTTCGCATGTGGCTGTTGATGGGACTCCACGTCACTTGCTTTTGCTTCCGCTATATTTATATTGAATAAGCTAGCCTTGAGCTATGCAACTTGTTATTTATTTACTCTGGATCATACGTTGTAATAATGATGCACTTGTACTTTGATATACATCTATCATACTGTGTGTGCCAGCAAGTTCGATCCAGGGACTGGCACTTGAGCACAGAGACTTCAATTCTGTGTGAATTGGGTCGTTACAGATGGTATCAGAGCAGTGTGTTGACTGTAGGACGTGACCCTAGAAAATGGACTAGAAAAGCCATAGGAATAAAAATATTACTTTATATCACTCTGTCTTGTACTTACTTACCTTCTCTATCTCGTATTCATACCTATTCTAATCTTGCCTTACCTCTCTTTGATTATAGATGACCACTATATCATACCGCGCTATGGCGTTTGGACCTGAGCTCAGGGGGATTTGCCACTTCCTGAACATCTACGCGCCAGTCTTTCCGCCGGACATCATGGAGACAAGGGGATCTGATGACTACTGGCAAGTGGAGACTTTAATCCTTGGAAGCATGGAGAAGGAGGAAAGGGTGATCACGGAGTCATTCGAGGTGCATGCCCAGGAGAAGGAGTGGTGTGTGCGCATGGCCGCTCACATAGCTCTTGGACGCATTGTGGAGACGTATTCCGCCCGACTAAAGGGTACGGTGTACGCGGAGATGGCCAAGGTTCTCCCATCGGGGAACATAATACCAAAAAGGTTCAGGTATGAGCCTGGGCCCTTTGGCCAGGTACAACCAGCTACATCATCCAAATCCTGGAGAAGCACATTCATTGCCTGGAGAAGTGCACTCAGTCAGACCTCTACACCATTACTGAGTTGCAACAGAAGAACACCAGGCTCAAGAGGGACAACAACAAGCTGAAGAAGGAGAAGTTGGAGATGCAAGCAGAGATGACAAGGTTGAAGGAGAAGATGAACGCCAATGGGATTGAAGAACCAGAAGAGGAGCCAGAAGTAGACACCTCGGCAGAAGAAGAGGAGCCGAGTCCCAAAAGGCGCAACCGCATTAGCGGGCGCGAATACCGCATGCTTTTTAGCAAAGAAATCATTAAGAATTACTTCACCGGCTATTAGTTTACTACCGTTATCGTGTTAGTGTATTTGACCATGTCGACTTATTCGGTGTGGCAATACTAGGTTGCTTGATATACTCTTATGTTATTCGTGTTTGTGTTGCGGATCTTATATTACCCGTGGTTGTTATGAGGATCTTATATCAGTTATAAAATATATTTTAAACTATATGGTGTGATATGTGATGGTTTTCCGTATGAGTGCATTGGTTGATGATTTTTATATGTTTGATGCTATGGTGATATTGATTGGTGAAATATGTATTGTATATATAATGATTGTCATGATCATCATAAGCATATGGGTAGGAGTATAATTCCCTAGATACTTTCTGTCTAAAACTTACCTATTCTTGCCCATCAGATGCCGCCGAGACGTGATCCCACGGGGAATGAGAACAACAACAATGGAGTGCCAGCTTACATGCAGCAGTTACTTCAAGGACAAGCTCAGCTGATCCAGTTGCTCACTCAGAACATGGGCAACAACAACAATGCGCCACCGCCACCACCTGTGGACACGCTTGCAAGGTTCCTGAGGTTGAATCCTCAGAGGTTCTCTAACACTCCTGAGCCCATAGTGGAGGATGACTGGCTTCGTTCAGTGGGCCGGAATATGGAGACTGTTGGCTGCACTGAGGCAGAGAGGGTGAGGTTTGCCTCACATTTGCTGGAGGGTCCTGCCGCTGATTGGTGGGACAACTACTTGCTGACTTACCCCATCGACACCATCACTTGGGCGCAGTTCCAGTCTGCGTTTCGCGTCGCACATGTTTCAGCAGGTGCCATGAGCTTGAAGAAGAAGGAGTTTCGCAGTTTGCATCAGGGAGGCCGTTCAGTGGCCGAGTATGTTGAGGTGTTCAACAAGCTTGCCAGATATGCTCCGGATGATGTCAGGAATGATGCTGCTAGGCAGGAGAAGTTCTTGGAGGGGCTGAATGATGAGTTGGGGGTCCAGCTGACAGTGGCTACTTTTGCTAACTGCCAGGCGCTCATAGACAAAGCTATTGTGTTGGAAGGCAAGCAACAGGCCATTGAGAACCGCAAGAGGAAGTACAACAACAACAATGGTGGAAAGTATAATCTGGACCGCATCAGAAGCCACGCAATTCTTATGGTGGAAATGGAGGACATAACCATGGACATAACCACAATGGTGGGAATGGCCATGTTCACAGTGGAGGACACCATCATAATGGAGGTAATGGTCACAACCATAATGGCCACAACAACCACAATGGTAACAAGAATGGCAATGGCAATGGCAATGGGAAAGGAAATGGAAATGGAGAGAACTACAACCAGAACCGTCAAGTGGTGAATGCTCAGAAGGACCTTAGTCGAGTTCAGTGTTTCAAGTGCAGGAAGATGGGACACTACTCCAACATGTGCCCGGAGAATAAGGACAACAATGGGAATTCTGGAGTCAGCAAGCCCAATCCTTTCAACAAGGGGCATGTGAACCATGTCAACGTGGAGGAGATCTATGATGAGCCTGATGCTGTGATTGGTAAGTTCTTTATCAATTCAGTACCCGCACTTGTTCTTTTTGATTCTTGTGCATCACATTCTTTCATATCGAGGGTATTTGTGGATAAGCATGAGTTACCTACCGTAGTTCTTAAGTCATCTATGCTCATCAGTTCACCGGGAGCGGAGATGTCAGCTAGTTTGGGATGCTATCAGTTGAGCCTAGCCATAGGGAAGCATGTTTTTCCTACAGACTTGATTGTGTTGAAGTCACAAGGTTTGGATATTATATTGGGCATGGATTGGTTAGCCAAGTACCAAGGTGTTATTGATTGTTCCAGTCGGTCTATCACTCTCCGTACACCGAATGGACAGAAGATCAGATATGTGTCCAAGTATAAGCATCAGCACGCGCAGGTGAATTCTCTTAAGGGGGGTAGCCTGGATGATGTGTGTGTTGTGAGGGATTATCCAGATGTGTTTCCGGAGGAGTTGCCAGGCATGCCACCGGATAGGGAGATTGAGTTCCTTATTGATTTAATACCAGGCACTGGGCCTATTGCTAAGAGACCGTATAGGATGCCCGCTAATGAACTTGCAGAGTTGAAGGAACAGATCAGAGAGTTGCAGGCAAAGGGGTTCATTCGCCCAAGCTCGTAACCTTGGGGATCTCCAGTGTTGTTTGTTGAGAAGAAGGATGGAACCTAGAGGATGTGCGTGGATTACCGTTCTCTGAATGATGTTACTATCAAGAACAAGTATCCTTTACCTGTGATTAATGATCTATTTGACCAGTTGGAGGGAGCTTGTGTATTCTCTAAGATTGATCTTCGTTCTGGTTATCATCAAGTGAAGATTCGGGAGAAGATATTCCGAAGACTTCTTTTACTACAAGGTATGGGTTGTATGAGTATACTATTATGTCATTTGGATTGACTAATGCTCCTGCATACTTCATGAATATGATGAACAAGGTGTTTATGGAGTTCTTGGATAAATTCGTTGTGGTATTCATTGATGATATATTGGTGTATTCCAAGAATGAGGAAGAGCATGAGGCACATTTGCGTTTGGTATTGGAGAAGCTCAGGGAGCACAAGTTGTATGCCAAGTTCAGCAAGTGTGAGTTTTGGTTGAAGGAGGTCGGATTCCTTGGACATGTTGTGTAAGGAGAAGGAGTAGTTGTGGACCCATCCAAGGTTTCAACAGTTATGGAATGGGAGACACCCGCGACAGTTGGAGACATTCACAGTTTCTTGGGTCTTGCAGGATATTATAGGAGGTTCATTGAGAATTTCTCCAAGCTTGCAAAACCAATGACTGAGCTGTTGAAGAAAGAGAACAAGTTTGTTTGGAGTGAGGCATGTGAAGCCAGCTTTCAGGAGTTGAAGAAATGGTTAGTAACTGCACCTGTTTTATGTTTGCCTGATATACATAAGGATTTCCAAGTTTATTGTGATGCATCTCGTCGAGGACTTGGTTGTGTTTTGATGCAAGGAGGTAGAGTTGTTGCTTATGCTTCACGTCAGCTTAAGAACCATGAGCAGAACTATCCTACACATGATTTGGAGTTAGCTGCAGTTGTTCATGCATTGAAAACATGGAGGCAATATCTTGTTGGAAATCATTGTGATGTTTTTACTGATCATAAGAGTTTGAAGTATATCTTTACTCAGAAGGATTTGAATCTCAGACAGAGTAGATGGCTGGAGCTTATTAAGGATTATGATTTGAATGTGCAGTATCATCCTGGTAAAGCGAATGTGGTTGCTGATGCATTGAACCGTAAGAGTCGTATCAATGTTGCTAATGTTGAGGATATGCCACGTGAGTTATGTGAGAAGTTCAAGAATCTCAGGTTGGAGATAGTTCCTAAGGGATATGTGGAAGCATTGGAAGTGAAGCCAAATCTGTTGGAAAGAATCGGAGAAGCTCAGAAGGGTGATGCAGAAATTGATGAGATAAAGATGAATATGACCAGAGGGAAAGCAGAGGGTTTTCGTGAGGATGAGCATGGAGCCATTTGGTTTGAGAAGCGCATTTGTCAACCGCAAGATGCAGAGATCAGGAAGTTGATTCTTCAGGAGGCACATGATTCACCTTATTCTATTCATCCCGGGAATACCAAAATGTATTTGGACTTGAGGGAGAGACTTTGGTGGCCTAGCCTGAAGCGAGAGATAGCCCAGTATATTGCTTTGTGTGATGTTTGCCAGAGGGTCAAGGCTGGGCATCAGAAGCCAGCAGGATTGTTGCAGCCTTTGCCTATACCAGATTGGAAGTGGGATCAGATAGGTATGGACTTTATTACTGGTTTACCTAGGACTCGGTCAGGATATGATTCTATTTGGGTGATTGTTCATCGTTTGACCAAGGTTGCTCACTTCATTCCAGTGAAGACAACTTACAATAGTGCCAAGCTAGCCAAGATTTATATGTCCAGGATCGTGTGTTTGCATGGAGTTCAAGCAAAGTTGTGTCTGATAGAGGTACTCAGTTTACTTCGAAGTTTTGGCGTCAGTTGCATGAGACCTTGGGCACTAGGCTGGAGTTGAGTACAGCGTTCCATCCTCAGATAGATGGGCAGACCGAGAGAGTCAATCAGATCTTGGAGGATATGTTGAGGGCTTGTGCGTTGGATTATGGTTCGAGTTGGGATGACAACTTACCGTACGTTGAGTTCTCGTATAACAACAGTTACCAGGCTAGTCTTCAGATGGCACCATTCGAGTTACTGTATGGCAGGAAGTGCAGGACTCCGTTGATGTGGGATGAGGTAGGAGAACGTCAGTTGTTTGGACCAGACCTGACCAGAGATGCCGAGGAGAAAGTCAAGTTGATCCGTGATAGACTGAAGATAGCACAGTCCAGGCAGAAGAGTTATGCAGATGCTAAGCGCAAGGATGTAACCTATGAGGTTGGAGACCGTGCATATCTCAGAGTTTCACCAATTCACGGAATCAAGAGGTTTGGAATCAAGGGCTAGTTAGCACCACGTTTTGTGGGGCCTTACAAGATCTTGGAACGCAGCGGAGAGGTAGCTTATCAGTTGGAGTTGCCAGAAGCTTTGTCAGGAGTTCATGAGGTGTTTCACGTATCCCAGCTGAAGAAGTGTCATGCAGAGATGGCAGATATTCCTTTGAGAGATACAGTGCCACTTGAGGCAATTCAGTTGGAGAGTGACCTGACTTATGAGGAGAAGCCTGTGAAGATTCTGGAGACTTCCGAAATAGTTACCCGCACCGAGACAATCAGGCTATGCAAGGTTAAGTGGGATCATCATACCGAAGAGGAGGCAACTTGGGAGCGTGAAGAAGATCTGAAGCAAGACCACCCGCATCTCTTTTCTAGCCAGCCCGAATCTCGAGGACGAGATTCATCTTAAGGGGGTAGGTTTGTAACATCCCAATTTTCTAAATTCGGATGTTAACAGATCATCATATGCATCTCATGCTGCTTCCGCATTTTTCTGGAGTTTTAAAATATTTTTAAACATTTTTCAACACATGGCAGTTCGCTGGAGAGGATATAAAAGGACTTATCCCAATTTTTTATTCGTTGAAAAATAGTTTAAAATATTTTTGGAGACTTTTTAATTTTACTTTGGAGTTATAAATATTTTCTAAAATTATTTTGGGAATTTATTGATGCTCCGGAAAAGTTTTAAATCAATTTTCAGAGTTTTCGGTATTTTTAAAATGCCAGAAAAGTATTTAAAAATATTTAAAAATAAGTTGCAAAGTTTTTATTTTTATTTAATATTTTGGTAAAGACAAAAATTCATTTTCATTATTTTTATTTTTATTTAATATTTTGGTAAAGCCAAAAAATTTCTAGGGTTTTGGTAAAGCCAAAAAATTTCTATTTTTTTCTATTCTTTTGGTGGCCTCAATGGCTCTTTCTATTTAACTCTCACTTGTCCTCTTTGGGATCTTTTGATTTTGTCCTCTTTGGGATATTTTCCTCACTTTAGGGGCAACACTCTATATTTTACAAGAATATAGGAGATCTTTCACACTTTACAAAAGTACTCACACAAAGAAGATATAACTATCATGATGCAAATGTATGCCTCTGCCAGGATAGCAGGATATGCAATGATACTAGCGCGTCATGTAGCAATGATTAGGGCAAGGCCCAACTAGCACGCGGCTCATCGATCAAGCAAGTAGCATGTATGACATGAGGATCAAGTCATGAGAAGGTGGATGTTGCATGGCAATGTATCTCAGAAAGGCTATGGAAATGCCTTGTAGGTAGGTATGGTGGCTGTTTTGAGGAAAGATATAAGGAGGCTTATGATGACAGAGCATATCGTGCCAAGGCTTTGGATGCACCGGTGAAGTATGCGCCAACTCTCAAGGTGAGAAAGGGCAATGCACGGTACCGAAGAGGCTAGAAAAAGTATAGGTGGGTGGAAGTGTCAACTTTCGAATACTCACATTAGTCCGAAGAACTCAGGCACTTATTATCGGTAACTCTCAATCTAATCAGGAGGTTCACAAAGAGACAAGTACCCCGAGGAGGAGTGTATGGGGGTTTGGTTATCCTTGCGCATCCTCGACTCATGGTACGTGAGTGTACTCTGATATTCGAACCCTCCAGAGGTTAGTGATCCATCTAGTAGCTAGAGTTCTCAAAATGGGTTTTTGGTTTTCGAAAAACACACGGATTGCCCAAAATACGACATCTATCACTAATAGGCTCGAGCTCTTGACACCAAAAGTTCAAACATTACTCTAGTCAATACCTCAAAACTATTGCAAGTTACTACTACAAAGAGAACAACAACTTTAACTACCTACTTTCTAGTCAAGACACAAAACTCAGTGCAACAGGCAAACTCTCTAACAAGATAAAACATGCAACCTATAGAAAGTTCAACCTAAAACAAAAGAAAATATCTAGAAAAACTAAAGCACTACAACTAAACAGAGCAGCGGCTAAGAAAATAAAAAGAACAACTCACAGCTAAAAGAATAAGCATGCAAATCCTATGAGGAGTTCTAGTTCAAGAGGAGCGTGTAAATCTCCCACACAAAAGAGTAAGCTGGGGTCTAACTTGTTACTACAGCAAACAAAGCAAAAACAAACCTAGAAAAGTAAAGAGTGAGACGCTCCAAGCATAGCACATAACGCATGAAGTGATAAAAATATTGTGCAACGAGGGACGAACTGATAATTGTTGATGAAGAAGGGGATGCACGGGGGCATCCCCAAGCTTAGACGCTTGAGTCTCCTTGAATATTTATTGTGGGTGCACATGGGCATCCCCAAGCTTGTGCGTTTGACACTCCAAGATCTTCTTTCATCATTTTCCATCGCGCACTTGAAAACTCCCTTCATACATAACTCATCATAATCTGATTAGCGAGGTTAGTACCCATAATAAAATAATTTTTTCTCTATTGGAAATAAAGATAACTTTGAAGAGATACTGTTTCTCAAGATTGCCAAAAGGTTTTTGCAAAGAAAAAGCAAGCTTAAGGTTTGCAAAACGAAGAAAAGGAAAAACATGACAGAATCTGTGAAAAACAGACCAACAGGTAAAAACGATTTTTTTAGGGGTACTTCTGCAACTCAAATAAAAAAAACTCAGAACTTACGAAAGTTTCATAATTGTATAGAGCAAGCTGTGTAAAAATTCAGCTCAAAAAGATGAACTGGGATTTTTCTCTGATTTTTCTAGTCACGAGGACAGAATTTTTTTTCTGGACAGCATGTCACAACTTTCACTTCCCTTATCGTATGAGGCTATAAATGGCACAAAGCTTGAAAAGTAAAGATACAATGATGTTGCTATAGTAGTAACAATCATCAAGACCACTAAGAACAGAATAAAAGAAAAAATAAAAACCTAAATTCGTTGCGGGCTGCCTCTCGAAAGCGCTTCTTTAGAGCCATTAGCTAGGCTTAAAGCAGAAGATCAAGTCTTTTCAAGAGAATAACTAGCCCGTGTGACGGACTCAAAAGGTAACTTAATCTTTTTCCTAGGGAAATGTTCCATCCCTTTCTTGAGAGGGAATTGGAATTTGATATTCCCCTCTTTCATGTCAATAACAGCACCAATTGTGCGAAGAAAAGGACGTCCCAAAATAATTGGACAAGAGGGCTCACACTCAATGTCCATCATAGTGAAATCAACGGGAACATAATCTTCATTGACAATGATAAGAACATCGTCGATCTTCCCCAAAGGCTTCTTTATGGAAGAATCAACAAGACGAACACCAAAAGAACAGGGATCAAAAGGTTTCAATTCAAGCATATCATACATTCTTTTGGGCATAACAGAGGTACTTGCTCCAACATCACAAAGAGCATAACAAGAGAAGTTATTCAATTTGATTTTTATCCCAACCATATTCTAGCTTCCTAGGTATGGAGGCTTCTAGTCTAAGCTTCTCCTCCCTAACTTTGATTAGAGCATTGGTGATATGCTCTGTGAAGGCAAGATTAAGTGTGCTAGTGTGGGGGTCTCTAGACATCTTGTGTAGGAAACCAATAACTTCAGGTAAAGTGCAGTTGTCAAAGTCTAGGTCACTACTATCTATCAAGGAGATAGTGATATCATTTAGGCTCATTTGTTTGAAACCCTCTATGTTCATAGAGGTTTCTTCATCTACGGTTGAGGTGGTAGCATCACCATTGATAGGTCCATCTGGTAGGTAGGTAGAAGGCTCTTAACTCTCTCTTCTTCCTCCTTTTCTCTGGCCCATCTCTCTTTAAGTTTTCCCAAAATCCTAATGTTTTCATTAATTTGGAATTGGATGGCATTCATAGGAGTGATCTTCCTCTCCTCAGGGGGAGAAGTTCTAATCTTCAGCATCTCTACATCATGGGCTATGTTGTCTACCTTCGAAGAGAGGATATCTAATTTATCTAATTTCTCTTCCAAACTCTTGTTGAAGGCTTTTTTTGGGTAGTGATAAAGTCTTTGAGCAAGGTCTCTAGTTCAAAAGGTGGAGTTTTTGGTGCTTGGATAAGTGTTGTTGTTCCCATAGTTGTTGGATGGGAAAGGCCTAGGATTGTTGCTACCAAAATTACTCCTATAAGCATTATTGTTGAAGCTGTTTCTAGAGATAAAGTTCACATCTACTTGTTCTTGAGCAACCAAGGAATTTAACGGAACATCCTGAGAATCAATAGGAGCTTGCTTGGTAAGTAGAGACATGATAAGGTCAACCTTTTCATTTAGAGAGGAGATCTCCTCGACAGAATTTACCTTCTTACCAATTGGAGATCGTTCGGTGTGCTACTGAGAGTAGTTCAGCATCATCTCATCAAGTAGCTTTGTGGCAGCACCAAGTGTGGTTGGCATAAAAGTTCCTCCCACGGCCGAATCTAACAGGTTCCGCGAGGTAAAGTTCAAGCCTGCATAAAAAGTCTAGATAACCATCCAGGTAGTCAGTCCATGTGTGGGGCAGTTCTTGACAAGCGTCTTCATATGTTCCCAAGCCTGGGCAACGTGTTCATTATCCAATCGCCTGAAATTCATAATGTTACTCCTCAATGGAATAATTTTAGCAGGGGGATAATACTTCCCTATAAAAGCATCTTTGCATTTGCTCCAAGAATCGATACTATTCTTAGGTAAGGATTGCAGCCACTCCTTGGCTCTTCCTCTCAAAGAGAAAGGAAAAAAGCTTCAGCTTGACGATGTCTCCATCCACTTCCTTGTACTTTTGCATATCACAGAGCTCGATAAAATTGTTTAAGTGCAAGTCAGCGTCCTCTCCAGCACCTAAGAATTGATCTATCATAACAAGATTAAGCAGAGCAGGTTTAATTTCATAAGAAGGTGCTGAAGTGGCAGGTGGAGCAATAGGAGTGCAGATAAAGTCACTGTTGTTGTGACTAGTGAAGTCACAGAACTTGGTGTTTTCATTGGAACCCATAGTAGCAGCAGGTATTTTTGGTATTTTTGATAAGGGACACAAAAGTAAAAACTGAAAGGTAAAGTAACAAGACTAAAAAGCAAAGATAAAAGATAGTGTGCAACTCCCCTATCTTGTAGACTGGAGTCCCTGACAACGGCGCCAGAAATTAGCTTGATACGGTGAGGATAGTTCTCTCACTCCTTGTTGGTTACCCCAAGTGGAAGGTGAGATGTAGCGTAGCGGCAAATTTCCCTTAGCGAAGATGCTAAGGTTGAGTATCGAACCATTAGGACTCACAGAAATACAAGTAGGTGTCACGGCGCTTGACGTGGACCTGCACACAAAAACAAATAACTTTGCTCCCAATGAGTATAGAGGAGTTGTCAATTCCTCCGGCCTTACTGTTTACAAAGGATCAACGCAAGAGATAAAAGTGGAACTGAAAGTAAAGACTGAAAGTAAATTGAGGGTGTGAACAATAATGTGAAGATGGACCGGGGTCCTGTGATTTTCACTAGTGATGTCTCTCTCCCAAAAGACGATAAAAGTGCTAGCGAGGTAAACAAATCACAGCTGGGCAATTGACAGAATTATGAAGGCGCCGCAATGCTAACTATGCTGCAAAGAAAGGAAGGGCTCAAAAGCAATGGGCAGTACGCCAAGGTAAGTAGATTGAAATCCAACTGCATCTACTACAAATCATCCACCTTGAGATATCTATCCAGAACATCTCGCTGGTATTAAGTTGCGAATCCCACCCAAAGTGTAAACTCAAAGCAACAGACAACTGCATTAAAAGAACTTTGCGTAAAGTAAACAATCCTTGCACCCGCGGGTACAAGCACCGTTGTTTTATCCCTGGTGGCAACAACACATCCCCTAGTGTCATGTTTCTGTCACTCAAGCTAGACATCAGGGGGCTGAACCCACAATCAAGCATAACACTCCCTCTTGGAGTTGCAAGCAAACTACTTGGCCAAAGCAAAATACTGCAACGGAGAACATGCAAGAGTTTACTCAAGAACAAAATATAAAAGAGAAGAACCAAATATATTACTCATCACAATCTTAACATAGTCTCATAATCCATCAGATCCCAGCAAAGTCAGCATAGCAACAACAGAAATTACAAAAGTGCCTCGATCATGTGAGGCAGCTCACGAGGTCTCGAAAGTGGAAGCACAAAGAGGGGAGAGGAACATCACATAGCTACTGGTCACAGACCCATGGTCCAAGGGGGACTACTCACGGTACATCCGGGAGGCGTCCATGGCTATGGATGGTCTCCCGGAGGGGGTTCCTCCTCCCGGCAGGGTGCCGGGGCAGCTTTTCCAGGCAGCCCGGCGGCGGTACAGAGGCGAGTTCGCGGAAAAGAGATCGATCTTAGGGGTTTCCACCCCGAGGGATAAATATAGGCGGAGGGGGGCATCGAGGGGACCCACAAGGAAGCCAAGAGGCCCCCTGGCGCGGCCTAGGGTGGGGCCGCACCAGGGACCCTTCTGGAGTCCCTGTGGTGGCCCCCCTACGCTGCCTTGGTGATTCCGGAAGTTTCCGGGTCGCTGATTTTTTATCTGATTTTTCCGGATTTTTTGGAGCACTTTAATGGCCGGAAAACCTGAAATAAAAAATAGCAGAAAACAGAAACTGGCAGCTGGGTGCACTGGGTTAATAGATTAGTCCAAATATGCTCAAAAGTGTATGCAAGTTCAAGAAAATCATGGCAAAGTCACACAAAACATGCATGGAGCAAGCAGAAATTATAGTTACGTTTGGGACGTATCAATTAGTAGTAGATGTAGATGGATTTCAGCCTACTTATTTTGGCGTACTGCCCATGCTCATGAGCCTCTTCCTTTCTTTTGTAACATAGTTAGCATTGCGGTGCATTTATAATCCTGTCAATTGCCCGTCTGTAATTTGTTTACCTCGCATAGCAGTTTAACCGTCTTTTGGGAGAGAGACATCACTAGTGAACATCACGGGACCCCGATCCATATCGTCATCATTGTTTACAAGCTATTTACTTTCCTCGCATTTACTTTCAGTTTCTACCATTATCATTACCATTATCCCTTGTGTGTTTGACAATTTGTAAACAACAAGACCGGAGAGATTGACAACCTCTCCGAACTTCATTGGGAGCAAAGTTAATTGTATCGTGTGCAGGTCGAAGTGAAGTAAGCAACCCTGAGGTTGTGAACGGCGCCATTGTTCACTTCACCACCTACTTATCATCGCCGGAGTCCTATGGGAGACAAACCCTATTCTCTACATAGGGGAAATTTTCTGCTATCCTACATCTCACCTTCCACTTGGGGTAACCAACGAAGGGCGAGAAGCGATTATCACTTCCACGCCATCAAGCAAATTTCTGGCGCCGTTGCCGGGGACTCCGAGTGATAAATAGGGGATTAGCCCACTATACTTTACATTTACTTTTTAGTCTTGTTTGTTTACCTTTCTGTTTTTATCTTTGTGTCTTATATCAAAAACTACAAAAAAATCTGCCACACTTGCTGCTACTATGGGTTCCACTGAAAACACCAAGTTGTGTGACTTCACTAGTCACAACAACAAAGACTTTTTCTGCACTCCTATTGCCACACCTACCACTCAGCTACCTCTTATGAAATTAAACCTTCTTTACCAAATCTGGTTATGAGAGACCAATTCTCTGGTGCTGGAGATGATGTTGCTTTACACTTGAATAATTTTGTTGAATTATGTGATATGCAAAAGTATAAAGAAGTAGAAGGTGGTGTTGTTAAGATCAAGATTTTTCCTTTCTCTTTAAGGGACGGAGCTAAAATCTGGTTTCAATCTTTGCCTAGGAATAGCATAGATTCTTGGGATAAGTGTAAAGATGCTTTTTATTGGGAAGTATTACCCACCTGCAAAAATTATCCAATTGAGAAGTAACATTATGAATTTTAGGCAATTCGATAATGAACACGTTGCCCAAGCTTGGGAACGTATGAAATCTCTTCTTAAGAAATTCTCTACACATGGTTTGACTAGCTGGATGGTTACCCAGACTTTTTATGTAGGCTTGAACTTTACCTCGCGGAACCTGTTAGATTCGGCCGCGGGAGGAACCTTTATGTCAACTACACTTGGTGCTGCCACAAAATTTCTCGATGAGATGATGACCAACTATTCCCAATGGCACACTGAACGCGCTCCAACAGGTAGGAAGGTAAATTCTGTCGAGGAAATTATCTCCCTAAATGATAAGGTTGATTAAATTATGTCTCTACTTACCAAGAAACCCTCTATTGATCCTCATGATGTTCCTTTAAATTCTTTGGTTTCTCAGGAACAAGTAGATGTGAACTTCATTGCCAGAAACAACTTTAATAACAATACTTATAGGGGCAACTTTGCTAGTAATCGTAGACCGTTACCATCCACTTATGGGAACAACAACACCTACCCTATCAATAATAACCCCACCTCTGAACTAGAGAGTATGCTTAGAGACTTCATCACTACCCAAAAATCCTTCAACCAGAATGTGGAAGAAAAACTAGCTAAATTAGATAATCTTTCTTTGAAGGTAGAGAGCTTAGCCCTTGTTGTTGAGATGTTAAAAATTAGAAGCTCTCCCCTTGAGGAGAGCAAGGCCACTCCTATTAATGCTATCCAGTTACAAATCAATGAAAATATTAGGATGATGGCTAAACTTAAAGAAAGATGGGCTAGAGAAAAAGAGGAAGAGGATAGAATTAAGAGCCTTCCTACACACTGCACAGTTGCCACTATCCAAATTGTTGAGGACACTGAAACTATTAGCACCCAATGCACTCCTGGTCCCATTGGACCTATTAATGGTGATGCTAATACCTCAACCATAGAAGAAGAAACTCCTATGAACATAGAGGGTTTCAAACAAGTGAGCTTAGATGACACTACTACCACCTTTGATAGTAGTGATATTGATTGTGATAGTTGCACCCTCTCAGAAGTTATCAGCTTATTACACAAAATGTCTAGAGACCCCCATACTAGCACACTTAATCTTGCCTTCACGGAGCATATCACAAATGCTCTTATCAAAGCTAGGGAGGATAAGCTTAGGATAGAAGCCTCCATACGTAGGAAGATAGATGATGGTTGGGACCCTATGATAAAAAATCAAATTAAATAACTTCTCTTGCTATGCTTTATGTGACGTTGGAGCTAGTACCTCCGTCATGCCCAAAAGAATGTATGATATGTTTGAATTGAAACCTTTTGATTCATTTTATTTTGGTGTTCGCCTTGTCGGCTCTTCCGTAAAGAAACCTTTGGGGAATATCAACGATGTTCTTATCATTGTCAATGACAATTATGTTCCCGTTGATTTTATTATTATGGATATAGAGTGTGAACCTTTATGTCCAATTATTTTGGGACTCCCTTTTCTTCGCACCGTTGGTGCTATCATTGACATGAAAGAGGGGAATATAAAATTCGAATAACCTCTCAAAAAGGGGATGGAACACTTCTCTAGAAAGAAAGTCAAGTTACCTTTTGAGTCCGTTACACGGGCTAGCTATTCTCTTTCTCTTGATAAGACTTGATTCTCTTTTGTCTTATGCCTAGCTTAAAGGCGTAAAAGAAAGCGCTTGTTGGGAGGCAACCCAAGATGTTTTTACTTCTGTTTATAGTGGTCTTGATGATTGTTACTAGTGTAGCAACATCATTGTATCTTTATTTTTCAAGCTTTGTGCCAAGTATAGCCTCATATGACAAGGGAAGTGAAAGTTATGACATGCTGTCCAGAAAATATATTCTGTCCTCGTGACGGGAAAAATCAGAATAAATCACCAGTTCATATTTTTGAGCTGATTTTTTACACAGCATGCTCTATACAATCACGGAACTTTCGTATGTTCTGAGTTTTTTTATTGGAGTTGCAGAAGTGCCCCTAAAAAATTATTTACTACCTGTTGTTCTGTTTTTCACAGATTCTGCCACGTTTTGTCTCTCCTAACTTTTGCAAACCTTAAGCTTGCCTTTTCTTTGCAAAAACCTTTTGGAAATCTTGATAAACAGTACCTCTTCAAGAATATATTTATATCCAGTGGGGAAAAATTATTTATTAATGGTACTAACCTCTCTAATCAGCTTATGATGAGTTGTGTATGAAGGGAGTTTTCAAGTGTGCGATGGAAGATGATGAAAGAAGATTCGGGAGTGTCAAGCGCTCAAGCTTGGGGATTCCCCCATGCATCCCCAACAAATATTCAAGGAGACTCAAGCATCTAAGCTTGGGGATGCCCCCGTGCATCCCCTTCTCCATCAACAATCATCAGTTCGTCCTTCATCTCACTATATTTTTATCACTTCATGTGTTGTGTGCTATGCGTGGAGCGTCTCACTCTTAGGTTTTATTTTTAGTTTTCTTTAGCTTTGCTTTCTGTTCATAACAAGTTAGATCCTGTCTTACTTTGTGTTGGGAGAGAAACACGCTCCACTTTCAAAATCTAGAACACATCATAGGATTCTTCATGCCTATCTTTTTGCTGTTGTGTGTTCTATATCTTTTAGTAGCTACTGCCATGTTTAGTTTTAGTTTTATTTTCTCGTTAGCAAGAGCCTTGGCTTTTGTTTAGTTTGTCGCTGAAACTCCCTTTAGTTTTCATGTTTATCTTGTTAAGAGAGTTGGTTGTTGCACTGAGTTATGTCTTGCTTTTGAGAAGTAGGTAACTGAGGTTGTTATTTAAATTCAGTAGTAACTTGCAACAGTTTTGAGGTATTGATGTGAGTAATGTTTGAACTTTTGGTGTCAAGAGCTCTATCCTATTAGTGATAGGTATCGTATTTTGGGCAATCCTTGTGTTATTTTCAAAACCTACAAAACTAGTTGAGAACTCTAGCTACTAGATGGATCACTACTCTTCTGAGGGGTCGAATATTAGAGTACACTCACGTACCATGAGTCGAGGATGCGCAAGGATAACCAAACCCCCATACACTCCTCCTCGGGGTACTTGTGTCTTTGTGAACCTCCTTATTAGATTGAGAGTTACCGATAATAAGTGCATGAGTTCTTCAGACTAATGTAAGTATTGAAAGTTGACACTTCCACCTCCTCATATTTGCTAGCCTCTCCTGTGCCGTGCATTGCCTCCTTCTCACTCCGAGAGTTGGCGTCCACCTTCGCCGGTACATCCAAACCCATGGCATGATACGCTCTGTCATCATAAACCTCCTTATATCCTTCCTCAAAACAGCCACCATACCTACCTATCAAGGAATTTCCATAGCCTTTCCGAGATATATTGCCATGCAACATCCACCTCTTCATGACTTGATCTTCATGTCATACATGTTCCTGCTACATTGGCAACAACATAAATTGCATACATCATGATAACTACATCTTCTTTATGATTTGAGTACCTTGTAAAGTGTGAAAGATCTTCTATACCCTCTTGTAAATTAGAGTGTTGCCCTTAAGTGAGGAAAAGATCCCAAAGTGGACAAAATAAAAGATCCCAAAGAGGACAAATGAGAGTTAAATATAAAGAGCCATTGAGGCCACCAAAAAATACAAAAAATAGAAAAAAGAGAAAAAGAAATAAAAAGAGAGAGAGGGGCAACACTACTATCCTTTTGAAAGATCCACACTAGTACTCCCTCTTATGCTTGTATTCCATAGAGATGATCATGCATATAGCTATGTGGGGACCTTCACACTATAGAACTTGGCTTGCATATTCCAAGGATGAGCCTCCTCAAAAGAGCTCTAGGTCTTCATGAGCGAGAAAGTTAGATTCACCCCCACTAGTTCCATTGGAGAGCTTTTCACCTCATATGTGCATCCATTGCATGGCAATCCCTACTCCTCACATCATATCTATCATTTTTCCTTCTTGCCTATGATTGTCCTCATTAGTGTGAGCCTTTCTCATCCTTTTTGTCTTCCTCCTCCACCATATTATCTCTTTTCCATCCTAAGTGTCAACTCTCGTGCTTATGCTCATCCATTTCATGAGTGCTCAAAATATCGAAAAAGGAGTGGATCAAATTGACTTGTACCTGGCTAGTGGTCTGGGGATGAGTCAATATAAGATTCCAAAGAAGACCAAATGTGAAACTTTAGTAGATTGAGTTCTCAACATAAAAATACTTTTTCTCGTATTCCCTATCCCCCTTCTTGCACGCAAAAACCATCGGGAGACACTCGAGTCACGGACATCGAGAGCTCTTGCACCTAATGTTCCTTCGTTGCTTGTTTCAATGCTAATATAGACTCTTGCATGTTATGACTTGAATTTAATTACATATCTTAATTGCTTTAATTTTCAAAGTTCTTATATGGTTGCTAGCATGTCACCACAGAAATTATGCCTGTTATCATTTACCTACTCGAGGACGAGCAGGAATTAAGCTTGGGGATGTTGATACGTCTCAAACGTATCGATAATTTCTGCTCACTCCATGCATGATTTGTGTGATATTGCTATGATCTAGATACACATTCATATACTTTTTGATCATATTTGGACTAACTACTAACTCAGTGCACCCCAGTGCCAGTTCCGGTTTTCTTCTGTTTTTCTATTCCAGGTTTCCCCCATATAAAAAATGCTCCAAAAATTCGGGAAAAGTCGGATAAAAAATCAGCGTAACGGAGTCTTCTAGAAGCACCCAAGTGGGGCCAGAGGGCCACCACAAGGGGCTCAGGCGGCCACCTGGCGCGGCCAGGGGCCTCCTGGACCCCTGGCGCCCCCCTGGCTGCCCCCCTGGCTGCCCCCCTTTGCCTGTTTATTTCTCGTGACGGGGAAACTCCGAAGACAGAACCCTATTTTCCAATCTCGCCTCTGTTCCGCCGCCGCCGCGCTTCCAATTTCGGGAGCACCGTCAGGACCCTTCCCGTCACCCTGTCGGAGGGAGGATCGACCTCCGGGAGCTTCTCCTCCACCATGGATGCTTCCCGGATGTGCCGAGAGTAGTGTACCTTGAACCAAGGTCCGTGATCAGTAGCTATGTGATGTTCTCCTACCCTCTTTGTTCTTCATGGTTTAGACCTCGTGAGCTTCCCTACATGATCGAGGCACATATGTAATTCTTCTGTTGTTGCTATGTTGAGATTGATGGGATCCGATGGATTATGAGATTATGTTCAGATCGTGATAGAGTAATATATTTGTTTTTTGATCGCTTATATTTTTGTTCCTAAGTAATTCTTGCATGTTCTCTGTTGCTGTTTATTGCTTTGGCCAAGTGGTGGATAGTAACTCCAAGAGGGAACGTTATGCTCGATTGTGGGTACATGCCCCCTGATGACACGCTTGAGTGACAGAAACATGAGTCTAGGGGATGTGTTGTGGCCACAAGGGGGAAACCAACGGTGCTTGTAACCGCGGTTGCAAGGATTGTTTACTTTACGCAAAGTTCTTTTAATGCAGTTGTCTATTGCTTTGGGTTTACACTTTGGGTGGGACTCGCAACTTAATACCAGCGAGATGTTCTGGATAGATATCTCAAGGTGGATGATTAGTGTTGACGTAGATGGATTTCAGTCTACTTATTTTGGCGTACTGCCCATGCTTATGAGCCTCTTCCTTTCTTTTGTAACATAGTTAGCATTGCGGTGCGTTTATAATCCTGTCAATTGCTCGTCTGTAATTTGTTTACCTCGCATAGCAGTTTTATCGTCTTTTGGGAGAGAGACATCACTAGTGAACATCACGGGACCCCGGTCCATATCCTCATCATTGTTTACAAGCTATTTACTTTTCTCGCATTTAGTTTTAGTTGCTACCATTATCATTACCATTATCCCTTGTGTGTTTGACCCTTTGTAAACAACAAGACCGGAGAGATTGACAACCTCTCTGCACTTCGTTGGGAGCAAAGTTAGTTGTATCATGTGCAGGTCCAGGTGAAGTAAGCAACCCTGAGGTTGTGAATGGCGCCATTGTTCACTTCACCACCTACTTATTATCGCTGGAGTCCTACGGGAGACAAACCCTATCCTCTACATAGGGGAAATTTGCTGCTATCCTACATCTCACCTTCCACTTGGGGTAACCAACGAAGGGCGAGAATCCATTATCATTTCCACGCCATCAACATCCCCTCCTCCGGGTCGTCTGTCGATAATCACCCAGAGCCGGTATTTCATCCCCGGATAAATTTCCACTCCGAGCAATTAGCATTGCACTATGTTAGAACACCGTTAACATTTCATCTGTCATGTCAAGAATCTGTTTGTATATGCTTGCTTTGTATTTACTGTTTCTTCCCCCCTTTAATCTTCGGTAGACCCCACTGCTGCCGCCGACTACACCGCTGCTGGGTATGACTACTTCGTCGACGACCCTACCCCTACCTTCGAGCTTCCAGGCAAGCAGAGCCATTCTCTTCCCCAGATATCGCCTATCTTTCCGTACTTTTCTTGCACAAGGCATTGTTACTGTTGCTTCTATGTTGCTTACCTATTCAATTGCATAGCATGTCATTGTCGCCCCTTGATGTACCTTCCTATATCCTATGCTGCCTATAAATATATATTATATTCAGAAGTGAGCCTTGCGCTTTGTTAGCTAGGTTTAGAATAGCGGGCCGTGATCACTCTGGTGAGTGAACGCGGTGATGGCTTCTCGCCCTTCGTTGGTTACCCCAAGTGGAAGGTTTGAGATGTACTGCAGAAGCAGTTTTCCCTCGGTAAAGATACAAAGGTTTGTCTCCAGTAGGACTCCAGAGATGATAAGTAGGTGTCAGCGGCGCAACTGACGCGGACCTGCACACAGACACAGACAACTTTGTTCCCAACGAAGTTCAGAGAGGTTGTCAATCTCTCTCCGGTCTTGTTGTTCACAAAGGACAAAACGCAAGGGATAATGATAGCAAGTAAAAGCAGTAAAGTAAATATAGCTTGGAAACAGTAATGAGGATATGGACCGGGATACGTGATGTTCACTAGTGATGTATCTCTCCCAAAAGAAGATAAAACTGCTATGCGAGGTAAACAAATTACAGAAGGGAAATTGACAGGATTATGAACGCACCGCAATGCTAACTATGCTACAAAAGAAAGGAAGAGGCTCAAAAGCACGGGCAGTACGCAAAAATAAGTAGACCGAAATCCATCTGCATCTACTACTAATCATCCACCTTGAGATATCTATCCAGAACATCTCGCTGGTATTAAGTTGCGAGCCCCACCCAAAGTGTAAACCCAAAGCAACAGACAACTGCATTAAAAAGAACTTTGCGTAAAGTAAAAAATCCTTGTAACCGCGGTTACAAGCACCGTTGTTTTCCCCCTTGTGGCAATAGCACATCCCCTAGACTCATGTTTCTCTCACTCAAGCGTGTCATCGGGGGGCATGAACCCACAATCTAGCACAACGTTCCCTCTTGGAGTCACTACCTACTACTTGGCCAAAGCAATAAACAGCAACGGAGAACATGCAAGAATTACTTAGGAACAAAAATATAAGAGATAAAAACCAAATATATTACTCTATCACAATCTGAACATAATCTCATAATCAATCAGATCCCTCCAAACTCAGCATAGCAACAGCAGAAATATTACAAAGGTGCCTCGATCATGTAGGGCAGCTCACGAGGTCTAAACAATGAAGATCAAAGAGGGGAGGAGAACATCACATAGCTACTGATCACGGACCCATGGTCCAAGGAAAACTACTCACGAGACATCCGGGGAGCATCCATGGTGGAGAGGAGACTCCCGGAGGTCAATCCTCCCTCCGGCAGGGTGCCGGGAAGAGGTCTTCTGGTGCTCCCGATCTCGGAAGCGCGACGGCGGCGGAACAGAGGCGAGTTTGCGGAATAGGGTTCCTCTTTTTGAGTTTTCCCATGACGGAGAATAAATAGGCGAAGGGGGGCAGCTAGAGGTGGACCAGGTGCCCCAGGCGCCCCCCTGGCGCGGACAAGGGTGGGGCCGCGCCGGGTGGCCGCCTGGGCCCCCCTGGCTCCCCTCTGGCCCCTCCCGGGCTCTTCTCGAAGCTTCCTGTACGCTGATTTTTCCTGTATTTTTCCCAGAATTTTTCTGGCACTTTTTATATGGGGGAAAACTGAAATAGAAAAACAGCAGAAAACAGGAACTGGCACTGGGGTGCACTGAGTTAATAGGTTAGTCCAAATATGATCAAAAGTGTATGAAAGTGTATCTAGATCATAGCAATATCACACAAAACATGCATGGAGCAAGCGGAAATTAGAGATACATTTTGGACGTATCAACATCCCCAAGCTTAATTCTTGCTCGTCCTCGAGTAGGTAAATGATAACAAGCATAATTTCTGTGGTGACATGCTAGCAACCATAAAAGAACTTTGAAAAGTAAAGCAATCAAGGTTAGAGATTCAATTCAAGTCATAACATGCAAGAGTCTATATTAGCATTGAAACAATTAACAAAAGAACAATAGGTGCAAGAGCTCTCGCTGTCCGTGACTCGAATGTCTCCAAATGGTGTTTGCGTGCAAGAAGGGGGATAGGGAATACGAGAAAAAAGTATTATTTTTGTTGAGAACTCAATCTACTAAAGTTTCACACTTGGTCTTCTTTGGAATCTTATCTTGACTCATCCCCAGACCACTAGCCAGGTACAAGTCAATTTGATCCACTCCTTTTCGATATTTTGAGCACTCATGCAATGGATGAGCGTAAGCACGAGAGTTGACACTTAGGATGGCAAAGAGAGAAATATGGTGGAGGAGGAAGAAAAATGGGATGAGAAAGGCTCACATCAATGAGGACAATCATAGGCAAGAGATGCCAAATGATAGATATGATGTGAGGAGTAGGGATTGCCAAGCAACGGATGCACATATGAGCTAGGAAGCTCTCCAATGAAACTAGTGGGGGTGCATCTAACTTGCTCGCTCATGAAGACCTAGAGCTCGTTTGAGGGGGCTCATCCTTGGAATATGCAAGAAAGGTTCTATAGTGTGAAGGTCCCCACATAGCTATATGCATAATGATCATCTCTATGGAGTACAAGGATATAGAGGGAGTACTAGTGTGGATCTCTCAAAAGGATAGTAGTGTTGCCCCTTTCTCTCTTTTTATTTCTTTTTCTCCTTTTCTATTTTTTTTTGTATTTTTTTTGGCCTCAATGGCTCTTTCTATTTAACTCTCATTTGTCCTCTTTGGGATCTTTTAATGTGTCCACTTTGGGATCTTTTCCTCACTTAAGGGCAACACTCTATTTTACAAGAAGGTAAAGGAGATCTTTCACACTTTACAAGGTACTCAAATCATAAAGAAGATGTAACTATCATGATGTATGCAATATATGTCGCTGCCAGTGTATCACGAACATGTATGACATGAAGATCAAGTCATGAAGAGGTGGATGTTGCATGGCAATATAACTCGGAAAGGCTATGGAAATGCCATGATAGGTAGGTATGGTGGCTGTTTTGAGGAAAGATATAAGGAGTCTTATGATGACAGAGCGTATCATGCCAAGGGTTTGGATGTACCGGCGAAGGTGGACACCAACTCTCGGAGTGAGAAGAAGGCAATGCACGGCACGGGAGAGGCTAGCAAAATATGGGAAGGTGGAAGTGTCAACTTTCAATACTTACATTAGTCCGAAGAACTCATGCACTTATTATCGGTAACTCTCAATCTAATAAGGAGGTTCACAAAGACACAAGTACCCCGAGGAGGAGTGTATGGGGGTTTGGTTATCCTTGCGCATCCTCGACTCATGGTACGTGAGTGTACTCTAATATTCGACCCCTTAGAAGAGTAGTGATCCATCTAGTAGCTAGAGTTCTCAACTAGTTTTGTAGGTTTTGAAAATAACACACGGATTTCCCAAAATACGATACCTATCACTAATAGGATAGAGCTCTTGACACCAAAATTTCAAACATTACTCACATCAATACCTCAAAACTGTTGCAAGTTACTACTAAAATTAAATAGCAACCTCAATTACCTACTCTCAAGACAAGACACAACTCAGTGCAACAACCAACTCTCTTTAACAAGATAAACATGAAAACTAAAAAGAGTTCCAGCAACAAACTAAACAAAAGCCAAGGCTCTTGCTAAAGACAAACTAAGACTAAAACTAAACATGGCAGTAGCTACGAAAAGATAAAGAACACACAACAGCAAAAAGATAAGCAGGAAAAATCCTATGATGTGTTCTAAATTTTGAAAGTGGAGCATGTTTCTCTCCGAGACAAAGTAAGACGGGATCTAACTTGTTATGAACAGCAAGCAAAGCTAAAGAAAACTAAAAACAAAACCTAAGAGCGAGACGCTCCAAGCATAGCACATAACGCATGAAGTGATAAAAATATAGTGAGACGAAGGAGGAACTGATGATTGTTGATGGAGAAGGGGATGCACGGGGTCATCCCCAAGCTTAGACGCTTGAGTCTCCTTGAATATTTTTTGGGGATGCATGGGGGCATCCCCAAGCTTGAGCGCTTGACACTCCTGGATCTTCTTTCATCATCTTCCATCACACACTTGAAAACTCCCTTCATACATAACTCATCATAAGTTGATTAGAGAGGGTAGTACCCTTAATAAATAATTTTTCCCACTGGATATAAATATATTCTTGAATAGATACTGTTTATCAAGAGTTCCAAAAAGTTTTTTCAAAGAAAAAGCAAGCTTAAGGTTTGCAAAAGTTAGGTGAGACAAAACGTGGCAGAATCTGTGAAAAATAGAACAGCAGATAGTAAATAATTTTTTAGGGGCACTTCTGCAACTCAAATCAAAAAACTCAGAAGATACCGAAGTTTCGTAATTGTATAGAGCATACTGTGTAAAAATTTCAGCTCAAAAGGATGAACTGGGATGTTTCTGGAATTTTTCTTGTCACGAGGACAGAATCTGTTTTCTGGACAGCATGTCACAACTTTTACTTCCCTTATCATAAGAGGCTATAACTTGGCACAAAGCTGAAAAATAAAGATACAATGATGTTGCTACAGTAGTAACAAACATCAAGACACAACAAAAGCAAAAAGGAAAACCTAAATTCGTTGCGGGCTGCCTCCCGAAAGCGCTTCTTTAAAGCCATTAGTTAGGCTTAAAGATTATAGAAGATGCTCTCACAAGAATAAGAATTTTGAAGCAAAAGAGAGCATCAAGAAGCAAATGTGAAACACATTTAAGCCTAACCCACTTCCTATGCATAGGCATCTTGTAAGAAAATAAATCAAAGAAGAACAAAGTGACATGCATAGGAAGGTAGAACAAGAACAACTTCAAAACTTTCAACATGAAGAGAGGTGTTTTTGTAACATGGAAGTTTCTACAACCAAACTTTCCTCTCTCAAAGTAATTTTCAGTAGCATCATGAACAACATCAAGAATATAACTATCACATAAATCATGTTGTTCATGACCTACAAGCACACGTGTATTGTTTTCAACACGGTTTTTAGGATGATAAGATAGATGCAACCCATCACATTGAGCCTTGATAAGAGCATAGTTCTCCGGAATATGAATTGGAGATTTAAAAAGGATAATAGGACAATCAAGTGTGGGTGCAATAGAAACAATTTCATGCTTAACATGAGGAACTATAGCAAGTTCATCTCCGTAATCATCATCCATAGTGGCATCACGGCCATAAGCATAGAAGGCGTGAACTTCATCAAAAAGGGATATTTCAAAAGAATCCATAGGATCATAACACTCATATAAGGTAAGAGTCAAAGAGTTACTCTCATTAGAAGGTAGACATGGATGGCTCCATTCTTCCTCCTCTTGTTCGTCACTCTCCTCCTCTTTTTCATCCAAGGAGCTTTCAGGTTCAGTAATTTCTTCTTCCATAGAGTCCTGCAAAACATTAGTCTCTTCCTTTGGAGGAGAGATTCTCTCAAGATGATCAGTAATATAATAATTTGCATCATAATTTTCCAAACAATAGTTAAGTATAGAAAGACTCTCGGATTTGTAAGGGGCGTCATCAATATTTTCAAGAAAAGAAGTAATTTCATAGGCACCCTTAAAAGCAACAAATTCTTCTATTTGTTCTGCATCATAAAAATCATAATTTCCCTTAGCATAAGAAGCTAAGGTTTCATCTTCATTGTACTCACATTGGAAAGCAAGGTGTTTGTGCCTCATAAAGCAACAAGATTCATCCCTGCAGAAAGATATATTATATATTGAGCACAAGTTTTTAGCATACTCATACGATTGATGTATGAGTCTCCATAAGTGTATCCCTTTTTGAGACAAGCGGCATTCCTTGTAATATTCTTGTTGATCCTCGGTGAATCCTCCATGCCAATTAGATCTAGTTTCAAAGAAGTTAGACATTGATTGGCAAGTAAGGAACTAGACATACTATATATATTTATTTTTTTGATTTTTGATAAAGGACACAAAGATAAAAACTGAAAGGTGAACTAACAAGACTAAAAAACAAAGGTAAAGGGTAGCGTGAAACTCCCCTATCTTAGCACTCAGAGTCCCCGGCAACGGCGCCAGAAAACTAGCTTGATGGCTTCTCGCCCTTTGTTGGTTACCCCAAGTGGAAGGTTTGAGATGTAGTGCAGCAGCAGTTTTCCCTCAGTGAAGATACCAAGGTTTGTCTCCAGTTGGACTCCAGAGATGATAAGTAGGTGTCAGCGGCGCAACTGACGCGGAACTACACACAGACACAGATAACTTTGTTCCCAACGAAGTTCAGAGAGGTTGTCAATCTCTCCGGTCTTGTTGTTCACAAAGGATAAAACGCAAGGGATAATGATAGCAAGTAAAAGCAGTAAAGTAAATATAGCTTGGAAACAATAATGAGGATATGGACCGGGATACGTGATGTTCACTAGTGATGTCTCTCTCCCAAAAGACGATAAAGCTGCTATGCGAGGTAAAAAAATTACAGAAGGGAAATTGAAAGGATTATGAACGCACCGCAATGCTAACTATGCTACAAAAGAAAGGAAGAGGCTCAAAAGAACGGGAAGTACGCCAAAATAAGTAGACCGAAATCCATCTGCATCTACTACTAATCATCCACCTTGAGATATCTATCCAGAACATCTCGCTGGTATTAAGTTGCGAGCCCCACCCAAAGTGTAAACCCAAAGCAACAGACAACTGCATTAAAAAGAACTTTGCGTAAAGTAAACAATCCTTGTAACCGCGGTTACAAGCACCGTTGTTTTCCCCCTTGTGGCAACAGCACATCCCCTAGACTCATGTTTCTGTCACTCAAGCATGTCATCGGGGGGCATGAACCCACAATCTAGCACAACGTTCCCTCTTGGAGTCACTACCTACTACTTGGCCAAAGAAATAAACAACAACGGAGAACATGCAAGAATTACTCAGGTACAAAAATATAAGAGATAAAAACCAAATATATTACTCTATCACAATCTGAACATAATCTCATAATTCATCAGATCCCTCCAAACTCAGCATAGCAACAGCAGAAATATTACAAAGGTGCCTCGATCATGTAGGGCAGCTCACGAGGTCTAAACAATGAAGATCAAAGAGGGGAGGAGAACATCACATAGCTACTGATCACGGACCCATGGTCCAAGGAAAACTACTCACGAGACATCCGGGGAGCATCCATGGTGGAGAGGAGACTCCCGGAGGTCAATCCTCCCTCCGGCAGGGTGCCGGGAAGAGGTCTTCTGGTGCTCCCGATCTCGGAAGTGCGGCGGCGGCGGAACAGAGGCGAGTTTGCGGAATAGGGTTCCTCTTTGTGAGTTTTCTCGTGCCGGAGAATAAATAGGCGAAGGGGGGCAGCCAGAGGTGGACCAGGGGCCCCAGGCGCCTCCCTGGCGCGGCCAGGGGTGGGGCCGCGCCGGGTGGCCGCCTGGGCCCCCCTGGCTCCCCTCTGGCCCCTCCAGGGCTCTTCTCGAAGCTTCCTGTACGCTGATTTTTCCTGTATTTTTCCCGGAATTTTTCTGGCACTTTTTATTTGGGGGAAAACTGAAATAGAAAACAGCAGAAAACAGGAACTGGCACTGGGGTGCACTGAGTTAATAGGTTAGTCCAAATATGATCAAAAGTGTATGAAAGTGTATCTAGATCATAGCAATATCACACAAAACATGCATGGAGCAAGCAGAAATTATAGATACGTTTTGGACGTATCACGCGGATTACAAAATATTATAACTGCAACAGGTACGGATCAATGCAGACGCCCTAGGGAACCTATAACAACGAGACTCTGCCGAGTAGCTTTGAGTTTGACTTACGAGTGGATGGACTCGTATTTCACTCTCGTCGGCTCAGTAGCGTAGCATCACCTAGATGGTACGAGGTTTACCACTTTAGTTCATTCCGCTAATGTCTCTGTCGAACCTCTTAAAAAGTGTACCATTGAGGATGATACCTCCTGGTTTCACTTAATGGTAGGCACTCTAATCAACTGGTGTCCTTGAAGAAAAGAGTCGGGTGACCCAACGGTGCCCGCGAGCGGTATTGCGTCGGGAACGACATGGAGGGTACGACCGACGTTACTGGCGTGCTTGGCCTCTGCTCGTATCTCGCGAGAGTTACCAAACCACGAAAACTCGAGCTCTACCAAGAGCACACGCGAGACAAGGTAAGGAGATGGTTCACCTTGTTGGTAACCGCGCGGTTTGACGGGACGACAGGGCAGGCCCCGACGTTACTGGTGGACCTTGTTGATGTTCATCGTCCGTTGTGTTGTTAGTCAGAGAGTGATAACGGTTGTCTGCGAGATAATATTAAAATGCTAAATGGTTCGGCGGATGACTTGAGAGGCCAGTTGGTCTGTACGCACTACCTTCATGTGGGATAAGGAGTTATGGGCTCCCCTGCGTCGTAGTTCATTCGAAAGCTCTTCAGACGTCAGCAGTACTGCGGCCTGATTGCCGGGAAGTGGTGTGTCTTCTTCATCTAGACGGTGTATTTGGATTTGCTTTTTGCTTCACCGGCCAGACTCGCATCGTGCAGGAACGTGGAAGGGTGAGGGACCTAGACCCCTAAGTGCATAGGATATAGTCCGGCGGATGACCTCTCTGTTGAGCCTAGGATGGGCTGCGCCGTGTCGGATAGCTTTGGTGGACCATTCCCTAATAAGGTGCCCGCCACCCTGGATATCCGAGCGTGCAGGCTGAACAGTAGTGCACCCCTGCGGGGAGTTTAATCTATTTGAATAGCCGTGTCCACGGTAACAAGACGCTTTATGTCGAAGCTGGATCTTACCACTACAAACTACTACTATTAAACTGTATGGTTCCGGGTCTTCTTCCTCGCAAGGAAGTCGAGGAAGGGAACTCGGAGGCATTATTATTGTTAATTACTACAACTTACTATTATACAATGCTGCAGCAACTTCTGCTGCATTGTTACTTTATGCTTTATATAAACTGTTGGATGTTCTCATCTTGTGCTGCAAGACACATCAGAAGATGCTAGTCTTCGATATGCCTAGCTTCTTATCCTTATTCTGCGTTCTACCTTGCAGTCCACTATATACAGCCTCCCCTTTCCATTGATACAAATGCAAAAATGCTTAGTAGCGCACGTAAGACTCGCGGGTATGCTAGATACTCACCCTTGCTTTATTTCCCCCTTTATGTTTTTCCTGATCGGCCGCTGTAGTCGACGTTGGAGCCCAGGAGCAGGAGTACCCCGGAGGCGGATACTACTACGTCAAGACCCCCACTGACCAGGACCAGGAGTAGTTTCGTAGGCTCCCAGGTAGGAGGCCTTGCCTTTTCGATCTGTATCTCTAATGTTATTTCTACTAGCCTTCTTAAGGAAAAAACTTGACTAACTATGTTTGTACTTAGATATTATGGCTTGTATAACTTGTGTAATCGGGTCCGTGCGACCCCCTTATCTTGTAACATATTGGTTTATCCTTTTGTGTTTAGTTTTGTGCTATGATATTCTCACCGTGGCACCCTAATCTGAGCCGTGTACCCTGCGTATATGATTACTGTACACAGATTGATTTTGGGGGCGTCACAAGTTGGTATCAGAGCCGACTGCCTGTAGGAAGCCACCCACCCACCCACTCCTTGGTCGAAGTTGAGTCTAGACTTTGAAAAACTATTTTGCTAACTTAATGTTTGGCTTACGGGCCCACATCGATATCACCCCGTCGTGATATCTATGGTATTAGGATCCTTTTCTCCGTACCTATGCTCTGGGACTCTGCTCTCTTATCCTTGCTGGTAAGTTTTACAAACTCTGACATTAGGATCACGTTCTCTTGATTCCACCCGGCGTTCTGGTGCTTACCCCTCGATTGAGTCGTGTTGCGGGAGTTCTGACCCAGTTCCCGGACCGCGGATCCCCTTTCTCATTCAGGGCAGGCCGCACGTTCTCTGGCACAAACTCATGTGGCCAACAGTTTTCTTGCGGAGTGATTGACACAGAGGAAGCTATGTCGCATCGTGTATTCTTTATCGCGGTCTGCGCGCCGCCTAGTGTGTCCTTTTTCCTTAATTTCTACGACGTTATGTTGCCCGATTTTCGGTTGACTCTATGTGTGGATGTGTATGTCTTGTATGACTACTCCTATATATCCGCGCCTCCTCTTCGTTGTCGCATTACCTCATGCTTGTTTCTTGTATCTCGTTAAATGTTCATCGCTGAAATACGCCTGTTAAATTCTAGCAGGATGGCTGGTCATGGTGGTCGTGGTCGTGGTCGTGGTGCCAACGATCCACCTCCGCCGCCGGACTACATGGCCGCGATGATGCAGCAGTTTCAGATGAACCAAGTGTTTATGCAAGGAGTCATAGATCAGCTCCAGAACTAGAACCAGAACTAGCACCAGAACCAACCTCCTGTTGTTGCTCTGCGGGATTTCATGCGTCTCAATCCCCCTATCTTCCACCAACCTGAACAGCCGCTGGATGCCGATGATTGGCTTCGTGACATCACTCGTCAGCTGGAGTTTGCTAGGGTGCACGCCGCTGATTACGTCACCTTCACGACTTATTTCCTATGTGGCCCCGCTGCTCAATGGTGGGACACCCACAAGAGCTCGCTAGCTGAGGGGATTGTCGTCACCTGGGATGAGTTCAAGGATGTTTTCCATGCTCGGTATGTCCCCCAGGAGATTATGAACCGTCTGAAGGCCGAGTTCCGCAACCTCGTTTAGGGCAGCAAAACTGTCGAGGCATATCAGAGGGAATTCCTCCAACTCTCCCGCTATGCTTCAAGTGACCTCCCAAATGATGCAAGTCGGCAAGAGAAGTTCCGTGATGGACTCAACTCAGATCTCCATCTTGCACTGGCTTTGCACGTCTTCCCCGACTTCGCCACCATGGTGAACGAGACTATCACTCTCGAGACTGCACAGCTTAAGTTCGGGGGTTCGCCGAAGCGCCCCCGTGATGTTGGCTCATCTTCGGGCACAACACAGAAGCAACGCGTCTGGATTCCGCACAATGTGTATCTTCCACCTGCCCCTGCACCAAGGCCTTCGTATGTTGCACCCCGTCTGCCTCCGCCCCTATCGAGACAGCCGAAGACTGAGACTGCACCCCTCCGTCCTCAAGATGGCATGTACTTCAAGTGCCGTCAACCAGGCCATATTTCCAGAGACTGCCCCCAGCGACAGAATCAACTCATAGTTCACCCTGCTGGTCGCGGAAATGTCCGTGGCAACAACATGACCCCCAACTATAATACTGGGTCTTTTGATCACACTCGTGGTCATTCTTACCACATTGACGTTGATGAAGCTCAGGAACAACCTGCTACCGTGATGGGTACCCTTCTCGTTAACTCAATACCTTCTACTGTTTTATTTGATTCAGGAGCATCACATTCATTCATGTCTGGAGAATTTGCATTCAATTATGGCATACAACACTAAAAGATGCATACCCCCTTAATAGTCCGGACTCCCGGTACCCAGTGTCGTGTTGACATAGTTGCACCTAACCTCACCGTCGGGATCGAGGGATTCGAATTCATTGTTTCCCCCACACATTCTGAAAACCTCCACCATCGACCTTATCCTTGGCATGTATTGGTTGAATGCTCACGATGCCGCACTCTTTTGTGGCAATAAGGTCGTCTGACTCTTTCACCCCTCCGGCGAAGTTGTGAACCACACCGCCCGAATTACCCGAGATGCTGAAACGCAGATCTATATGATGAATGCTTTGAATGCCGCACCTCTGGAAGGAATTGAGAAAGTTCCAGTCGTTTTCGATTTTGCTGACGTCTTCCCAGAAGAACTACCGTGGATACCCCCGATCAGAGAAGTTGAATTCGTCATCGACTTGAAGCCCGACACCGTCCCCATTGCTAAGCGCCCCTATAAGATGCCACCTCACCACCTCCTTGAACCGAAGAAGGAGATCGACATGGCACTCGACAAAGGCTTCATCCACCCAAGTTCCTCTGCTTGGGGAGCACCTTCCCTCTTTGTCAAGAAGAGTGATGGCACAAACCGTTTGGTCCAAGATTACTGACCTATCAACCAGGCCATGATACAGAACAAGTACCCACTTCCTCGGATAAATGATCTGTATGATCAACTTGCTGGATTCAAGGTGTTTTCTAAACTCGACTTGAGGTTGGGTTATCACCAAATCCGCGTCCGTGAAGAGGACATTCCGAAGACCGCCTTCATTACTCGCTATGGTTCATACGAGTACACCGTCATGTCCTTTGTCTTGACGAATGCCCCAACCACCTTCTCTCGGTTGATGAACTATATATTCATGGAATACCTCGACAAGTTTGTCGTGGTTTATCTAGATGATATCTTAATATACTCACAAAATGAAGAAGAGCATGATGAACATCTTCATCTTATACAGGAAAAGCTTTGAGAACACAAACTCTATGCTAAGTATTCTAAGTGCGAGTTCTGGCTTCCCGAAGTAACCTACCTTGGTCATGTGATTTCGAAGGATGGCATTGCCGTCAACCCAGAACGTATCCAGGCTATTCTTGACTGGACTCCGCCCAAGACTGTCAAACAAGTCCGAAGTTTCCTCGGCCTTGCCAGTTATTGCAGCCGTTTTGTTGAGAACTTCTCCAAGATTTCCAAGCCTCTGACTAATTGCTTCACAAAGGCGTCAAGTTTGAGTGGACATGCAAATGTCAAGAAAGTTTTCAAGCTCTGAAGGATAAGCTCATTTCTCCCCCAGTGCTTGCTCCCCCTGATACTCAGAATGACTTCGTGATATATTGCGACGCGTCTCGTCAAGGATTAGGCTGTGTCCTAATGCAAGAGCGCAAAGTGATTGCTTATGGCTCTCGTCAGTTGCGTGCTCACGAGGAAAACTATCCAACTCATGATCTCGAATTGGCAGCGGTAATTTATGCATTGAAGCTGTGGCGACATTACCATGTCGGCAATCGTTGCGAGATATACACCGACCACCAAAGCCTGAAGTACATGTTTACTCAGCCCGACCTGAATCTCCGCCAGCAGAGACGGCTCGAGACAATAGCCGACTACAACATGGGAATTCCTTACACCCCTGGCAATGCTAATGTGATGGCTGATGCCCTGAGCCGCAAAACCTACTGTGGTGAACTTGAGGTTCAAATACGCCAACCCCGTCTATATAAAGAGCTTCGACAGCTGAACCTCGAGACTGTTCCTCAGGGATATGTGAATTCCCTTGTTGTTGAAGTAGACCTCGACAAAGACATCAAGTTCATCCAAAAAGCTAACTCGGATGTCGAAAAGATGAAGCGATATCTCGCCACAGGAAAGCCCTTAAACTACAGGTTTGCTGCTGATCAAGCGTTGTACTTCAAGAATCGTTTAGTGGTTCCTAGCAAGGGGAATCTAAACTTGACTCCGTATGTTTTGAAAGAAGCTCATGATACCCCGTTGTCGATCCACCCAGGTAGCAACAAGATGTACCAAGACCTTCGCCAGCGGTACTAGTGGCCTGGCATGAAGAAAGGCATTGCTCGTTATGTTGATGAGTGTGACGTTTGCCGTCGCGTCAAATCAGAACATCAAAGACCTGCTGGAACTCCGCAACCACTCTCTATTCCTGAATGGAAATGTGACAAGATTGAAATGGACTTCTTCACCGGTTTTCCGCGATCACAGAAAGGTCATGATGCGATCTTTGTCGTCATCGACCGATTCTCCAAGGTTGCCCACTTTCTGCCAGTCAAGGAGACGATCTCTGCTAGTTAGTTGGCAGACTTATATGTTTCCAGAATTTTTTCCCTCCACGGTATTCCGTTGGATATCAGTTCAGACCGTGGCAGCATTTTCACCTCAAAGTTCTGGGATAGTTTCCAAGAAGCTATGGGCACTCACCTGAATTTCAGCATCGCTTATCACCCCCAGTCGCAAGGACAAGTCGAACGAGTCAACCAAGTGCTTGAATACATGCTTCGAGCTTGTGTCATTTCATTCGGTAAGAAATGGGAGGAATCTCTTCCATTTGTTGAATTCTCGTACAACAATAGCTATCAAGCTAGTCTGCAGATGGCACCCTTTGAAGTTCTTTGTGGACGTAAGTGTCGAACCCCTCTGAATTGGTCAGAAACTAGGGAATGAACCCTCATTGGTCCAGACATTATCCAGCATGCCAAAGATCAGGTTCGCGTTATTCGTGAACATTTGAAAGTTGCTCAGTCCCGCCAGAAGAGCAACTATGACCGAAAACACAAGGAAATGGTATATCAGTCCAGCGAACAAGCTTACCTCTGTGTCACTCCCATGAGGGGCACTCATCGTTTCGGGGTCAAAGGCAAGTTGGCTCCTCGCTACATTGGCACGTTCCGTATCCTTTCCAGAAGTGGACCGGTGGCGTACCGATTGAAATTGTCGTCAAACCTCTCACAAGTCCATGATTTCTTTCACGTGTCCCAGCTCCGGCGCTGCTTCAAGGACCCTATTCGTGAAGTGGTACATGATCTGATTGAATTGCAACAGGACTTGACTTATCAAGAACATCCGAGCCGCATTCTCGATCAGTCTGATTACAAAACCCGCAACAAGACCACCAAGTTCCTCAAAGTTCAGTGGTCAAATCATTCTGAAGATGAAGCCACTTGGGAATGCGAAGAACGTCTTCGTGAAGAATACCCCGATCTTTTCCCCTCTACCTCTTAGATTCTCGAGACGAGAATTCTTGTAGTGGGGGAGATTTGTAACACCCTCGGGTCTTGTAACAGTGATCACTATTGATGGAACAGTAATCACCTTGCTACAGTTAAATCACTGTGCTTGATCATTGCCTTGATCATCTTTGAATTCACAGATGAAACAAATCCAAAATGTTTTTTCTGATAATTAAAGAAAACAATGTGGCAAATAAAATATTGTCCAAAAATTGTGAGACCACTTTTGTAAAATCCCTAAAAACTAATGGACCATGATAAACCTGCAATGAGCATTTATTGCAATATCTAAATATTGCAAACAATTAATACCAGTAGAAAAACAGCACAAAAAGCCCATTTTAAAATAAACAACAATAATCCAATGAATTTATTTAATCACGAAACTTTTTGTAGCATTGCTACATAGGGCAATACAAAAATAGGAGCAAGTCTCATGTCTAATAAAAATCATTTGATGCGCCAACAAAAATAAAAAGATAATATAAACAGAAAAGAAGTGCAGGAAATATAAAGGGCGCTATCCCTCGCCATGGGCGAGGCCAACCCCGGCCCACCACAACCCTCTCCCCATCTTCTTCCCCTGTTCACAGGGGGTGTCGTGGAGGGCATCTAGGGCGAGATCGCCTCGGCCGTCGCCGTGCCGCACATCCCCCGGCTTCCCTGGCGGATAAGAACCCCCCCCCCCCCCCCCCCGTGCCCCTCGCCCTGGAAACCCTAGCCGCCCGCCCAGATCCCCCTCGTGTCGCCGTTTCCCCCCTCCCTTGCGCCATTTTCCCCTGGCCCGAGCTCCATTGTGGGCGCCCCCGCGCACCACCGTGGCCAGCGGCCACCCTGGACCTCACCGTCGTGTCCAGGAGCCCCGCAGGCGTCTTCCTCGTCTCCGTGCGCAAGGAGTCGTCCCCGGAGCCTCCACACGACGCGAGTCGAGCTCGCCTTCTCCCTCAAGCTGTCGGCGAGCTTCTCCAATTCAGGCGGCCACAAGTCACCATAGCGCACGCTGCCTTCCCCTACCGACTCCTAGTGAGCGTGGTCGTTTTCCCCGTGCGCTCAAGCCCCTCCTCTCTCGTTGTAACGCCCGCCGCCATGGGAGTGGTGCTCCGTCGCCGCGCGGGTTGTCCATCTTTGTGCCCCCGGTGCACCATTTTGGCCGTCGAGGACATGCACGTGCCCCCGTTGGTCGTCTGCGTCGATTCTACTAGCTAAAGGCCACGGTCCCGCGCTAATTTCATTGTGGTCGTCGCCGCCCTCCACTGTTCGCCGCCGTCATTGTCGTTGACACCGCTAAAATGAGCCCCGGCCACCCCCGATCCCACCAAACGATGCGGCTCGGTCCCCCCGTTCGAACGCCCCCCTCCCCGCCTCAAGCCGTCGCCGGAGTCGGCCGAAACGGCGACCTCGCCGTGCTTCTGTGCTCGTCGCCGACGTGCCCGTCGGGGTTACCCCCCCTATTAATTTAACCCCCTGAGCCACTGACCTCTGGGGCCCACCCAAAGGGTTTAAGCCCTAACCCCCTGTTAGTCTAATCATTTGGTTAAAAGTAAATATAAAAAATGTTAGTTAATAACCTGTTAGAATGACAGGTGGGTCAGCCCCCCCCCCACTTAACCCCCATTTGTTTAAATAGAAAACTGTTAGATGTAATGTGCCTATGACTAGTGGGCCTTGGGACTGTTAAAATAATTAAACTGATAATTTATCACTACAGTCAATGAAACATGGGCCCTCTGATTATTTGTTTAATTAAAAATGCTATTATAAATTGAGTGTATGACATGTGGGCCACCCCACTGTTTTAATTAATAAAAATGAATTAATAAAACCTTAGAGGCTGACATGTGGGACCCCCATGTCAGGTTTGACCAGTCAACCACTTGTGGATATGGTTACTGTTTATATTAATAAAAATAATCCAGAAAATCTTTTAAATGATTTAAAACTTCAGAAAATTAATATCTTTTAAATCGTAAGTCAGATTCAAAAACTTTATACATGAATATTGATTAGAAAAATATAACGAATACGAATACGCTATCCGTATGTCAACCACCCCCATCTAACACAACTAACATCGACATCCCCCCTCCGGGCCGCCTGTCGATAATCACCCGGAGGCGGTATTTCATCCCCGGATGAATTTCCGCTCCGAGCAACATGCATTGCAATGCGTTAGAACACCGTTAACATTTCATCTGTCATGTCATGCATCTGTTTGTATATGCTTGCTTTGTATTTACTGTTTCTTCCCCCCCCCCTTAATCTCCGGTAGACCCCGCTGTTGCCGCCGACTACACTGCTGCTGGGTACGACTACTTCGTCGACGACCCTACCCCTACCGTCGAGCTTACAGGCAAGCAAAGCCATTCTCTTCCACAGATATCGCCTATCTTTTCGTACTTTTCTTGCACTCGGCATTGTTACTGCTGCTGCTATGTTGCTTACCTATTCAATTGCATAGTGTGTCATTGTCGCCCCTTGATGTACCTTCCTTTATCCTATGCTGCCTATAAATATATATTATATTCAGCAGTGAGCCCTACGCTTTGTTAGCTAGGTTTAGAATAGTGGGTCGTGATCACTCTGGTGAGTGAACGCGGATTACAAAATATTATAACTGAAACAGGTACGGATCAATGCAGACGCCCTAGGGAACCTACAACGGCGAGACTCTGCCGAGTAGCTTCGAGTTTGACTTACGAGTGGATGGACTCGTATTTCACTCTCGTTGGCTCAGTAGCGTAGCATCACCGGGATGATACGAGGTTTACCTTTTTAGTTCATTCCGCTGATGTCTCTGTCGAACCTCTTTAAGTGTACCATCGAGGGTGATACCTCCTGGTTTCACTTAATGGTAGGCACTCAAATCAACTGGTGTCCTTAATGGTAAGAGTCGGGCAACCCAACGGTGCCCGCGAGCGGTATTCCATCGGGAACGACATGGAGGGTACGACCGATGTTACTAGCGTGCTAGGACCCAGCTCGTATCTCGCGAGAGTTACCAAACAACAAAAATTCGAGCTCTACCAAGAGCACACGCGAGACAAGGTAAGGAGATGGTTCACCTTGTTGGTAATCGCGCGCTTTGACGGGACGACAGGGCAGGCCCCGACGTTACTGGTGGACCTTGTTGTTGTTCGTTGTCCGTTGTGTTGTTAGTCAGACAGCGATAACGGTTGTCTGCGAGATAATATTAAAATGCTAAATGGTTCGGCGGATGACTTGAGAGGCCAGTTGGTCTGTACGCACTACCTTGACGTGGGATAAGGAGTTATGGGCTCCCCTGCATCGTAGTTCATTCGAAATCTCATCAGACGTCAGCAGTACTGCGGCCTGATTGCCGGGAAGTGTTGTGTCTTCTTCGTTCGGGCGGTGTATTTGGATTTGCTTTTTGCTTCACCGGCCAGGCTCGCATCGTGCAGGAGCGTGGAAGGGTGAGGGACCTAGACCCCTGAGCGCATAGGATATAGTCCAGAGGATGACTCCTATGTTGAGCCTAGGATGGGCTGCGCTGTGTCGGATAGTTTTGGTGGAGCGTTCCCTAACAAGGTGCCCGCCACCCTGGAGATCCGAGCGTGCAGGATGAACAGTAGTGCACCCATGCAGGGAGTTTAATCTATTCGAATAGTCGTGTCCACGGTAACAGGACGCTTTATGCTGAAGCTGGATCTTACCACTACAAACAACTACTATTAAATTGTATGGTTCTGGGTCTTCTTCCTCGCAGGGAAGTCGAAGAAGGGAACTCGGAGGGATTATTATTGTTAATTACTACAACTTACTACTATACAATGCCGCAACAACTTCTGCTGCATTGTTACTTTATGCTTTATATAAACTGTTGGATGTTCTCATCTTGTGCTGCAAGACACGTCAGAAGATGCTAGTCTTCGATAGGCCTAGCTTCTTATCCTTATTCTGAGTTCTACCTTGCAGTCCACTATATACAACCTCCCCTTTCCATTGATACAAATGCATAAATGCTTAGTAGCAGACGTAAGACTCGCGGGTATGCTAGATACTCACCCTTGCTTTATTTCCCCCTTTATGTTTTGCCTGATCGTCCGCTACAGTCGGCGTTGGATCCCAGGAGAAGGAGTACCCCGAAGGCGGATACTACTACGTCGAGACCCCCGCTGACCAGGACCAGGAGTAGTTTCGAAGGCTCCCAGGCAGGAGGCCTTGCCTTTTCGATCTGTATCTCTGATGTTATTTGTGCTAGCCTTCTTAAGGCAAAACTTGACTAACTATGTCTGTACTCAGATATTATGGCTTATATAACTTGTGTATTCGGGTCTGTGCGACCCCCTTATCTTGTAACATATTGTTTTATCCTTTTTTGTTTAGTGTTGTGTTGTGATATTCTCACCGTGGCACCCTAATCTCAGCCGTGTGCCTTGTGTGTATGATTACTGTACACGGATCGATTTTGGGGGCATCACAGTCGGCTTCTTCAAGATCATAGGATCCTCCGGATCTACCTTCTCCTTATAAGCTTTCAAGTCCTCCTTGGTGCAGGCCGACTCAGCGTACTTAACATGATGTTCCTCGCATTCGGTAGCCCATGACTGGCTTCCTTCAACCGTGATCGGTCCGCTCAGACCTGGCATTTTGAGCTTCAAATAGACGTAGCCGGGAAAAGCCATGAAGCAGGCGTAATCCAGCCTTCCCAAAATGGCGTGATATGGACTTTCGAGTTTGACAACTTCGAAGGGTATGATTTCAGAACGAAAGTGTTCAGAAGTCCCAAAAGCCATTTTGAGGTATATCTTGCCTATGGGTCGATTCCGTGAAAATCGTATTGGAGGGTTGTAGCTTTTTGTGGGTTAACCCCATTCTGCAGAAAGTCTCATAGTAGAGGATGTTGATGCTACTTACTCCAATCATGAGTACCTTATGCAAGGTGTATCCTCCAACTTGTGGTGCCACTACCAAAGCTAGGGTCCCCGAATTATCTACCACTCGGGGGTTATCATCCCTTGTCTAGGTTATTGGTTGTTCAGACCAATTGAGCCACTTAGGTATGGCTATCTCCTTCGCCACAGACAGAGCAGCACGCTATTGAAGTTTTATATCTCTCCAACAGCTTCTGGTGGTGAAAACGTGATATGCTTCATGGTCATTGAGTTTCTTCGGGTTTGCTGGTAATCCCGCAAGTCCTGATTGCATCTGCCTCTCGGCTCCGGGTCCTTGATATTGGGATCCTGAGTCGGATCCTATGTGGCCTGACTGCTGATTTCTATTGTTGTAGCCGGCTCCCTGGTGGCCAATTTGTTGGTTGCCATTATTGTAACTGGCTCATGAACCTTACCCAGGGGGTCCTTGGTGACCTCCACCATTGCCTCCTCGCCGTTTGACCTCCTGCATGATGTCGCAGTTTTCCCAGGAGTGATTAGCTGGGTGACCGGGTCTGCTATGTCTTGGGCATGGCCCTTTGATAGCGGACTCGTAACTATTTGGCGAAAACTCTCCTCTATCTTCCGGTAGTTGCCCCCTTGACTTTCTCTTTGGGAGCCGACATTGGTGTTGGCTACCAAGTCAGATGCATTCTGATCAAGCTGACGCTTGTTCTGCTGACTATGATTCCCACCATTCTGATGCCCTTTGCCGCCACTTTTCTTTCCTTGGCCAGTTTTGTCCTCGTCGGAGTCGTCGTCTTTGGTTTTGTCAGACTCATCATACTTAGTGACTGCATCCAGGAGTTCCATGTCTCTGACCATTCTCTTAATACAATCGAGTTTATGGATCAGAGGCTCAAATTTGCAGTTTTTTTCCAGGACGAAAACGGTTGTCTGGGCAGTAATCTTGTCCGAGGAGTGAATTATTTTGGCGACTCGTCGTGCCCAGTGGTGGGCCGACTCTCCTTCCTTCTGAACAAAGTGCTCCAGATCGATGATTGTGGTAGCACGCCGGCATGTGCCTTCGAATTTTTCTGATGAACTTCTCCTTCAACTCTGACCAGGAGCTGATGGAGTTCTCGGGGAGATTCTTGAGCCAGGTGAGAGTCGGTCCTTCCAGCATCATTGTGAGGTATCGGGCACAAACTCCGTCACCGGCCTGCAGCATATCCATTGCTAGATCGTAGCTTTCGATCCACCCCGTCGGGTCCATATCTGCTGTGTAGTTTGGGATTTTGGGAGGCCCTTTAAAATCTGACCGTATGCGGGCGTTCCGCAAAGTCGGAACTAAGATCAGATTTCCAACCGAACGGCTAACAAAACCTGCCTCTTCCTCCTGAAGTGGGGATGTACTGCCAGCTCGGGGAACATGGCAACTGGCTGTGTGGTAAGTCGGGTCGCTTGCCGCGGTTCCAGGCCCGGCTGTCCTCTCTGCTGGCGGTGACTGCTGGAGGCCGCAGGGGCCGGGGATTCTGCTTGCCGGCTCACACTATGACAAGGAGTCCCATGTAAGTATGAGAGACCATCTGAGTATTGTGCAGTCTGAGCGACTGCAGTCTTGAGCATCTCCACTGCATCTCTCACGCCCAGGTCCGCGGGGGTGTTTCCGTGAAAGGGAACGTTGGCAAAATACTTTTGCAGCAAAGACGTTCACCTTGGGGTTGTGGTAGTGGCTAGGTGGTGTATGGAATCGAACCGGCTCTCGCGGGGGGGGGGGGGGCGAACCCTGGCGGGGTGGCTCCCTGCTATGGACTTCGGAAAAATGCTTGTCCTACCATACCCGGCGGGATCCGGCTCGCGTGCCTGGCTTGGTGGGTGGCTGAGAAGTTTGCCATCTGAGCATTTAATTGTGCGGACTGTTCCTGCACGCGCCTAGCTTCTGATACGTCCCAAACGTATCTATAATTTCTGCTTGCTCCATGCATGTTTTGTGTGACTTTGCCATGTTTTGCTTGAACTTTCATACACTTTTGAGCATATTTGGACTAACCTATTAACTCAGTGCACCCAGTTCCCAGTTCCTGTTTTCTGCTGTTTTTGAATTTCAGGTTTTCCGGCCATTAAAAGTGCTCCAAAAATTCCGGAAAATTATATAAAAAATCAGCGTCCCGGAAGCTTCTGGAATCACCAAGGAAGGAGGAGAGGGCCACCACAGGGACTCCAGAAGGGTCCCTGGCGCGGACCCAACCTAGGCCGCGCCGGGCACCCTCCTGGCTGCCCTGTGGCCCCCCTGGTGCCCCCCTTTGGCCCTATTTTTACCCCCGTGGAGGAAACCCTGATTGCGGACCCCTTTTCTCCAGAAGCAATTCCGATCTCCGCCGCCGTCGCCATCAAGTTTCAGGGGACCAGAATTCTTGTGCCGGCACCCTGACGGGACGGGGAAGTGCCCCCGGATTCATCTCCATCGATGTTGCTTCCTCCCTCCATGAAGCGGGAGTAGTTCTCCCTCGGGGCTGAGGTTTCTACCAGTAGCTATGTGTTCTTATCTCTCTCCCATGATGTGATCTTCGTTCTGAACATAGGCTATGTTAATCTAGGGTGATCCCATGATATTTCCCCTTCCTCTATGTATTGGATTGATGTACTCAATTGATCTTATCTAGTATAATCCCCGAGACCAAGGTGACAGCGGTCTATTGGACATGGGTTAGAAGAATATTATCATGAGTGATTTCCTCTTTTGTGTATTGATTGAAGATTGAGAGTCTCTTGGTGCTTTTCTTTGACTATCCTTGAGATATGTTGTGGTGATTGTGGTACTCTCTTTGGATGGCCGCGGTGACATTGGGAAATCCATAGATTGAGAACTACGAACTTTGAGGTGTGCTTTTGTAGCCCTACATAATTCTCATCCTCTCTAGACCACAAAGGAATGACCTCCGAGTGTGTCTCCATTGCATGCTTTATGGGAAATATCATCTGATTAGACTATGTTAATGTTGTTGAGAGTTGCCACTAGTGAAAGTATGAAGCCTAGGCCTTGTTTCCACCATTGTTACACCGTTTGTGCTCACTTTTGTCACATGTTTGCTTGCTGCACTTTTTATTACAGATTTATATTACCTTGCTTTGCCACACTTATCACTCGTATTTTACCATCTCTTCGCCGAACTAGTGCACCTATACAACTCCTAGTTGTATTAGGTGTGTTGGGGGACACAAGAGACTTCTTGTATCTTAATTGCAGGGTTGCTTGAGAGAGACCATCTTCAACCTCTACTTCCCTGAGTTCGATAAACCTTAGGTCATCCACTTGAGGGAAATTGCCGTTGTCCTACAAACCTCTGCGCTTGGAGGCCCAACATAGTCTACAAGAATATAAGCGTGCGTAGACATCAAGCTATTACTGGCGCCGTTGCCGGGGAGGTAAGGTTTGAAAGTATATCTTTAGATCTTGCAATTAAATCTTTTCGTTTCTTGTTTATATTTTCACTAGTTATGCTTATGGAAAAATGCACTCTTAGTTCGCTGTTTGGGGAAGGCCGCTTTACCACGCCCGTGGTAGAGAAGTCTCCTCCACCTACTGAATGTATCCCATTCAAAATACCACTTGGGATAGTTGAAATAATTATTAATGATTGTTATGATGGGACAGTCAATCCTATTATTCATTTGTTGAAACTTACAAAACTTTGTGAGTTATTTAAGATTTCAGGTTTGACAAAAGGTGAAGTCATGAAGAAATTATTTTCCTTGTCACTGAAAGGAAAAGCATTGGAATGGTATAGGCTACTAGATGATTCTCACCTACGGGATTGGGAAGAGATCCAGTCTCTCTTTTACTCCAAGTTTTATCCTCTTCATGAAGTTCATGAGAATAGGAATTATGTTTATAATTTCTATCCTCATGACGGAGAGAGCATATCTCAAGCTTGGGGGAGACTGAAAACTTTAATGCTAAAATTTCCTGACCATGGGCTCCCCAAAGATATAATTATTACAATTTTTTATGCGAGGCTCTCTCGACAGGATAAAGACTTGCTCAATGCTTCCTCTATGGGTTCTTTCACAAACGAAAAGATTGATGCTAAATGGGAACTCCTTGAAAGAATTCAACGCAATACTGAAGATTGGGAGATCGACAAAGGTAAAGAGTCAGGTATAAATTATGAGTATGATTGCATTAAGTCCTTTGTTGAAACTGCAAGTTTTAATAAGTTTAGTGCTAAGTTTGGTCTTGATTCTCAACTCCTTGTTGATTTCCTCAAATCTTTTGCTTCACATCTTAATATGCCTAAGGAGAATTGGATCAAGCATCATGAACCTTTTAAAGAGATTTGCAAAGAAAATGAGATTGTTCATGATGATTGCAACATGCATGATCCAATTCCTGAAAATGAAGTTTTATATAAGCATGTTAATTTTTGTGGAGTGGATAGACCTTGTGAAAGGCCTATGATTGAAGAAGAGAAGTATTGTAAGCAACATAACCATGAAAGAAAAATCACTTGGGTCAAAGATTTAAATGAAATTGCTAGAGAATTGTGTGACCTTTATCCTTTTACTTGTGAACTTTGCTGCATAGAGGGTCACTTTAATTTTCAATGCATGAACTTTCAAAGCATAACTATTAATCAGTTGTGTGATAACATGATCACTTCTGATCTTTATGATGAACTTATGTTATTTTTGATGTGTGAAGAGTTATCAGAAAAGACTTCTTGGCTAGATGTTAATGCCTTAGGAATTAGCAACACTTTGCAAAATTGCCATCTCTATTGTGTTGTTAATTGCCATGAAAATGATTACATAAGTAAGATTAGAAAGGAGGGAACTTTACCAAAGTATAAAAATGTCTCTTATATCTCTACTAATAAAAAGGAGAGTTTCTCCCAAGTTTCCCCTATTGTTTCTAATGATAAACCAGGATATGTGGAGAAGCTTCATCTCCAACCACTCCCTCTTAAGGTAAATAAGAAGAAAAAGAAGAGGAGGAGGAAGAGGAGCAAGAAGGAAGAAGAATGGGTATCAAACTGGCCTGAGCATATTCCTCGCATCAATTTTTATCCTAACGGACAGAAATTTTTGGAGGACGGTGAGCTTGATTGCATTCATTATTATCCTGATGTTAAGTCCGTAGGCACTATTGAAGATGATTTTGATTATGATATGCATGTTACTTTTTGTGATTGGGAAAATGATGATAATGCTAATTATGATCTTGAAAATCTTTTTGGTACTAACTCTGAGAGTGATGACATGGAAAGCTCTAAGCTTGGGGATGATAGGAGTGCAAGTCCTTTAACCATTAGTGATGTGGTAATTGATAATTCTTTTGCTAGTAAGAATAAAGACATCATATTTAAAAATACAGTTGCTAGCAATGATAATGCTCTTGTCTACTATGATGATGTTATAACTCCTATCTATAGTGATTTTAAAGGTACCTATGACATAAGGAGAAATTATCCTTATGAAACTTGTCATAATCATGGAGGGAATTACTCCCTTGTTGAACACCATCTTCCTAATACACAATTAATCTATAGTGTTCAAGTTGTTTATGATAGTCCTACTCCCACTATTACCAATGAGAAAGTTATGCTTATGTGGAGAGTAAGAGTACCCTTTTGCATGTGGATCATGGTGATGCCGGTGAAGTTAATAGGTTTAATGGGATGGCCTCCCCTGTTAACCGCACAAATAAACGATTCTTGATAACCCACAAGTCTAGGGGATCAATTGTAGCTTTTCGATAATTAAGGATGTCGATCCCAACGAGGAGCAGAAGGTATTGACAAGTGACACTGGATAAGGAAAAGGCTGCACACACTGTAAGATAAATATTTAGGGTTTTTTGGTTTAAGCAACAGAAAAGTAAAAGGCAGGCAAAGTAAACAGGGTAACTGAGGAGTAGCAAGTGGCCCAATCCTTTCACAAGGATAAGCCTAGGAACTGAACTTATAAAAGCTAAAGCGTTCTCGAGAAAACACGGGAGAGATAGTCAAGTCACTTTCACCATACTCCGCCAAGTAACATGTATCGTGTTGATAAGTGTCGGTGGGTGGATCAATGCTAGTACACCTTCTAGACTAAGATAAGTGTACTCTTATGATTACACACCTTGCAAGCATCCGCAAATACAAGGTAGTAATTAAGGCATAAGCCTAACCACAGCATTACGATCAAGGATCCATAACTCCCTTGTGCGAAAGTCTGCGAACTGTGGTTCAGGTTTCTGTCACTCCGGCAACCCACCATAAGAATCCTTTGTGCACAATGTATTCCTCTAGGCCCATGAAAGGTGAAGTGTTATGTGCTCGACTCACATAACACCACCAGAGAAATAACAACACAACTTAAGTATCAAACAACACATAATACTTCAAGATAGTATGACTACTAACAACTAGACTTCTCCCATGTTCTCAAGAACTAAAGTAACTACTCACAAGACATAAAAGAGATCATGATCAGAGGTGATAGATGGGTGATAAACAATCTGGACACAATGATATTTCTCTAAAAAAACTCAATAGCATTCACCACAAAGTAGTAATCAACACCAACAGAGTAGAGAGGATAGATAGTACGGATTACAACACAAGTTGCAATTGTGAGATGAGATGGGATGGAGATGGAGATGGTGCTGATGTTGGGGATGATGTTGATGATGATCTCGATGATTCCCGTGACGATGATGATGATGGCGACGATCTCCCCTTCCGGGAGGTGATCTCCCCGACGGAATGTGCCCGCCGGAGATGGCTTTTCTCTTCTGTAGGTTTCCGCCCCGTGGCGGCGGCGAAACACGGAAACGACTCCTCTTTTAGGGTTTTCACCCCAGGGGGGTCTTATAGGCGATAGGGGGCACCGAGGGGGGCCTCCAGGCATCCAGGAGGGTTCCTGGCGCGGCCAGGAGAGGGGCTGCGCCAGGCACCCTTCTGGCTGCCTGGTGGCTCCCCTCACCTCCTCCTTCGGTGATCCCCAGTCAATCTTCATAAAACTGATCCCCGTAAAATTTCATCGTATTTGGACTTGATCTGATTCAGCAACTTGGTATCCACTTTTTACCGCTGAATTCTGGTTCTGCTGCTTCGGCACCGGAAAGTTGTAAACTGTGTAAAATAACCAAAACAACATAAGAAAAATACTTTAAAGTGGAATATATCAATGAATAGGGTGAAATCTCAATATAAAATAGTGATGCTTTTTGGACGTATCAACTCCCCCAAGCTTAGACCTCGCTTTTCCTCAAGCGATTGTTGAGCCGGTAAACCTGTCCACAAGTTTTAGAGAGCGAAGTGTCGATAAAAGAATACGAACAAGAAGCATCAAGATTCCTCACCAAACTTAAGCATCCTCAACAGCAACCTCAACTCATAAGGTCCTTATGAGAAAGTAGTAACAATTATAACAAAGTAGGACCTGGAAAACTCATCAAATCATGACAAACATAGCCTTGGTCAAGGAACAACTAATAACTTTTACTTTTGTTCTTTCACTTATAGTGGAACAGTTGAAGCTTTTGAAAGAACATGCTATTAGTCAAGAAGTGCACATGTCAACACAAAAGGAAGATGTTTACTAAGCATGAGCTTTTGTAAACAACTCACTTATCAAAAGATAATGTCAACAAAGATGTAACATGCTAGATTTCAATGCAACTTTATATGCAAGCATCTTTATCAACATCAAATGGTTGTTCTCTCTCAAGAAGGAAGGAAGTAGGAAGGACTGACTCAGCACAAAATAAAGGTAAACCCCATGCAAAAGGGTAAGCAGGGAAAACTTATGTGCCATCTCTAGATCAAAATAGAATAAAAACAAACTTTTTGGGAGGTGCATGATCCGTCAACGACTGCTGATAGATAACTCATTCACTTCATGATTTGGACAAGTTTCGAGGAACGGCTCCCATGTGGGGACGATCACATCCCCTTGGATTCCTTTGTTTATCACTCGTAAAAGGGCGAAGGAACTTGTGTGTTAGTATTTATCTTTTACGAGCTGGGCACTCATGCCAGTCCCTTCTCGTATTAGGGGTTTGCAGATTAGACATGCAATCCCAAGATAAAAATTATCCAAATTAAGAAGATCATGGGTCACCCACCACTTCCTCATGAGCTGAATCAGCGGCACAAAACAGAAGATTTTGAACAACTAGAGATAGCACATAAATTATATACTTTAGGAGTGGTAGTGGAATACCACATGTAGGAAGGTATGGTGGACTCAAGTGGAAGAAGTTGGTTTCAAGGTATGGAAGTACAAGCAGAGTTCTGCTTAGTACAGAGTTTTGGCTAGCAAGGCTTTGAGAGAGCAGACAATTGATGACAACTTAGATGCAAGCAATACAAAGCATAAACATTAAAACTAGCATGAAACATCAAGTTGTCTTCCTTGTCAACATAACACTTCAAGCATAATAACACAAAGGTTTTGGCTATGTCGCTACTTTGAGAAAAACATGCTTGTTGTTATGACCAAAGCTATACTTGCCAAGATTAAATAAAGTTTTCGAAGCCATACCTGATATAAGGTCAATACTCCCCATAAGAATCAGCTCATAATGTCGATTGCGTGAAGAGAATACCAAGTGCAGCGAAGAAACCAATAGACTTCTCATTAATATTCCTTCATAGACGACTCCACACTCACGGATACAAAGCTCTCCACAAGAGGAGTGATAGACCTCAAAGCAACACCTATTTCATAAAGTGACCTCCCTAGACATGATACGACTCTACTTGACTCCTAAAGAAAAAGATAAAGATAGAGATACCGGGCACTCCCCCAAGCTTGGAACAAGCTAAGGGGATGCCATTGCCCGAGGAGTTTTACTCCTCATTCTTGTTCTTCTCAGTCAGGTACTCCTTGGCGAAGCGCTTCCATGGCAGTTGTTCTCCAGACTCGAAGGACATTCCCGTCTCCAAGATCCTGCACTCAGCACCTAAACCCATGCGCAGAAACTTTAGTTCATACTCACAGTTCTGGTTCTGCAGATCATAGATCTGTGCTTGGAGTTCATAAAATTTTTCTTCTAATGCGGCCAAACTTGACCACATCTCCTTCATCTCCTTCTTGTGGGAATCCTCGATCTCGTTCATGATGTCGAAGTTAGCTTCAACACAGCGCTCCACCATCTTCTTGAACTTGAAGACTTCATGTTCCATCTCCTTCAGCCGATCTTCGGTGCTCCCCTCTTTGACTGGTCCCTCCAGATCTTCCTTGCGGAGGACATCGTCCTCCACACGAAGGACCTGGGGGTGCTTCCTCACCTCTGCGAGATAAGGGTTGATGACGTTGACGACGAACTTGTCCTTGGGGGAACTCGGAGAAGCCATGGCACCTAGATCTGCTGAAAGTTTTCCTGGTAGAAACAAACCGAGAAGGAAAACACGCGGAATCGAGAGATACAGTGCCGGGACTATCCGGGAAAATATATAGCAAAAATTTATGCGACAGAAGGAAGGTTTCAAGCCTAGGTGGAGTCGGAGGCGGAGTCCAGGGCAGCCAGGAGGGTGCCTGGCGCGGCCAGGAGTGGGGCCGCGCCAGGGGGCCTCCTGGCCTCCCTGGAACTCCTCTCCGACTCCACTCGGGCTTGGAATTTTCCTAATTTTGCAAAAACTCTAAAAAGTTAACTTTTATTGAAGTTCGCGGTGTTTTCTTACCATAATTCATGCCTTTTCTAATTCTTCTCCTGCCGGAGTTTGAAACTGGGCTGCAACATGTTCTTCATGAGTACTTGTATATATCATGTTTGCATCCACATTGATTGGATCACCTGCCATATAATGTTTGAGTCTTTGTCCATTCACAACTTGAGGTTTGGTGCCTTCGAAATTACTGATCTTGATTGCACCCGACCGATATACTTCTTCAATATGAAAAGGTCCTTCCCATCTGGAAAGTAGTTTACCTGGAGAAAACCTGAAACGAGATCTAAACAACAAAACTTTATCACCAACATTAAATTCACGTTTCAGAATTCTTTTATCGTGCCACTTCTTTACCTTTTCCTTGAACATTTTAGCGCTCTCGTAAGCTTCACTTCTCCCCTCATCTAGAGAAGTCAAGTTCATGAGACGCTTTTCACCAGCTAACTTTGGGTCAGCATTCAGCTCTCTGACAGCCCAGAAAGCTTTATGCTCTAACTCTAATGGTAAATGGCAAGCCTTTCCATAGACCATCTTATACGGAGACATGCCCATGGGGTTTTTGTAAGAAGTTCTATACGCACACAAAGCATCTCCTAACTTCTTTGACCGGTCCTTTCTAGAACTGTTTACTGTTTTCTGCAAGATCAACTTGATCTCCCTATTGGTGAGCTCAACTTGCCCACTAGTTTGAGAGTGGTACGGTGATGCAATCCTATGATTGACATCGTACTTGGCTAGAGCTTTCCTAAAATCTCCATGCGTGAAGTGCCATCTGTCATGAGGTACCTTGGTACTCCAAACCTAGGAAAAATTACATCTTTGAGCATTTTCAAAGATGTCTTCTGATCAGCACTCTCAGTGGGGATTGCTTCAACCCACTTGGTTACATAATCAACAGCAACTAAGATGTGTGTGTACTTGTGTGAAGGAGGAAAAGGACCCTTAAAATCAAAACCCCAGCAATCGAAAGGTTCGATCACTAGTGAGTAATTCATAGGCATCTCATTTCTCCTGCTAATGTTACCAACTCTCTGACACTTATCACAAGATAGAATGTGCCTTCGGGCGTCCTTAAAGAGAGTGGGCCAATAAAAACCTGATTGTAAAACTTTATGTGCGGTCCTTTCACCGGCATGATGTCCTCCATAGGGACTACCGTGACATTGTCGAAGAATGTCCTGCTGCTCGTGCTCTGGTATACACCTTCTTACGATCCCGTCCACACCTTCTTTATAAAGATGTGGATCATCCCAAAAGTAGTGCCTCAAATCCGTGAAGAATTTCTTCCTCTGCTGAAATGTGAAACCTGGAGGCAAAAACTTTGCAACGATAAAATTAGCATAATCTGCAAACCAAGGGTCGGAATGAGATTGTACTTTTACAACAGCAAGTTGTTCATCTGGGAAACTGTCGTTGACTGGAATAGGATCGTGCGGGATATCTTCCATCCTTGAAAGATTATCAGCCACCGGATTGTCTTATCCTTTTCTATCGACAATCTTCAAGTCAAATTCTTGAAGAAGGAGTACCCACCTAATGAGTCTTGGTTTGGCATCCTTTTTCTGCATAAGATACTTAATGGCAGCATGGTCAGTATGAATAATAACTTTAGAATCAACAATATACGGCCTAAACTTATCACAAGAAAACACCACTGCCAAGAATTCCTTCTCGGTAGTAGCATAATTCTTTTGAGCACTATCAAGTGTTTTGCTGGCATAGTGGATGACATTCAACTTCTTGTCAACCCTTTGTCCTAAAACAGCTCCAATAGAGAAATCACTAGCATCACACATAATTTCAAAGGGAAAATTCCAGTCAGGTGGTTGTACTATAGGAGCGGTTATCAAGGCTTTCTTAAGAACTTCAAAATCTTCCTTACAATCTTCATCAAATACAAAAGGGGTATCCTTCTGGAGAAGATTGGTCAGGGGTCTCGAGATCTTAGAAAAGTCCTTGATAAATCTTCTATAGAAACCAGCATGACCTAGAAAACTACGAATACCTTTGATGTCCCTTGGATAGGGCATCCTTTCAATAGCTTCAATTTTTTCCTTGTCCACTTCAATTCCCCTTTCAGAAATATTGTGTCCAAAAACTATCCCTTCGTTGACCATGAAATGGCACTTCTCCCAATTGAGCACCAAATTTGTTTCTTCACATCTCTGCAAAACTTTATTAAGATTGTGGAGACAGTGGTCAAAGGAGTTTCCATAGACGGCAAAGTCATCCATGAAAACTTCTACAATCTCCTCACAGAAACCATGAAATATTGCAGACATACACCTCTGAAAATTAGCAGGTGCATTACACAAACCGAAAGGCATACGCCTATAAGCATAAGTACCGTAAGGACACGTGAAAGTGGTCTTCTTTTGATCCTCGGTGTTGACGTTAATCTGGGAGAAGCCAGAGTACCCATCAAGATAGAAGAAGTGGGTGTTTTTAGACAACCGCTCGAGCATCTGATCAATAAAGGGCAAAGGATAGTGGTCCTTCCGGGTGGCCTTGTTTAACTTCCTGAAATCAATACACATTATATATCCAATAATAGTCCTCTGAGGTATTAGTTCATTTTTATCATTAGGAACAACAGTCATACCTCCTTTCTTAGGAACACAATGAACGGGACTTACCCACTTACTATCAGCTATAGGATAGATGATACCTGCGGCTAGAAGTTTGAGAACCTCCGTCCTAACCACGTCCTTCATCTTTGGGTTCAACCGTCGTTGATGATCAACAACCGGTTTAGCATCGGGCTCGAGATTGATAGTATGTTGGCAAATGGACGGACTAATACCCTTGAGATCATCAAGAGTATAGCCAATAGCACCTCGGTATCTGCGGAGTGTCTCCAATAATCTCTCTTCTTCATACCCTGAAAGGTTAGAATTGATAATAACAGGATATACTTTCTTTTCATCTAAATAAGCATACTTGAGCGTATCGGGTAGTGGTTTTAGGTCGAACACCGGGTCTTCTTTCGATTGCGAGAGGATTCCTAAAGGTTCAACCGGGAGGTTGTGCTTCAGGATGGGAGTTTGTCTTAAAAATACGTCTTCTAGTTCATCCCTCTCCTGCATATGTATATCATTCTCGTGGTCTTCCATAAATTGCTGCAAAGAGTCATTAGGAGGAATAGCAATGGAAGCAATTTCTTCAATAATTTTGTCATTACTTGACAGGTCAGGACCACGAGGTTGCTTAGAAAACTTAGAAAAATTAAATTTATATGGCTCACCGTTGAATTCAACAGAAACTTTACCTTTCTTGCAATCTATTATAGCTCCGCAAGTGCTGAGGAAGGGCCTACCAAAGATAATAGGGCAAAAACTATCTTGCACTGAACCAAGTACAAGAAAGTCTGTAGGATATTTTACCTTCCTGCAGAGTACTTCAACATCTCTTACAATCCCAACTGGAGAGATTGTTTGTTTATTTGCAAGATGGATAGGGACATCTATGTCCTCGATCTCACACGGCTGAATCTCGTGCATGATCTCTTGATAAAGTGTGAAGGGAATAGCGCTGACGCTAGATCCCATATCACATAGCCCATAGTAATTATGATCTCCTATTTTGACAGATATAACTGGTGTACCTGAAATTGGGCCTTTGTTCTTGGCTGTGACAATGTTAGTGGCAACAGCACAAAAACTAATAGTGGATTCTTTGATATCACTGGTTACCAGATCCTTGACCATTGCAACTTGAGGCTGGACCTTGATCATGTCCTCAGGTTCGTCGGTGGTCCTTCCATTCTTGTTTAGAATACCTATAACAAAAGAGTGCTCCTTTATTCTGGAGGGGTAAGGAGGCTTTTCATACACAACTGCAGGTAAAACAGGATCAGTAACATTAATCTCAATTGGTGACTCCTTGAAAGGTTTATGATGTTGATTCTCCTTCTTCCTGGAAGAATCAATATGAGAAGCAAAGTCCTTGCAAAATTCAACCATTAGCTGGGAATCGAGACCAATTTTAGAGCAAAAGGTATTAAAGTAATCAGTCTTCACATAACTCTCAATGTAGTCATGCTCATAGTTTATAGCGGGTTCAATACCTTTATCAATTTCCCAATCTTCGGTGTTCTTCTGGATCCTTTCTATAAGATCCCATTTTTCTTCCATACTTCTGGTCTGGAATACCCCACTAGAGGAGGCATCCAACATCTCCTTGTCCTGACGAGAAAGCCTGGCATAAAAATTTATAAGTATAATTTCCTTGGGGAGCTCATGGTTTGGGCATTTGAGCATCAGGGACTTCAGTCTCCCCCAAGCTTGAGCGATGCTCTCTCCGTCGCGAGACCAAAAGTTGTAGATGTAGTTCCTGTCTTGGTGAATTTTACGAAGAGGATAAAACATTGCATAAAAGAGAGACATAAGCTCTGGCCATTCAAGCAGATCAGAGTTATCGAGTAGCTTATACCAATCTGAAGCTTTATCTTTGAGTGATATGGAGAATAGTTTCTTCATGACGAACTCCATCGTCACACCTGCAAGCTTAAATAAAGAACATAATTGTGATAAATATAGCAGGTGTTCCCCCGGATGTCCTGCTCCTGTATAACGATTAGCCAAGACATAATCAACAATACCAGATGGTATTTTATAGGGCACAATTTCAGTAGGGGTAGGAGTCACCACCACAGTCGTGGGGCGGCTCCTTACTAGCAACGAACCAACAGCAGAAGAGTCCATAAGGACTGAAAGTAACAACAGAAAATAAAAGTTCCCTTACCAGCTTCACTTACCAATGCGCTACGCTCCCCGGCAACGGCGCCAGAAAAGCTCGTTGATGGCGGTGAAGTTAATAGGTTTAGTGGGATGGCCTCCCCTGTTAACCGCGCCAATAAACGATTCTTGATAACCCACAAGTCTAGGGGATCAATTGTAGCTTTTCAATAAATAAGGATGTCGATCCCAACGAGGAGCAGAAGGTATTGACAAGTGACACTGGATAAGGAAAAGGCTGCACACACTGTAAGATAAATATTTAGGGTTTTTTGGTTTAAGCAACAGAAAAGTAAAAGGCAGGCAAAGTAAACAGGGTAACTGAGGAGTAGCAAGTGGCCCAATCCTTTCACAAGGATAAGCCTAGGAACTGAACTTATAAAAGCTAAAGCGTTCTCGAGAAAACACGGGAGAGATAGTCAAGTCACTTTCACCATACTCCGCCAAGTAACATGTATCGTGTTGATAAGTGTCGGTGGGTGGATCAATGCTAGTACACCTTCTAGACTAAGATAAGTGTACTCTTATGATTACACACCTTGCAAGCATCCGCAAATACAAGGTAGTAATTAAGGCATAAGCCTAACCACAGCATTACGATCAAGGATCCATAACTCCCTTGTGCGAAAGTCTGCGAACTGTGGTTCAGGTTTCTGTCACTCCGGCAACCCACCATAAGAATCCTTTGTGCACAATGTATTCCTCTAGGCCCATGAAAGGTGAAGTGTTATGTGCTCGACTCACATAACACCACCAGAGAAATAACAACACAACTTAAGTATCAAACAACACATAATACTTCAACATAGTATGACTACTAACAACTAGCCTTCTCCCATGTTCTCAAGAACTAAAGTAACTACTCACAAGACATAAAAGAGATCATGATCAGAGGTGATAGATGGGTGATAAACAATCTGGACACAATGATATTTCTCCAACAAAACTCAATAGCATTCACCACAAAGTAGTAATCAACACCAACAGAGTAGAGAGGATAGATAGTACGGATTACAACAAAAGTTTCAATTGTGAGATGCGATGGGATGGAGATGGAGATGGTGCTGATGTTGGGGATGATGTTGATGATGATCTCGATGATGCCCGTGACGATGATGATGATGATGGCAACGATCTCCCCTTCTGGGAGGTGATCTCCCCGGTGGAATCTTCCCGCCGGAGATGGCTTTTCTCTAGTGTGGGTTTCCGCCCCGTGGCGGCGGACACGGAAACGACTCCTCTTTTAGGATTTTCACCCCAGGGGGGTCTTATATGCGAGAGGGGGCACCGAGGGGGGCCACCAGGCATCCAAGAGGGTGCCTGGCGCGGCCAGGAGGGGGCCGCGCCAGGAACCCTTCTGGCTGCCTGGTGGTTCCCCTCACCTCCTCCTTCGGTGATCCCTAGTCAATCTTCATAAAACTGATCCCCGTAAAATTTCATCGCATTTGGACTTGATCTGATTCAGCAACTTGGTATCCACTTTTTACCGCTGAATTCTGGTTCTGCTGCTTCGGCACCGGAAAGTTGTAAACTGTGTAAGATAAGCCAAAACAACATAAGAACAATACTTTAAAGTGGAATATATCAATGAATAGGGTGAAATCTCAATATAAAATAGTGATGCTTTTTGGACGTATCACATGGTAACAATGCTTTAAGTGATACTTATATTGTTGAGTTTATTCATGATCCCACTAAAAATTATTATGAGAGGGGAACATATGCTTATAGATATTTCAATAATATCAAGTTCCCTCTCTTTATGTTGAAGGTTTTGAAGTTGCACTTATTTTGGCTTCCTATGCTAATATCTTTATGCTTCCCTGAGTTATTTCTCTACAATATCCCTTTGCATAGGAAGCATGTTAGAATTAAATGTGTTTGTTATTTGCTTCTTTATGCTCTCTTTTGTTCTTCAACTCTTATTCCTTATTCCTATGAAAGCATCATTAAAATCTTAAGCCTATCTTTATGGCTATAAAGAAAGAGCTCTCGGGAGGCAGCCCGCAACGAATTTAGTTTTTCCTTTTTGTTTTTCTTCTGTTTTTAGTGGTCTTGATGATTGTTACTACTGTAGCAACATCATTGTATATTTTATTTTCAAGCTTTGTGCCAAGTTGTAGCCTCATATGACAAGGAAAGTGAAAGTTGTGACATGCTGTCCAGAAAACAGATTCTGTCCTCGTGCCGGGGAAAATCAGATCAAATCACCAGTTCATCATTTTGAGCTGAATTTTTTACACAGCGTGCTCTATACAATCACGGAACTTTCGTATGTTCTGAGTTTTTTGATTAAAAATTCTTTACTACCTGTTGTTCTGTTTTTCACAGATTCTGCCACGTTTTGTCTCTCCTAACTTTTGCAAACCTTAAGCTTGCTTTTTCTTTGCAAAAAAACTTTTGGCAATCTTGAGAAATAGTAGCTATTCAAGAATATCTTTATATCCAGTGGGGAAAAATTATTTATTAAGGGTACTAACCTCTCTAATCAGCTTATGATGAGTTATGTATGAAGGGAGTTTTCAAGCGTGCGATGGAAGATGATGAAAGAAGATTCGGGAGACTCAAGCGTCTAAGATTGGGGATGCCCCCATGCATCCCCCTCTCCATCAACAATCATCAGTTCGTCCTTCGTCTCACTATATTTTTATCACTTCATGCGTTTTGTGCTATGCTTGGTGCGTCTCGCTCTTTACTTTTCTAGGTTTGTTTTTGCTTGGTTAGCTGTAGTAACAAGTTAGACCCAGCTTACTCTTTTGTGTGGGAGAGTTACACGCTCCGCTTGAACTAGAACTCCTTATAGGATTTGCATGCTTATTCTTTTAGCTGTGAGTTGTTCTTTTTCTTTTCTTAGCTGCTTCTCTGTTTAGTTGTAGTGCTTTAGTTTTTCTAGAGCTTTTCTTTTGTTTTAGGTTGAACTTTCTATAGGTTGCATGTTTTATCTTGTTAGAGAGTTTGCCTGTTGCACTGAGTTTTGTGTCTTGACTAGAAGTAGGTAGTTAAAGTTGCTATTCTCTTTGTAGTAGTAACTTGCAATAGTTTTGAGGTATCGACTAGAGTAATGTTTGAACTTTTGGTGTCAAGAGCTCGAGCCTATTAGTGATAGATGTCGTAGTTTGGGCAATCCGTGTGGTTTTCGAAAACCAAAAACCCATGTTGAGAACTCTACCTACTAGATGGATCACTAACCTCTGGAGGGTTCGAATATTAGAGTACACTCACGTACCATGAGTCAAGGATGCGCAAGGATAACCAAACCCCCATACACTCCTCCTCGGGGTACTTGTCTCTTTGTGAACCTCCTGATTAGATTGAGAGTTGCCGATAATAAGTGCATGAGTTCTTTGGACTAATGTGAGTATTCGAAAGTTGACACTTCCACCCACCTATACTTTTTCTAGCCTCTTCGGTACCGTGCATTGCCCTTTCTCACCTTGAGAGTTGGCGCATACTTCGCTGATGCATCCAAACCCTTGTCACGATACGCTCTGTCATCATAAGCCTCCTTATATCTTTCCTCAAAACAGCAACCATACCTACCTACAAGGCATTTCCATAGCCTTTCCGAGATACATTCCCATGCAACACCCACCTTCTCACGACTTGATCCTCATGTCATACATGCTACTTGAGAGATCCACACTAGTACTTCATCCTCTATCCCTTGTACTCCATAGAGATCACCATCATGCATATAGCTATGTGGGGACCTTCACACTATAGAACTTGGCTTGTATATTCCAATGATGAGCCTCCTCAAACGAGCTCTAGGTCTTCTTGAGCAAGCAAGTTAGATGCACCCCCACTAGTTCCCTTGGAGAGCTTTTAGCTCACATGTGCATCCGTTGCATGGCAATCCCTACTCCTCACATCATATCTATCATATGGCCTTCTCTCGCCTATGATTGTCCTCATTGATGTGAGCCTTTCACACCTTTTTGTCTTCCTCCTCCACCTTCTTTCTGTTTCGCCTTTTAGGTGTCAACTTTCTTGCTCATGCTCATCCATTGCATGATTGCTCAAAATATCGAAAGGGAGTGGATCAGTTTGACTTGTACCTGGATAGTGGTCTGGGGACGAGTCAAGATAAGAATCCAAAGGATACCAAGTGTGAAACTTTAGTAGATAGTTGTTCTCAACAACCTTTTTTCTCTCTTTTTCCTAGTCTCCTGCTTGCACGCAAACACCATCTGGAGATATTCGAGTCATGGACAGCGAGAGCTCTTGCACCTTTTGTTCTTTTGTTGCTTGTGTCAATGCTAATATAGACTCTTGCTTGTTAAGACTTGAATTGAATTGCATGCTTTGATTGCTTTACTTAAAAGTCCTTATATGGTTGTGTGGCATGTCACCATAGAAATTATGCTTGTTATCATTTACCTACTCGAGGACGAGAAGGAATTAAGCTTGGGGATGTTGATACCTCCCAAACGTATCTATAATTTCTGCTTGCTCCATGCATGTTTTGTGTGACTTTGCCATGTTTTTCTTGAACTTTCATACACTTTTGAGCATATTTGGACTAACCTATCAACTCAGTGCACCTAGTTGCCAGTTCCTGTTTTCTGCTGTTTTTGTATTTCAGGTTTTCCGGCCATTAAAAGTGCTCCAAAAATTCTGGAAAAATTATATAAAAAATCAGCGTCCCGGAAGCTTTCAGAATCACCAAGGAAGGAGGGGAGGGCCACCAAAGGGACTCCAGAAGGGTCCCTGGCGTGATCCCACCCTAGGCCGCGCCGGGCTCCCTCCTGGCTGCCCTGTGGCCCCCCTGGTGCCCCCCTTTGGCCCTATTTTTACCCCCGCGGAGGAAACCCTAATTGTGTACCCCTTTTCTCCAGAAGCAATTCCGATCTCCTCCGCCATCGCCATCAAGTTTCGGGGGACCAGAATTCCTGTGCCGGCACCCTACCGGGACGGGGAAGTGCCCCCGGCTTCATCTCCATCGACATTGCTTCCTCCCTCCATGAAGCGGGAATAGTTCTCCCTCGGGGTTGAGGTTTCTACCAGTAGCTATGTGTTCTTCTCTCTCTCCCATGATGTGATCTTCATTGTGATCATAGGCTATGTTAATCTAGGGTGATCCCATGATATTTCCCCTTCCTATATGCATTGGATTGATGTACTCAATTGATCTTAGCTAGTATAATCCCCGAGACCAAGGTGACAGCGGTCTATTGGACATGGGTTAGAAGAATATTATCATGAGTGATTTCCTCTTTTGTGTGTTCATTGAAGATTGAGAGTCTCTTGGTGATTGTCTTTGACTATCCTTGAGATATCTTGTGGTGATTGTGGTACTCTCTTTGGATGGCCGCGGTGACATTGGGAAATCCATAGATTGAGAACTATGAACTTTGAGGTGTGCTTTTGTAGCCCTACATAATTCTCATCCTCTCTTGACCACAAAGGAATGACCTCCGAGTGCGTCTCCATTGCATGTTTTATGGTAAATATCATGTGATTAGACTATGTTAATGTTGTTGAGAGTTGCCACTAGTGAAAGTATGAAGCCTAGGCCTTGTTTCCACCATTATTACACCGTTTGTGCTCACTTTTGTCACATGTTTGCTTGCTGCACTTTTTATTACAGATTTATATTACCTTGCTTTGCCACACATATCACTCGTATTTTACCATCTCTTCGCCAAACTAGTGCACCTATACAACTCCTAGTTGTATTAGGTGTGTTGGGGACACAAGAGACTTCTTGTATCTTAATTGCAGGGTTGCTTGAGAGAGACCATCTTCAACCTCTACTTCCCTGAGTTCGATAAACCTTAGGTCATCCACTTGAGGGAAATTGCTGCTGTCCTACAAACCTCTGCGCTTGGAGGCCCAACATAGTCTACAAGAATAGAAGCGTGCGTAGACATCAGCTTCTCGCACAAGCCGGCCTGCTTCTTCCGCCATATTTTCTTTCTCTAACTAGATTTCCCTGGGAATTTTGGTTATCTATTTTTTGAGCTCGTCGATCGCTGCCTTGCGTGACTCCTGATTTTCCGCAATGATCAGGGTGGCGAGGACCATCTGCAGAGCGTTCATAGTAGCTGTGAGGGCCTCTGTTCCTGTCAGAGCCGGTTCTGTAGCGTTGGCAGCTGACCCCCCCCCAGACGGATCTATGACCGTGTTCTGTTGGTCCTGGGGGGCGCCATGTAGATGGTGGCATAGTACGGTGGCTAAAAGTAGGGGAAATCTGGATCGTATGCCTCTAATCCCGATCCGAGCCTGTTGCTTCCGATAGAGCGGATAGACCCGGCATCAGGGAGTTCCGCCGAGTCATCCTGTTCCGAGGTCTCGATAGAGCACGTCGGATCTGGAGATCCGTTGGCCAATCCAACGAAGATGTGCCTCGGGTCGGTTTTAAGCCGACTCGCGGCTTAAATGGGGACGTCACGATCTGGCTCTGGCTCGGATCCGTTTGTCCTTCCGATGAACAGGTGGATGGAGCCGACTGGGACCCGATAGCTTGACTCGACGGAGTCGGCCTCGGGACCCCAGGCGGTGTCGTTGACGTAGAGATTCCCTCGCTGGCTTCTGGTGATCCGGGCGGCGACGACACCTTGATACCTCACAGAGCTCCCTCCAGGATGACAACGCATGCATGCGCAGGCCCACGGTGGGCGCCAACTGTCGTGGGAAAGTCACGGCAGATGTCCTCATTGGAGAACTTAGCGTGGGACCTTTGTTGCGAGGTGAATACGAGGAGAGAGTCGGCAAGATCACAAGACGCGAGATTTTACCCAGGTTTCGGACCCTCATAAGGTAAAGACCTATTCCTGCTTTTCTATTATTGGGTGTCGACTTCTCGAATACAAAGATGCGGAATAGCTACCTCTGCCTCGAGAAGATCTAAGTTGAGTTGTCCTTTTGGTGCCCCGGGGTGTCGTCTTATATAGTTGTCAGGTCCCTAGGGTTTCATAAGCCCAACTTCTACACGAGACGGAGTCCTATTCTAGTTACAAGTGGTTTCCTTGTTTATCAAGGTAAGTCATATTCCTTCTAAGGTCTTCGAGCTTCATACTAGGCACGACTCGGTCTAGAAACCGGGTTCTCCTTCTGGGCCTTCCACGGGCTGAGTCGGCTTGGATATTCTATATGACGGGTTACGACCTTGATCCATCCCCCCAACACCGACTGCAGTCAAGTTTGTGGCAGACATTGCAAGCAGATATGGGCTGCCGCACAACATCATCACTAATAATGGCACAAATTTGCAAAGGTGGCACAAGCACGGTATGCATCCCAGCAAGGCATTCGGCTGGATGTGGCATCCGTTTCTCACCCATAGTCAAATGGTCAAGTAGAGCGAGCAAACAACCTCATTTTGTCAGGCATCAAGCCTCGACTGGTCGAGCCACTTCAGCGAGCACCAGGAGCATGGATTGACGAGCTGCCAGCCGTGCTCTGGAGTTTGCGCACCACACCAAACCGTTAAACCAGATTTACTCCCTTTTTCCTCGTGTACGGCGCAGAGGAAATTATCCCTTCTGATATTGAGTTTGACTCACCTCATCGCGCCATGTACACGGAGGTCAAAGCCAAGAAAGCTCGAGATAATGGTGTCGATCTGAAAGAAGAAGCATGTCTGCTGGCTCTGTCCAGGTCGGTGATATACTAGCAGAAGCTGCGCCACTACCACAGCAAGAAGATCCACCCCCTCGCTTTTCATGAGGGTGACTTGGTGCTCCGTCGAATCCAGAAATCGGCGGGCCAGCACAAGTTGTCCTCCCATTGGGAAGGTCCGTTCATTGTCAGTCGAGCGCTAAAGAATAATGCATATTACCTCATCGACTGCACCAAGCCGACCCGATACACGGACACTTCTAGAGAGGAAACGAAGCGTCCCTGGAACGCCGTGCTGTTATGCCTGTTTTACAGTTGAACGGTACAAATGTATCTTTATCTGTGTAATATTATCAGTAAAATCTTCATGCATCCATGAGAATGCATTTGATTGATTTGGAAAAAGCAGAGCAATTTGTATCTTGCATTCATTCTCTATCCTAAGGTCGGAAAAAGCGGACCCAGGGACTGATCGGTTACCCCAAGTAGGTTTATCTTAGAAAAATAAGATGAGCGATGGGTTTGTTCGTGCTACTATTTCGAACAGAATGCAGACCGCAGGTCGTTGTAATGTCGAGGGAAATACGGCCGACCAGAACCACCAATCGAAGAAATTTTCTCTAAGGTAGATTTGAGTGGGGATGGCCGATAGCAGACGCAACCGACTGCGACCAGGCCGGCTGGCCAACAGTCGACAGGTAGCAATCGGCCCGTTTTGCGCCCTCACCCTTGTGATAAAAACCCTAAGACCTAGAAGTATTTGTCCGATTTCCTCGAAATATATTCTTTGATCCGGCTACAGACCGCAGCTCGGCTGTATGGTTGGCAAGAATATTCGATTAAGGGAGAAAAAAGTAAAGAAAAAGGCAATCGGTCAGAAAACACAAGGGCGAGCTGGCATTCATACAGATAATGAGCACACATGCTCACAATCAGAGCTGACCGATTGGCCGGATGTTATTTATTACATAAAAAGTCACCCCCAGTAGGTGCACTCAAAGTTTCTAACCAAATTGCGCAAATATAAACATGCAGCAGCAGTAGCACGGCTCAAGCGGTCGAAGCACCAGAGGCAGTCTCTTCACCGGAGGGCGAAACGCTCGTCTCCGATGGAGGGGTAATCGGAGCACCGGATGCAGCGCCTTCGGAGCATAAGTAGCAGTGGCTTCAGGCTGTGGAGCAATCGGCGGGTCCTACGGCGCAGTCGGAGTCTCCTGCTCGGTGGTTGGCTCGGTCTGGCCGACTGCGGGTGTCTCCGATTGTTTGCTGGATGAAGCTTCACTCTCCGAGTTCTAAGCGTATTGACCGGAGGTTGAAGTAGAGGCCCTCCCACGAGTGCTAGGAGCTTGGGTGCCGTCTTCGTCACTACTGAACAAAAGCTTGCTCAGCGTCGAGGGACAAGCGGTGCAGCATTCCCATCGAGATAGGGAGTGTATTCCAATGGATTGATAGCGGCGGCCAGAGTAGCAGCTCGGTTGCAAATCTCAGTCCAGGATGCGCTGAGGTCGGCGTCCGATCCAGCGCGCAGAGCCCCCAGCAAGCTCAGATCCACATTTGGGTAGCAGCTCACCACAATCGAACAAGCAGCCTATGCATCAGCTCGGGTAGCAGAGTCAAGCAGGGCCATGACACGCTGGGGAGCAACTTTTCATTTGCGGTCCACCTCATCAGTGGTCTCACCAGCAATCGGCGGCCTCGCATCCGGCCAGATCATCCGGTTGAGCTTCTGCACGCCGGTCTTGAAGGCACAGAGATCACCCTTTACCAGAGGCAAGTGCGTGCGAATGGCTGCAACAAGCTATTTTGGGCCCCAAGACACAACGTCAGCAGTTTCAACACCTCGGCTTTCACTGCTCTCCGTAACATCTTGTTCAGTAGCAGCTTGGGATTTGGGCCAGGCACCTGACACAAACAGGACAAACGAAGATAGTTAGGTCGAAGGGCAAGAAGCCCACCAACTAAGGAAGGAAAAAGCCAGAAGAAAGCGACAAAACTTACCAGCAAGGGTGGTGTCAACTTTCCGCATGTTGGCGAGTCCCAGCTCGTCCTGTCCCTTTGCTGATTTAAACTCTCCCTGATAGCGCCTCGGTGATATCCTCCGCTTGCTCCACAGCCGCATCCCGCTCCTTCTGCAACGAGCCCTCCACCTCGGCGCGGGCATCCATCAGCTTCTGTATATCACTCTCGTGGGGTGGCGTTCAAGCTTGAGATATCACTGGCCAGCTTCTTGGTTTTGGCTTGAAGCTCCTTCTCAACAACGATCAATCGGTCGCGCTCCTTGACGACAACGTCGAGCTGACTGGTCTTTTCACCGAGCTGATCCTCCATCTCGGTCACCCATTTCTTCGTCGCCTCCAGCTCGGGCAGGTTGGCGGCATCATCTAAGGATAAAGCATGGCAGAAGTTAGAATCAGAAGGTCGGCAACAACCAGAAGCAAAGTAAACACAAGCGAAGCAATCGAACGGAGCACAATCGGCAGAACTCTCACCTGTCAATCCGAAGATCTTCGTGGCTTGTGCTTCAGACCGGCGCTTCAGCAGCTCGTCAAAGACACACTGTCGCCGCTGGAAGACGTCCTGAAAAATGGATCAAGTTAGTAGAGCAAGACAAATATGAACAAGTGAAGATCCGAGCTTATTGCACGCAATCAACCCGAATCTCGGAAACTACACCCAGTGGGTGCGCTGACGCGCCCCCACAAGAAGAAGAACGTACCAAGAGGAATGCTCGGAGGCGAGAACCTTGGAAAGGGCCCCCGTTGCAAAGTTTTTGATATCCTTGCACAAGCCAGTCAGGCAGCGTTAAGTGGCGGCGGGGGTCTGATCCAAGGACCCAGCGGGAACAGAAGCGGGGTAGGGGCCGGATCGGCGACGCTCCCAATGTACTCAAGCCAAAACTTGTTGGGCCGAGAAAACTAGCGAGCGGGACCAGTCGGTTTGGGCATGACAGCACGGCTTCTCCCTTCGGGCTGGCGGGGTGGACGAGAGGCACTAGCGACGACCTGGTCGATGGCCGTGGGAGCAATTGGAGGGGTGGCCTTTGGGTCCACAGGAGCGGCAGGATCGGCGGTGGCAGCAACATCAGCCTTCGAGCCGCCTGCGAGAGGCACCTCTTCTTCACCGACGGGCCGAGCTAGAGAAGTCCCGGCCGGGTCGGCACTCGGAAAGATCACGTCGGCAGCCGATGCATCAGGATGCACGGTGCCGGACAGATCAATCACGATGGGGGCGGCAGCAGTGGTAGGTGCAACTGGTGCGGCCGATTGCGGGGCAACAGTCGCACCATTCTCAATTGCGGAGCTTGAAGCAGGAGCGGTTTCCCTTGTCTGACGCGTTGCCTTCGCCCGAGCCTTCTTGGCGCGCTCGGCCTTGGTGGTGTCTGCAGCCGACGATGGCCGTTTCCGAGTGCATTCAGCCCTGGAGGAGGCAGCCGATGCAGCAGGGCGAGCAGTTGAAGAAGCGCCAACCTTTATGGAGTTGGCATCACGAGAAAGCCTGCAGTATTAAGAGGCACCAATCAAAACTACAATCGGCCAGAGCAGTCAAGTTACCCTTCAGCTCGGGGCAAGTTGGCTGCAAATTCGACCATGGCATAGCGCAGGGGGATGATGTCCAGAGCCGCCTCTTCCAGAATGGGACCACTCGGCGTAGGCTTGGGATACTTTGATCCCTGCCCAGTCGGACCTTTTGACTCCTTTTTCCTGGCCATTTTGGTCGGCGGGGCGGGTGGACCATCTACTTGGGGGAGCTTGCCTTGTGCCACCGTTTGGGGAGCTGGATGGGACTCTGTGCCATGTTCGCCAAGAGATAAGTCATCAGCATCATAATCACTCCATTCTTCCATGAAGCGTTTGACGGAGGAATCGGACGTACCCGACAGCTTGTAGCCGGCTCCGAGTGAAGCAGTTCGGGCCTTAGTCTCGGACTCCGTGTCCACGACGAACTCCAGAAATGTGGCGTCCTCCTTGGCGCGGTCCGGATGAAAGCCAGTGGCGTCTTGTCCGTCATGCATCACGTTTGACCCAATATAGCGCTGCAGAAGCGGCTGATCAGGATTGGCAGATGGAACAAGATAAAGTGAAGAAGAGATCAAGGATCAGAAAGTACCTTGGGAGGGGGATGCTTCCGGTTGTAGGGGCCCAGGCTGAACTGCCACGGATCGGGGCATGGGCGTCAGTCAGCTCGCGCACTCGCGCGTGCAACTCCTCGTCGATCAGCATGTGGGTGGTGATCTGATTCGGATCCTTGCGAGTCTACATGTCACACATCTGGTGGCACCGGCGCTGAAGTGGGAGCAATCGGAGGCATATCCATGCGCCAACCAGGTCAGCAGCGCGCAGTCCCTCCGAGACCAGCTCGGCAATCCGGTTGTATTGATCGTCCAGATCGGTATCGCCAGAGCCGGGCTTCTCGCCCCAGTGGTGCTTGGTAGTCGGCGGCGGCAGCACGAACTCGGGAAAATTGTGGCAATCATCCTCATTATCCGACGTCTTGACATAAAATAAGGTGGTTTTCCACTCCTTCACCGACTGCTGCGGCTTGGGATTCGGGTAGGCGGTCTTGTTGTTAGTGTAGTTGATGGCCGCGCCACACTCGGTCATCACCTTTTCCTCGATGGTCAGCGGATTGGGGCCCTTTGGATTCGGAATCATCACTCCGTTTCTGACAATTTGAGACTTGAAGTGGAAAATCGGTTTCCACAGTCCTATGCTCGGCCTCACGCCGAGGTAGCCCTCACATAGCGTCACGAAGGCGGAGAGGAGCATCACGGCGTTGGTGCCGAGATGGTGGGGTTGCAATCGGTAGAAGTCCAGAAATTCGCGGAAGAAGGTGCTCACCGGGAGCCCGAATCCGCGCTCGAAGTGGGCGACGAAGACTACACGCTCACTGGGAAGTAACTCCGGCGTGGTCTCGCTCCCGGGAACGCGAAACACAATGTTCGTCAGGATCTTGCGGGTGCGGCGAAGGTTGAGGATCTCCAACTCGTTCACCTCAGAGCCTTTCCAGGCACTGCGGGAGGCGGCGGCGGCCATCTCTACTTCCTCCAGCGCGGCAGCGGAAGAGAGCTCGAGTGGCGATGGTCGCGAGTCGCGAGCACCAATGGCGACGGCGACGACGGCGAGAGGCGGGAGAGGAAGAGCACCAGCGACGTCGGGCTTCTTGTCATGGCGGCGGCAGGAGCGATAGAAGCAGTGGGAAAGAGGATGCGCGAGGAGGATGAAGGAAGTGGGGAACGTAGGGGCGAGCCCAATCCCCTCCCCCTCGCCTATTTATTGGGATGGAGGGTGGGAGTGGGATCAGGTTTTGCATCTCCAAGCTGCACCATCCCATTGCGCAAAGGATCCGGCAGAAGAGACGGGACGTGCGCGCGTGGCCCGAGGCGTGCAGTTATGTCACATCATGTGTGGCTCATTACCCCGTAGCCGCACCACGCAGAGAATTCGGAATGATGTGGGTCGGTCAAGATTCTGGTCAAGGTAACCGTTGGGAGAGATCGACCGAGCTCAGGAGCAGTCAGCAGATCAAACCAGTGCAATCGGGCGATTGAGGCGCAATCGGCCGGTTGAGAAGCAGTTGAGAAGAACCATTGCAATCGGCAGACTGAGGAGCAGTCGACCGGTTGATAGCGACCAAACAATTGAAGAACAATCGGATGTGCAGCACCAGGAAGATTCAAGTTAATTATGAGAGGAACCTGTGCAGGCCCCGCTATCGGTTCTCTGCGGGACCTCTGCAGCTTCAGGGGCTACTGTCGTGGGAATGACCCCGGGTAGGGTCACCCAGGCGAAACAACGTTTCAAGACAAAGCTCGTCAATCTAAAGATCACCGATCTAAAGAAAGCCGAGATAAACAAGACCGATCTTAAGATCACTGATCTAAGGATCACCGATCTAAAGAAGACCAAGTTGAACAAGGTCAACCTACAGAAGGCCGAGCTGATCAGGTTGGATGCCGATTGCCCCCGGAGAGAGCAATCAACCCCATCTGAGTTTAGTCGGCCCAAGTGGTTGCGAGATCAACCGAGCTAACCCATGAAGAGTTGACCCTGGGCCGGATGGGCGCACCTGGCCCGAGGAAATCAATGGGTGATCCCGAGAGATCTGCATGGCAGACAGATAACGTATCATTTCGACCTGTCAGACGCATGATGTTCCCTCGACACATCAGGTGACAGGGCGGCGGGCGCGACAAGGCTCTGAGGAAGCCACAAGTCTACTCATAGGCCCACTAGGCCTGCAAGCTACAAGATTTCCAAGACCAAGTAGAGCTACAGCTTTCCGTCACCTGGCACCGAAAAGGGCGTAGTTGGCGGGGCCCAGCAAGTTCCCAGAGGCTTATAACTGGGCCCTGGACTAACCGGAAGTTACTGTAATACCCTGGGCTCGGCCTATAAGAGCCCTAGGTATCCCTCTTGCATGAGGGGCGATCCACATTTACTACACTTCACCCACCTCACAGAGATGCAGGAGAGATCAATTCTTAGAGCCTTCCTCTCCTTCCTTTGATACGGCTCAAGGAGCATTCATTGTAGCCCGAGTTATTGCTCACAGTTAGCTCGGCAGGAGTAGGGGTGTTATCTCTACGGAGAGCCCCGAACCATCACGGTGTCTCACTGTGCTTGTCCTCATTCTCGATTCCGACATCATCGACACTCACCTCGGTTTGTCCCCCTCTTTAGCCATCCCCATGGCATCTGCCTTCACAATACGACGACAATTGTTGTAGTGAGCAAATGATTCATTTCTCCCTTAGTGGAGAAAGTCCGTTGATTTCTGTTTTCTATGTCGGTAGTGATGAAAACCCATTTGACGACGCCATCTTTGCCCAAAAGCTTAAGCTAAGTGAACAGGAGGTTGATAACCTTCTTGACATACTTCCGCAACGTGAATCCTACAACGGGGTTTCATTTGTGACCCATCTAACAAAGACCAACCTTCAGGAGGGCACCATGGTATGTTATCTAAATTATAATTTTTATTGTAGAATTTGATAGATCGATCATCTTAGTGTAGAATCTGATTCATGATCTTATTGTAGACATTATTATGATTCATATGCTTGATGCTTTTATTGTAGACATTATTATGTTCAACGCTTGATAATCGACAACTTTCATATATATATATATATATATTGGTTCCAAAAATTGCCGAAGATCCTAGCTCAAAGATGTGGAATCGAGGTGCATGGACAAGGCTTGCTTGCTAGATTATGACTTGGATCAAGGGGCGTCATCACCACTTCTGCTTACAAGGTGGACCCGTTGGACGGTCGTATCACCTTAGGTGTGGAGGGCGGATGGAAGAATTTCCTCGATGGAAAAAATATGATGGTTGGACAGGCCATCATAATCACTATCAGGAACCTGATACACGCCAATTTAAGGATGATGGTCGTCATCAACATCATCTAAATTAAGTGAGATGTCATATATATATATATATAGTTGTTAATAAGTTTGTGTGTTCTTGAACATAAGATTGCAGTACTATGCTAAACTGAAAACAATGTCAGTTGTATTTGTTTAGTATTGTGATCTCTGTTGTGATCACTAATATATGTTGTGATCGATAATATGTGCCGTAATTTTGGTTAAAATGGCTTTTTCGATTATTTGTTTATTCGTGAAAATTAAGTTGCTGATGTCTCAGTACGTACCACGCCACAGGTATGTATTTATATAGCTGGCGTGAGGGACAACACCATCAGTTTTTCTTATCACTGGCGCCATATTACTGGCGGCAGGTGCCTACGCCAGCAAGGCTGTGTTTCGGCACACCATAGATGAGCTTTTCTATACTAGTGAGCACCTGGTGGAGTTCCACTGCCTCGACAACCTTCTCTGACCGTCGATGGAGAGGTTCTTCGACGTCGAGCGCACGCTCCTCGCGGCCAAGGACATCGTGTCGGAGGGCGAAGAAGGAGGGTGACTTCTCCTCCGTGTTGATGAACTCCGCCTTGGAATATCATCTTGACGTCGGCAAGTAGGCGGCGGCTCCGGCGACACCTCCCCGCGACTTTTCATTTTTCTTTTCTCGTTTTAAATTTCGGTTAAGTTCCGGCAAACTATGTACCCGCGAACTTTTTTAAGTTTAAATACTCCCTCCATTCGTAAATATAAGGTGTGTAGTTTAAAAAAAATCAAAGTTGTTTAACTTTAACCAAATTAGTAGATAAATATATTAATATAAATTATACAAAAATGATATCATCAAACTCGACCTTAAATGTATTTTCGTATGGTCTTTATTAAATATCATAGATGTTGATAGCTTTTGCTATAAATTTAATCAAAGTTATAAAAGTTTATTTTTTTCTATAAACTTATACACCTTATCAAGGAACAACGTAGTATTTTGTATAGCATTTCTGTTCTACCGAATAAGATTTCGTATCGCATTTCAGTTATAGAACGAGCGATATATGAGTTTTACAGTATGCAGATTTGCACTATGGGTTCTAACCTATGTATTTTTCAAAAAAAGAAACTGACCCCAGTCCGTGGCAGAACAACCAACGCTTCTGGGTTCTGGCCACCTTGCGCTTACACAAGACCACGACCACTAGTTAGTGGCGAGTCTGTGGAGTCGGAAGAGCCCCTATGGCCAAGCAAAAGGCCTCGCTTCCGGTGATCCGCCGCCGCATAGGCGGCGTCGGGCTGGTGCGCTGGGCGGTGCGGGTCGCCTCCAGTATACTGCTCTGGACGGTGCTCCTCCAGCTCTCCACCTTCTTCGGCCTTCCCCGCTCGCCGCTCCGTCCCTCCTGCATAGGGAACCGCAACAGCTCTGCCACCGCCTCCGCCTCCGCCTCCGCCGTATCCGTGGCCGCCGTCGCCTCCGTCGATGTAGGGGACCCTGCGCCCCCAGCTCTACCTACCAGGAGTAAGTGCTTCTTATCTTCTGATTTCGCCGTTCGGCGATTCCCTGTTCTGTTGGGTTCTTGGAATCCCGTCCCACTTTGTCTGACGTTTGTTCGTTGAGGGGATTCTCGCTATCTAATTATCGGCCATCGAAATGTGGGTTCCTTACAGCATTCGCAAGATGGGATCGAATCGTTTACACGGGAATTGAACGAACGAGCCATGTCAATCTAAGTCAATCTTGATGTAGATCGTTAATCTGGTCCCATTGGGATATTCGGAAATTCATGATTGCCGAATTTGTGGGTTCGTGGTTGAATGTTTTCTCCTAATTAGTGCCTGCCTTGGCTTCTTAGTCTTCAATGCCAATTTGGTGGATTCGTCAAAAATGGATTTCGACGGGCTGTTGTGACGCTGATTGCTTTGCTCTTGTCTTATGCTGTCTTCAGTTAGTTGGTGAGTTGGCGTCGCTTTGGTGCTGTGATGCGAGTCTTTATGCCAAAAAGTGGGGTCTTAATTTGTGTTTTGGCTTGTTGACAAGGTGCATTTGTGTCGTTTGCATAAGAATGCTAGGTCTAATATCTGTTGTGACATAATTGATATATTAAGGAAAACATTCTGTTTTCCTAATGTGGATGTTTTTTCATGTTACACGGTGAGGTTTGTTTTTAGCAATGTGGACGTTTTTCCCTGTTACAAAGTGAGGTTCTAATCACCATGTTGGTGATACATCAAACAGAAATAGTTTGTACCTCCCTGTGCAGTAAATTTTAGTGCTCAATAATACAGTTTCCTCACCTTTACCTGAGCCTACTCTGTAACTTGATTTTGACATGTATGCAGCATCAACTGGTAGTGCTGTTGGTAATGGCGATAACTGTTTGCGCTGGCGTAACTATAAGTTCATGCCGAGTAAAACTTTCTTTCTCTCCTGTAGGATTTTACAGAAGTAACGGATATCTTCTTATTTCATGCAATGGTGGTCTGAACCAAATGCGAGCTGCGGTTAGTACTAAAAATGCTAACTCTTCTGCTCTTTTTACTGAAATGGCAGTTTTCATCTACAGCTATAGCATCCAACTATGCTACGCTAATGCTTCATGAAAGCTTCTCTTGTGCAGATATGTGACATGGTAACTGTAGCACGCTATTTGAATCTGACCATGGTGGTACCTGAACTTGATAAGCAATCCTTCTGGGCTGATCCTAGGTGTGGTTCTCATGCTTCCTTTCGGTGGTTGATTCTACAGTCAGAACTTGCAATTTCTTACTCGATGTATTTATGATTTTCAGTGATTTTGGAGATATATTTGATGTGGATCATTTCATCTATTCTTTAAGAGATGAGGTGAAGGTTATCAGAGAACTCCCACATAAATTTAATGGAAAAGTTCCATTATCAATGCAACCAGTCAGCTGGTCTAGTGAGAAATACTATTTGAAACAGGTTAGAAGTAATCTTCCTCCAAGAGATAGATTTATACTTCTGTTCTATCCCCTGCTTTATTCTTACTGTCAGAGCTGTCTTCCTTTCAGATCTTGCCTCTTGTACGGAAGCACAAGGTTATACGTTTTAGCAGGACAGATTCTCGCCTTGCGAATAATGGCCTTCCTCTAAAGCTTCAAAAGCTTCGCTGCCGTGTTAACTACAATGCATTAAGATTTACACCATCCATTGAGGCCCTAGGCAACAAGATGATATCGAGTCTCAGGAAAAGTGGATCTTTTGTTGTGCTTCATCTGAGATATGAGATGGACATGCTTGCCTTCTCTGGTTGTACACACGGATGTTCTCACGAAGAAACAGCAGAACTCACGAGAATGAGGTTCCTTTGGCGATACAGATTTTCAGTTAACTATACTTTGTCCTCCCATCCTTTGTATTGAATGTTTGTTTTTGTCTGTTCTTTGGACCTCAGGTATGCATATCCCTGGTGGAAAGAAAAGGAAATAGACTCTGAGAAGAAAAGGCTCGAGGGACTGTGCCCGCTTACACCTGGGGAAACAACATTAGTGCTCAAAGCTCTTGGTTTCCCCAGGGACACTCGGATATATATTGCCTCGGGTGAAATCTATGGCGGTGAAAAAAGATTAGCTGCATTGAAGACAGAGTTCCCTAACATCGTAAGAAGATCATAATTTAACATCCAGAATTTCTTGCTAACATTAGAATGATACTTATCTGGTATTTAAACTGTAGGTGCGTAAGGAGATGCTTTTATCTGATGATGAGCTACACCTCTTCCAAAAACACTCAACTCAAATGGCAGCCCTGGATTATCTTGTTTCTGTTGCAAGTGATGTTTTTATTCCCAGTAATGATGGAAACATGGCTAAAGTTGTCGAAGGACACCGCAGGCATGTCTATTTCTGACCTTCGTAATATGGATATATTTTCTTCGTTCCACAATGCACATATATTATTATGACATGGTTAGATGAGTGGGAAGTGTAGCGTATAGCTCTCGTGTGGATGTAGATGTTTGTTTTGAAGAATCGCGACTATGGTGAGCAAGAGCAAAATAAACACCCCTAGGCTAACTGAGTGGGAAGTGTAGCGCATAACTCTTGTGTGGATGTAGTTGTTTGTTTTGAAGAATTGCGACTATGGCGAGCAAGAGCAAGAGCTAACTGAGAAGTGTATATGTTGCAAATGCAGGTTTATGGGCTTCCACAGAACTATACAGCTTGATAGAAAGAAGCTTGTTGAGCTCATAGATCTTTTTGAAGACCAGGAGCTGTCATGGGATGAATTCTGTACTGCTGTCAAGGAGCTACATGAGGGTCGAATGAGCCAGCCCACGAGAAGAAAAGTCATCGTCGGGCAGCCAAAGGAAGAAGACTACTTCTATGCAAATCCTTATGAATGTCTTGGGCCTGCTAGAAAGAGAAGGGAAAGGCTAAAACATGCTGAGATATAAACACTATGCTTCGGTGCCCGTTTTGATTGGTATAGAAGACTGAAGGGAAAACGGTAACACGGTTTGACAGCTACATCATCTATATACCATCCTAATAACCTGATTAGCTGACTGCAGTAATGGCATAACAAGATCAGAAGCCTCCTCATGTACCCAACACGTGCTCATATATTTTTGCCGAGCCTCACACATGAAGAGCAACTGTGAACATGCATGTGCAACCTATAGCTCAGCCTCCGAGTATTCTTCTGGATTGGATGACCCAGAGACCTGTGATGCATCAGTGGTTTTCTGTTCTTCAGGCTTTCTGATGATGCCGCCTCCCTAGAGCTGTAACACTTGAACTGTAGATTTAGATCTTGCTTCTCTTGGGTCAGCGCCAGATGTTATGTTGTAGTATTAGATTTCTGCATTTTCTTTTGATGTACATAAACCTTACTCCCTCCGATCCATAATAAGTGTCGCTCATCTAGTACAAAGTTTGTACTAGCTTAGTACAAAATGAGCGACACTTATTTTGGGTCAGAGGGAGTACTTCAAACTCCTGGAATGGAAAATGCACTACATATGAAGTAATGGAAGGCACGGATGGCAAGTTGATGTAAGGGCAACACCAATGTGGATCACCAAGGGCGCGTTTGGTTCCCATCTTTCCCTTTGCTTGCATTGCGTACACTGTCCAAATCAGCTTGGCTGTGCAAATACAGGCTAAAAATCAGCATTCGCATGTAGTTTGGTTCCATACACTCCAGGGGTAGTTTGGTTCCATACACTCCTGGGGGGAAACAGGGGGTAGGCTGTTTGGTTACTCACTTAGCCATTCGGAAACGCAAGGCGGTGTGTTTGGTTACATGCGTCGCGTGTAGTTTGGTAACCTCCTCATGATTACCAGCACACTAACTAGGCAGGCAACACAAAACAGAATATAAACAACACACAAATAGCATATAAACATAGTACGAGAGTACCCAACGATAGCACAAGCTCTCATCCAATGGAAACTACATAAACAAAGCACTTAAATAAACCTTCCCGCTGCGGCTAGACATTCACGACATAGGCGTCGTCGTGCTTTCCGTACTTGTTCACCACCTCAATGCCATCGTGGTTGAACATCATGATCTTGAGGGTATCGGGAGTAAGCAACTTGAATGTCACCATGTAGCCTGTAACATCCTCAGTGCCATGTAACAGTAATCACGTTTTCTAATGACAATTATTGTTTCTGATCATGCCTTGATCATCCTTGAATCAAAACAAACTCAACATGCCCTTTGGATCATATTAAAAATATTGTGGAAAATAAAACTTTGTCCAAAAATTGTAAAACCAATTTTGTAAAATGCCTAAAAATCAGTGGACCATGTTAAACCAACCTTTGATATTTATTGCAATAAATAAATAATACAAACAATTCATATCAGTAGCAAAACAACCCCATTTATCAGTTGCAGTTCAAAAACAAATACTAAATGATTTTTTAAAATTCCCAAACTTTTTGTGGCACTTCTACATAGTGCAACACAAATTTACAAACAAGTTTCATCATTAAAAAACATTTTATTGCTGAAATAATTTAAACAGGACAGAAACTCAGCAAAATACAGAAAATGGAAATCTATTAAAAAACGCCCAGGGCGAGGCCCACCCCGGCCCAGATCCTCCTTCTTCCTCACTGCTCCTCCGACAAAGGCCATGGCACCTGACACGCCCGCCGTTGCCGTCGGACCAGGTCGTCCCGCGTCGCTACAGTGCCTCGGCATGGATAAGAACGAGCCTATGCCTCCCGTGGACGCCGCCAGATCTTTTCTCCCCCTCGCTCGCCCCCTTTCTCTGTCTGCCGCGGCGCCGTGCTCGCGCTCGCCGGCGCGCCATTGTCGTCCTCGCGGCAACCGTCCACTGCGAGCCACGCCGGTGTGTCCAGAAGCTTCCCCGAGCTCAGATGTGTTGTCCTCGCGCACCAATTCGGTGACCTCACCGGAATTGGCGCCGCCCCGACCACCCCGGCTTCATACGAGCTCTCCATCGTCCTCCCCTCGGTAATCCGCATCGATCCCCCTCAAAACCCCCTTCAATCCGCTCCCCGTAGCCTCTCCCCGCCAGGACGTGCTCCGGCCGTCGCCGCCCATTGACCCCATCACAGCTCGGCCATGCCCCGTGCTCCCCGCCCTGCGTGCTGCGTTGCTACAGCTCGACCGCAGCCGTTTTCGAGCGCGCGCGTTCCCGCCTAGGCCCGCTCGACCTACCGCCCCCGCCGTCGCCGTCGTGGTGTGGCCGCGCCGCCGCACGCCCCGTGTGTGCCTCTGCTCACCTCGCCGTGCACGACCTTACCCCCCTTAGCGCGTCGGCCTGTCGCCACCGTGTGCGCCCTCGTCGTGCCGGCCCCGGCCGCCGCTGCATTCGGCCATGGCTGCCGGAGCTCTGCGCTCCCAGCCAATGGATGGGCAAGGCTATCCCACTGACACGTGGGGTCGACCTAGTTTTAGTTAGGGGCTAAGCCCCTGTTTAAATTAAATCCCCCAGTTAATCCCTCTAACCCAAATGACATGTGGGGCCCATCTCCTGTTAATCCTTTTAATAAAATAAATCACCGGAAATAGTTACACTCTGACAGTAGGGTCCCACTTGTAAGTTTGACCAGTCAAAACACTATTTTGGATAATGTTAAATTTAATAATAAAAGAAATTATAGAAATGCTATCAAATGAATAAAACTTTGAAAATCAATATCTTTTAAATCGTAAATCAGATGAAAAAACTTTATACATGAAAAATGATCAGAAAAATACAACAAATATGGATACGCTACCCATACCCCTCTAACATACCGCACACGAGACATTCCTCCACCACACCCCTCTAACATACCGCACACGAGACATTCCTCCTCCGGTTGCACTATCCGGTAATCGCTCGGAGCCAGTTAAATTCCCGTTTCGTCTGCAACATGTAGCACCACATTAGTTCACCCCTAACACTGCGTTTGCCATGTCTTGTATTTGTATTGCTATTATAGCCGTATATTTATTGTTTCTCCCCCCTTTCTTTTTGTCTGGTAGTCCCTGACGATCGTTGTCGCTGCCCCTGTGATTGACTACGTCGTCGACGACCGTACCCCCTACCGTCGAGCTTCCAGGCAAGCAGAGCCATTCTCCTTCCCCAGATATCACTTATTTTTTCCGTACATTTCTTGCACTAGGCATTGTTACTGTTGCTGCTACGTTACAATACTATTCTATTGCATAGCCTGTTTTTGTCGCCCCTTGATGTACTTTCCTTTATCTTATGTTGCTTATAAAATTATATATATATATTATTCAGCAGTGAGCCCTGCGCATTGTTAGTCAACTAGGATTAGATAGCGGGTCGTGAACACTCTGGGGAGTGAACGCGGATACAATTATTATAACTGCACAGGTACGATACAAAGTAGACGCCGCTAAAGGCCCCTATCTCGGCTCTACCGAGCCACCATCAAGTCTGAGCCATCGAGGAGTAATCCTCGTACTCCACTCGCTGCTGACTCTGTATAGCCGCTCAAGAGTCCTGATCACGTTTGTCCTTAAAGGTAAGAAGTCGGGTGACCCAATGGTGCCTGCGAGTGGTATTGCGACGGGACGACGGGGAGGGTACGACCGATGTACAGGTGTGCTTGGACCCTGATCGTTGTCCGCGAGAGTTACCAAATTACGAAAGTCGAGCTCCTCCATGAGCACACGCGAGATAAGGTAAGGAGACGGTTCACCTTGTCGGTAATCGTAGAGCTTTGACGGGACGACAGGGCAGGCACCGTTGTACTGGTGGTTCTAGCTGTTGTTCGTTGTCCGTTGTGTTAACTAGTCAGGCAACGATAACGGTTGTCTGCGAGATAATAATAAAATGCTTAACTGGGTCAGGTGGATGACTTGAGTGGGTCGACGTGCCCTATACGCGCTACCTCCATGCAGGATAACGGGTGTGGGCCCCTTGGCGGCGTACATTCTATCGACAACTCTGAAAGACGTCCAGTTCAACATTGTGGCATGGACGGATCATGCCATCTAGGTGGGAGATGGCGCTTGAATTTACCCTGCTCACAACGACCCGGAGTGCGAGGGGCGACGACCCAAGATCCCCGAGTGCTTAGGAATGTAGACCGGCGGGGACCTCTCTGATGAGCCTAGGTAGGACTACGTCGTGTCGGATAGCCTCGATGGGGTGTTCCCTGACAAGGTGTACGCCACCCTGGAGATCCGAGCGTGTAGGGTAACAGTAGTGCAGCCCCTGCAGGGAAGATAATCTATTCGAATAGCCGTGTCCACGGTAACACGACGCTTTATGTTGAACTCAGACTCTACTACTACAAACTACTACTACTACTAAACTGTTGGTTCCGGGTTTTCTTCCTCGTAGGTAAGTCGAGGAAGGATTCTCGGAGGCATTGAAAATTGTTATCTAATACAACTTACTATTATAGAATGCTGCAGCAACTTCTGCTGCATTGTTACTTTATGCTTTATATGAACTGTTGGATATTCTCTCCTCATGCTGCAAGACTCGTCGGAAGATGATAGTCTTCGATAGGCCTAGCTTCTCTTCCTTATTTCGGTTTTCTGACTTTCAGTCCACTATATATAGCCTCCCCTTTCCATTTGATACAAATGCATAAATGCTTAGTAGAGGACATAAGACTCGAGGGTATGCTAGATACTCACCCTTGCTTTATTTCCCCCCTTTGTTTTATATACCCGACCGGTTGCTGCCATCAGACGTTGGAGCCCAGGAGCAGGAGTTTCCAGGAGGAGCCTACTACGATGTCGAGTTCCCCGTTGACCAGGAGTAGTTTGGAGGATCCCAGGCAGGAGGCCTTGCCTTTTCAATCTGTATCTCTGATGTTATTTGTGCTAGCCTTCTTAAGGAAAAACTTGACTAACTATGTTTGTACTCAAATATTATGATTGTATAACTTATGTATTTGGATACTCGTGATCCCTTGTTTGTAATATCAGGTTTATCTTATTTGTGTCTAGTGTTGTGCTGTGATATTCTCATCGTGGCACCCTGATTTCGGTCGTGTACCCTGCGTGTATGATTATTGTACACGGCTTGATTTTGGGGCGTCACATAGCCGATCTTGATCTTGTGGATGACAGCAAAGGCTGTCCAACCCTAATGGATGGTGACCCTGACGTCCATCAGGCGGACGGTCACCCTTCACACGTAGCAGGTGTTGGTCTTCAGCCTGAACTCCGTCGACATGGCTGGGAAGTGATTCGTGAACTCTAGGGGCATTGTCAGGGGATCCAACTTCGCCACTTTGACGATCTTGCAGAACGAGTTTCGCCCAACCTTAGGAGTGTAGTGCTCGTAGTTCTGGCGCTTTGCTGGTGTGGCCTCCGGGATGTCGTCGCCCATGACCTCCACCACCTCCTCCGGAGGCACCTTCTCCTTGCCCTTTGAAAGGGTCAGAATGTTGACTAGAGGGGGGTGAATAGGCGACTAACAATTTTTAAGCTTTTATTAATAAATTAAGGCTCAACAATAAAGATATGTTGTCTAGATGTGCAACTAAGTGAGCAACCTATATGCCAACTAATGTAACACAATATGAGCAAGCAAGATATAAGCAATGAAAATAACTTGCACAAAGTAAAGGTAAAGGGGAACACGGAAGACAAGGATATATTGCCAAAGTTCCTTCTCTTTCGAGAAGTACGTCTCCGTTTGGAGAGGGTGAAGAGCACAATGCTCACACGAAGCCAACGAGCCCCCTATTTCTCCTCACGCTCTTACCAATGCAAGATGACGTGATCCACTACACGGTAGACTTGAAGTTGGCAACCGACCTTTACATACAAGGTTGGGGCAATCTCCACAACTTAATTGGAGGCTCCCAACAAACCACGAAGCTTCACCACAATGGAATATGGCTTCGAGGTGACCTCTTCCTTCTATGGCACCAACGCACCCAAGAGTAACAAGATCCACAAGGGATTAATGGGGGGAAACAAATATCCTTTGGTGGAAGTGTAGATCGGGGCCACCTCTTCCAAACCCTAGAGAACAAACAAGTTTTGATGGCTAGGGAGGGAGATCGGGCAAGAATGGAGCTTGGGCGTCAATGGAGGAGAGATCAATAAATGAGGTGGGTCTCTTTGGGGAAGAAGACCCCCTTTTATAAGTGGGCAAAGTAACAGTCGTTGGCAGCCCACCAACCATGGTACTACCGCTCTGAGAGAGGTACTACTGTGGCACGGTACTACCGCACCGGGAGCGGTACTACCGCCCCACGGTACAACCGAGGCCTAGTGTCGTGCCCCACTACCGTGAGTACAGAGGACTTACGGTAGTGAGTACGGTACTAGGACACGGTACTACGGTATCGGGAGTGGTACTGACGAGGGGGTGACCCCACAACTCATACGGATAAGCCTACCTGGTGTCCCTGAAGACAGAAGGCCCATGAAGATACATCCTCGGCCTGTTAATTGGCACCGACGTAGGAGTCTGCGACTCACAAGGAAGGTGTGAAAACCTGCCGTACGGAGCAAGCTAGGGTTAGGAAAGCTTACCTGTAAACGTAGATGAATTCCCCGAGACCTAGCCCAGTATATAAGGGCTAGGAGGGGCGACACCAAAGACAACCAATATCATCTGTAACCCTGGCCTTGAGCGCTCCAGCCTTGGCATCCACTGTAATCGCATCTCCCCCATCAATAATATCGAGCAGGAGCGTGTCTTCCTGTTTGCCGACGAGCTATCATCCAACCTGTGCCTCCCATGACTAACCCAGGGTCCCTGACCATGGGATTTGCCGGGGTTGATCCCCGTCAATTGGCGCCGTCTGTGGGAACCGCGCAGGTTGGGAACGCGATCTCGGCGGCCTCATCACCATCAACACTCATCGACTCGAAGACTCCGGCAAGATCCAATCTGTTCGAGTCCCTCGGATTCACGGCCCACCTCCCGGCCCTCCAGCCAGTCTTTACCGATCTACACTCCGGCGTGAATCTGATCTTCGGAGCGTATCAGATCTACATCAACCATTGGGGGACTCTTCGCCTCACCGACGGCACCCGCGCACCCACGTCAACACCTGCAGCAGTGACCGGAGTGGACGCCGCCCGCACGGCCAGCCTATCTGGCAGCCGTAGCTACCCACCCAACTCAAGGCTCCACGCCACTCGCGACCGCCCGAGTGGAGCCCCAACATGGAGAAGCAACATCACACGTATCAGCAAGGAGGCAGCAAGGACACCATCGTAGGTGTTCATGGCAGAAGTTGGCGCACCAGCGTCAGGTAACAACGGACGAGTCGAAGACCTGGTCACTCGTCAAGACACCTCAACCACCAACAGGGCGGCAGGTCCCGGAAACACCAGTTAGATGGTCGTACAGCTAGGAGAACCGGGGACCATACCAAGGAAAGTCCAGGTGGAACAAGGACCCATCAATCAAAAAAGCAGTCAGCCGCCAAGCAGCAAGCACCCGGCCAAGGCAGCCAGCCATCACGCAGCAGGCAGCAAACCCCGGGGGCAGCGGCAGACGAACCACCCAAAGAAAAAATATACTTGTCCAAGGAATCAATGGCAATGGTAAAGGAAGCAGTCACCCGCGGCAGGTTGCTACCATCAGATGCCTCAAGGGACGAGCTAAGGGCATAGAACAAGCTAGCGGGCGAGCTAACCCAGCAGACGAGGCAGTGGCGCCTAGCCATGGAGAAGCAAGAAAAGGCAGAACTCGAAAAGAAAAGCAGTCGCAGACAACCTCCCAGAAGTGACTCACCAGGCCACGACTCCCCCACCCTCAACAGATCGAAACTCAACAACCTGCGGAAGATAGAAAGGGCGAGAGTGGTGCGGAAACTGGAAGACGACTTTAGATTAGAGGAAGACGACGACGAAGAAGAGCCCCTCACTCCGGCAGAAGCACTCATAAGCGCCCAAGACTACCTGTCCCGTGCCCAGAAAAGCAGAAAGGGCAAGACGGATCGCTACACTTCCATTGCTTTGCAGATAATGAAGGACGCCATCGATGCCTCGGTACCTAAGAAATCCAGCGCAAAACGGCAGATTCGCGAGCGTACACCGGACAGGGACCCCAGTTCACCAGACGACGACGACGACGACAATAATGACGATAGGCGCAAGCGCCCCGACAGGTACAAGAAACACGACAGCGACGACAACAACAGGCGCCGCAGCACTCGACGAGATGCGCGAGACGACATCACGCAGAACAGAGTCAACCGCAGCAGGCGAAGACGCGCTGCACGCGAGGAGTACTCGGACGAAGAGGCTTCCGACGAGGAAATCGAGCCATGTAGAGCACTATGCTTCACACGTGCCATACGTGAGGCGCGTATGCCAAACGGGTTCAAACTGAACTCCACGACACTAAAGTACAACGGACTCGAGGAGCCGGAGGCATGGCTAGACGACTATCTAACAACAGTCAAGTTTCAAAGAGGAACCAACGTGAAGCTCATGCTCGAGAGCTCCGCTCGACATTGGCTGAAGAATCTTCGGCGCGGATCCATCAACTCCTGGAGCCAGTTCCGAGGAGCCTTCATAGAAAACTTCAAATCCACATACAAGCGACCAGCCTCACTCGAGGAACCGCAGGCATGCAAACAAGGAACGAGGGAGACCCTGCGAGCATACATCCAGCGATGGACGATACTCAAGAATTCAGCGGAAGACATCTCGGACGAAAGTGCGATCGAAGCGTTCAGGCGAGGCCTTCAGCGCGTTGAATTCAAGGAGCAGCTCGGACAAATGAAAGTACGAACACTCGCACGGCTGTTAGAACTAGCCAATAGCTGGGCGGACGGAGAAGATTCCGTTCGTAATGAAACAGAAACCCACACTGCACGATCAAAGTACGACTACGACTACAACGGAGATAGAGGAGCCGACAGAAGAAGGAAGCGACCCAGACGGAACTTCTACGACGACAGAGGACCTGACATGGTCGCCGCCGGTTTCTCGGACGATCGGAACGGCAGGCACCGCGATGACAAAAGACCACAACAACGAGACAACCCAGAAGGCGAGCCCCAGGTTCAGAAACGAGAATGGAGGAATAGGCAGCCACGCGACGGCACTCGCGCATTCCGCTCCGCCAAAGAACAACTCGACGGACCGTGTTCTTTACACGGATTCAGAAAGGAGCGAGGAGAGATCAGATTGTCCCACACCCTCAGGAATTGCAGAAGCTTCAACGAGTTGGACGAGGAGAAAAGCCGCTCCGCGGCCGCAACAGCACGACCACTCGCAAGCATAGCAGTTGGGCCAGTTGCCCACAATGCGCCACCAGCCCCTCCTCTGCCAACAAGACAGGTGGCCGCCATCCAGGAACAGCAAAGGACACCAGAAGAGGAAAACCAGTACCCAGAAGCCCACGGGAGGATCTACATGATACAAGAAGGCACGCCGCGCTAGTACTCGAGGCCAGAATCGGAAATTACGACATGTCGCGAGTATTCATGGACGGCGGCAGTGGGGTCAACATCATCTTCACCCGAACACTCGACGACATGTTCATCCAAAACAACGCACTCAAGTCCTCAGGCACAACCTTCCACGGGATCGTACCAGGAAAAGCAGTCTACCCCCTCGGAAGGATAAGCCTGGAGGTAGTCTTTGGGAGCGCGATAAACTTCCGCAAGGAAACACTTGACTTTGAAGTGGTCGACTGGAAGTCGCAATACCACGCAATTCTCGGGCGACCAGCTTTCGCTCGCTTCATGGCCGTACCCCATTACGCCTACCTCAAGCTGAAAATGCCAGACCCACACGGGGTCATCACAATCAGCGGCAGTTTCGTCAGATCCGACCGCTGCGACAAGGAATTCCACAAGATAGAAGAAGCCTTCGTAGCCCACCAAGGCAGTAGGACCACGGGACTCGCAGAAGAAGCGCTCCCGTAGAAGGAAAGGAAAATCGCCCGAAGAACCCAGGCACTCGGAGATAAAGTTACCAGGCCTTTAAGGCCACTACATCATCGTTCTAAGTAAAAGGGATATGTCTTCAACAGAACCCCCTACTCTTTGTAAGAGACAGCAGGAAAAGTATTACATAAATATTTTTCCCCAAAATCTGATGGCACTCGGGGGCTCGCCAAAGCAGCCACCCCCCGAGGCGTCCTTCGCAATCGCGGCACATCAACTTGGCACTCGGGGGCTCGCCGAAGCAGCCACCCCCGAGTCGTCCTCCGCAATCGCGGCACATTAACTTGGCACTCGGGGGCTCGCCGAAGCAGCCACCCCAGAGTCGTCCTTCGCAATCGCGGCACATTAACTCGGCACTCGGGGGCTCGCCGAAGTAGCCACCCCCCGAGTCGTCCTCCGCAATTGCGGCACATTAACTTGGCACTCGGGGGCTCGCCGAAGCAGCCACCCCCCGAGTCGTCCTCCGGAATCGCGGCACATGAACTCGGCACTCGGGGGCTCGCCGAAGCAGCCACCCCCGAGTCGTCCTCCACAATCGCGGCACATTAACTTGGCACTCGGGGGCTCGCCGAAGCAGCCACCCCCCGAGTCGTCCTCCGCAATCGCGGCACATTAACTTGGCACTCGGGGGCTCGCAGAAGCAGCCACCCCCCGAGTCGTCCTCCGCAATCGCGGCACATTAACTCGGCACTTGGGAGCTCGCTGAAGCAGCCACCCCCCGAGTCGTCCTCCGCAATCGCGGCACATTAAATTGGCACTCGAGGGGCTCGCCGAAACTGCCACCCTTGAGGCGCTCTTCGCAACCGCGACACATAAAAACTTTTACACTCGGGGGCTTGCCGCGGCAACCCTCTGGAACATCCCCCGCAACTACAACGCAGACGACCCCCCAAAGACAGCATTGAATATATACAACCAGGAATAAGCATATACAACGAAGTGAAGCACCTAATCTTTAGGCTCCAACTTCGCCTTAATAAGTGCACCCAGATGGCGGTCGTTCTCTTCGCAAACCCGCCTCACAACCTGGCGCGCAGGTTTATCTACAGCCATGTAGTGCTCATTCAACGGATGATCCCTACTGCCTGGAGGACCCGCCACCACCTGAGCAAAATCCACCCCCGGCCAATGACTCTGGACCAAACCCAAAGCAGCTCGGGCTCCAGCACGAATCTGATGATCCATCACTCGACGTAACTCGGCAGGCTGAGAAAATATGCGACATAGCCTCTCAAGGGACGAAGGAACCACCTCCAACGGATAGAACTCAGCATGGATACCACCCAATACCCGCTGGCAGTATTTGAGAGCATCCGGTACCCGCTCAACTCGGAGATGAAGCAAAGCAAACGCTCGAGCAGGAGCCCCATCCGCCCAAAAGGGATTGCTCGCCTGCACTCTGGGATCATCAAGCCGCGACATCTCCGACTGAACGACCCTCTCTTCATCCCGAGTTCGCCCTGCCAGCACTTCGAAAGTCAAAAACTATGATCAAGACACAGACGGCAAAACCTACTAAGCGGAATCAAGCAACCAAGCAGAGGCAAGACTCACCCCGCAGGAGGTCGGACAACTTCACCACCCACGAAGCAAGGCTCTCAACCACGGCCTCGGCACGCTCGCGCCGAGTACGCTGAACGGCTACGGATCCTTTCAGTCGAACAACCTCCCGCTCAGCGTCCTTCAGTCGCAAGCAAACGGACTCGTACGCACCCTCGCGAGCGTCATCCTTCAGTGAATTCCAAGGACGAAGAACGCCTGGAGTGGCCTATCGCAGGACGAACAAAACAAAGAAATCAAAAAACAGCAAGAGCAACAGCAAAGCAGTCACTCAGATAAAGGTAGCAAAAGATCAACCATCACAACGGAGTCAAGAATTACAGACAAAGTTTCAAAGCGACGCAACACTACTGCGCCTCCCCCTCACCTACGACAGGGGGATCCTGAGCATCTACCACCTGTTGCAGGCGACGAGCCAGCTTATCGGCTCGGTCGTCCTGCTCATCAGAATAGTCCGGGATGGTCTCAACCAAGGAATCATCAATGGAAATCCCATGCCCCATAAGGACGACAAGGGCCGTGGAAGAACCACTCACCACGCTCTCCGCAACTAGCTCCACCATACATTTCCCATCCGGGCCGAATGCAGCCACCCGAGCGCCCAGGCCATCAGGCACCTTTGAACCCTCCGGCATAAGGTGCTCGTGCGCAAGCCCCACAAGATCGGAAGCCCGGGCGCAGACGTCCCCGACCACCGCAACAACCTCTGCAACAGCATCCACAACACCTTGGAGAATTCCAGATCCTGACGCAGCAGCCTCCATCGGCTTCGCACCTATAGCAGCTGCACCAAGAAAAGAAACGTCATCACGGGAAGACAGTAGGAACAGCAAGACCAACGGTTGAATACCAAACTTACACACAAGCGAGTCCGCCAAGGCGCGAAGACGTTTTCCCTCGACTGCTTCCACCCGCGCACACGCGTCCTCAGCCTGGCGAAGGCGAACCAGCTCCTCGTGTTGACCGTGCAACTCCGCCTCCTTGGAAGCCAAGGTAGCCTTGAGAACGGAAACTGTCTTTACCGCCTTCTCGGCTTGCTTCTCGGCAGCCTGGCGACGATCTGCAAGGCAAGACAGTACTCAGAACAAGAGACGAAGCGCCCAAAGCTCAGCAGCGCAAAAATAAAAACTCACCATCCATAGCAGACAAAGCATCCTGGGCAGAATCATGGGCCCGTTGCCAACTCTCAGCATCAATCATCAAACGCTCACAGTGTTGGAAAACAGGCTGCACAAACCAGGCAATCAGGTGTCAAGGAAAGACAAGACTACAAGCAACTGCAAACAGTTACTTCTAGCCTCGGGGGCTACTCCCATCAGGAGCACTACCGTGCCCCCGATGATAAAATCGCACAGACACGAATCAACTTACCATCTTGGAGACATGGTCGAAATCACGAGCCTTTTCCTCAATCGCCAGATCAAGCCGACCAAAGTACGGAGGACCAAGTTCAGTTGGCTTGGGGTCAAGAGCAACAGCACCAGGCACCTCAAAAGAAGGCGCACCAGGAACTACATGTCGGGACCCGGGGTTAGCGTATGCAAGTACAGTTAAGACATAGTCATATGGAGAGCCGAGAACCGCACCCACTTGTCTAAGCAGACAAGGCCAAGCACTGAACATTCTCGGAGAGCATCGTACGTGAGGGGCATCCCATCCAGGCCGGATGATCAACTGTAATGGGTCCTCATCGTACGCACACAAGTCTACTGATATGGGTGGTGAACTCCCATATTCAAAGACAAGTCGCCTCAACCATACTATCGACTATCTCTAGACTCTTACATAGACTTACTCCAGCCCGATCACTTAGTCGGGGTCTAGGGCGGGCTCGATCATACCACAAAGTGTGCCCGAGACCGAGTCTCGAACAATCGCATCGCGATGCCCCAAGCTGCGCACATCTAAGGGCCACTTGGTGTATGAAAGACCGCCAGCCAGAACACAACTAAGGTCTCGAAAACCCATACAAAGACATGCATGTTATAAACATACACGCAGCACACATGCCTTGTATGAACAGCAGGTACCATTGCAATTCTCTACAAAGTGTACATTTTATTTATAACTCTTATAGAGTACACACAGAGATCACATACATGTGATCCAACATTACAACACAGAACGGAAGCAAATTATGTCTGAGTACAGACAAGTTTAACAAATGGCTTAAGAAGCCTTATTCAAACACAAAGCCCTCCACGAGGGAACCAGTCTGCTGACTGGGACTAGACTAGCTTAACTTCAGTCGTCCAGCTCGATGAAGAAGCCACCTTCGGGGTCAGTGGCGTCATCTAAAACATATATTAAGCAAACGTGAGTACAAAGGCGTACTCAGCAAGACTTACATAGGAGCTATACTACTCATGCACATGTATCAAGGTAAAGGGGGGGGTGGGGTTCACTTGCAGAAATGCCAGCTTTGACTTGGCTAATCCTGAACTACGAGTACCAGACTTTGAGGTAAGAAGCGTACACGAGTCCACTACTTTCACCAACCAATTACACCACTATGGTGCCTTCCTCGACTTCCCCACGAGAAAGCACGCCATAGCACTCACACTTATCTTGGTGTGTTTTAGAAGTATCCGGTTCAAGTTATCTAATAATCAAGCTAAGCTTTCCAAGTAGTCCATAACCGCGGACGCGGCTATTCGAATAGTTTTGATAACCTTGCAAGGGTGTACCGCTACACACACATGATCATCATTTACCGCCTTTGATCTCGACACCATTCAAGGGGTGCCAGCGAGGATGCTCACCACAACTGTTGCCTCATAGCCTATCTAGTCCAAGAAAGCCGCCTACTTGGGTTGGCTACCACAATCGTGAACCCGGCCGGTTTACCGAAGTGGACCCAAGCGATGTGTGCGTGGTGCATAAGCCGGTCTCGGGTGAGCCGTTCTCTCACTTAGCATCCAGGCCACAAGCCTACCAGAATTCCGAACTACTGCGACATCTGGACATCGAAAGGGATGAGTTAATAGGTTGAGAGGGGTCAGTGAGCCCAATGTGTGGTTGTACTCTTCATCTTGGATCACCACACAAGAACTCGGACTTAGGGCGGTGTTCAACGAGACAACCCACCGTGTACTCCTACACAGCCTCTCATCGTTCACCTTGTATTAGGGTCGATTCACCAACACTTTTCTACCATCATCAACGTGATCATTCCCATCCCGACTCACATCACAGTAACAACATGGTATCATACTAAGCATGCAATAAGCGATAACATTTGCAGGGGCCACATGATATCAACCAACTCCTACATTTGCTAGGATTGTGGTTTGCTTACTACTGTGACAAAAGATAGGTCATGCAAAGGAATGGGTTCATCTATGCGGTAGAATCGTAACATGGTGATCATCCTATACAATGCATAAGCGAGACATGAGAGGGAAGTGGGATTTTATCGACATGATCAAAGGGGTTTTGCTTGCCTTGCTGACGAGGTTCGGGCTCTGGATCTTCAGCGAAGGGGGTGACCTCTTGCTCCGGTTCAACCTCTACTCGACAAGCAAGTACAAGTAACAATCAATATGAATGCAATGCTCAAGCACATGATAGAATGTTTAATATTGAAGTACAAGTTTGATGTGTGAGGCAATTCCATTTAAGTGGAATATATTGCATTTTTAAAATGCAAATTCAAATCCACATTTGAATTCAACCTTAACCAAGTTATACATGATATAGTTTGGTCAATTTGAATTAACTTCAATGTGTATGATATGCCTCTGAAGTTTGGTTGATTTGCAACATAAATTCATGGTCCAAGTGGCAAAATCATTTGGTTTGAATTTGAATTTAATTCAAATAAAGCAAATGACATATGCTACTGGTCCCATTTTAAGATCAACTCAAACAGAGTTGAAAGTTGCATATTTGGAAAGATAATTTTCTCCTGATCATTTTTCATATATTATTTGTCCAATTTGGAGTTAATATGAATTTTCTATGAATTTCCAAAGTTTGGGGTATTTTCTGGATTTTCTGGAATTATTAAGCTATTTAAAACCTTTACTGCGTCAGCACTGCGCCAGCATGGCGTCAGCAGGGGCTGACTGGTCAAACTGACTAGGGGGCCCCACTGGTCAGTGACACAGGGTTTAATCCCGTGGATTTAAATTAACCCGAGGGGTTAATTAGTGGCTGGCCCCACCTGTCAGCCTCTGGGTTAAGCTTAACAGGGTCATTAGGGGGGCTAACGGTGGGCTCGCCGTGACGTCGCCGGAAACCTGCCGGAGTTTCGCCGGAGTTGGTTCCGGTGCACGGGGAGGGGCCTGGAGGGCATGGATCTGTTCCTTGAGGTCGTCCGCGTCGTCTGGTGGGATCAGGGGTTCACGGGGATCACCGGAGGGTCATCGGCGACGAGCGGCGGCGGAAGTCTGCACGGAACTCGTCGGTTTCTTCCATTCGTGCACGGATTTGGACACCGCGAGCACGGAAACAAAGCTGGGGTGTGTGCGGAGCTAGTGGAGCCATCCAGGAGTCAAACGGGGGCTCTGGCGAATGACTTCGACGACGAGCGGCGGCGCTTGGTCTCGGACCTTGTCGGAATCATGCAACCGGCACGGATTCAAGCGGCAAGAAGAGGGGAAAAGCGCGCCTGCTCACCCTGGTTGCAGAGACGGACTCGAGGAAGCCGGAGGAGCTGCGGCTGCGGCGGAATCGACGACGAGCTCTTGCGGGTTCAGCGGCGGCTCGGTGAAGAGGACGACGTGCTCGGGGCTCCTGGCTTCGATTGCTTGCACACGGCGATGAAGACGACGACGAAGCGCGTCCTGGACAAGGTGGCAGCGGCTGGGGAGGAAGGTGGCCACGGGTCTCCACGGCGGTGCGCTCCGTTGAGCTCTCGGACGTCGATGAACTCGCGAAGAGGAGAGGGGGAGGAGGTCCAGGGAGGGTGGAATGGATGCGGTGGCCTTCTGGGCGTCTCCAGGGGTGAAGAGGTGGCGAGGGGGAAGCAGGAGGTGGCCAGGGCTCGTCGGCGGCGTCGGTGGAGTGCTGCATGCATTCCACCGAGCAGCTTCGGGGCGTGGGGAGGAAGACGACAGGGGAGGGTCCAGGTGGGCTGGGCCGGCTGGAGAGGTGGGCCTCGCCCTGGGCAACGGGTAAGCCTTTCCTTTTTATTCTGTTTAATCTTTCCTTTCTGTTTTCTGTAATTTGTTCTGTTTAGCTAAAAAAAATAGCTAAACATTTTATTAAATGCTGAAAACTTTTATGTGGCCTCATAATAATATAGACTAACCACTTATAAACTTTCAACATTTTTAAAATTCAAATGATTTGAATTTTAATTCAAATAGGGGGATTTCTTTATTTCCAAGGTACTGTTTGAATATTTGAAAAATCTATGAGCATGGGGTGGGTCCCACATCACTTGATATGTGATCACACTCATTTATAAGACTTTTCAAAACTCTAACATGAATTTTTGGAAAATATTTTTATCTGGCCTTTTGAATAAATTCAACTGGGGGGTGTTCCTTCTCCCATTTGGATTTTGAATTTGATTTTCAAGGTTTCTTTTTGAAACTTTTGCATGATGCAAAGGTACTAGCTAACCCTAGCACATACCTAACAGAGGGATCTGACAACTCGCCCCCACTCAAAAGAATCTCGTCCCGAGATTCAGAAGTCTGCGGGAGGAAGGAAGGGTACTCGGCACTGAGACGGTCTTCTCTCTCCCACGTGGCTTCTCTTTCGGAGTGGTGTGACCATTGCACTTTCAGAAACCTAATCTTCTGACGACGAGTGACACGCTCTGCTGAATCAAGAATACGAACGGGGTATTCTCGATAAGAAAGGTCATCTTGAAGATCAAGCGTTTCATGGTCGACTTCGCGGATGGGGTCCTTGAAGCAACGCCTGAGTTGGGACACATGGAATACATCGTGTACTCGGAAAAGGTGCGGGGGTAGTTCAAGTTGGTAGGCAACTTCTCCACGTTTAGCTAGAATGCGGAAAGGTCCGATGTAACGTGGGGCCAACTTGCCTTTGATACCGAAACGTTGGGTTCCCTTCAGAGGAGTAACCCGGAGGTAAGCCTTCTCATCCAGATTGTAGCTTTCTTGTCTATGATGACGATCATAGTAGCTTTTCTGACGAGACTGGGCTGATTTCAATTGATCACGAACAATGCGAACTTGCTCTTCTGCTTCCTTGATCATATCCGGTCCAAAGAATTGTCTTTCACCGGTTTCAGACCAGTTTAGTGGTGTTCGACATCGTCGTCCATACAGGAGTTCAAAAGGAGCCATGTTCAGACTAGATTGAAAACTATTGTTATAAGCAAATTCGGCATACGGAAGAGAATTCTCCCAATTCTTTCCGAATGAGATAACACAAGCTCTGAGCATGTCTTCAAGAATTTGGTTAACCCTTTCGACTTGACCGCTAGACTGAGGATGGAAAGCCGTACTAAAGGAGAGATGAGTTCCCAGAGCACGTTGGAAGCTTCCCCAAAATCTAGAGGTGAAAAGGCTACCGCGATCAGAATTGATTTCCAACGGAACACCGTGAAGTGATACAATTCTGGAGATGTACAAGTCCGCTAACTGACTAGCAGTTATAGACTCGCGAACCGGAAGGAAGTGAGCGACTTTGGAAAGCCTATCTATGACAACGAAGATGGCATTGTTTCCTTTTTGGGTTCTTGGAAAGCCGGTGATGAAGTCCATACCGACTTTGTCCCATTTCCACTCGGGAATGGACAAAGGTTGAAGTGTACCAGCAGGTCTTTGATGTTCTGCCTTAATGCGACGACAAACATCACATTCGGCAACAAATTGAGCAATGTCTCTCTTCATCCTAGTCCACCAAAATCTCTGGCGTAGATCTCGGTACATTTTCGTGCTACCGGGATGAATTGAGAGGGGTGTGTCATGGGCTTCTTTGAGGATGAGTTGCCTTAGTTCCTTATTCTTAGGTACTACCAAACGATTTTCAAAGAATACCGTTCCTTTGTTATCTGTGGAGAAACATTTAGGAACTCCGCTAGCAATGTTCTCTTTGATCCGGCGAACACCTCGTGCACGCCTTTGGGCAACTAAGATTTGATCCTCAAGAGTTGGTTTCGCCACCAAGGTTGAAAGATAGCCATGAGGAACAATTTCAAGATTGAGCTTGCGAAAGTTCTCATGAAGAAGTGGTTGATACTGCCGTAACATGAGGTTGTTACAGTACGACTTACGACTTAGTGCATCAGCTATGACATTGGCTTTGCCTGGGGTGTAAGAAATTGCTACGTCGTAATCTTTTATCAACTCAATCCAGCGTCTTTGCCTGAGATTAAGATCTGGCTGGGTGAAAATATATTTGAGGCTTTGGTGGTCGGAATAAATCTCACAACGATTACCAAGGAGGTAATGTCGCCAAGTTGTTAGAGCATGAACTACGGCAGCGAGTTCAAGGTCATGGGTAGGATAGTTCTCTTCATGTGGCCGCAACTGGCGTGAAGCATAAGCTACCACATGTCGATCTTGCAGAAGTATGCATCCTAACCCTTGCCGTGAGGCATCACAATAGATCTCGAAATCCCTTTTTGTGTCTGGAGGTGCAAGCACGGGTGCAGAAGTTAATCTTCTTTTTAGCTCTTGAAAGCTTTCCTCGCACTTGGGATTCCATAAGAATTTCTTATCTTTCTTGAGGAGTTCAGTTAGAGGCTTTGCAACTTTAGAAAAGTTCTCGACGAAGCGTCGGAAATAGCTGGCTAGGCCAAGAAAACTCCTAACTTGCTTAACCGATTCAGGTGGAGTCCAGTCAAGGACGGCCTGAACTCTCTCGGGATTCACAGCAATGCCTTTTGCAGAAATCACGTGGCCTAAGTAGGTCACTTCTGGTAGCCAGAATTCACACTTGGAGAATTTAGCGTACAGGCGATGCTCTCTAAGCTTCATCAATACCAGCCTTAAGTGTTCGGCATGATCCTTTTCGTTCTTCGAGTAGATGAGAATATCATCAAGATAAACTACAACAAATTTATCTAGGTACTCCATGAAGATCGAATTCATCAAGCGTGAGAATGTGGCGGGGGCATTGGTTAAACCAAAGGACATGACGGTGTACTCGTAAAGACCATAACGAGTAGTAAAAGCCGTTTTGGGAATGTCCTCGTTTCGGATTCTGATCTGATGATAACCTAATCTCAAATCCATCTTGGAGAAGACGGAGGATCCTGCAAGTTGATCATAAAGATCATTGATCCTGGGTAGTGGGTATTTGTTCTTTATCGTCGCTAAATTTAGCGGGCGATAATCTACGCACATCCTTTCTGTTCCATCTTTCTTCTTTACGAACAGAACGGGGCAACCCCATGGCGATGAGCTAGGGCGGATGAAGCCTTTTGCCAACGAAGCATCAAGTTGGGTTTTTAGCTCAGCTAACTCATGTGGGGCCATTTTATATGGGCGTTTGGAAATTGGTGCGGTTCCTGGAACAAGATCCACTATAAACTCTACACATCTGTCGGGTGGCATGCCCGGCAGCTCTTCAGGAAAGACATCCGGGAAGTCACGAACCACCGGAATATCTTCAAGTTCGGGAAGGGGAAGTACATTCAAGGAATGCACTTGGGTTCTTGTTCTGGGTGAGGTATAGCTAATGGTTTTGCCTGAAGGGTGGGTGAGTTTCACGGATTTGCCTTTGCAATCCAGATAGGCATTCTGTCTTGATAGCCAATCCATGCCAAGGATGACATCAATGTCTGAAGACTTGAGGGCTATGAGTGAAGCAAGGAATACTAAACCCTCAATTGCTATTTGATTACCATGGCTCACTCTATTAGTTTGCCATCTTGACCCTGGAGTTTGAACAACCATCGGGGTGGACAATTCGACAAAGGGTAACTCATGACGAAGTGCATAACTTTCCGACATGAATGAATGAGATGCTCCTGGGTCGAAAAGAACGGAAGTAGGAACAAAATTGACTGGGAGCGTACCAAGAATGACGTCAGTGGTGTCGTCAGTCTCTTCGGCGGCAATCTGGTTCAGACGTCCACGATTGACGGGAGGAGCGGGTTTGGCGGTGTAGACCTTCTGGGTTGGCTTGCCACGACCATTGTTGCTGTTGTTGCCTCCGGCACGTGGTGGAGCATTCTGGTGCTGGACTTGGTTCTGGGGGCACTCGCGAGAATAGTGGCCTGCCTGACCACACTTATAGCAAGCTCCGAAAACAGTGCGTGGAGCTGGGTTGTTTGGTGGAGCTGGGTGGAACTGGGTGGGTGGACGAGGCGCCGCATAGGATGGCCTCGATGGGTGGTTCTGGCGGAACATGCTATTGGGAATCCAGATCTTACGCTTCTGAGAGCCAGAATTGGATGAACCTTCCTCTCTAGGGTGTTTGCGAAAGTCATTGGGGGTGTTCATGTCCTCTGCCTTGATGGCCTTGTTGACAAGAACCTGGAAAGTGGCAAAGTCATGAAGGTTGAGCTCGCGACGGAGTCCACTGTTGAGGCCACGACGGAACCTCTCTTGTTTCTTGGAGTCGGTGGAAACTTCTTCAGTTGCATAACGAGCAAGTCGGTTGAACTCACGACTAAACTCGTCCACGGTTCTTCTGCCTTGAGTGAGGTTACAGAACTCCTCACGCTTGCGGTCCATGAGACCTTTGGGAATGTGGTGCTCGCGGAAAGAGGTACAGAACTCCTCCCAAGATGCAGGTGGTCCAACGGGGCGCATATTCAGAAAATTCTCCCACCAAGAGCTCGCGGCACCTTCGAGGTGATAGGTGGCATAATTGACCTTGTCGCCATCTGCAACATGGCCGGCTTGGAGCTTCCTCTCGATGCTGCGAAGCCAGTCATCGGCGTCAAGGGGCTCGGTGGAGTAACTAAAAACTGGGGGATGAAGCCGGATGAAGTCATTCAGAGACACCAGCTCATTGCGCTGCTGAGTGGTGTTGCGTGCGATGACTTCCAACAGGTGGTGAGAGTCACGGCGGTTCCTCTCGACCTCCATCAGAACTTGGGCCATCGTGGGTGGGGGTGGAAGGTTATCTTCCTCCTGGTTGTTCCCACGACCTTGGTTACGACCAATCTGGCCACGTGTTCCTTGAGACATCCTGAGGTGAAAAACCAAAGTCAAACAGAGTTGGGTTGAAGAGTCTAATCAAGGTATTGAAGTACTGGAAGGATTACAGAGCAAAGGAAGTAATCATCTTGACAACATGGTGATAAAGCATACAAGCCATATATTCACAAGCTGTCATACAACCCATACATCGTTTTAGTACAAGCACTAAGCTAATACAAACGTGATGAAGATGACACATCCTTCAGAGGCACTCTGACTTCCTATACATTATTTATCTAAGCCTCTGGAACTTAGACACCTTGCTTACAATATACTATGATACTACTATATCCTCACTAAGTAAGACGACAGGCGGTCTCACTCATCTCCATCTCCATAGTAGTCCTCGTAAAAGTTACCCGCGTATCCCGGTAGCTGGAGGTGACCATCGGAAAACACGGAGGCTTGTGGACCCTGATATCCATTTGGGCAAGGATGGGGCCTAGGTCCAGTGTAGGGTGGAAGCAAAGGACCACGGGGTGGAAAAATTCCTCCAATCTCGGGCCAAGCAACTCGAGAAGGCATCTGGGTCCTCACTGGATAGATCGCATCATACTCAACTGATCCCACGCTCACAAAGGGTGCCAAGAGTGTCAGTGCTCGGTACAGACGAACACGGGTGGCGTGGAGCTCAAAACGGAGAGCGCGTGCATCACGATCTCTGTCACTAGCAAACCTAGCAGTCACCTGGAGTGCTGGATCCTCTGCGGAGTGGTCTGAGTAGAGTCCGGTGTAATATCCCTCTTCTCCTGGAAGTGCAGCTGGGATATAGCGGAATGAAGTCTCTCTCAGCAAAGTGTGCTCCTCTCTCAGCAGTGTGATACATGAGTATGCAGCATCCTGCACAGCCATGTTCTCGGTAACGCCGATGCCATGTCCAAAGTGGATAGGCTGGGTGACTCCAACGTGGTGTGGGTAGATCCGGACAATGCAGTGGAACTGCGTCTGGTTGAAGTCGTGGAACTGCTCCTCGATGGTGTACTCAGGGTACCATCGATATCCCACGTAGGACATCATCTCGATCAACGTGGCGGGATGGCCACGCACACCGAGGCACCTGGTCAAACGAACAATCTGCCGAGGGGGAAGATTTGCCATCTGAAACAGAAAGCAAGAGTTTGCAAATGCATCAGATTATGAGATAAACCTGGAATGACTCGGACAGCATAACGGCTGTAATTGTAAGAAATGACAATTTCTTTCAATATGCAAACAACACTTACATAATATGATGTAAGAAATCAGCATTACAACAATGCTAGAAAAACCTGGACACAACTTTCCTACGGCTATAAGGAAGCAATCAACGAGATATGCTAATCAGACAGAGAAGAACCTAGTCCTATCTTCCCGTAGAGTAAGATGAGGGTGACTCAGAACTCAGAACGAAGGGGGTAAGGAGAAAAATGAAGCCTTACGTTGTTCCCTTATATACCCAGAGTAACTATATAACTATAGCAAGCTAGACTCGACTTCGGCCAAGGCTACTAGTCCTACAGTCAGTCCTGCTCTGATACCAAGTCTGTCGGGACCCGGGGTTAGCGTATGCAAGTACAGTTAAGACATAGTCATATGGAGAACCGAGAACCGCACCCACTTGTCTAAGCAGACAAGGCCAAGCACTGAACATTCTCGGAGAGCATCGTACGTGAGGGGCATCCCATCCAGGCCGGATGATCAACTGTAATGGGTCCTCATCGTACGCACACAAGTCTACTGATATGGGTGGTGAACTCCCATATTCAAAGACAAGTCGCCTCAACCATACTATCGACTATCTCTAGACTCTTACATAGACTTACTCCAGCCCGATCACTTAGTCGGGGTCTAGGGCGGGCTCGATCATACCACAAAGTGTGCCCGAGACCGAGTCTCGAACAATCGCATCGCGATGCCCCAAGCTGCGCACATCTAAGGGCCACTTGGTGTATGAAAGACCGCCAGCCAGAACACAACTAAGGTCTCGAAAACCCATACAAAGACATGCATGTTATAAACATACACGCAGCACACATGCCTTGTATGAACAGCAGGTACCATTGCAATTCTCTACAAAGTGTACATTTTATTTATAACTCTTATAGAGTACACACAGAGATCACATACATGTGATCCAACATTACAACACAGAACGGAAGCAAATTATGTCTGAGTACAGACAAGTTTAACAAATGGCTTAAGAAGCCTTATTCAAACACAAAGCCCTCCACGAGGGAACCAGTCTGCTGACTGGGACTAGACTAGCTTAACTTCAGTCGTCCAGCTCGATGAAGAAGCCACCTTCGGGGTCAGTGGCGTCATCTAAAACATATATTAAGCAAACGTGAGTACAAAGGCGTACTCAGCAAGACTTACATAGGAGCTATACTACTCATGCACATGTATCAAGGTAAAGGGGGGGGTGGGGTTCACTTGCAGAAATGCCAGCTTTGACTTGGCTAATCCTGAACTACGAGTACCAGACTTTGAGGTAAGAAGCGTACACGAGTCCACTACTTTCACCAACCAATTACACCACTATGGTGCCTTCCTCGACTTCCCCACGAGAAAGCACGCCATAGCACTCACACTTATCTTGGTGTGTTTTAGAAGTATCCGGTTCAAGTTATCTAATAATCAAGCTAAGCTTTCCAAGTAGTCCATAACCGCGGACGCGGCTATTCGAATAGTTTTGATAACCTTGCAAGGGTGTACCGCTACACACACATGATCATCATTTACCGCCTTTGATCTCGACACCATTCAAGGGGTGCCAGCGAGGATGCTCACCACAACTGTTGCCTCATAGCCTATCTAGTCCAAGAAAGCCGCCTACTTGGGTTGGCTACCACAATCGTGAACCCGGCCGGTTTACCGAAGTGGACCCAAGCGATGTGTGCGTGGTGCATAAGCCGGTCTCGGGTGAGCCGTTCTCTCACTTAGCATCCAGGCCACAAGCCTACCAGAATTCCGAACTACTGCGACATCTGGACATCGAAAGGGATGAGTTAATAGGTTGAGAGGGGTCAGTGAGCCCAATGTGTGGTTGTACTCTTCATCTTGGATCACCACACAAGAACTCGGACTTAGGGCGGTGTTCAACGAGACAACCCACCGTGTACTCCTACACAGCCTCTCATCGTTCACCTTGTATTAGGGTCGATTCACCAACACTTTTCTACCATCATCAACGTGATCATTCCCATCCCGACTCACATCACAGTAACAACATGGTATCATACTAAGCATGCAATAAGCGATAACATTTGCAGGGGCCACATGATATCAACCAACTCCTACATTTGCTAGGATTGTGGTTTGCTTACTACTGTGACAAAAGATAGGTCATGCAAAGGAATGGGTTCATCTATGCGGTAGAATCGTAACATGGTGATCATCCTATACAATGCATAAGCGAGACATGAGAGGGAAGTGGGATTTTATCGACATGATCAAAGGGGTTTTGCTTGCCTTGCTGACGAGGTTCGGGCTCTGGATCTTCAGCGAAGGGGGTGACCTCTTGCTCCGGTTCAACCTCTACTCGACAAGCAAGTACAAGTAACAATCAATATGAATGCAATGCTCAAGCACATGATAGAATGTTTAATATTGAAGTACAAGTTTGATGTGTGAGGCAATTCCATTTAAGTGGAATATATTGCATTTTTAAAATGCAAATTCAAATCCACATTTGAATTCAACCTTAACCAAGTTATACATGATATAGTTTGGTCAATTTGAATTAACTTCAATGTGTATGATATGCCTCTGAAGTTTGGTTGATTTGCAACATAAATTCATGGTCCAAGTGGCAAAATCATTTGGTTTGAATTTGAATTTAATTCAAATAAAGCAAATGACATATGCTACTGGTCCCATTTTAAGATCAACTCAAACAGAGTTGAAAGTTGCATATTTGGAAAGATAATTTTCTCCTGATCATTTTTCATATATTATTTGTCCAATTTGGAGTTAATATGAATTTTCTATGAATTTCCAAAGTTTGGGGTATTTTCTGGATTTTCTGGAATTATTAAGCTATTTAAAACCTTTACTGCGTCAGCACTGCGCCAGCATGGCGTCAGCAGGGGCTGACTGGTCAAACTGACTAGGGGGCCCCACTGGTCAGTGACACAGGGTTTAATCCCGTGGATTTAAATTAACCCGAGGGGTTAATTAGTGGCTGGCCCCACCTGTCAGCCTCTGGGTTAAGCTTAACAGGGTCATTAGGGGGGCTAACGGTGGGCTCGCCGTGACGTCGTCGGAAACCTGCCGGAGTTTCGCCGGAGTTGGTTCCGGTGCACGGGGAGGGGCCTGGAGGGCATGGATCTGTTCCTTGAGGTCGTCCGCGTCGTCTGGTGGGATCAGGGGTTCACGGGGATCACCGGAGGGTCATCGGCGACGAGCGGCGGCGGAAGTCTGCACGGAACTCGTCGGTTTCTTCCATTCGTGCACTGATTTGGACACCGCGAGCACGGAAACAAAGCTGGGGTGTGTGCGGAGCTAGTGGAGCCATCCAGGAGTCAAACGGGGGCTCTGGCGAATGACTTCGACGACGAGCGGCGGCGCTTGGTCTCGGACCTTGTCGGAATCATGCAACCGGCACGGATTCAAGCGGCAAGAAGAGGGGAAAAGCGCGCCTGCTCACCCTGGTTGCAGAGACGGACTCGAGGAAGCCGGAGGAGCTGCGGCTGCGGCGGAATCGACGACGAGCTCTTGCGGGTTCAGCGGCGGCTCGGTGAAGAGGACGACGTGCTCGGGGCTCCTGGCTTCGATTGCTTGCACACGGCGATGAAGACGACGACGAAGCGCGTCCTGGACAAGGTGGCAGCGGCTGGGGAGGAAGGTGGCCACGGGTCTCCACGGCGGTGCGCTCCGTTGAGCTCTCGGACGTCGATGAACTCGCGAAGAGGAGAGGGGGAGGAGGTCCAGGGAGGGTGGAATGGATGCGGTGGCCTTCTGGGCGTCTCCAGGGGTGAAGAGGTGGCGAGGGGGAAGCAGGAGGTGGCCAGGGCTCGTCGGCGGCGTCGGTGGAGTGCTGCATGCATTCCACCGAGCAGCTTCGGGGCGTGGGGAGGAAGACGACAGGGGAGGGTCCAGGTGGGCTGGGCCGGCTGGAGAGGTGGGCCTCGCCCTGGGCAACAGGTAAGCCTTTCCTTTTTATTCTGTTTAATCTTTCCTTTCTGTTTTCTGTAATTTGTTCTGTTTAGCTAAAAAAAATAGCTAAACATTTTATTAAATGCTGAAAACTTTTATGTGGCCTCATAATAATATAGACTAACCACTTATAAACTTTCAACATTTTTAAAATTCAAATGATTTGAATTTTAATTCAAATAGGGGGATTTCTTTATTTCCAAGGTACTGTTTGAATATTTGAAAAATCTATGAGCATGGGGTGGGTCCCACATCACTTGATATGTGATCACACTCATTTATAAGACTTTTCAAAACTCTAACATGAATTTTTGGAAAATATTTTTATCTGGCCTTTTGAATAAATTCAACTGGGGGGTGTTCCTTCTCCCATTTGGATTTTGAATTTGATTTTCAAGGTTTCTTTTTGAAACTTTTGCATGATGCAAAGGTACTAGCTAACCCTAGCACATACCTAACAGAGGGATCTGACACTACACCCGCAGTCGAAACAACAGAAGTCTCCGTCGGCCCAGATTGACCAGCGGCAGCCGAGAGCTCCTCAAGATGCTTGGCCGCCGCCCCAGAACTCGTCGACTTCAGATCAGTAGTAGCTGCGCTGGTGCACGAAGCAGCCGGAGCAGACGCAGCACTACAAAATAAGCATTATCAGACGCAAGAACAGAGAAAAGGGAACAGACACAAATCCAGCAGACTCTTACCCGACACGCGCAGCACGAGGGCGCCCCAGCCTCCCAAGCCTGACCCTCTTGGGAGGAGCGGCCGGAGCAGCAGCCGAAGGGGAAGGCCGACAAAAGGAGCAGCAGGCGGGACATCATCATCTAACGCAGCATGATCTTCAGCGCTCAAGGGGCGCGACCGCTTCACACGGAAGGGACTCGAATCCTCACTATCTCCAGTCTCCACCAGCACAATTTCAGCATCAACAACCGGCGCGGCATCATCAGCTGCGGAAGCACCAGGTTCTTCAAGAATATTGGCGTCCTCCGGCTGCGGAGGATTACACGGCACCGGAGCACGGCCCTGCGAGGCAATCAATGTCAACAACAAAGCAAAACTAGTTACTCGTCCAAACAAATGAATGAACACGGGCACCAACCGGCGGCGGAGAATGATCAGAAGCATATGGAAGGACAAGGCGCATTTCGGAAATACTCGAGCACTTGGTCACATGTTGGATACGAGCCAACAAGGCGTTAGGTTCTAGCTCTTCAGGCGAGCATCTCGTCGAGTCACCGAGTCCCTCGTACTGCCACATAGGGCGAGTCCAATGCTGCAACGGTTGAACTCGCCTCCCCACAGAAACAGAGATGAGCTGACCACCAGTCAAGTTATCCTTCAACACAGCAATCCTCTCCAAAAACTGAGTCGGCTCGGACGACTCCACCTCGGTCAAAGAATGAGACCATGAAGGTTGTCTGACCACCCGCGTTCCCGGATTGAAAGAAGCAAGACCAAATTGCTGACCAACAACGAAGCGATCCTTCAGATAAAACCAGCCTCTGCGCCAGCCACTAACGGAATCGATCTTCTCCAAGTCAAAATATGAATGTTTATCCCCAATGGAGATACCCACTCGACCCACGGCGTACTCAGAGTTCATCCTTTTTATACTAAAAAGGCGCCTCCAAAGTCCCCAACGGGGTTAAATCCCCAGGAAGGCCTCACAAAGAGTGATGAAACACGCAATGTGCAAAATCCCGTTGGGAGTAAGGTCATGCAACTGGAGCCGATAGGAATACAGCAAGCCCCGAACGAAAGGATGCAGCGGAAGAGCAAACCCGTGGTGGAAGAAAGCCTGGAAGCATACCCGCTCGTCCGCCGCCGGCGCTGGAACCGACTCATCACCAGGAAGACGCACATCGCCCTCCACCACCACGCCATCAGCAACCAGCACATCCAGATCTCCAGCCCCGAACGTGGACCGCTCCCACTTGCCGGACATCTTGGCCGACTCTACAGCAGCACGGGGGCGCTTGGTCATAGATCTTGCAGCAGCCCGCAGAGGAGAAAAGATGAAGGCTCAGGAACAAGAAGGAAACAGAGAAAGAGGAGGAAGGCAATGGCTGGGTAAAACCTACAATTTACCCAGCCGCATGGTATTTAACTCAAGAGCCTAGCAAGAAGGGCCACCGTCCAACCTTTTCGCCCAGTAAAACGTGGCACGACCCCATACAGAAGCGAAAAGTATGGAAAATACAACCGGCGCAATAACAACACCGCCCACTACACGCGCAAAAAGAGGACCATGATCGCGCGACGCGAAAATTTCGGCGGGACAATGCCAAGTCATTCCCCCCGGCAGGCCGCAGCGGTCAAAATATTCCAGAAGACCACGCCAACGTCATATCACAGTAAGGCGTACTGAGTACACCATCAAGGCTCTGAGATTCTATCTTTCAGATCTTTTTCCCGATGAAGAAAAACATCTTACTCCCATCGGGAGAGCACATCATGAGAGTCCCGGGTGCTCCCTCACCCAAAGGTCGGCAATGTGCTCGAGTAACCACTCGCACTCTCGAGAGTCTCGGGTGCTCCCTCAACCCGACGTAAGACAAACATGCATTCGCCAAGATCATGCGGCGCTAAGAGTCTCAGGTGCTCCCTCACCTCATGAACCGAAACGACATTCGAGTGACTACTCGCGAAAACCCCCCGTCTGATCACTCGAAACAAGCTCCACGGGTGAATGAGTGAACAGCTCGCTTGATGTTTTGTTCCAAGCGGGTGCAATGCTATTAGGCTCCGCGCCTCAAAAACACACATTCCTGGAACACGATACACTGTACCCAGATGCCACGCAAGATTAGCGTGTAGGTAAGACCCCGCTGCGAAGTTCGGCCGGGCTGGGACTTGCCGAAGAGCGATTTCACTCCCAACCTTTTCCATGCGTTGCGCATGATAGAAAAAGCCGGGCGGACGTGCCTTAGGCTATACACATTACTGGCGGCAAATGAACACTGTAAGACCTGAAGCGGCAGGACTTTTGCTCGACACCAGTGTTCCAAGCTCACGTCGAGGGACGTGGGTTTGATTGGGCTACTGCGGTATTTGCCCTAGTGCAATTCACCAAGGCTCGACCAGTCGACTCCTTGGGCCCTTTCAGCTTAGCATCCCTCGAAAAGGGTTTTGTCATGGCCACCAGACTGCCAGCGACCCGCGGTTGTACCGCGCATACAAATAACCGACAAATAGAGGAACTCGAGTCCCTGCGCGACTCTTCGAGTCCCCCAGGCACTCGGGGGCTACTGACGAGGGGGTGACCCCACAACTCCTACGGATAAGCCTACCTGGTGTCCCTGAAGACAGAAGGCCCATGAAGATACATCCTCGGCCTGTTAATTGGCACCGACATAGGAGTCTGCGACTCACAAGGAAGGTGTGAAATCCTGCCGTACGGAGCAAGCTAGGGTTAGGAAAGCTTACCTGTAAACGTAGATGAATTCCCCGAGACCTAGCCCAGTATATAAGGGCTAGGAGGGGCGACACCAAAGACAACCAATATCATCTGTAACCCTAGCCTTGGGCGCTCCAGCCTTGGCATCCACTGTAATCGCATCTCCCCCATCAATAATATCGAGCAGGAGCGTGTCTTCCTGTTTGCCGACGAGCTATCGTCCAACCTGTGCCTCTCATGACTAACCCAGGGTCCCTGACCATGGGATTTGCCGGGGTTGATCCCCTTCAGGTACTACCGAGGCCTAGTGCCGTGCCCCACTACCGCGATTCCAAAGGACCTACGGTAGTGAGTACGATACTAGACCACGGTACTACCGCATTGGGAGCAGTAATACCGCGCCACGGTACTACCGAGGCTCAGTACCGTGCCCCACTACCGCGAGTCCAGAGGACTTACGGTAGTGAGTACGGTACTAAGCAACGGTACTACCATGGCACGGTACTACCGCTCCTAGAGCGGTACTACCGCCCTGGCAGAACCAGGGAGCATATGCCACCAAGTCAAAACCCTCCAAGATGCAAAGGAAAATATGTGGGTGCAGAGAGTGTGTATGTGTGATGATTCCACCCACCATTCCACAGAAGATCCCCTCTTAATAGTATGGTTTTCCTACCACTCAATTCACCAAACATAAATCGGAAGGAAAACTCCATCTTCACGCTCCATCAACCGAGGGGAAGATAACCGTCTTGTGCCATGAATATAATTATATGAAATTCTCATCGCACCGGTTAATCCACAAATTTATTGTCATCAATCACTAAAACCAACCAAGGGGAAATATTCCCTGTCAATCTCCCCCTTTTTGGTGTATTGATGACAACACAAGATTTGCACAATATAAACAGGAAATTCTAAAAACATGCCAACTTTCTACAAAATATAGACGGGCTCCCCCTAGATGTGTGCACCAATTCAAATATGCCTTTGGAATGCAAGATACACACATTAGGATGAACACTCCCCCTATATTTTATAGACTCGGCCAAACTAGCTAGCAACAACAAATATGTGAACCTAAAGATAATATGGAACATAAGATAGCAACACATAACTAGACATATAGAGTACGTAATATAGGATAGTGTATGTCTCACACCATACATATAAGAAGTCTCACAAGACGAACTAAAAGCCAAATGCAAATAACACGGAGTTCACAAGAGAGGCAAATAAGACCGAGAAAACATGCTTGTGACTCGTCAACCCGGGAAGCTGCAAATCTCGTAGTCCTAAACTCTCTCCCCCTTTGGCATCGAGACGCCAAAAAGGCATAGAGTGACCTAGCGCACCAAGGTGATGGACTACTCGTAATACTCTTCGTCCTCGTCCTCGGACTCCTCGAAAGCCTCGGAATCCTCAGTTGTCTGAGTCTCCTCAGTAGCAGGTTGCGGTGTGGTGGAAGAAGGGCCGGATCCACTTCTCCTCGGGAGTGATGCTCTCCTCAGATCCTGTCTCCACTGTCATCCCCTGGTGCCTATTGGAGGCTTTCTGGCGCCGGCGGTTCTCCGTCTCGCGCTTGTGATCCTGATACATCCTGTGATGCATGTTGATGACCCTCAACGTAGAGGGATCTATTGCAGTGTTTTCGATAAGTAAGAGTGTCAAACCCAACGAGGAGCAGAAGGTAGTAGCAAGTGACTTTGGTAAGGAGATAACTGAAAGCACTGAAAGATAACTTTTTAGGGGTTTTCTTGGTATAAGCGACATGATAGTAAAAACGAGCAAAGTAAAAGATACTGGATAGTAAAGAGTGGCCCAATCCTTTCTTATCAAAGGAGAGGCTTAGCAACTGAACTTATAAAAGCTAAAATTTTCTTGAGGACACACGGGAGAGGTAGTCATGTGCTTTCGCCATATTCCGTATCGGTACTATGTGCTGTGTTGATAAGTGTTGAGTGGGTGGATCTATGCTAGTACACCCTCTAGACTAAGATAAGTGTACTCTTATGATTAAACACCTTGCAAGCATCCGCAAATACAAGATAGTATTTAAGGAAAAAGCCTAACCATAGCAATACGATCGGTGATCCATTGTTCCCTTGTGCAAAAGTGTGCGAACTGGGGTTTAGGTTTCTGTCACTCCGGCAACCCACCGTAAGCATTCTTTATACACAATGCATTCCCCTAGGTCCTTGATAAGGCGAAGTGTTGAGTGTTCGACTCACACAACACCACTAGGAAAATAACAACACAACTTAAATATCAACCAACACATATTACTTCAACATCATATGACTACTAACAACTAGACTTCTCCCATGTCCTGAAGAACTAAAGTAACTACTCACAAGAATAAAAAGAGATCATGATCAGTGGGGATAAATAGATGATAAAGAATCTGAACACAATAATATTTCTCCAACAAAACTCAATAGCATTCACCACAAAGTAGTAATCAACACCGGTAGAGTAGAGAGGATAGATAGTACGGATTACAACACGAGTTGCAATTGTGAGACAAGATTGGATGGAGGTGGAGATGGTGCTGATGATGGGGATGATGTTGATGATGATCTCGATGATGCCCATGACTATGGTGATGACGATGGCGACGATCTCCCCTTCCGGGAGGTGATCTCCCCGGCGGAATCTGTCCGCCAGAGATGGCTTTTCTTCTCTGTAGGTTTCCTCCACGGAGCGGCGACGGAACTCCGGAAACTCTCCCTCCCCTAGGGTTTTTGGAAGACGAGGAGTATATAGGCCAGAGGGGGGAGCCGGGAGTGGCCCCAGGGGTACAAGCGCCCTCCCGGCGCGGCCAGGGGTGGGGCCGCGCCAGGTGGCCGCCTGGGCACCCTGTGGCCCCCGTCTGGTCGCTCTTTTGCGTGTCTTCGTGATCCGTCTGGAAAACAGCCTCTGTCGATTTTCAGGTAATTTGGAGGTGTTCTTCTTCAGCAACTCAGCGTCCAGTTTTTACCGCTGAATCCTGCGTCTGCTGCTTCGGCACTGGAAAGTTGCAAACTTTGTAAAATAAGCCAAAACAACATAAGAATAGCATCATATCGTGAAATATATCAATGAATAAGAAAGAATTACTATATAAAATAGTGATGCATTTTGGACGTATCAACTCCCCCAAGCTTAGACCTCGCTTGTCCCCAAGCGAATACTGAGCTCGATAAACCTGTCCACAAGTTTAGAGAGTGAAGTGTCGATAAATAAAATACGGACAAGAAGCATCAAGGTTTCTCCATCAAACTCAAGAATCTTCAACAGCAACCTCAACTCATAAGGCCCTCATGAGAAAGTAATAACAATTATAATCAAAAATAGGGCTGAGGAAACTCATCAAATTATGGCAAACATAACCTTGGTCAAATGACAACTACAAACAATTTGAAGCTTTTGAAAGGACATGTTAATAGTCATGAAGTGCAGATGCTAACACAAAGGAAGATGCTCGCTAGGCAAAATCTTTCGCAAACAACTTACTTATCAAAAGATAATGTCAACAAGGATATGGATGGCAAAACTTAATGCAGCTCTATATGGATGAATCCTCATCAACATCAAATATCTGTTCTCTTAGGGAAAAGCAGGAAGTGGGAAAACTGACTCAACATGAAAGTGGAAGAAAGGCCTTGTTAAGGGCAAGCAGGGAAAACTCATGTGCTATCCTTAAATCAAACAGAATAAAAATAGATTTTGGGGCGGTGCATAGTTTGTCAACGAATGCTAATAGATAGCTCAATTACTTCTCAAGATGGACAAGTTTCGAGGAACGGCTCCCAAGTGAGGACGATCACATCCCCTTAATCTCCTTTGTTTATCACTGCCAAAGTTTCTGATTTCTCATAGACCAAGCGTGAAGGAGGGTTTGTTTTTTATATTATCTTTCGAGCTGGGCGCACCCATGCCAGTTCCTCCTCGTATTATGGGTTTGCAGATTAGACATGCAATCCCGGGATAAAACTTGTCCAACTTAAGAAGATCATGAATTACCTACTACTTCCTCATGAGCTAAACAAGAGGCACAAAACAGAAGATTTTGAACATTTAAGGATAACACATAAATTCTATACTTATAGGAGTGGTAGGGGAATACCACAAATAGGAAGGTATGGTGGACTCACATGGAAGGTAATGGTTTCAGGGTATGGATGCACAAGCAGAAATCTACTTGGCAAAGAGTTTGGCTAGCAAAGGCTTTGAGAGAACAGACAGTTGATGCTAAATTAGATGCAAAACATATAAGGCATAAACATTAAGGTAAGCATAACACATCAAGTTGTCTTCCTTGTCAACATAACACTTCATGCATAATAACATAAAGGTTTTGGCTATGTCGCTACTTGAGAAAACATGTATGTTGTCAAGACCAAAGCTATGTTTGCCAAAATTAAATAAAGTTTTCAAACCATACCTGATATAAGGTCAATACTCCCCATAAGAATCGTCATATGATGCCGATTGCGTGAAGAGAATACCGAGTGCAGCGAAGGAACCAATAGACTTCTCATTAATATTCAAATATAGACGACTCCACACTCACGGATACAATCTCTCCACAGACGGAGCGATAGACCTCAATGCAGACACCTATTTCATATAATAAACTCCCTAGACATGACACGACTCTACTTGACTCTAAAAGACAAAGATAAAGATAAAGATACCGGGCACTCCCCCAAGCTTGGAACAAGCTGAGGGGATGCCATTACCCGAGGAGATTTACTCCTCATTCTTGTTGTTGTTGATTCTTCAAATCTTTGATGACACGACGAAGGGGTTGGTTTTCCTTCTCCAAAATCTCCACTTGCACCTTTAGTACACGGAAATCTTCACACAGTTGATTGGTGATGCGGTAAGCTTCGGAGATGGTAGAAATCGTATGTTGATCTTCAAGTGTAGGGGCCATTCCTGAAAGGTTAAGAGAAAGATCATAATAAGGTTGGACACTCCCCACCATGATGGGGTTGCTTGATCTTCCTCCTTGTGTTGATGGACCCCCTGGTTGCTGTGCGGTGATAATCTTGACTTCTTTTCTCACGGAACGCTCCATCTCCGCTCGCCTTGCAGCGATTTCTTCTTCTGTGGCCCAATCTATGTATTTCCCTTGGTTGAGATCTTTCTGAACTTCACGTAGACGCCGTCCCATGAAGTCCTCTCCACTTGAGCCACAAGAAGACATCTCTAACAATAGCTTTTTACCCTCGCAGAAACAGATTGAAGAGAAAACACACGAAATCGCGAGATACGTTGCTGGAATGATCCGGGTGAATATATAGAAAAAATTTCTGCAACAAAAGGAAGGTAACGAGCCAAAGTGGGGTCGGAGACGGACTCCTGGGTGCCCAGGCGGACTCCCGGCGCGGCCAGGAGGTAGGGCGCACCAGGGGGGCGCCTGGGCCCCCTGGAGCTCCTCTCCGGATCCGCTTAGGCCTCGATTTTTCCTAATTTTGCAAAAACTCATAATATGGCACTTTTATGGCGGTTCGCGATGTTTCCTTACCGTAATACATACCTTTTCTTATTCTGCTTCTGTCGGTGTCTGAAATAGGGCTGCAACATGTTCTACATGAGTTGTTGTGCGTATTATATTTACATCAACATTGACGGGATCTCCTGCCATGTAATGCTTGAGTCTTTGCCCATTCACAACTTGAGGTTTGGTGCCTTCAAAATTGTTAATCTTAATTGCCCCAGACCGGTAGACTTCTTCGATATGAAATGGCCCTTCCCACCTAGAAAGTAGTTTACCTGGAGAAAACCTGAAACGAGATCTAAACAATAAAACTTTATCACCAACATTAAATTCACGTTTCAGAATCCTCCTGTCATGCCACTTCTTTACCTTTTCCTTGAACATTTTAGCGCTCTCGTAAGCTTCACTTCTCCACTCATCTAGAGAAGTCAAGTTCATGAGACGCTTTTCACCAGCTAACTTTGGGTCAGCATTAAGCTCTCTAACAGCCCAGAAAGCTTTGTGTTCTACCTCTAATGGAAAATGGCAAGCCTTGTCATAGACCATTTTATAGGGAGACATGCCCATGGGGTTTTTGTAAGCAGTTCTATACGCCCACAAAGCATCTCCTAACTTATTTGACCAGTCCTTCCTATTTCTGTTAACTGTCTTTTGCAAGATCAACTTGATCTCTCTATTGGTGAGCTCAACTTGCCCATTAGTTTGAGGATGGTACGGTGACGCAATTCTATGATTGACATCGTACTTGGCTAAAGCTTTTCTAAAAGCTCCATGCGTGAAGTGTGATCCTCCATCAGTCATGAGATACCTAGGTACACCAAACCTAGGGAAAATTACATCTTTGAGCATCTTCAAAGATGTTTTGTGATCAACACTTTCAGTGGGGATTGCTTCAACCCACTTGGTTACATAATCAACAGCAACTAATATGTGAGTGTACTTGTGCGAAGAAGGAAAAGGACCCATAAAATCAAAACCCCAGCAATCAAAAGGCTCAATCACTATTGAGTAATTCATAGGCATCTCATTCCTCCTAGTAATATTACCAACTCTCTGACATTTATCACAGGCTAAAACATAATTTCTAGCATCTTTAAATAGAGTAGGCCAATAAAAACCTGATTGGAGAACCTTATGTGCGGTCCTCTCACCGGCGTGATGTCCTCCGTAGGGACTATCGTGACATTGCTTGAGAATGTCCTTCTGCTCGTGCTCCGGTATGCATCTTGTCACGATCCCGTCCGGACCTTCTTTGAAAAGATGTGGGTCATCCCAAAAGTAATGCCTCAAATCATGGAAGAACTTCTTCCTTTGCTGAAATGTTAAACCTGGAGGCAAATACTTTGCAACGATAAAATTAGCATAATCTGCAAACCAAGGATCGGAAAGAGATTGTACTTTAACAACGGCAAGTTGTTCGTCTGGAAAACTGTCGTTGACTGGGATGGGATCATGCGGTATATCTTCCATCCTTGAAAGATTGTCCGCTACAGGGTTGTCTGCTCCTTTTCTATCAACAAACTGCAAATCAAATTCTTGAAGAAGGAGTACCCATCTGATGAGCCTTGGTTTGGCATCCTTCTTCGTCATAAGATACTTAATGGCAGCATGGTCAGTATGAACAATAACTTTAGAATGAACAATATACTGCCTAAACTTATCACAAGCAAACACTACTGCTAAGAATTCCTTCTCAGTAGTAGCATAATTCTTTTGAGCACTATCAAGGGTCTTACTAGCATAATAAATAACATTCAACTTTTTATCAATCCTTTGTCCTAAAACAGCTCCAACAGCAAAATCACTAGCATCACACATAATTTCGAAGGGAAAACTCCAGTTAGGCGGTTGTACTATATGAGCGATTATTAAAGCTTTCTTAAGAACTTCGAAAGCCTCCTTACAATCTTCATCAAATACAAAAGGAAAATCCTTCTGGAGAAGTTTAGTGAGGGGTCTCGAGGTCTTAGAAAAGTATTTAATAAATCTTCTATAGAAACCAGCATGACCGAGAAAACTACGAATACCTGTAATGTCCCTTGGATAGGGCATCCTTTCGATAGCTTCAATCTTCGCCTTGTCCACTTCAATTCCCCTCTCGGAAATCTTGTTGCCAAGCACGATCCCTTCGTTAACCATGAAGTGGCACTTTTCCCAGTTTAGAACTAAGTTTGTATCCTCGCATCTCTGCAAAACTTTATTAAGCTTGTGAAGACAGTGGTCAAAGGAAGTTCCATAGACGGAGAAATCGTCCATGAAGACTTCCACGATCTCCTCACAGAAACCATGAAATATTGCAGACATACATATCTGAAAAGTAGCAGGGGCATTGCATAAACCAAAAGGCATACGCCTATAAGCATAAGTACCATAAGGACAAGTGAAAGTGGTCTTCTGTTGATCGGCAGTGTTAACATGAATTTGAGAGAAGCCAGAGTACCCGTCAAGATAGAAAAAGTGGGTGTTTTTCGACAGCCTCTCAAGCATCTGATCAATAAAGTGCAGCGCGTAGTGGTCCTTCCTGGTTGCCTTGTTCAACTTCCTGTAATCAATACACATTCTATATCCAATAATAATTCTCTGAGGTATTAGTTCATTCTTATCATTAGGGACTACAGTTGTCCCTCCTTTCTTAGGAACACAATGAACTGGACTTACCCACTTACTATCGGCTATAGGGTAGATAATACCTGCGGCTAGAAGCTTGAGGATTTCGGTCCTCACAACATCCATCATCTTTGGGTTCAACCGTCGTTGATGGTCAACAATAGGTTTAGCATCGGGCTCGAGGTTGATAGTATGTTGACAGATAGATGGACTAATTCCCTTAAGGTCATCAAGGGTATAGCCAATTGCACCACGGTGTTTACGAAGTACTTCCAATAACCTCTCTTCTTCATATCCTGAAAGGTTAGAGTTGATAATAACAGGATATACTTTCTTTTCATCTAAATAAGAATACTTGAGCGTATCGGGAAGAGGTTTGAGATCAAACACCGGGTCTTCTTTTGGTTTGGATAGAATTCCCAAAGGTTCAACCGGAAGGTTGTGCTTCAGGATAGCAGGTTGTCTCAAGAATATTTCATAAATTTCATTTCTTTCCTGCATATGAGTATCATTCTCGTGGTCCTCCATGTATTGCTGCAAAGGATCATTAGGGGGAATAGCAATAGAACCAATACTTTCAATAATTTTATCATCACTAGGTAATTCAGTACCACGAGGCTGCTTGGAAATCTTAGAAAAGTTAAATTCATATGGCTCACCATTGAATTCAACAGAAACTTTACCTTTCTTGCAATCTATAATAGCTCCACAGGTTCTGAGAAAAGGTCTACCAAAAATAATAGGACAAAAACTATCTTGTACTGAACCAAGTACAAGAAAGTCGGTAGGATACTTTACCTTGCCACATAGGACTTCAACATCTCTCACAATCCCAATAGGAGAGATAGTTGCTTTGTTTGCAAGATGAATAGTAACATCAATCTCTTCAAGTTCACAGGGTGAAATATCACTCATGATCTCTTGATAAAGCGAATAAGGAATCGCGCTAGCACTTGATCCCAGATCGCATAGCCCGTAATAATTGTGATCTCCTATTTTAACAGATACAACTGGTGTACCTGCAATTGGGATTTTATTCTTGGCTGTGACAATGTTAGTTGAAACAACAGAAAAATTTATAATAGAATCTGAAACATCATTAGTAACTAAATCTTTAACCATAGAAACTTGAGGATCGACTCTGATCTGGTCCTCAGGTTCGCCTGTTCTTCTCTCACTTTTATTTATGATGCCTGTCACAAAAGAGTGCTCCCTTATTCTTGAAGGAAAAGGGGGCTGTTCATATATAACTGCAGGCAAAATAGGATCAGCAACGTGAATATCAATAGGTACTTCTTTGAAAGGATTATGGTACTGATCCTTCTTCATCTTAGAAGAATCAATATGAGAGGCAAAGTTCTTACAAAAATCAATCATTAGATGGGAATCCAGACCAATCTTAGAGAAAAAGGTATTAAAATAATCAGTTTTCACATAGCTCTCAATATAATCATGCTCATAATTCATAGCAGGTTCAATACCTTTATCGATTTCCCAATCTTCAGTATTCTTCTGGATCCTTTCGATGAGATCCCATCTTTCTTCAACGCTCTTTGTCTGAAATACCCCGCTAGAGGAGGTATCCAGCCTTTCCTTATCCTGATGAGAAAGCATGGCATAAAAATTTGTAAGTATAATATCTTTGGGGAGCTTATGGATAGGACATTTGAACATTAGGGATTTAAGCCTCCCCCAAGCTTGAGCGATGCTCTCTCCGTTGCGAGACCTAAAGTTATAGATGTAATTCCTATCTCGATAAACTTCATGAAGAGGGTAAAACTTTGTATAAAAGAGAGACATAAGCTCTTCCCAATTAAGAGAATGTGAGTTATCGAGGAGCTTATACCAATCTGAAGCTTTGTCTGTAAGCGATACAGAGAATAATTTCTTCATAACGAACTCCAGTTACACACCTGCAAGCTTGAATAATGAACATAGTTGTGATAAATATAGCAAGTGTTCACCTGGATGTCTGTCTCCTGCATAGAGATTAGCTAGGACATAATCGATAATACCAGATGGTATCTTATAAGGCACAATTTCAGCAGGGTCAGGAGTAACTACCTTAGTTGTGGGGCGACTCCCCAAGAACAACGATCCAATAGTAGGGGTGTCCATAAGGACAAAAGCAGCAACAGCAAAACTAAAACAGAAATATAAAAACTTCCTTACCGGCTTCACTTACTAATAGCGCTATACTCCCCGGCAACGGCGCCAGAAAACGTAGCTTGATGACCCTCAACGTAGAGGGATCTATTGCAGTGTTTTCGATAAGTAAGAGTGTCGAACCCAACGAGGAGCAGAAGGTAGTAGCAAGTGACTTTGGTAAGGAGATAACTGCAAGCACTGAAAGATAACTTTTTAGGGGTTTTCTTGGTATAAGCGACAGGATAGTAAAAACGAGCAAAGTAAAAGATACTGGATAGTAAAGAGTGGCCCAATCCTTTCTTAGCAAAGGAGAGGCTTAGCAACTGAACTTATAAAAGCTAAAGTGTTCTTGAGGACACACGGGAGATGTAGTCATGTGCTTTCGCCATATTCCGTATCGGTACTATGTGCTGTGTTGATAAGTGTTGAGTGGGTGGATCTATGCTAGTACACCCTCTAGACTAAGATAAGTGTACTCTTATGATTAAACACCTTGCAAGCATCTGCAAATACAAGATAGTATTTAAGGAAAAAGCCTAACCATAGCAATACGATCGGTGACCCATTGTTCCCTTGTGCAAAAGTGTGCGAACTGGGGTTTAGGTTTCTGTCACTCCGGCACGAGTTGCAATTGTGAGACAAGATTGGATGGAGGTGGAGATGGTGCTGATGATGGGGATGATGTTGATGATGATCTCGATGATGCCCGTGATGATGGTGATGACGATGGCGACGATCTCCCCTTCCGGGAGGTGATCTCCCCGGCGGAATCTGCCCGCCAGAGATGGCTTTTCTTCTCTGTAGGTTTCCGCCACGGAGCGGCGGCGGAACTCCGGAAACTCTCCCTCCCCTAGGGTTTTTGGACGACGAGGAGTATATAGGACAGAGGGGGAGCTGGGAGTGGCCCCGGCGGTCGAGGCGCCCTCCCGGCGCGGCCAGGGGTGGGGCCGCGCCAGGTGGCCGCCTGGGCACCCTATGGCCCCCCTCTGGTCGCTCTTTTGCGTGTCTTCGTGATCCGTCTGGAATACAGCCTCCGTCGATTTTCAGGTAATTTGGAGGTGTTCTTCTTCAGCAACTCGGCGTCGACTTTTTACCACTGAATCCTGCGTCTGCTGCTTCGGCACCGGAAAGTTGCAAACTGTGTAAAATAAGACAAAACAACATAAGAATAGCATCATATCGTGAAATATATCAATGAATAAGAAAGAATTACTATATGAAATAGTGATGCATTTTGGACGTATCACATGTCCTTCTAGAAACAGAAGAGGTTCTTCACCTTCCTGGTTATCTTAGTAGCTCACCCAGGATTCTCAGGGTCCCTAGCAGAAGAACACAACACCACTGCCAAGACTAGCACCGGAGCGAGTACGGGGAACTCGGCCAGCACCTGCAGCAGTCTCCTCAATAATGTCCTCGTCAGAACCGGCTGGAGAAGAAGGAGCATGACCATACCCCCCAGCCCAGTTGTCCTTGATGCGCAGCTGAACCACCTCGTGTGAGGTGAGAGGCCCAACTGGAAGTCCTTCATCCATAAAATGAGCTGCTAAAGTGATCTCAAAGAGAACCTGAAGATACGGGCCATAAATCGGGACCTTCCATTCCATCATGGTAATGTAGAGCTCCTCCCACATAATGTCACACACATCCAGAGTCTCAGTGGAGCCCTTGTACTCTATGCAGAGAAGAAGCATGTCCACCAGATAGCTGTGAACCATGTCCAGATTTCCCACACGGGGAAACAGAGAAGTACTGAAGATCATGTGCATGATGTCCAAGAACGGGGTGAGAACCACCCTATACTTTTCGTTCCCCTTTGCATCAGTGTAGGGGATAGAGGTCTTGTATGGAGCCAGCTCACTCTTTTTATTGGCTACCCCCTTAGTGTGGGGACGAACACCAGTTGGTTCCTCCAAAGTGCTGAACGGAATGTTCAGAGCATCCATAAAGGCCTTCTAGGTGCAGCTCACTCGCTCCTCTTTGCACATCCAAATCATGGTTCGCTCTTCGCGGTTGGTGAAGTAAACAGTAGCATAAAAGTGGGCCAGAAGCTCGGCATCGAAATCCTTGTTGAACGAGATGATGTTGGAGATCCCAAACTGATCACATAGAGCCATAGCCTCTCCAAAGTAGTCCTCGTTGGCCCTCATATACTGCAGGCTGACAGACTTCACATGCGGAACAAAGAGGTTCTTCCTTTTCTTCAGCACCATAAAGAACACATCACGCTGAGACTTATTCCAGAACTGGGTGCCCTCAAGATCTTTGTCTTAAGGCTTGCTGTACGGATTGACTTGACGATACGCCTTATACTCTGGCACCGGAATCCCTGACACAAGCTTGATGGGCTCCTTCTTCTTGCTGGAAGGCTTCTTCACGGAGGTACTTGCCTGACCGATGGCCTTGCGCTTAATGTTACGGCGAGGCCCATCACCTGACAAAAACCAAGAGCGAGGGAAAAACAAGACACATGAGATGCAAAAGCCCGGATACAAGTGAACGAGGTAATGGTGTTCGTAAGATGTCAGGTTCAGGCATCACAGTAGTACCGTGTCCCAAGCGGTAGTACCGCTCGGCGGTAGTACCGCTGGAGACCAGCGGTAGTACCGCACGGGCAGTAGTACCTCAGGTGTCCAGCGGTAGTACCGCACGGGCGCCTGTGAACACGGATCTCAGATCCGGTACTACCGTGGTGCCAAAACTTCACACCAAACCAACAAGGGTACCTCATTCCTATCTAGCAGTCATACTAAGTCCCCAGAGTGCCTAGATTTAGCCAAAAACCTAGTGCATCCATGAATATTGCCCTAACCACAAGATTCAAGAAACTGAACCAAAGAGAGAGAGGAACGGGGCAATACCGGGATCCATGGCACATAGGGAGGGTGGGGATCGATCCCACCGGAGGAGGACGAAGAGAACGACACGGAATCGGCCCACCGGGAGTGGTGGCCAGGGTTGGCGGCGCTGCTGCGGAGATGGGAGGAGTAACAACTGAATGGGTGTGGAGAGGAACTCCCCGTACCCATTCAGTTAAGTACCCTCTATGATACAGTGGTAGTACCGCACCGGGCACGGTAGTACCGCTTGAGAGGTAGTACCGTAGTTCCGGGAGGTAGTACCGCTAGCAGCAGAGCAGCCCAACCTAGGTTCAAATGAAAAGGGCTTTTGCAATGGGAAATTCTTAGGGAGATGGGCTTAGGTTGGAGACTCTAAAAACAACAGCTGGATGGGGACACTCCGAGATCAAGAACATAAAAACGCACGAGCAAACTCGGAGTGAACAAAATGCAACGCTCAAAACCAAATGTAAAACAAAACAAACCAACCCTCCGGGAGGGGCGGTGGCCGAGGCCACCATGTTTGAGCTTATTTCGTATGACACCACAAAGATATAACTTGGGTTCATTGCCAATGCTCTTCTTTGAAACACCGTTTCCACTTTGGGTGACCATGATAGTCGCCAAAAATGACCATAGTGAAAGAAATTTATCTCTTTCCACATAATAGGTGGAGTGATTGCCTATGAACTAAGCAACACTCCCCCTATGTCCATGCCTACATCCAAACTAGATACTATGTTGAGATAGGGTGTGTGGGCAAGTTTCTCAAACCACATTACTCGAATCAATGATATTTAGCTCATGCCTTAACTCTCGAAATCTTGCTTCATTCAAAGGCTTGGTGAAAATATCCGCAAGTTGATCTTCGGTGCCCACATATGAAAGAGCAATATCGCCCCGCTTCAACTGATCTCGGATAAAATGATGACGAATATCAATATGCTTCGTCTTGCTATGTTGAACGGGGTTGTAGGTGATCTTGATAGCACTTTCATTGTCACATAAAAGAGGCACTTTGTCACAAGTGACACCGTAATCCTTTAAAGTTTGCCTCATACATAATAATTGAGCACAACAACTTGCGTCGACAATGTACTTGACTTCGGTGGTTGAGAGAGAGACACAATTTTTCTTCTTGGAAGACCAACTTACCAAAGACCTACCAAGGAGTTGGCATCCTTCGGAAGTATACTTCCTCTCCACTTTGTCTCCCGCACAATCTGAATCCGTCTACCCACCGAGGTTGAAGCTTGAGCCCTTGGGATACCACAAGCCAAAGTTTGGGGTATGAACCAAATATTGAAAGATTCTTTTGACAGCCACTACGTGGCTTTCCTTTGGTGCGGATTGAAATATTGCACACATGCCCACACTCAACATAATATCCGGCCTAGATGCACAAAGATACAACAAAGAACCAATCATAGAACGATACTCCTTTTGTTCTACCTCTTTGCCGTTCGGGTCGAGGTCAAGTTGACACTTGAGGGGCATGGGGGTCTTGGCCCTCTTCACATCATCATACTTGAACCTCTTGAGAATGTGATGACCCTCAACTGTAGGGGATCATTTGTAGAGTTTTAGATAAATAAGAGTGTCGATCCCAATGAGGAGCAGAAGGTATTGGTAAGCGAATTTCGTAAAGAAATAGCTGTGGGAACTGAAAGATAACGTTTTAGGGGTTTTCGATATAAGAAACAAAAAGGTAAAAGCGAGCAAACTAAAAGGCACTGAGGAGTAACAAGTGGCCCAATACTTTCGAGCAAAGCAGAGGCCTAGCAACTGAACTTATAGAGGCTAAAGCTTTCTTGAGGACACACGGGAGAAATAGTCACGTGCTTTCGCCATATTCCGTATCGGTACTATGTGTTGTGTTGATAAGTGTTGAGTGGGTGGATCTATGCTAGTAAACCCTCTAGACTAAGATAAGTGCACTCTTATGATTAAACACCGTGCAAGCATCCGCAAATACAAGATAGTAATTAAGGCAAAATCCTAACCATAACAATATGATCGATGATCCATTGTTCCCTTGTGCAAAAGCGTGCGAACTGGGGTTTAGGTTTCTGTCACTCCGGCAACCCACCGTAAGCATTCTTTATACACAATGCATTCCCCTAGGTCCTTAATAAGGCGAAGTGTTGAGTGTTCGACTCACACAACACCACTAGGAAAATAACAACACAACTTAAATATCAAACAACACATATTACTTCAACATCATATGACTACTAACAACTAGACTTCCCCCATGTCCTCAAGAACTAAAGTAACTACTCACAAGACATAAAAGAGATCAAGATCAGAGGGGATAAATAGATGATAAACAATCTGGACACAATCATATTTCTCCAACAAAACTCAATAGCATTCATCACACGGTAGTAATCAACACATGTAGAGTAGAGAGGATAGATAGTACGGATTACAACACAAGTTGAACTTGTGAGGTGAGATTGGATGAAGGTGAAGATGGTGTTGATGTTGGGGATGATGTTGATGATGATCCCCATGATGCTCGTGACGAAGGTGATGACGATGGCGACGATCTCCCCTTTCGGGAGGTGTTCTCCCCGGTGGAATCTGCCCGCCGGAGATGTCTTTTCTCCTTTGTTGGTTTCCACCACGGAGCGGCGGTGGAACTCGCGAAAACTCTCCTACTTTAGGGTTTTTGGACGACGAGGGATAAATAGGCCAGAGGGGGAGCCTGGGGTGGCCCCAGGGGTCCAGGCGGCCACCCGGCGCGGCCAGGGGTGGGGCCGCGCCAGGGGGGCGCCTGGGCTCCTGGTGGCCCCCTCTGGTCTCCGTTTTGTGTGTCCCCGTCATTCTTTTGGAAAATACTCTCCATCGATTTTCAGGTAATTTGTAGGTCTTCTCCTTCAGCAACTCAGCGTCCACTTTTTACCGCTGAATCTTGCGTCTGCTGCTTCGGCATCGGAAAGTTGCAAACTGTGTAAATTAAGCCAAAACAACATAAGAATAGCATCATATCATGAAATATATCAATGAATAAGAAAGAATTACTATATAAAATAGTGATGCATTTTCGACGTATCAACTCCCCCAAGCTTAGACCTCACTTGTCCCCAAGTGAATACTGAGCTCGGTAAACCTATCCACAAGTTTAGAGAGTGAAGTGTCGATAAATAGAATACGGACAAGAAGCATCAAGGTTTCTTCATCAAACTCAAGCATCCTCAACAACAACCTCAACTCATAAGGTCCTTATGAGAAAGTAATAACAATTATAATCAAAAGTAGGGCTGAGAAAACTCATCAAATTATGGCAAACATATCCTTGGTCAAAGGATAACTAATAACTTTTACTTTTGTTGTTTCACTTTTTAATGAAACAATTTGAAGATTTTGAAAGAACATGTTATTAATAATGAAGTGCAAATGCTAGCACAAAGGAAGATGTTTGCTTGGCAAAAGCTTTCGCAAACAACTTATCAAAAGATAATGTCAACAATGATGCGGAATGGCAAAAATTAATGCAACATTATATGAATGAATCCTTATCAACATCAAGTGTCTGTTCTCTTTTGGGAAAAGAAGGAAGTGGGACAACTGACTCAACACAAAAATAAAGGAAATGCCTTGTTAAAGGCAAGCAGGGAAAACTCATGTGCTATCCTTAAATCAAATAGAATGAAAATAAATTTTGGGAGGTGCATAGTTTGTCAACGAATGCTAATAGATAGCTCAATTACTTCTCAAGATGGACAAGTTTGGAGGAACGCCTCCCAAGTGGGGACGATCACATCCCCTTAATATCCTTTGTTTATCACTGCCAAAGTTTCTGATTTCTCATAGACCAAGCGTGAAGGAGGGTTTGTTTGTTGTATTATCTTTTGAGTTGGGCGCACTCATGCCAGTTCCTCCTCGTATTATGGGTTTGCAGATTAGACATGCAATCCCGGGGTAAGACTTGTCCAACTTAAGAAGATCATGAATTACCTACTACTTCCTCATGAGCTAAACAAGAGGCACAAAACAGAAGATTTTGAACATTTAAGGATAAGACATAAATTCTATACTTATAGGAGTGGTAGGGGAATACCACGAGTAGGAAGGTATGATGGACTCATATGGAAGATATTGGTTTCAGGGTAAGGATGCACAAGTAGAAATCTGCTAGGCAAAGAGTTTGGCTAGCAAACGCTTTGAGAGAACAGACAATTGATGCTAATTTAGATGCAAAACATATAAAGCATAAACATTAAGGTAAGCATAACACATCAAGTTGTCTTCCTTGTCAACATAACACTACTTGAGAAAGCATGCATGTTGTCAAGACCAATGCTATGTTTTCCAAAATTAAATAAAGTTTTCAAAGCCATACCTGATATAAGGTCAATACTCCCACAAGAGTCATCATATAAGGTTGATTGCATGAAGAGAATACCGAGTGCAGCGCAGGAACCAATAGACTTCTCATTAATATTCCATCATAGACGACTCCACACTCACGGATACAAACTAACCATAGGAGGAGTGATAGACCTCAATGCAAACACCTATTTCATATAATAACTTCCCTAGACATGATACGACTCTACTTGACTCTAAAAGACTAAGATAAAGATAAATATACCGGGCACTCCCCCAAACTTGGAACAAACTGAGGGGGTGCCATTACCCGAGGAGATCTACTCCTCATTCCTGTTGTTGTTGATTCTTCAGATCCCTGATGACACGGCGAAGGGTTCGATTTTCTAATTCCAAAAGTTCCACTTGTACTTTCAGTACACGGAAATCCTCAAGAGTTGATTGGTGATACGGTAGGCTTCGGAGATGGTGGAGATTGTACGTTGATCTTCAAGCGAAAGGGGAGTTCCTGAAAGGTTAAGAGAAAGATCATATTGAGGTTGAACGGATCCCACCATGATGGGATTGCTTGGACTTCCTTGTTGTTGGGCAGTAATAATCTTGACTTCCTCTCTCACAGAGCGCTCCATCTCTGCTTGTCTTGCGGTGATTTCTTCTTCTGTAGCCCAATCAACGTGCTTCCCTTGGTTTAGATCCTGCTGAACTTGGCGTAGACGTCGCCCCAAGAATTCTTCTCTGCTCGAGCCACAAGAAGACATCTCTAATAATCACCCTTGCCCTGACAGAAACAGCTCGAGAATAAAACACACGAAATCGCGAGATACGGTGCCGGGACTATCCGTGCAAATATATAGAAAAAATTCTGAAACAATAGAAAGGTAATGAGCCAAAGTGGAGTCGGAGATGGGATCCGGGGTGCCCAGGAGGACACCTGGCGTGTCCAGGAGGTAGGTCGCGCCAGGGGGGCGCCTGGGCCCCCTAGAGCTCCTCTCCGGCTCCAATTAGGCTCTGAATTTTCTATATTTTGCAAAAACTCGTAATCTGGAACTTTTATGGGGGTTCGCGATGTTCCCTTATCGTAATACATACCTTTTCTTATTCTGCTTCTGATGGTGTCTGAAACGGGGCTGCAACATATTCTTCATGAGTTGTTGTGTGTGTTATATTTACATCAACGTTGACGGGATCTCCCGCCATGTAATGCTTGAGTCTTTGCCCATTCACAACTTGAGGTTTGGTGCCATCAAAATTGTTAATCTTGATTGCACCTGACCGGTAGACTTCTTCGATATGAAATGGCCCTTCCCATCTGGAAAGTAATTTACCTGGATAAAACCTAAAACGGGATCTAAACAATAAAACTTTATCACAAACATTAAATTCACGTTTCAGAATCCTTCTATCATGCCACTTCTTTACTTTTTTCTTGAATATTTTAGCACTCTCGTAAGTCTCACTTCTCCACTCATCTAGAGAAGTCAAGTTCATGAGGCGCTTTTCACCGGCTAACTTTGGGTCAGCATTAAGCTCTCTAACAGCCCAGAAAGCTTTATGTTCTAATTCTAATGGCAAATGGCAAGCCTTGCCATAGACCATCTTATACGGGGACATGCCCATGGGGTTTTTGTAAGCAGTTCTATACGCCCACAAAGCATCTCCTAACTTCTTTGACCAGTCCTTCCTAGAACTGTTAACTGTCTTTTGGAAGATCAACTTGATCTCTCTATTGCCGAGCTCAACTTGCCCACTAGTTTGAGGATGGTGCGGTGAAGCAATTCTATGATTGAAATCGTACTTGGCTAAAGCTTTTCTAAAAGCTTCGTGTGTGGAGTGTGATCCTCCATCAGTCATAAGATACCTACGTACACCAAACCTAGGGAAAATTACATCTTTGAGCATTTTCAAAGATGTTTTGTGATCAGCTCTCTCAGTGGGGATTGCTTCAACCCACTTGGTCACATAATCTATAGCTACTAAAATGTGAGTGTACTTGTGTGAAGGAGGAAAAGGACCCATAAAATCAAAACCCCAGCAATCAAAAGGCTCAATCACTAGTGAGTAATTCATAGGCATCTCATTCCTTCTACTAATATTACCGACTCTCTGACACTTATCACAAGATAAAACATAATTTCTAGCATCTTTACAGAGAGTAGGCCAATAAAAACCTGATTGGAGAACCTTATGTGCGTTCCTCTCACCGGCATGATGTCCTCCATAGGGACTGTCATGACATTGCTTGAGAATGTCCTTCTGCTCATGTTCCGGTATGCATCTTCTCACGATCCCGTCTGGACCTTCTTTGAAAAGATGAGGGTCATCCCAAAAGTAGTGCCTCAAATCATGGAAGAACTTCTTCCTTTGCTGAAATGTTAAACCTGGAGGCAAATACTTTGCAACGATAAAATTAGCATAATCTGCAAACCAAGGATCGGAAAGAGATTGTACTTTTACAACGGCAAGTTGTTCGTCTGGAAAACTGTCGTTGACTGGGATGGGGTCATGCGGTATATTTTCTATCCTTGAAAGATTGTCCGCCACTGTATTGTCTGCTCCTTTTCTATCAACAATCTGTAAATCAAATTCTTGAAGAAGGAGTACCCACCTGATGAGTCTCGGTTTGGCACCCTTCTTCGCCATAAGGTACTTAAGAGCAGCATGGTCAGTATGAATAATAACTTTTGAATCAACAATATAAGGCCTAAATTTATCACAAGCAAATACTACTTCTAAGAAATCCTTCTCAGTAGTAGCATAATTCTTTTGAGCACTATCAAGGGTTTTGCTAGCATAATGTATAACATTCAATTTCTTATCAACCCTTTGTCCTAAAACAACTCGAACACCAAAATCACTAGCATCACACATAATTTCAAAGGGAAAATTCCAGTCAGGTGGTTGTACTATAGGAGCGGTTATCAAAGCTTTCTTAAGAACTTCGAAAGCCTCCTTACAATCTTCATCAAATACAAAAGGAACATCCTTCTAGAGAAGATTAGTGAGGGGTCTCGAAGTCTTAGAAAAGTCTTTAATAAATGTTCTATAGAAACCAGCATGACCGAGAAAACTACGAATACCTTTAATGTCCCTTGGATAGGGCCTCCTTTCAATAGCTTCAATCTTCGCCTTGTCCACTTCAATTCCCCTCTTGGAAATCTTGTGACCAAGCACAATCCCTTCGTTAACCACCAAGTGGTATTTTTTCCAGTTTAGAACTAAGTTTGTATCCTCGCATCTCTGCAAAACTTTATTAAGATGTGGAGACAGTGGTCAAAGTGTTGGGTCTCGCAGCAGAAAACAATAATTTTTCTAACTAGCGTCGCCCTTAACCCAAGATCTATCTAGCTGTAATGCTGTAATGGAAAGACTTGCGAAAACATACCTCAGGGTGTAATCCGTTGCGCGGGAAACGTTCCCGCAAACGTGGTTGATGTAGCCGATCAAGGTTCACAGCCCCCTGGCTGTGTTGAGCACCCGGATGGGTGTAGTGCCACACGTGTAGCACCTCGTAGTACTCGCACACATACGAGACTCAATGACGACCTCCGTTCTCCGATCCAGCGAAGGTGGCGGAAGCAGACCCCCGGAACCAGAGTTGCAGCAGCACGACGGCGTGCGCATAGTGGAGACATCCCCAAGCCAGTGCAGACTCCAAACAAGGGGAGTCCGCTCATAGGAGGGAGAAATAGGGAGAGAGAGATCTACAGAATTTATCTGTATTTTTCTGGAATTTTCTGTGCTGAAAAAGAGCTACCCGCCACATCTATATATAGGGGAAAACCGGGCGCGAATGCCTGCCAACTATCAATGTGGTACTAAACTAGTACCACGTTGCTAGTTCGGCCGTGACATGCACACATGCATGCACATGTGGCCGACAGCTACTAGGGCCTAGGCGTGGTGGCTAGTGGGCCACTTGGCCCACATGGGCCCCATGGCCCATGGCGCCCTAGCACCTTTTTTTCTTTTTCTTTTTTTCTTTTTTTTCTTTCTTCTTTCTCAAAGAAAAAACAAAAACCAGAAAAGAATATTATTCCATCAATTATTTAAATTATATTTTAATATCTAATTCATGTAATTAAATAATAAAACATATCTAAATAACTTTCCGAACAATTCGAAAACCACGGAACCTTTTCCGTCACCCCTCCGAAACGATTTTGGAGTTCTCATATCTCCGGTAACTCCGATAGTTCCGAGAAGGTCTTCGATTTCATCGAGCCCTTAAGTGTGTTACCCTACGGTCCGAGAACACTCCAGTCATGACCGAGACAAAGGCTACGGCCAATGATCAATAGCGGGACCTGGATGCCCATAATGACCCCTGTGCATTCCGGAAGTAACCGATTGAACCGTACACGTTGTATGCCATTCCCTTTGTCATGCGATACTAGATTAGTCCAAGATTCGATCAACTGCATCCAATGCATTAGTTCTATCTTGTTACCGACAAATCTTATTCACTCGTTCCGTGATATTCATCCTTGTGACCTAGTCACACGCTGCGCAGCTTTATGGATGCAATCTCACCGAGTTGGCCATGAAGTATCTGTCCATTATATGGATTGAAAAATCCCGCTCTTGAATCAACAATCCTCAACATATCCCATCGGATAGCCCAAGATACACCTTTATGGTCACCATGGTTCAGTGTGACGGTTAATGCACTCAAAGCATCCTCAGAAGATAGCAATTATGCGTGATGTCACGGTCAAAGGAACAGGCTACTACGTTCTGTAATTACAACACTGAACTTTTACGATTTGATCATGTTGCAATGCTTGCATTGGGTAATGTTCATCACGTCATTCATTCAATGAGGTGACCTTACCGTCAATTGACTTGATTGTCCATGATCGTGAGACCACAATCATTAGTTGACGATAAACCAGTCATCATGAGAGGCTGACTAGGAACTCTGGTTGTTTCTATACCACACCTGTATCATTGTTTCACTGATACAGTTCCATCACAGTATGAAACTGGTCATGAACTTATTTAGATATATTGGAATAATCATATATTATTTGCCTCTAGAGCATATATCCAACAGTCTCCCACTTGCACTAGATAGCAAATAATCTAGCTACATATTTTCTCGATCATAATCATCTTATCATATAAGTGTTTATTGATCATGCTTGCTCATGCAAGAGGTTTCGTCAACGATCTATATCTGTTCAGATTCGTATGTTCCTTTGCAACAGTTATTGGTCAACTTGCTTGATATACCCTTCATTATCCAATAATGCTTGAATTATAAGTTTGGCGGGAGAGTGAGACTTCTTATTTTACAGTATTCTCTAATAAAAAAATGGTTTTAGTCCCTAGGACTCCCATAGTCATGTATACTGAAAAATACACTCAGCCAGAAGTCTAAACTTCTTACGCTAAACTTTATTCAACCTTCTACTTCCTTAAGTAGATACTTATATTTTGTAGAGTTTTGGTTCGTGAAATTATAGCTCACATTTCCTTTCTATTCCTTTTGGTGAAATCTCTAATTCATATAGACCCATAATAAGGCTTGCAATCGTAATCCAGTATTACATTCAAGTCTATTATCTTTTCTATCATTTAGAGTATTGTCCTCAGTTTCTCTTCAGATACTAAATGCTTGGACTTTGCTCAGGTTCCGTGTTTTTCCAACCAAGAACATCCGAACTTGTTCTTCTTCTAAGAACTTTTGAGTCATTCTGTTATTGGATTCACAACTTCCGTTTTATGGTAGAATCATATGTCAAAAGTCATATAGGATCACATGTCTTGAGACAAAGTGCATCCCTATTCTTCCATTAAAACATTATTTTGTGATATTAAGGTTTTACATCCTTTATATAATTCCTAGCCACAAGAACCTTTTCTTGTTTAGGATATCATTCCAATCCTTTTGATGTTCATTACACGTGTACTAATCTATCCTTATAGATTTTAGTGTGTGACACATCTGTATTTCGTTCATATAAGATTCTCGTAATCCTTTCATCTTATTAGCCTTAATCTCCATGTATATCAATGTATATATATGAGATTGTCTTCACATATATCATCGTATATATATGAGATTGACATTGTGCTCTCATTCAAATATATCCGACATATATCTGTAAGTAAGCTTTTATTAAGTTTCTATTCTAATTATGTCAGACATAATAATATTGCTCCCAAAGCTCCCACTCAGAAAAAGCTCTCTGCATTCCAAGTTTTCAGGAAGTCTCCAAAGCTCCTACTCAGTTTCATGAAATTGCTGTCCATCTCAATATTTTGATTACTTCAAAATCACTTGATCAAATCAAGGTTGAGAGTTTCTGCCTTGAGGTACTATGGTCCATCTTATCGAAACATTCTTTCGTTATGCCAATTGCTACTTCTCTTCAAATTCCACAACTTGAATGTGATGCAATTTCAAGCTATGGTCCCTTCATAGTGTTCGTGAATGAAATACCCATATTTATTTAGCATTACTATGCTTCTGTAGTCAATCATTATTGAATTTAGCCATAACATCTTTTATGTGCGAAATCATGCCTTTATGTGTTGCATCATTCTTAATAACTTCCTGGTTATTCGGAATGTGAAATAACTACTTTATTTCATAGGATGTGAGCCATCCATATGCAACTCAATATGATTTCATTTCTCCTCGTTTCCTAGGTAACCATCAATCCTTCGTAATTTATGAGCAGTGTCCCTTTTGTTTCACTTAAGAAGACTCATGATTATTGTTCTGTACAGAACGTATTCATGACAATCTTCTTATTTTTAAACTAAGGCTTTAACTAATACACCATGATCATCATCAATAGCATATTTCCTCTTCTCATGGAGTCATTTCAGCGGAATGTTTTCCGTTGCGTTAATCTGTTATCTGGAGGCAGGGTCAATCACCCTGGTCAAAGAATTCACTTTTCTCACATTGGTTTATTCCTTGAGAACCATCTTCTCATTCACCAATTCAAGCAATACAAGTTTTGCTATTTGGGAAGGTGTGTTTTACAATTGCTCATAACTCTAATACAAAGAAAGTTATATCATATAAAACTTCTAGAAACTTTCTAACACCATCATCATATGGAGTCATCAGCTTCATTAAATTCAAAATGGTTTCCTTATTTCATGAAGTGGGTGTTTTAACTTAATAAATTATAACAACTTTGTTCATTAAAAATAGCATTAGCGTAAGGGGAATGTATTTAGACCATACTACATTTTAGTATGACTACGAATGGTTCAGGTGCTTGAGCACTTTAAACTTCCATCGTAATTTGTGGCATTATTTCCACAAGTCTCCCATTTATGTCAACTATAATACTCATCACTTTGATCACATCATGGTGATTTGTATTCTTATATCCAACTTCACTGTGATTCCGTAATCTCAGATTTATGATCTTAATTGAATGCCTTGTTCAATTAATCATGCGAAGCATCTTTAATGATTATTCATGCGCTTGGTTAATACATCATGTACAATGTTTGGCGCAAGTTCTACTTTGCTAGAACTCCGTCATTAGTCATCTTGGTTGATAATAAATTCATGAGTTAATAGATCGATTATCTAATGACTTCATCATTTATGAATTCATCTCATGCATTTAGTATAGTTATGACTTTTGACCTTATTGTTATTCATAATAACTTAATCATTAAACATTGAATATCATTTGACAATTATGGTGTTTTATAAATGCTTCTATCATATTATAAACTCAATTGCAATCATAGTATAAGAACACTTTATTCATCAAACTGGAACAACTGACTTGTCTCAAAACATGAATAACCTTGTCTCTCGAGATGCAAGACATATCACTAAGTGTTCATACTTAATCGATTAAAAAAGATTTATCTAATACTCTAAGTATAATTCTATGATAGATGTCTTGGTGAAATCTTGGTGGCCATCAACTGTCTTGGTTGCCATCAATACTGGATCGCACCTTTTCCTGTCCATGCAACGACAGGCCCTGTTTTCATAAAACAGAACAAGTATCAAATACTTATTAAACTTCAAATGTTGTATAAGGGAACAAACATTTATAACGAGTATATCAAACATATACCTTCTCCATCAACAATTCCTCCTTCAATGGGTTCAACCTCTAAATCTCGGAGGTTGACCATGAACTCAAAGAACTGAAGGCTTTCACCTCTTCTGACATAGTCATGGACAAAGTCTGTGTAACTCGGTGGAAGCGAGTGTAGCACCGTGGTTATAGAAGACTCCTCTGTGGTCCAATAGTCAAAGTCCTCCACGAGTTTCAGATGTATCCCATGCATCTTGGCTACGTGAGTTTTCAGACAAGTGTTCTCTTCCATCTTTGTAGTAAGAAACTCATTTTCTAACTCAAATCTGGCCACTCTGAACTGATGTATAAAATGACTTCATCATGTCGATTGTGTCAAACGTGTCCATATCCGCATATTGTTCACGCAAATCTTGTGGAATGCTAGTTTCTATGACACTTTTAACCATGGCGTAAGTCCTTCGACGATTATGGTAATCAAGCATTACTTTTTCATCCATGTTGTCTACTGGAGGGTTTCCCATACGCTCTTGTATCACGAACAAGAGGTTATCTCTCTTGAGCACAGTCCTAAGGTATAAGTACCAATCAACGAAATTTGACCCATCATCTTTAAGTCTTTCACCACGTAAGAAAATAACCAATCCATGATAATGATTCATGTCCATTTTAATTTTCTACAAAATATTTGCAAGGAAAACAATTAAGACTAGTTCATAACAATGAGTTCATAATAATCATATTATAGATGAGCTCACACTAAAACAATCATCCCTAAGAAGTTTTAGTGATTACATGATCCAGATTCACTATCCGTCCTCGAATATCACAATGGCCAACGGATTAGTTTCAAAGGTAGACAACTAGTTTGTGCGATCACATCCTATATGTGACTCATGCTCGATCTTTCGATCTCTAGTATTCCGAGGCCATATCTACATATGCTAGGATCGTCAAATTGACCTTAGTGTTATATGCTGCTTAGCAAGGCCATATCGACATATGCTAGGCTTGCCAGGACCAACGTCATGCAAACTCTAATGTATGTAGGACACCCGATCGTCACGGCCTGCCTATCATAAAGAGAACCTTCCAGGTGGTGCACACTTCGGTAGAATACTTATGTTTGGCATTTTATAAGGGATCATCTTATTTAATGCTACCGTCGTGTATCCTATACTAGCAAGTTTTAAGATGTATGATCATGGTGGCACTAAGTCTACAATGCCTCCATTTAAGTTTGTTTCATCATGATGATCATTTACTACTTTGTAGTAACACATAGCAAAGCTATCACTACATCAAGATTAAGCAAACAACAATAGCCCCTTCTGCAATATAAAGTTAGATGCCTCTATTTTGTATATTTCATGTTTTACGTGGATGCTAGGGCTTTTCATAGATCAACCCTTTCTACGAACATTGAACCACAACGATGATTATAGATTGTCTCCCCGTACGGGGCCCTCCGTTGCAAATGCCATATCCGCTAAAGTAAGAGAGACGGACACCCCCAAGAGCCACTTTATACGGTACAAGCCGTATGTCAAGCGTGGAACCAGTCTCGCGTAAGCATACGCGTAAGGTCGGTCGGGGGCCGCTTCATCAAACAATGTCAAAGATATAACAAGTACATGTGAGAGGGTAACAATCGTAGAATCAACGCCCACATCCCCGATGTGTTCTATCCGCACAGCAAAACGAAGCATAGATCTAGCTCATGATACCACTGTTGGGTCTCGCAGCAGAAAACAATATTTTTTCTAAGTAGCGTCGCCCTTAACCCAAGATCTATCTAGTTGTAATGTTGTAACGGAAATACTTGCGGAAACATACCTCGGGGTGTAATCCGTTGCGCGGGAAACGTTCCCGCAAACGTGGTTGATGTAGCCGATCAAGGTTCACAGCCCCCTGGCTGTGTTGAGCACCCGGATGGGTGTAGTTCCACATGTGTAGCTCCTCGTAGTACTCGCACACATACGAGACTCGATGATTACCTCCGTTCTCCGATACAGCGAAGGTGGCGGAAGCAGACCTCCGGAACCAGAGTTGCAGCAGCACGATGGCGTGCGTATAGTGGAGACATCCCCAACCCAGTGCAGACTCCAAACAAGGGGAGTCCGCTCATAGGAGGGAGAAATAGGGAGAGAGAGATCTACAGAATTTATCTGTATTTTTCTGGAATTTTCTGTGCTGAAAAAGAGCTACCCACCACATCTATATATAGGGGAAAACCGGGCGCGAATGCCTGCCAACTATCAATGTGGTACTAAACTAGTACCACGTTGCTAGTTCGGCCGTGACATGCACACATGCATGCACATGTGGCCGCCGGCTACTAGGGCCTAGGCGTGGTGGCTAGTGGGCCACTTGGCCCACATGGGCCCCATGGCCCATGGCGCCCTAGCACCTTTTTTTATTTTTCTTTTTTTCTTTTTTTTCTTTCTTCTTTCTCAAAGAAAAAACAAAAACCAGAAAAGAATATTATTCCATCAATTATTTAAATTATATTTTAATATCTAATTCATGTAATTAAATAATAAAACATATCTAAATAACTTTCCGAACAATTCGAAAACCACGGAACCTTTTCCGTCACCCCTCCGAAACGATTTTGGAGTTCTCATATCTCCGGTAACTCCGATAGTTCCGAGAAGGTCTTCGATTTCATCGAGCCCTTAAGTGTGTTACCCTACGGTCCGAGAACACTCCAGTCATGACCGAGGCAAAGGCTACGGCCAATGATCAATAGCGGGACCTGGATGCCCATAATGACCCCTGTGCATTCCGGAAGTAACCGATTGAACCGTACACGTTGTATGCCATTCCCTTTGTCATGCGATACTAGATTAGTCCAAGATTCGATCAACTGCATCCAATGCATTAGTTCTATCTTGTTACCGACAAATCTTATTCACTCGTTCCGTGATATTCATCCTTGTGACCTAGTCACACGCTGCGCAGCTTTATGGATGCAATCTCACCGAGTTGGCCATGAAGTATCTGTCCATTATATGGATTGACAAATCCCGCTCTTGAATCAACAATCCTCAACATATCTCATCGGATAGCCCAAGATACACCTTTATGGTCACCATGTTTCAGTGTGATGGTTAATGCACTCAAAGCATCCTCAGAAGATAGCAATTATGCGTGATGTCACGGTCAAAGGAACAGGCTACTACGTTCTGTAATTACAACACTAAACTTTTACGATTTGATCATGTTGCAATTCTTGCATTCGGTAATGTTCATCACGTCATTCATTCAATGAGGTGACCTTACGATCAATTGACTTGATTGTCCATGATCGTGAAACCACAATCATTAGTTGACGATAAACCAGTCATCATGAGAGGCTGACTAGGAAATCTGGTTGTTTCTATACCACACATGTATCATTGTTTCACTGATACAGTTCCAGCACAGTATGAAACTGGTCATGAACTTATTTAGATATATTGGAATAATCATATATTATTTGCCTCTAGAGCATATATCCAACACAAAGGAAGTTCCATAGACGGAGAAATCGTCCATGAAGACTTCCACTATCTCCTCACAGAAACCATGAAAAATAGCAGACATACATCTCTGAAAAGAAGCAGGTGCATTGTATAAACCAAAAGGCATACGCCTGTAAGCATAAGTACCGTAGGGACACGTGAAAGTGGTCTTCTCTTGATCAGCAGTGTTTGCATGAATTTGAGAGAAGCCAGAGTACCCATCAAGATAGAAAAAGCGAGTGTTTTTAGACAACCTCTCTAGCATCTGATCAATAATGGGCAGCGGGTAGTGGTCCTTCCTAGTTGCCTTGTTCAACTTCCTGTAATCAATACACATTCTATATCCAATAACAACTCTTTGAGGTATTAGTTAATTTTTATCATTAGGAACAACAGTCATACCTCCTTTCTTAGGAACAGAATGAACTGGACTTACCCACCTATTATCATCTATAGGATAGATGATACCTGCGGCTAAAAGCTTGAGAATTTCCGTCCTAACCACGTCCTTCATCCTTGGGTTCAGCCGTCGTTGATGATCAACAACTGGCTTAGCATTGGGCTCGAGATTGATAGACTGTTGGCAAATCGATGGACTAATGCCCTTAAGGTCATCAAGGGTATAGCCAAAGGCCCCACGGTGTCTGCGAAGTGTCTCCAATAATCGCTCTTCTTCAAATCCTGAAAGGTTAGCATTGATAATAACATGATATATTTTCTTTTCATCTAAATAGGCATACTTGAGCATATCGGGCAGTGGTTTAAGGTCAAACACCGGGTCTTCTTTTGGTTGTGCTAGGATCCCCAAAGGCTCAACTAGAAGGTTTTGCTTCAGGATAGCAGCTTGTCTTGCAAATACTTCGTCTAACTCATTTCGTTCCTGCATATGCATATTATTCTCGTGGTCTTCCATATATTGTTGCAAAGGATCATTAGGAGGAATAGCAATAGAAGCAATATTTTCAACAATTTTATCATCACTAGGTAAATCAGTACCACGAGGTTGCTTGGAAAATTTAGAAAAGTTAAATTCATATGGCTCACCATTGAATTCAACAGAAACTTTACCTTTTTTGCAATCTATAATAGCACCACAAGTGCTGAGGAAAGGTCTACCAAAGATAATAGGGCAAAAACTATCTTGCACTGAACCAAGTACGAGAAAGTCGGTAGGATACTTTACCTTTCCACATAGGACTTCAACATCTCTCACAATTCCAATGGAAGAGATAGTTTCTTTGTTTGCTAGATAAATAGTAACATCGATCTCTTCAAGTTCACAGGGTGAAATCTCACCCATGATCTCCTGATAGAGTGAATAAGGAATAGCGCTAGCACTGGATCCCAGATCGCAAAGCCCGTAATAGTTGTTGTAAGGCCCGATATGCGGTACTGTTCTAGATCCAGGTGTTTCCACCCAGGTCCGGGGACGAAGCACATATCGGTCCCACCGCGACATATGACAAAGCCAGATGCCCCGGATTTCCAACATGATATCACAACATTACAGATACAAGGATACAACATCTCATACAATCGGCATACAACTGCCTTAATACAATACATCAGCGGAAGATACATGTCTGGGTACAGACTACAATCAAAAGCCTAGTGGCAAAAGAAAAACATCGATCCCCATAACCACACGGGTCCAGACCCTCCGCCGGGATCCGCCTAACTAGTCGTCGTCGAGTCTCCACGTGAAACGTCGATCACCATACCTGTTGTCGATCAAGAACCCTGAAAAGAGTTTGGGGGGTAGTATCATGAGTACAGAGGTACTCAGCATCCAACTGTAGTGGTCATCTGACCCAGCAAGGACTTCATCACTCGTCATTCTAGGACAACTAGTAGTTTACGGTAAGGAAGGGGTAAGTGGTGAGGTTGCTGCCGCACTAGCATTTATGAAGTGGCTAACGATCTAGAGAGTAAGGTAAGAAGCCAAGCATTCGATGAGGAATCGCCTCCAACAAGTCTTGCTATCAACTACTGTCGCAATCATAACACCTATCCTATCCTTGTCCTCCTCTTTGCATCCCGACGAAGAAGAAGCAGTCAAGGCACACACACAAGTTGATCAAGTTATATTAAGATTATCTCAGTTGTTGTTGTCTATGAACAAGGAGTAGGTCTCAAGTCGTCCATAACCATGGACATGACTTCTCAAAAAGATTTAACCCTGCAGGGGTGTACCAACTGCCCATTACAAGGCTCCGCACGCACGCCCATCTCTCTCAGTTGCTACCCATCACAGGCAACCATTTTATGATTTAGTTCCAAGAGATCCGAAACGACAAGTCCCTCTAGCTAACAACGAACAAATCCGGGTGGCCCCCGGGGAGTCGACACCCAATCCAAAAGCTGGCCACGCTCTCGGATCGGACTCTTCCGTATGGCCAAGGTCGGGGTTAGCCTCACCTATATAACAGGGGACTTCCCTAGCTCGCCAGTGTGGACCAACAAAGGAACTATGTCTCTGCTGGCCCGAGTTGTTTTAAAACCACTGGCTGCAGACCAGTTATGCATGCGGTTTCAAATGGTAAATCAACTTGGGCCACCTCTAGAAATGTTTGAAGCTAGGTAGGTAAGAAAAGGGGACCCCATAAAATCCCACACGCGGTTAGGCACGCTCAATCTTAAAACCAATACCTGGAACTCGGGTCCTAGGTGACTCGAATGGAACAAAGCGTCGGGGCGAGATAGCCTAGACCTTCCATCCTTCGTCGAATATAGTCAACATTACAATAATCATATCATCAACAAAAATATAATAATGTGATATCCCAAACCAAAGAGTAACAGGGTAACATCGTAGCATCCTAAGCATGCATACTAAGCAGGGGCTGAGCAACGAGCAATAGTAACATAGCAGTACATGGTTTGCTGGGAAGGGACATGGCTGTATCGATTTGAAAGAGGTTGTAAACATGTGGTAGGATAAACATCGAACCTAACCTAGACTAGCATGCAAACCGCTGGTTGAAATAGAATGGATCATAAGTAATGTATAGTCCTTGCCTGTTGATAAGTCGGATTCCGAAGGTGTAGTCGATCGCACGCTCGCATCGTCTCTGAAGGTACCCGCGGAAGCACACAAGACGGTAAACATTGGAAAGCAGTCAACGAGCAAGCATCTATTACTACGAAGCAAACACGAGCAAGCATCAACAAGAAGGCAACACAAGACATCGCACCTACCGTCGAGAGCGGTTACCCACAATTTAAGTGGAGTACTCGTCACACACGACGATACCGCACATTTAGAGAGGTTCAAGTTGTTTAGCTACAAGTGATCAACCAACGGTTATTAACATGGCAAGGCACCCAAGCATGGCATGTCACACAAACATGACAAAAGGTTAAGCACAAAGTAAACTACCTATATTAGTCAAGTTAAGCGAGGCAACACCCTAAACATGGCATAACACTAAGTGCCTCACGATGATTAAAGAATTTGGTACTGTTTTGTCCTAAACCATATTTTAGGTTGGTTAACAACAGAAAACAATAGCATAAACACAAGGTACACGAAAAACTAATCAAGTTACATATAAAGAACACCCCAAACGGAGTTACGGTTAAAAAGATACAAGCAAAACAAGCTACGGGCACAAACTGCCAACATCAGGACGCACACTTTAGAGCATTGCATAAACAGGATAATCAATGCAAACATGCTCACAAAAGATATGGAATTAAAGTAGACATGACATGGAAGGCATGGCAAAAAGAATCATGCAAAAAGACATCACGGATCAAAAGATATTAAGCGAACAACATGGCAGAAACTATTATTTTTATGCTGTATAAGCAGGGGTATAACTATATGCCAAAGTGCAGCAACATGACATAGCAATACATGGGCATGAACTAGACATGATGCTTAACAAGATTCATTTGGAATCACTCAAATCCGATAAACGGTCGCGACACACTCGTCGACCGAAGTTGCAACAAAATATAAACAGCAGCACACTAACAGCAGGGTAGCTACTTTGGAGCAAGATGCAATCATAATGCAGCAAGAAATTATGGCATGTGAATGCATGAAACTGAAGTAGAAACAATGCTTAACAGGATGCAAAAGTAATCAATCAATTCCGACGAACGGTTGCGAAGCAACGGTCGCCCGAAGTTGCAATAAGATAACAGTTCAGCAACAACAACACAACTAACGATCTGGTACCCACTTCAAGGAAGAAATAAATTATCTAGACGGCCTCAAACGGAAAAAATTTCTACATACGAACGCTAGAGCACGCAAAACTGAGCAACTTTCGTTTTGGGGGCACGTCCATCGGAGCTACGGATTACTCGCAATCGTCACAGCGAAATCGAATCAGCAGCATAAATTAACAGGACTTAGAAAAAAAATAATAGTGGGCAGAGAAAATAAAAATAAAAAAGGGCCCTCACCCTGGGCCGAGGCCCACTTGCGGTTGTGGCTGGTGGGATCTGGCCTGGGCTGGCCTTGGAGCTGGACTGGGCCGCGCTGGGTGGTGGCTGGGCCGTGGCCTTGGGCTAGCCTTGGCCCACGTGGTCGGCCTGGCCTGGGGAGGCCGACCCAGCTCCTCCCGAGCGGGCACGGCGGCGGCTCCCGTGCCGGCCACCGGCGGCGAGCAGGGCAAGGCGGTGGAGGGGCGTGAGGCCGAGGGGCCGCATGAGGGCCGGAGGAGGCGGCGAGCGTGGCCGGGCTCGACTGCCGGCATGCTCCAATGCGGCGGCGGGGCGAGCTCCTCGCGCGGGAGGCCGGCGTCCATGGCGCTTCGTGGAGGCGGCGGACCTACAGCAGAGGGACGGGGTGGCGGTGAGAGAAGGCAGACGGGAGGCGCGGGAGGAAGGGAAGGAGGAGAGGAGGGGAGCCGGCGGGCGGCGGCCCGGCTGGCCGGAGGCGGCGGCGCGCCCTCGGGCATGGAGGCGGCGCGGGAGAGGAGTTGGAGGAGAGAGATGGGTAGGTGGGAGGCTAGATCCGATCTGGGCCGTCGGATCTCCGGATCTGACGGTCCAGATCATAGGAGGCAGTTTTCTAGATCTAAGGCTAGGGTTTGCTGCGAAAATGGGGGTGTTTTTGGGGCAAAGTGGAGGGGGTGGCTGCAATTTGTGGCTAGGGAAACCCTAGAAATGGGGGGGGGGAGTGTGGTGGTCTTTATATAGCCCCGGTGGCTGGCAGTTTGCAAAAACATCCCCGGTTTTTCGCTCGCGTGCGCGGTGCTCATGTTTCTGACCGCCGGGGGTCCGCAGTACCTCCGATTCGGGTAAAACTTCGAACTGCGCGATCAGCGCGTCGTGCTGGAGGCGTTCACCTCGCGGTGGAACCGTTCCAAAAACATTTTCCAACGCTATAAAAATATCCCGTTTAATTATCAAACGGGGTTTTCATTCCGTTGGCTGCGGCTGGTCTCGTGCGGTCTTCGCAACGGTGATCGGGTGAAACCCGGTGTCGCAAAGGTCGAGTGTCAGGGTGGAAAGGGTCGGTCTCCGTCCGATACGAGATAAGAGGGGGGAAAATAATCGCCGATCGATAAATCGGGGATGCAAACACCGCAAACAAATCAAACAATCAAACAATTCACACCGAAAACAAATTTTTTTAATTTTTGTGAAAACTGGGTTGTTACAGTTGTCATCTTCTATTTTGACACATACAACTGGTGTACCTAAAATTGGGCTCTTATTCTTGGTTGTGACAATGTTAGTTGAAACAACATAAAAAATTATCTTGGAATCGGAAACATCATTAGTAACTAAATCTTTAACCATTACAACTTGAGGATCGACCTTGATCAGGTCCTCAGGTTCGTCAGTTCTTCTCCCACTTTTATTTATTATGTCTGTCACAAAAGAGTGCTCCCTTATCCTTGTCGGGAAAGGGGGGATTTCATAAAAGATTGCAGGCAGAATAGGGTCAGTAACATGAATATCAACAGGTAACTCTTTAAAGGGTTTATGATACCGACCCTTAGCCTCCTTAGAAGAGTCAATGTGAGAGGCAAAGTTCTTACAAAAATCAATCATAAGCTGGGAATCAAGACCAATCTTATAACAAATGGTATTAAAATAATCAGTTTTCACATAGCTCTCAATGTAATCATGCCCATAATTTATAAGGGGTTCAATACCTTTATCGATTTCCCAGTCTTCAGTATTCTTCTGGATCCTCTCGATGAGATCCCACCTTTCTTCGACGCTTCTTGTTTGGAATACCCTGCTAGAGGAGGCATCCAACATCTCCTTATCCTGACGAGAAAGCCTGGCGTAAAATTTGTAATTATAATATCTTTGGGGAGTTCATGGATAGGACATTTGAACATTAGGGATTTAAGTCTCCCCCGAGCTTGAGCGATGCTCTCTCTGTCACGAGACCAAAATTTATAGATGCAATTCCTGTCTTGATGAATTTCATGAAGAGGGTAAGTATAAAAGAGAGACATAAGCTCTTCCCAATTAAGTAGAGGTGAGTTATCGAGGAGCTTATACCAATCTGAAGCTTTGTCTATAAGTGATATGGAGAATAATTTCTTTATGACGAACTCCAGTGACACACCTGCAAGCTTAAATAATGAACATAGTTGTGATAAATATAGCAAGTGTTCACATGGATCTCTATCTCCTGCATAATGATTAGCTAAGACATAATTGATAATACCAAACGGTATTTTATAAGGCACAACTTCAGTAGGGGTAGGAGTGACCACCATAGTTGTGGGGCGTTTCTCCATAAACAACGATCCAAGAGTAGAGGTGTCCATAGGACAAAGAGCAGCAACAACAAAACAAAAAACAGAAATATAAAAACTTCCTTACCAGCTTCACTTACTAATAGCGCTACGCTCCCCAGCAACGGCGCCAGAAAACAGTACTTGATGACCCTCAACTGTAGGGGGTCGTTTGTAGCGTTTTCGATAAATAAGAGTGTCGATCCCAACAAGGAGTACAAGGTATTGGTAAGTGACTTTGGTAAAGAAATAGCAGCAGGAGCCAAAAGATAACTTTTTAGGGGTTTTCGATATAAGCAACAAAAAGGTAAAAGCGAGCAAAGTAAAAGGCACTGAGGAGTAACAAGTGGCCCAATCCTTTCGAGCAAAGGAGAGGCCTAGAAACTGAACTTATAGAGGCTAAAGCGTTCTTGAGGACACACGGGAGAAATAGTCACGTGCTTTCGCCATATTCCGTATCGGTACTATGTGCTGTTTTGATAAGTGTTGAGTGGGTGGATTTATGCTAGTACACCCTCTAGACTAAGATAAGTGCACTCTTATGATTAAACACCTTGCAAGCATCCGCAAATACAAGATAGTAATTAAGGCAAAAGCCTAACCATAGCAATACGATCGATGATCCATTGTTCCCTTGTGCAAAAGCGTGCGAGCTGGGCTTTAGGTTTCTTTCACTCCGGCAACCCACCGTAAGCATTCTTTATACACAATGCATTCCCCTAGGTCCTTAATAAGGCGAAGTGTTGAGTGTTCGACTCACACAACACCACTAGGAAAATAACAACACAACTTAAATATCAAACAACACATATTACTTCAACATCATATGACTACTAACAACTAGACTTCTCCCATGTCCTCAAGAACTAAAGTAACTACTCACAAGACATAAAAGAGATCATGATCAGAGGGGATAAATAGATGATAAACAATCTGGACACAATGATATTTTTCCAACAAAACTCAATAGCATTCATCACATGGTAGGAATCAACACCGGTAGAGTAGAGAGGATAGATAGTACGGATTACAACAAAAGTTTAACTTGTGAGGTGAGATTGGATGAAGGTGAATATGGTGCTGATGTTGGGGATGATGTTGATGATTATATCGATGATGCTCGTGACGATGGTGATGACGATGGCGACGATATCCCCTTTCGGGAGGTGTTCTCCCCGGCGGAATCTGCCCGCCGGAGATGTCTTTTCTCCTCTGTTGGTTTCCACCACTGAGCGGCGCGGAACTCGCGAAAACTCTCCTCCTTTAGGGGTTTTGGACGACGAGGGATAAATAGGCCAGAGGGGGAGCCTGGGGTGGCCCTAGGGGTCCAGGCGGCCACCCGGCGCGGCCAGGGGTGGGGCCGCGCCAGGGGGGCGCCTGGGCTCCTGGTGGCCCCCCTCTGGTCTCCGTTTTGCGTGTCCCCGTCATTCTTCTGGAAAATACTCTCCGTCAATTTTCAGGTAATTTGAAGGTCTTCTCCTTCAGCAACTCAGCGTCCACTTTTTACCGTTGAATCTTGCGTCTACTGCTTCGGCATCGGAAAGTTGCAAACTGTGTAAATTAAGCCAAAACAACATAAGAATAGCATCATATCATGAAATATATCAATGAATAAGAAAGAATTACTATATAAAATAGTGATGCATTTTGGACGTATCAGCATGTCTTGAGTGTATTTTTCTTGGTTGTGAAGGTTCCTCTAGCAATTGCTTCACTTCAAAACCGACGAAGAACTCCAACTCTCTCATCATAGACATCTCAAACTTGTCGGTCATTAGCTTAGCAAACTCTTCATTAAAAGATTGGTTAACCGAACTAAACATAATATCATCAACATCTAGTTGGCATATGAACAATTCTCCACCAACCCTCTTAGTAAAAAGAGTGGAATCGATTAGCCCAATTTCAGACCCAAAATCGACTAAGAACTCGGTAAGGTGCTCTTACCAAGCTCGTGGTGCTTGCTTAAGGCCGTAGAGCACCTTATCAAGTTTATAGACATGATTGGGGAACTTGGGATCCTCAAACCCGGGGGGTTGCTTGACATATACCAACTCATTAATGGGACCATTAAGAAAAGCACTTTTCACATCCATTTGATATAGCTTGAAGTTATTATTGGGGTTCGCAGCAGAAAACACAAATTTTTCTAACTAGCGTTCCCATAACCCAAGATCTAGCTGGCCGTATTATCGTAACGGAAAGGAGTGCGGAAATAACATACCTCGGGGTGTAGTGCGATGCGTGGGAAACGTTCCCGCAAGCGTGGTTGATGTAGCCGATCAAGTTTCACAACCCCCTGGCTGTGTTGAGCACCCGGATGGGTGTAGTGCCACACGTGTAGCACCTCGTAGTACTCGCACACGTACGAGACTCGATGACGACCTCCGTTCTCCGATCCAGCGAAGGTGGCGGAAGCAGACCTCCGGACGGAGCTTCGGCAGCACGACGGCCTCCGATTCTAGCAGAGAAGCCTCAATTCCACTATAGGCTCACATTAGGGAGCCCACCGTGAAAGAGACAAGGGAGGGGAGAATACCGGAGAAAACCGATCTCAATTCGGAGTAAATACTAATTTAATCCGATTTATTGTGTATTTGGCTTAATTAAATATGTGCACCATGGCCCTCTTTATATAGGGGTAGGGGAGGGAGTCAACCCCCCTCCCTTAGCAATGTGGGACTCTCCCACATGCTAGGGGGGCGCCGGCCAAGGGGGGAGAGGGGGCACCACCCTCATGGGCCCTAGGGCCCATGGCGCCTCCCCCCACTCCTTTTTTTATTTTTCTTTTTCCATTTTATTTCTTCCCCTAATGGGCCTTTTTCTCCACTAAGGCCCATTGCACATATTAATTAGAAATAAAATGATTTTAATTATTAATTCAATTAATTAATAACTAAAACATAATATTCCATCTCCCGGTGCTCCTGAACACCTTCCGGTTCACTCCGAACTTTTTCGGTTCAACACGGTACTTCTCCGATGTTGTTTCCTTTATTCTCTGGTTTCTCCGATGGTTCTGAAAAGGTCTCCGATTTCATCGAGCCGTTAAGTGTGTTACCCTACGGTCCGAGAACACTCCAGTCATGACCGAGATGAGGCTACGGTCAATGATCATCAGCGGGACCTGGATGCCCATAATGACCCCTGTGCATTCCGGATATCAAACACCGATTGGACCTTACGCCGTATAGCATTCCCTTTGTCAGCGATACTGGATTGTTCCGAGATTCGATCAATGACATCCTATGTCTGGTTCAACCTAGTCACACGCTGCAGCTTTATGGATGGAATCTCACCGAGTGGGCCCCGAGTATCTATCCATTATATGGATTCACAAATCCTGCTCTTGTAACAATACTCCTCAACATATCTCCACGGAATACCCAAGATACAACCTTTATGACCCGCATATTTCAGTCAGGTGGTGGGATGTAGGTCAAAGCATCCGGGAAGATAGCAATTATGCACGTACTCACGGTCAAAGGAACGGTCTACCACGTTCTGTAATTACAACACTGAACCTTCACAAGATTTGATCATGCTGTAATGCTTACTTTGGGTAATGTTCATCACGTCACTTAACCAGTGAGGTGATCTCATAGTCAAGAGACTTAATTGTCCATGATCGCGAAACCACGACCATCATGTTGACCATGAACTAGTTATCGATGTAGAGGCTAACTAGGAACTCTGGGGGTTTCTATACCACACCTGCATCATTGTTTCACTGACACAGTTCTAGCACGGTATGAAACTAGTTATGAACTTGCTTAGATATATTGTAATAATCATATATTATTTGCCTCTAGAGCATATATCCAACAGTCTCCCACTTGCACTAGAGTGCTAATAATCTAGCCGCATTTTTTCGATCATAATCATCTTATCACATAAGTGTTCCTTGATCATGCATGCTCATGGAAGAGGTTTCGTCAACGAACTGCACCAATTCAGATTCGTATGTTTCCTTTGCAACTGGTACAGGTCAAAAGCTCTTTTGACATACCACTCATTATCATATAATGGTTGGATATAAGTTTCGCGGGAGAGTGAGACTATTATTTCACAGTATCCTCCAATGATCTCTTGGTTCAGTCTTTAGAAGACTCATCCTTAGTCATATATACTGGGAAATACAATCAACCAGAAGTCCAATACTTCTAACGCTAAACTTTTATCCATACGTCTACTTTCTTAAGTAGTATTATGTTTGTAGTGCCGTGAATTTTGCTCACATTTCTTTCATGTCTTTGGTGATGTCTCTAATTCCATATAGACCCATAATATGGCTTGCAATTGTAATCTTGCATTACATTCAAGTCTATTATCCTTTCTATATTTTAGAGAATAGTCCTCAGTATTCCTCATATACTGAATGCATGGACTTTATTCAGATTATGTGTTTTACTCCTAAAGCACACCGGAATCTGTTCTTCTTCCAAGAACTTTTGAGTCATTCTGTTGTTGGATTCACAATGCATGTTATATGGTAGAATCATATGTCAAGAACATATAAGATCATATGTCCAGTACATGGTGCATCTCTATTCTTCCATCAAGACATTGCTTGTGATATTTGGATTTCATCCATTATATAATTTCTTGCCACAAGAACCTGTTTCTTGTCTTAGAAGATTATTCCAACCTTCAATTCGTTTCATTATCCGTATCTTAATCTACTCATATAGATTTCAACGTGTAATGTGTTGGTATTTCACATAAAAGAAGATTCTTGCAATCTTGGATTTTATTTTCCTTATGCTCTATATATATCATAATTCACATATGTATATAAGACGATTCTCTATATACACAATCAATGCATATCCATATATATACATATGAGATCATTCTTCACACATATCAATGCATATATGTTTGAGACAATGATCATGCTTCCACTCAAATATATCCATCATATACTCATATATTTGTGGTTCAGCTTTCATCAAGTCATTTTATTGTTCACTATGTCTCACATAATGACAAAGCTTCCAAAGCTCCCACTCAGAAAATGCCCTCTGCATTCCAAGTTTCCGGGAAGTCTTCAAAGCTCCCACTCAGTTTCATGAAACTGCAGGCCCACTCAATATTTTGGTCATCACAAAATCACTTGATCAAATCAAGGTTGAGGGTTCCTGTCTTGAGGTACTATAGTCCATCCTTTTAACGAAATAACCTTCGTCATGCCCATTGAAATTCTCTTTCAAATCCCAAATTTGACTGAGATGAAATTTCAGGCTATGGTCCATCGTAGTGTAAATGAAATATTTTATTGATTAAAGCATTCCTACGTTTCCGTAGTCAATCACCATTGAACTTTGGTCATAACCAAATAATGCCTTATGCCCATTACATTATTCTCAATAACTCTCCAGTTTGTCGAGAATATGAAATAACCGATTTATTTCACGGGACGTGAGCCATCCTAAATGTAACTCAATATTATTTCATTTCTCCTCGTGTTCTAGGCTACCATCATTCCTTTGTATCTCAAGCAATGTTATTATTTATTTTTTTATTAAGAAGACTCATGATTATTGTTCTGTACAGAACGTATTCATGACAACCTTCTAAATTCAACAATGGCTTCAATTCATATACCAAGATTAATCATCTATGGCATTTCCTTCTTTATACAGTGTCATTACAGCGGAACATGCTTCCGTTGCAAAACTCTGATATTCTGAAGGCAAGGTCCAATACCCCGGTCAAAGTTTCCATTATATCCCATTGGATCCGTGTCGAGAGACTTCTTCTCGCATTACCAATCAAGCAACACACATTTTGCTATTCGGGGAGAATATGTAATTTCGATTTCTTGTAGTTTTATTACAAAGAAATTCTTTCTTTTAAGAAACCTTATAACACCATCAGTTATGGAGCTATCATGTCTCGTTAGATTCGGGATGGTTTCCTATTCATCAAGTGGGTGTTTTAGCTTAATGAATTAAACAACCTTATTCGACAATAACTATAGTGCTAGGGGAAAGAACGTTTAGACCATACTACGGTTTAGTATGACTACGAACGGTTAAAGTAGTCTAGCACTTTCAACTTCCATCGTAGTTTGTGGTACAACTTCCACAAGTCTCCCATTATGTCAATATCAATACTTATCACTTCGGATCGTAGCGTAGTGATATGTATCCTTGTATTCTCACTTCTCACTGTGATTCCTGAATCTCAGTTTTATGATCTCAATTGAATACAACTTTCAATTAATCATATGAAGTCTTTAATGATAACTCACGTGCCCATTAAGTACATCATTTATGTATAATGATAGGCACAAGTTCTACTTGCTAGAACCTTGTCATGGTTATATTTATTGCAGAGGTTCATAGATCGTGTATCTAATCCATCTCATGCAATCAAGTTATGACTTTCATTTGATAATGAACTCACAAGTTAATAGATCATACATTTAATGAATTCATCAGTTATGAATTCACCTCATGCAATCAAATCTTTGACTTGTTATAATCAAGACAACTTTATCATTAAACATTGAATATTTCTTGACAATAATAGCAGTATTATAAATGCTTTCTATCATATCATAAATCAAGACGTAATCAAAGTATAAGCACACTTTTATTCATAAAGATGGAACAACTGACTTGTCTCATTACATGAATTACTTTGTCTCGCGAGATGCAAGACACACAACTAAGTGTTCATACTATAATGATTACATAAGATTTATCTAATACTCTAAGTATCTCCTATGATAGATGTCTCGGCGGAATCCATGTTGGCCATCAACTGACTTGATATCCATAAATCCTCGATTTCACCTCTTCCCGTCCATGCAACGGCAGGTCCTGTTTTCATAAAACATAATAAGTATCGGATACTCATTTACTGCAAATGTTGTATAAGGGAATAAACATTTATAAATTATATCAAGTATATACCTTCTCCATCAACAACTTCTCCTTCAATGGGTTCAACCTCCAGGTACTGAAGTCTATCCATGAAGTCAGAGAACTCGAGGCTTTCACCTCTACCGACATAGCCATGGACATGGTCTGTATAGCTCGGTGGAAGCGTGTGTAACACCGTGTATATCGCAGACTTATCTGTGGTCCCATAGTCAAAGTCATCTACGAGGCTCAGATGTATCTCATGCATCTTGGCCAAGTGTGCCTTCAGGCAAGAGCCTTCTTCCATCTTTGTAGAGAGAAACTCACTTTCTAACTCAAATCTGGCAACTCTAAACCGATGTAAGTTTGATGACTTCAGCTCATCGATCATATCATATGTATCCAAATCAGCATACTCCTCACGCAAAGGTTGCGGAATGCTGGTTTTCTATGATACCCTTAGCTATGGCATATGTCCTTCGACGATACTGATAATCAATCGCCGCTTGTGCATCCATGTCGTTTGCTTGGGGGTTTCCCGCATGCTCTTTAGTTAAGAATGAAAGGTTGATTTTCTTGAGCACGGCTCTAAGGCGTAAGTACCAACTAATGAAGTTTGACCCATTTTCTTTAAGTCTTTCACCATGTAAGAAGGAAACCATTTCAAGGTACTGGGTACTATCCATTTTCTACAAACATAATTGCAAGGAACACAATTAAGACTAGTTCACAACAATGAGTTCATATAATCATATTATAAATGAGCTCGCACTAAAACAATTCATCCCTAGGAAGTTTAGTGATTACATGATCCAGATTCACTGCCCGGCCTCGAATATCAAACGGTCGACGGGTCAGTTTCAAAGGTAGACAACAACTTGTGCGATCACATTATCTTATATGTACTGTGACGCATGCTCGATCTTTCGATCTCTAGTATTCTGAGGCCATATCTGCATATGTTAGGCTCGCCAAATTAACCTTCATGTTATATGCTGCTCAGCAAGGCCATATCTGTATATGCCAGGCTTTCCGAACCCAACCTCATGCGAACTCCATTGAATATGTAGGACAACTCCGGTATGTACGGAGCATCAAGCCATATGGGAAAACCTTCCAGGCGGTGCACACTTTGGTAGAATACTTGTGTTTGGCTTTGTTAAGGGATCATCTTAGAACATGCTACCGTCGTGTATCCTATACTAGCAAGTTTTAAGATGTATGAGCTATGGCAACACTAAGTCTACAGTGTCTCCATTTTAGTTTGTTTTATGATGACGATTACTACTTACTAGTAACACATAGCAAAGCTATCGCTACATCACAAACAAACGAATGATAGCCCCCACTTAGCAATACAAGGTTTAGACGGTCTAGTTGTATATTGCAAGTTTTACATGGATGCTAGGGCTTTCATAGTTAAACAGGTTTTAACCTACGAGTCAACCACAACGTCAACCATACGATTGTCTCTATTACACCCCGCACGGGGCCCTCCGTTGCAAATGCCACATCCGCTAAAGTAGAGAGACAGACACCCCCCCAGCCACTTTATACGGTACAAGCCGTATGTGAAGTGTGGAACCAGTCTCGCGTAAGCGTACGCGTAAGGTCGGTCGGGGGCCGCTTCATCAAACAATGCCGCAGATGTGAACAAGTACACGTGGGAGGGTAACAATCATACAATCAACGCCTACATCCCCGATGTGTTCTATCCGTACAGTAATACTAAGCATAGACCTAGCTCTGATACCACTGTTGGGGTTCGCAGCAGAAAACACAAAATTTTCTAACTAGCGTTCCCATAACCCAAGATCTAGCTAGCCGTATTACCGTAACGGAAAGGAGTGCGGAAATAACATACCTCGGGGTGTAGTGTGATGCGCGGGAAACGTTCCCGCAAGCGTGGTTGATGTAGCCGATCAAGTTTCACAACCCCCTGGCTGTGTTGAGCACCCGGATGGGTGTAGTGCCACACGTGTAGCACCTCGTAGTACTCGCACACGTACGAGACTCGATGACGACCTCCGTTCTCCGATCCAGCGAAGGTGGCGGAAGCAGACCTCCAGACGGAGCTTCGGCAGCACGACGGCCTCCGATTCTAGCAGAGAAGCCTCAATTCCACTATAGGCTCACATTAGGGAGCCCACCGTGAAAGAGACAAGGGAGGGGAGAAGACCGGAGAAAACCGATCTCAATTCGGAGTAAATACTAATTTAATCCGATTTATTGTGTATTTGGCTTAATTAAATATGTGCACCATGGCCCTCTTTATATAGGGGTAGGGGAGGGAGTCAACCCCCCTCCCTTAGAAATGTGGGACTATCCCACATGCTAGGGGGGGCGCCGGCCAAGGGGGGAGAGGGGCGCCACCCTCATGGGCCCTAGGGCCCATGGCGCCTTCCCCCCACTCCCTTTTTTTTCTTTTTCTTTTTCCCTTTTATTTCTTCCCCTAATGGGCCTTTTTCTCCACTAAGGCCCATTGCACATATTAATTAGAAATAAAATGATTTTAATTATTAATTCAATTAATTAATAACTAAAACATAATATTCCATCTCCCGGTGCTCCGTAACACCTTCCGGTTCACTCCGAACTTGTTCGGTTCAACACGGTACTTCTCCGATGTTGTTTCCTTTATTCTCTGTTTACTCCGATGGTTCCGAAAAGGTCTCCGATTTCATCGAGCCCTTAAGTGTGTTACCCTACGGTCCGAGAACAATCCAGTCATGACCGAGATGAGGCTATGGTCAATGATCATCAGCGGGACCTGGATGCCCATAATGACCCCTGTGCATTCCGGATATCAAACACCGATTGGACCTTACGCCGTATAGCATTCCCTTTGTCAGCGATACTGGATTGTTCCGAGATTCGATCAATGACATACTATGTCTGGTTCAACCTCGTTCTGAACTAATCCTCATTCACTCGTTCCCGTGATATTCATCCCCGTGACCTAGTCACACGCTGCAGCTTTATGGATGGAATCTCACCGAGTGGGCCCCGAGTATCTATCCATTATATGGATTGACAAATCCCGCTCTTGTAACAATACTCCTCAAGATATGTCCACGGAATACCCAAGATACAACCTTTATGACCCGCATATTTCAGTCAGGTGGTGGGATGTAGGTCAAAGCATCCGGGAAGATAGCAATTATGCACGTACTCACGGTCAAAGGAACGGTCTACCACGTTCTGTAATTACAACACTGAACCTTCACAAGATTTGATCAGGTTGTAATGCTTACTTTGGGTAATGTTCATCACGTCACTTAACCAGTGAGGTGATCTCATAGTCAAGAGACTTAATTGTCCATGATCGCGAAATCACGACCATCATGTTGACCATGAACTAGTTATCGATGTAGAGGCTAACTAGGAACTCTGGGGGTTTCTATACCACACCTGCATCATTGTTTCACTGACACAGTTCTAGCACGGTATGAAACTGGTTATGAACTTGCTTAGATATATTGGAATAATCATATATTATTTGCCTCTAGAGCATATATCCAACAGTCTCCCACTTGCACTAGAGTGCTAATAATCTAGCCGCATTTTTTCGATCATAATCATCTTATCACATAAGTGTTCCTTGATCATGCATGCTCATGGAAGAGGTTTCGTCAACGAACTGCACCAATTCAGATTCGTATGTTTCCTTTGCAACTGGTACAGGTCAAAAGCTCTTTTGACATACCACTCATTATCATATAATGGTTGGATATAAGTTTCGCAGGAGAGTGAGACTATTATTTCACAGTATCCTCCAATGATCTCTTGGTTCAGTCTTTAGAAGACTCATCCTTAGTCATATATACTGGGAAATACACTCAACCAGAAGTCCAATACTTCTAACGCTAAACTTTTATCCAGACGTCTACTTTCTTAAGTAGTATTATGTTTGTAGTGCCGTGAATTTTGCTCACATTTCTTTCATGTCTTTGGTGATGTCTCTAATTCCATATAGACCCATAATATGGCTTGCAATTGTAATCTTGCATTACATTCAAGTCTATTATCCTTTCTATATTTTAGAGAATAGTACTCAGTATTCCTCATATACTGAATGCATGGACTTTATTCAGATTATGTGTTTTACTCCTAAAGCACATCGGAATCTGTTCTTCTTCCAAGAACTTTTGAGTCATTCTGTTGTTGGATTCACAATGCATGTTATATGGTAGAATCATATGTCAAGAACATATAAGATCATATGTCCAGTACATGGTGCATCTCTATTCTTCCATCAAGACATTGCTTGTGATATTTGGATTTCATCCATTATATAATTTCTTGCCACAAGAACCTGTTTCTTGTCTTAGAAGATTATTCCAACCTTCACTTCGTTTCATTATCCGTATCTTAATCTACTCATATAGATTTCAACGTGTAATGTGTTGGTATTTCACATAAAAGAAGATTCTTGCAATCTTGTATTTTATTTGCCTTATGCTCTATATATATCATAATGCACATATGTATATAAGACGATTCTCTATATACACAATCAATGCATATCCATATATATACATATGAGATCATTCTTCACACATATCAATGCATATATGTTTGAGACAATGATCATGCTCCTACTCAAATATATCCATCATATACTCATATATTTGTGGTTCAGCTTTCATCAAGTCATTTTATTGTTCACTATGTCTCACATAATGACAAAGCTTCCAAAGCTCCCACTCAGAAAATTCCCTCTGCATTCCAAGTTTCCGGGAAGTCTTCAAAGCTCCAACTCAGTTTCATGAAACTGCAGGCCCACTCAATATTTTGGTCATCACAAAATCACTTGATCAAATCAAGGTTGAGGGTTCCTGTCTTGAGGTACTATAGTCCATCCTTTTAACGAAATAACCTTCGTCATGCCCATTGCAATTCTCTTTCAAATCCCAAATTTGACTGAGATGCAATTTCAGGCTATGGTCCATCGTAGTGTAAATGAAATATTTTATTGATTAAAGCATTCCTACGTTTCCGTAGTCAATCACCATTGAACTTTGGTCATAACCAAATAATGCCTTATGCCCATTACATTATTCTCAATAACTCTCCAGTTTGTCGAGAATATGAAATAACCGATTTATTTCACGGGACGTGATCCATCCTATATGTAACTCAATATTATTTCATTTCTCCTCGTGTTCTAGGCTACCATCATTCCTTTGTGTCTCAAGCAATGTTATTCTTTATTGTTTTATTAAGAAGACTCATGATTATTGTTCTGTACAGAACGTATTCATGACAACCTTCTAAATTCAACAATGGCATCAATTCATATACCAAGATTAATCATCTATGGCATATCCTTCTTTATACAGTGTCATTACAGCGGAACATGTTTCCGTTGCAATACTCTGATATTCTGAAGGCAAGGTCCAATACCCCGGTCAAAGTTTCCATTATCTCCCATTGGATCTGTGTCGAGAGACTTCTTCTTGCATTACCAATCAAGCAACACACATTTTCCTATTCGGGGAGAATATGTAATTTCAATTTCTTGTAGTTTTATTACAAATAAATTCTTTCTTTTAAGAAACCTTATAACACCATCAGTTATGGAGCTATCATGTCTTGTTAGATTCAGGATGGTTTCCTATTCATGAAGTGGGTGTTTTAACTTAATGAATTAAACAACCTTATTCGACAATAACTATAGTGCTAGGGGAAAGAACGTTTAGACCATACTACGGTTTATTATGACTACGAATGGTTTAAGTAGTCTAGCACTTTCAACTTCCATCGTAGTTTGTGGTACAACTTCCACAAGTCTCCCATTATGTCAATATCAATACTTATCACTTCGGATCGTAGCGTAGTGATATGTATCCTTGTATTCTCACTTCTCACTGTGATTCCTGAATCTCAGTTTTATGATCTCAATTGAATACAACTTTCAATTAATCATATGAAGTCTTTAATTATAACTCACGTGCCCATTTAGTACATCATTTATGTATAATGATAGGCACAAGTTCTACTTGCTAGAACCTTGTCATGGTTATATTTATTGCAGAGGTTCATAGATCGTGTATCTAATCCATCTAATGCAATCAAGTTATGACTTTCATTCGATAATGAACTAATAGATCATAAATTTAATGAATTCATCAGTTATGAAGTCACCTCATGCAATCAAATCTTTGACTTGTTATAATCAAGACAATTTTATCATTAAACATTGAATATTTCTTGACAATAATAGCAGTATTATAAATGCTTTCTATCATATCATAAATCAAGACGTAATCAAAGTATAAGCACACTTTTATTCATAAAGATGGAACAACTGACTTGTCTCATTACATGAATAACTTTGTCTCGCGAGATGCAAGACACACAACTAAGTGTTCATACTATAATGATTACATAAGATTTATCTAATACTCTAAGTATCTCCGGCGATAGATGTCTCGGCGAAATCCATGTTGGCCATCAACTGACTTGATATCCATAAATCCTCGATTTCACCTCTTCCCGTCCATGCAACGGCAGGTCCTGTTTTCATAAAACATAATAAGTATCAGATACTTATTTACTGCAAATGTTGTATAAGGGAATAAACATTTATAAAGTATATCAAGTATATACCTTCTCCATCAACAACTTCTCCTTCAACGGGTTCAACCTCCAGGTACTGCAAATGTTGCGGAATGCTGGTTTTCTATGATACCCTTAGCTATGGCATATGTCCTTCGACGATACTGATAATCAATCGTCGCTTGTGCATCCATGTCGTTTGCTGGAGGGTTTCCCACATGCTCTTTATTTAAGAATGAAAGGTTGATTCTCTTGAGCACGGCTCTAAGGCGTAAGTACCAACTAATGAAGTTTGACCCATTTTCTTTAAGTCTTTCACCATGTAAGAAGGAAACTATTTCAAGGTACTGGGTACTATCCATTTTCTACAAACATAATTGCAAGGAACACAATTAAGACTAGTTCACAAAAATGAGTTCATATAATCATATTATAAATGAGCTCGCACTAAAACAATTCATCCCTAGGAAGTTTTAGTGATTACATGATCCAGATTCACTGCCCGACCTCGAATATCAAACGGCCGACGGGTCAGTTTCAAAGGTAGACAACAACTTGTGCGATCACATTATCTTATATGTATTGTGACTCATGCTCGATCTTTCGATCTCTAGTATTCTGAGGCCATATCTGCATATGCTAGGCTCAGCAAATTAACCTCCATGTTATATGCTGCTCAGCAAGGCCATATATGTATATGCCAGGCTTGCCGAACCCAACCTCATGCGAACTCCATTGAATATGTAGGACAACTCCGGTATGTACGGAGCATCTAGCCATATGTGAGAACCTTCCGGGCGGTGCACACTTCGGTAGAATACTTGTGTTTGGCTTTGTTAAGGGATCATCTTAGAACATGCTACCGTCGTGTATCCTATACTAGCAAGTTTTAAGATGTATGAGCTATGGCAACACTAAGTCTACAGTGTCTCCATTTTAGTTTGTTTTATGATGACGATTACTACTTACTAGTAACACATAGCAAAGCTATCGCTACATCACAAACAAACGAATGATAGCCCCCACTTAGCAATACAAGGTTTAGACGGTCTAGTGGTATATTGCAAGTTTTATGTGGCTGCTAGGGCTTTCATAGTTAAACAGGTTTTAACCTACGAGTCAACCACAACGTCAACCATACGATTGTCTCTATTACACCCCGCACGGGGCCCTCCGTTGCAAATGCCACATCCGCTAAAGTAGAGAGACAGACACCCCCCCCCAGCCACTTTATACGGTACAAGCCGTATGTGAAGCGTGGAACCAGTCTCGCGTAAGCGTACGCGTAAGGTCGGTCGGGGGCCGCTTCATCAAACAATGCCGCAGATGTGAACAAGTACACGTGGGAGGGTAACAATCATACAATCAACGCTCACATCCCCGATGTGTTCTATCCGTATAGTAATACTAAGCATAGACCTAGCTCTGGTACCACTGTTGGGGTTCGCAGCAGAAAACACAAAATTTTCTAACTAGCGTTCCCATAACCCAAGATCTAGCTAGCCGTATTACCGTAACGGAAAGGAGTGCGGAAATAACATACCTCGGGGTGTAGTCCGTTGCGCGGGAAACGTTCCCGCAAACGTGGTGGATGTAGCCGATCAAGTTTCACAGCCCCCTGGCTGTGTTGAGCACCCGGATGGGTGTAGTGCCACACGTGTACCACCTCTTAGTACTCGCACACGTACGAGACTCGATGACGACCTCCGTTCTCCGATCCAGCGAAGGTGGCGGAAGCAGACCTCCGGACGGAGCTTCGGCAGCACGACGGCCTCCAATTCTAGCAGAGAAGCCTCAACTCCACTATAGGCTCACACTAGGTAGCCCACCATGAAAGAGACAAGGGAGGGGAGAAGATCAGAGAAAACCGATCTCAATTCGGAGTAAATACTAATTTAATCCGATTTATTGTGTATTTGGCTTAATTAAATATGTGCACCATGGCCCTCTTTATATAGGGGTAGGGGAGGGATTCAACCCCCCTCCCTTAGCAATGTGGGACTATCCCACATGCTAGGGGGGGCGCCGGCCAAGGGGGGAGAGGGGGCGCCACCCTCATGGGCCCTAGGGCCCATGGCGCATCCCCCCCCCCCCCGCTCCCTTTTTTTCTTTTTCTTTTTCCCTTTTATTTCTTCCCCTAATGGGACTTTTTCTCCACTAAGGCCCATTGCACATATTAATTAGAAATAAAATGATTTCAATTATTAATTCAAGTAATTAATAACTAAAACATAATATTCCATCTCCCGGTGCTTAGGAACACCTTCCGGTTCACTCCGAACTCGTTCGGTTCAACACGGTACTTCTCCGATGTTGTTTCCTTTATTCTCTGGTTACTCCGATGGTTCCGAAAAGGTCTCCGATTTCATCGAGCCCTTAAGTGTGTTACCCGACGGTCCGAGAACACTCTAGTCATGACCGAGATGAGGCTACGGTCAATGATCATCAGCGGGACCTGGATGCCCATAATGACCCCTGTGCATTCCGGATATCAAACAGCGATTGGACCTTACGCCGTATAGCATTCCCTTTGTCAGCGATACTGGATTGTTCCGAGATTCGATCAATGAAATCCTATGTCTGGTTCAACCTCGTTCTGAACTAATCCTCATTCACTCGTTCCCGTGATATTCATCCCCGTGACCTAGTCACACGCTGCAGCTTTATGGATGGAATCTCACCGAGTGGGCCCCGAGTATCTATCCATTATATGGATTGACAAATCCCGCTCTTGTAATAATACTCCTCAACATATCTCCATGGAATACCCAATATACAACCGTTATGACCCGCATATTTCAGTCAGGTGGTGGGATGTAGGTCAAAGCATCCGAGAAGATAGCAATTATGCACGTACACACTGTTAGAACCCTCTGTTAGGTATGTGCTAGGGTTAGCTAGTGCCTTTGCATCATGTCAAAATTTCAAAAAGAAATCTTGGAAATCAAATTCAAAATCCAAATGGGAGAAGGAACACCCCCCAGATGAATTAATTCAAAAGGCCAGATAAAAATATTTTCCAAAAATTCATGTTAGAGTTTTGAAAAGTCTTATAAATGAGTGTGATCACATTTCAAGTGATGTGGGACCCATCCCATGCTCATAGATTTTTCAAATACTCAAACAGTACCTTGGAATTAAAGAAATACCCCTTTTTGATTTAAAATTCAAATCTTTTGAATTTTAAAAATGTTGAAAGCTTATGAGTGGCTAGTTTATATTATTATGAGGCCACATAAAAGTTTTTAGCATTTAATAAAATGTTTAGCTATTTATTTTAGCTAAACAGAACAAATTACAGAAAAACAGAAAGGAAGATTAAACAGAATAGGAAAAAGACTTACCTGGCGCCTAGGCGAAGACGGCCCACCCAGCCCAGCCGGCCCACCAGGGGCAGGGGAGTCTTCTTCCCCCTCCCGCGCCTCCAAGATGCTCGGTGGAATGCCACCGAGCTAGCTGGTGGCGACACGTCGTCGTCGACGAGCTTCCACCCCTCCCCGTGGCCCCTTCTCGCGCCTGGAGACGCCTCTCTCCCGTCCTGATCCATTCCTCCCCTCCAGCGCGACTCCTTCCTCCTCCTTCGCCGATTTCTTCCTCCACCCGAGAGCGCCGCCGCTCGCCGTCGCAAGAACTCGTGGCCATCGACGTCAAGGAGTCAAGCCAAGGTGTCCAATCGCTTCGCCGTCGTCGTCTTCATCGAACTGCAGAAGGAATCGGAGTCGGACGCCTCCCCAAGCTCGCTAGCTTCATCGTCTTCATCGCCGGCCGCCGTGGATCGAGTTCGAATTCCGGCAACTCCAGCACCTCCCCGAGCAAGCCACCACTCCAGACAGTTTAAGGGTGAGCTTGCGAACGAAAACCCTCACCTTTCCCCCTCCTTTACTCGCTCTAGCCGAATCCGCCTTGGATGCCGAGGCACTTCGCCGCCATGGATGAGCTCGAGGTCGCCCCTGTGCCCCTTCCACTCAGCCAGCGCGTGCGTTTGGCTCCTGAGCATGATAGCTTTCGAACGCGAGTGATTTCAGCCCGATCCGTGCACGGTAGCGTCGTCTACGACTTCGCCGTGGTTCTGTTGCCGCTGGAGTCGTCGCCGTCGTCGATTCTGAGCACCCCGCGAACCCCTGTTGCCTCCAGAAGACGCGGACGACCTCCAGGAGCAAGATGGTGTCCTCCCTGTGGCTTCCCGTGGCCCCTAGCTCATTCCGGCGAGTCGTCGCCGTGGCTCCAGTCGCCGGCGTCAAGCCGCCGGTGGGTTAGCCACTAATCACCCAGTTAGTGACCCCCTGGGTCACTGACCAGTGGGCCCAGTGGCTTAATTAAGCCACTGGATTAATTTAACCCACGGGTTAAGTTAACCCAGCCACTGACAGGGTGGCCCCACATGTCAGCCCCCCCCTGACGCCAGCCTGGCGTCAGCCTGACGCAGTAAATCATTTAATTGAATTTCCAGAAAAGCAAAATAGATTAATAAATCCAGAAATTCCAAAAAATACCCCAAACTTTGGAAATTCATAGAAATTTCATATTAACTCCAAATTGGACAAATAATATATGAAAAATGATCAGGAGAAAATTATCTTTCCAAATATGCAACTTTCAAGTCTGTTTGAGTTGAATTTAAAATGTGATCAGTAGCATTTGTTATTTGATTTAAATGGAATTAAATCAAATTCAATTCAAATATTTTTGCAACTTGAACCATGGCAACATGCTACATTTCACTTACACCTCAGAGGCATGTCATACACATTTGAAGATAATTCAAAATGATCAAACCATATCACATATTACTTGGATAATGTTGAATTCAAATGTGGAGTTTGAATTTGCATTTTAAATGCAATATATTCCACTTAAATGGAATTGCCTCACACATCAAAACTTGTACTTCAAGCTTTAACATTCAATCATGTGCTTGAGCATTGCATTCATATTGATTGCTACTTCGTGCTTTTTTTGCCGAGTAGAGGTGGAACCGGAGCAAGAGGTCACCCCCTTCGCTGAAGATCCAGAATCCGAACCTCGTCAGCAAGGCAAGCAAAACCCCATTGATCATGTCGATAAAATCCCACTTCCCTCTCATGTCTCGCTTATGCATTGTTTAGGATGATCACCATGCTTCGTTTCTACCGCATAGATGAACCCATTCCTTTGCATGACCTATCATTTTGTCACAGTAGTAAGCAAACCACAATCCTAGCAACTGTAGGAGTTGTTTGATATCATGTGGCCCCTGCAAATGTTATCGCTTATTGCATGCTTAGTATGATACCATGTTGTTACTGTGATGTGAGTCGGTATGGGAATGATCATGTTGTTGATGGTAGAAAAGTGTTGGTGAATCGACCCTAATACAAGGTGAACGATGAGAGGCTGTGTAGGAGTACACGGTGGGTTGTCTCGTTGAACACCGCCCTAAGTCCGAGTTCTTGTGTGGTGATCCAAGATGAAGAGTACAACCACACATTGGGCTCACTGACCCCTCTCAACTTATTAACTCATCCCTTTCGATGTCCAGATGTCGCAGTAGTTCGGAGTTATGGTAGGCTTGTGGCCTGGATGCTAAGTGAGAGAACGGCTCAACCGAGACCGGCTTATGCACCACGCACACATCGCTTGGGTCCACTTCGGTAAACCGGCCGGGTTCACGATTGTGGTAGCCAACCCAAGTAAACGGCTTTCTTGGACTAGATAGGCTATGAGGTAACAGTTGTGGTGAGCATCCTCGCTGGCACCCCTTGAATGGTGTCGAGATCAAAGGCGGTAAATGATGGTCATGTGTGTGTAGCGGTACACCCTTGCAAGGTTAACAAAACTGTTCGAATAGCCGCGTCCGCGGTCATGGACTACTTGGAAAGCTTAGCTTGATTATTAGATAACTTGAACCGGATACTTCTAAAACACACCAAGATAAGTGTGAGTGCTATGGCGTGCTTTCTCGTGGGGAAGTCGAGGAAGGCACCATAGTGGTGTAATTGGTTGGTGAAAGTAGAGGACTCGTGTACGCTTCTTACCTCAAGTCTGGTACTCGTAGTTCAGGATTAGCCAAGTCAAAGCTGGCATTTCTGCAAGTGAACCCCACCTCCTTTTACCTTGACACATGTGCATGAGTAGTATAGCTCCTATGTAAGTCTTGCTGAGTACGCCTTTGTACTCACGTTTGCTTAATCTATGTTTTAGATGACGCCACTGACCCCGAAGGTGGCTTCTTCATCGAGCTGGACGACTAAAGTTAAGCTAGTCTAGTCCCAGTCAGCAGACTGGTTCCCTCGTGGAGGGCTTTATGTTTGAATAAGGCTTCTTAAGCCAATTTGTTAAACTTGTCTGTAATCAGACATAATTTGCTTCCGCTTTATGTTGTAATGTTGGATCACATGTATGTGATCTCTGTGTGTACTCTATAAGAGTTATAAATAAAATGTACACTTTGTAGAGAATTGCAATGGTACCTACTGTTCATACAAGGCATGTGTGCTGCGTGTATGGTTATAACATGCATGTCTTTGTATGGGTTTTCGAGACCTTAGTTGTGTTCTGGCTGGCGGTCTTTCATACACCAAGTGGCCCTTAGATGTGCGCAGCTTGGGGCATCGCGATGCGATTGTCCGAGACTCCGTCTCGTGCACACTTTGTGGTATGATCGAGCCCGCCCTAGACCCCGACTAAGTGATCGGGCTGGAGTCAGTCTATGTAAGAGTTTTGAGATAGTCGATAGTATGGTTGAGGCGACTTGTCTTTGAATATGGGAGTTCACCACCCATATCATTAGACTTGTGTACGGACGATGAGGACCCATCACAGTTGATCATCCGGCCTGTATGGGATTCCCCTCACATACGATGCTTTCCGAGAATGTTCAGTGCTTGGCCTTGTCTGCTTAGACAAGTGGGTGCGGTTCTCGGCTCTCCATATGACTATGTCTTAACTGTACTTGCATACGCTAACCCCGGGTCCCGACAGACTTGGTATCAGAGCAGGACTGACTGTAGGACTAGTAGCCTTGGCCGAAGTTGAGTCTAGCTTGCTATAGTTATATAGTTACTCTAGGTATATAAGGGAACAACGTAAGGCTTCATTTTTCTCCTTACCCCTTCGTTCTGAGTTCTGAGTCACCCTCATCTTGTTCTACGGGAAGATAGGACTAGGCTCTCCTCTGTCTGTTTAGCACATCTCGTTGATTGCTTCATTATAGCCGTAGGAAAGTTGTGTCAGGTTTTCCTAGCATTGCTATAATGCTGATTTCTTACATCATATTATGTAAGTGTTGTTTTCATGATTGAAAGAAATTGTCATTTCTTACAATTACAGCCGTTATGCTGTCCGAGTCATTCCAGGTTTATCTCATAATCTGATGCATTTGCAAACTCCTTTCTGTTTCAGATGGCAGATCTTCCCCCTCGGCAGATTGTTCGTTTGACCAGGTGCCTCGGTGTGCGTGGCCATCCCGCCACGTTGATCGAGATGATGTCCTATGTGGGATATCGATGGTACCCTGAGTACACCATCGAGGAGAAGTTCCACGACTTCAACCAGACGCAATTCCACTGCATTGTCCGGATCTACCCGCACCACGTTGGAGTCACCCAGCCTATCCACTTTGGACATGGCATCGGCGTTACCGAGAACATGGCTGTGCAGGATGCTGCATATTCATGTATTACACTGCTGAGAGAGGAGCACACCATGCTGAGAGAGACTTCTTTCCGCTATATCCCTGCTGCACTTCCAGGAGAGGAGGGATATTACACCGGACTCTACTCAGATCACTCTGCAGAGGATTCAGCACTTCAGGTGACTGCTAGGTTTGCTAGTGACAGAGATCGTGATGCACGTGCTCTCCGTTTTGAGCTCCACGCTACTCGTGTTCGTCTGTACCGAGCACTGACGCTCTTGGCACCCTTTGTGAGCGTGGGATCAGTGGAGTACGATGCGATCTATCCAGTAAGGACCCAGATGCCTTCTCGAGTTGCTTGGCCCGAGATTGGAGGAATTTTTCCACCTCGTGGTCCTTTGCTTCCACCCTACACTGGACCTAGGCCCCATCCTTGCCCAAATGGATATCAGGGTCCACAAGCCTCCGTGTTTTCCGATGGTCACCTCCAGCTACCGGGATACGCGGGTAACTTTTACGAGGATTACTATGGAGATGGATATGAGTGAGACCGCCTGTGGTCTTACTTAGTGAGGATGTAGTAGTATCCTAGTATATTGTAAGCAAGGTGTCTAAGTTCCAGAGGCTTAGATAAATAATGTATAGGGAGTCAGAGTGCCTCTGAAGGATGTATCATCTTCATCACGTTTGTATTAGCTTAGTGCTTATACTAAAACGATGTATGGTTTGTATGACAGCTTGTGAATATATGGCTTGTATGCTTTATCACCATGTTGTCAAGATGATTACTTCCTTTGCTCTGTAATCCTTCCAGTACTTCAATACCTTGATTAGACTCTTGAAATCAACTCTGTTTGACTTTGGATTTTTCACCTTCAGGATGTCTCAAGGAACACGTGGCCAGATTGGTCGTAACCAAGGTCGTGCGAATGACCAGGAGGAAGGCAACCTTCCACCCCCACCCACGATGGCCCAAGTTCTGATGGAGGTCGAGAGAAACCGCCGTGACTCTCACCACCTGTTGGAAGTCATCGCACGCAACACCACTCAGCAGCGCAATGAGCTGGTGTCCCTGAACGACTTCATCCGGCTTCATCCCCCGGTTTTCAGTTACTCCACCGAGCCCCTTGACGCCGATGACTGGCTTCGCAGCATCGAGAGGAAGCTCCAAGCCGGCCATGTTGCAGATGGCGACAAGGTCAACTATGCCACCTATCACCTTGAAGGTGCAGCTAGCTCTTGGTGGGAGAATTTTCTGAATATGCGCCCAGTTGGACCACCTGCATCTTGGGAGGAGTTCTGCACGTCCTTCCCAGAGCACCACATCCCCAAGGGTCTCATGGACCGCAAACGTGAGGAGTTCTGTAACCTCACTCAAGGCAGAAGAACCGTGGACGAGTTTAGTCGTGAGTTCAACCGACTTGCTCGTTATGCAACTGAAGAAGTCTCCACCGACTCCAAGAAACAAGAGAGGTTCCGTCGTGGCCTCAACAGTGGACTCCGTCGTGAGCTCAACCTTCATGACTTTGCCACCTTCCAGGTCCTTGTCAACAAGGCCATCAAGGAAGAGGACATGAACACCCCCAATGATTTTCGCAAACATCCTAGAGATGACGGATCATCCAGTTCTAGCTCCCAGAAGCGCAAGATCTGGATCCCCAATAGCATGTTCCGCCAGAACAACCCACCGAGGCCATCCTATGTGGCGCCTCGTCCACCCACCCAGTTCCACCCAGCTCCACGCACTGTTTTCGGAGCTTGCTACAAGTGTGGTCAGGCAGGCCACTACTCTCGCGAGTGCCCCCAGAACCAGGTCCAGAACCAAAATGCTCCACCACGTGCCGGAGGCAGCAACAACAACAACAATAGTCGTGGCAAGCCACCCCAGAAGGTCTTCACCGCCAAACCCGCTCCTTCCGCAACTCGTGGACGTTTGAACCAGGTTGCTGCTGAAGAGACTGACGACACCACTGACGTCATTCTTGGTACGCTCCCAGTCAATTTTGTTCCTACTTCCGATCTTTTCGACCCAGGAGCATCTCATTCATTCATGTCGGAAAGTTATGCACTTCGTCATGAGTTACCCTTTGTTGAATTTTCCACCCCGATGGTTATTCAAACTCCAGGGTCAAGATGGCAAACTAATAGAGTGAGCCATGGTAATCAAATAGCAATTGAGGGTTTATTATTCCTTGCTTCACTCATATCCCTCAAGTCTTCAGACATTGATGTCATCCTTGGCATGGATTGGCTATCAAGACAGAATGCCTATCTGGATTGCAAAGGCAAATCCGTGAAACTCACCCACCCTTCAGGTACAACCGTCAACTATACCTCACCCAGAACAAGAAACCAAGTGCATTCCTTGAATGTACTTCCCCTTCCCGAACTTGAAGATATTCCGGTGGTTCGTGACTTCCCGGATGTCTTTCCTGAAGAACTGCCGGGCATGCCACCCGACAGGTGTGTAGAATTTATAGTGGATCTTGTTCCAGGAACCGCACCAATTTCCAAACGCCCATATAAAATGGCCCCACATGAGTTAGCTGAGCTAAAAACCCAACTTGATGCTTCGTTGGCAAAAGGCTTCATCCGCCCTAGCTCATCGCCATGGGGTTGCCCCGTTCTGTTCGTAAAGAAGAAAGATGGAACAGAAAGGATGTGCGTAGATTATCGCCCGCTAAATTTAGCGACGATAAAGAACAAATACCCACTGCCCAAGATCAATGATCTTTATGATCAACTTGCAGGATCCTCCGTCTTCCCCAAGATGGATTTGAGATTAGGTTATCATCAGATCAGAATTCGAAACGAGGACATTCCCAAAACGGCTTTTACTACTCGTTATGGTCTTTACGAGTATACCGTCATGTCCTTTGGTTTAACCAATGCCCCCGCCACATTCTCACGCTTGATGAATTCGATCTTCATGGAGTACCTAGATAAATTTGTTGTAGTTTATCTTGATGATATTCTCATCTACTCGAAGAACGAAGGAGATCATGCCGAACACTTAAGGCTGGTATTGATGAAACTTAGAGAGCATCGCCTGTACGCTAAATTCTCCAAGTGTGAATTCTGGCTACCAGAAGTGACCTACTTAGGCCACGTGATTTCTGCAAAAGGCATTGCTGTGAATCCCGAGAGAGTTCAGGCCGTCCTTGACTGGACTCCACCTGAATCGGTTAAGCAAGTTAGAAGTTTTCTTGGCCTAGCCAGCTATTGTCGTCGCTTCGTCGAGAACTTTTCTAAAGTTGCAAAGCCTCTAACTGAACTCCTCAAGAAAGATAAGAAATTCCAATGGACTCCCAAGTGCGAGGAAAGCTTTCAAGAGCTAAAAAGAAGATTGACTTCCGCACCCGTACTTGCACCTCCAGACACAAAAATGGATTTCGAGATCTATTGTGATGCATCACGGCAAGGGTTAGGATGCATACTTCTGCAAGATCGACATGTGGTAGCTTATGCTTCACGCCAGTTGCGGCCACATGAAGAGAATTATCCTACCCATGACCTTGAACTCGCTGCCGTAGTTCATGCTCTAACAACTTGGCGACATTACCTCCTTGGTAATCGTTGTGAGATTTATTCCGACCACCAAAGCCTCAAATATATTTTCACCCAGCCAGATCTTAATCTCAGGCAAAGACGCTGGATTGAGTTGATAAAAGATTACGACGTAGCAATTTCTTACACCCCAGGCAAAGCCAATGTCATGGCTGATGCACTAAGTCGTAAGTCGTATTGTAACAACCTCATGTTACAGCAGTATCAACCACTTCTTCATGAGGACTTTCGCAAGCTCAACCTTGAAATTGTTCCTCATGGCTATCTTTCAACCTTGGTGGCGAAACCAACTCTTGAGGATCAAATCATAGTTTCCCAAAGGCGTGCACGAGGTGTTCGCCGGATCAAGGAGAACATTGCTGGCGGAGTTGCTAAATGTTTCTCCACAGACAGCAAAGGAATGGTATTCTTTGAAAATCGTTTGGTAGTACCTAAGAATAAGGAACTAAGGCAACTCATCCTCAAGGAAGCCCATGACACACCCCTCTCAATTCATCCCGGTAGCACGAAAATGTACCGAGATCTACGCCAGAGATTTTGGTGGACTAGGATGAAGAGAGACATTGCTCAATTTGTCGCCGAATGTGATGTTTGTCGTCGCATTAAGGCAGAACATCAAAGACCTGCTGGTACACTTCAACCTTTGTCCATTCCTGAGTGGAAATGGGACAAAGTCGGTATGGACTTCATCACCGGCTTTCCAAGAACCCAGAAAGGAAACAATGCCATCTTCGTTGTCATAGATAGGCTTTCCAAAGTTGCTCACTTCCTTCCGGTTCGCGAGTCTATAACTGCTAGTCAGTTAGCGGACTTGTACATCTCCAGAATTGTATCACTTCACGGTGTTCCTTTGGAAATCAATTCTGATCGCGGTAGCCTTTTCACCTCTAGATTTTGGGGAAGCTTCCAACGTGCTATGGGAACTCATCTCTCCTTTAGTACGGCTTTCCATCCTCAGTCTAGTGGTCAAGTCGAAAGGGTTAACCAAATTCTTGAAGACATGCTCAGAGCTTGTGTTATCTCATTCAGAAAGAATTGGGAGAATTCTCTTCCATATGCCGAATTTGCTTATAACAATAGTTTTCAATCTAGTCTGAACATGGCTCCTTTTGAACTCCTGTATGGCCGACGATGTCGAACACCACTAAACTGGTATGAAACCGGTGAAAGACAATTCTTTGGACCGGATATGATCAAGGAAGCAGAAGATCAAGTTCGCATTGTTCGTGATCAATTGAAAGCAGCCCAGTCTCGTCAGAAAAGCTACTATGATCGTCATCATAGGCAAGAAAGCTACAATCTGGATGAGAAGGCTTACCTCCGGGTTACTCCTCTGAAGGGAACCCAACGTTTCGGTATCAAAGGCAAGTTGGCCCCACGTTACATCGGACCTTTCCGCATTATTGCTAAACGTGGAGAAGTTGCCTACCAACTTGAACTACCTCCGCACCTCTCCCGAGTACATGATGTATTCCATGTGTCCCAACTCAGGCGTTGCTTCAAGGACCCCATCCGCGAAGTCGACCATGAAACGCTTGATCTCCAAGATGACCTTTCTTATCGAGAATACCCCATTCGTATTCTTGATTCCGCAGAGCGTGTCACTCGTCGTCAGAAGATTAGGTTTTTGAAAGTGCAATGGTCACACCACTCTGAAAGAGAAGCTACATGGGAAAGAGAAGACCGTCTCAGTACCGAGTACCCCTCCTTCCTCCCGCAGACTTCTGAATCTCGGGACGAGATTCTTTTGAGTAGGGGCGAGTTGTCAGAACCCTCTGTTAGGTATGTGCTAGGGTTAGCTAGTGCCTTTGCATCATGTCCAAATTTCAAAAAGAAATCTTGGAAATCAAATTCAAAATCCAAATGGGAGAAGGAACACCCCCCAGATGAATTAATTCAAAAGGCCAGATAAAAATATTTTCCAAAAATTCATGTTAGAGTTTTGAAAAGTCTTATAAATGAGTGTGATCAAATTTCAAGTGATGTGGGACCCATCCCATGCTCATAGATTTTTCAAATACTCAAACAGTACCTTGGAATTAAAGAAATACCCCTTTTTGATTTAAAATTCAAATCTTTTGAATTTTAAAAATGTTGAAAGCTTATGAGTGGCTTGTTTATATTATTATGAGGCCACATAAAAGTTTTCAGCATTTAAATAAAATGTTTAGCTATTTATTTTAGCTAAACAGAACAAATTACAGAAAAACAGAAAGGAAAGATTAAACAGAATAGGAAAAGACTTACCTGGCGCCTAGGCGAAGACGGCCCACCCAGCCCAGCCGGCCCACCAGGGGCAGGGGAGTCTTCTTCCCCCTCCCGCGCCTCCAAGCTGCTCGGTGGAATGCCACCGAGCTAGCTGGTGGCGACACGTCGTCGTCGACGAGCTTCCACCCCTCCCCGTGGCCCCTTCTCGCGCCTGGAGACGCCTCTCTCCCGTCCTGATCCATTCCTCCCCTCCAGCGCGACTCCTTCCTCCTCCTTCGCCGATTTCTTCCTCCACCCGAGAGCGCCGCCGCTCGCCGTCGCAAGAACTCGTGGCCATCGACGTCAAGGAGTCAAGCCAAGGTGTCCAATCGCTTCGCCGTCGTCGTCTTCATCGAACTGCAGAAGGAATCGGAGCCGGATGCCTCCCCAAGCTCGCTAGCTTCATCGTCTTCATCGCCGGCCGCCGTGGATCGATTTCGAATTCCGGCAACTCCAGTGCCTCCCCGAGCAAGCCACCACTCCAGACAGTTTCAGGGTGAGCTTGCGAACGAAAACCCTCACCTTTCCCCCTCCTTTACTCGCTCTAGCCGGATCCGCCATGGATGCCGAGGCACTTCGCCGCCATGGATGAGCTCGAGGTCGCCCCTGTGCCCCTTCGACTCAGCCAGCGCGTGCGTTTGGCTCCTGAGCATGATAGCTTTCGAACGCGAGTGATTTCAGCCCGATCCGTGCATGGTAGCGTCGTCTACGACTTCGCCGTGGTTCTGTTGCCGCCGAAGTCGTCGCCGTCGTCGATTCCGAGCACCCCGCGAACCCCTGTTGCCTCCAGAAGACGCGAACGACCTCCAGGAGCAAGATGGTGTCCTCCCCGTGGCTTCCCGTGGCCCCTAGCTCATTCCGGCGAGTCGCCGCCGTGGCTCCAGTCGCCGGCGTCAAGCCGCCGGTGGGTTAGCCACTAATCACCCAGTTAGTGACCCCCTGGGTCACTGACCAGTGGGCCCAGTGGCTTAATTAAGCCACTGGATTAATTTAACCCACGGGTTAAGTTAACCCAGCCACTGACAGGGTGGCCCCACATGTCAGCCCCCCCCTGACGCCAGCCTGACGTCAGCCTGACGCAGTAAATCATTTAATTGAATTTCCAGAAAAGCAAAATAGATTAATAAATCCAGAAATTCCAGAAAATACCCCAAACTTTGGAAATTCATAGAAATTTCATATTAACTCCAAATTGGACAAATAATATATGAAAAATGATCAGGAGAAAATTATCTTTCCAAATATGCAACTTTCAACTCTGTTTGAGTTGAATTTAAAATGTGATCAGTAGCATTTGTTATTTGATTTAAATGGAATTAAATCAAATTCAATTCAAATATTTTTGCAACTTGAACCATGGCAACATGCTACATTTCACTTACACCTCAGAGGCATATCATACACATTTGAAGATAATTCAAAATGATCAAACCATATCACATATTACTTGGATAATGTTGAATTCAAATGTGGAGTTTGAATTTGCATTTTAAATGCAATATATTCCACTTAAATGGAATTGCCTCACACATCAAAACTTGTACTTCAAGCTTTAACATTCAATCATGTGCTTGAGCATTGCATTCATATTGATTGCTACTTCGTGCTTTGTTTGCCGAGTAGAGGTGGAACCGGAGCAAGAGGTCACCCCCTTCGCTGAAGATCCAGAACCCGAACCTCGTCAGCAAGGCAAGCAAAACCCCATTGATCATGTCGATAAAATCCCACTTCCCTCTCATGTCTCGCTTATGCATTGTTTAGGATGATCACCATGCTTCGTTTCTACCGCATAGATGAACCCATTCCTTTGCATGACCTATCATTTTGTCACAGTAGTAAGCAAACCACAATCCTAGCAACTGTAGGAGTTGTTTGATATCATGTGGCCCCTGCAAATGTTATCGCTTATTGCATGCTTAGTATGATACCATGTTGTTACTGTGATGTGAGTCGGGATGGGAATGATCATGTTGTTGATGGTAGAAAAGTGTTGGTGAATCGACCCTAATACAAGGTGAACGATGAGAGGCTGTGTAGGAGTACACGGTGGGTTGTCTCGTTGAACACCACCCTAAGTCCGAGTTCTTGTGTGGTGATCCAAGATGAAGAGTACAACCACACATTGGGCTCACTGACCCCTCTCAACTTATTAACTCATGCCTTTCGATGTCCAGATGTCGCAGTAGTTCGGAGTTCTGGTAGGCTTGTGGCCTGGATGCTAAGTGAGAGAACGGCTCAACCGAGACCGGCTTATGCACCACGCACACATCGCTTGGGTCCACTTCGGTAAACCGGCCGGGTTCACGATTATGGTAGCCAACCCAAGTAGGCGGCTTTCTTGGACTAGATAGGCTATGAGGTAACAGTTGTGGTGAGCATCCTCGCTGGCACCCCTTGAATGGTGTCGAGATCAAAGGCGGTAAATGATGGTCATGTGTGTGTAGCGGTACACCCTTGCAAGGTTAACAAAACTGTTCGAATAGCCGCGTCTGCGGTCATGGACTACTTGGAAAGCTTAGCTTGATTATTAGATAACTTGAACCGGATACTTCTAAAACACACCAAGATAAGTGTGAGTGCTATGGCGTGCTTTCTCGTGGGGAAGTCGAGGAAGGCACCATAGTGGTGTAATTGGTTGGTGAAAGTAGAGGACTCGTGTACGCTTCTTACCTCAAGTCTGGTACTCGTAGTTCAGGATTAGCCAAGTCAAAGCTGGCATTTCTGCAAGTGAACCCCACCTCCTTTTACCTTGACACATGTGCATGAGTAGTATAGCTCCTATGTAAGTCTTGCTGAGTACGCCTTTGTACTCACGTTTTCTTAATCTATGTTTTAGATGACGCCACTGACCCCGAAGGTGGCTTCTTCATCGAGCTGGACGACTAAAGTTAAGCTAGTCTAGTCCCAGTCAGCAGATTGGTTCCCTCGTGGAGGGCTTTATGTTTGAATAAGGCTTCTTAAGCCAATTTGTTAAACTTGTCTGTAATCAGATATAATTTGCTTCCGCTTTATGTTGTAATGTTGGATCACATGTATGTGATCTCTGTGTGTACTCTATAAGAGTTATAAATAAAATGTACACTTTGTAGAGAATTGCAATGGTACCTACTGTTCATACAAGGCATGTGTGCTGCGTGTATGGTTATAACATGCATGTCTTTGTATGGGTTTTCGAGACCTTAGTTGTGTTCTGGCTGGCGGTCTTTCATACACCAAGTGGCCCTTAGATGTGCGCAGCTTGGGGCATCGCGATGCGATTGTCCGAGACTCCGTCTCGTGCACACTTTGTGGTATGATCGAGCCCGCCCTAGACCCCGACTAAGTGATCGGGCTGGAGTCAGTCTATGTAAGAGTTTTGAGATAGTCGATAGTATGGTTGAGGCGACTTGTCTTTGAATATGGGAGTTCACCACCCATATCATTAGACTTGTGTACGGACGATGAGGACCCATCACAGTTGATCATCCGGCCTGTATGGGATTCCCCTCACGTACGATGCTTTCCGAGAATGTTCAGTGCTTGGCCTTGTCTGCTTAGACAAGTGGGTGCGGTTCTCGGCTCTCCATATGACTATGTCTTAACTGTACTTGCATACGCTAACCCCGGGTCCCGACACTCACAGTCAAAGGAACGGTCTACCACGTTCTGTAATTACAACACTGAACCTTCACAAGATTTGATCATGCTGTAATGCTTACTTTGGGTAATGTTCATCACGTCACTTAACCAGTGAAGTGATCTCATAGTCAAGAGACTTAATTGTCCATGATCGCGAAACCACGACCATCATGTTGACCATGAACTAGTTATCGATGTAGAGGCTAACTAGGAACTCTGGGTGTTTCTATACCACACCTGCATCATTGTTTCACTGACACAGTTCTAGCACGGTATGAAACTGGTTATGAACTTGCTTAGATATATTGGAATAATCATATATTATTTTCCTCTAGAGCATATATCCAACAGTTATGATGAGAAGCATAAGCAAGAGCAATACGAATGGATTCAAGGCGAGCCACGGGGGCAAAATTTTCATCGTAGTCAATACCTTAGACTAGGGAAAAACCTTGTGCCACCAAATTGTTGCGCACAACAATACCATGTGCATCTTGCTTGTTCTTGAATATCCACTTGGTCCCAATGACATTATGATCACCTTTGGGTCTCTCCACTAATGACCACACCTTGTTGCGCTTGAAGTTATTGAGTTCATCATGCATGGCCTCAAGCCAATACGGGTCTTCAAGCACCTCAAATACCTTTTGGAGTTCCACATAGGAAACAAACGCATTATGGGCACAAAATATTATTAATTGACTACGAGTGGTTACCCCTTTTCTTAGGCTTCCAAGCACTTGATCCACCGAATGATCTTGATATGAAATCTTGGATGCAATCTTGGCTGCACGACGTGCTATAGTTTCATCAAGTGATTCTTGAGAATCCTTTGAGGGTTATCTTCGGAAGCTTGAGCACCATCAAGGACTTGCTCATCATCTTGAGATTGTCCTTGAACGAGAACTTGATCTTGGTCATCATTTGGTGCACCACCATCATCAATGATTAGATCTTGACCTTGATCTTGTTAGGTTGGGGGAGGACCTTCATTTTGTTCTTGGTTTGCTTGTTGGTCTTGTGAAGATGAAGGCTCCACATGAGTAGAGCATTGTCCTTATCCTTCCACCACAAGGGGTTCCTCAATGGGTAGGATATGACCCACACCCATTCTTCTTATGGCTTGAGGAGGAATTTCATCATCTATAACCAAAAGATCACTTTGCTCCACTTGGGAGCCATGTTGTTCATCAAAATCCACGTTACTAGATTCTTCAACAAGCCCGGAGGACTTGTTGTAGACTCTATACACGTGAGAGTTTGAAGCATAACCAACAAATATGCCCTCATGTGTTTTCGACTCAAATTTATAAAAATGAGCACCCTTTTTGAGAATGAAACACTTAGACCCGAACATCCGAAAATACTTGATGTTGGGCTACTTACCGGTGATAATTTCATAGGGAGTCTTGTTCAAGATCTTGCAGATCTAAATACGGTTTGTTGCATGGAAAGCGGTGTTGATGGCCTCCGCCCAAAAGTTGAATGGACTCTTGAACTCTGCCATCATGGTTCTTGCCGCATCAATGACAGTACGATTCTTCCTCTCCGGAAGACCATTTTGTTGAGGGGTATAAGCAGCGGAATATTGATGTTGGATCCCCTCATCACCAAGAAATTCATCCAACGTGTAATTCTTGAACTCGGTGTCCTTTTCACTTCTAATAGCCAATATCTTTGAGTTTTGTTGACGTTGGGCTTCATTGGCAAACTCGATGACGGTTTGTTGGGTCTCACTCTTCCTCTTGAATAAATAGACCCATGTATATCTTGAATAGTCATCCACAATCACAAAGCAATATTTCTTTCCGCCAAGACAATCATATGTGGGAGGCCCAAAGAGATCCATGTGAATGAGCTCCAAAGGCCTCTTGGTGGAAATGATATTCTTGACAGGATGTTTCTTCTCATGTAGCTTTCCTTCAATGCAAGCCCTACAAACACGATATTTGGCAAAACTAACATTTGTTAGTCCAATGCCATGCTCACCTTTAAGAAGTGTTTGCAAAGACCTCATATTGACGTGGGCTAGACGGCGATGCCAAAGCCAACCCATGTCAACTTTAGCCATTAGACATATGGCGGTTTTAGTGGGGACTCGTGAGAAATCCACCACATACATACCGTCCTCCACATGTCCAACAAAGGCTACTTTAAGAGTTTTGCTCCACATCACGGTGACCATGTACACATCAAAGAAAGTACAAAGGCCCATCTTGGAAAGTTGACGAACGGAAAGTAAATTGAAAGCACAAGTCTCGGCTAGTAAAACATTCCCGATAGTTGTATCCGTGAAATGATTACTTTTTCGTGACCCAATACCTTTGACGTTTTTGCATCACCAAATTGGACTAGGGTGTCACAATATGATTGAAAGTCAATGTCCACCAACAAGTCCTTGATTCCGGTCATATGACTTGTAGCCCCGCTATCAAGTATCCATGAATCTCCACCGGAAGCCGCCACCTACATGAGATCAATGCTTGGGTTTAGGGACCCATTCACGAATGGGTCCTCTTGCGTTAGTAACTAGAGTCTTAGGAACCCAAATAGACCATGCAATGTATTCATCACAAGAACCAACAAATTTTGCATAAACATGCCCATCATTAGTGCAACCAAGAATATAAGAAGGGTTAGTAGAACCGGCAAAGTCATTGGGGATGGCATTGCCCCTTTTGGCAACACCACCCTCAATAGCCTTTGCCACTTTCTCCTTTGGCTTATCCCCTTCCTTGAAAAAGGTAATCTCCTTGGAGGGAGAGGAGACCTTTCCCTTCTTCTTGTTGTTGTTCTTCTTGTTGTTGTTCTTCTTTGATGAACTAGCACCAAAACCAATGCCTTCCTTACCAATGACCTCCTTTTGAGAACTCAAGAGATCATTGAGAGACTTCTCTCCTTTAATGCAAGAGACAAGTCCCTTCTCGAGTTGTGCCTTCAATCTAGAGTTTTTCTCAAAAAGAGGAGCATGCTCAACAAGGGTTAGATGAACTTGGTGTCTCAAGCACAATGATAGGAGGGAAGGTAGTAATCTCTTTAGTTATTTGAATGTTTACTTCCTCATGTGCCTTCTTGAGGGTCATGAGTTCATGTTTTAAGGATTTGTGATCCTTTTTTACTTCCTCATGATCCGCAAGAAGTCTTTCATGAGCCTCAACTAGTTCTTAATTTTTAGTTTTGAGATCACAAGCAATAGCATTGTCATGTTTAAGGTCAAGTTTTAGCTTAGCAATATCAATAGCATATGTCTCCTCAAGAGACACCTTAAGCTCACGCTCTTCCTCCAGAGATTGAGATAGCTCTCTTATCTCATCCGCATAGTCACAACTATGCCCTTGCATTGGTTTCATCAAGTTGCTCAATATGAGCATGAGCTCCACCTAATTGTTCCAAGAGGGTCACAAAGTGCCTCCTGGTCTCACCTTTGGCTTTGACATGAAGATCTCAAACTCATTTTCATCATTTCCCTTGGTCTCCCCCTTTTCTTCCACACAGTCCAACAAAGATGGGTTAGTGGAAATAAACAGTTTAGAGGGAGGAGTTACCGAGGTAGTCTTGGACATAAGGCATTTGTGGATGATGCGAGGGTTCTCGTTGGGGGAGTTGAAGAGTGATGTATATGGAGGGGGGTTGGTGACGATAGCAACGTTGGTCGTTGCCACAGTTTCACCACCTTCATCATCATCATCATCAGAGAGATATTCTTCATGGGCCACAAAAGCATGTTGGGGCTTCTTCTTCACAAAGGTCTTGTTTGATGGTGACTTGGACTTGTCCTTCCGGATAAGCTTGCCACCATGGTCTTCTCTCTTCTCATACGGACAATCCGCAACGAAGTGTCTCACATTTCCACAATTGAAACATGTCCTTATCCTTTGCCCTTAGGCTTGAAGCTACTTGAGTTTTACTTGAAGTTCTTCTTGTTGCCCCCAAAATTGCCTTGATGCAAGAGCCATGTGCTCATTGAATGCATACTTGGTGTCTTCCAGGCCAACTTCTTCTTCATCCTCTTCAACACACACTTGAACCTCCTTGGCCTTCAAAGAAAGAGATGGAATTTTGTTGATACCTTGGCGGGCCAACTTTATGTCGACCGTGGAGTTCAAGATTTCCATGGAGACGAACACATCCAAGACTTGTTGAGCGGTCAAGGAATTGAAGTTTGGCCTTTGACGAATGACTTGAGTGATGGAGTGTCTAAAGGGGAGTATATCCATGATGAACTTCCTCTTGATCCAACCATCATCGATGTCCATGCTCCCATGATCCATCATAAGGTTGGCAAGAGCAACAAGTCTTTGGTAGAGATCTTTGGGAGACTCTCCTTCAATCATGACAAAGTGTTCGGCTTGATCTTGAAGTTTGTCAAACTTGGAGCTTTGAATGCTTGAGCTCCCCAACATTGTCCTCTCAAGAAAATCCCATGTCTCCTTGACCGTGGTGAGCTTCCGGCAAAGGTTCTCTTGCTCAAATTTTAACCCCTTCTGGATCATGAGCAAGGCATTATTGTTGAGAGTGTTGTTCCATCATTCTCGTGGAGTCATATTCTTGCGGTCATGGACATGAAATCCTTCTTCGGTGATAGTCCACAACTCTTCTGAAGAGCCTCTCATGTGATTCTTCATACGGAAAGCCCAAAGCAGATACTCATCTTTTTGAAGAATGGGTGGTGGACCTACATGCGCGAAATGAGGTTCGGGAAGGGGTAACTTCGAATAGTTCGGAGGGGGAACGATGGCGTGTATACCCGATCCATTCCCGGTGAGAGGAATGGGAGGCATAGCACTACTACCATCATCATGTGCTTGAGAGATGACATCTCTCTCTCCCAACTTTGGAATGTTTGCCATGATGTTGGTGGTGAACATTGGGGGCAAGCGGGACATAAGAACCCGAAGCATGTTCGACATATCACTCATGTGAGATTTCATGGAGGACATGCCTTCATTATATTCAACACGAGAAATAGACGTCGAGTCATCCTTCGCGAACGTGTTGGTAAAGCCCTCGGTGCCCCCCATGCGTTTCCACAACCGGAACATCCGTTCCCTCCCCTAAGTTGAGATATTCTAATTTATCCCCTTGCGACATTCTCTTAAGGCGGTAAAGCCCTTAATGAGAGACGAGGCTCTGATACCAATTTAATGGATCGTAATGTCGACTAGAGGGGGTGAATAGGCGACTAATAATTTTTAAGTTTTTCTTAATAAATTAAGGCTCAACAAGAAAGATAGGTTGTCTAGATGTGCAACTAAGTGAGCAACCTATATGCCAACTAATGCAACACTATATGAGCAAGCAAGATATAAGCAATGAAAATAACTTGCACAAAGTAAAGGTAAAGGGTAACACGGGAGACACGGATATGTTGCCGAAGTTCCTTCTCTTTTGAGAAGTACGTCTCCGTTTGGAGAGGGTGCGGAGCACAATGATCACACAAAGCCAACGAGCCCCCCCCCCCTATTTCTCCTCACGCTCTTACCAATGCAAGATGTCGTGATCCACTACACGGTAGCCTTGAAGGTGGCAACCAAACCTTTACATACAAGGTTGGGGCAATCTCCACAACTTAATTGGAGGCTCCCAACAAACCACGAAGCTTCACCACAATGGAATATGGCTTCGAGGTGACCTCTTCTGTCTAGGGCACCAACGCACCCAAGAGTAACAAGATCCACAAGGGATTAATGGGGGGAAATAAATATCCTTTGGTGGAAGTGTAGATCGGGTCCTCCTCTTCCAAACCCTAGAGAATCAACAAGTTTTGATGGCTAGGGAGGGAGATCGGGCAAGAATGGAGCTTGGGCGTCAATGGAGGAGAGAGCAATAAATGAGGTGGGTCTCTTTGGGAAGAAGACCCCATTTTATAGGAAGGCAAATAAACAGTCATTGGCAGCCCACCAACCACGGTACTACCGCTCTGAGAGCGGTATTATCGTGGCGCGGTACTACTGCACCGGGAGGGGTACTACCGCCCCACGGTACTACCGAGGCCTAGTGACGTGCCCCACTACCGTGAGTACAGCGGACTTACGGTAGTGAGTATGGTACTAGGCCACGGTACTACCGTACCGAGAGTCGTACTACCGCCCCACGGTACTACCGAGGCCTAGTGTCGTGCCCCACTACCGCAAGTCCAAAGGACCTACGATAGTGAGTACGGTACTAGACCGCGATACTACTATGGTGTGGTACTACTGCACTGGGAGCGGTACTACCGCGCCACGGTACTACCGAGGCTCGGTACCGTGCCCCACTACCGCGAGTCGAGAGGACTTATGGTAGTGAGTATGGTACTAGGACACGATACTACCGTGGCACGGTACTACTGCTCCTAGAGCGGTATTACCGCCCTGGCAGAACCAGGGAGCCTATGCCACCAAGTCAAAATCCTCCAAGACGCAGAGGAAAATATGTGGGTGCAGAGAGTGTGTATGTGTGATGATTCCTCCCACCATTCCACAGCGAATCCGCTCTTAATAGTACAGTTTTCCTACGACTCAATTCACCAAAAAGAAATCGAAAGGAAAACTCTGTCTTCACCCTCCATCGACTGAGGGGAAGATAATTGTCTTGTGTCATGAATATAATTATATAAAATGATCATCGCACCGGTTAATCCACAAATGTATTGTCATCAATCACTAATACCAACCAAGGGGAAATATACCCTATCACCCTTCTCCATGGGTGCCACCACCTCCTTATCCTTGTCGATCTACATGAAGAACATGAATGTCAAAGGTAGATCGGCAATAATCCCACACCACTTATAAATAACCACCCTCGATGCTCACTACTCACAACCCCTAGAAATAACCACTCTGATGCTCACTACCCACCACCGGACTCACTTATCCCTCTTCCACCTCTCCCTCTCCCTCCCCTCCTAAATCTACCCACACCACCCACCACTGCCATGACCTACACCCCCTTTTCGTGGGGCATTGGATGGAGGTCTTTCCTCCTTGGGGCCTTAGAAGGTGACTTCACTTGGTGTCGGGGGAATGATACCCGGGTAGGGTCACCCAGACGAAAGCAATCTTTCAAGACAAGGATGAGGCCAATTGGGCAACTGCTGGGCCGAGCTAGGCAGCCGCATGGCCGATTGCCCTCAAGCAATCGACCATGCCGAATGCGAGCAGTCGGCCCAGGCGCAATCGGCCCACCCTTCAATCGGCTCAAGAGTTGACCTTGTCCAGATCGGATGCCTCTGGTACAAGGTCATAAATGCATGATCCCGAGAGATCCGGGTGGCAGTAAGCTAAGTCACTTCGTCGATCTGTCAGAGGAGTGTTGTCACCCTTTTCCTCTGAATCCGGAGACAGGACGACAAGACCAGAGATCATAGCTCCATTGTTCATTCATCATTACCTAGAAGCTACATCATGGGCAGCCGCTTGACAAGTCCGGATCAACCGGAGATTTGCAGTCGGTGGACCCCAGCCGACGAGAGGATGACAGCTGGGGCCAACACCCGACTGAAATGACCGTAGTACCTTGAGCTCACACTATAAGAGTCCGGGGTACCCCTCCTGTGAGAGGGACGCCCCATTCGCATTTACTTCCCACAGTAGTTCCCACAGAGAAGCAGAGGAGAGCCATGCCCACGGCAGGTCTCTTCTTCCTCTGAGCAGCTCCATGAGCATTGATTGTAGTTCGTGAGATCATTTATAGCAAGCAGACAAGCAGGAGTAGGGGTGTTATCTCTCCGGAGAGCCCCGAACCTGGGTACATCGTGGTGTCCTTCACCGTGCTTGTGCCCAACCCGTTTCCGGCACCATCGACATAGTTCTCCCTCGAGTCTTCCCCTCTCTTTAGCCATCCCTATGGCATCTGTTGCTACTAAACGACGACAATTGGCGCCCACCGTGGGGCAGACCGAGGCGTCGACTGGAGTTCTAATTCGGACGGGATATTCCTCGTCGTCGGGCGTGAGCCACGCCTCCGGCCTGATCTTTAGGCGTGGGGCAGTGGACTTTGTGGTGGATTACGTTGCGCGGTTTGGGGTCGGTGTCGTGGATATAAATCTGACAATAGATGTAGGGGTATGAAAGAAGCTAAATGAATATGTACGCCGAGAGGGTTGACTCAAAGGGGTTATACAGGTTAGGCCTCTCCGTAGATATAAAAACCTTAATCCTGTCCCAGGCTGACTGGGGTGTTCTTTCTTCAGAAGTACTGAGAGTATAATGTGTTGCGCGTGCCCCTGGCGAAGGGGAGGGGGTGGCTTATATAGAGTGCACCCCTGCCTCCTTAATGCGTTGGCTTAAATTGGTCTTAATTACAAGATTAAATACATACTTAAATACAAAATGGTCTGCCCATTACTACTAATAAAGGAGGAGAAACGCCTGCAGCATTAAATGCCTCCTGTCCGTTGCGTTTCCCATCTTCCTAGTAGGGGGGCCTCGCCGATTGCTTCCGAGTATCAGTTTACTCGGATCTTGATGGGATTCCGAGTGGTTGCGTACTCGGAAGCGACTCCTGGTCTCCGAGTAACATGTTACTCGGAGGCTGCCAATGCTTCGCGTTTTTTTTCGGTCTTATTTTGCTTGATTTGTTTTGGGGAAACCCAGGGCTTAAGGGTACCCCTGGGTTTCCCTCTCCTAGGGGTATGCCTTTAGTATTACCACGACAGTAGCCCCCAAGCGCTTTCGGGTGCTCGTAAGTGAGGTGACTGACGTTTGTTAGTATTTCTGAGGTATGCGAAGATTGAACTCAGTAAGAGGCCCGGAAGGGCTTTATTGATGTTCGAACTTTTCCCTCGAGCGTAAGTTGGGAAGGTTAGCGGAAAAATTTGGCGACACTCAAACGTCTCTCAGAAGAGGTGGACTGAGGCCTCGGAAGGCGTGTCTCGGAGTAAAAGGCCTTAAACTCCATATGAACCAAATTTGTAAAGTTCAATGCCCTAGGACATCGTGTCGAGTCCTAGGCCATGCCACGTGGGACATTGATTCTTTACCCCCTGCGCCGGGTCTTACTGGTGGCCTGGCATTCTACGTCAGAGACGGGCCACCAGCGAGCTAGTTACTTGGATTTCTACCCGAGTAACCGAGTGCGAGATTCTTCATTTCGCGGGGAACCTTCGAGTGGTTCTCTTCGTGGTGCCTCCGAGTGGCAACTTACTCGGACGCTGCGGGAGCTTTGAAATTTCTTCCGAGTGATGGCGTACTCAGAGAGTTTGATCGATGTGCGTTGTACTTTGCATCTTCCGAGTAGTTGGGGTGGTTCCGAGCTTCGGGTCGAAGCCAGATTTGGTCTTTAACCAAGGATTTTTCCTTGTCAGAGAATATTCTTGCCCAGATGAGTGGGCGCACTGTTTGGGCATGTCTCCTCGATTCCCGTGGCGGTTTTATAGGGTAATAATTAACTTCCTGCGGGGAAGTGGGAGGGATTATGGGGAAGTGAAGCGGTTTTATGGGGAGAGGAACCGGCAAGCCCATTAGTGGGGTGCGAATCTGACGCGTGGCAGGCGCCACTTGAGCTATAAAAGCACCCCTACCTTTCGGCTTGGGCAGATCCGCTCATCTCCCCTCTGCGCAGCCGTTCCCTCTTCTCTCTCTCGCTTCGCCTCCTCCTTTCCCGCTCAATTTCGCCGCCAAGACATCTCCGTCGGCTGCTCGAGTTCCGCCCTGGGAGGCCGCCACTCGGGCTGCCCTTCCGCCGCCGCCGCGACGATGTCTGCAAGGGAGTGGCTTCCGTCGATCGTGACGGAGGACATGCTGCTGGGGTACCAGGACGCCGGTCTGGTTCCCCGCGAGGTTTGCCGTCTTCCCGTGGCTGGGGAAGACGAGCCTGCTCCACGGGACGGTGAGAGAGTTCTCTTACTTTCGCATGTGGACCGCGGCTTTTCTCTTCCCCCACATCCCTTCTTGTCGGACTTTTTGGCTTTCACGGGTGCTCAACTTCACCACCTTGTCCCCAATGTTGTTGCCATCCTCTCTAGTTTTTTCACTCTTTGTGAGGGGTTCTTAGGCATAGAGCCCCACTAGCATCTTTTCCGTAGTATATACGCCATCAAGCCTCAGAAGGCGAAGAAATCTGGGGAGGGTGGCGGTGTTGAGTTCAATAATCTCTGCGTCGGCCTGTTCTTGGCTAAGAAGTAGGGGGTGCAGTATTTTGCCTCTTGCGTGCCTGATTCTGTTAAGAACTGGCAAAATAGTTGGTTCTACTGCAAGGTGGCCGAGGGGCCGGGGGTGCGGACCTTGCCTCCTTACTCGGACGTTAGGCTGACTTCTTCTCAGGGCTGGAACCCCCGACTCACCAATGCCGATAAGGAGCAGGTGCTCCCATTTATGCCTGAGGTCATCCGACTGAAGAAGAATGGTCTAGACGCCATAGATCTGATAGCCGCCTTTGTGGTTCGGAGGATTCAGCCACTCTAGGCCAGGACTCGGGGGATGTGGACATATTCCGGGTTGCAGGATGACACCCGCTATAGCAACACTGAGATTCCCTTGGACGAGTTTGAAATTCAAATGAAGATAATAACGAGCGTGACTCAGGGTCTCCGGACGACTGGCCGAGTGAGACCCCTCAGCATCGAAAATCCTCCCTCCTTGGTATGATGATTCGTGCCATATGTGTCTTGAATGTGCTTCATTTGTTGTCTCTAACTCGGACCTCTTTATTCATTGCTAGGATTTTACCCAATTCCGTTGCCCTATTCCTTTGGCTCCGCAGCATCCTGCCGAGGAGGATGAAGATAGTACTGCTGGTGCGGGGGTCGGAGTTGAGGCGGGGGAGGAGCTGGAGTCCGAGGTGGCTCGGGCTCAGGAAGCGTCCGAGCAACGCTCGAAGACCAACCAGGACCGCGAGTCGGCGCGGGAGGGGCTTACTCGGACCCGAAAAAGGGCTCATACTCCGAGTGGCGAAGAGGACAGCGGGAAGCTTCCTCCCTTGGGCCTCAGCTCTGGGAAGGTTGCGCCCATGAAGAAGAAGAAACTTGTCACTCTTGGGGGCCGAGAGGCTAATCCCTCAGGGGGTGCTGCTGTTGAGAAGGCCAAGGGGGCTGGGTCTGGTTCGGCCAGGGTTGCTCCCCCGAGGCGTAGTTTGAAGACCGCTCACAAGTAATGTTGTTGGTTTTCATATGCTTTAAGGCTCTGTTGGTTTCTCAGGATCATCCTTAGCTGTTTCATTTTGCAGTATTTGTCTGAGTGATTCTGAGACGTTGCCTGGGATCGAGGATCCCGAGGTCGAAACTATGGAGGATGTTACTACTTGCGAAGTGACTGACTTTCCTGGAATGGACACTATTCCAGAAGATATTGCGGTTGTTGGTGGGAATTCTTTGTTGTTTTTGTTGAGACGTTTACCACCGTCATCTTCTCTCTTTTAATTGTTTGTTGTTTTTGTTGCAGACATGGATGTTGACCCTACTGCTAATCCAGCTCGGATTGCTGCCGAGTCCGCCGCTGCTGGGGTCACTCCTCCTGAGGTGATTGTTCCTGAGGGGACGGTATCCTCTGGGTCTGGTTCCCGAGCTGCTGCACCTGATGCTCCAGCTAGGGAGGCTGTTAAGGAGACCCCTGTCGCTTCGGCAGCTGCTCGAGGGGGTGAGCCTGCTAGCTCGGGGGCCATTCCAGTCGGAGCCCCAGTGGAGAGTGCTATTATTGGTGGGTTGAAGGAGTCCTTGGTGAAGGCGACTCAGTTTGAGCTGTGGCTGCGGGAGCTAGCATCTGAAGCTGAGTTGGTGAAGTCCAACATGCACGTAAGTACTTACGTAAGTTTTCTTACCCACTGGGTGTAGCCCCCAAGGCTCCGAGTAACTTTGTGAAGTTATTCGGAGTCTTTTTATAGGAGGTTTTTATTTTAGTTTACTTCCAGTGGGAGCACTTCTTAGTGCACCCACTGGGTGTAGCCCCCAAGGCTCCGAGTAACTTTGCGAAGTTATTCGGAGTCTTTTGATAGTAGGTTTTTATTTTAGTTTACTTCCAGTGGGAGCACTTCTTAGTGCACCCACTGGGTGTAGCCCCCAAGGCTCCGAGTAACTTTGCGAAGTTATTCGGAGTCTTTTGATAGGAGGTTTTATGTCAGTTAACTTCCAGTGGGAGCACTTCTTAGTGCACCCAATGGGTGTAGCCCCCAAGGCTCCGAGTAACTTTGCGAAGTTATTCGGAGTCTTTTGATAGGAGGTTTTATTTGAATATGGCATTCCGCTTGTCTTCATAGGAGGCATGCAAGCTTGGGTCGGCCTTCGTGAAGTTGCAGGAGGAGAAAACTGCTGCTCAGAGTGCGTATGAAGTGCTGCTTGAGGAGCACAACAAACTAAAGAAACAGCATGCTGAGGACAATGGTAAAAGCTCTTGGGTTTCGAAGCTGCCATTGTTCATCTTATTATTTTTCAGTTTGACGTTGTGCTTGCAGAGGCGGCGAAGAAAGCCTTTGATGCGAAAGTCAAGGAGAATGATTATTTTGTTGCTAAGATGAAGAAACAAATAGATCAGATTGAGAAACGAGCCAAGGCTCACAAAGCTTTGGAGACCAGTCTTCATTATTACAAACAGGCAGTGAAGGAGAATGAGGCTTGCATCTCCAAGCTGGAGTCTGACTTGGAAAAACTATCCGAGATGCGCGCCGGAGATGCGAAGAAACATCAAGCCGAGTTGGAAACCACTCGGAAGGCGGTGAAGGCAGCTGAAGAGTATTGCGCTGGGCGGTTCGCCGTTTTCAGTGAGACCTTGTCTGGTGAGTTTTTTGCTGTCCGAGTTGTGGTAGGGACCTGTTTCCCAATCTTAGATTGTGTACTGATCTTCTCCCTTGGTGCAGCATATGGGACAGATCCAGATGCCGAGCAAGCGCGCATGGCCGGCTTTGCGGAAATCATGAAGAGAGACAACTATACGCCAGTGACCACAGAATTTGCTCTGGCTCGGGGATTGCTGATCATGAGGTGCGCTAAAGCAAAGAAATTTGCTGAAGAAGTTATGGGTGCCACCCTGGCCTTGAAGAGCAAGCTATCACCTGATGAGGCAAGCCGAGTGAAATTGGACACTGTTTTACCCGTCCTCCAGGAGGCTCCCAATCAGCTGGCCCGCTGGAAACGCTTAGCGGCACGGAGCGGTGCGAATTACGCACTGGCATTGACCAAGGCGCATTTTCTGGAGCGGGTCCATAATCTTGAGCGGGTTGGTGGTGGAGATCCGAAAGAAGGTCAGAGCTGCACCTCCTTCCTGCCGCGCTATGCTAAAACTGCTAGCCGAATTGCCCTGATGCCCGATTTGGACTTCTTTGTTGAGTCGACTGGCGTGACCAGTGAGTCGGACGAGGTGGGCGAGGAATGAGTGAAGCGCAGCAAAAGACACTGGTTTGATATTTTCCTCGGGATGCCGAGTGGATCTGTAATAAGTTGCACTGTGTGGTTGTGTCATGACACTCCTTCGTTTGGTTGATGAACTCGTATTCTGTTTCTTAGTGGGAAACGAATATTTCTTCCGATGCTTGCTTTTCTTTTTGTATGAATTTTCTAAGTTTTCACTCGAGCTGCGCATAGTTCGGAAGAGAACCTTTTTTATCGCTTTAAGCAGCCCCCAAGTCTACTTAGACTTGAAGTTACTTAGAAAAAATTTCTATTGATGATCTTGTGGACAAGATCATCAATGCAGATGATGTTGTGCTTCCCCAAGACTTTGGGGCATTGGTGAGCACTTAACATAAGTTTTCTTAAGTTCTCGTCCGAGCGGATCGCAGCTCGGATGGAAAACCTGATTGACAGTTTTCGTCCGAGCTGCGCACAGCTCGGAAAGAAACATGTTTTTACGACTTTAAGCAACCCCAAGTCTCCTGAGACTTGAAAGTACTTAGAAAAATTTCTATTGAAGATCTTGTATACAAGGTCCTCAATGCAGATGATGTTGTGCTTCCCCAAGCCTTTGGGGCATTGGTGAGCACTTAACATAAGTTTTCTAAGTTCTCGTCTGAGCTGCTCGCAGCTCGGATGAAAAACCTGATTGACAGTTTTCGTCCGAGCTGCGCACAGCCCGGAAAAAAAACCTGTTTTTACAACTTTAAGCAGCCCCCAAGTCTCCTGAGACTTGAAAGTACTTAGAAAGATTTCTATTGAATATCTTGTATACAAGGTCCTCAATGCAGATGATGTTGTGCTTCCCCAAGCCTTTGGGGCATTGGTGAGCACTTAACATAAGTTTTCTAAGTTCTCGTCCGAGCTGCTCGCAGCTCGGATGGAAAACATGATTGACAGTTTTCGTCCGAGCTGCGCACAGCTCGGAAAAAAACCTGTTTTTACAACTTTAAGCAGCCCCCAGGTCTCCTGAGACTTGAAAGTACTTAGAAAAATTTCTATTGAAGATCTTGTATACAAGGTCCTCAATGCAGATGATGTTGTGCTTCCCCAAGCCTTTGGGGCATTGGTGAGCACTTAACATAAGTTTTCTAAGTTCTCGTCCGAGCTGCTCGCAGCTCGGATGGAAAACTTGATTGACAGTTTTCGTCCGAGTTGCGCACAGCTCGGAAAAAAACATGTTTTTACAACTTTAAGCAGCCCCCAGGTCTCCTAAGACTTGAAAGTACTTAGAAAAATTTCTATTGAAGATCTTGTATACAAGGTCCTCAATGCAGATGATGTTGTGCTTCCCCAAGCCTTTGGGGCATTGGTGAGAACTTAACATAAGTTTTCTAAGTTCTCGTCCGAGCTGCTCGCAGCTCGGATGGAAAACTTGATTGACAGTTTTCGTCCGAGCTGCGCACAGCTCGGAAAAAAAACCTGTTTTTACAAATTTAAGCAGTCCCCAGGTCTCCTGAGACTTGGAAGTACTTAGAAAAATTTCTATTGAAGATCTTGTATACAAGGTCCTCAATGCAGATGATGTTGTGCTTCCCCAAGCCTTTGGGGCATTGGTGAGCACTTAACATAAGTTTTCTAAGTTCTCGTCCGAGCTGCTCGCAGCTCGGACGGAAAACCTGATAGGGAGTTATGAAAAAAAATTGAACACGACGCACTATGCGTATGAAGTAACATTTATTCATATCTTACAAGCGTGCCTCTGATATAGAAGCGGCGTAGTAACTGGGCGTTCCATGCATGAGGCTCTTCTATCTTATTAGTTACATCGTACAGGTGATAGGCCCCATTGTGCAGTCTCTGGAGATGATAAATGGGCCTTCCCATGGGGGAGCTAGTTTGTGGTCCGAAGTTTTCTTGATGAGAAGTACCATGTCACCCTCTTGGAAGGAGCGAGCTCGGACATGCCGGCCGTGGTATCGGCAAAGGTCTTGCTGATAAAACGTCGAGCGGGTGAGAGCTAAATTTCGTTCCTCTTACAAGAGATCAACGTCGTCTTGTCGTGCTTCTTCAGCTTCGGCTTTTGTGTACTGGCTTATACGGGGGTCATTGCTCTTGAGGTCACTCGGAAGGACTGCTTCTGAACCATACACGAGGAAGAAGGGGGTTGACCGAGTTGAGCGATTGGGAGTTGTACGCAAACCCCACAAGACTGAAGGGAGTTCATCAACCCAAGCGTCCGCTGCTTCCTTTAGTTCCCGAAGTAGCCGAGGCTTGATTCCTTTGAGTATTAGTCCGTTGGCTCGTTCGACTTGGCCGTTGGACTGTGGGTGTGCGACTGAGGCGAAGTTGACCTGGATGCCATTGGACCAACAGAATTTCTTGAATTCAGCCGAGTTGAAGTTCGATCCATTATCAGTAATGATGTCATGCGGGACACCGAACCGATGTATGATGCCTTGCATGAAGCTGACTGTTGTGGCGGAGTCTTGGGTCTTGATAGGTTTTGCTTCTATCCATTTTGTAAACTTGTCTACGGCGACCAAAATATGGGTGAAACCATGCTTGCCCGTTCGGAGTGGTCCGGTCATATCCATTCCCCATACTGCAAATGGCCAGGCTAGGGAGATTGTCTTCAGCTCGGAAGCTGGTTTGCGGGGCTGGTTGGCATAAAACTGGTAGCCTTCGCAATAGTCCACGATGTACCGAGCATCGCTGAGGGCGTCGGGCCAGAAGAAACCAGCTCGGAAAGCTTTTGCCACCAACGTCCGACTTGAGGCATGATGGCCACAATCTCCCGAGTGGATGTCTTGTAGGATGCAGCGGCCTTCTTCCTCGGAGATGCATCGCTGGGGGACATGAGTGATGCTGTTCCTGTACAGCTCCCCATTGATCACCGAGTAGGACTTGGATTTGCGGACGATCTGCTTGGCTTCTATCTCGTCGTCGGGCAACTCCTGTTTTTGCAGATAGGCAAGGATTGGACGTGTCCACTCGGGGGGAATGACCTCCACATCAAACACCATGCCAACTACTGCGGGTATATCTTCTTTGTTGGGGATGTTCTTGTCAGGCAGCATGTCTGGATCGGCTTCTAGGAAAGGGTCCTCCTTGACTATTGGGGAATGCAGATGCTCCAAATAAATCCCTGGCGGGATCTGACCCCGAGTGGAACCCAATTTGGCTAGGTCATCTGCTGCCTGATTCTTAGCTCTTGGAATGTGATGGAGCTCAAGCCCATCAAATTTTTTCTCCAATTTTCTCACTGCTACACAGTAGGTTGTCATTTTTGGGCTTCGGATGTCCCACTCTTTCATTACTTGGTTGATTACCAAGTCTGAATCTCCGAATACCATGAGTCTCCTGATTTCGAGTGAGATGGCCATTCGCATACCGTACAGGAGAGCTTCATACTCGGCTTCGTTGTTTGTTGCTGGGAAATGGATCTGGAGGACGTATCGCATTTCATCCTTTCTTGGTGAGACTAGTACCACCCCTCCCCCTGCGCCCTGTAACATCTTGGATCCATCAAAAAAATCGTCCAATGCTCTGGCGTTGGCTGTGGGGGATGTTGGACCTCAATCCACTCGGCCAGGAAATCCACCAGTGCTTGTGAATTGATTGCTTTTTTGGCTTGGTAACTGAGGTCAAAGGGAAGTAGATCCAGACTCCATTTTGCTATTCTGCCTGTTGAGTATCTGTTATTCATAATTTCTGCCAGGGGAGCTTCAGAAACTACTATGATGGAATGATCCTGGAAGTAATGTGCGAGCTTCTGAGATGCCAAATAAATTCCCATTGCTAGCTTCTGGTAGTGGGGGTATCTTTGCTTCGATGGGGTGAGGACTTCGGAGATGTAGTACACCGGTCTTTGTACCTTTTATGACTTTCCTTCTTCTTCCCTTTCTACCACTATGGCTACGCTGACAACTCGGCTCGTGGCTGCAATGTATAATAACAGTGGCTCTTTTTCTTGGGGTGCTGCCAGGACTCGCCGAGTTGACAGCTGCTTTTTGAGTTCTTCAAACGCCATTTGAGCTTCCTCCGTCTAGACGAAATTCGGCGATTTTTTTATCAGTTGGTAGAGAGGTAAGGCTTTCTCTCCCAATCTGGAGATGAACCGACTGAGTGCCGCAAGGCAACCTGTCGACTTTTGGACGTCTCGGAGCTGCTTGGGAGGCTTCATGTTCTGAATTGCTGCGATTTTTTCCGGGTTGGCTTCTATCCCTCGCTCGGAGACCATGAATCCGAGTAGCTTCCCTGCTGGCACGCCGAAAACGCATTTTTCAGGATTGAGCCTGATGTTGTAGGCTCGGAGGCTCTGAAAAGTTTCATCTAGGTCGGCTAGTAGGCTACTTCCTTCAGCCGACTTGATCACAATGTCATCCACATAAACCTCCACGTTTCTGCCGATCTGCCAGACCAGACAATTCTGCATCATGCGTTGGTACGTAGCGCCTGCGTTTCTCAGCCCGAATGGCGTCACGTAACTGAAACATCCGAATGGGGTTATGAATGCTGTTTTGAGCTCGTCTCGTTCGAGTAGACGGATTTGATGGTAACCCGAGTATGCGTCGAGGAAACATAATCTCTCGCAACCTGACGTGGAATCCACAATCTGGTCAATGCGAGGAAGAGGGAAATGGTCTTTTGGACAAACTTTATTGATATGACGAAAATCAACACAAGTTCTCCAAGATTTATCTTTCTTCGGAACCATTACAGGATTTACTAACCACTCGGAGTAGAAGATCTCCCTAATGAATCCGGCTGCTAATAATCTAGCTATCTCTTGTCCGTTGGCCTTCCTCTTTTCAGAGGAGAATCGTCGGAGGGACTCTTTCACCGGTCTTGCTTTTGGATCCACGTGTAACTTATGCTCGGCCAACTCGCTTGGGACTCCAGGCATATCGGCAGGTTTCCATGCGAAGATGTCCCAATTCTCACGGAGGAAGTTGACGAGCTCGAGTTCCTATTGGGGGTCCAGATCGGCGGCGATGTTGGTGTATTTCTCCTTTTCTGTGGGATGTATCTGCACCCTCTTGGTCTCTCCGGCTGACTCGAATGAGGATGTCTTCTTTGGCTGCAGTAACTCGGACGGGTCGGCAGTTTTCTTGTACTCGGCCAGCTCGACCTCAGCCATTTGCTGGTCAGCTATCAGGGACCCCTTTTGCAGCACCTCTTCGGCCTACTTGTAGTCTCCTGAGACAGTGATCACGCCGTGCGGGCCAGGCATCTTTAATTTCAGGTAGACATAACAGGGGATAGCCATGAATTTCGCATAGGCCGGCCTTCCGAGTAAGGCATGGTATGCACTCGGGAAGTCCACTACTTCAAAGTTGATCTTCTCTTTCCGGAAGTTACTCGGAGTACCGAAGACCACATTGAGGGAGATCATTCCGAGTGAGTACGCCTTTTTCCCCGGGATTATCCCATGAAATTCCAGATATCTCTTGCGGAGCTTGGACATTGGAATGTTCATGCTCTTCAGGGTGCTTGCATATAGGATGTTAATTCCATTGCCGCCATCCATCAAGACATTTCTAATCCTGAAGTTTCCATTCCTTGTTTCTACCAAAGGATCAACGATCAGGGCGTGCCTTCCCGGGTGAGGAATGTGAGGAGGGTGATCCGACTGATCAAAAGTGATTGGGACGTCGGCCCACTTCATTTAACTCGGAACTGCCGGGGCTGCCGAGTTGACTTCTCTGAACCTTATCTTTTCTACTCTCTTCGACTCCCGTCCTGCGAAGATGACCAGCACTCCGTCTTCTCTTGGGAAACCTTCGCTGTCCATTTCTGGGCTAGGCGCCTTCTTTTTCCCAGTGTCCTTATCTTGCTGAGGGCCTGTTCTTGCGTTCTGGGCTGCTCTCTTGATCAGGCGGCACTGCCGAGCTGTATGCTTTGGAATAACCAACTTTCCTTCGGCCTCACGGGTGGTGTGGAGAAGGCAAGGCTGATCCAGAACTTCATCGTCATTGGACGGCTTTTTCTGCCACGGTTGCCACTCCTTCCGTGCCTGACCTTTGCCATGAAGGCCCGAAGCGTTTGCTGCAGCCACCAGCTCTGCGTCCGTTGGGGCGTCTTCTGCCTTTCTCTTGTTGTTGTTTGCGGTCTTCTGCTTCGGTTTCCGCGCCGAGTTGCCACCTCCTCTATGCTTCTGGTTTTTCTGCCGAATCTCCTCTTCACCATTGGCATACTTGTTCGCTATATCCATCAGCTTCCCGAGCGAGGTGATGTGCGGCGATCTGGCCAGCTTGAGACTTAACTCCCTGTACTTGACCCCTTGTTTGAAAGCGTGAATGGCTTGGAACTTGGAGACGCCTTCCACCGAGTTGTGGAGTGTGATCCACCTCTAGATGTAGTCCTGAATAGTCTCGGTGTTGCCTTGGACGCATAATTGTAGCTCGGTCAAGCCTCCAGGCCTCTTGTAGGTCCCCTCAAAATTCTTGATGAACACTCTCTCGAGGTCTTCCCAAACCCAGATGCTACTCGGGGGGAGCTGATTCAGCCACGCCCGAGCTGAGACCTCTAACATCAATGGCAGGTGCATCATGGCTATCTCGTCACCACCCCCTCCGATTTGCACGGCTATTCTGTAATCATCCAGCCATGTCTGGGGTTTAGCATCACCTCGGTATTTATCCACCCCTTGAGCTATCCTCAAGTGAGGCGTAATAGGGGTAGATCGAATCCTTTCACTGAAACAAACCGACCCTGTGGCCATTGAGGGCCGAGCCTGATCCTGACGATGAGTTCTAGCACGGTCGACTCGGCTCTGTACAAGATGACTGCGGGCGTCTTCTTCAACATCAAGATAACGGTCGTCCCGGTGCCGGGGGAACTCCTCTCTCCGTGGTGCGGGCCGACCCGTCCCACAGGCCTCTGTCCTCCTGAGATCTTCATGCCGATACTGCTCTTGGCGATGATCTCCTCGCGGTTCATCTCTGCGCCGAGGCGAATTGTTCATGTTCCTCTGCGCTTCCCCATAGGGCGTGTGTACTGACAGTGAAGTCCTTTCAGGGGGAACTTGGGAATGGATCCGCTGCAGTGATTGACTTACAGCAGCGTTTTGATCGACTGCGGTTTGTAACAAAAACGCCAGGTGCTGAATTTCTTCTGTCGCCGATCCACTGGGCTGCAGAGAATTTGCAATCCAAGTTGCCTCTATGAGATTTTCTACTGGGGTACCCATAGCTCGGAAAGGTTCTCAACCTGGGCCCCGCAGTTGACGACTCGTTCTTATTTGTCTGAGCCGAGCTACCTCCCGAGCTTGACGCTCGAGAGTATTTTCTATCTCGTCCAGGCGTTCTCGCTCAGCCAAATTAGTTAATCTGGCTGCCTCCAGGCCTCGCCCTTCTGGAGTGCTTGTGTCGATGGGGGTGTTTAGCAGTCGCTCGGCCGCTTCTGCTTCTTCCCTCTCTTCCCGAGTAAGGGGGCGGGGTTGCCTACTTGACTCTCTGAGCTCCAACCTTCGGAAAGCGGAAACACGTCGGGTTGGCTCCCGAGTGCCAGCCCTGGATGGGCTGTTTGCTTCATCTCGAGCGCGAGTGTCCCGAGCTGGCGATGGCTGAGAGGGCGGAATCTCAGCCATGCACACTTCTGCAACCGCGACTGGGACGTCACTGCTGCCTTCTTGCTCGGCACCTGACTCAGGGTCAGATGCTGCCATGCCTTCTTCTTCAACCAAATCGAACAGAGGCAAGAGAGACGTTGTGGAGCCTTCTCTCGCGATCAGTTCGTCCAGGGCCTTGCGGGCTGACTCCACCGAGTCGATGACTGCCACCTGCTGGACCTTGACCGATTTTCCGTGATGGTGAGTGCGCGAGCGTCCCGAACGCTTCTTCTTGTGGCGGACAGATAACGGCGCGGGCGCTTGGCGATGGGCCGACAGCTGGAGGCGCAGGGCCCCCGACTCGTCAGCTCGGAAGTGGACGCTGCCTCTTGAGGGCAGCAATTGCGCCTGGAGCGAAGAATCCGCCAACCAGGCCGAATCATCAGCTATGAAAGCTAACGATCCGAAACGGAAAACCTCTCCGACGATGAGCTCGGAGCCGCGAATCGACGAAGAGGATGAGAAAAACGCCATCTCTACGATTGCTGATCAACTCAGCCCCACGGTGGGCGCCAACTGTCGTGGATATAAATCTTACAATAGATGTAGGGGTATGAAAGGAGCTAAATGAATCTGTACACAGAGAGCGTTGACACAAAGGGGTTATACAGGTTAGGCCTCTCCGTAGAGATAAAAACCTTAATCCTGTCGCAGGCTGACAGGGGTGTTCTTTCTTCAGAAGTACTGAGAGTATAATGTGTTGCACGTGCCCCTCCCGAAGGGGAGGGGGTGGCTTATATAGAGTGTGCCCCTGCCTCCTTAATGCCTTGGCTTAAATGGGTCTTAATTATAGGATTAAATACATACTTAAATACAAAACGGTCTGCCCATTACTACTAATAAAGGAGGAGAAACGCCTGCAGCATTAAATGCCTCCCGTCCGTTGTGTTTCCCATCTTCCGAGTAGGGGGGGCCTCGCCGGTTGCTTCCGAGTATCAGTTTACTCGGATCTTGCTGGGCTTCCGAGTGGTTGCATACTCGGAAGCGACTCCTGGTCTCCGAGTAACATGTTACTCGGAGGCTGCCAATGCTTCGCGTTTTTTGTCGGTCTTATTTTGCTTGATGTGTTTTGGGGAAACCCAGGGCTTAAGGGTACCCCTGGGTTTCCCTCGCCTAGGGGTATGCCTTTAGTATTACCACGACAGTCGGCGCACCCCTGCCGCCCGGTGTATCACTGCAGATCGGCAGCCATCGCCTCTTCATCAGTTGTTTCCCCGAGGCATATCCCAGGGAGGTGTGTGTCTTCTCCAGCGCCACGGATCCGCTCCCGACCAGGGGCTGCACGGCAGCTCCCGGCGGAGGGGAGTCGCGTGTGCACGCAGCCGTCATGATGGCGGGAACGACTGCGTCAAGCAATCAAAGCGCAACGAGTGTGGCTAGGAAAGCCAAGGAGGCGGCAGACGCCACGGAAAGAGTCGGCACCAGTGCGTTGCGGGATGTGTTGTACACACCCGTGAACAGGAATGGTGATCCCGATCAAGTTCACACTGATCTGTAGACAGCACGTCTTGCTCTTGCTCGCAGGGCCGAGCCCGTGCTAGGAGAAGAGCGCAGGCTGGGAGCCATCACCAGAGAGTACAATGCAGCGCACGCTAGCCAGCGGCGGTCGATTGCACCTGCAGTCCTAGAAGATTTCAGGAGTAGAGGCCGTGTTGTCGGCAAAGAGCTGTCAGGGGCCGAGCAGCCGGCAGCATCGGCATTCGTCCAGCGGCCAACATACAACACGCCCGACAAGAACTTGCGAGCTGCCGAGCAGATTGCGAACGAACTGGAGGATCTAGAAGGCGAAGAGCGACGTCAGCAAACTCGCGGAATGCGCGATCTCCTGGCGTCGGCAAAGCAGCAGCAGCAGCAAGCGGCATTGGATAATCCGGGTGCAGGCCTAGAAGCGTCAAGAAGAACTGCGAGGCCGGCTCCAGAGGTCAGTCAGCGGCCGAATGCGTCACGGCAGAACAGGAAGCAAGGCCAGTCCCGACGTGAGAGCAGGGTCAGAAGCAACAGGGGTCCCCCAGTCATGAACCAAAGAGCAGAAGAGCCATCTGTGAGCAGCAAGCGCAATGATCCACCTCGTCAGCCGTAAGCAAGGCCAGCAATTCGCAATCGGCTCGGTGCTCGTCAGATCGGTGAGAACGATGCCAGGCATCGCATTGAGCTATTAGAAAGAGATGCACATCAAGAGGAGGAGGGAGCAGCTGGCCCAGCGTGTTTCGGGCACCGCATTCGGGTTGAGCAGTTCCCCAAAGGATTCACCTTGCCCAGAGACACCCCCAAGTACAACGGTTCCGTTAAGCCAGAGGACTGGCTGACAGATTACATGACTGCAGTCGTCATCGCCAGCGGCAGTCGGCGTGTAGCTGTACGCTACGCTTCTCTGATGCTACAGGGGTCATCTCAGACATGGCTGGACAATTTGCCTGGCAACAACATCAACTGCTGGGAAGATTTTTCGGAAGCTTTCATTCGCAATTTCACCGGCACGTATGATCGGCCGCATCTTCCTCGGCAGCTTGCCCTTTGCGTGCAACGCAAGGATGAGCCACTCCGAGAGTACCTAGCTCGGTGGATCAAGCTGAAGAATTCATGTGAAGGAGTCCATGAGATACAAGCCATCCAGTATTTCACTGATGGGTGTCTGGCGGGATCCATGCTGAAGCACAAGCTGCTCCGCAAAGATTTTTCGTCACTGGCCGAGCTCATGAAGGTTGCCAATGCGTTCGCCATCTCCGACTCCGCGATGCACGAGCCCATTCATCTCGGCGTCGGCGGCGTGGTCCAAACACAAGGGGTTGCGCAAGCAGCGGAGGCAGGGAACCAGGGGCTCAGTCGAAGAGAGCGCAGAGAGAACAATCGGAACAACAACAACCAGCAGAACAGCGGAAAGAGGAAAGATGAGCAGCCAGACGCTCAATATGGCAGTCGGCAGGTGGCCGCTGTCCAAGATCAAGAGGAACAAGGGGCTGCAGGAGGCAGTCGGAAGATGAAGCCGAATGCGAAGCCGCAGTGGCCAATGAAGCCCAAGTACACATTCGAGGATATGCTGGATCAGCCATGCAAAATGCACAGCAGTCCAGGCAAGCCAGCGGCGCATACCACTCGGCAGTGTGATTTTGTCAAGCGCATAGCAAAGGGAGAAGCATTACCACCTCCACCCCCACCACCACCTCATAACATAGCACCACCTCAGGCGCAGAACCAATTTCCGCGGCAAGATGTCGCATATATGATCTTCACCAGTGAGTCAAGTGACAAGGGCAGTCGGAGAGCCCGGGCTCAGGAAGTCAATGCAACTATGCCCCCGATTCCCCAGTACATGCATTGGTCTGATTGCAAGAATACTTGGGGTAGGGAGGATCACCCAAGCATCATGCCGAATCCAGGCACCTATCCGCTTGTGGTGGATGCCCTATTTGCGGCACCAAAGTTTTCATGTCTGTTCTCCCGAGTGCTCATTGATCCAGGGAGCACAATCAACATTCTGTACAGGGATACGATGATCAAGTTGGGACTCACGGAGAGGGACCTGGAGCGCAGTCGGACGACGTTCCATGGGATTGTCCCTGGCTTGTCATGCACTCACATGGGTCGCATTCGGCTGGATGTGATCTTTGGGACAGAGGAGAACTTCAGGAGAGAACCGATCTGGTTTGAGGTCGCCGACCTCAGCAGTCCATACCATGCCCTCTTGGGATTGCCTGCAATCGCCAAGTTCATGCTTAATTCATATGATCCCTACATGAAGATGAAGCTGCCAGGTCCAAACGGCATCATCACTGTCGCCGGGTGACGAGGGGGTGACCCCACGACTCCTACGGATGAGCCTACCTGGTTTCCATGAAGGCAGAAGTCCCATGAAGATACGGCCTTGTCCCGCTAGTTGGCACCCACGTAGGAGTTCTCGACTCACAAGGAAGGTGTGAAGATCTGCCGTACGGAGAAAGCTAGGGTTAGGAAATTTTACCTGTACACGTAGATGAACTCCCCGAGACCTAGCCCGGTATATAAGGGCTAGGAGGGGCGACGCAAAAGACATCCAATCTCACATGTAACCCTAGCCTTGAGCGCTCCAGCCTTGGCCTCCATTGTAATCACATCTCCCCAGTCAATAATATCGAGCAGGAGCGAGCCTTCCTGTTTTCCGACGAGCTATCGTCCAACCTGTGCCTCTCATGACTAACCCAGGGTCCCTGACCATGGGATTTTCCGGGGTTGATCCCCGTCAATTGGCGCCGTCTGTGGGAACCGCGTAGGTTGGGGACGCGATCTCGGCGGCCTCATCATCACCAGCACTCATCGACTCGGCAGCTCCGGCAAGATCCAACCTGTTCGAGTCCCTCGGATTCACGGCCCACCTCCCGGCCCTCAAACCAGTCTTCACCGACCTACACTCTGGCGTCAATCTGATCTTCGGAGCGTATCAGATCTACATCAACCACTGGGTACCCTTCGCCTCATCGACGGCACCCGTGCGCCCACGGCAACACCTGCAGCAACGACCATAGCAGACGCCACCCGCACGGACAACCTATCTGGCGGTTGTAGTTATGCACCCAACCCACGGCTCCACGCTACTGGCGACCGCTCGAGTGAAGCCCCAGCACGGAGAATCACGATCACATGCATCAGCAAGGAAACGGCGAGGACCATCACAGGTGTTCATGGCAGAAGTTGGCGCATCAACGTCAGGAAACAACGGACGAGCCGACGACCCGGGCACTCGACAAGACACCCCAACCACCAACAGGATGGCTGGCCCTGGCAACACCAGTCAGATGGTCGTATAGCTAGGAGAACCAGGGACCGTACCAAAGAAAGTCCCGGTGGAGCAAGGACCAAGCAATCAAAAAAGTAGTCAGCCGCTAGGCAACAAACAGCAAGCACCCGGCCAAGGCAGCCAGCCATCACGCAGCAGGCAGCAAACCCCGGTTGCAGCGGCGGGCGAGCCAACCAAAGAAAAATATACTTGTCCAAGGAATCGATGGCAATGGTAAAGGAAGCAGTCGCCCGCGGCGGGTTACTACCATCAGATGCCTCAAGAGACGAGCTAAGGGCATACAACAAGCTAGCGGGGAAGCTAACCAAGTAGACGAGACAGTGGCGCCTAGCCATGGAGAAGCAAGCGAAAGAGGAACTCGAAAGGAAAAGCAGTCGCAGACAATCTCCCAGAGGTGACTCGCCAGGCCACGACTCCCCCATCTGCAACAGATCGAAACTCAACAACCTGCGGAAGGCAGAAAGGGCGAGAGTAGTGCGGAAACTGGAAGACGACTTCAGGTTAGAAGAGGACGACGACAAAGAGGAGCCTCTCACTCCGGCAGAAGCACTCATAAGCGCTCAAGACTACCTGTCCCGTGCCCAGAAAAGCAGAAAGGGCAAAACGGATCGCTACACTTCCATAGCTCTGCAGATAATGAAGGACGCTATCGACGCCTCGGTACCTAAGAAACCCAGCGCAAAGCGGCAGACTCACGAGCAGACATCGGCCAGGGACCCCAGTTCACCAGACGACAACGACGACAGCAACGACGGCAGACGCAGGCGCTCCGACAAGCACAAGAAATGCGACAGCGACGACAATGACAGGCGCCGCAACACTCGGCGAGACGCACGAGACGACATCACGCAGAACAGAGTCAACCGCAGCAGGCGAAGACACGCAGCACGCGAGGAGCACTCGGAGGAAGAGGCTTCCGACGAGGAAATCGAGCCATGTGGAGCACTCTGCTTCACACGTGCCATACGTGAGACGCGTATGCCCAACGGTTTCAAACTGAACTCCACGACACTAAAATACAAAGGACTCGAGGATCCGAAGGCATGGCTCGACAACTACTTAACAGCAGTCAAGTTTCAAAGAGGAACCAATATCACGGCAATGCAGTACGTACAACTCATGCTCGAAAGATCCGCTCGACATTGGCTGAAAAATCTTTGGCGCGGATCCATCAGCTCCTGGAGCCAGTTCCGAGGAGCCTTCATAGAAAAATTCAAATCAACATACAAGCGACCAGCCTCGCTCGAGGAGCTGCGGGCATGCAAACAAGGAACGAGGGAGGCCCTGCGAGCATACATCCAGCGATGGACGATGCTCAAGAATTCAGCGGAAGACATCTCGGACGAAAGTGCGATCGACGCATTCAGACGAGGTCTTCAGCGCGTTGAATTCAAGGAGCAGCTCGGACAGATGAAAGTCCGAACACTCGCACGGCTGCTAGAACTAGCCAACAGCTGGGCGGACGGAGAATACTCCGTTCGTAACGAAACAGAAACCCACACTGCACGATCAGAGTACGACTACGACTACAACGGAGATAGAGGAGAAGACAGAAGAAGGAAGCGACCCAGAAGGAACTTCTACAACGACAGAGGACCCGACATGGTCGCCGCCGGTTTCTCAGACGACCGGAACGGCAGGCACCGTGATGATAACAGACCACAGCGTCGAGACAACCCAGAAGACGAGCCCTAGGCTCAGAGGCGAGAATGGAGGACGAGGCAGCCACGCGACGGCACTCGTGCATTCCGCTCTGCCAAAGAACAACTCGACAGACCGTGCTCTCTACACGGATTCAAAAACGAGCGAGGAGAGCTCTAATCATCCCACACCCTCAGGAATTGTCGAAGCTTCAACGAGTTGGCCGAGGAGAAAAACTGCTCCGCGGTCGCAGCAGCACGACCACTCGCAAGCATAGCAGTTGGGCCAGTCGCCCACGGTGCGCCACCAGCCCCCCTCTACCAACAAGACAGGTGGCCGCCATCCAGGAACGGCAAAGGACGCCGGAAGAACAAAACCAATACCCAGAAGCCCACGGGAGGATCTACATGATACAAGAAGGCAGACCTTCCAACAGGAAGCAGAAACAAGTCACCAGACAAGTCTTCCTGGCAACCTCCACACACCAGGCCGTCCCAGAGTACCTGCGCGGGTCGGAGACAGAAATCTCCTTCTCCCGGGACGACCACCCGCCAGTCGTCCCCCAACCAGGGCACGCCGCGCTAGTGCTCGAGGCCAGAATCGGAAATTATGACATGTCGAGAGTGTTCATCGATGGCGGCAGCGGAATCAACATCATCTTCACCCGAACACTCGACGACATGCTCATCCAAAACAACGCACTCAAGTCCTCAGGCACAACTTTCCACGGAATCGTACCAGGAAAAGCAGTCTACCCCCTCGGAAGGATAAGCTTGGAGGTAGTCTTCGTGTACGCGGCGAACTTCCGCAAGGAAACACTTGACTTTGAAGTGGTTGATTGGAAGTCGCAATACCACGCAATTCTCGGGCGGCCAGCTTTCGCTCGCTTCATGGCTGTACCCCACTACGCCTACCTCAAGCTGAAGATGCCAGGCCCAAACGGGGTCATCACAATCAGCGGCAGTTTCGTCAGATCCGACCGCTGCGACAAAGAATTCCACAAGATAGCAGAAGCATTCGTAGCCCACCAAGCCAGCAGGACCACGGGACTCACAGAAGAAGCGCTCCCGTAGAAGAAAAGAAACATCGCCCGAAGAAATCCAGCACTGGGAGACAAAGCTGCCAGGACCTTAAAGCCACTACATCATCGCTCTAAAAGGAACCCACCCTCAACAGAGCCCGCCTACTCTTTGTAAGAAACAGCAGGAAAGATATTACATAAAATATTTTTCCACAAAATTACTCGGCACTCGGGGGCTCGCCGAAGCAGCCACCCCCCGACGCGCCCTCCGCAAATCGCGGCAAATTAACTCGGCACTCGGGGGCTCGCCGAAGCAGCCACCCCCCGACGCATCCTCCGCAATCGCGGCAAATTAACTCGGCACTCGGGGACTCGCCGAAGCAGCCACCCCCGACGCGTCCTCCGCAATCGCGGCAAATTAACTCGGCACTCGGGGGCTCGCCGAAGCAGCCACCCCCCGACGCTTCCTCCGAAATCGCGGCAAAACTAAACTCGGCACTTGGGGGCTCGCCGAAGCAGCCACCCCCCGACGCGCCCTCCGCAATCGCGGCAAAATTAACTCGGCACTCGGGGGCTCGCCGAAGCAGCCACCCCCCGACGCGTCCTCCGCAATCTCGGCAAAGTAACTCGACACTCGGGGGCTCGCCGAAGCAGCCACCCCCCGACGCGTCCTCCGCAATCGCGCCAAAATAAACTCGACACTCGGGGGCTCGCCGAAGCAGCCACCCCCCGAGGCGTCCTCCGCAATCGCGGCAAATTAAACTTAGCCCTCGGGGGCTCGCCGAAGCAGCCACCCCCCGAGGCGCCCCACGCAACTAAAAATGCAGACGATATATACAACCAAGAAGAAGCATATACAACGAAGGGAAAAAACTAATCTTTAGGCTCCAACTTTGCCTTAATAAGTGCACCCAGATGGCGATCGTTCTCTTCGCAAACTCGCCTCACAACTTGGTGCACGTGCCTATCTACAGCCACGTAGTGCTCATTCATCGGATGATTCCTACCACCCGGAGGACCCGAAACCACCTGAGCAAAGTCCACCCCTGGCCAATGACTATGGACCAAGCCCAAAGCAGCTCGGGCTCCAGCACGAATCTGGTGATCCTTCACTCGACGCAACTCGGCAGGCTGAGAAAATACGCGACAAAGCCTCTCAAGGGACGAAGGAACCACCTCCAACGGATAGAACTCAGCATGGATACCACCCAACAACCGCCGGAAGTAGCCGAGAGCTTTCGGTACCCGTTCAACTCGGCGACGAAGCAACGCAAACGCTCGAGCACGAGCCCCATCTGCCCAAAAGGGATTGCTCGCCTGCACACTAGGATCATCAAGCCACGACATCTCCGACTCAACGGCCCTCTCTTCATCCCGAGTTCTCCCTGCCAGCACTTCGAAAGTCAAGAACTACGATCAAGACAGAGATGGCGAAAATCCACCAAACGGAATTAAGCAACCAAGCAGAGGCAAGACTCACCCCGCAGGAGGTCAGACAACTTCACCACCCACGAAGCAAGGCCCTCAACCACGGACTCGGCACGCTCACGCCGAGTACGCTGAACGGCCACGGACCCCTTCAGTCGGACAATATCCCGCTCAGCGTCCTTCAGCCGCAAGCAAACGGACTCATACGCACCCTCGCGAGCGCCATCCTTCAGCGAACTCCACGGACGAAGGAAGCCAGGAGCGGCCTACCGCAGGATGAACAAAACAAATCAAAAACAGCAAGAGGAACAGCCAAGCAGACATTCAGATAGAAGTTGCAAAAGGTCAACCGTCACAACAGAGTCAGGAATTACAAACAAAGTTTCCAAACGGCGAAAACACTACTGTGCCTCCCCCTCACCTACGGCAGGGGGACCCTGAGCATCTACAACTTGTTGCAAGCGACGACCCAGCCTATCGGCTCGGTCGTCCTGCTCACCAGAATAACACGGGATGGTCTCAACCAAGGAATCGTCAAAGGAAACCCCATGTCCTTTAAGGACGACCAGGGCCATGGAAGAACCACTCACCACGCTCTCCGCCACCAGCTCCACCATATCTTTTCCATCAGGGCCGAACGCAGCGACCCGAGCACCCAGGCCATCAGGCACCTTCGTACCTTCCGGCATAAGGTGCTCGTGCGCAAGACCCACAACATTGGAAGCCTGGGTGCAGACGTCCTCGACCACTGCAACAGCACCCGCAACAGCATCAACAACACCTTGGAGAACTCCAGACCCCGACGCAGCAGCCTCCATCGGCTTCGCACCCACAGCAGCTGCACCAAACAAAGAAACGTCAACAAGGGAAAACAGCGGAAACAGCAATAGTCAAACACCAAACTTACACACGAGAGAGCCCGCCAAGGCGCGAAGACGTTTGCTCTCGACTGCCTCCACCTGCGCATGCGCATCCTCAGCCTGGCGAAGGCGAACCAGCTCCTCATGCTGACCATGCAACTCTGCCTCCTTGGAAGCCAAGGCATCCTCGAGAACGGAAACAGTCATTTCCGCCTTTTCGGCTTGTTTCTCGGCAGCCTGGCGACGACCTGCGAGGCAAAGACAGTACTCAGAACAAAAGGCGAAGTACCCAAAAGCTCAGCAGAAAAAGAATAAAGCTCACCATCCATAACAGATAAGGAATCTTGGGCAGACTCATGGGCCCGTTGCCAACGCTCAGCATCAAGAACCAAACGCTCACAGTGCTGGAAAATAGGCTGCAAGAACCAGGCAATCAGGTGTTAATTAAAAACAAGACTACAAGCAACTGCAAACAGTTACTTCTAGCCTCGGGGGCTACTCCCATCGGGAGCACTGCCGTGCCCCCGATGATGAAGCAACACAGACACGAATCATCTTACCAGCTTGAAGACATGATCGAAAGCACGGGCCTTGTCTTCAATCGCCAGACCAACACGGCCAAAGTACGGAGGACAAAGCCCAGTCGACCTGGGCTCAGGAACAGAAGCACCAGGCATCCCAGAAGGAGGCACGCCGGTAACGACACCCGCAGTCGAAACAGCAGGAGTCGCCGTCGGCCCAGATTGACCAGCGGCAGTCGAGTGGTCCTCAGGACGCTTGGCTGCCGCCCCAGAGCTCGTCGATTTCAGATCAGTAGCAGCTGCGCTGGTGCATGAAGCATCCGGAGCAGGCGCAGCACTACAAAATAAAACATTATCAGTCGCCAGAACAATGAAAAAGAAACGGGCACTAATTCAGCAGAATCTTACCCGACACGCGCGCCACGAGGACGCCCCAACCTCCCAAGCCTGGCCCTCTTGGGAGGAAGGGTCGGAGCAACAGCCGAAGGGGAAGGCCCAGCAAAAGGAGCAGCAAAAGGGACAACATCACCTAATGCGGCATGATCTTCAGCATCCAAGGGGCGCGACCGCTTCACACAGAAGGGACTCGAGTCCTCATTATCTCCGGTCTCCACTAGCACAATCTCAGCATTAACAACCGGCACAGCGTCACCAACTGCGGAAGCATCAGGCTCTTCACGAATATTGGTGTCTTCTGGCTGCGGAGGATTACACGGCACTGGAGCATGGCCCTGCAAATCAAGCAATGTCAACAACAAAACAAAACGAAAGTACTCGCCCAAACAAATAAAGGAACATGGGCACCAACCGGTGGCGAAGGATGATCAGAAGCATATGGAAGGACAAGGCGCATCTCGGAAATACTAGAGCACTTGGTCACATGCTGGATACGAGCCAGCAAAGCATCAGGTTCTAGCTCTTCAGGCGAGCATCTCGTCGAGTCATCGAGCCCCTCGTACTGCCACATAGGGCGATCCCGATGCTGCAACGGTTGAACTCGCCTCCCCACAAACACAGAGATAAGCTGACCACCAGTCAAGTTATCCTTCAACACAGAAATCCTCTCCAGAAATGGAGTCAGTACGGACGACTCCACCTCGGTCAGAGAATGAGACCACGAATGTTGTCTGACCGCTCGTGCGCCTGGATTGAAAGAAGCAAGACCAAATCGCTGACCAACAATACAACGATCCTTCAGATAAAACCAGCCTTTCCGCCAGCCACTAACGGAATCGATCTTCTCCAAGTCAAAGTATGAATGTTTATCCCCAATGGAGATACCCACTCGACCCATGGCGTATTTACAGTTCGTCCTTTTTACATTAAAAAGGCGTCTCCAAAGTCCCCAATGGGGATAAATCCCCAGGAAGGCCTCACAAAGGGTGATAAAACACGCAATGTGCAAAATCCCATTGGGAGTAAGGTCATGCAATTGGAGCCGATAGGAATACAGCAAGCCCCGAACGAAAGGATGCAGTGGAAGAGCAAACCCACGGTGGAAGAAAGCCTGGAAGCATACCCGCTCATCCGCCGCCGGCGCTGGAGTCGACTCATCGCCAGGAACACGAGCATCGCCCGCCACCACCACACCATCAACAACCAGTGCATCCAGATCTTCAGCCCCGAACATGGACCGCTCCCACTTGCCAGACATCTTGGCCGACTCAATGGAAGCACGGGAGCGCTTGGACATAGATCTCACAGCAGCACGTAGAGAAGAAAAGATGAAGGCTCAGGAACACGAAGGAAAACAAATGGCAGAAGACCACGCCAACGTCATATCAAAGCAAGGCGTACACAGTACGCCATCAAGGCCAACAGATTCCACCTTTCAGATCTTTTTCCCCAAGGAAGAAAAACATCTTACTCCCATCGGGAGCGTACATCATAAGAGTCCCGGGTGCTCCCTCACCTAAAGGTTAGCCACGTGCTTGAGTGAACACTCGCACTTATGAGAGTCTCGGTGCTCCCTCAACCCGATGTAAGACAAACAAACATTCGCTCAAGACCATACGGCGCTAAGAGTCTCGGGTGCTCCCTCACCCGAAAAGCCGAAAAAGGCATTCGAGTGGTTACTCGCGAAAAAACCTCCCGACTGAGCACTCGAAAACAAAGCTCCTCGGGTGAATAAGTGAACAGCTCTCTTGATGTTTTGTTCCAAGCGGGTGCAATGCTACAAGGCTCCGCGCCTCAAAAACACACGTTCCTGGAACACGATACACTATGCCCAGATGTCACGCAAGATTAGCGTGTAGGTAAGACCCCGCTGCGAAGTACGGCCGGGCTGGGACTTGCCGAAGAGCGATTTCACTCCCAACCTTTCCCATGCGCAGAGCATGATAGAAAAGCCGGGCGGACGCGCCTTAGGCTACACACATTACTGGCGGCAAATGAACACCGTAAGACCTGAAGCGGCCGGACTTTTGCTCGACACCAGTGTTCCAAGCTCACGTCGAGGGACGTGGGTTTGATTGGGCTACTGTGGTATTTGCCCTAGTGCAATTCACCAAGGCTCGATCCTTCGACTCCTTGGGCCCTTTCAGCTTAGAATCCCTTGAAACAGGTTTTGTCATGGCCACCAGACTGCCAGCGACCCACGGATGAACCGTGCATATCAATGAACGACATACGAATGTACTCGAGTCCCTGCGCGACTCTTCGAGTCCCCCAGGCACTCGGGGGCTACTAACGAGGGGGTGACCCCACGAGTCCTACAGATGAGCCTACCTGGTGTCCATGAAGGCAGAAGGCCCATGAAGATACGGCCTCGGCCCGCTAGTTGGCACCGACGTAGGAGTCCTCGACTCACAAGGAAGGTGTGAAGATCTGCCGTACGGAGCAAGCTAGGGTTAGGAAAGTTTACCTGTACAGGTAGATGAACTCCCCGAGACCTAGCCCGGTATATAAGGGCTAGGAGGGGCGACGCAAAAGACATCCAATCTCACCTGTAACCCTAGCCTTGAGCGCTCCAGCCTTGGCCTCCATTGTAATCACATCTCCCCAATCAATAATATCGAGCAGGAGCGAGCCTTCCTGTTTGCCGACGAGCTATCGTCCAACCTGTGCCTCTCATGACTAACCCAGGGTCCCTGACCATGGGATTTGCCGGGGTTGATCCCCGTCACCGGGGACTTCAGAAAGTCTCTCGAGTGCTCATCTGCCGGTGCAAATCTGGCCGATTCCTTGGTGGTGGTCGAAGAGAAGCGTTAGCTCGACAAGGTGGTGGCAATGGCCCAGGCTCAAAGCAAGGTTCCCCTTCCAGTCGGCCCAGCCAAGCGAGCAGATGAGGAGACCACTTTCCAGGCGTCCAAGGACAGCAAGAAGGTTGCTCTAGATCCCTCCGACCCAGCCAAGTTTGTTGTGGTCGGAGCAGGACTTAGCAACAAATAGGAAGGCGAGCTTGTCGAGTTCCTTCGTGAGAACCGGGACATCTTTTCATGGTCTCCACAAGACATGCCGGGAGTGCCAAGGGAACTCGCCGAGCACAAGCTCCACATTCGACCAGGTTCTAAACCGGTTGACGAGGGGGTGACCCCACGACTCCTACGGATAAGCCTACCCGGTGTCCATGAAGACAAAAGGCCCATGAAGATACACCTCGGCCCACTAATTGACACTGACGTAGGAGTCTACGACTCACAAGGAAGGTGCGAAGACCTGCTGTACGGAGAAAGCTAGGGTTAGGAAAGCTTACCTGTAAACGTAGAGGAACTCCCCGAGACCTAGCCCAGTATATAAGGGCTAGGAGAGGCAACACCAAGGACAAGGAATATCATCTGTAACCCTAGCCTTGAGCGCTCCAGCTTTGGCATCCCCTGTAATCGCATCTCCCCCATTAATAATATCGAGCAGGAGAGTGCATCCCTGTTTGCCGACGAGCTTTCGTCCAACCTGTGCCTCTCATGACTAACCCAGGGTCCCTGACCATGGGAATTGCCGGGGTTGATCCCCGTCAATTGGCGCTGTCTGTGGGAACTACACAGGTTGGGATCACGATCTTGGCAGTCCCGTCTTCAGAAAGCTACAACTCAAGGGCAAAAACCAGATCTAGCCCACTCGAAGGATTCAAGATCACGGCGAACATCTCTGCCACCTCATCAAGACCGCTCGAGCTACAGTTGTGCCAGGACCGATACTACGGTAACGGCCAAGTGCAGCGTCAGCGCCGAAGGAATCGACGACTCAGAAGAACGGCGAGGGGCCTCTACGAAGGAATCCCCCTCGACGAACCACGACACGCAGCGGAGGACTCACAAGTCTTTCGACAACCGACCACGCCCGGGCACCCGCCGCACATCAAGACGATGACTACGAGATCGAAACCAGCGATCAGCAGAACCATCGCCAAGGAAGAAGGAATCGACGACCCAAAAGGCGCGCATGGGAGATCTACGGCGAGGCTCCAATAAGCGAGCCATGACACGCAGCCGCGCAACCGACGACCGCCCGACGACACGCCGTCACACGAGCACCTGTCGTCAGTCAGGACAGCGACTCGGAGACACGGGTGGGCGAGTACTATGACCCAAATCGAAGGCCGGATGAATTCGCCAACCTCATCAAGAACCAAGACATGAGTCGAGGAATCGACAACGACCACCGCTTCCACGAAAACCCGAAGGATCACGAGCAAATCTTCAGAATCTCAAGAAAGAAGAGGCACGCCGGATCTCGCAAACTTACGACTAGAGAACAGCTGGCAGGACCCTGCACGATCCACAGCTTCGAGGATGACTGGGGACGCGTCAGGTCAGGTCACACTTTGAGAGACTGCCGCATGTTCAACGAGCTAGCCGACGACCTCAAGAAGGAGAAGCAGAAAGAAGACAGGCGCAACCAACGACCCGAACAATCGACGCCCTCAAGCCCGGAAGGACGTCACAGCCCGCTGCAAGAACAGGTGCTCATGATCCAAGAAGAAAGGGTACTGCAAGCACGAAGCGATGCTTACACCCTGCAAGCTAGATCAGCCGAGAGCATAAACAGAGTCGAAGTCTACCAACTACATGATACGGAGACCAGCATCACATTCTCACAGGACGACCATCCACCCGCAGTCCCAAGACCAGGTCACGCGCCCCTGGTGCTCGATGCACAAATCGGAGGATACGACATGGATAGGGTCTTCATGGACGGAGGCAGCAGCATGAACATCATCTTTGCCAGCACCCTGCAAAAGATGTTGATCCTATGATCAGTATGGAGAAAATCGAGCACCGAGTTACACGGGGTAGTCCCAGGAGAAGCAGCCACATCCCTCGGAGTCATCGAACTCGAAGTTGTCTTCGGCAACCAACACAACTTCGCAAAGCACGTCCTCGAGTTCGAGGTACTAGAATGGCAATCGCAATACCACGCCATATTGGGACGGCCAGCATTCGCGCAGTTCATGGCGGTCCCACACTACGCCCACCTCAAGCTCAAGATGCCAGGATCAGAAGGAGTCCTCACGATCAACGGAAGCTTCATCAAATCAGATCAGTGTGATCGTGACTTCCACAGAATCTCCGACACATTCGGAGCCGAACAAGAACTCAGAGAAATAGCCATGGTGACGGACAAGAGTACCTTCCCATTGGTAAACCAAAGCGAATCCAAGGAGTACGGACGCGACTTCAGCATCGACAGCGACACAGTCACTCACCAAGTGCACCCGACGGACCCGGACAAAACAGTCCGCGTGTACGCCCACCTACCAGAGGAGAAAGCAACGGCTCTCGTCGCTTTCCTTCGTGACGAGTGGGAAATATTCGGCTGGTGCCCAGCCGACATGCCTGGGATACCACGCGAATTCGCAGAACACGCCCTACGCATCAAGCAAAACACGAAGCCGGTGAAGCAAGTGCTGAGACGATTCTCGGAGCCCAAGCGCAGAGCAATCGAAGAGGAAGTCAACCGGTTACTCGACGCCCAGTTCATCCGAGAAACGAAGAAAGCCACCTGGATAGCCAACCCGGTGCTGGTGCCCAAGAAAGACACGACCGTGCTGCGCATGTGTGTCGACTACGGACTAGTCAACAAGCATTGCCCGAAGGACCACTTCCCCCTGCCTAGAATCGATCAGATAATCGACTCGACAGCAGGGTGCGATCTACTTTCCTTTCTTGACGCTTACTCAGGATACAACCAGATTAGGATGAAGGAAGAAGACGAAGACCACACATCATTCATCACCCCCTATGGCGTATTCTGCTACAGGACCATGCCCTTCGGGCTCAAAAACGCAGGCGCCACTTACCAGCGAATGATGCAGGCCTGCCTGAAGGAGCAAATAGGAAGAAACGTGCAAGTCTATGTGGACGACATCGTCATCAAGACCTACGAAGCATCCACACTACTCGACGACCTGCGCGAAACCTTCGCGGCGCTCAACAAATACAGAATCAAGCTCAACCCAAAGAAGTGCGCATTCGGCGTACCGGCGGGGAAGCTGCTTGGCTATATGGTCTCTGCCCGAGGAATCGTGGCAAACCCTGAGAAAGTCCAAGCCATCACCCGAATGCAAGAACCAACCGACGTCAAAGGAGTAAAACAGCTCACTGGAAAACTCGCAGCCCTAAGCCGCTTCATCAGCAGGATGGGAGAACGCACGCTGCCTTTCTATCAGCTGCTCAGGAAAGGAGAGAAATTCGAGTGGACGGAGGAAGCCCGACAAGCATTCGCGGACCTGAAAAAGACACTCTCGACCCCACCAATCCTAGCGGTACCCAAGGAACGAGAGAAGCTATACCTCTACGTGGCAGCACGTAACAGTGTAGTAAGCACAGCGCTCGTTGTCGAACGCACGGAAAAAGGAAAGGTCCAGAGCATCCAGAGACCAATCTACTACCTCAGCATGCTCCTGACCAAACCCCAGCAACGGTACCAGCACTATCAGAAGCTACTACTGGCCATCGTCATGACCTCAAGAAAAAGTGTCCCACTACTTCGACGAGCACCCTATCACAATCGTAAGCAGCGCACCACTCGCTGACATACTCAACAACCCTGGAGCGACTAGACGAGTCGCCGAGTGGAACATTGAGCTCAGCCCACGGGACCTGCAGTTGTAGCACCCAACAGCCATCAAAGCCCAAGTACTCCCAGATTTCCTGGTCGAGTGGACGGAGGTTCAGACACCAGGCCCCCCAGGCCTATCAAGTTCATGGTCAATGTTCTTCGATGGGTCCAAGAGACAACAAGGAGTTGGGGCAGGAGTTGTGCTCATCTCCCCTAAGGGAACAAAGCTGAAATATGTCCTCCAGATCAACTTCAGTCACGCCTCGAACAACGAAGCAGAATACGAGGCACTCCTCCATGGCATGCGCATGGCCAAAACATGCGGAGCCACTCGCCTCATAATTTACGGGGACTCCAATCTCGTCGTCCAGCAGACGATGAGAAACTGCAACGCAATAGCCGACAACATAGCGGCCTACCAGGAGCTCTACAACGCACTCGAAGGAAATTTCGACGGGTGCAAGCTCCACTACATCACCAGGGACAACAACACAGAAGCCGACGAACTCGCGAACATCGGTTCGACCCGAGGACCAATACCACCCGGCGTTTTTCTCGAAAGCATCAGCCGAAGATCCATCAAGGTACAGGCAGCAACACCTGAAGCAGTCGTGGACGGCGAGGACGCAACAGACCTGGCGCAGGTGGGAGCAGCAACCCCATCAGAAGGCACAAGCACCAGCACACCCGACAGCACAGCCCCGACAGAGCTCGAAGGACCTGTCTGGGCAAAACCGTTCCTCCGATTTCTAATCGAAGGTACGCTACCGCAAGCCATGGCCGAAGCACGGCGCATCAGCCGATGATCCAAGGCATTCACGGTGATCAACAAACAACTATACAAGCGCAGCATCGCCCAGATACTCCAAAGGTGCATCGATGAATAGGACGGCAAATCCCTACTGCTCGAAATCCATGAAGGCACCTGCGGACACCATGCGAGCAGCAGTGTACTCGTATCCAAATCATTCCGATCCGGGTTCTATTGGCCCACAGCCATGAAAAACGCAGAGGAAATCGTGCGACGATGTGTCGCCTGCCAGAAATTCGCCAACAGGCCACACGCTCCCGCCTCAGAGCTCAAGACCATACCGCTATCCTGTCCGTTCGCCACCTGGGGACTCAACATGGTGGGCCCACTCAAGAAATCATCAAAGGGAGAAAGGACACACCTACTCGTCCCAGTCGACAAGTTCACTAAATGGATCGAAGCAGTGCCCATCACCAGCTCCACAGCCCTCACGGCTGTCAACTTCATCAAATCGATCATCTTCAGGTTCGGAGTGCCACACAACATCATCACGGACAACGGCACGAACTTCACAACCGTAGAATTCCAGAACTTCTGCGAAGAACTGGGCATCAAAATCAATTACGCATCAGTCGCGCACCCGCAGTCTAACGGCCAGGTAGAAAAAGCAAACGGCCTTGTATGCGGGGGAATCAAGAAACGGCTCCTCGCACCACTCGAGCAAGCCGCCGGCAACTGGGTAGAAGAACTTCCCGCGGTGCTATGGATCCTACGAACTACACCAAACACCGCGACCCAGTACACACCCTTCTTCATGGTGTACGGAGCAGAGGCAGTCCTACCACATGACCTCAAGTTCGGAGCACCTTGGGTCACCGGATACGAAGAAGAAGAAGCAGAAGAAGCACTGCAAGACGACAAAGATACGGCTGACGAAGCAAGAGACACAACCCTGGCAAAATCACAGGGGTACCAGGACAAGCTACGCACCTACCAAAGCAGTCGCCTACGCACTATAACCTTCAACAAAGGCGACCTAGTCCTACGGATGATACAAGAGAAGGTCCATAAACTCGCCCCCCAATGGGAAGGACCATTTATAGTCTCAGAAGTCAACGGAGGTGGCGCCTACAGGCTGAAGAACCCGAAGACAGACGAGGACGTGGGTAACCCATGGAACGTAGCAAACTTGCGATCGTTCTATCCATAGTACCCATCGGTCAGACATGACTGGCAACTCATGTAGCTGCTCGACCGCAAAAAAGAAAATGTTGCCCAAATACTTCCATCTCAAAGCACTCGGGGGCTTAAGAATAAAATCCCCCCGAGAGACGCTATCGCCTACGCGATCTCAACCAAAAAGCACTCGGGGGCTTAAGAATAAAATCCCCCCGAGAGACGCTATCGCCTACGCGATCTCAACCAAAAAGCACTCGGGGGCTTAAGAATAAAATCCCCCCGAGATACGCTATCGACTACGCGATCTCAACCAAAAAGCACTCGGGGGCTTAAGAATAAAATCCCCCCGAGAGACGCTACCGCCTACGCGATCTCAACCAAAAAGCACTCGGGGGCTTAAGAATAAAATCCCCCCGAGAGACGCTATCGCTTACGCGATCTCAACCAAAAAGAACTCGGGGGCTTAAGAATAAAATCCCCCGAGAGACGCTATCGCCTACGCGATCTCAACCAAAAAGCACTCGGGGGCTTAAGAATAAAATCCCCTCGAGAGACGCTATCGCTACTCAAGCGATCTTAAACACAAACACTCGGGGACTCGCGAAAAAACTCCCCCTGAAAGACTCTATCATCGCTCACGCGACTTCTACATCCAAGTACTAGGGGGCTCGAGCATCATCTCCTCCCGAAGACCGCTCGAGCAGCCTGAAGCTTAAAAAGCCCAAGCAAAAATACCCGGCCAGCCACACCTGCCGAGAGCAAGAAAGACATGGCCACAATCAGATGGAGCACCAAGTACTCTGAAGAAACTTTGGAGGAAGCACAGGACACAGACTCATTTAGTCTTCATCCGATCGCCAACGATCACCTAAAGACTCGGGGGCTACTCCCATCGGGAGCGCTGTCGCGCACCCGATAAAAGAAAGAAACCAAACGACAAGGGAAACAAATTTTAGCCTACGCTCGACCCTTTGACTCAAGCGTAGCCTCGGGGGCTACTCCCATCGGGAGCGTTGTCGCGCACCCGATAGATCCCACAGCGCAAAGTTTGGATGGACTCGAAGACAGCTCTCGATCGCAAAGGACTCGAACACAGCTCTCGGTTACAAAGAAATCGAAGACAGCTCCTGATCGCCAAGGACTTGAACACAGTTTTTGGTCGCGTAAAGCCCAAATATAAATTCCATTGCAAAGGATCAAGCACAGTTTACATCATAAGGATCATTTTCAGTACAAAAAGGACTCAACTACATTTGGATAGAAGGCAGCTCCTGTTACAAGAGGGAATTACCCAAGGAATTAAGACTTCTACATGTGTGCTCATGAGGGGTAACCGACCCTAGTAAAAGAGCATCACCACAGACAAAGGAAAAGGAAGCTAGCTGAGGATGTCAATGACATAACAAAAGGGTGAAACTCGACTTATTTGTCGATGCTCCACCAGCTTCTTCTCCTGCTCCACTAGCTTCTTCTCCAGCTGCAGTTGCACGCCTTCTTCTCTGGACGTGCGGCCTCTTCCCCGAGTTGCCAGCGAAGATGAGTCCGCCTCCATTTCTACAAGGTCGCTTGACGCGCCCGCTTGATCGACGTCTTGACGTCGATGTCCTCTTCGGAGCTGATGGAGACGGCACCACCACCCGAGGAGTCGCCAGAAGACGGAGCTGTAGAAGATGCAGGCATAGGACTCCTCCACCTTGTGGAGCTGTCGCTGCTCGACTCCTGCCAGTGTGGATCCATGCTATTTCCGCTTGGATCGAACGCGCGGACAGTGACAGTGCTTTCGCCGTCAAAAGGACAGCTGAGCATATCGCCATCTCGCAGATTCAACCGCCGAGCAAACAAACTCCAACCAGAGCCAAGAAAAATCAAGCGGGAGCTATCAACCTCCAAGTCAACATAAGAAGGAGATCGACAGCTCCCTTGAAGATGCAGAAGAAAGCCATCCAAGCCAAGTTCAGAAACAATGGTGGAAAAAGCAGAGGGAAGAAGGACGCGATTGGCATTCTGGCCACGAACACGTAAAAGAAAGTCATAGCGCCAGAATCCCTCCTCCAAGGGAGAAGAGGAAGGCACTGGCGTTGTACCATGGCGACCACCACGACATGAGCGTGGTGTACGGCCACCACGGCCACGACGAACGCGGCCACAGCCAACACCCCGCTTGGGAGCCATGAGAGGAACAAGAGAGGAAAGAAGAGGCAAAGCAGCAAGCCGGATGGAGGTAAAACGTTGTGGAAGAGAAAGGCTTATTTATAGAACAAAGATCTCCCAGCACGGAGAAGCCGAGACGCCAGCAGCAATTAATTCAAAGACCAAAACGTCGCAGACGTCTCAGATTCCAAGACCAAGATGCTTTCCCACGGGACGCACTGTGCATGAGACGCGTCAACTCACGCGCGTTTCCAACGCGCGTCTCGGAAACCCAACCAGCGTCGGCCGCACGCCACAGCGGTCATCATTATGACCGGTCATGAAGACGTGACGGTTCACTGGCGAGGCATCCCTGACAGCCATCAAGCAGAGGCATCATTATCCTGACAAGTGGCGAAGAAAACCAACTGACATCAAAGGCTCAGAGATTCCATCTTTCAGATCTTTTTCCCGATGAAGAAAAACATCTTACTCCCATCGGGAGAGTACATCATAAGAGTCCCGGGTGCTCCCTCACCTAAAGGTCAACCATGTGCTCGAGTAACCACTCGCACTCACGAGAGTCTCGGGTGCTCCCTCAACCCGACGCAAGACAAACATGCATTCGCCAAGATCATACAGCGCTAAGAGTCTCAGGTGCTCCCTCACCTCAAGAGCCGAAATGGCATTCGAGTGACTACTCGCGAAAAACCTCCCGTCTGAGCACTCGAAAAAGGCTCCACGGGTGAATGAGTGAACAGCTCGCTTGATGTTTTGTTCCAAGCGGGTGCAATGCTATAAGGCTCCGCGCCTCAAAAACACACGTTCCTGGAACACGATACACTGTGCCCAGATGCCACGCAAGATTAGCGTGTAGGTAAGACCCCGCTGCGAAGTTCGGCCGGGCTGGGACTTGCCGAAGAGCGATTTCACTCCCAACCTTTTCCATGCGCTGCGCATGATAGAAAAAGCCGGGCGGACGCGCCTTAGGCTATGCACATTACTGGCGGCAAATGAACACCGTAAGACCTAAAGCGGCCGGACTTTTGCTCGACACCAGTGTTCCAAGCTCACGTCGAGGGACGTGGGTTTGATTGGGCTACTGTGGTATTTGCCCTAGTGCAATTCACCAAGGCTCGACCAGTCGACTCCTTGGGCCCTTTCAGCTTAGCATCGCTCGAAACAGGTTTTGTCATGGCCACCAGACTGCCGGCAACCCGCGGATGTACCGCGCATACCAATAACCGACAAATGAATCTACTCGAGTCCCCCAGGCACTCGGGGGCTACTGACGAGGGGTTGACCCCACGACTCCTACGGATAAGCCTACCGTGTGTCCATGAAGACAAAAGGCCCATGAAGATACAGCCTCGGCCCACTAATTGACACCGACGTAGGAGTCTATGACTCACAAGGAAGGTGCGAAGACCTGCCGTACGGAGCAAGCTAGGGTTAGGAAAGCTTACATGTAAACGTAGAGGAACTCCCCGAGGCCTAGCCAAGTATATAAGGGCTAGGAGGGGCGACACCAAGGACAAGGAATATCGTCTGTAACCCTAGCCTTGAGCGCTCCAGCTTTGGCATCCCCTATAATCGCATCTCCCCCATTAATAATATCGAGCAGGAGCGTGCCTCCCTATTTGCCGACGAGCTATCGTCCAACCTGTGTCTCTCATGACTAACCCAGGGTCCCTGACCATGGGAATTGCCGGGGTTGATCCCCGTCACCGGTCAAGCAACCCCTTCGACGTTTTTCCGAAGACAAGAGAAGAGCAATCGGTGAGGAGGTCGCCAAGCTCAAGGCTGCAGGCTTCATCATGGAAGTGTTCTACCCCGAGTGGCTGGCAAACCCAGTCCTTGTGATGAAGAAGAACAAGACCTGGCGCATGTGTATCGATTACACCTGCCTGAACAAGGCATGCCCCAAGGATCCGTTTGCTCTGCCCCGTATAGATCAAGTCATTGACTCTACGGCCGGCTGCGAGTTGTTGTCATTTCTGGATGCCACTGCTGGCTATCACCAGATCAAACTTGTTGTGGAAGATCTAATAAAAACTGCATTTATAACCCCTTTTGGGGCTTATTGCTATATCACCATGCCTTTTGGTCTGAAGAATGGAGGTGCTACCTATCAGCGCACCATCCAGCGATGCACACATTCTCAGCTCGGCAGAAACTTGCATGTGTACGTGGATGATTTGGTGGTGAAGACGGTCAAAGGGGTCACACTCCTGGATGACCTCAAAGAGACATTCTCCAATTTGCGCACCTACCAGATCAAGCTGAATCCAGAGAAGTGTGTTTTTGGCGTCCCAGCCGGCAAACTCTTGGGATTTCTCGTTTCTGAAAGAGGAATCGAATGCAATCCCGAGAAGATAGCTGCAATTGAGCGAATGGATCGGCCCAAGAATTTGAAACAAGTGCAGAAGTTTACCGGTTGCTTGGCATCACTCAGTCGATTTCTCAGTCGGCTGGGAGAAAAGGCAATCCCACTATATCAGCTCATGAAGAAGACGGAGAAGTTCACATGGACTTCACAAGCGGATGAAGCATTCAAGGAGCTGAAGCGTATGCTCACCACCGCGCCGATTCTAGTTGCACCGATTGAGAAGGAGCCAATGATGTTGTATATCGCGGCAACCAATCGGGTGATCAGTGCAGTGATGGTGGTAGAGCGTCCTGAGAAGGACAAAGCGCAACCGATTCAGCGGCCAGTATATTACATCAGCGAGGTACTCTCAACATCCAAGCAAAATTATCCCCACTACCAGAAGATGTGTTATGGAGTCTACATGGCGGACAAGAGATTGAAGCCCTATTTTCAAGCTCATTCGGTTATGGTGGTCAGCTCGGCCCCACTAGCCGACATCATTAGCAGTAGAGATGCAACCGGCAGAGTGGCCAAATGGGTAATTGAGATCTCCAACCATGGCATCCAGTACGAGCCAAGAACAGCAATCAAGTCACAGGCGTTGGCCGATTTCCTGGTGGACTGGGCTGAAACTCAGTATATGCCACCCATCCCAGGATCGGATTTCTAGAGAATGCATTTTGATGGGTCCAAGATGAAGAATGGCCTAGGGGCTGGCATTGTTCTCACATCACCGAAAGGAGACCGACTGCACTATGTACTGCAAATCCACTTCGCAGCATCAAACAATGTCGCTGAATATGAGGCCCTTGTGCATGGCATCAAGCTGGCCAAGGAGATCGGCATTCGGAACATAGAATGTTTCGGCGACTCCGACCTGGTGGTGCAGCAGTGTACAGGAAATTGGGATGCCAAAGATGTGAATATGGTGAGCTACCATTTCCTGGTGCAGCAGCTCAGTGGGTATTTTGAAGGCTGCGAATTTCATCACGTGCCCAGAGCAAACAATGAAGCAGCAGACTCCCTGTCCAAGCTCGGCTCCACCAGGCAAAGCATTCCACCAGGGGTATCATTGGAGCACATCAAGAAGCCCTCTATCACGCCTTCGCCAGAGTCCGAGTCCATTTTCATATCAGAAACCGACCTTGAGGCATTAAGGCAAGCAAAGTTGGTTCAGTCAATGAAGATTCCGACTCTGAAGAAGCAGTCAAGCGCCCAGGGAGCTGCGGCCTCGGCAAGTCCGGCAAATCCAGGGGTTGCCGATTGCGGTCCAGGGGCTGATGATCTCGGCAAGAAGAAGAGGTCCAAGGCAAAAGCAGCAGCAGCACCAGGTGTCGGGAACTCATCTGAGCTATCGACACCAGGGGTTGCCGATTGCGATCCAGAGACGCCGATTCCAAGAGAAGAGCCAGGGGATCCTGAGGTTTCAGACGCAGCAGAGCAAGAAACATCAGGAGCTGCCGACGACAAGCCAGATGTGGAGATTGTTAGCTCAGAAATGGAGTCTGAAATGACGAATGCGCATGAGACCGAGCCTGAAGAATCAGTCACACCATAGCATGCAATGGTCATGGTAGTCGTTACCGCTCCAACCTGGGCGCAGCCGATCAGAGATTTCCTGGTTGACGGGACTCTTCCCCCAGATGAAGTTGAAGCTAGGCAGATCCAGCGTCGATCTGGTGCATACACCATCATTAACAATGAGCTGATGCACAGAAGTGTAAATGGAGTTCTCCAGTGATGTGTAGAAGAGGACAGGGGGCTCGAGCTGCTCCGGGATATTCATCAAGGCGAGTGCGGTCACCACGCATCAGCAACTGCAATAGTAGCCAAGGCATTTTGCCATGGTTTCTATTGGCAGACAGCGCGAGCTGCGGCAGAGCATCTGGTGAAGCACTGCAATGGATGCCAACGGTTCAAAGCCAAGAGTCATCTCCCGGCGTCGGCACTCAAAACAATCCCAATAACATGGTTGTTTGCAGTATGCGGGCTGGACATGGTTGGGCCGTTCAAGCGAGCAGGGGGTGGTCTAACCCACCTACTAGTTGCAGTCGACAAATTCACAAGTGGATTGAGGCACGTCTGATCAAGAAGCTGGATGGTCCGACAGCAGTCAAGTTCATCGCCGACGTCGCAAGCAGATACGGATTTCCAAATATCATCATCACCGACAATGGCACGAATTTTGCAAAGGGAGCATTGGCTCGGTATGCATCCGAGTACGGCATTCGGCTCGATGTGGCATCCGTGGCGCACCCTCAGTCAAACGGCCAGGCAGAAAGAGCAAACGGCCTCATTCTGGCAGGCATCACGCCCAGACTGATCGAGCCACTTGAAAGAGCACCTGGAGCATGGATTGATGAGCTTCCGACAGTTTTGTGGAGCTTGAGAACCACACCCAACCGATCAACCGGATTCACCCCATACTTCCTGGTGTATGGCTCAGAAGCAGTCATCCCAGCCGACATTGAGTTTGATTCACCTTGGTGCGCCCTATATACTGAAGCAGAAGCCAAGGAAGCATGGGAAGACGGTGTTGATCTGAAGGAAGAGGCCTGCCTGTTGGCTCTGTCCAGGTCCGCAATTTACCAGCAAGAAGATCCGTCCCCTCGCTTTCCGTGAGGGCGATTTGGTGCTCCGCCGAATCCAGAAGTCAGATGGTCAGCACAAGTTATCCTCACCTTGGGAGAGTCCTTTCATCGTCAGCCGAGCACTCAAGAACAATGCATATTATCTTATCGACTGCACACAAGGCACTCGGCACAAGGACACTTCAGGAGTTGAGACGCAACGTCCCTGGAACGCCGAGCTATTATGCCCGTTTTACAGTTGAGTCGTACGAATGTAGTCATGCTTTCAAGCAGTAAATCAGTAAAGTTGTCATGCATCCAAGAGATAGCATTCGATTCTCTTTATGTGGTTATTTCGTTTTTGGGCAAGCCTCGATTGGCAAAGCCTTGTCATTCCCGAGATGTGCGAAAAATCACACTCGAGGACTGGCCGACCATGCGGTCACAAAGTATAAGATGAAAAAACATGAGAACTGCAGGTTCGGAACCAGGCTAGCAAGCGACACGATCACAGATCGCAAGTTGATTGTGGCATCGATGAAGCAATGGCTGGTCGGACCTGCGGTATCGCATCTTGAATGTGAAAATACTCTAGAAAGAGGACCATGGCCGACGACGCCATTCGCCGACTGTGTCCCCGATCATGCAGCGAGCAATCGGCAAGGAGCAATCGGCTAACTAATTCTATGCAGAATCCTTCCGCGCTAACGCTAGAATAGTTCAGCCTCAAGGACCAAATCCGAGCGGTGCATGATCATGTGAGACGACACCAGACTGCACATCGGCTGTTGGCAAACATGGAATCATGTCCCCAAGGGAAACTGGCAAAGAGCAAAAGCGATAAAGCGAAAAGCAGGAATTCGATCACATAAGAAAGTTGTGCGATAAGCAAAGATAAGAGGCTCAAGGCCGAATAAGTTCATTACATCAAACCACCCCTAGTGGGTGCCTTCGGAATCTGGCAAAGTCTTGCGTAAGTTGCGGTAAAAGACATAAAAGTAATTCGCTATGTGTCGGGAACGGTAGAGGTCGGCGGCGCAGTCGAAGCAGTCGGAGCAGTGGATGGCGCTTGTGTAACAGTCGGAACTGTTTGCTCCGGCACAGTCGGACCCCCTGGCACAGTAGCCGCCTCCGATTGCTTCTGCCCCGTCAAATCTTCCTTCGCCTTGGAGGGCTCCGCATCAGCTAGCTTGGCACTCGTCCGTCCTGAGGTGGCTTTGGGTGAAGTATGAGACGAGCTGCTATCGGATAAGTCATTGTGATACAGATGGGAGCTGGAAGAGCGCGCTGGTTGACTGCCTTGACCTCCTCAGGCACGCCCGCCAGCAGAAGGGCTGTCGTCGGCCAGGGCAGTGATTGAAAGTGGAGCAACCGGCATCCCAGCATCATAAAGAACGGGAGTGTATTCAGTATGAGGGAACCACCCGGCCATGGTCGTGGCAAGGCGGTTTACCTGGCTATAAGCAGTCTCAAGGAGGTCGGTCGCCCTGTCTCGCATGGTGTAAAGCCGAGCCAGGCTCAGCTTGGGATACCAGCTTAGCACGGTCTAAAGTGCCATCTCGGCGCCAGTTCGGGCAGCTGAATCAAGCAAAGCCTCGACTGGGCGGGGAGCGGCTTCAGCAGCATCAACACTTGGTCGTGGGTAGCGTTGGGGCGTCTCCTTGCTCCGAGTCCTCTTCGTCGGATTCATTGGTGTCGGCTGAGGATTCTTCTCCATGGCGCAGGCGCCCGAGTGTTTGCTTCAGTTCGGCAGGACCCCAAAGCAGCTCGGCGAGTTTCTGGACGCCCAGCTTGAATGCGAAGACGCTACCAAGAATCACAAGCATGCGAGCCTCGGTGGCAATGATGAATTCCCGGGGACTCCATCCTTCAGCTTCGGCCCTTACCGGCCAGCCCTCCGCGGCTCGGATTCGCTTTTCCTCGGCAACAGCATGTTGAGCGGCGTGCTCGGAGGCAGGCCAATGCTCTGTGTCAAAAGGTTGAGAGTAAGAAGATACAAAAGAAAGGAAATTGGTAGAAAAGACGAAACGAGAAGGACAGCTTACCATAAATAAGGGAGTCCATCTCACGTAGTCCCTCAAGATTAGCTCGGGCCTCGCGTCGGGCCTTGGTTAGCTCGTCGTTATGGCGCAGTGTCATGGCCTCCAGCTTGGCCACCGCGTCGTCTTGTTCAGATTGCATAGCAGTCCGAGTTGTCACCGCGGCATCGCGCTCCGAGCGCGGGACCTCAGCAATCATGGCATGGGCCGAGATCACCGCCTCTAGTTCGGCTTTGTGGCTGGCTCTGAGCGCAACCATCTCACTTGTGACGCCCCCAAAATCGGACCGTGTACAGTAATCATACACGCAAGGTACACGATCGAGATCAGGGACTCACGGTGAGATATCACAACACAACTCTACAAATAAAATAATACAAGCTGTTTAATACAAGCCAGGGGCCACGAGGGCTCGAATACAACAGCTCGAGAGCACAAAGTCAGCGGAAGCAATAGTATCTAAGTACAGACACAAGGATACAAGGTTGCCTTAAGAAGGCTAGCACAAATAACAACAGATCGAAAAGGCGAGGCCTTCTGCCTGGGAACCTCCAAACTACTCCTGGTCAACGGGGAACTCGACGTCAAAGAAGGCATTGGGGGTCTTCACGTTGCGGTGGTCGACATCGGGGATCTCCTACTCCTGAACTCCAACGTCGACTGCAGCGGCCGATCAGGCAAAACAGTAAAGGAAATAAAGCAGGGTGAGTATCTAGTATACCCGCGAGACTTACGTCCGCTACTAAGCATTATGCATTGTATCAACGGAAAGAAGAGGCTGTATATAGTGGACTGAAAGACAGAAATCCAGAGCAAGGGTAAGAAGCTAGGCCTAACAAAGACTAGCATCTTCCGACGATGTCTTGCAGCATGAGGTAAGAATCATCCAACAGTTTATATAAAGCATAAAGTAACAATGCAGCAGAAGTTGCTGCAGCATTGTATAATAATAAGTTGTAATGATTAACAATGCCTCCGAGTTCACCTCCTCGACATCCCCGCGATGAAGAGAACCCGGAACCATACAGTTTAATAATAATAGTTTCTAGTGGTAAGATCCAGCTTTAGCATAAAGCGTCCTGTTACCGTGGACACGGCTATTCGAATAGATTAATCTTCCCTGCAGGGGTGCACTTGTGTTACGCTACACGCACGGATCTCCAGGGTGGCGGGAACCTTGTTAGGGAACGCTCCACCGATGCTATCCGACACTTCATAGCCCATCTTTCAAACTCAACAGAGAGGCCATCCGCCGGTCTAAATCCTAAGTACGCCGGGCCTTGGACCCCAACCCGAACGTACTCCTGCACGGTGCGTGGGTGGCCGGTGAAGTGAAAGCAAATCCAAATAAGACACCACCGCGCGAGCAAATAAGACAACACCACTTCCCGGCAATCAGCCCACAGTACTGCTGACGTCTGAAGAGTCCTCGGACGACACTACGAAGCAGAGGAGCCCATAACTCGTAATTCCCACGGGTAGGTAGTGCGTACATGGAATATAGCCAACTCAAGACATTCACTGAACCATTTAGCATTTTAATTACCCTGCGTGACAACCGTTATCGTTGCCTCGACTTAACTGACCCGCGGACAACGACAGCAGCCAGGACCACCAGTACATCGGTGCCTGCCCCGTCGTCCCACCAAGTCACTGCGGTTACCAACAAGGTGAACCGTCTCCTTACCTTGTCTCGCGTGTGCTCCTGGAGGAGCTCGACTTTCTTAGTTTGGTAACTCTCGCGGCCAACGATCAGGGGCCAAGCACACCGGTACACTGGTCGTACCCTCCCTGTCGTCCCGTCGCAATACCACTCGCGGGCACCGTTGGGTCGCCCGACTTCTTACCTTTAAGGACACCAGTTGGTTCGAGTTCCTATCGTTAAGTGAAACCAGGAGGAATCACCCTCGATGGTACACTTGAGCTGGCTCGACTGAGACATCAGCGAAATGATACTACGCTACTGAGCCGACGAGAGTGAAATACGAGTCCATTCCACTCGTAAGCCAAACTCGAAGCGACTCGGCAGAGTCTCGCCGTTGTAGGTTCCCTATGGCGTCTGCATTGACCCGTACCTGTTGCAATTGTAATATATGTTCCCGCGTTCACTCCCCTGAGTGATCACGACCCTCTATTCTAAACCTAACTAACAATGCGCAAGGCTCACTGCTGAATAATGCATAATAATAATAATAGGCAGCATAGGATAAAGGAAGGCACATCAAGGGGTGACAATGACAGGCTATGCAATTGAATAGGTAAGCAACGTAGCAGCAGCAGTAACAATGCCTAGTGCAAGAAATGTACGGAAAGATAGGCGGTATCTGGGGAAGAGAATGGCTCTGCTTGCCTGGAAGCTCGACGGTAGGGGTAGGGTCGTCGACGAAGTAGTCGTACCCAGCAGCGGTGTAGTCGACGGCAGCAGCGGGGTCTACCGGAGATTAAGGGGGGAAGAAACAGTAAATACACAGCAAGCATATACAAACAGATGCATGACATGACAGATGAAATGTTAACGGTGTTCTAACGCAGTGCAATGCACTTTGCTCGGAACGGAAATTCATCTAGGGATGAACTACCGGCTTCGGGTGATTATCGGACAAGGTGTCCGGAGGGGGGGGATATCATGCCGGAGGTGTCGTGGACATCCGACACATGTGTGGGTGGTGTATCCGGGTTAGTTGATCAATTCCGAACAACTTTTGTGTTCGAAATAAATTCATCCGGGTACTTTAGCAATACCGGACAAATCATCGAACAGACGGTCCGGAGGGGGGGGGACGGTTCGACGTTTGGCATGTTAGAGGGGTGTGGTGGGAGTATGAGTAACGTATTCGTAATCGTGGATCCGTTCTGAGTAACTTTCGTATACAAAAGTTTTTCATCCGGACAACTTTTATCGGTACCGGGAATTTTCGACAGACGGCCCGAAGGGGGGAATGTCGATGTTCGTTGTGTTAGAGGGGGGGTGGTTGACATACGGCTAGCGTATCCGTATTCGTTATATTTTTCTGATCAATTTTCATGTATAAAGTTTTTCAATCCGAGTTACGGTTTAAAAGTTATTGAATTTCAAAGTTTTAAATCATTTAAATGATTTTCTGAATTTCTTTTAATATTAAATAGACATTATCCAGAACAGCACTGGTTGACCAGTCAACTGACATGTGGGACCCACATGTCATCCTCTGGTTATTAAAACAATTTATTTTATATTTTAAATAATGCACAGGACCCACATGTCATACTCTAATGATAATATGAATTCATTTTAATTAATTCTAAAAGCTGTGGGACCCAGCTGTCAGTGAGACATGCTTAATTTTAACAGTTTAGTTAATCCAGAGGGTTATTTAGAGGCCGGGACCCACTTGTCATACTCTAATATATTAATAACAGAGAGTTTTCTTTTCTTAATCACTGGTTAGGGACTAAACCCAGGACGGGCCCCACATGTCAGTGGGAGGTATCCACTGGATACCCAGCCACGCACAAGGGGACGCCGGTGGCCGGGGCCAGAGGCCACGGCGGCCATTGCCGACGGGGACTTGGCAGTGGTGCGGCCAGGGGCGCAAGAGACTGGCGCGGCGAGGCGCGGGTGCGGGGTGTGAGGAGGTCGGCCAGTGGAGCTCGTGGCGTGGCAATGGCCACAGGAGCGCGAGCTCCTGGCCATGGCGACCGGCGGCAACGGCGGCGACGGAGAAGGAGCTACGGCAGCCAAAACGCACGGGGGGAAAGAGGAATAGGCAGAGGAGCTCATAGCGGGCCGGGGAGGCGCCGGGGCGGTCGCCGGAGGGCTCGCGGTGGGGGGAGTGGGTCCGAGCGGCGGCCATGGTGACCCCGTTGGAGGAGGCCGTCGATTGCAGCGGCGTGAGGCGTCCCAGCCTTCCCTGTCGCTCGAGGAGGAAGGAGGCGAAAGCGGCGCGCCTCCAAGACGAGCTCCCACTCGCCGGAGTCTCCGGTGGTCGCGGCAAGACGGCGGCACGCCCACGGCCGTGGCGGATCCTGCACACGGGGAGATAAAGGAAGAAAGCGAGGGAGAGGTAGGGGGAGAGGAATGGGGCGTCCAGGGGGCGGGGTCCTTATCGTCCCCGAGGGAGCAGGTGAGGGAGGAGGGGGGAGCAGGTGAGGGGGGGCCGGCGGCGTGGCCTCCCTGCCATGGCGCGTGCGGCATGGCCACAGGGAGGGAGAAGGTGGGGGTTGGTGGGAGGAGAGAGAGAGGGGGGCTGGGCCCAGGGTGGGCCTCGCCCCAGGCGGTTTTTAGTTCCTTTTTATTTTCTCTTTGTTTTGTTTCTTTTAAATTTTCTTTTCTGTTTGTATTTAGTTTAGCTAGGTTTTGATTTTTGTAAAATGTTATAATTGCACCTATATTAGTGTTACACTTTAACATGATGCCACAAAAAGTTTGGTACAAAAATAAAATCCTTTAGACCTATAAATTATTTAATATGAGGTAAAAGCTATTATTTTGCTACTGTTTTTATTTATCTACATTATTAAAACATTACAATAAAACCCTAATTCACTTTTATTATGGCCTACTGATTATTAGGCATTTTATAAAATTGTTTCCATAATTTTTAGTTCATTTAAAATTCGCACTTGTTTATTTTATTCCATGGAAATTTAATAGTTTCCTAAAGCTATTGTTTTATTTCATTTATTATTCCTTAATATTACTATACCATTTTAATAAAATAACTATTGCTATATCATCGTGGCCTAATGTTTGTTAGGCATTTTATAAATAGATTCCATCATAAAGGGCCCACTATAGTTTTCATTTTCATTTTAAATTCCATGACAATTTTGATATGTCAACTCTAGGGTTTTCATAATTTATTCTGGGCTTGGGATTATGCAAATGAATAAGGTGGTTTTGGTTTAACCATGATCAAGTTAATTGACATGCATCCACAATCCTTGGAGCAAGATTTACAATCCACACTTATTTGAAAATTTTATCAGGGTTGGAATTTCAATGAGCTGTGATCAAAGGTGTTCAAGGCTTGATCATCACAGTAATGATCACTAACAGTGGAATCACTGTAGTGATTACTGTTACTGATTCTGAGGGTGTTACATCACTCCGCAGCCGCTCGGCAGTGCGAGACAAATCAGTTTCGGTGGCTCGAAGGCGCTCAAGCTCCTGCTGAGCAGCGGCAAGCTCGGGGCCTTGAAGGCCGAGCTGCTCCACCAGCTCGGCTACCCGGCCCTGAAGAGCAGTAATAGTGGGCAAGGATGCGGCAGTAGCTGCAATGTGGTTTAGAAGAGAAAGTCGGAATCAGAGAATGAAATCAATCGGCTGGGAGCCAGAAGAATTACCTGTCAGCTCGGCGACCTTGGCGGTCTGTTGGTTCACTTGAAGCTGAGCAGAGGCAAGGAGTCGCAAGCTGGCAGAGTAGGACTCGAGCAGATTCTCAAAGACTTTGCATTTTTCCTCGGAGGCAGCATGTGCATTGAAAGAGAGTTTAAAAAAGAGATCAAAAGTCGAGAGAAGATCCGAGCTGATTACAAAGCAATCGGCCCGAATCTTTGGGACTACACCCAGTGGGTGCGCTTGCGCGCACCCACTCGAGGGTAGATCCACCGATTTGAGAACGGCGCGAGAAAACAAGTCAGAGGAAGATCCGAGCTGATTGCAAGCAATCCGCCCGAATCTCGGGGACTACACCTAGTGGGTGCGCTTGCGCGCACCCACTCGAGGGAAGATCCACCGATATGAGGACGGCATAAGAAAGCGAGAGTCAGAAGAAGATCCGAGTTGATTGCACGCAATCGGCCCGAATCTCGGGGACTACACCCAGTGGGTGAGCTTGCGCGCCCCCACTTGGAAAAGAGGACTTACAGTGTGATTGCGGTCGACGAGCTCGATCTCCTGAAGCACGCCGGTGGAGAGTGCCTTCACTCGGTCATAGGCCGAAGCCATAGTGCCATGAGAGGCCAAGGGAAAGCGGCGCAACGCGTCGGGCTCGGAGTCAGCAAGACCGGTGTGGGATTAGGCCATGCGGAAGTGCTCCACCGAATGCATCTGCGATTCAGGAGCGGCAGAAGAGGTCATCGTCGATGTCGGCTGAAGAATCAAAGCCTTGGAAGCAGCAGCAGTCGACGGCGGCGCCGAGGTGGCTGCCGGGGCAGTAGCACTCGGTGTTGGGGTAATTGTTGAAGGAAGAGACACCGTGACAACCGGCGGAGTGGTTGTGACGATGGCAATTGGGATCTGACCGGAGGACCGCGGCGGGGAAGGAGCACTCCGAGGATCCGACTGTAATCCCTCGGTGTTTGCGGCCTCCAGGTCGACGATGTCTTTGGGGGCCACAGAGGCCTTGGGCAGAGGCTTGCTCGGAGGCTTGCTAGGAGGTTTGGTGAGGTCGGCACGGGTTTTCTAGGCCTTGCGCTCGGCGTCCTTCGTCGAGAGAGGAACAATCGGTGGTCGTTTCCTGGTGCTGTCAGCATGGATGGAGGTTGCAGAAGAAGCTGGGCCGGTGAAGGAAGGAATGTCCCGATCAATGTCGTCCAGGTCAATAGCAGCCCTGAGTAGAAAAGAGAGATAAGCAACAAAGAAAAGGAGAATGTCAAGGAAGAGCAGGAAGGAGAAATAATTACCAGCAGACATCGGCGCTCCTCGGGGCATCCGGAAGCGCAGAGGTGGGATATCCAGAGGAGCTTCCTGCAGAACGGGGCCGACCTTGGGCTTGGCACCGGGAGCTTTTCCAGTCTGCTCAGCCCGAGTGCGCCCAGTCTGAGTGGCTTTCCCTTTCGGAACAACCACTGCGGTCTTCGCACTCTTGCTCGGTGCAGCACCAGATGAAGAGCCGTCAGCTCGGGGACGTTTGAGCGGCGCCTTCTTGGGGTCGGGGTGCGAATCTGCACCGGAACCTCCAACTTTTGAGGTGCTGTCATCATCACTCCACTCATCCAGAAAGTGTTCGAAGGAGGAGTCATGCATACCCCCTTGGTCAGCCGTATCGGCGTCGGCGGGGTTGTCCTCGGCGTCGGAATCGGAAGCGGGGGAGTCTTCGTACTCGAGGTCGGTTGGGTCCTCCTCCTCGCGATCAGGGGAAAATTCGCCAGCAACTTGACCGTCTTTCATCACAACAGTCGCAATAAAGTACTGAAGAATGAGCAAGGCATCAGAAGAGCAAATGAGCAACCGAGCAATCGGGCGGAGTGAGAAAGCAATCGGAGCATACCTCTGGAGGATGAACTCCGCGATGAAGGCACTTCAGGCCGAATCGAAATGGTTTTGGCGTCGGAGTGGTGGTGAGTGCTTTCACTCGGAGGCGCAACGCTCTGTTACTCAGCTTCTTGGTGCAAATCCGAGTGGGATCCCTCCAAGTTGCCATGTCGCAGATGTGGTGCACTCGGCGCTGAAGTGGGAGCACTCGGACCTGAAGCCAAGTGGCCACGAGGTCGTACGCCTTAAGGCCATCCTTTTCCAGCTGAGCAATCCGAGTCACCTGGGAATCGATGTCGCAGTCGCCGACTCCAAGTTTGGTCGACCACTGGTATCTCTCAACCGGTGGAGCGAGCTGGAATTCGGGCAGATTGATGAGGTCGGGGCCCTTGTCGGGAGATCGGACGTAGAAGAAGGTGTTCTGCCAGTCCTTGACCGATTGGATGATGGCAGGTGACTCATAGCCCTGTTTGCTGGAGTAGAGGATGCAGCCTCCGCAGTCGGTCATGGCGGTCTCATGAATCGGCGGTTTGTCTTCTCCGTCTGGGTTCGGCAGCAGGTTCCCGGTACGAGTCATGTGACCTCGGAGGTGGAAGAGGCGCTTCCACAGCCCGATGCTCGGCCGGATGCCGAGATAGCCCTCGCAGAGGGTGACGAATCCCGACATCGTCATAATGAAATTGGCGGCGAGGTGGTGCGGTTGCAGTCGGTGGAAGTCCAAGAACTCTCGGAATAAAGTGCTCACCGGCAGCCCGAAGCCGCGCTCGAGGTGCGCAACAAAAACCACGCGCTCGTCGGCGCGCGGTTCTGGCACGATCTCCTCGCCGGGGGCACGCCATTGGATGTTGGCCGGCATCTTGCGTGCGTGGAGCAATTGGCGATATCATCGTCATTGACGGTGGAGCCTTTCCACCGGCCGCGGCTGGTGGCGGATTTCTCGTCCGCGGCGGCCATGGCGTCCTCCAGGGCGGTGGAGGATGGATCCGGAGAGAAGGGTGAGAAGAGGCCGGCGGCAGACGCTAGCAAGTGGAGGTGCGGCGGCGGCAAAGTGCGCGAGCGGGATGCAGAGAGGCGGTGCGGTGCGGTGGCGCCACGAGCACGCTAGGCCAAGGTCGCCGGAGCAAAAATACTACGGCGGCGCGAGGAGGAGAGTGAGAATGAGGAAGAAGAAGTGGGGGAGATGAGCCCGAGGAGCCCCCCCCCCCCATGTGGCTTATATGGGCGGCGGGGGCGAGTGGGATCGCGGATGCGGCTCGTGTGGCCCGGTGTGGCCGCGTGTATCAAGAGGCAAATCAGCGGTTTCGGCACAGAGGATCGTGGCGCAGAAGGCGAGGCGTGCGCAGTAACGTCCCGTCGCGCGTGGTTTTGTGCGTCCCGGAGCATTAACTGCCTCGGGGAATCGGAAACGACGTGCGGCGTGGGTTGTCAGATGTTGGTCAAAAGTAACCGTTGGAGAAGCAATCGGTTGAGCCAGATCTCAACTCGGCCGAAGTGTTGCAAGGAAAGTTCCCACAGATAAGCACGAGAGCAGTCGGCGAGGTGGTGGTCGAGGTCAGAGAAAGCATATCGAACCATTACTGATCTGGTTGGCCGGGCATAATCTCCGAGCTGAGCGTTCAGCTCGGATTGAGAAGTCCGATGAGGCCAGAGCAGTCAAAGCGTGAAGAGACGAAAGAAAAAACTGCAAAGGCCCCGTAGTCAAGCAACCATGGGACCTTTACAGCTTTAGGGGCTAGTGTCGAGGGAATGATACCCGGGTAGGGTCACCCAGACGAAAGCAATCTTTCAAGACAAGGATGAGGCCGATTGGGCTGCTGCTGGGCCGAGCTAGGCAGCCGCATGGCCGATTGCCCTCAAGCAATCGACCATGCCGAATGCGAGCAGTTGTCCCAGGCGCAATCGGCCCACCCTTCAATCGGCTCAAGAGTTGACCTTGTACAGATCGTATGCCTCTGGTACAAGGTCATATGAAAGTGCATTTACTCCTAAATGGTGTTTTGGTGTAATGACAATGTGGTTAGTGGGACTAATGACGGGTGTTAAAGATTTATCTCAGGTCATAGGTCCCGTGGTGGGTTATTAATTTTGGAGGATGATTGGCCCCGATTCAAAAAGATAAAAGGCATGGTGTTCACCTGATGACTCGAAGGATTCTTTCGGTTTGATTTGAGTCGTAGGATCACCGCACTATAAAGAGGGGTCAACGAGATTGAGTATGTGTGGGAACACATTTTCCATGTCCAAATATTTCATCCCAAACCCATCTGGAAGAAGTGCCGAAAAGTGTGCGATTGCATGGGCTCATTGTGAGGTGGACCAGTTTGTCTCTGGTCACCCCGTGTGCACGGGGTCTCTGGCCCCCGTGCGCACGGGGTACCCAGAGGCTCACTGAGTAGCCCGTGCACACGGGGTCTCTGACCCCCGTGCGCACGGGGTACCCCGAGCCTCTCTGAGTAGCCCGTGCGCACGGGGTCCCAGACCCCCGTGCGCACGGGGTAGAGCATCCGGCTCTGAGTAGCCCGTGCGCACGGGGCTCACTTAGCCCGTGCGCACGGGCCTCCAACGGCTAGATGCCCCCTCACAGCTCTCTCCACTATATAAGCCCCCCTTCTTCTTCCTCCAGCCCTAATCCTTTTTCCCTTGCTTGAGCCTCCACTCCATGAACTCCATTTTGCTCAACACTCCCATCTCCTCCAACCAAACTTGTTGATACTTTGGGAGTTGGGAGAGCAAGGCCCGATCTACACTTCCACCAAACCGATTTGTGTTCCCCGCAAGATTTCTTCACCGTTGACTTGTTACTCTTGGAGCTTTGGCTCCTAGGCGGCTAGGTGTCCGTCCCGGAAGCTTCCTTGCTTGTGGTGTGCTCCGAGAAGTCTATAAAGGTGTGGTGGTCGCCTTCAAGACCAACCCCGAGTGGATTCGAGGCTCATCCGTTGGGGGTGACTCGAAAGGGGAGAATACGGTGAGCTACGTTGTTGTAGCGTTCTCAATCTTGAGCACCGCTCCAACGGAGATTAGCACTCCCTCAAAAGAGTGTGAACTTCGGTCAAACAAATCACCGCGTCTCCTCTTCACTTGTGGTTTATCCTTTCCGCCCTTTACTTGTTCTAACCTTGTATGCTTGTTGGCTTGCTATCGTATTTGTTGCCTAGCATATTTGATTTAAGCTTGCTTGCCACCTAGGGTTATTTCATCTAGTTCACATCTAGAGAATTGTTTTAATCCGCCTAACCCTAAAATTTTGTAATAAAGCTTAAATTTGTTAGTCACCTATTCACCCCCCCCCCCCCTCTAGTTGACCGTATCGATCCTTTCATCATAAATGCATGATCCCGAGAGATCCGGGTGGCAGTAAGCTAAGTCACTTCGCCGATCTGTCAGAGGAGTGTTGTCAGCCTTTTCCTCTGAATCCGGAGACAGGATGACAAGACCAGAGATCATAGCTCCACTGTTCATTCATCATTACCTAGAAGCTACATCATGGGCAGTCACTTGACAAGTCCGGATCAACCGGAGATTTGCAGTCGGTGGACCCCAGCCGACGAGAGGATGACAGCTGGGGCCAGCACCCGACTGAAAAGACCGTAGTACCCTGAGCTCACACTATAAGATCCCGGGGTACCCCTCCTGTGAGACGGACGCCCCATTCGCATTTACTTCCCACAGTAGTTCCCACAAAGAAGTAGAGGAGAGCCATGCCCACGGCAGGTCTCTTCTTCCTCTGAGCAGCTCCATGAGCATTGATTGTAGTTCGTGAGATCATTTATAGCAAGCAGACAAGCAGGAGTAGGGCTGTTATCTCTCCGGAGAGCCCCGAACTTGGGTACATCGTGGTGTCCTTCACCGTGCTTGTGCCCAACCCGTTTCCGGCACCATCGACATAGTTCTCCCTCGAGTCTTCCCCTCTCTTTAGCCATCCCTATGGCATCTGTTGTTACTAAACGACGACACCGGGTTCAAGAACACCATGGAAGTGTGCTCGAACTTCACCAGCATCCAAGATATGCGCATACGCCACGAAGGCATCGATGTGGTCATGAGATCTACGCCGGAGGAGCAGAAGACCATTATGTCTGACCTAGTGAAGGGCGCTCAGTTAGTAGACATACTGCGCTGGCCATGGATCAGGCAGACCCCGGAGAGCCTGCACAGAGGGCAAGATGGGCCAAGTACAGGGCTCCTCGAGACCACTGTGTCGCAGAATTCTGGGCTAAGACGGGGGCGACCACGATGTGATGCAGGGCATGGTCACCCCGCCGGAGGATGATCCCGACATGAAGCAGGGCGTGGTCACCCTGCCGGAGGACGACCACGTTGCGATGTAGGTGGTGGTCACGCTAGAGAAGGCAAGCGACATCATCCATCTTGACGAAGAAGATGAAGACGTGGAGGAGGAAAACGGGATTGCTACGCCCCCTCGCCGCTCGCAGCCCCCCTTCCCCCTCTGGCACTCGACTTCGGCATCCCACTGCTCGAACCCGGCTCCGCGCATAGGATTGCTTGTAATCCCCACCCCCGATGTAATAAAAAAGTACCGTTAGAACCCTAGAATCCATCGGTGCACAACAGATAGATTTGAGGGTTCATCGGTAATCATTCCCCACCCCCGATGTGTTTCTCCTAAATCATTCCCCCAACCCCGATGTGTTCAATCCCCTCACAACACGCTCTAATCCAATGAGCAAATCTAATCTACCGCGACTCGAAAGCAGTAAATCGTGAGGCAGAGTAACGGCTTACCGCCATTGCCGGTGCGCTCGTCAATCCATTGATCGCCGTTGTTTTGGATCCTTGTGCAGTTGCTATGGTGCTCGCCACCGCCAGTGCCTCGCGTGCAAAGGGGCCCACCAACGTGGTTGGGAGCTGCTTTAAGATTCGTGTGATGCTAGTCAAACAAAAAACATAGGTAACCAATCAGTCCATTTTCTTTTCGCACGGACCTGGTTGGGATGTATGCAATCAACCAAACGCACCCCAAATCGCCTCCAAATGTCTGGATCGAACAGTTCAGATATTTTTTGTCATTCAAAGGTGCTCATCAAATTTGTTGCATGTGCCACCATCAAATTTATCTCATGTGCCATCACCTTACGTGCGTCGTTCAGCTTACCTCCAATACGCACGAGCACCGGCATGCACCCGTGGTGGGGAAGGATAAAAGAAGAGGCGCTACAAATGAAAAATAAAAGTCGACCAATGATTTTGATGAAATATTGCCTTGGTATGAGTCAACAGGGCACACAGCCTAGTCAAACGCTGATAGGACTCACGATAAACAATATACACACGTATAGGATTCAGATGTGCGTTTTCAAACTATTAGGACCTATTTGGCACACCACCTCGTTAGGACCACCAGTTTATTTTACTCTTGTGTAAATATGGACACGAGCACAGATAAAACCATCTTTAACCAAATGAATAATTTTAATAGCACATACGTATGTAGCAACAAGTCTTTGAAGGAACACATTCTTGCCAGTGGCTAATTTGCAGTGCGTATGTCAAACCTGAATAACAAAAAATGTCCTCTCCAACAGTTACTAGCTAAGTTGCTATCACTGTCAACAAACTGCAAACAAACAACACGGTGATCCAGATACATCACGCTAAGAATTACATATACTTTACACCCCAAAATCGTGACACAGCACAAATGCAAAGACCGGTTAGTCTTCGAACTATACAACCAAGCTACTCGGAATATGAACATTTGGAGCAGATCCCCAACTGAAAGACCATTCACATGCTACCTAACTGCCACCTTGCTACAGTCATAGCTCCGAAAGTATGGCAGGAATATAGTGAGAAAGCTCAGCGGTAAGGGACTGAAACCCATTGACAAGTTGCGTGTGGAACTCCTGGTCTTCTTCCCCTATCAATCTGAAATGCACACGGATTGCGCGCTTGCACACAGCCATGAATTCCAGCAATGCAGCTATGAGCTGTTGCAGTTCTTGAGAACGGAGCCTGGTCGCAGGCTCACCAGATAAGAACGCGGTGCACACACTTAATACACCACTGTTGACCTGCATCACAACATTTTTTGGAGAAATCAGCAAAAGAAAGAAACAGAGAAGCAAACAAAGTTCATATAGTGCAGAGTTGCAGGATTACAGCCCCACCTGAACAGCCACACTTCCTTGGAGTATTCTTTGCAGGCTCTGAAGTCTCGGTAGTTGATCACCTTCAGAACTCCGTGGTTCTTCTAGTTCATTTCTCAATGCACCTGTCCTTGTTTCAATCATTCCAATTGCATTCTCAACAGGTGAAAACTCTAGAGATTCGGATTTTATCACCACCAGTCGATTTACTAAAGCAGGGAAGGAACCCTCTGTCTGGAGCACTGTGCGTCTCTTCCATTGATCCTCTAGGCCACCTTGCGTTTTTCCATTCTTTGTGAATGGTGTGTCGAAAAGGAAACGGTCAAACACACGTGCACGAACAGTACCAGTGGATAGAGAGAAAATCCTTTCCCTCCTGCTCTCCAAGTCCTCGTCCTCCATTACAGGATCAACAGCAGTTATTTGTAGATAGCATACACCAGGTTGCAGCTCATCTGCATTGACTTGCCTCGAGTCAGGAATGATATGTAAGGTGTGATTGACATCCATCTTAGCCTCATAGGTATGACTAAGCTTCTCCATAATGTCACCCAGACGAACATCCCGCGGTTCCCTAAACACATACTCCTTTTTATTGAGTTTGCCAAATCGTTCCCCATAGAATCCAACTCTGTAGTAGGTAGCATCAATGAACGGGATAGGGCTGGCCTCCTGTTCAAGAATCGACTCATATATGCTTGTGAGTGACGTGTGACATTTAGCCAGCTGCCCATAAGACCTTCTGCTTTTGTACACAGGAATGATAAGTTCCTGGATGCTAGCACAGAAGTGGTATAGTTCAGCTTGTGCAAAGAGTTTGTTCGCAAGTTGAAGATACTTGACAGCCGAATCCACGGTAAGCTTGGATGCACCATATCCTTCAACTTCTGCTGCAGCTACTTCTGCGCCCACATCAGTGCCCACAATAGGGCAAATCCTACAGAGGGAACCAACATGCTCCTTGCTCCACACAGCATCATTTCTTCCAACAAGTGCCTGTAAGAATGGTTCGAAGGTCATAAAACTCCATGGTGAAATTATAGGAATACAAGAGCAGAAGTCAAGATTGCAACCTGCATGATCACACCAGCTACGGCAACTGCACATTGCGCGGCCTCAGCCCATGATTGCATCTCCTGGTGCGCATCACATAGGTGCAGTAACCACATAATGTGAAGATCCGGAACAGGCGCATAGGCCAGTGCTAGCTTATAGAAACCCTCAGCAGCTGCACACCTATCCACAGTCAATACAGAACCCTGAAAATCATTGAAATTTACGGGTTCAGTGATCAATAATTGCACAAGAAATTCAGATGCATAAAAAATGACAACAATAGAAGTATAATCACATATTGATGTTTCAGGTGCCAAGATGACATGAACAAATGGTAACATTCTTTTCAGTCAGCCAACCCCATTTTAGCGCAATATATGCAACATCACTTTTATGGATAGCACAGCAAGTATTATTTTGCCTAACTTGCTTACCAAAAGGGCATGTTCAAGGCCAGCATCAAGGGCCTGGACTAGACACTTTGATAAATGCTTAACCTCTACCCAAGACCACCTATTGTCCGTGGAACCTTCAGCAGCCACTTCCAGTGCAGTAACAGGGAGGCCACAATCGTTCAACTGATCCTTACTCCTTACATCAGCCATTTCCTCCAGTGATTTCCTAAGACGCCGAGCTTCACCACTTTCTTCAAGAGATCCATCAGATTTCATCTGAGTTACTTGCACATCAGACAGCAGTTCTGACAAAGTAATAGTCAACATGACCCTCAGCCTTGTGGTGCTCTTGAAATAGTTGAATGAGTTCTAGAAGCACAAGAACATCTGTATCAGGACAATTTGTTTCATGATTTTATAAAACAAGAATTCAGCAAGCAGCTTACCCTAACAAGGATCTGCAAACCAACAACGGCCCTTTTTCTGACAGAATCATTTTGGAATACAGCAAGTCGCAAAAGATGAAAAGCAATTTGCTTCAAGAAGCGGTCATTCTCCCTTGACATCAGCGTTGCACCATGGAGACTAAATATATTATAGACCACAGGAAGGAAAGCTTTCCAAAAAGTTAAGGGTTGGCTCCTAGATAAAAGACCCATCAAGATAGATGTTATACAATCTAGCTTAGCATAGTCAGTCGAGATGCTACGAGAAGCTGCAGCAACTGAAAACTTCTCAATTATTCCCAAGATTTCAAGGCTCACAGCAGTACTAAGATTTTCTTCCCAGAGTTCCTGTAGGATTGTTCTGTCAGACCGAAGAAAGTTTAAATCACCATAAGAATCATATGAGATGTGATACTTACCAACTTTTGTCTCAGTATTGGATGTAGGGACTCTCTCAATGCCCTGGCTGTTGATCCAATTCTTGAAGATTGCGCTTGGGCAAGTGCTTCCCTCAATGAATAGGGTTGATTTGGGGAACTTAGCTGAGGACTAATCCTGTTCCACATGTACCCATTTTCTGGTGTTCCCTGGGGCTGCATTAAATAGCAGTCATGACAAATAGTAACTACAACTTTTCAATGATCACAAAGATTTTGTCACATCTCCTACGAAGTATGTGTGTTTAGAACAAGTAAATAAAATCAGTATCTAGCATGAAACAGGCTCGGTAGATATCAGTGTAAGTCAAGTTTTATTCCAGTATAGTGAGAGAGCCATCTTGGGTGATATCAATCTTTCCAGCCACAGGGTAACACAGTCAAGAAAATAACCCTTTAGTCACTAATGCTTTATTTGTACTTTACAATGATGTGCATTTCATATAATGATATACATGAACCGGAATAACACAAGCCAAGTCCAATCAGTTTCTTATAGGGATGCCTGTCCAAATTCTCCCCAATAGCATCTTAACTTTGCAAAAAAAAAGTAAGCGACAATGCTGACAAGCTACTGAAATCTGGTCCAGTAGATGCTATACAAACCCTATCTAAGGTATATCCAAGAAAGCCAACATGATTCAAGTTCACGAATGTTAATTGGAGCTTATTTACACAAACTGTTCAACTTGTCAAAAATAAGTAGAGGTAAAAATACTAGTGCTCGGAAATTATGCTCCTATAAATAATTTGCCAACATACCCTTATTTCATGGCGTGAAGCCTCAGACAAATATGCATTAACTGATGGGGATAACCGATCAGAATACTTGGGGGACGCAGGGCGCTCAGCATCAGGGCTCCGAGAACTAGAACCTAGTAGCATGCTATCTCCTGTTCTGTTATGCTGCAGAGAATTCGGGAGATTTAGTTCTCAATAAACTATTGCAAATCAACACAGAAGATTCAGAACCAATAACAAATCAATGTGCACTTCACATTTGCCATTTCTTAGATGAATTGGATATTGCTGACATGCAATAGTACCACCAGTTAAAAGACGAGTGGGTTTGCCTTAAGTTGGAATAAGTGAAAACATCCAACGGGAACGCAATAAAAAAAGTTGGTTCAGATACACAACCAATCACCCAAGCAAATCATAGAACAAATTGTACACTCCATCAAAAACCTTTTGTGCATTGAGATTTTACTGGTCAGAATTATAATTTAAATGTGGAAACCTCACACTCAGTCACAGAAGTTGATAATACTGATAATAACTTCAACATTCGAAATAACCAAGGGTTGAACGAACCTCAAAATGGGTTATACATTCTTCAAGTAGCTTGAAGAACAATCTGGTTCTAGCAATGCTCTGTTGCCATGCTTTTATAAGAGTTATGTCATCTAAGTTCCTTATGATTTGCAAAATGACCACTAGCACTTCACGTTTTTCGATGGCATTTAGGTTATAGAACACAGGCATCTCATCCAGAATCTGCAAGGTGTTTTTCACAGGAAAAGAAACTGTAAGACAAACTGTGTGTATGCCAAACCTTGCAGAGAAACAAAGTACTGATTTTTTATATTCGTTTCAAGTAAGTTACTTGTGAAGTTATCACAAACCTGTCCTATAAGAGGAAAATACAGCTGAGCAATGTACAGCTTGTCTTCACTTTTTTGATATCGTGCGTCAAATTCATGCTTACATATTAGGACAACCAAAATACGAGCCGCCTACAATAAACACAAAACAAGAATAAGTTGGCATCATATGTGAGATGGCGAAAATTAATCCATTGAGATGTAGACCAGAGTATTTCGATTTCGCTAGAGATGCTTACTTTCGCTCGCTGTGACAAATCATCATGATCAAGGGTAAGAAAGATCTCCTGAATAAGAACCGATGAGAGATAATTCCTGTAAAAAAGGAGATATCCTAGTAAAAAAATAATCACCCAAAAATATAAGGCTATCATGATTTGCAGCATGTTAGTGCATGAGATATTCACAAGTGTTTTGATTGGAATTTCAAGAGGATATTTGCACATGATATTATTAAGCAAAGAGTCAACCAGGATGGGCAATGTGTAAGTGATACAGAGCCTAATCCTTGTAAGGATTAGAGGAAACAAAAGGTATAAAATAATTACGCAATGGTATTTATGGAAAATGTAATAAAAAATATCTTCCTATTGGTAGTAAAAAGAACATGGAGTCAGAAGAGTACTAGGAGACCAAAGGCTCTGAACAGCATCGTTGGTCTATTAAAACATTTTTGGCAAACTGGAATATTTATAGTTCCCTAGCTTGTTCATCCACGAATTTAGAGTGGGACCTACCTATCAGTGGGATCCCGGCCAGGCATCTCAACAAAAAGATCGTGATCACATATTATTTGCAGGAATGTCAATTTACAATCATGGAGGACCGACTGGCAAACCCCTGCAAACTTGTCCATATACAACGAAACCTGAAGAAAATAAATGCTTAATTATGCATATTGACACTTGGAATGAAGCTCCTCATGAGCTTTACTCCAGTGAACCAAATCAACAGTAAAAAGAGTAAATAGGTAGAAATAACACATATGAGATTAGACCATCGTACTTGAAAAAGAAACAATTCAATGTTCAGGCAAAGAAAACAAAGCAGGACTTCTTTTGCAGGGAAAATTAAAGATTTAAAAGCATAAATAACAAAAAACCAGGGGGAGGGACAAAATTAGATGTGACTTCCAGCATTACCAGCTCAAAAACTTGGCGTGGCTCAATGATTGATAAAAGATCGTAACAGAAGAAAGCAAGAGTGCTGTTCAAGCGTTTCGCCAAGTTTAAACCCTTTTTACAGCGTTCATGAACCTCAGTTAGAAGGCAATCAAATAGCTGCATGATGCATCTGAAGACTCCTTCTTTCAACTGCAGCGGTGGGACATCTTCACCTAGCACATCACAGGAAACAGTTAGAACCATATTTCGTAGCATAATTAAATATTTATGTAATGAACCCGATATACTAATGATTGCAGCTATAAGCACTCGGCAGTTGGTCCTACCGAGTGGAAGATTGTGGTAGAAAAGACGACTTTGTTCCAACCCCATCGATTTTACAATAAGCTCCAGAAAAAACCAAGCCATTGCCAACACATCATCATAGACAGGTCCAACTCTATAACCTTTAGCCTAAAATGACAAAAGAGTACAATGGTGAAGCAGAGCAGCAGGAAGGTGCATCTTTGTTAAAAGTAAGTAGGTCGAATGAACAGACACATCTGAAGTATTCAAAATAAGCAATGAAGTGTAAAAAAAAAAGAATTAACAATAGATACATTGTTGTGCAAATAACAATAGAAGCAAAAGGTTTATATCAAACTGAATGTATTAACTAGTCATTGATGCAAATGCTTATTATTGGTGCAAATGATGTGCATAATCAACAGTTCAACACTTGTGCCAATAGAATCTGATCTGTGTTCCTTTTGCACAATAAAATTAATGTCTTAAGTATGATTACATGATATCAAGTTTTGAAACCTGAGAGTGGTGTGGCATTAAACGGTGCTAGCGGCCAGTGTCAACAAGGGCATAATTCGGACATTACAACATTTCGGCAATAATGAGAGTTGGAAATGTCATTGTTGCGGCGTATATGATTCTGGCATGACCATGGTCCGGTTCGTGCAAACAACCAAGACCGTAGGGGTGTCTGCACACAGGGAGCAGCAGCCAGCCAGGGAATCAGCAGCATGCAGATCCTATAGTTCGTTAGATGCATATTTGTAAGTGGATATGATGGTGCCTTCAGCTTTTGGTTGCACTAGATATCCTTGTTAGGCAGGCAGGAAAGGGTGTTATCATCCTCTACATAAAAGATGAATAACTAAGAAGTCTATCCTAGTCTCTCTAAGTCCTGCCATGCACCCCTCTTGATGACATGATTGTCTCCAGTTTATTGGTTGCACTCGATATCCTAGTTAGGGGGTGGTTATATAAGGGAATTATCATCTCTTTGCATGAAAAATGAATACTCAGTGATCTAAAACGTCTTATATTAGTTTACGGAGGGAGTTATAAAGAAATATATCCTAGTCTCTAGGTTCTGCCATGCAGTCCTCTTGACCGACTACTTGAGGTGCAGTCCGCCCTCAATCGACACCCTCCTTCAGACGGATGTTTACCCCAGTAACCTAGCGCCATTTTACCTCAAGTTATAATTGTATGACCTCCCTCAGATGACTGTTTACCCCCTTGACTCCATCCTTAACAGGTACATACATAAAAATCAATCGCAACACAGAAATAACTAGAAAAAAATCAAAATTGATTACTTCAAGCAGAGAGAAGAAATCCATACTAACCTTACTTCGGGCTAGGCTACCCCAAACAGTAGATAAACCAGGGTATACAGGTGTCTGCCGGTCACCAAAGTCATCAAAAGCAAAATCAACATAATTAACAAGAAACCTATTTCTCTCAGCTCCATCAGATGATTCCTGTTGCACCCTGCGATAGAAATGCATCGACTTTAACTCAATTTGAGGTACATACATGGTCATGACTATTGAATGAATAATTCTACCGGGGAATCGTAAAATATATTTTTTAACAATAAAACCAGAGATTCAGATTTTGCTGCAGATGAGAGTAGAGCACAAAGATATTGTGTGATAGAGCCTCCAGAGACAAATATGGTAATATGGCAACATGATATTAACAGCGTTTCCACATCCTTGTTTTTTGTGCTGCAACATATGCAAGTATGACCAGCAAGCGCTCACATATCATACTTTATACTTTACTCAACAGCAGCACCTCTTTCAAGAGCACAAACTAAGAGGATCAGAGTTCATGACACATGTGAAGAAAATCCCATCCAAATATGTTTTTAGTTTTTCCTCGAGCAAATGTCATGTTGTCTAAATGTTTGAAACTAGGATTTTGATAAGTTCGACGAACATGGAATGCTAGAGCTCTAAAAGAAACTGGCGCACAGCTTCACACAATATCAGAGGCATGAGCATAAACTGAACAAAGAAAGCAGGGAATTACCGGGTTAGAATATTAACCATGGCTCGAAATGCAGCAACCTGCAACAAAAATAAATCTGTAGGGTCAAAACTAGTTCGTAGACCACAAATGTAGTTCAGCCAAAAGGAAAGGTGTACTTATGCAGAATGGAAACATAAGCAAATTGACAACCTGAAGGGTTTCACCACCATCGCCAATAAGATGCAGCAGCATATTGAGTATTGGTTGAAGAAATTGTAATAATGCAGTAGATTCAACATTCTTTAAACTATTTATTGCCTGCAACCCGAAAAACATACCCAAGGTTAGAGATACACATCGTCGGTATATAGTGAAACTACCAATACAATGTAAATTTGTACAAAATGTCACAAACAGTATCGAAATACACAGTGCAGATAATATCTGATATGCTCTAGAACTAGACCATATTCCATATCTAATTAGACATGTAGCACAATATTTAGTCAAGCTCTAGAACATAATACTTCACAATTTTTTGCACTCTTATATATTCGATGGGTATCATCCAGACATGACCAAAAACAGGACTATGAGAGGTATGTTATTATCAAAGACCAAAACAAAGGAGGAAAAGGCTGAAATCAGTAGCACACAACAGCAACAGAAAAATTAAGAAATTTCTATGGAACTCATGAGTAGGGAATTGTTTAACAAATTGCGAGCAGTTCAAGAATAGGGTGCGTACTACTTCTGCTTGTTGTAAAACATCAGTAATAAATAAAGGGCCAAATAGACTATCACCTATTGAGTAACAAAAGGAGGATATCCTACTTTTGTGTTTAGCATAAATGCAAGAACATCAGCAGGGGAGCTATCATGAAAGAAACTAACATCAGAAGCTCTAATCTAAGACATCCAGCGGTAAAAGGGATACCTCAAGAAGCTCTGAACCCCAAGGTGGACTTGTATGTAGTGTGTGACGGTCATACTCGACGAAAAAGTCTCTTATCCTTTCATTAACTGGAAACAACGAAGAGCAAAGTCTTAACCGCAGCCTGAAAACAGTTTTTCCATCCTCCAGGTAGTCGATTCTTTCCTGTATAAGAATTGTAACTTTCAGGTACTATTACAGAAAATGTGTTTGAAGATAATTCTGCAATCAAGGTAGAAAAACAGCAAAAGGAAACAGGACGAGTAGCAAACCTTTCCGCTTTCCTGGAGATAATGCGGAACAAGCTCTCGTAAAATTGGCAACGATACATCCGAAAGTAACCTATTGGAATTAAAAAATGCAACATATCAAAATTTATATTCCCATCAGTTCCCGCTAATATTTAAGAGACTCCAAGCACTTCAGAGTTCCTCGTCAAACTTGTCGTAGCAATTGAGACGTGATGCGATCTAATTGTCTAGGGGGGTGTTTGGTTGGGCTTTTCCAGCCGCAGCTGCGGCTTCCGGCTTCCGGCTTCGAAGCCAAAAGCTTCTATTTAGGGGCTTCCAGCTGCAGCTGTGGCTTTTGGCCTTGTCACAGCCGCAGTCGGAAGCCACAGCTGCAGCCGAAAGCTCCTAAATAGAAGCTTTTGGCTTCGAAGCTGGAAGTCGGAAGCTGCAGCTACATTACATGGAAAAGAAAGCGTATATGACCAGAAGTACGTGTATCTCTTAATCTGTTATGTTTAAACTGCTATTGCAAAAGGCAGTCAGCTCCCATTTTTTATTATCTTTACTCCTTAGATGGTTTGATCTAACAGAGGCAGTAACATATTCTCTTGAACATATATAAGCTCTTTTAATCCATAGCAAGTATCAAAGTAGACATTGTGCTAGCAAGGACAGAAAGCAGTATGCACTATGCAGTGAATGAGCACCACGGTATTTACTTACTTTTTAGTTGCATAAGTGGCAGGAGTACTGATCTAAAATTCACTAAGATTGGTTAATTTGCTAGCCAAGCTATGTAGTAATGAAGCTTCACAAGTCAAACAATATAAAAGATCGGGTCACAAGTTTTAGCAATAAAGCTTAGTTCATATACATTATAAGTTAAAATGCTAATAAAGCATGATTGATTCATAAAGCATTAACTTGGATGTGATCTCATGTATAAAGCGACAGGTTCGGACTAGTTCAATTTAATCATTTCATGTATACAAAACAAAGATGACAAACTAATACATACTGAATGTGTGTCGACAGTGGAAGTACAGCGTATCCCACAATCACCTGAAGGAGCACAAACATGTTAGACACAGAAAAATAAACATGAAGAGATGAACCAACTGTATCAGTGTCAGGAACAGAAGGCATACTGGTTTAGGGGCTTCAAGTTTCATTTGGAGATCTACATGGAAAAATGTGAACAGAAGATGATGTTGGGGCGTCAATAGAGCAGGCAGACTGATCTTAACTTCATCATGGTAATAAGATATTCTTGTGCCAACAGAAATTTGGGTATGGGCACACTTCTGTAGTGTTGTATTCTGATCCCTTGGATGAACAGCCTGAAACCCCGTATATCTAGTCGCTTAGAACATTGAACAGACACCAACAACAGAGCAAAAGGAATATGATAAGTTCATGAGCAAACCTCTACTGGAAGTTTACGTATGTCAGAGTCATCCTTTCTCAATTCTACCCTTACAAATAGATTTCTTTTCCGGCTCAAGCTAACAGTCAATGGGTACACATAGAGGCAATGGAAAATCTGTGAAAATGGTTCACTCCGGGCCATCATCCGAAAGTCAAAAGCTTGAAACTGTAACAATAAAACAGACAACATGTGTAATCCTATGACAAAAGTTTCAAAATCAGACACTGAACACAAAAGGAGGTGGATGAGGAACTCGTCTAGTTACATTGTTGCCATTCTCCGCATTGGAACTTTGACCATTCTGGTGTGTATCTTTCTTGACAATGGCACTAGAATTCAGAGAACTGTGGATCCCATCAACACTATTCCTGCTGTGCCTGCCATTACTGAGCTCACCAGCATCATGCAATTCATTGGTCATGCTCCCACCTTCAGAAATGTTATCCGCCTCATTACGGTCATTATGAAGTTTTTCCACCTCTAGCCTCAGTACACCTTTCACTGGTTTGTGTACTTTCCGTTTCGGATCCTACAATTGATAAAAGAATTGGCATGATTAATTAGTTAACAATAACTTAAGTAACAACATTAACTGACTTTGCTCAGCTATAATGCTTACTTGGAGGGAGTCCTCCATGTAGCTTTCCTTCACTTTGTTTAAGTTTGATATCTCTACAATAACGGAACTTCCAGCTGAATGATGGTTGAGTTTTCCATCTAAAGTGAGTTTGGAAATAGGCTCCACGATGCTATCTTGAGAACTTGAGCCTGACATACTTGGTGCTAAAGGGCTGCTAGGAGAGGCAGCATCACCACCAGCATGATTGTTTTCAAACAGAGGTATCATTGCCCATGCAAATGGCTCTTTATATGGCATGACTCGAGACCAAACTTGCAGCTTCTGCTTCTCTTTCTCAGTTAAGTTCACCTGTCACAAAACTGAGCATTAGAATAATGGAACATGCGATTAAAAGAGGGAGATTTATTTCTTACAGGTTCTTTACGGGAATAAATGGAAGGAGTTACTCCCCCTTCTTCAGTAGCAGCCTTTTCTAGCTGGATTAGAAGGCAGATTGATGGTGAAGGGGCATCCAATGAGAAAAAAACCCGACGGTCCAAAGAAATATGAGCCTGTTCAAATGCGAAAGGAACGAAAAGGTCAGTGGTCTGAAATACTCGTATGTTAATATGGAATTTCAGTATATTTAACAAGCTACAACTGTTTCCATCAGTGGGTATCAGTAGCAAAAATTTAGAGGATAGAAATAAGAGTAAAATGCATCCTAAGTCCTAAAACTATTGGAGGTGTGTCAGTTTAGTCCTATTACTTTGAAACTGCAGTTTTTGAGTCCTAAAACTATTGAAGTTGTGTCAGTTTAGTCCTATAACTTCTAAATTGCAGTTTTGGGTCCCAAAACTATGTAAGTTCGTTCATCTCAGGTTCTAAGCTTGCATGGCCAGCATCCAAATGAGCTCTTTATATGTGTTTACTTCCCCAAAAGTGGTCGATATGCTTCCACGTCGCAGTGTGTTTTGCAACCTGCACGCCCACCACCTGTGTGGCCATGAGCTGCAGGGCAGACTTGCTGCAAGATTTGGCGCGACTGCCGGGAAGACCCCGTGGCAATCAGCATGGAGGAAGATATCCCTCTCCCTCGGTGCGGCCACCGGGGAGACCTCGAGCCACAGGGGAGACTGGTTTACTCTCCTTGCTGGAGCTCAAGCCATTATGCCACTGATGGTTTGCAGTTTCGAAGTTATAGGACTAAACTAACACACATTCAATAGTTTTGGGACCCAAAACTGTAGTTTCAAAGTTATAGGACTAAACCGACAGACCTCCGATAGTTTTAGGACCTAAAACTGCAACTTCAAAGTTATAGGACTAAACTGACACACCTGCAATAGTTTTAGGACTTATGATGCATTTTACTCTAGAAATAATGGCCCGGAAGGGAGTAATAAACACTGCTCCTTACATCTTGCATTTCTGTTGGAAGTATGTGAAAGTAGAAGTCTTCCGATAGCTTTTCTCTCCTATCCTTGTTGTACAAGCAGATTGTGCCGCTAAAAGGCTCTGCACATGATACATTATCAAAAGGTAGGTTAGTCATCATGCTGTGAAGCATAAATGAGAATATATTGCAGTTTAGCAGTGTTGGAGCAAACAAATATAAATAATATTTTTGCTCACCGATTAGTCCAGTTTGGAATGACAAAGACAATACCTTGACAGTTATCTTCAATCCACTGCAAGCAGTAGAGAGCAAGTTATAACGCGTGACTAGTAAGTAGTAACAGACATTGCCCAGAGTAAGAAGTGCAAGCAAAAGCAAAGAGATATGTAATACTTGAGTAAGCTGCTTAAAGCAAACCTGCTGTGTGTTGCAGGGAGACTTTCTGGCACACGCTGGCCGAATATCAAAGATCTCTCATTGTCCCAATCAAATGCAGGTTCATATGCCGGTAAAGGTGAGAGAGTACAATGCTGAAAATCCAAGCAGGGCAACGTGTCATTAATGCTTGCATCAAGATGGCAAACCTCGTACTGCATATGCTATTGACAACTCGTCAAATGTATTAAACAAAGAAAGTTCACAGCTTGATGGCTCAAAAGCATAAATTGCTTCTGCAAGAAATATTCATGTCAACAGTACTATGTGGAATGTACCTTTATTGCACTTTGCACAGGAAGTAATAAATCGGAACAAAGCAGAAAAGTATTAGCCGACTGAATGCATAAAGGATCGACACAAGTCATACAAATTAACAAATGTTCAACAGGAAAGCATTGTAATAGCTGAAACAAGGACAAGATAAATAAATGTGTGAGCAATTCACAATACAGGTTTTTATCCAATATGAGGAGTTGAGGACGAAGGAAGAACTAGGGTTAATCGTGAGATGTTTGTTTAGCTTGTAGTCTGCTACTAAAGGGGCGAGTAAAAAAGAGAAACACATGACAAGAATCCACCTAAAACAGAAATCTAGTGAATATGCACTTACTTTCTTTGAAGATGAAGCGGATGGTTCAGTTTCATAAATTTGCCTCCCTGAAGTGCTTGGCATATCATCTTCAGTAGTCTCCTCAGGCTTGGAATGCCTAGCGTTGCAAAGCTGCAATTCTATGACAAAGCAAGTATATAAAATATTAAGTAAACCACATACAAAAAGCTAATCCAGTCCCAAGGATGTTGGATTACCTGTTTCTATGTCGGTATCAGGTCCCTCAAAAATTTGATTCTGAAAAGACGGTGGCGCAACACTCTCATAGCGTCCATATTTGCAGTCATCTTTCACAAAATCGGCATTATAACACTGTACCAGCTCATTTAGATGCGGCCACTGTTCCAAATTCTCATTAAGCTGAAAAAGCAAAAGGAAACTTAGCTTTTCCATCATCGATTCTTAAACTTGCACCCGGAAACTGTTACTACTACTTTTTATGACTGTAACCCAAAGGAGAAAAATGAATTATCAGCCAATAAAGATGTGCAATACCAATACCGCAGACATAGCTCCATCATGGAATCCCATACGTGAGAAAGATGGGAAACGTGTAGCCATAGACCGTAGTAGCGGTATAGTACTCTAGTTCCATTGTTGGTGGTCTAGTGATAGGGTGAACAATTCGACTCATTGGCCACAGATGGGCACATCCAAGAAGAACAACTCAATGAGCTCATTCCCGGAATAGCAGCAAACCCAAAACCAACATAGTGTTGTGAGGCTAAACATAAGAAAAGATACACAAGAAGCCTGGCAATAAGGAGATTACACAAGTATATCCTGCAATGCACGGTTGTCGTCAGCAGCATACGGCAAGCAGCAGTTTGTTTGTTTCTTTTCTGAGAAAAAATAGGAAGCAGCACTTGTGTTTTTCTTTGGGAAAAAATAGGAAGCAGCAGTTCAGCACTAATACCAACAGCGTCAGTTTGAACTCCTGAGCTCTCACTGAAGCATAAGTACACTAAGAAATCCCAAAACCCTAACCAAGTAATGCAGAGAGATCTCGAGAACCACACAATCCAGTGGCATTTCAGACTGAGGCTTCCGAGGCACCACATTGTGCACCACCATAACACTCGAGAAAAGTGAATAAACACAACAGCCGCATTGGCAGAACCAAATCAGCGAAACACGGGCACACGCCAGAAGCAGGGAATGAGACATACCAATGGATCCAGCTCCAGGTTCCGGCCGCAGGGCTGCCTTGGAATCCGCTTGAACCGTTGTCCCTCCCCGGGCGCCGCGGAATCCATGGCCGCCACCTGAGCCGCCAGACAGTCCAGCACCAAACCAATAATTAAGCACAAATCCGCTGCACTAAGCAACAAGCACCGTGGGGCATCAGCCGACGCCCCTGGGAAAAATTCCGACAAAACGCCGTACCGGAGAGAGTGAAGGAGGTGACGAATCTGAGCTGAGGATCTCGGCCAGATCCGGGCGACGGAGGGGTGGCCGACGAGAAGGCGCGGCGCGAAGGAATCCCCTTCCCAAGCCCACCCACTGAACCAACCAACCCGAGGCACCAAGCAGCAGCTAGTAGAAGGAGGCGAAAGCAGAGGCAGCGAAGGCGTGGCTACCGCCACTCATTGCGCATTGCTTGCGGTCGCCATGTCCTCCTGCTGTGCTGTGCTCCGCTGTGCTGTGCTCTCCCCCACCCGAGGCCCGAGGGTTTGGTTTGGTGAAGTGGAGGGGAAGCGAAGCAGGCAGGTGGAGTTGGGGAGAGGATGAGTGGGAAAAAGGGGGAGGGGAAAAGCGAAAATGGTGCTATAGAAAAACAAAGATTTGGTTTGGCTTCTACCGGTGCATTTGTTCGGGAATTTTAAAATCTTTCGACGAAATCTGCCCTCCGCCTGCTGCTCTCGCTGGCTGTATCGCAACGCAAACGCAGGAGTATGCTTCGCTGTCAAGAGTGTGTGTGTGTGGATGACAACACCAGACTGCCGTGGGTCAGGGCACAGCGGTGAGGGCTGTTGTACTCCTACTACTGTCGTATTCAAGGGGTCTTGTTTTGTTTTCCTACTGTATAAACTGGATGGAGTTGTTGCTTTCTTTTATGTGGATAAATGGTTTGACTAATGAAATGCCCACCCTGATAATAGCCCATTCTGTTGTGATGGGACTTGCTTGCTTGTGTACAATCACTCTTGGCTGCCGAGTGGACCTGTGTCTAGGACGGCTACCATGATGAGCTATTCATGTTTGTTTAGGGCATCTCTTTTGAATCGGATTCACTGTTTATTTATGGACATGTTTGGATTCTTTCTTGAACATGAATATATTTTTTAACAAGTTAACTACACTATTCTTTTTCGAATACGCACAAACATGCGTATCATCGCATTAAAGAAGAGGCGGCAAAGAAGCCGAATACAAGGCCTTTCGACCATTACAATGCTAATTACGAGAATTAGCCTCCACATCATCCACTACGCACACCCACCCTATCTACTATGATACATGCTTCTCTAGACTAACCTCGTGCCAAGGACGACGAGGCAAACTACAGAGCAACCTAGCCATGTCAGAACCAACGCCGAGACCTCTACAACAACACCAAGATCCAAGGCCAACACAAACTAATGTATTTTCACTCATTTGCGCCAAGAGGAAGTCGGCAAGTGAACGGCAGGGCCTGGGCGGACCAAGGGGAGGTACCGTCTAGAGAGCATCGGAGATGGCGTATATTGTGCCCAGGAGGCCCACGCCCGGAGCCGCAGCCGGCACTGACTCGAGCCGCACCATCGAAACACCTGGAGCAACAAGACAGCGCCTTCAAGAAGGTAACGACGCCATGGCTCCGCCGCCGCCCGGTCCGGAGGTCGTACCTAGGGTTTCCCCTGAGCTTGAGGAAGGGAGTCCGATCGGGTCCAACACAACGCCTCCAAGGAGGAAACGACGCCCGCGGGCGTCGCCGGTGTCAGCCTCATCGAAGCAGGGATTTCTCCCCACCCAGATCGTAGATCCCATCGCCCACCGGAGTTGCCCGAGGTCGTACCTAGGATTTTTCAAGTTTTGATGCAAGTTTATGCCTAAGGTAAGTGAGTTGAGTAGTTTGCCTTAACTCACTTTGTTTAAATCCTTGTTTTTGTAATTTGTCAAGAATTTCATAAATGAGTTTGCTAGGAAAAGCAAAGGGGTGGCTTGGGAAGAAAAGGCCCGAGCGCTCCGATCGAGTTACAAGAGCTGCAACTTCACCCTCGACTGCTAGGGTGAGCTACAACGAAGATCATGTGCCCTTAGAGTTGTTTGAGGACACAAATCCAGCACGCGCAATGACTTTCCCGTGCGATGAATTCCTTGAAGCTGCAGGAATTAAGGAGGAGTTTTATAATCTTTGTGCTAATGCAGGTCTGACGCGGCTCGCAACGTGCCGTGTTGCTCAGTACCAAAAACTCACCTCCTGTTTCATTAACAGTTTTAGATATAACCTTGATGCCGGTTCTGTTGAATTTAAAATTTACAATGATCTTTTGACCATGCCTTTGGAAAAGTTTTGTGAAATAATAGGTGTGCCGAACATTGGACTGACGGCGAAGATGAGCTCTCAGCCCTCCGAGCTGAGAACCGTCTTCAACTCTTTCTGTAGCATGGATACGAGGGATATTCATCGGTCAAAAATCTCCAACATCTTATTCCCACACCTTAGGTATTTTGCGTATTTTATTGCTAGAGGGGTGTTAGCTCGTGACAACACGAGCAACATATATGCGCCGGATATTGCTATCCTGGCAACCGCCCTCTCATGGAGGTTTGATTATAATGTGGGTGCCTTAATTGCTCGACGCCTTGCTATGAACGGTAACAAGGGAGATTTATTTGGTGGCGTTTACGCCACACTTATCCTAGAGTCTCTTAATGGCACCCACACCCCGATGATAAGCCTTTCACTTATTTAAGTTTTGATCTTGCTGCTATGAAAAGGCATAAGTTTGTTACCATGAATTCCGAGTTTGGTAACCTTGATTATATCTTGCGTTTCGGAGCCACCACGGAACGCAAGATCCGTCTACCTGCACCTCTTTTGTTTGATTTTTCTCGCAGGAACGGATGGTCCTTTGATGTTGTCCAGTTCGATGAGTTCGTGGTCCAGCATCAGTTTCATAACCCCATGGAGGGGGTTGTGTCCGACGAGGAGGAGCATGGTGAGTTCCCACCTTTCCAGGGAGAGACCGTCACCCAGTTTGGTGAAGGGTCTTCCTCTGCTTGGAGCGCGGATCCTTCTTTCTGGGAGGATCCGAGGACTTCGGTGTACGCACCGGAAGCCTCATACGACCCTTGGACTCACAGTACTACCCTGGAGCAGGAGGCTCCTGGGGACATTAGCTACTACCAACTTAGGCCAAAAGCCTAAGCTTGGGGGGTACGTGCCCTTCTCACTTTTCCATTGTATTATCCATTTTATTTGCTTTGATCTTTTCGAAGCTTTTTGCCCATTTTTTTTCATTTTTTTTGCAAAAACAACAAAAAGATTTTCTCTTTTCTTTTGCTCTCTTTTAACCTTTAAAAACCCAAAAAGATTTCCTTTCTCTCTTTAGTTTGCTTTGTTTTCAGAGTTCAGCTCGAGTCCGTGATGGCATTTGATTATATTTCCTACGTTCGATCGTGCAAGTGACCAGGCAGTAATGACGAAGATCGACGGAAGGGAAGCAACAAGGAAAACCGGTATGAACTCTTCCTGTTTCTACTTTTGTACATATGCCTGTACTTATGATCCAGAGACCAGCTTGTAGCGACATAGTGCTATGTTTACAATGCTTTCCCAGTGTTCGTGCTTTCCTTGTGGCTAGTCTCAAATAGCTAGAGTACATAATGTGTTGTTGAAATGATTTACATGCATTGCATTGTTCATGGTTTGGCATACTGAAGTGGTACTTTCCTTCGGAGAATTTTTGGATTGACTTGGCACATGTTCACACATGCTTATGACTAAAAAGTCTATTTTTGCCTTGATGATCTTTTTGTTTCAGAATAGTTATATCACTTTCATGCCCGATTCAATGTTGCTTTGTCGCTCTGCATGATTATGGCAGTTATTGCTCTTTAGTTGGTCGCTTCCCAGTCTTTTGCTAGCCTTCGCTCGCACTAAGCGGAATTCTGCTTGTGCTGCCAGATTCCTTTTCAAACCCAGTTGTTCCACTTGAGTCCACCATACCTACCTATATGTGGTATTTACCGGCCACTCCTAACTTAGACTTTCATGTGCCATCTCGAAATTTATTCAAAAGTTTCCCTTTTGTAACCGTACAAGCTCATGGTGCGGTGAGGGGAATCAGTATCTTTCATGCCAAAAATATTTTGACGGAAGTTTTAACTAGTCAAACAGAAAAAAAAATATGAGAGTTACACCTCCCCCATACTTGATGATGGAGTGAAATGGACCAAATGCTGCTTATGATAGGTGGAACGATACCCTCCTTCCATCCTTGAGGAAAAATAAAAGGTTTCGTAGACCATCAAAGGATTTATGGATAAGGGAATATGTGTAAGCAAAAGGCATTATATATGGTTGGCATGGGAGATATTGAGAGACCTTTACCGTTCACCGTTGACTGGAAAGTTGCACTTCTCAAAAAAATGTTTTATCTCTGTTTTCAAAACCAAGAGCTTTGGCACATGTTTAGTCTTTGCTTCCTTTCACGGGTTTTCAACCTTGCCATCAAAAGCCACGGTTCGAGAGTCTCCCCTTCTTTATTCAAAGCACCAACTATGAGAGCATAATTGTCATTCTTAGTGTAACATGCATTGTCCCAAAGTATTACATTGTCTTCTGCATGCTTGTGTTATTGCTAGTCTGAAATACTGAGTTCTAGTCACCTTTAAAACTCCGGAGGAGTTTCTGCATTTATGTTTTGCTTCACTCATGGAGGCTAGCGAAATGCCACTCAAGTATGTTCAAGCTATGTGCATTGTGATCCTGTCTTGATTTTCAGTAGCTTATTATTTACTTTTAGTTGTTTGTGACTGATCACATGAAAGAAGAATTGCTTCGTGCATTGTCCTTATAGCATCATTTCAGTACCTGCTAAACTCTTTTCGTAGTACATGCTTATATACATCTAATGAAGCAAAAGAGTTTGTCAAAGTTTTCTTTGTCGCGTCCAGTTCGTTGAACTGAATTGCTTGAGGACAAGCAATATGCTAAGCTTGGGGGAGTTGATACGTCTCAAACGTATCTACTTTTCCAAACACTTTTGCTATTGTTTTGCCCTCATTCTTGCATGATTTGGACGAAACTAACCCGGACTAACGCTGTTTTCAGCAGAGCTGCCTGTATGGTTTTATTGTGTGCAGGAAAATGGATTTTTAGACGTTCCAGAAAATTCCCAGAAAATTCCCAGAAAATTCACGCACCCGAAGGAGCCAGAAGCCAGAAGTGGGACCAGAGGGGAGCCCTGGGGGCCCCAGGCGCCCCCCTGGCGCGGCCAGGGGTGGGGCCGCGCCCTCTAGCCGCCTGGGCGCCTCCCCCCTCCTCTGGTGCCCTACCGAGACTCCTATTTATCCCCGTGACGAGAAAACCCCAGAGAGGGAGTCGTTTTCCCAGTTTCCGTCGCGGAGCCGCCGCCACCCTCTGTTCTTCTTCGGGAGGGCTAATCTGGAGGCTGATTTGGCCTCCGGAGAGGGGAGATCGTCGCCATCATCATCACCATCACCAATCCATCCATCCTCCATGACTTCTCTTCACATGTGGGAGTAATTCCCTGCTGTAGGCAAAGGGGATGGTAGGGATTGGATGAGTTTGATCATGTAATAGTTCGTCAGATTGTTGGGGGCATGTTGCCTATCATCTAGATTGGTGTTTATCTTCTTTGCTTCAACTTGTTATTCTTAATGCTTGTCACTTTGGGCCCGAGTGCCATGTTTTCAGATCTGAACCCTATGTGTTTTCATGAATATATTTGTGTTCTAGATCCTATCTATGAGTTGTATGCACCTATTATGGTCCGGAACCTGCGATCCCAAAGGTGACAGCTTGGGACACCGAAGGGGATGGTCCATAATTTGAGGATTCCATGTATCCATTGAGTTTATTGCTTTGTTCCGGTGCTCTTTGACAGGAGCACCTTAATCTCCATAAGTTCCCTTTTGCCCCGTTCGTAGCGGGATGGTAGGACAAAAGATGTTGTGCAAGTTCTTATTGCAAGCACGCATAACTACCTACGGGATACATGCCTATTGTTTGATATATGCCTAGATGATCATTGCTTTTCTGTGTGCCTTGCCCCGTGTTAGAATCTATTATATGTTCACACTCATCCATGCAGCGCCCAACCATCCATCTCCCTAGCCTACAGTGTTTTCAATCCTGCTGGTCATTAGTTGTTACTTTTGTTGTTACTTTTGCTGTTGCCACTATCACTATCATATTACCATTACCACTTATCTATGTTGCAAGCAAGTATATTTCAGGTGCGGTTGAATTGACAACTCAACTGTCAAAGCTTATAAATACTCTTTGGCTCCCCGTGTGTCGAATCAATAAATTGGGTTAACTTACCCGCGAAGACTATCTCGATCCCTTACTGAAATGGCATGTGCCCTTATGTTTGGTTTTGGTAATTGATGACAATCTTTATGGACTAATGGTTTCCTTGAGTTATACTTTAAGGTTTGTCCATAGGCAACGCTTGAAGATCATATGGTGGCTTCAAGGTTGTAAGATGAAGATTACGTGTTGACCAAGGTGTTCTTCATGGAGCTATCCAAAGATTGGTCAAGTAGATGTGTGCAAGGTCAAGAGGAGCATCACGAAGATATCGTATGCTTGGAGCTTGCCGACCATTTGGTGATAATGGTCGTGTGAAGATGTGCCTAAAAGAGGCTCACCCATAATGGAGTATGGGGGAGCTATCTACAAGTCTTCATCGAGCCGGAGGAATCAAGGAAGATGTTCCAACTTGAGGCGGGCATGATCGTCATCATCAAGCTCAAGTGGATTATGCGCAAGACAAAGGTTTGACTAGATAGGTGTCTAGTTTACCGGTCTCTTGGTAGTAGTTAGGAGACCGTGTTATAGGCTAGGCCGAGTCATTCGTGGAGAGCTCAAACCTTTTGCATCCTTGGCATCATCTTTATTGGTTCTTGTTTGGCTTTTCTCTTTGTGGGTTTTGGAGCCTGTGGTCTTCTTCATGACAAGCTCTTGGTCATCGAAAACGGATTTCATATGCATCTTCTCTTATGATTTTTGATGCGGGAGATTTGCCGGTTATTCTTGGTTAGAGGTATCACACCTATATGTGTTTGGCATTTCTCCCTTGCCACTTTGAAATATTTCCAGTCGTGATTAGCCAACTCTGTTCGTTAGCTTTCCATCAAGCTTGAGTTTGCCTTAATCGGAGTTCATTTGCAGAAGTTGTGGCAGTTCAGGGTTTGGCTGTTTCTTTGGAGTTCATCTGTTGTGTGGCCTGGGATCCCTGGTTCTGCCAGGGCGGTAGTACCGCGCCACGGTAGTACCGTGGGCGAGTACCGCACTCACTACCGTAAGTCCACTGGACTTTGCGGTAGTGGGCACGGTACTGGCCCCTGGTAGTACCGTGGGGCGGTAGTACCGCTCCCAGTGCGGTAGTACCGTGCCACGGTAGTACCGCGGGAAAGCACCGCACTCACTACCGTAAGTCCACTGGACTTTGCGGTAGTGGGCACGACACTGGGCTTCGGTAGTACCGTGGGGCGGTAGTACCGCTCCCGGCGCGGTAGTACCGCACCACGGTAGTACCGCTCTCCGAGCGGTAGTACCGTGGTTGGTGGGCTGCCAACGGGCTCCAACGGCTGGATTCGTGGGAGACTATAAAAGGGGGTCTTCTTCTTCCTTTGTCTCCACCTATTTTGTGCAAGTTCTTCCCCCCATTGTTGACCTCTTTGAGCTTGCTTACTCTCTTCCCCTCCTATGATTCTTGCTCCTTTTTGAGGGAAAAGAGAGAGGAGGTCTAGATCCACATTCTCCACCAAGCCATCTCTCCTCTAAGTGAGGGAAACCTGGTGGATCTAGATCTTGGAGTTCTTTGTGTTCTCCTTGTTCTTCCTCTCATATTCCTCCATAGCTTTTGTTGCTTTGGTGGGATTTGAGAGTTGGGGACTTGAGCACTTCGTGTGCTCTTGCCATTGCATTTGGTGCATCGGTTTGAGTTCTCTCCGAGGATTCGTTGTAGAAGTGAAGTTGAGAAGATTGCTACTCTTGAGTGCATTGGCACTCTAGAGCTTGTTCTCTTGAGTGCATTGGCACTCTAGAGCTTGTTCCTCTTGGGTGCGTTGGCCCCTAGAGGCTTGTTGTTGCGGAGCTCAATCATTGTGGTGGAAAGCTTCGGGACACTACGGGAGCCTCCAATTCGGTTGTGGAGATAGCCCCGAGCATTTGTACGGGTTCGGTGACCGCCCTCAAGGGTCGCCATTTGTACGGGTTCGGTGACCGCCCTCAAGTGTCCTAATAGTGGAATCACGGCATCTTGCATTGGTAAGAGCGTGAGGAGAAATAGGGTGGCCCTCGTTGGCTTTGTGTGAGCATTGTGCTCCTCACCCTCTCCAAACGGAGACGTACTTCTCGCAAGAGAAGGAACTTCGGTAACAAATCCTTGTCTCCATCGGCTCCACTTGCGGTTATCTCTACCCTTACTTTGAGCAAGCTTATTACATTGTTTATCTTGTGCTTGCTCATATTATTGTGCATTGCGTGTCCCATAGGTTGTTCATCTAGTCAACCTATTTACTTGTGCACCTACTTTGTGATAGCCTTAGTGCTCTTGTTATATATCTTGCTATCACATAGTTGTTTATCTTGCTTAGTATAAGTTGTTGGTGCACATAGTTGAGCCTAGCTTATTTAGGTTTCTTGCTTGGCAAATTAAACGTTAAGTTTTATTCCGCATTTGTTCAAGCCTAAACCGTAATTATTTTAAGCGCCTATTCACCCCCCCCTCTAGGCGACATCCACGTCCTTTCACTTACGCCTGTAGGGCATCAGCAGCATAACTCTCGGGATGCATCCCATGACCCTTCTCCCCCGTCAACCTCGGCCAACCTGACTGATGCTTCTCAGCCACCTTAGCCTTGAGGGCTACACTCCGATAATTTCTTTGCTTTATAAATGCTTAGTTAGTTTGAAAATGCATATTGTTAAAGTTTGCTTAGTTAATTTCTTAGCTTCTGAAATCTTATATTTATTCGAAAAATGTCATACTTTGCCTATTGTTAAAGTTTGCTTAGTTGCTAAAAAATGCTGAAGTTAGCTCAATTTCCTCAAAATATGCTAAATCTAGCTTAATTTGATCACCATTGCTTATGTTAGCTTTGTTTGCTCAAAAGAAGAAGAAGAAAACATAAGAAGAAGGAGAGGATCTTTTCTTCTTCTCCTTCTCCTGCTTTTTCTTCTTCTTCTTCTTCTTCTCATTTTACTTCTTCTTCTACTTATTCTTCTTATAACTTTCTTAGCTTCATTTTGCAGATTTGCTTCAAGGGAGTCATGCTATGATGGAGTGCTGCATTTGGACTTGTAGCTAAGTTTAATAAATTGTTTTTGTCACTTGTGTGTTTGATAGTTGCTTGCTGGTTACTATGTACTCTTTGTTATGTATATATACTTGTGTTTGGAGAACTTGTGTTTGGATCGATTGATGAACATTTGGTTGATCAACATGTGTGTGGGTGATCAACATGTGTGTGGGTGCCTATATTGTGGTGTTGGAGAAAACAAATTGTTATATATTGCTATTTTTTGTGAAATGCAGGGGTTAAAAGAAAAAAAATAGAGACAATATAGTCTCTTTGCCGTCTGCAGGCAGTCGGCAAAGAGCTTTGCCGTCTGCAGGCAGTTGGCAAAGAGCTTTGCCGTCTGCTGGTGGTCGGCAAAGGGGACACGTATCACCCAGCTGTGCAATCTGGCAACAGACTAGGTGACCATTTGGTCAGTATGCCGTCTGCATTTACCTGGCAGATGGCAAACCTCACCTCTTTGCCGTCTGTCTAGTAGACGGCAAAGATCTAACGAGAGGTGACCTACTGATGACATCACCATTTCTTTGCCCTCTGTCGGTAGACGACACAGTTCGCCGTTAATGGCCTGACGGAGGGGATTGCAATCTGTTTGCTGTCATGCTGTCTTTGCCGTCTACTTGCGAGTATACGGTCGGCAAAGGGCTTTGCCGTCCGTCGATTATGTGCAGACGGCAAAGCACCTCTTTGCCGAAGAAACGGCTGACAAGAGCTATGCCGTCCGAGGACAGACGACAAAGCTCTTTGCCGACAGCTAAAGGTGTATTTGCCGTCTGCCATGGCAGACGGCAAACAAGAGAATTCCAGTACTGTGAGTGGGAAAAAGGGGGAGGGGAAAAGCGAAAATGGTGCTATAGAAAAACAAAGATTTGGTTTGGCTTCTACCGGTGCATTTGTTCCGGAATTTTAAAATCTTTCGACGAAATCTGCCCTCCGCCTGCTCTAGCTGCGTCGCAACGCAAACGCATGAGTATGCTTCGTTGTCAAGAGTGTGTGTGGATGACACCACCAGACTGCCGTGGGTCAGGGCACAACGGTGAGGGTTTTTGTACTCCTACTAACTTCATACAAGGGATCTTGTTTTGTTTTCCTACTGTATAAACTGGATGGAGTTGTTGCTTTCTTTTATGTGGATAAATGGTTTGAGTAATGAAATGCCCACGCTGATAATAGCCCATTCCGTTGTGATGGGACTTGCTTGCTTGTGTACAATCACTCTTGTCTGCCGAGTGGACCTGTTTCTAGGATGGCTACCATGATAAGTTATTCATGTTTTTTTAGGGCATCCTTTTTGAATCAGATTCACTGTTTATTTATGGACATGTTTGAATCCTTTCGAGAACATGAATATATTTTTTGAGGGTACGTCAAAGGGGTGCCAAACCTTTATAAAAGGAAGCAACAATAGTTACAAGAGACCTCACAACAACTCAACCATCATTGTGAGGGAACACACCACAACCAACACCTAAGGATACTAAAGCCTATTCTCTAAGAAGGGGTTGCAGTATCCGAGCTCCAGTTTTGTGCCAATCCGATAACTCATCCATGATTGTGTCCACAGCCCATCCCGGGGCCTTGACATGGTCATCGTTGTTGAACGCCCTAGCTTTTCTCTGCTTCCACAGGGTCTAAGACATCTCAATGAACACAGTGTCAAATGCACGCTTGCTGCTTCTGGGGACCTGCATCCGTTCTCTAAACCACCATGTGGACAGCCTATCTTCAGAGGAGGGGCAAGCTATGACGATCCCCATGCGACGAAAACTCATGTGCCAGGTCTCACGGGTGTATACACAATTACAGAGGATGTGATCAATGGTGTCTAGCCCTTGCATGTAGAAGAAGCATGGAGATGTATTGTCTTGAATCCCATGGCGTGCACGCCTCTCAGTGGTCCATAGTGCCAAACTCTTCCATATGATACCAGCATGCAGGCATTGGATCATGCCCATGCACAAGCGATCATATACAAATTGAGTCGTATAGCGATTCGGAACTGCACGGGGCCATGAGAACTCATCGTCACTCTCCACATTCCTGACGGCCTTGTTCACCGCAACCTGCAAGTGGAGTAGTTGTTTGTGCGCGGTGTAAGAGATGGCGCCCTGAACATCCAGTGCCTAGGCTCCCTCCAACATGTCATGCGCCACCGTCCTTTTGTTGATGACTAGCGTGGGCACAAGGGCAACGATTAGAGGGGCAACATCCCGAGCGGAGATATCGGAAATCCATCTATACCACTATAACAAAACCGGTCAATCGTTCCCTATATATACCTTTACCAGACTGGTGAAAACCTCCCGTGCCTCATCATCCAGGCTCTGCGGCAGCCCTTGCCAGAGCCGGTTAGGCTCAGGGTGTTTCGGCCATTCCCAACGAACATGGAGGCCGAGTCCCTGAAGCTTTAAACACTTGATTCCCAACCCTTCGATCTGTGTGGGCCGATAGACCTTGTTCCATGCAATGGCACATTGACCTCCATTGGCCTTAGCTTTGCCAGCCCAAAAAAAGAACGCATACATGCATCGATTTCGAGAGAAAAGAGGAGGAGCGAGTTCGAGCATCAATGGAAAACCCACCACTACAGCCTGCAATCGAAACTGCTGATGTGGAACAATTGATCCATTTTAGTTTTGGAGGCATCCTGTTTCATCGGTAGTTCCAAACCCACCAAGATGTTTTTGCTCCCCCCTCTTCTTATTCACGAGGAGTCATGGGCAAAAGTTTAATAAGGAATGATGCTTGGGAAAAATGCCATAGCAGCCTCTTTCTTTATCGAGTATTAACCATGTTGTCATCATGATTATGCTTGGGCAGATGTTGTAGAAGGAATGTTACCGCCTCATTTGGCCGATCGTCGTTGGAGCGCGTGTGTCAAGTGTTCGATGAAATGCTTACATTAATTGTAAGTTCTACTCCACTATATCTAGGAGATCGACTAGGTCCTGCCAAATTTTAGTGGATTAAATATACACCAATAAAGTTTTCTTGATCATTTACTCATCTACTTTCAAGGGATCAGCTAGAGGTGTCCTTAGGGCATCTCCAACGCGGATCCTCAAAACTTCTGCATTCGTTTGGATTGGGCTATCGGGATCAGTTTACCACCCAACACAACCTTGTATTCGTCCGTGGGGTGGTCCACCCGTCTGTTTTCCCGCAAATCTAACCCAAACCAGGGGGCTTTGCGCGAATCTAGACAGTCGAAACGCCCTCACCCAACAACATGTCCCCATCCAAAAACTCTCCACGCCAGAAATCCCCACCATGCGTGAAGTAGTGACCGCGCGTTCATGGAGGTCGTTGGCATTGGATGTTGGACGAGCGCGTGCGCGACTGACCACTACGTCCGGTATTGATGCCTAGCTAGATGGATGGACGTACGATTCGCCGGCCGAGAGCCTAGGTCTCCGCGCATATTCAATGCCGAAGATACGCGGGACAAACTACACGTCCGTCGCTTACCGACATTAAATCAACATGAAGAACGAGAAACCCACTATGCACATCGCATTCAGATAAGCTCATCTGCTCCCCTAGTAGGCGTCGGCTATTTAAACAGATCCTCGTAAGACCGTTGAACACACCACAAAATGCCCCTTCCCCTTTCTTGTTCTTCTACCTTCACCACGACGACGGGATTTGGGCTCTTCTGGGTTAGAGGACGGTTCACTGGTCGAGAAAAAATGATTGCGAAAAACAACTCTCACCAAGAAGCCCGGTGCAGCAGCGGCCTTGTCGGCCATTACATGAAGCACCTCACCTCATCGGAGGGGCTCGATGCCGTCTTACTATGACGTACAAGAGTCTTGCTCCGGTAAAGCGTGCGGGCGGAGCACGTGCATCAACCACCGTTTAATACTTCGGCCTCACAACAGAAGCGGCTCACGCACGACGACCTGCTAGGTTGCCCTTCTCCTTGGGTTGGCATCCCGTATCTTCACCGTCGGCAACCCCACATATGGAGAAACTTGGTACATAAGTCTGAGCTGCCGCGTCTTCTATGTCGTTTACCCCAAGATTCGTCGTCGCCCGACCACATTGTTTCGGGAGCTTCTATCCCGGTAACCTGGAACGACTTGAATTGTCTGATTTTCATGAATGTCATGATCGTCGCCGCCTTCTATCCCAACGACTTAGAACGAGCTGACGTGGATGCAAATCATGTAACTCCTCATGGCCGACGGATGTTGTAGTAGTTCTAGACTAGGTTTAAGTTATTTAAATGAAAATCATCTGGTTTGGATGAAATACATCTCATTTATGTGAATGATTTCCAAATTTGAATGAAATCTATCCGAGTTCGTGTGAATTTACCGTATTTTGATTGAACTGATGGCGGACGGGTATGATTAAGGTTGGATGACCAGTTTCCACATCAATACCCGCGGATTGGTCCCGGTGTCCGTGAATGAATGTGACATCCATTTTAGGAATAGCGTTGGAGATGCTTTTACCGGATAAAAAAAAGACATGAACATGCAGTTTTACCAGACATCATGAAATTCTACGGTTTTGTCCAAAAAATGGTTTCATACTTAATTACTTTACTCCAAGACACTTCAGAGTCGTTGAGCCATTTTCAACCAACAGAAGAGATGTTCAACAAAAAAAGGAAAAAATAGATGAGATAACTTGAGCTGTAATTATTCCTTGGCAATGAGTGTGGTCTTGGCGCTATTCCAACCAATCGCTAACCAAATTGATATGCTTTTCCGCTCTGACAAAGGAACATCAACGAAATCCCATCTTTGCCTCAACTTGATGTAAAGTCCTCTGCAACTTTGGAGTCGCTCCGTTTCATCGGAAGTTCCAAACCCATCAAGACTCTTTTGCTCCACTCCTCCTCTTATTTGCGAGGAGTCATGGCCCATGACTCATGGGCAGCGATGCTTGGGCAGAAATGTCATAGCATTCTGTTTCTTTATCGAGTATTAACCATGCTGTCGTCCATGATCATGCGTGCATCACACCTAACCACACACTTCTCATCAGCAATGATAGGTAGCAGTAGCACCGTCATACATACATACGGGGTGGACCTAGGGACGAATCCCATAGAAACGGCATCATCCAGTAGCGTGGAGAGCGTGTGAGTCACGACCGCACAAACCAACGTGGCTGGAAAATTACAGAGGCGTAAAACCAAAGGAAGCCGCGCCAAGGGAAAGGGACGATAGCTTTTTCTATGGATGCGTGGGGCGCCGTCGTCGTCTTTCTACGCAGAGCCCCCACACGCCCCCGTGATCCCTTCCCAACCCCGCAAAAACCACCGTCTTGCTTGCCCCTGACTCAAGCGTATACGCATACAAATATCTGCACATTTTCCACTGCCTAGTGCGTGCTCGCTCCTTTCTGATCTGTACCCTCTTTTGAACCCACACTTTGGCTGGTGCTCAACACCATGGGTTTTGGTCTGTGTAACAATGTATTATGTGGCTCGTCGATGTAAGATGCAAGTCAAGTGTCTGGGGTATATATGGAGATACTACCAAACTTTGAAACATCGACCCAAGCAGTTATACCGGCAAAACGCTCTTGTTTATTGCAAAGTGCGATCCAGTAGAGCTGCCTGTATCCATCATGAAAGCGTCGGCCGAACTAAGAGCAACTCTAGCAAATGCGTCATCCCATCTCTGATACGTATATATGCGAGTTTTTTGGTAGGCGAATAAAGTTTTGGTCGAAAACAGAACCACCATAATTCTTTCGGCTCGGAATTTTTTTGCGGGTGGCCAGCAAAACATCACTTTGGTTGTACCGCGAATCAATTTATCTTTAAATTTGTAAATATAGCGTATCTATTCTGCCGAGCTTTTTTCGTGTTGCACAAGCAAAAATGCGATGACCCACATCTGAGTTTTGTGGACAGTTGCTAAGTCGCCAGATTGTTATCATTAGAAGACGTTTTAGCACTTAACACCAGTTGTTGGGGCATTTTTTGCACAGAACCACAACTTGTGATTTTTTTTGCACAAAACATCAACTATTGGGGTAATTGGTTGCAAAAAACATAAATCAAGTCTTAAACTACTTTGACAGACAATTAACAACTCGAGTCCACATTTATGAATTTTTATTGTGTATATTTGATGCTGAGAGTAACCAACTGTCTATCAATATTAAAAATTATTGTAGTATTTCCTCCCCCTACCTGTACAATTTAGTTAGCATCTAAATGAAAATTCATTTTGGACCCAAAAAAACGTATTTTCTCAAAAACATAATTTCTGTAGAAAATCGTTTTCCTTGAAAAACTTTTTTTTAAGAAAAAAACTATTTTCCACCCAAATTATTTTCGACCCAAAATTTTTATTTTGGGCCAAAAAAACATAAATTTTCCTGATTTTTTTCTTCGAAAAATTAAATTCACCCCCAGTTTGTTTCCTGCATAAAATAATTTTTTCCAAAAAAGTTTATTTTCCTTGATTTTTTCCCTTAGGAAATATATTTTATCCGAAAAATATATATTTTGGGCCCACATGTTTTGTTTAATCGGTCAGTTAAGTGTCTGTCAAACCGACTAATGACTAAATTTGTGTTCTATGTAAAAGATTACCCTAATAGTTGATGTTTTGTGAAAAAAAAACGTTAAGGATGTGGTTTAGTGCAATAAAAGCCCCAACAAGTGGTGCTATGTGCAATTTCCTTTCATTAGAACACAAATTACATGTCATTCGTTTTATCCGATAATGTGTTTTTTTTTCACCGGCATGTTGACGATGAAGATAGATTCGTACACACGGATTACCATCATATCTTACCTAGGCCCTACATGAACTAATGTCTTTGTCCGGAATGGATGTCGCACTCGACCTATACCAGCCTGCGTGGAGCCAGTGGGATTTAGGCCTCTTTCTTGCAAAGCTGTATGGGCATGCATGCCAACTCCCAAGCGATTAGTACAGATAGTTGGGACATGCCGAGATCACCAGTACGGCAGTTAAGAGCATCTACAACACATGATAAAATATATTACTCCTTCTGATCCATAATAAGTATCGCTCATCTAATATAAAGTTTATACTAGCTTAGTACAAAATGGACGATACTTTTTATGGATCGAAGGGAGTATATGATATAAAAATTATCATAAAATAAGTTTTAACATATGATGAAAATTTATATTTATGTATTCCTATTATAAGGTGTGATGTAAAAATCATAAACAGGTGATGTATATTTAGTTATTTACATCACATGTCAGCGTGCCTTATCAGACTGCTCATAGTGCAAATAACATAGGTAGTAACATAGATGCCACATAAGCAAAAGAAATAATGTGGCAAGCAATTAAAAATGAGAGAGATAAATAAAGTAACATAATATATTATCATCACATAACGGTTCTCAATGCAAAATGAGTCTACAAAGTAATAAATGAACCTCTTTATGTTACTACTCACATGACACTACCCACTATGAGAGTAGTAATATAGACTATTAACATATGCATGTTTCTAGTCTAAGTTACTCCCCATTGTGAGCAGCCTTACAAAAACCACTAGTTAACTGGCCATCGCGCGTGAGAATTTTCTTGTGCCCAATATATATCATCTATTAAAGCAAATTTATGCTCTATTTTACATAATCAGATGAAGTAAAATGTTTAAGGTGATGTATAAGGGCATCTACAAGGCAGGTCCTTAAATCTCCTGCGTTCGTTGTCTGGATCGGGCTATCCAGATCTTTTTTGCCATTTAACGCAGGTTTGTATCTGACCGAGAACTTGTCCGCCTATACGTTTTCTCACAAAACTTTACTCCCTCCGATCCATAATAAGTGCCGTGCATCTACTACAAAGTTTGTACTAGCTTAATACAAAATGAGCGACACTTTTTATGGATCGGAGGGAGTACCAAATTTTGGGTGGGGGGATGGGTGCCCGAATCGCTGCCACATAGGACTCTGATACCCTCGACCACCCCAAAACCCCTCACAAGCCGGCTCTTTCCTCACTTCCTTCTTCCTCTGTATCTTCTTGCTTCCTGATAGACGACGCTGCCACTGCACCCCAACATTTCCCAAGGTCTTGCCAGAGCTCATGTGCATGCCGTACTACCCCAATGTTGCCAAGGCCTTGTCGGAGTTCCGCCCAACTCCTCTCGCCCGTTCGATGCGTAGATATCATCCTTCCCTGTGGATGTCATTCATGGTGGTGAACTCGCTCGGTTTGTGTTTGTCGAAATGCCCGTGCTAATTTTACTGACCATTTTCTCTCCTCTTTAAATAAATGGATTCGGTCATGAAATACATGTACAAGAACTTCATTGGGCGTTTGACGAGAATAAACATGCGATGAAACGATAATGATGCAGGCAATCCACGTACACGCAGAGCAAGCGGAAAAGTATGTTCTCAATTTCAAGGGATCGATCAAAGGCCATAGAGTGCTGAATCGAGATAGGGCACGACGACACTTGCCACTCATGGACGATTATTTTGCTCTGGATGCCCTGTTCGTGGATTCTTTTTCAAGTGCTTTCGGATGCGCAAAGATGTGTTCAATCACCTCTACCATGTTGTCTGGTCCTACGATGATTACTTCATCTTGAAGAAGGATGACGTGGGGACAATTGGATTTTTTGTCTATCAGAAATGCACAACTGTGTTGCGGATGCTTGCATATGGCACGACTATGGATTCGTGGAACGAATACTTCTAGTTTCCCGAGAGCACATGTGGGGACACCATAGTGCGATTTGTTACTGCGGTAGTGGAGGTGTTTGTCCCTTAATACTTGAGATAACCAACTGTTCGGACATCCAAAGGCTCATGGCAGTGTCAGAAGCAAGAGGATGGTCGGGAATACTTGGATCTCTCGATTGCATGCATTGAAGGTAAAAGAACTACCCATATGCTCTACAAGAACAATATCAAAGCCATATGAAGAATATCACCATCATTCTTGAAGCAGTTGCTTCACATGATCTTTGGATTTATCATGCGTTCTTCAGTATGCTCGAGTCTCACAATGATATTAATGTGCTACACGGGTCTCTATTGTTTGTCGGTTGATTGAAGGACAAGCTACTCCTTGCAACTATACTATAACCGGGCATGAGTACAACATGTGCTACTATATGGTTGACGACATTTATTCTTCACGGGCGACCTTCGTCGAGACCATTCCGAGCCAATAGGTCATAAAAAGCTCACTTTTCCCAAAGATAAGAAGGAGCTAGAAAGAATGCGGAGAGGGCATTTTAAGTGCTCCAAGCACGATTTTCAGTTGTTTGAGGGCCTACACCAAACTGGGATCCGAAGACCATGTGGAAGGTGATGACATGTTGTGTGATCAGTCACAACATGATCGGATGAGGGTGAAGGTGTTGCCGGAAATTTGAACTTTGAGAATATGGGTGATCCTATTCAATTTCCACCTCAGAATTCGACTACATTTGAGAAATTTGTATACTTATACAAATTCATATCAACATCGACACATTGTTGGACATTGTGACGCCCCCAAAATCAATCCGTGTACAGTAATCATACACGTAGGATACACGGCTGAGATTAGGGTGTCACGGTGAGAATATCACAACACAACACTAAACACAAATAAGATACAACTGATATTACAAACCAGGGATCACGAGGATCCGAATACATAAGTTATACAAGCCATAATATCTGAGTACAGACATAGTTAGTCAAGTTTTGCCTTAAGAAGGCTAGCACAAATGACATCAGAGATACAGATCGAACAGGAGAGGCCTCCTGCCTGGGATCCACCGAACTACTCCTGGTCAACGGGGTACTCGACGTCGTAGTAGTCGCCTCCGGGGTACTCCTTCTCCTGGGCTCCAACGTCGACTACAGCGACCGATCAGGCAAAACAAAAAGGGGGAAATAAAGCAAGGGTGAGTATCTAGCATACCCGCGAATCTTACGTCCAACTACTAAGTGATGTGCGAGGTAATGATAGTGATTTCTCGCCCTTCGTTGGTAAACCCCAAGTGGAAGGCGTGATGTAGCACAACAGCAAATTTCCCTCAGTAAAGATACCAAGGTTTGTCTCCAGCAGGACTCCAGAGATGATAAGTAGGTGTCAGCAGCGCAACTGACGCGGACCTGCACACAGACACAAATAACTTTGTTCCCAACGAAGTTCAGAGAGGTTGTCAATCTCTCCGGTCTTTTTGTTCACAAAGGATCAAACACAAGGGGATAATGATAGCAACTGAAAGTAAAAGCAGAAAAGTAAATGAGCGTGGAAACAGTAATGAGGATATGGACCGGGATACGTGATGTTCACTAGTGATGTCTCTCTCCCAAAAGACGATAAAACTGCTATGCGAGGTGAACAAATTACAGAAGGGCAACTGACAGGATTAAGAACGCACCGCAATGCTAACTATGCTACAAAAGAAAGGAAGAGGCTCAAAAGCATGGGCAGTACGCCAAAATAAGTAGACCGAAATCCAACTGCATCTACTACTAATCATCCACCTTGAGATATCTATCCAGAACATCTCGCTGGTATTAAGTTGCGAGCCCCACCCAAAGTGTAAACCCAAAGCAACAGACAACTGCATTAAAAAGCACTTTGCGTAAAGTAAACAATCCTTGCAACCGCGGTTACAAGCACCGTTGTTTTCCCCCTTGTGGCAACAACACATCCCCTAGACTCATGTTTCTGTCACTCAAGCGTGTCATCGGGGGGCATGAACCCACAATCGAGCAAAACGTTCCCTCTTGGGGTTACTACCTACTACTTGGCCAAAGCAATAAACAGCAACGGAGAACATGCAAGAATTACTTAGGAACAAAAAATATAAGAGATAAGAACCAAATATATTACTCAATCACAATCTGAACATAATCTCATAATCCATCAGATCCCATCAAACTCAGCATAGCAACAACAGAAAGATTACAAAAGTGCCTCGATCATGTAGGGCAGCTCACGAGGTCTAAACCATGAAGAACAAAGAGGGGAGGAGAACATCACATAGCTACTGATGACGGACCCATGGTCCAAAGAAAACTATTCACGAGACACCCGGGAAGCATCCATGGTGGAGAGGAGACTCCCGGAGGTCGGCCCTCCCTCCGGCAGGGTGCCGGGAAGAGGTCTTCTGGTGCTCCCGATCTCGGAAGTGCGGCGGCGGCGGAATAGAGGCGAGATCGCGAAAATGGGTTCTGTCTTCGAGGGTTTCCCGAGACGGAGAATATATAGGCGAAGGGGGGCAGCCAGGGGGCCCACCAAAGGTCCAGGCGCCCCCCTGGCGCGGCCAGGCCCTAGGGCGCGCCACCAGGGCGACTGGGCCCCTGGTGGTGGCCCTCTGCACTACTAGGGAAATAGCTATACATGGAAAGCTTATTAGTGGCGCATTTTATATGTAATGCGCCACTATGTTGTAAGGGGTGGCGCACTGGTAAAAAATGCGCCACCTATAAGCCCTTATAGGTGGCGCATTTTCCAAAATGCACCACCCCTAAGAGTGGGCCAGCCCTGGAACCCCTTATACGTGGCGCATTTGGAGAAATGCGCCACCCCTAAGAACCTTATAGGTGGCGGCGCATTTTGGAAATGCGCCACCCCTAAGAGCTTAGGGGTGGCGCATTCTGGAAATGCGCCACCCCTAAGGAATTATTAGTGGCGCATCCAGAATGCGCCACCCATAAGCTCTTAGGGGTGGCGCATTTCCCATATGCGCCACTAATAAGAAAAAACTGGGCGGGAAAATTCCCATATGCACCCCCCCTGTGGACCGCCTTTTCAATTTGAAAAAAAATAAAAGAAAATGATAGAAATGTCAAAAAAATAAAAGAAAAATAGTTTTCCAAATGATATGTGGTCTAGTTGTAAGGAAAATTTACAAATATGAATTTCGACTTTTTTTGCAAAATCTCCCGAGAATTACGTAAAATGGGCATAATTTTTGCGTACGACCTCCGATGAAAAAGTTTTTTATATGAAAAATCATCTACTCAAAAAGTTATATGCAAGTCAAGTCATAACATGCAAGAGTCTATATTAGCATTGACACAAGTAATAAAAGAACATTAGGTGCAAGAGCTCTCGCTGTCCGTGACTCGAATGTCTCCAAATGGTGTTTGCGTGCAAGAAGGGGGATAGGGAATACGAGAAAAATATTTATTTGTTGAGAACTCAATCTACTAAAGTTTCACACTTGGTCTTTTTCTGGAATCTTATCTTGACTCGTCCCCAGACCACTAGCGAGGTACAAGTCAATTTGATCCACTCCTTTTTCAATATTTTGAGCACTCATGCAATGGATGAGCGTAAGCACGAGAGTTGACACTTAGGATGGCAAAGAGAGGAGTACGGAGGAGGAAGACAAAAATATATGAGAAAAGCTCACATCAATGAGGACAATCATAGGCAAGAGATGCCAAATCACAGATATGATGTGAGGAGTAGGGATTTCCATGCAACGGATGCACATACGAGCTAGGAAGCTCTCCAATGGAACTAGTGGGGGTGCATCTAACTTGCTCGCTCATGAAGACCTAGAGCTCTTTTGAGGAGGCTCATCCTTGGAATATGCAAGCCAAGTTCTATAGTGTGAAGGTCCCCACATAGCTATACGCATAATGATCATCTCTATGGAGTACAAGGATATAAAGGGAGTACTAGTGTGGATCTCTCAAAAGGATAGTAGTGTTGCCCCTTTCTCTCTTTTTATTTCTTTTTCTCTTTTTTCTATTTTTTTGTATTTTTTTGGTGGCCTCAATGGCTCTTTCTATTTAACTCTCATTTGTCCTCTTTGGGATCTTTTATTGTGTCCACTTTGGGATATTTTCCTCACTTTAAGGGCAACACTCTATTTTACAAGAAGGTAAAGGAGATCTTTCACACTTTACAAGGTACTCAAAATCATAAAGAAGATGTAAATATCATGATGTATGCAATGTATGTCGCTGCCAGTGTAGCAGGAACATGTATGACATGAAGATCAAGTCATGAAGAGGTGGATGTTGCATGACAATATATCTCGGAAAGGCTATGGAAATGCCTTGATAGGTAGGTATGGTGGCTGTTTTGAGGAAAGATATAAGGAGGCTTACGATGACAGAGCGTATCATGCCAAGGGTTTGGATGTACCGGCGAAGGTGGACACCAACTCTCGGAGTGAGAAGAAGGCAATGCACGGCACGGGAGAGGCTAGCAAAAATGAGGAGGTGGAAGTGTCAACTTTCAATACTTACATTAGTCTGAAGAACTCATGCACTTATTATCAGTAACTCTCAATCTAATAAGGAGGTTCACAAAGAGACAAGTACCCCGAGGAGGAGTGTATGGGGGTTTGGTTATCCTTGGGCATCCTCGACTCATGGTATGTGAGTGTACTCTAATATTCGATCCCTCCAAAGATTAGTGATCCATCTAGTAGCTAGAGTTCTCAACTAGTTTTGTAGGTTTTGAAAATACACACGGATTGCCCAAAATACGACATCTATCACTAATAGGCTAGATCTCTTGACACCAAAAGTTCAAACATTACTCACATCAATACCTCAAAACTATTGCAAGTTACTACTAGAATAAAATAGCAACCTCAATTACCTACTTTCAAGACAAGACACTACTCAGTGCAACAACCAACTCTCTTTAACAAGATAAACATGAAAACTAAAAAGAGTTCCAGCAACAAACTAAACAAAAGCCAAGGATCTTTCTAAAGACAAACTAAGACTAAAACTAAACATGGTACCAGCTACGAAAAGATAAAGAACACACAACAGCAAAAAGATAAGCAGGAAAAATCCTATGATGTGTTCTAGATTTTGAAAGTGGAGCGTGTTTCTCTCCCACACAAAGTAAGACGAGATCTAACTTGTTATGACCAGCAAGCAAAACTAAAGAAACTAAAAATAAAACCTGAGAGCGAGACACTCCAAGCATAGCACATAACGCATGAAGTGATAAAAATATAGTGAGACGAAGGACGAACTGATGATTGTTGATGGAGAAGGGGATGCACGGGGGCATCCCCAAGCTTAGACGCTTGAGTCTCCTTGAATATTTGTTGGGGATGCATGGGGGCATCCCCAAGCTTGAGCGCTTTACACTCCTAGATCTTCTTTCATCATCTTCCATCGCACACTTGAAAACTCCCTTCATACATAACTCATCATAAGCTGATTAGAGAGGTTAGTACCCTTAATAAAATAATTTTTTCCCACTGGATATAAAGATATTCTTGAAGAGCTACTATTTATCAAGAGTTCCAAAATTTTTTTGCACAGAAAAAGCAAGCTTAATGTTTGCAAAAGTTAGGAGAGACAAAACGTGGCAGAATCTGTGAAAAACAGAACAACAGGTAGTAAAGATTTTTTTAGGGACACTTCTGCAACTCAAATAAAAAAACTCAGAACATACGAAAGTTTCACAATTGTATAGAGCACGCTGTCAAAAAAAGTCAGATGAAAAAGATGATCTGGTGATTTGATTCGATTTTTTCTGTCAAGGGACATAATCTTTTTTCTGGACAACACGTCACAACTTTTGCTTCCCTTATCGTAAGAGGCTATAACTTGGCAAAAAGCTAAAAAATAATGATACAATGATGTTGTACAGTAGTAACAATCATCAAGACACAACAAAAAGCAAAAATAAACCTAAATTCATTGCGGGCTGCCTCCCGAAAGCGCTTCTTTAAAGCCATTAGCTAGGCTTAAAGATTGTAAAAGGTGCTCTCATAAGAATAAGAATTTGAAGCAAAAGAGAGCATCAAGAAACAAACATGAAACACATTTAAGCCTAACCCACTTCCTATGCATAGGCATCTTGTCAGAAAATAAGTCAAAGAAGCACAAAGTGACATGCATAGAAAGGTGGAACAGGAACATCTTCAAAACTTTCAACATAAAGAGAGGAGTTTTAGTAATATGGAATTTTCTACAACCAAACTTCCCTCTCTCAAAATAATTTTCAGTAGTATCATGAACAACATCAAGAATATAACTATCACATAAATCATGTTGTTCATGAACTGCAAGCACACGTGTATAGCTTTCCACACAGTCTTTAGGTTTATAAGATCAATGCAACCCATCACATTGAGCCTTGATAAGAGCAAAGTTCTCCGGAGTTGGAGATTTCAAAAGGATAATAGGACAATCAAGTGTGGGTGCAATAGCAACAATTTCATGCTTAACATAAGGAACTATAGAGAGTTCATTTTTGTCAGCATCAGCCATAGTGGCATCTTGGCCATCAACAAAGCAAGTATCAAAATTCTCAGAAAGGGATATTTCAAGTGAGTCCTCGGAATCATGGGATTCCTCCTCAATGCAATAATTGGCCTCTTCTTGGGCAGCAAACATTTTATTTTTAAAATCCTCAATATAAGAATTCTAAGTATAATTCTCGAAGCAATAAGTAAGAACTGCAAAGTTTTCAGACTCGAAAATAGTATCGTGATATTTTTCAATCAAAGAAGCAATCTCATAGGCACCTTTAAAAGCAACAAACTCTTCAATCTTTTCAACATCAAAGTAATCATAAACACCTTTAGCATAAGAAGATAAGATCTCATTTTCATTAAACTCAAATTGGAAAGGGAGGTGTTTATGATCTATATTAGAACAACAAGTGAAATCATAAATGTGGCACAAAAGTTTAGCATGGCAATAAGAAACATGTATTTGATCCCATAAGTGTTTCCCTTTCTGAGATAGGCGGTGCCGCGTATAATGAGCATGCTCATCCAATGATTTTCCCACAACCAAGTCGGTTGGGTTTTTAGCGCGAGCACAAATTGATCGAAGACGATCCAAGTGAAACATGTCCATCCTACCATATTTGGGTGGTTCCACACCCATGGTGAAGATAACATCAGTAGGTATTTTTGGTATTTTTGATAAGGGACACAAAAGTAAAAACTGAAAGGTAAACTAACAAGACTAAAAAACAAAGGTAAAGGGTAGTGTGCAACTCCCCTATCTTAGCACTCGGAGTCCCCGGCAACGGTGCCAGAAATTTGGCTTGATGTGCGAGGTAATGATAGTGATTTCTCGCCCTTCGTTGGTAAACCCCAAGTGGAAGGCGTGATGTAGCACAACAGCAAATTTCCCTCAGTAAAGATACCAAGGTTTGTCTCTAGTAGGACTCCAGAGATGATAAGTAGGTGTCAGCAGCGCAACTGACGCGGACCTGCACACAGACACAAATAACTTTGTCCCCAACGAAGTTCAGAGAGGTTGTCATACTCTCCGGTCTTGTTGTTCACAAAGGATCAAACACAAGGGGATAATGATAGCAACTGAAAGTAAAAGCAGAAAAGTAAATGAGCGTGGAAACAGTAATGAGGATATGGACCGGGATACGTGATGTTCACTAGTGATGTCTCTCTCCCAAAAGACGATAAAACTGCTATGCGAGGTGAATAAATTACAGAAGGGCAATTGACAGGATTAAGAACGCACCACAATGCTAACTATGCTACAAAAGAAAGGAAGAGGCTCAAAAGCATGGGCAGTACGCCAAAATAAGTAGACCGAAATCCAACTGCATCTACTACTAATCATCCACCTTGAGATATCTATCCAGAACATCTCGCTGGTATTAATTTGCGTGCCCCACCCAAAGTGTAAACCCAAAGCAACAGACAACTGCATTAAAAAGCACTTTGCGTAAAGTAAACAATCCTTGCAACCAGGGTTACAAGCACCGTTGTTTTCCCCCTTGTGGCAACAACACATCCCCTAGACTCATGTTTCTGTCACTCAAGCGTGTCATCGGGGGGCATGAACCCACAATCGAGAAAAATGTTCCCTCTTGGGGTTACTACCTACTACTTGGCCAAAGCAATAAACAACAACGAAGAACATGCAAGAATTACTTAGGAACAAAAAATATAAGAGATAAGAACCAAATATATTACTCAATCACAATCTGAACATAATCTCATAATCCATCAGATCCCATCAAACTCAGCATAGCAACAACAGAAAGATTACAAAAGTGCCTCGATCATGTAGGGCAGCTCACGAGGTCTAAACCATGAAGAACAAAGAGGGGAGGAGAACATCACATAGCTACTGATCACGGACCCATGGTCCAAAGAAAGCTACTCACGAGACATCCGGGAAGCATCCATGGTGGAGAGGAGACTCCCGGAGGTCGGCCCTCCCTCCGGCAGGGTGCTGGGAAGAGGTCTTCTGGTGCTCCCTATCTCGGAAGCGCGGCGGCGGCGGAACAGAGGCGAGATCGCGAAAAAGGGTTCTGTCTTCGAGGGTTTCCCGAGACGGAGAATATATAGGCGAAGGGGGGCAGCCAGGGGGGCCACCAGAGGTCCAGGTGCTCCCCTGGCGCGGCCAGGCCCTAGGGCGCGCCACCAGGGCGCCTGGGCCCCTGGTGGTGGCCCTCTAGCCCCACCCAGGTTCTTCCGGAAGGTTCCTTCACGCTGGTTTTTTATCTGATTTTTCCCGAATTTTTGGAGCACTTTTTATATGGGGGAAAACTGAAATAGAAAAACAGCAGAAAACAGGAACTGGCACTATGGTGCACTGAGTTAATAGGTTAGTCCAAATATGATCAAAAGTATATGAAAGTGTATCTAGATCATAGCAATATCACACAAAACATGCATGGAGCAAGCAGAAATTATAGATACGTTTTGGACGTATCACTAAGCATTTATGCATTTGTATCAATGGAAATGGGAGGCTATATATAGTGGACTGAGTTGCAGAAATCCAGAATAAGGAAGAGAAGCTAGGCCTATCGAAGACTAGCATCCTCCGACGAGTCTTGCAGCATGAGGAGAGAATAGCCAACGGTTCAATGAAAGCATAAAGTAGAAATGCAACAGAAGTTGCTACAACATTGTAAAATAGTAAGTTGTATTAGATATCAATAACAATGCCTCCAAGAATCCCTCCTCGACTTGCCGGCGAGGAAGAAAACCCGGAACCAATCAGTTTAGTAATAGTAGTTTGTAGTAGTAGAGTCTGGATTCAACATAAAGCGTCCTGTTACCGTGGACACGGCTATTCATATAGATTATCTTCCCTGCAGGGGTGCACTAGTGTAATACCGCACACTCGGATCTCCAGGGTGGCGTACACCTTGTTAGGGAATGCCCTACCGAGGCTATCCGATACGCCGAAGTCCATCCTTCGAGCTCAACAGAGAGGCCATCCGTCGGTCTATATCCTAAGCACAAAGGGACTTTGGACCCCTTCCCTTTGTACTCCTGCACGGTACGCGACTGGCCAGTGAAGCAGACCCATCTCCCACTACCGGAGTAGGTTGTCCAATCCCTGCAATCAACCCGAGGTAAGGCTGACGTCTGAAGAGCCCTCGAACGAGGCTAAAACGCAGAGGGCCCACACTGTAATCCCACGTGGAGGCAATGTGTATAGGCATATAGCCACTCAAGCCATCCGCCGAACCCATTAAGCATTTTACTAATTTTCTGTCGGAACATCTATTATCGTTGTCCTTATTTAGGTGAGTCGTGGACAACGACAACAGCCAGGTCCACCCCCATTACAAGAGCCAGTGGCCGCCTGCCCTGTCGTCCCACCAACTCGTGCGGCTACCAACAAGGTGAACCGTCTCCTTACCTTGTATCGCGTTTGCTCTTGGAAGAGCTCGACTTTCGTACAACAGAGTATCTCTCGGCCACGAACAAGTATCAGGCCCACCGCACACCGGTGGGATACACCTGACCCGTTGTTCCGATACGATACACTGCGTGGGCACCGTTAGGTCACCCGACTCCTTACCTTTAAGGACACCCATGGATCAGTACCCTAGGACGGCTATACAAAGTCAACCTCAAGTGGAGTACAAGGATTACTCCTCGATAGCTTACACTTGAGGTGGCTCGGCAGAGCCGGGGTAGGGGCATGTATCGGTGTCTGCTCTGAACCATAATTGTAGCAGTTTATAATGTACCGTTTCCACGATCACTCCAGGAGTGACCACGACCCGCTATCTAATCCTATTGACTAACAAGGCGCAGGGCTAACTGCTGATTATAAGACATATATATACATAGGGCAGCATAGGATAGCGGGAAGGTAATCAAGGGGCGACAATGATAAGCTATGCAGTTGAATAGGATTGTAACGTAGCAGTAGCAGCAATGCCTAGTGCAAGAAATGTATGGAAAGATAGGCGATATCTGGGGAAGAGAATGGATCTGCTTGCCTGGAAGCTCGACGGTAGGGGTAGGGTCGTCGACGTAGTAGTCGTACTCAGCGGCGGTGTAGTCGGCGGCAGCAGCGGGGTCTACCGGAGAATAAGGGGGGGGGGAGAAATAGTAAATATAAAGCAAACATATGCAAACAGATGCATCCCATGACATATGAAATGTTATCGGTGCTCTAACGTAGTACGATGCAATATGCTCGGAGCGGGAATTCATCCGTGGATGAACTGCCAGCTCCGGGTGATTACCGGACAGGGTGTCCGGAGGGGGAAGGTACCATGCCGGAGGTGTTGTGGACATTGGACAAACATACGGAGGGTGTATCCGTGTTAGTTGATCCATTCTGAACAAATTTTGTGTTCGGAATAAATTCATCCAGAGAGTTTTACGGTATCGGGCAATTATCGGACAGACAGACAAACAGATAGCGTACTCGTATTCTACCTATTTTTCTGAGGGGGGGTGTCGATGTTCGTTGCGCTAGGGGTGTGTGGTAGACAAACAGATAGCGTACTCGTATTCTACCTATTTTTCTGATCAACTTTGATATACAAATTATTTTAATCCAACTTAAGGTTTAAAAATACATTAATTTATTAAGTTTAAATCAATTTAAATCATTTTCTATTTTCTATTATTATCTAAATAAACAATATACAGATTTAATACTGACCAATGGGTCCCACTGGTCAGTGACACACTTAATAAACATTTTAATTAAATCTAATTACAGTGGGGTCCCACATGTCACTGGGTTTATTTAATTTATTTAATTAAACTAACTAACTACAGGTGGGCCCTAGGTGTCATAGGCACATTTTACTAACCGGTTTTTAATTGGTTTTATTTAACTAATCTAACAGGGGGGCCAGATGTCATATGTGTGTGTGTGTGTGGGGGGGGGGTATCTCTGTTTAATTAAAACAGAGAGGGTTAAAGGGGGGGGGGGTGGCTGACTGTCAGTGGGATATTAGTGCTAAGCTAATCTTCTGACAGGCGGGGCCCGCTTGACAGTGGCCCTAGCCATGGCACGGCTACGCCGGCGACGAGCAGGGGCACGCCGACAACCATTCCGGCCAGCCCCGGCGACCAAATCGAGCGCGGGGAGGCGGGATCGAGCTGGGCCGAGCCGCGCATCTAGTGGAGCCAATGGCGCGGGCTAGCACGAACCCTAGCGACGGCAATGACGCGTGACAGCGGTGGCCGGAGCACGTCCGTGGTGAAGACGGCGACGCCGTGCACCACCTCGAGCGGGGAGTGGGGGAAACCATAGCCACGCTCACCGGGATTCGTAGCCGTTAGCGTGGGCTCGGGGAAGGGTGGGTGCAGCCGGAGTTTGGAGGAGCTCGCCGGCGGCAGAAGCTTTGTAGACGACGTCGATTGCGCGTGCACGCCGCATCCCGGCGCAAAGGGAAGGGGGGGGTTCGAAGCTGCGGAGCACGCCGGAGCTTCTGGACGTGCTGGCGCGGGCTGCCTCTGACGTTGGCCACGTCGGCGCCGGAGCCGTGGCCACGGCGGAGCTCGGGCTCGCACAAATGGAGACACAGGCGAGGGGGAGAGAGATCCAGGGGGCAGGGAAGAACTGCGGGAGGGTTAGGGTTTGGCCGAGGGCACGGGGCCTTATCCACCGCCGGCTACCGTGGATGGCCGCCACGGCACGGCCGGTCGCCGTGGCCGGCATGGATGAGCTCCACGGTGTGGGGGTGAACAGGGGAGGTGGGGATGGGCTCGACTTGGTTGGCCTAGTGGGGGGGGGGGGGTAAGGTGGGATTGGGCGAGAGGGGTGGATTAGGTTTTCTCCTTTTCTTTATTTGTTTCATTTCTTTTTCTGTTAATTTTTCTTTTGTATTTGTTTTGGTTACTTAGACACTTTTGAAAAACCGAATATGTGTTCCATAATTAGTAACTAACATTACCAGAGGCCCACAAAAAGTGTTGGACAATAATAAATTCATTTAGCCTTTTTTTTAATTATTCTTTTGATGAAAAGGGATTTTTGGCTACTGTTTATATTTTTTTGATTTAATTTAGAGCTCAATAAATTCCAATGCACATATGGAAGTGATCCACTGAATATTTGGGATTTAACAAAAGTGGTTGCAAAGTTTTTGGACCAAGTTTTATTTGTCACATAATTTTAATATTCAATAAAAGGGAATTTTTTACTTTGCATTGGTCCAAGATTATCATGGTTGATCAAAGAAAGAATCATGTAACAGTAACCATCATTAGCAACAATGATTACTTTTCACTGACAGTGAGGGCGTTACAAATCTCCCCCACTTCAGGAATTCTCGTCCCGAAAATTTAAGTGGTAGAGGGGAAAAGATCGGGGTATTCTTCACGAAGACGATCTTCCCGTTCCCAAGTGGTTTCATCTTCAGAATGATTCGACCACTGAACTTTGAGGAACTTGGTTGTTTTGTTGCGGGTTCGACGTTCAGACTGATCAAGAATGCGACTCGGATGCTGATACGTCCCAAACGTATCTATAATTTCTGCTTGCTCCATGCATGTTTTGTGTGACTTTGCCATGTTTTGCTTGAACTTTCATACACTTTTGAGCATATTTGGACTAATCTATTAACCCAATGCACCCAGCTGCCAGTTGCTGTTTTCTGCTGTTTTTGTATTTCAGGTTTTCCGGCCATTAAAAGTGCTCCAAAAAATCCGGAAAAATCAGATAAACAATCAGCGACCCGGAAGCTTCTGGAATCACCAAGGTAGCGGAGGGGGCCACCACCAGGAGACCAGGAGGGTCCCTAGCGCGGCCCCACCCTAGGCCGCGCCAGGGGGCCTCCTGGCTTCCCTGTGGGTCCCCTCGACACCCCCTCCACCTATATTTAGCCCTCGGGGTGGAAACCCTTGAGATCAATCTCTTTTGCGCGAACTCGCATCTGTACCATCGCTGGCGCCGTTTCAAGATCGGGGCTGCCTGGAGAAGCTGCCTCGGCACCCTGCCGGGAGGAGGAACCCCCTCCGGGAGACCATCCATAGCCATGGATGCCTCCCGGATGTATCGTGAGTAGTCCCCCTTGGACCATGGGTCCGTGACCAGTACTATGTGATGTACTTCTCCCCCTTTGTGCTTCCACTTTCGAGACCTCGTGAGCTGCCTCACATGATCGAGGCACTATTGTAATTTCTGCTGTTGCTACGCTGAGTTTGTTGGGATCTGATGGATTATGAGATTATGTTCAGATTGTGATGAGTAATATATTTGGTTCTTCTCTTTTATATTTTGTTCTTGAGTAAATTCTTGCATGTTCTCCGTTGCAGTATTTTGCTTTGGCCAAGTAGTTTGTTGCAACTCCAAGAGGGAGCGTTATGCTTGATTGTGGGTTCAGCCCCTGATGTCTAGCTTGAGTGACAGAAACATGAGACTAGGGGATGTGCTGTTGCCACCAGGGATAAAACAACGGTGCTTGTACCCGCGGGTGCAAGGATTTTTTACTTTACGCAAAGTTCTTTTAATGCAGTTGTCTGTTGCTTTGAGTTTACACTTTGGGTGGGATTCACAACTTAATACCAGCGAGATGTTCTGGATAGATATCTCAAGGTGGATGATTCGTAGTAGATGCAGTTGGATTTCGGTCTACTTACCTTGGCATACTGCCCATTGCTTTTGAGCCCTTCCTTTCTTTGCAGCATAGTTAGCATTGCGGTGCCTTCATAATTCTGTCAATTGCCCAGCTGTGATTTTTTTACCGCGCTAGCACTTTTATCGTCTTTTGGGAGAGAGACATCACTAGTGAAAATCACGGGACCCCGGTCCATCTTCACATTACTGTTTACAACCTTAGTTTACTTTCAGTCTTTACTTTTAGTTGCCACTATTATTATCTCTTGCGTTAATCCTTTGTAAACAACAAGGCCGGAGGAATGGACAACTCCTTTGTACTCGTTGGGAGCAAAGCTATTTGTATCTGTGTGCAGGTCCAGGTAAAGCTAGCAACCTCGGCGCCATTGTTCACTTTACCACCTTCTTGTATCCTTTGGAGTCGTACGGGAGACAAACCTTGGTATCTTTGCCAAGGGAAAACTTGCCGCTGCACTATATCTCACTCTGCACTTGGGGTAACCAACGAGGCTTGAAGAGTATTAACACTCTCTTACCATCAGCAAGTTTTCTGGCGCCGTTGCCGGGGACTCAAGTCTACAAGATAGGGGAGTTGCACACTATCTTTTATCTTTGCTTTTTAGTCTTGTTAGTTTACCTTTCAGTTTTTACTTTTGTGTCCCTTATCAAAAATAGCAAAAATACCTGCTGTTACTATGGGTTCCAATGAAAACACCAAGTTGTGTGAGTTTACTAGTCACAACAACAGTGACTTTATCTGCACTCCTATTGCTCCACCTGCCACTTTAGCACCTTCTTATAAAATTAAACCTGCTCTGCTTAATCTTGTTATGAAAGATCAATTCTCAGGTGCTGGAGAGGACGCTGCCTTGCACTTAAATTTTTTTATCGAGCTATGTGATATGCAAAAGTACAAGGAAGTGGATGGAGACATCGTCAAGCTGAAGCTTTTTTCCTTTCTCTTTGAGAGGAAGAGCCAAGGAGTGGCTGCAATCCTTACCCAAGAACAGTATCGATTCTTGGAGTAAATGCAAAGATGCTTTTATAGGGAAGTACTACCTCCCTGCTAAAATTATTCAATTGAGGAGTAACATTATGAATTTCAGGTAATTGGATAATGAACACGTTGCCCAGGCATGGGAACGTATGAAGACGCTTGTCAAGAACTGCCCCACACATGGACTGACTACCTGGATGGTTATCCAGACTTTTTATGCAGGCTTGAACTTTACCTCGCGGAACCTATTAGATTCGGCCGCGGGAGGAACTTTTATGTCAACCACACTTGGTGCTGCCACAAAGCTACTTGATGAGATGATGCTGAACTATTCTCAGTGGCACGCCGAATGATCTCCAACTGGTAAGAAGGTAAATTCTGTCGAGGAGATCTCCTCTCTAAATGAAAAGGTTGACCTTATCATTTCTCTACTTACCAAGCAAGCTCCTATTGATCCTCAGGATGTTCCTTTAAATTGTTTGGTTGCTCAAGAGCAAGTAGATGTGAATTTTGTCTCTAGAAACAACTTTGACAATAATGCTTATAGGAGTAATTTTGGTAGCAAGAATCCTAGACCGTTTCCATCCACTTATGGGAACAACAACACCTACCCTAGCAACAAGAACCCCACCTCTGAACTAGAGAGTATGCTTAGAGACTTTATCACTACCCAAAAAGCCTTCAACAAGAATGTGGAAGAAAAACTAGCTAAATTAGATAATCTTTGTTTGAAGGTAGACAACTTAGCCCTTGATGTTGAGATGTTAAAATTAGAAATTCTCCCCTTGAGGAGAGTAAGGTCACTCCTATTAATGCTATCCAGTTACAAATCAATGAAAATATTAGGATGATGGCTAAACTCAAAGAAAGATGGGATAGAGAAAAAGAGGAAGAGGATAGAATTAAGAGCCTTCCTACCTACCAAACAGTAGCCACTATCCAAGTAGTTGAGGATGTCCAAACTATTAGCACCCATCACACCCCTAGTCCCACTAGACCTACCAATGGTGATGCTACCACCTCAACCATAGATGAAGAAACCTCTATGAACATAGAGGCTTTCAAACAAGTGAGCCTAAATGATATAACTACCTCCTTGATAGATAGTAGTGACCTAGACTTTGACAACTGCACTTTACCTGAAGTTATTGGTTTCCTACACAAGATGTCTAGAGACCCCCACACTAGCACACTTAATCTTGCCTTCACAGAGCATATCACCAATGCTCTAATCAAAGTTAGGGAGGAGAAGCTTAGACTAGAAGCCTCCATACCTAGGAAGCTAGAAGATGGTTGGGATCCTATGATAAAAATTAAATTGAATAACTTCTCTTGTTATGCTCTTTGTGATGTTGGAGCAAGTACCTCTATTATGCCCAAAAGAATGTATGATATGCTTGAATTGAAACCTTTTGATCCCTGTTCTTTTGGTGTTCGTCTTGTTGATTCTTCCGTAAAGAAGCCTTTGGGGAAGATCAACGATGTTATTATCATTGTCAATGATAATTATGTTCCCGTTGATTTTACTATTATGGACATTGAATGTGAACCTTCTTGTCCAATTATTTTGGGACCTTCTTTTCTTCGCACAGTTGGTGCTGTTATTGATATGAAAGAGGGGAATATAAAAATCCAATTCCCTCTCAATAAAGGGATGGAACAATTCCCTAGGAAAAAGATTAAGTTACCTTTTGAGTCCGTCACACGGGCTAGTTATTCTCTTGAAAAGACTTGATCTTCTGCTTTAAGCCTAGCTAATGGCTCTAAAGAAGCGCTTTCGGGAGGCAGCCCGCAACGAATTGAGGTTTTTATTTTTGATTTTCTTCTGTTATTAGTGGTATTGATGATTTTTACTACTGTAGAAACATCATTGTATCTTTACTTTTCAAGCTTTGTGCCTTTTATAGCCTCATACGACAAGGGAAGTGAAAGTTGTGACATGCTGTCCAGAAAACAGATTCTGTCCTCGTGACTAGAAAAATCACAGAAAAATCCCAGTTCATATTTTTGAGCTGAATTGTTTACACAGCGTGATCTATACAATTACAAAACTTTCATATTTTCTGAGTTTTTTGATTTGAGTTGCAGAAGTATCCCTAAAAAAATCGTTTTTACCTGCTGGTCTGTTTTTCACAGATTCTGTCCTGTTTTGCTTTTCTTCGTTTTGCAAACCTTAAGCTTGCTTTTTCTTTGCAAAAACCTTTTGGCAATCTTGAGAAACAGTAGCTCTTCAAGATTATCTTTATTTCCAGTAGAGAAAAAATTATTTTATTATGGGTACTAACCTCTCTAATCAGTCTACAATGAGTTATGTCTGAAGGGAGTTTTCAAGTGCGCGATGGAAGATGATGAAAGAAGATCTTGGAGTGTCAAACGCTCAAGCTTGGGGATGCCCATGTGCACCCCCAATAAATATTCAAGTATACTCAAGCGTCTAAGCTTGGGGATGCCCCCGTGCATCCCCTTCTTCATCAACAATTATCAGTTCGTCCCTCGTTGCACTATATTTTTATCACTTCATGCGTTGTGTGCTATGCTTGGAGCGTCTCGCTCTTTACTTTTCTAGGTTTGTTTTTGCTTTGTTTTCTGTAGTAACAAGTTAGACCCCAGCTTACTCTTTTGTGTGGGAGAGATACACGCTCCGCTTGAACTAGAACTCCTCATAGGATTTGCATGCTTATTCTTTTAGCTGTGAGTTGTTCTTTTTTTTCTTAGCCGCTGCTCTGTTTAGTTGTAGTGCTTTAGTTTTTCTAGAGCTTTTCTTTTGTTTTAGGTTGAACTTTCTACAGATTGCATGTTTTATCTTATTAGAGAGTTTTCCTGTTGCACTGAGTTTTGTGTCTTGACTAGAAGTAAGTAGTTGAAGTTGCTATTCTCTTTGTAGTAGTAACTTGCAATAGTTTTGAGGTATTGACTAGAGTAATGTTTGAACTTTTGGTGTCAAGAGCTCGAGCCTATTAGTGATAGATGTCGTATTTTTGGCAATCCATGTGTTTTTCGAAAACTAAAAACCCATGTTGAGAACTCTAGCTACTAGATGGATCACTAACCTCTGGAGGGTTCGAATATTAGAGTACACTCACGTACCATGAGTCGAGGATGCACAAGGATAACCAAACCCCCATACACTCCTCCTCGGGGTACTTGTCTCTTTGTGAACCTCCTGATTAGATTGAGAGTTACCGATAATAAGTGCATGAGTTCTTCGGACTAATGTGAGTATTCGAAAGTTGACACTTCCACCCACCTATACTTTTTCTAGCCTCTTCGGTACCGTGCATTGCCCTTTCTCACCTTGAGAGTTGGCGCATACTTCGCCGGTGCATCCAAACCCTTGGCACGATACGCTCTGTCATCATAAGCCTCCTTATATCTTTCCTCAAAACATCCACCATACCTACCTACAAGGCATTTCCATAGCCTTTCCGAGATACATTGCCATGCAACATCCACCTTCTCATGACTTGATCTTCATGTCATACATGCTACTTGCTTGATCGATGAGCCGCATGCTAGTTGGGCCTTGCCCTAATCATTGCTACATGACGCGCTAGTATCATTGCATATTCTGCTATCCTGGCAGAGGCATACATTTGCATCATGATAGTTATATCTTCTTTATGTGAGTACCTTTGTAAAGTGTGAAAGATCTCCTATATTTTTGTAAAATATAGAGTGTTGCCCCTAAAGTGAGGAAAATATCCCAAAGAGGACAAAATCAAAAGATCCCAAAGAGGACAAATGAGAGAGAAATAGAAAGAGCCATTGAGGCCGCCAAAAAATACAAAAAAATAGAAAAAAGAGAAAAAGAAAAATAAAAAGAGAGAAGGGGGCACACTACTATTCCTTTTTAGAGATCCACACTAGTACTTCTTCCTCTATCCCTTGTACTCCATAGAGATCATCATCATGCATATAGCTATGTGGGGACCTTCACGCTATAGAACTTGGCTTGTATATTCCAATGATGATCCTCCTCAATCGAGCTCTAGGTCTTCTTGAGCAAGCAAGTTATATGCACCCCCACTAGTTCCCTTGGAGAGATTCTAGCTCACATGTGCACCCGTTGCATGGCAATCCCTACTCCTCACATCATATCTATCATATGGCCTTCTCTCGCCTATGATTGCACTCATTGATGTGAGCCTTTCACACCTTTTTGTCTTCCTCCTCCTCCTTCTTTTTGTTTCGCCTTTTAGGTGTCAACTTTCTTGGTCATGCTCATCCATTGCATGAGTGCTCAAAATATCGAAAGGGAGTGGATCAGTTTGACTTGTACCTGGCTAGTGGTCTGGAGACGAGTCAAGTTAAGAATCCAAAAGAGACTAAGTGTGAAACTTTAGTAGATAGTTGTTCTCAACAACCTTTTTCTCTCTCTTTTTCCCAGTCCTCTGCTTGCACGCAAACACCATCTCGAGACATTCGAGTCACGGACAGCGAGAGCTCTTGCACCTTTTGTTCTTTTGTTGCTTGTGTCAATGCTTATATAGACTCTTGCTTGTTAAGACTTGAATTGAATTGCATGCTTTAATTGCTTACTTAAAAGTCCTTATATGGTTGTGTGGCATGTCACACCAGAAATTATGCTTGTTATCATTTACCTACTCGAGGACGAGCAGGAATTAAGCTTGGGGATGTTGATACGTCCCAAACGTATCTATAATTTCTGCTTGCTCCATGCATATTTTGTGTGACTTTGCCATGTTTTGCTTGAACTTTCATACACTTTTGAGCATATTTGGACTAATCTATTAACCCAGTGCACCCAGCTGCCAGTTGCTGTTTCTGCTATTTTTGTATTTCAGGTTTTCCGGCCATTAAAAGTGCTCCAAAAAATCCGGAAAATCAGATAAAAAATCAGCGACCCGGAAGCTTCTGGAATCACCAAGGTAGCGGAGGGGGCCACCACCAGGAGACCAGGAGGGTCCCTAGCTCGGCCCCACCCTAGGCCACGCCAGGGGGCCTCCTGGCTGCCCTGTGGGTCCCCTCGACACCCCCTCCGCCTATATTTAGCCCTCGGGATGGAAACCTTTGAGATCGATCTCTTTTCCGCGAACTCGCCTCTGTACCGCCGCCGCCACTGTTTCATGATCGGGGCTGCCTGGAGAAGTTGCCCCGGCACCCTGCCCGGAGGAGGAACCCCCTCCGGGAGACCATCCATAGCCATGGATGCCTCCCGGATGTACCGTGAGTAGTCCCCCTTGGACCATGGGTCCGTGACCAGTAGCTATGTGACTATGTGATGTACTTCTCTCCCCTTTGTGCTTCCACTTTCGAAACCTCGTGAGCTGCCTCACATGATCGAGGCACTATTGTAATTTCTGCTGTTGCTATGCTGAGTTTGCTGGGATCTGATGGATTATGAGATTATGTTCAGATTGTGATGAGTAATATATTTGGTTCTTCTCTTTTATATTTTGTTCTTGAGTAAATTCTTGCATGTTCTCCGTTGCAGTATTTTGCTTTGGCCAAGTAGTTTGTTGCAACTCCAAGAGGGAGCGTTATGCTTGATTGTGGGTTCAACCCCCTAATGTCTATCTTGAGTGACAGAAACATGAGACTAGGGGATGTGCTATTGCCACCAGGGATAAAACAACGGTGCTTGTACCCGCGGGTGCAAGGATTGTTTACTTTACGCAAAGTTCTTTTAATGCAGTTGTCTATTGCTTTGAGTTTACACTTTGGGTGGGATTCGCAACTTAATGTTGGGATACGGGGCAGAAAACACAATTTTTTCATACCTACGGTACCCGAACCCAAGATCTATGCTATGGCGATGTAAAGTAACGGAGGGAATCAGTGTTCATACCTTTGAAGACCGAAAGAGGGAAACGTTCTTGCGAACGTGGCTGGCGTAGACTCGGAACTACGACCTCCCTGTCGTGTAGAAGACCACCACCGGCGAGGATGACTCCCAGTAAACCTCCAGCGACGAAGTAGCACCACAGGTGTAGTGCCTCGAAGAGATTATACACGTACGGTACAATCGATGTTCCTCTCGGGCCCCGAACCATGCGAGCAGCGGAAGAAAGACGACTACGGATCCCGACTCCAGCAGAACGACGACCTGCCTTATGGTGGAGAACTCCAATCCAGGTGCAGACTCCAAACAAGGGGAGTCCACTTCCGGGAAGGAGAAGGAGGAAGAAGGAGATATTGGTGTGTTGGAAAAAGGGGGGTCTACCCCTCCTTATATAGGCCAAGGGGGGGGGGGCGTGACATCCTCCTCCCCTCCCCCATGTGGGACTAAACTTCCAAGGGGGGGGGGAGTGCGCCGGCCAAGGGGGGTGGTGGGCCCCACCCTTGGCGCCAAGCCCAAGGGGGGAGACCCCCTCCTCCCTTAATGGGCCCATGGGCCCATTTAGCCTTTTCCCATTTTTTAATTTATTTAATATGTTTTAAATATTTAATTCAGATAATTAAATATTAAAACATTATTAAAACAATTAAACTTTATTTTGAACTATTCAAAATGTCCGGAAACCATTCCGTCCTCCTCCGGAACTATTCCGGTGATTCCTCCTATTTCACCGATTGATCCCGTAACTGTCCTATGCAACGATTGCCCTTAAGTGTAACACCCTAACGGTCCGGGAAACAGCAGACATGGTCGAGACTCTTTCTCATTGACCAATGACTAGTCAGTTGGACCTGGTTACAATCCTTGACAGCCCCTGCGCTTCCATCGAATGAACTTCGATCGCTTTTGGAAACCGTTAACGATACGACGTAATCCCTTTGTGCTGCGGTACTTTGATTTGTCCGAGGTTTGATCGTCGGTATCCTACATATCGTGTTCACATCTCATTCACAACAAACAACTTCTGTCGTCCATGATCATTGCATCTCTTGTGACCTAGTCACGTCCTTGCAAGGTGTTGATGCAATATCATCGAGTGGGCCCAGAGTACATGTACTGTCACAAGGACTGACAAATCCCGCTCTGATCTATTAACATACTCATCAACCATCTATTTCGGAATACCCAAAGTGCACCGTTATAGCCAGCATATTTCAGTCAGGCGGTGGGATACAAATCAAAGTCTCCTCATAGATGACAATTACGTATGATCATTACGGTCTAAGGACTAAGCCATATGTTACAAAGTCATAGCAACGCTGAACTATGTGACTCGATCACATTGCAATACTTTAGGTGGGTGTACGTCCATCACATCATTCCCCTTAACGATATGACCTCATTGTCAATGGACTTAAGTGTCGCCATGATCAGGAAAGCTTGATCAATCAATTGCCCAATGAGATAGTTTACCCGAGTTAAACTACGGACCATGTTTTATACTACACCTGTATTAGTATTTCCAAGTAATACAGTTATAGCACAGTATAAAACGTATTATGAACAAAACGGATATGTGACAAATATCTTTATTAATTTGTCTCTAGGGCACATATCCAACAGTCTCCCACTTGCACTAGAGTACAAATTACACTAGTTTACATCAGGTATGTATCTAACACCAATGGTCTCTCGGTGTTCTTCAAACTTGCCCTGTGGAAGAGGTTTAGTCATCGGGTCTGCTGCGTTCAGATCCGTATGTATCTTGTGAATCCTAGTGTGTCCATCCTTGACGTAGTCTCGTGTCACATGGAACTTTCGGAGGATGTGCTTGGCTGTAGAGTGAGTTCTTGGCTCCTTCGCGTTAGCAATGGTACCCGTGTTGTCGCAGAAGATTCCCACGGGGTCAGTGCAGCTGGGAAAGACGCCAAGCTCGATCACGAACTTCTTCAGCCACAACGCCTCGTTTGACGCTTCGCAAGCGGCAATATACTCCGACTCCATTGTAGATTGGGCGACGACTGACTGTTTGCCGCTCCTCCAGCTAATTGCGCCACAGTTCAACATGAAAACATATCCCGTCTGGGATTTCGAGTCATCTAGATCTGAGCCGAGGCTTGCGTCAACGTAACCCTTTACGGTGAGCTCCTCATCAACTCCTCCATAAACGAGAAAGAGATCCTTGGTTCTTCTCAAGTACTTAAGGATGTTCTTTATTGCTGTCCAGTGAGCCATTCCCGGGTTACTCTGATAGCGATTAGTCATACTAATGGCCAGCGCTAAATCCGGTCTGGTACATAACATAGCATACATGAGAGAACCTATGGCTGAGGCATAGGGCTTTGAGGACATCTCCTCCTTCTCTTTTGCTGTGGTTGGGCATTGAGTCACGCTTAATTTGACACCTTTTATAACTGGCAAGAGGCCTCTCTTGGAGTTACCCATACTGAACCTTTTCAATATCTTGTCAATATAAGTGCTCTGACTCAAGGCCAACCGTCGATTAGGTCTATCTCTATAGATCTTAATCCCCAATATGTATGCAGCTTCACCTAGGTCCTTCATGGAAAATTGTCCATTCAGATATTCCTTCACTTCCTCTAAGAATTTCTTATCGTTCCCTGTTAGTAATATGTCATCTACATATAACACAAGGAATGCTACAGAGCTCCCACTCAGTTTCTTATAGACGCAGAAATCTTCGACGTTTTGGACAAATCCATAAGCTTTAATGACCTCATCAAATCGAAGATTCCAGCTCCGAGATGCCTGCTTCAACCCATAGATGGACCGTTGAAGCTTGCACACCTTACCAGCGTTCCTTGGATCGACAAACCCCTCTGGTTGCATCATATACAACTCTTCCTCAATGTTGCCATTTAGGAATGCAGTTTTCACATCCATCTGCCATATCTCGTAATCATGATATGCAGCTATTGCTAGTAGGATCCAAATATACTTTATCATCGCTACAGGAGAGAACGTCTCCTCGTAGTCAACTCCTTGAATTTGTCGGAACCCCTTCGCGACAAGTCGAGCTTTGTAGACAGATACGTTTCCGTCTGCGTCAGTCTTTTTCTTGAAAATCTATTTATTCTCGACGGCCTTGCGGTCCTTGGGGATATCCACCAAAGTCCATACTTTGTTGGTGTACATGGAGTCTATTTCGGATTTCATGGCTTCAAGCCATTTCTCGGACTCGGGTCCCTCCATTGCTTCTTTGTAACTTGTAGGTTCATCCGACTCATCAGCCGAGATTGCATTCACAAGCTACCCGTAAAACTAAGTAGGTTGACGGACTCTTGATGACCTACGGGGCATAAAAGGTTCCTCTTCATTCTCATCATGATCATCATCAATGTCATGATCGTTATGAATGTCGTTCTGGCCATTCTCTTCAGCTCCCACTGTGGAAGATGGTTCCAAAACAATTTCCGTAGTCGTTTCTTCCAATTGGAGTGATTGGTCAGTCACTTCATCGAGGTCTATTTTCCTCCCACTCAACTCTTTCGCGAGAAACTCCTTCTCAAGAAAGTGTCCCGTCTTGGCAACAAACGTGTAGGGCCCGATATGCGGTACTGTTCCAGATCTAGATGTTTCCATCCTGATCTGGGGACGAAGCACATATCGGTCCCACCGCGACATATGACGGAGTCATATGCCCCGGATTTCCAACATGATATCACAACATTACAGATACAAGGATACAACATCTCGTACAATCGGCATGCAACTGCCTCAAATACAATACAACAGCGGAAGGTATATGTCTGAGTACAGACTACAAGAAAATGCCTAGTGGAAAAGAGAAAAACCTGTTGTCGATTAAGAGCCCTGAAAAGAGTTTGGGGGTAGTATCATGAGTACAGAGGTACTCAACATCCAACTGTAGTGGTCATCTGACCCAGCAAGGACTTCATCACTCGTCATTCTAGGACAACTAGTAGTTTACGGTAAGGATGAGGTAAGTGGTGAGGTTGCTGCCGCACTAGCATTTATGAAGTGGCTAACGATCTAGAGAGTAAGATAAGAAGCCAAGCATTCTATGAGGAATCGCCTCCAACAAGTCTACTATCCACCTAGTACGCAAACATAACACCTATCCTATCCTTGTCCTCCTCTTCGCATCCTGGCGAAGAAGAAGCAGTCAAGGCACACACACACGTTGATCAAGTTGTTAAGATTATCTCAGTTGTTGTTGTCTATGAACAAGGAGTAGGTCTCAAGTCGTCCATAACCGTGGACACGGCTTCTCGAAAAGATTTAACCCTGTAGGGGTGTACCAACTGCCCATTACAAGGCTCCGCACGCACGCCCATCTCTCTCAGTTGCTACCCATGATAGGCAACCATTTTATGATTTAGTCCCAAGAGATCCGGAAGAACAGGTCCCTCTAGCTAACAACGCACAAGTCCGGGTGGCCCCCGGTGAGTCGACATCCAACTCAAAAGCCGGCCGCGCTCTCGAATCGGCCTCTACCGTCTGGACGAGGTCGGGTTAGCTACCCAAACAGATGTGGACGGCCCCCTAGCTTCCAGGTGTGGACCAACAAATAAACCATGTCTCCGCTGGCCCGAGTTGTTTTAAATAATATCTGCCAGGAGCTACCCGACAGACACACACACGGTTTTCAAATGGTAAATCAGCTTGGGCCACCACTAGAAATTTTTGAAGCTAGGTAGGTAAGAAAAGGGGACCCCATAAAATCCCACACACAGTTAGGCACGCTCAGTCTTAAAACCAATACCCGGAACTCGGATCCTAGGTGACTCGAATGGAACAAAGCGTCGGGGCAGAATAGCCTAGACCTTCCATCCTTCGTCGAATATAGTCAACATTATAATAATCATATCATCAACAACAATAACAATAATGTGATATCCCAAACCAAGGAGTAACAGGGTAACATCGTAGCATCCTAAGCATGCATACTAAGCAGGGGCTGAGCAACGAGCAATAGTAACATAGCAGTACAAGGTTTGCTGGGAAGGGACATGGCTGTATCGGTTTGAAAGAGGCTGTAAACATGTGGTAGGATCAAACATCGAACCTAACCTAGACTAGCATGCAAACCACTGGTTGAAATAGAATGGATCATAAGTAATGTATAGTCCTTGCCTATTGATAAGTCGGATTCCGAAGGTGTAGTTGATCGCAAGCTCGCATCGTCTCCGAGAGGTACCCACGGAAGCACACAAGACGGTAAACACTGGAAAGCAATCAACGAGCAAGCACTCTATTACTACGGGGCAACACAATATCAAGAAGACAACACATGACACGGCAACGTGATACGGATCTATCGTCGAGAACGGTTATTAACAGTTTAAGTGGGGTATCGGTCACACACGACAAATACCGCACGTTTACGGTGGTTCAAGTTGCTTAGCTACAGGTGATCAACCAACGGTTATTAACATGGCAACTCAAGCAAGCATGGCATAACACATAAACATGTCAAGAGGTGTAGCACAAAGTAAACTATCTATGTTAGTCAATTTAAGTGTGGCACTACCTAAACATGGCATAACACTAAGTGCCGCACGACAATTAAAAGATTTGGTACTGTTCTTCCCTAAACCATATTTTAGGTTGGTTAACAACAGAAAACAATAGCATAAACATAAATTACACGAAAAACTAATCAAGTTACATATAAAGAGCACCCCAAACGGAGTTACGGTTAAAAAGATATAAGCAAAACAAGTTTGGAACACAATCTGCCAACATCAGGAAGCACACTTTAGAGCATTGCATAAACAGGATAATCAATGCAAACATGCTCACAAATGATAAGGAACTAAATTAGACATGACAAGTAAGGCATGGCAAAAAGAATCATGCAAAAAGGCATCATAGATCAAAAGATATTAAGCATGCAACATGGCATCGGAACGTTACAGACTTAAGAGAAAAACAGAGGTGGCTGTCAAAAACAGCAGCATAGCAACTTTGGAGCTCAAAACTATATGACCAGAAAGCATATCATAGCAATGCAATACATGTAATGGAAGTAGACATGATGCTTAACAATATGCAATTGGAATCACTCAATTCCGATAAACGGTTGCGAAGCAATCGTCACCCGAAGTTGCAATAAAATAACAGTTTTCTGCACAGCATCACATTAACATCAGGATCACCACTTTGGAGCAAGATTTAATATAGCTAAAGCACCCAAATATGACAAGTTAAAGCATGGAAATGAAGTACACATGATGCTTAACACATAGGAAAAAGAATCAATGCAATAGGCCTCATGGATTAGTCACAATCATCATGCAAACTTGCAACAAAATATAAGCAGCAGCACTTAACAACAATTAGTAGCAGTTTAACGGCCTGATGCCCACTTCAACACACATTTGCAACATCAAGATGATCTCAAATCAAAATGCTCACAAAAGATGAAAGTTTCATCACATCAAGGACAACAAATTTCCTTTTGGGGCCAACGTCATACGAGCTACAGATTCATCGCAATAATCGTCGCAAAAACAGATCAGCAACAATTATACAAAGACTTAGCAGAAAAAAATATAAAAAGGAAAAACATAAAAGAAAAAAAAAGAGGGCCTCACCCAGATGGGCTCGGTCCAGGAGGCCCAGGAGGCTGCTGGTGGCGCGCTGGGCCATGGAAGGCCCACGGCTGCGGAGGGGGAAGCTGGGCCGGCCTCTGGTTGGGCCCAACCCAAGGTGGCGGCGGCGACTGGGATCGGCTGCTCGATCCCGAGCGGCGGCGCGACCTTGACGCTGGCGAGCGCCGAGGCGGGCTCCGGCGGGACAGAGGAGGGGCTTGGGGCGAAGGAGGCGCGGATCCCGGCGGCTCCTCGCCGGATCCGCCGCGGGAGGTCGCCGACGTGGCTTGGGACGGGGCCGTGGCGGCTCGGCTTGATCTCCGGCTCGCCGGCCATGGAGCTGCGGGGGCGGCGGACGCCTGCAGAGGAGAGGGAGGAGGTTAGGGGGAAGAGGGGAGCGGGGAGGAGAGATGGGAGGAGAGGGAGGCGCCGCGGTGGAGGAGGTGGCCGACGGCGAGGCGACGCGCTCGCCGGAGTGCCCAAGGCGGCTGGCGCGGCGGCTGCTGCGGCGGGCCCGTGGGCCCAGATCCGCCCGGCGGCCCCGGCGGCGCGGCTGGAGGTGGGAGGCTGCTGGTTTTCCTCCGGGGTGACGTGGACGATTCCTAGCCCCTGATTTGGAGATCCAAGGGCTGAAAACGATCTGGATCCAGGGTTTCGGGAGAGGGGTAGGATTTTGGACGAAAATGGGCAAAAATTGAGGGGGGTGGCTGCAAAAAGTCTTAGGGAAACCCTATTTGGCTGGTTTGGGGGGATGGGGGTCATTATATAGGCAGGTTGGCTGGCCTGTTTACGCAAATGCCCTCGGTACCCCTCTCGCGTGTCCGGTGATCGCGTTCGTGACCGCCGAGACTCCGTACGGACTCCGATTCAGACGAAACTTCGACCTACGCGCTCAGCGCCTCGAGCCCTTCGATCATACCTCACTGCGGTGACATTCCGACAACATTTTTCGGCGCCCCATAAAATAATCCGTTTATTAAATAAATGGGGTTTTCGATCCGGTGGCGATGGCTGGACTTGTGCCGGTTGCGACGGTGCTCGGGTGAAACCCCAGTGTCGCAAAGTCGTGTACCGTTGGGGAAAAGGTCGGTCACGCATCCGATACGAGAATACGGGGGAGAAATATTCACCGATTATTATTTCGGTGAAGCAAACACTGCAAACAATACAGACAATCAAATAATTCACACAGAAAACCAAAATTTTAATTTTTGTGAAAACTGGGCTGTTACAAAACGTTTTGCTGTCAGACTTGTTGTAGAAGGTGTATCCACAAGTTTCCTTGGGATAGCCCACAAAGATGCACTTATCCGCCTTGGATTCAAGTTTGTCAGGCTGTAGTTTCCTAACATAAGCCTCACAACCCCAAATCTTCAGGTGAGACAACTTAGGTTTCGTGCCATGCCATTCTTCAAATGGTGTTGTCTTTACGGATTTGGATGGTGCTCTATTAATAATATGAGCGGCAGTTTCTAATGCATACCCCCAGAATGACACAGGCAAGTCAGTATGAGACATCATCGATCGTACGCTATCCAATAGGGTTCGATTACGTCGCTCAGCCACACCGTTTCTCTGAGGTGTGCCTGCCGGCGTAAGCTGTGGTACTATGCCACAAGACTTCAGATGATTGCCAAACTCGTGACTCAAATACTCGCCACCTCGATCCGATCGAAGGTGCTTGATTTTCTTTCCGAGTTGATTTTCAACCTCATTCTGAAATTCCTTGAACTTTTCAAAGGTTTCAGACTTGTGCTTCATCAAGTAAATATACCCATATCTACTCAAGTCATCAGTAAAGGTCACGAAGTAACGAAGACCATTGCGAGTGGGGACGTTCATGGGTCCACATACATCCGTGTGTATGATCCCCAATAAGTCATCCGCACGCTCCATTATCCCATTGAATGGAGTCCTTGTCATTTTTCCCATGAGGCATGGTTCACATGTATCAAGGGATCCAAAATCCAATGACTCAAGAAGTCCATCCTTATGGAGCTTCTCCATGCGCTTTATACCAATATGACCAAGTCGGCAATGCCACATCTTCATGTGATCTTCATCATTCTTCAATCTTTTGGCCTCAATGTTGTTAATGTGACACACGTCACCATCGAGATCATGTACGAATAAACCATGCAACTCCAGTGCGTGAACATAAAACATTTCATCCTTATAAATCGAACAACCAATTGTATCAGACTTAAAAGAATAGCGGTCTCGCTTCAAGCAAGAGTCACTAACGATGTTCACACTCAACGCGGGTACATAGTAGCAATTATTCAGAACTAAAACCAATCCCGAAGGGAGACTAAGATGCTTCGTGCCGACCGCCAAGACTTAAATTTGACAGCCATTCCCCACGCGCATCGTCACTTCATCCTTGAGCAAGCGTCTCCTATTCCTTAGTCCCTGAATGGAATTAGAAATACGAGCGACAAATCCTATATCAAGTATCCAGGATGTGTTCCCGGCGCTTGTCAAGAGAAGATCAACAATATGTATATCAAATATACCTTCGTCTCTCTTGGCGACCTTGCCAGCCTTCTTGTCCTTTAGGTACTTGGGGCAGTTGCGTTTCCAGTGACCTTCACCCTTGCAGTAGAAGCACTCCACTCCGGGTTTAGGCTTGGGTGCCTTGGGAGGAGCGACAACTGACTTTCCATCCCTCTTGGGGCCACCTCTCTTGGCCTTCTCCCGCCTGCTTGACTTCTTGAAGTCAGTGGTCTTGTTGACCATGAAGACGGCGTGCTCCTTCTTGATCTCAACCTCGGCGCTCTTCAGCATGGCGAACAACCCAGAAGGGGTTTTGGTAATCCCCTGCATGTTGTAGTTCAGCACAAAGCCTTTGTAGCTAGGGGGAAGCGACTGCAACACCCTATCAACAACAAGTTCATCTGGAATATGGCATTCCAGAGCATTCAAGCGCTGAACTTAAACAAACATTTTGACTACGTGCTCACTCACGCTGCCGTGCTCTTCCATCTTTGCTGAGAAGAAGGCTTCAGAAGCCTCGTACCGTTCAGCCCTGGCTTGAGGTGCGAAGACTGCCTTGAGGTCGGTGATAATCTCATATGCACCCATCCTCTCAAAGCGTTTCTGCAGCTCAGCCTCCATGGAGTAGAGCATGCCACTCTGGACAAGGTTGTAATCATCAGTCCTGGAGAGATAGACATTCTTCTCGTCCTGACTGGCATCATCTGCTGGTGCGTGACCTAACGCACCCTCTAGTACGTATGCCATCTTGAGGGGAACGAGGAGAATCCTCAGGGTGCGGAACCAGTTGGTGAAGTTTGTCCCATCTGTTTTTAGCTTATCTTTCTCTAGGAATGATGCTAAGTTGAACGAGGGGCGAGGTGCTGCCATCTACAAGGTTGATTCACAAGGATACATATTTAGACTTTTGTTCATAATGTGGAGTTTCAATTTAATCTCAAAATTCTAGAAAGCTCCCACTTAGATAAACACCTCTCAGTTTAACTAAGTGATTACACAATCCTAGCCCCCATACCTCCCCCGATCGTCGCAACCATCAGTATGCGAACCAGGTAGGCCTCTAAGCCAATCACATCAGGCATGTGACTCGTGCTCGACCTTTCGGTCTCCTGTGTTCCAGGCCCGCATCTACATACGTCAAGCCTGCCAATCGAACCTTGATGTTAGTTGTTCAGCAAGTCCATATCTGCATATGCCAGGCTTGCCGAACCCAACCTCATGCATACTCCGTTGAATATGTAGTACAACTCCGGTATGTACGGAGCATCATGCCATATGGGAGAACCTTCCAGGCGGTGCCCACCAAGGGAGAACACAATGTTGGTATTGTGAGAGGTGGTCCTGTTTCGTGCTACCGTCGATATATCTAGCATACTAGCATAAAAGAGAAAGTAAAACTGTAAATCATACAACCTATGATCCCCCTTCATGCAAAGCAAAGTTAAACGCCTTTCTACTTTAGCTTGTGCAAGTTTTACATGGCTGCTAGGGGTTTAGAGAGAGAGAACCGTTTCTATCCTGCGAAAAACATGCCACAACACCGTCTCCCATCCGTCTCTACTACACCCCTGTCGGGGCCCTCCGTTGCAAACATCTTCGCATCGCAAATGCAGAGAGACAAACACCCCCCAGCAACTTTATATGGTACAAGCCATATGTCAAGCGTGGAACCAGTCTCGCGTAAACGCGTAAGGTCGGTCGGGGGCCGCTTCATCAAACATTGCCGCAACGCTAAATGAGTACACGTGGGAGGGTAACGAATGAAGATTCGATGCCCACATCCTAGATGTGTTCTACCCGTACAATACATCTATGCATAGCTATCTCATGATACCACTGTTGGGATACGGGGCAGAAAACACAAAATTTTCAAACCTACGGTACCCGAACCCAAGATCTATGCTATGGCGATGTAAAGTAATGGAGGGAATCGGTGTTCATACCTTTGAAGACCAAAAGAGGGAAACATTCTTGCGAACATGGCTGGCGTAGACTCGGAACTACGACCTCCCTGTCGTGTAGAAGACCACCACCGGCGAGGATAACTCCTAGTAAACCTCCAGCGACGAAGTAGCACCACAGTTGTAGTGCCTCGAAGAGATTATACACGTACGATACAACCGATGTTCCTCCCGGGCCCCGAACCAGGCGAGCAGCGGAAGAAAGACGGCTACGGATCCCGACTCCAGCAGAACGACGGCCTGCCTTATGGTGGAGAACTCCAATCCAGGTGCATACTCCAAACAAGGGGAGTCCACTTCCGGGAAGAAGGAGGAAGAAGGAGATATTGGTGTGTTGGAAAAAGGGGGGGTCTACCCCTCCTTATATAGGCAAAGGGGGGTGGGGTGCCATCCTCCTCCCCTCCCCCATGTGGGACTAAACTCCCAAGGGGGGGGGGAGTGCGCCGGCCAAGGGGGGTGGTGGGCCCCACCCTTGGCGCCAAGCCCAAGGGGGAGACCCCCTCCTCCCTTAATGGGCCCCATGGGCCCATTTAGCCTTTTCCCATTTTTTTAATTTATTTAATATGTTTTAAATATTTAATTCAGATAATTAAATAATAAAACATTATTAAAACAATTAAACTTTATTTTGAACTATTCAAAATGTCCGGAAACCATTCCGTCCTCCTCCGGAACTATTCCGGTGATTCCTCCTATTTCACCGATTGATCCCGTAACTGTCCTATGCATCGATTGCCCTTAAGTGTAACACCCTAATGGTCCGGGAAACAACAGACATGGTCGAGACTCTTTCTCATTGACCAATGACTAGTCAGTTGGACCTGGTTACAATCCTTGACAGCCCCTGCGCTTCCATCGAATGAACTTCGATCGCTTTTGGAAACCGTTAACGATACGACGTAATCCCTTTGTGCTGCGGTACTTTGATTTGTCCGAGGTTTGATCGTCGGTATCCTACATATCGTGTTCACATCTCATTCACAACAAACAACTTCTCTCGTCCATGATCATTGCATCACTTGTGACCTAGTCACGTCCTTGCAAGGTGTTGATGCAATATCACCGAGTGGGCCCAGAGTACCTGTACTGTCACAAGGACTGACAAATCCCGCTCTGATCTATTAACATACTCATCAACCATCTATTTCGGAATACCCAAAGTGCACCGTTATAGCTAGCATATTTCAGTCAGGCGGTGGGATACAAATCAAAGTCTCCTCATAGATGACAATTACGTATGATCATTACGGTCTAAGGACTAAGCCATATGTTACAAAGTCATAGCAACGCTGAACTATGTGACTCGATCACATTGCAATACTTTAGGTGGGTGTACGTACATCACATCATTCCCCTTAATGATATGACCTCATTGTCAATGGACTTAAGTGTCGCCATGATCAGGAAAGCTTGATCAATCAATTTCCCAATGAGATAGTTTACCCGAGTTAAACTACGGACCATGTTTTATACTACACCTGTATTAGTATTTCCAAGTAATACAGTTATAGCACAGTATAAAACGTATTATGAACAAAACAGATATGTGACAAATATCTTTATTAATTTGTCTCTAGGGCACATATCCAACACTTAATACCAGCAAGATGTTCTGGATAGATATCTCAAGGTGGATGATTCGTAGTAGATGCAGTTGGATTTCGGTCTACTTACCTTGGCGTACTGCCCATTTCTTTTGAGCCCTTCCTTTCTTTGCAGCATAGTTAGCATTGCGGTGCCTTCATAATTCTGTCAATTGCCCAGCTATGATTTGCTTACCTCGCTAGCACTTTTATCATCTTTTGGGAGAGAGACGTCACTAGTGAAAATCACGGGACCCCGGTCCATCTTCACATTACTGTTTACACCCTTAGTTTACTTTCAGTCTTTACTTTCAGTTGTCACTATTATTATCTCTTGCGTTAATCCTTTGTAAACAGCAAGGCCGGAGGAATTGACAACTCCTCAGTACTCGTTGGGAGCAAAGTTATTTGTATCTGGGTGCAGGTCCAGGTGAAGCTAGCAACCTCGGGGCCATTGTTCACTTTACCACCTTCTTGTATCCTTTGGAGTCCTACGGGAGACAAACCTTGGTATCTTTGCCAAGGGAAAACTTGCCGCTGCACTATATCTCACTCTACACTTGGTGTAACCAACGAGGCTTGAAGAGTATTAACACTCTCTTGCCATCAGATGCTCTTGATATGACAAGTCTTGCTGCAGTTATATCAGATCATGATCCACCTCACGGATAGGATCCTTGAAGCAGCGTCGGAGTTGCGACACATGGAAGACATCGTGTACTTGGTAGAGGTTCGGCGGCAATTCCAATCGGTATGCCACTGGTCCACTCTTGGACATGATACAGAATGACCCAATGTAGCGAGGAGCTAACTTGCCTTTGATTCCGAAACGATGAGTGCCTCTCATGGGAGTGACACGAAGGTAAGCTTGTTCGCCAGGCTGATAGACTATTTCTTGTGCTTGCGGTCATAGTTTCTCTTCTGACGAGACTGAGCAGCCTTCAGATGTTCAAGGATAACGCGAACTTGATCTTCAACATGTTTGATAATTTCTGGACCAACGAGTGCCCATTCCCCAGTTTCTGACCAATTTAGAGGGGTTCGACATTTACGTCCATAAATAACTTCAAAGGGGGCCATCTTCAGACTAGCTTGGTAGCTATTATTATACGAGAATTCAGCAAACAGAAGAGATTCCTCCCATTTCTTGTCGAAGGAGATGACACAAGCCTGAAGCATATCTTCAAGCACTTGATTGAATCGTTCAACTTGTCCTTGCGACTGGGGGTGATAGGCGGTGCTGAGATTCAGGTGAGTGCCCATAGCTTCTTGGAAACTATCCCAAAATCTTGAGGCGAAAATGGTGCCACGGTCTGAACTGATCTCCAACGGAATACCGTGGAGGGAAACAATTCTGGAAACATACAAGTCTGCTAACTGACTAGCAGAGATCGTCTCCTTGACTGGCAGAAAGTGGGCAACCTTGTAGAAGCGGTCGATGACGACAAAGATAGCATCGTGGCCTTTCCGTGATCGGGGAAAACCGGTGACGAAGTCCATTTCGATCTTGTCCCACTTCCATTTCGGAATAGAAAGCGGTTGCAGAGTTCCCACCGGCCTTTGATGTTCGGCTTTTACGCGATGGCAAATGTCACACTTGTCAACATAACGAGCGATGTCTTGCTTCATGTTAGACCACCAGTACCGCTGACGAATGTCTTGGTATATCTTGGTACTACCAGGGTGAATCGACAAGGGTGTATCATGAGCTTCTTTCATGACATCAGTGTCGTAGTTCAGGTTGGCCTTGGCTACCGGAACCACTAAACGACCCTTGAAGTACACCTCATCATCATCATCCTCATCAATAGTGAAGAATGAGGGCCTTCCACTGGCGACAAAGCGCTTAATCTTCGCAATGTCAGAGTCATAATGTTGTACCGTCTTGATGCGGGAGTCGAGGTCTGCTTTGAGAACCAGTGAGTTCACATATCCCTGCGGAACAATTTCGATGTTCAGTTTGCGGAGCTCTTTATACAGGAGTGGCTGCTGTACTTGAAGCTCAAGTTCACTACAGTAGGCTTTGCAGCTCAAGGCATCGGCCATCACATTAGCTTTGCCAGGGGTATAATGAATATCCATGTTGAAATCGGCTATTGTCTCGAGCCATCTTTGTTGGCGGAGATTCAGGTCTGGCTGAGTAAATAGGTACTTCAGGCTTTGGTGGTCGGTGTAGATCTCGCAACGATTACTGACGAGGTAATGTCGCCATAGCTTCAACGCGTAAATTACTGCTGCCAATTCTAGATCATGTGTTGGATACTTGTCTTCGTGAGCACGCAACTAACGAGAGCCATAAGCAATCACTTTGCGCTCTTGCATTGGGACACAACCTAATCCTTGACGAGATGCATCGCAGTATATCACGAAGTCTTTCCGAGTATCAGGGGGAGCAAGCACCGGGGGAAAAGTGAGCTTGTTCTTGAGAGCTTGGAAACTTTCCTGACATTTATCTATCCACTCAAACTTGACACCTTTGTGAAGCAGATTAGTCAGAGGCTTGGCCATCTTGGAGAAGTTCTCGACGAAACGGCGGCAATAGTTGGCGAGTCCGAGGAAACTTCTGACTTCCTTGACAGTCTTGGGGGGAGTCCAATCCAGGATAGCCTGAATACGTTCTGGGTTTACGGCAATGTGATAACCCTCAACTGTAGGGGATCGGGATAGTATTCGCGGGCAAGATAACCCAATTTATTGATTCGACACTTGGGGACACAAAGAATACGTACAGGCTTTGACAATTGAGTTGTCAATTCAACCGCACCTGAAATAAACACTTGGTTGCACAAAGGTATTAGTAGCAACCGTGATACGGTGGTAGTAGTGGTGATGGTGGTGGTGAAACAGCAAAAGTAAAACAGCAAAAGTAAACAACTAGTAACCAGCAAGAAAGAAAACACTATAGGCTAGGGAGATGGATGGTTGGGCGCTGCTTGGATGAGAACAAACATGTAATAGATTCTAACACAGACAAGGCCCACAGAAAAGAAAGGATCATCTAGGAAAAATATCAAACATCAGGTATGTATCCCAAAGTAGTTGTACGTGCTTGCAATAAGAACTTTGCACAACATCTTTTGTCCTACCCTCCCGCTACAAACGGGGCCAAAAGGAACTTAGGGAGATTAAGGTACTCTTGTCAAAGAGCACCGGACCAAATCATTAACACTTCATGGATACACGGAATCCTCAAATTATAGTCCATCCACTTTGGTGTCCCAAGCTGTCACCATTGGGATCGCCGGTTCCGGACAATAATAGGTGCATACAACTCATAGATAGGATCAAGAACACCACAAACTCAAGAAACAAAAGGGTGATCAGATCTGAAATCATGGCACTCGGGCCCAAAGTGACAAGCATTAAGAGCAACAAGTTGTAACAGAGATGATAAACACCAAGTAGATGATAGGCAATATGCCCCCAACAATCTGATTGAACTATTACATGATCTAACTCATCCAATCCCTACCATCCCCTTTGCCTACAGCAGGGAATTACTCACACATGAGAGAGGAAGTCATGGAGGGGTGATGGAGAGGCGATGATGATGACGATGGCGATGATTTCCCCTCACCGGAGGCCAAAGCAGCCTCCAGATTAGCTCTCCCGGAGAAGCACAGAGGGTTGCGGCGGCTCCGCGACGTAGATTGGAAAAGCGACTTCTGTTTCGGGGTTTCTGCGTCGGGAGAATAAATAGGGGCCAAGGTAGGTCACCAGGGGGTGTGGGACCCAGCCAGGAGGGCAGGTGGCGCGGCCAGGGGCTGGGCCGCGCCAGGCACCCTCCTGGCTGCCCCCTGGCTGCCCTGTGGCCCCCCTTTGAATCCTCGGAAGCTTCTGGAACGCTGATTGACGAGGGGGTAACCCCACGACTCCTACGGATGAGCCTACCCGGTGTACCCGAAGACAAAAGGCCCACAAAGATGCCGCCTAGGCCCAGCCTTGGCCCACTAGTGGCACCGAGGTAGGAGTCCGCGACTCATAAGGAAGGTGCAAACTTGCCGTGCGGTACAAGATTAGAGTTAGGAAACCTCATCTGTAATCCCAGACGGACTCCCCGAGACCTAGCCTAGTATATAAAGGCTAGGAGGGGAGACATGGAGATCAAGCAGTACGCAATCTGTAACCCTAGCCTTGTGCGCACTAGCCTCGGCCCTCCCTGTAATCGCAATCTCCGATCAATAATATCGAGGTGGAACGTATCCTCCTGTTAGCCGACGAGCTATCGTCCAACCTGTGCCTCTCATGACTAACCCAGGGTCCCTGACCATGGGATTTGCCGGGGTAAATCCCCGTCAATTGGCGCCGTCTGTGGGAACTACACAGGTTGGAATTACGATCTCGGCGGTTCCGTCTTCAGCAAGCCACAACTCAAGAGCAAGAACCAGATGCAATTCACCCGAAGAATTCAAGATCACGACAAACATCTCTGCCGCCCCAGCGAGATTTCTCAGCCTGCAGCCGTACCAAGACCAATACTACGGCGGCAATAGAGCCCACCGCCAGCGAAAGAGAACTCGACGACCCAAAAGAAAAGCGCGAGGGTTCCACATGGAGATCCCAATCGACGAGCTACAACACAAAGCAGAGGGCTTGCCGACCACTCGACGACCCACCGCGCAACAAAATACCGACTCCGAGCTCGAGATCAGCGGTCGCCAAGATCATCGCCGACGAGGAAGAAACCGACGACCCAAAAGACAGGCGTGAGGGTTCCACGAAGAGGCCCCACTCGACGAGTCGAACTATACAGCCACGCGCTCGACGACCACTCGACGACCCATCACCGTGCAGACAGATGCCGCCCGCCAGGACAACAACTCCGAGACTCGGACCGGCGAATACTACGACCCAGATCAAAGACCAGATGAATTCGCCAATCTTATAAGGAACCAGAATCTAAGCGAGGGGATCGAAATCGACCCGCGAGTTCACGAGCACCCAGCGGATCACGCGTTGTTCTTCCGAATCTCAAGGAAGAAGCGACACGCCGGATCCAGCAAACTTACGGTCAGGGAACAACTAGAAGGACCCTGCACGATCCACTGCTTCGAAGACAACTGGGGATACATCAGATCGAGTCACACTCTAGGAGACTGTCGCCTGTTCAATGAACTCGCCGACAACCTCAAGGAGGAAAAACAGCAGGAAGCCAAACGCACCCGACGAACCAAGCAGTCGCCCACTCAAGGACAGGTGTACACGATCCAAGAAGGCAAGGTATCGCAAGGACACCTACACCCTGCAGGCCAGAGCAACCGAGAACCTAAACACAGTCGAAATCTACCAGCTACACATCGCAGAAACCAGCATCACGTTCTCCCAGAGCGACCACCCGCCTGCAGTCCCAAGGCCGGGGCACGCGCCCCTGGTCCTCGACGCCCAAATTGGAGGATACGACATGGACAGAATCTTCATGGATGGAGGCAGCAACATGAACATAATCTTCGTCCGCACCCTACGCAAGATGCTGATACCACGATCAGTATGGAAGAAATCAAGCACCGTGTCATACGGAGTAGTCCCAGGAGAAGCAGCTACCTCCCTTGGACTAATCGAGCTCGAAGTCGTCTTCGGCAGTAGGCGCAATTTCGCAAGACACACCCTCGAGTTCAAAGTACTCGACTGGAAATCACAGTATCACGCCATATTGGGACGTCCAGCGTTCGCAAAATTCATGGCGAGTCCGCACTACGCCTACCTCAAACTCAAGATGCCAGGATCCGCGGGCATCATCACTGTCAACGGAAGATTCGTCAAATCAGACAAATGCGACCGCGATTTCTACAAAGTCTCCGACACCTTCGGAGCCGAGCAAGAACTCACATAAATAGCCACGGCGACAGACAATAGCATCTTTCCGCTAGCAAACCGAAGCGAGTCAAAAGAGTATGGACGGGACTTCAAGATCGACAGCGACACGGTCACCCACCAGGTGCACCCGACGGACCCAGAAAAAACAGTCCTCGTGTACGCCCATCTCCCGGAAGAGCAAGCGGCTGCCCTGATCGCTTTCCTCCGCGAAGAATGGGAAATCTTCGCTTGGTGCCCAGCCGACATGCCAGGAGTACCGCGCGAGTTCACGGAACACGCGCTGCGCATCAAGCCAAACACCAAACCAGTAAAGCAAGCGCTACGGAGATCCTCAGAACCCAAGCACAGAGCAATCAGAGAGAAGGTCAACCGATTACTCGATGCCCAATTCATCCGAGAGACGAAGAAAGCCACTTGGACCGCCAACCCTGTGTTGGTCCCCAAGAAAGACACAGACGTACTGCAGATGTGCGTCGACTACGGGCCACTCAACAAACACTGCCCAAAGGATCATTTTCCCCTGCCAAGAATCGATCAGATAATCGACTCGACAGCAGGATGCGATCTACTATCATTCCTCGACGCTTACTCAGGGTATAATCAGATCAGGATGAAGGAAGAAGACGAAGAGCATACATCATTCATCACCCCTTACGGCGTATTCTGCTACAGAACAATGCCCTTCGGACTCAAGAACGCAGGTGCTACATACCAGCGGATGATGCAAGCATGCCTAAAAGAGCAAATCGGAAGAAATGCACATGTGTACGTGGACGACATCGTCATCAAAACCTACAGCGCAAACACGCTACTCGACGACCTGCGTGAGACCTTCGCAGTACTCAACAGGTACAGAATCAAGCTCAACCCGAAGAAGTGCGCGTTCGGCGTCCCAGCCGGGAAGCTGCTCGGATACATGGTCTCTGCTCGAGGAATCGAGGCGAACCCCGAGAAAGTTCAAGCAATTGCCAGGATGCAGGAACCAACCAACATCACAGGCGTGCAGCAGCTCACCGGAAGACTCGTAGCCCTGAGTCGTTTCATCAGCAGATTGGGAGAGCGCACGTTGCCATTCTACCAGTTGCTGAGAAAAGGAGAGAAATTCGAGTGGACCGAAGAAGCCCGCAAAGCATTCGCGGACCTGAAGAAGACACTGTCGTCCCCACCGACCTTGGCGGTACCCAAAGAAAAATGAAAACTATACCTCTACGTGGCAGCACGCAACAACGTGGTAAGCACAGTACTAGTCGTCGAGCACATAGAAGAAGGCAAGATCCAGAGCATATAGAGGCCGATCTACTACCTCAGCATGCTCTTAACAAAATCCCTGCAGCACTACCCGCACTACCAGAAGCTACTACTGGCCATCATCACGACCTCAAGAAAGGTGTCGCACTACTTCGACGAACACCCCATCACAATCGTGAGTAGCGCACCACTCGCAGACATTCTCAACAACCCCGGAGCGACGGGGCGAGTCGCTGAGTGGAACATTGAGCTCAGCCCGCGGGACCTGCAATTCAAGCACCCGACAGCAATCAAGGCCCAAGTACTCCCAGATTTTCTGGTCGAGTGGACGGAGGTCCAGACACCAGGCCCCCCGGACCTATCGAACTCATGGACAATGTTCTTCAATGGGTCCAAAAGACAGCAAGGAGCCGGAGCAGGAGTCGTTCTGGTTTCTCCCAAAGGAACCAAGCTTAAATACGTCCTCCAGATCAACTTCAGCCACGCCTCCAATAACGAAGCCGAATACAAGGCACTGCTCTATGGCATGCGCATGGCCAAAACATGCGGCACCACTCGCCTTGTAATCTACGGAGACTCCAACCTCTTCGTCCAGCAGGCAATGAAAGACTGCAACGCAGTAGCCGAGAACATGGCGGCCTATCAGAAACTCTACAACACCCTCGAAGGAAGTTTCGACGGATGCGAGCTCAACTACATCCAGAGATCAAACAACACAGAAGCCGACAAACTCGCAAACATTGGCTCGACCCGAGGACCAGTAACACCCGATGTTTTCCTCGAAAGCATCAGCCAGAGATCCATCAAGGAAAAAACAGCAGCACCAGAAGCAGCTGTAGACGACAACAACACAGAGCCAGCACAGGTGGCATCAGCGAGCCCATCTGAAGGCAGCAGCAGCCACGCGGTCGAACTTACAGACCCAACAGCACTCGAAGGACCCGCGTGGACAAAACCGTTCCTCCGATTCCTAATCGATGGCACGCTACCGCAAGATGTCGCAGAAGCCCGGCGCATCAGTCGTCGATCAAAAGCTTTCACAGTGATCAACAGACAGTTATACAAGCGCAACATCACCCAGATACTCCAGAAGTGCATCGACGAAGAAGACGGCAAAGCCCTACTACTCGAAATCCATGAGGGCACCTGCGGGCACCACACGAGTAGTCGAGTGCTCGTGTCCAAAGCGTTCCGAGCAGGGTTTAATTGGCCCACTGCGATGAAAAACGCAGAAGACATCGTACGACGATGTATCGCCTGTAAAAAATTCGCCAGCAGACCGCACGCCCCAACCTCAGAATTCAAGACCATACCGCTATCATGGCCCTTCGCCACCTGGGGACTTGACATGGTGGGTCCCCTGAAGAAATCATCAAAGGGAGGAAGAACTCACCTGCTAGTAGCAATCGACAAGTTCACCAAATGGATAGAAGCAGTGCCCATCACCAGCTCCACATCCCTCATGGCGGTGAATTTCATCAAATCAATCATCTTCAGATTTGGGGTACCGCACAACATCATCACGGACAACGGCACAAACTTCACAGCGGCAGAATTCCAGAACTTCTGCGAAGAGCTGGGCATCAAAATCAACTACGCATCAGTCGCACACCCGCAATCCAACGGCCAGGTGGAAAAAGCAAACGGCCTAGTATGCGGAGGACTCAAAAAGCGGCTCCTCGCGCCACTCAAGCAGGCCACGGGCAACTGGGTAGAAGAACTCCCTGCAGTACTATGGAGCCTACGCACCACCCCAAATACTGCAACCCAGTACACACCTTTCTTTATGGTGTACGGGGCGGAGGCAGTGCTACCACATGACCTCAAATTTGGGGCACCCCGGATCTCAGGGTACGAAGAAGAGGAAGCAGAAGAAGCAATGCAAGATGACAAGGACACAACCGACGAAGCAAGGGACACAACCCTAGCAAAGTCAGAAGGGTACCAGGACAAACTGCACACTTACCAAAGCAGCCGCCTGCGCACCAGAACCTTGAATAAATGCGACCTTGTCCTACGGCTCATACAAGAGAAAGTCCACAAGCTTTCCGCCCAATGGGAAGGACCGTTCATAATCACAGAAGTCATAGGAGGAGGCGCCTATAGACTGAAGAACCCGAAGACTGACGAGGACGTGGGAAATCCATGGAACGTAGCGAACCTACGCCTGTTCTACCCATAGTCTACACCAGTCATGCTCATCTGGCAGCTCATGTAAACCTTCGACGCAATAAAATGATGTTGCCCAAATACTACCATACCAAAGCACTCAGGGCCTTGAGTACAAAACTCCCCCCGAGAGACGCTATCGTCGCAATCGCGATCTTTTACCAAAGCACTCGGGGGCTCGAGTACAAAACTCCCCCCGAGAGACGCTATCGTCGCAATCGCGACCTTTTACCAAAGCACTCGGGGGCTCGAGTACAAAACTCCCCCCGAGAGACGCTATCGTCGCAATCACGATCTTTTACCAAAGCACTCGGGGGCTCGAGTACAAAACTCCCCCCGAGAGACGCTATCGTTGCAATCGCGATCTTTTAACAAAGCACTCGGGGGCTTGATACGTCCAAAACGTATCTATAATTTCTGCTTGCTCCATGCATGTTTTGTGTGATATTGCTATGATCTAGATAAACTTTCATACACTTTTGATCATATTTGGACTAACCTATTAACTCAGTGCACCACAGTGCTAGTTCATGTTTTCTGCTGTTTTTCTATTTCTGTTTTCCCCCATATAAAAAGTGCTCCAAAAATTTGGGAAAATTCAGATAAAAAATCAGCGTGAAGGAACCTTCCGGAGGAACCTGGGTGGGGCCAAAGGGCCACCACCAGGGGCCCAGGCGCCCTGGTGGCGCGCCCTAGGGCTTGGCCGCGCCAGGGGTGCGCCTGAACCCCTGGTGGCCCCCCTGGCTGCCCCCCTTCGCCTATATATTCTCTGTCACGGGAAACTTCCGAAAAGGGAACCCTTTTTCGCGATCTCTCCTCTGTTCCGCCGCCGCCGCTCTTCCTAGATCGGGAGCACCAGAAGACCTCTTCCCGGCACCCTGCCGGAGGGAGGGTTGACCTCTGGGAGTCTCCTCTGCACCATGGATGCGTCCCGGATGTCTTGTGAGTAGTTTTCCTTGGACCATGGGTCCGTGATCAGTAGCTATGTGATGTTCTCCTCCCCTCTTTGCTCTTCATGGTTTAGACCTCGTGAGCTGCCCTACATGATCGAGGCACTTTTGTAATCTTTCTGCTATTGCTATGCTGAGTTTGATGGGATCTGATGGATTATGAGATTATGTTCAGATTGTGATTGAGTAATATATTTGGTTCTTATCTCTTATATTTTTGTTCCTAAGTAGTTCTTGCATGTTCTCCGTTGCTGTTTATTGCTTTGGCCAAGTAGTAGGTAGTAACCCCAAGAGGGAACGTTATGCTCGATTGTGGGTTCATGCCCCCTGATGACACGCTTGAGTGACAGAAACATGAGTCTAGGGGATGTGCTGTTGCCACAAGGGGGAAAACAACGGTGCTTGTAACCGCGGTTGCAAGGATTGTTTACTTTATGCAAAGTGCTTTTTAATGCAGTTGTCTGTTGCTTTGGGTTTACACTTTGGGTGGGGCTCGCAACTTAATACCAGCGAGATGTTCTGGATAGATATCTCAAGGTGGATGATTAGTAGTAGATGCAGTTGGATTTCGGTCTACTTATTTTTGCGTACTGCCCGTGCTTTTGAGCCTCTTTCTTTCTTTTGTAGCATATTTAGCATTGCGGTGCGTTCATAATCCTGTCAATCGCCCTTCTGTAATTTGTTCACCTCGCATAGCAGTTTTGTCGTCTTTTGGGAGAGAGACATCACTAGTGAACATCACGTATCCCGGTCCATATCCTCATCACTGTTACACGCTCATTTACTTTTCTGCTTTTACTTTCAGTTGCTATCATTATCCTTTGTGTTTGATCCTTTGTGAACAACAAGACCGGAGAGATTGACAACCTCTCTGAACTTCGTTGGGAACAAAGTTATTTGTGTCTGTGTGCAGGTCCGCGTCAGTAGCGCCGCTGACACCTACTTATCATCTCTGGAGTCCTACTGGAGACAAACCTTGGTATCTTTACTGAGGGAAATTTGCTGTTGTGCTACATCACGCCTTCCACTTGGGGCTCACAAACGAAGGGCGAGAAATCACTATCATTACCTCGCACATCAAGCCAAATTTCTGGCGCCGTTGCCGGGGACTCCGAGTGCTAAGATAGGGGAGTTGCAAACTACCCTTTACCTTTGTTTTTTAGTCTTGTTAGTTTACCTTTCAGTTTTTATCTTTGTGTCTTATACCAAAAATCACAAAAAAATCTGCCACACTTGCTGCTGCTATGGGTTTCACTGAAAACACCAAGTTGTGTGACTTCACTAGTCACAACAACCAAGACTTTATCACTACCCAAAAAGCCTTCAACAAAAATGTAGAGGAGAAATTAGCTAAATTGGATAATCTCTCTTTGAAGGTAGAAAGCTTAGCCCTTGATATTGAGATGCTTAAAATTAGAACCTCTCCCCTTGAGGAAAATAAGGCCACTCCTATTAATGCTATCCAATTACAAATTAATGAAAATATTAGGATGATTGCTAAACTTAAAGAAAGGTGGGCTAGAGAAAAAGAGGAAGAGGATAGAATTAAGAGCCTTCCTACACACCACACAGTTGCCACTATCCAAATTGTTGAGGATACCCAAACTATTAGCACCCAATGCACTCCTAGTCCCGTTGGACCTATTAATGGTGATGCTAATACCTCAACCAAAAATGAAGAAACTCCTATGAACATAGAGGGTTTCAAACAAGTGAGCCTAGACGACACTACTACCACCTTTGATAGTAGTGATATTGATTTTGATAGTTGCACCCTCTCAGAAGTTATTAGCTTGCTACACAAAATGTCTAGAGACCCCCACACTAGCACACTTAATCTTGCCTTCACGGAGCATATCACAAATGCTCTCATCAAAGATAGGGAGGAGAAGCTTAGAGTAGAAGCCTCCATACCTAGGAAGCTAGATGATGGTTGGGACCCTATGATCAAAATTAAATTAAATAAATTCTCTTGCTATGCTTTATGTGATGTTGGAGCTAGTACCTCCGTTATGCCCAAAAGAATATTTCATATGTTTGAATTGAAGCCCTTTGAGCCTTGTTCTTTTGGTGTTTGTCTTGTTGATTCTTCCGTAAAGAAACCTTTGGGGAAGATCGACGATGTTCTTATCATTGTCAATGACAACTATGTTCCCGTTGATTTTATTGTTAAGGATATAGAGTGTGAACCTTTGTGTCCAATTATTTTGGGACGTCCTTTTCTTCGCACCGTTGGTGCGGTTATTGACATGAAAGAGGGGAATATAAAATTCCAATTCCCATTCAAAAAGGGGATGGAACACTTCCCTTGAAAGAAAATCAAGTTACCTTTTGAGTTCGTTACTCGGGCTAGTTATTCTCTTTCTCTTGATAAAACTTGATTCTTCTTTTGCATCATGCCTAGCTTAAAGGCATAAAAGAAAGCGCTTTCGGGAGGCAGCCCGCAACGAATTTAGGTTTTTCTTTTTTGCTTTTGTTGGGTCTTGATGTTTGTTACTACTATAGCAACATCATTGTATCTTTATTTTTCAGCTTTGTGCCAAGTTATAGCCTCTTATGATAAGGGAAGCAAAAGTTGTGACATGCTGTCCAGAAAACAGATTCTGTCCCTTGACAGAAAAATTCGAATCAAATCACCAGATCATCTTTTTGATCTGAATTTTTTGACAGCGTGCTCTATACAATTCTGAAACTTTCGTATGTTCTGAGTTTTTTGATTTGAGTTGTAGAAGTGTCCCTAAAAAATTCTTTACTACCTGCTGTTCTGTTTTTCACAGATTCTGCCACGTTTTGTCTCTCCTAACTTTTGCTAACCTTAAGCTTGCTTTTTCTTTGCAAAAACTTTTTGGCACTCTTGAGAAACAGTAGCTCTTCAAGGATATCTTTATATCCAGTGGGGAAAAATTATTTTATTAAGGGTACTAACCTCTCTAATCAGCTTAGGATGAGTTGTGTATGAAGGGAGTTTTCAAGTGTGCGATGGAAGATGATGAAAGAAGATCCAGGAGTGTCAAGCGCTCAAGCTTGGGATGCCCCCATGCATCCCCAGTAAATATTCAAGGAGACTCAAGCGTCTAAGCTTGGGGATGCCCCCGTGCATCCCCTTCTCCATCAACAATCATCAGTTCGTCCTTCGTCTCACTATATTTTTATCACTTCATGCGCTATGTGCTATGCTTGTAGTGTCTCGCTCTTAGGTTTTATTTTTAGTTTTCTATAGATTTTCTTGCTGTTCATAACAAGTTAGATCCCTTCTTACTTTGTGTGGGAGAGAAACACGCTCCACTTTCAAAATCTAGAACACATCATAGGATTTTTCCTGCCTATCTTTTTGCTGTTGTGTGTTCTTTATCTTTTCGTAGCTACTGCCATGTTTAGTTTTAGTCTTAGTTTGTCTTTAGCAAGAGCCTTGGCTTTTGTTTAGTCTGGTTTTGGAACTCTTTTTAGTCTTCTTGTTTATCTTGTTAAAGAGAGTTGGTTGTTGCACTGACTTGTGTCTTGTCTTGAAAGTAGGTAATTGAGGTTGCTATTTAATTGTAGTAGTAACTTGCAATAGTTTTGAGGTATTGTTGTGAGTAATGTTTGAACTTTTGGTGTCAAGAGCTCTAGCTATTAGTAATAGGTGTCGTATTTTGGGCAATCCGTGTGTATTTTGAAAACCTACAAAACCAGTTGAGAACTCTAGCTACTAGATGGATCACTAATCTTTGGAGGGATCGAATATTAGAGTACACTCATGTACCATGAGTCGAGGATGCGCAAGGATAACGAAACCCCCATACACTCCTCCTCGGGGTACTTGTCTCTTTGTGAACCTCCTTATTAGATTGAGAGTTACCGATAATAAGTGCATGAGTTCTTCGGACTAATGTAAGTATTGAAAGTTGACACTTCCACCTTCCTATATTTTGCTAGCCTCTCCCGTGCCGTGCATTGCCTTCTTCTCACTCCGAGAGTTGGTGTCCACCTTCGCTGGTACATCCAAACCCTTGGCATGATACGCTCTGTCATCATAAACCTCCTTATATCTTTCCTCAAAACCGCCACTATACCTACCTATCAAGACATTTCCATAGCCTTTCCGAGATATATTGCCATGCAACATCCACCTCTTCATGACTTGATCTTCATGTCATACATGTTCCTGCTACACTGGCAGCGACATACATTGCATACATCATGTTAGTTACATCTTCTTTATGATTTTTAGTACCTTGTAAAGTGTGAAAGATCTCCTTTACCATCTTGTAAAATAGAGTGTTGCCCTTAAGTGAGGAAAATATCCCAAAGTGGACACAATAAAAGATCCCAAAGAAGACAAAATCAAAAGATCCCAAAGAGGACAAATGAGAGTTACATAGAAAGAGCCATTGAGGCCACAAAAAAATACAAAAAAATATAAAAAAGATAAAAAGAAATAAAAAGAGAAAAAGGGGCAACACTACTATCCTTTTGAGAGATCCACACTAGTACTCCCTTTATATCCTTGTACTCCATAGAGATGATCATTATGCATATAGCTATGTGGGGACCTTCACACTATAGAACTTGGCTTGCATATTCCAAGGATGAGCCTCCTCAAACGAGCTCTAGGTCTTCATGAGCGAGCAAGTTAGATGCACCCCCACTAGTTCCATTGGAGAGCTTCCTAGCTCGTATGTGCATCCGTTGCATGGCAATCCCTACTCCTCATATCAGATCTATCATTTGGCATCTCTTGCCTATGATTATTCTCAATGATGTGAGCCTTTATCCTCCTTCTTTTGTCTTCCTCCTCCATACTCCTCTCTTTGCCATCCCAAGTGTCAACTCTCGTGCTTACGCTCATCCATTGCATGAGTGCTCAAAATATTGAAAAAGGAGTTGATCAAATTGACTTGTACCTGGCTAGTGGTCTGGGGACGAGTCAAGATAAGATTCCGGAAAAAGACCAAGTGTGAAATTTTAGTAGATTGAGTTCTCAACAAATAAATTGTTTTTCTCGTATTCCCTATCCCCTTCTTGCACGCAAACACTATTTGGATACATTCGAGTCACGGACATCGAGAGCTCTTGCACCTAATGTTCTTTTGTTACTTGTATCAATGCTAATATAGACTCTTGCATGTTATGACTTGAATTGAATTTCTAACCTTGATTGCTTTAGTTTTCAAAGTTCTTATATGGTTGCTAGCATGTCACCACAGAAATTATGCTGTCATCATTTACCTACTCGAGGACGAGCAGGAATTAAGCTTGGGGATGTTGATACGTCCAAAACGTATCTATAATTTCTGCTTGCTCCATGCATGTTTTGTGTGATATTGCTATGATCTAGATACACTTTCATACACTTTTGATCATATTTGGACTAACCTATTAACTCAGTGCACCACAGTGCCAGTTCCTGTTTTCTGCTGTTTTTCTATTTTAGTTTTCCCCCATATAAAAAGTGCTCCAAAAATTCGGGAAAATTCAGATAAAAAATCAGCGTGAAGGAACCTTCCGGAAGAACCCGGGTGGGGCCAGAGGGCCACCACCAGGGGTCCAGGCGCCCCCCTGGCTGACCCCTTCGCCTATATATTCTCCGTCACGGGAAACTTCCGAAAAGAGAACCCTTTTTCGCGATCTCTCCTCTGTTCCGCCGCCGCCGCGCTTCCGAGATCGGGAGCACCAGAAGACCTCTTCCCGGCACCCTGCCGGAAGGAGGGTTGACCTCTGGGAGTCTCCTCTCCACCATGGATGCTTACCGGATGTCTTGTGAGTAGTTTTCCTTGGACCATGGGTCCGTGATCAGTAGCTATGTGATGTTCTCCTCCCCTCTTTGCTCTTCATGGTTTAGACCTCGTGAGCTGCCCTACATGATCGAGGCACTTTTGTAATCTTTCTGCTATTGCTATCCTGAGTTTGATGGGATCTGATGGATTATGAGATTATGTTCAGATTGTGATTGAGTAATATATTTGGTTCTTATCTCTTATATTTTTGTTCCTAAGTAATTCTTGCATGTTCTCCGTTGCTGTTTATTGCTTTGGCCAAGTAGTAGGTAGTAACCCCAAGAGGGAACATTATGCTCGATTGTGGGTTCATGCCCCCCGATGACACCCTTGAGTGACAGAAACATGAGTCTAGGGGATGTGCTGTTGCCACAAGGGGGAAAACAACGGTGCTTGTAACCGCGGTTGCAAGGATTGTTTACTTTACGCAAGGTGCTTTTTAATGCAGTTGTTTGTTGCTTTGGGTTTACACTTTGGGTGGGGCTCACAACTTAATACCAGCGAGATGTTCTGGATTGATATCTCAAGGTGGATGATTAGTAGTAGATGTAGTTGGATTTCGGTCTACTTATTTTGGCGTACTGCCCGTGCTTTTGAGCCTCTTCCTTTCTTTTGTAGCATAGTTAGCATTGCGGTGCGTTCATAATCCTGTCAATTGCCCTTCTGTAATTTGTTCACCTCGCATAGCAGTTTTATCGTCTTTTGGGAGAGAGACATCACTAGTGAACATCACGTATCCTAGTCCATATCCTCATCCCTGTTACACGCTCATTTACTTTTCTGCTTTTACTTTCAGTTGCTATCATTATCCTTTGTGTTTGATCCTTTGTGAACAACAAGACCGGAGAGATTGACAACCTCTCTGAACTTCGTTGGGAACAAAGTTATTTGTGTCTGTGTGCAGGTCCGCGTCAGTAGCGCCGCTGACACCTACTTATCATCTCTGGAGTCCTACTGGAGACAAACCTTGGTATCTTTATTGAGGGAAATTTGCTGCTGTGCTACATCACGCATTCCACTTGGGGCTCACCAACGAAGGGCGAGTAATCACTATCATTACCTCGCACATCAGGGCTCGAGTATGAAACTCCCCCCGAGAGACGCTATCGTTGCAATCGCGATCTTTTACCAAAGCACTCGGGGGGCTCGAGTACAAACCTCCCCCCGAGAGACGCTATCGTCGCAATCGCGATCTTTTACCAAAGCACTCGGCGGCTCGACTATAAACCTCCCCCCGAGAGACGCTATCGTCGCAATCGCGATCTTTTGCCAAAGCACTCGGGGGGTCGAGGACCACCTCCCCCCGAGAAACATTCACGCAGTCCGAAACTTAAAGGGCCCAAGAAAAAAACACCCGACAAAGCCCCACCTGCTGAAAAGCGGTTCGGCGGTCATGGCCACAATCAGATGGAACGAAAAAGCACTCTGAAGAAATATGGACGGAGTTCTTTAGTCTTCACCTGATCGCCAACGATCACCTAAAGACTCGGGGGCTACTCCCATCGGGAGCGCTGCCGCGCACCCGATAAAGGATAGAAAATAATGGAAGAACAACAAAGGAAACAAATCTCAGCCTACGTTCGACTCTCTGACTCAAAAGTAGCCTCGGGGGCTACTCCCATCGGGAGCGCTGTCGCGCACCCGATAGAACCCACAGTGCAAAGTTTTGAAGGACTCGAAGACAAATTCAATTGCAAAGGCTCAAGCACAGTTCGCATTACAAGGACACGGAGATCAATCTCAGTTCAAAATAAATAAATTCAAAGTACATTGGATAGAAGGCAGCTCTGATTACTCGAAGGCAATCCTCATTACATGGAGAACTAACCTAGTTACAAAAGACGCAAGCCTACAACTTCAATTACCCAAGGAATTATGACTTCTACATGTGTACTCATGCTGGGATGATTGGCACTAAGACAGCGAGCATCATCACAGACAAAGGAGGAGTCGAAGCAGCAGGCTCATGATGTCAATGACATAACAAAAGGTGAAGCTCGACTTATTTGCGGAGCAGTTGAAGACGATGATCCACCAGCTTCTTCTCCTGCTCCACCAGCTTCTTCTCCTGCTCCACCAGCCTCTTCTTCAGCTCCATCCGAGCTGCCGGCGAAGATGACGCCGTTGCCTCCAGTTCTACAAGGTCGTCTGGCGTGCCCGCTTGACCGGTGGCTTCACGTCGGGGTCCTCTTCAGAGCCAGAGGAGGAAGCAGTTGAAGAAGGCTCAGCATTAGCACCCGAAGAATCTCCGGAGGAGGAAGCAGTTGAAGACGCAGGCGAAGGACTCCTCGACCTGCCAAAACCATCGCTGCTTGTCTCCGGCAAATACGGATCCATGCGGTTGCCGCTCAGGTCAAACGCGTGGATGGTAAGAGTGTCTTCGCCATCAAAACAGCAACATAGAGTGTCACCATCACGCAAGTTCAAGCATCGAGCAAACAATCTCCGGCCAAAGCCAAGGAAAATCAAGCGGGAACTATCGATCTCCAACTTAACATAAGAAGGAGATCGAGCGCACCCCTGAAGATGAAGCAACAAGCCATCAAGACTGCGCTCAGAAATAAGGGCAGAAAATGCGGAAGGAAGCAGATCGCGAGCAGCGTTCCGGCCACGGACGCGCAGGAAGAAATCGTAGCGCCAGAAACCCTCCTCCGAGGAATAGGAGGAAGGTGTTGACGGTGCACCACGACGGCCACCGTGAGAAGAGCATGGAGTACGACCACCGCGACCACGGCAAACCCGGCCGCGGCTAGTCATACCTGCACCTCGTTTTGGTCCCATGAGAAGACGAAGAAGAGGAGCTAGAGAGGTAGAAGGAGAACTGCTGCCAGATGAAGAAATGGGGTCTATTTATAGCAGAACCCCAAGGGCACGCAGAAGCCCAGACGACGGCAGAAATTAATTCAAAGACCAAGCATGCCAGGCGATTCGAAATCCTAGACAAAGATGCCTTCACACGAGCGGCACTGTGCGTTGGACGCGTCAAATCTCGTGCGTTTTCAATAAAACGCATCGATAACTCAACAGGCGGTTGCAGCACGCCACCAATAGCCATCATTATGACCGGTCATGAAGACATGACGGTTCGCAGACAAAGCATCTTTGACGGTCCTCCAGCAAAGGGATCGTTATCCTTACCAAGAAGCGGTAAATTAAAATGGCAGCGCAAAAAATACAGCCTGCAAGCACCGTTTTTACTAACTCAAATACATTTTTCAAATATATTCAACTCCCATCGGGAGCGTCTCCACTAGAGTTTCGGATGCTCCCTCACCTAAAGAGTAAATATCTGCTCGAGTGATTACTCCCTTCCATGAGAGTTTCGGGTGCTCCCTCACCTACAAGAAAAGACGTGCTCGAGTGACTACTCGCACACATGAAGAGTATCGGGTGCTCCCTCACCACGACCGAAGATAAGCAGACCTGCACTCGCCAAATCGAGCGGTCCCAGAGTATCGGGTGCTCCCTCACCCCGAGAGCAAAAGCGACATTCGAGTGACTACTCACAGACCTCTATGAACCCGAGCACTCGAGGACCTCCCGAGCAAATACTCCTCTACGTTACTCCTCGCCCGAGCACTCAGCAAAGCTCCGCGAAGGACTGCTAAAACAACTCACTTGATTGTTTATTCCAAGTGGGTGCATTATCAATTAGGCTCCGCGCCTCAATAAAAAATACATATTCCTGGAACACAATACACCGTGCCCAGATGCCACGCAAGCTTAGCATGTAGGTAAGACCCCGCTGCGCAGATCGGCCGGGCTGGGACTTGCCGCAGAGCGATTTCACTCCCAATCTTTCCCATGCGCTTGCATGATAGAAAAAGCCGGGCGGACGCGCATAGGCTACGAACTTTACTGGCGGCAACTGATCATTGTAAGACCTCCAGCGGCTTAACTTTTGCTCGACACCAGTGTTCCAAGCTCATGTCGAGGGACATGGGTTTGATTGGGCTACTGCGGTTTTTTCCACTAGTGCAATTCACCAAGGCTCGACCAGTCGACTCCTTGGGCCCTTTAAGCTTAGCATCCCTCGAAACAGGTTTTGTGATGGCCCCAGACTGCCAGTGACCCGCGGTTGAACGGTGCATACATCAAAATCGACGCAAGAATGAATTCGAGTCCCTGCGCGCCTCTTCGAGTCCCCCAGGCACTCGGGGGCTACTGACGAGGGGGTAACCCCATGCCTCCTACGGATGAGCCTACCCGGTGTACCCGAAGACAGAAGGCCCACAAAGATGCCGCATGGGCCCAGCCTTGGCCCACTAGTGGCACCGATGTAGGAGTCCCCGACTCATAAGGAAGGTGCAAACTTGCCGTGCGGTACAGGATTAGAGTTAGGAAACCTCATCTGTAATCCCAGACGGACTCCCCGAGACCTAGCCTAGTATATAAAGGCTAGGAGGGGAGACGTCGAGATCAAGCAGTACGCAATCTGTAACCCTAGCCTTGTGCGCACTAGCCTCGGCGCCCCTGTAATCGCCATCTCCGATCAATAATATCGAGCGGGAACGTATCCTCCTATTAGCCGACGAGCTATCGTCCAACCTGTGCCTCTCATGACTAACCCAGGGTCCCTGACCATGGGATTTGCCGGGGTACATCCCCATCACTGATTTTTTTATATATTTTCTTGGGATTTTTCCAGCGTACCTAAATATCCAGAAACCTGCACAAAAGAAAACAGCACTGGTAGCTCTGCTGAAAACAGCGTCAGTCCGGGTTAGTTTCGTTCAAATCATGCAAGAATGAAGCCAAAACAATAGCAAAAGTGTTTGGAAAAGTAGATACGTTTGAGACGTATCAACTCCCCCAAGCTTAGCTATTGCTTGCCCTCAAGCAATTCAGTTCAACAAACTGGACGCGACAAAGAAAACTTTGACAAACTCTTTTGCTTCATTAGATGTAAATAAGCATGTACTACGAAAGATTTTAGCAAGTTTTGACACCATGCTACAAGGACAATGCACGAAGCAATCATTCTTTCATGTAATCAGTCACAAACAAACAAAAAGTAAATAATATGCTGCTGAAAATAAATTCAAGATCAGAGTGCACATGGCATGAACATATCAGAGTGGTATCTCGCTAGCCTTCATGAGTGCAGAAACTCCTCCGGAGTTTTAAAGGAGACTAGAACTCAAAACTCAAAGTAAGAAACATCACAAGCATGCAGAAGACAATGTGATACTTTGGGACAATGCATGTTACACTAAGAATGACAATTATGCTCTCTTAGTTGGTGCTTTGGAGAAAGGAAGGTGGAGACTCTCGAACCGTGGCTTTTGATGGCAAGGTTGAAAACCCGTGAAAGGAAGCAAAGACTAAACATGTGCCAGAGCTCTTGGTTTTGAAAACAGAGATAAAAATATTTTGAGAGGTGCAACTTTCTAGTCAGCGGTGAACGGTAAAGGTCTCTCAATATCTCCCATGCCAACCATATTAATGCCTTTTGCTTACACATGTTCCCTTATCCATGAATCTGTGATGGTCTACGGAACCTTTTATTTTGCCTCAAGGATGGAAGGAGGGTATCATTCCACCTATCATTAGCAGCATTTGGTCCATTTCATTCCATCATCAAGTATGGGGGAGGTGTAACTCATATTTTTTTTATTGACTAGTTAAAACCTCCGTCAAAATATTTTTGGCATGAAAGATACTGATTTTCCCTCACCGCACCATGAACTTGTACGGTTACAAAGGGGAAGCTTTTGAATAAATTTCGAGATGGCACAAGAAAGTCTAAGTTAGGAGTGGCCGGTAAATACCACATATAGGTAGGTATGGTGGACTCAAATGGAACAACTGGTTTGAAAAGGAGTTTGGATTCACAAGCAGAATTCCGCTTGGTGCTGGAGGAAGGCTAGCAAAAGACGGGGAAGCGACCAACTAGAGAGCATAACAGTCATAATCATGCAGAGCGACAAAGCAAAATTGAATCGGGCATGAAAGGGATATAACTCACCCTGAAGTAAAAAAGATAATCAAGGAAGGACGAACTTTTTAGTCTTAACATGCGTGAACATGTGCCAAGTCAATCCAAGAATCCCCCGGAGGGAAATACCACTTCAATAAGCCATACCATGAACAATGCAATGCATGTCAATCATTTCAAGCAACACATTATAAACTCTAGCTATTTGAGGCTAACCACAAAGAAAGCATGAACCACTGGGAAAGCATTGTAAACATAGCACTATGTCGCTACAAGCTGGTCTCTAAGCATAAGTGCAGGCATATGTACAAAAGTAGAAACAAAAAGAGTTCATACCGGCTTTCCTTGTTGCATCCCTTCCGCGGATATTTGTCATTACTGCCTTGTCACTTGCACGATCGAATGTAGGAAATTATAATCAAATGCCATCACGGACTCGAGCTGAACTCTGAAAACAAAGCAAACTAAAGAGAGAACGAAAACATATTTTTGTTTTTTAAGGTTTAACGAAAGCAAAAGAAAGGAGAATCTTTTTGGGTTTTTGCAAACGAAAAGAACAAAGAAGGACAGGCAAAAACTTGCAAAAAGATAAAAGCGAACCAACGGTAGATACAATGGAAAGGGGAGGAGAGCACGTAATCCCCCAAGCTTAGGCTTTTGGCCTAAGTTGGGCTCGTCTACTGCGGTCCCGAGGAGCCTCCTGCTCCAGGATAGTACTGGTATGTCCATGGGTCGTATGCGTCCTCCGGTGCGTATACCGAAGCCCTGGGCTCCTCCCACGTGGAAGAAGAAGGTCCCGCCCCCCATCCAGAGGAAGACCCTTCACCCCAGGGGTGACGGTCTCCTCCTGAACTGGTGGATAAACCACGTGCTCCTCCTTGTCTGGCTCGACCCCCTCCGTGGGGTCGTGAAACTGGTATCTCCACGTGATCTCATCAAACTCGGCCACTGAAAAATGAAATCCGTTCCTGCGAGAAAAATCAAACACAAGTGGTGCAGGTAGACGGACAGTGCGTTCCACACCGTCTTTAAACCGCAAAATATAATGAAGTGTATAGCGGTCAGAGGCCTTAGTAACAAAGAAATGCCTCTTCGAGGCAACTAAGTCAAGGCTAACAAAAGGAAAGACATGATCATCTGGGCGCGGTTCTCCTTAAAGAAACTGCAAAAGAAGTGTGGCATAGACGCCACCAAAGAGGTCCCCCTTGTTACTATTAGTAGCAAGGCGTTTCGCAATAAGCGAACCCACATGATACTCGTGCTTCCCTGAGAGGGCATTCGCCATGATAGCAGTATCAGGCGTAGAAGTGCTGCTCGTGTTGTCTCGAGCCAACACTCCTCTAGCAATATAATAGGCGAAATAACTGAGGTGAGGGAACATAATGTTGGAAATCTTCTGATGGTTGGATGCCCTCACTTCAGTGTTACAGAACGAATCGAGGAGGGTGTTGAGTGCAATAGTTTGGACATTTTCCTCTTCTTCTTCTCGACCAAGCCTAGCAAACCTAAAGCTTCACAAAATGTACTCATAGGCATGGTCAACAATCTTTCATAAAGTCGAAACACAACAGTATCATTATCAGGATAAAACCTGAAACTGTTAACGAAAATAGCGGTGAGTGTCTCGTACTGTGGTACACGGCTCGTAACAAGCCGTGCCAAACCTGCATTGGCACACAGAGCATATAACTCTTCTCGTATGTCGTCATCCTCCATGAAGTCTTCGCATGGAAATGCCATAGCTCTTGCGGGTGACGTGTCCAACATCTCCATGGGTACGATATCTTCATTATAGCTCACCCTTGTGGTTGAAGGTGAAGCTGCGGAACGCGTAACACGGCTAGAGCGCTCGGGTTTCTTCTTCCCAAGCCACTTTCCTAGCCTCTCCATTTCTGAATTTTTTAACAATTCACAAAAACAAAGATTTAAGCAAAACTAGTTTGGGCAAAACATTCTACTTACTTTACCAAGGCTCAAACTAGCAAAAAACTTGAAAAATAAATTTCTACACAAACATTTAAGCTAAACTAAACAGCACCAAGAACCACTAAATACTAACTAATGAAACCACCAACTAGAAAACTAATTGGAGGGGTGAGGGAGTCACATACCAGAGAGTATTTGTTCCAAATTTCAGCTCAAACGAGTGGCTGTAGAGGGAGATCGAAGTTCCGTGCTCAAGAACAGCAAGAACACGAAACCAGAGCAAGAACACGAGTTTTCGGGGTGAGAGAGAGAGAGAGTGGAAGAAGAGATGCCAACAGGGGGTGCTTGTGGGCCCCAGGAGGGTGGGTGGCGCGGCCAGGAGCTGGGCCGCGCCACCTGGCCTCCTGGGCCAGGGGTGGACCCCCCTGGTCAGCCACAGGTACTCCCCGATGGCTTTTTACCTGGAAATTTTTATTTTGAATTTTCTGGAATTTTCTGGGCAACTTCACTGTAGAGAATTTTTCAAGGTTCAAAAAGCTTCAAAAACTTTCATGAACTTGAGACAAAAGTTAGAACAAGTGAAGCTTTAAACACAAAAACTTGGGTACAACAAGGAGAATAAAAGCTAAAGGAAATGAAAACATAGCAAGTTCAACTTTTTACCTATATAAAACATGCTAGCTAGCAAGGTTGATCAAGTCTTACCAACAAACCTGTGGTATATAACGCAGAAAGTCTCGCCTCTTATGAAGTGATCATTGCACTTTCACTTTAATGGACATTGTCCCCACCATAATTGTTTTGTATTTGTGGTATACGTGTAGTGGACAATCCCATTCTCCAATCTTCACGGTCTCAATATTCTCAATGGAGTTAAGGCCATGCCTTTTATCGATCCTCTTCGGAAAATACACCGTGTGTTCTTTGTCATTCACGTTGAAGGTAACCTTCCCTTTATTGCAATCAATAACAACACCTGCGGTGTTAAGAAAAGGTCTACCAAGGATAATGGACATGCTCCCATCCTCGGGCATGTCAAGCACAACAAAATCAGTAAGTATTAAGCAATTGGCAACTTCAACAGGAACATCCTCACAAATACCGATCGGGACGGTCGTGGACTTGTCGGCCATCTGGAGAGAGATATTTGTAGGAATTAGTTTCTCTAAACAAAGTCTTTTGTAGAGAGAAAAGGGCATAACACTCACTCCTGCACCAAGATCACATAAAGCAGTTCTAACATAATTATCTTTTATGGAGCAAGGAATGGTGGGTATACCTGGGTCACCAAGCTTCTCAGGAATCTTGCCACTGAAAGAGTAGTTAGCAAGCATAGTAGATATTGCCTCATTAGGGATTTTTCTTTTATTAGTAACAATATCTTTCATATATTTAGAGTAAGGAGGTAACTTAATAGCATCAGTCAAAGGGATTTGAAGAAAAAGAGGCTTCATCCACTCACAAAACTTGTTGTAGTGCTCTTATTCTTTGATTTTGACGGACTTGGTTGGGAAAGGCATAGGTTTCTGTACCCATGGTTCTCGTTCCTTCCCATGTCTCCTTGCAAGAAAGTCTTCTCTAGTATACTTCTTGCGCTTGTCGGATGCTTCTTCTTCACGAACCTCGGGTGGATCATTCTTTTCAGCATCTTTTTCAGGTTCAACACCGTCTTCAGTCTCAGCATCGGAAGTAGATATGCTATTTGGATCAACAACTGGTTCTTCTTCTTCCATTGGATCATTGGAATTGTCAGCTTCCTTGTGTTTCTTCTTCCTTTTTGGAGAGCTAACAATTTCTTCTTCCTGCACTTGAGAATCTTGCTCGATCCTCTTCGGATGCCCTTCTGGGTAGAGAGGGTCCTGGGTGTGTGTTCCACCCCAGGTTTTTATACCATAAGCCTGTAAATTGTCCTGTTTGGCATTATTAGCAAGCAAATATTTTTGCACATTAGAAATTTGTTCAATTTGAGTTTGAACCATATTAAAATGCTTAACCAGACATTTAACATCATTAACTGTTCTTCCTAGAACATCAAGCAAATTTTTGATAGCAAGAGTATTATCATGCAACTGACCTTGTATCCTTGCATTGAAGTGATTCTGCTTCATAATAAAATTATCAAGCTCATCTAAACATTGGTCAGGAGGTTTACCTTTAGGGATGTCACTTACATTGAAATCTAAAAGAGAGTGTACCTCTACCATAGGTGGGTGAGTGGTAGGCTCACACAGCTTCTCAATTGGAGGTAGATTCTTCACGTTTTTAGCTTTAATTCCTTTCTCTTTTATAGACTTCTTTGCTTCTTGCATATCTTCGGGGCTTAGGACAAGCATGCCCCTCTTCTTTGGTGGTGGAGGTGGTCCAGGCACGGACCAATCTTCATGGTTTTTGGCAATCTTGCCCATCAATTCTTCCGCATCGTCCGGTGTTCTTTGCCTGAAAACAAAACTAGCGCAACTATCTAGATAGGATTTAGACCCGTCGGTTAGACCAGCATAAAATATATCAAGTAATTCATTCTTAGGGATCTCATATCCCGGTCTAGCCTTCAGCAAACTGCAAAATCTTCCCCAAGCTTTAGGGAGATGCTCATCCTGCAACTGTTTAAAGTTATAAATTCTTTGTAAAGCAGCATGTTGCATATGAGCAGGAAAATACTTATCAACGAAAGATATAGCCATATCTTGAGGACTCTGAATGGACCCGCATGGTAGTGCATCATACCATGCCCTAGCATCTCCTTTCAAGGAAAAAGGAAAAAGCTTGGTCACATAAAAGTTCTGAATCCTTTCATCAGTAGTAAACAAGCCACCCAACTCAGTGAGTTTTGTCAGGTGCTCGATAGCATCATCATTTTCTCTGCCATAAAAGGGGTCAGCTTCAACTGTGGATATAAGTGAAAGGTCAACAGAGAAATCATAATCAGGATCAGTGATGCATATAGGAGACGTAGCAAAGGTAGGATCAGGAGTAAACTTGTTCTTCAGGGAGTGCTTTGCTAGCAACTTCTTTATAGTAGCAGGGTCGGAGTCAGCACATTCATTAAGCTCCCTGCATAAATCATCATCAAGTATAACATAATCGTCCTCAAGGAGTTTCTCCTTAAGGCCAGCAAGATCATGAATTTTTCCAATAGGTGTTTGGGTAACAGGAATTTCAACACCCGAGAATCGGGCAGCAACAACAATCTGTTCTTCAATAAAAGAACCAAGTGAACATGTAGTCTCAAAGATAGTAGAAGCATCATCAAAAGTATCTGACATATTGCCAGATTCAGCAGAAGTAGCATGTAGCTGAGGTGAATCAAACCGACTCATAACCGAAGGTGAATCAAGTATAGCACTAGTGCAAAGAGCAGTACCTCGTCTCGTACGGGATGGTAAGATCGAAACCTTGGGGTCTCCTTTCTTTCCCATAGTGGATAGCGTGCAGCAGGTAGGATACTTCAAGTATACCTGTAAATAAAGCTATGGTCCCCGGCAACGGCGCCAGAAAACAGTACTTGATAACCCTCAACTGTAGGGGATCGAGAGAGTCTTCGCGGGCAAGATAACCCAATTTATTGATTCGACACTTGGGGACACAAAGAATACGTACAGGCTTTGACAATTGAGTTGTCAATTCAACCGCACCTGAAATAAACACTTGGTTGCACAAAGGTATTAGTAGCAACTGTGATACGGTGGTAGTAGTGGTGATGGTGGTGGTGAAACAGCAAAAGTAAACAACTAGTAACCAGCAAGAAAGAAAACACTGTTGGCTAGGGAGATGGATGGTTGGGCGCTGCTTGGATGAGAACAAACATGTAATAGATTCGAACACGGGCAAGGCTCACAGAAAAGATAGGATCATCTAGGCAAATATCAAAGATCAGGCATGTATCTCAAGGTAGTTGTACGTGCTTGCAATAAGAACTTTGCACAACATCTTTTGTCCTACCCCCCCGCTACAAACAGGGCCAAAAGGAACTTAGGGAGATTAAGGTACTCTTGTCAAAGAGCACCGGAACAAAGCATTAACACTTCATGGATACACGGAATCCTCAAATTATAGTCCATCCCCTTTGGTGTCCCAAGCTGTCAGCATTGGGATCGCCGGTTCCGGACTATAATAGGTGCAGACAACTCATAGATAGGATCAAGAACACCACAAACTCAAGAAAAAAAGGGTGATCAGATCTGAAATCATGGCACTCGGGCCCAAAGTGACAAGCATTAAGAGCAAAAAGTTGTAACAGAGATGATAAACACCAAATAGATGATAGGCAACATGCCCCCAACAATCTGATTGAACTATTACATGATCTAACTCATCAAATCCCTACCATCCCCTTTGCCTACAGCAGGGAATTACTCACACATGAGAGAGGAAGTCATGGAGGGGTGATGGAGAGGCGATGATGATGACGATGGCGATGATTTCCCCTCACCGGAGGCCAAAGCAGCCTCCAGATTAGCTCTCCCGGAGAAGAGAAGAGGGTTGCGGCGGCTCCGCGACGTAGATTGGAAAAGTGACTTCTGTTTCGGGGTTTCTGTGTCGGGAGAATAAAAAGGGGCCAAGGTAGGTCACCAGGGGGTGTGGGACCCAGCCAGGAGGGCAGGTGGCGCGCCAGGGGCTGGGCCGCGTCAGGCACCCTCCTGGCTGCCCCCTGGCTGCCCTGTGGCCCCCCTTTGGATCCTCATAAGCTTCCGGAACGCTGATTGACGAGGGGGTAACCCCACGAATCCTACGGATGAGCCTACCCGGTGTACCCGAAGACAGAAGGCCCATAAAGATGCCGCCTGGGCCCAGCCTTGGCCAACTAGTGGCACCGACGTAGGAGTCCGCGACTCATAAGGAAGGTGCAAACTTGCCGTACGGTACAGGATTAGAGTTAGGAAACCTCATCTGTAATCCCAGACGGACTCCCCGAGACCTAGCCTAGTATATAAAGGCTAGGAGGGGAGACGTCGAGATCAAGCAGTACGCAATCTGTAACCCTAGACTTGTGCGCACTAGCCTCGGCCCCCTGTAATCGCCATCTCTGATCAATAATATCGAACAGGAACATATCCTCCTGTTAGACGCCGAGCGTACCTAAATATCCAGAAACCTGCACAAAAGAAAACAACACTGGTAGCTCTGCTGAAAACAACGTCAGTCCGGGTTAGTTTCGTTCAAATCATGCAAGAATGAAGCCAAAACAATAGCAAAAGTGTTTGGAAAAGTAGATACGTTGAGACGTATCACAGTGCCATCCTTGGAAATCACATGACCAAGGTAGGTTACTTCTGGAAGCCAGAACTCACACTTAGAATACTTAGCGTAGAGTTTGTGTTCTCAAAGCTTTTCCAGTATAATAGGAAGATGTTCAGCATGCTCTTCTTCATTCTTGGAGTATATTAAAATATCATCCAGATAAACCACGAAAAACTTGTCGAGGTATTCCATGAATATATAGTTCATCAATCGGGAAAAGGTGGCCGGGGAATTTGTCAAGCCAAAGGACATGACGGTGTACTCGTATGAACCATAGCGAGTAATGAAGGCGGTCTTTGGGATGTCCTCTTCACATACCCGGATCTGATGATAACCCATCCTCAAGTCGAGTTTCAAAAACACCGTGGATCCAGCAAGTTGATCATAAAGATCATTGATCCGAGGAAGAGGATATTTGTTCTGGATGGTGGCTTGGTTGATAGGTCGGTAATCTTGAACCAAACGGTTTGTACCATCACTTTTCTTGACAAAGAGCGAAGGTGCTCCCCAAGCCGAGGAACTTGGGCGAATGAAGCCTTTTCGAAGTGCTTCGTCGATCTCATTCTTAATTTCAAGGAGTTCATGCGGTGGCATCTTGTAAGGACGCTTAGCAATAGGGGTAGTGTCGGGTTTCAAGTCGATGACGAATTCAACTTCTCTGGTCGGGGGTATTCCCGGCAGTTCTTCTGGGAAGACGTCGAGGAAATCACAAACGACTGGAACTTTCTCAATGCCTTCGAGAGGTGAGACGTTCAAAGCATTCATCGTATAGATCTGTGCTTCAATGTTTTGGGTTATCCGGGCAGTGTGGTTAACAATCTCGCCGGAGGGGTGGAAAAGTTGGATAGACTTGGGGCCACAATACAGTGCGGCATCTTCAACTTACAACCAATCCATTCCAAGGATAAGGTCTATGGTGGAAGACTTCAGAAGGATGGGGGAAGCAAGGAAAATAATTCATTCGATTTCAACGGTGGTACTGGGCACAAACTCGGATGTGTGGCAATGGCCTATCGGGGTGCGGACAACCATCGGCGGGGTCTCCTTTCCATCGTGAAGTTATGCGATGATGCAAATGCTTCTGACATGAATGAATGCGATGCTCATGTATCAAATAAAACAGTAGCATGTACAGAATTTATGAGAAGGGTACCCATCACGGTAGCGGGTTGTTCCTGAGCTTCCACAACATCAATGTTGTAAGCATGTCCACGAGCATGAGCAGCAGACCTAGTATTATAATTGCGGGTCCTGTTGTTGCCACGGCCATTTCCGCGGTCAGCAGGGTGAACTACCAGTCGATTCTGAGCCTGGGGGCAGTCTCTGGAAATGTGACCGGGCAGACGACACTTGAAGCACAGTCCATCCTCAGGACGGAGGGTAGCAACATTGGGTGGTGGGGGCAGAGCTCTTGGCCTCGGTGGTGGCGGAGGCAGACGGGGTGCAGCATACGAAGGCCTTGGAGCAGGGACAGGTGTCTGAGTCACACTGTGAGGGAGCAAGATGCGACGCATCTGCGTTGCGCCCGAAGATGAGCCAACGTCACGATAGCGCTTCAGCGAGTCCTTGTGCTCCATCTGGGCAGTCTCGACGGTGATAGCATTGTTCACCATGGTGGAGATGTTGGCGAAATCATGAACGGCAAGAGCAAGCATGAGGTCTGAGTTGAGGCCACGACGGTTCTGCTGCTTGCGAGCATCAGTGGTGATATCTTCTTCTGCATAGCGAGAGAGGTTGAGGAACTCACGCTGATAGGCTTCAACGTTCATGTTGCCCTGAGTGAGGTTGTGGAATTCTCCCCGCTTGCGATCCATGATCCCCTGAGAAATGTAACGGGCGCGAAAAGCAGTCTGTAATTCATCCCAGGTGATGACTTCACCGACTGGAAGTGAACGCTTGTGGGTGCTCCACCACTGAGCAGCGACGCCTTTCAGATGATAGGACACAAAGTTCACATAGTCGGCTGGATCGACATTAGCAGACTCCAGCTCGTGAGTGATGTCGCGAAGCCAGTCATCAGCATCCAACGGCTGAACAGAGTTGCGGAACATAGTGGTGTTGAGGCGGGTGAAGTCGTGCAGAGTCACGGTGGCATGCTGATGGTGGTGCCCATTCTGATTCGTCTGGGGGAACTGAGCCATGACATTTTGCATGAACTGACGGTTCAGCTCAAACTGCTGCATCATTGCGGCCATGTAATCCGGCGGCGGAGGTGGTTCATTGGCAGCATGACCACGACCACGACATCCACGACCAGCCATCCTGCTAGAATTTAACAGGGGTATTTTAGCGATGAAAATTTAACGAGATACCGGAAACAAGCATGAGGTAATGTGACAACGAAGAGGAGGCACATATATATAGGAGTAGTCATATAAGATATACACATCCACACACAGAGTCAACCGGAAAATCGGGCAGCGTAACGTCGTAGAAATTAAGGAAAATGACACACTAGGCGGCGCACAGACCGCGGTAAGGAATACACGACACGACATAGAATCCACTATGTCAATCACGCTGCAAGAAAACTGTTCGCCACAGGAGTTTGTGCCAGAGAACGCGCGACCTTCCCATAATGAGAAGGGGATCCGCGGTCCGGGACCTGGGTCAGAACTCCTATGAAACGACTCAATCAAAGGGGAAGCACCAGAACGCCGGGTGGAATCAAGAGAACGTGATCCTAATGTCAGAGTTTAGTAAAACTTACCAGCAAGGATAAGAGAGCAGAGTCCCAGAGCATAGATAAGGAGAAAAGGATCCTAATACCATAGATATCACACGTAGTGATATCGATGTGGGCCCGTAAGCCAAACATTAAGTTAACAAAATAGTTTTTCAAAGACTAGACTCAACTTCGACCAGGTAGTGGTTGGGTGGCTTCCTATAGGCAGTCGGCTTTGATACCAACTTGTGACGCGCCCAAAATAAATCCGTGTACAGTAATCATACACGCAGGGTACACGACTGAGATTAGGGTGCCACGGTGAGAATATCACAGCACAACACTAAACACAAATAAGATAAAATTGATATTACAAACCAGGGATCACGAGGATCCAAATACATAAGTTATACAAGCCATAATATCTGAGTACAAACATAGTTAGTCAAGTTTTTCCTTAAGAAGGCTAGCACAAATGACATCAGAGATACAGATCGAACAGGCGAGGCCTCCTGCCTGGGATCCACCGAACTACTCCTGGTCAACTGGGAACTCGACGTCGTAGTAGTCGCCTCCGGGGTATTCCTGCTCCTGGGCTCCAACGTCGACTGCAGCGGCCGATCAGGCAAAACAAAAAGGGGGAAATAAAGCAAGGGTGAGTATCTAGCATACCCGCGAGTCTTACGTCCACCTACTAAGAATTTATGCATTTGTATCAATTGAAAGGGGAGGCCATATATAATGGACTGAGTTGAAGAACTCTAGAATAAGGAAGAGAAGCTAGGCCTATCGAAGACTAGCATCTTCCGACGAGTATTGCTGCATGAGGAGAGAATAGCCAACAGTTCAATGAAAGCATAAAGTAACAATACAGCAGAAGTTGCTGCAACATTGTATAATAGTAAGTTGTATTAGATATCAATAACAATGCCTCCAAGAATCCCTCCTCGACTTCCCGCGAGGAAGAAAACCCGGAACCAATCAGTTTAGTAATAGTAGTTTGTAGTAGTAGAGTCTGGCTTCAGCATAAAGCGTCCTGTTACCGTGGACACGGCTATTCGAATAGATTATCTTCCCTGCAGGGGTGCACTAGTGTAATATCGCACACTCGGATCTCTAGGGTGGCGTACACCTTGTTAGGGAAAGCCCCACCGGGGCTATCCGATACGCCGAAGTCCATCCTTCGAGCTCAACAGAGAGGCCATCCGCGGGTCTAAATCCTAAGCATAAAGGGACTTTGGACCCCTGCCCTTTGTACTCCTGCACGGTATGCGACTAGCCGGTGAAGCAGACCCACCTCCCACTACCGGAGTAGGCGGTCCAAGCCCGACAATTAGCCCGAGGTAAAGCTGACGTTTGAAGAGCCCTCGAACGAGGCTACAACGTAGAGGGCCCACACCGTAATCCCATGTGGAGGCAGTGCGTATAGGCATATAGCCACTCAAGTCATCCGCCAAACCCATTAAGCATTTTACTAATTTTTTGTCGGAAAAACCGTTATCCTTGTCCTTATTTAGGTGATTCACGGACAACGACATCAGCCAGGTCCACCCACATTACCAGAGCCAGTGGTCGCCTGCCCTATCGTCCCACAAACTCGTGCGTCTACCAACAAGGTGAACCGTCTCCTTACCTTGTCTCGCGTTTGCTCTTGGAAGAGCTCGACTTCCGTACAACAGAGTATCTCTCGGCCACGAACAAGTATCAGGACCGCCGCACACCGGTGGGATACACCTGACCCGTTGTTCCGATACGATACACTACGCGGGCACCGTTGGGTCACCCGACTCCTTACCTTTAAGGACACCCGTGGATCAGTACCCTAGGCCGGCTATACAAAGTCAGCCTCGAGTGGAGTACAAGGATTACTCCTCGATAGCTCACACTTGAGGTGGCTCGGCAGAGCCGGGGTAGGGGCCTGTATCGGTGTTTGCTCTGAACCGTACCTGTAGAAGTTTATAATGTATCGTTTCCACGATCACTCCCAGAGTGACCACGGCCCGCTATCTAATCCTATTGATTAATAAGGCGCAGGGCTAACTGCTGATTATAAGACATATATATATATATAGGGCAGCATAGGATAGCGGAAAGGTAATCAAGGGGCGAAAATGATAAGCTATGCAGTTGAATAGGATTGTAACGTAGCAGTAGCAGCAATGCCTAGTGCAAGAAATGTATGGAAATATAGGCGATATGTGGGGAAGAGAATGACTCTGCTTGCCTGGAAGCTCGACGGTAGGGGTAGGGTCGTCGACGTAGTAGACGTACTCAGCGGCGGTGTAGTCGGCGGCTGTAGTGGGGTCTACCGGAGAATAAAGGGGGGGGAGAAACAGTAAATATAAAGCAAACATATGCAAACAGATGCATGACATGACAGATGAAATGCGTGTTAGTTGATCCATTATGAACAAATTTCGTGTTCGGAATAAATTCATCCGGAGAGTTTTACGGTATCGGGCAATTATCGGACAGACGACCCGGAGGGGGGGGTGTCGATGTTCGTTGCGCTAGGGGGTGTGGTAGACAATCAGACAGTGTATTCGTATTCTACGTATTTTTCTGATCAACTTTGATATACAAATTGTTTTAATCCGACTTACGGTTTAAAATATATTAATTTATTAAGTTTAAATCAATTTTAAATCATTTTCTATTTTCTCTTATTATCTAAATAAACAATATAGAGATTTAATACTGACCAGTGGGTCCCACTAGTCAGTGACACAGTTAATAAACATTTTAATTAAATCTAATTACAATGGGGTCCCACATGTTAGTGGGTTTATTTAATTTATTTAATTAAACTAAGTAACTACGGGTGGGCCCTAGGTGTCATAGGCACATTTTACTAACCGGTTTTTAATTGGTTTTATTTAACTAATCTAATAGGGGCCGACATGTCATGTGTGTGTGTGTGTGGTGGGGGGGTTATCTCTTTTTAATTAAAATGGGTTAAAGGGGGGTGGCCCACTATTAGTGGGAGATTAGTGCTAAGCTAATCTCCTGACAGGTGGGGCCCGCTTGACAGTGGCCCTAGCCACGGCACGGCTACGCCGGCGGCGAGCAGGGGCACGCTGGTGACCATTCCACGGCAACAACGCGTGATAGCGGCGGCCGGAGCACGTCCGTGGTGAAGACGGCGACGACGTGCACCACCTCGAGCGGGGAGTGGGGGAAACCATAGCCACGCTCACCGGGATTCGTAGCCGTTAGCGTGGGCTCGGGGAAGGGCGGGTGCAGCCGGAGATTGGAGGAGCTCGCCGGCGGCAGAATCTTTGAAGACAGCGTCGATTGCGCGTGCACGCTGCGTCCCGGCTCGAAGGGAAGGGGGTTCGAAGCTGCGGAGCACGCCGAAGCTTCTGGACGTGGTGGCGAGATACGTCCAAAACGTATCTATAATTTCTGCTTGCTCCATGCATCTTTTGTGTGATATTGCTATGATATTGATGCACTTCCATACACTTTTGATCATATTTGGACTAACCTATTAACTCAGTGCACCCCAGTGCCAGTTCCTGTTTTCTGCTGTTTTTGTATTTCAGGTTTTCCCATTACTTAAAGTGCCAGAAAAATTCTGGGAAAAATATAGGAAAAATCAGCGTACAGGAAGCTTCGGGAAGAGCCCAAGTGGGGCCAGAGGGGAGCTAGGGGTGGCCCAGGTGGCCACCTGGTGTGGCCACCCCCTATGCCGCTTCAGGGGGGCGCCTGGGGCCCCTGGTCCACCTCTGGCTACCCCCCTTCGCCTATATATCCCTCTCGTCCCGAAACCCTCGAGGACAGAACCTTTTTTCGCGATCTCTCCTCTGTTCTGCCGCCGCCGCGCTTCCAAGATCGGGAGTACCAGGAGCCCTCTTCCCGGCACCCTGCCGGAGGGAGGAACCACCTACGGGAGCTTCTCCACCACCATGGATGCTTCCTGGATGAACCGTGAGTAGTCCACCTTGGGCCATGGGTCCATGATCAGTAGCTATGTGATGTTCTCCTCCCCTCTTTGTTCTTCATGGTTTAGACCTCGTGAGCTGCCCTACATGATCGAGACACATATGTAATCTTTCTGCTGTTGCTATGCTGAGTTTGCTAGGATCTGATGGATTATGAGACTATGTTCAGATTGTGTTTGAGTAATATATTTGATTCTCTTCCTTTATATTTATGTTCTTGAGTAATTCTTGCATGTTCCCCGTTGCTGTTTATTGCTTTGGCCAAGTAGTAGGTAGTGACTCCAAGAGGGAGCCTTATGCATGATTGTGGGTTCATGCCCCCTGATGACTAGCTTGAGTGACAGAAACATGAGTCTAGGGGATGTGCTGTTGCCACAAGGGAGAAAACAACGGTGCTTGTACTTGCGGGTGCAAGGATTGTTTACTTTACGCAAAGTTCTTTAATGCAGTTGTCTGTTGCTTTGAGTTTACACTTTGGGTGGGATTCACAAATTAATACCAGCGAGATGTTCTGGATAGATATCTCAAGGTGGATGATTAGTAGGTAGATGCAGATGGATTTCGGTCTACTTGTCTTGGCGTACCGCCCAAACTTTTGGGCCTCTTCCTTTCTTTGTAGCATAGTTAGTATTGGTGTGTGCACATAATCCTGTCAATTTCCCAGCTGTAATTTGTTTACCTTCCATGGCTATTTTATTGTATTTTGGGAGAGAGAGACATCACTAGTGAACATCATGGGACCCCGGTCCATATTTCCACCACTGTTTACACCCGCTATTTGTTTTCTGCTTTATTTCCTTTTCTGTTGCTATCGCTATCATTATTATCCCATGCGTTTGATTCTTTGTAAACAACAAGGCCGGAGGGATTGACAACCTCTCTGTACTCGTTGGGAGCAAAGTTATCTGTTGTGTGTGCAGGTCCACCTCAACCGCCTAATTGCTGGCGCCATTGTCACCTTCCTGTCATTGTCGGAGTCCTACTGGAGACAAACCTTGGTATCTTCACCGAGGGAAATTTTCTGTTGTCTACATCTCAACCTTCCAGTTTGGGTAACCAACGAGGGGCGAGAAGCCATCATGGCGCGGGCTGCCTCTACCGTTGGCCGCGTCGGCACCGGAGCCGTGGCCACGACGGAGATCGGGCTCGCACAAATGGAGACGCAGGCGAGGGGAGAGAGATCCAGGGGGGCAGAGAAGAACTGCGGGAGGGTTAGGGTTTGGCCGAGGGCACGGGGCCTTATCCACCGCCGGCAACCGTGGATGGCCGCCACGGCACGGCCGGTCGCCGTGGCCGGCGTGGATGAGCTCCACGGGGTGGGGGTGAACAGGGGAGGTGCAGGGGAGGTGGGGATGGGCTCGGCCTGGTTGGCCCAGTGGGGGGGGGGAGGTAAGGTGGGATTGGTCCAGGGGTAGATTAGGTTTTCTCCTTTTCTTTATTTGTTTCATTTCTTTTTCTGTTAAATTTTCTTTTGTATTTGTTTGAGTTACTTAGGCATTTTTGAAAAACCTAATATGTGTTCCATAATTAGTAACTAACATTACCAAAGGCCCACAAAAAGTGTTGTACAATAATAAATTCATTTAGCCTTTGTTTTAATTATTCTTTTGATGAAAAGGGATTTTTGGCTATTGTTTATATTTGCTTAATTTATTTTAGAGCTCAATAAGTTCCAAGGCACATATGGAAGTTATGCACTGAATATTCGTGATTTAACAAAAGTGGTTGCAAAGTTTTTGGACCAAGTTTTATTTGTCACATAATTTTAATATTCAATAAAAGGGAAATTTGACTTTGCATTGGTCCAAGATTATCATGGTTGATCAAAGAAAGAATCATGGAACAGTAACCATCATTAGCAACAGTGATTACTGTTCACTGACAGTGAGGGCGTTACAGACATATTCACATATTATATATATTTAGTATTATTGTTATTGACAACTTTTACCTTTCATCTTTAATAAAACTTTACGCATTATTATAAAACAAAGGGAGTATTTGAAAATCGTGATCGAGGGCAATGACTCACGTTACATCTCCACATAGTTTTTATTCTTCACTATATGCACATGAAGTTTTATTGTTGTTGACACCTTTTAACAATGGATTCTCTTTTTACAAATCACACAACACGACTACATCCACTAGGTCTACGCTTTGGCTCAACTAGTTTTCCTCCGTTTCACACCCTTTTTTTAGAGCAAAGGCATGAGACCCGACTTCATATTAATGAAGCCATCATTCGACTAGGATACATAGGAGCTGATTACAAGGCCCTGATACGTCCCAAACATATCTATAATTTCTGCTTGCTCCATGCATGTTTTGTGTGATATTTCTATGCTTTTGATACACTTTCATACACTTTTGATCATATTTGGACTAACCTATTAACTCAGTGCACCCCAGTGTCAGTTTCTGTTTTCTACTGTTTTTGTATTCCAGGTTTTCCCATTATTAAAAGTGCTCAGACAATTCCGGGAAAAATATGTAAAAATCAGCGTTCTAGAAGAGTCCTCCAGCCGGAGGATGTGGTCAAGGGGTGGCCCATAGCCCCCGGGCGCCCTCCTGGTGCGGCCTAGGGTGGAGTTGCGCCGGGAGGCCGCCTGGACTCCTGGTGGCCCTCGGTGCCTGTGACGCCCCCAAAATCAATCCGTGTACAGTAATCATACACGCAGGGTACACGGCTGAGATTAGGGTGCCACGGGGAGAATATCACAGCACAACACTAAACACAAAAGGATAAACCAATATGTTACAATAAAGGGGGTCACGCGGACCCGAATACATAAGTTATACAAGCCATAATACCTGAGTACAGACATAGTTAGTCAAGTTTTGCCTTAAGAAGGCTAGCACAAATAACAAAAGATCGAAAAGGCAAGGCCTCCTGCCTGGGAGCCTCCGAAACTACTCCTGGTCCTGGTCAGCGGGGGTCTCTACGTAGTAGTATCCTCCTCCGGGGTACTCCTGCTCCTGGGCTCCAACGTCGACTGCAGCGGCCGATCAGGCAAAACAGTAAAGGAAATAAAGCAGGTGAGTATCTAGTATACCCGCGAGTCTTACGTCCGCTACTAAGCATTATGCATTGTATCAATGGAAAGAAGAGGTTGTATATAGTGGACTGCAAGATAGAAATCAGAATAAGGATAAGAAGCTAGGCCTATCGAAGACTAGCATCTTCCGACGATGTCTTGCAGCATGAGGTAAGAATCAGCCAACAGTTCATATAAAGCATAAAGTAACAACGAAGCAGAAGTTGCTGCAACATTGTATAATATAAGTTGTAATGATTAACAATAATAATAATGCCTCCGAGTTCACCTCCTCGACTCCCTGCGAGGAAGAAGACCCGGAACCATTCAGTTTAATAGTAATAGTTTCTAGTGGTAAGATCCAGCTTCAGCATAAAGCGTCCTGTTACCGTGGACACGGCTATCGATAGATTAATCTTCCCTGCAGGGGTGCACTGGCGTGACTCTACGACGCTCGGATCTCCAGGGTGGCGGGAACCTTGTTAGGGAACGCTCCACCAAAGCTATCCGACACAAAGTAGCCCATCCTTCGGCAATCAACAGAGAGGTCATCCGCCGGACTATATCCTATGTACGCCGGGCTTTGGACCCTAACCCGAACGTACTCCTGCACGGTGCGTGACTGGCCGGTGAAGCAAAATCAAAGCAAATACAAATACACCGCTCGAGCAAGAGAAGACAACACCACTTCCCGGCAATCAGCCCGCGGTACTGCTGACGTCTGAAGACCCTCGAACGAGACTACGATGCAGGGGAGCCCACACTCCTTATCCCACGTGTAGGTAGTGCGTACAAGCCAAAAGGCTACTCAAGACATCCTCCGAACCATTTAACATTTTAATTAACCTGCGTGACAACCGTTATCGTTGCCTCGACTTAACCGACCCGCGGTCTACGACATCAGTCAGGACCACCAGTACATCGGTGCCTGCCCTTGCGTCCCACCAAGTCACTGCGGTTACCAACAAGGTGAACCGTCTCCTTACCTTGTCTCGCGTGTGCTCTTGGTAGAGCTCGACTTTCGTGGTTTGGTAACTCTCGCGAGATATGAGCAGGGGCCAAGCACGCCAGTAACGTCGGTCGTACCCTCCCTGTCATTCCCGACGATATACCTCTCGCGGGCAACGTTGGGTCGCCCGACTTTCTTACCTTTAAGGACAACCGCTGTCCAGGACCCTATGGCGGCAAGACAAAGTCAGCCTCGGGTGGAGTACAAGGATTACTCCTTGATAGCTCACACTTGAGGTGACTAGGCATAACCTAGATAGGGGCCTTTGGTGGTGTATGCTTTGTACCGTACCTGTGCAATTATAATATTTGTATCCGCGTTCACTCCCCTGAGTGATCACGGCCCTCTATCTAATCCTAGCTAACAATGCGCAGGGCTCACTGCTGAATAATGCATAATAATAATAATAGGCAGCATAGGATAAAAGAGGTATATCAAGGGGCGACAAAAACAGGCTATGCAATTGAATAGGATTGTAACGTAGCAGCAGCAGTAACAATGCCTAGTGCAAGAAATGTACGGAAAGATAGGCGATATCTGGGGAAGAGAATGGCTCTGCTTGCCTGCAAGCTCGACGGTAGGGGTAGGGTCGTCGACGAAGTAGTCGTACCCGGCAGCGGTGTAGTCGGCGGTAGCAGCGGGGTCTATCGGAGATTAAGGGGGGGAGGAAAACAGTAAATACAAAGCAAGCATAAACAAACAGATGAATAGCATGGCGTATGCAAAGTTAACGATGTTCTAACGCAGTGCAATGCACGTTGCTCGGAGCGGGAATTCATCCGGGGATGAAATACCGGCTCCGGGTGATTACCGGACAGGGGTCCGGAGGGGGAAGGATCAAGCCGGAGGTGTCGTGGGTACCGTACAAACATAAGGGGGGGGTGTATCCGAGTTAGTTGAACTATTCCGAACAACTTTCGTGTTCGGAATAAAATCATCCGGGTACTTTTTATCGGTACCGGGAATTATCGACAAACAGCCCGGAGGGGGGGAATGTCGATGATCGGTGTGTTAGGGGGGTGAGGTAGACATACGGATAACGTATCCGTATTCGTTATATTTTTCTGATCAACTTCCATGTATAAAGTTTTTGAATCTGAGCTACGGTTTATTTTCTATGATTTTCTAAAGTTTTAAGCAATTTAAATCATTTTCTAAATCATTTTTAAATTATTTTTATTTATTAACAGAACATTATCCACAGCACAGTTGACTGGTCAAACTGACATATGGGACCCACATGTCAGCCTCACAGTCAAATAAAACATTTTTATTAATTTTAATTACCCTGTACCCACATGTCATACACTGTTATCTAATAATCAAATTTAATAACTTAAATACCCAGTGGGGCCCAGGTGTCATTGAGACATCCGTTTAATTAACAGATTAATTAAACAAGAGAGTTAATTAAGGGGGGGTTGGCCCCACATGTAAGTGTCACATGGGGGGTTATTATTATCATTTTTCTAATCCCTCTGGTTATCTGTTAATAGGCAATTAAGGGGGGGGCGCCCTGGCCCACTGTCATGGAGACAGAGGAGAGTCTCCACGGCGCCACGCCATGCCACGGCGAGGCCGGGGGCGCCGGCGAGGTCCTCGCGAGCAGCCCGCGCGGCCAGCTACATGGGAGGGGGAATCGAAGCCCCGGGCACATTCGCATCGAGTGGCGCCAAGGGATCAAGCGTGGGCGGCCAAACCCACCGGCGACGACGAACCCCCGTGGCGGCCGGAGCCCTGGCTCCACGGTGAAGGCGAAGGAGGAGCCCATACTAAGGGAAGATGGGGCGGGGGCGACGTGGTGCTCACCAGGGAGCGATGGGCGTGCACGGGGAGGACGACGACGGTCGGGGTGGAGCTCCCCTGCAGCAATGGCGCTGGCGGCTGGAGGAGGAAGACGCTTGCGATTCGCGATGCTCGGCGCGTCCCTGGTCGATTGCTAGCGCGGGAGGAAGTAGTCGAGCGCGGGGAAGGTCGTGGACAGCCTTGTGGGGGCAGGCATCGCCGTTGGCCGCGGGTACTCGCTGGCGACGCCCACGGCAGAACACGGATGGCTCGGGCGGGAGCTAGAAGACGACCGGGGGGGCGAGCGCGATGGGAAGGGGATGGGCAAGGGTTAGGGTTCGGGGGAGGGCATCCCGGGGCTCTTATCCCCGCCGGCCTGTCGTCGGATGGCCGCCACGCACGGCCGGCCGGCGTGGAACCGGCCGATGCGTGCCACGGCGCCGCTCGTACGGGGGGAAGAAGAAGGGGGGGCACGGTGGGCTCGGGGTGGGCCGGCCCAGTAGGGAAGCGGGGGGGGGGCTGGCTGGAGTGGGCTAGATTAGGCTTCTTTCATTTTTATTTCTTTTACTTTTTGTTTATTCCCTTTTGTAATTATTTTAATACCTTAGGCATTTTTGTAAAATGTGGTATGTGTCCCATATTTATTGTTACACCATATATTACTGTCACAAAAGATTGGGCACTTATAAAAGTCATTTAATATTTTATTATAATATTAAATGATTAAATTGGGGTTTTTAGCTACTGTTTTGATTTGTTTGGAATTTTCTATAACTCAATAAATACCCAAAACCATATGGATTTGGTCCAGTGAATATTTGTGATTATACAAAAGTGGTTCCACAATTTTTGGACAAAGTTTTATTGTCACCATATTTTTAATATTCATCAAATGCCAATTTTAGGGTTTGTTTGAATTTTATTTCAAATGGCTTGGACTATGTTTTCATCCATGATGACCAAGGCCCATGGTTCACTTTGCTTGCAACAATATCAAAGGATAATTTGAATTTGAACTGAACCAGTTGATCAAACAAAAGTTTTGAACAGTAGAGATGAACAGTAACAGTGATTACTGTTCACTGACAGTGAGGTTGTTACAAATCTCCCCCACTATAAGAATTCTCGTCCCGAGAATCTAAACGGTAGAGGGGAAAAGATCGGGGTATTCCTCACGAAGGCGATCTTCGCGTTCCCAAGTGGCTTCATCTTCAGAATGATTCGACCACTGAACTTTGAGGAACTTGGTTGTCTTGTTGCGGGTTTTGCGTTCAGACTGATCGAGAATGCGGCTTGGATGTTCTTGATAAGTCAAGTCCTGTTGCAGCTCAATCATATCATGCTCCACTTCACGAATAGGGTCTTTGAAGCAGCGTCGGAGTTGCGACACGTGGAATACCGTGGACTTGAGAGAGGTTCGGCGACAATTCCAAACGGTATGCCACTGGTCCACTTCTAGAAAGAATACGGAACGGGCCAATGTAGCGAGGAGCTAACTTGCCTTTGATCCCGAAGCGATGAGTGCCCCTCATGGGAGTGACACGAAGGTACGCGTATTCACCAGGTTGATAGACCATTTCTTTGTGTTTGCGGTCATAGTTGCTCTTCTGACGGGACTGAGCAGCTTTCAAGTGTTCACGAATAACGCAAACCTGATCTTCGGCATGCTGAATAATGTCCGGACCAATGAGGGTTTGTTCCCCAGTTTCTGACCAATTCAGAGGGGTTCGGCACTTACGTCCATAGAGAACTTCGAAGGGAGCCATCTGTAGACTAGCCTGATAGCTATTGTTGTACGAGAATTCAGCAAATGGAAGAGATTCCTCCCATTTCTTACCGAATGAGATGACACAAGCTCGAAGCATATCTTCAAGCACTTGATTAACTCGTTCGACTTGTCCTTGCGACTGGGGGTGATAAGCGGTGCTGAAATTCAGGTGAGTGCCCATAGCTTCTTGGAAACTATCCCAAAATCTTGAGGTGAAAATACTGCCTCGGTCGGAACTGATCTCCAACGGAATACCGTGGAGCGACACGATTCTGGAAACATACAAGTCTGCTAACTGACTAGCAGAGATCGTCTCCTTGACTGGCAGAAAGTGGGCAACCTTGGAGAAGCGGTCGATGACGACAAAGATAGCATCGTGGCCTTTCTGCGATCGGGGAAATCCGGTGACGAAGTCCATCTCAATCTTGTCCCACTTCCATTCAGGAATAGAGAGTGGTTGTAGGGTTCCAGCAGGTCTTTGATGTTCTGCCTTGACGCGACGGCAAACGTCACATTCAGAAACATATCGGGCAATGTCTTGCTTCATGTTAGGCCACCAGAATTGCTGACGAATGTCTTGGTACATCTTGGTGCTTCCAGGATGAATGGACAACGGGGTATCGTGAGCCGCTCTCATGACCTTCGGGGTCATATCCAGGTTCTCATGCCTGCCCTTGCTGTGAGTAACCACTAAACGGTTTTGGTAGAACGCCGCACCTTTGCTATCAACGGTGAAGGGTGAGGGTCTCCCTTTGGCGATATCGCGCTTAATCTTGTGTACGAAATCATCATAAAATTGTATACCCTTGACGGATTTGACGAGATCCGGTTCGATAACCAGGTTATTTGCATAACCTTCAGGAACAATCTCGAGGTTTAACTTTTGAAAGTCTTCATACAGAAGTGGTTGTTGTACTTGAACTTCAAGTTCACTACAGTAGGATTTACGGCTTAAAGCATCGGCCACCACATTAGCTTTGCCAGGGGTGTAAGAAATTCCCATGTTGTAGTCGGCTATTGTCTCGAGCCATCTCTGCTGGCGGAGATTCAGGTCGGGCTGAGTAAACAAGTACTTCAGACTTTGGTGGTCGGTGTAGATCTCGCAACGATTACCGACGAGGTAATGCCGCCACAGCTTCAATGCATAAATTACTGCTGCCAATTCAAGATCATGTGTTGGATACTTATCTTCGTGAGCACGCAATTGACGAGAGCCATAAGCAATCACTTTGCGCTCTTGCATTAGGACACAGCCTAATCCTTGACGAGATGCGTCGCAATATATCACGAAGTCCTTTTGAGTATCAGGCGGATCTAGCACTAGGGGAGAAGTGAGCTTGTCCTTGAGGGCTTGGAAACTTTCCTGACATTTATCTGTCCACTCAAACTTGACCCCTTTGTGAAGCAGGTTAGTCAGAGGCCTGGCAATCTTGGAGAAATTCTCAACAAAACGGCGGCAATAGCTGGCGAGTCCGAGGAAACTTCTGACTTGCTTGACAGTCTTGGGAGGAGTCCAGTCAAGAATAGCCTGGATACGTTCTGGGTTGACGGCAATGCCATCCTTGGAAATCACGTGACCAAGGTAGGTCACTTCCGGAAGCCAGAACTCACACTTAGAGTACTTAGCGTAGAGTTTGTGTTCTCGAAGCTTTTCCAGTATAAGGCGAAGATGTTCAGCATGCTCCTCTTTATTCTTGGAGTATATTAAGATATCATCCAGGTAAACCATGACAAACTTGTCGAGGTATTCCATGAATATATAGTTCATCAATCGGGAGAAAGTGGCTGGAGCATTCGTCAAGCCAAAGGACATGACAGTGTACTCGTATGAACCATAGCGAGTAATGAAAGCGGTCTTCGGAATGTCCTCTTCACGGACTCGGATCTGATGGTAACCCAACCTCAAGTCGAGTTTCGAAAACACCGTGGATCCAGCAAGTTGATCATACAGATCGTTGATCCGGGGAAGCGGATATTTGTTCTGGATCGTGGCCTGGTTGATGGGTCGGTAATATTGGACCAAACGATTTGTTCCATCGCTCTTCTTGACAAAGAGCGAAGGTGCTCCCCAAGAAGAGGAACTTGGGCGAATGAATCCTTTGTGAAGTGCTTCGTCAATCTCCTTCTTCAGTTCAAGGAGGTGGTGAGGTGGCATCTTATAGGGACGCTTGGCAATAGGGACGGTGCCAGGCTTCAGGTCGATGACAAATTCCACCTCTCGGATCGGGGGTATTCCCGGGAGTTCTTCTGGGAAGACGTCGGGAAAATCACGAACGACTGGAACGTTCTCAATCCCGTCAAGAGGTGAGACATTAAGAGCATTCATCATATAGATATGCGTTTCAGCATCACGGGTAATCCGGGTGGTGTGGTTAACAATCTCGCCGGAGGGGTGAAAAAGTTGGACAGAACTGGTGCCACAATAAAGTGCGGCATCGTGGACTTTCAACCAATCCATGCCCAGAATGAGGTCTATAGTGGAAGACTTCAGGAGGATGGGGGAAGCAAGGAACTCAATTCCTTCAATTTCGACGATGGTTTTGGGCACTATCTTGGAGGTGTGGCAATGACCTATCGAAGTGCGGACAACCATCGGTGGATCCATCTTTTCTACCATGAAGTTATGCGACAATGCAAATGCTTCTGACATGAATGAATGCGATGCTCCTGTATCAAATAAAACAGTAGCAGGTACTGAATTAACAAGAAGGGTACCCATCACGGTAGCAGGTTTCTCCTGAGCTTCTTTGACATTAATGTTGTAAGCATGTCCGCGAGTGCGAGAAGAAGACCCAGTGTTATAGTTGGGGGTCCTGTTGTTGCCACGGCCATTTCCACGGCCAGCAGGGTGAACTACCAGTTGATTCTGTCGCTGGGGGCAGTCTCTGGAAAAGTGACCTGGCTGATGGCACTTGAAGCACAGGCCATCCTGAGGACGGAGGGGTGCAGTCTCAGTCTTCGGCTGTCTCGGCGGGGGCGGAGGCAGACGAGGTGCAACATACGACGGCCTTGGTACAGGGGCATTTGGACGATACACACTGTGTGGAAGACAAACGCGTTGCTTCTGTGCTGTGCCCGAAGATGAGCCAGCATCACGGGGGCGCTTCGCCAAACCACCGAACTTAAGCTGAGCGGTCTCAAGGGTGATAGTCTGATTCACCATGGTGGCGAAGTCGGGGAAGACGTGCAAAGCCAGTGCAAGCTGGAGATCTGCGTTGAGTCCATCACGGAACTTCTCTTGCCTACTTGCATCATTGGGGAGGTCACTTGCAGCATAGCGGGAGAGGCGGAGGAATTCCTTCTGATATGCCTCGACAGTTTTGTTGCCCTGAACGAGGTTGCGGAACTCGGCCTTCATACGGTTCATAATCGCCTGGGGGACATAACGAGCACGGAAGGTAGCCTTGAAGTCATTCCAGGTGACGACAGTCCCTTCCACTAGCGAGCCCTTGTAAGTGTCCCACCACTGAGCAGCGGGGCCACGCAGGAAATAGGACGCAAAGTTGACGTAATCAGCAGCGATCACATTAGCGAACTCCAGCTGTCGAGTGATGTCACGAAGCCAATCATCAGCATCTAGCGGCTGTTCAGGCTGGTGGAAGAGAGGGGGATTGAGACGCATGAAATCCCGCAGAGTAACCACAGGCGGCTGATGCTGGTGCTGGTTCTGATTCTGGTTCTGGAGCTGATCTATGACTCCCTGCATGAACACCTGGTTCATCTGAAACTGCTGCATCATCGCGGCCATGTAGTCCGGCGGCGGAGGTGGATCGTTGCCACCACGACCACGACCACGACCACCACGAACAGCCATCCTGCTAGAATTTAACAGGGGTATTTCAGCGATGAACAATTTTAACGAGATGTCGGAAACGAGTAAGAGGTAAAGCGACAACAAAGAGGAGGCGCGGATATATAGAAGTAGTCATATAAGACATACACAACCACACATAGATTTAATCGAAAATCGGGCAGCGTAACATCGTAGAAATTAAGGAAAAAGGACACACTAGGCGGCGCGCAGACCGCGGTAAGGATTACACGACGCGACATAGATTCCACTATGTCAATCACGCCGCAAGAAAACTGTTGGCCACAGGAGTTAATGCCAGAGGACGCGCGGCCTGCCCAGAATGAGAATGGGATCCGCGGTCCGGGACCTGGGGTAGAACTCCGGCAACACGACTCAATCAATGGGGGGAAGCACCAAAACGCCGGGTGGAATCAAGAGAACGTGATCCTAATGTCAGCATTTGTAAAACTTACCATCAAGGATAAGAGAGCAGAGTCCCAGAGCATAGGTAAGGAGAAAAGGATCCTAATACCATAGATATCACACGTAGTGACATCGATGTGGGCCCGTAAGCCAAACAATAAGTTAGCAAAATAGTTTTTCAAAGTCTAGACTCAACTTCGACCAGGTAGTGGTGGGGTGGCTTCCTACAGGCAGTCGGCTCTGATACCAACTTGTGACGCCCCCAAAATCAATCCGTGTACAGTAATCATACACGCAGGGTACACGGCTGAGATTAGGGTGCCACGGGGAGAATATCACAGCACAACATTAAACACAAAAGGATAAACCATTATGTTACAATAAAGGGGGTCACGCGGACCCGAATACATAAGTTATACAAGCCATAATATCTGAGTACAGACATAGTTAGTCAAGTTTTGCCTTAAGAAGGCTAGCACAAATAACAACAGATCGAAAAGGCAAGGCCTCCTGCCTGGGAGCCTCCGAAACTACTCCTGGTCCTGGTCAGCGGGGGTCTCGACGTAGTAGTATCCTCCTCCGGGGTACTCCTGCTCCTGGGCTCCAACGTCGACTGCAGCGGCCGATCAGGCAAAACAGTAAAGGAAATAAAGCAGGTGAGTATCTAGTATACCCGCGAGTCTTACGTCCGCTACTAAGCATTATGCATTGTATCAACGGAAAGAAGAGGCTGTATATAGTGGACTGCAAGATAGAAATCAGAATAAGGATAAGAAGCTAGGCCTATCGAAGACTAGCATCTTCCGACGATGTCTTGCAGCATGAGGTATGAATCAGCCAACAGTTCATATAAAGCATAAAGTAACAACGAAGCAGAAGTTGCTGCAACATTGTATAATATAAGTTGTAATGATTAACAATAATAATAATGCCTCCGAGTTCACCTCCTCGACTCCCTGCGAGGAAGAAGACCCGGAACCATTCAGTTTAATAGTAATAGTTTCTAGTGGTAAGATCCAGCTTCAGCATAAAGCGTCCTGTTACCGTGGACACGGCTATCGATAGATTAATCTTCCCTGCAGGGGTGCACTGGCGTGACTCTACGACGCTCGGATCTCCAGGGTGGCGGGAACCTTGTTAGGGAACGCTCCACCAAAGCTATCCGACACAAAGTAGCCCATCCTTCGGCAATCAACAGAGAGGTCATCCGCCGGACTATATCCTATGTACGCCGGGCTTTGGACCCTAACCCGAACGTACTCCTGCACGGTGCGTGACTGGCCGGTGAAGCAAAATCAAAGCAAATACAAATACACCGCTCGAGCAAGAGAAGACAACACCACTTCCCGGCAATCAGCCCGCGGTACTGCTGACGTCTGAAGACCCTCGAACGAGACTATGATGCAGGGGAGCCCACACTCCTTATCCCACGTGTAGGTAGTGCGTACAAGCCAAAAGGCTACTCAAGACATCCGCCAAACCATTTAACATTTTAATTAACCTGCGTGACAACCGTTATCGTTGCCTCGACTTAACCGACCCGCGGTCAACGACAGCAGTCAGGACCACCAGTACATCGGTGCCTGCCCTGTCGTCCCACCAAGTCACTGCGGTTACCAACAAGGTGAACCGTCTCCTTACCTTGTCTCGCGTGTGCTCTTGGTAGAGCTCGACTTTCGTGGTTTGGTAACTCTCGCGAGATATGAGCAGGGGCCAAGCACGCCAGTAACGTCGGTCGTACCCTCCCTGTCGTTCCCGACGATATACCTCTCGCGGGCACCGTTGGGTCGCCCGACTTTCTTACCTTTAAGGACAACCGCTGTCCAGGACCCTATGGAGGCAAGACAAAGTCAGCCTCGGGTGGAGTACAAGGATTACTCCTTGATAGCTCACACTTGAGGTGACTAGGCATAACCCAGATAGGGGCCTTTGGTGGTGTCTGCTTTGTACCGTACCTGTGCAGTTATAATATTTGTATCCGCGTTCACTCCCCTGAGTGATCACGGCCCTCTATCTAATCCTAGCTAACAATGCGCAGGGCTCACTGCTAAATAATGCATAATAATAATAATAGGCAGCATAGGATAAAAGAGGTACATCAAGGGGCGAAAAAAACAGGCTATGCAATTGAATAGGATTGTAACGTAGCAGCAGCAGTAACAATGCCTAGTGCAAGAAATGTACGGAAAGATAGGCGATATCTGGGGAAGAGAATGGCTCTGCTTGCCTGCAAGCTCGGCGGTAGGGGTAGGGTCGTCGACGAAGTAGTCGTACCCGGCAGCGGTGTAGTCGGCGGTAGCAGCGGGGTCTACCGGAGATTAAGGGGGGGAGGAAAACAGTAAATACAAAGCAAGCATAAACAAACAGATGAATAGCATGGCGTATGCAAAGTTAACGGTGTTCTAACGCAGGCAATGCACGTTGCTCGGAGTGGGAATTCATCCGGGGATGAAATACCGGCTCCGGGTGATTACCGGACAGGGGTCCGGAGGGGGAAGGATCAAGCCGGAGGTGTCGTGGGTACCGGACAAACATAAGGGGGGGTGTATCCGAGTTAGTTGAACTATTCCGAACAACTTTCGTGTTCGGAATAAAATCATCCGGGTACTTTTTATCGGTACCGAGAATTATCGACAAACAGCCCGGAGGGGGGGAATGTTGATGATCGGTGTGTTAGGGGGTGAGGTAGACATACGGATAGCGTATCCGTATTCGTTATATTTTTCTGATCAACTTCCATGTATAAAGTTTTTGAATCTGAGCTACGGTTTATTTTCTATGATTTTCTAAAGTTTTAAGCAATTTAAATCATTTTCTAAATCATTTTTAAATTATTTTTATTTATTAACAGAACATTATCCACAGCACAGTTGACTGGTCAAACTGACATATGGGACCCACATGTCAGCCTCACAGTCAAATAAAACATTTTTATTAATTTTAATTACCCTGGACCCACATGTCATACACTGTTATCTAATAATCAAATTTAATAACTTAAATACCCAGTGGGGCCCAGGTGTCATTGAGACATCCGTTTAATTAGCAGATTAATTAAACTAGAGAGTTAATTAAGGGGGGTTGTCCCCACATGTAAGTGTCACATGGGGGGTTATTATTATCATTTTTCTAATCCCTCTGGTTATCTGTTAATAGGCAATTAAGGGGGGGGCGCCCTGGCCCACTTTCATGGAGACAGAGGAGAGTCTCCACGGCGCCACGCCATGCCACGGCGAGGCCAGGGGGCGCCGGCGAGGTCCTCGCGAGCAGCCCGCGCGGCCAGCTACATGGGACGGGGAATCGAAGCCCCGGGCACACTCGCATCGAGTGGCGCCAAGGGATCAAGCGCGGGCGGCCAAACCCACCGGCGACGACGAACCCCCGTGGCGGCCGGAGCCCTGGCTCCACGGTGAAGGCGAAGGAGGAGCCCATACTGAGGGAAGATGGGGCGGGGGCGACGTGGTGCTCACCAGGGAGCGATGGGCGTGCACGGGGAGGACGACGACGGTCGGGGTGGAGCTCCCCTGCAGCAATGGCGCTGGCGGCTGGAGGAGGAAGACGCTCGCGATTCGCGATGCTCGGCGCGTCCCTGGTCGATTGCTAGCGCGGGAGGAAGTAGTCGAGCGCGGGGAAGGTCGTGGACAGCCTTGTGGGGGCAGGCGTCGCCGTTGGCCGCGGGTAGTCGCCGGCGGCGCCCACAGCAGAACACGGATCGCTCGGGCGGGAGCTAGAAGACGACCGGGGGGGGGGGCGAGCGCGAGGGGAAGGGGATGGGCAAGGGTTAGGGTTCGGGGGAGGGCATCCCGGGGCTCTTATCCCCGCCGGCCTGTCGCCGGATGGCCGCCACGCACGGCCGGCCGGCGTGGAACCGGCCGATGCGTGCCACGGCGCCGCTCGTACGGGGGGAAGAAGAAGGGGGGGCACGGTGGGCTCGGGGTGGGTCGGCCCAGTAGGGAAGCGGGGGGGGGGGGGCTGGCTGGAGTGGGCTAGATTAGGCTTCTTTTATTTTTATTTCTTTTACTTTTTGTTTATTCCCTTTTGTAATTATTTTAATACCTTAGGCATTTTTGTAAAATGTGGTATGTGTCCCTTATTTATTGTTACACCATATATTACTGTCACAAAAGATTGGGCACTTATAAAAGTCATTTAATATTTTATTATAATATTAAATGATTAAATTAGGGTTTTTAGCTACTGTTTTGATTTGTTTGGAATTTTCTATAACTCAATAAATACCCAAAACCATATGGATTTGGTCCAGTGAATATTTGTGATTATACAAAAGTGGTTCAACAATTTTTGGACAAAGTTTTATTGTCACCATATTTTTAATATTCATCAAATGGCAATTTTAGGGTTTGTTTGAATTTTATTTCAAATGGCTTGGACTATGTTTTCATCCATGATGACCAAGGCCCATGGTTCACTTTGCTTGCAACTATATCAAAGGATAATTTGAATTTGAACTGAACCAGTTGATCAAACAAAAGTTTTGAACAGTAGAGATGAACAGTAACAGTGATTACTGTTCACTGACAGTGAGGTTGTTACAGTGCCCCCCTTTGGCTCTTATTTATACTCCCGTCTCGAAAACCCTGATTCCAGAACCCTTTTCTCCAGAAGCAATTCCGATCTCCGCCGCCATCGCCAACAAGCTTCGGGGGACCAGAATTCCTGTGCCGGTACCCTGCCGGGACCGGGAAGTGCCCCCGGATTCATCTCCATCGACGTTGCTTCCTCCCTCCATGAAGCGGGAGTAGTTCATCCTCGGGGCTGAGGTTTCTACCAATAGCTATGTGGTCAATTCTCTCTCCCATGATATGATCTTCATTCTGATCATAGGCTATGTTAATCTAGGGTGATCCCATGATATTTCCCATTCCTCGATGTATTGGATTGATGTACTCACTTGATGTTATCTTAGTATAATCCTCGAGACCATGGGGACATCGGTCTATTAGACATGGGTTAGAAGAATATTTTCATGAGTGATTTCCCCTTTTGTGAATTGATTGAAGATTGAGAGTCTTTTGGTGCTTGTCTTTGACTATCCTTGAGATATGTTGTGGTGATGGTGGTACTCTCTTTGGATTGCCGCGGTGACATTGGGAAATCCATAGATGAGAACTACGAACTCTGAGGTGTGCTTTGGTATCCCTACATAAATCTCGTCCTCTCTTGATCACAAAGGAATGACCTCCGAGTACGTCTCCAATGCATGTTTTAGTGGAAATATCATGTAATTAGACTATGTTAATGTTATTGGGAGTTGCCACTAGTGAAAGTATGAAGTCTAGGCCTGGTTTCCACCATTGCAATACCGTTTGTGTTCACGTTTACCACTTGTTTGCTTGCTGTAATTTTTATTTCAGATTTATATTACTTAGTTTTTCCACACCTATCACCCATATTTTACCATCTCTTCGCCGAACTAGTGCACCTATACAACTCCTAGTTGTATTAGGTGTGTTGGGGACACAAGAGACTTCTTGTATCTTAATTACATGTTTGCTTGAGAGAGACTATCCTCAACATCTACTTTCCTGAGTTCAATAAACCTTAGGTCATCCACTTGAGGGAAATTACTGTTCTCCTACAAACCTCTGCACTTGGAGGCCCAACATAGTCTACAAGAATAGAAGCGTGCGTAGACATCAGGCCCGAACTTGACCAAAAACTGAAAGATCGAAGGAAGATCATGCTTTAGACAAAGGTACAAACATACCTCCTACGCTAAGAAACCACAGCCAAGCCGCCGAAGCGCCCAACGCAGCTAGAACAACAGAGCAGAGGCCAACCAGGGACGCCAACGAACAAGGACATGAGAGGCTAAACCGCTTGGAGAGCCCAGAGCTATCGTCGACCCAGAGGGGCAATTGTTGGAGAGGAAACCTCAGTCTCACCTACGTCCATGCTGTGCCACTTCACGAGGATGCCGAACACCGGCCAACACCCACAATGATATGGACAGGTGCCGCTGAAGGATTGCGGTGCAGCCACCTCGCTTCCCACATCACCGGCCGCCAAGAGTGTCAACACACTGGCGCCACCACCATCCACCGAGCACCACAACTGCAGCCTTCGCCTAACCCTAGGACAACGCCTCCAAGGAGGAACACGTCGATGGAATGCCGTCGTCGTCCAGCCCAAAGGCCAAGGCTTTCACCTGGGAGCACGCAGAGGAGGAAGCAAGGAAGCGAGATTGGAAGCTCGACGCGCCCTCAGGAGGGAACCGGCGCAGGAGCGCCGACGCCGTCGAGGTCGACGCAAAGTAGACCAGGGGTTTCCCCCGTTCCAGAGCTCCCGCCGCCCCACACCAATGGCCATATCTGACCTGGCGGGTTGAAGCAAGGGCAAGGAGGCCAGGATCCAGATCTGGCGAAGCACCAGAAGATCCTGCAGCCAAGGAGGGCCTCCGCCGCCCAACCGCCGCCCACACGGCCGGAAGGGACAGCCAGCTCCCGCGACGCCATTCGCCGGCGAGATCCGCGCCGCCATCTCCACCCGGGGCCGCTGCCCCGGCTTTCGGAGCCCCCTGCGGCGAGGCAGGGCAGCAGGGCCTCACCGCCGCCTTCATTGGAGGCCGCGCAGCAAGGCCGGCGAAGTCCTCGGGCGGTGGCGGGGAGAGGGAAAGGGGGGCTCGGGCGCTAGGGTTTGGTCGCCCTCGAGTCGCCCCCGAGTGACGACGCGAGAGCCTGGGTGCTTGTATCCCTTCTCCGTTTCACACCTGGACATGTTTTATTTTTATTCTCTTGCAATTTTTTACGGGATGGGTCTGCTCTATTATTTCTCAAACATGTTGGTCAATTTTCTTCCCCTTTTTTATTTTTAATAGGTTTTGTTATTTTTCTTCACTTTTAAACGATTTTTTCAGTTCTGTTTCTTTGTCTTCATATTTTCTTTCTGTTTTCATTTTTTAATTCATGAATATTTATAAAATTGGTGGTCACTTTTTGAATTTGAACATTTTTCTAAATTGAGTATACTTTTCAATTCATAAATTATATGTTTACACGTGTTGAATAACTTATATTTTTTTCAGAAAAATTTCATATACGTTTTACACTTTAAAATTTTGGGAACATATTCTAAATTCATGAAATTTTATTAAATCATGAACATTTTTTAAAATTCAAGAATATTATTTGAGTCCATGATGATTTTATTAAAATGACCATAAATAGTTTTTAACAAAAAATTCAAAATACAAAAGTGGCTAAAACAAAGAACCTGAAATAAAAACCGAGAAAAATAATAATATCCAGCTGAAAAACAAGCCAAAATATAAAATACTACTGAACGAACAGTTCGACATCCCCGCTTTGTGCTCTACGTTGGCGACCTCTACTTAGCGCCCATACCGCATGCTGTGCGCCGGGCAGGAAACGCTTGCTTAATCGATTACTATAGTGAAAACATGAATCTAAATAAAATAGTATTTTTGTAAATCACAACTTTTTATAGATAAAAAAATTCATAAACATTTTATGTGACTTTTGGAAAAAGTTTATAATTTTTTTCATGAATTTGAAAAAAGTTCACCGGTTGAGTTAATTGCACCGTTCATACAACAATTTGTCCCCAATGCTCACTTTAGTACATCAACTTGCAAAACGTATCAATTTTCTCCCTAAACTTGTCTCTCGCGCTCAGTTTGATACAAATAATGTTCCTTTACCCAGAAAAAATTATTTCAGAAAAAATAATTTTTTTCCCAAAAAAATATTTTCGACCCAAAAAACTCAAACATATAAACCTGCAAAATAATTTCAAGCCCCAAAAAATCCAACATTTTCCTGGAAAAAGTATTTTTTACCCTAAAATAATTTATTTTTACCAAAATCTATTTTCATCGGAACAAAATTTGATTTACGGGGAAATATTATCAGCAGATTTTTTGCAAAGAAATATTATTCAGTCCAAAAAACCATGTTTTTACCGGGAAAAATAGTTTAGGGAAATGTAATTTATTCGTATCAAACTGAGCGCGAGAGACAAGTTTAAGGAGTAAATTGATACGTTTTGCAAGTTGATGTACTAAAGTCAGTATTGGAGACAAGTTGTCGTATGAATGATGCAATTAACTCTCACGGGTTTCACACATTCAAAAAAGTTTTAGGATTAAAAAAAGGTTGATAAATACTTAAAAAGTTCACAAACTTGATTGTTTTAAAAAAATCTTCACATATTTCAAAATGTTATAAAACTTTGAAACATCAAAAAGGGAAGGTTCCCTAAATCGGATGTACTAATCCACCCCTGAAGGATATTCCTAGTGAACAATAAGGAGGCTTGCCGGCGTGCTCCAACTATCATGAGTCGCACGCGAGGCGCTTCCTTTATCGATTTTGTTTTTAGTTTTTCTTATTGATTATCACGGATACTTTTTGGTTTTCTATTTTTTTGTTTTTTCTATTTGTTTGTTCCTACGGTTTTTTCGAAAAGACAATTATGCTTTCGCAAAATGACTAGAATGCACAAATGTGCTTTCTGTGAATCACATGTATGCTTCTGTGCTTTGAATTTTTTTTTCGTGAATCATATTTGTGCTTTTGTGTTTTTTAAACACTATTTTTTTCGTGAATCATATTTGTGCTTCTGTGCTTTGAAAAAATAATATTTTTTCGTGAATCATATTTGTGCTTCTAAAATAAAATAAAAATCACACTTATGCTTTTGCTCGAAATTTGTGAATCATATTTGTTCTTAGTTATATTTCTGGGGTGAAAGTACGATGTGCTTCTATGCTTTCACAAAAAGCTAAAATCACAATTGTGCTTTTATGCATCCATAAGAAAATGAAAATCATAGTTGTGCTTTCACGTGAAGGTAGTTGTACCTCTTGTGTGAAAACAAATTGTGCTTCTTTAAAAGGGAAAATCATAAGTTTGTATAGTTTGAAGCATAATCTAGTATTGTTTTGGTGCATAAATTTTGTTCAAAAAAAGTTCATTAAAACTTATCAACATGCATTTTTGTTACAAAGATCTTGATGTGAGAAAGTCAATTCTGAAAGGGATTCATGATTTGAATGTTTAGTTCAAAAAAGTAAACTATTTTTTAAAATAAAATTGCACAAAAAATAGAAACATTCAACCTTTCATCCTCACGCGAAATAAAACTATCCACCAAAATTCTTTAACTGAGACAAATTACACATATATGACGCTTCACTTGTCAACATCATGAAAGAAAAATACACGAGACGCCGCCACGTCCCCTAGCTAGGGTTGCTTTACCTCCCGCCGGCGTTGTCACTGGTCCGCCCCGTCTCTGGTGGCCTTAGGCCCATGGAGATGTGGTGGATCCTGGCTCATGCCGACGGGAGGCTCTGTTTTTAGTTGTTTTTGAATATTTGTTAGGGTCTGTGTCATGTTCGGGAAAACGAGATGGCGACGGATCCCTAAAGTTAGAACAAGGTTCTCCCCGTCTAGCTTCCATCCCAGCGGTATGTCTAGCATCATCAGTGGGTGTGTGGAGGCATGTCTCCGTTGTATATGTTTTTGGTGGATTTGCTCGGATCTGGTAGTAGTTCGTCTATGTTCGTATGTCTTCAGGTTGGATCCTTTCGATCTACGCTACTCTTCAATGACATCGATTGTTGTTCTGGTGCGCTGGTCCTATGTGGTCTTAGCACAACGACTTCCCGAGTGTCTACTACAATAGGTTTCGCCCAACTCCTGTGAGGGAGGGGAGATGATGGTGGTGCGTCATCGGCTCTCTTCAGTGCTTGTAGTCATCGCTAGGTGGTCTACAAATTTGAATGTAAATTTATATTTTTGGTGTTCATTGTACTGCCATGATTGAAGATGATTAGATCAGAAGTTTTTTCGCAGAAAAAAACATAAGAAAATAAAAACGAGATAACGGTAAGAAATACCCCCATGGCAGTGATTTTCGTGCTAAAAACATGTGGACCGGCGCTACATTGAAGAGCAACTACTTAAAGAGTACTCTTTCCTATCATCCCACAAGGATCACTTTGGAGGTGCACTGAGAGCGCACCACGTGTCCCATGCTGAGCGCTTCCCTTAAGGTTATATTTTCTGTGTATGCATTTTCGGTTTTTAGATGTTTTTTCTATTTTTTGGCTTTTTGGTTTTCACATGATTTTTCTTATAGGTTTTCTTCTGCGAGAGACACAACCCATGCCTCTAAACAAGAGGCAGCCGCCTCTATAAAAAAGACACGTCGCGTGCCTATAAAAAAAAGGTACGCGCCCCATGCCTCCAAAATAGGCACACCACTTTAAAAAAAGGCATGCATGTGCCTTTAAATAAGTGGCACTCCCCTTGTCTTAAAAAAAGGACGATCGTGCCTCTCGTGGAATCGGGCCCTTAGTTGGAACCTAACCACGGGGTTTGCCCTTACTTTTTGGCTCTGCTGAGTTTTTCCCTTAGGTTTTTTTCCAAGCTCGATTGAAGGTCCTTTGACCGTTTGACCAATACTTTGAAAATTCATAACAAATTCATACGAGCTTAGAAAATGCAAATAAGATATCAAAATGTTAGAAAATCATTACCTTTATGTGCATGTCATTTGCACACAAGGAAAAGTACTTTTTAAACTACACAAGGTTATTAATGTTATTAACATTATACATAAAAAGGTATCAACACCAATTTTCGTAAATAAAAATTGTATATAGACGTAGGTGATGGTTTCTGAACATTTGAATATCTTATTTGCATTTTCCCGAGTTCATATGAGCTTATTATGATTTTTCAAACAACTTTGACCATTACTTTGAAAATCTGTTGCAAGTTCATATGAACTCAAAAAAAATGCAAATAAGCTATTCAAATGTTCAAAAAACATCACCTATTTTTTAGGGGAATAACATCACCTAAATTTGAATGCCATTTTATTCATGAAAAAAATGTTGTTTTTAACTTTTTATATTTAATAATATTAACAACAATGGGTAGTTTAAAAATGCTTTTCCCTGAGTGCAAATGACATGCTCGTAAAGGTAATGTTTTTCTGAGCATTTTGATATCTTATTTGAATTTTTTTGTGTTCATATAAATTTGTTATGAATTTTCAAAGTATTGATCGATTGGTCAAAGGGCATTCGAATGAGATGCAAAAAAATAATGTAAGGAAAAAAATAAGGAAAACGAAAAGAAAACCACACCGGCAAGTACTAGTGTTGGCGCCCATCCTCCAGCCATAAGGCCATAAAAGCAACTCTAGTAGATGTGCCAAAATCTCGTATGGTATATATGATATATCGCTCGCCCTATAACACAAATGTGGCACTAAAACTCGCTCGGCAGAACAAAAATGCCATCCAGTACGTGAAAATTTAAATATTTCAAACTTAATATTTGTCGGTTACATTGAAGGTTGAAACTTCGCCGGAATTTGGAAAGACAAACAACAATATAAAAATTCAAAACACTGGCACATAGCCGCCGCCGAAGCTCCTACTTTCGAGCGTGGAGGTGGTACTCGAACGCAGAGTTCGTGAGTATGTACGCAAGGTTGTACTCCTTTCAGGTGACCTCCAAACGCGTGGTGGCGCCCTCCTCTTCCCCCGCGACGGCGTCCTTCGCGGCATAGAACTCGCATTCCGCTGCGAGGAAGCGCGCGCGAGGTAGACGGCCACAGGAGGTAGCCTAGCTCGTGGAATCGGGCCCAGGCCCCCTTCAGTGGCGGGAGAGGGCACCACGGGCACGGCCTTGCGCCGACCTCTCCGGGTCGACGGGAGGAGGCGGGCGGGGGAGGGGGGGAGGGCATGAGGAGCCGGCCTTGTCGTCATTGCCAGTCGCTTGGTCGGCGAGGAGCGACTTCGTCCTCTGCGGGAGCTAGCACCTCCTCCTGCCATAGAAATTGGTCACCGGAAAAAGGAGGAAGGAGGAGATGGATGCGGCGGCGGGGAGGGGATGAAATGCGAGACGGTAAACATATCCCTCACTCTATACATACAGCGCACGAAAGACGATTTTATGGTTCTGTTCTAACAAAAAAAAACTTCATACGTCCAAAAATCTGTATATATAACGGGACGGCGGTGGGACAACGCATCTAGTTGCTTTAAGTAGTTCCATTTCATGAACCTCATTCCAGTTTTATGCTTTTTTAAAAGTTTAGCACGTGAACTCATTCTTTGATCACCATTACACATGCCCTGTTTTTTCTTTCTTCAGAATACTATACAACGCGGACGCTAAAGCATCTTCGTAATACTAAATCGTTATATTATTTTAAAATTGATGAAGAATAAATTTAAAAAAAATACAAGCATCAATGTTAAATTTAAGATTTAAATTCTGGTTGATTAGAGATACAACTATCCTCTTCGCCGAAAAAGGGTTCCTCCGCTTTATAGATAAAGCCATCACCACATAACAAATGCGATCTTGATACAAATACACGCCAACACCACCCACGACACACACAGCCAAGGCAAGATACAAAGTATCGGGCACCCCTCAACGAAGCTAGGTCTCCAAAGCGGTGCCTCCAACAAGGTAACGACCTCGGATAGCCGCCACCGCCTGATCCCGTAGTTCAAGTCTTCACCCGGAGCAAGACGGAAGGAGGGAGAACGCCGCGACGAAGCCTTCATGAAGGACACGACATCCGTGGATGCCGCCCCCGCCGGCCAAAGCTGGACAGGTGATATACCCCGGTGCTCGCATCCCTCCGTCGAATCCAAGCTTCGTCATCCACCTGCAGCCAAGCCACCCGCGTGGCCATGGTTACTCGCCCGCACCTGAGGCGCATGCTCCGCCCACGACCATTACACCTCCCGCCGCCCTGCATCCAGACCACCCAAGACCAACCAAAGTGATCGACTTTGGTCCTAGGGGACGCCCACGACCAATGAAACCGCAGTCCACATCCCTCCTTGAACAACGCCGGAGCTGCCGCCGCACACTAACGGATGGAGAATAGGGAAGAGGAGGAGCGGACGCATCCACAACCGGCACACCCCGTGCCGGCGACGGGCAGCCCTAGTGCGACACTGCTCGTCTCTCCCACCAAGCTCCCCATCACTCCACCACGGCGGACGAAGCAGATCCGCGCAAGGCCACCGATGTTGACCCGTCCACCGGCTAGGGGACTCCAGAGACCGCCACCCATCACCGAGGTTGCTCGCCGGAGAGCCTATCCACGCCGAACTTCGCCGTCCGGCCGCAAGGGCCCGACCGACCAGCGGCTGTCCACAGCCACCTTCTGCCGCGCCGCCTCCCCCGCCATCATGCCCCTGCGAGGGATGCCACCCGCGACCCTGGCCGTCCGCGACCCGCAGCACATGACCAGATCGGAGCGCCGCCGCCATGAGATCGACGTCGTCGCCGCCATGAGATCGACGCCGCCGCCTCCACCCGCCGGTCTGCTCTGCCACCGCGCCGCCCATCGCACAACCGCACCACCCCGTCGCCGACCAACGCCGGGAGGGCCGCTGCACCGCAGCGCCCGACGCCCGCACCGCGCTCCGACCGAACGGATCCGACCCGCCCGGGGGCTAGCCAGCGGAAGAGCAAAACGTCCCCGCCGCCGTCGGCTACGGCTGGGCTTCGCCTGGCCACACCCTCTGGCGGCGGCGAGGGAGGAGGGAGGAGGAGAGGGGGAGGAGGCCTGGCGGCGGGGGCTCTAAGGTTTTCCCCAGTCGCTAGGTCGATGGCGACACGTGAGGTGGGGGGAGAGTTTTTTCTTCTTACCGTTGACTTGTTACAACAATCTTCTTGATCATTTCAACCACGCCACTGGAGCAGTTAGGACGGTGCATACGTCAGTATACCTCGTTGCATTCGTATACGATACGACGTCTTCTACCGGTGTACCACCCACGCCATTGCGGCACACGCGAGATATTTTCACAACCGAGGCGCCAATCAGAAGATCCGCGTCATGTGTGACGAATTCAGGCCAAGCGTGGGCCGAACCAGATCCGGTGTCGCTTTCCCGCACGCGACACGAGCACAGGAGCCAGAGAGACGATGGACCAGCCGCCTCGACGCGACAATAAGCTAGCTTTGCAGGTCATCGTGGCGCCGTCTTCTTCACCCCGTCGGACCGGACCGCGCGCCGCCTCGCCAGCTTGCACGTACTACGTACTCAGCGGATGCTTCCACGCAACCAACTGGTTTCTACCTTTTCCCCATTCTTTTTGTGACTGACTAGTGACTACCTGGCAGATGCGCGACGTGGTAGAAGCATGGTCCGTGCGTGCATGCATGATCGCACGCACTGCCCGTCGACGCGTTAGAGCATCTCCAGCCGTTCGCCCCAAGGCGCTTGGGGGGCGCTCTCGGACGGCGATAGTGGCTTAGGGAAGGAAGGGGCTACCCAACCGCGGCCCCAAGATACCCGTCCAAGTTCGGTCAAATTTCGATCAATTCGAGTAAATTTAGACGAAATCAAGTAAATTAGACCAACTTCAATCGATTTCACTAATATTCGGGCATATTTTATATAAACGACGAAAAATAAATAAAAACTAGTCTACTGCTGGAAGAGGAAGGCGTAGAGAACGTCCATGGACGTCTTCTGGGCGCCTCCTCCAGCAGTGCCGCCGGCGGCGCCATCGTCGTCGTCGCCGCCATCCTTTGGCCCCGGCTTGATCCCGGCCTGCGCACCACAGGTCCCGCCGCCGAGCGGTCCCCTTCTCCTGCGCACCCGCAACGGCGCCTCCTCCTCGTCGTCGTCGTCTGTGGCGTCCAGCACAATGAATGGCGGCGGTGGAGGCGCCACTTGCTGCGGCTGCTGCTGTCCGCGCCGCGTGACACCTTCTTCCTCGCCGCCTCGGCGCGCTTGTTCGCCTCGGCAAGGTCCCACGCCTCCTGCTGGAGGCGCATCTGCTCGGCGATGTAATCATTCCTCGACCACGCCATCTGGGCCGCGAGCTCCTCGTCGTCGGCGGCGGCCGTCGGTGGAGGCGGAGGCGGGGCGACTTCCTTGTCCTTCTTCTTCCCGAGCATGGAGCCCAGGAAGCCACGGCGCTTTGGCTGCGCCGATGGGGTGCCGATGGTGACGCCGCGGCTGAGGCGACCGGAAGGCGTCGGGGTGGGCTCCTTCTTCACCTCCAGCTTCACCTCGATTTTCACCGGGGTGAAGAACTGCGGCGGCGAGAATGCCGACCCCGATGAATGGGAGCCGGTGGAGCGCGAAGGTCGCCCGCCGGAGGAGGAAGAAGAGCCGCCGTCGTCGCGCGGCAGCGTGGCGCGGCTGTAGGAGCGGCGGGCCGTCACCGCGGCCCCGTAGCCCAGCGGTGGGTACTCGAGACGCGGTGTGTTGCCGTTCTCGATGTACCGCATCACGTACTCCAGCGTGCGGCCCTGCGCGCTCCACCACCGGAGGCGCCCGACGCGGTTGTTGCGCCCAACCACCGGCGTCAGGCCGTTGGTGGAGGCGACGGCCTGGGCTCGCCGGGAGGCGAAGTATGCCTCCCAGGCCGGCGTGTTGTTTGGCGCGTTGCCGGGGTCGGCGCGCTCTGCCGCCGTCATCGTAGCGCGGATGGCGTCCACCTCCCGGCGAAACGCGCCGGAGCCCACCAGAGGCACTGGAGGCACCGGCACCCCGCCGGCGGACAGCACCCATCCGTGGGGTGGCCTGGTGTCCGGCGGGCATGGGTAACCAGCCTACGCGAGGAGGAGCGCCTCCATCTGCGACAGGTTGCGGCTCCTGAAGCCGTTGCAGGCGAGGTTGTCGTCGGCCATGGCGATCGAGAGGAGAGCTCGAGAAGAGAAGGTGAGAAAAAGAGGAGAGCTCGAGAAGAGAATGCGCGGCTAGAGCGCCCCGGCGAGCCCCTTTTTATAGCGGGGGAAGAACGCGAACAGACGGCGGGACACGCGGCGGCGCGGTCGACGGACCGTTGGGTATCTCGACGCGCCGCATTGATGCTCTCTGCGCCGATTGGACTCGTCACCGGCGCCGCATTGATTTGCTGCGGCGGCGGCAGGTGCGGGGAAGCCGAGGCGAGAGGATGACAACGACGTGTGTTCACACGCCGACAGGTGGGTCGCGGCGCAAGGCGCGCGCGAAATCGCGTGCACTTTCCTTCCGTTCGCGCGCTTTCCTTTCATCCGGCGATCCCAAGCGACCCCAGCGCGCCGGGTTTGACTTGGGATCGCCGGACTCAATTTTGGTCCAACCGGCGCTATTTGGGCTCTTGGGAGCGTGGCTGGACGATTTTCCTCCATTCGGCGCAAATAGAGCCGTCTTGAGGACCTTTTGGGGGCGTGGCTGGAGATGCTCTTATGGCACCAACACGGTGGAGTTCGGTTTCGAGGATAAGCTCCACGTTACTGTCTTGTGTTCAAGCCCTGTTAATCTAGTGTTTGTCGGAGGTGTGCTTTTGTAAAGTTAATCACATTTCCCTTTTTTTACCGGAATACAATTTTCATTCGTCAGATGACAGCCACAACGTTTAGTCGTTTACAAATCAGAGGTGAAATAACATCATACTCCATAAGGACCTCATTTATCTCTGGAATGGTTCAAATCTATCCATTGACACTGATGCGCAAACCGGTCATCAACCACGTTCTCATTCGTTCAACTTCGATTCCAACAAAAAATCTTAATTTTAATGGATAGCAATGTGCAAACTAGCGTCCAATCACAACCAAACGGAGGAGTATGTTCATTGTTTTTACATACTCGATCATAAAATTGATCACAAAAGTGCCAACACGGTCTTTCGGGCGAAAAACGACACCCTCTTCGATCGGCTCGTTATCGTGGCCTCTCTGAGTTTAGTTGTCTGCACTGACCATCACCGCCTGTTTGGCCCCCTCGGCCTCTTCTTCCGCCAGAACGGACGATATGCGCTTCAACATCGGCACACAGAAGGCTTGCACGAGCATCCGATCAATAATTTACATGTCCTACCAATTAACCAAAATAAAGAGCATTTGACCAACAATTTCATATCCGATCAATTGAAGTAATGTGGAACTACTTTCTTGCTCGATCACTAGTGCTCCACTGGACCATCGATTCAAGATTAGTTTGACGTGGCCGCAAAACTTGCTCACAGACTCTTGAATGACATACCATCTATGGTTGAGTGATTTTGGACCACAATCTCAGATGAGTGAGTTGGCATAGAGTTGAACAAAATTCTGAGAGAGAGCACCTAAGCGGTTTCGAACTTGCTTCCCATCTCCGATTCCTTGGTGATTTCTTATTTTTTATAATGTCCCTTCTAATATCACCAATGTTACCATACATTGAACTATTGAGTAACTAAAGTAATATAAGGCTTAACCGCAAAGAAAAGTATCAATATAAGGTTATCTTTCACAACCCTTTGGGCTATCATAAGTGATTTCCACCTTAATGACCAGCTTGAGGATGCTATTACTTGGAAGCATACGGTGGATGGTATCTACTCGGTGGCCTACTCTTATTCTGCGCAATTCTTGAGGGCCACCAACTCACACATGTCTAACACCATTTGGGAGGCTTGGGTGCTTCCCAAGGTTAAGTTCTTTGCATGGCTGGCTATTGAAGATAGAATTTGGACCGCAGATAGATTGGTGAAAAGGGGATAGCCAAATTGCGTCATTTGCCCTCTTTTCAAAATAAAGCCCGAGACCGACGCACATCTTTTCTACAAGTGTTGCTTCAGCTTCTGCCTTTGGGGATTGATGAATGATTGGCTACACCTTGACCACTTGGACACAATCCCGTGGGAACTTGATTTGTCGGAGGAGGAATGGTGAATCAAACATTTCGAAAAGAACACAAAAAACCTCAAATCTCTAGCGTTTCTCATGCTTATTTCTTGGTTCATTTGGAAAGAGAGAAACGCCTGAGTTTTTTGAAAAAAAAGTGCGCTGCTACGCATCTTGCTCATTAGCATAAAATCTGAGGCAAAGCTATGGGTAATGGTGGGTGCAAAGAAATTAGGACTCACCATATCAGAAGAGTAATCCTTTTTTATGGATGTGATTATATCAAAACACTATTTCCTGCTTTATTAACATATGAGGCAAAAAATTACCTTCATTTCAAAAAAGAAACTCTCTTCCCCCACCCCCCAAAAAAATATAATCCAGAAGACCAGAACTCAATGGATACACCTTGTCTTTCGAAGTACTCCCTCGGTAAAATTTTATAAGATGTTTTTTATATGGAACACTAGTATTCCATTTAGAACACGGCTGAATCGCCGGTGACATCACGGATACCTCAGGAGGGTAGCTATGGAACCACTCACGTTGGTCTCCAATAGCTAGCCCAGCACCCAGCGATGCCAGCATATGAGCTGGCTTGTTGCACTCACGAGGCACAAACAGAGCTTCTATCTTGATAAACTGTGTCCTTAGCTTTGCCTTGATTGCTTTCATCAGAATTCCCAACAAAGAAATGTCATACTGTGCGTTGTTCACAACTTGTACGAGGGTTTGGCAGTCGGATTCGAACTGCACAATACCCACCCCCATATGGTCAGCTATACTCACCGCACTGCTTAGTGCCAAATCTTCAACATGAAGGGCATTGCTTAGGTGCTGTTCTGCTCCAGCGGCAGCAAATAAAATCTTCGATTCTGAATTTCTGCATATGAGACCCCAGCCTCCTTTCCTTGATGTCTCAGAGAAGGCGCCGTCAACATTAATTTTAACATCATCCTACGGAGGTGGAGTCCGTCTTGGTTGTGTCTTCACTTGAGTTTCAGAATTCGGAGCTAGAAACTCCATCCATTCGCGGACATGTCGTTGGACAGTATATCCAAAAGGCTCCGGCTCGAGTCTCTTCTCCCCATGGTTTCCTTTATTTCGTTCTGTCCAGCACAACAAAAGAAATTCTATTGATAGAAGTTTCTTTTCCTCAGGGAGCTTTAGGATCACCTCAAGGACCTCCTTAGCTGTTTGCATCGAGCTTAGCTTTAATCTGATGTCTTCCATATATAGCATGCGCCACCTTTGCTTCACAAATTTGCAGTTCAAAAACAGATGGCCTTCATCCTATAAAAATCTACCACAAACTGCACATCTGGTATTCAGTTCCACTCCGCGGCGACTGATGTTCATGTACTTAGGATGACTATTATGTGCAAGTTTCCACATAAAATGATGTACTCTCGGTGTGCATTTTACCCTCCATATAGCATCAAAAATTTCATTGTGCTGCACCCCACCGTCCGAGTTCAGCCTCACCTGGCGAAACATTGCTTGTTTCATCATTTGGACATGTAGTTTATAGGCTGATTTAACTGAGAACATGCCTTTGCTATCATAGTGCCAGACAAGGTAATCGTCCATCTGCCCGCGAACCGAAATGTTGAGTATTGTTGCAATATTGTCCTGGTAAAAAGCACCCCTCCACCAGCCCTTGGTCCCATGTACCTGTGGAAGGGTCAATTAAATCCGAGACTGTTGATAGCAGGTTGTGACCTTGTGTAGAGGATGGGTGACGGGTGGATCCTCTCGGCACCCATGGGTCTTCCCATATCCTTATCTTGCTTCCGTCCCCAACTCTCCATATCAAGCCATCCCTTAAGACAGTTAGACCCTGCAAAATGATGCGCCACACATAGCTCATCTCTTTTGGTGGTACAGCTACTAGTATATCACCTCCAGGATAATAATTTTCTCTTAGAACTTGAGCACAGAGAGAATCAGGTTCTTGGATCAGCCGCCATCCCTGCTTGGCCAGCATCACAATGTCGAAAGAGTGTAAATCTCAGAAACCCAGACCTCCCTCTTTCTTGGACAACTTCATTTTCACCCATCCCACCCAGTGCATCTTGTTCTCTTCTCCCTGTCTATTCCACCAATAATGGTTAATGAGCTGGCTTATTTAATCACACAATCCCTTCGTGAGGTCAAAACATGCCATAACATACGTAGGGATCGCTTGGGCGATGTCCTTTATGTAGATCTCCTTCCCTGCCATTGATAGGCATCGATCCAAACCCCCTTGCAATCGACCATCAATCTTGTCCTTGATGCAGGTGAAACATTCCTTTTTGGATCTTCCCACTACGTTGACAACCCTAGATATTTCCCCCACGTTGCAATAGTACCAAGCTGGAGCTCTTGAATCATCAGATTTTTGAAACTCTGCCTTGCATTTGCACTAAACATTACTGCATATTTCTCTCTGTTTATCATTTGTCCGGAGCACTCCTCGTACACTTGAAGAAGTGTATTTACCGTCTGGGCTGCCTGCACAGTTGCCTCCATCACAAGAAGTGAATCATCTGCAAAGAGCAGATGGTTCACTATTAGTGCTCTCGGTGCTAACTTGATCCCATTAGTCTTGTTGTCCTCATTCGCCTTATGAAGCAGGGTTGAAAAGCCTTCGGTACACAACATGAACAGATATGGTGATATCGGATCGCCTTGCCATAATCCCCTCCCCGGAGTGATCACCTCCGTAAGATCCCCATTAATTCTGAAGCGGTAAGTAACCGTGGACACACACTGCATAACTGTCCGCACAAAACCATCAGCTAAACCCAGTCGCCTCATCATGCCTTCCAAAAATGGCCACTCTACTCGGTCGTAGGCTTTGCTCATGTCTAGCTTCAAGGCCATGTACACATTCTTGCCCCTCCTCTTCCTTCTCATGAAATGTGTCACCTCATATGCAAGGATAGTGTTGTCCGAGATTAGCCGGCCCGGAACAAACGCACTCTGATTTGCGGATATCAGTTCATCCAAGATTATTTATAAGATGTTTTAGATAACCACTTTAGTGATCTAAAACGTGTTATAAAAGTTTACACAGATAGTAACTACGTAGTTCAGATAACTTTCGACGTGTACCTCTTCTCCTTTCTACATTTATTTACATGCTCAAAGTAATCGTCTAAAAGTCACTAGCCCAACATTTTGTTTCCGTTCAACCTTTTTCTCCATGATTTTACGGCGGTGCAGCGCGGCACGTAATCAGATCGATCGATCGCGAAGCTCTCAGCACGACTACCCCACCAGCACGTCCATGTCCTCCCCAGTTCCTTCGTCAATCGCCATCTCATCCGCCTCCCCCGGTCCCGGCTGGATATCACCCGGCTGTCGACACGTGCCTCGACAGCGACAAAGGCGAATCACCCGACGACTATCGCAAAGTTACTCGTTGTGGAATTCCCTCTCTATTCCCTGACGGCGACTCCCGCGCACATCCCACTCCACGTCGCTTGCGCCTTCTATTTTTGGACCCCAGGCCCTTCACCGCTCGATCGATGCGCTTCCCCGGCCGCTGGGACTAGCCGACTGCGTTCAGTACCAAACGCAACGCACCATTTTACAGAATCTACCCCATGTCATTGGGGATTTTGGACACATCGCAGACGGGGATCAATGGATAGACCTAACCCTGACTGCGATATGATTTAGGATAGGATAATCACGCCCGAAAACGAAGCCAGCCACACACCTTAGCGGCTTAATTCTGTCCATGCAAAACCTACTAAATCCTACCGCTGTGTCCAAGATAATCACGCCATTAGCCATTTTGCCACGGCTTGCCATAAACATGTGTTTGGTGGGGACACATGTGCTGCTGATGCGTGGGGTCTCCATCGGTCGTGTTAGGATAAACATCAGCTTAATTTTGCTTCATTATATACTTTGCTTATCTGCCTAAACTCTTGTAGAATCCGGCCCTGTGGATAGGATTAGCTAGCTTTGTTGGTTGTGGCCTCCTCCAGGATCACTGCTACTAGTATTTTCCATTGCCATGACAGCTAATCCAAGCCATTGGTACACGTGTGAAAATGACTCCAATAATTCCGGGACCTAGTCGTTGTGGTTTTTCCATGATAGCGTAGAATGAGTTTTTCTGTAAATTTGAGGCGAAAAAACTAACTACGTACTACTGTACAACAATTTTACAAATCAAATATCTGGACAATGGAAATACTAGAATATTATCCATTGCCATGACAGCTAATCAAAGCCACACCGGCACTAAGTTGCACGTTGAGTTCACACGTGGGATTTCACCTTTCGATGGATAAAGACTTGACATTCAGTCACGTCACTCACTTTTTTTTTGAGGATTTTCTGACTGTAAAACAATCGTTCTACGGTATTTATTAATACAAAATATTTACAAATGTACAACAAAAAATCCTCAAAAAAAGTTAGCCAATGCATGTTCTATCTAATAACATGGCTTAAGGTAAATTTGCTAGAATCCAAGCTTGAAGCAAGTCATGATACTTGCTCTTTATTTTGTATAACAGGAGCTACGGATCCTGTCTAATATTCACTCTTCATGTTTGGATGTCTGGTGCAGTGTTGTTGAAAATGAGGTTATTCCTGACCATCCAAATGTTCTAACATCCCATGATGACAATCTCCCATGCAATCCCATTAGGTAGATTCATGATCAAGTTATTGATTTCTTCAGCATAATTGAAACCTCTGTTTCTGAATGCAATTGTATTCCAGCAGTCTAGTGCAAAATCACATTCCCAGAAGTGATGTTGTGAAGTTTCTTCTGGCTTTGTGCTGCATAGTACACATTTGTATGATGGCAGATGAAATTTCTTCCTTCTCAGCAAATTTCTTGAGTTGATTCTGTCATGTATGAGCAACCATATGAAAACTTTGTATCTTAGCATCGTTACATTCTTCCAAATATTTCTGAATATGGATGGATTGTTTTGTTTGTGACTGATTGCCTTGTACATTCTGGCTGCTGAGAATTGGTTTCCATTCCATGCATATGTTCTTGAGTCATACATATCACTTAGTTGAATCCTCTCCAATTTATCTTTGAGTAACTGAAATTGATCAAATGCAATGCCAGACATTGGTATGTGAAAATACTCTTCAGGTGCCTGAGATGTTGCCAGTTGTGCCATTGATGCATGTTGTCTGAATGTGAAGGAGTATAGCTCTGGATAGATGTCCTTGATTATACCTTCACCCCAATCATCTAGCCAGACCTTAATGTTTCTTCCATTTCCCACTTTAATAATCGAATGTCTATTATATTCTGGGATGAGTTTAAGTATGCTTTTCCACCAGAATGATCCAGCTGGGGAGGGTGACAACATACCATCAGGATAATAAGTCTGCCAAATCATGTTCACCCAAGGTGTATCCTCATGGTTGAAAAATTTATGTAAATATTTCATCTGTAGACAAGCATTATGTGTCTCAATATTTAGTACACCCAGTCCTCCATTTTCTTTGGGCATACGTACTTTATCCCATGCTATCAGAGATGGTCCTTTATTATCTTGTCCATATTTTCTCCAGAGGCAGTGTCTAAGGTATTTATTAATCTGTTCAATCACTCCTTTTGGAAGGCACAGTGTACTCATATAAAATGTTGGCAAACTGGTGAAAACTGATTTTAGCAGAATCAGTTTGTCTCCTAGAGACAACATGGTGGAGAAGCCAAATAGCCTTCTTTCAATTCTTTGCATGAGTGGAACAAATTCTTCAATCTTAGGTTTGGAGTGACTCAATGGCAGCCCAAGGTAAGTAAATGGAAATGATCCAATGTTGCAGCCCAAAATATTGGCCAGACCAGTAGCAAGTGTGCGCTCAATATTAATTGGTATCACGGATGATTTTTCATAATTGATCTTGGGACCAGTAAACAATGTGAAATGAGCCAGCATACACCGAAGTTGGTGCAATTGAATGGTTGATGCTTTCATGATCAACAACGTATCATATGCATACTGGATTACTGGAAAAATCTGTGCATGGGTGCTGTGGTAGAGGGTGTTCAATAAGATTGTTTTCCTTTGCCTCATTTAAAATAGTTTGAAGCAAATCTGCTGCTAGGACAAATAGCAGTGGTGAAAGTGGATCTCCTTGCCTTACTCCTCTTCTGCATTTGAATTTCTTTCCAGGCACCCCATTTAGCAACACTGATGAACTACCAGTATCCAGTATCAAATGAACCCAGCTAAGCCACTTAGGAACAAATCCATGTGCTTCCAGAATTTTCTGAAGAGCATTGTGCTCCAGTATATCAAATGCCTTTTCAAAGTCCAGTTTTAGAAGAATAAGTTCTTCTCTAGATGTATGGCACTGGTAGATAAACTCATAGGCCCATGCAAGACAATCTTGAATTGTTCTCTTGTTAATAAATCCATATTGATTTGCATGAATCCACTTGGAAATGATCTTTTGCAGCCTGTTTGCTAGGAGTTTAGTAATGATTTTCAGAGAGCAGTTTAGAAGTGAGATTGGTCTGAAGTCATTGGCAAACATGGGATTGTCTTTCTTTGGGATCAGAGCAATGAATGATGAATTAATGATTCTCAGGTTGATCTCTCCTTTGTAAAAATCATCAATCAGTTTATAGAAATCTGCTGCAACAATCTCCCAGCAATGCTTTATGAAGTTGTTGGTGAAACCATCTGGCCCAGGTGATTTATCCATCAACAACTCTTTAATTACTTGATCAATTTCATCTTTAGTGAATGGAGCATCCAGTTCTGCAGCTTCTTGGCAGTTGGCAATGAGTGATTCCAGGTGGAGCATATTTGCAGTTGGAACTGTGTTGTTGAGTCTATTCTTAAATGCCTGATGCAGTACCTTGGCTTTATTTTCATGGTCTGAGAACAAATTGCCATTATCATCTTGAAGACGAGCAATATAGTTGTTTCTATATTTGATAGTGGCCTTGGCTTTAAAATATTTGGAATTTGCTACTCAAAATTTGACCCATCTAATGGTTGCTCTCTGCTCCCAGTAGATTTTTTGGAGATTGAGTAGGTATGCCTGGTGTTGTTTCAGCATCTCTCTGCCATTCCATTCAGCATTGGATAGTTCTCTGAATTCCTCAAATGTGTCAAGCATGAGGATCACATGGTCTGTAGCAGAGATGGCCTCTTTAATGTTAGTGGTTTTCTTGGCCCATTTTCTCAATGCATATCTCAATATTTTAAATTTAGTAGTGAGAGTTCTTGATGAATCCATGGAAGAGATGGGTTCATTCCACTTATCCTTCACATATTCTTTAAATCATTCCAGTTTCATCCAGTAATTCTCAAACCTGAAAATTTTGGCCTTGGGAATTGTAGTACCAATTTGAATAACACAAGTAGTATGATCTGAGACTAGTTTAGGAAGTGGGATCACCATAGTATTTGGATATGAGATAGTCCATGCCTCAGAAGTGAAAACCCAATCTAATTTCTGCAGCAGAGGTGCACTTTGCATATTACTCCAAGTGTTTTCTCTCTTTTTGATGGGTATCTCAATAATACCCAGATTACTAATGGCTTCATTGAACATCTGCATATCATTAAAGTTTCCTCCATTTCTGTTTCTGTTCTTTGGATATCTGATGTAATTAAAGTCCCTCATTATAATCCAGTTTGTGTTTTCAGGCATATCAATCTGCTGAAACCAGTCCAGGAAATTATTTCTATCTGCACCATTGCAAGACCCATAGATATTTGTAAGAATCCAATGTTCATTTGTCATTCTGGATGTGAACCTGGTTGATAAAGAAAATTGGTTCTTGAAAAGTGTTTCACCATAAAATATAGAATCATTCCAGGCAGTAATAATCCCCCGTGAAGCACCAATCGAAGGAATGTAATCAAACTTGTTGATTTTTCTTGGACAAAAGTTATTCAAATATCTCTGATCAAAATCTTCCCTTTTGGTTTCTTGAAAACATATAATGTCACTTTCTGCCTCATCAATTTTATGTTTAATAGATAGCCACTTATTCTGATCATTGATGCCTCTAACATTCTAGTTGAGTATTTTCCAATGTCTGTTCATGATGGATATCTAGGTACAACAAGCTGGAGAACTTCACATTTGCATAACAGATGTGCAACCTCATAACTGCATAAAGTGAATCAAAATTTCTGATACGATGTCTAGTTCTAAGGACTGAGATCCACATAACCAGGTCTGATACAGAGAAAAATCATGTTCTAGTGGTGGCAGTACAAGTCCAGTGCCACATTATTACAGTAAAGACAATGATTACAAAAAATGTCATCACAAAGTTACTAGGTGCTAACTGTCTCAATGGAACTCTAATGCTTGGAGTTCTTCTTGGCTGCATTCTTAGCATTTCCTTTAGTTGCCTTCTTATTTTTGGCAGCTTGCAGGGTCTCTTCATTGCAGTCCTTGGCAAAGACCTTACAAAAAGAAACAGATAGATTTTTAACCATCTTAGGTGCAATTTCTGGTGGTTCAGTATGGCAGGTAAAGCAATGCTAATTAGGACATGCTTTCATCTTGTATCCTTTATTGATTTTTTTGAATTATGCAGCTCCTTACCTCAGTGTCAACCATAGGTGCTTTATCTTTTATTTTCCTCTGGTAATGATGTGCTGAAGGAGCTATGAGATCAATGGTGTTTCTCCTCTCTGGGGTAGCATCTAGCAATGATTCCCTCCTCTCAGTACCTGCATCTCCTTCTTCAGGTATTTCCATCTCTCCTTCATCTTCAGATTTTATCATACTGCATCTAGGTGCCTGTTTAGTGGGACAATGAGGGGGTATGACAAATGTGATTAAATCCACATTGATAGTCCCATCTATAATCACTTTCCAAAGTTTAGAGCTCAGGAGTTTTTTGCACCAATCAAAAATTTTAGGTGATAGAAGGGCTAGAGTAATAAAATTGAATCAACTGGAAGGCATCTAAACGTTATGACTTCCAGTAGCTTCTGTCTCATTAGCAGGTGCAAAATGGTTATTCCATAGCTCAAGCCCTTCCTTGGATAGCCCTCCCTCTTCCGCATTATCTATATCCTTATCAGTGTGAGTGGCTGAACTGAATGCATCAATATCTGTTGGATTTGCTCTATAAATAGGGAGTGGAAATACAGGTGGAGCAGATAAATTACCTTCAGAAGTGACAGTGACATTGACTGCAGCTGGAATATCAGGAACTTGAGCATCAAGTACTAATACTGCAGGAGGGACATGGCTGTGTTCCTGTCTGCCAGTGTTGTGTTCTTGAGCTGCAGTTCTGTCAGATGCTCTTGCGTTTGTATCAGCAGATAAAACAACTATATCAACATCAGGATGCAATGGATTCAGAGGTCTTTCAGCTACTCCAATGTTGGTGCCAGTGCTGGCATTGTTCTGGATTTGAGTATTGCTTCCCAGCTCCTGTAAGTTCAGGTTTTCTGCTGGTGGAGTCTCAGGGACAGTCTGAAACTGCATATTGTCCACTTGCAGAGGAACATGTTCAGACTGCATCATGCTACACGTCACTCACTTCATCAAATCTAATCAATACTCAATATATTTAATCACGTGTGCACTACTTGTCAATCGATTGAACCGCTTTCAGAGCCATTGGATCCCATGTGTGTCAACCGTTTGTAACATGGTCATCGTTTTGATAGCCACCATAATATCGATGTTATAGACCGTCGTTGCGCATCATCGAGGCTACAACATGGTCAACATCATGATCATCGCCTGTTACGAACAACCGTTGTGCATTGTCCTTCCCCTCCATGCTCCTCCACGCCAGTAGTAGTGAAATTCCCATTCCACGCCGGCCAATCGCCATGAGGTTTTCTGAAGCTTTGACTCGTCCTGCAAAGGTTGCAACATGGCCAACAATGCGGTCGTTGCAACATGGCCGACATTGCAGATGGGTGTTGGTGCTGCAAACTCCAACCACTTACTCTCCATCGTTATTTGAAGGAGAGTGGGGGCGCCGGTGCTGTAGTGTCAGTCGTCGCTCGGGGCAGGTGGGCTTCAATGTTGTGATGTAGGGGAGTGCGGTATCATGGTTGGCCACCAAGATAATATACTGCTCACAACTCTCCACACTTCGTAAAAATGGAGGTACCATCCTGGTTTGTCACACCATAACCCTTGGGGTATCAAGGGCATTACTCTCTTCTCGTGTTACCTTAGGGAGATGAGACCATTAATGGCATGTATGAGACAACTCTGCTGTCGGGGGGATGACCCCAGGTAGGATCAACTAGGTGAAATATCCTTTCAATACGAAGAGTGCGGCCTGCCGGCAACACCCGTGGGATCGTGGACCAGATGCGCCAGCCGGCTGCTGATTGCTCGAGACATCAGTCGGCTGCCGAGTGCTAGAATCCGACCCACATCAAACAGACGGCCCGCAGGATCCACACCTCAGAGACGAGAGTTGACCGAAGGCCGACTGAGCGCAGTCGACCAAAGGTTGTCAGGAGCAATCCCACAAGATCCGCTCTCCAGCAGGCAAGTTCACATCCTAGACTATGCAGAGAGCGTGACTGCCGCATAGCTACACCAACGGTGTGATGAGCTACGGACAAGACAAGACAGGGTGGTAGTTGTCGTCCTACCTGCTAGGGAGCTATGGCCTATGGTCTATATGATCCCCATGCCGAGGTAAGCACGCATGCTACTACACCCTGGTCCCAGGAATCCCGCACCCGGCCATCACGCAGATGACTTCAGGGATGACGCACCTTCTGCACCCATCATCCGGAAACCCCGCAGTCGTTGGGCCCCAACAGGCTCCCAGAGGCTGACGGTCGGGTCCCCCCGTATGTGTAATTACTGTTGTAACCCAGGGGGTCGGACTATAAGACCCCCGGGATGCCCTCCAGGCAGAGGGCCGGAACCCTGTAGAATCATTCCACTATAGATACTTGGAGATGCAGGAGAGAGCAGAGCCATGAGCCCTCTTCTCCTTCCTCTGATACAACTCTAGGAGCATCATTGTAGCCCGAGATATTCTATGGAGCAGTCGGCATGAGTTAGGGTGTTATCTCCACACGAGAGCTCTGAACCTGGGTACATCGCAGTGTCCTCCACTGTGCTTGTTCCCAATGCCGTTTCCGGCACCATCGGCGTCCATCCGACCTTTCCCTCTACTTTAGCCATCCCCATGGCATCTGCCGTCACATACCGACGACATCCGCTTCATAGAATTCTGCCGCACTCTCGGTAGCATAGAATTCTGCTCCATGATGTCCTACTACGCAAAAAACTAAAATGTAAGATACACCTCCTTGTTTCTCATGAAGCTCTTCAAGGGTGCTCTGGAACCTCTAGTTCAAATATTCCTCATTGAGTTGAGGGGAAATTACCCACCACTATCACCAGTAAGTGGATACACTTTCATTTTTTCCATTTCAATCAACAATAAAATAGACCCCCATTAAACTTGCCTAATATCTAGATAGAAGCCAAACATAATAAATTGCTCTTTGGTGGAGCTGCAACGTCTGGATGAAACTTCTCCACAATGAATTGGTGGAATGAACCTGTTTTTTGATGGAGCAGAGCAGTCCCAAACATGCATGGAGTTAGTCAACAACATTGACGGGGAGAATACACACGATGAGGAGATCCTGGAGGTGGGTAAAGGGGAGAGAAAATAGAGTATAAGAGGATCGTCAGTGGAAGGAACGTGCGGGTAGGAGACTTTCACCGAAGATAAGGATAAGGAGGTATACATTGGTGTGTGCGGCCATGGGGCACGTTGCATAGTTGAATGGGTGCAATAATCAGTAATTTGACCATAATAGTTTCCCATTATAATTAAAAAATTATATTTTCTAGTGTTTGTTGGGATGTTTTAATATTTAGTTTTATTGATAAAGACATTTTCATTTAATTGATATATGAAGATGGTACTATCACACTGAGAAAATGTATGATCACTTCATAACATGATGCGCAAAACCAACACATCTAACACATCCAAAATAATCATTTAACAGAACATAAATAAGGCAAGCCTAAGATAAGGTGGATCTTATCTAAAGATTATAACGGTATCCATGATGGAAGAAAAATTCTATGACTATATTCTCCAACCAGGTAGACGATACGTCCCAAACGTACCTACATTTTTTTGCTTGTTCCATGTGTTGGGAATGTGCCCTAGAGGCAAATAAAATCTGTTTGTTAGCATATTCCATTAGTTCATAATACGTTTTATACTGTTCTATCACTTTATTAAGCGGAAACCTTAATACACGTGTGGTATACAAACAACCAAGTCCCTAGTTAACTCTAGTATACTAGCTCATTGGCCAATCGCTGATCAAGGTTTCCTGATCATGAGGTACGAACCGCCTATTGACAATGAGGTCGTATCATTGGGAGAATGGTATGATGGACACACACCCACCAGAAGTGTTGCAATATGATCGAGTCACATAGTTCAACATTGCGATAACTATAACGTAGTGACCAGATCCTTAGACCGTAATGATCATACATAATTACTATCTAATAGGATGCTTTAATTTACATCCAACGTCTCACTGAAATATGGTGGCCATAACGGTGTATTTTAGGTATTACGAATTAGATATGTTAATGAGTATGCAAATAGATCAAAGCGGGATTTTTCCATCCGAGTGATGGATAGTTACTCTAGGCCCACTCAATGATATTACATCATAAAGATCGCGCAATCATGTGACTAAGTGACGAGGTTGTACTATCACAAATGAGTAAACATGTTTGTCGGTAACGAGGATGAACTAGGTATATTGGATACGACGATCAAACCTTGGACAAAAAATGTACCGTAGGACAAAGGGAACATGACTCAACGTTAATGGGTCCAACAACAATGAAGTATTCATTCGATGGAAGCGCAGGTGCCATCTAGGATTGTAAACAGGTCCAACTGATGGCCATCAAGAGAGTGTCTCGTCATGTCTGCTGTTTCCTAGACCGTAGGGTGTCACACTTAAGGGTATTCAATGCAATAAGGATAGATTCTGGATCATCGGTGAAATAGGAGAGAACACCGGAATTATTCCGGGAAGTGCCGGAAGGAGTTCTGGATATTTTGAAAGGTTCAAAATATTATTTAATAATTTTAATAATGTTTTATTATTTAATTAGCATAAATAAATATTAAAATATAATAAAAAATAATTAAAAATGGAAGAAAAGGTATATGGGCCTAAAGAGGCCCATTAGGGGAGGAGGGAGCCCCCCCTTGGCCGATGGCGCCAAGGGAGGGCCCCACCCCCTTATGGCGCACCCCTCCTCTCCCATTTGGTTTAGTACCACATGGGAAGTTGAGGGAGAGTGGAACCCCTCCTTGGCCTATATAAGGAGGGGTAGGGTGCCCTTTTTCTTCACAACATTAATCTCTCTCTTTCTCCTTTCTCCTTCCTTGAGCCGTCGTGCTGCTGGAATCGGGATCCAAATCGATCTTCTTTCCGCTGCTCGCCTGGTCCGGAGCCCGGAGGGAACGTCAGGTACATCGTATGTGTGTAATCCCGCGAGGCGCTACACTTGTGGTGCTCCTTCATCGTCGAGGCCGTATCACGATGTCTTCACTGACAACATTCCGACGGGGACGTAATCCCATCATCGGTCTACAACGACCGGTTGGCTTCTGGAGTTGTCTAGGATTTCTGCCGCATCGAGGATCGGCGGGTACGACTACATCAACCACGCTCACGCGAGAACGTTTCCCGCTCAACGGACTACACACTGGTATGTGACCTATCTCCATCCGTTACTTGCATCGCCATAGCATAGGTCTTGGGTTCGGGATGCATGGGTTATTAAAAGTTATTGTTTTCTGCCCCGTTCCCCAACAGTGGTATCATGAGCAAGGTTATCCGTAGATGTATTGTACGGATAGAACACATCTAGTATGTGGGCATCAATTCTCCAATTGTTACCCTGTCACGTGTACTCGTTTAGCATTGCGACAATGTCCTAATGAAGCGGCCCCGACCGACCTTACGCGTTTACCCGAGACTGGTTCCACGCTTGAAATATGGCTTGTACCATATAAGTGGCTAGGGGGTGTCTGTCTCTCTAACATTAGCGATGCAAACACATTTGCAACGGAGGGCCCGGTAGGGGTATAATAGAGACAATTGCGGGATTGGTGTTGTGGCTTGTTTTCATAGGATAGAAAACAATTCTTTTCTCGAAATCCCTAGCAGCCACGTAAAACTTGCAAAAGATATAATAGAAGGCGTTTTAACTTTAATTTGCAATCAGGGGGAATCATAGCATGTATGATTTATTGTTTTACTTACTGTTTTGCGAATATGCTAGATATAAGGACGGTAGCACAATAGGATAATCTCTCTTAAATACCAAACATAAGTATTCTACCAAAGTGTGCACCACCTGGAAGGATCTCTCTTATGGCTGACATACCGTACATCGGGTTTCCTACATAATGAACATCGTTCACATGAGGTTGGGTTTGGCAAGCCTGCGATATGAAGATATGGCCTTGCTAAGCGGCAATAACACTGAGGTCAATTTGACGTGCCTAGCATATGCAGATATGGCCTCGGGAAACTAGAGATCGAAAGATCGAGTTTGAGTCACATACATGATGTGATCACACAAGTAGTTGTCTACCTTTGAAACTAATCCGTCGGTCATGTGATATTCGAAGACGGATAGTGAATCTGGATCATGTAATCACTTAGTAAATTTTGAGGGATGTTTAACTAAGTGGGAGTTTTAGAATTAATTAAAATTGAACTCCTTATTATGAACTTAATCTTCATGTCTTAACAAATATCATTGTAGATAATGTCATACCCAAAATGTTTATAACGATGACTCTTTTAGTGCAATGAAGAACTTAAGGTAGATGGGTCTTACTTCATTGATTGGTACCAACACCGTTAGAGACATACTCATTAGTAATGACTTGCTAAACGTAATACGAGAACTGTTAGGAGATACACCTGATAACTACGTAATTAAGGAAGATGATGATGAGTATTGTACTCACCGTCACTTATGAATGACTGTCCAATACACCATACTTCATTCTATGAAATCTGAATTGCAAGTGAGTGTTAAATGACATCAACACGTATGCCATGGTAGATGAACTTAAACACTAGTCTAATATCATAGTAATGAAGAATGAGTATATGACGGGGTTTCTTTCAACTACGGTGGAAGGAACAACCTGCTGAGAAAGTCACTTGAAAATGTATAAGATACATGAACACCTTGTGTACAACTTGGACTACTAAATGACTTGTTACTTTGCGATAACTGGGTAGTGGCATCCGCTTCCTCCCAGTTACAAAGACCATGTCTAGACTATGTCATGAAGGAGAATCATTCACTTGTCATGAGGTCATGGTTAAAGTTGTGAATTTTAAAGGTAGAACCAATGCAGGAATAGTCATTAACAGAGAAATTACATTTGATATATGAGTTATAAATATCTTTCTCCTCAAAACACTAATTGCGGTTGATTAAGTATTTGATGCTTGAACTTACTGCTTATAGAGTGTCTCCGAAGTGATGGGATGACGATGTGTGCTGAAGGTAATCAATATAGTTGATGGTCGACAACACTCTCCAACGACATCTTGACACATGCAAACCATGCCTCTTTCGGTGAGATGAATAAAACCTCGCATTCTGGTAAAACATAGTTTGCGATGATTGTTGTATATCATACATAGTGATGTATCATATTTCAGCATGTAGTGAATTTCATTATTTTGTGAACTTCATATGTGGACATTAGATGAATATGTGTATTCACTAATGAAACATGAATATGAAATAATTTGATGTGATCAAAGGGATTTCAGAATGAAGACTAACATGAGTCTCAAATAATTTCATGTGATCAAAGGGATTTTAGAATGAAGACATGTATTAAATTAACAAGAAAAACAAGTCTCTATGATTTGATCAAAATGACAAATGTTTTGAGTTAGTCTTGGGCATAAAGACTTGTGAAATTTGTCCCACAAATTGTGATGTTTTAAGACACTTCAGTATTGTTGATGTTCCTAAACATTATAATCATAGAATAGTGTATGGTCCGAGTTATCTCTTACCGAGTTATGTTATTATGTTTTAGAGTTATTAATTTAATATGCAAATACTCATTTCAGTATAGGAACCATTTGAGTTCAAGGAAACCAACACTATATATGTTATGGTGTGTCATGGTTTCTAGGAAGCCTGATTTATATGATAAACTATCTTTGTAGTGTATCCTTAGACAACTATGGATTCATCTTCCGCAACTAGAACCAAAAGAGCAAAACTTGTGTTGCTAAGTGTTTTGGTATTTGTCAAGAAATTTTCCTGATGAATGTGTTAATGGAAGAAAAGTGAAAGTTCAACCAAGGTATTTGACCATGCCTCCAGATGTCAGAGTAGCGCAACGGAATATGTTCCGAAAGCAAAACTCTACCATTAGAGGAGAAACTAATAATGATCATGATGTTTCAGTTAAAGATTTTACTGAACAAAGTAGGATTCAAGAATACATATTTGCCCCTTGTGCAAAATGATATTCATGATTCACTTGTCAAGTTAATAGAACAAGACATACCTATGAACTACGAAGAAGTGATGGCGGACCTAAGTACGAGATTTGACTATGAGTCGTGAAATCCTATATTGAGTTACACTTAAGATTAATTGAATCTTATCAAGTAAACAGGTTACTTAATATTCCCAAATAACTTCATGGTTATAAGGAATAAATGTGAACATCAAAGAAGACATCAAGATCGATTTGTCACAAAGAATGTTTCTCACAAATTCAAAAGGTTGACTACAATATGTAGCGATGCTTGAGTCAATGGGATATTCACTACAACTGATCCAAAATTGTTATCAATACCATAACTTCATCAAATCCTACATTTGAAGAAGTGTTGTAATTAGTACAACAAGAAGGTTTTGAAAAACATATGGATACGAATGTCTCGTAACCTGAATTCTCATTTTGATAGATGATCAAAGGATTTTGGACTTAGCCAGAATATCGAGGAAACATGCATTCGCATGAAACTGAGTGGGAGCTGAATAGTTTCCTAAACTTGACATATGGATGACATATTTTGAGTGGGAGCTATGGGAGTATTATCCTAGTCTTATATGTAACTGGCATATTTGAGTCGGAGCCATGTGGATATAATCCTGAACTTAATATGTGTCTGACATATCTGAGTGGGAGCTATGTGGATGTTATCCTAGTCTTATATGTAACCGACATATTTGAGTGGGAGCTATGTGAGTGTTATCCTGAACTTAACATGTGCATGACATATTTGAGTGGGAGCATGAAAACATTCTCACATATGGATAACATATTGTGAATGGTGTAGTTGGTATTAATGATTGTTTGAATCTTTCATTAATGAAGACGAATAAGTATTAAACATTAAAATCTATCAAGATAGATTAATGCGTTAATAACGTTGAGCCGGAATACTTTCCTGGATAAGATTCTGATGGAATGGGAGAAGTCAAGAAGTAGTTCTTACTTGTATATCCAAGAGAAGTATCGAGTTCATCTCAGTACAAGAATAATGGTTAAATAAAAGAAAGAAATGGATGTGTTGCATCCTCTATGCCTCTGTGATGGCTTCTCGCCCTTCGTTGGTTACCCAAAGTGGAAGGTTGAGATGTAGACAACAGGAAATTTCCCTCGGTGAAGATACCAAGGTTTGTCTCCAATAGGACTCTGACAACGACAGGAAGGTGACAACGGCGCTAGCAATTAGGCGGTTGACGTGGACCTGCACACACAACAGATAACTTTTCTCCCAACGAGTTCAAAGAGGTTGTCAATCTCTCCGCCTTGTTGTTTACAAAGGATCAAACGCACGGGATAATAATGATAGCGATACCAACAGAAAACGGAAATAAAGCAGAAAATAAATAATGGGTGTAAACAGTGGTGGAAGTATGGACCGGGGTCCCATGATGTTCACTAGTGATGTCTCTCTCCCAAAAGACGATAAAATAGCCATGCGAGGTAAACAAATTATAGCTGGGCAATTGACATGATTATGTGCGCAAACCAATGCTAACTATGCTATAAAGAAAGGAAGAGGCTCAAAATCATGGGCGATACGCCAAGACAAGTAGACCGAAATCCATCTGCATCTACCTACTAATCATCCACCTTGAGATATCTATCCAGAACATCTCGCTGGTATTAAGTTGCGAATCCCACCCAAAGTGTAAACTCAAAGCAATAGAAAACTGCATTAAAGAACTTTGCGTAAAGTAAACAATCCTTGCACCCGCAAGTACAAGCACCGTTGTTTTCTCCCTTGTGGCAACAACACATCCCCTAGACTCATGTTTCTTTCACTCAAGCTAGTCATCAGGGGGCATGAACCCACAATCATGCATAACACTCCCTCTTCGAGTCACTACCTACTACTTGGCCGAAGTAATAAACAACAACGGAGAACATGCAAGAATTACTCAAGAACATAAATATAAAAGAGGAGAATCAAATATATTACTCAAACACAATCTGAACATAGTCTCATAATCCATCAGATCCCAGCAAACTCAACGTAGCAACAGCAGAAAGATTATATATGTGCCTGGATCATGTAGGGAAGCTCACGAGGTCTAAACCATGAAGAAAAAACAGGGGAGGAGAACATCACATAGCTACTGATCATGGAACCATGGTCCAAGGTGGACTACTCACGGTTCATCCGGGAAGCATCCAAGGTGGTGGAGAAGCTCCCGGAGGTGATTCCTCCCTCCGGCAGGGTGCTGGGAAGAGGGCTCCTGGTGCTCCCGATCTTGGAAGCGAGGCGGCAGAGAAACAAAGGAGAGATTGCGAAAAATGGTTCTGTCCTCGAGGGTTTCGGGAAGAGAGGGATATATAGGCGAAAAATGGGGCCAGAGTTGGACCAGGGGCCCCAGGCGCCCCCCTGGCACGACCTAGGGGGTGGCCTCGCCAGGTGGCCGCCTGGGCCACCCCTGGATCCCCTATGGCCCCACTTGGGCTCTTCCTGAAGCTTCATGTACGCTGATTTTTCCTATATTTTTCCCGGAATTTTTCTGGCACTTTAAGTAATGGGAAAACCTGAAATACTAAAACAGCAGAAAACAGGAACTGGCACTGGGGTGCACTGAGTTAATAGGTTAGTCCAAATATGATCAAAAGTGTATGGAAGTGCATCAATATCATAGCAATATCACACAAAAGAAGCATGGAGCAAGCATAAATTATAGATACGTTTTGGACGTATCAACATCCCCAAGCTTAATTCCTGCTCGTCCTCGAGTAGGTAAATGATAACAAACATAATTTCTGTGGTGACATGCTACCAACCATATAAGAACTTTTAAGTAAATCAATCAAGGCATGTAATTCAATTCAAGTCATAACAGGCAAGAGTCTATATTAGCATTGAAACAAGCAACATAAGAACATAAAGGTGCATGAGCTCTCGCTGTCCGTGACTCGAATGTCTCCAAATGGTGTTTGCGTCCAAGAAAGGGGATATGGATATACGAGAGAGTAAAACATACTTTTTATTGTTGAGAACTTAATCTAGTAAATTTTCACACTTGGCCTTCTTTGGAATCTTATCTTGACTCATCCCCAGACCACTAGCCAGGTACAAGTCAAAATGATCCACTCCCTTTCGATATTTTGAGCACTCATGCAATGGATGAGAGTAAGCAAGAAAGTTGACACTTAGGATGGCAAAGAGAGAATAATGATGGGGGAGGAAGACAAAAAAGGTGTGAAAGGCTCACATCAACGAGGAAAATCATAGGCGAGAGAGAGAGCCAAATGATAGATATGATGTGAGGAGTAGGGATTGCCATGCAACAGATGCACATATGAGCTAAGGTAAGCTCTCCAATGGAACTAGTAGGGGTGCATCCAACTTGCTTGCTCAAGAAGACCTAAAGCTCATTTGAGGATGCTCATCATTGGAATATACAAGCCAAGTTCTATAGTGTGAAGGTCCCCACATAGCTATATGCATGAATGATAATCTCTATGGAGTACAAGATTCAAGATGGAGTACGAGTGTGGATCTCTCAAAAGGAATAGTAGTGTACTCCCTTCTCTCTTTTTATTTCTTTTTCTATTTTTTCTATTTTTTCTATTTTTTTGGTGGCCTCAATGGCTCTTTCTATTTCTCTCATTTGTCCTCTTTGGGATCTTTTGATTTTGTCCTCTTTGGGATCTTTTCCTCACTTTAGGGGCAACACTCTATATATTACAAGAAGTATAGAAGATCTTTCACACTTTACAAAAGTACTCAACATAAAGAAAATGAAACTATCATGAAGTATGCAAATGTATGCCTCTGCAAGTGTAGCAGGATATGCAATGATACTAGCGCGTCGTGTAGCAATGATTAGGGCAAGGCCCAACTATCATGCGGCTCATCGATCAAGCAAAAGCATGTATGACATGAAGATGAAGTCATGAGAAGGTGGATGTTGCATGACAATGTATCTCGGAAAGGCTATGGAAATGCCTTGATAGGTAGGTATGGTGGCTGTTTTGAGGAAGGATATAATGAGGCTTATGATGACTGAGCGTATCGTGCCAAGGATTTGGATGTACCGGCGAAGGTGGACGCCAACTCTCGGAGTGAGAAGGAGGCAATGCACGACACATGAGAGGCTAGAAAAATATGGGTAGGTGGAAGTGTCAACTTTCGAATACTCACATTAGTCCGAAGAACTCATGCACTTATTATCGGTAACTCTCAATCTAATTGGGAGGTTCACAAAGAGACAAGTACCCCGAGGAGGAGTGTATGTGGGTTTGGTTATCCTTGCGCATCCCCGACTCATGGTATGTGAGTGTACTCTAATATTCGATCCCTCCAAAGATTAGTGATCCATCTAGTAGCCAAAGTTCTCAACTAATTTTGTATTTTTTTCGAAAATAAACACGGATTGCCCAAAATACGACATCTATCACTAATAGGCTAAAGCTCTTGACACCAAAAGTTCAAACATTACTCATGGAAATACCTCAAAACTATTGCAAGTTACTACTACAATTGAATAGCAACCTCAATTACCTACTCCAAGTCAAGACACAAAACTCAGTGCAACAGGCAAACTCTCTAAACAAGATAAACATGAAAACTCAAGAGAGTTCCAGCAAAACAAACTAAACAAAAGATCTTTAAAAAGATAAGCATGAAAACTAGGAGCTAAACATGACAACAACTACGAAAAATATAAAGAACACACATAACAAAGATAAGCATGAAACTCCTATGTTGTGTTCTAGGGTGAAGTGGAGCGTGTTTCTATCCCACACAAAGAAAGCTGGGTTCTAACTTGTTATGAACAGCAATCAAAGCTAAAGAAAAATAAAAAGGAAATAAAGAGCAAGACGCTCCAAGCATAGCACATAACGCATGAAGTGATAAAAATATAGTGGAACGAAAGACGAACTGATAATTTTTGATGGAGAAGGGGATGCATGGGGGCCTCCCCAAGCTTAGATGCTTGAGTCTCCTTGAATATTTCTTGGGGGTGCACGGGGGCATCCCCAAGCTTGAGCGTTTGACACTCCTGAATCTTCTTTTATCATCTTCCCTCGCACACTTGAATACTCCCTTCATACATAATTCGTCATAATCTGATTAGCGAGGTTAGTACCCACAATAAAATAATTTTTCTCTACTGGAAATAAGGATATTCTTGAATATCTACTGTTTCTCAAGATTTCCAAAAAGTTTTTTCAAAGAAAAATGAAGCTTAAGGTTTGCAAAAGTTAGGAGAGACAAAACGTGGCATAATCTGTGAAAAACAGAACAATAGGTAGTAAAGAATTTTTTAGGGGTACTTCTGCAACTCAAATCAAAAAAATCAGAGCATACAACAGTTCCATGATTTTATAGAGCACTCTGTGTAAAAATTTCAGCTCAAAAAGATGAACTGGGATTTTTCTATGATTTTTCCCGCACGAGGACAGAATCTGTTTTCTGGACAGCATGTCACAACTTTCACTTCCCTTGTCATATGAGGCTATAAATGGCACAAAACTTGAAAAGTAAAGATACAATTATGTTGCTACAGTAGTAACAATCATCAAGACCATTAATAACAGAAAAAAGGAAAACCTAAATTCGTTGCGGGCTGCCTCTTGAAAGTGCTTTCTTTTATGCCTTTAAGCTAGGCATGATGCAAAAAGATCAAGTCTTATCAAGAAAATAACTAGCCCGTGTAACGGACTCAAAAGGTAACTTAATCTTCTTTCTAGGGAAATGTTCCATCCCTTTCTTGAGAGGGAATTGGAATTTTATAATCCCTTCTTTCATATCTATAACAGCACCCATGGTGCGAAGAAAAGGACGTCCCAAAATAATTGGACAAGAAGGTTCACATTCAATGTCCATAATAGTAAAATCAACGGGAACATAATTGTCATTGACAATGATAAGAACATCATCGATCTTCCCCAAAGGTTTCTTTACGGAAGAGTCAACAAGAAGAACACCAAAAGAACAAGGATCAAAAGGTTTCAATTCAAATATATCATACATTCTTTTGGGCATAACGGAGATACTAGCTCCAACATCACATAAATCATAGCAAGAGAAGTTATTCAACTTAATTTTAATCATAGGATCCCAACCATCTTCTAGCTTTCTAGGTATGGAGGCTTCTACCCTAAGATTCTCCTCCCTATCTTTAATGAGAGCATTAGTGATATGCTCCATGAAGGCAAGATTAAGTGTGCTAGTGTGGGGATCTCTAGACATATTGTGAAGGAAACAAATAACTTCAGAAAGGGTGCAATTATCAAAATCAAGGTCACTAATATCAAGTAAAGTGGTAGTGGTGTCCTTTAGGCTCACTTGTTTGGTAGCTTCTATAGTCATAGGAGTTTCTTCTTCTACGGTTGAGTCCATAGCATCGCCATTAATAGGTCCTATGGGACTAGGGGTGCATTGGGTGGTAAGAGTTTGGATATCCTCAACAACTTGGATAGTAGCAACGCTATGGTGTGTAGGAAGGCTCTTAATTCTATCTTATTCCTCCTTTTCTCTAGCCCATCTCTCTTTAAGTTTAGCCATCATCCTAATGTTTTCATTAATTTGCACTTGAATAGCATTCATAGGAGTGACCTTCCTCTCCTCAAGAGGAGAAGTTCTAATTTTAAGCAATGCTACTTCATGGGCTAAATTGTCTACCTTCGACGAGAGATTATCTAATTTGTCTAGTTTTTTCTCTACACTCTTGTTGAAGGATTTTTGGATAGTGATGAAGTCTTTAAGCATACTCTCTAATTCAGAAGTGGAGTTCTTGGTGCTGGGATAAGTGTTGTTGTTCCCATAGTTGTTGGAGGGGAATGGTCTAGGATTGCTACCAAAATTACTCCTATAAGCATTGTTATTGAATTTGTTTCTAGAGATAAAGTTCACACCTACTTGATCTTGAGCAATCAAAGAATTTAAAGGAACATCATGAAGATCAACAGGAGATTGCTTGGTAAGTTGAGACATAATCAAGTAAACTTTTTCATTTAGGGAGGAGATCTCCTCGACAGAGTTTACCTTCCTACCTGTTGGAGCTCTTTCGGTGTGCCATTGGGAATAGTTGGTCATCATCTCATCGAGTAGTTTTGTGGAAGCACCAAGCGTTGTTGACATAAAGGTTCCTCCCGCGGCCTAATCTAGCAAGTTCCGCGAGGTAAAGTTCAAGCCTGCATAAAAAGTTTGGATAACCATCCAAGTAGGCAAACCATGCGTAGGGTAATTCTTAACAAGAGATTTCATGCGTTCCCAAGCTTGGGCAACGTGCTCATTATCCAATTTCTTAAAATTCATAATATTACTCCTCAATTGGATAATCTTAGCTGGGGGGTAGTACTTCCCAATAAAAGCATCCTTGCACTTATCCCAAGAATCTATGCTATTCCTAGGCAAGGATTGAAACCAGATTTTAGCTCCTCCTCTCAAGGAAAAAGGAAAAAGCTTAAGCTTAACAATATCACAATCTACTTCTTTGTACTTTTGCATATCACAGAGCTCAACAAAATTATTTAAGTGCAAAGAAGCATCATCTCCAGCACCGGAGAATTGATCTTTCATAACAAGGTTCAGCAAAACAGGTTTAATCTCATAAGAAGCTGCTGAAGTGGCAGGTGGAGCAATAGGAGTGCAGATAAAGTCACTGTTGTTATGACTAGTGAAGTCATACAACTTGGTGTTCTCGGAGGAACCCATAACAACAGCAAGCAAGGTAACTATTTTTTTGATTTTTTTGATAAGGGACACTAAAGCAAAAACTGAAAGGTAAACTAACAAGACTAAAAAGCAAAGATAAAAGATAGTGTGCAACTCCCCTATCTTGAAGAGCGGAGTCCACGACAACGGCGCCAGAAATTAGCTTTGATGGCTTCTCGCCCTCGTTGGTTACCCAAAGTGGAAGGTTGAGATGTAGACAGCAACAAATTTCCCTCGGTGAAGATACCAAGGTTTGTCTCCAGTAGGACTCCGACAACGACAGGAAGGTGACAACGGCACCAGCAATTAGGCGGTTGACGTGGAGCTGCACACAAAACAGATAACTTTGCTTCCAACGAGTTCATGGAGGTTGTCAATCTCTCCGGCCTTGTTGTTTACAAAGGATCAAACACACGGGATAATAATGATAGCGATAGCTACAGAAGCGGAAATAAAGCAGAAAATAAATAATGGGTGTAAACAGTGGTGGAAATATGGACCGGGGTCCCATGATATTCACTAGTGATGTCTCTCTCCCAAAAGACGATAAAATAGCCATGCGAGGTAAACAAATTACAGCTGGGAAATTGACAGTATTATGTACGCAAACCAATGCTAACTATGCTATAAAGAAAGGAAGAGGCTCAAAAGCATTGGCGGTACGCCAAGACAAGTAGACCGAAATCCATCTGCATCTACCTACTAATCATCCACCTTGATATATCTATCCAGAACATCTCGATGGTATTAAGTTGCGAATCCCACCCAAAGTGTAAACTCAAAGCAACAGACAACTGCATTAAAGAACTTTGCGTAAAGTAAACAATCCTTGCACCCACAAGTACAAGCACCGTTGTTTTCTCCCTTGTGGCAACAACACATCCCCTAGACTCATGTTTCTGACACTCAAGCTAGTCACCAGGGGGCATGAACCCACAATCATGCATAACGCTCCCTCTTGGAGTCACTACCTACTACTTGGCCAAAGTAATAAACATCAACGGAGAACATGCAAGAATTAATCAAGAACATAAATGTAAAAGAGGAGAATCTAATATATTACTCAAACACAATCTGAACATAGTCTCATAATCCATCAGATCCCAGCAAACTCAGCGTAGCAACATCAGAAAGATTATATATGTGCCTCATTCATGTAGGGCAGCTCACGAGGTCTAAACCATGAAAACAAAGAGGGGAGGAGAACATCACATAGCTAATAATCATGGACCCATGGTCCAAGGTGGACTACTCACGGTTCATCCGGGAAGCATCCATGGTGGTGGAGAAGCTCCCGGAGGTGGTTCCTCCCTCCGACAGGGTGCCGGGAAGAGGGCTCCTGGTGCTCTCGATCTTGTAAGCGCGGCGGCGGAGGAACAGAGGCGAGATTGCGAAATAGGGTTCTGTCTTCGAGGGTTTCGCTTCACGGAGATTAAATAAGCGAAGGGGGGCAGCCAGAGGTGGACCAGGGGCCCCAGGCGCCCCCCTGGCGAGGCCTAGGGGGTGGCCGCGCCAGGTGGCCGCCTGGGCCACCCATGGCTCCCCTCTGGCCCCACTTGGGCTCTTCCCGAAGCTTCCTGTACGCTTATTTTTCCTATATTTTCCTGGATATTTTCTGGCACTTTAAGTAATGGGAAAACCTGAAATACAAAAACAGCAGAAAACAGGAACTGGCACTGGGGTGCACTGAGTTAATAGGTTAGTGCATCAATATCATAGCAATATCACACAAAAGAAGCATGGAGCAAGCGGAAATTATAGATACGTTTTGGACGTATCACTCTGTCATAGGTTCTTTCATATATAACCAATATTATGTACTAGACGTAATGTGACCAAAGTTCTTAGTAAGAACATGTTATGATATGATTTATGAGTAAATCATTGAACAAAGGCTTAAGTTTATCCTTAAGTATCTGGAGAGAACTGATGATATATCTCTAATTTGTAAAGGAGAGTGATCTTGACCATAAATGTTATGCTGGTTCGAAGTTCTGACACTAACCTAGAAAATTGAGATATCATACTAATAAAGTCGATACGTTTGAGACGTATTAACTGCCCCAAGCTTAGCATATTGCTTGTCCTCAAGCAATTCAGTTCAACAAACTAAACACGACAAAGAAAACTTGACAAACTCTTTTGCTTCATTAGATGTATATAAGCATGTACTACGAACAAGTCTAGCAAGTGTTGGAACAATGCTACAAAGATAATGCACAAAGCAATCCTTCATTCTTTATGAAAAGCTCTCAAACAACTAATAGTAAATAATATGTAACTGAAAATCATGACAAGATCATAATGCACATAACTTGAACATAGTAAACTGGCATCTCGCTTTCCCCCATGAGTGAAGAAAAACAGAAATGCAGAAGCACCTTCGGAGTTTGAAAGGAGACTAGAAATAAATATTTCAGAATGAGAAATATCACAATCATGTAGAAGACAATGTAGTACTTTGGGACAATACACATTACACTCAGAATGAAAATTATGCTCTCAATAGTTGGTTCTTTGAAGAAGAAGGTGGAGACCCTCGAACTGTGGCTTTTGATGGTAAGGTTGAAATCCCGTGGCTAGAAGCAAGGACTAAACAAGTACCAGAGCCCGTGGTTTTGAAAATAGAGATAAAATGATTTTGGGAGTGTAACTTTCCAGTCAACGGAATACGGTAAAGGTTCTCAATATCTTCCATACCAACCATATTAATGGCGGTTCCCATGCTTTTTGTGGTATGCCTACACTTATGTACCCTACCCATCAATCATGGACGGTCTATGGCCAGCAAAGATTGCGTGGTGCCCTTCTTTTTGTCTCAAGCATGGTAGGGAAGATTGAAAATCTCCTTCCATCAATAAACAACAATCTTTGGACAACATAGTTCCAATTCATTCCGTCATCAAGTATGGAGGGGAAAGTGCAAGTTTTTATAAATTTGAAAACAAATGAGAACTGGACATTCTGCAGACTGGCCTTTGCCTCATAATTTTGACTAGATTAAACTTTGTCAAGGAGTAAAACATTTTTAGCATGGAATATATTGATTGCCCCTAACACTCCATGAGCTTGTACAAATACAAAAAGGGAAGTGCATTTGAATAGTTTTGAGATGGTACAAGAAAGTCTTTGTTAGGATGGACGGTAAATACCATATATAGGAAGGTATGGTGGACTCATAAGGTGTAACTGGTTTCAAGGATTTTGGATGCACAAGCAGCCAGTCCACTTAGTACAAGTGAAGGCTAGCAAAAGACGGGGAAGCGACCAAATAGAGAGCAATAACAGTCATAATCATTCAGAGCGACAAAGTAACATTGAATCGAGCATGAAAGTGATATGACTACTTTGAAAAAAAATGATCATCAAGGCTTGATAGACTTCTAGTCATAAACATGTATAAGCATGTGCCAAGTCAATCCAAAAATTCCCCGAAAGGAAATACCACTTCAATATGCCAAACCATGAACAATGCAATGCATGCAAATCATTTCAATAACACATTATTCACTCCAGCTATTTGAGACTAGTCACAAAGAAAGCATGAACTACTGGGAAAGCATTGTAGACATAGCACTATGTAGGTACAAGCTGGTGTCTAGATCATAAGTACAAGCATATGTACAAAAGTCTAAACAAATAGAGTTCATACTGGCTTTCCTTGTTGCATCCTTTCCATCGATCTTCATCCTTACTGCCTCGTCACTTGCACGGTCGAACATCGAAAGATATAATCAAGTGAAAATGCAACCATGGACGTGAGCTGAACTCTGCAAACAAAGCAAACTAAAGAGAGAAAGGAAATCTTTTTGGGGTTTTGAAAATTAAGAAAGATCAAACAAGAACAAGCAAAAACTCTAAAAAGATTAAAGAGAACACAATGGATGATACAATGAAAGGGGATAAGATTACATACTCCCCCAAGCTTAGGCTTTTGGCCTAAGTTGGGCTCGACTACTGCGGCCCCCAGGAGCTCCCTCCAGCTCTGGAATAGCTCCATGGATCGTACTGTTCAACTGGTACGGAGAACGACATCCTGCCGTCCTCCCAGGTTGAAGGCCCTGCGCTCCAAGAAGAAGACCCCTCGCCCTATCGGGCAAAGGGTTCCTCCTGGGGAGGCGGAATCTGCTCTGGATCCTCTTCCTCATGAGCACCCCGTCCATGGGGTTATGGAACTACTGCTGAACCACAATCTCGTCCAACCGAGTCAAAGTGAAGGACCATCCGTTCCTGCTATTAAAAAAAAGTGGTGCAGGTATACAGATCTCACGAGTTGTGGTTTCTCCGAACTTCATCACATAAACAAGGTTATCAAGATCAGAAGTCCTAGTAACAAATTCATGCCTCTTCATAGTATTAAGATCAAAGCGTGAAACTGGAAGAGGGTGATCATCTGCACGTATAGCTCGACGAAGATGCTCAACCATAAGTGTGGCATAAATGCCACCATATTGAGGACCCTTTTCACTATTGGTGACAAGGCGGCGAGCAATCAAAGCACCGATGTTATACGTGTCACTCTCCTCGAGAGCAGCTGCCGAGATAGCTATATCTAGAGCTATAATGTTGCTCGTGTTACCACGAGCTAACACCCCTCGAGCAATATAATATGTGAAATATCTGATGTGGGGGAACAAGATGTAAGGCCCGATATGCGGTACTGTTCTAGATCTAGATGTTTACATCCAGATCCGGGGACGAAGCACATATCGGTCCCAGCGCGACATATGACGAAGTCATATGCCCCGAATTTCCAACATGATATCATAACATTACAGATACAAAGATACAACATCTCATACAAGCGGCATACAACTGCCTTAATACAATACAACAACGGAAGATACATGTCTGAGTACAGACTACAATCAATTGACTAGTGGCAAAGATAAATCATCGATCCCCATAACTACACGGGTCCAGGCGCTCCGCCGGGATCCGCCTAACTAGTCGTCGTCGAGTCTCCACGTGAAACGTCGATCACCATACCTGTTGTCGACCAAGAACCCTTAAAAGAGTTTGAGGGTAGTAACATGAGTACAGAATGACTCAGCATCCAACTGTAGTGGTCAAATGACCCAGCAAGGACTTCATCACTCGTCATTGAAGGATAACTAGTAGTTTACGGTAAGGATGGGGTAAGTGGTGAGGTTGCTGCCGCACTAGCATTTATGAAGTGGCTAACGATCTAGAGAGTAAGATAAGAAGCCAAGCATTCGATGAGGAATCGCCTCCAACAAGTCTGCTATCCACCTACTTATGCAAGCATAACACCTATCCTATCCTTGTCCTCCTCTTCCATCCCGACAAAGAAGAAGCAGTCAAGGCACACACACGTTGATCAAGTTATATTAAGATTATCTCAGTTGCTGTTGTCTATGAACAAGGAGTAGGTCTCAAGTGTTCCATGACTGTGGACACGGCTTCTCGAAAATATTTAACCCTGCAGGGGTGTACCAAATTCCCATTAAAAGGCTCCGTACGCACGCCCATATCTCTCAGTTTCTACCCATCACAGGCAGCCATTTTATGATTTAGTCCCGAGAGATCCGAAACGACAGGTCCCTCTAACTAACAACGCACAAATCCGGGTGGCCCCCGGTGAGTCGACATCCAACTCAAAAGCCGGCCGCGTCTCGAGTCGGCCTCTACCGTCTGGACGAGGTCGGGGTAACTAACCCATCACTGTGGGTAGCCCTCGCGCTTCCAGGTTTGGACCAACGAAGGAACTCTGTCTCCGCTGGCTCGAGTTGTTTTAAAATCTTCTAGGGGCCCAACCAAGCACACACACGGTTTCAAATGGTAAATCAGCTTGGGCCACCACTAGAAATGTTTGGATCTAGGTAGGTAAGAAAAGGGGACCCCATAAAATCCCACACGCGGTTAGGCACGCTCGTCAAGAGACACAATACCCGGAACTCGGGTCCTAGGCGACTCGAATGGAACAAAGCGTCGGGGTAGGATAGCCTAGACCTTCCATCCTTCGTGGAATATAGTCAACATTATAATAATCATATCATCCACAACAATATAATAATGTGATATCCCAAACCAAGGAGTAATAGGAGGTAACATTCGTAGCATCCTAAGCATGCATACTAAGCAGGGGCTGAGCAACGAGCAATAGTAACATACCAGTACAAGGTTTGCTGGGAGGGGACATGGCTGTATCGGTTTGAAAGAGCCTGTAAACATGTGGTAGGATCAAACATCGTACCTATCCTAGACTAGCATGCAAACCGCTGGTTATAATAGAATGGATCATAAGTAATGCATAGTCCTTGCCTGTTGATAAGTCGGGTTCCGAAGGTGTAGTTGATCGCAAGCTTGCATCGTCTCCGAGAGGTACCCGCGGAAGCACACAAGACGGTAAACACTGGAAAGCAATCAACAAGCAAGGATCTATTACTACGAAGCAAACACGAGCAAGCATCAACAAGAAGGCAACACGAGACATCGCACCTACCGTCGAGAGCAGTTACTAACAGTTAAGTGGAGTATTCGTCACACACGACGATACCGCACATTTAGAAGGGTTCAAGTTGTTTAGCTACACAAGATGAGAAAAGTTTGTTAACATGGCATCTCACCCAAGCATGGCATATCACACAAACATGGCAAGAGGTGAAGCACAAAGTAAACTATCTATGCTAGTCAATTTAAGTGGGGAAAACTCCTAAACATGCTTATCACTATTTACCCCATGATAATTATAACTTTTGGTACTGTTTTTTACTAAGCATATTTTAGGTTGGTTAACAACAGCAAACAATGGCATAAACACAAAGTACATGAAAAACTAATCAAGTTACATGTAAGAAACATTTTTATCAGAGCAACGGTTAAAAAGTTATTGCATTAATAGTTTACGGTGGCATGCGGTGTAATTAGCAAGTAAACATCATGTAAACAAGTGCAAACATGACAAAGGAGCACATTTTCATAATTTACACAAAATTTTAAGCAACTTTCATGTTTTAAGCGTCGCGATCCGAGCTACCGTTAAAAAGATACGTGCATCGCAAAAATTAATACAATCTGCAATATAAATAAGCCACGGAAAACCAAAAAAACATTACCGGGCCAAATCTTCTATAAACGGGCCAAAACAGGGGTGACCACTGGATAAAATCAGACGCCCACGGGCGCTACACTGTACTGGGCCGAGCCCAACAGGAACATAAACAAAAATAAAAAAGAGAGGGGCGCACCTCTGGGCCGAGGCCCAGGCAGGCGGTGGCGACCGATAGCCACGACTCGCCCTGAGCGAGGGATAGTCCGATGAGGGGGGGGGGCGTTGACGGGACTTAGGCTACTGGGCCGTGCTGGCTGGGGCGCGCCTGGCGCATGCGGGCGCAGCGAGCGGGGCGACCTCGTCCTCTCCAAGACGAACAGAGACGGCGGCGCTGCAGTGCTTAGGCGAGGGGCGCTGATGTGCGAGATGATGATAGTGATTTCTCGCCCTTCGTTGGTAAACCCCAAGTGGAAGGCGTGATGTAACACAGCAGCAAATTTCCCTCGGTGAAGATACCAAGGTTTGTCTCCAGTAGGACTCCGGAGATGATAAGTAGGTGTCAGCGGCGCAACTGACGCGGACCTGCACACCGACACGATAACTTTGTTCCCAACGAAGTTCAGAGAGGTTGTCAATCTCTCCGGTCTTGTTGTTCACAAAGGATCAAACACAAGGGATAATGATAGCAATTGAAAGTAAAAGCAGAAAATTAAATGAACGTGTAAACAGTGATGAGGATATGGACCGGGATACGTGATGTTCACTAGTGATGTCTCTGTCCCAAAAGACGATAAAATTGCTATGCGAGGTAAACAAATTACAGAAAGGCAATTGACAGGATTATGAACGCACCGCAATGCTAACTATGCTACAAAAGAAAGGACGAGGCTCAAAAGCATGGGCAGTACGCCAAAATAAATAGACCGAAATCCAACTGCATCTACTACTAATCATCCACCTTGAGATATCTATCCAGAACATCTCGCTGGTATTAAGTTGCGAGCCCCACCCAAAGTGTAAACCCAAAGCAACAGACAACTGCATTAAAAAGAACTTTGCGTAAAGTAAACAATCGTTGTAATCGCGGTTACAAGCACCATTGTTTTCCCCCTTGTGGCAACAACACATCCCCTAGACTCATGTTTCTGTCACTGAAGCATGTCATCGGGGGGCATGAACCCACAATCGAGCAAAACATTCCCTCTTGGAGTCACTACCTACTACTTGGCCAAAGCAATAAACAGCAACGGAGAACATGCAAGAATTACTTAGGAACAAAAATATAAGAGATAAGAACCAAATATATTACTCAATCACAATCTGAACATAATCTCATAATCCATCAGATCCTATCAAACTCAACATAGCAATAGCAGAAATATTACCAAAGTGCCTCGATCATGTAGGGCATCTCACGAGGTCTAAACCATGAAGAACAAAGAGGGGAGGAGAACATCACATAGCTACTGATCACGGACCCATGGTCCAAGCAAAACTACTCACGAGACATCCGGGGAGCATCCATGGTGGAGACGAGACTCCCGGAGGTCAATCCTCCCTCCGGCAGGGTGCCGGGAAGAGGTCTTCTGGTGCTCCCGATCTCGGAAGCGCGGCGGCGGCGGAACAGAGGCGAGTTTGCGAAATAGGGTTCCCTTTTCGGAGTTTCCCCGTGACGGAGAATAAATAGGCGAAGGGGGGCAGCCAGAGGTGGACCAGGGGCCCCAGGCGCCCCCCTGGCGCGGACAGGGGTGGGGCCGCGCCGGGTGGCCGCCTGGGCCCCCCTGGCTCCCCTCTGGCCCCTCCCGGGCTCTTCGCGAAGCTTCCTGTACGCTGATTTTTCCTGTATTTTTCCGGGAATTTTGCTGGCACTTTTTATATGGGGGAAAACTGAAATAGAAAAACAGCAGAAAACAGGAACTGGCACTGGGGTGGACTGAGTTAATAGGTTAGTCCAAATATGATAAAAAGTGTATGAAAGTATATCTAGATCATAGCAATATCACACAAAACATGCATGGAGCAAGAAGAAATTATAGATACGTTTTGGACGTATCAACATCCCCAAGCTTAATTCCTGCTCGTCCTCGAGTAGGTAAATGATAACAGCATAATTTCTGTGGTGACATGCTAGCAACCAAAAAATAACTTTGAAAAGTAAAGAAATCAAGGTTAGAGATTCAATTCAAGTCATAACATGCAAGAGTCTATATTAGCATTGAAACAAGTAACAAAAGAACATTAGGTGCAAGAGCTCTCGCTGTCCCTGACTCGAATGTCTCCAAATGGTGTTTGCGTGCAAGAAGGGGGATAGGGAATACGAGAAAAAGTATTTTTGTGTTGAGAACTCAATCTACTAAAGTTTCACACTCGGTCTTCTTTGGAATCTTATCTTGACTCGTCCCCAGACCACTAGCCAGGTACAAGTCAATTTGATCCACTCCTTTTAGATATTTTGAGCACTCATGCAATGGATGAGCGTAAGCACGAGAGTTGACACTTAGGATGGCAAAGAGAGAAATATGGTGGAGGAGGAAGACAAAAAGGATAAGAAAGGCTCACATCAATGAGGACAATCATAGGCAAGAGATGCAAAATGATAGATATGATGTGAGGAGTAGGGATTGCCATGCAACGGATGCACATACGAGCTAAGAGGCTCTCCAATGGAACTAGTGGGGGTGTATCTAACTTGCTCGCTCATGAAGACCTAGAGCTAGTTTGAGGAGGCTCATCCTTGGAATATGCAAGCCAAGTTCTATAGTGTAAAGGTCCCCACAAAGCTATATGCATAATGATCATCTCTATGGAGTACAAGGATATAGAGGGAGTACTAGTGTGGATCTCTCAAAAGGATAGTAGTGTTACCCCTTTCTCTCTTTTTATTTCTTTTTCTCTTTTTCTATTTTTTTTGTATTTTGTTGTGGCCTCAATGGCTCTTTCTATTTAACTCTCATTTGTCCTCTTTGGGATCTTTTAATGTGTCCACTTTGGGATCTTTTCCTCACTTAAGGGCAATACTCTATTTTACAAGAAGGTAAAGGAGATCTTTCACACTTTACAAGGTACTCAAAATCATCAAGAAGATGTAACTATCATGATGTATGCAATGTATGTCGCTGACAGTGTAGCAGGAATATATATGACATGAAGATCAAGTCATGAAGAGGTGGATGTTGCATGGCAATATATCTCGGAAAGGCTATGGAAATGCCTTGATAGGTAGGTATGGTGGCTGTTTTGCGGAAATATATAAGGAGGTTTATGATGACAGAGCGTATCATGCCAAGGGTTTGGATGTACCGGCGAAGGTGGACACCAACTCTCGGAGTGAGAAGAAGGCAATGCACGGTACGGGAGAGGCTAGAAAAATATGGGAAAGTGGAAGTGTCAACTTTCAATACTTACATTAGTCCGAAGAACTCATGCACTTATTATCGGTAACTCTCAATCTAATAAGGAGGTTCACAAAGAGACAAGTACCCCGAGGAGGAGTGTATGGGGGTTTGGTTATCCTTGCGCATCCTCGACTCATGGTACGTGAGTGTACTCTAATATTCGACCCCTCCAAAGATTAGTGATCCATCTAGTAGCTAGAGTTCTCAACTAGTTTTGTAGGTTTTGAAAATAAACACGGATTTCCCAAAATACGACACCTATCACTAATAGGCTAGAGCTCTTGACACCAAAAGTTCAAACATTACTCACATCAATACCTCAAAACTATTGCAAGCTACTACTAGAATTAAATAGCAACCTCAATTACCTACTTTCAAGACAAGACAACTCAGTGCAACAACCAACTATCTTAACAAGAAAAACATGAAAACTAAAGAGAGTTCCAGCAACAAACTAAACAAAAGCCAAGGCTCTTGCTAAAGACAAACTAAGACAAAAACTAGACATGGCAGTAGCTATGAAAAGATAAAGAACACACAACAACAAAAAGATAAGCAGGAAAAATCCTATGATGTGTTCTAAATTTTGAAAGTGGAGCGTGTTTCTCTCCCACACAAAGTAAAACGGGATCTAAATTGTTATGAACAGCAAGAAAAGCTAAAGAAAACTAAAAATAAAACCTAAGAGCGAGACGCTCCAAGCATAGCACATAACGCATGAAGTGATAAAAATATAGTGAGACGAAGGACGAACTGATGATTGTTGATGGAGAAGGGGATGCACGGGGGCATCCCCAAGCTTAGACGCTTGAGTCTCCTTGATTATTTATTGGGGATGCATGGGGGCATCCCCAAGCTTGAGCGCTTGACATTCCTGGATCTTCTTTCATCATCTTCCATCGCACACTTGAAAACTCCCTTCATACATAACTCATCATAAGCTGGTTAGAGAGGTTATTACCCTTAATAAATAATTTTTCTCCACTGGATATAAAGATATTCTTGAAGAGCTACTGTTTCTAAAGAGTGCTAAAAATTTTTTGCAAAGAAAAAGCAAGCTTAAGGTTTGCAAAAGTTAGGAGAGACAAAACGTGGCAGAATCTGTGAAAAACAGAACAACAGATAGTAAAGAATTTTGTAGGGGCACTTCTGCAACTTAAATAAAAAAACTCGGAACATACGGAAGTTTCTTAATTGTATAGAGCATACTGTGTAAAAAATTCATCTAAAAAGATGAACTGGGATTTTTATGGAATTTTTCTGGTCACGAGGACAGAATCTGTTTTCTCGACAGCATGTCACAACTTTTACTTCCCTTGCCGTAAGAGGCTATAACTTGGCACAAAGTTGAAAAATAAAGATACAATGATGTTGCTACAGTAGTAACAGTCATCAAGACACAACAAAGGCAAAAATAAAAACCTAAATTTGTTGCGGGCTGCCTCCCGAAAGCGCTTTCTTTTATGCCTTTAAGCTAGGCATGAATCAAAAGAAGGATCAAGTTTTATCAAGATAAAGAGAATAACTAACCCGACTAACGGACTCAAAAGGTAACTTGATTTTTCATTCCCTTTTTGAATGGGAATTGGAATTTTATATTCCCCTTTTTCATGTCAATAACCGCACCAACGGTGCGAAGAAAAGGACGTCCCAAAATAATTGGACACAAATGTTCACACTCTATATCCATGACAATAAAATCAACGGGAACATAGTTGTTATTGACAATGATAAGAACATCGTCGATCTTCCCCAAAGGTTTATTTACGGAAGAATAAACAAGACGAACACCAAAAGAACAAGGCTCAAAGGGTTTCAATTCAAACATATCAAATATTCTTTTGGGCATAACGGAGGTACTAGCTCCAACATCACATAAAGCATAGCAAGAGAAGTTATTTAATTTAATTTTGATCATAGGGTCCCAACCATCATCTAGCTTCCTAGGTATGGAGGCTTATACTCTAAGTTTCTCCTCCCTAGCTTTGATGAGAGCATTTGTGATATGCTCCGTGAAGGCAAGATTAAGTGTGGTAGTGTGGGGGTCTCTAGACATTTTGTGTAGCAAACTGATAACTTCTGAGAGGGTACAACTATCAAAATCAATATCACTACTATCAAAGGTGGTAGTAGTGTCATCTAGGCTCACTTGTTTGAAACCCTCTATGTTCATAGGAGTTTCTTCATCTTTGGTTGAGGTATTAGCATCAGCATTAATAGGTCCAACGGGACTAGGGGTGCATTGGGTGCTAATAGTTTGAGTGTCCTCAACAATTTGGATAATGGCAACTGTGTGGTGTGTAGAAAGGCTCTTAATTCTATCCTCTTCCTCTTTTTATCTAGCCCATCTTTCTTTAAGTTTAGCCATCATCCTAATATTTTCATTAATTTGTAATTGGATAGCATTAATAGGAGTGGCCTTATTCTCCTCAAGGGGAGAGGTTCTAATTTTAAGCATCTCAATATCAAGGGCTAAGCTTTCTACCTTCAAAGAGAGATCATCTATATTAGCTAATTTATCCTCTACATTTTTGTTGAAGGCTTTTTGGGTAGTGATAAAGTCTCTAAGCATGCTTTCTAATTCAGAAGAGGGGTTCTTGTTGCTAGTGTAGGTATTGTTGTTCCCATAGTTGGATGGAAACGGTCTAGGATTGCTAGCAAAATTTCCCCTATAAGCATTGTTGTTGAAGTTGTTTCTTGCAATAAAGTTCACATCTACTTGTTCTTGAGCAACCAAAGAATTTAAAGGGACATCATGAGGATCAATAGAGGGTTGATTGGTAAGTAGAGATATAATTAAGTCAACTTTTTCATTGAGGGAGGTAATTTCCTCGACAGAATTTACCTTCCTACCCGTTGGAGCGCGTTCGGTGTGCCATTGGGAATAATTGGTCATCATTTCATCGAGAAGCTTCGTGGCAGCACCAAGTGTAGTTGACATAAAGGTTCCTCCCGCGGCTGAATCTAACAGGTTCCGCGAGGTAAAGTTCAAGCCTGCATAAAAAGTCTGGCTAACCATCCAGGTAGTCAAACCATGTGTAGGGCATTTCTTAACAAGAGATTTCATTCGTTCCCAAGCTTGGGCAACGTGTTCATTATCCAATTGCTTCAAATTCATAATATTACTCCTCAATTGGATAATCTTAGCAGGAGGGTAGTACTTCCCTATAAAAGCATCTTTGCACTTATCCCAAGAATCTATGCTATTCCTAGGCAAAGATTGAAACCAGATTTTAGCATCTCCCCTTAAAGAGAAAGGAAAGAGCTTGAGCTTAACAACATCACCTTCTACTTCTTTATACTTTTGCATATCACATAATTCAACAAAATTATTCAAGTGTAAAGCAGCATCATCTCCAGCACCAGAGAATTGATCTCTCATAACAAGGTTTAGCAAAGCAGGTTTAATTTCATAAGAGGTAGCTGAAGTGGCAGGTGTGGCAATGGGAGTGCAGATAAAGTCTTGGTTGTTGTGACTAGTGAAGTCACACAACTTGGTGTTTTCAGTGGAACCCATAGTAGCAGCAATTGTGGCAGATTTTTTTGTGATTTTTGAAAGAAGACACAAAGATAAAAACCGAAAGGTAAACTAACAAGACTAAAAAACAAAGGTAAAGGGTAGTGTGCAACTCCCCTATCTTAGCACTCGGAGTCCCCGGCAACGGCGCCAAAAATTTGGCTTGATGTGCGAGATGATGATAGCGATTTCTCGCCCTTCGTTGGTAAACCCCAAGTGGAAGACGTGATGTAGCATATCAGCAAATTTCCCTCGGTGAAGATACCAAGGTTTGTCTCCAGTAGGACTCCGGAGATGATAAGTATGTGTCAGCGGCGCAACTGACGCGGATCTGCACATAGACACGATAACTTTGTTCCCAATGAAGTTCAGAGAGGTTGTCAATCTCTCCGGTCTTGTTGTTCACAAAGGATCAAACACAAGGGATAATGATAGCAATTGAAAGTAAAAGCAGAAAAGTAAATGAACGTGTAAACAGTGATGAGGATATGGACCGGGATACGTGATGTTCACTAGTGATGTCTCTCTCCCAAAAGACGATAAAATTGCTATGTGAGGTAAACAAATTACAGAAAGGCAATTGCCAGGATTATGAACGCACCGCAATGCTAACTATGCTACAAAAGAAAGGACGAGGCTCAAAAGCATGGGCAGTACGCCAAAATAAGTAGACCGAAATCCAACTGCATCTACTACTAATCATCCACCTTGAGATATCTATCCAGAACATCTCGCTGGTATTAAGTTGCGAGCCCCACCCAAAGTGTAAACCCAAAGCAACAGACAACTGCATTAAAAAGAACTTTGCGTAAAGTAAAAAATGCTTGTAACCGCGGTTACAAGCACCGCTGTTTTCCCCCTTGTGGCAACAGCACATCCCCTAGACTCATGTTTCTGTCACTCAAGCATGTCATCGGGGGGCATGAACCCAGAATCAAGAAAAACGTTCCCTCTTGGAGTCACTACCTACTACTTGGCCAAAGCAATAAACAGCAACGGAGAACATGCAAGAATTACTTAGGAACAAAAATATAAGAGACAAGAACCAAATATATTACTCAATCACAATCTGAACATAATCTCATAATCCTTCAGATCCTATCAAACTCAACATAGCAATAGGAGAAATATTACAAAAGTGCCTCGATCATGTAGGGCAGCTAACGAGGTCTAAACCATGAAGAACAAAGAGGGGAGGAGAACATCACATATCTACTAATCATGGACCCATGGTCCAAGGAAAACTACTCACGAGACATTCAAGGAGCATCCATGGTGGAGAGGAGACTCCCGGAGGTCAATCCTCCCTCCGGCAGGGTGTCGGGAAGAGGTCTTCTGGTGCTCCCGATCTCGGAAGCGCGGCAGCGGCGGAACAGAGGCGAGTTTGCGAAATAGGGTTCCCTTTTCGGAGTTTCCCCGTGACGGAGAATAAATAGGCGAAGGGGGCAGCCAGAGGTGTACCAGGGGCCCCAGACGCCCCCCTAGCGCGGCCAGGGGTGGGGCCGCGCCGGGTGGCCGCCTGGGGCCCCCCTGGCTCCCCTCTGGCCCATCCCGGGCTCTTCGCGAAGCTTCCTGTACGCTGATTTTTCCTGGAATTTTTCTGGCACTTTTTATATGGGGGAAAACTGAAATAGAAAAACAGGAGAAAATAGGAACTGGCACTGGGGTGCACTGAGTTAATAGGTTAGTCCAAATATGATAAAAAGTGTATGAAAGTGTGTCTAGATCATAGAAATATCACACAAAACATGCATGGAGCAAGCAAAATTATAGATACGTTTTGGACGTATCAGGCGCAGGGGTTCCGGGCGGCGTGGAGAGGCTGGGACGAGCGGATCGGGGCGGAGGTCGCCGGGTCCAGCTGCAGGCGAGTTTTTAGGGCGACGTGGTGCGAAGATCCAGCGGCAGTTGGGGAGCTCGAAGCTCCATGGCCATCCATGGCGTTGACCTCACGGGCAGAGAGAAGAGAGAAATGTTATAGGGAGAGGGAGAAGGAGAGAAAGGAGAGAGGGAGGGCGCAGAGGAGAGGTAACCTGCGGAGGCGGCTCGCCGGCAGCGGGGCTGGTCGACTGGAGGTGCGAGGCGGCGGAGGGGCGCGGCCTCCACGGGCTGGTGAGAGAGAGGAGAGAGAAGGTGGGAGAGATGGGGTGACGTGTCCACATCCTTGTCCTCAGATCAATCAGATCTGACGGCTAGGAGCGGTTCTTGGCTAGCTTTTCGGCTGTGGAGGGGCTATTGGGAAAATTTGGAGGCAGATCTGAGGGGGTGCCTGCAATTTTTGGCTTCTTGGAAACCCTAGAAAGGGGTGGGAGAGTGTAGGAGATATGCCCTAGAGGCAGTAATAATAGTTATTTTGTATCTCCAAGTTTGTAATTAAAGTTTATGTTCCATGCTATAACTGCAATGATTCTCGAGTCTTCCATGACCACGAAGCTTAGAGGGAAACTCATTTGCACGTGTGGTATATTAAGCAGTAAAATGTGTTCCTAGTCATGCCTCTATGACTGGCTTAAGTGTTGCATGATGGTCCTGTTTTCCTGATCATGGGCATGAGTATGTCGGCAACTTTATGGGCACAATGTTAGAAGAACACTTGTGTTGAATCGACCCGAATTGATGTTATGCTATGAGATACATTCGTCACAAGTAAATAGTTAATAACACAAAGAAAGATAATGTGTGCATAATTCCTTAGACCATGAGAGCATCGAGTTCCTTCATTCTTGCTTCGTGAACTTTGGGGTTTGTTAAACGTCATCCGTAACTGGGTGGCTATTACGGCGGCTTACGGGTTCACGGAAAAGTATGACAAGGAACGAGATAGCTCAAGATTGGGATTTGCTCATCCGACGATGGATAGATATTCTTTGGGCCCTCTCGATGTTACGGTATCCATCATCGTCTGGCCAGACACAATGTGATTTGATCACAGGGATGCCGTAACACGGAAACGAGAAAAGAGAACAAAACTGGTAACGAGGTAACTGGCATAGTGGACAAGATTGTTGATTCACGGGGATGCTGATAAGTCTCACCTCGGGTATTTGTAACATATCGCGAAGCAACAAGAATAGCACACGGCAACTACAGGTTCACTCGAATATTCATTCGTATGGGTATAGGGATCAATATGGATGTCCACGGTTCCGCTATTGATCATTGATCGGAAAGTGTTCTGGGTCATGTCTATACTTCATCGAACCTACAGGGTCACACGCTTAAGGGTCATCTATCTGTTGAATACTAGATAGGGAGTCTGAGATAAAGTCACAGAAAAAGTTTCGAAGACGGCGGAAAAGTTCCGAGAGAGAGAAAGCCGAAAAGTTGTTTCGGAGCTGCCGGAAATGCGTTGGTTACTTTTCGCTGATGAAAATCCTTGATCCGGAAATGTTTCGGAACACGTCCAAAATTATTCTGGGGGGTGCTGGAAATGTTCTGGGCCTAAAGAAATTTTTTCGGGTTTTTCGGACGCGAAAATAATTGGTTTCATGAATAGTGGAAACACTATTTGGTTGCTTTTTGGAAAGCCACCTTTTGGGGCTTTTCCCAAAAGATCTAGGAGATGACATGGAAGGGTGGGAACCCCTTTTTTGGGGGTCCCACAAGGGGTGGCCGGCCAAGGAGAGCTCCTCCATGGAGCTCCACTTACCTCCCCATTTTGCCCTTTATGTGAGACATAAAGCTTGGACATTTTGGGTTTTTCAAGTGGCACCCTACCCCTTGCCTTTTCCTATAAATAGAGGTGGAGAGGGGCTCTCCACACTAGATCTAACTCTCATAAAAATGCCATGCATGATCTGGCTTTCTTATCTCCCTCCCACGAAATAGTTTCGTAGAGCCGAAAGGCTGTCTGGGTTCCGGCAGGAACTAGTTCTGGACGGCGAAGCCCTGCCGGATAGCTGACACCGTATGTGTGCAACCTGGTAGAGAGGTCGTAGTTTCGATCTTAGTTCAGGTGTGCCTCCCGAAGGGCTGTCCGAGTGATTGTCCAAGATTCTGAGTGTGCCTCCCGAAGGGCTGTCCGTGACACCGTCCGAGGGACTGTCCGACCGCCTCCCGGAGGGCTGTCCGGGGAGCATACGGAGGGGAACATCCTCGCGGTTGGGAGGTTGTAAATCCTAGCTGCGGGGGTCTGCACCGCCGATCTTCATCGACTCTACTTCCGCTGCGCTACGAGTCGGTAATGATCAGATCAAAAACCTTGTATGCATCTCCATAGTGATCCTGGGCGTGTTCGTAGTGCGGAAAATTTTCGTTTTCTGTCTCGTTACCCAACAGTGGCATCAAGAGCCGTGCTATGCGTAGATGCAGGTCACGATCTAGAATACATAAGAGATGTATGGGTATTGCATAATATAATTTTGTAGTAGATGAGATCTATTGCTAATAATTATTTATGCGAGTAGCAGATGAAATCTGTTACCCGATGTTCTTGTTGCTTCCCTGGAATTTGCGTATTTCTGATCTTGATTAACGGCATGGTGTAGTTTCAAAGTTCTGGCAATCCGCGATCCTGATTGATCAACGAAGTGCTATCAGTTCATTGAATTCCACCATAGTTAAAGAAAGATGAAATTTCACAGACTAAAGGGCAATGCAGATATGATCTGCACGGGGGTCACGCGTATGACGAAGTTCAGTATGAGGTTCGAGATTTTATTATCTCGTTCTTCATACACCCCGCAAAGTTAATCTAGCGACTTGAATAATCATACTTGAAAATAAACGTTGGTATCTGCAGTTTAAGACAAACCTTAGAAGCCACGTAAAATAAAATCTTGCATAAACCGATTAGAGGCGTCTAACTTGGTTTTGCAGGATGGCATGTGATGTGGTATAGCAGTTCTCATATTAATTTGATTATGTATGAGATGACTATATAATGTAAATTAATTAACATGACCTGCGTGTCATGATTCAGCATGATGGCTGGAGCCATATGATTGCCATTTTAATGACCTGCGTGTCAACCTTATATAATGCACTAATTTTATTAGCTATAGAGATAGCAATATTATCTGGTACATCGACAAGGTGGTGGAAATCTTCGGAAGGTGAACACCGACACAAATGCTGAAGACGAAGAAATAAAAGAATTCTCCGTCAGAAAGGGCTATACCATATCATGCTATTATGAATTGCCTGAGTTGTTTATCCCTTATGATGCACCCTTTTTGATTGCGCGGTAGTCGCTATTTATCAGGGTGATCTCTCACTTAAAAATATCAAGTAGTTTGTGTTCTCCCAAGTGTAGCACCGTCTACAACACGTATCTTTTCGGGGTGCGCCATGTACACATGAGCACGAACGATTTGAGAGGTGTAAGGCGGGTGAAGGTCAGACCTCACTGCAAGATCACTTGGTTGACTTGACGTTCAGGCAGGACAGTCCTGAGCTCGGAACACATGCATCGAAAGATGGACAAAAGTCACATAGAGATGTGATTGGCAAGTTGGCCTACCGATTGAAAATGACGTCATCAGTGATGAACCCGTCAATGACGTCAAATTGAAATACGGATCTTGAATCACTCACAATCAATTATGAGAGATATTGATTTGAGTGGGAGCGCACCTTAGAATAAAATTGTTTATTCTCTAGTGCAAATTAATTATGAACAAAATCTAAATGAAACTTGTGTTTACCGTTGTAGATCTCATGGCTCGCAACACACCGTTCAGCTTAGGCCCAATGTTAGAGAAAGAGAAGTTAGCTGCAAATGGAAACAACTATGCGGACTGGGTCCGTACCCTGAGGATTGTCCTCAGGAGCGCTAAGAAAGTGTATGTGCTTGACACGACTCTTCCAGCTAAACCGGTGGAGACTGCCCCGGAAGATGAACAAAATGTCTGGGCCACTAAGGAAGATGACTACAACTTAGTGCAGTGCCTCATGCTAGCTTGCATGAGTCCAGAGCTTCAAAAACGTTTTGAATTCCATGACGCCCGTAATATGATCCGGGAATTGGATGCTCTGTACAAGCAAAATGCACGGTCTGAACGTTATGATATAACAAAGACCATGATGGATTGCAAGATGGCTGAGGGCAGTTCAGTTGGCGAACACGTGGTCAATATGATTGGCTACGCTGAAAGGCTTAAAACCCTGGAATTTCCAATTCCACCAGCCCATATGATGGACATGTTGCTTGCTTCACTCCCCCCGTCTTACGACGGTTTTATCATGAACTACAACATGAATGGGATGGAGAAGACACCGAATGAGGTGCTCGCCATGCTGAAAACTGCGGAAGGAGGACTGCGGAAAAATCGCAAGCAAGTGTTGCTTGTGAATAAAACCGCCAGTTTCAAAAAGAAAGGCAAGTCCAAGAAGGGCAAGGGCGCCGGTAAGACCGTCTCCCAAAGCAACTCTAAGGGCGGAGCCAAGACTGAAACTGAGTGCTTCTACTGCAAGGGCACAGGACACTGGAAGAGAAACTGCAAGAAGTACCTGGCAGATAAGAAGTCCGGAAACACCGGAAAAGGTATAACTGTAATACATGTTAATGTCATTGACGTTTTGCTTGCTAGCGAAAATTCTAAGTCTTGGGTATTTGATACCGGATCGGTTGCTCACATTTGCAACTCGATACAGGGGCTTCAGAAGGTCCGCAAGCTAGCAAAGAATGAAGTCATCATGCGCGTCGGCAACGGCGCTGGGATCGCAGCTCAAGCCGTCGGCATGATGCCTCTACGTCTCCCTTCAGGATTTATCTTAGAACTAAGTAACTGTTATTTTGTTCCGGCATTGTGTAGAAACATTATCTCTGGATCATGTTTGGTACACGATGGGTATTCCTACAAGTCTGAGAACAATGGTTGTTCACTTTATTGTATGGATATGTTTTATGGATTTGCACCCATTGTTGGGGGCCTTTTCATACTAAATCTTGAATGTGGAAAAGATGTCTTTAACGTAAATGCTAAACGCCTTAAGAAGGCTGAAACCACCACCACTTATTTGTGGCACTGTCGTCTTGGCCACATCGGAAAGAAACGCATGCAAAGACTCCACAAAGATGGAGTTTTACCATCATTTGATTTTGAATCATTTGACACATGTGAGGCTTGCTTAATGGGGAAAATGACCAAGACGCCGTTCATGGGTCATCCTGAACGGGCGAATGAATTGTTGGAAATAATACATAGTGATGTATGTGGTCCAATGAGCACAACCGCACGGGGTGGGTATTTCTACTTCGTGACTTTTACTGACGATTTAAGTAGGTATGGATATATCTACTTGATGAAGCATAAGTCAGAAACCTTTGAAAAGTTCAAAGAATTTCAGAATGAGGTAGAAAATCATCGTAACAAAAGGATTAAGTTTCTGCGATCAGATCGTGGGGGCGAATACCTTAGTCATGAGTTTAGCCAACATCTGAGTGACCGTGGAATCGTTTCACAGCTTACGCCTCCCGGAACTCCACAGCGAAATGGAGTGTCGGAACGACGTAACCGAACCCTGTTAGACATGGTAAGGTCGATGATGTCTCTTACAGATCTGCCGATATCCTTTTGGGGTCACGCACTAGAAACTGCCGCTTACACATTAAATAGAGCACCGTCTAAGTCTGTTGAGACGACACCATACGAGTTATGGCACGGGAAGAAACCCGGTTTGTCGCATCTCAGGATTTGGGGTTGTGAGGTATACGTGAAACGTTTACAACCTACCAAACTCGATCCCAGATCAGACAAATGTTACTTTGTAAGTTATCCAATAAAAACAATTGGGTATTCCTTCTACCACCCGTCCGATAACAAAGTGTTTGTTGCCAGAAATGGACAATTTCTTGAAAAAGAGTTTCTCACTAAAGAGGTGAGTGGAAGGACAGTACTACTTGATGAGATTATTGAATCTTCGGCAACCGTTAATATGGCCAAGGAACCGGAAGAAATTCCGCAAATTATCCATACAACCGAGCCGGCAGTTGTTGCATGTGATGCGGAAACTTCAGACAAGTATGTGACTGAACCGCGCAGATCAGGTAGGACCATCGTGCCACCTGAGTGGTTTCATAACGAAATCTTCATCCTTGAAGACGATGAACCTGTGCACTACAAGGAAGCAATGGCGGGGCCCAACTCGAGGGAATGGCATAAAGCCATGAAATCCGAAATGGAATCCATGTACGAAAATCAAGTTTGGAACTTGGTAGAACTTCCAGAAGGCGTGAAGCCCATTGGTTGTAAATGGATTTTCAAAAGAAAGTCAGACGCGGATGGTAACATTACTATCCATAAAGCTAGACTTGTCGCGAAAGGATTCACGCAAGTTCCAGGAGTGGACTATGACGAGACTTTCTCGCCCGTAGCTATGCTTAAGTCTGTACGGATATTACTAGCAATTGCTGCTTATTTCGATTATGAAATATGGCAGATGGATGTCAAAACGGCTTTCCTAAATGGAAATCTCAAAGAAGATGTATACATGATACAGCCTGAAGGTTTTGTCATTTCTAAGGATGCTGGAAAGGTATGCAAACTTCAGAAGGCCATTTATGGTCTGAAGCAAGCATCAAGGAGTTGGAACATTCGTTTTGATGAAGTGGTCAAAGAGTTTGGCTTCATCAGGAATGATGAAGAATCTTGTGTTTACAAGAAGTTTAGTGGGAGCGCAAAAGCATTTCTAATCTTATATGTGGATGACATATTGTTGATTGGAAATAACGTGAATTTCCTTAGCGAAATAAAAGACTCATTGAAGAAGAGTTTTTCAATGAAAGACTTAGGCGAAGCGGCATACGTATTGGGCATCAGAATCTATAGAGATAGATCAAAACGCCTAATAGCGCTTAGCCAAAGCACATACATTGACAAGGTGTTGAAAAGGTTCAACATGGAGAACTCCAAGAAAGGCCTTCTCCCCATGTCACCTGGCACAGTACTGAGCAAGAATCAGTGTCCTCGGACTCTCGATGAGCGAGTACAAATGAATGATGTTCCATATGCTTCGGCAGTTGGTTCAATTATGTATGCCATGCTATGTACAAGACCAGATGTTTCCTATGCGCTAAGTGTTAGCAGCAGGTACCAAAGTGATCCAGGATTGGAACACTGGGCCGCAGTCAAAAATATTCTTAAGTACCTCAGAAGGACCAAGGACTTGCTCCTTGTGTACGGAGGTGATGAAGAGCTCATTGTAAGTGGTTACACTGATGCTGGCTTCATGACTGACCCAGATGACTTCAAATCTCAATCAGGCTATGTTTTCATATTGAACGGTGGCGCAGTTGACTGGAAAAGTTCCAAACAAAAGACTGTGGCGGATTCTACGACAGAGGCGGAATATGTTGCAGCTTCAGAAGCCTCCAAGGAGGCGGTATGGATCAAGCAGTTTCTTGAAGACCTTGGTGTGGTTCCAAGTGCTCTGGACCCGGTGGAAATCTATTGTGATAATAGTGGCGCCGTGGCTCAGGCAAGGGAGCCATGTTCTCACCATAAGACAAGACATATTGAACGCAAATATAAACTCATTCGATATCATGTCGAAGAGGGTTTAGTGAAAGTACGCAAAGTTCACACGGATCTGAATGTGTCAGACCCGATGACAAAGCCTCTACCACGAGCAAAGCATGAGCAACACCGAATAGCCATTGGTGTTAGGGAAGCCATGTAACTAGATTATGACTCTAGTGCAAGTGGGAGTCTGTAGGAGATATGCCCTAGAGGCAGTAATAATAGTTATTTTGTATCTCCAAGTTTGTAATTAAAGTTTATGTTCCATGCTATAACTGCAATGATTCTCGAGTCTTCCATGACCACGAAGCTTAGAGGGAAACTCATTTGCACGTGTGGTATATTAAGCAGTAAAATGTGTTCCTAGTCATGCCTCTATGACTGGCTTAAGTGTTGCATGATGGTCCTGTTTTCCTGATCATGGGCATGAGTATGTCGGCAACTTTATGGGCACAATGTTAGAAGAACACTTGTGTTGAATCGACCCGAATTGATGTTATGCTATGAGATACATTCGTCACAAGTAAATAGTTAATAACACAAAGAAAGATAATGTGTGCATAATTCCTTAGACCATGAGAGCATCGAGTTCCTTCATTCTTGCTTCGTGAACTTTGGGGTTTGTTAAACGTCATCCGTAACTGGGTGGCTATTACGGCGGCTTACGGGTTCACGGAAAAGTATGACAAGGAACGAGATAGCTCAAGATTGGGATTTGCTCATCCGACGATGGATAGATATTCTTTGGGCCCTCTCGATGTTACGGTATCCATCATCGTCTGGCCAGACACAATGTGATTTGATCACAGGGATGCCGTAACACGGAAACGAGAAAAGAGAACAAAACTGGTAACGAGGTAACTGGCATAGTGGACAAGATTGTTGATTCACGGGGATGCTGATAAGTCTCACCTCGGGTATTTGTAACATATCGCGAAGCAACAAGAATAGCACACGGCAACTACAGGTTCACTCGAATATTCATTCGTATGGGTATAGGGATCAATATGGATGTCCACGGTTCCGCTATTGATCATTGATCGGAAAGTGTTCTGGGTCATGTCTATACTTCATCGAACCTACAGGGTCACACGCTTAAGGGTCATCTATCTGTTGAATACTAGATAGGGAGTCTGAGATAAAGTCACAGAAAAAGTTTCGAAGACGGCGGAAAAGTTCCGAGAGAGAGAAAGCCGAAAAGTTGTTTCGGAGCTGCCGGAAATGCGTTGGTTACTTTTCGCTGATGAAAATCCTTGATCCGGAAATGTTTCGGAACACGTCCAAAATTATTCTGGGGGGTGCTGGAAATGTTCTGGGCCTAAAGAAATTTTTTCGGGTTTTTCGGACGCGAAAATAATTGGTTTCATGAATAGTGGAAACACTATTTGGTTGCTTTTTGGAAAGCCACCTTTTGGGGCTTTTCCCAAAAGATCTAGGAGATGACATGGAAGGGTGGGAACCCCTTTTTTGGGGGTCCCACAAGGGGTGGCCGGCCAAGGAGAGCTCCTCCATGGAGCTCCACTTACCTCCCCATTTTGCCCTTTATGTGAGACATAAAGCTTGGACATTTTGGGTTTTTCAAGTGGCACCCTACCCCTTGCCTTTTCCTATAAATAGAGGTGGAGAGGGGCTCTCCACACTAGATCTAACTCTCATAAAAATGCCATGCATGATCTGGCTTTCTTATCTCCCTCCCACGAAATAGTTTCGTAGAGCCGAAAGGCTGTCTGGGTTCCGGCAGGAACTAGTTCTGGACGGCGAAGCCCTGCCGGATAGCTGACACCGTATGTGTGCAACCTGGTAGAGAGGTCGTAGTTTCGATCTTAGTTCAGGTGTGCCTCCCGAAGGGCTGTCCGAGTGATTGTCCAAGATTCTGAGTGTGCCTCCCGAAGGGCTGTCCGTGACACCGTCCGAGGGACTGTCCGACCGCCTCCCGGAGGGCTGTCCGGGGAGCATACGGAGGGGAACATCCTCGCGGTTGGGAGGTTGTAAATCCTAGCTGCGGGGGTCTGCACCGCCGATCTTCATCGACTCTACTTCCGCTGCGCTACGAGTCGGTAATGATCAGATCAAAAACCTTGTATGCATCTCCATAGTGATCCTGGGCGTGTTCGTAGTGCGGAAAATTTTCGTTTTCTGTCTCGTTACCCAACAGAGAGTGGTGGTCTTTTGATAGCCCAGGTGGATGGAAGTTTGCAAAAACATCCCTGGTTTCTCTCTCTCGCGCGCGGTGTTTACATTTCTGACCGCCGGGGGTCCGCAGGACCACCGATTCGGGTGAAATCTCAAACCACGCGCTCAGTGCGATGGACCCGTCAGTCGTACCTCACTTCGATGATGTTCCGATAATATTTTAAAGTGCCCAATAAAATAACCCATTTAATTATAAAATGGGGTTTTTCGTTCTGATGGCAATGGCTGGTCTCGTGCCGGTTGCGGCGGTGCTCGGGTGAAACCCAGTGTCCCAAAGGTCGAGTGTCAAGGTGGCAACTGTCGGTTTCGTCCGGTACGAGATAAGAGGGGGAAAATAATCGCCGATCGATAAATCAGGGATGCAAACACCGCATACAAAGCAGGCAATCAACCAATTGATGGATTCTCGCCCCTCGTTGGTTACCCAAAGTGGAAGGTTGAGATGTAGACAGCAGCAAATTTCCCTTAGTGAAGATACAGAGGTTTGTCTCCAGTAGGACTCTGGCAACGACAGGAAGGTGACAACGGCGCCAGCAATTAGGCAGTTGGCGTGGACCTGCACACACAACAGATAACTTTGCTCCCAACGAGTTCAGAGAGGTTGTCAATCCGTCCGGCCTTGTTGTTTACAAAGGATCAAACGCATGGGATAATAATGATAGTGATAGCAACGGAAAAGTAAATAAAGCAGGAAATAAATAGTGGGTGTAAACATTGTTGGAAATATGGACCGGGGTCCCTTGATGTTCACTAGTGATGTCTCTCCCCCAAAAGACGATGAAATAGCCATGCGAGGTAAACAAATTACAGCTGGGAAATTGACAGGATTATGTGCGCATGAACCCACAATCATGCATAACGCTCCCTCTTGGAGTCACTACGTACTACTTGGCCAAAGAAATAAACAACAACGGAGAACATGCAAGAATTACTCAAGAACATAAATATAAAAGAGGATAATCAAATATATTACTCTTACACAATCTGAACATAGTCTCATAATCCATCAGATACCAGCAAACTCAGCATAGCAACAACAGAAAGATTACATATGTGCCTCGATCATGTAGGGCATCTCACGAGGTCTAAACCAAGAAGAACAAAGAGGGGAGGAGAACATCACATAGCTACTGATCACGGACCCATGGTCCAAAGGAAACTACTCACGACACATACGGGAAGCGTCCATGGTGGAGGAGCAGCTCCCCTCCGGCAGGGTGCTGGGAAGGGTCCTGACGGTGCTCCCGATCTTGGAAGCGCGGCGGCGGCGGAACAGAGGCGAGTTTGCGAAATAGGGTTCTGTCTTCGGGGGTTTCGCGTCACAGAGATTAAATAGGAGAAGGGGGCAGCCAGAGGTGGACCAGGGGCCCCAGGCGCCCCCTGGCGCAGCCTAGGGGGTGGGCGCCTGGGCCACCCCTGGCCCCCCTCGGGCCCCACTTTGGATCTTCTGGAAGGTTCTCGTACGCTGATTTTTCCTATATTTTCCCGGAAATTTTCTGGCACTTTAAATAATGGGAAAACCTAAAATACAAAAACAACAGAAAACAGGAACTGGCACTGGGGTGCACTGAGTTAATAGGTTAGTCCAAATATGATCAAAAGTGTATGCAAGTGCATCAATATCATAGCAATATCACACAAAAGAAGCATGGAGCAAGCAGAAATATAGATACGTTTTGGACGTATCAACATCCCCAAGCTTAATTCCTGCTCGTCCTCGAGTAGGTAAATGATAACAAGCACAATTTCTGTGGTGACATGCTACCAACCATATAAGAACTTTTAAGTAAAGAAATCAAGGCATGTAATCCAATTCAAGTCATAACAGGCAAGAGTCTATATTAGCATTGAAACAAGCAACATAAGAACGTAAAGGTGCAAGATCTCTCGCTGTCCGTGACTCGAATGTCTCCAAATGGTGTTTGCGTGCAAGAAAGGGGATAGGGATTACGAGAGAAAAATGTATTTTGTGTGTTGAAAACTCAATCTACTAAAGTTTCACACTTGGTGTTCTTTGGAATCTTATCTTGACTCATCCCCAAACCACTAGCCAGGTACAAGTTAAAATGATCCACTCCTTTTCGATATTTTGAGCACTCATGCAATGGGTGAGCGTAAGCAAGGAAGTTTACACTTAGGATGGAAAAGAGAGAAAAATGATGGGGGACGAAGACAAAAAGGTGTGAAAGGCTCACATCAATGAGGACAATCATAGGCGAGAGAAAGCCAAATGATAGATATGATGTGAGGAGTAGGGATTGCCATGCAACGGATGCAAATATGAGCTAAGGTAAGCTCTTCAAGGGAACTAGTGGGGGTGCATCCAACTTGCTTGCTCAAGAATACCTAGAGCTCATTTGAGGAGGCTCATCATTGGAATATACAAGCCAAGTTCTATAGTGTGAAGGTCCCCACATAGCTATATGCATGAATGATAAAATCTATGGAGTACAAGATATAAGAAGGAGTATGAGTGTGGATCTTTCAAAAGGAATAGTAGTGTGCCCCCTTCTCTCTTTTTATTTCGTTTCTCTTCTTTCTATTTTTTTGTATTTTTTGTTGGCCTCAATGGCTCTTTCTATTTCTCTCATTTGTCCTCTTTGGGATCTTTTGATTTTGTCCTCTTTGGGATATTTTCCTCACTTTAGGGGAAACACTCTATATATTACAAGAAGTATAGAAGATCTTTCACACTTTACAAAAGTACTCAACATAAAGAAAATGAAACTATCATGAAGTATGCAAATGTATGCCTCTGCCAGTGTAGCAGGATATGCAATGATACTAGCGCGTCATGTAGCAATGATTAGGGCAAGGCCCAACTAGCGTGCGGCTCATCGATCAAGCAAAAGCATGTATGACATGAAGATCAAGTCATGAGAAGGTGGATGTTGCATGGCAATGTATCTTGGAAAGGCTATGGAAATGCCTTGATAGGTAGGTATGGTGGCTGTTTTGAGGAAGGATATAAGGAGGTTTATGATGACAGAGCGTATCGTGCCAAGGATTTGGATGTACCGGCGAAGGTGGACGCCAACTCTCGGAGTGAGAAGGAGGCAATGCACGACACATGAGAGGCTAGAAAATATGGGTAGGTGGAAGTGTCAACTTTCGAATACTCAGATTAGTCCGAAGAACTCATGCACTTATTATCGGTAACTCTCAATCTAATTAGGAGGTTCTAAAAGAGACAAGTACCCCGAGGAGGAGTGTATGGGGGTTTTGTTATCCTTGCGCATCCTCGACTCATGGTACGTGAGTGTACTCTAATATTCGATCCCTCCAAAGATTAGTGATCCATCTAGTAGCTAAAGTTCTCAACTAATTTTTGTAGGTTTTTAAAATAAACACGGATTGCCCAAAATATGACATCTATCACTAATAGGCTAAAGCTCTTGACACCAAAAGTTCAAACATTGCTCATGGCAATACCTCAAAACTATTGCAAGTTACTACTACAATTGAATAGCAACCTCAATTACCTACTTCAAGTCAAGACACACAACTCAGTGCAATAGGCAAACTATCTAAACAAGATAAACATGAAAACTCAAGAGAGTTCCAGCAACAAACTAAACAAAAGCTCTTAAAAGATAAGCATGAAAACTAAGAGTTAAACATGACAGCAACTATGAAAAAGATAAAGAACACACACATCAAAGATAAGCATGAAAATCCTATGTTGTGTTCTAGGGTGAAGTGGAGCGTGTTTCTCTCACACACAAAGAAATCTGGGTTCTAACTTGTTATGAACAGCAAGCAAAGTTAAAGGAAACTAAAAAGTAAATAAAGAGCAAGACGCTCCAAGCATAGCACATAACGCATGAAGTGATAAAAATATAGTGGAACGAAAGACGAACTCATAATTGTTGATGGAGAAGGGGATGCACGGGGGCATCCCCAAGCTTAGACGCTTGAGTCTTTTTGAATATTTCTTGGGGGTGCATGGGGGCATCCCCAAGCTTGAGCGTTTGACACTCCTGAATGTTCTTTTATCATCTTCCCTCACACACTTGAAAACCCCCATCATACATAACTCATCATAATCTGATTAGCGAGGTTAGTACCCGTAATAAAATAATTTTTCCTCTACTGGAAATAAGAATATTCTTGAAGAGCTACTATTTCTCAAGATTGCCAAAAAGTTTTTGCAAAGAAAAAGCAAGCTTAAGGTTTCCAAAACGAAGAAAAGGCAAAACAGGACAGAATCTGTGAAAAACATACCAGCAGGTAATAAAGAATTTTTTAGGGATACTTCTGCAACTCAAATAAAAAAAACTCAGACCATAGGAAAGTTCCGTGATTGTATAGAGCAAGCTGTGTAAAAATTTCAGCTCAAAAAAATGAACTGGAATTTTTCTATGACTTTTCCCGTCACGAGGACAGAATCTGTTTTCTGGACAACACGTCACAACTTTCACTTCCCTTGTCATATGAGGCTATAAATGGCACAAAGCTTGAAAAGTAAAGATACAATGATGTTGCTACAGTAGTAACAATCATCAAGACCACTAAAAATAGAAGAAAAACAAAAAGGAAAACCTAAATTCGTTGCGGGCTGCCTCCTGAAAGCGCTTCTTTAAAGCCATTAGCTAAGAATAATGCAATAGATCAAGTCTTTTCAAGAAAATAACTAGCCCGTGTGACGGAATCAAAAGGTAACTTAATCTTCTTACTAGGGAAATGTTACATCCCTTTCTTGAGAGGGAATTGGAATTTGATAATCCCTTCTTTCATGTCAATAACAGCACCCACGGTGCGAAGAAAAGGGTGTCCCAAAATAATTGGACAAGAAGGTTCACATTCAATGTCCATAATAGTAAAATCAACGGGAACATAATTGTCATTGACAATGATAAGAACATCATCGATCTTCCCCAAAGGTTTCTTTACGGAAGAGTCAACAAGAGGAACACCAAAAGAACAAGGATCAAAAGGTTTTAATTCAAACATATCATACATTATTTTGGGCATAACGGAGGTACTAGCTCCAACATCACATAAAGCATAGCAAGAGAAGTTATTCAACTTAATTTTAATCATAGGATGCCAACCATCTTCTAGCTTTCTAGGTATGGAGGCTTCTACCCTAAGCTTCTCCTCCCCAGCTTTAATGAGAGAATTAGTGATATGCTCCGTGAAGGAAAGATTAAGTGTGCTAGTGTGGGGGTCTCTAGACATCTTGTGAAGGAAACGGATAACTTCAGAAAGGGTGCAATTATCAAAATCAAGGTCACTACTATCAAGTAAAGTGGTAGTGGTGTCCATTAGGCTCACTTGTTTGGTAGCTTCTATAGTCATAGGAATTTCTTCTTCTACATTTGAGGTCATAGCATCACCATTAATAGGTCCTATGGGACTAGGGGTGCATTGGGTGCTAAGAGTTTGGACATCCTCAACAACTTGGATAGTAGAAATGGTATGGTGTGTAGGAAGTCTCTTAATTCTAACTTCTTCCTCCTTTTCTCTAGCCCATCTCTCTTTAAGTTTATCCATCATCCTAATGTTTTCATTAATTTGCACTTGAATAGCGTTCATAGGAGTGACTTTCCTCTCCTCAAGAGGAGAAGTTCCAATTTTAAGCAATTCCACTTCATGGGCTAAATTGTCTACCTTCGATGAGAGATTATCTAATTTGTCTAGTTTTTCCTCTACACGCTTGTTGAAGGCTTTTTGGGTAGTGATGAAGTCTTTAAGCATACTCTCTAGTTCAGAAGTGGAGTTCTTGGTGCTAGGATAAGTGTTGTTGTTCCCATAGTTGTTGGAGGGGAACGGTCTAGGATTGATACCAAAATTACTCCTATAAGGATTGTTATTGAAGTTGTTTCTAGAGATAAAGTTCACATCTACTTGATCTTGAGCAATCAAAGAATTTAAAGGAACATCATGAGGATCAATAGGAGGTTCCTTGATAAGTAGAGACATAATCAAGTCAACTTTTTCATTTAGGTAGGAGATCTCCTCGACAGAGTTTACCTTCCTACCTGTTGGAGCTCTTTCGGTGTGCCATTGGTAATAGTTGGTCATCATCTCATCGAGTAGTTTCGTGGCATCACCAAGCGTTGTTGACATAAAGATTCCTCCCGGGGCCGAATCTAGCAAGTTCCGCGAGGTAAAGTTCAAGCTTATCTTGAAGAGCGGAGTCCCCGTCAACGGCGCCAGAAATTAGCTTTGATGGCTTCTCGCCCCTCGTTGGTTACCCAAAGTGGAAGGTTGAGATGTAGACAACAACAAATTTCCCTCGGTGAAGATACCAAGGTTTGTCTCCAGTAGGACTCCGGCAATGACATGAAGGTGACAACGACGCCAACAATTAGGCGGTTGGCGTGGACCTGCACACACAACAGATAACATTGCTCCCAACGAGTTCAGAGAGGTTGTCAATCCCTCCGGCCTTGTTGTTTACAAAGGATCAAATGCACGGGATAATAATGATAGTGATAGCAACGGAAAAGTAAATAAAGAAGGAAATAAATAGTGGGTGTAAACAGTTTTGGAAATATGGATCGGGGTCCCATGATGTACACTAGTGATGTCTCTCTCCCAAAAGACGATAAAATAGCCATGCGAGGTAAACAAATTACAACTGGGAAATTGACAGGATTATGTGCGCAAACCAATACTAACTATGCTATAAAGAAAGGAAGAGGCTCAAAAGCTTGGGCGGTACGCCAAGACAAGTAGACCAAAATCGATCTGCATCTACCTACTAATCATCCACCTTGAGATATATATCCAGAACATCTCGCTGGTATTAAGTTGCGAATCCCACCCAAAGTGTAAACTCAAAGCAACAGACAACTGCATTAAAGAACTTTGCATAAAGAAAACAATCCTTGCACCCGCAAGTACAAGCACCGTTGTTTTCTCCCTTGTGGCAACAACGCATCCCCTGGACTCATGTTTCTGTCACTCAAGCTAGTCATCAGGGGGAATGAACCCACAATCATGAATAACGCTCCCTCTTGGAGTCACTACCTACTACTTGGCCAAAGCAATAAACAACAACGGAGAACATGCAATAATTACTCAAGAACATAAATATAAAAGAGGAGAATCAAATATATTACTCAAACACAATCTGAACATAGTCTCATAATCAATCAGATCCCAGCAAACTCAACATAGCAACAACAGAAAGATTACATATGTGCCTCGACCATGTAGGGAATCTCATGAGGTCTAAACCATGAAGAACAAAGAGGGGAGGAGAACATAACATAGCTACTGATCACTGACCCATGGTCCAAAGGAAACTACTCACGACACATACGGGAAGCGTCCATGGTGGAGGAGAAGCTCCCGGAGGTCAATCCTCCCTCCAGCAGGGTGCTGGGAAGGGTCCTGACGGTGCTCCCGATCTTGGAAGCGCGGCGGCGGAGGAACAGAGGCGAGTTTGCGAAATAGGGTTCTGGCTTCGAGGGTTTCGAGTCACGGAGATTAAATAAGCGAAGGGGGGCAGCTAGAGGTGGACCAGGGGCCCCAGGGGCCCCCCTGGCGCGGCCTAGGGGGTGGCCGCGCCAGGTGGCCGCCTGGGCCACCCCTGGCCCCCCTCGGGCCCCACTTTGGGTCTTCTGGAAGGTTCCCGTACGCTGATTTTTCCTATATTTTTCCCAGAATTTTTCTGGCACTTTAAATAATGGGAAAGCCTGAAATACAAAAACAACAGAAAATAGGAACTGACACTGGGGTGCACTGAGTTAATAGGTTAGTCCAAATATGATTAAAAGCGTATGGAAGTGCATCAATATCATAGCAATATCACACAAAAGAAGCATGGGGCAAGCAGAAATTATAGATACGTTTCGGACGTATCACCAATTCACACCGAAAACAAAATTTTTAATTTTTGTGAAATCTGGGTTATTACACAAGATGATAGAAATATTCCCCCAATGAATCTCTCTCGCTTTCTCGCCGCATAGTGAGTTGAAGAGGGCTTTCAGCTCGGAGGGCTGCGTCTTCATCTTGCTCGTCTTCCCAACATTCCTCACTCCTAAAACATGACAAATTTCTGCCAACGACATGGTCAAAACTTCATCATAAATTCTAAATTCAACAATAGAAGTTGTATCATCGAATATAAACCAGTTGACAAAGTAATAGGTGAGTTTGGGATACTGTAGCACTTGTTGTGTCGCAAGCCTCGTCTAACGTGCAACTGAACAAAGGTTATCGAATTCATCCTTTATACCTGCCGCCTTAAGAAATTCCGAACACAGGTATATCATGGCATGCATCGACTCGGTCTCGTAAAGAAGTATCGGGGGCACAATATCATCATTGTAGCTCACCCTCGCAGTAGAGGGTGATGGTGCAACTCTAGTTACTCTGTCTGTGGGCTCGGGTTTCTTTCCCCCAAGAGATCCTCTAGCTCTTCCAAACATACCTATTTCTTAAATTTTTAGCAAGTTACAAAAATTGATAAATTAGAAAAACGAGTTGAGGCATACTACCCTACTCACTTCCCCAAGGCCTAGACTTGCAGCAAAACTTCAAAAATAAATTTATAAACATGCGTGCAAGCTCATATGAATAGCCACCAGGAACTCCAAAAATACTCACAAATAAGTCTACCATTCTATGGTGCGAGAGATGATAACGGCTTCCCTCCCTTCGTTGGTTAGCCCAAGTGGAAGGTTGAGATGTAGATAGTAGCAAATTTCCCTCGGTGAGGATACCAAGGTTATAGAACCAGTAAGACTCTGAATGCTGCAAGTAGGTGTCAACAACGCCGGAAATTAAGTTGCTGAGTGAGATAAGTTGACGTAGACCTGCACACACAACAAGTAGCTTTGCTCCCAACGAAGTACAGAGGGGTTGTCAATCCCTCTGGCCTTGTCGTTTACAAAGGATCAAACACAAGAGTAGATAGTAGTGATATTGATAGCAACTGAAAGTAAAAGAGATAAATAAAGTAGAGGTGTAAACAGTGGTGGAAATATGGACCGGGGTCCCATGATGTTCACTAGTGATGTCTCTCTCCCAAAAGACGATAAAATAGCTAAGCTGGGTGAACATATTACAGCTGGGAAATTGACAGAATTATAAATGCACTGCAACGCTAATTATTCTACTAGAAAGTTAGAGGCTCAAAAGTATGGGACGTACGCCAAGACAAGTAGACCGAAATCCATCTGCATCTACTCACTAATCATCCATCTTGAGATATCTATCCAGAACATCTCGTTGGTATTAAGTTGCGAGCCCCACCCAAAGTGTAAACTCAAAGCAACAGACAACTGCATTAACAATCTATGCGTAAGGTAAAAATCCTTGCAACCGCGGTTACAAGCACCGTTGTTTTCTCACTGGTGGTAACAACACATCCCCTAGTCTCATGTTTCTGTCACTCAAGCTAGACATCGGGGGGCATGAATCCACAATCATGCATAACGCTCCCTCTTGGAGTTACTATCTAGTACTTGGCCAAAGCAATAAAAAGCAACGGAGAATATGCAAGAATTACTCAATAACAAAATATAAAAGGTAAACCAAATATAAAACTTATTACGATCTGAACATAATCTCATAATCCATCGGATCCTAGCAAACACAACATAGCAACATCAGGAAAATTACATAGGTGCCTTGATCATGTAGGGAAGATCACAAGGAATAAGAATCGAAGAAAAATATTGGAGAGAAGTCATCACATAGCTACTGTTCATCGAGCCATGGTCCAAGGGGGACTACTCATGGCACATACGAGAAGCGTCCATGGTTGTGGAGAAGCTCCCGGAGGTCAATCCTCCCTCCGACAGGGTACCGTGAAGAGGTCTTCTGGTGCTCCCATTCTCGGAAGCGCGGCGGCGGCAGAACAGAGTGGTAATTCGCGATGCGGGGTTATCCTCGAGGGTTTTCTGGACGAGGAGGTAATATAGGCCGAAGGGGGCAGCCAAGGGGTGTCCCCACCTCCCAGGCGCACTGGTGGCGCGACCAGGGGTGGGGCCGCGCCACCTGGCTGCCTGGGAGGGGGAGTGGCCCCCCTCTGGCTCCCCTTCAGTGATTCCAGAAGCTTCCGTCTCGTTCATTTTTATTCTGATTTTTTTGGAATTTTTGGAGCTCTGAAAATTGGGGTAAAATACCTGCAACTTACAGACACCAATAGACAGAAACTGGCACTGGGTGCACTGATTTAGTAGGTTAGTCCAAATATGTGTAAAATGATATAAAAGTGTAACAAAACATGTAGCAATGTCACATAAAAAGGCATGGAACAAGCAGAAATTATAGATACATTTGGGACGTATCAACATCCCCAAGCTTAATTCCTGCTCGTTGATACGTCCAAAATGCATCACTATTTTATATCGTAATTTACCCCTATTCATTGATATATTTCATGTTATGATACTATTCTTATGTTGTTTTGGCTTGTTTTACATAGTTTGCAACTTTCCGGTGCCTAAACAACAGACGCAGGATTCAGCGGAGAAAAGTAGACATTGAGTTGCTAAAATAGAACATCTCCAAATGCTCTGAAAATCGACGGAGGATATTTTCCAAAAGAATAACGAAGCTTCGCCGAAAAGGAGCCAGAGGGGGGCCACCAGGTGCCCATGCGCCCTCCTGGCGCGGCCCCCACCAGGGGCGCGTCGGGAGTCCGCCTAGACCCCTGGGGCCACTCCCGCCCCCTCTGGGCTATATATCCCTCGTCATCCGAAAAACCTAAAGATAGAGGAGTTTCGCAAGTTCCGCTGCCGCTCTGTGGCGGAAACCTACAGAGAAGAAAAGACATCTCTGGCGGGAAAATTTCACCGGGGAGAACACCTCCCGGAAGGGGAGATCATCGCCATTGTCATCACCATCGTCACGGGCATCATCGTGATCGTCATCAACATCAGCACCATCTCCATCTTCATCCTATCTCATCTCACAATTGCAACTTGTGTTGTAACCCGTACTATCCATCCACTCTACTTTATCGGTGTTGATTACTCCTTTATGGTGAATGCTATTGAGTTTTGTTGGAGAAATATTGTTATGTCCAGATTGTTTAACATCTATTTATCACCACTGATCATGATCTCTTTTATGTCTTGTGAGTAGTTACTTTAGTTCTTGAGGACATGGGATAAGTCTAGTTTTTAGTAGTCATATGATGTTGAAGTAATATGTGTTGTTTGATATTTAAGTTGTGCTGTTATTTTCCTAGTGGTGTTGTGTGAGTTGAACACATAACAATTCACATTGTTAAGGACCTAGGGGAATGCATTGTGTATAAAGAATGCTTACGGTGGGTTGCCGGAGTGTCAGAAACCTGAACCCCAGTTCGCACACTTTTGCACAAGGGAATAATGGATCCTTGATCTTATTGCTATGGTTAGGCTTTTGCCTTAATTTCTACCTTGTATTTGCGGATGCTTGCAAGGTGTTTAATCATAAGAGTGCACTTATCTTAGTCTATAAGGTGTACTAGCATAGATCCACCCACTCAACACTTATCAACACAAAACATAGTACCGATACAGAATATGGCGAAAGCACGTGACTACCTCTCCCGTGTGTCCTCAAGAACGCTTTAGCCTTTATAAGTTCAGTTGACAGGCTTATCCTTTGCTCAAAAGGACCGGGCCACTTGTTACTCCTCAGTACCTTTTACTTTGCTTGTTTTTACCTTCTCGTTGCTTATACTGAAAACCCCTAAAAAGTTATCTTTCAGTGCTTGCAGTTATTCCTAATCGGAAGTCACTTATCAATACCTTATGCTCCTCGTAGGGTTTGACACTCTTACTTATCGAAAACGCTACAATAGATCCCCTACAGTTAAGGGTCTTCAAGTACTATTTTCTTGCGCTGTTGCCGGGGAGCGTAGCGCTATTAGTAAGTGAAGCTGGTAGGGAAACTTTTATATTTCTGTTTTTATTTTTTTGTTGCTACTTGTTGTACTTATGGACACTTCTACTCTTGGTTCGTTGCTTTTGGGAAAGCGCCCCGCTACTGTGGTGGTTTCTCCCACCCCTACTGAAATTGTGCCTTATAAAATACCAACTGGTATTATCGATTATGTCTTGGATAATCGTTATGTAGGAGACAGACATCCAGGTGAACACTTGCTATATTTATCACAAATTTGTTCATCATTTAAGCTTGCAGGTGTGTCAATGGAGTTTGTCATGAGGAAATTATTTAACCCCATGAAGAATGATCCACCAGAAGTACAAGAAGAAGAAGCACCTGACAAGCGCAAGAGATATACTAGAGGAGACTTCATTGCAAGGAAACATGGGAAGGAAAAAGAACCATGGGTACAGAAACCAATGCCCTTCGCAGGTAAGTCTCTCAAAACTAAACAAGAAGAGCACTATAATAAATTTTGTGAATGGATGAAACCTCTTTTTCTTCAAATTCCTTTGACTGATGCTATTAAGTTGCCTCCGTACTCGAGGTATATGAAACTTACCGTGCTCCTCCTCATCGGGCCCAACCCCCTCCATGGAGTTATGAAACTGATACTGGACCACGAACTCATCAAATTGGATAACATCAAAGGACCATCCGTTCCTGCGAGAAAAATAAAAAAAAGAGGTGCAGGTAGACGGATCTCGCGTTTCGCGGCTGATCTGAAACGCAAGATATAAACAAGGTTACAAAACTCAGAAGTCCTGGTAACAACTCATGCCTCTTCATAGCAGCAAGATCAAAGCTTAAATAAGTAAAGGGTTTATCATCAGGGTGTGGGTGCCATTAAGAGACTCAAGGATAATTGTGGCGTAAATGCCACCAAATAAATCTCCCTTGTTACCATTGGTAGCAAGGCGACGAGCAATTAAGGCACCCACATTATACTCACTCTCCCATGAGAGGGCGTTCGCCAGGGTAGAAATATCTGGAGGAGAACTTTTGCTCGTGTTGTCTCGTGTTGTCTCGAGCTAACACACCTAGTATTTCACAAAATCTTTCCAAAGACATGGTCAAAAGATCATTGTAAATTTTAAACTCAATAATACCAGCATCATGATTATATATGAAACTATTAATAAAATATGAGGCGAGTTTATGATACTGAGTAACACGGCATGTTGCTAGCCGTGTCAAACCTGTGTTGGCACAAAGGCCGTAAAAGTCCTCCTTAATTCCGGCAGCTTCGAGGAAAGCATCGCACAGATGTCATTGCGTGTGCCGGAGTCGTGCCTTTCAACAACTCTAGGGGCACATGATCTTCATTATAGCTCACCCTAGCAGCTGGGGATGAAGCTGCAGCTCTAGTAACTCGATCGGTGAGCTCGGGCTTCTTCTTCCCTAGCCACCTTTTGGTTTTCCTAGAAAACTTATTTCTGAAATTTTTGAGAATTCACAAAACAAGGATTTAAGCAAAGTGAGTCGAGACAAACTACTCTACTCACTTACCTAAGGCATAAACTTGCATCAAAACTTGGAAGACAAATTTCTACACATGCATGCAAGCTCATATGAACCGCACCAAGAACTACTTAATACTCACAAATGAAGCCACCAATCAAAAATCTAATTGGAGGGGTGGAGGAGTCACATACCTGGGAGTATTTGCTCAAAATATCAACTCAAATGACGGGTTGTGGAGAGAGATCGAAAATCACCTCCAAGAACAGCCAGAACGCAAGTTCCAGGAAGAAAACCGAATCTTTGGAGCACTTTTAATATGGGGGAAACATGAAATAGAAAACAGCAGAAAACAGGAACTGGCACTGTGGTGCACTGAGTTAATAAGTTAGTCCAAATATGATAAAAAGTGTATGAAAGTGTATCTAGATCATAGAAATATCACACAAAACATGCATGGAGCAAGCAGAAATTATAGATATGTTTGGGACGTATTAGCAGAGTAGACGTATCTATAATTTCTGCTTTCTCCATGCATGTTTTGTGTGATATTCCTATGTTCTAGATACACTTTCATACAATTTTTGATCATATTTGGACTAACCTATTAACTCAGTGCACCCCAGTGCCAGTTCCTGTTTTCTGCTGTTTTTCTATTTCAGTTTTCCCCCATATAAAAAGTGCCAGAAAAATTCGGGAAAATTCAGATAAAAAATAAGCGTGGAGGAAGCTTCGCGAAGAGCCCGGGAGGGGCCAGAGGGGAGCTAGGGGGGCCCAGGCAGCCACCCGGCGCGGCCCCACCCCTGGCCGCGCCAGGGGGGCGCCTGGGGCCCCTGGTCCACCTCTGGCTGCCCCCCTTCGCCTATTTATTCTCCGTCACGGGAAAACTCCAGAAGAGGAACCCTATTCCGCGAACTCGCCTCTGTTCCGCCGCCGCCGCGCTTCCGAAGATCGGGAGCACCAGAAGACCTCTTCCCGGCACCCTGCCGGAGGGAGGATTGACCTCCGGGAGTCTCCTCTCCACCATGGATGCTCCCCGGATGTCTCGTGAGTAGTTTTCCTTGGACCATGGGTCCGTGATCAATAGCTATGTGATGTTCTACTCACCTCTTTGATCTTCATTGTTTAGACCTCGTGAGCTGCCCTACATGATCGAGGAACTTTTGTAATATTTCTGCTATTGCTATGTTGAGTTTGATAGGATCTGATGGATTATGAGATTATGTTCAGATTGTGAAAGAGTAATATATTTGGTTTTTATCTCTTATATTTTTTTTCATAAGTAATTCTTGCATGTTCTCCGTTGCTGTTTATTGCTTTCGCCAAGTAGTAGGTAGTGACTTCAAGAGGGAACGTTGTGCTAGATTGTGGGTTCATGCCCCCCGATGACACGCTTGAGTGACAGAAACATGAGTCTAGGGGATGTGCTGTTGCCACAAGGGGGAAAACAACGGGGCTTGTGACCGCGGTCACAAGGATTGTTTACTTTACGCAGAGTTCTTTTTAATGCAGTTGTCTGTTGCTTTGGGTTTACACTTTGGGTGGGGCTCGCAACTTAATACCAGCGAGATGTTCTGGAAGATATCTCAAGGTGGATGATTAGTAGTAGATGCAGATGGATTTCGGTCTACTTATCTTGGCGTACTGCCTGTGCTTTTGAACCTCGTCCTTTCTTTTGTAGCATAGTTAGCATTGCGGTGCGTTCATAATCCTGTCAATTGCCTTTCTGTAATTTGTTTACCTCGCATAGCAATTTTATCGTCTTTTGGGAGAGAGACATCACTAGCGAACATCACGTATCCCGGTGCATATCGTCATTATTGTTTCCACGCCATATTTACTTTACTGCTTTTACCTGCTATCATTATCCCTTGCATTTTATCCTTGTGAACAACAAGAACGGAGAGATTGACAACCTCTCTGAACTTCGTTGGGAACAAAGTTATCTGTGTCTGTGTGCAGGTCCGCGTTAGTTGCGCCGCTGACACCTACTTATCATCTCAGGAGTCCTGCTGGAGACAAACCTTGGTATCTTCACCGAGGGAAAACTACTGCTGCACTACATCTCAATCTTCCACTTGGGGTAACCAACGAAGGGGCGAGAAGCCATCAAGCAAAGTTTTCTGGCGCCGTTGCCGGGGACTGCAAGTGCTAAGATAGGGGAGTTGCACACTACCCTTTATGTTTGTTTTTTTAGTCTTGTTAGTTTATCTTTCAGTTTTTATCTTTGTGTCTTTTATCAAAAACTACAAAAAAAATCTGCCACACTTGCTGCTACTGTGGGTTCCAATGAAAACACCAAGTTGTGTGACTTCACTAGTCACAACAACTAAGACTTTATCTGCACTCCCATTGCCACACCTGCCACTTCAGTTACCTCTTATGAAATTAAACCTACTTTGCTAAACCTTGTTATGAGAGATCAATTCTCTGGTGCTGGAGATGATGTTGCTTTACACTTGAATAATTTTGTTGAATTATGTGATATGCAAAAGTATAAAGAAGTAGAAGGTGATGTTGTTAAGCTCAAGCTCTTTCCTTTCTTTTTAAGGGGAGATGCTAAAATCTGGTTTCAGTCTTTGCCTAGAAATAGCATAGATTCTTGGGATAAGTGCAAAGATGCTTTTATAGGCAAGTACTACCCTGCTGCTAAGATTATCCAATTGAGGAGTAATATTATGAATTTTAAGCAATTGGATAATGAACACGTTGCCCAAGCTTGGGAACGAATGAAATCTCTTGTTAAGAAATTCCCTACACATGGTTTGACTACTTGGATGGTTATCCAGACTTTTTATGCAGGCTTGAACTTTACCTCGCGGAACCTGTTAGATTCGGCTGCGGGAGGAACCTTTATGTCAACTACACTTGGTGCTGCCACGAAGCTTCTCGATGAAATGATGACCAACTATTCCCAATGGCACACCGAACGCGCTCCAACAGGTAGGAAGGTAAATTCTGAGGAAATTACCTCCCTGAATGAAAAAGTTGACTTAATTATGTCTCTACTTACCAAGCAACCCTCTATTGATCCTCATGATGTTCCTTTAAATTATTTGGTTGCCCAAGAAGAAGTAGATGTGAACTTTATTTCTAGAAACAACTTCAACAACAATGCTTATAGGGGAACAACAACACCTACCCCAGCAACAAGAACCCCTCTTCTGAACTAGAAAGCATGCTTAGAGACTTTATCACTACCCAAAAAGCCTTCAACAAAAATGTAGAAGAGAAATTAGCTAAAATAGATAATCTCTCTTTGAAGGTAGAAAGCTTAGCCCTTGATATTGAGATGCTTAAAATTAGAACCTCTCCCCTTGAGGAGAATAAGGCCACTCCTATTAATGCTATCCAGTTACAAATCAATGAAAATATTAGGATGATGGCTAAACTTAAAGAAAGATGGGCTAGAGAAAAAGAGGAAGAGGATAGAATTAAGAGCCTTCCTACACACCACACAGTTGCCACTATCCAAATTGTTGAGGACACTCAAACTATTAGCACCCAATGCACTCCTAGTCCCATTGGACCTATTAATGGTGATGCTAATACCTCAACCATAGAAAAAGAAACTCCTATGAACAAAGAGGGTTTCAAACAAGTGAGCCTAGATGAAACTACTACCACCTTTGGTAGTAGTGATATTGATTTTGATAGTTGTACCCTCTCATAAGTTATTAGCTTGCTACACAAAATGTCTAGAGACCCCCACACTAGCACACTTAATCTTGCCTTCACGGAGCATATCACAAATGCTCTCATCAAAGCTAGGGAGGAGAAGCTTAGAGTAGAAGCCTCCATACCTAGGAAGCTAGATGATGGTTGGGACCCTTTGATCAAAATTAAATTGAATAACTTCTCTTGCTATGCTTTATGTGATGTTGGAGCTAGTACCTCTGTTATGCCCAAAAGAATATTTGATATGTTTGAATTGAAGACTTTTGAGCCTTGTTCTTTTGGTGTTCGTCTTGTTGATTCTTCCATAAAGAAACCTTTGCGGAAGATCGACGATGTTCTTATCATTGTCAATGACAACTATGTTCCCGTCGATTTTATTGTTATGGATATAGAGTGTGAACCTTTATGTCCAATTATTTTGGGACGTCCTTTTCTTCGCACCGTTGGTGCGGTTATTGACATGAAAGAGGGGATTATTAAATTCCAATTCCCATTCAAAAAGGGTATGGAACACTTCCCTAGAAATAATATCAAGTTACCTTTTGAGTCCGTTACACGGGCTAGTTATTCTCTTTCTCTTGATAAAACTTGATTCTTCTTTTTGCATTATGCCTAGCTAATGGCTTTAAAGAAGCGCTTTCGGGAGGCAGCCCGCAACGAATTTAGGTGTTTCTTTTTTATTTTGTTGTGTCTTGATGATTTTTACTTCTGTAGAAACATCATTGTATCTTTATTTTTCAGCTTTGTGCCAAGTTATAGCCTCTTACGGCAAGGGAAGTAAAAGTTGTGACATGCTGTTCAGAAAACAGATTCTGTCCTCGTGACCAGAAAAATTCCAAAAAAACCAAGTTCATCTTTTTGAGCTGAGATTTTTACACAGTATGCTCTATACAATTACGAAACTTCCGTATGTTTTGAGTTTTTTGATTTGCGTTGCATAAGTGCCCCTAAAAAATTCTTTACTATCTGCTGTTCTGTTTTTCACAGATTCTGCCACGTTTTGTCTATCCTTACTTTTGCAAACCTTAAGCTTGCTTTTTATTTGCAAAAACTTTTTGGCACTCTTGAGAAACAGTAGCTCTTCAAGATTATCTTTATTTCCAGTGGAGAATTTTTTTATTTATTAAGGGTACTAACCTCTCTAATCAGCTAATGATGAGTTATGTATGAAGGGAGTTTTCAAGTGTGCGATTCAAGATGATGAATGAAGATCCAGGAGTGTCAAGCGCTCAAGCTTGGGGATGACCCCATGCATCCCCAATAAATATTCAAGGAGACTCAAGCGTCTAAGCTTGGGGATGCCCCCGTGCATCCCCTTCTCCATCAACAATCATCAGTTCGTCCTTCGTCTCACTATATTTTTATCACTTCATGCGTTATGTGCTATGCTTGGAGCGTCTCGCTCTTAGTTTTTGTTTTTAGTTTTCCTTAGCTTTGCTTGCTGTTCATAGCAAGTTAGATCCTTTCTTACTTTGTGTGGGAGAGAAACACGCTCCACTTTCAAAATTTAGAACACATCATAGGATTTTTCCTGCCTATCTTTTTGCTGTTGTGTGTTCTTTATCTTTTCATAGCTACTGCCTTGTTTAGTTTTAGTCTTAGTTTGTCTTTAGCAAGAGCCTTGGATTTTTTTTAGTTTGTTGCTGTAACTCTTTTTAGTTTTCATTTTTATCTTGTTAAGAGAGTTGGTTGTTGCACTGAGTTGTGTCTTGTCTTGAAAGTAGGTAATTGAGGTTGCTATTTAATTTTAGTAGTAGCTTGCAATAGTTTTGAGGTATTGATGTGAGTAATGTTTGAACTTTTGGTGTCAAGAGCTCTAGCCTATTAGTGATAGGTGTCGTATTTTGGGCAATCCGTGTGTATTTTCAAAACCTACAAAAACTAGTTGAGAACTCTAGCTACTAGATGGATCACTACTCTTCTGAGGGGTCGAATATTAGAGAACACTCACGTACCATGAGTCGAGGATACGCAAGGATAACCAAACCCCCATACACTCCTCCTCGGGGTACTTGTCTCTTTGTGAACCTCCTCATTAGATTGAGAGTTACCGATAATAAGTGCATGAGTTCTTTGGACTAATGTAAGTATTGAAAGTTGACACTTCCACCTTCCCATATTTTGCTAGCCTCTCCTGTGCCGTGCATTGCCTTCTTCTCACTCCGAGAGTTGGTGTCCACCTTCGCCGGTACATCCAAACCCTTGGCAGGATACGCTCTGTCATCATAAACCTACTTATATCTTTCCTCAAAACAGCCACCATACCTACCTATCAAGGCATTTCCATAGCCTTTCCAAGATATATTGACATGCAACTTCCACCTCTTCATGACTTGATCTTCATGTCATACATGTTCCTGCTACACTGGCAGCGACATACATTGCATACATCATGTAGTTACATCTTCTTTATGATTTTGAGTACCTTGTAAAGTGTGAAAGATTTCCTTTACCTTCTTTTAAAATAGAGTGTTGCCCTTAAGTGAGGAAAAGATCCCAAAGTGGACACAATAAAAGATCCCAAAGAGGACAAATGAGAGTTAAATAGAAAGAGCCATTGAGGCCACCAAAAAAATACAAAAAATAGAAAAAAGAGAAAAAGAATTAAAAAGAGAGAAAGGGGCAACACTACTATCCTTTTGAGAGATCCACACTAGTACTCCCTTTATGTCCTTGTACTCCATAGAGATGATCTTTTTGCATATAGTTCCATTGGAGAGCTTCCTAGCTCGTATGTGCATCCGTTGCATGGCAATCCCTACTCCTCACATCATATCTATCATTTGGCATCTCTTGCCTATGATTGTCCTCATTGATTTGATCCTTTCTCTTCCTTTTTGTCTTCCTCCTCCACCATATTTCTCTCTTTGCCATCCTAAGTGTCAACTCTCGTGCTTACGCTCATCCATTGCATGAGTGCTCGAAATATCGAAAAGGAGTGGATGAAATTGACTTGTACCTGGCTAGTGGTATGGGGACATGTCAAGATAAGATTCCAAAGAAGACCAAGTGTAAAACTTTAGTAGATTGAGTTCTCAACACAAAAATACTTTTTTCTCGTATTCCCTATCCCCCTTCTTGCACGCAAACACCATTTGGAGACATTCGAGTCACGGACAGCGAGAGCTCTTGCACCTAATGTTCTTTTGCTACTTGTTTCAATGCTAATATAGACTCTTGCATGTTATGAATTGAATTGAATCTCTAACCTTGATTGCATTACTTTTCAAAGTTCTTTTATGGTTGCTAGCATGTCACCACAGAAATTATGCTGTTATCATTTACCTACTCGAGGACGAGCAGAATTAAACTTGGGGATGTTGATACGTCCAAAACGTATCTATAATTTTTGCTTGCTCCATGCATGTTTTGTGTGATATTTCTATGTTCTAGATACACTTTCATACATTTTTATCATATTTGGACTAACCTATTAACTCAGTGCACCCCATTGCCAGTTCCTCTTTTCTGCTGTTTTTCTATTTCAGTTTTCCCCCAAATAAAAAGTGCCAGAAAAATTCGGGAAAATTCAGATAAAAAATCAGCGTGGAGGAAGCTTCGCGAAGAGCCCGGGAGGGGCCAGAGGGGATCCAGGGGGGGGTCCAGGCAGCCACCCGGCGCGGCCCCACCCCTGGTCGCGCCAGGGGGGCGCCTGGGGCCCCTGGTCCACCTCTGGCTGCCCCCCTTCGCCTATTTATTCTCCGTCACGGGAAAACTCCAGAAGAGGAACCCTATTCCGCGAAATCGCCTCTGTTCCGCCGCCGCCGCGCTTCCGAAGATCGGGAGCACCAGAAGACCTCTTCCCGGCACCCTGCCGGAGGGAGGATTGACCTCCGAGAGTCTCCTCTCCACCATGGATGCTCCCCGGATGTCTCGTGAGTAGTTTTCCTTGGACCATGGGTCCGTGATCAGTAGCTATGTGATGTTCTCCTCCCCTCTTTGATCTTCATTGTTTAGACCTCGTGAGTTGCCCTACATGATCGAGGCACTTTTGTAATATTTCTGCTATTGCTATGTTGAGTTTGATAGGATCTGATGGATTATGAGATTATGTTCAGATTGTGATAGAGTAATATATTTGGTTTTTATCTCTTATATTTTTGTTCCTAAGTAATTCTTGCATGTTCTCCGTTGCTGTTTATTGCTTTGGCCAAGTAGTAGGTAGTGACTTCAAGAGGGAACGTTGTGCTAGATTGTGGGTTCATGCCCCCCGATGACACGCTTGAGTGACAGAAACATGAGTCTAGGGGATGTGTTGTTGCCACAAGGGGGAAAACAACGGTGCTTGTGACCGCGGTCACAAGGATTGTTTACTTTACGCAGAGTTCTTTTTAATGCAGTTGTCTGTTGCTGTGGGTTTACACTTTGGGTGGGTCTCGCAACTTAATACCAGCGAGATGTTCTGGATAGATCTCTCAAGGTGGATGATTAGTAGTAGATGCAGATGGATTTCGGTATACTTATCTTGGCGTACTGCCTGTGCTTTTGAACCTCGTCCTTTCTTTTGTAGCATAGTTAGCATTGCGGTGCGTTCATAATCCTGTCAATTGCCTTTCTGTAATTTGTTTACCTCGCATAGCAATTTTATCGTCTTTTGGGAGAGAGACATCACTAGCGAACATCACGTATCCCGGTCCATATCCTCATTATTTTTTCCACTCCATATTTACTTTACTGCTTTTACTTGCTATCATTACCCCTTGCATTTTATCCTTGTGAACAGCAAGACCGGAGAGATTGACAACCTCTCTGAACTTCGTTGGGAACAAAGTTATCTGTGTCTGTGTGCAGGTCCGCGTCAGTTGCGCCGCTGACACCTACTTATTATCTCTGGAGTCCTGCTGGAGACAGACCTTGGTATCTTCACCGAGGGAAAACTGCTGCTGCACTACATCTCAACCTTCCACTTGGGGTAACCAACGAAGGGGCGAGAATCCATCACAGAGCCATAGATTGCATTCACCATGATATAGTTTCAGTTTATTATGAGTACCCTCTAAAAGTGTGTTTATCTTCTTGTTCATCCTTGTAATAAATAGAGTGTTTCCCTTAAAGTGAGGAAAAGATCCCAAAGAGGACACAAATGAAAGATCCCAAAATAGGACACATGAAAAGATCCCAAAGAGGAAATATTAGAGATAAATAGAAAGAGCCAAATAGGCCAAAAAAATACAAAAAATATAAAAAGAGGGGAAAATATCAACACTTGTGCTTCAAAGTAGTACTTGTACTTAATAGATAGTTTTCATATCATTCATGCATAACTAAGTGGGGAGCTTTACACTATAGAACTTGGCTTTTATATTCCAATGATGAGCCTCCTCAAAAGATCTCTAGGTCTTCGTGAGCAAGCAAGTTGGATGCACCCCCACTAGTTCCATTGGAGAGCTTTCATATACTCATAGCTCATTGTGCATCTGTTGCATGGAAATCCCTACCCCTCATACCATATCTACCATTAGGCTTACTGTCGCCTAAGGTTATCCAGATTGGAGTGGGACTTTCTCACTTTTGACTTCCTACCTCCATTATCTATTCTATTTTCCATCATAAGTGCCAACTAATTTTTCTCGCGCTCATTCATTGCATGAGTGCTCGAAATCGAAAGGGAGAGGATTGAATTGACTTCTACCTGGCCGACGGTCTGGGGATGAGTCATAATATGATTCCAGAAGAGACCAAGTGTGAAATTTAGTAGGTTGAGATATCAACAACTATTAAGTATTTTTATGCTCTAAAACCATCTCCCACTTTCTGCACAGGAACAACGATAGGAAACATTCGAGTCACGGACAACGAGAGCTCTTGCACCTTTATGTTCTTACTTTTACTAGTTTCAACACTAGATGTAGATTCTTGCTTGTTACTATCTTGACTCGAATTGCATCCCTTGCTTGATGTACTTTAAAGTTCTACTTATGTTGGTAGATTCTCACCACAAAAATTATCTTGGTTGTCATTTACCTACTCGAGGACAAGCATAAATTAAGCTTGGGGATGTTCATACGTACCAAACGTATCTATAATTTTTGCTTGTTCCATGTTTATTTTGGTGACTTTGCTATATGTTTTGATGCACTGTCATATCATTTACAAGATATTGTGTACTAATCTATTAACCCAGTGCCCAGTGCCAGTTCTTGTCTATTTTTTCCATGCATTGCAGAAAAAGCTGAAAAATCAAAGTAATCGGAAAAATCTAGAAAAAATCCCAAAAATCATATATTACGAAAGACTCTAGAAGTACGAAGGGGAGGCCCTCTGGTATCCTGGGCCAGGAGCCCACCCCTGACACCCCCTTTGGCCTATATTTATCCCTTGTCTCGAAAACCCTCAAAGAGCTCTTTGTTACGCGAAAATACCTACTGTTCCACCGCCGTCGCAATTACTATCTCGAGATCGCCTAAATTTCTTGTCCCGACACCCTGCCGGAGGGAGGATTGACCTCTAGAGGCTCCTCCATCACCATGATCGCCTCTGGGATGCTCCGTGAGTATGCCCAAACGTATCTATAATTTTTGCTTGTTCCATGCTTCTTTTGGAGATATTGCTATATGTTTTGACGCACTTTCATATCATTTACAACATACGTTGGACTAACCTATGAACCTAGTGCCCAGTGCCAGTTTCTATCTGTTTTTGTCCGTGCATTGTAGAAAAAGGGTGAAAATCAAAGTGCTTGGAAAATTCCAGAAAAATTCCTGAAAATCTTTTACGCTGGAAGACTCCAGAAACCAGAAGGGCTCCCTGAGGGGGGCCACCCTTGGCCCAGGCGCCTCTAGGGAGCGGCCAGGGGGGTCGCGCCCTCTGGTCGTCTGGGCCAGTGGGTCCAACCCCGGAGCCCCCCTTTGGCACACACACACACACACACACACACACACACACACATATATATATATATATATATATATCGTCTCTCGAAAACTCCAAAGGAGGTACCCTTTTTTGCAAATACCCTACAGTTCCGCCACCATCGCGATTCCGAGATCGGGATCACCAGAAGTTCCTATCCCGGCACCCTGCCGGAGGGAGGATTGATCTCCGGAGGCTCCTTCATCACCATGCTCTCCTCCGGGATGCGCCGTGAGTAGTTCCCCATCAACCATAGGTCCATGATCAGTAGCTAGTAGATGTTTTCTCTCCAATCTTGTACATGCTTCAATGTTTAGCCCTTGTGAGATGCCTATCATGATCAAGGCATCTATGTATGAATTCCCGTTTTTCTATGTTGTGTTTGCCAGGATCTGATGGATTATGAGATTTTGTTTAGATTTGTGGGAGTAATATATTTCGTTACCTATATGTTTTAGTTCCGAGATTATGAGATTATGATGAGGTGATCAAAGGTTTTAGATTTATCCAAAATGTCGAAGAATTCTGTGTTTACAAGAAAATGAGTGAGAGCTCAGTACCATTCCTAATACTTTATGTGGATGAGAAACAGCTAATAGGGAATGATGTGAAACTTATGGAGAGCGTGAAGGAATGTTTGAATAGTTAATTTTCAATGAAGGACCTAGGTGAAGCTGCATATATATTAGGCATTAAAATCTATAGAGATAGATCTAAACGCCTGATAGCACCGAGTCAACGAACTTACCTTGAAAGTATATTGAAGAGGTTCAATATGGAGGACTCCATGAAAGGGTTCTTGCCTGTGCCTAGAGGTAGCCCATTGAGTGTGACTCAATGCCCAGTAACAACAAAAGATAGAAAGGAAATGTACATAAGACCTTATGTTTCGACCATAGGATCTATGATGTATGCCATGCTGAGCACTAATGGCGGGAATATACTTCTCGCCCCTCGTTGGTTACCCAAATTGGAAGGTTTAAGAAGTAGTCAGCAGCAAGTTTCCCATAACGTAGAGGATAAGGTTTATGTCTCCCGTAGGACTCTAAGTTCTTCAAGTAGGTGGCAAGAAAACAATGGCGTCCTTTACAACCCAGAGGTTTCTTACTTGACTTGGACCTACACACAACAACAAATAACTTTGCTCCCAACGAGTTCAGACAGATTGTCAATCTCTACGGTCTTGTTGTTTACAAAGGATCAAACACATGGTGGAAATAGTAGTGGTAATTGCCAAAGAAAGGAAATAAAAGAAGTACATAGTGGATGTGTAAACAATGGTGGAAATATGGACCGGGGTCCCATGATGTTACCTAGTGATGTCTCTCTCCCAAAAGATGATAAAACAACTATGTTGGGTGAACAAATTACAGCTAGGCAATTGACAGAATTATAAATGCACCGCAATACTAATTATGCTACAAGAAAGTTAGAGGCTCAATCGTATGTTCAGTACACCAAGACAAGTAGACAATTTATTCATCAGCATCTACTCAGTGATATGTCCCAAATGTATCTATAATTTCTGCTTGCTCCATGCATGTTTTGTGTGATATTGCTATGATCTAGATACACTTTCATACACTTTTGATCATATTTGGACTAACCTATTAACTCAGTGCACCCTAGTGCCAGTTTCAGTTTTCTGTTGTTTTTTTTATTTCAGTTTCCCCCGTATTAAAAGTGCTCCAAAAATCCGGGAAAAATCAGATAAAAAAACAGTGCAATGGAAGCTTCCAGAGTCCCGAAGGAGGGCCGGAGAGGCCCCACCTGGTGCCCAGGCGGCCAGGTGGCGCGGCCTAGGGTGGCCGCCTGGACACCTGGTGCCCCCTGGCTGCCCCCCTTTGTCTATTTATTCCCCGTGACGCGAAACCCCCAAAAACAGAACCCTTTTTCGCGATATTGCCTCTATTCCGCCGCCGCCGCGCTTCCAAGATCGGGAGCGCCAGCAGACTTCTTCCCGGCACCCTGCCGGAGGGAGGATCGACCTCCGGGAGCTTCCCCTCCACCATGGACGCTTCCCGGATGTGCCGTGAGTAGTTTTCTTTGGACCATGGGTCCGTGATTAGTAGCTATCTGATGTTCTCCTCCCCTCTTTGTTCTTCATGGTTTAGACCTCGTGAGCTTCCCTACACGATCGAGGCACATATGTAATCTTTCTGCTGTTGCTATGCTGAGTTTGATGGGATCTGATGGATTATGAGATTATGTTCAGATTGTGATAGATTAATATATTTGGTTCTTATCTTCTATATTTTTGTTCCTAAGTAATTCTTGCATGTTCTTCGTTGCTGTTTATTGCTTTGGCCAAGTAGTAGGTGGTAACTACAAGAGGGAATGTTATGCTCGATTGTGGGTTCATGCCCCCCGATAACACGCTTGAGTGACAGAAACATGAGTCTAGGGGATGTGCTGTTGCCACAAGGGGGGAAAACGGTGCTTGTTACCGCGGTTGCAAGGATTGTTTACTTTACGCAAAGTTCTTTTTAATGAAGTTGTCTGTTGCTTTGGGTTTCACTTTTGGTGAGGCTCGCAACTTAATACCAGCGAGATGTTCTAGATAGATATCTCAAGGTGGATGATTAGTAGTAGATGCAGTTGGATTTCAGTCTACTTATTTTGGCGTACTTCCCATGCTTTTGAGCCTCTTCCTTTCTTTGTAACATAGTTAGCATTCCGGTGCATTCATAATTCTGTCAATTGCCCATATGTAATTTGTTTACCTCGCATAGCAGTTTTATCATCTTTTGGGAGAGAGACATCACTAGTGAACATCACGGGAACCCGGTCCATATTCGCATCACTGTTTACACGCTCATTTACTTTCTTGCTTTTACTTTCCAGTTTCTATCATTATCACTATTATGTGTTGCATTGATCCTTTGTAAACAACAAGGCTGGAGAGATTGACAACCTATTTGTACTCGTTGGGAGCAAAGTTATTTGTGTTGTGTGCAGGTCCACGTCAGTTGTGCCGTTGACACCTACTTATCATCTCCGGAGTCCTACTGGAGACAAACCGTGGTATCTTCACCGTGGGAAATTTTCCGTTATCCTTCATCACACCTTCCACTTGGGGTAACCAACGAGGAGAGGAGTTGCACTAGTCAACTCTCTCGTCATCAAGCGAATTTCTGGCGCCGTTGCCGGGGACACCGAGTGCTAAGATAGGGGAGTTGCCCATTACCTTTTACCTTTGCTTTTTAGTAAAAGCAGAAAAAAATTTAAGCGTGTAAACAGTGATGAGAATATGTACCGGGCTCCCTTGATGTTCACTAGTGATTTCTCTCTCCCAAAAGACAATAAAACTTCTATGCAAGGTAAACAAATCACAGCTGGGCAATTGAAAGGATAAAAAACGCACCGCAATGCTAACTATGCTACAAAGAAGGGACGAGGCTCAAAAGCATGGGTGGTACGTGATACGTCTCAAACGTATCCACTTTTCCAAACACTTTTGCTATTGTTTTGCCCTCATCCTTGCACGATTTGAAGTAAACTAACCTGGACTGACGCTGTTTTCAGCAGAGCTGCCTGTATGGTTTTATTGTGCGCAGGAAAATTGATTTTTGGACATCTTAGAAAATTCCCAGAAAAATACCAGAAAATCCACGCACCAGATGGAGCCCAGAGCCAGAAGATGGGCCAGAGGGCAGCCAGGGGGCCCCAGGCACCTTGTGGGCGCGGCCAGGGGTGGGCCCGCGCCGGGAGGCTGCCTGGGTGACTCCCCCTCCCCTGGTGCCCTACTTTGGCTCCTTTTTATTCCCGTGACGGGGAAACTCCGAAACATAAGTCACTTTCCCAGAACCCGTCGCAGAGCCACTGCCAACATCTGTTCTTCCTCGGGAGGGCTAATCTGGAGGCTGATTTGGCCTCCGGAGAGGGGAGATTGTCGCCATCGCCATCACCATCACCACTCCATCCTTCCTCCACGACTTCCCTTCACATGTGTGAGTAATTCCCTGCGGTAGGCAAAGGGGATGGTAGGGATTGGATGAGATATATCATGTAATAGTTCGTCAGATTGTTGGGGGCATGTTGCCTATCATCTTCTTTGGTGTTTATCATCTTTGCTACAACTTGTTGCTCCTAATGCTTGTCACTTTGGGCCCGAGTGCCATGTTTTCATATCTGAACCACTTATATTTTCATGAGTTTATCTATGTTCAAGATCCTATCTATGAGTTGTATGCACCTATTATGGTCCGGAACCGGCGATCCCAAAGGTGAAAGCTTGGGACACCAAAGGGGATGGTCCATAATTTGAGGATTCCATGTATCCATTGAGTTTATTGCTTTGTTCCGGTGCTCTTTGACAGGAGCACCTTAATCTGCATAAGTTCCTTTTGGCCCCGTTCATAGAGGGATGGTAGGACAAAAGATGTTGTGCAAGTTCTTATTGCAAGCACGCACAATTACCTACGGGATACATGCCTAATATTTCATATATTGCCTAGATGATCATTACTTTTCTGTGTGCCTTGCCCCGTGTTAGATTCTATTACATGTTCATTCTTATTCATGCAGCGCCCAACCATCCATCTCCCTAGCCTACAGTGTTTTAATCCTGCTGGTCACTAGTTGTTACTTTTCGTTTTTTACTATCGCTATCATATGACAATTGCCATTAATACTTTGTTGCAAGCAAGCATATTTCAGGTGCGATTGAATTGAAAACTCAACTGTCAAAGCTTATAAATACTCTTTGTGTCCCCTTGTGTCGAATCAATAAATTGGGCTAAGTTCCCCGAGAGAACACTACAATCGATCCCCTATAGTTGAGGGTCATCAGTACGCCAAAATAAGTAGACCGAAATCCAACTTCATCTACTACTAATCATCCACCTTGAGATATCTATCTAGAACATCTCGCTGGTATTAAGTTGCGAGCCCCACCCAAAGTGTACACCCAAAGCAACATGCAACTGCATTAAAAGAACTTTGTGTAAAGTAAACAATCCTTGCAACCGCGGTTACAAGCACCATTGTTTTCCCCCTTGTGGCAATAACACATCCCCTAGACTCATGTTTCTATCTCTCAAGCTAGTCAACAGGGGGCATGAACCCACAATCGAGCATAACGTTCCCTCTTGGAGTTAGTACCTACTACTTGGCCAAAGCAATAAACAACAACGGAGAACATGCAAGAGTTACTCAAGAACATAAATATAAAAGATAAGAACCAAATATATTACTCAATCACAAACTGAACATAGTCTCATAATCCATCAGATCCCACCAAACTTAGCATAGAAACAACAGAAAATTACATATGTGCCTCGATCATGTAGGGCAGATCACGAGGTCTAATCCATGAAGAACAAAGAGGGGAGGAGAACATCACATAACTACTGATCACGGACCCATGGTCCAAGGGAGAATACTCACGGATCATCCAGGAGGCGTCCATGGTGGAGGAGAGGCTCCCGGAGGTCAATCCTCCCTCCGGCAGGGTGCCGGGAAGAGGTATGCTGGAGCTCCCGATCTTGGAAGCGCGGCTGCGGCGGAACATAGGCGAGATCGCGAAAAAGGGTTCTATCTTCGGAGGTTTTGCATCACGGAGAATATATAGGAGAAAGGGTGGAGTCAAATGGGGCCACCAGGGGTCCAGGTGCCCCCTGGCGCGGCCCCACCCTAGGGCGCGCCTGGAGGGCGCCTGGGGCCCTAGTGGGTCCCTTCCGGGCCCTCCTGGGTGTTTCCGGAAGCTTCCGGCACACTTAATTTTTATCTAATTTTTCCTGAATTTTTGGAGCACTTTTAATATGGGGGGAACCTGAAATAGAAAAAACAGCAGAAAACAGAAACTAGCACTATGGTGTACTTAGTTAATAAGTTAGTCCAAATTTGATCAAAAGTGTATGAAAGTGTATCTAGATCATAGCAATATCACACAAAACATGAATGGAGGAAGCAGAAATTATAGATACGTTTGGGACGTATCAGGGTTCCTCCCGAGGATTTCCATGACGGGGTGTAAATATAGGCCGAAGGAGGGCACCAGGGGGTCCCACTCCTCCAGGCGGCCTCCTGGCCATCCTAGGGTGGGGCCGCGCCCCCTGGCCGCCTGGGAGGGGGTGGCCCCCGTCCGTCTCACCTTTGAGCTTCCGGAGTCTTCTGGAACGCTGATTTTTTATATATTTTTTCTTGAAATTTTTCGGGCACTGTAAATATGGGTATAAACCTCCAATTCACAGACATAAGCAGACGGAAAGTGGCACTAGATGCACTAAGTGACAGAAACCTGAAACCCAAATCGCACGCTTTTGCACAAGGGAACAATGGGTCATCGATCGTATTGCTATGGTTAGGCTTTTTCCTTAATTGTTATCTTGTATTTGCGGATGCTTGCAAGATGTATAATCATAAGAGCGCACTCATCTTAGTCTAGAGGGTGTACTAGCATAGATACAGCCACTCAACACTTATCAACACATCACATATCACCAATACGAAATATGGGGAAAGTACATGACTATCTCTCCCGTGTGTCCTCAAGAACGCTTTAGTCTTTATAAGTTAAGTTGCTAGGCCTATCCTTTGCTCAAAAGGATTGGGCCATTTGTTACTCCTCAGTGCCTTTCACTTTTCTCGCTTTTACCTTTTTGTTGCTTATATCGAAAACCCCTAAAAAACTATCTTTCCTTTCCTGCAGCTATTTCTTTACCAAAGTCACTTACCAATACCTTCTGCTCCTCGTTGAGTTCGACACTCTTATTTATCAAAAACGCTACAAACGATCCCCAGGGGCCAGGCCGCGCCACCTGGCCGTCTGGACCAGGGGTGCCCCCCTGATCAGCCCTAGGTACCCATGTGCTTCTTATTTTGTGAAAAAAATTAATATAACATTTCTGGAATTTTTCTGACAACTTCATTTTTTAGAATTTTTCGAGGTTGCGAATGCTGCAAAAACTTTCGGAGAGATCGAACAGTGGTTAAACGTATGAAGTTTCAAAAGTACAAACTTTGGTACAACAAGGTAGATGAAAGCTAAAAGATATGCACATATATTAAGCTCCCCTTTATACTTATATAAAACTTGTTTATTAGCAAGGTTGATCAAGTCTTACTAGTAAACAAGTGATATGTCAAGAAAAAAGTTTCACTTCCTATAAGGCATTTATGGTACATTTATTTGAAGGGACACTGTCCCTACCATGATTGTTTTATTTTTGTGATGCACATGTAGAGGACAATCCCAATCACCAATCTTCACGGTTTCAATATTCTGAATGTACTTAAGTCCATGCCTTTTATCAATCTTCTTCGGAAAATATACCGTGTGTTCTTTATCATTAACATTGAAAGTGACCTTTCCTTTATTGTAATCAATAATAGCACCTGCGGTGTTAAGAAAAGGTCTGCCAAGAATAATAGACATGCTCCCATCTTCGGGCATGTCAAGCACAACAAAATCAGTAAGGATCAAACAATTAGCAACTTCAACAGGAACATCCTCACAAATACCAATGGGGATGGCTATTGACTTGTCAGCAATTTAAAGAGAGATAACTGTGGGGATTATTTTATCTAAGCAAAGACTTTCATAGAGAGAGAAAGGCATAACACTCACCCCTGCACCAAGATCACATAAGGCAGTTCTAACATAATTATTTTTTATGGAGCAAGGAATGGTGGGTATACCTGGATCACCGAGCTTGTCAGGAATCTTTCCACTTAAATAATAGTTAACAAGCATAGTAGATATTGCCTCATTAGGGACTTTTCTTTTATTACTCACAATATCTTTCATATACCTCGAGTACGGAGGCAACTTAATAGCATCAGTCAAAGGAATTTGCAGAAAAAGAGGCTTCATCCATTCACAAAATTTGCAGAAAAAGAGGCTTCATCCAGTCACAATATCTTTCAATTTATTTTTTGTGGCCTCATTGGCTCTTTTTATTTATCTGTCATTTTTCCTCTTTGAGATCTTTTAATTTGTCCTCTTTTGGGATCTTTTATTTTGTCCTCTTTGGGATCTTTTCCTCACTTTAAGGGCAACACTCTATATTTTACAAGAGTATAGAAGATCTCACACTTTACAAGAAGTATTCAACATAAAGAAAACAAAAGACTATCATGAGGTATGCAATTGTATGCCTCTGCCAGTGCAACATGATATGCAATGATACTAGCGCGTCATGTAGCAATGATAAGGGCAAGGCCCAACTAGCATGCGGCTCTACGGTCAAGCAAAAGCATGTATGACATGAAGGTCAAGTCATGAGATGATGGATGGTGCATGGCAATGTATCTCGGAAAGGCTATGGAAATGTCTTGATAGGTAGGTATGGTGGCTGTTTTGAGGAAGGATATAAGGAGGTTTATGATGATAGAGTGTAACATGCCAAGGGTTTGTATGCATCGATGAAGTTTGCACCAACTCTCAAGATGAGAAAGGGCAATGCACGGTACCGAAGAGGCTAGAAAAATATGGAAGGTGGAAGGGCCAACAATCGAATAATCTCATTAGTCAAAGGAACTCATGCAACTTATGGAGATTAAGGTGCTCCTGTCAAAGAGCATCGGAACAAAGCATTAACAATCAATGGATACATGGAATCCTAAAATTATAGTCCATCCGCTTTGGTGTCCCAAGCTTTCACCATTGGGATCGCCGGTTCCGGACTATAACAGGTGCCTAAAACTCATAGATAGGATTAAGAACACAAATATATTCATGCAAACACATAGGGTTCAGATCTGAAATCATGGCACTTGGGCCCAAAGTGACAAGCAATAAGAACAACAAGTTGTAGCAAAGATGATAAACACAATACTAGATGATAGGAAACATGCCCCCAACAATCTGATGAGGCCGCGCCACCTGGCCGCCTGGGCCAGGGGCAGCCCCCTCTGGCCCTCCTTCTGACATGTGGCTCCTCCCGGCGCGTGGATTTTCTGTAATTTTTCCTGGAATTTTCTGAGACACCTAGAAATCCATTTTCCTGCACACAAGAAAACCATACGTGCAACTCTGCTGAAAACAGCGTCAGTCTGAAAATTAAGATATCATACTAATAAAGTCGATACATTTGAGACGTATCAACTCCTCCAAGCTTAGCATATTGCTTGTCCTTAAGCAATTCAGTTCAACGAACTAGACGCGACAAAGAAAACTTTGACAAACTGCTTTTGCTTCATTAGATGTATATAAGCATGTACTACGAACAAGACTGGAAAGTGTTGTCACCATGCTACAAGGAAAATGCACGAAGCAATCCTTCTTTCATGTAAAAAGTTTCAAACAACCACGAATGAATAATATGCAACTGAAAATCAAAACAAGATTACAATGCACATGACTTGAACATACTAGACTGGTATCTCGCTAGCCTCCATGAGTGAAGCAAAACATAAATGCAGAAGCTCCTTCAGAGTTTTAAAGGAGACTAGAACTATATATTTCAAAATGATTGATATCACAAGCATGCAGAAGAGAATGTGGTACTTTGGGACAATGCACATTACACTCAGAATGACAATTATGCTCTCAATAGTTGGTGCTTTGAAGAAATAAGGGGAGACTCTCGAACCGTGGCTTTTGATGGCGAGGTTGAAAACCCATGGATGGAAGCAAAGGTTAAACAAGTACTAGAGCTCGTGGTTTTGAAAACAGAGATAATGTTTTTGAGAGTGTATCTTTCCAGTCAACGGTACCGGTAAAGGTTCTCAATATCTTCCATACCAACCATATTAATGGCGGTTCCCATGCTTTTGTATTATGCCTACACTTGTGTTCCCTTTCCATCTATCATACACGGTCCATGGCCAACAATTGCGTGGTGCCTTTTATCTTGCCTCAAGTATGGAAGAGAAGATTGTGAATCTCTCTCCACCTATCATTAGCAGTTAGTGGCCAACATTTAGTTCCATTTCATTCTGTCATCAAGTATGGAGGGCAAGTGCAATCTTTTATAAAAATGTAAAATAAGTGAGAACTGGGAATTCTCCATACCGGCCTCTGCCTCATAAATTTAAATAGAATAAACTTTGTCAAGGAGTAAAACATTTTAGCATGGAAGATAATGATTCCCTCTAACGCCCCATGAGCTTGTACGGATACAAGAAAATCTTCGTTAGGATGGACGGTAAATACCATATATATGAAGGTATGATGGACTCATATGGCGCGAATGGTTTCAAGGGTTATTTGATGCACAAGCAGAATTCTTCTTAGTACATGCGAAGGCTAGCAAAAGACGGGGAAGCGACCAACTAGAGAGCAATAATGGTCATAATCATGCAGAGCGACAAAGTAACATTGAATCGGGCATGAAAGTGATATAACTATTCTTAAACAAAAAGATCAACAAGGCTTGATAGACTTTTAGTCATAAACATGTGTAAGCATGTGCCAAGTCAATCAAAAAATTCTCCGAGGGGAAATACCACTTCAATATGCCAAGTCCTGATCAATGCAATGCATGTCAATCATTTCAATAACACATTATGCACTCCAGCTATTTGAAACTACTCACAAGAAAGCATGAACTACTGGGAAAGCATTTTAAACATAGCACTATGTCGCTACAAGCTGGTCTCTAGATAATAAGTACAAGCATATGTACAGAAGTAGAAACAAAAAGAGTTCATACTGGCTTTCCTTGTTGCATCCCTTCCGTCGATCTTCGTCATTATTGCCTTTTCGCTTGCACAATTGAACGTGGAAAGATATAATCAAGTGTGAAATGCAACCATGGACATGAGCTGAGCTCTGCAAACAAAGAAAACTAAAGAGAGAAAGGAAACCTTTTTTTATTTTTCAAAGGTTAATCGAAAGCAAAAGAAAGGAGAAATTTTTTGTTTTTTTTTGCAAATTAAGATAGAACATAGAAGAACGGGCAAGAACTTTGAAAAGATAAAAGCGAACACAAATGGATAATACAATGGAAGGGGAGAAGGCACGTACTACCCCAAGCTTAGGCTTTTGGCCTAAGTCGGGCTAGGATACTGCACGCTCCAGGAGCTTCCTCCGACTCCGGGGTTGTAATGGTACGTCCAACCGTCAAATGAAGTCTCGGGTGCGTAGACGGACATCCTGCTGTCCTCCCAAGAAGAAGTCTACCCACCCCAAGAAGAAGGTACCTCGCCCCATTAGGAAACAAGCTCTCCTGGGGGTGTGGAATCTCCTCATGCTCCTCCTGAGCAACCCCCTCCATGGGGTTGTGGAACTGCTGCTGGACAACAAACTCATCCAGCTCGAGTGCGGTGAAAGACCATCCGTTCCTGCTAGTATAGTTAAACAAAAGTGGTGCAGGTAGACGGATCTCGCGAGTCGTAGTCTCGCCAAATCTCATAACATAAATAAGGTTACCAAACTTGGAAGTCCTGGTAATAAATTCATGCCTCTTCATAGCAGCAAGATCAAAGCGTAGAAACGAAAAAGGTGCTTCATCAACACGTGCAGAGAGCTCAAGCCGCTCAAGAATAAGCGTGGCATAAACGCCACCAAAGTGAGGACCTTTGCCGCTGTTAGCGACAAGGCGGCGAGCAATCAAAGCACCAATATTATACTCGTTGCTTCCTGAGAGGGAGGCTGCCAAGATAGCAATATATGACCCCGAAATGTTGCTCGTGTTTTCACGAGCTAACACCCGCCGAGAAATATAGTACGCAAAATACCTGAGGTGACGAAATAAAATGTTGGAAATCTTCCCCCGGTGAACGTCCTTCAGATCCTTTCTACAAAGGGAAGTGAAGAGGGCCTTCAAATCGGTGGGGGTGAGTAGGTATCTTGGTCTTCCCAGCATTCTGCACACCTAAAATTTCACAAAACTCTGCCAACCGCATGATAATAACTTTCTCATATATTCTAAATTCATCCATAGCAGTTTTATCATTATACTTAAACCAGTTGACAAAATAATATGTGAGTTTTGGATACTGTGGAACCTGATGTGTCACAAGGTGCGTCAAAACTGCAGCTACACAAATGTTATCAAACTCATTCTTAATACATGCAGCCGTAAGAAAGTCCGAACACGGGTACTTCATGGCACGTGTCGTGTCTGTCTCGTAGAGCAATTTTGGTGGCACAATATCATCACTGTAACTCATCCTCGTGGAAGAGGATGAAGTTGCAGCTCTAGTTACTCTTCCATAGGCTCGTGCCTCTTCTTCCCAAGCCATCCCTTAGCCTTTCCAAATAAACTCATTTCTGTTTTTTTTAAGTTACAAAAACGAATATCTAAGAAAAATGAGTTGAGGCAAACTACTATACTCACTTCCCCAAGGCATATACTTGCATCAAAACTTCAAAAATAAATTTCTAAACATGCATGCTAGCTCATATGAAAAACACCAAAAACTTCTAAATACTCATAAATGTGACTACCATTCAAAATTCTAATTGGAGGGGTGGAGGAGTCACATACCAAGGAACAAATGCTCAAAATTTCAACTCAAATGATGGGATGAGTAGAGAGATCGAAATTTGGCTCCAAGAACAACAAGAACTCGGGTTCCAACAGCAAAACACGAGTTTTTGGGGTGAGAGAGAGAGAGAGAGAGGAAGAAGACTCACCTGAAAAGGGGGCCTGGTGGGCCCAGGTGATACGTCCAAAATGCATCACTATTTTATATAGTAATTTATTCCTATTCATTGATATATTTCATGTTATGATGCTATTCTTATGTTGTTTTGGCTTATTTTACACAGTTTGGAACTGTCCGATGCTGAAGCAGGAGACGCAAGATTCAGCGGTAAAAAGTGGACGCTGAGTTGCTGAAGAAGAAGACCTCCAAATTTCCTGAAAATCGACGGAGGCTATTTTTGAGAAGGAAGACGAGGACACGCAAAAGAGGGACTAGAGGGGGGCCACAGGGTTCCCAGGCGGCCAACTAGCGCGACCCCCACCTTAGCCGCGATGGGAGGGCTCCTGGACCCCTGGGGCCAGTCCCGGCTGCCCCCTCTGGCCTATATATCACTCGTTATCCGAAAACCCTAAAAATAGAGGAGTTTCGCGAGTTCCGCCGCCGCTCCGTGGAGGAAACCAACAGAGGAGAAAAGACATCTCCGGCAGGCAACTTCCGTCGGGGAGAACACCCCCCGGAAGGGGAGATCATCGCCATCGTCATCACCATAGTCAAGGGCATCATCGAGATCATCATCAACATAATCCCCAACATCAGCACCATCTCCATCACCATCCAATCTCACCTCGCAAGTTCAACTTGTGTTGTAATCCATACTATCTATCCTCTCTACTCTACCGGTGCTGATTGCTACCTTGTGATGAATGCTATTGAGTTTTGTTGGATAAATATCATTATGTCCAGATTGTTTATCATTTATTTATCCCCACTGATCATGATCTCTTTTGTGTCTTGTGAGTAGTTACTTTAGTTCTTGAGGACATGGGAGAAGTCTAGTTGTTAGTAGTCATAAGATGTTGAAGTAATATGTGTTGTTTGATATTTAAGCTGTGTTGTTATTTTCCTAGTGGTGTTGTGTGAGTCGAACACTCAACACTTCGCCTTATTAAGGACCTAGGGGTATGCATTGTGTATAAAGAATGCTTACGGTGGGTTGCCGGAGTGACAGAAACCTGAACCCCAGTTCGCACGCTTTTGCACAAGGGAACAATGGGTCATCGATCGTATTGCTATGGTGATACGTCCAAAACGTATCTATAATTTCTGCTTGCTCCATGCATGTTTTGTGTGATATTGCTATGTTCTAGATACACTTTCATACATTTTTGATCATATTTGGACTAACCTATTAACTCAGTGCACCCCAGTGCCAGTTCCTGTTTTCTACTATTTTTCTATTTCAGTTTTCCCCCAAATAAAAAGTGCCAGAAAAATTCGGGAAAATTCAGATAAAAAATCAGCGTGGAGGAAGCTTCGCAAAGAGCCCGTGAGGGGCCAGAGGGGAGCCAGGGGGGCCCAGGCGGCCACCCGGCGCGGCCCCACCCCTGGCCGCGCCAGGGGGGCACCTGGGGCCCCTGGTCCACCTCTGGCTGCCCCCCTTTGCCTATTTATTCTCCGTCATGGGAAAACTCCAGAAGAGGAACCCTATTCCGCGAACTCGCCTCTGTTCCGCCGCCGCCGTGCTTCCGAAGATCGGGAGCACCAGAAGACCTCTTCCCGGCACCCTGCCAGAGGGAGGATTGACTTCCGGGAGTCTCCTCTCCACCATGGATGCTCCCCGGATGTCTCGTGAGTAGTTTTCCTTGGACCATGGGTCCGTGATCAGTAGCTATGTGATGTTCTCCTCCCCTCTTTGATCTTCATTGTTTAGACCTCGTGAGCTGCCCTACATGATCGAGGCACTTTTGTAATATTTCTGCTATTGCTATGTTGAGGTTGATAGGATCTGATGGATTATGAGATTATGTTCAGATTGTGATAGATTAATATATTTGGTTTTTATCTCTTATATTTTTGTTCCTAAGTAATTCTTGCATGTTCTCCGTTGCTGTTTATTGCTTTGGCCAAGTAGTAGGTAGTGACTTCAAGAGGGAACGTTGTGCTAGATTGTGGGTTCATGCCCCCCGATGACACGCTTGAGTGACAGATACATGAGTCTAGGGGATGTGCTGTTGCCACAAGGGGGAAAACAACGGTGCTTGTGACCGCGGTCACAAGGATTGTTTACTTTACGCAGAGTTCTTTTTAATGCAGTTGTCTGTTGCTTTGGGTTTACACTTTGGGTGGGGCTCGCAACTTAATACCAGCGAGATGTTCTGGATAGATATCTCAAGGTGGATGATTAGTAGTAGATGCAGATGCATTTCGGTCTACTTATCTTGGCGTACTGCCTGTGCTTTTGAACCTCGTCCTTTCTTTTGTAGCATAGTTAGCATTGCGGTGCGTTCATAATCCTGTCAATTGCCTTTCTGTAATTTGTTTACCTCGCATAGCAATTTTATCGTCTTTTGGGAGAGAGACATCACTAGCGAACATCACGTATCCCGGTGTATATCCTCATTATTGTTTCCATGCCATATTTAATTTACTGCTTTTACTTGTTATCATTATCCCTTGCATTTTATCCTTGTGAACAACAAGACCGGAGAGATTGACAACCTCTCTGAACTTCGTTGGGAACAAAGTTATCTGTATCTGTGTGCAGGTCCGCGTCAGTTGCGCCGCTGACACCTACATATCATCTCTGGAGTCCTGCTGGAGGCAAACCTTGGTATCTTCACCGAGGGAAAACTGCTGCTGCACTACATCTCAACCTTCCACTCTGGGTAACCAACGAAGGGGCGAGAAGCCATCAAGCAATGTTTTCTGGCGCCGTTGCCGGGGACTCCGAGTGCTAAGATAGGGGAGTTGCACACTACCCTTTACCTTTGTTTTTTTAGTCTTGTTAGTTTACCCTTCAGTTTTTATCTCAGTGTCCTTTATGAAAAACCACAAAAATAGTTGCTACCTTTTGCCTTTGTCTTGCTTTGCCTATTTATGCTATCCTCACCATGGGTGATGAACCACCCAAATATGGTAGGATGGACATGTTTCACTTGGATCGCCTTCGATCAATTTGTGCTCGCGCTAAAAACCCAACCGACTTGGTTGAGGGAAAATCATTGGATGAGCATGCTCATTATACGCGGCACCGCCTATCTCAGAAAGGGAAACACTTATGGGATCAAATACATGTTTCTTATTGCCATGCTAAACTTTTGTGCCACATTTATGATTTTACTTGCTGTTCTAATATAGATCATAAACACCTCCCCTTCCAATGTGAGTTTGATGAAAATTAGATCTTATCTTCTTATGCTAAAGGTGTTTATGATTACTTTGATGTTGAAAACATTGAAGAGTTTGTTGCTTTTAAAGGTGCCTATGAGATTTCTTCTTTGATTGAAAAATATCACGATCCTATTTTCGAGTCTGAAAACTTTGCAGTTCTTGCTTATTGCTTCGAGAATTACACTTCCAATTCTTATATTGAGGATTTTAAAAATAAAATGTTTGCTGCCCAAGAAGAGGCCAATTATTTCATTGAGGAGGAATCCCATGATTCCGAGGACTCACTTAAAATATCCCTTTCTGAAAATTTTGATACTTGCTTTGTTGATGGCCAAGATGCCACTATGGATGATGCTGAAAAAAATTAACTCTCTATAGTTCCTTATGTTAGGCATGAAATTGTTGCTATTGCACCCACACTTGATTGTCCTATTATCCTTTTGAAATCTCCAACTCCGGAGAACTTTGCTCTTATCAAGGCTCAATGTGATGGGTTGCATTTATCTTATAATCCTAAAGACCGTGTTGAAAAATATACACGTGTTCTTGCAGTTCATGAACAACATGATTTAAGTGATAGTTATATTCTTGATGTTGTTCATGATACTACTGAAAATTATTTTGAGAGAGGAAAGGTTGGTTGTAGAAACTCCCATATTACTAAAACTACTCTCTTTATGTTGAAAGTTTCGAAGATGTTCTTGTTCCACCTTCCTATGTTGGTTTCTTTGTGCTTCTTTGATTTATTTTATTACAAGATGCCTATGCATAGGAAGTGGGTTCGGCTTAAATGTGTTTCATATTTGCTTCTTGATGCTCTCTTTTGTTAAAATTCCCATTCTCTTGTGAGAGCATCTTTTATAATCTTTAAGCCTAGCTAATGGCTCTAAAGAAGCGCTTTCGGGAGGCAGCCCGCAATGAATTTAGGTGTTTTATTTTTGCTTTTGTTGTGTCTTGATGATTGTTACTTCTGTAGAAACATCATTGTATCTTTATTTTTCAGCTTTGTGCCAAGTTATAGCCTCTTAAGGCAAGGGAAGTAAAAGTTGTGACATGCTGTCCAGAAAACAGATTCTGTCCTCGTGACCAGAAAAATTCCAGAAAAATCGAAGTTCATCTTTTTGAGCTGAAATTGTTACACAGCATGCTCTATACAATTACGAAACTTCCGTATGTTCTGAGTTTTTTGATTTGAGTTGAAGAAGTATCCCTAAAAATTCTTTACTACCTGCTGTTCTGTTTTTCACAGATTCTGCCACGTTTTGTCTCTCCTAACTTTTGCAAACCTTAAGCTTGTTTTTTCTTTGCAAAAACTTTTTGGAACTCTTGAGAAACAGTAGTTCTTGTAGAATATCTTTATATCCAGTAGGGAAAATTTATTTATTAAGGGTACTAACCTCTCTAATCAGCTTATGATGAGTTATGTATGAAGGGAGTTTTCAAGTGTGCGATGGAAGATGATGAAAGAAGATTCAGGAGTCTCAAGCGGTCAAGCTTGGGGATGCCCCCATGCATCCCCAATAAATATTCAAGGAGACTCAATTTCTAAGCTTGGGGATTCCCCCGTGCATCCCCTTATCCATCAACAATCATCAGTTCGTCCTTCGTCTCACTATATTTTTATCACTTCATATGTTATGTGCTATGCTTGGAGCGTCTCGCTCTTAGGTTTTATTTTTAGTTTTCTTTAGCTTTGCTTGATGTTCATAACAAGTTAGATCCTTTCTTAATTTGTGTGGGAGAGAAACACGCTCCACTTTCAAAATTTAGAACACATCATAGGATTTTTCCTGCCTATCTTTTTGCTGTTGTGTGTTCTTTATCTTTTCATAGCTACTGCCTTGTTTAGTTTTAGTCTTAGTTTGTCTTTAGCAAGAGCCTTGGCTTTTGTTTGGTTTGTTGCTGCAACTCTTTTTATTTTTCATGTTTATCTTGTTAAGAGAATTGGTTGTTGCACTGAGTTGTATCTTGTCTTGAAAGTAGGTAATTCAGGTTGCTATTTAATTTTAGTAGTAGTTGCAATAGTTTTGAGGTATTGATGTGAGTAATGTTTGAAATTTTGGTGTCAAGAGCTCTTGCCTATTAGTGATAGGTGTCGTATTTTGGGCAATCCGTGTGTATTTTCAAAACCTACAAAACTAGTTGAGAACTCTAGCTACTAGATGGATCACTACTCTTCTGAGGAGTCGAATATCAGAGAACACTCACGTACCATGAGTCGAGGATGCGCAAGCATAAGCAAACCCCCATACACTCCTCCTCGGGGTACTTGTCTCTTTGTGAACCTCCTTATTAGATTGAGAGTTACCGATAATAAGTGCATGAGTTCTTCGGACTAATGTAAGTATTGAAAGTTGACACTTCCACCTTCCCATATTTTGCTAGCCTCTCCCGTGCCGTGCATTGCCTTCTTCTCACTCCGAGAGTTGGTGTCCACCTTCGCCGGTACATCCAAACCCTTGGCATGATACGCTCTGTCATCATAAGCCTCCTTATATCTTCCCTCAAAACAGCCACCATACCTACCTATCAAGGCATTTCCATAGCCTTTCCGAGATATATTGCCATGCAACTTCCACCTCTTCATGACTTGATCTTCATGTCATACATGTTCCTGCTACACTGGCAGCGACATACTTTGCATACATCATGATAGCTACATCTTCTTTATGTTTTGAGTACCTTGTAAAGTGTGAAAGATCTCCTTTACCGTCTTGTAAAATAGAGTGTTGCCCTTAAGTGAGGAAAAGATCCCAAAGAGGACACATTAAAAGATCCCAAAGAGGACATATGAGAGTTAAATAGAAAGAGCCATTGAGGCCACACAAAAAATACAAAAAAAAATAGAAAAAGAGAAAATAAAATAAAAAGAGAGAAAGGGGCAACACTACTATCCTTTTGAGAGATCCACACTAGTACTCCCTTTATATCCTCGTACTCCATAGAGATGATCTTTTTCCATATAGTTCCATTGGAGAGCTTCCTAGATCGTATGTGCATCCGTTGCATGGCAATCCCTACTCCTCACATCATATCTATCATTTGGCATCTCTTGCCTATGATTGTCCTCATTGATGCGAGCCTTTCTCTTCCTTTTTGTCTTCCTCCTCCACCATATTTCTCTCTTTGCCATCCTAAGTGTCAACTCTCGTGCTTACGCTCATCCATTGCATGAGTACTCGAAATATCGAAAAGGAGTGGATCAAATTGACTTGTACCTGGCTAGTGGTCTGGGGACGAGTCAAGATAAGATTCCCAAGAAGGCCAAGTGTGAAACTTTAGTAGATTGAGTTATCAACACAAAAATACTTTTTTTCTCGTATTGCCTATCCCCCTTCTTGCACGCAAACACCATTTGGAGACATTCGAGTCACGAACAGCGAGAGCTCTTGAACCTAATGTTCTTTTGTTACTTGTTTCAATGCTAATATAGACTCTTGCATGTTATGACTTGAATTGAATCTCTAACCTTGATTGCTTTACTTTTAAAAGTTCATTTATGGTTGCTAGCATGTCACCACAGAAATTATGCTGTTATCATTTACCTACTCGAGGACGAGCAGGAATTCAGCTTGGGGATGTTGATACGTCCAAAACGTATCTATAATTTCTGCTATCTCCATGCATGTTTTGTGTGATATTGCTATGTTCTAGATACACTTTCATATATTTTTGATCATATTTGGACTAACCTATTAACTCAGTGCACCCCAGTGCCAGTTCCTGTTTTCTGCTATTTTTCTATTTCAGTTTTCCCCCAAATAAAAAGTGCCAGAAAAATTCGGGAAAATTCAGATAAAAAAATCAGCGTGGAGGAAGCTTCGCGAAGAGCCCGGGAGGGGCCAGAGGGGAGCCAGGGGGGCGCCTCGGGCCCCTAGTCCAGCTCTGGCTGCCCCCCTTCGCCTATTTATTCTCCGTCACGGGAAAACTCCAAAAGAGGAACCCTATTCCGCGAACTCGCCTCTGTTCCGCCGCCGCCGCGCTTCCGAAGATCGGGAGCACCAGAAGACCTCTTCCCGGCACCCTGCCGGAGGGAGGATTGACCTCCGGGAGTCTCCTCTCCACCATGGATGCTCCCCGGATGTCTCGTGAGTAGTTTTCCTTGGACCATGGGTCCGTGATCAGTAGCTCTGTGATGTTCTCCTCCCCTCTTTGATCTTCATTGTTTAGACCTCATGAGCTGCCCTACATGATCGAGGCACTTTTGTAATATTTCTGCTATTGCTATGTTGAGTTTAATAGGATCTGATGGATTATGAGATTATGTTCAGATTGTGATAGAGTAATATATTTCGTTTTTATCTCTTATTTTTTTGTTCCTAAGTAATTCTTGCATGTTCTCCGTTGCTGTTTATTGCTTTGGCCAAGTAGTAGGTAGTGACTTCAAGAGGGAACGTTGTGCTAGATTGCGGGTTCATGCCCCCCGATGACACGCTTGAGTGACAGAAAAATGAGTCTAGGGGATGTGCTGTTGCCACAAGGGGGAAAACACCGGTGCTTGTGACCGCGGTCACAAGGATTGTTTACTTTACGCAGAGTTCTTTTTAATGCAGTTGTCTGTTGCTTTGGGTTTACACTTTGGGTGGGGCTCGCAACTTAATACCAGCGAGATGTTCTGGATAGATATCTCAAGGTGGATGATTAGTAGTAGATGCAGATGGATTTCGGTCTACTTATCTTGGCGTACTGCTTGTGCTTTTGAATCTCGTCCTTTCTTTTGTAGCATAGTTAGCATTGCGGTGCGTTCATAATCCTGTCAATTGCCTTTCTGTAATTTATTACCTCGCATAGAAATTTTATCGTCTTTTGGGAGAGAGACATCACTAGCGAACATCACGTATCCCGGTCCATATCCTCATTATTGTTTCCGCGCTATATTTACTTTACTGCTTTTACTTGCTATCATTATCCCTTGCATTTTATCCTTGTGAACAACAAGACCAGAGAGATTGACAACCTCTCTGAACTTCGTTGGGAACAAAGTTATCTGTGTCTGTGTGCAGGTCCGCGTCAGTTGCGCCGCTGACACCTACTTATCATCTCTGGAGTCCTGCTGGAGACAAACCTTGGTATCTTCACCGAGGGAAAACTGCTGCTGCACTACATCTCAACCTTCCACTTGGGGTAACCAATGAAGGGGCGAGAAGCCATCATATGGTTAGGCTTTTTCCTTAATTACTATCTTGTATTTGTGGATGCTTGCAAGATGTATAATCATATGAGTGCACTCACCTTAGTCTAGAGGGTGTACTAGCATAGATCCACCCACCCAACACTTATCAACCCATCACATATCACCGATACGGAATATAGTCGAAAGTACATGACTATCTCTCCCGTGTGTCCTCAAGAACGCTTTAGTCTTTATAAGTTCAGTTGCTAGGCCTATCCTTTGCTCAAAAGTATTGGGCCACTTGTTACTCCTCAGTGCCTTTCACTTTGCTCGCTTTTACCTTTTTGTTGCTTATATCGAAAACCCCTAAAAAGCTATCTTTCAGTTCCTACAGCTATTTCTTTACCAAAGTCACTTATCAATACCTTCTTCTCCTCGTTGGGTTCGACACTCTTATTTATCGAAAACGTTACAAACGACCCCCTACAGTTGAGGGTCATCAAGTACTGTTTTCTGGCGCCATTGCCGGGGAGCGTAGCGCTATTAGTAAGTGAAGCTGGTAAGGAGGTCTTTATATTTCTGTTTTTATTTTTCCGTTGCTACTTTTGTCCTTATGGACATCTCTACTCTTGGTTCGTTGTTTATGTGGAAACTCCCCCACAACTGTGGTGGTCACTCCTACCCCTACTGAAATTGTGCCTTACAAAATACCATCCGGTATTATCAATTATGTCTTAGCTAATCGTTATGCAGGAGATAGACATCCAGGTGAACACTTGCTATATTTATCACAACTATGTTCATTATTTAAGCTTGCAGGTGTGTCAATGGAGTTCGTCATGAATAAATTATTCTCCATATCACTTATAGATAAAGCTTCAGATTGGTATAAGCTCCTCGATAACTCACATCTACTTAATTGGCAAGAGATTATGTCTCTCTTTTATACAAAGTTTTATCCTCTTCATGAAATTCATCGAGACAGGAACTACATCTATAACTTTTGGTCTCGTGACGGAGAGAGCATCGCTCAAGCTTGGGGGAGACTGAAGTCCCTAATGTTCAAATGTCCTATCCATGAACTCCCCAAAGATATTATACTTACAAGTTTTTATGCCAGGCTTTCTCGTCAGCATAAGGAAATGTTGGATGCCTCCTCTAGCGGGGTATTCCAAAGAAGAAGCGTTGAAGAAAAATGGGATATCATTGAGAGGATCCAGAAGAACACTTAAGACTGGGAAATCGATAAAGGTATCGAACCCGATATAAATTATGAGCATGATTACATTGAGAGCTATGTGAAAACTGATTATTTAAATACCTTTTTCTCTAAGATTGGTCTTGATTCCCAGCTTATGATTGATTTTTGTAAGAACTTTGCCTCTCACATTGACTCTTCTAAGGAGAAGAAGGATCGGTATCATAAATCCTTTAAATAATTACATGTTGATATTCATGTTGCTGACCCTATTCTGCCTGCATTTTTTATGAAAAGCCCCATTTTACCATAAGGATAAGGGAGCACTCTTTTGTGACAGGCATAATAAATAAAAGTGAGAGACGAACTGACGAATATGAGGACCTGTTCAAGGTCGATCCTCAATTTGCGGTGGTTAAAGATTTAGTTACTAATGATGTTTCAGATTCCATTAATTTTTTTTGTGATGTTTCAACTAACATTGTCACTGCCAAGAATAAAAGCCCAATTTCAGGTACACCAGTTGTATCTGTCAAAATAGGAGATCACAATTATTACGGGCTATGCGATTTGGGATCAAGTGCTAGCGCTATTCCTTATTCACTCTATCAGGAGATCATGGGTGAGATCTCACCCTGTGAACTTGAAGAAATTGATGTCACTATTTATCTAGCGAACAAAGAAACTATCTCTCCCGTGGGGATTGTGAGAGAGGTTGAAGTCCTCTGTGGAAAGTTAAAGTATCCTACCGACTTTCTCGTACTAGGTTCAGTGCAAGATAGTTTTTGACCTATTATCTTTGGTAGACCATTCCTCAGCACTTGTGGTGCTATAATAGATTAAAAAAAGGTAAAGTTTCTGTTGAATTCAATGGTGAGCCATATGCATTTAATTTTTGTAAGTTCTCCAAGCAGCCTCGTGGTACTAATTTACCTAGTAATGATAAAATTATTGAAACTATTTCTTCTATTGCTATTCCTCCTAATGATCCTTTGCAGCAATATATGGAAGACCACGAGAATGATATGCATATGCAGGAGAGAAATGAGTTAGACGAAATAGTCACAAGGAAAACTACTATCCTGAAGCACAACCTCCCGGTTGAACCTCTAGGTATCCTAGCACAACCAAAAAAAGATACGGTGTTTGACATCAAACCACTTCCCAATACGCTCAAGTATGCTTATTTAGATGAAAAGAAAATATATCTGCTATTATCAATACTAACCTTTCAGGATTTGAAGAAGAGAGGTTATTGGAGACACTTGATGACCTTAAAGGAATTAGTCCATCGATTTGCCAACACACTATCAATCTCAAGCCCGATGCTAAGCCAGTCGTTGATCATCAACGACGACTGAACCCAAAGATGAAAGACGTGGTTAGGACAGAGATTCTCAAGCTTCTAGCCGCAGGTATCATCTATCCCATAGCTGATAGTAGGTGAGTAAGTCCAGTTCATTGTGTTCCTAAGAAAGGAGGTATGACTGTTGTTCCTAATGATAAAAAATGAACTAATACCTCAAAGAGTTGTTATTGGATATAGAATGTGTATTGATTACAGGAAGTTGAACAAGGAAACCAGGAAGGACCATTACCCGCTGCCTTTTATTGATTAGATGCTTGAGAGGTTGTCTAAAAACACCCACTTTTTCTATCTTGACGAGTATTATGGCTTCTCTCAAATTCATGTTAACACTGTCGATCAAGAGAAGACCACCTTTACTGTCCCTACGATACTTATGCTTACAGGCGTATGCCTTTTGGTTTATGCAATGCACCTGCTACTTTTCAGAGATGCATGTCTGCTATTTTTCATGGTTTTTTTGAGGAGATTGTGGAAGTCTTCATGGACGATTTCTCCGTCTATGGAACTTCCTTTGACCACTGTCTCCACAATTTTAATAAAGTTTTGCAGAGATGTGAGGACACAAATTTAATTTTAAACTGGGTGAAGTGTCACTCCATGGTTAACGAAGGGATCGTTCTTGGTCACAAGATTTCCGAGAGGGGAATTGAAGTGGATAAGGTGAAGATTGAAGCTATTGAAAGGATGCCCTATCCAAGGGACACTAAAGGTATTCGTAGTTTTCTCGGTCATGCTGGTTTCTATTGAAGATTTATTAAAGACTTTTCTAAGACCTCGAGACCCCTCACTAATCTTCTCCAGAAGGATATTCCTTTTGTATTTGATGAAGATTGTAAGGAGGCTTTCGAAGTTCATAAGAAAGCTTTGATAACCGCTCCTATAGTACAACCGCCTGAATGGAAATTGCCCTTTGAAATTATGTTTGATGCTAGTGATTTTGCTGTTGGAGCTGTTTTAGGACAAAGGGTTGATAAGAAATTGAATGTTATACATTATGCTAGCAAAACCCTTGATAGTGCTCACGATAATTATGCTACTACCGAGAAGGAATTCTTAGCAGTCGTGTTTTCTTGTGATAAGTTTAGACCTTATATTGTTGATTCTAAAATCATTATTCATACTGACCATGCTGCTCTTAAGTACCTTATGGAGAAGAAGGATGCCAAACCAAGACTCATCAGGTGGGTACTTCTTCGTCAAGAATTTGATTTACAAATTGTTGATAGAAAAGGAGTAGAAAATCCAGTGGCGGACAATCTTTCAAGAATTGAAGATATACCGCATGACCCCATCCCAGTCAACGACAGTTTTCCAGACGAACAACTTGCAGTTGTAAAAGTACAATCTCTTTCCGATCCTTGGTTTGCAGATTATGCTAATTTTACCATTGCAAAGAATTTTCCTCCAGGTTTAACATTTCAGCAAAGGAAGAAGTTCTTCCATGATTTGAGGCAGTACTTTTGGGATGACCCTCATCTTTTCAAAGAAGGCCCGGATGGGATCGTGAGAAGATGCATACCGGAACACGAATAGAAGGACATTCTTAAGCAATGTCACGATAGTCCCTATGGAGGACATCACGCTGATGGGAGGACCGCACATAAGGTTCTCCAATCAGGTTATATTGGCCTACTCTCTTTAAATATGCTAGAAATTATGTTTTATCTTGTGATAAGTGTCAAAGAGTTGGTAATATTAGTAGGAGGAATGAGATGCCTATGAATTACTCTCTAGTGATTGAGCCTTTTGATTGCTCGGGTTTTGATTTTATGGGTCCTTTTCCTCCCTCACACAAGTACACTCACATTTTAGTGGCTGTTGATTATGTAACCAAGTCGGTTGAAGCAACCCCCACTGAGAGTGCTGATCACAAGACATCTTTGAAAATGCTCAAAGATGTAATTTTCCCTAGGTTTGGTGTACCTAGGTATCTCATGACTGATGGAGGATCACACTTCACGCATGGAGCCTTCAGAAAAGCTCTAGCCAAGTACGATGTCAATCATATAATTACTTCACCATACCATCCTCAAACGAGTTGGCAAGTTGAGCTCACCAATAGAGAGATCAAGTTGATCTTAGAAAAGACAGTTAACAGTTCTAGAAAGGACTGGTCAAAGAAGTTAGGAGATGCTCTGTGGGCGTATAGAACTGCTTACAAAAACCCCATGGGCATGTCTCCCTATAAGATGGTCTATGGCAAGGCTTGCCACTTGCCATTAGAATTAGAACACAAATCTTTCTGGGTTGTTAGAGAGCTTAATGCTGACCCAAAGTTAGCTGGCGAGAAGCGCCTCATGAACTTGACTTCTCTAGATGAGTGGAGAAGTGAAGCTTACAAGAGTGCTAAAATGTTTAAGGAAAAGGTAAAGAAGTGGCATGATAGAAGGATTCTGAAACGTGAATTTAATGTTGGTGATAAAGTTTTGTTGTTTAGATCTCGTTTCAGGTTTTCTCCAGGTAAACTACTTTCCATATGGGATGGGCCATTTCATATCGAAGAAGTATACCGCTCTGGTGCAATCAAGATTAACAATTTTGATGGCACCAAACCTCAAGTTGTGAATGGGCAAAGACTCAAGCATTACAGGGCGGGAGACCCCGTGAATGTTGATGTAAATTTAATACACACAACAACTCATGAAGAATATGTTGCAGCCCGATTTCAGACACCAGCAGAAGCAGAATAAGAAAAGGTATGTATTACGGAAAGGAAACATCGCGGACCGCCATAAAAGTTCTCTTTTACGAGTTTTTGCAAAATATAGAAAATTCAGAGCCTAATTGGAGCCGGAGAGGAGCTCCAGGGGGCCCAGGCGCCCCCCCTGCCACGGCCTATCTCCTGGCCACGCCAGGTGGACGCCTGGGCACCCCGGAGTCCGTCTCCGACTCCACTTTGGCTCGTTACCTTCCTATTGTTGCAGAAATTTTTGCTATATATTTTCCCAGATAGCCCCGACACCTTATCTCACGATTCCGTGTGTTTTCTTCTCAAGCTATTTCTTCCAGGATAAAAATCTATTTTTAGAGATGTCTTCTTGTGGCTCGAGCGAAGAAGACTTTTTGGGGCGACGTCTCCGTCAAGTCCAGTAGGATCTCAACCAAGGGAAGCACATTGATTGGGCTACAGAAGAAGAAATCGCTGCAAGGCAAGCGGAGATGGAGCGCTCTATGAGAGAGGAAGTCATGATTATTAATGCCAAAAAACAAGGAGGTCCAAGCAATCCCATCATGGTGGGATCTGTCCAACCTCAATACGATATTTCTCTTCACCTTTCAGGCACTCCCCCTTCACTTGAAGATCAACACACGATCTCCACCATCTCCGAGGCCTACCGCATTAGCAATCAACTCTGTGAAGATTTCCGTGTGCTGAAAGTACAAGTGGAACTCTTGGAATTATAAAATCGAACCCTTCGCCGTGTCATCAAGGATTTGAAGAATGAACAACAACAAGAATGAGGAGTAAATTTCCTCGGGTAATGGCATCCCCTTATCTTGTTCCAAGCTTGGGGGAGTGCCCGGTATCTTTATCTTTATCTTAGTAGAGTCAAGTAGAGTCGTATCATGTCTAGGGAAGTTATTATATGAAATAGGTGTTTGCATTGAGGTCTATCACTCCTTCTGTGGAGAGTCTGTATCTGTGAGTGTGGAGTCATCTATGATGGAATATTAATGAGAAGTCTATTGGTTCCATCGCTGCACTCAGTATTCTCTTCACGCAATCAACCTTATATGATGATTCTTATGGGGAGTATGGACCTTATATCAGGTATGGCTTTGAAAACTTTATTTAATTTTGGAAAACATAGCTTTGGTCATGACAACATGCATGTTTTCTCAAGTAGCGATATAGCCAAAACCTTTATGTTGTTATGCTTGAAGTGTTATGTTGACAAGGAAGACAACTTGATGTGTTATGCTTACCTTAATGTTTATGCCTTATATGTTTTGCATCTAAGTTAGCATCAATTGTCTGTTCTCTCAAAGCCTTTGCTAGCCAAACTCTTTGCCTACCAGATTTCTGCTTGTGCATCCATACCCTGAAACCAATATCTTCCATATGAGTCAACCATACCTTCCTATTCGTGGTATTCCCCTACCACTCCTATAAGTATATAATATATGTGTAATCCTTAAATTTTCAAAATCTTCTGTTTTGTGCCTCTTGTTTAGCTCATGAGGAAGTAGTAGGTAATTCATGATCTTCTTAAGTTGCACAAGTTTTACCCCGGGATTGCATGTCTAATCTGCAAACCCATAATACGAGGAGGAACTGGCATGAGTGCGCCCAGCTCGAAAGATAATATAACAAACAAACCCTCCTTCACGCTTGGTCTATGAGAAATCAGAAACTATGGCAGTGATAAACAAAGGAGATTAAGGGGGTGTGATCGTCCCCACTTGGGAGTCGTTCCTCGAAACTTGTGCATCTTGAGAAGTAATTGAGCTATCTATTAGCATTCGTTGACAAACTATGCACCTCCCAAAATTTGTTTTTACTCTGTTCGATTTAAGGATAGCACATGAGTTTTCCCTACTTGTCTATAACAAGGCTTTCCTTTACTTTTATGTTGAGTCAGTTTTTCCCACTTCCTTCCTTCCTTAAAGAGAACAGACACTTGATGTTGATGAGGATTCATTCAAATAATGTTGCATTAAGTTTTGCCATGCCACATCCTTGTTGACATTATCTTTTAATAAGTAAGTTGTTTGCGAAAGCTTTTGCCAAGAAAGCCTCTTCCTTTGTGTTAGCATTTTCACTTCATGAGTGATAACATGTTCTTTCAAAGCTTCAAATTGTTTCGTTATAATTAGAAAGAGCAAAAGTAAAAGTTTTTAGTTGTCCTTTGACCAAGGATATGTTTGCCATAATTTGATGACTTTTATCAGTCCTACTTTTGATTATAATTGTTACTACTTTCTCATACGAACCTTATGAGTTGAGGTTGTTGTTGAGGATGCTTGAGTTTGGTGAAAGAACCATGATGCTTCTTGTCCGTATTTTAGTTATCGACACTTCACTCTCTAAAACCGTGGACAGGTTTACCGAGCTCAGTATTCGCTTGGGGACAAGCGAGGTCTAAGCTTGGGGGAGTTGATACGTCCAAAATGCATCACTATTTTATATAGTAATTTGTTCCTATTCATTGACATATTTCATGTTATGATGCTATTCTTATGTTGTTTTGGCTTATTTTACACAGTTTGCAACTTTCCGATGCCGAAGCAGCAGACGCAGGATTCAGTGGTAAGAAGTGGAAGCTGAGTTATTTTTGAGACCTCCAAATTACCTGAAAATCGACGAAGGCTATTTTTGAGAAGGACGGCGAGGACACGCAAAAGAGGGACCGGAGGGGGGCCACAGGGTGCCCACGCAGACATATGGAGTGGCCCCCACCTTGGCCGCGCCGGGAGGGATCCTGGACCCCTGGGGCCACTCCGGGCTCACCCCTTTGGCCTATATATCACTCGTTATCCGAAAACCCTAAAAAGAGAGGAGTTTCACGAGTTCCGCCGCCGCTCCGTGGAGGAAACCAACAGAGGAGAAAGGACATCTGTGGCGGGAAGATTCCGCCGGGGAGAACACGTCCCAGAAGGGGACATCATCGCCATCGTCACGGGAATCATCAAGATCATCATCAACATCATCCCCAACATCAGCATCATCTCCATCACCATCCAATCTCACCTCGCAAGTTCAACTTGTGTTGTAATCCGTACTATCTATCCTCTCTACTCTACCGGTGTTGATTGCTACCTTGTGATGAATGCTATTGAGTTTTGTTGGAGAAATATCATTGTGTCCAGATTGTTTATCATCTATTTATCCCCACGGATCATGATCTCTTTTATGTCTTGTGAGTAGTTACTTTAGTTCTTGAGGACATGGGAGAAGTCTAGTTGTTAGTAGTCATATGATGTTGAAGTAATATGTGTTGTTTGATATTTAAGTTGTGTTGTTATTTTCCTAGTCGTGTTGTGTGAGTCGAACACTCAACACTTCGCCTTATTAAGGACCTAGGGGAATGCATTGTGTATAAAGAATGATTACGGTGGGTTGCCGAAGTGACAGAAACCTGAAACCCAAATCGCACGCTTTTGCACAAGGGAACAATGGGTCATCGATCGTATTGCTATGGTTAGGCTTTTTCCTTAATTGTTATCTTGTATTTGCGGATGCTTGCAAGATGTATAATCATAAGAGCGCACTCATCTTAGTCTAGAGGGTGTACTAGCATAGATCCACCCACTCAACACTTATCAACACATCACATATCACCAATACGGAATATGGGGAAAGTACATGACTATCTCTCCCATGTGTCCTCAAGAACGCTTTAGTCTTTATAAGTTAAGTTGCTAGGCCTATCCTTTGCTCAAAAGGATTGGGCCATTTGTTACTCCTCAGTGCCTTTCACTTTTCTCGCTTTTACCTTTTTGTTGCTTATATCGAAAACCCCTAAAAAACTATCTTTCCTTTCCTGCAGCTATTTCTTTACCAAAGTCACTTACCAATACCTTCTGCTCCTCGTTGAGTTCGACACTTTTATTTATCAAAAACGCTACAAACGATCCCCAAGGGCCAGGCCGCGCCACCTGGCCGTCTGGACCAGGGGTGCCCCCCTGATCAGCCCTAGGAACCCCTGTGCTTCTTATTTTGTGAAAAAAATTAATATAACTTTTCTGGAATTTTTCTGACAACTTCATTTTTGAGAATTTTTCGAGGTTGCGAATGCTGCAAAAACTTTCGGAGAGCTCGAACAGTGGTTAAACGTATGAAGTTTCAAAAGTACAAACTTTGGTACAACAAGGTAGATGAAAGCTAAAAGATATGCACATATATTAAGCTCCCCTTTATACTTATATAAAACTTGTTTATTAGCAAGGTTGATCAAGTCTTACTAGTAAACAAGTGATATGTCAAGAAAAAAGTTTCACTTCCTATAAGGCATTTATGGTACATTTATTTGAAGGGACACTGTCCCTACCATGATTGTTTTATTTTTGTGATGCACATGTAGAGGACAATCCCAATCACCAGTCTTCACGGTTTCAATATTCTGAATGTACTTAAGGCCATGCCTTTTATCGATCTTCTTCGGAAAATATACCGTGTGTTCTTTATCATTAACATTGAAAGTGACCTTTCCTTTATTGTAATCAATAATAGCACCTGCGGTGTTAAGAAAAGGTCTGCCAAGAATAATAGACATGCTCCCATCTTCGGGCATGTCAAGCACAACAAAATCAGTAAGGATCAAACAATTAGCAACTTCAACAGGAACATCCTCACAAATACCAATGGGGATGGCTATTGACTTGTCAGCAATTTAAAGAGAGATATCTGTGGGGATTATTTTATCTAAGCAAAGACTTTCATAGAGAGAGAAAGGCATAACACTCACCCCTGCACCAAGATCACATAAGGCAGTTCTAACATAATTATTTTTTATGGAGCAAGGAATGGTGGGTATACCTGGATCACCGAGCTTCTCAGGAATCTTTCCACTTAAATAATAATTAACAAGCATAGTAGATATTGCCTCATTAGGGACTTTTCTTTTATTACTCACAATATCTTTCATATACCTCGAGTACAGAGGCAACTTAATAGCATCAGTCAAAGGAATTTGCAGAAAAAGAGGCTTCATCCATTCACAAAATTTGCAGAAAAAGAGGCTTCATCCATTCACAATATCTTTCAATTTATTTTTTGTGGCCTCATTGGCTCTTTTTATTTATCTGTCATTTGTCCTCTTTGAGATCTTTTAATTTGTCCTCTTTTGGGATCTTTTATTTTGTCCTCTTTGGGATCTTTTCCTCACTTTAAGGGCAACACTCTATATTTTACAAGAGTATAGAAGATCTCACACTTTACAAGAAGTATTCAACATAAAGAAAACAAAAGACTATCATGAGGTATGCAATTGTATGCCTCTGCCAGTGCAACATGATATGCAATGATACTAGCGCGTCATGTAGCAATGATAAGGGCAAGGCCCAACTAGCATGCGGCTCTACGGTCAAGCAAAAGCATGTATGACATGAAGGTCAAGTCATGAGATGATGGATGGTGCATGGCAATGTATCTCCGAAAGGCTATGGAAATGTCTTGATAGGTAGGTATGGTGGCTGTTTTTAGGAAGGATATAAGGAGGTTTATGATGATAGAGTGTAACATGCCAAGGGTTTGTATGCACCGATGAAGTTTGCACCAACTCTCAAGATGAGAAAGGGCAATGCACGGTACCGAAGAGGCTAGAAAAATATGGAAGGTGGAAGGGCCAACAATCCAATAATCTCATTAGTCCCAGGAACTCATGCAACTTATGGAGATTAAGGTTCTCCTGTCAAAGAGCATCGGAACAAAGCATTAACAATCAATGGATACATGGAATCCTAAAATTATAGTCCATCCGCTTTGGTGTCCCAAGCTTTCACCATTGGGATCGCCGGTTCTGGACTATAACAGGTGCATACAACTCATAGATAGGATCAAGAACACAAATATATTCATGCAAACACATAGGGTTCAGATCTGAAATCATGGCACTCGGGCCCAAAGTGACAAGCAATAAGAACAACAAGTTGTAGCAAAGATGATAAACACCATACTAGATGATAGGCAACATGCCCCCAATAATCTGATGAACATTTACATGATCTAACTCATCCAATCCCTATCATCCCCTTTGCCTACCGCAGGGAATTACTCACACATGAAAGGAGAAGTCATGGAGGGATGATGGAGTGGCGATGGTGATGACAATGGCGACGATTCCCCCTCACCGGAGGCCAAAACAGACTCCAGATTAGCTCACCCGGAGAAAAACAGAGGGTGGCAGCGGCTCCGCGACGAGAATTGGAAAAGCGACTTCTATTCTAGGGTTTTCTCGACGAGGGTAAAAATAGGAGTCCTTGTAGGGCACCAGAGGGGGTGGGCCCTCCCAGGCGCCCTGGTGGCGTGGCCAGGGTCCAGGCCGCGCCATCTGGCCACCTGGGCCAGGGGCAGCCCCCTCCGGCCCTCCTTCTGACATGTGGCTCCTCCCAGCACGTGGATTTTCTGTAATGTTTCCTGGAATTTTCTGAGACACCTAAAAATCAATTTTCTCGCACACAAGAAAACCAGACATGCAACGCTGAAAACAACGTCAGTCCGGGTTAGTTTCATTCAAATCATGCAAGAATGAGGTCAAAACAATAGCAAAATTGTTTGGAAAAGTCGATACGTTTGAGATGTATCAACAACTCAGTGCAACAGACCAACTCTCAAAACAAGATGATCATGAAAAATCAAGAGTTACAAAAGCAAGAATCTAAATAAAATCTCTTAAAAAGATAATCATGAAAACTAAGAGCTAAGCATGACAACAGCTATGAAAAGATAAAGAACACACAACCAAAGATAAGCATGCAACCTATTTTGTGTTCTAGGGTGGACTGGAGCGTGTTTCTCTCCCAAACAATGTAGGCTAGGGTATAACTTGTTATGAACAACAAGAAAAACTAAACAAACTCATAATTAAAGTGATAACATATGAAGTGATAAAAATATAGTGTGGATAAGGACAAACTGATGATTGTTGATGGAAAAGGGGATGCACGGGGGCATACCCAAGCTTAGACGCTTGAGTCTCCTTGGATATTTCTTGGGGGTGCATGGGGTCATCCACAAGCTTGAGCTCTTGACACTCTCGGATCTTCTTTCATCATCTTCCTTCGCACACTTGAAAAGTCCCTTCAAACGAAAGTCATCATAAACTGATTAGAGTAGTTAGTTCCCATAAACAGATAATGTTCCTCTACAGGAAATAAGGATTTTCATGAAGGGCTAGTATTTCTCAAGATTGCCAAAAAAATTGCAAAGAAAAAGCAAGCTTAAGATTTGCAAAACGGAAAAAACACAAAACGTGGTAGAATCTCTGAGAAACATACCAACATGAAGTAAATAATTTTTTAGGGGAACTTCTAAAACTCAAATAAAAAACTCCGAATAGACGTCGAAATTCAATTGTATAGGGCATACTGTCAAAAAAATCAGATAAAAAAGATGACCTAGTGATTTTAGGCGAAATTATTCATCAAGCAGACATAATCTGTTTTCTCGACAGCATGTCACAACTTTTGATCTTTCTTGCAATCGGAGGCTAAAACTTGGCACAAAGCTAGAAAATAAAGATACAATGATTTTGGTACAGCAGTAACTGATATGTCCCAAACGTATCTATAATTTCTTCTGCTCCATGCATGTTTTGTGTGATATTGCTAAGTTTTATATACACTTTCGATCGTATTTGGACTAACCTATTAACTCAGTGCACCCCAGTGTCAGTTCCTATTTTTTGCTGTTTTTCTATTTCAGGTTTTCCCCATATTATAAATGCTCCAAAAATTCCGGGGAAATACAATAAAAAATCAGTGCATCGGAAGCTTCCGGAATCACCAAAGTGGGGCCAGAGGGCCACTAACACGGGCCTAGGTGCCTTGGTGGCGCGCCCTAGGGGGAGGTCGCGCCAGGTGGTCTCCTGGACCCATGGTGGCCCCCCTGGCTGCCCCCTTCGCCTATATATTATCTGTCATGGGAAACTTCCGAGGAGAGAACCCTTTTTCGCCATATCGCCTCTGTTACGCCGCTGCCGCACTTCCAAGATTGGGAGCGCCAGCAGGCCTCTTCACGGCACCCTGCCGGAGGTAGGATTGACCTCCGGGAGCTTCTCCTTCGCCATGGACGCTTCCCGGATGATCCGTGAGTAGTCCACCTTGGACCACGGGTCCATGATCAGTAGCTATGTGATGTTCTCCTCCCCTCTTTGTTCTTCATGGATTAGACCTTGTGAGTTGCCCTACATGATCAAGGCACATATGTAATTATTTTTTCTATTACTATGCTGACTTTGCTGGGATCTGATGGATTATGAGACTATGTTCAGATTGTGATTGAGTAATATATTTGGTTCTTATCTTTTATATTTTTGTTCTTAAGTAATTCTTGCATGTTATCCATTGTTGTTTATTGCTTTGGCCAAGTAGTACGTAGTGACTCCAAGAGGTAGCGTTATGCTTGATTGTGGGTTCATGCCCTCTGATGACTAGCTTGAGTGATAGAAACAAGAGTTTAGGGGATGTGTTGTTGCCACAAGGGGGAAAACAACGGTGCTTCTAACCGCGGTTGCAAGGATTGTTTATTTTACGCAAAGTTCTTTTAATGCAGTTGTCTGTTGCTTTCGGTTTACACTTTCTGTGGGGCTCGCAACTTAATACCAGCGAGATGCTTTGGATAGATATCTCAAGGTGGATGATTAGTAGTAGATGCAGATGGATTTCGGTCTACTTATTTTGGCGTACTGCCCATGCTTTTGAGCCTCTTCCTTTCTTTGTAGCATATTTAGCATTGGTTTGCGCCCGTAATCCTGTCAATTTCCCAGCTGTGATTTGTTTACCTCGCATAGCAGTTTTATCGTCTTTTGGGAAAGAGACATCACTAGTGAACATCATGGGACCCCGGTCCATATTCTCATCACTGTTTACACGCTCAATTTATTTCCTGTTTTTCTTTTCCAGTTGCAATTATCACTATCTATTATCTGTTGCATTTATCCTTTGTAAACCGCAAGGCCGGAGAGATTGACAACCTCTCTGTACTCGTTGGGAGCAAAGTTATTTGTTGTGTGTGTAGGTCCAGGTAAAGTAAGCAACCAGAGGTTGTGAACGGCGCCATTTTTCACTTTACCACCTACTTGTCAACCTTGAAGTCCTACGGGAGACATAAACCCTATCCCCTAAGTTAGGGGAAATTTGCCGCTATCCTACATCTAACCTTCCACTTGGGGTAACCAACGAGGAGTTAGTATCATGCATATTTATGGTGTCGTTGCCGGGGACTCCAATCTTCAAGATAGGGGAGTTGCACGCTATCTTTTATCTTTGCTTTTTAGTCTTTTAGTTTACCTTTCAGTTTTTATCTTTGTGTCTTTATGGAAAACCCAAAAAATAGTTGCTACCTTTTGTCTTTGTCTTTCTCTGCCTACTATCTTTACCATGGGTGTGGAACCACCAAAATATGGTAGGATGGACATGTTTCACTTGGATCGTCTTCGATCAATTTGTGCTCGCGCTAAAAACCCAACCGACTTGGTTGAGGAAAAATCATTGGATGAGCATGCTCATTATAAGCGGCACCGCCTATCTCAGAAAGGGAAACACTTATGGGATCAAATACATGTTTCTTATTGCCATGCTAAACTTTTGTGCCACATTTATGATTTTACTTGCTGTTCTAATATAAATCATAAACACCTCCCCTTCCAATGTGAGTTTGATGAAAATTAGATCTTATCTTCTTATGCTAAAGGTGTTTATGATTACTTTGATGTTAAAAAGATTAAAGAATTTGTTGCTTTTAAAGGTGCTTATGAGATTTCTTCTTTGATAGAAAAGTATTACGATACTATTCACAAGTCCGAAAACTTTGCCATTCTTGCTTATTGCTTTGAGAATTATGTTTGTAATGATTATATTGAAGATGCTAAAAACAAAATGCTTGCTGCCCAAGAAGAGGCCAATGATTGCTTTGATGAGGAATTCCATGATTCTGAGGACTCACTTGATACATCCCTTTCTGAAGATTTTGATACTTGCTTTGTTGATGGCCATGATGCCAATATGGATTATGCTTGCGAAGATGAACTTGGTATAGTTCCTTATGTTAAGCATGAAACTGTTGCTATTGCACCCACACTTGATTGCCCTATTATCCTTTTGAAATCTCCATCTCATATTCCGCAGAATTGTGCTCTTATTGAGGCTCAATGTGATGGAATGCATTTATCTTATGATCCTAAAAACCGTGTTGAAAACTATAGACATGTGCTTGTAGGTCATGAACAAAATGATTTATGTGATAGTTATGTTCTTGATGTTGTTCATGATATTACTAAAAATTACTTTGAGAGAGGAAAGCTTTGTTGTAGAAACTTTCATGTTACAAAAACACCTCTCTTTGTGATGAAAGTTTTGAAGTTGTTCTTGTTCCACCTTCCTATGCTTGTCACTTTGTGCTTCTTTGATTTATTTTATTATAAGATTCCTATGCATAGGAAGTGTGTTAGTCTTAAATGTGTTTCATATTTTCTTCTTGATGCTCTCTTTTGCTTCAAAATTCTTATTCTTGTGAGAGCATCTTCTATAATCTTCTTGCCTAGCTTAAAGGCGTAAAAGAAAGCACTTGTTGGGAGGCCACCCAAGATGTTTTTACTTCTATTTTTAGTGGTCTTGATGATTGTTACCACTGTAGCAACATCATTGTATCTTTGTTTTCAAGCTTTGTGCCATGTTTAGCCTCCGATTGCCACAAAGTTCAAAAGTTGTGACATGTTGTCCAGAAAACAGATTCTGTCCTTGGACGAAAAAATTAGCCTAAAATCACCAGATCATCTTTTTTATCCGAATTTCTTTTAAAGTGTGCTCCATACAATTTCCTTTCGAGCGTCTGTTTTGAGTTTTTTCATTTGAGTTGCAGAAGTACACTGAAAAAATTATTTACTACCAGTTGTTCTGTTTTTCACAGATTCTGCCACATTCTTCCTTTCCTTACTTTTGCAAAACTTGCGCTAGCTTTTTCTTTGCAAAAACTTTTTTTCAATCTTGAGAAACTGTAGCCCTTCAAGAAAATCTTTATTTCCAGTAGGGGAAAATTATTTTATTAAGGGTACTAACCTCTCTAATCAGCTTATGATGAGTTATGTATGAAGGGAGTTTTCAAGTGTGCGAGGGAAGATGATGAAAGAAGATCCGGGAGTGTCAAACACTCAAGATTGGGGATGCCCCCATGCATCCCCAATAAACATTCAAGGAGACTCAAACGTCTAAGCTTGGGGATACCCCCATGCATTCCCTTCTCCATCAACAATCATCAGTTCGTCCTTCGTCTCACTATATTTTTATCACTTCATGCGTTATGTGCTATGCTTGGAGCGTCTCGCTCTTAGGTTTACTTTTCAGTTTTCTTTAGCTTTGTTTGCTGTTCATAGCAAGTTAGAACCCAGATTACTTTGTGTGGGACAGAAACACGCTCCACTTCAAACTAGAACACACCATAGGATTTCATGGTTATCTTTCTTTGTTGTGTGTTCTCTATCTTTTCGTAGTTGCTACTGATACGTCCCAAACGTATCTATAATTTCTGCTTGCTCCATGCATGTTTTGTGTGATATTGTTATTCTTTTGATACACTTTCATACACTTTTGATCATATTTGCACTAACCTATTACCTCAGTGCACCCTAGTGCTCAAAAAATTCCGGGAAAATGTATAAAAATCAGCGTTCTAGAAGAGTTCTCCGGCTGGAGGATGGGGCCCTGGGGTGGCCCACACTCCCAGGAGCCCTCCTGGCGCGGCCAGGGGTCCACCCGCGTCGGGTGGCCTCCTGGGCGACTGGGACCTCCCTCGGTGCCCCCCTTTGGCCCTTATTTATACCCACATCGCAAAAACCCTGATTCCAGACCCCTTTTCTCCAGAAGCAATTCCAATCTCCTTCGTCATCGCCAACAAGCTTTGGGGGACCAGAATTCCTGTGTCGGCACCCTGCCGGGACAGGGAAGTGCCCCCGGATTCATCTCCATCGAAGTTGCTTCCTCCCTCCATGATGCGGGAGTAGTCCCTCCTCGAGGCTGAGGTTTCTACCAGTATCTATGTGGTCAATTCTCTCTCCCATGATGTGATCTTCATTGTGATCATAGGCTATGTTAATATAGGGTGATCCCATGATATCTCCCCTTCCTCTATGTATTGGATTTGATGTACTCACTTGATCTTATCTAGTATAATCCCCGAGACGTTGGTGACAGCGGTCTATTGTACATGCGTTAGAAGAATATTTTCATGAGTGATTTCCTCTTTTCTGTGTTGATTGAATATTGAGAGTCTCTTGGTGCTTGTCTTTGACTATCCTTGAGATATGTTGTGGTGATTGTGGTACTCTATTTAGATGGCCGCAGTGACATTGGGAAATACATAGATTGAGAACTGCGAACTCTGAGGTGTGCTTTTGTAGCCCTACATAATTCTCGTCCTCTGTTGACCACAAAGGAATGACCTCAGAGTACGTCTCCGTTGCATGTTTTATGGGAAATATCATGTGATTAGACTATGTTAATGTTGTTGGGAGTTTCCACTAGTGAAAGTATGAATCCTAGGCCTTGTTTCCACCATTGCAATACCATTTGTGCTCACGTTTACCACTTGTTTGCTTGCTGCACTTTTTATTACAGAATTATATTACTTTGTTTTGCCACACCTATCACCCATATTTTACCATCTCATCGCCGAACTAGTGCACCTATACAACTCCTAGTTGTATTAGGTGTGTTGGGGACACAAGAGACTTCTTGTATCTTAATTGCAGGGTTGCTTGAGAGAGACCATCTTCAACCTCTACTTCCCTGAGTTCGATAAACCTTAGGTCATCCACTTGAGGGAAATTGCTGCCTTCCTACACACCTTTGCGCTTGGAGGCCCAACATAGTCTACAAGAATATAAGCGTGCGTAGACATCAAGCTATTTCTGGCACCGTTGCCGGGGAGGTAAGCGTTTGAAGGTATATATTTAGATCTTGCATTTAAATCTTTTCGTTTCTTGTTTTTATTTTCACTAGTTAGGCTTATGGAAAACAGCAAAAAATGAGAGAGCCTTATGAACTCTACCTTGAATTGGGTCATGAAGTGTTTGAAGAGAAAATAAAAAAAACTATGGAAATTTACTTGCATACTCTTCATGATTGCAATTTTACTAGTATGTCTTCTTTGAATACCTTTGATGCTAATGATATGCAAAGTTATAAGCTTGGGGATGCTACGTTTTATGAAGATGATCTTTTTAGCCCCCCAAGTTTTGAGGAGGAAAAATATTTTGATGATACTTTGCCACCTATCTATGATGATTATTGTGAGGAGACTTATGCTATAAAGAACAAATTTTTGCAAGTGGATCATGATAAGAATGATTCATGTGATAGATATTTTTTGAGTTTGCTCCCACTATTACTAATGAGAAGGATTTTGCTTATGTGGGGAGTAATAAATTTTCTATGCTTGTGGATCATGATAAGAATTTTTTATGTGATGCTTATATTGTTGAGTTTATTCATGATCCCACTGAAAATTATTATGAGAGGGGAACATATGCTTATAGATATTTCAATAATATCAAGTTCCCTCTCTTTATGTTGAAGGTTTTGAAGTTGAACTTGTTTTGCCTTCCTATGCTAATATCTTTATGCTTCAACGATTTATTTCTCTACAAGATCCCTTTGCATAGGAAGCATGTTAGACTTAAATGTGTTTGTTATTTGCTTCTTGATGCTCTCTTTTGTTCTTCAACTCTTATTCCTACGAGAGCATCGTTAAAATCTTAAGCCTATCTTTATGGCTATAAAGAAAGAGCTCTAGGGAGAAAACCCTTGTTATCTTTACTTTGAGTTTTTAGTTTGTTTTCATTCGTCTTTATTATTTTTACTACTGTATCAACATCATTGTATCTTTATTTTCAAGCTTTGTGCCAAGTTCTAGCTTCTTATGATAAGTGAAGAAAAAGTTGTGACATGCTGTCCAGAAAAAAGATTATGTCTGCTTGATGGAAAAAATCAAAACAAATCACCAGTTCATATTTTTGAGCTGAATTTTGTACACAGCATGATCTAGACAATTGTGAAACTTTGATATGTTATGAGTTTTTTGATTTGAGTTGTAGAAGTACCCCGAAACAATTATTTACTACCTGTTGTTCTGTTTTTCACAGAATCTGCCACGTTTTGCCCTTCCTTAATTTTGCAAACCTTAAGATTGATTTTTCTTTACAAATAGTTTTAGGCAAACTTGAGAAACAGTAGCTCTTCAATAATATATTTATTTACAGTGGAGAAAAATTATTTTATTAAGGTTACTAACCTCTCTAATCAACTTATGATGAGTTATGAATGAAGGGACTTTTCAAGTGTGCGAGGGAAGATGATGAAAGAAGATCCGGGAGTGTCAAGCACTCAAGCTTGGGGATGCCCCCATGCATCCCCAATAAATATTCAAGGATACTCAAGCGTCTAAGCTTGGGGATGCCCCCGTGCATCCCCTTCTCCATCAACAATCATCAGTTTGTCCTCCGTCTCACTATATTTTATCACTTCATGCGTTATGTGCTATGCTTGGAGCGTCTCACTCTTAAGTTTACTTTTTACTTTTCTTTAGCTTTGTTTGATTTTAATAACAAGTTAGAACCCAGATTTCTTCGTGTGGGAGAGAAACACGCTCCACTTCAAACTAGATCACAGAATATGATTTTTCATGCTTATCTTTCTCTGTTGTGTGTTCTTTATCTTTCGTAGCTACTGCGATGTTTAGTTTTAGTTTGTATATTGCAAGAGCTTTAGATTTTGTTTAGTTTGTTGCTGGAACTCTCTTTAGTTTTCATGTTTATCTTGTTAAGAGAGTTGGTTGTTGCACTAAGTTGTGTCTTGTCTTGAAAGTAGGTAATTGAGGTTGCTATTCAATTATAGTAGTAACTTGCAATAGTTTTGAGGTATTGTTGTGAGTAATGTTTGAACTTTTGGTGTCAAGAGATCTAGCCTATTAGTGATAGGTGTCGTATTTTGGGCAATCCGTGTTTATTTTCAAAACCTACAAAAACTAGTTGAGAACTCTAGCTACTAGATGGATCAATAATCTTTGGAATCATCGGATATTAGAGCACACTCACGTACCATGAGTTGAGGATGCGCAAGGATAACCAAACCCCCATACACTCCTCCTCGGGGTACTTGTCTCTTTGTGAACATCCTCATTAGATTGAGAGTTACCGATAATAAGTGCATGAGTTCTTCGGACTAATGTAAGTATTGAAAGTTGACACTTCCACCTCCTCATATTTGCTAGCCTCTTCGGTACCGTGCATTGCCCTCTTCTCACTCCGAGAGTTGGCGTCCACCTCGCCGGTGCATCCAAATCCTTGGCATGATACGCTCTGTAATCATAAACCTCCTTATATCTTTCCTCAAAATAGACACCATACCTACCTATCAAGGCATTTCCATAGCCTTTCCGAGATATATTGCCATGCAACATCTGCCTCTTCATGACCTTATCTTCATGTCATACATGTTCCTGCTACACCGACAGAGGCATACATTTGCATACATCATGATAGCTACATCTTCTTTATGTTGAGTACCTTGTAAAGTGTGAAGATCTTCTATACTTCTTGTAAAATAGAGTGTTGCCCTTAAGTGAGGAAAAGATCCCAAAGTGGACAAAATAAAAGATCCCAAAGGGGACAAATGAGAGTTAAATAGAAAGAGCCATTGAGGCCACCGAAAAAATACTAAAAATAGAAAAGGAGGAAAAGGAAATAAAAAGAGAGAAAGGGGAAACACTACTATTCCTTTTGAAAGATCCACACTCGTACTCCCTCTTATCTTTGTACTCCATAGACATGATCATTTATGCATATAGCTATGTGGGGACCTTCACACTAGAAAACTTGGTTTGCATATTCCAAGGATGAGCCTCCTCAAACGAGCTCTAGGTCTTCATGAGCGAGCAAGTTGGATGCACCCCCACTAGTTCCATTGGAGAGCTTTTCTTAGCTCATATGAGCATCCGTTGCATGGCAATCCCTACTCCTCACATCATATCTATCATTTGGCCTTCTCTCGCCTATGATTGTCCTCATTAATGTGAGCCTTTCTCACCCTTTTGGTATTCCTCCTCCACCATATTTCTCTCTTTGCCATCCTAAGTGTCAACTTTCGTGCTTATGCTCATCCATTGCATGAGTGCTCAAAATATCGAAAGGGAGTGGATCGAATTGACTTGTACCTAGTTAGTGGTTTGGGGACGAGTCAAGATAAGATTCCAAAGAAGACCAAGTGTGAAACTTTAGTAGATTGAGTTCTCAACAAAAAATATTTTTTTCTCGTATTCCCATACCCCCTTCTTGCACGCAAACACCATTTGGAGACATTCGAGTCACAGACAGTGAGAGCTCTTGCACCTAATGTTCTTTCGTTGCTTGTTTCAATGCTAGTATAGACTCTTGCCTGTTAAGACTTGAATTGAATCAAATACCTTGATTGCCTTACTTTCAAAGTTCTGGTATGGTTGCTAACATGTCACCACAGAAATTAAGCTTGTTATCATTTACCTACTCAAGGACGAGCAGGAATTAAGCTTGGGGATGTTGATACGTCCCAAACGTATCTATTATTTCTGCTTGCTCCATGCATGTTTTGTGTGATATTGCTATGCTTTTCATACACTTTTGATCATATTTGGACTAACCTATTAACTCAGTGCACCGCAGTGCCAGTTTCTGTTTTCTGCTGTTTCTGTATTTCACGTTTTCCCATTATTAAAAGTGCTCAGAAAATTCCGGGAAAAATATATAAAAATCAGTGTTCTAGGAGAGTCCTCCAGCCAGAGGATGGGGCCCTGGGGTGGCCCACAGCCCCCCAGGCGCCCTCCTGGCGCGGCCAGGGGTCCACCCGCGCCGGGTGGCCGCCTGGCCGACTGCGACCTCCCCCGGTGCCCCCTTTGGCCCTTATTTATACTCGCGTCGCGAAAACCCTGATTCCAGACCCCTTTTCTCTAGAAGAAATTCCAATCTCCGCCGCCATTGCCAACAAGCTTCGGGGGACCAGAATTCCTGTGTCGACACCCTACCGGGACGGGGAAGTGCCCCCGGATTCATCTCCATCGACGTTGCTTCCTCCCTCCATGATGCGGGAGTAGTCCCTCCTCGGGGATGAGGTTTCTACCAGTAGCTATGTGGTCAATTCTCTCTCCCATGATGTGATATTTGTTGTGATCATAGGCTATGTTAATCTAGGGTGATCCCATGATATTTCCCCTTCATTTATGTATTGGATTTGATGTACTCACTTGATCTTATCTAGTATAATCCCTAAGACCTTGGTGACAGCGGTCTATTGGAAATGGGTTAGAAGAATATTTTGATGAGTGATTTCCTCTTTTGTGTTTTGATTGAAGATTGAGAATCTCTTGGTGCTTGTCTTTGACTATCCTTGAGATATGTTGTGGTGATTGTGGTAATCTCTTTGGATGGCCGCGGTGACATTGGGAAATCCATAGATTGAGAACTACGAACTCTGAGGTGTGCTTTTGTAGCCCTACATAATTCTCGTCCTCTCTTGACCACAAAGGAATGACCTCCGAGTACGAACTCTGAGGTGTGCTTTTGTTCTCTGAGTTCAATAAACCTTAGGTCATCCACTTCAGGGAAATTTCTGTTGTCCTACAAACCTCTGCACTTGGAGGCCCAACATAGTCTACAAGAATAGAAGCGTGCGTAGACATCAGCTGCCATGTTTACCTCTTAGTTTTCATGTTTATCTCTTTTAAGAGATTTAGTTTAGTTTGTTGCAGGAACTCTCTTTAGTTTTCATGTTTATCTTGTTAAGAGAGTTGGTTGTTGCACTGAGTTGTGTTTTGTCTTTAAGTAGGTAATTGAGGTAGCTATTCAATTGTAGTAGTAACTTGCAATAGTTTTGAGGTATTGTTGTCAGTAATGTTTGAACTTTTGGTGTCAAGAGCTCTAGCCCATTAGTGATAGGTGTCGTATTTTTGGCAATCCGTGTTTGTTTTCAAAAACTACAAAAACTAGTTGAGAACTCTAGCTACTAGATGGATCACTAATCTTTGTTGGGATCGGATATTAGAGTACACTCACGTACCATGAGTCGAGGATACGCAAGGATAACAAAACCCCGATACACTCCTCCTCGGGGTACTTGTCTCTTTGTGAACCTCCTTATTAGATTGAGAGTTACCGATAATAAGTGCATGAGTTCTTCGGACTAATGTAAGTATTGAAAGTTGACACTTCCACCTCCTCATATTTTCTAGCCTCTTCGGTACCATGCATTGCCCTCTTCTCACTCCGAGAGTTGGCGTCCACCTCGCCGGTGCATCCAAACCCTTGGCATGATACGCTCTATCATCATAAACCTCCTTATATCTTTCCTCAAAACATCCAACATACCTACCTATCAAGGCATTTCCATAGCCTTTTCGAGATATATTTTCCACCTTCTCATGACTTTATCTTCATTTCATACATGTTCCTGCTACACTGGAAGAGGCATACATTTGCATACATCATGATAGCTACATATTCTTTATGTTGAGTACCTTGTAAAGTGTGAAAGATCTTCTATACTTCTTGTAAAATAGAGTGTTGCCCTTATGTGAGGAAAAGATCCAGAAGAGGAAAATTTTAAAAGATCGCAAAGAGGAAAAATGAGAGTTAAATAGAAAGAGCCATTGAGGCCACCAAAAAAATACAAAAAAATAGAAAAAAGAGAAAAGGAAATAAAAAGAGAGAAATGGGCAACAGTACTATTCCTTTTGAAAGATCCACACTCGTACTCCCTCTATATCTTGTACTCCATAGAGATGATCATTTATGCATATAGCTATGTGGGGACATTTACACTATAAAACTTGGCTTGCATATTCCAAGGATGAGCTTTCTCAAACGAGCTCTAGGTCTTCTTGAGCGGGCAAGTTCGATGCACCCCCACTAGTTCCATTGGAGAGATTTTCTTAGCTCATATGTGCATCCGTTGCATGACAATCCCTACTCCACACATCATATCTATCATTTGGCCTTCTCTCGCCTATGATTGTCCTCATTGATGTGAGCCTTTCACACCCTTTTTGTCTTGCTCCTCCACTATATCTCTCTCTCTTTTCCATCCTAAGTGTCAACTCTCGTGCTTACGCTCATCCATTGAATAAGTGCTCAAAATATCGAAAGGGAGTGGATCTAATTGACTTGTACCTGGCTAGTGGTCTGGGGACGAGTCAACATAATATTCCAAATAAGACTAAGTGTGAAACTTTAGTAGATTGAGTTCTCAACAAATAAATATTTTTTCCCGTATTCCCATCTCCCATTTCTTGCACGCAAACACCATCTGGAGACATTTGAGTCACGGACATCGAGAGCTCTTGCACCTTTATATTCTTATCTTGCTTGTTTCAATGCTAATATAGACTCTTGCCTGTTATGAATTGAATTGAATTACATACCTTGATTGCTTTACTTAAAAGTTCCTATATGGTTGTGAGCATGTCACCACAGAAATTATGCTTGTTATCATTTACCTACTCGAGGACGAGCAAGAATTAGTAACAAACATCAAGACCACTAAAACTGAAAGTAAAAACATTTCGGGTTGCCTCCCAATGAGCGCTTTCTTTTATGCCTTTTAGCTAGGGATGATGCAAAAAAGATCAAGTTTTATCTACTTCAAATGAATAGCTAGCCCGTGTAATGGACTCATAAGGTAACTTCATCTTCTTTCGAGGAATGTGTTCCATACCCTTTTTGAGTGTGAATTGGAATCTAATAGTCCTTCTTTCATGTCAATGATAGCACCAATGGTGCGAAGAAAAGGACGTCCCAAAATAATTGGACATGAGGGATCACACTCAATATCCATAACAAGAAAATCAACAGGAACATAATTATCATTGGAAACTATAAGAACATCATCAATCCTTCCTAAAGGTTTCCTTACGAAAGAATCAACAAGACGAACACCAAAAGAATAAGGATCAAAAGGTTTCAACTCAAGCATATCATACATTATTTTGGGTAAAACGGAGGCACTAGCTCCAACATCACATAAAGCAAAGCAAGAAAATTTATTCAATTTGATCTTGACCATAGGAACCCAACCATCTTCTAGTTTTCTAGGAATAGAAACCTCTAACTTAATTTTCTCCTCCCTAGCTTTGATAAGAGCATTGGTAATATACTCAGTGAAGGCAATGTTGAGTGAACTAGTGTGGGGGTCTTTGGCCATTCTTTGCAAAAATGTGATAACTTCAGAAAGACTACAATTATCAAAATAAAGTTCACTACCATTAATTAAAGTTGTGGTGATGTCATCTAAGCTCATTCTCTTGATAGTCTCTAAATTCATGGGACCTTCTTGTCCTAAAGTTGAGGTATTAGCATCACCGTTGATAGGTCCATTAGGTGGACTAGGGATGCGTTGGGTGCTAAAGGTTTTGAGATCCTCAACAACTTGTATAATAGCAATAATAGTGTGTGTAGGAAGGCTCTTAATTCTATCTTCCTCTTATTTCTCTCTAGACCATCTATCTTTAAGTTGGGCTAGCATTCTATATTCTCATTAATTTACACTTGAATAGCATTCATGGGTGTAGTTTTTCTCTCCTCAAGGGGATAAGTTCTAATTTTAAGCATCTCTACATCATGAGCTATGTTGTCTACCTTCAAAGAGAGACTATCTAATTTTTTAAATTTCTCTTCTACACTCTTGTTGAAGGCTTTTTGATAAGTGATATAAAGTCCTTAATCATGCTCTCTAATTTAGAAGTGGAGTTTTTGGTGCTAGGATAAGTGTTGTTGTTCCCATAGTTGTTGGATGGGAATGGTCTAGGATTGCTACCAAAGTTACTCATATAAGCATTGTTGTTAAAGTTGTTCCTAGAAATAAAATTAACATCTACTTTCTCTCTTTCTTGAGCAACCAAAGAATTAAAAGGAACATCATGGGGATCAATAGGAGCTTGCTTAGTAAGTAGAGACATAATCAAGTCAACCATTTCATTGAAAGAGGAGATCTCTTCAACAGAGTTTACCTTCCTACCTGTTGGAGATCTTTCGGTGTGACATTGAGAATAATTTTCATCATCTATACCAATAGCTTCGTGGCAACACCAAGTGTAGATGACATGAAGGTTCCTTCCGCGGCCGATTCCAACAGATTCCGCGAGGTAAAGTTCAATCCTGCATAGAAAGTCTGGATAACCATCCAAGTTGTCAAACCATGTGTAGGGAAATTCTTAACAAGAGATTTCATGCGTTCCCAAGCTTGGGCAATGCTTTCATTATCCAGTTGTCTAAAATTCATGATGTTACTTCCTAACTAGTTAATTTTAGCAGGTGGGTAGTACTTCCCATTAAAAGCATCCTTGCACTTATCCCAAGAATATATGCTATTCCTAGGCAAGGATTGGAGCCACTCCTTAGCTCTTCCTCTCAAGGAAAAATAAAAGGCTTAAGATTAACAATGTCACCATCTACTTCTTTGTACTTTTGAAAATCACAAAGTTCAACAAAATTATTTAAGTGCAAAGCAGCATCATGTCCAGCACCAAAGAATTGTTCTTTCATAAAAAGATTTAACAAAGCAGCCTTGATTTCATATGAAGGTGTTGAAGTGGTAGGTGGAGTAATAGGAGTGCTAATAAAGTCATTGTTGTTGTAACTAGTGAAGTCACACAACTTGGTGTTTTCAGTGGAACCCATAGCAATAGCAACAAGCAAGAGCAAAGGAACTAAAGCAAGATAACTAATTTTTTGTGGTTTTTGGAATAAGATTCTAAAGAAAAAATTAGAAAGTAAACTAACAATATTAAAAAGCAAAGGTAAAAGATAGTGTGCAACTTCCCTATGTTGTAGACTGGAGTCCCCGGCAACGGCGCCGGAAATTTCTTTGATGACGGGAATACACTTCTCGCCCCTTGTTGGTTACCCAAAGTGAAAGGTTTAAGAAGTAGTCAGCAACAAGTTTCTCCTAACGTAGAGGATAGGGTTTATGTCTCCCGTAGGACTCGAAGTTCTTCAAGTAGGTGGCAAGAAAACAATGACGTCGTTTAAAACCCAGAGGTTTCATACTAGACCTGGACCTGCACACAACAAAAAATAACTTTGCTCCCAACGAGTTCAAAGAAGTTGTTAATCTCTCCAGTCTTGGGTTTTTAAAAGGGATCAAACACATAGTGGAAATAGTAGTGGTCGTTGCAATGGAAAGGAAATAAAAGCAATAAATAGTGGAGGTGTAAACAATGGTGGAAATATGGACCGGGGTCCCATGATGTTCACTACTGATGTCTCTCTCCCAAAAGACGATAAAACAGCTATGCTGAGTGAACAAATTATAGCCAGGCAATTGACATAATTATAAACGCACCGCAATGTTAATTATGCTACAAGAAAGTTAGAGGCTCAATCGTATGGGCAGTACGCCAAGACAAGTAGACCATTTATTCATCAGCATTTACTCACTTATCAACCACCTTGAGATATCTATCAAGAACATCTTGCTGGTATTAAGTTGCGAGCCCCACCCAAAGTGTAAACTCAAAGCAACATACAACTACATTAACAAACTATGCGTAAGGTAAACAATCCTTGAAACCGCGGTTACAAGCACCGTTGTTTTCTCCCTGGTGGCAACAGCACACACCCTAGTCTCATGTTTATGTCACTCAAGCTAGACATTGGGGGGCATGAACCCACAATCATGCATAACGCTCCCTCTTGGAGTTACTATCTACTACTTGGCCATATCAATAAAAAGCAATGGAGAACATGCAAAAATTACTCAAGAACAAATATATAAAAGGCAAACCAAATATATAAATCATCACAATCTGAATATAATCTCATAATCCATCGGATCCCAGCAAACACAGCAGAGCAACAACAGAAAGATTACATAGATGCCTTGTTCATGTAGGGCGGCTCACAAGGGCTAAGAATCGAAGCACAAGATTGGAGAGAAGACATCACATAGCTACTTGTCATCGACCCATGGTCCAAGGGGGGGTGCTCACGGCACACCCGGGAAGCGCTCATGGTGGTGGAGAAGCTCCCGGAGTACATTCCACCCTCCGGTAGGGTGCCAAGACGAGGTGTTCTGGCGATCCGATCTCGGGATTGTGGCGGCGGTGGAACAATGCTGAATTTCACGATACAGAGTCTTCCTCGAGGGTTTTTGTGTCGAGGAGTAAATATAGGTCGAAGAAGGGCACCAGGGGGTCCCACCCCTCCAAGCGGCCTCCTGGCACGCCCTAGGGTGGGGCCGCACCCCCTGGCCGACTGAGAGGAGGGTGGCCAACCTCCAGCTCTCCTTTGGGCTTCCGGAGTCTTGTGGAACTTTGATTTTTTTTTCTTGGAATTTTTCAGGCACTGTGAATATGGGCATAAATCTACAATTCACAGACACCAGCAGACATAAACTGGCACTGGGTGCACTGAGTTAGTAGGTTAGTCCAAATATGTGTAAAAGGGTATGAAAGTGTATCAAAACACATAGAAATATCACCCAAATAAGCATGGAACAAGCAAAAATTATAGATACGTTTGGGACGTATCAAGTACTCGATCAGATGTAGCCCTAGTGATTCGTCTAACTAATCGTTTCCAAAGTAATCCTGGAAGGGAATATAGGAATGCAGTTAAGAATATCCTATAATAGTTCTGAAGAACTAAGGATATGTTTCTTGTCTATGGAGTATGTGAAGAAGAGCTCGCCGTAAAGGGTTATGTCGATTCTAGTCTTGGTACCAGTCCCGATGTCTCAAAATCACAAATGGGATACGTGTTTGTGTTCGATGGAGGCACGATAAGCTGGAGGAGCGCCTAGCAATCAGTCGTCGCTCAATCTTCAATGGATTCGAAGTACATAGCCACTTGTGAAGCGTCAAATGAAGCGCATTGGCTGAAGAAGTTCGTGATTGAACTTGGAGTATTCCCAAGATGCAATGATCATGTTAGCGTTTATAGCGATAATACATGTGTCATTGCTAACGCAAGGGAACCAATGACTCACTCTACATCCAAACACATTCTTTGATGTTTCCATGTGACGAGGGACTACGTTAAGGATGGTCATACTAGGATTTTCAAAATACATACAGATTTGAATGTTCTAGATCCAATAACTAAACCTCTTCCGCATGCCAAGCATGATCAACACCGAGAAACTATGGGTGTTAGATATTTGCCAGATGTAATCTAGTGTATTTGTACTCTAGTGCAAGTGGGAGACTAGTGTAGGTATGACCTAGAGGAAAATAATAAAGATGTTGTTTTGCCATATATCTGTTTGTTCATAATAAGTTTTATATAATGTCATAACTGTCTTAAGTGGAAACAGTAATACACGTGTACTATGTAAACTGTTTTACAGTAAACAATCGGGTCCCTAGTTAACTCTAGTATACTACGTAGTTCATTGTGCAATTGATCGATGATCAAGGTTTCCTAGTCATGTGGACACATACGTCCATTGACAATGGAATCATGTCATTAGGATAATGTTATGATGGACGCACACCAAAATCAAAGTATTGCAATGTCATCCAGTCACATAGTTCAACATTGCGATAACTCAGTAACGTAGTAACCTGATCCTTAGACCGTAAAGATCGTACAAAATTGCTATCTCTAGAGGATGCCGATACGTCCCAAACGTATCTATAATTTCTTCTTGTTCCATGCTCTTTTGGGTGACATTGCTATGTCAATTGCAGGATTTTACCCATCTTTACAGAGCCCAAAAAAATCCAACAAAAATATATAAAAATTCAGCGTGATGGAAGCTTCCAGAATCACCGAAGGACAGACAGAGGGGGGCCCACCCCCTCCCAGGCGACCAGGGGCGCGGCCCCACCCTAGGCCGCGCCACCAGGGCGCCTGGGGGGAGCGGACATCCCTGGTGCCCCTCTTCTTCCTCTATTGACACCCCGTTCCAGAAACCCTCGAGAGAAACCCCACATCATGATTTTCACCTCTGTTCTGCCGCCGCCTCGCTTCCAAGATCGGGAGCACCAGAAGACCTCTTCCCGGCACCTTGCCGGAGCAAGGATTGACCTCCGGGAGCTTCTCCACCACCATGAGCGCTTCCCGGATGTGTCGTGATTAGTCCCCCTTGGACCATGGGTCCATGACCAATAGCTATGTGATGTCTTCTCTCCAATCTTGAGCTTAAATTCTTAGCCCTTGTGAGCTGCCCTACATGATCAAGGCATCTATGTAATTTTTCCTACTGTTGCTATGTTGTGTTTGCTGGAATCCGATGGATTATGAGATTATGTTCAGATTGTGTTGAGTTATATATTTGGTTCTCCTTTTATATTTCGTTCTTGAGTAATTCTTGCATGTTCTCCGTTGATTTTTATTGCTTTGGCCAAGTAGCATATAGTAACTCCAAGAGAGAGCGTTTATGCTTGATTGTGCGTTCATGTCCCCCGATGTCTAGCGTGAGTGACAGAAACATGAGACTATGGGATGTGTTATTGCCATCAGGGAGAAAACAATGATGCTTGTAACCGAGGTTGCAAGGATTGTTTACCTTACGCAAAGTTTGTTAATGAAGTTGTCTGTTGCTTTGGGTTTACACTTTGGGTGGGGCTCGCAACTTAATACCAGCGAGATATTCTGGATAGATATCTCAAGGTGGATAATTAGTGAGTAGATGCAGTTGAATTTCGGTCTACTTATCTTGGCGTACTTCCCATACTTTTGAGCCTCCAACTTTCTTTACAGAATAATTAGCATTGCGGTGCGTTTATAATTCTGTCAATTGCCCAACTATAATTTGTTCACCCAACTTAGCTGTTTTATCGTCCTTTGGGAGAGAGACATCACTAGTGAACATCATGGTACCCCGGTCCACATTTCCACCATTGTTTACACCTTAGCCATTTACTACTTTATGTCCTTTAAGTTGCAATCACCATCACTATTTCCATCGTGTGTTTGATCATTTGTAAACGACAAGGCCGGAGAGATTGATAACCTCTTTGTACTCGTCGGGAGCAAAGTTACTTGTTGTGTGTGCAGGTCCAGGTTAAGTAAGTGATTCTATTCGGACGGCGCATCACTTACCTCACCACCTTCTTGTCGATCCTCGGAGTCCTACGGGAGACATAAACCCTATCCTCTACGTTAGGGGAAATTTGCTGCTATGTTACATCTTATCCTTCCACTTGGGGTAACCAGCGAGGAGAACTACTTCGGTGCCATCAGATGCCTTGATTGCATCCACCGTCACACTGTAACAGGGTGACTATAAAGGTGTAACTCAGTTATTCCAAAGGGAAATGTTGAGGAGTATGGATCGAGAGCGGGATTTGTCTATCCGAGTGACAGACATAGGTACTCTAGGCCGACTCGGTGATATTACATCATATAGCTTGCAAGCATGTGACTAGGTCACGGGGTTTTAATGTCACTGGGCAAGTAAGTATGTTTGTCGGTAACAATTATGAACTAGGTATGGGATACCGATGATAAAATCTCGAACAGATAAAATACCGTAGCGACAAAGGGATTAGGACTCGACGTTAAAGGTTCAAATGATGAAGTAAATTTTTGGAAGCACAGGGGCCATCATCGGTATCCAGATCCCTCTGTTGGTCATTGATTAGAGAGTGTCTCGATCATGTATGGAGTTATCCCGAACCGTAGGGTGTCACGCTTAAGGGTATACGATGCATACAGGATAGATTCGGGATCACCGGAGAAATAAGAGAGAAATCATGAAACTGTTCCGAAAGGGGGGGTCAGAAAAGTTCCGAGGTTCTGAAATTTGAAAAATATTTAAATATGTTTTATATTTAATTAATGAATTAAATATTAAATACATGGGCCAGAAGAGGCCTATTAGAGGGAGCTCCCCCGCCCCCCATGTGGGGGAGTGGCGCCATGGCCCATGTGGTGGCCGGCCAACTCTCCCCTCCCATGTGGGTTTAGTCCCACATGGGAAATGGAGGGGGAATTGCACTTCCCCTTGTGCTATAAATAAAGGGGAGGGGTGCCCTTTTTTGACACACACAATCCAATTCTCTCTCTCCTTCTCTCCTAAGTCGGGTTCCCCTTGTTTGGAGATCGGAATGGGTCGGAAGTTTCTCCACCATACACACACCGTCGCGCTGCTGGAATCGGGATCCGAGTCCATCTTCTTTCGCTGCTCGGTTGGTAAAGAGCCCGGGAGAACATCGCTTACACCGTACACGTGTAAGACTACGAGTTGTTGCACGTGCGGTACTCCTTCATCGCTAGGAGGTCTTCAACACGTTCCGGAGGCTGTAAGGATCGTACGACTACGGCAACCACATTTGTGAGAACGTTTCTCTCTTTCGGTCTTTAAAAGTATGAACACTTATCCCCTCCGTTAAATACATCAGCATAGAATAGGTCCTTGGGCTATTGGGTGTCGTAGCTAGAAAAATTATTGTTTTCTTCACCGAAACCCCAACACGCCTTTGATGATATTTTCATACCTTCGGCGACGCAGGGAGAGGATGACGAGTAATTGTGTGCCTCCTCTGACGACGTGTTCAAACACTAGCAAGCTTTACAACGTAGTGACATGGTGTTGAAAGCGAGAAAGGTGTGGTGCAGTTCTAAATCTTTGTTTGGGAGAGGAGGCAGAGAAGGGAGGAGAGGTTCAGTGTGGGAGGGGAATGCTTCGACGCGACAATTTATTATAGTAGGTGGAACATTGTTAAGTTGGAATTTTGCTCTTATTTTTCAGCCAAAACCAAAATATGGCAAAAGTTTCAAACTCATAGGACAACTAAGCTAAAAAATATGGCTTTGAAATATGTGTATATAAACTTATTGGATGTTTTTAAGAATTTTTTTTAAAAATACGTCTGAATTTAGTGAAAAGGTTCTATATGTAGGTCAAAATGGGCTATTTCTGACAAAGGTTTTCTTACCTTCAAAAAATTGTGTGAGGTTTGTATGACATGCGCATGTACTTATATTACGACACCACGCCAAGTTTGAACAATTTTTGCCAAAATTTAGTCGGCGCATGTACTTATATGGCTAGAGATCTAGTAATGCGGATAGCATATGTAGATACTATGAAAGAATATGTCCAAATGGACTTGAAAAGGTTTGGACAAGTCATTGGCTGGGCAATCAATGCAAGATCATCGTCTAATCCTACGATGATTGTTCGTTGGGATTTCGTTAGCAACTGATAGGATGTCTTCAGTTATTGGCCTAGATCCCAGGAATATCGACCTTGCCGTCTGAGTCCATATGATCACAGACGCGATGAGGAGATTAAAACATTGCATTTATTCAACACATCTGAGCGCTAAGGAGGGGAGCTATCATAATGTTGCATCTTACCATTTCAGCTACGTCATGTTGTATCTTATCATTTTAACTATGTAATGTTGTATCTTACCATTTGAACTTGCCGTCTTGTATCTTATCCTTTGAACTTCGTGATGTTGTATCTTACCATTTAAACTCAATGATTTTTTATCTTATCATTTGAACTTTGTCATGTAATATGTTGTTCAAGACTATATTGTTCAAGAACGAGGAAGAGGCGTTAGGGTTTTGTCACAGTCATATTGAGGAGAACATGGGCATTGGGATAGAGGGTGCTAAAATGGTATTTAAAGCCACGAAGGAGTTTTCGTGAGTCGGAAATTTCATCGATGAGGACACCACCGAACAAGAGAAAGCTCTTCGTTTATAGCAGAAGGAGGAAGAATGGACTAGACATTGTTTTGCAATGAGAATCGCTTTAGCCACTAATATGAGTGAAATTAATGAGTTCGATTGTGAAAGGCGTGTGCAAATCACCGGCTAGGTTATGAAGCAAGAAAAGTCGTGAGATTCTGCAAAGGCTACTCGATGGTGTGTCATGAGTGATAGTAAAGAGGTTAAGCTGCATTGGGCATGATCCACTAAATTTTTTTGGATCGTCAATGAGGAGTTCTACTATCTAAATTCAATCAATTTGTATGTTACCATTTAAACTCTACGTAGTTGTACTTTAATTTCTGACATTTAACTACGTATTTTTTGTTGAACTATGTGATGTTGTACTTTAATTTCAGACATTTATTTATTGTTTGTTGAATTATGTGATGTTGTACTTTAATTTCAGACATTTAATTATTGTTTGTTGAATTATGTGATGTTGTACTTTAATTTGAGACATTTCGTCGTTGTTAGTTCTACTACGTGAGGATGAAGTGTGTCATATTGTATTACATTTTGGGGCATTTGCTAAATTCAATTTGCTACAACACAATCATGAATAATCTATAATAATACCTAAATAGTTCATCCTGACTAACCTATTTCTCTTGACATGCAAGGTATCGACATCATCAAGTAGGTCCACCATGTAAAAAAAATCCACTAACTTTTCATGCACACGCTTTTATTAAATCCGCATGCGCATTTAAGCTATCAAAAATGAATATTAACTTTTATATGCACTAAGACTCACGGTTTAGAACCGACTTTTTTAACATAAATTCAAATTATGAGTTCGTTTTATTTTTCGGTGTGACAATTTTGTAGGGACAATTGCATTTTTCCCTTAGTTGAAACCTACCCACGGGTTTTGCCCTTAGTTTTTGCTTCTGCTCAGTTTTGCCCTTCAAGTTTTTTTAACCTTGTTTGAATGCCCTTTGACCGTTTCACCAATACTTTGAAAGTTCATAACAAATTCATATAATCTCAGAAAATGAAAATAAGATATCAAGATGTTCGGAAAACCATTATATTTAAGTGCACGCCATTTGCACTCCGGAAAAAAAAACTACCTAGGATTATTAATGTTTTTAGTGTTATTCAAAATAAAAAGATATATACAAAAAAATTCATGAATAAAGATGACATACAAATCTAGGTGATGGTTTTTGAACATTTTAATATCTTAGTTGCATTTTTCTGAGTTCGTATGAACTTGTTATGAATTTTCAAATAACTTTGACCAATACTTTGAAAATCCATTACAAGTTCAGATGAAGTGAGAAAAGTGCAAATAAGATATTCAAATATTCGGAAACCATCAGCTCCATTTGTATATCATTTTTATTCATGGATTTTTTTTCTATTCTTATGGTAATAAATAATAAAACAAAAATCACACTTATTTTTTTGATTTTTCATCAAAGTTTCTCAAATTTTATTCTAAACACAATTTCTTTCAAAAAATAATAATTAAATTATACTCAATTTCATATTTTTTCCTTATATTTTAAAATATTAAATTATTTGTTAACAATTCCTGCAGCAACGCTACATAAAGATACTACACAATCATGAATAAACGCTACATAAATACACAACACATTCATGACTATTCTCGCTAACATGGTTCTTCCAAAGATATTCACAATTACAGCCAAATGTGACCTGGTCTGGTCTTGGCTAGCATAAACTCTACACTGAAGAGTAACCATCATTGTCGGGCTTCAATGATTCAACACTTTTACCTGATCTCTTGCTCTTTGAGTTAGATCTGTTTTGGCTGGCATAAACTCTTGACTAAAAGAGTAACCATCATTGTGGGGCTTCGATTATGCACCACTCTTACCTAATTTCTTGTTCTTTGAGGTTAATATGTTCTTGGCTCACATAAACTCTTCACTGGAAGAGTTACCATCAACGTTGGACTTCGAGCTTGATTTATTTTTCTTTGAGCTTGAGCCATCACAAGTTGATTAAGCAATCGACGGATGTCTTCCTTAACAATAGGCATAGGGCCAAACAAGATCTCGAACCACCCTTAATTCAAGATTTCTTTGTGAATAAATTTTGCGTCCTCGGGGTATCTCTGCAATTCACAAATAACAACAAAAATTCAATTAAAGCGAGGAACATATGCAATAAGTAAGTCTAATATAGAATATAAATTACCTTAATGATGTCCTCATGTCCTTCTGCGGAAATTTTATTGGACAACCTTCTAAATTAACAAAGGTACCTAACCTTCACGCTGAAATTTCAGTTCAGAAGGTCTCTCCCACCTTCCACACAACCGAAAAAACTATTGTTGAATTTCCTCAGTGTTCCTATCAAAACAAGCTTCATGTACTCAACTTCTGCAGGTGGACCTCTCTTCTAACTAATCATCGAAAGGGATCCCTGGAGCACCCTTAAACTTGAACTTTATTCTAGCGGCCACTCTCAAAACATCGAATGTCATCGTCAGTGTAAATAAGCGAGAGGAGTTATCATACATGACTACAACTATGACAAAGCCATGAAAAATGGATAAGTAATAAAGAAATGTATCAGTGATGCCCACAACACCGGGATTGTGGCTTTTATAGAGCGAGAGAGACAAGGTTGGCGGGAATAAGAAAGGGCAGAAAGAGAAATGGCGGGAAGCAAAATGGCGGAATGTAGAAAGAACGTGAATGAGAATGAAAAGAAACACAAAAAAAACTTTGGAGACTTATCGGTCCCAGCAGGACCGATTTTGGCATGTCAGCCCAGGTGAGATCGACGGACCCTCTTTGGCCCTGGTGCGACCGACAACTCCCTCTGGAGCTGGCCACGTCGCCCGGGAGGGGCCTAACGACCCATGGGGATCGACAACTTGATGTCGGTCTAGGCAAGGTCAACAGGCATATATTATTAAAAAATTAAAATTTTAAAACATAATTTTCAAATTTCATAGAAATATATTTTGAAAAAATCAAGATTTAGTCAAAAAAATGAGAAGCAATTGAACTCGCGCGTACATTATTTCTAATGAGAGACTGTGTTTTCATTTTCTAAGCAAAGATTTTGTCACGTTTGTACTGTAAAGTTCAAACTTATTTCTCTCGCAATAAAAGCAAAGTTCAAATTACCTGTTTAGCATAATGGGTCCATGGCATCAAAATTGTGCTACTAGTTTTTTTTTTTTGACGATTTCAAAATCGTAAACTAGGTAATATGCACGAGGATGGTATCAAGCATAATTCATATACAAGACAAAGTTAATTCAGATTGAAGCTGCATATGGTACCCCCTACGCTTTGTTTCTTTTGCCAGGCTAACATACTAGGGGGTCCTATTTCTTCTTGTCTGTAGTATCCATTCTTAGCCCAAAAAAGGCCAAACAAAGAAATCTTACTCTCACAAGCTGTTTCCGCACCATCTCACTGTGTCGAACTAAATCTGGCCTCGCCACTAGACCCACGAATTTGTCAACATATTGCATGCCTTCCTTTTTCTTCTGTCCTATTAATCTAGGTGAAGACGTGAAGTTGCCTATATTTTTTTATTTTGAGGGAATGAAGTTGCCTATATGTTGGTGACTCACTCAATGACTCATGCATTCTAGGCAAACACCCAAGGAACGTAATTACAAGTCTCCACGAAAGAAAAAACAAGTTTTCTGCATTTTTTTTTTGAGAAGTGAAAAAAAAGTTTTCTGCTGATTATGCAATCAGTATTCTTTTGAATTGTTAGGAAGTGGCTACACGTCGGCACCTGAAAAATTATCCGAATCAATCAATTTATTGCGAGACGTTGAATATAAATGATGGAGATTGCTAAATCTTAATCGACTAACCAAGTCTTAGTCGATGATATATTCTTGAGATTATGTGTGAAGATTTGTGTAATATTTTTTCTTTTCACATGTTATATCACTTGATTAAGACTTCGTTAAATCTCAGTCGGCTGAGATCTAGACACATCCATAAATGATCATTTCGGATTTCTTCTTCCACCTTCTGCTAGATTTGCAACCGTCCTGGTCCGCCCATCCACCCCATCTGCCACCGGCTTAACCACCCGCTACCGCAGCCAGCAGTCGGCAGCGATCCTGCACCAGTCTTATCGACATGCCCTCCTCCCAACCGTCGCACATCGTCGTGTTGCCTTCGTTCTCGGCCATCCCTCTAACCCCAACCATAAATATATTTTTCCGACGAACCTGCAATCCCCCCTCCCACGCCAAAGGATGTTTTCAGTGAGCCAGTGGCTTCTTTTTTTCCTTTTCTTTTTTGAACTGTCATCGGGGAGGGGGGAAACCCCCCTCACCTGAATCCATTTTCTATTGATGTTTCCACATTGTCTACCAGACGCCGACATGCGCCCGATCATCTACGCAGAACCGACCACGCCATAGAGCAGCGTCGTCATGGCAGGTCTTCAAGGTAGCCGTGAGAGAGGGGGTCTCGCCGCGAAACACGACTGCATTCCTTCGCTTTGAGAGGTGCCAGCAGCAGAGCAAAACGAAGGCGTCGGGCGCCGCGGTGTCGACGGCAGGCGTCACATTGAATTAAGCGGTGGAGGAGGCGCACCTTGCCCTGCTCCGCACACGGGTTAAGACGCCGCCAGAACGATGCCGCAAAGGGGCGCCCACACATCAGGTGATCCGCCGTTTCCAGGCTTACTGTGGTTTACTCTGAAACAGACTGAATCTTGAAAAAAACGTATCAAGCGACTGTGGTTTACTCTGCACAGCATGGTTACAACGGCGAGCAATTCCGTCCCGTGGATTGGGCGAGTGATTCCTCCCAAATCCCTCGCTGGAAGCGTCGGCCGGCAACACGTGCGCGCGGCAGCGAGTTTCACTGGGCGACGTCATGGCCCAATCCCCAGCGCCATCACCACGCCGGAGGACGTGAGGAATAACGAATCAACCATAACCACAAATAATCACGAAACCACAGAGAAGCCCTCCTCCTCCTCGCCGGGCCATGGCCAAGCGTCACGCGCGCAAGAGGACAAAACTCCGCAACCATATAAGCGGCTCCACCCCTCTCGTCTCCAAAAGTTCCAGTCCCCCATTTCTCATGGCTATAAGCTTCCTTTAGCCAGTTCATCCATCGCCAGCTAGCTTCCTCCACCAGATCTTACCGTTTAGCAATCCAAGTTAGCTAGGGTTTTTGTCGTCGAGCGCGAGCTTGCGTGGCGATGATCATGTCCGACCCGGCCATGCTGCCGCCGGGCTTCCGGTTCCACCCGACGGACGAGGAGCTCATCCTCCACTACCTCCGCAACCGCGCCGCCGGGTCGCCGTGCCCCGTCTCCATCATTGCGGACGTCGATATCTACAAGTTCGACCCATGGGCCCTGCCATGTTAGTACCCGCATCATCCCCTCTCAACTAATTCATCATGATTCATGCACGCAGATGATTCTCTTGTTGTTTTATGGGGGGTTAATTCATGAACTCATGAATTGCAGCCAAGGCGAACTACGGGGACAGGGAGTGGTACTTCTTTACGCCGAGGGATCGCAAGTACCCGAACGGCGTCCGGCCAAACCGCGCGGCGGGGTCCGGCTACTGGAAGGCCACCGGCACCGACAAGCCCATCCGCTGCAGCGCCACCAACGAGAGCGTCGGCGTCAAGAAGGCCCTCGTCTTCTACAAGGGCCGCCCGCCCAAGGGCGTCAAGACCAACTGGATCATGCACGAGTACCGCCTCGCCGCCGCAGACGCGCACGCCGCCAACATCTACCGCCCCATGAAGTTCCGCAACGCCTCCATGAGGGTAAGTCGTCCTTACAAATCAAACATATACACAAAACTGAACTCAACATCCCAAAACCCTACATAGATCTATATGTCATGGTAGTTGCATGCGTGGCGCCGAACGATATGCATGCACCTGCCGCGCACTCGCACCCGCACCCGCACCGCGATTTTTCGGGTCAGTTTTGCTGAAAATCGCATCGGCCTGTGCAGTGGCTTGCCAATGGACGCAAGAGCTCTGCTTTAATGTGCGTGTCTCGTTTCAAGAAATGTTCTTTAGGCATACTTGGCATGGTTGCACCAAGTCAATAGATCCGACAATGATAGCCATGATGCGTACGTACGTGTTAATGACTCATTCATCCTCGCCTGGTTAGTTGCAAGTTTGAAACACTTATTTTGTCGTTTTTCCTTGTAAATTTAATCTCTGCGATCTACTATCTTGGCATATATGCAGCTGGATGACTGGGTGCTGTGCCGGATCTACAAGAAGACCAGCCAGGTGTCGCCCATGGCGGTGCCGCCGCTGGCTGACCACGAGCTTGACGAGCCCAACCCGATGTCCAGCGCCGGCATGATCATACAAGGCGGCGGCAGCAGCGGCGGCTACGCACTGCAGGCCGCCGCGGCCGGCGGCGCACAGAGGATGCAGAAGATCCCGTCCATATCAGAGTTGCTCAACGAGTACTCGCTGGCGCAGCTCTTCAACGACGGCGGCGGCCACGCGCAGATGGCGGCACAGCACGATCAACACGCCGCCCTCCTCGGCCACCCCATCATGAACCAATTCCATGTGAACAACATGTCGCAGCTTGGGCAGATGGATACGTCGGCCTCAGCCTCGACCTCGGTGGCAGGCGAGGGTGCCGCCGGGAAGCGCAAGAGGTTGTCAGAGGACAGCGGCCAGAATGGGTCGACGAGCCAGCCAGCGGCAGCGAACAAGAAGCCCAACGGTTCTTGCTTCGGTGCAACAACGTTCCAGACAGGCAACAACACCTTGCAGGGGTCGATAGGCCAGGGTCATCACACGCTGCTTCATTTCTAACATGGGGATCGGACCGGATCGGATGAACTGATGGTAGATAGACACTATGCTGCTCCTTCAGTCTGAATTATACATGGTGAACTGGTGATCTGAAGAACAACTATTGGGGAGTATCGCACCAGATAGATCTAAACTAGACAAATCATTGGTCAATATATAGGGAAAAAGATTGTACTTGTACTTGCGTCAGGTGTGTCGAGCGACTAGCTAGGTCGATCATAGTTGATTTGGTGTGTAGTGTGTAAGCAATATTTTTGCCTCCTATGCACACAGTACAATTATGTACTTCATGATTACCATCGTGTGCTAGGTAGGGCTTGATATGATTGAGGCCGACGAACTGAAAGCCTGGAACAGAAGAGAAGATGAAACAGGCTTCGATTAATGCCCATGTAAAGCAGTGAAAAATGATTTTTTAATAGAGCCATTCATTATGTCATACTTATTTACTGTTCCTTACTACCGGAGGGTGAAATATAAGGGTAAGATCTCACGGATATAGTTTCGATTGAGACTTAACGAAGTCTCAGTCGACTGAGACCTAGCAAAACCGTTTCAGAAAAGTTCAACCATACACAAAAAGATAAAAAAAATCGAATCTAACCAAAAAAAGTGCAAATAGTGACGAGAAAATTGCAGGTATACGAACACCGTGCTCCAGGAACATAATTAGCTCATTGAGAAGAAGGGAAAATAACCAGAAAAACACATAAAGGACGGATGAAAGAAGAATATGGAACCGGGGCATTTAATAATTGGCCAAAAGCAGGCAAGTTGTGGATGGCGTTTAGCTTTCAGTTCAGGTGGCGGATCGGATGGGTGACAGCCTCTTCATTGGCCTGAAGCTTTCTTGAGATTGGCCAAGAGGCTTTTTCTCCATGTAGAATCTGTTCGGCTACCAAGGCATCCGAATATTGCCATGCACATCAACAAGTCCAGGAACATCCATGTCACGGATCAAACAAAAAATAGCCCATTTGGCGGCTCGGATTGGGATGAATTAATGGATGATGGATGGACGCATTGTAGGGCCCCTGGAGCCAGAAGAGAGTACTACTAATTATTGGTTTACTGTAGCAGATCCATCATTAGGAATCATGATAAGACGGATGGATGATGATTCCATCCGGATTATTAGTCTCCAAAAAGTCAAATTGCTGGCAGGACCTCATGCAACCACGGTTGATCTTAGCTGGATTGATTTGGATGTGGTAGTTTTCTACGGCTCTGTAGCTTTACCTACTTAATTAGCACTACTATTCCGCTTTGAAATGTACATCGAGTGGTTTACACTTGTACTTTTACTGGACGGCAGAGTGCCAGAGTCCTTAAGAGAAATATAATTGAAAGAACAGACAAACAAATCCGTTTTGCCATGTCTTGTGTCTTTAGATTACTACTCCGTAGCTTTTACCTGGTTGTTCCTTGCCCTAGCACCATCTACGTCTAGTCATCTACTAGTGCCATCTTATTAATATCCCATTTTCTTAAGGCGAAGATGCTTATCCAGAGGTGAAATTTTCCATGCTGCACACGCAAGTAATGAAGTAAGTAGAGAGCGCATTGACGACCCACTCCAACAAAGGTTGAAAACTTTACCATTCCGGCTCGTGCTTTATTCCCATGCATGCAGATAAGGCACACAACATTCCTGAAAACTCTCTGAATCTCAAGGTAAGACGGCAGCTAAAACAGCTCGCATAGTTTAACCTAAGATTCACAAGTATATTCCACCATCCAACTTCTCATCCATCGCGCAGCCGTTTTCCCGTTCTGGCAGCTCACACGAGACGGCCTCTCATTCACGTATCCCCTCACCACTGGCCAGAACTGAGTTTTCTTATCGGATAATGCTTGTTAATCTGAATTGGGCCACCTGAGAGGGCTCTCCGTTCTCACTTCTCTGTCACGGTGCTCCATTAACAAGGAGCCGGTGCTCATGCGGACCATACGCTACGTCCGTTTTTAACGATTGGGGAGCCATCGGAGTGACGGGGAATCGCTGGCGTGGCGGCCGTGCGGGTTCTAGCGACGACTAGAATTCGTCCAGCGCACTGCGGATCATGAGCCCCATGCGGGCGGCAGGGAAACAAAGAGAAGAGATCACTTGACGATTGGAGGACAGGTATTTTGACGCTACCTAGAAGCCTAGATCACCTGCGTGAATATGATATGTTATCTTAGGGCAAGGCCGTTTAACTTAATTATCCACTAATTCATGATTGTTTGGCTGGCCTTTTTAGTTTAAAGTACTTTTATGTTGATGGTGGTGGAGAGCTTGAGCACGCTTGTAACGAACCCATGGCTCCAGAGTCAAGGTAAAACTAGTGGCTGCTCTTTGTGGCTCTCGCTGATGGCGAGTTTATGCCTATTTTACTGTTGCTACGTTCCAAATTTAGGTACTAGGAGAGACATGGTTGGTAAAAATAAACAAGTACTAGGACATAGTAGTAAAACGCATGTGACAACGTTGTGTTTAGACTTATCCATGCACGCGGTATTTTGTACTTGCAAAATCTAGCAAGGGCGTAGGTGTGCTAGTATTGGCTACATGTAGAGAATGTTACTTCGAAAATCTTTGAGTTGTTTTTTTTATTGAACTTTTGAGCTCACTAGTTGACAACTTCTTTTAGGGGAAGATTAGTTAATAACAAGCATGCACTTCTCCGAGCAATTACAATAGTTGGCTCATTTTTGGGCTTTCCATCTCATAGTTTCGTCAAACTCGGATGATGGCGCCTCTGACACGCAAGGTGGTACACGAAGATGAGAGGCGTTGCGATTGGCTACACAACCTCTCTCAACTTTGTGGAGGTAGGGGCGGAGCAAGGATTTCGGCATAGGGGGGAGCGGCGATGAAGCAAGAATTTTGCGTGTGCTTTACTTACTACCCGATAGCCATATAAAATTTTGTGTGCTTTACTTACAACATGATAGTTTTATACTCAATTGTCATCTAGATTTGACTTTGCCTAGAGACACACAATTCTTATTGTTGCATCTGGAGCGTGTCCGCCGAAAGCTAATATTTATCAATAATTTCACATTCATGACAAGAAGACAAAGTTAATGATCAAACCATTCTGAAATAAGACATGAAATGCCTTGCAACAAAACATTGTGAAATATAACTTTGAGATATGCGAACAACAATAATCATGCACAATCAAATGGTTGGCTTTTAGCTTTCCTTTATTTAGGCTTGACTAACTGATCATCATTGGTTCTAATAGAAAATTTAACCGGTGCTCATCGATGAAGTATTGACAGCTCCGAAAATCTGGACAACTCCAGGTGTTTATACCCTAGGGCAGCAACACATGACAAATCACACAACAAAAATCACAAAAATATGATGTAAAAATTCAACACGATACAAGAAGAAAATTCAGAAAGATTAGTAGATGACGTGATGCGTAACCTTGGCTTGCTCGTTGGCTGAAACCTGAAGAATTCGTGAGCGAAGGAGCTTGTGTCGACGTATGATTGTATGAGTCGGATCTTAAGCAAGGAGAGCAGATGCAAGCAGGCGGCGAACAGATAGGCTGGCAGCGGCGCATCACTTATCCATGCATGCACTAATCACGAGAGATAATTATACCTGCGCAAGGAAATTTACGGAAGACCAATAGTACAGTCCAATCTAACCTTGGCGTGGATTTAGGTAGAAAAGGACTAACTAATGGGCTTGGGCCTATTTTACTTTCACCAGAATTCATTCATCATCACGTCAAGGGGGGGGGGGTGTACTAAACCTGCAAATCTAGTCGCTAATTATCAACTATACGCAGTGGTCGCCCCCCCCCCTGTCTCCGCCCCTGGGGGAGGGTGAGGTTTCTCGAGGGTTTCCCCATCCGTTGCTGCGAGGAGAGGTCGAAGAAGTGGTGGTAAATTATGGAGGCAGTAGAGGATATGGCTGATTTAATCAAGGAGGAAGAGATAGCTTAATATACATAAGAGGAAATAAAAAAAACTTCAAGATATATCATTGCGTCTTTGACTCACATGGGGTTTATCCTTTATTCGATTTGTATGCTTGTTGGTTTGCGAGTTAGATTATTGCCTACCATATTTTCCTTTAAGTTTGCTTCTCATATATTGTCCACAACATTATAATGGACTCATTTATTCGCATATCCTTAAAATTGGTAATTAGGCTTAAAATTTATAGTCTCATAACCCCCCCCCCCCTCCCATCCTAGTCGACTGTACCGATTCTTTCGATGACTTTCAATGCACATTAAAAATTCTTGACTCGGCTCTATAATTGAGGTCTGACAACTATATTTGTCTCCCATACTGATTTTTTCGTTGACCTCTATGCAACGCCACTCTTTCTTTGTGTAACTCGCTAGTGACAAAGATGACCAAATCAATGCAGATCCATAGTAAAAGTTGTTCTTGATTCTACCAATTGCCTTGGCAATTTTACTATTAACTGAACATAAACTTCAAATTATATATGTACTCCCTGTGCCGCTAAAAAACCAAGAAAGTGGTGGGTGTTTGAAGCAGAACAAGCAAATTAGGGCGTATATTTGTCTCCCATACTGATTTTTTCGTTGACCTCTATGCAATGCCACTCTTTCTTTGTGTAAGTCGCTAGTGACAAAGATGACCAAATCAATGCAGATCCATAGTAAAGTTGTTCTTGATTCTACCAATTGCCTTGGCAATTTTACTATTAACTGAACATAAGCTTCAAATTATATATGTACTCCCTGTGCCGCTAAAAAACCAAGAAAGTGGTGGATGTTTGAAGCAGAACAAGCAACTTAGGGCGTACCACCAAGAAAATAAATCAACTGAAACACCCATAGATCAACGCACATTGTTGGGTAGAACATGAAGAAACGGGAGAAGGGCCAAACCTCTTAGCCCAATGACACAACCTGTCAAACTGTGGCTTGGGGAAGGCATTGACCCCTTCCCCCTCCACTTATTGTATCTCTTATGAGGACCATGGGTTCATATTAGGTATTTAAATGCACGTTGAATTTTTTTTAATACATATTGAACATTATTTAAAAAAATGTTAATCGTGTACTTTGAATAAATTCTTCTCATTTTCTCCCTTTCCCTTTCCTCTTTTCTTTTCTTTATTCTTCTTATGATTTTTTCTTGTTTATTTTATAAAATGTGCAAAGTGTTTTTCTAAAAGTTGTTGTGTTTATAAACATGTAGTTGTTGTGTTTAGAAACATGTTCATAGGGTATTTTAGAAAATGTACAAAGTGTATTCAAAATATTCATCATGTTTAAAAAAAATCACCGTGCAATTAAAAATGTGTGCCTTGTTTTTATAAATATTGTCCATCGTGTATAATAAAAGGTTCATTGTATTTTTAGGAAACATCCATACCATAATGAAAAAAATTCGACTGTGTTCCCAAAAATGCCAATCATTTTGTAAAGAAATGTTCATATTTTGTTTCAAAAATGTTCTTCACGTATTTCTCAAAAATGTTTATCATGCATTTTTGACAAAATATTTGTTTGGTATTTTTAAAAAGTCCATAGTGTTGAAAAAAAAAATCATCGTATTTCAATAAATATTTAAAGTTTTATTAACTGAGAGAATACCTTTTATTTATACGATTATTTTTAAAATACTGATAATGTATTAGAATTAGAAGAATATTGTTGTTGGTGGGCCAGCCTAATATCAATTTAGCAACGCGGCCTAGTTTTAAGCAGCAGAGAGAGAGGGGGCATGGTCGATGGGTCAGCCCAATATTCCTCGCTGTAGGCCACAGACAGATATGCTCCTGTCTTGCTAAAATCGAGATATAGCACAAGATCGTATGTTTTTTTTTCAGGGGAACACAAGATCATATGTTTTTTTTTCATGGGAACACAAGATCATAAGTTAAGTACGGAGTAGTATCTCTCACGGAGATAAGTCCCATATTCCTTGTTTCTCACAAGTGATGTATCGCATGTTCGCCACTTATCGCAATCTAAAAGATTTGTTTATTTTAATGTTTTAGCTCTTGAACAAGGCCTTCAAATCGTGAATAGTTTTCATCGTCGGATTTTGCATCGAGAACTTTGAAGATATATCTCATGTTAATAGGTTTCATGAAAAACCTAGAAATTGAAAAAGGTGGAAAACAAAAGAGAAAATGAAAACCAAAAAAAAACATCAGGAAAAAACTAAAAACCGCATACAAACAATTTTCATCTCATGAACGTAGAGATTTTGGTCTTATGGAAGTACAACTGTTTTGGCCCAAACCCAAAGAAAATAAGGTAAACTTCAAAGACCAATTTTTTTTTCCAAAGATGAGTACAAAAAAATAAGAGAACAAAATCCCATGGATGCGGCCTCGTGCGCCATGTGGAGGCGATTAGGCACATCACGTGGCGACGGTTGGGTGCACCACATGGCAGTTGGAGGCTCTCCCGTGAATGCCCTTTGTGGCTTCATTTTTATTTTTGGGAAGATATTTCCAGGTAATAGGTGCCCCGCTTCAATTTTTCTTGAACAATTAAAAGTCCCGTGGAAAATTGACAACGCCATTTGGTCCAAAGGAGCAAATCCCCCACTACTAAAAAGGGAAAGGGTTGGGATCCCGTAAGTACCCCTAGCGACCAAATGAGCCCTAACGTTGCCCTCGAAGGGACACCTGTCAGTTAGGTGTCCCCGTTATAGTACCACTCTATTTGGAGTGGGTTCGCCAAAAAAGATTGCCCCGTTTTTTTATTTAGGGTTCTACTACAGTAGTTTTTGGCTAGTTTTTATCTCGGGTTCCCCATAGGATGTCAGTTAGTTTTAGGACAATTTTTTATTTTCTATTATAAAATATTGTATAGTTTTAACAAATGATCATGATATATCATGATGTTCTTGAAGGTGAAATTTTTCTATGAAGTTTAAACTAAAGTTATCTATTTTTAAAATCTTCATGACTTCATGAATTTATAAAATATTCATCAGTTTAAATAGTTTTGAAAATTAGATGACTTCCTATTTTTACTGGGACAAGTATTTTTTAAATAAGGAATTAGTTTACTTGTTTAACATTTTTATATACATAAATAATATTGTTTTTCAAATATATGTTTTTATGTTCTTTTTTCATGTATGTTTAAAAAAGTATACAATATTAATTTGTATACACATTTAATATTTATAAATACATGGTCAAGAATTTTCTAATATTTCTTTCATGTTTATTTTTCTCATACATATAGTACATTTAATATTAAAAAATTTAATACATAATTAATATATTTTATAATGTCACATGTATTTTCTTGAAACACATGAACATTTTTATGTTCCAAATATTTTTTAACTACAGTAACATTATTTTCACTTCATTAATATTTTCAAATAACTTAATAATATTTGATTTTCGAAATATGTACTAAAAATAGAATTCACATTTTGAAATAAAATAAAAATATGTAATCAAAGTATAAAAATATAAATAAATTAGAAGAAAAATGTGTAGTTTCATGAGGACATCAATCTGACATAAGGTAATTGATCAATCCATTGACCCGATGAGAAATGGTCCGGAAAAAAAGCAAGTGAGACATTGTTGCGTGCATCTCTATTCTACGCATCAAGTGAAGAACGGGAGATTTCCTATTTTTCTCGAGTGGTGATATGTATCACCTCAGGCTGCAAGTGGGGGTGGAAATAAGTGGGACTTAATTTCCCATCCCACTTAAAACACATAAGTGGGAGCCCATTGGATAGCAAAAAAATTAAACGGGCTAACCCACTTAGCCCACTGGGATCCCACTTACCCCATCTTTTTTCCCGTCACGCTCTCATCAACCTCTCCCTGGTCCGTCCTTCACGATATAGAAGCAAAAAGAGGAGGGGCGGGCGGTGGCGCCGGTGTCGATGGACTCCCCCCCACTGTCCCCTACCTCCCCTACCTCCTCAACCCTGCCCAACCCTCGGATCGCCGGCTGCGGTGAGATCGGCGGCCTCCCCTACCTCACAGCCTTTACTCCGGCCGTATGTGATGGCGAGGTTGGCGGCCTCAATACCGACCCCTATGTCGCCGGCAGCCCCATGCCCACCTCCCAGGTCGCCGGTTGCTTCAACCCCCAAGGCGTCGCAAGCATCAATCTTGGAGCCCAGGAAGCCACCCCAACCGGTGAGAGTTTTTCCTTTGCTGTCAAACACAATGACTCAGGTTCAGACTGGGTCCTAAAAATTCAGCAAACTGATGTTGCTATAAAAGATAGGACCACTGTAGGCTAGTTCTTATGTTAGAAATCAATCATCTAGGACGCCTGTGTATAGCTGATGTCTGTTGATGTATGTTTGCTACTTGTGTTTACAAATCAATCATCTTTCTGTTAATTAAGCAGTGACGTCAATTCTTATTGCACCCTTCTTTTGGTTCCATTACAAATTTGATGGCAGAGAACTAGATTCCCTAACTATCTTATTATTGCAGATTTAGAAGAGCACAAGAGTGATGGAAAGAAAAGAAAACGAAGTAAAAAGAGTAGCGACGAGCTTCAGGGGGAACACAAAGAAACGAACAAAGGTGTTATGAAATCGTCGACGTCCACAAACAAGAGGAAGGTAAAATTTTCAGACTACTTCATAATGAAGCCGTGAAATAGATATGGAGTCTTTATATCTTTTACTATTTTCATTGCCGATACTTATTATACAACAACATTTTTTATCTCAGGCAACTGAACAAATGAGCACTAATCCTGCACCATCACTGAAGAAGAAAAGGAGGAGTAAGCAGCCATCACCTGGATCTTTACTCGTTCACAAAGATAAGAAGCCATCACCTGGATCTTTACCCATTGACAAGCATAAGAATCCATCACTATCCAAAAAGATGGTAAGATCTCCCATCATGAACAATGTGGTAGTATCATCCCTAGAAAGAAGAGGAAAAAAGGCCAAGTCACTAGAGAGCTCCCCATCACATCTGTCATTGCTAGCTTTGTCACCTAATGTAGCAAATCCTGGTTCACGCAAACCACTCAAGTTAAAATCCAAAATTTGGAATGAGGTAGAACCAATATATGTTGATGGAATTCTTACACAAGGTCGTTGCGTTCATTGCAACGAACTCTTTCCTGCCTATAACAAGTCCGGAACAAGTCACATCGGTAAACATTTGGAGGTATGTAAGGAGAAAGATAAGATAGATGGTATGCTTGCCCAGATATGAACCGATAGTGCAATTGATCCCGAGTGGAAGTTTGACCAAGTGTGTGCACGTAGAGCACTGGCAAAGTTGATTGTGTTTCATGAACTGCCTTTCTCTTTTGTTGATTATCCTGGCTTTAGGGCCTTTCTAAGACTCTGAATCCATGGTTCAATGTGGTATCCAGAACAACAATCAAAGAGGATTGCATTGCTTCATATGATATACACAAAAAGAGATCCAATCATTCTTTAGGAATCTTAGTTCTCGAGTATCATTAACGAGTGACATGTGGACGTCTAATCAAAAATTGGGTTATTTATGCATAACCGCCTTTATTGATGACTCATGGACTAAGCAAAAAAATAATTAGATTTTGCCTCTTGGAAACCCCGCATAGTGCCCACAACATATTCGATATGGTCCAGAAGAGCTTGAGAGATTGGAACATTGAATAAAAAATCTTTAGCATTACCCTCGACAATGCACATGTTAATGACTCGATGGTTGGCCACTTGAGAAAGAATTTGGCAGAGAGGTACCTTGTTCATCACAGTGGGAAATTATTGCATGTTAGATGTGCTGCGCATATACTCAATCTTGTGGTGAAAGATGGACTCGATGCAATGGCGTCAGTGGTTAATAGAATCAGGGATTCAGTGCAGTATATCAAGAGTTCGCAAGGTAGAAAGGAGAAATTTGATAAGATGGTTGCGCATGTGGGACTTTCTTGTAAAAACCATCCTTCGCTAGATGTGCCTACAAGATGGAATTCAACGTACCTCATGCTTGAATCATCATTGCAATTCAGAGCAGACTTTGAAGCCTTGAAAGAAGTTGACAAAGATTATGAATTCTCTCCTTGAGCTAGTGAATGGGAGATGGCCGAAGCTATTTTTCATATTTTGGGTGCTTTCTACACAGCCACAAATAAAATCTCTGGTAAAACATATCCCACTTGTCACCTTTACTTCTATGAGGATATCTTGAAGTGGTGGGAAATTCACTCCCCAAAGTATCCCATGGTTGCGGCTATAGCGCGGGACATATTGGCAGTGTCTGCGTCTACAGTGCCTGCGGAGGCTGCATTTAGCAATGCTGGAAGGGTCATCACGGATCATAGAAGTAGCTTGAGCCCGAGTACTGTTGAGGTGTTGATGTGCCTCGAGGATTGGCTTCGAGCAGTTGGTATGATATTTTTATAATTATTCTACATACTTAATTTAATATCTTCCATATATGATGTTTCATTTTGAGTACTTTCAATGTTGTAGGTCGCCAAAAGATGAAAACTGCAGGTGGAGACTATGGTGGTGATCAGAATCATGTTGTAAACAACTAAGGTAATTTTGGTGGGCTGGTCTAGAGGTGGAGACTATGCTCTTGTCTTGTTAGAAAATTGGAGATGCAAAAAGTAACTATAATCTGTCATATGCTCTGGTGCTTCCAGTGCAGTTTTTCTGTCACATATCTTCTATTAGTCATACATGTATATTCAGATTTTGCAATATGTTTACATGTATATGTGTTAGATTTTGCAGCAAGTATGTATACATAAATGAAGAATCAAGATTTGAGATAGTCTGAACTTTAGATAAATATGCAGATTGTCTATATATATATATATATATATATATATATATATATATTCAGATTCAGCTCCCTTATCTGTGTGTAGTCTGGTTATTTTCTTTGCATGATTATTCTGCCTGTACATACATGTATGTATTTCTTACTAATAAGCATTCTTATGTGTGTGTAGTATAGATTTTCCCTCATTTGTGCTTGTTTTGACTGTATACTAATAAGTATTCTTTGTAATAGAGTACACCGACGGCGACTGGCGAGTGGATGGAGCAAGAGCAAGAGGACGCCGACAACTCACCCTGACCCCGTGTAGCCTACATTGCCTCAGCATGTAGTTTTCTGAACTCTACTTGAGAATGCTCAATGTTTATTCTCAAATGGTAGCACATGCCACTCATCCTCATAGCAGAAATCCTTCAAATTTTCTGACTTTTGTAATGCTTATTTTGAAAGCAAATGGTGCTATGACGTGGTTACATGTATCCTAAAGTAAAAAACTGGTAGTATGTAACATGTGTGGCTGTGTAGCATGTATCACCGGTGGACCTCGGCGAGCGTTCAAAAACATGCAGGGCCGGTATTATTTTGTTAACTGGGATCCCACTTATTCTCACTTATTCCCATCAAATGTTAATCGGGTTGCCCACCAATGCCCAGTAAATAACGGTGGGATTGGATGGGATTATGGTGGGATGCCCACCTACAGTCTGAGTATCACCCAAATGAGCAATAAGGCTGCTCGTTCACGTTGCTTCCTTGATAGGCCAACACACTGCTTGAGTCTTTTGACTTCTTATGCGCTTGTCCGCTCATCCTTTTCCTTTTCAACGTCCATCCGCGCCCATGTCTGTTAGTCCTTTTGCCTTTATAGCAAGTATAGCAAATCCGTTATGTAACGCTCCCAGTGTCATAATGGAGTAATCATTCTTATTAAATACCAAGCCACCATGATTAGCAATGCTTGATCATGCTCATTCAAATTCCAACTCAATTAAAATTCCAAAACAAAAGTGATTACTCAACTTCATAGAAAATGTCAATGCCATTCAAAATAAAACTTCTTCATATTGTTAACAAGAATGTTCACCATGTTGTGGCTAGTGCCAAGTCAATAATAAAACAATAAAACCAATAATTTTGGAAGGTTAAATTTCCCTAGAAATTCAATTAATAAGTGGAACATAAAGATAAACCAAAAATTGTGAAACCAGTTTTATTAAATACCTAATAATCTATAGGTCATAATAAAATATTAATGATATTTTATTACATTGGTTAAATGATATAAACAAATAAAAACAATAGCTAAAATAGCCCCATTTAATCTTTTCTTAATTAGATAAAATACGAACTATTTTATTAATGTCTAAAACCCTTTGTGGGAGTGTGGTGTATTGCAACATAAATATTAGAGGTGGTTGCACCTCTTCATAAAATCAATTACTAACTAATTAAATTGCAAACAGAAAAGATGAAAGAAAAGAAAACAAAGAAAAAAAAATCCTATACTACGCCTAGGGCAACAGGCCCATCTATCTCTTTCCCTTGTCTCCTTCCCATGTTCACCTCAACCACTGTGGCCATGGCGCCTGCCGCTGCACACTGTCGCCGCCGAACCCGCTCACTTCCCTCGCGCCGCTACAGTGTGCCCTAGAGGGGATAAGACCACTCCCAGTGCCCCCGTGGACGCAGCAAAATATCCTTTCCCTCTCGCCTGTGTTCTACCCACCGCACCCGAGAACGCCATGGGCGCGCACGCCATCGATTCCGTGGCCACCGAACTCCCCTCTGCGGGATAACTTGCCCTGGAGCTGCGCAGTGGAAGCTTTCATGACCGGCTGCGCGAAATCGACCGGAGCCGCGCCCTCGACGACACCCCCTTCTTCCTCTTTCTCCACGTTCACTAGACCGTGTGTCGTCGATTCGCTGCACGGACGCCTCCCCGCCCCCCTCGACCTCTTCTGCGGCCTCCCCGGTGAGCCCGCCTCCGTTCCCCCTTCCTTCTGGTCCCGATTCGTCGCCATTTGCCACCGGTGCGAGCCGTGTCCGCCATGGCCAGAGCACGCCATGGCCACGACTTGCTCGCGTCCAACGGGCCCAGACTTGCGCCTGGTCGCGCCCTAGCGCACGCCCGCACTCGTTGTGGCCCGGCCACGCCTCCCCTGCCCCCCTCCCACACGCGCCTCCCCAGCTGCACCCACCCTGCCGGCGATGGCCGCCATCGCCACGCCCGCTGCCCTCTGTTTGCGGCCGCCCCCCCCCCCCCCGTGCGCCTCGTGGCCGCTCTGGCACACCTGCTTGCCACGCCCCTGCTTCCCCTCACCCTCGCCGCCGTCTTCCCCTGTTTCTCGTCGCCGGCGTGAGCAAGGGGTTGAGCCCCTCTGTCTCACTTCTAACTAACCCCTAACCAAAGACCCCACCCCCACCCTAGTCACTTACAGTGGGCCACCCCTCCTAATTACATGTGTTTAATAAAATGGAAATAACCCCTACCACTTACAGGTGGACTCCCTCTGTTAGTTTAGATTTAATTAAAATGATTAACTTGCCATTGTCAATGACATATGGACCCCACCTGCAGATTTATTGAATAAATGTAATAGTTAATATATACAGAGTATGACATGTGGGTCCAGATGTTTTTAGGATAAATATAATGATTTAGTTAAATCTGAGGCTGACATGTGGGACCCACTGGTTAGATTGACTCAGTCAGCCCCCCCACTGTTTTGGATAATGTTAATAAAACAATTAAAGAAATTCCATAAAATGATTTAAATGTATTAAAACTTTGAAAATCAATATCTTTTAAACCGTAACTCGGATGAAAATAATTTATATATCAAACTTGATCATAAAAATACAACGAATACGGATACGCTACCCGTAGACCCACCGCACCCCTATAACCTACCGAACGTGGAACCTTTCCCCTCCGTTTCATCTGTCTTTCAGACGACTGGAGCCGGTAAAACTTTCAGGATGAAAATGTTCTGAATATGAAAGTTGTTCAGAACGAATCAACGAGCAAGGATATACTGTCCACATGTCTGGCAGTTGTCTCCAACTTTGCAGACATGGAACCTTCCCTCCGGATCATCTGTCCGGTAATCACCCGGAGCCGGTAGTTCATCCCCGGATAAATTCCCGCTTCGAACATTACACCTTGCGCTGTGTTAGAACCCCGTTAATATTGCGTTTGCCATGTCTTGTATTTGTATTGCTATTATTGCCATGTATTTATTGTTTCTTCCCCCCTCTTATTGTCCGATAGACCCGGCACCGATTTCGACGTCCGTGTGATCGGCTACTACATCGTCGACCGTATCCCGGAAATCTATCCTTGCGCAAATGCACCCAAAACATATCTGCAGGATGAAATAGGACTTGCTTCCGTGACTGGTTCCGATCAGCAACAACACTCTTTCCTTGTTTGTCAATAGCCTCTTGAGTCTTCTGATGAATCTTCTTCACATAATCTGCTCGTTTGGATGCATCCATATTAACTCGTTCCTGCAATGGAAGAGGCAGCAAATCAAGAGGTGTAATAGGTTAGAAACCATATACTACTTCAAAAGAACAAAGTTGAGTAGTAGTGTGTACTGCCCTGTTATAAGAAAATTCCACATGTGGCAAACACTCCTCCCATTCACGCAGATTTTTCTTGATCATATCTCGCAGCAATTGTGACAATGTTCTATTCACCACTTCCGTTTGACCAACAGTTTGAGGATGACATGTAGTGCTGAACATGTCTTGAGAAAATGAGCTGTCAGAAACAATTTTCTTGGGCACTCCATGCAAGCGTACAATCTCCCTGAAAAACAGGTTAGCAACATGCGACGCATCGTCTCTCTTATGTCATGCAATAAAATGTGCCATCTTAGAGAATCTATCCACTACCTCAAATATACTATCATGACCATGTTTAGTGCGTGGCAATCCTAACACAAAATCCATACTAATATCTTCCCAAGGTGTGGTAGGAGCCGATAGTGGAGTATACAAAACGTGAGGCTTCAGCTTGGACTTGGATGTGTTGCATACAATGTAGCGCCGAACAAACCTGTCCACATCACGCGTCATCCTGGGCCAATAAAAATTATCAGCAAGCATGAGTAGTGTCTTCTCACGCCCAAAGTGACCCATCAATCCTCCTGCATGTGATTCCTGCAACAATAGCAAACGCACAGAAGATTCTGGAACACAAAGTTTGTTAGCTCGAAACAAAAATCTATCATGGATGTGGAATTTATCCCATGCGGTTCGAAGCAAACACAAACGATATGGTTCAGCAAAATCATGATCAGTTGCATATAAATCACACAAACTCTCTAATCCAGGAATTTTAACATCGAGGTGTGTCAATAACATATTCTTCCTAGAAAGAGCATCAGCAACAACATTATCTTTCCCTTTCTTATATTTGATGATGTAGGGAAAAGACTCAATAAACTCAACCCATGTAGCTAGGCGTCTATGCAAGTTAGATTGAGCTTTCAGATATTTCAAAGCTTCATGATCGGAATGTATGATAAATTCTTTTGGCCACAAATAATGTTGCCAAACCTCAAGAACTCTAACAAGTGCATACAATTCTTTATCATAAACAGGATAATTCAATCTAGCACCAAAAAGTTTCTCACTAAAATAAGAAATAGGTCTACCTTCCTGCATCAACACACCACCAATTCCTATGCCACTAGCATCACATTCAATCTCAAATTGTTTAGCAAAATCTGGTAGTGCAAGTAAAGGTGGAGAAGTAAGCAAACATTTTAAATCATCAAAATCAAGATCTTGGGCAGCGCCCCAAAAAAAAGGCACTCCTTTCTTAGTCAATTCATTCAATGGTGCAGTAATAGTACTAAAGTTTTTCACAAAACCGTGAAAACTTCGTACTTGACTAACATTCATGGGAGTAGGCCAATTTTGAATTGCCTCAATTTTAGAAGAATCTACTTCTACCCCATGCTTAGATACAACGTATCCCAAAAATATGACCTTATCTTTTGCAAATGTGCACTTCTCAAGATTAGCATATAATTTAGCATCACGCAACACTTGCAAAACTTGTCTAATATGATCAGCATGTTCAAATTCAGTGCGGCTGTAAATAAGTATATCATCAAAATACACAACCACAAAGCGTCCAATAAACTCTCTCAAAACATGGTTCATTAATCTCATGAAAGTACTAGGAGCATTAGTAAGACCAAAAGGCATAACTAACCACTCATATAATCCAAACTTAGTTTCGAAAGCAGTTTTCCATTCATCCCCTTCTTTCATCCTAATTTGATGGTATCCACTACGCAAATTAATTTTCGAGAAAATAGCAGCACCACTCAATTCATCAAGCATATCCTCTAAACGTGGAATAGGATGGAGATATCGAATAGTGATATTATTTATAGCTCTACTATCTACGCACATACGCCATGTACCATATTTCTTAGGAACCAAAATAACAGGAACAACACAAGGGCTAAGACTGACACGAATATACCCTTTTTCCAGAAGAGCTTGCACTTGTTGCTGGATTTCCTTTGTCTCTTGGGGATTGGTCCTGTATGATGCCCGGTTGGGAAGAGTTGCACCCGGTATAAGATCAATTTGGTGCTCAATGCCACGCAAGGGTGGCAGTCCCGCTGGTACCTCCGCCGGAAACACATCATCATAGTCCTGCAAAACAGTAGACACACTAGGAGAAAGAGGATGATTATCATTAGAAAGTAAAACCTCTCCTTTGTACATAAGCACAAGTGGCATGGCTGTAGGATCCTCACTAAATTCTCTCATGTCTTCTTTGGTGGCTAGTGTAAGCAAACTAGTCTCTCTCGTACTTTTCATTATATTATCACTCACAACTATTACATTGTTCTCTCGTATAGGCTCTAAATTCACCTCTACTTTCTGACGAGACTCATTCACAATTTGTTGTGGGGACATAGAATGGAGATTAACTTTCTTGCCCTTGAACTCCAAATGATATGTATTGGCTCGGCCATTATGTTGCACATGGAGGTCATATAACCACGGCCGACCCAATATGAGATGGCAAACTGTCATAGGCACCACATCAAAATCAATGGAATCCTTGTAGGGGCCTATCTCAAAATTCACGCGCACCATATGATTCACTTTCATCTCACCACTGTCACTCAACCATTGGACATAATATGGATTTGGGTGAGGTAAGTATTTTAGATTTAGCTTGGCACATAATTGTTGGGGATCGGCGCAGAAAACAAAAAATTTCCTACCTACGAGTCCCGAACCCAAGATCTATGCTATGATGATGTATGTAACGGAAGGAATCGGTGTTCATACCTTTGAATACCGAAAGAGGGAAACGTTCCTCGAACTTGGTTGGCGTAGACTCTGATCCTATGACCTCCCTGTCGTGTTGAAGAACCTCCGACGATGAAGTAGCACCACACGTGTAGTGCCTCGCGGGATTACACACGTACGGTGCAACCGACGTCCCTCCGGGCTCCGAACCAGAAGAGCAGCAGAAAGAAGATTGATCCGGATCCCTATTCCGGCAGCGCGACGGCGTCCGGATGATGGTGAAACCCCCAACCAGGTGCAAACTCCAAACCAGGGGAGTCCGCTCTAGGTCGGAGAAAGAGAGAGAAACTCAATGTTATGTTGAAAAAGGCACCCCCACCCCTCCTTATATAGGCCAAGGAGGGGCTCCACCCCCTCCCCTTCCCCCATGTGGGACTAAACCCCCAAGAGGGGGGAGTGGTGCGGCTAGGAGGGGGGATGGGCCCCTCCCTTGGCGCCAAGCCCAAGGGGGGAGGCTCCCCCTTCCCCTCATGGGCCTTTTAAGGCCCAAATACCTTTTCACCTTTTTAATTAATTATTTAAATCATTTTTAATATTTAATTCTGTTAATTAAATCATAAAACGTATTTAAACATTAATATATATTATTTTGAACCTTTCAAAATATCCGAAACAGCTTTCGGCACCTCCCGGTACATTTCCGGTGTTTTCTCTCTTTTCACCGATGATCCCGAATCAATCCTTAATGCATCGATTGCCCTTAAGTGTGACACCCTACGGTCCGGGAAACAGTAGACATGATCGAGACACTCTCTGACCAATGACCATCATGTGGGATCTGGTTACAATCCTTGATGTGCCCCTACGCTTCCATCGAATAAACTTCATCGTTGTTGAACCGTTAACAATATGACTTGATCCCTTTGTGCTTTGGTACTATGTTTGTCCGAGGTATGACCATCGGTATCCAATACCTAGTTCTTCCTCGTCTCCGACATAACATGTTTACTCGTCTGTGAATATTACATCTCTTGTGACCTAGTCACTTGCTTGCAAGCTATTGATGCAACACCATCGAGTGGGCCCAGAGTACCTATCCGTCACCCGGATTGACAAATCCCGCTCTGATCTATTTCATACCCCTCAACATATCTACTTTGGAATACCCAAGATACACCTTTTCAGTTACCATGTTTCAGTGTAACGGTTAATGCACTCAAAGCATCCTAATAGATAGCAATTATGTATGATCATCACGGTCTAAGGATTCAGTCACTATGTTATTAAGTCATCGCAATGTTGAACTTATGTGACTTGATCACACTTCAATGCTTAAGGTGGGTGTGTGTCCATCACATCATTAGTCCGAAGAGGCTAGAAAAAGTATAGGTGGGTGGAAGTGTCAACTTTCGAATACTCACATTAGTCCGAAGAACTCATGCACTTATTATCGGTAACTCTCAATCTAATCAGGAGGTTCACAAAGAGACAGGTACCCCGAGGATGAGTGTATGGGGGTTTGTTTATCCTTGCGCATCCTCGACTCACATGATACGTGAGTGTACTCTAATATTCGAACCCTCCAGAGGTTAGTGATCCATCTAGTAGCTAGAGTTCTCAACTAGTTTTGTAGGTTTTGAAAATAAACACGGATTGCCCCAAATACGACATCTATCACTAATAGGCAAGAGCTCTTGACACCATAAGTTCAAACATTACTCACATCAATACCTGAAAACCATTGCAAGTTACTACTACAAAGAGAATAGCAACTTTAACTACCTACTTTCAGTCAAGACACAGAACTCAGTGCAACAGGCAAACTCTCTAACAAGATAAAACATGCAACCTATAGAAAGTTCAACCTAAGACAAAAGAAAAGCTCTAGAAAAACTAAAGCACTACAACTAAACAGAACAACAGCTAAGAAAAGAAAAAGAACAACTCACAGCTAAAAGAATAAGCAAGAAAATCCTATGAGGAGTTCTAGTTCAAACGGAGCGTGTATCTCTCCCACAAAAAAGAGTAAGTAAGCTAGGATATAACTTGTTACTACAACAAAGAAAGCAAAACAAAACTAAAAATAAAACCTAAGAGCGAGACGCTCCAAGAAAAGCACATAACGCATGAAGTGATAAAAATATAGTGCAACGAGGGACAAACTGATGATTGTTGATGAAGAAGGGGATGCATGGGGGCATCCCCAAGCTTAGACGCTTGAGTCTTCTTGAATATTTATTGGGGGTGCACATGGGCATCCCCAAGCTTGAGCGTTTGACACTCTAGAATCTTGTTTCATCACTTTCCATCGCGCACTTGAAAACTCCCTTCATACATAACTCATTGTAGGCTGATTAGAGAGGTTAGTACCCTACTAAAATAATTTTTTCTCTACTGCAAATAAAGATAATATTGAAGATCTACTGTTTCCCAAGATTTCCAAAAAGTTTTTTCAAAGAAAAAGCAAGATTAAGGTTTGCAAAATTAACGAGAAACAAAACGTGGCAGAATCTGTGAAAAACAGAACAGCAGATAGAAACGAATTTTTTAGGGGTACTTCTCCAACTCAAATAAAAAAACTCAGAACATATGGAAGTTTTTTAGTTGTATAGAGCACGCGTTGTAAAAAATTCAGCTCAAAAAGGTCAACTGGGATTTTTCTGTAATTTTTCTAGTCACGAGGACAGAATCTGTTTTCTGGACAGCGTGTCACAACTTTCACTTCCCTTACCGTATGAGGCTAAACTTGGCACAAAGCTTGAAAAGTAAAGATAAAATGATGTTGTTACAGTAGTAACAATCATCAAGACCGCTAAAAACAGAACAAAAGCAAAAATAAAAACCTAAATTCGTTGCGGGCTGCCTCCCTAAAGCGCTTCTTTAGAGCCATTAGCTAGGCTTAAAGCAGAAGATCAAGTTGCATCTATTGAACCATCATCATGATCATCAAAAAGCTCTTCAATAGTACAACTAGTCTTAATGGGTTTCTCAAATAAAGGACGAATGAAAATGCTTCTTGGAAAAAAATCAAAAGGAGGGAAATCAGTCGGAGTTTCCTTAAAGTTAAAGATAGGTGTCTCCTCCAAAGTTTTCACCGTTTCAACTCTCTTGGCACTGGGTGTGCTAGCTTTAGCTCGGGGAACCTTGGGTACGTAAACGGACTTAGGTTCCTTCTTTGCTGGAGTTTCATCCTTTTTGGTTTTGATTGAGGAAAAGGTAGTTCCTAAAGTTTCAATCACTTCCTCAATCTTTTCAATCCTAGAAGACTTTTCATCAAGGGATTTGATAGTCTCCAAAGTTTTGACAATTTTTTGCATGGAATTATCTAGCCTATTCAAATTCCCTTGAATCTTACGATCCAACTCATTCACCCTATCGATACTTGGTATCTCTAGCTCTATTTTTTCAAGTTTCTCATAATGTGAGCTAAAGTAATGTCCTCCTTAATACTAACAATGGGGAGACTTCCAACAAGATTTTCAATAACATTAAGGGCTTCCCAAACTGGGGCCTCTATGAAGTTCCCATTGATAGCAGCGTCTAAAAGAAACCTATTCCAAGAAGTGAGCCCAACATAAAAATTTCTAAGCAGGATAGTAGTGGATTGCTTCTTGGTGGCTCTTTTTTGAGAATCATTAATTCTATACCAAGCATCTTTCAAACTTTCACCACCTCTTTGAGTAAAGGTAAGCACTTATGCCTCACCAAATGCAAAAGGACCAGCCATAGTGGTAACTACTGACAAGGTAACATGTGTTTTTGGTATTTTTAATTAAGGACACAAAAGTAAAAACTGAAAGGTAAACTAACAAGACTAGAAAGCAAAGGTAAAAGATAGTGTGCAACTCACCTATCTTGTAGACTTGAGTCCCCGGCAACGGCGCCAGAAATTAGCTTGATACGGTGAGGATAGTTCTCTCACTCCTCGTTGGTTACCCCAAGTGGAAGGTGAGATGTAGCGTAGCAGCAAATTTCCCTCGGTGAAGATACCAAGGTTATTGAACCAGTAGGACTCAAGAGATACAAGTAGGTGACTACTTCCTGACTAGGGTGTTGACGTGGACCTGCACACAGAAACAAATAACTTTGCTCCCAACGAGTACAGAGGAGTTGTCAATTCCTCCGGCCTTGCTATTTACAAAGGATTAACGCAAAAGATAATGATAGTGATAGCAACTGAAAAGTAAATTGAAGGCGTAAACAATAGTATGAAGATGGACCGGGGTCCCGTGATTTTCACTAGTGATGTCTCTCTCCCAAAAGACGATAAAAGTGCTAGCGAGGTAAACAAATCAAAGTTGGGCAATTGACAGGATTATGAAGGCACCGCAATGCTAACTATGCTACAAAGAAAGGAAGGGCTCAAAAGCAATGGGCAGTACGCCAAGGTAAGTAGACCGAAATCCATCTGCATCTACTACGAATCATCCACCTTGAGATATCTATCCATAACATCTCGATGGTATTAAGTTGCGAATCCCACCGAAAGTGTAAACTCAAAGCAACAGACAACTGCATTAAAAGAACTTTGCGTAAAGTAAACAATCCTTGCACCCGAGAGTACAAGCACCGTTGTTTTATCCCTGGTGGCAATAGCACATCACCTAGTCTCATGTTTCTTTCACTCAAGCTAGACATCAAGGGGCTGAACCCACAATCGAGCATAACGCTCTCTCTTGGAGTTGCAAATAAAATACTTGGCCAAAGCAAATACCGCAACGGAGAACATGCAAGAATTTACTCAAGAACAAAATATAAAAGAGAAGAACCAAATATATTACTCATCACAATCTGAACATAGTCTCATAATCCATCAGATCCCAACAAACTCAACATAGCAACAGTAGAAATTACATAGATGCCTCGATCATGTGAATCAGCTCACGAGGACTCGAAAGTAGAAGCACAAAGAAGGGAGAGATAGATCACATAGCTACTGGTCACGGACCCATGGTCCAAGGGAAACTACTCACGGTACATACGGGAGGCATCCATGGCTACGGATGGTCTCCCGGAGGGGGTAGCTTCTCCCGGCAGGGTGCCGGAGCAGCTTCTCCAGGCAGCCCCGATCTTGAAACGGTGGCGGCGGCGGAACAGAGGCGAGATCGCGAAAGAGGAGTCCGTATTAAGGGTTTCCACCCCGAGGGCTAAATATAGGCGGAGGGGGGCACCGGGGGGACCCACCAGGCAGCCAGGAGGCCTCCTGGCGCGGCCTAGGGTGGGGCCGTGCCAGGGGCTCTCCTGGCCTCCTGGTGGTGGCCCTCCTCCGCTCCTTTGGTGATTCTGGAAGCTTCCGTTGCACTGATTTTTTATATATTTTTCCTGGAATTTTTGGAGAACTTTTAATGGCCGGAAAACCTGAAATACAAAAACAGCAGGAAATAGAAACTGGCAACTGGGTGCACTGAGTTAATAGGTTAGTCCAAATAGGTTCAAAAGTATATGAAAGTTCAAGCAAAACATGGCAAAGTCACACAAAACATGCATGGAGCAAGAAGAAAATATAGATACGTTTGGGACGTATCACATACATACATTAGCGATCACATGAGGTTGGGTTTGGCAAGCCTAGCATATGCAGATATGGCCTTGCTGAACAGCCATACACTAAGGTTCGACTGGCAGGCTTGACATATGTAGATATGAGCTTGGGATACGGATGACCGAAAGGTTAAGCATGAGTCATATAATGGATATGATTGGCATGAGGGCCTACCTAGGGAGATGTGTCGTCGACCATGTGATATTCGAGGACGATCATTCAAACTAGGATTATGTTAATCACTTAGTAAACTTGGAGAGATGCTTAACTAAGTGGGAGTTTTAGAATTAATTAAAATTGAACTCCAATTATGAACAAAGTCTAAATATGTGTTTTGCAAATAACCATTGTAGATGGCTGCACCTCTCCCCTCATTCAACTTAGGGTCATTCCTAGACATAGACAAACTTAAAACCGATGTGTCAAACTTCACCAACTGGTTCCGCACTCTGAGGATTCTCCTCGTTCCCCTCAAGATGGCATACGTACTAGAGGCCCCGTTAGGTGACGAACCACTAGCAGACGCTAGTCAGGATGAGAAGAATGTCTACCTCTCCAAGACGGATGATTACAACCTTGTCCAGAGTGGAATGCTTTACTCCATGGAGGCTGAGCTGCAGAAACGCTTTGAGGGGATGGGTGCATATGAGATAATCACTGACCTCAAGGCCGTATTTGCACCCCAAGCCAGGGCTGAACGTTATGAGGCTTCTGAAGCTTTCTTCTCAGCAAAGATGGATGAACATAGCAGTGTTAGTGAGGACGTGGTCAAGATGTCTGGCTATGTTCAACGCTTGAATGCTCTGGAATGTCAGATTCCAGATGAACTTGCTGTTGATAGGGTGCTGCAGTCGCTTCCCCCTAGCTACAAATGATTTGTGTTGAACTACAACATGCAGGGGATGACTAAGACCCCTTCTGAGTTGTTCGCCATGATGAAAAATGCTGAGGTTGAGATCAAGAAGGAGCATGTTGTATTCATGGTCAACAAGACCGTCGAATTCAAGAAGTCTGGCAAAAAGGAGAAGGGAAAGAAGGGAAGCCCGAAGAAGGGTGACAGGCCAGTTGTCACTCCTTGTAAGGCACCCAAACCTGGACCCAAGCCCGGCGTTGAGTGCTTCTACTGCAAGGGTGATGGTCACTGGAAACGCCACTGCCCCAAGTACCTAGAGGATAAGAAGGCTGGCAAGATTGTCAGAAGAGACAAAGGTATATTTGATATACACGTTATTGATCTTTTCTTAACAAGCGCTGGGAAAAAATCCTGGATATTTGATACATGATCTGTTGCTCATATTTCTAACTCCTCTCAGGGGCTACGGAATTGGCGACGCTTGATGAAAGATGAAGGGACGATGCGCGTGGTTAACGGCTGCCGGATTGAAGTGGTGGCGGTCGGCATGAAGCATCTTATTCTCTTTTCGGGATTAGTTTTGATTTTGAATAAGTGCTACTATGTACCCGCATTGAGTGTGAACATCGTTAGTGGTTCTTTCTTGAAGCGAGACCACTATTCTTTTAAGTCAGATGCAATTGGTTGTGCGATTTATAAGGATGATGTGTTATGTTCACGCACCGGAGAAAAATGGCTTATTCATTCTTAATCTCGATTGTGATATACTTCATATTGATAACGTAGAGGCCAAAAGATTAAAACCTAGTGGCGAAGAACACATGACGATGTGGCATTGTCGACTTGGTCATATTGGTGAAAAGCGCATGAAGAAGCTTCATGATGATGGACTTCTGGAGTCATTGGATTTTGGATCCCTTGACACATGTGAACCATGCCTTATGGGCAAGATGACAAGGACTCCATTCAATGGAACAATGGAGCATGCGGAAGACTTGTTAGGGATCATACATTCAGATGTATGTGGACCTATGAACGTCCCACACGCAATGGTCTTCGTTACTTCGTGACCTTCACAGATGACTTAAGCAGATATGGGTATATCTACTTAATGAAACATAAGTCTGAAACCTTTGAAAGGTTCAAGGGATTTCAGAGTGAGGTCGAGAATCAACTCGGGAAGAAAATCAAGCACCTTCGATCCGATCGAGGAGGCGAGTATTTAAGTCACGATTTTGGAGATCATCTTAAGACTTGTGGCATCGTACCACAACTTACTCCGCAAGAACACCACAGCGTAATGGTGTTTATGAGCGACGTAATCGAAATCTATTGGATAGCGTACGATTGATGATGTCTCATACCGACTTACCTGTGTCATTCTGGGGGTATGCATTAGAAACTTCCGCTTACATTCTTAATAGGGCACCGTCCAAATCTGTAAAGACAACAACATTTGAGGAATGGCATGGCAAGAAACCAAAGTTGTCTCACTTAAAGATTTGGGGTTGTGAGGCTTATGTTAGGAAACTTCAGCCTGACAAACTCGAATCAAAAGCGGATAAGTGCATCTTTGTGGGATATTGAAGGGAAACCGTTGGATACACTTTCTACAACCAGTCTGAGGGCAAAACGTTTTTCGCCAAGACTGGATGCTTTCTTGAGAAATTGTTTCTTTCGAAAGAATTTAGTGGGAGGAAAATAGACCTCAACGAGATGATTGACCAATCACTCCAAGTGGAAGAAATGGAAATGGAAGTTGTTCCGGAACCATCTTCCGTAGTGGGAGCTGAAGAGAACGGTCATCATGATATTCATAACGATCGTGACATACATGATGATCATGATCAAGATGAAGAGGATCCTATTGTACCCCACAGGTCATCAAGAGCCCGAGTAAAAACTCAGTTTTATGGGAAACTTGTCAATGCAGTCATGTTAAATGAACCTGACGAACCTGCGAACTACAAAGAAGCCATGGAGGGACCCGAGTCGGAGAAATGGCTGGAATCCATGAAATCCGAGATAGACTCAATGTATGCCAACAAAGTATGGACTTTGGTGGATATTCCTGAGGACCGAAAGACCGCCGAGAATAAGTGGATATTCAAGAAAAAGACTGACGCAGACGAAAACGTATCTGTCTATAAAGCTCGACTTGTCGCAAAAGGTTTCCGACAAATTCAAGGAGTTCACTACGAAGAGACTTTCTCTCCCGTAGCGATGCTAAAGTCTATCCGGATATTGCTAGCAATTGCTGCCTATTACGATTATGAAATATGGCAGATGGATGTGAAAACCGCGTTCCCAAATGGCAACATCGAGGAAGAGTTGTATATGGTACAACCGGAAGGTTTTATTGATCCTAAGGACGCTGGTAAGGTATGCAAACTTCAACGGTCCATTTATGGGTTGAAGCAAGCATCTCGGAGCTGGAATCTTCGTTTTGATGAGGTGATCAAATCTTTTGGATTTGTCCAAAATGAGGAAGAATTCTGTGTTTATAAGAAAGCGAGTGGGAGCTCTGTGGCATTCCTAGTACTATATGTGGATGACATATTATTGATAGGGAAGGATGTGAAATTTCTAGAGGGGGTAAAGGAATATTTGAACGGACAATTTTCCATGAAGGACCTAGGTGAAGCTGCATACATATTAGGCATTAAAATCTATAGAGATGGATCAAGACGCCTATTAGCACCGAGTCAGAGAACTTACCTTGAGAAGATATTGAAGAGGTTCAATATGGATAACGCCAAGAGAGGCCTCTTGCCCGTTATGAATGGAAGTAAATTGAGTGTGGCTCAATGCCCAGCAACAGCAAAAGAAAGGGAGGAAATGTCCTCAAATCCCTATGCCTCAGCCATAGGTTCTATCATGTATGTTATGCTGTGTACTCGACCAGATGTGGCCCTGGCGGTTAGTCTGACTAATCGTTTCCAAAGTAATATTGAATGGATCATTGGATTGCAGTGAAGAACGTCCTTAAGTACTTACGAAAAACTAAGGATCTGGTTCTTGTCTAGAGGATGTGAAGAAGAGCTCGCCGTAACAGGTTACGTCGATGCCAGTCTTGGTACTGATCCCGATGATTCAAAATCCCAGATGGGATACGTGTTTATGTTGAATGGTGGTGCGATTAGCTGGAGGAGCGGCAAGCAGTCAGTCGTCGCCCAATCTACGATGGAGTCGGAGTATATTGCCGCTTGCGATGCGTCAAACGAAGCGCATTGGCTGAAGAAGTTCGTCATCGAGCTTGGCGTATTCCCTAGTTGCACTGACCTTGTTAGCATTTATTGCGACAATACGGGTGCCATTGCTAACGCAAGGGAGCCGAGGACTCACTCTACAACCAAGCATATTCTCCGGCGTTTCCATGTGACGCGGGACTACGTCAAGGATGGTCATACTAGGAGTTGCAAGATACATACGGATCTGAATCCGTCAGACCCAATGACTAAACCTCTTCCACAAGCCAAGTTTGAACAACGCCGAGAGACTATTGGTGTTAGATACATACCTGATGTAAACTAGTGTAATTTGTACTCTAGTGCAAGTGGGAGACTGTTGAATATGTGCCCTAGAGACAAATTAATAAAGATATTTGTCACATATCTGTTTGTTCATAATACGTTATATATTGTGCTAGAAATGTATTAAGCGGAAACATTAATACACGTGTGATATATAACAACCTGGTCCCTAGTTAAACTCAGGCATATTAGCTCATTGGGCAATTGATGATCAAGGTTTCCTGATCATGAGAACATAATAGTCTATTGACAATGAGGTCATATCATTAGGAAGATGATGTGATGGACACACACCCACCTTAAGCATTGCAGTGTGATCAAGTCACATAAGTTCAGCATTGCGATGACTTAATAACATAGTGACTGAATCCTTAGACCGTGATGATCATACATAATTGCTATCTATTAGGATGCTTTGAGTGCATTAACCGTTACACTGAAACATGGTAACTGAAAAGGTGTATCTTGGGTATTCTGAAGTATATATGTTGAGGAGTATGAAACAGATCAGAGCGGGATTTCTCAAATTGCAAGTGGGAGGCTTAAAGCAGAAGATCAAGTTGCATCTATTGAACCATCATCATGATCATCAAAAAGCTCTTCAATAGTACAACTAGTCTTAATGGGTTTCTCAAATAAAGGACGAATGAAAATGCTTCTTGGAAAAAAATCGAAAGGAGGGAAATCAGTCGGAGTTTCCTTAAAGTTAAAGATAGGTGTCTCCTCCAAAGTTTTCACCGTTTCAACTCTCTTGGCACTGGGTGTGCTAGCTTTAGCTCGGGGAACCTTGGGTACGTAAACGGACTTAGGTTCCTTCTTTGCTGGAGTTTCATCCTTTTTGGTTTTGATTGAGGAAAAGGTAGTTCCTAAAGTTTCAATCACTTCCTCAATCTTTTCTATCCTAGAAGACTTTTCATCAAGGGATTTGATAGTCTCCAAAGTTTTGACAATTTTTTTCATGGAATTATCTAGCCTATTCAAATTCCCTTGAATCTTACGATCCAACTCATTCACCCTATCGATACTTGGCATCTCTAGCTCTATTTTTTCAAGTTTTCTCATAATGTGAGCTAAAGTAATGTCCTCCTTAATACTAACAATGGGGAGACTTCCAACAAGATTTTCAATAACATTAAGGGCTTCCCAAACTGGGGCCTCTATGAAGTTCCCATTGATAGCAGCGTCTAAAAGAAACCTATTCCAAGAAGTGATCCCAACATAAAAATTTCTAAGCAGGATAGTAGTGGATTGCTTCTTGGTGGCTCTTTTTTGAGAATCATTAATTCTATACCAAGCATCTTTCAAACTTTCACCACCTCTTTGAGTAAAGGTAAGCACTTATGCCTCACAAAATGCAAAAGGACCAGCCATAGTGGTAACTACTGACAAGGTAACAGGTGTTTTTGGTATTTTTAATTAAGGAGACAAAAGTAAAAACTGAAAGGTAAACTAACAAGACTAGAAAGCAAAGGTAAAAGATAGTGTGCAACTCCCCTATCTTGTAGACTTGAGTCCCCGGCAACGGCGCAAGAAATTAGCTTGATACGGTGAGGATAGTTCTCTCACTCCTCGTTGGTTACCCCAAGTGGAAGGTGAGATGTAGCGTCGCAGCAAATTTCCCTCGGTGAAGATACCAAGGTTATTGAACCAGTAGGACTCAAGAGATACAAGTAGGTGACTACTTCCTGACTAGGGTGTTGACGTGGACCTGCACACAGAAACAAATAACTTTGCTCCCAACGAGTACAGAGGAGTTGTCAATTCCTCCGGCCTTGCTGTTTACAAAGGATTAACACAAAAGATAATGATAGTGATAGCAACTGAAAAGTAAATTGAAGGCGTAAACAATAGTATGAAGATGGACCGGGATCCCGTGATTTTCACTAGTGATGTCTCTCTCCCAAAAGACGATAAAAGTGCTAGCGAGGTAAACAAATCACAGTTGGGCAATTGACAGGATTATGAAGGCACCGCAATGCTAACTATGCTACAAAGAAAGGAAGGGCTCAAAAGCAATGGGCAGTACGCCAAGGTAAGTAGACCGAAATCCATCTGCATCTACTATGAATCATCCACCTTGAGATATCTATCCAGCACATCTCGCTGGTATTAAGTTGCGAATCCCACCGAAAGTGTAAACTCAAAGCAACAGACAACTGCATTAAAAGAACTTTGCGTAAAGTAAACAATCCTTGCACCCGCGAGTACAAGCACCGTTGTTTTATCCCTGGTGGCAATAGCACATCCCCTAGTCTCATGTTTCTGTCACTCAAGCTAGACATCAAGGGGTTGAACCCACAATCGAGCATAACGCTCTCTCTTGGAGTTGCAAATAAAATACTTGGCCAAAGCAAATACCGCAACGGAGAACATGCAAGAATTTACTCAAGAACAAAATATAAAAGAGAAGAACCAAATATATTACTCATCACAATCTGAACATAGTCTCATAATCCATCAGATCCCAACAAACTCAGCATAGCAACAACAGAAATTACATAGATGCCTCGATCATGTGAAGCAGCTCACGAGGACTCGGAAGTGGAAGCACAAAGAAGAGAGAGATAGATCACATAGCTACTGGTCACGGACCCATGGTCCAAGGGAAACTACTCATGGTACATATGGGAGGCGTCCATGGCTATGGATGGTCTCCCGGAGGGGGTAGCTTCTCCCGGCAGGGTGCCGGAGCAGCTTCTCCAGGCAGCCCCGATCTTGAAACGGCGGCGGCGGCGGAACAGAGGCGAGATCACGAAAGAGGAGTTCGTATTAGGGGTTTCCACCCCGAGGGCTAAATATAGGAGGAGGGGGGCACCGGGGGACCCACCAGGCAGCCAGGAGTCCTCCTGGCCTCCTGGTGGTGGCCCTCCTCCGCTCCTTTGGTGATTCCGGAAGCTTCCGTTGCGCTGATTTTTTATATATTTTTCCCGGAATTTTTGGAGCACTTTTAATGGCCGGAAAACCTGAAATACAAAAACAGCAGAAAACAGAACTGGCAACTGGGTGCACTGAGTTAATAGGTTAGTCCAAATAGGTTCAAAAGTATATGAAAGTTCAAGAAAAACATGGCAAAGTCACACAAAACATGCGTGGAGCAAGTAGAAATTATAGATACGTTTGGGACGTATCAACATCCCCAAGCATAATTGCTGCTCGTCCTCGAGTAGGTAAATGATAACAAGCATAATTTCTTAGGTGACATTGTCGTGGATATAAATCTGACAATAGATGTAGGTGTATGAAAGGAGCTAAACGAATATGTACGTAGAGAGGGTTGACGCAAAGGGGTTATACAGGTTAGGCCTCTCCGTAGAGATAAAAACCTTAATCCTGTCCCAGGATGACTGGGGTGTCCTTTCTTCAGAAGTACTGAGAGTATAATGTGTTGCGCGTGCCCATGCCGAAGGGGAGGGGGTGGCTTATATAGAGTGCGCCCCTGCCTCCTTAATTCCTTGTCTTAAATGGGTCTTAATTACAGGATTAAATACATACTTAAATACAAAACGGTCTGCCCATTACTACTAATAAAGGAGGGGAAAACGCTTGCAGCATTAAATGCCTCCCGTCCGTTGCGTTTCCCATCTTCTGAGTAGGGGGGCCTCACCGATTGCTTCCGAGTATCGGTCTACTCGGATTTTGCTGGGCTTCCGAGTAGTTGCGTACTCGGAAACGACTCCTGGTCTCCGAGTAACATGTTACTCGGAGACTGCCAATGCTTCGTGTTTTTTGTTGGGCTTATTTTGCTTGATGTGCTTTGGGGAAACCCAGGGCTTAAGGGTACCCCTGGGTTTCCCTCGCCTAGGGGTATGCCTTTAGTATTACCACGACAGTAGCCCCCAAGCGCTTTCGGGTGCTCGTAAGTGAGGTGACTGACGTTTGTTAGTCTTTCTGAGGTATGTGAAGATTGAACTCAGTAAGAGGCCCGGAAGGGCTTTATTGATGTTTGAACTTTTCCCTCGAGTGCGAGTTGGGAAGGTTAGCGGGAAAAATTTGGCGACACTCAAACGTCTCTCGGAAGAGGTGGACTGAGGCCTCGGAAGGCGTGTCTCGGAGTAAAAGGCCTTAAACTCCATATGAACCAAATTTGTAAAGTTCAATGCCCTAGGACATCGTGCCGAGTCCTAGGACATGTCACGTGGGACATTGATTCTTTACCCCCTGCGCCGGGTCTTACTGGTGGCCTGGCATTCTACGTCAGAGACGGGCCACCAACGAGCTAGTTACTCGAATTTTTACCCGAGTAACCGGGTGCGAGATTTTTCGTTTCGCGGGGAACCTTCGAGTGGTTCTTTTCGTGGTGCTTCCGAGTGAAAACTTACTCGGATGCTGCGGGAGCTTTGCAATTTCTTCCGAGCGATGGAGTATTCGTAGAGTTTGATCGGTGTGCGTTGTGCTTCGCATCTTCCGAGTAATTGGGGCGGTTCCGGGCTTCGGGTTGAAGTCAGACTTGGTCTTTAACAAAGGATTTTGCCTTGTCAGAGAATCTTCTTGCCCAGATGAGTGGGCGCACTGTTTAGGCCTGTCTCCTCGATTCCCGCGGCGGTTTTATAGGGTAATAATTAACTGCCTGTGGGGAAGTGGGAGGGATTATGGGGAAGTGGAGCGGTTTTGTGGGGAGAGGAACCGGCAAGCCCATTAGTGGGGTGCGGATATGACACGTGGCAGGCGCCACTTCAGCTATAAAATCACCCCTACCTTTCGGCTTGGAGCAGATCCTCTCATTTCCCCCCTACGCAGCCATTCCCGCTTCTCTCTCTTACTTCGTCTCTTCCTTGCCATTTCAATCTCGCCACCAAGACATCTCCGCCGGCTGCTCGAGTTCCGCCCTGGGAGGCCGCCACTCGCGTTGCCCTTCCGCCGCTGCCGCGACCATGTCTGCGGGGGAGTGGCTTCCGTCGATCGTGACGGAGGACATGCTGTTGGGGTACCAGGACGCCGGTCTGGTTCCCCACGAGGGTTGCCGTCTTCCCGCGGCTTGGGAAGACGAGCCTGCTCCACTGGACGGTGAGAGAGTTCTCTTACTTTCGCATGTGGACCGCGACTTTTCTCTTCCCCCACGTCCCTTCTTCTTGGACTTTTTGGCTTTCACGGGTGGTCAACTTCACCACCTTGTCCCCAATGCTGTTGCCCTCCTCTCTAGTTTTTTCAATCTTTGTGAGGAGTTCTTAGGCATAGAGCCCCACTGGCATCTTTTCCGAAGTATATACGCCATCAAGCCTCAGAAGGCGAAGAAATCTGGGGAGGGTGGCAGTGTTGAGTTCAATCATCTCTGCGGCGGCCTGTTCTTGGCTAAGAAGAAGGGGGTGCAGTATTTTGCCTCTTGCGTGCCTGATTCTGTTAAGAACTGGAAAAATAGTTGGTTCTACTGCAAGGTGGCCGAGGGGCCAGGGGTGCGGACCTTGCCTCCTTACTCGGACGTTAGGCTGACTTCTTCTCAGGGCTGGAACCCCCGACTCACCAATGCCGATAAGGAGCAGGTGCTCCCCTTGATGAGTGAGGTCATCCGGCTGAAGAAGAATGGTCTAGACGCCATAGATCTGATAGCCTCCTTTGTGATTCGGAGGATTCAGCCACTCCAGGCTAGGACTCGGGGGATGTGGACGTATTCCGGGTTGTAGGATGACACCCGCTATAGCAACACTGAGATGCCCTTGGACGAGTTTGAAATTCAAATGAAAATAATAACAAGCGTGACTCAGGGTCTTCAGACGACTGGCCGAGTGAGACCCCTCAGCATCGAAAATCCTCCCACCTTGGTATGCTGACTCGTGCCATATGTATCTTGAATGTGCTTCATTTGTTGGCTCTAACTCGGACCTCTTTATTTATTGCTAGGATTTTACCCAATTCCGTTGCCCTATTCCTCTGGCTCCACAGCATCCTGCCGAGGAGGATGAAGATAGTACCGTTGGTGCGGGGGTCGGAGTTGAGGCGGGGGAGGAGCTGGAGTCCGAGGTGGCTCGGGTTCAGGCGTCGTTCGAGCAACGCTCGAAGAACTACCAGGACCGCGAGTCGGCGCGGGAGGGGCTTACTCGGACCCGTAAAAGGGCTCATACTCCGAGTGGCGAAGAGGACAGCGGGAAGCTTCCTCCCTTGGGCCTCAACTCTGGGAAGGTTGCGCCCATGAAGAAGAAAAAACTTGTCACTCTTGGGGGCCGAGAGGCTAATCCCTCAAGGGGTGCTGCTGTTGAGAAGGCCAAGGGGGCTGGGTCTGGTTCGACCAGGGTTGCTCCCCCGAGGCGTAGCTTGAAGACCGCTCACAAGTAATGTTTTTGGTTTTCATATGCTTTAAGGCTATGTTGGTTTCTCAGGCTCATCCTTAGATGTTTCATTTTGCAGTATTCGTCTGAGTGGTTCTGAGACGTTGCCTGGGATCGAGGATCCCGAGGTCAAAACTATGGAGGATGTTAGCACTTGCGAGGTGACTGACTTTCCTGGAATGGACGCTATTCCAGAAGATACTGCGGCTGTTGGTGGGAATTTTTCGTTGTTTTTGTTGAGACGTTTACCACCGTCGTATTTTCGCTTTTAATTGTTTGTTGTTTCTGCTGCAGACATGGATGTTGACCCTACTGTTGGTCCAGCTCGGATTGCTGCCGAGACCGCCTCTGCCAGGGTCACTTCTCCTGAGGTGATTGTTCCTGAGGGGACAGTATACTCTGGGTCTGGTTCCTGAGCTGCTGCATCTGATGCTCTAGCTGGGGAGGCTGTTAAGGAGACCCCTGTCGCTTCGGCAGCTGCTCGAGAGGGTGAGCCTGCAAGCTCGGGGGCCATTCCAGTCGGAGCCCCAGTGGAGAGTGCTATTATTGGTGGGTTGAAGGAGTCCTTGGTGAAGGCGACTCAGTTTGAGCTGCGGCTGCGGGAGCTAGCATCTGAGGCTGAGTTGGTGAAGTCCAACATGCACGTAAGTACTTACGTAAGTTTTCTTACCCACTGGGTGTAGCCCCCAAGGCTCCGAGTAACTTTGTGAAGTTATTCGGAGTCTTTTGATGGGAGGGTTTTATTTTAGTGAACTTCTAGTGGGAGCACTTCTTAGTGCACGCACTGGGTGTAGCCCCCAAGGCTCCGAGTAACTTTGCGAAGTTATTCGGAGTCTTTTGATAGGAGGTTTTATGTCAGTTAACTTCCAGTCGGAGCACTTCTTAGTGCACCCAGTGGGTGTAGCCCCCAAGGCTCCGAGTAACTTCGCAAAGTTATTCAGAGTCTTTTGATAGGAGGTTTTATTTTAGTGAACTTACAGTGGGAGCACTTCTTAGTGCACCCACTGGGTGTGGCCCCCAAGGCTCCGAGTAACTTTGCGAAGTTATTCGGAGTCTTTTGATAGGAGGTTTTATGTCAGTTAACTTCCAGTGGGAGCACTTCTTAGTGCACCCAGTGGGTGTATCCCCCAAGGCTCCGAGTAACTTCGCGAAGTTATTCGGAGTCTTTTGATAGGAGGTTTTATTTTAGTGAACTTCCAGTGGGAGCACTTCTTAGTGCACCCACTGGGTGTAGCCCCCAAGGCTCCGAGTAACTTTGCGAAGTTATTCGGAGTCTTTTGATAGGAGGTTTTATGTTAGTTAACTTCCAGTGGGAGCACTTCTTAGTGCACCCACTGGTGTAGCCCCCAAGGCTCCGAGTAACTCCGCGAAGTTATTCAGAGTCTTTTGATAGGAGGTTTTATTTTAGTGAACTTCCAGTGGGAGCACTTCTTAGTGCACCCACTGGGTGTAGCCCCCAAGGCTCCAAGTAACTTCGCGAAGTTATTCGGAGTCTTTTGATAGGAGGTTTTATTTGAATATGGCATTCCTCTTGTCTTCATAGGAGGCATGCAAGCTTGGGTCGGCCTTCGTGAAGTTGCAGGAGGAGAAAACTGCTGCTCAGAGTGCGTATGAAGCGCTGCTTGAGGAGCACAACAAACTGAAGAAACAGCATGCAGAGGACAATGGTAAACGCTCTTGGGTTTCTAAGCTGCCATTGTTCATCTTCTTATTTTTCCGTTTGGCGTTCTGCTTGCAGAGGCGGCGAAGAAAGCCTTTGATGCGAAAGTCAAGGAGAATGATGATTTTGTTGCTAAGATGAAGAAAGAAATAGACCAGGTTGAGAAACAAACCAAGGCTCACAAAGCTTTGGAGACCAGTCTTCATTATTACAAACAGGCAGTGAAGGAGAATGAAGCTTGCATCTCCAAGCTGGAGTCTGACTTGGAAAAACTATCCGATCTGCGCGCCGAAGATAAGAAGAAACATCAAGCCGAGTTGGAAACTACTCGGAAGGCGGTGAAGGCAGCTGAAGAGTATTGCGCTGGGCGGTTCGCCGTTTTCAGTGAGAACTTGTCTGATGAGTTTTTTGCCGTCCGAGTTGTGATAGGGACCTGTTTCCCAGTCTTAGATTGTGTACTCATCTTCTCCCTTGGTGCAGCATATGGGACAGATCCAGATGCCGAGCAAGCGCGCATGGCCGACTTTGCGGAAATCATGAAGAGAGACAACTATACGCCAGTGACCACATAATTTGCTCTGGCTCGTGGACTGTTGACCATGAGGTGTGATAAAGCGAAGAAATTTGCTGAAGAAGTTATGGGTGCCACGCTGGCCTTGAAGAGCAAGCTATCACCTGATGAGGGAAGCAGAGTGAAATTGGACACTGTTGTACCCGTCCTCCAGGAGGTTCCCCATCAGTTAGCCCGTTGGAAACGCTCAGCGGCACGGAGCGGTGCGAATTACGCACTGGCATTGACCAAGGAGCATTTTTCGGAGCGGGTCCATAATCTTGAGCGGGTTGGTGGTGGAGATCCGAAAGAAGGCCAGAGCTGCACCTCCTTCCTTCCGTGCTATGATGAAACTGCTAGCCGAATTGCCCTGATGCCCGATCTGGACTTCTTTGTTGAGTCTACTGGCGTGACCAGTGAGTCGAACGAGGCGGGCGAGGAATGAGTGAAGCGTAGAAAAAAACACCGGTTTGATATTTGCCTCGGGATGCCGAGTGGATCTGTAATAAGTTGCACTGTGTGGTTGTGTCATGACACTCCGTCGTTTGGTTGATGAACTCGTATTCTGTTTCTTAGTGGGAAACGAATATTTCTTCCGATGCTTTCTTTCCTTTAATTTTTCATTCGGGCTGCGCATAGTTCGGAAGAGAACCTGTTTTTATCGCTTTAAACAGCCCCCAAGTCTACTTAGACTTGAAGGTACTTAGAAAAATTTACTATTGATGATCTTGTAGACAAGATCCTCAATGCAGATGATGTTGTGCTTCCCCAAGCCTGTGGGGCGTTGGTGAGCACTTAACATAAGTTTTCTAAGTTCTCGTCCGAGCTGATCGTAGTTCGGATGGAAAACCTGATTGACAGTTTTCGTCCGAGCTGTGCGCAGCTCGGAAAAAAACCTGTTTTTACGACTTTAAGCAGCCCCCAAGTCTCCTGAGACTTGAAAGTACTTAGGAAAAATTTCTATTGAAGATCTTGTATACAAGGTCCTCAATGCAGATGATGTTGTGCTTCCCCAAACCTTTGGGGCATTGGTGAGCACTTAACAATAAGTTTTCTAAGTTCCCATCCGAGCTGATCGCAGCTCGGATGGTAAACCTGATTGACAGTTTTCGTCCGAGCTGCGCACAGCTCGGAAAAAACCTGTTTTTACGACTTTAAGCAGCCCCCAAGTCTCTTGAGACTTGAAAGTACTTGGAAAAAATTTCTATTGAAGATCTTGTATACAAGGTCCTCAATGCAGATGATGTTGTGCTTCCCCAAGCCTTTGGGGCGTTGGTGAGCACTTAACATAAGTTTTCTAAGTTCTCGTCCGAGCTGATCGTAGTTCGGATGGAAAACCTGATTGACAGTTTTCGTCCGAGCTGCGCACAGGTCGGAAAAAAACCTGTTTTTACGACTTTAAGCAGCCCCCAAGTCTCCTGAGACTTGAAAGTACTTAGAAATTTTTTCTATTGAAGATCTTGTATACAAGTTCCTCAATGCAGATGATGTTGTGCTTCCCCCAAGCCTTTGGGGGCATTGGTGAGCACTTAACATAAGTTTTCTAAGTTCTCGTCCGAGCTGCTCGCAGCTCGGGCAGAAAACCTGATAGGGAGTTATGAGAACAAATTGAACACGACGCACTGTGCGTACGAAGTAACATTTATTCATATCTTACAAGCGTGCTTATGAATAGAAGCAGTGTAGTAACTGGGCGTTCCATGCATGAGGCTCTTCTATCTTATTAGTTACTCCCTCCGTAAAGAAATATAAGAGCATATAGATAACTACTTTAGTAATCTAAACACTCTTATATTTCTTTACGAAGGGAGTACATCGTATAGGTGATAGGCCCCATTGTGCAGTACTCTGGAGATGATAAATGGGCCTTCCCATGGGGGAGCTAGTTTGTGGTCCGAAGTTTGCTTGATGCGAAGTACGATGTCGCCCTCTTGGAAGGAGCGAGCTCGGACGTGTCGGTCGTGGTATCGGCGAAGGTCTTGCTGATAAAACGTCGAGCGGGTGAGAGCTAAGTTTCGTTCCTCTTCCAAGAGATCAACGCCGTCTTCTCGTGCTTCTTCAGCTTCGTCTTCTGTGTACTGGCTTATACGGGGTGCATTGTGCTTGAGGTCACTCGGAAGGACTGCTTCTGAACCGTAAACGAGGAAGAAGGGGGTTGACCGAGTTGAGCGATTGGGAGTTGTGCGCAATCCCCACAAGACTGAAGGGAGTTCATCAACCCAAGCGCCCGCTGCTTCCTTTAGTTCCCGAAGTAGCCGAGGCTTGATTTCTTTGAGTATTAGTCCGTTGGCTCGTTCGACTTGGCCGTTGGACTGTGGGTGTGCGACTGAGGCGAAGTTGACCTGGATGCCATTGGACCAACAGAATTTCTTGAATTCAACCGAGTTGAAGTTCGATCGATTATCAGTAATGATGTCATGCGGGACACCGAACCGATGTATGATGCCTTGCATGAAGCTGACTGCTGTGGCGGAGTCTTGGGTCTTGATAGGTTTTTCTTCTATCCATTTTGTAAACTTGTCTACGACGACCAAAATGTGGGTGAAGCCATGCTTGCCCGTTCGGAGTGGTCCGATCATATCCAGTCCCCATACTGCAAATGGCCAGGCTAGGGGGATTGTCTTCAGCTCGGAAGCTGGTTTGCGGGGCTGGTTGGCATAAAACTGGCAGCCTTCGCAGTGGTCCACGATGTACCGAGCATCGCTGAGGGCGTCGGGCCAGAAGAAACCAGCTCGGAAAGCTTTTGCCACCAACGTCCGACTTGAGGCATGATGGCCACAATCTCCCGAGTGGATGTCTTGTAGGATGCAGTGGCCTTCTTCCTCGGAGATGCATCGCTGGGGGACATGAGTGATGTTGTTCCTGTACAGCTCCCCATTGATCACCGAGTAGGAGTTGGATTTGCGGACGATCTGCTTGGCTTCTATCTCATCGTCGGGCAACTCCTGCTTTTGTAGATAGGCAAGGATTGGACGTGTCCACTCGGGGGGAATGACCTCCACATCAAACACCATGTCGACTACTGCGGGTATGTCTTCTTTGTTGGGGATGTTCTTGTCAGGCAACATATCTGGATCGGCCTGCAGGAAAGGGTCCTCCTTGACTGTTGGGGAATGCAAGTGCTCCAGTTAGATCCCTGGAGGGATCTGACCTCGGGTGGAACCCAATTTGGCTAGGTCATCTGCTTCTTGATTTTTAACCCTTGGAATGTGATGGAGCTCCAGCCCATCGAATTTTTTCTCCAATTTTCTCACTACTACACAATAGTTTGTCATTTCTGGGCTTCGGATGTCCCACTCTTTCATTACTTGGTTGATTACCAAGTCTGAATCTCCGAATACCATAAGTCTCCTGATTCCGAGTAAGATGGCCATTCGCATACCGTACAGGAGAGCTTCATACTCGGCTTCGTTGTTGATACGTCCAAAATGCATCACTATTTTATATAGTAAATCTTTCTTATTCATTGATATATTTCATGATATGATGATATTCTTATGTTGTTTTGGCTTATTTTACACAGTTTGCAACTTTCCGGTGCCGATGCAGCAGACGCAGGATTCAGCGGTAAAAAGTGGACGCTGAGTTGCTGAAGAAGAATACCTCCAAATTACCTGAAAATCGACGGAGGGTACTTTCCAGAAGGATCGCGAAGACACGCAAAAGAGCGACCAGAGGGGGGCCACAGGGTGCCTAGGAGGCCACCTGGCGCGACCCCCACCCTGGCCGCGCCGGGAGGGCACCTAGACCTCTGGGACCACTCCCGGTTCCCCCCTCTGGCCTATATAACACACATCATCCAGAAACCCTAAAAGGGGAGAGTTTACGGCGTTCCGCCGCCGCTCCGTGGCGGAAACCTACAGAGAAGAAAAGCCATCTCTGGCGGGCAGATTCCGCCGGGGAGATGACCTCCCGGAAGGGGAGATCATCGCCATCATCATCACCATCGTCACGGGCATCATCGAGATCATCATCAACATCATCCCCATCATCAGCACTATCTCCACCTCCATCCAATCTCATCTCACAATTGCAAGTTGTGTTGTAATCCGTAGTATCTATCCTCTCTACTCTATCGGTGTTGATTACTACTTTGTGGTGAATGCTATTGAGTTTTGTTGGAGAAATATCGTTGTGTCCAGATTGTTTATCATCTATTTATCCCCACTGATCATGATCTCTTTTATGTCTTGTGAGTAGTTACTTTAGTTCTTGAGGACATGGGAGAAGTCTAATTGCTAGTAGTCATATGATGTTGAAGTAATATGTGTTGTTTGATATTTAAGTTGTGTTGTTATTTTCCTAGTGGTGTTGTGTGAGTCGAACACTCAACACTTCGCCTCATCAAGGACCTAGGGGAATACATTGTGTACAAAGAATGCTTACGGTGGGTTGCCGGGGTGACAGAAACCTAAACCCCAGTTTGCACGCTTTTTCACAAGGGAACAATGGATCACCGATCGTATTGCTATGGTTAGGCTTTTGCCTTAATTACTATATTGTATTTGCGGATTCTTGCAAGGTGTATAATCATAAGAGTGCACTTATCTTAGTCTAGAGGGTGTACTATCATAGATCCACCCACTCAACACTTATCAACACAGCACATAGTGCCGATACGGAATATGGCGAAAGCACATGACTACCTCTCCCGGGTGTCCTCGAGAACACTTTAGCCTTTATAAGTTCAGTTTCTAGGCCTCTCCTTTGCTCAGAAAGGATTGGGCCACTCGTTACTCTCCAGTGCCTTTTACTTTGCTCGTTTTTACTTTCCTGTTGCTTATACCAAGAAAACCCCTAAAAAGTTATCTTTCAGTGCTTGCAGTTATCTCCTTGCCAAAGTCACTTGCTATTACCTTCTGCTCCTCGTTGGGTTCGACACTCTTACTTATCGAAAACGCTGCAATAGATCCCTTACGGTTGTGGGTCATCAGTTGTTTGTTGCTGGGAAATGGATCTGGAGGACGTATCGCATTTCATCCTTTCTTGGTGAGACTAGTACCACCCCTGCCCCTGCGCCCTGTAACATCTTGGATCCATCAAAGAACATTGTCCAATGCTCTGGCGTTGGCTGTGGGGGATGTTGGACCTCGATCCACTCGGCCGGGAAATCCACCAGTACTTGTGACTTGATTGCTTTTTTGGCTTGGTAACTGAGGTCAAAGGGCAGTAGGTCCAGACTCCAGTTTGCTATTCTGTCTGTTGAGTATCTGTTATTCATAATTTCTGCCAGGGGAGCTTCAGAAACTACGGTGATGGAATGATCCTGGAAGTAATGTGCGAGCTTCTGAGATGCCAAATAAATTCCCATTGCTAGCTTCTGGTAGTGGGGGTATCTTTGCTTGGATGGGGTGATGACTTCAGAGATGTAGTACACCGGTCTTTGTACCTTTTGTGACTTTCCTTCTTCTTCCCTTTCTACCACTATGGCTACGCTGACAACTCGGCTTGTGGCTGCAATGTATAATAACAACGGCTCTTTTTCTTGGGGCGCTGCCAGGACTGGCCGAGTTGACAGCTGCTTTTTTAGTTCTTCAAACGCCATTTGAGCTTCCTCCGTCCAGACGAAATTCGGTGCTTTTTTCATCAGTTGGTAGAGAGGTAAGGCTTTCTCTCCCAATCTGGAGATGAACCGACTGAGTGCCGCAAGGCAACCTGTCAAGTTTTGGACGTCTCGGAGCTGCTTGGGAGGCTTCATGTTCTGAATTGCCGTGTTTTTTTCCGGGTTGGCTTCTATCCCTCGCTCGGAGACCATGAATCCGAGTAGCTTCCCTGTTGGCACGCTGAAAACGCATTTTTCAGGATTGAGCCTGATGCTGTAGGCTCGGAGGCTCTGAAAAGTTTCAGCTAGGTCGGCTAGTAAGCTACTTCCTTCAGCCGACTTGATCACAAACGTCATCCACATAGACCTCCACGTTTCTTCCGATCTACCAGATCAGACAATTCTGCATCATGCGCTGGTATGTGGCGCCTGCGTTTCTCAGTCCGAATGGAATCGTGACATAACAGAAACATTTGAATGGGGTTATGAATGCTGTTTTGAGCTCGTCTCGTTCGTATAGTCGGATTTGATGGTAACCCGAGTATGCATCGAGGAAACATAATCTCTCGCAACCTGATGTGGAGTCCACAATCTGGTCAATGCGAGGAAGAGGGAAATGGTCTTTTGGACAAAATTTATTGATATGCCGAAAATCAACACAAGTTCTCCAAGATTTATCTTTCTTCGGAACCATTACATGATTTGCTAACCACTCGGAGTGGAAGATTTCCCTAATGAATCCGGCTGCTAATAATCTAGCTATCTCCTGTCCGATGGCCTTCCTCTTTTCAGAGGAGAATCGTCGGAGGGACTCTTTCACCGGTCTTGCTTTTGGATCCACGTGTAACTTGTGCTCGGCCAACTCCCTTGGGACTCCAGGCATATCGGCAGGTTTCCATGCGAAGATGTCCCAATTCTGACGGAGGAAGTTGACGAGCTCGAGTTCCTATTGGGAGTCCAGATCGGCGGAGATGTTGGTGTATTTCTCCTTTTCTGTGGGATGTATCTGCACCCTCTTGGTCTCTCCGGCTGGCTCGAATGAGGATGTCTTCTTTGGCTGCAGTAACTCGGACGGGTCAGCAGTTTTCTTGTACTCGGCCAGCTCGACCTCAGCCATTTTCTGGTCAGCTATCAGGGACCCCTTTTGCAGCAGCTCTTCGGCCTGCTTGTAGTCTCCTGAGACAGTGATCACACCGTGCGGGCCATGCATCTTTAATTTCAGGTAGACATAACAGGGGATAGCCATGAATTTCGCATAGGCCGGCCTTCCGAGTAAGGCATGGTATGCACTCGGGAAGTCCACTACTTCAAAGGTGATCTTCTCTTTCCGGAAGTTACTCGGAGTACCGAAGACCAAATTGAGGGAGATCATTCCGAGTGAGTACGCCTTTTTCCCCGGGATTATCCCATGAAATTCCAGATAGCTCTTGCGGAGCTTGGTGACATTGGAATGTTCATGCTCTTCAGGGTGCTTGCATATAGGATGTTAATTCCACTGCCGCCATCCATCAAGACATTTCTGATCCTGAAGTTCCCATTCCCTGTTTCTACCAAAGGATCAACGATCAGGGCGTGCCTTCCCAAGTGAGGAATGTGAGGAGGGTGATCTGACTGATCAAAAGTGATTGGGACGTCAGCCCACTTCATGTAACTCGGAACTGCCGGGGCTGCCGAGTTGACTTCTCTGAACCTTATCTTTTCTACTCTCTTTGACTCTCGTCCTGCGAAGATGACTAGCACTCCGTCTTCTCTTGGGAAACCTTCGCTGTCCAGTTTTGGGCTGGGCGCCTTCTTTTTCCCAGTGTCCTTATCTTGCTGAGGGCCTGTTCTTGCGTTCTGGGCTGCTCTCTTGATCAGGCGGCACTGCCGAGCTGTATGCTTTGGAATAACCAACTTTCCTTCGGCATCACGGGTGGTGTGGAGAGGGCAAGGCTGATCCAGAACTTCATCGTCATTGGACGTCTTTTTCTGCCGCGGTTTCCACTTCTTCCGTGCCTGACCCTTGCCATGAAGGCCCGAAGCGTTTGCTGCAGCCACCAGCTCTGCGTCCGTTGGGGCGTCTTCTTCCTTTCTCTTGTTGTTGTTTGCGGTCTTCTGCTTCGGGTTCGGCGCGGAGTTGCCACCTCCTCTATGCTGCTGGTTTTTCTGCCGAATCTCCTCTTCACCATTGGCATACTTGTTCGCTATCTCCATCAGCTTCCCGAGCGAGGTGATGTGCGGCGATCTGGCCAGCTTGAGACTTAACTCCCTGTACTTGACCCCTTGTTTGAAAACGTGAATGGCTTGGAACTCGGAGACGCCTTCCACCGAGTTGTGGAGTGTGATCCACCTCTGGATGTAGTCCCGAGTAGTCTCGGTGTTGCCTTGGACGCATAATTGTAGCTCGGTCAAGCCTCCAGGCCTCTTGTAGGTCCCCTCAAAATTCTTGATCAACACTCTCTCGAGGTCTTCCCAAACCCAGATGCTACTCGGGGGGAGCTGATTCAGCCACGCCCGAGCTGAGGCCTCTAACATCAATGGCAGGTGCATCATGTCTATCTCGTCACCACCCCCTCTGATTTGCACGGCTATTCTGTAATCATCCAGCCATGTCTGGGGTTTAGCATCACCTCGGTATTTATCCACTCCTTGAGCTATCCTGAAGTGAGGCGGAATAGGGGTAGATCGAATCCTTTCACTGAAACAAACCGGCCCTGTGGCCATTGAGGGCCGAGCCTGATCCTGACGATGAGTTTTGGCGCGGTCGACTCGGCTCTATACAAGATGACTGTGGGCGTCGTCTTCAACATCAAGATAACGGTCATCCCGGTGCCGAGGGAACTCCTCTCTCCGTGGTGCGGGCCGACCCGTCCCACAGGCCTCTGTCCTCCTGAGATCTTCATGCTGATACTGCTCTTGGCGATGATCTCCTCGGGGTTCATCTCTGCACCGAGGCGAATTTTTGTTCCTGTTCCTCCGCGCTTCCCCATAGGGCGTGTGTACTGACAGTGACGTCCTTGTAGGGGGAACTTGGGAATGGATCCGCTGCTGTGATTGACTGACATCAGCGTTTTGATCGACTGTGGTTTGTAAAAAAACGCCAGGTGTTGAATTTCTTCTGGCGCCGATCCACTGGGCTGCAGAGAATTTACAATCCGAGTTGCCGCTATGAGATTTTCTACTGGGGTACCCATAGCTCGGAAAGGTTCTCGACCTGGGCCTCGCAGTTGACGACTCGTTCTGCTTTGTCTGAGCCGAGCTACCTCCCGAGCTTGACGCTCGAGAGTATTTTCTAGCTCGGCCATGCGTTCTCGCTCAGCCAAATTAGTTAATCTGGCTGCCTCCATGTCTCGCCCTTCTGGAGTGCTTGTGTCAATGGGGGTGTTTAGCAGTCGCTCGGTCGCTTCTGCTTCTTCCCTCTCTTCTCGAGTAAGGGGGCGGGGTTGCCGACTTGACTCTCTGAGCTCTAACCTTCGGAAAGCGGAAACACGTCGGGTCGGCTCCCGAGTGCCAGCCCTGGATGGGCTGTTCGCTTCATCTCGAGCGTGAGTGTCCCGAGCTGGCGATGGCTGAGAGGGTGGAGTCTCAGCCATGCACACTTCTGCAACCGCGACTGGGGCGTCACTGCTGCCTTGTTGCTCGGCACCTGACCCAGGTTCAGATGCTGCCATGCCTTCTTCTTCAACCAAGTCGAACAGAGGCAAGAGAGATGTTGTGGAGCCTTCTCTTGCGATTAGTTCGTCCAGGGCCTTGTGGGCTGACTCCACCGAGTCGATGACTGCCACCTGCTGGACCTTGACCGATTTTCCGCGATGGTGAGCGCGCGGGCGGCCCGAACGCTTCTTCTTGTGGCGGACAGATGCCGCCGCGGGCGCTTGGCGATGGGCCGACAGCTGGAGGCGCAGGGCCCCCGACTCGTCAGCTCGGAAGTGGACGCTGCCTCTTGAGGGCAGAAATTGCGCCTGGAGCGGAGAATCCTCCAACCAAGCCGAATCATCAACTATGAAAGCTAACGATCCGAAACGGAAAACCTCTCCGACGATGAGCTCGGAGCCGCGAATCGACGAAGAGGATGAGAAAAACGCCATCTCTACGATTGCTGATCAACTCAGCCCCAAGGTGGGCGCCAACTGTCGTGGATATAAATATGACAATAGATGTAGGGGTATGAAAGGAGCTAAACGAATCTGTACGCAGAGAGGGTTGACACAAAGGGGTTATACAGGTTAGGCCTCTCCGTAGAGACAAAAACCTTAATCCTGTCCCAAGATGACTGGGGTGTCCTTTCTTCAGAAGTACTAAGAGTATAATGTGTTGCGCGTGCCCATGCCGAAGGGGAGGGGGTGGCTTATATAGAGTGTGCCCCTGCCTCCTTAATGCCTTGGCTTAAATGGGTCTTAATTACAGGATTAAGACCCATTACTACTAATAAAGGAGGGGAAAACGCTTGCAGCATTAAATGCCTCCCGTCCGTTGCGTTTCCCATCTTCTGAGTAGGGGGGGCCTCGCCGATTTCTTCCGAGTATCGGTCTACTCGGATTTTGCTGGGCTTCTGAGTAGTTGCGTACTCGGAAGCGACTCCTGGTCTCCGAGTAACATGTTACTCGGAGACTGCCAATGCTTCATGTTTTTTGTTGGGCTTATTTTGCTTGATGTGCTTTGGGGAAACCCAGGGCTTAAGGGTACCCCTGGGTTTCCCTCGCCTAGGGGTATGCCTTTAGTATTACCACGACAGACATGCCACACAACCAAATAAGGACTTTTAAGTAAAGCAATCAAAGCATGCAATTCAATTCAAGTCTTAACAAGCAAGAGTCTTTATTAGCATTGACACAAGCAACAAAAGAACAAAAGGTGCAAGAGCTCTTGCTGTCCGTGACTCGAATGTCTCCAAATGGTGTTTGCGTGCAAGAAAGGGGATAGGGAAATACGAGAGAAAAAGTAAGTTTGTTGAGAATAACTATCTACTAAAGTTTCACACCTGGTCTCCTTTGGATTCTTATCTGGACTCGTCCCTAGACCACTAGTCAGGTACAAGTCAAACTGATCCACTCCCTTTCGATATTTTGAGCACTCATGCAATGGATGAGCGTGAGCAAGAAAGTTGACACCTAAAAGGCGAAACAGAAATAAGGTGGAGGAGGAAGACAAAAAGGTGTGAAAGGCTCACAACAATGAGGACAATCATAGGCGAGAGAAGGCCATATGATAGATATGATGTGAGAAGTAGGGATTGCCATGCAACGGATGCACATGTGAGCTAAAAGCTCTCCAAGGGAACTAGTGGGGATGCATATAACTTGCTTGCTCAAGAAGACCTAGAGCTCGTTTGAGGAGGCTCATCATTGGAATATACACGCCAAGTTCTATAGTGTGAAGGGTCCCCACATAGTCATATGCATGATGATGATCTCTATGGAGTACAAGGGATAGAAGATGAATTACTAGTGTGGATCTCTCAAAAGGAATATTAGTATGCCCCTTCTCTCTTTTTCTCTTTTTTTTGGTGGCCTCAATGGATCTTTCTATTTAACTCTCATTTCTCCTCTTTGGGATATTTTGATTTTGTCCTCTTTGGGATCTTTTCCACACTTTAGGGGCAATACTCTATATGTTACAAGAATATAGGAGATCTTTCACACTTTACAAAGGTACTCACATAAAGAAAATGTAACTATCATGATGCAAATGTATGCCTCTGCCAGGGTAGCAGGATATGCAATGATACTAGCGCGTCATGTAGCAATGATTAGGGCAAGGCCCAACTAGCATGCGGATCATCGATCAAGAAAGTAGCATGTATGACATGAAGATCAAGTCATGAGAAGGTGGATGTTGCATGGCAATGTATCTCGGAAAGGCTATGGAAATGCCTTGTAGGTAGGTATGGTGGTTGTTTTGTGGAAAGATATAAGGAGGTTTATGATGACAGAGCGTATCATGCCAAGGGTTTGGATGCACCGGCGAAGTATGCGCCAACTCTCGAGGTGAGAAAGGGCAATGCACGGTACCGAAGAGGCTAGAAAAAGTATAGGTGGGTGGAAGTGTCAACTTTCGAATACTCACATTAGTCCGAAGAACTCATGCACTTATTATCGGTAACTCTCAATCTAATCAGGAGGTTCACAAAGAGACAGGTACCCCGAGGATGAGTGTATGGGGGTTTGGTTATCCTTGCACATCCTCGACTCACATGATACGTGAGTGTACTCTAATATTCAAACCCTCCAGAGGTTAGTGATCCATCTAGTAGCTAGAGTTCTCAACTAGTTTTGTAGGTTTTGAAAATAAACACGGATTTCCCCAAATACGACATCTATCACTAATAGGCAAGAGCTCTTGACACCATAATTTCAAACATTACTCACATCAATACCTGAAAACCATTGCAAGTTACTACTACAAAGAGAATAGCAACTTTAACTACCTACTTTCAGTCAAGACACAGAACTCAGTGCAACAGGAAAACTCTCTAACAAGATAAAACATGCAACCTATAGAAAGTTCAACCTAAGACAAAAGAAAAGCTCTAGAAAAACTAAAGCACTACAACTAAACAGAACAACAGCTAAGAAAATAAAAAGAACAACTCACAGCTAAAAGAATAAGCAAGAAAATCCTATGAGGAGTTCTAGTTCAAACGGAGCGTGTATCTCTCCCACAAAAAAGAGTAAGTAAGCTGGGATATAACTTGTTACTACAACAAAGAAAGCAAAACAAAACTAAAAATAAAACCTAAGAGCGAGACGCTCCAAGAAAAGCACATAACGCATGAAGTGATAAAAATATAGTGCAACGAGGGACAAACTGATGATTGTTGATGAAGAAGGGGATGCATGGGGGCATCCCCAAGCTTAGACGCTTGAGTCTTCTTGAATATTTATTGGGGGTGCACATGGGCATCCCCAAGCTTGAGCGTTTGACACTCCAGAATCTTCTTTCATCACTTTCCATCGCGCACTTGAAAACTCCCTTCATACATAACTCATTGTAGGCTGATTAGAGAGGTTAGTACCCTACTAAAATAATTTTTTCTCTACTGCAAATAAATATAATATTGAAGATCTACTGTTTCCCAAGATTTCCAAAAAGTTTTTTCAAAGAAAAAGCAAGATTAAGGTTTGCAAAAGTAACGAGAAACAAAACGTGGCAGAATCTGTGAAAAACAGAACAGCAGATAGAAACGAATTTTTTAGGGGTACTTCTCCAACTCAAATAAAAAAACTCAGAACATACGGAAGTTTTCTAATTGTATAGAGCACGCGGTGTAAAAAATTCAGCTCAAAAAGGTCAACTGGGATTTTTCTGTAATTTTTCTAGTCACGAGGACAGAATCTGTTTTCTGGACAGCGTGTCACAACTTTCACTTCCCTTACCGTATGAGGCTAAACTTGGCACAAAGCTTGAAAAGTAAAGATAAAATGATGTTGTTACAGTAGTAACAATCATCAAGACCGCTAAAAACAGAACAAAAGAAAAAATAAAAACCTAAATTCGTTGCGGGCTGCCTCCCTAAAGCGCTTCTTTAGAGCCATTAGCTAGGCTTAAAGCAGAAGATCAAGTTGCATCTATTGAACCATCATCATGATCATCAAAAAGCTCTTCAATAGTACAACTAGTCTTAATGGGTTTCTCAAATAAAGGACGAATGAAAATGCTTCTTGGAAAAAAATCAAAAGGAGGGAAATCAGTCGGAGTTTCCTTAAAGTTAAAGATAGGTGTCTCCTCCAAAGTTTTCACCGTTTCAACTCTCTTGGCACTGGGTGTGCTAGCTTTAGCTCGGGGAACCTTGGGTACGTAAACGGACTTAGGTTCCTTCTTTGCTGGAGTTTCATCCTTTTTGGTTCTGATTGAGGAAAAGGTTGTTCCTAAAGTTTCAATCACTTCCTCAATCTTTTCTATCCTAGAAGACTTTTCATCAAGGGATTTGATAGTCTCCAAAGTTTTGACAATTTTTTGCATGGAATTATCTAGCCTATTCAAATTCCCTTGAATCTTATGATCCAACTCATTCACCCTATCGATACTTGGCATCTCTAGCTCTATTTTTTCAAGTTTTCTCATAATGTGAGCTAAAGTAATGTCCTCCTTAATACTAACAATGGGGAGACTTCCAACAAGATTTTCAATAACATTAAGGGCTTCCCAAACTGGGGCCTCTATGAAGTTCCCATTGATAGCAGCGTCTAAATAAAGCCTATTCCAAGAAGTGATCCCAACATAAAAATTTCTAAGCAGGATAGTAGTGGATTGCTTCTTGGTGGCTCTTTTTTGAGAATCATTAATTCTATACCAAGCATCTTTCAAACTTTCACCACCTCTTTGAGTAAAGGTAAGCACTTATGCCTCACCAAATGCAAAAGGACCAGCCATAGTGGTAACTACTGACAAGGTAACAGGTGTTTTTGGTATTTTTAATTAAGGACACAAAAGTAAAAACTGAAAGGTAAACTAACAAGACTAGAAAGCAAAGGTAAAAGATAGTGTGCAACTCCCCTATCTTGTAGACTTGAGTCCCCGGCAACGGCGCCAGAAATTAGCTTGATACGGTGAGGATAGTTCTCTCACTCCTCGTTGGTTACCCCAAGTGGAAGGTGAGATGTAGCGTAGCAGCAAATTTCCCTCGGTGAAGATACCAAGGTTATTGAACCAGTAGGACTCAAGAGATACAAGTAGGTGACTACTTCCTGACTAGGGTGTTGACGTGGACCTGCACACAGAAACAAATAACTTTGCTCCCAACGAGTACAGAGGAGTTGTCAATTCCTCCGGCCTTGCTGTTTACAAAGGATTAACGCAAAAGATAATGATAGTGATAGCAACTGAAAAGTAAATTGAAGGCGTAAACAATAGTATGAAGATGGACCGGGGTCCCGTGATTTTCACTAGTGATGTCTCTCTCCCAAAAGACGATAAAAGTGCTAGCGAGGTAAACAAATCAAAGTTGGGCAATTGACAGGATTATGAAGGCACCGCAATGCTAACTATGCTACAAAGAAAGGAAGGGCTCAAAAGCAATGGGAAGTACGCCAAGGTAAGTAGACCGAAATCCATCTGCATCTACTATGAATCATCCACCTTGAGATATCTATCCAGAACATCTCGCTGGTATTAAGTTGCGAATCCCACCGAAAGTGTAAACTCAAAGCAATAGACAACTGCATTAAAAGAACTTTGCGTAAAGTAAACAATCCTTGCACCTGCGAGTACAAGCACCGTTGTTTTATCCCTGGTGGCAATAGCACATCCCCTAGTCTCATGTTTCTGTCACTCAAGCTAGACATCAAGGGGCTGAACCCACAATCGAGCATAACGCTCTCTCTTGGAGTTGCAAATAAAATACTTGGCCAAAGCAAATACCGCAACGGAGAACATGCAAGAATTTACTCAAGAACAAAATATAAAAGAGAAGAACCAAATATATTACTCATCACAATCTGAACATAGTCTCATAATCCATCAGATCCCAACAAACTCAGCATAGCAACAGTAGAAATTACATAGATGCCTCGATCATGTGAAGCAGCTCACGAGGACTCGAAAGTAGAAGCACAAAGAAGGGAGAGATAGATCACATAGCTACTGGTCACGGACCCATGGTCCAAGGGAAACTACTCACGGTACATACGGGAGGCATCAATGGCTACGGATGGTCTCCCGGAGGGGGTAGCTTCTCCCGGCAGGGTGCCGGAGCAGCTTCTCCAGGCAGCCCCGATCTTGAAACGGCGGCGGCGGCGGAACAGAGGCGAGATTGCGAAAGAGGAGTCCGTATTAAGGGTTTCCACCCCGAGGGCTAAATATAGGCGGAGGGGGGCACCGGGGGGACCCACCAGGCAGCCAGGAGGCCTCCTGGCGCGGCCTAGGGTGGGGCCGTGCCAGGGGCTCTCCTGGCCTCCTGGTGGTTGCCCTCCTCAGCTCCTTTGGTGATTCTGGAAGCTTCCGTTGCGCTGATTTTTTATATATTTTTCCCGGAATTTTTGGAGCACTTTTAATGGCCGGAAAACCTGAAATACAAAAACAGCAGGAAATAGAAACTGGCAACTGGGTGCACTGAGTTAATAGGTTAGTCCAAATAGGTTCAAAAGTATATGAAAGTTCAAGCAAAACATGGCAAAGTCACACAAAACATGCATGGAGCAAGAAGAAAATATAGATACGTTTGGGACGTATCACATACATACATTAGCGATCGCATGAGGTTGGGTTTGGCAAGCCTAGCATATGCAGATATGGCCTTGCTGAACAGCCATACACTAAGGTTCGACTGGCAGGCTTGACATATGTAGATATGAGCTTGGGATACGGATGACCGAAAGGTTAAGCATGAGTCATATAATGGATATGATTGGCATGAGGGCCTACCTAGGGAGATGTGTCGTCGACCATGTGATATTCGAGGACGATCATTCAAACTAGGATTATGTTAATCACTTAGTAAATTTGGAGAGATGCTTAACTAAGTGGGAGTTTTAGAATTAATTAAAATTGAACTCCAATTATGAACAAAGTCTAAATATGTGTTTTGCAAATAACCATTGTAGATGGCTGCACCTCGCCCCTCATTCAACTTAGGGTCATTCCTAGACAAAGACAAACTGAAAACCGATGTGTCAAACTTCACCAACTGGTTCCGCACTCTGAGGATTCTCCTCGTTCCCCTCAAGATGGCATACGTACTAGAGGCCCCGTTAGGTGACGAACCACTAGCAGACGCTAGTCAGGATGAGAAGAATGTCTACCTCTCCAAGACGGATGATTACAACCTTGTCCAGAGTGGAATGCTTTACTCCATGGAGGCTGAGCTGCAGAAACGCTTTGAGGGGATGGGTGCATATGAGATAATCACTGACCTCAAGGCCGTATTTGCACCCCAAGCCAGGGCTGAACGTTATGAGGCTTCTGAAGCTTTCTTCTCAGCAAAGATGGATGAACATAGCAGTGTTAGTGAGGACGTGGTCAAGATGTCTGGCTATGTTCAACGCTTGAATGCTCTGGAATGTCAGATTCCAGATGAACTTGCTGTTGATAGGGTGCTGCAGTCGCTTCCCCCTAGCTACAAATGATTTGTGTTGAACTACAACATGCAGGGGATGACTAAGACCCCTTCTGAGTTGTTCGCCATGATGAAAAATGCTGAGGTTGAGATCAAGAAGGAGCATGTTGTATTCATGGTCAACAAGACCGTTGAATTCAAGAAGTCTGGCAAAAAGGAGAAGGGAAAGAAGGGAAGCCCGAAGAAGGGTGACAGGCCAGTTGTCACTCCTTGTAAGGCACCCAAACCTGGACCCAAGCCCGGCGTTGAGTGCTTCTACTGCAAGGGTGATGGTCACTGGAAACGCCCTGCCCCAAGTACCTAGAGGATAAGAAGGCTGGCAAGATTGTCAGAAGAGACAAAGGTATATTTGATATACACGTTATTGATCTTTTCTTAACAAGCGCTGGGAACAAATCCTGGATATTTGATACATGATCTGTTGCTCATATTTCTAACTCCTCTCAGGGGCTACGGAATTGGCGACGCTTGATGAAAGATGAAGGGACGATGCGCGTGGTTAACGGCTGCCGGATTGAAGTGGTGGCGGTCGGCATGAAGCATCTTATTCTCCCTTCGGGATTAGTTTTGATTTTGAATAAGTGCTACTATGTACCCGCATTGAGTGTGAACATCGTTAGTGGTTCTTTCTTGAAGCGAGACCACTATTCTTTTAAGTCAGATGCAATTGGTTGTGCGATTTATAAGGATGATGTGTTATGTTCACGCACCGGAGAAAAATGGCTTATTCATTCTTAATCTCGATTGTGATATACTTCATATTGATAACGTAGAGGCCAAAAGATTAAAACCTAGTGGCGAAGAACACATGACGATGTGGCATTGTCGACTTGGTCATATTGGTGAAAAGCGCATGAAGAAGCTTCATGATGATGGACTTCTGGAGTCATTGGATTTTGGATCCCTTGACACATGTGAACCATGCCTTATGGGCAAGATGATAAGGACTCCATTCAATGGAACAATGGAGCATGCGGAAGACTTGTTAGGGATCATACATTCAGATGTATGTGGACCTATGAACGTCCCCACACGCAATGGTCTTCGTTACTTCGTGACCTTCACAGATGACTTAAGCAGATATGGGTATATCTACTTAATGAAACATAAGTCTGAAACCTTTGAAAGGTTCAAGGGATTTCAGAGTGAGGTCGAGAATCAACTCGGGAAGAAAATCAAGCACCTTCGATCCGATCGAGGAGGCGAGTATTTAAGTCATGATTTTGGCGATCATCTTAAGACTTGTGGCATCGTACCACAACTTACTCCGCAAGAACACCTCAGCGTAATGGTGTTTATGAGCGACGTAATCGAACTCTATTGGATAGCGTACGATTGATGATGTCTCATACCGACTTACCTGTGTCATTCTGGGGGTATGCATTAGAAACTTCCGCTTACATTCTTAATAGGGCACCGTCCAAATCTGTAAAGACAACAACATTTGAGGAATGGCATGGCAAGAAACCAAAGTTGTCTCACTTAAAGATTTGGGGTTGTGAGGCTTATGTTAGGAAACTTCAGCCTGACAAACTCGAATCAAAAGCGGATAAGTGCATCTTTGTGGGATATCGAAGGGAAACCGTTGGATACACCTTCTACAACCAGTCTAAGGGCAAAACGTTTGTCACCAAGACTGGATGCTTTCTTGAGAAATTGTTTCTTTCGAAAGAATTGAGTGGGAGGAAAATAGACCTCAACGAGATGATTGACCAATCACTCCAAGTGGAAGAAATGGAAATGGAAGTTGTTCCGGAACCATCTTCCGTAGTGGGAGCTGAAGAGAACGGTCATCATGATATTCATAACGATCGTGACATAAATGATGATCATGATCAAGATGAAGAGGATCCTATTGTACCCCACAGGTCATCAAGAGCCCGAGTAAAAACTCAGTTTTTTGGGCAACTTGTCAATGCAGTCATGTTAAATGAACCTGACGAACCTGCGAACTACAAAGAAGCCATGGAGGGACCCGAGTCCGAGAAATGGCTGGAAGCCATGAAATCCGAGATAGACTCAATGTATGCCAACAAAGTATGGACTTTGGTGGATATTCCTGAGGACCGAAAGACCGCCGAGAATAAGTGGATATTCAAGAAAAAGACTGACGCAGACGAAAACGTATCTGTCTATAAAGCTCGACTTGTCGCAAAAGGTTTCCGACAAATTCAAGGAGTTAACTACGAAGAGACTTTCTCTCCCGTAGCGATGCTAAAGTCTATCCGGATATTGCTAGCAATTGCTGCCTATTACGATTATGAAATATGGCAGATGGATGTGAAAACCGCGTTCCTAAATGGCAACATCGAGGAAGAGTTGTATATGGTACAACCGGAAGGTTTTATTGATCCTAAGGACGCTGGTAAGGTATGCAAACTTCAACGGTCCATTTATGGGTTGAAGCAAGCATCTCGGAGCTGGAATCTTCGTTTTGATGAGGTGATCAAAGCTTTTGGATTTGTCCAAAATGAAGAAGAATTCTGTGTTTATAAGAAAGCGAGTGGGAGCTCTGTGGCATTCCTAGTACTATATGTGGATGACATATTATTGATAGGGAATGATGTGAAATTTCTAGAGGGGGTAAAGGAATATTTGAACGGACAATTTTCCATGAAGGACCTAGGTGAAGCTGCATACATATTAGGCATTAAAATCTATAGAGATAGATCAAGACGCCTATTAGCACTGAGTCAGAGAACTTACCTTGAGAAGATATTGAAGAGGTTCAATATGGATAACGCCAAGAGAGGCCTCTTGCCCGTTATGAATGGAAGTAAATTGAGTGTGGCTCAATGCCCAGCAACAGCAAAAGAAAGGGAGGAAATTTCCTCAAATCCCTATGCCTCAGCCATAGGTTCTATCATGTATGTTATGCTGTGTACTCGACCAGATGTGGCCCTGGCGGTTAGTCTGACTAATCGTTTCGAAAGTAATCTTGAATGGATCATTGGATTGCAGTGAAGAACGTCCTTAAGTACTTACGAAAAACTAAGGATCTGGTTGTTGTCTATGGAGGATGTGAAGAAGAGCTCGCCGTAACAGGTTACGTCGATGCCAGTCTTGGTACTGATCCCGATGATTCAAAATCCCAGATGGGATACGTGTTTATGTTGAATGGTGGTGCGATTAGCTGGAGGAGCGGCAAGCAGTCAATCGTCGCCCAATCTACGATGGAGTCGGAGTATATTGCCGCTTGCGATGCGTCAAACGAAGCGCATTGGCTGAAGAAGTTCATCATCGAGCTTGGCGTATTCCCTAGTTGCACTGACCCTGTTAGCATTTATTGCGACAATACGGGTGCCATTGCTAACGCAAGGGAGCCGAGGACTCACTCTACAGCCAAGCATATTCTCCGGCGTTTCCATGTGACGCGGGACTACGTCAAGGATGGTCATACTAGGAGTTGCAAGATACATACGGATCTGAATCCGTCAGACCCAATGACTAAACCTCTTCCACAAGCCAAGTTTGAACAACGCCGAGAGACTATTGGTGTTAGATACATACCTGATGTAAACTAGTGTAATTTGTACTCTAGTGCAAGTGGGAGACTGTTGAATATGTGCCCTAGAGACAAATTAATAAAGATATTTGTCACATATCTTTTTGTTCATAATACGTTATATATTGTGCTAGAAATGTATTAAGCGGAAACATTAATACACGTGTGATATATAACAACCTGGTCCCTAGTTAAACTCAGGCATATTAGCTCATTGGGCAATTGATGATCAAGGTTTCCTGATCATGAGAACATAATAGTCTATTGACAATGAGGTCATATCATTAGGAAGATGATGTGATGGACACACACCCACCTTAAGCATTGCAGTGTGATCAAGTCACATAAGTTCAACATTGCGATGACTTAATAACATAGTGACTGAATCCTTAGACCGTGATGATCATACATAACTGCTATCTATTAGGATGCTTTGAGTGCATTAACCGTTACACTGAAACATGGTAACTGAAAAGGTGTATCTTGGGTATTCTGAAGTATATATGTTGAGGAGTATGAAATAGATCAGAGCGGGATTTGTCAATCCGAGTGATGGATAGGTACTCTGGGCCCACTCCGTGGTGTTGCATCAATAGCTTGCAAGCAAGTGACTAGGTCACAAGAGATGTAATATTCACAGACGAGTAAACATGTTATGTCAGAGACGAGGAAGAACTAGGTATTGGATACCGACGATCATACCTCGGACAAACATAGTACCAAAGCACAAAGGGATCAAGTCATATTGTTAACGGTTCAACAGCGATGAAGTTTATTCGATGGAAGAGTAGGGGCACATCAAGGATTGTAACCAAATCCCACATGATGGTCATTGGTCAAAGAGTGTCTCGATCATGTCTAATGTTTCCCGGACCGTAGGGTGTCACACTTAAGGGCAATCGATGCATTTAGGATTGATTCGGGATCATCGGTGAAAAGAGAGAAAACACCGGAAATGTACCGGGAGGTGCCGGAAGCTGTTCCGGATATTTTGAAAGGTTCAAAATAATATATATTAATGTTTAAATATGTTTTATTATTTAATTGACAGAATTAAATATTAAAAATGATTTAAATACTTAATTAAAAAGGTGAAAAGGTATTTGGGCCTTAAAAGGCCCATGAGGGGAAGGGGGAGCCTCCCCCCTTGGGCTTGGCGCCAAGGGAGGGGCCCATCCCCCCTCCTAGCCGCACCACTCCCCCCCCCTTGGGGGTTTATTCCCACATGGGGGAAGGGGAGGGGGTGGAGCCCCTCCTTGGCCTATATAAGGAGGGGTGGGTGCCTTTTTCAACACAACATTGAGTTTCTCTCTCTCTCTTTCTCCGACCTAGAGCGGACTCCCCTGGTTTGGAGTTTGCACCTGGTTGGGGGTTTCACCATCATCTGGACGCCGTCGCGCTTCCAAAATCGGGATCCGGATAAATCTTCTTTCCGCTGCTCTTCTGGTTCGGAGCCTGGAGGGACGTCGGTTGCACCGTACGTGTGTAATCCCGCGAGGCACTACACGTGTGGTGCTACTTCATCGTCGGAGGTTCTTCAACACGACAGGGAGGTCGTAGGATCAGAGTCTACGCCAACCACGTTCGAGGAACGTTTCCCTATTTTGGTCTTCAAACGTATGAACACCGATTCCTTCCGTTACATACATCAGCATAGCATAGATCTTGGGTTCGGGACTCGTAGGTAGGAAAATTTTTGTTTTCTGCGCCGATCCCCAACATAACCGTCAAAATCGAAGGAAGCAATCTTGATCTTCTTGTCCTCAGAATAATCATGCAAACACCATAATTTCTCCATCTTAAGCTCCCATGTGAGGTACTCTTCCACATCCGTGGATCCTTCAAATTTGGGGATGTTGAACTTGGGCTTGCTCAAGACATTTTCTTCCTGAATTGGTAGACGACGCGCACCAAAACCAAGTTGAGGATGGCGAACCCGTCCTTGAGCACCATGCACACGGCCTTGATTTCCCCTCAAAATGGCATTGTCACCGTGGACACTACCATCATCTTCCTGGCCGCCCTGTTGACGTTGGTCAATGGAGGCTTGCAGCCCATTAACGGATGTTGTCAACTGTTGTATACTTGCTTGGAGAGCATTTATTTGTGTTTGCATAGTGGTGACGGTGCCGTCCGTGCCATCCACTTTCATTTGGATTGCTTGCATATTAGTATCAACATTATCAGCGGATTTAGTGATCATATCCGTCAAATGATCACAAAGCCCCTCATAGGCCTCCCATGTCACTGGAGCATCCTTAGCCTGTTTCTGCATCACATCAAAACCACTTTGAGACATGATTAGTAGGTTAGTGCACTAAATCAAAAAAAATTGGTGGACACTCACAACTCACTCAAAACTGACAAGAAAAGGTGAAGCTTACCGTTCCAAAGTGAATAGTAATGCGTACCCGTTCGGATGGAGGACTAGTGCACGGATGTGATGAAGTGAATACCCGAGTAAAAGAGTGAACACACGACAAAGCAGGATATATGTGGTGGAGCTATAGGTATGTTACCCTAACTATAGCGAAGACAAATCCTAGTGCTCATCATGTGATACAAACCCAAGGAAAAACTCACACAGTGCAGACAAAAGAAGACAGGCCTCTCAAAAGATCACCACTTTGATATTTCCCCTCTATCACTTGTACAACTCTTTGCACTCTTTGATAACTCTTTTTGACCACTCTTCCTTTTCTCTTTTTTCTGAAATTTTTTGCTTGTTCTCTCTCATTTTTTTTATTTTTCTGACTCTATTCCACACTTGTCGAAATTTCTACAGTACTGCTACAGTAATTTTCGGGGAACGAACACAACGAAACAGCAACTAACAATGACTCCGATGCAATCTAAGTTATCGCAAAACTAGAACCCTAATATTTTTGTATGGATTTTTCTGGGTAGTACGGAAAAAAATCAATCTAATGGATGGATTTGGTGGATGCTTACCGAGGAAACACTGGAAATCTGATACCAAGATGATGGTATGGTGAACATGAGGGCGATGATAGATAACTTGTATGTAGCCGATGAACTCTCCTCGCTAGATCCCTGTTGCCAATGCGACAACTCTCTACCCTTTGGATATTCACAACATCACACACTTGCGCAACGTAGCCTTCTACCACGAAACGGTAATTTGCAATCGACTAATTCCCGGTGGAACAATAGATCACACAGAACTTACAATAGCAACACTTCAGATCGATACAAATTGAAGTATATGATTCAAGATGAATGCTTGGAGCAATTCTCTAGAACTAGGGTTTATCTAAACGTGGTCCAACCCTAAAACGCGCTGGGGTCTAGGTATTTATAAGCTAGGGGGTCTAGAGTTGGATACAAGGGCCGCAGCCCTGAAATCTGTGCGCAGGAAGGTCAGACGTCCGGTGAGGATCGGACGTCCATCGGGGTCATCGAACGTCTGGTGGACGTCGGAAATCCGGTAGTTATCACACAAAACCGTTCTGTACTCGGGGCATCCTAATTTCGGCAGCCGTCGGATTTCCGATCTATTTGTCGTCAAAGCTTCTGTCCTCGAAGGATCCTATTTCCGGTACGGATCGGACGTCCGGCAGGCGTCGGACGTCCGGTCCCTGAAGCTTCTGCTTGATTGATGGCTTGGCTTCTCGCGTCCATGTCAACAGCGTCGGACGTCCGACTGGAATCAGACTGTCGGGACCCGGGGTTAGCGTATGTAATTCCAGTCATGATGCAATCACATGGAGAGCCGAAAACCGTACCCACTTGTCTAAGCAGACAAGGCCAAGCACAGAACGTTCTCGGTAAGCATCGAACGTGAGGGGCATCCCATTCAGGCCGGATGATCAACTGAGATGGATCCTCAACGTCCGCTCACAAGTCTAATTGCTTATGGGTGGTGAATCCCATACTCATAGACAAGTCGCCTCAACCATGTTATCGATTGGATCCTAACTCTTACATAGACTTACTCCAGCCCGATCACTTAGTCGGGGTCTAGGGCGGGCTCGATCATACAACAAAGTGTGCACGTGACAGAGTCACGAGCAATCGCATCGCGATGCCCCAAGCTGCGCACATCTAAGGGCCACTTGGTGTATAAAGGACCGCCAGCCAGATCACAACTAAGGTCTCGAAAACCCATACTAAGACATGCATGTTATAAACATACACGCAGCACACATGCCTAGTATGAACAGCAGGTATCATCACATAACTCTACAAAGTATTCTTTATTGATATACACATAGAGCATACAAAGATCACATGTCTGTGATCAACATTACATCATACAACGGAAGCAAATTAGGTCTGAGTATAGACAAGTTTAACAAATGGCTTAGAGAAGCCTTGTAAACAAACATGCCCTTCCACGAGGGACCAGACTGCTGTCTGGGACTATGCTAACTTAGTCAACGTCGAGCTTCACGAAGGTGACTCCATCGGGGTCCGGTTTCTTATCTAAAACATAGAATAAGCAAACGTGAGTACAAAGTCGTACTCAGCAAGACTTACATCAGATCTAAACTACTCATACTCAAGTATCAAGGTAAAGGAGGTGGGGTTCAACATGCAGAAGTGCCAGCTTTGACTTGGCTAATCCTGTACTACGAGTACCAGACTTGAGGTAAGAAGCGTACACGAGTCCACTACATCTCCAAACAATACACCACTATGGTTACTTCCTCGACTTCCCCACGAGGAAGCCCACCATAGCACTCACGCTTATCTTGCGGATTTTAGAAGTATCCATTCAAGTTGTCTATGATCAAGTAGAGGTTTCCAAGTAGTCCATAACCGCGGACACGGCTATTCGAATAGTTCATTTACCCTGCAGGGGTGTACATCTTCACACGCATGTCATCACTTATCGCCTCGTTCTTGGCATCCTTCAAGCGGATGTCGGACGTGGATGAAACCAAGGCACTAACCTCACATCACCTTCTCTAATCCAGGAGTCGACTACCTGAGTTTGGCACCGCTCGAGAGTCCGGCCGGTTCCACGAAACGGACTCAGATAATGTAAGGGACCGAGACGCCACCTCTGCCAGATGGTTTTACTGCCTCACAAGTCCACCACATATCTAGGATGATGCAACCTTTCTTCATTCTTTTCCTATGCACATGCCAAATGGAAAGCCCGAATCTATTGTGACTCCTGGACCGGATCGGGTACGTAAAGAGGCCAAACGGGGCTCCCATAAAACCCTACATGTGGTCATACTCTTTGTCTTGGATCACAAAACAGGAACTCAGGGCCTAGGGCAGTGTTCAACAAGACAACCCACTGTGTACTCCTACACAGCCTCTCATCGTTCACCTTTGTTTAGGGTGGATTCACCAACGCGTTTCACTTTCATCAACACCACTGTGTTCATTCCATCCCGACTCACAATCAAAACGTCCTCATTGTATCACTAAGCAGCAAAAGCAGTAACAGTTGCAGGGGCCACATGCTCATCATTCAACTCCTATATCTGCTAGGATTGTGGTTTGCTTAATACGGTGACAGAATGATAGGTCATGCATCGGAATGGGTTCAACTATGCGAAAGAACGTGTCTCGGTGATCTCCTAAACATGCATAAGCGAGACTGAGAGGGAAAATAGGATTTTATAGACATGATCAATGGGGTTTGCTTGCCTTGCTGACGAGGTTCGATAACGGGGTCTTCAACGAAGGGGGTGGCCTCCGATTCCAGTTGCACGTCTAACGAGCAAACAATCAAACAAGGTATAAATATAATTGCAATGCATCAAACACATGATCAATATTGTAATGGTGATGTTCTTGGTCACAAAGTGTGTACAATTCCATTTAAAAGAAGTCACATGCAAAGTCATTTGCAAATGGGCTTCAAATTTGAATTTGAATTAAAGTCATAAGGATGTTTTGCACTGTTCACACAATTTTAATTGGTCAAACATGAAAACAGAGCCCATATTCATAATCCTTGGATTTTTCTGATAATTTTAGACATATTATTTGTTATATTTGGAGTTCATATGAATTAGTTATGAATTTTCCAAGTTTAAATCATTTTCTGGATTTTTCTCTGTTTTAATTAATTCTTTTAAAAACTGGAAATTGGTTTATTGCGTCATGCTGACCTCAGCATGACGTGTGGGGGCTCCTGACCCGTGGGTCCCTTCTGTCAGCCTCAGGGGGGGGTTAACTCGGTTTAATTAGTCTAACAGAGTCATTAGGGGGGGCTGGCCCACCAGTCAGTGACACTGGAGGGGGTTTAGGCTGGTGATTAGGTTAGTCTAATGGCGGGGTCTCCGGAGAGATGGACGGAGCGTCGCCGGAGTGGTCAAAATGGCCACGGGGTGGGGACTCGAGGCCACGGACGCGCTCCTCGCGGTTTCCCGCACCCAACGGTGCTACTGGGGGGTCTCGGGGAGGGCTGTGGAGCTCGTCCACGACGACAATGGCGGCGGCCGGCGTCGGTTGAAGACGAACCCGCGCTGCGGTGCACGGAAGAGAGCGCGGAATGGGGAAGATGGTGAGGAGCTCACCCTGAACTCGACGGAGAACACGGCGTGGCCGGGGATGAGTTGGCCGGTGAGGAATTCCTCGCCGGAGGTCCGCGGCGGCCGTAGCTTCTCGGTGAAGGGGGCGTCCTCTCTGGCGTCCTCGGGCTTGATTCGATGGTGCGGCTCGAGGGAGTCGAAGCTGGCGAAGCTTCTGGACATGAAGACGCAGCTCGGGGAGGCCAGTGGCAGCGTGTGGGCACGACGGCGGCGAGGCGTGCTCTCGGGCTTGCGTTAGAACTTGCGAGAGAGGGAGGGAGGCGAGCCAGGGGGAGAGGGGAAAGATGCGGGCGGCTTCTGGTCGTCCACGGCGACGAGTAGAAGGGAGGGAAGCAAGCAGGAGGTGGCCGGCGGTGGGTGCATGCTCGCCACCGAGCTGCCTGCCTGCCTGGCGCTGGGAGGAAGACGACCCTGCCCCTGGTGGGCTGGGACGGCTTCTGGCCAGGCTGGGCCAGGTAAGTGGGTGGGTGGGCTCTCTTCTCTTTTTCTAATTCTTTTCTGTTTTTGTTTTCCTGTTATTTGTTTTGCCCCAAAATAAAATAGCAGAGCAATTTTGTAAAATGCCCAATTACTTTTATAAATACTAGGTGACCAGTAGCTAGTCACATATGGAATTTGGGCATTTTTGAAATTCAATATATTTTGAATTTCAATTCAAATAGGGTTATTTTAATTTCCAAAGCCACTGTTTGAATATTAGAAAAATCCATGTGCATGGGATTGATCCCAAACCACTTTTAAAATGATCAGCAACATTTATAGGAATTTTCCAAATGTTCAAAAGATTTTTGGAAAATTATTTTTATCTGGCCATTTATTTAAAATTTCTAGGGCTTTTCTTTCCCCATTTTGAATTTCTTTTTGAATTTTTGCATGATGCAAAGGGATCAAACAACCCTAGCACTTACCCTAGTTGGGGTTCTGACAACTCGCCCCCACTCAAAAGAATCTCGTCCCGAGATTCAGAAGTCGTCGGGAGGAAGGTGGGGTACTCGGCACGGAGGCGGTCTTCTCTTTCCCAGGTTGCTTCTTTCTCGGAGTGATGTGACCATTGCACTTTGAGGAACTTGATATTCTGACGACGAGTGACACGCTCTGCTGAGTCAAGAATACGAACAGGGTACTCTCGATAAGAAAGGTCATCTTGGAGATCAAGCGTTTCATGGTCGACTTCGCGGATGGGGTCCTTGAAGCAACGCCTGAGTTGTGACACATGGAATACATCATGTACTCGGGAAAGGTGAGGGGGTAGTTCAAGTTGGTAGGCAACTTCTCCACGTTTAGCAAGAATGCGGAAAGGTCCGATGTAACGTGGGGCCAACTTGCCTTTGATACCGAATCTTTGGGTTCCCTTCAGAGGAGTAACCCGGAGGTAAGCCTTCTCATCAATATTTTAGCTCTCCTCTCTATGATGACGATCATAGTAGCTCTTTTGACGAGACTGAGCGGCTTTCAAACGATCACGAACAATGCGAACTTTCTTTTCTGCTTCCTTGATCATATCCGGTCCAAAGAGTTGTCTTTCACCGGTTTCTGACCAGTTAAGGGGTGTTCGACATCGTCGTCCGTAGAGGAATTCAAAGGGAGTCATGTTCAGACTAGATTGATAGCTATTGTTATAAGCAAATTCGGCAAATGGAAGAGATTTCTCCCAATTCTTTCCGAATGAGATAACACAAGCTCTGAGCATGTCTTCCAAAATTTGATTAACCCTTTCAACTTGACCGCTAGACTGAGGATGGAAAGCTGTACTAAAGGATAGATGAGTTCCCATAGCATTTTGAAAACTTTCCCAAAATCTAGAGGTGAAAAGGCTACCACGATCAGAATTGATCACCAAAGGAACACCGTGAAGAGACACGATTCTAGAGACATACAAGTCCGCCAACTGACTAGCAGTTATAGACTCACGAACAGGAAGAAAGTGAGCAACTTTGGAAAGCCTATCTATGACAACGAAGATGGCATCATTTCCTTTCTGGGTTTTTGGAAAGCCGGTGATGAAGTCCATACCGACCTTATCCCATTTCCACTCGGGAATAGACAATGGCTGAAGAGTACCAGCAGGTCTTTGGTGTTCTGCCTTAATGCGACGACAAACATCACATTCGGCAATAAATTGTGCAATGTCTCTCTTCATCCGGGTCCACCAAAATCTCTGGCGTAGATCTCGGTACATTTTTGTGCTACCGGGATGAATTGAGAGGGGAGTGTCATGAGCTTCCTTAAGGATCAGCTGCTTTAGGTCTTCGTTTTTAGAAACTACTAAACGATTTTCAAAGAATATCGTTCCTTGATCATTTGCAGAAAAACATTTAGCAACTCCGCTAACAATGTTCTGCTTGATCTCTTGAATACTACTATCTTGTTTCTGGGCAGCTATGATTTGATCCTCAAGGGTTGGTTTCGCCACCAAGTTGAAAAGAGATCCACGAGGAACAATCTCGAGATTGAGCTTTCGAAATTCCTCATGAAGAATTGGTTGATACTGTTGTAACATGAGGTTGTTGCAATACGACTTACGACTTAGTGCATCAGCCATGACATTGGCCTTGCCTGGGGTGTAAGAAATTCCTAAGTCATAATCTTTTATCAACTCTATCCAGCGTCTTTGCCTGAGATTAAGATCTGGCTGGGTGAAAATGTATTTGAGGCTTTGGTGATCGGAATAAATCTCACAACGATTACCAAGGAGGTAATGTCGCCAAGTCTTCAGGGCATGAACTACGGCAGCGAGTTCAAGATCATGGGTTGGATAGTTTTCTTCATGTGGCCGCAACTGGCGTGAAGCATAAGCTACCACATGTCGATCTTGCATAAGTATGCATCCTAACCCTTGCCGTGAAGCATCACAATAGATCTCGAAATCCCTTTTGGTGTCTGGAGGTGCAAGTACGGGTGCAGAAGTCAATCTTCTTTTTAGCTCTTGAAAGCTTTCCTCGCACTTGGGAGTCCATTGGAATTTCTTATCTTTCTTGAGGAGTTCAGTCAGAGGCTTTGCAACTTTAGAAAAGTTCTCGACGAAGCGGCGGCAATAGCTTGTTAAGCCAAGAAAACTTCTAACTTGCTTAACCGATTCAGGTGGAGTCCAGTCAAGGACGGCCTGAACTCTCTCGGGATTAACTGCAACACCTTTCGCAGAAATCACGTGGCCTAAGTAGGTCACTTCTGGTAGCCAAAATTCACACTTGGAGAACTTGGCATAAAGGCGGTGCTCTCTAAGTTTCATCAATACCAACCTAAGATGTTCTGCGTGCTCTTCTTCGTTCTTCGAGTAGATGAGAATGTCATCAAGATAAACCACAACAAATTTATCTAGGTACTCCATGAAGATCGAATTCATTAAGCGCGAGAATGTGGCGGGGGCATTTGTTAAACCAAAGGACATGACGGTATACTCGTAAATACCATAACGAGTAGTGAAAGCCGTTTTGGGAATGTCCTCATTTCGGATTTTGATTTGATGATAGCCTAATCTCAAATCCATTTTGGAGAAGACAGAGGATCCTGCAAGTTGATCATAAAGATCATTGATCCTGGGCAGTTGGTATTTGTTCTTTATCGTCGCTAAATTTAGCGGGCGATAGTCTACGCACATCCTTTCTGTTCCATCTTTCTTCGTTACGAACAGAACGGGGCAACCCCATGGCGATGAGCTAGGGCGGATGAAGCCTTTTGCCAACGAAGCATCAAGTTGGGTTTTTAGCTCAGCTAACTCATGTGGGGCCATCCTATATGGGCGTCTGGAAATTGGGGTTGTTCCTGGTATAAGATCCACTATGAATTCTACACACCTGTCGGGTGGCATTCCCGGCAGCTCTTCAGGAAAGACATCCGGGAAGTCACGAACCACCGGAACATCTTCAAGGTCTGGAAGGGGAAGCATATTCAAAGTATGCATCTGGTTTTTAGAGCTGGGTGATGTGTAGTCAATGATCTGGCCTGAAGGATGGGTGAGTTTGACTGATTTGGCTTTACAATCAAGGAAAGCATTTTGCCTTGATAACCAATCCATTCCTAGGATGACATCAATGTCCGAAGAGTTGAGGGCTATAAGAGAAGCAAGGAATACTAAACCCTCAATTGCAATTTCATTGCCATGGCTTACTCTATTAGTTTGCCACTTTGAACCAGGAGTTTGAATAATCATTGGAGAAAACATTTCTTCAAAAGGAAACTCATGACGAAGTGCATAACTCTCCGACATGAATGAATGAGAAGCTCCTGGATCGAAAAGAACGGAGGCGGGGACATGATTGACTGGGAGTGTACCAAGAATGACGTCAGAAGCATCAGTGGTTTCCTCAACTGAGATTTGGTTCACACAACCACTACTAGTGGATGAAGGCTTTGCTGGAAAAGCTTTGGTGGTTGGTTTCTTTGTAGGCTTAGGTCGAGAATGACATGGTGCCATCAAGACCTGAGGGCATTGTCGATAGTAATGGCCTGGAAGACCACACTTAAAGCATACCCTGTCTGAAATGTTGGGAGTGGAATTGCTTGGTTGCACACCATCATTCCGGGGTGGAATAATGTGTTGGGGTGGATGGCATATATTTGGTGGTGGTCTCTGGAGAAAGTTTTGAGGTATGGCTCTGGTTGGAATCCAAATTCGGCGTTTCTGAGGGGCTGAACTTGAAGAAGAAGCAAACTCAAGAGCATGCTTGCGGGACTCCTCGAAAATTTCATTGCCATGCTCAGCTCTGAAGGATCTGTTGACTAAATCCTCAAAGGTGGAAAATTCGATGAGGTTGAGATCATGACGAAGGGTGGGGCTAAGTCCCTTACGGAACCTTGCCTGCTTTCTGGCATCGGTGGTGATCTCATCTTGGGCATACCGAGCAAGACGGTTGAACTCTCTCACATACTCGTGCATGGACATCTCTCCTTGAATGAGATTGCAGAACTCTTCCTTCTTGCGCTCCATCAACTCATCCAAAAGGTGGTACCCTCGAAAGGCAACACAGAACTCCTGCCAGGTCACGACGTGACCACCTGGCTGCATAGCAACATAGTTCTCCCACCATTCAGCAGCAGCACCTTCCAGAAAGTATGCCGCGAATATAACTCGATCATCGGGAGCAACATGTTCAGTATCAAGCTTACGCTCGATGGAACGGAGCCAATCATCAGCTTCAAGGGGCTCAGAAGAACATCGGAATACCGGTGGCTTGAGGAGGATGAAGTCCTGGATGCTCACAACCACATTGCAATGACGTGAGGTATTCTGCTCGATGAGCTCCAGAAGACGTGTTTGATCACGTTGATTCTTCTCAGCTTCCATCATGATTTCCGCCGCAGAAGGCGGTGGTGGAGGTGCATCATCATATCGATTCCGAACACGGTCTCGATTCCGACGAACAACACTACGAGTTCCACCTGACATCCTGTGTGATAAAAACCAACAATCAGAACAGGTTGAATGATGGATTCAAGGATAACAAGACATGATGAAGGCGGAAAGGATTATAATGCGAAGGCAAAGATTCACAGAAACATGGGAAAAATCCGGCAGCATAACGGCTACACCGGAATGAAAAATGAAACAACCTTGAGGAGATTGAACATAACTTCCTCAAGAAACTCAAAACCGATGAGTCTGGACGACCACAACAATCCTACGGCTAAAAGGAAGCACTCAGTGAGATGTTCTAGTAAGACAAAGATGAGCCTAGTCCTATCATCCCGTAGAAAAGATAAGGGTGACCCAGAACTCAGATCGATGAGGGTAAGGAGAAAAAGAAGCCTTACGTTGTTCCCTTATATACCCAGAGTAACTATATAACTATAGAATGCTAGACTCGACTTCGACCAAGGGTTGCTAAGCCTACAGACAGTCCTGCTCTGATACCAAGTCTGTCGGGACCCGGGGTTAGCGTATGTAATTCCAGTCATGATGCAATCACATGGAGAGCCGAAAACCGTACCCACTTGTCTAAGCAGACAAGGCCAAGCACAGAACGTTCTCGGTAAGCATCGAACATGAGGGGCATCCCATTCAGGCCGGATGATCAACTGAGATGGATCCTCAACGTCCGCTCACAAGTCTAATTGCTTATGGGTGGTGAATCCCATACTCATAGACAAGTCGCCTCAACCATGTTATCGATTGGATCCTAACTCTTACATAGACTTACTCCAGCCCGATCACTTAGTCGGGGTCTAGGGCGGGCTTGATCATACAACAAAGTGTGCACGTGACAGAGTCACGAGCAATCGCATCGCGATGCCCCAAGCTGCGCACATCTAAGGGCCACTTGGTGTATAAAGGACCGCCAGCCAGATCACAACTAAGGTCTCGAAAACCCATACTAAGACATGCATGTTATAAACATACACGCAACACACATGCCTAGTATGAACAGCAGGTATCATCACATAACTCTACAAAGTATTCTTTATTCATATACACATAGAGCATACAAAGATCACATGTCTGTGATCAACATTACATCATACAACGGAAGCAAATTAGGTCTGAGTACAGACAAGTTTAACAAATGGCTTAGAGAAGCCTTGTAAACAAACATGCCCTTCCACGAGGGACCAGACTGCTGTCTGGGACTATGCTAACTTAGTCAACGTCGAGCTTCACGAAGGTGACTCCATCGGGGTCCGGTTTCTTATCTAAAACATAGAATAAGCAAACGTGAGTACAAAGTCGTACTCAGCAAGACTTACATCAGATCTAAACTACTCATACTCAAGTATCAAGGTAAAGGAGGTGGGGTTCAACATGCAGAAGTGCCAGCTTTGACTTGGCTAATCCTGTACTACGAGTACCAGACTTGAGGTAAGAAGCGTACACGAGTCCACTACATCTCCAAACAATACACCACTATGGTTACTTCCTCGACTTCCCCACGAGGAAGCCCACCATAGCACTCACGCTTATCTTGCGGATTTTAGAAGTATCCATTCAAGTTGTCTATGATCAAGTAGAGGTTTCCAAGTAGTCCATAACCGCGGACACGGCTATTCGAATAGTTCATTTACCCTGCAGGGGTGTACATCTTCACACGCGTGGCATCACTTATCGCCTCGTTCTTGGCATCCTTCAAGCGGATGTCGGACGTGGATGAAACCAAGGCACTAACCTCACATCACCTTCTCTAATCCAGGAGTCGACTACCTGAGTTTGGCACCGCTCGAGAGTCCGGCCGGTTCCACGAAACAGACTCAGATAATGTAAGGGACCGAGACGCCACCTCTGCCAGATGGTTTTACTGCCTCACAAGTCCACCACATATCTAGGATGATGCAACCTTTCTTCATTCTTTTCCTATGCACATGCCAAATGGAAAGCCCGAATCTATTGTGACTCCTGGACCGGATCGGGTACGTAAAGAGGCCAAACGGGGCTCCCATAAAACCCTACATGTGGTCATACTCTTTGTCTTGGATCACAAAACAGGAACTTGGGGCCTAGGGCAGTGTTCAACGAGACAACCCACTGTGTACTCCTACACAGCCTCTCATCGTTCACCTTTGTTTAGGGTGGATTCACCAACGCGTTTCACTTTCATCAACACCACTGTGTTCATTCCATCCCGACTCACAATCAAAACGTCCTCATTGTATCACTAAGCAGCAAAAGCAGTAACAGTTGCAGGGGCCACATGCTCATCATTCAACTCCTATATCTGCTAGGATTGTGGTTTGCTTAATACGGTGACAGAATGATAGGTCATGCATCGGAATGGGTTCAACTATGTGAAAGAACGTGTCTCGGTGATCTCCTAAACATGCATAAGCGAGACTGAGAGGGAAAATAGGATTTTATAGACATGATCAATGGGGTTTTCTTGCCTTGCTGACGAGGTTCGATAACGGGGTCTTCAACGAAGGGGGTGGCCTCCGATTCCAGTTGCACGTCTAACGAGCAAACAATCAAACAAGGTATAAATATAATTGCAATGCATCAAACACATGATCAATATTGTAATGGTGATGTTCTTGGTCACAAAGTGTGTACAATTCCATTTAAAAGAAGTCACATGCAAAGTCATTTGCAAATGGGCTTCAAATTTGAATTTGAATTAAAGTCATAAGGATGTTTTGCACTGTTCACACAATTTTAATTGGTCAAACATGAAAACAGAGCCCATATTCATAATCCCTGGATTTTTCTGATAATTTTAGACATATTATTTGTTATATTTGGAGTTCATATGAATTAGTTATGAATTTTCCAAGTTTAAATCATTTTCTGGATTTTTCTCTGTTTTAATTAATTCTTTTAAAAACTGGAAATTGGTTTATTGCGTCATGCTGACCTCAGCATGACGTGTGGGGGCTCCTGACCCGTGGGTCCCTTCTGTCAGCCTCAGGGGGGGGTTAACTCGGTTTAATTAGTCTAACAGAGTCATTAGGGGGGGGGGCTGGCCCACCAGTCAGTGACACTGGAGGGGGTTTAGGCTGGTGATTAGGTTAGTCTAATGGCGGGGTCGCCGGAGAGATGGCCGGAGCGTCGCCGGAGTGGTCAAAATGGCCACGGGGTGGGGACTCGAGGCCACGGATGCGCTCCTCGCGGGTTCCCGCACCCAACGGTGCTACTGGGGGGTCTCGGGGAGGGCTGTGGAGCTCGTCCACGACGACAATGGCGGCGGCCGGCGTCGGTTGAAGACGAACCCGCGCTGCGGTGCACGGAAGAGAGCGCGGAATGGGGAAGATGGTGAGGAGCTCACCCTGAACTCGACGGAGAACACGGCGTGGCCGGGGATGAGCTGGCCGGTGAGGAATTCCTCGCCGGAGGTCTGCGGCGGCCGTAGCTTCTCGGTGAAGGGGGCGTCCTCTCTGGCGTCCTCGGGCTCGATTCGATGGCGCGGCTCGAGGGAGTCGAAGCTGGCGAAGCTTCTGGACATGAAGACGCAGCTCGGGGAGGCCAGTGGTCGCGTGTGGGCACGACGGCGGCGAGGCGTGCTCTCGGGCTTGCGTTAGAACTTGCGAGAGAGGGAGGGAGGCGAGCCAGGGGGAGAGGGGAAAGATGCGGGCGGCTTCTGGTCGTCCACGGCGACGAGTAGAAGGGAGGGAAGCAAGCAGGAGGTGGCCGGCGGTGGGTGCATGCTCGCCACCGAGCTGCCTGCCTGCCTGGCGCTGGGAGGAAGATGACCCTGCCCCTGGTGGGCTGGGCCGGCTTCTGGCCAGGCTGGGCCAGGTAAGTGGGTGGGTGGGCTCTCTTCTCTTTTTCTAATTCTTTTCTGTTTTTGTTTTCCTGTTATTTGTTTTGCCCCAAAATAAAATAGCAGAGCAATTTTGTAAAATGCCCAATTACTTTTATAAATACTAGGTGACCAGTAGCTAGTCACATATGGAATTTGGGCATTTTTGAAATTCAATATATTTTGAATTTCAATTCAAATAGGGTTATTTTAATTTCCAAAGCCACTGTTTGAATATTAGAAAAATCCATGTGCATGGGATTGATCCCAAACCACTTTTAAAATGATCAGCAACATTTATAGGAATTTTCCAAATGTTCAAAAGATTTTTGGAAAATTATTTTTATCTGGCCATTTATTTAAAATTTCTAGGGCTTTTCTTTCCCCATTTTGAATTTCTTTTTGAATTTTTGCATGATGCAAAGGGATCAAACAACCCTAGCACTTACCCTAATTGGGGTTCTGACACAGACGTCCGGTTCCTGGATCTTAAGCTTCCCGTTCTCGAACCTCGTCTTCTTCTTTCTGCTTCTCGTCTTCTTCACGGTACGTGATCATGCGAACATACAAAGACTTAGGCAGTATATAATCCTCATTAAACACAACATTAGATTCTATTAAGAGCAAGTTCACCTGTTGTTCAATTAGCTTTGCACGTGCTCTTGTAATAGGTCCAAGTCTGATTGGATTGGCTTGTTCATCAGGAAGAGTTGGGGATGTACTATCAGTAGGGATGTCCTCATCATATATGCTTCCCGGTATATATTCTTACGGAGATCACTAAAAACGCTCTGCAGGCGCTGTATATGACGTTTCATAGTCCCTTTTACGGTGATCTATATCCTTTCCACGGGTTGGCAAGAGGGAAATTTCAGCACTCGTCAGCATTTTCATCACCTCCCCCACCTGAAACCCCATGTGAATCTAGCCTTCCTCGGCCACCACCTGCCACCCAGCGGCGCGTAGAGTCTTCCACGTGCTCTCCCACATCTCTTCACCGACCGATCCTAGGGATCTGGCTGCTTTCGGGGAGGTGGCGATGGGGAGGCGACGGTAAAGAAGAATGGGCCGACGGCGATGAAGAACAAGGGGGGAATGCGGTGAAGAAGAAGGGGGGCGGTGCACCGTATTTGACTCCACCAAAGGATAAGTTTCATGTCAAATTTGTAACAACTTTTCGGATCCGTGCAGTTACGAATTCGGGACGCCAATTTCGTAGATGGACCTATGGAGTTCATCCTCGTCGTTGAAATATGATGAATCAAACATAGAAGATATCGTGGTGACGCGGCAATGTCGCGGAGCACCTTCTTCTTCTTCATCTCGTCGACAAGTGTGAAACCGGTAAGAGGAAGCGTCGTAGATCGATGGCCGTCCGCCTATGCATTCCACGAAACCGGTCTCTCGGCCAACAAATGCTCATGCAAGACTACTTCGTCGAGATACCCATCTGATACGTCCCAAACGTATCTATAGTTTCTGCTTGCTCCATGCATATTTTCGGTGATATTGCTATGTTTTTTGTACACTTTCATACACTTTTGATCATATTTGGACTAACCTATTAACTTTGTACACCCCAGTGCAAGTTCCTGTTTTCTGTGTCTTTTTATTTCAGGTTTCCCCCGTATTAAAAGTGCTCCAAATAAATCCAATAAAAATCAGCATATGGGAACCTTCCAGAGCCCCGAAGGAGAGCTAGGGGGCCTCCCTGGTGCCGAGGCGGCTAGGGGCCGCAGCCCCAGCCTAGGCCACGCCAGGGGGCGCCTGCACTCCCTGGTGCCCCCCGGCTTCCCAACTTCGCCTATATATTTCCTTCACCCCAAAATCTCCAAACACAGAACCCTTTTTCGCGATCTCGCGTCTGTTCCACCGCTACCGCGCTTCCAAGATCGGGAGCACCAGAAGACCTCTTCCCGACACCCTGTCGGAGGGAGGGTTGACCTCCGGGAGCTTCTCCACCACCATGGGCGGTTCCCCGGATGATCCGTGAGTAGTCCACCTTGGATCATGGGTCTATGATCAGTAGCTATGTGATGTTCTCCTCCCCTGTTTGTTCCTCATGGATTAGAACTTGTGAGCTGCACTACATGATCAAGGCACATATTCTATTATTTTTGCTGTTGCTATGTTGAGTTTGCTGGGATCTGATGGATTATGAGACTATGTTCAGATTGTGATGAGTAATATATTTGGTTTTTCTCTTTTATATGTTAGTTCTTGAGTAATTCTTGCATGTTCTCCGTTGCTGTTTATTGCTTTGGCCAAGTAGTAGGTAGTAACTCCAAGAGGGAGCGTTATGCTTGATTGTGGGTTCATGCCCCCTGATGACTAGCTTGAGTGACAGAAACATGAGTCTAGGGGATGTGTTGTTGCCACGAGGGGGAAAACTATGGTGCTTGTAACCGCGGTTGCAAGGCTTGTTTACTTTACGCAAAGTTCTTTTAACACAGTTGTCTATTGCATTGGGTTTACACTTTGGGTTGGGCTCGCAACTTAATTCCAACGAGATGTTTTGGATAGATATCTCTAGGTGGATGATTAGTAGTAGATGCAGATGGATTTCGGTCTACTTATCTTGGCGTACTTCCCATGATTTTGAGCCTCTTCCTTTATTTTGTAGCATAGTCAGCATTGTGGTGCGTTTTCAATCATGTCAATTGCCCAGCTGTCATTTGTTTACCTCGCATAGCAGTTTTATCGTCTTCTGGGAGAGAGACATCACTAGTGAACATCATGGGTCCCGGTCCATATTTCCACCACTGTGTACACCCTCAATTTACTTCTTGCTTTTACTTTCTAGTTGTAGTTATCATTAGCCTTTTATCTGTTGCGTTGATCCTTTGTAAACGGCAAGGCCGGAGAGATTGACAACCTCTCTGTACTCATTGGGAGCAAAGTTATTTGTTGTGTGTGCAGGTCCAGGTCAAGTAAGAAACCTTGAGTTGTGAACGGCGCCATTGTTAACTTTATCACCTACTTGTCGACCTTGGAGTCCTATTGCACTGACTCTCAATCTTGGTATCTTTTCCAAGGGAAATTTGCTGCTAGGCTACATCCAACCTTCCACTTGGGGTAACCAACGAGGAGCACTAATTCAGTGCCATCAAGCTAATTTCTGGCGCCGTTTCACGCTATCTTTTATCTTTGCTTTTTAGTCTTGTTAGATTACCTTTCAGTTTTTCCTTCTGTGTCCTTTACCAAAACCCCCAAAAATAGTATGTCTAGTTTCTTTTTTTCCACCAATGCCTAACTTCTTTGAAACCAGATCATATTGGCATGGAGGATTCACTAAGGATCAACAAGAATATTACAAGGAACACCGCTTGTCTCAAAAGGGGATACACTTATGGAGACAAATACATCAGTTGTATGAGTATGCTAGAAACTTGTGCTTAATATATAATATATCTTTTTGAAAGGATGAATCTTGTTGCTTTATGAGGCACAGACACCTTGATTTTCAGTGTGAGTATGATGGCTTCTCGCCCCTCGTTGGTTACCCAAAGTGGAAGGTTGAGATGTAGACAACAATAAATTTCCCTCGGTGAAGATACCAAGGTTTGTCTCCAGTAGGACTCCGACAACGACAGGAAGGTGACAACTGGCGCAAGAAATTAGCGGTTGACATTGACCTGCACACACAACAGATAACTTTTCTCCCAACGAGTACAAAGAGGTTGTCAATCCCTCCGGCCTTGTTTTTTACAAAGGATCAAACGCACGGGATAATAATGATAGCTATAGCAACAGAAAAGGAAATTAAGAAGGAAATAAATAGCGGGTGTAAACAGTGTTGGAAATACGGACTGAGGTCCCATGATGTTCAGTAGTGATGTCTCTCTCCCAAAAGACGATAAAATAGCCATGCGAGGTAAACAAATTACAGCTGGGAAATTGACAAGATTATGTGCGCAAACACATGCTAACTATGTTCTAAAGAAAGGAAGAGGCTCAAAAGCATGGGCGGTACACCAAGACAAGTAGACCGAAATCCATCTGCATCTACCCACTAATCATCCACCTTGAGATATCTATCCAGAACATCTCGCTGGTATTAAGTTGCGAATCCCACCAAAAGTGTAAAATCAAAGCAACAGACAACCGCATTAAAGAATTTGCGTAAAGTAAACAATCCTTGCACTCGCAAGTACAAGCACCGTTGTTTTCTCCCTTATGGAAATAGCACATCCCCTAGACTCATGTTTCTGTCACTCAAGCTAGTCATGAGGGGGCATGAACCCATCATCATGCATAACGCTCCCTCTTGGAGTCACTACCTACTACTTGGCAAAAGCAATAAACAGCAACGGAGAACATGCAAGAATTACTCAAGAACATAAATATAAAAGAGGAGAATCAAATATATTAATCAATCACAATCTGAACATAGTCTCATAATCCATCAGATCCCAGCAAACTCAACATAGCAACAGCAGAAAGATTACATATGTGCCTCGATCATGTAGGGCAGCTCACGAGCTCTAAACCATGAAGAACAAAGAGGGGAGGAGAACATCACATAGCTACTGATCATGGTACCATGGTCCAAGGTGGACTACTCACGGTTCATCCGTGAAGCATCCATGGTGGTGGAGAAGCTCCCGGAGGTGGTTCCTCCCTCCGGCGGGGTACCGGGAAGAGGGCTCCTGGCGCTCCCGATCTTGGAAGCGCGGCGGCGGCGGAACAGAGGAGAGATCGAGAAAAAGGGTTCTATCTTCGAGGGTTTCAGGACGAGAGGGATATATAGGCGAAGGGGAGCAGCCAGAGGTGGAACAGGGGCCCCAGGCGCCCCCCTGACGCGGCCTAGGGGGTGGCCGCGCCAGGTGGCCGCCTGTTCCACCCCTGGCTCCCCTCTGGACCCACTTGGGATCTTCCCGAAGCTTCCTGTGCGCTGATTTTTCCTATATTTTTCCCGGAATTTTTCTGGCAATTTAAGTAATGGGAAAACCTGAAATACAAAATAGCAGAAAACTGGAACTGGCACTGGGGTGCACTGAGTTAATAGGTTAGTCCAAATATGATCAAAAGTGTATGTAAGTGCATCAATATCATAGCAATATCATACAAAAGATGCATGGAGCAAGCAGAAATTATAGATACGTTTTGGACGTATCAGAGTACAATGATGATGAAACCTTAGATTCTTATGCTAAAAGAAATTATGATTTTTATGATGCGGAGCAAATAGAAGAATTTGTTGCTTTTAAGGGTGCCTATGAAATTACTTATCTTCTTAAAAATATTGATGATGCCCCTTACAAATCTGAGAGTCTTTCTATACTTAACTATTTTTTGGAAAATTACGATGCAAATTATTATATTACTGATCATCTTGAGAGAATCTCTCCCCCAAAGGAAGAGACTAATGTTTTGCAGGACTCTATGGAAGAAGAAATTGTTGAACCTGCAAGATCCTTGGATGAAAAAGAGGAGGAGAGTGACGAACAAAAGGAGGAAGAATGCAGCCATCCACGTCTACTTTCTGATGAGAGTAACTCTGTGACTCTTACCTTATATGAGTGTTATGATCCTTTGGATTCTTTTGAAATATCCCTTTTTGATGAAGTTGATGCCTTCTATACTTGTGGCCATGATGCCATTATGAATGATGCTTACGAAGATGAACTTGCTATAGTTCCTTATGTTAAACATTAAATTGTTGCTATTGCACCCACACTTGATTTCCCTATTATCCTTTTGAAATCTCCAACTCATATTTCGGAGAATTTTGCTCTTATCAAGGCTCAATGTGATGGGTTGCATTTATCTTATGTTCCTAAAAACCGTGTTGAAAACAATACACGTGTGCTTGTAGGTCATGAACAATATGATTTATGTGATAGTTATTTTCTTGATTTTTTCATGATACTACTGAAAATTCTTTTGAGAGAGGAAATTTTGTTAGTAAAAACTTTCATGTTACAAAAATACCTCTCTTTATGATCAAACTTTTGAAGTTGTTCTTCTTGTACCTTCCTATGCTTGTCACTTTGTGCTTATTTGATTTATTTTCTTATAATATACCTATGCATAGGAAGTGGGTTAGTCTTAAATTTGTTTCATATTTGCTTCTTAATGATCTCCTTTGCTTCAACTCTTATTCTTATGAGAGCATCCTTTATAATCTTCATGGCTAGCTAAAAGGCGTAAAAGAAAGTGCTTATTGGGAGGCAACCCAAGATGTTTTTCCTTCTGTTGTTAGTGGTCTTGATAATTTTCATACTTTGTTCCAAGTTTAGCCGCCGATTGCAAGAAAGTTCAAAAGTTGTGGCATGCTGTCCAGAAAACAAATTCTGTCCTTCGACGGAAAAAATCGCAAGAAATCACCAGATCATCTTTTTTATCTGAATTTTTTGACAGCATGCTCTATAAAATTAGCTTTCGGTCGCCTGTTCTGAGTTTTTTGATTTGAGTTGCAGAAGTACCCCAAAACAATTATTTACTACCTCCTAGTCTGTTTTTTACATATTCTGCCATGTTCTGCCTTTCCTCAATTTTTCAAGACTTGCGCTACCTTTTTCTTTGCAAAAACCTTTTGGCATTCTTGAGAAACAGTAGCCCTTCAATAAAATATTTATTTCCAGTAGAGGAAAATTGTTTTATTATGGGTATTAACCTCTCTAATCAGCTTATGATGAGTTATGTATGAAGAGAGTTTTCAAGTGTGCGAGGGAAGATGATGAAAGAAGATCTAGAAGTGTCAAACGCTCAAGCTTGGGGTTGCCCCCATGCATCCCAATAAATATCCAAGCAGAATCAAGCGTCTAAGCTTGGGGATGCCCCCGTGCATCCCCTTCTCCATCAAAAATAATCAGTTCGTCCTTCGTTCCACTATATTTTTATCACTTCATGCATTATGTGCTATGCTTGGAGCGTCTTGCTCTTTAGTTTTCTTTAGCTTTGCTTGCTGTTCATAAGAATTTAGAACCCAGATTTCTTTGTGTGGGAGAGAAACACACTCCACTTTAAACTAGAACATATCATAGGATTTTCATGCTTATCTTTCTTTTGTTGTGTGTTCCTTATCTTTTCTTAGTTGTTGTCATGTTTAGCTCTTGTACTTTCATGTTTATCTCTTTTTCAAAGAGCTTTTGTTTAGTTTTTTGCTAGAACACTCTTTAGTTTTCATGTTTATCTTGTTTATAGAGTTGGCTTGTTGCAATGAGTTGTGTCTTGACTTGAAGTAGGTAATTGAGGTTGCTATTCAATTGTAGTAGTAACTTGCAATAGTTTTGAGGTATTGTTGTGAGTAATGTTTGAACTTTTGGTGTCCAGAGCTCTAGCCTATTAGTGATAGATGTCGTATTTTGGGCAATTCGTGTTTATCTTCAAAAACTACAAAAACTAGTTGAGAACTCTAGCTACTTGATGGATCACTAATCTTTGGAGGGATCGGATATTAGAGTACACTCACATACCATGAGTCGAGGATGCGCAAGGATAACCAAACCCCCATACACTCCTCCTCGGGGTACTTGTCTCTTTGTGAACCTCCTGATTAGATTGAGAGTTACCGATAATAAGTGCATGAGTTCTTCGAACTAATGTAAGTATTGAAAGTTGATATTTCCACCTCCTCATATTTGCTAGCCTCTTCGGTACCGTGCATTTCCCTCTTCTCACTCCGAGAGTTGGCATCCACCTCGCCTGTGCATCCAAACCCTTGGCATTATACGCTCTATCATCGTAAACATCATTACATATTTCCTCAAAACAGCCACCATACCTACCTATCAAGGCATTTCCACAGCCTTTCCGAGATACATTGCCATGCAACATCCACCTTCTCATGAATTGATCTTCATGTCATACATGTTCCTGCTAAACTAGCAGAGGCATACATTTGCATACATCATGATAGCTTCATCTTCTTTATGTTGAGTACTTTTGTAAAGTGTGAAATATCTCAAAGAGGACAAATGAGAGTTAAATAGAAAGAGCCATGGAGGCCACCAGAAAAATAGAAAAAATAGAAAAAAGAGAGAAGGGGGCAACACTCCTATTCCTTTTTGATATATCCACACTCGTACTCACCCTTATATCTTGCACTCCATAGAGATGATCATATATGCATATAGCTATGTGGATAATTTACACTATAGAACGTGGATTGTATATTCCAATGATGAGCATCCTCAAATGAGCTCTAGCTCTTCTTGAGCAAGAAAGTTGTATGCACCCCCACTAGTTCCATTGGAGAGCTTACCTTAGCTCGTATGTGCATCCGTTGCATGGCAATCCCTACTCCTCACATCATATATATCATTTGGCTTTCTCTCGGCTATGATTGTCCTCATTGATGTGAGACTTTCACACCCTTTTTGTCTTCCTCCTCCACCATCTCTCTCTTTGCCATCCAAAGTGTCAATTTTCATGCTTACGCTCATCCATTGCATGAGTGCTCAAAATATCGAAAGGGAGTGGACCAAGTTGACTTGTACCTGGCTAGTGGTCTGGGGACGATTCAAGATAAGATTCCAAAGAAGACTAAGTGTCAAACTTTAGTAGATTGAGTTCTCAATAAATAAATATTTTTCTCTCTCGTATTCCCATGTCCCACTTCTTGCACACAAACACCATTTGGAGACATTCGAGTCACGGACAGCAAGAGCTCTTGCACCTTTATGTTCTTATGTTGCTTGTTTCAATGCTAATATAGAATCTTGCCTGTTATGACTTGAATTGAATTACATGCCTTGATTACTTTACTTAAAAGTTCTTATATGGTTGGTAGCATGTCACCACATAAATTATGCTTGTTATCATTTACCTACTCGAGGACGAGCAGGAATTAAGCTTGGGGATGTTGATACGTCCCAAACGTATCTATAATTTATGCATTCTCCATGCATGTTTGGGGTGATATTGCTATGCTATTGATACACTTTCATACACTTTTGATTATATTTGGACTAACCTATTAACTCAGTGCACCCCAGTGTCAGTTCATGTTTTCTGCTGTCTTTTTATTGCAGGTTTCCCCCGTATTAAAAGTGCTCCAAAAATTCTGGAAAAATCCAATAAAAAATCAGCGTACGGGAACCTTCCAGAGCCCCGAAGGAGAGCCAGGGGCACCCTGGTGCCTAGGCGGGCAGGGGGCGCGGCCCCACCCTAGGCCGTTCCAGGGGGGAGCCTGCACTCACTGGTGGCCCCCCGGCTGCCCCACTTCGCCTACATATTTCCTTCGCCCTGAAACCTCCGAAGACAGAACCCTTTTTTGTCATCTCGCCTTTGTTCCGCCGTCGTCGCGCTTCATAGATTGGGAGCACCAGAAGACCTTTTCCCGGCACCCTACCGGAGGGAGGGTTGACCTCCGGGAGCTTCTCCACCACCATGGACGCTTCCCGGATGATCCGTGAGTAATGCACCTTGGACCATGGGTCCATGATCAGTATCTATGTGATGTTCTCCTCCCCTCTTTGTTATTCATGGATTAGACCTTGTGAGTTTCCCTACTTGATCAAGGCACATATGTAATTCTTTCTGTTGTTGCTATGTTGAGTTTTTTGGGATCTGCTGGATTATGAGACTATTTTTAGATTGTGATGAGTAATATATTTGGTTCTTTTCTTTTATATTTTAGTTCTTTAGTAATTATTGCATGTTCTCCATTGCTGTTTATTTCTTTGGCAAACTAGTAGGTAGTAACTCCAAGAGGGATTGTTATGCTTGATTCTGGGTTCATGCCCCCTCATGAATAGCTTGAGTGACAGAAACATGAGTCTAGGGCATGTGTTGTTGCTACAAGGGGGAAAACAACGGTGCTTGTAACCGCGGTTGCAAGGATTGTTTACTTTACGCAAAGTTCTTTTAATGCAGTTGTCTGTTGCTTTGGGTTTACACTTTGGGTGGGGCTCGCAAATTAATACCAACGAGATGTTCTGGATAGATATCTCAAGGTGGATGATTAGTAGTAGATGCAGATGGATTTCAGTCTACTTATCTTGGCTACTGCCCATGCTTTTAAGCCTCTTCCTTTCTTTTGTAGCATACTTAGCATTGCGGTGCGTTTTTAATCATGTCAATTGCCCAGTTGTGATTTGTTTACCTCGCATAGCAGTTTTATCGTCTTTTGGGAGAGAGACATCACTAGTGAACATCATGGGACCCCGGTCCATATTTCCACCACTGCTTACACCCTCAATTTACTTCTTTCTTTTACTTTCTAGTTGCAGTTATCATTAGCCTTTTATCTGCTGCATTGATCCTTTGTAAACGGCAAGGCCGGAGAGATTGACAACCTCTCTATACTCATTGGGAGAAAAGTTATTTGTTGTGTGTGCAGGTCCAAGTAAAGTAAGTAAACTTGATTTGTGAACGGCACCATTGTTCACTTTACCACCTACTTGTCGACCTTGGAGTCCTACTGGACTGACTCTCAACCTTGGTATCTTTGCCAAGGGAAATTTGCTGCTAGGCTACATCCAACTTTCCACTTGGGGTAACCAACGAGGAGCACTACTTCAGTGCCATCACCATCTATCTGGCCCATCTCTTCCGTAGGCGGTACAGAATACGACGGAATCTATTTCCAGATAGTGGAAGCTTGCAGCCAAAATTGCCTTTTTTCACTCGTCAGATAAATATTGCCAGGTTGATAAGATTTAGTGCATATTAGAAAATATCGGCAGCAATGCAAGTGATAGCATATGAAATTTTGGTCGAATACATTAATGAGTATCTTCACATTGGTGAAGATAGCACGCTCAAATGCGTGCGGTTTTTTTCAAAAAATGCATGCACTAAAATGGAAAGAATTACCCAAAGGATTCGGATGGGAAGTACACCTGCCAACACCGCAAATACACAATTGTTTTTGAAGTCGTGGCTTCTCATGACTTATGGATTTGACATTATTTTTTTGTATTGTCGAGGTCTCTCTATGATATCAATGTTTTGCATAGATCACATATTTTTGCTCAGCTAGCTAGTGTGGATAGTCTCCTACTTGCAATTATACCATTAATGGTTGTGATTATACAATGGGTTATTATCTTGCCAATGGTATTTATCTTTGGCAACATTTGTGACGACAACTAGCGACCCAGTAAGCAGGTAACAAACCTTTTTTCCGAAGCTCAAGAATCACGCAGAAAAGATATTGAGAGGACATCTGGTGTGTTGTAAGTTTGGTTTTTCATTATTCGAGGTCCTGTTCGGATAAGAAATCTCTCAAATATTATGACTGTTTGTTTAATTGTACACAACATGATCATTGAAGATGAGAGGGATTTGTACTTGGAATTTTTAATGACAATATTGGTAACCGTGTGAAGTCTACGAGAAAACCAGATGAGATTGCTGCATTTCTTGAGACCTATAAGCACATAGAAGATCGTGACACACGCCAACAACTCTACAATGATCTCATTAATTACCACTGGCAATTATACAAGAATAATTAGATTCCTATTTTTTTCCAGTTTGATTTCTTGTATTCATATATGATTTGAATTCCATAACACTTTTTATTGTAATAATTCTGATCCATTTGTTATTCATCTTTGAACATTCATTGTATTTCAGATGATTATTGTAATGTATGTTGTTGAATATTCCATGTATTGTTCGATTTTCAATTTATATAGTTAAATCAAATTTTGTTGTATGGATTTGCAGTATCGTGCAACATCAATCAGAACAAATGCCGCAAACCCATATAGCAAAAATAATTGTGGTACAGGTTTGAGGCATCAGTTCCATCAGACGTCGTACAATACTGCAAATTTGTTTACGGATCTCCCGTAAAACGATTTGGTGAATGATGGCTTCTCGCCCCTCGTTGGTTACCCCAAGTGGAAGGTTGAGATGTAGCACAACAGTAAATTTCTCTTGGCAAAGATAACAAGGTTGAGATCGAACTAGGAGGATTCCAACGATGACAAGTAGGTGGTAAAGTGAACAATGGCGCCGTTCACAACCGAGGTTGCTTACTTTACCTGGACCTGCACGCACAACAGATAACTTTGCTCCCAACGAGTACAGAGAGGTTGTCAATCTCTTCGGCCTTGTTGTTTACAAAGGGTCAAACGCAAGGGATAAAAGGGTAATGATAACTGCAACTAGAAAGTAAAACAAGAAGTAAATTGAGGGTGTAAACAGTGGTGGAAATATGGACCGGGGTCCCATGAAGTTCACTAGTGATGTCTCTCTCCCAAAAGACGATAAACAACTATGCAAGGTGAACAAATTACAGCTAGGCAATTGACAGGGTTACGGACGCAAACCAATGCTAACTATGCTACCTGAAATAAAAAGACAGCAGAAAACAAAAACTGGCACTAGGGTGCACTGAGTTAATAGGTTAGTCCAAATACGATCAAAAGTGTATCAAAAGCATAGCAATATCACACAAAACCTGCATGCAGCAAGCACATATTATAGATACGTCTGGGACGTATCAACACCCCCAAGCTTAATTCTTGTTCGTCTTCGAGTAGGTAAATGATAACAAGCATAATTTCTGTGGTGACATGCTACCAACCATAAAAGGACTTTTAAGTAAAGCAAGTAAGGCATGTAATTCAATTCAAGTCATAACAAGGAAGAGTGTATATTAGCATTGAAACAAGCAACATAAGAACATAAAGGTGCAAGAGTTGTCGCTGTCCGTGACTCGAATATCTCCAAATGGTGTTTGCGTGCAAGAAGTGGGGGATGGGAATACGAGAGAGAAAAATATTTATTTTTTTGAGAACTCAATCTAATAAAGTTTCACACTTAGACTCCTTTGGAATCTTATCTTGACTCGTCACCAGACCACTAGCCAGGTACAATCAAACTGATCCACTCCCTTTCGATATTTTGAGCACTCATGCAATGGATGAGCGGAAGCAAGAAAGTTGACACTTAGGATGGAAAAGAGAGAGATAGTGGAGGAGGAAGACAAAAAGGGTGTGAAAGGCTCACATCAATGAGGACAATCATAGGCGAGAGAAAGCCTAATGATAGATATGATGTGAGTAGTAGGGATTGCGATGCAAAGGATGCACATGTCAGCTATGGAAAGATCTCCAATGGAACTAGCGGGGGTGCATCCAACTTGCTTGCTCAAGAAGACCTAGATCTCATTTGAGGAGGCTCATCATTGGAATATGCAAGCCATGTTCTATAGTGTAAGGGTCCCCACATAGCTATATGCATATATGATCATCTCTATGTTGTACAGGATACAAGAGGGAGTACGAGTGTGCATCTCTCAAATGTAATAGTAGTGTGCCCCCTTCTCTCTTTTTATTTCATTTTTCTGTTTTTTTCTCTTTTTTATTTTTTATGGCCTCAATGGATCTTTCTATGTAACTCACATTTGTCCTCTTTGGGATCTTTTAATTTGTCCTCTTTGGTATCTTTTCCTCACTTAGGAGCAACACTCTATTTTACAAGGAGTATAGAAGATCTTTCACACTTTACAAAAATACTCAGCATAAAGAAGAAGCTATCATGATGTATGCAAATGTATGCCTCTGCCAGTACAGCAGGAATATGTATGACATGAAGATCAAGTCATGAGAGGATGGATGTTGCATGGCAATATATCTCGGAAAGGCTATGGAAATTCCTTGATAGGTAGGTATGGTGGTTGTTTTGAGGAAAGATATAAGGAGGTTTATGATGACAGAGAGTATCATGCCAAGGGTTTGGATGCACCGCGAGGTAGTCGCCAACTCTCGGAGTAAGAAGAGGGCAATGCACGGTACTGAAGAGGCTAGAAAATATGGGAAGGTGGAAGTGTCAACTTTCGAATACTTACATTAGTCCGAAGAACTCATGAACTTATTATCGGTAACTCTCAATCTAATCAGGAGGTTCACAAAGAGACAAGTACCCCGAGGACGAGTGTATGGGGGTTTGGTTATTCTTGCGCACCCTCGACTCATGGTACGTGAGTGTACTCTAATATCCGATTCCTCCAAACATTAATGATCCATCAAGTAACTAGAGTTCTCAACTAGTTTTTGGTTTTCTAAAATAAACATGGATTTCCCAAAATACGACATCTATCACTAATAGGCTAAAGCTCTTGACACCAAAAGTTCCAACATCACTCACAACAATACCTCAAAAATATTGTAAGTTACTACTACGTTGAATAGCAACCTCAATTACCTACTTCAAGTCAAGACACACAACTCAGTGCAACAAGCCAACTCTCTAAACAAGATAAACACGAAAACTCAAGAGAGTTCCAGCACCAAACTAAACAAAAAGCTCTTAAAAAGATAAGCATGAAAACTAAGACCTAAACATGATAGCAGCTACGAAAAGATTAAGAACACACAACAAAAGAAAGATAAGCATGAAAATCCTATGATGTGTTCTAGTTTAAGTGGAGCGTGTTTCTCTCCCACACAAAGAAATCTGGGTCTAACTTGTTTTGAACAGCAAGCAAAGCTAAAGAAGACTAAAAAGTAAAGAGCAAGACGCTCCAAGCATAGCACATAACGCGTGAAGTGATAATTATTGATGGAGAAGGGGATGCACGGGGGCTTAGACGCTTGAGTCTCCTTGACTATTTGTTGAGGGTTCATGGGGGCATCCCCAAGATTGAGCGTTTGACACTCACGAATCTTCTTTCATCATCTTCCTTCGCACACTTGAAAATTCCCTTCATACATAACTCATCATAAACTGATTAGAGAGATTAGTACCCATAATAAAACAATTTGCCTCTACTGGAAATAAAGAATTTCTTGAAGGGCTATTGTTTCTCAAGACCTCCAAAAAGTTTTTGCAAAGAAAAATCTAGCGCAAGACTTGCAAAACTGAGGAAAGGCAAAACGTGGCAGGATCTTTGAAAAACATGCCAACAGATAGTAAATAATTTTTTGGGGTACTTCTACAACTCAAGTCAAAAAACTCAGAACAGACGCTCGAAAGCTAATGTATAGAGCATGCTGTCAAAAATGAAGATAAAAAAGATGATCTAGTGATTTATCGTGAATTTTTTCGTCCAAGGACAGAATCTGTTTTTTGGACAGCATGTCACAACTTTTGAACTTTCTTGCAGTTAGAGGCTAAACTTGGCACAAATCTTGAAAATAAAGATACAATGATGTTGCTATAGTAGTAAAAATCATCAAGACCACTGAAAACAGAAGGAAAAACATCTTGGGTTGCCTCCCAACAAGCTCTTTCTTTTATGCCTTTTAGCTAGGCCTGATGATTACAAAAGATGCACTCATAAGAATAAGGATTTGAAGCAAAAGAGAGCATCAAGGAGCAAATATGAAACACATTTAAGCCTAACCCACTTCCTATGCATAGGCATCTCGTAAGAAAATAAATCAAAGAAGCACAAAGTGACATGCATAGGAAGGTGGAACAAGAACAACTTCAAAACTTTCAACATAAAGAGAGGAGTTTTAGTAACATGAAAATTTCTATAACCAAGCTTTCCTCTCTCAAAATAATTTTCAGTAGCATCATGAACAACATCAAGAATATAACTATCACATAAATCATGTTGTTCATCACCTACAATCACACGTGTATTGATTTCAATATGGTTTTTAGGAACATAAGATAGATGCAACCCATCACATTGAGCCTCAATAAGAGCACAATTCTTAGGAATATGAGTTGGAGATTTCAAAAGGATAATAGGACAATCAAGTGTGGTTGCAATAGCAACAATTTCATGCTTAACATAAGGAACTATAGCAAGTTCATCTTCGCAAGAATAATCCATATTGGCATCATGGCCATCAACAAAGCAAGTATCAAGATCTTCAGAAAGGGATGTATCAAGTGAGTCCTTGGAATCATAGGATTCCTCATCATAGCAATCATTAGCCTCTTCTTGGGAAGCAAACATTTTGTTTTTAAAATCCTCAATATAATCATTGCAAACATAATTCTCAAAGTAATAAGCAAGAACTGCAAAGTTTTCAGACTTGTGAATAGTATCGTAATACTTTTCAATCAAAGAAGCAATCTCATTAGCACCCTTAAAAGCAACAAACTATTAAATCTTTTGAACATCAAAGTAATCATAAACACCTTTAGCATAAGAAGATAGGATCTCATTCTCATTAAACTCGCATTGGAAAGGAAGGTGTTTACGATCTACAATAGAGCAGCAATAAAAATCATAAATGTGGCATAAACACTCAGTATAGCAATAAGAAGTTTTTATTTGGTCCCATAAGTGTTTCCCTTTCTGAGATAAGCGGTGTCACGTATAATGAGCATGCTCATCCAATGATTTTTCCCTCAACCAAATCGGTTGGGTTTTTAGCGCGAGCACAAATTGATCGAAGGCGATCCAAGTGAAACATGTCCATCCTACCATATTTGGGTGGTTCCACACCCATGGTAAAGATAGCATCAGTAGGCAGACAAAGACAAAGACAAAAGGTAGCAACATTTTTTTTGGTTTTTCATAAAGGACACTAAAGCAAAAACTGAAATGTAAACTAAGAAGACCAAAAAGCAAAGATAAAAGATAGTGTGCAACTCCCCTATCTTGTAGAGTGGAGTCTCCGGCAACGGCGCCAGAAATTGGGCGGTTGACGGGACCACTCTTTTGCTGCGCCTTGGAATCCCCGGCAAAAGCGCCAGAAATTGTCTTGATGGCTTCTCGCCCCTTGTTGGTTACCCCAAGTGGAAGGTTAAGATGTAGCACAACAGTAAATTTCCCTTGGCAGAGATACCAAGGTTGATATCGAACCAGGAGGACTGCAACGATGACAAGTAGGTGGTAAAGTGAACAATGGCGACGTTCACAACCGAGGTTCCTTAATTTACCTGGACCTGCACACACACAACAGATAACTTTGCTCCCAACGAGTACAGAGAGGTTGTCAATCTCTCCCACCTTGTTGTTTACAAAGGGTCAAACGCAAGGGATAAAAGGGTAATGATAACTGCAACTAGAAAGTAAAATAGGAAGTAAATTGAGGGTGTAAACTGTGGTGGAAATATGGACCGGGATCCCATGAAGTTCACTAGTGATGTCTCTCTCCCAAAAGACGATAAAAAACTATGCAAGGTGAACAAATTACAGCTGGGAAATTGACAGGATTACAGACGCAAACCAATGCTAACTATGCTACAAAACAAAGGAAGAGGCTCAAAAGCATGGGAAGTACACTTAGATAAGTAGACCGAAATCCATCTGCATCTACTACTAATCATCCACCTTGAGATATCTACCCAGAACATCTCGTTGGTATTAAGTTGCGAGCCTCAGCCAAAGTGTAAACCCAAAGCAACAGACAACTTCATTAAAAAAACTCTGCATAAACTAAACAATTCTTGCAAACGCGGTTACAAGCACCGTTGTTTTCCCCATTGTGGCAACAACACATCCCCTAGACTCATGTTTTTGTGACTCAAGCTCGTCATCGGGGGGCATGAACCCACAATCATGCATAACGCTCCCTCTTGGAGTTACTACCTACTACTTGGCCAAAGCAATAAATAGCAACGGAGAACAAGCAAGAATTACTCAAGAACAAAAATATAAAAGACAAGAACCAAATATATTACTCGTCACAATCTGAACATAGTCTTATAATCCATCACATCCCAGAAAAATCAACATAGCAACAACAGAAAGAATTACATATGTGCCTTGATCATGTAGGGCAGCTCACAAGGTCTAATCCATGAAGAACATAAAGGGGGAGAGGACATCACATAGCAACTGATCATGGACCCATGGTCCAAGGTGGACTACTCACAGATCATCCGGGAAGCGTGCATGGTGGTGGAGAAGCTCTCGGAGGTCAATCCTCCCTCCGGCAGGGTGCCGGGAAGAGGTCTTCTGGTGCTCCCGATCTTGGAAGCGTGGATGCGGCGGAACAGAGGCAGGAACGCGAAAAATGGTTATGTCCTTAGGGGTTTCGGAGGACGATGTAAATATAGGCGAAGGGGGCAGCCAGGGGGCCACCAGGTGTCCAGGAAGCCCCCGGCGAGGCCCCACCCTAGGTCGCGCCCACAGGGCGCCTGGACCCCTGGTGGGTCCCCTCTGGGCCCCCCTTTGGGACTCTAGAAGCTTCCGGTGTGCTTATTTTCTATATATTTTTCCCATAATTTTTCTGGCATTTTACGTAATGGGAAAACCTAAAATAAAAAGACAGCAGAAAACTGAAACTGGCACTAGGGTGCATTGAGTTAATATGTTAGTCCAAATATGATCAAAAGTGTATAAACGTGTATCAAAAGCATAGCAATATCACACAAAACATGCATGGAGTAAGCAGAAATTATAGATACGTTTGGGACATATCAGTGAACCACAATTTTTGCGGATTTTAGCACTAAAGATGCTCATAATAGACAAACAAAACAAGACGGGATGATGACTTGAAAGAAACGCTTCGCCGGCGCTCCTGTGTCGCTCCCCAGGGCGACACCGGGGCGAAACCTAGCACCGCTAGAAACCTCCCGATCCAGATTTCTTCGCCACCGTCGTCGCCGGCCTTGGTTGCGGATGATGGCCCCCTTGACGAAGGTGTTGGGTGGGCAGAGGGAGGCGACGATGGACGAGCAAGGCTGGGGATGCGCAAGTCTTCCTTCGCGTTCTGGCGGCTGAGGCGGTGTCCCCCGATTGTAGAGGTAGCGCCGATCTCCTCCTACGACGGCGCGCATCAGTGGTCTACATGGAGGCGGCGTGGTTGCATGTACGAGTCCCACCAGGATCCGTTGCTGGATCGATCAACCGGTCGACAACGCGTGGCGGAGGCCATGCTCTATGACATTCGAGGTGGGCAGGGCTCGGGATCCTCTAGCTTCAACTCATGCGTGTGGCCTCCTGGTCCAGGCGGGTTGGGACGGGAGTAAACTGTTCCCTCGGTCGTTTTTTTGCGACGGTCCTAGGGTTCCTCTCCCACTAAGATGATGATCTGCTTTCCTCCTGGATCTGGTCGGAGTGTCGAGTTTCGCAAGGCTCCGCAGACGAACTCCCTTGGGCGCATCATGCCTGGAGATTGTTCGATCGGATGGGATTTGGTCGTGTTCATCCATCCTTTTCAACCATTTTGTTTCAGGAGGGTGCGGCGTGAAGCTTTGCTATATGTTTCCATCATGGGACATGTTTTGGTTGCATGGTGAAGTCAGAGGCAGAGAATGACATGGAAGTCGAGACCTGAGGACTATTAATGGTAGTTCGAGGCTTTGTGGCGACAAGGAACTTGCTTGATGATTCGAGAATTGTAGCAATGCAAGTGGGGGCGGAAACACAAGAGAAGTTCAACGTCTTACCTTTCAGAATGAAAATCTAATGTTTGAGCTTAATTGATTGTGCTTGACAATGGCTTTGTTGAAGACATTATTTTGAGAGCGGGGAATTTCTTCAGGGTGAAAACCTATTATCTATGATCGGGCGACGACAGAGCTTCTGCACTATTTTCTTTTTGGAGGCGCCATTTTTGAAGAACTTGAATTTTATGTGTTGTCTTAGTGGTGTTTGTGTTCTAGCTATAAGAACCGAAGCACTGTAGCGGGACTTTACCTTTTTTGCTTTTTTCTTTTAGTTTTTAGGTTGTGTGCATCCATACGGCCTTAGGGTATTGCGTTGTTGCAAAAACTGAATGTAATTGGTATCATTGCAATATTAATATACTCTATTTACCTTTACAAAAACAAGGCCCGACTTTGCTATACTTTATGTGATGTTCTCTTCATCGAAATTGACAAAATCCAAAAGTAAAAAAGGAGTTGTATAATTGTTCGTCTGATCCATGAAAGTCCAAATGGATAATCTGTCTGCCATTCACAGTATTTTTTGTTCCACAACCTTTGTCGGCGAGTCCGGTCCAAGGGCGTGGAGCGAGAGCGTAGTCGAAGAAGTCGTACACGCAGCACAATCACAGATGTGAAAAGTAAATGAACACAGATAAATAGTCTGGACAGATCTTGATTACCAAAATTGATGTCTCTCTCCATGCAATACATGGGTATATATAGAGGGAGAGGGGTAGGTGGAGAGGACCAAACCTAGAGGGAAAACCCCTCACCCAAGAAAGGGTGGGTCCGTACATACCATGTACATCGGTTTCCTAACACTCCCCCTTGGTCCGATATCCCGTATTATCTATGCCTCAAAAACTCCGAAAACCCAGTGGGAAAAATATGGAGAAAGAGCTCATAGAATACGTCTCCTTATGTTGCACGAATTGCCTCATCAAAAACCTCAATGTGAGAAACATCAGGAAAACTCACATAAGGGAAAAAGAGTACAATCCACTCAACATCTGGTTGAGTACTCTATCATCTGAATCGAGATTTAAAGATGGGGTGTGAAGAATCTCCCCCTGAGCCTAGCATTTCTCTAAGTCTTATCATTCCGATTCCACGAACACATCTCTCAAAAGATGTAACACCCTCAGCTGTCTGTAACAGTAATCACTTTTACTGTGGACCAATTACTGTTGCTAAATCATGCCATGATCAAATTTGAATCAAATAAAATCCAAAATGCCTTTTTGTTGATATTAAAAATAATGTTGCAAATAAAACTTGCCCAAAAATTGTACAACCACTTTTATTAAATCACGAATAATCAGTGGGTTATGCCCATGTGGTTATGGTATTTTATTATGCCTCTAAAAAAATTCAAACAATTCAAACACCAGCCAAAACAGCACCAATTGTCATTCGGTTATTTAAAAGAAATACTAAATATATTTCTTTTGACCCCAAACTTTCTGTAGCACTCTAATGATATACAATACTAATTATGGGCCAGGTTACACATTTTACAAAAATGCAAAAGGCACTAAATTAAAATACAAACAAAAAAGACAGAAAACAAAAAGCAAAAGAAAATACAAAACAACTTAACATTGCCCTAGGCGAGGCCCACCCCCGGCCCAGCCGCCCACTCCTCTCTTCTCTCTCCCCCACCCCAACCACCCTCACCTGCTCCGTCGCCGTAGAGAGCCCGCTGTGGCTGGCGCCTCTGCCGGCCTCCCCCACCTCCCCTGTTCCTCTGACGCGATAAGGGCACCCCCAGCTACCCCCTGGACACGCCCCTCCTCCATTCCCCCTCCTCCTCTTCTCGCAGTCGTCGGGGAAAGTTCCCATCCGAGCCGCCGTCGCCATGGCCGTGAGCTCACGCGGCCAGTGAGCTCGCGTCGCCACGCCGCCTTGTCCAAGCCTTTCGCCGACGTCATCTTCGTCGTCCACCGCAGGGAATCGAGCCGACGCCGTCCACAGCAAGCGCACACCCAAGTTCCCTTTTCCCCTCCGCCGTTGAGTCGCAGTCGCGATTCGCCGCCGTCGATCCTCCATCGAGCACGCCGTCACCTGCACTGCACTCCTGGTGAGCTTCTACGCCTCCCCCAACTCCCCGACGAGCAAGTCGTGCACCGTAGTCCACTTCACCATTAGAGCCGTGGCCGCGCTTCCGCCGGCGAGCTCGTAGCCGTGGCCTAGATCGCACGTTAGGCGCGCCGCCCGCGTCATATTGCTCCCGCACCTCCCAATGGTCGAATGCGCCACCTTGTGCCCGAGTTCCCGCGCTAGTTCGTCGGCTCCGTCATCCGTTTTCTCGGTCGCCGCCTCCCTCGTCGCCGTCGACGATTCCGTCGACCCCCAGCCACCGCACCGCCACCAAAGTCCTCCCCGTAGTCTGCTGCGTCGAATGGAGCAAGCCGCGCCCCCTCCCGTGGCCTGTGTTGACAGCGCGGTCAACCTCGCCGCCGGCCAGTCGCCGGTGAGCCCCCTGGGTGGCTTCCATGTGGGGCCCCCTCGTCAGAGGTGTGATTAGCGTTAAGCTAATCCCCCCGTGGGCCACTTACATGTGGGTCCCCCCCGGCTAATCCCACTGATTGGCTTGATAGAAAAATTAAACCCTCCACTGTCAATGACATGTGGGCCCCTGCCCATTTAAATTAATTTAAACTAGTTATTTAGCTTATGTGTCACTGACCACTGGGCCCCACTCTCAGTTTTTATTGATTAAAAAGATTTAAAGAAAATACAGAGGCTGACATGTGGGTTCCACATGTCAGGCCCTATTCTGGATAATGTTATAGATAATGTTGAATAAATAATAAAAGAAATTCAGAAAATCATTTAAATGATTTAAAACTTTGAAATTCAATAACTTTTAAACTGTAACTCAGGTTCAAAAACTTTATACATGAAAATTGATCAGAAAAATATAACAAATACGAATACGCTATCCGTATGTCTATTACACCCCACTAACACAACGAACATCGAACCGTCCCCCTCCGGACCGACTGTCCGATAAACTGTCCGGTACTGTTAGAGTGCCCGGATGAATTTATTCCGAACACGAATGTTTCTCAGAATAGATCAACTAGCACGGATACACCCCCTTATGTTTGTCCGGTACCCACGACACCTCCGGCTTGATCCTTCCCCCTCCGGACACCCTGTCCGGTAATCACCCGAAGCCGGTAGTTCATCCTCAGATGAATTTCCGTTCCGAGCAACGTGCATTGCCCTGCATTAGAACGCCGTTAACATTTCATCTGTCATGTCATCCATATGTTTGTATATTATTGCTGTGTATTTACTGTTTCCTCCCCCCTTAATCTCCGGTAGACCCCGCTGCTGCCGCCGACTACACCGCTGCTGAGTACGACTACTTCGTCGACGACCCTACTGCTACCGTCGAGCTTCCAGGCAAGCAGAGTCATTCTCTTCCCCAGATATCGCCTATCTTTCCGTACATTTCTTGCACTAGGCATTGTTACTGCTGCTGCTACGTTGCAATCCTATTCAATTGCATAGCCTGTTTTGTCGCCCCTTGATGCACCTCCTTTATCCTATGCTGCCTATTATTATTATTATGCATTATTCAGCAGTGAGCCCTACGCATTGTTAGCTAGGATTAGATAGAGGGCCGTGATCACTCCGGGGAGTGAACGCGGATACAATTATTATAACTGCACAGGTACGGTACAATGCAGACACCGCCTGAGGCCCCCTAGCTCGGGTCTGCCGAGCCACCATCAAGTGTGAGCTATCAAGGAGTAATCCTTGTACTCCACTCGTTGTTGATTCTGTATAGCCGCTCTAGGTACCTGAGTAACGGTTGACCTAAAGGTAAGAAGTCGGGCGACCCAACGGTGCCTGCGAGAGGTATTGCGACGGGACGACAGGGAGGGTACGACTAGTGTACCGGTGTGCTTGGCCCCTGATCGTTGGCCGCGAGAGTTACCAAACCACGAAAATCGAGCTCCTCCAGGAGCACACGCGAGACAAGGTAAGGAGACGGTTCACCTTGTTGGTAACCGCAGTGACTTGGTGGGACGACAGGGCAGGACCGATGTACTGGTGGTCCTGGCTGCTGTCGTTGTCCGCGGGTCAGTTAAGTCGAGGCAACGATAACGGTTGTCACACAGGTTAATTAAAATGCTAAATGGTTCAGTGAATGTCTTGAGTTGGCTATATGCCATGTACGCACTACCTACCCGTGGGAATTACGAGTTTATGGGCTCCTCTGCTTCGTAGTGTCGTCCAAGGACTCTTCAGACGTCAGCAGTACCGCGGGCTGATTGCCGGGAAGTGCGCTGCCTTCTTTGCTCGAGCTGTGTTGTTTTTGTTACGGATTCCCGGCAACCCACGCACCGTGCAGGAGTACGTCAGGGTTGGGGTCCAAGGCCCTGAGTACTTAGGATTTATACCGGCGGATGGCCTCTCTGTTGAGTTTGAAAGATGGGCTATGAAGTGTCGGATAGCCTCGGTGGAGCGTTCCATAACAAGGTTCCCGCCACCGTGGATATCCGTGCGTGTAGCGTAACACAAGTGCACCCCTGCAGGGAAGATTAATCTATTCGAATAGCCGTGTCCACGGTAACAGGACGCTTTATGCTGAAGCTGGATCTTACCACTAGAAACTATTATTATTAAATGGTATGGTTCCGGGTTTTCTTCCTCGCGGGGATGTCGAGGAGGTGAACTCGGAGGCATTGTTAATTATTACAACTTATTATTATACAATGCTGCAGCAACTTCTGCTGCATTGTTACTTTATGCTTTATACAAACTGTTGGCTGATTCTTACCTCATGCTGCAAGACATCGTCGGAAGATGCTAGTCTTCGATAGGCCTAGCTTCTTACCCTTGCTCTGGATTTCTGTCTTTCAGTCCACTATATACAGCCTCTTCTTTCCGTTGATACAATGCATAATGCTTAGTAGCGGACGTAAGACTCGCGGGTATACTAGATACTCACCTGCTTTATTTCCTTTACTGTTTTGCCTGATCGGCCGCTGCAGCCGACGTTGGATCCCAGGAGCAGGAGTACCCCAGAGGCGCCTACTACGACGTCGAGTTCCCTGTTGACCACGAGTAGTTCGGTGGATCCCAGGCAGGAGGCCTCGCCTTTTCGATCTGTATCTCTGATGTGATTTGTGCTAGCCTTCTTAAGGAAAAACTTGACTAACTATGTTTGTACTCAGATATTATGGCTTGTATGACTTATGTATTCGGGTCCGCGTGACCCCCCCTTTATTGTAATATATTTGTTTATCCTTTTGTGTTTAGTGTTGTGCTGTGATATTCTCACCGTGGCACCCTAATCTCAGTCGTGTACCCTGCGTGTATGATTACTGTACACGGATTGATTTTGGGGGCGTCACAAGTTGGTATCAGAGCCGACTGCCTGTAAGAAGCCACCCCACCACTAATTGGTCGAAGTTGAGTCTAGACTTTGAAAAACGATTTTGCTAACTTAATATTTGGCTTACGGGCCCACATCGATGTCACTACGTGTGATATCTATGGTATTAGGATCCTTTTCTCCTTAGCTATGCTCTGGGAATCTGCTCTCTTATCCTTGCTGGTAAGTTGTACAAAATCTGACATTAGGATCACGTTCTCTTGACTCCACCCGGCCTTTTGGTGCTTCCCCCATTGATTGAGTCGTGTCGCAGGAGTCATACCCCAGGTCCCGGACCGCGGATCCCATTCTCATTCTGGGCAGGCCGCGCGTTCTCTGGCATTAACTCCTGTGGCCAACAGTTTTCTTGCGGCGTGATTGACATAGTGGAATCTATGTCGCGTCGTGTAATCCATACCGCGGTCTGCGCGCCGCCTAGTGAGTCCTTTTTCCTTAATTTCTACGACGTTACGCTGCCCAATTTTCGATTGACTCTGTGTGTAAATGTGTATGTCTTATATGACTACTCCTATATATATCTGCGCCTCCTCTTCGTTGTCGTTTTTACTTCAGGCTTGATTCCGGTATCTCGTTAAATTTTCATCGCTGAAATAACCCTGTTAAATTCTAGCAGGATGGCTGGTCGTGGTCGTGGTCTTGGTCGTGGTGCCAACGACCCACCTCCGCCGCCAGATTACATGGCCGCGATGATGCAGCAGTTCGAGATGAACCGTCAGTTCATGCAGAGTATCATGGCTCAGTTCCCCCAGCCGAATCAGAATGGGAACCACCATCAGCATGCCACCGTGACTCTGCACGACTTCACCCGCCTCAACCCCACTATGTTCCGCAACACTGCTCAGCCGTTGGATGCTGATGACTGGCTTCGCGACATCACGCACGAGCTGGAATCTGCTAATGTCGATCCAGCCGATTATGTGAACTTTGCATCTTATCACCTGAAAGGCGCCGCTGCTCAGTGGTGGAGCACCCACAAGCGTTCACTTCCAGTCGGAGAAGTCATCACTTGGGATGAATTTCAGTCTGCCTTCCGCGCCTGCTACATTCCTCAGGGGATCATGGATCGTAAGGCGGAAGAATTCCGCAACCTCACTCAGGGCGACATGACTGTTGAAGCCTATCAGCGCGAGTTCCTCAACCTCTCTCGCTATGCGGAAGGAGAGATCACCACTGATGCTCGCAGGCAGCAGAAGTTCCGTCGAGGCCTCAACCCAGACCTCAGGCTCGCTCTTGCCGTTCATGATTTCGCCAACTTCGCCACCATGGTGAACAAGGCTATCACCGTCGATACTGCCCAGATGGAGCACAAGAACTCTCTGAAGCGTTATCGTGACGTTGGCTCATCTTCGGGCGCAACGCAGAAGCGTCGTATCTGGCTCCCTACCAGTGTGACCCATTCAGTTGTCCCTGCTCCAAGGTCGTCTTATGCTGCACCCCGTCTGCCTCCGCCACCGCAGATGCCAAGAGCTCTGCCTGCACCACCCAATGCTACCCCCCTTCGTCCTCAGGATGGATTATGCTTCACGTGCCGCCAACCTGGGCATTTTTCAAGGGAGTGCCCCCAGAAACAGAAGCAACTGGTAGTTCACCCCGCTGGTCGTGGAAATGGTCGTGGCAACAACAGGACCCCCAACTATAATACTGGGTCTGCTGCTCATGCTCGTGGACATGCTTACAACATTAATGTGGAAGAAGCTCAGGAACAACCCGCTAGCGTGATGGGTACCCTTCTCGTTAATTCCGCACCTGCTACTATTTTATTTGATTCAGGAGCATCACATTCATTCATGTCGGAAGCATTTGCATTATCGCGTAACATTACGTTTGAGAAGATGAACCCACCGATGGTTGTCCGCACCCCTGGAGGCCGTTGCCAAACCTCCATGATGGTATGCGATGTCACCATTGACGTCGAAGGGATTATATTCCTTGTGTCCCCCATCATCCTGAAAACCTCCACCATAGACCTAATTCTGGGCATGGATTGGTTGAAATTTCACGATGCCGCACTCTATTGTGGCACCAAGTGTGTCCAAATTTTTCACCCCTCCGGCGAGATTGTTAACCACACCACCCGAGTTACCCATAATGCTGAAACACAGATATTTATGATGAATGCCTTGAATGCCGCCCCCCTCGAAGGCATCGAGAACGTTTCGGTCGTTCGCAATTTTCCCGACGTCTTCCCAGAAGAACTGCCGGGAATACCCCCGATCAGAGAAGTCGAATTTGTCATCGACTTGAAGCCCGGCACCACCCCTATTGCCAAGCGTCCTTACAAGATGCCGCCACATGAACTCCTTGAACTTAAGGAGGAAATCGACAAGGCACTTCAGAAAGGATTCATTCGCCCCAGTTCCTCAGCTTGGGGAGCACCTTCGCTCTTTGTCAAGAAGAGCGATGGGACAAACCGATTGGTCCAAGATTATCGGCCCATTAACCAAGCCACCATCCAGACCAAATACCCACTTCCCCGGATCAACGATCTGTATGATCAACTTGCCGGATCCAAGGTGTTTTCTAAACTCGACTTGAGGTTGGGTTATCACCAAATCCGAGTCCGTGATGAGGACATTCCGAAGACTGCCTTCATTACTCGCTATGGTTCATACGAGTACACCGTCATGTCCTTTGGCTTAACCAATGCTCCAGCCACCTTCTCCAGATTGATGAATTATATTTTCATGGAGTACCTCGATCAGTTCGTCGTGGTTTATCTGGATGATATATTGATATATTCCAAGAATGAAGAAGAACATGCTGAACATCTTCGTCTTATACTGGAGAAGCTTCGAGAACACAAACTCTACGCTAAGTATTCTAAGTGTGAGTTCTGGCTTCCCGAAGTAACCTACCTTGGACATGTGATTTCCAAGGATGGCATTGCCGTCACCCCAGAACGTATCCAGGCTATTCTTGACTGGACTCCTCCCAAGACCGTCAAGCAAGTCCGCAGTTTCCTCGGGATCGCTAGCTATTGCCTCCGTTTCGTCGAGAATTTCTCCAAGATTGCCAGGCCTCTGACTAATCTGCTTCACAAAGGCGTCAAGTTTGAGTGGACAGATAAATGTCAAGAAAGTTTCCAAGCGCTCAAGGACAAGCTAACTTCTCCCCCGGTGCTCGCTCCCCCTGATACTCAGAAGGACTTCGTGATATATTGCGACGCGTCTCGTCAAGTATTAGGCTGTGTCCTAATGCAAGAGCGCAAAGTGATTGCTTATGGCTCTCGTCAGTTGCGTGCTCACGAAGACAAATATCCAACACATGATCTCGAATTGGCAGCAGTAATTTATGCATTGAAACTGTGGCGACATTACCTTGTTGGTAACCGTTGCGAGATCTACACCGACCACCAAATCCTGAAGTACTTGTTTACTCAGCCCGACCTGAATCTCCTCCAACAAAGATGGCTCGAGACAATAGCCGATTTCAACATGGATATTCATTACACCCCTGGCAAGGGTAATGTGATGGCCGATGCTTTGAGCCGTAAAGCTTACTGTAGTGAACTTGAGGTGCAACTAGACCAACCACCCACCTCTGTATGAAGATTTTCAAAAGTTAAACCTCGAGATTGTTCCTCAAGGTTATGCAAATAACCTGGTTATCGAACCAGATCTCGTCAAATCCGTGAAGGGTATACAGTTTTATGATGATTTCGTACACAAGATTAAGCACGATATCGCCAATGGGAGACCATCACCCTTCACCATTGATGGCAAAGGTGCGGTGTTCTACTAGAACCGTTTAGTGGTTACTCACAGCAAGGGCAGGCATAAGAACCTGGATATGACCCCGAAGGTCATGAGAGCGGCTCACGATACCCCGTTGTCCATTCATCCTAGAAGCACCAAGATGTACCAAGACATTCGTCAGCAATTCTGGTGGCCTAACATGAAGCAAGACATTGCCCGGTATGTTTCTGAATGTGACGTTTTCCGTCGTGTCAAGGCAGAACATCAAAGACCTGCTGGAACTCTACAACCACTCTCTATTCCTGAATGGAAGTGGGACAAGATCGAGTTGGACTTCGTCACCGGTTTTCCCCGATCACAGAAGGGTCATGATGCCATCTTTGTCGTCATCGACCGATTCTCCAAGGTTGCCCACTTTCTGCCAGGAAAGGAGACGGTCTCTGCTAGTCAGTTAGCAGACTTGTATGTTTCCATAATTGTGTCCCTCCATGGTATTCCGCTGGAGATCAGTTCTGACCATGGCAGCATTTTCACCTCAAGATTCTGGGATAGTTTCCAAGAAGCTATGGGAACTCATCTAAATTTCAGCACCGCTTATCACCCCCAGTCGCAAGGACAGGTCGAACGAGTCAACCAAGTGCTTGAAGATATGCTTTGAGCTTGTGTCATCTCATTCGGTAAGAAATGGGAGGAATCTCTTCCATTTTCTGAATTCTCATACAACAATAGCTATCAAGCTAGTCTAAAGATGGCACCCTTTGAAGTCCTCTATGGACGTAAGTGTCGAACCCCTCTGAATTGGTCAGAAACTGGAGAACAAACTCTCATTGGTCCGGACGTTATTCAGCATGCCGAAGATCAGGTTCGTGTTATCCGTGAACACCTGAAAGCTGCTCAGTCCCGTCAGAAGAGCAACTATGATCGCAAGCACAAGGAAATGGTCTATCAACCTGGCGAATACGCTTACCTCCGTGTCACTCCCATGAGGGGCACTCATCGCTTCGGTATCAAGGGCAAGTTGGCTCCTCGCTACATTGGGCCGTACCGTATCCTTTCCAGGAGTGGACCCGTGGCATACCATTTGGAATTGCCGCCGAACCTCTCCCAAGTCCACGATGTCTTCCACGTGTCGCAACTCCGTCGCTGCTTCAAGGATCCTATCCGCGAAGTGGAGCATGATATGATCGAGCTGCAACAAGACTTGACTTATCAGGAACATCCGAGCCGCATTCTCGATCAGTCTGAACGTCGAACCCGCAACAAGACCGTCAAGTTTCTCAAGGTTCAGTGGTCGAATCATTCTGAAGATGACGCCACTTGGGAACGCAAAGATCGCCTTCGTGATAAATACCCCGATCTTTTCCTCGCTACCACTTAAATTCTCGGGACGAGAATTTTTGTAGTGGGGGAGATTTGTAACACCCTCAGTTCTCTGTAACAGTAATCAATTTTACTGTGGACCAATTACTGTTGCTAAATCATGCCATGATCAAATTTGAATCAAATCAAATCCAAAATTCCTTTTTGTTGATATTAAAAATAATGTTGCAAATAAAACTTGCCCAAAAATTATACAACCACTTTTATTAAATCACAAATAATCAGTGGGTTATGCCCATGTGGTTATGGTATTTTATTATGCCTCTAAAAAAATTCAAACAATTCAAACACCAGCCAAAACAGCACCAATTGTCATTCGGTTATTTAAAAGAAATACTAAATATATTTCTTTTGACCCCAAACTTTTTGTAGCACTCTAATGATATACAATACTAATTATGGGCCAGGTTACACATTTTAAAAAAAATGCAAAAGGCACTAAATTAAAATACAAACAAAAAAGACAGAAAACAAAAAGCAAAATAAAATAAAAAACAACTAAACCTTGCCCTAGGCGAGGCCCACCCCCGGCCCAGCCGCCCACTCCTCTCTTCTCTCTCCCCCACCCCAACCACCCTCACCTGCTCCGTCGCCGTGGAGAGCCCGCTGTGGCTGGCGCCTCTGTCGGCCACCCCCACCTCCCCTGTGCCTCTGACGCGATAAGGGCACCCCCAGCTACCCCCTGGACACGCCCCTCCTCCATTCCCCCTCCTCCTCTTCTCGCAGTCGTCGGGGAAAGTTCCCACCCGAGCCGCCGTCGCCATGGCCGTGAGCTCACGCGGCCAGTGAGCTCGCGTCGCCACGCCGCCTTGTCCAAGCCGTTCGCCTACGTCGTCTTCGTCGTCCACCGCAGGGAATCGAGCCGACGCCGTCCACAGCAAGCGCACGCCCAAGTTCCCTTTTCCCCGCCGCCGTTGAGTCGTAGTCGCGATTCGCCGCCGTCGAGCCTTCATCGAGCACGCCGTCACCTGCACTGCACTCCTGGTGAGCTTCTACGCCTCCCCCAACTCCCCGACGAGCAAGTCGTGCAGCGTAGTCCACTTCACCATTAGAGCCGTGGCCGCGCTTCCGCCGGCAAGCTCGTAGTCGTGGCCTAGATCGCACGTTTGGCGCGCCGCCCGCGTCATATTGCTCCCGCACCTCCCAATGGTCGAATGCGCCACCTTGTTCCCGAGTTCCCGCGCTAGTTCGTCGGCTCCGTCATCGCGTTTTCTCGGTCGCCGCCTCCCTTGTCGCCGTAGACGATTCCGTCGACCCCCAGCCACCGCACCGCCACCAAAGTCCTCCCCGTAGTCTGCTGCGTCGAATGGAGCAAGCCGCGCCCCCTCCCGTGGCCTGTGTTGACGGCGCGGTCAACCTCGCCACCGGCCAGTCGCCGGTGAGCCCCCTGGGTGGTTTCCATGTGGGGCCCCCTCGTTAGAGGTGTGATTAGCGTTAAGCTAATCCCCCCGTGGGCCACTTACATGTGGGTCCCCCCCCCCCCCCCGCCTAATCCCACTGATTGGCTTGATAGCAAAATTAAACCCTCCACTGTCAATGACATGTGGGCCCCTGCCCATTTAAATTAATTTAAACTAGTTATTTAGCTTATGTGTCACTGACCACTGGGCCCCACTCTCAGTTTTTATTGATTAAAAAGATTTAAAGAAAATACAGAGGCTGACATGTGGGTCCCATATGTCAGGCCCTATTCTGGATAATGTTATAGATAATGTTGAATAAATAATAAAAGAAATTCAGAAAATCATTTAAATGATTTAAAACTTTGAAATTCAATAATTTTTAAACCGCAACTCAGATTCAAAAACTTTATACATGAAAATTGATCAGAAAAATATAACGAATACGAATACGCTATCCGTATGTCTATTACACCCCACTAACACAACGAACATCGAACCGTCCCCCTCCGGACCGACTGTCCGATAAACTGTCCGGTACTGTTAGAGTGCCCGGATGAATTTATTCCGAACACGAATGTTTCTCAGAATAGATCAACTAGCACGGATACACCCCCCTTATGTTTTTCCGGTACCCACGACACCTCCGGCTTGACCCTTCCCCCTCCGAACACCCTGTCCGGTAATCACCCGAAGCCGGTAGTTCATCCTCAGATGAATTTCCGTTCCGAGCAACGTGCATTGCACTGCGTTAGAACACCGTTAACATTTCATCTGTCATGTCATGCATTTGTTTGTATATTATTGCTGTGTATTTACTGTTTCCTCCCCCCTTAATCTTCGGTAGACCCCGCTGCTGCCGTCGACTACACCGCTGCTGAGTACGACTACTTCGTCGACGACCCTACTGCTACCGTCGAGCTTCCAGGCAAGCAGAGCCATTCTCTTCCCCAGATATCGCCTATCTTTCCGTACATTTCTTGCACTAGGCATTGTTACTGTTGCTGCTACGTTGCAATCCTATTCAATTGCATAGCCTGTTTTGTCGCCCCTTGACGCACCTCCTTTATCCTATGCTGCCTATTATTATTATGAATTATTCAGCAGTGATCCCTGCGCATTGTTAGCTAGGATTATATAGAGGGTCGTGATCACTCCGGGGAGTGAACGCCGATACAGTTATTATAACTGCACAGGTACGGTACAATGCAGACACCTCCTGAGGCCCCCTAGCTCGGCTCTGCCGAGCCATCATCAAGTGTGAGCTATCAATGAGTAATCCTTGTACTCCACTCGTTGTTGATTCTGTATAGCCGCTCTAGGTACCTGAGTAACGGTTGTCCTAAAGGTAAGAAGTCGGGCGACCAAACGGTGCCCGCGAGAGGTATTGCGACGGGACGACAGGGAGGGTACGACCAGTGTACCGGTGTGCTTGGCCCCTGATCGTTGGCCGCGAGAGTTACCAAACCACGAAAGTCGAGCTCCTCCAGGTGCACACGCGAGACAAGGTAAGGAGACGGTTCACCTTGTTGGTAACCGCAGTGACTTGGTGGGACGACAGGGCAGGCACCGATGTACTGGTGGTCCTGGCTGCTGTCAATGTCCGCGGGTCAGTTAAGTCGAGGCAACGATAACGGTTGTCACGCAGGTTAATTAAAATGCTAAATGGTTCAGTGAATGTCTTGAGTTGGCTATATGCCATGTACGCACTACCTACCCGTGGGAATTACGAGTTTATGGGCTCCTCTGCTTCGTAGTGTCGTCCGAGGGCTCTTCAGATGTCAGTAGTACCACGGGCTGATTGCCGGGAAGTGCGCTATCTTCTTTGCTCGATCTGCGTTGTTTTTGTTAAGGATTCCCGTCAACCCACGCACCGTGCAGGAGTACATCAGGGTTGGGGTCCAAGGCCCTGAGTACTTAGGATTTAGACCGGCGGATGGCCTCTCTGTTGAGTTTGAAAGATGGGCTATGAAGTGTCGGATAGCCTCGGTGGAGCGTTCCCTAACAAGGTTCCCGCCACCCTGGAAATCCGTGCGTGTAGCGTAACACAAGTGCACCCCTGCAGGGAAGATTAATCTATTTCAATATCCGTGTCCACGGTAACAGGACGCTTTATGCTGAAGCTGGATCTTACCACTAGAAACTATTATTATTAAACGGTCTGGTTCCGGGTTTTCTTCCTCGCGGGGATGTCGAGGAGGTGAACTCGGAGGCATTGTTAATTATTACAACTTATTATTATACAATGCTGCAGCAACTTCTGCTGCATTGTTACTTTATGCTTTATACAAACTGTTTGCTGATTCTTACCTCATGTTGCAAGACATCGTCGGAAGATGCTAGTCTTCGATAGGCCTAGCTTCTTACCCTTGCTCTGGATTTCTCTCTTTCAGTCCACTATATACAGCCTCTTCTTTCCGTTGATACAATGCATAATGCTTAGTAGCAGACGTAAGACTCGCGGGTATACTAGATACTCACCTGCTTTATTTCCTTTACTGTTTTGCCTGATCGGCCGCTGCAGCCGACGTTGGAGCCCAGGAGCAGTAGTACCCCGGAGTCGCCTACTACGACGTCGAGTTCCCTGTTGACCAGGAGTAGTTCGGTGGATCCCAGGAAGGAGGCCTCGCCTTTTCGATCTGTATCTCTGATGTGATTTGTGCTAGCCTTCTTCAGGCAAAACTTGACTAACTATGTTTGTACTCAGATATTATGGCTTGTATGACTTATGTATTCGGGTCCGCGTGACCCCCCTTTATTGTAATATATTTGTTTATCCTTTTGTGTTTAGTGTTGTGCTGTGATATTCTCACCGTGGCACCCTAATCTCAGCCGTGTACCCTGCGTGTATGATTACTGTACACGGATTGATTTTGGGGGCGTCACAAAAGATGATGTCGGTAATGATTTAGTGAACAAACCATCTAGATTGTCACACGACTTAATATGCAAGATCCTCATCTCATCTTCTGCAGCTCATGCGCATAGAAGAACTTAGGGTTGATATGCATTGTGATATTACTCTTAACATACCCTGACTGAACTTGTGCAACACAAGCTGCATTATCTTCATAAATAATGGTGGGGGTTTGTACGGTGTTTAGCCCACACGTCTGCTGAATGTGGTGAATCATCTGTCGAAGCCACACACACTCTCGTGATGCTTCATACAGTACATCAGTGCTCCAACGGCGCTCAAGTAGGGGTATTTCGGTCCCAGAATTTCCTCCCCCTCTTCCTTAGTCCTAAACGGGTCCTTATCTTGCTGCAAAGACCTTCGAATCATTGGGGCCTTAGAAGGACATGCCTTAGCAAATCCAAATCCCTCCTGCACCTTCTGGCTGTAGGCAGACTGATGCACTAGAATCCCAGCAGGGGAATGTTCAAGTTGCAAACCCAGACAGAACTTGGTTTTATCCAAATACTTCATCTCGAATTCCTACATCAGGTAAGAACTCACTTACTCAATATCTCTAGGTGTACCGATTATATTCAAATCATCCACGTGCACCGAGATTATACAAGATCCATCTTGGATCACTGCTCGTGTAGACCTTCTGATGAAGGAAATCGCTCAAACGATTATACCACATTCTACCAAATTGTTTAAGTCTGTACAATGACTTTAAGAAGAACATCGTATAGACCCCGATTTGCTCTATGTTGGTTACCATATAGGTAAGCAGTGACAACATCCATCGATTTCATTGTTAAGTCCAGATTTACTGCCATTGAGATCAAGTATCTAAAGGTTATACCATCCATGACTGGGGAATAAGTTTCCTCAATATTGAAATCTGGTCATTGAGTGAACCCTTGAGTGACGAGCCTTGCTTTCGTACCAAACCACCTCACTTATGAGGTAATTTCCTTCTGCCAATCTTTCCAATCCAAACTTATTTTACAATCAGCAAGATTGTTAGGCCTAGGTTAGGATCTATGATTGAGGCAAATTTCTTAGCAAAGTTAATGTCGACAGTCGTCGTTGCTCGGTTCCTTGACTCTCCTTTATTTATATGATTTATGGCCATTTCGTCATGGGGCGCATCTGGCGCTACCTCTTACTCTACCATTTTTCCCATTACAGGAGCGAGGTCCTTTAGCTTTTCCACGCCGATGTGTGTACTCACATCTCCGCTGGATGTTCCCTCAATAGGGACGTTCAAGTCCGGAATCCCATGCACATGACTTTTCGTACTTGCGCCAGGTCTCAATTGGCTCCCCTTCTGCTTACTAGGGGCTTTGGTGACTATCTGTGATAAATCTCTCTTATCCTTCTTCCTCAGGCGTCCCCGAGTACTTAGGATTTGAGAAACCGGATTTCGTGTCCTTTTAGGCCTTAGGACAGGAGCGGGAGTACCATTAGTTAACTTTGGTATCTCAACCCTTTCCGGTGCATTGCGCGGTGGCATATGCGACTTTTTCACAGTTTCAAGTCACTAATGTGATCAGGCAGTTGATTCGCTAATGAATGCAAATCTATTATCTTTTGGACTTATTTATTTCTCAACAGTGCGTGGGTCTTGAACGCATATCCCCGTGGCTTGCCCTATTATTTCTCGACTTTTATCATCAATCGGTTGATTTCCTCCCCCTAAAGTCAGAAAGAGATCCTCGTCATGTATGCAATCGCAAACGGGCCGTATGACAATTACATGTCATGGGGTCCAAATACCTGATTATGGACACATTCTCATAACCAATGTATATCCACGACTTACGGAGCGGGCTCATTGCAGATCGTTGGGGTGGTGGTGTTGGTACGTACACCTGGCAACCGAACCTGTGAAGGTGGGAAATTTTAGGTGCCGACACATATGCGAGCTGCATAGGAGAATGGATGTTGTAGGCTAAAAATATAAAGTTGATGATTTTAGCAGCGTGTAACACAGCGTGCTCCCAACATCTGGTTGGCAAAATACAACTCTGAAGGAGCGGTCTAGCAATGAATTTAATCAATGCCCTTACAAGTCCGTTTTACATATGGACATGTAGTACTGAATGCTCGACTACAGTTCCCATTGTCATGGTTCCTTGTTGCATCAGGCAATCATTGGACCACTTAGTGTAACATCCCGATGCTCGGAATGTTTAAGAAAAATATTTCTAAAAATAGGCCAGAAAAATTCTTTTGTTTTAATGGTTAATAAAAGCTTAAATCGAGTTTTCATAATTTAGGAGGTTTTAATTTGATTAAATACAAACCTAAATTAAAAAAATTGAGTTATTATTATCTATATAGCTTTCCTGTGCTTAATTTTTTCCAAAATCATTTGGTTTTTCTATCGCCATTATTTATTATAGTTCATTTTCAAAAGAATTCAATAGTTTTATTATTGGTCTTTAGATCAATGGCACATTTTAGTTTTGTGTATAACCATACATACACGTATTGCCAACGTTGATTGCTCACCTTTGTACACCATCTTCTTCCCTCACGTAGCATTTTTATTATGTTTTTTCCTTATGCGCTGCTATTCAGCCACCAAATAAATTTGGCCCAAGGCCCATGCCTGCGAGTCCTGCAAACCGCATGGCCCAAGTAAGCACACGAACAGTCAGTCGTTCGTCTTCCACCTCCCGAACGTATTGAACACCAGAGGAGAAACGCCATGGCTGCTATTTCCTTTTCTCTCCACTCCTTCAATTATAGTCACCGTTTCATCCTGCTTTTAACACGAAAGTTATTCCTTCTTCAATGAAGAACCCATTCAGGGAGTTAAACCAGCATTTCGTTGCTTTAATCTCTCAGTAGAAACTGGCGCACCAAATACCATAAGTTGGCATTGACCTTTCGATCTCCCTCCATAGTATATAAAAGGAGGAGATGAGGTGAGTCTCACGCGTCTCTCTTCTTACTCCTTCATTTTTGTTCTGAAAATTTCTCCAGAGAAGCTTTGTGTTATTCGTTCCCTTGGGTAAAAGCTTCACGTACAATTTTCTGTTCATCGAGTTCATCGCATCGATTCTTCGTACTCGGTGAGCCTCTGTTCGATTCCCTTTGCAAACCTTTTCAACATCACTCGTAGTATGTCCTAGACATCATGATTTAACCTATCTATGTCGTTGGCCATGCATGTGCAAAACCAAACGTCGTTCGATGGCATCGACTTGTCTCTCTATTTTTGTCCTTCGGATGATTTTGTGTTCAACATGTGAATTGTTTTCCATGATCATAGTAACCCCATGGTGGAGTTAGATAGTTAGTTTCATTAATCAAATTTTAGCATATATTTATTTTATAGTCTTTATGGCCAAGATCGATGGGTGTTTGTTGATTGGTTAAATTACGTGTTAATATATTACTATTCATATGATTGTGATATGCCTAGGAATGCATGCTATTGTTCATATAATTTTTGTGTGACATGTGTTTTGCTAGATTTATTTGTTTTACCGATCACGGTTATGGAATTATTATTTAACATGTTGATTGATGTTGATATTTTTCTTTGATCCGGTACATAATCATATGATTTTCTCCTTTAAAAGTTTTTATGAATTATTGCCATGTTTAATATTTATATAATTAATCTAGATTTTGTTTGTGTTATTAAATATAGTTCATGTGATGTATCATGTTGTTTATGTTAGTTATATCTTGTAGTTCTCGCTTGTGCATGTACAAAATTACTACAGTTTTCATAGTTACAATTCCGTAGGATTACTCTAAGTGTTATTTGATTTATTTAAATATGATTTATATATTTAAATTTATCCATGTTGCGTGAATGCTTTATAGATTAAAGTCATTTCATGTGTAGATTTATGTATGATGCGTAGTTCCTTTATACTAGAAATCAAGTGCAATGATTTATTGTTTGAGAATAAATTCATTGTGGTTCTTTACCGTATAACATATTATTGCCTAGTTGTTGTTCTTATTTTTTAGATAACTGCTATGCAAGATTTCATGGTTAATTTCTTTGTGTCATGCTTAGATTAATATTGCTACATATATTTTATGCTTGTGGCAATTTGTTTGTTGTAGGCACATTATTAGTGTTTGATATGTGTTGCAATAGTTCATCACGTAATTAGGACAGTTTATCTTTCATGGTAGTTGAGTTGTGCTCCCTCTTATTTTTTAGATGCAATATTCCATGGTTGGGTGATTTATGACTTGGTTCATATTCTTATAGTTATATAGAATTTATTCATGTGGCATCGAACTTAGTTTATTACATCTTGATGATTATCATGTGTGTTTATTATCAAAGTTTATTTAGATGTCATGTTAACACTTGCTCAAAATAAAATTCATGTTTTAATCATATCTTTCTTTGTTGTACAAATTCATAGTTAATATTATAAGTACATGGTTATGGTTAGCCTTCACTTTATATATTTACATCATAGTAATTTGTTGATCTCGTACATTCATTTGAGTAATTTATGCTTTATTAACATTATGCCATGTTGTTGTGATTATACAACTAGAATGTATTTCATGTGTGTATCAACAAATGTTTTGTATGATGCCTAGTTGTTTATCTATTTATTTATTAGATGTAGGTCACACAAGATAAAAATGCTTGTTATCATGTTATTCATGCTCCTATAATGCAAGTTGATTTGGTTCATATCATGATTTAGTTATTTACTTACATACATACATATGTGTTTTCTCCATGTGTTTATATCTCATAATTAACATGGTATTGTTATGTGCTAATTCCATGCTTCAATGGTCGTACATTTCATAACTAGTCTTGTAGAGTTGTATCATATTGTCATGCTTACTATTTATGTTAGTCCATATAAACCAAGTTATGTTATAGTTATTTGTGTATTGTATTTGTAGCTTAGTGTGGCATCTTGTGAGATGATCATCTCTGTTTAGAATTCATCTAATTTTATCTTGCCGCTGTATTTTTCTTAAGCCTAGACTTCGTTATATTTTGATTACCTTTCCATTGCGTTATTTTATGCCAAGACATCTTCATGTAAGAAATCTCTCATGTCTTATGATGCTTGGTGTGTTACACTTACCTAATTGAGTTCTTCCTTATAGATATTTAACTAAGTTTCATGTTAGTATTATGAGTGCTTTAATACTTGTTGCTATGACACATCATATGCTCAGGATGAGTCATATATGACGTTGTTAGAGTTGTGCTTTGATCATACTCTTAGTGTGTGCATCTTGCTTTGTTATTTTAAGCATGTGGTGATGATATAATTCCTAGTAGTCATTAGTATTAGTAGTTCTTTATTATTAAGAGCATGTCCTAGTTTAGTATCTTCTCATGATAACTCGTATGCTTGATGCTTATGTTGTTAGTGAAATCATATTTATGATTCTATGTTCACATGCCTTGTATGACATGTGTCTTATCATTTAATTGCTTAGTTCATTTTTGCCTTGGTATTGGATTGTATCTTGTTATAGTAAAGAATGCTAATATTTGTAATGGTTGATGTGTGATTATGCTTGATGTTGACCATTATAGATATTTAGATTATATCTAAATATTTATTTGTGGTTAACTTGTAGCTTCGAAATTCCATGTTGTGATTGTGTAGTTAAAATGCATAAGATGATTTCATTCCATGTGTTGATGCCATTACATTTGTTATGTGGTAGTTTCTGACATAGTTAGTGGAGATGTGTGGTGGGCACTACTAGTGGCTAGTAGCATAGTTTTTGTTAGAACATTAGTCTTGACCGTCGAGCCTTCCTTAGCCATATCAATCAAATCCTTGCATATTCATTGAATCCTCTCAACTTATCTTCCTATCATTCTATCTCATTTTGAAATCTCCATCTTGATCAATATCTTGCTATTCATCCAATCTTAATCTATTTTGGATGTTATTTGGATTTTGCTTTGCTATTTATTTGTTTCCATTTGCTATCATTATGATGAGTAGGGAGTGACGATGTCGAACATGGACAGATTCAAGTAACCGAAGATGGACTCAACAACGAAAGCATGCCTCCCTCTTTGATCATGTTTATCCTATGTTTTATAAAATTGCATTGTATTTTATAACCACTATTGCATGCTATTTTATCTCGTAGTTAGCGTGTCGATTGACACATTACCCTGGTCCGCTTGTCGCCTATTTACTTGACACCCGAGTAGAACTATATAGTAATCTAGTAGAGTAGAAATGCTTAGCCATGCTAATTATTCTATAGGTTCTTATCTGAATGATCTTCGGATCATTAACACTTGAAACTTGTTACTGAGCTTGCTAAGCTAGGCCGGTTGGCCATTTTTGACTTCCTCTACTCTCTTCTACTCTGGGTGAAACTTACCATCTAAATACTGGCGCGGGCGACAGCTGGATCAAGGATTGAAGGAGCGATTGGCTGCCCTTCACGAGGTGAAGGGGGCAATCCGTCGTCCGTGCCGCATGAGGCCCAATAAGTCTTGGATTTGAAGATTGTGACAACCGTACAACCACATGCTATATGGGCACTGGCTTGGTTAATTATTTAGGTCATCCTTATTATGGTCATCGCCGTACCGCAGATGGGATAGCTGCCTTGCGAGGAGAACCTCGGCACAAAAGGGGGCAAGGACTGTGAACTGCGGTTACTACCTTGTGAAACCTAGTGGGCATGTCATAGTAAGGGTGAGTCTAATGAAAGACCTCGTCACAATCTCCCTGCCGGTATACAAAATAGTGTACTACGCCAGCGGCCACTGGTGGCAACAAGACGAGATTGTGTCGTGTGGGTAAAGGGTACAACCTCTGCAGAGTGTAAAACTATTCGAGTAGCCGTGTCCACGGTCATGGACGACACATGAATCTTTCTTGACATACGTGAACCTGTCTTTCTTATTCCCTCTCTGCCCCTATTCTTGGAACCTATGAAGGATGTGAGTGGATCGAGGATCCTCACCTTGTTGAAAGTTATGATGGAGAAAATGTTGTTTTCGTCTAAAACCACTTATCAAATTATTATTTTTTTGAAACAAAATTAGCTTTTATGCAAAAGAACCATACAGCCTTCCTTTGAAGCCTCATGTAGTTACTAGGACCTTTCCCGGGAGGTATGTTGAGTACGAAATGTACTCATGGCAATAATTTTGTTGAACAGAGTTCCATGAAGACGAAGGTGATGATTACGACTACTATGGCGATCCGTAGGAGTGAGGTCACGTGGACTACATCGACTGCCTGTGGCTGAGATGGAGTCGCTGCGCATTTTTACTTTCCGTTGTTTCCTGATTGTAATAAACTTATATGTATGCCTTATGGCAGATTATGGTACTTGTAAAATCTTTATGTATTCTGCCATGATACAATTTCGCTGTGTTGTCAACAATGATCCTGGGATTGACAATTAAACACAGGAGGGTCTGGAAATTAATTCCGGGTTCTCACACTTAGAGAAGCGTCTATGCGTACCATAAAGTACCAAAACGACCCTTGGATGGGATGAATTGGACCTCATATGTCCCCTTGGATATGTCCAAGTTGGAATTTCATCCTTCACTTTTAAGGGAACGGTCTAATGATTAACTTCCCCATAGCGCATGTAGAGCACACAAAATCATCAGGATTCAAGAAGTTTTCACATTAACATTATGACCATCCGAGTTGTCAATTGTATTCATCATCATACTAAGAAAGAGTAGCCTAATCTATCATGCCAGAGGCAAAATAGTTCTGAGCTTCGGAAGGTAGTGTACACAGAAAGTGCTACAATTATCGTGTAGCGTAGCCCGGTGTCCAACGGAGGAAAAATCTTTCAGTAACATGTTTACCATTTTCTTCGCGCTTGGGGAGGCAGACTTGCCAGCATGACACCGGTCTCAACAGGAGACTATTAGCATGAATGTTTATGGAACTTAAGAGGTTGCGAGTGACTAGGGGTACAAAGATGCATCACTTAATGATCAAAGTTGTTCCCTTGGGTTAGTATGATAGTGGCTCATCAGGATCCAGATCACAGCCGGTGATTTTCATAACATTCCCCCGAGATTAAACTCAAAGCACATAATCTCTCTTAAAATGGTATTTGTGTGTCGTTTTCCACAAGACATGTTTAATCCATTGGGGGTGCCACACGTGTTCGAAGATATTGCATTTAACGAATATAATGAAGCGAGGAAGAAGCAACATTACATAAAACAAAATGCATTATATCTCAGAACATAACATGCCATCATATTTAAATAGAGAAAATAATGAATGATAAAATATCATTCAAGCATCAAAATAATGTATAGGATTTCCTCATTTAGAACTTCAAATCCAAAATCCAAAATGTATCAAAAATGCCATAGGAACCATGAATGTTTAGGAGACTAGGCAGAGTCAATGATTACATCATCGACTTGGGCCTAGATTTCAAGCTGACTAAGATTCTCCACATCTTAGGTTATTACCAAGGTAATAACATACTGAGCCAGTATGGAGGGGGCGAGCAACAAGTGCTCTACCATGTCCATTTTCATAGGCATCAAGGCGGGGGCGCCAAGTGCTCTACCGTGGGCACATATAGAGGTTCTTCCATGGGAGCCGATGGCGCCTCCCCTTGAATATACTATCGTAGCCCAATGGTGCCTCCCTGGACAATGTAGATACCCCAAACTTGTAGCACCACAAAAATTCCACTCTATACTCTGATGCAACATTGTATTTCGTTCTGGCCAACAGCTATATGAAAGCGTGTCAAAAGTGAGAAAACACTCTGTTTCTGCCGTGTACTCATTTTGCAAAGTATCACAGAGATGGAATTGAAAGAAGGGCAACGCCCATACATACTCGTCCGGAGTAGTGGTGGTAGGACCAGTTGGTCCTCAAGTTATAGTCCACTCGAGTCGGTAGGGTAGTATCTCGTGACAGCCTTGCTTGGTGATCTCCCGGTGACGATTCCGACCATCAGCAATACATGCAAATATTTCAAGATTATAACAGGTAATCTGATTACATCGGGTAATTTGATTACATCAGGTAATATATTGCATATTGCGATGATGATACAAATTTATCCATTAACATGATGTTCCAATATTTAAAAACATGCTAACAATGATTCAAAGGGATTAAAATTAATTAAACAATTAATTCTAGCCATGAAAACATATAGTACAAGCATGGTGATGACGGAAACATGTTAAGCATATCACAAATTATTTGCACGGTAGAAACCGCAGTGGCGGCCTGCAGGCAAGCGGGCTCGCGAAGCAGTTAGCAGTCGATTACATTACGAACGACATAACGCGACGGCTAGCTTGTACCCATGCATACGTATTCTGCACACGGCCAAGAGTGGAGTCCATGGACTGCACATAGCCGCATATGTACGCGGCCAAGGCGATGGCAGTGGCCATCCAGGCTACGCCTGTGTCTACGTAAGGCAACACAAACACAATGACAATGCTAGCACGACGGTCATGACGGGCACTGGTGTGCAGCAGGCACACGGAGGCGCAATGGAGTCAGGTTAGGCTTTCGGTGTGGGCAGGCAGGTGCGACGACCAATTGCAGCAGCGCACGGTGACCAGCAGAGTCATGGCAGCGACTGGCTACAAAGCACAGAGGCGGAATCGTCGAGCGTGCGACAGCTAGTCGCGACAATAGGTCAAGGCGGCCAACACAAGTAGCGAGCACGGCGGTCAGCGCACGTCAGCGGGACGCAGCGATCAGCTCGCGGCATAGCGCAGGACACCAGGTCAAGGCGGCCAACGCGTGCAGAAACGCGGCGGCAAGCGCACGTCAGCGAGACGCGGTGGTTAGCTCGCGGGCTAGCGCAGGACAACAGGTCAAGGCGTCCAGTGCACGCAACGAGCGCATGTCAGCGGGACACAATGATCAACTTGCGGGCTAGCACGGGACAACAGGTCGAGGCGGCCAACGCAAGGAGCGAGTTCGACGGCCAGCGCACATCAGCGGGACGCATCAGTGAACGCACGTCAGCGGGACGCGACGATCAACTCATGGGTTTGTGCATGACAACATGCCAAGGCGGCCAACGTACGCAACGATCAGTTCACGGTTCAAATACGAAAAGATAAGCAACGTACAAGCGTACATCAGACACGCGTATGAAACCAATGATAGATGTCATCTGGACAACGTGTGCAGACTTGAGAAAGGAGAAGAAAAAACGTGCATCATCGGGATGCCACGATGTGTGTACATCGGGTACATCACAACTGACCCGTAAACATCCGATGCATCGCGGCGCTACGTAATGCGGAGCTCATTGTGTGGCTTGGCGCCTCGGCCGGCCGGGCAACACACGATGAATGGCTCTATGGTAGCCAACAACGATGACATGCTCATCAAGAGCACGTGTACATCAGGTACATGGATGAAAAAAAAATGTGTGTTACAGCGGGTATATCATGATGGTGTTGTGCTCATTTGGAGCATGTGTATTCACCTCATTTTTATGATGTAGTTAGCAACATTTTCTTGATGCAAGAGCAATCGGTATTATACCCGCGACATCTGGTCTGCTTGGATCAAGCGAGAAAAATCCACATCATAGATCGAATAAATCCGAAAAAGTCAAGAATGGAATCATAAACAAATATAAAATCGTTGTTGTGATCGAATCTGGATTATACCTCCGCGATGAACGACGAGAGCCTGCTTGATGGAGGCACGAGGCAGATTAGTCGGCGGAGCTCGTGCTGATAACGTGTTCCACAACCTTTACCGGCGAGTCCGGTCCAAGGGCGTGGAGTGAGAGCGTAGTCGAAGAAGTCGTACACGTGACACAATCACAGATGCGAAAAGTAAATGAACACAGAGAAATAGTCTGAACAGATCTTTATTATTAAAATTGATGTTTCTCTCCATACAATACATAGGTATATATAGAAGGAGAGGGTAGATGGAGAGAACCAAATCCTAGAGGAAAAACTCCGCACTCAAAATGTCTCTCTTCATACAATACATAGGTGTATATAGAAGGAGAGGGATAGATGAAGAGAACCAAACCCTAAAGGAAAAACTCCTCACCCAAAAAAGAATGGGTCCGTACATACCATGTACGTCAGTTTCCTAACATTTTTCACAAAATATACTAGCTTTGGAGAATCGAGTATTATTTTTTTAGGAAGAATCGTCGAGTAATGAGTAGTTGGTAGAACTTTCCTGCAATCCGGCACTCCACCGAAGATCACTTTGCCCATTCCCCGGACGACCCTATGTGGTGGACTGGTGGCGTTCTCGATCTGGAACGCCGTACACGTACGTGGATTTTAAGTTAGTTAATCGCCTTCTGGAGCTCGATCGGACCTACTCATCGGGTTTTTTGCGCTGCTGTCTTTTGCACATCGCAGCAGGTGTGCCAACCCGGAAAAAAAAGCAGGTGTGCCGACTGACGAGTACGTCTGCAGATTATTAAAGAGCGGAAAGAAAAGAGAAAAGGGCAAAAAAGGAGGCATGGTGCAGTACGAATGTTCAGGCCTCTCGGACACGCCTCGTGATCACAGTACAACCACGTCGCATGGGTGAGAATCTGAAGGTCTTATCCGAGTAGATATATAGTGTTGATTTGAGCCATGCTTCTCTATGCAAGAAATTTCCCATTTGCCCCCGCGTCGTCCGTCGCGGGCGACTTGGGCGGCAACTAGGGTTCCTCACCGCGTCACTTTTCCCTTGCTCTGCCTCCCTCGTCGTCACCTGAGGAGGACACCGAAAACCTCACGCGGATACCGATGAAGGTGGCAATGAGGCGTCGGACGCTCCTTCCAGGGAGGAGGTCCTCGGATCTGAGGATGGCGGCCTCCCTTGGCGAGGCGGCGGTGTCTTCGGCGGGCGCCGTTTGTGGGTGTCTTTGGCCGGCGACCTCGACTATATGGGTGGTGAGATGCCGACGGATGGTGGCGGTGGCGTAGAGATTCACATCTGTGTCAGATCTGAGGTATGGCTCCCTCCCCTTGATCCCCTCTTCCCCGTTGAGGCCAGTTGATGGTGTCCATCCGGATGCTGGATCTGAGGCCGACGGGAGAACGGTGGTGTGGTGCGGGGCCGTGGGAAATCGTAGGTCGGCTCGTCCGGCCCGGCGGCAGCGACGTCCTTGACGCCGTGTGTCCTCCTTGGAGGTGCAGCCGAGGCCCTTCCCATATCCACCCTGCTCCTCCCGGGTGAAAACCCAAATTCGTTTGGATTGGGCGGCGACGGCGCGGCTAGGCGTTGTTTCCTCCTTGGTGGCAGACGAGCGGTGTCAAAGGTAGGAGTTTTGGGTGGTTTGCTTGTCCGGTGACAGCAGTGTCCACGAGGCTCCGCAGGCGTCTCGTGTTCCTTATGGGTGGTGTTCTCCGTCGGCGACATTTCTGTTCAGTTCCGGCGGTGCGGCGCCCCGATCCAGCGGTAGGAGAAAGGGTTCTCCTTCCCGGCAGTACCAAAGTTCCCATGGCAGTGGAACCAGGGTTTTCTTCTTCAACAACGACCTGGCAATGCTCCTCGGCGGCTTGTTGGTCATTCGTGGTCTTGCTGCCTCTCCTTAGGTGTTGCCTCCGGTGGCTTTCCTGCAATTTACAGGCGATCTTAGAGGCAACAATGCGACTGTTGTGCGTTGTGTCTGCTCCAAGTTTCAATGCCGGCATGTTTCCAGCTCTAGGGTGAGTGCCTTTTAGCCCGCCGGTGCGGCGCCATGCGATCCATGGCAAGAGGGAAGGGTCCCTCTGCAGCAAGAGAGACGGAGGTTGGTTTGGTGTTTCTTCACTATGAAAATCAGCTCAGCACAAGTCCACACTCTGTTTACCTAGTTCCTTAGTCGGTTGTAGTCTTCGGCTAGGGCAAGCTCCAAGCTTTGTTTCTTATTTTCTTGAGCTTGTTTGCCCCGTTGAGTTGTAAGCTTCCTAGAGTGTTACACTGTACCGTGAGGCCGTTGTGGTCTGTGTGTGTTTGTAATTACTGGCTGGTTGATGGCTTCGTTAATTTAAAGTCGGGCTCTTCGCGAGCCTTCGTTCTAAAAAAGATATCTAGTGCTTCCACCTCTTAGGGTGCTACCAATGCTACCACTAATAAAGTCAATTTAAAATGTTTCAAAAATTTGACAAAAAATAGTGGATTTCTAATGTATGTTTGTACAACCTCCTAAAATTTTAGCTCCAAAGTCAAATCAAATATTGAGAAACGAAAAAGATAAATTAGAATACAATAGTGTCATGGGTGTCAAAAAAGACAAAAATGAAAAAATGACACTATTCATGTCAGATTAGCTTTTTTTCGTTTCTCAATATTTGATTCGACTTTATAGCTGAAATTTTAGTAGGTTGTACAAACATACATTAGGAACATCCACTAGTTTTGTAAAAAAACATTTTAAAAAAACTTTATTAGTGATAGCATTGGTAGCACCCTAAGTGGTGGGAGCACTAGATATCAAGACGGTCTTATCCATACCCTAACCTTTTACCCCCACCGTCGTTGGGAAGGCAACCTGATCCGGTGAAAAATGCCCATATCTGAAGGTTAAAATATCTACAACCGATATCTGTATATTGATCGGTGGACATTTTAATCATTATCCGATTATAATGTCGTGATTTAAACAACACCGTGAGTGTGATTCCCCTTCCTGGAGGCGTTGCCGAGTGTGTTGTCATGTTCCTTGCTACTTCGGGTCGGCATGGTCTCTGGGGTGAAAAACTTGATTTGTAGGATCGGAATGATGGATACGTCCTTGACGTTGTTTTTCTGTTGAGAGTGTTGAGGCCCTATGTTGCATTCCTTCGACGTTCACCGCTACCCGGATCATTTTTCTCTGGCGCTATGTACGGTTTCCGCTAGTTATTCCAAGGAAGCTAGAGTTGTTGTTCTTCGGAGGTCACCGGTGTTGGTCGAGACGCGGAGAGGATTTGGTTTTGGATAGGCTCTTTTGCATCGTAGTTGTGAGTGTATGTGTGTGTGGCTGTCCTTAGATGAGTCGTGTATGGTGTTGTGCTACACTCGTTGTTCGCGGAGAGTGGTGAATATTGTTGTATGATGTTTTATCTCCTTTTATAAAGCTAAGGTACGCAATTTGCGTACTCTTGAAAAAAACAATCATTTTAAACAGTTTATTACAATTGAACCGATCGGTATTCTTTATATCTAGTTTAAATATCGTATGGATATGAAGAGGATAAGATGCTACCGGGCGCGTTCGCCATGTCACCATTGATCACTTGGATCCATGAGAACGGATGCTAGCTGTAACACCCTCAGTATCTGTAACAGTAATCATTGTCAATGTGGATCATCATTGTTGCTAATCACTGTTGTCAAACTTGCCTTGATAAAACTTTGTTCTGATCATATTCAAATTTATGATGTGTGGTCATCAAAACCCAAGGCCCCATGTGGCTTGATCACTTGGAATCAATTCCAAACCCTAAACTTTTTTTATGAAAGTAAAAACAATGTGGCAAATTAAACCTTGGCCGGAAATTATGAAACCAATTTTGTAAAATGCCAAAAATCAATAGAACCATGTTGGACTAACTTTGGGAATTTGTGGATCCATAGAAAATTGTGAACAATTAAAACAGTAGCTCCTAAAGTACATTTTAGCAAATTTTAATCTAATTAAAATATTCAGTGGATTTATAATGGCTTCAAACTTTTTGTGCCGCCTACTTGGGGTATCTATAATCTATAATACCTAAATAGTTCATCCCCACTAACATTTCTATCTTGACATGCAATCTATCCACATCATCAAGTAGGTCCACCATGCAAAAACTAATTTCCACCAACTCTTCATGCACATGCACATGCTCCCATTAATTCCTCATGCATGACAAATAAATATTTAAAAAAATTATGCACTAAGCTCCATGATTTATTCGACAAATTTTCTATGAATACACATCTGTAGTTTCTATCATTGTCCAACTCTTCATGCACATGCTCCCACTTAATTCTCAATGCATCACAAAAATATATATTTTTAAAAATTATGCACTTAGCTCCACAATTTATAAATGATTTATTTATGGAAAATTTAATTATAAGTTACCTCGCATGTTATTTTTCTATGCGACAAATTTTCTATGAATGCATATCTTTAGTTTCTATCGTTGTTTTAGGTTTAATCAATGGTGGAGATGTTTCCACTGTCTCTACTCAACTTTTTTTCGTCTGTTATCATCTCACAGATATATTGTCAAGGTAATAGATTAACAAAGCAAAAAATCACACATATTTTTGGATTTTCATCAAATTATCTTAGATTTGTATTCTAAACAATATTTTTTTAAATATATATATATATAATTAATTTATAATATGTTTTATAATTTTCACATGTTTTAAAACATTAAAGTATTTGCTAATAATTCTCGCAGCAACGCGCGGGGTATCATCTAGTTTACTTAATTGGGAACCACTAGCACATTTTGCAAAAACACATAACAATTAAATCAAATACAAAACAGAAAAGAGCAGGGGAAAACCAAAAGAAATAGAAAAAGAGTTAAACCTCGCCATAGGCGAGGCCCACCCGGCCCAACACCTCCCCTCCCACCTGCCCCCGTCAACTGCTCCGTCGCCGTGGCGCCACCGCTGTAGCCAGGACGCCTGACGTCCGCCCCTACCTCCACTGTGGCTTGGGGGCGATAAGGTTGACCCCGGCCTCCCTCTGGATACCCCCGCCTCCACATTCCCCTCCTCCTCTTCTCGCAGCCGTCGGGGGAAGAAACCCCGAGCGTCGACGTCGCCATTATAGTGGCCTTGCGCGGCCACTGTCCATGACGCGCCTCGTCGCCGTGTCCAGGAGAAGCGCCACCATCGTCTACGTCGACTACGCCAAGCAATCGAGCCCCGGAGCACCTCTGCACCACGCCACGTCCCCGTTCCCCTCCGCTACCTCGCCGGCGTCCGCGAGCAATTCCGGCCAACGTCGACCCTCCCCCGAGCCCGCTTAAACGGATACACCTCTGCGGTGAGCTCATCTACCTCCCCCAACTGCCTGCGTAGCCCCTCGTGCACTGAATCGGCCGACGCCATTGGAGTCGTGGTTCCGTCGCCGCCGACGTGTTCTTCCCCGTGGCCTAGATAATGCTTTTGGCGTGCGGTTCGCGTCACTTTACTCGCCACGCCTCTAGGAACTCGCTCATGTAGCGCATGCCCAACGAAATCCACTATAGCCTCGTCGTCGTCAACCTCCGTAGCACAGTCGTCGCCACGTTCGACGCCGGCGTCGTTCCGGTGAACCCCCAGCCTAGCCACTGCCACCAATCGAACCGCGCGAGTCTCCTCTTTCTAATGCACCCAACCACGCTTCGAACCATGCCCTGTAGCAAGCTCCCGACCGACCTCGTCGGAGCTCTGTCTTCGGCGAGCTCCCGGTGAGGCTCACCGGTGGGACCCCATCGTCAGCTAGGCCATTACCCCTAATGACTTTGGCCACTGTCACTGCCATGTGGGCCATGCCCCCTTTTAATCTGCTGATTAAATTAAAACAAAACAATTGTTGGATTCACTGACAGGTGGGCCCAATCACTTAAGCTAATTATTGGGTTAATAAACTGTTAAGTAAATATGTGTCTATGACAGCTGGGTCCCACCTACTGTTTCATTAATTAAATGGTTTTTGTTAAAATGTGAGTATGACATGTGGCCCCCATTGGTGATTTAATTAAATTAAATTATTTAAATTGCTCCTCTGTATGACATGTAGGTCCCACATGTCAGGCACTGTTCTACATAAGGTTGTGGCTAATGTTGTTATTTAATAATAAAAGAAAATTCAGAAATTGATTTAAAATGATTAAAACTTTGAAAATCAATATCTTTTAAACCGTAACTCCGATGAAAATATTTTATCCATGAAAATTGATCAGAAAAATACAACGAATACGAATACGCTATCCGTATACTCACCACACCCCTCTAACACAACGAACACGAGACATTTCCCCTCCGGGCTGTCTGTCGGTAATCACCCGGAGCCGGTATTTCATCCCCGGATGAATTCCCGCTCCGAGCATAGAACTTTGTACTACGTTAGAACACCATTACCGATGCATCTGTCATGTCATGTATCTATTTGCATATGTTTTCTTTATATTTACTGTTTCTTCCCCCCCCTTTATTCTTCGGTAGACCCCGCTACTGTCGACTACACCGCTGCTGGGTAAGACTACCTCGTCGACGACCCTGCCCCTACCGTTGAGTTTCCAGGAAAGCAGAGCCATTCTCTTCCCCAGATATCGCCTACCTTTTCGTACTTTTCTTGCACTAGGCATTACTGCTGCTGCTACGTTGCTTACCTATTCAATTGCATAGTCTGTCTTTGTCGCCCCTTGATGTATCTTCCTTTATCCTATGATGCCTATATTAATATATATTATATTCAGCAGTGAGCCCTGCGCATTGTTAGCTAGGATTAGGTAGCGGGTCGTGATCACTCAGGGGAGTGACGCGGATACAACTAATTACAACTGCACATGTACGTTACAATGCAGACACCGCCTAAGGACCCCTAGATCGGCTCTACCGAGCCACCATCAAGTGTGAGCTATCAAGGAGTAATCCTTGTACTCCACTCGTTGCTGACTTTGTATAGCCGCTCTAGGTACCTGAGCAACGGTTGTCCTTAAAGGTAAGAGTCGGGCGACCCAATGGTGCCCGCGAGTGGTATTGCGACGGGACGGCAGGGAGGGTACGACCAGTGTACCGGTGTGCTTGGCCCCTGATCGTTGGCCGCGAGAGTTACCAAACCACGAAAGTCGAGCTCCTCCAGGAGCACACGCGAGACAAGGTAAGGAGACGATTCACCTTGTTAGTAACCGCGTTCTTTGACGGGACGACAGAGCAGGCACCGATGTACTAGTGGTCCTCTCTTCTGTTCGTTGTCCATTGTGTTGTTAGTCAGACAGCGATAACGGTTGTCTGCGAAATAATAATAAAATACTAAATGGTTCGGTGGATGACTTGAGTAGACTTTTGTCTTATACGCGTTGCCTACACGTGGGAACTACGAGTTATGGGCTCCCCTGCTTCATAGTCTCGTCCCAGGACTCTTCAGACGTCAGCAGTACCACGGCCTGCGCCAGGATGTGGTGTTGTCTTATTTGCTGCGGCAGTGTAATTTTTATTTGCTTTGATTTTGCTTCACCGTCCAGCCTCGCACCGTGCAGGAGTACGTCGGGGTTAGGGTCCAAAGCCCCGCGTACATAGGATTTAGTCCGGCGGATGACCACTCTGTTGAGTTTGAAAGATGGGCTACGGAGTGTCGGATAGCCTCGGTGGGGCATTCCCTAACAAGATGTACGCCACCCTGGAGATCCGTGCGTTGTAGTGTAACAGAAGGGCACCCCTGCAGGGAATATTAATCTGTTCGAATAGCCGTGTCCACGGTAACATGACGCTTTATGCTGAAGTTGGATCTTACCACTACAAACTATTATTACTAAACTGTATGGTTCCGGGTTTGCTTCCTCGCGGGGTAGTCGAGGGGGTGATCTCGGAGGCATTGTTAATTATTACAACTTACTATTATACAATGCTGCAGCAACTTCTGTTGCATTGTTACTTATGCTTTATATGAACTGTTGGCTATTCTCTCCCCATGTTGCAAAACTCGTTGGAAGATGCTAGTCTTCGATAGGCCTAGTTTCTTACCCTTATTCTGATTTCTATCTTGCAGTCCACTATATATATCCTCCTCTTTCTTTTTTACAAATGCATAAATGCTTAGTAGCGGACGTAAGACTCGCGGGTATGCTAGATACTCACATTTGCTTTATTTCCCCCTTTTCGTTTTGCCTGATCGGCCGTTGTAGTCGACGTTGGAGACCAGGAGAAGGAGTACCCCGGAGGCGACTACTACTACGTCGAGTTCCCCGTCGACCAGGAGTAGTTCGATGGATCCCCGACAGGAGGCCTCGCCTTTTCGATCTGTATCTCTGATGTCATTTGTGCTAGCCTTCTTAAGGGAAAACTTGACTAACTATGTTTGTATTCAGATATTGTGGCTTGTATAACTTATGTATTCGGATCCTCATGATCCCTGGTTTGTATTATCAGTTTTATCTTATTATTTTTAGTGTTGTGCTGTGATATTCTCATCGTGGCACCCTAATCCCAGCCGTGTACCCTGCATGTATGATTACTGTACATGGATTGATTTTGGGGGCGTCACAAGTTGGTATCAGATTCGACTGCATGTAGGATGCCGCCCCACCACTACTTGGTCCAAGTTGAGTCTAGACTTAAAAAAACTATTTTGCTAACTTAATGTTTGTCTTACGGGCCCACATCAATGTCACTACGTGTGATATCTATGGTATTAGGATATTTTTTCTCCTTACCTATGCTCTGGGACTCTACTCTCTTATCCTTGCTGGTAAGTTTTACTAACTTTGACATTAGGATCACGTTCTCTTGATTCCACCCGGCGTTCTGGTGCTTCCCCGTTGATTGAGTCGTGTCGCAGGAGTTCGGACCTAGGTCCCGGACCGCGGATCCCCTTCTCATTTTGGGAAGGCCGCGAGTTCTCTGGCACAAACTCCTATGGCCAACAGTTTTCTTGCGGCGTGATTGACATAGTGGAATCTATGTCGCGTCGTGTATTCCTTACCGCAGTCTGCGCGCCGCCTAGTGTGTCCTTTTTCCTTAATTTCTACGACGTTATGTTGTCCTATTTTTTATTGACTCCATGTGTGGATGTGTATTTCTTATATGACTACTCTTATATATCTGCGCCTCCTCCTTGTTGTCTCTTTACTTCATGCTTGATTCCAGTATCTCGTTAAATTTCCATCGCTGAAATACCCCTATTAAATTCTAGCAGGATGGCTGGTCGTGGTGCCAATGACACACCTCCGCCGCCAGATTACATGGTCGCGATGATGCAGCCGTTCGAACTGAACCGTCAGTTCATGCAGAATGTCATGGCTCGGTTCCTGATGGCTTCTCGCCCCTCATTGTTTACCCAAAGTGAAGGTTGAGATGTAGACAGGAGCAAATTTCCCTCGGTGAAGATACCAAGGTTTGTCTCCAGTAGGACTCCGACAACGACAGGAAGGTGACAACGGCGCCAGCAATGAGGCGGTTGGCGTGGACCTGCACACACAACAGATAACTTTGCTCCCAACGAGTTCAGAGAGATTGTCAATCCCTCCGGCCTTGTTGTTTACAAAGGATCAAACGCACGGGATAATAATGATAGTGATAACAACAGAAAAGGAAATTAAGCAGAAAATAAATAGTGGGTGTACACATTGTTGGAAATATGGACCGGGGTCCCATGATGTTCACTAGTGATGTCTCTCTCCCAAAAGACGATAAAATAGCCATGCAAGGTAAACAAATTACAGCTGGGCAATTGAGAGGATTATGTGCGCAAACCAATGCTAACTATGCCATAAAGAAAGGAAGAGACTCAAAAGCATGGACGGTACGCCAAGACATGTAGACCAAAATCCATGTGCATCTACCTACTAATCATCCACCTTGAGATATCTATCCAGAACATCTCGCTGGTATTAAGTTTCGAATCCCACCCAAAGTGTAAACTCAAAGCAACAGACAACTGCATTAAAGAACTTTGCGTAAAGTAAACAATCCTTGCACCCGCAAGTACAAGCACCGTTATTTTCTCCCTTGTGACAACAGCACATCCCCTAGACTCATGTTTCTGTCACTCAAGCTAGTCATCAGGGGGCATGAACCCACAATCATGCATAACGCTCCCTCTTGGAGTCACTACCTACTACTTGGCCAAAGCAATGAACAGCAACGGAGAACATGCAAGAATTACTCAAGAACATAAATATAAAAGAGGAGAATCAAATATATTACTCAAACACAATCTGAACATAGTCTCATAATCCATCAGATCCCAGCAAACTCAGCATAGCAACAGTAGAAAGATTACGTATGTGCCTCGATCATGTAGGGCAGCTCACAAGCTCTAAACCATGAAGAACAAAGAGGGGAGGAGAACATCACATAGCTACTGATCATGGACACATGGTCCAAGGTGGACTACTCACGGTTCATCCGGGAAGCATCCATGGTGGTGGAGAAGCTCCCGGAGGTGGTTCCTCCCTCCGGCAGGGTTCCGGGAAGAGGGCTCCTGGTGCTCCCGATCTTGGAAGCGCGGCGGCGGCGGAACAGAGGAGAGATCGCGAAAAAGGGTTCTGTCCTCGAGGGTTTCGGGACTAGAGGGATATATAGGCGAAGGGGGCAGCCAGAGGTGAACCAGCGGCCCAGGCGCCCCCCTGGCGCGGGCTAGGGGGTGGCCGCGCCAGGTGGCCGCCTGGGCCACCCCTGGCTCCCCTCTTGCCCCACTTGGGATCTTCCCGAAGCTTCCTGTATGCTGATTTTTCCTATATTTTTCCCGGAATTTTTCTGGCACTTTAAGTAATGTGAAAACCTGAAATACAAAAACAGCAGAAAACAGGAACTGGCACTGAGGTGCACTGAGTTAATAGGTTAGTCCAAATATGATCAAAAGTGTATGGAAGTGCATCAATATCATACAAAATATGCATGGAGAAAGCAGAAATTATAGATACGTTTTGGACGTATCAGTTCCCTCAGCCGAACCAACATGGGCACCACCATCACCATGCCACAGTGACTGCACGATTTCACCCGCCTCAACCCCACTATGTTCCGCAACTCTGTTCAGACGTTGGATGCTGATGACTGGCTCCGTGATATCACTCATGAGCTGGATTCTGCTAATGTCGATCCAGCCGACTATGTGAACTTTGCGTCCTATCACTTGAAAGGCGCCGCTGCTCAGTGGTGGAGCACCCACAAGCGTTCACTGCCAGTTGGAGAAGTCATCACCTGGGATGAATTTCAGTCCGCCTTCCGCGCCTGCTAAATTCCTCAGGGGATCATGGATCGTAAGGGGGAAGAATTCCGCAACCTCACTCAGGGGAACATGACTGTTGAAGCCTATCAGCGCGAGTTCCTCAACCTCTCTCGCTATGCGGAAGAAGAGATCACCACCGATGCCCGCAAGCAGCAGAAGTTATGTCGTGGACTCAATTCAGACCTCAGGCTCGCTCTTATGGTTCATGATTTCGCAAACTTCGCCACCATGGTGAAGAAGGCTATCACCGTCGAGACAGCCCAGATGGAACAAAAGGACTCACTAAAACGCTATCGTGACGTTGGCTCATCTTCGGGCGCAACACAGAAGCGTCACATCTGGCTCTCTACCAGTGTTACCCATTCACCTGCCCCAGCTCCAAGGTCGTCTTATGTTGCACCCCGTCTGCCTCCGCCACCGCAAATGCCAAGAGCTCTACCTCCACCACCCAATGTTGCACCCCTTCGTCCTCGGGATGGATTATGCTTCACGTGCTGCCAACCTGGACATTTCTCCAGGGAGTGCCCCCAGAAACAGAAGCAACTGGTAGTTGATACGTCCCAAACGTATCTATAATTTCTGCTTGCTCCATGCATGATTTGTGTGACTTTGCCATGTTTTACTTGAACTTTCATCCACTTTTTATCATATTTGGACTAACCTATTAACTCATTGCACCCAGTTGTCAGTTCATGTTTTCTGCTGTTTTTGTATTTCAGGTTTTCCGGCCATTAAAAGTGCCAAATAAATCCCGGAAAAATTATATAAAAAATCAGCGTTGCGGAAGCTTCCCGAAGAACCTAAGATGGAAGGGAGTGGAGCCACCAGGGCCCCAGGAGGGTCCCTGGCGCGGCCCCAACCTAGGGCACGCCAGGAGGCCTCCTGGCTGCCCTGTGGCCCCTCTCGGTGCCCCCTTCGGCCTATATTTAGCCCCCACGGAGAAAACCCCTAATAGCGATCTGCTATTCCCGTTCTCCTCTCTATACCGACAGCGCCACCATTTCAAGATCGGGGCTGCTAGGAGAAGCTGCCTCGGCACCCTGCCGGAAGGAGGAATCCCCTTTGGGAGACCATCCATCACCATGGACGCCTCCCGGATGTCTTGTGAGTAGTCCCCCTTGGACCATGGGTCCATGACAGTAGCTATGTGATGTTCTCCTCCCCTCTTTGTTCTTCCACTTTCGAGACCTCGTGAGCTGCCTCACATGATCGAGGCACCTTTGTAATTTTCTATGTTGCTATGTTGAGTTTGCTAGGATCTGATGGATTATGAGACTATGTTCAGATTGTGATGAGTAATATATTTGGTTCTCTTTTATATTTATGTTCTTTAGTTAATTCTTGCATGTTCTCCTTTGCCGTATTTTGCTTTGGCCAGGTGATTTGTTGCAACTCCAAGAGGGAGCGTTATGCTTGATTGTGGGTTCAGCCCCCTGATGTCTAGCTTGAGTGACAGAAACATGAGACTAGGGGATGTGTTGTTGCCACCAGGGATAAAACAATGGTGCTTGTACTTGCGGGTGCAAGGATTGTTTACTTTACGCATAGTTCTTTTAATGCAGTTATCTGTTGCTTTGAGCTTACACTTTGGGTGGGATTAGCAACTTAATACCAGTGAGATGTTCTGGATAGATATCTCAAGGTGTATGATTCGTAGTAGATGCAGATGGATTTCTGTCTACTTACCTTGGCGTACTTCCCATTGCTTTTGAGCCTCTTCCTTTCTTTCGCAGCGTAGTTAGCATTGCGGTGCATTTATAATCCTGTCAATTGCCCAGCTGTGATTTGTTTACCGTGCTAGAACTTTTATCGTCGTTTGGGAGAGAGACATCACTAGTAAACGTCATGGGACCCCGGTCCATATTTCCACCATTCTTTACACCCTCAATTTACTTTCAGTTCTTACTTTCCATTGCCATTATTATTATCTCTTGCGTTGATCCTTTGTAAACAGCAAGGCCGGAGGAATTGAAAACTCCTCAGTACTCGTTAGGAGCAAAGTTACTTGTTGTGTGTGCAGGTCCAGGTGAAGTTAGCAACCTCAGCGCCATTGTTCACTTTACCACCTTCTTGTATTTCTGCGAGTCCTACGGGAGACAAACCCTATCCTCTACATAGGGGAAATTTGTTGCTACGCTACATCTCACCTTCCACTTGGGGTAACCAATGAGAAGTGAGAGAATTATCTTCCTCACCGTATCAAGCTAATTTATGGAGCCATTTACAAGGACTCCATTCTACAAGATAGGGGAGTTGCACACTATCTTTTATATTTGCTTTTTAGTATTGTTAGTTTACCTTTCAGTTTTTACTTTTGTGTCCTTTATCAAAAATACCTGTTACTTTTCTAGTAGTTACCACTATGGCTGGTCCTTTTGCCTTTGGTGAGGCAGAAGTACTCACCTTTACTCAGAGACGTGGTGAAAGTCTGAAAGATGCTTGGTATAGAATTAATGATTCTCAAAAGAGGGCCACCAAGAAGCAATCCACTACTATCCTGCTTAGAATTTTTTATGTTGGGATTACTTCTTGTAATAGGTTTGTTTTAGACACTGCTATCAATGGGAACTTTATAGAGGCCCCAGTTTGGGAAGCCCTTAATGTTATTGAAAATCTTGTTGGAAGTCTCCCTGTTGCTAACATTAAGGAGGACATTACTCTAGCTCACATTATGGGGAAAATTGAAACAATAGAGTTAGAGATGCCAAGTATCGATAAAGTAAATGAGTTAGATCGTAAGATTCAAGGGAATTTGAATAGGATAGATAACTCCATGCAAAAAATTGTCAAAACTTTGGAGACTATCAAATCCCTTCATGAGAAATCTTCTACGATAGAAAAGATTGAGGAAGTTATTGAAACTCTAGGAACTACCTTTTCCTCAATCAAAACCAAAAAGGATGAAACTCTAGTAAGAAAGGAACCCAAGTTCGTTTACGTCCCTAAGGTTCCTCGAGCTAAAGCTGACACACCTATTTCCAACATAGTTGAAACAGTGAAGACTTTGGAGGAGATACCTATCTTTAATTTTAATGAAACTCCAATTAATTTTATCCCTAGAAGCATTTTTATTCGGTCTTTATTTGAGAAACCAATTAATACTAGTTGTACTATTGAAGAGCTTTTTGATGATCTTGATGATGGTTCAATTGATACAACTTGATCTTTTGCTTTGTGCCTAGCTCAAAGGCGTAAAAAAAGCGCTTGTTGGGAGGCCACCCAAGATGTTTTTTCTTCTGTTTTTAGTGGTCTTGATGATTTTTACTACTGTAGCAACATCATTGTATCTTTATTTTTCAAGATTTGTGCCAATTATAGCCTCATATGACAAGGGAAGTGAAAGTTGTGACATGCTGTCCAGAAAACATATTATGTCCTCGTGACGGGAAAAATCATAGAAAATTACTAGTTCTTCTTTTTAGCTGAATTTTTTACACAGCGTGCTCTATACAATCACGGAACTTTCGTATGTTCTGAGTTTTTTTTATTTGAGTTGCAGAAGTACCCCTAAAAAATTCTTTACTATCTGTTGTTCTGTTTTTCACAGATTCTGCCACGTTTTGTCTCTCCTAACTTTTGCAAACCTTAATCTTGATTTTTCTTTGCAAAACCTTTTTGGCAATCTTGAGAAATAGTAGCTCTTCCTGAATATCTTTATTTGCAGTAGAGGAAAATTATTTTAATAGGGTACAAACCTCTCTAATCAGTTTACAATAAGTTATGTATGAAGGGAGTTTTCAAGTGTGTGATGGAAGATGATGAAAGAAGATCCTGGAGTGTCAAATGCTCAAGCTTGGGGATGCCCCCATGCACCCCCAATAAATATTCAAGGAGACTCAAGCGTCTAAGCTTGGGGATGCCCCCGTGCATCCCCTTCTTTATCCACAATTATCAGTTCGTCCCTCGTTGCACTATATTTTTATCACTTCATGCGTTATGTGCTATGCTTGGAGCGTCTCGCTCTTTACTTTTTTGGGTTTGTTTTTGCTTTGTTTGATGTAGTAACAAGTTAGACCCGTGCTTTATTTTGTGTGGGAAAGAAACATGCTCCGTTTGAACTAGAACTCCTCATAGGATTTGCATGCTTATTTCCTTAGCTGTGAGTTGTTCTTTTTCTTTTCTTAGCTGCTGTTTCGGTCTACTTGTCTTGGCGTATCGCCCATGCTTTTGAGCCTCTTCCTTTCTTTATAGCATAATTTGCATTGGTTTGCGCACATAATCCTGTCAAATGCCCAGCTGTAATTTGTTTACCTCGCATGGCTATTTTATCGTATTTTGGGAGAGAGACATCACTAGTGAACATCATAGGACCCCGGTCCATATTTCGAATACTGTTTACACCCACTATCAATTTACTGCTTTATTTACTTTTCCGTTTCTATCACTATCATTATTATCCCGTGCGTTTTATCCTTTGTAAACAACAAGGCCGGAGGAATTGACAACTCCTCTGTACTCGTTGGGAAGCAAAGTTATTTGCTGTGTGTGCATGTCCAGGTAAAGTAAGCAAACTCGGTTGTAAACGGCGCCATTGTTCACTTCACCACCTTCTTGTATTTTTTGGAGTCCTACTGGTTCGATACTCAACCTTAGCATCTTCGCTAAGGGAAATTGCCGCTATCTACATCTCAACCTTCCACTTTGGGTAAACCAACGAGGGGCGAGAAGTAAAGTCTCGTGACATCACTGCCCTGTTTAGTTGTAGTGCTTTAGTTTTCTTTTAGAGCTTTTCTTTTGTCTTAGGTTGAACTTTCTATAGGTTGCATGTTTTATCTTGTTTAGAGAGTTTTCCTGTTGCACTGAGTTTTGGGTCTTGACTAGAAAGTAGGTAGTTGAAGTTGCTATTCTCTTTATAGTAGTAACTTGCAATAGTTTCGAGGTATTGACTAGAGTAATGTTTGAACTTTTGGTGTTAAGAGCTCTAGCCTATTAGTGATAGATGTCGTATTTTGGGCAATCTGTGTGATTTTCGAAAACCAAAATCCCTTGTTGAGAACTCTAGCTACTAGATGGATCACTAACCTCTGGAGGGTTCGAATATTAGAGTACACTCACGTACCATGAGTCGAGGATGCGCAAGGATAACCAAACCCCCATACACTCCTCCTCGGGGTACTTGTCTCTTTGTGAACCTCCTGATTAGATTGAGAGTTACCGATAATAAGTGCATGAGTTCTTCGGACTAATGTGAGTATTCGAAAGTTGACACTTCCACCTCCCATATTTTTCTAGCCTCTTCTGTGCCGTGCATTGCCTTTTTCTCACTCCGAGAGTTGGCGTCCACCTTCGCCGGTACATCCAAACCCTTGGCATGATACGCTCTGTCATCATAAACCTCCTTATATCCTTCCTCAAAACAGCCACCATACCTACCTATCAAGGCATTTCCATAGCCTTTCCGAGATACATTGGCATGCAACATCCACCTCTTCATGACTTGATATTCATGTCATACATGTTCCTGCTACACTGGCAGCGGCATACATTGCATACATCATGATACCTGCATCTTCTTTATGTGAGTACCTTGTAAAGTGTGAAAGATCTCCTATATTCTTGTAAAATATAGAGTGTTGCCCCTAAAGTGAGGAAAAGATCCCAAAGAGGACAAAATCAAAATATCCCAAAGCGGACAAATGAGAGAAATAGAAAGAGCCATTGAGGCCACCGAAAAATAAAAAAATAAAAAAAAGAGAAAAAAAAGAGAAGGGGCACACTATTATTCCTTTTGAGAGATCCACACTAGTACTTCATCCTCTATCCCTTGTACTCCATAGAGATCATCATACGTGCATATAGCTATGTGGGGACCCTTCACACTATAGAACTTGGCTTGTATATTCCCATGATGAGCCTCCTCAAACGAGCTCTAGGTCTTCTTGAGCAAGCAAGTTGGATGCACGCCCACCAGTGCCCTTGGAGAGCTTTTAGCTCACATGTGAATCCGTTGCATGGCAATCCCTACTCCTCACATCATATCTATCATATGGTCATCTGTCGCCTATGATTGTCCTCATTGATGTGAGCCTTTCACACCTTTTTTGTCTTCCTCCTCCACCTTCTTTCCGTTTCGCCTTTTAGGTGTCAACTTTCTTGCTCACGCTCATCCATTGCATGAGTGCTCAAAATATCAAAAGGGAGTGGATCAGTTTGACTTGTACCTGACTAGTGGTCTGGGGAAGAGTCAAGATAAGAATCCAAAGGAGACTAAGTGTGAAACTTTAGTAGATAGTAGTTCTCAACAACTTATTTTTTATCTCGTATTCCCATATCCCCCTTCTTGCACGCAAACACCATCTGGAGATATTCGAGTCACGGACAGTGAGAGCTCTTGCACCCTTTGTTCTTTTATTGCTTGTGTCAATGCTAATATAGACTCTTGCTTGTTAAGACTTGAATTGAATTGCATGCTTTGATTGCTTTACTTAAAAGTCCTTATATGGTTGTGTGGCATGTCGCCACAGAAATTATGCTTGTTATCATTTCCCCACTCGAGGACGAGCAGGAATTAAGCTTGGGGATGTTGATACGTCCCGAACGTATCTATAATTTCTGCTTGCTCCATGCATGATTTGTGTGACTTTGCCATGTTTTACTTGAACTTTCAAACACTTTTTATCATATTTGGAATAACCTATTAACTCAGTGCACCCAGTTGCCAGTTCCTGTTTTATGCTATTTTTGTATTTTAGGTTTTCCGGCCATTAAAAGTGCCAAATAAATCCCGGAAAATTATATAAAAAATAAGCGCCGCGTAAGCTTACCGAAGAACCAAAGATGGAAGGGAGTGGACCCACCAGGGCCCCAGGAGGGTCCCTGGTGCGGCCCCACCCTAGGGCGCGCAAGGAGGCCTCCTGGCTTCCCTGTGGCCCCTCTCGGTGCCTGATGACCCACAACCGTAAGGGATCTATTGCATCGTTTTCAATAAGTAAGAGTGTCGAACCCAACGAGGAGCGAAAGGTATTGATAAGTGATTTTGGACAAGGAATAACTGCAAGCACTGAAAGATAACTTTTTAGGGGTTTTCGGTATAAGCAACAATAAGACAAAAGCAAGCAAAGTAAATGGTGCTGAGGAGCAGCAGGTGGCCCAATCCTTTTGAGCAAAGGATAAGTCTGGCGACTGAACTTATAAAGACTAAAGCGTTCTTCAGGACACATGGAGAGGTAGTCATGTGCTTTCGCCATATTCCGCATTGATAATATGTTTTGTGTTGATAAGTGTTGAGTGGGTGGATCTATGCTAGCACACCTTCTAGACTAAGATAAGTGTACTCTTATGATTAAACAACTTGCAAGCATCCGCAAATACAAGATAGAAATTAAGGCAAAGCCTAACCACAGCAATAAGATCAAGGATCCATCATTCCTTTGTGCAAAAGTGTGCAAACTGGGGTTCAGGTTTCTGTCACTCCGGTAACCCACCGAAGCATTCTTTATACACAATGTATTCGCCTAGGTCCTTAATAAGGCGAAGTGTTGAGTGTTCGACTCACACAACACCACTAGGAAAATAACAACACAACTTAAATATCAAACAACACAAATTACTTCAACATCATATGACTACTAACAACAAGACTTCTCCCATGTCCTCAAGAACTAAATTAACTACTCACAAGACATAAAAGAGATCATGATCAGAGGTGATAAATAGGTGGTAAACAATCTGTTCATAATGATATTTCTCCAACAAAACTCAATAGCATTCACCACAAAGTAGTAATCAACACCGATAGAGTAGAGAGGATAGATAGTACGAATCACAACGTAAGTTGCAATTGTGAGATGAGATTGGATGAAGATGAAGATGGTGCTGATGTTGGGGATGATGTCGATGATGATCTCGATGATGCCCGTGACGATGGTGATGATGATGGCGATGATCTCCCCTTCCGGGAGGTGATCTCATTGGCGGAATCTGCCCGCCGTAGAGCCCTTTTCTTCTCTTTAGGTTTCCTCCATGGAGCGGCGGCGGAATTCCGTAAAAACTCCTGTTTTTAGGGTTTTCGGATGACGAAGAGTATATAGGCCAGAGGGGGAGCCTGGGGTGGTCCCAGGGCTCCAGGCGCCCTCCCGGCGCGGCCATGGTGGAGGCCGCGCCAGGTGGCTGCCTGGACGCCCTGTGGCCCCCCTCTGGCCCCTCTTTTGCGTGTCTTCGTCAATCCTCTCAAAAACACCCCCGTAGATTTTAAGGTAATTTGGAGTGGTCTTCTTCAGCAACTCAACGTCCACTTTTTACCGCTGAATCCTGCGTCTGCTACTTCGGCACTGGAAAGTTGCAAACTGTGTAAAACAAGCCAAAACAACATAAGAACATCGTTGTAATGTGAAATAAATCAATGAATAAGGACGAATTATGATATAAAATAGTGATGCATTTTGGACGTATCAACTCCCCCAAGCTTAGACCTCGCTTGTCCCTAAGCGAAAACTGAGCTCGGTAAACCCGTCCATCAGTTTAGAGAGTGAAGTGTCGATAGTTAGCATAGTTAGCATTGCGGTGCGTTTATAATCCTGTCAATTGCCCAGCTGTGATTGGTTTACCTCGCTAGCACTTTTATCTTCTTTTGGGAGAGAGACATCACTAGTGAACGTCATGGGACCCCGGTCCATATTTCCACCATTGTTTACACCCTCAATTTACTTTCAGTTCTTACTTTCCATTGCCATTATTATTATCTCTTGCGTTGATCCTTTGTAAATAGCAAGGCCGGAGGAATTGACAACTCCTCCGTACTCCATGGGAGAAAAGTTGCTTTTTGTGTGTGCAGGTCCAGGTGAAGTTAGCAACCTCGGCGCCATTGTTCACTTTACCACCTTCTTGTATTTCTGCGAGTCCTACGGGAGACAAACCCTATCCTCTACATAGGGGAAATTTTCTGCTATGATACATCTCACCTTCCACTTGGGGTAACCAACGAGAAGTGAGAGAACTATCTTCCTCACCGTATCAGTAGTTCACCCCGCTGGCCGTGGGAATGGTCGTGGAAACAACAGGCCCCCAACTATAATACTGGGTCCGTTGCTTATGCTCGAGGACATGCTAACAACATTAATGTTGAAGAAGCTCAGGAACAACCCGCTACCGTGATGGGTACCCTTCTCGTTAATTCCGTACCTGCTAATGTTTTATTTTATACAGGAGCATTGATGGCGCGAGAGTTGACGGGTGTAGTCTTCTCGCTCTTCGTTGGTGAGCCCCAAGTGGAAGGCGTGATGTAGCACAGAAGCAAATTTCCCTCAGTAAAGATACCAAGGTTTGTCTCTAGTAGGACTCCAGAGATGATAAGTAGGTGTCAGCGGCGCAACTGACGCGGACCTGCACACAGACACAAATAACTTTGTTCCCAACGAAGTTCAGAGAGGTTGTCAATCTCTCCGGTCTTGTTGTTCAAAAAGGATCAAACACAAGGGATAATGATAGCAACTGAAAGTAAAAGCAGAAAAGTAAATGAGCGTGGAAACAGTAATGAGGATATGGACCGGGATACGTGATGTTCACTAGTGATGTCTCTCTCCCAAAAGACGATAAAACTGCTATGCGAGGTAAACAAATTACAGAAGGGCAATTGACAGTACTATGAACGCACCGCAATGCTAACTATGCTACAAAAGAAAGGAAGAGGCTCAAAAGCACGGGCAGTACGCCAAAATAAGTAGACCGAAATCCAACTGCATCTACTACTAATCATCCACCTTGAGATATCTATCCAGAACATCTCGCTGGTATTAAGTTGCGAGCCCCACCCAAAGTGTAAACCCAAAGCAACAGACAACTGCATTAAAAATCACTTTGCGTAAAGTAAACAATCCTTGCAACCGCGGTTACAAGCACCGTTGTTTTCCCCCTTGTGGCAACAGCACATCCCCTAGACTCATGTTTCTGTCACTCAAGCGTGTCATCGGGGGGCATGAACCCACAACCGAGCATAACGTTCCCTCTTGGGGTTACTACCTACTACTTGGCCAAAGAAATAAACAACAACGGAGAACATGCAAGAATTACTTAGGAACAAAAATATAAGAGATAAAAAACAAATATATTACTCAATCACAATCTGAACATAGTCTCATAATCCGTCAGATCCCATCAAACTCAGCATAGCAACAGAAGAAAGATTACAAAAGTGCCTCGATCATGTAGGGCAGCTCACGAGGTCTAAACCATGAAGAACAAAGAGGGGAGGAGAACATCACATAGCTACTGTTCACGGACCCATGGTCCAAGGAAAACTACTCACGAGGCAACCGGGGAGCATCCATGGTGGAGAGGAGACTCCCGGAGGTCGGCCCTCCCTCCGGCAGGGTGCCGGGAAGAGGTCTTCTGGTGCTCCCGATCTCGGAAGCGCGGCGGCGGCGGAACAGAGGAGAGATCGCGAAAAAGGGTTCTCCTTTCGGAAGTTTTCCGTGACGGAGAATATATAGGCGAAGGGGGCAGCCAGAGGTGGACAAGGGGCCCCAGGCGCCCCCCTGGCACGGCCAGGGGTGGGGCCGCGCCGGGTGGCCGCCTGGGCCACCCCTGGCTCCCCTATGGCCCCACTCGGGCTCTTCGCGAAGCTTCCTGTACGCTGATTTTTCCTATATTTTTTCCGGAATTTTTGTGGCACTTTTTATATGGGGGAAAACTGAAATAGAAAAACAGCAGAAAACAGGAACTGGCACTATGGTGCACTGAGTTAATAGGTTAGTCCAAATATGATCAAAAGTGTATGAAAGTGTATCTAGATCATAGAAATATCACACAAAACATGCATGGAGCAAGCAGAAATTATAGATACGTTTTGGACGTATCAACATCCCCAAGCTTAATTCCTGCTCGTCCTCGAGTAGGTAAATGATAACGGCATAATTTCTGTGGTGACATGCTAGCAACCATATAAGAACTTTGAAAATTAAAGCAATCAAGGTTAGAAACTCAATTCAAGTCATAACAAGCAAGATTCTATATTAGCATTGAAACAAGTAACAAAAGAACATTAGGTGCAAGAGCTCTCGCTGTCCGTGACTCGAATGTATCCAAATGGTGTTTGCGTGCAAGAAAGGGGATAGGGAATACGAGAAAAACAATTTATTTGTTGAGAACTCAATCTACTAAAGTTTCACACTCAGTCTTTTTCTGGAATCTTATCTTGACTCGTCCCCAGACCACTAGTCAGGTACGAGTCAATTTGATCCACTCCTTTTTCAATATTTTGAGCACTCATGCAATGGATGAGCGTAAGCACGAGAGTTGACACTTAGGATGGCAAAGAGAGAAGTGCGGAGGAGGAAGACAAAAAGGATGAGAAAGGCTCACATCAATGAGGACAATCATAGGCAAGAGATGCCAAATGATAGATATGATGTGAGGAGTAGGGATTGCCATGCAACGGATGCACATACGAGCTAGGAAGCTCTCCAATGGAACTAGTGGGGGTGCATCTAACTTGCTCGCTCATGAAGACCTAGAGCTCATTTGAGGAGGCTCATCCTTGGAATATGCAAGCCAAGTTCTATAGTGTGAAGGTCCCCACATAGCTATATGCATAATGATCATCTCTATGGAGTACAAGGATATAAAGGGAGTACTGGTGTGGATCTCTCAAAAGGATAGTAGTGTTGCCCCTTTCTCTCTTTTTATTTCTTTTTTTCTCTTTTTTTCTATTTTTTTGTATTTTTTGTGGCCTCAATGGCTCTTTCTATTTAACTCTCATTTGTCCTCTTTGGGATCTTTTATTGTGTCCACTTTGGGATCTTTTCCTCACTTAATGGCAACACTCTATTTTCCAAGAAGGTAAAGGAGATCTTTCACACTTTACAAGGTACTCAAAATCATAAAGAAGATGTAACTATCATGATGTATGCAATGTATGTCGCTGCTAGTGTAGCAGGAACATGTATGACATGAAGATCAAGTCATGAAGAGGTGGATGTTGCATGGCAATATATCTCGGAAAGGCTTTGGAAATGCCTTGATAGGTAGGTATGGTGGCTGTTTTGAGGAAAGATATAAGGAGTTTTATGATGACAGAGTGTATCATGCCAAGGGTTTGGATGTACCGGCGAAGGTGGACACCAACTCTCAGAGTGAGAAGAAGGCAATGCACGGCACGGGAGAGGCTAGCAAAATATGGGAAGGTGGAAGTGTCAACTTTCAATACTTACATTAGTCCAAAGAACTCATGCACTTATTATCGGTAACTCTCAATCTAATAAGGAGGTTCACAAAGAGACAAGTACCCCGAGGAGGAGTGTATGGGGGTTTGGTTATCCTTGCGCATCCTCGACTCATGGTACGTGAGTGTACTCTAATATTCGATCCCTCCAAAGATTAGTGATCCATCTAGTAGCTAGAGTTCTCAACTAGTTTTGTAGGTTTTGAAAATACACATGGATTGCCCAAAATACGACACCTATCACTAATAGGCTAGAGCTCTTGACACCAAAAGTTCAAACATTACTCACAACAATACCTCAAAACTATTGCAAGTTACTACTAGAATTAAATAGCAACCTCAATTACCTACTTTCAAGACAAGACACAACTCAGTGCAACAACCAACTCTCTTTAACAAGATAAACATGAAAACTAAAAAGATTTCCAGCAACAAACTAAACAAAATCCAAGGCTCTTGCTAAAGACAAACTAAGACTAAAACTAAACATGGCAGCAGCTACGAAAAGATAAAGAACACACAACAGCAAAAAGACAAGCAAGAAAAATCCTATGATGTGTTCTAGAATTTGAAAGTGGAGCGTGTTTCTCTCCCACACAAAGTAAGACGGGATCTAACTTGTTATGAACAGCAAGCAAAGCTAAAGAAAACTAAAAATAAAACCTAAGAGCGAGACGCTCCAAGCATAGCACATAATGCATGAAGTGATAAAAATATAGTGAGACGAAGGACGAACTGATGATTGTTGATGGAGAAGGGGATGCACGGGGGCATCCCCAAGCTTAGATGCTTGAGTCTCCTTGAATATTTATTGGGGATGCGTGGGGGCATCCCCAAGCTTGAGCGCTTGACACTCCTGGATCTTCTTTCATCATCTTCTATCGCACACTTGAAAACTCCCTTCATACATAACTCATCATAAGCTGATTAGAGAGGTTAGTACCCTTAATAAAATAATTTTTTCCCACTGGATATAAAGATATTCTTGAAGAGCTACTGTTTCTCAAGAGTGCCGAAAAGTTTTTGCAAAGAAAAAGCAAGCTTAAGGTTTGCAAAAGTTAGGAGAGACAAAACGTGGCAGAATCTGTGAAAAACAGAACAGCAGGTAGTAAAGAATTTCTTAGGGGCACTTCTGCAACTCAAATCAAAAAACTCAGAACATACGGAAGTTTCACAATTGTATAGAGCACGCTGACAAAAAAGTTCAGATCAAAAAGATGAACTGCTGATTTGATTCGAATTTTTCTGTCAAGGGACAGAATCTGTTTTCTGGACAGCACGTCACAACTTTTGCTTCCCTTATCATAAGAGGCTATATCTTGGAACAAAGCTGAAAAATAAAGATACAATGATGTTGCTACAGTAGTAACAAACATCAAGACACAACAAAAATCAAAAAGAAACCTAAATTCGTTGCGGGCTGCCTCCTGAAAGCGCTTTCTTTTATTCCTTTAAGCTAGGCATAATGCAAAAGATCAAGTTGTATCAATCGAATCATTATCAAGATCAAAAAGGTCTTCAATTGTACAACTAGTCTTGAGAGGTCTTTCAAATAAAGGCCTAATGAAGATACTTCTAGGGTGAGAACCAAAAGGCGGAAAATCAATGGAAGATTCATTTATAAAATCATCAAAGAGAGGTATTTCTTCCAAAGTTTTCACGGTTTCAACTTCTTTAGCAATGGTTGGTTTATTTTTAGGTCGGGGAACTCTAGGGACATAATTGAACTTAGGTTCCCTTCTTGCTGAAGTCTCTACCTTTTTTGGTTTGACTGAGGTAAAAGTAGTTCCTGGGGTATTAATGATTTCCTCAATCTTATCAATCCTAGAAAGACCCGTATCACGGGATTTGATGACCTCCAAAGTTTTAATAATCTTAAGCATGGAGCTATCAAGCCTATTCAAATTCCCTTGAATCTTGCGATCCAACTCATTTATCCTAGTTATACTTGGTATTTCTAACTCTATCTTTTCAAGTTTCTTCATAATGTGAGCTAGAGTTATATCTTCTTGTATGCTAGCAATAGGGAGATTTCCAACAAGATTTTCAATAACATTAAGAGACTCCCAAATCGGGGCTTCTAGGAAATTCCCATTGATAGCAGTATCTAATATGAACCTATTCCAAGGAGTAATCCCGACATAAAAATTTCTAAGAAGGATAGTAGTGGATTGCTTCTTGGTGGCTCTTTTTTGAGAATCATTAATTCTATACCAAGCATCTTTTAAACTTTCACCACCTTTTTGTTTAAAGGTGAGAACCTCTGTCTCAACAAAGGCAAAAGGGACAGACATAATGACAACCACTAGTAAGATAAATAATTTTTTTGTGATTTTTTGATATAAGACACAAAGATAAAAACTGAAAGGTAAACTAACAAGACTAAAAAAAAGGTAAAGGGTAGTGTGCAACTCCCCTATCTTAGCACTCGGAGTCCCCGGCAACGGCGCCAGAAATTTGCTTGATGGCGCGAGAGTTGAAGGGTGTAGTCTTCTCGCCCTTCGTTGGTGAGCCCCAAGTGGAAGGCGTGATGTAGCACAGCAGCAAATTTCCCTCAGTAAAGATACCAAGGTTTGTCTCCAGTAGGACTCCAGAGATGATAAGTAGGTGTCAGCGGCGCAACTGACGCGGACCTGCACACAGACACAAATAACTTTGTTCCCAACGAAGTTCAGAGAGGTTGTCAATCTCTCCGGTCTTGTTGTTCACAAAGTATCAAACACAAGGGATAATGATAGCAACTAAAATTAAAAGCAGAAAAGTAAATGAGCGTGGAAACAGTAATGAGGATATGGACCAGGATACGTGATGTTCACTAGTGATGTCTCTCTCCCAAAAGACGATAAAACTGCTATGCGAGGTAAACAAATTACAAAAGGGCAATTGACAGGATTATGAACGCACCGCAATGCTAACTATGCTACAAAAGAAAGGAAGAGGCTCAAAAGCACGGGCAGTACGCCAAAATAAGTAGACCGAAATCCAACTGCATCTACTACTAATAATCCACCTTGAGATATCTATCCAGAACATCTCGCTGGTATTAAGTTGCGAGCCCCACCCAAAGTGTAAACCCAAAGCAACAGACAACTGCATTAAAAAGCACTTTGCGTAAAGTAAACAATCCTTGCAACCGCGGTTACAAGCACCGTTGTTTTCCCCCTTGTGGCAACAACACATCCCCTAGACTCATGTTTCTGTCACTCAAGCGTGTCATCGGGGGGCATGAACCCACAACCGAGCATAACGTTCCCTCTTGGGGTTACTACCTACTACTTGGCCAAAGCAATAAACAGCAACGGAGAACATGCAAGAATTACTTAGGAACAAAAATATAAGAGATAAAAACCAAATATATTACTCAATCACAATCTAAACATAATCTCATAATCCATCAGATCCCATCAAACTCAGCATAGCAACAGCAGAAAGATTACAAAAGTGCCTCGATCATGTAGGGAAGCTCACGAGGTCTAAACCATGAAGAACAAAGAGGGGAGGAGAACATCACATAGCTATTGATCATGGACCCATTGTCCAAGGAAAACTACTCACGAGACAACCGGGGAGCATCCATGGTGGAGAGGAGACTCCCGGAGGTCGGCCCTCCCTCCGGCAGGGTGCCGGGAAGAGGTCTTCTGGTGCTCCCGATCTCGGAAGAGCGGCGGCGGCGAAACAGAGGAGAGATCGCGAAAAAGGGTTCTCCTTTCGGAAGTTTCCCATGACTGAGAATATATAGGCGAAGGGGGGCAGCCAGAGGTGGACTAGGGACCCCAGGCGCCCCACTGGCGCGGCCAGGGGTGGGGCCGCGCCGGGTGGCCGCCTGGGCAACCCCTGGCTCCCCTCTGGCCCCACTCGGGCTCTTTGCGAAGCTTCCTGTACGCTGATTTTTCCTATATTTTTCCCAGAATTTTTCTGGCACTTTTTATATGGGGGAAAACTGAAATAGAAAAACAGCAGAAAGCAAGAACTGGCACTATGGTGCACTGAGTTAATAGGTTAGTCCAAATATGATCAAAAGTGTATGAAAGTGTATCTAGATCATAGCAATATCACACAAAACATGCATGGAGCAAGCAGAAATTATAGATACGTTTTGGACGTATCAAGCATCTCATTCATTCATGTCAGAAGCATTTGCATTTTCGCGTAACTTCAAGCATGAAACGATGAAATCACCGATGGTTGTTCGCACCCCGATAGGCCAATGCCGAACCACCATGCTAGTGCCAAACACCACCATTGAAATCGAAGAAATTGAATTCTTTGCTTCGCCCATCCTCCTGAAGTCTTCCACCATAGACCTCATTCTGGGCATGTATTGGTTGAAAGTCCACGATGTCGCACTGTATTGTGGCACCAGTTTTGTCCAACTTTTTCACCCCTTCGGCGAGATTGTTAACCACACCACCCGAATTACCCGTGATGCTGAAACACAGATCTTTATGATGAATGATTTGATCTCACCTTTGGAAGGAATTGAGAACGTTCCGGTCGTTCGTGATTTTCCCGACGTCTTCCTAGAAGAACTGTCAGGAATACCCCCGCTCGGAGAAGTTGAATTCGTCATCGACTTAAAGCCCGGCACCGTCCCTATTGCTAAGCGTCCCTATAAGATGCCACCTCACCACCTCCTTGAACTTAAGAAGGAGATCGACACGACACTCCACAAAGGCTTCATCCGTCCAAGTTCCTCTGCTTGGGGAGCACCTTTGCTGTTTGTCAAGAAGAGTGATGGTACGAACTGTCTGGTCCAAGATTACCGACCTATCAACCAGGCAACAATACAAAACAAGTATCCGCATCCTCGGATCAATGATCTTTATGATCAACTTGCTCGATCTACGGTGTTCTCGAAACTCGACTTGAGGTTGGGTTACCATCAGATCTGGGTCCGTGAAGAGGACATTCCGAAGACTGCCTTCATTACTCGCTATGGTTCATACGAGTACACTGTCATGTCCTTCGGTCTAACCAATGCTCCAGCCAGCTTCTCCCGGTTGATGAACTATATATTCATGGAATACCTCGACAAGTTTGTCGTGGTTTATCTGGATGATATCTTAATATACTCCAAGAATGAAGAAGAGCACGATGAAAATCTTTGTCTTATACTGGAAAAACTTCGAGAACACAAACTGTATGCTAACTATTCTAAGTGTGAGTTCTGGCTTCCCGAAGTAACCTACCTTAGACATGTGATTTACAAGGATGGCATTGCCGTCACCCCAGAACATATCCAGGCTATTCTTGACTGGACTCCTCCCAAGACCGTCAAGCAGGTTCGCAGCTTTCTCGGACTCGCTAGCTATTGCCGCCCTTTCGTCGAGAACTTCTCCAAGATTTTCAGGCCTCTGACTAATCTGCTTCACAAAGGCGTCAAGTTTGAGTGGACAGATAAATGTCAGGAAATTTTCCAAGTGCTCAAGGACAAGCTAACTTCTCCCCCGGTGCTCCCTCCCCCTGATACTCAGAAGGACTTCGTGATATATTGCAACACGTCTCGTCAAGGATTAGGTTGTGTCCTAATGAAAGAGCGCAAAGTGATTGCTTATGCCTCTCGTCAGTTGCGTGATCACGAAGACAAGTATCCAACACATGATCTCGAATTGGCAGCAGTAATTTATGCATTGAAGCTGTGGTGACATTACATCGTCGGTAATCGTTGTGAGATCTACACTGACCAAAGAAGCCTGAAGTACCTGTTTACTCAGCCAGACCTGAATCTTCGTCAACAACGATGGCTCGAGACAATAGCCGACTTCAACATGGATATTTCGTATACCCCTGGCAAGGCTAATGTGATGGACGATGCTTTGAGCCGCAAAGCTTACTGTTCTGAACTTGAGGTTCAGGTACATCAACCACTTATGTATGAAGAGCTTCACAAGCTGAACCTCGAGATTCTTCCTCAAGGTTACGTCAATAACCTGGTTCTCGAGTCAAAACTCGACGCCCTCATCAAGAGTAGACAACCTTTTGACGCTGACATTGTGAAGATCAAGCAAGACATCGCAGAAGGAAAGCCCTCCTCCTTTACTATTGATACCAATGATGGTGATACTGTGTACTTCAAGGGCCCCTTAGTAGTTCCTGTGAGCCCGGCCATCATTAACTGTGGCCCGGATATCATGGAAGAAGCCCATAATTCTCCCTTGTCAATCCACCCTGGCAGTACCAAGATGTATAAAGACCTTCGTCAACGGTACTGGTGGCCTTACATGAAGCAAGACATCGCCCGCTATGTTTCTCAATGTGGCGTTTGCAGTCGCGTCAAGGCAGGACATCAGAAACCTACTGGCTAGTTGCGACTACTCCCTCTTCCTGATTGGAAGTGGCACAAAGTCGAAATGGACTTCGTCACCGGTTTTCCAAGTCACAGAAAGGTAACGATGCCATCTTTGTCTTCATCGACCGATTCTCCAAGGTTGCTCACTTCCTACCAGCAAGGAGAAGATCATTGCTAGTCAGTTAGCAGACTTGTATATCTCCTGAATTGTGTCACTCCACGGTATTCCGCTGCAGATCAGTTCAGACCGTGGCAGCCTTTTCACCTCATGATACTGTAAGAGTTTCATGGAAGCATTCGGGACTCGTCTGTCTCTCAGCACCGCTTATCACCCCCAGTCGCAAGGCCAAGTTGAACGAGTCAATCAAGTGATGGAAGACATGCTTCGCGCTTGTGTCCTTTCATTCGGCATGAAATGGGAGGAATCTCTCCCGTACGTGGAATTCTCGTACAACAATAGTTATCAGGCTATCTTGAAGATGGCCCACTTCAAAGTTCTGTACGGACGTAAGTGTCGAACCCCTCTGAATTGGTCAGGAACTGGGGAACGACCCTACTTTAGTCCGGATTTTGTCCAACAAGCTGAAGATCAAGTTCGCTTTGTGCAAGAAAATCTCAAGGTCGCTCAGTCTCGTCAGAAGAGCAATTATGATCGCAAACACCAGGAGATTGTCTATTGTGATGCCCTCAAAATCAGGCCGTGTACAGTAATCATACACGCAGGGTACACGACCGAACTCAAGGACTCACGGTAAGGTAATCACAGCACAACTCTATAAATAAAATAATACAAGCTATATATTACAAGCCAGGGGCCACGAGGCTCGAATACAATAGCTCGAGAGAACAAAGTTAGCGGAAGCAATAGTATCTGAGTACAGACACAAGGATACAAGGTAGCCTTAAGAAGGCTAGCACAAATAACAACAGCTCGAAAAGGCGAGGCCTCCTGCCTGGGAACCTCCAAACTACTCCTGGTCAAAGGGAAAACTCGACGTCGTAGAAGGCATCGGGGATCTCCTGCTCCTGGACTTCAAGGTTCCAACGTCGACTGCAGCGGCCGATCAGGCAAAACAAAAAGGGGGAAATAAAGCAAAGGTGAGTATCTAGCATACCCGCGAGTCTTACGTCCGCTACTAAGCATTTATGCATTTGTATCAAATGGAAAGGGGAGGCTGTATATAGTGGACTGCAAGGTAGAAATCAGAATAAGGGTAAGAAGCTAGGCCTATCGAAGACTATCATCTTCCGACGATGTCTTGCAGCATGAGAAGAGAAACAGCCAACAGTTCAATAACATGAATGTAATAACAATGGAGCAGAAGTTGCTGAAACATTGAATAATATAAGTTGTAATGATTAATAATAATAATGCCTCCGAGTTCCCCTCCTCGACTCCCTGCGAGGAAAAAGACCCGGAACCATACAGTTTAATAGTAGTAGTTTCTAGTGGTAAGATCCAGCTTCAGCATAAAGCGTCCTGTTACCGTGGACACGGCTATTCGAATAGATTAATCTTCCCTGCAGGGGTGCACGGGCGTGACTCTACGACGCTCGGATCTCCAGGGTGGCGGGAACCTTGTTAGGGAACGCTCCACCAAAGCTATCCGACACAAAGTAGCCCATCCTTCGGCAATCAACAGAGAGGTCATCCGCCGGACTATATCCTATGAACGCCGGGCTTTGGACCCTAACCCGAACGTACTCCTGCACGGTGCGTGACTGGCCGGTGAAGCAAAATCAAAGCAAATACAAATACACCGCTCGAGCAAGAGAAGAAAACACCACTTCCCGGCAATCAGCCCGCGGTACTGCTGACGTCTGAAGACCCTCGAACGAGACTACGATGTAGGGGAGCCCACACTCCTCATCCCACGTGTAGGTAGTGCGTACAAGCCAAAAGGCTACTCAAGACATCCGCCGAACCATTTAGCATTTTAATTAACCTGCGTGACAACCGTTATCGTTGCCTCGACTTAACCGACCCGCGGTCAACGACAGCAGTCAGGACCACCAGTACATCGGTGCCTGCCTGTCGTCCCACCAAGTCACTGCGGTTACCAACAAGGTGAACCGTCTCCTTACATTGTCTCGCGTGTGCTCTTCGTAGAGCTCGACTTTTTCGTGGTTTGGTAACTCTCGCGAGATACGAGCAGGGGCCAAGCACACCAGTAACGTCGGTCGTACCCTCCCTGTCGTTCCCGACAATATACCTCTCGCGGGCACCGTTGGGTCGCCCGACTCTTACCTTTAAGGACACCAGTTGGTTCGAGTGCCTACCATTAAGTGAAACCAGGAGGTATCACCCTCGATGGAACACTTCAAGAGGTTTGACAGAGACATCAGCGGAATGAACTAAAGAGGTAAACCTCGAATCATTCCGGTGATGCTACGCTACTGAGCCGACGAGAGTGAAATACGAGTCCATTCCACTCGTAAGTCAAACTCGAAGCGACTTGGCAGAGTCTCGCCGTTGTAGGTTCCCTAGGGTGTCTGCATTGATCCGTACCTGTTGAAGTTGTATATATTTTGTATCCGCGTCACTCCCCTGAGTGGTCACGGCCCGCTATCTAATCCTAGCTAACAATGCGCAGGGCTCACTGCTGAATAATGCATAATTATAATAGGCAGCATAGGATAAGGAAGGTACATCAAGGGGCGACAAAATCAGGCTATGCAATTGAATAGGATTGTAACGTAGCAGCAGCAGTAACAATGCCTAGTGAAAGAAAAGTACGGAAAGATAGGCGATATCTGGGGAAGAGAATGGCTCTGCTTGCTTGTAAGCTCGACGGTACAGGTACGGTCGTCGACGAAGTAGTCGATCACAGGGGCATCAGCAACGGACGTCGAGACTACCGGACAATAAAAGAGGGGGGAGAAACAATAAATACACAGCAATACTAGCAATACAAATACAAGACATGACATATGAAATGTTAACGATGCTCTAACGTTGTACGATACACGTAGCACGGAGGGGGAATTCATCCGGGGATGACTCATCGGTACCGGTTGATTACCGGACAGATGATCCGGACGGGGAAGGTTCCATGTCTGCAGTGTTAGAGACATCTCACAGACACGTGGTTAGCGTATCCGTGCTCATTGATAGATCATCGGTACCGGTTGGTTACCGGACAGATGATCAGGAGGGGGAAGGTTCCATGTCTGCAGTGTTAGAGACATCTGACAGACACGTGGTTAGCGTATCCGCTCATTGATAGATTCTGAACAACTTTTATGTTCAGAACCATTTCATCCGGCAAAGTTCTACGGGCTCCGATCGTCTGACAAACAGATGAACCGGAGGGGAAATTTTCCATGTTCGGTATGTTAGAGAGGTGCAGTGGGGGCAAGGGTAGCGTATCCGTAACCGATGTATTCTTCTGGGCAAGTTACATGCACAAAGTATTTCCATCGGAGTTTCGGTTTAAAAGATATTGATTTTCTAAGATTTAAATCATTGTAAAGGAATTTCTGAACTTCTTTTAGTAATTATTTCAACATTATCCAGAATAGAAATGTTGACCAATCAAACTTACAGGTGGGGACCTACTGTCATTTACACAGTTTTATTAAATCATTTTCTGAATAAAATAGTGAGGGGACCCACATGTCACCTGCTGATAATTTCAAAAACTGTTAAGGTTATCAGAACATAGCACTTTGCGATTTTCAGAGGAATTAATTTGTGCATCCAATGGAGTTGGTTCAGTGGCGTAAAACGAAGTTGGTAAAGTATACGACATGCCCATGTCATTTGTGTTATTAATGAAAATCAACAACACATATTTTTGAGCTTGTGAAGGGGCTAACAAAATGCTTCTATTCTGACACTTAGAAAATCTGAGAATTCCACCGAGTGCAAACATCACTTATCTGTTTTCAGAGGGCCACAAGTTTGATTCTATCCAGCCTATGATTTCGCGCCCTATACCAATTTTGAGCATGTTTTGGTGATCTACATGATAATGTTGCTCTCACCCATGTCAGGATTAATGGCTAGAAAGTAGCATCATTGGAAGGTTCTACAAAATGTTAACTCCAAAAATTTATTAAGTTTAGCAAACTTCAACTAACGATTGCATCAATTCTTTAGCTAATTTGAGGATGAATCTTAAAGGTATTTTGATCGACAACAAGGGTGCTACAACGCCATGCTATTAGATGCTATGATAGGGTAGTGTATCATGTCCAAATCTTGCTCTAGAGTAGCTATAAAAATAATCTATTTTTCTGTCATGTGTCTGTTTACATAAATCCTCATTTTGTGATTTTCATAGCATTTAATCCGTGCATTTTCTAAAGTTGGTCCAATGTAACAAATCAAAGATGATTATGTCTACTCTTTGTTTATATAATTTCCAGTTATATTAGGACTTGTCTTGTGACTGTTTTGTTGTTGTTTTGCGAGGCAGTTTGAAGCAGCAGCAGGGGGGCACGAGGTCGCTCGCTGGAGCACGCCGGCGAGGGGAGAAACGGCGAGCGGCGGGGTGCGCACAGGCTCGCGCGGGCACGAGGCCAGGCGGCGGCCGACCCATCCATGGCGAGCCCGCGGACAGCGGCCTCTGGCCCGGGCGACAGTGGGGCGAAGGGGCGGAGGAGGAGCTCACTGGGGGGTTGGGCGTCGCGGTGGCTCGGGGGAACGCGGAGGAGCTCGAGGTGGAGAAGGCGGTTGCGGCGCCGGGCGTCTGGCAGGCGAGCGCGGCGCGGCGCGACGTCGGGGCGCATCGGGGCGTCGCAGCGTCGACTGGCCAGCGCGGGGAACGGTGGAGGCGGCTGGGGCCACGGCGGGCGGCCGGGGCTCGCCGGTGCTGGCCGGAGTAGCCGGCGGTGGCCATGAAGGAGAGGGGTAGGCGGGGGCGACGTCCTGTGGGGAGGAGATCGGGATCGGGGGAGGTGGACTCGGGAGAGAGAGAGAGAGAGAGTCCGAGCGAGAGAGAGAGAGGAGTGGATAAGGGCGGCTCGGGGGGGTTAGGAAAAAAATAAAAACAGGGAGTGGGCCGACTAGGGTTTGCAAGGGAGAAGAGTAGCCCATTCCCTTTTTCTGTGTTTCTTTTTTTTTGTTTCTGTTTTATTTGTTCAACATTTGATTTTTATAAAATGTGTAACTAGCTTCAATATTAGTGCTAGACAGAATAGAAGTGTTACAAATAGTTTGGGCACAAAATAAATTCATTTGATATTTGTTTTAAATATGCAATGGGTAAATGAAGTTGTTTTGGGTCTGTTTAGATTTGTTTAAAATATCTTATGGCTCAATAAATACTCCAAGTTGGTTTACCATGGTCCACTGGTTTTTTAGGGATTTTACAAAAGTGGTTTCATAATTTTTGGACAAGTTTCAATTGTCACTTATTTTTAACAGCAACCAAAGGCATTATGGATAAGATCAATTGCAAAGTTGATCACGGCATGATCAACAACAGTGATTAGCAATAGTGATAATCATTTTAAAAATGATTATTGTAGTGATTACTGTTGCACGACAGTGAGGGTGTTACAAATCTCCCCCCACTACAAGAATTCTCGTCCCGAGAATTTGAGTGGTAGAAGAAAAAATTTCCGTATTTTTCGCGAAGGCGAACTTCACGTTCAGGACTGGCTTCATGTTCAACATGATTTGACCATCGAACCTTAACGAACTCGACTGTGTTTTAGAGGTCATGGTACAGTTCACCATCTCACCGAAGTGTGAAAAGTTGAACAACTCTAGTGTGTCAATAGATTGCAGCCGTGTGGGTTTTCAACCAAACCATCACCAAAACAAGGTTGATGGTGGCCGACTTGAGACTATGTGGGTGGGGGTAGCAAGGAGTCCAACTCCTTCAACTCCGAGGGTGATGTTAGGAGCCATTAGGCCAACGGGGATGCATCCGAGGGTCACGACGGATTACCGGGGTATGCGTAGTACATCGAGAGAATAAAAGAACGCATGAGAAGTCTCAGGCGGATAGGCATGCATTCGATGCCGATAACAGATGATGAAAAAGGGGTCCAGAGCATCAGGCATAAGCACTGAGTCTGATACCTAATGAACATCACAAAGCAGGTGACAAGAGTCAGGTTTCGATCCTGTGGAACTGTGGGTTATGGGCCCACATTGAATAAGAAGGGTGGTGGCATTCAACGCGATCACGACGCACGGTTTGCCAGGGAACAAATTGTCAGCGATGTCGGCAACAACATCGGTACCAAGGGCAAGGGACGAAGTGAACCATATCTCTGCTCGTTAAGACGAGGCAGGCCAATTGGCAAAGCTCTCGTTCATAGATGGTTATTGAAATGTCATCGTCAATAGTAACAGGTTGTATGGACAACTTAGTACACCGAAGTGTTTACATCAACAGGGAATTATCGCTGCTCAGATAATTTATATCGCAAGGAAGGTTAAACAGACCAATGGAAGGGAAAACGTGGTTGTCTGATCAAATAGACCAATGGAAGGGGAAAATGATGATACCCAAGTATCACGTGTATGCCTTTCCAAGGGAAAGCAGAGCACGATATATATGATCAAGTTGTATTGGCACGGAGACAAGGGAGGTTGTCGACGATAACACAAATCATCGAGGGGCAGGGAGGGTATTTCACATGATGAATCCAATTGACACATGGAATAAGCCATGTAAGAATAGTCGGATAGTAATCCACAAAAAGGTCGGATGGTTCGCAAAGGATCTGATGTGAGTATGGGCACTCAACCAGAAGGGGAAAGAATACCAAGGCATCGGGTGACAGAAGCACCGGAATAACTTGATGCTTAAGTACAAGGAAATTGTGATTTCCAGATCGGGAGGTGGATGCAATTATCCACACGGACTTATCGGTGGCAGGGGATTGCAAAGGCGATGAACACGTAGGATCTCGGGAATTCATCGGAGAGTAATCGTCGAAATCTTCAGGTGGATCAGGCGATCATCGAGAATGCAGAGCTCTCCGGGAGGAAGGAGGTACATGAACCTAAGTCAGAGTTATTAAAACTTTACCAGCAAGGATAAGAGAGCAGAGTCCCAGAGCATAGGTACAGAGAAAAGATCCTAATACCATAGATATCACACGTAGTGACATCGATGTGGGCCCGTAAGCAAAACATTAAGTTAGCAAAGTAGTTTTGCAAATACTAGACTCGACTTCGACCAAGGAGTGGTTAGGGGCTTCCCACAGGCAGTCGGCTCTGATACCAACTTGTGACGCCCTCAAAATCAGGCCGTGTACAGTAATCATACACGCAGGGTACACGACCGAACTCAAGGACTCACGGTAAGGTAATCACAGCACAACTCTATAAATAAAATAATACAATCTATATATTACAAGCCAGGGGCCACGAGAGCTCGAATACAATATCTCGAGAGCACAAAGTTAGCGGAAGCAAAAGTATCTGAGTACAGACACAAGGATACAAGGTTGCCTTAAGAAGGCTAGCACAAATAACAACAGATCGAAAAGGCGAGGCCTCCTGCCTGGGAACCTCCAAACTACTCCTGGTCAAAGGGAAAACTCGACGTCGTAGAAGGCATCGGGGATCTCCTGCTCCTGGACTCCAAGGTTCCAACGTCGACTGCAGCGGCCGATCAGGAAAAACAAAAAGGGGGAAATAAAGCAAAGGTGAGTATCTAGCATACCCGCGAGTCTTACGTCCGCTACTAAGCATTTATGCATTTGTATCAAATGGAAAGGGGAGGCTGTATATAGTGGACTGCAAGGTAGAAATCAGAATAAGGGTAAGAAGCTAGGCCTATCGAAGACTAGCATCTTCCGACGATGTCTTGCAGCATGGGAAGAGAAACAGCCAACAGTTCAATAACATGAATGTAATAACAATGGAGCAGAAGTTGCTGCAACATTGAATAATATAAGTTGTAATGATTAATAATAATAATGCCTCTGAGTTCCCCTCCTCGACTCCCTGCGAGGAAGAAGACCCGGAACCATATAGTTTAATAGTAGTAGTTTCTAGTGGTAAGATCCAGCTTCAGCATAAAGCGTCCTGTTACCGTGGACACGGCTATTCGAATAGATTAATCTTCCCTGCAGGGGTGCACTGGCGTGACTCTACGACGCTCGGATCTCCAGGGTGGCGGGAACCTTGTTAGGGAACGCTCCACCAAAGCTATCCGACACAAAGTAGCCCATCCTTCGGCAATCAACAGAGAGGTCATCCGCCGGACTATATCCTATGTACGCCGGGCTTCGGACCCTAACCCGAACGTACTCCTGCACGGTGCGTGACTGGCCGGTGAAGCAAAATCAAATCAAATACAAATACACCGCTCGAGCAAGAGAAGACAACACCACTTCCCGGCAATCAGCCCGCGGTACTGCTGACGTCTGAAGACCCTCGAACGAGACTACGATGCAGGGGAACCCACACTCCTCATCCCACGTGTAGGTAGTGCGTACAAGCCAAAAGGCTACTCAAGACATCCGCCGAACCATTTAGCATTTTAATTAACCTGCGTGACAACCGTTATCGTTGCCTCGACTTAACCGACCCGCGGTCAACGACAGCAGTCAGGACCACCAGTACATTGGTGCCTGCCCTGTCGTCCCACCAAGTCACTGCGGTTACCAACAAGGTGAACCGTCTCCTTACCTTGTCTCGCGTGTGCTCTTGGTAGAGCTCGACTTTTTCGTGGTTTGGTAACTCTCGCGAGATACGAGCAGGGGCCAAGCACGCCAGTAACGTCGGTCGTACCCTCCCTGTCGTTCCCGAAAATATACCTCTCGCGGGCACCGTTGGGTCGCCTGACTCTTACCTTTAAGGACACCAGTTGGTTCGAGTGCCTACCATTAAGTGAAACCAGGAGGTATCACCCTCGATGGCACACTTAAAGAGGTTTGACAGAGACATCAGCGGAATGAACTAAAGAGGTAAACCTCGTATCATTCCGGTGATGCTACGCTACTAAGCCGACGAGAGTGAAATACGAGTCCATTCCACTCGTAAGTCAAACTCGAAGCGACTCGGCAGAGTCTCGCCGTTGTAGGTTCCCTAGGGTGCCTGCATTGATCCGTACCTGTTGCAGTTGTATATATTTTGTATCCGCGTCACTCCCCTGAGTGGTCATGGCCCGCTATCTAATCCTAGCTAACAATGCGCAGGGCTCACTGCTGAATAATGCATAATTATAATAGGCAGCATAGGATAAGGAAGGTACATCAAGGGGCGACAAAATCAGGCTATGCAATTGAATAGGATTGTAACGTAGCAGCAGCAGTAACAATGCCTAGTGAAAGAAAAGTACGGAAAGATAGGCGATATCTGGGGAAGAGAATGGCTCTGCTTGCTTGTAAGCTCGACGGTAGAGGTACGGTCGTCGACGAAGTAGTCGATCACAGGGGCATCAGCAGCGGACGTCGAGACTACCGGACAATAAAAGAGGGGGGAGAAACAATAAATACACAGCAATAATAGCAATACAAATACAAGACATGACATATGAAATGTTAATGATGCTCTACAATTGTACGATACACGTAGCACGGAGCGGGAATTCATCCGGGGATGACTCATCGGTACCGGTTGATTACCGGACAGATGATCCGGAGGGGGAAGGTTCCATGTCTGCAGTGTTAGAGACATCTGACAGACACGTGGTTAGCGTATCCGTGCTCGTTGATAGATTCTGAACAACTTTTATGTTCAGAACCATTTCATCCGGCAAAGTTCTACCGGCTCCGATCGTCTGACAAACAGATGAACCGGAGGGGAAATGTTCCACGTTCGGTATGTTAGAGAGGTGCGGTGGGGGCAAGGGTAGCGTATCCGTAACCGATGTATTCTTCTGAGCAAGTTTCATGCACAAAGTATTTCCATCGGAGTTGCGGTTTAAAAGATATTGATTTTCTAAGATTTAAATCATTGTAAAGGAAATTCTGAACTTCTTTTAGTAATTATTTCAACATTATCAACAATAGAAATGTTGACCAGTCAAACTTACAGGTGGGGCCCTACTGTCATTTACACAGTTTTATTGAATCATTTTCTAAATAAAATAGTGAGGGGACCCACATGTCACCTGCTGATAATTTCAAAAATTGTTAAGGTTATCAGAACATAGCACTTTGCGATTTTCAGAGGAATTAATTTGTGCATCCAATGGAGTTGGTTCAGTGGCGTAAAACGAAGTTGGTAAAGTATACGACATGCCCATGTCATTTGTGTTATTAATGAAAATCAACAACACATATTTTTGAGCTTGTGAAGGGGCTAACAAAATGCTTCTATTCTGACACTTAGAAAATCTGAGAATTCCACCGAGTGCAAACATCACTTATCTGTTTTCAGAGGGCCACAAGTTTGATTCTATCCAGCATATGATTTCGCGCCCTATACCAATTTTGAGCATGTTTTGGTGATCTACATGATAATGTTACTCTCACCCATGTCAGGATTAATGGCTAGAAAGTAGCATCATTGGAAGGTTCTACCAAATGTTAACTCCAAAAATTTATTAAGTTTAGCAAACTTCGACTAACGATTGCATCAATTCTTAAGCTAATTTGAGGATGAATCTTAAAGGTATTTTGATCAACAACAAGGGTGCTACAACGCCATGCCATTAGATGCTATGATAGGGTAGTGTATCATGTCCAAATCTTGCTCTAGAGTAGTTATAAAAATAATCTATTTTTCTGTCATGTGTCTGTTTACATAAATCCTCATTTTGTGATTTTCATAGCATTTAATCCGTGCATTTTCTAAAGTTGGTCCAATGTAACAAATCAAAGATGATTATGTCTACTCTTTGTTTATATAATTTCCAGTTATATTAGGACTTGTCTTGTGACTGTTTTGTTGCTGTTTTGCGAGGCAGTTTGAAGCAGCAGCAGGGGGAACGAGGTCGCTCGCTGGAGCACGCCGGCGAGGGGAGAAACGGCGAGCGGCGGGGTGCGCACAAGCTCACGCGGGCACGAGGCCAGGCGGCGGCCGACCCATCCATGGCGAGCCCGCGGACAGCGGCCTTCGGCCCGGGCGACAGTGGGGCGAAGGGGCGGAGGAGGAGCTCACTAGGGGGTTGGGCGTCGCGGTGGCTCGGGGGAACGCGGAGGGGCTCGAGGTGGAGAAGGCGGCTGCGGCGTCGGGCGTCTGGCAGGCGAGCGCGGCGCGGCGCGACGTCGGGGCGCATCGGGGCGTCGCAGCGTCGACTGGCCAGCGCGGGGAACGGTGGCGGCGGCTGGGGCCACGGCGGGCGGCCGGGGCTCGCCGGTGCTGGCCGGAGTAGCCGGCGGTGGCCATGGGGGAGAGGGGGAGGCGGGGGCGACGTCCTGTGGGGAGGAGATCGGGATCGGGGGAGGTGGACTCGGGAGAGAGAGAGAGAGAGTCCGAGCGAGAGAGAGAGGAGTGGATAAGGGCGGCTCGGGGGGGTAGGAAAAAAAAGAAAAACATGGAGTGGGCCGACTAGGGTTTGCCCAGGGCGAAGAGTAGCCCATTCCCTTTTTCTGTGTTTCTTTTTTTTGTTTCTGTTTTATTTGTTCAACATTTGATTTTTATAAAATGTGTAACTAGCTTCAATATTAGTGCTAGACAGAATAGAAGTGTTACAAATAGTTTGGGCACAAAATGAATTCATTTGATATTTGTTTTAAATATCCAATGGGTAAATGAAGTTGTTTTGGGTCTGTTTAGATTTGTTTAAAATATCTTATGGCTCAATAAATACTCCAAGTTGGTTTACCATGGTCCACTGGTTTTTTAGGGATTTTACAAAAGTGGTTTCATAATTTTTGGACAAGTTTCAATTGTCACTTATTTTTAACAGCAACCAAAGGCATTATGGATAAGATCAATTGCAAAGTTGATCACGGCATGATCAACAACAGTGATTAGCAACAGTGATAATCATTTTCAAAATGATTACTGTAGTGATTACTGTTGCACGACAGTGAGGGTGTTACATATATCAACCTGGTGAATACGCTTACCTCCGTGTGACTCCCATGAGGGGCACTCATCGTTTCTGTATCAAGGGCAAGGTGGCTCCTCGCTACATTGGCCCATTCCGTATCCTTTCCAGGAGTGGACCCGTGGCATACCGGTTGGAATTGCCATCGAACCTCTCCCAAGTCCACGATGTCTTCCACATATCGCAACTCCGTCGTTGCTTCAAGGAACCTATCCGCGAAGTGGAACATGATATGATCGAGCTACAACAAGACTTGACTTATCGAGAACATCCGAGCCGCATTCTCGACCAGTCTGAGCGTCGAACCCGCAACAAGTCCATCAAGTTCCTCAAGGTTCAGTGGTCGAATCATTCGAAAGATGAAGCTACTTGGGAACGCGAAGACCGCCTTCGCGATGAATACGCGAATCTTTTCCTCGCTACCACTTAAATTCTCGGGACGAGAATTCTTGTAGTGGGGGGGATTTGTAACACCCTCAGTATCTGTAACAGTAATCACTGTCACTGTGGATCATCACTGTTGCTAATCAATGTTGTCAAACTTGCCTTGATCAAACTTTGTTCTGATCATATCCAAATCCATGATGTGTGGTGATCAAAACCCAAGGCCCCATGTGCCTTGATCACTTGGAATCAAACCCAAACCCTAAACCTTTTTTTAAGAAAATAAAAACAATGTGGAAAATTAAACCTTGGCCGGAAATTATGAAACCAATTTTGTAAAATGCCAAAAATCAATAGAACCATGTTGGACAAACTTTGGGAATTTGTGGATCCATAGAAAATTGTGAACAATTAAAACAGTAGCTCCTAAAGTCCACTTTAGCAAATTTTAATCTAATTAAAATATTCAGTGGATTTATAATGGATTCAAACTTTTTGTGCCACCTACTTGGGGTATTTACTTAATTGGGAACCACTAGCACATTTTGCAAAAATACAGAACAATTAAATCAAATACAAAACAGAAAAGAGCATGGGAAAACCAAAAGAAATAGAAAAAGAGTTAAACCTCGCCCTAGGCGAGGCCCACCCGGCCCAACACCTCCCCTCCCACCTGCCCCCGTCACCTCCTCCACCTGCTCCGTCGTCGTCGTGCCACCGTCGTGGCCAGGCCGCCTGCCGGCCGCCCCCACCTCCACTGTGGTCGGGGAGGCGATAAGGTTGACCCCGGCCTCCCCCTGGACACCCCCGCCTCCACTTCCCCTCCTCCTTTTCTTGCAGCCGTCGGGGGAAAAACCCCGAGCGTCGCCGTCGCCATTACATTGGCCTTGCGCGGCCATTTTCCACGACGCGCCTCGCCGCCGTGTCCAGGAGAAGTGCCACCATCGTCTACGTCAACTACGCCAAGCAATCGAGCCCCGGAGCGCCTCTGCACTACGCCACGTCCCCGTTCCCCTCCGCTAACTCGCCGGCGTCCGCGAGCAATTCCGGCCAACGTCGACCCTCCCCCGAGCCCGCTTAAACGACTAAACCTCCGCGGTGAGCTCCTCTACCTCCCCCAACTGCCCGCGTAGCCCCTTGTGCACTGAATCGGCCGACGCCATTGGAGATGTGGCTCCGTCGCCGCCGACGTGTTCTTCCCCGCGGCCTAGATCATGCTTTTGGCGCATGGTTCATGTCACTTTACAGGCCACATCTCGAGGAACTCGCTCATGTAGCGCATGCCCAACGAAATCCATTACAGCCTCCTCGTCGTCAACCTCTGTAGCACAGCCGCCGCCACGTTCGACGCCGGCGTCGTTCCGGTGAACCTTCAGCCTAGCCACTGCCACCAATCGAACCGCGCGAGTCTCCTCTTTCGAATGCACCCAACCACAATGCGAACCATGCCCTGTAGCGAGCTCCCCGTCGACCTCGTCAGAGCTCTGTCTTCGGCGAGCTCCCGGTGAGGCTGACCGATGGGCCCCCATCGTCAGCTAGGTCATTAGCCCTAACGACTTTGGCCACTGTCACTGCCATGTGGGCCATGCCCCCTTTTAATCTGCTGATTAAATTAAAACGAAACAACTATTGGATTCACTAATAAGTGGGCCCAGTCACTTAAGCTAATTACAGGGTTAATAAACCGTTAAGTAAATATGTGTCTATGACAGCTGGGTCCCACCTATTGTTTAATTAATTAAATGATTTTTGTTAAAATGTGAGTATGACATGTGGCCCCCACTAGTGATTAAATTAAATTAAATTATTTAAATTGCTCCTCTGTATGACATGTAGGTCCCACCTGTCAGGCACTGTTCTGGATAAGGTTGTGGATAATGTTGCTATTTAATAATAAAATAAAATTCAGAAATTGATTTAAAATGATTAAAACTTTGAAAATCAATATCTTTTAAATCGTAACTCCGATGAAAATATTTTATACATGAAAATTGATCAGAAAAATACAACGAATACGAATACGCTATCTGTATACCCACCACACCCCTCTAACACAACGAACACGAGACATTTCCCCTCCGGGCTGTCTGTCAGTAATCACCCAGAGCCGGTATTTCATCCCCGGATGAATTCCCGCTCCGAGCATATAACTTTGTACTACGTTAGAACATCGTTAACGATGCATATGTCATGTCATGTATCTGTTTGCATATGTTTGCTTTATATTTACTGTCCCCCCCCTTTTATTCTCTGGTAGACCCCGCTGCTGTCGACTACACCGCTGCTGGGTACGACTACTACGTTGACGACCCTGCCCCTACCGTCGAGCTTTCAGGAAAGCAGAGCCATTCTCTTCCCCAGATATCGCCTACCTTTCCGTACTTTTCTTGCACTAGGCATTATTGTTGCTGCTACGTTTCTTACATATTCAATTGCATAGCCTGTCTTTGTCGCCCCTTGATGTACCTTCCTTTATCCTATGTTGCCTATATTAATATATATTATATTCAGCAGTGAGCCCTGCACATTGTTAGCTAGGATTAGGTAACGGGCCGTGATCACTCAGGGGAGTGACGCGGATACAACTTATTACAACTGCACAGGTACGGTACAATGTAGACACCGCCTAAGGCCCCCTAGATCGGCTCTACCGAGCCACCATCAAGTGTGAGCTATCAAGGAGTAATCCTTGTACTCCACTCGTTGCTGAATCTGTATAGCCGCTCTAGGTACCTGAGCAACGGTTGTCCTTAAAGGTAAGAGTCGGGCGACCCAACGGTGCTCGTGAGTGGTATTGCGACGGGACGACAGGGAGGGTACGACCAGTGTACCGGTGTGCTTGGTCCCTGATCGTTGGCCGCGAGAGTTACCAAACCACGAAAGTCGAGCTCCTCCAGGAGCACACGCGAGACAAGGTAAGGAGATGGTTCACCTTGTTGGTAACCGCGCGCTTTGACGGGACGACATAGCAGGCACCGATGTACTGGTGGTCCTCGCTGTTGTTCGTTGTTCGTTGTGTTCTTAGTTAGGCAGCGGTACCGGTTGTCTGCGAGATAATAATAAAATACTAAATGGTTCGGCGGTTGACTTGAGTAGCCTTTTGGCTTATACGCGCCGCCTACACGTGGGAACTACGAGTTATGGGCTCCCCTGCTTCATATTCTCGTCCGAGGACTCTTCAGACGTCAGCAGTACCGCGGCCTGCGCCGGGAAGAGGTGTTGTCTTATTTGCTGCGGCAGTGTGATTTGTATTTGCTTTGATTTTTCTTCACCGGCCAGCCTCGCACCGTGCAGGAGTACGTCGGGGTTAGGGTCCAAAGCGCCGCGTACATAGGATTTAGTCCGGTGGATGACCTCTCTGTTGAGTTTGAAAAATGGGCTACGGAGTGTCGGATAGCCTCGGTGGGGCATTCCCTAACAAGGTCTACGCCACCCTGGAGATCTATGTGTTGTAGTGTAACAGAAGTGCACCCCTGCAGGGAAGATTAATCTATTCGAATAGCCGTGTCCACGGTAACAGGACGCTTTATGCTGAAGCTGGATCTTAGCACTACAAACTATTATTACTAAACTGTATGGTTCCGGGTTTGCTTCCTCGCGGGGTAGTCGAGGGGGTGATCTCGAAGGCATTGTTAATTATTAGAACTTACTATTATACAATGATGCAACAACTTTTGCCGCATTGTTACTTATGCTTTATATGAATTGTTGGATATTCTCTCCCCATGCTGCAAGACTCGTTGGAAGATGCTAGTCTTCGATAGGCCTAGCTTCTTGTCCTTATTCTGAGTTCTATCTTGCAGTCCACCCCCTTCCTTTTGTTACAAATGCATAAATGCTTAGTAGCGGACGTAAGACTCGCGGGTATGCTAGATACTCACCTTTGCTTTATTTTCCCCTTTCTGTTTTGCCTGGTCGCCCGCTGCAGTCGACGATGGAGCTCAGGAGCAGGAGTACCCCGGAGGCGACTACTACGACGTCGAGTTCCCCGTCGGCCAGGAGTAGTTCGGTGGATCCCAGGCAGGAGGCGTCGCCTTTTCGATCTGTATCTCTGATGTCATTTGTGCTAGCCTTCTTAAGGCAAAACTTGACTAACTATGTCTGTACTCATATATTATGACTTGTATAACTTATGTATTCGGATCTTCGTGATCCCTGGTTTGTATTATCAGTTTTATCTTATTTGTGTTTAGTGTTGTGCTGTGATATTCTCACCGTGGCACCCTAATCTCAGCCGTGTATCCTGCGTGTATGATTACTGTACACGGATTGATTTTGGGGGCGTCACACTATCCCACATAAAATTCCCTTCGAATGAGCCCTAATCCTCAGTTCCGTCCACTTCTCTTCCTATACGTCTCTTGCCCTCTCCAACTCATTCCATTTTGATCCAATGTCTTTTAGCATCAGCAAAACTGGTTTCGATGACCTTTATGACGCCTTCAACGATTAGGAGAGCCTGGTAGGTGACACGGAGTCGGACAATGTGGAGGATATTGCGCTTCGCTTGTCACGGCTTGATCAAGGCGCAAGCGACGAAAACTCTGGCTTTGCGGTCCCCGCCACCCGATGATGTAGCGTCGGTAATGTCGTTGGGTCCTCATGGGCATCGCGCAACACGCGCGGTCTGCCCCTCTCCACGTAGGCCGCCACACTTCGCTTTCTCCTTGCGTTTGACAGATCTAGATCTACAAGGCGTCACCGATCATCGTTGGTTCCTCGTATCCGCGCCAGTGTCACTTCGGATGAGTTACTCGAATCCAAGGCAAGGGCATCCTACCGTGAGCAACAACGGGCGAGGGATATGACGAGTAAGGATGTCGGACGCCCCGTTGAACCGTAATTTCGTCCGTAAAAACCTAAACGGAGATCGATGGATAAAAAACAGATATATGGACGCCCCCTTGAAATTGCCCTTAGGAACATTAGATGTAATTGATTCAAGGAAAGATTACGGAATTCGCTTGAAAATGCGTGGAACGTTTGCTACGCATCTCGTCGCTTTGTTACCTTTTCACCTTCGGGCGTGAGAAAGGACGAAAAGCTCTTCCGGACAGACTCGGACCCATCTGCGCATCCGGATTCGAATCGCGCTTCATATCTCGTTGGTGTGCAAATGATGCGCCTTCGGGTGCACGCATCAGACAGAGTTCAGTGATCAGACATGCACGTATCGTTTTCGTACCAGCAAGCTTTTGTTTAAAGGAGGTGAATCAACCTTTTCCTTGATTTTTCTATTTATTTATGTTAGCTCTCCATGGGCGTCGACATGCGGCCAGAGAGGCAGAGACCAAGCTGCATGCAGGCCTCGACGACGGAGAAGTTGCCAGGTGTCCCTGCTGTTGCATGACCACGTTTCGTGGTGCGCATGCACGTGTAGCCAAGGTTACAAGACGAGCGTGACCGCGTAATCATATTTGAAAACAGATCAAACAAAACAATAGATGTCATCTTGTGTGATGTGATGCCAGCTCTATTTTGATGCAAAATGACTTCATTTCGTCTTCTTTCACTGAAATGATGTCGTCGGCAGAACAGAACTGAGTTTTTTTCTTTCATGAGAACGAACAGAACGGAGTTGTAGCCTGTAGGGTTTTTTTTTAAAGCACGGAGTTGTACGAAAATCTCAAATGGTTCACGCGCGCATATGCACCCACTAACTAGAAAATTTTAAAAAAATGTAAATCAATTAAACAATTTTGAATTTTTGTGGAATCCAACATGCTCATGCATATGACATCCGTGCAAAATTTCATGATATTTCGACATTCGATTTCCAAAAATCCATGACCATCTTGATTCCTGATGAATAGTGACATTTTTCAAAAATCCTCATAGTCCCAAAATTTGTTATTTTTGCCGAGGATTACTCGAATGTTCAAACTTCACGAATTTTGGCATAGACTTCGCACACATGACCATCTTGCATCATACAAAAAATCTGAATTTTTTGGTTTTGTTTACTTTTTAAAATGATATCCGTATTACTAATAGAATCAAATGCACCTATGACCCAAAAAGCCGCTCTGGGAGTTGTAGAGGTTAACAATGCTTGTTTTTCCCCTATCTGACACCAATGCTTATTTCCCCAAAAGAATGCTTATTTCGTTGTTCTGAGGCTAAAGGCGTAAATCAGTACTGCTAGTAAATTGTGCATACAAGGGCATCTTTTACGAAGGTTTTTACAACTGATACGTTTTTTGCGGATAATGGTACGAAAATTGGGCATTACAAACAAGTTTAAACATATTTCATACAAACACCATAGAATTCATTACAGATTACTTATATAAACCAAACGATATTTAATTTGTTCAATTAATAAGACTAAAAACTAAAACAACCCATAAATGATGATCTTGTATGTCTCATAAGGTTGCTCGGCGGCACCTACAACGTCGTTGGAGTCGTCCTTCCGCAATGGAAGGGTGTTGTGGCGCTACAATCCTACCCGGGAGTCGCTCGACGCTCGCGAAGGATCTACTCGGCTTTCTCGGCCATGCGCAGGACGCCTCATCGAACATTAACCCTAGCCAGGGAGGAGCCCTTCCCTTCCCCTTGTGAGTGACGATAGTGTCGCTTCGGTACCATGCGTCGATCTTGGAGAACTCTTTACCGATGCGATATGATTATCGCACATACGTCTTCGCTGATGTCATCGATCGATCGCGATCCCTCTCCTCCGCAAGGTCGGTGTCCGTGAGAACCCATCTGGCGCCTCGTCGGACTTGGTGAATGTGGTTTGACACGCCACATTGCGCCGCTCCTTTCGTGTCGCCTCCCTCGTGACCCGCTCCTTTGCAAAGACCACGATGATGAAGGTTGCAATTGCCACAACCTAGATGTGGAGGAGGTGGACGCGTGACTTCGTGATCGCTGACGGCAACATTCCCTCCTTAACGACCTTGTTACGCCAGATATAGCGCGACGTCGATGCTCACTCCTCCTTGACGCGGCGATCGAACATCGGTATGTCCTCTTTGGTGGCTACGACAACTCACCCTTCATACCGTGTCAATCTCGATGCCGCGGTAGCACCGGCAAGGCGGCGATGACGCCCACTCCGCCTTGATGTGGTGGAGAAACGATGACAACAGTTACTCCATATTGACGCACCGAAGAGGCCGCGATGCTCATACGACTGTTGGTCCTTCTCATTGCAGGAGATGACGATCTCGTTCCCTGAGGAGCGAGGCATTGTGGAGGACGATGGCTCCGAAGAGCGACAAAGGTGGCACCACAATCTTGATTCAGATGCTCGTCTCCATCGTTCGACGCGAAGAACGACGGTTTTGGCATCCACGAGATCGACAATGTGTGAAGACAAGCGAAGCTGAGAGAAAAATGAGAATAGCATTCAAATTATATGGACAGCGTCGTATCCGTGTTTGAATACCTGTGAGAGACGCCTACAATGTTGTCGAAGTAGTTTTTTCAGTCGCCACATCGGCCTTGAGCGACATCGCCAGTTCGTCTATACACGTCAGGTCGTCATGTTACTCTGACCGGTGATAACCCACAACTGTAGGGGATCGCAACAGTCTTCGCGGGTAGGTATAACCCTAATTTATTGATTCGACACAAGGGGAGCCAAAGAATACTTATAAGCCTTATCAGTTGAGTTGTCAATTCAACCACACCTGAAAAAGCACTAGACAATATATTTAGTAGCAACGGTGTGTTGACGGGTATAGTCTTAGAGACTTCCCCAATCACCAACACCACAAAGTAGTAACAAAGTAGTAGCAGCAGTGATGAGAGCAATAGTAACAACTAAGGCAATAAAGATGAAAGATGGACCGGGGTTCAAGGTTTCACTAGTGGTAACTCTCCAAGCAAAAAGACAGGTGTTGGGTGAACGAATTATAGTTGGACAATTGACAAAATTGCACAAACTCTAGCCAAACAAACTAGAGCAATCCTAGTCTAAGAACAAAACGTAGGCATGTGTTTCGTATATAGTTGTACGTGCTTGCAATAAGAACTTGCACAACATCTATTGTCCTACCGTCCCGCTACGAACGGAGCCAAAGGGAACTTATGGAGATAAAGGTGCTCCTGTCAAAGAGCACCGTAACAAAGCATTAACACTCTATTAACACATGTGATCCTCAAATTATAGCCATCCCCTTTAGTGTCCCAAGCTGTCACCTTTGGGATCGCCGGTCCGGACTATAATAGGTGCATACAACCGTAGATAAGATCTAAAACAACAATTATAATCATGCAACCATAACGTGCTCAGATCTGAAATCATGCTAAGCGTGCACTAGTAACAAGCCTTAAGAACAACAAAATTGCAGCAACAATAATTCATAAACCTCTTAGAACTGAACAAGGTAACAATTCATAGGATCCTAATAAACACAACACCAATTACATCATATGGATCTCAATCATGTGGGGCAGCTCATGAGAACTTTGTATTTGAAGATCAAGGGGGAGAAGATACCAACAAGCTACTGCCAAGAACCCGTAGTCCAAGGAGGAACTACTCACGATCCATCATGGGGGGAAGAAGAGTTGATGAAGATGGCCCCGGGGGCCAAGGCCCTCTACGGTAGGGTGCCGGATCAGGATCCTGGTGACCCCCGAAGCTAGTTTTCGATGGCGGCGGAGATCGGGAGTGCTTCTGGAGAAAAGGGTTGGATATCTCAGATTTTTGCGTCACGGGAGATTTTATAGGCAAAGGGGGAGTCCGAGGCGGTGCCCAGGTCGCCCAGGCGGCCATCCCGCACGGGTGGGCCCTGGCCGCGCCGGGAGGGCGCCTGGGGGCCTGGGGCCACCCCTGGCTCGGTCCTCCGACTGGAGGACTCTTCCGATGTAGATATTTTTTTGGTAATTTTTTGGGAATTTTCTGAGCAACTTCATTTTTGGACCTTTTTCTGCATTGCAAAGACAAAACAGACAGAAACTGGCACTGGGCTCTATATTAGTAGGTTAGTCCAATAAATGATTCAAAAGCATGGCAAAAAGATGTAGCAATGACACAAAAAGGGCATGAAATGAGCAAAAATTATAGATACGTTTGAGACGTATCAGCATCCCCAAGCTTAATTCCTACTCGTCCTCGAGTAGGTAAATGATAAAAGGTCCAATTCCATTTTTCCCCTAATCTTGCCCAGTCTCATCTTTACCCCTAAAAAACATGTGCTCAACTTTGCCCCTCTTCCGTATGGTGCCGTTTTAGAAATACCCCTCCACGTGTTTTCCGTCCAGTCAAAGGGGTTTGACCATTTTCGGGACAATTTTGGGACAAATATGCCCTTACTCTCTCTCTCTCTCACACACACACACATCTTTACTGTTAATGACCCCACATGCCAGTGGTTTATTTTACATACAAACGTTAACCTAGATACATATTAGACTAACTAATAAAAAAATAAACAAATATAGATTAGGCTAACCTAAATACATATTAGCTAAAAAGAAAAAAAGAAAAAAAGGAAAATGGCACTGAACTACGGCGAGCACTAGCGCGGCGGGGATCTCGCGGAGCGCGTCGGCGTGAGGAGGCTCGCCGGAGATCGGCGCACGCCCAGGGAGGAAGCTCGTCCGCGAGGAGTCAAGGGGCGGTCTAAGGAGCTCGTCTGCGGGGAGTCCAAGGGCGGCCTGAGAAGCTCGCCGGCGCGTAGTTCAGGAGCGGCCTGAGCAGCTCGTCGGCACGGAAGCACGGCAGGAGGAGCTCGCCGGCGGGGAGTCCAAGGGCGGCCTGAGCGGATACGGTGTTGATGTGTCCGATCCCACCGGATCTGGTGACGGCGCGGAGGGGCACGACCAGTAGGAGCCATGGCGCGAGCTTGAGGAAGCTTCCATGGCAGCTGCAGTTGAACACGGAGAGAGGTGAGAGACGGAGCAACAAGGGGTTGTGCAGGTTGCAAGACGCGCGCCGCGTCGCTCACGACGAGCCAACCACTCCCGTGCGGAGTCAACCGCACCGCCCGAGCCGCGCCCACTGCATTGGGCCGCGCACACCGACCGCACCCGCGGCACCGTCGTGCCGCACGAGCAGGCCACACCGCCATGCCACGCCGCCTGCTGCGGCTGCGTCCAGGGCCGCCCCGGCCGCATTCGCGCTCGACGTGCCACTCGCCGGCCGCACTGACCCGCTGCTCGCCGGGATGCACCAGTGGATGAGGGAGGCCAGCGCCGACGGCTCTCCGGTCGTGGCCGCTAAGAGAGAGAGATGAGAGGGAGGAAGGGGGGAGAGATAGAGAGGATAAGAGTTTTTTTGTTTTGTTAGTCGGTCCTACATGTAAGTGTATATAGAGACAGGGGAAAATCGTCCAAAAATGTTTCGTAGACGGTCAAAGCCCTTTGACCGAACGGAAACAGTACGGAGGGACATTTTGGTGACTGTCACTAACGGAAGAGGGCCAAAGTAGAGCACAGGTTTTTTTAGGGGTAAAGATGAGACTTAGATAAGATTAGGTGGAAAACTGTAAATGACCCATGATAAAAAGATAATTTTTGATGTGGCATGCTACTTAGGAGTAAAGGCAATCAATCTAATGTAATGAAGATGCATAAGTCCAAGACAAAGTGATATAAAGCAATAGTCTATAGTTGATATTAAGAAAGCAATGAAGAACATATAAACAATTGAGCTCTTGCTGTCCGTGAATAGAATGTCTCAGTCGGGGTCCCCGTGCCAAGAGTGGGGATGGTTTAGAGCATAAAAACACTGAATAGTTGTTGAGAACTCAATCTACTAAATTTCACACATGGTCCCTTTGGAATCTTATTTTGACTCGTCCCGAGACCACTAGTCAGGTACCAGTCAAACTGGTCCTCTCCCTTTCGACTTTGAGCACTCATGCAATGGATGAGCGCGAGCAAGATACGTTGGCACTTAGGATGGAAAATAGAATAAATGAGGGGGATAGGAAGTCAAAAAGTGAGAAAGGATCACACCAATGAGGACAATCATAGGCGGGATAAAGCCAAATGATAGATATGGTGTGAGGAGTAGGGATTGCCATGCAACATGCGGATGCACAAGAGCTATAAGTGTATGAAAGCCCTCGAATGGAACTAGTGGGGGTGCATCCAACTTGCTTGCTCATGAAGACCTAGAGCTCTTTTGAGGAGGCTCATCCTTGGAATATGCAAGCCAAGTTCTATAGTGTATAGATCCCCACATAGTTATATAAGAATGATATGAAAACTCTCTATGAAGCACGGGTGCTACTTTGAAGCACAAGTGTGGAATAAGGCATAGTAGTGCTGCCCCTCTCTCTTTTTTTCTTCTTTTTTTCTTTTTCACCTTTTTTGTATTTTTTTATTTTTGGGTGGCCTCCATGGCTCTTTATTCTCTCTCTCGTTTTTATTTCGTCCACTTAGGGATCTTTTATTCCTTTCCTCACTGTAGGGGCAACACTCTATAAGAACATCAACACACTTTTATTTACTTACAACTCTGAATCAAAAAGTAATGACTCTATATGAATGCCCCTACCAGCAAGGCAATATGACAATGAAGGATAAGTCATATGAACATGAAGAACGATGGATGTTGCATGGCAATATATCTCGAAAAGGCTATCGAAATGCCTTGATAGGTCGGTATGGTGGCTGTTTTGAGGAAGATATAAGGAGGTTTATGTATGACAGAGCATATCATGCCAAGGGTTTGGATGCACACGCGAAGTTTGCACCATCTCCTGCGAGAAGGGCAATGCATGGTACCGAAGAGGCTAGCAAAATATGGGAAGGTGGAAGTGCAAACAATCGAATACTCAAATTAGTCCGAAGAACTCATGCACTTATTATCGGTAACTCTCTATCTAGTCAGGAGATTCACAAAGAGACAAGTACCTCGAGGAGGAGTGTTGTGACGCCCCCAAAATCAATCCGTGTACATTAATCATACACGCAGGGTACACGGCTGAGATTAGGGTGCCACGGTGAGAATATGATAGCACAACACTAAACACAAAAGGATAAACAAATATGTTACAATAAAGGGGGGGTCACGCGGACCCGAATACATAAGTTATACAAGCCATAATATCTGAGTACAGACATAGTTAGTCAAGTTTTGCCTTAAGAAGGCTAGCACAAATCACATCAGAGATATAGAACGAAAAGGCAAGGCCTCCTGCCTGGGATCCACCGAACTACTCCTGGTGAACGGGGAACTCGAGGTCGTAGAAGTCGCCTCCGGGGTACTCCTGCTCCTGGGCTCCAACGTCGACTGCAGCGGCCGATCAGGCAAAACGAAAAGGGGAAATAAATCAAAGGTGAGTATCTATCATACCCGTGAGTCTTACGTCCGCTACTAAGCATTATGCAATTGTATCAATGGAAAGAAGAGGCTGTATATAGTGGACTGCAAGATAGAAATCAGAGTAAGGGTAAGAAGCTAGGCCTATCGAAGACTAGTATCTTCCGAAAATGTCTTGCAGCATGAGGTAAGAATCAGCCAACAGTTTATATAAAGCCTAAAGTAACAATGCAACAGAAGTTGCTGCAGCATTGTATAATAATAAGTTGTAATAATTAACAATGTCTCCAAGTTCACCTCCTCGACATCCCAGCGAGGAAGAAAACTCGGAACCATATAGTTTAATAATAATAGTTTGTAGTGGTAAGATCCAGCTTCAGCATAAAGCATCCTGTTACCGTGGACGCGGCTATTCGAATAGATTAATCTTCCCTGTAGGGGTGCACTTGTGTTACACTACACGCACGGATCTCCAGGGTGGCGGGAACCTGGTTAGGGAACGCTCCACCGAGGCTATACGACACTCCGTAGCCCATCTTTCAAACTCTACAGAGAGGCCATCCGCCGGTCTAAATCCTAAGTACGCCGGGCCTTGGACCCCAACCCGAACGTACTCCTGCACGGTGCGTGGCTGGCCGGTGAAGTTAAAGCAAATACAAATAAGACACCACCGCGCGAGCAAATAAGACAACACCACTTCCCGGCGCAGGCCGCGGTACTGCTGACGTCTGAAGAGTCCTCGGACGACACTACGAAGCAGAGGAGCCCATAACTCGTAATTCCCACGGGTAGGTAGTGCTTACATGGCATATAGCCAACTCAAGACATTCACTGAACCATTTAGCATTTTAATTAACCTGCGTGACAACCGTTATCGTTGCCTCGACTTAACCGACCCGCGGACAACGACAACAGTCAGGACCACCAGTACATCGGTGCCTGCCCTGTCGTCCCACCAAGTCACTGCGGTTACCAACAAGGTGAACCGTCTCCTTACCTTGTCTCGCGTGTGCTCCTGGAGAAGCTCAACTTTCGTGGTTTGGTAACTCTCGCGGTCAACGATCAGCGGCCAAGCACACCGGTACACTGGTCATACCCTCCCTGTCGTCCCGTCGCAATACCTCTCGCGGGCACCGTTGGGTCGCCCGACTTCTTACCTGAAGGACAACCGTTGCTCAGGTACCTAGAGCGGCTATACAGAGTCAGCAACGAGTGGGGTACAAGGATTACTCCTTGATAGCTCACACTTGATGGTGGCTCGGCAGAGCCGAGCTAGGGGGCCTGAGGCGGTGTCTGCATTGTACCGTACCTGTGCAGTTATAATATTTGTATCCGCGTTCACTCCCCTGAGTGATCGCGGCCCTCTATCTAATCCTAGCTAACAATGCGCAGGGCTCACTGCTGAATATAATATATATATTTATAGGGAGCATAGGATAAGGAGGTACATCAAGCGGCGACAAAAACAGGCTATGCAATTGAATAGGATTGTAATCGTAGCAGCAACAGTAACAATGCCTAGTTCAAGAAATGTACGGAAAGATAGGCGATATCTGAGGAAGAGAAAGGCTCTGCTTTCCTGGAAGCTCGATGGTAGGGGTAGGGTCGTCGACGAAGTAGTCGTACTCAACAGCGGTGTAGTCGACGGCAGCAGCGGGGTCTACCGGAGATTAAGGGGGGAGAAACAGTAAATACAAAGAAAGCATATACAAACAGATGCATGACATGACATATGCAATGTTAACGGTGTGCTAACTCAGTGCAATGCACGTTGCTCGGAGCGGGAATTCATCCGGGGATGAACGGCCAGCTCCGGGTGATTATGGGACAAGGTGTCCGGAGGGGGGAGATATCATGCCGGAGGTGTCGTGGACATCCGACACATGTGTGGGTGGTGTATCCGGGTTAGTTGATCTATTCCGAACAACTTTCGTGTTCGAAATAAATTCATCCGGGTACTTTAGCAGTACTGGACAATTTATCGGACTGTCGGTCCGGAGGGGGACGGTTCGATGTTCATTGTATTAGAGGGGTGTGATAGACATACGTATAGCGTATTTGTATTCTTTATATTTTTCTGGTCAATTTTTATGTATAAAGTTTTTAAATCTGAGTTACGGTTTAAAAGTTATTGAATTTCAAAGTTTAAATCAATTTAAATGATTTTCTGAATTTCTTTTTATTATTATATCAACATTATCCAAAACATTATCCAAAACAGTGCCTGACATGTGGGACCCACATGTCAGCCTCTGTTTATTTATAAAACATTTTAATAAATCAGAAAAGCCTCTGGGCCCACTGGTCATAGACTCAACATTTTATAAAACCAATTTATTAAATAAAAACTCAGTGGGGCCCAGTGGTCAGTGACACATAAGCTAAATAACTAGTTTAAATTAATTTAAATGGGCAGAGGCCCACATGTAAGTGGCCCAAGGGGAATTAGCTTAAAGCTAATCACACCTCTGACGAGGGGGCCCCGCATGGCAGCCACCCAGGGGGCTCGCCGGCGACTGGCCGGCGGCGAGGTTCACTGCGCCGTCAACACAGGCCACGGGAGGGGGCGCGGCTTGCTCCATTCGACACTGCAGACTACGGGGAGGACTTTGGTCGCGGTGCGGTGTTTGGGGGTCGACGGAATCGTCGACGGCGACGAGGGAGGCGGCGACCGAGAAAACGCGATGATAGAGCCGACGAACTAGCGCGGGAACTCGGGCACAAGGTGGCGCATTCGGCCATTGGGAGGTGCGGGAACAATATGACGCGGGCGGCGCGCCAAACGTGCGATCTAAGCCACGACTACGAGCTCGCCGGCGACGACAAGCTCCTGCCCTAATGACAGGTCAGCCTACGGGGCACGGGAGGGGCCATGGAGGTTTGGGGAAGAAGCAGTAGCTCACCGCGAGTGTAGTGGTAGTGCTGGCGTGCTCGATGGCGACCCGACGGCGGCGGAATTGGACGGCGACGAGCGGCAGCGCGATTTTGGGGAAGCCGAGCGTGCGCATGCGGTGAAGCTCCCCGGCCCGATTCCTTGCGGTGGACGACAAAGACGACGGAGGCAGACGACTTGGACAAGGCGGCGCCAGCGGTGGAGGTCGTTGGCCACGCTCGTGCACGACGGCGTCGACGGTTGCGTCGGGCGGATTTCTCCCCGACGAGAGCTTGAAGAGGGAGGGGAAAGAGGAGGGGGTGGGGTGTACAGGAGGTGTGGGGCTGTGGCCTTATCGCTGCTGCGCCGGGAGGGGGGGCAGGTGAGGCGGGGCCGGCCTAGCAGCGGCGTGGCCGCGCTCGGCCGCCGTACGGGGCAGGTGGGAGCAGGTGGGCTGGTCTGAGGTGGGCCTGTGCCCCATGTGTAGCTTAGGTGTTTTACTTCTTTTTTTTCTTTTATGTTTTTCTCCTTTTCTGTTAGCATTTATTTTATTTCAATTTCCATTTTGTAAAATGTGTAACCTGTTCTATTAATATTGTTACACCATACTGAAGTGCTACAAAAAGTTTGGGAGTTTTACAAACTCATTTGATACTTTATATTATTACAAAAATGAGTAATTGGGCTGGTATGGCTACTGTTCTGAATTGTTTGCAATTATTATTAATGCAATAAATACCCAATGTTGTTTGAACATAGTCCACTGATTTTTAGTGATTTAAGAAAAGTGGTTTCACTATTTTTGGACAAAGTTTTATTTGTCACATATTTTTAATAATCACCAAAAGGGGTTTTAAACTTTGATTTGATTCAAATTTGATCATGGCATGATTTATCAACAGTAATTGTCATTAGCAAAAGGATTACTGTTACAGACAACTGAGGGTGTTAAAAATCTCCCCCACTACAAGAATTCTCGTCCCGAGAATTTAAGTGGTAGCGAGGAAAAAATCGGGGTATTCATCGCGAAGGCGATCTTCGCGTTCCCAGGTGGCTTCATCTTCAGAATGATTCGACCACTGAACCTTGAGAAACTTGACGGTCTTGTTGCGGGTTCGACGTTCAGACTGATCGAGAATGCGGCTCGGATGTTCTCGATAAGTCAAGTCTTGCTGTAGCTCAATCATATCATGTTCCACTTCTCGGATAGGATCCTTGAAGCAGCGACGGAGTTGAGACACGTGGAAGACATCGTGGACTTGGGAGAGGTTCGGCGGCAATTCCAACCGGTATGCCACGGGTCCACTCCTGGAAAGGATACGGAACGGGCCAATGTAGCGAGGAGCCAACTTGCCCTTGATACCGAAGTGATGAGTGCCCTTCATGGGAGTGACACGAAGGTAAGCGTATTCACCAGGTTGATACTCCATTTCCCGGTGTTTGCGGTCATAGTTGCTCTTCTGACGAGACTGGGCGGCCTTGAGATTTTCTTGCACAATGCGAACCTGATCTTCAGCTTGTTGGACAAGATCCGGTCCGAAGTAGGGTCGTTCCCCAGTTCCTGACCAATTCAGGGGGGTTCGACATTTACGTCCGTATAGAACTTCGAAGGGGGGCATCTTCAAGCTAGCCTGATAGCTATTGTTGTACGAGAATTCCGCGTACGGGAGAGATTCCTCCCATTTCATGCTGAATGAAAGGACACAAGCGCGAAGCATGTCTTCCAGCACTTGATTGACTCGTTCAACTTGGCCTTGCGACTGGGGGTGATAAGCGGTGCTGAGAGACAGACGAGTCCCGAAGGCTTCCAGGAAAATATTCCAGTATCGTGAGGTGAAAAGGCTGCCACGGTCTGAACTGATCTCCAGCGGTATACCGTGGAGTGACACAATCCGGGATATATACAAGTGTGCTAACTGACTAGCAGTGATCGTCTCCTTGACTGGCAGGAAGTGAGCAATCTTGGAGAATCGGTCGATGACGACGAAGATGGCATCGTTACCTTTCTGTGACTTAGGAAAACCGGTGACGAAGTCCATTTCGACTTTGTCCCACTTCCAATCAGGAGGACAGAGTGGTTGCAACCAGCCAGCAAGTTTTTGATGTCCGGCCTTGACGCGACTGCAAACGTCACAGTGAGAAACATAGCGGCCGATGTCTTGCTTCATGTAAGGCCACCAGTACCATTGACGAAGGTCTTTATACATCTTGGTACTGCCAGGGTGGATTGACAAGGGAGAATTATGGGTTTCTTCCATGATATCCGGTCCACAATTAATGATGGCCGGGCTCACAGGAACTACTAAGCGGCCCTTGAAGTACACAGTATCACCATCATTGGCATCAATGGTAAAAGAGGAGGGCTTTCCTTCTGCGATGTCTTGCTTGATCTTCACAATGTCAGCGTCAAGAGGCTGCATACTCTTGATGAGGGCGTCGAGTTTTGACTCGAGAACCAGGTTGTTAACGTAACCTTGAGGAACAATCTCGAGGTTCAGCTTGCGAAGCTCTTCATACAGATGTGGTTGTTGTACCTGAACTTCAAGTTCAGAACAGTAAGCTTTGCGGCTCAAGGCATCGTTCATCACGTTAGCCTTGCCAGGGGTATACGAAATATCCATGTTGAAGTCGGCTATTGTCTCGAGGCATCGTTGTTGACGAAGATTCAGGTCTGGCTGAGTAAACAGGTACTTCAGACTTTGGTGATCGGTCTAGACCTCGCAACGATTACCGACGAGGTAATGTCGCCACAGCTTCAATGCATAAATTACTGCTGCCAATTCGAGATCATGTGTTGGATACTTGTCTTCGTGAGCACGCAACTGACGAGAGCCATAAGCAATCACTTTGCGCTTTTGCATTAGGACACAGCCTAATTGATATGGGCATGACAACAACAGGACGGAGGAGGCGATGATATGCACTGGACGGAGGAGGCAAAGATGGACAGGATTCTGGACATCGGACGTCCGACCCAATTCGGACGTCCGACATCAGCGAGAAGGATGGCGACCTCCGTATCCAGAAGACCTCCAAAACCGAAGACGGATTTCCGACAGGATTCGGACGTCCGACGCATCGGACGTCCGACATATGACGGACGTCCGACATGAAGGTCCTCGAGAAGAACTCCCAATCCAGGACACCTCACCGCCAGAGTCGGATTTCCGACATGTTTCGGACGTCCGACGTGACGGACGTCCGAAACCCATCGGACGTCCGAAACTGCTTGCGCGCAGATCTGACGGGTTACGGCCCATGTATCCCTAGTTTTATTCCTTAGCTTATAAATAGAACATCCCCTACGAGTTTTAGGGTTAGCTTAAGTTTAGAAAAGAATTTTAGGGTTAAGAGTTGTATCTCTTGGTGAAGCTTCCCTCCGGGGTTGGCGATGCCGTTTGTCCAATAAAGATTGCCGCGGAGGTTCTTGTGTTCATCAAGGATTATCGTGTTTTGGTTTGAGGCGTGGTGATATCCATCACGTTGCTTGCTGGATTCTTTCCTCTTCTTCAGGTTGCGTTCTTCGCGTGATTGGAAGGATTTATATCCGGGTTGCTCGCTGTGAAAGATCGGGATAAACTCAAGAGGATCTCACCCCGGTGTTCCTATCATCAGGTGTGTGCCCCCCTTATATCTAATCCTTGACGAGACGCGTCGCAATATATCACGAAGTCCTTCTGAGTATCGGGGGGAGCGAGCACCGGGGGAGAAGTTAGCTTGTCCTTGAGCGCTTGGAAACTTTCTTGACATTTATCTGTCCACTCAAACTTGACGCCTTTGTGAAGCAGATTAGTCAGAGGCCTGGCAATCTTGGAAAAATTCTCGACGAAATGGCGGCAATAGCTAGCGAGCCCGAGGAAACTTCGGACTTGCTTGACGGTCTTGGGAGGAGTCCAGTAAAGAATAGCCTGGATACGTTCTGGGGTGACGGCAATGCCATCCTTGGAAATCACATGTCCAAGGTAGGTTACTTCGGGAAGCCAGAACTCACACTTAGAATACTTAGCATAGAGTTTGTGTTCTCGAAGCTTCTCCAGTATAAGACGAAGATGTTCAGCATGTTCTTCTTCATTCTTGGAATATATCAATATATCATCCAGATAAACCACGACGAACTTGTCGAGGTACTCCATGAAAATATAATTCATCAATCTGGAGAAGGTGGCTGGAGCATTGGTTAAGCCAAAGGACATGACGGTGTACTCGTATGAACCATAGCGAGTAATGAAGGCAGTCTTCGGAATGTCCTCATCACGGACTCGGATTTGGTGATAACCCAACCTCAAGTCGAGTTTAGAAAACACCTTGGATCCGGCAAGTTGATCATACAGATTGTTGATCCGGGGAAGTGGGTATTTGTTCTGGATGGTGGCTTGGTTAATGGGCCGATAATCTTGGACCAATCGGTTTGTCCCATCGCTCTTCTTGACAAAAAGCGAAGGTGCTCCCCAAGCTGAGGAACTGGGGCGAATGAATCCTTTCTGAAGTGCCTTGTCAATATCCTCCTTAAGTTCAAGGAGTTCATGTGGCGGCATCTTGTAAGGACGCTTGGCAATCGGGGTGGTGCCGGGCTTCAAGTCGATGACAAATTCGACTTCTCGGATCGGGGGTATTCCTGGCAGTTCTTCGGGAAGACGTCGGGGAAATCGCGAACGACTGGAACGTTCTCGATGCCTTCGAGGGAGCGGCATTCAAAGCATTCATCATAAATATCTGTGTTTCAGCATTACGGGTAACTCGGGTGGTATGGTTAACAATCCCGCCGGAGGGGTGAAAAAGTTGGACAGACTTGGTGCCACAATAAAGTGCGGCATCGTGAAATTTCAACCAATCCATTCCCAGAATGAGGTCTATGGTGGAAGACGTCAGGATGATGGGGGAAGCAAGGAATTCAATTCCTTCAATTTCAACGATGGTTTCGGGCACTATCTTGGTGGTTCGGCATTGGCCTATCGGGGTGCGAACAACCATCGGTGGGTTCATCTTTTCCAATGCGAAGTTATGCGACAATGCAAATGCTTCCGACATGAATGAATGCGATGCTCCTGTATCAAATAAAACAGTAGCAGGTACGGAATTAACGAGAAGGGTACCCATCACGGTAGCAGGTTGTTGCTTAGCTTCTTCAACATTGATGTTGTTAGCATGTCCACGAGCATAAGCAGCAGACCCAGTATTATAGTTGGGGTCCTGTTGTTGCCACGACAATTTCCGCGTCCAGCGGGGTGAACTACCAGTTGCTTCTGTTTCTGGGGGCACTCCCTGGAAAAATGCCCAGGTTGGCGGCACGTGAAGCATAATCCATCCTGAGGACGAAGGGGGGTAGCATTGGGTGGTGCAGGCAGAGCTCTTGGCATCTGCGGTGGCGGAGGCAGACGGGGTGCAGCATAAGATGGCCTTGGAGCAGGGACAGGTGAATGGGTCACACTGGTAGGGAGCCAGATACGACGCTTCTGCGTTGCGCCCGAAGATGAGCCAACGTCACGATAACGCTTCAGAGAGTTCTTGTGCTCCATCTGGGCAGTCTCGACGGTGATAGCCTTGTTCACCATGGTGGCGAAGTTGGCGAAATCATGAACGGCAAGAGCGAGCCTGAGGTCTGGGTTGAGGCCACGACGGAACTTCTGCTGCCTGCGAGCATCAGTCGTGATCTCTTCTTCCGCATAGCGAGAGAGGTTGAGGAACTCGCGCTGATAGGCTCCAACAGTCATGTCACCCTGAGTGAGGTTGCGGAATTCTTCCGCCTTACAATCCATGATCCCCCGAGGAATGTAGCGGGCGCGAAAGGCAGACTGAAATTCATCCCAAGTGATGACTTCTCCGACTGGCAGTGGACGCTTGTGGGTGCTCCACCACTGAGTAGCGGCGCCTTTCAGATGATAAGACGCAAAGTTCACATAGTCGGCTGGATCGACATTAGCAGACTCCAGCTCGTGAGTGATGTCGCGAAGCCAGTCATCAGCATCCAACGGCTGAACAGTGTTGCGGAACATAGTGGGGTTGAGGCGGGTGAAGTCGTGCAGAGTCACGGTGGCATGCTGATGGTGGTGCCCATTCTGATTCGGCTGGGGGGAAGTGAGCCATGACATTTTGCATGAACTTACGGTTCATCTCGAACTATTGCATCATCGCGGCCATGTAATCTGGCGGCGGAGGTGGGTCGTTGGCACCACGACCATGACCACCACGACCAGCCATCCTGCTAGAATTTAACAGGGGTATTTCAGCGATGAAAATTTAACGAGATACCGGAATCAAGCCTGAAGTAAAACGACAACGAAGAGGAGGCACGGATATATATAGGAGTAGTCATATAAGACATACACATTTACACACGGACTCAATCAAAAATCAGGCAGCGTAACATCGTAGAAATTAAGGAAAAAAAGGACTCACTAGGCGGCGCGCAGACCGCGGTAAGGATTACACGACGGGACATAGATTCCACTATGTCAATCACGTCGCAAGAAAACTATTGGCCACAGGAGTTAATGCCAGAGGACGCGCGGCCTGCCCATAATGAGAATGGGATCCGCGGTCCGGGACCTGGGGTAGAACTCCTGCGACACGACTCAATCAATGGGGAAGCACCAAAACGCCGGGTGGAATCAAGAGAACGTGATCCTAATGTCAGAGTTTGTAAAACTTACCAGCAAGAATAAGAGAGCAGAGTCCCAGAGCATAGGTAAGGAGAAAAGGATCCTAATACCATAGATATCACACATAGTGACATCGATGTGGGCCCGTAAGCCAAATATTAAGTTAGCAAAATCGTTTTTCAAAGTCTAGACTCAACTTCGACCAAGTAGTGGTGGGGTGGCTTCCTACAGGCAGTCGGCTCTGATACCAGATTATGACGCCCCCAAAATCAATCCATGTACAGTAATCATACACGCAGGGTACACGGCTAAGATTAGGGTGCCACGGTGAGAATATCACAGCACAACACTAAACACAAAAGGATAAACAAATATGTTACAATAAAGGGGGGGGTCACGCGGACCCGAATACATAAGTTATACAAGCCATAATATCTGAGTACAGACATAGTTAGTCAAGTTTTGCCTTAAGAAGGCTAGCACAAATCACATCAGAGATATAGAACGAAAAGGCGAGGCCTCCTGCCTGGGATCCACCAAACTACTCCTAGTCAACGGGGAACTCGACGTTGTAGAAGTCGCCTCCGGGGTACTCCTGCTCCTGGGCTCCAACGTCGACTGCAGCGGCCGATCAGGCAAAACAAAAAGGGGAAATAAAGCAAAGGTGAGTATCTAGCATACCCGCGAGTCTTACGTCTGCTACTAATCATTATGCAATTGTATCAACGGAAAGAAGAGACTGTATATAGTGGACTGCAAGGTAGAAATCAGAATAAGGGTAAGAAGCTAGGCTTATCGAAGACTAGCATCTTCCGACGATGTCTTGCAACATGAGGTAAGAATCAGCCAACAGTTTATATAAAGCCTAAAGTAAAAATGCAGCAGAAGTTGCTGCAGCATTGTATAATAATAAGTTGTAATAATTAACAATGCCTCCGAGTTCACCTCCTCGACATCCCAGCGAGGAAGAAAACTCGGAACCATACAGTTTAATAATAATAGTTTGTAGTGGTAAGATCCAGCTTCAACATAAAGCGTCCTGTTACCGTGGACACGGCTATTCGAATAGATTAATCTTCCCTGCAGGGGTGCACTTGTGTTACACTACACGCACGGATCTCCAGGGTGGCGGGAAACTGGTTAGGGAACGCTCCAACGAGGCTATCCGACACTCCGTAGCCCATCTTTCAAACTCAACAGAGAGGCCATCCGCCGGTCTAAATCCTAAGTACGCCGGGCCTTGGACCTCAAGCCGAACGTACTCCTGCACGGTGCGTGGTTGGCCAGTGAAGTTAAAGCAAATCCAAATAAGACTCCACCGCGCGAGCAAATAAGACAACACCACTTCCCGGCGCATACCGCGGTACTGCTGACGTCTGAAGAGTCCTCGGACGACACTACGAAGCAGAGGAGCCCATAACTCGTAATTCCCACGGGTAGGTAGTGCGTACATGGCATATAGCCAACTCAAGACATTCACTGAACCATTTAGCATTTTAATTAACCTGCGTGACAACCGTTATCATTGCCTCGACTTAACCGACCCGCGGACAATGACAACAGTCAGGACCACCAGTACATCGGTGCCTGCCCTTTCGTCCCACCAAGTCACTGCGGTTACCAACAAGGTGAACCGTCTCCTTACCTTATCTTGCGTGTGCTCCTGGAGAAGCTCAACTTTCGTGGTTTGGTAACTCTCGCGGCCAACGATCAGGGGCCAAGCACACCGGTACACTGGTCGTACCCTCCCTGCCGTCCCGTCGCAATACCTCTCGCGGGCACCGTTGGGTCGCCCGACTTCTTACCTGAAGGACAACCGTTGCTCAGGTACCTAGAGCGGCTATACAGAGTCAGCAACGAGTGGAGTACAAGGATTACTCCTTGATAGCTCACACTTGATGGTGGCTCGGCAGAGCCGAGCTAGGGGGCCTGAGGCGGTGTCTGCATTGTACCGTACCTGTGCAGTTATAATATTTGTATCCGCGTTCACTCCCCTGAGTGATCGCGGCCCTCTATCTAATCCTAGCTAACAATGCGCAGGGCTCACTGCTGAATATAATATATATATTTATAGGGAGCATAGGATAAGGAGGTACATCAAGCGGCGACAAAAACAGGCTATGCAATTGAATAGGATTGTAATCGTAGCAGCAGCAGTAACAATGCCTAGTTCAAGAAATGTACGGAAAGATAGGCGATATCTGAGGAAGAGAAAGGCTCTGCTTTCCTGGACAATTTATCGGACTGTCGGTCCGGAGGGGGACGGTTCGATGTTCGTTGTATTAGAGGGGTGTGATAGACATACGTATAGCGTATTTGTATTCTTTATATTTTTCTGGTCAATTTTTATGTATAAAGTTTTTAAATCTGAGTTACGGTTTAAAAGTTATTGAATTTCAAAGTTTAAATCAATTTAAATGATTTTCTGAATTTCTTTTTATTATTATATCAACAATATCCAAAAAAATATCCAAAACAGTGCCTGACATGTGGGACGCACATGTCAGCCTCTATTTATTTATAAAACATTTTAATAAATCAGAAAAGCCTCTGGGCCCACTGGTCATATACTCAACATTTTATAAAACCAATTTATTAAATAAAAACTCAGTGGGGCCCAGTGGTCAGTGACACATAAGCTAAATAACTAGTTTAAATTAATTTAAATGGGCAGGGGCCCACATGTAAGTGGCCAAAGGGGGATTAGCTTAACGTTAATCACACCTCTGACGAGGGGGCCTCGCATGGCAGCCACCCAGGGGGCTCGCCGGCGACTGGCCGGCGGCGACGTTGACCGCGCCATCAAAACAGGCCACGGGAGGGGGCGCGGCTTGCTCCATTCGACGCAGCAGACTACGGGGAGGACTTTGGTGGCGGTGCGGTGGCTGGGGGTCGACAGTATCGTCGACGGCGACGAGGGAGGCGGCGATCGAGAAAACGCGATGACGGAGCCGACGAACTAGCGCGGGAACTCGGGCACAAGGTGGCGCATTCGGCCATTGGGAGGTGCGGGAGCAATATGACGTGGGCGGCGCGCCAAACGTGCGATCTAGGCCACGACTACGAGCTCGCCGGCGACGACAAGCTCCTGCTCTAATGACAGGTCAGCCTACGGGGCACGGGAGGGGCCATGGGGGTTTGGGGAAGAAGCAGTAGCTCACCGCGAGTGTAGTGGTAGTGCTGGCGTGCTCGATGGCAACCCGACGGTGGCGGAATTTGACGGCGACGAGCGGCGGCGCGATTTGGGGGAAGCCGAGCGTGCGCATGTGGTGAAGCTCCCCGGCCCGATTCCTTGCGGTGGACGACGAAGACGACGGAGGCAGACGGCTTGGACAAGGCGGCGCCAGCGGTGGAGGCCGTTGGCCACGCTCGTGCACGATGGCGGCGACGGTTGCATCGGGCGGATTTCTCCCCGACGAGAGCTTGACGAGGGAGGGGAAAGAGGAGGGGGTGGTGTGTCCAGGAGGTGCGGGGCTGTGGCCTTATCGCTGCTGCGCCGGGAGGGGGGGCTGGTGAGGCGCGGCCGGCCTGGCAGCGGCGTGGCCGCGCTCGGCCGCCGTACGGGGCAGGTGGGAGCAGGTGGGAGGAAGAAGACAAGGGGAGGGGGTGGGCTGGGCTGAGGTGGGCCTGTGCCCCGTGCGTAGCTTAGGTGTTTTACTTCTTTTTTTCTTTTATGTTTTTCTCCTTTTCTGTTAGCATTTTTTTATTTCCTTTTCCATTTTTGTAAAATGTGTAACCTGTTCTATTAATATTGTTACACCATACTGAAGTGCTACAAAAAGTTAGAGAGTTTTACAAACTCATTTGATACTTTATATTATTACAAAAATGAGTAATTGGGCTGGTATGGCTACTGTTCTGAATTGTTTGCAATTATTATTAATGCAATAAATACCCAATGTTGTTTGAACATAGTCCACTGATTTTTAGTGATTTAAGAAAAGTGGTTTCACTATTTTTGGGCAAAGTTTTATTTGTCACATATTTTTAATAATCACAAAAAGGGGTTTTAAACTTTGATTTGATTCAAATTTGATCATGGCATGATTTAGCAACAGTAATTGTCATTACCAAAAGGATTACTGTTACAGAGAACTGAGGGTGTTACAAGTGTATGGGGGTTTGGTTATCCTTGCTCATCCTCAACCCATGGTACGTGGGGGTACTCTATATATTCCAACCCCGGAGAGATTAGTGATCCTTTTAGTAGCTAGAGTTCTCAACTATTTTTTTTGTAGTTTTTGAAAATAAGGCACGGTTAGCCAAGATGCGACACCTATCACTAATGGGCGCAAGATCAATTGCATAAACATTCATCATTACTCAATCAGTACCTCAAAACTATTGCAAAATATCCTAAGCTAGACCTAGTGATCTAGATTACCTATACACCACATATAAAACATACCATGAGACATATAAACCAATGCAACAAAAAGAACTCTCTAAACAAATATAAGTGAAGCACGAGAGTTCTATACTTTCTACAAAAGAAATTAAATGCTCTCAAACAAGATCTAAGTGAAGAACAAGAGCTAGCAAAACAGTCAGTAGATAAATTTAACACTCAACAGATAGAAGTGAAGCTCTAGAGTGTTCTATGATAAAGTGGAGCGTGTATCTCTCCCAATCAAGCATGGTAGGGTCCGACATTTTAATGACCAGCAAAAAAACAAAACTAAAATCAAATATACAAACGCTCCAATAACATCACATATCATGTGAAGCAATAAAAATATAGTGTGGAGAAGGACGAATATATGATTGTTGATGAAGAAGGGGATGCATGGGGGCATCCCCAAGCTTAGACGCTTGAGTCTCCTTGAATATTTTGTGGGGGTGCCGGGGGCATCCCCAAGCTTAAGATTTTGGCACTCCTAAATCTTCTTTCATCATCTCCCTTCTCACACTTGAAAACTTCCTTCACACAAAACTTCTCACGAACTTATTAGAGCGGTTAGTACACTAATAGATAATCTGCCAAAACAAGACAGATTGTAAAGATTGATTTTTCAGGTGCACTTCTTCTGCTCAAATAAGAAAACTCAAAACATACGAAAGTTTTGTGATTGTATAGAAAACGCTGTGTAAAAATTTCAACTCAAAAAGATGAACTGCGATTTTTCTATGATTTTCCCGTCACGAGGACAGAATCTGTTTTCTGGACAGCATATCACAACTTTCACTTCCCTTGTCATATGAGGCTATAAATGGCACAAAGCTTGAAAAGTAAAGATACAATGATGTTGCTACAGTAGTAACAATCATCAAGACCACTAAAAACAGAAGGAAAACAAAAAGGAAAACCTAAATTCGTTGCGGGCTACCTCCCGAAAGCGCTTTTTTAAAGCCATTAGCTAGGCATGAGTGTAACGATGCTCACAAAAGAGTAAAAAGTTGAAGCACGAAAGAGAGCATCAAAGGAGCAAACATAAATCACATTTAAGTCTAACATGCTTCCTATGCATGGGCATCTTGTAAGAAAATAAATAACTGAAGCACAAAGTATCAAGCATAGGAAGGCAAAACAAGAGCACCTTCAAGATTTTCAACATGGAGAGAGGTGTTTTCCTAACATGAAAATTTCTACAACCAAATTTTCCTCTCTCATAATAATTTCATTAGCATCATGAACAAACTCAACAATATAACCATCACACAAAGCATGCTTGTCCTGATCTACTAGCACATAATCATATAAACTTTCTAAGCATAACTCCTCATTATCAAGAACATTCATAGTAGGAAAAAATAGAGGGTTATCATAAGACTTATCAAAATAGCAAGGGCTATCATAAATAACAGTAGAAAAATCATCTTTGCAAGTATCATCATAGGGGCATCATGGCCACAAGCATCAATTTCATCAAAAAGGGATATTTCAAAAGATTCAATAGGATCATAGCAATCAATATAGCATTTAGCCTCCTTAGGTAAGCATGGAGGGCAATCATATAAAGTGAGAGTCAACGATTTACTCTCATTAGTTGGTAGAGATGGGTAGCTACTCCATTCTTCCTCCTTTTGTTCGTCACTCTCCTCCTCTTTTTCATCCAATGAGCTTTCAGTTTCAGCAATTTCTTCTGTAGAGTCCTGCAAAGCATTAGTCTCTTCCTCTTGTGGAGAGAACCTTTTGAGATAGTTAGTAATATAAGCATTATTAAAATTCTCAAAGCAATATTTAAGTATATCAAGACTCTCAGATTTGTAAGGGGCATCTTCAATATTTTCAACAAAGAAAGCAATTTCATAGGCACCCTTAAAAACAACAAATTCTTCTATTTGTGCTACATCAAAGAAATCATAATGTTTTGTAGTATAAGATACCAAGGTTTCATTATCACTACACCAACATTGGAAGGGAAGGTGTTTAAAGGGCAAGCAGCAACTAGATTCATCACAGCAATAAGATATATCATAAGCAGAGCATAAGTTTCTAGCATAAGTGTCAAGTCGATTCATTATTTTCCATATAAATATCCCTTTTTTTCTCACAAGCGGTATTCCTTATAATATTTTTGTTGATCCTCCGTGAATCCACCTTGCCAATAAGATCTAGTTTCAAATAATTTAACCATTGTAAGCAAACAGAGTAATAAGATAAAGTGTACTTATCAAGTGAACTTATAAGTAGAGCTATGGTCCCCGGCAACGGCGCCAGAAAATAGCCTTGATAAACCACAACTGCAGGGGATCAAAACAGTCTTCGCGGGTAGGTATAACCCTAATTTATTGATTCGACACAAGGGGAGCCAAAGAATACTTATAAGCCTTACAAGTTGAGTTGTCAATTTAACCACACCTGAAAAAGCACTAGACAATATATTTAGTAGCAACGGTGTGTTGACGGGTGTAGTCTTAGAGACTTCCCCAATCACCGACACCACAAAGTAGTAAAAAAGTAGTAGCAGCAGTGATGAGAGAAATAGTAACAACTAAGGCAATAAAGATGAAAGATGGACCGGGGTTCAAGGTTTCACTAGTGGTAACTCTCCAAGCAAAAAGACAGGTGTTGGGTGAACGGATTACAGTTGGACAATTGACAAAATTGCACAAACTCTAGCCAAACAAACTAGAGCAATCCTAGTCTAAGAACCAAACGTAGGCACGTGTTCCGTATGTAGTTGTACGTGCTTGCAATAACAACTTGCACAACATCTATTGTCCTACCATCCCGCTACGAATGGGGCCAAAGGGAACTTACGGAGATTAAGGTGCTCCTGTCAAAGAACACCGGTACAAAGCATTAACACTCTATGAACACATGTGATCCTCAAATTATAGCCCATCCCATTTGGTGTCCCAAGCTGTCACCTTTGGGATCGCCAGTTCTGGACTATAATAGGTGCATACAACCGTAGATAAGATCTAGAACAACAATTATAATCATGCAACCATAACATGCTCAGATCTGAAATCATGCTACTCGTGCACTAGTAACAAGCATTAAGAACAACAAAATTGCAGCAACAATAATTCATAAACCTCTTAGAACTGAACAAGGTAACAATTCATCGGATCCCAACAAACACAGCACCAATTACATCATATGGATCTCAATCATTTGGGGTAGCTCATGAGAACTTTGTATTTGAAGATCAAGGGGGAGAAGATACCAACAAGCTACTACCAAGAACCCATAGTCCAAGGAGGAACTACTCACGATCCATCATGGGGGGAAGAAGAGTTGATGAAGATGGCCCCGGGGGCCAAGGCCCTCTCTGGTAGGGTGTCGGAGCAGGATCCTGGTGACCCCCCGAAGCTAGGTTTCAATGGCGGCGGAGATCGGGAGCGCTTCTGGAGAAAATGGTTGGATATCTCGGGTTTTGCCGTCACGGGAGATTTTATAGGCAAAGGGGGAGTCCGAGGCGGTGCCCAGGTCGCCCAGGCGGCCATCCCCGCGGGTGGGCCCTGGCCGCGCTGGGAGGGCGCCTGGGGGCCTGGGGCCACCTTCTGGCTCCGTCCTCCGGCTGGAGGACTCTTCCGATGCAGATATTTTTTGGTAATTTTTTGGGAATTTTCTGAGCAACTTCATTTTTGGACCTTTTTCTGCATTGCAAAGACAAAACAGACAGAAACTGGCACTAGGCTCTATATTAGTAGGTTAGTTCAATAAATGATTCAAAAGCATGGCAAAAAGATGTAGCAATGACACAAAAAGGGCATGGAACGAGCAAAAATTATAGATATGTTTGAGACGTATCAACCGACATCAGTATCGACAAGTAACATTCTCTTTAAAGCGAGCCGATCATCATGAATAGGCGCAACCGCCTCACTGATACGTCCCAAACATATCTATAATTTCTGCTTTCTCCATGCATGTTTTGTGTGACTTTGCCATGTTTTGCTTGAACTTCCATACACTTTTGAGCATATTTGGACTAATCTATTAACCCAGTGCACCCAGCTGCCAGTTGCTGTTTTCTGCTGTTTTTGTATTTCAGGTTTTCCGGCCATTAAAAGTGCTCCAAAAAATCCGGAAAAATTAGTTAAAAAAATCAGCGTCACGGAAGCTTCCGGAAACACCAAAGCAGCGGAGGGGGGCCACCACCAGGAGGCCAGGAGGGTCCCTGGCGCGGCCCCACCCTAGGCCGCGCCAGGAGGCCTCCTAGCTGCCTGGTGGGTCCCCTCGACGCCCCCCTTCGCCTATATTTACCCCCCGGGGTGGAAACCCCTAAGACGGACTCATCTTTCGCGATCTCGCCTCTGTTCCGCCGCCGCCGCCTTTTCAAGATCGGGGCTTCCTGGAGAAGCTGATCCGGCACCCTGCTGGGAGAAGCTACCCCCTCCGGGAGACCATCCATAGCCATGGACGCCTCCCGTATGTACCGTGAGTAGTTTCCCTTGGACCATGGGTCCGTGACCAGTAGCTATGTGATCTATCTCTCCCTTATTTGTGCTTACACTTTCGAGTCCTCGTGAGCTGCTTCACATGATCGAGGCATCTATGTAATTTCTGCTGTTGCTATTCTGAGTTTGTTGGGATCTGATGGATTATGAGACTATGTTCAGATTGTGATGAGTAATATATTTGGTTCTTCTCTTTTATATTTTGTTTTTGAGTAAATTCTTGCATGTTCTCCGTTGCGGTATTTGCTTTGGCCAAGTATTTTATTTGCAACTCCAAGAGAGAGCGTTATGCTCGATTGTGGGTTCAGCCCCTTGATTTCTAGCTTGAGTGATAGAAACATGAGACTAGGGGATGTGCTGTTGCCACCAGGGATAAAACAACGGTGCTTGTACTTGCGGGTGCAAGGATTGTTTACTTTATGCAAAGTTCTTTTAATGCAGTTGTCTGTTGCTTTGAGTTTACACTTTGGGTGGGATTCGCAACTTAATACCAGCGAGATGTTCTGGATAGATATCTCAAGGTGGATGATTCGTAGTAAATGCAGATGGATTTCGGTCTACTTACCTTGGTGTACTGCCCATTGCTTTTGAGCCCTTCCTTTCTTTGCAGCATAGTTAGCATTGTGGTGCCTTCATAATCCTGTCAATTGCCCAACTGTGATTTGTTTACCTCGCTAGCACTTTTATCGTCTTTTGGGAGAGAGACATCACTAGTGAAAATCACGGGACCCTGGTCCATCTTCACATTATTGTTCAAACCCTCAATTTACTTTCAGCTTTTACTTTCCTTTGCATCTTTTATCTCTTGCGTTGATCCTTTGTAAAAGACAAGGCCGGGGGAATTGACAACTCCTTTGTACTCGTTGGGAGAAAAGTTATTTGTTGCTGTGTGCAGGTCCACGACAACACCCTAGTCAGGAAGCAATTCCTGGCGACGTTGTCACCTACTTGTATCTCCTAAGTCCAATTGGTTCGATAACCTTGGTATCTTCACCGAGGGAAACTTGCTGCTGCACTACATCTCAAACCTTCCACTTGGGGTATCCAACGAGGGGCGAGAAGCCATCAAGCAAATTTCTGGGGCCGTTGCCGGGGACTCAAGTCTACAAGATAGGGGAGTTGCACACTATGTTTTAACTTTGCTTTTTATTCTTGTTAGTTTACCTTTCAGTTTTTACTTTTGTGTCCCTAATCAAAAATACCAAAAACACCTGTTACCTTGTCAGTAGTGACCACTATGGATGGTCCTTTTGCCTTTGGTGAGGCAGAAGTGCTTACCTTTACTCAAAGAGGTGGTGAAACTTTGAAAGATGCTTGGTATAGAATTAATGATTCTCAAAAAAGAGCCACCATGAATCAATCCACTACTATCATGCTTAGAAATTTTTATGTTGGAATTACCTCTTGAAATAGGTTTCTTTTAGACACTGCTATCAATGGGAACTTCATAGAGGCCCCAGTTTGGGAAGCCCTTAATGTTATTGAAAATCTTGTTGGAAGCCTCCCCTTTGTTAGTATTAAGGAGGACATTACTTTAGCTCACATTATGAGAAAACTTGAAAAAATAGAGCTAGAGATGCCAAGTATCGATAGGGTGAATGAGTTGGATCGTAAGATTCAAGGGAATTTGAATAGGCTAGATAATTCCATCCAGAAAATTGTCAAAACTTTGGAGACCATCAAATCCCTTGATGAAAAGTCTTCTAGGATAGAAAAGATTGAGGAAGTTATTGAAACTTAGGAACTACCTTTTCGTCAATCAAAACCAAAAAGGATGAAACTCCAGCAAAGAAGGAACCTAAGTCCGTTTACGTACCCAAGGTTCCCCGAGTTAAAGCTAGCACACCCAGTGCCAAAAGAGTTTAAACGGTGAAAACTTTGGAGGAGACACCTATCTTTAAGTTTAATGAAACTCCAATTGATTTCCCTCCTTTTGATTTTATTCCAAGAAGCATTTTCATTCGTCCTTCACTTGAGAAACCCATTAAGACTAGTTTTATTATTGAAGAGCTTTTTGATGATCATGATGATGGTTCAATAGATGCAACTTGATCTTCTGCTTTAAGCCTAGCTAATGGCTCTAAAGAAGCGCTTTCGGAAGGCAACCCGCAACGAATTTAGGTTTTTCTTTTTGCTTTTGTTCTGTTCTTAGTGGTCTTGATGATTGTTACTGCTGTAGCAACATCATTGTATCTTTACTTTTCAAGCTTTGTGCCAAGTTTAGCCTCATACGGCAAGGGAAGTGAAAGTCGTGACATGCTGTCCAGAAAACAGATTCTGTCCTCGTGACTAGAAAAATCACAGACAAATCCCAGTTCATCTTTTTGAGCTGAATTTTTTACACAGCGTGCTCTATACAATTACGAAACTTCCTTATGTTCTGAGTTTCTTGATTTGAGTTGCAGAAGTACCCCTAGAAAATTCGTTTCTATCTGTTGTTCTGTTTTTCACATATTCTGCCACGTTTTGTCTCTCCTTAATTTTGCAAACCTTAAGCTTGCTTTTTCTTCGCAAAAACTTTTTGGCAATCTTGAGAAACAGTAGCCCTTCCTGGAAATCTTTATTTTCAGTAGAGAATTTTTTTATTTTAGTAGGGTACTAACCTCTCTAATCAGCCTACAATGAGTTATGTATGAAGGGAGTTTTCAAGTGCGCGATGGAGGATGATGAAAGAAGATTCAGGAGTGTCAAACGCTCAAGCTTGGGGATGCCCATGTGCACCCCAATAAATATTCAAGGAGACTCAAGCGTCTAAGCTTGGGGATGCCCCCGTGCATCCCCTCCTCCATCAACAATCATCAGTTTGTCCCTCGTTGCACTATATTTTTATCACTTCATGCGTTATGTGCTTTTCTTGGAGCGTCTCGCTCTTAGGTTTTATTTTTAGTTTTGTTTTGCTTTCTTTGCTGTAGTAACAAGTTAGACCCCAACTTAATCTTTTGTGTGGGAGAGATTCACGCTCCGCTTGAACTAGAACTCCTCATAGGATTTGCATGCTTATTCTTTTAGCTGTGAGTTGTTCTTTTTCTTTCTTAGCTGTTGTTCTGTTTAGTTGTAGTGCTTTTGTTTTTCTAGAGTTTTTCTTTTGTCTTAGGTTGAACTTTCTATAGGTTGCATGTTTTACCTTGTTAGATAGTTTGCCTGTTGCACTGAGTTCTGTGTCTTGACTGAAAGTAGGTAGTTAAAGTTGTTATTCTCTTTGTAATAGTAATTTGCAATAGTTTGAGGTATTGACTAGAGTAATGTTTGAACTTATGGTGTCAAGAGCTCTTACCTATTAGTGATAGATGTCTTATTTTGGGCAATCCGTGTGTTTTTCGAAAACCAAAAAACCCCTGTTGAGAACTCTAGCTACTAGATGGATCACTAACCTCTGGAGGGTTCGAATATTAGAGTACACTCACGTACCATGAGTCGAGGATGCGCAAGGATAACCAAATCCCCATACACTCCTCCTCGGGGTACCTGTCTCTTTGTGAACCTCCTGATTAGATTGAGAGTTACCGATAATAAGTGCATGAGTTCTTCGGACTAATGTGAGTATTCGAAAGTTGACACTTCCACCCACCTATACTTTTTCTAGCCTCTTCGGTACCGTGCATTGCCCTTTCTCACCTCGAGAGTTGGCGCATACTTCGACGGTGCATCCAAACCCTTGGCATGATACACTCTGTCATCATAAGCCTCCTTATATCTTTCCTCAAAACAGCCACCATACCTACCTACAAGGCATTTCCATAGCCTTTCCGAGATACATTGCCATGCAACATCCACCTTCTCATGACTTGATCTTCATGTCATACATGCTACTTGCTTGATCGATGAGCCCCATGCTAGTTGGGCCTTGCCTTAATCATTGCTACATGACACGCTAGTATCATTGCATATCCTGCTACCCTGGCAGAGGCATACATTTGCATCATTATAGTTACATTTTCTTTATGTGAGTACCTTTGTAAAGTGTGAAAGATCTACTATATTCTTGTAAAATATAGAGTATTGCCCCTAAAGTGAGGAAAAGATCCCAAAGGGGACAGAATCAAAAGATCCCAAAGAGGACAAATGAGAGTTAAATAGAAAGAGCCATTGAGGCCACCAAAAAAATAAAAAAAGAGAAAAAGAGAGAAGGGGGCATACTACTATTCCTTTTGAGAGATCCACACTAGTACTTCATCTTCTATCCCTTGTACTCCATAGAGATCATCATCATGCATATAGCTATGTGGGGACCCTTCACACTATAGAACTTGGCTTGTATATTCCAATGATGAGCCTCCTCAAACGAGCTTTAGGTCTTCTTGAGCAAGCAAGTTAGATGCACCCCCACTAGTTCCCTTGGAGAGCTTTTAGCTCACATGTGCATCCGTTGTATGGCAATCCCTACTCCTCACATCATATCTATCATATGGCCTTCTCTCGCCTATGATTGTCCTCATTGATGTGAGCCTTTCACACCTTTTTTGTCTTCCTCCTCCACCTTCTTTCTGTTTCGCCTTTTAGGTGTCAACTTTCTTGCTCACGCTCATTCATTGCATAAGTGCTCAAAATATCTAAAGGGAGTGGATCAGTTTGACTTGTACCTGACTAGTGGTCTGGGGACGATTCAAGATAAGAATCCAAAGGATACTAAGTGTGAAACTTTAGTAGATAGTTGTTCTCAACAAACTTACTTTTTTTCTCTCGTATTTCCCTATCCCTTGCTTGCACGCAAACACCATCTAGAGACTTTCGAGTCACGGACAGCAACAGCCCTTGCACCTTTTGTTCTTTTGTTGCTTGTGTCAATGGTAATATAGACTCTTGCTCGTTAAGACTTGAATTGAATTGCATGCTTTGATTGCTTTACTTAAAAGTCCTTATTTGGTTGTGTGGCATGTCACCACAGAAATTATGCTTGTTATCATTTACCTACTCGAGGACGAGCAGGAATTAAGCTTGGGGATGTTGATACGTCCCAAACGTATCTATACTTTCTGCTTGCTCCATGCATGTTTTGTGTGACTTTGCCATGTTCTGCTTGAACTTTCATACACTTTTGAGCATATTTGGACTAATCAATTAACCCAGTGCACCCAGCTGCCAGTTGCTGTTTTCTGCTGTTTTTGTATTTCAGGTTTTCTGGTCATTAAAAGTGCTCCAAAAAATCCGGAAAAATCAAATAAAAAAATCAGCGTCACGGAAGCTTCCGGAAACACCAAAGCAGCGGAGGGGGGCCACCACCAGGAGGCCAGGAGGGTCCCTGGCGCGACCCCACCCTAGGCCGCGCCAGGAAGCCTCCTGGCTGCCTGGTGGGTCCCCTCGACGCCCCTCCGCCTATATTTACCCCCCGGGGTGGAAACCCCTAAGACGGACTCCTCTTTCGCGATCTCGCCTATGTTCAGCCGCCGCCGCCGTTTTAAGATCGGGGCTGCCTGGAGAAGCTGCTCCGTCACCCTGCCGGGAGACCATCCATAGCCATGGACGCCTCCCGTATGTACCGTGAGTAGTTTCTCTTGGACCATGGGTCCGTGACCAGTAGCTATGTGATCTATCTCTCCCTTATTTGTGCTTCCATTTTCGAGTCCTCGTGAGCTTCTTCACATGATCGAGGCATCAATGTAATTTCTGTTGTTGCTATGCTGAGTTTGTTGGGATCTGATGGATTATGAGACTATGTTCAAATTGTGATGAGTAATATATTTGGTTCTTCTGTTTTATATTTTGTTCTTGAATAAATTCTTGCTTGTTCTCCGTTGCGGTATTTGCTTTGGCCAAGTATTTTATTTGCAACTCCAAGAGAGAGCGTTATGCTCGATTGCGGGTTCAGCCCCTTGATGTCTAGCTTGAGTGACAGAAACATGAGACTAGGGGATGTGATGTTGCCACCAGGGATAAAACAACGGTGCTTGTACTTGCGGGTGCAAGGATTATTTACTTTACGCAAAGTTCTTTTAATGCAGTTGTCTGTTGCTTTGAGTTTACACTTTGGGTGGGATTCGCAACTTAATACCAGCGAGATGTTCTGGATAGATATCTCAAGGTGGTGGATGATTCGTAGTAGATGCAGATGGATTTCGGTCTACTTACCTTGGCGTACTGCCCATTGCTTTTGTGTCCTTCCTTTATTTGCAGCATAGTTAGCATTGCGGTGCCTTCATAATCCTGTCAATTGCCCAACTGTGATTTGTTTACCTCGCTAGCACTTTTATTGTCTTTTGGGAGAGAGACATCACTAGTGAAAATCACGGGACCCTGGTCCATCTTCACATTATTGTTCAAACCCTCAATTTTACTTTCAGCTTTTACTTTCCTTTGCATCTTTTATCTCTTGCGTTGATCCTTTGTAAACGACAAGGCCGGGGGAATTGACAACTCCTCTGTACTCGTTGGGAGCAAAGTTATTTGTTGCTGTGTGCAGGTCCACGACAACACCCTAGTCAGGAAGCAATTCCTGGCGACGTTGTCACCTACTTATATCTCCTGAGTCCTACTGGTTCGATAACCTTGATATCTTCACCGAGGAAAACTTGCTGCTGCATTACATCTCAAACCTTCCACTTGGGGTATCCAACGAGGGGCGAGAAGCCATCACTCACGCTCAAAGGATTTTGTGTAAGATCGGATTGTCAAACACGACAACTATCCGAACGCCAACAAACTTCTTTCGGTTTGCATCTACTCCCTCCGTTATTTAATATAAGACGTTTTGTCTAGCTAATTTAGCTAGCTAAAATGTCTTATATTAATAAACAGAGAAAGTAATTTATGAAGAAACAAAGTCACAAACAAGTTCATGACCAAATGTAGAATTACATTGAATTGTAAAATACTTCCTCCATTTCAAAATATTTTTAATATGAACTACATACCGATGTATATAGATATATTTTAGAGTGTAGATTCACTCATTTATTTCGTATAAATCTACATCAAAATCTCTACAAAATCTTATACGTAGAAACGGAAGAAGTATATATAAATAGTTTGGTTCAAATATTTATGAACCATTTAAGGCACATGTTTGAAATGCCTAACGATTTAGAAGACACAATTACGTTAAAAAAATGATGTTATTTTAGATGTGAGTGTGGGTACTTTGCCATGATACCAAAGAAATTTTAATATAAAAACCATTTATGTAAATGGAATGAAAAAGAACATATTTGAATATAAATGGTAAAATTATCATGATGATCGACCTGAAAAATGCCATATACCAATGTACCGTTACATTCGATGCTGATAAGTACTTCCTTTGTTCAAAATTACTTGATTTAATTTGTAGTTCAAGCTTGATTTAAATTTAAACTAAATTTATGTTAAGTAATTTCGAACGAAGAAAGTACTACTCCTTTCGATCCATAATAAGTGTCGCTCATTATGGATCGGAGGGAGTATTATTTATTGGACGGCCGTTATGGAAATTTACCATTTACATTTAAATGTGGTTCTTTTATCAGTTATCGGACGGGCGTTATGCAAAAAATCGAAACCAAGCAACAAATGCGTATGGACCGACACTCGAAAAAGCGATCGTCTCACGCCTACCATCCAGACCTTTCGGCTGGCTAACCCCACGTGTCATCGAGTCGTGACATTTACACCCTTCTTCATAGCACCAGTACAACAATAATTCACCCCACCTTGGATTCTTTTTACTGGGCAGTGATTGGGCACACCCTTCTATAAACAGGACCCATGGGGCGCAGTGTCTCATCGCCCCGTCCCAAACACCTTCCTCCTTCCCTCTCACACAACAATCCAACTTCTCACCTAAACCCCCAAAAGAGAACCCAGCATGTTCGGCCTAGGTCACCACCACGGCCACCACGGCCAGAACCCACCGGCCCCCGCCCCGTCCGCCGCCGGCGGAAACCAGCCCACCTTCAAGATCTTCTGCAAGGCCGATGAGGGCTACTGCCTGTCCGTCCGCGATGGCAACGTGGTCCTGGCCCCCTCCAACCCCCGCGACGAGCACCAGCACTGGTTCAAGGACATGCGCTTCAGCACCCAGATGAAGGACGAGGAGGGTAACCCCGCCTTCGCCCTCGTCAACAAGGCCACTGGCCTCGCCGTCAAGCACTCCCTCGGCCAGTCCCACCCGGTTCGTCTCTTTCCCCTGATTTTCTTTTGGCAAAAAAAAAAACATTCCACTGTTTGGATCAACCTTTCGTCCGTTCGGTTTCCGAATCTAGATTTTTGTTGGGATTATTTTCAGTGCTTAGGTTAGTAATGGAAGTGGAATGATTTGTTTGGGCGTGCAGGTGAAGCTGGTGCCGTTCAACCCGGAGTACCTGGACGAGTCGGTGATGTGGACGGAGAGCGGCGACGTGGGCAAGGGCTTCCGCTGCATCCGCATGGTGAACAACATCCGCCTCAACTTCGACGCGCTCAACGGCGACAAGGACCACGGCGGCGTGCACGACGGCACCACCGTCGTCCTCTGGGAGTGGGCCAAGGGCGACAACCAGAGCTGGAAGATCCTGCCCTGGGGCGACGAGGCCTACACCGGTGGCAGCGCCAACGCCACCCGCGGCGGCGGCTCCTCTGAGCCCACCGTCCGCATCTTCTGCAAGGCCGACGAGGGCTTCAGCGCCACTGTCCGCAACGGCACCGTCGTCCTGGCGCCCACCAACCCCCGCGACGAGTACCAGCACTGGTTCAAGGACATGAGGCACAGCAACAGCATCAAGGACGAGGAAGGTTACCCGGCCTTTGCCCTCGTCAACAAGGTCACTGGCGAGGCCATTAAGCACTCCCAAGGCGAGGGTCACCCTGTAAGCAACCAACCACTCAAATCTACTTACTACGTGAATATTGTTGGGTGAAATCTGAGAGATTAAGAAGAAATATTCGTTGGATCAACAGGTGAAGCTGGTACCGTACAACCCCAACTACCAGGACGAGTCGGTGCTGTGGTCTGAGAGCCGCGACGTGGGCGCCGGCTTCCGGTGCATCCGCATGGTGAACAACATCTACCTCAACTTCGACGCTCTCCACGGCGACAAGGACCACGGCGGCGTGCGCGACGGCACCTCCCTCGTGCTCTGGAAGTGGTGCGAGGGCGACAACCAGCGCTGGAAGATCCTCCCCTGGTGTACGTGCCACCCTCACTCGCTCAGATCTTTGCCTAACACTAACAGCATTTCCACAAACTGCAAGTAGTTGGTAGAGAATGATAGATTATCTGCCATCTTTTGAATTATTATTGCGTTCGCTTTAGAAAAACTAATTATTAATGTGTTTTGAATGTTGCTTGTGTTTGCAGAAACGTGTCATGCCGCTGAAGCTGCTAGATCACCACCATGGCCGGGAGTTGGTAGAGATCAGCGTGTGATCTGTTGCCGTGTCGGTGGAATAAAAGCCCTGTGCGATCAGGGTGGTGATGTGTCCGTGAGTTTGTGTGTTTGTGTTTAGTTTCTGTCGTGTCGTCGTGTCCTGCTAATGCGAGAGGAGAGGTTGAAGTTCTCCGGTTATGGTGAGCTACCTGATGTAAGCATTTGGCACTTGTGCTTGTTGTTTCAGACCTTGGGTCCGTGGTGCACTGTACTGTGTGGTGCCATCCTTTCATCTATGCGAATGTTCTTCATTGTCTACATCTATGCTCTTGCTAAGTACTCTCTGGAGTACCTAGCATGCTTTCTTTTTCTTTATGCGAGTGATGTTAAACATGCTTTGTGTTCGTTCAACCATTCTAGCTAGCAGCCACAGCTCGTGGTATAACTCGAGCAACACGGTCTCAGAAATCATATAATCGTACTACTCTCATCGAGGAAAAAAGAAGGATCGTACTCTTGGAAACATATCCATGTACTCCGTATTTTATTTCGCCTCCCTTGAAAACGTTCTACGAAGGCAAGTGTTCTGTTTGATGTGTGTTTGCTGGGTCCGCAGGGATTGGGTTCTCGGGAGAGGGAGGGTTGTGTTGTCAGCGACCTGACGACGTTAGAGGCGTAAGGTTGGTCACAATGGAGAATAACTTAGTGTTATTACTTTCACAATGGGTAGTAATATATATGTAGGTCTTGTTTGAATACTCTAAGGGTAGTAATATATATGTAGGTCTTATTTGGATACTCTAACTCGGTTAAAAGTTAGAGTTAGATTCTAACTCTAGACTAACCCTAAACTAACTCTAACAAAAATGTGTTTTGATGATCAGGTTAGATTGGCAATAAATGTATCTTTTCCAATCATTTGACTACTTTATTCAAGATTTGTATGTGGAGGTAGAGGAAAAAGTAACCTTTTTTGGGCCCCACCTAATTCTAACCCAAATACGAGTTGTTGGCTATAAGGAGATGCCATGTCATCTATAGCCAACCTTATAGCCAACTAATATAATGGTTAGATATAAATATGTACTACTCTATTGATACATGACCCACATGTTTATCTCAGAAAGGCCTAGGAGCACGTGCTGCAGCTGACTACTAATCTGTAGCCCGCTTCTCTTCTCTCTCCTCTTCTCTCTCCTCCACCTCACCTTAAATATAATATTTTAATGCTTACAACCTGCTGACTGTATCTTATTGTACTTGCTCTAAGCACCTTTTGGGTGGGTTAGATTTTTTGGATGGGTTAGATGCATCTAACCAACTCTAACCCTCCTGTTTGGATGTTTTGGGGTTAGTTCGGTACAATCTAACCAACTCTAACTCTAACCCATTGATCCAAACATGGCCGTAGTGTCATATAAGACTTCATTTATTAGATTATAGACTCATATTTTCTCGGTATGTGTGATGTTACTCAAAGAGCAAGTAACTAGCTAAGTTACCACAAACATCTCTCTCCTCATTAACTCATTGTCACATAAGCAAAATTTCTAAGTTACACTCTATGTTACTGCTCAAGTTACTCCCCACTGGGGCCAACCTAAGGTCTCTCATTGTTTTTTAGCATAACTAGAACAATCCTCGTGCGTTGCAACGGGATATAAATGGGAGAAAAGATTCTTTCAACGAACTGATATGCACCCATGCGTCCATCGTCTCTGTGACTATCAGATGGTCTCGTGATCCAACAGTGATTATAAACCACACCCAACTCGAACCAAACGACACATTTTGCAATAGATCCTTTGTTGCAAAATATTCTTTGTTGATTCTTATTGCAAGGCGACACAACACTGCCTTGCGGATGATCAGAGAGATAAACGACGTTGATTTATTGTAATAAACAAATGATTAAAAGGTTTGCACCAGAACTCCCAGATTGGAACAAAAAGTATGTTGTAAAGGATGGCTATCTTGCGGGTGTGAGTGATCGAGCGGCTCTACCTATATTCATAGAACGACTATGCTATCAATAGATAATTTAAACGCTACGAACGGACAACACGTAGCGTCGCTCTATAAATATTATAATATGTTAGCTTGTGATTTATTTACTCATAAATATTTATTAAATGATGCACGGGATTTATTTTATGTTTGATTAAAAGTATTATACTCCCACCGATCCAAATTAATTGACGCACACTTAGTATAGTTTTGTACTAAAGTTATGCTAAGTGTGCGTCAATTAATATGGATCGGAGGGAGTAAGTAAATTGAAGTAACATTTGTTCAGAAGATAAGTAAATTAAGGTGGATGCTTCATATGTGGATGTGGATGAAAGATGAAATCTTAGATTTTTTAAGTAAAAAAATAGAATAAATAAAGACAATATATCATTTGTGTCACTCTTTATTATGTTTTATAGCGCACATCGATTAGCCGAAACAAACTGATGTCGATAGATCACTGTGTTTCCTTTGCGGACATATGCTCATAGTTGAGACTAATTGCGGCATGCCCGTGCGTTGTAACAAAAAGGAAAAACTATAGTGTACCAAAATTAATAAGAAGTTTATGTACTACAAACAAACACACGATCGTTCTAAAAAAACAGGACCATATGCTTTACTGAAAACAACGATTAAGTACTTTTAACGTTGTTTTTATTCATTTTATTTTAATTATTTATTAGTGGTACAATTAGGTACAGAACAAAAGCATTAATATTTTTTTAATCTAATTCAATTAGATAATTAAAGAATTAACTAAAATTAATCTAGGCAAAAATAATTTACAACTAATAATGATATGACCATTTTTTAATTCTTCAAACAATAATTCTACTTGATCTAAATTTTTAGTTGTTTTATTTATTTATTTTAATTTTTATTAACACTATAATTACGTACATAACATTAGCATTAATAATAAATTTAATCTAATTCCATTAAATATTATCAAAGAATTAATTAAAATAAATCTAGGCAGGAATAATTGAAAACAAAATATCATATGGTCATTTTTTAATTCTTCAAAGAGTAATTCTGATTGATCCAAAAAATTAAGCTATAATTTAGGAGTGTAAAATTACTTTATATTTTTAGGATCTGTAGATTTTTATTTTATTTATTTACTACTGCAATTTTATAAAAAAGCAAAAAGAGCTAACAAGGCGGGCTAGCAGCTATCAATATAAAAAAAAGTGCGAAGCAGGCCCTCAGCCCACCAAGCAGGCCGGCCCAAGAAGCTGAGATTAATGATGAAATCGATTTTTTTATTTCAGACTATCTGGATTGCGGGTTGATTACCTAAAAAGGAAGGTTTTTTTAACAAAAATGTCAAAACGGACTAAGAAAGACACCTTCCTTTATTATTAGGTATAGAAATATTGAAGAAGCAATAAAAACTTAAGATACATGTATTACAATGCATTATATCTTAGATTTTAATTTTATGCTGATTGCTTTAGTTATGTTTTTTTGTATATTGCCACGTGCAAGGATTGTATCTTAACTAAGATACAACCTTTATCTCTCTCTTTAGTAAATACTATACCACATAAGTAAAATGTCTATGGTTACGTGCTAAGATACTAGCACTTGGAGTGCCCTAAGAGCATTTTCAGTCGCGTCTCCAACAGCCTTTCAAGGCGTTTTCTTTTTCATCGGCACAAAAAACTTTCCTTAATCGCCTTTCAGGACATAGATTATCGCATGTTCGGTTTATTTTTTACGTAGGTCGAACCCAGCATGCTAGCCGCTAGGGCACTTGGGGGCTTCGATGAAAATAAAACAGTGCGTGGGCCACCACTGTCAGGAAAGAAACGTCTTTCCCTCCCAGGTTCGATCACACACGCCCTTCACCCCTCGTTGCCATGTCGATGCCGGCGCCGCCCCTCTGCACATAGTCACTGCTCCACCGCTAGAAAGACCACCCCCCGCCCACCGAAAAGAGTGGGTTTCTTCGCGATAGCCTCCTTCCCACTCCGGACCGAGCTTCCTAGGCCTCCGACTGCATAGGCGGGGATACCGACGACTGCCCACCCACCACGTCGGCGAGGTGTTCGTCGATTTGCCTTCCCGGCGATGGACTTTGACGACAAGGAGGCGTTCGCGGTGCTGATGTAGGAGTGCCCGCGCAGCTCTCTCTTTAAATTTGAATCTAGCAATTTTAATTTCAAAGCACATTTATTAGTTAAGAGTGTTCTGTCACTCCCTATTGGTCGTAATTTGTGGCTAGGTGCTTTACCAGACATTGCTTGTATTTTGATGTTTATGGAGCATGAATAAAGCCTAGTTACACTCAAATATTTATATATTTCTAGACCGTAGTAGGTGAGATAATCCGGTGGATCACTAACCATAGCAGCATGTGAGTGGGATTTGTATTCGTTCTTCATCTTCCCCGCGAGAGATCTTCCCCTGTAACTGAATTGCTACTCTGTCCCACCTATAATCGAGAAAACGAATAAGGAGTTCCTATCATGTGGTCTCAGAGGCCATCCACCCCCCTTGTCGTCTTGGAGACGCGCAAACATGCCTCGGATCGACTCCATATCTTCACCGCCAGGGATCCAGCCCTAAAGTCCTACCTAGACAAGCTCCAAGAGACCATAGCAAGGGCCAGCGACGACACACACATCGACTGTTGGGAATGTGCCCTAGAGGCAAATAAAATATGTTTATTGGCATATTCCATTAGTTCATAATGAGTTTTATACTGTGCTATAACTGTATTAAGCGGAAACTTTAATACACGTGTGGTATACAAACAACCAGGTCCCTAGTTAACTCTAGTATACTAGTCCATTGGGCAATTGATGATCAAGGTTTCCTGATCATGATATGTGAACAGTCTATTGACAATGGGGTCATGTCATTGGGAGAATGACATGATGGACACACACCCACCAGAAGTGTTGCAATGTGATCCAGTCACATAGTTCAACATTGCGATAACTATAAACGTAGTGACCCGATCCTTAAGACCGTGATGATCATACATAATTGCTATCTACCAGGATACTTTGAGTGCATTAACCGTTACACTGAAACATGGTAACCATAAAGGTGTATCTTGGGTATTCCGAAGTAGATATGTTGATGAGTATGCAAATATATCAAAACAGGATTTGTCCATCCGAGTGACGGATAGGTACTCTGGGCCCACTCGGTGATATTACATCATAAAGATTGCGCAATCATGTGACTAGGTCACGGGGTTGTAATATCATGGGAAACGAGTAAACATGTTTGTCGGTAACGAGGATGAACTAGGTATATTGGATACCGACGATCAAACCTCGGACAAACAAAGTACCGTATGACAAAGGGATCAGGACTCAACGTTAACGGTTCAAACGATGAAGTTAATTCGATGGAAGCGCAGGGGCTCATCAAGGATTGTAACGAGATCCCACATGATGGTCATTGGTCAGAGAGTGTCTGATCATGTCTACTGTTTCCCGAACCGTAGGGTGTCACGCCTAAGGGTATTCGACACATTAAGGACTGATTCGGGATCATCGGTGAAATAAGAGAGAACACCGGAATTGTTCCGGGAGGTGCCGAAAGTTGTTCTGGATATTTTGAAAGGTTCAAAATAATGTTTAATAATGTTTAAATATGTTTTATTATTTAATTAACAGAATTAAATATTAAATATGATTAAATATAATTAAAAATAAATTAAAAGGCATATGGTCCTAAAGAGGCCCATTAGGGGAAGGAGGGAGCTCCCCCTTGGGCCAAGGCGCCAAGGGAGGGAGCGCACCCCCCTAGCCGCACCAAACCCCCCCTCCCTAGGGTTTAGTCCCACATGGGAAGGGGAGGGAGGGTGGCACCCCTCCTTGTCCTATATAAGGAGGGTGGGGGTGCCTTTTTCTACACACAATTTTGATTTGAGACAAGTTTCTCAGATCTCTCTTCTCTCTCTTTCTCCCTCCTCGAGTGGACTCCCCTTGTTTGGAGTCTACACTTGGTTGGGAGTTTCTCCACCATACGCACGCCGTCGTGCTGCTGGAATCGGGATCCGAATCCATCTTCTTTTCGTTGCTCTTCTGGTTCGGAGCCCGGAGGGAACGTCGGGTACACCGTATGCGTGTAATCCCGCGAGGCGCTACACTTGTGGTGCTCTATAACACTCTCACTGTCAGTGAACAGTAATTGCAATTACTGTTTATCACTACTGTTCAAATTTTTTTTTGATCAACTTGATTCAGCTCAAGTCCAATTCCCCTTTGATATTTTTGTAAGCAATGTGAACCATGGGCCTTGATCATCATGGATCAAAACAAAGTCCAACCCATAAACATTTGAAATCAAATCAAATCTTAAAATGCCTTTAGTGCAATATTAAAAACAAGGTAGCAAATAAAACTTTGTCCAAAAATTATGAAACCACTTTTATAAAATCACTAATAATCTCTGGACCATGTTTGTATAGTTGTGCTTATTTATTGAACTACCAAATAAATCAAACAATTAAAACAGTAGCTTAAATTGCCCATTTTAATCATTTAAAAGTTAAAAGAAGTATGTAAAGAATTTATTTTGCCTCCAAAACTTTTGTGGCACTGCTTTATAGTTCTATACTAATTTAGAGACACCTAACATATTTTACAAAACTGTAAAACAAATAAAAGAAATGCAAAAGAGAAAATACAAAAAAATAAATAAAATAAAGTTCAAACAGTCCTATTCTACGCTCAGGGGAAAATCCCCCTCCTCTCCCCCCTAGGGCCGGCCCAACCGCCAGCCCACCTCACCCCTCCCCGTTGCCCTGTTCACCCCACCCCCGTGGAGGGGATCCGGCCGCCCACGGCGGCATGGCCGTGCCGTGGCACGAATCCGGCGACTCCCGGCGGCCTACAAGTGCCTCCCCTCGCCCTGGCGTAGCCCCAAACCCTAGCCCCCTCCCTCACGGATCTCACCCACCTCCCTCGTGTCGTTCCCCACTCAAACCCGAGGCCGCCCGAAGTAGTCGTCGCGGCCGGTTGCACGCCGCCGCGGCCCGCTTCGTCCCCGAGCCCTGCGAGCATGTCCAAGAGCCGCAACTCCCTCGTCTTCGTCGCCCTGTGCTTCTAATCGACGGGATTCGCGCTGTGGCCGCCGCCCGCCTGCCCTTTCTCCACCACGGTCGCCATTCGCCGCGGCCGAATTCGCCGGCCTCCGGCATCCTCCGGCCCAGACCCCTCCCTTACCCTCGCGGTGAGCCGCCGCACGGCCCCCCTCTCTCTCGCCGTTCTGTCCCGGTAGGGTTGCCCCCCGCCAGCCGCCATGAACCGGAGCTCAAGCTCCCGTGGCCGCGCCCACGCCTCTCCGCGAGCACCTACAGCGCGCTCGGGCCGCGTACCCTAGGTCCAGGGCGTGCACGCGCGCGCGTGGCCGCGCCCCGCCCCTGCCTTACCCCCTCGCCGGTGCGCTCGCCGCTGTGCCACAGCCGTCGCCGGCGTCGCTGCAAACAGCCGTGGGGCTTAACCCCCTCTCACCCTCACTGACCAGTGGGTTCGCCCATGATTAGTGCCTAATCAAGTTCCTAACAGGAGAAAACCCCCTCATGTCATTGACTAGTGGGCCCTGGCCTGTTAAAATAAAATTAACTGGGTTATTACCTTAGAGTGTATGACACATGGGCCCTCCCTGAGATAATTTTTTTATTAAATGAAATATTGATATGTGTATGACATGTGGGCCACCCCACCGTTTTTTTAATAAAATTTGATTTATTAAAATTGGGTCACTGACATGTGGGACCCACTGTCAGGTTTGACAAGTCAAACCGTTGTGGATAATGTCTCTGTTTTATTATTAAAAATAATTATAGAAATGATTTAAAAATTGAATTAAAACTTTAAAATTGAATATCTTTTAAACCGTAAGTCAGATTCAAAAACTTTATACATGAAAATTGATCAGAAAAATACAAAAAATACGGATACGCTATCCGTTGGTCTACCACCCCCCTCTAACACAACGAATATCGACATTCCCCCTCCGGACCGTTTGTCCGATGAATTGTCCGGTACTGTTAAAAGTACCCGGATGAATTTATTTTGAACACGAAAGTTGTTCGGAATAGATCAACTAACCCGGATACACCCCCTTATGTTTGTCGAGTTTCCACGACACCTCCGGCATGATACCTCCCCCCTCTGGACACCCTGTCCGGTAATCACCTGGAGCTGGTAATTCATCCCCGGATGATTTTCCGCTCCGAGCATCGCACATTGCACTGCGTTAGAACCCCGTAAACATTTCATCTGTCATGTCATGCATATGTTTGTATATTATTGCTGTGTATTTACTATTTCCTTCCCCCCTTAATCTCCGGTAGACCCCGAGACTGCCGTTGACTACACCACTGCTGAGTACGACTACGTCGTCGACGACCGTACCCCGACAGTCGAGCTTCCATGCAAGCAGAGCCATTCTCTTCCCCAGATATCGCCTATCTTTCCGTACATTTCTTGCACTAGGCATTGTTACTGCAGCTGCTACGTTACAATCCTATTCAATTGCATAGCCTGTTTTTGTCGCCCCTTGTTGTACCTTCCTTATCCTATGCTGCCTGCTATATCTATATATTATATTCAGCAGTGAGCCCTGCGCATTGTTAGCTAGGATTAGATAGTGGGCCGTGATCACTCAGGGGAGTGATGCAGATACAACTTATTACAACTGCACAGGTACGTTACAATGCAGACACCGCCTAAGGCCCCCTAGTTCGGCTCTACCGAGCCACCATCAAGTGTGAGCTATCAAGGAGTAATTCTTGTACTCCACTTGTTGCCGACTCTGCATAGCCGCTCTAGGTACCTGAGCAACGGTTGTCCTTCAGGTAAGAAGTCGGGCGACCGAACGGTGCCCGCGAGTGGTATTACGATGGGATGACATGGAGGGTACGACCAGTGTACCGGTGTGCTTGGCCCCTAATCATTGTCCGCGAGAGTTACCAAACCACGAAAGTCGATCTCCTCCAGGAGCACACGCGAGATAAGGTAAGGAGACGGTTCACCTTGTTGGTAACCGCAGAGACTTGGTGGGACGACAGGGCAGGCACCGATGTACCGGTGGTTCTGACTGCTGTCGTTGTCCGCGGGTCAGTTAAGTCGAGGCAACGATAACGGTTGTCCCGCAAATTAATAAAATACTAAATGGTTCGGCGGATGACTTGAGTAGCGTTTTGGCTTGTACGCGCTGTCTACACGTGGGATAATGAGTTATGGGCTCCTCTGCTTCATGGTGTCGTCCGAGGACTCTTCAGACGTCAGCAGTACCGCGGGCTGATTGCCGGGAAGTGCGGTGTCTTCTTTGGCTCGAGCTGTGTTGTTTTTGTTACGGCTTCCCGGCCACCCACGCACCGTGCAGGAGTACGTCAGGGTTGGGTCCAAGGCCCTGCGTACTTAGGATTTAGACCGGCGGATGGCCTCTCTGTTGAGTTTGAAAGATGGTCTGTGGAGTGTCGGATAGCCTCGGTGGGGCATTCCCTAACAAGGTGTACGCCACCCTGGAGATCCCTGCGTTGTAGTGTAACAAAAGTGCACCCCTGCAGGGAAGATTGATCTATTCGAATAGCCGTGTCCACGGTAACAGGACGCTTTATGCTGAAGCTGGATCTTACCATTACAAACTATTATTATTAAACTGTATGGTTCCGGGTTTTCTTCCTCGCTGGGATGTCGAGGAGGTGAACTCGGAGGCATTGCTAATTATTACAACTTACTATTATACAATGCTGCAGCAACTTCTGCTGCATTGTTACTTTATGCTTTATATAAACTGTTGGCTTGTCTCTCCTCATGCTGCAAGACTCGTCGGAAGATGCTAGTCTTCGATAGGCCTAGCTTCTTACCCTTATTCTGATTTCTATCTTGCAGTCCACTATATATAGCCTCCCCTTTCCATTTGATACAATGCATAAATGCTTAGTAGCGGACGTAAGACTCGCGGGAATGTTAGATACTCACCTTTGCTTTATTTCAACTTTTCGCTTTGCCCGATCGGCTGCTGCAGCCGACGTTGAAGCCCAGGAGCAGGAGTACCCCGGAGGCGACTACTACGACGTCGAGTTCCCCGTCGACCAGGAGTAGTTCGGTGGATCCCACGCAGGAGGCCTCGCCTTTTCGATTTGTATCTCTGATGTCATTTGTGCTAGCCTTCCTAAGGCAAAACTTGACTAACTATGTCTGTACTCAGATATTATGGATTGTATGACTTATGTATTCGGATCCTCGTGATCCCTGGTATTGTAACATATTTGTTTATCCTTTTGTGTTTAGTGTTGTGCTGTGATATTCTCACCGTGGCACCCTAATCTCAACCGTGTACCCTGCGTGTATGATTACTGTACACGGATTGATTTTGGGGGCGTCACAAGTTGGTATCAAAGCCGACTACCTGTAGGAAGCCACCCCACCACTACTTGGTCGAAGTTGAGTCTAGACTTTGAAAAACTATTTTGTTAACTTAATATTTGGTTTACGGGCCCACATCGATGTCACTACGTGTTATATCTATGGTATTAGGATCCTTTTCTCCTTACCTATGCTCTGGGACTCTGCTCTCTTATCCTTGCTGGTAAGTTTTACTAACTCTGGCATTAGGATCACGTTCTCTTGATTCCACCCGACGTTCTGGTGCTTCCCCATTGATTGAGTCGTGTCGCAGGAGTTCTACCCCAGGTCCCGGACCGTGGATCCCATTCTCATTCTGGGAAAGCCGCGCGCTCTCTGGCATCTACTCCTGTGGCCAACAGTTTTCTTGCGGCGTGATTGACATAGTGGAATCTATGTTGCGTCGTGTAATCCTTACCGCGGTCTGCGCGCCGCCTAGTGAGTCCTTTTCCTTAATTTCTACGACGTTACGCTGCCCGATTTTCGATTGACTCCATGTGTGAATGTGTATGTCTTATATGACTACTCTTATATATCCGCGCCTCCTCTTCGTTGTCGCTTTACTTCAGGCTTGATTCCGGTATCTCGTAAAATTTTCATCACTGAAATACCCCTGTTAAATTCTAGCAGGATGGCTGGTCGTGGTGGTCATGGTCGTGGACGTGGTCGTGCTGCCAACTGTTGGAAATATGCCCTAGAGGCAATAATAAAATTGTTATTATCATATTTCCGTGTTCATGATATATGTTTATTTTCCATGCTATAATTGTATTAACCGGAAACATAATGCATGTGTGGTTGCATAAACAACACCGCGTCCCTAGTAAGCCTCTACTATACTATCTCGTTAATTAATGATGGTTATGGTTTCCTAACCATGGAACTGAGTTGTTTATTAATTAATGGGATCATGTCATTAGAAGAATGACGTGATGGACAGACCCAACTAAGCATAACAATATTGATCGTTTCATTAAGTTTATATTGTCATGCCTTTTATTGTCAAGTATCATGTTTCTTAGACCATGAGATTATGTTATTCCCGGGTACCGGAAGAATACTTTGGGGACATCAACCATCACATCGTGACAGGGTGATCATAAAAATGTCTTACGGGTATCTCCGAAAGTACTTGTTGAATTACATGAATCAAGACTGGGATTTGTCCCTCCGTGTGACGGTGAGATATACTCTGGGCCCACTCGGTAATGCACATTCGGTAACGCTTGCAAGCACGTGACTAATGAGTTAGTCACAGAGAATGGTGTATTACAGAACGAGTAAAGAGTACTTACCGGTAACGAGATTGAACTAGGTATAGCGATACCGACGATCGAATCACGGGTAAGTAAAATATCGTGTGACAAAGGAAATTGTGTACGGATTATAGTAGTCCACGACATAGTGGTTCAATCGATAAAGATCTTCGTTGAATGTGTGGGAGTCATTACGGATATCCTGGTCCCTGTAATGGTTATTGATCAGAGAGATGTCTCGATCATGTCTGCACGTTCTCGAACCCGTAGGGTCACACACTTAAAGCTCGGTAACGCTAGAATAGCTCTGGGATAATTTTATTAATGGTGTTCGAATATTGTTCGGAGTCTCGGATGAGATCCTAGACATCACGAGGAGCTCCGGAAGAGTCCGGAGGTAAAGATTTATATAAGGCAAGTTGATTTCAGGGTTCCGGAAAAGTTCGGGATTTTTTCGGTAGTGTCGGAATGTTCTAGAAGGTTCCAGAGGGTCCCACTATGGCCCCCACCTGTTTTGGACGACCAAGGGTGGTCCAATAGTCCATGTGACCAGCCCTCCTTGGTTTATTATGCCAATAAATGGGAAGCCCTTCAATGGGAGGGTTACCACTCTTAAAAGAAAGGTGTTACCATCTTTTTAATGAGAGAAGGGGGTTTCACTTGGGAATTGAAGTGGCTACAACCTCCTTGCCTATATAAGAGAGGGGAGAGGCTCACCAAGGATACCCAAGTCCTTCCACACCTCCTCCTCCCTCACGTGCATCGCTTGGCGAAGCCCTGCCCGCGGGAAACTCTTCACCATATCCACCACCACGCCGTTGTGCTGCTGGAATCGATCCCATCTATTTCTCCTTCTTGCTTGCTAGATCAAGAAGAAGGAGACGTCATCGAGATGTACGGGTGCAAGCCTCCGGAGGTACTGCTCGTTTGCAGTGCTGATCGGATCGAACTTCACCAACAACTTCACCAAGCTTCGTTGAAATAAACGTTCAACGCGTGTGTTCTTCGAGGGTATGATGACCTACTCTCCCCGTTACTAGCATCTTCTAGATTGGATCTTGGACGTTGCTTCCGCATGTGAGAGAATTTTTTTGTTTTCTATCGCGCAATCTCCTACAGTGGTATCAGAGCTAGTTCTATGCGTAGATGCTTTGTACGGTTAGAACACAATGAGTTGTGGGCGTTGATCTTCTTGTTGCTACCCTTCCATGTGTATTTTGGTTTTGCGGTATGGTTTGATGCAGCGGCCCGGACCAACTTTACAATCTTTGGATTGAGACCGGTTCCGCACTTGACGTGCAACTTGTATTGCACATTCGGCCTGTGGGTGTCAGTCGCTCTTACCATAGTATTAACCACATTTACAAAGGAGGGCTCTTATGAGATTAAGAAGCAATTTTTTATATCAACGTTGTTTTTTTTTCCGAGGGTAAGAACGGTTCTTATGCAAAACCCTAGAAGCCACGTAAAATTGAAAAATAATAAGGGAGAGGCGTCTAACTTGCTTTTGCAGGGGTGCTTGTGATGTGGTATAGCCCAAACTGTTCATATGATATATTTGTAATGTATGAGATGATCATGTTTTGTAATGTTTCACGACTTGCATGTCGATGAGTACGGCAACTGGCAGGAGCCATATGGTTGTCTTAATTATTTATTGTATGGCATGCATGTCAACTTCAAACGCCATGTAATTGCATTACTTTATCGCTATGAGTTAGCAATAGTTGTAGATGCAACGTGGTGTAGACAACCAAGATGCCATAAGGTGGATACCAAGATGGTGCCATAATGGAGATCTTGTCGGTGCGTTCAAGATGGAGATCAAGGCGCAATAAAAGGGCTATACCATGCCAACATATTTTATGCATGTGATGTTTATCCTTTTATGCATCTTATTTTGCGTGTGCACAACGGTAGCATTATAAGATGATCCCTCACACTAAATATCAAGATAAACATGTTATCCCTAAGTATGCACTGTCACAAAAGTTCGTCGTTTTGAAGCATCTCGTGATGATCGGATGTGGTAAACTCTACGTTCACATACGACGGGTGTAAGCCAGTTTTACACATGCAAAAATAATTTGGTTAACTTGACAAGCCTAGCATGTACAGACATGGACTCGGAACGCAACGAACCGAAAGGTTAAACACGAGTCATATGAATGATATGATCAACATTTTGATGTTCACCATTGAAACTACATCTTCTCTCGTGAAGATCGGACTTGGTGTAGTGGATTTGGATCGTGTACTACTAGACAACTATGAGGGATGTTGATTTAAGTGGGAGTTCGTTAGTAATTTGATTAAACTGAACTCATTATCATGAACATAGTCTAATTTTTTTTTTGCTAAATTGTTGTAGATCATGGCCCGCATAGCTCAGTTCAACTTCAGCGCATTCCTTGAGAAAGAAAAACTAAAATCATCTGGTTCAAACTTCACTGACTGGCACCGCAACCTGAGGATTATCCTCACTGGGTGTAAGAAGCAATATGTGCTCGATGCTGCGCTAGGTGACCCACCTGCAGATGATGCTCCAGAAGCAGAACATAACGTCTTTGAGACACGCAAAGATGACCACATTATAGTTTCTTGTGCCATCCTTACATATTTGGATACTGATCTCCAGAAACGTTTTGAACATCACGGCGCCTATGAGATGGTTGAAGAGCTGAAAACCATGTTTCAGACTCAGACCCGCGCTGAGAGATATGAGATCTCTGATAAGTTCTATAAATGTAAGATGGAGGAGCACAGCTCTGTCAGTGAACATGTTGTAACAATGGGAGGCTATATACAACGCCTAATTCAGCTGGGATGTGTGATCCCAGATGAGTTAATCATTGACAGGGTGCTGCAGTCGCTCCCTCCGAGCTACAAAGGCTTTGTGCTGAACTATAACATGCAAGGCATGAATAAGACTCTCAATGAGCTTTTCGCGATGCTGAAATCTGCGGAAGTGTACATCAAGAAAGAACATCAAGTGTTGATGGTCAATAAGACAACAAGTTTCAAGAAGGCTAAAGCCAAGAAGGGACACTTCAAGAAGAGTGGCAAGTCAGCTTCCGCTCGGGGCGGCAAGCCGGTTGTCGCTCCTGTGAAGCCCAAGGCCGGTCCTAAGCCAGACACTGTGTGTTTCTACTGCAAGGGAGAAGGTCATTGGAAGCGCAACTGCCCCAAGTACTTGGCGGATAAGAAGGCTGGCAATGTCAAAGGTATATTTGATATACATGTTATTGATGTGTACCTTACTAGTTCTCGTAGTAGTGCCTGGGTATTTGATACTGGTTCGGTTGCTCATATTTGCAATTCGAAACAGGAGCTTCAGAATAAATGGAGACTGGCGAGGGATGAGGTGACGATGCGCGTCGGGAATGGATCGAAGGTCGATGTCATCTCCGTCGGGATGTTACCTCTTCATCTACCTTCGGGATTAGTTTTAAACCTTAATAATTGTTATTTGGTGCCTGCGTTAAGCATGAACATTATATCTGGATCTTGTTTATTGCGAGACGGTTACTCGTTTAAATCACAGAATAAAGGTTGTTCTATTTTTATGAGTAATATCTTTTATGGTCATGCACCCGACGTAAATGGTTTATTCTTGTTGGGTCTCGATAGTAGTACTTCACACATCCATAACATTGATGCTAAAAGATGCAAAATGAATAATGATAATTCCACATACTTGTGGCACTGCCGTTTAGGTCATATTGGTGTAAAACGCATGAAGAAACTCCATTCTGATGGACTTTTCCAGTCACTTGACTTTGAATCATTTGACACATGTGAACCATGCCTCATGGGTAAGATGACTAAGACCCCGTTTTCTGGCACGATGGAACGGGCGAGTGACTTGTTGGAAATCATACATACTGATGTGTGTGGACCAATGAGCATTTCGACACGTGGTGGATATCGTTACTTCCTAACTTTCACTGATGATTTAAGTAGATATGGGTATATTTACTTAATGAAACACAAGTCTGAAACATTTGAAAAGTTCAAAGAATTTCAGAGTGAAGTAGAAAATCATCGTAACAAGAAGATCAAATTTCTACGATCTGATCGCGGAGGGGAATATCTGAGTTACGAGTTTGGCATTCACTTGAAAAACTGTGGAATTGTTTCTCAACTCACGCCACCTGGAACACCACAACGTAATGGTGTGTCTGAGCGTCGTAATCGTACTTTATTAGATATGGTGCGATCTATGATGTCTCTATCCGATCTACCAATGTCATTTTGGGGCTATGCATTAGAGACAGCTGCATTCACTTTAAATAGGGCACCATCTAAATCCGTTGAGACGACACCATATGAGTTGTGGTTTGGCAAGAAGCCTAAATTATCGTTTCTTAAAATTTGGGGGTGTGAGGCTTATGTCAAACGGTTACAACCTGATAAGCTCGAACCCAAAGCGGAAAAATGCGTCTTCATAGGATACCCTAAGGAAACTATAGGGTATACCTTCTATCACAGATCCGAAGGAAAAGTCTTTGTTGCTAAGAACGGATCCTTTCTTGAGAAGGAGTTTCTTTCGAAACGAGTGAGTGGGAGGAAAATAGAACTAGACGAGGTTATTGAACCTTCTCCCGAATTGGAGAGTAGCGCAGCGCAAGAAGATTTGGATCTTTTGGTGCCGCCTTCACCAGCTAGAGAGGAAGAAGCTGATGATAATGATCATGAAGCTTCGGTCGAAGTTCTCGTTCGTAGGTCGACTAGGTTACGTACTACTCCTGAGTGGTACGGTAATCCTGTCATGAATGTTTTATTGTTAGACAATGATGAACCTACGAACTATGAGGAAGCGATGATGAGCCTAGACTCTGGAAAATGGCAAGACGCCATGAACTCTGAAATGGAATCCATGAAAGAAAACCAAGTGTGGACTTTGGTTGACCTTCCTGATAGCTGCAAGGCTGTTGAATGTAAATGGATTTTCAAGAAGAAAACAGACGCTGACGGTAATGTTACTGTACATAAAGCTCGACTTGTCGCAAAAGGTTTTCGACAAATTCAAGGAGTTGACTACGATGAGACCTTCTCACCCGTAGCGATGCTTAAGTCTGTTAGGGTTCTGCTAGCAATTGCTGCTTATTTCGATTATGAAATTTGGAAGATGGGTGTCAAAACTGAATTCCTCAATGGAAACATTGAAGAAGAGTTGTACATGGTACAACCCCAAGGTTTTGTCAATCCTAAGGATGCTCGTAAAGTGTGCAAGCTTCAGCGTTCCATCTATGGACTAAAGCAAGCATCCCGGAGTTGGAATCTTCGATTTGATGAGGTTATCAAAGGTTTTGGATTTGTCCAAAATTATAAAGAAGCTTGTGTTTACAAGAAAGTGAGTGGGAGGTCGGTTGCATTTCTGATTTTATATGTAGATGACATCTTACTAATTGGGAATGACGTGGAGCTGCTTAACAGTGTGAAAGATTATTTGAATAATAGTTTTTCAATAAAAGATCTTGGTGAAGCTGCATACATATTAGGCATTAAGATCTATAGAGATAGATCGAGACGCTTAATAGCACTTAGTCAAAGTACATACCTTGAGAAGATAGTGAAGAAATTCAATATGCAGGATGCAAAGAAAGGTTCTTTGCCCATGTTACAAGGTAAGCCATTGAGTAAGACTCAGTGTCCAACTACGGCAACAGAAAGGGAAAAGATGAATAAAATCCCCTATGCCTCGGCCATAGGTTCTGTTATGTATGCCATGTTGTGTACTAGACCAGATGTGTCCCATGCTCTTAGTTTGACGAGCAGGTACCAGAGTGATCCTGGAGAGGCTCACTGGACAACAGTTAAAAATATCCTTAAGTACCTAAAGAGGACTAAGGACATGTTTCTTGTCTATGGTGGTGATGAAGAGCTCTTCGTAAAAGGTTATGTTGATGCTAGCTTCAATACTGATCCAGATGACTCAAAATCTCAAACAGGGTATGTATTTATTTTGAACGGAGCTGCGGTTAGCTGGAGGAGTTGCAAGCAGAGCGTCATTGCAAGATCTACATTAGAGGCGGAGTATATGGCCGCTTCTGAAGCAGCGACAGAAGGGATATGGCTGAAGGAATTTGTCACTGAACTCGGCGTTGTTCCGAGTGCACTCGATCCCATGGAGATCTTTTGTGACAACACTGGTGCCATTGCTCTAGCCAAGGAACCAAGATGTCACAAGAGCTCCAAGCATATCAAACGCCGGTTTCATCAAATTCGTGAGCATGTCATTGAAGGAGATATTACCATTAGCAAAGTACATACGGATCAGAATATCGCGGATCCATTGACTAAAGTTCTTCCACAAACAAAACATGATCAACACCAGAATGCCATGGGTGTTAGATTTCTGCCAATGTAAACTAGATTATTGACTCTAGTGAAAGTGGGAGACTGTTGGAAATATGCCCTAGAGGCAATAATAAAATTGTTATTATCATATTTCCGCGTTCATGATATATGTTTATTTTCCATGCTATAATTGTATTAACCGGAAACATAATGCATGTGTGGTTGCATAAACAACACCGCGTCCCTAGTAAGCCTCTACTATACTATCTCGTTAATTAATGATGGTTATGGTTTCCTAACCATGAAACTGAGTTGTTTATTAATTAACGGGATCATGTCATTAGAAGAATGACGTGATGGACAGACCCAACTAAGCATAACAATATTGATCGTTTCATTAAGTTTATATTGTCATGCCTTTTATTGTCAAGTATCATGTTTCTTAGACCATGAGATTATGTTATTCCCGGGTACCGGAAGAATACTTTGGGGACATCAACCATGACATCGTGACAGGGTGATCATAAAAATGTCTTACGGGTATCTCCGAAAGTACTTGTTGAATTACATGAATCAAGACTGGGATTTGTCCCTCCGTGTGACGGTGAGATATACTCTGGGCCACTCGGTAATGCACATTCGGTAACGCTTGCAAGCACGTGACTAATGAGTTAGTCACAGAGAATGTTGTATTACAGAACGAGTAAAGAGTACTTACCGGTAACGAGATTGAACTAGGTATAGCGATACCGACGATCGAATCACGGGTAAGTAAAATATCGTGTGACAAAGGAAATTGTGTACGGATTATAGTAGTCCACGACATAGTGGTTCAATCGATAAAGATCTTCGTTGAATGTGTGGGAATCATTACGGATATCCTGGTCCCTCTAATGGTTATTGATCAGAGAGATGTCTGGATCATGTCTGCACGTTCTCGATCCCGTAGGGTCACACACTTAACGCTCGGTAACGCTAGAATAGCTCTGGGATAATTTTATTAATGGTGTTCGAATATTGTTCGGAGTCTCGGATGAGATCCTAGACATCACGAGGAGCTCCGGAAGAGTCCGGAGGTAAAGATTTATATAAGGCAAGTTGATTTCAGGGTTCCGGAAAAGTTCGGGATTTTTTCGGCAGTGTCGGAATGTTCTAGAAGGTTCCGGAGGGTCCCACTATGGCCCCCACCTGTTTTGGACGACCAAGGGTGGTCCAATAGTCCATGTGACCAGCCCTCCTTGGTTTATTATGCCAATAAATGGGAAGCCCTTCAATGGGAGGGTTACCACTCTTAAAAGAAAGGTGTTACCATCTTTTTAATGAGAGAAGGGGGTTTCACTTTGGAATTGAAGTGGCTACAACCTCCTTGCCTATATAAGAGAGGGGAGAGGCTCACCAAGGATACCCAAGTCCTTCCACACCTCCTCCTCCCTCACGTGCATCGCTTGGCGAAGTCCTGCCCGCGGGAAACTCTTCACCATATCCACCACCACACCGTTGTGCTGCTGGAATCGATCCCATCTATTTCTCCTTCTTGCTTGCTGGATCAAGAAGAAGGAGACGTCATCGAGCTGTACGTGTGCAAGCCTCCGGAGGTACTGCTCGTTTGCAGTGCTGATCGGATCGAACTTCACCAACAACTTCACCAAGCTGCGTTGAAATAAATGTTCAACGCGCGTGTTCTTCGAGGGTATGATGACCTACTCTCCCCGTTACTAGCATCTTCTAGATTGGATCTTGGACGTTGCTTCCGCATGTGAGAGAAATTTTTTGTTTTCTATCGCGCAATCTCCTACACCAACGACCCACCTCCACCACCAGATTACATGGCCGGGATGATCCAGCAGTTCGAGCTGAACCGTCAGTTCATGGAGAATGTCATGGCTCAGTTTCCCCAGTCGAATCAGAATGGGCACCACCATCAGCATGCCACCGTGACTCTGCATGACTTCACCCGCCTCAACCCCACTATGTTTCGCAACACTGTTCAGCCGTTGGATGCTGATGACTGGCTTCGTGAAATCACTCACGAGCTGGAGTCTGCTAATGTCAATCCAGCCGACTATGTGAACTTTGCGTCTTATCATTTGAAAGGCGCAGCTGCTCAGTGGTGGAGCACCCACAAGCGTTCACTGCCAGTTGGAGAAGTCATCACTTGGGATGAATTTCAGTCTGCCTTTCGCGCCCGCTACATTCCTCAGGGGATCATGGATCGTAAGGCGGAAGAATTCCGCAACCTCATTCAGGGAAACATGACTGTTGAAGCCTATCAACGCGAGTTCCTCAACCTCTCTCGCTATGCAGAAGAAGAGATCACCACTGATGCTCGCAGGCAGCAGAAGTTCCGTCGTGGCCTCAATCCAGAACTCCGGCTCGCTCTTGCGGTTCATGATTTTGCCAACTTCGCCACCATGGTGAACAAGGCTATCACCGTCGAGACTGCCCAGATGAAGCACAAGAACTCCCCGAAACGCTATCGTGACGTTGGCTCATCTTCGGGCGCAACACAGAAGCGTCGCATCTGGCTCCCTCACAGTGTGACCCATTCACCTGCCCCTGCTCCAAGGCCGTCTTATGCTGCACCCCGTCTGCCTCCGCCACCGCAGATGCCAAGAGCTCTACCTCCACCAACAAATGATACACCCCTTCGTCCTCAGAATGGATTATGCTTCACGTGCTGCGAGCCTGGTCATTTTTCTACAGAGTGCCCCCAGAAACAGAAGCAACTGGTAGTTCACCCTACTGGCCGCGGAAATGGTCGTGGCAACAACAGGACCCCTAACTATAACACTGGGTCTGCTGCTCATGCTCGTGGACATGCTTACAACATTAATGTTGAAGAATCTCGGGAACAACCCGCTACCGTGATGGGTACCCTTCTCGTTAATTCCGCACCTGCTACTGTTTTATTTGATTCAGGAGCATCACATTCATTCATGTCGGAAGCATTTGCATTATCGCGTAACATTACGTTTGAGAAGATGAACCCACCAATGATTGTTCGCACCCCTGGAGGCCGTTGCCAAACCTCCATGATGGTACACGATGTCACCATTGACGTCGAAGGGATTATATTCCTTGTGTCCCCCATCATCCTGAAAACCTCCACCATAGACCTCATTCTGGGAATGGATTGGTTGAAAGTTCACGATGCCGCACTGTATTGTGGCACCAGTTCTGTCCGACTTTTACACCCGTCCGGCGAGATTGTTAACCACACCACCCGGATTACCCGTGATGCTGAAACGCATATCTTTATGATGAATGCCTTGAATGTCTCACCTATGGAAGGGATTGAGAACGTTCCGGTCGTTCGTGATTTTCCCGACGTCTTCCCGAAGGAACTACCGGGAATACCCCCGACCAGAGAGGTGGAATTCGTCATCGACTTGAAGCCAGGCACTGTTCCTATTGCCAAGCGTCCTTACAAGATGCCGCCACATGAACTCCTTGAACTTAAGGAGGAAATCGACAAGGCACTTCAGAAAGGATTCATTCGCCCCAGTTCCTCTGCTTGGGGAGCACCTTCGCTCTTTGTCAAGAAGAGTGATGGCACGAACCGTTTAGTCCAAGATTACCGGCCTATCAACCAGGAAGCAATATAGAACAAGTATCCGCTTCCTCGGATCAACGATCTGTATGATCAACTCGCTGGATCTACGGTGTTCTAGAAACTCGACTTGAGGTTGGGTTACCATCAGATCCGGGTCCGTGAAGAGGACATTCCGAAGACCGCCTTCATAACTCGCTATGGTTCATACGAGTACACTGTCATGTCCTTTGGCCTAACCAATACCCCAGCCACTTTCTCCCGGTTGATGAATGATGGCTTCTCGCCCCTCGTTGGTTACCCCAAGTGGAAGGTTTGAGATGAAGTGCAGCAGCAAGTTTCCCTCGGTGAAGATACCAAGGTTATCGAACCAGTAGGACTCAGGAGATACAAGTAGGTGGCAACGTCGCCAGAAATTTGGCGGTTGACAGGACCTGCACACAGCAACAAATAACTTTGCTCCCAACGAGTACAGAGGAGTTGTCAATTCCTCCGGCCTTGTCGTTTACAAAGGATCAACGCAAGAGATAAAAGGTGCAAAGGAAAGTAAAAGCTGAAAGTAAATTGAGGGTGTGAACAATAATGTGAAGATGGACCGGGGTCCCGTGATTTCACTAGTGATGTCTCTCTCCCAAAAGACGATAAAAGTGCTAGCGAGGTAAACAAATCACAGTTGGGCAATTGACAGGATTATGAAGGCACCGCAATGCTAACTATGCTGCAAAGAAAGGAAGAGCTCAAAAGCAATGGGCAGTACGCCAAGGTAAGTAGACCGAAATCCATCTGCATCTACTACGAATCATCCACCTTGAGATATCTATCTAGAACATCTCGCTGGTATTAAGTTGCGAATCCCACCCAAAGTGTAAACTCAAAGCAACAGACAACTGCATTAAAAGAACTTTGCGTAAAGTAAACAATCCTTGCACCTGCAGGTACAAGCACCGTTGTTTTATCCCTGGTGGCAACATCACATCCCCTAGTCTCATGTTTCTGTCACTCAAGCTAGATATCAAGGGGCTTAACCCACAATCGAGCATAACGCTCTCTCTTGGAGTTTCAAATAAAATACTTGGCCAAAGCAAATACCGCAATGGAGAACATGCAAGAATTAACTCAATAACAAAATATAACAGAGAAGAACCAAATATATTACTCATCACAATCTGAACATAGTCTCATAATCCATCAGATCCCAACAAACTCAGCATAGCAACAACAGAAATTACATAGATGCCTCGATCATGTGAGGCAGCTCACGAGGACTTGAAAGTGGAAGCACAAAGAGGGGAGAGATTCATCACATAGCTACTGATCACGGACCCGTGGTCCAAGGGGGACTACTCACTGTAGATCCGGGAGGCGTCCATGGCTATGGATGGTCTCCCGGAGGGGGTTCCTCCTTCCGGCAGGGTGCCGGAGCAGCTTCTCCAGGCAGCCCCGATCTTGAAAATGCGTCGGCGGCGGTACAGAGGGGAGTTTGCGAGAAAGAGATCGATATTAGGGGTTTCCACCCCGAGGGGTAAATATAGGCGAAGGGGGCATCGAGGGGACCCACGAGGCAATCAGGAGGGTCCCTGGCGCGGCCCAGGTTGGGGCCGTGCCACCTGCCCTCCTGGCTGCCTGGTGGTGGCCACCCTTCCCTCTCTTGGTGATTCCGGAAGCTTCTGTTGCGCTGATTTTTTATATATTTTTCCCGGAATTTTTGGAGCACTTTTAATGGCCGAAAAACCTGAAATACAAAAACAGCAGAAAACAGAAACTGGCAACTGGGTGCACTGAGTTAATAGGTTAGTCCAAATAGGTTCAAAAGTGTATGAAAGTTCAAGCAAAACATGGAAAAGTCACACAAAACATGCATGGAGCGAGCAAAAATTATAGATACGTTTGGGACGTATCAATGAACTACATATTCATGGAACATCTCGACAAGTTTGTCGTGGTTTATCTGGATGATATCTTGATATACTCCAAGAATGAAGAAGATCATGCTGAACATCTTCGTCTTATACTGGAAAAGCTACGAGAACACAAACTCTATGATAAGTATTATAAGTGTGAGTTCTGGCTTCCCGAAGTAACCTACCTTGGCCACGTGATTTCCAAGGATGGCATTGCCGTCAACCCAGAACGTATTCAGGCTATCCTGGATTGGACTCCCCCCAAGACTGTCAAGCAAGTCAGAAGTTTCCTCGGACTCGCCAGCTATTGCCGTCGTTTCGTCGAGAACTTCTCCAAGATTGCCAAGCCTCTGACCAATCTGCTTCACAAGGGTGTCAAGTTTGAGTGGACTGATAAATGTCAGGAAAGTTTCCAAGCTCCCAAGGACAAGCTCACTTCTCCCCCAGTGCTTGCTCCCCCTGATACCCGGAAGGACTTCGTGATATATTGCGAGGCATCTCGTCAAGGATTAGGCTGTGTCCTAATGCAAGAGCGCAAAGTGATTGCTTATGGCTCTCGCCAGTTGCGTGCTCACGAAGAAAACTATCCAACACATGATCTCGAATTGGCAGCGGTGATTTATGCATTGAAGCTGTGGCGACATTTCCTCGTCGGTAATCGTTGCGAGATCTACACCGACCACCAAAGCCTGAAGTACCTGTTTACTCAGCCAGATCTGAATCTCCGCCAACAAAGATGGCTCGAGACAATAGCCGATTTCAACATGGATATTCATTAAACCCCTGGCAAAGCTAATGTGATGGCCGATTCCTTGAGCCGCAAAGCCTACTGTAGTGAACTTGAAGTTGAAGTACAGCAGCCACTTCTGTATGAAGAGCTACGCAAGCTAAACCTTGAGATTTTTCCTCAGGGATATGTGAATAACCTTGTTGTTGAGCCGGACCTCGACAGCACCATCAAGTGGATACAAACATGTGACTCTGATGTCGAGAAGATCAAGAAGTATATCGCTAGAGGAAAGCCATCATGCTTCACTGTTGCTGCTGATGGTATGTTGTATTTCAAGAATCGTTTAGTGGTCCCTAGGAGTAAGCCCAATCTAAACTTGACCCCGCGCGTGATGAAAGAAGCTCATGATAATCCTTTGACGATTCACCCTGGTAGTACCAAGATGTACCAAGACCTTCGTCAGCGGTACTGGTGGTCTAACATGAAGCAAGACATCGCTCGATATGTTGATGAGTGTGACGTTTACCGTCGCATGAAAGCAGAACATCAAAGACCTGCTGGAACTCTGTAACCACTTTCTATTCCTGAATGGAAGTGGGACAAGATCGAGATGGACTTCGTCACTGGTTTTCCCAGGTCGCAGAAAGGCCACGATGCTATCTTTGTCGTCATCGACCGCTTCTCCAAGGTTGCGCACTTTCTGGGGACGATCTCTGCTAGTCAGTTAGCAGACTTGTATGTTTCCAGAATTGTGTCCCTCCATGGCATTCCGTTGGAGATCAGTTCAGACCTTGGCAGCATTTTCACCTCAAGATTTTGGGATAATTTCCAAGAAGCTATGGGCACTCACCTGAATTTCAGCACCGCTTATCACCCCAGTCGCAAGGACAAGTCGAACGAGTTAATCAAGTGCTTGAAGATATGCTTCGAGCTTGTGTCATCTCATTCGGTAAGAAATGGGAGGAATCTCTTCCATATGCTGAATTCTCGTAAACAATAGCTATCAAGCTAGTCTGAAGATGGCCCCCTTTGAAGTTCTTTATGGACGTAAGTGTCGAACCCCTCTGAATTGGTCAGAAACTGGGGAACGAGCACTCGTTGGTCCGGACATTATTCAACATGCTGAAGATCAAGTTCGCGTTATTCGTGAACATCTGAAGGCCGCTCAGTCTCGTCAGAAGAGCAACTACGACCGCAAGCACAAGGAAATGGTCTATCATCCTGACGAATACGCTTATCTCCGTGTCACTCCCATGCGAGGCACTCATCATTTCGGAATCAATGGCAAGTTAGCTCCTCGCTACATTAGCCCGTTCCGTATCCTGTCCAGGAGTGGACCAGTGGCATGCCGATTGGAACTGCCGCCGAACCTCTCTCAAGTCCATGATGTCTTCCACATGTCGCAACTCAGACGCTGCTTCAAGGATCCTATCCGTGAGGTGGATCATGATCTGCTTGAACTGCAACAAGACTTGACTTATCAAGAACATCCAAGCCGCATTCTTGATCAGTCTGAACACAAGACCCGCAACAAGACGACCAGGTTCCTCAAAGTTCAGTGGTCGAATCATTCTGAAGATGAAGCCACCTGGGAACACGAAGATCGCCTCCGTGATTAATACCCCGATCTTTTCCCCTCTACCTCTTAAATTCTCGGGACGAGAATTCTTGTAGTGGGGGAGATTTGTAACACTCTCACCGTCAGTGAACAGTAATTGCAATTACTGTTTATCACTACTGTTCAAATTTTTTGTTTGATCAACTTGATTCAGCTCAAGTCCAATTCCTCTTTGATATTTTTGCAAGCAATGTGAACCATGGGCCTTGATCATCATGGATCAAAACAAAGTCCAACTAATAAACATTTGAAATCAAATCAAATCTTAAAATGCCTTTGGTGCAACATTAAAAACAAGGTAGCAAATAAAACTTTGTCCAAAAATTATGAAACCACTTTTATAAAATCACTAATAATCTCTAGACCATGTTTGTATAGTTGTGGTTATATATTGAACTACCAAATAAATCAAACAATTAAAACAGTACCTTACATTGCCCATTTTAATCATTTAAAAGTTAAAAGAATTATGTAAAGAATTTATTTTTCCTCCAAAACTTTTGTGGCACTGCTTTATATTGCTATACTAATTTAGAGACACCTAACATATTTTACAAAACTGTAAAACAAATAAAAGAAATGAAAAAGAGAAAATACAAATAAATAAATAAAATAAAGTTCAAACAGTCCTATTCTACGCCCAGGGGCAACCCCCCCTCCTCTCCCCCCTCGAGCCGGCCCAACCGCCAGCCCACCTCACCCCTCCCCGTTGCCCTGTTCACCCCACCCCCGTGGAGGGGATCCGACCGGCCACGGCGGCATGGCCGTGCCGTGGCACGAATCCGGCGACTCCCGGCGGCCTACAAGTGCCTCCCCTCGCCCTGGCGTAGCCCCAAACCCTAGGCCCCTCCCTCACGGATCTCACCCACCTCCCTCGCACCGTTCCGCACTCAAACCCGAGGCCGACCGAAGCAGCCGTCGCCGCCGGTTGCACGCCGCCGCGGCCCGCTTCGTCCCCGAGCCCGGTGAGCATGTCCAAGAGCCGCAACTCCCTCGTCTTCGTCGCCCTGTGCTTCTAATCGACGGGATTAGCGCCGTGGCCGCCGCCCGCGTCCCCTTTCTCCACCACGGCCGCCATTCGCCGCGGCCGAATTCGCCGGCCTCCGGCATCCTCCGGCCCAGACCCCTCCCCTACCCTCGCGGTGAGCCGCCGCACGGCCCCCCTATCTCTCGCCGTTCTGTCCCGGTAGGGTTGCCCCCCGCCAGCCGCCATGAACCGGAGCTCAAGCTCCCGTGGTCGCGCCCACGCCTCTCCGCGAGCACCTACCGCGCGCTCGGGCCGCGTACCCCAGGTCCAGGGCGTGCACGCGCGCGCGTGGCCGCGCCCCGCCCCCTGCCTTACCCCCTCTTCTGTTCGCTCGCCGCCGTGCCACGGCCGTCGTCGGCGTGGCTGCAAATAGCCGCGGGGCTTAACCCCCTCTCACCCTCACTAACCAGTGGGTCCGCCCATGATTAGTGCCTAATCAAGTTGCTAACAGGAGAAAACCCCCCTCATGTCACTAACTAGTGGGCCCTTGCCTGTTAAAATAAAATTAACTTGGTTATTAGCTTATATTGTATGACACATGCCCCCCCGAGATAATTGTTTTATTAAATGAAATATTGATATGTGTATGACATGTGGGCCACCCCACCGTTTTTTTAATAAAATTTGATTTCTTAAAATTGGGTCACTGACATGTGGGACCCACTGTCAGGTTTGACCAGTCAAACTGTTGTGGATAATGTCTCTATTTTATTATTAAAAATAATTGTAGAAATGATTTAAAAATTGAATTGAAACTTTAAAATTGAATATCTTTTAAACCGTAAGTCAGATTCAAAAACTTTATAAATGAAAATTGATCAGAAAAATACAACAAATACGGATACGCTATCCGTTGGTCTACCACCCCCCTCTAACACAACGAACATCGACGTTCCCCCTCCGGACCGTTTGTCCGATGAATTGTTTGGTACTGTTAAAAGTACCCGGATGAATTTATTTCGAACACGAAAGTTGTTCGGAATAGATCAACTAACCCGGATACACCTCCGGCATGATACCTCCCCCCTCCGGACACCCTGTCCGGTAATCACCCGGAGCTGGTAATTCATCCCCGGATGATTTTCCGCTCCGAGCATCTCACATTGCACTGCGTTAGAACCCCGTAAACATTTCATCTGTCATGTCATGCATATGTTTGTATATTATTGCTGTGTATTTACTGTTTCCTTTCCCCCTTAATCTCCGGTAGACCCCGAGACTGCCGTTGACTACACCACTGCCGAGTACGACTACGTCGTCGACGACCGTACCCCGACAGTCGAGCTTCCAGGCAAGTAGAGCCATTCTCTTCCCCAGATATCGCCTATGTTTCCGTACATTTCTTGCACTAGGCATTGTTACTGCTGCTTCTACGTTACAATCCTATTCAATTGCATAGCCTGTTTTTGTCGCCCCTTGTTGTACCTTCCTTATCATATGCTGCCTTCTATATATATATATATTATATTCAGCAGTGAGCCCTGCGCATTGTTAGCTAGGATTCGATAGCGGGCCGTGATCACTCAGGGGAGTGACGCGGATACAACTTATTACAACTGCACAGGTACGGTACAATGCAAACACCGCCTAAGGCCCCCTAGTTCGGCTCTACTGTGACGCGCCCAAAATCAAGTCGTGTACTGTAATCATACACGCAAGGTACACGATTGAGATCAGGGACTCACGGTAAGATATCACAACACAACTCTACAAATAAAATAATACAAGCTATTTAATACAAGCCAGGGGCCACGAGGGCTCGAATACAACAGCTCGAAAGCACAAAGTTAGCGGAAGCAATAGTATCTGAGTACAGACACAAGGGTACAAGGTTGCCTTAAGAAGGCTAGCACAAATATCAACAACGATCTAAAAGGCGAGGCCTCCTTCCTGGGAACCTCCAAACTACTCCTGGTCAAAGGGGAACTCGGCGTCGTAGAAGGCATCGGGGATCTTCACGTTGTGGTGGTCGGCATCGGGGATTTCCTGCTCTTGGACTCCAACGTTCCAACGTCGATTGCAGCGGCCGATCAGGCAAGACAATAAAAGGGGAAAATAAAGCAGGTGAGTATCTAGCATACCCGCGAGTCTTACGTCCGCTACTAAGCATTATGAATTGTATCAAATGGAAAGGGGAGGCTGTATATAGTGGACCGCAAGATAGAAATCAGAATAAGGATAAGAAGCTAGGCATATCGAAGACTAGCATCTTCTGACGATGTCTTGCAGCATGAGAAGAGAAACATCCAACAGTTCAATAGCAGAAATGTAATAACAATGCAGCAGAAGTTGCTTCAGCATTGTATAATAGTAAGTTGTAATAATTAATAATAATAATGCCTCCAAGTTCCCTTCCTCGACTCCCTGGGAGGAAGAAAACACGGAACCATACAGTTTAATAGTAATAGTTCGTAGTGATAAGATCCAGCTTCAGCATAAAGCGTCCTGTTACCGCGGACACGGCTATTCGACTAGATTAATCTTCCCTGCAGGGGTGCACTGGCGTGACTCTACGACGCTCGGATCTCCAGGGTGGCGGGAACCTTGTTAGGGAACGCTCCACCAAAGCTATCCGACACAAAGTAGCCCATCCTTCGGCAATCAATAGAGAGGTCATCCGCCGGACTATATCCTATGTACGCGGGGCTTTGGACCCTAACCCGAACGTACTCCTGCACGGTGCGTGACTGGCCGGTGAAGCAAAATCAAAGAAAATACAAATACACCGCTCGAGCAAGAGAAGACAACACGACTTCCCGGCAATCAGCCCGCGATACTGCTGACGTCTGAAGACCCTCGAATGAGACTACGATGCAGGGGAGCCCACACTCCTCGTCCCACGTGTAGGTAGTGCGTACAAGCCAAAAGGCTACTCAAGAAATCCTCCGAACCATTTAGCATTTTAATTAACCTGCGTGACAACCGTTATCGTTGCCTCGACTTAACCGACCCGCGGTCAACGACAGCAGTCAGGTCCACCAGTACATCTGTGCCTGCCCTGTCGTCCCACCAAGTCACTGCAGTTACCAACAAGGTGAACCGTCTCCTTACCTTGTCTCGCGTGTGCTCTTGGTAGAGCTCGACTTTTCGTAGTTTGGTAACTCTCATGAGATACGAGCAGGGGCCAAGCATGCCAGTAACGTCGGCCGTACCCTCCTTGCCGTTCTCGACAATATACCTCTCGCGGGCACCGTTGGGTCGCCGACTCTTACCTTTAAGGACAACCGTTTCTCAGGTACCTAGAGCGGCTATACAGAGTCATCAACGAGTGGAGTACAAGGATTACTCCTTGATAGCTCACACTTGAGGGTGACTCGGCAGAGCCGAGCTAGGGGGCCTTAGGCGGTGTCTGCATTGTACCGTACCTGTGCAGTTGTATATATTGTATCCGTGTTCACTCCCCTGAGTGGTCACGGCCCGCTAACTAGTCCTAGCTAAATATGCGCAGGGCTCGCTGCTGAATAATGCATAAGTAATAATAGGCAGCATAGGATAAAGGAAAGGTACATCAAGGGGTGACAGAAACATGCTATGCAGTTGAATAGGATTGTAATCGTAGCAGCAGAAGTAACAATGCCTAGTGCAAGAAAGTATGGAAAGGTAGGCGATATCTGGGGAAGAGAATGGCTCTGCTTGCCTGGAAGCTCGACGGTAGGGGTAGGGTCGTCGACGAAGTAGTCGTACCCGGCAGCAGTGTAGTCGGCGGTAGCAGCGGGGTCTACCGAAGAATAAAGGGGGGGGGGGAAGAAACAGTAAATATAAATCAATCATAGCGAACAAATGAATGACATGACGTATGCAATGTTAAAGGTATTCTAACGCATTGCAATGCACGTTGCTCGGAGCGGGAATCCATCCGGGGATGAATTACCGGCTCCGGGGTGATTACCGGACAGGGTGTCCGGAGGGGAGAGATATCATGCCGGAGGTGTCGTGGACATCCGACACACGTGTGGGTGGCGTATCCGAGGTAGTCAAACTATTCCGAACAACTTTTGTGTTCGGAATAAATTCATCCGGGTACTTTTACAGTACCGAACAAATCATCGGACAGACGGTGCGGAGGGGGGGCGGTGCGATGATTGGTATGTTAGAGGGGGGTGATGGGTATACGGATACCGTATCCGTATTCGTTATATTTTTCTGATCAATTTTCATGTATAAAGTTTTTGAATCAGACTTACGGTTTAAAAGATATTGAATTTCCAAATTTAAATAAATTTAAATCAATTTCTGGATTTATTTTATTAATTAAATATTAACATTATCCACAACAGTTGACTGGTCAAACCTGACCAGTGGGACCCACTGGTCAGCCTCACAATGCTAATAATTTTTTTAATTAAATCTAATAATCACTGGACCCACATGTCATAGGCTATTAGCATTTTTATTTCATTTAACTTAATTACTTACAGGTGGGACCCAGATGTCATAGGCACATATTTAGATTAGCAGTTAATTTAATTAAACAGAGAGTTAAGTGGGGCAGGGCCCACATGTCATAGACCTTTAGGGGGTTGTTTTATTTGTTTAATTTAACAGAGGGGTTAAGGGGGGGTGGCCCACTGGTCAGTTGGTTTAGGCCCCTAATCCCACAACTGACAGTGGGGCCCGCCGGTCAGTGGCACGCCGGCCAGAGCCTGGCCTCGCCGGCGATGAGGAACAGGGGGAGGGGCGGCGACCGTGCTCTGTGCCCAAGGCACCAATTTGCGCGCCGTTGCGCCCTACGGGATCGCAGAGCCGCGCCGCGTCCACCCCAACAAACGGCGCGCACTACGGTGGCTCCCAGCAACGTCTACGACCAGTGGCAGCGGCGGCCGGAGCGTGAGCTCACGGGCATGGAGCTACGGGCATTGGGAGGAGAGGGGAAAAGGTCAGGGGAGGCCGCACGCTCACCGGGAGGGAGCTGGAGCAGGAGGAATGGCTGGAGAAGGCTGGAGTTGAGCTTCACGGCGCCAATGGCGCGGCGGCCGTGGTGGAGGGAATCCGCCCGATTCGCGGTCTCCGGCGTGCCTCCACCCGAATTGAAGCCGGAAAAGATGTAGACGACGACGACGGGCTGCTAGGACACGTCAGTTGGGACGAGGAGGTGCAGTGGCCGCGCAAGCTCACGGGCAGGTGTCCATGGCGGTTTCTGCCTGGCGCGAGGAGGAAGAAAAAGGGGGGGGGGGGGCGAAGGCGCCGGCTCGATCTAGGGTTTCGGGGCGGGCTGGGGTGGCCTCGGCCGTTCTTATCCCGCCGGAGGGGGGCTGGATTGTCGCCACGGCGACCTGGCCATGGCGTGGCCGGCTCAGATGGTGACCACGGGGTCACCATGAGCAGTGGTTGAAGAAGACAAGGGGGGGGGGGGTTTCCCAGGTGGGCTTGCTGGGCTGGTGGCCCAGGGGGGAAGGGAGGGGACTGGGCCTCGGGCCAGATTAGGCTAGGTTAGTTTAGTTTTTTTTTCTTTTCTGTATTTTCTTTTGGTAATTGTTTTCCCAGCTTAGGCATTTTTTTAAAATGTGTTAGGTGCCTCAAAATTAGTATATCAGTATATAGCAGTGCCACAAAAGTTTTTGCAGCAAAATAAAATCATTAGATATTTCTTTTAAATATTAAATGCCCAACGTGAGGGTTTTAACCTACTGTTTGAATTGTTTGGAATATTCTATAACTTAATAAATACCCAAACCCATATGGATTTGGTCCACTGAATATTTGTGATTTTATGAAAGTAGTTTCACAATTTTTGGAGAAAGTTTATTTTGCACATTGGTTTTAATATTCCACCAAAGGCATTTTGAGATTTGATTTGATTTCAAATGTTTATGGGTTGGACTTTGTTTTCATCCATGATGGTCAAGGCCCATGGTTCACTTTGCTTGCCACAATATCAAAGGGGAATTTGAATTTGAACTGAACCATTTGATTAAAGCAAATTTTTTGAACAGTAGTGATAAACAGTAATGGTGATTACTGTTCACTGACAGTGAGAGTGTTACATCTACCGAGAAACCATCAAGTGAGCTATCAAGGAGTAATTCTTGTAATCCACTCGGTGCTGAGTCTGTATATCCGCTCTAGGTACCTGAGCAACGGTTGTCCTTCAGGTAAGAAGTCAGGCGACCCAACGGTGCCCGCGAGTGGTATTGCGACGGTATGACGTGGAGGGTACGACCAGTGTACCAGTGTGCTTGGCCCCTGATCATTGTCCGCGAGAGTTACCAAACCACGAAAGTCGAGCTCCTCCAGGAGCACACGCGAGACAAGGTAAGAAGACGGTTCACCTTGTTGGTAACCGCAGAGACTTGGTGGGACGATAGGGCAGGCACCGACGTACCGGTGGTCCTGACTGCTGTCGTTGTCTGCGGGTCAGTTAAGTCGAGGCAACGATAACGGTTGTCCCGCAAATTAATAAAATACTAAATGGTTCGGCGGATGACTTGAGTAGCCTTTTGGCTTGTACGCGCTGCCTACACGTGGGATAATGAGTTATGGGCTCCTCAGCTTCATGGTGTCGTCCGAGGAACCTTCAGACGTCAGCAGTACCGCGGGCTGCTTGCCGGGAAGTGCGGTGTCTTCTTTGGCTCGAGCTGTGTTGTTTTTGTTACGTCTTTCCGGCCACCCACGCACCGTGCAGGAGTACGTCAGGGATGGGGTCCAAGGCCCTGCGTACTTAGGATTTAGACCGGCGGATGGCCTCTCTGTTGAGTTTGAAAGATGGGCTGTGGAGTGTCGGATAGCCCTGGGGGCATTCCCTAACAAGGTGTACGCCACCCTGGAGATCCGTGCGTTGTAGTGTAACAGAAGTGCACCCCTGCAGGGAAGATTGATCTATTCGAATAGCCGTGTCCACGGTAACAGGACGCTTTATGCTGAAGCTGGATCTTACCACTACAAACTATTATTATTAAACTGTATGGTTTCGGGTTTTCTTCCTCGTTGGGATGTCGAGGAGGTGAACTCGGAGGCATTGCTAATTATTACAACTTACTATTATACAATGCTGCAGCAACTTCTGCTGCATTGTTACTTTATGCTTTATATAAACTATTGGCTAGTCTCTCCTCATGCTGCAAGACTCATCGGAAGATGCTAGTCTTCGATAGGCCTAGCTTCTTACCCTTATTCTGATTTCTATCTTGCAGTCCACTATATATAGCCTCCCCTTTCCATTTGATACAATGCATAAATGCTTAGTAGCGGACGTAAGACTCACGGGTATGTTAGATACTCACCTTTGCCTTATTTCCCCTTTTCTCTTTGCCTGATCGGCCGCGGCAGCCGACGTTGGAGCCCAGGAGCAGGAGTACCCCGGAGGCGACTACTACGACGTCGAGTTCCCCGTCGACCAGGAGTAGTTCGGAGGATCCCAGGCAGGAGGCCTCGCCTTTTCGATCTGTATCTCTGATGTCATTTTTGCTAGCCTTCTTAAGGCAAAACTTGACTAACTATGTCTGTACTCAGATATTATGGATTGTATGACTTATGTATTCGGATCCTCGTGATCCCTGGTATTGTAACATATTTTTTTATCCTTTTGTGTTTAGTGTTGTGCTGTGATATTCTCATCGTGGCACCCTAATCTCAGCTGTGTACCCTGCATGTCTGATTACTGTACACAGATTGATTTTGGGGGCGTCACATGCTCCTTCATCGTCGAGGCCGTGTCGCGACGTCTTCACCGAGAATGTTCCGACGGGGACGTAATCCCGTCATCGGTATTCAAGGACCGGGTGGGCTCAGGAGTCATCGTGGATCTGCGCGGCATCGGGGATTGCCGGTACGACTACATCAACCACGTTCACGCGGGAACGTTTCCCGCTTAACTTCTACATACTGGTATATGACAAATTCCCTCTGTTACTTGCATCGCCATAGCATAGGTCTTGGGTTTGGGACGCGTAGGTCATGAAAAATTATTGTTTTCTGCCCCGTTCTCCAACAGTGGTATCATGAGCAAGGCTATGAGTAGATGTATTGTACGGATAGAACATATCTAGTATGTGGCATCATCTCTCCAATTGTTACCCTCCCACGTGTACTCATTTAGCATTGCGGCAATGTCCTGATGAAGCGGCCTCGACCGACCTTACGCGTTTACGCGAGACTGGTTCCACGCTTGACATATGGCTTGTACCATATAAGTGGCTGGAGGGTGCCTGTCTCTCTAACATTAGCGATGCGAAGAAGTTTGCAACGGAGGGCCCCGACATGGGTGTAATAGAGACAATTGCGGGATTGGTGTTGTGGTTGTATGTTCGTAGGCATAGAAACAGTTCTATCTCGAAAGCCCTATCAGCCACGAAAAACTTGCAAAAGATAAAGTAGAGGCGTCTAAACTTTAATTTGCAAGGGGCATCATAGTTAGTATGATTTATACTGTTGCATCCTGTTTTGCTTGTATTAGATATACGTCGGTAGCATTATAGGATGATCCCTCACTAATCCAACAAAGTGTCCTTCCTTAGTGAAGCACCATCTGGAAAGATCTCCATTATGGAGGCATCGCGTGTCTCACGGGTGTCAAACATATTAGCGTTCACATGAGATGGTGGAGCAAGCCTAGCATGTCCAGAAACATGGCCTTGCATACGCGGCATATAATCACTAAGGTTAATGTGGCGAGCCTGGCATATGCAGATATGGCCTCGGGACACAATGATCAAAAGATCGAGCATGAGTCACATGGATGATGTGATTGGCATGATGGCCTACCTTGAGAATATACTGATGGTCGTGTCACATGGGGGAGGTATAGTTCTCAAGGATCATGTAATCACTTAGAATAAACTATGAGGCTTTGTTCGGCTGCAGGGTGTTAAATACTCTAGTGGAAACAATCCTCTAGAGGATTGGGTGAACCCCCGTCCAGCACCAAATCCCTCTGGGGAACAAACCTCCGCCCAACATCACCACTTTTGTGCGTTCGATTCACTTCAGTTTCAAGCAACCCGTCAACGGTAGGTGGTGTTGAACTAGCCCTGTCCAAGCCGCCCCAGGCTGTACTTATCATTGACGCTCTCTATCTTGCGCTTGAGCACGGAACCAACCGGCAGGCCGGCGCTCGACACACACTTCACCGGCGGCACCTTGGGCTAGTGCGGCGGCTTGGACGCGGCGGCTGCCTCACCGCGGGAGCCGGAGCCGGAGCTGCTGCAGGACGAGTCTGTGCTCGCCTTGGCCTTCAGCTCTCTTGCGACAGTGCCGGCGTCGGGCTTAGGTGCTCCTCATGCTCTGGACGTCCCGCAGTGGGCTCCGGTTCGCGACGACGCCATTGGAGGCGGCGACGGTGGCCTCTGGCAGGGCGTCACCGTCGAGGCGCCTGGTCCAGAGCACGGTGAAGACGGAGTGAAGAAGGCGTTCTTGCTGATACTTGGGACGCCGCCGCCGTCCGCTCGCTACCGCTTTGATCTGGAGAGAAATCGCTGCGCGGATTTGTTCCACGAGGTCTGGGGCGGGGATTTGATCCGCGAGGATTTTGGAAGGTTTGAGCCGTGGAAAAAAGTCGCGTGGTTTAACCGAATAGACAACAAGAGGTGGACCAGGATTTTATCCTCGCGGAGGAAATTCACGCAGATCCACGTGGTTTTGACCTCAAACCTCGCGGGGGTTGCTCCAACCGAACAAAGCCTGAGGGATGTTTGTCTGAGTGGGAGTTCCAGAATTGTTTTAAAAACATGAACTCCTATTATGAACGTAATCTTCATGTCTTAGCAAATATCATTGTACATAATGTCATAACCAATGTTTATAACCATGGCTCTTTTAGTGTGATGTAGAAATTAAGGTAAATGGGTCTTACTTCATTGATTGGTACCAACACCATTAGAAATATACTCATTAGTAATGACTTACAAAACGTAATACGAGAACTGCTAGGAGATACACCGGATAACTCCGTAATTGAGGAAGATGATGATGACTATTGTACTCATCGTCACTTATATGACTTTCCAAAACACCATACTTCATATTATGGAATATGAGTATATGGACGGGGTTTCTTTCAACCATGGTTGAAGGAACAACCTGCTAAGAAAGTCACTTGGAAAATTGTATAAGATACATGGACAACTTGTGGACAACTTGGACTACTTAATGACTAATGACTTTGCGATAACTAGGGAGTTGCATCCGCTTCCTCCCAGCTACAAAGACCACGTCTAGACTTTGTCATGAAAGAGAATTGTTCACTGTTCATGAGGTCATGGTTAAAGTTGTGAACTTTAAAGGTAGAACCAATGCAGGAATAGTCATTGACGGAGAAAGTATATTTGATATACGGGTTATAAATGTCTTTCCCCACAAAACACTAATTGCGGTTGATTAAGTATTCGATGCTTGATCTTACTGCTTAAAGAGTGGCTTGAAAGGGATGAGGTGACAATGTGTGCTGACGGTAATCAAGATAGTTGATGGTCGACAACACTCTCCCTCTACATCTATCACTTGATTAATTATATGAATAAATTTATGATCGTTTGAGTGTGGACTTCATTAGTGTGTCTTGCATCTCGCGAAGACAATTATTCATATTAGTGAGAAACAAGTCAGTTGTTCTCCTTGTATGAATGATATCTTTTATGGTAACATTACAATTATGAATGAGTTATTCTTATTTTAATATTGATGATAGTAATTGATCATTTATAAGAAATAATGTAATGCTAAGAATTATCCAAACTTAATAGTGACACTACCGTATAAGTCATGAATGGTATGATGAAGTTTTGAGATAATTGATCTCTTGACACATGCAAACCATGCCTCCTTAGGTGAGATGACTGAAACCTCGCATTATGGTAAAAACTGAGTTTGCAATGATTGTTGTATATCATACATAGTGACGTATCATATTTCAGCATGTAGCGAATTTCATTATTTCGTGAACTTCATATGTGGACTTAGATGAATATGTGTATTCACTAATGAAACATGAGTCTGAAACAATTTGATGTGATCAAAGGGATTTCAGAATGGTATTGAATTAACAAGAAAGACAAGTCTCTATGATTTGATCAAAGTGACAAATGTTTTGAGTTAGCCTTGGGCATACGGACTTGTGTGAAAGTTGTTCCACAAATTACAATGTTTAAGACACTTCAATATTGTTGATGTGCCTGAACATCATAATCGTACCCTATTGGATAGTGTATGGTATAAGTTATCTCTTACCGAGTTACGTTATTATTGTTTAGAGTTATTAATTTAATAAGCAAACACTCACTTCAGTATAGGGAACCATCTGAGTTCATGGAAACCAACACTATATAAGTTATGGTGTATCGTGGTTTCTGGGAAGTATGATTTATGTGATAAATTATCTTTGTAGTGTATCCTTAGTCAACTATGGATGCGTCTTCCACAACTAGAACCAAAGGAGCAAAACTTGTGTTGCTATAAGTTTGGTGTTTGTCAAGAAGTGTTCTTGATGAATGTGTTAATGGATGAAAGTGAAAGTTTAAACAAGGTAATTGACCTTGCCTCCAGACGTCAGAGTAGTGCAACAAAATATGTTCCGGAACCAAAGCTCTACCATTAGAGGAGAAAATGATGATAATGATCATGGTGTTTCATTTGAAACTTTTACTGAACAAAGTAGGATTCAAGAATACATATTTGCCCCTTGTGCAAAATAATGATTCGATTGTCATGTTAATGGAACAAGACATACCTACGAACTACGAAGAAGCGATGGTGGACCTAAGTATGAGATATGACTATGAAATCCTACATTGAGTTACATTTAAGATTACTTGAATCTTATCAAGTAAGGAGGTTACTTGATATTCTCAATAACTTCAAGGTTATAAGGAATAAATGTAAAAATCAAAGGAAGACATCAAGATCGATTTGTCATGAAGGATGTTTCTGAAAAATTAAAAAGGTTGACTACAATATGTAGCGATGCTTGAGTCAATAGGATTATCACTACGATTGATCCAAATTGTTATCAATACTGTGACTTCCTCAAATCCTGCATTTGAAGAAGTGTTGTAATTGGTACAACAAGATGGTTTTGAAAAACATATGGACACTAGTGTCTCGTAACCTGAATTCTCAATTTGATGGATGATCAAATTTGGACTTAACCAAAATATTGATAAACATGCATTTGCATGAAACTGAGTGGGAGAAGAATAGTTTCCTAAACTTAATATGTGGACGACATATTTTGAGTGGGAGCTATGAGAGTATTATATCCTAAACTTAATATGTGGATGACATATTTGAATGGGAGCTGTGTGGATGTTATCCTGATCTTATATGTGACAGACATATTTGAGTGGGAGCTATGAGAGTGTCATCCTAATCTTATATGTAGCTGACATATTTGAGTAGGAGCATGGCAACATTCTCATATATGGATAACATATTGTGAATAGTGTATTTGGTATTAATGATTATTGAAAATATTTCATGAATTAAGTTAAGCATTGAAAATCTATTAAGATAGATTAATGCGTTTAATATCATTGAGTCGGGATACTTTCCTGGATAAGATTTTGAAGGAGTTCAGAATGGGACTAGTCAAGAAGGTAGTTCTTACTTGTATATCCAAGAGAAGTATCGAGTTAATCTCAGTACAAGAACAATGGTTAAATGAAAGAAATTGATGTGCTACATCCTCTATGCCCCTGTCATAGGTTCTTTCATATAAAACCAAAGTTTTCTACTCGACGTAATGTGACCCAAGTTCTTAGTAAGAAGAACATGTTGTGATATGATTTACGAGTAAATCATTAAACAAAGAGTTAAGTTTATCCTTCAGTGTCTGGAGAGAACTGATGATACATCTCTAATTTGTAAAGGATAGTGTACTTGACCGTAAAGGTTACGCTGGTTCAAGTTCTGACATTAACCTAGAAAATTGAGATATCATACTAATAAATGCCTAAGTTGAAAGAAACATGGTTAGACATCAAAGTTGCATGCAATGCACTAAGGATTAAATCTACATTGATATAGCTGCTTTAGAAGTGGCAAGAGTTATATTTTGGCTTAAGAAGTTCGACTTCTGACTGAGTGAGCTTCAGTGTGCATGACTATGGGAAAGTCCGCGTGACCCACCGGATGTCATTGCTGAAAACAACAAACGAAGTCTCACTCTACCACCGAATATATATATATACCTCATCATTATAATGGATAATGAAGTAATGTCAAACTAGGTGACATTAATGATTTGCAAAAGACATACGGATCTGAATGGTACCCAGACCATTGATACAACCTTTTCCACAAGCAAGCATGATCTATAACCATATACATGATATGGAGTTATGATCCACAGAAAAATGCAACTAGATTATTTGTACTCTAGTGCAAGTGGGAGACTATTGGGAATGTGCCCTAGAGGCAAATAAAATATGTTTATTGGCATATTCCATTAGTTCATAATGAGTTTTATACAATGCTATAACTGCATTAAGCGGAAACTTTAATACACGTGTGGTATACAAACAACCAGGTCCCTAGTTAAGTCTAATATACTAGTCCATTGGGCAATTGATGATCAAGGTTTTCTGATCATGAGATGTGAACAGTCTATTGACAATGGGGTGATGCCATTGGGAGAATGACATGATGGACACACACCCACCAGAAGTGTTGCAATGTGATCCAGTCACATAGTTCAACATTGCGATAACTATAAACGTAGTGACCCGATCCTTAAGACTGTGATGATCATACATAATTGCTATCTACCAGGATGCTTTGAGTGCATTAACCGTTACACTGAAACATGGTAACCATAAAGGTGTATCTTGGGTATTCTGAAGTAGATATGTTGATGAGTATGCGAATAGATCAAAACGGGATTTGTCCATCCGAGTGACGAATAGGTATTCTGGGCCCACTCGGTGATATTACATCATAAAGATTGCGCAATCATGTGACTAGGTCACGGGGTTGTAATATCACGTGAACGAGTAAACATGTTTGTCGGTAACGAGGTTGAACTAGGTATATTGGATACCGACGATTAAACCTCGGAAAAACAAAGTACCGTATGACAAAGGGATCAGGACTCAACGTTAACGGTTCGAACGATGAAGTTAATTCGATGGAAGCGCAGAGGCTCATCAAGGATTGTAACCAGATCCCACATGATGGCCATTGGTCAGAGAGTGTCTGATCATGTCTGCTGTTTCCCGAATCGTAGGGTGTCACGCTTAAGGGTATTCGACGCATTAAGGATTGATTCGGGATCAACGGTGAAATAAGACAGAACACCGGAATTGTTTCGGGAGGTGCCGAAAGTTGTTCTGGATATTTTGAAAGGTTCAAAATAATGTTTAATAATGTTTACATATGTTTTATTATTTAATTAACTTAATTAAATATTAAAATATGATTAAGTATAATTAAAAATGAATTAAAAGGCATATGGGCCTAAAGAGGCCCATTAGGGCAAGGAGGGAGCTCCCCCTTGGGCTAAGGCGCCAAGGGAGGGAGCCCACCCCCCTAGCCGCACCAAACCCCCCCTCCCTAGGGCTTAGTCCCACATGGGAAGGGGAGGGAGGGTGGCACCCCTCCTTGGCCTATCTAAGGAGGGGTGGGGGTGCCTTTTTCTACACACAATTTTGATTTGAGACAAGTTTCTCAGATCTCTCTTCTCTCTCTTTCTCCCTCCTCGAGTGGACTCCCCTTTTTTGGAGTCTACACTTGGTTGGGGGTTTCTCCACCATACGCACGCCGTCGTGCTGCTGTGTAAGGCCCGATATGCGGTACTGTTCCAGATCTAGATATTTCCATCCAGATCCGAGGACGAAGCACATATCGGTCCCACCGCGACATATGACAAAGCCATATGCCCCGGATTTCCAACATGATATCACAACATTACTGATACAAGGATACAACATCTCATACAATCGGCATACAACTGCCTCAAATACAATACATCAGCGGAAGGTACATGTCTGAGTACAGACTACAATCAAATGCCTAGTGGCAAAGAGAAAAGCATCGATCCCCATAACCACACAGGCCCAGGCCCTCCGCCGGGATCCGCCTAACTAGTCGTCGTCGAATCTCCACGTGAAACATTGATCACCGTACCTGTTGTCGATCAAGAACCCTGAAAAGAGTTTGGGGGTAGTATCATGAGTACAGAAGTACTCAGCATCCAACTGTAGTGGTCATCTGACCCAGCAAGGACTTCATCACTCGTCATTCTAGGACAACTAGTAGTTTACGGTAAGGATGGGGTACGTGGTGAGGTTGCTGCCGCACTAGCATTTATGAAGTGGCTAACGATCTAGAGAGTAAGATAAGGAGCCAAGCATTCGATGAGGAATCGCCTCCAACAAGTCTTGCTATCAGCTACTTACGCAAACATAACACCTATCCTATCCTTGTCCTCCTCTTCGCATCCCGACGAAGAAGAAGCATTCAAGTCACACTCACACATTGATCAAGTTATATTAAGATTATCTCAGTTGTTGTTGTCTATGAACAAGGAGTAGGTCTCAAGTCGTACAAAACCATGGACATGGCATCTCGAAAAGATTTAACCCTGCAGGGGTGTACCAACTGCCCATTACAAGGCTCTGCACGCACGCCCATCTCTCTCAGTTGCTACCCATGATAGGCAACCATTTTATGATTTAGTCCCAAGAGATCCGGAACGACAGGTCCCTCTAACTATCAACACACAAATCCGGGTGGCCCCCGGTGAGTCGACATCCAACTCAAAAGCTGACCGCACTCTCGAATCGGCCTCTACCGTCTGGACGAGGTCGGGATAACCTACCCTCGCCCGGGCAGGCTCCCTAGCTTCCAGGTGTGGACCAACAGGATATACCATCCACTGGCCCGGTTTATTTTAAATCCACTGGCTGCAGACCAGTTACACACACGGTTTCTCAAATGGTAAAATCAGCTTGGGCCACCACAAGAAATGTTTGAAGCTAGGTAGGTAAGAAAAGGGGACCCCATAAAATCCCACACGCGGTTAGGCACGCTCATTTTAAAACCAATACCCAGAACTCGGGTCCTAGGTGACTCGAATGGAACAAAGCGTCGGGGCGGGATAGCCTAGACCTTCCATCCTTCGTCGAGTATAGTCAACATTATAATAATCATATCATCAACACCAATATAATGATGTGATATCCCAAACCAAGGAGTAACAGGGTAACATCGTAGCATCCAAAGCATGCATACTAAGAGGGGGCTGAGCAACGAGCAATAGTAACGTAGAAGTACATGGTTTGATGGGAGGGGACATGGCTGCATCGGTTTGAAAGAGGCTGTAAACATGTGGTAGGATCAAACATCAAACCTAGCCTAGACTAGCATGCAAACCGCTGGTTGAAATAGAATGGATCATAAGTAATGTATAGTCCTTGCCTGTTGATAAGTCGGGTTCCGAAGGTGTAGTTGATCGCAAGCTCGCATCGTCTCCGAGAGGTACCCGCGGAAGCACACAAGACGATAAACACTGGAAAGTAATCAATGAGCAAGCATCTATTACTACGAGGAAAACACGAGCAAGCATCAAAAGAAGGCAACACGAGACATCGCACCTACCGTCGAGAGCGGTTACTAACAGGTTAAGTGGAGTACTCGTCACACACGACGTACCGCAGGTTTCTAATGATTCACGTTTTTTAACTACACAAGGTGAGTAAAGGTTATTAACATGGCATCTCACTCAAGCATGGCATAGCACACAATCATGGCAAGAGGTTAAGCACAAAGTAAACTATCAAATCTAGTCATTTTAAGTGGGGGTAAAACCTATACATGCCAACTATTACGGACCCCACGATAAAAATGGAATTTGGTACTGTTTTGCCCTAAGCAATATTTTATTATTTTTATTAGCAACCAAGAGCAGCATAAACACAATCTACATGCAATTATAGTCAAGTTTCATATAAAGAACATTTTAATCGGAGCAACGGTTGAAAAGTTATTACAGAAACAATTTACGGTGGCATGCGATGTAATTAGCAGTCAAACATCATGTAAACATAGTCAAACATGGCAACAAGCAACATTTTATTAATCTACGCGCAAAATGGAGCAACTTTCATGTAGAAAGCGTCTCCATCGGAGTTACCGATGAAAAGATACGGGCACCGCAAAAATATAATACAATCTGCCAATTTTATAAATAAACCAGGAAAAATAATATACTGGGCCGGCCCAACTACCGCAGAAAAATAAAAAAATAAAAAGAAAAAAAGGAAAAAAGGGGTAGCTTACCACTTGGCCGAGGCCCAACTCGTGGGCGGGCTGGGGCGCTAGAGACGGCTGGGCTGGCCGGCCCACACGAGCGGCCACGCGCAGGCGAGCGCTCGGAGGCCTTCGTACAGATTAGGACGACCCCGTGCAAGGGATCCACGGCGGCGGCTTCCCGGTGGCTGCGCCGGCCACCGGCGGCGAGGGGCGAGGGGGAAGGGCGGTTGGAGGAGGAGCGCGACTTCGGAGGGGTGTTGGGGCGGCGCGGCCATGGATCCGGCCGGCGACAGGCGGCCTGGGCGCGAGCTCCGGGCGGGCCATCCATGGCGGCTCGGCTGCAAGAGAGGATGAGGAGGGGGGTTAGGAAGAGGAGAGGGAAGGGAGAGGAGTGGAGCGGGTGCGGGGGCGGCGACCTGGCAGGCGCGGGCGGCTCGCCGGCGACACGGCTCGCCGACCGGAGCAGAGGCGAGGTGGCGGCGGGGCTCGGGGCTCGGGCGCAGCTGGAAGAGAGGCTCGGGAGGAGGAGCTCCACGTGAGTCTCCACGGGGCGACGTGGAGCAATCCTAGGCCGTCGGATCTCCGGATCGAACGGTCCAAATGAGAAAGGGGTAGGGTTTGGGCAAAAATGGGGTAATTTTGGAGCAAAATTCTAGATCTGGGGGCTGGTGGCTTCCTATTTTGGCTAGGGAAACCCTAAGTGGGGTGGTGGTCTTTAGATAGCCCAGGTGGCTGGCAGTTTGCAAAAACATCCCCGGTTTTTCTCTCACGCGCGCGGTGTTTACGTTCCTGACCGCCGGGGGTCTGCAGGACCTCCGATTCGGGTAAAACTTCGAACTGTGCGATCAGCGCGTCGATCCGACGGCGTTCACCTCGCGCTGGAACCGTTCCGAGAACACTTTCCGGCGCACTATAAAAATAACCCGTTTACTTATGAAACGGGGTTTTCGTTTCGTTGGCTGCGGCTGGTCTCGTGCGGGTTTTGCGACGGTGATCGGGTGAAACCCGGTGTCGCAAAGGTCGAGTGTCAGGGTGGCAAGGGTCGGTCTCCATCCGATACGAGATAAGAGGGGGAAAATAATCGCCGATTGATAAATCGGGGATGCAAACACCGCAAACAAATCAGAAAATCAAACAATTCACGCCGAAAACAAATTTTTTAATTTTTTTGAAATCTGGGCTGTTACAATACAACACCACCAACAAGGGATCTCGTCCCGAGATCCTGGACGATCCGGGGGAGAGGGGAAGGGGGAGAGAAAAGATAGTCGACGATCTTCAACACCACCAACAAGGGACTCTGCTCCATGTCGACGTCGAACTTCAGTCGAGACAAATTTCCGCAGAGAGATGGCGACGTCGAAAACGAAACCATCAGGTGATCAAGAGGAAGAACGACAATTTAAAGCGACGATCAAGGAAGTACTCTCACGGAAATCGCAAGGATACTGGGAAAGAGAACTGAAGTCAACAGATGACCAAGATGTTTACCCGGAGTCGGAAGAACTAAAGGTACTACAGGATTTCCCAACCTGAGATCGGAATCGAGACAATATGCTGCAAGCAAGGCATTGTAACGGTTTCGAAACTCCACACTCTTGAGATCCTAAAGTTTGAAAGGGATAAGACGAGAATAAAGCACTTACGACACTTGTCCTGACCAGAGTAAGGGTAAGGAGTAAAAAGAATCCTACTCTGCGATAACTAACTTAGTAACTACAAAATAGTTTTTGTCTAGACTCGACTTCGGCCAGAGAAGGGATCCTACGGTCGGTAAGGCTCTGATACCAAGTTGTAAGGCCCGATATGCGGTACTGTTCCAGATCTAGATGTTTCCATCCAGATCCGGGGACGAAGCACATATCAGTCCCACCGCGACATATGACAAAGCCATATGCCCCGGATTTCCAACAAGATATCACAACATTACAGATATAAGGATACAACATCTCATACAATCGGCATACAACTGCCTCAAATACAATACATCAGCGGAAGGTACATGTCTGAGTACAGACTACAACTAAATGCCTAGTGGCAAAGAGAAAAGCATCGATCCCCATAACCACACGGGTCCAGGCCCTCCGCCGGGATCCTCCTAACTAGTCATCGTCGAGTCTCCACGTGAAACGTCGATCACCGTACCTGTTGTCGATCAAGAACCCTGAAAAGAGTTTGGGGCTAGTATCATGAGTACAGAAGTACTCATCATCCAACTGTAGTGGTCGTCTGACCTAGCAAAGACTGCATCACTCGTCATTCTAGGACAACTAGTAGTTTACGGTAAGGATGGGGTACGTGGTGAGATTGCTGCCGCACTAGCATTTCTGAAGTGGCTAACGATCTAGAGAGTAAGATAAGGAGCCAAGCATTCGATGAGGAATCGCCTCCAACAAGTCTTGCTATCAGCTACTTACGCAAACATAACACCTATCCTATCCTTGTCCTCCTCTTCGCATCCCGACGAAGAAGAAGCAGTCAAGGCACACACACGTTGATCAAGTTATATTAATATTATCTCAGTTGTTGTTTTCTATGAACAAGGAGTTGGTCTCAAGTCGTCCATAACCGTGGACACGACTTCTCAAAAAGATTTAACCCTGCAGGGGTGTACCAACTGCCCATTACAAGGCTCCGCACGCACGCCCATCTCTCTCAGTTGCTACCCATGATAGGCAACCATTTTATGATTTAGTCCCAAGAGATCCGGAACGACAGGTCCCTCTAACTAACAACGCACAAATCCGGGTGGCCCCCGGTGAGTCGACATCCAACTCAAAAGCCGGCCGCGCTCTCAAATCGGCCTCTACCGTCTGGACGAGGTTGGGATAACCTACCCTCGCCCGGGCAGGCTCCCTAGCTTCCAAGTGTGGACCAACAGGATATACCATCCCACTGGCCCGGTTTATTTTAAATGCACTGGCTGCAGATCAGTTACGCACACGGTTTCCCAAACGGTAAAATCAGCTTGGGCCACCACTAGAAATGTTTGAAGCTAGGTAGGTAAGAAAAGGGGACCCCATAAAATCCCACACGCGGTTAGGCACGCTCATCTTAAAACCAATACACAGAACTCGGGTCCTAGGTGACTCGAATGGAACAAAGCGTCGGGGCGGGATAGCCTAGACCTTCTATCCTTCGTCGAGTATAGTCAACATTATAATAATCATATCATCAACAACAATATAATAATGTGATATCCCAAACCAAGGAGTAACAGGGTAACATCGTAGCATCCTAAGCATGCATACTAAGCAGGGGCTGAGCAACGAGCAATAGTAACATAGCAGTACATGGTTTGCTGGGAGGGGACATGGCTGTATCAGTGTGAAAGAGACTGTAAACATGTGGTAGGATCAAACATCGAACCTAGCCTAGACTAGCATGCAAACCGCTGGTTGAAATAGAATGATCGATCATAAGTAATGTATAGTCCTTGCCTGTTGATAAGTCGGGTTCCGAAGGTGTAGTTGATCGCAAGCTCGCATCGTCTCCGAGAGGTACCCGCGGAAGCACACAAGACGATAAACACTGGAAAGCAATAAATGAGAAAGCATTTATAACTACGAGGAAAACACGAGCAAGCATCAAAAGAAGGCAACACGAGACATCACACCTACCGTCGAGAGCGGTTACTAACAGGTTAAGTGGAGTACTCGTCACACACGACGTGCCGCACGTTTATAATGATTCATGTTGTTTAACTACACAAGGTGAGCAAAGGTTATTAACATGGCATCTCACTCAAGCATGGCATAGCACACAATCATGGCAAGCGGTGAAGCACAAAGTAAACTATCTAATCTAGTCATTTTAAGTGGGGGTAAAACCTATACATGCCAACTATTACGGACCCCACGATAAAAATGGAATTTGGTACTGTATTTCCCTAAACAATATTTTATTATTTTTATTAGCAAGCAAGAGCAGCATAAACACAATCTACATGCAATTCTAGTCAAGTTTCATATAAAGAACATTTTAATCGGAGCAACGGTTGAAAAGTTATTACAGAAACAATTTACGGTGGCATGCGATGTAATTAGCAGTCAAACAGCATGTAAACAAAGTCAAACATGGCAACAAGCAACATTTTATTAATCTACGCGCATAATGGAGCAACTTTCATGTAGAAAGCGTCTCCATCGGAGCTACCGATGAAAAGATACGGGCACCGCAAAAATATAATACAATCTGCCAATTTTATAAATAAACCAGGAAAAAAATATACTGGGCCGAAAGCTACTGGGCCGGCGCAACTACCGCAGCAAAATAAAAAAAGAAAAAGAAAAAAAAGGAAAAAAAGGGGCAGCTTACCACTAGGCCGAGGCCCAACTCGCGGGCGTGCTGGGGCGCTGGAGCCGGCTGGGCTGGCTGGCCCACACGAGCGGCCACACGCAGGCGAGCGCTCAGAGGCCTTCGTACAGATCAGGACGACCCCAAGCAAGGGATCCACGGCGGCGGCTTCCCGGTGGCTGCGCCGGCCACTGGCGGCGAGGGGCGAGGGGGATGGGCGGCTGGAGGAGGAGCGCGGCTTCGGCGTGGTGTTGGGGCGGCGCGGCCATGGATCCGGTCGGCGACAGGCGGCCTGGGCGCGAGCTCCGGGCGGGCCATCCATGGCGGCTCGGCTGCAAGAGAGGATGAGGAGGGGGGTTATGAGGAGGAGAGGGGAGGGAGAGGAGTGGAGCGGGCGCGGGGGCGGTGACCTGGCAGGCGCGGGTGGCTCGCCGACCGGAGCAGAGGCGAGGTGGCGGCGGGGCTCGGGGCTCGGGCGCAGCTGGAAGAGAGGCTCGGGAGAAGGAGCTCCACGGGAGTCTCCACGGGGCGACGTGGCACAATCCTGGGCCGTCGGATCTCCGGATCTAACGGTCCAGATCAGAAAGGGCTAGGGTTTGAGCGAAAATGGGGTAATTTTGGAGCAAAATTCCAGATCTGGGGGCTGGTGGCTGCCTATTTTGGCTAGGGAAACCCTAAGTGGGGTGGTGGTCTTTATATATCCAGTTTTCAAAAAGATCCTTGGTTTTTCTCTCACGCGCGCGGTGTTTACGTTCCTGACCGCCGGGGGTCCGCAGGACCTCCGATTCGGTTAAAACTTCGAACTGCGCGATCAGCGCGTCGAGCCGGCGGCGTTCACCTCGCGCTGGAACCGTTTCGAGAACACTTTCCGGCGCGCTATAAATAGAACCCATTTACTTATTAAACGGGGTTTTCGTTCCATTGGCTGCGGCTGGTCTCGTGCGGGTTTTGCGACGGTGATCGGGTGAAACCTGGTGTCGCAAAGGTCGAGTGTCAGGGTGGCAAGGGTCGGTCTCCATACGATACGAGATAAGAGGGGGGAAAATAATCGCCGATTGATAAAACGGGGATGCAAACACCGCAAACAAATCAGAAAATCAAACAATTCACGCCGAAAACAAAGTTTTTAATTTTTGTGAAATCTGTGATGTTACATGCTGGAATCGGGATCCGAATCCATCTTCTTTCCGCTGCTCTTCTGGTTCGGATCCCGGAGGGAATGTTGGGTACACCGTATGCGTGTAACCCCGCGAGGCGCTACACCGTCGCGACGTCTTCACCGAGAATGTTCCGGCGGGGACGTAATCCCGTCATCGGTATTCAAGGACAGGGTGGCCTCCGAAGCCATCGTGGATCTGCGCGGCATCGGGGATTGCCGGTACGACTACATCAACCACGTTCATGCGGGAACGTTTCCCGCTTAACGGCTACATACTGGTATGTGACAAATTCCCTCCGTTACTTGAATCGCCATAGCATAGGTCTTGGGTTTGGTACGCGTAGTCATGAAAAATTATTGTTTTCTTCCCCGTTCTCCAACACCGACATCCGTGAGATCAAGGTGCAGATCAACACCCAATTGGCACAGGACGAGGAGCTCAACGTGTGGAAGCTCGACTTGGAAGCGCGCTTCTCCAAGATTCAGGACGCGCTGACGACCCTCCTAGGCGCGGTACCTCGCCGGCGGTTGCTGCATCAATTGAATCGGGAGCGTCGACGCTCAATGACTCCGCCGCGCACCACGACATCCACAGGGCCATTGTCCACGACATCCGCACTCAACTCCGGGGCTAGCTTATAGGGGGGATATTTATCCCAGCATTCACTCCGGCCAATGGTATGGCCGATCTCTGCACACCTCTCGCTCAACGCATTCATTCCTCTTCAGTTGCATCTGAGATCGTTATGGGAATGGGACACACACCACCCGCGATCCAATTCCCCCAGTTCTTGGGTGAGAATCTGAAGATCTGGAAGACAATGTGCGAGCAATATTTCACCATGTTACAAATTGACGAGTCCTACTTTGTTCCCATGGCCACTCTGCATTTTTCTGATACTCTGGCTGTTTGGTTACAGTCAGTTAACTATCCACTGTGACGCCCCAAAAATCAAACCATGTACAGTAATCATACACGCAGGGTACACAACTGAGATTAGGGTGCCACAGTGAGAATATCACAGCACAACACTAAACACAAAAGGATAAACCAATAAGTTACAGGATAAGGGGCCGCACGCACCCTAATACATAAGTTATACAAACCATAATATCTGAGTACAGACATAGTTAGTCAAGTTTTGCCTTAAGAAGGCTAGCACAAATAACATCAGAGATACAGATCGAAAAGTCAAGGCCTCCTGCCTGGGAGCCTCCGAAACTACTCCTGGTCCTGGTCAGCGGGGGTCTCGACGTGGTAGTAGGCGCCTCCGGGGTACTCCTGCTCCTGGGCTCCAACGTCGACTGCAGCGGCCGATCAGGCAAAACATAAAGGGGGGAAATAAAGCAAGGATGAGTATCTAGTATACCCGCGAGTCTTATGTCCACTACTAAGCATTTATGCATTTGTATCAAATGGAAAGGGGAGACTGTATATAGTGGACTGCAAGGTAGAAATCATAATAGGGGTAAGGAACTAGGCCTATCGAAGACTAGCATCTTCTGACGTGTCTTGCAACAAGAGAAGAGAAACAGCCAACAATTTATATAAAGCATAAAGTAATAATGAAGCAGAAGTTGGTGCAGAATTGTATAATAGTAAGTTGTATTGATTAATAATAATAATGCCTCCGAGTTCCCCTCCTCGACTTCCCTGCGAGGAAGAAGACCCGGAACCATACAATTTAATAGTAGTAGTTTGTAGTTGTAAGATCCAGCTTCAACATAAAGCGTCCTGTTACCGTGGACACGGCTATTCGAATAGATTAATCTTCCCTGCAGGGGTGCACTGGCGTGACTCTAAGACGCTCGGATCTCCAGGGTGGCGTACACCTTGTTATGGAACACCCCACCGAAGCTATCCGACACAAAGTAGCCCATCCTTCGGCAATCAACAGAGAGGTCATCCACCGGACTATATCCTATGTACGCCGGGCTTTGGACCCTAACCCGAACGTACTCCTGAACGGTGTGTGACTGGCCGACGAAGCAAAATCAAAGAAAATACAAACACACTGCTCGAGCAAGAGAAGACAACACCACTTCCCGGCAATCAGCCCGCGGTACTGCTGACGTCTGAAAACCCTCGAACGAGACTATGATGCAAGGGAGCCCACACTCCTCATCCCACGTGTAGGTAGTGCGTACAAGCCAAAAGGCTACTCAAGACATCCTCCGAACCATTTAGCATTTTAATTAACCTGCGTAACAACTGTTATCGTTGACTCGACTTAACTTACCCGCGAACAACGACAGCAGTCAGGACCACCAGTACATTGGTGCCTGCCCTGTCGTCCCACCAAGTCTCTGCGGTTACGAACAAGGTGAACCGACTCCTTACCTTATCTCACGTTTGCTCTTGGTAGAGCTCGACTTTTCGTGGTTTGGTAACTCTCGCGAGATACGAGCAGGGGCCAAGCACGCCAGCAACGTCGGTCGTACCCTCCCTGTCGTTCCCGACGCAATACCGCTTTCGGGCACCGTTGGGTCGCTCGACTTCTTACCTTAAGGACAACCCTTGCTCAGTTACCTAGAGCGGCTATACAGAGTCAGCAACGAGTGGAGTACAAGGATTAGTCCTTGATAGCTCACACTTGATGGTGGCTCGGCAGAGCCGAGCTAGGGGCCCTTAGGCGGTGTCTGCATTGTATCGTACATGTGTAGTTGTATATATTGTATACGTGTTCACTCCCCTGAGTGGTCACGGCCCGCTATCTAATCCTAGCTAACAATGCGCAGGGATCACTGCTGAATATAATACATAATTAAAGTAGGCAACATAGGATAAAGGAAGGTACAACAAGGGGCGACAAAATCAGGCTATGCAATTGAATATGATTGTAACGTAGAAGCAACAATAATGCCTAGTGCAAGAAATGTACGGAAAGATAGACGATATCTGGGGAAGAGAATAGCTCTGCTTTCCTGGTAGCTCGCGGGTAGGGGCAGGGTCGTCGATGAAGTAGTCGTACCCAACAGCAGTATAGTCGGCGGTAGCAGCGGGGTCTACCGGAGAATAAGGGGGGAATAAACACAGTAAATACAAAGCAATCAAATCAAACATATGAATGACATGACAGATGCAATGTTAACGGTGTTCTAACGCAGTACAATGCATGTTGCTTGGAGCGGGAATTCATTCGGGGATGAAATACCGGCTCCGGGTGATTATCGACATACGGCTCGGAGGGGGGGGGATGTCGATGTTCGTTGTCTTAGATGGGGGTGGTTGGTATACGGATAGCGTATTCTTATTCGTTATATTTTTGTGATCAATTTTGATGTATACAGTTTTTGAATTTGACTTACGGTTTAAAAGATATTTAAATTCGAAGTTTAAATCAATTTAAATCAATTCTTGAATTTCTTTTATTATTTAAATAGACATTATCCTCAACCTTATCCAGAACAATGTCTGACAGGTGGGACCTACATGTCATAAACAGAAACATTTTAAAACATTTACTTTAATTGAATTACCACTGGGGCCACATGTCATACTCACATTTTAACAAAATCATCTAATTAATTAATCAGTAGGTGGGACCAAGATGTCATTGAAACATGTGTTAATTAATCACTATAGTTATCCATGAATTAGATTAGGGGCCTAGGCCCACCTGTCATTCACATTGGGTATTTTAATTTTTTTTATCTAGTTAACTAAATAGGGTGGCCCACTGGTCATACACACATAGTACTAACCGTTTTTTGTTTATCTCTAATGCCTTTTTAATCTGCAGGGTCGTGCCCACCAGTCAGTGGGGGGATAGCCCACTGGCCAGCCTGAGCCAGCCCACGTCAGCGAGGTCGACGCCGGTGAGGCCATCCCGGCGAGGGCAACCGCGATGAGGCGTGGGGGGCTTGGCCACGCGCGACCAAGCGTGCGCGTGCCCACACGGGCCGCGGTCAGAGCGCGCTGGGCGCGAGGGCAAGGCAGTGGAGAGCACGCCCAGCCATGGCGGCCCAACGGCGGAGCACGGTGGAAGGAGGAGATCCGATGACCAATTCTTGAAGGGAGGGGGGAGGGAAGTGAGGCGATGCTCACCGCGAACTCGACGGGGAGGGCAGCGTGCGCGGGGAGGTAACGTTGACGGAGAATAGGGCGGCGGGGGTACGGTGACCGTGGCCGGAGAAGGTGAAGCTGGCGTCGAGCTAGTGGCGCGACGGCTCGAATTGGACGGGGGAAACGGCGTGGAAGTTCGTGGCGGTCCTGCTGGACGTGTTCGCATGGTCGGAGGTGGCCAGTGGCCGTGACGACGACGATGACGCGCGACATCGGCCTCGTTTCGGATGCACGCATAATAGAGGACAGGAGGGAAACGACGCGATGTGGAGGGGGGCTAGGGTTAGGGTCGGGGTTGGAAACGCCGGGGGCCTTGGGGAGGGGTGGCTGGGCCGGGGTGGGCCGAGTGGGGGGGGGGGGGGTGGATGGGCTTCACTATGTGCAATAAATAGGGATTTTGTTCTCTTTTCATTTTATTTCCTTTTTGGTTTTCTGTTTCATTTTTGTTTGGTCATTATTTGAATTTTCCAAAAGGTGAAAAATGTTCAAAATTAGTATGGTTCCCCAAGCCAAAGAGATAAATAGTTTAGACCTTTTATAAAAATCATTTAATATTTTCTTTATTTATGCCATTGATAAAAGGGGACTTTAGGCTACTGTTTTTATTTGTTTAATTTATTTTATAGCACAATAAATCCCCTAAACCATATGGAAGTGATGCACTAATATTTAGGCATTTTACAAAATTGCTTTCACAATTTTGGGCAAAGTTTTAATTGTCACATATTTTTAATATTCACCAAAAGGCATTTCTAGCTTTGTTTTGATTCCAAGTTATCAAGGTGCATTGGCACATTGTTTTCAAGACCAGACATCAAGATTTTGAATGTGATCAAGGCAAAGTTTGATCAGAGCATGATTAGCAAAAGTGACTAACAACAGTGTTATCATTAGCAACGTAATTACTCTTCCACAACACTGAGGGTGTTACAAATCTCCCCCACTACAAGAATTCTCGTCCAGAGAATTTAAGTTGTAGCGAGGATAAGATCGGGGTTTTCATCATGAAGACGATCTTCGCGCTCCCAAGTGGCTTCATCTTCAGAATGATTCGACCAGTGAACCTTGAGGAATTTGACGGTCTTGTCGCGGGTGTGACGTTCAGACTGATCGAGAATGCGGCTCGGATGTTCTTGATAAGTCAAGTCCTATTGCAATCCAATCATATAATGTTCCACTTCACGAATAGGGTCCTTGAAGCAGCGTCGGAGTTGCGACGCGTGGAATAGATCGTGGACTTGAGAGAGGGTTGATTGCAATTCCAATCGGTATGCCACTGGTCCACTTCGGGAAAGAATACGGAACGGGCCGATATAGCGAGGAGCTAACTTTCCTTTGATCCCGAAACGATGAGTGCCCCTCATGGGAGTGACACGGAGGTACGCATATTCGCTAGGTTGATAAACCATTTCCTTGTGCTTGCGATCATAGTTTCTTTTCTGGCGGGACTGAGCAGCTTTCAGATGTTCTCGGATAACACGAACCTAATCTTCTGCGTGTTGTATGATGTCCGGACCAACGAGAGTTCGTTCCCCAGTTTCTGAACAATTTAGAGGGGTTAGACACTTACGTCCATAGAGAACTTCGAAGGGGGCCATCTTCAGACTAGCCCGATAGCTATTGTTGTACGAGAATTCAGCAAATGGAAGAGATTCCTCCCATTTCTTACCGAACGAGATGACACAAGCTCGAAGCATATATTCAAGCACTTGATTAAATCGTTCAACTTTTCCTTGCGACCGGGGTTGATAAGCGGTGCTGAAATTTAGATGAGTGTCCATAGCTTCTTGGAAACTATCCCAAAATCTTGAGGTGAAAATGTTGCCACAATCTGAACTGATCTCCAATGGAATGCCGTGGAGGGACACAATTCTAGAAACATACACGTCTGCTAACTAACTTGCAGAGATCGTCTCCTTGACTGGCAGAAAGTGGGCAACCTTGGAGAATCGGCCGATGATGACAAAGATAGCATCGTGGCCTTTCTGCGATCTAGGAAAACCAGTGACGAAGTCCATCTCGATCTTGTCCCACTTCCATTCAAGAATGGAAAGTGGTTGCAAAGTTCTAGGAGGTCTTTGATGTTCTGCTTTCACGCGACGACAAACTTCACACTCGTCAACATATCGAGCGATGTCTTGCTTCATGTTAGACCACCAGTACCGCTGACGAAGGTCTTGGTACATCTTGGTACTACCAGGGTGAATCGACATAGGAGTATCATGAGCTTCTTTCATGACGCGCGGGGTCAAGTTTAGATTGGGCTTACTTCTAGGGACCACTAGACGATTCTTGAAGTACAACGTACCCTCATCAGCAACAGTAAAGAACGAGGGCTTTCCTCTAGCGATATACTTCTTGATCTTCTCGACATCAGAGTCACATGTTTGTATCCACTTGATGGTGCTGTCGAGGTCCGACTAATCAACAAGGTTATTCACATATCCCTGAGGAACAATTTCAAGGTTTAGCTTGCGTTGCTCTCCATACAGAAGTGGCTGCTGTACTTGAACTTCCAGTTCACTATAGTAGGCTTTGCGTCTCAAGGCATCGGCCATCACATTGGCTTTGCCAGGGGTGTAATGAAATCCATGTTGAAATCGGCTATTGTCTCGAGCCATCTTTGTTGGCGGAGATTCAGATCTGGCTGAGTAAACAGGTACTTCAGGCTTTGGTAGTCGGTGTAGATCTCGCAACGATTACCGACGAGGTAATGTCACCACAGCTTCAATGCATAAATCACCGTTGCCAATTCGAGATCATGTGTTGGATAGTTTTCTTCATGAGCACGCAACTGACGAGAGCCATAAGAAATCACTTTGCGCTCTTGCATTAGGACACAACCTAATCCTTGACGAGATGCGTCACAATATATCACGAAGTCCTTCTGGGTATCAGGCAGAGAAAGCACTGGGGGAGAAGTGAGCTTGTCCTTGAGGGCTTGGAAACTTTCCTGAAATTTACCTGTCCACTCAAACTTGAAGCCTTTGTGAAGATGGTTAGTCAGAGTCCTGGCAATCTTGGAGAAGTTCTCGACGAAAAGACGGCAATAGCTAGCGAGTCCGAGGAAACTTCTGACTTGCTTGACAGTCTTGGGGGGAGTCCAATCCAGGATAGCCTGAATACGTTCTGGGTTGACGGCAATGCCATCTTTGGAAATCACGTGACCAAGATAGGTCACTTCGGGAAGCCAGAACTCACACTTAGAATACTTAGCGTAGAGTTTGTGTTCTCGAAGATTTTCCAGTATAAGACGAAGATGTTCAACATGCTCTTCTTCATTCTTGGAGTATATTAAGATATCATCCAGATAAACCACGACAAACTTGTCGAGGTATTCCATGAATATATAGTTCATCAATCGGGAAAAGGTGGCTGGTGCATTCGTCAAGCCAAAGGACATGACAGTGTACTCGTATGAACCATAGGGAGTAATGAAAGCGGTCTTCGGAATGTCCTCTTCACGGACTCGGATCTGATGGTAACCCAACTGATACGTCTCAAACATATCTACTTTTCCAAACACTTTTTTCTATTGTTTTGGCTTCATTCATGCATGATTTGAACGAAACTAACCCGAACTGACGTTGTTTTCAGCAGAGCTACCAGTGCTGTTTTCTTTTGTGCAGGTTTCTGGATATTTAGGTACGCTGGAAAAATCCCAAAAAAATATATAAAAAATCAGCGGTCCGGAAGCTTCCGCAAGTCCAAAGGGGGCCACAGGGCAGCCAGGGGGCAGCCAGGAGGGTGCCTGGCGCGGCCCAGCCCCTGTCCGCGCCACCTGCCCTCCTGGCTTGGTCCCACGTCCCCCGGTGCCCTACTTTGGCCCTATTTATTCTCCCGATGCAAAAACCCCAGAAGAGAAGTCGCTTTTCCCATCTACGTCGCGGAGCTGCCGCAACCCTCTGTTCTTCTCCGGGAGAGCTAATCTGGAGGCTGCTTTGGCCTCCGGTGAGGGGAAATCATCGCCATCGTCATCATCATCGCCTCTCCATCACCCCTCCATGACTTCCTCTCTCATGTGTGAGTAATTCCCTGCTGTAGGAAAAGGGGATGGTAGGGATTGGATGAGTTAGATCATGTAATGTTCATCAGATTGTTGGGGGCATGTTGCCTATCATCTACTTGGTGTTTATCATCTCTGTTACAACTTGTTGCTCTTAATGCTTGTCACTTTGGGCCCGAGTGCCATGATTTCAGATCTGATCACCCTTTTGTTTCTTGAGTTTGTGGTGTTCTTGATCCTATCTATGAGTTGTATGCACCTATTATAGCCCGGAACCGGCGATTCCAATGGTGACAGCTTGGGACACCAAAGGGGATGGACTATAATTTGAGGATTCCGTGTATCCATGAAGTGTTAATTCCCGGGTGTTCTTCCGGGAAGACGTCGGGAAAATCACGAACGACTGGAACGTTCTCAATCCCGTCAAGAGGTGAGATATTCAGAGCATTCATCATATAGATCTGCGTTTCCGCATCTTGGGTAATTCGGGTGGTGTGGTTAACAATCTTGCCGGAGGGGTGAAAAAGTCGTACAGACTTGGTGCCACAATATAGTGCGGCATCGTGAACTTTAAACCAATCCATTCCCAAGATGATTTCTATGGTGGAAGATTTCAGGAGGATGGGGGAAGCAAGGAACTCAATTCCTTCAATTTCGACGATGGTTTTGGGCACTATCTTGGAGGTGTGGCAATGGCCTATCGGAGTGCGGACAACCATTGGTGGATCCATCTTTTCTACCGTGAAGTTATGCGACAATGCAAATGCTTCCGACATGAATGAATGCGATGCTCCTGAATCAAATAAAATAGTAGCAGGTACTGAATTAACAAAAAGGGTACCCATCACAGTAGCAGGTTGCTCCTGAGCTTCTTCAACATTAATGTTGTAAGCATGTCCGCGAGTGTGAGCAGAAGACCCAGTGTTATAGTTGGGGGTCCTGTTGTTGCCACGGCCATTTCTGCGGCTAGATGGGTGAACTAGAAAAATGACCTGGCTGATGGCACTTCAAGCACATGCCATCTTGAGGACGGAGGGGTGCAGTCTCAGTCTTCGGCTCTATCGGCGGGGGAGGAGGCAGACGAGGTGAAACATACGATGGCCTTGGTGCAGGGGCAGTAGGGCGATAAACGCTGTGCGGAATCCAGACACGTTGCTTCTGTGCTGTGCCCGAAGATAAGCCAGCATCAAGGGGGCGCTTCGGCGAACCCCTGAACTTAGCCTAAGCGATCTCAAGAGTGATAGTCTGGTTCACCATAGTAGAAAAGTCGGGGAAGACATGCAGGGCCAGAGCAAGATGGAGATCTGAGTTGAGTCAATCACGGAACTTGTCTTTCCTACTTGCATCATTTGGGAGGTCACTTGTGTTGGGAAACGCAGTAGAAAACAAAAATTTTCGTGCCTACGAATCAAGAACCCAAGATCATCCATGAAGATTGCATCCAAGGTTTTAGGTCATGGCTCACCAACCGATGTAGCGGAAGTAGAGTTGGTGAAGACCGTCGGTGCAGATCCCCGCAGCTAGGAATTTCAATGACCTCCCAACCGCGAGGATATCGATCCCTCGAACCGTCCCGCGATCTAGTCCCACGGACAAGTCCCACGAAAAAGCTCCTCGAAGAAGAGTCGAAGGTACGACCCCTCCATTAGTATCCACACATCCTGTAGCAGCAATCCAGCAGCGCTCCTCCATCGAGAGATGAACGCCACCGAGAAAACTAGAGGGAGAAAACCCTAACGGATTCCGATCTAGAACAGCGTCTAAACCGGGGTCTAATTGTGGAGCAACGAGGTTTAGAGGAGGGAGGGTGGCGCATAGGCCTTGGGGACAAGTTGTGTCCTGCACCCTCACCCCCTCCCCTCATTATATAGGTGGCCAGGAGGCCCTTGGGGCGCAATAAGGGGGGTGGGGAATCCAACTTGGACTCCCAAACCTCCGAAACCTTCCCACCGGAAACCTGCCATATTGGAGAGTTGGACTTCCCACCTGGAGGGGGATTCCTTCCCCTTGGTGCGCCCCACCCCTTGGCCGGCCAGGGCAGCCTAGGTGGCTTGCCCTCCAAGGCTAGGGGCGTGGGGTAGTGGGTGGTACTGCCCGGAAACTTCCGGAACCTTCCAGAAGCATCTAGGACCTTCCGGGACCTTCCGGGATCGTTCCGGAACCTTCTGGAGCACTTCCGGGACCGTTCTCGGACATTCCGGAGCCATCCGGATAGTTTCCAAGACCATCCTTGTTACATTTTAAGCCACCCGATGACCGCAAAGGTTGTCGAGACGCCCAACGATTATCCGGAAACTATTCCGGTTGATCCAAGACTTTCCCAGTACCATTCTCATATGTTCCGGAACCACCTGGGAGTACTCCAGAGTGATCCGGACATATCCTTAAATACCCAAAACTACTTCTGGTGCCCTTATGAACTATTTCATAAATCCCCGGAACAACTTCCGGTACCCGTATGAACTATTCTGTTTTGCTTCCACTAAACCTTCTACCATTCCAGCATTCTAACAGACTACTTCTCGTTAAGTGTGTGACCCAATAGGTTCGGTATAATACGGACATGACTCAGAACATCTTCTGGACATAGGTCAACAGCCTTTTGTCAATAGTCAATAATCAACAGCGGAGCCATGGACACCCATGTTTGACTCCCGCACATACAAGAAGAAACTTCGAGTGAACCATTATGTTTATTCATGTACCATTCCCTTAGCTTCGTGATATATGACAAAGTTAGAGGAGAGATGATTGGCAACCATGTGTAACAACTTCTTGAACACAAGACACTCGTTATCCTCTTTGCTCGTTTGTCTCTATTTCTCGTTATTGTATTCCGGTATCCCCGTGATTAAATCACAATGCGTCTGGCCAGACTAGAATGGATACCGTCATACCGAGTGGGCCCAAAGTCAATATCTCTTCATCGTGAAGGAGCAAATCCCATTCTTGAACTATCACAGTCACTAGCCACACCATCTGACATACCCAGAACTTATTTTACTACTTGCCATTTACGGGAGGATTCATCTAAGAACCAAAGCATGTCTTCCTGTGTGAAGCAACTCGATACTCTCATGGTCTAAGGAATTATGTATATGATAAAATTTCATGATATGACTTATAACGTAGTTACGATGTGATCTCTAAGTATATCATTCAATACTGGGGTCGGTTCAACATCATTGTTCTGCTAACAATATGTTCACATTGCTACTGACATCCTTGTTACAAGAACAATGTCCATGATTAAGAAAACGTAATCATCAGTTAGCACATGAGCTGGTCTTAGAGGCTAAACCAGGAACTCTTGGTGTTTACATTTCCACACATGCAAATGATTTTTCTTCTGAATCTCATAGTCAGGGTCATTGCAATTATAGCACAGAAATATGAACATTAATTATGAACGTGGAAATATATATAATAACATTTTATTATTGCCTCTAGAGAATATTTCCAACAGTCTCCCACTTGCACTAGAGTCAATAATATTATCAGTGCTTGAGCACTTTACACCTATGGCGTATGGTGTAATACATGCTTCATTTGTGGTATAGACTTCATCTACGAATCTGACGTTTCAGGCCCGTTTGTATCTTGCATATCTTTGCGTTTTCACGCTATCATAAAATTCACTAATTTTATCAATTTAGCTTTGTGTATGTTTGAATCATTTGGCAGGACCTTGGTTACTCAGAATAAGTCATGAAATCATTCATCAATGTTCCATGAGCTTCAAGCATCTAGGAAACCATACCATGTTCATAAATGAATTTATGATTCAAAATACCCTCCTTGTTACTTCTTTAAGCAACAATATACTTAGCCTCTGTTATAGAATTCTCCACAGTATCGAACTTGACATAGTTCCTCCATACTATGCCACCCTTACGTGTGAAACACATAATCCCAATTAAAATCGAAAATCGATCGGAGTAAGTATGAAGAATGAATTGGTGTAACTGTTTACATCAAAATTCAGCTGGTGTAACTTGTTACAACGAGCTCTTCATTATCTCCATTTTTCGAGAAACATATCTTATCTATCATAAGTTTAACTTTTCACTGTTTGTCCAATGATCAACATATTGATCACTGTGGTATCTTGCTCACAACCTTTTGGAGCACTGGACATATCTGGTCGTTTTACATATTATGGTGTACATGATTAATCCAAACACATAGGTGAGTGAAATCCAATTCATGTGTTTTTCTTATCTGTGTTCATGAACACCGATTTCCGCAAACAACTTTTCACCATGACCTCGGCAAGAACATCCTTCTTGGCGTATTCATACTAAACTACTTTAGTATCATGTCAACATGTAATGTTGGCTTTAGCATGATCAGACACTTACTATCTACATAGATCATTGTGCTCAATACTAATGCTATATTAGCCCAAGTACTTGAGATGAAAACTATTTCCAATAAAGTCCTTATTCGTGTCAAGAAATTTATATCATTTCTAATCAACAATATGTCATCTACATAAGGTTTTAGAAATATTATTCAGCTCCCACTTACTTTCTTCAATATTCAAGCATCTTCGTTATTCCTGATGAAAACAAACTCTTTTCGTAATTTCATCACAACGAAAATTGCAACTCCATTATGCTAGCATCAGTCCATCACTGGATATCCAAGGCTTGCATCTATTTTAGCATCCTTTGAATCGACAAAACATTCTGGTCGTATCACATATACGTCCTTTGTTATATTTCCGTTTAGGAACTTTGTTTTGATGTTCATTCTACCATATCCTATAAATGAGATATGTAGTAATTGCTAATATAACCCGAACTGACTAAAGCATCTCTACGGTCGAAAATATTTCGCCATAGTCAACCTTTGAACTTGCTAGAAAACTATTTTCCAACGAGTTGAGCTTTATGGATAAAACAATTTCATCTGAATCAATTATAGATCCATATATATATATTCTTTAGACTTTTAGTCTTTCGGAGGGTCTACCAAGTTCAAAACTTGACTTACTACCATGGATACTATCTTGGATTATTTGGCATTTAGCCAAATCCTGGAGTCAGGGCCTATGAACGCTTCTTTGTATATCACAGGTTTATCGTTGTCGAACAACAATATCTCGTTTACATAAAAATGTTTGTACGAGTTTTGTCTAACCTGTGTGGTTCAGCTGCGCACTTCTCTGAAGATTCAACAATCTTTGACAAGTTGCACTGTCCTCCCACTCACTCTTTTGTAAGAAACTATTTTTCTTCAAAACACAACGTTCTTAACAACAAACAGTTTTGCTTTTGTGTAGTGATAGAGGAATACCAAAACTTTTGGCATAACCTTAACAAAGTAGCACTTATCTGATTTGGGGTTTTGAGTATGTCAAACATATGCCTCATATACCCAAATTTCAAGAAAAGACCACATGGTTTTAGCAGTTCATACCACATCTAATATGGTGTCATTTCAACAGATTTGATGGTGCTCTTTTCAGTGTAAAATCCGTAGTCACTAACGCATAAATTTAATAAGTATAATGGAAAATTGATAAACGTCATATTTGATCTTACCGTGTCATACATGGCTTGATTACATCTCTCGAACACTTTACTCATAGTGGTGTTCCGAGAGACGCAAGTTATGACACTTCTTCAAAATCAGACGTTCGCTAAACTTGTAACTCAAATATTACTTTCTACAATCTAATTTTCAGAAGCTTTATTTTCTTGTTACAATGAATTTCTATTTCAATCTAAAATTCCTTGAACATTTCAAAGATTTCAGACGTATGTCTCTATTGAACAGATATCCACATATCTACTTCAACTCATGAGTGAAGATAGGGAATCCACTGCACACAACTACACTTATTGGACTACACATATCATCATGTATGATTACCAATGGTTTAGTTGCCCGTTCATGTATGGCCTATCAACAGTGTTTTAGTCACATTACTTCGAGACAAAGATCGCAAGCGTCAAGTGATTCATAATCATATGACTCGAAAGTCCATCACTTATGGAAATTCTTCATGCATGTTATGTCACTTGTGATAAACGGCAGTGCCACATCTTTGTGGTATTTCTGTCGGTCTTGCGACGTTTAGCGTCAGTGTTATGGATGTTTAGTATTATTATCAAGATTCATAACATACAACCTATTCATAATTGAAGTATGGCCTTTACGTTATTCATAGCTTTGAACAACTCTCTTGCAACAAACATGATTCAAAATGATGTTTTGCAACAAGGCTAAAGTGTAGTAACAATTTACTCAACTCTAAAATGAATTATGAAGATAATCATAGAGTCAACACACGGTATAGTAAACCTTTTACCGTGTTCCCGAGCGTGTCAAAACTCATCATTAGCTAGTCATAAAGGACATTGTATTTCTTGCATCGAGTTGCAACAATATGCAATCGATGTGATATTCCGGTGATCAACAGTTTAATCACAATATACAGAATCCACAATTAACTGCTTAATCATGATTCCCAAGAATTACATCTCTTGACCAGCAACGAATTCATCTATAACTCCGTATGACTTTCATTTCTGAGCTGGTTATTCCAGTCTTCTTTCGTTTTGCCTTTATACATATTATAGTTCTATTTCCAATGTCACTCCTACTCACAAAAGCTCACACATGATTAAGGATGGCGCAGACCATGGAATTTCCAGCGTGTAAGTCTTACTAACATCCTTTGGACTTCCTTTCCCTTAATTCTCATCATCATATGATCGGTGTTCTTCTGGATCCCACACTTATCAGTTTTGTTTAGAGCACAGTGAACATTTTCACTAATGCTTACAATCATACATTGTATTAGATATCTTATATCCAACATTAATTGTCTTACTATTGAAAACAATTTTTTAGTTCCATGAATATAACATAACTATCCCAAACATTTCGAAGTTCGGGTTTCATGGTGGTGAAGACAATGCACTTAGCTGTGGTGGAATTCTAGCATTTTGGATTATGGACGTAAGTCACATCATCCATAGCATCAGCGGGAGAGCATAAAAAATTTGTGATAGGACAAGCTCCTTCTCGACACTATTGAGGATAGTCCTCACAATATGGTACCAATCATAAAGTTTTTACCAGATAATACAGTTAATCAAAAACAATTGGGAAGGTGGTAACGCAAGCCATTATTCTACAACGATAATGCAAATACTAAGACTTTGTTCATAATTAAGTTGCACTTGTGATTAATCAATTTAATTACTAAGTGCGCTCCCACTCAGATCAATATCTCTCGTAATTGATGCTGGAGTGATTCAAGATCCAACCCAATCGTCCGCCATTGATGTGACATCACTGATGACTTAGACTGGACCGGTAGGCCAACTTGCCAATCACGCCAAAGGTGATTCTTGTTCATCTTTCGATGGGCGTGTTCCGGTAGCAAACTTTTATCCAAACCATGAAGACAACCAAGTGTAATTGCAGTGTGTTCTTAACACACCCGCCTTTTATGTGTCACACCGTGTGCACCCATGTGACATGACCTGCTCCGGTGTGAAACATAGTATAGACGGTTCTACAGTTGGAAGAACACTATCAACTTGATATTGTTTTGCGAGAGATCACCCTAATAAAATACGACTACCGCGCATCAAACAAGGGTGCATCAAAGGGATAAACATCACAGGCAGTTCATAAATTATGTGATATAGTATAGCCCTTTGCTTCGTGAAGTCTTCATTGTCTTCACGTCATTGTGGTTGAAGTCACCGTGTCCACCAACTTTGTCCTTGGCGCGGGGAACATCACCACGGCTTCCGGCATGTGCGTCGGGGTCGACCTCTGCATCGTAGATCATCACCTTGCATCTATCTATTGCTTTGCCTCGAGCTAATAAACAGTTCTGGAACGCAGGCCATAGTTAAGTGACAATCATATGACTCCGGTCATCATGCCGTACCATGACACGCAGGTCGCGAATAAATATTACATCATATAGCATCTCATACAAACACATTGCAAATCTTGAAGGCTATACCACATCACATGCATAATCTACAAAAACAAGTTAGATCACTATCTACACGGGTTGTTGCAAATTTTATTGTGGTTGATTAGCAGGTCACATGCAAACGTTGTTCCCTAAACAAACCAAACACGATACTTCAATGTTGCTAGTTTAACGTTCGGGGTGCGTGCCGCAACTAATGCCACAAGCCAAACTTCGTTCAATGCGTGACCCCCGTGTGGATTTGAGTTCATAAAATCCACAAGCCCCTCCATGTTAAATCTTCTATTGCGAGATTAAGATGAGATCCAAGGAGTTTGATGTAGACCATGATCAAGGCAACCAACATACGGAAAGCAGCATAGAGGGATCGATGGAATACTCAATCCTTGTAGCAAAACCTCACCTTGCCATCAAACATAGAAAAAATCATATGACAGGGAAGCAACAAGAAAATCAATACCTCATATTACACATATGATCTAGACCTAAACATGCATCTAATCAAGGATCGCTCTGATACCACTGTTGGGAAACGCAGTAGAAAACAAAAAATTTCGTGCCTACGAATCAAGAACCCAAGATCATCCATGAAGATTGCATCCAAGGTTTTAGGTCATGGCTCACCAACCGATGTAGCGGAAGTAGAGTTGGTGGAGACCGTCGGTGCAGATCCCCGCAGCTAGGAATTTCAATGACCTCCCATCCGTGAGGATATCGATTCCTCGAACCGTCCCGCGATCTAGTCCCACGTACAAGTCCCGCGAACAAGCTCCTCGAAGAAGAGTCGAAGGTACGACCCCTCCATTAGTATCCACACATCCCGTAGCAGCAATCCAGCAGCGCTCCGTCGTCCAGAGATGAACGCCGCCGTGAAAACTAGAGGGAGAAAACCCTAACGGATTCCGATCTAGAACAGCGTCTAAACCGGGGTCTAATTGTGGAGCAACGGGGTTTAGAGGAGGGAGGCTGGCGCATAGGCCTTGGGGACAAGTTGTGTCCTGCGCCCTCACCCCCTCCCCTCATTATATAGGTGGCCAGGAGGCCCTTGGGGCGCAATAAGGGGGGTGGGGAGTCCAACTTGGAGTCCCAAACCTCCCAAACCTTCCCACCGGAAAACCTGCCATATTGGAGAGTTGGACTTCCCACCTGGAGGGGGATTCCTTCCCCTTGGTGCGCCCCCACCCCTTGGCCGGACAGGGCAGCCTAGGTGGCTTGCCCCCTAAGGCTAGGGGCGTGGGGTAGTGGGTGGTACTGCCCGGAAACTTCTGGAACCTTCCAGAAGCTTCCGGGACCTTCCTGGATCGTTTAGGGACATTCCGGAACCTTCTGGAGCACTTCCAGGACCTTCAGGAACCGTTCTCGGATGTTCCGGAGCCATCCGGATAGTTTCCAAGACCATCCGAGTTACAGTTTAAGTCACCCGATGACCGCGAAGGTTGTCGAGACGCCGAGCGATTTTCCGGAAACTATTCCAGTTGATCCAGGACTTCCCCAGTACCATTCTCATATGTTCCGGAACCACCTGGGAGTACTCCAGAGTGATCCGGACATATCCTTAAATACCCAAAACTACTTCTGGTGCCCTTATGAATTATTTCGTAAATCCTCGGAACTACTTCCGGTACCCGTATGAACTATTCTGCTTTTCTTCCACTAAACCTTCTACCATTCCAGCATTCTAACAGACTACTTCTCATTAAGTGTGTGACCCAATAGGTTCGGTATAATACGGACATGACTCAGAACATCTTCTGGACATAGGTCAACAACCTTTTGTCAATAGTCAATAATCAACAGCGGAGCCATGGACACCCATGTTGACTCCCGCACATACACGAAGAAACTTCGAGTGAACCATTATGTTTATTCATGTACCATTCCCTTTGCTTCGTGATATATGACAAAGTTAGAGGAGAGATGTTTGGCAACCATGTGTAACAACTTATTGAACACAAGCCACTCGTTATCCTCTTTGCTCGTTTGTCTCTATTTCTCGTTATTGTATTCCGGTATCCCCGTGATTAAATCATAATGTGTCTGGCCAGACTAGAATGGATACCGTCATACCGAGTGGGCCCAAAGTCAATATCTCTTCATCGTGAAGGAGAAAATCCCATTATTGAACTATCACAGTCACTAGCCACACCATCTGACGTACCCAGAACTTATTTTACTACTTCCCATTTACGGGAGGATTCATCTAAGAACCAAAGCATGTCTTCCTGTGTGAAGCAGCTCGATACTCTCATGGTCTAAGGAATTATGTATATGATAAAATTTCATGATATGACTTATAACATAGTTACGATGTGATCTCTAAGTATATCATTCAATACTTGGGTCGGTTCAACATCATTGTTCTGCTAACAATATGTTCCCATTTCTACTGACATCCTTGTTACAAGAACAATGTCCAGGATTAAGAAAACGTAATCATCAGTTAGCACATGAGCTGGTATTAGAGGCTAAACCGGAACTCTTGGTGTTTACATTTCCACACATGCAAATGAGTTTTCTTCTGAATCTCATAGTCAGGATCATTGCAATTATAGCACAGAAATATAAACATTAATTACGAACGTGGAAATATATATAATAACATTTTATTATTGCCTCTAGGGCATATTTCCAACAACTTGCAGCATAGCGGGAGAGGCGGAGGAATTCCCTCTGATATGCCTCGACAGTTTTGTTACCCTGAACGAGGTTGCTGAACTCGGCCTTCATACGGTTCATAATCGCCTGGGGGACATAACGAGCATGGAAGGTAGTATTGAAGTCATTGCAGGTGACGACAATCCCTTCAACTAGCGAGCCCTTGTAGGTGTCCCACCACTAAGTAGCGGGGCCACGCGGGAAATAGGACGCGAAGCTGACGTAATCAGCAGCGCTCACATTAGCGAACTCCAACTGACTGTTGATGTCACAGAGCCAACCATCGACATCCAGCGACTGTGCAGGCTGGTGGAAGAGAGGGGGATGGAGACGCATGAAATCCCGCAGAGTAACCACAGGCGGTTGGTTCTGGTGCTGGTTCTGGTTCTGGTTCTGGAGCTGATCTATGACTCCTTGCATAAACAATTGGTTCATCTGAAACTGCTGCATCATCGCGGCCATGTAGTCTGGCGGCGGAGGTGGATCGCTGGCACCACGACCACGACCTCGACCACCACAACCAACCATCCTACTAAAATTTAACAGGGGTATTTCAGCGATGAGAATTTTAACGAGATGCCGGAAACGAGTAAGAGGTAAAGCGACAACAAAGAGGAGGCGCGGATATATAGGAGTAGTCATATAAGACATACACATCCACACATAGAGTCAACCGGAAAATCGGGCAGCGTACCATTGTAGAAATTAAGGAGAAAGGACACACTAGGCGGCGTGCAGACCGCGGTAAGGAATACACGACGCGACATAGATTCAACTATGTCAATCACGCCGCAAGAAAACTGCTGGCCACAGGAGTTTGTGCTAGAGAACGCGCGGCCTGCCCAGAATGAGAATGGGATCCGCGGTCCGGGACCTGGGTCAGAACTCCTGCGACACGACTCAATCAAAGGGGTATGCACCAGAACGCCGGGTGGAATCAAGAGAACATGATCCTAATGGTAGAGTTTGTAAAACTTACCAGCAAGGATAATAGAGCAGATTCCTAGAGCATAGGTAAGGAGAAAAGGATCCTCACACCATAGATATCACACGTAGTGACATCGATGTGGGCCCATAAGCCAAACATTAAGTTATCAAAATAGTTTTTTTTTCAAAGTCTAGACTCAACTTCGACCAAGTAGTGCTGGGGTGGCTTCCTACAGGCAGTCGACTCTGTACCAATTTGTGACGCCCTGATACGTCCCAAACGTATCTATAATTTATGGTTGTGCCATGCATGTTTTGTGTGACTTTGCCATGTTTTTCTTGAACTTTCATACACTTTTGAGCATATTTGGACAAACCTATTAACTCACTGCACCCAGTTGTCAGTTCCTGTTTTCTGCTATTTTTGTATTTCAGGTTTTCCGGCCATTAAAATTGCTCCAAAAATTCCGGAAAATTATATAAAAAATCAGCATCCCGGAAGCCTCCGGAAACACCAAGGAAGGAAGGGAGGGCCACCACCAGGACTCCAGAAGGGTCCATGGCGCGGCCCAGCCCTAGGCCGCGCCAGGCACCCTCCTGGCTACCTAGTGGCCCCTCTCGGTGCCCCCTTTGGCCCCTATTTTTACCCCCGAGGAGGAAACCCCTAATATCAAAGTACTTTTTCCAGAAGCGATTCCGATCTCCGCCGCCATCGAAAACTAGCTTCGGGGGTCACCAGGATCCTGCTCCGGCACCCCGCCGGGGAAGGCCTTGGCCCCCGGGGCCATCTTCATCGACTCTCCTTCCCCCATGATGCTTCTTGAGTAGTTCCTCCTTGGACTACGGGTTCTTGGCAGTAGCTATGTGGTATTCTTTCCCCCTATATCTTCAATACAATGTTCTCATGAGCTGCCCTACATGATTGAGATCCATATGATGTAATTGGTGTTGTGTTTGTTGGGATCCGATGAATTGTTACCTTGTTCAGTCGTAAGAGGTTTATGAATTATTGTTGCTGCAATTTGTTGTTCTTAATGCTTGTCACTAGTGCATGAGTAGCATGATCTCAGATCTGAGCACGTTATGGTTGTATGATTATAATTGTTGTTCTAGATCTTATCTACGGTTGTATGCACCTATTATAGTTCGGAACCGGCGATCCCAATGGTGACAGCTTGGGACACCAAAGGGGATGGCTATAATTTGAGGATCACATGTGTTCATAGAGTATTAATGCTTTGTTCCGGTGCTCCGCCGCAGGAGCACCTTAATCTCCATAAGTTCCTTAAGTGGCCCCGTTCGTAGCGGGATGGTAGGACAAAATATGTTGTGCAAAGTTCTTATTGAAAGCACGTACAACTACATACGGAACACATGCCTACGTTTGGTTCTTAGACTAGGATGCTCTAGTTTGTTCTTGGCTAGAGTTGGTGCAATTCTGTCAATTTCCCAACTGTAATTTGTTCACCCAGCACCTTGTTCTTTTGCCTAGAGAGGTACCACTATTGAAACCTTGAACCCCGGTCCATCTTTCACCTTCATTGCCTTTGTTGTTACTTTTACTTTCTTTGCCGCTCCTACTACTTTGTTACTACTTTGTGGTGTTGGTGATTGGGGATGTCTTAAAGGCTACACCCGTCAACACACCGTTGCTACTTATATCTTGTCTAGTGCTTTTTCAGGTGTTGTTGAATTGACAACTCAACTGCTAAGGCTTATAAGTATTCTTTGGCTCCCCTTGTGTCGAATCAATAAATTGGGATACTCTTACCCGCGAAGACTGTTGCGATCTCCTACACTTGTGGGTTATCAAGACTATTTTCTTGCGCCGTTGCCGGGGAGCATAGCTTTACTTATAAAGTTCACTTGATAAGTACAGTTTTGCTTATTACTCTGTTTGCTACTAATGGCTACTTTCTTTGAGACTAGATCTTATTGGCAAGGCGGATTCACGTAGGATCAACAAAAATATTACAAGGAATACCGATTGTCTCAAAAAGGGATACACTCATGGGGACTAATACAAGAGTTGTATGACTATTCTAGAAACTTGTGCTCAATATATAATATATCTTTCTGCAGGGATGAATCTTGTTGCTTTATGAGGTACAAACACCTTGTTTTCCAATGTGAGTACAATGATGATGAAACCTTAGCCTCTTATGCTCAGGGAAATTATGATTTTTATGATGCAGAACAAATAGAAGAATTTGTTGTTTTCAAGGGTGCCTATGAAATTACTTCTTTTCTTAAAAATATTTATGATGCCCCTTACAAATCCGAGAGTCTTGATATACTTAATTATTTCTTTGAAGATTTTAATGACAATTATTATATTATTGACTATCTAAAAAGGTTCTCTCCACAAGAGGAAGAAACTAATGCTTTGCAGGACTCTACGGAAGAAGAAATTGCTGAAACTGAATGCTCCTTGGATGAAAAAGAGGAGGAGAGTGACGAACAAAAGGAGGAAGAATGGAGTAGCTACCCATCTCTACCTACTAATGAGAGTAACTCTTTGACTCTTACTTTATATGATTGCCGTCCATGCTTACCAAATGAGGATGAATGCTATACTGATTGCTATGATCCTATGGATTCTTTTGAAATATCCCTTTTTGATGAAATTGATGCTTGTGGCCATGATGCACCTATGAAAGATACTTGCAAGGATGATTTTGCTACTGTTCTTTATGATAAACCTTGCTACCTTGATGAATCTTATGATAAACCTCTATTTTTGCCTACTATGGATGTTCTTAATGATGATGAGGTTTGCTTAGAAAGTCTATATGATTATGTGCTAGTAGATCATGAAAAGCATGCTTTGTGTGATAATTATATTTTTGAGTTTGTTAATGATGCTACTGAAAATTATTACGAGAGAGGGAAATATGGTTATAGAAATTTTCATGTTAGGAAAACACCCCTCTCCATGTTGAAAATCTTGAAGGTGCTCTTGTTTTACCTTCCTATGCTTGTTACTTTGCGCTTCATCTATTTATTTTTCTTCAAGTTGCCCATGCATAGGAAGCATATTAGACTTAAATATGGTTTCTCTTTGCTCCTTTGATGCTCTCTTTTGTGCTTCAACTCTTATTATTTTGTGAGCATCGTTACACTCATGCCTAGCTAATGGCTTTAAAGAAGCGCTTTCGGGAGGCAGCCCGCAACGAATTTAGGTTTTCTTCTTGTTTTTCTTCTGTTCTTAGTGGTCTTGATGATTGTTACTAATTGTGACGCCCCCAAAATTAGACCGTGTACAGTAATCATACACGCAAGGTACACGATCGAGATCAGGGACTCACGGTGAGATATCACAACACAACTCTACAAATAAAATAATACAAGTTTTTTAATACAAGCCATGGGCCACGAGGGCTCGAATACAACAGCTCGAAAGCACAAAGTCAGCGGAAGCAATAGTATCTGAGTACAGACACAAGGATACAAGGTTGCCTTAAGAAGGCTAGCACAAAAACAACACTCGATCGAAAAGGCAAGGACTCCAGCCTGGGATCCACCGAACTACTCCTGGTCAATGGGGAACTCGACGTCGTAGTAGGCATCAGGGGTCTTCATGTTGCAGTGGTCGACATCGGGGATCTCCTGCTCCTGGACTCCAACGTCGACTGCAGCGGCCGATCAGGCAAAACAAAAGGGGGGAAATAAAGCAAAGGTGAGTATCTAGCATACCCGCGAGTCTTACGTCCGCTACTAAGCATTATGCATTGTATCAACGGAAAGAAGAGGCTATATATAGTGGACTGGAAGACAGAAATCCAGAGCAAAGGTAAGAATCTAGGCCTAACGAAGACTAGCATATTCCGACGATGTCTTGCAGCATGAGGTAAGAATCAGCCAACAGTTTATATAAAGCATAAAGTAACAATGCAGTAGAAGTTGCTGCAGCATTGTATAATAATAAGTTGTAATAATTAACAATGCCTCTGAGTTCACCTCCTCGACATCCCCGCGAGGAAGAAAACCCGGAACCATACAGTTTAATGATAATAGTTTGTAGTGGTAAGATCCAGCTTTAGCATAAAGCGTCCTGTTACCGTGGACACGGCTATTCGAATAGATTAATCTTCCCTGCAGGGGTGCACTTGTGTTACACTACACGCACGGATCTCCAGGGTGGCGGGTACCTTGTTAGGGAACGCTCCATCGAGGCTATCCGACACTTCATAGCCCATCTTTCAAACTCAACAGAGAGGTCATCCGCCGGACTATATCCTATGTACGCGGGGCTTTGGACCCTAACCCCGACGTACTCCTGCACGGTGCGAGGCTGGCCGGTGAAGTTAAAGCAAATCCAAATAAGACACCACCGCGCGAGCAAATAAGACAACACCACTTCCCGGCGCAGGCCGCGGTACTGCTGACGTCTGAAGAGTCCTCGGACGACACTACGAAGCAGAGGAGCCCATAACTCGTAATTCCCACGGGTAGGTAGTGCGTACATGGCATATAGCCAACTCAAGACATTCACTGAACCATTTAGCATTATAATTAACTTGCGTGACAACCGTTATCGTTGCCTCGACTTAACTGACCCGCGGACAACGACAGCAGCCAAGACCACCAGTACATCGGTGCCTGCCCCGTCGTCCCACCAAGTCACTGCGGTTACCAACAAGGTGAACCGTCTCCTTACCTTGTATCGCGTGTGCTCCTGGAGGAGCTCGAGTTTCGTAGTTTGGTAACTCTCGCGGCCAACGATCAGGGGCCAAGCACACCGGTACACTGGTCGTACCCTCCCTGTAGTCCCGTCGCAATACCTCTTACCTGAAGGACAACCGTTGCTCGGGTACCTAGAGCGGCTATACAGAGTCAGCAACGAGTGGAGTACAAGGATTACTCCTTGATAGCTCACACTTGATGGTGGCTCGGCAGAGCCGAGCTAGGGGGCCTGAGGCGGTGTCTGCATTGTACCGTACCTGTGCAGCTATAATAATTGTATCCTCGTTCACTCCCCTGAGTGATCACGGCCCTCTATCTAATCCTAGCTAACAACGCGCAGGGCTCAATGCTGAATAATGCATAATAATAATAGGCAACATAGGATAAAGGAGGTACATCAAGGGGTGACAAAAACAGGATATGCAATTGAATAGGATTGTAATCGTAGCAGCAGCAGTAACAATGCCTAGTGCAAGAAATGTATGGAAATATAAGCGATATCTGGGGAAGAGAATGGCTCTGCTTGACTGGAAGCTCGACGGTAGGAGTAGGGTCGTCGACGAAGTAGTCGTACCTAGCAGCAGTATAGTCGACGGCAGCAGCGGGGTCTACCGGAGATTAAGGGGCGGAAGAAACAGTAAATACACAGCAAGCATATACAAACAGATGCATGACATGACAGAGGAAATGCTAACGGTGTTCTAACGCAGTGCAATGCACGTTGCTCGGAGCGGGAATTCATCCGGGGATGAACGGCCAGCTCTGGGTGATTATCGGACAAGGTGTCCGGAGGGGGGGAGATATCATGCCGGAGGTGTCGTGGACATCCGACACATGTGTGGGTGGTGTATCCGGGTTAGTTGATCTATTCCGAACAACTTTCGTGTTCGAAATAAATTCATCCGGGTACTTTAGCAGTACCGGACAATTTATCCGACAAACGGCCCGGTGGGGGACGGTTCGATGTTCGTTGTGTTAGAGGGGTGTGGTAGACATACGGATAGCGTATCCGTATTCGTTATATTTTTCTGATCAATTTTCATGTATAAAGTTTTTGAATCTGATTTACGGTTTAAAAGTTATTGAATTTCAAAATTTTAAATCATTTAAATGATTTTCTGAATTTCTTTTATTATTATAATCCAACCTTATCTAGAACCTTATCCACAACAGTGCTGACAGGGTGGACCCACATGTCATACATAGAGGCATTTAACTCATTTTATTTAAATCAAAATTATCAGAGGGCCCACATGTCATACACTGAACTTCTAATAAATCATTTTAATTTAATTAAACAGGGATGGGGCCCACTGGTGACACATGTTTATATTTAACTTAATAAAACATCAGGGATTAAGTTAATGGCCTAGGGCCCAGCTGTCATTGAGACAGATTTGTATTAACAGTTATTTAAATTAAACAGAGGGGTTAAGTGGTGCTGGCCCACATGTAAGTCACAGGGGTTATCTAATATAACAGTTATTTATTATCAACTTAATGCTAATGGCCTTGGGCCCACTCGTCATCGGCACAGGGGGTTATCTAACTTAGTATAGTTTAACACCGGGTTAACCTTAATCTAAACGGGAGGGGCCCACGCGTCAGTGAGCCACTGGGCTGCCAAACGCGTGCACGCGTGTTGGAGCCTGCCGGCGTTCAGACCGACGGCCGACGAGGTCCGCGGTGGCTACAGACGGCGGTTTGGCGCGATGTTCATTCCTACGGGGGGAGGGGCGAGTTGCGCACCCGATAGGAGACGCGGGAGGCCGCGAAGTCGCCGGAGCTGAGCTCCACGCCAACAATGGCGGCGGCGAGGCCACGACCCGACGAGTCCGAGCGGGGCGGGCGGCTGCAAGAAGAATGGAGGGGGAAGAGAGGGAAACAGAGGGGGGCTCACGGTGAGTCAGTAGGGGACGGCAGCAAGCTCGGAGCAGCGCTGGCGGCGACGAATTCGTCGGGGAGGATGACGGCGGCCGGCGGAGAGAGGGATGAAGGGGGCGTCGAGCTCAGAGCGCCCTGGAGAAATTTCTCGCGTGTGATGACGAAGAAGACCACGAGGAGGCGCCTGGACACGTTGGGGCGGCGTACCATCACCGTTGGCCGCGCTAATGCACCAGCGGCGGCGACGGCTCCGCCAGATGCGAGCCCGATCCAGAGGGAGGGAGGGAGAGGGTGGGGCAGGGGAGGGAGTGGCACACGGCCTCGGCCTTATGTACACCGAGGGAGAGGGGAGCAGGTAGGGGCAGGGGGCAGGTGAGCACTGGCGCGACGTGCGCGCCCTGCCCATGGCGTTACCGTGCGGGGTGGTTGGGATGGGGAGGGAACAGGGGAAGAAGAGAGGAGAGAGGGGGGGGGCTGGGCCCGGGGTGGGCCTCGCCCCCAACGGGATTTAGTGATTTTTATTATTTTCTTAGTTTTTGTTTTCTTTTCTATCCTGTTTGCGTTTTATTTGCCTACTAATACAATTTTGTAAAATATGCAAACTACACCAAAAATATTGTTGTAATTTAGTCTACTGCTAGAAAAATATTTGAACAATAATAAAATCATTTAGATTTCATTCATTGCACAAAATATTATATGGAGCTATTTTTGCTACTGTTCATATTTATCTGCATTATTTAAATAGTTAATAAAATATCATTTATCTTTTTATATGACCTACTGATTATTAGGTATTTAATAAAAATGGTTTCACAATTTTTAGTGCATTTAAAAATTACCACATGTTTATTAAAATTATCATGGAAATTTAATAAATGGTCCAAGCTATTATTTTTTCCCATTTATTATTCCCTAATATTACTATACCATTTTAATAAAATAACCATTGCTATATATAATCATGGCCTAATGATTGCTAGGCATTTTATATATAGATTCCACAGTGTTGGTTTAACTAAGATTTCCATTTTTATATTAACTTTCAAAATATATTTTGATGACACCACAAGATTGGTTTCACAATCAACATAGACTTCTGATTATTCTAATGACTAAGGGTGACTTGGTTTAACCATGATCATGTTGATTGACTCGCATCCACAATTCTTGGAGAAAAGTTTTATACTTTACCCAATTGAAAATTTTATCCGGGTTGGAAATTGACAAAGCTATGATCAAAGGTGATCATGGCTTGATCATCAACAGTAATGATCACTAACAGTGGAATCACTGTAGTGATTACTATTACCGATTCTGAGGGTGTTACGAATCTCCACCACTACAAAGAATTCTCGTCTCGAGAATTAAAAGTAGTGTAAGGGGTAGAGTTTCGGTTTCGCCTTCTAACAAATCTTCTGGTTCCTGTTGTCCTACTCGAAGAAATTAATCCTGCATGTTGAGGTCTTCATCTCTTTGCATCGGTGCATCTCGATGGGTTTTCATCCTTTCCTCGGGGCTCCATCGCACTCACGAACAGGTTAAGAGGTAAAGCTTAAGGGGGTCAAATCGATACAAGATCCATCAAATGGGGTTGTTCAAGGGTATGGGGTACAAAGTCCTTCCGAGTTTAACATCAGGGAAGTACATCGTGAGAAGTTTTAAGCGGATAGGCACGCATTCGACGCCGAGGATGGATGATGGGAAAGGGGCCCCGATCAGAAGACAGAAGCACTGATTCTGACAACGGACGGAATATCACAAGGTCGATGACAAGAGTCAGGTTTCGGTCCTGTGGAACTGTGGTTTATGGGCCCACAGAAGGTAAGAAGGGTGGCGACATTCCATGCGAGCACGATGCAAGGTTTTTCAGAGAACAATTTGTCAACTATGTCGGCAACATCATCAGTGCCAAGGGCGAGGGACGAAGAGAACCATTTTCCTGCTCGTTAAGACGAGGCGGACCAATTGGCAAAGTTCTCGTCCATCGGTGGTCACCGAAAAAGTCATCAACAATCGTAACTGGTTGTACAGACAATGTAGCACACGAAAGTGTTTACATAAGCAGGGAATTTCACTGCTTAGATAAGATACATTACAAGAAAGGTTAAACAGACCAGTGGAAAGGAAAATGTAATGATACACAAGTATCAGGTGTATGGCTTTCCCCAAGGAAAGCAGAACACAATATACATGACCAAGTTTGTATTGGCAGGAAGTCAAGGGAGGTTGTCGATGATAACACAAATCATCGAATGACAAGGATGGTATTACAAATGATGAATCCAATTGACACATGGAATAAGCCATGTAAGAATAGTCGGATAGTAATCCACAAAAGGTCGGATGGTTCGCAAAGGATCCGATGTGAGTATGGGCACTCAACCAGAAGGGGAAAGAATGCCAAGGCATCGGGTGACAGAAGCACCGGAATAACTTGATGCTTAAGTACAAGGAAATTGTGATTTCCAGATCGGGAGGTGGATGAAATTATCCACACGGACCTATCGATGGCAGGGGATTGCAAGGTGATGAACACGTAGGTTCTCGGGAATTTATCGGAGAGAAATCTTCGGAATCTTCAAGTGAATCAGTCGATCATCGGGAAGGCAGTGCTCTCCGGAAGGAAGGAGGTACGAGAACCTAAAGTCAGCGTTAATAAAACTTTACCAGCAAGGATAAGAGAGCAGAGTCCCAGAGCATAGGTACGGAGAAAAAGATCCTAATACCATAGATATCACACGTAGTGACATCGATGTGGGCCCGTGAGCCAAACATTAAGTTAGCAAGTAGTTTTGCAAATACTAGACTCGACTTCGACCGAGGAGTGGTTAGGGGCTTCCTACAGGCAGTCGGCTCTGATACCAACTTGTGACGCCCCAAAAATCAGACCGTGTACAGTAATCATACACGCAAGGTACACGATCGAGATCAGGGACTCACCGTGAGATATCACAACAGAACTCTACAAATAAAATAATACAAGCAGTTTAATACAAGCCATGGGCCACGAGGGCTCGAATACAACAGCTCGAAAGCACAAAGTCAGCGGAAGCAATAGTATCTGAGTACAGACACAAGGATACAAGGTTGCCTTAAGAAGGCTAACACAAAAACAACACTCGATCGAAAAGGCAAGGCCTCCTGCCTGGGATCCACCGAACTACTCCTGTTCAACGGGGAACTCGACGTCGTAGTAGGCATCGGGGGTCTTCATGTTGCAGTGGTCGACATCGGGGATCTCCTTCTCCTGGCCTCCAACGTCGACTGCAGCGGCCGATCAGGCAAAACAAAAGGGGGGAAATAAAGCAAAGGTGAGTATCTAGCATACCCGCGAGTCTTACGTCCGCTACTAAGCATTATGCATTGCATCAACGGAAAGAAGAGGCTGTATATAGTGGACTGGAAGACAGAAATCCAGAGCAAAGGTAAGAAGCTAGGCCTAACGAAGACTAGCATATTCCGACGATGTCTTGCAGCATGAGGTAAGAATCAGCCAACAGTTTATATAAAGCATAAAGTAACAATGCAGCAGAAGTTGCTGCAGCATTGTATAATAATAAGTTGTAATAATTAACAATGCCTCCGAGTTCACCTCCTCGACATCCCCGCGAGGAAGAAAACCCGGAACCATACAGTTTAATGATAATAGTTTGTAGTGGTAAGATCCAGCTTCAGCATAAAGCGTCCTGTTACCGTGGACACGGCTATTCGAATAGATTAATCTTCCCTGCAGGGGTGCACTTGTGTTACACTACACGCACGGATCTCCAGGGTGGCGGGTACCTTGTTAGGGAACGCTCCATCGAGGCTATCCGACACTTCATAGCCCATCTTTCAAACTCAACAGAGAGGTCATCCGCCGGACTATATCCTATGTACGCGGGGCTTTGGACCCTAACCCCGACGTACTCCTGCACGGTGCGAGGCTGGCCGGTGAAGTTAAAGCAAATCCAAATAAGACACCACCGCGCGAGCAAATAAGACAACACCACTTCCCGGCGCAGGCCGCGGTACTGCTGACGTCTGAAGAGTCCTCGGACGACACTACGAAGCAGAGGAGCCCATAACTCGTAATTCCCACGGGTAGGTAGTGCGTACATGGCATATAGCCAACTCAAGACATTCACTGAACCATTTAGCATTTTAATTAACTTGCGTGACAACCGTTATCGTTGCCTCGACTTAACTGACCCGCGGACAACGACAGCAGCCCAGACCACCAGTACATCGGTGCCTGCCCCGTCGTCCCACCAAGTCACTGCGGTTACCAACAAGGTGAACCGTCTCCTTACCTTGTCTCGCGTGTGCTCCTGGAGGAGCTCGACTTTCGTAGTTTGGTAACTCTCGCGGCCAACGATCAGGGGCCAAGCACACCGGTACACTGGTCGTACCCTCCCTGTTGTCCCGTCGCAATACCTCTCGCGGGCACCGTTGGGTCGCCCGACTTCTTACCTGAAGGACAACCGTTGCTCAGGTACCTAGAGCGGCTATACAGAGTCAGCAACGAGTGGAGTACAAGGATTACTCCTTGATAGCTCACACTTGATGGTGGCTCGGCAGAGCCGAGCTAGGGGGCCTGAGGCGGTGTCTGCATTGTACCGTACCTGTGCAGTTATAATAATTGTATCCGCGTTCACTCCCCTGAGTGATCACGGCCCTCTATCTAATCCTAGCTAACAACCCGCAGGGCTCACTGCTGAATAATGCATAATAATAATAGGCAGCATAGGATAAAGGAGATACATCAAGGGGTGACAAAAACAGGCTATGCAATTGAATAGGATTGTAATCGTAGCAACAGTAGTAACAATGCCTAGTGCAAGAAATGTACGGAAAGATAGGCGATATCTGGGGAAGAGAATGGCTCTGCTTGCCTGGAAGCTCGACGGTAGGAGTAGGGTCGTCGACGAAGTAGTCGTACTCAGCAGCAGTGTAGTCGACGGCAGCAGCGGGGTCTACCGGAGATTAAGGGGAGAAGAAACAGTAAATACACAGCAAGCATATACAAACAGATGCATGACATGACAAAGGAAATGCTAATGGTGTTCTAACGCAGTGCAATGCATGTTGCTCGGAGCGGGAATTCATCCAGGGATGAACGGCCATCTCCGGGTGATTATCGGACAAGGTGTCCGGAGGGGGGGAGATATCATGCCGGAGGTGTCGTGGACATCCGACACATGTGTGGGTGGTGTATCCAGGTTAGTTGATCTATTCCGAACAACTTTCGTGTTCGAAATAAATTCATCCGGGTACTTTAGTAGTACCGAACAATTTATCTGACAGACGGTCCGGAGGGGGACGGTTCGATGTTCGTTGTGTTAGAGGGGTGTGGTAGACATAAGGATAGCGTATCCGTATTCGTTATATTTTTCTGATCAATTTTCATGTATAAAGTTTTTGAATCTGAGTTACGGTTTAAAAGTTATTGAATTTCAAAGTTTTAAATCATTTAAATGATTTTCTGAATTTCTTTTATTATTATAATCCAACCTTATCCAGAATCTTATCCACAACAATGCTGACAGGGTGGACCCACATGTCATACATAGAGGCATTTCACTCCTTTTATTTAAATCAAAATTATCAGAGGGCCCACATGTCATACACTGAACTTCTAATAAATCATTTTAATTTAATTAAACAGGGATGGGGCCCACTGGTCAGTGACACATGTTTATATTTAACTTAATAAAACATCAGGGATTAAGTTAATGGCCTAGGGCCCAGCTGTCATTGAGACAGATTTGTATTAACAGTTATTTAAATTAAACAGAGGGGTTAAGTAGTGCTGGCCCACATGTAAGTCACAGGGGTTATCTAATCTAACAGTTATTTATTATCAACTTAATGCTAATGGCCTTGGTCCCACTCATCATCGGCACAGGGGGTTATCTAACTTAGTATAGTTTAACACCGGGTTAACCTTAATCTAAACGGGAGGGGCCCACGCGTCAGTGAGCCACTGGGCTGCCAAACGCGTGCACGCGTGTTGGAGCCCGTCGGCGTTCAGACCAACGGCCGACGAGGTCCGCGGTGGATACAGACGGCGGTTTGGCGTGCCGTTCGTTCCTACGGGGGGCGGGGCGAGTTGCGCACCCGATGGGAGACGCGGGAGGCCGTGGCGTGGCCGGAGCTAAGCTCCACGCCAACAATGGCTGCGGCGAGGCCACGACCCGACGAGTCCGAGCGGGGCGGGCGGCTGCAAGAAGAATGAAGGGGGAAGAGAGGGAAACAGAGGGGGGCTCACCGTGAGTCAGTAGGGGACGGAAGCAAGCTCGGAGTAGTGCTGGCGGCGACGAATTCGTCGGGGAGGACGACGGCGGCCGGCGGAGAGAGGGATGAAGGGGGCGTCGAGCTCAGAGCGCCCTGGAGAAATTTCTCGCGTGTGATGACGAAGAAGACCACGAGGAGGCGCCTGGACACGTTCGGGCGGCGTACCATTACCGTTGGCCGCATCAATGCACCAGCGGCGGCGACGGCTCCGCCAGATGCGAGCCCGATCCAGAGGGAGGGAGGGAGAGGGTGGTGCAGAGGAGGGAGTGGCACACGGCCTCGGCCTTATCTACACCGAGGGAGAGGGGAGCAAGTAGGGGCAGGGGGCAGGTGAGCACTGGCGCGACGTGCGCGCCCTGCCCATGGCGTTGCCGTGCGGGGTGGTTGGGATGGGGAGGGAACAGGGGAAGAAGAGAGGAGAGAGGGGGGGCTGGGCCCGGGGTGGGCCTCGCCCCCAGCGGGATTTAGTGATTTTTATTATTTTCTTAGTTTTTGTTTTCTTTTCTATCCTGTTTGCATTTTATTTGCCTACTAATACAATTTTGTAAAATATGCAAACTACACCAAAAATATTGTTGTAATTTAGTCTACTGCTAGAAAAATATTTGAACAATAATAAAATCATTTAGATTTTATTCATTGCACAAAATATTATATGGAGCTATTTTTGCTACTGTTCATATTTATCTGCATTATTTAAATAGTTAATAAAATATCATTTATCTTTTTATATGACCTACTGATTATTAGGTATTTAATAAAAATGGTTTCACAATTTTTAGTGCATTTAAAAGTTACCACATGTTTATTAAAATTATCATGGAAATTTAATAAATGGTCCAAGCTATTATTTTATCCCATTTATTATTCCCTAATATTACTATAACATTTTAATAAAATAACCATTGCTATATATAATCATGGCCTAATGATTGCTAGGCATTTTATATATAGATTCCACAGTGTTGGTTTAACTAAGATTTCCATTTTTATATTTTTGATGACACGACAAGATTGGTTTCACAATCAACATAGACTTGTGATTATTCTAATGACTAAGGGTGACTTGGTTTAACTATGATCATGTTGATTGACTGGCATCCACAATTCTTGGAGCAAAGTTTTATAATTTACCCAATTGAAAATTTTATCCGGGTTGGAAATTGACAAAGCTATGATCAAAGGTGATCATGGCTTGATCATCAACAGTAATGATCACTAATAGTGGAATCACTGTAGTGATTACTGTTACCGATTCTGAGGGTGTTACACTACTGTAGCAACATCATTGTATCTTTACTTTTCAAGCTTTGTGCCATTTATAGCCTCATATGACAAGGGAAGTGAAAGTTGTGACATGCTGTCCAGAAAACAGATTCTTTCCTCGTGACTAGAAAAATCACAGAAAAATCCCAGTTCATCTTTTTGAGCTGAAATTTTTACACAGCGTGCTCTATACAATTACGGAACTTTCGTATGTTCTCAGTTTTTTTATTTGAGTTGCAGAAGTATCCCTAAAAAAATTCTTTTCTCTCTGCTGTTCTGTTTTTCTCAGCTTCTGCCCCGGTTTTTCTTTGCACAGTTTTGCAATCCTTAAGCTTCCTTTTTTTTTGCAAAATCTTTTGGGCAGGCAAGAGAAACAGTATCCCTTCCTGGAAATCTTTATTTTCAGTAGAGGAAAATTATTTTAATAGGGTACTAACTTCTCTAATCAGCTTATGATGAGTTATGTATGAAGGGAGTTTTCAAGTGTGCGATGGAAGATGGTGAAAGAAGATCTTGGAGTGTCAAAAGCTCAAGCTTGGGGATGCGCCCGGAACCCCCAAGAAATATTCAAGGAGACTCAAGCGTCTAAGCTTGGGGATGCCCCCATGCATCCCCTTCTTCATCAACAATCATCAGTTCGTCCCTCCTTCCACTATATTTTTATCACTTCATGCGTTATGTGCTATGCTTGGAGCGTCTTGCTCTTTACTTTTATTAGTTCTTTTGTTTTGTTTTGTGGTCATTACAATGTCGGAACCTAACATGCTTGATTGGTAGAGATACACGCTCCACTTAAACTAGAACATTTCATAGGATTTTCATGCTTATTCTTTGGTGTGAGTTGTTCTTTATCTTTTCTTAGTTGCTGCCCTGTTTAGTTCATGTGCTTTAGAGTTTTCTTCTAGAGCTTTTAATTGGTTCAGGCTTGAACTTTCTACAGTTTTCATGCTTATCTTGTTTAGAGAGTTTGCCTGTTGCACTGAGTTTTGTGTCTTGACTAGAAAGTAGGTAGTTGAAGTTGCTATTCTCTTTGTAGTAGTAACTTGCAATAGTTTTGAGGTATTGACTTAAGTAATGTTTGAACTTATGGTGTCAAGATCTTTAGCCTATTAGTGATAGATGTCGTATTTTGGGAAATCCGTGTGATTTTCTAAAACCTAAACCCTGTTGAGAACTCTAGCTACTAGATGGATCACTAATCTCTGGAGGGGTCGAATATTAGAGTACACTCACGTACCATGAGTCGAGGATGCGCAAGGATAACCAAACCCCCATACACTCCTCGGGGTACTTTTCTCTTTGAGAACCTTCTTATTAGATTGAGAGTTACCGATAATAAGTGAATGAGTTCTTCGGACTAATGTGAGTATTCGAAAGTTGACACTTCCACCTTCCCATATTTTTCTAGCCTCTCCTATGCCGTGCATTGCTTTCTTCTCACTCCGAGAGTTGGCGTCCACCTTCGCCGGTACATCCAAACCATTGGCACGATACACTCTGTCATCATAAACCTCATTACATCCTTCCTCAAAAAATCCACCATACCTACCTATCAAGGCATTTCCATAGCCTTTCCGAGATACATTGTCATGCAACATCCACCTTCTTATGACCTGATCTTCATGTCATACATGCTACTTTCTTGATCGATGAGCCGCATGCTAGTTGGGCCTTGCCCTAATCATTGCTACATGAAGCGCTAGTATCATTGCATATCATGCTACACTGGCAGAGGCATACATTAGCATACTTCATGATAGTTACATCTCCTTTATGATTTGACTACTTTTGTAAAGTGTGAAAGATCTTCTATACTTCTTGTAATATATAGAGTGTTGCCCCTAAAGTGAGGAAAAGATCCCAAAGAGGACAAAATCAAAAGATCCCAAAGAGGATAAAATCAAAAGATCCCAAAGAGGACAAATGAGAGATATAGAAAGAGCCATTGAGGCACCAAAAAAATACAAAAAAATAGAAAAAAGAGAAAAAGAAATAAAAAGAGAGAAGGGGGCACACTACTATTCCTTTTGAGAGATCCACACTCGTACTCCATCTTATATCTTGTACTCCATAGAGATTATCATTCATGCATATAGCTATGTGGGGACCTTCACACTATAGAACTTGGCTTGTATATTCCAATGATGAGCCTCCTCAAATGAGCTCTAGGTCTTCTTGAGCAAGCAAGTTGGATGCACCCCCACTAGTTCCATTGGAGAGCTTACCTTAGCTCATATGTGCATTCGTTGCATCGCAATCCCTACTCCTCACATCATATCTATCATTTGGCTTTCTTTTGCCTATGATTGTCCTCATTGATGTGAGCCCTTCTCACCTTTTTGACTTCCTCCTCCACCATATTCTCTCTTTGCCATCCTAAGTGTCAACTTTCTTTCTTATGCTCATCTATTGCATGAGTGCTCAAAATGTCGAAAAGGAGTGGATCATTTTGACTTGTACCTAGCTAGTGGTCTGGGGACGAGTCAAGATAAGATTCCAAAGAAGACCAAGTGTGAAACTTTATTAGATTGAGTTCTCAACACAAAAATACTTTTTTCTCGTATATCCCTATCCCCTTTCTTGCACGCAAACACCATTTGGACACATTCGAGTCACAGACAGCGAGAGCTCTTGCACCTTTATGTTCTTATGTTGCTTGTTTCAATGCTAAATATAGACTCTTGCCTATTATGACTTGAATTGAATTGCATGCTTTGATTTCTTTACTTAAAAGTTCTTATAGGGTTGTTAGCATGTCACCACAGAAAATATGCTTTTATCATTTACCTACTCGAGGACGAGCAGGAATTAAGCTTGGGGATGTTGATACGTCCAAAACGTATCTATAATTTATGCTTGATCCATGCCTCTTCTGTGTGATATTGCTATGTTATTGATGAACTTCCATACACTTTTGATCATATTTGGACTAACTTATTAACTCAGTGCACCCCAGTGCCAGTTCCTGTTTTCTGCTGTTTTTCTATTTCAGGTTTCCCCCATATTAAAAGTGCTCCAAAAATTCGGGAAAATCCAATAAAAAATCAGCGCTTCGGAAGCTTCGGGAATCACCGAGGGGGGCCAGAGGGGACCCACCAGGGCCCCAGGCGCCCTCTCGGCGCAACCTAGGGTGGGGCCACGCCAGGGGGCCGCCTGGACCCCTGGTAGCCCCCCTAGCTGCCCCCCTTCGCCCATATATTCTCCGTGACGCGAAACCCCCGAAGGAGGAACCCTTTTTCGCGATCTCTCCTTTGTTCCGCCGCCGCGCTTCCAAGATCGGGAGCACCAAGAGACCTCTTCCCGGCACCCTGCCGGAGGGAGGAACCACCTCCGGGAGCTTCTCCACCACCATGGATGCTTCCCAGATGAACCTTGAGTAGTCCACCTTGGACCATGGGTCTATGATCAGTAGCTATGTGATGTTCTCCTCCCCTCTTTGTTCTTCATGGATTAGACCTCGTGAGCTGCCCTACATGATCGAGGCACATATGTAATCTTTCTGTTGTTGCTATGTTGAGTTTGCTGGTATCCGATGGATTATGAGACTATGTTCTGATTGTGTTTGAGTAATATATTTGATTCTCCTCTTCTATATTTATGTTCTTGAGTAATTTTTGCATGTTCTCCGTTGCTGTTTATTGCTTTGGCGAAGTAGTAGGTAGTGACACCAAGAGGGAGCGTTATGCATGATTGTGGGTTCATGCCCCCTGATGACTAGCTTGAGTGACAGAAACATGAGTCTAGGGGATGTGATGTTGCGACAAGGGAGAAAACAACGGTGCTTGTACTTGCGGGTGAAAGGATTGTTTATTTTACGCAAAGTTCTTTAATGCAGTTGTTCGTTGCTTTGAGTTTACACTTTGGGTGGAATTCACAACTTAATACCAGCGAGATGTTCTGGATAGATATCTCAAGGTGGATGATTAGTAGGTAGATGCAGATGGATTTCGGTCTACTTGTCTTGGCGTACCTCCCAAGATTTTGAGCCTCTTCCTTTCTTTATAGCGTAGTTAGCATTGGTTTGCGCACATAATCCTGTCAATTGCCCAGCTGTAATTTGTTTACCTCGCATGGCTATTTTATCGTCTTTTGGGAGAGAGACATCACTAGTGAACATCATAGGACCCCGGTCCATATTTCCAATACTTTTTACACCCGCTATTTATTTACTGCTTGATTTACATTTCCGTTGCTATCACTATCATTATTATCCCGTGCGTTTTTATCCTTTGTAAACAACAAGTCCGGAGGGATTGACAACCTATCTGTACTCGTTGGGAGCAAAGTTATCTGTTGTCTGTGTAGGTCCAGGTAAAGTAAGCAACCTCGGTTGTGAACGGCGCCATTGTTCACTTTGCCACCTACTTGTCATCGTTGGAGTCCTATTGGTTCGATCTCAAACCTTGGTATCTTCACCAAGGGAAATTGCCGCTATCTATATCTCAACCTTCCACTTTGGGTAACCAACGAGGGGCATTAAATCGTATCATCAGACTTCTCTTGCATTGTTAGAAAAATCGTCATCACTGTTGCTGGAGCTTTCTATACAGCAGCCGGCTCGATCACCGTCCGAATAAAAAACCCTTGCCCATAGGGTATCTTCACCATCATATCTGAAGATGATTGTGTCTCCTTTCTTAATATTCCTCGCACTAAAGAAAGTTTTCTAACCTTTCCGCAAGAACATGGAGTCCTCACCAGAGAAGTTAGTGGTCACCCAGATAGGCCCATGAGGGCACCCCTCAGAGCGAAGCCATAAACCTGGAGGCTTTGAATCCATCAGAAGTTGCGCAAAAGAATCAGGAAGATGAACCCAACGGCGGATAGTTTGAACCCTTATTAAAAAATCATTCCTCTCAGGAGAAGAAGGGGGAGATTCAGAAGGAGAGGCCGTGCGAGCACTTCTTCCCCTACCTCTCTCACGTCCACGACCGCGACCTCGACCAAGAGCACCTGTGTTGGAGCCAGGTTCGTCGGAAGCCGGAGAGGCATGAGCTTCTAGCTTGGGTTCCATGGGGAAATGCGGGTAGAAGGAGAAGAGGGAGAAGAAAGAAACGAATGCTTGGAAGATAAAAGCTACCCGCCAACTATTTATAGTAGATTTGAGGAAGAGGTCAATCAATACCAACTACCCGTGGTAAATAACATTTATGGAAAGACTTCTCCATTCCCACTAAAACATCAATGTTTACCGGCCTGCGTTTCGGGCAGTGTGACCCTAAATACCATAAAGGATCTTTGATTGAAAAAAGTCAGAAGAAATTTTAGTTGGAAGATGAAACAAAGAGACGAGAAAGATTGTTATCGACTCCTCGCAAGCCTCAAATAGAATGTGAGTCGTCGCAAAAGCCGGCTTGGCAAAGATTAATTTCTCGAAGACCAGAAAGGGAGTCGGCAACCATGATGGCAAACAAAGAGATTGACGTGAAGACTGAAGCATCTCACCAATCCTAGGGGCTAATGTCGGGGGGACGAACTAAAGCCCAAACTCGGAATAAGGTCTATGGGCCGACTCTCCTACCGAAGGCCCACAAAGAAGACCCGGCCCAAGGACGGTTGCGCCAAGGAAAGAAGATCGAAGCCGTAGAAGGAATTTGACTTGCCCTATATAGCACTTGACGTATTTGTAAAGTAGAATAGAACTCCACCTCGTGATGGAGTCGGACTCGCGGAATCCTGGGACCCGACGCCTTTATAAGCTGAGGTCCATGGAGTTAAGGGTCGGAAACAATCTTAGCCTAAGATAGGACTAGACACTTGTCGGCGAAACATAGATCTCATCGAAACTAAGTTTTCGATCGACTCTCTTGTAAACAGCCAAACCGACTATTATTTAGAGAGTCGGAACTCATAATAAGAGGAAGCAAGAGTAGGATTTTACCTCGAGACAAAGAGGGGCTGAAACCTGGGTAAATCGCCGAGTATCTTGTCAATGTCAACTCTCTCCGTGGAATCGCCTCCCAGCCAAGGTCCCATGTTAAGTTCGACTCTTCGGACATGTGTCGTGACTTTTCCACGACAGTGCCCGGTATCTTTATCTTAATCTTAGTCTTTTAGAGTCAAGTAAATTCGTATCATGTCTAGGGAAGTTATTATATGAAATAGGAGTTTGCATTGAGGTCTATCACTCCTTTGTGGAGAGTCTTATATCCGTGAGAGTGGAGTCGTCTATGATGGAATATTAATGAGAAGTCTATTGGTTCCTTTGCTGCACTCGGTATTCTCTTCACTCAATCGACCTTATATGATGGTTTTCATGGGGAGTATTGACCTTATATCAGGTATGGCTTTGAAAACTTTGTTAAATTTTTGGCAAATATAGCTTTGGTCATAACAACATGCATGTTTTTCTCAAGAACCTCCTAATTAGATTGAGATTTACCGATAATAAGTGCATGAGTTCTTCGGACTAATGTGAGTATTCGAAAGTTGACACTTCCACCCACCAATACTTTTTCTAGCCTCTTCGGTACCGTGCATTGCCCTTTGTCACCTCGAGAGTTGGCGCATACTTCGCCGGTGCATCCAAACCCTTGGCACGATACGCTCTGTCATCATAAGCCTCCTTATATCTTTCCTCAAAACAGCCACCATACCTACCTACAAGGCATTTCCATAGCCTTTCCGAGATACATTGCCATGCAACATCCATTGTTCTTCATGTTCATATGACTTATCCTTCATTGTCATATTGCCTTGCATGATCTCATAGCCTGCATGTAGTTGGGATTTTCCCGCTATTCATATTTTTGATGCATGTTGCGGTTGATCATTGCACATACTGCTACACTGGCAGAGGCATTCATATAGAGTCATTACTTTTTTATTCAGAGTTGTAAGTAGATAAAAGTGTGTTGATGTTCTTCTAGAGTGTTGCCCCTACAGTGAGGAAAGGAATAAAAGATCCCAAAGTGGAAAAAATACAAAAAAAAAAGATCCCAAAGAGGACGAAAAAAAAGAGAGAGAAATAAAGAGCCATGGAGGCCACCCAAAATCAAAAAAATACAAAAAAGGTGAAAAATAAAAAATAAAAAAAGAGAGAGGGGGCAACACTACTATCCTTTATTCCACACCTCTGCTTCATAGTAGCACTTGTACTTCAGTTTATAGAGAGTTTTCATGTTGTACTTGCATAACTAAGTGGGGATCCTTACACTATAGAACTTGGCGTGCATATTCCAAGGATGAGCCTCCTCAAAAGAGCTCTAGGTCTTCATGAGCAAGCAAGTTGGATACACCCCCACTAGTTCCATTGGAGGGCTTTCATACACTTATAGCTCTATGTGCATCCGCATGTTGCATGGCAATCCCTACTCCTCATATCATATCTATCATATGGCTTTCTCTCACCTATGATTGTCCTCATTGATGTGAGCCTTTCACACCTTTTTGTCTTCTTCCTCCACCATCTTTCTATTTCGCCGTTTAGGTGTCAACTTTATTTCTCACGCTCATCCATTGCATGAGTGCTCAAAATATCGAAAGGGAGTGGATCAGTTTGACTTGTACCTGGCTAGTGGTCTGGGGACGAGTCCAGATAAGATTTCAAAGGAGACTAAGTGTGAAACTTTAGTAGATATAGTTATCAACAATAAAAAGTTTTCTCTCTCGTATTCCCAAATTCCCTTTCTTGCACTCAAACACCATTTGGAGACATTCGAGTCACGGATAGCCAGAGCTCTTGCACCTTATGTTCTTTTGTTGCTTGTGTCAATTCTAATATAGACTCTTGCTTGTTAAGACTTGAATTGAATTGCATGCTTTAATTGCTTTACTTGAAAGTCCTTATATGGTTGTGTGGCATGTCACCACAGAAATTATGCTTGTTATCATTTACCTACTCGAGGACGAGCAGGAATTAAGCTTGGGGATGTTGATACGTCCCAAACGTATCTATAATTTCTGCTTCTGCCATGCATGTTTTGTGTGACTTTGCCATGTTTTGCTTGAACTTTCATACACTTTTGAGCATATTTGGACTAACCTATTAACTCAGTGCACCCAGTTGCCAGTTCCTGTTTTCTGTTGTTTTCGTATTTCAGGTTTTCCGGCCATTAAAAGTGCTCCAAAAATTCCGGAAAAATTATATAAAAAATCAGCGTCCCTGAAGCCTCCGGAAACACCAAGGAAGGAAGGGAAGGCCACCACCAGGACTCCAGAAGGGTCCATGGCGCGGCCCAGCCCTAGGCCGCGCCAGGCACCCTCCTGGCTGCCTGGTGGCCCCTCTCGGTGCCCCCTTTGGCCCCTATTTTTACCGCCGAGGAGGAAACCCCTAATATCAAAGTACTTTTTCCAGAAGCGATTCCGATCTCCGCCGCCATCGAAAACTAGCTTCGGGGGTCACCAGGATCCTGCTCCGGCACCCTTCCGGGGAGGGCCTTGGCCCCCGGGGCCATCTTCATCGACTCTCCTTCCCCCATGATGCTTCTTGAGTAGTTCCTCCTTGGACTACGGGTTCTTGGCAGTAGCTATGTGGTATTCTCTCCCCCTAGATCTTCAATACAATGTTCTCATGAGCTGTCCTACATGATTGAGATCCATATGATGTAATTGGTGTTGTGTTTGTTGGGATCCGATAAATTGTTACCTTGTTCAGTCCTAAGAGGTTTATGAATTATTATTGCTGCAATTTGTTGTTCTTAATGCTTGTTACTAGTGCACGAGTAGCATGATCTCAGATCTGAGCACGTTATGGTTGTATGATTATAATTGTTGTTCTATATCTTATCTACGGTTGTATGCACCTATTATAGTCCAGAACCGGCGATCCCAATGGTGACAGCTTGGGACACCAAATGGGATGGCTATAATTTGAGGATCACATGTGTTCATAGAGTGTTAATGCTTTGTTCTGGTGCTTCGCCGCAGGAGCACCTTAATCTCCATAAGTTCCTTAAGTGGCCCCGTTCGTAGCGCGATGGTAGGACAAAAGATGTTGTGCAAAGTTCTTATTGCAAGCACGTACAACTACATACGGAACACATGCCTACGTTTGGTTCTTACACTAGGATGCTCTAGTTTGTTCTTTGGCTAGAGTTGGTGCAATTCTGTCAATTTCCCAACTGTAGTTTGTTCACCCAGCACCTTGTTCTTTTGCCTAGAGAGGTACCACTAGTGAAACCTTGAACCCCGGTCCATCTTTCACCTTCATTGCCTTCGTTGTTACTTTTACTTTCTTTGCTGCTCCTACTACTTTGTTACTACTTTGTGGTGTTGGTGATTGGGGAAGTCTTAAAGGCTACACCCGTCAACACACCGTTGCTACTTATATCTTGTCTAGTGCTTTTTCAGGTGTGATTGAATTGACAACTCAATTGCTAAGGCTTATAAGTATTCTTTGGCTCCCCTTGTGTCGAATCAATAAATTGGGTTACTCTTACCCGCGAAGACTGTTGCGATCCCCTACACTTGTGCGTTATAACGCCCCCAAAATCAAACCATGTACAGTAATCATACACGCAGGGTACACGGCTGAGATTAGGGTGCCAAGGTGAGAATATCACAGCACAACAATAAACACAAAAGGATAAACCAATATGTTACAAGATAAGGGGTCGCACGGACCCAAATACATAAGTTATACAAACCATAATATCTGAGTACAGACATAGTTAGTCAAGTTTTGCCTTAAGAAGGCTAGCACAAATAACATCAGAGATACAGATCGAAAAGGCAAGGCCTCCTGCCTGGGAGCCTCCGAAACTACTCCTGCTCCTGGTCAGCGGGGGTCTCGACGTGGTAGTAGGCGCCTTCAGGGTACTCCTGCTCCTGGGCTCCAACGTCGACTGCAGCGGCCGATCAGGCAAAACATAAAGGGGGAAAATAAAGCAAGGGTGAGTATCTAGTATACCCGCGAGTCTTACGTCCGCTACTAAGCATTTATGCATTTGTATCAAATGGAAAGGGGAGGCTGTATATAGTGGACTGCAAGGTAGAAATCAGAATAGGGGTAAGCAGCTAGGCCTATCGAAGACTAGCATCTTCTGACGTGTCTTGCATCATGAGAAGAGAAACAACCAACAGTTTATATAAAGCATAAAGTAACAATGAAGCAGAAGTTGCTGCAGCATTGTATAATAGTAAGTTGTATTGATTAATAATAATAATGCCTCCGAGTTCCCCTCCTCGACTTCCCTGCGAGGAAGAAGACACGGAACCATACAGTTTAACAGTAGTACTTTGTAGTGGTAAGATCCAGCTTCAGCATAAAGCGTCCTGTTACCGTGGACACGGATATTCGAATAGATTAATCTTCCTTGTAGGGTTGCACTGGCGTGACTCTATGACGCTCGGATCTCTAGGGTGGCGTACACCTTGTTAGGGAACACCCCACCGAAGCTATCCGACACAAAGTAGCCCATCCTTCGGCAATCAACAGAGAGGTCATCCGCCGGACTATATCCTATGTACGTCAGGATTTGGACCCTAACCCGAACGTACTCCTGAACGGTGCGTGACTGGCCGGTGAAGCAAAATCAAAGCAAATAAAAATACACTGCTCGAGCAAGAGAAGACAACACCACTTCCCGGCAATTAGCTCGCGGTACTGCTGACGTCTGAAGACCCTCGAACGAGACTACGATGCAGGGGTGCCCACACTCCTCATCCCACGTGTAGGTAGTGCGTACAAGCCAAAAGGCTACTCAAGACATCCGCTGAACCATTCAGCATTTTAATTAACCTGCGTGTCAACCGTTATCGTTGACTCGACTTAACTGACCCGCGGACAACGACAATAGTCAGGACCACCAGTACATCGGTGCCTGCCCTGTCGTCCCACCAAGTCTCTACGGTTACCAACAACGTGAACCGACTCCTTACCTTATCTCGTGTGTGCTATTGGTAGAGCTCGACTTTTCGTGGTTTGGTAAATCTCGCGAGATACGAGCAGGGGCCAAGCACGCCAGTAACGTCGGTCGTACCCTCCCTGTCGTTCCCGACGCAATACCGCTCGCGGGCACAGTTGGGTCGCCTGACTTCTTACCTTAAGGACAACCGTTGCTCAGGTAACTAGAGCGGCTATACAGAGTCAGCAATGAGTGGAGTACAATGATTACTCCTTGATAGCTCACACTTGATGGTGGCTCAGCAGAGCCGAGCTAGGGGGCCTTAGGCGGTGTCTGCATTGTACCGTACCTGTGCAGTTGTATATACTGTATCCTTGTTCACTCCCCTGAGTGGTCACGGCCCGCTATCTAATCCTAGCTACAATGCGCAGGGCTCACTGCTGAATATAATACATAATTAAAGTAGGCAGCATAGGATAAAGGAAGGTACATCAAGGGACGACAAAATCAGGCTATGCAATTGAATAGGATTGTAACGTAGCAGCAACAGTAATGCCTAGTGCAAAAAATATATGTAAAGATAGGCGATATCTGGGGAAGATAATGGCTCTGCTTGCCTGGAAGCTCGCGGGTAGGGCAGGATCGTTGACGAAGTAGTCGTACCCAACAGCAGTGTAGTAGGCGGTAGCAGCGGGCTCTACCGGAGAATAAGGGGGCAATAAACACAGTAAATACAAAGCAATCAAAGCAAACAGATGAATGACATGACAGATGCAATGTTAACAGTGTTCTAACGCAGTGCAATGCACGTTGCTCGTAGCGGGAATTCATCCGGGGATGAAATACCGGCTCTGGGTGATTATCGACATACGGCCCGGAGGGGGGGATGTTGATGTTCGTTGTGTTAGAGGGGGGTGGTTGGTATACGAATAACGTATTCATATTCGTTATATTTTTCTGATCAATTTTGATGTATAAAGTTTTTTAATCTAACTTACGGTTTAAAAGATATTTAAATTCAAAGTTTAAATCAATTTAAATCAATTCTTGAATTTATTTTATTATTTAAATAGACATTATCCTCAACCTTATCCAGAAAAATGTCTGACAGGTTGGACCTACATGTCATACACAGAAACATTTTAAAACATTTACTTTAATTAAATTACCACTAGGGCCACATGTCATACTCACATTTTAACAAAATCATCTAATTAATTAATCAGTAGGGTGGGACCAAGATGTCATTGACACATGTGTTAATTAATAACTATAATTATCCAGTAATTAGATTAGGGGCCTGGGCCCACCTGTCATTCACATTGGGTATTTTAATTTGTTTTATCTAGTTAACTAAACAGGGTGGCCCACTGGTCATACACACATAGTACTAACAAATTTTTTTATGTCTAATGCAGGGGGGGTGCCCACCAGTCAGTGGGGGGATAGCCCACTGGCCAGCCTGAGCCAGCCCACGCCGGCGAGGCCGACGCCGGTGTTTCCATCCCCGCGAGGGCAACCACGGTGAGGCGTGGGGGGCTTGGCCACGTGCGGCCAAGCGTGCGCGTGCCCACACATGCCGCGGTCAGAGCGTGCTGGGGGTGAGGCCAAGGCGGGGGAGAGCACACCCAGAAATGGCGGCCCGACGGCGGAGCACGGTAGGAGGAGCGCCGGCGACCAATTCACGCAGGGAGAGGAGGGGGGGGGAGTGAGGCGGTGCTCACCGCGAACTCGACGGGGAGGGCAGCGTGCGCGGGGAGGCAGCGTTGACGGAGAATCGGGCGGCGGGGCACGGTCACCGCGGCCGGAGAAGGTGAAGCTGGCGTCGAGCTGGTGGCACGACGACTCGAATTGGACGGGGGAAATGACATGGAAGTTCGTGGCGGTCCTGCTGGACGTGTTAGCACGACCGGAGGTGGCCAGTGGCCATGACGACGACGACGCGCGGCGGCGGCCTCGCTTCGGATGCGCGCAGAATAGAGGGCAGAAGGGAAACGGAGAGATGTGGAGGGGCTCTAGGGTTAGGGTCGGGGTTGGGAACGTCGGGGGCCTTCTTATCGTCGCCGGAGAGCAGCGGATGGCCGCCACGGAGAGGTCGTCGGCGTGGCAACAGTGGATGCCCTCCACGCAGCCGGAGGAAGAAGACAACGGGGAGGGGTGGCTGGGCCAGGGTGGGCCGAGTGGGGTGGGGGAAGGTGGGTGGGCTTCGCTATGTGCAATAGATAGGGATTTTGTTCTCTTTTTATTTTATTTTCTTTTTGGTTTTCTGTTTCATTTTTGTTTCGTTATTATTTGAATTTGTCAAAAGGTGAAACATGTTCCAAAATTAGTATGGTACCCCAAGCCAGAGAGATAAATAGTTTAGACCTTTTATAAAAATCATTTCATATTTGTTTTATTTATGCCATTGATAAAAGGGCACTTTAGGCTACTATTTTTATTTGTTTAATTTATTTTATAGCACAATAAATCCCCAAACCCATATGGAAGTGGTGCACTAATATTTAGGCATTTTACAAAATTGCTTTCACAATTTTGGGAAAAGTTTTAATTGTCACATATTTTTAATATTCACCAAAAGGCATTTCTAGCTTTGTTTTGATTCCAAGTTATCAAGGTGCATTGGCACATTGTTTTCAAGACCAGACATCAAGATTTTGAATGTGATCAAGACAAAGTTTGATCGGAGAAGGATTAGCAACAGTGACTAACAACAGTGTTATCATTAGAAAAATAGTTACTGTTCCACAACACTGAGGGTGTTACATCCCCCGGGCTGGGAAGCTTTTTGTGACCTCTTGTGCACTCGTTTCGGTCGTGATCGCCACTGGTTACTAATCCTCCAATTCTACACCTTACGACAAAATGGCACACTAGCTGATTACATAGAGAAATTTGAAAACCTGATGAACCATTTGATTTCATATTATGGTGCTACCCATCCGTTGTATTTCTTGACGAGGTTCGTGGAGGGACTACACCGTAAAAGAGAACCCTAAAACAACTACAAAACACAAAGATCTACGGAGCTATGTGCCAACACCCTTGAACCTTGTGAAAAATCCCCACAACAATAAAGTCACCAATCAAACCTAAGAACGACATCATCTTCAGTCGCGGTATCATCGTCACTACACACCTCCACATTTGCTTTGCTCCAGCGCTAAAAAGTAATGACATGTTTGTGCACCAACAAATTTGCACCAGCCATCGTCATCTTTGGCTTTGAGTACCATCATATATGCCCTTTTCGGATGGAACAAAATTAGGGTTTTGTTTCGCTGATGCGTTCCAACTAAATTGCCCGGGCAAAGCAGGACATTTCTATAACAACACAAAGAAAAGGACGAATCTATAATACCTAAATAGTTCATCCCCACTAACCTATTTATATTGACATGCAAGCTATCCACATCATCAAGTAGGTCCACATCTTTTCCACTAACTTTTCAGGCACATTCTTTCATTAAATCCTCATGTGCATGCAATCTATCACAAACCTAATTTTCTTGACATGCAAACTATCCACATCATCAAGTACGTTCACATCTTATAATACCTAAATAGTTCATCCACACTAACCTATTTATATTGACATGCAAGCTATCCACATCATCAAGTAGGTCCACATCTTTCCCACTAACTCTTCATGCACATTCTTTCATTAAATCCTCATGTGCATGCAATTTATCACGAATCTAATTTTCTTGGCATGCAAACTATCCACATCATCAAATAGGTTCACATCCTTTCCACTAACTCTTCATGCATATTCTTTCATTGAATTCACATGTGCATGCAACCTATCACAAATAAATATAAATTTTTTTATGCACTAAGACTCGCAATTTAGGAGCGATTTTTTTATAGAAAATCAAAATATGGGGTACCTCACATTTTATTTTTCTATGCATCATTTTTTATGAATGCACAATATGTAGTTGCTACCATTGTTTTAGCTTTATCTAAGGTTGATGTCTCCACTCTCTCCACTTAACGATGTTTTTGTCCCATATCATCTCGCATGTATATTCTCAAGGTAATAAATTAAAATATTACTTAAAAAAGATTTAATAGTTAAATTACACCAACTTCATAATTTTTCTCGTATTTTAAAAGCATTAAATTATTTGTTCACTGTTTCCGTAGCAACACGCGGAGTATTATCTAGTAACATCAATAGATCATACCAACGAGGATAATTAAGAAACTCCATCTATACAAGACGACCAACCGCCCAAGGACTTACCCGACTAGTGTCCATCGACCTCCATACACCATAGCCGTTCAAGAGCACCGCCTGACCGCATCCGAAGGCAAAAGTTTTTTATTCAAACGCAATCCCAACACAATGTCTCCGTTAACCCTAATCCTACCGTGAACACAATTGACAAATAGATTCGAGGTTCTCTCTTCCTCCCGCTGTTAAAACGGCTGACGAAGGAAAAAGGAATCATCAATGACGCCGGCGAAAGGCAAAGGGACGCCGCGGTGTCTCCTTTTCACCTGCCCTCCTTGATCTCCGATTTTTCTCAATGGCGTTGAGGAGTTGAAAAGTTCTGAAGTTAAGAAGTTGGAAGGAAATTCGAACACGCTCTTACCATAACACCTCACCTATGCTTAGTGGGACGCACGATCATAGTGCTGCCACCCCACTAAATTCTGAACGTACGTGTATGCCACGACCATGCAACGATCGAGCCCCCAAACAGCTAGAGTCTCTCTTATGAAAGGGCTTTCATCGTTGTCTCGTTCGAGCTTGTGTGGCAGCACAAGGATTAACCCAAAGAAACCAGCCTGTGTTATCTTAACTCCGCGTGTACCCGACGATGACGACCTCGCATCGATCGCCTCACCGCCCCTCCTGCATGACGCGCAGCCTTCTGTTGCCGTGCAAGCGAGCCCTCAGACGGCTCTTCCGCATCCCGGCCTCCGCCGCCCTCTCTATCAGGGCCTTCCGCTTCCGCAACCTCCGCAAGACCACCGTCAAGAGGAGCCCCCGCCTCCGGCGCCGTGCCAGCCGGAGTTTCCTGTCCGTCCGTGGGGTGTTCTGGCCGCTGATCCCTCCATCTTCCACGCAGGCAACCTCGACACAGAGCTCTACCGCGCACAGGGTAGTTGCTGCGGCGGTGCCAGAGGTGCCGGTACCGTCGCCAGAGACGCCAGCGTACTTAAAGATGGTGGCGCGGCTGCGGTCGAGGACAACCACGAGCATCGGAGAGGAGAAGCAGGAGGCATGCCGGAGTTTTGAGAGCTGCCTGATGGAGATTCTGACGGAGGAAGGCAAAGCTCGGGACCGGCAGGACGTGGAGCAACTCCTGCAGTGCTGGGAACGGCTCAAGTCGCCGATGTTCGTCGATCTTGTCTGCCGGTTCTACGGCGACCTGTGCAAGGACTTATTCTCCTCCGCCGCTGAGGGTGTGGACGTCGGAAACACCGACGGGGACGAGGGACCGGTTTCCATGTCGGCCGCTTTACTGGTGTAACTCATTGCCCCATCCTGTTGTAACACAAAACCTTTTGTTATTGCAATTTATGGCCAAAGCTCTATAATTGTACACGAATAAATTATAAATAGTACACATTTTCAAATCCGCGGTTACATATCTTACACTTTTGTCATGAGCCGAATTTGTCAGAAAAATGACATTAATTACTTTCTTTGTTTTAAATTAGATGAATTTTATTTGTGTAATCTAATTTAAAACAAAGAGAGTACTATATTTGCCACATAGTAAAAAAATACTTTAATGCAAGCGATTGTTAGCTCTAGAGGCCACTTAAAACGAATGATTTATTTTCAAGATAGGTGGAGCAGGTGAACGATATCGTTCGTTGGCACGTACCCTTCATCGTGGTCGTTCTCGTCGCTCTACTCCATGATGAAACAAACCGTTCGAAAAAATAGATCAGAAAAATCTTAGGTTTCAGCGTCTAATTTCTTCCAGGCATTTTGGAAAATTTACCATGATGTATAACACTAGTAATTAAGGAAACATACAGAAAAAGAGATAGCAATTATATATAACAAGAATTTACCTTATGACTGAAAAAATCATACAATTCTTTCAATTTGCATTGATTGTAGAAATTCCAATGGAACGTAGGTACACAAAATCAATGTAAATCTTCGTAGTGATTATAATATAAGAATGTCGTGTTGCAAAGTGAAAAATTGCACTGCTATGTAATCCAAAACATCGTGGTTTTAACCCTCCCCCCCCCCACCCCACCTAATTTTTTTCATGTGATGTTCAAAGCGAATGGCCGTAGTTTATAGGAAATAAAATTACAATGCTCTAGTCAACAAATTTACAGTGTTTTGAGAAAAAAATGCAAAAAAGAAATTTATAATGGTGTATGCTATAAAATTTTCCATGGATGTGTAAACATAGGGTTGCCATGGTAAAAGTAATCCATTTTCCATTGTCCAAAAAATATATATTGGACATGGTTTGAATTATAAATGCGTCCCGGTTCAAATAAAAATTAAATTTGCCATGGTGAAAAAAATCCTTAGTCCAAAAATATAGGTTTACCATGGTGAAAGTAATAATTTATGGATGCAGAATTTTTTTGCAAGATAAAAAAAATAAGTTTGCCATGATTAAAGGAATACATTTGCCATGGGAAAATTAAAAAACTTCCATGGTCTAACTTCCAAAAATTGCCTTGGTCCATAACATTAAAATTTCAGTCTAACTAAAAAGATTTAATGGTCTAATTAATGAAAAATGACATGTTGTTGAACATAATTTGCCATCGTGCATGAATTTAAATTATCATGATCTATTAATAAAAATGCCATGATAAGAAAAACAAACTTGCCATGGTACCTGCAATAAAACGGCCATGTTCTCAATAGTAGAATGTCATTGTACCTATAATAAAATTACACACGACAAAACTAAGAATTTTGTTTCTATAAACATTTATATTTTTGAAAATTTATGATGGGAGAATTGGAAAAATTATGAATTTTGTTCCTTCTGAAGAAGGTGGCAAAGTTAAATGACTCTTAGAAAAGATGGCAAATTTAAGAATTTACTTACTAAGAAATGCATGAGAACAAGTATTGAAATATTAAATGGCCCAAGGCAAATTTAGAATTTATTTTCTCTAAAAGATGTAAAATTAAGAAATAACATATTATATTGACATGGCAATTTGTTAAAAAAATGATATCAACATAGTACAAGAACTTGGCAAACAATCTACAATTCATGGCAAAAGATCTCTTAAATTTGTCCTGTGGAGAAAAAGTTAGGGATATTTATGCTGGCATGGAACGAATGAAATTTAATTAAGAAAGAATCTTGTTTGGCATGGTAACTATGTAGATGTATACAAAACTTAAGCTGACATGGAAAAAACAAATGAAAGTTTGACATGGCTATTATATTGATGTAGTTACAAAAAATACTTAAAGTGGTCATGGCAAAATTTAGCAACAATTTTCTATATTAGAAAAGCAAGTAGTTTCGTACGCTAACCTGAATCACAAGCTAATCATGCAGAAAAGTGAGTTTACAAGCTAAAAATCAACTCAAACAAGGATTGCATGTCATGAATTCAAAAAGCACGCATTTTTTTTGTCTATGTATGCATTGGTCAGACAATTTCCCGATGATTTTGTGGGAAGGGAAGGATTTCGAATTCCCTTGTCCTTCCTGTAGTACATTGCATAACCAACTAGGCAACTAGCTAATCAAATCACTAATTTGCAACACACTGGTAGCTAAAAGGGTGCAAGTTGTTTCAATATTTTGATTATTAGCAAAAAAGGGAGATAGGAGCACTAAAGAAACAAACTAAATGGACTACCTTGACCTGATGGTGTCGGCTAGTGTCTATAGTTCCATCAGACCTCCTTGGACAGTTGGCCAATGAAGCAGTACTTGTGCCCACTGCGCAGGATCCGGCCTCAGCACCATGCAAAAACCATACAAGCCACACACATCAAAACTCGCATACACGAAGGATGCTGAGATCCATTAAGTTTCCTTAGAGAGCAGGGACGTGCAAGGGACATCTCTCCAAGTGCTACTTCGCTACTTTCACAGCATACACATCAATCAATTGATGATTGGTGCATCTCTTTGGACAACTTCTCTTGACTTGAGCTATCATCTACTCCTGATTTGAATTGTGACACTTCAATAACACATTGCATGGTGCTAAAATAATTTACAATCATGAAAAGTAAGAAAAAAGAAAGAAATTGCCATGGTCCAATAGTATATTTTTTCATATAAAAAAGTAAATTTTGTATGGTGCTAAACTAAATTTGCCATTTGTACAAAATTTATTTTAGTACCATTTCTAATTTATTTTTTCCATGATGCTAAAATAAAATTTCCATGTGTAGAAAACAACTTTTCATAGAAAAAAGCAAAACAACATCTAAAAATGCCATGTGACTCTTACTTTTTTCCAGAAAGATGGCTGTGTTTACACACTAAAAAAAGGGGGAATTGCCATCTAAACATAATTTATTTTCCATGTGGGAATTTCCAAGGATGTGTAAAAATTGACATGTGACAATGATGAAAGTTCATAAATTATCATTGTGGACAGTATGAACAGAAAAAATGATCTTGACGTGTCTAGAAAACGAAGATGATATGAATTTCAAATTTCATATGTGCTCCTGTCAAACTATAAGATATACCATGGTCCAAAAATTAAATTTGTTGATCATTTGATAAAGTTAAATTTACCTTGGTAGAAAATAAATTTGTTTGTCATGTTACAGAAAATAATTTTTCCATGGTCTAAATATAAGTTTACCATGATAGCGAACGAAGAACAATATAAATTGTTTAGTAAGATCGCCATGATCCAGGATTCTTGTAGCCATGGTTCATAAAGTGAAAATTGCCATTGTTCGTAAAGTGAAAATTGTCATGGTTCATCAAGTAAATTTGGCTTTGTGCGAAAGAAATAAATTTATCATGATGCAATTGCAACGAAAATAAATTTGCCATAGAAAAATTTGAGACTTGAAAAAAATATAAAAAACATGGCAAAATGTTGTTTGCATGGATAATTTCGGAGAAAAAGCAATGTGTTGACAGAAAATATTATGTAAAAAGAAATTAATCATGGCAAATCTTACATTCTTAAGAAGTTGGTCTCCACTACTACCTATTCTCTCAACATGCACACACTCCACCTCAACATGCATGACACATTAGCTTTCAATCCCACCACCACTAAAAATCTCACAATGCATTCCACATCACCAAATGTGTCATGCTAGAAAACAAACCAATTCTTATTATTATCATGTATGAGAAACACCTGTTTATTATATACCAAAGGACTCCTCTATAGCACCATGATGGATAGATAAGTCGATATATATTTGCATCCCGTGAAATTTATTTCATGAAAGGAAGCACTATTATTAATCATTATTTATCTCATTTACATCAAAGTTGTTTCCATTTCGTTATTGTCTTATATATATACTTGCAGATAGGTTCTTTGATTATAAACTGATGCTTCGACTAAACATGCATGTTTACATATATCGGAATATATCCACTAAGTATGCATGTTTGCATATATTGCAATATATCCATGCCTACATAATTAAAAAACTGTTCAATTATGCAACTTTCTGTTACCCCGTTTCTATGATTGTATTATACTTTTACCCTTGTGTGTGCATTAATTTCAATTAAATCGCTTCAATTTTTTGTTTAATATTTTTTTTAAGAAATAGTCAGAACATAATGTGGTAATTGTATTTTATAAGTTCACAACGTGCTATATGTATAATTTGAATTATGACATTTAATTGGGACATGGCTAAACTGATCACGGGCACAGATGATCCCGGTATCTCGGGCGTTGACGAGTGCGATGGGATCTGAAGAAATTGTTTCGTTGGAACATTACAAAACATAAGGAAATAGAAAAAATGGGAGGAATACAAGAAACAACAGTGTTATACCTGGGCACCTTTACGCGGAGCTTACAGAGAGCGAGGCGTACCGTGGCTCAGGATATTTTATCACTTCTATACCAGATCGGCGTGCATGGTGTGGTCGAAAAGCAGCCGATCGGATAAGCGGTGAGACAATCCACTCCCGACCCCCGCGTCGCCTCCTTGGCGGCTCAGGGGTGAAAACCCTAGCCGCCGCCGCTCCTCCTCCCTCCCCTTCCTAGTCTCGCCGCCGCCGGAGGGGCCCCTGGCAAAGGTCGGGCCAGCCCCGAGGAAGGTGGCGGCGGGGCTACGTTCGTTTGATCATGCGGCGGCATCGAGGCGTGGCGTGCAGGGGCCGCCAGATCCGCGTGGTACGTGCCCCTGCCGCCCGCTGGCTTGCTCGGTGGCCGCCGGGCATCGGGTGGCGGCGACCAGGCGATGGTGGCTCGCGCGCGCGCGGCGCGTTGCGCGGAGGCGTCCCCGGCTCGGGTTGTGCGGGCGCGACCAGGAGCGGCGCGTGGGCGCTGCGAGAAGAGTCGGCGCGCAACGGCGGCAGCCTGGAGGGGCCCGCGGTGAAGGCCAGGCGCGGCTTCTCCCTGTTGTTCACGCGGGTGGCCCGTCGAGGGCGGATCTGGATTTCTCTGTTCAGATCCAGGAGGCGCTACTGGTGCATCCGTGGGGGCACGTCGCGGTTGAGGATGCAGGTGGCTGACCGGATCTTGGGGTTGGCGAAGAGCCTGCCGACGAAAGTTGTATTCCGGTGTTCACCGGAGTCACCGACGGCGACGGCTGCGACCGTTGTTTTCCTTGTTGAAGGCGTCGATGTAGCAGCTCTCGTCTCCCGCTCCAATATGCTCCAGGGGTAACCCTTGATCAGGTTTACCGGATCGAACGATGGCGGTGTTCCTAGCTATGCTTGGTGCCGAATCCCCTCTTGAGGGCATCGTTTTTGGAGATGGCTCTGGTCAGAGGGACCCGTGGTTCGTGGGTTTGATCGACGACGGCTCACGTTTCCCATCAGTGGCGGGCAGTTGAAGCACCCTCTACATGCAAGGAGCGCCGGGCATGCTATGTCTATCAATCTCGTGAGCAGAGCGGCATAAGCTCTCTTCCCTTCGGACTTATCGTTCCTCTCTGTTGTTCGAGGTTGGCGGATATGCGTGTGGCTTCCTAGCTTGGCACCTAGATTGTCCTTCTGGCATTTTGTATTTATTGTGGTGCGATCCACCTAGGTTGGTAGGTGTGGCTTGCCGTTGTTCGGGTTTTCGCCCGGTTTTCCTCTAATAAACCAAGCAGTTCGGGCCCTCGTGACATCTTCTTCTATAAAGGCAAACGCATCTCTCCTGCGGTTTCGTCAAAAAAAATACCAGATCGGGGTCCCGCTTGAGGTTGTCAGCTGCTGCATGCACTAGTATACAGACCCCCCTTTCGTCCAGCCCAAAAGAGACATCGCTCCCGGTTCATTACAGAACCGGGACCGATGCCGGGCAACGGTCCCGGTTCGTCTGGATATGGCATTGGTCCCGGTTCAACTGGGGCAACGGTCCCTGTTTCTGCCACCAACCGGGACCAATGCTCTGGCGAGGCATTGGTCCCGGTTTGTGGCAACAACCGGGACCGTTGGTTTTACAGCGGTCCCGGTTTTTGCCAACAACCGGGACCAATGCTCTGGCGAGGCATTGGTCCCGGTTTGTCGCAAAAACCGGGACCGTTGATTTTACAATTTTTTTATTTTTTCTGAATTATTTTTGTCGATTTCAAAAAGTGGTCAAAACGGAGGGCATGACCGGTAATAGATAGGGGTGGAATCTTACAAAAGTCTTGGTGGATCCCTGATGAAATGACTAGTTTTGTATCTAGAAATGATTTTTTCAGAAAATAAAGAGCAAACTATCAAGCACATGTAGTTCAAATTTGACCCCGTTCCAGCTGAATCTGCGGAAATTTGTCTTTTTCAGAATAGGTATATAAAAACCATATTACATGGAAACTTTGGTCAATTGTAAATAACACATGGTCTAATATTTTACAAAAATAAAGTGGTTCAAGTTGACATCAAATATTTGGTAGATCCTTCACAAAAAACCCCTACTTTTGTCACTCGGAAAATGGAAAATGGATTTTTCGTGCAAAGAAAATAAAAACTTCCTTTGGCAAACTTGTTGGCTAGTATAATATACACACATGTGCAAAATATGAGATCATTTGGGAAAACTATCCTTTCAAACTAGCTGTAACATCGGTCATTTGGCTTGAAAGTCATGAATCTTCATACTCGATAGCTCATTTTGAAAAGACTTTTATAAGATATTTGCTTTATTCCAAGTGTGTTGTTTTGTATGGTTACTAAGACATAAATTAGGATGCAACGCGAAGGTTTTACAAATTTTTTTGAATTATTTTTGTCGATTTCAAAAAGTAGTCAAAACGGAGGGCATGACCGATAATAGATAGGGGTGGAATCTTACAAAAGTCTTGGTGGATCCCTGATGAAATGACTACTTGTGTATCTAGAAATGATTTTTTCAAAAAATAAAGAGCAAACTATCAAGCACATGTAGTTCAAATTTGACCCTGTTCCAGCTGAATTTGCGGAAATTTGTCTTTTTCAGAAGAGGTATATAAAAACCATATTACATGAAAACTTTGGTCAATTGTAAATAAAATATGGTCCAGTATTTTACAAAAATAAAGTGGTTCAAGTTTACATCAAATATTTGGTAGAATCTTCACAAAAAACCACATTTTTGTCACTCCGAAAATGAAAAATGTGTGTTCAAAATTAAAAAGAAATATATTTTTTCAAAAAAATAATTTAAAAACATTTCAAATATAATAGGTAACCGATCGGGAAGTTTCAATTTTTTTCAATTTTTTTAAAAATTTCATCACAACATAGACATCAACAAGGTTTAATAGGATTGATATGATACATATATCAACAAGTGTCTGTTAAGCGAGTTGGGGTAGGTGTTGAATGGAACTGAGAAGTTAAGCGTGCTGGGACTGGAGTAGTGTGAGGATGGGTGACCCTTGGGGAAGTTTGACCACGAAGGTCAATTTGATTTGAGATTAAGAATAATAAGTAATAAGTAATAAATAATAAATAATAAATAATAAATAAGAAATAAGAAAAAAGAAATGGAAAAAATCAGAAAATGGAGCCTCTTCGGTCTCGGTTCTTCCTATCAACCGGGACCGATGACCCCTCTTCGGTCCCGGTTCTTCCTATCAACCGGACCGATGACCCCTCCCCTCTCGCTGCGCGCCTGGCCACGTGGAGTCTCTTCGGTCCCGGTTCGTGGGCCAACCGGGACCATCATTAGTCCCGAGTTATTGGTCCCGGGTGTGAAACCGGGACCAAAGGCCCTTATGAACCGGGACAATATGGGGGTCTGTCTATTAGTGATGAAAGTCCTTTGCACCCTGCTTAGTTGTTGCTGAAAGCGCACTGCATGCTGGCAAATGGAGTTGACGAAGACGGTGGCGCCATGCTGCACGGCGTGCCCGTACACTGTGTTGCCGGTGTTGCATGTCTTGCGTAGTTGCGTGGCTCAGGGTCACCTTCCACATGGGGTATGCCATACCGTCGCCTAGTATCATCTGCAACACGTCCGCTTCACCGTAAGCATTCGCAAGAACTCCTTCACGGTCTTCATCCCGTGCTGCCCAAGCTTCCTGTGAAATGGCCTTCCTTGCCGATCTTCTCCAGCCGCCACACGTAGTCGGTGAGGGCCGGAGGATAGTGCTTACAGGAATGGAACCACGGCGCGACGCTGATCACCGGAGACAAAGTGGCACGGTGAGAGGTGGAACAACTCGCCCAATCCACGCACTACTTGCACGCCTCGGCCTATGCGCTCGTCGCGCCCTTGACGCGAACAACACGAACTCCTAGCACGCACGCGCTCGACCCGCTCAGCTATCTGACAAACTCACACATGCACGCGCATACATATGTCCACGACCCCAGTCCCGCGGACTCGGACTAGCGTGCTCCGCAGTCTGCAGTGCCTCGGACTCGACCTAGCGCGCTCCACCGGTCGACACCGTTGCCCAGTCGCGGCTTATTTCTCAACAGTGCTTTCGGTACACTTCATGCGCGTCAAGATCGTGACACGGATGGACGGAGCACACATAGTTCATGGCGAGTTTGAGCGAGAATAAGAGAGTGTCGTCGGAGTTCCAATCAACGTACGTTCATTGTGGTGGTCGCAAACATTGAAGGCATCGGTGGTCATGGCCTCGGGGACCCTGCAGTCGTGTCGTCGTGGTTGTCAGGCACCACGTGGGCTGATGCGGAAGTTGATTGAAAAGCAGCGGATCGAGGATGTATTGTCTGTGAACTAAAGCTCGTTCACGATGGCGTACGGCGTAACCATCTCACATGGTGAGGTCAACGTCGCCCATGAGGAGCGGGCGCTTTTTGAAGTGCTCCATGACGACGCTCCGAGCGAACTCGCCAGCCATCTAATCCTCGCAACCGTCCGACTGGGAGTCCTTGAGGACCGACACAATCCCGACGCGTAGGAACCGTGAGACTGCGCCGGACGATGAGCCGGTGTCCGTGTCGATGAGGATCACCTAGAGCGGCTCGCCGTTGACGTTCTCGATCTTACTGCCGGTGAAGATCAACAGTGTTGGTGAGTTCAGGAACACAAGCCTTCACACCGCCCGGTCCGCTGCTCGCCGTTACATATAAACAGAAAGGTGAACGGACACCGTTACTGGTAAACAATAAATACCCGTCCGTGAAAAAAGGAAATATGCAGTCGGCATTGGGCTATTATGTGTTGGATATGTGCCCTAGAGGCAAATTAATAAAGATATTTGTCATATATCTGTTTGTTCATAATACGTTATATATTGTGCTAGAATTGTATTAAGCGGAAACAATAATACACGTGTGATATATAACAACCTGGTCCCTAGTTAAACTCAGGCATACTAGCTCATGGCGCAATTGATGATCAATGTTTCCTGATCATGAGAACATAATAGTCTATTGACAATGAGGTCATATCATTAGGAGAATGATGTGATAGACACACACCCACCTTAAGCATTGCAGTGTGATCAAGTCACATAAGTTCAGCATTGCAATGACTTAATAACATAGTGACTGAATCCTTAGACCGCGATGATCATACATAATTGCTATCTATTAGGATGCTTTGAGTGCATTAACCGTTACACTGAAACATGGTAACTGAAAAGGTGTATCTTGGGTATTCCGAAGTAGATATGTTGAGGAGTATGAAATAGATCAGAGCAGAATTTGTCAATCCGAGTGACGGATAGGTACTCTGGGCCCACTCGGTGGTGTTGCATCAATAGTTTGCAAGCAAGTGACTAGGTCACAAGAGATGTAATATTCACAGACGAGTAAACATGTTATGTTGAAGACGAGGAAGAACTAGGTATTGGATACCGACGATCATACCTCGGACAAACATAGTACCGAAGCACAAAGGGATCAAGTCATATTGTTAACGGTTCAACAGCGATGAAGTTTATTCGATGAAAGCGTAGGGGCACATCAAGGATTGTAACCAGATCCCACATGATGGTCATTGGTCAGAGAGTGTCTCGATCATGTCTACTGTTTCCCGGACCGTAGGGTGTCACACTTAAGGGCAATCGATGCATTAAGGATTGATTCGGGATCATCGGTGAAAAGAGAGAAAACACCGGAAATGTACCGGGAGGTGCCGGAAGCTGTTCCGGATATTTTGAAAGGTTCAAAATAATATATATTAATGTTTAAACATGTTTTATTATTTAATTTACATAATTAAATATTAAAAATGATTTAAAATAATTATTTAAAAAGGTGAAAAGGTATTGTGGCCTTAAAAGTCCCATGAGGGGAAAGGGGAGCCTCCCCCTTGGGCTTGGCGCCAAGGGAGGGGCCCATCCCCCCTCCTAGCCGCACCACTCCCCTCCCTTGGGGGTTTAGTCCCATATGGGGGAAGGGGAGGGGGTGGAGCCCCTCCTTGGCCTATATAAGGAGGGGTGTGGATGCCTTTTTCAACATAACATTGAGTTTCTCTCTCTCTCTCTCTCTCTTTCTCCGACCTAGAGCGGACTCCCCTGGTTTGGAGTTTGCACCTGGTTGGGGGTTTCACCATCATCCGGACGCCGTCGCGCTGTCGGAATCGGGATCCGGATCAATCTTCTTTCCGCTGCTCTTCTGGTTCGGAGCCCGGAGGGACGTCGGTTGCACCGTACGTGTGTAATCCCGCGAGGCACTACACGTGTGGTGCTACTTCATCGTCGGAGGTTCTTCAACAAGAAAGGGAGGTCGTAGGATCAGAGTGTACGCCAACCACGTTCGAGGAACGTTTCCCTCTTTCGGTCTTCAAAGGTATGAACACCGGTTCCTTCTGTTACATACATCAGCATAGCATAGATCTTGGGTTCGGGACTTGTAGGTAGGAAATTTTTGTTTTCTGCGCCGATCCCCAACAGTGGTATCATGAGCAAGGCTATGCGTAGAAGTATTGTACGGGTAGAACACATCTAGGATTTGGGCATCAATTCTCCAATTGTTACCCTCCCACGTGTACTCGTTTAGCGTTGCGGCAAAGTCCTGATGAAGCGGCCCCGATCGACCTTACGCGTTTACGCGAGACTGGTTCCACGCTTGACATATGGCTTGTACCATATAAGTGGCTGGGGGGTGTCTGTCTCTCTAACATTAGCGACGCGAAGACGTTTGCAACGGAGGGCCCCGACAGGGGTATAATAGAGACGGTTGCAGGATTGGTGTTGTGGCTTTTTTTCGTAGGATAGAAAGTGGTTCTCTCTCGAAACCACTACTAGGGAAAAGCTTATAGGTAGAGGCTTAATAGTAGCGCCCTTTAAAGACAGGCGCTACTGCTAATTAGCAGTAGCGCGCTATATGGACGCTCGCTATTGATATGCCTGTATCAGTAGCGCCTCATCTATGGACCCGCTACTGGTAAAGGTGGTCCCCACCAAACCCAGCTGACAAGTTTTAGTAGCAGCGCCCCCCTGGAAAGCCCGCTACTACTATCTACTTATCAGTAGCGCCCTTCCGTTACGCCCGCTGCTGCTAATGTGGACCCAACTTAACCCAGAGGCCCGCAAATAGCAGCAGGGCGTGATCTATTGGGTCGCTACTACTAAAAGAATAGCAGTAGCGCCGTAGCGGTACAGGCGCTACTGGTAAGGCACAATAGCCACCTTTCCACCAACCAGCCCCCTCCCCCCTCCTCTCTCTCCCTCACTTGCTTCTTCCTCATTCCTTCTCCTACCTCTTGTCCATCTCCATTAATGCATTACACCATCTCCATTAATGCACTACACACCATCTTCATTAATGCAATATCTCTCTCTTTCCTTCTAATTTGCTCCTCCGCCACCACCACATATCATGCATAAATGCATCTAGCTATCTCTCTTTCTCACCTTTGTCTCCTTCCCCTCACTAGCTAGTGCAAGCTTCTCCCAAGTGTGATATTTTAACAAAAGGTATATACTTTCTCTCTCTCTCTCTCTTAATTAATTACTAGCTAGCTAGGTACGTGGATGCATGAGATGTGAGTAAAAAATTGTGCTTTGCATCAATGAAAATTTGTGTGTGTGTGTATGGGTGTGTGATATGAGAGTTTGCCTATGTTTTGCCGAAATGTCGATTTACTTCCGTTTCGGCGAATTTCGGGCAAACTCTATATGTCCTATTTTTAGGAAGGTCATGCCGAATTTTTGTATGACTTTGATATGCATATGCATGTCGTTATAATCTTTTGTTTGTATAACTCGTAGGCGACCATGAAGGTCTATGGAAGGATGGTGGATAGATACTTGCGATCCGCAGTGGACGACATGGTTGAAAAAAATGAAAAGGAGATTTTATGTCCTTGTCGAAAATGCAAAGAAGGCGTCTGGCTGGACCCCTTTAAGGGTGGACGTTTGAAGGCGCACCTGCTTAGATATGGTTTCATGGATGGCTATACTCGATGGATAACTGAAGATGATGATGACGATATCGACGGTGCAACCAATAACCCCATGGCAGCGGATGAAGAGATGATCGATGGATCCGAAGACGAAGAGGGCGCTGGAAATGACGGCGGAGAAGTGGCTGCATATGGTAATGGCGGAGAAGATCAGACCGAACATGACGGAGAAGATGCGGACATGACAGATCCTTCGTCGCTACTAAATTCAATCGTGCGGGACCCTCATGTTCGAGACCTGCTTCGCAAGAAGACGACTAGCGACAGAGCTGGTTCTAGAGAGGAGGCCAAGTTGGAGCAACTGGAGGTAGACTCGAAGACTCCATTGTATGATGGTTGCGCTCCTGAGGTGACCCGCTTGAGTTTCACGCTCGAACTTCTAAAGATGAAGGCTAAAAACAAATGGAGCGACAAAAGCCTCGATGATCATCTCAAGTATCTAAACAAGACTGTTCTTCCCCCGGGGAACCTTCGTCCTACTAGTATCGATGAGGCCAAGAAGATTGTGTGCCCTCTTGATCTGCCGCACATTAGATACCATGCATGAATCAACGATTGCATCATTTATCGGAACGAGAACGCAGAAAAAACCAGTTGTCTGGTGTGCAATGCTGATAGATACAAGAAGGCCGGAAAGAAATCTCCTCAGAAAGTTGTATGGTACTTTCCGATCATTCCTCGTCTGCAGCGTTATTTCGTAGATCCTAAGGAAGCTGAGCTCATGTGGTGGCACGCGGTCAGGAAGGTTCCCGATGATGGAGATGATCCGAAGATGAGACACCCTATGGATGGAAGCCAGTGGAGAGCGTTGAACGCCGAATATGGATTTCATCTTGATCCAAGGAACGTCATGCTTGGCGTGAGTTCAGATGGCATGAATCCGTTTGGCAAGCAGAACACCAACCATAGCACATGGCCCGTGTTTGTATGGATGTACAACATTCCCCCGTGGAAGTGCATGAAGACAAAGTACATACACATGAGCATTCTGATTCAAGGGCCGAAACAGCCGGGAAATAATATTAATCTATATCTCGAGCTATTGAAACAGGAGCTAGAAATGTTATGGAAATCACCAGTCAAGACATGGGACGCTTTCGAAAAAGAATATTTCTATATGAAAGCCGCGGTGCTGACGACGGTGCACGATTATCTCGGTTACGGATATGTATCAGGCCAGGTGTGCCATGGATATTGCGGATGCACGAGATGCATGGATGATACAACGTCTCAGCAGCTAACGAAAGATGGTGGGTCTGCGAAAATCGTGTACATGGGGCATCGAAGATGGCTCGAGAAGAATGACCCGTGGAGAAACCGTGGAGATCTATTCAATGGTGAGGCTGAGCATCGAGGACGTCCACGTAAGAGGAGCGGCGCCGAAATTGATGAGTTGTTGAAAAACTGGAAAGAGTGCCCCGCGCCTGGAAAGATGAAAAACCCGGAGCCGCTGCTGAAGGTATGGAAAACAAGGTTTGTTTTCTGGGACTTGGAGTACTGGCCCAAACTCGATACACCTCATTGTCTTGATCAAATGCATATCACGAAGAATGTTCTCGAGAGTTTGCTTGGCACACTGATGAACATGCCAGAGAAGACCAAGGATGGGCCGAAGGCAAGAAGAGACTTGGAAGATTTGGAAATAAGGGCAGATCTCGACATGCCCCGTAAAACGGCCGAGACAGAGACGGAGACAGAGGCGGGGGACAGCAGGCGGGGAAAAAAAGTAAAGAAGAAGGAAGAGAAATATTGCCCCCCTTCTTGCTTCACCTTCAATACGAAGGAGATCGATCAATTTTTCAAGTGTCTTACCGGAATAAAAGTTAGTTCCGGTTACTGTGGGAAGATAAGCAGATATCTAGACATGCAGAAAAAAAGGTTCAGCGCGATGAAGTCTCATGACTGTCACGTGATGATGACGCAGATACTACCGGTTGCCCTTAGAGGGATAATGGACAAGCACGTCCGTGACACGCTTACTGGTTTCTGTAATTTTTTCGAAAGTCGATCAGTTCGAAGCAGCTCACAAGGCTACAGGAAAAGATTGTTTTCATACTATGTGAGCTCGAGATATACTTCCCGCCCACGTTCTTTGACGTCATGGTGCATCTGTGTGTCCACATTGTGGACGACATCATCGACCTTGGCCCGTCATACCTGCACAACATGATGCCGTTCGAGAGGATGAATGGTGTCATCAAAGGATTCGTTCGTAACATGTCCCGACCAGATGGAAGCATCGTACAGGGCTATCTGACACAAGAGTGCATCTCTTTCTGCGAGAATTATCTAAGCAACGGAGACGACGACGTCCCTGTTGTTGGTTTGCCCGTTAACAAGCACCATGGGAGGCTCGGAGGAGAAGGTCACACCAACGGTCGGAGGGAACTGCATGTCGACCACTCGGATCGACGCAATGAATTTGATAGGGCAAACTTAGTAGTGCTACAACATCTTGACATGGTATACCCTTTCGTGACACTGCACAAAGAAACCATCGCCAAGAAGTACCATGACCAAGGCCTACGCAAGACGGATGCCGAAGTTACTAGAGAGCACAACTCCACTTTCTTGCCTTGGTTCAAAGAGCATGTTCTTGTCAATCCCCCGGAAGAGGGGTCTACAGACGCATTGCTCATATACGCCTTAGCACATGGCCCTGCTGTCAACTTCCTCACCTATCAGGCATACGATATAAACGGATACACGTTCTATACAGAGGCCAGAGATATGAAAAGTGATTTCCAGAACTCGGAGGTGACGATAGAATGCATGACTGACGACAACGGCTCAACTAAAAGATATTACGGAAGGGTCGAAGAGATCTGGGAGCTTAACTACTCTGGACTACACAATGCGACGATGTTCCGTGTCAGATGGGCTAAGAATGTCGAAAGAGAAAACCGGTATTTCACTACTATGTCTATACCCGACGCCAAGAGCGCTACCGTGAACGTCATCGCCAAAAATGAGCCATGGATACACGCTAAGCACGTGACACAATGTTTCTACATAACCGACCCGAGCAATCCCAGCCGTGTTGTTGTGAGGAGAGGCAAAAGAAACATCGTCGGAATGGATGGAGTCGCCAACATAGAAGACTATGACCAGTACGGCAACCCGATGAGGGAAGATGACGACGACGATGAAGCATATGTCAAAAGAAGAATGAAGACTACATTACCTATGAAAGATCGTACTCCATGGAAAAGGAAAAGTCACAATGAGGGCCTAAATTATTCGGAAACGAACAAAAAAGGAAAGAAACTAATCACTTAGAAACATCTTCGATGCTGAGAAACTAAATGTGTGTTGTAATCTATATATGTATCTATTTTGTATACTTGCACTTTAACCGCGTTATCGATCGGTCAAATTATATATTGCCGCTGTTAAATATACATTGTATAAATTGTATCGGTCGTTGTTCGGAAAAAAATTAAAAAGGAAATGGAAGAGGGAAAAAATGCCAGAAATATCAGTAGCGCGCCCTGTCAGCGCGCGCTACTGCTAAGGTTTAGCAGTAGCGGGCCCTGTCAGAGCGGGCTACTGCTAAACTTAAGGGACTGAGCTTTGGTGACTTGTAGGCTACAAGTCACCGCGTGACTTGCACCAACCTGAGCCCTTCATAATTGATCCAACGGCTACAAATCATATACACTTTGCATCCATGGGTGTGTGATTGTTATTTGTATGTAAACGGAGGCACGACCTCATACAAAACGGGGGCATGACTATATAAAAAAACGGAGGCATGTCCTCATACAAAACGGAGGCACTTTGTATGAGGTCGTGCCTCCGTTTTATATGAGGACGTGCCTCCGTTTTGTATAAGGTCATGCCTCCGTTTTGTATAAGGTCGTGCCTCCGTTTTTTATATAGTCGTGCCTCTGTTTTGTATGAGGTCGTGCCTCCGTTTTGTATGACGTCGTGCCTCCGTTTTTTATATAGTCATGCCTCCGTTTTGTATAAGGTCATGCCTCCGTTTTGTATAAGGTCGTGCCTCCGTTTTTTATATAGTCGTGCCTCCATTTTGTATGAGGCCGTGCCTCCGTTTTGTATGACATCGTGCATCCGTATTATATATAGTCATGCCTCCATTTTGTATAAGGTCATGCCCCCGTTTTGTATGAGGTCGTGCCTCCGTTTACGTACAAATAACAATCACACACCCATGGATGCAAAGTGTATATGATTTGTAGCCGTTGGATCAATAATGAAGGGCTCAGGTTGGTGCAAGTCACGCGGTGACTTGTAGCCTACAAGTCACCGAAGCTCAGTCCAAACTTAAGCGGGTCACCTCTAAGTTTTAGCAGTAGCGGGCCCTGACAGGGCCCGCTACTGCTAAGTTCCACTTAAACTGGTCGGGCAGGCCTTCTTCTTTTCATTCCCCTCTATCTCTCCCTCTCGAACTCCTCCCCGGCCACCGTCGTCGTCGCCGCGCCTCCCCGCCCTCGTCGCCTCGCCTCCGCCGCCCTCGTCGCCTCGCCTCCCCGCCCTCGTCGCCGCGCCTCCGCTGCCCTCGTCGCCTCGCCTCCACGGCCGCCGTCGTCGTCAAGCCGCCGCCGCCACCATCGATCTTCTGGGTAAGCCCCCCCGCCCACGTTTCCTCCCACGAAAGTGGTCTTGCATCCTGAACTCCATGACATTCCCCGCTACTGCTAACTCCATGACATAACACCTCCATGAAATGGTAGCCAGTATGGGTCTTGCATGGTTATACCATTATATTGTGTATTTTCCTTCCCAGATGTACAGAATTTGCATTGAAGATCCCTGTTTCTTATCACCCTATGCTTTCATATGCTACCATTTATTTAATTAGAACGTAATATGCTACCATTTTAAGCCTATAGTTTCACTATGCTGCTGTTTAACGAAGTACTTTTGTATTTATCTTTTTGGATTTATATTTAGTTGAAAGCTCTTATTTAGATGAACATGAACCCTTTATGCATTTTAATTTCTCGCGGAGTATTATGTGCCTTCCTAAACTACTGTACCATCTTATTTCCTGTTCTGTTATGCAATCTACTTAGACAGAAGGTTAAAAGAACAGCTAGAATTTGTTCTTGTTGGCAACTATGGAACCATTTTTCACTGATGCAATGCAAAATTGCTACATCCTGTGATGCAAATTTCAGAACTGTTGTGTTGGATCTTAGAAGTTGGTGGTATAATTTCTGGTTGTGTAAATTTTTGAATAGTTTTGCAGTCTGGTTGTAGCGAATTTTCCTTGTGTTCCATGTCAAACTTTGGACCAGTGAAATGCAACGAGCACAGCATGTTGTTGTTGGAAATGCTTTGCAGCTGATCCTACTAGCCAGTGCCACCATCTGGGTATATGCTTAAGATATTGTGTACGAATTTTCTTCTTTTTTCCATATGCAGGGATCCGAGGGGCCTATGTTTTGCCGGAATGTTGATTTATTTCCGTTCCGACAAATTTCAGGTTCCCGATATGTCCACTTTTTAGCAAAGGTCATGCCGAAATTTACCGTGAATTTCGACATGACTTGTGCTACAAAGTATGACATATCGAGTGCCCGGTATTTGATAGGACGGTATTTAGTCCTTTTTTTATAGTTTGAGAATTAAACTTGGAGACTAAATATATCGTACGAAACATGTCGACCAACGACGAAGCCGGTGCAAATGAAGATTTTGACTACCAGCAGCATGAACACACCTTCCTCGACCATATGTCTTCTCAGCTACGAGACAAAGGTCCAAATGCCGCTAGTGCGACGGACGCCAAAATCAAGTCCGACAGCACTACTGATGGCACCGATGGCACTGACACCGGCGCCACCGACATCGGCGGCGCTGAAGCCGCTAATGAACCAGAAAATAAGAAGAAGGAGAGGGTACGAAAACCAAACAAGCTCGGCACCGACAAACTTCTAGTGACAGAGGTGCATCCTGGCAAATTCGAGCCAATAGCGCCGGCGGAAGCTCGCAGGTGCTACGGCAACCAAGTCGGATGCATCCTACGGGAAATCGCGAGCATCAACGACTATGACTTGAGGAGTATACCAATTATGGAACATTTACTCCTTATGAAGCTGCACAACAGATTCAAGTTCCCGGATCGGGATGAGAGCAAAACTCCGTGGGATGATGATGCCATGACTGACATAAACGCCGCCGCCATGGTCAAGTTCAGCAACGCATTGTCCGCGTGGAAAGTGAGGGTTAAACGATTGATTGAGAAGAACAAACCTTTGTCCAAGATTTTTGCGGACAATCCATCACTTACGGAAGCTGAGTTCTTAAAATTTGAGGACACTTGCTCTACCGACGAAGCCAAGCTTAGGTCCGCGAAATTCAAGGGGCTTCAGAAAAGGAACACGGGGAAACACCGCCTCGGAAGCCGTGGTTACATTGGCAAAAGGCCCATATGGGACAAGGAGGACGCGGAACGTGAAGCCGCGGGGATCCCAGACCCCTTGGCGGAGTTCACCGACCCACAGGAGTATGACTTCATCAGGGCCCGCTACAAGTGGGACTCGAAGAAAAAGGTTTGGTCCACGGACGCGCCCACGAGGGAATTGATGAGATTACTGGTAATATTTTTTTTCCACCTTATATTAGCTTCTCATCAAGTCAGAATACACGTTGTAGTAACATTTGTAAATGGTACACGTTTCTTTCGCAGAAAGAGCAACACAAGCTTGATGCCGAAAGCGACTCATCGTCTCAGTCGACGATGAGGCCCAAGTGGGACTCCCATCTCAACCGGGCCTTGAACATAATGAAGGGCCTCCCTTTGGACACTCGGCCGCAGCATGGACATGTGCACGGCGTCGGAGATGGTGCCCAGTGGAAGCACTACTACCACGAGGACCCTGAGGCCAAAAGGCAGAGAAGGAAGTTTAGTCAGGTCAACATCGACGAGAAGGTGAAGCTTGCGGTTGATAAAAAAGGAGCTGAGACCGAACAAGCGACCAAACAAGAGATGATCAAGTGGGCAGTCAATGCAGCTTTAGCTGCCTGTAGAGATGAGTTCGCAGCTTCGGTTTCATCCTTGATCCCGACTGTTATCGAGTGGACGAAGAAAAATCCAGACAAAACGGCAGCGGATTTTCCCCGTACTAGCTTCGTCGGGAGTAACTCGGTGAACATCGCACCAGCGGGGCCTGCTCTCGTATCCGGACATGCTCCATTAGCCACTCATAGCAGCCCGTCCTCTGTCTCTGGCGTGCTAGGCGGGCCTTCGCCTTTGGCTGAGCTCGACGCCCTCACGGTAATTACGCGTCACACCAACATATCTATAATATATCCCTTTTTCGTTGCCTTTTGGATGTCTGACGCCGTAGACATGTTTTCGCAGGCCGAGAGAACCCCGTGCACCTTACTATACATGATCAATGGCCAGACGTTGGATGTGGTAAAGGAAACGATAATAAATCCCACGGATCGGATGATCCACAACATGCAGATGCCCAATACCACTTTCAAGGTTTCCGTGGCGAGTGTCAAACCGGGCCACGAGGATTTGGCTCCTCCGGTACAACTCGGGGGAGAGGAAGACGAGACCCCTAAGCGGCTTGCAGACTGCAAGGGCTATTTCATCCAATGGCCGAAGGGTCTTCTTCGTGTCGAGTCGGCCGCCGTGATGACCACACCAACGACAACACATCCCCAAGAAGGTATGAACACCACCACCCCGCCTCCGCAATTATTAGCGCCGCCTGTTATGCTGGGTGAGAGCGGAGAGCGACGCGAGGAAGGCGGTCCAAGCAGAGTGGATCGTGATTTCTTCCCCGTGCTCCAGCAAGCAATGGATGATGACATGGACGAGGATGGTGACCCTATGCAATTCCTCAACACCGCCTTCATTAATCAGGAAGTAGAAATGATGAGTCAGCCATATGACTCGGCCAATAAGGTGCATGTGGACGAGGAGATGGATATTCTGTCGGAGCAGGAGCATCCTAGGTCTGAGTGCAAAAAGACTCTCTTCGTGCAACCCTTGCAGGACACGCCTCCAGATGCCGCCTCAAACCAGCATGAACAACCCTTGCTCAGCCCGTCAACACTTGGGTTGGCGATCAAGGGCGCTATGAAAGGCTCATCACAACCTCTCCCCCAGAAGAAGCCGAGGAAGAGACCGAATAGGAAAGACTTAGCTGCCAAAAAGGCTGTCAATGCTTCTAGCAGCAAGTCGGTTCCACCAACTGGTTTTGCAGACCGTGTACCGATGAAAGGTACGACGTTGATCCATGTCGCGGGCGAGCCGATCCTCCCGCCGAAACTGCTGGAGAGCATATCAGGGGATCTCAGGAGACTGCACGACCATGTACTGTCGACAGAGAAAAGCCTTCTCGCGTCGAAGGATCCAGGATATCCACTTTATGCGGTGCGTGTGCCTCCGGTCGTGGGCTACGTCGACACGGCGCCTGCGGAAGTGTTCTTCCTGCGGTTTGATCACATCTTTGAGATGTTCCTCACTAGGCGGCTCGATTTTACGATCGTCTGCCTTTTTGCGCTCCATATGAGCTTTGTCATCAAAAGAGAGGAAATCTCGCAAATCGCGGTGGCAGATCCATACTACATGCATGAGTCCTTCTTATCGCTCGGTCACTATGAACTTAAAACTGCTAGGGAGTACATCGAAAATTTCATGCTGATGAATAAGGAGAAGGAAATGGTTCTCGTGCCTTATCATCCAATGTAAGTCATTGCCCGATTGCCTTTACATTTCAATCATTCCTTTGCTCATATGGAGGCTAGCTAATTTGAGGTGCATTTATTTTGCGCAGCGAGGGGCACGCCGTCCTTATCGTTCTTTTCCCGCGAGTCTCCCATGCCGTGTATTTCGACTCGTCTAGGAACTTCAAAAGGAAGGACTACACCAAAGTAATGAGTCTTCTGGATTCCGCTCTCCAGGGCTTCGGCATGAGGGGTGGCCACATCGAGAAAAAGTCACGAAGGAAGGGCGCGCCATGTTTCTCGCATAAAACCAACTTCTGCAGTATCCATCAACCGGAAGGAAGTAAAAATGATGGATACTATGTCATCCATCTCATGATGGAGTTCAGAAAGGATCAGCAACGTCTTCGCATGGCAATCAAAGATGACAATCATATCATGATATGGGCAAAAAACTTAGCCGAACCGGATTATAAAGTAAGAGATGACTTCTTTCGCATCCTGAAGGATATTGCAACCATCATCATGAAAGAAGTTGTCGACAAGAAGGGGATGTTCTACCACGGCCCAATATCGCGAGCTGATGTTAAAACTCGCTTAGGAATGCAACTTTTGGACATTACGCCGTTCAATAAGCTAGGGTGTGTCCTCCCAGGTATGGATGGATGGAAGTTCTAGTGTATTGACTATGCCGATGATGATGTCTCGGTTGAATTTATACTTTTGGAAGCGATATGAAACCTTTGTGATGTAATTTAACGGTCATGTTGAACTACTTGCGTAACGCTTGCTAGCTAGTGAATTAGTTGGGGTACCATGAACAACGTGTGTATATTATATTATGTATGTTACTTTATGTTGCATCTATTCACTAACTTTTTGTCTTCGTGTTGCTCAAGTATATTATGTTGTGTACTATTGTTGAATTCCTATAATGAATATGCATCTCTAATAGGTACATAGATCATCGATGGCGAAGAAGTGCTATTCCGTGTACATAGGGAAGGTTCCAGGAGTGTACGATGAGTGGCCAGAGTGTCAGGCCCAAGTGCACCGGATCCCGGGCGGCAGCAAAAGAGGGTTCATTACCAGAGAGGAAGCGGAAGCTAGTTACTTGAGATTTACGCTAGCGCGAGAGGAAGATCGGAGGCGGCGCTTCATGAGCTACTACATAATTCCACTCTTCCTCATAGTGACCGCTCTTCTAGTACATATCATAGTTTCGATGGATGATGAAACTTGCTTGTAGTTGCATGTATTTAAGATATTGTGACAACTTCTATCGCTATTTTAGAGATGACATGATGAGAGACATCATTTGTGTTGGATATGAGAGATCATGATGATATATATATATATGGTCATCAGATTATTGTATGTGTATGATATGATGAGATTTGTACTCTGTAGAAAACCTGTGTATGTGTATGAGACTATATTGTATAATACCTGTACAAATACAGCAAAAATACGATGGGAAAAAGAAACAGAAAATGAAAAATAAATACCAGTAGCGCCCTGTTACCTGTACGCGCTACTGGTATTAGTAGTAGCGGGATCTAAGGGGGGGGGGGGCGCTACTGGTGTAGTAGTAGCGGGTGCGTACGCGCGCTACTGCTACAAGTTAGCTGTAGCGTGCTAGCAGTAGCGCGCCCTAGGGCTCTACTGATAAGCCAAAAGGGGGCGCTACTACTAGCCTTTCTCCTAGTAGTGAACCCCTTAGCAGCCACGTAAAACTTGTAAAAGATAAAGTAGAAGGCATTTTAACTTTAATTTGCATGTAAGGGGGGATCATAGCTTGTATGATTTACAGTTTTACTTCCTGTCTTGCTAATATGCTAGATATGCGACGGTAACATGATAGGATAATCTCTCTCAATACCACGATTGTATTCTCCCTTAGTGGGCACCGCTTGGAAGGATCTCTTTATGATAGGCAAGCCGTGATGATCGGGTGTCATTCATACATTAGCGATCGCATGAGGTTGGGTTTGGCAAGCCTAGCATATGCAGATATGGCCTTGCTGAACAGCCATACACTAAGGTTCGACTGGCAGGCTTGACATATGTAGATATGAGCTTGGGATACGGATGACCGAAAGGTTAAGCTTGAGTCATATAACGGATATGATTGGCATGATGGCCTACCTAGGGAGATGTGTCGTCGGCCGTGTGATATTCGAGGATGATCATTCAAAATAGGATTATGTTAATCACTTAGTAAATTTGGAGAGATGTTTAACTAAGAGGGAGTTTTATAATTAATTAAAATTGAACTCCAATAATGAACAAAGTCTAAATATGTGTTTTGCAAATAACCATTGTAGATGGATGCACCTCGCCCCTCATTCAACTTAGGGTCATTCCTAGACAAAAACAAACTGAAAACCGATGGGTCAAACTTCACCAACTGGTTCCGCACTCTAAGGATTCTCCTCGTTCCCCTCAAGATGGCATACGTACTAGAGGCCGCGTTAGGTGACGAACCACCATCAGATGCTAGTTAGGATGAGAAGAATGTCTACCTCTCCAAGACGGATGATTACAACCTTGTCCAGAGTGGAATGCTTTAATCCATGGAGGCTGAGCTGCAGAAACGCTTTGAGAGGATGGGTGCATATGAGATAATCACCGACCTCAAGGCCGTCTTTGCACCCCAAGCCAGGGTTGAACGTTATGAGGCTTTTGAAGCTTTCTTCTCAGCAAAGATGGATGAGCATAGCAGTGTTAGTGAGCACGTGGTCAAGATGTCTGGCTACGTTCAACGCTTGAATGCTCTGGAATGTCAGATTCCAGATGAACCTGCTGTTGATAGGGTGCTGCAGTCGCTGCCCCCTAGCTACAAAGTCTTTGTGTTGAACTACAACATGCAGGGGATGACTAAGACCCCTTCTGAGTTGTTCGCCTTGCTGAAAACTGCTGAGGTTGAGATCAAGAAGGAGCATGCTGTATTCATGGTCAACAAGACCATTGAATTCAAGAAGTCTGGCAAGAAGGAGAAGGGAAAGAAGGGAAGCCCGAAGAAGGGTGACAAGCCAGTTGTCACTCCTCGTAAGGCACCCAAACGTGGACCCAAGCCCGGCGTTGAGTGCTTCTACTGCAAGGGTGATGGTCACTGGAAACGCAACTGCCCCAAGTACCTAGAGGATAAGAAGGCTGGCAAGATTGTCAGAAGAGACAAAGGTATATTTGATATAAACGTTATTGATCTTTTCTTAACAAGCGCTGGGAAAAAATCCGGGATATTTGATACAGGATCTGTTGCTCATATTTCTAACTCCTCTCAGGGGCTACGGAATAGGCGACGCTTAATGAAAGATGAAGTGACGATGCGTGTGGGAAACGGTTGCCGGATTGAAGTGGTGGCGGTCGGCACGAAGCATCTTAGTCTCCCTTCGGGATTAGTTTTGATTTTGAATAAGTGCTACTATGTACCCGCATTGAGTGTGAACATCGTTAGTGGTTCTTGCTTGAAGCGAGACCACTATTATTTTAAGTCAAATACAATTGGTTGTGCGATTTATAAGGATGTTGTGTTTTATGTTCACGCACCGGAGAAAATGGCTTATTCATTCTTAACCTCGATTGTGATATACTTCATATTGATAACGTAGAGGCCAAAATATTAAAACCTAGTGGCGAAGAACACATGACGATGTGGAATTGTCGACTTGGTCATATTGGTGAAAAGCGCATGAAGAAGCTTCATGATGATGGACTTCTGGAGTCTTTGGATTTTGGATCCCTTGACACATGTGAACCATGCCTTATGGGCAAGATGACAAGGACTCCATTCAATGGAACAATGGAGCGTGCGGAAGACTTGTTAGGGATCATACATTCAGATGTATGTGGACCTATGAACGTCCCCACACGCAATGGTTTTCGTTACTTCGTGACCTTCACAGATGACTTAAGAAGATATGGGTATATCTACTTAATGAAACATAAGTCTGGAACCTTTGAAAGGTTAAAGGAATTTCAGAGTGAGGTCGAGAATCAACTTGGGAAGAAAATCAAGCACCTTCGATCCGATCGAGGAGGTGAGTATTTAAGTCACGAGTTTGGCGATCATCTTAAGACTTGTGGCATCGTACCACAACTTACGCCGGCAGGAACACCTCAGCGTAACGGTGTTTCTGAGCGACTTAATCGAACTCTATTGGATAGCGTACGATCGATGATGTCTTATACCGAATTACCTGTGTCATTCTGGGGGTATGCATTAGAAACTGCCGCTTACATTCTTAATAGGGCACCGTCCAAATCCGTAAAGACAACACCATTTGAGGAATGACATGGCAAGAAACCAAAGTTGTCTCACTTAAATATTTGGGGTTGTGAGGCTTATTTTAGGAAACTTCAGCCTGACAAACTCGAATCAAAAGCGGATAAGTGCATCTTTGTGGGATATCCAAGGGAAACCGTTGGATACACCTTCTACAACCAGTCTGAGGGCAAAACGTTTGTCGCCAAGACTGGATGCTTTCTTGAGAAAGACTTTATTTCGAAAGAATTGAGTGGGAGGAAAATAGACCTCAACAAGATGATTGACCAATCACTACAAGTGGAAGAAATGGCAATGGAAGTTGTTCCGGAACCATCTTCCGTAGTGGGAGCTGAAGAGAACGGTCAGCATGATATTCATAAAGATCGTGACATACATGATGATCACGATCAAGATGAAGAGGGTCCTATTGTACCCCGCAGGTCATCAAGAGCCCGAGTAAAAACTCAGTTTTATGGGCAACTTGTCAATCCAGTCATGTTAAATGAACCTGACGAACCTGCGAACTACAAAGAAGCAATGGAGGGACCCGAGTCCGAGAAATGGCTGGAAGCCATGAAATCCGAGATATATTCCATGTATGCCAACAAAGTATGGACTTTGGTGGATATTCCTGAGGACCGAAAGGCCGTCGAGAATAAGTGGATATTCAAGAAAAATACTGACGCAGACGGAAACGTATCTATCTATAAAGCTCGACTTGTCGCAAAAGGTTTCCGACAAATTCAAGGAGTTGACTACGAAGAGACTTTCTCTCCCGTAGCAATGCTAAAGTATATCCGGATATTGCTAGCAATTGCTGCCTATTACGATTATGAAATATGGCAGATGGATGTGAAAACCGCGTTCCTAAATGGCAACATTGAGGAAGATTTGTATATGGTACAACCGGAAGTTTTTATTGATCCTAAGGACGTTGGTAAGGTATGCAAACTTCAACGGTCCATTTATGGGTTGAATCAAGCATCTCGGAGATGGAATCTTCGTTTTGATGAGGTGATCAAAGCTTTTGGATTTGTCCAAAATGAAGAAGAATTCTGTGTTTATAAGAAAGCCAGTGGGAGCTCTGTGGCATTCCTAGTACTATATGTGGATGACATATTATTGATAGGGAATGATGTGAAATTTCTAGAGGGGGTAAAAGAATATTTGAATGGACAATTTTCCATTAAGGACCTAGGTGAAGCTGCATACATATTAGGCATTAAAATCTATAGAAATAGATCAAGACGCCTATTAGCACTGAGTCAGAGAACTTACCTTGAGAAGATATTGAAGAGGTTCAATATCGATAACACCAAGAGAGGCCTCTTGCCCGTTATGAAAGGAAGTAAATGGAGTGTGACTCAATGCCCAGCAACAGCAAAAGAAAGGGAGGAAATGTCCTCAAAGCCCTATGCCTCAGCCATAGGTTCTATCATGTATGCTATGTTGTGTACTCGACCAGATGTGGCCCTGGCGGTTAGTCTGACTAATCGTTTCCAAAGTAATCCTGGAATGGATCATTGGATTGCAGTGAAGAATGTCCTTAAGTACTTACGAAGAACTAAGGATCTGGTTCTTGTCTATGGAGGATGTGAAGAAGAGCTCGCCATAACAGGTTACGTCGATGCCAGTCTTGGTACTGATCCCGATGACTCAAAATCCCAGACGGGATACGTGTTTATGTTGAATGGTGGTGAGATTAGCTGGAGAAGAGGCAAGCAGTCAGTATTCGCCCAATCTACGATGGAGTCGGAGTATATAGCCGCTTGCGAAGCATCAAATGAAGCGCATTGGCTGAAGAAGTTCGTCATCGAGCTTGGCGTATTCCCTAGTTGCACTGACCCTGTTAGCATTTATTGCGACAATACGGGTGCCATTGCTAACGCAAGGGAGCCGATGACTCACTCTACAGCCAAGCATATTCTACGGCGTTTCCATGTGACGCGGGACTACGTCAAGGATGGTCATACTAGGATTTGCAAAATACATACGGGTCTGAATCCGTCAGACCCAATGACTAAACCTCTTCCACAAGCCAAGTTTGAACAACACCGAGAGACTATTGGTGTTAGATACATACCTGATGTAAACTAGTGTAATTTGTACTCTAGTGCAAGTGGGAGACTGTTGGATATGTGCCCTAGAGACAAATTAATAAAGATGTATTTTGGAACTTTAATTGATTTTTGTTTGATATTTTATTATTTTTAGATTTTCTTTTTACGAGAATCTAATCATTTTCCTCTATCAAACTCTATCCAAAATTCTCTAGCACAATATCTCTTATTTTGTTTTATTTCTTGTGTGAATTCCAACTCAATTTCTTTTCTTTCCTTGCAAACCGAATGGCCAAGCCGCATTTTTTGTCCCATGAGCCACAGCTAACTCCTTTCTCTCTATTTTTTCTTCTTCTTCCTTTCCTTCCTTCCTCGTGGGCTGGCCCAACACCCCCAAGCCATCCCTCTTCTCTCCTTCCTGTACCTTCTCACGTTACATGAAGAGAAACAATCATGACCTAACCTTTGCCTCCTTTCCTCCTCCATAATCCCATAATTTACCACCGTTTCCAAATCTATAGTTAAAGGAACATGTGCATTCACCTTCTCCTCCACTACTGTAGCACTCCTTCCCATTCCCTTCCTCCTCTTTGCTTTTTATCCTTCACAAAGTGTTGCTGCTCCATGGACGCCGGTGCTCGAGCTCGGTGACACAACCCATTTCCATCCATGCCTTTGCGCCAGAAGGTTCTCCTCCATGCCGTGAATCCATTCAGGAAAGAAAGAACTCTATTCGTTGAACACACGCGGACAATTTTACATGTACGCGTACACTGTTCATCGAGTTCATCGCATCGATTCGTGACACTCGATGAGTTTCTATCGAATTGTTTTTACACTTGCACTCAAACATGTTCAACCTATCTCCTAAACATCATAGTTCGATATATTTCACTAGTTGGTCGCGCCCATCCAAATCGATGACTATCCGATGGCATCACCATGTTCTCGTAGTTTTTGTCCCTCGGATCACTTCCTGCCCAATATATCAAATACTTCGTATCATCATAGAAACCCACTAGTGAAGTTATAGTACTTGTTTGGTCAATAGTTTTGTGTAGATTTTATTTAGTCGTTCGTGTTAATTAGAACAGTTTATTTTGATATAGTTATGTATGGTTTCATGAGATAATTCGTAGATCATGTAGTAGTGTAATATATCTTTATATTAATTCTTGTGAATTATTTTCATGTAATAGTTGATCGGTGAACTTTGTGTTAGTAAATTATTTTTCCACATGTTCATGATATGCCTATGAGTCGCTCCTAATTGTTTCCTAAATCCTTGGAGTGGCACATATTTTACTAGATTGATTTTACTCTTATTGATAGCTTTTAAAATAATTGTATATATTGTTTTCGGTTGATAACATGTGTTACCATGTTTAATTTTCTTTTATGCATGTGTACTAATTTATATACGAATTATTGTCATGCTAAGTATTTATATATTTAATCTAGAGTTTTTTTTGTGTGCTATTAAATATAGTTTACTTGTTGTATCATGTTGATAATGTTAGATGTATTTTGTAATCCTCGCTTGTGCATGTACAAAGTTAGTTAATGTTCGCCATGCTTATAATTACGTAAAATTACTATTAGCGTTGCTTGCTTTATTTAAATATGATTTACATATTCATATTCTCTTACGTCACATGTTTGATTTATTAGTTCAAATCATGTCATGCCTACGTAGATATTTATATTTTTTTGTGTGTATGTGTTGTTCATAGTTTTTTTTAATTTGCTAGAAGTCAAATAAAATACTTTTTTTGTTTGAGAACAAATTCACTATGGGTGTCTGTCGCTAACATGTTATTGCCTAGTTAATCATCTAGTTTTGTAGTTATTTTATTTTCATTATTTCATTGTTGCTTCATGTCATGTTTTAGATTGTATTGCTACATATAATTTATGCTTGTGACACCTAACTTAATTTATTACATCTTGATGATTTATCATGTGTGTTTATTTATCTTAGTTTATTTCAATAACATGTTAGCATTTTCTCAAAGTAAAATTCATATATTAATTTAATTTTCTTTTGTGTTGTAAATTGCTACTCCCTCCGATCCATAATAAGTGTCGCTTCTCTAGTACAAAGTTTGTACTAGCTTAGTACAAAATGAGCGGAGAAACGACACTTATTATGGATTGGAGGGAGTAGTTAATATTATAAGTACATGGATTTGATTAGTCTTCCTTTCTAGATTGGAATCTAGTAGTTTATTCATATTATGTAAATAATATTTCTTTTGCTATATTAATATCATGTCACTGTGTTGTTTGATTCTATAAATAAAATACATAGTGTGGGTGTATAAATTTGTATCTAGTAGATGCCTAGTTGTGTATCTTATGTCTTTGCATGTGTAGCATGTATCGGATAGAAATGTATGTCATCTTCTTATTCATTCTTGTATATGTTGAATTGCTTGATGTCATGACCTATTTGTTTACTTTACTACATGCTTATTACGTCATGTTCATATGTTTATTTCTAGCATGCTAGTGTTGTGTGATAATGCAATGTTTTCTTGTTCTTACATGTCATAGCTAGTGTTATAGAGTTGTGTGATATAGCCATGCTTGATGCTTATGTTGGGTAATATCATCTAAGTTATATTATGGTTATGAGTTATATTGTATTGGTAGCATAGTGTGATATCTCACATGATCATCATCTCCATGCTTAGCATCATACCATGTTTATCTTATATCTCATTTGTGGTATGACTGAGACTAGACATTATGTCATGATAGTAATCTTCCATGTTTTACCATGTTTCATGTGTTGTACCAGGGTACTTAGTTTCTTGTTCTTTTTGTAGATGATTGCCTATGTCTCATGCTAGTATTATAAGTGTGTTATTTGCGTTGCAATAGTTCATCACATGCTTAGAGTAGTTAAACTCTCATTGTGGTTTTCTTATGCCTTTCTCGTATGCTTAGCGTGCGTAGCTTGGTATATGGTTTCAAGTATGTGGCTGTAATCCTATAGCTAGTTGAATTGTTATTGGATTGTATTTTTTTATGGCATTGATTGCCAATAGTTATTATGTTTGATCTTTGATTATGCTTGATGTTAACCATTATAAATATTTAGAACATCTAAATACTTATTTGTGGTTAATTGGTACTCTTAAACATGACATGTTTCTACTTGTGGTTAGATGGTGTTATATTAGTTTGTGTTATCATGATATGTATAAAGAAATTGTTGTTTATTTGATGTGTTGTTTAACTTGTTTATATTAGTTGACATGCGTTTGGTTTGTGATATTGGATCTATATGACTTACTATTGCTTAAGGAGCGAACCTAGATACCACTCAATTCATGTTGTTGTATAATTTTCATTGTTTAACTAGTAAGATTTTTTATGTTGGTTTGTTCCTATAAAACAATTGTGTGTGTATTATTATATATGTTATGTATATTTTTGAATGCTATTAACCATTATAAATATTTAGATTCTATCTAAATATTTATTTGTGGTTAACTATTACCTTCTTCATGTCATGTTGTGATTGTGTAGTTAAAATGCATATGATGGTTGCATTCCCTGTGTTGATGTCGTTATATTTTTTTGTGGTAGTTTCTGACATAGTTAGTCGAGATGTGTAGTGGGCACTACTAGTGCTTGCTATCATAGTTCATATTAGAACATCAGTCTTGATCGTCGAGCCTTCCTTTAGCCATATCAATCCAAACCTTCCATATTCATTAAATCATCTCTCTCACCTTCCCTATCACACTACCTCATTTTGGAATCTCCATCTTGATCCATATCTTGCTATCCATCTAACCTTGATCTATTTGGAATGTTATGTGGATTTACTTTTGCTTTGGTATTTATTTGTTTTCATTTGCTATCGATACGACGAGTAGGGAGCGACGATGTTGGACATGGACAAATTCAAGTTACCGAAGATGGACTCAACAACGAAGGCATGCCTCCCTCTTTGATCATGTTTATCCTATGTTTTACAAAACTGCATTGTATTTTATAACCACTATATGCATGTTATTTTATCTTGTAGCTAGCGTGTAGATTGACACATTTACCCTGATTCGCTTGTCGCCTATTTACTTGACACCTGAGAAGAACTATATAGTAATCTAGTAGAGTAGAAATGCTTAGCCATGCTAATTATTCTATAGGTGCTTATCTAAATGATCTTCGGATCATTAACACTTGAAACTTGTTACTGAGGTTGCTAATCTAGGCCGGTTGGCCATTTTTGACTTCCTTTCCTCTCTTCTACTCTGGGTGAAACTTACCATCTAAATACTGGCGCGGGCGACAGCTGGATCAAGGATTGAAGGAGCGATTGGCTGCCCTTCACGAGGTGAAGGGGGCAATCCGTCGTCCGTGCCGCATGTGGCCCAATAAGTCTTGGATTTGAAGATTGTGACAACCGTACAACCACATACTATATGGCCACTGGCTTGGTTAAATAGTTAGGTCATCCTTATTATGGTCATCGCGGTACCGCAGATGGGATAGCTGCCTTGCGAGGAGAACCTCGGCACAAAAGGGGGCAAGGACTGTGAACTGCGACGTTCACCTTGCGTTGGAACTGTTCCGAGAACACTTTCCGGCGTGCTATAAAAATAACCCATTTTATTATTAAACGGGGTTTTTTTTCCGTTGGCTGCGGCTGGTCTCGTGCGGTTTTCGCGACGTTGATGGGGCGAAACCTAGTGTCGCAAAGGTTGAGTGTCATGGTGGCAAGGGTCGGTCTCCGTCCGATACGAGATAAGAGGGGAAAAATAATCGCCGATCGATAAATCGGGGATGCAAACACCGCAAACAAATCAGACAATCAAACAATTCACACCGAAAACAAAATTTTTAATTTTTTTGAAATATGGGCTGTTACATGATCATAGGCTATGTTAATCTAGGGTGATCCCATTATATTTCCCCTTCCTCTTTGTATTGGATTGATGTACTCAATTGATCTTATCTAGTATAATCCCCGAGACCAAGGTGACAGCGGTCTATTGGACATGGGTTAGAAGAATATTATCATGAGTGATTTCCTCTTTTGTGTGTTGACTGAAGATTGAGAGTCTCTTAGTGCTTGTCTTTGACTATCTTTGAGATATGTTGTGGTGATTGTGGTACTCTCTTTGGATGGCCGCGGTGACATTGGGAAATCCATAGATTGAGAACTACGAACTTTGAGGTGTGCTTTTGTAGCCCTACATAATTCTCATCGGGGTACTTGTCTCTTTGTGAACCTCCTGATTAGATTGAGAGTTATCGATAATAAGTGCATGAGTTCTTCGGACTAATGTAAGTATTGAAAGTTGACACTTCCACCTCCTCATATTTGCTAGCCTCTCCTGTGCCGTGCATTGCTTTCTTCTCACTCCGAGAGTTGGCTTCCACCTTCGCCGGTACATCCAAACCCTTGGCATGATACGCTCTGTCATCATAAACCTCCTTATATCCTTCCTCAAAACAGCCACCATACCTACCTATCAAGGCATTTCCATAGCCTTTCCGAGATATATTGCCATGCAACATCCACCTCTTCATGACTTGATCTTCATGTCATACATGTTCCTGCTATCCTGGCAGAGGCATACATTGCATACATCATGATAGTTATATCTTCTTTATGAGAGTACCTTTGTAAAGTGTGAAAGATCTCATATATTCTTGTAAAATATAGAGTGTTGCCCCTAAAGTGAGAAAAAGATCCCAAAGAGGACAAAATCAAAAGATCCCAAAGAGGACAAATGAGAGTTAAATAGAAAGAGCCATTGAGGCCACCAAAAAATTCAAAAAAATAGAAAAAGAGAAAAAAAAGAAAAATAAAAAGAGATAAGGGGGCACACTACTATTCGTTTTGAGAGATCCACACTAGTACTTCATCCTCTATCCCTTGTACTCCATAGAGATCATTATCATGCATATAGCTATGTGGGGACCTTCACACTATAGAACTTGGATTGTATATTCTAATGACGAGCCTCCTCAAACGAGCTCTAGGTCTTCTTGAGCAAGAAAGTTAGATGGACCCCCACTAGTTTCCTTGGAGATCTTTTTATGTGCATCCGTTGCATGGCAATCCCTACTCCTCACATCATATCTATCATATGGCCTTCTCTCGCCTATGATTGTCCTCATTGATGTGAGCCTTTCACACCTTTTTGTCTTCCTCCTCCACCTTCTTTCTGTTTCGCCTTTTAGTGTCAACTTTCTTGCTCACGCTCATCCATTGCATGAGTGCTCAAAATATCGAAAGGGAGTGGATCAGTTTGACTTGTACCTGGCTAGTGGTCTGGGGATGAGTCAAGATAAGATTCCAAAGAAGACCAAGTGTGAAGCTTTAGTAGATTGAGTTCTCAACACAAAAATACTTTTTTCTCGTATATCCCTATCCCCTTTCTTGCACGCAAACACCATTTGGAGACATTCGAGTCACGGACAGCGAGAGCTCTGTCACCTTTATGTTCTTATGTTGCTTGTTTCAATTCTAATATAGACCCTTGTCTGTTATGACTTGAATTGAATTACATGCTTTGATTGCTTTACTTAAAAGTCCTTATATTGTTGTGTGGCATGTCACCACAGAAATTATGCTTGTTATCATTTACCTACTCGAGGACGAGCAGGAATTAAGCTTGGGGATGTTGATACGTCCTAAACGTATCTATAATTTCTGCTTGCTCCATGCATGTGTTGTGTGATATTTCTATGCTTTTGATACACTTTCATATCTTTTTATAACATATTTTGGAACTAACCTATTAATGGTTGCAACAGTGCACAAGTTCTTGTTTTTATACTTTATGTGTAGGAATTACTTGGATAAAGGAAAAATCACAAAAAGGAGCCTTGTAGGATTTGGACTCTAACTCTCCCGAAATCTGTCCCCACCAGACAGGTTTTAAAGATCGCATCGGTAACGCTAGAAGACGGCCTCAAACGGAAAAATTTAAAACTACAAAGTTGTAGGGATTTTTTTCCGGTGGATTTAGACATAAAATTCGGCCCAATTGGAGTTCGGATGCTTCTAGAAACCCCGAAATACAGAAGACGTAATCTGGATGACGGGAATCCGAGAGTCTATATAAAGAGAGGAAACCTAGGTCAAAGGGTACCACGAAAATTCCTCCCCCTTGGCAACCGTCTTGAGGGGGAGATCAATCTCCACAGCAGCACCATCTCCAAGGAAGAAGAAGGGGCCAAGGGCCGCTGCCCCCAAGGGTCGTGGCCACCGCCGTGGTCAAGGGCGCCGCCGCCGCCGTCGCCATTTTCTTCATCTCTTCCGTGCTGCACCTCTCCATCAACAACTCTCTCTCTCTCTCTCTCTCACCATGTCCATGTGTGAGTAGTTCCCCTCGGGTCTAAGGCTTGTATCTTGATCTATGTAGTTTCTCTCTCTCCCATGATGTGATCTTCGTTGTGATCATAGGCTATGTTAATCTCGGGTGATCCCATGATATTTCCCCTTCCTCTATGTATTGGATTGATGTACTCAATTGATCTTATCTAGTATAATCCCCGAGACTAAGGTGACAGCGGTCTATTGGACATGGGTTAGAAGAATATTATCATGAGTGATTTCCTATTTTGTGTGTTGATTGAAGATTGAGAGTCTCTTAGTGCTTGTCTTTGACTATCTTTGAGATATGTTGTGGTGATTGTGGTACTCTCTTTGGATGGCCGCGGTGACATTGGGAAATCCATAGATTGAGAACTACGAACTTTGAGGTGTGCTTTTGTAGCCCTACATAATTCTCATCCTCTTTTGTAGCCGTCGGGCACCTCCCTCTCCCGCGCCTCCTCTCTCCCTCGCGGTACCTTCCCTCTCACCTCCTCCGTCCCATCTATGCAGGCTGCCGCGCCATGGCGCCCATGGAGGCAGCCGAGCCGCCGTGGACGACCGGAAGCCGCCGCGCCGCCCGGATCCCGTGGCCACCGGCGACTCCGGCCCGGGTCCGCCTCCTCTGTGTGCCCCTGGCCTCCCCGTTCTCCTCACCTGCCCTCCGTTGCGCCCCCCTCGCCGGCTTGGCCGGCCGGCGAGCCGAGCACGCCGCCGTCACGTTTCGCTCGGGACGAGCACGGCTGGTCGCCATCAACCGCCGCCTGGGCCGGTTTCGCCCCAGCGGCCCAGCCACTCGGCCCAGCCAGCACAGCCAGAGTCGGCCTGGCCTCCCTCCGTGGCCTCTTGGGCCGGCCCAGCTGGGTGAGGATTTTTTTGTTTTTGTTGTTGTTTTATTTTTTTCCCTGGCTTTTAATTTTTCTAAGTCTCTTTAATTTGTACTGCTGATTCAATTTTGCACCGTAATTTGCGAGTAAACCGTAGCTTGGATCGCGTTGCGCCCAAAAGGAAAATTGCTTAGAATTGTGTGTACTTTAGTTCATCTTTTGTGAGAATTTTGATTTGAGGTCATCTTGATGTTGATAATATGTGTTGAAGTGGGCATCAGGCCGTTAACTGTTACTAATTGCTGTTATGTGATGCTGTTGTTATTTTATTGCAAGTTTGCATGATGATTGTGACACATCCATGAGGCCTATTGCATTGATTCTTTTTCCTATGTGTTAAGCATCATGTGTACCTCATTCCCATGCTTTAACTTGTCATGTTTGGGTGCTTTAGCTATATTAAATCTTGCTCCAAAGTGGTGACCTCGCTGTTAATGTGCTGCTGTGCTGAAAACTGTTAATTTGTTGCAACTTCGGTCGACGAGTGTATCGCGGCCGTTTATCGGAATTGAGTGGTTCCAATTGCATATTGTTAAGCATCATGTCTATTTCCATTATATATATTGCATTGTCATGATATGCTTGCTGGTCATATAGTTATTGATCTCCAAAGTTGCTATGCCACTGTTTTTGACATCCACATCTGTTTTTCTCTAAGTCTGTAGCGTTCCGATGCCATGTTGTTTGCTTAATATCTTTTGATCCGTGATGCTTATTTGCATGATTATTTTTGCCATGCCTTCCCTTCCATGTCTACTTTAATTGCATATCATTTGTGAGCATGTTTGCACTCATTACCCTGTTTATGCAATGCTCTAAAGTGTGCTTCCTGATGTTGGCAGATTGTGCCCGTAACTTGTTTTGCTTGTATCTTTTTAACCGTAACTCCGTTTGGGGTGTTCTTTATATGTAACTTGATTAGTTTTTCGTGTACTTTGTGTTTATGCTATTGTTTTCTGTTGTTAACAACCTAAAATATGGTTTAGGGCAGAACGGTGCCAAATCTTTTAATTGACGTGGGGTACTTAGTGTTATGCCATGTTTAGGGTGTTGCCTCGCTTAACTTGACTAGTATAGGTAGTTTACTTTGTGCTTAACCTTTTCCATGATTGTGTGACATGCCATGCTTGGGTGCCTTGCCATGTTAACAACCGTTGGTTGATCACTTGTAGCTAAACAACTTGAACCTCTCTAAATGTGCGGTATCGTCGTGTGTGAGGAGTACTCCACTTAACCTGTTAGTAACCACTCTCGACGGTAGGTGCGATGTCTCGTGTTGCCTTCTTGTTGATGCTTGCTCGTTTTTGCTTCGTAGTAATAGATTCTTGCTCGTTGACTGCTTTCCAGTGTTTACCGTCTTGTGTGCTTCCGCGGGTACCTCTCGGAGACGATGCGAGCTTGCGATCTCCTACACCTTCCGAACCCGACTTATCAACAGGCAAGGACTATACATTACTTATGATACATTCTATTTCAACCAGAGGTTTGCATGCTAGTCTAGGATAGGTTCGATTTTTGATCATACCACATGTTTACAGCCTCTTTCAACCGATACAGCCATGTCCCCTCCCAGCAAACCTTGTACTGCTATGTTACTATTGCTCGTTGCTCAGCCCCTGCTTAGTATGCATGCTTAGGATGCTACGATGTTACCCTGGTACTACTTGGTTGGGCTATCACATTATTATTATTGTTGTTGATGATATGATTATTATAAATGTTGACTATATTCGACGAAGGATGGAAGGTCTAGGATATCCCGCCCGACACTTTGTTCCATTCGAGTCACCTAGGACCCGAGTTCCGGTATTGGTTTTAAGACTGAGCGTGCCTAACCGCGTGTGGGATACTATGGGGTCCCCTCTTCTTACCTACCTAGCTTCAAACATTTCTAGTGGTGGCCCAAGCTGATTTACCATTTGAAACCCGCATGCATACTTGGTGTGCAACCAGTGGATTTAAAACAACTCGGGCCAGCAGAGAAAGAGTTCCTTTGTTGGTCCACACTGGTGAGCTAGGGAAGTCCTCTGTTATATAGGTGAGGCTAACCACGACCTTAGCCATACGGAAGAGTCCGACCCGAGAGCGTTGCCGGCTTTTGGATTGGGTGTCGACTCCCCGGGGGCCACCCGGATTTTTTCGTTGTTAGTTAGAGGGACCTGTCGTTTCGGATCTCTCAGAACTAAATCATAAAATAGTTGCCTGTGATGGGTAGCAACTGAGAGAGATGGGCGTGCGTGCGGAGCCTTGTAATGGGAAGTTGGTACACCCCTACAGGGTTAAATCTTTTCGAGAAGCCGTGTCCACGGTTATGGACGACTTGAGACCTACTCCTTGTTCATAGACAACAACAACTGAGATAATATTAATATAACTTGTTCAACGTGTGTGTGCCTTGACTGCTTCTTCTTCGTCGGGATGCGAAGTGGAGGAAAAGGATAGGATAGGTGTTATGTTTGCCTAAGTAGCTGATAGCAAGACTTGTTGGAGGCGATTCCTCATCGAATGCTTTGCTTCTTATCTTACTCTCTAGATCGTTAGCCACTTCATAAAATGCTAGTGCGGCAGCAACCTCACCACTTACCCCATCCTTACCGTAAACTACTAGTTGTCCTAGAATGACGAGTAATGAAGTCCTTGCTGGGTCAGTTGACCACTACAGTTGGATGCTGAGTACTTCTTTACTCATGATACTACCCCCAAACTCTTTTCAGGGTTCTGATCGACAACAGGTATGGTGATCGATGTTTCACGTGGAGACTCGACGACGACTAGTTAGGCGGATCCGGCGGAGGGCCTGGACCCGTGTGGTTATGGGAGCGATGTCTTTTTATTTTGCCAGTAGGCATTTGATTGTAGTCTGTATTCAGACATGTACCTTCCGCTGATGTATTGTATTTTAGGCAGTTGTATGCCGATTGTATGAGATGTTGTATCCTTGTATCTGTAATGTTGTGATATAATGTTGGAAATCCGGGGCATATGACTTCGTCATATGTCGCGGTGGGACCGATATGTGCTTCGTCCCCGGATTTGGATGGAAACATCTAGATCTGGAACAGTACCGCATATCGGGCCTTACAGCAACCAACACAGTTGATGGCCACCAAGATTTCATCAAGACATCTATCATAGAATTATACTTAGAGTATTAGATAAATCTTTTGTAATCGATTAAGTATGAACACTTAGTGATATTCGATGAACTTATTCATGTTTTGAGACAAGTTAGTTGTTCCAGTTTGATGAATAAAGTGTGCTTATACTATGATTGCAATTGAGTTTATATTATGATAGAAGCATTCATATAAAACCATAATTGTCATGTGATATTCAATGTTTAATGATTGAGTTATTATGAATAACAACGAAGTAAAAAGTCATAGTTAGATTAAATGCATGAGATGAATTCATAAATGATGAACTCATTAGATTCCTGATCTATTAAGTCATGAATTTATTATCAACCAAGATGACTAATGACGGAGTTCTAGAAAAGTAGAACTTGCGCCAAACATTGTACATAAACGATGTATTAACCAAGCGCATGAATAATCATTAAAGATGCTTCACATGATTAATTGAACAAGGCATTCAATTAAGATCATAAATCTAAGATTACGGAATCACAGTGAAGTTGGATATAAGAATACAAATCACCATGATGTGATCAAAGTGATGAGTATTATAGTTGACATAAATGGGAGACTTGTGGAAATAATGCCACAAATTACAATGGAAGTTTAAAGTGCTCAAGCACCTGAACCATTCGTAGTCATACTAAAGTGTAGTATGGTCTAAATACATTCCCATTACGCTAATGCTATTTTGAATGAACAAAGTTGTTATAATTTATTAAGTTAAAACACCCACTTCATGAAATAAGGAAACCATTTTGAATTTAATGAAGCTGATGAATCCATATGACGATGGTGTTAGAAAGTTTCTAGAAGTTTTATATGATATTACTTTCTTTGTATTAGAGTTGTGAGAAATTGTAAAACACACCTTCCCAAATAGCAAAACTTGTATTGCTTGAATTGGTGAATGAGAATATGGTTCTCAAGGAATAAACCAATGTGAGAAAAGTGAATTCGTTGACCAGGGTGATTGACCCTACCTCTAGATAACAGAGTAACGCAACGGAAAACGTTCTGCTGAAATGACTCCATGAGAAGAGGAAATATGCTATTGATGATGATCATGGTATATTAGTTAAAGCCTTAGTTTAAAAATAATAATATTGTCATGAATACGTTCTGTACAGAACAATAATCATGAGTCTTCTTAAGTGAAACAAAAGGGACACTGCTCATAAATTACGAAGGATTGATGGTTACCTAGGAAACAAGGAGAAATGAAATCATATTGAGTTGCATATGGGATGGCTCACATCCTATGAAATAAAGTAGTTATTTCACATTCCGAATAACCAGGAAGTTATTAAGAATGATGCAACACATAAAGGCATGATTTGGCACATAAAAGATGTTATGGCTAAATTCAATAATGATTGACTACGTAAGCGTGGTAATGCTAAATCAATATGGGTATTTCATTCACGAACACTATGAAGGGACCATAGCTTGAAATTGCATCACATCCAAGTTGTGGAATTTGAAGAGAAGTAGCAATTGGTATAACGAAAGAATGTTTCGATAAGATGGACCGTAGTACCTCAAGGAAGAAACTCTCAACCTTGATTTGATCAAGTGATTTTGAAGTAAAATATTGAGATGGACTGCAATTTCATGAAACTGAGTGGGAGCTTTGGAGACTTCCTGAAAACTTTGAATGCAGAGAGCATTTTCTGAGTGGGAGCTTTGGGAGCAATATTATTATGTCTGACATAATTAGAATAGAAACTTAATAAAAGCTTACTTACAGATATATTTCGGATATATTTGAGTGGGAGCACAATGTCAATTTCATATATATACGATGATATATGTGAAAACAATCTCATATATATACGTTGATATACATTGAGATTAAGGCTAATAAGATAAAAGGATTACGAGAATCTTATATGAACGAAATACAAATGTGTCACACACTAAAATCTATAAGGATAGGGATGCACTTTGTCTCAAGACATGTGATCCTATATGACCTTTGACATATGATTCTACCATAAAACGGAAGTTGTGAATCCAATAACAGAATGACTCAAAGGTTCTTAGAAGAAGAACATGTTCCGATGTGCTTGGTTGGCAAAACACAAAACCTGAGCAAAGTCCAAGCATTCAGTATCTGAAGAGAAACTGAGGACAATACTCTAAAAGATAGAAAAGATAATATACTTGAATGTAATACTGGATTACGATCGCAAGCCTTATTATGGGTCTATATGAATTAGAGATATCACCAAAAGGAATAGAAAGAAAATGTGAGCTATAATTTCACGAACCAAAAGTCTACAAAATATAAATATCTACTTAAGGAGGTAGAAGGTTGAATAAATTTTAGCGTAAGAAGTTTAGACTTCTGGCTGAGTGTTTTTTTCAGTATACATGACTATGGGAGTCCTAGGGACTAAAACCATTTTATCATTAGAGAATACTGTAAAATAAGAAGTCTCACTCTCCCGCCAAACTTATAATTCAAGCATTATTAGATAATGAAGGGTATATCAAGCAAGTTGACCCATACCTGTTGCAAAGGAACATACGAATCTGAACGGGTACAGATCTTTGACAAAACCTCTTCCATGAGCAAGCATGATAAATAAACACTTATATGATAAGATGATTATGATCGAGAAAATATGCAGCTAGATTATTTGCTATCTAGTGCAAGTGGGAGACTGTTGGATATATGCTCTAGAGGCAAATAATATATGATTATTCCAATATATCTAAATAAGTTCATGACCAGTTTCATACTATGCTGGAACTGTATCAGTGAAACAATGATACATGTGTGGTATAGAAACAACCAGAGTTCCTAGTCAGCCTCTCATGATGACTGGTTTATCGTCAAATGATGATTGTGGTTTCACGATCATGGACAATCAAGTCAATTGACGGTAAGGCCACCTCATTGAATGAATGACATGATGAACATTACCCAATGCAAGCATTGCAACATGATCAAATCGTAAAAGTTCAGTGTTGTAATTACAGAACGTAGTAGCCTGTTCCTTTGACCGTGAGATAAGGCATAATTGCTATCTTCTGAGGATGCTTTGAGTGCATTAACCGTCACACTGAAACATGGTGACCATAAAGGTGTATCTTGGGCTATCCGATGGGATATGTTGAGGAGTGTTCATTCAAGAGCGGGATTTGTCAATCCATATAATGGAAATATACTTCATGGCCAACTCGGTGAGATTGCATCCATAAAGCTGCGCAACGTGTGACTAGGTCTCAAGGATGAATATCACGGAACGAGTGAATAAGATTTGTCGGTAACAAGATAGAACTAATGCATTGGATGCAGTTGATCGAATCTTGGATTAATCTAGTATCGCATGACAAAGGGAATTGTATACAACGTGTACGGTTCAATCGGTTACTTCCGGAAGGCACAGGGGTCATGATGGGCATCCAGGTCCCGCTATTGATCATTGGTCGTAGCCTTTGCCTCGGTCATGACTGGAGTGTTCTCGGACCATAGGGTAACACACTTAAGGGCTCGATGAAATCGAAGACCTTTTCGGAACTATCGGAGTTACCGGAGATATGAGAGAGAACTCCGTAAACGTTTCGGAGGGAGACGGAAAAGGTTCCGTGGTTTTCGAATTGTTCGGAAAGTTATTTGAACATGTTTTATTATTTAATTAAATGAATTAATTATTAAAATATAATTTAAATAATTAATGGAATAATATTCTTTTAGTTTTTTGTTTTTCTTTAAAGAAAGAAAAAAAGAAAAAAAGAAAAAAAAGGTGGAGCACATGCGCCAAGTGGCCACAGGCCACTTGGCCACTTGGCCTCCACGCCTAGGCCTTGTGTGGCCGGCGGCCACATGCATGGCTTGGCCGGCCATGTGCTAGGTGCGTGGCTATGCGTTGTGGTTTAGTACCACATCTCTTAGTTACGTACCTGCGTGCCCCCTTTTCCCACTATATATAGATGTGGAGGGTACCCCTTTTCAACACAAAAATTTTCAGAAAAATACAGATAAATTCTGTAGATCTCTCTCTTTATTTCTTCCTCCTATGAGCGGACTCCCCTTGTTTGGAGTCTGCACAGGGTTGGGGATGTCTCCACTATACGCACGCCGTCGTGCTGCTTCAACTCTGGTTCCGGAGGTCTGCTTCCGCCACCTTCGCTGAATCGGAGAACGGAGGTCGTCATCGAGTCCGTACGTGTCCGAGTACTACGAGGTGCTGCACGTGCGGCACTACCATCCAACAGGGTGCTAACACAGCCAGGGGGCTGTGAAAGATTTACAGCTTCATCAAGCACGTTTGCGGAAACGTTTCCCGCGCAACGGACTACACCCCGAGGTATGTTTCCGCAAGTCTTTCCGTTACGGCATTACAGCTAGATAGATCTTGGGTTAACGGCGACGCTAGTTAGAAAATTATTGTTTTCTGCTGCGAGACCCAACAATCCCTACTCCTCACATCATATCTATCATTTGGCCTTCTCTCCTCTGATTGTACTCATTTATGTGAGCCTTTCTCACTTTTTTTGTCTTCCTCCTCCACCATATTTCTCTCTTTCCATCCTAAGTGTCAACTCTCGTGCTTATGCTCATCCATTGCATGAGTGCTCAAAATATCGAAAATGAATGGATCAAATTGACTTGTACCTGACTAGTGGTCTGGGACGAGTCAAGATAAGATTCCAAAAAGACCAAGTGTGAAACTTTAGTAGATTTAGTTCTCAACACAAAAATAATTTTTTCTCGTATTCCCTATCCCCCTTCTTGCATGCAAACACAATTTGGAGACATTCGAGTCACGGACATCGAGAGCTCTTGCACCTAATGTTCTTTCATTTCTTGTTTCAATGCTAATATAGACTCTTGCATGTTATGACTTGAATTGAATCACATACCTTGATTTCTTTACTTTTCGAAGTCCTTATATGGTTGCTAGCATGTTATCATAGAAATTATGCTTGTTATCATATACATACTCGAGGACGAGCGGGAATTAAGCTTGAGGATGTTGATACGTCCCAAATGTATCTATAATTTCTGCTTGCTCCATGCATGTTTTGTGTGATATTGCTATGCTTTTGATACACTTTCATATCTTTTTATAACATATTTTGGAACTAACCTATTAATGGTTCCAAGAATGCACTATTTCTTTTTTTTATACTTTATGTGTAGGAATTACTTGAATAAAGGAAAAACCACAAAAAGGAGCCTTGTAGGAGTTAGATTCTAACTCTCCCGAAACCTGTCCCCACCAGACAGGTTTTAGAGATCGCCTCGGAAACGCTAGAAGACGGCCTCAAATGGAAAAACTTATAATTACAAAGTTGTAGGGAATTTTTTTTCGATGGATATAGACATAAAATTCGGCCCAATCGGAGTCCGGATGCTCCATGGAGCCCCGAAATACCGAAGACGTAATTTGGATGATGGCAATCCGAGAGTCTGTATAAAGACACCACGAAATTTCCTCCCCCTTGTCAGTCGTCTTGAGGGGGAGATCATTCTCCACAGCAGCACCATCTCCAAGCAAGAAGAAGGGGGCCAAAGGCCGCTGCCCAAGGGCCGTGGCCGTGGCCGCTGCCTCCGTCTCCTTCATCTCCTCCGGCTGCACCTCTCCATCAACAACTCTCTCTCTCACCATGTCCATGTGTGAGTAGTTCCCCTCGGGGCTAAGGTTTCTACCAGTAGCTATGTGGTCAATTCTCTCTCCCATGATGTGATCTTCGTTGTGATCATAGGCTATTTTAATCTAGGGTGATCCCATGATATTTCCCCTTCCTCTATGTATTAGATTGATGTACTCACTTGATCTTATCTAGTATAATCCCCGAGAGCATGGTGACAGTGGTCTATTGGACATGGGTTAGTAGAGTATTTTCATGAGTGATTTTCTCTTTTGTGTGTTGATTGAAGATTGAGAGTCTCTTGGTGCTTGTCTTTAACTAACCTTGAGATATGTTGTGGTCATTTTGGTACTCTCTTTGGATGGCCGCGGTGACATTGAGAAATCCATAGATTGAGAACTACGAACTCTGAGGTTAGATTTTGTAGCCCTACATAATTCTCGTCCTCTCTTGACCACAAAGGAATGACCTTCGAGTACATCTGCATTGCATGTTTTATGTAAAATATCATGTGATTAGACTATGTTAATGTTGTTGGGAGTTGCCACTAGTGAAAGTATGAAGTCTAGGCCTTGTTTCCACCATTGTTACACCGTTTTTGCTCACTTTTGTCACATGTTTGCTTGCTGCACTTTTCATTACAGATTTATATTACCTTGCTTTTCTACACCTATCACCCATATTTTACCATCTCTTCGCCGAACTAGTGCACCTATACAACTCCTAGTTGTATTAGGTGTGTTGGGGACACAAGAGACTTCCTGTATCTTAATTGCAGGGTTGCTTGAGAGAGACCATCTTCAACATCTACTTCCCTGAGTTCGATAAACCTTAGGTCATCCACTTGAGGGAAATTGCTGCTGTCCTACAAACCTCTGCGCTTGGAGGCCCAACATAGTCTACAAGAATAGAAGTGTGTGTAGACATCATCGCTGCATCTTTTAGCCGGTGCCGCTGCCTCTTCTAGTCGCTGCCATACAGGCCGTCGCGCTCAGCCTTCTACCAGCCGCCGCCGCGCCACCCTCTTTGCGCCGCGCCACACTCTAGCTTCTTCTACAAGCCGCCGCCGCCGCGCCTCTCCGTTGTGCCGCCGCCGCGCCCCTCCGTTGCGCCGCCGCCGCCATCCCAAGCCGCCGCTGCCGCGCCTCCCCGTTGCGCCGTCGTTGCCGCTCCAAGCCGCCGTCACTGCCGTCCGACTCCGCCACCCGACCTCGTCGCCCCCGACGCCTCCGCCCGAAGCAGTCGCCCTCGACGCCGCCGCCCGACGCCGTCACCTTCGCCGTCGCCGCCGTCGCCATGTCCTCCGTCACCTCGGGCGCCTCCTCCAACCCGTTCGGCGACGCCTACCTGTGGACCGGTGTCGTTCCTGCGTACACCATGCCGGTACCATGGGATGCTGCGCTGACTCTTCCAGTGCCGCGTCCGCCGGCACATCAGGCATACTATGAGGCCCCGTAGCCCTACGGCGGGTACCCACAGCCACAGCTGAGCGGTGCCTTCCTGGTGGTGCCCCGACCCCCTCGCCGGTGCTGCCCCCGGCGCCCTGGGCCGCGCTTCACACCGCCCCTACGCCGACGACCTACATTGGAGGAGGTAACTTGTACATGAACACCGGGGCCACGGCTCACATGTTTGCTCATCCTAGTAATCCTCCCTCCGGCAGGGTGCCGGGAAGAGGTCTTCTGGTGCTCCCGATCTTGGAAGCGCGGCGGCGGCGGAACAGAGGCGAGTTTGCGGAATAGGGTTCTTCTTCTGGAGTTTTCCCGTGACGGAGAATAAATAAGTGAAGGGGGGCAGCCAGAGGTGGACCAGGGGCCCCAGGCGCCCCCTGGCGCGGCCAGGGGTGGGGCCGCGCCGGGTGGCCGCCTGGGCCCCCTGACTCCCCTCTGGCCCCTCCCGGGCTCTTCTTGAAGCTTCCTGTACGCTGATTTTTTCTTTATTTTTCCAGGAATTTTTCTGGCACTTTTTATATGGGGGAAAACTGAAATAGAAAAACAGCAGAAAACAGGAACTGGCACTGGGGTGCACTGAGTTAGTAGGTTAGTCCAAATATGATAAAAAATGTATGAAAGTGTATCTAGATCATAGCAATATCACACAAAACATGCATGCAGCAAGAAGAAATTATAGATACGTTTTGGACGTATCAACATCCCCAAGCTTAATTCCTGCTCGTCCTCGAGTAGGTAAATGATAACAACATATTTCTGTGGTGACATGCTAGCAACCATATAAGAACTTTGAAAAGTAAAGCAATCAAGGTTAGAGATTCAATTCAAGTCATAACAAGCAAGAATCTATATTAACATTGAAACAAGTAACAAAAGAACAAAAACTACAAGAGCTCTCGCTGTCCATGACTCGAATGTCTCCAAATGGTGTTTGTGTGCAAGAAGGGGGATAGGGAATACGAGAAAAAGTAATTTTTGTGTTGAGAACTCAATCTACTAAAGTTTCACACTTGGTCTTCTTTGTAATCTTATCTTGAGTCATCCCCAGACCACTAGCCAGGTAAAAGTCAATTTGATCCACTCCTTTTCGATATTTTGAGTACTCATGCAATGGATGAGCGTAAGCACGAGAGTTGACACTTAAGATGAAAAAGAGAGAAATATGGTGGACGAGGAAGACAAAAAGGATGAGAAAGGCTCACATCAATGAGGACAATCATAGGAAAGGAATGCCAAATGATAGATATGATGTGAGGAGTAGGGATTGCCATGCAACGGATGTACATACGAGCTTAAGAAGCTCTCCAAAGGAACTAGTGGGGGTGCATCTAACTTGCTAGCTCATGAAGACCTAGAGCTCGTTTGAGGAGGCTCATCCTTGGAATATGCAAGCCAAGTTCTATAGTGTGAAGGTCCCCACATAGCTATGTGCATAATGATCATCTCTATGGAGTACAAGGATATAAAGGGAGTACTAGTGTTGATCTCTCAAAAGGATAGTAGTGTCGCCCCTTTATCTCTTTTTATTTCTTTTTCTCTTTTTTCTATTTTTTTCTATTTTTTTTGCTGGCCTCAATGGCTCGTTCTATTTAACTCTCAATTGTCCTCTTTGGGATCTTTTAATGTGTCCACTTTGGGATCTTTTCCTCACTTAAGGACAACACTCTATTTTACAAGAAGGTAAAGGAGATCTTTCACACTTTACAAGGTACTCAAAACATAAAGAAGATGTAACTATCATGATGTATGCAATGTAAGTCGCTGCCTGTGTAGCAGGAACATGTATGACATGAAGATCAAGTCATGAAGAGGTGGAAGTTGCATGGCAATATAACTCGGAAAGGCTATGGAAATGCCTTGATAGGTAGGTATGGTGGCTGTTTTGAGGGAAGATATAAGGAGGCTTATGATGACAGAGCGTATCATGCCAAGGGTTTGGATGTACCGGCGAAGGTGGACATCAACTCTCGGAGTGAGAAGAAGGCAATGCACGGCACAAGAGAGTCTAGCAAAATATGGGAAGGTGGAAGTGTCAACTTTCAATACTTGCATTAGTCCGAAGAACTCATGCACTTATTATCGGTAACTCTCAATCTAATAAGGAGGTTCACAAAGAGACAAGTACCCCGAGGAGGAGTGTATGGGGGTTTGGTTATCCTTGCGCATCCTCGACTCATGGTACGTGAGTGTTCTCTGATATTCGACACCTCAGAAGAGTAGTGATCCATCTAGTAGCTAGACTTCTCAACTAGTTTTGTAGGTTTTGAAAATACACATGGATTTCCCAAAACACGACACCTATCACTAATAGGCTAGAGCTCTTGACACAAAAAGTTCAAACATTACTCACAACAATACCTCAAAACTATTGCAAGTTACTACTAAAATTAAATAGCAACCTCAATTACCTACTCTTCAAGACAAGACACAACATAGTGCAACAACCAACTCTCTTTAACAAGATAAACATGAAAACTAAAAAGAGTTCCAGCAACAAACTAAACAAAAGCCAAGGCTCTTGCTAAAGACAAACTAAAACTAAAACTAAACATGGCAGTAGCAATGAAAAGATAAAGAACACACAACAACAAAAAGATAAGCAGGAAAAATCCTATGATGTGTTCTAAATTTTGAAAGTGGAGCGTGTTTCTCTCCCACACAAAGTAAGACGGTATCTAACTTGTTATGAACAGCAAGAAAAGCTAAATAAAACTAAGACAAAACCTAAGAGCGAGACGCTCCAAGCATAGCACATAACGCATGAAGTGATAAAAATATAGTGAGACGAAGGACGAACTGATGATTTGTTGATGGAGAAGGGGATGCACGGGGGCATCCCCAAGCTTAGATGCTTGATTCTCCTTGAATATTTGTTGGGGATGCATGGGGGCATCCCCAAGCTTGAGCGCTTGACACTCCTGGATCTTCTTTCATCATCTTCCATCACACACTTGAAAACTCCCTTCATACATAACTCATCATAAGTTGATTAGAGAGGTTAGTACCCTTAATAAATAATTTTTCCCACTGGATATAAAGATAATCTTGAAGAGCTACTGTTTCTCAAGAGTGCCAAAAAGTTTTTGCAAAGAAAAAGCAAGCTTAAGGTTTGCAAAAGTTAGGAGAGACAAAACGTGGCAGAATCTGTGAAAAACAGAAGAGCAGATAGTAAAGAATTTTTTTAGGGGAACTTCTGCAACTCCAATCAAAAAACTCAGAACACACGGAAGTTTTCTAATTGTATAGAGCATACTGTGTAAAAAATTCATCTCAAAAATATGAACTGGGATTTTTCTGGAATTTTTCTGGTCACGAGGACAGAATCTGTTTTCTGGACAACATGTCACAACTTTTACTTCCTTTGCCGTAAGAGGCTATAACTTGGCACAAAGCTGAAAAATAAAGATACAATGATGTTGCTACAGCAGTAATAATCATCAAGACACAACAAAAGGAAAAAAAACACCTAAATTCGTTGCGGGCTGCCTCCCGAAAGCGCTTCTTTAGAGCCATTAGGTAGGCATAAAGATTTTAAAAGGTGCTCTCATAAGAATAAGGATTTGAAGCAAAAGAGAGCATCAAGAAGCAAATATGAAACACATTTAAGCCGAACCCACTTCCTATGCATAGGCATCTTGTAATAAAATAAATCAAAGAAGCACAAAGAAACCAACATAGGAAGGTGGAACAAGAACATCTTCAAATCTTTCAACATAAAGAGAGTAGTTTTAGTAATATGGAAGTTTCTACAACCAAACTTTCCTCTCTCAAAATAATTTTCAGTAGTATCATGAACAACATCAAGAATATAAATATCACATAAATCATATTGTTCATGACCTACGAGCACACGTGTATTATTTTCAACACGGTTTTTAGGATCATAAGATAAATGCAACCGAACATATTGAGATTTGATAAGAGGAAAATTCTCTGGAGTTGGAGATTTCAAAAGGATAATAGGACAATCAAGTGTGGATGCAATAGCAAAAATTTCATTCGTAACATAAGGAACAATAGAGAGTTCATTTTTGTTAGCATCATCCACAGTGGCATCTTGGCCATCAACAAAGCAAGTATCAAAATTTTCAGAAAGGGATATTTCAAGAGAGTCCTCGGAATCATGGGATTCCTCCTCAAAGCAATCATTGGCCTCTTCTTTGGCAGCAAACATTTTATTTTTAAAATCCTCAATATAAGAATTGGAAGTGTAATTCTCAAAGCAATAAGAAAGAACTTCAAAGTTTTCGGACTGGTGAATAGTATCGTGATACCTTTCAATCAAAGAAGCAATCTCATAAGCACCTTTAAAAGCAACAAACTCTTCAATCTTTTCAACATCAAAGTAATCATAAACACCTTTAGCATAAGAAGATAAGATCTCATTTTCATTGAACTCACATTGGGAAGGGAGGTGTTTATGATCTATATTAGAACAACAAGTAAAATCATAATTGTAGCACAAAAGTTTAGCATGGCAATAAGAAACATGTATTTGATCCCATAAGTGTTTCCCTTTCTGAGATAGGCGGTGCCGCGTATAATGAGCATGCTCATCCAATGATTTTCCCTCAACCAAGTCGGTTGGGTTTTTAGCGCGAGCACAAATAGATCGAAGACGATCCAAGTGAAACATGTCCATCCTACCATATTTTGGTGGTTCATCACCCATGATGAGGATAGCATAAATAGGCAAAGCAAGACAAAGGCAAAAGGTAGCAACTATTTTTGTGGTTTTTCATAAAGGACACTAAGATAAAAACTGAAGGGTAAACTAACAAGACTAAAAAAAATAAAGGTAAAGGGTAGTGTGCAACTCCCCTATCTTAGCACTCGAAGTCCCCGGCAACGGCGCCAGAAAACTTTGCTTGATGGCTTCTCGCCCTTCGTTGGTTACCCCAAGTGGAAGGTTTGAGATGTAGTGCAGCAGCAGTTTTCCCTCGGTGAAGATACCAAAGTTTGTCTCCAGTAGGACTCCAGAGATGATAAGTAGGTGTCAGTGGCGCAACTCACGCGGACCTGCACACATACACAGATAACTTTTTTCCCAACGAAATTCAGAGAGGTTGTCAATCTCTCCGGTCTCGTTGTTCACAAAGGATAAAACGCAAGGGATAATGATAGCAAGTAAAAGCAGTAAAGTAAATATATCTTGGAAATAGTAATGAGGATATGGACCGGGATACGTGATGTTCACTAGTGATGTCTCTCTCCCAAAAGACGATAAAACTGCTATGCGAGGTAAAAAAATTACAGAAGGGCAATTGACAGGATTATGAACGCACAACAATGCTAACTATGCTACATAAGAAATGATGAGGCTCAAAAGCACGGGCAGTACGCCAAAATAAGTAGACCGAAATCCATATGCATCTACTACTAATCATCCACCTTGAGATATCTATCCAGAACATCTCGCTGGTATTAAGTTGCGAGCCCCACCCAAAGTGTAAACCCAAAGCAACAGACAACTGCATTAAAAAGAACTTTGCGTAAAGTAAACAATCCTTGTAACCGCGGTTACAAGAACCGTTATTTTTCCCCTTGTGGCAACAACACATCCCCTAGACTCATGTTTCTGTCACTCAAGCGTGTCATCGGGGGGCATGAACCCACAATCTAGCACAACGTTCCCTCTTGGAAGCACTACCTACTACTTGGCAAAGCAATAAACAACAACGGAGAACATGCAAGAATTACTTAGAAACAAAAATATAAGAGATAAAAACCAAATATATTACTCTATCACAATCTGAACATAATCTCATAATCCATCAGATCCCTCCAAACTCAGCATAGCAACAGCAGAAATATTACAAAGGTGCCTCAATCATGCAGGGAAGCTCACAAGGTCTAAACAATGAAGATCAAAGCGGGGAGGAGAAAATGACATAGCTACTGATCACAGACCCATGGTCCAAGGAAAACTACTCACGAGACATCCGGGGAGCATCCATGGTGGAGAGGAGACTCCTGGAGGTCAATCCTCCCTCCGGCAGGGTGCCGAGAAGAGGTCTTCTGGTGCTCCCGATCTTGGAAGCGCGGCGGCGGCGGAACAGAGCGAGTTTGCGGAATAGGGTTCTTCTTCTGGAGTTTTCCCGTGACGGAGAATAAATAAGTGAAGGGGGGCAGCCAAAGGTGGACCAGGGGCCCCAGGCGCCCCTCTGGCGCGGCCAGGGGTGGGGCCACGCCGGGTGGCCGCCTGGGCCACCCTGGCTCCCCTCTGGCCCCTCCCGGGCTCTTCTCGAAGCTTCCTGTACGCTGATTTTTTCTGTATTTTTCCCGGAATTTTTCTGGCACTTTTTATATGGGGGAAAACAGAAATAGAAAAACGGCAGAAAACAGGAAATGGCACTGGGGTGCACTGAGTTAGTAGGTTAGTCCAAATATGATCAAAAGTGTATGAAAGTGTATCTAGATCATAGCAATATCACACAAAACATGCATGGAGCAAGCAGAAATTATAGATACGTTTTGGACGTATCAACATCCCCAAGCTTAATTCCTCCTCGTCCTCGAGTAGGTAAATGATAACAACATAATTTCTGTGGTGACATGCTAGCAACCATATAAGAAATTTGAAAAGTAAAGCAATCAAGGTTAGAGATTCAATTCAAGTAATAACAAGCAAGAGTCTATATTAGCATTGAAACAAGTAACAAAAGAACAAAAGGTGCAAGATCTCTCGCTGTCCATGACTCGAATGTCTCCAAATGGTGTTTGTGTGCAAGAAGGGGGATAGGGAATACGAGAAAAAGTAATTTTTGTGTTGAGAACTCAATCTACTAAAGTTTCACACTTTGTCTTCTTTGGAAACTTATCTTGACTCATCCTCAGACCACTAGCCAGGTACAAGTCAATTTGATCCACTCCTTTTCGATATTTTGAGGCACTCATGCAATGGATGAGCGTAAGCACGAGAGTTGACACTTAAGATGGCAAAGAGAGAAAATATGGTGGAGGAGGAAGACAAAAAGGATGAGAAAGGCTCACATCAATGAGGACAATCATAGGCAAGGGATGCCAAATGATAGATATGATGTGAGGAGTAGGGATTTCCATGCAACGGATGCACATACGAGCTTAAGAAGCTCTCCAAAGGAACTAGTGGGGGTGCATCTAACTTGCTCGCTCATGAAGACCTAGAGCTCGTTTGAGGAGGCTCATCCTTGGAATATGCAAGCCAAGTTCTATAGTGTGAAGGTCCCCACATAGCTATGTGCATAATGATCATCTCTATGGAGTACAAGGATATAAAGGGAGTACTAGTGTGGATCTCTCAAAAGGATAGTAGTGTTTCCCCTTTCTATCTTTTTATTTCTTTTTCTCTTTTTTCTATTTTTTTCTATTTTTTTTGGTGGCCTCAATGGCTCTTTCTATTTAACTCTCATTTGTCCTCTTTGGTATCTTTTAATGTGTCCACTTTGGGATCTTTTCCTCACTTAAGGGCAACACTCTATTTTACAAGAAGGTAAAGGATATCTTTCACACTTTAGAAGGTACTCAAAACATAAAGAAGATGTAACTATCATGATGTATGCAATGTATGTCGCTGCCTGTGTAGTAGGAACATGTATGACATGAAGATCAAGTCATGAAGAGGTGGAAGTTGCATGGAAATATAACTCGGAAAGGCTATGGAAATGCCTTGATAGGTAGGTATGGTGGCTGTTTTGAGGGAAGATATAATGAGGCTTATGATGACAGAGCGTATCATTCCAAGGGTTTGGATGTACCGGCGAAGGTGGACAACAACTCTCGGAGTGAGAAGAAGGCAATGCACGGCACAGGAGAGGCTAGCAAAATATGGGAAGGTGGAAGTGTCAACTTTCAATACTTACATTAGTCCGAAGAACTCATACACTTATTATCGGTAACTCTCAATCTAATCAGGAGGTTCACAAAGAGACAAGTACCCCGAGGAGGAGTGTATGGGGGTTTGGTTATCCTTGCGCATCCTCCACTCATGGTACGTGAGTGTTCTCTGATATTCGACCCCTCAGAAGAGTAGTCATCCATCTAGTAGCTAGAGTTCTCAACTAGTTCTGTAGGTTTTGAAAATACACACGGATTGCCAAAAATACGACACCTATCACAGATAGGCTAGAGCTCTTGACACCAAAAGTTCAAACGTTACTCACATCAATACCTCAAAACTATTGCAAGCTACTACTAAAATTAAATAGCAACCTCAACTACCTACTTTCAAGACAAGACACAACTCAGTGCAACAACCAACTCTCTTAACAAGATAAACATGAAAACTAAAAAGAGTTCCAGCAACAAACTAAAACGAATGCCAATGCTCTTGCTAAAGACAAACTAAAACTAAGACTAAACATGGCAGTAGCTATGAAAAGATAAAGAACACACAACAGCAAGAAGATAGGCAGGAAAAATCCTATGATGTGTTCTAGAATCCGAAAGTGGAGCGTGTTTCTCTCCCACACAAAGTAAGACAGGACCTAACTTGTTATGAGCAGCAAGCAAAGCTAAAGAAAACTAAAAATAAAACCTAAGAGCGAGACGCTCCAAGAATAGCACATAACGCATGAAGTGATAAAAATATAGTGAGACGAAGGACAAACTGATGATTTGTTGATGGAGAATGGGATGCACGGGGGCATCCCCAAGCTTAGACGCTTGAGTCTCCTTGAATATTTGTTGGGGATGCATGGGGGCATCCCCAAGCTTGAGCGCTTGACACTCCTGGATCTTCTTTCATCATCTTCCATCACACACTTGAAAACTCCCTTCATACATAACTCATCATAAGTTGATTAGAGAGGTTAGTACCCTTAATAAATAATTTTTCCCACTGGATATAAAGATAATCTTGAAGAGCTACTGTTTCTCAAGAGTGCCAAAAAGTTTTTGCAAAGAAAAAGCAAGCTTAAGGTTTGCAAAAGTTAGGAGAGACAAAACGTGGCAGAATCTGTGAAAAACAGAACAAAAGATAGTAAAGAATTTTTTTAGGGGAACTTCTGCAACTCCAATCAAAAAACTCAGAACATACGGAAGTGTCTTAATTGTATAGAGCATACTGTGTAAAAAATTCATCTCAAAAAGATGAACTGGGACTTTTCTGGAATTTTTCTAGTCACGAGGACAGAATCTGTTTTCTGGACAGCATGTCACAACTTTTACTTCCCTTGCCGTAAGAGGCTATAACTTGGCACAAAGTTGAAAAATAAAGATCCAATGATGTTGCTACAGAAGTAAAAATCATCAAGACACAACAAAAGCAAAAAGAAACACCTAAATTCGTTGCGGGCTGCCTCCCGAAAGCGCTTCTTTTGAGCCATTAGCTAGGCATAAAGATTTTAAAAGGTGCTCTCATAAGAATGAGGATTTGAAGCAAAAGAGAGCATCAAGAAGCAAATATGAAACACATTTAAGCCGAACCCACTTCCTATGCATAGGAATCTTGTAATAAAATAAATCAAAGAAGCACAAAGAAACCAACATAGGAAGGTGGAACCAGAACATCTTCAAATCTTTCAACATAAAGAGAGTAGTTTTGGTAATATGGAAGTTTCTACAACCAAACTTTCCTCTCTCAAAATAATTTTCAGTAGTATCATGAACAACATCAAGAATATAAATATCACATAAATAATATTGTTCATGACCTACGAGCACACGTGTATTATTTTCAACACGGTTTTTAGGATCATAAGATAAATGCAACCCAACATATTGATACTTGATAAGAGGAAACTTCTCCGGAGTTGGAGATTTCAAAAGGATAATAGGACAATCAAGTGTGGGTGCAATAGCAAAAATTTCATGCTTAACATAAGGAACTATAGAGAGTTCATTTTTGTTAGCATCATCCATAGTGTCATCTTGGCCATCAACAAAGCGAGTATCAAAATTTTCATCACCCATGATGAGGATAGCATAAATAGGCAAAGCAAGACAAAGGCAAAAGGTAGCAACTATTTTTGTGGTTTTTCATAAAGGACACTGAGATAAAAACTGAAGGGTAAACTAACAAGACTAAAAAAACAAAGGTAAAGGGTAGTGTGAAACTCCCCTATCTTAGCACTCGAAGTCCCCCGCAACGGCGCCAGAAAACTTTGCTTGATGGCTTCTCGCCCTTCGTTGGTTACCCCAAGTGGAAGGTTTGAGATGTAGTGCAGCAGCAGTTTTCCCTTGGTGAAGATACCAAGGTTTGTCTCCAGTAGGACTCCAGAGATGATAAGTTGGTTTCAGCGGCGCAACTGACGCGGACCTGCACACAGACACGGATAACTTTGTTCCCAACAAAATTCAGAGAGGTTGTCAATCTCCGCGGTCTTGTTGTTCACAAAGGATAAAACGCAAGGGATACTGATAGCAACTAAAAGTATTAAAGTAAATATATCTTGGAAATAGTAATGAGGATATGGACCGGGATACGTGATGTTCACTAGTGATGTCTCTCTTCCAAAAGACGATAAAACTGCTATGCGAGGTAAACAAATTACAGAAGGGCAATTGACAGGATTATGAACGCACCGCAATGCTAACTATGCTACAAAAAAAAGGAAGAGGCTCAAAAGCACGGGCAGTACGCCAAAATAAGTAGACCGAAATCCATCTGCATCTACTACTAATCATCCACCTTGAGATATCTATCCAGAACATCTCGCTGGTATTAAGTTGCGAGCCCCACCTAAAGTGTAAACCCAAAGCAACAAACAACTGCATTAAAAATAACTTTGCGTAAAGTAAACAATCCTTGTAAGCGCGGTTACAAGCATCGTTGTTTTTCCCCTTGTTGCAACAACACATCCCCTAGACTCATGTTTCTGTCACTCAAGCGTGTCATCGGGGGGCATGACCCCACAATCTAGCACAACGTTCCCTCTTGGAGTCACTACCTACTACTTGGCCAAAGAAATAAACAGCAACAGAGAACATGCAAGAATTACTTAGGAATAAAAATATAAGAGATAAAAACAAAATATATTACTCTATCAGAATGAAAACATAATCTCATAATCCATCAGATCCCTCCAAACTCAGCATAGCAACAACAGAAATATTACAAAGGTGCCTCGATCATGTAGGGCAGCTCACGAGATCTAAACAATGAAGATCAGAGAGGGGAAGAGAACATCACATAGCAACTGATTACGGACCCATGGTCCAAGGAAAACTACTCACGAGACATCCGGGGAGCATCCATGGTGGAGAGGAGACTCCCGGAGGTCAATCCTCCCTCCGGCAGGGTGCCGGGAAGAGGTCTTCTGGTGCTCCCGATCTTGGAAGCGCGGCGGCGGCGGAACAGAGCGAGTTTGCGGAATAGGGTTCTTCTTCTGGAGTTTTCCCGTGACGGAGAATAAATAAGTGAAGGGGGGCAGCCAGAGGTGGACCAGGGGCCCCAGGCGCCCCCTGGCGCGGCCAGGGGTGGGGCCGCGCCGGGTGGCCGCCTGGGCCCCCTGACTCCCCTCTGGCCCCTCCCGGGCTCTTCTTGAAGCTTCCTGTATGCTGATTTTTTATGTATTTTTCCTGGAATTTTTCTGGCACTTTTTATATGGGGGAAAACTGAAATAGAAAAACAGCAGAAAACAGGAACTGGCACTGGGGTGCACTGAGTTAGTAGGTTAGTCCAAATATGATCAAAAGTGTATGAAAGTGTATCTAGATCATAGCAATATCACACAAAACATGCATGGAGCAAGCAGAAATTATAGATACGTTTTGGACGTATCATCTCCTCATCTTATTAAGAACCTTGTTTCTGTTAAATCTCTTACTCGTGAAAATCATGTTACTGTTGAATTTGACGGTCTTGGTTTTTGTGTGATAGACGCTCGGACCAGGATGGTGCTCCACCGATGTGACAGCCCCGACGAGCTTTATACGGTGCACCCGTCTTCCTCCACCACCACAGCACCGGTTGCCCTCTCCGTTGGCATCGATCTCTAGCATGCTCGCTTGGGTCATCCCAACCCCGTCACACTTCGCCACATTCTCAGGAGTTTCAGTTTCAGTTCTACTAAGATAGAGGATCACACTTGTCATGCCTACCGTCTCGGTAAACATGTTCGTCTTCCATTTAATGTCTCCACCACCATAGCTTCTTTTCCCTTTCAGTTAATTCATAACGATGTGTGGACCTCTCCAGTTCCTAGTAACACGGGATACTTATATTATCTGGTTATTCTTGATGATTATTCTCACTATGTGTGGACTTTTCCTCTGCGATGAAAGTTGGATGCACTCTCCACCTTGACGACCTTTTACTCTTATGTCCGCACGCATTTTGGGTGTCCCATTCTTGCTCTTCAGACGGACAACGGTAAAGAGTTTGACAATCTTGCATTCCGTACTTTTCTGTCGCATCACGACACAGTCTTTTATCTCACATGCCCGTATACTTCACAACATAATGGTCGTGCCGAACGCGTTCTTCGCACTCTGAACGACTGTGTTCGCACACTCCTGTTTCATGCCCATATGCCGCCTCGCTTCTGGCCGGATGCACTCGCTACTGCCTCACTGCTCATTAACATTCGTCCATGTCGCCCACGTTGGAACTTCGCACCACACCACCTCCTCTTTGGTACGCCACTATCCTATGATGGTTTGCGTATATTTGGGTGCCTTTGTTATCCTAGCACTTCCGACACTACCCCTTAGAAAATTGCATCTCGTACAGTTGCACGTATCTTTCTCGGCTACCCTTCTAAATCCAAGGGTTATCAGTGCTACGATCCCGTCTCCCACCATGTCTTCACTTCCCGGCATGTTTACTTTGATGAGAACGTGTTCCCGTTTCAGCAGGTACCCCCGGTTGCTCAAATGGATGATGCCACCGCCTCGCCGCCTCTCCCAAGGCGTTCCCGCGCCGTTCTCGGCCCGCCCCCTGGCTTTGAGGCGCACCACTCGATGGCGCCCCTCGGATCGGTGGCCCCTCCCGCGGCTCCTGCGCCCGCGGTTCAGATTGCGCCCCCGGCGCCCGTGCCCCCCCCGCCAGCCGGGTCCTCGGCGCATGTGGCACCCCTCCACCGGCCGCATCCACGGCGCCCGCGGCGCCCCTCCATCGGCCGCGTCCTCGGCGCCATCGGCACCCGCGGTGCCCCCTCCGCTGGTCGCGCCCACGGCACCCGTGGCTGGTCCGGTCACTCGCGCTCGTATGGGTGTTTTTCGCCCAAACTCGCGCTATGACCCGGACGAGTACGTACAAGCTGCATCGACCTCGTCGCCCTCGCCACTGCCGTCCTCCGTCCGAGCTGCTCTTCGTGACCCGCTCTGGATGGCTGCAATGCAAGACGAGTTCGATGCCCTGCTCCGCAACCAGACATGACAGCTTGTTCCTCTTCCCCGACACGCCAATGTCATCACCGACAAGTGGGTCTTCAAGCACAAGCTCCGTCTCGATGGTACTCTCAACCGCTACAAAGCACGTTGGGTTGTTCGTGGCTTCCGGCAACGAGCCGCGTCGACTTCACCGACACCTTCGCTCCGGTGGTCAAGCCCGGTTCGATACGCACGGTTCTCCACCTTGCGGTCTCCCGTGCTTGGCCTGTGCACCAGATGGACGTCTCCAACGCCTTCCTTCATGGTCATCTCGAGAAGCAGGTCTTCTGCCAGCAGCCCACGGGGTTTGTTGATCCAGCACATCCCGACCACGTCTGCCTGCTCTCGCGGTCCCTTTACGGACTCAAGTAGGCTCCTCGTGATTGGTATCAACGCATTGCGGCGTTTCTTCATCAGCTCGACTTTCGCCCCACCCGCTCGGATGCCTCGCTCTTTGTCTATAATCAGGGCTCCAACACGGCCTACCTGCTTCTCTATGTTGACGACCTCATCCTGACGGCATCCATTGCTGGTCTCCTCGGTCAGCTCACCTCTCGTCTTCAGGCTGAGTTCGCCATCAAGGACTTGGGCCCTCTGCACTACTTCCTCGGCGTTGAGGTGGTGCGCCATCCTCCGTCTTTCTACATTAGCGGAAGTACGCTCATGTGGTCTTGGAGCGCGCAAGCATGAACAAGAGAAAACCAAGGAAAAGAACCTGCCGACTAGCAGCCCATCCACTGGGGGGAGAAAAGAGTCACTGATAAAGGTAAATGTGATTTTAATCTAAGTTATAGCCCCTGTGTGCGGTGTAGCCCCCGAGTGCGCTACAGCCTTCGACGACGGACCGGTCGGAAAACGAGGAAAATTAAATTGTGTTCCATCGAGTCAGACTCGGGTAATGGCAAGGATTAGCTCCCGGGTGTCGCTCGGGAGAGACAAACTCGCTAAAGATTACGTACGGAAATTGGTTGTATGGGAAACTTAACTGTTTTCCGTGTTGATGATGTGGTCGGAGTAGGTGAAGCCGTGAAACGACGAAGAAACGTCCACGAAGGGGTCCATTAGGTTGATGAGGGAGGATCACATAGCTTATTCGGATCATCGTGATTGTCCCTACGGAGGGAGCGCACATCTTGTCTTGTTTGAATCATTGTAGATGAAGCGTTGCGAAAGGAGCGTGTAGCTCGAGTCGCCTCCGAGTCGGAGCAGCGCCGTCCAATCATGGTGTAGCTAACCGAGTTGAATCAGTGCGGACGAGTGACCCTTGTTTGAGTCATTGTGGGAGCGAACAGTCCGGTGGCACAGACTCACACGGGTGCGAACAGCTCGATCATGGCGTCGAGGAAGTGTCTTGAGTCGTAGGCTCATGGCAGTGGATGGATAAACTGTGTGCAAGGATGGTCCGATGCGACCAGGTCGGCACGCTAGCGAGCGAGGAGGACGACGTCCGAGTTGCAGCCCGGTCGGGGGGCAGCCCCGAGTTGGAGTAGCTCGGAGAGGGTCGCCGAGTTGCAGTAGATCGAGTGTTGATTGAATCACTGTAGAGAAAAGTTAGCACATCTAAACAGTATACTGATGAATGAGCAATACGTATGACTTAACTCTTCCGAGTCGTGTGCATAGTGTTGTTGCTCTTTCGAATTGGAGTAACCACAGCCCCCGAGTTAGAGCGAGAGAGGCGCAGTTTCCGAGTTGGAGGGAGGCGACGTACAAGCTATTCAGGAGAGGCACACATCCGAGCAGCGGTGCAACCAAGTCGGAGTGGAGCAGGGGCACGCTGCCGGTGCTGTTGCCGAATTGCCGGTGTGTCCGAGCTGTCGCCAAGTCGGTGTGTTGGCGAGCGTGGAGGACGGCGTCCGAGTTGCAGCCATGTCGGGGAAGCGCCCTGAGCTTTCCATGCATGTAGCCGTCTGATTCGTGTAGTGTAAACCTAGCACACTGATGTTGATGGATGAACAGTGTGCTGAAGCTCAAACAATGCAAATCTAGCTTCGTCGGACTTGTTGGAGTCATTCAGGTGCTAAACAATCTTCGTTAGCCGTTTGAGAAAAATGGCTCATCCGAGTGAGCCTGTGAGTCTGAAATAAAAACATCCGAATAGGTTGTACGTTAGCAGTCCTAGCATAACATCCATTGAGCAAGTAAATTAGCTAGGATTCATCTGAGTTGCTGTTTGTCGGGGAGGCCGGCGGCGTCCGAGTTGGAGCAGCTCGGAAAGAGTCGCCGAGTTGGAGCAATTCAGAGGCAGAGTTGAGCAGTGGCGTCCGAGGTCGAGCAGGTCGGAGTGGCAGCTGAGTTGCTACAGAATAGCCATAGTACAAAGCTAGCACACTTTGTGGGTACTGTACATCTATCAGATATTTTGATTGTTTAGTTGAGTAGTGAGTACGATTCATCCATCAGCCACTTTTTGATAGCTTGGTTACGCTGGAGTCGGGGCAGAGCAGTTGGAGTAAGAGACGCGGCCACGTCTGCAGAAGATGGAAGCCGAGGAGCCACCGCACAGAGTTCACCATGCAGACGAGCCGTGGGCAAGTCGGAAAACTGCCCCGAATCATGAGCAAGTCGGAGGGAGGCCAACTCAGGTGGTGGTTGGGACGCCGGGTCGGAGGTCAGCTATCCTCCGAGCAACTGGCATTGTTGGCCTCGTGCGTTTTGTCCGATCGAGACGCCTCCGAGCATTGGCGTTGTCCAAGCACGTCCGAGTGATGCATAGTAGAATGTGTATCCCGTCCTCGTCCGAGTAGTGATGGGCAGACCTGCAAGATACTCAATGCAAAAAACTCGGGTGCGAATACAACACATTAATTGCATTTTAAGAGTGTGGTAACAGCAAACTGTGGTATTAATATGCAATTATGGTTTTAGTGGGCTGCATGCTACAGTTTCGCATGCAATTAAGGCTCCAGCAAGCTGCATACTTCAGTTTCGCATGCAGTTAATCGTACATCTGTTTGGCCTTCACCGCTGCAATTTGCTCGCAGTAAATTACGCGAGAGTTTACCTTTCTCAGCGCACTTTCACCAGCCGAGACGGGCCTGCGCTCGTGCTAAGCGGACAATGGAGGGGAAGGAGATATCGTCGAGGAGAGGGAGGCGACGGTCGGGGCCACGACGGCGATGGACAGTGCTGGTAGTGCGACAAAGGTGAGGAACGCTACACGCGCAAGTGATGTAGCAATGCGGCGGTTGTATTTATCCATCAGGGTACTGTTCAATCATCTGGAGGTTTCCTTGTGCGCTTTATGAGCTAGCATGAGGCGCTCGTTGCAGGAGCCAGGAGCACGCTTGGTTGGAGAGATGTGGAGGCGGCCACGGTCAACCCGGCGAGCACGATGACGGAGGCGGCCACGACCAACGCGGAGAGCTGTTCTTGGCAAAAACAACGTGCATCAAGAGCAATGGAAATTAGGTGTAAAAGAGAATACAAACTGATCGCATCATGGATCGATAGACACTGTGCCCCACGGTGGGCGCCAAGTGTCATGGTTTGGATTCTGACAATAAGAATAGGAGTTAGAACGTAGCATGATCTATCGAGATGCAAACGGGTGACGTAGGCAATTTTATCGAGTTTGGGACTCTCGCGGAGGAGATAAAATCCCTATGTCTCGTGCTCCCGGAGAAGCTTTTCCTTATCTTTGTATGAACAAGATGTACATGAGGTCCTTTCCATGGAAGAGAAGAATCAGGGAGAGGAATAAGAAGATGAAAAGAGTCCAGTCCCGTAGTGGTGGTGGGGGTGGCTTATATAGAGTGTGCCACCTGTCGAGGGGAAGGACCAAGCCCATATCCCGGCATTAGGATCTATGGGCCGACTCACCTAAGGAAGGCCCATAAAAGAAGACCCGGACACAAGCCGGCCGTGCCAAGCATGAAGATCGAAGCCATAGAAGGAATTCGACTTACCTTGTATAGCACGTAGCATATTTGTAAAGTAGAATAAGACTCCACCTCGTGTCGGACTCGGACTCGCGGAACCCCGGGACCCGGCACCTTTATAAGTCGAGGTCTACGGGATCCAGAGTCAGAAGAATCTCAATCCAAGATAGGACTAGACCCTTTTTGGCGTAACATAGATCTCCTCGAGACTAAGATTGCGATCCGGCTCACTTGTAATCGATCCACCGACTCTTCTAATCGAGGAGTCGGAACTCATAATAATAAGAAGAAGGAGTAGGCTTTTACCTCGAGACAAAGAGGGGATGAAATCTGGGTAAACCACCGAGTCCCTTGTCGATGTCGACTCTCTCCTCGTATCCACCTCGCAGCAAAGGTCCCATGTCATGTTCGACTCTTAAAACATCTGTTGTGACTTTCGCACGAAAGTTGGCACCCACCGTGGGGCCTACGCATGCAAGAGTTGAGATTTTAGAGGGAGCTCTGCAAGGCATGGAGGGATTCGTCGCTGTACGTATCACCAGAAGCCAACGCGGAAAGCTTTGCATCGACGACTCAACTTGGGGCCCTGAAGCCGATTGTGTCGAATCGGGATATCGGGTCCTGATCGGGTCTATCCACATCTTCGGTTGAGCCAGAGCCAAATCCTGAAGTCCCCATAGAAACCACGAGTCGGTGACACGCCGGCTCCAAACACGCTTTCGTCGGATTCATTGATGAGTTTCCAGAACCGGAGCGCTCTGTAGAGTCCCCAATGCACGATGCCTTGGAAGAACTAATTGACGTTGACTCATACCCTAGTGAAGGAAGCTTCTCAGATGAGGGGTCCATCCGATCCGTGGGGAGCAGCAGAATACAACCCGGATTATCCCCACTTTGAGACTCCATACTGCGCCACAGTGTTCATGGCTGACACTGGAGGACAGGGGAGTCAAGCCGCCCAAAATCAAGGCACATAGCCGGCTGCCAGTGCGGCCCCTAATCCAGATAGGGAGCCGGCAGCTCGCCCATCAGAAAAAGTCCCCACTGGAGCTTAAGCCCTCACAGATGCCTTGAACTCTCTTGACGAGGCCTTGTCTATGATGGTGAAAACGGAAAACCAGAAGGCCGGGAGGAGAAGGGTCAACGGACTCAAGGAACGGGTAGCAAGCATACGAAGGGAGATCAAGACCGAAAAAGAGCAAATGGCGGAAAGAGAAGCCCGGCTCGTTCAAGAAGCGAGACATCTCCGGGAAGAGTCGGAGCTGATAGAGCCCCAGCGACTAAGCCTCACCCATACGCGTCCACAAGGACATGTGAGTCGACTCCCCATGACTACCAAGGACGAGCGCTGGTCCACAGCCTTGACCAGTCGACTCCCCCAGGATTCATGCAACCTAGACAGCCGAATCCTCCCCCACGCCCGGATCGTTTCCATACACCTCCTCATCACTTCAATAAACCCATGGCTAATGTCATCGCGGCAACTCGCTTCCTCACCAACGCGCCAATTCAAGGGGACACCCCAGCAGATCGCTGATACGTCCCAAACGTATCTATAATTTCTGCTTGCTCCATGCATGTTTTGTGTGATATTGCTATGCTTTTGATACACTTTCATATCTTTTTATAACATATTTTTGAACTAACCTATTAATGGTTGCAAGAGTGCACAAGTTCTTGTTTTTATACTTTATATGTAGGATTACTTGGATAAAGGAAAAACCACAAAAGGAGCCTTGTAGGAGTTGTACTCTAACTCTCTCAAAATCTGTCCCCACCAGAAATGTTTTAAAATTGCCTCGGAAACGCTAGAAGATGGCCTCAAACGAAAAAACTTAAAACTACAAAGTTGTACGGAATGTTTTTCCGGTGGATCTAGACATAAAATTCTTCCCAATCGAAGTTCGGATGCTCCCTGGAGCCCCGAAATTCCGAAGAAGTAATCTGGATGACGGGAATCCGAGAGTCTATATAAAGAGAGGAAACCTAGGTTAAAGGGCACCACAAAAATTTCCTCCCGCTTGGCAGCCATCTTGAGGGGGAGATCAATCTCCATAGCAGCACCATCTCCAAGGAAGAAGAAGGGGGCCAAAGCCCGCTGCCCCCAAGGGCCGTGGCCGTGGCCGCCGCCGCCGCCGTCTCCTTCATCACCTCCGAGCTGCACCTCTCCATCAACAACTCTCTCTCTCACCATGTCCATGTGTGAGTAGTTCCCCTCGGGGATAAGGTTTCTACCAGTATCTATGTGGTCAATTTTCTCTCCCATGCTGTAAGCTTTGTTGTGATCATAGGTTATGTTAATCTAGGGTGATCCCATGATATTTCCCCTTCCTCCATGTATTGGATTGATGTACTCACTTGATCTTATCTAGTATAATCCCCGAGACCATGGTGACAGCGGTCTATTGGACATGGGTTAGAAGAATATTTTCGTGAGTGATTTCCTCTTTTGTGTGTTGATTGAAGATTGAGAGTCTCTTGGTGCTTGTCTTTGACTATCCTTGAGATATGTTGTGGTGATTGTGGTACTCTCTTTGGATGGCCGCGGTGACATTGGGAAATCTATAGATTGATAACTACGAACTCTGAGGTGTGCTTTTGTAGCCCTACATTCTCTTCTTCTCTTTACCACAAAGGAATGACCTCCGAGTACGTCTCCATTGCATGTTTTATGGGAAATATCATGTGATTAGACTATGTTAATGTTGTTGGGAGTTGCCACTAGTGAAAGTATGAAGCCTAGGCCTTGTTTCCACCATTGTTACACCGTTTGTGCTCACTTTTGTCACATGTTTGCTTGCTGTACTTTTCATTAAAGATTTATATTACCTTGCTTTTCCACACCTATCACCCATATTTTACCATCTCTTCGCCGAACTGGTGCACCTATACAACTCCTAGTTGTATTAGGTGTGTTGGGGACACAAGAGACTTCTTGTATCGTAATTGCAGGGTTGCTCGAGAGAGACCATCTTCAACCTCTACTTCCCTGAGTTCGATAAACCTTAGGTCATCCACTTGAGGGAAATTGCTGCTGTCCTACAAACCTCTGTGCTTGGAGGCCCAACATAGTCTACAAGAATAGAAGCGTGTGTAGACATCAAGCTATTTCTGGCGCCGTTTCCGGGGAGGTGAGTGCTTGAAGGTATATCTTTAGATCTTGCAATTAAATCTTTTCGTTTCTTGTTTTTATTTTCACTAGTTAGGCTTATGGAAAACAACAAAAATATTATGAGAGAGCTTTATGAGCTCTACCTTGAGTTGGGACATGAAGTGTTTGAAGAGAAAAGCAAAAATCCTATGGAGCTTTACTATTTGCACAACACTCATGATAGTAGCAATGTTATTAGTATGTCTTCTTTGAATACCTTTGATCCTAATGATATGCAAAGCTATAAGCTTGGGGATGCTACGTTTTATGAAGATGATCTTTTTAGCCCCCTAAGTTTTGATGAGGAAATTTATTTTGATGACACTTTGCCTCCTATCTATGATGATTATTGTGATGAAACTTATGCTATAAAGAATAAATGTTCGCAAGTGGATCATGATATGAATGATTCATATGGTAGCTATTTTGTTGAGTTTGCTCCCACTATTACTAATGAGAAGGATTTTGCTCATGTGGAGAGTAACAAATTTTCTATGCTTATATTTCTATGATAAGAATTTTTTATGTGATACTTATATTTTTAAGTTTATTCATGATCCCACTGAAAATTATTATGAGAGGGGAACATATGCTTATAGATATTTCAATAATATCAAGTTCCCTCTCTTTATATTGAAGGTTTTGAAGTTGCACTTATTTTGGTTTCCTATGCTAATATCTTTATTCTTCAATGAGTTATTTCTCTACAAGATCTGTTTGCATAGGAAGCATGTTAGAATTAAATGTGTTTGGTATTTGCTTCTTTATGCTCTCTTTTGTGCTTCATCTCTTATACCTACGAGAGCATCACTAAAATCCTAAGCCTATCTTTATGGCTATAAAGAAAGATCTCTAGGGAGACAACCCTTGTTATCTTTACTTTGAGTTTTTACTTTCTGTTTTTAGTGTTCTTGATGATTGTTACTACTGTAGAAATATCATTGTATATTTATTTTCAAGCTTTGTGCCAAGTTATAGCCTCATATGACAAGGGAAGCGAAAGTTGTGACATGCTGTCCAGAAAACAGATTCTGTCTTCGTGACGGGAAAAATACGATCAAATCACCAGTTCATATTTTTGAGCTGAATTTTTTACACAGCGTGCTCTATACAATCACGGAACTTTCTTATGTTCTGAGTTTTTTGATTTGAGTTGCGGAAGTACCCCTAAAAAATTCTTTACTACCTGCTGTTCTGTTTTTCACAGATTCTGCCATGTTTTGTCTCTCTTAACTTTTGCAAACCTTAAGATTGCTTTTTCTTTGAAAAATCCTTTTGGAAATCTTGAGAAACAATATTTCTTAAAAAATATATTTCTATCCATTGGGGAACAAATTATTTATTAAGGGTACTAACCTCTCTAATAAGCTTATGGTGAGTTATGTATCAAGGGAGTTTTGAAGTGTGCGATGGAAGATGATGGAAGAAGATTCGGGAGTGTCAAGCGCTCAAGCTTGGGGATGCCCCCATACATCGCCAATAAATATTCGAGGAGACTCAATTATCTAAGCTTGGGGATGCCCCCGTGCATCCCCTTCTCCATCAACAATCATTAGTTCGTCCTTCGTCTCACTATATTTTTATCACTTCATGCGTTATGTGTTATGCTTGGAGCTTCTCGCTTTTAGGTTTTATTTTTAGTTTTCTTTAGCTTTTCTTGCTGTTCATAACAAGTTAGATCCCGTCTTACTTTGTGTGGGAGAGAAACACGCTCCACTTTCAAAATCTAGAACACATCATAGGATTCTTCATGCCTATCTTTTTGCTGTTGTGTGTTCTTTATCTTTTCTTAGCTACTGCCATGTTTAGTTTTAGTTTTAGTTTTTCTTTAGCAAGAGCCTTGGATTTTGTTTAGTTTGTTGCTGGAACTTTATTTAGTTTTCATGTTTATCTTGTTAAGAGAGTTGGTTGTTGCAATGAGTTGTGTCTTGTCTTGAAAGTAGGTAATTGAGGTTGCTATTTAATTTTAGTAGTAACTTACAATAGTTTTGAGGTATTGATGTGAGTAATGTTTGAACTTTTGGTGTCAAGACCTCTAGCCTATTAGTGATAGGTGTCGTATTTTGGGCAATCCGTGTTTATTTTCAAAAACCTAAAAAACTAGTTGAGAACTCTAGCTACTAGATGGATCTCTAATCTTTGGAGGGGTCAAATATTAGAGTACACTCACGTACCATGAGTCGAGGATGCGCAAGGATAACCAAACCCCCATACACTCCTCCTCGGGGTACTTGTCTCTTTGTGAACCTCCTTATTAGATTGAGAGTTACCGATAATAAGTGCATGAGTTCTTCGGACTAATGTAAGTATTGAAAGATGACACTTCCACCTCCTCATATTTGTTAGCCTCTCATGTGCCGTGCATTGGCTTCTTCTCATTCCGAGAGTTGGCGTCCACCTTCGCCGGTACATCCAAACCCTTGGCATGATACGCTCTGTAATCATAAACCTCCTTATATCTTTCCTCAAAACAGCCACCATACCTACCTATCAAGGAATTTCCATAGCCTTTCTGAGATATATTTCCATGCTACATCCACCTCTTCATGACTTGATCTTCATGTCATACATGTTCCTGCTACACTGGCAGAGGTATACATTGCATATATCATGATAGCTACATCTTCTTTATGATTTGAGTACCTTGTCAAGTGTGAAAGATTCTCTATACCCTCATGTAAATTAGAGTGTTGCCCTTAAGTGAGGAAAAGATCCCAAAGTGGACAAAATAAAAGATCCCAAAGAGGACAAATGAGAGTTCAATAGAAAGAGCCATTGAGGCCACCAAAAAATACAAAAAATAGAAAAAAGAGAAAAAGAAATAAAAAGAGAGAAAGGGGAAACACTACTATCCTTTTGAAAAGATCCACACTAGTACTCCCTCTTATCCTTGTACTCCATAGAGATGATCATTGATGCATATAGCTATGTGGGGACCTTCACACTATAGAACTTGGCTTGCATATTCCAAGGATGAGACTCATCAAAAGAGCTCTAGGTCTTCATGAGCGAGCAAGTTAGATGCACCCCCACTAGTTCCATTGGAGAGATTTTTTAGCTCATATGTGCATCCGTTGCATGGAAATCCCTACTCCTCACATCATATATTCCATTTGGCCTTCTCGCCTATGATTGTCCTCATTGATGTGAGCCTTTCTTACCTTTTTGTCTTCCTCCTCCACCATATTTCTCTCTTTGCCATCCTAAGTGTCAACTCTCGTGCTTATGCTCATCCATTGCATGAGTGCTCAAAATATAGAAAAGGAATGGATCAAATTGACTTGTACCTGGCTAGTGGTCTGGGGACGAGTCAAGATAAGATTCCAAAAAGACCAAGTGTGAAACTTTAGTAGATTGAGTTATCAAAACAAAAATATTTTTTCTCGTATTCCCTATCCCCCTTCTTGCACGTAAACACCATTTGGAGACATTTGAGTCACGGACAGCGAGAGCTCTTGCACCTAATGTTCTTTCGTTGCTTGTTTCAATGCTAATATAGACTCTTGCATGTTATGACTTAAATTGAATCACATACCTTGATTGCTTTACTTTTGAAAGTCCTTATATGGTTGCTAGCATGTCACCACAGAAATCATGCTTGTTATTTTTTACCTACTCGAGGACGAGCAGGAATTAAGCTTGGTGATGTTGATACGTCCCAAACGTCTCTATAATTTCTGCTTGCTCCATGCATGTTTTGTGTGATATTGCTATGCTTTTGATACACTTTCATATCTCTTTATAGCATATTTTGGAACTAACCTATTAATGGTTGTAAGTGCACAAGTTCTTATTTTTATACTTTATGTGTTGTAATTACTTGGATAAAGGAAAAAGCACAAAAAGGAGCCTTGTAGAAGTTGGACTCTAACTCTCCCGAAATCTTTCCCCACCAGACAGGTTTTAAAGATCACCTCGGAAACGCAAGAAGACGGCCTCAAACAAAAAAAACATAAAACTACAAAGTTGTAGCGAATTTTATTCCGGTGGATTAGACATAAAATTTGGCCCAATCGGAGTTCGGATGCTCCCTGGAGCCCCGAAATACCGAAGACGTAATCTGGATAACGGGAATCCGAGAGTCTATATAAAGAGAGGAAACCTAGGGTAAAGGGATTCATGAAATTCCCTCCCCCTTGGCAGCCGTCTTTAGGGAGAGATCAATCTCCACAGCAGCACCATCTCCAAGGAAGAAGAAGGGGGCCAAAGGCCGCTGCCCCCAAGGGCCGTGGTCGTGGCCGCCGTCGGGGCCGCCGCTGCCACCGTCTCCTTCATCTCCTCCGGGCTGCACCTCTCCATCAACAACTCTCTCTCTCACCATGTCCATGTGTGACTAGTTCCCCTCAGGGCTAAGGTTTCTACCAGTAGCTATGTGGTAAATTCTCTCTCCCATGATGTGATCTTCGTAGTGATCATAGGCTATGTTAATATAGGGTGATCCCATGATATTTCCCCTTCCTCTATGTATTGGATTGATGTACTCTTTGTATCTTATCTAGTATAATCCCCGAGACTATGGTGACAGCGGTCTATTGGACATGGGTTAGAAGAATATTTTCTTGAGTGATTTCCTCTTTTGTGTGTTGATTGAAGATTGAGAGTCTCTTGGTGCTTGTCTTTGACTATCCTTTAGATATGTTGTGGTGATTGTGGTACTCTCTTTGGATGGCCGTGGTGACATTGGGAAATCCATAGATTGAGAACTACGAACTCTGAGGTGTGCTTTTGTATCCCTACATAATTCTCTTTCTCTCTTGATCACAAAGGAATGACCTCCGAGTACGTCTCCATTGCATGTTTTATGGGAAATATCATGTGATTAGACTATGTTAATGTTGTTGGGAGTTTCCAGTAGTGAAAGTATGAAGACTAGGCCTTGTTTCCACCATTGTTACACCGTTTGTGCTCACTTTTGTCACATGTTTGCTTGCTGCACTTTTCATTACATATTTATATTACCTTGCTTTTCCACACCTATCACCCATATTTTACCATCTCTTCGCCGAATTAGTGCACCTATACAACTCCTAGTTGTATTAGGTGTGTTGGGGACACAAGAGACTTCTTGTATCTTAATTGTAGGGTTGCTTGAGAGAGACCATCTTCAACCTCTACTTCCCTGAGTTCGATAAACCTTAGGTCATCCACTTGAGGGAAATTGCTGCTGTCCTACAAACCTCTGCGCTTGGAGGCCCAACATAGTATACAAGAATAGAAGCGTGTGTAGACATCAATCGCGACGCTCAAAAAGCTGTCGACTTACTCAAGACTGTGATTACACAACAAGCTCAATATTCACAAGGGTTCCCATACATACTTGGGACTCCATGTCAAAGTATGAGCCAACAAGAAGAGTCTCCGGCTGCTGCATCCTCGAGTAACCATCGCCATCACGGAGCGCAGCCGCCTCTGAACCCTCAGGGGGCACTGGGAATTATGGACCTACCGGCTCCTAACACCAACCGCCGTATAGAGGCGGCAGTCCATTTTCCCTCACAAGATCAAAATACCGAGTTTGTCAGCAGATCCGTAGGTAACCGGTGTTTGCTTTCGGCCTTGACGAACACACGCTTGCCCCCACATTTCAAGGGACCGCGTAAGATTCTGAACTATACAACTGACATGGACCAGACGACTTGGAATGAAAGCTACGACCTCTCCATGGACATGCTGCAATCCAGTGAATAAGTTTGCGCCCGTTACTTCACAATGGTGTTGGAAGGGTCGGCTCGTACATGGTTCAAAAACCTCCCAGAGAACTCCATCACCTCCTCGACGGATCTCAAAGAGAAGTTTATCAAGAATTTCCAAGGCACCTGCCGGCGAGCCACCACAATCGTCGACTTGGAGCACCGTGTCAAGAAGGAAGGAGAGTCGACCTTGAGCTGGGCACAACGAGTCGCAGAGATAGTTCACTCCTTGGACACCATTACTGCTCAGACAGCAGTGATTGTCTTGGAAAGAAATTGAAAATTGGAGCCTTTACTACATAAACTCGACCGACTCAAGAGGACGGTCAGTAACATGGGAGAGCTCATGAATGCGGGCATCAAGTATGCCGAGTCTGACAAAACCAAGGATGTTGATCCAGAAGAGGATAAAGCCGCCCAGAATAAAAAGAACAATGGCACAGGATCCCAGAGGCAGAATCAACAGACCAAGCATCGACTCGATCAGACTGCTTCCGACTTGGTTGCCAACACAAACGTTGGCTTCCAAAGGCAGAAGCAGGGGGGCAACAACTACCGCAAGAGGGAAGGAAGTTTCCGACCCCCAAGAAGCTTTGAAGAAGCTATGAAAAGACCTTTCCCAACACATAGTAAACCCGGCCATCCAGCCAATCACACCTGGGAAGATTGCAACTTCATGAAATAATTCGCACGGCGTGGAGCCCAGGGACCTCCCGGATCAGGTGGAGGACCCGGTCAGAACAACAATAACCAAGATTTTGGGCATTAGGGAGCCGGCGCAACACCTCAACACCAAGGATCCAGGGGAGGAGGGCAGCAAAACCAGTCAGGGCTTGCTGGATTCCAAGCAAACCCAAAATAGCTCCAAGACCACTCAGCTTATCATGTCTCCACCACCAGCAGCTGTCGGAGAGATAGGAAGCTGCAGCAGAGAGCCGCCATGGCCGTGGTGACAGAGACGGCTTGTCCCAGGTGGCTTAATTGGTCTGAACAGTCGATCACCTAGACAAGGGATGACCCCCCCCCCCCCCCAAGTGGTAGAGAACCCGGGCACTCTGGCCCTGGTAGTTTCTCCACAAATTGGGTGTTACACACTTGACAAAGTGCTCATGGTCAGAGGAAGCAGTATCAACATCCTTTACTACGAGACATTCTGCAGGATGGGATTGACTCATAAACAACTGCAACCCTCCAACATTGTTTTCCATGGAATAGTCCCTGGAAAGTCGGCACGCCCGATAGGAAAAATCTACCTGGAGACAGCCTTTGGAACTGCTGAATTTTTTCGCTTTGAGATCATACCCTATGAGGTGGTAAAACTCAAGAGCCCATATCATGCCATCTTGGGCAGACCGGCTTATGCCAGGTTCATGGATCGACCAGTTGATACGTCCAAATTGCATCACTATTTTATATCGTAATTCATCTTTATTCATTGATATATTTCATATTACGATGATGTTCTTATGTTTTTTTGGCTTATCTTACACAGTTTACAACTTTCTGGTGCCGAAGCAGCAGACGCAGGATTCAGCAGGAAAAAGTGGACGCTGAGTTGCTGAAGAAGAATACCTCCAAATTACCTGAAAATCGACGGAGGGTATTTTCCAAAAGATTCACGAAGACACGCCAAAGAAGGGACAGAGGGGAGCCACAGGAGCCCCAGGCGGCCACTTGGCACGGCCCCACCCCTGGCCGCGCCGGGAGGGTGCCTGGAGCCCTGGGGCCACTCCCGACTCCCCCCTCTGGCCTATATACTCCTCGTTATGCGAAAACCTAAGAAAGAGAAGCTTTTACGGAGTTCCGCCGACACTCCGTGGAGGAAACCTAGAGAGAAGAAAAGGGCTCTCCAGCGGGCAGATTCCGCCGAGGAGATCACCTCCCGGAAGGGGAGATCATCGCGGCATCATCGAGATCATCATCAACATCATCCCCAACATCAGCACCATCTCCACCACCATCCAATCTCACCTCACAAGTTTATCTTGTGTTGTAATCCGTACTATCTATCCTCTCTACTCTATCGGTGTTGATTACTACTTTGTGGTGAATGCTATTGAGTTTTGTTGGAGAAATATCATTATGTCCAGATTTTTTATCATATATTTATCACCTTTGATCATGATCTCTTTTCTGTCTTCTGAGTAGTTACTTTAGTTCTTGAGGCCATGGGAGAAGTCTAGTTGTTAGTAGTCATATGATGTTGAAGTAATTTGTGTCGTTAGATATTTAAGTTGTGTTGTTATTTTCCTAGTTGTGTTGTGTGAGTCGAACACTCAACACTTCGCCTTATTAAGGACCTAGGGGAATACATTGTGTATAAAGAATGCTTACGGTGGGTTGCCGGAGTGACAGAAACCTGAACCCCAGTTTGCACACTTTTGCACAAGGGAGTAATGGAACCTTGATCATATTGATGTGGTTAGGCTTTGCCTTAATTACTATCTTGTATTTGCGGATGCTTGCAAGATGTTTAATCATAAGAGTACACTTATCTTAGTCTAGAAGGTGTGCTAGCATAGATCCACCCACTCAACACTTATCAGCAAAACACTTGTTATTAATACGGAGTATGGCGAAAGCACGTGACCTCAAGAACTCTTTAGTCTTTATAAGTTCAGTTGCCAGGCTTATCCTTTGCTCAAAAGGATCGGGCCACTTGCTTCTCTTCAGTGCTATTTACTTTGCTTACTTTTATCTTATTGTTGCTTATATCGAAAACCCCTAAAAATTTATATTTAAGTGCTTGCAGTTATTCCTTGTCCAAAATCACCTATCAATACATTTCTCTCCTCATTGGGTTCGACACTCTTACTTATCAAAAACGCTGCAATAGATCCCTTTACGTTGAGGGTCATCAAATAACATTTTCTGGCGCCGTTGCCGGGGAGCATAGCGCTATTAGTAAGTGAAGCTGGTCAGGAAATTTTTATTTTTATTTTGCTGTTGCTGCTCTTTGTTCGTATGGACAACCTAGCTATTGGATCGCTGCTTATGGGAAAACACCCCACATCTGTGGTGGTTGTTCCTCCCCCTACTGAAATTGTGCCTTATAAAATTCCAGCTGGTATTATCGATTGTGTTTTGGCTAATCTTTATGGAGGAGACGCACATCCCAGTGAACACTTGCTATATTTATCACAACTATGTTCACTATTTAAGCTTGCATGTGTATCAAAGGAGTTTGTCATGAAGAAATTTTTCTCCGTATCGCTTACAGATAAAGCTTCAGATTGGTATAAGCTTCTCGATAACTCTTATTTTCTTGATTGGCAAGAGCTTATGTCTCTCTTTTATACCAAGTTATCCTCTTCATGAAATTCATCGAGACAGGAATTATATCTATAACTTTAGGTCTCGTGACGGAGAAAGCATCGTTAAAGCTTGGGGGAGATTGAAATATCTAATGCTCAAATTTCCTATTCATGAGCTCCCCAAGAAAACTATACTTACAAACTTTTATGCTAGACTTTCTCGTCAGGATAAGGAGATGTTGGATGCCTCCTCTAGTGGGGTATTTCAGACAAAAAGCGTTGAAGAAAGATGGGATCTCCTTGAAAGGATCCAGAAGAATACCGAAGATTGGGAAATAGATAAAGGTATTGAACCCACTATAAATTATGAGCATGATTATATAGAGAGCTATGTGAAAACTGACTACTTTAATACCTTTTGCTCTAAGATTGGTCTTGATTCCCATCTAATGATTGCTTTTTGTAAGGACTTTGCTTCTCATATTGACTCTTCTAAGAAGAAGAAGGATCAGCATAATAAACCCTTCAAAGAATCACCTATTGATATTCATGTTGCTGACCCTATTGTGCATGCAGTTATATATGAAAAGCCCCCTTTTCCCGTAAGAATAAGGGAGCACTCTTTCATGACATGCATAATGAATAAGAGTGAGAGAATAATTGATGAGCCTGAGGACCAGATTAAGGTCGATCCTCGAGTTGCATTGGTTAAGGATCTTATTACTAATAATGCTTTAGATTCCAATATAAATTTTTGTGTTTTTTCCACTAACCTTGTCACAACCAAGAATAAAGGCCCAATTTCAGGTACTCCAGTAGTATCTATTAAAATAGGAGATCACAATTATTATGGGCTATGCGATTTGGGATCGAGTGCTAGTGCTATCCCATACTCACTTTATTAAGAGATCATGGGTGAAATTTGACCTTCTGAACTTGAAGAAGTTGATGTTACTATTCATCTTGCAAACAGAGCAACTATCTCTCCTATCGGAATTGTGAGAGACGTTGAAGTTTTATGCGGAAAGAGAAAATATCCTACCGACTTTCTAGTACTTGGTTCAGTAAGGGATAATTTTTGTCCTATTATTTTCGGTAGACCTTTTCTCAGAACTTGTCGAGCTATAATATATTGCAAGAAAGGTAAAGTTTCTGTTGAATTCAATGGTGCGCCCTATGAATTTAACTTTTCTAAGTTCTTTAAGCAGCCTCGTGGTACTGATTTGCCTAGTAACGATAAGATTATTGAAGATATTGCTTCCATTGCTATTCCTCCTAATGATCCTTTGCAGCAATATATGGAGGACCACAAGAATGATTTGCATATGCAGGAGAGGAATGAGCTGGAAGAAATATTCTTAAGACAACCTGCTATCCTAAAGCACAACCTTCCAGTTGAGCCTTTGGGAATTTTATCGAAACCAAAAGAAGATCCAGTGTTTGATCTTAAACCTCTTCCTGATTTTCTCAAATATGCTTATTTAGATGAAAAGAAAGTATATCCTGTTATTATCAATTCTAACCTTTCAGGGTATGAAGAAGAGCGACTATTGGAAGTACTTCGCAAACATCGAGGTGCAATTGGCTATACCCTTGATGACCTTAAGGGTATTAGTCCATCTATTTGTCAACATACCATCAACCTTGAACCTGATGCTAAACCAGTTGTTGATCATCAACGACCGTTGAATCCGAAAATGATGGATGTTGTAAGGACTGAGATTCTCAAGCTCCTAGTCGCAGGTATTATCTACCCTATAGCTGATAGTAAGTGGGTAAGCCCGGTTCATTGTGTTCCTAGGAAAGGAGGTACAAATGTGGTTCCTAATGATAAGAATGAACTAATACCTCAGAGAATTATTATTGGTTATAGATTGTGTATTGATTACAGGAAGCTGAACAAGGCAACCAGGAAGGACCACTACCCATTGCCGTTCATCGACCAAATGCTTGAAAGGTTATCCAAAAATACTCACTTTTGTTATCTTGATGGTTATTCTGGCTTCTCTCAAATTCATGTTAACACTACTGATCAAGAGAAGACTACTTTTACTTGTCCCTATGGTACTTATGCTTATAGACGTATGCCTTTTGGTTTATGTAATGCCCCTGCTACTTTTCAAAGGTGTATGTCTGCTATCTTTCATGGTTTTTGTGAAGAAATTGTGGAGGTATTCATGGACGATTTCTCCGTCTATGGAACCTCCTTTGACCATTGTCTCCACAACCTTAATAAAGTTTTGTAGAGATGTGAGGAGACAAATCTGGTGCTTAACTGGGAGAAGTGCCACTTTATGGTCAACGAGGGAATTGTTCTTGGCCACAAGATTCCCGAGAGGGGAATTGAGGTGGACAGGGCCAAGATCGAAGCGATTGAAAGGATGCCATACCCAAGGGACATCAAAGGTATTCGAAGTTTTCTCGGTCATGCTGGTTTCTATAGAAGATTTATTAAAGACTTTTCTAAGACTTCGAGACCCCTCACTAATATTCTCCAGAAGGATGTTCCTTTTGTTTTTGATGAAGATTGTAAGGAAGCCTTCGAAGTTCTTAAGAAAGCTTTAATAACCGCCCCTATAGTACAACCACCTGATTGGAATTTACCTTTTGAAATTATGTGTGATGCTAGTGATTTTGCTGTTGGAGCTGTTTTAGGACAAAGGGTTGGTAAGAAGTTGAATGTTATATATTATGCTAGCAAAACCCTTGATAGTGCTCAGAAGAATTATGTTACTACTGAGAAGGAATTCTTAGCAGTAGTGTTTGCTTGTGATAAGTTTAGGCAGTATATTGTTGATTCTAAGATTATTGTTCATACTAACCATGCTGCCATTAAGTATCTTATGGAGAAGAAGGATGCCAAACCAAGGCTCATCCGATGGGTACTCCTTCTTCAAGAATTTGATTTACATATTGTCGATAGGAAAGGAGAAGACAATCCGGTGGCGGATAATCTTTCAAGGATGGAAGATATACCGCATGATCCCATTCCAGTCAACGACAGTTTTCCAGACGAACAGCTAGCTGTTGTAAAAGTACAATATCTCTCCAATCCTTGGTTTGCAGATTATCCTAACTTTATCGTTGCAAAGATTTTGCCTCAAGGTTTAACATTTCAGCAAAGGAAGAAGTTCTTTCATGATTTGAGGCATTACTTTTGGGATGATCCACATCTTTTCAAAGAAGGTCCAGATGGGATCGTGAGGAGATGCATACCTGATGTCTACGCACACTTCTATTCTTGTAGACTATGTTGGGCCTCCATGCGCAGAGGTTTGTAGGACAGCAGCAATTTCCCTCAAGTGGATTACCTAAGGTTTATCGAACTCATGGAAGTAGAGGTTGAAGATGGTCTCTCTCAAGCAACTCTGCAATTAAGATACAAGAAGTCTCTTGTGTCCCCAACACACCTAATACAACTAGGAGTTGTATAGGTGCACTAGTTCGGTGAAGAGATGGTAAAATATGGGTGATAGGTGCGGCAAAGCAAGGTAATATAAATCTGAATAAATCAAAACAGCAAGGTAGCAAGCGACAAAATTGAGCACAAACGGTATTGCAATGGTGGAAACAAGGCCTAGGCTTCATACTTTCACTAGTGGAAACTCTCAACAACATTAACATAGTCTAATCACATGATATTTCCCATAAAACATGAAATGGAGACGCACTCGGAGGTCATTCCTTTGTGATCAAGAGAGGATGATAATTATGTAGGCCTACAAAAGCACACCTCAAAGTTCATAGTTCTCAATCTATGGATTTCCCAATGTCACCGCGGCCATCCAAAGAGATTACCACAATCACCACAACATATCTCATGGATAGTCAAAGAAAAGATTGGAGAGACTCTCAATCTTCAATCAACACACAAAAGAGGAAATCACTCATGAAAATATTCTTCTAACCCATGTCCAATAGACCACTGTCACCATGGTCTCGGGGATTATACTAGATAGGATCAAGTGAGTACATCAAATCCAATACATAGAAGAAGGGGAAACATCATGGGATCACCCTAGATTGACATAGCCACTGATAACAACAAAGATCACATCATGGGAGAGAGAGAAACCACATAGATCAAGATACAAGCCTTAGCCCCGAGGGGGAACTACTCACACATGGACATGGTGAGAGGGAGAGTTGTTGATGGAGAGGTGCAGCCCGGAGGAGATGAAGGAGACGACGACTGCAGCGGCCACGACGGCGGCGGCGCCCACGGCCACGGCGATGGCCACGACCCTTTGGGGCAGCGGCCCTTGGCCCCCTTCTTCTTCCTTAGAGATGGTGCTGCTGTGGAGATTGATCTCCCCCTCAAGACGTCTGCCAAGGGGGAGGAGATGTCGTGGTGCTCTTTGACCTAGGTTTTCTCTCTTTATATAGACTCTCGGATTCCCGTCATCCATATTACGTCTTCGGTATTTTGGGGATCCAGGGAGCATCTGAAATCATTGGGGCGAATTTTATGTCTAGATCCATCAGAAAAAATCCCTACAACTTTGTAGTTTTAAGTTTTTCCGTTTGAGGCCATCTTCTAGCGTTTCCGAGGCGATCTTTAAAACCTGTCTGGTGGGGACAGATTTCGAGAGAGTTAGAGTCCAACTCCTACAAGGCTCCTTTTGTGATTTTTCCTTTATCCAAATAATTCCTACACATAAAGTACAAAGCAAGAACTTGTGCACTCTTGTAACCATTAATAGGTTAGTTCCAAAATATGTTATAAAAATATATGAAAGTGTATAATAAGCATAGCAATATCACACAAAACAGAAATTATAGCAAGCAGAAATTATAGATACGTTTGGGACGTATCAACATCCCCAAGCTTAATTTCTGCTCGTCCTCGAGTAGGTAAATGATAACAAACATAATTTATGTGGTGACATGCTAGCGACCATATAAGAACTTTCAAAGTAAAGCAATCAAGATATGTGATTCAATTCAAGTCATAACAGGCAAGAGTCTATATTAGCATTGAAACAAGCAACGAAAGAACAAAGGGTGCAAGAGCTCTTGCTGTCCGTGACTCGAATGTCTCCAAATGATGTTTGCGTGCAAGAAGGGGGATATGGGAGTACGAGAGAAAAGTATACTTGTTGAGAACTCAATCTACTAAAGTTTCACACTTGTTCTTCTTTGGAATCTTATCTTGACTCGTCCCCAGACCACTAGCCAGGTACAAGTCAATTTGATCCACTCCTTAGAAGCATAGCACATAACGCATGAAGTGATAAAAATATAGTGCAACGAGAGACGAACTGATAATTGTTGATGAAGAAGGGGATGCACGGGGGCATCCCCAAGCTTAGACTCTTGAGTCTCCTTGAATATTTATTGGGGGTGCACACGGGCATCCCCAAGCTTGAGCGTTTGACACTCCAAGATCTTCTTTCATCATCTTCCATCGTGCACTTGAAAACTCCCTTCATACATAACTCATTGTAGACTGATTAGAGAGGTTAGTACCCACTAAAATAATTTTTTCTCTACTGGAAATAAATATAACCTTGAAGATCTACTGTTTCTCAAGATTGCCAAAAAGTTTTTGCACAGAAAAAGCAAGCTTAAGGTTTGCAAAACGAAGAAAAGGCAAAACAGGACAGAATCTGTGAAAGCAGACCAGCAGGTAAAAACTAATTTTTTAGGGGTACTTATGCAACTCAAATCAAAAAACTCAGAACATAGGAAAGTTTCTTAATTGTATAGAGCACGCTGTGTAAACAATTCAGCTCAAAAAGATGAACTGGGATTTTTCTAGTCACGAGGACAGAATCTGTTTTCTGGACAGCATGTCACAACTTTCACTTCCCTTGTTGTATGAGGCTATAAAAGGCACAAAGCTTGAAAAGTAAAGATACAATGATGTTGCTACAGTAGTAACAATCATCAAGACCACTAAAAACAGAAGAAAAGAAAAAATAAAAACCTAAATTCGTTGCGGGCTGCCTCCCGAAAGCGCTTCTTTAGAGACATTAGCTAGGCTTAAAGCAGAAGATCAAGTTGTATCCATTGAACCATCATCATGATCATCAAAAAGCTCTTCAATAGTACAACTGGTCTTAATAGGATTCTCAAATAAAGGACGAATAAAAATGCTTCTTGGAATAAAATAAAAAGGAGGAAAATAAATTGGAGTTTCATTCAAGTTAAAGATAGGTGTCTCCTCCAAAGATTTCACCATTTCAACTCTCTTGGCAATGGGTGTGTTTGCTTTAGCTCGAGGAACCTTGGGGACGTAAACGAACTTAGGTTCCTTCTTTGCCGGAGTTTCATCCTTTTTGGTTTTGATTGAGGAAAAGGTAGTTCCTAGAGTTTCAATAACTTCCTCAATCTTTTCTATCCTAGAAGACTTCTCATCAAGGGATTTAATAGTCTCCAAGGTTTTGACAATTTTCTGCATGGAGTTATCTAGCCTATTCAAATTCCCTTGAATCTTACGATCCAACTCATTCACCCTATCGATACTTGGCATCTCTAGCTCTATTTTTTCAAGGTTTCTCATAATGTGAGCTAAAGTAATGTCCTCCTTAATACTAACAACTGGGAGACTTCCAACAAGATTTTCAATAACATTAAGGGCTTAGCAAAATGGGGCCTCTATGAAGTTCCCATTGATAGCGATGTATAAAAGAAACCTATTACAAGAAGTGATCCCAACATAAAAATGGATTGCTTCTTGCTGGCTCTTTTTTGAGAATCATTAATTCTATACCAAGCATCTTTCAAACTTTCACCACCTCTTTGAGTAAAGTTAAGTACTTCTGCCACACCGAAGGCAAAATGACCAGCCATAGTGGTAATTTTTGACAAGATAACAGGTATTTTTGGTATTTTCGATAAGGGACACAAAAGTAAAAACAGAAAGGTACACTACCAAGACTAAAAAGCAAAGATAAAAGATACTCCCTCCGTCCCATAATATAGTAACGTTTTTTGAGTTAGACTAGCTCAAAAAACGTTACTACATTATGGGACGGAGGGAGTAGTGTGCAACTCCCCTATCTTGTAGACTGGAGTCTCCGGCAACGGCGCCAGAAATTGGCTTGATACGGTGAGGATCTTTCACTCCTCGTTGGTTACCCCAAGTGGAAGGTGAGATGTAGCGTAGCAGCAAATTTCCCTCGGTGAAGATACCAAGGTTATCGAACCAGTAGGAATCCAAGAGATACAAGAAGGTGTCACGGCGCTTGACGTGGACCTTCACACAGCAACAAATAACTTTGCTCCCAACGAGTACAGAGGAGCTGTCAATTCCTCCGGCCTTGTTGTTTACAAAGGATCAACGCAAGAGATAATAATAGTGGAAATTGAAAGTAAACTAAGGATATAAACAGTAATGTGAAGATGGACCGGGGTCCCGTGATTTTCACTAGTGATGTCTCTCTCCCAAAAGACGATAAAAGTGCTAGCGAGGTAAACAAATCACAGCTGGGCAATTGACATAATTATGAAGGCACCGCAATGCTAACTATGCTGCAAAGAAATGAAGGGCTCAAAAGCAATGGGCAGTACGCCAAGGTAAGTAGACCGAAATCCAACTGCATCTACTACGAATCATCTACCTTGAGATATCTATCCAGAACATCTCGCTGGTATTAAGTTGCGAATCCCACCCAAAGTGTAAACTCAAAGCAACGGACAACTGCATTAAAAGAACTTTGCGTAAAGTAAACAATCCTTGCACCCGCGGATACAAGCACCGTTGGTTTATCCCTGGTGGCAACAACACATCCCCTAGTCTCATGTTTCTGTCACTCAAGCTAGACATCAAGGGGCTGAACCCACAATCAAGCATAACGCTCCCTCTTGGAGTTGCAACAAAATACTTGGCCAAAGCAAAATACTGCAACGGAGAACATGCAAGAATTTACTCAAGAACAAAATATAAAAGAGAAGAACAGAATATATTACTCATCACAATCTGAACATAGTCTCATAATCCATGAGATCCCAACAAACTCAGCATAGCAACAACAGAAAATTACAGAAGTGCCTCGATCATGTGAGGCAGCTCACGAGGTATCGAAAGTGGAAGCACAAAGAGGGGAGAGAAGTACATCACATACCTACTGGTCACGGACCCATGGTCCAAGGGGAACTACTCACGGTACATCCGGGAGGCGTCCATGGCCATGGATGATCTCCCGGAGGGGGTTCCTCCTCCCGGTAAGGTGCCGGGGCAGCTTCTCCAGGCAGCCCCGATCTAGAAACGGCGGCGGCGGTACAGAGGCGAGATCGCGGAAAAGAGATCGATATTAGGGGTTTCCACCCCGAGGGCTAAATATAGGAGGAGGGGGTGTCGAGGGGACCCACCAGGCAGCCAGGAGGCCTCCTGGCGCGGCCTAGGGTGGGGCCGCGCCAGGGACCCTCCTGGTCTCCTCGTGGTGGCCCCCCTCCGCTGCCTTGGTTATTCCGGAAGCTTTCGGGTCGCTGATTTTTTATCTAATTTTTCCGGATTTTTTGGAGCACTTTTAATGGCCGGAAAACATGAAATACAAAAACAGCAGAAAACAACAACTGGCAGCTGGGTGCACTGGGTTAATAGATTAGTCCAAATATGCTCAAAAGTGTATGAAAGTTCAAGCAAAACATGGCAAAGTCACACAAAAAAATGCATGGAGCAAGCAGAAATTATAGTTACGTTTGGGACTTATCAGGCATCCCCAAGCTTAGACGCTTGAGTCTCCTTGAATATTTGTTAGGGATGCATGGGGGCATCCCCAAGCTTGAGCGCTTGACACTCCCGAATCTTCTTTCATCATCTTCCATCGCACCCTTGAAAACTCCCTTTCATACATAACTCATCATAAGATGATTAGAGAGGTTAGTACCCTTAATAAATAAGTTTTCCCTACTGGATATAAAGATATTCTTGAATAGCTACTGTTTCTCAAGATTGCCAAAAGGTTTTTACAAAGAAAAGGCAAGCTTAAGGTTTGCAAAAGTTAGGAGAGACAAAACGTGGCAGAATCTGTGAAAAACATAACTACAGGTAGTAAAGAATTTTTTAGGGGTACTTCTGAAACTCAAATCAAAAAACTCAGAACAGACGCTCGAAAGTAAATTGTATGGAGCATGCTGTCAAAAATATTCAGATAAAAAACATGATCGGTGATTTTAGGCTATTTTTTCCGTCCAAGGACAGAATCTGTTTTCTGGACAGCATGTTACAACTTTTGAACTTTCTTGCAATCGGAGGCTAGACTTGGCACAAAGCTTGAAAATAAAGATACAATGATGTTTCTACAGTAGTAACAATCATCAAGACCACTAAAAACAGAAAGTAAAAACTCAAAGTAAAGATAACAAGGGTTGTCTCCCTAGAGATCTTTCTTTATAGCCATAAAGATAGGCTTAAGATTTTAGTGATGCTCTCATAGGAATAAGAGTTGAAGCACAAAAGAGAGCATAAAGAAGCAAATACCAAACACATTTAAGTCTAACATGCTTCCTATGAAAAGGTATCTTGTAGAGAAATAACTCATTGAAGCATAAAGATATTAGCATAGGAAGGCAAAAAATGTGCAACTTCAAAACCTTCAACATAAAGAGAGGGAACTTGATATTATTAAAATATCTATAAGGATATGTTCCCCTCTCATAATAAATTCCAGTGGGATCATGAATAAACTAAAAAATATAAGTATCACATAAAGAATTCTTATCATGATCCACATCATAGAAAATTTGTTACTCTCCACATAAGCAAAATCCTTCTCATTAGTAATAGTGGGAGCAAACTCAACAAAATAGCTATCACATGTATCATTCTTATCATGGTGCACTTGTAAAAATTTATTCTTTATAGCATAAGTGTTATCACAATAATCGTCACAGATAGAAGGCAATATATCATCAAAATAAATTTCCTCATCAAAACTTGAGGGGCTAAAAAGATCATCTTCATAAAACGTAGCATCCCCAAGCTTATGGTTTTGCATATCATTAGTATCAAAAGTATTCAAAGAAGACATGCTAATAACATTACTACTATCATTAGTGTTGTTCAAATAATAAAGTTCCATAGGCTTTTTGATCCCCTCCTCAAACACTTCATGTCCTAACTCAAGATAGAGCTCATAAAGCTCTCTCATAATTTTGTTGTTGTTTTCCATAAAGCCTAACTAGTGAAAATAAAAACAAGAAACAAAAAGAATTAATTGCAAGATCTAAAGATAAACCTTCAACGCTTACCTCCCCGGCAACGACGCCAGAAATAGCTTGATGTCTACGCACGCTTCTATTCTTGTAGACTATGTTGGGCCTCCAAGCACAGAGGTTTGTAGGACAGCAGCAATTTTCCTCAAGTGGATGACCTCAGGTTTATCGAACTCAGGGAAGTAGAGGTTGAAGATGGTCTCTCTCAAGCAACCCTGCAATTAAGATACAAGAAGTCTCTTGTGTCCCCAACACACCTAATACAACTAGGAGTGGTATAGGTGCACTAGTTTGGCGAAGAGATGGTAAAATATGGGTGATAGGTGCGGCAAAGCAAGGTAATATAAATCTGAATAAATAAAAACAACAATGTAGCAAGCGACAAAATTGAGCACAAACGGTATTGCAATGGTGGAAACAAGGCCTAGGCTTCATACTTTCACTAGTGGAAACTCTCAACAACATTAACATAGTCTAATCACATGATATTTCCCATAAAACATGAAATGGAGACGCACTCGGAGGTCATTCCTTTGTGATCAAGAGAGGATGAGAATTATGTAGGGCTACAAAAGCACACCTCAAAGTTCGCAGTTCTCAATCTATGGATTTACCAATGTCACCGCGGCCATCCAAAGATATTACCACAATCACCACAACATATCTCATGGATAGTCAAAGACAAGCACCAAGAGACTCTCAATACTCAATCAACACACAAAAGAGGAAATCACTCATGAAAATATTCTTCTAACCCATGTCCAATAGACCGCTGTCACCATGTATTCGGGGATTATACTAGATAGGATCAAGTGAGTACATCAAATCCAATACATAGAAGAAGCGGAAGCATCATGGGATCACCCTAGATTAACATAGCCAATGATCACACCAAAGATCACATCATGGGTGAGAGAGAAACCACATAGATCAAGATACAAGCCTTAGCCCCAAGGAGGAACTACTCACCCATGGACATGGTGAGAGGGAGAGTTTTTTATGGAGAGGTGCAACCCAGAGGAGATGAAGGAGACGGCAACGGCGGCGGCCACGACGGCGGAGGCGCCCACGGCCACGGCCACGGCCCTTGGGGGCAGCGGCCCTTGGCCCCCTTCTTCTTCCTTAGATATGGTGCTGCTGTGGAGATTGATCTCCCCCTCAAGAAGGCTGCTAAGGGGGAGGAGATTTCGTGGTGCTCTTTGACCTAGGTTTTCTCTCTTTATATAGACTCTTAGATTCCCGTCATCCATATTACGTCTTCGGTATTTTGGAGCTCTAGGGAGCATCCAAACTCCGATTGGGCCGAATTTTATGTCTAGATCCACCGGAAAATAAATCCCTACAACTTTGTAGTTTTAAGTTTTTCCGTTTGAGGCCGTCTTCTAACATTTCCGAGGCAATCTTTAATACATGTCTGGTGGGGACAGATTTCGGGACCTACAAGGCTCCTTTTTGTGATTTTTCCTTTATCCAAATAATTCCTACACATAAAGTACAAAAACAAGAACTTGTGCACTCTTGTAACCATTAATAAGTTAGTTCCAAAATATGTTATAAAAATATATGAAAGTGTATAATAAGCATAGCAATATCACACAAAACATGCATGGAGCAAGCAAAAATTATAGATACGTTTGGGACGTATCAATACCGGAACACGAGCAGAATGACATTCTCAAACAATGTCACGACAGTCCATATGGAGGACATCATGCTGGTGAGAGGACCGCACATAAGGTTCTTCAATCGGGTTTTTATTGGTCTACTCTCTTTAATGATGCTAGAAATTATGTCTTATCCTGTGATAAGTGTCAGAGAGTTGGTACTATTAGTAGATGGTATGAGATGCCTATGAATTACTCTCTAGTGATTGAACCTTTTGATTGATGTGGTTTTGATTTTATGGGTCATTTTCCTTCCTCACACAAGTACACTCACATTTTAGTTGCTATGGATTATGTAACCAAGTGGGTAGAAGCAATCCCCACCGAAAGTGCTGATCACAAGACATCTTTGAAAATGCTCAAGGATGTAATTTTTCCTAGGTTTGGAGTACCCAGGTACCTCATGGCTGACGGGGGTTCACACTTTACGCATGGAGCTTTTAGAAAAGGTTTAGCCAAGTACGATGTCAGTCATAAATTGCTTCACCGTACCACCCTCAAACTAGTGGGCAAGTTGAGCTCACCAATAGAGATATCAAGTTGATCTTACAGAAGACAGTTAGTAGAAATAGAAAAGATTGGTCGAATAAGTTAGGAGATTCCTTGTGGGAGTATAGAACTGCTTACAAAAACCCCATGGGTCTCCCGATAACATGGTCTATGGCAAAGTTAGAATTAGAACACAAAGCTGTCTGGGCTATTAGAGAGCTTAATGCTGACCCAAAATTAGCTGGTGAAAAGCATCTCATGAACTTGACTTCTCTAGATGAGTGGAGAAGTGAAGATTACAAGAGCGCTAAAATGTTCAAGGAAAAGGTAAAGAAGTGGCATGATAGGAGGATTCTGAAACGTGAATTTAATGTTGGTGATAAAGTTTTGTTGTTTAGATCCCGTTTCAGGTTTTCTGTAGGTAAACTACTTTCCAGGTGGGAAGGGCCATTTCATATTGAGGAATTCTACCGCTCGGGTGCAATCAAGATTAACAATTTTGAAGGCACCAAACCTCAAGTGGTGAATGGGCAAAGACTTAAGCATTACATAGCAGGAGATCCTGTCAATGTTGATGTGGATCTGGTATACACAACAACTCATGAAGAACATGTTGCAGCCTTGTTTCAGACACCATTAGAAGCAGAATAAGGAAAGGTATGTATTACGGTAAGGAAACATCGCGAAACCACCATAAAAGTTCCAGATTACGAGTTGTTGCAAAATATAGAAAATTTGAGGCCGAAGTGGAGCCGGAGACCAGCTCCAGGGGGCCCAGGTGCCCCCCTGGCGCGGCCCCACCCCTGGCCGCGACGGGAGGCCGCCTGGGAACCCCGGAGTCCGTCTCCGACCCCGCTTTGGCTCGTTACCTTCCTTTTTGTGCAGAAATTTTTGCTATATATTTTCCCAGATCGTTCCGGCAATGTATCTCGCGATTTCGTGTATTTTTTTCGAGCTGTTTCTTCCAGGAAAGCTTTCATCTAAACCTAGGTGCCATTGCTTCCCCAAGTTCCCCGAAGGACAAGTTCGTCGTCAACGTCATGAACCCTTACCTCGCTGAGGTGAAGAAGCACCCCCAGATCCTTCGTGTGGAGGATGGTGACCTCCATAAGGAGGATCTAAAGGGACCAGTCAAGGAGGGGAGCACCGATGAGCGGCTGAAGGAGATGGAACATGAGGTCTTCAAGTTCAAGAAGATGGTGGAGTGTGGTGTTGAAGCTAACTTTGACATCATGAACGAGATAGAGGCTTCCCACAAGAAGGAGATGAAGGAGATGTGGTCAAGTTTGGCTGCACTAGAAGAAAAAGTTTATGAGCTCCAAGCACAGATCTATGATCTGCAGAACTAGAACTGTGAGTATGAACTAATGTTTCTGCGCATGGGTTTGGGCGCTGAGTGCAGGATCCTGGAGACAAGAATGTCCTTTGAGACTGGAGAACAGCTTCCATGGAAGCGCTTCGCCAAAGAGTACGTGACCAACAAGAACAAGGATGAGGAGTAAATCTCCTCGGGTAATGGCATCCCCTTAGCTTGTTCCAAGCTTGGCGGAGTGCCCGGTATTTTTATCTTTATCTATGTCTTTTAGAGTCAAGTAGAGTCGTATCATGTCTAGGGAAGTTATCTTATAAAATAAGTGTTTGCTTTGAGGTCTATCACTCCTTTTTGGAGAGTTATGTATCCGTGAGTGTGGAGTCATCTATGATGGAGTATTAATGAGAAGTCTATTGATCCCTTCGCTGCACTCGTTATTTTCTTCACACAATCGACCTTATGATGATTCTTTTGGGGAGTATTGACCTTATATCAGGTATGTCTTTGAAAACTTTATTTAATCTTGGCAAACATAGCTTTGGTCATAACAACAAGCATGTTATTTTTCTCAAATTAGCGACATAGCCAAAACCCTCTTTGTTATTATGCTTGTAGTGTTATATTGACAAGGAAGACAACATGATGTCCTATGCTTGTTTTAATGTTTATGCTTTATATTGCTTTGCATCCAAGTCATCATCAATTGTCTGTTCTCTCAAAGCCTTTGCTAGCCAAACCTCTGTACTAAGCGGAATTCTGCTTGTACATCCATACCCTGAAACCAGTATCTTCCATATGAGTCCACCATACCTTTCTATTCGTGGTATTCCACTACCACTCCTAAAGCATAGAATTTTTGTGTTATCCTTAGATGTTCAAAATCTTCTATTTTGTGCCCCTGTTTTAGCTCATGAGGAAGTAGTAGTTAACTCATGATCTTCTTAAGTTGGACAAGTTTTACCCCGGGATTGCATGTCTAATCTGCAAACCCCTAATACGAGGAGGAACTGGCATGGGTGCACCCATCTCACAAAAGATAATACAACAAACAAACCCTCCTTCACGCTTTGTTCATGAGAAATCAGAAAACTTTGGCAGTGATAAACAATGGAGATTGCGGGGATGTGATCGTCCCCGTTTGGGAGGCGTTCCTCGAAACTTGTCCAATCTGGGAAGCAATTGAGTTATCTATTAGCATTCGTTGACAAATCATGCACCTCTCAAAACGTGTTTTCATTTTGTTTGATTTAAGGATAGCACTTGAGTTTTCCTTGTTTGCCTTTAACAAGGCTTTTTCCTTTACTTTTATGTTGAGCCAGTTTTCCCTACTTCCTCCATTCCCAAAGAGAACAGACACTTGATGCTGATGAGGACTCATCAATATAATGATGCATTAAGTTTTGCCATGCCATATCATTGTTGACATTATCTCTTGATAAGTAAGTTGTTTGCAGAAGCATTTTCCAAGCAAACATCTTCCTTTGTGTTAGCATTTGCACTTCATGACTAATAGCTTGTTCTTTCAAAAAGTTCCAAATTATCTCTTCAAAATACAAAGAGAAAGAGAAAAGGTAAAAGCTATTAGTTGTCCCTTGACCAAAGGGCTTGTTTTCCATGATTTGATGAGTTTCCTTAGCCCTACTTTTGTTTATAATTATTATTACTCTTTCATAAGGGCCTTATGAGTTGGAGATTGTTGTTTAGCATGTTTGAGTTTGGTGAAAAGATCATGATACTTCTTGTCCGTATTTTATTTATCGACTCTTTACTCTCTAAACTTGTGGAAAGGTTTACCGAGCTCAGTTTTCGCTTGGGAACAAGCGAGGTCTAAGCTTGGGGGAGTTGATACGACATCACTATTTTATATCGTAATTCATCCTTATTCATTGATATATTTCATATTACGATGATGTTCTTATGTTGTTTTGGCTTAGTTTACACAGTTTACAACTTTCTGGTGCCGAAGCAGCAGACGCAGGATTCAGCGGTAAAAAGTGGACCCTGAGTTGCTGAGGAAGAATACCTCCCAATTACCTGAAAATCGACAGAGGGTATTTTCCAGAATATTAACGAAGACATGCCGAAGAGGAGAAAGAGGGGGGCCAGGGGTGGGGCCGCACCAGGTGGCCGCCTAGGGCTCCTGTGGCCCCCCTCTTTCTCCTCTTCGGCATGTCTTCGTTAATATTCTGGAAAATACCCTCTGTCGATTTTCAGGTAATTGGGAGGTATTCTTCCTCAGCAACTCAGGGTCCACTTTTTACCGCTGAATCCTGCGTCTGCTGCTTCGGCACCAGAAAGTTGTAAACTGTGTAAACTAAGCCAAAACAACATAAGAACATCATCGTAATATGAAATATATCAATGAATAAGGATGAATTACGATATAAAATAGTGATGTCGTATCAACTCCCCCAAGCTTAGACCTCGCTTGTTCCCAAGCGAAAACTGAGCTCGGTAAACCTTTCCACAAGTTTAGAGAGTAAAGAGTCGATAAATAAAATACGGACAAGAAGTATCATGATCTTTTCACCAAACTCAAACATGCTAAACAACAATCTCCAACTCATAAGGCCCTTATGAAAGAGTAATAATAATTATAAACAAAAGTAGGGCTAAGGAAACTCATCAAATCATGGAAAACAAGCCCTTTGGTCAAGGGACAACTAATAGCTTTTACCTTTTCTCTTTCTCTTTGTATTTTGAAGAGATAATTTGGAACTTTTTGAAAGAACAAGCTATTAGTCATGAAGTGCAAATGCTAACACAAAGGAAGATGTTTGCTTGGAAAATGCTTCTGCAAACAACTTACTTATCAAGAGATAATGTCAACAATGATATGGCATGGCAAAACTTAATGCATCATTATATTGATGAGTCCTCATCAGCATCAAGTGTCTGTTCTCTTTGGGAATGGAGGAAGTAGGGAAAACTGGCTCAACATAAAAGTAAAGGAAAAAGCCTTGTTAAAGGCAAACAAGGAAAACTCAAGTGCTATCCTTAAATCAAACAAAATGAAAACACGTTTTGAGAGGTGCATGATTTGTCAACGAATGCTAATAGATAACTCAATTGCTTCCCAGATTGGACAAGTTTCGAGGAACGCCTCCCAAACGGGGACGATCACATCCCCGCAATCTCCATTGTTTATCACTGCCAAAGTTTTCTGATTTCTCATGAACAAAGCGTGAAGGAGGGTTTGTTTGTTGTATTATCTTTTGTGAGATGGGTGCACCCATGCCAGTTCCTCCTCGTATTAGGGGTTTGCAGATTAGACATGCAATCCCGGGGTAAAACTTGTCCAACTTAAGAAGATCATGAGTTAACTACTACTTCCTCATGAGCTAAAACAGGGGCACAAAATAGAAGATTTTGAACATCTAAGGATAACACAAAAATTCTATGCTTTAGGAGTGGTAGTGGAATACCACGAATAGAAAGGTATGGTGGACTCATATGGAAGATACTGGTTTCAGGGTATGGATGTACAAGCAGAATTCCGCTTAGTACAGAGGTTTGGCTAGCAAAGGCTTTGAGAGAACAGACAATTGATGATGACTTGGATGCAAAGCAATATAAAGCATAAACATTAAAACAAGCATAGGACATCATGTTGTCTTCCTTGTCAATATAACACTACAAGCATAATAACAAAGAGGGTTTTGGCTATGTCGCTAATTTGAGAAAAATAACATGCTTGTTGTTATGACCAAAGCTATGTTTGCCAAGATTAAATAAAGTTTTCAAAGACATACCTGATATAAGGTCAATACTCCCCAAAAGAATCATCATAAGGTCGATTGTGTGAAGAAAATAACGAGTGCAGCGAAGGGATCAATAGACTTCTCATTAATACTCCATCATAGATGACTCCACACTCACGGATACATAACTCTCCAAAAAGGAGTGATAGACCTCAAAGCAAACACTTATTTTATAAGATAACTTCCCTAGACATGATACGACTCTACTTGACTCTAAAAGACATAGATAAAGATAAAAATACCGGGCACTCCGCCAAGCTTGGAACAAGCTAAGGGGATGCCATTACCCGAGGAGATTTACTCCTCATCCTTGTTCTTGTTGGTCACGTACTCTTTGGCGAAGCGCTTCCATGGAAGCTGTTCTCCAGTCTCAAAGGACATTCTTGTCTCCAGGATCCTGCACTCAGCGCCCAAACCCATGCGCAGAAACATTAGTTCATACTCACAGTTCTAGTTCTGCAGATCATAGATCTGTGCTTGGAGCTCATAAACTTTTTCTTCTAGTGCAGCCAAACTTGACCACATCTCCTTCATCTCCTTCTTGTGGGAAGCCTCTATCTCGTTCATGATGTCAAAGTTAGCTTCAACACCACACTCCACCATCTTCTTGAACTTGAAGACCTCATGTTCCATCTCCTTCAGCCGCTCATCGGTGCTCCCCTCCTTGACTGGTCCCTTTAGATCCTCCTTATGGAGGTCACCATCCTCCACACGAAGGATCTGGGGGTGCTTCTTCACCTCAGCGAGGTAAGGGTTCATGACGTTGACGACGAACTTGTCCTTCGGGGAACTTGGGGAAGCAATGGCACCTAGGTTTAGATGAAAGCTTTCCTGGAAGAAACAGCTCGAAAAAAATACACGAAATCGCGAGATACATTGCCGGAACGATCTGGGAAAATATATAGCAAAAATTTCTGCACAAAAAGGAAGGTAACGAGCCAAAGCGGGGTCGGAGACGGACTCCGGGGTTCCCAGGCGGCCTCCCGTCGCGGCCAGGGGTGGGGCCGCGCCAGGGGGGCACCTGGGCCCCCTGGAGCTGGTCTCCGGCTCCACTTCGGCCTCAAATTTTCTATATTTTGCAACAACTCGTAATCTGGAACTTTTATGGTGGTTTCGCGATGTTTCCTTACCGTAATACATACCTTTCCTTATTCTGCTTCTAATGGTGTCTGAAACAAGGCTGCAACATGTTCTTCATGAGTTGTTGTGTATACCAGATCCACATCAACATTGACAGGATCTCCTGCTATGTAATGCTTAAGTCTTTGCCCATTCACCACTTGAGGTTTGATAGGAAGAGTCGATCGTATCCATTACAGTGGTGATGTTTCGCCGGCTTAGTCTCATGGAGATCTAGGCTCTGGAGCGAGTTGTCTAAAACTGGCTTGAGGTAAGTCCTCTCTGGCTCCCGTGGTCCTCGGCTTATAAAGGTGCCGGGTCCCAGGATTCCTAGAGTCCGACTCCTACACTATGTGGAGTTCTATTCTACTTTACAAGTTTCCTACGTGCTATACAAGGTAAGTCGAATTCCTTCTAGGGCTTCAATCTTCACGCTTGGCACGTCAGACTCCTCATCGGGTCTTCTTTATGGGCCTTCATATGTAAGTCGGCCCGGAGGTTCCTAAGGCCGGGTCTATGGTCCTGATCCATCCCCCCGACATTAGCCCCCAGGATTGTTGTGATGCTTCAGTCTTCACAGCAATCTTCTTTTATCTTCTTCATTGCCAGCATCTCTTCATGGATCAAGGGCCGACTTTATGCTTGACGTTGATTGGGAGTCGGTGTCATCTCTCTTCAATCTTGCTTCAATTCCTTGATCTCCATGGAGTCGGCTTTTCATCGAATCAGCTATCATCTGATGTTTTACTAGAAGTCAACGCCTAACTCTTTTTAACTTCTCGTTTCCTCTTACTTGAAGATTTATCCTTTGACCTTTGGTCAAAGATTCGGTTTAGTTTTTATGATCATGCTGCCCGAAACGCCGGTTAAAGGCATTGATGTTTGTAGTGGGAATGGAGGAGTCTTTCCATAAATGCCATCTACCATGGGTAGTTATCCCTTATTTGTTGTGGCATTAATGGACCCTCTCCATAAATTTATTATAAATATCCCTTGGATAGCTTGATCTTTCAAGCGCATCCTACCCTCTTCTTCCTCTTCCTATTTTCTCCATGGCACCTAAGCTAGAGACCTCTTCGCCTTTGGCATCCAATGAGCCTGATCCTTGTGCAAGTACTCGAGGTCGCGACCGTGGTCGTGGTCGTGGCCATGGTAGGGGTCGTGGACGTGGAAGAGGTAGAGGAAGAAGTGCTCGTGCTGCCTCTCCTTCTGGATCTCCCCCTTCTTCTCCTGAGAGGAGTGAATTCTTAAGTCATATCCGGACGATTCGTCGCTGGATCAAACTTTCTGAGTCTTTTTCGCAACTTGTGTTTGACTCATCGCCTTCGGGTCTTTGGCTCCGATCTGATGGATGTCCTCATGGGCCTGTCTGGGTAAGAGTTAGTTTTTCTAACCAAGGCACCGTGTTTTTTGAGAAAGGTTGGAAAACTTTTCTTCGCTCCCGGAATATTTCTCGAGGAGACACCATTATCTTCAAATTTGATGGTGAAGACACCTTGTCAGCTAGGATCTTTGACTTGGATGGAGACCGAGCCTGCTGTTGTGTGGAGAGCTCCAGCGATGAAGAGCTCCTTAGTGAAGAAGAAGCTTCAGTAGAGGATGAAGCCAAATCTGAAGAAGATGCCTGAAGCTATGGGTTTTTATTTTTAGTAGTAGTTTGCCGAGTTTGGCTTTTTCTTGTAAGGTTGCCTCCTTTGATGTATGACCAAGTTGATTTGATAAATGAAATCTATGAACTTTTTGTTGAGTCCATGAGTTTATGAGTCAGTTTTATTCCTGACTTGAAATATTTTCTTGGAGTGTATGAGAGACGATCACTTATGATATCTCTAGCCCCCTGAGTCGATTCAGAATAGTTTAGTATCTGTTAATCGACTCATGGGACAGATTGACTTGTAGCCCCCAAGTGCCGGGTTGTCTTGCCTGCAGCAACCTGGGACTTACAATTTCTTGCATATTTTCTGAAGAGTATTTTGAAGTGTTACTCCCCAAGAGTCGGTATATTCAGCTGAGTGATGTACCGAGTCTTATTTTGAGAAGAAACTTTTAAGTGTAGTCCCCATGAGTCGGTGTGTGCATCAGTGTGCAGTGCCGAGTCACATAAGTTTATCTTTGAATCTGCCAAGTCACATAGATATGACACGATGGGTTTTATTCCCAGCTTCCAAATAAGTCGGCGAGGGCCGGTTCAACGAATGTTGATATGTATACGTATGGCGATAGCCGTTGCGACCGAAGTCGACTTTATATATCTATGGAGATAGCCGTCGAGACCAAAGTCGACTTTATATATGCAGTAGATGAAAAAAATGTGTATTCCCCATGAATCGGTATGAGCATCTGTGTTCCATACCGAGTCACACGGGTTAATGCTCAAAATATATTTTTTGGATGAAAAAATGAAAAGAATATGTGAAAAAATGAAAAGAATATGTGAAAAGAATATGCAAAAATAAAATATAAAGGCTCATATAGAAGTCGACTCTGGATTCATCTTTTCCTCATCTTCTCTTTGTTGAGAAGAATTTTGGGTTATCCATGAGTCGGAACTCCTCTGTATGCCGTCCCACATTGATCAGCGTTTTTCCGTTTGCTTTAAAACTTTTCCTTGAGAGTTTTTTAGCTGGGTTTCGTGTATTTAGATCGTATGAGCATAAGCTATACAGGCCAAGGCGTGTTTTGCCATGTCATGTATATGCCGGGATTTCTATGGATAAGAGTCGATGAGTGACATCGAGCCCCCTACTTCCCCTGAATAAGCTTATACACTGTGATTTTTACATATATATGCCAAGTTTTCGGATAAAGAGTCGACGAGTGACATCGATCTCCCCGATTTCCCTGAATAAGCAATATACATGCTCAGTACCAATAGAGGGGTAGATCAAGCCCCCAGGTCTCTGAGATATAATAATGCAATGTATGCAAATGTATTATGCAAAAAATGACATGAAACAAAAAGTAAAGTGGAGTCGATATGGTGGGAGCCGTTGCGATGGAAGTCGACTTAGTTGTATGTGGCGAGAGACAGCGCGACAAAAGTCGACTTATGTCTATTTTGATGGCGAAAGGCGGCACGACCAATGTCGGCTTATATATATATATATTGTGGCGACTTAATGAAGCGTACAGTAATGTTCATGTTTCTACTCAAGTGTAATATGGACGGATTTGTGCGATGTTCCACGGCCTGGGAGTCTCCTCCATGCTTGTGCGCATGTCCGCTTTCCCTCGTATATCCACTAGGTAGTAGGATCCGTTGTACGGGTTCTTTCTGACCACAAACGACCCTTCCCATGGAGAGGATAACTTGTGCATTCCATCTTTTTTCTGTATGAGTCGGAGCACCAAATCACCTTCCTGGAAAGTCCGACTTTTGATGCGACGGCTATGGCAGCGTCGTAGATCTTGTTGGTAGATAGCCGACTGAGCTGCAGCCAAATCTCATTTTTCATCGAGAATATCCAAGGCGTCTTGTCTTGCTTTCTAATTTTCGGCTTCTACATAAGAAGTGACTCGAGGTGAGTCGTGACGTTTGTCAATTGGGAGGACGGCTTCTGCTCCATACACTAGGAAGAAGGGCGTATAGACGGTCAACCTGTTGGGAGTCTTCTGGATACTCAATAGTACTGAGGGTAACTCCTCCTCCCAGCAACCCGGCGTCCTTTTCAAAGGAACAACGAGTCGGGGTTTGATGCCTCGGAGCAACTCTTGATTGTCTCTCTCGGCTTGTCTGTTGGACTGTGGATGTGCCACAGATGTAAGGTCGAGTCGGATGTGCTCATTCTGGCAGGATCGCTGCATAACCCCTTCTGATAGGTTAGAACCATTATCGGTGATGATGCTGTGGGGGTAGCCGAATCTGTATATGATCTTTTCAAGAATTTCAGTGCTGCCGCAGCATCACATTTGCTGATCGGCTCTTCTTCAACCCATTTGGTGAATTTATCCACTTCCACTAATATGTGAGTATTCTTGTTGGCCGACCTTTTGAAAGGTCCTACCATATCAAGTCCCCACACTACAAAGGGCCAAGTAATAGGTATCATCCTGAGTTCTTGAGCCGGCACGTGAGCTTGTTTTGCATAGCGTTGACATCCATCGCATTTCTTGACTATGTCCTCTGCATCCGCATGAGATGTGAGCCAGTAGAAGCCGTGTTGAAAGGATTTAGCTACAAGCGAACGAGATCCGGCATGGTGTCCGCAATCTCCAGAGTGTATTTCATTGAGGATGGATCTACCTTCTTCTGGTGAGACACACCTCTGAAAAACATCTACGGCACTTCGCCGATGTAACTAACCATTGATGAGTACAAAGGATTGGCTTCTCCTGACGATTTGTCTGACCAACATCTCATCTTGAGGAATTATTCCTCGAGTCTTGTAATCCAAGTAAGGTATGGCCCATGAGGGTGTAGCATGTATTGTAGCGACCAAAGCCAGCTCTGGGTCCGTCTCTGCTATGTCTTGCTCTATTGGAGGTCGTACAGACGGCTTTGTTAGGACATCCAGGAATACGTTTGGAGGGACCGGCTTTTGCTGAGACCCGAGTCATGAGAGGGCATCTGCTGCTTCGTTTTCCCTGCGGTCCACGTGATCCACCTGGTATCCAACAAAAAATTCAGCTTGTCTTTGCACTTCTCGTCTATAAGCTGCCATTATGGGATTTTTTGAATTCCATTTTCCTGACACTTGTTGAGAAAAGAGATCAGAATCGCCATAGCATTGGATCCAACTTATGTTCATTTCACGAGCTAGCTGTAGTCCATGAAGAAAGGCCTCATATTCTGCTGCATTGTTGGTACAGGTGAACTGCAACTGTAGAACATAGCAGAATTTCTCCCCTTTGGGTGAGGTAAGAACTACGCCGGCTCCTAACCCTTGAAGCTGTCGGCTTCCATCGAAGTGCACCGTCCAATATTTGGTGAGTGACTTCTCTGGTGATGCTTGGATCTCTGTCCAGTCATTGATGAAGTCGGCTAGCGCCTGGGACTTGATGGTCGTTCGTGGCTTGTATTTGATGTGATAAGCCCCCAATTCTATGGCCCACTTTGCAATCCTTCCCGTTGCTTCCCGGTTTTGGATGATATCTGCAAGTGGTGCTGAGCTGGCCACAGTTATGGGGTGCTCCTGAAAGCAGTTCTTGAGTTTCCTACTCGCCATGAATACACCAAGAACCAATTTCTGCTAGTGAGGGTAACGTTGTTTTGATAAGGTCAAAACCTCACTGACGTAATAAACTGGCCTTTGTAGAGGGTGTTCCTTGCCGGCTTCCATACGCTCAACAACAACTACAACGCTGACCGCTCGATTGTTGGCTGCGATATAGAGTAGCATAGGTTCTTTAGGCTTGGGAGCCGCCAGGATTGCAGCCTGGGATAGTTGCTTCTTCAATGACTCTAGGGCCTGATCGGCTTAGTCATCCCATACAAACGTTTCTGATTTCCTCAGGAGTCGATACAGGGGGATTTCCTTTTTACCAAGTCGGCTTATGAACCGACTCAGAGCGACTACACATCCTGTGAGTAGTTGAACTCCCTTTACTGAGGCCGTCTTCTGAAGAGTCCTGACAGCATTGATTTTCTCTGGGTTTCCCTCGATACCTCTCTCTGATACTATGTACCCAAGGAGTTTACCTGCAGGTACCCCGAAGGTGCACTTGGCCGAGTTCAGCTTCATCTGGTACTTGCGTAGATTTTTTAAGGTTTCCATCAAGTCACTGATGAGCGAGTCGGCCAATTGGGATTTGATCACTATATCATCCACATAAGCATGCACGTTGTGCCCAATCTGCTCTTTGAGAAAACTCTGCACTGTTCGCTGATATGTGGCTCCCGCATTCTTAAGGCCAAAGGGCATAGAAGTGTGACAGTAGATCCCGAAGGGGGGGTGATGAAAGCCGTTTTCTCTTGATCCTCAAGGGCCATCTTGATCTGGTGATAAACAGAGTAGGAGTCAAGGAAACATAGGAGCTCGCATCCCCGCAGTCGAGTCTATGATCTGGTCGATATGAGGCTGCGCGAAGGGATCCTTTGGGCAGGCCTTGTTTAAATCTGTATAGTTAATGCACATGCGCCATGTCCCGTTCTTTTTCAGCATGAGGACCGGGTTTGTGAGCCATTCTGGATAGAAGACTTCCATGATGAACCCAGCGGCAAGGAGCCGGGCTATCTCTTCCCCAATAGTGTTTCTCCTGTCGGCATTTAAACAACGAAGGAATTGCTTGACCGGCTTCAGTTTTGGATCTATATTTAGGTGGTGCTCAGCGAGTTCCCTCGGGACGCCTGGCATATCAGAGGGTTTCTAGGCAAAGATGTCCCGATTCTCACGGAGGAACTCGATGAGCATGCTTTCCTATTTATCAGATAGCTCCGTCCTAATGATGAACTGCTGGGAGGAATCACCAGGGACAAAGTCGACTTTCTTTGTATCCTGAATCGGTTGGAACTTGGGATTTTTGTCGGCAGTCGGTTTTTTCAGGATCGTGGGATCTGCCGGGTCTACCTTTTCTTGGTATGCTGACAAGTCCTCTTTGGCGCGTGTCGAATCGACAAAGTTGACGTGTTGTTCGTCACATTCCACTGCCCTGGACCGGCTTCCATCACCGGTGATTGGGCCATTAGGACACCGCATCTTTAGTGTCAGGTAGACATAACATGTCCGAGCCATGAATTTGGCATAAGACGGTCTGCCCAAAATGGCGTGATATGGGCTCTCGAGTTTTACCACTTCAAAGGGTATGATCTCGGAGCGGATATTCTCGGTGTTTCCAAAAGCCGTCTCCAGGTAAATTTTGCCTATCGGGCGTGCCGACTTGCCTGAGACTATTCTGTGGAACACGGTGTTGGAGGGTTGCAACTGTTTTTGGGTCAACCCCATCCTGCGAAAGGTTTCGTAGTAGAGTATGTTGATGCTGCTTCCTCCGTCCATGAGCACTTTGTCAAGTGTATATCCTCCAATTTGTGGGGAGACTACTAGAGCCAGGGCCCCTGGGTTCTCCACCACCGGGGGGTGGTCATCTCTTGTCCAAGTGATTGGTTGTTCTGACCAATTGAGCCACCTAGGCCAAGCCGGCTCTGTAGTCACAGCCATGGACGCTCTTCGTTGCAGCTTCCTATCTCTCGTATAGCTGCTGGTAGTGAAAACGTGATATGTTGCACGGTCGTGAAGTTTGTTCGGGTTTTCTTGGAATCCAGCAAGCCCTGACTGATTTTCCTGGGCTCCTCCTCTGGGTCCTTGGTGTTGAGGCATTGCCCCGGCTCCTTGGTAGCCGGGGTTTTGGTTGTTACCGTTTTGGCCGGCTCTCTCACCTGGCCCAAAAGGTCCTTGGTTCCCACGTCGTGCAAACTCTTTCATGAAATATCAATCTTCCCAGGTGTGATTGGCTGGGCGACAGGGTTTGCTATGGGTCGGGCAAGGACTCTTCATAGCTGCTTCAAAATTGTTCGGGAAATTTTTTCCTTCCGGCTTGCGTTAGTTGTTGCCCCCCTGCTTCTGTCTTTGGGAGCCGACATTTGTGTTGGCTACCAAGTCAGAAGTAGTCTGATCAAGCCGTCGCTTGGTTTGCTGACTCTGATTCTGGGATGTTTTTCCACCATTTTTGTACTGGGAGGCTTTATCCTGCTGAGGTTCAGCATTCTTGGTTTTATCAGACTCGGCATATTTGATGACTGCGTTCATAAGTTCTCCTATATCATTGACTGTCCTCTTGAGTCGGCCAAGTTTATGGGTTAAGGGCTCAAACTTGCAGTTCCTTTCCAAGACGATGACGGTTGTTTGGGCTGTAATAGTATCCGAAGAGTGGATTATTTTGGCAACCCGCCGTGCCCAGCTCAGGGTCGATTCGCCTTCCTTCTGGAAACAATGTTCCAAGTCGACGATCGTGGTAGATCGCCGGCATGTGCCTTGGAAGTTCTAGATGAATTTTTCCTTAAGATCCATCCAGGAGGTGACGGAATCCTCGGGGTGATTTTTGCACCATGTGCGAGCCGGCCCTTCCAGCATAATCGTGAGGTAACGGGCACAGACTCCTTCGCTGGCTTGTAGCATTTCCATGGCTAAGTCATAACTTTCGATCCAAGCCGCCGGGTCCATGTCAGCTGTGTAGTTCGCGATCTTATGTGGCCCTTTGAAGTCTGGTGGTAGGCGTGTATTTCGTAGAGCCGGCACCAGGCATCGATTGCCCACGGATCTTCTGATGGACTCGGTGTCTTGGTCTAAGGGCGGAGACTGGAATATCTGTTCTGCCCGTCGTTCTGGGTGAAAACGGGACGGGATGTCTTGGATCCTTATCGCCCCGAGCGGGTCTAGTGGTGGTGGAGCTCTGCGCTGGCGATGGCTACTCGAGCCGGTTGGTGCTGGTGAATCTTCTTGCCGGCTCATACTTTGATATGGGGTTTCGTGTAAATATTGGAATCCCTGTGAATACTGGGCTTGCTGTGTGATTGCATTCTTGACAAGATCAATCGCCCCTCGGGTGGCCTGATCCACCGGAGTGTCTCCGTGCACAGGCACGCTGGCGAGGTACCGTGTCGCTTCCACCACATTAGCCATGGGGTTGTTGAAGTGATCCGGTGGTGTATGGAACCGTTCCTGCCGTGGCGAGGGAACATGTTGCCTTGGTGGAGTGTACCCTGGGGGAGTCGACTGATTCATGTCTTGGAATAGCCTCTGGGCCAGGAGGTCATCAGGGATCCGGCTCGTGAGCCCTGCGGGTCGTGCATTGGCGAGACTCAGCCTCTGTGCTTCTATCAATTCTGACTCATGTCGCAAGCGCCTGGATTCTTGGGCAAGTTGCGTTTCTCTTTCCACCATCTGTGCGTTCTGGGAGTTCATTTCTCTTCGTATGGTCATCACCTAGCCCTTGAGTCCATTGACCCTGGTTCTCTAGGCTTGCTGGTTTTCAGGTGTTATTGGCGCAGCTAAGGCTTCATCCAAGGCGTTTAGTGCATCTGAGAGGACTTCTGCTCCCGTAAGAACTTCTGGTTGTTCCCTATCTGGGTTAGGGGCTGTGTTGTGAGTCGTCTCCACATTCCGGTTATGTGCTGCACCTTGAGCCGGTTGGCTTCCCTGCTCTTCGGCGCCTGCCATGAACACTGTCACGCAATATGGTGGCTCATACTGCGGAAAGTCGGGGTTGTATTCAGTTATTCCTGTGCCAAGTCTGTTGCTCCCGGAGGATCGGATGGAGCCAGTATCTGAGAAGCTTGTTTCGCTGGGGTGTGAGTCAGCGTCAGATGTTTCCCCCGTGGTGTCGGGTATCAGAGACTCGACGGAGCGTGCTGACTCCGGAGATCCAGTGATGAATCCGAAAAAGGTATGCCTTGAGCCGGCATGTCTCCGACTCGAGGTTTCTAGGGGGACTTCAGGATCCGGCTCTGGCTTAGATCCGTCCGTCTTCCCAATGAAGATGTAAATAGATCCGATAGGGACCCGATAACCGGATTCGACGGAATCGGCACCAGGACCCCAAGTTGAGTCATCGATGCAGAGCTTTCCGCGCCTGCTCCTGGTGATTCGTCCGGTCACGAATCCTTCCATGCCTTGCAGAGATCCCCTTAGAATCTTAACACCTGCGAGCGCAGGCCCCACGGTGGGTGCCAACTCTCGTGGGAAAGTCACGGAAGATGTCTGTACAATCGGACTTATCATGGGACCTTTGCTGCGAGGCAGATTTGAGGAGAGAGTCGACATAGGCACAAGACTCGGCGAGTTACCCAGGTTCGGCCCCGACGGTGCGGTAAAGACCTACTCCTGCTTTTTGACTATAGAGGGATCGACTCTTCAATAGGAAGAGTCGATCGTATCCATTACAGTGGTGATGTTTCGCCGGCTTAGTCTCGTGGAGATCTAGGCTCTGGAGCGAGTTTTCTAAACCTGGCTTGAGGTAAGTCCTCTCTGGCTCCCGTGGTCCTCGGCTTATAAAGGTGTTGGGTCCCAGGATTCCTGGAGTCCGACTCCTACACGATGTGGAGTTCTATTCTACTTTACAAGTTTCCTACGTGCTATACAAGGTAAGTCGAATTCCTTCTAGGGATTCAATCTTCACGCTTGGCACATCAGACTCCTCATCTGTTCTTCTTTATGGGCCTTCATATGTAAGTCGGCCCGGAGGTTCCTAATGCCGGGTCTATGGTCCTGATCCATCCCCCCGACAGTTCCGCCACCACTCCGTGGCGGAAACCTACAGAGCATAAAAGGGATCTCCGGTGGGAAGATTCCGCCGAGGAGATCACCTCCCAGAAGGGGAGATCATCGCCATCGTCATCACCATCGTCACGTGCATCATCGAGATCATCATCAACATCATCCCCAACATCAGCACCATCTCCACCACCATCCAATCTCACGTCACAAGTTTATCTTGTGTTGGAATCCGTACTATCTATCCTCTCTACTCTACCGGTGTTGATTACTACTCTGTGGTGAATGCTATTGAGTTTTGTTGGAGAAATATCATTATGTCCATATTTTTTATCATATATTTATCACCTCTGGTCATGATCTCTTTTATGTCTTCTGAGTAGTTACTTTAGTTCTTTAGTACATGGGAGAAGCCTAGTTGTTAGTAGTCATATGATGTTGAAGTAATTTGTGTTGTTAGATATTTAAGTTGTGTTGTTATTTTCCTAGTGGTGTTGTGTGAGTCGAACACTCAACAGTTCGCCTTATTAAGGACCTAGGGGAATACATTGTGTATAAAGAATGCTTACGGTGCGTTGCAGGAGTGACGGAAACTTGAACCCCAGTTTGCACACTTTTGCACAAGGGAGTAATGGATCCTTGATCTTATTGCTGTGGTTAGGCTTTGGCTTAGTTACTATCTTGTATTTGCGGATGCTTGCAAGATGTTTAATCATAAGAGTACACTTATCTTAGTCTAGAAGGTGTGCTAGCATAGATCCACCCACTCAACACTTATCAGCACAACACTTGTTATTAATACGGAGTATGGTGAAAGCACGTGACTACCTCTCCATGTGTCCTCAAGAACGCTTTAGTCTTTATAAGTTCAGTTGCCAGGCATATCCTTTGGTGAAAAGGATTGGGCCACTTGCTGCTCTTCTGTGCTATTTACTTTGCTTGCTTTTATCTTCTTGTTGCTTATATCGAAAACCCCTAAAAAGTTATCTTTCAGTGCTTGCAGTTATTCCTTGTCCAAAATCACCTATCAATACCTTTCGCTCCTCGTTGGGTTTGACACTCTTACTTATCGAAAACTCTGCAATAGATCCCTTTACGTTGAGGGTCATCACCATTCTATGTAAATCTAAAACTAAAAATGCCGGGTCCTAATGGGTCAATCACGGTGGATGGGAGCCGGACCTGGGCTACGGAATGCAATGAACAACATGTCAAGTTTGCCGACTCGGCATGCGCCAAGGAGGAATTGGCAGCGTATCAGGAGAAGGTAGATCCAGCAGACTCCACCATCCTGAAGAAACCGACTCCTGACAATAACGCCAAATTCCAACTGGCTCAGGACATGAAGAAAGTCGACGTTGTCCCTGGTGACGCTTCCCAACAGTTCATCATTGGGACAGGGTTATCTGATAAATAGGAAAGCGCGCTCATCGTGCTCCTCCGTGAAAATCGAGACATTTTCTCATTGAAACCTTATGACATGCCATGTGTCCCGAGGGAACTCGTTGAGCACCACCTAAATATTGATCCAAAACTGAAGTCGGTCAAGCAATTGCTTCGTTGTTTTAATGAAAAAGGAGGAAAGCCATAGGGCAAGAGATAGACCGACTCTGTCGGGACCCGGGGTTAGCGTATGCAAGACTCGCTACAACACAATCATATGGATAGCCGAGAACCATACCCACTTGTCTAAGCAGACAAGGCCAAGCACAAAACATTCTCGGAAAGCATCGAACGTGAGGGGTATCCCATCCAGGACGGATGATCAACTGAGATGGGTCCTCATCGTCCGCACACAAGTCTAAATGATATGGGTGGTGAACCCCCATACTCATATACAAGTCGCCTCAAACATACTATCGATTGTATTATAACCCTTACATAGACTTACTCCAGCCCGATCACTTAGTCAGGGTCTAGGGCGGGCTCGATCATACATCAAAGTGTGCACGTGACGGAGTCACGAGCAATCGCATCGCGATGCCCCAAGCTGCACACATCTAAGGGCCACTTGGTGTATAAAAGACCGCCAGCCAGATCACAACTAAGGTCTCGAAAACCCATACTAAGACATGTATGTTATAATCATACACGCAGCACACATGTCTAGTACGAACAGCAGGTATCATTGCAATTCTCTACAAAGTGTACAACTTTATTGATAACTCTTACAGAGTGCACACAGAGATCACGAGACCGTGATCCAACATTACAACAAGCATGCGGAAGCAAAGTAGGTCTGAGTACAGACAAGTTTAACAAATGGCTTAGAGAAGCCTTATTTATAAACAAGCCCTGCACGAGGGAACTAGTCTGCTGACTGGGACTACACTAGCTTGGTCTTCAGTCGTCGAGCTCGAGGAAGAATCCACCTTCGGGGTCAGTGGGTTCATCTAAAACAAAAAATTAGCAAACGTGAGTACAAAGTCGTACTCAGCAAGACTTACGTAGTAGCTATACTACTCATGCACATGTATCAAGGTAAAGGGAGGTGGGGTTCAATTGCAGAAGTGCCAGCTTTGACTTGGCTAGTCCTGAACTACGAGTACCAGACTTGAGGTAAGAAGCGTACACGAGTCCACTACATGTCTCCAACCAATTACACCACTATGGTGCCTTCCTCGACTTCCCCACGAGAAAGCACGCCATAGCACTCACGCTTATCTTGGCAAGTTTTATCAGTATCCATTGAAGTCGTCTAATAATCAAGCTAAGCTTTCCAAGTAGCCCCTTACCGCTACACACACATGACCATCAGTTACCGCCTTTGATCTTGACACCATTCAAGGGGTGCCGGCGAGGATGCTCACCACAACTGTTACCTCATAGACGATCTAGTCCAAGAAAGCCGCCTACCTGGGTTGGCTACCACTATCGTGAACCCGGCCGGTTTACCGAAGTGGACCGAGATGATGTGTGCGTGGTGCATAAGCCGGTCTTGGTTGAGCCCTTCTCTCACTTAGCAGCCAGGCCACAAACCTACTAGAACTCCGAACTACTGCGACATCTGGACATCGAAAGGGATGAGTTAGTAGGCTGAGAGGGGTCAGTGATCCCAATGTGTGGTTGTACTCTTCATCTTGGATCACCACACAAGAACTCGGACTTAGGACGGTGTTCAACGAGACAACCCACTGTGTACTCCTACACAGCCTCTCATCGTTCACCTTGTATTAGGGTAGATTCACCAACACATTTCCACCATCATCAACATGATCACTACCATCCCGACTCACCTAACAGTATCAACATTGTATCACTCTAAGCATGCAATAAGCAGTAACAGTTGCAGGGGCCACATGATATCAATCAACTCCTACATTTGCTAGGATTGTGGTTTGCTTACTATTGTGACAAATGATAGGTCATGCAACAGAATGGGTTCATCTATGCGGTAGAAACGCATCATGGTAATCATCCTAAACAATGCATAAGCGAGACTGAGAGGGATGTGGGATTTTATCGACATGATCAATGGGGTTTGCTTGCCTTGCTGACGAGGTTCAGTTTCGGGATCTTAACGAAGGGGGCAGCCTCCTGTTTCGGTTCCACTTCTACTCGACAAACAACAAACAAGGAAGCAATATAAATACAATGCACAAACACATGGTTGAAGATTGAAACTTGGGGTAGATGCATCTCATGTGTGAGGAAATTCCATTTAAATGAAGTATATTGCAAATGAATTGCAAATTCAAACTCCATATTTGAATTTAAAAGGGTGCATACGCATGTTTGCTTCTGTTTACCCATTTTAAAATGGTCAAACATGAAAACAAAGTGCATATTCAGAATCCTTGCATTTTTCTGATAATTTTACATATATTATATGTTTAATTTGGAGTTAAAATGAATTAGTTATGAATTTCCAAAGTTTAAATCATTTTCTGGAATTTTCTTTGATTTCTTTTTAATTGAAATAGACTTATTGCGTCAGCTCTGCGTCACTTTGACGTGGGGGGTGCTGACAGGGGGGTCCTACTGGTCAGTGGCTAGGGGGGTTAATCCCCTCTGTTAAATTAAACTGCGATTAGATTAGGGGTCCTGGGCCCACTGTTAGTGGGTTTTAGGGGTCATTAGGAGGGGGATTGGCGCTAAGTTAATGACGTCCACGTCATCTCGCCGGCGGCTAGTCGCCGGTGTCCAAATCCCGCAGCGGTGCTGCTCGGGATGCTGATTCCGTGGTCCAAATCGAGCGCCGCAGCCACTGGGACGCAGCCCTTGGTGATGCGCATCGAATGGGACCAAGAACAGGGCCTGGGGGGGGTACGGCATCGTCGTCAGCGATGAGCCCTAGCGGCGGCGAAGCCACTGACTCGAGGTGAAGCTCGCTATGGTGCGCCATTTGAAGCGGCCGTAGGTGCAAACGGAGCAGAGGAGCAAGGCGAACATCAAAGACATGGGCGTGGGTTCGCTTGATTCTCGGTTGCTCGCCGACGAGCAGCACGACGGCGAGGTGCTTCGGCGTCCATGGCAAAAGACGGCAGAGAGGAGGAAGGAGATGATGGGCTAGCTCAGGAGACCAGTAGCTCACCCTGAACTCAATGGAGGCACTGGCGCGGTCGGAGATGCTTCACGGTGGTCGGAATCGAAGAAATCGCGCGGCGGCTCCGGCGAGGTGAAGACGACGATTGCGACGACTCCACGCTCGATTAGGTCACCATCTTCTCCAGCTTGGCGTGGACGACAGCGTTGCGCAAGGGGGACACGGTCTCCTGGCTTGTCTCCGGCGTTGGCTGCGTTTCCCGTCGACGACGAACTACGGCGGCGCTCGGTTGGTTTGGGGAAACGCACAGGGGGCGGGAGAGACTGCGGAGGGAGGGGGAATGAATGTGGCGGGTTCCAGAGCGTCTCCAGGTGCGGCTAGAAGGCTCGGGAGGGCGCCAGGCAGGCAGGCTGGTGCTCGCCAGCGTCGGCATGCCCTCCACCGAGGTGCTTGTCGACGCGGCGGGAAGACGACAACGGGGGGCTGCAGTCTGGACCAGGCTAGTGGGCCGCGGGCGATGAGTGGGGCCAAATCCAGGTGAGCCTATTTTCTTTATTTCTTTCTGTTTTCTTTTCTGTATTTTTGTTTTGTTGTGCTAAATAAATAGCTAGGCAGTTTATTAAATGCTAAAACTTTTTACATGGCCTCATAATATATTAGGCTAGCCACTTATAAAGTTTGGCACTTTTTAAAATTCAAATCATTTTAATTTTAAATCAAATAGGGGTTTTTGATTAATTCCAAGGTCCTATTTGAATATTTGAAAAATCCATGAGCATGGGGTTGGTCCCACATAACTTGATATGTGATCACACTCATTTATGAGACTTTTCAAAAATGCAAAAGGAATTTTTGGAGCAACTTTATTTCTGGCCATTTGAATTAAATTCATCTGGGGGTGTTCCTTCTCCCATTTGAGTTTGAATTTGAATTAAATTTGATTTTCTTTGATGAATGCAAGGTGAATTTGATCCTAGCACATTACCTAACAGAGGGTTCTGACAGACTCCTTCCCGCCGGATTCATTATGGAAGTTTTCTATCCGGAGTGGCTCGCAAACCCGGTCCTTGTTCAGAAAAAGAATGGGACTTGGTGTATGTGCATTGACTACACCAACTTAAACAAGGCTTGCCCAAAGGATCCCTTCGCACTGCCTCGCATTGATCAGATCATAGACTCTACTTCGGGATGTGAGCTCATGTGTTTTCTTTACGCCTACTCTGGCTTTCACCAAATCAAGATGGCTCTTGGAGACCAGGAGAAAACAACTTTTATCACTCCTTTTGGGATATATTGCTACACTTCTATGCCTTTTGGCTTGAAGAATGCAGGAGCCACATAACAGCGAACAGTGCAGAAGTGCCTCAAGGAGAAAATTGGGCACAATGTGCACGCTTACATGGATGACATAGTTATCAAATCTCAGTTGGCCGACTCACTCATCAGTAACCTCCAGGAAACCTTAAAGAATCTGCGCAAATACCCGATGAAGTTAAACCCAGCCAAGTGCACATTTGGGGTCCCTGTAGGAAAACTCCTCGGATACATAGTATCGGAGAGAGGCATTGAGGCGAACCCGGAGAAGGTCAACGCCATCATGGCCCTTCAAAGGCCAGCCTCAGTAAAGGGAGTCCAACGACTCACAGCGTGTGTAGCTGCTCTAAGTCGGTTTATAAGGCAACTTCGAGAGAAAGCAATCCCCTTGTACTGACTGTTACGAAATTCGGAAAAATTCATCTGGGATGATGAGGCTGATCAAGCTCTGGAATCGCTGAAGAAACAGTTGTCCCAGGCTCCAATCCTAATGGCTCCTAAGCCAAAGGAGCCGATGCTACTCTATATTTCATCCAACAATCGAGCAGTCAGTGCTGTCGTTGTGGTTGAATGTATGGAAGTCACTAAAGAGCACTCCTTACAGAGGCTAGTCTATTATTTTAGTGAAGTCTGGACTTCATCGAAGCAACGCTACCCTCACTAGCAGAAATTGGTCCTTGGTGTATTCATGGCGTGTCGGAAACTAAAGCATTATTTCTAGGATCACCCGATAACTGTAGTCAACTCAACACCGCTTGCAGATATCATCCAGAACCGGGAAGACACGGGAAGGATTGCAAAGTGGGCTATAGAGTTGGAGGCTTATCATATCAAATATGAGCCACACACGGCCATCATCTCTCAGGCACTGGTCGAATTCATCAACGACTGGACAGATATCCAATCACCCCCGGAAAATCTAATTACCAGATACTGGATAATTCATTTTGATGGGAGTCGGAAACTCCAGGGATCAGGAGCCGGCGTGGTCCTTCTTAAGGAGATAAGTTCTGTTATGTCTTACAATTACAGTTCACTTGCACCAATAACGCAACAGAATATGAAGCCTTGCTTCATGGGCTACGAATGCCTCGTGAAATGAACATAAGACGGATTCAATGCTTTGGCGACTCTGACCTTCTCTCTCAACAAGTGTCAGGGAAATGGAACTCCAAAGATGCCACCATGGCAGCCTATCGGCGAGAAGTTGAAAGACAAGCCGGTTTTCTTGTTGGATACCAGGTGGATTATGTGGAGCGCAAGCTAAACGAAGCCACAGATGCTTTGTCCCGGCTCGGCTCTCAGCGAAAGCCGGTTCCACCAAATGTGCTCCTAGACATCATAACAAAGCCATCTGTGCAAACACCAATAGAGCAAGACATAGCAGAGCCGGATCCAGAACCGGCTCTGGTGGACGCAATACATGCCAACCCCTCATGGATTGTGCCTTATTTGCATTACAAGACCCGGGGAATCCTACCCACAGATGAGGTACTGGCCAGACAAATTGTCAGGAGGAGAAAATATTTTGTACTCATCAACGGTGAGTTACATCAGCGAAGCCCCGCAGAAGTTTTTCAGAGATGCGTCTCACCAGAAGAAGGCAGAGAGATCCTCAATGAGATACAATCTGGAGATTGTGGGCATCATGCCAGATCTCGTTCGCTGGTGGCTAAAGCTTATAGACATGGATTCTACTGGCTCACGGCACATGCGGCCGCAGAGGATATAGTCAAGAAGTGCGATGGATGTCAGCGTTATTCAAAGCAAGCTCACGTGCCGACTCAAGAACTCAGGATGATCCCTATCACTTGGCCCTTGGCGGTGTGGGGACTTGATATGGTGGGACCTTTCAAAAGGTCGGCCAACTAGAATGCACACTTACTAGTGGCAGCCGATAAATTCACCAAATGGGTTGAGGCAGAGCCGGTCAGCAAATGTGACGCAGCCACGACACTAAAATTCTTGAAAAAGATAATATACAGATTCGGCTACCCCCACAACATCATCACTGATAATGGATCTAACCTATCAGAAGGGGTAATGCAACGATTCTGCCAAAACGAGCATATCCGACTCAAACAACCCAGTCGGCTATCTACCAACAAGATCTGCGACGATATCATAGACGTCGTATCAGAAGTTGGACTTTCCAGGAAGGTGATTTAGTCCTCCGCCTCATACAGAAAAAGGATGGAATGCACAAGTTATCTCCTCCATGGGAAGGACCTTTTGTGGTCAGCAAGAACCTGCACAATGCATCCTACTACCTGGTTGATATACGCGAGAAGGCAAAGTCATATTTAACATAAAAGTCGATTTTCATCGCCCTAGGATTTCGCCATAGATAATATATAAGTCAACTGTCGTCGCATTAGGATTTCGCCACATTTAAATCTAAAGTCGACTTTCAACGCAACTAGGCTTTCGCCAAATTTCATATCTAAGTCGATTTTCATCGCACCGGCTCTCGCCAATCTAGCTATCATACCAACTGTTTTTATTATTATCTTCATATTTTTCATATTGCATCATACATTGCATATTTTTACATCTTCTCTCAGAGACCTGGTGTAACAGCCTAGTTTTCACAAAAATTAAAATTTTTGTTTTCGGCGTGAATTGATTGATTGCCTGATTTGTTTGCGGTGTTTGCATCCCCGATTTATCGATCGGCGATTATTTTCCCCCCCTCTTATCTCGTACCGGACGGAGACCGACCCTTTCCACCGTGACACTCGACCTATGCGACACCGGGTTTCACCCAATCACCGTCGCGAGACCGCACGAGACCAGCCGCAGCCAACGGAATGAAAACCCCGTTTAATAATTAAACGGGATATTTTTATAGCGCGACGGAAAGTGTTTTCAGAACGGTTCCAACGCGAGGTGAACGCCACCAATTCGACACGCTGATCGCGTTGTTCGAAGTTTTACCTGAATCGGAGGTCCTGCGGACCCCCGGCGGTCAGAAACGTAAACACCGCGCGCGCGAGAGAAAAACCGGGGATGTTTTTGCAAACTGCCAGCCACCCGGGCTATAAAAAGACCACCCAACCACTTAGGGTTTTCCCTAAGAACCTAGGCAGCCCCTAGCCTCCCAGATCTGGAAAATCCCCCCATTTTCGCATTTTTAGCCCAATTTCAGTCAAACCCTAGCCCTTGCGGATCTGGACGGTCGGATCGGCCGATCCAACGGCCCAGATCAGCTCCACCACCCACCTCTCCTCTCTCCTCCACCGAGCCGCCTCCACGCCCACAGGGCCGCCGCCGCGCGCTGCCTCTGGCCAGCCGCCGGACCGAAGCCGTCGCCGGCAGCCGACGCCGGTGGCCTCCCTCTCCCCCCCCCCCCCCGCGCCTCCCTCTCCTCCTCTCCTTCCTTCCCCTAACCCACACCTCGCTCCTTCTCTTCTCTGCGCAGGATTCGCCCCGCCGTCACCATGGAGAGGCTGCCGCAACCCCGACCGAACTCGTCGCCGTGCTGCCCCCTGGAGGTCGCCGCCGGCTAGATCCGGCAAGGGTCGGACGGATCCGCGCCTTCCTCGCCCCAAAGCCCCTCCTCTGCCCTCGATGGAGGTCGTCTCCGGCCAGGAGGCCAACCGCCGCCGGCGAGATCCCTGTCGGGATCGGGAGGGAACCGGCCTCCAGCGCCCGGCTGGGCTCCTCCAGCACGTGGGCCGCGCGCCCCGGCCCAGTCCGCCGCCACGCAGGCCGCCAGCCTCCTCTGCAGATGGGCTGAGGCCCATGTAGTGAGCACCTTTGTTTTTTTTATTTTTTTATTCGCTGCTGCTTTTGGTGGGCTTGGCCCAGTAAGACTAGATTCAACCTGTTAGACGTTTTTTTGTTTTTAGGTTTTTATTTAGGCAGATTGTATTAGCTTTTGCGGTGCCCGTATCTTTTCACCGGTAGCTCCGATGGAGACGCTTTCTACATGAAAGTTTCTCCATTTTGCGCGTAGATTATTAATATATTGCTTATTGCCATGTTTGCACTTGTCTACATGCTGTTTACCTGCTAATTACAACTGCTTGCCACTGTAAACTATAATTGCCATAACTTTTTAACCGTTGCTCTGATTAAAATGTTCTTTATATGTAACTTGATTAGTTTTACGTGTAGATTGTGTTTATGCTGCTCTTGCTTGCTAATAAAAATAATAAAATATTTGTTTAGGGCAAAACAGTACCAAATTCCATATATATTGTGGGGTCCGTAATAGCTGTCATGCATAGGTTTTACCCCCACTTAAAGTGACTAGATTAGATAGTTTATTCATGCTTCACCTCTTGCCATGTTTGTGTGCTATGCCATGCTTGAGTGATATGCCATGTTAACAACCTTTTGCTCACCTGTAGCTAAACAACTTGAACCACCGTAAGTGTGCGGTATTGTCGTGTGTGACGAGTACTTCACTTAACCTGTTAGTAACCGCTCTCGACGGTAGGTGCGATGTATCGTGTTGCTTCTTGTTGATGCTTGCTCGTGTTTGCTTCGTAGTAATAGATGCTCGCTCGTTGATTGCTTTCCAGTGTTTACCGTCTTGTGTGCTCCGCGGGTACCTCTCGGAGACGATGCGAGATTGCAATCGACTACACCTTCGGAACCCGACTTATCAACAGGCAAGGACTATACAATATTTATGATCCATTCTATTTCAAACAGCGGTTTGCATGCTAGTCTAGGTTAGGTTCGATGTTTGATCCTACCACATGTTTACAGCCTCTTTCAAATCGATACAGCCATGTCCCCTCCCAGCAAACCATGTACTGCTATGTTACTATTGCTCGTTGCTCAGCCCCAGCTTAGTATGCATGCTTAGGATGCTACGATGTTACCCTGTTACTCCTTGGTTCGGGATATCACATTATTATATTATTGTTGTTGATGGTATGATTATTATAGTGTTGACTATATCGACGAAGGATGGAAGGTCTAGTGTCAGAACCCTCTGTTAGGTAATGTGCTAGGGTTAGCAAGTCACTTGCATCATGTTAAAATTTCAAAAGAAATCTTTGAAATCAAAATCAAAAGAAAAATGGGAGAAGGAACCCCCCAGATGAATTAATTCAAAAGGCCAGATAAAAATCTTCTCCAAAAATTCATGTTAGATTTTTGAAAAGTCTTATAAATGAGTGTGATCACATATCAAGTGATGTGGGACCCATCCCATGCTCATGGATTTTTCAAATATTCAAACAGTGCCTTGGATTTAATGAAAAACCCTATTTGAGTTAAGATTCAAATTATTTGAATTTTAAAAATGTTGAAACTTTATAAGTGGCTAGTCTATATTATTATGAAGCCATATAAATTTTTTCAGCATTTATTAAAATGTTTAGCTAATTTATTTAGCTAAACAAAACAAACTACAGAAAAGAAAAATAGAAAAGGAAAACAGAAGCTTACCTCTCGCCCAGGGGCGAGGCCCACTCACCTCAGCCGGCCCAGCCCACCTGGAGGGGGTACATGCGTCTTCTTCCCCTCCAGGCAGGCACGCACCTCGCCGGTGAGCGCCGTGGGCACGACAGGCAGCTGCCTGCCTGCCCCGAGCCCTATCTCCTCGCCTGGAGACGTCTGGGAGACGTCCCAATCCATTCCCCCCCTCCTTATCGTCTTCCCCCTCCTCCTGCGCCCGATTTCATCGCCGCCCGTGAGCATCTGTGTGCGGTATCGTCGTGTGTGACGAGTACTTCACTTAACCTGTTAGTAACCACCGTCGACGAGAGGCCGCTACGCCAAATCCAACCGCTCCGCCGTCGTCTACAACCCCACTGTGCAGAAGGAATCGGAGCCAGACGCCTCCACGAGCTCGCTAGCTTCGTCGTCTTCGTCTCCGGCCGCCGCGGATCGACCTTGAATTCCGGCAGCACCAGAGCCTTCTCGAGCAATCCGTCGCTTCAGTTAGACTCAGGGTGAGCTCGGGATCAAAACCCCTAACTTTTCCCCCTTGATTGCTCCCTCTAGACGGATTCGCCATGAGAACCCGAGCTCCTCGACGCCATGGTCGTCGCCCTCCTCGCTCCAGTGCCCGTCGTGAAGCTCCAGTGCACGCGTTTGACTCCTACGTGTACTAGCGTTCGAACGCGCCACAAATCAGCTCAATCCGTGCACTGCAGCGACAACTACGATCTTGCCGCCGTTCTGTTGCCGCCGAAGACGTCGCCGCCGTCGATTCCGAGCTCCCCGTGACCCCTTGTTGCTTCCAGACGACGCGGACGACGATGCTGCACCCGATGGTGTCCTCCCCGTAGCCTCTCGTGGCCCCTAGCCCATTCCGGCGAGTGCGCCGCCGTGGCCAGGCCGCCGGCGTTTAGCCGCCGGTGGGTTAGTCTAACCCCCTCGCTAATCCACCTCCTAACCCCACCCTGGGTCACTGACCAGTGGGCCCAGTGGCTTAATTAAGCCACTGGTTAAATTAACCAGCCGGGTTAATTAACCCAGTCACTGACAGAGTGACCCCACATGTCAGCCCCCCCCCCTGACGTCAGCCTGGCGCAATAAATCGATTGACTGAATTTCCAGAGTAATTTGAATTAAAGAAATTCCAAAAATTCCAAAAAATAACCCAAACTTTGGAAATTCATAGAAAATTCATATCAACTCCAAATTGGACAAATAATATATGAAAAATGATCAGGAGAAAATAAGCTATCCAAAAATCCAACTTTCAACTATGTTTGAGTTGATTTTAAAATGGGACCAGTAGCATATGTCATTTGATTTATTTGGAATTAATTCAAATTCAATTCAAATGATTTTGCAACTTGAACCATGGAATTAAGCTATATTTCAACCACACTTCAGAGGCATATCATACACATTTCCAAAAGGTTCAAAATGATCAAACAATGTCACATGTAACTTGGTCAAGTTTAAATTCAAATTGGAGTTTGAATTTTCAATTCAATTTGCCATATACTCCATTTAAATGGAATTGCTTCACACATCAAAGCATATACATCAAGTTTCAACCTTCCATCATGTGATTGTGCATTGTATTTACTTTGCTACCTTGTTTGTTGTTTGTCGAGTAAAGGTGGAACCGGAGCAGGAGGCTGCCCCCTTCGTTGAAGACCCCGAACCCGAACCTCGTCAGCAAGGCAAGCAAACCCCCATTGATCATGTCGATAAAATCCCAATTCCCTCTCATGTCTCGCTTATGCATTGTATAGGATGATTACCATGCTACGTTTCTACCGCATAGATGAACCCATTCCTTTGCATGACCTATCATTTTGTCACAGTAGTAAGCAAACCACAATCCTAGCAAATGTAGAAGTTGATTGATATCATGTGGCCCCTGCAATTGTTACTGCTTATTGCATGCTTAGAGTGATACCATGATGATACTGTTATGTGAGTCGGGATGGTAGTGATCATGATGATGATGGTAGAAAAGTGTTGGTGAATCTACCCTAATACAAGGTGAACGATGAGAGGCTGTGTAGGAGTACATGGTGGGTTGTCTCGTTGAACACCGCCCTAAGTCCGAGTTCTTGTGTGGTGATCAAAGATGAAGAGTACAACCACACATTGGGCTCACTGACCCCTCTCAGCTTACTAACTCATCCCTTTCGATGTCCAGATGTCGCAATAGTTCGGAGTTCTGGTAGGCTTGTGGCCTGGATGCTAAGTGAGAGAACGGCTCACCCGAGACCGGCTTATGCACCACGCACACATCACTTGGGTCCACTTCGGTAAACCGGCCGGGTTCACGATAGTGGTAGCCAACCCAAGTAGGCGGCTTTCTCGGACTAGATCGGCTATGAGGTAACAGTTGTGGTGAGCATCCTCGCTGGCACCCCTTGAATGGTGTAGAGATCAAAGGCGGTAAATGATGATCATGTGTGTGTAGCGGTACACCCCTGCAGGGTTAACAAAACTATTCGAATAGCCGCGTCCGCGGTTATGGACTGCTTGGAAAGCTTAGCTTGATTATTAGACAACTTGAACTGGATACTTCTAAAACACACCAAGATAAGTGTGAGTGCTATGGCGTGCTTTCTCGTGGGGAAGTCGAGGAAGGCACCATAGTGGTGTAATTGGTTGGAGAAAGTAGTGGACTCGTGTACGCTTCTTATCTCAAAGTCTGGTACTCGTAGTTCAGGACTAGCCAAGTCAAAGATGGCACTTCTGCAAGTGAAACCCCACCTCCCTTTACCTTGATACATATGCATGAGTAGTATAGCTCCTATGTAAGTCTTGCTGAGTACGAATTTGTACTCACGTTTTCTTAATCTATGTTTTAGATGAACCCACTGACCCCGAAGGTGGCTTCTTCATCGAGCTGGACGACTGAAGATCAAGCTAGTCTAGTCCCAGTCAGACGACTGGTTCCCTCGTGGAGGGCTTGTGTTTAAATAAGGCTTCTTAAGCCATTTGTTAAACTTGTCTGTACTCAGACATAATTTGCTTCCGCTTTTGTTGTAATGTTGGATCACATGTTTGTGATCTCTGTGTGCACTCTATAAGAGTTATCACTAAAATTGTATACTTTGTAGAGAATTGCAATGATACCTACTGTTCATATAAGGCATGTGTGCTGCGTGTATGTTTATAACATGCATGTCTTTGTATGGGATTTCGAGACCTTAGTTGTGATCTGGCTGGCGGTCTTTCATACACCAAGTGGCCCTTAGATGTGCGCAGCTTGGGGCATCGCGATGCGATTGTTCGAGACTCTGTCTCGTGCACACTTTGTGGTATGATCGAGCCCGCCCTAGACCCCGACTAAGTGATCGGGCTGGAGTAAGTTTATGTAAGAGTTATGAGATAGTCGATAGTATGGTTGAGGCGACTTGTCTTTGAATATGGGAGTTCACCACCCATATCATTTGACTTGTGTGCGGACGATGAGGACCCATCTCAGTTGATCATCCGGCCTGGATGGGATGCCCCTCACGTACGATGCTCTCCGAGAACGTTCTGTGCTTGGCCTTGTCTTCTTAGACAAGTGGGTACGGTTCCCGGCTCTCCATATGACTATGTCTTAGCTGGACTTGCATACGCTAACCCCGGGTCCAGACAGACTTGGTATCAGAGCAGGACTGACTGTAGGACTAGCAGCCTTGGCCGAAGTCGAGTCTAGCTTTCTATAGTTATATAGTTACTCTGGGTATATAAGGGAACAACGTAAGGCTTCTTTTTTCTCCTTACCCCCTTCGTTCTGAGTTCTGAGTCACCCTCATCTTATTCTACGAGAAGATAGGACTAGGCTCTCCTCTGTCTGATTAGAACATCTCGTTGTTTGCTTCCTTGTAGCCGTAGGAAAGTTGTGATCGGTTTGTTAGAGTGGTTATGCTTCCTGATTTCTTACATCGTATGTAAGTGTTGTTTCCATGTTGTAAGAAATTGTCTTTTTCTTGCAATTACAACTGTTATGCTGTCCGAGTCATTCCAGGTTTATCTCATAATCTGATGATTTGCAAACTCCTTTCTGTTTCAGATGGCAGATCTTCCCCCTCGGCAGATTGTTCGTTTGACCAGGTGCCTCGGTGTGCGTGGCCATCCCGCCACGTTGATCGAGATGATGTCCTATGTGGGATATCGATGGTATCCTGAGTACACCGTCGAGGAGCAGTTCCACGACTTCAACCAGACCCAGTTCCACTGCATCGTCAGGATCTACCCGCACCACGTTGGAGTCACCCAGCCTATCCATTTTGGACATGGCATTGGCATTACCGAGAACATGGCTGTGCAGGATGCTGCATACTCATGTATGACACTACTGAGAGAGGAGCACACTTTGCTGAGGGAGACCTCTTTCCGCTATATCCCTGCTGCACTTCCAGGAGAAGAGGGATATTATACCGGACTCTACTCAGATCACTCTGCAGAGGATCCCGCACTTCAGATGACTGCTAGATTTGCTAGTGACCGAGATCGTGATGCACACGCTCTCCGTTTCGAGCTCCACGCCACCCGTGTTCGTCTGTATCGAGCACTGACACTCTTGGCACTCTTTGTGAGCGTTGGATCAGTTGAGCATGATGCTATCTATCCAGTGAGGACTCAGATGCTTTCTCGAGTTGCTTGGCCCGAGATTGGAGGCATTTTTCCACCCCGTGGTCCTTTGCTTCCACCCTACGCCGGACCTAGGCCCCATCCTTGCCCAAATGGATATCAGGGTCCACAGGCCTCCGTGTTTTCCGATGGTCACCTTCAGCTACCGGGATACGCGGGTAACTTTTACGAGGACTACTATGGAGATGGAGATGAGAGAGACCGCTTGTGGTCTTACTTAGTGAGGATGTAGTAGTATCTTAGTATATTGTACGCAAGGTGTCTAAGTTCCAGAGGCTTAGATAAATAATGTATAGGAAGTCAGAGTGCCTCTGAAGGATGTATCATCTTCATCACGTTTGTATTAGCTTGGTGCTCGTACTAAAACGTTGTATGGTTTGTATGATAGCTTGTGAATATATGGCTTGTATGCTTTTATCACCATGTTGTCAAGATGATTACTTCCTTTGCTCGGTAATCCTTCCAGTACTTCAATACCTTGTTTAGACTCTCCCAATCAACTCTGTTTGTTAAAGTATTGGTCCGACTGAAATCTCCTAAACGAGAACTTAGATTTGGTTTTGAAGAGGATAAGTTGAAGGGGAAAACATTACGTCGCACTTCCTTACCAGAGGGAGGGGATAAGGAGTAAAAAGAATCCTACTCTCCGATAACTAACTTATCAACTACAAAATAGTTTTTGTCTAGACTCGACTTCAGCCAGTAAAGGGATCCTACAGTCGGTAAGGCTCTGATACCAAGTTGTAAGGCCCGATATGCAGTACTATTCCAGATCTAGGTGTTTCCACCCAGATCCGGGGACGAAGCACATATCGGTCCCACCGCGACATATGACGAAGTCATATGCCCCGGATTTCCAACATGATATCATAACATTACAGATACAGGATACAACATCTCATACAATCGGCATATAACTGCCTGAATACAATACAACAGCGGAAGATACATGTGTGAGTACAGACTACAAACAAATGCCTAGTGGCAAAGAGAAAAACATCGATCCCATAACCACACGGGTCCAGGCCCTCCGCCGGGATCCGCCTAACTAGTCGTCGTCGAGTCTCCACGTGAAACGTCGATCACCATACCTGTTGTCGATCAAGAACCCTGAAAATAGTTTGGGGGTAGTATCATGAGTACAGAGGTACTCAGCATCCAACTGTAGTGGTCATCTGACCCAGCAAGGACTTCATCACTCGTCATTCTAGGACAACTAGTAGTTTACGGTAAGGAAGGGGTAAGGGGTGAGGTTGCTGCCGCACTAGCATTTATGAAGTGGCTAACGATCTAGAGAGTAAGGTAAGAAGCCAAGCATTCGATGAGGAATCGCCTCCAACAAGTCTTGCTATGAACTACTGTCGCAAACATAACACCTATCCTATCCTTGTCCTCCTCTTCGCATCCCGACGAAGAAGAAGCAGTCAAGGCACACACACACTTTGATCAAGTTATATTAAGATTATCTCAGTTGTTGTTGTCTATGAACAAGGAGTAGGTCTCAAGTCGTCCATAGCCGTGGACACGGCTTCTCTGAAAGATTTAACCCTGCAGGGGTGTACCAACTGCCCATTACGAGGCTCCGCACGCACGCCCATCTCTCTCAGTTGCTACCCATGATAGGCAACCATTTTATGATTTAGTCCCAAGAGATCCGGAACGACAGGTCCCTCTAACTAACAACGCACAAATCTGGGTGGCCCCCGGGGAGTCGACACCCAATCCAAAGGCCGGCCGCGCTATCGGATCGGACTCTTCCGGCTAGACGAGGTCGGGTTAGCTACCCAAACAGCTGTGGGCAGCCCCCTAGCTTCCAGGTGTGGACCAACAAAGAAACCATGTCTCCGCTGGCCCGAGTTGTTTGAAAATCTGCTGGGAGCTCACCAGTCACACACACGGTTTTCAAATGGTAAAACCAGCTTGGGCCACCTCTAGAAATGTTTGAAGCTAGGTAGGTAAGAAAAGGGGACCCCATAAAATCCCACACGCGGTTAGGCACGCTCAGTCTTAAAACCAATACCCGGAACTCGGATCCTAGGTGACTCGAATGGAACAAAGCGTCGGGGCGGGATAGCCTAGACCTTCCATCCTTCGTCGAATATAGTCAACATTATAATAATCATATCATCAACAACAATAATAATAATGTGATATCCCAAACCCAGGAGTAACAGGGTAACATCGTAGCATCCTAAGCATGCATACTAAGCAGGGGCTGAGCAACGAGCAATAGTAACATAGCAGTACAAGGTTTGCTGGGAGGGGACATGGCTATATCGGTTTGAAAGAGGCTGTAAACATGTGGTAGGATCAAACATCGAACCTAACCTAGACTAGCATGCAAACCGCTGGTTGAAATAGAATGGATCATAAGTAATGTATAGTCCTTGCCTGTTGATAAGTCGGGTTCCAAAGGTGTAGTCGATCGCAAGATCGCATCGTCTCCAAGAGTATCTGCGGGAGCACACAAGAAGTAAACACTGGAAAGCAATCAACGGAGATACACTATTACTACGGAGCAATCACGAGCAAGCACTAAACAAACAAGCATGGTCATGTATGATGCGTGTCATTTTAATATCATGGCATGAATATAAGAACGAGCAAGTTTAAAAGAAGCATCGGAAAGCAATGGTGCTATGCTACCGACAACCTTCATATGCATTACGTTGGTGAGTTACGGACCCGAAGGATCCTTATATTACAATTATTATGATGCATGATCATGGCATGGTGTATGATGCACCTAATGCATTCTACTGCAAACAATAAAATAAAGAGAGGGACAACGCTACCGAAAACTACGGTCATCGCAAGATCTATGATGCTCGAAACAAGAGATGAGTGCCAACGAAGGAGGGGAAGTGATGTTGTATCACCTATGGAACAAGTGTACAGCATCAAAGTGAGGGGTGCGACAAGTTGTTGGTCATGGAGTGGTCAACAACATACGAAGATTCACAGACACCACCGATGAATATGCAAGCATCTCTCGACGATGGAAAAGGCAGTTGACATCACACAAGCTACATGGAACCAACTCAAACATATATGGAAACAATATGCCAAGGTGGAGCATTTGCATGTATGGAACACGAGGCAACGAAAAGAACGGGGAATTGCACCCGTGTATCATCGTGAGGGGTTACAGGCAAAATTGCTATATCACCAAAATAAAGCATGCCCATTTAACAAAATTGACAGCACCATCACCTTCCTCACATTTTTCTACCCCAAAATCATGTATGACATGACTTATTTGGAGCAAGGATGCACACCATACACGCAAAAGCAAAACGGAAAAGATTTGGATAAATTAAAAAGGTTTGAATTAATTCCAGAAAAGAAAAAGGAGGGAAACGCCCCTGTTGGGCTCCCTTCGGCAAAAGAGGCCCGATTAGATGCGTGGGGTGGCCTATTTGGCGCCCACGGGCGAGAAGAATTGTTGGTCCCAGCCCACTGAGAGGCGCTGCAGATAAACAAAAGAAAAAGGTGGAACAAATCGTCCCAGGAGGGATTCGATCCCTGCACCTCTCGAATGGAAGCCAGGCGACCACACCACTACGCTAGGCTGCTGAATCATGTCAGTTACATAGCGCGACAGGAAATAAACTAAAATACGCGGCTAACTGAAACTCTGAACCTGAAGATTCCGAGGTTGCACGGGCAAAACAAAATAAAAAAAGGGGCGCCTTGCCTGGACATGACTGGGATTTGATCTAAGACCTCCCGGTCACTAGCACAGGCGCGCTACCACTGAGCTAGCCAGTCGATTTTGAAAGAAATCGAGCTGCTATTGTACATCTACAACAGGATGGCGAGACTGAAACTGAAGAAAAAAAGATCACCGGATGAACTGACAACAGAAAAACATAGCAAAAGGAGCCACAATGCGCCGGCTGGGAATTGAACCAGGGACCTCCTGGATGAAACCCAGGGTGCCTTACCACTGCGCTAGTCAATCGCACTCGACATGGAACAAAACGAAAACGAAAAGAAGCATCTCCTGAGCGCTCACTGAACCAAAACTGAATAAAACGTAACTTGCTCTCTGAACTTCCATCGACGGCGACGGCGGAGGAAAACCAGGGACGCACGGGAGCAAGACGTTGCTACGCAGGACAACGGGAAACGGGGAGGAGGAGGAGGAGCGCAGCTCACAGGGGGGTGGCTGCAGGAGGCGACCAGGCTCGGGGACGCGGCGGCTTGACGACGACGATGACGGCTCGGGAGCAACCGGCGAGATGGCCATCACACGAAGAAGACGAAGACGACGCCGTCTTGCGCTGGAGGCACGCCGGCCTCGGCTGCTTTCTTACAGAGACACACACGGCTTCAGGGATGAAGACCTCGTCGACGGAGACGATGATCGTTGGCAGGGGCTTGATCCATGGACCTCCTGTCCATGGCGGGCTGCAAGAGAAGAAGAGGAGGAAGGAAAAGAGAGGGGAGGAGATGGTGGCGGCGGGTAGAGGGGAAACCCTAGAGGAGAGGGGCACCGGAGAAGGCTATAAAGGGGAGGAGGAGAGGAGGCTGCCGGGAGGGCTCCACCTCTCTCTCACGCCATGGCTGTGAGGAGGGGGGAGGGGTCCTCCACGTGCAGGGGGAGAAAAGGAGAAGGGATTGAGGTTTGGGCTGGGGAGGAGAGGAGATTGGGCTGGAAAAAAAAGGGAAAGGGCCCAAATGGCTCTATGAAATTTCCTGCATTTATTCATTTATAAATATGAGAGCAGAAAAAAATGATTTAAATAAATATAAATGGATGTCTAAATTCCATATAAAAATACAATCACTCATGCATAATATTTACAAGATTTACAGAAAATGAAATGGGTCCAAAATTATTTAAGTAATTCGAATGGCATTCAAATAAATTAAAATGCCATTTGAATTACAACCCCATTTTCTGGACATGACAAAATCATGAGAATTAGCAAGTAGTTTCATCATGGCACAACATGATGATACCCAAAGGGTCTTGCTTAGGGGAGAAAAGATGAGGCTTGAGAGAAAAATGGCAAGGAAACAAAGAAAGAAATGAAAGCAAAGAAAAGAAAAAGGGGAAATCCTTTTAATTGATCAAAAAAAATGCTTGAGCATTTTTTATGTCACATGGATTTTGGCAATGAATCATTGTGGAAATTTTCATCCCCAATGGGAAAAATAAAAATGCAAATTTATATGGAATTTGCTAGTTTTGGGCTGTTACACCCACCCACGATGGCTCAGGTTCTAATGGAGGTTGAGAGGAACCGCCGAGACCCTCACCACCTGTTGGAAGTCATTGCTCGCAACACCACTCAGCAGCGCAATGAATTGGTGTCCCTGAACGACTTCATCCGGCTTCATCCCCCAGTTTTCAGTTACTCCACCGAGCCCCTTGACGCCGATGACTGGCTTCGCAGCATCGAGAGGAAGCTCCAGGCAGGCCATGTTGCAAATGGCGACAAGGTCAGCTATGCCACCTATCACCTTGAAGGTGCAGCTAGCTCTTGGTGGGAGAACTTCCTGAATATGCGTCCCGTTGGACCGCCTGCATCTTGGGATGAATTCTGCACTTCCTTCCGTGAGCACCACATTCCCAAGGGTCTTATGGACCGCAAGCGTGAGGAGTTCTGTAACCTCACCCAAGGCAGAAGGACCGTTGACGAGTTTAGTCGTGAGTTCAACCGACTGGCTCGTTATGCTACCGAAGAAGTCTCCACCGACTCCAAGAAACAAGAGAGGTTCCGTCGTGGCCTCAACTCTGGACTCCGTCGTGAGCTCAACCTACATGACTTTGCCACATTCCAGGTCCTTGTCAACAAGGCCATCAAGGCCGAGGACATGAACACCCCCAACGATTTTCGAAAACACCCAAGAGACGACAGTTCATCCAGTTCTGGCTCCCAGAAGCGCAAGATCTGGATCCCCAACAGTATGTTCCGCCAGAACAACCCACCGAGGCCATCCTATGTGGCGCCTCGTCCACCAACCCAGTTCCACCCAGCTCCACGCACTGTTTTCGGAGCCTGTTACAAGTGTGGTCAGGCAGGCCACTATTCTCGTGAGTGCCCCCAGAACCAGATCCAGCATCAGAATGCTCCACCCCGTGCCGGAGGCAACAACAATGGTCGTGGCAAGCCACCCCAGAAGGTCTACACCGCCAAACCCGCTCCCCCCGCCACTCGTGGACGTGTGCACCAGATTGCCGCCAAAGAGACTGACGACACTACTGACGTCATTCTTAGTACGCTCCCAGTCAATTATGTTCCTACTTCCGTTCTTTTCGACCCAGGAGCATCTCATTCATTCATGTCGGAAAGTTATGCACTTCGTCATGAGTTATATTTTGTTGAACTATCCACTCCAATGATTATTCAAACTCCAGGGTCAAGTTGGCAAACTAATAGAGTAATCCATGGTAATCAGATTGCAATTGAGGGTTTAGTATTCCTTGCTTCACTCATAGCCCTCAAGTCTTCAGATATTGATGTCATCCTTGGCATGGATTGGCTATCAAGACAGAATGCCTACCTGGATTACAAAGGCAAATCCGTGAAACTCACCCACCCTTCAGGGAAGACCGTCAACTATACCTCACCCAGAACAAGAACCCAAGTACATTCTTTGAATGTACTTACCCTTCCCGAACTTGAAGATATTCCGGTGGTTCGTGACTTCCCGGATGTCTTTCCTGAAGAGCTGTCGGGCATGCCACCCGACAGATGCGTAGAGTTTATAGTGGATCTTGTACCAGGAACCACACCAATTTCTAGACGCCCATAAAAAATGGCCCCACGTGAGTTAGCTGAGCTTAAAATCCAACTTGATGCTTCGTTGGCAAAAGGCTTCATCCGCCCTAGCTCATCGCCATGGGGTTGCCCCGTTCTGTTCGTAAAGAAGAAAGATGGAACAGAAAGGATGTGCGTAGACTATCGCCCGCTAAATTTAGCGACGATAAAGAACAAGTACCCATTGCCCAGGATCAATGATCTTTATGATCAACTTGCAGGATCCTCTGTCTTCTCCAAGATGGATTTGAGATTAGGTTATCATCAAATCAAAATCCGAAACGAGGACATTCCCAAAACGGCTTTTACTACTCGTTATGGTCTTTACGAGTACACCGTCATGTCCTTTGGTTTAACCAATGCCCCCGCCACTTTCTCACGCATGATGAATTCGATCTTCATGGAGTACTTAGATAAATTTGTTGTGGTTTATCTCGATGATATTCTCATCTACTCGAAGAACGAAGAAGAACATGCCGAACACTTAAGGCTGGTATTGATGAAACTTAGAGAGCATCGCCTGTATGCTAAATTCTCCAAGTGTGAATTCTGGCTACCAGAAGTGACCTACTTAGGCCACGTGATTTTTGCAAAAGGCATTGCTGTGAATCCCGAGAGAGTTCAGGTCGTCCTTGACTGGACTCCACCTGAATCGGTTAAGCAAGTTAGGAGTTTTCTTAGCCTAGCCAGCTATTGTCGCCGCTTCGTCGAGAACTTTTCTAAAGTTGCAAAGCCTCTGACTGAGCTCCTCAAGAAAGATAAGAAATTCCTATGGACTCCCAAGTGCGAGGAAAGCTTTCAAGAGCTAAAAAGAAGATTGACTTCTGCACCCGTACTTGCACCTCCAGACACTAAAAAGGATTTCGAGATCTATTGTGACGCATCACGGAAAGGGTTAGGATGCATACTTCTGCAAGATCGACATGTGGTAGCTTATGCTTCACGCCAGTTGCGGCCACATGAAGAGAACTATCCTACCCATGGCCTTGAACTCGCTGCCGTAGTTCATGCCCTAACAACTTGGCGACATTACCTCCTTGGTAATCGTTGTGAGATTTATTCCGACCACCAAAGCCTCAAATATATCTTCACCCAGCCAGATCTTAGTCTCAGGCAAAGACGCTGGATTGAGTTGATAAAAGATTACGACGTAGGAATTTCTTACACCCCAGGCAAAGCCAATGTCATGGGTGATGCACTAAGTCGTAAGTCGTATTGTAACAACCTCATGTTACAACAGTATCAACCACTTCTTCATGAGGACTTTCGCAAGCTCAACCTTGAGATTGTTCCTCATGGCTATCTTTCTACCTTGGTGGAGAAACCAACTCTTGAGGATCAAATCATAGTTGCCCAAAGGCGTGCACGAGGTGTTCGCCGGATCAAGGAGAACATTGTTAGCGGAGTTGCTAAATGTTTCTCCACAGATAGCAAGGGAACGGTATTCTTTGAAAATCGTTTAGTAGTACCTAAGAATAGGGAACTAAGGCAACTCATCCTCAAAGAAGCCCATGACACACCCCTCTCGATTCATACCGGTAGCACAAAAATGTACCAAGATCTACGCCAGAGATTTTGGTGGACTAGGATGAAGAGAGACATTGCTCAATTTGTTGCCGAATGTGATGTTTGTCGTCGCATTAAGGCAGAACATCAAAGACCTGCTGGTACACTTCAACCTTTGTCTATTCACGAGTGGAAATGGGACAAAGTCGGTATGGACTTCATCACCGGCTTTCCAAGAACCCAGAAAGGAAACAATGCCATCTTCGTTGTCATAGATAGGCTTTCCAAAGTTGCTCACTTCCTTCCGGTTCGCGAGTCTATAACTGCTAGCCAGTTAGCGGACTTGTACATCTCTAGAATTGTATCCCTTCACGGTGTTCCTTTGGAAATCAATTCTGATCGTGGTAGCCTTTTTACCTCTAGATTTTGGGGAAGCTTTCAGAATGCTATGGGAACTCATCTCTTCTTTAGTACCGCTTTCCATCCTCAGTCTAGCGGTCAAGTCGAAAGGGTTAACCAAATTCTTGAAGACATGCTCAGAGCTTGTGTTATCTCATTCGGAAAGAATTGGGAGAAGACTCTTCCATTTGCCGAATTTGCTTATAACAATAGTTTTCAATCTAGTCTGAACATGGCTCCTTTTGAACTCCTATATGGACGACGATCTCGAACACCACTAAACTGGTCAGAAACCGGTGAAAGACAATTCTTTGGACCGGACATGATCAAGGAAGCAGAAGAGCAAGTTCGCATTGTTCGTGACCAATTGAAAGCAGCCCAGTCTCGTCAGAAAAGCTACTATTATTGTCATCATAGGCAAGAGAGCTATAATCTGGATGAGAAGGCTTATCTTCGGATTACTCCTCTGAAGGGAACCCAACGTTTCGGTATCAAAGGCAAGTTGGCCCCACGTTACATCGGACCTTTCCGCATTCTTGCTAAACGTGCAGAAGTTGCCTACCAACTTGAACTACCCCCGCACCTTTCCCGAGTACATGATGTATTCCATGTGTCCCAACTCAGGCGTTGCTTCAAGGACCCCATCCGCGAAGTCGACCATGAAACGCTTGATCTCCAAGATGACCTTTCTTATCGAGAATACCCCATTCGTATTCTTGATTCCGCAGAGCGTGTCACTCGTCGTCAGAAGATTAGGTTTCTGAAAGTGCAGTGGTCACACCACTCTGAGAGAGAAGCTACGTGGGAAAGAGAAGACCGTCTCAGTGCCGAGTATCCCTCCTTCCTCCCGCAGACTTCTGAATCTCGGGACGAGATTCTGTTGAGTGGGGGCGAGTTGTCAGAACCCTCTGTTAGGTAATGTGCTAGGGTTAGCAAGTCACTTGCATCATGTTAAGATTTCAAAAGAAATCTTTGAAATCAAAATCAAAAGCAAAATGGGAGAAGGAACCCCCCAGATGAATTAATTCAAAAGGCCAGATAAAAATCTTCTCCAAAAATTCATGTTAGATTTTTGAAAAGTCTTATAAATGAGTGTGATCACATATCAAGTGATGTGGGACCCATCCCATGCTCATGGATTTTTCAAATATTCAAACAATGCCTTGGATTTAATGAAAAACCCCTATTTGAGTTAAGATTCAAATTATTTGAATTTTAAAAATGTTGAAACTTTATAAGTGGCTAGTCTATATTATTATGAAGCCATATAAAATTTTTCAGCATTTATTAAAATGTTTAGCTATTTTATTTTGCTAAACAAAACAAACTACAGAAAAGAAAAATAGAAAAGGAAAACATAAGCTTACCTCTCGCCCAGGGGCGAGGCCCACTCACCTCAGCCGGCCCAGCCCACCTGGAGGGGGTACATGCGTCTTCTTCCCCTCTAGGCAGGCAAGCACCTCGCCGGCGAGCGCCGTGGGCACGACAGGCAGCTGCCTGCCTGCCCCGAGCCCTATCTCCTCGCCTGGAGACGTCTGGGAGACGTCCCAATCCATTCCCCCCCTCCTTATTGTCTTCCCCCTCCTCCTGCGCCCGATTTCATCGCCGCCCGTGAGCATCCGTGGAGCACGCCGCCGTCTTCACGCGGCCACCGTCGACGAGGGGCCGCTACGCCAAATCCAACCGCTCCGCCGTCGTCTACAACCCCACTGTGCAGAAGGAATCGGAGCCAGACGCCTCCACGAGCTCGCTAGCTTCGTCGTCTTCGTCTCCGGCCGCCGCGGATCGACCTTGAATTCCGGCAGCACCAGAGCCTTCTCGAGCACGCCGTCGCTTCAGTTAGACTCAGGGTGAGCTCGGGATCAAAACCCCTAACTTTTCCCCCTTGATTGCTCCCTCTAGCCGGATTCGCCATGAGAACCCGAGCTCCTCGACGCCATGGTCGTCGCCGTCCTCGCTCCAGTGCCCGTCGTGAAGCTCCAGTGCACGCGTTTGACTCCTGCGTGTACTAGCGTTCGAACGCGCCACAAATCAGCTCAATCCGTGCACTGCAGCGACAACTACGATCTTGCCGCCGTTCTGTTGCCGCCGAAGACGTCGCCGCCGTCGATTCCGAGCTCCCCGTGACCCCCTGTTGCTTCCAGACGACGCGGACGACGATGCTGCACCCGATGGTGTCCTCCCCGTAGCCTCTCGTGGCCCCTAGCCCATTCCGGCGAGTGAGCCGCTGTGGCCAGGCCGCCGGCGTTTAGCCGCCGGTGGGTTAGTCTAACCCCCTCGCTAATCCACCTCCTAACCCCACCCTGGGTCACTGACCAGTGGGCCCAGTGGCTTAATTAAGCCACTGGTTAAATTAACCAGCCGGGTTAATTAACCCAGTCACTGACAGAGTGATCCCACATGTCAGCCCCCCCCCCTGACGTCAGCCTCGCGCAATAAATCGATTGACTGAATTTCCAGAGTAATTTGAATTAAAGAAATTCCAGAAATTCCAGAAAATAACCCAAACTTTGGAAATTCATAGAAAATTCATATCAACTCCAAATTGGACAAATAATATATGAAAAATGATCAGGAGAAAATAAGCTATCCAAAAATCCAACTTTTAACTATGTTTGAGTTGATTTTAAAATGGGACCAGTAGCATATGTCATTTGATTTATTTGGAATTAATTCAAATTCAATTCAAATGATTTTGCAACTTGAACCATGGAATTAAGCTATATTTCAACCACACTTCAGAGGCATATCATACACATTTCCAAAAGGTTCAAAATGATCAAACAATGTCACATGTAACTTGGTCAAGTTTGAATTCAAATTGGAGTTTAAATTTGCAATTCAATTTCAATATACTCCATTTAAATGGAATTGCTTCACACATCAAAGCATATACATCAAGTTTCAACCTTCCATCATGTGATTGTGCATTGTATTTACTTTGCTACCTTGTTTGTTGTTTGTCGAGTAAAGGTGGAACCGGAGCAGGAGGCTGCCCCCTTCGTTGAAGACCCCGAACCCGAACCTCGTCAGCAAGGCAAGCAAACCCCCATTGATCATGTCGATAAAATCCCAATTCCCTCTCATGTCTCGCTTATGCATTGTATAGGATGATTACCATGCTACGTTTCTACCGCATAGATGAACCCATTCCTTTGCATGACCTATCATTTTATCACAGTAGTAAGCAAACCACAATCTTAGCAAATGTAGAAGTTGATTGATATCATGTGGCCCCTGCAATTGTTACTTCTTATTGCATGCTTAGAGTGATACCATGATGATACTGTTATGTGAGTCGGGATGGTAGTGATCATGATGATGATGGTAGAAAAGTGTTGGTGAATCGACCCTAATACAAGGTGAACGATGAGAGGCTGTGTAGGAGTACACGGTGGGTTGTCTCGTTGAACACCGCCCTAAGTCCGAGTTCTTGTGTGGTGATCCAAGATGAAGAGTACAACCACACATTGGGCTCACTGACCCCTCTCAGCTTACTAACTCATCCCTTTCGATGTCCAGATGTCGCAATAGTTCGGAGTTCTGGTAGGCTTGTGGCCTGGATGCTACGTGAGAGAACGGCTCACCCAAGACCGGCTTATGCACCACGCACACATCACTTGGGTCCACTTCGGTAAACCGGCCGGGTTCACGATAGTGGTAGCCAACCCAAGTAGGCGGCTTTCTCGGACTATATCGGCTATGAGGTAACAGTTGTGGTGAGCATCCTCGCTGGCACCCCTTGAATGGTGTAGAGATCAAAGGCGGTAAATGATGATCATGTGTGTGTAGCGGTACACCCCTGCAGGGTTAACAAAACTATTCGAATAGCCGCGTCCGCGGTTATGGACTGCTTGGAAAGCTTAGCTTGATTATTAGACAACTTGAACTAGATACTTCTAAAACACACCAAGATAAGTGTGAGTGCTATGGCGTGCTTTCTCGTGGGGAAGTCGAGGAAGGCACCATAGTGGTGTAATTGGTTGGAGAAAGTAGTGGACTCGTGTACGCTTCTTATCTCAAAGTCTGGTACTCGTAGTTCAGGACTAGCCAAGTCAAAGCTGGCACTTCTGCAAGTGAACCCCCACCTCCCTTTACCTTGATACATATGCATGAGTAGTATAGCTCCTATGTAAGTCTTGCTGAGTACGACTTTGTACTCACGCTTTCTTAATCTATGTTTTAGATGAACCCACTGAGCCCGAAGGTGGCTTCTTCATCGAGCTGGACGACTGAAGATGAAGCTAGTCTAGTCCCAGTCAGACGACTGGTTCCCTCGTGGAGGGCTTGTGTTTAAATAAGGCTTCTTAAGCCATTTGTTAAACTTGTCTGTACTCAGACATAATTTGCTTCCGCTTGTGTTGTAATGTTGGATCACATGTTTGTGATCTCTGTGTGCACTCTATAAGAGTTATCAATAAGATTGTATACTTTGTAGAGAATTGCAATGATACCTACTGTTCATATAAGGCATGTGTGCTACGTGTATGTTTATAACATGCATGTCTTTGTATGGGTTTACAAGACCTTAGTTGTGATCTGGCTGGCGGTCTTTCATACACCAAGTGGCCCTTAGATGTGCGCAGCTTGGGGCATCGCGATGCGATTGTTCGAGACTCTGTCTCATGCACACTTTGTGGTATGATCGAGCCCGCCCTAGACCCCGACTAAGTGATCGGGCTGGAGTAAGTTTATGTAAGAGTTTTGAGATAGTCGATAGTATGGTTGAGGCGACTTGTCTTTGAATATGGGAGTTCACCACCCATATCATTTGACTTGTGTGTGGACGATGAGGACCCATCTCAGTTGATCATCCGGCCTGGATGGGATGCCCCTCACGTACGATGCTCTCCGAGAACGTTCTGTGCTTGGTCTTGTCTGCTTAGACAAGTGGGTACGGTTCCCGGCTCTCCATATGACTATGTCTTAGCTGGACTTGCATACGCTAACCCCGGGTCCCGACATCTAGGCTATCCCGCCCCGACGCTTTGTTCCATTCGAGTCACCTAGGATCCGTGTTCTGGGTATTGGTTTTAAGACTGAGCGTGCCTAACCTCGTGTGGGATTTTATGGGGTCCCCTTTTCTTACCTAGCTAGCTTCAAACATTTCTAGTGGTGGCCCGAGCTGATTTACCATTTGAAACCCCGTGTGTGTGCTTGGTGGATCCCCTCGCAATTTTTAAACAACCCGGACCAGCGGAGACATGGATTCCCTGTTGGTCCACCTTTGACCAGCGAGGGCCCGAGGCCTCACGTGAGGCGTCTCGGTAACCCAAACCCTGTTGAGACGGAAGAGTACGATCCGAGAGCGTGCCCAGCTTTTGGATTGGGTGTCGACTCCCCGGGGGCCACCCGGATTTGTTCGTTGTTGGTTAGTGGGACCTGTCGTTTCGGATCTCTTGGAACTAAATCATAAAATGGTTGCCTGTGATGGGTAGCAACTGAGAGAGATGGGCGTGCGTGCGGAGCCTTGTAATGGGAAGTTGGTACACCCCTGCAGGGTTAAATCTTTTCGAGAAGCCGTGTCCACGGTTATGGACGACTTGAGACCTACTCCTTGTTCATAGACAAGAACAACTGAGATAATCTTAATATAACTTGATCAACGTGTGTGTGCCTTGACTGCTTCTTCTTCGTCGGGATGCGAAGAGGAGGACAAGGATAGGATAGGTGTTATTTTTGCGTAGTAGGTGGATAGCAGACTTGTTGGAGGCGATTCCTCATCGATTTCTTGGCTTCTTATCTTACTCTCTAGATCGATAGCCACTTCATTAAATGCTAGTGCGGCAGCAACCTCACCACTTACCCCTTCCTTACCGTAAACTACTAGTTGTCCTAGAATGACGAGTGAGGAAGTCCTTGCTGGGTCAGTTGACCACTACAGTTGGATGTTGAGTACCTCTGTACTCATGATACTACCCCCAAACTCTTTTCAGGGTTCTTGATCGACAACAGGTATGGTGATCGACGTTTCACGTGGAGACTCGACGACGACTAGTTAGGCGGATCCCGACGGAGGGCCTGGACCCGTGTGGTTATGGGGATCGATGTTTTTCTCTTTGCCAGTAGGCTTTTGATTGTAGTCTGTACTCAGACATGTATCTTCCGTTGTTGGATTGCATTTAAGGCAGTTGTATGCCGATTGTATGAGATGTATCCTGTATCTGTAATGTTGTGATATCATGTTGGAAATCCGGGGCATATGGCTTTGTCATATGTCGCGGTGGGACCGATATGTGCTTCTTCCCCGGATCTGGATGGAAACATCTAGATCTGGAACAGTACCGCATATCGGGCCTTACACCTGGGGGCTTGATCAACCCTCTACCGGCTCTGAGCATGTATATTGCTTAGTCAGGAGAATCGGGGAGCTCGATGATATGCATCGAGTCTTATCCGAGAATTCGGCATATATATGTAAAACTCCACGTGTGTATGACCTATTCAAGGGAAGTAGGGGACTTCGATGTCACCCATCGACTCTTAACCGAAGAAATCCCAGCATATACATGACTTGGCCACCCACGCCGTAAAATTTGGCTTGTACAGTTCAAGCTCATATGACTAACGCGAACCTGGTTAGTCTGAACTTTGGGGGCTTACATAAACGCCTAAAGGAACCGGGCACGCTAGTCATATGTGCCATCTTACAGAGAAGTTTCGACTCTTGAACCAATAATCTCTCTCAATGCGAGAAGATGAGGCATAAGTCGGCTTCTATCAGCCTTTAAAATTCATCTTTTGCATACAAAAATCATACTACATTTTCAGTTATTCATAATATTTTTTCCTTTTTTAGATAAAAGTTAGACCTATGTGACTCGGCACAGCACCCAGATGCATATACCGACTCATGGGGACTAAACTTAAAAGTTTCTTCTCAAAAAGACTCGGTACAACACCCAGATGCATACACCGACTCTTGGGGAGTAACACTTCAAAATTTATTATTCAAGATTTGGCACGACGCCATAACGATCGTACCAACTCTTTGGGAGTATCATTTCAAGGTTTATTTACATGAATTGATTCGGCACACAAGGTGACCATACCAACTCATGGGGGCTACAAGTTGATCTAACTCATGAGTCGACAAAGGTACAAATACATTTGTATCGACCCAGGGGGCTACAGATACAGGTATCATCGAAAACATCGGCTCTCATACATAAATATTCAAAGTCAGGTATCTAATTGACTTACAAGTCTGATGGGAAATTAAATTTTTCATTCATCAATGGCCAAGTCTTACATCAAAACAAGTGTCATACATCAAAATAAAACAAGACCAAAGTCGACAATACTACTAGATAAAAACTACATCCTCAGTGGCCCTCCTCAGAGTTGGCTTCGTCATCAGATAAGGAGACTCGGGCCTCCTCTTCATCATTCTAAAATTCTTCATCACTGCTACTGGAACTCTCCATACAACAACCGGCTCGATCGCCATCCGAGTCGAAAACCCTGGCCCACAGGGTTTCATCACCATCATATCTGTAGAAAATAGTTCCTCCCCTTTGAATGTTCCTGGAGCGAAGAAAAGTTTTCCAACCTTTCTCCAGGAACATGGAGTCCTAACCAGATAAACTAGTGACCACACAAATAAGTCCATGAGGGAACCCCTCAGAGCGAATCCACAGACCTGGAGGCTTGGAATCCATCATGACATGGGCAAAATATTCAGGAAGGTTGACCCAATGACGGATCGTCTGAACTTTTACCAAGAACTCACTCCTTTCGGGAGAAGAAGGTGGAGATTCAGGATTTACGGAAATAGAAGCAGCACTCGCACCCCTTCCTCTGCCCCTTCCACGGCCTCTTCCACGGCCTCGACCACCGCGATAACTAGCACTGGAATCAGGATCGCCGGCGGTCGTAGGAGCTCGGGTGCTGAGCTCGGGAGCCATGGAGAGTTGCGAGAAGAGGAGAGGAAGGACAAGATGCAAGCACTCCGAAAATTGAAGTACCGGGTGGTTGTTTATATAGCCACGAAGCAATGATCAATCAATGCCATAATGGCATGGGTGAACTACCTATGGTAGGTGACATTTATGGAAAGACTCCTCGATTCTCACCACAATATAAATTCCTTCAATAGTGGCACTTCGGGCAGTAAATTCATAAATACAGTAATGGATCTTTGACTAAAAAGTCAAAAGAAATTTTCTGGTTGGAAGGCGAAACGAAAAGACCAAGAGAATTGACACCGACTCCTTATAAACCTCGAAGGTGCGAGAGTCCGTCTGACCAATTGTAGAGCCGGCAACCACGATGGAATCAATAAGATTACTGTGAAGACTGAAGCATCATACACATCTTGGGGGCTAATATCGGCGGGTTGGACCAAGCACATAACCCAGAATTAGGATCTATGGGCCGACTCACCTAAGGAAGGCCCACAAAAGAAGACCCGGCCACAAGCTGACTGTGCCAATCATGAAGATTGAAGCCGTAGAAGGAATTTTACTTACCTTGTATGGCACGTAGCATATTTGTAAAGTAGAATAGGACTCCACCTCATGTCGGAGTCGGACTCGTGGAACCCCGGGACCCGTCACCTTTATAAGTCGAGGTCCAGGGGATCTAGAGTCAGAACAATCTCAATCCAAGATAGGACTAGACCCTTTTCGGCGTAACCTAGATCTCCTCGAGAGTAAGGTTGTGATCCGTCTCACTTATAGTCGATCCACTAACTCTTCTAATCGAGGAGTCGGAACCCATAATAATAAGAAGCAGGAGTAGGCTTTTACCTCGAGACAAAGAGGGCTGAAACCTGGGTAAATTGTCGAGCCCCTTGTAGATGTCGACTCTCTCCTCATATCCACCTCGCAGCAAAGGTCCCATGTCAAGTTCGACTCTTTGAACATCTGCCGTGACTTTCCCACAACACCACTCCTGTTACATGAATGGGGAATTAATGAGGGACTAATGCCTAATAAATGCGGTTGTTTCTAGGGTTACTTATTACATGAAGTAATGCTTGGAGTAGTGGGATGTCTTGAGTAACTCCCCTTTTAATGCAGAATTGATACATACAGAGTTGCCACGTGCAGAGTTGATACATGCAGAGTTTCCATGTGTAGAGTAAACCCATCCGAGTTGGAGCATCCGAGTTCGAGCATTCGAGTAAGACTATCCGAGTTGGAGCATCCGAGTTGGACAATCCGAGTTGGTGTATCCGAGTAAGACCATCCGAGTTGGTGTATCCAAGTTGGACCATCCTAGTAAGTCCATCCGAGTTGGTGTATCCGAGTAACACCTAACTAGGTTATATGTCATGTTATCTCACTATTATTATCTCGCTAAGGGTACCCCATGACATGTGATACTTAAGGGTGTACCTTAGGTATGACCACGACATCTAGCTTGTAATTGCCCTGACTTGAATTGCATATCTTACTTGCTTTAGTTTGAAGTTCTTATATGTGTGTTAGAATGTCACCACATAAATTACTTGCGTTATCATTTACCTACTCGAGGACGAGAATGAATTAATCTTGGGGATGTTGTTACGTCCCAAATGTATCTATAATTTCTGCTTGTTCCATGCTCATTTGGGTGACATTGCTATCTGTTTTGCTACACGTTCATACCTTTTTACATATATTTCAACTAACCTACTATCTCAGTGAACCTATGATGTCACGAGAGTTTACTTCTCGCCCCTCGTTGGTTTACCCAAAGTGGAAGGTTGAGATGTAGCGTAGCCGCAATTTCCCTTAGCGAAGATGCTAAGGTTTAGGATCGACTAGTAGGACTCCAACAGATACAAGCAGGTGGTGAAGTGAACAATGGCGCCGTTCACAACTCAGGGTTGCTTACTTAACCTGGACCTGCACACACAGCAAATAACTTTGCTTCCCAACGAGTACAGAGGAGTTGTCAATTCCTCCAGCCTTGCTGTTTACAAAGGATAAAACGCACGGGATAATAATGATAGTGATAGCAACGGAAAAGTAAATAAAGTAGTAAAATATAGCGGGTGTAAACAGTATTGGAAATATGGATCGGGATCCTATGATGTTCACTAGTTATGTCTCTCTCCCAAAAGACGATAAAATAGCCATGCGAGGTAAACAAATTACAGCTGGGCAATTGACAGGATTATGTGTGCAAACCAATGCTAATTATGCTATAAAGAAAGGAAGAGACTCAAAAGCATGGGCGGTACGCCAAGACAAGTAGGCCGAAATCCATCTGCATCTACCTACTAATCATCCACCTTGAGATATCTATCCAGAACATCTCGCTGGTATTAAGTTGTGAATCCCACCAAAGTGTAAACTAAAAGCAACGGACAACTGCATTAAAGAACTTTGCGTAAAGTAAACAATCTTTGCACCCGCAAGTACAAGCACCGTTGTTTTCCCACATGTGGCAACAGCACATCCCCTAGACTCATGTTTCTGTCACTCAAGCTAGTCGTCAGGGGGCATGAACCCACAATCAAGCATAACGCTCCCTCTTGGAGTCACTACATACTACTTGGCCAAAGCAATAAACAGCAACGGAGAACATGCAAGAATTACTCTAGAACATAAATATAAAAGAGGAGAATCAAATATATTACTCAAACACAATCTGAACATAATCTCATAATCCATCGGATCCCAGCAAACTCAGCATAACAATAGCTGAAATATTACATAAGTGCCTCGATCATGTAGGGCAGCTCACGAGGTCTAATGCATGAAGAACAAAGAGGGGAGGAGAACATCGCATAGCTACTGATCATAGACCCATGGTCCAAGGTGGACTACTCACGGTTCATCCGGGAATCATCCATGGTGGTGGAGAAGCTCTCGGAGGTGGTTCCTCCCTCCAGCAGGGTGTCGGGAAGAGGTCTTATGGTGCTCCCGATATTGGAAGCGCGGAGGCGGAGGAACAGAGGAGAGATCGCGAAAAAGTGTTCCCGTATCGGGGTTTTTGCGTCACGGGGAATAAATAGGCGAAGGGGGGCCACCAGGGGTCCAGGCGCCCCCCTGGGGCGCGCCAGGAGGGAGCCTGGGGCCCTGGTGAGTCCCCTCTGCCCCCCCTCCCCCGCCCCCTCGGTGATTCCCGAAGATTCTGTATCGCTGATTTTTTATTGCATTTTTCCCGAATTTTTGGAGCACTTTTAATATGGGGGAAACCTGAAATAGAAAAATAGCAGAAAACAGGAACTGGCACTGGGGTGCACTGAGTTAATAGGTTAGTCGAAATATGATCAAAAGTGAATGGAAGTTCATCAATATCATAGCAATATCACACAAAAGAGGCATGGAGCAAGCAAAAATTATAGATACGTTTTGGACGTATCAACATATCAACATCCCCAAGCTTAATTCCTGCTCGTCCTCGAGTAGGTAAATGATAAAAGCATAATTTCTATGGGGACATGCTAACAACCATATAAGAACTTTTTAAGTAAAGCAATCAAGGCATGTAATTCAATTCAAGTCATAACAGGCAAGAGTCTATATTTAGCATTGAAGTAAGCAACATAAGAACATAAAGGTGCAAGAGCTCTCGCTGTCCGTGACTCGAATGTCTCCAAATGGTGTTTACGTGCAAGAAATGGGATAGGGATATATGAGCAAAAGTATTTTTGTGTTGAGAAATCAATCTACTAAAGTTTCACACTTGGTCTTCTTTGGAATCTTATCTTGACTCATCCCCAGACCACTAGCTAGGTACAAGTAAAAATTATCCACTCCTTTTCGACATTTTGAGCACTCATGCAATGGATGAGTGTAAGCAATAAGGTTGACACTTAGGATGGCAAAGAGAGAATATGGTGGAGGAGGAAGAAAAAAAGGGTGTGAAAGGCTCACATCAATGAGGACAATCATAGGCGAGAGAAAGCCAAATGATAGATATGATGTGAGGAGTAGGGATTGCCATGCAACGGATGCACGTATGAGCTAAGGTAAGCTCTACAATGGAACTAGTGGGGGTGCATCCAACTTGCTTGCTCAAGAAGACCTAGAGCTCATTTGAGGAGGCTCATCATTGGAATATACAAGCCTAGTTCTATAGTGTGAAGGTCCCCACATAGCTATATGCATGAATGATAATCTCTATGGAGTACAAGATATAATAAGTAGTATGTGTGTGGATCTCTCAAAAGGAATAGTAGTGTGCCCCCTTCTCTCTTTTTATTTTCCTTTTCTCTTTTTTCTATTTTTTTTTGTATTTTTTTGGTGGCCTCAACGGCTCTTTCTATTTCTCTCTCATTTGTCCTCTTTGGGATCTTTTAATTTTGTCCTCTTTGGGATCTTATAATTTTGTCCTCTTTGGGATATTTTCCCCACTTTAGGATCAACACTCTATATATTAGAAAAAGTATAGAAGATCTTTCACACATTACAAAAGTACTCAAATAATAGAGAAGATGTAACTATCATGATGTATGCAAATGTATGCCTCTGCCAGTGTAGCAGGATATGCAATGATACTAGCGCGTCATGTAGCAATGATTATGGCAAGGCCCAACTAGCATGCGGCTCATCGATCAGGCAAGTAGCATGTATGACATGAAGATCAAGTCATGAGAAGATGGATGTTGCATGGTAATATATCTCGGAAAGGCTATGGAAATGTCTTGATAGGTAGGTATGGTGGCTGTTTTGAGGAAGGATATAAGGAGGTTTATGATGATAGAGCGTATCATGCCAAGGGTTTGGACGTACCGGCGAAGGTGTACACCAACTCTCGGAGTGAGAAGAAAGCAATGCACGGCACAGTAGAGGCTAGAAAAATATGGGAAGGTGGAAGTGTCAACTTTCGAATACTCACATTAGTCCGAAGAACTCATGCACTTATTATCGGTAACTCTCAATCTAATAAGGAGGTTTCACAAAGAGACAAGTTCCCCGAGGAGGAGGGTATGGGGTTTGGTTATCCTTACGCATCCTCGACTCATGGTACGTGAGTGTACTCTAATATTCGATCCCTCCAAAGAGTAGTGATCCATCTAGTAGCTAAAGTTCTCAACTAATTTTGTAAGTTTTGAAAATAAACACGGATTGACCAAAATACGACATCTATCACTAATAGGCTAAATCTCTTGACAACAAAAGTCCAAACATTACTCAAAACAATACCTCAAAACTATTGCAAGTTACTACTACAAAAGAATAGCAACCTCAATTACCTACTTCAAGTCAAGACACAAAACTCAGTGCAACATGCAAACTCTCTAATCAAGATAAACATGAAAAATCAAGAGAGTTCCAGAAACAAACTAAACAAAATCTCTTAAAAAGATAAGCATGAAAACTAAGAGCTAAACATGACAGTAGCTATGAAAAAGATAAAGAACACACACAACAAAGATAAGCATGAAAAGTTCTATGTTGTGTTCTAGATTTTGAAACTGGAGCGTGTTTCTCTCCCACACAAATAAAGCTGGGTTCTAACTTGTTATGAACAGTAAGCAAAGCTAAAGAAAACTAAAAATAAAACCTAAGAGCGAGACGCTCCAAGCATAGCACATAACGCATGAAGTGATAAAAATATAGTGAAACGAGAGACGAATTGATAATTGTTGATGGAGAAGGGGATGCACGGGGTCATCCCCAAGCTTAGACGATTGAGTCTCCTTGAATATTTCTTGGGGATGCATGGGGCATCCCCAAGCTTGAACGCTTGACACTTCTTAATCTTGTTTCATCATCTTCCCTCGCACAGTTGAAAACTCCCTTCATACATAACTCATCATAATCTGATTAGCGACGTTAGTACCCATAATAAAATAATTTTTCTCTACTGGAAATAAAGATATTCTTGAAGGGCTACTGTTTTTCAAGAATGCCAAAAAGTTTTTGCAAAGAAAAAGCAAGCTTAAGGTTTGCAAAACGAAGAAAAGGCAAAACAGGACAGAATCTGTGAAAAACAGACCAGCAGGTAGTAAATAATTTTTTAGGGATACTTCTTCAACTCAAATAAAAAAACTCAGAAGATACGAAAGTTCCGTGATTGTATAGAGCACTCTGTGTAAAAAATTCAGCTCAAAAATATGAACTGGAATTTTTCTCCGATTTTTCTAGTCACGAGGACATAATCTGTTTTCTGGACAGCATGTCACAACTTTCACTTCCCTTGTCATATGAGGATATAATTGGCACAAAGCTTGAAAAGTAAAGATACAATGATGTTTCTACAGTAGTAAAAATCATCAAGACCACTAAAAACAGAAGAAAAACAAAAGGGAAATCCTAAATTCGTTGCGGGCTGCCTCCCGAAAGCGCTTCTTTAAAGCCATTAGCTAGGCTTAATGCAAATAGATCAAGTTTTTTCAAGAAAATAACTAGCCCGCGTGACGGACTCAAAAGGCAACTTAATCTTTTTCCTAGGGAAGTGTTCCATCCCTTTCTTGAGAGGGGATTGGAATTTTATAATCCCTTCTTTCATGTCAATAATAGCACCCACGGTGCGAAGAAAAGGACGTCCCAAAATAATTGGACAAGAAGGTTCACATTCAATGTCCATAATAGTAAAATCAACGGGAACATAGTTGTGATTGACAATGATAAGAACATCATCGATCTTCCCCAAAGTTTTCATGACGAAAGAATCGACAAGACGAACACCAAAAGAACAAGGATCAAAAGGTTTTAATTCAAATATATCATACATTCTTTTGGGCATAACAGAGGTACTAGCTCCAACATCACACAAAGAATAGCAAGAAAAGTTATTCAACTTAATTTTAATCATAGGATCCCAACCATCTTCTAGATTTCTAGGTATGGAGGCTTCTACCCTAAGCTTCTCCTCCCTAGCTTTGATGAGAGCATTAGTGATATGCTCCGTGAAGGCAAGATTAAGTGTGCTAGTGTGGGGGTCTCTAGACATCTTGTGAAGGAAACGAATAACTTCAGAAAGGGTGCAATTATCAAAATCAAAGTCACTACTATCAAGTAAAGTAGTAGTGGTGTCCTTTAGGCTCACTTGTTTGGTAGATTCTATAGTCATAGGAATTTCTTCTTCTACGGTTGAGGTGATAGCATCACCATTAATAGGTCCTATGGGACCAGGGGTGCATTGGGTTCTAAGAGTTTGGATATCCTCAACCACTTGGATAGTAGCAACAGTATGGTGTGTAGGAAGGCTCTTAATTCTATCTTCTTCCTCCTTTTCTCTAGCCCATCTCTCTTTAAGTTTAGCCATCATCCTAATGTTTTCATTAATTTGCATTTGGATAGCATTCATAGGAGTGACCTTCCTCTCCTCAAGGGGAGAAGTTCTAATTTTAAGAAATTCTACTTCATGAGCTAAATTGTCTACCTTCGATGAGAGGTTATCTAGTTTGTCTAGTTTTTCCTCTACACTCTTGTTGAAGGATTTTTGGGTAGTGATAAAATCTGTAAGCATACTCTCTAATTCAGAAGTGGAGCTTTTGGTGCTAGGATAAGTGTTGTTGTTCCCATAGTTGTTGGAGGGGAACGGTCTAGGATTGCTACCAAAGTTACTCCTATAAGCATTGTTATTGAAGTTATTTCTAGAGATAAAATTCACATATACTTGATCTTGAGCAATCAAAGAATTTAAAGGAACATCTTGAGGATCAATAGGAGATTGCTTGGTAAGTAGAGACATAATCAAGTCAACTTTTTCATTTAGGGAGGAGATCTCCTAGACAGAGTTTACCTTCCTATCTGTTGGAGCTCTTTCGGTGTGCCATTGGGAATAGTTGGTCATCATCTCATCGAGAAGTTTTGTGGCAGCACCAAGTGTAGTTGACATAAAGGTTCCTCCCGCGGCCGAATCTAGCAAGTTCCGCGAGGTAAAGTTCAAGCCTGCATAAAAAGTTTGGATAACCATCCAAGTAGTCAAACCATGCGTAGGGCAATTCTTAACAAGATATTTCATGCGTTCCCAAGCTTGGGTAACGTGTTCATATCCAATTGTTTAACATTCATAATAAAACTCCTCAATTGGATAATCTTAGCAGGGGGATAGTACTTCCCAATAAAAGCATACTTGCACTTATCCCAAGAATCTATGCTATTCCTAGGCAAGGATTGAAACCAGATTTTAGCTTCATCTCTCAAGGAGAAAGGAAAAAAGATTAAGCTTAACAATACCACCATCTACTTCTTTGTACTTTTGCATATCACAGAGCTCAACAAAATTATTCAAGTGCAAAGCAGCAGCATCTCCAGCACCGGAAAATTGATCTTTCATAATGTAAGAGCAAGTTTTTCCCCCGAAGGTTTTGGACATTGTTGGACAAAGCAGAAGTGGAACTAATATTGTTTTCGAGTATAAACAGATACTTAGGTTCCGAGAGAATGGAGTTTGCGTGTAGAAGGTCGAAGGACAACTCACTGCAGCAGAGCTGCAGTCATCTTCCGAAACCTTTGAAGGAAGACGACCCCTAAAAATGTAGTCGAAGAAAAAGTCTCTCTCGAGTAAAAGCGCAACGAGGAGAAAGCTGAAGCTGGTCGAAGACTTAGTCTTTTTACTAGTTTCTCTTTATTTCTTGAGTCATAGGAAAAACCGTACTATTAAGAGGGGTTTGCTAGTTGAGATCTTTGTCGAAGTGAATTTGCTCTGCTCAACCAAAACCCACAAAAGCCTACCGAGAGAAATCTTACCGAATCGAGCGAATAGCTCGAAGGCAAAGTCATCGCACTTTGTGTCTTCGAGGGAGAACTCGTTCGGTGAGTCAGCTTACTTGTTCCTCAAGTAATGTTGCGCAGTGATTGGAATCCGACCGTTGTGGACACGCGTCAAGCGGTTGCATTGGGTCACTTCAGTCATTTTACCCATCGGGATCGCCAACTATAAATACCCCGCACTTACCCGCCATTTTGGGTTGGCTGCTCCACTGAAGATTCTAAGACAGAAGTCTGTGAGCATCCCAAGAGAGATTCATCGAGAGAAAACCAAATCCCAAGTCTGAGCTGAGTTGAGAAATTCACTATGACTTAGGTCGAAATTAGCCGATCTTTTTATCTTGGAGAACTGCAAGTCTCCTAGAAGGTTAGGCGTCGCCTGTCAAGCAGTCGAAGAGTAATTTTCACTGCTGAAGGAAGTTTGTAAAGGTCTCGGAGATGTCCTAAATCATCTACCACGAGTGAAAACTGGACAAGCTCGAGGAGTTTGTTGCAGTGGAGAATAGGACGGAGAGAGTTTTGCTCCAGGTGTTCAATCACCAGTCCCTCCAACCAGACGTATCACTTTGCAGAGTGTGAACTGGTTTACCAAACATCGTCGTGTCAGGCTCGTTTTCCTTCATACATTTAAATTAAGTATTCTCTCGTAGCCTGTATGCCTTCGATGTTTCCCTTCGCCCTTAATTCTTTCGAGCTATGCATTACCTTCGATACTGTATTTCCTTCGAGATGTTCTTTGTCCTTCGCAGTTTGCATGAATTCCTTCTAAGTTCCTTAGAATTTTTAGAAGTGATCATTCACCTCCTCCCCCTCTGATCATTCTTGAGCTTTCAATTGGTATCAGAGCTAGGCACTCCCTACGCTCTGCGTATTTTGGTCTAACAACCTGGAGTGTTGTCAAGAATGTCGTTTGCAGCTGTTTGCTCGGGGGAACCAATCCCTATTTTCAATGGGAAGGACTATTCCTATTGGAAGGACAAAATGAAGAGGAATATCATGGCTATCAACTCTGCCGCTTGGGAAGTTGTCAAGAATGGTGTAACTATCAAGGACACTGATGCCATTACTCCTGAAGAGACAAAGAAGATAGAGCTAGATGCTGAAGTCTGGGTATTCATCACAAATCATCTGATTCCTGAAAAATTTCATGAGGTCAAGAATATTCCTTCGGCCAAAGGTGTTTGGGATTATCTCGAGAAGATTGGTGAAGGTGTCTCTACTCAGAAAGATGCTCGAATTGACACCCTTCGAAGCAAGTTCTATCGGTTCAAGAGGCACGAGGGAGAAAAAGTTTGTTCCATATACAGCAGACTCACTGCGCTGTCAAATGAACTGATTTCCCTCGGTGCAGATGACATTACCAATCGGATTATTGTCAGAACTTTGCTTCGTTCTCTTGATGATTCCTTCGATCACATTGTGCTGATGATTAAGGAAAGAACGTATTTCAAAGATATGGTTGCCGCTGATATTCTTGAAAGGCTTAATACTTTCGAGATGGAAGAAGATGAGAAACGTGATGTCAATGGGAGTCGAAAGAAATCTCATGCACTCAAGGCCAGAGCTTCACGTCACTTCTCTCCTGAAGCTAGTTCTGAATCTGCTGGTGCATCTGATGACCCCGAGAACATTGGGAAAGATCTTGCACTGATAATGAGAAGATTCAACCGCTTTCAGAAAAGGAACTCCTCTTCACCGAAGAAAAACTATCCTTCAAGACATCCTAGCAATTCATCACAGCATCGATCATCATCCAGAAACTCTTCAGTGAAAGATAACTGTTGCTATAAGTGCAAGAAGCCAGGTCACTTCATTGCTGATTGTCCTCTCTGGGAAATTGAACATAAATCAAAACGCTCTCACAGCAGCTCTTCGAGCAAGTCTTATAGATCGAGCAAAAACCACGATTCGAAGAAATATGATTCAAGGTCCAGAAAAGACAAGAAACATGGTTCTGATGATGACAAGAAGAAGAAGTATCACAAGCATCGAGAGAGTTCTTCCTTGAAATCACATTCCTCTCGTCGACAGAATTCACACCGAGCCAAAGCCTATCTGGGTAAAGAGATGAACTCTGAAGATGAAGCTTCCTGTTCTGAAGCAGGATCAAAGTCAAGATCAGGTTCTTGTTCTGGTTCTGAATCTGATGGTATTGCTGGGATAGCATTCGCCTCAAACAAGAATTCAAGTTCATTCTTCTCCCACCAGAGCAGTGAAGATGAATCTCCTGCTTACTGCTTCATGGCCAAGGCTAAGGGCTATGTCTCCGGTGGATCCGAATGGGTCATGGATAGTGGATGTACAAATCATATGACCGGAGACAAAGAGTTGTTCACCGAAGCAAATCTGTCTGAATCTTCACAGAAATACATTACCTTCGGTGACAAAAACAAAGGAAAAGTACTTGGTTTGGGTAAGGTTGCGATATCGAAAGACAAGCATATTGATAAGGTGTTACTTGTACAATCTCTAGGATATAATCTTATGTCTATATCGAAACTTTGTGATATGGGTATGCTTGTACTGTTTTCTGCGTCTCATTGTGTTGTCTTTTCACAGGATGATTATTCCTTCGTGTTCGAAGGATATCGTAAGGGTGATCTTTACGTCGTTGATTTTTCTTCGGGACCTGCAGTGTCCACATGTTTGATGGCAAAAGCCACTTCTGGTTGGTTATGGCACCGAAGACTTGGTCATGCAGGGATGAAAAATCTTCAAACTCTTATCTCGAAGAAGAACATCGTTGGAATTGATAATGTGAAATTCGATAAAGATCGTCTATGCAGTGCCTGTAAAGCTGGAAAGATTGCCAAGAAACATCACTCAGCAAAAACCGTCATGACTACTACTCGTCCTCTTGAATTACTTCATATGGATTTATTCGGTCCTCAAAATTATGCTAGTCTTGGAGGTAACAAGTATGGTCTGGTTATTGTTGATGATTTCTCTCGATATACCTGGGTTTTCTTTCTTGATGACAAGAGCAAGGTTGTTGAAATTTTCAAAACCTTCGCAAAGAGAGCTCAAACTGAATATGAATTATCTCTCAAGCATATCAGAAGTGATAATGGTAAAGAATTCAAAAATACTCATATCGAAGAATTTCTTGATGAATATGGCTTTACTCATGAATTCTCGGCTGCTTATACACCGCAACAAAATGGTGTGGTCGAGAGAAAGAATCGAACACTTATTGAAATGGCCAGAACAATGCTCGCTGAATACATGACCCCTATCAGGTTCTGGGCTGAAGCTATCAACACTGCATGTCATATCATCAACAAGGTTTATCTGCACAAATTTCTGAAGAAAACTTCACATGAACTCATCACTGGTAAAAAGCCCAATGTGTCTTATCTCAGGGTTTTTGGTGCTACATGTTACATCAGAGACATGAATCACAGCTCCAAGTTTGCCCCAAAGGCACACGAAGGTTTTCTTCTAGGTTATGGTTCAAATTCTCACACTTACAAAGTTTACAACTCACATCTTGGAAAAGTTGTAGAAACTGTAAATGTTCGTTTTGATGAGTCTAACGGCTCTCAAAAGGAGCAATTACCTCTTAACCTTGATGAACCACCATTGGATGAAGTTATCAGGTACATGGCTATTGGAGATATTCGGCCTGTCGATGGAAATGCACAACAAGCAAACAGGGATGATGATGGTCCAATGTTCCCACACATAGCCCGGGGCGCTGGAGATCAACATCCTGAAGAATCTGATGAACAGGTCGAAGGAGAACGCATAAACGAAGAAAATGCTCATCCCGAAGGACAAGCTTATCCCGAAGGACAAGCTGATCCGGAATATCATCCTGGTCCACATGATGAAGAAACTTTTCCTCGCGTTCGAAGAAGAGTGGATGTCGACTCAATTCTCGAAGAAACTCGTTTACCAGGTCGACCCACCACTCGTTCTTGTACTCGATTAGCTAACTTCTGTGGAAATTTTTCGTTTGTATCCATGCTAGAACCATCAAAATTCGATGAAGCCATGAAGGACTCAGACTGGATGACTGCTATGCTCGAAGAACTTAACCAGTTCGAGAGAAATAAAGTCTGGTCCCTTGTCGATAGAACTGATCCCACAAAGCATAATATCATTGGTACGAAGTGGATCTTTCGCAACAAGCAAGATGAAGATGGCATAGTGGTAAGGAATAAAGCTCGACTTGTTGCACAAGGATACACCCAAATCGAAGGTATTGATTTTGGTGAGACTTATGCCCCAGTTGCTCGTCTTGAATCCATTCGTGTCATGCTTGCTTTTTCCAATTACAATGGTATATTGCTATATCAAATGGATGTCAAAAGTGCATTTCTTAACGGTGAAATCGAAGAAGAAGTGTATGTTATGCAGCCACCAGGTTTTGAAGACCCGAAGAATCCTGATAAGGTGTATAGATTGCACAAGGCCCTATATGGGTTAAAGCAAGCACCTCGTGCTTGGTATGAAACACTGAAGGATTTTCTTCTAAAGAAGGGCTTCAAACCAGGAACAACCGATCCGACTCTTTTTACTCGTGCATACAAAAATGACCTTTTTGTGTGTCAAATTTATGTCGATGATATTATTTTTGGCTGTACTAACCCTGATATTAGCGAGGAATTTGCTCGCATGATGTCGAAGAAATATGAAATGTCAATGATGGGAGAATTGAAGTTCTTTCTTGGACTTCAAATCCGTCAACAGAAAAATGGTACTTTCATTTCTCAAGAGAAGTATCTCAGAGATTGCCTGAAGAAGTTTGATCTTGTCAGTTGCAAAACTATCAAGACTCCAATGCCTACGAATGTTCATCTAGATGCAGATGAGAAGGGCAAACCTTTCGATCAGAAGAAATATCGCTCGATGATCGGTTCGCTTCTTTACCTTTGTGCATCTAGACCTGACATTATGCTATCAGTTTGTATGTGTGCTCGTTTTCAGGCAAATCCGAAGGAATCTCATCATATTGCTGTCAAGCGAATCCTTCGATATCTGGCTCACTCACCAACCTTGGGTCTTTGGTATCCCAAGGGTGCCCAGTTTGATCTCGTTGGTTACTCTGATTCCGACTGGGCTGGTGATCGAGTCGACAGGAAATCTACCTCAGGCACATGTCATTTTCTCGGTAGATCTCTTGTCTGTTGGGCTTCGAAGAAACAGAATTCTGTATCTATTTCTACGGCTGAAGCCGAGTATATTGCTGCCAGTTCATGCTGTACTCAGATTCTGTGGCTCAAGCAAACGCTGAAAGACTATGGTATTCTTGTGAAGAAAATTCCATTGCTCTGTGATAACGAGAGTGCTATCAAAATTGCCCATAATCCAGTGCAACACTCTCGAACGAAGCATATTGATATTCGTCATCATTTTCTTCGAGATCACGTTCAGCGAGAAGATATTGTTATCAGTCATGTTCGCACCGAAGATCAATTGGCTGATACATTCACAAAGCCCTTGGATGAAAAGAGGTTCTGTACACTGAGGTGTGAGTTGAACATCTTAGACTCACGCAATGTGCTGTAAGATCATAACCATCGGTACTATGTATCATTAGTTTTCATTGTTGATTGCTTACGTTAATTTTCTATCGTGTTTCTTTTTCGTTTATTTTTGTTCGTTTGGTGTTGTCCTATACACTTATCAGTCCGAGTTTTATCGCTGTTTTTCCCTCGGATTGACTAAGTATCGGACCCTGTTTTCCCTCTATTCTATCCCTACCTATTCCGTGCTTTTCTCTCGTGAACATGTATATATTGTACTCGATCAAGATTCCCTTCGAATGTCATTGATTCCGAAGGAAAATCTATCGAAGTTTTTATCTTCTTTTATACTCGATGTTCGATGAGTTTGGTCTCGGACGTGGAGCAACTATCTTTCGGTTCGTTGGGATTTCCCGCGATTACCGCCACAAAATCCGTCCGTTGAATGCGGAGAAACGCGAAATCTGCGTCGTTGGATCAGATCTGACAGCTCGTTCAGACCCCCCCCCCTTATAAATACTAATCCACCCCACCGGCCTAGACATCGCTATTTCCTCGACTTCGCCTCTTCGCTTCCAGAAGCTCTCTCTCGCGCGCCGTCGTGCTGCCTCGTCGCCGTCGACTCCCTCGCCGCTTAGCTGCCGGAAGGAAGCCGCCGGAGACGTTCCCGTCGACAAAGATCTTCATCTGCGTCGCCGTAGTCACCTCACATCACCAAGTTAGGGTATGTGTGGCTCTGGATTCGATTCTATCTCATTTGTTCATCGTTTCCAATTTCTGTGTTGATTTTCTGTGATTTCTTTTAGGACTGTTTGATCCGATTGGATCTTTGAAACTTGGGAAATCTGTTTGTAGCCTTTTCTGTCGATTCCCCATCTGACCTTGGTAAGAAATCACTCGGATTCTCTCACTTAGGCAATTCCTTCAGTATCATATCGATAGACTTATACTTGTGCGATTAATTCATACAAGTTCTTCGTTAGATTTCCACCCGATGAAAATCTAGCCTAGCACTTTCATGAAAACTTGCGATAAGACAAATCTCTCGATATGATTGTTGCATTCAAAATGTTTTTCCTCGTAATTGCTGGTACTTGTTCACAACTTCCCTATATTCCCTCGTACCTTCCTTTTTCGCAGGAAAATGTCTGGAAACGAAGGAAATATTAGAGCACCCAAGCGTGTGGGAGGAAGAACTAGAATCACCAACAACTCTGAAGGTTTATCTGAGGATTTGATCATAGAGAAGAACTTGAGGACACCTTCAGGATTTGAGGATGAACGCACGAGAGAAAATCGTCTGCAAGAGATACGAAGGCTTCAAGCTCTTCGTTGGTATGAGTACAAGTCTCTTATCCCACGATGGGAGAGGCTGTTTGCAATGAAAAATCCCTGGTCAGATGTTAAATCATTAAGGCCAAAGTGGACGAAGGATAATCGACCACCTCCTACTGCTGATGCTCACCCTACAGCTCTCAAAACACCTGATGATTTTAAAGAGCTTGTTGAAGCTCGAGAAGCTCGAGCACAGAAGAGAAAAGAAGCCAAAGCACGAAAGGAAGCTGCTGCTGCTGCTGCTGAAGGTGCCGAGGAAGGTGGCAAGAAGTCAGCCAAGCGACAGAAAAAGGTTGTAATAGTATCTCCTCCTGATGCAAGCTCCGAAGGAGAAGCTAACTCAGATGATCAAGACCCTGGTACTGAGGCTGATGTCGAGGACATACCTCTGAAGAAAAAGCCGAGCAGCAAGGGCATTAGGATCCAGGAGCCAGCTCCACAGTCTCCTCGAGGAAATATTGACTTGACCAACTTGGTCACTGATCCGCCCATTTCTTCTGCTCCACCTGTTCCTGTTCGCCAACCAAAACCTTCGGTCACAACGAAGGGAAAGCTAGCTCAAGTTTCTGAGGATGAAGAAACTCTTGTTCAACGTAAAGAAAGGCTCGCAAAACAAAAGGAACAAGAGGCAAAAGACTTGATTAATTCCAAACTCCTGAACTTTCACAGTCAGCCCGAGCATAAAAAGGCTCTGGTTGCTCAACAACTTGGTATTCTCCATTTGGTCAGTGAAAAATATCGACGCCAGATTTCTGAAGGCATTATACCTACAAACCCGAAGGAAAAGGTTGTAGCCCCAAGTGCTGCGAAGAAGAATGCTGAGGCCCCTAGTGCCTCGAAGGATAAAGCAGTGGCCTCAAAGCCCATTGCTGCTGTCAAGGCCACCAAGGAAGCCGAAAAGAAAGCCAAGGAGGCTAGACAGAAGGCGCAAGCTGCTCCAGTTCCTCGAGCTGCCCCAGCTCCTGCCCCTATTGCACCAGTTGATTCCGGCCCTCGTGCCGATGAAGAGAGCTCTAACGAAGGAGAATCAAATGCAAATGCTCCATGGGATGCTGCACATATTTCACATATTCTCTGGAAGATGGCTACCACACCGAGCAGAGTCACTGCCGAGGACGATGTTCCTGCTGAAATCCAAGAGCATGTTGCTCGATACATGATTCGCTGGGAAGATTATATCACCCAGGATAAAAAGGATAAGGAACAAGTGAGGTTTTACACCAGGAAACTTCAAGAAGAAACCGAGGACGCTGAGTCCCGAACATTTTTCAGATCCAAGATTGCTTCGGCTGAAGCCTCCAGGAGGGCTCAGAAAGAGAATTTAACTGTTGTGTTCGACAAAGTTAAACAAGTTGTGTCTGCTGTTTGCAAAGAGCACAATGATGCTCTGTTCCAAAGACAATCTCGAAAGAGAAAGTCTGCTGCCCCAACCTCTGTGCGTGGGACGCCAGAGATCGAGAAGACCGCCAAGAAGTCCAAGACCACCGAGGTCGATGCTGCCACAGCTCGACAAGAATCTGAACTAAATCCAACCAAGCAATCCTCTCCTCCCCGCAAGAAAACTCCATCACCTCGCCAAAGAACCCCACCTCCTCGACAAACAACTCCACCCCATTGCCAAGCCACTCCTCCACCACGACAACAAACTCCTCCACTTCCACCTCGTCAACCCTCACCACCAAAAGCCTCGACGCCACCCCCAAACCCACCATCACCTCCTCTCGTCATTCCATCGACCACCCCAGTCATCGAAACCCAAGTCCATGCAGAGACCAAGCAAGTGGCTCAGGTCGAGCAAGAAACACAAGTCCCCATTTCCTCTGCCCAGAAAGATTACTCTTCTGCCAAGACTCTGCCTGAAGGAGAAGATGCTGATGTTGACATCACGACAGTTTCTTCTCGACGAGACCATGTCGCATGCAATAGTTCTGGAGATGTCAGTTCAAGTGACAATTCTTCCTCCTCCTCTTCAAGTTCCTCGAACGAAGAAATGGTTGATGCTTTTGCCCAACTCGATGAAGACTTGGAGGCCATGGAAAATGAAGAGGCCGCACAAAATGCTCAAACCGACGAAGGAGATGCCGTCGTCTCTCAGCCCGAAGAGAATGCTCCTGCAGTCATTCCGACTCAGGATATCGTAAACATTCCATCATCCATCACTCGACCTGCTGAACCTGTATTCCAGATGCCAGATAATGCTGCTGAAGTTTTTCCAGTTGATGAGCTGCTTCACTCTGCTCATCCGAGAGAAATGCTACCTCTGTTTCGCTCAGATGTTCCTCGTGGAGGTCCTATCTTCAAAAGACGCGAACACAAACCATTTTTCTTCGGTACCAATCCCTATGAGAAGCCCAGAAGTGCATATTCTCTTCGGTTTTGGACCCAAGAACAAGCTATCTACTATACTCGTGTGCTGTACAACAAGGCAAGAGTTTTCCAGCATCAATACCTTGATATGCCTTCGGTGTACTCCACTACTTGTTTCGAGAATGTTGCCGAAACAATTGATAGTCTGCATGCTCACAAGATGTTTGCTCTCGATTGTGGTTACAATCCCGAGCTTATCAAGCAGTTTTATGCAACGCTTTATGTCACTGGAGATCCGGAGAACTCAAAGACATGGAAATTTGATTATATGATTCAAGGCCAAGTCTTTCATATGACTGTCGATCAATTTCTGGCCATCATCAATTTACCTCGTTTCGAAGGATTACCTCACAAGCTCCATGACTTACCTGCTGCAACTCCAGCTGAATTCTCTACGCTTATGGATCCAGATGTCGTAGGAGATCACTACCCCACTGAGCCGAAGCCAAGACACTTGGTATTTGAAGCAAAGGCATGGTTTTATATTCTATCGAAGACTTTGATGCCAATGCTCAATGTGCACGATGATTTTCCCATTCCAAATGATGTGCAACTTGCTCTGTTGAAGTTAGTCCACGGTCATCCCTTCGACTTTGAAGACTACTTCCTCAGAACTTTGGTATCTTGTGCTGATGACCACAATTCTCACAAGCCATATGCACCATGGCTGATGGCAATCTGCAATTACTCTCGGGACGTGCCATTCCCCGTGTCCATTTACCCGAAGATTTTCACTCCTCCTGTTCGTGAAGTATTGCAGGTTGTTGCTCGACCCAACGATCCTTTTGCTGAGCACACTGGCATCCGCGCCCACTTAACAGAGCGAAATATTCGCTCGAAGTTTATAAAGCCAGTGCAACATATGGAAGTTTCTCTTCGGTCCCAGCAAATGCTTCAACATCACATTGATCAAGATTTCATTCAGAAGCAAGCTATGATGGACGAGATCAATCACCTACGTAACATTACCATGAACAATAATCAGATGCTGCGTGAATGCCTTCGCCGTGATTGGAAAGGTCTAAGGAAGTTCAATTCCCTCGGTCAACTTCAACGATGCGGGTTCGAAGAATATCCTCCCCATCTGAACAGAAATTGGACAAATGATGATCGAGTGGATCGCCCGGATCCCAATATCCCTCGTCTGCCGAAGAACAGAGATGTGCTCAATGTCGACGACTATTATCTCATCACTGTGGACACCCTCTCCTCCGACTCCGAGCAAGAAGAAGCCCCTCCTCAGCGTCAACCGAGAGTTTACTCGCCACCTCCTCGAAGCCCCCGGACTCCGCCGGAATCGCAGCTGGAATCTTCTGGAGATCAGCACTCCTTCCGCACGAAGGTCACTCCTCCCGGCGCTCGTCCGATTCGTCGTGCTCCAACGCTTGCCGAATCTTCTCGTCGTCGCCGGAGCCAGCCTCGCGAGTAGGGATTTATCTCGACCCTATCCTCTCGACTTTTTGTACGTTGTGACAAAAAGGGGGAGATGTAGTGGCATCGAAGAAATTAGTTTGCCTACGGGGTTTAGGGCTTTGCTTTTCATTCGAAAAACTTTTGATTTTGAGGTTTCTGAGTAGTTTCAACAAACTCTCGATTCATATTCGATCTGGTTGTAACTAACTCTAAGTAGGACTGTGAACTGCTACTCTTTTCGTAAGATATCTATCTGCTGCTTGCAATACTTAACCTTTTTGCAGGAAGTTATCTATCCCATAAGTTCACAGGTCATTCGAGGAGATTGCATATTTCTCTTTGGACACTATCTGGAATGCAATTTGACTCGCTAAGATTATTGATGTTTTTCCCTCGACTCTACTTGTCAAATATGCACTTCACAGGAAATCTTTATCTTACGTGCATACATAAAGGGGGAGTTCTTCATCAATCCTTAGCACTGGTTTATCATCGAAAACTCAAACTTTTTCAAATTATTTATCGATGCCTGTTTTGTCAACAATCATCCAAAAAGGGGGAGATTGTAAGAGCAAGTTTTGCCCCCGAAGGTTTTGGACATTGTTGGACAAAGCAGAAGTGGAACTAATATTGTTTTCGAGTATAAACAGATACTTAGGTTCCGAGAGAATGGAGTTTGCGTGTAGAAGGTCGAAGGACAACTCACTGCAGCAGAGCTGCAGTCATCTACCGAAACCTTTGAAGGAAGACGACCCCTAAAAATGTAGTCGAAGAAAAAGTCTCTCTCGAGTAAAAGCGCAACGAGGAGAAAGCTGAAGCTGGTCGAAGACTATTAAGAGGGGTTTGCTAGTTGAGATCTTTGTCGAAGTGAATTTGCTCTGCTCAACCAAAACCCACAAAAGCCTACCGAGAGAAATCTTACCGAATCGAGCGAATAGCTCGAATGAAAAGTCATCGCACTTTGTGTCTTCGAGGGAGAACTCGTTCGGTGAGTCAGCTTACTTGTTCCTCAAGTAATGTTGCGCAGTGATTGGAATCCAACCGTTGTGGACACGCGTCAAGCGGTTGCATTGGGTCACTTCAGTCATTTTACCCATCGGGATCGCCAACTATAAATACCCCGCACCTACCCGCCATTTTGGGTTGGCTGCTCCACTGAAGATTCTAAGACAGAAGTCTGTGAGCATCCCAAGAGAGATTCATCGAGAGAAAACCAAATCCCAAGTCTGAGCTGAGTTGAGCAATTCACTATGACTTAGGTCAAAATTAGCCGATCTTTTTATCTTGGAGAATTGCAAGTCTCCTAGACGGTTAGGCGTCGCCTGTCAAGCAGTCGAAGAGTAATTGTCACTGCTGAAGGAAGTTTGTAAAGGTCTCGGAGATGTCCTAAATCATCTACCACGAGTGAAAACTGGACAAGCTCGAGGAGTTTGTTGCAGTGGAGAATAGGACGGAGAGAGTTTTGCTCCAGGTGTTCAATCACCAGTCCCTCCAACCAGACGTAGCACTTTGCAGAGTGTGAACTGGTTTACCAAACATCGTCGTGTCAGGCTCGTTTTCCTTCATACATTTAAATTAAGTATTCTCTCGTAGCCTGTATGCCTTCGATGTTTCCCTTCGCCCTTAATTCTTTCGAGCTATGCATTACCTTCGATACTGTATTTCCTTCGAGATGTTCTTTGTCCTTCGCAGTTTGCATGAATTCCTTCTAAGTTCCTTAGAATTTTTAGAAGTGATCATTCACCCCCTCCCCCTCTGATCATTCTTGAGCTTTCACATAACAAGGTTCAGCAAAGCAGGTTTAATCTCATAAGAAGGTGCTGAAGTGGAAGGTGGAGTGATAGGAGTGCAGATAAAGTCACTGTTGTTGTGACTAGTGAAGTCACACAACTTGGTGTTGTCAGAGGAAATTTCCCTTAGCGAAGATGCTAAGTGTAACACCCTCACTGTCAGTGAACAGTAATCACTGTTACTGTTCATCTGTACTGTTCAAAACTTTTGTTAATCAACTTGGATCAGTTCAAATTTCAAATTTCACTTTGATGTTCTTGAATGCATGGTGATCATGGACCTTGATCATCTGGAACCAAAACAAGTACAAGCCATTTGAATTGAAATTCAAGCAAACCCTAAAATGCCTTTTGATGAATATTAAAAATAGGGTGACAATAAAATCTTTTCCAAAAATTATGAAACTACTTTTATAAAAACACAAATATCCAGTGGACCAAATACATATGGGTTTGAGTATTTATTAAGTTATAGAAAATTCCAAAAAAATCAAAACAGTAGCTAAAAACCCCAATTTAATCATTTAATATTATAATAAAATATTAAATGACTTTTATAAGTGCCCAATCTTTTTGTGGCAGTAATATATGGTGTAACAATAAATATGGGACACATCCCATATTTTACAAAATTTCCTAGGTATATAAAATAATTGCTAAAAGAAATAACAGAAAAGAAAAGGAGAAAATAAAAAGAAATCTAGCCTAACCTACGCCCCTGGGCACAGGCCCATTTCCCCCCCCAACCTCCCCTCCCCCCTGGACCGAATCCGGCCCAGCCCACCACCCCCGGTTGTCTCCCTCCTCCCGTACGGCTTGGCATGGCGTGACGCGCATCGCGCGGCCAGACGCCGCCGAGCCGCCGTGGCGGCCATCCCACCCCTCCCCGGCGACTACAAAGCCCCGCCCCCTGGTGCAGCCCTAACCCTAGCCGCAGTCCCTCTCCCTCTGGATCTGGAGCCCCCCCTCGCCTTCGTCTTCGCCAGTCGCGCCCGTAGCTGCCATGGACGCCCGCCCGTGAGCTTGCGCGGCCACAGCGCTCCACGAGCCTCGCCATCTTGTCCGCCAGCTCCGCCGCGATCCGCTAGGTCGTCCTAGCCCTCGAGCACAACCCGACGGCAACTTCATCCGACGAATCGGGTTCGTCCCCTACCGCGACCGCCCTGCACGTCGTCGTCAAATTGCTCTCACTGGAGCCTCCCCGCGCCCACTGCCCAGGCCCTGCATGCTCACGGTGAGCGCCCATGCCACCACCGGCTATCCCCGGGCCTCCCCTCTCGTTCTAGCTAACGGCGCCATTGACGCGTGCTCCGGCCGTCACCCAGCTTGCCGTGGTCGTGGCTCCCGACTCCCCCTCGCCCGTCGAGCGTGGCCCGTGGACGCGCCTCCCCGCCCGCATTCGATTGCCCCTCTCCGTGCCCTGGATGGCCACCGGAGCTGGCCGGCCGCCTCGCCGCCGTGCCTCCTGTTCGCCGGAGGGCGTGCACGAGCTTAGCCATGGGGTTAACCCCCCCCCTAACCACCCCTGCCCACTGACCAGTGGCCCCCACCCCCCTGATTAAGCCCCTAATTAACTGTTAGTTAGAAACAACCCCTCACTCTCCATGACACCTGGGCCCCACTGGGTATTTAAGTTATTAAATCTGATTATTAGATAACAGTGTATGACATGTGGGTCCAGGGTAATTAAAATTAATAAAAATGTTTTATTTGACTGTGAGGCTGACATGTGGGTCCCATATGTCAGTTTGACCAGTCAACACTGTTCTGGATAATGTTACTAAAAATAATAAAAGAATTTATTAAAAAGGGATTTTTAATGTTTTAAAATTGATTAAAACTTATAAAATCAATATCTTTTAATCCGTATATCGGATCGAAAAACTTTATACATGAAAGTTGATCAGAAAATTATAACGAATACGAATACGCTACCCGTATGTCTACCCCACCCCCCTAGCACACCGATCATCGACATTCCCCCCCCCCCCTCCGGGCTGTCTGTCGATAATTCCCGGTACCGATAAAAAGGTACCCGGATGAATTTATTCCGAACACGAAAGTTGTCCGGAATGGTTCAACTAACACGGATACACCCCCCCTTATGTTTGTCCGGTACCCACGACACCTCCGGCATGAACCCTTCCCCCTCCGGACACCCTGTCCGGTAATCACCCGGAGACGGTAGTTCATCCTCGGATGAATTCCCGCTCCGAGCAACGTGCATTGCATTGCGTTAGAACACCGTTAACATTTCATCTGTCATGTCATGCATATGTTTGTATATTATTGCTGTCTATTTACTGTTTCCTCCCCCCTTAATCTCCGGTAGACCCCGCTGCTACCGCCGACTACACCGCTGCCGGGTACGACTACTTCGTCGACGACCCTGCCCCTACCGTCGAGCTTCCAGGCAAGCAGAGCCATTCTCTTCCCCAGATATCGCCTACCTTTTCCGTACTTTCTTGCACTAGGCATGGTTACTGCTGTTGCTACGATTACAATCCTATTCAATTGCATAGCCTGATTTTGTCGCCCCTTGATGTACCTTTCCTTTATCCTATGCTGCCGATTATTACTTATGCATTATTCAGCAGTGAACCATGCGCATTGTTAGCTAGGATTAGATAGCGGGTCGTGATCACTCGGGGGGTGAACACGGATACTATATAAACAACTGCACAGGTACGGAACAAAGCAGACACCGCCAAAGGCCCCTATCTGGGTTATGCCTAGTCACCTCAAGTGTGAGCTATCCGGGAGTAATCCTTGTACTCCACTCGAGGCTGACTTTGTCTTGCCGCCATAGGGTCCTGAGCATCGGTTGTCCTTAAGGTAAGAAGTCGGGCGACCCAACGGTGCCCGCGAGAGGTATATTGTCGGGAACGACAGGGAGGGTACGACCGACGTTACTGGCGTGCTTGGCCCCTGCTCGTATCTCGCGAGAGTTACCAAACCACGCGAAAGTCGAGCTCTACCAAGAGCACACGCGAGAGAAGGTAAGGAGACGGTTCACCTTGTTGATAACCGCAGTGACTTGGTGGGACGACAGGGCAGGCACCGATGTACTGGTGGTCCTGACTGCTGTCGTTGACCGCGGGTCGGTTAAGTCGAGGCAACGATAACGGTTGTCACGCAGGTTAATTAAAATGCTAAATGGTTCGGCGGATGACTTGAGAGGCCCGTTGGTCTGTTCGCACTACCTACACGTGGGATTACGGTGTGGGCCCTCCGCGTCGTAGTTCGTCCGAAAGCTCTTCAGACGTCAGCAGTACCACGGGCTGATAGCCGGGAAGCGGTCTTGTCTTTTTGCTGCAGCAGGTGTGTTTGGATTTGCTTTTGCTTCACCGGCCAGTCTCGTACCGTGCAGGAGCGTGCAAGGGTGAGGGACCTAGACCCCTTGGCGCATAGGATATAGTCCGGCGGATGGCCTCTCTGTTGAGCCTAGGATGGGCTGCGTCGTGTCGGATAGCCTCGGTGGGGCGTTCCCTGACAAGGTTCACGCCACCCTGGAGATCCGAGCGTGCAGGCTGAACAGTAGTGCACCCCTGCAGGGAGTTTAATCTATTCGAATAGCCGTGTCCACGGTAACAGGACGCTTTATGCTGAAGCTGGATCTTCCCACTAGAAACTAGTATTATTAAACTGTATGGTTCCGGGTTTTCTTCCTCGCGGGGATGTCGAGGAGGTGAACTCGGAGGCATTATTATTATTAATCATTACAACTTATATTATACAATGTTGCAGCAACTTCTGCTTCACTGTTACCTTATTGCTTTATATAACCTGTTGGCTGTTTCTCTTCTCATGCTGCAAGACAACGTCGGAAGATGCTAGTCTTCGATAGGCCTAGCTTCTTATCCTTATTCTGATTTCTATCTTGCAGTCCACTATATATACAGCCTCCCCTTTCCGTTGATACAATTGCATAATGCTTAGTAGCGGACGTAAGACTCGCGGGTATACTAGGTACTCACCTGCTTTATTTCCTTTACTGTTTTTCCTGATCGGCCGCTGCAGTCGACGTTGGAGCCCAGGAGCAGGAGTACCCCGGAGGCGGATACTACTACGTCGAGACCCCCACTGACCAGGACCAGGAGTAGTTTCGGAGGCTCCCAGGCAGGAGGCCTTGCCTTTTCGATCTGTATCTCTGATGTTATTTGTGCTAGCCTTCTTAAGGCAAAACTTGACTAACTATGTCTGTACTCAGATATTATGGCTTGTATAACTTATGTATTCGGGTCCGCGTGACCCCTTTATTGTAACATATTGGTTTATCCTTTCTTGTTTAGTGTTGTGCTGTGAACTTCTCACCGTGGCACCCTAATCTCAGCCGTGTACCCTGCGTGTATGATTACTGTACATGGATTGATTTTGGGGGCGTCACACTAAGGTTTAGGATCGACCAGTAGGACTCCAACAGATACAAGAAGGTGGTGAAGTGAATAATGGCGCCGCTCACAACTCGGGGTTGCTTACTTCACCTGGACCTGCAGACACAGCAAATAACTTTGCTTCCCAATGAGTACAGAGGAGTTGTCAATTCCTCCGGCCTTGTTGTTTACAAAGGATAAAACAAAATTTTAGCTTACACGGGATAATAATGATAGTGATAGCAACGGAAAAGTAAATAAAGTAGTAAATTGATAGCTGGTGTAAAAAGTATTGGAAATATGGACAGGGGTCCTATGATGTTCACTAGTGACGTCTCTCTCCCAAAAGACGATAAAATAGTCATGCGAGGTAAAGAAATTACAGCTGGGCAATTGACAGGATTATGTGCGCAAACCAATGCTAATTATGCTATAAAGAAAGGAAGAGGCTCAAAAGCATGGGCGGTACGCCAAGACAAGTAGACCGAAATCCATCTGCATCTACCTACTAATCATCCACCTTGAGATATCTATCCAGAATATCTTGCTGGTATTAAGTTGCGAATCCCACCCAAAGTGTAAACTCAAAGCAACAGACAACTGCATTAAATAACTTTGCGTAAAGTAAACAATCCTTGCACCTGTAAGTACAAGAATCATTGATTTCCTTCTTGTGGAAACAACACATCCCCTAGACTCATGTTTCTATCACTCAAGCTAGTCATCAGGGGGCATGAACCCACAATCAAGCATAACGCTCCCTCTTGGAGTCACTACCTACTACTTGGCCAAAGCAATAAACAGCAACGGAGAACATGCAACAATTACTCTAGAACATAAATATAAAAGAGGAGAATCAAATATATTACTTAAACTCAATCTGAACATAATCTCATAATCCATCGGATCCCAGCAAACTCAGCATAGCAACAGCAGAAATATTACATAAGTGCCTCGATCATGTAGGGAAGCTCACGAGGTCTAATCCATGAAGAACAATGAGGGAAGGATAACATCACATAGCTACTGATCATAGAACCATGGTCCAAGGTGGACTACTCACAGTTCATCTCGGAAGCATCCATGGTGGGGGAGAAGCTCCCGAAGGTGGTTCCTCCCTCCGGCAGGGTGCCGGGAAGAGGTCTTCTGGTGCTCCCGATCTTGGAAGCGTGGCGGCGGCGGAACAGAGGAGAGATCGGGAAAAAGGGTTCCCGTCTCGAGGTTTTTGCGTCACTGGGAATAAATAGGCGAAGGGGGCAGCCAGGGGGGCCACCAGGGGTCCAGGCACCCCCCTGGCGCGGCCCCACCCTGGGGCGCGCCGGGAGGGCGCCTGGGGCCCTGGTGGTTCCCCTCTGCCCCCCCCCCCCTCGGTGATTCCCGAAGCTTCCGTATCGCTGATTTTTTATTGGATTTTTCCCAAATTTTTGGAGCAGTTTTAATATGGGGGAAACCTATAATAGAAAAACAGGAACTGGCACTGGGTGCACTTAGTTAATAGGTTAGTCCAAATATGATCAAAAGTGTATGTAAGTTCATCAATAACATAGCAATATCACACAAAAGAGGCATGGAGCAAGCATAAATTATAGATACGTTTTGGACGTATCAACCTAGTGCCAGTTTCTATCTGCTGGTGTCTGTGAATTGCAGGTTTTTACCCATATTTACAGTGCCCAAAAAATTCCAAGAAAAACATATAAAAATCAGCATGACAGAAGCCTCGAGAAGCCCGAAGGGCGGCCGGAGGGAGGCCACCCCCTCCCTGGTGGACACCTGTCGCGGCCAGGGTGGGGCCGTTCCCACAGGCCTCCTGGGAGGAGGACACCTCCCCCGGTGGCCCCCTTCGGCCTATATTTACCTCCCGATGAAGAAACCCTGAAAAGAGACCCCGCATCGCGAACTTCACCACTGTTCCACCGCCATCGTGATCCTGAAATCGGGATCGCCAGAAGACCACATCCCGACACCCTTTCGGAGGGAGGATTGATCTCCGGGAGCTCCCCCACCACCATGAGCTCTTCCCGGATGTGCCGTGAGTAGTCCTCCTTGGACCATGGGTCCATGATACATCCAAAATGCATAACTATTTTACATCATAATTTACCTCTATTCATTGATATATTTCATATTATGATGATATTCTTATAGTGTTTTGGCTTGCTTTACAAAGTTTGCAACTTTCCGGTGCCGAAATAGCATACACAGGAATCAGCCCGGAAAAGTGCACATAGAGTGGGCATATCAGCACCTCTCCAAATGATCTGAAAATCACGGGGAAGCAGTTTCTGAAGATACGACGAAGACTGGCCAAAGGGCAGCCAAAGGAGGCCACCCGGGCTCCAGGCGCCTTGGTGGCGCGCCCCCCTTAGGCAGCGCCAGGTGGCCGCGTGGGGGTGGATCCCACCTCCGGAGTACCCCTTGGGCATATATGACCCTCGTGACCAAAAAATCCCAGGAGAAGAAGAGTTTTCGGTGTTCCGCCGCCGCTCCATGGCGGAAACCTATAGAGAAGAAAAGACCTTTCCGACAAGCAGATTCCACCGGGGAGAACTCCTCTTGGAGGGGAGATCATGCTCATCGTCACCACCATCGTCATGGTCATCATCGATATCATCATCACCATCATCCTCATCACCAGCACCATCTCCATCTTTATCCCATCTCATCTCGCCATTGCAATTCGAGTTGTAACTTGCACTATTCATCCCCTCTACTTTACCAGTGTTGATTACTCTTTTGTGGTGAATGCTATTAAGTTCTGTTGGAGAATTATTTTTTTGACCATATTGTTCATCATATATTTATCACCTCTGATCATGATTTCTTTTATGTCTTCTGAGTAGTTCCTTTAGTTCTTGAGGACATGGGATAAGTCTAGTTGTTAGTAGTCATATGATGTTGAAGTAATATGTGTTGTTTGATATTTAAGTTGTGGTGTCATTCGTCTAGTGGTGTTATGTGAACGTCGACTACATAACACTTCACCTTTTTAAGGACCTAGGGGAATACATTGTGTATAAAGAATGCTTATGGTGGGTTTGCCGGAGTGACAGAAACCTGAACCCAGTTCGCACACTTTTTCACGAGGGAGTATTGGATCTGAAAGTTTATTGCTATGGTTAGGCTTTGCCTTAATTTCTCTCTTGTATTTGTGGATGTTTGCAAGAGGTTTAATCATAAGAGTGCACTTATCTCTGTCTATAAGGTGCACTAGCATAGGTCCACCCACACAACACTTATCAACACAAAACATAGTACTAGACGGAATATGGCGAAAGCACATGACTACCTCTCCCGTGTGTCCTCAGGAACGTTTTAACCTTTATAAGTTTGATCCCTTGGCTTATCCTTTGTGTTAAAAAGGATTGGCTGCACCTTTTCACAATTTATTCCTTTGATTTTATTTACTTGTTTCTTACACCAGAAAACCTATAAAAAGTTACCTTTCAGCTTGCAGTTCTTCCTTTCGCAAGATCACTTTTCAGTACCTTATGCTCCTCGTTGGGTTCGACACTCTTACTTATCGAAAAGGCTACGGTAGATCCCCTACACTTGTCGGTCATCAAGACCATTTTCTGGCGCCGTTGCAGGGGAGTGTAGCGCTATTGGCAAGTGAAATTGGTAAGGAAACCTTTAGACTGTACGTGCTATTTTTATTTTGTTGTTGCTATTTTTTGTCCCTATGGACAACTCTGCTCTTGGTTCTTTGCTTGTGGGGAATTTCTCCACCGCTAATGTGGTGCAAAAGGCTCCCCCACCCACTGAAATTGTGCCTTTCAAAATACCAACTGGTATTGTTGATTATGTCTTGGCTAATCGATACGCAGGAGATAGACATCCATGCAAACACTTGCTATATCTTTCACAACTATGCTCCTTATTTAAGCTTGCAATTATATCGATGGCTTTTGTTATGAGAAAGATATTCTCTCTCTCATTGAAAGATAAGGCTTTGGATTGGTATAGTCTTCTTGATAACTCTCATTTACTAAGTTGGCAAGAACTTATGCCTCTCTTTTATGCAAAGTTTTATCCTCTTCATCAAATACATCGAGAAAGGAATTATATTTATAACTTTTCTTCTCATGACGGAGAAAGCATCGCCCAAGCTTGGGGGAGATTGAAGTCTCTAATGCTCAAATGCCCCACTCAATAGCCCCCCAAGGAAATTATTCTTACAAACTTTTATGCAAGACTTTCTCGTCAAGATAAAGATATGCTTGACACCTCCTCTAGTGGGGTATTTCCAAATAGAAGCGTGGAAGAAAGGTGGGATCTTATTGAAAGGATCCAGAAAAACACTGAAGATTGGGAGGTTGATAAAGATATTGAACCCATTATTAATTATGAGCATGATTACATTGGGAGTTATGTGAAAACTGATTACTTCAATACCTTTTATGTTAAGATTGGTCTTGATTCCCAGATTCTAATTGATTTTTGAAAAGACTTTGCCTGTCATATTGATACTTCTAAAAAGGAGGATCGACATCATAAGCCCTTTAAGTATTTACCTATTGATATTCATGTTGCTGACCCCATCTTACCTGCAGTTATATATGAAAAGCCCCCATTTCCCGCAAGGATGAGGGAGCATTCTTTTGTTACATGTATATTAAATAAGAGTGAGAGAAAGACTAATGAGCATGAGGACTTGATTAAGGTCAATCCTCAAGCTGCATTGGTTAAAGATCTTGTCACTAGTGATATTGGAGATTCCATTATAAATTTTTGCGTTGTTTCTACTGACCTTGCCACAACCAAGAATAAAGGCTCAATTTCAGGTACTCCAGTGGTATCTGTTAAAATAAGAGAGCATAATTATTATGGTCTATGAAATTTGGGATCCAGTGCTAGTGATATTCCTTATTCACTCTATCAAGAGATCATGAGTGAGATCCTACCTTGTGAACTTGAAGACATTGACGTTACTATCCATCTTGCAAACAATCAAACTATCTCTCCTATTGGAATTGTGAGAGATGTTAAAGTCTTATGTGGAAAGGTAAAATATCCTACTGACTTTCTAGTACATGGTTCAGTACAAGATAGTTTTTGTCCTATTATATTTGGTAGAACTTTTCTCAAGACTTGTCGAGCTATTATAGATTGCAGGAAAGGAAAAGTATCTGTTGAATTCAATGGTGAGCCATATGAATTTAACTTTTCTAAGTTCTCCAAGCAAACTCATGGAACTGATTTGCCTAGTAATGATAAGATTGTTGAAAAAATTGCCCCTATTGTTATTCCTCCTAACGATTCTTTGCAGAAATACATGGAGGACCACGAGAATGACATTCATATGCACGAAAGGAACACACTAGATCATATCTTCTTGAGACAACCTGCTATCCTGAAGCACAACCTTCCAGTTGAACCTTTAGGGATTCTATCACAACCAAAGGAAGACCCGGTGTTCGATCTAAAACCTCTTCCCGATACGCTCAAGTATGCTTATTTATATGAAAAGAAAGTATATCTTGTTATTATCAATGCTAACCTTTCAGGATATGAGGAAGAGCGATTATTGGAAACCCTTCATAAACACCGAGGCACTATTGGATATACCCTTGATGATCTCAAGGGTATTAGCCCATCTATTTGTCAACAAAAGATCAATCTTGAACCTGATGTTAAACCTATTGTTGATCATTAACGACGATTGAACCCGAAGATGAAGGATGTGGTGAGGACCGAAATCCTCAAGCTGCTAGCCGCATGTATTATCTACCCTATAGCTGATAGTAAGTGGGTATGTCCAGTACATTGTGTTCCTAAGAAATGAGGTATGAATGTTGTTCCTAATGATAAGAATGAACTAATACCTCAAAGAATTATTATTGAATATAGAATGTGTATTGATTACAAGAAGTTGAACAAGGCGAACTGGAAGGACCACTACCTGTTGCTGTTCATCGACCAAATGCTTGAAAGGTTGTCCAAAAACACTCACTTTTGCCATCTTGATGGATATTCTGGCTTCTCTCATATTCATGTTAACACTGATAATCAAGAGAAGACCACTTTTACTTGTCCTTTTGGTACTTATGCTTATAGACATATGCCTTTCGGTGTATGCAATGCTCCTGCTACTTTTCAAAGGTGTATGTCTGCTATATTTCATGGTTTTGTGAGGAAATTGTGGAGGTATTCATGGACGAATTCTCCGTCTATGGAACCTCTTTTGACCATTTTCTCCACAGCCTTAATAAAGTTTTGCAAAGATGTGAGGAAAAAAACTTGGTACTCAATTGGGAGAAGTGCCACTTCATGGTCAACGAGGGAATTGTTCTTGGCCACAAGATTTCTGATAAGGGAATCGAGGTGGACAGGGCCAAGATCGAAGCAATCGAGAGGATGCCTTATCCAAGAGACATCAAAGGTATTCGTAGTTTCCTCGGTCGTGATGGTTTCTATAGAAGATTTATTAAAGACTTTATAAGACTTTGAGGCCCCTCACTAATCTTCTCCAGAAGGATATTCCTTTTGTGTTTGATGAATATTGTAAGGAAGCTTTCGAAGTTCTTAAGAAAGCTTTGATAACCACTCCTATAGTCCAACCACCTGGTTGGAATTATCTTTTGAAATCATGTGTGATGCTAGTGACTTTGCTGTTGGAGCTATGCTAGGACAAAGGGTTGGTAAGAAATTGAATGTTATACATTATGATAGCAAAACCCTTGATAGAGCTCAAAAGAATTATGCTACTACTGAAAAAGAATTTTTAGCCGTAGTGTTTGCTTGTGATAAGTTTAGAACTTATATTGTTGATTCCAAAGTCATCATTCATACTGATCATGCTGCTATTAAGTATCTTATGGAAAAGAAAGATGCCAAATCAAGGCTTATCAGATGGGTACTTCTTTAAGAATTTGATTTGCAGATTGTTTATAGGAAGGGAGCAAACAATCCTTTAGCATACAACCTCTCCGGGATGGAGAACATACCACATGATCCTATTCCGGTCAATGATAGCTTTCCCGATGAACAGTTAGCTATTTTGAGAATACAATCTACTTCTGATCCATGGTTTGCAGATTATGCTAACTTTATTGTTACCAAGTTTTTGCCTCCAGGTTTAACATTTCAGCAAAGGAAGAAATTCTCCCACGACTTGAGGTATTACTTTTGGGATGACCCACATCTTTTTAGAGAAGGTGTAGATGGAATCGTGAGAAGATGCATACCGGAGCATGAGCAGAAGGATATCTTGAATTTTTTTTATGATTGTCCCTATGGAGGTTATCATGCCGGTGAGAGGACCGCACACAAGGTTCTCCAATCAGGTTTTTATTGGCCTAGTCTCTTTAAAGATGCTAGAAATTATGTTTTATCTTGTGATAAGTGTCAGAGAGTTGGTAAAATTAGTAGGAGAAATGAGATGCCTATGAATTACTCTCTAGTTATTGAGCCTTTTGATTGCTGGGGTTTTAATTTTATGGGTCCTTTTCCTCCTTCACACAAGTACACTCATATTTTAGTGGCTGTTGATTATGTAACCAAGTGGGTTGAGGCAATTCCCACTGAGATTTTTGATCATAAGACATCTTTGAAGATGCTTAGAGATGTCATCTTTCCTAGGTTTGGTGTACCAACGTACCTCATGACCGACGGAGGATCACATTTTACACATGGTGATTTTAGGAAAGCTTTAGCAAAGTATGATGTCAATCGTAGGATTGCTTCATCTTACCACACTCAAACAAGTGGGAAAGTTGATCTCACAAATAGGGAGATCAAGTTGATCTTAAAAAAGACAGTGAACAGTTCTAGAAAGGACTGGTCCAAAAAATTAAGAGATGCCTTGTGGGCATATAGGACTGCTTACAAAAATCCCATGGGAATGTCTCCTTATAAGATGGTCTATGGCAAGGCTTTCCATTTACCTTTAGAATTAGAGCACAAAGCTTTCTGGGCTGTTAGAAAGCTTAATACTGACCCTAAACTCGCCTGTCAGAAGCGTCTCATGAACTTGATTTCTCTAGATGAGTGGAGAAGTGGCATGATAGGATAATTTTGAAACGTGAATTTAATGTTGGTGATAAAGTTTGTTGTTTAGATCTCGTTTTAGGTTTTCTCCAGGTAAATTACTTACCATATGGGAAAGACCTTCTACATTGCAGAAGTCTACCGCTCCGGTGCAATCAAGATTAACAATTTTGAAGGCACCAAACCTCAAGTTGTGAATGTGCAAAGACTCGAGCATTACATGGTGGGAGACCCTGTCAATGTTGACGCGGATATGATACAAACAATCACTCACAAAGAACATGTTGCAGCACTGATTCAGACACCAACAAAGGCAGAATAAGAATAGGTATGTAATACGGTAAGAAAAACTTTGCGAACATCCATAAAAGTTTCGTACTATGTGCTTTTGCAAAATTAGGAAAATCTTGTGGGTCATTAGTCCATGACCGGTAAGCTATCAGATGTCTTCTCTCCAATCTTTTGCTTCAATACTTAGTCCTGGTGAGATTCCCTACATGATCAAGGCACTTATGTAATCTTTCTGTTATTGTTATGTTGTTTTTGCTAGGATACGATGGATTATGAGATTATGTTCAGATCGTGACAAGTTATATATTTGGTTCTACTTTTATATTTTGTTCTTGAGTAATTCGTGCATGTTCTCCGTTGCTTTCTATTGCTTTAGCCAAGTAGTAGATAGTAACTCCAAGAGGGAGTGTTATGCTTCATTGTGGGTTCATGCCCCCCAATGTCTAGCTTGAGTGACAGAAACATGAGACTAGGGGATGTGTTGTTGCCACCAGGGAGAAAACAATGGTGCTTGTAACTGCGGTTGCAAGGATTGTTTACCTTATGCAAAGTTTGTTAATGCAGTTGTCTTTTGCTTTAGGTTTACACTTTGGGTGGGGCTCGCAACTTAATACGAGCGAGATGTGCTGGATAGATATCTCAAGGTGGATGATTAGTAATTAAATGCTGATGAATAGTTGTCTACTTGTTTTGGCGTACTGCTTATACTTTTGAGCCTCTAAATTTTTTGTGGCATAATTAGCATTGCAGTGCATTTATAATTCTGTCAATTGCCCAGTTGTAATTTGTTCACCCAGCTTAGATGTCTTATCGTCTTTTGGGAGACAAACATCACTAGTGAACATCATGGGATCCCGGTCCATATTTCCGTCATTGTTTACACTTAAATTCTTTACTGCTTTATTTCCTTTCAGTTGCATTCACCATTACTATTTCCACCGTGCTTTTGATCCTTTGTAAACAACAAGACCAGAGAGATTTAAAATCTTTCTGAATTCATTGGGAGCAAAGTTATTTGTTGTTGTGTGCAGGTACAGGTCAAATAAGTAACCCTTGGTTGTAAACGGCGTCATTGTTTCCTTGCCACCTTCTTATCGATCCTTGGAGTCCTTCTGGAGACATAAACATTGGTATCTTCACCGAGGGGAATTTGCTGCTTGCTACATCTCAATCTTCCACTTGGGGTAACCAACGAGGGGGCGAGAAGAAGATAACTTCCTCGCTAGCATCCGTCGCCTAAAGGCACTCTCCGCGCCCTCCTCACCGGTGTCCATCACCTCTTTTGCGGCGACGAGCTCCCCCTGCGCCATGCACTGACGATGCATGGGCGGCCAGAGGAGCTCGTCCAGCACATGGAAGCTTGCCCACCCGCTCTACCCGGTGTGGGACATGGCGCCGTGGGCGCGGGCTGACGCAGAGCGGCGGGGATTGACCGAAGGTGCGAGAGGAGGCGCGGGGCGGCGGGATCTGTCACCTCGTGGCCGTTCTAGCAACGCTTGGCTGATGGTGACCCTCAACGGCAACCACAGTAGCTGGATCCGCCTAGCGCAATCTGAATTGCTCGTCCAAGTTTGGATCGGAACCGTCGGTGGGGGAATGAGGTTCGGCGGCGGGGAGGGGAACGAATGCGAGACGGAAACCCTAAATGCTTCCTCCTGTGTGGCACCACTGATATAGCGAACGGGAGGAATTTTGTAGACCGCTCGTAAAAAAAATTAAGGATCGAGCGGGATATGGCATATCTGTTTTGGCCAAAAAATGCGTCCGTCCACCAAAAAACGCATATCTACGAATCGGCGATTGGATGTTTGCTAGAGTTGCTCTTATATATTACACGGATTCAACTCTATCTACACTTTTACTAGCATCAATGAATTAAAATCACGTCATGTATTTGTGAAACGAGTGAGTACATTGTTAACTTAAAGGCTAATGTTTGTACTCGGTCGACCGGCCGAAGCTTCGGTCCGGTCGGGCCAAGTCCACCTGTGATTTCCTACTTTTGTTACATATGACACACCATAAATGTTTCAACCGTAATATTAAAATGTTACTACGAAATCACTAGTTTAAGAGTACTCGTTGCAATGAGTACTGCGTTTCCTCCGCGCGCGACACTTGGCGCTTCGCGCACGCGCCAAGTGGCGCGCTCTGGTGCTTTTTCGTTTTTCCTGTTTTTTAGAGGCACGAGTGCCTCAAAAAAGAGTCACGAGCGCCTCAAAAAAGGAGTCACGAGCGCCTCAAAAAAGAGGCACGAGTGTCTCAAAAAAGGAAGCACGAGTGCCTAAAAAAGGCACGAGTGCCTTTTCATGTTTTTCTGCGTGCCTCTAAAAAGGAGGCACGAGTGCCTCAAAAAAGGCACGATAGTGCCTTTTCACGTTTTTTTGTTTTTCCTGTTTATTGAGGTACGAGTGCCTAAAAAAAGGAGGCATGAGTGCCTAAAAAAAGGAGGCACGAGGCACCACTCGTGCCTCCCGCGGAGGTAAGGTCGTGCCTCTTTTTTTTCAAAAAAATTTTTGATTTTTTTGTTCACCAAAACGTATAGAAAAAACGTGCGAAAACCGGAAAAGTCGAAAAAACCACCGAAAAAACCAATTTTAAACATAAAAACGCGTACACGAAAATAAAAAAAATGAAATCCTGAGGGATCGCTGTGAGCACGACACGTGGCGCTGTTCGCTGGAGCGGGCTGCGAACGAGTACTCCCTAATTAGTTGCTCCCATGTAACTATCTGTATTACTATAATATTAAAATAATACAACGTTGATCTATGTTACTCTCGCTAATCGGATCTATCTAGATGTATTTTAATGTTAAGCATATTCGTTATAGAGCGTGACATAAAAATACTATTAATAATTTTTGCTACAACATAAAAGATGAAGTGTGGTCGGTGATGATGGGTTCTAATTCTGTTGCAACCGTTATTAAAAAGCTATGATCGGTGATCAAATTTGATGTCACGAATTGATGATAAATATGGTACGCAAGAATTTTGTTAGATTTTTTGACTGCAACAGTGAAAAAACTTAAGGAAAAATGCACATAACTTTTTTATTGTGTCCGTGTATCAAAAAAATTATAACCGTACCGCAAAAATTGCAACTGTTTCGTAAATATTGTAACCGTATCCGCACGAAGGGCTAGTTTGGACTGTTGAATCGTTGGCATCAAACGGTTGTGCGGCGATCAGCTTAAACTGGGTCGGTCGACCGGTTCAAACTGGGATTGGCTGTCGCTGACCCCAATCCCACATTGCTAGCTTCGCCCAGCATGATTCGAGCATCTTATCGGTGATACGACGGTGAATCCATGCCCTGCTGATCCGGAGACGGCAACCAAACCCAGGCGACGGCTAACCAGCAAGGCTTCATGGTCAAGAACGGAATCCAGGATGACGGGGATCTTCGCTTCTTTTGCGGGGGGCACAAGTGCGATCCATATATATCCATAGTAGGTCAAATGCAACACTCGCCTATGCAACCCATCCAACACTCGACTCCATCGATGACTAGAATCCCGACTGTTCGATTTGGACCTCCAGATAGCAGATTATATATTAGGGAAACGTTCTGAAACGGCCGATCGGTCTAGCGCTTCGGCCGGCCGCCTTCCTCCACGGCGCAGATCCAGCGACCATCTTTGCCGCTGGTCTCCATTCCGGTTTTCATTACGCAGCCATCGTCGGTCCTCATGCTCGGAGCCCTGCCACTGATTCCATCACCGCATCCCGTCGCGCGGCCCCTCATCTCCGGCTACCAACCGTCAGCGCCCGTCACTGCAGATCTTCGTTGTCGGGTCCGCCTTCGTGTCGCCGTCCATCCCCGCGCCCACCGCCGGACGGCGAGTCACCGTGGCCACTTCCTCCTCCTCCCTCCCCCCTCTCTCCTCCCGCACTCCTTGACGGGGGACCACCATCGCCGCCTCCTCCTTCATCATTTCGACGATGAGAACAACACACGACGATGAGGCAGATGCATTGTTTTTCATACAACCATATCATATTTATGCTACAACGAATAAACTGACGTTTTTGCTACAACAAATGGAATAGCAGAATTAACCATATTATCAACAGGGGCGAAGCTACCAATATGGCGTGGTTTGGCAGCCGCCATACCTAAGCTGCCGGTATTAATACTAGTATATATATGCTAGGACGCGGTTTTTTGGGTCATAGGTGCATTTGCTTCCATTAGCAATAGGAACGTCATTTTAAAAAGTAAACAAAACGAAAAAATTCAGATTTTTTGTATGATGCAAGATGGTCATGTGTGCGAAGTCCATGCCAAAATTCGTGAAGTTTGAACATTCGAGTAATCCTCGGAAAAAATGACAAATTTTGGAACTATGAGGGTTTTTGAAAAACGACACTATTCATCAAGAATCAAGATGGTCATGGGTTTTTGGAATTCGAATGTCGAAATACCATGAAATTTTGCACGGATGTCACACGCATGAGCATATTGCATTCCACAAAAATTCAGATTTTTTCAATTTTTTTACTATTTTTTTTCTTTTACTAGTTAATGGGTGCATACGCTCCTATGAGCCGTTTGAGATTTCCGCTACAGTTAAAACAAGTTTCAAGATTTGGGATATTGTGTGCCTCGTTATGGGCCTGAAGTAATGAAACGTTCTTATGGGCTGACCGCACAAAGGTTAACGAGCGATTTTACTTGGCAGAAAAAAGATCGATCAGGAGTCCATGACTGCTTGGCTTCTCATCTATATGTCTAACTGCTGTACTCGTTCCTTCGTCTAACTGAGAGGCGGCTAGGGCACGGACGCCGAGTCCTTGAGGCAGCGATCAGCGAGGCGGCAACTGGCGAGTCCGTGGTCAGCGAGGCGGCAACCGGCGACTCAGCGAGGCGGCAGCCGGCGACTGGACGAGTCCGTGAGTGGCGAGGCGGCGCCTGGAGACTCGGCTAATCTGCGCGATGGTGTTCAGAACTTCAGAATTCAGATGCCGCCCAAGAAAAGAATTAAGTATGTAATGAAAGGTAATTTTCTTCTGCTTCTTCCTTATAGTTGCATCTGTTTACATGTCAATTTATCATGTTAATTGTTTGAATCACATGAACTGCTCTTTTTGTCGAAAGACTAACAAATTAGTTTTCATGAGTTTTTATACTGATTTAAAGAGTATTTTTGCGAAAGCTAGTGGCGCTAGCAGTTAGTTACTAATGTATTTGTACCATTATATCATGCTAGTTACTAATTCATGTTTTATCTATGATTTTTATGTTTTATAGGTTATCTTATGTCCGTCTAGTTAATATAGATAATGCGTAACCTTCATCAACTGAGGTATTTAGATAACTTTTAGATTTTATATGTATTTGTTGAACATCAAACTATTCTAGTGAGATCTTTGATAGTTGAGTGAGATGATTTTTTCGTTCACAAACTTCGCCACACCTGGAAATTATTTCTGGCTTCGCCACTGACAACACACAATGTACAAGGAATATCTGAGTATGTAATGTTACAACCAGTGAAACATTTTGTGTCTCTCGTGTTACGTTTTTGCTACTATCGGCTAAGATTTTTGCTACATCCATCACGGTGGAATTGTGACTCCACGGCGGGAACGATAAATTTTGTTTCAACCGTCCAAACTTTTCCTTCCAATGTTGTGTGTTTTAATGTTTTTGCTACTGCCATTGAGAGTTGTTGCTACAACCAAAAATAATTGGCGATGAGGGATATGATTTTTTGTTGCAATCGATAGTAAAAAATACTACCACCAATGATTAAAATTTGCTACCACCAACTTTTTTTTTCTACAATATCATAAAAATTTAAAAATATTACACAACATACCGTAAAAATTACAAACATACATCAAATATTGTAACGGTACTGTGAAATGGTACGTGCCGATATGACCCATCAGATCGTCGAGATTGGACGGCTGTGCACCTAGCGTCGCCCATTGTATTAAAGGACCATTTGTTTTGTGTCCAATCGAGGAACAAAGCAAATTAATCTGCTTTATGTTGCTCCGGCTGTTAAACAGTTACCAGCGTAAATGAAAGTACATTTTAGACAGCTCGGTGTTTAATTATAGGTCGGCATTGTTGGCGTATAGGCAAGTTAGCTAGTACACCATTTTTGCCGAAATCATGTTTAGTCAACTGACTACACACGAACCCTGGCACACACACTATCTACCATGCTAAATAAATCCATAGTATTCGCATAAACTATATTTTCATGCTATGTTTATTTCACAATGTGAGTACTACCATATTTTGTAAGTATATACTTGATCAAATTTAACGAAGTTTGACTCATTTCATATAATAGTGGTTGGGGTGCTACTGCTCGTTGAAGTAGTGGTTTTCGAGGTGGTAGGGGTAAGTTGGGAGAAGAATGACGTAGTCGCCTGGTGGGCGTTGTATCCTCCGGTCATTGGGCCGGCACGACGTGTTGAGGCAGGTGACGGTGCGAGGGATTGATGGCCGGCAGACAATGAATGACGCCGTCGATGGGCGTTGCATCCGCCCGACCGATGTGGGGAAGTGGAAGAAGGATTGGCATCACGTCGGCCTGTCCTGGATGTTGCTCTAGGTGGCCACCGCCTCATGCCGGCGACATGTATGGCCTCTCATCGGTGAAGTGCTCTCGCTGCTGGCTCCCATTGGCATGTGTGTGGACTATGGGGATGATGTTGAGTTGGGAGAAAGCTCGTGTTGTTGCGGACGACGGCAAAGACTCTAAGTGTTCTCACCTTCTTAAAGGCATCGTCTAAGCCCTTATCATTTCCCTCCCGTGCAATAGGGAACACCCTAGATCCAGCTTGCTGGTTCAGGCTGTGGCGGCGCTATGGCATCATTTCCTCCTTGGAGGTGTTGTTCGTTCGAAGAGTTCTACGATAGTGCTTGGTGTTACGCTTGGACTCCACTTGAGTGTGGGACCCGAGGGAGCAATATACACTTATGCGGCACCTCTTCGACGACGCTTTTCTCAGGTCCAGTCGGGGTCCTGTGGTCCACTCGCCACTTCCTCTCGGCGCCAAGGGTGGACTGTACGTTGACACATGCTTGCCTTAAGTTTGGGTTGTGCTTCGAGCTGTTTGCTTCAGTTGTGAAGTAGTCTTGTGATTCGTTGTCCCGGCCTCTCTCCATCTTGGCAGGGGTTAGGTAAGGCGTATCCTTATTGTTGTGAGTGAGGTTGTGCATTCTAAGCCGATGGGCATCACTTGTAGGGTTTTTTAATCCGGTTTCCCTTATAAACTGGACCAACCTTCTCTCTATTCAATGAATTTAGCAGTGATCCTGTTGGCATTCAAAAAAATGATATATATTTTATGGAATCAACCCATTAGAATTGAAGTTTTAGATTGGTATTGGTGCTCGTAAATTTTGAGATTTATTTTAATCTTTTCGGTGATGTTTGTTCAGATGGAGAAGACGTTTTTATCGATTACGAGACGCCGGTGATTATTTTGTCAATCTTAAGATGCCGATCGTGCAGAGTACTCACCAGTTCTCTCTGAGGACCAGTGAATCGAAAAAACCCTCTCCGGCTCAAGTTGCACCGCCTCCATCCTAAGACAAAGCGTGAAGAACTCTTGTAGTCTGACCACCACGAGATCAAGACTCACGCCAAGGGCCCAGGCGTCATTTTAATCGCCACATAGACATTCGTGACTGCTCGTCTCCGCGGGTGGACACCCTTATAGAGTTTGGTCGCATTCTCCTCAATTTTGAATCCCTAAAACCGTATGTCTTCCAAAAATAGTGTTTTCGGCCGTTACAGACTATCGATCTGAAAGAGGATCGAAAGAGGGCCAACGTCTCATCTGGAATCTTGAGGTCAAATTCCTGATCTCCCCACCTCCACTCTTTGCAGAAAGGCCACAATGGATCATCTAAGGCCTGGAATGCACAAACCACCGAACCACTTGGCGTACATACCAAACTCAAGGCCATAGCGCAGTTTTGTCCATTCATCTGTGTCTTATAGCACCAAGAAAAGCCTTTTCCAATCTGGTTCATCACCGCAATCTTCTTACGTGGTACCTCCAAAGCAAACATCGCATGAATCGGTATCGCACAGAGGATACACTGCACAAGAAGCAATCACTCGCTCTTGGGTAGGCTAGCATCCCTCCAGATTGGTAGGCAGGCCGCAAGTTGGTCCACAAGCCCTTGGAATTGATGAACCGATTGGTTTCGCGGCGTGACCAGCAACCCAAGGTACAGGCATGGGAACTCACCTATAGGACATCCCAAAGTACAGGTCACAATCCCCGTATCCTCAATGGGATAGCGAATGGGGATGGGGGATAGAGAATGGGGATGGTCATGCTCTTCTCGGCGTTCTCATGCAGGCTCGAGGCCTCTCCATACATGGCCAAAATATGTGCATAGGTAGTCAGTTTGACATCTCTTGGACTCAGCAACACCATAACATCGTCTGCAAACATAGAAACCCTTTGCGTCAAGCCCGAGTGTGCCAAAGATGAAAGAAGCCCTTTAGCCGTGGCAAGAACTAACATGCGATATAGATGCTCCGTACACAATATGCAGATCATGGGGGACATGAGGTCCCCTTGATGCAACCCACAGTAGTTTAAGATCTTCTTCCCGAGCACTCCATTCACCAACATCTGTGTGGATGAGCTGCCCAGCAAGCCGCATATCCACGACCTCCATTTTTTACCAAAACCGATCTTCACCAAGACCTCAAGCAGAAATGGCCACTGGATCGAATCGAATGTTTTAGATATATCGAGCTTGAGAAGGAACGCTGGCCCGTTGAGAGCGTGAAGTCGTCTTGTTGTGCAGTGCGCCAGTGTTGCAGCTAACGTGTAGTGATCTCCCACCAACAATGTGATACGTCCAAAACATATCTATAATTTCTTCTTGCTCCATGCATCTTTTGTGTGATATTGCTATGATATTGATGAACTTCCATACACTTTTGATCATATTTGGACTAACCTATTAACTCAGTGCACCCCAGTGCCAGTTCCTGTTTTCTGCTGTTTTTCTATTTCAGGTTTCCCCCTTATTTAAAGTACCAGAAACATTCCGGGAAAAATATAGGAAAAATCAGCGTACGGGAACCTTCCAGAAGAGCCAAAGTGGGGGCCGAGGGGGGGCAGGGGGGCCCCAGGCGGCCAGAGGGTGCGTCCCCACCCCTGGCCGCGCCAGGGGGGCGCCTGGAGCCCCTGGCCCACCTCTGGCTGCCCCCTTTCGCCTACTTATTCCCCGTGACGAGAAACCCTCGGGGACGGAACCTTTTTTCGCGATCTCTCATCTGTTCCGCCGCGGCCGCGCTTCCAAGATTGGGAGCACCAGAAGACCTCTTCCCGGCACCCTGCCGGAGGGAGGAATCACCTCCGGGAGCTTCTCCACCACCATGGACGCTTCCCGTATGAACCTGAGTAGTCCACCTTGGACCATGGTTCTATGATCAGTAGCTATGTGATGTTCTCCTCCCCTCTTTGTTCTTCATGGATTAGACCTCGTGAGCTGCCCTACATGATCGAGGCACTTATGTAATCTTTCTGCTGTTGCTATGCTGAGTTTGCTGGGATCCGATGGATTATGAGATTATGTTCAGATTGTGATTGACTTATATATTTGATTCTCTTATTTTATATTTATATTCTTGAGTAATTCTTGCATGTTCTCCGTTGCGGTTTATTTCTTTTGCCAAGTAGTAGGTAGTGACTCCAAGAGGGAGTGTTATGCATGATTGTGGATTCATGCCCCCCGATGACTAGCTTGAGTGACAGAAACATGAGTCTAGGGGATGTGTTGTTTCCACAAGGGGGAAAACAACGGTGCTTGTACTTCCGGGTGCAAGGATTGTTTACTTTACGCAAAGTTCTTTAATGCATTTTTCCGTTGCTTTGAGTTTACACTTTGGGTGGGATTCGCAACTTAATACCAGCGAGATGTTCTGGATAGATATCTCAAGGTGGATGATTAGTGGGTAGATGCAGATGGATTTTGGTCTAGTTGTCTTGGCGTACCGCCCGTGCTTTTGGGCCTCTTCCTTTCTTTATAGCATAATTAGCATTGGTTTGCGCACATAATCCTGTCAATTGCCCAGTTGTAATTTGTTTACCTCGCATGGCTATTTTATCGTCTTTTGGGAGAGAGACATCACTAGTGAACATCATAGGACCCCGGTCCATATTTCCAATACTTTTTACATCTTCAATTTACTTTCAGTATTTACTTTTCCGTAGCTATCACTATCATTATTATCCCGTGCGTTTTATCCTTTGTAAACAACAAGGCCGGAGGAATTGACAACTCCTCTGTACTCGTTGGGAAGCAAAGTTACTTGTTGTGTGTGCAGGTCCAGGTGAAGTAAGCAACCTTGTGTTGTGAACGGCGCCATTGTTCACTTCACCACCTACTTGTATCCGTTGGATTCCTATTGGTTCGACATTCAACCTTAGCATCTTCGCTAAGGGAAATTTGCTGCTATCTACATCTCACCTTCCACTTGGGGTAACCAACGAGGGGAGAGAAGTTATCTCGTGTATCAAGAAAATTTCTGGCGCCGTTGCCGGGGACTCCACTCTTCAAGATAGGGTAGTTGCACACTATCTTTTATCTTTGCTTTTAGTCTTGTTAGTTTACCCTTCAGTTTTTTCTTTAGTGTCTTTTATCAAAAAAAAATAGTTATCTTGCTTGCTGCTGCTATGGGTTCCTCTGAGAAAACCAAGTTGTGTGACTTCACTAGTCACAACAACAGTGACTTTATCTGCACTCCTATTGCTACACATGCTACTTCAGCACCTTCTTATGAGATTAAACCTGCTTTGCTGAACCTTGTTATGAAAGATCAATTCTCTGGTGCTAGAGATGATGCTGCTTTGCACTTAAATAATTTTATTGAGCATTGTGATATGCAAAGTACAAAGAAGTAGATGGTGATATTGTTAAGCTTAAGCTTTTTCCTTTCTCCTTGAGGGATGAAGCTAAAATCTTGTTTCAATCCTTGCCTAGGAATAGCATAGATTCTTGGGATAATTGCAAGGATGCTTTTATTGGCAAGTACTATCCCCCTGCTAAGATTATCCAGTTGAGGAACTTTATTATCCATTTTAAACAATTGGATAATGAACACGTTGCCCAAGCTTGGGAACGCATGAAATCTCTTGTTAAGAATTGCCCTACGCATGGTTTGACTACTTGGATGGTTATCCAAACTTGTTATGCAGGTTTAAACTTTACCTCGCGGAACTTGCTAGATTCGGCCGCGGGAGGAACCTTTATGTCAACTACACTTGGTGCTGCCACAAAACTTCTCGATGAGATGATGACCAACTATTCCCAATGGAACACCGAAAGAGCTCCAATAGGTAGGAAGGTAAACTCTGTCGAGGAGATATCCTCCCTAAATGAAAAAGTTGACATGATTATGTATGTACTAACCAAGGAATCTCCTATTGATCCTCAAAATGTATCTTTAAATTCTTTGATTGCTCAAGATTAAGTAGATGTGAACTTTATCTCTAGAAACAACTTCAATAACAATGCTTATAGGAGAAATTTGGGAGCAATCCTAGACCGTTCCCCAACAACTATGGGAACAACAACATTTATCCTAGCACCAAAAACTCCACTTCTGAATTAGAGAGTATGCTTAAAGACTTTATCACTACCCAAAAAGCCTTCAACAAGAGTGTAGAGGAAAAACTAGACAAACTAGATAACCTCTCGTCGAAGGTAGCCAATTTAGCCCACAAAGTAGAATTGCTTAAAATTAGAACTTCTCCCCTTGAGGAGAGGAAGGTAACTCCTATGAATGCTATCCAATTGCAAATTAATAAAAACATTAGGATGATGGCTAAATTTAAAGAGAGATGGGCTACAGAAAAGGAGGAAGAAGATAGGATTAAGAACCTTCCTACACACCATATTGTTGCTACTATCCAAGTGGTTGAGGATATCCAAACTCTTAGCAACCAATGCACCCCTAGTCCCATAGGAGCTATTAATGGTGATGCTATGACCTCAACCGTAGAAGAAGCAATTCCTATTACTATAGAAGCTACCAAACAAGTGAGCCTAAAGGACACCACCACTACTCTACTTGATAGTAGTGACCTTGATTTTGATAATTGCTCCCTTTCCGAGGTTATTCGTTTCCTTCACAAGATGTCTAGAGACCCCCAGGCGGCCAGAGGGCGCGTCCCCACCCCTGGCCGCGCAAGGGGGGGCGCCTGGAGCCCCTGGCCCACCTCTGGCTTCCTCCCTTCGCCTATTTATTCCCCGTGACGAGAAACCCTCGGGGATGGAACCTTTTTTCGTGATCTCTCCTCTGTTCCGCCGCCACCGTGCTTCCAATATCGGGAGCACCAGAAGACCTCTTCCCGGCACCCTGCCGGAGGGAGGAATCACCTCCGGGAGCTTCTCCACCATCATGGACACTTCCCGGATGAACCGTGAGTAGTACACCTTGGACCATGGGTCTATGAGCAGTAGTTATGTGATGTTCTCCTCCCCTCTTTGTTCTTCATGGATTATACCTCGTGAGCTGCCCTACATGATCGAGGCACTTATGTAATCTTTCTGCTGTTGCTATGCTGAGTTTGATGGGATCCGATGGATTATGAGATTATGTTCAGATTGTGATTGAGTTATATATTTGATTCTGTTCTTTTATATTTATGTTCTTGAGTAATTCTTGCATGTTCTCCGTTGTTGTTTATTTCTTTGGCCAAGTAGTAGCTAGTGAATCCAACAGGGAGCGTTATGCATGATTGTGGGTTCATGCCCCCCGATGACTAGCTTGAGTGACAGAAACATGAGTCTAGGGGATGTGTTGTTGCCACAAGGGGGAAAACAACGGTGCTTGTACTTCCGGGTGCAAGGATTGTTTACTTTACGCAAAGTTCTTTAATGCAGTTGTTCGTTGCTTTGGGTTTACACTTTGGGTGGGATTCACAACTTAATACAAGAGAGATGTTCTGGATAGATATCTCAAGGTGGATGATAAAGTGGTTAGATGCAGATGGATTTCGGTCTACTTGTCTTGGCGTACCGCCCGTGCTTTTGAGCCTCTTCCTTTCTTTATAGCATAATTAGTATTGGTTTCCGCACATAATCATGTCAATTACCCAGCTGTAATTTGTTTACCTCGCATGGCTATTTTATCGTCTTTTTGGAGATAGACATCACTAGTGAACATAATAGGAACCTGGTCCATATTTCCAATATTGTTTACATCTTCAATTTACTCTCAGTATTTAATTTTCTGTAGCTATCACTATCATTATTATCCCGTGTGTTTTATCCTTTGTAATCAACAAGGCCGGAGGAATTGACAACTCCTCTGTACTCGTTGGGAAGCAAAGTTGTTTTCTGTGTGTGCAGGTCAAGGTGAAGTAAGCAACCTTGTGTTGTGAACGGAGCCATTGTTCACTTCACCACCTACTTGTATCCGTTAGAGTCCTATTGGTTCGACATTCAACCTTAGCATCTTCGCTAAGGGAAACTTGTTTCTATCTACATCTCACCTTCCACTTGGGGTAACCAACGAGGGGCGAGAAGTTATCTCGTGTATCACAATGGCACTCTGGTGCACACCCACGTGCAGAGGCAGGTCGGTTTCTACTTTAGAAGTGAGGATCTTGTAAAAAACTATTGCACCGTGGACAAGGATCACCGGCCAGAAGTCCCACAACAAGACTTCCCCTTCCTTCATGGGAAAAAGAGATACAATGGCTTTACTAATCGCAGGTAGTCCTCTCATGTCACCATGGTGGAACGCATCGAAAGCCCACATAATATCATGTTTGATGATGTTCCAACAAGTCGCATAGAAATGTCGAGTGAAGTCGTCTGGCTCAGGGGCCTTATCTCTCGGCATTGTTGTGACACCCCCAAAATCAAACCTTGTACAGTAATCATACACGCAAGGTACACGATAGAGATTAGGGACTCACGCTAAGATATCACAACCCAACTCTACAAATAAAATAACACAAGCTGTTTAATACAATCCAGGGGCCACGAGGCCTCGAATACAACAGCTCGAGAGCACAAAGTTAGCAGAAGCAATAGTATCTCAGTATAGACACAAGGCACACATTATCTGCCTCAAGAAGGCTAGCACAAATAACAACAGATCAAAAAGGCGAGGCCTCCTGCCTGGAAACCTCCAAACTACTCCTGGTCGAGGGGGGAACTCCACGATGAAACAAGCACCGGGGATCTTCTTCTCCTGGACTCCAAGGCTCCAACGTCGACTGCAGCAGCCGATCAGGCAAAAAAATGGGAAATAAAGCAAGGGTGAGTATCTAGCATACCCGCGAGTCTTATGTCCGCTAGTAAGCATTTATGCATTTGTATCAAATGGACAGGGGAGGCTGTATATAGTGGACTGAAAGTCAGAAAACCAGAATAAGGAAGAGAATCTAGGGCTATCGAAGACTAGCATCTTCCGTCAAGTCTTGCAGCATGAGGAGAGGATAGCCAACAGTTCATATAAAGCATAAAGTAACAATGCAGCAGAAGTTGTTGCAGCATTGTATAATAATAAGTTGTATTAGATAAAAATTAACAATGCCTCCGAGAATCCTTCCACGACTTCCCTGCGAGGAAGAAAACCCGGAACCAATCAGTTTAGTAGTAGTAGTTTGTAGTAGTAGGATCTGGCTTCAGCATAAAGCGTCCTGTTACCGTGGAAACGGCTATCCGAATAGATTATCATCCCTGCAGGGGCTGCACTACTGTTACCCTACACGCTCGGATCTCCAGGGTGGCGTACAACTTGTCAGGGAATGCCCCACCGAGGCTATCCGATACGCCGAAGTCCATCCTTCAAGCTCAACGGAGAGGCCATCCGCCGGTCTAAATTCTAAGCACAAAGGGACTTTGGACCCCTGACCTTTGTACTCTTGCACGGTGCGTGACTGGCCGGTGAAGCATAAGCAAAAAATACACATCACTCTCAAAGAAGACCACTTCCTGGCAATCAGCCCGCGGTACTGCTGACGTCTGATACGTCTCAAACGTATCGATAATTTCTGCTTGCTCCATGCAAATTTTGTGTGATATTGCTATGATCTAGATACACTTTCATATACTTTTGCTCATATTTGGACTAACCTACTAACTCAGTGCACCCCAGTGCTTGTTCCTGTTTTCTGTTGTTTTTCTATTCCTGGTTTCCCCCATAAAAAAATACTCCAAAAATTCGGGAAAATCGGATAAAAAATCAGCGTAACGGAGTATTCCAGAAGCACCCAAGTGGGGCCAGAGGGCCACCACCAGGGACCCAGGAGGCCACCTGGCGCGGCTAGGGGCCTGGCCACTCCAAGGGGGCGCCTGGACCCCTGGTGACCCCCCCGGATGCCCCCCTTCGCCTATTTATTCCTCCTGACAGGAAAACTCCGAAGACAGAACCCTATTTCGCAATTTCGCCTCTGTTCCCCCGCCGCCGCGCTTGCAAGATCGGGAGCACCGTCAGGACCCTTCCCGTCACCCTACCGGAGGGAGGATCGACCTCCGGTAGCTTCTCCTCCACCATGGACGCTTCCAGGATATGTCGTGAGTATTCTACCTTGTACCATGGGTCTGTGATCAGTAGCTATGTGATGTTCTCCTCCCCTCTTTGTTCTTCATGGTTTAGACATCGTGAGCTGCCCTACATGATCGAGGCACATATCTACTTCTTCTACTTTTGCTATGTTGAGTTTGATGGGATCCGATGGATTATGAGATTATGTTCAGATCGTGATAGAGTAATATATTTGGTTTTGATCTCTTATATTTTTGTTCCTAAGTAATTCCTCATTGTTCTCCGTTGTTGTTTATTGCTTTGGCCAAGTGGTGGATAGTAATTCAAGATGGAACGTTATGCTCGATTGTGGGTACATGCCCCCTGATGACACGCTTGAGTGACCGAAACATGAGTCTAGGGGATGTGCTGTGGCCACAAGGGGGGAAAACAATGGTGCTTGTAACCATGGTTGCAAGGATTGTTTACTTTACGCAAAGTTCTTTTAATGCAATTTTCTGTTGCTTTGGGTTTACACTTTGGGTGGGAATCGCAACTTAATACCAGCGAGATGTTCTGGACAGATATGTCAAGGTGGATGATTAGTAGTAGATGTAGATGGATTTCGGTCTACTTATTTTGGCGTACTGCCAATGCTTATGAGCCTCTTCCTTTCTTTTGTAACATAGTTAGCATTGCGGTGCGTTTATAATCCTGTCAATTGCCCATCTGTAATTTGTTTACCTCGCATAGCAGTTTTATCGTCTTTTGGGAGAGAGACATCACTAGTGAACATCACGGGACCCCGGTCCATATTATCATCATTTTTTACAAGCCTATTTCCTTTCCAGTATTTACTTTCAGTTGCTACCATTATCATTATCATTATCCCTTGTGTGTTTGACCCTTTGTAAACAACAAGATCGGAGAGATTGACAACCTCTCTGAACTTTGTTGGGAGCCAAGTTAATTGTATTATGTGAAGGTCCAGGGCAAGGAAGCAACGTTTGGCGTAAACGGTGCCATTGTTTTCTTTCCACCTACTTATCATCGCCGGAGTCCTACGGGAGACAAACCCTATCCTCTACATAGGGGAAATTTGTTGCTATCCTACATCTCACCTTCCACTTGGGGTAACCAACGAAGGGCGAGAAGCCATTACCACTTTGTCGCCATCAAGCAAATTTCTAGCGCCGTTGCCGGGGACTCCGAGTGATAAGATAGGGAAGCTGCCCACTATCCTTTACCCTTACTTTTTAGTCTTGTTTGTTTACCTTTCTGTTTTTAACTTTGTGTCTTATATCAAAAACCCCAAAAAATAGTATGTCTAGTTCCTTACTTGCCAATTAATGTCTGACTTCTTTGAAACCAGATCTTATTGGCATGGAGGATTCACTGAGGATCAACAAGAAAGGTACATGGAACACCGCTTGTCTCAAAAGGGGATACACTTATGGACACAAATACATCAGTTGTATGATTATTCTAGAAACTTATGCTCAATATATAATATATCTTTCTGCAGGGATGAATCTTGTTTGTTTATGAGGCCTAAACACCTTGCTTTCCAATGTGAGTACAATGATGATGAAACCGTAGCAAATCTGAGAGTCTTGCTGACGGGGATCAACCCCGGCAAATCCCATGGCCAGGGACCCTGGGTTAGTCATAGAGATGGCACAGGTTGGACGATACTCGTCGGCTAACAGGAGAAGCACTTCCTGCTCGATATTATTATGTGAGGGGGCGATTACAGTGGAGGCCAAGGGGAGTTCTCGCAAGGCTAGGATGAGTAGATGCGTATTGAGATGAGATAGACGTCTCCCCTCCCAGCCTTTATATACTAGGCTTGGTCTCGAGGAGTCCGTGCTAGGTTACATAGGTAGTTTCCTAATCCTAGTTCTGCCTTGCACGCCAAGTTGCACCTTCCATGTTAGTCGCGGACTCCTTCGTCGGTGCTTGGTTGGCCAATCGTGGGCTTGTCGCAGCTTCCCAACGGGCCTTCTGTCTTCATACGCACCAGGTAGCCTCACACATAGTAATCGTGGGGTCACCCCCTCGTCAATATCCCCCGAGTGCCTGGGGGACTCGAAGAGTCGCGCAGGGACTCAAATTCATCTGCGCCTTTATTGTTTGTAAGCGTGGTATCTCCACGGGTCGCTAGCAATTTTGAGCCATGAAAATATTTATTTCGAGGGATTGCTAAGCTGAAAGGGCCCAAGGAGTCGGCTGGTCGAGCCTTGGTGAATTGTGCTAGTGACAAATACCACAGTAGCCCAATGAAGCCCACGTCCCTCGACGTGAACTTGGAACAGTAGTGTCAAGCAAAGTCATGCCGCTGCAGGTCTTATAGGATCAATTGTTGCCAGTCTAAGCACATAGCCTGAGCGCGTCCGCTCGGCTCTTTCTATCATGCGAGCGCATGGAAAAGGTCGGGAGTGAAATCGCTCTACGGCAAGTCCCAGCCCGGCCGTTCTGCGCAGCGGGGTCTTACCTACACGCTAAGCTTGCGTGGCATCTGGGTACAGTGTGTCGTAGCCTAGGCATTGTTATTTTTTGTAGAGGCACGGAGCCTAATTTAGCGATGCACCCACTTGGAATAATCAATCAAGTGAGTTGTTTTATTCGTCACTCGCGGAGTTGGCAGCGAACTTAGGCGAGGAAAATAAGATAGCACCCACTCGGAATGTCGTCGAGTGCGCGTGTAAGTCATGTTTGTTGAATTGCTGAATCTCTTTTACGAGTAATCACTCGAATGCTTTATTGTCTTTGGGGTGAGGGAGAACCCGAACTCTGAGAGTATGTTTTTCTACTAGTGCGAGTGATCACTCGAGCACATTTTTCCTTCGGGGTGAGGGAGCACCCGAACTCAAATAAAGGTACTCCCAATGAGAGTAAGAATTTTGTGGAGTCAGAAAATTTGGACGTATAGCTGGCTTTTGAAATCTTTTGGTTCTGGGCCAACTGTTTTTATTTTAATCCGTCCTTCTTGAGATGTCGCGCTGTCATACTGTTGGATGACCTGTGATGATGTTTGATTTCTTGATCCGTCGCGTCTTCTGGACCGTCATAATGATGGTTTGGACGTCGTGCTGCCTGTTGCCCGTTGGGTTTCCAAGGCTTCGTCTGGGGAACCGGTGAGACTTGACGCGTCCTGTAAATAATGCTGACCGTGTGAAGGCATATTTGTCTTGTAATTCGTAACTCCCGGCCTGGCGGTCTTTGATGCAATGATGACGCTGCCTGGGATTCTGTGTGTTTTTCCTCGTTTGCCCTTGGATTGAGCTATAAATGCTTCCTTTGGTTGCCCGTCCTTGGCGTCCATTCTTCGCATCTTTCTCTTCTTCTTCTTCTTCTTTTTTCTTCATATGGCACCCAGGCGTGGTAGAGGTGTGGCTGGGCGAAGTCGTGGCCGCCGTGGTCGTGGTGGCCGCACTCCTCGTTCTTCACGAGGTGGACGCTATGGTGCCACGTTGGCGCTATCTTCCTCTTCCTCCATAGAGGAGGGTTTTTGGCGCTATGACTTTCTTTTGCGTGTTCTTAGCCGGGATGCTGCCCAGATTCCTCTTCCCTTTTCTTTTTCCTCCATTGCTTCTGAGCGTAACTTGAACGGTTTCTCGCTCCGTCTTCACGGGAGCTCTCGTTCTTCTTCTTGGGTGGAGCTGGAAGTTGATGCTTCGTCCTTGATCTTTCTTGGTTCTGGCTGGAGGATTTTTCTCGTCGGCTGAATCTGCGCAGCGGGGACAGTCTTCGCTGTCGCTTTGATGGCGAACATACTGTTATTATCCGTGCGTTTGATGATGGTGGAAATCATCTGGATCCGTACTGTGAGGAGACGAGCAGCAGGGATTCTGAAGGCTCGAGTGGTGGTTCGCCTGCTTCTCCCGTGTCTTCGTCTTCGGCTGATCCCTCGGGCGATGGTGTTTGCTCTTCTAGTTCTAAGGAAGAACTGGACGTCAAGCCAATCGTCAAGCGGCAGCGCAGTAGGCGAGGCACCTTGTAGAACCGGAGGACGGCGAGATTATTCTTCGGCTGGGCTGCTACTATTTCTGTGATGATGCCCGCCAGACTGTGGCACGAAAGTGCCAATTATCTCAGCATGAGCACACATGTAGAAGTTTGAATGTAGCCCAGCTTGTAGTTCTGCAGGTCCTTCTGTAATGGCAAACTGTCGTTTCGATTTCTTTGTATTGAAACGCCTTCCAATCCCTTGTAATGAGAGTTGTCTTCGACTCCTTTGTAATGAGAGTTGTCTTCGACTCCTTTGTAACGAGAGTGCCTTCGACTCCTTTGTAATGAGAGTGTCTTCGACTCCTTTGTGATGAGAGTTGTCTTCGACTCCTTTGTAACGAGAGTGCCTTCGACTCCTTTGTAACGAGAGTACCTTTGACTCCTTTGTAATGAGAGTGTGTTCTCGGGTGCGCGCCAGCGCTCCCGATGGGAGTACCCCCCGAGGCTGCGTTGGATTTGCAGAATCTAGCGCAGGCTTTATGAATTTTTGCTTCACCGGTTTGTGGTTGTCTATGAATTTTTTTCAAGTCTAGATCGGGTGCGCGTCAGCTCTCCCGATGGGAGTAGCCCCCGAGTCTTTAGGAGATCGCTTGCGATCGGGTGAAGACTAAAGAATCGTGCGCTTTTGCAACTTTCTTTTGCCTGGGTTTGGTCTTTTGGCAAGAGTCGCGTCTTTGTTGAGGATGACTTCTTTTAGGGGTGTTTTATGGCTGAGCCCCCGGGTCTTAAGTAACAGTCGCGTTTGCGAGGATATCGTTTCTCGAGGGGAGTTCTAGGCTCGAGCCCCCGAGTGCTTGTAAGTAAAATTCTCTTTTGCGAAGATACCGTCTCTTGGGGGAGTTCTAGGCTCGATCCCCCGAGTGCTTGTAAGTAAAAGGTCGCGTTTTCGAAGATAGCGTCTCTCGGGGGGAGTTCTAGGCTCGAGCCCCCAAGTGCCTGTAAGTAAAAGTCGCGTTCGCGAAGATAGCGTCTCTCGGGGGGGAGTTCTAGGCTCGAGCCCCCGAGTGCTTGTAAGTAAAAGTCGTGTTCGCGAAGATAGCGTCTCTCAGGGGGAGTTCTAGGCTCGAGCCCCCGAGTGCTTGTAAGTAAAAGTCGTGTTTGCGAAGATAGCGTTGATACGGTGAGGATAGTTCTCACTCCTCGTTAGTTACCCCTAGTGGAAGGTGAGATGTAGCGTAGCAGCAAATTTCCCTCGGTGAAGATACCAAGGTTATCGAACCAGTAGGACTCCAAGAGATACAAGAAGGTGTCACGGCGCTTGACGTGGATCTTCACACAGATACAGATAACTTTGCTCCCAACGAGTACAGAGGACTTGTCAATTCCTCCGGCCTTGTTGTTTACAAAGGATTAACGCAAGAGATAATAATGATAGTGATAGCAAGTGAAAAGTAAACTAAGGATGTAAACAATAATGTGAAGATGGACCTGGGTCCCGTGATTTTCACTAGTGATGTCTCTCTCCCAAAAGACGATAAAAGTGCTAGCAAGGTAAAAAAATCACAGTTGGGCAATTGACAGGAATATGAAGGCACCGCAATGCTAACTATGCTGCAAAGAAAGGAAGGCCTCAAAAGCAATGGGCAGTACGCCAAGGTAAGTAGACCGAAATCCAACTGCATCTACTACGAATCATCCACCTTGAGATATCTATCCAGAACATCTAGCTGGTATTAAGTAGCGAATCCCACCCAAAGTGTAAACTCAAAGCAACAGACAACTGCATTAAAAGAACTTTGTGTAAAGTAAACAATCCTTGTATCTGCGGATACAAGCACTGTTGTTTTATCCCTGGTGGCAACAGCACATCCCCTAGTCTCATGTTTCTGTCACTCAAGCTAGACATCAAGGGGCTGAACCCACAATCAAGCATAACGCTCCCTCTTGGAGTTGCAACAAATCACTTGGCCAAAGTAAAATACGGCAACGGAGAACATGCAAGAATTTACTCAAGAACAAAATATAAAAGAGAATAACCAAATATATTTCTCATCACAATCTGAACATAGTCTCATAATCCATCAGATCCCAACAAACTCAGCATAGCAACGGCAGAAAATTACAAAGGTGCCTCGATCATGTAAGGCAGCTCACGAGGTCTCGAAAGTGGAAGCACAAAGAGGGGAGAGATATATCACATAGCTACTGGTCACGGACCCATGGTCAAAGGGGGACTACTCACGGTACATACGGGAGGCGTCCATGGCTATGGATGGTCTCCCGGAGGGGGTTCCTCCTCCCGGCAGGGTGCCGGGGCAGCTTCTCCAGGCAGCCCCGATCTTGAAACGGCGGCGGCGGCGGTACAGAGGTGACATCGCAGAAAAGAGATCGATATTATGGGTTTCCACCCCGACGGCTAAATATAGGCGGAGGGGGGTGTCGAGGGGACGCACAGGGCAGCCAGGAGGCCCCCTGGCGCGGCCTAGGGTGGGGCCGCGCCAGGGACCCTTCTGGAGTCCCTGTGGTGGCCCCCCTCCGTTTCCTTGGTTATTCCGGAAGATTCCGGGTCGCTGATTTTTTATCTGATTTTTCCGGATTTTTTGGAGCACTTTTAATGGCCGGAAAACCTGAAATACAAAAACAGCAGAAAACAACAACTGGTATCTGGGTGCACTGGGTTAATAGATTAGTCCAAATATGCAGAAAAGTGTATGAAAGTTCAAGCAAATCATGGCAAAGTCACACAAAACATGCATGGAGCAAGCAGAAATTATAGATATGTTTGGGACGTATCAACATCCCCAAGATTAGTTCCTGCTCGTCCTCGAGTAGGTAAATGATAACAAGCATAATTTCTGTGGTGACATGCCACACACCAAAAAGGACTTTTATGTAAAGCATTCAAAGCATGCAATTCCATTCAAGTCTTAACAAGCAAGAGTCTATATTTGCATTGACACCAGCAACAAAAGAACAAAAGGTGCAAGAGATCTCGCTGTCTGTGACTCGAATGTCTCCAGATGGTGTTTGCGTGCAAGCAGGGGACTGGGAAAAAGAGAGAAAAAAGGTTGTTGAGAACAACTATCTACTAAAGTTTCACACTTGGTCTCCTTTGGATTCTTATCTTGATTCGTCCCCAGACCACTAGCCAGGTACAAGTCAAATTGATCCACTCCCTTTCGATATTTTGAGCACTCATGCAATGGATGAGCGTGAGCAAGAAAGTTGACACCTAAAAGGAAAAACAGAAAGAAGGTGGAGGAGGAAGACAAAAATGTGTGAAAGGCTCACATCAATGAGGACAATCATAGGCGAGAGAAGGCCATATGATAGATATGATGTGAGGAGTAGGGATTGCCATGCAACGGATGCACATGTGATCTAAAAGCTCTCCAAGGGAACTAGTGGGGGTGCATCTAACTTTCTTGCTCAAGAAGACCTAGAGCTCGTTTGAGGAGGCTCATCATTGGAATATACAAGCCAAGTTCTATAGTGTGAAGGTCCCCACATAGCTATATGCATGATGATGATATCTATGGAGTACAAGGGGTAGAGGATGAAGTACTAGTGTGGATCTCTCAAAAGGAATAGTAGTGTGCCCCCTTCTCTCTTTTTATTTTTCTTTTTCTCTTTTTTCTATTTTTTTGTATTTTTTTGGTGGCCTCAATGGCTCTTTCTATTTAACTCTCATTTGTCCTCTTTGGGATCTTTTGATTTTGTCCTCTTTGGGATCTTTTCCTCACTTTAGGGGAAACACTCTATATTTTACAAGAATATAGGAGATCTTTCACACTTTACAAAAGTACTCACATAAAGAAGATATAACTATCATGATGCAAATGTATGATATGAGGATCAAGTCATGAGAAGATGGATGTTGCATGGCAATGTATCTCGGAAAGGCTATGGAAATGCCTTGTAGGTAGGTATAGTGGCTGTTTTGAGGAAAGATATAAGGAGGCTTATGATGACAGAGCGTATTGTGCCAAGGGTTTGGCTGCACCGGTGAAGTATGCACCAACTCTCAAGGTGAGAAAGGGCAATGCACGGTACCGAAGAGGCTAGAAAAAGTATAGGTGGGTGGAAGTGTCAACTTTCGAATACTCACATTAGTCCGAAGAATTCATGCACTTATTATCGGTAACTCTCAATCTAATCAGGAGGTTCACAAAGAGACAAGTACCCCGAGGAGGAGTGTATGGGGGTTTGGTTATCCTTGCGCATCCTCGACTCATGGTACGTGAGTGTTCTCTAATATTCGAACCCTCCAGAGGTTAGTGATCCATCTAGTAGCTAGAGTTCTCAACAGGGGGTTTTGGTTTTTGAAAAACGCACGGGTTGCCCAAAATACAATATCTATCACTAATAGGCTCGATCTCTTGACACCAAAAGTTCAAACATGACTCTAGTCAATACCTTAAAACTATTGCAAGTTACTACTACAAAGAGAATAGCAACTTCAACTACCTACTTCTAGTCAAGACACAAAACTCAGTGCAACAGGCAAACTCTCTAACAAGATAAAACATGCAACCTATGTAAAGTTCAACCTAGAACAAAAGAAAAGCTCTAGAAAAACTAAAGCACAACAACTAAACAGAGCAGCAGCTAAGAAAAGAAAAAGAATAAGCATGCAAATCCTATGAGGAGTTCTAATTCAAGAGGAGCGTGTAACTCTCCCACACAAAAGAGTAAGCTGGGATCTAACTTGTTACTACAGAAGACAAAGCAAAAGAAAACTAAAAATAAAACCTAAGAGCGAGACGCTCCAAGCATAGCACACAACGCATGAAGTGATAAAAATATAGTGCAACGAGGGACGAACTGATAATTGTTGATGAAGAAGGGGATGCACAGGGGCATCCCCAAGCTTAGACGCTTGAGTCTCCTTGAATATTTATTGGGGGTGCACATGGGAATCCCCAAGCTTGAGCGTTTGACACTCCAGGATCTTCTTTCATCATCTTCCATCGCACACTTGAAAACTCCCTTCATACATAACTCATTGTAGACTGATTACAGAGGTTAGTACCCTAATAAAATAATTTTTCTCTACTGGAAATACAGGTAACCTTGAAGAGCTACTGTTTCTCAAGATTTCCAAAAAGTTTTTGCAAAGAAAAAGCAAGCTTAAGGTTTGCAAAAGTAAGGAGAGACAAAACGTGGCAGAATCTGTAAAAAACAGAACAGCAGATAGAAACGAATTTTTTAGGGGTACTTCTGCAACTCAAATCATAAAACTCAGAACATAAGAAAGTTTCTTAATTTTATAGAGCACACTGTGTAATAAATTCAGCTCAAAAAGATGAACTGGGAATTTTCCATGATTTTTCTAGTCACGGGGACAGAAATTTTTCTGGACAGCATGTCACAACTTTCACTTCCCTTGTCGTATGAGGCTATAAAAGGCACAAAACTTGAAAAGTAAAGATACAATGATGTTGCTACAGTAGTAACAATCATCAAGACCACTAAGAACAGAAGAAAAGCAAAAAAGAAAAACCTAAATTCGTTGCGGGCTGCTTCCCGAAAGCGCTTCTTTAAAGCCATTAGCTAGGCTTGAAAATTATAGAAGATGCTCTCACAAGAAGCAAAAGATAACATCAAGAAGCAAATATGAAACACATTTAAGCATAACCCACTTCCTATGCATAGGCATCTTGTAAGAAAATAAATCAAAGAAGCACAAAGTGACATGCATAGAAAGGTGGAACAAGAACAACTTCAAAACTTTCAACATGAAGAGAGGAGTTTTAGTAATATGGAAGTTTCCACAACCAAACTTCCCTCTCTCCAAATAATTTTTAGTAGTATCATGAACAACATCAAGAATATAAATATCACATAAATCATGTTGTTCATGACCTACAAGCACACATGTATAGTTTTCAACACGTTCTTTAGGATTATAAGATAAATGCATTCCATCACATTGAGCCTCGATAAGAGCACAATTCTCTGGAATATGAGTTGGAGATTTTAAAAAGATAATAGGACAATCAAGTGTGGGTGCAATAGCAAAAATTTCATGCTTAACATGAGGAACTATAGCAAGTTCATCTCCGTAAGCATCATCCATAGTGGCATCACGACCATAAGCATAGAAGGCATCAACTTCATCAAAAAGGGATATTTCAAAAGAATCCATGGTATCATAACACTCATATAAGGTAAGAGTCAAAGAGTTACTCTCATTAGAAGGTAGACGTGGATGGCTCCATTCTTCCTCCTTTTGTTCATCACTCTCCTCCTCTTTTTCATCCAAGGAGCTTTCAGGTTCAACAATTTCTTCTTCCACAGAGTCGTGCAAATCATTAGTCTCTTCCTTTGGGGGAGAGATTCTCTCGAGATGATAAGTAATATAATAATTTGCATCATAATTTTCCAAACAATAGTTAAGTATAGCAAGACTCTCAGATTTTGTAAGGGGCATCATCAATATTTTTAAGAAGAGAAGTAATTTCATAGGCACCCTAATAAGCAACAAATTCTTTTATTTCCTCTGCATCATAAAAATCATAGTTTCTCTTAGCATAAGAAGCAAAGGTTTCATCATCATTGTACTCACATTGGAAAGCAAGGAGTTTGTGCCTCATAAAGCAACAAGATTCATCCATGCAGAAAGATATATTATATATTGAGCACAAGTTTCTAGCATACTCATACAATTGATGTATTTGTTTCCATAAGTGTATCCCCTTTTGAGACAAGCGGTGTTCCTTGTACCAATTTTGTTGATCCTCGGTGAATCCTCCATGCCAATAAGATCTGGTTTCAAAGAAGTCAGACATTGATTCGCAAGTAAGGAACTAGACATAATATATTTTTTTGGATTTTTTATAAAGGACACAAAAGTAAAAACCGAAAGATAAACTAACAAGGATAAAAAGCAAAGATAAAAGATAGTGTGCAACTCCCCTATCTTGTAGACTGGAGTCCCCGGCAACGGCGCCAGAAATTAGCTTGATACGATGAGGATATTTCTCACTCCTCGTTGGTTACCCCAAGTGGAAGGTGAGATGTAGCGTAGTAGAAAATTTCCCTCGGTGAAGATACCAAGGTTATCGAACCAGTAGGACTCCAAGAGATACAAGAAGGTGTCACGGCACTTGATGTGGACCTGCACACAAATACAAATAACTTTGCTCCCAACGAGTACAGAGGAGTTGTCAATTCCTCCGGCCTTGCTCTTTACAAAGGATTAACGCGAGAGATAATAATGATAGTGATAGCAACTGAAAAGTAAACTAAGGATGTAAACAGTAATGTGAAGATGGACCTGGGTCCCGTGATTTTCACTAGTGATGTCTCTCTCCCAAAAGACGATAAAAGTGCTAGCGAGGTAAACAAATCACAGTTGGGCAATTGACAGGATTATGAAGGCACCGCAATGCTAACTATGCTGCAAAGAAAGGAAGGGCTCAAAGGCAATGGGCAGTACACCAAGGTAAGTAGACCGAAATCCAACTGCATCTACTACGAATCATCCACCTTGAGATAGCTATCCAGAACATCTCGCTGGTATTAAGTTGTGAATCCCACCCAAAGTGTAAACTCAAAGCAACAGATAACTGCATTAAAAGAACTTTGCGTAAAGTAAACAATCCTTGTATCTGCGGATACAAGCACCGTTGTTTTATCCCTGGTGGCAACAACACATCCCCTAGTCTCATGTTTCTGTCACTCAAGCTAGACATCAAGGGGCTGGACCCACAATCAAGCATATCGCTCCCTCTTGGAGTTGCAACAAATCACTTGGCCAAAGTAAAATACGGCAACTGAGAACATGCAAGAATTTACTCAAGAACAAAATATAAAAGAGAAGAGCCAAATATATTACTCATCACAATCTGAACATAGTCTCATAATCCATCAGATCCCAACAAATTCAGCATAGCAACGACAGAATATTACAAAGGTGCCTCGATCATGTGAGGCAACTCATGAGGTCTCGAAAGTGGAAGCACAAAGAGGGGAGAGATAGATCACATAGCTACTGGTCACGGACCCATGGTCCAAGGGGGACTACTCACGGTACATACGGGAGGCGTCCATGGCTATGGATGGTCTCCTAGAGGGGGTTCCTCCTCCCGGCAGGGTGCCGGGGCAGCTTCTCCAGGCAGCCCTCATCTTGAAACAGCGGCGGCGGCGGTACAGAGGTGAGATCGCGGAAAAGAGATCGATATTAGGGGTTTCCACCCCGAGGGCTAAATATAGGCGGAGGGGGTGTCGAGGGGACCCACAAGGCAGCCAGGAGGCCCCCGGGCGCGGCCTAGGGTGGGGCCGCGCCAGGGACCCTTCTGGAGTCCCTGTGGTGGCCCCCCTCCGTTGCCTTGGTTATTCCGGAAGCTTCCGGGTCGCTGATATTTTTATCTGATTTTTCCGGATTTTTTGGAGAACTTTTAATGGCCGGAAAACCTGAAATACAAAATCAGCAAAAAACAGCAACTGGCAGCTGGGTGCACTGGGTTAATAGATTAGTCCAAATATGCTCAAAAGTGTATGAAAGTTCAAGAAAATCATGGCAAAGTCACACAAAACATGCATGGAGCAAGCAGAAATTATAGATACGTTTGGGACGTATCAAGCGTCTCTCAGGGGGAGTTCTAGGCTCGAGTCCCCGAGTGCTTGTGAGATGTTTTGGGCAACATTGCTTTATTCCTTTGAATTTTTGCATGAGTTGCCGATCAGTGCTGCTGCCGATGTTTTGATAATGCCTAGGATACTTATTGGTAGAACAAGCGTAGGTTCGCTATGTTCCATGGATTTCCCACGTCCTCATTGGGCTTCGGATTCGCCAGTCTGTATGCTCCTCCTCCTACGACTTCCGTGATGATGAACGGCCCTTCCCACTATGGGGCAAGTTTGTGCACTTTTTCCTGTATTAGCCGTAGCACAAGGTCTCCTTGGTTGAACGATCTGGTCCGCAGGGGGCTGCTTTGATATGTACGCAGCTTGTCCTGGTACCCTTCAGATCTTGTGATGGCCGTGTCTCGGGCTTCATCTGCTACGTCTTTGTCATTCTGCAGTGCTTTATCTGCCTCTTCTTCTTCGTACCCTGAGATTCTGGGTGCTCCGAATTTTAGGTCGTGTGGTATCACTGCTTCTGCCCCGTATACCAAGAAGAAGGGCGTATATTGGTTTGAGTTGTTCGGGGTGGAGCGTAGGCTCCATAGAACTGCGGGGAGCTCTTCTATCCAGTTGTCTGCGGCTTGCTCGAGTGGTGCCAGGAGTCACTTCTTTATTCCTCCGCATACTAAGCCGTTTGCTTTCTCCACTTGGCCATTGGACTACGGGTGTGCGACTGATGCGTAGTTGATTTTGATGCCCAACTCCTGGCAGAAGTTTTGGAATTGTGCTGCTGTGAAGTTTGTACCATTGTCCGTGATGATGTTGTGTGGTACTCCGAATCTGAAGATGATTGATTTGATTAAGTTGACTGCCGTGAGGGCTGTTGAGCTGGTGATTGGTACTGCCTCAATCCATTTGGTGAATTTGTCGACTGCGACCAATAGATGTGTTCTTCCTCCTTTTGATGATTTCTTGAGCGGGCCTACCATGTCGAGTCCCCATATGGCGAATGGCCATGATAGTGGTATGGTTTTGAGTTCTGATGCTGGGGCGTGCGGCCTACTGGCAAATTTTTGGCACGCGATGCAACGCCGTACAATATCCTCTGCATTTTTCATGGCGGTTGGCCCGTAGAATCCTGCTCTAAAGGCTTTTGCCACGAGTGCTCGACTGCTGGCATGGTGCCCGCAGGTGCCTTCGTGAATCTCCAGTAGTAGGGATTTGCCGTCTTCCTTGTCTATGCATTTTTGTAGGACCTCGAAAATATTGCGCATGTAGAGTTGTCTGTTGATTACTGTGAATGCTTTGGATCGTTGACTGATGCGTCGGGCTTCTGCAACGTCTTGCGGTAGGGTGCCTTCGATTAGGAATCGAAGAAAAGGTCTTGCCCAGGCCGGGTGTTCGAGTGCTGCTGGTGTTTCAGCTTCGATTGCTTGGTTGTTTGTAGCGTAGGCTGCGCTCGTTGCCGCCACCTGTGCTGGCTCATTTGTGTTGTCTTCTTCTGCGACTGCTTGGGGCTCCGCTGGCTTTTATTTTATTGATCTCTGATTGATGCTTTCGAGGAGAAGGCCTGGTGGTATTGGTCCTCGATTCGACCCGATGTTCGCGAGTTCGTCGGCTTCTGTATTGTTTGCTCTGGGGATGTAGTTGAGTTCACAGCCGTCGAATCCTCCTTCTAGCATGTTGTAGAGCTTCTGGTAAGCTTCCATGTTGTGTGCGACTGCATTGCAGTCTCTCATCGCCTACTGGACGACGAGGTTGGAGTCGCCATAGATCGATAGGCGAGTGGCACCGCAATTCTTTGCCATGCGCATGCTGTGAATTAGCGCCTCGTACTCTGCTTCGTTGTTGGAGGCGTTGCTAAAATTGATCTGGAGGATGTATTTGAGCTTCGTTCCTTTGGGGGAGACTAAGACGACGCCTGCTCCGGCTCCTTGCTGTCTTTTGGATCTGTTGAAGTACATCGTCCATGAATTGGATAGGTCTGGGGGACCTGGTGTTTGGACGTCTGCCCACTCAACCAGGAAATCTGGGAGTACTTGGGCTTTGATTGATGTTGGGTGTTTGAACTGCAGGTCTCGTGGGCTGAGCTCCATGTTCCACTCGGCGACTCGACCGATCGATCCGGGGTTGTTGAGGATGTCCGCGAGTAGTGCGCTGCTCATGATTGTGATGGAGTGTTCGTCGAAGTAGTGCGACAATTTCCTGGAGGTCATGATGATTGCAAGAAGGAGCTTCTGTTTGTGTGGATACCGTTGTTGTGGCTTTGTGAGTAGCATGCTGAGGTCATAGATTGGTCTCTGGATGCTCTGAATTTTCCCTTCTTCTGCCCGTTCGACAACGAGTACTATGCTCACGACACTACTGCGTGATGCTATGTAGAGATACAACTTTTCCCTTTCTTTAGGCACCGCCAAGATTGGTGGGGTCGAGAGGGTCTTCTTTAAGTCCGCGAATGCGCTTCTTGCTTCCTCGGTCCATTCGAATTTTTCTCCCTTTCTCAGCAGTTTGTAAAATGGCAAATTTCTTTCGCCCAACCTGCTGATGAAGCTGCTCAGTGCTGCGAGCTTTCCTGTGAGTTGCTGTATTCCTATGATGTTGGTTGTCCTTTGCATCTTGGCAATTGCTTGGACCTTTTCTGGTTTTGCTTCGATTCCTCGGGCAGAGACCATGTATCCGAGAAGTTTTCTAGCTGGGACGCCAAACACGCATGTTTTGGGATTGAGCTTAATCATTTACTTGTTGAGGGCCGCGAATGTCTCGCGGAGGTCGTCGAGTAGCGTGTTTGCGCTGTAGGTTTTGATGACGATGCCGTCCACGTAGACTTGAACGTTCCTGCCGATCTGCTCTATCAATCATGCTTGCATCATCCGCTGGTTCGTGGCTCCCGTGTTTTTTAGGCCAAAAGGCATTGTTTGGTAGCAGAATACTCCATAGGGGGTGATGAATGAGGTGTGCTCTTCGTCTTCTTCCTTCATCTTGGTCTGATTGTATCCTGAGTATGCGTCGAGGAAGGAGAGGAGGTCGCATCCTGCAGTGGAGTCGATTATTTGATCGATTCTTGGCAGGGGGAAGTGGTCTTTTGGGCAGTGCTTGTTGATGGGCCCGTAGTCGACGCACATCCTCAGTACCTCGGTGTCCTTTTTAGGGACTAGGACTGGGTTTGCTATCCATGTTGCTTTCTTTGTCTCTCTGATGAACTGTGCGTCGAGTAGTCGATTGACTTCTTCTCCGATTACTCTGCGTTTGGGCTCTGAAAACTGTCGCAGTTCCTGTTTTACTGGTTTCATGTTTGGCTTGATGTGAAGTGTGTGTTCCGCGAATTCTCGTGGTATCCCGGGCATGTCGGCTGGGCACCAGGCGAAAATTTTCCACTCTTCGCGAAGGAAAGTTATGAGGGCGGTTGCTTGCTCTTTTGGAAGTTGGGCATATACGCGGACTGTCTTCTCTGGGTCTGTTGGGTGTACTTGGTGTGTGATCGTGTCGCTGTCGACCCTGAAGTCGCGACCGAATTCCTTTGTCTCGATTCTGTTTGCTAGTGTAAATATTCTTTTTTCCATCACCATGGCTATTTCTTTGAGCTGTTGTTGGGCTCCGAATGTGTCGGATACTTTGTGGAAGTCGCGGTCGCACTGGTCCGATTTGACGAAGCTTCCCTTGACTGTGAAGATTCCTGCAGGTCCTGGCATCTTGAGCTTGAGATATGCATAGTGTGGAAGCGCCATGAACTATGCGAACGCCGGTCGCCCGAGTATGGCGTGATACTGCAACTGCCAGTCGAGTACTTCGAACTCGAGTGCCTTCTTTGCGAAGTTGCGCTTGCTGCCGAAGATCACATCAAGCTGTATTACTCCGATGGAGGTTGCTGCTTCGCCCGGGACTACGTCGTATATTGTGGTTACTGACTTCTTCTACACTGATCGTGGGATGAACATCTTGAGTATTGGCGAAGATTATGTTTAGACTGCTGCCTCCGTCCATGAAGATTCTGTCCATGTCGTATCCTCCGATCTGCGCTTCGAGGACCAGGGGTGCATGCCGAGGCCTTGGGACTGCGGGCGGATGGTCGCTTTGTGAGAAGGTGATGCTGGTCTCGGCGCCGCTCAATTGGTAGATTTCAGTTGCCTTTAGGTCTTCGGCTGCTTCGGCCTGCAAGGTGTAGGCATCTTGCTTTGCTTTCGAGGGTCTTCCTTCTTGGATCATGCAGATTCGTCTCTGGGACACGGGGTATTGCTCCTCTGTACTTGGTGCAGGTGACTGCATGCTTCTTCGAGTGCGTTTGGTTTCACGTTGCTTCTCCTCCTTGAGGTTGTTGGAGAGTTCGGCGAATAGGCGGCAGTATCCCAGTGTGTGGCTTGCTCTAAGGTGTCCTCAACTGTCTTCAAAACAATGAATCGTGCAAGGTCCTTCCAGTTTCTCTTTGGCTGTGAGTTTGCTGGAGCCGGCGTGCCTTCTTCTCCTTGAGACTTGGAAGATCTTCAGGGGGTCTTCTGCTCGGCTTTGGAATCTTGGGTCGAGTTCTATCCCGTCGCTGAGTGATTGATTGCGGATGAAGTTGGCGAATTCGTCTGGCCTTCGATCCGGGTCGTAGTAGTCTCCGGACTGTGTCTCGGAGTTGCTGTCTTGGCGCGTGGTGGGAGTTCGGGTGGCGGTGGGTTGTCAACTGATGGGCGAGCCTTTGGACACGCGCCGCGACTCCTCGAGTGGGATTCTCAAGTAGCCTCCTTGTGCTTGTCTTATGGGTCGTCGAGTTCTTTTCCGTCGGTGATGGATGTGGCAGTCGTCGAGGTGCTGGGCTTGGTTCTGCTGCAGGCTGGGTGGTCCTGACGGGGTGACGGAGACGCTTGCGGTGAACTTGAATCTCTCGAGCGGATTGGATCTGGGTCTAGTCCTCGAGTCTCGATTTGTTGAAGTCGGGACCGCCGAGATCGTGATCCCAACCTGTGTAGTTCCCACAGACGGCGCCAATTGACGGGGATCAACCCCGGCAAATCCCAAGGTCAGGGACCCTGGGTTGGTCACAGAGATGGCACAGGTTGGACGATACTCGTCAGCTAACAAGAGACGCACTTCCTGCTCGATATGATTACGTGAGGGGGAGATTACAGTGGAGGCCAAGGCGAGTTCTCGCAAGGCTAGGATGAGTAGATGCGTATTGAGATGAGATAGACATCTCCCCTCCCAGCCTTTATATACTAGGCTAGGTCTCGGGGAGTCCGTGCTAGGTTACATAGGTAGTTTCCTAATCCTAGTCCTGCCTTGTACGCCAAGTTTCACCTTCCATGTTAGTCGCGGACTCCTATGTCGGTGCTTGGTTGGGCCAATCGTGGGCTTGTCGCAGCTTCCCAACGGGCCTTCTGTCTTCATACGCACCAGGTAGACTCACACGTAGGAATCGTGGGGTCACCCCCTCGTCACTTTCTATACTTAACTATTGTTTGGAAAATTACGATGCAAATTATTATATTACTGATCATCTTGAGAATATCTCTCCCCCAAAGAAAGAGACAAATGATTTGCGGGACTCTATGGAAGAAGAAATTGCTGAACCTAAAAGCTCCTCGGATGAAAAAGAGAAGGAGAGTGACGAACAAAAGGAGGAAGAATGGAGCCATCCACGTCTACCTTCTAATGAGAGTAACTCTTTGACTCTTACCTTATAGTAGTGTTATGATCCCATGGATTCTTTTGAAATATCCCTTTTTGATGAAGTTGATGCCTTCTATGCTTATGGACGTGATGCCACTATGGATGATGCTTACGGAGATGAACTTTCTATAGTTCCTCATGTTAAGCATGAAATTTTTGCTATTGCACCCACACTTGATTGTCCTATTATCCTTTTGAAATTTCCAACTCATATTCCAGAGAATTGTGCTCTTATCAAGGCTCAATGTGATGGGTTGCATTTATCTTATAATCCTAAAGACTGTGTGGAAAGCTATACACGTGTGCTTGTAGATCATGAACAACATGATTTATGTGATAGTTATATTCTTGATGTTGTTCATGATACTACTGAAAATTATTTTGAGAGAGGGAAGTTTTGTTGTAGAAACTTCCATATTACTAAAACTCTTCTCTTTATGTTGAAAGTTTTGAAGATGTTATTGTTCCACCTTCCTATGCTGGTTTATTTTTGCTTCTTTCATTTATTTTATTATAAGATGCCTATGCATAGGAAGTGGGTTAGGCTTATATGTGTTTCACATTTGCTTCTTGATGCTCTATTTTGCTTCAAATCCTTATTCTTGTGAGAAGCATCTTCTATAATCTTTATGCCTAGCTTAAAGGCGTAAAAGAAAGCGCTTGTTGGGAGGCAACCCAAGATGTTTTCACTTCTGGTTTTAGTGGTCTTGATGATTTTTACTACTGTAGAAACATCATTGTATCATTATTTTTCAAGCTTTGTGCCAAGTATAGCCTCATATGACAAGGGAAGTGAAACTTGTGACATGCTTTCCAGAAAACAGATTCTGTCCTCGTGACAGGAAAAATCAGAATAAATCACCATTTCATATTTTTTAGCTGATTTTTTTACACAGCGTTCTCTATACAATCACGGAACTTTCGTATGTTCTGAGTTTTTTTATTCAATTTGCAGAAGTACCCCTAAAAAATTCTTTACTACCTGTTGTTCTGTTTTTCACAAATTCTGCCACGTTTTGTCTCTCCTAACTTTTGCAAACCTTAAGCTTGCTTTTTCTTTGCAAAAACCTTTTGGCAATCTTGAGAAACAGTAGCTCTTGAAGAATATCTTGATATACAGTGGGGAAAAGTTATTTATTAATGGTACTTACCTCTCTAATCAGCTTATGATGAGTTGTGTATGAAGGGAGTTTTCAAGTGTGCGATGGAAGATGGTGAAGGAAGATTCGGGAGTGTCAAGCGCTCAAGCTTGGGGATGCCCCATGCATACCCAACAAATATTCAAGGATACTCAAGCTTCTAAGCTTGGGGATGCCCCCGATCATCCCCTTCTCCATCAACAATCATCAGTTCGTCCTTCGTCTCACTATATTTTTATCACTTCATGCGTTATGTGCTATGCGTGGAGCGTCTCGCTCTTAGGTTTTATTTTTAGTTTTCTTTAGATTTTATTGCTGTTCATAACAAGTTAGATCCCGTCTTACTTTTTGTGGGAGAGAAACACTCTCCACTTTCAAAATCTAGAACACATCATAGGATTCTTCATGCCTATCTTTTTGCTGTTGTGTGTTCTTTATCTTTTCGTAGCCACTGCCCTGTTTAGTTTTAGTTTTAGTTTGTCATTAGCAAGAGCCTTAGCTTTTGTTTAGTTTATTGCTGGAACTCTCTTTAGTTTTCATGTTTACCTTGTTAACAGAGTTGGTTGTTGCACTGAGTTATGTCTTGTTTTTGAGAAGTAGGTAATTGAGGTTGCTATTTAATTTCAGTAGTAACTTGCAATAGTTTTGAGGTATTGATGTGAGTAATGTTTGAACTTTTGGTATCGAGACCTCTAGCCTATTAGTGATAGGTGTCGTACTTTGGGAAATCCGTGTGTTATTTTGAAAGACCTCTAGCCTATTAGTGATAAGTGTTGAGAACTCTAGCTACTAGATGGATCACTACTCTTCTGAGGGGTCGAGTATTAGAGTACACTCACGTACCATGAGTCGAGGATGCACAAGGATAACTAAACCCCCATACACTCCTCCTCGGGGTACTTGTCTCTTTGTGAACCTCCTTATTAGATTGAGAGTTACCGATAATAAGTGCATGAGTTCTTCGGACTAATGTAAGTATTGAAAGTTGACACTTCCACCTCCTCATATTTGCTAGCCTTTCCTGTGACGTGCATGGCCTTCTTCTCACTCCGAGAGTTGGCGTCCACCTTCGCCGGTACATCCAAACCCTTGGCATGATACGCTCCGTCATCATAAACCTCCTTATATCTTTCCTCAAAACATCCACCATACCTACCTATCAAGGCATTTCCATAGCCTTTCCGAGATATACTTCCATGCAACATCCACCTCTTCATGACTTGATCTTCATGTCATACATGTTCCTGTTACACTGGTAGAAGCATCATTGCATACATCATGATAGCTACATCTTCTTTATGATTAGAGTACCTTGTAAAGTGTGAAAGATCTTCTATACCCTCTTGTAAATTAGAGTGTTGCCCTTAAGTGAGGAAAAGATCCCAAAGTGGACAAAATAAAAGATCCCAAAGAGGACAAATGAGAGTTAAATAGATAGAGCCATTGAGGCCACCAAAAAATACAAAAAAAAAAGAGAAAAAGAAATAAAAAGAGAGAAAGCGGCAACACTACTATCCTTTTGAATGATCCACACTAGTACTCCCTCTTATCCTTGTACACCATAGAGATGATCATGCATCTATCTATGTGGGGACCTTCACACTATAGAACTTGGCTTGCATATTCCAAGGATGAGCCTCCTCAAAAGAGCTCTAGGTCTTCATGGGAGAGCAAGTTAGATGCACCCCCACTAGTTCCATTGGAGATCTTTTCAGCTCATATGTGCATCCGTTGCATGGCAATCCCTACTCCTTACATCATATCTATCATTTGGCCTTCTTGCCTATGATTGTCCTCATTGATGTGAGCCTTTCTCATCCTTTTTGTCTTCCTCCTCCACCATATTCTCTCTTTGCCATCCTAAGTGTCAACTCTCGTGCTTACGCTCATCCATTGCATGAGTGCTCAAAATATTGAAAATGAGTGGATCAAATTGACATGTACCTGGCTAGTGGTCTGGGGACGATTCAAGATAAGATTCCAAAGAAGACCAAGTGTGAAACTTTAGTAGATTGAGTTCTCAACACAAAAATACTTTTTTCTCGTATTCCATATCCCCCTTCTTGCACGCAAACACATCTGGATACATTTGAGTCACGGACAGCGAGAGCTCTTGCACCTAATGTTCTTCCGTTGCTTGCTTCACTGCTAATAAAGACTCTTGCATGTTATGACTTGAATTGAATTACACATCTTAATTGCTTTAGCGTTCAAAGTTCTTATATGGTTAGCATGTCACCGCAGAAATTATGCCTGTTATCATTTACCTACTCGAGGACGAGCAAGAATTAATCTTGGGGATGTTGATACGTCTCAAACGTATCGATAATTTCTATTCGCTCCATGCATATTTTGTGTGATATGATCTAGATACAATTTCATATACTTTTGATCATATTTGAACTAACCTACTAACTCAGTGCACCCTAGTGCCAGTTCCAGTTTTCTGCTGTTTTTCTATTCCAGGTTTCCCCCATATAAAAGATGCTCCAAAAAATCGGGAAAATCGGATAAAAAATCAGCGTAACGGAGCCTTCCAGAAGCACCCCAAGTGGGGCCAGAGGGCCACCACCAGGGGCCCAGGAGGCCACCTGGCACGGCCAAAGTCCTGGCCGTGCCAGGGGGGCGCCTGAACCCCTGGTGGCCCCCCTGGATGCCCCCTTCGCCTATTTACTACTCATGACGGGAAAACTCCGAAGACAGAACCCTATTTCGCAATTTCGCCTCTGTTCCCCCGCCGCCGCGCTTCCAAGATCGGGAGCACCGCCAGGACCCTTCCCGGCACCCTGCTGGAGGGAGGATCGACCTCCGGTAGCTTCTCCTCCACCAAGGACGATTCCCGGATGTGTCGTGAGTAGTCTACCTTGGACCATGGGTCCGTGATCAGTAACTATGTGATGTTCTCCTCCCCTCTTTGTTCTTCATGGTTTAGACCTCGTGAGCTACCCTACATGATCGAGGCACATATGTAATTCTTCTTATTTTTCTATGTTGAGTTTGATGGGATCCGATGGATTATGAGATTATTTTCAGATCGTGAGAGAGTAATACATTTGTATTTGATCTCTTATATTTTTGTTCCTAAGTAATTTTTTCATGTTCTCCGTTGTTGTTTATTGCTTTAGCCAAGTAGTGGGTAGTAACTTCAAGAGGGAACGTTATGCTCGATTGTGGGTACATGCCCCCAGATGACACGCTTGAGTGACAGAAACATTAGTCTAGGGGATGTGTTGTGTACAGAAGGGGGAAAACAACGGTGCTTGTAACTGCGGTTGCAATGATTGTTTACTTTACGCAAAGTTCTTTTAATGCAGTTGTTTGTTGCTTTGGGTTTACTCTTTGGATGGGACTCGAAACTTAATACCAGCGAGATGTTCTGGATATATATCTCAAGGTGGATGATTAGTACTAGATGTAGATGGATTTCGGTCTACATATGTTGGCGTACTGCCCATGCTTATGAGCCTCTTCCTTTCTTCTGTAACATAGTTAGCATTGCAGTGCGTTTATAATCCTTTCAATTGCTCATCTGTAATTTGTTTACCTCGCATAGCAGTTTTATCGTCTTTTGGAAGAGAGACATCACTACTGAACATCACGGGACCCCGGTCCATATTCTCATCAATGTTTACAAGCCTATTTCCTTTTCAGTATTTACTTTCAGTTGCTACCATTATCATTATCAATATCCCTTGTGTGTTTGACCCTTTGTAAACAACAAGACCGGAGAGATTGACAACCTCTCTGAACTTCGTTGGGAGAAAAGTTAATTGTATTGTGTGCAGGTCCAGGTCAAGGAAGCAACATTAGTCGTAAACATTGATGAGAATATGGACCGGGGTCCCGTGATGTTCAGTAGTGATGTCTCTCTCCCAAAAGACGATCAAACTGCTATGCGAGGTAAACCGGTCCATTGTTTTCTTGCCACCAACTTATCATCGTTGGAGTCCTATGGGAGACAAACCCTATCCTGTACATAGGGGAAATTTTCTGCCATCCTACATTTCACCTTCCACTTGGGGTAACCAACGAAGGGCGAGAAGCCATTACCACTTCACTGCCATCAACGTCTAAAGAGTTCTCAAATGAGACTACGATGCAGGGGAGCCCATAACTCTTTGCCCCACGTGTAGGCAGCACGTAAAAGCATAAAGCCACTCAAGTCATCCACCTTACCCCTTAAGCATTTTATTATTTTCTGTCGGGAAAACCGTTATCGTTGTCCCTTATCTGGGTGAGTCGCGGACAACGACAGCCGCCAGGTCCACCCCCATAACCAGAGCCGGTGGCCGTCTGCCCTGTCGTACCACCAACTCGGGCGGTTACCAACAAGGTGAACCGTCTCCTTACCTTATCTCGTGTGTGCTCTTTAAAGAGCCCGACTTTCGTACAATAGGGTATCTCACGGCCAACGAGCAAGGACCAGGCCCACGATGGTATCCGCCTGTCCTGCCGTCCCGATACAATCCCTGCGCGGGCACCATTGGGTCACTCGTCTCCTTACCTTTAAAGACACCAGTTGATTCGAGTGCCTACCATCAAGTCAAACTAGGAGGAATCACCCTCGATGGTACAGTTGAAGAGGTCCGACCGAGACATCAGCGGAATGAACTAAAAAGGAATATCCTCGTATCACCCCGGTGAAGCTACGCTACCGAGCCGGCGACGAGAGTGAAATACGAGTCTATCCACTCGTAGGTCAAACTTGAAGCGACCCAGAGAGTCTCGCCGTTGTAGGTTCCCTTGGGCGTCTTCTCTGTACCGTACTTGTTGCAGTTATAATAATTTATATCCGCGTTCACTCCCTAGAGCGATCACGGCCCGCTATCTAATCCTAGTTGACTAGCCATGCGCAGGGTTCACTGTTGGATAATATATATATATATATATATATATATATATATATATATATATATTTAATAGGCAACATAGGATAAAGGAAGGTACATCAAGGGGCGACAAAAACAGGCTATGCAACAGAATAGGAATGTAACGTAGAAGCAGCAGCAATGCCTAGTGCAAGAAATGTACGGAAAAGATAGGCGATATCTGGGGAAAGAGAATCGCTCTGCTTGCCTGGAAGCTCGGTTGTAGGGGTACGGTCGTCGATGTAGTACTCGTACTCAGTAGTGTCATCGGCGGCAGCAACGTGGTCTACCGGAAAGTAAAGGGGGGACAACAGTAAATACACAACAATAATAGCAATATAAATATATGACATAGCAGATACAAAGCAACGGGGCTCTAACGCAGTGTTCGGTGATTTTCCCGGAGCAGGAATTTATCCGGGGATGACTCATCAGTACCGGGTGATTACCGGACAGATGATTCGGAGGGGAAGATTCCATGTCTGTAGTGTTAGAGAAATCTGACAGACATGTGGATAGTCTATCCGTGCTCGTAGATCCATTCTGAACAGCTTTCATATTCAGAACATTTTCATCCAGAAAGTATTACCGGCTCCGGTCGTCTGATAGACAGATGAACTGGAGGAGAAATGTTCCACGTTTGGTATGTTAGAGGGGTGTGGTGGCTATACGGGTGATGTAATCTTATATGTGTCATTTTTCTGATCAAGTTTGATGTATAAAGTTTTTCCATCGGAGTTACGGATTAAAAGATATTGAATTTCAAAGTTTTAATCAATTTAGAAGAATTTCTGGAATTTATTTTATCATTAAATCAAACATTATCCATAAACTTATCTAAAACAGTGCACTGACAGGTGGGACCCACATGTCATACAAAGGGGTGCTTGACTGGGCAAACTTGACCAATGTGGGCCATGTGTGAGCCTCACATATTTAACATAATCATTTATTTTAACTAACTAGCTAGTGGGGTCCATTTGTCATCCTAATATTCTTTTAATTTTCTGTTTAATTAACTGATAGATGATACGTCCCAAACGTATCTATAATTTCTGCTTGCTCCATGCATGATTTGTGTGACTTTCCCATGTTTTGCTTGAACTTTCATACACTTTTGATCATATTTGGACTAACCTATTAACTCAGTGCACCCAGTTGCCAGTTCCTGTTTTCTGCTATTTTTATATTTCAGGTTTTCCGGCCATTAAAAGTGCCAAATAAATTCCGGAAAATATATATAAAAAATCAGTGTCCCGGAAGCTTCCCGAAAAACCAAGGATGGAAGCGAGTGGAGTCCAGGAGGGTCCTTGGCGCGGCCCCCCATAGGGAGCACCGGGCACCCTTCTAGCTGCCCTGTGGCCCCCCTCGGTGCCTTCCTTGGCCCTTACTTTTACTCGCGTCGCGAAAACCCTGATTCCAGGCCCCTTTTCTCCAGAAGCAATTCCGATATCCGCCGCCATCGCCAACAAGCTTCAGGGGACCATAATTCCTGTGCCGACACCCTGCCGGGACGGGGAAGTGCCCTCGGATTCATATACATCGATGTTGCTTCCTCCCTCCATGAAGCGGGAGTAGTTTTCCCTCGGGGCTGAGGTTACTACTAGTAGCTATGTGGTCAATTCTCTCTCCCATGATGTGATCTTCGTTGTGATCATAGGCTATGTTAATCTAGGGTGATCCCATGATATTTCCCCTTCTTCTATGTATTGGATTTGGTGTACTCACTTGATCTTATCTAGTATAATCCCCGAGACCATGGTGACAGCGGTCTATTGGACATGGATTAGAAGAATATTTTCATGAGTGACTTCCTCTTTTGTGTGTTGATTGAAGATTGAGAGTCTCTTGGTGCTTGTCTTTGACTATCCATGAGATATTTTGTGGTGATCTTGGTACTCTCTTTGGATGGCCGCAATGACATTGGGAAATCCATAGATTGAGAACTACGAACTCTGAGGTGTGCTTTTGTATCCCTACATAATTCTCGTCCTCTCTTGACCACAAAGGAATGACTTCCGAGTACGTCTCCATTGCATGTTTTATGGGAAATATCATGTGATTATACTATGTTAATGTTGTTGAGAGTTTCCACTAGTGAAAGTATGAAGCGTAGGCCTTGTTTCCACCATTGTTACACCGTTTGTGCTCACTTTTGTCACATGTTTGCTTGCTGCACTTTTTATTACAGATTTATATTACTTTGTTTTCCCACACCTATCACTCGTATTTTACCATCTCTTCGCCGAACTAGTGCACCTATACAACTCCTAGTTGTATTAGGTGTGTTTGGGACACAAGAGACTTCTTGTATCTTCATTGCAGGGTTGCTTGAGAGAGACCATCTTCAACCTCTACTTCCCTGAGTTCGATAAACCTTAGGTCATCAACTTAAGGGAAATTGTTGCTGTCCTACAAACCTCTACGCTTGGAGGCCCAACATAGTATACAAGAATAGAAGCGTGTGTAGACATTAAGCTATTTCTGGCGCTGTTTCCGGGGAGGTAAGTCTTGAAAGTATATCTTTATATCTTGCAATTAAATCTTTTTGTTTCTTGTTTTTTATTTTCACTAGTTAGGCGTATGGAAAACAACAACAAAATGAGAGAGCTTTATGAGCTCTACCTTGAATTGGGACATGAAGTGTTTGAAGAGAAAATAAAAAAACCTATGGAACTATATTTTCATCCTCTTCATGATTGCAATGTTACTAGTATGTCTTCTTTGAATACCTTTGATGCTAATGATATGCAAAGTTATAAGCTTGGAGATGCTACGTTTGATGAAGATGATCTTTTTAACCCCCCCAAGTTTTGATGAGGAAATTTACTTTGATGATACTTTGCCTCCTATCTATGATGATTATTGTGATGACACTTATTCTATAAAGAATAAATGTTTGCAAGTGTATCATGATAAGAATGATTCATGTGATAGCTATTTTCTTGAGTTTTCTCCCACTATTACTAATGAGAAGGATTTTGCTTATGTGGAGAGTAATAAATTTTCTATGCTTGCGGATCATGATAAGAATTTTTTGTGTTATACTTATATTGTTGAGTTTATTCATGATCCCATTGAAAATCATTATGAGAGGGGAACATATCCTCATAGATATTTCAATAATATCAAGTTCCCTCTCTTTATGTTGAAAGTTTTGAAGTTGCACTTATTTTGCCTTCCTATGCTAATATCTTTATGCTTCAATGAGTTATTTCTCTACAAGATCCTTTTGCATAGGAAGCATGTTAGAATTAAATGTGTTTGGTATTTGCTTCTTGATTCTCTCTTTTGTTTTTCAACTCTTATTCCTACGATAACATCATTAAAATCTTAAGCCTATCTTTATGGCTATAAAGAAAGAGCTCTAGGGAGACAACCCTTGTTATCTTTAGTTTGAGTTTTTACCTTATGTTTTTAGTGGTCTTGATGATTGTTAATACTGTAGCAAGATCATTGTATCTTTACTTTCAAGATTTTTGCCAAGTTATAGCCTCATATGACAAGGGAAGCGAAAGTTGTGAAATGCTGTCCAGAAAACAGATTCTATCTTCGTGACGGGAAAAATCTGATCAAATCATCAGTTCATCTTTTTAAGCTGAGTTTTTTACACAGCGTGTTCTATACAATCACGGAACTTTCGTATGTTCTGAGTTTTTTCATTTGAGTTGCATAAGTACCCGTAAAAAAATATTTACTACCTTCTGTTCTGTTTTTCACGGATTCTGCCACGTTTTGTCTCTCCTTACTTTTGCAAACCTTAAGCTTTCTTTTTCTTTGCAAAAACCTTTTGGAAATCTTGAGAAACAGTATCTATTCTAGAATATCTTTATATCCAGTGGGAAAAATTATTTTATTAAGGGTACTAACCTCTCTAATAATCTTATGATGAGTTATGTATGAAGGGAGTTTTCAAGTGTGCGATGGAAGATGATGAAAGAAGATTCAGGAGTGTCAAGCGCTCAAGTTTGGGGATACCCTCATGCATCCCCAATAAATATTCAAGGAGAATCAAGTGTCTAAGCTTTTGGATGCCCCCGTGCATCCCCTTCTCCATCAATAATCATCAGTTCGTCCTTCGTCTCACTATATTTTTATCACTTCATGCGTTATGTGCTATGCTTGGAGCGTGTCGCTCTTTACTTTTCTTAGGTTTGTTTTTGCTTTGTTTTCTGTAGTAACAAGTTATACCCCTTATTTCTTTTGTGTGGGAGATAAACACGCTCCGTTTGAACTAGAACTCCTCATAGGATTTGCATGCTTATTTCCTTTGTTGTGAGTTGTTCTTTTTCTTTTCTTAGCTGCTGCCCTGTTTAGCTGTAGTGCTTTAGTTTTCTTCTAGATCTTTTCTTTTGTCTCAGGTTGAAGTTTCTATAGGTTGCATGTTTATCTTGCTTGGAGCAGTCGCCTGTTGCACTGAGTTTTGTGTCTTGACTAGAAAGTAGGTAGTTGAAGTTGCTATTCTCTTTGTAGTAGTCATTTGCAATAGTTTTGAGGTATTGACTAGAGTAATGTTTGAACTTATGGTGTCAAGATCTTTAGCCTATTGGTGATAGATGTCGTATTTTGGGCAATCTGTGTGATTTTTGAAAACCAAAACCCCCTGTTGAGAACTCTAGCTACTAGATGGATCACTAACCTCTGGAGGGTTCGAATATTAGAGTACACTCAAGTACCATGAGTCAAGGATGCGCAAGGATAACCAAACCCCCATACACTCCTCCTCAGGGTACTTGTCTCTTTGTGAACCTCCTGATTAGATTGAGAGTTACCGATAATAAGTGCATGAGTTCTTCGGACTAATGTTAGTATTTAAAAGTTGACACTTCCACCTCCCATATTTTTCTAGACTCTTCGGTACCGTGCATTGCCCTCTCTCACCTCGAGAGTTGGCGCATACTTCTCCGGTGCATCCAAACCCTTGGCATGATTCGCTCTGTCATCATAAGCCTCCTTATATCTTTCCTCAAAACAGCCACCATACCTACCTACAAGGCATTTCCATAGCCTTTCCGAGATACATTGCCATGCAACATCCACCTTCTCATGACTTGATTTTCATGTCATACATGACACTTGCTTGATCGATGAGCCGCATGCTATTTGGGCCTTGCCCTAATCATTGCTACATGACGCGCTAGTATCATTGCATATCCTGCTATCCTGGCAGAGGCATACATTTGCATCATGATAGTTACATCTTCTTTATGTGAGTACCCTTGAAAAGTGTGAAAGATCTCCTATATTCTTGTAAAATATAGAGTGTTGCCCCTAAAGTGAGGAAAATATCCGAAAGAGGACAAAATCAAAAGATCCGAAACAGAACAAATGAGAGTTTAATAGAAAGAGCCATTGATGCCAAAAAAAAAATGTAAAAAAGAGAAAAATAAAAAAATAAAAAATCGAGAAGGGGGCACACTACTATTCCTTTTGAGAGATCCACACTAGTACTTCATCCTCTATCCCTTGTACTCCATAGAGATCATCATACATGCATATAGCTACGTTGGGACCCTTCACACTATAGAACTTGGCTTGTATATTCCAATGATGAGCCTCCTCAAACGAGCTCTAGGTCTTCTTGAGCAAGCAAAGTTGGATGCACCCGCACTAGTTCCCTTGGAGAGCATTTAGCTCACATGTGCATTCGTTGCATTGCAATCCCTACTCCTCACATCATATCTATCATATGGCCTTCTCTCGCCTATGGTTGTCCTCATTGATGTGAGCATTTCACACCTTTTTTGTCTTCCTCCTCCACCTTCTTTCTGTTTCTCCTTTTAGGTGTCAACTTTCTTGCTCACGCTCATCCATTGCATGAGTGCTGAAAATATCGAAAGGGAGTGGATTAGTTTGACTTGTACCTGGCTAGTGGTCTGGGAACGAGTCAATATAAGATTCCAAAGAAGACCAAGTGTGAAACTTTAGTAGATTGAGTTCTCAACAAAAATACTTTTTCATCTCGTATTCCCTATCCCCTTTCTTGCACGCAAACACCATTTGGAGACATTCGAGTCACGGACAGCGAGAGCTCTTGCACCTAATGTTCTTTCGTTGCTTGTTTCAATGCTAATATAGACTCTTGCATGTTAAGACTTGAATTGAATTGCATGCTTTGATTGCTTTAATTAAAAGTCCTTATATGGTTGTGTGGCATGTTGCCACAGAAACTATGCTTGTTATCATTTCCCTCCTCGAGGACGAGAAGGAATTAAGCTTGGGGATGTTGATACGTCCCAAATGTATCTATAATTTCTGCTTGCTCCATGCATGATTTGTGTGACTTTCCCATGTTTTGCTTGAACTTTCATACACTTTCGATCATATTTGGACTAACCTATTAACTCAGTGCACCCTGTTGCCAGTTCATGTGTTCTGCTATTTTTATATTTCAGGTTTTCTTCGTGACGGGAAAAATCCGATCAAATCACCAGTTCATCTTTTTCAGCTGAATTTTTTACACAGCGTGCTCTATACAATCACGGAACTTTCTTATGTTCTGAGTTTTTTGATTTGAGTTGCATAAGTACCCCTAAAAAATTATTTACTACCTTTTGTTCTGTTTTTCACAGATTCTGCCATGTTTTGTCTCTCCTTACTTTTGCAAACCTTAAGCTTGCTTTTTCTTTGCAAAAACCTTTTGGAAATCTTGAGAAACAGTAGCTATTCAAGAATATCTTTATATCCAGTGGGAAAAATTATTTTATTAAGGGTACTAACCTCTCTAATCAGCTTATGATGAGTTATGTATGAAGGGAGTTTTCAAGTGTGCGAGGGAAGATGATGAAAAAAGATCCGGGAGTGTCAAACGCTCAATCTTGGGGATTTGATGTACTCACTTGATCTTATCTAGTATAATCCCCGAGACCATGGTGACAGCGGTCTATTGGACATGGATTAGAAGAATATTTTCATGATTGATTTCCTCTTTTGTGTGTTGATTGAAGATTGAGAGTCTCTTGGTGCTTGTCTTTGAATATCCATGAGATGTGTTGTGGTGATTGTGGTACTATCTTTGGATGGCCGCGGTGACATTGGGAAATCCATAGATTGAGAACTACGAACTCTGAGGTGTGATTTTGTATCCCTACATAATTCTCGTCCTCTCTTGATCACAAAGGAATGACCTCCGAGTACGTCTCCATTGCATGTTTTATGGGAAATATCATGTGATTAGACTATGTTAATGTTGTTGAGAGTTGCCACTAGTGAAAGTATGAAGCCTAGGCCTTGTTTCCACCATTTTTACACCGTTTGTGCTCACTTTTGTCACATGTTTCCTTGCTGCACTTTTTATTACAGATTTATATTACTTTGTTTTGCCACACCTATCACTCGTATTTTACCATCTCTTCGCCGAACTATTGCACCTATACAACTCCTAGTTGTATTAGGTGTGTTGGGGACACAAGAGACTTCTTGTATCTTAATTGCAGGGTTGCTTGAGAGAGACCATCTTCAACCTCTACTTCCCTGAGTTCGATAAACCTTAGGTCATCCACTTGAGGGAAATTGCTGTTGTCCTACAAACCTCTGCGCTTGGAGGCTGATAACCCTCAACTATAGGGGATCGAGATAGTCTTCGCGGGCAAGATAACCCAATTTATTGATTCGACACTTGTGGAGCCAAATAATACGTACAGGCGTTGACAATTGAGTTGTCAATTAAACCGCACCTGAAATAAACACTTGCTTGCACAAAGGTATTAGTAGCAACGGTAGTATGGAAGTGGTAGTGGTGATAATAATGGTGGTGATAAAATAGCAAAAGTAAACAACTAGTAACCAGTAGGATTGAAACACTGCAGGCTAGGGAGATGGATGGTTGGGCGCTGCTTGGATGAGATAGAAAATGTAATAGATTCAACACGGGCAAGGCTCACAGAAAATAAAGGATCATCTAGGCAAATATCAAACATCAGGCATGTATCCCAAGGTAGTTGTACGTGCTTGCAATAAGTACTTTGCACAACATCTTTTGTCCTACCCTCCCGCTACGAACGGATCCAAAAGGAACTTAGGGAGATTAAGGTACTCATGTCAAAGAGCACCAGAACAAAGCATTAACACTTCATGGATACACGGAATCCTCAAATTATAGTTGATACGTCCAAAACGTATCTATCCATGCCTCTTTTGTGTGATATTGCTATGATATTGATGAACTTCCATACACTTTTGATCATATTTGGACTAACATATTAACTCAATGCACCCCAGTGCCAGTTCTTGTTTTCTGTTGTTTTTCTATTTCAGGTTTCCCCCATATTAAAAGTGCTCCAAAAATTCGGGAAAATACAATAAAAAATCAGCGCAGAAGAAGCTTCGGGAATCTGCCGTGTAAAAGTCACGGCAGATGTCCGTAGAGTCGGACTTATCATGGGACCTTTGCTGCGAGGCGAATTCAAGGAGAGAGTCGACATAGGCACAAGACTCGGCGAGTTACCCAGGTTCGGCCCCGTCAGTGCGGTAAATAGTCGATCGTATCGATTACAGTGATGATGTTTCACCGCCTTAGTCTCGTGGAGATCTAGGCTATGGAACGAGTTGTCTAATCCTGGCTTTGTGTAAGTTCTGGCTCTGGTTCCCGTGGACCTCGGCTTATAAAGGTGTCGGGTCCCGAGATTCCTAGAGTCCGACTCCTATACGATGTGGAGTTCTATTCTACTTTACAAGTTTTCTACCTGCTATACAAGGTAAGTCGAATTCCTTCTAGGGCTTTAATATTCACGCTTGGCACGTCATGCTCCTGGTCGGGTCTTCTTTGTGGGCCTTCATATATAAGTCGGCCCGGAGGTTTCTAATGCCGGGTGTATGGGCCTGACCCATCCCCCCGACATTAGCCCCCAGGATTGTTGTGATGCTTTAGTCTTCACAGCAAGCTTCTTTATCTTCTTCATTGCCTCCGGCTCTTCATGGATCAAGGGCCGACTTTATGCTTGGCGTTGATTGGGAGTCGGAATCGTCTCTCTACAATCTTGCTTCAATTCCTTTATTTCCATGAAGTCGGCTTTTCGCCGACTCAGCTATCATCTGATGCTTTACTGGAAGTCGACGGCTAACTCTTTTTAGCTTTTCGTTTCCTTTTACTTGAAGATATTTCCTTTGACCTTTGGTCAAAGATACGGTTTAGTTTTTATGATCACACTTCCCGAAACGCCGGTTAGAGGCATTGATGTTTGTAGTGGGAATCGAGGAGTCTTTCCATAAATGCTATCTAACCTGGGTAGTTATCACGTATTATTTATGGCATTAATGGATCCTCCCCATGAATCTACTATAAATATCCCTTGGATAGCTTGATCTTTCAAGCGCATCCATCTTCTTCTTCCTCTTCATGTTTTTCTCCATGGCACCTAATATAGAGGCCTCTTCTCCTTTGGCGTCCAACGAGCCCGATCCTCGTGCAAGTACTCGAGGTCGCGGCTCTGATCGTAGTCGTGGCCGTGGTAGAGGTCGTGGCCGTGGCAGAGGTAGAGGAAGAAGTACTCGTGCTGCCTCTCCTTCTGAATCTCCCCCTTCTTCTCCTGAGAGGAGTGAGTTCTTGGTTCATATCCGGATGATTCGACGCTGGATCAAACTTCCCGAGTCTTTTTCTCAACTTGTGGTTGACTTGACGCCTTCGGGCCTTTGCCTCCGATCTGATGATTGTCCTCATGGGCCTATCTCGGTGACAGTTAGTTTTTCTAACCATGGCACCATGTTTTTTGAGAAAGGCTGGAAAACTTTTCTTCATTCCAGGAATATTTCTCGAGGAGACACCATTATCTTAAAATTTGATTGTGAAGACACCTTGTCAGCTAGGATCTTTGACTCGGATGGAGACCGAGCCTGATGTTGTGTGGAGAGATCCAGCGATGAAGAACTCCTTAGTGAAGAAGAAGCTTCAACAGAGGACGAAGACGATTCTGAAGAAGATGTCTGAAGCTGTACTTTTTTTCTTTTGAGTAGTATTTTTCCGAGTTTGGCTTTTTCTTGTAAGGTTGACTCCTTTGATGTAAAACCCAGTTGGCTTAATGAATGAAATCTATGAAATTTTATTGAGTCCATGAGTATATGAGTCGGTTTTATTTCTGACTTGAAATGTTTTCTTGGAGTGTATGAGAGCCGACCACTTATGATAGTGTATGTATCTGTAGCCCCCTGAGTCGATTCAGAATAGTTTAGTATCTGTTAATCGACTCATAGGACAGATCAACTTGTAGCCCCTATGAGGTGGTATGGTCATGTTTACATGCCGTACTAGGTCATCAAAGAAGAATTTGTGTTTATGACACTTGCTTCGAAGTAGTGTAGCCCCCAAGAGTCGGGTTGTCTTGCCTGCAGCAACCTTGGACTTTACAATTTCTTGCATATTTTCTAAATAATATTTTGAAGTGTTTCTCCCCAAGAGTCCGTATACTCAACTGGGTGATGTACCGAGTCTTCTTTTGAGAAGAAACCTTGAAGTGTAGTCCCCATGAGTCGGTGTGTGCATCTGTGTGCAGTGCCGAGTTACATAGGTCTATCTTTGAATCTTCCAAGTCACATAGATATGACACGATGGGTTTTATTCCTAGCTTCCAAATAAGTCGGCGAGGGCCGGTTCGACGAATGTCGATATTCATATGTATGGCAAGAGCCGTCGCGACTGAAGTCGACTTTATATATGCAGAAAATGCAATAAAAAGGTGTATTCCCCATGAGTCGGTATGAGCATCTTTTTTGTTATACCGAGTCATAGAGAATTTTTTGAGCTATAGTCCCCATGAGTCAGTATGAGAATCTTTTGTGCCATACCGAGTTACACGGGTTAATGCTCAAGATGTATCTTTTGGATGAAAAATGAAAAGAATATGTGATAATGCTAATGTATGCAGAATGAAAATATAAAGGCTCATATAGAAGTCGACTCTGGATTCAACATGCCTCATCTTCTCGTACTTGAGATAGATTATTGGGTTATCCATGAGTCAGGACTTCTCTGTAAGCCGGCCGCATATATCTAGTTCTCCCTGTACTTGAGACTAGACTCGGTAGGCATTGTTGTAAGCCCCCAAGGTATGTAGACTAATCCGGGTACACGTAGATCGTATGAGATTTAAGCTATACAGGCCAAGGCGTGTTTTGCCATTTCATGTATATGTTGGGATTTCTTCGGATAAGAGTCGATGAGTGACATCGAGCCCCCCTACTTCCCCTGAATAAGCTTATACACTGTGATTTTTTACATATATATGCCGAGTTTTTGGATAAAGAGTCGATGATTGTCATCAAACTCCCCGATTCCCCTGAATAAGCAATATACATGCTCAGTACCAATAGAAGGGTAGATCAAGCCCCCAGGTCTTTGAGATATAATAATGCAATGTATGCAAATGTATGATGCAAAGAAAAATGCCACGAAATAAAAAGTAAAGTGGAGTTGATATGGCAGTAGCCGTTGCGACGGAAGTCGACTTTGTTGTATGTGGCGAGAGACATCGCGACAGAAGTCGACTTATGTATATTTTGATGGTGAAAGCCGGCACGACCAATGTCGGCTTATATATATATATATATATATATATATATATATATATATATATATATATGTATGTATATATATATTGTGGCGAAAGCCAGTGCGACGTATGTTGTAACACCCTCACTATCAGTAAACAGTAATCAGGGTTACTGTTCATCTCTACTGTTCAAAACTTTTGTTTGATCAACTGGTTCAGTTCAAATTCAAATTCTCCTTTGATATTGTTGCAAGCAAATATGAACCATGGACCTTGATCATCATTGGCCAACTAAAGTCCAGGCCATTTGAATTGAAATTCAAACAAACCCTAAGTGCCTTTTTGATGAATATTAAAAATATTGTGACAATAAAATCTTTTTCAAAAATCTTGGAACCACTTTTATAAAACCCCAAATAATCATTGGACCATGTCAATGTGGTCATGGGTATTTATTGTGCCATGGAAAATTTCAAAAAAATAATAACAGTTCTAAAATAGGACTATTTTCCAATTGCTTAATGAAAATTAATATCTAAAGAGTTTAGAAAAACCCTAAACTTTTTGTGGCACTCTAGGTATATGCTCTACTAATTATGGAACGATAATTGTATTATACAAAAATGCCTAAGCCGTTTAAATAAATGCTAAAAGAAAGTTTAACAGAAAAAGAAATGAAAAAAAAAGAGAAATCCTAATCTAACGCCCATGGGCAGGAGCCCACCCACCCCTCTCCTCTCCCCCCCACTGGGCCAAGCCCAACGCCCAGCCCAACTCCCCCTCGCACTCATCTCCCTCCCTGTTCAGCCGGTGCGTGGCGCCCATCCGGCCGGCCATGGCCGCGGCCGTCGCCGTGGCGGCCATCCACGGCGACCCCGGCGTGGATAAGTCCCGGCACACCCAACCCTAACCTAGGTCGAGCCCTAGGTCATCCTCCCCCTCCCTTCGCGCCCCAGCTCTCTCTTCCCAAAGCCGCCTGTGCACGCCCGTCGCCGCTCCGCCGTGGTTCCCGTGGCCACCGGCCTCCCCGGCGACCACGGGCATGTCCAGGAGCCTCGTGGTGCTCGTCTTCATCGACCCTGCTCACCAATTGGAGCCGCCAGACCGCGTCGACGTCGCCACTGTCTCCCCTCTCTGCCGCGGTCGCCGTTGAACGCAGCTCCGATTCGCCGCCAGTGGTGCCTCCCGAGCCTCCCCGAGCTCCTCTTCCCCCTCACTGTGAGCTCGCGCTGCTTTCCCCCCTCTCCTCGTTGCTTTTTCTTCGTCGGAGCTCTCTCCAGCCGGTAGCCCACTTCGGCCGCCGCCGTTCTCCATCTCTGGTGCGGCTACAGCCACCCCTAGCTCCGGCCTACGGTTCAGCTCGGCGCGGCCCATCGTGCTCGTCATGTTCGTGCCCGCGAAAGTTCGTTTGGTCGCCTGAGGCTGCTCGCCGCCGCTTCCTCTGTCATGGCCTCGTCGCCGGCTGATACGTCCCAAACGTATCTATAATTTCTGCTTTCTCCATGCATGTTTTGTGTGACTTTGCCATGTTTTGGTTGAACTTTATTACACTTTTAAACCAATTTGTTCTAACCTACTAACTCAGTGCACCCAGTTCCAGCTTCTGGTTTTCTGCTGTTTTTGTTTTTCAGGTTTTCCGGCTGATTAAAGTGCCCAAAAAATTCCGCAAAAATTATATTAAAAATCAGCGGGCAGGAAGCTTCCGGAATAACCAAGGGAGAGAGTCGGGACCACCACCAGGGAGCCAGAAGGGTCCCTGGCGCGGCCCCAACCCTAGGGCGCGCCAGGCACCCTCCTGGCTGCCCTGGGTGGCCCCTCGACGCCCCCCTTCGCCTATATAACCCCCTCGGGGTAGAAACCCCTAAGAGAGAACTCTTTTTCGCGGAAACCTCTCTGTTCCGCCGCCGACGTTTTCAGATCGGGGCTGCCTGAAGAAGCTGCCCCGGCACCCTGCCGGAAGGAGATCACCCCTCCGGGAGACCATCCATAGCCATGGACGCCTCCCGTATGTGCCGTGAGTAGTCCCCCTTGGACCATGGGTCCGTGATCAGTAGCTATGTGATGTCCTCTCCCACTTTTGAGCTTTCACTTTCGAGACCTCGTGAGCTGCCTCACATGATCGAGGCACCTATGTAATTTTCTGCTGTTGCTATGCTGAGTTTGTTGGGATCTGATGGATTATCAGACTATGTTCAGATTGTGATGAGTAATATATTTGGTTTGCCCTTTTATATTTTGTTCTTGAGTAAATTCTTGCATGTTCTCCGTTGCAGTATTTTCTTTGGCCAAGTTATTTGCTTGCAACTCCAAGAGAGAGCGTTATGCTCGATTGTGGGTTCAGCCCCCTGATGTCTAGCTTGAGTGACAGAAACATGAGACTAGGGGATGTGCTGTTGCCACCAGGGATAAAACAACGGTGATTGTGCCTATTGGTGCAAGAATTGTTTACTTTACGCAAAGTTCTTTTAATGCAGTTGTCTGTTGCTTTGAGTTTACACTTTGGGTGGGATTCGCAACTTAATACCAGCGAGATGTTCTGGATAGATATCTCAAGGTGGATGATTCGTAGTAGATGTAGATGGATTTCGGTCTACTTACCTTGGCGTACTGCCCATTGCTTTTGAGCCCTTCCTTTCTTTGCAGCATAGTTAGCATTGCGGTGCCTTCATAATCCTGTCAATTTCCCAACTGTGATTTGTTTACCTCGCTAGCATTTTTATCGTCTTTTGGGAGAGAGACATCACTAGTGAAAATCACGGGACTCCGGTCCATCTTCATACCTTTGTTCACACCCACTATTTATCTTTTTGTTTTTACTTTTACTAGTACCTTTTTATCTCTTGCCTTTGATCCTTTGTAAACGACAAGGCCGGAGGAATTGACAACTCCTCTGAACTCGTTGGGAGCAAAGTTATTTGTTTTGTGCATGTCCACGACAACTCCACGCATCAGAATAATTTCTGGCGCCGTTGCCACCTATCGTACTTATCGTTGAGTCCTACTGGAGAAAAACCTTGGTATCTTTACTGAGGGAAATTACCGCTACGCTGCATCTCAACCTTCCACTTGGGGTAACCAACGATGGGCGAGAAGCCATCAAGCTAATTTCTGGCGCCGTTGCCGGGGACTCAAAGGAAGTACAAATACGCGAGTCCTGATAACCGCCAGTTTCTGGCGCCGTTGTCGGACTCCGAGTGCTAAGATAGGGGAGTTGCACACTACCCTTTACCTTTGTTTTTTTAGTCTTGTTAGTTTACCTTTCAGTTTTTACTTTTGTGTCCCTTATTAAAAATACCAAAAATACCTACTGATGCTATCTTCACCATGGGTGTGGAACCACCCAAATATGGTAGGATGGACATGTTTCACTTGGATCGTCTTCGATCAATCTGTGCTCGCGCTAAAAACCCAACCGACTTGGTTGAGGGAAAATCATTGGATGAGCATGCTCATTATACGCGGCACCGCCTCTCAGAAAGGGAAACACTTATGGGATCAAATACAAGTTTCTTATTGCTATGCTGAGTGTTTATGCCACATTTATGATTTTACTTGCTGCTCTAATATAGAGCGTAAACACCTTCCTTTACAAGGTGAATTTAATGAAAATGAGATCCTATCTTCTTATGCCAAAGGTGTTTATGATTACTTTGATGTTGAAAAGATTGAAGAGTTTGTTGCTTTTAAAGGTGCTTATGAGATTGCTTCTTTGATTGAAAAGTATTATGATACTATTCACAAGTCTGAAAACTTTGCTGTTCTTTCTTATTGCTTTGAGAACTATACTTCCAATGCTTATATTGAGGATTTTAAAAATAGAATGCTTGCTGCCCAAGAAGAGGCTAATGATTGCTATGAAGAGGAATCTTATGATTCCGAGGACTCACTTGATACTTCCCTTTCTAATGATTTTGATACTTGCTTTGTTGATGGCCATGATGCCACTATGGATGATGCCTACGAAGATGAACTCTCTATAGTTCCTTATGTTAAGCAAGAAATTGTTGCTATTGCACCCACACTTGATTGTCATATTATCCTTTTGAAACCTCCAACTCCGGAGAATTTTTCTCTTATCAAGGCTCAATGTGATGGATTGCATTTATCTTATAATCCTAAAGACCCTGTTGAAAACTATACACGTGTGCTTGTAGGTCATGAACAACATGATTTATGTGATAGTTATATTCTTGATGTTGTTCATGATACTACTGAAAATTATTTCGAGAGAGGGAAGTTTGGTTGTAGAAACTTCCATATTACTAAAACACCTCTCTTCATGTTGAAAGTTTTGAAGTTGTTATTTTTCGACCTTCCTATGCATGTCACTTTGTGCTTCTTTGATTTATTTTCTTACAAGATGCCTATGCATAGGAAGTGGGTTAGTCTTAAATGTGTTTCATATTTGATTCTTGATGCTCTCTTTTGCTTCAAAATTCTTATTCTTGTGAGAGCATCTTCTATAATCTTTAAGCCTAGCTAATGGCTTTAAAGAAGCGCTTTCGGGAGGCAGCCCGCAACGAATTTAGGTTTTTATTTTTGTTTTTTTTCTTTTCTTAGTGGTCTTGATGATTGTTACTACTGTAGCAACATCATTGTATCTTTCTTTTTTCAAGCTTTGTGCCAAGTTTAGCCTCAGAGTGCTTGAAAGTTCAAAAGTTGGAGCTTGCTGTCCAGAAACAGATTATGTTTTCTTGACGGGAAAATTCGCGATAAATCACCAGATCATCTTTTTGATCTGAATTTTTTTGACAGAATGCTCCATACAATTGGCTTGCTAGCCCCTGTTCAAAGGTTTTTGATTTGAGTTGCAGAAGTACCTCGAAAAAATTCCCCTTTCTCTGTTGTTCTGTTTTTCTTAGCTTCTGCCCCAGTTTTTCGTTTCGCAGTTTTGCAATCCTTAAGCTTGCTTTTTCTTTGCAAACTTTTTTGGGCAGGCAAGAGAAACAGTAGATCTTCCTGGAAATCTTAATTTGCAGTAGAGGAAAAAAAAATTATTAGGGTACTAACCTCTCTAATCAGCCTACAATGAGTTATGTATGAAGGGAGTTTTCAAGTGCGCGATGGAAGGTGATGAAAGAAGATCCAGGAGTGTCAAGCGCTCAAGCTTGGGGATGCCCAAGTGCACCCCCAATAAATATTCAAGGAGACTCAAGCGTCTAAGCTTGGGGATGCCCCCGGTGCATCCCCTTCTTCATCAACAATCATTGGTCTGTCTTTCGTTGCACTATATTGTTATCACTTCATGCGTTATGTGCTTTGCTTGGAGCGTCTCGCTCTTTACTTTTCTAGGTTTGTTTTGCTTTCTTTGCTGTAGTAACAAGTTAGACCCCAACTTACTCTTTTGTGTGGGAGAGAAACACGCTCCACTTGAACTAGAACTCCTCATAGGATTTGCATGCTTATTTCTTTTAGCTGTGAGTTGTTCTTTTTCTTTTCTTAGTTGCTGGTCTGTTTAGCTGTAGTGCTTTAGTTTTTCTAGAGATTTTCTTTTCAGGTTGAACTTTCTATAGGTTGCATGTTTTATCTTGTTAGAGAGTTTGCCTGTTGCACTGAGTTCTGTGTCTTGACTAGAAAGTAGGTAGTTAAAGTTGCTTTTCTTTTTGAAGTAGTAACTTGCAATAGTTTTGAGGTACTGACTAGAGTAATGTTTGAACTTTTTGTGTCAAGAGCTCTTGCATATTAGTGATAGATGTCATATTTTGGGCAATCCGTGTGTTTTTTGAAAACCAAAAACCCCTGTTGAGAACTCTAGCTACTAGATGGATCACTAACCTCTGGAGGGTTCGAATATTAGAGTACACTCACGTACCATGAGTCGAGGATGCGCAAGGATAACCAAACCCCCATACACTCCTCCTCGGGGTACCTGTCTCTTTGTGAACCTCCTATTAGATTGAGAGTTACCGATAATAAGTGCATGAGTTCTTCGGACTAATGTGAGTATTCGAAAGTTGACACTTCCACCTACCCATACCTTTTCTAGCCTCTTCGGTACCGTGCATTGCCCTTTCTCACCTCGAGAGTTGGCGCATACTTCGCCGGTGCATCCAAACCCTTGGCATGATACGCTCTGTCATCATAAGCCTCATTATATCTTTCCTCAAAACAGCCACCATACCTACCTACAAGGCATTTCCATAGCCTTTCCGAGATACATTGCCATGCAACATCCACCCTCTCATGACTTGATCCTCATGTCATACATGCCACTTGCTTGATCGATGAGCCGCATGCTAGTTGGGCCTTGCCCTAATCATTGCTACATGACGCGCTAGTATCATTGCATATCCTGCTATCCTGGCAGAGGCATACATTTGCATCATGATTAGTTACATTTTCTTTTTGTGAGTACCTTTGTAAAGTGTGAAAGATCTCCTATATTCTTGTAAAATATAGAGTATTGCCCCTAAAGTGAGGAAAAGATCCCAAAGAGGACAAAATCAAAAGATCCCAAAGAGGACAAATGAGAGTTAAATAGAAAGAGCCATTGAGGCCACCAAAAAAAGAGAAAAAGAGAAAAAGAAAAATAAAAAGAGAGAAGGGGGCATACTACTATTCCTTTTGAGAGATCCACACTAGTACTTCATCTTCTGTCCCTTGTACTCCATAGAGATTATCATCATGCATATAGCTATGTGGGGAACTTTTACACTATATAACTTGGCTTGTATATTCCAATGATGAGCCTCCTCAAACGAGCTCTAGGTCTTCTTGAGCAAGCAAGTTAGATGCACCCCCACTAGTTCCATTGGAGAGCATTTAGCTCACATGTGCATCCGTTGTATGGCAATCCCTACTCCTCACATCATATCTATCATATCGCCTTCTCTCGCCTATGATTGTCCTCATTGATGTGAGCCATTCACACACCTTTTTGTCTTCCTCCTCCACCTCTTCTTTCTGTTTCGCCTTTTAGGTGTCAACTTTCTTGCTCACGCTCATCCATTGCATGAGTGCTCAAAATATCGAAAGAGAGTGGATCAGTTTGACTTGTACCTGGCTAGTGGTCTGGGGACGAGTCCAGATAAGAATCCAAAGGAGACTAAGTGTGAAACTTTAGTAGATAGTTGTTCTCAACAACCTTTTTTCTCTTTCTTCCCAGTCCCTTGCTTGCACGCAAACACCATCTGGAGACATTCGAGTCATGGACAGCAAGAGCTCTTGCACCTTTTGTTCTTTTGTTGCTTGTGTTAATGCCAATATAGACTCTTGCATGGTAAGACTTGAATTGAATTGCATGGTTTGATTTCTTTACTTAACATTCCTTATTTGGTTGTGTGGAATGTCACCACAGAAATTATGCTTGTCATCATTTACCTACTCGAGGACGAGCAGGAATTAAGCTTGGGGATGTTGATACGTCCCAAACGTATCTATAATTTTTGCTTGCTCCATGCATGTTTTGTGTGACTTTGCCATGTTTTGGTTGAACTTTATTACACTTTTAAACCAATTTGGACTAACCTACTAACTCAGTGCACCCAGTTGCCAGCTTCTGGTTTTCTGCTTTTTTTGTTTTTCAGGTTTTCCGGCTGATTAAAGTGCCCAAAAAATTCCGCAAAAATTATATTAAAAATCAGCGGGCAGGAAGCTTCCGGAATAACCAAGGGAGAGTGCCGGGACCACCACCAGGGATCCAGAAGGGTCCCTGGCGCGGCCCCAACCCTAGGGCGCGCCAGGAACCCTCCTGGCTGCCCTGGGTGGACCCTCGACGCCCCCCTTTGCCTATATAACCCCCTCGGGGTAGAAACCCCTAAGAGAGAACTCTTTTTCGCGGAAACCTCTCTGTTCCGCCGCCGACGTTTTCAGATCGGGGCTGCCTGAAGAAGCTGCCCCGGCACCCTGCCGGAAGGAGATCACCCCTCCGGGAGACCATCCATAGCCATGGACGCCTCCCGTATGTGCCGTGAGTAGTCCCCCTTGGACCATGGGTCCGTGATCAGTAGCTATGTGATGTCCTCTCCCACTTTTGAGCTTTCACTTTCGAGACCTCGTGAGCTGCCTCACATGATCGAGGCACCTATGTAATTTTCTGCTGTTGCTATGCTGAGTTTGTTGGGATCTGATGGATTATCAGACTATGTTCAGATTGTGATGAGTAATATATTTGGTTTGCCCTTTTATATTTTGTTCTTGAGTAAATTCTTGCATGTTCTCCGTTGCAGTATTTTCTTTGGCCAAGTTATTTGCTTGCAACTCCAAGAGAGAGCGTTATGCTCGATTGTGGGTTCAGCCCCCTGATGTCTAGCTTGAGTGACAGAAACATGAGACTAGGGGATGTGCTGTTGCCACCAGGGATAAAACAACGGTGATTGTGCCTATTGGTGCAAGAATTGTTTACTTTACGCAAAGTTCTTTTAATGCAGTTGTCTGTTGCTTTGAGTTTACACTTTGGGTGGGATTCGCAACTTAATACCAGCGAGATGTTCTGGATAGATATCTCAAGGTGGATGATTCGTAGTAGATGTAGATGGATTTCGGTCTACTTACCTTGGCGTACTGCCCATTGCTTTTGAGCCCTTCCTTTCTTTGCAGCATAGTTAGCATTGCGGTGCCTTCATAATCCTGTCAATTTCCCAACTGTGATTTGTTTACCTCGCTAGCATTTTTATCGTCTTTTGGGAGAGAGACATCACTAGTGAAAATCACGGGACTCCGGTCCATCTTCATACCTTTGTTCACACCCACTATTTATCTTTTTGTTTTTACTTTTACTAGTACCTTTTTATCTCTTGCCTTTGATCCTTTGTAAACGACAAGGCCGGAGGAATTGACAACTCCTCTGAACTCGTTGGGAGCAAAGTTATTTGTTTTGTGCATGTCCACGACAACTCCACGCATCAGAATAATTTCTGGCGCCGTTGCCACCTATCGTACTTATCGTTGAGTCCTACTGGAGAAAAACCTTGGTATCTTTACTGAGGGAAATTACCGCTACGCTGCATCTCAACCTTCCACTTGGGGTAACCAACGAGGGGCGAGAAGCCATCAAGCTAATTTCTGGCGCCGTTGCCGGGGACTCAAAGGAAGTACAAATACGCGAGTCCTGATAACCGCCAGTTTCTGGCGCCGTTGTCGGACTCCGAGTGCTAAGATAGGGGAGTTGCACACTACCCTTTACCTTTGTTTTTTTAGTCTTGTTAGTTTACCTTTCAGTTTTTACTTTTGTGTCCCTTATTAAAAATACCAAAAATACCTACTGATGCTATCTTCACCATGGGTGTGGAACCACCCAAATATGGTAGGATGGACATGTTTCACTTGGATCGTCTTCGATCAATCTGTGCTCGCGCTAAAAACCCAACCGACTTGGTTGAGGGAAAATCATTGGATGAGCATGCTCATTATACGCGGCACCGCCTCTCAGAAAGGGAAACACTTATGGGATCAAATACAAGTTTCTTATTGCTATGCTGAGTGTTTATGCCACATTTATGATTTTACTTGCTGCTCTAATATAGAGCGTAAACACCTTCCTTTACAAGGTGAATTTAATGAAAATGAGATCCTATCTTCTTATGCCAAAGGTGTTTATGATTACTTTGATGTTGAAAAGATTGAAGAGTTTGTTGCTTTTAAAGGTGCTTATGAGATTGCTTCTTTGATTGAAAAGTATTATGATACTATTCACAAGTCTGAAAACTTTGCTGTTCTTTCTTATTGCTTTGAGAACTATACTTCCAATGCTTATATTGAGGATTTTAAAAATAGAATGCTTGCTGCCCAAGAAGAGGCTAATGATTGCTATGAAGAGGAATCTTATGATTCCGAGGACTCACTTGATACTTCCCTTTCTAATGATTTTGATACTTGCTTTGTTGATGGCCATGATGCCACTATGGATGATGCCTACGAAGATGAACTCTCTATAGTTCCTTATGTTAAGCAAGAAATTGTTGCTATTGCACCCACACTTGATTGTCATATTATCCTTTTGAAACCTCCAACTCCGGAGAATTTTTCTCTTATCAAGGCTCAATGTGATGGATTGCATTTATCTTATAATCCTAAAGACCCTGTTGAAAACTATACACGTGTGCTTGTAGGTCATGAACAACATGATTTATGTGATAGTTATATTCTTGATGTTGTTCATGATACTACTGAAAATTATTTCGAGAGAGGGAAGTTTGGTTGTAGAAACTTCCATATTACTAAAACACCTCTCTTCATGTTGAAAGTTTTGAAGTTGTTATTTTTCGACCTTCCTATGCATGTCACTTTGTGCTTCTTTGATTTATTTTCTTACAAGATGCCTATGCATAGGAAGTGGGTTAGTCTTAAATGTGTTTCATATTTGATTCTTGATGCTCTCTTTTGCTTCAAAATTCTTATTCTTGTGAGAGCATCTTCTATAATCTTTAAGCCTAGCTAATGGCTTTAAAGAAGCGCTTTCGGGAGGCAGCCCGCAACGAATTTAGGTTTTTATTTTTGTTTTTTTTCTTTTCTTAGTGGTCTTGATGATTGTTACTACTGTAGCAACATCATTGTATCTTTCTTTTTTCAAGCTTTGTGCCAAGTTTAGCCTCAGAGTGCTTGAAAGTTCAAAAGTTGGAGCTTGCTGTCCAGAAACAGATTATGTTTTCTTGACGGGAAAATTCGCGATAAATCACCAGATCATCTTTTTGATCTGAATTTTTTTGACAGAATGCTCCATACAATTGGCTTGCTAGCCCCTGTTCAAAGGTTTTTGATTTGAGTTGCAGAAGTACCTCGAAAAAATTCCCCTTTCTCTGTTGTTCTGTTTTTCTTAGCTTCTGCCCCAGTTTTTCGTTTCGCAGTTTTGCAATCCTTAAGCTTGCTTTTTCTTTGCAAACTTTTTTGGGCAGGCAAGAGAAACAGTAGATCTTCCTGGAAATCTTAATTTGCAGTAGAGGAAAAAAAAATTATTAGGGTACTAACCTCTCTAATCAGCCTACAATGAGTTATGTATGAAGGGAGTTTTCAAGTGCGCGATGGAAGGTGATGAAAGAAGATCCAGGAGTGTCAAGCGCTCAAGCTTGGGGATGCCCAAGTGCACCCCCAATAAATATTCAAGGAGACTCAAGCGTCTAAGCTTGGGGATGCCCCCGGTGCATCCCCTTCTTCATCAACAATCATTGGTCTGTCTTTCGTTGCACTATATTGTTATCACTTCATGCGTTATGTGCTTTGCTTGGAGCGTCTCGCTCTTTACTTTTCTAGGTTTGTTTTGCTTTCTTTGCTGTAGTAACAAGTTAGACCCCAACTTACTCTTTTGTGTGGGAGAGAAACACGCTCCACTTGAACTAGAACTCCTCATAGGATTTGCATGCTTATTTCTTTTAGCTGTGAGTTGTTCTTTTTCTTTTCTTAGTTGCTGGTCTGTTTAGCTGTAGTGCTTTAGTTTTTCTAGAGATTTTCTTTTCAGGTTGAACTTTCTATAGGTTGCATGTTTTATCTTGTTAGAGAGTTTGCCTGTTGCACTGAGTTCTGTGTCTTGACTAGAAAGTAGGTAGTTAAAGTTGCTTTTCTTTTTGAAGTAGTAACTTGCAATAGTTTTGAGGTACTGACTAGAGTAATGTTTGAACTTTTTGTGTCAAGAGCTCTTGCATATTAGTGATAGATGTCATATTTTGGGCAATCCGTGTGTTTTTTGAAAACCAAAAACCCCTGTTGAGAACTCTAGCTACTAGATGGATCACTAACCTCTGGAGGGTTCGAATATTAGAGTACACTCACGTACCATGAGTCGAGGATGCGCAAGGATAACCAAACCCCCATACACTCCTCCTCGGGGTACCTGTCTCTTTGTGAACCTCCTATTAGATTGAGAGTTACCGATAATAAGTGCATGAGTTCTTCGGACTAATGTGAGTATTCGAAAGTTGACACTTCCACCTACCCATACCTTTTCTAGCCTCTTCGGTACCGTGCATTGCCCTTTCTCACCTCGAGAGTTGGCGCATACTTCGCCGGTGCATCCAAACCCTTGGCATGATACGCTCTGTCATCATAAGCCTCATTATATCTTTCCTCAAAACAGCCACCATACCTACCTACAAGGCATTTCCATAGCCTTTCCGAGATACATTGCCATGCAACATCCACCCTCTCATGACTTGATCCTCATGTCATACATGCCACTTGCTTGATCGATGAGCCGCATGCTAGTTGGGCCTTGCCCTAATCATTGCTACATGACGCGCTAGTATCATTGCATATCCTGCTATCCTGGCAGAGGCATACATTTGCATCATGATTAGTTACATTTTCTTTTTGTGAGTACCTTTGTAAAGTGTGAAAGATCTCCTATATTCTTGTAAAATATAGAGTATTGCCCCTAAAGTGAGGAAAAGATCCCAAAGAGGACAAAATCAAAAGATCCCAAAGAGGACAAATGAGAGTTAAATAGAAAGAGCCATTGAGGCCACCAAAAAAAGAGAAAAAGAGAAAAAGAAAAATAAAAAGAGAGAAGGGGGCATACTACTATTCCTTTTGAGAGATCCACACTAGTACTTCATCTTCTGTCCCTTGTACTCCATAGAGATTATCATCATGCATATAGCTATGTGGGGAACTTTTACACTATATAACTTGGCTTGTATATTCCAATGATGAGCCTCCTCAAACGAGCTCTAGGTCTTCTTGAGCAAGCAAGTTAGATGCACCCCCACTAGTTCCATTGGAGAGCATTTAGCTCACATGTGCATCCGTTGTATGCCAATCCCTACTCCTCACATCATATCTATCATATCGCCTTCTCTCGCCTATGATTGTCCTCATTGATGTGAGCCATTCACACACCTTTTTGTCTTCCTCCTCCACCTCTTCTTTCTGTTTCGCCTTTTAGGTGTCAACTTTCTTGCTCATGCTCATCCATTGCATGAGTGCTCAAAATATCGAAAGAGAGTGGATCAGTTTGACTTGTACCTGGCTAGTGGTCTGGGGACGAGTCCAGATAAGAATCCAAAGGAGACTAAGTGTGAAACTTTAGTAGATAGTTGTTCTCAACAACCTTTTTTCTCTTTCTTCCCAGTCCCTTGCTTGCACGCAAACACCATCTGGAGACATTCGAGTCATGGACAGCAAGAGCTCTTGCACCTTTTGTTCTTTTGTTGCTTGTGTTAATGCCAATATAGACTCTTGCATGGTAAGACTTGAATTGAATTGCATGGTTTGATTTCTTTACTTAACATTCCTTATTTGGTTGTGTGGAATGTCACCACAGAAATTATGCTTGTCATCATTTACCTACTCGAGGACGAGCAGGAATTAAGCTTGGGGATGTTGATACGTCCCAAACGTATCTATAATTTTTGCTTGCCCCATGCATGTTTTGTGTGACTTTGCCATGTTTTGGTTGAACTTTATTACACTTTTAAACCAATTTGGACTAACCTACTAACTCAGTGCACCCAGTTGCCAGCTTCTGGTTTTCTGCTTTTTTTGTTTTTCAGGTTTTCCGGCTGATTAAAGTGCCCAAAAAATTCCGCAAAAATTATATTAAAAATCAGCGGGCAGGAAGCTTCCGGAATAACCAAGGGAGAGTGCCGGGACCACCACCAGGGATCCAGAAGGGTCCCTGGCGCGGCCCCAACCCTAGGGCGCGCCAGGAACCCTCCTGGCTGCCCTGGGTGGACCCTCGACGCCCCCCTTTGCCTATATAACCCCCTCGGGGTAGAAACCCCTAAGAGAGAACTCTTTTTCGCGGAAACCTCTCTGTTCCGCCGCCGCCGCCGTTTTCAGATCGGAGCTGCCTGGAGAAGCTGCCCCGGCACCCTGCCGGAAGGAGATCACCCCTCCGGGAGACCATCAATAGCCATGGACGCCTCCCGTATGTGCCGTGAGTAGTCCCCCTTGGACCATGGGTCCGTGATCAGTAGCTATGTGATGTCCTCTCCCTCTTTTGTGCTTTCACTTTCGAGACCTCGTGAGCTGCCTCACATGATCGAGGCACCTATGTAATTTTCTGCTGTTGCTATGCTGAGTTTGTTGGGATCTGATGGATTATGAGACTATGTTCAGATTGTGATGAGTAATATATTTGGTTTGACCTTTTATATTTTGTTCTTGAGTAAATTGTTGCATGTTCTGCGTTGCAGTATTTGCTTTGGCCAAGTTATTTGCTTGCAACTCCAAGAGAGAGTGTAATGCTCGATTGTGGGTTCAGCCCCCTGATGTCTAGCTTGAGTGACAGAAACATGAGACTAGGGGATGTGCTGTTGCCCCCAGGGATAAAACAACGGTGATTGTGCCTATTGGTGCAAGAATTGTTTACTTTACGCAAAGTTCTTTTAATGCAGTTGTCTGTTTCTTTGAGTTTACACTTTGGGTGGGATTCTCAACTTAATACCAGCGAGATGTTCTGGAAAGATATCTCAAGGTGGATGATTCGTAATAGATGCAGATGGATTTCGGTCTACTTACCTTGGCGTACTGCCCATTGATTTTGAGCCCTTCCTTTCTTTGCAGCATAGTTAGCATTGCGGTGCCTTCATAATCCTGTCAATTTCCCAACTGTGATTTGTTTACCTCGCTAGCATTTTTATCGTCTTTTGGGAGAGAGACATCACTAGTGAAAATCACGGGACTCCGGTCCATCTTCATACCATTGTTCACACCCACTATTTATCTTTCTGTTTTTACTTTTACTAGTACCTTTTTATCTCTTGCGTTTGATCCTTTGTAAACGACAAGGCCGGAGGAATTGACAACTCCTCTGAACTCGTTGGGAGCAAAGTTATTTGTTTTGTGCAGGTCCACGACAACTCCACGCATCAGAATAATTCTGGCTCCGTTGCCACCTATCGTACTCATCGTTGAGTCCTACTGGAGACAAACCTTGGTATCTTTACTGAGGGAAATTACCGCTACACATCTCAACCTTCCACTTGGGGTAACCAACGAGGGGCGAGAAGCCATCACCGGCGAGGTCACGCTTTGGCCTGTGAGCCACTGACCTCTGGGTCCCACCCAGAGGGATTAGCCCCTAACCCCCTGCTAATAAAAAAAAGAAAAACTGAGATAAAACCCCCTGAGACTTACAAGTGGGCCCTGGCCAATTAGAAATAAAATTAACAAACATTTAGCACTGTTACACTTACACATGGGTCCCATTGTCAGTTTAATAATTGAAATGATTTTTGTTTTAAATAAGAGTATGACATGTGGGCCCTCTGGAATATTAGATATAAATAAAACATTTTTATTAAATACTGTGTATGACATGTGGGACCCACAGGTCAGTAGGCCCCACATGTCAGTTGACTGGTCAAACCCCTTTTCTGGATAATGTTTATTTATTTAATAAAATAAATTCAGAAAATGTTATAAAATGATTTAAATTTGGAAATTCAATATCTTTTAAAATGTAAGTCAGATTCAAAAACTTTATACATGAAACTTGATCAGAAAAATATAACGAATACGGATACGCTATCTGTATGTCTACCACACCCCCCTAACACACCGATCATCGACATTCCCCCCCTCCGGGTTATTTGTCGATAATTCCCGGTGCCGGTAAAAAACCTGCCGGATGAATTTATTCCGAACACGAAAGTTGTCCGGAATGGTTCCACTAACACGGATACACCCCGTTATCTTTGTCGGATGTCCACGACACCTCTGGCATGAACCCTTCCCCCTCCGGACACCTGTCCGGTAATCACCCGGAACCGGTATATCATCCCCGGATGAATTTCCGCTCCGAGCTAAGTGCATCGTACGATGTTAGAACAACGTTAACATTTCATCTGTCATGTCATGCATATGTTTGTATATTATTGCCGTGTATTTACTCTTTCCTCCCCCCTTAATCTCCGGTAGACCCTGCTGCTACCGCCGACTACACCGCTGCCGGGTACGACTACTTCGTCGACGACCCGACCCCTACCGTCGAGCTTCCAGGCAAGCAGAGCCATTCTCTTCCCCAGATATCGCCTACCTTTTCCGTACTTTCTTGCACTAGGCATTGTTACTGCTGCTGCTACGATTACAATCCTATTCAATTGCATAGCCTGATTTTGTCGCCCCTTGATGTACCTTTCTTATCCTATGCTGCCTATTATATTTATGCATTATTCAGCAGTGAACATTGCGCATTGTTAGCTAGGACTAGATAGCGGGCCGTGATCACTCAGGGGGGGTGAACACGGATACAATATATACAACTGCACAGGTACGGTAAAAAGCAGACACCGCCAAAGGCCCCTATCTGGGTTATGCCTAGTCACCTCAAGTGTGAGCTATCCAGGAGTAATCCTTGTACTCCACTCGAGGCTGACTTTGTCTTGCCTCCATAGGGTCCTGCACAGCGGTTGTCCTCAAAGGTAATAACTCGGGCGATCCAACGGTGCCCGCGAGCGGTATATCGTCGGGAACGACAGGGAGGGTACGAACGACGTTACTGGCGTGCTTGGCCCCTGCTCGTATCTCGCGAGAGTTACCAAACCACGAAAGTCGAGCTCTACCAAGAGCACACGCGAGACAAGGTAAGGAGACTGTTCACCTTGTTGGTAACCGCAGTGACTTGGTGGGACGACAGGGCAGGCACCGATGTACTGTTGGTCCTGACTGCTGTCGTTGACCGCGGGTCGGTTAAGTCGAGGCAACGATAACGGTTGTCACGCAGGTTAATTAAAATGCTAAATGGTTCGGCGGATGACTTGAGAGACCCGTTGGTCTGTACGCACTACCTTCACGTGGGATAAGGAGTTATGGGCTCCCCTGCGTCGTAGTTTGTCCGAAAGCTCTTCAGACGTCAGCAGTACTGCGACCTGATCGCAGGGAAGTGGTCTTGTCTTTTTGCTGCAGCAGGTGTGTTTGGATTTGCTTTTGCTTCACCGGCCAGACTCGCACCGTGCAGGAGCGTGCAAGGGTGAGGGACCTAGACCCCTTGGCGCATAGCATATAGTCCGGCGGATGGCCTCTCTGCTGAGCCTAGGATGGGTTGCGATGTGTCGGATAGCCTCGGTGGGGCGTTCCCTAACAAGGTTCACGCCACCCTAGAGATCCGAGCGTGCAGGCTGAATAGTAGTGCACCCCTGCAGGGAGTTTAATCTATTCGAATAGCCATGTCCACGGTAACAAGACGCTTTATGCTGAAGATAGATCTTACCACTAGAAACTATTACTATTAAACTGTATGGTTCCGGGTCTTCTTCCTCGCAGGGAGTCGAGGAGGGGAACTCGGAGGCATTGTTATTATTAATCATTACAACTTATAGTATACAATGTTGCAGCAACTTCTGCTTCATTATTACTTTATTGCTTTATATGAACTTTTGGCTGTTTCTCTTCTCATGCTGCAAGACATCGTCAGAAGATGCTAGTCTTCGATAGGCCTAGCTTCTTATCCTTATTCTGATTTCTATCTTGCAGTCCACTATATATACAGCCTCCCCTTTCCGTTGATACACATGCATAATGCTTAGTAGCGGACGTAAGACTCGCGGGTATACTAGATACTCACCTTTGCTTTATTTCCCCTTTTATGTTTTGCCTGATCGGCCGCTGCAGTCGACGTTGGAGCCCAGGAGCAGGAGTACCCCGGAGGCGGATACTACTACGTCGACACCCCCGCTGACCAGGACCAGGAGTAGTTTCGGAGGCTCCCAGGCAGGAGGCCTTGCCTTTTCGATCTGTATCTCTGATGTTATTTGTGCTAGCCTTCTTAAGGCAAAACTTGACTAACTATGTCTGTACTCAGATATTATGGCTTGTATAACTTATGTATTCGGGTCCGCGTGACCCCCCTTTATTGTAACATATTGGTTTATCCTTTTGTGTTTAGTGTTGTGCTATGATATTCTCACTGTGGCACCCTAATCTCAGCCGTGTACCCTGAGTGTATGATTACTGTACACGGATTGATTTTGGGGGCGTCACAAGTTGGTATCAGAGCCGACTGCCTGTAGGAAGCCACCCCACCACTACCTGGTCGAAGTTGAGTCTAGACCTTGAAAAAAATATTTTGCTAACTTAATATTTGGCTTACGGGCCCACATCGATGTCACTACGTGTGATATCTATGGTATTAGGATCCTTTTCTCCTTACCTATGCTCTGGGAATCTGCTCTCTTATCCTTGCTGGTAAGTTTTACAAACTCTGACATTAGGATCACGTTCTCTTGATTCCATCCGGCGTTTTGGTGCTTCCCCATTGATTGAGTCGTTGATGATGGGAAAATGGCGGCGTAGGGAAAATACGCGTCCGCGTCATTGATACGGAGTGAATATATTAAAAAATGCATACATGCGTAAATAAAAGGGATATCAAACGTTGCGAGTACATTATTTCCAGAACTTTTACATTTACATAAAAAAAATCTGTTAATTACATCTCCGAAGAGAAAACCCCTGATTAAGAATTCCAACATTTTTATTACATAGGATTACATCATATGACTATTACAAAAGATAAAATAAAACTAAGAAGTCCTCCTCGCTATCGTCGACGCCTGCGTACTTGAGGGAGCATTCTAGTCTTCTTTGAGTTATGATCTCATTTGATGGAATTATTTTAGGCTATATGTCATATCTTGCGCATGCACTATTATTAAAAGTACATGGAGAATTTGCTTATATCAGGAAACATATTGTTTGTAGATTTATCTTTGGAGCAGATTTTTGGATTATTTGCACACTATATGGGTATGCATATTTTGATGTCTCACTTGAATTACTACCAGCATCATGTAGCACAAGTATGGTACACACATGTAGCGTAAACAAGGGACTCTTTTATTATGAGATGATTTTATAATCTTTGGCTTAGCCTATAATATGATGCAAGGCATATTTTTGTTATGATTGATTCCACTTGTATTAATACTAACACCGCGTAGCGAATGACGCCGACGGGCAGCATAACCAAGATGAAGATTTATTTTCTTCATGTTTGTATTACTACTAGCGAGACATAAAATGCCCGTAGCGTAACCGAACAAGAAGTGCATGAATATTAGTAGACATGATGAAGCTCTTTGACTTATACCTATGGCCAATTCAAAGATTAATTATGCATTTTAGAGCAATATCCTTAGTCTGTACCACAAGGGCCAAACTAAGTGCATGATTTTTAGTGGATATGATGAGACTCTTTGATTTGTACCCATGGCCAAACCAAAGATTAATTATGCATTTTAGAGCAATATCCTTAGTCTGTACCACAATGGCCAAACTAAGTGCATGAATTTTAGTAGATATGATGAAGTTCTTTGATTTGTACCCATGGCCAAACCAAAGACTAAACATGTATTTTAGAGCAACATACCTAGTTTGTACCACAATGGCCAAACTAAGTGCATGAATTTTAGTAGATATGATATAGTTCTTTGATTTGTACCCATGGCCAAACCAAAGACTAAACATGTATTTTAGAGCAACATACCTAGTCTGTACCACAATGGCCAAACTAAGATTAATTGTGCATTTGCAGATTTTTGGGGACCCCTTGGCTTGTACCTATGGCCAAACCAAGGATTAAACATGCATTTGCAGATTTTTGGGGACCCCTTGGCTTGTACCTATGGCCAAACCAAGGATTAAACATGCATTTGCAGATTTTTGGGGCCCCTTGGCTTGTACCTATGGCCAAACCAAGGATTGTTGGAGAAGATGTAGATAGAAGATCTTTGGTTTGTACTCAAGGCCAAACCAAGGACTATAGGAGAAGATGTAGATAGAAGATCTTTGGTTTGTACTCAAGGCCAAACCAAGGATTATAGGAGAAGATGTAGATAGAAGATCTTTGGTTTGTACTCAAGGCCAAACCAAGGATTATAGGAGAAGATGTAGATATAATCTCTTTTATTTGTACCCATGGCCAAATGAAAGGCTAGGAAGGAGTCATGAAATCCCACCTTGTCTTGAACACCGAAGTGCTTCTTCTCCTTGCTTCTTTTCTTCTTGACTCTTGATGAATACTTGATGTGGTGTATTTGTGGTTTGCTTCTTTTCTTCTTGACTCTTGATGAATACTTGATGTGGTGTATTTGTGGTTTCCAGCGGCAGCGCGTAGACGCAGAGCAGCAGCAGCCGGGGGGAATGGATGGATAGTGATCCGGGGCTATGAGGAGCCAGCCGGGGGTATTTATAGGAGACAGCATGGGGTGTGCAGCGCTGCCTTTTCATCCCCGTGGGCGCCAAACTTTGTGTTTAATCACGTCGCCATCGTGTTGATTCGTGGCAGGACGTGGGCGCGTGGCCGGTTACGATCAACGAATGTTTCAATTTCCCTTCCGTAGACTTGCTGCATACGTGCAGATATTTTAGTCCGAGGTACGGCAAACGTTTGGGCTTGGGCTCAATCATAATTAACTTAATTAATGTCTACATACATGGGCTTAAAGCTTTGATGCATGTATGTTTACTATAAGCTGACCTCCTACCTGCTGGAAGGGATTAGGGCTGCATGGCGCATGCACGTACGCTAGCTAGCTTGGTATGCACTAGCACATAATTCATGTACGTGCTGGCCAAATGAGTGCGATGTTAATTTTCTTTGGCCATCAATTATATTGGCTATACATTCATTGAAATTTTGTTATAGTTCGCGATATTTTGTAAATGACAGCGCCGTCTATGCTGGCAGGATTTTAGATACAAAAAACTCTACCATCGGCGACATGCATACAAATCACGTGCCCCCTATATATTTAGCACGAAATCTGATGCATATTTATGTATTTGTCACATTATAATTATTGCTGCCTTTTTTTTATCATTAGCAACATCGGCATTCACAAATTTATCATACGCCTATTTTTTAGTCCTCACTTCGAGCGATTGATTGTATATTTTATAATTGATTCTTCTCATTACAAGACATATTTTTTTTAGTTTTGAATTTATATTTTATGCGGTTTATACATTTGTTTTATCTTGGTCAAAATCCATGTCAACAGATGCCCCTCAAGGTCTGAATGCGAATGTATTTTTTTTTTAATTCGGATTCAAAGCTCGAAAATATGTGCTTTATTTTTTTGCTATATATATGTTTTTTTAACACAGATACAGAATGTCTAGATAATTATCTAGATATATATACGCACATGATTAATATCCATGTATCTTTAACAATTAGTTGCAACTTCCGTGGGGATAAGGCTGGGTTTGAAAACCAGTTAGCTATAGCTAACCACTACTGCCGATATTCTAGCAACGTGGTGCCGTGCCTCTTCCTTCCTTCCCTTCTTATATTCTCTCGGCTCATCCTTTTCCTTTACTGCGGCGCTTCAGCGATCCCAATCTAGATTTGCTCTCAAGCAGGTTCCATTCTTCTTTACGAATATATATAGCTATTGGCAACTGATCTCGTGTTTATACTATCTGATCTGATCTTTCTTGCTCTCCTCTTTCCATTTGTCAGGCCTAAAGCCAGGAAATCTTGCGGAAGTGCGGATCGTGATTTACTTTGAACTGCCGGTGAGTGCATGATTGCACTTGAGAACACCCGTCCGAACATGTGATTCATGTTATGATCTAACTTACCACCTCTTTGATTTTTCTTTAGGTGAGCTGATTATGATCTAGTAGAACAGAGTTTACGTTTGTTTTCCGGCCAGGTACCCCAACTCCGAGACCTGTCGCCTTCATATCTTTGTTTGAAGTAGGATATATGATTGACATGCATGGCAACGCACAGCAGTATCGTATGCAATCTTCCGTTTATATATGAGAATGGTGTCTTCTTTAAACATGTGTATGATCCAGTAACATTTTCATTTTACGGTTGGCGTGCCGGCAAGTTTGTATGAACTTGGTCCGTCGTACAACCGTACAACCATGAAGACTGGTATACATGACATATGTAGACATACATGCCATATACAACATTACGACATGAATTTCATTTCAGTATGCTCATCGGATAGTCTCTGAACGTATGTGTAACCCAGCAATCTTTGGCTTCACGGTTGGCGTGCCGGCAAGTTTTATAAAAACTTGGTCCGTCGTACAGCCGTGAAAAATAATATACATGATATATCCGTTTAATTTTAAATTTTTTTTGCATGACATGCTACAAATTTTCTTATGCTTGTTGATATATCAATATGAGCTTGGCATTGTCACAACCGTTGAGAGTAATATAAATGTCAAAAATATGTTTTCCCTGTTGTTGGCGTTCCGGCAATTCTATATGCAGGCTTGGCCCGTCGTTCAACATGAACACAAATGTGCATGCTAGATAGTATAATTTCTGTCACAATATTATCACTTGTGGGAAAACATTCATAATGTGATCCCAACTTTACATATAAATTCTCTCACAGTTGGCGTGCCGGCAAGTTTTCATAGGAACTTGGTCCGTCGTACGACTGTGAAGATAAATATTCTTAATCATTCCGTTTACTTTGGAATACGTCTTCTTCTAAACTGAGATTTTTTTTCTTTTTGTAGTGAGGCTCGCGGATTCTTCAGCAGTACTATTTTAGGTAATGTCCTATACTGCTTCCAATTGTTAGTTGCATCCATTTTTCATACTTGTACCAATATATGTATACTTTGTTTATATAGATGGAGGAGTCTATAGTCTCATCTTCATCTAAGAATTTGCACAGAATGTCTCTTTTGCAACTAGCCAAAATATATATGTTTAAGCCGGTCACCGATGAGCTAGCTAATCCAGTGATCAAGCCCTTATATGTTCCACATGGCAACCCTGAACATGGAGAACGTGGATAGACATCAGGGCCCTCTTTTTCAGGGCATTGCTACCATCCAATTGCGCCTTTGCCCAGGCTTGATCAAGCTTTAACCCTGGGGACTCGCATAGTGGCAGAAGGTTTGGGTTGGGAAAACCATGTTGTGGAATATGTTCCGATGCCCCATGGATATGTTGAATGGGGAACTTGCATTATGAGGCAATATCATACCCATTTGAAGGGGAGTGAAAAGGGTGTTGATTATATTTATGGAGCCATTTACAGCTCTCTAGGTAATTATACTGTCTCGCCTCCACTTCTGAGGTCTCTTCTTGAGAAATGGGATTTCAACACCAACACATTCTTTCTTTCTAGTGGTGAACGTACCATCACTCTCCTTGACATGCATCAAATGGCGGGTTTGCCGCTTGATGGTGATCCTTATGAAGAATTTGTTCCACCGCCTCATGAGCTAGAGGGCTCGTTACTTTTATATCCCAATTTTCTATCTCGGCTCCTAGAAATTTGGACTGGGCTTTCCATAGACAACCAAGTTGGTTTCCAAGTTTGGTGTGATTTCTTTCATAATCGAGAATCTGATTGCTTTGCTATCAAAACTCTCGAAGATGAGCGTATATATACTGCGGCTTTTATTGCCGTATGGCTATGTCGCTTTGTTGTTGTCGGTGGAGGGCCTTATGTTCGTCCAGGAGTATTGGTGATGGCATCATGGATTACCTTAGGACGCCGGATTTCTTTGGGTCCAGCTGTTCTCTGCTCACTTTATTACTCTCTTCGACACATTAGTACACATCCAATTGGGCCTTCTTTCACGCAAAGAATTTGGCCGGTTCACTTTATTGCTGGATGGATGGGTGTATACCTTAAGAAGGCTTTTGGAAACAGGGTGAAAACCCCACACTTTCTGGGCTCTAGGATTTTGAAAGTGAGGCCTGCTATGGTCGATACCATGTTTAAAACACCAAAGTCATTTACTCCTGAGAAAGCTTATAACTTTCTCGAGAATCATCATAATATCTATTGGAGTCCCTTTACTTTGATGACTGAGGATGGTGTTTTCCGACCAAAGATAGAATTTTTGATCTCTATCCGCCGAGGTATGCTTCCTTGGAGGCGTGGATCCTTGGAAAATGATGCATCTATAGCTGAACCATATCATCCGGACCGAGTAGCTCGGCAATTTCGCTTGGATCAAGTTGTACCTTTTACTCCCTTGCCCAGCTTGTATATGATAGATGAGATTGGAATAGCTCGTGCATTTTGGATACATTTACTCAAATCAGACCCGGAGTTCCAGTATTTTCCAAGTGATACTCGGCCCACTGATTCTTCTGTGGCGTGGTCCAATTGGTGGAAAAAATTTGTGAAGCCTTTTGCTTGTGTTTCGAACTCTCTTCGTGATGGTACCATGTTTGGGAAGATTTCTTATGATAAGAGGAAGAAAAACAAGTATGCATCACAGAACCATATTAAGGCTCGTCCACTCTTAGATAAGGACTTCATGGTGGTAAAGAGGGTATCAAAAAAACATCAAGCACAATATATTGCAGTCCTTGAGAAGGCAGAGACTAGATTTAAAAGTCGGTGGATGCCCGTACTCCAAAGTTATGTACAGGACGTTGTTGCCGTGCATTCAAATGAGGTGAGCTAATGACGCATATTTGCTACTTTTTTTTATGTCATCTTCACGTACTAATTTCAATGTCTATTTATTTTTCAGATCCAACAAGGGAATTTTATTGATCCAAATGCTGCAGCTGGGTCATCCTCTTTTAACCCAAGCGCAAGTGCGCCAGATAATGATTTAGCTGATGTTGTCCTGGGTACAAGCAAGAAGCGACGTAAACATTGTATCTCAGTTCCTGCTACTGAACGAGAGAGACCATCAGCCAAGCGGAAACTGGACTTGGGTAGTGAGCTTGGTTCTGAGTCTTCAGGATTACCAGAGCCTAAGGATATGATATTAGATGTCGATTTTGGGATTTTATCTACCGGCGAAGATCTTGACCGCGTTCTCGCGGGTAAGAAGAATCATGGCCTGGATGATATTTTAAGCATAAGCTCGGAAGATTACCAGCCGAATGGGACTGGCATGTCTTGCTCGCCTGTCACATCATTGGGGGTAGAAAATATGCCTTCAACCCCCGGTGCTCTTGATTTTTCATCAACTTCACATGGTAGTTTACACGTACTCAGATTTGACAGACTAACCATGCTTATTAACCATCATTATTATGAATATCATTTCTTATGATGATTTTTGTTGTGTATATATTTCAGACAACCAGCAGGACGGTTGCAATTTGGCAAGCTCCGCGGTGACGGACGTCATTTCTGGACAGAGCCCAAAAATGGAACGTGATTCCATAAAGGACATATTTTTGGATGCTACTGACCAGGCGGTGCGGAAAGCCCTTAACGGCCTGAATCGAGCCACACTCGGTGACCCTGAACGACGTTCTTTGCTTTTGGATGTTTCTAAAATGCTACCGGTGCACATCCCTGAGGTTGCTATGGCTCAGGAAATTTTAGTCGCTCTTGTTACTCTTTCTAGCAAGCTAGAAGACAATCTGAAGGAGTTTCAGAAGGAGACTGAACAGGAGGAATGTCTTGTGAAGGAAGTGAAACTAGGAATTCAGTCCCATGAAGCTGTCATGAAGACTTCCGCTGAAGGGTTATCCTTGGTTGAAAAACGTTGGGCCGAACAGGCGGCGTTGGTTGATACTCTTAAGGCGCAATATGAGGAGGCTTCTTCTGTTTTACTTGAACTAACAGAGAAGAAAAAGCGGCTGCAGAAAGCGCACTCAACTCACAAGTCAGAACTGAAGGAACAGAAAGATAAGCTTCAGAATGTTGATGTTGGTCAGAAGCGAAAGTTCTCTGAATTCGAGCAGCAGAAAAAAAGTTTGAAGCTTGAAGCTGATCAGCTTGTTGAGAAGCTGCAGAAGTGGCGTACCCTCTGAAAGACTCAGATCCTCTCGCCGTTTTTCATTTATCATTTCATATTGGAATAATTACACTTGGTTCTAGTTTTACCAAGGACAATATTTCCTGCATTATTACTCCAGCCTTGGCTGCTCTGCTGCTAGCAAACTTCTTTATGTTGTTCATGTAACAATTAAACTTTTGTGCATCGTTTTCTGAGAACATGTATGCCTTAAGTTCTGGATATTTATTTGTGATATACAGCAGCTCAAGCAAGCTTGGTTTGGATGTTTACACCAATTTATATCTTGATGATTGTCGTACTTATATATTGTGACTCATATATACGATGAATTTATGGGTTATATGCCTCAGTTTATACTCGTGCGGGTATGGAGTATATCTTTATTTATTGCGCTCCAGTTTATACTCGTGTAGCGACGGAGTAATATATTTTCCTCAGTTTAAACTTTATACTCATGGAGTATATTTTTTATTTATTGCGCTCCAGTTTATACTCGTGTAGTGATGGAGTACGTTTGATGATGATTTTTTTATGAGCTTCAAAGTTTATACTCGTAAGTTGTTGGAGTTATATTTTATTTTGTTTTGCTTTTAGGCATAGTAGCGCTTTAGGAATTTTCCGTTTACCGGTGACGGCGAGTATTGACCATCAGGCGATATAATTTTGTATGCGCCGCTTGAATACACTTCTTTCACGACAAAAGGACCTTCCCATTTGGGTTCAAATTTCCCTTTCATTCGTCTTGTGATATTCATAGGTCGAATGACGGCGAGTACTAAGTCCCCTTGTTTAAATGACCTTCGTTTAACTCGCTTGTCGAAGGCTCGAGACATCCTTGCCTGATATGCCTCAAGATTTTGCAAGGCCTGAAGTCTTTTTCCTTCAAGTCTTTCTAGTTCGTCGAGACGTATTTGTACTGATTCCTCTTCGGATACTTTCTCATGAGCAGCGACTCTTATAGAAGTAATTTGTACTTCTAAAGGAAGAACTGCTTCTCCACCGAACACGAGGGAATACGGTGTCATCCCCGTCGGTGTTCGTGTCGTGGTTCTATATGCCCACAAGGCTTCGAGCAGTTTTTCATGCCATTCACGTTTATTTTTTGACACAATTTTCTTTAACAACTTGCATAGGGTTTTATTAAGAGCTTCCGCTTGTCCATTAGCTGCCGGATTATAAGCCGTAGAATAATGGTGATTTATTTTAAATTTTGAACATAGCTTATCCACATATTTATTTTTGAATGGAGTACCCTTTGTCGGACATAATACGAGAGGGCACTCCAAAGCGATATATAATTTGTGTTCTTATAAAATGCTCCACATTTTCTCCCTTATCCTCCTTTAATGGTATAAGCTCAGCCCATTTAGAGAAATAATCGGTGGCAACCAAGATGAATTTGTGGCCTTTGGATGATGGTGGGTTAATAGGCCCAACTATATCCATTCCCCACATTTCAAATGGCCAAGCTATATTTGTTGCATGGAGTGGTTCATGTGGCTGATGTATAAAGTCAACATGTATTTGACACTCATGGCATTTCTTTGCGAATTTAGTGGCATCATCAAACATTTTGGGCCAATAATAACCCAAACGTCTTAATTGATAATATAGTTTAGGACCAGAATGGTGCGAGCCACATATTCCGGCATGCACTTCATTCAATGCCTTCATAATTTCATTTCCAGCGAGGCAACGCAATAAGATACCATCATGGGAACGCCTATATAGTATGTCATTTATGCATGTATAATGAATTGATCTTTTGCGGATGCGAGATCTTTCACTAGCGTCCAAAGGTAAATATCCATGGAGTAAGTACTCTAGGAATGGTTCTCGCCAATTTCCTACCTCGATATCACATACGTCGGCTGTCATTACTGGCGATATGATTGTGTCATCATCTTCTTCTTCTGCCAGTATTGGTAGGATTCTTCTTTCCTCAACGTGGACATCCATTGTTTGAGGAAATGTTAGTGCCATACTAGCAGCTAAACTTGCTAAAGCATCAGCCTTGTCATTTTGGCTTCTAACAATATGCTTAATATTTAGATCGACAAACATAGACATGAGCATTTTGGCTTTTCTAAAGTATGGCATTAGTTCTTCCTTCTTGACCATGTAGATTCCCAGTAATTGGTTAATTACCAACTGGGAGTCACCATAAACAACGAGTGAATCTAACCCCATATTCAGAGCTAGTTCAAGCCCGATGACCAAAGCCTCGTACTCGGCTGAATTATTTGACACCGCCGAGGTTAAACTGAATGAGTACGGAATTATCCCTTTGCTTGGTGTAACAAAAACGACTCCCGCACCTGCCCCTGATTGTCGACATGCACCATCAAAATACATCTGCCATGTTGAGCTAACGACCGACGTGGTAAATACTTCCTGATCTGGCAAGTCATCATCGATTGGAAAATCGTCAGGTATTGGATGTGCAGCCAGAAAATTAGCTAAGGCCTGCCCTTTTCGGCTTTTTGTGGCACATACTTAATATAAAACTGTGACAATAACATTGCCCATTTTGCTATTCTTCCTGAAAGCACTGTTTTATTAAGGATGTATCGAAGAGGATCGGCTCTCGAGACAAGGTGAACAGTATGTTCTAAGATGTAGTAGCGTAGTTTTTGTGCCGCAAATACTAATGCTAAACATATTTTTTCCATGTCCGGATAATTGCACTCAGCCCCGACAAGGGTGCGACTAAGATAATACAAGGACATTTCTTTCCTTGCATCATTATTTTGTGCCAATAGAGCACCTAACGATGTAGACATGGCTGCTGTATATAGGATTAATGGTCGATCCTTAACCGGTGCTCCTAAAACAGGAGGATTTATCAGATATTTCTTAATTTCCAGGACCGCATTTTGGCATGCTTGATCCCATTCAAAAGGTACACCCTTTTTCATAAGATGCGAGAAAGGCTTGCATCGGCCAGATAGATTAGAGATAAACCTCCTGATATATGCTAAATGGCCTTGAAAGCTTTTTAACTCGTGTATATTTGTGGGCGGTGGCATTTTAACGATCGCCTGTATTTTACTTGGGTCGACCTGAATGTCATGCTTTGTAACTACAAAACCGAGAAATTTTCCGGAAGAAACTCCGAATGCACATTTCATTGGGTTCATTTTCAGATTATGTTGCCTGAGACGCTAAAAAACCATTTCGAGATGTTTTAAGTGATCTCTTTCGCTCTTTGATTTTACAACTATGTCGTCGATATAACATTCGACAATCACATATAACAATCCATCTAAGATGATTGTCATGGCTCGTTGATATGTTGCTCCCGCATTTTTTAAACCGAAGGGCATAACTCTATAACAAAATATACCTTTAGGTGTGCGGAACGCCGTTAGCTCCTCATCTTCTAGTGCCATTTTTATTTGATTGTAACCGGAATAGCCATCCATAAAGGAAAATATTTCATGACCCATAGTAGCATCAACTAATATTTCTGAAATAGGTATTGGGAAATCATCTTTTGGACATGCTATGTTCACATCCCTGAAATCTACACATACTCGAGTTTGGCCATTTTTCTTTTTAACAGGGACAATATTAGAGATCCATGTGGGATATTTGACTTCTCTAATGAACCCTGCGGCTATGAGTTTATCTACCTCGGCTTCTATTTTTGGAAGTAATTCCGGCCGATACTTTCTTTGTGCTTGTTTTACCGGTATGGCACCATTTTGTACGGCGAGGCGATGTACAGCTACTTTTGGATCTAGTCCAGGCATTTCCTCATATGTCCAGGCAAACACATCTCTATTTGCGTACAAGAATTCATGATATTTTTGCTTATCTTCTACAGACAAATGTTTACTAATAGAAATTGGACGAGGGTCATCAGTCGTACCAATGTTTATTTCCTCCAAATCATCAATGATACATTGGTTGCCATATTCCATTTGGGGAGATGCTTCTGCCATATCCATATATTCAGCCGAAGCCATACAAACTTCATATCCTAATCCATGCTTCTTTGCTTTTAAAACACGGTCTTCATGTAGAGCTTCAAGTTGTTCTTGCGACAAAGCTTTTTCGAATGGTGCAAGTTGCCCCCGCCCTTCACACAAAGACGGGCCGTTGGAGACATCATATCCCATTTTCTGCATGATATACAAAACCCTGTTATCATACAACGAAATAGGCAATGAATTATCATCTTTATTTGACAAGGTAATTTGCCCCACATTGTCACTTTTAATTTTCTTATACTGATGTGACTCCTTAGCTTGTTCAATTTTGTGTTGAACCAAAGGAGTTAGAGGTATAGGTAATTTTGTACCTTTTTTAACGAACGACTTATTCACAACGCGAAATATTGGGTCGCCCTTCTTTCTCTGATTAGTTGGTATATACTGATAGACTTTCTGAGCCGATGAAGATTCTGCAATATCTTCCCCTATAATATCTGATTCGGGTACTAAGATTGGCTTTGGCTTGACTATTTTCTCAAGAGGCTCAAAGTAAAATTTTGCATCGGCATAGAAGGATTCAGCCACCGTGAACGGCCTCTTATCTGCAAATATTCTTATTGTTTCTCCAGACTGCTCCCTGTACTTAATACACTGATGGAGTGTAGATGGTACAATCTGATTATCATGCAACCATGGTCGACCCAACAAAGCGTTGTATGAGGTAGCTGCATCAATTACATGGAACGACACATTTGTGCATAATGTCTCCAATTTTAGAGACAGAGATATGGTGCCCATGGCCTCTTGACCCGATTGATTAAAACCATGAATGACAACATTTGATTGGCTCAAATCTCTGCTGGAATATCCTATTCTTTTCAGAGTTCGTAGAGGTAGCAAGTTTATAGCCGATCCACCATCTACCATTATACGATTTATTGGCAAGTCATCAATCTCACCAAACATAAGCAGAGGCCTGTTGTGCTTTTTTGAACCTAACAGCCTATCGTCATCACTGAATGTAATGTTCAATACATCATTTAGTTCAGTTTCAGTTTGTAAAACTTCCACTCGATAATCTTCTGGGAACGACAATGCCGTAACCAAAGCTTTGCGCAAATCAGAAGAAAGAGACAGAGCATCATACACCGAAAGCATAGATGGTATTTTCTTCAAGTGTGAAATTACATCATATTTGACCGACACCTTAACAGTAGGGTTAGTCGTTTCATTCACAACTACATCTTGGCTTCTAGGCTCCCTTCTAGGTGGAGGATGTGGGTCAGCTAGTTGGCGACCTGATCTAAGATGGACTTGATCCACCTCGGGCGCTTCTTCTTCAAGGAAGTGAAGAGACTCGCTATCATCCTCGAAAACACCAATGGCCAGAACATCAAATTCTTGGGGAAGTCCTTTTAAACGCTTCGCCAAGCTCTCTGATATTCCCGGCTTGGAGAACGGAACATTTGTTTCTTCTTTCACTTGATGCTGGACACCGGGTCCAGTTCGCCGTCGTCCTCGATCTTGCGATCCACGGGAGTTGCTGGCGTGTAATCCTCCACGCTGGCGGAGAGTGTCTCTTTCGAGCTGACATCTACATCGCCTTTCATATCCAGAGTGCTGTTCAACTCTTGGTAACATCATAGGATTAAACTTGCCGTCCGATATGTTTATTGTAAGCTGGTCTCATGTTTGAGGAGTCACAACTCACCATATCATCTTGGAGGGTAGCCACGTTTGCCGCAGCAACCTTTTTTCCTTTCTTTAGACTTTTAAGGAGGTCTGCATCGATCGTCCCTTCATCTATCAATTTTTGAATAATGTTCTTTATCACAAAGCAGTCTTTGAGCGTATGGCCCAAAATGCGATGGTAATGACAAAAGTTTGGATCATTAGACTTGTTAGCTTCTTCCGGTCTCTTTGAATTTGGAAGCTCAATAAGCTCAAGCTGAAGTAGACCAGTAAACAAGTCACCAATTTCTTCAACAGGGAATGAATATTCTCTGTTATGTCGCTCAGTGAGGGTTGGCCTCCTATGAGCTGGTGCGCCTGCACGATCCGTATGTCTTGCGGCAGGTGTTCCGGACTGAAATTGTGGTTTCATTGTTGTTTCCATAACTTGAGTGGGTTTTGGCTTGATGGGCAGCTTATCATGCTGACCGCTCTTCTCAACCGGCTTGTAGACTGTCTTTGTACGACGAGCCACAAGCTGATTGTAATTCTCAATGTCGGTGGCTTTCGAGGCCAACTCTTCAAATGTAACAGGCCATACACCCTGTAGATACACAGCCATGTCAGGACGGAGATTATTCATGCACATACGTACGGCTTTAGGTTCCGTGATTGGTTGCGGACAGTGGAGGTTTAAGTTCCTCCATCTGTTAATAAAGTCCGCAGCCTTCTCATTCATTCCTTGCTCCGTCTGTGTCAACTCCGTGATGCCAACCGTTCTCTGAGTGCTATAAAAGCGCTCGAGAAAAGCGTCCTGCATCTGCTCCCATGTTTTTATGGAACTCGGTGGCAACTCCCTATACCAGGTGAAAGCAGGTCCTGACAATGTTTGCACAAACTGTCGTAGAAGCAATGTGCCATTTTGGGCCGTATCTTGACATGCCGCCAAGAAGTGCGCGACATGCTCATGTGGAGATCCACCTCCACTGAATTTGGTGAATTGTGGCTGTCTATAATTGGTCGGAAATGGAACAAGGTCGACATCCGGCGGGTACGGCTTAACGTACCCTGGTCGCATGGAGTAATGAGTCTGCATATACTGAGCCTTCACTCCTTCAGCTATCATCTTTTGAATGGCTTCAAGATTAACTCCCGGGCCTGTTGGATCATTGTTACGGCCACCAGAAGCATTCCTCTCAGCTTCAAAATTTGTATTGTTTGGCATGCGACTGCGCAAAGCAACCAACTCTTCTTCTTTCTGTTGAAGTGCAGCCGTAAGTTGTGCTAGCTGCTCATCAACTGAACGACTTGCATTTGTGTAAGAGAAAGTTTTGCCCCCGAAGGTTTTGGACATTGTTAGACAAAGCAGAAGTGGAACTAATATTGTTTTCGAGTATAAACAGATGCTTAGGTTACGAAAGAATGGAGTTTGCAAGTAGAAGGTCGAAGGACAACTCACTGCAGTGAAGCTGCAGTCATCTACCGAAGCCTTTGAAGGAAGACGACCCCTAAAAATGTCGTCGAAGAAGATGTTTCTCTCGAGCAAAAGCGCAACGAGGAGACAGCTGAAGCTGATCGAAGACTTAGTCTTTTTGCTAGTTTCTCTTTATTTCTTGAGTCGTAAGAAAAACCGTACTATTAAGAGGGGTTTGCTAGTTGAGATCTTTGTCGAAGTGAATCTGCTCTGCTCAACCAAAACCCACAAAAGCCTACCGAGAGAAATCTCACCGAGTCGAGCGAATAGCTCGAAGGCAAAGTCATTGCACTTCGTGCCTTCGAGAGAGAACTCGTTCGGTGAGTCAGCTTACTTGTTCCTCAAGTAAAGTTGCGCAGTGATTGGAATCCGACCGTTGTGGACACGCGTCAAGCGGTTGCATCGGGTCACTTCAGTCATTTTACCCATCGGGATCGCCACCTATAAATACCCCGCACCCACCCCCAGTTCGAGGGGGCTGCTCCACTGAAGATTCTAAGACAGAAGTCTGAGAGCATCCCGAAGAGATCCATCGAGAGAAAACCTACACCCAAGTCTGAACTGAGTTGAGCAATTCACTATGACTTAGGTTGAGATTAGCCGATCTTTTTATCTTGGAGAACTGCAAGTCTCCTAGACGGTTAGGCGTCGCCTGTCAAGCAGTCGAAGAGTAATTGTCACTGCTGAAGGAAGTTTGTAAAGGTCTCGGAGATGTCCTGAATCATCTACCACGAGTGAAAACTGGACAAGCTCGAGGAGTTTGTTGCAGTGGAGAGTAGGACGGAGAGAGTTTTGCTCCAGGTGTTCAATCACCAGTCCCTCCAACCAGACGTAGCACTTTGCAGAGTGTGAACTGGTTTACCAAACATCGTTGAGTCAGGCTCGTTTTCCTTCTAGCATTTACTTCAAGTATTTACTCGTAGCCTGTCTGCCTTCGATGTTTTCCTTCGCTTACAATCCTTTCGAGCTATGCATTACCTTCGATACTGTATTTCCTTCGATATGCCTTTAGTCCTTCGTAGTTTGCATGATTTCCTTCTAAGTTCCTTAGAATTTTTAGAAGTGATCATTCACCCCCTCCCCCTCTGATCATTCTTGAGCTTTCAATTGGTATCAGAGCTAGGCACTCCCTACGCTCTGCGTATTTTGGTCTAACAACCTGGAGTGTTGTCAAGAATGTCGTTTGCAGCTGTTCGCTCGGGGGAACCGATCCCTATATTCAATGGGAAGGACTATCCCTATTGGAAGGACAAAATGAAGAGGAATATCATGGCTATCAACTCTGCCGCTTGGGAAGTTGTCAAGAATGGTGTAACTGTCAAGGACACCGATGTCATCACCCCTGAAGAGGCAAAGAAGTTGTCCCTCGATGCTGAAGTCTGGGTTTTCATCACAAATCATCTGATTCCCGAAAAATATCATGAGGTCAAGAATATTCCTTCGGCCAAAGGTGTTTGGGATTATCTCGAGAAGATTGGTGAAGGTGTCTCCACTCAGAAAGATGCTCGAATTGACACCCTTCGAAGCAAGTTCTATCGGTTCAAGAGGCACGAGGGAGAAAAAGTTTGTTCCATATACAGCAGACTCACTGCGCTGTCAAATGAACTGATTTCCCTCGGTGCAGATGACATTACCAATCGGATTATTGTCAGAACTTTGCTCCGTTCTCTTGATGATTCCTTCGACCACATCGTGCTGATGATTAAGGAAAGAACTGATTTCAAGGATATGGTTGCCGCTGATATTCTTGAAAGGCTTAATACTTTCGAGATGGAAGAAGATGAGAAGCGTGATGTCAATGGGAGTCGAAAGAAATCTCATGCACTCAAAGCCAGAGCTTCACATCACTCCTCTCCTGAAGCCAGTTGTGAATCTGATGGTGCCTCTGATGACCCCGAGAACATTGGGAAAGATCTGGCACTGATAATGAGAAGATTCAATCGCTTTCAGAGAAGGAACTCCTCTTCACCGAAGAAAAACTATTCTTCAAGACATTCTAGCAATTCATCTCAGCATCGGTCATCATCCAGAAACTCTTCAGCGAAAGATAACTGTTGTTACAAGTGCAAGAAGCCAGGTCACTTCATTGCTGATTGTCCTCTCTGGGAAATTGAACATAAATCAAAGCACTCTCACAGCAGCTCTTCGAGCAAGTCTTACAAATCGAGCAAAAATCACGATTCGAAGAGATATGATTCAAGGTCCAGAAAAGACAAGAAAGATGGTTCTGATGATGACAAGAAGAAGAAGTATCACAAGCATCGAGAGAGTTCTTCCTCGAAATCACATTCCTCTCGTCGAAAGAATTCGCACCGAGCCAAAGCCTATCTGGGTAAAGAGATGAACTCTGAAGAAGATGCATCCGGTTCTGAAGCAGGATCAAAGTCAAGATCAGGTTCTGGTTCTGGTTCTGAATCTGATGGTGTTGCTGGGATAGCATTCGCCTCGAACAAGAATTCAAGTTCATTCTTCTCCAACCAGAGCAGTGAAGATGAATCTCCAGCTTACTGCTTCATGGCCAAGGCTAAGGTATCCTCATCTAAGAAATCCTACGATACTTCTGATGGATCTGCTTATGAAAGTGACTCTAGGATAAGCTATGCTAAACTTGCTAAAATGGCTTCTATCCAACAAGATGAGCTGGATTCTCTAAGTGAAACTATTCAAAAAACTGAGACTCTGTTGATCGATGAGATTGAGAAGGGTCAAACTTTGACTAACGAGCATGCTGCTCTGAAGGAAAAGTATGATGAACTTTCCTCTCGTCATGAACTTCTCTCAGTGGACTACGAGAAGCTAACCTATGAAATACTTCAAGGGAAAATGGCTCTCGAGAAACTGAGAGAGGCTAACGAAGAGTTGGAAAGTGTCAATCTCACGCTCATGGCTCAACAAAGCTCAGATACTAAAAATGAATCTACTTCACCTTGCTTAACCTGTTTGGAACGAAGTAAAATTGAGTCTATTTCTGAGAGATCAAAAGGAAAGCAACCTATTGTTATCGATGATACTAACCCCTCGAACGAGGAAAACATTACCGAGGAACTCCTCAGGTTGAAGAACTTATTTGAAACAGGCATGTTCAAAAGTGTGCAGGGACACCAGTACTTATGTGATATCCTTCGAAAGGCACTTCTGCACAGGAATCCTCGTAACGAAGGAGTTGGCTTCGAAAGGAAAATCAATCCTGATGGAACCTACTGGGAACCCGAGCAGTATCCTAAAACTGTCTGGGTTCTTGCGAAAGAAAAGCCCATTGATATTTCTAACCTTTCAGGTTTCAGTTGCAAAATTGACAAAGCTATTGTTGATGAATCACTTGATTCTGACTACAAGCTTGTCAAAGATCAGGAAGGGAAGGTGTCGGCTGAGTTCGTTGGTACTCCTCCAAAGAATGGCTTTTATAAGCGACAGATTTGGGTTCGCAAATCTCTCGTAGAAAAACTGCCCCCTAACCATTCTATGCAGGGAAAATCCTCGGTACCACCGAATCACTACTATTCTCTCGAGGATAGAAATGAACCCTTGGTGCCTGCTTCAAATGTTCCCCAGAAGGATTACTATCGAATAGATAGAAATGTTTATCGCCATCGTGACAATCGCACCAAAATTGCAATTACCCATCGTTACTCTAACCCCTCATCGAGGAATTATATTTATGGTGTGCTTGATGGTCCTGATCGACAATGCAATCCTGTTCGATATAATATTGCTGATCCATCTAGCTCTACCATGCCTTCTAAGTCACCTGCTCGTTTGTGGGTGGTTAAGAAGAACTAATTCTTCTGCAGGGCTATGTCTCCGGTGGATCCGAATGGGTCATGGATAGTGGATGTACAAATCATATGACCGGAGACAAAGATTTGTTCACCGAAGAAAAACTGTCTGAATCTTCACAGAAATATATTACCTTCGGTGACAACAACAAAGGGAAAGTACTTGGTTTGGGTAAAGTTGCTATATCAAAAGACAAGCACATTGATAAGGTTTTGCTTGTGCAATCTCTAGGATATAATCTTATGTCTATATCGAAACTTTGTGATATGGGTATGCTTGTACTGTTTTCTGCGTCTCGTTGTGTTGTCTTTTCACAGGATGACTATTCCTTCGTGTTCGAAGGATATCGCAAGGGGGATCTTTACGTTGTTGATTTTTCTTCGGGACCTGCTGTGTCCACATGTTTAATGGCCAAAGCCACTTCTGGCTGGTTATGGCACCGAAGACTTGGTCATGCAGGGATGAAAAATCTTCAAACTCTTATCTCGAAGAAGAACATCGTTGGAATTGATAATGTAAAATTCGATAAAGATCGTCTATGCAGTGCCTGTGAAGCAGGAAAGATTGCCAAGAAACATCACTCTGCAAAAACCGTCATGACTACTACTCGTCCTCTTGAATTACTTCATATGGATTTATTCGGTCCTCAAAATTATGCTAGCCTTGGAGGTAACAAGTATGGTCTGGTTATTGTTGATGATTTCTCTCGATATACTTGGGTTTTCTTTCTAGATGACAAGAGCAAGGTTGTTGAAATTTTCAAAACTTTCGCAAAGAGAGCTCAAACTGAATATGAATTATCTCTCAAGCATATCAGAAGTGATAATGGTACAGAATTCAAAAATACTCATATCGAAGATTTTCTTGATGAACATGGCTTTACTCATGAATTCTCGGCTGCTTATACACCGCAACAAAATGGTGTGGTCGAGAGAAAGAATCGAACACTTATTGAAATGGCCAGAACAATGCTTGCTGAATACAAGACTCCTATCAGGTTCTGGGCCGAAGCTATCAACACTGCATGTCATATCATCAACAAGGTCTATCTGCATAAGTTTCTGAAGAAAACTTCACATGAACTCATCTCTGGTAAAAAGCAAATGTGTCTTATCTCAGGGTTTTTGGTGCTCCATGTTATATCAGAGACATGAATCACAGCTCCAAGTTTGCCCCAAAGGCTCACGAAGGTTTTCTTCTAGGTTATGGTTCAAATTCTCACACTTACAGAGTTTACAACTCATATCTTGGCAAAGTTGTAGAAACTGTAAATGTTCGATTTGATGAAACTAACGGCTCTCAAAAGGAGCAATTACCTCTTAACCTGGATGAACCTCCTTTGGATGAAGTTATCAGGTTCATGGCTATTGGAGATATTCGACCTGTCGAAGGAAATGCTCAACAAGTAAACGGGGATGATGATGGTCCAATGTTCCCACACATAGCCCGGGGCGCTGGAGATCAACATCCTGAGGAAATTGATGCACAGGTCGAAGGAGAACGCATAAACGAAGAATATGTTGATCCCGAAGGACAAGCTGAACCCGAAGGAAATGATCCCGAAGGACAAGCTGTTCCCGAAGATCAACCTGATCCACAAGATGAAGAATCTTTTCCTCGTGTTCGAAGAAGAGTGAATGTCGACTCAATTCTCGAAGAGATTCGTTTACCAGGTCGTCCCACCACTCGTTCTCGTACTCGATTAGCTAACTTCTGTGGAAATTTCTCGTTTGTATCCATGCTAGAACCATCAAAATTCGATGAAGCCATGAGAGACTCAGACTGGATGACTGCCATGCTCGAAGAACTTAACCAGTTCGAGAGAAATAAAGTCTGGTCCCTTGTCGATAGACCTGATTCCACGAAGCATAATATCATTGGTACGAAGTGGATCTTTCGCAACAAGCAAGATGAAGATGGCATAGTGGTAAGGAATAAAGCTCGACTGGTTGCACAAGGCTATACCCAAATCGAAGCCACCAGGTTATGAAGACCCGAAGAATCCTGACAAGGTGTACAGATTACACAAGGCCCTATATGGGTTAAAGCAAGCACCTCGTGCTTGGTATGAAACGCTGAAGGATTTTCTTCTTAAGAAGGGCTTCAAACCAGGAACAACTGATCCGACTCTTTTTACTCGTGCATACAAAAATGATCTTTTTGTGTGTCAAATTTATGTCGATGACATTATCTTTGGCTGTACTAACCCTGATATTAGCGAAGAATTTGCTCGTATGATGTCGAAGAAATATGAAATGTCAATGATGGGAGAATTGAAATTCTTTCTCGGGCTTCAAATCCGTCAACAGAAGACTGGTACTTTCATTTCACAAGAGAAGTATCTCAGAGATTGCCTGAAGAAGTTTGATCTTGTCAGTTGCAAAACTATCAAGACTCCAATGCCTACTAATGTTCATCTAGATGCAGATGAGAAGGGCAAACCTTTCGATCAGAAGAAATATCGCTCGATGATCGGTTCGCTTCTTTACCTTTGTGCATCTAGACCTGACATTATGCTATCAGTTTGTATGTGTGCTCGTTTTCAGGCAAACCCGAAGGAATCTCATCATATTGCTGTCAAGCGAATCCTTCGATATCTGGCACACACACCAACCTTGGGTCTTTGGTATCCCAAGGGTGCCCAGTTTGATCTCATTGGTTATTCAGATTCTGACTGGGCTGGTGATCGAGTCGACAGGAAATCTACCTCTGGCACATGTCATTTTCTCGGTAGATCTCTTGTCTGTTGGGCCTCGAAGAAACAGAATTGTGTATCTATTTCTACGGCTGAAGCCGAGTATATTGCTGCCGGTTCATGCTGTACTCAGATTCTGTGGCTCAAGCAAACGCTGAAAGATTATGGTATTCTTGTGAAGAAAATTCCATTGCTTTGTGATAACGAGAGTGCAATCAAAATTGCTCATAATCTAGTGCAACACTCTCGAACGAAGCATATTGATATTCGTCATCATTTTCTTCGAGATCATGTTCAGCGAGAAGATATTGTTATCAGTCATGTTCGCACCGAAGATCAATTGGCTGATATCTTTACGAAACCCTTGGATGAAAAGAGGTTCTGTACACTGAGGTGTGAGTTGAACATCTTGGACTCACGCAATGTGCAGTAAGATCATAACTATCGGTACTATGTATAATACCTTATTATTGTAGTTTACTTTCGTTAATTTTCTGTCGTTTTTTTTTTGTTTATTTTGTTCGTTTGGTGTTGTCCTATACACTTATCACTCCGAGTTTTTATAGCTGTTTTATCTCGGATTGACTAAGTATCGGACCCTGTTTTCCCTCTATTCTATCCCTACCCTATTCTGTGCTTCTCCCTCGTGAACATGTACATATTGTACTCGATCAAGATTCCCTTCGAATGTCATTGATTCAGAAGGAAAATCTATCGAAGTTTTATCTACTTTTATACTCGATGTTCGATGAGTTTGGTCTTGGACGTGGAGCAACTTTCTTTCGGTTCGTTGGGATTTCCCACGATTACCGCCACATAATCCGTCCGTTGAATGCGGAGAGACGCGAAATCTGCGCCGTTGGATTAGATCTGACAGCTCGGTCAGAACCTCCCTTATAAATACTGATCCACTCCACCGGCTTAGACATCGCTATTCCTTCGACTTCGTCTCTTCACCTCCAGAAGCTATCTCTCTCGCGCGCCGCCGTGCTGTCTTGTCGCCGTCGACTCCCTCGCCGCTTAACTGCCGGAAGGAAGCTGCCGGAGGCATTCCCGTCGACGAAGATCATCATCCGCGTCGCCGTAGTCGCCTCACATCACCAAGTTAGGGTATGTGTGGCTCTGGAGTCGATTCATCTCGTTCTGTTCTGCGTTTCCAGCTTTTGTGTTGATTTTTTTTCTTAGGTCTGTTTGATCCGTTTGGATCTTTGAAACTTGGGAAATCTGTTTCTAGCTTCTCTGTCGATTCCCCAACTGTCCTTGGTAAGAAATCCCTCGGATTCTCTCACTTAGGCAAATCCTACAGTATCGTTTCGATAGATTTATTCTTGTACAATTTGTTCATACAAGTTCTTCGTTAGATTTCCACCCGATGAAAATCTAGCCTAGCACTTTCATGAAAATTTGCGAGAAGACAAATCTCTCGATAAGATTGCTGCATTCAAAACGTTTTTCCTCGAAATTGTTGGTACTTGTTCACAACTTTCCTAGATTCCCTCGTATCCTTCTTTTTCGCAGGAAAATGTCTGGTAACGAAGGAAATATTAGAGTTCCCAAGCGTGTGGGAGGCCGAACAAGAATCACCAATAACTCTGAAGGTTTGTCTGAGGAAGTAATCATTGAGAAGAATTTGAGAACGCCGCCAGGATCTGAGGATACTCGTACAAGAGAGAATCGTCTGCAAGAGATTCGAAGACTTCAAGCTCTTCGTTGGTACGAATACAAGTCTCTTATTCCTCGTTGGGAGAGGCTGTTCGCTATGAAGAATCCTTGGGTTGATGTCAAAGCTCTAAGGCCAAAGTGGACGAAATTTAATCGACCACCTCCTCCTGCTGATGCTCACCCTTCTGCCCTCAAAACTCCTGATGATTTTAAAGAGCTCGTTGAAGCACGTGAACTTCGAGCACAAAAGAGAAGAGAAGCTAAAGCTCGAAAAGAAGCAGCTGCTAAAGCTGCCGAAGAAGTTGGCCCTAGCGCCAAACCGAAGGGTGGCAAGAAGTCTGCCAAGAGACAGAAAAAGGTTGTAATAGTTTCACCTCCTGATGCAAGCTCCGAAGGAGAAGCTAATTCAGATGATCAAGACCCTGGTACAGAGGCTGATGTCGAGGACTTACCTCTGAAGAAAAAGCCGAGCAGTAGAGGTATAAGGATCCAGGAGCCTGCTCCACAGGCTCCTCGAGGAAATATTGACTTGACCAACTTGGTCACAGATCCACCTATTTCATCTGCTCCACCTGTTCCTGCTCGCCAACCAAAACCTTCGGCTCCATCGAAGGGAAAGCAAGCTCAAGTTGGTGAAGATGATGAAACACTTATTCAGCGCAAGGAAAGGCTGGCCAAACAAAAGGAACAAGAAGAGAAAGAATTGATTAATGCCAAGCTCCTGAACTTTCACAGCCAGCCCGAGCATAAAAAGGCTCTGGTTGCCCAACAACTGGGCATTCTCCACTTGGTCAGTGAAAAATATCGACGACAGGTTTCTACAGGCACTATCCCTTGTGACCCGAAAGAAAAGGTCACCGAGAAAGTTGTGACTCCCATAGCCACGAAAGAAAAGGTAATAGCCCCTAGTGCCTCGAAGGAGAAAGCAGTGGTCTCAAAACCCATTGCTGCTGCCAAAGCCACCAAGGAAGCCGAAAAGAAAGCCAAAGAGGCAAGACAGAAGGCTCAAGCTGCTCCAGTTCCTCGAGCTGCACCATCTCCTGCCCCTGTTGCACCTGCTGTTTCCGGCCCTCGTGCCGATGAAGAAAGTTCCAATGAAGGAGAATCTAATGCAAATGCTCCTTGGGATGCTGCACACATTTCACACATTCTCTGGAAGATGGCTACTACACCGAGCAAAGTCACTGCTGAGGATGATGTTCCTGCTGAAATCCAAGAGCATGTTGCTCGATACATGATCCGCTGGGAAAGCTACATCACCCAGGATCGAAAGGATAAGGAGCAAGTCAGGTTTTACACCAGGCAACTCCAAGAGGAAACCGAGGACATTGAGTCCCGAAATTTTTTCAAGTCCAAGATTGCATCTGCTGAAGCTTCCAGGAGGACTCAGAAGGAAAATTTAACTGCTGTGTTTGACAAGGTAAAACAAGTTGTGTCTGCCGTTTGCAAAGAGCATAATGATGCTCTGTTCCAAAGACAATCTCGAAAGAGAAAGTCTGCTGCCCCAACCTCTGAGCGTGGGACGCCAGAGATCGAGAAGATTGCAAAGAAGGCCAAGTCCACCGAGGTCGTTGCTACCACAGAACGACAAGAATCTGAACCAAACCCCACCAAGCAACCCACTCCTCCCCGTAAGAAAACTCCACCACCTCACCAAACAAATTCACCACCTCGACAAACAACTCCACCCCGACAACAAACACCTACACCTCCACCCCGACAACAAACACCTACACCTCCACCCCGACAACAAACACCTACACCTCCACCCCGACAACAAACACCTACACCTCCACCCCGACAACAAACACCTACACCTCCACCCCGACAACAAACACCTCCACCTCCACCTCCATCTCCACCCCGTCAACCCTCACCACCAAAAGCCTCGCCACCACCTCCAAATCCACCATCTCCACCTCATGTCATTCCATCGACCATCCCCGCCACTGCAACCCAAGCTCATGCAGAGACCGAGCAAGTTGCTCGAGTCGAGCAAGAAACTCAAGTCCAGAAAGATTACTCTTCTGCCCGGACTATGCATGAAGGAGAAGATGTGGATGTTGACATCACGACAGTTTCCTCTCGACGAGATTCTGTCGTAAGCAATAGTTCTGGAAATGACAGTTCAAGTAATAATTCTTCATCCTCCTCATCCAGTTCTTCGAACGAAGAAATGGTTGATGCGTTTGCTCAATTTAATGAAGACTTGGAGGCCATGGAAATTGAAGAGGCCGCACTAAATGCTCAAACCGACGAAAGAGATGCCGTTGTAGCTCAGGCCGAGGAGAATGCTCCTGCAGTCATTCCGGCTCAGGATATCGTAAACATTCCATCATCTATCTCTCGACCTGCTGAACCAGAGTTCCAGATGCCAGATAATGCTGCTGAGGTTTTTCCCATTGATGAGCTGCTTCACTCTGCTCATCCGAGAGAAATGCTGCCTTTGTTCCGCTCAGATGTTCCTCGAGGAGGTCCCATCTTCAAAAGGCGCGAACACAAGCCATTTTTCTTCGGCACCAATCCCTACGAGAAGCCCAGAAGTGCATATTCTCTTCGGTTTTGGACCCAAGAGCAAGCTATCTATTATACTCGTGTGTTGTACAACAAGGCAAGAGTTTTCCAGCATCAATATCTTGATATGCCTTCGGTGTACTCCACTACTTGTTTCGAGAACATTGCCGAGACAATTGATAGCCTGCATGCTCACAAGATGTTTGCTCTCGATTGTGGTTACAATCCCGAGCTTATCAAACAGTTTTATGCAACACTTTATGTCTCTGGAGATCCTGAGAACTCGAAGACATGGAAATTTGACTATATGATTCAAGGCCAAGTTTTTCATATGACTGTCGATCAATTTTTGGCCATAATAAATTTACCTCGGTTCGAAGGATTACCTCACAAACTTCATGACTTACCTGCTGCAACTCCTGCTGAATTCTCTACGCTCATGGATCCAGAAGTCGTCGGAGATCACTACCCCACTGAGCCGAAGCCAAGACACTTGGTATTTGAAGCAAAGGCATGGTTCTATATTCTCTCGAAAACTTTGATGCCAATGCTTGATGTGCACGATAATTTTCCAATTCCAAATGATGTGCAACTTGCTCTGTTGAAGTTAGTCCACGGTCATCCCTTCGATTTTGAAGACTACTTCCTCAGAACCTTGGTGTCTTGTGCTGATGACCACAATTCCCACAAGCCATATGCACCATGGCTGATGGCTATCTGCAATTACTCTCGGGACGTGCCATTCCCCGTGTCAATTTACCCGAAGATTTTCACTCCTCCAGTTCGTGAAGTATTGCAGGTTGTTGCTCGACCCAACGACCCTTTTGCTGAGCACACTGGCATCCGCGCCCACTTAACTGAGCGCAATATTCGCTCGAAGTTTATCAAGCCAGTGCATCATATGGAAGTTTCTCTTCGGTCTCAGCAAATGCTTCAACATCACATTGATCAAGATTTTATTCAGAAGCAAGCTTTGATGGATGAGATCAACCACTTGCGTAACATTACCATGAACAACAATCAGATGCTGCGTGAATGCCTTCGCCGTGATTGGAAAGGTCTTCGGAAGTTCAATTCCCTCGGTCAACTTCAACGTTGCGGGTTCGAAGAATATCCTCCCTATCTGAATAGGAATTGGACCAATGATGATCGAGTAGATCGACCGGATCCCAGTATCCCTCGTCTACCGAAGAACAGAGATGTGCTAAGTGTCGATGATTATTATCATATCACTTTGGACAATTTATCCTCTGACTCCGAGCAAGAAGAAGAAGCCCCTCCTCACCGTCAACCCAGAGTTCCCTCGCCACTTCCTCGAAGCCCCAGGACCCCGCCGGAATCGCAGCTGGAATCTTCAGGAGATCAACATTCATTCCGCACGAAGATCACTCCTCCCGGCGCTCGTCCAATTCGTCGTGCTCCAACGCTCGCCGAATCTTCTCGTCGTCGCCGGAGCCAGCGTCGCGAGTAGGGATTTCTTTCGACCCTATTCTCTCGATCTTTTTGTACGTTGTGACAAAAAGGGGGAGATGTAGTGGCATCGAAGCAATTAGTTTGCCTACGGGGTTAAGGGTTTCGCATTCCATTCGATAAACTCTTGTTTTTGAGGTTTCTGAGTAGTTTCAACAAACTTTCGATTCATATTCGATCTGGTTGTAACTAACTCGAAGTAGGACTGTGAACTGCTACTCTTCTTCGTAAGATATCTATCTACTGCCTGCTATTCTTAACCATTTTTGCAGGAAGTTATCCTTCATATAAGTTCACAGGTCATTCGAGGAGATTGCATACTTCTCATTGGATACTATCTGGAATGCAATTTCTCTCGCTAAGTCTATTGATGTTTTTCCCTCGACACTACTTGTCAAATATGCACTTCACAGGAAATCCTTATCTTACGTGCATACATCAAGGGGGAGTTCTTCATCAATCCTTAGCACTGGTTTATCATCGAAAACTCAAACTTTTTCAAATTATTTATCGATGCCTGTTTTGTCAACAATCGTCCAAAAAGGGGGAGATTGTAAGAGAAAGTTTTGCCCCCGAAGGTTTTGGACATTGTTAGACAAAGCAGAAGTGGAACTAATATTGTTTTCGAGTATAAACAGATGCTTAGGTTCCGAAAGAATGGAGTTTGCAAGTAGAAGGTCGAAGGACAACTCACTGCAGTGAAGCTGCAGTCATCTACCGAAGCCTTTGAAGGAAGACGACCCCTAAAAATGTCGTCGAAGAAGATGTTTCTCTCGAGCAAAAGCGCAACGAGGAGACAGCTGAAGCTGATCGAAGACTTAGTCTTTTTGCTAGTTTCTCTTTATTTCTTGAGTCGTAAGAAAAACCGTACTATTAAGAGGGGTTTGCTAGTTGAGATCTTTGTCGAAGTGAATCTGCTCTGCTCAACCAAAACCCACAAAAGCCTACCGAGAGAAATCTCACCGAGTCGAGCGAATAGCTCGAAGGCAAAGTCATTGCACTTCGTGCCTTCGAGAGAGAACTCGTTCGGTGAGTCAGCTTACTTGTTCCTCAAGTAAAGTTGCGCAGTGATTGGAATCCGACCGTTGTGGACACGCGTCAAGCGGTTGCATCGGGTCACTTCAGTCATTTTACCCATCGGGATCGCCACCTATAAATACCCCGCACCCACCCCCAGTTCGAGGGGGCTGCTCCACTGAAGATTCTAAGACAGAAGTCTGAGAGCATCCCGAAGAGATCCATCGAGAGAAAACCTACACCCAAGTCTGAACTGAGTTGAGCAATTCACTATGACTTAGGTTGAGATTAGCCGATCTTTTTATCTTGGAGAACTGCAAGTCTCCTAGACGGTTAGGCGTCGCCTGTCAAGCAGTCGAAGAGTAATTGTCACTGCTGAAGGAAGTTTGTAAAGGTCTCGGAGATGTCCTGAATCATCTACCACGAGTGAAAACTGGACAAGCTCGAGGAGTTTGTTGCAGTGGAGAGTAGGACGGAGAGAGTTTTGCTCCAGGTGTTCAATCACCAGTCCCTCCAACCAGACGTAGCACTTTGCAGAGTGTGAACTGGTTTACCAAACATCGTTGAGTCAGGCTCGTTTTCCTTCTAGCATTTACTTCAAGTATTTACTCGTAGCCTGTCTGCCTTCGATGTTTTCCTTCGCTTACAATCCTTTCGAGCTATGCATTACCTTCGATACTGTATTTCCTTCGATATGCCTTTAGTCCTTCGTAGTTTGCATGATTTCCTTCTAAGTTCCTTAGAATTTTTAGAAGTGATCATTCACCCCCTCCCCCTCTGATCATTCTTGAGCTTTCAATTTGCCGTGAGAACCTGCTCCACACGGGTTGTATCGCCATGATGCTGTTGTTCTTCATGAGATTTTAGCTCATTCTCGGAACCGGGTTCAGAAGCATCGTATAGAGGATTATGAGACTCTGCACAATTTGATTCTTGCTCATCGTTACTAGAATCTTTTTGACTACGAGTCACAGGACGATGACCTGGTACAACATTTCCTCTAGCTTTCTTTCTCTTGAAATGTATTGAAGTTGACGACGCTTCACTGCTGCTGCCCGCCGCATCTGTGATACCAACCGGCAAAGAATTAAACACCTCGAATGAGTTGCTCGAAATTCTCTTGCGGGTAGGCCATGGATCAAGGGTCACAACATCTTTCTTTGGTTCATTCAGTGATTGCTTGATCACTTGTGCTCCACGAACGTGACATGAAGATGAAGAATTTTTGCCTTCTACCATACTGTACCCAGAATCAGTACGTACAGCCATCTCTCTTCTTTTAATAGCAGCCCGTCTTGCACTTGCTCGACCTGCTTGGGTCACATATTCTCTTCTCTTGGGTTCTTGCTTTACAAACTCTTCATACTCCGGCCATTTGGCAAGAGCATGTGCCCGCCGCATGATTGTACCTCCAAAATCATCGGCGGACATGGAGTGACCTGGCAACACATCTTTCAAAGCTTGGCATATGCACTTCGTTGTAGCTCTTTGGAAATCTGTGTGGCGCTTCCCACGGATTCTTGCATTGGTATTAGCATCTCTATTTTGGATGGGACGAGAAACTTGTTTCCGTTGACGTCTTGCTAAATTGGAATCGACCTCCCTTGGGAGATCGACCCACGCTTGATGAGCCCTCTGCCGCCGGCGACGGTGTCGAGCGGGATCAAAGGAAGCTACATATGATGGATGCGGCATTGGTACTGATGATGACAAAGGGTCTGTAATCGCAACGGTCGGATCGACATGAACCTTGCTAATATCACTTGGAGTTAGGTACACTCCCTGCCACGCGAGCGAGCGTTTGTTGCTCGGATTAATGTACGTCGGAATGAACTCAGGCGCATCAACCCGAAGTTTACCATGTGCTCGAGGAGACTCATACTCCTCTACCATGATAGCTTTGCCTTTCTCTGCTGCGGAAGCTTTATGAGCTGCTCTTGGAGCTTCATGGAGAACTTTGCTCGACGATGCGCGTGCCTTCAGTTTGGAAGGAGTGAGCGGCACCGCGACCTTGGTCGATGTAGATGAAGATATTTGGTGTCTTGCCGGTATAACCGGAGCGGAAACAGACCGCGCCGATGGAGCCGTCTTCAGTGGAACCTTCCTTTTAGCAAGGACCGGCCACTCCTCAAGTGAGGCTACATTGATCTTCATTGAAGCGTGCTCACTTGCAGGTCTAGCATTAACTGGCTTTGCAAAACCAGGTGGAGCTGACTCTGAAGAAGCAACAGTCTTGTGTACATTTACGTACTTGTCATTTGCAGCAGCTCTTGAAGCTCTTGCTGCGGCTCGCATCCTTCTCTTGGCAGATTTGGACAACACTGGAACAAATCCATCTTTAGGAGCTGAGGAAACTTCTTTTTCTTTCTCTTGTTCAGTACGTGAGGCAGCTGTAGTTTTCCAGCTCTCACTCATTGAAGCTACAAGTGGACCGATCGGCACATCTAGCCAAAGGTCACCGAAACGGAGAGTCACGAACTGTTGAACTTGTCCCTCCATACCTTCATATAATCAAGAAAACCATATATTAGTTTTCTCGCATTTTCTTTGACATATATTTATTTTGCAAAGTCATAGTATGGTTTTTATTATATGTATTTTTTCGCAAATTTATATGCTGCAATCCTATGTTGGAATTCAGAGATGAGGGGAAAAATACGTCCCACCGAGCGTGCCAGAATCTGATGACGGGAAAATGGCGGCGTAGGGAAAATATGCGTCCGCGTCATTGATACAGAGTGAATATATTTAAAAATGCATACATGCGTAAATAAAAGGGATATCAAACATTGCGAGTACATTATTTCCAGAACTTTTACATTTACATAAAAAAATTCTGTTAATTACATCTCCGAAGAGAAAACCCCTGATTAAGAATTCCAACATTTTTATTACATAGGATTACATCATATGACTATTACAAAAGATGAAATAAAACTAAGAAGTCCTCCTCGCTATCGTCGACGCCTGCGTACTTGAGGGAGCATTCTAGTCTTCTTTGAGTTATGATCTCATTTCATGGACTTATTTTAGGCTATATGTCATATCTTGCGCATGCACTATTATTAAAAGTACATGGAGAATTGGCTTATATCAGGAAACATATTGTTTGTAGATTTATCTTTGGAGCAGATTTTTGGATTATTTGCACACTATATGGGTATGCATATTTTGATGTCTCACTTGAATTACTACCAGCATCATGTAGCACCAGTATGGTACACACATGTAGCGTAAACAAGGGACTCTTTTGTTATGAGATGATTTTATAATCTTTGGCTTAGCCTATAATATGATGCAAGGCATATTTTTATTATGATTGATTTCACTTGTATTAATACAAACACCGCGTAGCGAATGACGCCGACGGGCAGCATAACCAAGATGAAGATTTATTTTCTTCATGTTTGTATTACTACTAGCGAGACATAAAATGCCCGTAGCGTAACCAAACAAGAAGTGCATGAATATTAGTAGACATGATGAAGCTCTTTGACTTATACCTATGACCAATTCAAAGATTAATTATGCATTTTAGAGCAATATCCTTAGTCTGTACCACAAGGGCCAAACTAAGTGCATGATTTTTAGTGGATATGATGAGACTCTTTGATTTGTACCCATGGCCAAACCAAAGATTAATTATGCATTTTAGAGCAATATCCTTAGTCTGTACCACAATGGCCAAACTAAGTGCATGAATTTTAGTAGATATGATGAAGTTCTTTGATTTGTACCCATGGCCAAACCAAAGACTAAACATGTATTTTAGAGCAACATACCTAGTTTGTACCACAATGGCCAAACTAAGTGCATGAATTTTAGTAGATATGATATAGTTCTTTGATTTGTACCCATGGCCAAACCAAATACTAAACATGTATTTTAGAGCAACATACCTAGTCTGTACCACAATGGCCAAACTAAGATTAATTATGCATTTGCAGATTTTTGGGGACCCCTTGGCTTGTACCTAGTCCAAACCAAGGATTAAACATGCATTTGCAGATTTTTAAGGACCCCTTGGCTTGTACCTATGGCCAAACCAAGGATTAAACATGCATTTGCAGATTTTTGGGGCTACTTGGCTTGTACCTATGGCCAAACCAAGGATTGTTGGAGAAGATGTAGATAGAAGATCTTTGGTTTGTACTCAAGGCCAAACCAAGGATTATAGGAGAAGATGTAGATAGAAGATCTTTGGTTTGTACTCAAGGCCAAACCAAGGATTATAGGAGAAGATGTAGATAAAAGATCTTTGGTTTGTACTCAAGGCCAAACCAAGGATTATAGGAGAAGATGTAGATATAATCTCTTTGATTTGTACCCATGGCCAAATCAAAGGCTAGGAAGGAGTCATGAAATCCCACCTTGTCTTGAACACCGAAGTGCTTCTTCTCCTTGCTTCTTTTCTTCTTGACTCTTGATGAATACTTGATGTGGTGTATTTGTGGTTTCCAGCGGCAGCGCGTAGACGCAGAGCAGCAGCAGCCGGGGGCAATGGATGGATAGTGATCCGGGGCTATGAGGAGCCAGCCGGGGGGTATTTATAGGAGACAGCATGGGCTGTGCAACGCTGCCTTTTCATCCCCCAAACTTTGTGTTTAATCACGTCGCCATCGTGCTGATCGTGGCAGGACGTGGGCGCGTGGCCTGTTACGACCAACGAATGTTTCAATTTCCCTTCCGTAGACTTGCTGCATACGTGCAGATATTTTAGTCCGAGGCACGGCAAACGTTTGGGCTTGGGCTCAATCATAATTAACTTAATTAATGTCTACATACATGGGCTTAAAGCTTTGATGCATGTATGTTTACTATAAGCTGACCTCCTACCTGCTGGAAGGGATTAGGGCTGCATGGCCATGCACGTACGCTAGCTAGCTTGGTATGCACTAGCACATAATTCATGTACGTGCTGGCCAAATGAGTGCGATGTTAATTTTCTTTGGCCATCAATTATATTGGCTATACATTCATTGAAATTTTGTTATAGTTCGCGATCTTTTGTAAATGGCAGCGCCGTCTATGCTGGCAGGATTTTAGATACAAAAAACTCTACCATCGGCGACATGCATACAAATCACGTGCCCCCTATATATTTAGCACGAAATCTGATGCATATTTATGTATTTGTCACATTATAATTATTGCTGCCTTTTTTTATCATTAGCAACATCGGCATTCACAAATTTATCATACGCCTATTTTTTAGTCCTCACTTCGAGCGATTGATTGTATATTTTATAATTGATTCTTCTCATTATAAGACATATTTTTTTTTAGTTTTGAATTTATATTTTATGCGGTTTATACATTTGTTTTATCTTGGTCAAAATCCATGTCAACAGTCGTGTTGCAGGACCCCAGGTCCCGGACCGCGGATCCCATTCTCATTCTGGGCAGGCCGCGCGTCCTCTGGCATTAACTCCTGTGGCCAACAGTTTTCTTGCGGCGTGATTGACATAGTGGAATCTATGTCGCGTTGTGTAATCCTTACCGCGGTCTGCGAGCCGCCTAGTGTGTTCTTTTTCCTTAATTTCTACGACGTTACGCTGCCCGATTTTCGATTGATTCTATGTGTGTATGTGTATGTCTTATATGACTACTCCTATATATCCGCGTCTCCTCTTTGTTGTCGCTTTACCTCTTACTCGTTTCCGGCATCTCGTTAAAATGTTCATCGCTGAAATACCCCTGTTAAATTCTAGCAGGATGGCTGGTCGTCGTGGTCGTGGTCGTGGTGCCAACGATCCACCTCCGCCGCCGGACTACATGGCCGCGATGATGCAACAGTTTCAGATGAACCAGGTGTTTATGCAAGGAGTCATAGATCAGCTCCAGAACCAGAATCAGAACCAGGACCAGCACTAGAACCAACCGCCTGTGGTTACTCTGCGGGATTTCATGCGTCTCAATCCCCCTCTCTTCCACCAACCTGAATAGCCGCTGGATGCCGATGATTGGCTCCGTGATATCAACCGTCAGTTGGAGTTCGCTAATGTGAGCGCTGCTGATTACGTCAACTTCGCGTCCTATTTCCTGCATGGCCCCGCTGCTCAGTGATGGGACACTTACAAGGGCTCGCTAGCTGAAGGGACTGTCATCACCTGGAATGACTTCAAGACTGCCTTCCGCGCTCGTTATGTCCCCCAGGCGATTATGAACCGTATGAAGGCCGAGTTCCGCAACCTCGTTCAGGGCAACAAAACTGTCGAGGCTTACCAGAGGGAATTCCTCCGCCTCTCCCGCTATGCTGCAAGTGACCTCCCCAATGATGCAAGTAGGCAAGAGAAGTTCTGTGATGGGCTCAACCCAGATCTCCAGCTTGCACTGGCTTTGCACGTCTTCCCTGACTTCGCCACCATGGTGAACCAGACTATCACTCTTGAGACAGCTCAGCTTAAGTTCGGTGGTTCGCCGAAGCGCCCCCGTGATGCTGGCTCATCTTCGGGCACAGCACAGAAGCAACGCGTTTGGCTTCCACACAGTCTTATGCGTCCAACTTCCCCTGCACCAAGGCCGTCGTATGTTGCACCTCGTCTGCCTCCGCCCCCGCCGAGACAGCCGAAGACTGAGACTGCACCTCTCCGTCCTCAAGATGGCCTGTGTTTCAAGTGCCGTCAGCCAGGCCATATTTCCAGAGACTGCCCTCAGCGACAGAATCAACTGGTAGTTCACCCTGCTGGCCGCGGAAATGGTCGTGGAAACAATGGGACCCTCAACTATAATACTGGGTCAAATCCTCATGCTCGTGGTCATGCTTACAACATTGATGTTGAAGCAGCTCAGGCACAGCCCGCTACAGTGATGGGTACTCTCCTCGTTAACACAATACCTGCTACTGTTTTATTTGATACAGGAGCATCGCATTCATTCATGTCTGGAGAATTTGCATCTAAGCATGGCATATACCACGAAAAGATGCGTACCCCCTTAATAGTCCGGACACCCGGTACCCAGTGTCGTGTTGACATGGTTGCCCCTAACCTCACTGTCGAGATCGAAGGATTTGAGTTCATCGTTTCTCCACACATTCTGAAAACCTCCACCATCGACCTTATCCTTGGCATGGATTGGCTCAAAACCCACGATGCCGCACTTTATTGTGGCACCAAGGTCATCCAACTTTTTCATCCTTCTGGCGCGATTTTGAGTCATACTGCCATTGTGTCGATGAATGCCGAAGCTCGTATATATGCTCTGAATGCCTTGAATGTCGCACCTCTCGAAGGGATTGAAAAAGTCCCAATCGTTTGTGATTTTACCGACGTATTCCCAGAAGAACTGCCGGGGATACCCCCGATTAGGGAAGTTGAATTCGTCATCGACTTGAAGCCTGGCACCGTCCCCATTGCCAAGCGCCCATATAAGATGCCACCTCACCACCTCCTTGAATTGAAGAAGGAGATTGACACGGCCCTCGAGAAAGGCTTCATCCGTCCAAGTTCCTCTGCTTGGGGACCACCTTCGCTCTTTGTCAAGAAGAGTGATGGCACAAACCGTTTGGTCCAAGATTACCGACCTATCAACCAGGCCACGATACAGAACAAGTACCCCCTCCCTCGGATCAATGATCTTTATGATCAACTTGCTGGATCCACGGTGTTTTCAAAACTCGACTTAAGGTTGGGTTACCATCAGATCCGGGTCCGTGATGAGGACATCCCGAAGACCGCATCATTACTCGCTATGGTTCATACGAGTATACTGTCATGTCCTTTGGCTTGACGAATGCACCAACCACCTTCTCCAGATTGATGAACAATATATTCATGGAATATCTCGACAAGTTTGTCGTGGTTTATTGTGATGATATATTGATTTACTCCAAGACCGATGCAGAACATGCTGAACATCTTCGCCTTATACTGGAAAAGCTTCGAGAACACAAACTCTATGCTAAGTATTATAAGTGTGAGTTCTGGCTTCCCGAAGTAACCTACCTTGGTCATGTGATTTCCAAGGATGGCGTTGCCGTCAACCCCGAACGTATCCAGGCTATTCTTGATTGGACTCCGCCCAGGACTGTCAAGCAAGTCAGAAGTTTCCTCGGACTCGCCAGCTATTGCCGCCGTTTCGTCGAGAACTTCTCCAAGATTGGCAAGCCTCTGACTAATCTGCTTCACAAAGGCGTCAAGTTTGAGGGGACTGATAAATGTCAAGAAAGTTTTCAAGCTCTCAAGGACAAGATCACTTCTCCCCCAGTGCTTGCTCCCCCGGATACCCAGAAGGACTTCGTGATTTATTGCGACGCGTCTCGTCAAGGATTAGGCTGTGTCCTAATGCAAGAGCGCAAAGTAATTGCTTATGGCTCTCGTCAGTTGCGTGCTCACGAAGAAAACTATCCAACTCATGATCTCGAATTGGCAGACGTAATTTATGCATTGAAGCTGTGGCGACATTACCTCGTCGGTAATCGTTGCGAGATCTTCACCGACCACCAAAGCCTGAAGTACCTGTTTACTCAGCCCGACCTGAATCTCTGCCAGCAGAGATGGCTCGAGACAATAGCCGACAACAACATGGGAATTTCTTACACCCCTAGCAAAGGTAATGTGGTGGCCGATGCCTTAAGCCGCAAAGCCTACTGTTCTAAACTTGAAGTCCAGATAGAGCAGCCACTTCTGTATGAAGAGCTCCGCAAGTTGAACCTTGAAATTGTTCCGCAGGGACAGGTGAATAACCTTGTTGTTGAGCCGGACCTCGACAGCACCATCAAGTGGATACAAACATGTGACTCTGATGTTGAGACGATCAAGAAGTATATCGCTAGAGGAAAACCATCATGCTTCACTGTTGCTGATGATGGTACGTTGTATTTCAAGAATCGTTTAGTGGTCCCTAGGAGTAAGCCCAATCTAAAGTTGACCCCGCGCGTCATGAAAGAAGCTCATGATACTCCTTTGTCGATTCACCCTGGTAGTACCAAGATGTACCAAGACCTTCGTCAGCGGTACTGGTGGTCTAACATGAAGCAAGACATCGCTCGATATGTTGACGAGTGTGACGTTTGCCGTCGCGTCAAAGCAGAACATCAAAGACCTGCTGGAACTCTGCAACCACTCTCTATTCCTGAATGGAAATGGGACAAGATTGAAATGGACTTCGTCACCGGTTTTCCGCGATCACGGAAGGGTCATGATGCGATCTTTGTCGTCATCGACCGATTCTCCAAGGTTGCTCATTTTCTGCATGTCAAGGAGACGATCTCTTCTAGTCAGTTAGCAGACTTGTATGTTTCCAGAATCGTGTCGCTCCACGGTATTCCGTTGGAGATCAGTTCCGACCGAGGCAACATTTTCACCTCGAAGTTCTGGGATAGTTTCCAAGAAGCTATGGGCACTCATCTGAATTTCAGCACCTCTTATCACCCCCAGTCGCAAGGACAAGTCGAACGAGTCAACCAAGTGCTCGAAGATATGCTTCGAGCTTGTGTCATTTCATTCGGTAAGAAATGGGAGGAATCTCTTCCATTTTCTGAATTCTCGTATAACAATAGCTATCAAGCTAGTCTGAAGATGGCACCCTTTGAAGTTCTTGATGGACGTAAGTGTCGAACCCCTCTGAATTGGTCAGAAACTGCAGAACGAACTCTCATTGTTCCGGACATCATACAGCATGCCGAAGATCAGGTTCGCGTTATCCGTGAACACCTGAAAGCTGCTCAGTCCCTTCAGAAAAGCAACGATGATCGCAAGCACAAGGAAATGTTCTATCAACCTGGCGAATACACGTACCTTCGTGTCACTCCGATGAGAGGCACTCACCGCTTCGGGATCAAAGGCAAGTTAGCTCCTCGCTACATTGGCCCGTTCCGTATTCTTTCCCGGAGTGGACCAGTGGCATACCGATTGGAATTTCCGGCAAACCTCTCCCAAGTCCACGATGTATTCCACGTGTCGCAACTCCGACGCTGCTTCAAGGACCCTATTCGAGAAGTGGAACATGATATGATTGAGCTGCAGCAGGACTTGACCTATCAAGAACATCCATGCCGCATTCTTGATCAGTCTGAACGCCGAACCCGCAACAAGACGACTAAGTTTCTCAAAGTTCAGTGGTCGAATCATTCTGAAGATGAAGCCACTTGGGAACGCGAAGATCGTCTCCGTGAAGAATACCCCGATCTTTTCCCCTCTACCACCTAAATTCTCGGGACGAGAATTCTTGTAGTGGGGGAGATTTGTAACACCCTCACTGTCAGTGAACAGTAATCAGGGTTACTGTTCATCTCTACTGTTCAAAACTTTTGTTTGATCAACTGGTTCAGTTCAAATTCAAATTCTCCTTTGATATTGTTGCAAGCAAATATGAACCATGGACCTTGATCATCATTGGCCAACTAAAGTCCAGGCCATTTGAATTGAAATTCAAACAAACCCTAAGTGCCTTTTTGATGAATATTAAAAATATTGTGACAATAAAGTCTTTTTCAAAAATCTTGGAACCACTTTTATAAAACCCCAAATAATCATTGGACCATGTCAATGTGGTCATGGGTATTTATTGTGCCATGGAAAATTTCAAACAAATAATAACAGTGCTAAAACAACACTATTTGCCAATTGCTTAATGAAAATAAATATCTAAAGAGTTTAGAAAAACCCTAAACTTTTTGTGGCACTCTAGGTATATGCTCTACTAGTTATGGAACAATAATTGTATTATACAAAAATGCCTAAGCCATTTAAATAAATGCTAAAGGAAAATTTAACAGAAAAAGAAATGAAAAAAAGAGAAATCCTAATCTAACGCCCATGGGCAGGAGCCCACCCACCCCTCTCCTCTCCCCCCCCCCCACTGGGCCAAGCCCAACGCCCAGCCCAACTCCCCCTCCCACTCATCTCCCTCCCTGTTCAGCCGGTGCGTGGCGCCCATCCGGCCGGCCATGGCCGCGGCCGTCGCCGTGGCGGCCATCCACGGCGACCCCGGCGTGGATAAGTCCCGGCACACCCAGCCCTAACCTAGGTCGAGCCCTAGGTCATCCTCCCCCTCCCTTCGCGCCCCAGCTCGCTCTTCCCCAATCCGCCTGTGCACGCCCGTCGCCGCGCCGCCGTGTTTCCCGTGGCCACCGGCCTCCCCGGCGACCACGGGCATGTCCAGGAGCCTCGTGGTGCTCGTCTTCATCGACCCTGCTCACCAATTGGAGCCGCCGGACCGCGTCGACGTCGCCACTGTCTCCCCTCTCCACCGCGGTCGCCGTTGAATGCAGCTCCGATTCGCCGCCGGTGGTGCCTCCCGAGCCTCCCCGAGCTCCTCTTCCCCCTCACTGTAAGCTCGCGCTGCTTTTCCCCCTCTCCTCGTTGCTTTTTCTTCGTCGGAGCTCTCTCCAGCCGGTATCCCACTCCGGCCGCCGCCGTTCTCCATCTCTGGTGCGGCTACAGCCACCCCTAGCTCCGGCCTACGGTTTAGCTCGGCGCGGCCCATCGTGCTCGTCATGTTGGTGCCCGCTAAAGTTCGTTTGGTCGCCCGAGGCTGCTCGCCGCCGCCTCCTCTGTCGTGGCCTCGTCGCCGGCGAGGTCACGCTTTGGCCTGTGAGCCACTGACCTCTGGGTCCCACCCAGAGGGATTAGCCCCTAACCCCCTGCTAATAAAAAAAAGAAAAACTGAGATAAAAACCCCCTGAGACTTACAAGTGGGCCCTGGCCAATTAGAAGTAAAATTAACAAACATTTAGCACTGTTACACTTACACATGGGTCCCATTGTCAGTTTAATAATTGAAATGATTTTTGTTTTAAATAAGAGTATGACATGTGGGCCCTCTGGAATATTAGATATAAATAAAACATTTTTATTAAATACAGTGTATGACATATGGGACCCACTGGTCAGTAGGCCCCACATGTTAGTTGACTGGTCAAACCCCTGTTATGGATAATGTTTATTTATTTAATAAAATAAATTCAGAAAATGTTATAAAATGATTTAAATTTGGAAATTCAATATATTTTAAACCGTAAGTCAGATTCAAAAACTTTATACATGAAACTTGATCAGAAAAATATAACGAATACGGATACGCTATCCGTATGTCTACCCCACCCCCCTAACACACCGATCATCGACATTCCCCCCCCTCCGGGTTGTCTGTCGATAATTCCCGGTGCCGGTAAAAAACCTGTCGGATGAATTTATTCCGAACACGAAAGTTGTCCGGAATGGTTCCACTAACACGGATACACCCGCATTATCTTTGTCGGATGTCCACGACACCTCCGGCATGAACCCTTCCCCCTCCGGACACCCTGTCCGGTAATCACCCGGAGCCGGTATATCATCCCCGGATGAATTTCCGCTCCGAGCTAAGTGCATCGTACGATGTTAGAACAACGTCAACATTTCATCTGTCATGTCATGCATATGTTTGTATATTATTGCCGTGTATTTACTGTTTCCTCCCCCCCTTAATCTCCGGTAGACCCCGCTGCTACCGCCGACTACACCGCTGCCGGGTACGACTACTTCGTCGACGACCCGACCCCTACCGTCGAGCTTCCAGGCAAGCAGAGCCATTCTCTTCCCCAGATATCGCCTACCTTTTCCGTACTTTCTTGCACTAGGCATTGTTACTGCTGCTGCTACGATTACAATCCTATTCAATTGCATAGCCTGATTTTGTCGCCCCTTGATGTACCTTTCTTATCCTATGTTGCCTATTATATTTATGCATTATTCAGCAGTAAACCCTGCGCATTGTTAGCTAGGACTAGATAGAGGGCCGTGATCACTCAGGGGGGTGAACACGGATACATTATATACAACTGCACAGGTACGGTACAAAGCAGACACCGCCAAAGGCCCCTATCTGGGTTATGCCTAGTCACCTCAAGTGTGAGCTATCCAGGAGTAATCCTTGTACTCCACTCGAGGCTGACTTTGTCTTGCCGCCATAGGGTCCTGGACAGCGGTTGTCCTTAAAGGTAAGAAGTCGGGCGATCAAACGGTGCCCGCGAGCGGTATATCGTCGGGAACGACAGGGAGGGTACGACCGACGTTACTGGCGTGCTTGGCCCCTGCTCGTATCTCGCGAGAGTTACCAAACCACGAAAGTCGAGCTCTACCAAGAGCACACGCGAGACAAGGTAAGGAGACGGTTCACCTTGTTGGTAACCGCAGTGACTTGGTGGGACGACAGGGCAGGCACCGATGTACTGGTGGTCCTGACTGCTGCCTTTGACCGCGGGTCGGTTAAGTCGAGGCAACGATAACGGTTGTCACGCAGGTTAATTAAAATGCTAAATGGTTCGGCGGATGACTTGAGAGACCCGTTGGTCTGTACGCACTACCTTCACGTGGGATAAGGAGTTATGGGCTCCCCTGCGTCGTAGTTTGTCCGAAAGCTCTTTAGACGTCAGCAGTACTGCGGCCTGATCGCCCGGAAGTGGTCTTGTCTTTTTGCTGCAGCAGGTGTGTTTGGATTTTCTTTTGCTTCACCGTCCAGACTCGCACCATGCAGGAGCGTGCAAGGGTGAGGGACCTAGACCCCTTGGCGCATAGGATATAGTCCGGCGGATGGCCTCTCTGCTGAGCCTAGGATGGGCTGTGATGTGTCGGATAGCCTCGGTGGGGCGTTCCATAACAAGGTTCACGCCACCATGGAGATCCGAGCGTGCAGGCTGAACAGTAGTGCACCCCTGCAGGGAGTTTAATCTATTCGAATAGCGGTGTCCACGGTAACAGGACGCTTTATGCTGAAGCTGGATCTGACCACTAGAAACTATTACTATTAAACTGTATGGTTCCGGGTCTTCTTCCTCGCAGGGAGTTGAGGAGGGGAACTCGGAGGCATTGTTATTATTAATCATTACAACTTATATTATACAATGTTGCAGAAACTTCTGCTTCATTGTTACTTTATTGCTTTATATGAACTGTTGCCTATTTCTCTTCTCATGCTGCAAGACATCGTCAGAAGATGCTAGTCTTCGATAGGCCTAGCTTCTTATCCTTATTCTGATTTCTATCTTGCAGTCCACTATATATACAGCTCCCCTTTCCGTTGAATACAAATGCATAATGCTTAGTAGCGGACGTAAGACTCGCGGGTATACTAGATACTCACCTTTGCTTTATTTCCCCTTTTATGTTATGCCTGATCGGCCGCTGCAGTCGACGTTGGAGCCCAGGAGCAGGAGTACCCCGGAGGCGGATACTACTACGTCGAGACCCCCGCTGACCAGGACCAGGAGTAGTTTCGGAGGCTCCCAGGCAACTGGCCTTGCCTTTTCGATCTGTATCTCTGATGTTATTTGTGCTAGCCTTCTTAAGGCAAAACTTGACTAACTATGTTTGTACTCAGATATTATGGCTTGTATAACTTATGTATTCGGGTCCGCGTGACCCCCCTTTATTGTAACATATTGGTTTATCCTTTTGTGTTTAGTGTTGTGCTGTGATATTCTCACCGTGGCACCCTAATCTCAGCCGTGTACCCTGCGTGTATGATTACTGTACACGGATTGATTTTGGGGGCGTCACATATGTCGACTTTAGTGAAGCGTACAGTAATGTTCCTGTTTCTACTCAAGTGTAATATGGACGGAGTTGTGCGGTGTTCCACGGCCTCGGAGTCTCCTCCATGCTTGTGCGCGTGTCCTCTTTCTCCCTTATATCCACTAGGTAGTAGGATCCGTTGTACAGGTTCTTGCTGACCACAAACGGTCCTTCCCATGGAGAGGATAACTTGTGCATTCCATCTCTTTTTTGTATGAGTCGGAGCACCAAATCACCTTCCTGGAAAGTCCGACTTTTGATGCGACAGCTATGGTAGCGTCGTAGATCTTGTTGGAAGATAGTCGATTGAGCTTCAGCCAAATCTCGTTTTTCATCAAGAATATCCAAGGTGTCTTGTCTTTCTTTCTCATTTTTGGCCTCTACATATGCAGTGACTCAAGGTGAGTCATGACGTATGTCACTTGGGAGGACCGCTTCCGCTCCATAGACTAGGAAGAAGGGAGTATAGCCTGTCGACCTGTTGGCAGTCATCCGGATGCTCCATAATACCGAGGGTAACTCCTCCTCCCAGCAACCCGGTGTCCTTTTCAAAGGGACAACGAGTCGGGGTTTCACGCCACGGAGCAACTCTTGGTTGGCTCTCTCGGCTTGTCCGTTGGACTATGGGTGTGCTACTGATGCAAGGTCGAGTCAGATGTGCTCGTTCTGGCAGAATCGCTACATAACCCCTTCTGATAGGTTAGAACCATTATCAGTGATGATGCTGTGGGGGTAGCCGAAACTATATATGATATTTTTCAAGTATTTCAGTGTTGTCGCAGCGTCACATTTGCTGACCGGCTCCGCTTCGACCCATTTGGTGAATTTATCCACTACCACTAATATGTGAGTATTCTTGTTGGCCGACCTTTTGAAAGGTCCCACCATATCAATTCCCCATACTACAAAGGGCCAGGTAATAGGTATCATCCTGAGTTCTTTTGCCGGCACGTGAGCTTGTTTTTCATAGCGCTGACATCCATCACATTTCTTGACTATGTCCTCTGCATCCGCATGAGCTGTGACCCAGTAGAAGTTGTGTCGAAAGGCTTTAGCTACAAGAAAATGAGAGCCGGCATGGTGTCCGCAATCTCCAGAGTTTATTTCGTTGAGGATGGCTCTACCTTCTTCTGGTGAGACACATCTCCGAAAAACATCTGCGGCACTTCGCCGATGTAACTCACCATTGATGAGTACAAAGAATTGGCTTCTCCTGACGATTTGTCTGGCCAACACCTCATCTTGAGGAAGTATTCCTCGAGTTTTGTAATCCAATTAAGGTACGACCCATGAGGGTGTAGCATGAATTGCAGCAACCAAAGCCGGCTCTGGGTCCGGCTCTGCTATGTCTTGCTCTATTGGTGGTTGTACAGCGGCTTTGTTAGGACATTCAGGAATACTTTTGGAGGGACCGGCTTTCGCTGAGAGCCGAGTCGGGAGAGGGCATCTGCTGCTTCGTTTTCCCTGCGGTCCACGTGATCCACCTGGTATCCAACAAAAAATCCGGCTTGTCTTTGCACTTCTCGTCTATAAGCTGCCATTATGGGATTTTTGGAATCCCATTTTCCTGACACTTGTTGAGAAATGAGATCAGAGTCGCCATAGCATTGGATCCAACTTATGTTCACCTCACGAGCTAGCCGCAGTCCATGAAGCAAGGCTTCATATTCTGCTGCATTGTTGGTACAAGTGAACTGTAACTGCAGAACATAGCAGAATTTCTCCCCTTTAGGTGAGGTAAGAACCACGCCGGCTCCTGGCCCTTGGAGCTGCCGGCTTCCATCGAAGTGCATCGTCCAATATTTGGTGACTATCTTCTCTGGCGATGCTTGGATTTCTGTCCAGTCATTGATGAAGTCGGCTAGCGCCTGGGACTTGATGGCCGTTTGTGGCTTGTATTTGATGTGATAAGCCCCCAACTCTATGGCCCACTTCGCAATCCTTCCCGTTGCTTCCCGTTTTTGGATGATATCTGCAAGTGGTGCTGAGCTGGCCACAGTTATGGGGTGATCTTTGAAGTAGTGTTTAAGTTTCCGACTTGCCATTAATACACCAAGAACCAATTTCTGCCAGTGAGGATAGCGTTGCTTTGATAAAGTCAGAACTTCACTGACGTAATAAACTGGCCTTTGCAAAGAGTGCTCCTTGCCGGCTTCCATACGCTCAACAACAACTACAGCGCCGACCGCTCGATTGTTGGCCGCGATATAAAGTAACATAGGTTCTTTAGGCTTGGGAGCCGCCAATATTGGAGCCTGGGATAATTGCTTCTTCAGTGACTCTAGGGCCTGATCGGCTTCGTCATCCCAGACAAATATTTCTGATTTCCTCAGGAGTCGATACAGGGGGATTGCCTTTTCACCAAGTCGGCTTATGAACCGGCTCAGAGCGGCTACACATCCTGTGAGTCGATGAACTCCCTTTACTGAGGCCGTCTTTCGAAGGGTCATGACAGCATTGATTTTTTCTGGGTTTGCCTCGATACCTCTCTCTGATACTATGTATCCAAGGAGTTTACCTACAGGTACCCCAAAGGTGCATTTGGCCGGGTTTAACTTCATCTGGTACTTGCGCAGATTTTTGAAAGTTTTCGTCAAATCACTGACGAGTAAGTCGGCCAATTGGGATTTGATCACTATATCATCCACATAAGCATGCAAGTTGCGTCCAATTTGTTCTTTGAGGCAACTCTGCACTGCTCGCTGATATGTGGCTCCTGCGTTCTTAAGGCCAAAGGGCATAGAAGTGTAACAGTAGATTCCAAAGGGGGTGATGAAAGTCGTTTTCTCTTGATCTTCAAGGGTCATCCTGATCTGGTTATAACCAGAGTAGGCGTCAAGGAAACATAAGAGCTCACATCGCGCAGTCGAGTCTATGATCTGGTCGATACGAGGCAGCGCGAAGGGATCCTTTGGGCAGGCCTTGTTTAAGTCTGTATAGTCAATGCACATGCGCCAGATCCCGTTCTTTTTCAAAACGAGGACTGGGTTTGCGAGCCATTCTGGATAGAAGACTTCCATGATGAACCCGGCGGCAAGGAGCCGGGCTATCTCTTCCCCAATAGCGTTTCTCCTCTCGTCATTGAAATGGTGAAGGAATTTTTTGACCGGCTTTACCTTTGGATCTATATTTAGGTGATGCTCAGCGAGTTCCCTCGGGACGTCTGGCATATCGGAGGGTTTCCAGGCAAAGATGTCCAGATTCTCACAGAGGAACTCGAGCGTGCTTTCCTATTTATCGGATAGCTCCGTCCCGATGATGAACTGCTGAGAAGAGTCACCAGGGACAAAGTCAACTTTCTTTGTATCCTGAGACGGTTGGAACTTGGGGTTGTTGTCGGGAGTCGGTTTCTTCAGGATCGTGAGATCTGCCAGGTCTACCTTTTCTTGGTATGCCGACAAGTCCTCTTTGGCGCGTGTCGACTCGAAAAACTTGACGTGTTGTTCGTCACATTCCACTGCCCTGGACCGACTTCCATCGACGGTGATTGGTCCATTAGGACCCGGCATCTTTAGTTTCAGGTAGACATAACATGGTCGAGCCATGAATTTGGCGTAAGCTGGTCTGCCCAAAATGGCGTGATATGGGCTCTCGAGTTTTACCACTTCAAAGGGTATGAGCTCGGAACGGAAATTCTCGGCGTTTCCAAAAGCCGTCTCCAGGTAAATTTTGCCTATCGGGCGTGCCGACTTGCCTGGGACTATTCCGTGGAAAACGGTGTTGGAGGGTTGCAGATGTTTTTGGGTCAACCCTATCCTGCGAAAGGTTTCGTAGTAGAGGATATTAATGCTGCTTCCTCCGCCCATGAGCACTTTGTCAAGTGTATATCCTCCAATTTTGGAGAGACTACTAGAGCCAGGGCCCCTGGGTTCTCTACCACCGGGGGGTGGTCATCTCTTGTCCAAGTGATTGGTTGTTCTGACCAATTGAGCCATCTAGGACAAGCCGGCTCTGTAGTCACAGCCATAGCGGCTCTCCGTTGCAGCTTCCTATCCCTCCTGCAACTGCTGGTGGTTAAAACGTTATATGTTGCACGGTCATGGAGTTGTTTTGGGTTTGCTTGGAATCCAGCAAGCCCGGACTGATTTTGCTGGGTTCCTCCTCCGGGTCCTTGGTGTTGAGGCATTGTACCGGCTCCTTGGTAGCCAGGATTCTGGTTGTTTCCGTTCTGGCCGGCTCCTCCACCTGACCCGGGAGGTCCCTGGTTCGCACATCGTGCAAACTCTTTCATGAAATAGCAATCTTCCCAGGTGTGATTGGCTAGGCGACCGAGTTTACTATGGGTCGGGCAAGGACTCTTCATAGCTGCTTCAAAATTGTTCGGGCAAAAATTTCCTTACGGCTTGCGGTAGTTGTTGCCCCCCTGCTTTTGTCTTTGGGAGATGACATTTGTGTTGCCTACCAAGTCAGGAGTAGTCTGATCAAGCCGTTGCTTGGTTTGTTGACTCTGATTCTAGGATGTTTTGCCACCATTTTTGTTCTGGCCTGCTTTATCCTGCTGAGGTTCGGTATCCTTGGTTTTGTCAGACTCGGCATATTTGATGACTGCGTTCATGAGTTCTCCTATATCCTTGACCGTCCTCTTGAGTCGGCCAAGCTTGTGTACTAGAGGCTCGAACTTGCAGTTCCTTTCTAAGACGATGACGGCTGTTTGGGCTGTAATAGTGTCCGAAGAGTGGATTATTTCTGCAACCCGTCGTGCCCAGCTCAGGGTCGACTCTCCTTCCTTCTGGACACAATGCTCCAAGTCGACGATTGTGGTAGCTCGCCGGCATGTTCCTTGGAAGTTCTGGATGAATTTTTCCTTGAGATCCGTCAGAGAGGTGACGGAATTCTCTGAGAGATTTTTGAACCATGTGCGAGCCGGCCCTTCCAACATCATTGTGAGGTAACGGGCGCAGACTCCTTTCCTGGCTTGTAACATTTCCATGTCTAAGTCATAAATTTCGATCCAAGCCGTCGGGTCCATGTCGTCTGTGTAGTTCGCGATCTTACGTGGTCCTTTGAAGTCTGGTGGCAGGCGTGTATTTCGTAGAGCCGGCACCAGGCATCGATTGCCCACGGATCTGCTGATGGACTCGGTGTCTTGGTCTAGGGGCGGAGATTGGAATATCTGTTCTACCCGTCGCTCTGGGTGGAAACTGGACGGGATGTCTTGGATCCTTATCGCCCCTGGAGGGTCTAGCGGTGGTGGAGCTCTGGGCTGACGATGGCTGCTCGAGCCGGCTGGAGCCGGTGAATCTGCTTTCTGGCTCATACTTCGATATGGGGTTTCATTTAAGTATTGGAATCCCTGTGAATAATGGGCTTGCTGTGTTATTCCGGTCTTGAGCAGATCAATCGTCCCTCGAGTGGCTTGATCCACCGGAGTGTCTTCATGTACAGGCACGCTGGCGAGGTACCGTGTCGCTGCCACCACATTAGACATGGGGTTGTTGAATTGATCTGGGGGCGTATGGAACCGTTCCTGCCGTGGCGAGGAGACATGTTGCCTTGGTGGCGTGTACCCCGGGGGAGTCGATTGATTCCTGTCCTGGAATAGCCTCCTGGCCTGGAGGTCAGCAGGGATCCGGCTCGTGAGTCCTGCGGGTCGTGTGTTGGCGAGACTTAGCCTCTGTGCTTCTATCAATTCCGACTCATGTCGCAAGCGCCTGGTTTCTTGGGCGAGTTTCGTTTCCCTTTCCACCATCTAGGCGTTCTGGGAGTTAACTTCCCTTCGTATGCTCATCACCTAGGCCTTGAGTCCATTGACCCTGGTTCTCCAGGCTTGCTGGTTTTCAGCGGTCATCGGTGCAGCTAAGGCTTCATCCAAGGGGTTTAGGGCATCCGTGAGGGCTTCTGTTCCCGTGAGAACTTCTGGCTGTTCCCTATCCGTATTAGGAGCCGTGTGGTGAGTTGTTTCCACATTCCGGTTTTGTGCTGCACCTTGAGCCGGTTGGCTTCCCTGCTCTTTGGTGCCTACCATGAACACTGTCACGCAATATGGAGGCTCGTACTATGGAAAGTCGGGGTTGTATTCAGCTATCCCCGTGTCTAGTCTGTTGCTCCCGGCGGATCGGATGGAGCCAGTATCTGAGAAGCTTTTTTCACTTGGGTGTGAGTCAGCGTCAGATGTTTCTCCCGTGGTGTCGGGCGTCAGAGACTCCACGGAGCGTGCTGACTCCGGTGATCCAGCGATGAATCCGAAAAAGGTATGCCTTGAGTCGGCATGTCGCCGACTCGAGGTTTCCAGGGGGACTTCAGGATCTGGCTCTGGCTCAGATCCGTCTATTTTCCCAATGAAGATGTGAATAGATCCGATCGGGACCCGATAACCGGATTCGACGGAATCAGCTTTAGGGCCCCAAGTCGAATCATCGATGCAGATCTTTCCGCGCCGGCTCCTGGTGATTCGTCCCGTCACGAATCCTTCCATGCCTTGTAGAGCTCCCCTTAGAATCTCAACACTTGCGAGCGCAGGCTCCACGGTGGGCGCCAACTGTCGTGGGAAAGTCACGGCAGATGTCTGTAGAGTCGTACTTATCATGGGACCTTTGCTGCGAGGCGAATTCAAGGAGAGAGTCGACATAGGCACAAGACTCGGCGAGTTACCCAGGTTCGGCCCCGTCGGTGTGGTAAAGACCTACTCCTGCTTTTTGACTATAGGGGGATCGACTCCTCAATAGGAAGAGTCGATCGTATCGATTACAGTGATGATGTTTCGCCGCCTTAGTCTCGTGGAGATCTAGGCTATGAAACGACTTGTCTAATCCTGGCTTGGTGTAAGTTCTGGCTCTGCTTCCTGTGGACCTCGGCTTAGAAAGGCGCTGGGTCCCGAGATTCCTAGAGTCCAACTCCTATACGATGTGGAGTTTTATTCTACTTTACAAGTTTTCTACGTGCTATACAAGGTAAGTCGAATTCCTTCTAGGGCTTCAATCTTCACGCTTGGCACGTCAGGCTCCTGGTCGGGTCTTCTTTGTGGGTCTACATATATAAGTCGGCCCGGAGGTTTCTAATGCCGGGTCTATGGGCCTGACCCATCCCCCCGACAAAATCACCGAGGGGGCCAGAGGGGACCCACCAGGGCCCCAGGCGCCCTCCCGGCGCGCTCTAGGGTGGGGCCGCGCTAGGGGGCCGCCTGGACCCCTGGTGGCCCCCCTGGCTGCCCCCTTCTCCTATTTATTCCTCGTGACGTGAACCCCCCGTGACAGGAACCCTTTTTCACGATCTCTCCTCTGTTCCGCCGCCGCCGCGCTTCCAAGATCGGGAGCACCAGAAGACCTCTTCCAGACACCCTGCCGGAGGGAGGAACCACCTCCGGGAGCTTCTCCACCACCATGGATGCTTCCCGGATGAACCGTGAGTAGTCCACCTTGGACCATGGGTCTATGATCAGTAGCTATGTGATGTTCTCCTCCCCTCTTTGTTCTTCATGGATTAGACCTCGTGAGCTTCCCTACATGATCGAGGCATATATGTAATATTTCTGCTGTTGCTATACTGAGTTTGCTGGGATCCGATGGATTATGAGATTATGTTCAGATTGTGTTTGAGTAATATATTTGATTCTCCTCTTTTATATTTATGTTCTAGAGTAATTCTTGCACGTTCTCCGTTATTGTTTATTGCTTTGGACAAGTAGTAGGTAGTGACTCCAAGATCGAGTGTTATGCATGATTGTGGGTTCATGCCCCCCGATCACTAGCTTGAGTGACAGAAACATGAGTCTAGGGGATGTGATGTTGCCACAAGGGGGAAAACAACGGTGCTTGTACTTGCGGGTGCAAGGATTGTTTACTTTACGCAAAGTTCTTTAATGCAGTTGTCCGTTGCTTTGAGTTTACACTTTGGGTGGGATTCGCAACTTAATACCAGCGAGATGTTCTGGATAGATATCTCAAGGTGGATGATTAGTAGGTAGATGCAGATGGATTTCGGTCTACTTGTCTTGGCGTACCGCCCATGCTTTTGAGCCTATTCCTTTCTTTATAGCATAATTAGCATTGGTTTGCGCACATAATCCTGTCAATTGCCCAGCTGTAATTTGTTTACCTCGCATGGCTGTTTTATCGTCTTTTCGGAGAGAGACATCACTAGTGAACATCATAGGACCCCGGTCCATATTTCCAATACTGTTTACACCCACTATTAATTTACTGCTTTATTTACTTTTCCGTTTCTATCACTATCATTATTATCCCGTGTGTTTGATCCTTTGTAAACAACAAGGCCGGAGGAATTGACAACTCCTCTGTACTCGTTGGGAAGCAAAGTTATTTGTCGTGTGTGCGGGTCCAGGTGAAGTAAGCAACCCTGAGTTGTGAACGGCGCCATTGTTCACTTCACCGCCTTCTTGTATCTGTTGGAGTCCTATTGGTTCAACACTTAAACCTTAGCATCTTCGCTAAGGGAAATTGTCGTTGTCTACATCTCAACCTTCCACTGTGGGTAACCAACGAGGGGGCGTTAAATCGTACCATCAATAGTCCATCCCCTTTGTTGTCCCAAGCTGTCACCATTGGGAACGTCGGTTCCGGACTATAATAGGTGCATACAACTCATAGATAGGATCAAGTACACCAACAAACTCAAGACAACAAATGCTGATCAGATCTGAAATCATGGCACTCGGGCCCAAAGTGGCAAGCATTAGGAGTTACAAGTTGTAACAGATATGATAAACACCAAGTAGATGATAGGCAACATGCCCCCAAAAATCTGATAAACTATTACATGATCTAACTCATCCAATCCCTACCATCCCCTTTGCCTACAGCAGGGAATTACTCACACATGAGAGGAGAAGTCACGTAGGGGTGATGGAGAGGCGATGATTTCCCCTCACCAGAGGCCAAAGCAGCCTCCAGATTAGCTCTCCCGGAGAAGAACAGAAGTTTGCGGCGGCTCCGCGACGTAGATTGGAAAAGCGACTCCTCTTCTGGAGTTTCCTCGCCGAGGGAATAAATAGGGCCAAGATAGGGCACCAGGAGGTGTGGGACCCACCCAGGAGGGCAGGTGGTGCGGCCAGGGGTTGGGCCGCGCCCCACACCCTTCTAGGTGCCCCCTGGCTGCCCTGTGGCCCCCCTTTGGCTTCGTCGAAGCTTCGGGAACGCTGATTTTTTATATGATTTTTCTGAATTTTTCCAGCGTACCTAAATATCCATAAACCTGCACAATAGAAAACAACACTGGCAGCTCTGCTGAAAACAGCGTCAGTCCGGGTTAGTTTCGTCCAAATCATGCAAGAATGAAGCCAAAAATTTATTCTTTTTAATTAAACATGGGAGTTATGTTAATTTGGGGATTAGACCCCCTAAACAAAATAGGGCCTGGCCCACTGGTCAGTGGCACACCCAATGGTTTAACCAGTGCGTGCCCACGCCGGTGACCAGGACACGACGACCATGGCCGGGGGGCACTCTGGCGAGGGGGCCGTGAAGTGGGGTGTGGTGTGGCGTCGGAGGTCACCGTGGCGAGGACGGCCTCGCATGGGAGTGTGCACAGGAGGCAGCGGGAGCACAGTGGTGTGGACAAGCCCGTGGCAAGAGCATGAGCCTGGGGCATCCATGGCAAGCGTGTGAATGACGGCTAGGATGTGCATTCGAGCGAGGGGAAAGGGGAATCGGGGAAGGTGCTCACGACGAGGCTGCAGGGGTGGCAGCGGGCTCGGGGGGCTTCGAGGAGCTCGCAGTGGTGGGATTCGAGCGGCGGCGGCGCCGAGATGCAGGGGCGGGGTCGAGCAGCAGGGGGACCCGTCCTTGGCTCTAGGCTTGACTCGACGTGGAGGGGCACGACAGAGCTCCGGGGCAGGCTCCCGTGCATCTGGGAGCACCGTGGCCATGGCAACCTTGGAGGTGCGGCTATGGCGTTCCCAGATGGGGAGGAGACAGAGAGGGATGGAGAGTGGGTGAGATCTAAGGGGAGGGGACTAGGGTTTGGGAGATAGGGGCGGACGCTCGAGGGGGTCTCTAACCTCGCCGGCGACGGCGGGATCGAAGCCTCGGCGATGGGGGGGGAGTGGCCGGCGTGGATGGCTCCACAGAGTGGTCTGAGCAGTAAGAGGAGGAAGAAGGAGAGGGATTTGGTGGGATGGGCCGGGGAGGTACTGCACTAGGCGAAAGATAGGGATTTTGCATTTTCTGTTACTTGGCAAAATCCTGACTCACAGCTCTATTTTTGTTTAGCCAACAAATGAAAAGTAAAACTTGTTCCCAGATTTGTGTTGCACTTTAGTGAGGTGCCACAAAAAGTTTGGGCACTAAATAAATTCATTTTGGATTTCTTTTGAATATGCGACAATTAAAAGGGGCTGGTTTAGGCACTGTTTGATTTTGTTTATAATTTTTAAACAATGTAATAAAATACCATTGCTATTTTATTGTGACCTACTTATTTTTAGGCATTTAATAAAATTGGTTTCACAATTTTTGGATCAAGTTTTATTTCAACTTTGTTTATTTAAATTCCAAGGGCAATTTAATAATTCCAAAATATTGATTAAAACTCTATAAGTGCTTATGGGTTATTTACAAAGTCATGAACCTTTTTTTTAACCACTTTTGAAAAGTTTTATCTTGACTTGCCTTTTTAAAATGCATTGGAGGGGAATTATTGCCTACTGAAAATTTTAATGAGGATGGTTATGAGGACAAGTCAATCTAGTTAGCTTAATGACTGTGACAAGATCCGGGGGTGTTACAAATCTCCCCCACTACAAAGAATTCTCGTCCCAAAAATTCAAAGGTAGTGGAAGGGGTAAAGCTTTGGTTTCGTATCCTAACGAATCTTCTGGGTCTTGTTGTCCTTCACGAAGAGGTTGATTCAGTTCGTTGATGTCTACATCAGTGCATCTCTACAATTTGTCATCCTTCCTTCGGAGCTTCATCATACTTACGGATAGGCTAGGAGATAAAAATTAAGGGGGACGGATCGGTACCAGGTTAATAAACCGGGGTGGTCCAAGGGAATGGGGTACAAAGTATCTTCCGAGTTTAACTCAGGAGAATACATCGAGAGAAACAAAATATGTTACGAGAAGTTTCAAGCGGACATGCATGCATTCGATGCCGATGACGGATGATGAAAAGGGGTCCAGAGCATCAGGGATAAGCATGATATATATCGCAAGGTAGATGACAAGAGTAAGGTTTCGATCCTGTAAAAATGTGGGTTATGGGCCCACATTGTATAAGAAGGGTGGTGACATTCCATGCGATCACGATGCAAGGTTTGTCAGGAACAGTTTGTCAGCTTTGTTGGTAACAAGGTCGGTACCAAGGGTGAGGGACAATGAGAACCACCTTCCTGCTCGTTAAGTCAAGGTGGACCAATTGGCAAAGTTCTCATCCATCGGTGGTTACCGAAAAGGTTATCCATGATAGTAGCAGGTTGTACCGACAGAGTAGTACACCGAAGTGTTTACATAAGCAGGGAATTATCACTTCTCAGATAAGACACATTACAAGAAAGGTTAAACAGACCATTGGAAGGGAAAAGGTGATTATCCGATTAAACAGACCAATGGAATGGAAAATGTGACGATACACAAGAATTAGGTGTATGTCCTTCCCAAGGGAAAGCAGAGGAAGATATACATAACCAAGTTTGTATTGGCAAGGAGTAAAGAAGGTTGTCGATGATAACACAAATCATCGAGGGGCAGGGATGGTATGTCACATGATGAACCCAATTGACACATGGAAGAAGCCATGTAAGATTAGTCGGATAATAATACACCAATGGTCGGGTGGTTCACAAAGAATCTGATGTGAGTATCGGCAATCAACCAGAAGGAGAAAGAATGCAAAGGCATCGGATGATAGAAGCATCGAAATAATTTGAGGCATAAGTACAAGGGAATTATGACTTCCAGATCGGGAGGTGGATGTAATTATCCATACGGAATAATCGGTGACACGGGATTGCAAAGGCGATGAACACATAGGTTCTCTTGAATTTATCGGAGAGTAATCTTCGGAATCTTCAGGTGAAGGAAGCAATCATCTTGGGTAAAGGTCTCTCCGGAAGGATAGAGGTGCGAGATCCTAGAGTTATTGTTAGCAAAATCTTTAACCCAAAAGGAGGAGAGAGTAGAGTCCCAGAGTAACGGTACGGAGAAAAAGATCCTAATATCACCCAGTTTGCGACGTGGGACGATAAGCCACACGACACTGTTAGTAAAGTAGTTTTACAAAGACTAGACTCGACTTTGACCAAGGAGTTGGAAGGGGGTGTCCTACAGGCAGTCGGCTCTGATACCAACTTGTGACGCCCCCAAAATCAAGCTGTGTACAGTAATCGTACACGCAAGGTACACGGTCGAGATCAGGGACTCACGGTGAGATATCACAACACAACTCTACAAATAAAATAATACAAGTGGTTTAATGCAAGCCAGGGGCCACGAGGGATCGAATACAACAGCTCGAGAGCACAAATTTACCGAAAGAAATAGTATCTGAGTACAGACATAAGGTACACATGATCTTCCTTAAGAAGGCTAGCACAAATAACAACAGATGGAAAAGGCGAGGCCTCCTGCGTGGGAACCTCCAAACTACTCCTGGTCGAGGGGGGGACTCCACAATGAAGCAAGCACCCGGGATCTTCTGCACCTAGACTCCAAGGATCCAACGTCGACTGCAGCGGCCGATCAGGAAAAACAAAAAGGGGGAAATAAAGCAAGGGTGAGTATCTAGCATACCCGCGAGTCTTACGTCCGTTACTAAGCATTTATGCATTTGTATCAAATGGAAAGGGGAGGTTGTATATAGTGGACTAAAAGTCAGAAAACCAGAATAAGGAAGAGAAGCTAGGCCTATCGAAGACTAGCATCTTCCGACAAGTCTAGCAGCATGAGGAGAGGATAGCCAACAGTTCATATAAAGCATAAAGTAACAATGCAGCAGAAGTTGCTGCAACATTGTACAATAATAAGTTGTATTAGATAACAATTGACAATGCCTCCGAGAATCCTTCATCGACTTCCCTACGAGGAAGAAAACCCGGAACCAGTCAGTTTAGTAGTAGTAGTTTGTAGTAGTAGGATCTGGCTTCAGCATAAAGCGTACTGTTACCGTGGACACGGCTATCGGAATAGATTATCATCCCTGCACGGGCTGCACTACTGTTACCCTACACTCTCAGATCTCCAGGGTGGCGTACACCTTATCAGGGAATGCCCCACCGAGGCTATCCGATACGCCAAAGTCCATCCTCCAAGATCAACAGAGAGGCCATCCGCCGGTCTAAATCCTAAGCACAAAGGGACTTTGGACCCCTGCCCTTTGTACTCCTGCACGGTGCGTGACTGGCCGGTGAAGCATAAGAAAAAAAGACACATCACTCTTAAAGAAGACCACTTCCCGGCAATCAACCCGTGGTACTGTTGACGTCTAAAGAGTTCTCGAACGAGACTACGATGCAGGGGAGCCAATAACTCCTTGCTCCACGTGTAGGCAGCGCGTAAAAGCATAAAGCCACTCAAGTGATCCACCTGACCCATTAAGCATTTTATTATTTTCTGTCGGGACAACCGTTATCGTTTCCCCTTATCTGGGTGAGTCGCAGACAACGACAACAGCCAGGTCCACCCCCATAACCATTGCCGGTGGCCGCCTGCTCTGTCATCCCACCAACTCGTGCGGTTACCAACAAAGTGAACCGTCTACTTACCTTATCTCGTGTGTGCTCTTTGAAGAGCCCGACTTTCGTACAATAGGGTATCTCACGGCCAACTAGCAAGGACCAGGCCCACGATGGTATTCGCATGTCTTGCCGTCCCGATACAATACCTGCGCGGGCACCGTTGGGTCACCCGACTCCTTACCTTTAAAGACACCAGTTGATTCGACTGCCTACCATCAAGTGAAACCAGGAGGAATCATCCTCGATGGTACATTTGAAGAGGTCCGACCGAGACATCATCGGAATGAACTAAAGAGGAATATCCTCGTATCACCCCAGTGATGCTACGCTACCGAGCCGGCGACGAGAATGAAATACGAGTCCATCCACTCGTAAGTCAAACTTGAAGCGACCCGAAGAGTCTCGCCGTTATAGGTTCCCTTGGGCGTCTGCTCTGTATCGTACCTATTGCAGTTATAATAATTTATATCCGCGTTCACTCCCTAGAGCGATCATGGCCCGCTATCTAATCCTAGTTGACTAGCCATGCGCAAGGTTCACAGCTGGATATAATATATATATTTAATATCCAGCATAGTATAAAGGAAGGTACATCAAAGGGCGACAAAAACAGGCTATGTAACAGAATAGGAATGTAACGTAGCAGCAACAGCAATGCCTAGTGCAAGAAATGTACGGAAAAGATAGGAGATATCTTGGGAAAGAGAATGGCTCTGCTTGCCTGGAAGCTCGGTTGTAGGGGTACGGTCGTCGACGTAGTAGTCGTACTCAGTGGTGTCATCGGCGGCAGCAACGGGGTCTACCGGAGAATAAAGGGGGGGAGAAACAGAAAATACACATCAATAATAGCAATACAAATGTATGACATAGCAGATACAAAGCAACGGGGCTCTAACGCAGTGTTCGAGATTTTCCCAGAGAAGGAATTTATCCGGGGATGCATCAGTACCGGGTGATTACCGGACATATGATCTAGAGGGGAAGGTTTCATGTCTGGAGTGTTAGAGACATCTGACATCCATGTGGATAGTGTATATGTGCTCGTAGATCCATTCTGAACAACTTTCATATTCAGAACATTTTCATCCGGAAAGTTTTACCGGCTCCGGTCGTTTGACAGACAGATGAACCGGAGGAGAAATGTTCCACCTTCGATATGTTAAACGGGTGTGGTGGCTATACGGGTGATGTACTCTTATCAGTGGCATTTTTCTGATCAAGTTTGATGTATAAAGTTTTTCCATCGGAGTTACGGATTAAAAGATATTGAATTTCAAAGTTTTAATCAATTTAGAAAAATTTCTGGAATTTCTTTTATTATTAAATCAAACATTAACCATAACCTTATCCAAAACAGTACACTGATAGGTGGGACCCACATGTCATACAAAGGGGTTCTTGAGTGGTCAAACCTGACCAATGGGGCCCATCTGTCAGCCTCACATATTTAACATAATCATTTATTTTAACTAACTAGCTAGTGGGGTCCATCTGTCATCCTAACAATCTTTTAATTTTCTGTTTAATTAACTGATTGACAACAGGGGCCCACATGTCATTGTCACATGATTTATTAAGCAAGTTAATTGATCCAGTAAACTAAATAATGGTCTGGGGCCCACTGTCATACACATTAGGGGTTAATTTATTCTTTTTAATTAAACATGGGAGTTATGTTAATTTGGGGATTATCCCCCCTAAACAAAATAGGGCATGGCACACTGGTCAGTGGCACACCCACTGGTTTAACCAGTGCATGCCCACGCCAGTGACCAAGGTACGGCGACCATGGTCGGGGGGCACTCCGGCGAGGGGGTCATGAAGGGTGGGGGGGGTGTGGCGCGGCGGCGCCGTGGCGAAGGCGGCCTCGCGTGGGAGTGTGCACAGGAGGCACGGGCGCACACTGGTGTGGCCAAGCCCGTGGCGAGAGCATGAGCCCGGGGCATCCATGGTGAGCGTGTGAACGACGGCTAGGATGTGCATTCGAGAAATGAGAAAGGGGAATCGGGGAAGGTGCTCACGGCGAGGCTGCAGGGGTGGCAGCGGGCTCGGGGGGCTTCGAGGAGCTCGCGGTGGAGGGATTCGAGCGGCGGCGGCGCCGAGATGCAGGGGCGGGGGCGAGTAGGAGGCGGTCCCATCCTTGCCTCGAGGCTTGACTCGGCGTGGAGGGGCACGACGGAGCTCCTGGGCAGGCTCCCGTGCATCTAGGAGCAGGTGGCCATGGCAACCATGGAGGTGCGGCTATGGCGTCCCCGGGTGGGGAGGAGACAGAGAGGGAGGGAGAGTGGGTGAGTTTTGAGGGGAGGGGACTAGGGTTTGGGAGATAGGGGCGGCGGCTCAGGTGGGGGGGTCTTTAACCTCGCCGGCAACGGCGGGATCGAAGCCACGGCGTTGGGGGGGTGTGGCCGACGTGGATGGCTCCACGGGGTGGGGTGAGCAGTAAGAGGAGGACGAAGGAGAGGGATTTGGTGGGCTAGGCCAGGGAGGTACTGCACTAGGCGAAAGATAGGGATTTTGCATTTTCTGTTACTTGGCAAAATTCTGACTCACTGCTCTATTTTTGTTTAGCCAACAAATGAATTTATTTAAAAGTAAATCTTGTTCCCACATTAGTGTTGCACTTTAGTGAGGTGCCACAAAAAGTTTGGGCACTAAATAAATTCATTTTGGATTTCATTTGAATATGCAACGATTAAAAGGGGATGGTTTAGGCACTGTATGATTTTGCTTATAATTTTTAAACAATGTAATAAAATACCATTGCTATTTTATTGTGACCTACTGATTTTTAGGCATTTAATAAAATTGATTGCGCAATTTTTGGATCAAGTGTTATTTCAACTTTGTTTATTGAAATTCCAAGGGTAATTTAATAATTCCAAAATATTGATTAAAAAGCTATAAGTGCTTATGGGTTATTTACAAAGTCATGAACCTTTGTGTTTAACCACTTTTGAAAAGTTTTATCTTGACTTGCCTTTTTAAATGCATTGGAGGGGAATTATTGCCTAATGAAAAATTTAATGAGGATGATTATGGGGACAAGACCATCTAATCTATATCTCTTATAAGATAAAACCCCACTAAGATGCATTTAAAGTGTCTATCTCAACATGCAAGCTATCCACATCATCCACTACTATAACCAATCATTTGTCCATGTCATACTAAGATGGATTTATGTTATCTATATGAACATGAAATTTATCCACATCACCCACTATTTTAGCCAATCATTTGTCCATGTCATCCAATTTTATTTACATGCATCTTATAGCTTTTCAATTTACATTGCAAAGTTCTTATAGAGATATAGACTATTGTGATCAACTGAATCTTGCATGCGTCTATAACAAAAACTTCATATTTCATACATCTTTAACTCATTTTGTTTAACAGTGAAATCCTTAAAAAGATTTATGCCGCAACACGCGTGTGTATGAACATCACTTTATCTATCAACCAAGCAATTGTTCATATCATCTCTACCAACATTTATTAATATAATAGTCGATGTCTACAATCTACATACAAGATATACACATAATCTATTTTTAGCTATTCAAAAATTATCCACATCATCCATTGTAGAGTTCTTATGGAAATATCCGCTGCAACGCGCGAAGTAAACTTCTAGTTTGCTTAATGACAGTGACAAGATCTGGGAGTGTTACAATTGTCATGACCACCCTCTCCACCTCCTCCATGGTGAAAGGTGTGTCGAGGTGCGCAAGCTCTAGGGAGGGTAAATCCAGTGCATCTAAGTCAATGGTATGGGCGCGAGCCGGAGCCAAACCAAAAATTCCCTCATATTAGTCATCCATGACCTTTGCAATTTCCTCTTGGACCAATAGTGCCACGCCGCCATTCATTCGCTGCCGGTGACGCGCGTGTTGGTGAAAAATGAGTGTTGGCATCACCCTCGTTAAGAACTAGGAGCCGATATCTTTGCGTGGAGATGGCCCTCTCTAATGAGCAAAGACCCAACAACTTTCGTTTTAACACCTTAAGGAGATTGCGTTCCACGCACCATAGGGTCCTAGAGTCCATAGCAACATCCAGCTTGGCGGTAGGCTCATGCACAAAATGTCTCACTATTTTGTATCATAATTACTACTATACATTGATATTTTTCATATTATGATGCATCTCTCATGGATTTTTTTTTCAACGTGATGCATCTTTCATGATGATTTGACTTTCTTTACGCAGTTTACAACTTTTCGATGCCCTAACAGCAAAGTCGGAAAAAGGTCCAGGTTGTAAAGGCCCAGTAAGCATAAGTTACCAAAGAAGCGCGAAAATGCGACCGGAGTAGTCGTCCACAGCGGATAGCGCTCGTTACCACTGAACTAAGCTGATTACCGTGTGATCTAAACAAAATCCGATAGCCAGAAATGCCTCAAAATGGTGATCGACGGCTGAAATCAATGCTTGCTTGAGAAAGCTGGAGAACTGCTCAGTTCTAATGTTTCTAAAATAAAAGCATTCCTTATAGGAGGGAAGTAGCAGATGACCGGTCATACTTACCCCCCCCCCCCCCCCCCCCCGCCCCCAACAGTTCAAAAAATAAGTTGGGTTAACTGATCTCTTAAGTGCTCATATTTGTTGCTCCATATATTTTTTCTTCAACACTTTCTTACATATACCTTTGTTGAGTTATAACAACATTGATATTATAGCATTTTTTCTGTGATATGAGTTGGTTTTTATCCTATATATTATTTACGTGATAAAAATGATGTACGCCATTAAGTTCTGCCACCGGCTGCAGTGACAAAGCCAAACAAGGACAAGATCTCACTAGAAAAAGAACCAAGAAATGTATGGAGATGTCTTAGAGTGATGAAAAAGGTTTCTTGTCTATTCATGACAATGCTTCTCGCAGTTCCATCAAATTTCTAATTTCATTTGACTACTAATCATTTTCAATTTTTTCTTGATTTCTATATATGTTCTCCAGTCAACACAAAAAAATCTACTGAACTAATATAAAAGAGTATGCTACTTGTCTTTTTATTATTTCTTGTCTCTTCGGTTCAAAATTTTATGCCGCAGCTGCGTGTAAGAATGCTACATGTTATTATTGATGTGTTCATCTATTTTTAGCTTAAATTGGAAGTCTTGCTAATGCCCAGAGAGCCCGAGACCTCTGTGCCACTTCTCGACTGCCATAGACGTCGTGTCGCTCGCTCCTCCAAGCCTGTTGTCGACTTCACCGATTTTCTTCTCCGCGTCCCCCTTCCCCGACAAGGTACGATATTTCTTCTCCCCTGCAACATCTGTGCAAATGGTTAAGTAATTTGTCTGGGGAAAAATTTCTAGGTTTTCATCGATTCTCGTGTAAATTAGATTATTTAGGTTTAATTTATTAAATAGACCCCCTTACAGGATCAAATCAGTGCCCTACATTGCCATTTTTGTTTGATTTCCTAGATTCGGTCAAGTGGACTTTCCCTATTCATTATTTTTCTCACACCATATGAGAATTATACAAGCATTGTATCAGGTGTCAGCTTGATGTAGCTTCAAATGGAAACAATTGAGAAATTACTTTATCAATAGTCACTAGGAACAAATAAACTATATTTGGCCCTTTGTTTCTAAATTGCTAATTATCAATTTTAAAAGTTGTATTTTTATCGTTTGTAAAGCTTCAATACAGTTTGCAGCTCACAAGATCCATAAGAATTACAGTATTTGATCTTCATGTCGTCAAGCCATGGTATTGTTATCACTAAACTGAAAAGTATGAACTGGCCCAAGAACACATGACCCAAATGTCAACCTGATAATCTTAGTTCAATGTATAGAAGTAGGGAGATCACCCATTGCTAGCTTTTGACCCACGGTTGCGAAAAAAAGTCAATAGTGTTCATACATGATTCTTTCATAAGGTGTCTTAATGTCCACTAGTAGAGAAATGCTTATCCGCAACTTTAATCTATGGTCTACCGGTTTTAAAGGCCAGTACTTTTGGAGGCTTCTCTCAGAAGCTGTCCTCCCCCAGCTTCTCTGAGAAACCGTCCCAAAAAGTTAAGTAGGCTTCCGAAATGGCCTAACATGGGGCATTCCGGAAGCCTCCCTAACTTTTTGGGACGGCTTCTCAAAGAAGCTGGGGGAGGGCAGCTTCTGGGGGAAGCCGCCAAAAAAACTGACCCTAATACATGTCAGCATTATTTTCTCAAATAGCGATGGTGTTGCACGTTTTGGTACGCCGACCCTATGTTATTAGTGTTGGTGTGGAAACTAATTTCCACATCACTTGTAAGTGGGACTCATCTTTCTACCCAGCCATAACAAACTGGTGGTGTGGAAATCCATCCCACGCCAGCGCTATGTTTTCATAATAAAAAAATTAATATGAAAACAATGTACAAAATTTTTATATGAAAAGAATGTATAGAAAAGTTAATTCTTTGAAATAAACAAAAAATAAAATATATGGTGTGGGCCTTATGTGGGCCACGCCAACAACTATAGTAAAATTTCCACTCACTAAGCCACCTCCCTTCTGCTCCTCGGTACGCCACCTCCTCCTCCTCCACCTGATTCACTACGCCGCCGTCACCGCCCCACGTCCCCGCCTCGCCTAGCCGCCGTAGTAGGTGAGCATCTCTCCTCCCTCCTCTCTCTCTCTCTCTCTCTCTAGGTGTATATACCTACCTACGATTAAAATTCATTTCTAGTTATGTGCGTATTATATATATATATATATGTATATATACAGCTGGTCTATTCTGACATCGTTGTCAGAATTACTATTCTGACAACATTCGGAACTGCATCGTATCGCAAAGAGAACCGCACTGCTGTTTTCGAAGCACTGCAGCTCGGGTAAAAACGAACCGCATGCAGTATTTTCGCGATAACTTTTTAACCGTTGGTCGGAATTGAGCGTAATACACCGTTGGATTCATATGGAAAAGTAGCATCTTCCGTATGTTGAACACTTCCCCCGATTCTTCACGGATTAAGAGCAGTTTCGAAAATGATGCGGCGACCCACTTTCATAGCTGCAGTTTTTTCACGATTTCTCTTAAACCGTTCATTGGAATGATGCAAATGATATACCGTTGGAAAGATATCGATCAGGCGCTCCATCCATATGTATAACACTTTGTCTAATTTGCTACGGATTTGAGAGAAATCTAGCCGCAAAAAAATGCGCACACTCTGTTTTTCGCCGGCGAATCTTGTAGAGAGTAGAACTTTTTAACTGCTTGTCCGATCGATGCGTATGATACACCGTTGGATTCGCCTGGAGTAGTAGATTAATCCATATGTTGAACACTTTTTCATATTCCACAGGTTTTGAAGTAATTTGAAAAACGGTGTTGCTGCCCTCTTTTGGACAGCGGGAGCTTTTGCTTCAATTCGTTTGATTCGTTCGTCCGATTGATGCAATTGATACACCATTGGATAGCTATCGTCGAGGCGCTCCATTTGTATGTAAAACACATCCTCTAATTCCTTACGGTTTAAAAGTTGTGTCGATTTTAGTAAATTGCGAAACTCCGTTCTTCGCGAACCCAGAATCAACGACGTGAACTGCATTCGCCGGCAGCCGCACCGCATCCGACGGGCAAGCACACTGCATTATCGCCACACAGAACGCACGTTTTCTTCGCGGATACGGAATCGTCCAAGTGAACTGCATCCTTTCAAAGACCGGTTGCATTTATCAACAGAGAGAACTGCACTTATTTTTTTAAGTTTAACGCATTTTTTTATCAATGATCGTGCACCGCAAGGACGAGATGAGTGAACTGCATTTTTTGTCAAAAAATTTACGAACTATAGTAATACAATACTACTGGAAATGAACCGCAATAGTTTACGAAAGTGAACCGCAATATTTTTTTACACAGATGTCATGTGCACTGCACTATAAAAAATGGGAGTAGTGAGCTGCACAGTTTTTTTCGCAGATATTCTTTTGTGATTTTTCTGAACTGCATTTTTTATTACACACTGTCAAAACCACATGAAACATGATAGAAGCGAAAAGCAATATCATTTCGTTTTTTATTCTGACAAAGTGAACTATTCACCATCATGAAATGAATCACATCATATATTATGAAATTCACCAACAAATTTGAAAAGAGAACTTCTTGGAACAAAATTACATGAACGAGGCATGAAAACTACAACATTTTTTTATGCCTTTTGTTTTGTTCCCTTCTTACTCAAGACGAACTACAGCCGACTGCACACAGATGCATACCGCACCTAGCATACCGAACTGCAATATTAGCCAAAACGAGATGCACGCCAAACTTGATTTTCCCTGTGGATGTGGGAGTCGTGACTCCGCCAAACTTCTTCCACGGCGGCCGAATCCAATCACCTCCGCCCACTGAAGGAGACGGGAGGTGTGGACTGGAGAGGACGATGCCGGATCCGTTGGCCGGTGGCGCTCCAGTGGTTGTAGTAGCCCCAGAGGAGCAGAGCTTTTGGGATCCGGCGGCCGATGGCTGCTCAATTCCGGCAGGGGTGGAGTCGTGTCCGACGAAGGGAGGCGCAGGCGTCGTGGTAGAGCGCATTGGGCGGTGGGTCGCCATCGGATTCGGTGGTTGGAGGTGAGAAGAGCGGCGGCGTGCCCGTATCTGGTGTCCATGGGGTTCGGCGGCCGCGGTTGGTGGGGGGTGTCGGCGGCACCCGGCGCAGGATGGATGCGGGAGCACATCCCGACTCGGGATGGAGGCAGAGGGAAGGGCGGCACGCAGACAAGGGAGGGGGCGGCCATGGTGGTGGTTGGCCAGAGCGGCACCCCAGCCCCGACCGGAGGAGCACCCCAGGCGCGCAGACAAGGGAAGGGGCTTCCCGCCTGCACCCCCACAAGGCGGCGGCGGAGTGGTTGTACGAGGTGCGGGGATCCCGCAGCCCCCAGTTGCCGACGGCGAAGGAAGGTGGTAGGAGGCGTTATTTGAGGCGGTTGTGAGATGGTGGAGCAGATCAGGGGTGGGAGGTTGACCGGGGGGACAATAAGGAGGTAGGTCGGGGTGGTGGTTTTATTTTTCTCGGTGCGGTGCGGTGCGGATTGGTGTGGTTAGTTTTTTTGGGTGTTTGCAGAATAAGGATTAGTGTTGTTAGAATAAGTTATTAAGGGGTGTTGTTAGTATATATATATATAGGACGGCCATTTGGGACACCTAGGTGTCCAGGCTCCTCGCCTCTAAATTTAATCTCGGATGGTTTATTATGTTAATTAATTGTGTGTATATATTAGTTGTGGATATATATACCTAGCTACGATTAAAATTCATTTCTAGATATGTGTGTATTAATCATATTTGTCTAAAACTAAATACCCAACATGAAATGTACGCGTACATACCCAAAACAAAGTACGTATTGTACAACATCATAAAATAAAAAAATAATCGTGGGTATATATATACCTAACAAAGATTAAAAATTATTTATAGGTACATGTGTATTCATCATATTTATTCATAACGAAATACGCCATGAAATATAGACGTACATGTTGTAAGGTGCCCAGGCACCTAGGTCTCCCAAATAATTTATATACGCCACGCTGCCCACCCCTCGAGTTCTGATCTGTCGTCGCTGTCACCCCTCCTTTTCAGGTCTGTAGGCAGCCATCCCTCATGTCCGTATCCATCTCAGACCGCGACCCTCCTCGCCGGTGGACCCCCTCCCCACGGCCATGTATTTTGCTTAGAAATGGCTCAATTTACTTGCTGTAATTAGAAATAGCTCAATTTCCTTACTGTTAGGTGATTTGTACACTACAGGGCACCCCCTGGATGACCCTATATTTGGTATTTGTTTATGTTCTAGGATTTATGGACTATAGAGCACAATGGCTCAATTTTCTTACTGTTAGATGATGATTCTGCCTCTTGTAGTTTTAAAATTTAGATATGTAGGTGTTGTTACTCTTGTTCCTGCATTGAATATGTTCTAGACTCTTATAAATCCTACTTAGTTTTTATTATATTTACTCATTTCCTGCTCTACTTACACATGTTTATGCTATGGTGTTGTAATTTATTCAGTTCGCACTATTGCACTATATACACTATCTGTTACTCCCTCCGTTTCATATTAATTATCACAAAAACGGATGTATCTAGTAGTAAAATACATCTAGATGCATCCAGTTCTGCGATAGTTAATATGAAATGGAGGGAGTATTATATAAGGTATAATACTCTTTGATCTACTGTTGCATATAGGGTAGTTAGTATACAAACATGATGAACTTTAAACTTTGCACTTCTAGTTGCTCAACAAAAATATCAATGTGGACGAAGTTCATGCATTAGTACCTCACTAACAAACAATTGTGGCGGTTCAATTTAAAAATATTAAAATAATTAGCCAATAAGAATAAAATCCAATTATATATTTTTATAAACTGAATTGTCTTCTCTGCCATGCCATGATTGTAGTTTTTTCCTTACATTGCAATTTGTTTGCTTCTCTTCCATGCCATGCTTCTTACATTTCCTTTACATTTCCTTAGGGAGTAGTTTATATTAATTTATATAGTTTAGAGCTAAATGGATGTTGGATGACTCCATTTCCTTTACAATGTATGACGACTCCAACTAGCCTCTAATATTGAATTGCATTTTATTTATGTGTGAGTTGCACGTGCATGCTTACTAGTTGCTATTAATGCATAACACTTACCGCGCGGATTTCAGTTTGTTATTGGTTAAATCTCTCAATACCTTCGAATTCAACAAAATGGCCGGAGGAGCGAGGCCAGTAATGGTCCCTCCTTGCTACTCTCGCTTTCTCCTTCGGGATGGTGGACTTGGAAGATGGGGACTACGCCATGGCCAGTGGGTGCCGATCCAGCTACCAATGACACCAGGTGCTTATGATTTTTTTTAAGAAATTTGCTTAAAATCAGACGCGAGACGAATCGATCGGTCGTAAGACGCAATTCAGACTGTTCACCGGTTACTTCCGTCCAGTATTCACGATTCCATATTTCTGAGTGTAAAGATCTGTAAAAACAACTCTAGCAGTTCCGTCAATAAAGCGGTACCGCAAAAGCGATGTGCATGTCACTGCAAAAACGAAATGGCATACGAATTTTCTTTTTGGAAAAGAAGAATACATTAATATCGAAAAGATACCAATTAAACTGGGTGCAGCAAATCAGATGTGTTGAATTAAACGACATATATTTAAAGATTTGAAACTCAACAATTCCCGTTGTACAACCTACATCGGAACATCACCGGAGTTTACAAAAGAGGACTACTCCGGACACGCCGGGAGGTCGCCGACTCACTTCTTCTACGGGCGGTCGATGTAGTAGTGCCGAGTGTAGCTCTTTAAGACCTCAGCCAGCTCCATCTCGTCCTCAGTCACCGCAAGGCGGTCGGCTGCGCCCTCCTCGCCAGCCTCGATGGCCTTCTTGGCGGCCACGAGCTATCGTTCTGCCATATGGTGGTGATAGGTCGCCGAACAGAGAAGGTGGTCAAGCGCATGGAAGTGTGCCCACCTGCTCTGACCACCACGGGGTAGGACGAGGCGGCCGCGGGGTTGCGCCACACTCCAGAGAGCGAACTGAGGCGCCGGGGAAGGGGCTGGGCGGCTGTGACGCCCCCAAAATCAGACCGTGTACAATAATCATACACACAGGATACACGACTGAGATTAGGGTGCCACGGTGATAATATCACAGCACAACACTAAACACAAAAGGATAAACAAATATGTTACAATAGAGGGGGTCACGCGGACCCGAATACATAAGTCATACAAGCCATAATATCTGAGTACAGACATAGTTAGTCAAGTTTTGCCTTAAGAAGGCTAGCACAAATCACATCAGAGATACAGATCAAAAAGGCGAGGCCTCCTGCCTGGGATCCACAGAACTACTCCTGGTCGACGGGGAACTCGACGTCGTAGTAGGCGCCTCCGGGGTACTCCGGCTCCTGAGCTCCAACGTCAGCTGCAGTGGCCGATCAGGCAAAACAGTAAAGGAAATAAAGCAGGTGAGTATCTAGTATACCCGCGAGTCTTACGTCCGCTACTAAGCATTATGCATTGTATCAACGGAAAGAAGAGGCTGTATATAGTGGACTGAAAGACAGAAATTCAGAGCAAGGGTAAGAAGCTAGGCCTATCGAAGACTAGCATCTTCCGACGATGTCTTGCAGCAGGAGGTAAAAATCAGCCAACAGTTTCTATAAAGCAATAAAGTAACAATGAAGCAGAAGTTGCTGCAACATTGAATAATAATAAGTTGCAATAATTAACAATGCCTCCGAGTTCACCTCCTCGACATCCCCGCGAGGAAGAGAACCCGGAACCACACAGTTTAATAATAGTTTCTAGTGGTAAGATCCAGCTTCAGCATAAAGCGTCCTGTTACCGTGGACACGGCTATTCGAATAGATTAATCTTCCCTGCAGGGGTGCACTTGTGTTACGCTACACGCACGGATCTCCAGGGTGGCGGGAACCTTGTTAGGGAACGCTCCACCGAGGCTATCGGACACTTCATAGCCCATCTTTCAAACTCAACAGAGAGGCCATCCGCCGGTCTAAATCCTAAGTACGCCGGGCCTTGGACCCCAACCCGAACGTACTCCTGCACGGTGCGTGGCTGGACGGTGAAGTTGAAGCAAATCCAAATAAGACATCACCGCGCGAGAAAATAAGACAACACCACTTCCCGGCAATCAGCCTGCAGTACTGCTGACGTCTGAAGAGTCCTCGGACGACACTAAGAAGCGGAGGAGCCCATAACTCGTAGTTCCCACGGGTAGGTAGTGCGTACATGGCATATAGCCAACTCAAGACATTCACTGAACCATTTAGCATTTAAATTAACCTGCGTGAAAACCGTTATCGTTGTCTCGACTTAACTGACCCGCGGACAACGACAGCAGCCAGGACCACCAGTACATCGGTGCCTGCCCCGTCGTCCCACCAAGTCACTGCGGTTACCAACAAGGTGAACCGTCTCCTTACCTTGTCTCGCGTTTGCTCCTGGAGGAGCTCGACTTTCGGGGTTTTGGTAACTCTTGCGGCCAACGATCAGGGGCCAAGCACACCGGTACAATGGTCGTACCCTCCCTGTCATCCCGTCGCAATACCTCTCGCGGACACCGTTGGGTCGCCCGACTTCTTACCTGAAGGACAATCGCCGTTCAGGACCCTATGGCGGCAAGACAAAGTCAGCCTCGAGTGGAGTACAAGGATTACTCCTTGATAGCTCACACTTGAGGTGACTAGGCATAACCCAGATAGGGGCCTTAGACGGTGTCTGCATTGTACCGTACCTGTGCAGTTATAATATTTGTATCCGCGTTCACTCCCCTGAGTGATCACGACCCTCTATCTAATCCTAGCTAACAATGCGCAGGGCTCACTGCTGAATAATGCATGATAATAATAATAGGCAGCATAGGATAAAGGAAGGCACATCAAGGGACGACCAAAAATCAGGCTAATGCAGTTGAATAGGATTGTAATCGTAGCAGCAGCAGTAACAATGCCTAGTGCAAGAACAATACGGAAAGATAGGCGATATCTGGGGAAGAGAATGGCTCTGCTTGCCTGCAAGCTCGACGGTAGTAGTAGGGTCGTCGACGACGTAGTCGTACTCAGCAGCGGTGTAGTCGACGGCAGCAGCGGGGTCTACCGGAGATTAAGGGGGGGGAAGAAACAGTAAATACAAAGCAAGCATATACAAACAAATGCATGACATGACAGATGAAATGTTAACGGTGTTCTAACGCAGTGCAATGCACGTTGCTCAGAACGGAAATTCATCTGGGGATGAACTACCGGCTCCGGATGATTACCGGACAGGGTGTCCGGAGGGGGAAGGATCAAGCCGGAGGTGTCGTGGTTACCGGAACAACATAAGGGGGGGTGTATCCGTGTTAGTTGATCTATTCCGAGAAACATTCGTGTTCAGAATAAATTCATCCGGGCACTCTAATAGTACCGGACAATTTATCGGACAGTCGGTCCGGAGGGGGAATTTTCGATGTTCGTTGTGTTAGAGGGGTGTGGTAGACATACGGATAGCGTATTCGTATTCGTTATATTTTTCTGATCAACTTTCATGTATAAAGTTTTTGAATCCGAGTTACGGTTTAAAAGTTATTGAATTTCAAAGTTTAAATCAATTTAAATGATTTCCTGGATTTCTTTTATTATTTATTAAACATTATCCAAAAACATTATCCACAACATTATCCAGAACAGTGCTGACATGTGGGACCCACATGTCAGCCTCTGTTATTTATAAAACATTTAATTAAATCAGAAAATGCCTCTGGACCCACCTGTCAGTGACTCATTTTTAATTATTAGATTAACCTAAAACATTAAGTTAATTATTTAGAGGGGACCCACCTGTCAGTGACTGGGGTTGCCCAGTCAGCACAGTTGACTGGTCAACCCAGTCAACTGGGACCAAGGGGCCCACTGGCAGTGACCCAGGGGTGCCCCCAGGTGTGCCACGTCAAGGGGGGCACCGGCGGCGAGACGCCGGCGTGCCCAGCACGGCGGAGGCCACGGGAGGGCGTCGGAAATGGGCTAAGGGGCACCGTTCGCCACGGGGTTTGGTGCATTCGAACTGGAAGGCAGCGCTGCGTCGATTCCAGGCGGTGGCGACGTCGGGGGTGGCCGGAGTGAAGCTCGCCGTCGACAATGGCGGAGGCAGCGCTCGGGTCAAATGGAAGTCGGGGGTACGGGGTGAAATCTAGCGTGCAACTCATCACAACCGAACCTATGCTCTACCAGGACGGCGCATGTAGTGTTGATCACGGGTGTAGGGACGACGGCCACGGCGAGGCCATGGCCGGCGGCGATGAGTAAGAGGAGGAGGACGATCTGCTGGGTCGCCATCTTGTTCTGCCTGTATGGCCGTATGTATGGTGTTTATTAGAAGGAATCCCTCCTGATGGTGATGAAACGTGACGATGAATACTCCCTCCACAGCTTCATACAAAGCGCGTCCGTTTTAGCTATCGCAAAATAATAATCACGGCATTAATTCCCGCATAAAAAAGATCACGGCATTAATTAATTCCCGCAAAAAAGATCACGGCATTAATTAATTGTCAGAAGGTACTCCCTTTGCGGGTTGTAGGTGCCCCCGCTGTGCTGAGGCGCGTCGCGGCTCAAGAGTGTCCCTCGGCGGGTCTTCATCGGCATTGTGCGCATGGAGGAGAACTAGCATAGACGGCTGTGTGTTGGGTGATGCATCATTCACGGCATGAGCATGTACATCAGGCACACGCAGGACGCACATAGGTACTGCGTATCCGTCGGCGCTCACCTCAGCACCTGCACGGTGCATCACTTACATATATACGCCGTACGCACACACATACAGCTTGGTACGCGCAACACACAAGCCAGCTGACGTTCGCACAGACGGACAAGCATAGCCGCAGTCATACAGAACACTTTTTTTTGCGGGCAGCGTACAGAACATTATTTCAGACGAGGATCGCCGGAGTTGCGCGTGCCGACGCCACAAGTTTCACCGACGAAGGACGGGAGAAGTAGGTGTCACTGTTAGGATTTAATTAATTCTTTTAATTAAAGAGATAATTCTTTCTATGTAATATCTCGTACGGTTGTTTTGTCAACCATCACGACTCTTCCTCGCATACCTACAAACAAACACATTTCTTTGTTTGCGTCTGTCTCCTTGTATATATACTATGATCATCAATGGAATAACATAACATTGATTCATTTGCTTTTTTTACATCTCAACTTCAACACGTTATCAACACTTTGCTCTGCCAAAAGCGAGAAGGATAGGCAGCCCGCATGCCCTCGTCGTCGTAGCCGTGGGCGCCTGCCGGCCGTGCTCCAGAGCCGGCCGCGCTGCGCACCTGCTGTCGTCGCCACACCGACCGCCCCGCGCCCGTCCGACTGCCTTCCAGCCACCCGTGGCGGTGCCACGGCCTCCAGCACCAGCCCCTAGTGGCTTGGTTCCCGTATGGTCCTCGGCCACAACCCTAGCGACAACAAACCATGACAGATGCACATCAAAGAACAAGAATTTGAGGACTGACAAGAATATAAACTGGGAAAACAAGATGAAACGGAACGGAAAGCACAGATAGCATCCTGAATCAGGTGATCTTGTTCTGATTTTTGTTCCTAATTAGTACTAACCTCCAGGGAGTTGTTTTCCAACATCTGCCAAAGCGAGACCTCGTCTTCAATTTCTACGGCCGAGCGATTTCATCAACGTGGCCCTCGTCCTGCGCACGCATGGCGCGATGTCTTTCCAGCGACGGACGTACGGCCGGCCTCCGCCCGGCCGTGCCCGTGGCAACTCATCGTCGCGTCCCCGTGGTCCGTCCAGCCACGCCACGCCCTCCCACCCGCGCCGAATGGCCTCCGCACCATTCACAGCGGCCTCCGCGCCGCGCCCAGCGCCCGACCGGCTGCGTCGCGCCCCGCTCGCCCTTGCCGCCAGGCCACGGCCTCCGCGACATCTGATCAGCACCCCGGGCCACGGCCTCCGTGCCGTGCCCCGCGCATAGCCTTCCGGCCTTCGCGCCCGGCAGCCTGGCGTTACCGTAACATAGCTCTTCATACGAGACTGTTTTAATGCGAATCGATCTAGTGCGGCTGCATCGCTGAGAGAAAAAAGCCCATTGCCTGGAACTCCTCCCCCCTCTCCATCCTTCTTCCTCCCAGCCGCAGGGAACTCCCTCGCTGCGCTCTCCGTCTCGCCGGCCAGCGGCGGATCTGGCCAGCGGCACGAATCCATGGCTAAGTCCGGAGCCCGTAAGGAGACGGCACCAGTATAGTCATCGACGACCTCGCCGCCGCCGCAGCAGTTCCCCGGCGCCCCGACGAGCTCGTATGCCAACCGCTCGTCACAACCGCTCTACTACCCCGGCACCCATACGAGCTCCTCCGCCAGCCCCTCGACACCGCCGCATCTGTACCCCCCTCTGATGGAAACCTCCTCTGCCAACCCTGGATGGTATAAGTTTTTCCTTCTAATTCAGTCTTCTGCTATTGCTATTACAATTCCTGTAGCTTGAATTAGGTAATTTGTATTTCGCATTCAGGTCTAGAATACCTGATTTAGTGTGTGTACGTTTTGACGCAGAGAGATTCAACTTTGTAGCCTGAATTACCTAAACAGTGAGTTTTTCTTCAGATTTTTGCTTGCTTGATTGAACTAGTGATATGTCAGGTTATAGAGCAGTACGTCTTTGATTAGAACATGTATACAAGAAACTAGTGTTCAGTCTGTATCTTTAGGCATTAGGTTCTACTAGTATAATCTCTGTTTGACAGTATTCTGAATTCTGCTCATGACTTTTGATATTTGTATCAGGAGGCCAATGTACACGGCTACACCTGATGGCTTGCTAAGTTTTGGACAATTCCCTCCAATGCATCCTTATAATTTTCGACCTCCACCAATGCACCATCCTGAACAAGGACACCAAAATTTGGAGAATTTGCACTTTGTTGGGGCTACCTCACATGATTCCTTTTCAACACCACCGCCACCACCGCGCCCTAAAGTTGCATCTCAGTCTGCTCCCACAAAAGTTGATTCAAAATCTTCCAATAAGAAAAGGAAGGACATCAATGTAGATGACGACAAATTGGGAGAAAGGATCGCACATCGTCTGCCTTATACACCTGAGGAACATGTTAGACTGGTAAGCATATTCGTTGTTCATATCCATATTATTTGTATGTAATTTCTTGTTGCTTGTTGGGCTCACTAAATTAAATGTGAACAATGTAGGCAGGTGCTTGGCTGGAGTGTTCACTTGATCCCATCGATGGGAACGGAAAGAAGTGTGAGCAGTTCTGGGATGACATTGCTGCTCTATACAACAGTACCACACCAAGTAACCGGAAGAGAGATCGGAATCAGTTGAAGATGGAATGGCAAAGGACCAAGAAAAGGCTCGCCGCTTTCCATGGGGAGTGGACTGCCGTTAATGGTGTGTATCGTAGTGGTCACAGTACTCACGACGTGGAAAAAATGGCCTTGGAGAAGTATGAATGCAACTATCACCAGCCTTTCCAACATTTAACTATGTGGGAAAAACTCAAGGATGATGGAAAATGGCTAGCGTCTTACAGAAACATGACGGAAAAAAAAGGGAACATGACAGAGAGCAATACCACATCAAATATGATCAACTTGGAGGCTGAGGAACGCCCAAAAGCTGGCCGTGATAATGCTAAGGTTGAACGTGCTGGTAAAGCCAAGTCAGTAGGGCTCTCACAAGACCTTGGAGAAAGATTGGACAAATTCATCGAGGTTAACAATCAATCGATGGAGGACCGCCAAAAGGTGATAGATAGTCAGGTGCTTCTATCAAATGAACAACTTGAAACTGCAAAGATCAATAACAAGACAAAAATGTTGGATGTTTACTCCAAAATGCTTTTAGCGGACACATCAAAGATGGATGATGGTGAAAAGGCCCGGCGTGCTAAGGCTTTGAGTAATATGGAGGCCATGTTATTTCCTGAAGGAGATTCAGGTAATTTTATTGTTAAATCCATCTCCAAGCATGTACTCTGGCATTTCAAGCATCTCCAAGCAACTACTGACTTGTTTTTCTTTGTCTACAGTTTGACTAGGTGATCGAGGCGAATAACATAATTGGGTTCTGTTAATGCATGAAACCTGATGTTTGTCAACAGAGGATCGATCAGTTGTGCGAACTTTTTTCTAGATGTTTGTTAATTAATTGTGTGAACCTGATGGTTGTTGTCTCTGCCAGTTACAATATTTTAGATGTTAATTGGGTGTGAACGTGATGGTTTGATCCTTTGGTGTGAATGTGAAGCTAAAACGTTTTGGTGTGTGAACGTGATGGTTTGATGCTTTGGTGTGAATGTGAAGCTAAAACGTTGGGTGAAGTTAAGTCGTTTCAGTTCCTAGTTTACACATGAATTGCTTCAGTATAATATTCTATATATACATGACTACACCATCTCTTTTCCTCATTCCTCCACGGTGCTCAACTTATATTTCCCTGTTCCACAAGATGGCTAGTCAACAAGATGATGGATCGGATGGTGAAGCAGTCTCCGTGGAAGATGAATTCATCATCGATCCTTTATCTCTCCACACGCTCGATGACTGCCTTGTCCAGATGAACATGTTAGACTCGTTCGCCAGGGAGATCGCAACTGAAGTGAAGGAAAGCCTCGAAGGTCAAGCAATTTCAAGCAGAAGTGGTCCGAGGACTTACATGAACAGGCCACGTGAAGCAGCTGCTGAGCAATTGGTACGTGACTATTTCTGTGATAATCCTATCTACAAGAGCAAAGCATTTCGTAGAAGATTCCGGATGAGAAGGCCCCTTTTCGAGCGTATTGTACATGCACTAGGAGAGTGGTCTCCGGAGTTCACGCAAAGGAAAGATGCTCTTGACCGCGATGGACTCTCTCCGTTGCAGAAATGCACATCGGTTATTCGTCAATTGGCGTATGGTACTCCAGCGGACGCTCTCGATGAGTACCTTAAGATTGCTGAGAGCACTTCAGTTAAGTGCTTAAAGTTGTTTGTCCAAGGTGTGATTCATATATTTGATGATGAGTATATGCGAAGACCCAATGTTGACGATGTGCAACGCTTACTTGATATTGGAGAGAGTCGTGGTTTTCCTGGCATGTTAGGAAGCCTCGACTTTATGCACTGGCGTTGGGAGAAATGTCCCATGGAGTGGAAGGGACAATTCACCAGTGGGCATAAAGGCGTCCCTACTCTTATTCTAGAGGCGGTTGCTTCTCAAGATCTTTGGATATGGCATGCATTTTTTGGTGTTGCCGGATCCAATAACGACATTAACGTGCTTAATCAGTCGACGTTGTTCATTGAGCAACTGGAAGGGAAAGCTCCCCGAGTGAACTATAATGTCAATGAGAAGGAATATAAACTTGGTTATTACCTTGTAGATGGAATATATCCCGAGTGGGCGGCATTCGTGAAGTCAATACCAATGGCTCAAACAGAAAAACATAAGTTGTTTGCTAAACATCAAGAAGGAGCAAGGAAGGACGTGGAGCGTGCATTTGGTGTGCTACAGGCACGATGGTCTATTTTACGACGTCCAACTCGTTTATATGACCGGGGTGATCTCAATAATATTATGTTAGCCTGCATCATTTTACACAACATGATAGTCGATGATGAACAAGAGGCAGGAAATATTCTTGATTTGAATCAGGAAGCAGGATCATCAATTGTCCTTCCATCGTTATTTGCTCATGGTGACATGCCAGTATTTGCCGAGGTACTTGAAAGAGATGCTAGAGTTCATGATCGTCCGACGCACAAGGCTCTAAAAAATGATCTGATTGAGCATATATGGAGGAAGTTTAGGCAACAATAGTTTATATTCGAGTCTTGATCCATGTATTGCAAAATATGTTATATATATTTTAATAATATTATATTGGCGCTTTATTTATTTTAGATTCGAATTCCAGTTTTTGTATTTATCTATAGGTACCGGTAAACAAATTAGCATATTAGTACATGCCACATATAGACCACAAAGTTAGAGTACTATTATAGATCCGACAAAGCAATAAATACAACTCTCTATGTTATCACCTTTATGTGGCTCCGTTGTTACTAGTCTATGTTACTCCCCATTGTGGCCAGCCTCACCCGGCCGTGACCGTGGCCGCCTGTCTGCGACCGGCCACGTGCTCATACGGTGGCCGGCCTGAGCGAACCAATCGATCCGATTGGTAACCGTGCAAGACAGGGACAACCTTATCCCTTCGCCATTTTGCAATAAAATCTCTGCATTTACAGGATTAGCAAAAATGGACGATAATCATTCTTGCAATAATACTTTTCAATTTCTAGTATTTTGCAAGATGATTTTATGAACAGTGCTATCTACTAGCATTATCTGTTGAGCGTTGTGCTCGAGAGTAAAATAATGATATAAATAATTTTGGTGCTTTTTTTAGGGGATTTCGGTGCGAATAAATGTTGAGATTATTTATATCTATTATTTGCTATTGAGATTTTTACAATCTCTTGCAAAGATAAATTTAGTACATTTTCTGTTGTACTCAACATATTTCGGATATTTCTATGATGTATCTATTTTCATGTTAAACACATGACGAGAATAATACATCTATTTGCAATTGAGATTTTTAATTTCTTGCAAATACATATGCAAAATTCAAGGTGATTTCTTCAAATTGATGCTTGGGATCACAACGTAGTCATATAAATTTACTGCCTACGCAGATTATCGTTGACTACCGATAAAGCCTACATTTTGTCGCCTCGACATTATGATTGTTTTACAAAGTGCTCTCCCATACATTTTACTAAGTCATGACATAAGGTATTAGGAGATAGTATCTACTGATTTCATCAGATTATACTTTCTAGTGTTGCGAGATCTACTCCATTTTGGAGATTATCTTCTAGGTGTCATCCTTAGCAATTTGAGATTCACACTAATAATTTCAAGCCACCTTCTTGAAATCTATTAATTTTGCAACATTAAGATGTATTTATATTACACAATCTGTAATATAAATAAATTACTGGTTTTTCACCGGAGATGATATGTTCTATGTGTTTACCAGATTGCCATTTGTCATGAACAGGTCTTAGCGGTCGAGATTTATTTCTCCAGCACAATAGACTTGGAAATTTTTGACAATTACATCTCCCTCATTATATTAGGAAAACACTAGGTAATGAGTTCGTTCTACTGCCCATGTGCAGACTATCACTCTTATGGAGAGGCTCGCGTTTTGTCAATCTTGACAAATGATTACCTCCAACGTGGTTTTCCTTATATTTAAATTATGACATACACAAGGTAATAGAACAATGCGCATCTACTAACATTGTCAGATTATGCAGCCTATTACTGTGAGATCTATATGATCTTCAACGTGTTATGTTCCCACAATTGAGGTTGAGCATTTTCAAGTTATACACTTGAGTCAAAATTTTGCATTCTTATTACAAACCATGGTGGTTTTTAATTTATTACTGGTAAATTAATTATCTATGGTTTGCCCCTATAAGTAATCGATGTCTAACTATTTTGAGGCTCTTGCCCTCAATGGCCACAACTTACTTAAGCGGGTCATGGACATCAAGATCAGTCTTGCATCCCATGCGATAGCGCATGCAATCCAAGCCACGCCACCGGGACACAAAGGACCTCAAGGGTAATGGTTTGAAACTCACTTCAAACCCTCAACTTGATGTTGGGAATGTGCCCTTGAGGCAAATAAAATATGTTTTATTAGCATATTCCATTAGTTCATAATAAGTTTTATACTGTGTTATATCTGTATTAAGCGGAAACATTAATACACGTGTGGTATAAAACAACCAGGTCCATAGTTAACCCTAGCATACTAGTCCATTGGGCAATTGATTATCAAGGTTTCCTGATCGTGAGCAATTAAGTTGTTGACAATGGAGTCATGTCATTGGGAGAATGATATGATGGAGACACACCCACCAGAAGTGTTGCGATGTGATCAAGTCACATAGTTCGACATTGCAATAACTATAACGTAGTGACCAGATCCTTTGACCGTAATGATCATACGTAATTGTCATCTATGAGGAGACTTTGATTTGTATCCCACCGCCTGACTGAAATATGCTGGCCATAACGGTGCACTTTGGGTATTCCGAAATAGATGGTTGATGAGTATGCAAATAGATCAAAGCGGAATTTGTCCATCCGAGTAACGGATAGGCACTCTGGGCCCACTCGGTGATATTGCATCATAAAGTGTGCAAATGTGTGACTAGGTCACGGAGTTGTAATATCACGGGAACGAGTAAACTTGTTTGTTGAGAACGAGGACAAACTAGGTATATTGGATACCGATGATCAAACCTCGGACAAGCAAAGTACCATAGGAAAAAGGGAACAGGCACACGGTTAACGGATCCAACAGCGATTGAAGTTCATTCGATGGAAGCGCAGGGGCTATCAAGGATTGTAACCAGGTCCAGTTGATTAGTCATTGATCAATGAGATTGTCTCGATCATGTCTGTTGTTTCCCGGACCGTAGGGTGTTACACTTTAGGGTATTCGACGCAGTAAGGATTGATTCTTGATCACCGGAGAAATAAGAGAGAACACCGGAATTGTTTCGGTGAAGGCCGGAAGTTGTTCTGGGTATTTTGAAAGGTTCAAAATATATTTAATAATGTTTAATTAATGTTTTATTATTTAATTATCTGAATTAAATATTAAAATATAATTAAATATAATTAAAAATAAATTAAAAGGCATATGGGCCTCATAGGGCCCATTAGGGGGAGAGGAAGTCCTCCCCCATGGGCCATGGCGCCATGAGGGGCCCACCCCCCTTATTTGGTGCGCCACCCCCCTCCCTTGGGATTAGTCCCACCCCGGAAGTGGAAGGGGGGTGGCACCCCTCCTTAGCCTATATAAGGAGGGGTAGAGGTGCCCTTTTAATCATGATATTTTTTAGACAAGTTCTCTTTTCTCTCTTCCTCCTTTCTCCTTCCTTGCGTGGACTCCCCTTGTTTGGAGTCTATACTTGGTTGGGGATTTCTCCACCATATGCACGCTGTCGTGCTGCTGGAATTGGGATTCGAATCCATATTCTTTCCGCTGCTCTACTGGTTCGGAGCCCGGAGGGACGTCGGGTATACTGTATGTGTATAATCCCGCGAGGCACTACACTTGTGGTGCTACTTCGTCATCGTGGCCGTATCGCGAGGTCTTCATCAGCAACGTTCCGACGGGGACGTAATCCCTTCATCGGTCTCAAGGACCGGGTGGATATCGAAGTCATCGTGGAGCTGCGCGGCATCGGGGATTGCCGGTACGACTACACAAACCACGTTCACGCGGGAACGTTTCCCGCTTAAATGGCTACATACTGGTTTGTGATCTAATTCCATCCGTTACTTGCATCGCCATAGCATAGGTCTTGGGATTGGGTATCGTAGGTTATGAAAATTTTGTGTTTTCTGCCCCGAACCCCAACACTTGACACCATGAAGCTGTCACGGGACCCTATGAGCATGGAGAGAATGATAGTTGAATATGCATCAACCGACATGTTTGGAGACTATTTAGTCTCTTAGTCTCCTTAGTGATCTATTTATTTATGTCCATTTATGATGTTCCAATAAGGACATGATTATTCCTGTCATCATATATTGTATATCACAATATATTGTATCAACACTTCGGTACAAATACATTTGCATGTATTTTATATATATGATATAGATTTTCATACTGGAAATCTTTTGGTCTATATATAGTTTTCTACGGGGGTCAATCAGATGAAATATGATATGTGCCTTGCGGACATATGCACCACAAACTATATATTCAGGGAAATATAATGTTTCCACTCTTACTAAGATGTCAGGAAAAATTTCAATAATCGTTGGACGAGATGATGTAACTATCGACTCAACTCGAGTCATATTTACTATCCCTATGGGTACTCTCGAGTGTTATAAAAGATGTTTTATTGTGTCTCAATATAACTCGTACCCTACTACTATAGAGATATCTGTCAAAATAGTTTCCATAGCGAAACTTGTGATGACAACAAAGAGAAAGAAATTCTCTTCATCATATACGGATATGGAAAACCCATTATTTTCTTATCATCTGGATTGCACTATACATACAACAAAACCTGTAGCATTTGTTGCATACATGATAGCTTCCATAATGTCTTCTACATGACAAACTTGGCATACTCGCCTTGGTCATTTCGACATTGGGTTGAAATAGAAACTATCAGCAATTTTTATTGATCATGACTAAAATGATGCTACATTCTGACATATTTGGATTTTATGTGCATTACATGCAATGCAAGGAAGGTAACTTTAAGGCGCGTACACCTTAAAGTGTACACTAAACCACATAAACTCCTTGAATTGATCAAGTCGAGGTAAGTGGCTCTTTCCAACCATTGACTAGACCATTCAGGTATTCCATGGTTCTAAAAGACACATCTACACGATGTATCACGTGTGCATTTAGCCACACTAAACCATTGGCTCATCATCCTGAACACCGATTTCAAGTACATCGAATAGACAATGTCACAAAATTCTTCTTGTGTGCCTTTAATATGGCCCTGGAATTGAATTTTAGCACTTTATCCTATGTGTCTAGACTCAATATGGTTTGGTAGAATCCTTTGTCCAAATAATTAAGGTCATTGTATGGTCTTTACTTTAGAATTGCAACTTACCAACTTTACGTTGGAGTCATGCAGTTTTACACGCTCATGACAAACTGTATAATATTATTCCCCTTCATCTTTGATACGTGGAAATCTGTCAAGCATTTCCCATCTGCGGTAATTTGGTCATACACCGATATCACCACCACGACATACATCATTGGCCCCTCAACATATATGTGGGATCTATGTGATGAATAAATGTATTTCCATCAATACTTCAAGCCCCTCTCATGGGGAGTTATTCTAGGCCAGTATGCTGCTACACCGAGGAATATTTCCAAGCATTAGGGGGAGAATTCAAGTACCATGCATAATGCCAGGAAATTAGTAGAATGTTCAACACATTTCTGCCTCAAATTCACGTTCTCAAAGATCTGAACCATGTGTTTAGAAGATTTGCAACACATTGCAAATAACCTTCCAGATTCATTTGCTGAATATAAAGGTGTCACACAATCCTACAAAAATATACCTGAAAGAGTGAAGGTACCAAAAAAAATCACTCTACTCCCCGTTCAGAGCAACACGGGGAGAAGCATGGCAACAGTACATCAGGATTCAGCTTCTCGCAAGCAAGGATATTATGGCAATTGAATCAGTAAATGCAAGTCAACTTCACGTTGATAGACACTTAATGGGTAGTATACTCCTAGTGGATGGGAACCCTCCACCAACCCAGGTCATAGTGCGGACAATGACTCGGACATCGGAATACCCGACTAGACCGCATTGGGAAATCGCGAGCAGTCATCATGGGTAATGATATTTCCATCAACTATATATAAACATATATATATTTTGGAGAAACCTTTAACTGGAAGTCGACAATTGTCGGCATACATTTCTCAATTAGATTGCAAAAACCTTTCAAATGATTCATGTACAAAGACCAAGGTCATGGCAAAGTGTGAACAACACTCGAACTGAACTCAAGCAAAGGATGCAATTGTAAGTAGAAATAACCTTGCTCAAGAAGGGAAGGTATTCCCATAAAACAATTCCTACACATGTTTTCTTCTGAAAACAAAATGAGAACCCCGAGGTGGTGAAACATAGAGCAAGTGTTGTAGCACAAGGGTTTACGCAGATACCCAACTAATCTCCAATGGTGGAATCTCTTTCCGATAACTTATATCATTGGCAGTATAAAATCATATATCTATGCAGTTGATAGATGTAGTGATCACATATCCATGTGGTTCACTAGATTCAGACATATATGATTGATTTTCGATGGAATCTCAATTCTGAATCGAAATACAAAATGCAACATACATTGTGTAAAAATCAATAAGTCACCATACGACTTATTGTTGTCGGTACATATGGTAGAACCGACGTAGTGAATTCCTTATACACAAGGATTACTCCTACAATGATGATTATTCATGTTTATGTGTCGTACACAGTGACTACTCTTGCAATGACTACACATGTAATCATCTAAATGATGGAGTTTAATATGAAGGATTTGGGTAAAACCTTGTGCTACAATACTTGCTCTATGTTTCACCACCTCAGTGTTCTCATTTTGTTTTCACAAGAAAACAGGTGTAGGTATTGCTTTATGGGAATACCTTCCCTTCTTGAGCAAGATTATTTTGCGCTCGTAACTACAACTTTAGCACCAGGCCCTTTATCTCCCTAGATAAGGTTTTTTTATCCCTCTTCATTTATTAATTATGGTATACTATATTGTCTATATCCAAAATATATTGGAGAAATTCATTGTGGACAAATCTTATCCATCCATAACTCTCATGGTATTTCATTCTCTAGACGTAGAGAAAAATCTATTTAGACCAAGAGATGATGGAAATGAGATATTGGGACTCAACGTTCCATAATGCCATTGGATCCACCATAAAAAATTGGTTAGGACTGAAGAGTATATTTCGATGTCTCCAAGACATCAAACATCTTGGCCAGATTTCCAGTTTCAAGGAAATATGAATACCAATATCATTGGATACACTGATCAGATCCCTACTTTGTCAGATCATAGACAAGCTTAGTATTCCTGCTATGTGTGATAGCCATTCCATGAATGTCTTTCAAACATACCTTAGTGGCTACATCCACCAACAATTATCTCAAAGATAATGTTGCTTGTGTTGCCCGGATGTAAACAAGTTAGTAACAAGCAATATCACTATATTGCTCATCTTGCAAGTCAAATCATACAACAAACTCATACAATTGTTCACAAAGTCTCTAACAACTTCGACATCCATAAAATATTCCTAGAATTGGTATTCGAAGAGTTTGAGATATGCAAGAATCAGGGGGATTATCTTCCTGAATTACTCATGTTCAATGCATCATATTATACTCTTTTTCCCTTTATGAGTTTACTTCAGAGGGTTTAATCAAGGGTTTTAATGAGGTAATATCAACATAAGATCATATGTCATACTTTCTGTTTTCCCCACCGGGGTTTTAAAAAATTATTTACGACATATTTATTGTCCTTTTAATTCTACTCCCTCCGTACCGTAATATATGTCGCTGGGGAACCCATTCCGACCAGGTGAAATTGATGGAAATGACGTCGCTACCCATCCCCTTCTCAGGCGCTACCTAGCCCAAGGCTGGCTTCTCCTCGGCCCAGGCACTCGCGTCGCCCACTTCTGGGTCTGGTGGCCTCCGATTCGCCTCTTCGTCGACCTGCCATTGCCATCCACTCCCGAAGCCTGGAGTACAACTCCCGTCGTCGTGCCCCGACAGCCCCGCCGCTACGCGCCTGCTGCCCCCATTCCCCCCGACATCCCCTCCAGTACGCGCCTGCTGCGGCGAGATGGCCGGAGGCGGGGGACGAGACAGCGGTGGGGTCGGGGGCCATAAGCAGGACGACTTGGCGCCGCACCCCGTCAAGGACCAGCTGCTGCTGGATGCGGTGGTCGCGCTCTCCGCCCACGGAATTTGCGTCCGGAAAGGCTACGCCTCCTCCGACGACGGTCGGTGGTTCTAACGTCAAAGACTCCACGGGCTGCAAGGTCGCAGACGCCGACAAGTTGCTCGTCCCGCTCGATTCTTTGCGCGCTACCGTGACGACCGCTGGGTGTGATTCAGTACGGTGAGGAACGTTCGGCGACGAGGGAGGGATCTGGGAGGAGGGTGCGAGTGGATGAGGCTGACGAGTTGGAGGGCATATTAGAAAACTTCAAAAATTGCGTAGAGTAACGAGATTTGTACCTGAAACCCTTAAACGACAAATATTTTGGTACGGAGGGAGTATGAGTTTTCCTCATATCGAGTTAAAACAGACAATAAGCTTTATATGTTATGACATTTTCTCCTTATTTTTCCCACTGGGTTTGAAGGACTTTTGGCAACATATCAAACACTATACTCCTCATATTTTCCCATAGGGTTTTTGGAGGAGATTATTCCAAGGATGATTGATCGCAAGCACAAGGAAGGATTCGAGGGAGTGTTAGGATTTAATTAATTCTCTTAATTAAAGGGATAATCCTCCTGATGTAATATCTCATACGGTTGTTTTGGCAACCATCGCGACTCTCCCTCACACCCCTGCGAACAGACACATCTCTTTGTTCGCGTCTGTTCCCTTGTATATATACTGTGATCATCAATGGAATAACATACAGTTGATTCATTTGCTTTCTTTACATATGAACTTCAACAGTCACGTCTGTAGAGAAGAGGAAGGGGCAAAAAACTCAAGATTTTCTTTGGCGGCAGTGATTTGTAGTTATTACCAGTGCATAATCCTTCAGGTTTTTGGTGAACTCACCCACTCCTCCAAATATTTTTCCACCACCCCAAAACTCTTTCTCATAATTCCACTTTTACCAACCCATTTGTTTGGCACACAGGATTTCCACAAAACTTTTCATAAGTAAAAAAAATATAATCTTTACATCACTTAGCACATTGTTTAAACAAAAGTTTGGATATAATTTTATGAGATGCAACATAACAACATTAAAAGGCCAGCACATCGTCAACATAACAGGACTATGTTACGCTTATCATAACATAATTAAATTCAAAGTATATCATCCCTAAATCCTATTCTTTGCACATTACTTGACCACACAGTTTCAGGAGTAATTTAAATGCAAAATTTACCTTGTCGTGGCTCACAATACCAAGATCATCACAGGAACAAGATCATCTCATTGGTATTACAAAAATTATTTGATCAGGAACAATAACAATAAAAGAGTGTTGCAAGCTGCTTGTACAAGTCATCATCCTTTAAATCTCAACCATCATCTAACCCCTCCTTCAATGGAAGCCCATCAGTGATACGGGCTATCATTGTCCTCTCCGCCATTTTGAAAAGATAACTAGAAACAAACTAGCATAGCTAATTTAAAACTACCACCCGCACAGAAAAGCAGAGAAAAGCTAGTGAATAGTTCTGTTATCCTATTTATCCACTTACCCATATATCTCAAATAGTAACAGATTAGTATCCCAAACAATAGTGAACGTCCATCATATTCTCCAGAGTTACAAGAATATAACATCTTCAAATACTATCTCCATGGCGATGACAGAAAATAAAATTATTTGTTACATGAATGCAGATCAATGCTGGTGACACAGGGCACAACAAATGAACTCACTATAGAATTTTGCAACAAAGTATCCCAAGGCATTGGCCGACTTAGACTCACGTACTACTCGTGGACACCCAGAGTATCCAACAACAACATCGCACAGCTACATTAACCAAATGTCAGTTCACTGAATAATTTATGAACACACAGCTACATTAACCAAATTTCAATTCCCTGCCAAAATGAGGCCTAACGGCTCCCCTGGTCGACTGAAGTGGCTTTTCCAGAAAAAATGTAAACAACAATGTGTCGTGGTTTGGATTCTGACAATAAGATATAAGGTATCAACGAAGCATGATCTATCGAGATGCAAACTGGTGACGCGGGTGATTTTATCGAGTTCGAGACTCTCACGGAGAAGATAAAATCCCTATGTCTCGCGCCCCTAGAGGAGTTTTTCCTTATCTTTGGTATTAACCAGATTACATGGATCCTTCCCTTGGGAGAGAAAGACTGAGGGAGAGGAAGAAGAAGAAAGAGAGAAGCCCCCCCAGCCCGAAGTCCTCCGATGGCTTATATACAGTGCGCCATGGGAGTTGTAAAGGATGGTAATGGCATATTAATGGTGTTTAATGTTACAAGTAATACCTTGATAAATGTTGGTTGTTTCTAGTGCTACTTATTACGTGAATTAAAGCTTGAAGTAGCGGGGTGTCTTGAGTAACTCCCCTTTTAATGTAGAGTTGATATGTGCAGAGTAAATGATACGTCCAAAACGTATCTATAATTTCCGCTTGCTCCATGCTTCTTTTGTGTGATATTGCTATGATATTGATGCACTTCCATACACTTTTGATCATATTTGGACTAACCTGTTAACTCAGTGCAACCCAGTGCCAGTTCCTGTTTTCTGTTGTTTTTGTATTTCAGGTTTTCCCATTATTTAAAGTGCCAGAAAAATTCCGGGAAAAATATAGGAAAAAATCAGCGTACAGGAAGCTTCGGAAAGAGCCTAGGTGGGTCTTGAGGGGAGCCAGGGGTGGCCCATGCGGCCACCAGGTGCGGCCACCCTCTAGGCCGCTCCAGGGGGGCGCCTGGGGCCCCTGGTCCACCTCTGGCTGCCCCCTTCGCCTATTTATTCCCCGTGACGAGAAACCCTCGAGGACAAAACCCTTTTTCGCGATCTCTCCTTTGTTCCGCCGCCGCCGCACTTCCAAGATCGGGAGCACCAGGAGCACTAGGATCTTATGGATTATGAGACTATGTTCAGATTGTGTTTGAGTAATATATTTGATTCTCCTCTTTTATATTTATGTTCTTGAGTAATTCTTGCATGTTCTTCGTTGTTGTTTATTGCTTTGGCCAAGTAGTAGGTTATGACTCCAAGAGGGAGCGTTATGCATGATTGTGGGTTCATGCCCCCTGATGACTAGCTTGAGTGACAGAAACATGAGTCTAGGGGATGTGTTGTTGCAACAAGGGAGAAAACAACGATGCTTGTACTTGCGGGTGCAAGGATTGTTTACTTTACGCAAAGTTCTTTAATGCAGTTGTCTGTTGCTTTGAGTTTACACTTTGGGTGGGATTCGCAACTTAATACCAGCGAGATGTTCTGGATAGATATCTCAAGGTGGATGATTAGTAGGTAGATGAAGATGGATTTCGGTCTACTTGTCTTGGCGTACTGCCTATGCTTTTGAGCCTCTTCCTTTCTTTATAGCAAACTTAGCATTGCTTTGCGCACATAATCATGTCAATTGCCCAGCCGTAATTTGTTTACCTTGCAGGGCTATTTTATCGTCTTTTGGGAGAGAGACATCACTAGTGAACATCATGGGACCCCGGTCCATATTTCCAACACTGTTTACACCCACTATTTATTTTCTGCTTTATTTACTTTTCTGTTACTATCACTATCGTTATTATCCCGTGCGTTTGATCCTTTGTAAACAACAAGTCCAGAGGGATTGACAACCTCTCTGAACTCATTCGGAGCAAAGTTTTCTATTGTGTCTGTGCAGGTCCACGTCAACCGCCTAATTGCTGGCGCCGTTGTCACCTTCCTGTCGTTGTCGGGGTCCTACTGGAGACAAACTTTGGTATCTTCACCGAGGTAAATTTGCTGTTGTCTACATCTCAACCTTCCACTTTGGGTAACCAATGAGGGGCGAGAAGACATCAAAGCTAATTTCTAGCGCCGTTGCCGGGGACTCTGCTCTTCAAGATAGGGGAGTTGCTGATGTCTACGCACGCTTCTATTCTTGTAGACTATGTTGGACCTCCAAGCGCAGAGGTTTGTAGGACAGCAGCAATTTCCCTCAAGTGGATGACCTAAGGTTTATCGAACTCAGGGAAGTAGAGGTTGAAGATGGTTTCTCTCAAGCAACCCTGCAATTAAGATACAAGAAGTCTCTTGTGTCCCCAACACACCTAATACAACTAGGAGTTGTATAGGTGCACTAGTTCGGCGAAGAGATGGTAAAATATGGGTGATAGGTGTGATAAAACGAAGTAATATAAATCTGTAATAAAAAGTGCAGAAAAGAAACAAGTAACAAAAGTGAGTGCAAACGGTGTAACAATGATGGAAACAAGGCCTAGGCTTCATACTTTCACTAGTGGCAACTCCCAACAACATTAACATAGTCTAATCACATGATATTTCCCATAAAACATGCAATGGAGACGTACTCGGAGGTCATTCCTTTGTGGTCAAGAGAGGACGAGAATTGTGTAGGGCTAAAAAAGCACACCTCAGAGTTCGTAGTTCTCAATCTATGGATTTCCCAATGTCACCGTGGCCATCCAAAGAGAGTACCACAATCACCACAACATATCTAAAGGATAGTGAAAGACAAGCACCAAAAGACTCTCAATCTTCAATCCACACACAAAAGAGGAAATCACTCATGAAAATATTCTTCTAACCCATGTCCAATAGACCGTTGTCACCATGGTCTCGGGGATTATACTAGATAGGATCAAGTGAGTACATCAAATCCAATACATAGAAGAAGGGGAAACATCATGGGATCACCCTAGATTAACATAGCCAATGATCACAAGAAAGATCACATCATGGTAGAGAGAGAAAACACATAGATCAAGATACAAGCCTTAGCCCCGAGGAGGAACTACTCACACATGGACATGGTGAGAGAGAGAGTTGTTGATGGAGCGGTGCAGCCCGGAGAAGATGAAGGAGACGGCGACGGCGGCGCCCACGGCCACGGCGGTGGCCACGGCCCTTGGGGGCAGCGGCCTTTGGCCCCCTTCTTCTTCCTTGGAAATGGTGCTGCTGTGGAGATTGATCTCCCCCTCAAGACGGCTGCCAAGGGGGAGGAATTTTTGTGGTGCCCTTTGACCTAGGTTTCCTCTCTTTATATAGACTCTCGGATTCCCGTCATCCAGATTACATCTTCTGTATGGGAGCAACTAATTAGGGAGTACTCGTTCGCGGCCCGCTCCAGCGAACAGCGCCACGTGTCGTGCTCACAGCGATCCCTCAGGATTTCATTTTTTTTATTTTTGTGTACGCGTTTTTGATGTTTAAAATTGGTTTTTTCGACTTTTCCGGCTTTTTCACGTTTTTTCTATACGTTTTGGTGAAAAAAAAATCAAAAATTTTTTTTCGAAAAAAATGAGGCACGGCCTTACCTCCGCGGGAGGCACGAGTCGTGCCTCGTGCCTCCGAAAAAGGCACTCGTGCCTCAAAAAACAGGAAAAACAAAAAAACGTGAAAAGGCACTATCGTGCCTTTTTTGAGGCACTCGTGCCTCCTTTTTTGATGCACTCGTGCCTCTAAAAACAGGAAAAACAGAAAAACGTGAAAAGGCACTCATGCCTTTTTTGAGGCAGTCGTGCCTCTTTTTTGAGGCGCTCGTGCCTCCTTTTTTGAGGCGCTCATGACTCTTTTTTGAGGCACTCGTGCCTCTAAAAAACAGGAAAAACGAAAAAGCACCAGAGCGCGCCACTTGGCGCGCGCGCGAAGCGCCAAGTGTCGCGCGCGGAGGAAACGCGATACTCGTTGCAACGAGTACTCTTAAACTAGTGATTTCACTTCTGTATTTCGGGGTTTCTGGAAGCATCCGAACTCCGATTGGGCCGAATTTTATTTCTAAATCCACCGGAAAAATATTCCCTACAACTTTGTAGTTTTAAGTTTTTCCGTTTGAGGCCGTCTTCTAGCGTTTCCGAGATGATCTTTAAAACCTGTCTGGTGGGGACAGATTTCGGGAGAGTTAGAGTCCAACTCCTACAAGGCTCCTTTTTGTGATTTTTCCATTATCCAAGTAATTCCTACACATAAAGTAAAAAAACAAGAACTTGTGCACTCTTGCAACCATTAATAGGTTAGTTCCAAAATATGTTATAAAAAGATATGAAAGTGTATCAAAAGCATAGCAATATCACACAAAACATGCATGGAGCAAGCAGAAATTATAGATACGTTTGGGAAGTATGAACATCCCCAAGCTTAATTCCTGCTCGTCCTCGAGTAGGTAAATGATAACAAGCATAATTTCTGTGGTGACATGCCACACAAACATATAAGGACTTTTAAGTAAACCAATCAAAGCATGCAATTCAATTCAAGTCTTAACAAGCAAGAGTCTATATTAACATTGACACAAGCAACAAAAGAACAAAGGGTGCAAGAGCTCTCGCTGTCCGTGACTCGAATGTCTGCAAATGGTGTTTGCGTGCAAGAAAGGGGATAGGGAATACGAGATGAAAAAGTATTTTTGTTGAGAACTCAATGTACTAAAGTTTCACACTCGGTCTTCTTTGGAATCTTATCTTGACTCGTCCCCAGACCACTAGCCAGGTACAAGTCAATTTGATCCACTCCTTTTCGATATTTTGAGCACTCATGCAATGGATGAGCGTAAGCATGAGAGTTGAAACTTTGGATTGCAAAGAGAGAAATATGGTGGAGGAGGAAGGAAAAAAGGGTGAGAAAGGCTCACATCAATGAGTACAACCATAGGCGAGAGAAGGCCATATGATAGATATGATGTGAGGAGTAGGGATTGCCATGCAACGGATGCACATAAGAGCTAACAAAAGCTCTCCAATGGAACTAGTGGGGGTGCATCCAACTTGCTTGCTCAAGAAGACCTAGAGCTCGTTTGAGGAGGCTCATCCTGGGAATATGCAAGCCAAGTTCTATTGTGTGAAGGTCCCCACATAGCTATATGCATAATGATCATCTCTATGGAGTACAAGGATATAGAGGGAGTACTAGTGTGGATCTCTCAAAAATATAGTAGTGTTGCCCCTTTCTCTCTTTTTATTTCTTTTTTCTCCTTTTTCTATTTTTTTGTATTTTTTGGTGGCCTAAATGGCTCTTTCTATTTAACTCTCATTTGTCCTCTTTGGGATCTTTTGATTTCGTCCTCTTTGGGATCTTTTGATTTTGTCCTCTTTGGGATCTTTTTCTCACTTTAGGGGCAACACTCTATATTTTAGAAGAATACAGGAGATCTTTCACACTTTACAAAGGTACTCACATAAAGAAGATATAACTATCATGAGGTATGCAATGTATGTCGCTGCCAGTGTAGCAGGAACATGTATGACATGAAGATCAAGTCATGAAGAGGTGGATGTTGCATGGAAATATATTTCGGAAAGGCTATGGAAATGCCTTGATAGGTAGGTATGGTGGCTGTTTTGAGGAAAGATATAAGGAGGCTTATGATGATAGAGAATATAATGCCAAGGGTTTGGATGTACCAGCGAAGGTGGACACCAACTCTCGGAGTGAGAAGAAGGCAATGCACGGCACGGGAGAGGCTAGCAAAATATGGGAAGGTGGAAGTGTCAACTTTCAATACTTACATTAGTCCGAAGAACTCATGCACTTATTATCGGTTACTCTCAATCTAATAAGGAGGTTCACAAAGAGACAAGTACCCCGAGGAGGAGTGTATGGGGGTTTGGTTATCCTTGCGCATCCTCGACTCATGGTACGTGAGTGTACTCTAATATCCGATCCCTCAGAAGAGTAGTGATCCATCTAGTAGCTAAAGTTCTCAACTAATTTTGTAAGTTTTGAAAATAAACACGGATTGCCCAAAATACGACATCTATCACTAACAGGCTAAAGCTCTTGACACCAAAAGTTCAAACATTACTCATATCAATACCTCAAAAATATTGCAAGTTACTACTGAAATTAAATAGCAACCTCAATTACCTACTTTCAAGAAAAGACACAACTCAGTGCAACAACCAACTCTCTTAACAAGATAAACATGAAAACTAAAGAGAGTTTCAGAAATAAACTAAACAAAATCCAAGGATCTTGCTAAAGACAAACTAAAACTAAAACTAAACATGGCAGTAGCTATGAAAAGGTAAAGAACACACAACAGGGAAAGATAGGCATGAAAAATTCTATGATGTGTTCTAGATTTTGAAAGTGGAGTGTGTTTCTCTCCCACACAAAGTAACACGGGATCTAACTTGTTATGAACAGCAAGAAAAGCTAAAGAAAACTAAAAATAAAACCTAAGAGCGAGACGCTCCAAGCATAGCACATAACACATGAAGTGATAAAAATATAGTGAGACGAAGGACGAACTGATGATTGTTGATGGAGAAGGGGATGCACTGGGGAATCCCCAAGCTTAGACGCTTGAGTCTCCTTGAATATTTATTGGGGATGCATGGGGGCATCCCCAAGCTTGAGCGCTTGACACTCCTGGATCTTCTTTCATCATCTTCCATCGCACATTTGAAAACTCCCTTCATACATAAGTCATCATAAGCTGATTAGAGATGTTAGTACCCTTAATAAATAATTTTTCCCTACTGGATATAAGGATATTCTTTAAGAGCTACTGTTTCTCAAGATTGCCAAAAGGTTTTTGCAAATAAAAAGCAAGCTTAAGGTTTGCGAAAGTTAGGAGAGACAAAAGGTGGCAGAATCTGTGAAAAACAAAACAGCAGGTAGTAAAGAATTTTTTAGGGGTACTTCTACAACTCGAATCAAAAAACTCAGAAAAGACGCTCGAAAGTCAATTGTATGGAGCACGCTGTCAAAACAATTCAGATCAAAAAGATGATCTGGTGATTTTAGGCTAATTTTTCCGTCCAAGGACAGAATCTGTTTTCTGGACAGCATGTCACAACTTTTGAACTTTCTTGCAATCGGAGGCTAGACTTGGCACAAAGCTTGAAAATAAAGATACAATGATGTTGCTACAGTAGTAACAATCATCAAGACCACTAAAAACTGAAAGTAAAAACTCAAAGTAAAGATAACAAGGGTTTTCTCCCTAGAGCTCTTTCTTTATAGCCATAAAGATGGGCTTAAGATTTTAATGATGCTCTCGTAGGAATAAGAGTTGAAGCACAAAAGAGAGCATAAAGAAGAAAATACCAACCACATTTAAGTTTAACATGCTTCCTATGCATAGGAATATTGCAATAAAATAATTCATTGAAGCACAAAGCAATAAGCATAGGAAGGCAAAATAAGTGCAACTTCAAAACCTTCAACATAAAGAGAGGGAACTTGATATTATTGAAATATCTATAAGCATATGTTCCCCTCTTATAATAATTTTCAGTGGGATCATTAATAAACTCAACAATATAAGTATCACATAAAAAATTCTTATCATGATCCACAAGCATAGAAAATTTGTTACTCTCCATATAAGCAAAATCCTTTTCATTAGTAATAGTGGGAGCAAACTCAAGAAAATAGCTATCACATGAATCATTCTTATCATGACACACTTCCAAACATTCATTCTTTATAGCATAAGTGTCATCACAATAATCATCATAGATAGGAGGCAAAGTATCATCAAAATAAATTTCCTCATCAAAACTTGGGGGGCTAAAAAGATCATCTTCATAAAATGTAGCATCCCCAAGCTTATGGCTTTGCATATCATTAGTATCAAAAGTATTCAAAGCAGACATGCAAATAACATTACTACTATCATGAGTGTTGTGCAAATAGTAAAGCTCCATAGGCTTTTTGATTTTCTCTTCAAACACTTCATGTCCCAGCTCAAGGTAGAGCTCATAAAGCTCTCTCATAATATTTTTGTTGTTTTCCATAAGCCTAACTAGTGAAAATAAAAACAAGAAACGAAAAGATTTATGGTAGGAACTAGGGTTCTACCGGGTCTAGGGCGTAGATTGTAGGGGACGGTGGTGGCTGGTCGGAGGCGAGGTCGCGGCGGCCGGCGGCAGGGCGCCGTCTCGTGCAGGAGGGAGGCGGTGGCGCAGGGAGGAGAGGGGCGGCTAGGGCTTAGGGTTCCGGCTCCTTAGGGAGCCGGCAATAATAATGACTTATTTCTTGCCTTCAAAGAGAGTCCTTACACGAGTATATATAAGCGAACGGACAAGTAAATCCCAAGATAATTTGGGCTAAGCCCCTGTGCCCACGTTGGGCCTTGCGCCTTGGGCCCGGCGCCGGCTATAGGAGGCGCCGATCATAACAATTTAATTACAAGATCTAAAGATATACCTTCAAGCACTCACCTCCCCAGCAACGACGCCAGAAATAGCTTGATGTCTACGCACGCTTCTACTCTTGTAGACTATGTTGGGCCTCCAAGCGCAGAGGTTTGTAGGACAACAGCAATTTCCCTCAAGTGGATGACCTAAGGTTTATCGAACTCAGGGAAGTAGAGGTTGAAGATGGTCTCTCTCAAGCAACCCTCCAATTAAGATACAAGAAGTCTCTTGTGTCCCCAACACACCTAATACAACTAGGAGTTGTATAGGTGCACTAGTTCGGCGAAGAGATGGTAAAATATGGGTGATAGGTGTGATAAAACGAAGTAATATAAATCTGTAATAAAAAGTGCAGCAAAGAAACAAGTAACAAAAGCGAGTGCAAACAGTGTAACAATGATGGAAACAAGGCCTAGGCTTCATACTTTCACTAGTGGCAACTCCCAACAACATTAACATAGTCTAATCACATGATATTTCCCATAAAACATGCAATGGAGACGTACTCGGAGGTCATTCCTTTGTGGTCAAGAGAGGACGAGAATTGTGTAGGGGTACAAAAGCACACCTCAGAGTTCGTAGTTCTCAATTGTGACGCCCCCAAAATCAGACCGTGTACAGTAATCATACACGCAAGGTACACGATCGAGATCAGGGACTCACGGTGAGATATGACAACACAACTCTACAAAAGAAAATAATACAAGCTGTTTAATACAAGCCATGGGCCACGAGGGCTCGAATAGAACAGCTCGAAAGCACAAAGTTAGCGGAAGCAATAGTATCTGAGTACAGACACAAGGATACAAGATTGCCTTAAGAAGGCTAGCACAAATAACAACAGATCAAAAAGGCAAGGCCTCCTGCCTGGGAACCTCCAAACTACTCCTAGTCAAAGGGGAACTCTAAGTCATAGAAGGCATCGAGGATCTTCACGTTGCGGTGGTCGGCATCGGGGATCTCCTGATCCTGGAATCGAAGGCTCCAACGTCGACTGCAGCGGCCGATTAGGCAAAACATAAAGGGGGAAAATAAAGCAAGGGTGAGTATCTAGCATACCCGCGAGTCTTACGTCCTCTACTAAGCATTATGCATTGTATCAAATGGAAACGGGAGGCTGTATATAGTGGACTGCAAGATAGAAATCAGAATAAGGATAATAAACTAGGCCTATCGAAGACTAGCATCTTCTGACGATGTCTTGCAGCATGAGAAGAGAAACAGACAACAGTTTATATAAAGCATAAAGTAACAATGAAGCAGAAGTTGCTGCAACATTGAATAATATAAGTTGTAATGATTAATAATAATAATGCCTCCGAGTTCGCCTCCTCGACTTCCCTGCGAGGAAGAAAACCCGTAACCATACAGTTTAATAGTAATAGTTTGTAGTTGTAAGATCCAGCTTCAGCATAAAGCGTCCTATTACCGTGGACACGGCTATTCGAATAGATTAAACTCCCTGCAGGGGTGCACTACTGTTCAGCCTGCACGCTCGGATCTACAGATTGGCGTGAACCTTGTTAGGGAACGCCCTACCGAGGCTATCCGACACATCGCAGTTCATCCTAGGCTCAGCAGAGAGGCCATCCGCCGGACTATATCCTATGCGCCAAGGGGTCTAGGTCCCTCACCCTTGCACGCTCCTGCACGGTGCGAGTCTGGACGGTGAAGCAAAAGCAAATCCAAACACACCTGCTGCAGCAAAGAAGACAAGACCACTTCCCGGCGATCAGGACGCAGTACTGCTGACGTCTGAAGAGCTGTCGGACAAACTACGACGCAGGGGAGCCCATAACTCCTTATCCCACGTGAAGGTAGTGCGTACAAACCAACGGGTCTCTCAAGTCATCTGCCGAACCATTTAGCATTTTAATATTATCTCGCAGACAACCGTTATCGCTGTCTGATGAACAACACAACGGACAACGAACAGCAACAAGGCCCACCGGTAACGTCGGGGCCTGCCCTGTCGTCCCGTCAAAGCGCGCGGTTACCGACAAGGTGAACCGTCTCCTTACCTTGTCTCGCGTGTGCTCTTGTTAGAGCTCGACTTTTTCGTGGGTTGGTAACTCTCGCGAGATACGAGCAGGGGCCAAGCACGCCAGTAACGTCGGTCGTACCCTCCCTGTCGTTCCCGACAATATACCGCTCGCGGGCACCGATGGGTCGCCCGACTCTTACCTTTAAGGACACCAGTTGATTCGAGTGCCTACCATTAAGTGAAACCAGGAGGAATCACCCTCGATGGCACACTTAAAGACGTTCGACAGAGACATCAGCGGAATGAACTAAAGAGGAATATTCTCGTATCACCCCGGTGGTGCCGAGACACCAGCGGAATGAACTAAAGAGGAATGCCCTCGTATCATCCCAGTGATACTACGCTACTGAGCCGACGAGAGTGAATTACGAGTCAGTCCCCTCGTAAGTCAAACTCGAAGCGACTCGGCAGAGTCTCGCCATTGTAGGTCCCTTAGGGTGTCTGCATTGATCCGTACCTTTTGCAGTTGTATATAATATGTAATCCGTGTTCACTCACCAGAGTGATCACGGCCCGCTATTCTAAACCTAGCTAACAATGCGCAGGGTTCACTGCTGAATATTATATATATTTATAAGGCAGCATAGGATAAAGAAAGGTACATCAAGGGGCGACAAAAACATGCTATGCAATTGAATAGGATTGTAATGTAGCAGCAGCAGTAACCATGCCTAGTGCAAGAAATGTACGGAAAGATAGGCGATATCTGGGGAAGGAAAATGGCTCTGCTTGCCTGGAAGCTCGGTAGTAAGGGTACATTCGCCGACGAAGAAGTCGTACCCGGCAGCAGTGTAGTCGGCGGCAGCAACGGGGTCTATCGGAGAATAAGGGGGGAGAAACAGTAAATACACAACAATAATAGCAATACAAACATATGACATAGAAGATACAAAGCAACGAGGCTCTAACGCGGTGTTCGGTGATTTGCTCGGAGCGGGAATTTATCCGGTGATGACTCATCAGTACCGGTTGATTACCAGACAGATGATCCGGAGGGGGAAGGGATCATGCCGGAGGTGTCTTGGACATCCGACAAATATGTGCCAGGTGTATCTGTGCTAGTTGAAACAATCTGAACAACTTTCGTGTTCAGATTAAATTCATCCGAATACTTTGACAGTACCAGACAAATCATCGGACAGACGGTCTGGAGGGGGACGGTTCGATGTTCGGTATGTTAGAGGGGGGTGGTGGGTATACAGATAGCTTATCTGTATTCTTTATATTTTTTTGATCAATTTTCATGTATAAACTTTTTCAATCCGAGTTACGGTTTAAAAGATATCGATTTTTGAAGTTTAAATCATTTTAAAGGATTTTATGGAATTATATTTATTAATAAAAATCCAACATTATCCACAGAGGTTTTATTGGTCAAACTGACATGGGGGTCCCACATGTCAGTGACCCAATTCTAATAAAACATTTTTATTAATGAAAACAGGGGTGGCCCACATGTCATACACAGTGGCAAATAAACCATTTAATTTAATTAAACTGGCACATGGGCCCACATGTCATTGAGTACTAAACTAATAAAACCATTTTTAGCTATTTAATCAGGGGGTGACCCCACGTGTAAGTGCCTCTATTAATTAACAGGGGGGTTAATTTGATTCATTGTAATTATGGGGGGGGGGGGGGGTTAGAGCTCCTGGCCCACATGGCAGTGAGGGGGTGGGGTGGTTGCCCACGGTTGACAACAAACATGGCCACCGGCAACAGAGCCCGGCGGCGAGAGCACTCTGGCGAGGCGAGGGGGAGGTCGCGGTGGCGGTGCGGGGACAGCCCAAGGGGGGAGGGGGTTACGCGGCGGCGGGAAGGCACGCGCGCGTGCGGGGAGGGTGCGCAGGGGCCGGCAGAGCTCGAGGACCCGAGCTTGCGGCAATGGCGTCCGGCGGCCGCGGCGTAGACGAGGGAGGGGCTACGGCGACCAAACGAGAGGGGGAAGGGGGGAACGGATGCGGCTCACAATGGGGGAGACGGTGGCGCGCTCGTACGGGGCCGGGGTCGACCGGAGGCGACGAATCGTGGGGATGGCCGTGGCGGCCGTGGCGGAGGTAGCAGCGGCGATTTTCCGGCTGTGGTGGCCTCTGGCGACGACGACCAGCACAGGCAGGCGAGGGAGAGGCCGCGGAGGCGTCCGGACATGGCGTCAAGGGCTGGGAGGCGCGGTGGCCGCGCGAGCTCACGATTCCGCAGCCATGGCGGCTCGGGCGGCGACGAGCGCGACGAACAGGAGGAGGGGGAAAGCGTGGGCGAGATCTGGCGGGGGCTCTAGGGTTGGAGGGGGGTCGAGGCCTTATCCCCTCGACGCCGGCACTGTAGCGGCTCGGCGACGTGGCCGGGTCCGGTCGGGGCGCCGGGTTCGGTCGCCATGGCCTCCCCGGTCGTGCACTCCTGTAGCAAGGTGGGGGAACGGGAACATGGGTGGGGGTAGGTGGGCTGGGGGGTTTGGGCCTGTTGCCCATAAGCGCTATATACGAATTTCCCATTTAGGCTTCGTTTAAATTTTTCTCTACTGATTCTATTTTATTTAGCCTTTAAAAGATTTTTGTAAAATAGCTGACCAACTCTAATATTATTGATACCCAATATAAAGATGCCACAAAAAGTTTGGTATTTTTATAAATCCATTTAATATTTTATTTAAATAATAACTTATAAAATTGGACCGATTGAGCTATCATTTGAATTGTTTATTATTTATCAAAGTAATAAATGCCCAAAGTTAGTTTAGCATGGACCACTGATTTTTAGATATTTAACAAAATTGGTTGCACAATTTTTGGACAAAGTTTTATTTTGCACAATGTTTTTAATATCCAACCAAAATGCATTTGAGCTAAGTTTTGATTTCAAATGCAAAGGGGCTTGGATTTGTTTTGATCCATGATGGGCAAGGCATGGCCACATTGCTTCAATGCCAACCATCATGGATAGAAAAAGAACAAGTTGCAAACTTTGATCAAGGCTAGTTTGAATAACAGTGATTACCAAAAGTGATTAGCAACAGTAATCCTTGATTAGCAAAGTGATTACTGTTCATGACAGTGAGGGTGTTACAAATCTCCCCCACTACAAAGAATTCTCGTCCCCGAGAATTAAAAGGTAGTGTAAGTGGTAAATTTTTTATTCCAGATTCTAACGATTCTTTTGGTGCTTGTTGTCCTTCCCGAAGAAGTTTATCCTTCTCGTTGATGTCTTCACTCCTCTGCATCGGTGCATCTCGACAAGTTGTCATCCTTCATTCAGGGTCTTCATCGTATTACGAATGGGCTATGAGGAAAAAAATTGAGGGGTCGGACCGGTACAAGGTTAATAATCCGAGGCTGGCTGAGAAAATGGGGTACAAGTATCTCTCGGGTTTTAGACTCAAGGGAATACATCGAGAGAATCAAACAAAGGTATGAGAAGTTTCAAACGGACAGGCATGCATTCGATGCCGATGACGGATGATGAAAAGGGGTCCAGAGTATCAGGCATAAGCATGATATCAAGCCGAATATCGCAAGGTAGATAACAAGAGTCAGGTTTCGATCCTATGGAACTGTGGGTTATGGGCCCACATTGAATAAGAAGGGTGGTCACGTTTAATGCGATCAAGTTGCAAGGTATGACGGAGAAAAACTTGTACGTACAAAATAGTACACCGAAGTGTTTGCATACGCAGGGAATTATCACTACTTAGATAATTTATATCACACGAAATATTAAACAGACCAATGGAAGGTAAAACATGGTTGTCTGATCAAACAGACCAACAGAAAGGTAAATGTCATTGTCTGATCAACAGACCAATGGACGGGAAAAAGTGATGATACACAAGTATCACGTGTATAACCTTCCCAAGGTAAAGCAGAGCACGAAATATATGATCAAGTTGTATTGGCACGGAGACAAGGGAGGTTGTCGACGATAACACAAATCATCGAGGGGCATGGAGAGTATTTCACACGATGAATCCAATTAACACATGGAATAAGCCATGTAAGAATAGTCGGATAGTAATCCACAAAAAGGTCGGATGGTTCGCAAAGGATCCGATGTATGGGCACTCAACCATAAGGGGAAAGAATGCCAAGGCATCGGGTGACAGAAGCACCGGAATAACTTGATGCTTAAGTACAAGGAAATTGTGATTTCCAGATTGGGAGGTGGATGCAATTATCTACACGGACGTATCGGTGGCATGGGATTGCAAAGGCGATGAACACGTAGGATCTCGGGAATTCATCGAAGAGTAATCGTCGAAATCTTCAGGTGGATCAGGCGATCATCGAGAATGCAGAGCTCTCCGGGAGGAAGGAGGTACGTGAACCTAAGTCAGAGTTATTAAAACTTTACCAGCAAGGATAAGTGAGCAGAGTCCCAGAGCATAGGTACAGAGAAAAAGATCCTAATACCAAAGATATCACACGGGGTGATAACAATGTGGGCCCGTAAGCCAAACATTAACTTAGCAACGTAATTTTGCAAAGTCTAGACTCAACTTCGACCGAGGAGTGGTTAGGGGCTTTCTATAGGCAGTCGGCTCTGATACCAACTTGTGACGCCCCCAAAATCAGACCGTGTACAGTAATCATATACGCAAGGTACACGATCGAGATCAGGGACTCACGGTGAGATATCACAACACAACTCTACAAAATAAAATAATAGAAGCTGTTTAATACAAGCCATGGGCCACGACGGCTCGAATACAACAGCTCAAAAGCACAAAGTTAGCGGAAGCAATAGTATCTGAGTACAGACACAAGGATACAAGATTGCTTTAAGAAGGCTCCGTTTGAGGCTGTCTTCTAGCGTTTCCGAGACGATCTTTAAAACCTGTCTGGTGGGGACAAATTTCGGGAGAGTTAGAGTCCAACTCCTACAAGGCTCCTTTTTGTGAATTTTCCTTTATCCAAGTAATTCCTACACAAAAAGTACAAAAACAAGAACTTGTGCACTCTTGCAACCATTAATAGGTTAATTCCAAAATATGTTATAAAAAGATATGAAAGTGTATCAAAAGCATAGCAATATCACACAAAACATGCATGGAGCAAGCAGAAATTATAGATACGTTTGGGACGTATCAACATCCCCAAGCTTAATTCCTGCTCGTCCTCGAGTAGGTAAATGATAACAAGCATAATTTCTGTGGTGACATGCCACACAAACATATAAGGACTTTTAAGTAAAGCAATCAAAGCATGCAATTCAATTCAAGTCTTAACAAACAAGAGTCTATATTAGCATTGACACAAGCAACAAAAGAACAAAGGGTGCAAGAGCTCTCGCTGTCCATGACTCGAATGTCTCCAAATGGTGTTTGCGTGCAAGAAAGGGGATAGGGAATACGAGATGAAAAAGTATTTTTGTTGAGAACTCAATCTACTAAAGTTTCACACTCGGTCTTCTTTGGAATCTTATCTTGACTCGTCCCCAGACCACTAGCCAGGTACAAGTCAATTTGATCCACTCCTTTTCGATATTTTGAGCACTCATGCAATGGATGAGCGTAACCACGAGAGTTGACACTTTGGATATCAAAGAGAGAAATATGGTGGAGGAGGAAGACAAAAAGGGTGAGAAAGGCTCACATCAATGAGGACAACCATAGGCGAGAGAAGGCCATATGATAGATATGATGTGAGGAGTAGGGATTGCCATGCAACGGATGCACATAAGAGCTAAGAAAAGCTATCCAATGGAAGTAGTGGGGGGTCATCCAACTTGCTTGCTCAAGAAGACCTAGAGCTCGTTTTAGGAGGCTTATCCTTGGAATATGCCAGCCAAGTTCTATAGTGTGAAGGTCCCCACATAGCTATATGCATAATGATCATCTCTATGGAGTACAAGGATATAGAGGGAGTACTAGTGTGGATCTCTCAAAAGGATAGTAGTGTTGCCCCTTTCTCTCTTTTTATTTCTTTTTTCTCTTTTTCTCTTTTTTGTATTTTTTGGTGGCCTAAATGGCTCTTTCTATTTAACTCTCATTTGTCCTCTTTGGGATCTTTTGATTTTTTCCTCTTTGGGATATTTTCCTCACTTTAGGGGAAACACTCTATATTTTACAAGAATACAGGAGATCTTTCACACTTTACAAAGGTACTCACATAAAGAAGATATAACTATCATGGTGTATGCAATGTATGTCGCTGCTAGTGTAGCATGAACTTTCAATACTTACATTAGTCCGAAGAACTCATGCACTTATTATCGGTTACTCTCAATCTAATAAGGAGGTTCACAAAAAGACAAGTACCACGAGGAGGAGTGTATGGGGGTTTGGTTATCCTTGCGCATCCTCGACTCATGGTACGTGAAAGCTCAAGAATGATCAAAGGGGGAGGGGGTGAATGATCACTTCTAAAAATTCTAAGGAACTTAGAAGGAATTCATGCAAACTGCGAAGGACTAAGGCATCTCGAAGGAAATATAGTTTCGAAAGTAATGCATGGTTCGAAAGGATTTGGAGCGAAGGAAAACATCGAAGAAAAACAGGAAACGAGTAAATACTTAATGTAAAAGCATGATAGAAAACGAGCCTAACATGACGATGTTTGGTAAACCAGTTCACACTCTGCAAAGTGCTACGTCTGGTTGGAGGGACTGGTGACTGAACACCTGGAGCAAAACTCTCTCCGTCCTATTCTCCACTGTAACAAACTCCTCGAGCTTGTTCAGTTTTCACTCGTGGTAGATGATTCAGGACATCTCTGAGACCTTTACAAACTTCCTTCAGCAGTGACAATTTCTCTTCGACTGCTTGACAGGCGACACCTAACCGTCTAGGAGACTTGCAGTTCTCCAAGATAAAAAGATCGGCTAATCTCAACCTAAGTCTCTGTGAATTGCTCAACTCAGTTCAGACTTGGGTTTTGGTTTTCTCTCGATGAATCTCTCTTGGGATGCTCACAGACTTCTGTCTTAGAATCTTCAGTGGAGCAGCCAACCCGAAATGGCGGGTAGGTGCGGGGTATTTATAGTTGGCGATCCCGATGGGTAAAATGACTGAAGTGACCCGGTGCAACCGCTTGACGCGTGTCCACAACGGTCGGATTCCAATCAATGCGCAACTTTACTTTAGGAACAAGTAAGCTGACTTACTGAACGAGTTCTCTCTCGAAGGCACGAAGTGCGATGACTTTGCCTTCGAGCTATTCACTCGACTCAGTAAGATTTCTCTCGGTAGGCTTTAGTGGGTTTTGGTTGAGCAGAGCAAATTCACTTCGACAAAGATCTCAACTAGCAAACCCCTCTTGATAGTACGGTTTTTCCTATGACTCAAGAAAATAAAGAGAAACTAGTAAAAAGACTAAGTCTTCGACCAGCTTCAGCTTTCTCCTCGTTGCGCTTTTACTCGAGAGAGACTTTTTCTTCGACTACATTTTTAGAGGTCGTCTTTCTTCAAAGGTTTCGGTAGATGACTGCAGCTCTGCTGCAGTGAGTTGTCCTTCGACCTTCTACTTGCAAACTCCATTCTTTCGGAACCTAAGTATCTGTTTATACTCGAAAACAATATTAGTTCCACTTCTGCTTTGTCCAACAATGTCCAAAACCTTCGGGGGCACAACTTGCTCTTACAATCTCCCCCTTTTTGGACGATTGTTGACAAAACAGGCATCGATAGATAATTGAAAAAGTTTGAGTTTTCGATGATAAACCAGTGCTAAGATCGACGAAATACTCCCCCTTGATGTATGCACGGAAGATAAGAGTTTCATGTGAAGTGCATATTTGACAAGTAGAGTCGAGGGAAAAGCATCAATAATCTTAGCGAGTGAAATTGCATTCCAGATAATATCCAATGAGAAACATGCAATCTCCTCGAATGACCTGTGAACTTATATGAAAGATAACTTCCTGCAAAAGGTTAAGTATTGCAAGCAGCAGATAGATATCTTACGAAAAAGAGTAGCAGTTCACAGTCCTACTTAGAGTTAGTTACAACCAGATCGAATATGAATCGAAAGTATATCGAGAGAAATCATCAACAATAACCAGACCATACTTGTTACCTCCAAGACTAGCATAATTTTGAGGACCAAATAAATCCATATGAAGTAATTCAAGAGGACGAGTAGTAGTCATTATAGTTTTTGCTGAGTGATGTTTCTTGGCAATCTTTCCTGCTTCACAGGCACTGCATAGGCGATCTTTATCGAATTTAACATTATCAATTCCAACGATGTTCTTCTTCGAGATAAGAGTTTGAAGGTTTTTCATTCCTGCATGCCCAAGTCTTCGGTGCCATAACCAACCAGAAGTGGCTTTGGCCATTAAACATGTGGACACTGCAGGTCCCGAAGAAAAATCGACGACATAAATATCACCTTTGCGATATCCTTCAAACACGAAGGAATAATCATCCTGTGAAAAGACAACACAACGAGAAGCAGAAAACAGTACAAGCATACCCATATCATAAAGTTTTGATATAGACATAAGATTATATCCAAGTGACCGAACAAGCATAACCTTATCAATATGCTTATCCTTCGATATAGCAACCTTACCCAAACCAAATACATTTCCTTTGTTGTTATCACCGAAGGTAATGTATCTCTGTGAAGATTCAGTGAGTTTGTCTTCGGTGAACAAATCTTTGTCTCCGGTCATATGATTTGTACATCCACTATCGATGACCCATTCGGATCCACCGGAGACATAGCCCTGCAGAAGAATTAGTTCTTCTTAACCACCCACAAATGAGCAGGTGACTTAGAAGGCATGGAAGAGCTAGATGGGGCAGCAATATTATAGCGAACATGATTGCATTGTCTATCTGGACCATCAAGCACACCATAAACATAATTCCTCGACGAGGGGTTAGAGTACTGGTGGGTAACAGCAACTTTGGTGTTATTTTTACGATGACGATAAACATTTCTATCGATACGATAGTATTCCTTCTGGGGAACATTTGAAGCAGGCACCAAGGGTTCATTTCTATCCTCGAGAGAATAGTAGTGATTCGGTGGTACCGAGGATTTTCCCTGCATAGAATGGTTAGGGGGCAGTTTTTCTACGAGAGATTTGCGAACCCAAATCTATCGCTTATAGAAACCATTCTTCGGAGGAGTACCAACGAATTCAGCTGACACCTTTCCTTCCTGATCTTTGACCAGCTTGTAGTCAGAATCAAGTGATTCATCAACAATAGCTTTGTCAATTTTGCAACTGAAACCTGAAAGGTTAGCAATATCAATGGGCTTTTCTTTCGCAAGAACCCAGACAGTTTTAGGATACTGCTCGGGTTCCCAGTAGGTTCCATCAGGATTGATTTTCCTTTCGAAGCCAACTCCTTCGTTTCGGGGATTCCTGTGAAGAAGAGCCTTTCGTGCGATATCACATAGGTACTGGTGTCCCTGCACACTTTTGAACGTGCCTGTTTCAAATAAATTTTTCAACCTGAGGAGTTCCTCGGTAATGGTTTCCTCATTCGAGGGGTTACCATCATCAATAACAATAGGTTGCTTCCCTTTCGATCTCTCAGAAATAGACTCAATTTTACTTCGTTCCAAACAGGTTAAGAAAGGTGAAGTAGATTCATTTTTAGCTTCTGAGGCTTGTTGAGTCATGAGCATGAGATTGACATTTTCCAACTCTTCTTTCGCCTCTCTCAGTTTCTCGAGAGCCATTTTCCTTTGAAGGAATTCATAGGTTAGCTTCTCGTAGTCCACTGAGAGAAGATCATGACGAGAGGAAAGTTCGTCATACTTTTCCTTCAGAGCAGCATGCTCATTTGTCAAAGTTTGACCCTTCTCAATCTCATCGATCAACAACGTCTCAGATTTTTGAATAGTTTCACTTAGAGAATCTAGCTCATCTTGTTGGATAGAAGCAATTTTGGCAAGTTTGGCATAGCTTATCCTAGAGTTACTTTCATAAGCAGATCCATCAGAAGTATCGTAGGAATTCTTAGATGAGGATACCTTAGCCTTGGCCATGAAGCAGTAAGCTGGAGATTCATCTTCGCTGCTTTGGTTGGTGAAAAATGAACTTGAAGTCTTGCTCGAAGCAAATGCTAAACCATCAACACCATCAGATTCAGAACCAGAACCAGAACCAGATCTTGGGTTTGATTCAGCTTCGGAACCGGATGCTTCATCTTCAGAGTTCATCTCTTTACCCAGATAGGCTTTGGCACGATGGGAATTCTTTCGTCGAGAGGAATGTGATTTCGAGGAAGAACCCTCTCGATGCTTGTGATACTTCTTCTTCTTGTCATCATCAGAACCGTCTTTCTTGTCTTTTCTGGACTTTGAATCATATCTCTTCGACTCATAGTTTTTGCTCGATCTGTGAGACTTGCTTGAAGAATTGCTGTGAGAATGCTTTGATCTATGTTCAATTTCCCAGAGAGGACAATCAGCAATGAAGTGACCTGGCTTCTTGCACTTGTAGCAGCAGTTATCTTTCGCTGATGAGTTTCTGGATGATGATCGATGCTGTGATGAATTGCTTGAATGTCTTGAAGAGTAGTTTTTCTTCGGTGAAGAGGAGTTCCTTCTCTGAAAGCGATTGAATCTTCTCATTATCAGTGCCAGATCTTTTCCAATGTTCTCGGGGTCATCTGAGGCACAACCCGATTCAGAACTAGCTTCAGGAGAGGAGTGATGTGAAGCTCTGGCCTTCAGTGCATGAGATTTTCTTCGTGTCCCATTAATATCTCGTTTTTCATCTTCTTCCATCTCGAAGGTATTAAGTCTCTCGAGAATATCAGTGGCAACTAGATCCTTGAAATCAGTCCTTTCCTTGATCATCAGCACAATGTGATCGAAAGAATCATCAAGGGAACGGAGCAAAGTTCTGACAATAATCCGATTGGTAATGTCTTCGGCACCGAGGGAAATCAGTTCATTTGACAGCGCAGTGAGTCTGCTGTATATGGAGCTAACTTTTTCTCCCTCGTGCCTCTTGAAACGATAGAACTTGCTTCGAAGGGTGTCAATACGAGCATCTTTCTGAGTAGAGACACCTTCACCAATCTTCTCGAGATAATCCCAAACACCTTTGGCCGAAGGAATATTCTTGACCTCATGGTATTTCTCTGGAATCAGATGATTTGTTATGAAGACCCAGACTTCAGTATCTAGCTCTATCTTCTTTGCCTCTTCAGGAGTGATGGCATTTGTGTCTTTGACAGTTACACCATTCTTGACAACTTCCCAAGCGGCAGAGTTGATAGCCATGATATTACTCTTCATTTTGTCCTTCCAATAGGGATAGTCCTTCCCATTGAAGATAGGGATTGGTTCCCCCGAGCGAACAGCTGCAAACGACATTCTTGACAACACTCCAGGTTGTTAGACCAAAATACGCAGAGCGTAGGGAGTGCCTAGCTCTGATACCAATTGAAAGCACAAGAATGATCAGAGGGGGAGGGGGTGAATGATCACTTCTAAAAATTCTAAGGAACTTAGAAGGAATTCATGCAAACTGCGAAGGACTAAGGCATCTCGAAGGAAATATAGTGTCGAAAGTAATGCATGGTTCGAAAGGATTTGGAGCGAAGGAAAACATCAAAGACAAACAGGAAACGAGTAAATACTTAATGTAAAAGCATGATAGAAAACGAGCCTGACACGGCGATGTTTGGTAAACCAGTTCACACTCTGCAAAGTGCTACGTCTGGTTGGAGGGACTGGTGACTGAACACCTGGAGCAAAACTCTCTCCGTCCTATTCTCCACTGTAACAAACTCCTCGAGCTTGTTCAGTTTTCACTCGTGGTAGATGATTCAGGACATCTCTGAGACCTTTACAAACTTCCTTCAGCAGTGAAAATTTCTCTTCGACTGCTTGACAGGCGACACCTAACCGTCTAGGAGACTTGCAGTTCTCCAAGATAAAAAGATCGGCTAATCTCAACCTAAGTCTCTGTGAATTGCTCAACTCAGTTCAGACTTGGGTTTTGGTTTTCTCTTGATGAATCTCTCTTGGGATGCTCACAGACTTCTGTCTTAGAATCTTCAGTGGAGCAGCCAACCCGAAATGGCGGGTAGGTGCGGGGTATTTATAGTTGGCGATCCCGATGGGTAAAATGACTGAAGTGACCCGATGCAACCGCTTGACGCGTGTCCACAACGGTCGGATTCCAATCAATGCGCAACTTTACTTTAGGAACAAGTAAGCTGACTTACTGAACGAGTTCTCTCTCGAAGGCACGAAGTGCGATGACTTTGCCTTCGAGCTATTCACTCAACTCAGTAAGATTTCTCTCGGTAGGCTTTAGTGGGTTTTGGTTGAGCAGAGCAAATTCACTTCGACAAAGATCTCAACTAGCAAACCCCTCTTGATAGTACGGTTTTTCCTATGACTCAAGAAAAAAAAGAGAAACTAGTAAAAAGACTAAGTCTTCGACCAGCTTCAGCTTTCTCCTCGTTGCGCTTTTACTCGAGAGGGACTTATTCTTCGACTACATTTTTAGAGGTCGTCTTTCTTCAAAGGTTTCGGTAGATGACTGCAGCTCTGCTGCAGTGAGTTGTCCTTCGACCTTCTACTTGCAAACTCCATTCTTTCGGAACCTAAGTATCTGTTTATACTCGAAAACAATATTAGTTCCACTTCTGCTTTGTCCAACAATGTCCAAAACCTTCGGGGGCACAACTTGCTCTTACAGTACGTGAGTGTACTCTAATATCCGATCCCTCAGAAGAGTAGTTATCCATCTAGTAGCTAAAGTTCTCAACTAATTTTGTAAGTTTTGAAAATAAACACAGATTGCCCAAAATACGACATCTATCACTAATAGGCTAAATCTCTTGACACCAAAAGTTCAAACATTACTCATATCAATACCTCAAAACTATTGCAATTTACTACTGAAATTAAATAGCAACCTCAATTACCTACTTTCAAGAAAAGACACAACTCAGTGCAACAACCAACTCTCTTAACAAGATAGATATGAAAACTAAAGAGAGTTTCAGAAATAAACTAAACAAAAGAAATAAAAGCAAATAATCTTTCACACTGTTAAGCTAAAGGAGAAGGAGGAAGAAGGAGATATTGGTGTGTTGGAAAAAGGGGGGTCTAACCCTCATTATATAGGCCAAGGGGGGGGGTGCCATCCTCCTCCCCTCCCCCATGTGGGACTAAACTCCCAAGGGGGGGGGGGTGCACCGGCCAAGGGGGGTGGTGGGCCCCACCCTTGGCGCCAAGCCCAAGGGGGGAGACCCCCTCCTCCCTTAATGGGCCCCATGGGCCCATTTAGCCTTTTCCCCATTTTTTAATTTATTTAATATGTTTTAAATATTTAAGTCAGATAATTAAATAATAAAACATTATTAAAAAAATTAAACTTTATTTTGAACTATTCAAAATGTCCGGAAACCATTCCGTCCTCCTCCGGAACTATTCCGGTGATTCCTCCTATTTCACCGATTGATCCCGTAACTGTCCTATGCACCGATTGCCCTTAAGTGTAACACCCTAACGGTCCGGGAAACAGCAGACATGGTCGAGACTCTTCTCATTGACCAATGACTAGCCAGTTGGACCTGGTTACAGTCCTTGACAGCCCCTATGCTTCCATCGAATGAACTTCGATCGCTTTTGGAAACCGTTAACGATACGACGTAATCCCTTTGTGGTGCGGTACTTTGTTTGTCCGAGGTTTGATCGTCGGTATCCTACATACCGTATTCACATCTCGTCCACAAAAAAAAACTTCTCTCGTCCATGATCATTGCATCTCTTGTGACCTAGTCACGTCCTTGCAAGGTGTTGATGCAATATCACCGAGTGGGCCCAGAGTACCTGTCCTGTCACAAGGACTGACAAATCCCGCTCTGATCTATTAACATACTCATCAACCATCTATTTAGGAATACCCAAAGTGCACCGTTATAGCCAGCATATTTCAGTCAGGCGGTGGGATACAAAACAAAGTCTCCTCATAGATGACAATTACGTATGATCGTTACGGTGTAAGTACTAAGCCATACGTTACAAAGTCATAACAACGCTGAACTATGTGACTCGATCACATTGCAATACTTTAGGTGGGTGTACGTCCATCACATCATTCCCCTTAACGATATGACCTCATTGGCAATGGACTTAAGTGTCGCCATGATCAGGAAAGCTTGATCAATCAATTGCCCAATGAGATAGTTTACCCGAGTTAAACTACGGACCATGTTTTATACTACACATGTATTAGTATTTCCAAGTAATAAAGTTATAGCACAGTATAAAACGTATTATGAACAAAACGGATATGTGACAAATATCTTTATTAATTTGTCTCTAGGGCATATATCCAACATAAGCAGCTCCACGTCATTCCCAATTAGTAATATGTCATCTACATATAAAATCAGAAATGCAACCGAGCTCCCACTCACTTTCTTGTAAACACAAGCTTCTTTATAATTTTGGAAAAATCCAAAACCTTTGATAACCTCATCAAATCGAAGATTCCAACTCCGGGATGCTTGCTTTATTCCATAGATGGAACGCTGAAGCTTCCACACTTTACCAGCATCCTTAGGATTGACAAAACCTTGGGGTTGTACCATGTACAACTCTTCTTCAATGTTTCCATTGAGGAATGAAGTTTTGACATCCATCTTCCAAATTTCATAATCGAAATAAGCAGCAATTGCTAGCAGAACCCTAACAGACTTAAGCATCGCTACGGGTGAGAAGGTCTCATCATAGTCAACTCCTTGAATTTGTCGAAAACCTTTTGCGACAAGTCGAGCTTTATGTATAGTAACATTACCGTCAGCGTCTGTTTTCTTCTTGAAAATCCATTTACATTCAACAGCCTTGCGGCTATCAGGAAGGTCAACCAAAGTCCACACTTGGTTTTCTTTCATGGATTCCATTTCAGAGTTCATGGCATCTTGCCATTTTCCAGAGTCTGGGCTCATCATCGCTTCCTCATAGTTCGTAGGTTCATCATTGTCTAACAATAAAACATTCATGGCAGGATTACCGTACCACTCAGGAGTAGTACGTAACCTAGTCGACCTACGAACGGGAACTTCGACCGAAGCTTCATGATCATTATCATCAGCTTCTTACTCTCTAGCTGGTGAAGACGACACCAAAAGATCCAAATCTTCTTGCGCTGCGCTACTCTCCAATTTGGGAGAAGGTTCAATAACCTCGTCTAGTTCTATTTTCCTCCCACTCACTCGTTTCAAAAGAAACTCCTTCTCAAGAAAGGATCCATTCTTAGCAACAAAGAATTTGCCTTTGGATCTGTGATAGAAGGGTATCCTATGAAGACGCATTTTTCCGCTTTGGGTTCGAGCTTATCAGGTTGTAACCGTTTGACATAAGCCTCACACCCCCAAATTTTAAGAAACGATAATTTAGGCTTCTTGCCAAACCACAACTCATATGGTGTCGTCTCAACGGATTTAGATGGTGCCCTATTTAAAGTGAATGCAGCTGTCTCTAATGCATAGCCCCAAAATGACATTGGTAGATCGGATAGAGACATCATAGAGCGCACCATATCTAATAAAGTACGATTACGATTGTCAGACATACCATTACGTTGTGGTGTTCCAGGTGGCATGAGTTGGGAAATAATTCCACAGTTTTTTCAAGTGAATGCCAAACTCGTAACTCAGATATTCCCCTCCGCGATCAGATCGTAGAAATTTGATCTTCTTGTTACGATGATTTTCTACTTCACTCTGAAATTCTTTGAACTTTTCAAATGTTTCAGACTTGTGTTTCATTAAGTAAATATACCCATATCTACTTAAATCATCAGTGAAAGTTAGGAAGTAACGATATCCACCACGTGTCGACATGCTCATTGGTCCATACACATCAGTATGTATGATTTCCAACAAGTCACTCGCCCGTTCCATCGTACTAGAAAACGGGGTCTTAGTCATCTTACCCATGAGGCATGGTTCACATGTGTCAAATGATTCAAAGTCAAGTGACTGGGAAAGTCCATCAGAATGGAGTTTCTTCATGCGTTTTTGCATGTTTTAGCATCAATGTTATGGATGTGTGAAGTACTACTATCAAGATCCAACAAGAATAAACCATTTACGTCGGGTGCATGACCATAAAAGATATTACTCATAAAAATAGAACAACCTTTATTCTGTGATTTAAACGAGTAACCGTCTCGCAATAAACAAGATCCAGATATAATGTTCATGCTTAACGCAGGCACCAAATAACAATTATTAAGGTCTAAAACTAATCCCGAAGGTAGATGAAGAGGTAACATCCCGACGGCGATGACATCGACCTTCGATCCATTCCCGACGCGCATCGTCACCTCATCCCTCGCTAGTCTCCGTTTATTCTGAAGGTCCTGTTTCGAATTGCAAATATGAGCAACCGAACCAGTATCAAATACCCAGGCACTACTACGAGAACTAGTAAGGTAGACATCAATAACATGTATATCAAATATACCTTTGACATTTCCAGCCTTCTTATCCGCCAAGTACTTCGGGCAGTTGCGCTTCCAATGACCTTCTCCCTTGCAGTAGAAACACACAGTGTCCGGCTTAGGACCAGCCTTGGGCTTCACAGGAGCGACAACAGGCTTCCCGCCCCGAGCGGCAGCTGACTTGCCACTCTTCTTGAAGTGTCCCTTTTTGTCTTTAGCCTTCTGAAACTTGTGGTCTTATTGACCATCAACACTTGATGTTCTTTCTTGATGTCCACTTCCGCACATTTCAGCATCGCGAAAAGCTCATTGAGCGTCTTATTTCATGCCTTGCATGTTATAGTTCAGCACAAAGCCTTTGTAGCTCGGAGGGAGCGACTACAGCACCCTGTCAGTGATTAACTCATCTGGGATCACACATCCCAGCTGAATTAGGCGCTGGATATAGCCTCCCATTGTTACAACATGTTCACTGACAGAGCTGTGCTCCTCCATCTTACTTTTATAGAACTTATCAGAGATCTCATATCTCTCAGCGCGGGCCTGAGTCTGAAACATGGTTTTCAGCTCTTCAACCATCTCATAGGCGTCGTGATGTTCAAAACGTTTCTGGAGATCAGTATCCAGAGATGTAAGGATGGCACAAGAAACTATAATGTGGTCATATTTGCGTGTCTCAAAGATGTTATGTTCTGCTTCTGGAGCATCGTCTGCAGGTGGGTCACCTAGCGCAGCATCGAGCACATATTGCTTCTTACACCCAGTGTGACGCCCCCAAAATCAGACCATGTACAGTAATCATACACGCAAGGTACACGATCGAGATTAGGGACTCACGGTGACATATCACAACACAACTCTACCAATAAAATAATACAAGATGTTTAATACAAGCCAGGGGCCACGAGGGCTCGAATACAACAGCTCGAAAGCACAAAGTTAGCGGAAGCAACAGTATCTGAGTACAGACACAAGAATACAAGGTTGCCTTAAGAAGGCTAGCACAAATAACAACAGATCGAAAAGGCGAGGCCTCCTGCTTGGGAACCTCCAAACTACTCCTGGTCAACGGGGAACTCGACATCGTAGAAGGCATCGGGAATCTTCATGTTGTAGTGGTCGGCATCGGGGATCTCCTGCTCCTGGACTCCAAGGCTCCAACGTCGACTACAGCGGCCGATCAGGCAAAACAAAAAGGAGGAAACAAAGAAAGGGTGAGTATTTAGTATACCCGCGAGTCTTACATCCGCAACTAAGCATTTATGCATTTGTATCAATGGAAAGGGGAGGCTGTATATAGTGGGCTGCAAGGTAGAAATCAGAATAAGGGTAAGAAGCTAGGCCTATCGAAGACTAGCATCTTCTGACGATATCTTGCAGCATGAGAAGTGAAACAGCCAACAATTTATATAAAGCATAAAGTAACAATGAAGCAGAAGTTTCTGCAACATTGTATAATAGTAAGTTGTAATGATTAATAATAATAATGCCTCTGAGTTCCCCTCCTCGACTTCCATGCGAGGAAGAAAACCCAGAACCATACAACTTAATAGTAGTAGTTTGTAGTGGTAAGATCCAGCTTCAGCATAAAGCGTCATGTTACCGTGGACACGGCTATTCGAATAGATTAAACTCCCTGCAGGGGTGCACTACTGTTCAGCCTGCACGCTCGGATCTCCAGGGTGGCGTACACCTTGTTAGGGAATGCCCCACCAAGGCTATCCGACACATCGCAGCCCATCCTAGGCTCAGCAGAGAGGCCATCCGCCGGACTATATCCTATGCGCCAAGGGGTCTAGGTCCCTCACCCTTGCACGCTCCTGCACGGTACGAGACTGGCCGGTAAAGCAAAAGCAAATGCAAAACACACCTTCTGCAGAAAAGAAGACAAGACCGCTTCCCGGCTATCAGCCCGTGGTACTGCTGACGTCTGAAGAGCTTTCGGACAAACTATGACGTAGTGGAGCCCATAACTCCTTATCCCACGTGAAGGTAGTGTGTACAGACCAACGGATCTCTCAAGTCATCCGCCGAACCATTTAGCATTTTAAATAACTTGCGTGACAACCGTTATCGTTGCCTCGACTTAATTGACCCGCGGACAACGACAGCAGTCAGGACCACCAGTACATCGGTGCCTGCCCTGTCGTCCCACCAAGTCTCTGCGGTTACCAACAAGGTGAACCGTCTCCTTACCTTATCTCGTGTGTGCTCTTGGTAGAGATCGACTTTTGTGGTTTGGTAACTCTCGCGAGATACGATCAGGGGCCAAGCACACCAGTAACTTCGGTCGTACCCTCCCCGTCGTTCCCGACGCAATACCGCTCACGGGCACCGTTGGGTCGCCCGACTTCTTACCTTAAGGACAACCGTTGCTTATGTACCTAGAGCGTCTATACAGAGTCAGCAACGAGTGGAGGTACGAGGATTACTCCTCGATAGCTCACACTTGATGGTGGCTCGGCAAAGCCGAGCTAGGGGGCCTTAGGCAGTGTCTGCATTATATCGTACCTGTAACAGTTAATATATCGTATCCGTGTTCACTCCCCTGAGTGGTCACGACCCGCTATCTAATCCTAGCTAACAATGCGCAGGGCTCACTGCTGAATAATGCATAATTATAATAGGATGCATAGGATAAAGGAAGGTACATCAAGGGGAAACAAAAAAAGGCTATGCAATTGAATAGGATTGTAATCGTAGCAGCAGCAGTAACAATGCCTAGTGCAAGAAATGTACGGAAAGATAGGCGATATCTGGGGAAGAGAATGGCTCTGCTTGCCTGGAAGCTCGATGGTAGAGGTACGGTCGTCGACGACGTAGTCGATCACAGGGGCATCGGTCGTCGGGACTATCAGACAATAAGAGGGGGGAAGAAACAATAAATAAACGTCAATAATAGCAATACAAATACAAGACATGGCAAACGCAATGTTAACGGGGTTCTAACGCAGTACGATGTATTAGGCTCGGAGCGGGAATTCATCCGGGGATGAAATACCAGCTCCGGGTGATTACCGACAGACGGCCCGGAGGGGGAAGGTTCCATGTCTGTAGTGTCGTGAATACCTGACAGACATGTGGACAGTGTATCCGTGATCGTTGATGCATTCCGAACAACTTTTATGTTCAGAACATTTCCATCCGGAAAGTTTTACCGGTACCAGGTAATTATCGGACAACACAATCGGAGGGGGAATGTCCCGTGTTCGGTATGTTAGAGGGGTGCGATGGCTATGAGGGTAGCATATTTTTATTTGTTATATTCTCCCGATCAATTTTCATGTATAAATTATTTTCATCGGAGTTACGGTTCAAAAGATATTGATTTCTGAAGTTTAAATCATTAAAAAAACATTTTCTAAACTTTTTTTATTATTATTTAAATACAACATTATCTATAAGTCTATCCAAAAAAGTGCACTGACATGGGGGTCCTACATGTCATAGATAATGCTAAAAAATGATTAACTTAATCTAAATATCCTAGGGGGCCACTTGTCATAGTCTATTTATTTAGCAGTTTTATTTAATCTAAATTCTAATTAATGGTAGAGGACCTATTTACAAATTCCAGAAACTTAGGGAGTTATCTGCGAACTCAAATATTTTTATTTGCACATATGGCATGAGGCTTAATTCTACTAGCTCATTATAGATTCTTGCATATTTTCCATTTTTCTATGAATTAATCGGTGCATCATTTGGAATTGGTCCAATGAAACAAATTGAAGTTGGTTATGTGTACTCTCTGCACATATTAATTTTACCCACCATACAATTCGTTTGGGCATTGTTTTGCTGTTGTTTTGTTGCTCCAAAAGAGATACATATACGTCTAACTGAACCTGGGCATATGCTTTGTACGTACACACTTTTAACTGAACTTGGACATAGTCCAGCCGGTCACTGCGTGGGCACACATGCACGGATGAACAGAACTCCAGCGGCACGGCCAGTCATGCACGGACAAAGAGAACTCCGGCGGCACGGCCAGTAGATGCGACAGCGAGCAGCTGCCGGAGGAAGGCGCATTCAGTGGCACCGGCTGGAACCAGCCGTGGCTGTCACGCGCACACATATGACACAAACACGCTGCTCATACACACATCACGCCATGGTTTGGCCAGCTGCTGCAGCACAGCCAAAACCAGCCGCTGGCGTGGGCACGCACGCACGCGCATGGCTTGGCCAAGGGCGCGGCCACGCGACGGTGAGCGTGGGCGCGAGTGGGAGCAGCTGCAGAAGACGCACACGGACACGACAATGAGTTCGACCACGATGAGAAGCTTTGGCCAGCGTAAAACGAGACGGTGGCGGCGACCTACTGCGATGGATTCAACGGGGAAGGGGGAAATTGGATGAGAAGCTCACTGCAAGCTCGATGTTGCCGAAGGTGAGCTGGGGGGGGGGGGCGCTGTCGAGGGCGGATCGAAGGCGGCGGCCGCCGGCGACCGAGAAGGAGAGGAAGACGATGCGCAGTCCATGGGGTTCCCTGGAGCAATAGCTTGATGGAGGTGACGGAGTCATCCGCGGGGAGGCCTCTAGACACGCAAGTGCAGCCCGAGGTGGTCGTTGGCCACGGCGGTGCAACGACACGGCCAAGGCGTCCGCGGCGGCTCTCGCGCGGGGAGGATGCATAGCGCGAGGCAGGGGATGGGAATGGAAGGGGTGGCTAGGGTTTGAGAGGGCAGAGGGCGAAGCCAGGCTCCTCTTATCTCGCCGGCGAGTCGGGGGATTGCCGCCACGGCGGCCACAGTGGCCATGGCGGTCGTGGATGACCGCCATGCACTGCACGGTGAACAGGGGAGGGGATGAGGGAGTGGGCTGGGAGGAGGTGGGCTTGGACCAGTAGGAGGGCCTTGTTCACTGCGGTAGATAGGCTTTTTCTTTTTCTTGTTTTCTTTTTCTGTTTTCTTTTCTGTTTGTAATTGTTTTAATTGCTTTAGCATTTTTTTTAAACTTGTAACTTGCTCCAATATTATTGTTGCACCTAGTACCAGTGCCATAAAAAGTTTTGCGTCCATATAAAATCAATTGCATTCTTTTTTATTTAAACGGGGTCAAATGCTACTGTTTTGCTACTGGTCTGATTTGTCTGCATTTTTACATAGCTTGATATATTGCCACAACCATACTAGCATGGTTAAGTGATTATTAGTGATTTTACAAAAGTGGTTGTATAATTTTTGGACAAAGCTTAATTGTCACATTGATTTGGAATTTTTTTATTGGATTGAATCTGAACAAGCCATGGTCAAGGGTGATCATCACATGCCTAATCAAGATGACTTGGCAACAGTAAAAGTGATTAATGTAGTGTGACACCCGGGGTGTTACACCCAGTGAGGATAATCCTCAGGTTGCGATGCCAGTCAGTGAAGTTTGAACCAGATGATTTTAGTTTTTCTTTCTCAAGGAATGCGCTGAAGTTGAACTGAGCTATGCGGGCCATGATCTACAACATTTTAGCAAAATAAAATTTTAGACTATGTTCATGATAATGAGTTCAGTTTAATCAAATTACTAACGAACTCCCAATTAAATCAACATCCCTCATAGTTGTGTAGTGGTACACGATCCAAATCCACTACACCAAGTCCGATCTTCACGAGAGAAGATGTAGTTTCAATGGTGAACATCAAAATGTTGATCATATCATTCATATGACTCCTGTTTAACCTTTCGGTTCGTTGCGTTCCGAGGCCATGTCTGTACATGCTAGGCTCGTCAAATTAACCAAAGTATTTTTTTGCATGTGTAAAACTGGCTTACACCCGTCGTATGTGAACGTAGAGTTTACCACGTCCGATCATCACGAGATGCTTCAAAACGACGAACTTTTGTGACGGTGCATACTTAGGGAGAACACGTTTATCTTGATATTTAGTGTGAGGGATCATCTTATATTGCTACCGTTGTGCACACGCAAAATAAGATGCATAAAAGGATAAACATCACATGCATCAAATGTGTGACATGGTATAGCCCTTTTATTGCGCCTTGATCTCCATCTTGAACGCACCGACAAGATCTCCATTATGGCACCATGTTGGTCTCCACCTTATGGCATCTTGGTTGTCTACACCACGTTGCATCTACAACTATTGCTAACTCATAGCGATAAAGTAATGCAATTACATGGCGTTTGAAGTTGACACGCGGGCCATACAATAAATAATTAATACAACCATATGGCTCCTGCCAGTTGCCGTACTCATCGACATGCAAGTCGTGAAACATTACAAAACATGATCATCTCATACATTACAAATATATCATATGAACAGTTTGGGCTATACCACACCACAAGCACCTCTGCAAAAACAAGTTCGACGCCTCTCCCTTATTATTTTCAATTTTACGTGGCTAATAGGGTTTTGCATAAGAACTGTTCTTACCCTAAAAAAATAATAAACCACAACGTTGATATAACAAATTGCTTCTTAATCTCATAAGAGCCCTGCTTCGTAAATGTGGTTAATACTATGGTAAGAGCGACTGACACCTGCAGGCCGCATGTGCAATACAAGTTGCACGTCAAGTGCGGAACCGGTCCCAATCCGAAGATTGTAAAGTTGGTCCGGGCCGCTACATCAAACCATACCGCAAAACCAAAATACACATGGAAGGGTAGCAACAAGAAGATCAACGTCCACAACTCATTGTGTTCTAACTGTACAAAGCATCTACGCATAGAACTAGCTCTGATACCACCGTAGGAGATTGCGCGATAGAAAACAAAAAAATTCTCTCACATGCGGAAGCAACATCCAAGATCCAATCTAGAAGATGCTAGTAACGGGGAGAGTAGGTCATCATACCCTCGAAGAACACGCGCGTTGAACGTTTATTTCAACGCAGCTTGGTGAAGTTGTTGGTGAAGTTCGATCCGATCAGCACTGCAAACGAGCAGTACCTCCGGAGGCTTGCACACATACAGCTCGATGACGTCTCCTTCTTCTTGATCCAGCAAGCAAGAGGGAGAAATAGATGGGATCGATTCCAGCAGCACAACGGCGTGGTGGTGGATATGATGAAGAGTTTCCCGCAGGCAGGGCTTCGCCAAGCGATGCACGTGAGGGGGGAGGAGGTATGGAAGGACTTGGGTGTTCTTGGTGAGCCTCTCCCCTCTCTTATATAGGCAAGGAGGTTGTAGCCACTTCAATTCCCAAGTGAAACCCCTTCTCTCATTAAAAAGATGGTAACACCTTTCTTTTAAGAGTGGTAACCCTCCCATTGAAGGGCTTCCCATTTATTGGCATAATAAACCAAGGAGGGCTAGTCACATGGACTATTGGACCACCCTTGGTCGTCCAAAACAGGTGGGGCGCATAGTGGGACCCTCCGGAACCTTCTAGAACATTCCGACACTGCCGAAAAAATCCTGAACTTTTCCGGAACCCTGAAATCAACTTGCCTTATATAAATCTTTACCTCTGGACTCTTCCGGAGCTCCTCGTGATGTCTAGGATCTCATCCGAGACTCCGAACAATATTCGAACACCATTAATAAAATTATCACAGAGCTATTCTAGCGTTACCGAGCGTTAAGTGTGTGACCCTACGGGTTCGAGAACGTGCAGACATGATCGAGACATATCTCTGATCAATAACCATTAGAGGGACCAGGATATCCGTAATGACTCCCACACATTCAACGAAGATCTTTATCGATTGAACCACTATGTCATGGACTACTATAATCCATACACAATTTCCTTTGTCACACGATATTTTACTTACCCGTGATTCGATCGTCGGTATCGCTATACCTAGTTCAATCTCGTTACCGGTAAGTACTCTTTACTCGTTCTGTAATACAACATTATCTGTGACTAACTCATTAGTCACGTGCTTGCAAGCGTTACCGAATGTCCATTACCGAGTGGGCCCAGAGTATATCTCACCGTCACACGGAGGGACAAATCCCAGCCTTGATTCATGTAATTCAACAATTACTTTGAGAGATATCCGTAAGACATCTTTATGATCACCCTGTCACGATGTGATGGTTGATGTCCCCAAAGTATACTTTCGGTACCCGGGAATAACATAATCTCATGGTCTAAGAAACAGGATACTTGACAATAAAAGGCATGACAGTATAAACTTAATGAAACGATCAATATTGTTATGCTTAGTTGGGTTTGTCCATCACGTCATTCTTCTAATGACATGATCCCATTAATTAATAAACAACTGAGTTTCATGGTTAGGAAACCATAACCATCATTAATTAACGAGCTAGTATAGTAGAGGCTTACTAGGGACGCGGTGTTGTTTATGCAACAACACATGCATTATGTTTCCAGTTAATACAATTATAGCATGGAAAATAAATATATATCATGAACACGGAAATATGATAATAATTTTTTTATTATAGCCTCTAGGGCATATTTCCAACACCAAGAACTCCACTTCTGAATTAGAGAGTATGCTTAAAGACTTCATCACTACCCAAAAAGCCTTCAACAAGAATGTAGAGGAAAAACTAGACAAATTAGATAATCTCTCGAGGAAGTAGAATTGCTTAAAATTAGAACTTCTCCTCTTGAGGAGAGGAAGGTCACTCCTATGAACACTATTCAAGTGCAAATTAATGAAAACATTAGGATGATGGCTAAACTTAAAGAGAGATGGGCTAGAGAAAAGGAGGAAGAAGATAAAATTAAGAGGCTTCCTACACACCATACCGTTGCTACTATCCAAGTTGTTGAGGATATCCAAACTCTTAGCACCCAATGCACCCCTAGTCCCATAGGACCCATTAATGGTGACGCTATGACTTCAACCGTAGAAGAAGAAAATCCTATGACTATAGAAGCTACCAGACAAGTGAGCCTAAAGGACACCACTACCACTTTACTTGATAGTAGTGACCTTGATTTTGATAATTGCACCCTTTCTGAAGTTATTCGTTTCCTTCACAAGATGTCTAGAGACCCCCACACTAGCACACTTAATCTTGCCTTCACGGTGCATATCACTAATGCTCTCATTAAAGCTACGGAGGAGAAGCTTAGGGTAGAAGCCTCCATACCTAGAAAGCTAGAAGATGGTTGGGATCCTATGATTAAAATTAAGTTGAATAACTTCTCTTGCTATGCTTTATGTGATGTTGGAGCTAGTACCTCCGTTATGCCCAAAATAATGTATGATATATTTGAATTGAAACCTTTTGATCCTTGTTCTTTTGGTGTTCGTCTTGTTGAATCTTCTGTAAAGAAACCTTTGGGGAAGATCGATGATGTTCTTATCATTGTCAATGACAATTATGTTCCCTTTGATTTTACTATTATGGACATTGAATGTGAACCTTCTTGTCCAATTATTTTGAGACGCCCTTTTCTTCGCACCGTGGGTGCTATTATTGATATGAAAGAAGGGATTATAAAATTCCAATTCCCTCTCAAGAAAGGGATGGAACACTTCCTAGAAAAATGATTAAGTTACCTTTTGAGTCCGTCACACGGGCTAGTTATTTTCTTGATAGGACTTGATCTTTTTGCATCAAGCCTAGCTAATGGCTTTAAAGAAGCGCTTTTGGGAGGCAGCCCGCAACGAATTTAGGTTTTCCTTTTTGTTTTCCTTATGTTTTTAGTGGTCTTCATGATTGTTACTACTGTAGCCAAATCATTGTATCTTTACTTTTCAAGCTTTATGCCATTTATAGCCTCATATGACAAGGGAAGTGAAAGTTGTGACATGTTGTCCAGAAAACAGATTCTGTCCTCGTGACGGGAAAAATCATAGAAAAATCTCAGTTCATCTTTTTGAGCTGAAATGTTTACACAGCGTTCTCTATACAATTACGAAACTTTCGTATGTTCTGAGTTTTTTTATTTGAGTTGCAGAAGTATCCGTAAAAATTCTTTACTACCTGCTGGTCTGTTTTTCACAGATTCTGTCCTGTTTTGCCTTTTCTTCGTTTTGCAAATCTTAAGCTTGCTTTTTCTTTGCAAAAAGTTTTTGGCAATCTTGAGAAACAGTAGTTCTTCAAGAATATCCTTATTTCCAGTAGAGAAAAAATTATTTTATTGTGGGTCCTAACCTCGCTAATTAGATTATGATGAGTTATGTATGAAGGGAGTTTTCAAGTGTGCGGGGGAAGATGATAAAAGAAGATTCAGGACTGTCAAACGCTCAAGCTTGGGGATTCCCCCATGAATCCCCAAGAAATAATCAAGGAGATTCAAGCGTCTAAGCTTGGGGATTCCCCCATGCATCCCCTTCTCCATCAACAATTATCAGTTCGTCTTTCATTCCACTATATTTTTATCACTTCATGCATTATGTGCTATGCTTGGAGCGTCTTGCTCTTTATTTCCTTTTTAGTTTTCTTTAGCTTTGCTTGATGTTCATAATAAGTTAGAACCAAGATTTCTTTGTGTGGGAGTGAAACACGCTCCACTTCACCCTAGAACACAACATAGGATTTTCATGCTTATCTTTGCTGTGTGTGTTCTTTATCCTTTTCGTAGCTGCTGTCATGTTTAGCTCTTAGTTTTCATGATTATCTTTTTAAGAGCTTTTGTTTAGTTTGTTACTGGAACTCTCTTGAGTTTTCATGCTTATCTTGTTTAGAGAGTTTTCCTGTTGCACTGAGTTTTGTGTCTTGACTTGAAGTAGGTAATTGAGGTTGCTATTCAATTGTAGTAGTAACTTGCAATAGTTTTGAGGTATTGCCTTGAGTAATGTTTGAACTTTTGGTGTCAAGAGCTTTAGCTTATTAGTGATAGATGTCCTATTTTGGGAAATCCGTGTTTATGTTTGAAAAATCTACAAAATTAGTTGAGAACTTTAGCTACTAGATGGATCACTAATCTTTGGAGGGATCGAATATTAGAGTACACTCACGTACCATGAGTCGAGGATGCGCAAGGATAACCAATCCCCCATACACTCCTCCTCGGGGTAATTGTCTCGTTGAGAACCTCCTAATTAGATTGAGAGTTACCGATAATAAGTGCATGAATTCTTCGGACTAATGTGAGTATTCGAAAGTTCACACTTCCACCTGCCCATATTTTTCTAGCCTCTCCTGTGTCGTGCATTGCCTCCTTATCACTCCGAGAGTTGGCGTCCACCTTCGCCGGTACATCCAAATCCTTGGCACGATATGCTCTGTCATCATAAACCTCCTTATATCCTTCCTAAAAACAGCCACCATACCTACCTATCAAGGCATTTGCATAGCCTTTCCGAGATACATTGTCATGCAACATCCACCTTCTCATGACTTGATCTTCATGTCATACATGATTTTTCTTGATCAATGAGTCGCATGCTAGTTGGGCCTTGCCCTAATCATTGCTACATGACACGCTAGTATCATTGCATATCCTGCTACACTGGCAGAGGCATACATTTGCATACTTCATGATAGTTTCATTTTCTTTATGTTGAGTACTTTTGTAAGTGTGAAAGATCTTCCATACTTCTTGTAATATATAAAGTGTTGCCCCTAAAGTGAGGAAAAGATCCCAAAGAGGACAAATGAGAGAAATATAAAGAGCCATTGAGGCCACCAAAAAAATACAAAAAATAGAAAAAATAGAAAAAGAAATAAAAAGAGAGAAGGGGGCACACTACTATTTCTTTTGAGAGACCCACACTCGTACTCCATCTTATATCTTGTACTCCATAGAGATTATCATTCATGCATATAGCTATGTGGGGACCTTCACACTATAGAACTTGGCTTGTATATTCCAATGATGAGCCTCCTCAAATGAGTTCTAGGTCTTCTTGAACGAGCAAGTTGGATGCACCCCCACTAGTTCCATTGGTGAGCTTACCTTATCTCATATGTGCATCCGTTGCATGGCAATCCCTACTCCTCACATCATATCTATCATTTGGCTTTTTCTCTCCTATGATTGTCCTCATTTATGTGATCCTTTCACACCCTTTTTGTCTTTCTCCTCCATCATTTCTCTCTCTTTGCCATCCTAAGTGTCAACTTTCTTGCTTACGCTCATCCATTGCATGAGTGCTCAAAATATCGAAAGGGAGTGGATCATTTTGACTTGTACCTGGCTAGTGGTCTGGGGATGAGTCAAGATAAGATTCCAAAGAAGACCAAGTGTGAAACTTTAGTAGATTAAGTTCTCAACAAAAAAACTATGTTTTACTCTCTCGTATATCCCTATCCCCTTTCTTGCACGCAAACACCATTTGGACACATTCGAGTCACGGACAGCGAGAGCTCTTGCACCTTTATGTTCTTATGTTGCTTGTTTCAATGCTAATACAGACTCTTACATGTTATGACTTGAATTGAATTACATGCCTTGATTGCTTTACTTAAAATTTCTTATATGGTTGGTAGCATGTCACCATAGAAATTATGCTTGTTATCATTTACCTACTCGAGGACGAGCAGGAATTAATCTTGGGGATGTTGATACGTCCAAAACGTATCTATAATTACTGCTTGATCCATGCTTCTTTTGTGTGATATTGCTATGATATTGATGCACTTACAAACACTTTTGATCATATTTGGACTAACCTATTAACTCAGTGCACCCGAGTGCCAATTCCTGTTTGCTACGGTTTTTGTATTTCAGGTTTTCCAATTATTTAAAGTGCCAGAAAAATTCCGGGAAAAATATAGGAAAAATCAGCGTACAAGGAGCTTCGGGAAGAGCCCAGGTGGGACCAGAGGGGAGCCAGGCGGGCGCCTGGGGCCCCTGGTCCACTTCTGGCTTCCCCCCTTCGCCTATTTATTCCCCGTGATGAGAAACCCTCGGGGACAGAACCCTTTTTCGCGATCTCTCCTCTGTTCAGCCACTGTAGCGCTTCCAAGATCGGGAGCACCAAGATCCCTCTTCCCGGCACCCTGCCGGAGGGAGGAACCACCTTCGGGAGCTTCTCCACCACCATGGATGCTTCCCGGATGAACCGTGAGTAGTCCACCTTGGACCATGGGTCCATGATCAGTAGCTATGTGATGTTCTCCTCCCCTCTTTGTTCTTCATGGTTTAAACCTCGTGAGCTGCCCTCCATGATCGAGGCACATATGTAATCTTTCTGCTGTTGCTATGCTGAGTTTGCTGGGATAAGATTGATTATAAGACTATGTTCAGATTTTGGTTGAGTAATATATTTTATTCTCCTCTTTTATATTTATGTTCTTGAGTAATTCTTGCATGTTCTCCGTTGTTGTTTATTGCTTTGGCCAAGTAGTAGGTAGTGACTCCAAGAGGGAGCGTTATGCATGATTGTGGGTTCATGCCCCCTGATGACTAGCTTGAGTGACAGAAAAACGAGTCTAGGGGATGTGTTGTTGCCACCAGGGAGAAAACAACGATGCTTGTACTTGCGGGTGCAAGGATTGTTTACTTTGCGGTTCTTTAATGCAGTTGTATGTTGCTTTGAGTTTACACTTTGGATGGGATTCGAAACTTAATACCAGCGAGATGTTCTGGATAGATATCTCAAGGTGGATGATTAGTAGGTAGATGCAGATGGATTTCGGCCTACTTGTCTTGGCATACCGCCCATGTTTTTGAGCCTCTTCCTTTTTGTATAGCTTAGTTAGCATTGGTTTGCACACATAATCCGGTCAATTGCCCAGCTGTAATTTGTTTACCTTGCATGGCTATTTTATCGTCTTTTGGGAGAGAGACATCACTAGTGAACATCATGGGACCCCGGTCCATATTTCCGACACTTATTACACCCACTATTTATTTTCTGCTTTATTTACTTTTCTGTTGCTATCACTATCATTATTATCCCGTGCGTTTGATCCTTTGTAAACAACAAGGCCGGAGGGATTGACAACCTCTCTGAACTCGTTGGGAGCAAAGTTATCTGTTGTGTGTGTGCAGATCCACGTCAACCGCCTAATTGTTGGCGCTGTTGTCACCTTCCTGTCGTTGTCGGAGTCCTACTGGAGACAAACCTTGGTATCTTCACCGAGGAAAATTTGCTGATGTCTACATCTCAAACTTCCACTTTGGGTAACCAACGAGGGGTGAGAAGCAACCAGTAAACCCATCCGAGTAAGACTATCCGAGTTGGTGTATCCGAGTACATCCAATGTATCGGAGTTGGAGCATCAGAGGTGATCCATCTGAGTAGATACATCTGAGTAGATGTATCCGAGTAACACCTAACTCGGTTGTACTCAACATCACCTTACTAAGTTATCCCATGTACCAAGGGTATCCCGAATTTTATATGTACGTGGGCCTACTCCTGGGGGATGACCACAGCACAATGTTTACACAAAACACTACCAATCCATGTTCTAGAAAACAAAAGACAGGAATGTGTTGTTCAAGGAAGCAACATTTGCAGGTCATCTTCACTTTTTACTAGAGAAATAAGGATTGACATCATCACAAGTATAAATTCAAAATTAAAGCAAGGTTATTCATTTAAATATGCAGTGTCTTATAAGTAACATCAAGGTCGAACAATGGCAGAGAGCATTGCCCTTTGAGCATGAGCTAACTTCCGAAAATCAAATAGATTGGAGCAAATATTTTACCTCAACTTAACCCAACTAGCTTCCTACGTAGTGATACGTCTCAAACGTATCGATAATTTCTGCTCGCTCCATGCCTATTTTGTGTGATATTGCTATGATCTATATACACTTTCATATACTTTTGATCATATTTGGACTAACCTACTAACTCAGTGCACCCCAGTATCATTTCCTGTTTTCTGCTGTTTTTCTATTCTAGGTTTCCCCCATATAAAAAATACTCCAAAAATTCTGGAAAATTGGATAAAAATCAGCGAAACGGAGTCTTCCAGAAGAACCCAAGTGGGGCCAGAGGGCCACCACCAGGGGACAGGCGACCACCTGGCGCGGCCAGGGGCCTGGCCGCGCCAGGGGGGGCCTGAACCCTTGGTGGCCCCCATGGCTGCCCCCCTTCGCCTATTTATTCCTCGTGACGAGAAATATTCGAATACATAACCCTATTTCGCAATATCGCCTCTGTTCCGCAGCCGCTGTGCTTCCAAGATCGGGAGCACCGTCAGGACCCTTCCCGGCACCCTGCCGGAGGGAGGATCGACCTCCGGGAGCTTCTTCTCCACCATGGCCCGGATGTGTCGTGAGTAGTCTACCTTGGACCATGGGTCCGTGATAAGTAGCTAATTGATGTTCTCCTCCCCTCTTTGTTCTACATTGTTTAGACCTCGTGAGCTGCCCTACATGATCGAGGCACATATGTAATTCTTTTGCTTTTGCTATGTTGAGTTTGATGGGATCCGATGGATTATGAGATTATGTTCAAATCGTGATAGAGTAATATATTTGGTTTTGATCTCTTATATTTTTCTTCCTAAGTAATTCTTGCATGTTCTTCGTTGCTGTTTATTGCTTTGGCCAAGTAGTGGATAGTAACTCCAAGAGGGAATGTTATGCTCAATTATGGGTACATGCCCCCTGATGACACGCTTGAGTGACAGAAACATGAGTCTAGGGGATGTGTTGTGGCCACAAGGGGGAAAACAACGGTGCTTGTAACCGCGGTTGCAAGTATTGTTTACTTTACGCAAAGTTCTTTTAATGCAGTTGTCCATTGCTTTCGGTTTACACTTTGGGTGGGACTCGCAACTTAATACCAGCGAGATGTTCTGGATAGATATCTCAAGGTGGATGATTAGTAGTAGATGTAGATGGATTTCGGTCTACTTATTTTGGCGTACTGCCCATGCTTATGAGCCTCTTCCTTTCTTTTGTAACATAGTTAGCATTGCGGTGCGTTTATAATCCTGTCAATTTCCCATCTGTAATTTGTTTACCTCGCATAGCAGTTTTATCGTATTTTGGGAGAGAGACATCACTAGTGAACATCACGGGACCCCGGTCCATATCCTCATCACAGTTTACAAGCCTATATCCTTTTCGGTATTTACTTTCAGTTGCTACCATTATCATTATCATTATCCCTTATGTGTTTGACCCTTTGTAAACAACAAGACCGGAGAGATTGACAACCTCTCTGAACTTCGTTGGGAGAAAAGTTAATTGTATTGTGTGCAGGTCCAGGTCAAGGAAGCAATGTTTGTCGTAAACGGTGTCATTGTTTTCTTGCCACCTACTTATCATCGCCGGAGTCCTACGAGAGACAAATCCTTGTTGGGAATGTGCCCTAGAGGCAAATAAAATATGTTTTATTGAGCATATTCCATTAGTTCATAATACGTTTTATATTATGCTATAAGTGTATTAAGCGGAAACCTTAATACAGGTGTGGTATACAAACAACCAGGTCCCTAGTTAACTCTAGTATACTAGTCCATTGGGCGATTGATGGTCAAGGTTTCCTGATCATGAGACAAATAAGTCTGTTAGCAATGGAGTCGTATCATTGGGATAATGATATGATGGACATACACCCACCAGAAATGTTGCGATGTGATCAAGTCACATAGTTCGACATTGCGATAACTATAACGTAGTGACCAGGTCCTTTGACCGTAACAATCATACGTAATTGTCATATATGAGGAGACTTTGATTTGTATCCCACCGCCTAACTGAAATATGCTGGCCATAACGGTGCACTTTGGATATTCCGAAATAGATGGTTGATGAGTATGCAAATAGATCAAAGAGGGATTTGTCCATCCGAGTGACGGATAGGTACTCTGGGCCCACTCGGTGATATTGCATCATAAGGTTTGCGCAAACATGTGACTAGGTCAAGGAGTTGTAATATCACGGGAACGAGTAAACTTGTTTGTTGAGAACGAGGACGAACCAGGTATATTCGATACCGATGATCAAACCTCGGACAAGCAAAGTACCGTAGGACAAAGGGAACATGCACACGGTTAACGGATCCAACAGCGATTGAAGTTCATACGATGGAAGCGCAGGGGCCATCTAGGATTGTAACAAGATCTGATCGATGGTCATTGATCAAGAAAGTCTCTTGATCATGTCTGCTGTTTCCCGGACCGTAGGGTGTCACACTTAAGGGTATTCGACGCATTAAGTATAGATTCGGGATCGCCGGAGAAATAAGAAAGAACTCCGAAATCGTTTCGGAGGAGAGACGGAAAGGTTTCCGTGTTTTCGAATTGTTCGGAAAGTTATTTAAATATGTTTTATTATTTAATTAATTGAATTAAATATGAAAATATATTTTAAATAATTAATGGAATAGTTTTCCTTTTAGTTTTTGTTTTTTTCTTTTTAGAAAGAAGAAAGAAAAAAAAGGAAAAGGAAAAAGAAAAAAAGAGAGGAGGGAGCATGGGCGCCATGGGCCTTAGGCCCATGTGGGCTTGGCCACTTGGCCACCCATGGCCGCCTGCCACATGCGTGCATGTGTGCACGCCCACAGCCGAAGGAGTGGTGGTAATTAGTACCACCTCGCCTGCGTACGTATATGTGCACCCCTTTTCCCTCTATATATAGATGTGGAGGGTTGTAAGGCCCGATATGCGGTACTGTTCCAGATCTAGATGTTTCCATCCACATCCGGGGACGAAGCACATATCGGTCCCACCGCGACATATGACATTTCCATATGCCCCGGATTTCCAACATGATATCACAACATTACAACTACAAGGATACAACATCTCATACAATCGGCATAAAACTGCCTTAATACAATACATCAACAGAAAATACATGTCTGGGTACAGACTACAATCAAATGCCTAGCGGCAAAGGTAAAACACACCATTCCCGTTACCACACGGGTCTAGGCTCTCCGCGAGATCCGTCTAACTAGTCGTCGTCGAGTATCCGCGAAGGCGTCCAGAAGAAGAGTCGAGGTAGTAATCAACTGCAGCGGCCGATCAGGCAAAACATAAAAGGGAAAAGAGAAGCAAGGGGTGAGAATATATCAAAGTCTTGTAGCACATAATCATGTAGAGTTTCTAAGCAAACCTCATCATCATTAAGAACATCCATAGTAGGAAAAAATAGAGGTTTATCATAAGATTCATCAAGATAGCAAGGGTTATCATAAATAACAGTAGCAAAATCATCCTTGCAAGTATCTTTCATAGGGGCATCGTGGCCACAAGCATCAATTTCATCAAAAAGGGATATTACAAAAGAATCCATAGGATCATAGCAATCAATATAGCATTCATCCTCCTTTGTTAAGCATGGAAGGCAATCATATAAAGTAAGAGTCAAAGAGTTACTCTCATTAGTAGGTAGAGATGGGTAGCTACTCCATTCTTCCTCCTTTTGTTCGTCACTCTCCTCCTCTTTTTCATCCAAGGAGCATTCAGTTTCAGCAATTTCTTCTTCCATAGAGTCCTGCAAAGCATTAATATCTTCCTCCTATGGAGAGAACCTTTTGAGATGGTCAATAATATAATAATTGTCATTAAAATCCTCAAAGCAATAATTAAGTATTTCAAGACTCTCTGATTTGTAAGGGGCATCATCAATATTTTCAACAAAGGAAGCAATTTCATAGGCACCCTTAAAAATAACAACTTCTTCTATTTGTTCTGCATCATAAAAATCATAGTTTCCCTTAGCGTAAGAAGCTAAGGTTTCATCATCATTGTACTCACATTGGAAAGCAACGTGTTTGTGCCTAATAAAGCAACAAGATTCATCCCTGCAGAAAGATATATTATATATTGAGCACTAGTTTCTAGCATAGTCATACAACTCCTGTATTAGTCCCCATGAGTGTATCCCTTTTTTAGGCAAGCGGTATTCCTTGTAATATTTTGTTGATTCTCCGTGAATCCGCCTTGCCAATAAGATCTAGTCTCAAATAAAGCAACAGATTAATAAGAAAAATTGTACTTATTAAGTGAACTTTATAAGTAAAGCTATGCTCCCCGGCAACGGCGCCAGAAAATAGTCTTGATAACCCACAAGTGTAGGGGATCGCAATAGTCTTCGAGGGTAAGAGTAACCCAATTTATTGATTCGACACAAGGGGAGCCAAAGAATACTTATAAGCCTTAGCAGATGAGTTGTCAATTCAACCACACCTTAAAAATCACTAGACAAGATATAAGTAGCAACGGTGTTTTGACGGGTGTAGCCTTTAAGACTTCCCTAATCACCAACTCCACAAGGTAGTAACAAAGTAGTAGGAGCAGCAAAGAAAGTAAAAGTAACAACGAAGGCAATGAAGGTGAAAGATGGACCTGGGTTCAAGGTTTCACTAGTGGTACCTCTCCAAGCAAAAGAACAAGGTGCTGGGTGAACAAATTACAGTTGGGCAATTGACAGAATTGCACCAACTCTAGCCAAAGAACAAACTACAGCATCCTAGTCTAAGAACCAAACGTAGGCATGTGTTCCGTATGTAGTTGTATGTGCTTGCAATAAGAACTTTGCACAACATCTTTTGTCCTACCATCCCGCTACGAACGGGGCCACTTAAGGAACTTATGGAGATTAAGGTGCTCCTGCGGCGGAGCACCGGAACAAAGCATTCACACTTCATGAACACATGTGATCCTTAAATTATAGCCCACCCCCTTTGGTGTCCCAAGCTGTCACCATTGGGATCGCCGATTCCGGACTATAATAGGTGCATACAACCGTAGATAAGATCTAGAACAACAATTATAATCATACAACCATAACGTGCCCAGATCCGAGATTATGCTACTCGTGCACTATTAACAAGAATTAAGAACAACAAATTGCAGCAACAATAATTCATAAACCTCTTAAGACTGAACAAGGTAACAATTCATCGGATCCCAACAAACACAACACCAATTACATCATATGGATCTCAATCATGTAGGGCAGCTCATGAGAACATTGTATTGAAGATCTAGGGGGAGAGAATACCACATAGCTACTGCCAAGAACCCGTAGTCCAAGGTGGAACTACTCAAGAAGCATCATGGGGGAAGGTGAGTCGATGAAGATGCCCCCGGGGGCCAAGCCCGTCCCCGGAAGGGTGCCGGAGCAGGATCCTGGTGACCCTCGAAGCTAGTTTTCGATGGCGGCGGAGCTCGGAATCGCTTCTGGAAAAAGTACTTCGATTTTAGAGATAGGGGCCAAAGGGGGCACCGAGAGGGGCCACCAGGCAACCAGGAGGGTGCCTGGCGCGGCCTAGGGCTGGGCCGCGCCATGGACCCTTCTGGAGTCCTGGTGGTGGCCCTGCCTTCCTTCCTTGGTGTTTCCGGAGGCTTCCGGGACGCTGATTTTTTATATAATTTTTCCTGAATTTTTGGAGCACTTTTAATGGACGGAAAACCTGAAATAACAAAACAGCAGAAAACATGAACTGGCAACTGGGTGCACTGAGTTAATAGGTTAGTCCAAATATGCTTAAAAGTGTATGAAAGTTCAAGCAAAACATTGCAAAGTCACACAAAACATGCATGTCACAAGCAGAAATTATAGATACGTTTGGGACGTATCAACACCTCCAAGCTTAATTCCTGCTCGTCCTCGAGTAGGTAAATGATAACAAGTATAATTTCTGTGGTGACATGCCACACAACCATATAAGTACTTTAAAGTAAACAAATTAAAGCATGCAATTCAATTCAAGTCTTAACAAGCAAGAGTTTATATTAGCATTGACACAAGCAACAAAAGAACATAAGGTGCAAGAGCTCTCGCTGTCCGTGACTCGAATGTCTCCAAATGGTGTTTGTGTGCAAGAAAGGGGATTTGGGAATACGAGAGAGAAAACTTTTTATTGTTGAGAACTATATACTAAAGTTTCACACTTAGTATCCTTTGAAGTCTTATCTAGACTCGTCCCCAGACCACTAGCCAGGTACAAGTCAAACTGATCCACTCCCTTTCGATATTTTGAGCACTCATGCAATGGATGAGCGTGAGAAAGAAAGTTGACACCTAAATGTCGAAATAGAAAGATGGTGGAGGAATAAGACAAAAAGGTGTGAAAGGCTCACATCAATGAGGACAATCATAGGCGAGAGAAAGCCATATGATAGATATGATATGAGGAGTAGGGATTGCCATGCAACACGAGGATGCACATAGAGCTATAAGTGTATGAAAGCCCTCCAATGGAACTAGTGGGGGTGCATCCAACTTGCTTGCTCATGAAGACCTAGAGGTCTTTTGAGGAGGCTCATCCTTGGAATATTCAAGCCAAGTTCTATAGTGTAAGGATCCCCACTTAGTTATGCAGTTACAACATGAAAACTCTCTACAAACTGAAGTACATGTGCTACTCTGAAGCACAAGTGTGGAATAAAGGATATTAGTGTTGCCCCCTCTCTTGTTTTTTTTTCACCTTTTTTTGTATTTTTTAATTTTGGGTGGCCTCCATGGCTCTTTATTTCTCTCTCTCTTTTTTTCGTCCTCTTTGGGATCTTTTTTTAGTATTTTGTCCACTTTGGGATCTTTTATTCTTTTCCTCACTGTAGGGGCAACACTCTAGAAGAACATCAACACACTTTTATCTAGTTACAACTCTGAATCAAAACGTAATGACTCTATATGAATACCTCTTCCAGTGGAGCAGTATGTGCAATGATCAAGCGCAACGTGCAGCAAAAATATGAATAGCGGGCAATGCCCAACTACATGCAGGCTATGAGATCATGCAAGGTAATATGACAATGAAGGATAAGTCTTAGTAACATGAAGAACAATGGATGTTGCATGGCAATGTATCTCGGAAAGGCTATGGAAATGTCTTGTAGGTGGTATGGTGTGTGTTTTGAGGAAAGATATAAGGAGGCTTATGATGACAGAGCGTATCGTGCCAAGGGTTTGGATGCACCGGCGAAGTATGCGCCAACTCTCGAGGTGAGAAAGGGCAATGCACGGTACCGAAGAGGCTAGAAAAAGTATAGGTGGGTGGAAGTGTCAACTTTCGAATACTCACATTAGTCCAAAGAACTCATACACTTATTATCGGTAACTCTCAATCTAGTCAGGAGGTTCAAAAAGAGACAAGTACCCCGAGGAGGAGTGTATGGGGGTTTGGTTATCCTTGCGCATCCTCGACTCATGGTACGTGAGTGTACTCTAATATTCGACCCCTCCAGAGATTAGTGATCCATCTAGTAGCTAGAGTTCTCAACAGGGTTTAGGTTTTCAAAAATCACACGGATTTCCCAAAATATGACATCTATCACTAATAGGCTAAAGCTCTTGACACCATAAGTTCAAACATTACTTAAGTCAATGCCTCAAAACTATTGCAAGTTACTACTACAAAGAGAATAGCAACTTCAACTACCTACTTTCTAGTCAAGACACAAAACTCAGTGCAACACGCAAACTCTCTAAACAAGATAAGCATGCAAACTATAGAAAGTTCAAGCCTGAACCAATTAAAAGCTCTAGAAGAAAACTCTAAAGCACACAAACTAAACAGGGCAGCAGCTAAGAAAAGGTAAAGAACAACTCACAGCAAAGAATAAGCATAAAAATACTATGAGGTGTTCTAGTTTAAAGTGGAGCGTGTATCTCTCCCAATCAAGCATGTTAGCTTCTGACATTGTAATGACCAGCAAACAAAACAAAAGAACTAAGAAAAGTAAAGAGCAAGACGCTCCAAGAACAGCACATAATGCATGAAGTGATAAAAATATAGTGTCACGAGGGACGAACTGATGATTGTTGATGAAGAAGGGGATGCATGGGGGCATCCCCACGCTTAGACGCTTGAGTCTCCTTGAATATTTCTTGGGGGTTCCGGGCGCATCCCCAAGCTTGAGCTTTTGACACTCCAAGATCTTCTTTCATCATCTTCCATCGCGCACTTGAAAACTCCCTTCATACATAACTCATTGTAGACTGATTAGAGAGGTTAGTGCCCTATTCAAATAATTTTCCTCTACTGAAAATAAAGATTTCTAGGAAGAGCTATTGTTTCTCTTGCCTGCCCAACAGATTTTGCAAAGAAAAAGCAAGTTTAAGGATTGCAAAACTGCGAAAAGAAAAACCGGGGCATAAGCTGAGAAAAACAGAACAACAGAGAGAAAAGAATTTTTCAGGGATACTTCTGCAACTCAAATCAAAAAAATCAGAACATACGAAAGTTTCATAATTGTATAGAGCACGCTGTGTAAACAATTCAGCTCAAAAAGAAGAACTGGGATTTTTCTCTGATTTTTCTAGTCACGAGGACAGAATCTGTTTTCTGGTCAGCCTGTCACAACTTTCACTTCCCTTATCGTATGAGGCTATAAAAGGCACAAAGCTTGAAAATTAAAGATACAATGATGTTTCTATAGTAGTAACAATCATCAAGACCACTAAGAACAGAAGAAAAGCAAAAAGAAAAACCTAAATTCATTGCGGGCTGCCTCCCGAAAGCGCTTCTTTAAAGCCATTAGCTAGGCATGAGTGTAACGATGCTCACACAAGAATAAGAGTTGAAGCACAAAAGAGACATCAAAGGAGCAAAGACAAACCACATTTAAGTCTAACATGCTTCCTATGCATGGGAAACTTGTAGGAAAATAAATAAATGAAGCACAAAGCAACAAGCATAGGAAGGTAAAACGAGAGCACCTTCGAGATTTTCAAAATGGAGAGGGGTGTTTTCCTAACATGAAAATTTCTATAACCATATTTCCCTCTCTCAAAATAATTTTCAGTAGCATCATGAACAAACTCAACAATATAATTATCACACAAAGCATGCTTTTCATGATCTACTAGCACATAATCATGTAGACTTTCTAAGCAAACCTCATCATCATTAAGAACATCCATAGTAGGCAAAAATAGAGGTTTATCATAAGATTCATCAAGATAGCAAGGGTTATTATAAATAACAGTAGAAAAATCATCCTTGCAAGTATCATTCATAGGGGCATCGTGGCCACAAGCATCAATTTCGTCAAAAAGGGATATTTCAAAAGAATCCATAGGATCATAGCAATCAATATAGCATTCATCCTTTGGTAAGCATGGAGGGCAATCATATAAAGTAAGAGTCAAAGAGTTACTCTCATTACTAGGTAGAGATGGGTAGCTACTCCATTCTTCCTCCTTTTGTTCGTCACTCTCCTCCTCTTTTTCATCCAAGGAGCATTCAGTTTCAGCACTTCTTCCGTAGAGTCCTGGAAAGCATTAGTCTCTTCCTCTTGTGGAGAGAACCTTTTGAGCTGGTCAATAATATAATAATTGTCATTAAAATGCTCAAAGCAATAATTAAGTATTTCAAGACTCTCTGATTTGTAAGGGGCATCATCAATATTTTCAACAAAGGAAGCAATTTCATAGGCACCCTTAAAGATAACAACTTCTTCTATTTTTTCTGCATCATAAAAATCATAGTTTCCCTTAGCGTAAGAAGCTAAGGTTTCATCATCATTGTACTCACATTGGAAAGCAAGGTGTTTGTGCCTAATAAAGCAACAAGATTCATCCCTGCAGAAAGATATATTATATATTGAGCACAAGTTTCTAGCATACTCATACAACTCCTGTATTAGTCCCCATGAGAGTATCCCTTTTTGAGACAAGTGGTATTCCTTATAATATTTTTTTTGATCCTCTGTGAATCCGCCTTGCCAATAAGATCTAGTCTAAAATAAAGTAGTCATTAGTAGCAAACAGAGTCATAAGAAAAATGTACTTATCAAGTGAACTTTATAAGTAAAGCTATGCTCCCCGGCAACGGCACCAGAAAATAGTCTTGATAACCCACAAGTGTAGGGGATCGCAACAGTCTTCGCGGGTAAGAGTAACCCAATTTATTGATTCGACACAAGGGGAGCCAAAGAATACTTATAAACCTTAGCAGTTGAGTTGTCAATTCAACCACACCTGAAAAAAGCACTAGACAAGATATAAGTAGCAACGGTGTGTTGACTGGTGTAGCCTTTAAGACTTCCCCAATCACCAACACCACAAGGTAGTAACAAAGTAGTAAGAGCAGCAAAGAAAGGAAAAGTAACAACGAAGGCAATAAAGGTTAAAGATGGACCGGGGTTCAAGGTTTCACTAGTGGTACCTCTCCAAGCAAAAGAACAAGGTGCTGGGTGAACAAATTACAGTTGGGCAATTGACAGAATTGCACCAACTCTAGCCAAAGAACAAACTAGAGCATCCGAGTCTAAGAACCAAACGTATGCATGTGTTCCGTATGTAGTTGTACGTGCTTGCAATAAGAACTTTGCACAACATCTTTTGTCCTACCATCCAGCTACGAACGGGGCCACTTAAGGAACTTATGGAGATTAAGGTGCTCCTGCGGCGGAGCACCGGAACAAAGCATTAACACTTCATGAACACATGTGATCCTCAAATTATAGCCCATCCCCTTTGGTGTCCCAAGCTGTCACAATTGGGATCGCCGGTTCCGGAATATAATAGGTGCATACAACCGTAGATAAGATCTAGAACAACAATTATAATCATACAACCATAACGTGCCCAGATCTGAGATCATGCTACGCGTGCACTAGTAACAAGCATTAAGAACAAAAAATTGCAGCAACAATAATTCATAAACCTCTTAGGACTGAACAAGGTAACAATTCATCGGATCCCAACAAACACAACACCAATTACATCATATGGATCTCAATCATGTAGGGCAGCTCATGAGAACATTGTATTGAAGATCTAGGGGGAGAGAATAACACATAGCTACTTCCAAGAACCCGTAGTCCAAGGAGGAACTACTCAAGAAGCATCATGGGGGAAGGAGAGTCAATGAAGATGGCCTTGGGGGCCAAGGCCCTCCCCGGCAAGGTGCCGGAGCAGGATCCTGGTGACCCCCGAAGCTAGTTTTCGATGGCGGCGGAGATCAGAATCGCTTCTGGAAAAAGTACTTCGATATTAGGGATTTCCTCCTCGGGGGTAAAAATAGGGGCCAAAGGGGGCACCGAGAGAGGCCACTAGGCAGCCAGGAGGGTGCCTGGCGCGGCCTAGGGCTGGGCCACGCCATGGACCCTTCTGGAGTCCTGGTGGTGGCCCTCCCTTCCTTCCTTGGTGTTTCCGGAGGCTTCTAGGACGCTGATTTTTTTATATAATTTGTCCGGAATTTTTGGAGCACTTTTAATGGCTGGAAAACCTGAAATAAAAAAACAACAGAAAACAGGAACTGGCAAATGGGTGCACTGATTTAATAGGTTAGTCCAAATATGCTTAAAAGTGTATGAAAGTTCAAGCAAAACATGGCAAAGTCACACAAAACATGCATGTCACAAACAGAAATTATAGATACGTTTGGGACGTATCATGGACCAACAAGGAAAACTATGTCTCCGCTGGCCCAGGTTGTTTTAAAAGGATATCTTCTAGGAGCGACCCGACAGATACATATGCATGGTTTGAAAATGGTAAATCAGCTTGGGCCACCTCTAGAAATGTTTGAACCTAGATAGGTAAGAAAAGGGGACCCCATAATATCCCACACGCGGTTACGCATGCTCAGTCTTAAAACCAATACCCGGAACTCGGATCCTAGATGACTCGAATGGAACAAAGCGTCGGGGCGGGATAGCCTAGACCTTCCATCCTTCGTCGAGTATAGTCAACATTATAATAATCATATCATCAACAACAATATAATAATGTGATAGCCCAAACCAAGGAGTAACAGGGTAACATCATAGCATCCTAAGCATGCATAGTAAGCAGGGGCTGAGCAACGAGAAATAATAACATAGCAGTACAAGGTTTGCTGGGAGGGGACATGGCTATATCGGTTTGAAAGAGGCTGTAAACATGTGGTAGGATCAAACAACGAACCTACCCTAGACTAGCATGCAAACCGCTGGTTGAAATAGAATGGATCATAAGTAATGTATAGTCCTTGCCTGTTGATAAGTCGGGTTCCGAAGGTGTAGTCGATCGCAAGCTCGCATCCTCTCCGAAGGTACCCACAGAAGCACATAAGACGGTAAACACTGGAAGACAATCAACGAGCAAGCATCTATTACTACGAAGCAAACACGAGCAAGCATCAACAAGAAGGCAACACGAGACATCGCACCTATCGTCGAGAGCGGTTACTAACAGGTTAAGTGGAGTACTCGTCACACACAACGATACCGCATGTTTACGATAGTTCAAGTTGTTTAGCTAAAGGTGATCAACAAAGGTTGTTAACATGGCATATAAATCAAGCATAGCATGGCACACAAACATGAAAAGAGGTGAAGCATAAGATAAACTATCTATGCTAGTCAATTTTAAGTGAGGCACAACCTAAACATGGCATAACACTAACTACCCCACGACAATTTAAGCATTTGGTACTGTTCTGTCTGAAACCATATTTTAGGTGGGTTAACATATAAAGAACACTCCAAACGGAGTTACGGTTAATAAGATACAAGCAAAACAACTTATGCACACAATCTGCCAACATCGGGAAGCACACTTTAGAGCAATGCATAAACAGGATAATGAATGCAAACATGCTCTAAAATGATATGCAACTAAACTAGACATGGCAGGGAAAGCATGGCAAAAGTAATCATGCAAATAGGCATCATGGTTCACTAGTTATAAGCAACACAAAAAGCTATAAAACATTACTGGTCTAGGACTTAGTGAAAATCGGGAAAACAGGGCAGAAACTATTATTTTCATGCTGTATAAACGGGGGCAAAACTATATGTAAAAGTGCAGCAACATGACATAGCAATATATGGGCATGATGCAGACATGATGATGATCAGGTACAATCAAGAATCAAGGTCATAGGCATCACAGATCAAAAGATATGAAACATGCAACATGGCATCGAAAAGTTGCAGACTTAGTGAAAACAGAGGTGGGTGTCAAAAACAGTGACATAGAAACTTTGCAGCTAACATATCTATGACCAGGAATGCAAACATGACAATGCAATACATATAATGGAAGTAGACATGATGCTTAACAGTATGCAACAAGAATCAATGCAATAGGCCTCATGGATGTGTCACAATCATCATGCAAACTTGCAATAAAATAACAGCAGCAACACACTAACAGAAAATAATAGCAGTTAATAGTCTGATGCCCACTTCAACACATATTTGCACCATCAATATGACCTCAAATCAAAATTCGCACAAAAGATGAACTGAAGTACACACAATTTTAAACAATTTTCATTTTGGACGCAACGTCATCCGAGCTACCGTTTAATCGCAAATCTATTCGCAAAACATCATCAGCAGCAAGCAGTAAAAGACTTAGCAAAAATATGAAAAAAAGAAAAGGAAAGGAAAAAAAAGGTGGAGGTCTCACCATTGGCCGCAGCCCATCTGCGACTGGCGGTTGGTGCTGGAGGCACCTGGGCTGGCGACCGGCCCCGGGCCGAGGCGGCCAGGCTGGCCCATGGCGGTGTGGCCGGCCCACGTGGCTAGCTGGGGGGCGGTGTCGGCCCGATCCCGATCTGGATCGGGTCACGGTGGCGAAGGCGGTTCCCTGGCCGGCGGTGAGCTCCGGCGTCGGGGTGAGGCGACGAGGGGTGGCCTGGGAGGCACGGCAACCGCGTAGGACAGTGGTGGAGGCGAGCGGCGAACGCGACAAGGAAAGGAGGGCGCCGCGGCAGTGCTCCATGGCGCGCGGCGGCGCGAAGCTTCGATGGCAGCGAGCTCCTCGGGTAGCCCTTCATGGCGCGGCGGCGGCGCGCCCCTGGCTGCGGAAGCCTGCGCGGGGGAGAGGGAGGAGGTCAGGAGGAGAGGGAGAGGATGTGGCGCGCAGTGGCTCACCTGCGGGTGACCGGCGGCTCGCCGGCATCGGCACGGCGTGGCGGAGCCGGATCCCACAGGAGGCGGCGGCGAGGTGGGCCGGCCAGGCCCAGATCGGGGCCCTGCGGGGCCCAAACTGGCTAGGAGGCTACGTGGCGCACTGGCAGCGCTCCGATCTGGATCTAACGGTCCACATCGAGGGTTTGGGCTAGGGTTTCGGGAATTTTGGGGCTAGAGGGCAATTTTTGGGCAATTTGGAGGGTGATGGCTGCAATTTTTAGGCTAGGGAAACCCTAGAAAGGGGTGGGAGAGTGGTGGTCTTTATATAGCCCATGTGGCTGGCAGTTTGCAAAAACATCCCCGGTTTTTCTCTCGCGTCCGCGGTGTTCACGTTTCTGACAGCAGGGGGTTCGCATGACCTCCGATTCGGGTAAGACTTCGAAATGCGCGATCAGCGCGTCGAGCCGGCGGCGTTCACCTCGCGCTGGAACCGTTCCGAGAACACTTTCTGGCGCGCTATAAAAATATCCCGTTTACTTATTAAACAGGGTTTTTCGTTCCGTTGGCTGCAGCTGGTCTCGTGCGGTTTTCGCGACGGTGATCGGGTGAAACCCGATGTCGCAAAGGTCGAGTGTCAGGGTGGCAAGGGTTGGTCTCCGTCCGGTACGAGATGAGAGGGGGGAAATAATCGCCGATCGATAAATCGGGGATGCAAACACCGCAATAAAATTAGACAATCAAACAATTCACACCGAAATAAATTTTTTTATTTTTGTGAAATCTGGGATGTTACAAGGGTGCCCCTTTTTCAACCAAAAAAATTCTAGAAAAATACAGATAAATTCTTTTGATCTCTCTCTTCCTCTTTCTCTCTCCTATGAGCAGACTCCCCTTGTATGGAGTCTGCACTAGGTTGGAGATTTCTCCACCATACGCACGCCGTCGTGCTGCTGGAATCGGGATCTGAATCCATCTACTTTCCGCTGCTTGCCTGGTTCGGAGCCAGAGGGACGTCGGGTACACCGTATGTGTGTAATCCCGCGAGGCGCTACACTTGTGGCGCTACTTCATCGTCATGACCGTATCGCGGCGTCTTCATCGACAATGTTCCGACGGGGACGTAATCCCGTCATCGGTCTCAAGGAACGGGTGGCTACTGGAGTCATCGTGGAGCTGCGCGGCATCGGGGATTGCCGGTACGACTACACCAACCACGTTCACGCGGGAACGTTTCCCTCTTAACGGACTACATACTGGTATGTGACCTATTCCATCCGTTACTTACATCGCCATAGCATAGGTCTTGGGATTGGGTATCGTAGGTTAAGGAAAAAATTGTGTTTTCTACCCCGAACCCCAACAGTGGTATCATGAGCAAGGCTATGCGTAGATGTATTGTACGGATAGAACACATATAATATGTGGGAATCGATTCTCCAATTGTTACCCTCCCACGTGTACTCGTTTAACATTGTGGCAATGTCCTGATGAAGCGGCCCCGACCGACCTTAAGTGTTTACGCGAGACTGGTTCCACGCTTGACATATGGCTTGTACCATATAAGTGGTTGGGGGTGTCTGTCTCTCTAACATTAGATTTGCGAAGATGTTTGCAATGGAGGGCCCTGACAGGGGTGTAATAGAGACAATTGCGGAATCGGTGTTGTGGCTTGTTTTCGTAGTATAGAAACGGTTCTCTTCTTGAAAACCCTAGCAACCACATAAAACTTGCAAAAGATAAAGTAGAAAAGCATTTTTTAACTTTAATTTCCATGTCGGGGGAATCATAGCATGTATGATTTATTGTTTTACATCCTCTTTTGCTAATATGCTAGATATAACGACGGTAGCATAAATAGGATAATCTCTCACAATACCAACATTGTGTTCTCCCTTAGTGGGCACCGCCTGGAAGGATCTCCCATATGGCCGACATTCCGTGCATACCGGATGTCACACATATTAAATGGCGTTCGAATGAGGTTGGGTTCGGCAAGCCTCGCATATGCAGATATGGCCTTGCTGAACAGCTAACATTAAGGTTAGATTGGCTGGCTTGACGTATGTAGATGCGGGCTTGGAACACAGAAGATCAAAAGATCGAGCACGAGTCACATAGATGATGTGATTGGCATGATGGCCTACCTTGAAAAACATATTGATGGTCGTGACGATCGGGGGAGGTATGTTCTTCGAGGATTGTGTGATCACTTAGTAAATTTGAGAGATGTTGTACTAAGTGGGAGTTTTGGAATTGATTAAAATTGAACTCCACATATTATGAACTTAATATTCATGTCTTAGCAAATATCATTGTAGATAATGTCATGCCCAAAATGTTTATAACTATGGCTCTTTAGCGTTATGAAGAACTTAAGGTAGATGGGTCTTAGTTCATTGATGTGTACCAACACCTTTAGAGACATACTCGTTAGTAATGACTTGCTAAACATAATACGATAACTGCTAGGAGATACACCTGATAACTCCGTAATTAAGGAAAATGATGATGAGTATCGTACTCACAGTCACTTATGAATGACTGTCCAATACACCATACTTCATTCTATGGAATCGAATTGTGAATGCATGTTAACCAACACGTATAACGTGCTAGGTGAACTTGAAAGAACTAAGTCACAAATCAGAGTAATGGAATATGAGTATATGGACGGGGTTTCTATCAACCATGGTGGAAGGAACAACCTGCTGAGAAAGTCACTTGGAAACTGTAATAGATACATGAACACCTTGTGCATAACTTGTACTACTAAATGACTGGTTACTTTGCGATAGTTGGGGAGTTGCATCCGCTTACTTCCAGCTACAAAGACCATGTCTATACTATGACATGAAGGAGAATCGTTTCACCTTTCATGAGGTCAAGGTTAAAGTTAAGAACTTTGAAGGTAGAACTAATGCAGGAATAGTCATTGACGGAGAAAGTATATTTGATGTACAACTTATAAATGTCTTTCCCCACAAAACACTAATTGCGGTTGATTATGTATTTGATGCTTGAACATACTGCTTGAGAGTGGCTTGGAAGGGATGAGGTGACAATGTGTGCTGACGGTAATCAAGATAGTTGATGATCGACAACACTCTCCCTCTACATCTATCAATTGATTAATATATGAATAAATTTATGATCGTTTGAATGTGAACTATATTAGTGTGTCTTGCATCTTTCAAAGAAAATTATTCATATTAGTGAGAAACAAGTCAGTTGTTCTCCTTTCATGAATGATATCTTTTATGGTCTATGAATGAGTTATTCTTATATTGATGATAGTAGTTTGATCATTTATAAGAAATATTCTAATGCCAAGAAATTATCCGAACTTAATAATGGCACTACGTTTTAAGTCATGAATGGTTTGATGAAGTCTTGGGATACTTGACCTCTTGACACATGCAAACCATGCCTCTTTAGGTGAGATGACTAAAACCTCGCTTTCTGGTAAAACAGAGTGTGTACTGATTGTTGAATATCATACATTGTGATGTGTTGTATATCAACATGTAGTGAATTTCATTATTTCGTGAACTTCGTATGTGGACTTAGATGAATATGTGTATTCACTAATGAAACATGAGTCTGGAATGATTTGATATGATCAAAAGGGATTTCAGAGTGAAGATGGATATTAAATTAACAAGAAAGACAAGTCTCTACGATTTGATCAAAGTGAAAAATGTTTTGAGTTAGTCTTGGGCATACAGACTTGTGAAAGTTGTTTCACAAATTGCAATGTCTTGAGACACTTCAATATTGTTGATGTGCCTGAAAATTGTAAATATACTCTATTGAATAGTGTATGGTCTAAGTTATCTCTTAACGAATTACGTTATTATTGTTTAGAGTTATTAATTTAATATGCAAACACTCACTTCAAAATAGGGAACCATCTAAGTTCGTGGAAACCAACACTATATAAGTTATGGTGTGTCATGTTTTCTAGGAAGCTTGATTTATATGATAAATCATCTTTGTAGTGTATCCTTAGTCAACTATGGATGCATCTTCCATAACTAGAACCAAAGGAGCAAAACTTGTATTGTTGAGTATGGTGTTTATCAAGAATTGTTTTTGATAAATGTGGCAATGGAAGAAAGTGAAAGTTCAACCAAGGTAATTGACCTTGCCTCCAAATGTCAGACTAGCACAACGGAATATGTTCCGGAAGCAAAACTCTGCAATTAGAGGAGAAACTAATGATAAAGATCATGATGTTTCGATGGAAAATTTTACTGAGCAAAGTAGGATTCAATAATAAATATTTGCCCCTAGTGCAGAATGATATCCATGATTCACTTGTCAAGTTAATGGAACAAGACATACCTATGAACTAAGAAGAAGCGATGGTGGACCTAAGTACGAGATATGACTATGAGTCATGAAATCCTATATTGAGTTTCATTTAAGATTGCTTGAATCTTATCAGGTAAACAAGTTACTTGATATTCTCAATAACTTCGGAGTTATAAGGAATAAATGTAAACATCAAAGAAGACATCAAGATTGATTTGTCACAAAGATTGTTTCTGAAAAATTCAATAGGTTGACTACAATATGTAGCAATGCTTGAGTCAATGGGATATTCCCTACGATTGATGCAAATGCTTATGAATATTGTGACTTCCTCAAATCTTGCATTTGAAGAAGTGTTCTAATTGGTACAACAAGAAGGTTTTTGAAAACATATGGATGTTGGTGTCCCGTGACAGGGATTCTCGGTTTGATTAACGATCAAAGGATTTTGGACTTAACCAAAATATCGAGGAAACATGCATTTTCATGAAACTGAGTGGGAGCTGAATAGTTTCCTAAACTTAATATGTGGACGACATATTTTGAGTGGGAGCTATGGGAGCATTATCCTAGTCTTATATGTGTCTGACATATCTGAGTGGGAGCTATATGGATGTTATCCTTACCTTATATGTAACTGACATATTTGAGTGGGAGCTATATGAGTGTTATCCTGAACTTAATATGTGCAAGACATATTTTGAGTGGGAGCGTGACAACATTCTCATATATGGATAACATATTGTGAATGGTGTAGTTGGTATTTATGATTATTTGAATCTTTCATAAATGAACACGAACAAGTATTAAGCATTGAAATCTATGAAGATAGATTAATGTGTTTGATAAACATTGAGTCGGAATACTTCCTGCATAAGATTCTGAAGGAGTTCAGAATGGGACAAGTCAATAAGTAGTTCTTACTTGTATATCCAAGAGAAGTATAGAGTTAATCTCAGTACAAGAACAATGGTTAATTAAATGAAAGAAATGGATGTGATGGATCCTCTATGCCTTTTTCATAGGTTATTTCATATAAAACCAGAGTTATGTACTCGACGTAATGTGACCCAAGTTCTTAGTAGTAAGAACACGTTGTGATATGATTTATGAGTAAATCATTGAACAAAGAGTTAAGTTTATCCTTCAGTGTCTGGAGAGAACTGAGGATACATCTCTAATTTGTTAAGGATAGTAGACTTGACCATAAATGTTATGCTGGTTCAAGTTCGGACACTAGCCTAGAAAATTGAGATATCATACTAATGAATGCCTAAGCCGAAAGAAATATGGTTAGACATCAAAGTTGCATACAATGCACTAAGGAATAAGTCTACATTGATGTGGCTACTTTAGAAGTGGCAGGAGTTATAATTTGGCTGGAGAAGTTTGACTTCTGACTAAGTGATTTTTTAGTGTGCATGACTAAGTGAAGGTCCGCGTGATCCAACGGACGTCATTGTTGAAACACAACGAACGCAGTCTCACTCTACCGCCAAATATATACCTCATCATTATAATGGATAATGAAGAAATTTCAAACTAGGTGACATTAAAGATTTTCAAAAGACATACGGATCTGAATGGTTCAGACCGTTGATACAATCTTTTCCACAAGCAGGCATGATCTATAAACATATACATGATATGGAGTTATGATCCACAGAAAAATGAAGCTAGATTATTTGTACTCTAGTGCAAGTGGGAGATTGTTGGGAATGTGCCCTAGAGGCAAATAAAATATGTTTTATTGAGCATATTCCATTAGTTCATAATACGTTTTATACTATGCTATAACTGTATTAAGCAGAAACCTTAATACAAGTGTGGTATACAAACAACCAGGTCCCTAGTTAACTCTAGTATACTAGTCCATTGGGCGATTGATGGTCAATGTTTCCTGATCATGAGACAAATAAGTCTGTTAGCAATGGAGTCGAATCATTGGGATAATCACATGATGCACATACACCCACCAGAAGTGTTGCGATGTGATCAAGTCACATAGTTCGACATTGCGATAACTATAACGTAGTGACCAGGTCCTTTGACCGTAACGATCATACGTAATTGTCATCTATGAGGAGACTTTGATTTGTATCCCACCGCCTGTCTGAAATATGCTGGCCATAACGGTGCACTTTGGGTATTCCAAAATAGATGGTTGATGAGTATGCAAATAGATAAAAGAGGGATTTGTCCATCCGAATAACGGATAGGTACTCTGCCCCACTCGGTGATATTGCATCATAAGGTTTGCGCAAACATGTGACTAGGTCACGGAGTTGTAATATCACGGTAACGAGTAAACTTGTTTGTTGAGAACGAGGATGAACTAGGTATATTGGATACCGACGATCAAACCTCGGACAAGCAAAGTACCGTAGGACAAAGAGAACAGGCAAACGGTTAACGGATCCAACAACGATTGAAGTTCATTCAATGGAAGCGCAGGGGACATCTAGGATTGTAACCAGATCTGATCGATGGTCATTGATCAAGAAAGTGTCTTGATCATGTCTGCTGTTTCCTGGACCGTAGGGTGTCACACTTAAGGGTATTCGACGCATTAAGGATAGATTAGGGATCGCCGGAGAAATAAGAAAGAACTCCGAAATCGTTTCGGAGGAGAGATTGAAAGGTTTCCGTGTTTTCGAATTGTTCGGAAAGTTATTTGAATATGTTTTATTATTTAATTAATTAAATTAAATATTAAAATATAAATTAGATACTTAATGGAATAGTTTTCCTTTTAGTTTTAGTTTTTTCCTTTTAGAAAGAAGAAAGAGAAAAAAAGGAAAAAGAAAAAGAAAGAAAAAGAGGAGGGAGCATGGGCGCCATGGGCGCCATGGGCCTTAGGCCCATGTGGGCTTGGCCACTTGGCCACCCATGGCCGGCGGCCACATGCGTGCATGTGTGCACGCCCACGGCCGAAGGCGTTGCGGTAATAAGTACCACCTCTCTGCGTACGTATATGTGCACCCCTTTTACCCCTATATATAAATGTGGAGGGTGCCCCTTTTTTAACACAGAAAATTCCAGAAAAAGACAGATAAATTTTGTTATTCTCTCTCTCCCTCTTTCTCCCTCCTATGAGCGGACTCCCTATGTATGAAGTCTGCATTAGGTTGGAGATTTCTCCACCATACGCACGCCGTCGTGTTGCTGGAATCGGGATTCGCATCCATCTTCTTTCCGCTGCTCGCCTGGTTCGGAGCCCGGAGGGACGTCGGGTACACCGTATGTGTGTAATCCCGCGAGGCGCTACACTTGTGGCGCTACTTCATCGTCGTGGCCGTATCGCGGCGTCTTCACCAACAATGTTCCGACGGGGACGTAATCTCGTCATCGGTCTCAAGGATCGGGTGGCTACTGGAGTCATCGTGGAGTTGCGCGGCATCGGGGATTGCCGGTACGACTATGATACGTCCAAAACGTATCTATAATTTCTGCTTGCTCCATGCCTCTTTTGTGTGATATTTTTATAATATTGATGAACTTCCATACATTTTTTTATCTTATTTGGACTAACCTATTAACTCAGTGCACCTCAGTGTCAGTTCCTGTTTTCTGCTGTTTTTCTATTTCAGGTTTCCCCCATATAAAAAGTGCTCCAAAAATTCGGGAAAATCCAATAAAAAATCAGCGATCAGAAAGCTTCCGGATTCACCGAGGGGGGCCAGAGGAGACCCACCAGGGCCCCAGGCGCCCTCCCGGCGCACCCCAGGGTGGGGCCGCGCCAGGGGGCGCCTGGGCCCCAGGTGGCTCCCCTGGTTGCCCCACTTCGCCTATTTATTCCCTGTGATGCAAAAACCCCGAGACGGGAACCCTTTTTGGCGATCTCTCCTCTGTTCCGCCGCCGCCGCGCTTCCAAGATCGGGAGCACCAGGAGACCTCTTCCCGGCACCCTGCCGGAGGGAGGAATCACCTCCGGAAGCTTCTCCACCACCATGGACGCTTCCCGGATGAACCGTGAGTAGTCCACCATGGACCATGGGTCTATGATCAGTAGCTATGTGATGTTCGCCTCCCCTCTTTGTTCTTCATGGATTAGACCTCGTGAGCTGCCCTACATGATCGAGGCACATATGTAATATTTCTGTTGTTGCTATGCTGAGTTTTCTGGGATCCGATGGATTAAGATGATGTTCAGATTGAGTTTGAGTAATATATTTGATTCTCCTCTTTTATATTTATGTTCTTGAGTAATTCTTGCATGTTCTCCGTTGCTGTTTATTGCTTTGGCCAAGTAGTAGGTAGTGACTCCAAGAGGGAGCGTTATGCATGATTGTGGGTTCATGCCCCCCCCCCCCGATGACTAGCTTGAGTGACAGAAACATGAGTCTATGGGATGTGTTGTTTCCACAAGGGGAAAACAACGGTGCTTGTACTTGCGGGTGCAAGGATTGTTTAATTTACGCAAAGTTCTTTAATGCAGTTGTCTGTTGCTTTGAGTTTACACTTTGGGTGGGATTCGCAACTTAATACCAGCGAGATGTTCTGGATAGATATCTCAAGGTGGATAATTAGTAGGTAGATGCAGATGGATTTCGGTCTACTTGTCTTGGCGTACCGCCCGTGCTTTTGAGCCTCTTCCTTTCTTTATAGCATAATTAGCATTGGTTTGCGCACATAATCCTGTCAATTGCCCAGCTGTAATTTGTTTACCTCGCATGGCTATTTTATCGTCTTTTGGGAGAGAGACATCACTAGTGAACATCATAGGACCCCGGTCCATATTTCCAATACAGTTACACCCACTATCAATTTACTTCTTATTTACTTTTCCGTTGCTATCACTATCATTACTATCCCGCGCGTTTTATCCTTTGTAAACAACAAGGCCGGAGGGATTGACAACCCCTTTGTACTCGTTGGGAGCAAAGTTATCTATTGTGTGTGCAGGTCCACGACAACCGCTAATCTCTGGCGCCGTTGTCACCTTCCTGTCGTTGTCGGAGTCCTGCTGGAGACAAACCTTGGTATCTTCACCGAGGGAAATTGCTGCTATCTACATCTCAACCTTCCACTTTGGGTAACCAACGAGGGGCGAGAAGCTATCGTGCTGTTGTCAGGACCATACCTGTCAACTCTCGCGTCATCAAAGAAATTTCTGGCGCCGTTGCCGGGGACTCCGCTCTTAAAGATAGGGGAGTTGCACACTATCTTTTATCTTTTCTTTTTAGTCTTGTTTGTTTACCTTTTAGTTTTTTTCTTTTGTGTCTTTTATGAAAAACCAAAAAAATAGTTGCTACCTTTCTTCTTTGTCTTTCTCTGCCTACTGATGCTATCTTCACCATGGGTGTGGAACCACCCAAATATGGAAGGATGGACATGTTTCACTTGGATCGTCTTCGATCAATTTGTGCTCGCGCGAAAAACCCAACCGACTTGGTTGAGGGAAAATCATTGGATGAGCATGCTCATTATACGCGGCACCGACTATCTCAGAAAGGGAAACACTTATTGTCGGGGGAATGATACCCGGGTAGGGTCACCCAGACGAAAGCATTCTTTCAAGACAAGGAGGAGGCCGATTGGGCTGCTGCTGGGCCGAGCTAGGCAGTCGCATGGCCGATTGATCCCGAGCAATCGGCCATGCAGAATGCGAGCAGTCGGTCCAGGCGCAATCGGTTCACTCCTCAATCGGCTCAAGAGTTGACCTTATCCAGATCGGATGTCTCCGGTACAAGGTCATAAATGCGGGATCCCGAGAGATCCGGGTGGCAGTAAGCTAAGTCACTTCGCCGATCTGTCAGAGGAGTGTTGTCACCCTTTTCCTCTGAATCAGGAGACAGGACGACGAGACCAGAGGACGTAGCTCCACTGTTAATCATCATTACCTAGAAGCTACAGCATGGGCAGCCGCTTGACAAGTCCGGATCAACCGGAGATTTGCAGTCGGTGGACCCTAGCCGACGAGAGGATGATAGCTGGGGCCAGCCCCCGACTGAAATGACCGTAGTACCCTGAGCTCACACTATAAGAGCCCGTGGTACCCCTCCTGTGAGAGGGACTCCCCCATTAGCATTTACTTCACACAGTAGAACCCGTAGAGAAGCAGAGGAGAGCCATGCCCACGGCAGGTCTCTTCTTTCTCTGAGCAGCTCCATGAGCATTGATTGTAGTTCGTGAGATCATTTATAGCAAGCAGACAAGCAGGAGTAGGGGTGTTATCTCTCAGGAGAGCCCCGAACCTGGGTACATCGTGGTGTCCCTCACCGTGCTTGTGCCCAACCCGTTTCCGGCACCATCGACATCGTTCTCCCTCGAGTCTTCCCCTCTCTTTAGCGATCCCTATGGCATCTGTTGTTACTAAATGACGACACTTATGGGACCAAATACAAACTTCTTATTACTATGCTGAGTGTTTATGCCACATTTATGATTTTACTTGCTGCTCTAATATAGAGCATAAACACCTTCCTTTCCAATGTGAGTTTAATGAAAATGAGATCCTATCTTCCTATGCCAAAGGTGTTTATGATTACTTCGATGTTGAAAAGATTGAAGAGTTTGCTTTTAAAGGTGCTTATGAGATTGCTTCTTTGATTGAAAATTATCACGATACTATTTAAAAATCTGAAAACTTTGCAGTTCTTGCTTATTGCTTCGAGAATTACACTTCCAATTCTTATATTGAGGATTTTAAAAATAAAATGTTTGCTGCCCTAGAAGAGGCTAATGATTGCTTTGATGAGGAATCCCATGATTCCGATGACTCACTTGATACATCCCTTTCTGATGATTTTGATACTTGCTTTGTTGATGGCCATGATGCCACTATGGATGATGCTTACAAAGATGAACTTGCTATAGTTACTTATGTTAAGCATGAAATTGTTGTTGTTGCACCCACACTTGATTGCCCTATTATCCTTTTGAAATCTCCAACTCGGGAGAATTTTGCTCTTATCAAGGCTCAATGTGATGGGTTGCATCTATCTTATCATCCTAAAAACCGTGTTGAAAACTATACATGTGTGCTTGTAGGTCATGAACAACATGATTTATGTGATAGTTATATTCTTGATGTTGTTCATGATACTACTGAAAATTATTTTGAGAGAGGGAACTTTGGTTGTAGAAATTTCCATATTACTAAAACTCCTCTCTTTATGTTGAAAGTTTTAAAGTTGTTCTTGTTCCACCTTCCTATGATGGTTTCTTTGTGCTTCTTTGATTTATTTTCTTACAATATGCCTATGCATAGGAAGTGGGTTAGGCTTAAATGTGTTTCATATTTGCTTCTTGATGCTCGATTTTGCTTCAAAATTCTTATTCTTGTGAGAGCATCTTCTATAATCTTTAATCCTAGCTAATGGCTTTAAAGAAGCGCTTTCTGGAGGCAGCCCGCAACGAATTTAGGATTTCCCTTTTGTTTTTCTTCTGTTTTTAGTGGTCTTGATGATTGTTACTACTGTAGCAACATCATTGTATCTTTACTTTTCAAGATTTGTGCCTTTTATAGCCTCATATGACAAGGGAAGTGAAAGTTGTGACATGCTATACAGAAAACAGATTCTGTCCTCGTGACTAGAAAAATCACAGAAAAATCCCAGTTCATCTTTTTGAGCTAAATTTTTTACACGGCGTGCTCTATACAATTACAAAACTATCGTATGTTCTGAGTTTTTTTATTTGAGTTGCAGAAGTATCCCTAAAATTTATTTACTACCTGGGGCGAGAAGCTATCGTGCTGTTGTCAGGACCATACCTGTCAACTCTCGTGTCATCAGACTACACCAACCACGTTCACGCGGGACCGTTTCCTCTTAACGGACTACATACCGGTATGTGACCTATTCCATCCGTTACTTACATCACCATAGCATAGGTCTTGGGATTGGGTATCGTAGGTTAAGGAAAATTTTGTGTTTTCTGCCCTGAACCCCAACAACCCAATCCTCTACATAGGGGAAATTTGCTGCTATCCTACATCTCACCTTCCACTTGGGGTAACCAACGAAGGGCGAAAAGCCATTATCACTTCCACGCCATCAAGCAAATTTCTGGCGCCGTTTCCGGGGACTCCGAGTGATAAGGTAGGGGAGTTGCCCACTATCCTTACCTTTACTTTTTAGTCTTCTTTATTTATCTTTCATTTTTTTTCTTTGTGTCCTATATCAAAAATTACAAAAAAATCTGCCACACCTACTGCTACTATGGGTTCCACTGAAAACACTAAGTTGTGTGACTTCACCATTCACAACAACAAAGACTTTATTTGCACTCCTATTGCCACACCTTCCACTTCAGCTACCTCTTATGAACCTAAACCTGCTTTACTGAATATTGTTATGAGAGATCAATTCTCTAGAGCTGGAGATGGTGCTGCTTTACACTTGAATAATTTTATTGAATTATGTGATATGCAAAAGTATAAAGAAGTAGAAGGTGATGTTGTTAAGCTCAAGCTTTTTTCCTTTCTCTTTCAGGGACGGAGCTAAAATCTGATTCAATCTTTCCCTAGGAATAGCATAGATTCTAGGGATAAGTGCAAAGATGCTTTTATTGAGAAGTACTACCCACCTGCTAAAATTATCCAATTGAGGAGTAACATTATGAATTTTAGGCAATTGGATAATGAACACGTTGCCCAAGCTTGGGAACGTATGATATCTCTTGTTAAGAAATGCCCTACACATGGTTTGACTACCTGGATGGTTATCCAGACTTTTTATGCAGGCTTGAACTTTACCTCACGGAACCTGTTAGATTCGGCCGCGGGAGGAACCTTTATGTCAACTACACTTGGTTCTGCCACAAAACTTCTCGATGAGATGATGACCAACTATTCCCAATGGCACACCGAACGCGCTCCAACAGGTAGGAAGGTAAATTCTGTCGAGGAAATTACCTCCCTAAATGATAAAGTTGATTTAATTATGTCTCTACTTACCAAGCAACCCTCTATTGATCCTAATGATGTTCGTTTGAATTCTTTGGTTGCTCAGGAACAAGTAGATGTGAATTTCATTGCTAGAAACATCTTTAATAATAATGCTTATAGGGGAAAATTTGCTAGTAATCCTAGACCTTTCCCATCCACTTATGGGAACAATAACACTTACCCTAGCAACAAGAACCCCACCTCTGAACTAGAGAGTATGCTTAGAGACTTTATCACTACCCAAAAAGCCTTCAACAAGAATGTGGAAGAAAAGCTAGCTAAAATAGATAATCTTTGTTTGAAGGTAGACATCTTAGCCCTTGATGTTGAGATGTTAAAAATTAGAACCTCTCCCCTTGAGGAGAGTAAGCCCACTCCTATTAATGCTATCCAGTTACAAATCAATGAAAATATTAGGATGATGGCTAAACTTAAAGAAAGATGGGCTAGAGAAAAATAGGAAGAGGATAGAATTAAGAGCCTTCCTACACACCACACTGTTGCCGCTATCCAAATTGTTGAGGACACTGAAACTATTAGCACCCAATGCACTCCTGGTCCCATTGCACCTATTAATGGTGATGCCAATACCTCAACTGTAGAAGAAGAAACTCCTATGAACATAGAGGGTTTCAAACAAGTGAGCCTAGATGACACTACTACCACCTTTGATAGTAGTGATATTGATTTTGATAGTTGCACCCTCTCAGAAGTTATCAGCTTATTACACAAAATGTCTAGAGACCCCCACACTATCACACTTAATCTTGCATTCACGGAGCATATGACAAATGGTCTTATCAAAGCTAGGGAGGAGAAGCTTAGGATAGAAGCCTCCATACCTAGGAAGCTAGATGATGGTTGGGACCCTATGATAAAAATCAAATTAAATAACTTCTCTTGATATGCTTTATGTGACGTTTAAGCTAGTACCTCCATCATGCCCAAAAGAATGTATGATATGTTTGAATTGAAACCTTTTGATTCATGTTATTTTGGTGTTCGTCTTGTCGATTCTTCTGTAAAGAAACCTTTGGGGAAGATTGACGATGTTCTTATCATTGTCAATGACAATTATGTTCCCGTTGATTTTATTATTATAGATATAGACTGTGAACCTTTATGTCCAATTATTTTGGGACGTCCTTTTCTTCGCACCGTTGGTGCTATCATTGACATGAAAGAAGGGAATATAAAATTCCAATTCCCTCTAAAAAAGGGGATGGAACAATTCCCTAGAAAGAAAGTCAAGTTACCTTTTGAGTCTGTTACACGGGCTAGCTATTCTCTTTCTCTTGATAAAATTTGATTCTCTTTTGCCTTATGCCTAGCTTAAAGGCGTAAAAGAAAGCGCTTGTTGGGAGGCACCCAAGATGTTTTTACTTCTGTTTTTAGTGGTCTTGATGATTGTTACTACTGTAGCAACATCATTGTATCTTTATTTTTCAAGCTTTGTGCCAAGTATAGCCTCATATGACAAGGGAAGTGAAAGTTGTGACATGCTGTCCAGAAAATAGATTCTATCCTCGTGACGGGAAAAATCAGAATAAATCACCAGTTCATCTTTTTTAGCTGAATTTTTTACACAACATGCTCTATACAATCACGGAACTTCGTATGTTCTGAGTTTTTTGATTCGATTTGCAGAAGTACCCTTAAAAACTTCTTTACTACCTGTTGTTCTGTTTTTCACAGATTCTCCCACGTTTTGTCTCTCCTAACTTTTGCAAACATTAAGCTTGCTTTTTCTTTTCAAAAACCTGTTGGCAATCTTGAGAAACAGTAGATCTTCAAGAAAATCTTTATGTCCAGTGGGGAAAAATTATTTATTAAGGGTACTAACCTCTCTAATCAGCTTATGATGAGTTGTGTATGAAGGGAGTTTTCAAGTGTGCGATGGAAGATGATGAAAGAAGACCCGGGAGTGTCAAGCGCTCAAGCTTGGGGATGCGCCCATGCATCCCCAACAAATATTCAAGGATACTCAAGCGTCTAAGATTGGGGATGCCCCCGAGCATCCCCTTTTCCATCAACAATCATCAGTTCGTCCTTCGTCTCACTACATTTTTATCACTTCATGCGTTATGTGCTATGCGTGGAGCGTCTCGCTCTTAGGTTTTATTTTTAGTATTTTTTAGCTTTTCTTGCTGTTAATAACAAGTTAGATCCCGTCTTACTTTGTGTGGGAGAGAAACACGCTCCACTTTCAAAATCTAGAACACATCGTAGGATTCTTCATGCCTATATTTTTGCTGTTGTGTGTTCTTTATCTTTTCGTAGCTACTTCCCTGTTTAGTTTTAGTTTTAGTGTGTCATTAGCAAGAGCCTTGACTTTTGTTTAGTTTATTGCTGGAACTCTCTTTAGTTATCATGTTTATCTTGTTAAGAGAGTTGGTTGTTGCACTGAGTTATGTCTTGTTTTTGGGAAGTAGGTAACTGAGGTTGCTATTTAATTTCAGTAGTAACTTGCAATAGTTTTGAGGTATTGATGTGAGTAATGTTTGAACTTTTGGTGTCAAGAGCTCTAGCCTATTAGTGATAGGTGTCGTATTTTGGTCAATCCGTGTGTTATTTTTAAAAACCTACAAAACTAGTTGAGAACTCTAGCTACTAGATGGATCACTACTCTTTTGAGGGGTCGAATATTAGAGTACACTCATGTACCATGAGTCAAGGATGCGCAAGGATAACCAAACCCCCATACAATCCTCCTCGGGGTACTTGTCTCTTTGTGGACCTCCTTATTAGATTGAGAGTTACCGATAATAAGTGCATGAGTTCTTCGGACTAATGTAAGTATTGAAAGTTGACACTTCCACCTCCTCATATTTTCTAGCCTCTCTTGTGCCGTGCATTGCCTCCTTCTCACTCCGAGAGTTGGCGTCCACCTTCGCCGGTACATCCAAACCCTTGGCATGATACGCTCTGTCATCATAAACCTCCTTATATCTTTCCTCAAAACAGCCACCATACCTACATATCAAGGCATTTCCATAGCCTTTCCGAGATATATTGCCATGCAACTTCCACCTCTTCATGACTTGATCTTCATGTCATACATGTTCCTGCTACACTGGCAGAAGCATACATTACATACATCATGATAGCTACATCTTCTTTATGATTAGAGTACCTTGTAAAGTGTGAAAGATCTTCTATACCCTCTTGTAAATTAGAGTGTTGCTCTTAAGTGAGGAAAAGATCCCAAAGTGGACAAAACAAAAGATCCCAAAGAGGACAAATGAGAGTTAAATAGAAAGAGCCATTGAGGCCACCAAAAAATACAAAAAAACAGAAAAAATATAAAAGGAAATAAAAAGAGAGAAAGGGGCAACACTACTATCCTTTTGAAATATCCACACTAGTACTCCCTCTTATCCTTGTACTCCATAGAGATGATCATGCATATAGCTATGTGGGGACCTTCACACTATAGAACTTGGCTTGCATATTCCAAGGATGAGCCTCCTCAAAAGAGCTCTAGGTCTTCATGAGCGAGCAAGTTAGATGCACCCCCACTAGTTCCATTGGAAAGCTTTTCAGCTCATATGTGCATCCGTTGCATGGAAATCCCTACTCCTCACATCATATCTATCATTTGGCCTTCTTGCCTATGATTGTCCTCATTGATGTGAGCCTTTCTCATCCTTTTTGTCTTCCTCTTCCACCATATTCTCTCTTTGCCATCCTAAGTTTTAACTCTCGTGCTTACGCTCATCCATTGCATGAGTGCTCAAAATATGGAAAATGAGTGGATCAAATTGACTTGTACCTGGCTAGTGGTATGGGGCGACTCAAGATAAGATTCCAAAGAAGACCAAGTGTGAAACTTTAGTAGATTGAGTTCTCAACACAAAAATATTTTTTTCTCGTATTCCCTATCCCCCTTGTTGCACGCAAACACCATCTGGAGACATTCGAGTCACGGACAGCAAGAGCTCTTGCACCTAATGTTCTTTCGTTGCTTGCTTCAATGATAATATAGACTCTTGCATGTTATGACTTGAATTGAAATACATATCTTAATTGCTTTACTTTTCAAAGTTCTTATATGGTTGCTAGCATGTCACCACAGAAATTATGCATGTTATCATTTGCCTACTCGAGGACGAGCAGGAATTAAGCTTGGAGATGTTGATACGTCTCAAACGTATCGATAATTTCTGCTCGCTCCATGCATATTTTGTGTGATATTGCTATGATCCAGATACACTTTCATATACTTTTGATCATATTTGGACTAGCCTACTAACTCAGTGCACCCCAGTGCCAGTTCCTGTTTTCTGCTGTTATTCTATTATAGGTTTCCTCCATATAAAAAATGCTCCAAATATTTGGGAAAAATTGGATAAAAAATCAGTGTAACGGAGTCTTCCAGAAGCACCCAAGTGGGGCCAGAGGGCCACCACAGGGTCCCAGGGGCCTGGCCGCGCCAGGGGGGCGCCTGAACCCCTGGTGCCCCCCTTGTCTGCCCCCCTTCGCCTATTTATTCCTCGTGACGAGAAAACTCTGAATACAGAACCCTATTTCGCAATCTAGCCTCTGTTCCGCAGCCGCCGCACTTCCAAGATCGGGAGCACCGTCAGGACCCTTCCCGGCACCCTTCCTGTAAGGCCCGATATGCGGTACTGTTCCAGATCTAGATGTTTCCATCCAGATCCGGGGACGAAGCACATATCGGTCCCACCGCGACATATGACAATGCCATATTCCCCGGATTTCCAACATGATATCACAACATTACAGCTACAAGGATACAACATCTCATACAATCGGCATACAACTGCCTTAATACAATACATCAGCGGAAGATACATGTCTGAGTACAGACTACAATCAAATGCCTACTGGCAAAGAGAAAAACATTAATCCCATAACCACACGGGTCCAGGCCCTCCGCCGGGATCCGCCTAACTAGTCGTCGTCGAGTCTCCACGTGAAACGTCGATCACCATACCTGTTGTCGATCAAGAACCCTGAAAAGAGTTTGGGGGTAGTATCATGAGTACAGAAGTAATCAGCATCCAACTGTAGTGGTTAACTGACCCAGCAAGGACTTCATCACTCGTCATTCTAGGACAACTAGTAGTTTACGGTAAGGATGGGGTAAGTGGTGAGGTTGCTGCCGCACTAGCATTTATGAAGTGGCTAACGATCTAGAGAGTAAGGTAAGAATCCAAGCATTCGATGAGGACTCGCCTCCAACAAGTCTTGCTATCAACTACTTACGCAAGCAGAACACCTATCCTATCCTTGTCCTCCTCTTCTCATCCCGACGAAGAAGAAGCAGTCAAGGCACACACACGTTGAACAAGTTATTAAATATGATTCGGTTGATGTTATCTATGAACAAGACGTAGGTTTCAAGTCATCCATAACCGTGGACACGGCTTCTCGAAAAGATTTAACCCTGCAGGGGTGTACCAACTGCCCATTACAAGGCTCCGCGCGCACGTCCATCTCTCTCAGTTGCTACCCATCACAGGAAACCATTTTATGATTTAGTTCCAAGATATCTGAAACGACAGGTCCCTCTAGCTAACAACGAACAAATCCGGGTGGCCCCCGGTGAGTTGACATCCAGCTCAGGAGCCGGCCGCGCTCTCGATCTGGTCTCTACCGTCTTTCGCAGGTTTGGATTGCCGGTAATTCTCACATGAGGACGGGTCCTCAGCCGGACAGGTTGGACCAACAAGGAAACTATGTCCCCGCTGGCCTAGGTTGTTTTAAAAGGATGTCTGCTAGGAGCGACCCGACAGACATATATGCATGGTTTGCAAATGGTAAATCAGCTTGGGCCACCACTAGAATTGTTTGAATCTAGGTAGGTAAGAAAAGGGGACCCCATAAAATCCCACACGTCGTTAGGCACGCTCAGTCTTAAAACCAATACCCGGAACTCGGATCCTAGGTGACTCGAATGGAACAAAGCGTCGGGGCGGGATAGCCTAGACCTTCCATCCTTCGTCGAATATAGTCAACATTATAATAATCATATCATCCATAACAATATAATAATGTGATATCCCAAACCAAGGAGTAACAGGGTAACATCGTAGCATCCTAAGCATGCATACTAAGCAGGGGCTAAGCAACGAGCAATAGTAACATAGCAGTACATGGTTTGCTGGGAGGGGACATGGCTGTATCGGTTTGAAAGAGGTTGTAAACATGTGGTAGGATCAAACATCGAACCTAACCTAGACTAGCATGCAAACCGCTGGTTGAAATAGAATGGATCATAAGTAATGTATAGTCCTTGCCTTTTGATAAGTCGGATTCCGAAGGTGTAGTTGATCGCAAGCTTGCATCGTCTCGAAGAGGTACCCGCGGAAGCACACAAGACGGTAAACACTGGAAAGCAATCAATGAGCAAGCATCTATTACTACGAAGCAAACACGAGCAAGCATCAACAAGAATGCAACACGAGACATCGCACCTACCGTCGAGAGCGGTTACTAACAGGTTAAGTGGAGTACTCGTCACACACGACGATACCGCACATTTAGAAAGGTTCAAGTTGTTTAGCTACACAAGGTGAGCAAAGTTTGTTAACATGGCATATCACTCAAGCATGGCATAGCACACAAACATTACAAGAGGTGAAGCATAAGATAAACTATCTATGCTAGTCAATTTAAGTGAGGCACAACCTAAACATGGCATATCACTAAGTGCTCCACGACAATTAAAGCATTTGGTACTGTTCTGCCCTAAACCATATTTTAGGTTGGTTAAAAACAGCAAACAATAGCATAAACACAAAGTACACGAAATTCTAATCAAGTTACATATAAAGAACACTCGAAACGGAGTTACGGTTAAAAGGATATAAGCAAAACAAGTTTGGAGCACAGTCTGCCAAACATCAGGAAGCACACTTTAGATCAATGCATAAACAGGATAATGAATGCAAACATGCTCACAAATGATATGAAACTAAAGTAGACATGGCAGGGAAGGCATGGCAAAAGGAATCATGCAAATAGGCATCATGAACAACTAATTATAGCCCATGCAAAATGCAATAAAATATTACTGGTCTAGGACTTAGTGAAAATCAGGAAAACAGTGCAGAAACTGTTATTTTTATGCTGTATAAACAGGGGCAAACTATATGCAAAGGTGCAGCAACATGACATAGCAATACGTGAGCATGGAGTAGACATGATGATGATCAGGTAAAAAGAAGAATCATGGTCGTAGGCATAGCAGATCAAAAGATATTAAGCATGCAACATGGCATCGAAAAGTTCCAAACTTAGTGAAAAACAGAGGTGGCTGTCAAAAACAGCAACATAGCAACTTTGGAGCTAAACATAACTATGACCAGGAATGTAGACATGGAAATGCAATACATGTAATGGAAGTAGACATGAAGCTTAACAGTATGCAACAAGAATCAATGCAATAGGCCTCATGGATGTGTCACAATCATCAAGCAAACTTGCAATAAAATAACATCAGCAGCACACTAACAGAAAATAATAGCAGCTAACAGTTTGATGCCCACTTCAACAGTGATTAACAACATCAAGATGGCCTCGAATCAAAATGATCACAAAAGATGAATTGAAGTACACACAAAACTAAACAATTTTCATTTTGGGCGCAACGTGATCCGGGCTACGGTTTACTCGCAAATCTACTCGCAAAAATGTAACAGAAGCAATTATCAAAATGACTTAGCAGAAATTACAGATAAAAAGAAAAAACATAAATGAGGAAAAAAAAGAGGGCCTCTCCAGTGGGCTGAGGCCCACGAGGCCGCGGTGGGAGGCCAGGCCGGATAGGGTCATGCTGGGCTGGGCCTTGGAAGCCAGGCCGGCCCACCAGGCGGTTGGAAGGGAGCGGTTGGCCGGCTCGTCCCCGTCCCGAGCTCGCGGCGCCGGCAGCCTCACCGGAGTTGGCCATCCGGGATGGCGCGAGGAGGCGGTGGCACAGAGGCGGCGTAGGGCGGTCGGAGGAGGTGGAGGGCACTGGATCGGGGCGACGAGGTCTGCCGGCGGTGGGATCCAGGGGCGTTCGTGGCCGAGCTCGGCTCGGCCGGTTCCATGGCTGCAGCCGCGGCGCAGAGCTCCGGTCGTGGCGCGGGCGGCCTGCAGAGAGACGGAGGCGGCCGGGTGAGAGAGAGCAGGGGAGAGGGAAGGAGAGGAGAGCACGGGAGAGGAGGTGGCTGCCGACCGGCGGCGGTGGCCTGGCCAGAGGCTCGCGGCCGACAGCTGCTTCGGGCGGCGCGGGCTACCGCGTCCCAGATCGGACCCAGGCGGCGCCGATGCGGGCTGAGGAGGGCTCTGCGGGGCCCAATCCGGCTGGAGGGTCTGGTTGGCTCGATCTGAGCCACAGATCTTTCAGATCAACGGCCAGATTTTTCTGGCGGCTAGGGTTTCAGGGAGAGGAGGACTATGGGGCAAAAATTGGAGCAAATCTGGGGGTGTGGCTGCAATTTTGGCTTAGGGAAACCCTATAAAGGGGTGAGGGAGTGGTGGTCTTTATATAGCCCAGGTGGCTGGTAGTTTGCAAAAACATCCCCGGTTTCTCTCTCGCGCATGCGGTGTTTACGTTTCTGACCGCCGGGGGTCCGCAGGACCTTCGATTCGGGTAAAACTTCGAACTACGTGATCAACGCGTCGAGCCGGAGGCGTTCGCCTCACGCTGGAACCATTTCGAGAACACGTTCCGGCACGCTATAAAAATATCCCGTTTAGTTATTAAACGGGGTTTTCGTTCCGTTGGCTACGGCTGGTCTGGTGTGGGTTTTCGCGACGATGATCGGGTGAAACCCGGTGTCGCAAAGGTCGAGTGTCAGGGTGGCAAGGGTCGTTCTCCGTCTGGTACGAGATAAGAGGGGGGAAATAATCGCCGACCGATAAATCGGGGATGCAAACACCGCAAAGAAAATTAGACAATCAAACAATTCACACCGAAAACAAAAATTTTAATTTTTATGAAATCTGGGTTGTTACACTGCCGGAGGGAGGATCGACCTCCGGGAGCTTCTCCTCCACCATGGACGCTTCCCGGATGTGCCTTGAGTAGTCTACCTTGGACCATGGGTCCGTGATCAGTAGCTATGTGATGTTCTCCTCCCCTCTTTTTTCTTCATGGTTTAGACCTCGTGAGCTGCCCTACATGATTGAGGCACATATGTAATTCTTCTGCTTTTGCTCTGATGGGTTTGATGGGATCCGATGGATTATGAGATTATGTTCAGATCGTGATAGAGTAATATATTTGGCTTTCATCTCTTATATTTTTGTTCCTAAGTAATTCTTGCATGCTCTTCGTTGCTGTTTATTGCTTTGGCCAAGTAGTGGATAGTAACTCCAAGAGGGAACGTTATGCTCGATTGTGGGTACATGCCCCCTGATGACACGCTTGAGTGACAGAAACATGAGTCTAGGGGATGTGTTGTGGCCATAAGGGAGAAAACAACAGTGCTTGTAACCGCGGTTTCAAGTATTGTTTACTTTATGCAAAGTTCTTTTAATGCAGTTGTCTGTTGCTTTGGGTTTACACTTTGGGTGGGACTCGCAACTTAATACCAACGAGATGTTCTGGATAGATATCTCAAGGTGGATGATTAGTAGTAGATGTCGATGGATTTCGGTCTACTTATTTTGGCGTACTGCCCATGCTTATGAGCCTCTTCCTTTCTTTTGTAACATAGTTAGAATTGCGGTGCGTTTATAATCCTGTCAATTGCCCATCTGTAATTTGTTTACCTCGCATAGCAGTTTTATCGTCTTTTGGGAGAGAGACGTCACTAGTGAACATCAAGGGACCCCGGTCCATATCCGCATCACTTTTTACAAGCCTATTTCCTTTTCAGTATTTACTTTCAGTTGCTACCATTATCATTATCATTATCCCTTGTGTGTTTGACCCTTTCTAAATAACAAGACCGGAGAGATTGACAACTTCTCTAAACTTCGTTGGAAGCTAAGTTAATTGTATTGTGTGCAGGTCCAGATCAAGGAAGCAATGTTTATTGTAAACGGTGCCATTGTTTTCTTGCCACCTACTTATCATCGTCCGAGTCCTACGGGAGACAAACCTTATCCTCTACATAGGGGAAATTTGCTGCTATCCTACATCTCACCTTCCACTTGGGGTAACCAACGAAGGGCGAGAAGTCATTATCACTTCCACGCCATCACGTAGCCATACAATTGTTGTGCCATCTTTATCATCGACCAGATTGACAAAGAACTCGCGGTTGTGTGCATTATTGAATACCTCCAATGATGTCATCTTCTTATCTGGTGTGACACCTTCCAATGTTTTCAATGCCTCCATGCATCTGATGATTGTGAATTCTTGAGCGACTTCTTTGTTGACTTCCTTTTCTTTGATTTGTACAAATCTTTCCATCACTCCTGTTATCCAGTCCTATTCTTTGGGCCGCACTTGATACTTGTTTATTTCAGCAGCATCAGTTAGTCCCTGGCCTTTGTCCCTAGCATCCTCACCCTCCATCTCATCGATTATGTGTAGGTCCTCATCGAAGACTTTCTCCCCAACCTCCTTTCCTTCCATATCTTTTTCACCGTCATACTCACCATCACTTTCTATAGCTTCAAACTCCGTATATGGCCTAGTACTGGATGTGAAGTGAAGTTTACCCTCGACTAATTGTCCTGCAATGAACAATTATGTAAGAAAATAATTTCACGGTAAAGAGTTGTACTAGAGAATCATACTTCAGTTCTACAAGCGAGCCGACAAGTTCTAGGTTTTACAAGGGCTTCCACTGCTGAAAACTAGGCAGGCAAACGGGCTTCTTGGTGTATTCCCGAGTAATAGGTTGGGTTGGTATAAGACACATGAATCCACTTACACACACTGCGGCAAGGCCTAAAGTGACACGAAAAGGAGTAAAAATATAAGAGTTGAGCTGCTCTTAGGAGCAACTTTTAATCTTCTAAATTTTTGAAAGATCAGTTAGAGCTTGGTGCATTTTGGATACCCATTTAGAGGAGATAAAGGTTTCTAAAAGATAAGTTCGAAATGTCTGTAGAGCATCTACAGCTCATATCCAAACTTCCAAATCCATAATATAATGTATATTTTGTGCATTATTTAAAAAAATAAATTATATTGTATCTATGTTCTTTATATATTATTTCATATTTATTTTACTTTATTTCATCAACTATACATAATAAAACTTTTAATCAAACAATAATTTGTATACAAAAACACATGTATATTTGTTGTATATATAAAAAAATAATTGGTGGTGTGTCATAAAAAAGCCACATCTCGAGTAACAATTGCTTGGCCAGTTCACCTGGTCCCACATAATTGTGGTGTGGTAAAAACATTCCACGACATCAATAATAATATAAATATGGCTTACCAAATAAGTCAACGCCATCAAAATTTGAAAAAAAATGGTGACGTTTTTAAAATTTGGCGCGCCATCAATTGAAGTTGCGGATAAGCATTTTTTTTAGTAGTGAGATGGATCTGGTGGAGTTGGTGGTAGTGATGACGGTGCCTCCGGTGACACTCCAAAGCCACTAGAAGAGAGGGGAGAGAGGTCTCCCTCCGCCTCCTCCTCCTCCTTCTTCCTGGCCCCCTAGGTGGGGGAACGATTCCCCCGCTGGACCTTGGCCTCCAAGGCTCCTGGAGGGCTGGAGCTCCTCCTATATTGGATCTCCCCTCCTCTTAGTTTCCCTGTTTATGTTTCCTGATCATTGGAATCTGGAGGTTTTCACTGTTTCTTAAATTGCCAAAGATCTGTACCTCCTTTTTGGCTGAATTTTTAGGGAATTTTTCCATAAAATTAGTTTCCTTGCATCCGAAGGAGAGCCCAACCGACTTACACAACCCCCACATGGCCACATGGCGCGACCTGAGGGGTGGATGCGCCACACGTTGTTGTGAGTACCCTCGGGCATCGTCTTCGGTTGATTTCGGTGCCCAAAAATCACATATATTCCGTATCAGTAGCGCAGGTTTGTTCTGTCTACGTTGCTGCTGTTTCATAGCAGTAGCACACTTTACATGTTCGCGTTATTGCTAAGTAGTAGTAGTAGTAGTAATAGTAGTAACATTTTTATATTTCTTTACGGAGGAAGTACATGCAACTCTCCCACATGGTTTGAGAAAAAAAAGGTAATTTCACATGTGTGCTATGCGTCTGGTCCGTTATGCAACATTCGGCCAGTCATGGAAGCCCACATAATTTCCGTTTGTCGCGGATGGGCTAGCTGTCGGTGGTTTGCATCACCGCCGCTAGCAAACTATCACGAACAAGAGGATATCGATTCCCCACGAACTTCCGGGCATGTGAGTGGCGTACACACAATAAACATGCATGTGTAGCAGCAGCAGGCACACCAGTTGCACGATATACTGGTGTTATTCTCCTTGTGTTTAGTTCCACTAGATGATACCCCGCGCGTTGCTGCGGGAATTGTTAAGAAATAATTTGATGTTTAAAAATATGAGAAAATTTAGTAGACATAGTATAATTTGGTTATAAATTCTTTTTTGAGATAAATATTGTTTAGAGTAAAAATCTAAAAAAATATGATGAAAAATTCCCAAAAAATTGAGTTCTTTTGTTAATTTATTTTCTTGACAATATATCAATGAGACGATAAGAGATGAAAACAAGTTGAGCAGAGATAGTGAAAACATCTCCACCCTTGGCTAAACCTAAAATGATGATAAGAATTATAGATGAGCATATAGAAATAAAATTTGAGATAACTCATAATTTGCTTTATTATAAAAAATCCATATAAATCATGAAGCTAAGTACATAAAAATATATTATTTATTTAGGTTGCATGCGCATGCATAATTAATGAGAATATGTGCATGAATAGTTAGTGAAAAATAATTTTTGCATGGTGGACCTACTTGATGATGTGGATAGCTTGCATGTCAAGATAAATAGGTTAGTGGGGATAAACTATTTAGGTATTATAGATTCCATGTCGCTTGTTTCGTTGGGAATGTGTTGCTTTGGTGTGTAGTTGTTTCGTTGGGAATGTGTTGCTTTGGTGTGTAGTTGAAGCACAAATAATTCGCTAGTCTCCAAACCTTGAGTGTTGGATTAGCGAAGTTGGTACTCAAAAAAAAAGGATTAGCGAAGTTAAAACTAGGTTAGCCCAGGGCCAGGCGAGGCATGTGGCTATGGGTGTAGCCGACTAGGCAGTCACCCCCGTGTTGGGCGTTTGGCGTGCGTGAGCATCAACACGCAGGCACGCATGCATGCGTGATAGTACTGTACATCGTCGCGCACAGTACCCGAAATGTCCGACACTCGACACGACGGCGATCTCGCCGCAAGTTCTGCTGCGATGGCGATATCGGATTCCATACTGAATTCAGTGGCAAGCATGGGCCTGACAGTGGCGAAGACTGAAGATTTGATCATCTGTGGTGTTTGCGTTTGTGTTAGAAGAAGTGGTAGGCACACAATTAAGCTCACACATGTACGTTGCATGGATAGATAAAGATATGGGTATCATAGTCCAGCTATACCTAATCTTAGGACCCAGGAACCTGGCTAATCATATCGTTCCCGCCTAATGCAGACAAATTAACGATGGGCCGGACGCTCTGCTGCTCTCCTGAATGATGCTCGTGTATTGGTCTAATTAAACAACGTCAAATGTATAACTAGCAAAAGGAGGTGCATGCATGCATACGTACCTACCAACGAGCCCTTTCCTAACCCATCATCTCCCGGACAAAAGTTCCAATTAAGCTTTCACCTCCGTTGAGTGGCGCATTGTTTTTGGTCACTCGCTCGTACGACTGCCGAGGTACGCCGGGCATCGCGTGACCGCCGCCCGGCCGGATGAGCATCGCAGAAATCACCATCCCGCGCGCGTGCGCATCGACTATTATTGTCACTGCTGCTAATCTATTATTGGGGTTAACGTGGATGGTTAAAACGCTTCGTGTGGCACTGTTGCAATGATCTTATGATTGAGCCACAATGTGACAAGCAGATAACAAGAGGACTTTGCCTTTTGGCATGGCAGGTTAGCTGCTATACTGACCACAACGTCTGCGCTACGTGTCTACGGGAGAAGTTGTCCACCAAACATCCCAATCCTAGGACGCGTGTGAGGAATTTCAGCTTGCACTTGCACTCTTGGCGTCAGTATCTTCGCTATCCGCTTCGCTTCATCTGGCCAGTGCTTCTAGAATGCATATACAGGTGGTCACATTATCCACCGTAAAACGGCGATAAACCGGGTGATGATGGTAAAAAAAAACTGAAGGGAACTGGAACTGGATGATGGTACGGCGCACAGGCACAGGGCAGAGAGCGCAGGTGCAGCTTGCACGGCGGCCGTCGCGTTGGGGTCAAGCTGCGGTGAATTGACGTCGCACCGGCCGCTTCCGCTCGCTGTCACGGTGTGGTTGGACGGACGGGTCGGGTCGGGGACGGTTGTGTCGTGCGTGCGTGCGCACCGTGCGCGACGGACGGACGGACGGGAGCACGCGCGCCGCAGTCGGACGGTCCGTGCCGTTGGGCCCCGGCGGCGCCGTGGCATGACGCGAGCGCGTGGCGGGCGTGGGGTCTTTTTTTTTTTTTGAAACTTCGGGCGTGGGGTCGGTCCGTCGGTGGTTTGAGCGTGACCCTTGGCTTCCAAGCGCGCCGCACCGCACCGCCATCCCCATCTTTACCCCTTTTTCGGGCAGCAAAAAACGGCCTCCTTGTCCTTGCAACCACTTGCAACGAAACGGAACGGAACGGCAAGGTTACACCACTTGGTGCCAACTCAGCATTTTTTCGGTTCGGTTCGGTTCGGTTTATACGGTTTCCAGTTTATACGGTTTGTATACATCGGTTTATACGGTTTTGTACATAGATACGATTCGGTTTCGGTAATAACCAAATTAACCAAAGTTGACGCGAATTTGAAGTCATCAAAAAAATTTATTACATCTACTGGAGTTGGTCATGTGGAACAAGTTGAAGCTTGATACATCTACTTTAGGCTCATATCATTTTTAGATTTGTTGCTGTTTTGTAGGTGCCAAAGGGGTAAAGCAGCAACATTCAGCCACAGTAGCACTGTGCAGTGACAATAGCAGTGTAGCGCTGAAGGCAGCAGTCGAGAAGGGCACGGGGTGATGGTGCCCAGAACGGCCAGAGGTGCTTGGGCATGGACGTGGTGTCAGCAGCGAGGCAAGCGCGTGCCCAGGGAGGGCACGGGGTGGCCAGCGTCGGCCGACGCGGGCGCGGGCAGTGGGCGAGCGGCCTCGCGCTGGGCGCGGCCGCGGGGCGGTGAGCGCGGCACGGCGAGCTCAAGCCCACCGGCGGCCTGGTGCGGTGGCGGACGGACGGACAGACTTGCTTCTCCGCGCGAGGCGTCGACTCCTCGAGGGTCCTGGGTCCCGGCTGCTGCGGTTGAGGTAGGGCACCGCCGTGCTTGAGCAGTAGGGCGCTAGACGCTGGTGGAGCACAGGAGCAGGGCGCCGGTGCCGCTTTTCGCGTGCGTGGGGGCCGACAGGGGCGAGGCGCCGAGGCATGAGTGTGGGAGTACGGGACGGGAGTGGGACTAGGATTGGACTTGGAGACTTGAAGTTGGGCTGGGCCTGCCTGAGGAGTGGAGTGGAAATGACATTGGGCTGGCCGGCTGGGCTTCTTTCGATTTTTTATCGGTTAACCGGTTTTTTAGGTTTTAAAACCTAAATAACCGAACTCCATATGATTTTGTATTTTGAAAATTGAAACCTAAACCGAAAACTGATATAAACTAAATTTCGGTTTCAATTCGGTTTTTTTCGTTCGGTTTTCGATTTCGTTTCGGTTTTGCACAGGGTGAGTGCCAACACCGCTTGTCCTCCCAACTATGCATGCATGGTACACAGCACACTAGATAGGCAGATATCACTTTCCTTTGTTTGGAAACTCAGTACCTAAGCATCGGATGCAAGTTGCGACTCCAAGGAGTAGTTGTACAACAGAATTTCATATGCATCCGTAGAAAAATTCAACTACGGAATTCTATACAGTAGGTACATCTTCTATGTCACTTCCAGAAAGGGGCAAATCGAGTAATATCTTATTAGCAGTGGTACAAGTTTGTCTTTTGCAGAAAAATATGGTACCATTACAATTCTGGCATACGGATCTGGGTCGTATTAGCAAAAGGTTCGGTCAAAATCAAATGTAGGACGACGTATCGGCACACTTATCTCGTCTGAATTAAAGTCAAGGAAAGAAGCTCCCAGCCGGTAGTAGTATCGTTCCGATAGAGCTTATCAGGTCACCATATTGCGACACGTGATCCACGAGGCCACACCGGGGTAAAAGAGTTTGAAGTCGAACTGTTCAAGTTAAATTACTGGAGTGCTGCTAACGGCAAACCAATCAGGAAACAGTGACCAGCTGTGTCGGGAGCGAAGCAGAATTAACGGCAAACCAAGTCACTGGTGATTTTTACACTTGTGCTCCAGTTCTCGCTTCGCCATCTGTCCCCGCATGCAAAAGAAGAGAAACTCGTGACCGTTTCTTTGATTCGATCTTTACTTTCAAGGAATCGCTTTAAGTCTTTAAGCTTCGATCGCCAAAAAGCTTTTACGGAGGTACCTTTTGTTGTTAGGCCTTTGGTCTTTAGGGTACAGCAAAGTCAATAGTGTCAAAAGTTCAACAAAAATCTATAGTTTCTAACAATTGCTTAAAGCACCTTCAATGCTGATGTAAAAATTGTATGCCATGTAAATAGTTTAGGATAAGAGAAAGAAGGTTTTCAGTACGTTTAACATAATTATTTGAAAATAAATAAATATAGAACTAACGCCAATTAAATCTAAAACAAATAAAACATAAATAGTACTCCCCCGGTTTGAGATTAGATGAATTTTATTTGTTTACATGTGTATCTAGACATGTATAGTTGTATACAAATAAAAGTCATCTATTTTGGACCAGAGAGAGTATTTAATTATTACATACTTCATCAATTCACAAGCTCAAATTCAACACACTTATTGTCGAATATAACACAAGGTTCATCACACGGCATGAAGGTAGAACTAGTTGTTTGTTCCCCTTTCATGTCCACCACTCCTCGATGAGATCTCTTTGAAGATCTTCGGGAGTTTTCGCAACTCGATGATCATGTTGTGCAAGATCATGATGACTATCATGATGTACCAAAGGAATGCGCAAAAAAGAGTTGGAGTATGTCACAAGGATTTTGTGGCAATACACAATCTTTCTTTGGATGCTCAGAACTCTCTATCTCTCTCTCTCCCTCCTCTCTCTCTCTCTCTCTCTCTCTCTCTCTCTCTCTTAGAACAATCAAGGAGCAGCCAATCCAAACTGGTGGGCGGGTGCGGGCTATTTATAGGTGGAGACCCCAAGGGTGAAATGACTGATGTGACCCAAGGTGACAGCGTGACACATATCTATAACGATCGGATTAGTCATTAAGTCGCAACATTTCTTGAGGTGCAAGAAATGCTGACTCACTATTTGAGTTCTCCTTTGAAGATGGAAAGTACTACGACTTTGTCTTCGAATAATAACTCAACACAATAAGATTTCTCTCCTTTGAAACTCTCACTGGGTTTAGATTTGATTTGAGTAGTTTCACTTCAACTTAAGTTCGACTAACTAACTCCTCTTGATAGTACGGTTTTTCCTATGACTCAAAGAAAAAAATGAACAACACAAAAGCTACTAAGTCTTGCACCGTCTTCCTCTTTCCCTGCGGAGAGTTTTGCTTCTAGGCATCGTATTCTCCAAAAGCATTTTTGGGGATCACCTGTCTTGGTTAAGTTTCGACACCAAGGAAAGACTTCGATTCCATGGGTTTCTCTTTGAAGTTCTTCCAAGCTTCTTTGTCCTCCAGAAATCTAAACATCTTTTTATACTCATAAACATATGCTAGTTCCTCTATTGCTTTGTTGAATAATCTCCAAAACCACTAAGGGGCAAAACTTGCTCTTTCAAACTCAAATCTGTTTCTTGTTTTTAATATCTTACAATGGTAAGTTTACTTCCAAAAATCAACATGTGTGTTTTTTATCTATTGGGAGAAAACAGTAAAAAGTAAAACTTTTAGTTGGTATGTGCAGGTAAACAACTTGTAGATTAGGGGGGTATGGGGAAATTGTTTGTAAAGAGATGCAGTATAGGTAATTTACCTTGTAATGTAGTGATAAACTTCTCCTTTTTTTTCTTATCAAGGTAAGATCTCCAATTTTTGCCTGGTGATTTTGGGACTTCTAGGACAATGGGATCAGACGGGATATGAGCAGGGTAAGATATTCAAATATGGCCTGGTAATTTTGGTCTAGAAAGAAGGGGGTCGACTGGGAGAGGAAGGGGCAGGATAATGTTTGTGAATGGAAATCAGAGGATGGGTAAGTTCTTTATCATCGTCCTGGTAAATTTGGTTCTAGGACAAGAGGATCAGATGATGTAGGGAGCAAGATAAGTTCTCCACATATGGTCTAGTAATTTTGGTCTAGAAAGTAGGGGATCGGCTAGGGAAGGGGCGGGATAATTTTTGCATAGAAATCAGAAGTTGGGCAAGTTCTTCATGGATGTGTCCTAGTAATTTTGGGTCTAGATCTATGGCGAGGAGGTTGATCTGGAAGGTAGGTGGTGGTTTGGGTTTGGGGTGAGGGGTGGTGGTGGAGAATAACACGTTTGTGTGCCGAAGAAGAAGCACAGGAGGAGGACCTCGGGTTTCTTGGGAGGGAAGAAACAAGCAGGGAAGGGGTAGGCCCGAAGCAGGACATGTCCTAGTATCTGGAGGGGGGGGGGGGTCGGATCGGGGCATTCGGCACTGCTACTATATTAGTAACGGTTGCCAAATATTGACTTCCTTATAAAAATTCATCAAAATTATAAAGCAACATAATAAAATTTACAATGAAATTCCTAAACCACTGAACTACTACTACATGTTTTGTTTGTGTAACTTGGTTGTTGATTATCGAAATGTCTATATACAAAGACAATGCTTGTGTTTCAGAGTTTCAAACTTAAATCTTGATTTAGGTTTTTAAGAACGTCTTAAAACCCAATAGCAGCAGGTTTGATGTAGCTATCGTAGAATGATCTGTAATGATCTTTGTATCATATTAGCAATGTGGTTATACTTGTAGGATCCTGTTAGCTTGGTCCAGTACTGAGATTCTTTTGGCTTCTGATGAAGATAATGAAAACAATTGGTAAATAAGCCAAACAATCAACAATAAAATTATATGAAGGAGCTTGGTCGGTATCCCCATATGATTGTTTGACATGGACCGCAAAGTGCTTAATGATGTGGCCTGTGAACATTGAACATGCCCCTTCTTCTATATGCGCTGAATTTCTTTTGCAAGTACAGCCACCCACAAGGAAAGTACATATTACTTCAGTATTTAATATCCATCGCAGTTATTCAATATTAACTCTGCTGCAGCACAAAGGTATATATATTGACATTTATTCTTTCATCACACAAAAAATAAAATCAATGGACATCACTGTTTCGCGTGCGCTCTTGGATGAGGCAGGGGAACGGGATAAAAATCAACGTGTCTCTCTCTATCACGATGCGGAAGAAACAAGGCCGTAACGGGAGCACGTCGCCATTTGGCCTTCCTTTTAAAGCGGCGATGAGTGAAAGGTTGAAAACTTTGTGACCGGTGCTCTGCTGGGTGAGGGACGGTGGCACCGCAGCAGGCACCGAGGCGTGTCCAGACGCGGATCGATATCTGACATGAACCAGATGCCCCTCAAAAAAAAAAAGACATGAACCAGATGTGGATTGCCAAATAAGTAGCTAGCTGCCATATCAACTTCTAAATCACCATTTGATTGACAGAAACTGGCTGGCGGTGGTTTATGTTTTTGCGTTCTGGGCGCGAGCAGGGATGAGTTGAATTCTTCTCGCTGCATGTGGGGTGGGGGATAGGCTCGGCTAGCTAGTCTGCCCATCTGCAAAGTCAGAGTAATCGATAAATATTAACAAATCCATGTGTATGTGTATGAACTACTCCTACCACTGTGGGTTTTAAATTTAATAAGGCAGAAAACATATATGAACAAGAACAAGTCAGGTTCTGTCCAACGCATCGTTGCCGCGTTGGCCGCGTGACCGACGTGAATATTCCACAGGGCCGAACACCGGCCGGTGGAGGAGAAGAAAAATACTCTGTGTAAGTCTGTGTGAGGGAGAGTTTTTTTTCCTGATTTTTTTGAGCGGGTTTTCCTGATGATGAATGTTAGAGAGAGTCGGGGGCCTCAGCAGGAACATGATGAACCTAGAAGAGCCATTAAGATTAGGACAAGTAATTAAAGTTGCTTACTGAGCGAGCTAACCTATTTCTCTGATTTGCATTTCATAGGTTTGACCATAACATGGCAATTGAATCCTCCATTTTTCCTATTCCTTTGTTTCACAAATCCTTTGATCCAAAGAAGGCCTAAGAAGTGAAATGCGGGAGGGGTCTTGGCCCTCAAGCCGCACGGCTCTCTCTCTCCCTCTGCCAGTCTGCCTCAGGGAGCGACTCCGTGTCCGTGGAGCCTTATATAAGCCGTCCCATTGGTTCCTCCCCCCCAGACTCTCTCTTCTTCCCCTGTTCCTCAACCCTCCTCTCTCTTTCACACACGCCTCTCCCTCTTCCTCTTCCTCTCGCTCGATCGGCGTCCATTTCCTCATCCTCTTGTGCTTTCCTTCGGTGCCCTGGCGGCGGAGATGTCTGAGGTGTCGGTGATAAACCAGGCGGATCAGGTGGAGGACGCGGCTGCGGCGCTGGACCTGCCGCCGGGCTTCCGGTTCCACCCCACCGACGAGGAGATCATCTCGCACTACCTCACCCCCAAGGCGCTCAACCACGCCTTCTACTCCGCCGTCATCGGCGAGGTCAATCTCAACAATTGCGAGCCATGGCATCTCCCAGGTACAATACTACCTTTGTTTCTCTTCGCTTACAACAAACAAATTAAGCTGCTCCTTTTCACCTTCTCTTCTAATTTTGCCTGATCCGGCCGTCCGGGGCCGGCCGTCGCCGTGGAAATCTTGCCTTACTTAGCTGCGTTTCTCGACTTGACAGGCAAGGCCAAGATGGGGGAGAAGGAGTGGTATTTCTTCTGCCATAAAGACCGCAAGTACCCGACGGGGACCAGGACGAACCGGGCCACGGAGAGCGGCTACTGGAAGGCCACCGGCAAGGACAAGGAGATCTTCCGGGGGAGGGGCATCCTCGTCGGGATGAAGAAGACGCTCGTCTTCTACCGCGGCCGCGCACCCCGCGGCGAGAAGACCGGCTGGGTCATGCACGAGTTCCGCCTCGAGGGCAAGCTCCCCCACCCGCTCCCGCGCTCCGCCAAGGTTCGGTTTCTGTCCTGAATTGTGTTGTTCAAGTTTTCCCCTTGATTTCCGGGTCCATGGTCCGTTTGCTAAAATACGCATCTTTCTTCTTCCTTTGACGCGTGCAGGACGAGTGGGCCGTGTCCAAGGTGTTCAACAAGGAGCTCACGGCGGCCAACGGGGCAATGGCGGCGGCGCCGGAGGCCGGGACGATCGAGCGAGTCGGCTCCTTCGGCTTCATCAATGAATTCCTCAACTCCGGGGAGCTGCCTCCCCTCATGGACCCTTCCTTCGGCGGGGACGTGGACGAAGTCATCGACTTCAAGGGTCCGTCGTCCACCTCTGCCTACGCCGCTGGCGCCCATTCCGGAGCGAGCATGGGCTACGATCAACTTCAGGTCAAGATGGAGGAGCACATGCCGCTGCAGTACCATCAGCAGCAGCACATGGTGTACTCGAGCCCCTACTTCTCCCTGCCCGCCGCTGATTCCGGCGACCAGTCGCCGGCGATCCGGAGGTACTGCAAGGCGGAGCAGGTGTCGGGGCAGACGTCCGCGCTCAGCCCGTCCCGCGAGACAGGGCTGAGCACGGACCCGAACGCGGAGATCTCGTCGGCGGCGACGCCTTCGTCTCAGCATCATCAGCAGTTCCTGGACCACCTGGACGAGTACCCCGCACTGAACCTCGCCGACATTTGGAAGTACTGAAGCCGGAGCCGGAGCCGGAGCGAGCTGCCTGCCTTACCTTGCACCACATGATTCGCTCCCTCGTTGATTAATTACTTAATTGGATGATTATTTAACTTTGTGTTAGTGGTTTGCTGATGCATCATCGATCTTCTTTCCGGAGGAGTCTGGGGTGGGATGATGATCAGGCTATCATCCATCCGGACCTCCAGGGATTATTAGCTAGGCCTCCTTCTTATTGTTAATTAAATTAATTACTAGTCCTAGGTTCATACCTTGATCGATCTGTGTGTACATAAAGATTCTGATTGTGATTACTAGCAGAAGTAACATGATGGTTAATATTTACAATTGATGGGGTGTAGATTAGGGGACTCAGATCCATTTACATATGAATTGATTAATTTGGGCGTTGTTGATGAGCCAAGCCAGCTAGCGCTAGCAGGGCTTTGTGTAACTACAGTATGTACATGTAACACTATTGATTGCTTGAGTTTGACGTGTCATTATGTGAATTGATGCTTGTGTGCTCTCTCTCTCTCTCTGTGTACGGCTTTACACTTGTTAATTACTAGAGTAATGAACATTAATCGCTGGGTTACTCCGTTCTGGACGTGACGAGCGGCAGTGCCAGTTCTAGGACACCTTGCGAAATCTAGCACGAGGAGGGGTCACATGGACGGACGGATGGATGTATCATGGATGGATGGATGGATATGGGGTGGGACAGGCAGGTTCCAATTATTCCCGGACCACGTCGTGGTCATGGCGTCCAGTTGTTGAACTCCACGCATAGACAGAGGGAGTACGTACTAGGCGCCGAGGTAGGCTACGTACTGTGCAAGCCTCCAGCCTTATCTCCATTCGGAAGTCGATCGATCCAGCAACGGCCGGCCGAGACAGGAACGGAGAGCAAATCCGTTGATCCTAACCACCCAACCAGCCAACCAACCGTGGGTCGACGCGGAGAGGCGCGAAAACTTGTCGCTCACACACACGCCGGCCGACGGCGACGAGAGCGGGACGGCACAGCCGCTCGCTCGCTCTCTCGGCTCGGCGGTTTTGCGTGCGCGCACAGCACTCGGCACACAGACACAACATTTCACTTGCTTTCCGTCGGACGCAAGAGGGGATTGCCGTGGCGAGTTTCCCGGCGATGTATTCGCTCTTGGCACGCGCTCGCTTCGTGCAGCAAAACCCGGCCGAGGCAAAGGAAAAGGATGCGAGGATCACCAAGAATCATCCATGATCCATCCATTTCTTCATTCATTTATTCAGGAGTTGTACCACAGCTAGACACATGGAAATATTGAAAATTAGAGCAGGACCAGTAGTGCAGACGTCCACGCGAATATTCCCGGTTGCCACTCAAGAAAAAGGCTATGCCGGGCACATGAAAACTATGTGGGTCCTTGGGCTCTGGGAATTCGGATTGGATCATTTGCTGTCCATGTCGCCCGGGCCCGGAGGTGACGTCATACCTTTAGGCTCCCCCACCAGTCAGTGCCGCTCACCTGCACCCCTCCCCCAGCTATAGGCTATAGGCTATAGGCGATGGACAGGCTAGCCAAGTTTTTTAACTCCTCGTCAATGATCAAATGGAGGCCTAAACAAAGATTGTGAGGAAGGAAGGGTGATGCCTCACCCATGTTGCCCTTAAGGACGGATTGTGGAATAATTTTATTTCGGTGAGGATTTGGTTAATTAATCGGATGTGGACGTCCAGATGCAGGTTGCTTTCAGTCTGTTGATTAGGGCGCGGACATTTTATCCGGCGATTAGACAAGACACACCCAGTGGCGGTTAGCGTGGGGCCTCTTCATTCGATACTATTTCCTCCTTTTCAAATCAGAGAGAGGCATTTGTTTCTGTATCAGATTAGATATCAGGGAATCGTTCTGGACGTGACCACTAACTACCAAGAGCACCAAAGATTACCCGATCCCCAAAGGCCTTGCAACTGCACCCAGTTCAGACCTTGAGTTCATCGGCTATCGTTGAGTGCAAATTAACTGGTGGACGGTTCTCCTCCTCCGTTTTCCTCTCTCCACTGAACGTCTGAACCAAGGTGCTGGCGACACAGGAGCACCTCAGGAGGTGGACGGACACTAATCTGAGACGGCTACATCGCATCTGCCTCTACATTATTATTGGACAGCTTAACACGTACAGGTGGTAAATAGTTTGCACTTTTAGCAAGAGAAAGATCTGCCATAACATAACGGGGGATCCTGGAGTAATGGCTGAAATGGACTCTCCACATACTTTTCGAGTGAGAGATGAGGTCCAGTCCTGGTGCCTTTTTCATAAAGCTTGCAATCCTCCTCGACAGGAATGTCGCCCACACGCTCTCCATGATTCATTCTACGCGCTTCACTTGTTTGGCTTGCTGTGAGGGATAGATAGATATGCGCTACTTTTGTCCCCACAAAGAAACTCTACTTTTGGGTAAAAATATAGAGTTCATTATAATGCGGCATCATGCTTGTAAACTCATGCCTGGGAACCACATTTCACAGAGCATCGTTCTCTCTGACAAAAAAAGATGTTCCAAACATTGTAAATTTCAGGCACAGTTTCTGCATACTCATATTTGATTTGCAACGACGTTTTCGGTTGGTTTCTGGAGGTGGCGTCAGTCCAGTCCACGTGACGTTGGGTTGGTTCAGTCTTTCTGTCCAAGAAACTCACACCCATCTTTCTCTGTCAAATCTCTTTCTTTGTTTTCTAGATGAAAATTTTCTTGGTTGATAGGAAGAGTTAATTGTACCGCTCACCTGTTGAGCTTCAACAAGTAAATTCTTCATCACAACATTTTTCAGGTTGAAAAACAAAAAGATGGCGCCGTTTCTGCTACTCAAAGCATTTCTTACTTTCTTTTCGGGCGATTGAACGAACGGATCATGATCAATGCTTTAATCGAACTACGTACATGCCTTTGACTTAAGTTTAACGAGAAGTCAAGAGACATCACACGATGATCTGCAAATGTGTCAAACAACGCTGCCTAACCTTGGATGGGCAAAGGGATCCATGCCGTATTAATTAGAGTAGAAGAGATGTTGTTCTAGTAGTACAAATCTTAGAGCTGACTTTGAATGTCCATACGGCCGCAGCTTGCTTCGCTGTGGTGGCACACTTCTTTCTAGCATACACAAGGCATGTTTCACATGGCATATTTGCCTCGCCTAATTAAGCAGGACGCCCTCTCTGACCTTGACGCGTCACCGCCCTATTGGTGTATGTTTGACATTATAAAGTGTACGTGTAATAAACCAAGCAATTTTGTCTATGCGCAAGTATGTACAGTATAACCCATTTCATCACCGACACACACAACACTAAGTTGGTACTGCCGATGCTTAATTCAGGCGAGGGCATACTTTTACCGACGGGCATAAGTTTATGGAGTTGGTTGATCCATGCGAGTAAATGAGGTAGGTTTGGTCTCACTCATCTGTTTTCGTGTGGTTGGTACGCCCTAGCTCCTACTTATGTCCTTTTCAACAGCCCAAGCCAAGAAACATAGTCAAGTGATAATTTTGCCCATGACTGCATGACCGTAAACAAAGTTGGAGACACCATTAAACTTTTAACACTTGTGTCTTGTTCGGTCCAAACAACAGCAAAACATCATGGTAGTACGTAAATTAATGTATGTGTATGATGGACTGAGATCCAGTGACTATGATACTAAAAATATATTTTATCATGTAATAACAAATGTATTATGATAACAAATATTTTATCATGTACGAACACGGTCTGGCGTTGTGCGTTGCACTGCTTCAGCCGGGAGCCTCTTTTGTCGTTCGCTCGTTCGCTGAAAGGCGCTCCGTAACGGCGTGTTGCCGCCACCACGATCGAGATAGCCGACCACGATGTTCTAAATAGAGCGCTCAATTTTTATTATGAAGGTATATTTCATATGTGCAAATCACTAGAAAACGTCAATCCAAAGGTGGCTTTCATTTTTTTAAGAAATAGCTCATTTACATCTTAGGTTTTAAAATATATGTTTATTTTAGAGATTCAAAAAATATACGCCCGTCGTTGCGCTGCCAACCGACAGCGCGCTATCGGTCACTAGTCTGACGACAGGCATACACTTTCAATCAAAATTATATATTTTTTGAATTTCTGGAAATAAAAACATATATTAAAAAAAACTACTTCTGATGTTGTCAACAACAAACTGGAACATGACTGTTAAAATATAAAAGTTGGAGCGTGTTCTCTATGAAAAACAAAGTTGCAGCGTGCTAGTGACCTCAGTTTTCTAAGTTTTCTGCATGTGTGACTTTTCTTTACGTGGATCATTGCCATCCATTGGATATTAAACGAATGGATGATATCTGAAGTATGTCACATGGTGACTTGCCATGGGCAAGTAACTGGATCTCGGTCCGCGTATGATCTACTGCCTACTGGCGTTTCCGGTCTCAGCTTCACACTTGGCAAAGTGTTGTACCTTGCCGTCGATCAAATTAAAACCTGTAGTTTTTGTGTGGCATGATTATGCGGGTAACTGCATAATTATGCGGCTACTTGCGGGCTGTCCGCCGGAGCCCGCTTTGTGCCCGCATAATTATACGGAGTACAACCGCACCATGCCCACCGGCAAGCCGCTCAGGAGCATCTGTCAGGTCGTGGTCGCCGCCTGCAGGAAGGTCAGCCTCCGGCTGCCCTCCGACGCCGGACTGCTCTACGAGGCCAGCGAAAAGGATTATTTTACCCAGGCCACCTTCATCCAGCAGGGCAGCGCCATGGACATGAACGTCCTGTCCTTTGTCCATACCGGCGGCGGCGTCGCTCGGCTCGTTCGATGTGCTCTGCGTGCGTTCAGGCTGTTGAGATATATACGTGTATAGTTGTGTATAGGGATCTTTTTTGTATTCCAAGTCTTATGGCCTATATATATACATGTATAGCCACCCTTTTGTGGTGTGCAACTTTTCACATGGTATAGAGCCACCAAGACTCCTAACCCTAGCCCTAGCTGCGCCCCCTCCTCTCTCCCTGCCGCACCCCCCTTCCCCCAAAACCCTAACCCATCTACAGCCGCCGGCCACCCCTCCCTCTAGCCGCCGCCGGCCACCACCCTCCCCTTCCTAAACCGATCTAGCAGCCGCCGCCTCCCCCCCTCCCCACCGCGGCCGACACCACCCTCCCCCACCCCACCACCTCGGCGCCCCCAGCTAGGACACGCTTCCGCCCACCATGTTCGGTCCCTTTGCCTCGTCCCACTGCAGCAGCACCAACCCTTTCGCCGGGCCCGATGTCGCCGTCATCCGCGATGTGCCCATCTTGGAGCGTGTGCCGGTGAAGCTCTCCCACACCGCGGCGAACTTTTTCGCGTGGAAGACCTACTTCGGGATCCTCTTCCGCGAGTATGATCTCCTTGATCACGTGGACGGCTCCTACGACCTCTTCGCCATGCCGCACGACCCCGACTGGACCACCATCGATGCCACCATCATCCGCTGGTTCTTCCAGACGATCTCCGTCGACATCTTTCACACCGTGGTCCGCGATGGTGACACCGCGCACGCCGTGTGGCAGAAGATCACGGGCCTCTTCACCGACAACAAGGTCTAGCGCATCACGTTTCTTCAGCAGGAATTTTTTGGTCTTCACCAGAACGATCTCTCCGTTGAAGAGTTCTGCCTGCGCCTCAAGACCCTCTCCGACGAGCTGCGCGACTTGGACTTCCCCATCTCCGACTCGCTCCTCCTCTCGACGCTCACCGCAGGACTCGAAGAGGACCTCAGCAACGCCGCCTCCAACCTCACGCTGCTCGCCACGCCGTCCTTCGAGCAGGCCGTGGCGTACCTTCAGCTCGAGGAACGGCGACTGAAGCACATGCAGGAGCGCGCGTCTCACACCGCGCTCGCCGCCGGCCTCTCCCGCGGTGCCCCCGCCGCCCCTCCAGCGCCACCTCCAGCTCGCCCGCCGGCTCCTGCGCCTGCCGGTGGCGGTAACGGCGGCAACGGCGGCCGCCAGCGCCGCAAGGCCCGCAACGGCGGCTCCCGCGCCGCGGCACCTGCCCAGGCACCCCCTCCCGGGGCCGCGCCTACCCCGCCCTGGACGATCGGCCACAATCCGTGGACCGGGGTCGTCCACGCCTACACGATGCCCGTCCCGCGCGCACCGCTGCCCGACATCCTCGTCCCTCGTCCTGGTGCTCACCAGGCGTTTTTCGCAGCTCCGTAGCCTAGCGCGCCGGCCTATCCCGCGCCCGGCTACTACACCGCCCCACCGCCGGATCCTACGCTTCTCCAGGCTCTTCAGTCCAATCCCACCACCACCCCCGGCGCCTACGGTGGCGGCGGTGACTGGTTCATGGACACCGGCGCGTCTGCTCACATGACTTCCAACGCCGGTAACCTTACCTCTTCCTCCCCCATCTCCACCTCTTCCCGCATCATCGTTGGTAACGGTCATGCTCTTCCCATCACTCACACCGGCTCCACCTCCTTTCCTTCCACCTCAAAAACCCCTCTCTCTCCATAATGTCCTTGTTTCTCCACACCTCATTCAAAATTTAGTCTCTGTTCGTTCTCTTACCCGTGATAATTCTGTGACTGTGGAATTTGATGCCTCTGGTTTTTCTGTGAAGGATGGACGTACCCGCATGCTTCTCCACCGATGTGACAGCTCCGGCGACATGTACCCCGTCATGCCCGCCTCCGCCACCACCCGCCACCTCGCCTTCTCCGCCGGTGTCGACCTTTGGCACGCACGCCTCGGCCATCCTAGCTCCACCGCTCTCCGTCACATACTGCATGGGTTTTCTTTTTCATGTAATAAATCAGAGGCTCACTCTACCACAGTTGCTCGGTTGTCGATTCGTTCCTCTATCACAGTCGCATCTTTTCCATTTGAGTTAATTCATAGCGATGTTTGGACCTCCCCAGTTCCTAGTAATTCGGGCTACACTTATTATCTTGTGGTGTTGGATGATTATTCGCATTTTATATGGACTTTTCCTCTTCGCCGCAAATCCGATGTGCCCGCCACCCTCACCTCCTTTTACTCCTATGTCGCCACCCAGTTCGGTCGTCCCATCCATGCCCTACAAACTGATAATGGAAAAGAATTCGACAACCTCGCTGTCCGTCATCTCCTAGCCTCCCACGGTACCATTTTCCGCCTCACTTTCCCCTACACCTCCCAGCAAAACGGCCGCGCTGAACGCATCCTTCGTACCCTCAACGATTGCATCTGCACCCTCCTTTTCCATGCCCACATGCATCCTCGCTTCTGGCCCGATGCTCTCTCCACCGCCACTCTCCTCCTCAATCTCCGCCCTTGTCGCGCACGGTGGCAGTATACACCTCACCACCTCCTCTTCGGCACGCCCCCTCATATGATGACCTATGCACCTTCGGCTGCCACTGCTATCCTAATATTGCTGCCACCGTTCCACACAAACTTGCACCCCGTGCTCTCCCTTGCTTGTTTCTCGGGTATCCCGCCAACACTAAAGGGTATCGCTGCTATGACCCGGTCTCCCATCACGTCATCACATCCCGGCATGTGGTCTTTGATGAGTTTGTGTTTCCCTTTAAGCAGGACACTTCGGCGGCTCCCTCGATGACCGATGGTGCACCCCTTCTGGCCGGTCCCTCTCGACGTCGGGCGACGTTGACGCCGATTGCGCCCCTGTTGAACATACATTGTCTATGCACTGTATAGGCATTGGGCCCATGTACTTATCGTCGGCCTCCTATCTCCTTATACATGTATTCTTGGGAGACAAGTAGAGGCCGACCCCTTTGTACCTATATAAGTGCCCCGACACGTATGCAATCAATCACAATTAATGCAACCTCTTCTCTACATGATATCATTTGTTCTCCGATCCTAACCCTAATCCGCTTCCGGCTCCCGGCACCTCCTGCCGCCGCCGCCACTCCAACCCTAACCGCCTGCCTCCCAGGCCGCCGCCGCACCCCTTCCTCCCAACAACCGCTATCTTCCCGGTCGCCGCTGCCACTTCTTTTTTTAGATAAACAGGGAGCAATCCCCGGTTCCATTTCATAGAAAAAGAACCACACAGACCCGAACTTATTTGTCGCAGACATCTGACCCATCAGGTCACACAGGTTCTGGGAAGAAAAACAGAGGTAAACTAGGTAGTTCATAGTATAACATTCTAGCGAGAAAAGCAGCGATTACAGTGTCTCAGACACATAAACAGCAGGCGCAGCTGCAATCATCTTCAAGAGGATTTCCTGGCCTTCATGGGAGGTCCCAGGGCAGCCATCCTGGGTGACCAGCCAGCATCCAGTGGCGACACCGGGCTCAAAGACATCGCTGAAACGATCATCTTCATCGACGACGTGTATGTCAGGGAGCCAGAGGCCAAGAGGCTGTCTCTCACCGCTGCCACTTCTTCCCGTACGAGCAGGTTCTCCCCGTGATTAGATCAAGTTTCCTGCGTACGAGCATAGCAACCGTGGCTGGATCCCATACGAGCTGCAGCACCCGTGACTGGATCAAGTTTCCCGTGCGAGCATAGCACCCGTGGCTGGATCCCATACGTGCAGCTCGTCGCCGGCCGCCCGTCTCGCCGCCGGCTCCTTTCGTCGTCGGCTGCACGTATCGCCGATCGATCGTGCCGCTGGAGCCGCGCTGCGGTCCACTTCCCCTTGAGCCGCGTCACCGACTAATCGTGCCGCTGCAGCTCGTCTCGAGCTGCGACGCGATCCGTGCTACTCCGTGCCGCTGCAGCTCCGTACTGCGCCGCTCTACGCGTCGCCGCCGTACTGAGCCGCGCCACCCGGGCGCCGCTGCTCCTACCCGAGCCGCCGCTCCTCTCGGCTGCCGCCGCACCCCCCGGGCGACGCCGCTCCTCCCCGAGCCACCGTTGCTCCCCGCCGCCGCCGCTCCTTCCGGGCGCTGTCGCTCCTCCCTGAGCCGCCGCTCCTCCCGGGCGCCGCCGCTCCTTCCGGACACCTCCCCTCCTCCCGGGCCGTCGCCGCTCCTTCATGTTGTGCCACCAGTGCTACCCTGCCGCCCCCGGCGCCGTCGGGCCTGCGGCCATGTCAGCTCCGCCGGTCGCCGGCGGCTACCCCGCGCCGCCACCGCTTTACGGTGGGCTCCCGCCGTCGGGCCTTCACGTCGCCGCACCCCTCGACTTGGGACCCCGGCCACCTCGCTGCCCTCCACTCGGCTCCCTCGCCGAGCAACTACGGTGCTGGCGGGAATTGATACATGGACACTGGCACCACAGCTCACATGACATATCAGCCCGGTAACCTCACTTCTTCCACCCCTGTCAACACCCTCACCCGCATCACCGTTGGTAACGGCCCTTCCCTCCCCGTTACACATGTTGGTCATACCTCCTTTCCTTCCACGTCCACTCCTATTAAAATGTCTAATGTTCTTGTGTCTCCTGACCTTGTTACCAACCTTTGCTCCGTTCGTCGTCTTGCTCGTGAGAATTCTGTTACTGTTGAATTTGACGCCACTGGTTTTTCTGTGAAGAACGCTCGTACCCGTATGGTTCTCCACCGATGTGATAGCCCAGGCGAACTCTACCCAGTGTACCACCCCGCCTCCACCACCACATGTCCAGTCTCTTTCACCGCCGACGTCGACTTGTGGCATGCTCGCCTGGGCCACCCCAACTCTACCGTGTTGCGTCAAATTCTCCATAGCTTTTCCTTCTCATGTAGTAAACTTGCCGATCATACCTGTGAGGCTTGCCGTCTCGGCAAACATGTCCGTCTTCCCTTTAATGCGTCTACCACTGTATCCACTTTTCCGTTCCAGTTGATTCATAGTGATGTTTGGACCTCCCCGGTTGCTAGCAACACGGGCTATCTTTATTATTTGGTGATACTTGATGACTACTCTCACTTTGTGTGGACTTTCCCCCTTCATCGTAAGTCTGATGCCTTCGCCACACTCACTGCCTTTTACTCCTACGTCTCCACCCAGTTTGGTCATCCCATTCTTGCCCTTCAAACCGACAATGGGAAAGAATTTGACAATGCCGCCGTTCGTGATCTCCTTGCATCCCACGGCACCATCTTTCGCCTAACCTGTCCCTACACCTCCCAGCAGAATGGCCGCGCTGAGCGCATCCTCCGAACCCTTAATGATTGTGTACGCACCCTTCTTTTTCATGCCCACATCCCTCCTAGGTTCTGGCCCGATGCACTCGCCACCGCCACTCTCCTCCTCAATATCCGCCCATGTCGTACCCGTTGGAACTACGCCCCTCACCACCTTCTCTTCGGTACACCTCCCTCCTATGATGGCCTTCACGTCTTCGGCTGCCTTTGCTACCCTAGCATTGCGTCCACCGCCCCTCACAAACTCGCATCCCGCTCACTTCCTTGCATATTCCTTGCATATCCTTCCAACACAAAAGGTTACCGGTGCTACGATCCTGTCTCCCATCGGGTGATCACCTCACGACACGTGTACTTTGACGAGGGTGTTTTTCCGTTTCACTAGGTACCCACGTCGGAGCGGACCTCCATGGAGCCACCCTCGTCGCTCCAACTGCGAGCACGCAGCGGGCGCGACCGCTTGTCGCCTCCGCAACCCGTCGCCCAGCCGCGACACCCCCGGCCCCGACTCCCTCCGCCGCCTCTCCTGGCGTTGCCGAGGTGGAGTCGGCCTCGGGCGCCTCCTCCGCCACCCGCCTGGCGAACGACGGCGTCGCGCCACTCGGAGCCACACCCCCTTCCGACGACGCGTCGACGACCTCCACCTCAGTGCCGGCCGGCTCTTCCGCGTCGGGCTCGCCACCACCCTCGCCCGACGCCTTGCCGGTTTCTCCACCCATCGGCGTCATCACCCGGGCCCGGGCGGGCGTGCATCGCCCCAGCACACGCTACCCCGCTGACGAGTACGCGTGTGCAGCCTCCACCTCGACGCCAGCCTCGGTGCCGTCCTCCGTTCGTTCTGCTCTTTGTGATCCCCATTGGCTTGCGGCGATGCACAAGGAGTTCGACGCGCTGCTCCGTAACCGTACTTGGCAGCTGGTCCCGCGGCCCCCTCGGGCCAACGTTATCAGCGGCAAGTGGGTCTTCAAGCTTAAGACACGACCGGATGGCACACTCGAGCTCTACAAAGCGTGTTGGGTGGTTCGCGGCTTTCGACAGCGTGCGGGTGTGGACTTCACCGACATCTTCGCCCCGGTTGTCAAACCGGGAACGATCCGCACCGTGCTCCAGTTGGCGGTCTCTCGCGCTTGGCCCGTTCATCAGCTGGACGTCTCCAACGCCTTCCTGGATGGTCACCTTGCTGAGCAGGTCTACTGTCAGCAACCCACGGGCTTCGTCGACGCCGAGCATCCCGATCACGTGTTGAAAGTGCTATCTTGCCCTTAATTATATTTTGATGTTGATGACAATGTACATATAGAGGACTAATCATGTTTGCCAAGTATATCTCAGGTTTTAGTCCTCGGTGCGTTCTGTTGGTGGATCAAGGACCATCTAATCATGTCGATATGCTCAAGATACTGATCCAATCCATGTTAAAGCGTAAGCTTTCCGGTTTATCTTGAGTATAGGGATCCCCGCACTATTAAGAGGGGATCAGTGGGTTTGTGTTTAAGATTTGCTCAAAGCTAATTAAAACAAAAACATCTCGACACAATATTGGAGCTCTAGAGTAAAAATATGATCACTGCTTTCGGGTGTCCGACGAGTTTCGGACGTCCGACAGACATCAGACGTCCGACATCTCGTAAATTCCTTATCGTAGGAAAGGTCTGTGGGCATGCGAAAATTCCGGACATCCGACATGTTTCGGACGTCCGATCTCTCGGACGTCCAAACTCTGTGGGACGTCCGATGTGCTACTGATCTTTTTCTTACTCTGTTGATTGCTGCACACAGATATAACACTTCGGACGTCCGACCTGGCTCGGACGTCCGACATGTAAACTTTCGCACGTCCGATACCTGACGGACGTCCGACACTTACACAGCATTAATGTCCCAACAGCCATTTCGTCCCTTGGGCTATAAATACCCCCTCACTCCCACTTGTGAGGGTTGACCACTTCATTTAGAATCACCCAAGAACACAAGTGCTCCCTCTCACTCTTTCCCTCACCAAATCTCCGATCCCGGAGAGTTCCTTGAGAGTTCTTGACGGATCTTTCACCCAGTGATAGATCCGCCCCTTCCCCATCTTCCAACCAAAGCAAATCGCGTTTTGAGAAAGTCTTGAGCATTTCCCATTGATCTTGTTACTCTTGGAGGTTGGAGACTCATAGGCGGGTAGGATTTCTTCGGAGAGGAATCGACCATTGTGATTACCCCCGTTGAGTTTGTGAGGGTTTGGTGACCACCTTTAAGTTCAACCGGTAGTGGTTGGGAATCGCCTTCGTGGTGATATCTCAAGGGGAATAGAGTGAGCCTTCGTGGCGTTGGTGTGCCTTCGTGGTTTCACCCACTCTCTCCGAACGGTGAGTAGCTTCCCTCCAAGGAACTGAACATCGGGATACATCGTTGTCTCCGCGTCATTCGGTTATCCCTACTCTTTCCCCTTATTACGTGTACTACCGTATTATTTGCCGCTCACTTGCTTTTGTTTATTGTGCTTATTGTTTATCTTGTCTTTGCTAAATAGACCTTGCAATTGTTAGGCACACCTTTGTTTTCCGCACTATTGCCTAAAAATTGCTAAGTAGTCATAAAATTTGTAATAAGACCTATTCACCCCCCCTCTAGGTCTATCTCGATCCTTTCAATTGGTATCAGAGCCTCGTGCTCTATTCTTGTGGCTTAACCTCCCTAGAGCGAGATGACCAAGAACGGCATCCCCGAAAGTTCGGGTGCTAATGTGGAGGAGGTCGCAATTGCTGCGGATGCCGCGAGTTCGGAAGCCGAGAGATTGGCTACCGAACAAAGGGCCGCCGCACAAGCTGCGTTGCCTCCCTCCACGAGGCATGTTAGTTATGAGATTGAGGACCCCAAGTTGTTCACCTCCGGAGATATGAAAAAAGCCTTGCAAAAGGCTTTGGACAATCAAAGGAAGGAAATGGAAGACTCCTTTGCTAGATTGAAGGCTTCGTCGTCGGAGTCACAAACGTCAAGTGGTGCGGCCCCTAGGTCCCCACAAGCGACCTTTGTGCACCCCGGTTCCGAGGTTCCCTTGAAAAGAGGTGGTACCTACCAATGGGACTATTGTAACAACCCAGATTTCACAAAAATTAAAAAATTTGTTTTCGGTGTGAATTGTTTGATTGTCTGATTTGTTCGCGGTGTTTGCATCCCCGATTTATCGATCGGCGATTATTTTCCCCCCTCTTATCTCGTATCGGACGGAGACCGACCCTTGCCACCCTGACACTCGACCTTTGCGACACCGGGTTTCACCCGATCACGTCGTGAAAACCGCACGAGACCAGCCGCAGCCAACGGAATGAAAAACCCCGTTTAATAATTAAACGGGTTATTTTTATAGCGCGCCGGAAAGTGTTCTCGAAACGGTTCCAACGCGAGGTGAACGCCTCCGGCTCGACGCGTTGATCGCGCAGTTCGTAGTTTTACCCGAATCGGAGGTACTGCGGACCCCCGGCGGCCAAAAATGTAAACACCGCGTGCGCGAGACAAAAACCGGGGATGTTTTTGCAAACTGCCAACCACCGGGGCTATGTAAAGACCACCACACTCCCACCTCTTTCTAGGGTTTCCCTAGCCACAAAATTGCAGCCACACCCCCAGGTTTGCTCCAATATTCGCCCAAAACAACCACATCGCGAAATCCTAGCCCAGATCCGTTTGTAGCCGTTCGATCGCGAGATCGGACGGTCGAGGACGTGCCACGTCAGCCACCAAACTCCTCCTCTCTCTCCTGCCCGTGGGCAACCGCCGCCTCCTCCAGCCACCGGCCCGCCGCCAGCCGCCGCCGCGGCCCTCCTCTCCTCCGCGCCCTCCCTCTCTTCTTCCTCCTTCTCTTCTCCCTCGCCTCACCGCTGCCCCTTCCTCTGCGCAAGAGCCGCCGCCGGCAGGCCGGAGCCGCCGTCATCACCACGTCCGCCAGGCGCCATGGATCCGAGCGGGGAACTCGCCTCGCCGCCGGCCTCTGCTAGGCTCGGCCCCGCACTGCTCCAAGGTCCCGCACCGAATCCCGGCCACCCCAGCCGCCCTGCACCCCGCCGCTGTCGCGTCTCACCGGAGACCGGTGCCGCCACCCGCCGGCTGGTCGGGATCGACCCCGATCCGAGCGGCCCCCTCCAGCCGCTGCAGATGGGTCGGCCTCGCGCGCAGCCCGGCCAAGGCCCAGTCGCCCCCCTCCAAGCCCACCTCTAGCCGGCCTCCTTGGCCTCGCCAGGCCGCCTCAGCCGCTAGTGGGCCGCGACCCGTGGTGAGAAGCCAGCCCGAGCCGCCCTCTGTTTTTTTCTCTCCTCAGTATTTTTTTCCTTTATTGTTTTTCTGCTAAGTCCTGTAAAAATTACTGCTGATGCTGTTTTGCAACGTAATTTCCCGTTGACTCGTAGCTCCGAATGAAGTGATTCTTTTTTTGTTTGGTTGTGCTTTGTGTGCTCTAGAGTTCATCTTTAGGAAGTTATTTATTTTGAGGTCATCTTGAATATGTATTTCTGTGTTGAAGTAGGCACGAGACTGTTAACTGTTGCTAAATTCTGTCAAGTGCTGCTGATGTTATTTTGTTGCAACTTTGGGTGATGCTTGTGTCAAATCCATGAGGCCTATTGCATTGATTCTTTTTCCTATGTGTTAAGCATCATGTGTACTTCATTTACATGCTTTAACTTGTAATTTTTGGGTGCTTTAGCTATGTTAAATCTTGCTCCAAAGTGGTGATCCTGATGTTAATGTGCTGCTGTGCTGAAAACTGTTAATTTGTTGCAACTTCGGGTGACGGTTGCGTCGCAACCGTTTATCGGAATTGAGTGATTCCAATTGCATATTGTTAAGCATCATGTCTACTTACATTATATGTATTGAATTGCCATGATATGCTTGCTGGTCATATAGTTATTGAGCTCAAAAGTTTCTATCCCGCTGTTTTTGACAGCCACCTTTGTTTTTCTCTAAGTCTGTAACGTTCCGATGCGATGTTGCATGCTTAATATCTTTTGATCTATGATGCCTTTTTGCATGATTCTTTTTGCCATGCCTTCCCTGTCATTTCTACTTTAGTTCCATATCATTTGTGAGCATGTTTGCATTCATTATCCTGTTTATGCATTGCTCTAAAGTGTGCTTCGTGATGTTGGCAGATTGTGCCCGTAACTTGTTTTGCTTGTATCTTTTTAACCGTAACTCCGTTTGGAGTGTGCCTTATATGTAACTTGATTAGTTTTTCGTTTACTTTGTGTTTATGCTATTGTTTTCTGTTGTTAACCAACCTAAAATATGGTTTAGGACAGAACAGTACAACATGTTTTAATCATCGTGCGACACTTAGTGTTATGCCATGTTTAGGTTGTGCCTCACTTAAATTGACTAGCATAGATAGTTTAATTTGTGCTTCACCTCTTGACATGTTTGTGTGCTATGCCATGCTTGCTTGAGTTTCCATGTTAACAACTTTGTTGATCACCTGTAGCTAAACAACTCGAATCCTTATAAACGTGCGGTATCGTTGTGTGTGACGAGTACTCCACTTAAATTGTTAGTAACCGCTCTCGACGGTAGGTGCGATGTCTCGTGTTGCTTCTTGTTGATGCTTGCTCGTGTTTGCCTCGTAGTAATAGATGCTTGCTCGTTGATTGCTTTCCAGTGTTTACCCTCTTGTGTGCTCCTGCGGGTACCTTCGGAGACGTTGCGAGCTTGGGATCAACTACACCTTCGGAATCCGACTTATCAACAGGCAAGGACTATACATTACTTATGATCCATTCTATTTCAACCAGCGGTTTGCATGATAGTCTAGGTTAGGTTCGATGTTTGATCCTACCACATGTTTACAACCTCTTTTAAACCGATACAGCCATGTCCCCTCCCAGCAAACCTTGTACTGCTATGTTACTATTGCTCGTTGCTCAGCCCCTTCTTAGTATGCATGCTTAGGATGCTACGATGTTACCCTGTTACTCCTTGGTTTGGGGCTATCACATTATTATATTGTTGTTAATGATATGATTATTATAATGTTGACTATATTCGACGAAGGATGGAAGGTCTAGGCTATCCCGGCCCGACGCTTTGTTCCATTCGAGTCACCTAGGATCCGAGTTCTGGGTATTGGTTTTAAGACTGAGCGTGCCTAACCGTGTGTGGGATTTTATGGGGTCCCCTTTTCTTACCTACCTAGCTTCAAACATTTCTAGTGGTGGCCCAAGATGATTTACCATTTGAAACCGTGTGTGTGCTGGTCAGCTGCCAGTAGTTTTCAAACCAACCTGGACTAGTGAGGACATAGTTCCCTTGCTGGCTCACCTTGTTCGGCTGAGGACCCGGTTTCCCATGTGTGATTAACTGGCTATCCAAACCCGAGACAAACGGTAGAGACCGATTCGAGAGAGCGGCCGGCTTTTGAGTTGGGTGTCGACTCACCGGGGGCCACCCGGATTTGTTCGTTGTTACTTGGAGGGACCTGTCATTTCGGATCTATCGGAACTAAATCATAAAATGGTTGCCTATAATGGGTAGCAACTGAGAGATATGGGCGTGCGTGCGGAGCCTTGTAATGGGCAGTTGGTACACCCATGCAGGGTTAAATCTTTTCGAGAAGCCGTTGATGGCGGAGAAGTTAATAGGTTTAGTTGGGTTGCCTTCCCTGTTAACCGCGCCAATAAACGATTCTTGATAACCCACAAGTCTAGGGGATCAATTGTAGCTTTTCGATAAATAAGAGTATCGATCCCACGAGGAGCAGAAGGTGTTGATAAGTGACACTGGATAAGGAAAGGGCTGCAAACACTCAAAGGTAAATATTTAGGGGTTTTTGGTTTAAGCAACAGAAAAGTAAAAGACATGCAAAGTAAACAGGGTAACTGAGGAGTAGCAAGTGGCCCAATCCTTTCACAAGGATAAGCCTAGGAACTGAACTTATAAAAGCTAAAGCGTTCTCGAGAAAACACGGGAGAGATAGTCAAGTCACTTTCACCATACTCCGCCAAGTAATATGTATCGTGTTGATAAGTGTCGGTGGGTGAACCAATGCTAGTACACCTTCTAGACTAAGATAAGTGTACTCTTATGATTACACACCTTGCAAGCATCCGCAAATACAAGGTAGTAATTAAGGCATAAGCCTAACCACAGCATTACGATCAAGGATCCATAACTCCCTTGTGCGAAAGTCTGCGAACTGGGGTTCAGGTTTCTATCACTCCGGCAACCCACCATAAGTATCCTTTGTGCACAATGTATTCCTCTTAGCCCATGAAAGGTGAAGTGTTATGTGTTCGACTCACATAACACCACTAGAGAAATAACAACACAACTTAAGTATCAAACAACACATAGTACTTCAACATAGTATGACTACTAACAACTAGACTTCTCCCATGTCCTCAAGAACTAAAGTAACTACTCACAAGACATAAAAGAGATCATGATCAGAGGTGATAGATGGGTGGTAAACAATCTGGACACAATGATATTTCTCCAAAAAAACTCAATAGCATTCACCACAAAGTAGTAATCAACACCAACAGAGTAGAGAGGATAGATAGTACGGATTACAACACAAGTTGCAATTGTGAGATGAGATGGGATGGTGATGGAGATGGTGCTGATGTTGGGGATGATGTTGATGATGATCTCGATGATGCCCGTGACGATGATGATGATGATGGCGACGATCTCCCCTTTCGGGAGGTGATCTCCCCGGAGGAATCTGCCCGCCGGAGATGGCTTTTCTCCTCTGTAGGTTTCCGCCCCGTGGCGGCGGCGAAACACGGAAACGACTCTCTTTTAGGGGTTTCCACCCCAGGGGGCTTATATAGGAGAAAGGGGGCACCGAGGGGGGCCACCAGGCACCCAGGAGGGTGCCTGGCGCGGCCAGGAGGGGGGCCGCGCCCGGCACCCTTCTGGTTGCCTGGTGGGTCCCCTCACCTCCTCCTTCGGTGATCCCCAATCAATCTTCTTAAAAATGCTCCCCGTAAAATTTCATCGCATTTGGACTTGATCTGATTAAGCAACTTGTTATCCACTTTTTACCGCTGAATTCTGGTTCTCCTGCTTCGGCACCGGAAAGTTGTAAACTGTGTAAAATAATCCAAAACAACATAAGAACAATACTTTAAAGTGGAATATATCAATGAATAGGGTGAAATCACAATATAAAATAGTGATGCTTTTTGGACGTATCAACTCCCCCAAGCTTAGACCTCGCTTTTCCCCAAGCGATTGCTGAGCTCGGTAAACCTGTCCACAAGTTTAGAGAGTGAAGTATCGATATAAGAATACGAACAAGAAGCATCAAGATTCCTCACCAAACTTAAGCATCCTCAACAACAACCTCAACTCATAAGGTCCTTATGAGAAAGTAGTAACAATTATAACAAAGTAGGACCTGGAAAACTCATCAAATCATGACAAACATAGCCTTGGTCAAGGAACAACTAATAACTTTTACTTTTGTTCTTTCACTTATAATGGAACAGTTGAAGCTTTTGAAAGAACATGCTATTAGTCAAGAAGTGCACATATCAACACAAAGGAAAATGTTTACTAAGCATAAGCTTATGTAAACAACTCACTTATCAAAAGATAATGTCAACAAAGATGTAACATGCTAGATTTCAATTAAACTTTATATGCAAGCATCTTTATCACCATCAAGTGTCTGTTCTCTCTCTAGAAAGGAAGGAAGTAGGAAGGACTGACTCAGCACAAAATAAAGATAAACCCCGCGCAAAAGGGTAAGCAGGGAAAACTTATGTGCCATCTCTAGATCAAACAGAATAAAAACAAACTTTTGGGAGGTGCATGATCCGTCAACGACTGCTGATAGATAACTCACTCACTTCATGATTTGGACAAGTTTCGAGGAACGACTCCAATGTGGGGACGATCACATCCCCTTGGATTCCTTTGTTTATCACTCGTAAAAGGGCGAAGGAACTTGTGTGTTAGTATTTTATCTTTTACGAGCTGGGCACTCATGCCAGTCCCTTCTCGTATTAGGGGTTTGCAGATTAGACATTCAATCCCAAGATAAAACTTGTCCAAATTAAGAAGATCATGGGTCACCCACCACTTCCTCATGAGCTGAATCAGCGGCACACAATAGAAGATTTTGAACATCTAAAGATAGCACATAAATTATATACTTTAGGAGTGGTAGTGGAATACCACAAGTAGGAAGGTATGGTGGACTCAAGTGGAAGAAGTTGGTTTCAAGGTATGGAAGTACAAGCAGAATTCCGCTTAGTACAGAGTTTTGGCTAGCAAGGCTTTGAGAGAGCAGACAATTGATGACAACTTAGATGCAAGCAATACAAAGCATAAACATTAAAACTAGCATGAAACATCAAGTTGTCTTCCTTGTCAACATAACACTTCAAGCATAATAACACAAAGGTTTTGGCTATGTCGCTACTTTGAGAAAAACATGCTTGTTGTTATGACCAAAGCTATACTTGCCAAGATTAAATAAAGTTTTCGAAGCCATACCTGATATAAGGTCAATACTCCCCATAAGAATCAGCTCATAATGTCGATTGCGTGAAGAGAATACCAAGTGCAGCGAAGAAACCAATAGACTTCTCATTAATATTCCTTCATAGACGACTCCACACTCACGGATACAAAGCTCTCCACAAAAGGAGTGATAGACCTCAAAGCAACACCTATTTCATAAAGTAACTTCCCTAGACATGATACGACTCTACTTGACTCCTAAAGACAAAGATAAAGATAAATATACTGGGCACTCCCCCAAGCTTGGAATAAGCTAAGGGGGTGCCATTACCCGAGGATATTTCACTCCTCATTCTTGTTCTTCTTAGTCAGGTACTCCTTGGCGAAGCGCTTCCATGGCATCTCCTCTCCAGTCTCAAAGGACATTCCCGTCTCCACGATCCTCCACTCAGCACCTAAACCCATGCGCAGAAACTTTAGGTCATACTCACAGTTCTGGTTGTGCAGATCATAGATCTGTGCTTGGAGCCCATAAACTTTTTCCTCTAGTGCGGCCAAACTTGACCACATCTCCTTCATCTCTTTCTTGTGGGAAGCCTCGATCTCGTTCATGATGTCGAAGTTAGCTTCAACAGCACGCTCCACCATCTTCTTGAACTTGAAGACCTCATGTTCCATATCCTTCAGCCGCTCCTTGGTGCTCCCTTCCTTGACTGGTCCCTTCAAATCTTCCTTGTGGAGAACACCGTCCTCCACACGAAGGACCTGGGGGTGCTTCCTCACCTCAGCGAGGTAAGGGTTGATGACGTTGACGACGAACTTTTCCTTGGGGGAACTTGGGGAAGCCATGGCACCTAGATCTGCTGAAAGATTTCCTGGCAGAAACAGACCGAGAAAGAAAACACGCAAAATTGAGAGATACGGTGCCGGGGCGATCCGGGCAAATATATAGCAAAAATTTCTGCAACAGAAGGAAGGTTTCAAGCCTAGGTGGAGTCGGAGGCGGAGTCCAGGGAAGCCAGGAGGGTGCCCGACGCGGCCAGGAGTGGGGCCGCGCCAGGGGGCCTCCTGGCCTCCCTGGAGCTCCTCTCCGGCTCCACTCGGGCTTGGAATTTTCCTAATTTTGCAAAAACTCTGAAAAGTTAACTTTTATTGACGTTCGCAGTGTTTTCTTACCATAATTCATACCTTTTCTAATTCTACTCCTGCCGGAGTCTGAAACTGGGCTGCAACATGTTCTTCATGAGTACTTGTATATATCATGTTTGCATCCACATTGATTGGATCACCTGCCATATAATGTTTGAGTCTTTGTCCATTCACAACTTGAGGTTTGGTGCCTTCGAAGTTATTGATCTTGATAACACTGGACCGATATACTTCGTCGATATGAAAAGGTCTTTCCCATCTGGAAAGTAGTTTACCTGGAAAAAACCTGAAACGAGATCTAAACAAAAAAACTTTATCACCAACATTAAATTCACGATTCAGAATTATTTTATCGTGCCACTTATTTACCTTTTCCTTGAACATTTTAGCGCTCTCGTAAGCTTCACTTCTCCACTCATCTAGAGAAGTCAAGTTCATGAGACGCTTTTCACCAGCTAACTTTGGGTCAGCATTCAGCTCTCTGACAGCCCAAAAATCTTTATGCTCTAACTCTAATGGTAAATGACAAGCCTTTCCATAGACCATCATATACGGAGACATGCCCATGGGGTTTTTGTAAGCAGTTCTATACGCCCACAAATCATCTCCTAACTTCTTTGACCAGTCCTTTCTAGAACTGTTTACTGTTTTCTGCAAGATCAACTTGATCTCCCTATTGGTGAGCTCAACTTGCCCACTAGTTTGAGGGTGGTACGGTGATGCAATACTATGATTGACATCGTACTTGGCTAGAGATTTCCTAAAAGCTCCATGCGTGAGGTGTGACCCTCCATCTGTCATGAGGTACCTTGGTACTCCAAACCTAGGAAAAATTACATCTTTGAGCATTTTTAAAGATGTCTTGTGATCAGCACTCTCAGAGGGGATTGCTTCAACCCACTTGGTTACATAATCAACAGCAACTAAGATTGTGTGTACTTGTGTGAAGGGGGAAAAGGACCCATAAAATCAAAACCCCAGCAATCGAAAGGTTCGATCACTAGTGAGTAATTCATAGGCTTCTCATTTCTCCTGCTAATGTTACCAACTCTCTGACACTTATCACAAGATAGAACGTACCTTCGGGCGTCCTTAAAGAGAGTAGGCCAATAAAAAACTCATTGTAAAACTTTATGTGCGGTCCTTTCACCGCATGATGTCCTCCATAGGGACTATCGTGACATTGTCGAAGAATGTCCTGCTGCTCATGCTCCGGTATACACCTTCTTACGATCCCGTCCACACCTTCTTTATAAAGTTGTGGTTCATCCCAAAAGTAGTGCCTCAAATCCGTGAAGAATTTCTTCCTCTGCTGAAATGTGAAACCTGGAGGCAAAAACTTTGCAACGATAAAATTAGCATAATCTGCAAACCAAGGGTCGGAATGAGATTGTACTTTTACAACAGCAAGCTGTTCATCTAGGAAACTGTCGTTGACTGGAATAGGATCATGCGGGATATCTTCCATCCTTGAAATATTATCCGCCACAGGATTGTCTTCTCCTTTTCTATCGACAATCTGCAAATCAAATTCTTGAAGAAGGAGTACCCACCTAATGAGTCTTGGTTTGACATCCTTTTTCTGCATAAGATACTTAATGGCAGCATGGTCAGTATGAATAATAACTTTAGAATCAACAATATACTGCCTAAACTTATCACAAGCAAACACCACTGCCAAGAATTCCTTCTCGGTAGTAGCATAATTCTTTTGAGCACTATCAAGTGTTTTGCTGGCATAGTGGATGACATTCAACTTCTTGTCAACCCTTTGTCCTAAAACAGCTCCAACAACAAAATCACTAGCATCACACATAATTTCAAAGGGAAAATTCCAGTCAGGTGGTTGTACTATAGGAGCGGTTATCAAGGCTTTCTTAAGAACTTCGAAAGCCTCCTTACAATCTTCATCAAATACAAAAGGAGCATCCTTCTGGAGAAGATTGGTAAGGGGTCTCGAGATCTTAGAAAAGTCCTTGATAAATCTTCTATAGAAACCAGCATGACCTAGAAAACTACGAATACCTTTAATGTCCCTTGGATAAGGCATCCTTTCAATAGCTTCAATTTTTGCCTTGTCCACTTCAATTCCCCTTTAGGAAATCTTGTGTCCAAGAACTACCCCTTCGTTAACCATGAAATGGCACTTATCAAAATTGAGCACCAAATTTGTTTCTTCACATCTCTGCAAAACTTTATTAAGATTGTGGAGACAGTGGTCAAAGGAGTTTCCATAGACGGAAAAGTTGTCCATGAAAACTTCTACAATCTCCTCACAGAAACCATGAAATATTGCAGACATACACCTCTGAAAAGTAGCAGGTGCATTACACAAACCGAAAGGCATACGCCTATAAGCATAAGTACCCTAAGGACACGTGAAAGTGGTCTTCTCTTGATCCGCGGTGTTGACGTGAATCTGGGAGAAGCCAGAGTACCCATCAAGATAGCATAAGTGGGTGTTTTTAGACAACCGATCGAGCATCTGATCAATAAAGGGCAAAGGATAGTGGTCCTTCCGGGTGGCCTTGTTTAACTTCCTGAAATCAATACACATTCTATATCCAATAATAGTCCTCTGAGGTATTAGTTCATTTTTATCATTAGGAACAACAGTCATACCTCCTTTTTTAGGAACACAATGAACGAGACTTACCCACTTACTATCAGCTATAGGATAGATGATACCTGCGGCTAGAAGTTTGAGAACCTCCGTCCTAACCACGTCCTTCATCTTTGGGTTCAACCGTCATTGATGATCAACAACCGGTTTAGCATCGGGCTCGAGATTGATAGTATGTTGGCAAATAGATGGACTAATACCCTTGAGATCATCAAGAGTATAGCCAATAACACCTCGGTGTCTGCGTTGTGTCTCCAATAATCGCTCTTCTTCATACCCTGAAAGGTTAGAATTGATAATAACAGGATATACTTTATTTTTATCTAAATAAGCATACTTGAGCGTATCGGGTAGTGGTTTTAGGTCGAACACCGGGTCTTATTTTGGTTGCAAGAGGATTCCTAAAGGTTCAACCGGGAGGTTGTGCTTCAGGATGGGAGTTTGTCTTAAAAATATTTCTTCTAGTTCATCCCTCTCCTGCATATGTATATCATTCTCGTGGTCTTCCATAAATTGCTGCAAAGTGTCATTAGGAGGAATAGCAATGGAAGCAATTTCTTCAATAATTTTGTCATTACTTGACAGGTCAGGACCACGAGGCTGCTTAGAAAACTTAGAAAAATTAAATTCATACGGCTCACCGTTGAATTCAACAGAAACTTTACCTTTCTTGCAATCTATTATAGCTCCGCAAGTGCCAAGGAAGGGCCTACCAAAGATAATAGGGCAAAAGTTATCTTGCACTGAACCAAGTACAAGAAAGTCTGTAGGATATTTTACCTTCCCGCAGAGTACTTCAACATCTCTTACAATCCCAACTGGAGAGATTGTTTGTTTATTTGCAAGATGGATAGTGACATCTATGTCCTCGATCTCACACGGCTGAATCTCGTGCATGATCTCTTGATAAAATGTGAAGGGAATAGCGCTGACGCTAGATCCCAAATCACATAGCCCATAGTAATTATGATCTCCTATTTTGACAGATACAACTGGTGTACCTGAAATTGGGCCTTTGTTCCTGGCTGTGACAATGTTAGTGGCAACAACACAAAAACTAATAGTGGATTCTTCGATATCACTGGTTACCAGATCCTTGACCATTGCAACTTGAAGCTGGACCTTGATCATGTCCTCAGGTTCGTCAGTGGTCCTTCTATTCTTGTTTACAATACCTGTAACAAAAGAGTGCTCCTTTATCCTGGAGGGATAAGGAGGCTGTTCATACACAACTGCAGGTCAAACAGGATCAGTAACATTAATCTCAATTGGTGACTCCTTGAAAGGTTTATGATGTTGACTCTCCTTCTTCCTGGAAGAATCAATATGAGAAGCAAAGTCCTTGCAAAAGTCAACCATTAGCTTGGAATCAAGACCAATTTAGAGCAAAAGGTATTAAAGTAATCAGTCTTCACATAACTCTCAATGTAGTCAGGCTCATAGTTTATAGCGGGTTCAATACCTTTATCAATTTCCCAGTCTTCCGTGTTCTTCTGGATCCTTTCTATAAGATCCCATTTTTCTTCCATACTTCTGGTCTAGAATACCCCACTAGAGGAGGCATCCAACATCTCCTTGTCCTGACGAGAAAGCCTGGCATAAAAAATTGTAAGTATAATTTCCTTGGGGAGCTCATGGTTTGGGCATTTGAACATCAGGGACTTCAGTCTCCCCCAATCTTGAGCGATGCTCTCTCCGCCATGAGACCAAAAGTTGTAGATGTAGTTCCTGTCTTGATGAATTTCACGAAGAGGATAAAACTTTGAATAAAAGAGAGACATAAGCTCTGGCCATTCAAGCACATAAGAGTTATCGAGTAGCTTATACCAATCTGAAGCTTTATCTTTGAGTAATATGGAGAATAGTTTCTTCATGACGAACTCCATCGTCACACCTGCAAGCTTAAATAAAGAACATAATTGTGATAAATATAGCAGGTGTTCTCCCGGATGTCCTTCTCCTGTATAACGATTAGCCAAGACATAATCAACAATACCAGATGGTATTTTATAGGGCACAATTTCAGTAGGGGTAGGAGTGACCACCACAGTCGTGGGGCGGCTCCTTACCAGCAACGAACCAACAACAGAAGAGTCCATAAGGACTGAAAGTAATAACACAAAATAAAAGTTCCCTTACCGGCTTCACCTACCAATAGCGCTACACTCCCCAGCAACGGCGCCAGAAAAGCTCGTTGATGGCGGAGAAGTTAATAGGTTTAGTTGGGTTGCCTTCCCTGTTAACCGCGCCAATAAACGATTCTTGATAACCCACAAGTCTAGGGGATCAATTGTAGCTTTTCGATAAATAAGAGTATCGATCCCACGAGGAGCAGAAGGTGTTGATAAGTGAGACTGGATAAGGAAAGGGCTGCAAACACTCAAAGGTAAATATTTAGGGGTTTTTGGTTTAAGCAACAGAAAAGTAAAAGACAGGCAAAGTAAACAGGGTAACTGAGGAGTAGCAAGTGGCCCAATCCTTTCACAAGGATAAGCCTAGGAACTGAACTTATAAAAGCTAAAGCGTTCTCGAGAAAACACGGGAGAGATAGTCAAGTCACTTTCACCATACTCCGCCAAGTAATATGTATCATGTTGATAAGTTTCGGTGGGTGGACCAATGCTAGTACACCTTCTAGACTAAGATAAGTGTAGTCTTATGATTACAAACCTTGCAAGCATCCGAAAATACAAGGTAGTAATTAAGGCATAAACCTAACCACAACATTACGATCAAGGATCCATAACTCCCTTGTGCGAAAGTCTGTGAACTGGGGTTCAGGTTTCTGTCACTCCGGCAACCCACCATAAGCATCCTTTGTGCACAATGTATTCCTCTAGGCCCATGAAAGGTGAAGTGTTATGTGTTCGACTCACATAACACCACTAGAGAAATAACAACACAACTTAAGTATAAAACAACACATAGAACTTCAACATAGTATGACTACTAACAACTAGACTTCTCCCATGTCCTCAAGAACTAAAGTAACTACTCACAAGACATAAAAGAGATCAATATCAGAGGTGATAGATGGGTGGTAAACAATCTGGACACAATGATATTTCTCCAACAAAACTCAATTGCATTCACCACACAGTAGTAATCAACACCAACAGAGTAGAGAGGATAGATAGTACGGATTACAACACAAGTTGCAATTGTGAGATGAGATGGGATGGTGATGGAGATGGTGCTGATGTTGATGATGATCTCGATGATGCCCGTGACGATGATGGCGACGATCTCCCCTTCCGGGAGGTGATCTCCCCGGCGGAATATGCCCGCCCGAGATGGATTTTCTCCTCTGTAGGTTTCCGCCCCGTGGCGGCGGTGAAACATGGAAACGACTCTCATTTAGGGGTTTCCACCCCAGGGGTATTATATAGGCGAAAGGGGGCACCGAGGGGGGCCACCAGGCACCCAGGAGGGTGCCTGGCGCGGCCAGGAGGGGGGCCGCGCCAGGCACCCTTCTGGATGCCTTGTGGGTCCCCTTACCTCCTCATTCGGTGATCCCCAATCAATCTTCACAAAAATGCTCCCCGTAAAATTTCATCGCATTTGGACTTGATATTATTAAGCAACTTGGTATCCACTTTTTACCGCTGAATTCTGGTTCTGCTGCTTCGGCACCGGAAAGTTGTAAACTGTGTAAAATAAGCCAAAATAACATAAGAACAATACTTTAAAGTGGAATATATCAATGAATAGAGTGAAATCACAATATAAAATAGTGATGCTTTTTGGACGTATTAGCCGTGTCCACGGTTATGGACGACTTGACACCTACGTCCTGTTCATAGACAACAACAACTGAGATAATATTATTATAACTTGATCAACGTGTGTGTGTGCCTTGACTGCTTCTTCTTCGTCGGGATGCGAAGAGGAGGACAAGGATAGAATAGGTGTTATGTTTGCGTAAGTAGTTGATAGCAAGACTTGTTGGAGGCGATTCCTCATCGAATGCTTGGCTTCTTATCTTACTCTATAGATCGTAGCCACTTCATAAATGCTAGTGCGGCAGCAACCTCACCACTTACCCCATCCTTACCGTAAACTACTAGTTGTCCTAGAATGACGAGTGATGAAGTCTTTCCTGGGTAAGATGACCACTACAGTTGGATGCTGAGTTCCTCTCTACTCATGATACTACCCCCAAACTCTTTTCAGTGTTCTTGATCGACGACAGGTATGGTGATCGACGTTTCACGTGGATACTCGACGACGACTAGTTAGTCGGATCCCGGTGGAGGGCCTGGACCCGTGTGGTTATGGGGATCGATGTTTTCTCTTTGCCACTAGGCATTTGATTGTAGTCTGTACTCAGACATGTACCTTCCGATGTTGTATTGTATTTGAGGCAGTTGTATGCCGATTGTATGAGATGTTGTATCCTTGTATCTGTAATGTTGTGATATCATGTTGGAAATCCGGGGCATATGACTTCGTCATATGTCGCGGTGGGACCGATATGTGCTTCGTCCCCGGATCTGGATGGAAACATCTAGATCTGGAACATTACCGCATATTGGGTCTTACAACTTGGTATCAGAGCCTTACCGACCGTAGGATCCCGTCTTTGGCCGAAGTCGAGTCTAGACAAAAATTATTTTGTAGCTCCTAAGTTAGTTATCGGAGAGTAGGATTCTTTTTCCTCCTTACCCTTTCTCTGGTTAGGACAAGTGTCGCAAGTGTTTTAATTCTCGACTTATCCCCTTCAAAACTCTAGGATCTCGAGTGTGTGGGTATCGGAACCGTTACAATGCCTTGCTTGCAGCGTATTGTCTCGATTTCGATCTTAGGTTTGGGAAATCCTGTAGTACCTTTAGTACATCTAATTCTGGTTTACATCTTAGTCATCCGTTGATCTCAGTCCTCTTGCCCAGTATCTTCACGATTTCAGTGAGAATGCTTCCCTTGATCGTCGCTTTAAACTATCGTTCTTCCTCTTGATCTCCCGATGGTTTCGTTTTCCGACGTTGCAGTCTCTCTACGGAAATTTATCTCGACCGAAGTTCGACGTCGACATGGAGCAGAGTCCCTTGTTGGTGGTGTTGAAGATCGTCGACTTTCTTTTTCTCTCCCCCCTCTCCCCCGTATCGTCCAGGATCTCGGGACGAGATCCCTTGTTGGTGGTGTTGTATTGTAACAGCCCAGATTTCACAGAAATTAAATTTTTTTCCGGTGTGAATTGTTTTATTGTCTGATTTGTTCGCGGTGTTTGCATTCCCGATTTATCGATCGGCGATTATTTTCCCCCTCCTATCTTGTATCGGACGAAGAACGACCCTTGCCACCCTGACACTCGACCTTTGTGACATCGGCGATCAGCGCGTCGTGAAAACCGCACGGGACCAGCGGCAGCCAACGGAACGAAAAACCCCGTTTAATAATTAAACGGGTTATTTTTATAGCGCGCCGGAAAGTGTTCTCGGAACGGTTCCAACGCAAGGTGAACGCCGCCGGCTCGACGCGCTGATCGCGCAGTTCAAAGTTTTTGTCAGAACCCTCTGTTAGGTAATGTGCTAAGTTAGCAAGTCTCTTGCATCATGCTAAAATTTTCAAAAGAAATCTTTGAAATCAAAATGGGAGAAGGAACCCCCCCAGATGAATTAATTCAAAAGGCCAGATAAAAATCTTCTCCAAAAATTCATGTTAGAATTTTGAAAAGTCTTATAAATGAGTGTGATCACATATCAAGTGATGTGGGACCCACCCCATGCTCATGGATTTTTCAAATATTCAACCAGTGCCTTGGAATTAATTAAAAAACCCTATTTGATTTAAAGTTCAAATTATTTGAATTTTTAAAATGTCCAAACTTTACAAGTGGCTAGCCTAGTTTTTTGTGATGCCACATAAAAAGTTTCAGCATTTAATAAAATGCCTAGCTATTTATTTTTGCTAGCCAAAACAAATGTCAGAAAAGAAAAACAGAAAAAGAAGCAGAAAACCTTACCTGGCGCCCAGGCGAGAGCAGCCCATCCAGCCCACCCGGCCCAGAGGGGCAGCAGGGTCTTCTTCCCCACCCCGCGCCTCCAAGCTGCTCGCTGGAATGCCACCGAGCCAGCCGTGGACGACACGTCGCCGCCGAGCACCTTCCAGGCCTCCCTGTGCCCCCTTCTCGCACCTGGAGACGTTTCTCCCCCGTCCTGATCCATTCCCCCCCTCCAGATCTTCCTCCTCCTCCTCCCGTGCTCGTTTTCGTTGGCGCCCGAAGCTTCACCGGAGCGCACAGCCGTGGAAGACGTGGCCACCGTGCCCTAGAGCTCAAGCTGTTGTGTCCCTCGTACTCGCCGTCGTCGACTTCCTCTTCCCGAAGCAGGCGGAGCCGTGATTTGGACTCAAGCCACCGCAATCGTCCTCGAGCCCTCGCCGGATCCGCGACTCGTCGTTGTCAAATACTCCGGCTACGTTCCCTCCCCGACTCCATCGACTGCACCGTTGCACTCCCCGCGTCTCGGTGAGATTTTCCCCTCAAGCCACGGCACCTCTCGCCTCCTCTAGCTCTTTCTGCCATGGACGCCGGAGCACAGAGCCGCCATGCTCGTCGTCGACGAGCCTACGCAAAGCTTTCGACCCTGTCACCCTGTCCGTTGTCACCGCAGAGCTCCTCTGGTTCGATCCAGCCTAAACCCGCCCCAAATGGTGCCCCGTAGCCGAGTTCACCTCGAGCCAGCAGCTCCGCCGCCGCTAGGGCTCGTCGTCGCCGTCAAACCAGTGCCTCCCAGCCCCCCCACTTGGTTCCCTTCGATGCGCAGCACCAAGAGCGAAGTCTCGGTGGTTGCGCTGCTCGATTTGGACCAGGGGAGCGCCTTTCCGTACAGCGCCTCCGCGGGTCTGGTCACCGGCGGCTAGCCGCCGGCAAGTCCGACCTGGACAGGGTGGTTAGCCCTAATCCACCCCCCCTAATGACCCCCAGAGCTGATGACATGTGGGCCCAGCCCCTGACTAAACACTGGATTAAGTTTAAACCGTTTAATTAAACAGTGAGAGGCTGACAGGTGGGACCCCCTTGTCAGTGGCCCCCTGACGCCAGCATGAAGTCATGCTGACGCCATAAATGAATTTCCAGAATAAATTGAATTAAATAAATTCTAGAAAATCCAGAAAATAGCTCAAACTTTGGAAATTCATAGAAAATTCATATCAACTCCAAATTGGACAAATAATTAGGAGAAAATAAGCTATCCAAATATCCAACTTTCAACTTTGTTTGAGTTGAATTGAAAATGTGATCAGTAGCATTTGCTATTTGATTTAAATGAAATTAAAACAAATTCAATTCAAAAGTTTTGCAACTTGAACCATGGCAACATGCTACATTTCATTTACACATCAGAGGCATATCATACACATTTCCAAATGATTCAAATTGATCAAACAATGTCACATGTAACTTGGCTAAGTTTGAATTCAAATTGGAGTTTGAATTTGCAATTCAATTTGCAATATACTCCATTTAAATGGAATTGCCTCACACATCAAAGCATATACATCAAGTTTCAACCTTCCATCATGTGATTGTGCATTGTATTTACTTTGCTACCTTGTTTGTTGTTTGTCGAGTAGAGGTGGAACCGGAGCAGGAGGCTGCCCCCTTCGTTGAAGACCCCGAACCCGAACCTCGTCAGCAAGGCAAGCAAACCCCCATTGATCATGTCGATAAAATCCCACTTCCCTCTCATGTCTCGCTTATGCATTGTATAGGATGATTACCATGATGCGTTTCTACCGCATAGATGAACCCATTCCTTTGCATGACCTATCATTTTGTCACAGTAGTAAGCAAACCACAATCCTAGCAAATGTAGGAGTTGATTGATATCATGTGGCCCCTGCAATTGTTACTGCTTATTGCATGCTTAGAATGATACCATGTTGATACTATTATGTGAGTCGGGATGGTAGTGATCATGATGATGATGGTAGAAAAGTGTTGGTGAATCTACCCTAATACAAGGTGAACGATGAGAGGCTGTGTAGGAGTACACGGTGGGTTGTCTCATTGAACACCGCCCTAAGTCCGAGTTCTTGTGTGGTGATCCAAGATGAAGAGTACAACCACACATTGGGCTCACTGACCCCTCTCAGCTTACTAACTCATCCCTTTCGATGTCCAGATGTCGCAATAGTTCGGAGTTCTGGTAGGCTTGTGGCCTGGATGCTAAGTGAGAGAACGGCTCACCCGAGACCGGCTTATGCACCACACACACATCACTTGGGTCCACTTCGGTAAACCGGTCGGGTTCACGATAGTGGTAGCCAACCCAAGTAGGCGGCTTTCTCGGACTAGATCGTCTATGAGGTAACAGTTGTGGTGAGCATCCTCGCTGGCACCCCTTGAATGGTGTCGAGATCAAAGGCGGTAAATGATGATCGTGTGTGTGTAGCGGTACACCCCTGCAGGGTTAACAAAACTATTCGAATAGCCGCGTCCGCGGTTATGGACTGCTTGGAAAGCTTAGCTTGATTATTAGATAACTTGAATTGGATACTTCTAAAACACACCAAGATAAGTGTGAGTGCTATGGCGTGCTTTCTCGTGGGGAAGTCGAGGAAGGCACCATAGTGGTGTAATTGGTTGGAGAAAGTAGTGTACTCGTGTACGCTTCTTACCTCAAAGTCTGGTACTCGTAGTTCAGGACTAGCCAAGTCAAAGCTGGCACTTCTCCAAGTGAAACCCCACCTCCCTTTACCTTGATACATGTGCATGAGTAGTATAGCTCCTATGTAAGTCTTGCTGAGTACGACTTTGTACTCACGTTTGCTTAATCTATGTTTTAGATGAAACCACTGACCCCGAAGGTGGCTTCTTCATCGAGCTGGACGACTGAAGATCAAGCTAGTCTAGTCCCAGTCAGACGACTGGTTCCCTCGTGGAGGGCATGTGTTTAAATAAGGCTTATTAAGCCATTTGTTAAACTTGTCTGTACTCAGACATACTTTGCTTCCGCTTGTTGTTGTAATGTTGGATCACATGTTTGTGATCTCTGTGTGCACTCTATAAGAGTTATCAATAAAATGTATACTTTGTAGAGAATTGCAATGATACCTGCTATTCATACAAGGCATGTGTGTTGCGTGTATGTTTATAACATGCATGTCTTTGTATGGGTTTTCGAGACCTTAGTTGTGATCTGGCTGGCGGTCTTTCATACACCAAGTGGCCCTTAGATGTGCGCAGCTTGGGGCATCGCGATGCGATTGTTCGAGACTCTGTCTCGTGCACACTTTGTGGTATGATCGAGCCCGCCCTAGACCCCGACTAAGTGATCGGGCTGGAGTAAGTCTATGTAAGAGTTATGAGATAGTCGATAGTATGGTTGAGGCGACTTGTCTTTGAATATGGGAGTTCACCACCCATATCATTAGACTTGTGTGCGGACGATGAGGACCCATCTCAGTTGATCATCCGGCCTGGATGGGATGCCCCTCATCTACGATGCTCTCCGAGAACGTTATGTGCTTGGCCTTGTCTGCTTAGACAAGTGGGTACGGTTCTCGGCTCTCCATATGACTATGTCTTAACTGGACTTGCATACGCTAACCCCGGGTCCCGACAGTTTTACCCGAATCGGAGGTACTGCGGACCCCCGACGGTCAGAAACGTAAACACCGCGCGCGCGAGAGAAAAACCGGGGATGTGTTTGCAAACTGCCAGCCACCGGGGCTATATAAAGACCACCACACTCCCACCTCTTTCTAGGGTTTCCCTAGCCACAAAATTGCAGCCACACCCCAGGTTTGCTCCAATATTCGCCCAAAACAACCACATCCCGAAATCCTAGCCCAGATCTGTTTGCAACCGTTCGATCGCGAGATCGGAGGGCCGATGACGTGCCACGTCAGCCACCAAACTCTTCCTCTCTCTCCTGCCCGTGGGCAACCGCCGCCGCCTCCGGCCACCGGCCCGCCATCAGCCGCCGCCGCGGCCCTCCTCTCCTCCGCGCCCTCCCTCTCTCCTTCCTCCTTCTCTTCTCCCTCGTCTCACCGCTGCCCCTTCCTCTGCGCAGGAGCCGCCGCCGGCAGGCCGGAGCCTCCGTCATCACCACGTCCGCCAGGCGCCATGGATCCGAGCGGGGAGCTCGCCTCGCCGCCGGCCTCTGCTAGGCTCGGCCCCGCGCTGCTCCAAGGTCCCGCACCGGATCCCGGCCACCCCAGCCTCCCTGCACCCCGCCGCCGTCGCGTCTCACCGGAGACCGGCGCCGCCACCCGCCGGCTGGTCGGGATCGACCCCGATCCGAGCGCCCCCCTCCAGCCGCTGTAGATGGGCCAGCCTCGCGCCCAGCCCGGCCAAGGCCCAGGCGCCCCCCGCCAAGCCCACCTCCAGCCGTCCTCCTTGGCCTCTCCAGGCTGCCTCAGCCGCTAGTGGGCCGCGACCCGTGGTGAGAAGCCAGCCCGAGCCGCCCCTTGTTTTTTTTTCTCTCCTTAGTATTTTTTCCTTTATTGTTTTTCTGCTAAGTCCTGTAAAAATTGCTGCTGATGCTGTTTTGCAACGTAATTTCCCGTTGACTCGTAGCTCCGAATGAAGTGATTCTTATTTTTTGGTTGTGCTTTGTGTGCTCTAGAGTTCATATTTAGGAAGTTATTTATTTTGAGGTCATCTTGAATATGTATTTCTGTGTTGAAGTAGGCACCAGACTGTTAACTGTTGCTAAAGTCTGTCAAGTGCTGCTGATGTTATTTTGTTGCAACTTTGGGTGATGCTTGTGTCAAATCCATGAGGCCTATTGCATTGATTCTTTTTCCTATGTGTTAAGCATCATGTGTACTTCATTTCCATGCTTTAACTTGTCATGTTTGGGTGCTTTAGCTACATTAAATCTTGCTCCAAAGTGGTGATCCTGAAGTTAATGTGCTGCTATGCTGAAAACTGTTAATTTGTTGCAACTTCGGGTGACGGTTGCGTCGCAACCGTTTATCGGAATTAAGTGATTCCAATTGCATATTGTTAAGCATCATGTCTACTTCCATTATATGTATTGCATTGCCATGATATGCTTGCTGGTCATATAGTTATTGAGCTCCAAAGTTGCTATCCCGCTGTTTTTGACAGCCACCTCTGTTTTTCTCTAAGTCTGTAACGTTCCGATGCCATGTTGCATGCTTAATATCTTTTGATCTATGATGCCTTTTTGCATGATTCTTTTTGCCATGCCTTCCCTGTCATGTCTACTTTAGTTCCATATCATTTGTGAGCATGTTTGCACTCATTATCCTGTTTATGCATTGCTCTAAAGTGTGCTTCGTGATGTTGGCAGATTGTGCCCGTAACTTGTTTTGCTTGTATCTTTTTAACCGTAACTCCGTTTGGAGTGTGCCTTATATGTAACTTGATTAGTTTTTTGTGTACTTTGTTTTTATGATATTTTTTGATGTTGTTAACCAACCTAAAATATGGTTTACGACAGAACAGTACCAAATGTTTTCTTTAATCATCGTGCGACACTTAGTGTTATGCCATGTTTAGGGTGTGCCTCACTTAAATTGACTAGCATTGATAGTTTACTTTGTGCTTCACCTCTTGACATTTTGTGTGCTATGCCATGCTTGCTTGAGTTGCCATGTTAACAACCTTTGTTGATCACCTGTAGCTAAACAACTTGAATCCCTGTAAACGTGCGGTATCGTCGTGTGTGACGAGTACTCCACTTAAATTGTTAGTAACCGCTCTCGACGGTAGGTGCGATGTCTCATGTTGCTTCTTGTTGATGCTTGATCGTGTTTGCCTCGTAGTAATAGATGCTTTCTCGTTGATTGCTTTCCAGTGTTTACCCTCTTGTGTGCTCCCGCGGGTACCTTCGGAGACGTTGCGAGCTTGCGATCAACTACACCTTCGGAATCCGACTTATCAATAGGCAAGGACTATAGATTACTTATGATCCATTCTATTTCAACCAGCGGTTTGCATGCTAGTCTAGGTTATGTTCGATGTTTGATCCTACCACATGTTTACAGCCTCTTTTAAACCGATACAGCCATGTCCCCTCCCAGCAAACCTTGCACTGCTATGTTACTATTGCTCGTTGCTCAGCCCCTGCTTAGTATGCATGCTTAGGATGCTACGATGTTACCCTGTTACTCATTGGTTTGGGGCTATCACATTATTATATTGTTGTTGATGATATGATTATTATAATGTTGACTATATTCGACGATGGATGGAAGGTCTAGGCTATCCCGGCCCGACGCTTTGTTCCATTCGAGTCACCTAGGATCCGAGTTCCGGGTATTGGTTTTAAGACTGAGCGTGCCTAACCGCGTGTGGGATTTTATGGGGTCCCCTTTTCTTACCTACCTAGATTCAAACATTTCTACTGGTGGCCCAAGCTGATTTCCATTTGAAACCGTGTGTGTGCTGGTCAGCTGCCAGTAGTTTTCAAACCAACCTGGACAAGTGAGGACATAGTTGCCTTGCTGGCCCACCTTGTTCGGCTGAGGACCCGGTTTCCCATGTGTGATTAACCGGCTATCCAAACCCGAGACAAACGACAGAGACCGATTCGAGAGCGTGACCGGCTTTTGAGTTGGGTGTCGACTCACCGGGGGCCACCTGGATTTGTTTGTTGTTAGTTGGAGGGACCTGTCGTTTCGGATCTCTCGGAACTAAATCATAAAATGGTTGTCTATAATGGGTAGCAACTGAGAGAGATGGGCGTGCGTGCGGAGCCTTGTAATGGGCAGTTGGTACACCCCTGCAGGGTTAAATCTTTTCGAGAAGTCGTGTCCACGGTTATGGACGACTTGATGATGGCTTCTCGCCCCTCGTTGGTTACCCCAAGTGGAAGGTTTGAGATGCAGTGCAGCAGCAAGTTTCCCTCGGTGAAGATACCAAGGTTATCGAACCAGTAGGACTCAGGAGATACAAGTAGGTGGCAACGTCGCCAGAAATTGCTTCCTGACTAGGGTGTTGACATGGACCTGCACACAACAACAAATAACTTTGCTCCCAATGAGTACAGAGGAGTTGTCAATTCCTCCAGCCTTGTCGTTTACAAAGGATCAACGCAAGAGATAAAAGGTGCAAAGGAAAGTAAAAGCTGAAAGTAAATTGAGGGTGTGAACAATAATGTGAAGATGGACCGGGGTCCCGTGATTTTCACTAGTGATGTCTCTCTCCCAAAAGACGATAAAAGTGCTAGCGAGGTAAACAAATCACAGTTGGGCAATTGACAGGATTATGAAGGCACCGCAATGCTAACTATGCTGCAAAGAAAGGAAGGGCTCAAAAGCAATGGGCAGTACACCAAGGTAAGTAGACCGAAATACATCAGCATCTACTACGAATCATCCACCTTGAGATATCTATCCAGAACATCTCGCTGGTATTAAGTTGTGAATCCCACCCAAAGTGTAAACTCAAAGCAACAGACAACTGGATTAAAAGAACCTTGCGTAAAGTAAACAATCCTTGCACCCCAAGGTACAAGCACCGTTGTTTTATCCCTGGTGGCAACAACACATCCCCAAGTCTCAAGTTTCTGTCACTCAACCTAGACATCAGGGGGCTGAACCCACAATCGAGCATAACACTCTCTCTTGGAGTTGCAAATAAAATACTTGGCCAAAGCAAATACCGCAACGGAGAACATGCAATAATTTACTCAAGAACAAAATATAAAAGAGAAGAACCAAATATATTACTCATCACAATCTGAACATAGTCTCATAATCCATCAGATCCCAACAAACTCAGCATAGCAACAACAGAAATTACATAGATGCCTCGATCATGTGAGGCAGCTCACGAGGAATCGAAAGTGGAAGAACAAAGGGGGAGAGAATCATCACATAGCTACTGGTCACGGACCCATGGTCCAAGGGGGACTACTCACGGCACATCCGGGAGGTGTCCATGGCTATGGATGGTCTCCCGGAGGGGGTTCCGCCTTCCGGCAGGGTGCCGGGGCAGCTTCTCCAGGCAGCCCCGATCTTGAAACGGCGGCGGCGGGGGTACAGAGGGGAGTTCGCGAGAAAGAGATCGATATTAGGGGTTTCCACCCCGAGGGGTAAATATAGGCGAAGGGAGGCATCGAGGGGATCCACAGGGCAGCCAGGAGGGTCCCTGGCGCGGCCCAGGGTGGGGCCGCGCCACCTGCCCTCCTGGCTGCCTGGTGGTGGCCCCCCTTCCCTCTCTTGGTGATTCCGGAAGCTTCTGTTGCGCTGATTTTTTATATATTTTTCCCGGAATTATTGGAGCACTTTTAATGGCCGGAAAACCTGAAATACAAAAACAGCAGAAAACAGAAACTGGCAACTGGGTGCACTGAGTTAATAGGTTAGTCCAAATAGGTTCAAAAGTGTATGAAAGTTCAAGCAAAACATGGCAAAGTCACACAAAACATGCATGGAGCAAGCAGAAATTATAGATACGTTTGGGACGTATCAACATCCCCAAGCTTAATTCCTGCTCGTCCTCGAGTAGGTAAATGATAACAAGCATAATTTCTGTGGTGACATGCCACACAACCATAAAAAGACTTTTAAGTAAAGCAATCAATGCATGCAATTCAATTCAAGTCTTAACAAGCAAGAGTCTATATTAGCATTCACAAGCAACAAAAGAACAAAAGGTGCAGGAGCTCTCGCTGTCCGTGACTCGAATGTCTCCAAATGGTGTTTGCGTGCAAGCAAGGGACTGGGAAGAAAGAGAAAAAGGTTGTTAAGAACAACTATCTACTAAAGTTTCACACTTGGTCTCCTTTGGATTCTTATCTGGACTCGTCCCTAGACCACTAGCCAGATACAAGTCAAACTGATCCACTCCCTTTCGATATTTTGATCACTCGTGCAATGGATGAGCGTGAGCAAGAAAGTTGACACCTAAAAGGCGAAACAGAAAGAAGGTGGAGGAGGAAGACAAAAAGGTGTGAAAGGCTCACATCAATGAGGACAATCATAGGCGAGATAAGGCCATATGATAGATATGATGTGAGGAGTAGGGATTGCCATACAATGGATGCACATGTGAGCTAAAAGCTCTCCAAGGGAACTAGTGGGGGTGCATCTAACTTGCTTGCTCAAGAAGACCTAGAGCTCGTTTGAGGAGGCTCATCATTGGAATATACAAGCCAAGTTCTATAATGTGAAGGGTCCCCACATAGCTATATGCATGATGATGATCTCTATGGAGTACAAGGGATAGAAGATGAAGTACTAGTGTGGATCTCTCAAAAGGAATAGTAGTATGCCCCCTTCTCTCTTTTTATTTTTCTTTTTCTCTTTTATTCGATTTTTTGGTGGCCTTAATGGCTCTTTCTATTTAACTCGCATTTCTCCTCTTTGGGATCTTTTGATTTTGTCCTCTTTGGGATCTTTTCCTCACTCTAGGGGCAATACTCTATATTTTACAAGAATATAGGAGATCTTTCACACTTTACAAAGGTACTCACATAAAGAAAATTTAAATATCATGATGCAAATGTATGCCTCTGCCAGGGTAGCAGGATATGCAATGATACTAGCGCGTCATGTATCAATGATTAGGGCAAGGCCCAACTAGCATGCGGCTCATCGATCAAGCAAGTAGCATGTATGACATGAAGATCAAGTCATGAAAAGGTGGATGTTGCATGGCAATGTATCTCGGAAAGGCTATGGAAATGCCTTGTAGGTAGGTATGGTGGCTGTTTTGAGGAAAGATATAAGGAGGCTTATGATGACAGTGCGTATCATGCCAAGGGTTTGGATGCACCGACGAAGTATGCGCCAACTCTCGAGGTGAGAAAGGGTAATGCACGGTACCGAAGAGGCTAGAAAAATTATAGGTGGGTGGAAGTGTCAACTTTCGAATACTCACATTAGTCCGAAGAGCTCATGCACTTATTATCGGTAACTCTCAATCTAATCAGGAGGTTCACAAAGAGACAGGTACCCCGAGGAGGAGTGTATGGGGGTTTGGTTATCCTTGCGCATCCTCGACTCATGGTACGTGAGTGTACTCTAATATTCGAACCCTCCAGAGGTTAGTGATCCATCTAGTAGCTAGAGTTCTCAACAGGGGTTTTTTGGTTTTCGAAAAACACACGGATTGCAAAAAATACGACATCTATCACTAATAGGCAAGAGCTCTTGACACCATAAGTTCAAACATTACTCTAGTCAATACCTCAAAACTATTGCAAGTTACTACTACAAAGAGAATAGCAACTTTAACTACCTACTTTCAGTCAAGACACAGAACTCAGTGCAACAGGCAAACTCTCTAACAAGATAAAACATGCAACCTATAGAAATTTCAACCTAAGAGAAAAGAAAAGCTCTAGTAAAACTAAAGCACTACAACTAAACAGAACAACAGCTAAGAAAAGAAAAAGAACAGCTCACCGCTAAAAGAATAAGCATGCAAATCCTATGAGGAGTTCTAGTTCAAGAGGAGCGTGAATCTCTCCCACACAAAAGAGTAAGTTGGGGTCTAACTTGTTACTACAGAAAAGAAAGCAAAACAAACCTAGAAAAGTAAAGAGCGAGACGCTCCAAGCAAAGCACATAACGCATGAAGTGATAAAAATATAGTGCAACGAGGGACAAACTGATGATTGTTGATGAAGAAGGGGATGCATCAGGGCATCCCCAAGCTTAGACGCTTGAGTCTCCTTGAATATTTATTGGGGGTGCACATGGGCATCCCCAAGATTGAGCGTTTGACACTCATGAATCTTCTTTCATCACCTTCCATCGCGCACTTGAAAACTCCCTTCATACATAACTCATTGTAGGCTTATTAGAGAGGTTAGTACCCTACTAAAATAATTTTCCTCTACTGCAAATAAAGATTTCCAGGAAGATCTACTATTTCTCTTGCCTTCCCAAAAAAGTTTGCAAAGAAAAAGCAAGCTTAAGGATTGCAAAACTGCAAAAAGAAAAACCGGGGCAAAAGCTGAGAAAAACAGAACAACAGAGAAAGGAGAATTTTTTCGAGGTACTTCTGCAACTCAAATAAAAAACTTTGAACAGACGCCTGAAAGGTAATTGTATGGAGCATGCTGTCAAAATAATTCAGATCAAAAAGATGATCTGGTGATTTATTGAGAATTTTTCCGTCAAGCAGACAGAATCTGTTTCTGGAAAGCAAGCACCAACTTTTGACCTTTCTTGCAATCTGAGGCTAAACTTGGCACAAAGCTTGAAAAGTAAAGATACAATGATGTTGCTACAGTAGTAACAATCATCAAGACCACTAAGAACAGAACAAAAGCAAAAAGGAAAACCTAAATTCGTTGCGGGCTGCCTCCCGAAAGCGCTTCTTTAGAGCCATTAGCTAGGCTTAAGGATTATAAAAGGTGCTCTCATAAGAATAAGAATTTGAATAAAAAGAGAGCATCAAGAAGAAAATATGAAACATATTTAAGCCTAACCCACTTCCTATGCATTGGCATCTTGTAAGAAAATAAGTCAAAGAAGCATAAAGAGATAAGCATAGGAAGGTGGGACAAGAAGATTTTCAAAACTTTCAACATAAAGAGAGGAGTTTTTATAACATGAGAGTTTCTACAACCAAACTTTCCTCTCTCGAAATAATTTTCAGTAGTATCATGAACAACATCAAGAATATAACTATCACATAAATCATGTTGTTCATGACCTACAAGCACACGTGTATAGTTTTTAACACGGTCTTTAGGAACATAAGATAAATGCATCCCATCACATTGATCCTTAATAAGAGCATAGTTCTCCGGAATATGAATTGGAGATTTCAAAAGGATAATAGGACAATAAAGTGTGGGTGCAATAGAAAAAAAAATTCATGCTTAACATGAGGAACTATAGCAAGTTCATCTTCGTAAGCATCATCCATAGTGGCATCACGGCCATAAGCATAGAAGGCATCAACTTCATCAAAAAAGGATATTTCAAAAGAATCCATGGGATCATAACACTCATATAAGGTAGGAGTCAAAGAGTTACTCTCATTAGAAGGTAGACATGGATGGATCCATTCTTCCTCCTCTTGGTCGTCACTCTCCTCATCTTTTTCATCCAAAGAGCTTTCAGGTTCAGCAATTTCTTCTTCCATAGAGTCCTGCAAATCATTAGTCTCTTCCTTTTGGGGAGAGATTCTCTCAAGATGATCAGTAATATAATAACTTGCATCGTAATTTTCCAGACAATATTTAAGTATAGCAAGACTCTCAGATTTGTAAGGGGCTTCATCAATATTTTTAAAAAGAGAAGTAATTTCATAGGCACCCTTATAAGCAACAAATTATTCTATTTCATCAGCATCATAAAAATCATAGTTTCTCTTAGCATAAGAAGCTAAGGTTTCATCATCATTGTACTTACATTGGAAAGCAAGGTGTTTGTGCCTCATGAAGCAACAAGATTCATCCCTGCAGAAAGATATATTATATATTGAGCACAAGTTTCTAGCATACTCATACAACTGATGTATTTGTTTCCATCAGTGTATCCCTTTTTGAGACAAGCGGTGTTCCTTGTACCACTTTTGTTGATCCTCGGTGAATCCTCCATGCCAATAAGATCTGGTTTCAAATAAGTCAGACATTGATTGGCAAGTAAGGAACTAGACATACTATTTTTTTTGGATTTTTGATAAAAGACACTAATGTAAAAACTGAAAGGTAAACTAACAAGACTAAAAAGAAAAGATAAAAGATAGTGTGCAACTCCCCTATCTTGTAGACTGGAGTCCCCGGCAACGGCGCTAGAAATTTGCTTGATGGCTTCTCGCCCCTCATTGGTTACCCCAAGTGGAAGGTTTGAGATGCAGTGCAGCAGCAAGTTTCCCTCGGTGAAGATACCAAGGTTATCGAACCAGTAGGACTCAGGAGATACAAGTAGGTGGCAACATCGCCAGAAATTGCTTCCTGACTAGGGTGTTGACGTGGACCTGCACACAGCAACAAATAACTTTGCTCCCAAAGAGAACAAAGGAGTTGTCAATTCCTCCGGCCTTGTCGTTTACAAAGGATCAACACAAGAGATAAAAGGTGCAAAGGAAAGTAAAAGCTGAAAGTAAATTGAGGGAGTGAATAATAATGTGAAGATGGACCGAGGTCCCGTGATTTTCACTAGTGATGTCTCTCTCCCAAAAGACGATAAAAGTGCTAGCGAGGTAAACAAATCACAGTTGGGCAATTGGTAGGATTATGAAGGCACCGCACTGCTAATTATGCTGCAAAGAAAGGAAGGGCTCAAAAGCAATTGGCAGTTGATGGCTTCTCGCCCCTCGTTGGTTACCCCAAGTGGAAGGTTTGAGATGCAGTGCAGCAACAAGTTTCCCTCGGTGAAGATAGCAAGGTTATCGAACTAGTAGGACTCAGGAGATACAAGTAGGTGGCAACGTCGCCAGAAATTGCTTCCTGACTAGGGTGTTGTCGTGTACCTGCACACAGCAAAAAATAACTTTGCTCCCAACGAGTACAGAGGAGTTGTCAATTCCTCCGGCCTTGTCGTTTAGAAAGGATCAATGCAAGAGATAAAAGGTGCAAAGGAAAGTAAAATCTGAAAGTAAATTGAGGGTTTGAACAATAATGTGAAGATGGACCGGGGTCCCGTGATTTTCACTAGTGATGTCTCTCTCCCAAAAGACGATAAAAGTGCTAGCGAGGTAAACAAATCACAGTTGGGCAATTGACTGGAATATGAAGGCACCGCAATGCTAACTATGCTGCAAAGAAAGGAAGGGCTCAAAAGCTATGGGCAGTACGCCAAGGTAAGTAGACCAAAATCCATCTACATCTAATACGAATCATCCACCTTGAGATATCTATCCAGAACATTTCGCTGGTATTAAGTTGCGAATCCCACCCAAAGTGTAAACTCAAAACAACAGACAACTGCATTAAAAGAACTTTGCGTAAAGTAAAGAATCCTTGCACCCGCAGGTACAAGCACCGTTGTTTTATCCCTGGTGGCAACAACACATCCCCTAGTCTCATGTTTCTGTCACTCAAGCTAGACATCAAGGGGCTGAACCCACAATCGAGCATAACGCTCTCTCTTGGAGTTGCAAATAAAATACTTGGCCAAAGCAAATACTGCAACGGTGAACGTGCAAGAATTTACTCAAGAACAAAATATAAAAGAGAAGAACCAAATATATTAATCATCACAATCTGAACATAGTCTCATAATCCATCAGATCCCAACAAACTCAGCATAGCAACAGCAGAAATTACATAGATTCCTCGATCATGTGAGGAAGCTCACGAGGACTCGAAAGTGGAAGCACAAGGGGGGGAGAGACTCATCACATAGCTACTGGTCACGGACCCATGGTCCAAGGGAACTACTCACGGTACATACGGGAGGCCTCCATGGCTATGGATGGTCTCCCGGAGGGTGTTCCTCCTTTCGGCAGGGTGCCGGGGCAGCTTCTCCAGGCAGCCCCAAGCTTGAAACGGCGGCGGCGGAGGTACAGAGGGGAGTTCGCAAGAAAGAGATTGATATTAGGGGTTTCCACCCCGAGGGGTAAATATAGGCGAAGGGGGCATCAAGGGGACACACGAGACAGTCAGGAGGGTCCCTGGCGCGGCCCAGGGTGGGGCCGCGCCACCTGCCCTCCTGGCTGCCTGGTGGTGGCGCCCCTTCCCTCTCTTGGTGATTCCGGAAGCTTCTATTACGCTGATTTTTTATATATTTTTCCCGGAATTTTTGGAGCACTTTTAATGGCCGGAAAACCTGAAATACAAAAACAACACAAAACAGAAACTGGCAACTGGGTGCACTGAGTTAATAGGTTAGTACAAATAGGTTCAAAAGTATATGAAAGTTCAAGCAAAACATGGCAAAGTCACACAAAACATGCATGGAGAAAGCAGAAATTATAGATACGTTTGGGACGTATCGACATCCCCAAGATTAATTCCTACTCGTCCTCAAGTAGGTAAATGATAACAAGCATAATTTCTGTGGTGACATGCCACACAACCATAAAAGGACTTTTAAGTAAAGCAATCAAAGCATGCAATTCAATTCAAGTCTTAACAAGCAAGAGTCTATATTAGCATTGACACAAGCAACAAATGAACAAAAGGTGCAAGAGCTCTTGCTGTCCGTGACTCGAATGTCTCCAAATGGTGTTTGCGTGCAAGCAAGGGACTGGGAAGAAAGAGAAAAAGGTTGTTGAGAACAACTATCTACTAAATTTTCACACTTGGTCTCATTTGGATTCTTATCTGGACTCGTCCCCAGACCACTAGCCAGATACAAGTTAAACTGATCCACTCCCTTTCGATATTTTGAGCACTCATGCAATGGATGAGCGTGAGCAAGAAAGTTGACACCTAAAAGGCGAAACAGAAAGAAGGTGGAGGAGGAAGATAAAAAGGTGTGAAAGGCTCACATCAATGAGGACAATCATAGGCGAGAGAAGGCCATATGATAGATATGATGTGAGGATTAGGGATTGCCATACAACGGATGCACATGTGAGCTAAAAGCTCTCCAAGGGAACTAGTGGGGGTGCATCTAACTTGCTTGCTCAAGAAGACCTAGAGCTCGTTTGAGGAGGCTCATCATTGGAATATACAAGCCAAGTTCTATAGTGTGAAGGGTCCCCACATAGCTATATGCATGATGATGATCTCTATGGAGTACAAGGGATAGAAGATGAAGTACTAGTGTGGATCTCTCAAAAGGAATAGTAGTATGCCCCCTTCTCTTTTTTTTATTTTTCTTTTCTCTTTTTCTCTTTATTTTTATTTTTTTGGTGGCCTCAATGGCTCTTTCTATTTAACTCTCATTTGTCCTCTTTGGGATCTTTTGATTTTGTCCTCTTTGGGATCTTTTCCTCAATTTAGGGCCAATACTTTATATTTTACAAGAATATATGAGATCTTTCACACTTTACAAAGGTACTCACATAAAGAAAATGTAACTATCATGATGCAAATGTATGCCTCTACCAGGGTAGCAGGATATGCAATGATACTAGCGCGTCATGTAGCAATGATTAGGGCAAGGCCCAACTAGCATGCGGCTCATCGATCAAGCAAGTATCATGTATGACATGAAGATCAAGTCATGAGAAGGTGGATGTTGCATGGCAATGTATCTCGGAAAGGCTATGGAAATGCCTTGTAGGTAGGTATGGTGGCTGTTTTGAGGAAAGATATAAGGAGGCTTATGATGACAGAGCGTATCATGCCAAAGGTTTGGATGCACCGACGAAGTATGTGCCAACTCTCGAGGTGAGAAAGGGCAATGCACGGTACAGGAGAGGCTAGAAAAAGTATAGGTGGGTGGAAGTGTCAACTTTTGAATACTTACATTAGTCCGAAGAACTCATGCACTTATTATCGGTAACTCTCAATCTAATCATGAGGTTCACAAAGAGACAGCTACCCCGAGGAGGAGTGTATGGGGGTTTGATTATCCTTGCGCATCCTCGACTCATGGTACGTGAGTGTACTCTAATATTCGAACCCTCCAGAGGTTAGTGATCCATCTAGTGGCTAGAGTTCTCAACAGGGGTTTTTTGGTTTTCGAAAAACACACGGATTGCCCAAAATACGACATCTATCACTAATAGGCAGGAGCTCTTGACACCATAAGTTCAAACATTACTCTAGTCAATACCTCAAAACTATTGCAAGTTACTACTACAAAGAGAATAGCAACTTTAACTACCTACTGTCAGTCAAGACACAGAACTCAGTGCAACAGGCAAACTCTCTAACAAGATAAAACATGCAACCTATAGAAATTTCAACCTAAGACAAAAGAAAAGCTCTAGTAAAACTAAAGCACTACAACTAAACAGAACAACAGCTAAGAAAAGAAAAAGAACAGCTCACCGCTAAAATAATAAGCATGCAAATCCTATGAGGAGTTCTAGTTCAAGAGGAGCGTGAATCTCTCCCACACAAAAGAGTAAGTTGGGGTCTAACTTGTTACTACAGAAAAGAAAGCAAAACAAACCTAGAAAAGTAAAGAGCGAGACGCTCCAAGCAAAGCACATAACGCATGAAGTGATAAAAATATAGTGCAACGAGGGACAAACTGATGATTTTTGATGAAGAAGGGGATGCATCGGGGGCATCCCCAAGCTTAGACGCTTGAGTCTTCTTGAATATTTATTGGGGGTGCACATGGGCATCCCCAAGCTTGTGCGTTTGACACTCCTGAATCTTCTTTCATCATCCTCCATCGCGCACTTGAAAACTCCCTTCATACATAACTCATTGTAGGCTGATTAGAGAGATTAGTACCCTAATAAAACAATTTTCCTGTACTGAAAATAAATATTTCCAGGAAGAGATACTGTTTCTCTTGCCTGCCAAAAAAAGTTTGCAAAGAAAAATCAAGCTTAAGGATTGCAAAACTGCGAAAATAAAAACCGGGGCAGAAGCTGAGAAAAACAGAACAGCAGAGAAAGGAGAATTTTTTCGAGGTACTTCTACAACTCAAATAAAAAAACTCAGAACATACGGAAGCTTCGTAATTGTATAGAGCATGCTGTGTAAAAATTTCAGCTCAAAAAGATGAAATGGGATTTTTCTGTGATTTTTCTAGTCACGAGGACAGAATCTGTTTTCTGGACAGCATGTCACAACTTTTACTTCCCTTGCCGTATGAGGCTAAACTTGGCACAAATCTTGAAAATTAAAGATACAATGATGTTGCTACAGTAGTAACAATCATCTAAACCACTAAGAACAGAAAAAAAGCAAAAATAAAAACCTAAATTCGTTGCGTGCTGCCTCCCGAAAGCGCTTCTTTAGAGCCATTAGCTAGGCTTAAAGCAGAAGATCAAGTCTTTTCAAGAGAATAACTAGCCCGTGTGATGGACTCAAAAGGTAACTTAATCTTTTTCCTAGGGAAATGTTCCATCCCTTTCTTGAGAGGGAATTGGAATTTGATAGTTCCCTCTTTCATGTCAATGATAGCACCAACTGTGCGAAGAAAAGGACGTCCCAAAATAATTGGACAAGAGGGCTCACACTCAATGTCCATAATAGTGAAATCAACGGGAACATAATTGTCATTGACAATGATAAGAACATCTTCGATCTTCCCCAAAGGTTTCTTTATGGAAGAATCAACAAGACGAACACAAAAAGAACAAGTATCAAAAGGTTTCAATTCAAGCATATCATACATTCTTTTGGGCATAACAGAGGTACTTGCTCCAACATCACAAAGAGCATAACAAGAGAAGTTATTCAATTTAATTTTTATCATAGGATCCCAACCATCTTCTAGCTTCCTAGGTATGGAGGCTTCTAGTCTAAGCTTCTCCTCCCTAACTTTGATTAGAGCATTGGTGATATGCTCTGTGAAGGCAAGATTGAGTGTGCTAGTGTGGGGGTCTGTAGACATCTTGTGTAGGAAACCAATAACTTCTGGTAAAGTGCAGTTGTCAAAGTCTAAGTCACTACTATCTACCAAGGAAGTAGTGATATCATTTAAGCTCACTTGTTTGAAAGCCTCTATGCTCATAGAGGTTCCTCTTCTAAGGTTGAGGTGGTAGCATCACCATTGATAGGTCCAGTGGGACTAGGGGTGTGATGGGTGCTAACAGTTTGGACATCCTCAACTACTTGGATAGTGGCTACTGTGTGGTAGGTAGGAAGGCTCTTAATTCTATCCTCTTCCTCTTTTTCTCTAGCCCATCTCTCTTTAAATTTAGCCATCATCCTAATATTTTCATTGATTTGTAACTGGATAGCATTAATAGGAGTGACCTTACTCTCCCCAAGGGGAGAGGTTATAATTTTTAACATCTCAACATCAAGGGCTAAGTTGTCTACCTTCAAAAAAAGATTGTCTAATTTAGCTAGTTTTTCTTCCACATTCTTGTTGAAGGCCTTTTTGGTAGTGATAAAGTCTCTAAGCAAGGTCTCTAGCGCTGAAGTGTAGTTTCTGGTGGTAGGATAAGTGTTGTTCCCATAGTTGTTGGATGGGAAAGGCCTAGGATTGTTTCTACCAAAGTTACTCCTATAAGCATTATTGTTGAAGTTGTTTCTAGAGACAAAATTAACATCTACTTGCTCCTGAGCAACCAAAGAATTTAAAGGAACATCTTGAGGATCAATAGAGGGTTGCTTGGTAAGTAGAGACATGATAAGGTCAACCTTTTCATATAAAGAGGAGATCTCCTCGACAGAGTTTACCTTCTTACCGGTTGGAGATCTCTCGGTGTGCCATTGCGAGTAGTTCAACATCATCTCATCAAGTTGCTTTGTGGCAGCACCAAGCGTGGTTGACATAAAAGTTCCTCCCGCGGCCGAATCTAACAGGTTCCGCGAGGTGAAGTTCAAGCCTGCACAAAAAGTCTGGATAACCATCCAGGTAGTCAGTCCATGTGTGGGGCAGTTCTTGACAAGCGTCTTCATACGTTCCCAAGCCTGGGCAACGTGTTCATTATCCAATTGCCTGAAATTCATAATGTTACTCCTCAATTGAATAATTTTAGCAGGGGGATAGTACTTCCCTATAAAAGCATCTTTGCATTTACTCCAAGAATCGATACTGTTCTTGGGCAAAAATTGTAGCCACTCCTTGGCTCTTCCTCTCAAAGAGAAAGGAAAAAGCTTCAGCTTGACGATGTCTCCATCAGCTTCCTTGTACTTCTGCATGTCGCAAAGCTCGATAACGTTGTTTAGGTGCAAGGCAGCATCTTCTCCTGCTCCTGAGAATTGATCTTTCATAACAAGGTTAAGCAGAGCAGGTTTAATCTCATAAGAAGGTGCTGAAGTGGCAGGTGGAGCAATAGGAGTGCAGATAAAGTCACTGCTGTTGTGACTAGTGAAGTCACACAACTTAGTGTTTTCATTGGAACCCATAGTAGCAGCAGGTATTTTTGGTATTTTTGATTAACGACACAAAAGTAAAAACTAAAAGGTAAACTAACAAGACTAAAAAGCAAAGGTAAAAGATAGTGTACAACTCCCCTATCTTGTAGACTTGATTCCCCGGCAACGGCGCCAGAAATTTTCTTGATGGCTTCTCGCCCCTTGTTGGTTACCCCAAGTGGAAGGTTTGAGATGCAGTGCAGCAGCAAGTTTCCCTCGGTGAAGATACCAAGGTTATCGAACCAGTAGGACTCCGGAGATACAAGTAGGTGGCAACGTCGCCAGAAATTGCTTCCTGACTAGGGTGTTGTCGTGGACCTGCACACATCAACAAATAACTTTGCTCCCAACGAGTACAGAGGAGTTGTCAATTCCTCCGGCCTTGTCGTTTACAAAGGATCAACGCAAGAGATAAAAGGTGCAAAGGAAAGTAAAAGCTGAATGTAAATTGAGGGTGTGAACAATAATGTGAAGATGGACCGGGGTCCCGTGATTTTCACTAGTGATGTCTCTCTCCCAAAAGACGATAAAAGTGCTAGCGAGGTAAACAAATCACAGTTGGGCAATTGACAGGATTATGAAGGCACCGCAATGCTAACTATGCTGCAAAGAAAGGAAGGGCTCAAAAGCAATGGGCAGTACGCCAAGGTAAGACCGAAATTCATCTGCATCTACTACGAATCATCCACCTTGAGATATCTATCCAGAAAATCCCGCTGGTATTAAGTTGCGAATCCCACCCAAAGTGTAAACTCAAAGCAACAGACAACTGCATTAAAAGAACTTTGCGTAAAGTAAACAATCCTTGCACCCGCAGGTACAAGCACCGTTGTTTTATCCCTGGTGGCAACAGTACATCCCCTAGTCTCATGTTTCTGTCACTCAAGCTAGACATCAAGGGGCTGAACCCACAATCGAGCATAACGCTCTCTCTTGGAGTTGCAAATAAAATACTTGGCCAAAGTAAATACCGCAACGGAGAACATGCAAGAATTTACTCAAGAACAAAATATAAAAGAGAAGAACCAAATATATTACTCATCACAATCTGAACATAGTCTCATAATCCATCAGATCCCAACAAAATAAGCATAGGAACAACAGAAATTACATAGATGCCTCGATCATGTGAGGAAGCTCACGAGGACTCGAAAGTGGAAGAACAAACGGGGGAGAGATTCATCACATAGCTACTGGTCACAGACCCATGGTCTAAGGGGAACTACTCACAGTACATACGGGAGGCGTCCATGGCTATGGATGGTCTCCCGGAGGGGGTTCCTCCTTCCGACAGGGTGCCGGGGCAGCTTCTCCAGGCAGCCCCGATCTTGAAACGGCGACGGCGGCGGTACAGAGGGGAGTTCGCGAGAAAGAAATCGATATTAGGGATTTCCACCCCGAGGGGTAAATATAGGCGAAGGGGGCAACGAGGGAACCCACGAGGCAGTCAAGAGGGTCCCTTGCGCGGCCCAGGGTGGGGCCGCGCCACCTGCCCTCCTGGATGCCTGGTGGTGGACCCCCTTCCCTCTCTTGGTGATTCCGGAAGATTCTGTTGCGCTGATTTTTTATATATTTTTCCTAGAATTTTTGGAGCACTTTTAATGGCCGGAAAACCTGAAATACAAAAACAGCAGAAAACAGAAACTGGCAACTGGGTGCACTGAGTTAATAGGTTAGTCCAAATAGGTTCAAAAGTGTATGAAAGTTCAAGAAAAACATGGCAAAGTCACACAAAACATACATGGAGCAAGCAGAAATTATAGATACGTGAGGGACGTATCAGCAGTACACCAAGGTAAGTAGACCGAAATCCATCTGCATCTACTACGAATCATCCACCTTGAGATATCTATCCAGAACATCTCGCTGGTATTAAGTTGCGAATCCCACCTAAAGTATAAACTCAAAGCAACATACAACTGCATTAAAAGAACTTTGCGTAAAGTAATCAATCCTTGCACCCGCAGGTACAAGCACCGTTGTTTTATCCCTGGTGACAACAACACATCCCCTAGTCTCATGTTTCTGTCACTCAAGCTAGACATCAGGGGGCTGAACCCACAATCGAGCATAACGCTCTCTCTTGGAGTTGCAAATAAAATACTTGGCCAAAGCAAATACCGCACCGGAGAACATGCAAGAATTTACTCAAGAACAAAATATAAAAGAGAAGAGCCAAATATATTACTCATCACAATCTGAACATAGTCCCATAATCCATCAGATCCCAACAAACTCAGCATAGCAACATCAGAAATTACATAGATGCCTCGATCATGTGAGGCAGCTCACGAGGACTCGAAAGTGGAAGCACAAAGGGGGGAGAGATTCATCACATAGCTACTGGTCACGGACCCATGGTCCAAGGGGGACTACTCATGGCACGTCCGGGAGGCGTCCATGGTTATGGATGGTCTCCCGGAGGGGGTTCCTCCTTCTGGCAGGGTGCCAGGGCAGCTTCTCCAGGCAACCCCAATCTTGTAACGGCGGCGGCGGCGGTACAGAGGGGAGTTCGCGAGAAAGAGATCGATATTAGGGGTTTCCACCCCGAGGGGTAAATATAGGCGAAGGGGGGCATCTAGGGGACCCACAGGGCAGTCAGGAGGGTCCCTGGCGCGGCCCAGGGTGGGGCCGCGCCACCTGCCCTCCTGGCTGCCTGGTGGTGGCCCCCCTTCCCTCTCTTGGTGATTCCGGAAGCTTCTGTTGCGCTGATTTTTTATATATTTTTCCCGGAATTTTTGGAGAACTTTTAATGGCTGGAAAACCTGAAATACAAAAACAGCAGAAAACAAAAACTGGCAACTGGGTGCACTGAGTTAATAGGTTAGTCCAAATAGGTTCAAAAGTGTATGAAAGTTCAAGCAAAACATGGCAAAGTCACACAAAACATGCATGGAGCAAGCATAAATTATAGATACGTTTGGGACGTATCACTTGAGACCTACGTCCTGTTTATAGACAACAACAACTGAGATAATCTTAATATAACTTGATCAACGTGTGTGTGTGTGTGCCTTGACTGCTTCTTCTTCGTCGGGATGCGAAGAGGAGGACAAGGATAGGATAGGTGTTATGTTTGCGTAAGTAGTTGATAGCAAGACTTGTTGGAGGCGATTCCTCATCGAATGCTTGGCTTCTTATCTTACTCTCTAGATCGTAGCCACTTCATAAATGCTAGTGCGGCAGCAACCTCACCACTTACCCCATCCTTACCGTAAACTACTAGTTTTCCTAGAATGACGAGTGATGAAGTCCTTGCTGGGTAAGATGACCACTACAGTTGGATGCTCAGTACCTCTGTACTCATGATACTACCGCAAACTCTTTTCAGGGTTCTTGATCGACGACAGGTATGGTGATCGACGTTTCACGTGGAGACTCGACGACGACTAGTTAGGCGGATCCCGGCGGAGGGCCTGGACCCGTGTGGTTATGGGGATCGATGTTTTCTCTTTGCCACTAGGCATTTGATTGTAGTCTGTACTCAGACATGTACCTTCCGCTGTTGTATTGTATTTGAGGCAGTTGTATGCCGATTGTATGAGATGTTGTATCCTTGTATCTGTAATGTTGTGATATCATGGTGGAAATCAGGGGCATATTACTTCGTCATATGTCGCGGTGGGACCGATATGTGCTTCGTCCCCGAATCTGGATGGAAACATCTAGATCTGGAACAGTACCGCATATCGGGCCTTACAACTATCCTGCTCCTAAGCTTGTGGAACCTAAGTATAATTTCAACGGAAATCTGCCGGTACTAACCGAGAACACTAACTTTTTGGATTGGAAAAGTCTTATGGAAGATTATCTTAGGTTTGTGTGCGAACCCATGTGGAACCTCATCGACTCCGGGAAAGGCTATTATCCCGTTGATCCGAACAACCTTACTCCAAGTGAAGTGTTTGATCGACATCTCAACCTTGCGGCTATTGGGTTCTTGAAGAGAGGAATGGATGAGTTGACACGTGCACCATTTCTTCATATCACCAATGCCCAGGAAATGTGGGATACTCTTCTCATTGCGAAGTCCGGCACCAGGTCGCTTCAAATGACAAGATATGAGACCGCAAAGAATGCATTGCACAACCTTCACATGAAGAAAGATGAGACGCCCCAACAACTTCATATGCGTCTCAAGGTTCTCTCTGCTCATGTCCAGTCCTTCACATGTGAAAAATCTTTGGATGGATATCAAATCACCAACCGTTACCTTGTGGACAAAATGTTGAATGCTCTCATGGTGTATTCTCATCAAATGGTGTGGGAATTGAGGCGTATGCCCGACTTCTTCAAGATGACACCGGATGATGTGATTGCCACCTTCATGCAATATGAAGAGCACCTAAAGGATTCCAAGAGGCTTCTTGCCACATATGGTGGTCCATCCTCAAACCTTGCTCTCAAGGCTAGGCTCGAGGAGTTTGATGATGATGAGGAAGAAGATGAGTATGAAGATGATGATAACTCCGATGATACTCCATCATATGATGATATTGCTCTCTTTGTGAATAAGTTCACCAAAGGGGACTTCAAGGGAAGATTCCAAAAGAATAAGACGAGAAACTGCTACAACTGTGAGAGACCGGGACATTTTGCGGAGGAGTGTCCATATGAGAAAAGAGAGGACAAACCTCTATTCCCTCGGAAGGATGTCACCAAGAAGCTCCCAAACCCTCTCAACAAGAAGTTCAAAAAGAAGGCATTGTTGGCACTTGAAGGGTCCGATCCCGAGGATGTTTGTGGTGTGGCCGGAGTTGCTCAAGATACAAAAAAAACCTTGAAGCTCCTCAACAAGGAAGGTGAAGTTGTAAACTACAACTACATGAGTGACTACACAGGCAATGCACACAAGTGTCTCATGGCCAAGTTGGCTGACGATGACACTCCCTCCTCCTCGGCTAAGATCAAGGTAACTCCTATTGATGAGTCCTTCATGTTCTCTTCCGAACCTCATGATGAATTTCATGATGCGGAAAGTGATGATGCACATGCTATATATGAAGATTTGTTGTTTGCCAAAGTGAACAAAATGATGAGCTCTCTCAAAGGCAACAAGCTCAAAATGTTTCAATTACTTATGGATGTGGTGGGTAAGCACTCCACAACCATTAAGGATCTTGAAACCCTCCTCACCGAGGAAAAGGAGAACTATACTCTGATACGTCCAAAACGTATCTATAATTTCTGCTTGCTCCATGCATATTTTGGGTGATATTGCTATGATCTAGATACACTTTCATACACTTTTGATCATATTTGGACTAATCTATTAACTCAGTGCACCCCAGTGCCAGTTCCTGTTTTCTGCTGTTTTTCTATTTCAGTTTTCCCCCATATAAAAGTGCCAGAAAAATTCGGGAAAATTCAGATAAAAAATCAGCATGACGGAAGCTTCGAGAAGAGCCTGGGAGGGGCCAGAGCGGAGCCAGGGGGCCCAGGTGGCCACCCGGCGCGGCCCCACCCCTGGCCGCGCCAGGGGAGCGCCCGGGGCCCCTGGCCCACCTTTGGCTGCCCCCTTTCGCCTATTTATCCCCCTTCACGGGAAAACTCCAGAAAAAGAACCCTATTCTGCGAACTCGCCTCTGTTCCGCCGCCGCCGGGCTTCCAAGATCGGGAGCACCAGAAGACCTCTTCCCGGCACCCTGCCGGAGGGAGGATTGACCTCCGGGAGTCTCCTCTCCACCATGGATGCTCCCCGGATGTCTTGTGAGTAGTTTTCCTTGGACCATGGGTCCGTGATCAGTAGCTATGTGATGTTCTCCTGCCCTCTTTGATCTTCATTGTTTAGACCTCGTGAGCTGCCCTACATGATCGAGGCACCTTTGTAATATTTCTGCAATTGCTATGTTTAGTTTGATCGGATCTGATGGATTATGAGATTATGTTCAGATTGTGATAGAGTAATATATTTGGTTTTTATCTCTTATATTGTTTTTCCTAAGTAATTCTTGCATGTTCTCCGTTGCTGTTTATTGCTTTGGCCAATTGTAGGTAGTGACTCCAAGAGGGAGCGTTGTGCTAGATTGTGGGTTCATGCCTCCCTGATGACACGCTTGAGTGACAGAAACATGAGTCTAGGGGATGTGCTGTTGCCACAAGGGGGAAAACAACGGTGCCTGTGACCGCGGTCACAAGGATTGTTTACTTTACGCAAAGTTCTTTTATTGCCGTTGTCTGTTGCTTTGGGTTTACACTTTGGGTGGAGCTCGCAACTTAATACCAGCGAGATGTTCTGGATAGATATCTCAAGGTGGATGATTAGTAGTAGATGCAGATAAATTTCGGTCTAATTATTTTGGCGTACTGCCCGTGCTTTTGAACCTCTTCCTTTCTTTTGTATCATAGTTAGCATTGCGGTGCGTTCATAATCCTGTTAATTGCCCTTCTGTAATTTGTTTACCTCGCGTAACAGTTTTGTCGTCTTTTGGGAGAGAGACATCACTAGCGAACATCACGTATCCCGGTCCATATTGTAACATCCCAAATTTACTATTTTGGATGAGTTACTAGAGAGCATATGCTATTTTGGATGAGTTACTAGAGAGCATATGCATATCATTTTTGTGTGTGCATTTTGGATCTTATTTGAGAGTTTATTTGAATTCATTGAATAAATTTTTTCTTTAGTATTTTATTTTGTATAAATAACTTATTGAAAATATTATTTATGTTTTTCTAAGTTTTTAGAAATTTATTTCGTATTTTTTCGACTTATGTTTTATGTTGTAAAACTCTTTGAAGTTTAAGAAAAAGTACGTATATATATCTAAACGTAATTACGTTTTACGTATTTTTATTATTTAAAAAAAATGAGATGTTATTTTTTTAGGGCTACTTTTATTATATTAAAAATACCTCTTTATTTAAAAAAATTTAAAAAAAAAATTCGAGAAAAAAAAAACGGGCGGGCCGGACCAGCCAGCGGGCCAGCGGCCAGCCGCGGCCAGGCCGCCCGAACCGGAGCAAGCGGCCAGCTAGGCCAAGCGCACGTGCGCTTCTTGGTCGTTCTTCTCCACCAGGAAACACAAACAGAGTCCGCAACGGACTCAGCAGCACGCACGGCGGCGTTCGTGCTACCTATGGACTCCGATTCGATTGCCCCCTGCCCACGAAATCTTGTCCCATTAATACCCCACGATCCCCTCCACCGATTCCCCACAAAATTTCGCAGCAAACCGTTCCAAATCGAGCTAATTTCGGGGTAGATCTAAGTCCAACGGAGCTTCATTGTTGGACGAATTTCGTCACCGGTGAGCCTCCCCTTTACCCCAAATTCTGCAAGCCGACTCCTCTCTTCGTTGTGCATCTAATTAACATCTTTTTCCCTCTTCTTTTCTTGCGCAAGATCGATCCCCAAATTGTACGCGTACCGTGGGAGTTCATCGGAGCGCGCTCGGTTCACCGCGTTGCCACGCCCGTACGGACGACGTTGGAGATCATCACCACCACCGTTGTGATCTTCTAATCAAGTCCTACATCCAAGACGTCCTCGTTGACGCCGAAGATCGCCGGAGTTGTCGTCTTCGTCGCGTCTAATCTACACGTCGCGATTAGTAAAAGCGCCGTAAATTTTTATCCGTTGCTCCGTTTAATACGAAATCAGCGGCCAAATCGTTGTTTTGAAACCCTCTAAATATTGTGTACTGTAGATCCAAGTTTTGAGAAAATTATTTTTTCGTTTGCAAAAAAATTCCTAAATCCTATGCAAAACCGTTCTAGTAATATCTTTTTACTCGTAGATCCGTTTTGCGTGATTCCAAAATCAACGGTTTTCTTTCGAAGCCCTCTTTTCAGTTCAGCCATAAAGTTTGTTTTGGTATTTTCAAAAATATTCAGATCTGATCAGATTTTATTTTCAACTTTAGTTGATCGTAACTTTTGTTTTACAACTCGGATTTGATTGATTCTTTTTGCAAACTAAAACCCTAGCTAAACCCTATATTCTAGACACTTTGCAACCCACTTTTAAAATCAATCTTGATCTGTTTTGCAAAATCTTTTATTTGGATTTTATTTTGGAGTTCTTGAACATTGTTTTGCTTTTGGTTGTGTATTGATTGTGTGTATCTTTCTTTGCTCACGATAGATTGTCCGGAGTGCAAAGCAGAGTACCACCAATCTTTAGAGTTCTGCAATCAACAACAAGGCAAGTCATATCTTTGACCATACTCCCTATTGCCTATATTTTCCATGCATTAGTTCTTTTTCTTTAGATTGCATGATAGGTTATGCTATGCTATTACACCCAGTAGTTCATTGAGGTAGGTCTGATCCTTACATCATTGTCACCATCGTATAATAGAATATTGCTATGCTAAGTAGACGTGGATTTGGAAGTGAATCATTATGAGGTATGAGTGATGAAGTAGTAATTAGGACCAAGATAAATTTAATGAACTACCTGGGTGGGATGGTTGCGAGTATCCTGGGGGTGGCCAGTGATGACTGCGGAAAGCCACCCAGGCTCAAAGGGACTGTTTGTATTGACATACCTAGAAGCTTACGTGTGCAGCCACAAGCTACTATGGGCTCTGGCTTGGTTGATCAGTTGTAGGGACTCTTACTAGGTAGCGCTACGAAAGTAGTTGTGAGTAGGTGGGATGGGTTCTACCGGAGTAAGGGAAACTCTTCTGAAAGACCATGTCTCGATCTTCCAGTTGGCATACACCATGCAGTGTGATAAACTACAAAGGAGGCGATTGAGTGTTGTGGGGAAAAGTGCACAAACCTCTGCAGAGTGTAAAAAACTAATCGATTAGCCGTGTCCCCGGTTATGGACAATTTGAACGACTAGTTGTGGAAATATTGATTTGTCTCATCATCTTTAATTAATTTATTGGGTTAATCACTTTGGGATAGATTGAGTGGGGGTTCCCATCTCAATCGTATGCTATTGTAGAACTTAGCTATTATTATTCTATAGGGAAAATTAGGTTTTTCGCAAAAATAAATGTAGAAGCTCCACCAGCCAAATTGCATGTATTATAGGGCTTTTACTTTTTTCTGTGATATGGCTTGCCGTACGATCAAAGTACTGACCCCTTTTGGGGCTGTAACTTATTCATGTTGCAGATTGTTCTGACGAGGAGTAAGGTGCGAATAGGTCGCTGTCTTATACTCAACTTTTGCCGTGGAGTCGGATGGACTCGCTACTACTACTATTATAGCTTCCGCAAGTATTTGATTAGATGGCCTTAAGCCATATTATTATTGTAATATTTACTTTATTCGATGTAATAAAGACATGTTTTACTTCTGTTATTTCATCGAGTACTGTGTGTGCTAGCAAACTGATCCAGGGACTAGCACGTTAAGCACAGAGACTTGGTCCCTTCAGATCTGGTCGCTACAAGATGGTATCAGAGCACATGTTGACTGTAGGACGTGACCTTAGGAATGGAAAAGGCATAGGATGAAAACTTTATTTTAAAAACCCTCAACAGTTCTAATGATTCTCATACTCTTTCCCATTCACTTCTAATCTCTTCCCTCCTTACAAATATAGATGCCGATCACCAAGTTCGCTCAGCCTGATGAGACCACACCTTTTGGACAAAGCCTGATGGAGATCGTGAAGTTTTTGAAGATCTCCTTGCCTAGTTTCACCGGGACACTCATGACTACAGAACCAGGAGCAAAGAGCTGGAAGGTCCAAGTTCACATTCCAGGACGCACCTTTGGAAGGAAAATCAAGCCAATTAACTTCTCGGTGAAAGCACCAAACTGGAGCGTGGGAAGAAGTCGTGCCGCAATGATGACCTTAGGCCGTATTCGACAGGAGTACCACGCAGATCTTCAAGGAACCCGCTTCTAGATGTATGGACGCCGAGATCATACTGGAGAATTAGTACGCACTGTTGAGGATACATCAATGGCATCTCACATTCAAGACTTGGGGGGAACATGTTCAACGTGTGGAGGAAGAAATGCTGCATTGCATGGAAGTTATTGAGGGTTTGGAGGAGGAAGCTAAGAGAGTCCGTGAAGAGTATGAGGAGAAAATCGACGCACTACAAGAAAGGAATGAAGAGTTGAAGCTCATGCTGGAGGAAGCAGAAGAACAACTTGACCAAGGAGAAAACATTCAGGAGGATGACTCCGATGGATGCCTCGTCAGCCAAGATGAGGATTTCCAGTCAGAGGAAGAGGAAAATGGAAATGATGTCTTGATGATCGATCCTTCTTCCGACTCAAACTAGTCATAGACCACCATTATAGATTTTTTTTCTTTTAGTTAAACGTTTAGAGTTTCGATCTGTGAGTTTTCTTAGACTTACCATGTCGACTCTTGTGACATGGCCTATCTTAGTTAATTGTGTGAACCTTGATTTGAATGAGTGATTGATTGAAATTTCTTGCTATCATGTTGCATATGGGTAGTGTTATCCCCCATTAGGCCTATTTTCTCTCTATAACCTCATCTATTCTAAACCGACAGATGCCGCCAAGACGTGCCCCTTCTGCTAATGGATCAGGGAATGGAATTCCACCCGGCTTAGAGCAGTTGCTTCAGACCCAGAATCAGATGATGCAGCTTTTGATGCAGAACATGAACAACAACAACAACAACAAAAACAACAACAACAACAACAACACAACAATGCCCCACCACCACCACCACCTTTGGGAGACAGCCTCACCCGTTTCCTAAGGTTGAACCCACCTTTGTTCTCTAGCAGCCCGGAGCCGATTGTTGCAGATGACTGGCTGCGCAATATGGGAAGGAATCTAGCAACCGCTGGATGCACTGATGAGGAGAAAGTGAGATTTGCCTCGCACCAGCTAGATGGACCTGCAGCCGCATGGTGGGATAATTACACCACCACATACCCCATGGAGAATGTGACTTGGGACCAGTTCCAGCAGGCGTTCCGCACCGCTCATGTTTCAGCTGGAGCTATGAGTCTCAAGAAGAGGGAGTTTCGCAACTTACGCCAGGGAGGCCGTTCAGTGGCAGAGTATGTGGAGGAATTCAACAAGTTGTCCCGTTATGCTCCAGGAGATGTGGCCACAGATGCTGCCAAGCAGGAGAAATTTCTGGAGGGACTAAATGATGAGCTTGGAGTTCAGTTGACGGTGGAAACCTTTGCTAACTACCAGGAGATGGTGGATAAGGCTATCATTCTTGAAGGCAAGCATCAGATAATGGAGAATCGCAAGAGGAAGTACGGACAGGGCAAGTATCAATTTGGAACTCAACAGAAGCCCCGTTCCGCACCATTCTCAGGATATGGTGGAACATGACCCAATAAATTTGGAGGGCACAACCATCATAATCATGGAGGTCATTCTCAGCATGGAGGCAATGGACACAACCATGGAAACCAGAGGAATGGCAATGGAGGAAATGGGAATCAGCAGCGGTCCAACCCATCTACGCCCATGAAGAAGGACCTAAGTCACATCACCTGCTTCAAATGCAACAACAAAGGGCATTACTCCAATGAATGTCCTGAGCTGAAGAATGTCAATGGGAGTTCTGGAAATAAGAAGCCTAACCCTTTTTCTAAGGGACAAGTGAACCATGTCAACGTGGAGGAAGCCTATGAACAACCCGATGCAGTGTTTGGTCAGTTTTTGCTAAACTCTCGACCAGTACTAGTTCTTTTTGACACTGGTGCATCACATTCATTCATATCAAGGGTAGTTGTGGATAAGTATGGATTTTCTACCAAGACCCTTAGTGTGCCAATTTTAGTAAGTTCCCCGGGAGCCGAGATGATGGCAGGTTTAGGTTGTCCCCAATTGAGCCTCGCCATTGGCAATCATGATTTCCCCACAGACCTGATAATTTTGAAGTCCCAAGGTTTGGATGTAATCCTAGGTATGGATTGGATGTCGAAGTATAAAGGCAACATTGACTGTGAGGGAAGATCAATCTCTCTCACCACACCCGAGGGGAAGAGGATCAAGTATGTGACCAAGCACAAGTTTAGAAAGACCCAGGTATATTCTCTTAAGGGGGTTAGCCTGGAGGAAGTGCCGATAGTCAAGGAGTACCCTGACGTATTCCCGGAGAAATTGCCCGGAATGCCACCGGACCGGGATATTGAGTTTTTGATCGAGTTATTGCCAGGCACCAGACCTATATCCAAAAGGCCGTATAGAATGCCCGCAAATGACTTAGAGGAAATTAAGAAGCAAATTAAAGAGTTATTGGAGAAAGGGTATATACGCCCGAGTTCATCACCTTGGGGAGCCCCAGTGCTTTTAGTGGAGAAGAAGGATGGATCTCTAAGGATGGTCTTGGATTATCGCTCGTTGAACGAGGTGACTATCAAGAACAAGTATCCACTACCGATGATCAATGATTTGTTTTACCAGTTGGAAGGAGCTAGTGTGTTTTCCAAGATCGATCTCCGATCGGGATATCACCAGTTGAAGATCCGTGTGAAGGATATACCCAAGACCGCCTTCACCACGAGATATGGACTCTATGAGTACACAGTCATGTCTTTCGGTCTAACCAATGCCCCTGCATACTTTATGAACATGATGAACAAGGTCTTCATGGAGTTTTTGGACAAATTTGTTGTGGTGTTCATTGATGATATTTTGATTTATTCCAAGAATGAAGAGGAGCATGAAGAACACCTACGCTTAGTCTTGGAGAAACTTAGGGAACATCAACTTTATGCCAAGTTTAGTAAGTGTGAGTTTTGGTTGAAGGAAGTAGGATTTATTGGACATGTTGTGTCAGGCGAAGGAATCGCAGTGGACCCCTCCAAGGTTGAAGCAGTCACAGAATGGCAGGCGCCCACATCCGTTGGTGAAATCCGTAGTTTTCTTGGACTTGCGGGTTATTACAGGAGATTTATAGAGAGTTTATCCAAGATTACCAAACCTATGACGGATTTGTTGAAGAAGGACACCAAGTTCGTCTGGACGGAGGAATGTGAAGCCAATTTTCAGGAATTGAAGAAGCGTTTGGTTACAGCCCCGGTACTGATTTTGCCCGATGTGCGCAAGGATTTTCAAGTGTATTGTGATGCCTCGCGGCAAGGACTCGGAGGCGTTCTCATGCAAGATGGAAAGGTTGTATGTTACACCTCGCGTCAGCTTCGACCTCATGAGTTGAACTATGCCACACATGATTTGGAGTTAGCAGCCGTAGTACACGCACTGAAGACTTGGAGGCATTTCCTTATTGGGAACAAGTGTGACGTATACACGGATCATAAGAGTTTGAAGTATATTTTTACGCAAAAGGAGTTGAACCTCAGGCAGAGGAGGTGGATAGAGCTTATCAAGGATTATGATATGAGATTGCATTACCACCCAGGAAAGGCCAATGTAGTGGCAGATGCCCTGAGTCGGAAAAGTTATGTCAATACCCTTATAGCAGGAGGTTTACCTCAGGAATTGTGTGACGATCTCAGAGACCTTCGCATGGAGATTGTTCCACGAGGATATGTCGCCACACTAGAAATTCAGTCCACGTTATTGGGAAAGATCCGAGAAGCTCAGAAGTTGGACAAGGGCACTGCAGAGATCAAGGAGAGAATGGAGAAAGGAAAAGCAGAAGGATTTCATGAAGATGAGTACGGAACATTATGGTTTGAGAAGCGTATTTATGTGCCCAATGACCCGGAGATCAGGAAGTTAATTCTCCAAGAAGCTCCTGATTCGCCTTACTCAATACACCCGGGAAACACCAAGATGTATTTGGACTAGAAGGAAAGTTTTTGGTGGACCGGGTTGAAAAAGAATATTGCTGAGTATGTGGCTATATGTGATGTATGTCAGAGAGTGAAGGCGGAGCATCAGAAACCGGCCGGATTACTTCAACCTTTGTCGATACCGGATTGGAAATGGGACAAACTTGGTATGGATTTTATCACAGGATTACCCAGGACACGATCAGGCTATGACTCTATTTGGGTAGTGGTTGACCGTTTGACCAAGGTGGCTCACTTCATCCCAGTGAGAACCACCTATACTAGTGCTAAGTTGGCTAAGATATACATGACCAGGATCGTATGTCTGCATGGAGTTCCGAAGAAGATTGTATCAGATAGAGGCACGCAGTTTACCTCAAAGTTTTGGCATCAGTTACATGAAACCTTGGGAACTAGGCTGGAGTTTAGCACAACTTTTCATCCACAGACAGATGGTCAGACTGAGAGAGTGAATCAAATTCTGGAGGACATGTTGAGAGCTTGTGCACTGGATTATGGATCCAGTTGGGATGATAATTTTCCATATGCGGAGTTCTCGTACAACAACAGTTATCAAGACAGTTTAAAGATGGCCCCGTTTGAAGCGTTGTATGGAAGAAGGTGTAGAACACCGTTGATGTGGGATGAAGTTGGAGAACGCAAGCTATTCGGACCAGATTTGATCAAGGATTCAGAAGAGAAGGTCAAGTTAATCCGTGATAGGCTGAAGATAGCTCAGTCTAGACAGAAAAGTTATGCCGATGCTAAACGAAAGGAAGTAACGTATGAAGTGGGAGATAGAGCATACCTTCGAGTGTCCCCGCTTCGTGGTATTAAGAGATTTGGAGTTAAAGGAAAGTTAGCACCACGATTTGTGGGGCCATATAAAGTCTTGGAACGCAAAGGAGAGGTTGCTTACAAGTTAGAATTGACCGAAGGATTGTCTGGAGTTCACGATGTGTTTCATGTGTCCCAGTTGAAGAAGTGTCATGCAGAGATGACAAATTTTCCGCTGAGAGACACCGTGCCATTGGAGGCAATTCAGCTGGAGGGTGATTTGACACATGAGGAGAAGCCTGTGAAGATTCTCGATATGGCAGACAGAGTCACTCGTACCAAGGTTATTAAGTTTTGCAAAGTTCAATGGAGTCACCACACCGAGGAAGAAGCTACTTGGGAGCGAGAAAAGGATCTCAAGCAGGATCACCCACACCTTTTTGCTGACCAACCCGAATCTCAAGGGCGAGATTCACCTTAAGGGGGGTAGGTTTTGTAACATCCCAAATTTACTATTTTGGATGAGTTACTAGAGAGTATATGCATATCATTTTTGTGTGTGCATTTTGGATCTTATTTGAGAGTTTATTTGAATTTATTGAATAAAGTTTTTCTTTAGTATTTTATTTTGTATAAATAACTTATTGAAAATATTATTTATGTTTTTCTAAGTTTTTAGAAATTTATTTCGTATTTTTCCGACTTATGTTTTATGTTGTAAAACTCTTTGAAGATTAAGAAAAAGTACGTATATATATATAAACGTAATTACATTTTACGTATTTTTATTATTTAAAAAAAAAAGATGTTATTTTTTTGGGACTACTTTTATTATATTAAAAATACCTCTTTACTTAAAAGAAATTAAAAAAACAATTCGCGAAAAAGAAAAACGGGCGGGCCGGACCAGCCAGCGGGCCAACGGCCAGGCCGCCCGAACCGGAGCAAGCGGCCAGCTAGGCCAAGCGCACGTGCGCTTCTTGGTCGTTCTTCTCCACCAGGAAGAACAAACAGAGTCCGCAACGGACTCAGCAGCACGCACGGTGGCGTTCGTGCTACCTATGGACTCCGATTCGATTGCCCCCTGTCCACGAAATCTTGTCCCATAAATACCCCACGATCCCCTCCACCGATTCCCCACAATATTTCGCAGTAAACCGTTCCAAATCGAGCTAATTTCGGGGTAGATCTAAGTCCAACAGAGCTCCATTGTTGGACGAATTTCGTCACCGGTGAGCCTCCCCTTGACCCCAAATTCTGCAGGCCGACTCCTCTCTTCCTTGTGCATCTAATTAATATCTTTTTCCCTCTTCTTTTCTTGCGCAAGATCGATCCCCAAATTGTACGCGTACCGCGGGAGTTTATCGGAGTGCGCTCGGTTCACCGCGTTGCCACGCCCGTACGGACGACGTTGGAGATCATCACTACCACCGTTGTGATCTTCTAATCAAGCCCTATATCCTAGACGTCCTCGTTGACGCCGAAGATCGCCGGAGTTGTCGTCTTCGTCGCGTCTAATCTACACGTCGCGGTTAGTAAAAGCGGCGTAAATTTTTATCCGTTGCTCCGTTTTATACGACATCAGCGGCCAAATCGTTGTTTTGAAACCCTCTAAATATTGTGTACAGTAGATCCAAGTTTTGAGAAAATTATTTTTTCGTTTGCAAAAAAATTCCTAAATCCTATGCAAAACCGTTCTAGTAATATCTTTTTACTCGTAGATCCGTTTTGCGTGATTCCAAAATCCACGGTTTTCTTTCGAAGCCCTCTTTTCAGTTCAATCATAAAGTTTGTTTTGGTATTTTCAAAAATATTCAGATCTGAGCAGATTTTATTTTCAACTTTAATTGATCGTAACTTTTGTTTTACAACTCGGATTTGATTGATTCTTTTTGAAAACTAAAACCCTAGCTGAACCCTATATTCTAGACACTTTGCAACCCACTTTTAAAATCAATCTTGATCTGTTTTGCAAAATATTTTATTTGGATTTTATTTTGGAGTTCTTGAACATTGTTTTGCTTTTGGTTGTGTATTGATTGTGTGTATCTTTGTTTGCTCACGATAGATTGTCCGGAGTGCGAAGCAGAGTACCACCAATCTTTAGAGTTCTGCAATCAACAGCAATGCTAGTCATATCTTCGACCATACTCCCTATTACCTATGTTTTCCATGCATTAGTTCTTTTTCTTTAGATTGCATGATAGGTTATGCTATGCTATTACACCCAGTAGTTCATTGAGGTAGGTCTGATCCTTACATCATTGTCACCATCGTATAATAGAATATTGCTATGCTAAGTAGACGTGGATTGGGAAGTGAATCATTATGAGGTATGAGTGATGAAGTAGTAATTAGGACCAAGATAAATTTAATGAACTACCTGGGTGGGATGGTTGCGAGTATCCTGGGGGTGGCCAGTGATGACTGCGGAAAGCCACCCAGGCTCAAAGGGACTGTTTGTATTGACATACCTAGAAGCTTACGTCAAAGGGCCTGTTTGTATTGACATACCTAGAAGCTTACGTGTGCAGCCACAAGCTACTATGGGCTCTGGCTTGGTTGATCAGTTGTAGGGACTCTTACTAGGTAGCGCTACGAAAGTAGTTGTGAGTAGGTGGGATGGGTGCTACCGGAGTAAGGGAAACTCTTCTGAAAGACCATGTCTCGATCTTCCAGTTGTCATACACCATGCAGTGTGATAAACTACAAAGGAGGCGATCGAGTCTTGTGGGGAAAAGTGCACAAACCTCTGCAGAGTGTAAAAAACTAATTGATTAGCCGTGTCCCCGGTTATGGACAATTTGAGCGACTAGTTGTGGAAATATTGATTTGTCTCATCATCTTTAATTAATTTATTGGGTTAATCACTTTGGGATAGATTGAGTGGGGGTTCCCATCTCAATCGTATGCTATTGTAGAACTTAGCTATTATTATTCTATAGGGAAAATTATCTTTTTTGCAAAAATAAATGTAGAAGCTCCACCAGCCAAATTGCATGTATTATAGGGTTTTACTTCTTTCTGTGATATGGCTTGCCGTACGATCAAAGTACTGACCCCTTTTGGGGCTGTAACTTATTCATGTTGCAGATTGTCCTGACGAGGAGTAAGGTGCGAATATGTCGCTGTCTTATACTCAACTTTTTCCGTGGAGTCGGATGGACTCGCTACAACTACTATTATAGCTTCCGCAAGTATTTGATTAGATGGCCTTAAGCCATATTATTATTGTAATATTTACTTTATTCGATGTAATAAAGACATGTTTTACTTCTGTTATTTCATCGAGTACTGTGTGTGCTAGCAAACTGATCCAGGGACTAGCACGTTAAGCACAGAGACTTGGTCCCTTCGGATCTGGTCGCTACACATATCCTCATTACTGCTTCCAAGCTATCTTTACTTTTTCTGCTTTTACTTGCTATCATTATCCCTTGTGTTTTACCCTTTGTGAACAATAAGACCGAACAGATTGACAACCTCTCTGAACTTCGTTGGGAACAAAGTTATCTGTGTCTGTCTGCAGGTCCACGTCAGCGCCGCTGGCACCTACTTATCATATCCGGAGTCCTACGGGAGACAAACCTTGGTATCTTCACCGAGGGAAACTCGCTGCTGCACTGCATCACGCCTTCCACTTGGGGCTCACCAACGAAGGGCGAGAAGCCGCTAAGCAAGAGAATTTCTGGCGCCGTTGCCGGGGACTCCGAGTGCTAAGATAGGGGAGTTGCACAGTACCCTTTACCTTTGTTTTTAGTCTTGTTTAGTTTATCTTTTAGCTTTTATCTTTGTGTCTTTTATCAAAAACTACAAAAAATCTGCCATTCTTGCTGCCACTATGGGTTCCACTGAAAACACCAAGTTGTGTGACTTCACTAGTCACAACAACCAAGGCTTTATCTGCACTCCCATTGCCACACCTGCCACTTCAGCTACCTCTTATGAAATTAGACCTGCTTTGCTAAACCTTGTTATGAGAGATCAATTCTCTGGTTCTGGAGATGATCCTTCTTTACACTTAAATAATTTTGTTGAGTTATGTGATATGCAAAAGTATAAAGAAGTAGAAGTTGATGTTGTTAAGCTCAAGCTCTTTCCTTTCTCTTTAAGGGGAGATGCTAAAATATGGTTTCAATCTTTGCCTAGAAATAGCATAGATTCTTGGGATAAGTGCAAAGATGCTTTTATAGGGAAGTACTACCCTCCTGCTAAGATTATCCAATTGAGGAGTAATATTATGAATTTTAAGCAATTGGATAATGAACACCTTGCCCAAGCTTGGGAACGAATGAAATCTCTTGTTAAGAAATGCCCTACACATGGTTTGACTACTTGGATGGTTATCCAGACTTTTTATGCAGGCTTGAACTTTACCTCGCGGAACCTGTTAGATTCGGCCGCGGGAGGAACCTTTATGTCAACTACACTTGGTGCTGCCACAAAGCTTCTCGATGAGATGATGACCAATTATTCCCAATGGCACACCGAACGCGCTCCAACAGGTAGGAAGGTAAATTCTGTCGAGGAAATTACCTCCCTCAATGAAAAAGTTGACTTAATTATGTCTCTACTTACCAAGCAACCCTCTATTGATCCTCATGATGTTCCTTTAAATTCTTTGGTTGCTCAAGAACAAGTAGATGTGAACTTTATTGCTAGAAACAATTTCAACAACAATGCTTATAGGGGAAATTTTGCTAGCAATCCTAGACCGTTTCCATCCAATTATGGGAACAACAACACTTACCCTAGCAACAAGAACCCCTCTTCTGAATTAGGAAGCATGCTTAGAGACTTTATCACTACCCAAAAAGCCTTCAACAAAAATGTAGAGGAGAAATTATCTAAAATAGATAATCTCTCTTTGAAGGTAGAAAGCTTAGCCCTTGATATTGTGATGCTTAAAATTAGAACCTCCCCCCTTGAGGAGAATAAGGCCACTCCTATTAATGCTATCCAGTTACAAATCAATGAAAATATTAGGATGATGGCTAAACTCAAAGAAAGATGGGCTAGAGAAAAAGAGGAAGAGGATAGAATTAAGAGCCTTCCTACAAACCACACAGTTTCCACTATCCAAATTGTTGAGGACCCTCAAACTATTAGCACCCAATGCACCCCTAGTCCCGTTGGACCTATTAATGGTGATGCTAATACCTCAACTGTAGAAAAAGAAACTCCTATGAACATAGAGGGTTTCGAACAAGTGAGCCTAGATGACACTACTACCACCTTTGATAGTAGTGATATTGATTTTGATAGTTGCACCCTCTCAGAAGTTATTAGCTTGCTACACAAAATGTCTAGGGACCCCCACACTAGCACACTTAATCTTTCCTTCACGGAGCATATCACAAATGCTCTTATCAAAGCTAGGGAGGAGAAGCTTAGAGTAGAAGCCTCCATACCTAGGAAGCTAGATGATGGTTGGGATCCTATGATCAAAGTTAAATTAAATAACTTCTCTTGCTATGCTTTATGTGATGTTGGAGCTAGTACCTCTGTTATGCCCAAAAGAATATTTGATATGTTTGAATTGAAGCCTCTTGAGCCTTGTTCTTTTGGTGTTTGTCTTGTTGATTCTTCCATAAAGTAACCTTTGGGGAAGATCTAAGATGTTCTTATCATTGTCAATGACAACTATGTTCCCGTTGATTTTATTGTTATGGATATAGAGTGTGAACCTTTATGTCCAATTATTTTGGGACGTCCTTTTCTTCGCACCGTTGGTGCGATTATTGACATGAAAGAGGGGAATATAAAATTCCAATTCCCATTCAAAAAGGGGATGGAACACTTCCCTAGAAAGAAAATCAAGTTACCTTTTGAGTCCGTTACTCGGGCTAGTTATTCTCTTTCTCTTGATAAAACTTGATTCTTCTTTTTTGTATCATGCCTAGCTAATGGCTTTAAAGAAGCGCTTTCGGGAGGCAGCCCTTAACGAATTTAGGTTTTCCTTTTTGATTTTGTTGTGTCTTGATGATTGTTACTACTGTAGCAACATCATTGTATCTTTATTTTTCAAATTTGTGCCAAGTTATAGCCTCTTACGGCAAGGGGAGTAAAAGTTGTGACATGCTGTCCAGAAAACAGATTCTGTCCTCGTGACCAGAAAAATTCCAGAAAAATCCCAGTTCATCCTTTTGAGCTGAAATTTTTACAAATTATGCTCTATACAATTACGAAACTTCCGTATGTTCTGAGTTTTTTGAATTGAGTTGCAGAAGTTCCCCTAAAAATCCTTTACTATCTGCTGTTCTGTTTTTACAGATTCTGCCACGTTTTGTCTCTCCTAACTTTTGCAAACCTTAAGCTTTCTTTTTCTTTGCAAAAACTTTTTGGAACTCTTGATAAACAGTAGATCTTCAAGAATATCTTTATATCCAGTGGATAAAAATTATTTATTAAGGGTACTAACCTCTCTAATCAGCTTATGATGAGTTATGTATGGAGGGAGTTTTCAAGTGTGCGATAGAAGATGATGAAAGAAGATCTAGGAGTGTCAAGCGCTCAAGCTTGGGGATGCCCCCATGCATCCCCAATAAATATTCAAGAATACTCAAGCATCTAATCTTGGGGATGCCCCCGTGCATCCCCTTCTCCATCAACAAATCATCAGTTCGTCCTTCGTCTCACTATATTTTTATCACTTCATGTGTTATGTGCTATGCTTGGAGAGTCTCGCTCTTAGGTTTTGTTTTTAGTTTTCTTTAGCTTTGATTGCTGTTCATAACAAGTTAGACCCCTTCTTACTTTGTGTGGGAGAGAAACACGCTCCACTTTCAAAATCTAGAACACATCATAGGATTCTTCATGCCTATCTTTTTGCTGTTGTGTGTTCTTTATCTTTTCATAGCTACTGCCATGTTTAGTTTTAGTCTTAGTTTGTCTTTAGCAAGAGCCTTGGCTTTTGTTTAGTTTGTTGCTGGAATTCTTTTTAGTTTTCATGTTTATCTTGTTAAAGAGAGTTGGTTGTTGCACTGAGTTGTGTTTTGTCTTGAAAGTAGGTGATTAAGGTTGCTATTTAATTTTAGTAGTAGCTTGCAATAGTTTTGAGGTATTCTTATGAGTAATGTTTGGACTTTTGGTGTCAAGATCTCTAGCCTATTAGTGATAGGTGTCGTATTTTGGGCAATCCGTGTTTATTTTCAAAACCTACAAAACTAGTTGAGAACTCTAGCTACTAGATGGATCACTACTCTTCTGAGGAGTCGAATATTAGAGTACACTCACGTACCATGAGTCGAGGATGCGCAAGGATAACCAAACCCCCATACACTCCTCCTCGGGGTACTTGTCTCTTTGTGAACATCCTCATTAGATTGAGAGTTACCGATAATAAGTGCATGAGTTCTTCGGACTAATGTAAGTATTGAGAGTTGACACTTCCACCTTCCCATATTTTTCTAGCCTTTCCCGTGCCGTGCATTACCTTCTTCTTACTCCGAGAGTTGGTATCCACCTTCGCCGGTACATCCAAACCCTTGTCATGATACGCTCTGTCATCATAAGCCTCCTTATATCTTTCCTCAAAACAGCCACCATACCTACCTATCAAGGAATTTCCATATCCTTTCCGAGTTACATTGCCATGCAACTTCCACCTCTTCATGACTTGATCTTCATGTCATACATGTTCCTGCTACACTGGCAGAGGCATACATTGCATACATCATGATAGTTACATCTTCTTTATGATTTTGAGTACCTTGTAAAGTGTGAAAGATCTCCTTTACCTTCTTGCAAAATAGAGTGTTGCCCTTAAGTGAGGAAAAGATCCCGAAGTGGACACATTAAAAGATCCCAAAGAGGACAAATGAGAGTTAAAAATAAAGAGCCATTGAGGCCACCAAAAAATACAAAAAAATAGAAAAATGAGAAAAATAAATAAAAAGAGAGAAAGGGGCAACACTACTATCCTTTTGAGAGATCCACACTAGTACTCCCTTTATATCCTTGTACTCCATAGAGATGATCTTTTTGCATACAATCTGGAGAGCTTCCTAGCTCGTATGTGCACCCGTTGCATGGCAATCCCTCCTCACATCATATCTATCATTTGGCATCTCTTGCCTATGATTGTCCTCATTGATGTGAGCCTTTCTCATCCTTTTTGTCTTCCTCCTCCACCATATTTCTCTCTTTGTCATCCTAAGTGTCAACTTTCGTGCTTACGCTCATCCATTGCATGAGTGCTCAAAATATCGAAAGGAAGTGGATCAAATTGACTTGTACCTGGCTAGTGGTCTGGGGACGAGTCAAGATAAGATTCCAAAGAAGACCAAGTGTGAAACTTTAGTAGATTTGGTTCTCAACACAAAAATAATTTTTTCTCGTATTCCCTATCCCCTTTCTTGCACGCAAACACCATTTGGAGATATTCGAGTCACGGACAGCGAGAGCTCTTGCACCTTTTGTTCTTTTGTTACTTGTTTCAATGCTAATATAGACTCTTTCATGTTATGACTTGAATTGAATCTCTAACCTTGATTTCTTTACTTTTCAAAGTTCTTTTGTGGTTGCTAGCATGTCACCACAGAAATTATGCTTGTTATCATTTACCTACTCGAGGACGAGCAGGAATTAAGCTTGGGGATGTTGATACGTCCAAAACGTATCTATAATTTTTGCTTGCTCCATGCATGTTTTGGGTGATATTTCTATGATCTAGATACACTTTCATACACTTTTGATCATATTTGGACTAATCTATTAACTCAGTGCACCCCAGTGCCAGTTCCAGTTTTCTGTTGTTTTTCTATTTCAGTTTTCCCCCATATAAAAAGTGCTAGAAAAATTCGGGAAAATTCAGATAAAAAATCAGCGTGACGGAAGCTTTGAGAAGAGCCCGGGAGGGGCCAGAGGGGATCCAGGGGGGCCCAGCCAGCCACCCAGCGCGGCCCCACCCCTGGCCGCGCCAGGGGGGCGCCTGGGGCCCTTGGCCCACCTCTGGCTGCCCCCTTTCGCCTATTTATCCCCCGTCACGGGAAAACTCCAGAAAAAGAACCCTATTCCGCGAACTCGCCTCTGTTCCGCCGCTGCCGCGCTTCCAAGATCGGGAGCACCATAAGATCTCTTCCCGGCACCCTACCGGAGGGAGGATTGACCTCCGGGAGTGTACTCTCCACCATGGATGCTCCCCGGATGTCTTGTGAGTAGTTTTCCTTGGACCATGGGTCCGTGATCAGTAGCTATGTGATGTTCTCCTCCCCTCTTTGATGTTCATTGTTTAGACCTCGTGAGCTGCCCTACATGATCGAGGCACCTTTGTAATATTTCTGCAATTGCTATGTTGAGTTTGATCGGATCTGATGGATTATGAGATTATGTTCAGATTGTGATAGAGTAATATATTTGGTTTTTATCTCTTATATTGTTGTTCCTAAGTAATTCTTGCATGTTCTCCGTTGTTGTTTATTGCTTTGGACAAGTAGTAGGTAGTGACTCCAAGAGGGAGCATTGTGCTAGATTGTGGGTTCATGCCTCCCTGATGACACGCTTGAGTGACAGAAACATGAGTCTAGGGGATGTGATGTTGCCACAAGGGGGAAAAACGGTGCTTGTGACCGCGGTCACAAGGATTGTTTACTTTACGCAAAGTTCTTTTATTGCAGTTGTCTGTTGCTTTGGGTTTACACTTTGGGTGGGGCTCGCAACTTAATATCAGCGAGATGTTCTGGATAGATATCTCAAGGTGGATGATTAGTAGTAGATGCCGATGGATTTCGGTCTAATTATTTTGGCGTACTGCCCGTGCTTTTGAACCTCTTCCTTTATTTTGTTCATAATCCTGTCAATTGCCCTTCTGTAATTTGTTTACCTCGCATAGCAGTTTTATCGTCTTTTGGGAGAGAGACATCACTAGCGAACATGACGTATCCCGGTCCATATCCTCATTACTGTTTCCAAGCTATCTTTACTTTTCTGCTTTTACTTGCTATCATTACCCCTTGTGTTTTACCCTTTGTGAACAACAAGACCGGAGAGATTGACAACCTCTCTGAACTTCGTTGGGAACAAAGTTATCTGTGTCTATGTGCAGGTCCACGTCAGCGCCGCTGACACCTACTTATCATATCCGGAGTCCTACGGGAGACAAGCCTTGGTATCTTCACCGAGGGAAACTCGCTGCTGCACTGCATCACGCCTTCCACTTGGGTCTCACTAATGAAGGGCGAGAAGCCGCTAAGCATACTCTCCTTGAGGGAAAAAGGCTAATGAAATATGTAAAGAGCTTGCTAATGATATGAGCAAACTTGTGGAGCTAAACACCTCCCTTTCTAAGGATGTTGAGGTACTCACCTTGTCCCTCGAGACAAAAGATGAGGAACTTGCCACCCTTAAGAAAAATCTCGAGGCCCACAAATTTGCCCATATAAAAACACTTACAAAGATGTCTCCTCCAACTATTGTGCATATTGATGCTTGTGCTACTAACTCTACCATTGATCAAGAATCACTCATTAAGGAGAACATGGCTCTTCATGCTCAACTAAAGAAGGGCCTCTTGACTTGTGCCCAAGGCGAGAAAAACCTAAATGATGTATTAAGTCATCACAAGGAATCCATTGCTAAGAAAGGACTTGGATTTGATCCAAGTACGAGTGTGACAAAGGATATCACCCATAGCAAGGAATCAACTCCCCAAAAGGTGATCTTTGTTCGTGAAGGGCACAAGGACAAAGGTAAGAAAATTGTTGATAAGGTTGGTGTTGGGAATGGGAAGGCCATTAGGGGCAAGCCCACTCCTAACAAGAAGAAGGGGAAAATGCCTCCATCCTATGTGCTCCGTAAGGAAAAGGATGGAGAGGTGTTTGCAAAATTCATTGGCCCCCTTAATACTTTTAGTTTCTATGCCATTTGGGTTCCAAAGACCCTTGTTACTAACCTTAGAGGTCCCATTGCAAAATGGGCACCTCTAACCAAAGCCTAAATCCATGTGTAGGATGCTATCTCCGGTGGAGTCAAATGGGTGATTGATAGTGGATGCACCAATCATATGACCGGAGAAAGCCATTTTCTCAAGGACTTCATGGATGCAATTCAACCATACATGAGCATTGTCTTTGGTGGTGGTTCCAAGGGAAAGGTACTTAGGTTGGGCGAAGTGGCTATTACTAATGACATGTCTCTTGCAAATGTCATGCTTGTCCAATCCCTTCAATACAATTTGCTTTCCGTTCGTCAACTTGCTTCCGTTGGTTATGATACACTGTTTGGTCTAACAAGTGTGAAAGTCTTTAGGAGATATACTCTCGAAGTGGCCTTTGTTGGAGAGTTGGATGGCAACCTTTATACAGTTGATTTCTCGAAAGAGAGTACTTACCATGTGATACGTCCCAAACGTATCTACAATTTCTGCTTGCTCCATGCATGATTTGTGTGACTTTGCCATGTTTTGCTTACACTTTCATATCTTTTTATAACATATTTTGGAACTAACGTATTAATGGTTGCAAGAGTGCACAAGTTCTTGTTTTTGTACTTTATGTGTAGGAATTACTTGGATAAAGGAAAAATCACAAACAAGAGCCTTGTAGTAGTTGGACTCTAACTCTCCCGAAATCTGTCCCCACCAGACAGGTTTTAAAGATCGTCTCGGAAACGCTAGAAGACGGTCTCAATCGGAAATACTTAAAACTACAAAGTTCGGCCCAATAGGAGTTCGGATGCTTCCAGAAACCCAGAAATACAGAAGACGTAATCTGGATGACGGGAATCCGAGAGTAGAGAGGAAACCTAGGTCAAAGGGCACCACGAAAATTCCTCCCCCTTGGGCAGCCGTCTTGAGGGGGAGATCAATCTCCACAGCAGCACCATCTCCAAGGAAGAAGAAGGGGCCAAGGGCCGCTGCCCCCAAGGGCCGTGGGCGCCGCCGCCGCCGTTGCCGTCTCCTTCATCTTCTCCGGGCTGCACCTCTCCATCAACAACTCTCTCTCACTCACCATGTCCATGTGTGAGTACTTCCCCTCGGGGCTAAGGCTTGTATCTTGATCTATGTGGTTTCTCTCTCTCTCCCATGATGTGATCTTTGTTGTGATCATAGGCTATGTTAATCTAGGGTGATCCCATGATATTTCCCCTTCCTTTATGTATTGGATTGATGTACTCAATTGATCTTATCTAGTATAATCCCCGAGACCAAGGTGACAGCGGTCTATTGGACATGGGTTAGAAGAATATTATCATGAGTGATTTCCTCTTTGGTGTGTGGATTGAAGATTGAGAGTCTCTTGGTTCTTGTCTTTGACTATCCTTGAGATATGTTGTGGTGATTGTGGTACTCTCTTTGGATGGCCGCGGTGACATTGAGAAATCCATAGATTGAGAACTACGAACTTTGAGGTGTGCTTTTGTAGCCCTACATAATTCTCATCCTCTCTTGACCACAAAGGAATGACCTTCGAGTGCATCTCCATTGCATGTTTTATGGGAAATATCATGTGATTAGACTATGTTAATGTTGTTGGGAGTTGCCACTAGTGAAAGTATGAAGCCTAGGCCTTGTTTCCACCATTGCAATACCGTTTGTGCTCACGTTTACCACTTGTTTGCTTTCTGCACTTTTTATTACAGATTTATATTACTTTGTTTTGCCACACCTATCACCCATATTTTACCATCTCTTCGCCGAACTAGTGCACCTATACAACTCCTAGTTGTTTTAGGTGTGTTGGGGACACAAGAGACTTTTTGTATCTTAATTGCAGGGTTGCTTGAGAGAGACCATCTTCAACCTCTACTTCCCTGAGTTCGATAAACCTTAGGTCATCCACTTGAGGGAAATTGCTGCTGTCCTACAAACCTCTGCGCTTGGAGGCCCAACATAGTCTACAAGAATAGAAGCGTGCGTAGACATCACCATGCAACTTGTCTAATGGCCAAGGCCGACAAGGGGTGGCTATGGCATCGCCGGCTAGCCCATGTCGGTATGAGAAATCTAAAAGATCTCCTAAAGGGTGAACACATCCTCAGACTAACAAACGTGTCTTTTGAGAAAGATCGTGTGTGTAGTGCATGCATAGCCGAGAAGCAACATCAAGCAAAGCATACCCCCAAGAATATCGTGTCAACGTCAAGGCCTTTGGAGCTTATTCATGTGGATCTCTTTGGTCCTCCATCATGTGATAGTCTTGGTGGGAAGTAATATGGTCTCGTCATTGTTGATGATTATTCAAGATACACATGGGTGTTCTTTCTCAAGTCCAAGGACGAGACGAAGGCCACCTTCATTGATTTTGCCAAGCAAGCACAAAGGAAATACAACATGGCTATCTTGGCAATAAGAAGTGAGAATGGCTCCGAATTCAAGAACTACACCTTGGAAGAATTCTTGAGTGATGAGGGGATAGAACATCAATATTCCGCACCTTACACCCCTCAACAAAATAGTGTAGCCGAGAGGAAGAATCGTACTCTTGTGGAGATGGCCCGGTCCATGTTGGATGAGTACAAGTCACCATATAGCTTTTGGCCGAAGCCATCAACACCGCATGTCATGCATCAAACCGGCTCTTTCTTTGCAAGATCTTGATGAAGACCCCCTATGAGCTTCTAACCGGTCACAAGCCAAACATCAAATACTTCCGAGTATTCGGTTGTAAGTGTTTCTTTCTCAATAAGAAAGACCGGTTAGCTAAGTTTCAATCCAAAACAATTGAGGGTATATTTGTTGGGTATGCTTCAAATTCTCACGCCTATAGGGTCTACAACAAATCCACCGGATGTGTTGTGGAAACTTGTGACGTGGAGTTTGATGAATTTAATGGCTCCCATGGGGAGCAAGTTGATCTAAGTGATGTAGGAAATAATGAAGATTCTTCTCAAGACATCTTGGCTATGGGCATTGGAGATCTTGTGCCCATTGCTCAAGTCCCTAGAGATGATGAGGTGTGTGATGGGCCAAGTGTTCCACCACCACAAGCACCTCCTCATACCACTCAAGATCCGATTGCTCATGATGAGCCCACTATCCAAGAACAAGAACAAGATCCTCCACAATCCGATGTTGTTGCTCAACCACAAGTTGAGGTTGCGGTTGATCCACGTGATCGACTTGACCGCATTTGCTTTGGAGAAAATGCTGAAATTGATGATGGCTTCGCCCTTGATGATGAACCAAATGTTGCCCATGAGACCGAATGGGTAGAGCCTATTGAAACTCCAACTTCCATCATGCCATTGGTGGCTAGACGTGTTGATGTTGAAAAGATCCTCACAGGATTGGGGCAAGGTATAGTTACTCGTCGTCAACTTATGAACTTTTGCGCTCACTTCTCGTTTGTATCTTGCATTGAACCACTTAGGGTTGAACAAGCACTTGTGTATGCGGATTGGCTCATTGCAATGCAAGATGAGCTCACTAGCTTCACTCGGAATGAAGTTTGGTCTCTTGTGGAGAGGCCTTCCGGTCATGATCATAACATCATTGGAACCAAGTGGATCTTCAAAACCAAGCAAGATGAATATGGTAATATCATTCGAAACAAGGCAAAGCTAGTGGCTCAAGGGTACTCCCAAGTTGAAGGCTTGGACTTTGATGAGACCTTTGCTCCCGTTGCTCGCCTTGAATCTATACGCATTTTTCTTGCTTATGCCGCATTCAATGGATTTCCATTATTTCAAATGGATGTAAAAAGTGCTTTCCTTAATGGTCCTCTACAAGAGGATGTATATGTAGCTCAACCACCCGGATTTTGTGACCCTCATCACAAGGACCACGTGTACAAACTTTATAAGGCATTATATGGTCTTAAGCAAGCCCCTAGGGCTTGGTATGACCATCTTAGGAAGTTTTTACTCGAGGAAGGATTTGTGAGGGGTGTCATTGATGCCACTCTTTTTACCAAGAGAACCAATGGTGAACTGCTCATATGCCAAATCTATGTAGATGACATCATATTTGGTTCTCCTAATCCATCTTTGTGCAAGTGGTTCTCGGAAACTATGACCAAGAACTTTGAGATGTCCATGATGGGGAGCTTGAAGTATTTCCTTGGATTTCAAATCGAGCAATTTGCCAAAGGAACCTTCATCTCTCAAACAAAGTACATTCAAGACATGCTCGTGAAGTTTGGTATGAAGGATGCCAAGCCATGCAAGACACCCATGCAAACCAAGGGATATCTAGATCAAGACCTTTCCGGTATTCCATTTGATGCTACTCTTTATCGTTCTATTATTGGGTCATTGCTTTACCTTTGTGCATCTAGAACGGATATTATGCTTAGCGTAGGAATGTGTGCAAGATATCAAGCCTCTCCCATGGAGAGTCATCATTTGGCGGTTAAGAGCATTCTTAGATACCTTGTTCATACTCCTTTGTTGGGCCTTTGGTACCCCAAGGAAGACAAGTTTGATCTCTTGGGGAACACCGATGCAGATTGGGCCGGAGATAAGGTGGATCGGAAGTCAACATCCGGTTCATGCCAATTTCTTGGGCGCTCATTGGTAAGTTGGCATTCCAAGAAGCAAAATTGTGTCTCCCTCTCCATCGCTGAAGCCGAGTATGTGGCCGCCGCAAGTTGTGCTACTCAAGTTCTATGGATGAGGCAAACCTTGAAGGATTATGGCCTCACCTACAAGAAGGTACCCATCTTATGTGACAATGAAAGTGCTATCAAGATTGCCAACAACCCGTGTCAACATCCTTGCACCAAGCATATTGACATTCGTCATCACTTCATACGAGATCACATTCAAAAGGGTGATATTGTTCTTGAACATGTGGGCACCGATAAGCAACTTGCCGATATTTTCACAAAACCATTGGATGAAGCAAGGTTTTGCCAACTAAGGGGTGAACTTGGTATCTTGGAACGTTATAGCTTCTCGGCCTAGGGGTATCTTGCTCTCATTCATGCACATAGCAACTATCTTGTCTAGATGTAGGCATATATGTAGGGGCAGACACTCAATCAATGAGTTCTCTCCTTCTACGTGATGCATAAATGGATCCCCACATCAACAATCCGCGTGCTCACCACGGTGAACCCACGTGTAGCGGTTATCGATGGAGTAAGTGTCTTTGAGCCCAAGGTACATCTTCGCGGTATCAAAGCACTATACACTCAAACATGGTGGTTTCGGCCACCACCTCTCCATTGTGAGAGGTTTGATTTGATCATTCATGTGTGCATCCATGGTTATGATGTTGTGTGTTTATCTCCTTTTTGCCCCTGTCAAGGTTGTTTGAAATTCTAGCATCAACTATTTCGGGCTTACACGTCAAATCCCAGTAGCCTGTCGGAAATCCGTTGGATTTCGGACGTCCGACACGTCGGACGTCCGAAACTCGTCGGATTTCCGACATTCCCTGTTGCCCACACCTGGGTGCCTAGCCTGACCAGCCTGCCCAGAATTAGCCTTCTTCGAAAATCCATTGGGTTTCGGACGTCCGAAGTTGGCTGCACTATATATGTTGGGCGTCGGGCCGAGGGGGGGCAGTTTTATTTCCCCTCGGCCGTTCCTCTATGCAAACCCTCGTGCGCCGCCGCCGGCCGCCCCGGCCTCCTCGGTGCTTCTCTCCTCCGGATCTCCTCCCCCGCGGTACTTCTCGTCCCGATCTACCCGCTCATCCGATTGGTTTTTCAATTTTAGCCCGGTTTCTTGCCTCATTCTTGAATCTCCTTCCTCTAGGGATTCGCAATGGTGAGGACGAAAACTTGAGGTCGCAAGAATCGTGAGGCCTCCGGTTCCCGTGGTATGCTCATCCCTAGCTTTCTTTCCTTCGTGTGGCTTCCTTTGTTGGTTAGGGTTTCGTACTCACATTACTCACATTGGCTAGGTGCTTCCGAGGATGAACCGCCCCGTCTTCGTCGCCGCATGAAGCAACCGACTTACGCGGAACCCTCCTCGGACAATGATCACACTCCTAGCGTGGAGGATAGCACCTATGCCTCTGAATTTGAGGATGAAGAGGAGATTGTGGTTGAAGAAGATGATCCCCTAGTGGTGACTCGCCCCTCATAACTTGGGGTGCGTCGCCCGACTAAGGGCTCCTCATCGGCATCTGGTGCTCGTGATGATGAGGATCCTGCTGATGCTCCTCCTATAACGATACATATCTCATCTGAGCCGGTGGTTCCTACTGGACGTATGACGGCAGATGATGCCCCACAGGCGTAAGGGATCGAGATAGTCTTCGCGGGTAAGTTAACCCAATTTATTGATTCGACACACGGGGAGCCAAAGAGTATTTATAAGCTTTGACAGTTGAGTTGTCAATTCAACCGCACCTGGAATATACTTGCTTGCAACAACAGATAAGTAGTAACGGTAATATGATAGTGATGATAGCAACAGTAAAAATAGATAGCAAAAAGTAATAAATAATGACCAGCAGGATTGAAAACACTGTAGGCTAGGGAGATGGATGGTTGGGCGCTGCATGGATGAGAGTAAACATATAATAGATTCTAACACGGGGCAAGGCACACAGAAAAGCAATGATCATCTAGGCAAATATCAAACAATAGGCATGTATCCCGTAGGTAGTTGTGCATGCTTGCAACAAGAACTTGCACAACATCTTTTGTCCTACCATCCCGCTACGAACGGGGACAAAAGGAACTTATGGAGATTAAGGTGATCCTGTCAAAGAGCACCGGAACAAAGCAATAAACTCAATGGATACATGGAATCCACAAATTATGGACCATCCCCTTTGGTGTCCCAAGCTGTCACCTTTGGGATCGCCGGTTCCGGACCATAATAGGTGCATACAACTCATAGATAGGATCTAGAACACAAATATATTCATGAAAACACATAGGGTTCAGATCTGAAAACATGGCACTCGGGCCCAAAGTGACAAGCATTAAGAACAACAAGTTGTAGCAAACAAGATAAACACCAATCTAGATGATAGGCAACATGCCCCCAACAATCTGACGAACTATTACATGATTAAACTCATCCAATCCCTACCATCCCCTTTGCCTACAACAGGGAATTACTCACACATATGAAGAGAAATCATGGAGGATGGATGGAGTGGCGATGGTGATGACGATGCGACGACCTCCCCTCTCCGGAGGCCAAATCAGCCTCCAGATTAGCCCTCCCGAAGAAGAACAGAGGGTGGTGGCGGCTCCACGACGGAAACTGGGAAAACGACTTCTGTTCTGGGGTTTTATCGTCACGGGGATAAATAGGAGCATCGGTAGGGCACCAGAGGAGGGGGAGCAGCCCAGGCGGCCAGAGAGCTCGGCCCCACCCCTGGCCGCGCCTGGGGCCCCCCGGGCTCCCCTCTGGTCCAACTTCTGGCATCTGGCTCCTTCGGGTGCGTGGATTTTCAGGTAATTTTCTGGGAATTTTCTGGGACGTCTAAAAATCCATTTTCTTGTGCACAAATAAACCATACAGGCAGCTCTGCTGAAAACAGCGTTAGTCCGGGTTAGTTTCGTCCAAATCATTCAAGAATGAGGGCAAAACAATAGCAAAAGTGTTTGGAAAAGTAGATACGTTTGAGACATATGAACTCCCCCAAGCTTAGCATATTTCTTGTCCTCAAGCAATTCAGTTCAACGAACTGGGCGTGACAAAGAAAACTTTGACAAACTATTTTGCTTCATAAGATGTATATAAGCATGTACTACGAAAAGAGTTTAGCAGGTTTTTAAACAATGCTATAAGGACAATGCACGAAGCAATTCTCTTTCATGTGATCAGTCACAAACAACTAAAAGTAAATAATAAGCTACTGAAAATCAAGACAGGATCACAATGCACATAGCTTGAACATACTTGAGTGGCAATTCGCTAGCCTCCATGAGTGAAGAAAACATAAATGCAGAAACTCCTCCGGAGTTTTAAAGGTGACTAGAACTCAGTATTTCAGACTAGCAATAACACAAGCATGCAGAAGACAATGTAATACTTTGGGTCAATGCATGTTACACTAAGAATGACAATTATGCTCTCATAGTTGGTTCTTTGAAGAAAGAAAGGGGAGACTCTCGAACCGTGGCTTTTGATGGCAAGGTTTAAAACCCATGAAAGGAAGCAAAGACTAAACATGTGCCAGAGCTCTTGGTTTTGAAAACAGAGATAAAACATTTTTGAGAAGTGCAACTTTCCAGTCAACGGTGAACGGTAAAGGTCTCTAAATATCTCCCATGCCAACCATATATAATGCCTTTTGCTTACACATAATCCCTTATCCATAAATCTTCGATGGTCTACGGAACCTTTTATTTTTCCTCAAGGTTGGAAGGAGGGTATCGTTCCACCTATCATAAGCAACATTTGGTCCATTTCACTCCATCATCAAGTATGGGGGAGGTGTAACTCTCATATTTTTTTTATTTTTCTGTTTTGACTAGTTAAAACTTCTGTCAAAATATTTTTGGCATGAAAGATACTGATTTCCCCTCACCGCACCATGAGCTTGTACGGTTACAAAAGGGAAACTTTTGAATAAATTTCGAGATGGCACAAGAAAGTCTAAGTTAGGAGTGGCCGGTAAATACCACATATAGGTAGGTATGGTGGACTCAAATGGAACAACTGGGTTTGAAAAGGAGTTTGGAAACACAAGCAGAATTCCGCTTAGTGTGAGCGAAGGCTAGCAAAAGACTGGGAAACGACCAACTAGAGAGCAATAACTGTCATAATCATGCAGAGCGACAAAGTAACATTGAATCGGGCGTGAAAGTGATATAACTATTCTGAAACAAAAAGATCATCAAGGCATAATGGACTTTTTAGTCATACGCATGTGTGAACATGTGCCAAGTCAATCCAAAAATTCTCCGAAGGGAAATACCACTTCAGTATGCCAAACCATGAACAATGCAATGCATGTAAATCATTTCAACAACACATTATGTACTCTAGCTATTTGATACTAGCCACAAGGAAAGCATGAACACTGGGAAAGCATTGTAAACATAGCACTATGTCGCTACAAGCAGGTCTCTAGATCATAAGTACATGCATATGTACAAAAGTATAAACAAGAAGATTTCATACCGGTTTTCCTTGTTTCTTCCCTTCCGTCGATCTTCGTCATTACTGCCTGGTCACTTGCATGATCGAACGTAGGAAATATAATCAAATGCCATCACGGACTCGAGCTGAACTCTGAAAACAAAGCAAACTAAAGAGAGAAAGGAAATCTTTTTGGGTTTTTTCAAAGGTTAAAAGAAAGCAAACGAAAAGAGAAAATCTTTTTGTTGTTTTTGCAAAGGAAGAAAGAAAGAAAAATGGGCAAAATCTTCGAAAAGATCAAAGCGAACAAAATGGATAATACAGTGGAAAAGTGAGAAGGGCACGTACTCCCCCAAGCTTAGGCTTTTGGCCTAAGTTGGTAGAAGCTAATGTCCCCAGGAGCCTCCTGCTCCAGGGTAGTACGGGTGAGTCCAAGGGTCGTATGAGGCTTCCGGTGCGTACACCGAAGTCCTTGGATCCTCCCACGCAGAAGGATCCACGCTCCAAGCAGAGGAAGACCATTCACCATACTGGGTGACGGTCTCTCCCTGGAAAGGTGGGAACTCACCATGCTCCTCCTCGTCGGGCACAACCCCCTCCATGGGGTTATGAAACTGACGCTGGACCACGAACTCATCGAACTGGGTAGTATCAAAGGACCATCCGTTCCTGCGAGAAAAATCAAACAAAAGAGGTGCAGGTAGACGGATCTTGCGTTCCGTGGTAGCTCCGAAACGCAAGATATAATCAAGGATACAAAAATCGGAAGTCATGGTACAAACTTATGCATTTTCATAGCAGCAAGATCAAAACTTAAATAAGTAAAAGGCTTATCATCGGGGTGTGGGGTGCCATTAATAGACTCTAGGATAAGTGTGGCGTAAACGCCACCAAATAAGTCTCCTTTGTTACCGTTCATAGCAAGGCGTCGAGCAATTAAGGCACCCACATTATAATCAAACCTCCCTGAGAGGGCGGTTGCCAGGATAGCAATATCCGACGCAGATATGTTGCTCGTGTTGTCACGAGCTAACACCCCTCTAGCAATAAAATACGCAAAATACCTGAGGTGTGGAAATAAGATGCTGGAGATCTTTGACCGATGAATATCCCTTGTATCGATGCTACAGAGCGAGTTGAAGACGGTTCTCAGCTCGGAGGGCTAAGAGCTCATCTTCGCCGTCTGTCCCACGTTCGACACACCTATTATTTCAAAAAACCTTTCCAAAGGCATGGTCAAAAGATCATTATAAATTTTAAACTCAACAGAACCAGCAGCAAGGTTATATCTAAAACTATTGATAAAACAGGAGGTGAGTTTTTGATACTGGGCAACACGGCACGTAGCGAGCCGCGTCAGACCTGCATTAGCACAAAGATTATAGAACTCCTCCCTAATTCCTGCAGCTTCAAGGAATGCATCGCATGGGAAAGTCATTGCACGTGCTTGATTTGTGTCCTCCAACAACTCCAAGGGCACATGATCTTTGTTGTAGCTCACCCTAGCAGTCGAGGGTGAAGCTGCAGCTCTTGTAACTCGATCGGAGCGCTCGGGCCTCTTCTTCCCTAGCCACCCCTTTGCTCTTCCTAGCAAACTCATTTCTGAAATTTTTGACAAATTACAAAAACAAGGATTTAAACAAAGTGAGTTAAGGCAAACTACTCAACTCACTTACCTAAGGCATAAACTTGCATCAAAACTTGGAAAATAAAATTCTACACATGCATGCAAGCTCATAAAAACAACACCAAGAGCTACTAAATACTCACGAATGAAGCCACCAATCAAAAATCTAATTGGAGGGGTGAAGGAGTTACATACCAGGGAGTATTTGCTCAAAATTTCAGCTCGAATGGTGGGCTGTAGAGAGAGATCGAAAATCGCCTCCAAGAACAGCAAGACCGCAAGAACCAAATGCAGAACTCGTGTTTTTGGAGAGAGAGGGAAGAGGAGGAAGAAGACATACCTGGCTGGCTGCCCTGTGGGCCCCAGGCGCCCTGTGGGCGCGGCCAGGGGGCAGGCCGCGCCAGCTGGCCGCCTGGGCCACTGGTGGACCCCCTGGTCAGCCCCAGGTGCTTCTGGGTCACTCCCGGCATGGAAATTTTTATTTAATTTTTTCTGGAATTTTTCTGAAAACTTCACTGTTGAAAATTTCTTGGAGTTCAAAAAGCTGCAAAACTTTCTGAAGTCTTAAAGCATTGATTAGTATTGTGAAGCTTCAAAAACATAAAAACTTTGGTACAACAAAGAGAATGAAAGCTAAAGCAAATGAAAACATAACAAGTTTAACTTTTTACCTATATAAAACAAGCTCACTAGTAAGGTTGATCAAGTCTTACCAACAAACCGGCGATATATAGAACAAGAAGTCTCCCCTCTTATGAAGTGATCATTGCACCTTTACTTTGATGGACATTGTCCCCACCATAATGGTTTTGTATTTGTGGTGCACATGTAGTGGACAGTCCCATTCTCCAATCTTCACGGTCTCGATATTCTCTATAGAGTTAAGGCCATGCCTCTTGTCGACCTTCTTTGGAAAATACACCGTGTGTTCTTTATCATCAACGTTGAAAGTGACCTTTCCTTTGTTGCAATCAATGATAGCATCTGCGGTGTTAAGAAAAGGTCTACCAAGAATAATGGACATCCTCCCATCCTCGGGCATGTCAAGCACAACAAAATCTGTAAGGATCAAACAATTAGCAACTTCAACGGGTACATCCTCACAAATACCTATTGGGACAACTGTTGATTTGTCAGCCATCTGAAGGGACATATCTGTAGGGATTAGTTTCTCTAAACAAAGCCTTTTGTAAAGAGAGAAAGGCATAACACTCACTCCTGCCCCAAGATCACATAAAGCAGTTCTGACGTAATTATTCTTTATGGAGCAAGGAATGGTGGGTATACCTGGATCACCGAGCTTCTTGGGAATCTTGCCACTGAAAGAGTAGTTAGCAAGCATAGTAGATATTGCCTCATTTGAAACTTTTCTTTTATTAGTAACAATATCTTTCATATATTTGGAATAAGGAGGTAACTTAATAGCATCAGTCAAAGGAATTTTAAGAAAGAGAGGTTTCATCCATTCACAAAATTTATTATAATGTTCTTCTTCTTTGGATTTGAGGGATTTACCTGGAAAGGGCATGGGTTTCTGTACCCATGGTTCTCGTTCCTTCCCATGTCTCCTTGCGATGAAGTCTTCTTTAGAGTACCTCTTGCGTTTATCGGGTGCTTCTTCTTCTCTTACCTTGGGAGAATCATCCTTCTCCGCGTCCTTTTCTTCAGGCTCGGCACCGTCTTCTGTTTCAGCATCGGAAGTAGATATGCTGTTAGGATCAACAGTTGGCTTTTCACTTGTAATAGGGTCATCGGGATTGTCAGCCTCCTTGTGTTTCTTCTTCTTCTTTTTCATCTTTGGAAAGCTAACAACCTCGTCTTCTTCTTGTACTTAAGAATCTTGCTCGATCCTCTTTGGGTGCCCCTCAGGATAGAGTAGGTCCTGGGTGTTTGTTCCACCCCTTGTTTTAATTCCATAAGCTTGTATGTCCTGTTTGGCATTATTAGCAAGCAAATCTTTTTGCACATTAGAAATTTGTTCAAGCTGAGTTTGAACCATATGAAAATGCTTAACAAGACATTTAACATCATTAACTGTTCTCTCTAGAACATCACATAAACTTTTGATAGCAAGAGAATTATCATGCAACTGACTTTGTAACTTCCTATTAAAATGGTCTTGCTTAACAATAAAATTTTCAAGCTCATCTAAACATTGGTCGGGAGGCTTACCTTTAGGGATGTCACTTTCAGTAAAGTCTAATAGAGAGTGTACCTCTACCAAGGGAGGGTGAGTAGTAGGCTCACACAACTTCTCAATAGGCGGTAAATTCTTCACGTCTTCGGCTTTAATACCTTTCTCCTTTATAGACTTCTTTGCTTCTTGCATATCTTCGGGGTTCAGAACAAGCATGCCCCTCTTTTTCGGTGGTAGAAGTGGTTCAGGAACGGACCAATCTTCATGGTTCTTGGCGATTTTTCACATTAATTCTTCTGCATCGTCCGGTGTTCTTTCCCTGAAAACACAACTAGTACAACTATCCAGATAGGTTCTGGACTCATCGGTTAAACCAGCGTAAAGTATATCAAGCAGTTCATTCTTGGCGATTCCATGTCCCGGCATAACCTTAAGTAAATCGCAAAACCTCCCCCAAGCTTTAGGGAGTTGCTCATCCTGCAATTGTTTAAAGTTATAGATTCTTTGCAAAGCAGCATGTTGCAGATGAGCTGGGAAATACTTATCAACAAAAAATTTGACTAAGTCCTGAGGACTTTTAACGGAACCATAAGGTAATGCATCGTACCATGATTTAGCGTCTTCCTTCAAAGAAAAAGGAAAAAGCTTGGCCACATAGAAGTTTCGTATCTTCTCATCAGTAGTGAATAGGTTGCTTAACTCAGCGAGTTTGGTCAAGTGTGCTATAGCATCATCATTTTCTCTGCCATAAAAAGGGTCAGCCTCGACTGTAGATATAAGTGAAAGATCAACAGAGAAATCATAATCAGGATCTGTGATGCATATAGGAGACGTGGAAAATTGAGGATCAGGAATAACTTTGTTCTTCATGGCGTGCCTTTTGAGTAACTCTTTAACAGCACCAGGGTCAGAGTCGACACACTCTCTGAGTTCCCTGCAAAAATCATCATCAAGAGTAACATAATCATCATTAAGGATTCTCTCCCTGAGTTCATCTCAGCTCGGGTAACCAAAGGTTTTGCAGGTAGGAATATAGGTAGCGGGTGTCTCGGTCTTGGATTTTGCTGCAGCCTTAGCAGTCTGAGTTTCAATATAGTGACCAAGAAAAGTAGCATCATCAAGAATAGTGGAAGCATCATCAAAAGTATCGGATATAGTAACAGACTCAATAGAAGCATCATGTAGTGGTGGTGAAGTAAACTTACTCATAACAGAAGGTGAATCAAGTGTAGCACTAGTGTTCAGAACAGTACCTTTTCTTGTACGAGATGGTAAGATCGGAACCTTGGGGTCTCCTTTCTTACCCATAGCGGATGATGTGCAGCAGGCAGGATACTTCAAGTAGAATTGTAAATATTGCTATGCTCCCCGGCAACGGCGCCAGAAAACGCTGCTTGATGCCCCACAGGCGTAAGGGATCGAATAGTCTTCGCGGGTAAGTTAACCCAATTTATTGATTCGACACACGGGGAGCCAAAGAGTATTTATAAGCTTTGACAGTTGAGTTGTCAATTCAACCGCACCTGAAATATACTTGCTTGCAACGATAGATAAGTAGTAACGGTAATATGATAGTGATGATAGCAACAGTAAAAATAGATAGCAAAAAGTAATAACTAATGACCAGCAGGATTGAAAACACTGTAGGCTAGGGAGATGGATGGTTGGGCGCTGCATGGATGAGAGTAAACATATAATAGATTCTAACACGGGGCAAGGCACACAGAAAAGCAATGATCATCTAGGCAAATATCAAACAATAGGCATGTATCCCGTAGGTAGTTGTGCGTGCTTGCAATAAGAACTTGCACAACATCTTTTTTCCTACCATCCCGCTACGAACGGGGCCAAAAGGAACTTATGGAGATTAAGGTGCTCCTGTCAAAGAGCACCGGAACAAAGAAATAAACTCAATGGATACATGGAATCCACAAATTATGGACCATCCCCTTTGGTGTCCCAAGCTGTCACCTTTGGGATCGCCGGTTCCGGACCATAATAGGTGCATACAACTCATAGATAGGATCTAGAACACAAATATATTCATGAAAACACATAGGGTTCAGATCTGAAAACATGGCACTCGGGCCCAAAGTGACAAGCATTAAGAACAACAAGTTGTAGCAAACAAGATAAACACCAATCTAGATGATAGGCAACATGCCCCCAACAATCTGACGAACTATTACATGATTAAACTCATCCAATCCCTACCATCCCCTTTGCCTACAACAGGGAATTACTCACACATATGAAGAGAAGTCATGGAGGATGGATGGAGTGGCGATGGTGATGACAATGGCGACGATCTCCCCTCTCCGGAGGCCAAATCAGCCTCCAGATTAGCCCTCCCGAAGAAGAACAGAGGGTGGCGGCGGCTCCGCGACGGAAACTGGGAAAACGACTTCTGTTCTGGGGTTTTCTCGTCACGGGGATAAATAGGAGCATCGGTAGGGCACCAGAGGAGGGGGGAGCAGCCCAGGCGGCCAGAGGGCGCGGCCCCACCCCTGGCCGCGCCAGGGGGGGCGCCTGGGGCCCCCAGGGCTCCCCTCTGGTCCCACTTCTGGCATCTGGCTCCTTCGGGTGCGTGGATTTTCAGGTAATTTTCTGGGAATTTTCTGGGACGTCTAAAAATCCATTTTCCTGCGCAGAAATAAACCATACAGGCAGCTCTGCTGAAAACAGCGTTAGTCCGGGTTAGTTTCGTCCAAATCATGCAAGAATGAGGGCAAAACAATAGCAAAAGTGTTTGGAAAAGTAGATACGTTTGAGACGTATCAGCAGACTACTCGAAGATTTCTTTGGATGCCTACGGCAAGCTTCGCCGTGTTAACCAGTTTGAGGCTCCTCAGGATTGTCTAGAGAGCAGGTTCCGGACCAATGTGCAGGCCGATATCTTCACGTCAGTTGCAGTTCGACAGGAACTTGCCAACTCTCATGCCTGCATCCCCCTTGACTTCATCCAGGAAAATCCGGACAAGTTTCCCGGTGTGATGGATATTATTGATTCTGTGGGGCTCGGTCCAGTCTTCAGCTTTCGGCGTGACTGGAGCACTGCCGCGATCCTCCAGTTCTATGCCACATGCTACTTCCACACCAATCACCGAGAGATATCATGGATGACTGGTGAGCAGCAGTGCACAACCACGTTTGCTCAGTTTCAGAGAGCCTTGAACATTCGCTCCTCTGGTGTCCGGATTCATGCCAATACCAAGGAGAAGCCCAAGGGGATCAATGACTCTCTGTGTTTTATTAAGTCGGGGATTCGTGGTGATGACGTCTACAGGAAGGCAAATGACATATCCATTTGGAAGCAGCCCTATAGATTCCTGTACCAGTGCGTGCTCGGGACTCTGTATCCCAAGTCTAATGATAAGACTCATTGCAGCAGCTCTGCAATCACACTGATGTGCCATATCCATGACACCCCTCTCAAGTGTCTTGATGTGGCCCACTATCTTTGGCACGAGATTCGGATGGAGAGTCTTCAACAGCGTCGCCAATATCCCCATGCACCCTTCATCATGGCACTCATTCAGTGCGTCGTCTCCTCTCCATTGGAGATCATTCAGCCCCACGCTGTTTGGTTCATTCCGGAGCACATGTACTTTGATGCTCCTGAGGTTGTCCTGACGCGCCCTGTTCCGATACACACCACTATTAGTGGAAACCTTCAGCGTCAGTCTGTGGAGCAGGCCCCTATGCGTCGTATGGCTCAGTTCTTGGGTAAGGCCCAAGTGGCTATGATGCGCGCTATTTCTTTCAACTGCCACTCCAATCACAAGGTCGTCTCGCGTCTCATCCAGTCCAATAACTCCCTGAAGGCCCGTCTGCGTGCACATGGAGAGGCCAATGTCAGTGATGATGAGCGCCCTCCCGATGCTCCTCCCGCTGATCTTGGCTTCGACTTCCCTATGGGACCGGAGTGGGCGGATTTCTTCCCTGGAGACCCCGGCGCCAGTGGCAGTGGGACTCACTAGTTTCGTCAGTGCGTGTGCCCCCTTTTGGTCCTTGATGCCACAGGGGGAGAGTCATATGTGTTTTACTTATGGTGTCTAGGTGATCGAGACTTGATTATGTCGTTGTATGGGATCTGGTGTGTTAAGACCTTTGTGTGTGATCGTTATGTGTACTCTGTGTTATGCATTGTGTACTTTGTATTATGCATGGTGTTGCTCTTGCGTTTGGCTGGCTTTTGGCATTATGGGTCTATTATGTTTGGTGCAATCTAATCTGTCATCTCCATAATCAATGATTGCTTGCCTTGATATCATGTATTATGACTCGCCCCAAATGTGTGCATCTTGTGTAAAATTAAAGAATCTTATATGCACACATTAAGGGGGAGTTCATTGTAAAACTTTCTCCCACCAAAAGCAAATTTTTGAATAATTTTGGGAGCTATATGTATGTTGTCATCAACTACCAAAAAGGGGGAGATTGAAAGTGCTATCTTGCCCTTAATTATATTTTGATGTTGATGACAATGTACATATAGAGAAGTAATCATGTTTGCCAAGTATATCTCAGGTTTTAGTCCTCGGTGCGTTGTGTTGGTGGATCAAGGACCATCTAATCATGTCGATATGCTCAAGATATGGATCCAATCCATGTTAAAGCGTAAGCTTTTCGGTTTATCTTGAGTATAGGGATCCCCGCACTATTAAGAGGGGATCATTGGGTTTGTGTTTAAGATTTGCTCAAAGCTAATTAAAACAAAAACATCTCGACACAATATTGGAGCTCTAGAGTAAAAATATGATCACTGCTTTCGGGCGTCCGACGAGTTTTGGACGTCCGACAGTTCAAAGTTTCGGACGTCCGACATCTCGTAAATTCCTTATCGTAGGAAAGGTCAGTAGGCATGCGAAAATGCCGGACATCCGACATGTTTCGGACGTCCGATCTCTCGGACGTCCGAACTCCGTCGGGCGTCTGATGTGCTACTGATCTTTTTCTTACTCTATTGATTGCTGCACACAGATATAACACTTCAGACGTCCGACCTGGCTCGGACGTCCGACATGTAAACTTTCGGACGTCCGATACCTGACGGACGTCCGACACTTACACAACATTAATGTCCCAATGGAAATTTCATCCCTTGGGCTATAAATACCCCCTCACTCCCACTTGTGAGGGTTGACCACTTCATTTAGAATCACCCAAGAACACATGTGCTCCCTCTCACTCTCTCCCTCACCAAATCTCAGATCCCGGAGAGTTCCTTGAGAGTTCTTGACGGATCTTTCACCCAGTGATAGATCCGCCCCTTCCCCATCTTCCAACCAAAGCAAATCGCGTTTTGAGAAAGTCTTGAGCATTTACCATTGATCTTGTTACTCTTGGAGGGTGTAGACTCCTAGGCGGGTGGGAGTTCTTCGGAGAGAAATCGACCATTGTGATTACCCCCGTTGAGTTTGTGAGGGTTTGGTGACCACCTTTAAGGTCAACCGGTAGTGGTTGGGAATCTCCTTCGTGGTGATATCTCAAGGGGAATAGAGTGAGCCTTCGTGGCGTTGGTGTGCCTTCGTGGTTTCACCCACTCTCTTCGAACGGTGAGTAGCTTCCCTCCAAGGAAGTGAACATCGGGATACATCGTTGTCTCCGCGTCATTCGGTTATCCCTACTCTTTCCCCTTATTACTTGTACTACCGTATTATTTTCCCCTCACTTGCTTTTGTTTATTGTGCTTATTGTTTATCTTGTCTTTGCTAAATAGACCTTGGAATTGTTAGGCACACCTTTGTTTTCCGCACTATTGCCTAAAAATTGCTAAGTAGTGATAAAATTTGTAATAAGACCTATTCACCCCCCCCCTCTAGGTCTATCTCGATCCTTTCACGTGTGCCTGCTCTCTCGTTCTCTCTACGGGCTGAAGCAAGCACCCCGCGCGTGGTACCAGCGCATCGCGACATTTCTTCAGCAGCTGGGTTTCCGGTCCACCCGCTCCGATGCCTCACTCTTCGTCTACCATCATGGAGCTGCCACTGCGTATCTTCTCCTATATGTTGACGACATCATCTTGACGGCTTCATCGATCGAGCTTCTTCAGCAGCTCACTGCTCGCCTCCGCACCGAGTTCGCCCTCAAGGACTTGGGCCCGTTGCGTTACTTACTCGGCATCGAGGTGGTCCGCCGGGCCGACGGCTTCTTTCTGCACCAGCAGAAGTACGCTCACGAGCTCCTCAAGTTGGCTGGCATGCTTAATTGCAAGCCCACAACCACACCCATCGACACGAAGGCCAAGGTTTCTGCTCTGGAAGGGTCTCCCGCACCTGACGACGCGTTCTATCGCTCCATCTTCGGCACCTTGCAGTACTTGATGTTGACACGCCCCGACCTTCAGTATGCAGTCCAGCAGGTGTGCCTTCACATGCACGCCCCCCGTGATTCCCACCGGACATTAGTGCGCCGCATCCTTCGGTACATCTGCGGCACTATGTCCCTAGGGCTCACGTTGACAGCCTCGGCCTCCACCGAACTCGTCGCCTACTCTGATGCTGACTGGGCTGGCTGCCCGGACACTCGTCGCTCTATGTCCGGCTATTGTGTCTACCTTGGACCCTCCTTGATTTCGTGGTCGTCTAAACGACAACCCACAGTTTCTCGTTCGAGTGCCGAGGCAGACTACCGGGCTGTGGCGAATGCAGTCGCCGAGTGCACCTGGCTTCGTCAGTTGCTTCAAGAGCTGCTTTGCGACATCCCGAAGGCCACGATCGTCTACTGCGGCAGCGTCTCCGCCGTCTACCTCTCCGCCAACCCGGTCCATCACCGACGCATGAAGCACATCGAGCTCGACATTCACTTTGTCCGTGAGCCGGTGGCCCTTGGGCGTGTTTGGGTTCTACATGTTCCCCCCGCTCAACAATTCGCCGACGTCATGACCAAGGGACTACCGACTTCTACCTTTGATGAGTTCCGGTCCAGTCTCTGCGTCTTCGGCGACGCTTCGACTGCGGGGGGGGGGGGGGGGGGTCTGTATAGGCATTGGGCCCATGTACTTATCGTCGGCCTCCTCTCTCCTTATACATGTATTCTTGGGAGACAAGTAAAGGCCGACCCCTTTGTACCTATATAAGTGCCCCGGCACGTATGCAATCAATCACAATTGATGCAACCTCTTCTCTACACCCCTGACTCGCCCGCAGCAGCACCACCTCCCGTGGTGTCCGCTGCGCCCCGATCGCCCGCCCCGGCCCAGGCGCCCCCCACGCCCGCCCCGGCGTCGCCCGCGCCGGTCTCGGCACCCCCTACACCAGCTCCGGCGCCCCTCACGCCGGCCTCGGCGTCATCCGCACCAGCCACGGCACCTCTGCCGCCGGCCCTGGCGTCGCCCGCTCCGGCCCTGGCACCACCTGGCGCCATCATCACCCGCGCTCGTGCCGGTGTACATCGGCCGTCAAAAGCTACCTGACACCTATAAACAGTCTCTCTGCAAGGCAGAAGGCATGTGTGGTGATGGCCTCCATGGCGCTGGAGGAATCGCTAGTGCTGTTGCTGCACGAACCAACAACCTTAGCCATGACCATGGTGTGCGTACTGTGTGTGACTAACCGTGGTGTGTTAAGAGTTTTCGTTCTTAGTTGTTGCTTTAGTTTCGTCAGGGTAGGTCGTTCGCTTGTAATTTTCTTCAGTTTGGATGCAGAGGACGGCGATCCAAAGAAGCCGGCGTTCCGGGAGCAGCAAGGAGGAGGAGGCAGCCTGGCCAGCATTTGACGGTGGCAACAGCAGCGGCTTGCCGCGCAGGTCAACATTCGACGGCAGCAGCATCGGCAGCACCAGCGGCCCGCCGCACAGACCAGCATTCAACGCCGGCAGCACCAGCGGCCCGCCGCACAGGCCAGCGTTCGACGCCGGCAGCTGCAGCAGTAGCAGCAACAACGGCTAGCCCGGCCACGGCGCCGCGGCGAACTTGTCCGACGGCGGTAGCGGTAGCGGCCACGACGCCCCCGGCCGCCTCCGGCTACGGCCACGGTGCCACCACCCCGCCCCACCACGCGAATTAGTTGCTTGTGTCGTCGTTATTTCGTCGAACACCTATTAGGTGTGTGTTATAAGTAGTACTTTCTCCAATTTATAATCAGTGTCACTCATATAGTATAAAATTTGTAGTAAGGCAACTAATTTCTTCCGAGTAGTAAGGCTATAAAGATTTCCAGAGTAGTACGGCTATAAAGATTTAAACGCTAAAATAAATTTATAATCAGCCTTACTATTTTCTCCGGAGTAGTAAGGCTATAAAGATTTTCGATTACTTTAGCAATATATAACTCACATGTCTATCTCACAGAGTGTATAGGAGCACGTGTTGCAGCTGACTACTACTAATTAATAGTCCATTTCTTTTTTCTTCAACTAAGTACAAATATACTATTTAATTTTTTATAGCGAGCTGACTAGGCATTATTATACTTGCTTCAAGGAGGGCAAAAACGCCCCGCCAAAAAAACAACATAGGCTCCGTACCTAGAAATTTGCGAGCAGCTCCACTACAATTGCCTCTTTCCAATTCTCCATTAGATCAATCAAAGCTAGTTACTTCGCATCTCCAGGAACAAGAACGTGAATCGTTACGTCCTTTAGCCAAGTGGGCCTTCGACCTTTATTTCTTAAGCATAAAAAATGTGTGGATAGGTTGAGCGCTAATGACCTTGAGAGCAACTAGTTACCTAGACGCTTTACGCTTTTTCGGAGTTTAGATGGATTTTTCAACATTTCGGTTTTCGTGTGTTTTGTCTTATGTTTCGGAGAAAAAAGCTGAAACTTCTTGCGCGGAAAAAACTCACTTTTTTGGCTTGCACGGGAGGCATAGATCTGGAGGCACATGTTTGGAAAACGTGGTTTTTTTTTATGAAATGTGCCTCTCGTTGAGGCATATGTTTGCTTTTGCGATAGGCACAATCATACCTCTCGAAAAGGAAAAACGTGTTTTCTTGTTTAGGAGAGACACAACTATGTCTCATGTGGAGACACAAATTTGTTTCCATAACCGGCACAACCATGCCTCTAGGAAAGGTGAAAATACATTTTATTCTCACAAGAGACACATATTTGCTTTTGCGAGAGGCACAACCATGCCTTTTGTGAAAATAAATCATTCAAGCCTATTGACATGAGATTCAATTTTAAACACTTGACACGAGGAATCCAACAGTGTAAACGATTCAGAATTTAGATGCACTGTTCAAGAGATAAAATATTTTGAAAAACGAATCTACGAAAAAAAGGAAAAACTCCATATTGCGATAGGTGACCCGCACGAAGCGTGCCACTTATCAGCTGCGAGGAAATGGAGGTGGAAGTAATCGTTGCAAGGAGTAATCCTTAAAAAAATGTGGTGATGGGCCACACCGGGTTAAAAGGAGGAGATGAGCACCAATCAATGGGGATTTCACGTTCAAAAGGTTTAGCGTTCAATTGAAGTTGTGTGCTTATCTCTAAACTATCTCAAAAAATATTAAATATCAAACTAAGTGTAGTGAAAGTGTCTCTAGAGCAACGCACACAACCAATGTTAAACTGGCCCATATAAGTGCATTGCAGCATTGTAAAGAATGGCTGGCACGGTTAGTACACTTGTTTTTGAAACCTATATCATTAAATCTGAAAGGTTTATTCAATATTATAAATTTGTAGTTAATTGTTCTACTTAGGATTTAATATGTTAATTGTTATGTGGAAGATTACATATTTTATTTTAAAGAACCTTTTATTTTCTATCGATTTCTTCACGTCATAATTTTATATTGTGCTTCCCCATTGTGCTCAAGAGAATTTTGGCTAATGAAAGGGTAAGTGAAATTTGGTCGATCTTCTATGTGAACGTTACATGCCTTGTTATGTGCGATAAAATCATGATCTCATGTGCGCCATAGTTATAGATGCCTCATCATTGGTCCCAATGTCCCATGTGGCCATACTGAACGGCGATTGCAACATGCCCATCAGCGACACAGACGATATGATTTTAGAGAAGACATGTCTCTGATTCTCTTTCTATTGAGATCATCACTAATGACCTTGTATCTATTCACCACACACACAAAACCTTATATCTATTAGGGTTTTGTTAAGGCCCTTGCATATTGATCTCGCCTCGGGGACCCAAAATCATAGGATGGGGATGGCAATGCTTTCTTGTACTTACTAACGGTGGTGTTGCCAATCATACTGAAGCCAACGCCAAATCTCTGGTTGTTGAAGATAACAGTTCGGTACATCCCATCTCCGACCACCGTCGGGTTCTATACATTGCGACCTAGGACCAGGTATTCATTTTTTTCAAAAATAGGAGAAAAATCTTTGCCTCATCTCATTAATAAAGAAAAAATAATCATGGTTTACACCTCACCAAACGGAAGAGAGAAAATACTACTCTTGCGACATCAGAGAACTTAAACATTTCGCCTCCGTAATGACCAGTTCCTCATTGTATACTCCTTCCTTGATGTGTATTACATAACTAACAGTGCTGTTGCACGTGTTACATTGTGATCTAAGTTCTTAAAATGACTAAAATCTAACGAATCATAACGGAGGATCGTCGAAGAGAGGCTTGGGAAACAGGTTTTTAAAATAGTGGTGACCTAGGTTTGTACTGATCAATATCATGTGGAGGAGGGGAGGGGGGGGGGCTTCGCCCCCCACCCGCCAAACATCTCAAGCCTCCTGGCGATGGGCCTGCTTATCTCCATCAAAAGTTTACCTTTATTAGTATGTGCATCATAACTTTAGAAACTTCACCTTAAGGAATTTTTATCTTATTGTACCAAAAATGTCTTTGAAACCCTGTAACACTCCGGGTGTCACGCTACAGTAATCACCTACAGTAATCAGGATTACTGTTGCTAATCATTGTTGATAATCTATATTTCTCAAACTGGCCTTGATCAAAATTTTGGTTTTTGTTAATCTTCAGATCATGATGGGGGTATTGAATCCAATGTACCCATCATGCCTTGATCAAACTTTGCAGTTGATCGTTTTGTATCATAATGGTTGATATCAATAAACCATGTGCCAACTGTGCCTTGATCATCACCATACAAATCAAAGTCCAACCCCCCCTTCTTGATCTGGATAATAAAAACAAATGGCAGGTAAACTTTAACCAAAAATTATAGTAGCAATTTTATAAAATGCCTAATAATCAATATGCCATATTAAAAGTGAATTGGGGTTTTATTAAAATGTTTTAATATTATAAAGAATTAAAAACAGTAGGAAAGAAATGGCTCTTATTACCTTTTTAATAAAACCAATAATCAAATGATTTTTGTAAATCCTAGAAACCTTTAGTAATAATTCTGAATAATATCACACTAATTTTTGGGGCTAGTCTCATATTTACAAAATACTAAAGTAGCTTAAACAAATAATAATAAAAAGAAAACAGAAAAAAGGATTAAAATCTAGCCTACCCCAGCCCAACCCCCCTCCCACACTGGGCCATGACCCAGCCCACCTTGCCCCACCCTGGAGCCGTAGACAGGCAGGAGGGCCCGACCAGACCCCCCTCCTCCCGTCATCTCTCTCAATCTCACCCGCAATCGGTTCCTCTCCCCGATCCCCCTCGCCCGAATCCCTCCCCACCCCGATCCCCTCTTCCCATCTCGATCTGCATCGCCCCCCTCTACCTCTTGGACGCCGCCGGCCCCCGGCCGAATCCGGCGAGCCGTGGCCACCCCGGCCGCCGCGCGGCACGCCCCAGCGCCCCCCGGAGACTCCGCACCTCCCATGGCCGCCCGACTCCCTCCCCTCCCTGGTGACGCGGCCGCCGCCTTCTGGTTGGCCGTGGCTTCCCTGGCCGCTGGAGCCCTCCCGTGCGCCTCTCCGGTGGACGCCTCCAGCCATGTCGCCTGGCCATGTCGCTCCCTGGTGCTCACGTCCCCGCTGCCCGCGCCAAGTCCGCCGGTGGGACGGCTCCCATGGAGCAACCCCAACGAGGTGGCTCCCGGCATGGTGCCCTGCTCCTCCTCGTCGTGCTACGCCTGCTCCACCCCGCCTCCCAGCCGCGACGCCCCCCTCCCCTGTTAGCTTCCCTGGCAATGGCCACGGCCGTGCATGACGTGTGTGTACAACGTGTGTACGTGTGTGGTGTGTGCTGCTTAGCGAGGCTACGCCAACTACTGCTCGCCGCCGCCGCCATTAGCCGCCGTCGTGGGCACAACAGGGAAACCCTGATGCACTGCTTTGTGCTGCTCAAGTTGCTAGCTGCAGCTACTGTATGTATGTTGTGGCTACTGAACTTTGAGGCTGCTGAACCTGCTAGTGCTATTGTTAACTGCAGTTGATGTTGCTAGGAGTTACTGATGTATCACGTTTAATGGAAACAAAACAACAACAAAAACCAAGTCAAAAATAACTAACACTGATATGAATGGGAAGTAGATATAACTTGCTTTATTTACTTCCATTAGGCCAAGTTGAATTGATGCAAGGATTTAATCCTATGAAATTCACAAAATGCAAGTTTTTGTTAACAGAAAAATGGCAGTTGCTAATTGTAGTTTATGCTACTTACTTCTGCTGCTAATGGATGCTACTGGGTACCACTATGGATAGCCGCAAAAACAACAACAAAATGAAGTGCAAATAAAATCCAACACTGATGAAAAGTATATGTGTAGAAAGTACATGTAACGAGCTTCGTTTTGTTACATTGAACCAACCCCCGAAAATGTGCGGATTAAATCTGGCAAAAATCGCAAAATACGGATTTATAATAAACTGCAGACAGAGTTACCTCGATGGCCACTTTAGCGCCGTGGATGAACATGATACAGACATCTGTCATGCCATCTGAGGGCATGGCATGATTGAGCACATGATGTATTGCAAATCCCCTGTTGGATACATCTTCATTTGGGCTGCGGATAAATAGCACTTATTCCGGCGAACTTTTCATCTTCTAACAATCTTGGGAATTCACGTCGAGTAGCATTTTTCCGGCAAAGGTTTAGATAAGCAGATGAACTCTAGTAATTTTCCATCCGTACCGGATTCGAGATCTCAGACAACTGATGACGATTGGTATAAGGCACAAATTCATCGGAGGGGTGGAACCCCAAACTGTGGGCCCTCGAAGGCGACCAATGGATAATTTTCACTGGTAATCCCAGACTTAGCAATATTTCAAAAAAAATCTCAAATAGACAATGACATGTGGGACCCCACTGCCAGTTGACTAGTCAGCCCCACTATTGTGAATAATGTTAGATTTAATATTACAAATAATTTCAGTAAATTCCAAAAGCATTTAAATATTATAAATTCAATATCTTTTAAACTGTAACATCGATGAAAATACTATGTGCATGAAACTTGCTTAGAAAAATATCACGAATCGAAATACGCTACCCATTTATCCACCGCGCCCCTCTAACCTAACGAACGTGGAACATCTCTCTTCCGGTTCATCTGTCTGTCCGACGACCGGAGCCGGAAAAACTTTCCGGATGAAATCATTCTGAACATGAAAGTTGTTCAGAATGGATCAACGATCACGGATACACTATCCACATGTCTGTCAGATGTCTCTAACACTACAGACATGGAACCTTCCCCCTCCGGATCATCTGTCCGGTAATCAACCGGTACTGACGAATCATCACCGGATAAATTCCCGCTCCGACTAAAATACTTGACACTGCATTAGAGACCCGTTGCTTTGTATCTACTATGTCATATTTTTGTGTTGCTATTATTGCCGTGTATTTATTGTTTCTTCCCCCTCTCTTATTGTCCGATAGTCTCGACGTTCGCTGCCGATGCCCCTGAGTTTGACTACTTCGTCGACGACCGTACCTCTACCGCGAGCTTCCAGGCAAGCAGAGCCATTTTCCTTCCCCAGATATCGCCTATCTTTCCGTACATTTCTTGCACTAGGCATGGTTACTGCTGCTGCTACGTTACAATCCTATTCAATTGCATAGCATGTTCTTTTTGTCGCCCCTTGATGTACCTTCCTTTATCCTATGCTGCCTTATAAATATATATATATAATATTCAGCAGTAAACCCTGCGCATTGTTAGCTAGGTTTAGAATAGTGGGCCGTGATCACTCTGGTGAGTGACGCGGATATAAAATTATATACAACTGCAACAGGTACGGATCAATGCAGACGCCCTAGGGAACCTACAACGGCGAGACTCCGCCGAGTCGCTTCGAGTTTGACTTACGAGTGGAATGGACTCGTATTTCACTCTCGTCGGCTCAGTAGCGTAGCATCACCGGGATGATACGAGGTTTACCTCTTTAGTTCATTCCGCTGATGTCTCTGTCAAACCTCTTTAAGTGTGCCATCGAGGGTGATACCTCCTGGTTTCACTTAATGGTAGGCACTCGAATCAACTGGTGTCCTTAAAGGTAAGAGTCGGGCGACCCAACGGTGCCCGCGAGAGGTATATTGTCGGGAGCGACAGGGAGGGTACGACCGATGTTACTGGCGTGCTTGGCCCCTGCTCGTATCTCGCGAGAGTTACCAAACCACGAAAGTCGAGCTCTACCAAGAGCACACGCGAGACAAGGTAAGGAGACGGTTCACCTTGTTGGTAACCGCAGTGACTTGGTGGGACGACAGGGCAGGCACCGATGTACTAGTGGACCTGACTGCTGTCGTTGACCGCGGGTCGGTTAAGTCGAGGCAACGATAACGGTTGTCACGCAGGTTAATTAAAATGCTAAATGGTTCGGCGGATGTCTTGAGTAGCCTTTTGGCTTGTACACACTACCTACACGTGGGATAAGGAGTGTGGGATCCCCTGCATCGTAGTCTCGTTCGAGGGTCTTCAGACGTCAGCAGTACCGCGGGCTGATTGCCGGGAAGTGGTGTTGTCTTCTCTTTGCTGCAGCAGGTGTGTTTGTATTTGCTTTGATTTTGCTTCACCGGCCAGTCACGCACCGTGCAGGAGTACGTTCGGGTTAGGGTCCAAAGCCCGGCGTACATAGGATATAGTCCGGCAGATGACCTCTCTATTGATTGCCGAAGGATGGGCTACTTTGTGTCGGATAGCTTTGGTGGAGCGTTCCCTAACAAGGTTCCCGCCACCCTAGAGATCCGAGCGTCGTAGAGTCACGCCAGTGCACCCCTGCAGGGAAGATTGATCTATTCGAATAGCCGTGTCCACGGTAACAGGACGCTTTATGCTGAAGCTGGATCTTACCACTAGAAACTATTATTATTAAACTGTATGGTTCCGGGTTTTCTTCCTCGCGGGGATGTCGAGGAGGTGAACTCGGAGGCATTATTATTATTAATCATTACAACTTATACTATACAATGTTGCAGCAACTTCTGCTTCGTTGTTACTTTATGCTTTATATGAACTGTTGGCTCATTCTTACCTCATGCTGCAAGACATCGTCGGAAGATGCTAGTCTTCGATAGGCCTAGCTTCTTACCCTTGCTCTGGATTTCTGTCTTTCAGTCCACTATATACAGCCTCTTCTTTCCGTTGATACAAATGCATAATGCTTAGTAGCGGACGTAAGACTCGCGGGTATGCTAGATACTCACCTGCTTTATTTCCTTTACTGTTTTTCCTGATCGGCCGCTGCAGTCGACGTTGGAGTCCAAGAGCAGGAGATCCCCGATGCCGACCACCGCAACGTGAAGATCCCCGATGCCTTCTACGACGTCGAGTTCCCCGTTGACCAGGAGTAGCTTGGAGGTTCCCAGGCAGGAGGCCTCGCCTTTTCGATCGTTGTTGATATCTGTGCTAGCCTTCTTAAGGCAACCTTGTACCCTTGTGTCTGTACTCAGATACTATTGCTTCCGCTGACTTTGTGCTCTCGAGCCGTTGTATTCGAGCCCTCGTGGCCCCTGGCTTATATTAAACAGTTTGTATTATTTTATTTGTAGAGTTGTGTTGTGATATCTCATCGTGAGTCCCTAATCTCGATCGTGTACCTTGCGTGTATGATTACTGTACACGGCTTGATTTTGGGGGCGTCACAAACCCTTTTGGTTTGTAGGAATTGATTCCTATTCGTATAGAGAATAGGAATCAACCCTTCACATTACAAAGGAAAAAAATAGCCTAGACTCAGGCTTCCTTTGGTTCATAGGATAGAATTATCGGCCTCCTTTGGTTTGGAGGAATTTCATAGGATAATATTCTTATAGGAATTCTTCCTTTTGAGACCTTTTTCTTTTGACCCGTTTATGAAAGTGAGGGAAACCCCCACTGCCTTTATGTTAATAAATCAGACAGCGTATCAGAGTTTTACATGCGTGGGAGATTGGAGTTAGAGTGATTGGAGAGGGGGGTTACATAGAGAGCTATATATACAAGAGTTATACACAAAATGGGGGAGAGAGGAGGAGTGGTGAGTGAGAATTACACCAAGGAGAGAACAAGGTTAGATATGAAGGGCCAGAGCCCCTCTTTAGTCTTGTTCTTAAGCATATCAATGTCACTCCTGAACTTTACCCCTCAAGAATCAACAGAAGGAGGCACACCTCAAGAATATTTGTTGTTTCTCTCTTTCCATATGTTCCAGGACGCCACCTCAAAAAAGAACATACCCCTAGACCACTGGTTTTTTGCAGCATGCACCATCTCCAACCTAACTCTAGCGTCCATCCACTCAATCCTCAATTTTCCCCAGCACTCTTTGCTAAAAGGGCATCGAAAAAACAGGTGCTCGACGGTTTCCTCCGGGGAAGTGTCACACAACATGCAGCCATATTCATTGTCTTGAAGCACACAATTGCGACGCCGCAACATGTTTCTGGTATTTAGGCGATCAGCCAGGAGCAAACAAGCGAAAACCTTCCACTTATTGGTGCATTTGGAGGACCAGCTCCACTGAAACGCAACATCAGCATGCATATCCCTGAAGCAGTAGAGATAGAACTTGCGTGAGTTGAAGGGCTCTCCCCAGACACAGACCCACGTATCATGACCGTCCCTCGTTAAACGTGTGTTCGCGGCAAGAAACTGTAATTCATCCAGCTCCCTTCTGGCTTGTTCTGACAGGGGCAGATCAAAGTTCACACCAAGTGATGTAGCAGTCAGCAGGCTGTGCACAAAAACATCAGGGTTTTTGGCAAAGGAGAAGGGCCTAGAGAATTTTCCATCTAGCACATCTCATAACCAGGCATCATTCCAAAAGAACGACCCTAATCTAACCCCGATGGTCACTGAGGTCACAACCCTATAGGCCGGGGAGAGCTGCATAATGTCTTTCCACCAGAAGGATCTGCAAGAGTCAGCAGTATGAGGAACCAGGCCAGAGTAGTAAGCGCTCTAGACTAAATTCACCCACGGGACATCGAATTTATTGTAGAATTTGTGAAGTTTCTGGAGAAGGAGGCCTTGATTCTGAAGCTTGAGATCAATAATTCCCAGACCACCCTTGCTTTTTGGTCGACAAACAAGTGACCAAGCAGCCAACGAGTTGCTCTTGGATTCCTCCCCGCTTGTTCTGGTCCAAAGATACTGTCGGCGAAGCTTGTCCAAATGTTCAATAACCTTCGGTGGCAGTTTGGTCGAGCACATTGCGTATATGGGAAGAAAAGTGATCACCAAATTAACAAGGGTAATCTTGGAACTGTAGTCTAGCAGAGAAGCTGTAGTGGATAGCCTACACTCAATTGAAGAGACTAGGGTAATAAGATCATTAACAGTGGGGCGAGTTGTTCCCATGGGCAAGCCAAGATAGGTGAACGACATCGATCCAATAGTGCTATCAAGATTATTGGCCAAAAATGAGGTAAGGATGTCGACGTGCTGCCCGCTGGAATTCAGATCCTTTTCTTGAAGAGAACGCTCTTGTCTCCCTTGGTGTCCACGCTAGCAACAGTTATCCCTTTGCATTGCAGGAAATGATCCAACACCTGGCACCGCTCTGACCTGCAGAAGTGGTACACGAGGACGTGATCGCGCATGGCGAGTTGCACGACAGCGACTCCTCGTGGTTCGTAAGAGACCCAGCAGGTGTACTCGATATCGAGGCCCACGAACTTGTACTTCTCCTTCTTGAGTCATTTCTCGTACATGGCGATGATTAGCTCCACGGCCTACGGCATGTTGGTGTACACCACCTCCAGCACGGTGGTGCCATGGGCAGTGATTCTGTGGGTCTCATTTGTCAACTTCTTGTCATCCATGCCTTGCAATGAGGGAACGGGCCAGAAGAAAATGAAAGAGCGAGGAAGAAGAGTGAAATGAATGTCCAAGAAGAATGCGATCGTTAATTTGTGTTGCACAATATGGCAATCGCGATGAAATGAAGTTACCAGGAAGGTCTCGCTGTTCCAGGAATGAGGCGCCTGTTTGTTTTTTGATGGTTCAAGAAATCATTCGTCTATTTGTTTTTTTGGCGGTTCCACGAATCAGGCGATAGTTCATTTTGTTTTTATTTCCAGTTTCCTGAGTGTTGAACGAAAAAATATGAGATAACTGAGTCTCAAACAATAGACGTCCAAATTACAGTCCATACTGCATTGCCAGTGCGGTAGAAGTATTACTTTTATTACTTTGTTTGTAGATTTCAGTTATTATTGGTGTAGCAGGGTCGTCAGACTTATGAAACCAAATAGGAGTTGAGGATCTCGCAGCCATGGAGCACTTCCGAACAGGAACCTAAGTACGTCCTTCGAGTCACGTATGCTTAGCCGAATGGCTCCATCGATTAAAATAAAACCCATCAAGCATCAAAGAAGAAGCAGACTGCAGTTGTGGATCCGAAAATTCAAAGACAGGATCCATATAACCATCAGTGCGGAGGTACGTGCACAGTATAACACCGTACTATACATAATAATACTTAAAAGTACTTCGTATATGTACAAACAAAATGGACATGCCCGACATGTCTACTCGCCATCTTCGTGGACCCCTCAGGATCATCATGTCTACTCGTCCTCGTCATCCTCCTCCTTGCGGTGCTCCTCCTCCATATCCTCCTCGTCTAAATTGTTCATAACGGTCTCCCTCGGCCCTTCCATGAAATCGATATAATCTTCGTCTTCGGAAGATTCAGGGATAACGGGTAAAGGCTCTTGATCAGAACCTCGCAAAATACGGGACCAGGTTCCATGTCGTCCTCCTCATCGCTGGAGGTGTTGAAGTTAAGATTATCGTAGTCCGGGTGTCTGCTGCATTTTTTACAATAATAATCAGTATGTATAGTTGCTAAAAAAATTAGTCACTTATTATGGATTAAGAAGTACTTAAATATTGTATTAATTATACCTCATGCAGGCAACTAAGCACGACGAATTTCTACGAACAAAGATAACACCGGCAACCAAATAGCATGCCCCGCGTTTCCATTAGCCTGGTTGAAGTGTATGCATGCAACCAAACAAGAGACATATGTTTTTTTATGTATACACTCAGCCAGGCTAGGTTGGACAGTTAGGAAATGCAGCCTCAAAGTCTGATGACAATCAAATGCGTCCTAAATGAATTTATGATGAACACTAAAAGCAAAATAAGAAAAACAAAAAAATATATCCTTTTAGCAAAAAATGATAAATATTTTAAACGCTTGCAAAATTTTATCATGAAACAACAGTTGTAGAAGTCATGGTAAAATACCAAAATTATCATTCTAAAATGTTTTCAAAAACAGTATTTCTGGAGCCAGTGGCGGAGCCAGGAATACAAAGTTTTTTTTTGCGATAACCAGGAATACAAAGTTGTGTTGTCAGTTTAGAGTTTTAATGTCAAATACATGTATTTGTACAAAATTTATAATTTTTTGTTTGTTTTTTACCCTAAGTAAGAAGTTTTGGTCCAAGACCTGTGTAGTCAGCTGACTACACAACTCAAACGTGGCTCCATCACTGTCTGGAGTACGGGTTTTTGGCACGGGTTCCACAAATGTTATTTCAAGATGAAATTCTGCAAGCAATCAAAACATCTATCACAAAAAATGGATTTTTTTGAACCTTTTTAATACTTTTAGATTTTACTGTTCATGAGAGAGCATATAAGCTCGAAAGCGAATAAACCGCTTGCTTTTCGTTGTACCATATATTGAAACACTACCTCTCTCTCTCAATGACTTCCTGGCGAAGCAATAGTTGGATTGGTTTTCCTCCATTTTTAAGTGAATTATTTCTTGATTGTTTTAAATGAGCAAAAGTCCCTCCTTTTTTGAAGGTGGTGGTCTCAACCAGCGGACTGACTTCCTCATTTTTGGACCATGACTTGGTGACAATGGGATTGCTCAGACTCGGCATATGGCAAAATCCTGGCTCAGCTCGCTGACGCTGATAGTGGCGACACCTGTGAGTGTCGTTGTCGTTCTTGAAGGCGCTACCATGATCTCTATCTGTGCCCCTCTTCGAGAATTGGGGGAAACCCTTGTAAATGTTTCGATTCGGATGATGGCGCGCCATGGCACCCTTCCCTTTTTTGAAGGCGCTAATTTATTTGCTCGCAGCTTCCCCGGTTATAGCTTGGGAGATGTATAACGTCATGCTATTTCGGTCGGCCTCTCTAGGCCTAGGCTTGGTGGGTATAGTTGAAGTTTTTTCTTTCTTCGGGTGGAAAATCCCTTGTCTTTCTGCTCTGGGTTTCATGTTCATACTTTTTCATGTATGCATTCGGGTCATGTGATGTACCCTTTCATGTACTCTTTCTATGTTTCTATCACTGAAATGATATACAAGTTTTGCGTATTTGTAAAAAATAATTACCATAAGTCATATTTATGTTTATTATTGTTAGAAAAAGATTGTGGTAACTGGAAAACATATAACAGGTATTTGGTCTAAACAATAATTTCACACTTTTGTTCATTCTTGTTTGAGTTTTCCTCTTTTGTTCTTGTCATCTATGTGTTTCTCGGTTCAATTACCTACTTTATATAATTGCATCCGGTGAATTGTTAACTATTGAGGAATTGTTGCGCACACCTGGAGTTAGTGGGCTCGTGGTGGCCGTTGGTTTGGTATTATTATGGATTGTGATATCCTTTCCACCGAGACTTGACAATCTTGTGTTGCTCGCAGTGTGAATGTTTACAAACTCCTTAGGGATTTAAATAAGTGCCAACGCCGATTTTTTTCCCGATTCAAGCTCCCTATGGTCAGACATACCGCGCCCCTAGGTACCACGACATGAGGCAACGATCATTGGACAAGTGGGCTGCGAAGAGCTACAAGCGAGACACGGGTGACACGCCGATGGCTTGTCACATTCGCCATCGGGGAGGAGGTTGTGTGCACCTATGATGACACAATACTTTGTTACTATGGAACATGGGCGAAGCTAAACTTCCCCACCACCGACCCCTTTGCGGCCTTCCCCGCACCTCCCATTAGGGTAGACTCCCAGGCTGAGGAGAAGGAGCACCACACGACTGAGCGTGACGATCCCTGTAAGGCCCGATATGCGGTACTGTTCCACATCTAGACGTTTCAATCCAGATCCGGGGACGAAGCACATATCGGTCCCACCGTGACATGTAACATCCCAATTTTCTAAATTCGGATGTTAATAGATCATCATATGCATCTTATGTTGTTTCCGCATTTTTTTTTCTGGAGTTTTAAACATATTTTTAACATTTTTCAACACATGACAGTTCGTTGGAGAGGATATAAAATGACTTATCCCCATTTTTAAATTGTTGGAAAATAGTTTAAAATATTTTTGGGAGACTTTTTAAATTTACTTTGGGGTTATAAATAATTTCTAAAAATATTTTGGGAATTTTTTTATGCTCCAGAAAAGTTTTAAAATCATTTTCGGAGTTTTTCGGTATTTTTAAATTGCCAGAAAAGTATTTAAAAATAAGTTGCAAATTTTTATTTTTATTAAATATTTTGGTAATGCCAAAAATTCAATTTTATTATTTTAAATTTTTTGGTGAAAACGGGAATTAAAAATATTTATCCGTGATTTTTCTAAAATTGTTTCGGGCCTCCGAGCGTCTGTTCTGTTTTTTTTCCGAGCTGGGCGCTAATTAGAGTTTGGGTCGAACTCGGATTAAAAAAAACGGAGGAGAGGCTGGCTATAAATAGCTCCGTTTAGGGTTAGATTAATTTCTTTTAGCGTTTTAAGTTTAGCCCTAAACTAATTCGCGGGACCCGCCGCCGCGGACATCATCGCCGGAAACTCGCCGGAGTTCGTCGGAAGTTCGCCGGAACTTCGTCGGAGTTCGTATGTTTTTCGTCACCGGTGAGCTCCTCACGCCGCCCCGCCGTCTAGCCGCCGCCCCCGCCGCCTAGGCCACCGCGCCGCCACCCCAGCCCCGCGCCGCCACCACCGCTTGGCCGCCGCCGGCGAGCCGGCGAGCTCGCCCGGCCACGGGCCGCCGCTGCCCTCGCGCGTCCGGCCGCTGCGCCCCCGCACGTCCCCGCTGTTGGGAAACGCAGTAGAAAACAAAATTTTCGTGCCTACGAATCAAGAACCCAAGATCATCCAAGAAGATTACATACAAGGTTTTAGGTCATGGCTCACCAACCGATGTAGCGGAAGTAGAGTTGGTGAAGACCGTCGGTGCAGAACCCCGCAGCTAGGAATTTCAATGACCTCCCAACCGCGACGATATCGATCCCTCGAACCGTCCCGCGATCTAGTCCCACGGACAAGTCCCACGAACAAGCTCCTCGAAGAAGGGTTGAAGGTACGACCCCTCCATTAGTATCCACACATCCCGTAGCAGCAATCCAGCAGCGCTCCGCCGTCCAGAGATGAACGCCACCGAGAAAACTAGAGGGAGAAAACCCTAATGGATTCCGATCTAGAACAGCGTCTAAACCAGGGTCTAATTGTGGAGCAACGGGGTTTAGAGGAGGGAGGGTGGCGCATAGGCCTTGGGGTCCAATTGTGTGTGTCTCCCCTTCCCCCTGGCTCACCTTATATAGGTGGCCAGGAGGCCTAGGGCGCAGCTCAAGGAGGATTGGGAGTCCAACTTGGACTCCCAAGCCTTCCAAACCTTCTTACACCTTCCCACCGGAAACCTGCCATAATGGGATTTGGTAATTCCACCTAGAGGAGGATTCCCCTTTCTTTGGTGCGCCCCCACCTCCTGGCCGACCAGGGCAGCCTAGATGGCTTGCCCCCAAAGGCCAGGGGCGCAGGGGAGTGGGTGGTACTGCCCTCAACCTTCCATGACCTTCTAGAAGCTCCCAGGATCTTCCGGGACATACCGGGACCGTTTCGGGACATTCCGGACACTTCTGGAGCACTTCCAGGACCTTCCGAGACCGTTCTCGGACGTTCCGGAGCCATCCGGATAGTTTCCAAGACCATCCGAGTTACAGTTTAAGCCACCTGATGACCGCGAAGGTTGTCGGGACGCCCAGCGATTATCCAGAAACTATTCCGGTTGATCCAGGACTTCCCTAGTACCATTCTCATATGTTTCGGAACCACCTGGGACTACTCCAGAGTGATCCGGACATATCCTGAAATACCCAGAACTACTTCTGGTGCCCTTATGAACAATTCCATAAATCTCCGAAACTACTTCCGGTACCCGTATGAACTATTCTGCTTTGCTTCCACTAAACCTTCTACCACACTAGTATTCTAACAGACTACTGCTCGTTAAGTGTGTGACCCAATAGGTTCGGTATAATTTAGACATGACTCAGAACATCTTCCGGACATAGGTCAACAGCCTTTTGTCAATAGCCAATAATCAACAGCGGAGCCATGGACACCCATGTTGACTCCCGCACATACACGTAGAAACTTCGAGTGAACCATTATGTTTAGTCATGTACCATTCCCTTTGCTTCGTGATATATGACAAAGTTAGAGGAGAGTAGTTTGGCACCCATGTGTAACAACTTTTGAACACAAGCCACTCGTTATCCTCTTTGCTCGTTTGTCCCTTTTCTCGTTATCGTATTCCGATATCCCCGTGACTGATTCACAATGCGTCTGGCCAGACTATAATGGGTACCGTCATACCGAGTGGGCCCGAAGTGAATATCTTCTTCATCGTGAAGGAGCAAATCCCATTCTTGAACTATCACAGTCACTAGCCACACCATCTGACATACCCAGAACTTATTTTACTACTTCCCATTTACGGAAGGATTCATCTAAGAACCAAAGCATGTCTTCTTGTGTGAAGCAACTCGATATTCTCATGGTCTAAGGAATTACGTATATGATAACATTTCATGATATGACTTGTAACGTAGTTACGATGTGATCTCTAAGTATATCATTCAATACTGGGGTCGGTTCAATATCATTGTTCTTCTAACAATATGTTCCCATTGCTACTGACATCCTTGTTACAAGAACAATGTCCATGATTAAGAAAACGTAATCATCAATTAGCACATGAGCTGGTCTTAGAGGCTAAACCAGGAACTCTTGGTGTTTACATTTCCACACATGCAAATGAGTTTTCTTCTGAATCTCACAGTCAGGGTCATTGCAATTATAGCACAGAAATATAAACATTAATTACGAACATGGAAATATATATAATAACATTTTATTATTGCCTCTAGGGAATATTTCCAACAGTCTCCCACTTGCACTAGAGTCAATAATATTGTCAGTGCTTGAGCACTTTACACCTATGGCATACCGGTGTAATAAATGCCTCATTTGTGGTATAGACCTCATCTTCGGATCTGACGTTTCAGGCCCGTTTGCATCTTGCATATCTTCGCGTTTTCACACTATCATAAAATTCACTAATTTTATTATTTTAGCTTTGTATATGTTTGAATCAATTGGCAGGACTTTGGTTCCTTAGAATAAGTCATGAAATCATTCATCAATGTTCCATGAGCTTCAAGCATCTAGGAAACAATACCATGTTCATAAATGAACTGATGATTCAAAATACCTTCCCTTGTTACTTCTTTAAGCAATATTATACTTAGCCTCTGTTATAGAATTCGCCACAGTATCTAACTTAACACAGTTCCTTCATACTGTGCCACCCTTACGTGTGAAACACATAATCCCAATTAAATCGAAAATCGATCGGAGTAAGTATGAAGACTGAATTGGTGTAACTGTTTACATCAAAATTCAGCTGGTGTAACTTGTTACAACGAGCTCTTCATTATCTCCATTTTCCGAGAAACATATCTTATCTTTCATAAGTTTAACTTTTCACTGTTTGTCCAATGATCAACATGTTGATCACTTTGGTATCTTGCTCACAACCTTTTGGAGCACTGGACATATCTGGTCGTTTTACATATTATGGTGTACATGATTAATCCAAACACACATGTGAGTGAAATTCAATTCATGTGTTTTGCTTATCTGTGTTCATGAACACTGATTTCCGCAAACAACTTTTCACCGTGACCTCGGCAAGAACATCCTTCCTGGCGTTTTCATACTAAAATACTTTAGTACCATGTCAACATGTAACGTTGGTTTTAGCATGATCAAGAACTTACTATCTGCATAGAGCACTGTGCTCAATAAAAATTCTATATTAGCCCAAGTTCTTCAACTGAAAACTATTTCCAATGAAGTCCTTATTCGTGTCAAGAAATTTATATCATTTCTAATCAACAATATGTCATCTACATAAGGTTTTAGAAATATTATTCAGCTCCCACTTACTTTCTTGAATATTCAAGCATCTTCGTTATTCCTGATGAAAACAAACTCTTTTCGCAACTTCATCACAACGAAAATTCCAACTCCATTATGCTAGCATCAGTCCATCACTGGATATCCAAGGCTTGCATCTATTTTAGCATCCTTTGAATCGACAAAACATTCCGGTCGTATCACGTATACGTCCTTTGTTATATTTCCGTGTAGGAACTTTGTTTTGACGTTCATTCTACCATATCCTATAAATGAGATATGTAGTAATTGCTAGTATAACCCGAACTGACTAAAGCATTTCTACGGTCGACACTATTTCGCCATAGTCAACCTTTGAACTTGCTAGAAAACAATTTTCCAACGAGTTGAGCTTTATGGATAAAACAATTTCATCCGAATCAATTATAGATCCATATATATATTCTTCAGACTTTTAGTCTTTCGGAGGGTCTACCAAGTTCAAAACTTGACTTACTTCCATGGATACTATCTCGGATTATTTGGCATTTAGCCAAATCCCGGAGTCAGGGCCCATCAACGCTTCTTTGTATATCACAGGTTTATCATTGTCGAACAACAATATCTCGTTTTACATATGATGAATGTTTGTACGAGTTTTGTCTAACCTGTGTGGTTCAGCTGCGCACTTCTCTGAAGATTCAACAATCTTTGACAAGTTGCACTGTCCTCCCACTCACTCTTTTGTAAGAAACTATTTTTCTTCAAAACACAACGTTCTTAACAACAAACAGTTTTGCTTTTGTGTAGTGATAGAGGAATACCAAAACTTTTGGCATAACCTTAACAAAGTAGCACTTATCTGATTTGGGGTTTTGAGTATGTCAAACATATGCCTCATATGCCCAAATTTTAAGAAAAGACAACATGGTTTTAACAGTTCATAACACATCTAATATGGTGTCATTTCAACAGATTTGATGGTGCTCTTTTCAGTGTAAAAGCCGTAGTCACTAACGCATAACTTTAATAAGTATAATGGCAAATTGATAAACGTCATATTTGATCTTACCTTGTCATACATGGCTTGATTACATCTCTCAACACTTTACTCATAGTGATGTTCCGGGAGACGCAAGTTATGACACTTCTTCACAACTCATTAGACGTTCGCTAAACTTGTAACTCAAATATTACTTTCTACAATCTAATTTGCAGAAACTTTATTTTCTCGTTACAATGAATTTCTATTTCACTCTAAAATTCCTTGAACATTTCAAAGATTTCATACGTATGTCTCTATTGAACAGATATCCACATATTTACTTCAACTCATGAGTGAAGATAGGGAATCCACTGCACACAACTACACTTATTGGACTACACACATCATCATGTATGATTACCAATGGTTTACTTGCCCGTTCATGTATGGCCTATCAACGGTGTTTTAGTCACATTACTTCGAGACAAAGATCTCAAGCGTCAAGTGATTCATAATCATATGACTCGAAAGGCCATCACTTATGGAAAATCTTCATGCATGTTATGTCACTTGTGATAAACGGTAGTGCCACATCTATGTGGTATTTCTGTCAGTCTTGCGACGTTTAGCGTCAGTGTTATGGATGTTTAGTATTATTATCAAGATTCATAACATACAACCTATTCATAATGGAACTATGGCCTTTACGTTATTCATAGCTTTGAACAACTCTCTTGCAACAAACATGATTCAAAATGATGTTTTGCAACAAGGTTAAAGTGTAGTAACAATTTACTCATCTCTAAAATGAATTATGAAGATAATCATAGAGTCAACACACGGTATAGTAAACCTTTTATCGTGTTCCCGAGCGTGTCAAAACTCATCATTAGCTAGTCATAAAGGCCATAGTATTTCTTGCATCGAGTTGCAACAATATGCAATCGATGTGATATTCCGGTGATCAACAGTTTAATCACAATATACAGAATCCACAATTAACTGCTTAGTGCATGATTCCCAAGAATTACATCTCTTGACCAGCAATGAATTCATCTATAACTCCGTATGACTTTCATTTCTGAGCTGGTTATTCCAGTCTTCTTTCGTTTTGCCTTTATACGTATTATAGTTCTATTTCCAATGTAACTCCTACTCACAAAAGCTCACACATGATTAAGGATGGTGCAGGCCATGGAATTTCCGGCGTGTAAGTCTTACTAACATCCTTTGGACTTCCTTTCCCTTAATTCTCATCATCATATTATCGGTGTTCTTCTGGATCCCACACTTATCAGTTTTGTTTAGACCACAGTGATCATTTTCACTAATGCTTACAATCATACATTGTACTAGATATCTTATATCCAACATTAATTGTCTTACTACTGAAAACAATTTTTCAGTTCCATGAATATAACATAACTATCCCAAACGTTTCGAAGTTCGGGTTTCATGGTGGTGAAGACAATGCACTTTGCTGTGGTGCAATTATAGCATTTTGGATTATGGACGTAAGTCACATCATCCATAGCATCAGCGGGAGAGCATCAAAAATTTGCGATAGGACAAGCTCCTTCTCGACACTATTGAGGATAGTCCTCACAATACGGTACCAATCGTAAAGTTTTTACCAGATAATACAGTTAATCAAAATCAATTGGGAAGGTGGTAACACGAGCCATTATTCTACAACGATAAGGCAAATACTAAGACTTTGTTCATAATTAAGTTGCACTTGTGATTAATCAATTTAATTATTAAGTGCGCTCCCACTCAGATCAATATATCTCGTAATTGATGCTGGAGTGATTCAAGATCCGACCCAATCGTCCGCCATTGATGTGACATCACTGATGACTTAGACTGGACCGGTAGGCCAACTTGCCACTCACGCCAAAAGGGATTCTTGTTCATCTTTCGATGGGCGTGTTCCGGTAGCAAACTTTTATCCAAACCGTCAAGACAACCAAGTGTAATTGCAGTGTGTTCTTAACACACCCGCCTTTTATGCGTCACACCGTGTGCACCCATGTGACATGACCTTCTCCGATGTGAAACATAGTATAGACGGTGCTACAGTTGGAAGAACACTATCAACTTGATATTGTTTTGCGAGAGATCACCCTAATAAAATACGACTACCGCGCATCAAACAAGGGTGCATCAAAGGGATAAACATCACAGGCAGTTCATAAAATTATGTGATATAGTATAGCCCTTTGCTTCGTGAAGTCTTCATTGCCTTCACGTCGTCGTGGTTGAAGTCACCGTGTCCACCAACTTTGTCCTTGGCGCCGGGAACATCACCACGTCTTCCGGCATGTGCGTCGGGGTCCACCTCCGCATCGTAGATCATCACCTTGCATCTATCTATTGCTTTTCCTCGAGCTAATAAACAGTTCTGGAACGCAAGCCATAATTAAGTGAAAATCATATGACTCCAGTCATCATGCCGTACCACGACACGCAGGTCGCGAATAAATATTACATCATATAGCATCTCATACAAACACATTGCAAATCTTGAAGGCTATACCACATCACATGCATACTCTGCAAAAACAAGTTAGATCGCTATCTACACGGGTTGTTGCAAATTTTATCGTGGTTGATTAGCAGGTTACATGCAAACGTTGTTCCCTATACAAACCAAACACGATACTTCATTGTTGCTAGTTTAACGTTCGGGGTGCGTGCAGCAACTAATGCCACAAGCCAAACTTCGTTCAACGTGTGACCCCGTGTGGATTTGAGTTCATAAAATCCACAAGCCCCTCCATGTTAAATATTCTATTGCGAGATTAAGATGAGATCCAAGGAGTTTGATGTAGACGATGATCAAGGCAACCAGCATACTGAAAGCAGCATAGAGGGATCGATGGAAAACTCAATCCTTGTACCAAAACCTCAACTTGCCATCAAGCATAGAAAAAATCACATGACAGGGAAGCAACAAGACAATCAATGCCTCATATCACACATATGATCTAGACCTAAACATGCATCTAATCAAGGATCGCTCTGATACCACTGTTGGGAAACGCAGTAGAAAACAAAATTTTCGTGCCTACGAATCAAGAACCCAAGATCATCCAAGAAGATTGCATACAAGGTTTTAGGTCATGGCTCACCAACCGATGTAGCGGAAGTAGAGTTGGTGAAGACCGTCGGTGCAGATCCCCGCAGCTAGGAATTTCAATGACCTCCCAACCGCGAGGATATCGATCCCTCGAACCGTCCCGCGATCTAGTCCCATGGACAAGTCCCACGAACAAGCTCCTCGAAGAAGGGTTGAAGGTACGACCCCTCCATTAGTATCCACACATCCCGTAGCTGAAATCCAGCAGTGCTCCGCCGTCCAGATATGAACGCCACCGAGAAAACTAGAGGGAGAAAACCCTAACGGATTCCGATCTAGAACAGCGTCTAAACCGGGGTCTAATTGTGGAGCAACAGGGTTTAGAGGAGGGAGGGTGGCGCATAGGCCTTGGGGTCAAGTTGTGTGTGTCTCCCCTTCCCCCTGGCTCACCTTATATAGCTGGCCAGGAGGCCTAGGGCGCAGCTCAAGGAGGATTGGGAGTCCAACTTGGACTACCAAGTCTTCCAAACCTTCCCACACCTTCCCACCGGAAACCTGCCATAATGGGATTTGGTAATTCCACCTGGAGGAGGATTCCCCTTTCCTTGGTGCACCCCCACCTCCTGGCCGGCCAGGGCAGCCTAGGTGGCTTGCCCCCAAAGGCCAGGGGCGCAGGGGAGTGGGTGGTAATTCCCGGAACCTTCCGGAACCTTCCATGACCTTCTAGAATCTTCCAGGACCTTTCCGGACATACCGGGACCGTTTCGGGACATTCCGGACACTTCTGTAGCACTTCCAGGACCTTCAGAGACCGTTCTCAGACGTCCCAGAGCCATCCGGATAGCTTCCAAGACCATCCGAGTTACAGTTTAAGCCACCCGATGACCACGAAGGTTGTCGGGACGCCCAGCGATTATCTAGAAACTATTCCGGTTGATCTAGGACTTCCCTAGTACCATTCTCATATGTTTCGGAACCACCTGAGACTACTCCAGAGTGATCCGTACATATCCTTAAATACCCAGAACTACTTCTGGTGCCCTTATGAACAATTCCATAAATCTCCGAAACTACTTCCGGTACCCGTATGAACTATTCTGCTTTGCTTCCACTAAACCTTCTACCACACTAGTATTCTAACAGACTACTGCTCGTTAAGTGTGTGACCCAATAGGTTCGGTATAATGCGGACATGACTCAGAACATCTTCCGGACATAGGTCAACAGCCTTTTGTCAATAGCCAATAATCAACAGCGGAGCCATGGACACCCATGTTGACTCCCGCACATACACGAAGAAACTTCGAGTGAACCATTATGTTTAGTCATGTACCATTCCCTTTGCTTCGTGATATATGACAAAGTTAGAGGAGAGAAGTTTGGCACCCATGTGTAACAACTTTTGAACACAAGCCACTCGTTATCCTCTTTGCTCGTTTGTCCCTTTTCTCGTTATCGTATTCCGATATCCCCGTGACTGAATCACAATGCGTCTGGCCAGACTATAATGGATACCGTCATACCGAGTGGGCCCGAAGTGAATATCTTCTTCATCGTGAAGGAGCAAATCCCATTCTTGAACTATCACAGTCACTAGCCACACCATCTGACATACCCAGAACTTATTTTACTACTTCCCATTTACGGGAGGATTCATCTAAGAACCAAAGCATCTCTTCCTGTGTGAAGTAACTCGATATTCTCATGGTCTAAGGAATTACGTATATGATAACATTTCATGATATGACTTATAACGTAGTTACGATGTGCTCTCTAAGTATATCATTCAATACTGGGGTCGGTTCAACATCATTGTTCTGCTAACAATATGTTCCCATTGCTACTGACATCCTTGTTACAAGAACAATGTCCATGATTAAGAAAACGTAATCATCAATTAGCACATGAGATGGTCTTAGAGGCTAAACCAGGAACTCTTGGTGTTTACATTTCCACACATGCAAATGAGTTTTCTTCTGAATCTCACAGTCAGGGTCATTGCAATTATAGCACAGAAATATAAACATTAATTACGAACATGGAAATATATATAATAACATTTTATTATTGCCTCTATGGCATATTTCCAACACCCGTCGCCGCGCACCTGCGCGTCCCCGCCGCCACCGCCTGGCGCCGCGCCGCCGGCCGGAGTCGCTGGAGCCAGCCCGAGCTGCTGTGCGTGCCTATGGCGCCGGCCCGTTCGAGTAGAAAAAAGACGCTTTGGAAAAAAAAAGTCCAGATCTGGTCAACCGTCGGCCAGGGACCCGATCGCGTTTTTCGAAGTTATGTTATTTATGGATCGGTCCTTTTTGCGGTTTAGACCCCGATGCCACCCCGGTACCGTTTTCGCGAGTACTTTTCAACCGTAACTCGGAATTGAGTGATTTCAGTTGCGTTGCGACCGTGTCGAAAAGTTCTAGCCAGTAGACTAAGTTTTACAGAAGTTTGAAGATTTCAAATTTGAATCCCAAGAAGATCCAAATTTGAACTTCCGGTAGCCGTATCTTTTTGACGGTGCGCCCGTTTGCGCCGTTTCTTTTTGCGTTGGTTTTATTTTGTCAGGTACTTTAAGTTTAGCTTCTGTTAGGCAAGTTTTTCTACTGTTCTTTGTATGTTTATTACTGTTTGTGCATATTTGTCTGGAATATATGTTGATTGGTGCTATGTTTGCTCGTATAGATTGTCCGGAGTGCGCCGCCTCGTTTTGTGAGGATTGTGATCGTCAGGAACAGGAAGAAGGCATGTGATGCTTTGAACATACTCATACCTATAATTTTCTATATGCATTATGTTAAGAATATCACCCTATTGCATGATAGGCAGTTACTTTACTGTTGCTGCAAAACCAGTTAGGATAGCCACATGTCTTGACTTGTATTTGTAGATCAACCTAGCACGTGTTGTTACTTTATTGCTATGCTTTATAGACGTGGTTTGGGTTGTGATAATTCATGGAGTGCATGTGAGCTATTTAATAATTTGTGTAGCAACTTTATAATAAATAGAAATCACTTCTGGACAGGCGGGTTGTGCCTTGTCTAAGGACAGTGCCGGGGTTAAATGCACCCAATGGTTGTTTTGGTGGTGAACCGGGTGCTAGCTGAGGTAGATGTGTGTTAGGTGTACCGGCTACCAAAGGGTGGAGGAAATCTCTTCGGAAAGTCTTCGTCTCAATCTTCGGGTTGAGTCCAGTGGGGAACGTGTACAACCTCTGCAGAGCGTATAAACTGATCATGATTAGCCGTATCCACGGTTACAGACGAACTTTGAGCAACTAGACAATACTGTTGATGAATGATCTTGACAGATGAACACTTAATAATAATTTGGTGGGAAAGATTAGCATGGGTTGCTGTGTGTTTCAGGTAGAATTCAACTTAAAATTTTGACTAGTTTAGTTCAGGAGAAACTGGCTTTCTGCAAAACAAAACCATAAGCCTTTCCTTTGACTCACCTTGCATGTAGTTGTAGGTCCTTTATATACAATTTTCCGTGTCACTTGCCGTACAAATCAGATGTACCGACCCGTTGTCGGGTTGTAACCTTCGGTGTTGCAGGTTTTTCAGACGACCAGTAAGGTTCGTTTAGGGTTGCGGGTCTACACTCAACATGTTCGCTTGTGGATGTTGATGGGACTCCTCGTTATTTGCTTATGATTCCGCTATATTTATGTTGAATAAGCTAGCCTTGAGTTATGCAACTTGTTATTTATTTTATTCTGGATCATACGTTGTAATAATGATGCACTTGTACTTTGATATACATCTATGATACTGTGTGTGCCAGTGAGTTCGATCCAGGGACTGGCACTTGATCACAGAGACTTCAATTTTATGTGAATTGGGTCGTTACACGACATATGACAAGCCATATGCCCCGGATTTCCAACATGATATCACAACATTACAGATACAAGGATACAACATCTCATACAATCGGCATACAACTGCCTTAATACAATACAACAGCGGAAGATACATGTCTGAGTATAGACTACAATCAAATGCCTAGTGGCAAAGAGAAAAAAATCGATCCCCATAACCACACGGGACCAGGCCCTCCGCCGGGATCCGCCTAACTAGTCGTCGTCGAGTATCCACGTGAAACGTCGATCACCATACCTGTTGTCGATGAAGAACCCTGAAAAGAGTTTGGGGGTAGTATCATGAGTACAGAAGCACTCAGCATCCAACTGTAGTGGTCAACTGACCCAGCAAGGACTTCATCACTCATCATTCTAGGACAACTAGTAGTTTACGGTAAGGATGGGGGTAAGTGGTGAGGTTGCTGCCGCACTAGCATTTATGAAGTGGCTAACGATCTAGAGAGTAAGATAAGAAGCCAAGCATTCGATGAGGAATCGCCTCCAACAAGTCTGCTATCCACCTACTTACGCAAGCATAACACCTATCCTATCCTTGTCCTCCTCTTCGCATCCCGACGAAGAAGAAGCAGTCAAGGCACACACACGTTGATCAAGTTATTAAGATTATCTCAGTTGTTGTTGTCTATGAAAAAGGAGTAGGTCTCAAGTCATCCATAAACGTGGACACGGCTTCTCGAAAATATTTAACCCTGCAGGGGTGTACCAACTGCCCATTACAAGACTCCGCACGCATGCCCATCTTTCTCAGTTGCTACCCATCAAAGGGAACCATTTTATGATTTAGTTCCAAGAGATCCGAAACGCAGGTCCCTCTAGCTAACAACGAACAAATCCGGGTGGCCCCCGGGGAGTCGACACCCAATCCAAAAGCTCGCCACGCTCTCGGATCGGACTCTTCCGTCTGGCCAAGGTCGAGGTAACTGATCCCCTCACATGTGGGCAAGCCTCTAGCTCACCAGGTGTGGACCAACATAGAAACTATGTCTCCACTAGCCTGGGTTGTTTTAAAGGATATCTGCTAGGAGCGACCCGACAGACATATATGCATGGTTTCAAATGGTAAATCAGCTTGGGCCACCTCTAGAAATGTTTGAAGCTAGGTAGGTAAGAAAAGGGGACCCCATAAAATCCCACACGCGGTTAGGAACGCTCAGGCTTAAAACCAATACCCGGAACTCGGATCCTAGGTGACTCAAATGGAACAAAGCGTCGGGGCGAGATAGCTTAGACCTTCCATCTTTCGTCGAGTATAGTCAACATTATAATAATCATATCATCAACAACAATATAATAATGTGATAGCCCAAAACCAAGGAGTAACAGGGTAACATCGTAGCATCCTAAGCATGCATACTAAGAAGGGGCTGAGCAACGAGCAATAGTAACATAGCAGTACAAGGTTTGCTGGGAGGGTACATGGCTGTATCAGTTTGAAAGAGGCTGTAAACATGTGATAGGATCAAGCATCGAACCTAGCCTAGGATAGCATGCAAACCGCTGGTTGAAATAGAATGGTTCATAAGTAATGTATAGTCCTTGCCTGTTGATAAGTTGGGTTCCGAAAGTGTAGTTGATCGCAAGCTCGCATCGTCTCCGAAGGTACCCGCGGAAGCACACAAGAGGTAAACACTGGAAGCAATCAACGAGCAAGCACTCTATTACTACGAAGCAAACACGAGCAAGGATCAACAAGAAGGAAACACAAGACATCGCACTTACCGTCGAGAGCGGTTACTAACAGGTTAAGTGGAGTACTTGTCACACACGACGATACCGCACGTTTACAAGGGTTCAAGTTGTTTAGCTACCCAATATGAGCAAATGTTATTAACATGACATCTCACTCAAGCATGGCATAGCACACAAACATGACAAGAGGTGAAGCACAGAGTAAACTCTCTATTCTAGTCAATTTAAGTGAGGCACAATCCTAAACATGGCATAACACTAAGTGTCGCACGACAATTAGAACATTTGGTACTGTTCTGCCCTAAACCATATTTTAGGTTGGTTAACAACAACAAACAATAGGATAAACACAAAGTACACGAAAAACTAATCAAGTTACATATAAAGAACACTCCAAATGGAGTTACGGTTAAAAAGATACAAGCAAAAAAAGTTTGGAACACAATCTGCCAACATGAGGAAGCACACTTTAGAGCAATGCATAAAAAGGATAATGAATGCAAACATGCTCACAAATGATATGCAACTAAAGTAGACATTGCAGGTAAGGCATGGAAAAAGGAATCATGCAAATAGGCATCATGAACAATTATTTATAGCCCAAGAAAAATGAAATAAAACATTACTGGTCTGAGACTTAGTGAAAATCAGGAAAACAGGGCAGAAACTGTTATTTTCATGTTGTATAAACATGGGAAAAACTATATGCAAATGTGCAGCAACATGACATAGCAATACATGGTCATGAACTAGACATGATGGTGATTAGGTACAAACAAGAACCAAGGTCATAGGCATAACAGATCAAAAGATATTAAGCATGCAACATGGCATCAGAAAGTTACAGACTTAGAGAAAAACAGAGGTGGCTGTCAAAAACAGTGGCATATCAACTTTGGAGCTAAACATATCTATGACCAGAAATGTAAACATGACAATGCAATACATGTAATGGAAGTAGACATGATGCTTAACAGTATGCAACAAGAATCAATGCAATAGGCCTCATGGATGTGTCACAATCATCATGCAAACTTGCAATAAAATAACAGCAGCAGCACACTAACAGAAATTAACAATAGTTAACAGTCTGATGCCTACTTCAACACAGATTAACAACATCAAGATGGCCTCAAATCAAAATGCTCACAAAAGATGAACAGTAGTACACACAATTCTAAACAATTTTCCTTTTGGGCGCAACGTCATCCGACCTACGGTTCTCTCGCAAATTACGTCGCAAAACAGCATCGGCAGCAGTTTACTCCAGACTTAGAAAAAAAAACAGGAAATAAAAAGAAAACGTAAAAAGAAAAGAAAAAGGTTGGGCTCACCCTAATGGGCCAAGCCCATCTGGCCAGGCGGCTGGAAGCTGGCAGCCTGGGCTTGGGGGTGAGCTGGGCCGAGCTCGGAGGTGCTGGGCCGGCCCACGTCGGCGGTCAACGGCAGCGGCCTGGCCACGGGCTGGCTGGCCCCGTCCACGACCGCGGCGGCGACAGTTGGTTGCTCCGGCGAGCACCGCAGGAGACGCGCCGGCCGGGACGAGGCGGTGGTGGGCAAGGTGGCCGCGAAGGGTGCGGATCCGGCCGCCGGCGGGGTTCCAGGGGCTGCGCGGCGGCGCGACGGGGATCTTCCAGGGCGGCGGCGCTCTCGGGCTTGCCCGAAGCCATGGCGGCGACGGCGGGTGACTTGAAGAGGGGAGAGGGAAGAGGTGAGGAGGAGGGAAAGAGGAGAGGTGCGGCAGAGGAGGACCTGCAGGGGCGGCGACCGACGGCTGCAGGAGGCGGCAGTTGCGACGTGGAGGCCTCCGGGGCCGTCGAATCTCAGACCTGACGGTCCTGGATGAGCCTAGGGCTAGGGTTTCGAAATTTGGGGCCAGATTGCGCAGATTGGGGAAAAGTGGAGGTGTGGCTGCAATTTTGTCTTAGGGAAACCGTAGAAAGGGGTGAGAGAGTGGTGGTCTTTATATATCCCAGATGGCTGGCAGTTTGCAAAAACATCCCCGTTTTTTCTCTCTCGCGCGCGGTGCTTACGTTTCTGACCGCCGGGGGTCCGCAGGACCTCCGATTCGGGTAAAACTTCGAACAGCGCGTCGAGCCGGCGGCGTTCACCTCGCGCTGGAACCGTTCCGAGAACACTTTCCGGCGCGCTATAAAATATAACCCGTTTAATTATTAAACGGGGTTTTCGTTCCGTTGGCTGTGGCTGGTCTTGTGCGGGTTTTCACGACGGTGATCGGATGAAACCCGGTGTCGCAAAGGTCGAGTGTCAGGGTGGCAAGGGTCGGTCTTCGTCCGGTACGAGATAAGAGGGGGGAAAATAATCGCCGATCGATAAATCGGGGATGCAAACACCGCAAATAAATCAGACAATCAAACAATTCACACCGAAAACAAAAATTTTAATTTTTATGAAATCTGGGCTGTTACGATCCCTCCTTTGGGATGCAGCACCTCATCGAGGACAATCTATGGCTTCTTAACGAGAATCACGCATTGTTTGAGTCCAAGGAGGAGACACAAAAGAAGTAGTACGAGCTTGACCAAATCGTCCGCCAGGGTGCTGAGCATAAGGATATGTTTGAATAGATCCTCTCCAAACATGTGGGCACATGTATGATGGTTGACTTATCTAGAAAGAGGTGCAAAATTCTATTTTGATAAAATTAATAGACGAAGCATATCTTTTTCCGCTGTTTAACAAATATGATGTCGATCATTCCCATTCAAGAAAAAAGGAAACTAGTTAGGTATTGTGTGGTTTCTTCATCGAGTTACCAATTGTGCTTCCTTGGGTGTGCCACTTGGAAACTCTGATAGCTACATTTGCTATCCTCAAAGGCTAACATGCGGCACCTAGCTAGGATGCCAGCTGCCATGAGAACACGTTTGTAATTTTGGAATCACTGTGAGAGTTTCAGAAGCAAAGGCTAGCGAGGTATTTTAAATAATGGTATACATACATGTAGAATGAGAGAAATACATGTTCGGTTGTGCTTAGGATAGAGTGTTGTCACCTAAAAAAAGATGTTGTTGATATGTTCGTTCTAAATAACACTAGTAAAGTGGTAGTAGTGTATCGAAGGTTTTACTCCTAATTAACGAGTAAATAACAAAAAAACTACCGCATTATGGGATAGGATTGCAGAAAACTATTATTTTTCTTATTTTTTCAAATCACCCATTTTTTTGGTAACCTATGGTGAAAGACCCAAATCTCAAAACAGATTAATTTTATTGCGGTTTATGACATCTACGGCCCACCTATCAGGAGTTGTTAGCTTTGACCGTAATGACAAATGGGGCCCACATGTCAGTTCCTTCTATTTTCGAAAAAAATTAGAAAAAATAAAAACATATCGAAAGAATCCGGAAAAGTATTTTACGGACAAATAATTATTATTTTTGTGCAAAATAATATATTTTTCGAGAAAAAACTAGGATTTTTCATCGAAAAAATATTTTCTGCTAAACAAAAATGTTCAGGTAAAAATAATTATTTTTCGGTAAAAAGTTGGTATTTTTTGGGCCGAAAATATTTTGTCGGGTACGAAATAATTATTCACAGATAAAATAAATTTTCCGAAAAACTGGATTTTGGCCCGAAAATATTTTTTTGGGAATGTTGGTATTTTTTGTAAAAAAATTATTTTTGGGCAAAATAAAAATTTCGGGAAAAACTGATTTTAAGGGGGTCGGGCCTATTTTTCTACGGGAAAATCAATTTTTTCGTGGTCAAATTAGGTATTTCCATCAAAAAATAAATCTGCGGTAAAATCATTCTTTCCGCGAGAAAACTGTTTTCTTCAATATTTTTTCATTTTTTCTGAAAATTTGTTTGCTTGAAAATGGAAGGGACTGACATGTAGGCCTTGTTTGGTTCAGCTTTGTCAATCAGATTTCAGAAATTCACAACCGAACCAAATAGGATTCCACCAAAGCAAACGATTTTTGCATATGGATTCCACCAAAGCGCAGCCGGAAAATACACGTACGAGCGAACCAAAAAGCGAATCTTCGAACGATTTCTAAAAATCTGCTGCGGAAAATCAAAATCTGTCCGGGAGGTGCTTCCGATTTTTAGCAGCAGATTTTCTGCAGCGGATTTTCAGAAATCCGCAGGCGAACCAAACAGGACCGTAGGCTCCATCTGTCATAACGGTCAAAGCTAACAACTCCTTACAGGTGGGCCACAGATGGTATAAACCGCATTAAAATTAAACCATTTTAAGATTTTGTTTTTTTGCCATAGGTTATCAAGAAAATGGTAATGATTTGGATATTAAAAAAGTGGTTGTTTTTATGCAATCCTAGTCCGTAATGTGATAGTTTTTTGTTATTTACTCCCTAATTAACAGACAGTGTTTGGAGAAGACACTCAAAATAGTTTTTGCTTCGTTGTTGACGGCTTAGCTAGTTGCGCATTCCCAAAATTGGATGGATGCTAGTGCTAGACTTGAAATTAAGATCGTGCCACAGAAAACCGTTGTGTTTTCGGTCTACAAGTCGAAGAACAACCACACGTGTGCATAGTTTCCAGTTGGTACTCCGATAGGATGCTCTCAAAGGCTCGTTCGATCGGAAGGTGAACATAGCTAAACGGGTGCAAAGATGCGTGCTTATTTCTTAGTCTTAGGGAAGGTGTGTGCATTTATTGTTCCAAGCTATGATAGTTCTATTCAAAATATTGCTAGGTTATAGAATAAACTCTCCCTTCATGAACTTATTTTAGAAGTTGATATACTCCCTCCGTTCCGCTTTATAAGTTGTATAAACTCCTCAAATTTAACCTGTTGAGTCTGTGTGTCTGAATTATGTAGAACGACTTATAAAAAAAAACAAAGGGAGTAAATCGTTAAACATTTAATGCATACATGTATAAGATGGAAGGTGACTAATGTTATAGCTAGCTTAGTAGAATTTATTAGACCTTTTCTTACAAGAAGGCGGCTATGAAAAGTACATATGTGCTTTTCACTTTTTAAAAGCGCAATTATGCCTTTTCAGTTTTCACACAATGCATTTTATATGGAAATTAAATATAAATAAAAAACATAAATACTTAGGAAATACAAGCAAAAACTAAAAATTAAAAATACACAAAGAAAAAAAAATGGATACGTCCAAAGCGTGACATATGAAGATGATGATTAGGCGCATCAATGGTACGCTCGTTGTCCTCGTTTTTTGTTTTTTGATGGTAACTTGGGATTTTAATCAAGCTCGATCGAAAACCAGATACAAGCAATGTCAGAAAAAAACCCTAGACGTGTTGTCGTCCTCGTTTCGTTGCAGTGGCCGCAACGCGGAATTTGGGGCCATGACGCACTTCCAAGCTGACAAAAAAAATGTGGAGCCTCATGGTGGCGTTCTTCTGGCCCACATGCTAACCTTTTTTAGAGGCATGGGTCTGTAACGCCCTCGGTGTCAAGCAACATAATCCTTTTTGTTAATGTAAAATCAGTGTGTTAATCATGCATTAATCGTCATTGATTCAAATTATATTCAAATCCCCTTGATTAGAATTAAAAAACAAAGTGAAAATAAACCTTAAACAAAAATTGTGAAAACAACTTTATTAAATGCCTAAAAGTCATTAGATCAAGATACTATAGTAATGGATATTTAATATAACATTTAAATATTATAAATAATTAAAACAATAGCCAATAAAGTCCATTTTAATCAATTGTTGTTTATATAAAACTCAAATGATTTTATGTGGGGCCTAAAATTTTAGTAGCACTGCTATAATGTGTAAAAAGATGGTCCCACATTCTATAAAAACACTTTCGATGATTAATTTAAATATAAACAAAAAAGAAAACAGAAAAGAAAAACAAGAAAAAGGAAAAGGATATTTTGCGCCCTGAGCAAAGCCACCCACTGGCCCCGGCCCAGCCTACCAAGGTCTTCTCCCTCCTACTGCTCATCATGACACTGTTGAAGTGCGCGCTCCGTCCATGGCCACTGATGGCTCGCTGTCGGCCATCTCGCGGTCGCCGGGGTGGATAAGGAGGCCACCGCACCTCGAGCAAACCCTAGTGCCCCCCAATCTTCCTTCTTCTCGCGCCGCCTTCTCCCTCGCTCTTTGTCTCCTCCCAGCGCGGATGCACCCCGGTCGTCGCCATGGGCGCCGTGGTCGACGCGGCCCCCGAGCTTCCCTTGCCACGTGGGCACGTCTAGGAGCTGCGCAGGCGAGCCCTCCTTCAACCCTGCCAACGGATCGAAGCTGCGGAGCATCACATCCATCGCCATCGTTCACAACTCCCGCCACGACCGCCGCTCGATCCCCCGAGCCCACTGTCGTCCCCTACAGATCGATGTGAGCTCCTCCCATGTGCCTCTGTCGTTGTCCCAATTACGATTCCATAGGCCGCCTCCATACGCCGTGGCCGGAGCCCGCGCTCGCCACACTCTGCCTAGCGCACAGCTGCGCCTAGTGCGCTCCCTTGGCCACGCCGTGCATGCTCTGGCTCCCCTGGCCGCGCCCGCATGGCCACACCCCGAGCGCGCGGCGGCGCCATCGCCGCATCGACCCTCCGGCTGACCAGCCTGCCGCTGCTTCTGGTTGTGGTCGTCGGAGCTCTCTGCTCCCATGCACGCCCAGCCTCTGGAAGAGCATGGCTGTGCCACTTCAATTGGGGTCGGCCTTGTTAATTAGGGGCTAATCCCCTAATGATTTAACCCCCCTAATTAACTGTTAAGTATTTGCCTTTGAGAGGCTTGCATGTGTGCCACCTCCAGCTTAGTAGTTATTAAAACAAACAAAATCCTTTAAAATAATGTCTCAATGACAGGTGGGCCCAGTTACTATTGGGATAAATAAAAGATTATTTAAAATGCCAGAGTATGACATGTGGGCTCCTTCACTGTTAAAACAGATAAATGATTTTATTAGAACCCAGTCATCAATGACACTAGGGCCCCACATGTCAGTTGACTGGTCAACAACCACTGTTGTGGATAAGGTTGATTAAATGAATAAAAGTAATTCTAAAAATTCCAAAAAAGCATTTAAATATTAGAAAAACGATATCTTTTAAACCATAGCTCAGACGGAAAAACTTTATACATGAAAGTTGATCGGAAAAATACAATTAACACAACTACGATATCTATACACCTATGAAATGTCTATAACACTGTAGGCATGGAACATTCCCCCTTCGGACCGTTTGTCCGGTAATCACCCGGAGCTATCAGTTCATCCCCGGATGAATTCCCGCTTCGAGCCAAACACTTTTTACTGCGTTAGAACACCATTAACTTTGCGTCTTTCATGCCATGCATCTGTTTGCATATGATTGCTTTGTATTTACTGTTCCCCCCCCCTTATTCTTCGGTAGACCCCGCGACTGCCGCCGACTACACCGCTGCTGAGTACGACTACGTCGTCGACGACCGTACCCCTACTGTCGAGCTTCCAGGCAAGCAGTGCCCCATCACCTCTCGCATATATCGCCTATCTGTCTGTATTTATCTATTGCACTAGGCATTGCTGCAACTACGTTACAATCCTATTCAATTGCATAGCCTATCATTGTCGCCCCTTGTTGTACCTTCCTTTATCCTATGCTGCCTATTAAATATATATGTATTATTCAGCAGTTAGCTCTGCGCATTGTTAGCCAACTAGGATTATATAGCGGGCAGTGATCACTCTGGGGAGTGAACGCAATTACAATATATTATTACTTCAAAAGGTATGGTATAGAGCAGACACCGCCAAAGGCCCCTACCATGGCCCTGCTGAGCCACATCAAGTGTGAGCTATCGAGGAGTAATCCTTGTACTCCACTCGTTGTTGACTCTGTAGTGCTGCCCTAGGGTCCCGAACCACGGTTGTCCTTGAAGGTAAGAAGTCGGGTGACCCAACGGTGCCCGCGAGTGATATTGCGACGGACGACAGGGAGGGTACAACCGATGTACATGCGTGCTTGGACCTTGGTCGTCGTCCGTGAGAGTTACCAAACCACAAAAGTCGAGCTCTTCCAAGAGCACACGCGAGATAAGGTAAGGAGTCGGTTCACCTTGTCGGTAACCGCGTGCTTTGACGGGACGACATGACAGGCCCCGGTGAGCGGTGGCCCTGACTGTTGTTCGTTGTGCGTTGTGTTTAGTCGGGCAACGATAAATGACTCATGAGATAATAAAATGCTAAAATAGGTTAGGTGGATGACTTTTTCTTTGACTTTAAGGACTGTGAAGCATGAGCTCCATCGTATTTTATTGCAGAAGGAAGAACAAAAGGTTCTCAAAGGGTACAGGGGATTTACATGCAAGGTAATAAATAGAAAAGCTTACCTATACAATCTACTGCAGATTATTTATCCAAGAGAGTAATCTATCTCTAGTATCTCCCTGAAATCTATGTGAAAGCAGGGTGATATCATGCACAAAGTGCCTTCTCCAGGAATTGAAAGTTGGTCTCTGATACGTCTCAAACGTATCTACTTTTCCAAACACTTTTGCTATTGTTTTGCCCTCATTCTTGCATGATTTGGACGAAACTAACCTGGACTAACGCTATTTTCAGCAGAGCTGTCTGTATGGTTTTACTGTGCGCAGGAAAATGGATTTTTGGACGTCCGAGAAAATTCCCAGAAAAATACCAGAAAATCCACGCAACCGAAGGAGCCAGATGCCAGAAGTGGGGCCAGAGGGGAGCCCAGGGGGGCCCTGGCGCGGCCAGGGGTGGGGCCGCGCCCTTTGGCCGCCTGGGGGCCTCCCCCCTCCTATGGTGCCCTACCGGTGCTCCTATTTATTCCCGTGACGCGAGAACCCCAGAACAGAAGTCGTTTTCCCAGTTCTCGTCGCGGAGCCGCCGCCACCCTCTGTTCTTCTCCGGGAGGGCTAATCTGGAGGCTGTTTTGGCCTCCAGAGAGGGGAGATCATCGCCATCGTCATCGCCATCACCACTCCATCATCTCTCCATGACTTCTCCATCTATGTGTGAGTAATTCCTTGATGTAGGCAAAGGGGATGGTAGGGATTGGATGAGTTATATCATGTAATAGTTTATCAAATTGTTGGGGGCATGATGCCTATCATCTAGATTGGTGTTTATCATCTTTATTTCAACTTGTTGCTCTTAATGCTTGTCACTTTGGGCCCCAGTGCCATGATTTCAGATCTGAACCCTTTGTGTTTTCATGAATATATTTGTGTTCTTGATCCTATCTATGAGTTGTATGCACCTGTTATGGTCCGGAACCGGCGATCCCAAAGGTGACAGCTTGGGACACCAAAGGGGATGGAATATAACTTGAGGATTCCATGTATCCATTGATTTTTAATGCTTTGTTCTGGTGCTCTTTGACAGGAGCACCTTAATGTAACGGCCCAGATTTCACAGAAATTAATAATTTTGTTTTCAGTGTGAATTGTTTGAATGTCTGATTTGTTTGCGGTGTTTGCATCCTCGACTTATCGATCGGCGATTACTTTTCCCCCTCTTATCTCGTACCGGACGGAGACCGACCCTTGCCACCCTGATACTCGACCTTTGTGACACCGGGTTTCACCCGATCACCGTCGAAAAAACCCGCACAAGACCAGCCGCAGCCAACGGAACGAAAACCCCGTTTAATAAGTAAACGGGATATTTTTATAGCGCGCCGGAAAGTGTTCTCGGAATGGTTCCAACGCGAGGTGAACGCCGCCAGCTCGAAGCGCTGATCGCGCAGTTCGAAGTTTTACCCGAATCGGAGGAACTGCGGACTCCCGGTAGTCAGAAACGTAAACACCGCGCGCGCGAGAGGAAAACCGGGGATGTTTTTGCAAACTGCCAACCACCTGGGCTATATAAAGACCACCACTCTCCCACCCCTTTCTAGGGTTTCCCTAGCCAAAAAATTGCAGCCACCCCCCTCACAGTTGCCCCCAGATCCAGTTTTAGCCCCAAATTCATCAAACCTAGATCCCAAATATTTCCGGCTGCCAAATTTCGTGATCGGAGGTCCCTAGATGCGCCACGTCACCCCTAGCCCATATCCTCTCTCCTCCCGCTGCGCCCGAGCCCCGAGCTCCGGCTCCTCCTCGCCCCTGCAGGCCACGCCGCCGCCTCCTCCTTCGTCCTCTTCCTCTACCCTCTTCCCTCTCTCTCTCTCACTGTCCAGGATGCAGCCATGGCCGCCCGAGCTCCCGCGAGCCCCCTGGACGTTGTTGCCGGCCAGATCCGGCGAGACTCCGACAGGATCCGCGCCCTCGCTCCCCGTTCCCGCCGTCCCCGCCTCCCAGACGGCTCGCCGGAGCTCCACCGGCGTACATCGCCGCTCGTCCTCCTCCTGGAGAACGAGCCCCAGCGCCAACCGCTCGGGACGAATCCCGCTCGCGGCCATGCGTGGGCCAAGACGCCCCGTGGGCCAGGTGCACCTCCCCTGCCCAACTCACCCCTGCCAGTGGCCCAACCGAGAAGCGGCCCATCTACTCGCGCGGCCCGCCACGCCCCCTGCCGCGGCTATCTGTCGCCTAGGCGAGCCGCCAACTATCCCTCGCCACCCCTCCAGCCTGGGCCAGGCCCAGTTCGGTGAGCCCCTCCCTTTTTTCTGTTTGCTGTTGTTGGGCCGGCCTGATTGCTGTGTAGCGCCTAGTGCGACCCTTAGTTATATTGCGCCCTGCTCTGCTAGGCCCAGTTCAGTGCAGTTTCGGCCCGAATAGTTATTTTTCCTAGGAGTTTATTATAATTTGGAGGATTGTATTTTTTTTGCGATGCCCGTATCTTTTTAACGGTAGCTCGGATCGCGACGCTTTAAACATGAAAGTTGCTTAGTTTTTTTTGTAGATTAACAAAATATGCTCTCTTGACATGTTTGAATTTGTTTACATGTTGTTTTACTGCTAATTACAACCCTTGCCACTGTAACTTGTTTATTTAATAACTTTTTAACCGTTCCTCCGATAAAAATGTTTCTTATATGTCACTAGACTAGAATTGCGTGTAGATTGTGTTTATGCTGCTCTTTATTGCTAATTAAAATAATAAAATTATGTTTAGGGCAAAACAGTACCAAATGCTTTAATTGTCGTGGGGCACTTGGTGTATGCCATGTTTAGGATGTGCCTCACTTAAATTGACTAGCATAGATAGTTTACTTTGTGCTTCACCTCTTTTCAAGTTTTTGTGCTATGCCATGCTTGAGTGAGATGCCATGTTAACAACCTTTGCTCATCTTGTGTAGCTAAACAACTTGAACCTTTCTAAATGTGTGGTATCGTCGTGTGTGACGAGTACTCCAATTAACCTGTTAGTAACGGCTCTCGACGATAGGCGCGATGTCTCGTGTTGACTTCTTGTTGATGCTTGCTTGTGTTTGTTTCGTAGTAATAGATGCTTGCTCGTTGATTGATTTCCAGTGTTTAACCTCTTGTGTGCTTCCACGGGTACCTCTCGGAGACGATGCGAGTTTGCGATCAACTACACCTTCGGAACCCGACTTATCAACAGGTGAAAGCTCAAGAATGATCATAGGGGGAGGGGGTGAATGATCACTTCTAAAAATTCTAAGGAACTTAGAAGGAATTCATGCAAACAGCGAAGGACTAAAGGCATCTCAAAAGAAAAACAATATCGAAAGTAATGCATGGCTCGAAAGGATTTGGAGCGAAGGAAAACATCGAAGACAAACAGGCAACGAGTAAATACTTAATGTAAATGATAGAAGGAAAACGAGCCTGACACAACAATGTTTGGTAAACCAGTTCACACTCTGCAAAGTGCTACGTCTGGTTGGAGGGACTGGTGATTGAACACCTGGAGCAAAACTCTCTCCGTCCTATTCTCCACTGCAACAAACTCCTCGAGCTTGTCCAGTTTTCACTCGTGGTAGATGATTCAGGACATCTCCGAGGCCTTTACAAACTTCCTTCAGAAGCGATAATTACTCTTCGACTGCTTGACAGGCGACGCCTAACCGTTTAGGAGACTTGTAGTTCTCCAAGATAAAAAGATCGGCTAATCTCAACCTAAGTCTCTGTGAATTGCTCAACTCAGTTCGGACTTGGGTTTTCGTTTTCTCTCGATGGATCTCCCTTGGGATGCTCACAGTACTTCTGTCTTAGAATCTTCAGTGGAGCAGCCAACCCGAAATGGCGGGTAGGTGTGGGGTATTTATAGTTGGCGATCCCGATGGGTAAAATGACTGAAGTGACCCGATCCGACCGCTTGACGCATGTCCACAACGGTCGGATTCCAATCACTGCACAACTTTACTTGAGGAACAAGTAAGCTGACTTACCGAGCAAGTTCTCTCTCGAAGGCACAAAGTGCGATGACTTTGCCTTCGAGCTATTCACTCGACTCAGTAAGATTCCTCTCGGTAGGCTTTCGTGGGTTTAGGTTGAGCAGAGAAAATTCACTTCGACAAAGATCTCAACTAGCAAACCCCTCTTGATAGTACGTTTTTTCCTACGACTCAAGAAAATAAAGAGAAACTAGTAAAAAGACTATGTCTTCGACTAGCTTCAGCTTTCTCCTCGTTGCGCTTTTACTCGAGAGAGACCTTCTTCTTCGACAACATTTTTAGGGGTCGTCTTCCTTCAAAGGTTTCAGTAGATGACTGCAGCTTTGCTGCAGTGAGTTGTCCTTCGACCTTCTACTTGCAAACTCCATTCTTTCGGAACCTAAATATCTGTTTATACTCGAAAACAATATTAGCTCCACTTCTGCTTTGTCCAACAATGTCCAAAACCTTCGGGGGAAAAACTTGCTCTTACAACAGGCAAGGACTATACATTACTTATGATCCATTCTGTTTCAACCAGCCGTTTGCATGCTAGTCTAGCATAGGTTCGATGTTTGATCCTACCACATGTTTACAACCTCTTTCAAACCGATACAGCCATGTCCCCTCCCAGCAAACCTTGTACGGCTATGTTACTATTGCTCGTTGCTCAGCCTCTGCTTAGTATGTATGCTTAGGATGCTACGATGTTACCTTGTTACTCCTTGGTTTGGGATATCACATTATTATATTGTTTTTGATGATATGATTATTATAATGTTGACTATATTCGACGAAGGATGGAAGGTCTAGGCTATCCCGCCCCGACGCTTTGTTCCATTCGAGTAACCTAGGATCCGAGTTCCGGGTATTGGTTTTAAGACTGAGCGTGCCTAACCGCGTGTGGGATTTTATGGGGTCCCCTTTTCTTACCTATCTAGCTTCAAACATTTCTAGAGGTGGCCCAAGATGATTTACCATTTGAAACCATGCATATATGTCTGTCGGGTCGCTCCTAGCAGATATCCTTTAAAATAACCCGGGCCAGCGGAGACATTAGTTTCTTTGTTGGTCCACACCTGGTGACCTAGAGGCCTGCCCACATGTGAGGGGAACAGTTACCTCGACCTTGGCCAGACGGAAGAGTCCGATCCGAGAGCATGGCCAGCTTTTGGATTGGGTGTCGACTCCCCGGGGGCCACCCGGATTTGTTCGCTGCTAGCTAGAGGGACTTGTCGTTTCGGATCTCTCGGAACCAAATCATAAAATGGTTGCCTATGATGGGTAGCAACTGAGAGAGATGGGCGTGCGTGCGGAGCTTTGTAATGGGCAATCACTGCGCAACTTTACTTGAGGAACAAGTAAGCTGACTTACCGAGCAAGTTCTCTCTCGAAGGCACAAAGTGCGATGACTTTGCCTTCAAGCTATTCACTCGACTCAGTAAGATTTCTCTCGGTAGGCTTTCGTGAGTCTATGTTGAGCAGAGAAAATTCACTTCGACAAAGATCTCAACTAGCAAACCCCTCTTGATAGTACGGTTTTTCCTACGACTCAAGAAAATAAAGAGAAACTAGTAAAAAGACTAAGTCTTCGACCAGCTTCAGCTTTTTCCTCGTTGCGCTTTTACTCGAGCGAGACCTTCTTCTTCGACGTTATTTTTAGGGGTCGTCTTCCTTCAAAGGTTTCGGTAGATGACTGCAGCTTTGCTGCAGTGAGATTTCCTTCGACCTTCTACTTGCAAACTCCATTCTTTTGGAACCTAAGTATCTGTTTATACTCGGAAACAATATTAGTTCCACTTCTTCTTTGTCCAACAATGTCCAAAACCTTCGGGGGAAAAACTTGCTCTTACAATCTCCCCCTTTTTGGACGATTGTTGACAAAACAGGCATCGATAAATAAATTGAAAGTTTTGAGTTTTCGATGATGAACCGGTGCTAAGATCGATGAAATACTCCCCCTTGATGTATGCACGGAAGATAAGAGTTTTTTGTGAAGTGCATATTTGACAAGAAGAGTCGAGGGAAAAAACATCAATAATCTTAGCGAGTGAAATTGCATTCCAGATAATATCCAATAAGAAATATGCAATCTCCTCGAATGACCTGTGAACTTATATGAAAGATAACTTCCTGTAAAAAGGTTAAGTATCGCAAGCAGCAAATAGATATCTTACGGTAAAATAGCAGTTCCCAGACCTACGTAGAGTTAGTTACAACCAGATCGAATATGAATCGAAAGTATGTTGAAACTACTCAGAAACCTCAAAGTTCAAAAGTTTATCGAATGAAAAGCAAAGCCCTTTAACCCCATAGGAAAACTAATTTCTTCGATGCCAATACATCTCCCCCTTTTTGTCACAACGTACAAAAAGTCGAGAGAATAGGGTCGAAAGAAATCCCTACTCGCGAGAGCGGCGCTGACGACGTCGAGAAGATTGATGGCAAGAGAGTGTTAATACTCTTTAAGCCCTCGTTGATTACCCCAAGTGCAGAGTGAGATATAGTGCAGCGGCAAGTTTTCCCTTGGCAAAGATACCAAGGTTTGTATCCCGTAGGACTCCGAAGGATACAAGAAGGTGGTAAAGTGAACAATGGCGCCGAGGTTGCTAACTTCACCTAGACCTGCACACAGATACAAATAACTTTGCTCCCAACGAGTACAAAGAAGTTGTCAATTCCTCCGGCCTTGCCGTTTACAAAGGATCAACCCAAGAGATAATGATAGTGGCAACTGAAAGTAAAGACTGAAAGTAAATTGAGGGTGTAAACAATGATATGAAGATGGACCAAGGTCACGTGATTTTCACTAGTGATGTCTCTCTCCCAAAAGACGATAAAAGTGCTAGCGAGGTAAACAAATCACAGTTGGGCAATTGATAGGATTATGAAGGCACCGCAATGCTAACTATGCTGCAAAGAAAGGAAGGGCTCAAAAGCAATGGGCAGTACGCCAAGGTAAGTAGACCGAAATCCATCTGCATCTACTACGAATCATCCACCTTGAGATATCTATCCAGAACATCTCGCTGGTATTAAGTTGCGAATCCCACCCAAAGTGTAAACTCAAAGCAACATACAACTGCATTAAAAGAACTTTGCGTAAAGTAAACAATCCTTGCACCCGCAGGTACAAGCACCATTGTTTTATCGCTGGTGGCAACAACACATCCCCTAGTCTCATGTTTCTGTCATTCAAGCTAGACATCAGGGGGCTGAACCCACAATCGAGCATAACGCTCTCTCTTGGAGTTGCAAATAAAATACTTGGCCAAAGCAAATACCGCAACGGAGAACATGCAAGAATTTACTCAAGAACAAAATATAAAAGAGAAGAACCAAATATATTACTCATCACAATCTGAACATAGTCTCATAATCCATCAGATCCCAACAAACTCAGCATAGCAACAGCAGAAATTACATAGATGCCTCGATCATGTGAGGAAGCTCACGAGGACTCGAAAGTGGAAGCACAAAAGGGGAGAGATATATCACATATCTACTGGTCATGGACCCATGGTCCAAGGGAAACTACTCACGGTACATACGGGAGGCGTCCATGGCTATAGAGGGTCTCCCGGAGGGGGTAGCTTCTCCCGGCAGGGTGCCGGAGCAGCTTCTCCAGGCAGCCCCGATCTAGAAACGGCAGCGGCGGTGGAACAGAGGCGAGATCGCGAAAGAGGAGTCCGTATTAGGGGTTTCCACCCCGAGGGGTAAATATAAGCGAAGGGGGGTGTCGAGGGGACCCACGAGGCAGTCAGGAGGCCTGCTGGCGCGACCTAGGGTGGGGCCGCGCCAGCTGACCTACTGGCTGCTTGGTGGTGGCCCCCCTTCGCTCCTTTGGTGTTTCTGGAAGCTTCCGTGACGCTGATTTTTTATATATTTTTCCCAGAATTTTTGGAGCACTTTTAATGGCCGGAAAACCTGAAATACAAAAACAGCAGAAAACAGAAACTGGCAACTGGGTGCACTGAGTTAGTAGGTTAGTCCAAATTGGTTCAAAAGTGTATGAAAGTTCAAGCAAAACATGGCAAAGTCACACAAAACATGCATGGAGCAAGCAGAAATTATAGATACGTTTGGGACGTATCAAAGATTCGGCGAGCGTTGGAACACGACGAATGGGGCTACCGCCTGGAGGAGTAATCTTCGTGCGGAAGGAGTGTTGATTACCAGAAAATTCTAGCTGAGATTCTGGCAGAGTCTTGGGGCTTCGAGGAAGTGGAGAGTAAACTCTCGCTTGGCGTTGAGGGGCTTCATCTTTGTCGGAGTCGGAGGAAAAAGTGTTCACAGTAATGTGATAATAATCATCAACACTGAGCACGTCCCTGTTCTTCGGCAGCAGAGGAATATTGGGATCTGGGCGATCTACTCGATCATCATTGGTCCAGTTCCTGTTAAGATGGGGAGGATATTCTGTGAAACCGCATCGCTGAATTTGACCGAGGGAATTGAATTTCCGCAGTCCTTTCCAATCACGGCGAAGGCATTCACGCAACATCTGATTGTTGTTCATGGTAATGTTGCGCAAATGATTGATCTCATCCATCATCTTTTTCTTCTGAAGGAAATCTTGGTCAATGTGATGTTGGAGCATTTGCTGGGACCGAAGAGAAACCTCCATGTGATGCACTGGCTTGATGAACTTCGAGCGAATATTACGCTCAATCATTTGGGTGCGGATGTCAGTGTGCTCAGCATATTGATCGTTGGGTTGAGTAACAATCTGCAATACTTACCTAACTGGTGGAGTGAAAATCTTCGGGAATATTGACACGGGGAATGGCACGTCCTGAGAGTAATTGCAGATAGCCATCAGCCAAGGTGCATATGGCTTGTGGGAATTGTGATCATCAACACAAGACACCAAAGTCCTGATGAAGTAGTCTTCAAAATCGAAGGGATGACCGTGGACTAACTTCAATAGAGCAAGTTGCACATCGTGGGGAATGGGAAAATCATCGTGCACATCGAGCATTGGCATCAAGGTCTTCGAAAGAGTATAGAACCATGCCTTTGCTTCAAACACCAAATGCCTCGGCTTGGGCTCAGCGGGGTAGTGATCTCCTACGACATCGGGATTCATGAGGGTAGAAAATTCAGCAGGAGTTGGAGCAGGTAAGTCATGAATCTTGTGTGGTAATCCTTCGAACCGAGGTAAATTGATGATGGCCAGAAATTGGTCGACAGTCATATGAAATACTTGGCCTTGGATCATGTAATCAAATTTCCACGTCTTCGAGTTCTCGGGATCACCAGTGACATATAAAGTTGCATAGAACTGCTTGATGAGCTCAGGATTGTAGCCACAATCAAGAGAAAACATCCTATGAGCATGCAGACCATCAATTGTCTCGGCAACATTTTCGAAACATGAAGTTGCGTACACCGAAGGAAGATCGAGGTATTGATGTTGGAAAACTCTCGCCTTGTTGTACATCACACGGGTGTAGTAGATGGCTTGCTCTTGGGTACAAAACCGAAGAGAATATGCACTTCTGGGCTTCTCGTAGGGATTGGTCCCGAAGAAAAATGGCTTGTGTTCACGCCTTTTGAAGATGGGGCCTCCTCGAGGAACATCAGAGTGGAACATGGGCAACATTTCTCTCGGATGAGCAGAATGAAGCAGCTCATCGACTGGAAAAAGTTCAGCAGCATTGTCTGGCATTTGATATATTGGCTCAACAGGGCGAGGAATTGAAGATGGAACATTGACAATGTCCTGAGCTGGGATGGCTGCAGGAGAATTTTCCTCGGCCTGCGCTTCGACGACAACTCCATCGTCGGCAGGGGAATTTTGGGCGGCCTCCTCAGTCTCCATGGCCTCCATATCTTCGTTCAGCTGGGCAAAGACATCCAACATTTCTTCGTCCGAAGAGTTTGATGAAGAGGAGGAAGAACTTCCACTCGAACTAGCATTTCCAGAACTATTTCCTTCGACAACATCTTGACGAGAAGAAATTGTTGTGATATCAACATCAGCTTCTTCTCCTTCATGCAAAGTCTGGGTAGAGGAAAAATCCTTCCGAGCAGAGGAAATGGGGGCTTGACGTTCTTGCTCGACCTGAGCAGGTTTCTCGGTCTCAGCTTGAGCTTGGGTCTTGATGGCTGGGGTGGTCGATGGAATAACATGAGGTGGTGATGGTAGGTTTGGTGGTGGCGACGAAGCTTTTGGTGGCGATGGTTGGCGTGGAGGAGGTGTTTATTGTCGAGGTAGAGGAGTGGCTTGGCGAGAGGGTGGAGTGTTTTGGCGAGGGGGTGGAGTTTTCTTATGAGGAGGAGTGGGTTTCTTAGTGGGGGTTGGTGCAGTTTCTTGTCGTGCTAATGCAGCAACGACCTCGGTAGACTTTGGCTTCTTGGCATTTTTCTCGATCTCTGGCGTCCCACGCGCAGAGGTTGGCGCAGCAGACTTTCTCTTTTGAGATTGTCTCTTGGACAGGGCATCATTGTGCTCCTTGCACATTGGAGATACAACTTGTCGAACCTTTTCATTCACAACGGTTATGTTTTCCTTCTGTGCCCTTCTGGATGCTTCAAGGGTTGCAATTTTGGATTTGAAAAACTAGCGGGACTCAAGGTCCTCGGTTTCTTCTTGAAGCTGCCTGGTGTAAAACTGCTCTTGCTCTTTGTCCTTGTGATCCTGGGTGAGATATCCTTCCCAGCGGATCATGTATCGAGCAACTTGTTCTTGGATCTCAGGTGGGACATCATCCTCGGCAGTGACTTTGCTCGGTGTGGTAGCCATTTTCCAGAGGATATGAGAGATTTGAGCAGCGTCCCAAAGAGTATTTGCAGCAGAATCTCCTTCGTTGGAGCTTTCTTCATCGGCACGAGGGCCGGAAACAACTGGTGCAATAGGGGCAGGTGCAGGAGCTGGAGCAGCTCGAGGGACTGGAGCAGCCTGAGCCTTGTGCCTAGCCTCTTTGGCTTTCTTCTCGGCCTCCTTGGTGGCCTTGGCAGCAGCAATGGGTTTTGTTACGGCACTAAGGGCCGCAGCTTTATCTTTCGAGGCACTAGGGGCCTCAGCATTTTTCTTTGCAGCACTTACGACTGCATCCTTTTCCTTCGTGACTGTGGGAGTCACCACTTTCTCGGTGGCGCTAGGGGCCACGACCTTTTCCTTCGGGGCACTAGGAATAGTGCCTTCTTCAATCTGTCGTCGATACTTTTCACTGACCAGATGTAAGATGCCCAACTGTTTAGAAACCTGGGCCTTTTTATGCTCGGGCTGACTGTGAAAGTTGAACAGCTTTGCCTTTTGCAAGTCTTCGGCTTCGAGAGCTTGTTGCTTGGCCAGCCTTTCTTGTCGCTGGAGCAGCGTCTCATTGTCTTTAGCCACATGGGCTTTCTTTCCTTTCGACCGGACCGAAGGTTTTTGTCTGTAAGTTTGAACTGGGGGAGCAGAGGAAATAGGCGGATCTGTGACCAGGTTGGTCATGTCAATTGTTGGTCGGGGAGCCTTAGCAGCTGGCTCCTGGATCCTGACGCCCTTATTGCTCGATATTTTCTTCTGAGAAATATCCTCGATGTCAGCCTCTGTGCCGGGGTCTTGATTATCGGAGTTGGCTTCTTATTCAGAACTTGCCTCAGGAGGAGAGACAATGACTTCTTTTTTCTTTCGCTTGGCAGATTTCTTGCTAGCCTTCGGTTTGGCGCTTGGGCCAATTTCCTCGGCACCCTCAGCAGCAGAAGCCTCCTTTCTTGCTTTAGCATCCTTGCGTTTTTGTGCTCGTGCTTCCCGAGCATCAACCAACTCTTGAAAATCAGCAGGTGTTCTGAGAGAGGATGGATGAGCATCATCTGGAGGAGGTGGTCGATTATCTTTCATCCACTTGGGCCTTAATGCTTTGACATCGGACCAAGGATTTTTCAATGCAAACAACTGTAACGACCCAACTCACATAGAATAGAAGTCTCTGTGATCAAGTGCCAGTCCCTGGATCGAACTCGCTGGCACACACAGTATCATAGATGTAAATCAAAGTACCAGTGCATCATTATTACATCGTATGATCCAGAATAAAATAAATAACAAGTTGCATATCTGAAGGCTAGCTTATTCAATATAAATATAGCGGAAGCATAAGCAAATAACGAGGAGTCCCATCAACAACCACAAGCGAACATGCTAGGTGTAGACCCGCAACCCTAAACGCACCTTACTGGTCGTCTGAAAAACCTGCAACACCGAAGGTTACACCTCGACAACAGGTCAGTACATCTGATTTTTACGGCAAGTGACACGGAAAAAGTATATATAAAGGACCTACAACTACATGCAAGGTGAGTCAAAGGAAAGGCTTATGGTTTTGTTTTGCATAAAGCCAATTTTCTCCTGAACTAAACTAGTCAAAATTTTAAGTTGAATTCTACCTGAGACACACAGCAACCCATGCTAATCTTTATCATCAAATTATTATTAAATGTTCATCTGTCAAGATCATTCATCAACAGTACTGACTAGTTGCTCAAAGTTCGTCCGAAACCGTGGACACGGCTAATCATGATCAGTTTATACGCTCTGCAGAGGTTGTACACGTTCCCCACTGGACTCAACCCGGAGATTGAGACGGAGACTTTCCGAAGAGGTTGCCTCCACCCTTTGGTAGCCGGTACACCTAACACACATCTACATCATCTAGCTACCAGGGCCAGGTTCCCCACAACGTACTCATGCTAAGCCAGAGCCCATATAGCCAGTGGCTGTACACGGAAGCTACTAGTAATATTGCCTGTCTGATCTTTTTGAGCCTGGATGGCGCCCACTGCGTTCAGAGGCTAGACACCATGTCGCACCTGGTTCACCACCAAAACAACCATTGGGTGCATTTAACCCCGGCACTGTCCTTAGACAAGGCACAGCCACCAGGATGCAACCCGCCCGTCCAGAAGTGATTTCTATTTATTATAAAGTTGCTACACAAATCATTAAATAGCTCACATGCCCTCCATGAATTCTCACAACCCAAACCACGTTTATAAAGCATAGCAATAAAGTAACAACACGTGCTAGGTTGATCTACAAATACAAGTCAAGACATGTGGCTATCCTAACTGGTATTGCAGCAACAGTAAAGTAAACTACCTATCATGCAATAGGATGATATTCTTAACATAATGCATATTGAAAATTATAGGTATGAGTATGGTCAAAGCATCACTTGCCTTCTTGCTGTTCCTGATGATCACAATTCTCACAAAACGAGGCGGTGCACTTCCGACAATCTATACGAGCAAACATAGCACCAATCAACATATATTCAACACAAATATGCACAAACAGTAATAAACATACAAATAACAGTAGGAAAACTTGCATAAAAGAAGCTAAACTTAAAGTACTCGACAAAATAAAACCAACTCAAAAAGAAACGGCGCAAACGGGCGCACCGTTAAAAAGATACGGATACCGGAAGTTCAAATTTGGATCTGCTTGGGATTCAAATTTGAAAAATTCAAACTTCTGTAAAACTTAGTCTATTGGCTAGAATTTTTCGTCACGGTCTCAACCCAACTGGAATCACTCGATTCCGAGCTACGGTTAAAAAGTACTCGCGAAAACGGTACCGGGTAAAATCGGGGTCCAATCTGCCAAAATGGCCCATGCGTAAATAAAATAAAAGCGAAAAACGCGATCGGGTCCCCGGCCGGTTTTGACCGGATCTGGCCGGTGTTTGACCGGCCGGCCGGCGGCGCACGGCGAGGAAGCGGGGCGGCGCGGGACGGGCGTCGACGTACCGGCGGCGGCGGCGCGATGCCGATCTGGTCGGGCGGCTTCGGGTCGAAACCCTAATCGCCCGCGGGTCCGCGGGTTTATATAACCCGCTCCGCGGATTTTTTAGTCCGAAATAAAAAAGAATTCGGCCAGGCGGAAAAAAATAGAACATGCCCATTAGTCCCAAAATAATTTTAGAAAAATCACGGATAATTATTTTTAATTTCCGTTTTCGCCAAATTTTTTAAAATAATAAAATTGAATTTTTGGCATTACCAAAATATTTAACAAAAAAAAAAACTTTGCAACTTATTTTTAAATATTTTTAAATACTTTTGTGGCAATTTAAAAATACCGAAAAACTCCGAAAATGATTTTAAAACTTTTCCGGAGCATAAATAAATTCCCAAAATATTTTTAGAAATTATTTATAACCCCAAAGTAAATTTAAAATGTCTCCAAAAATATTTTAAACTATTTTCCAACAATTTTAAAATGGGGATAAATCCTTTTATATCCTCTCAAGCGAACTGCCATGTGTTGAAAAAAATGTTAAAAATATTTTAAAACTCCAGAAAAATGCGGAAACATTATGAGATGCATATGATGATCTATTAACATCCGAATTTAGAAAATTGGGATGTTACAAACCTACCCCCCTTAAGATGAATCTCGTCCTCGAGATTCGGGCTGGCTAGCAAAGAGGTGTGGATGATCTTGCTTCAAATCCTCTTCTCGCTCCCAAATGGCGTCTTCCACGGTATGATGATCCCACTGAACTTTGCATAGCTTGACTGTTTTGATGCGGGTAACTCTTTCTGCAGTCTCCAGAATCTTCACAGGTTTCTCCTCATAAGTCAAGTCACTCTCCAACTGAATTGCCTCAAGTGGCACTGTATCTCTCAATGGAAAATCTGCCATGTCTGGATGACACTTCTTCAGCTGGGATACGTGAAACACATCATGAACTCCTGACAAAGCTTCCTCCAACTCCAACTCCAACTGATAAGCTACCTCTCCTCTGCGCTCCAAGATCCTGTAAGGCCCGACAAAACGTGGTGCTAACTTGCCCTTGATTCCAAACCTCTTGATTCCGCGAATTGGTGAAACTCTTAGATACGCACGGTCTCCAACCTCATAGGTTACATCCTTGCGCTTCGCATCTGCATAGCTCTTCTGCCTGGACTGTGCTATCTTTAGTCTATAACGGAACAACTTGACTTTCTCTTCAGCATCTCTGATCAGGTCAGGTCCAAACAACTGACGTTCTCCTACCTCATCCCACATCAACGGAGTCCTGCACTTCCTGCCATACAGTAACTCGAATGGTGCCATCTGAAGACTAGCCTGGTAACTGTTGTTGTATGAGAACTCAGCAAACGGTAAGTTGTCATCCCAACTCGAACCATAATCCAACGCACAAGCTCTCAACATATCCTCCAAGATCTGCTTGACTCTCTCGGTCTGCCCATCTGTCTGAGGATGGAACGTTGTACTGAAATCTAGCTTACTGCCCAAGGTCTCATGCAACTGACGCCAAAACTTAGAAGTAAACTGAGTACCTCTATCAGACACAATCTTGCTTGGAACTCCATGCAAACACACGATCCTGGACATATAAATCTTGGCTAGCTTGGCACTTGTATAAGTTGTCTTTACTGGAATGAAGTGAGCAACCTTGGTCAAACGATCAACAATCACCAAAATAGAATCATATCCTGACCGAGTCCTGGGTAAACCAGTAATAAAGTCCATACCTATCTGATCCCACTTCCAATCTGGTATAGGCAAAGGCTGCAACAATCCTGCTGGCTTCTGATGCTCAGCTTTGACTCTCTGGCAAACATCACACAATGCAATATACTGGCTATCTCTCGTTTCAGGCTAGGCCACCAAAATCTCTCCCTCAAATCCAAATACATCTTGATATTCCCGGGATGAATAGAATAAGGTGAATCATGTGCCTCCTGAAGAATCAACTTCCCGATCTCTGCATCCTGCGGTACACAAATGCGCTTCGCAAACCAAATGGCTCCATGCTCATCCTCACGGAAACCCTCTGCTTTCCCTTTGGTCATATTCACCTTTATATCATCAATTTCTGCATCACCCTTCTGAGCTTCTCTGATTCTTTCCAACAGATTTGGCTTCACTTCCAGTGTTGCCACATATCCCTTAGGAACTATCTCCAACCTGAGATTCTTGAACTTCTCACATAATTTAAGTGGCATATCCTCAACATTAGCAACATTGATATGACTCTTACGGCTCAATGCATCAGCAACTACATTCGCTTTACCAGGATGATACTGCACATTCAAATCATAATCCTTAATAAGCTCCAGCCATCTACTCTGCCTGAGATTCAACTCCTTCTGAGTAAAGATATACTTCAAACTCTTATGATCAGTAAAAACATCACAATGATTACCAACAAGATATTGCCTCCATGTTTTCAATGCGTGAACAACTGCAGCTAACTCCAAATCATGTGTAGGATAGTTCAGCTCATGGTTCTTAAGCTGACGTGAAGCATAAGCAACAACTCTACCCCCTTGCATCAAAACACAACCAAGTCCTCGACGAGAAGGATCACAATACACTTGGAAATCCTTATGTATATCAGGCAAACATAAAATAGGTGCAGTTACTAACCGTTTCTTCAACTCCTGAAAGCTGGTTTCACATGCCTCGCTCCAATAAAACTTATTCTCCTTCTTCAACAACTCAGTCATTGGTTTTGCAAGCTTGGAGAAATTCTCAATGAACCTCCTATAATATCCTGCAAGACCCAAGAAACTGTGAATGTCTCCAACCGTCGCGGGTGTCTCCCATTCCGTAACTGTTGAAACCTTGGATGGGTCCACAGCTAATCCTTCTCCTGACACAACATGTCCAAGGAATCCTACCTCCTTCAACCAAAACTCACACTTGCTGAACTTGGCATACAATTTGTGCTCCCTGATCTTCTCCAATAGCAAACGCAGATGTGCCTCATGCTCTTGCTCATTCTTGGAATACACCAATATATCATCAATGAACACCACAATGAACTTATCCAAGAACTCCATACACACCTTGTTCATCATATTCATGAAGTATGCAGGAGCATTAGTCAATCCAAATGACATAACAGTATACTCATACAACCCATACCTTGTAGTGAAAGCAGTCTTCGGAATATCCTTCTCCCGAATCTTCACTTGATGATAACCAGAACGAAGATCAATCTTGGAGAATACACAAGCTCCCTCCAACCGGTCAAATAGATCATTAATCACAGGTAAAGGATACTTGTTCTTGATAGTAACATCATTCAGAGAACGGTAATCAACACACATCCTCTGGCTTCCATCCTTCTTCTCAACAAACAACACGTACTGGAGATCCCCAAGGTGACGATCTTGGGCGAATGAAGCCCTTAGCCTGCAACTCTCTAATCTGTTCCTTCAACTCTGCAAGTTCATTAGCGGGCATCCTATACGGTCTCTTAGCAATAGGACCAGTGCCTGGTATTAAATCAATAAGGAACTCAATCTCCCTATCCGGTGGCATACCTGGAAACTCCTCCGGAAACACATCTGGATAATCCCTCACAACACGCACATCATCCAGGCTACCCCCCTTAAGAGAATTCACCTCAGCGCGCTGATGCTTATACTTGGACACATATCTGATCTTCTGCCCATTCGGTGTACGGAGAGTGATAGACCGACTGGCCCAATCAATAACACCTTGGTACTTGGCTAGCCAATCCATGCCCAATATAACATCCAAACCTTGTGACTTCAATACAATCAAATCTGTAGGAAAAACATGCTTCCCTATGGCTAGGCTCAACTGATAGCACCCCAAACTAGCTGACATCTCCGCTCCCGGTTAACTTATGAGCATAGATGACTTAAGAACTACGGTAGGTAACTCATGCTTATCCACAAATACCCTCGATATGAAAGAATGTGATGCACCAGAATAAAAAAGAACAAGTGCGGGTACTGAATTGATAAAGAACTTACCAATCACAGCATCAGGCTCATCATAGATCTCCTCCACGTTGACATGGTTCACATGCCCCTTGTTGAAAGGATTGGGCTTGACGACTCAGTTCCCATTGGGCTTTGGGAAGTCTGTGGCATAGTGTCCCATGTTCTTGCACCTGAAACACCGGATGTGACTCAATTCCTTTGGTGCCTGGCCATTCTGACGGTTGTTTCCATTGCGTCCATTGGCTCCATTGCTTCTCCCATTCCCATTGTTCCTTCCATTGCCATTGCCATTGCCATTCCTGTTACCATTGTGGTGGTTGTGGCCATTATGGTTGTGACCATTCCCACCATGATGGTTGTGTCCTCCACTGTGAACATGGACATTCCCACCATTGTGGTTATGTCCATAGTTATGTCCTCCATTGCCACCATAAGAATTGCGTGGCTTCTGATGCGGTCCAGAGTTATACTTGCCACCATTGTTGTTGTTGTACTTCCTCTTGCGGTTCTCAATGGCATGCTGCTTGCCTTCCAACACAATAGCTTTGTCTATGAGCCCCTGGCAGTTGGCAAAGGTAGCCACTGTCAACTGGACTCCCAACTCATCATTCAGCCCTTCCAAGAACTTCTCTTGCCTTGCTGCATCATTCCTGACATCATCTGAATCATATCTTGCAAGATTGTTGAACACCTCAACATACTCGGCCACTGAACGGCCTCCCTGACGCAAACTGCGGAACTCCTTCTTCTTCAAGCTCATGGCGCCTGCTGAAACATGTGTGGCGCAAAAGGAAGACTGAAACTGCGCCCGAGTGATGGTGTCGATGGGATAAGTCACCAAGTAGTTGTCCCACCATGCTGCGGAAGGACCCTCCAGCAAATGTGAGGCAAACCTCACCCTCTCTTCCTCAGTACAACCAACTGTCTCCATGTTCCAGCCCACTGAACGAAGCCAGTCATTCGCCACTATGGGCTCAGGAGTGCTAGAGAACCTCTGAGGATTCAACCTCAGGAACCTCGCCAGCGTGTCCACAAGTGGTGGTGGTGGTGGTGGCGGCGCATTGTTGTTGTTGCCCATGTTCTGAGTGAGCAACTGGATCAACTGAGCCTATCCTTGAAGTAACTGTTGCATGTAAGCTGGACCTTCATTGCTGTTGTTCCCATTTCCTGTGGGATCACGTCTCGGCGGCATCTGTTGGGAAAGAATAGGTAAGTTGTAGACAGAAAGTAGCTAGGGAAATATATCCTACCCCATATGCTTATGATGATCATGGAAAGCATTATATATACAATACATATATCACCAATCAACTTCACCAAACAGTATCACCATAGCATCAAACATATAACAATCATCAACTAACACAATCATATGAAAAACCATCACATAACACACCATATAGTTTAAAATATATTGTATAACTGATATAAGATCCTAAACACAACCACGGGTAATATAAGATTCTCAACAGCCCCACGAATAACATAAGAGTATATCAAACAACCTAGTATTGCCATACCGAATAAGTCGACATGGTCAAATACACTAACACGATAACGGTAGTAAACTAATTGCCGGTGAAGTAATTCTGAATGCTGTCTTTGCTAAACAGCATGCGGTATTCGCGCCCGCTAATACGGTTGCGCCTTTTGGGGCTCGGTTCATCTTCTTCTGCCGAGGTCTCCACTTCTGGTTCCTCTTCTTGTTCTTCAATCCCATTTGCCTTCATCTTCTCCTTCAGCCTCTTTATCTCTTCTTGCATCTCCGCCCTTTCCTTCTTCAGCTTGTTGTTGTCCCTCTTGAGCCTGGTGTTCTTCTGCTGCAACTCAGTGATGGTGTAGAGGTCTGACTGAGTGTCCTTCTCCAGGCAATGGATGTGCTTCTCCAGGCTCTGTATGACATAGGTAGTTGTACCTAGGCAAATGTCCCCAGGCACATACTTGAACTTCTTTGGCCATATGATCCCCGATGGAAGGATCCTGATCATCTTCTCGTACACCGTACCCTTTAGCTGGGCGGCATACTGCTCAACGATGCGTCCAAGAGCCATGTGGGCGGCTATGCGCACACACTGTTCCTTCTCTTGGGCATGCACCTCGAATGACTCCGTGATCACCCTTTCTCCCGTCATGCTTCCTAGGAGAAATGTCTCCACTTGCCAGTAGTCATCAGCTCCCCTTGTCTCCACTATGTCCGGCTGAAAGACTGGCGCGTAGATGTTCAGGTAGTGGAAAATCCCCCTGATCTCAGGTCCAAACGCCATAGCGCGGTATGACAAAGTGGTCATCTATAATCAAAGAGAGGAAAGGAAAGATTAGAACAGGTATGAATACGAGATAGAGAAGGTAAGTAAGTACAATACAAAGTGATGTAAAGTAATATTTTTATTCCTATAGCTTTTCTAATCCATTTTCTAGGGTCACGTCCTACAGTCAACACACTGCGCTGATACCATCTGTAACGACCCAATTCACATAGAATTGAAGTCTCTGTGATCAAGTGCCAGTCCCTGAATCGAACTCGCTAGAACACACAGTATCATAGATGTATATCAAAGTACCAGTGCATCATTATTACATCGTATGATCCAGAATAAAATAAATAACAAGTTGCATAGCTAAAGGCTAGCTTATTCAATATAAATATAGCGGAAGCATAAGCAAATAACGAGGAGTCCCATCAACAACCACAAGAGAACATGCTGAGTGTAGACCTGCAACCCTAAACGCACCTTACTGGTCGTCTGAAAAAACCTGCAACACTGAAGGTTACAGCCCGACAACGGGTCAGTACATCTGATTTGTACGGAAAGTGACACGGAAAAAGTATATATAAAGTACCTACAACTACATGCAAGGTGAGTCAAAGGAAAGGCACATGGTTTTGTTTTGCAGAAAACCAATTTTCTCCTGAACTAAACTAGTCAAAATTTTAAGTTGAATTCTACCCGAGACACACAGCAACCCATGCTAATCTTTCCCATCAAATTATTATTAAATGTTCATCTGTCGAGATCATTCATCAACAGTACTGACTAGTTGCTCAAAGTTCGTCCGTAACCATGGACACGGCTAATCATGATCAGTTTATACGCTCTGCAGAGGTTGTACACGTTCCCCACTAGACTCAACCCAGAGATTGAGACAAAGACTTTCCGAAGAGGTTGCCTCCACCCTTTGGTAGCCGGTACACCTAACACACATCTACATCAGCTAGCTACCATGGCCAGGTTCCCCACAACGTACTCATGCTAAGCCAGAGCCCATATAGCCAGTGGCTGTACACGGAAGCTACTAGTAATATTGCCTGTCTGATATTTTTGCGACTGGACGGCGCCCACTGCGTTCAGAGGGTAGACACCATGTCGCACCCGGTTCACCACCAAAACAACCATTGGGTGCATTTAACCCCGGCACTTTCCTTAGACAAGGCACAGCCACCAGGATGCAACCCACCCGTCCAGAAGTGATTTCTATTTATTATAAAGTTGCTACACAAATTATTAAATAGCTCACATGCCCTCCATGAATTCTCACAACCCAAACCACGTCTATAAAGCATAGCAATAAAGTAACAACACGTGCTTGGTTGATCTACAAATACAAGTCAAGACATGTGGCTATCCTAACTAGTATTGCAGCAATAGTAAAGTAAACTACCTATCATGCAATAGGGTGATATTCTTAACATAATGCATATAGAAAATTATAGGTATGAGTATGGTCAAAGCGTCACTTGCCTTCTTGCTGTTTCTGACGATCACAATCCTCACAAAACGAGGCGGCGCACTCCGGACAATCTATACGAGCAAACATAGCACCAATCAACATATATTCAACACAAATATGCACAAACAATAATAAACATACAAAGAACAGTATCAAAACTTTCCTAACAGAAGCTAAACTTAAATTACTCGACAAAATAAAACCAACGTAAAAAGAAACGGCGCAAACGGGCGCACCGTTAAAAAGATACGGCTACCGGAAGTTCAAATTTGGATCTGCTTGGGATTCAAATTTGAAAACGTCAAACTTATGTAAAACTTAGTCTACTGGCTAGGATTTTTCGTCATGGTCGCAACCCAACTGGAATCAATTGATTCCGAGCTACGGTTAAAAAGTACTCGCGAAAACGGTACCGGGTGAAATCGGGGTTCAATTTGCAAAAAGGACCCATACGTAAATAAAATAAAAGCGAAAAACGCGATCGGGTCCCCGGCCGGTGTTGACCGGATCTGGCCAGCGTTTGACCGGCCGGCCGGCGGCGGCGGCGGCTGCAGCCAGCGGCGGCGACCATGGCCAGCGGCGCACGACGAGGAGGCGGGGCGGCGTGGCGAGGCGGCGACGTACCGGCGGCGGTGAGTCGTCGTCGTCGGCGGCGGCTCCGGCGGCGGTGGCGCGAGGCGGATCGGGTCGGGCGGCTTCGGGTCGAAACCCTAATCGCCCACGGGTCCGCGGGTTTACTCCGCGGATTTTTTTAATCCGAAATAAAAACGAATTCGGCGAGGCGGAAAAAAAAACAGAACAGGCCCATTAGGCCCAAAATAATTTTAGAAAAATCACGGATAATTATTTTTAATTTCTGTTTTTGCCAAAATTTTAAAATAATAAAATTGAATTTTTGGCATTAAAAAAATATTTAATAAAAATAAAAACCTTTGCAACTTATTTTTTAATATTTTTAAATACTTTTCTGGCAATTTAAAAATACCGAAAAACTCCGAAAATGATTTTAAAACTTTTCCGGAGCATAAATAAATTCCCAAAATATGTTTAGAAATTATTTATAACCCCAAATTAATTTAAAATGTCTCCAAAAATATTTTAAACTATTTTTCAACAATTTAAAAATGGGGATAAATCCTTTTATATCCTCTTCAGCGAACTGCCATGTGTTGAAAAAATGTTAAAAATATTTTAAAACTTCAAAAAAATGCGGAAACAGCATGAGATGCATATGATGATCTATTAACATCCAAATTTAGAAAATTGGGATGTTACAACAACCTCTCCCAGCGAGGAATAATAGACTTGTACTCATACCAACGAAGCGCTTGAAGCCTTCGAATTTTTTGCAGACGGTTTTCTCTCGTGCGTTCATCTTCAGAACCTTCACGCGTTCTCAATTTCTTCTCAATGATCAAATCCTCTGGTAATCTTTCAGAGTTGTTGGTGATTCTTGAACTGCCTCCCACTCGCTTGGGTGCTCCGACATTTCCTTCGTTCCCGGACATTTTCCTGTGAAAAAGATAGGTACGAGGGAATATAGGAAAGTTGTGAACATGTAGCAGCTGTTTTCGAGGAAAAACATTTTGAACGCAGTAAACATATCGAGAAACTTGTCTTGAAGCAAGTTTTTCAAGGAAGTGCTAGGCTAGATTTTCATTGAGTGTAAATCTAACAAAGAACTTGAATGAAATAAGTGCAGAAGTGTAAATCTATCGATACGCTTCTGAGGAATTTGCCTAAGTGAGAGAATCCGAGGGATTTCTTACCTAGATAAGATTGGAAATCGACTGAAAACGCTAGAAACAGATTTCCCAAGAGTCAACGATCCAAACGGATCAAACAAACCTAAAAAAATAATAAAAAAAATCAAAAACAAATCTGGAGCACGATGAACATATGAGATTGGAATCGCGTGCAGTGCCTCACATACCCTTACTTGGTGATGTTCGGCGGCTACGGCGGCGAGGATGAAGTTCCTCGTCGACGGGAAGGTCTCCGGCGACTTCCTTCCGGCAGCAAAGCGGCGAGGGAGTCGACGGTGACGAGCAGCACGGCGGCGCGCGAGAGAGAACTTCGGGAGCGGAGAGATGAAGTCGAGGGAGTTGCGCGGGCTGTGCCGGTGGGGTGGATCAGTATTTATAGGGGAGGGGTCTGACATAACTTTCAGATCTGATCCAACGAAGCATATTCCGCGTCTCTCCGCATTCAACGGACAGATTTTGTGGCGGTAATCGCGGGAAAATCCCAATGAACCGAAAGAAAGTTGCTCCACGTCCGAGACCAAACTCATCGAACTTCGAGTATAAAAGTAGATAAACGTTCGATAGATTTTCCTTCGGAATCAATGACATTCGAAGGGAATCTTAATCGAGTACAAATATACATGTTCACGAGAGAAAAGCAAAGATGGGGTAGGGATAGAATAGAGGGAAAAACAGGGTCCGATGCTTAATCAGTCAGAGGGAAAAACAGCGATAAAACTCGAAGTGATAAGTGTATAGGACAACACCAAACGAACAAAAACAAACCAAAAAGAAACACGATAGAAAATTAACGTAAGTAAACAACATAGAAAGAAAACATATAATACATAGTACCGATAGTTATGATCTTAATGCACATTGTATGAGTCCAAGATGTTCAACTCACACCTTAGTGCACAAAACCTCTTCTCATCCAAGGGCTTCATAAAGATATCAGCCAATTGATCTTCGGTGCGAACATGGCTGATAACAATATCTTCTCACTGAATGTGATCTCAAAGAAAATGATGACGAATATCAATATGCTTCGTTCGAGAGTGTTGCACAGGATTATGGGCAATTTTGATAGCACTCTCGTTATCACATAGCAATGGAATTTTCTTCACAAGAATACCATAATCTTTCAGCGTTTGCTTGAGCCACAGAATCTGAGTGCAGCATGAACCGGCAGCAATATACTCGGCTTCAGCCGTAGAAATAGATACACAATTCTGTTTCTTCGAAGCCCAACAGACAAGAGATCTACCGAGAAAATGACATGTGCCTGAGGTAGATTTCCTGTCGACTCAATCACCAGCCCAGTCAGAATCAGAATATCCAACGAGATCAAACTAGGCACCTTTGGGATACCATAGTCCCAAAGTTGGTGTATGAGCCAGATATCGAAGAATTCGCTTGACAACAATATGATGCGATTCTTTCGGGTTTGCCTGAAAACGAGAACACATACAAACTGATAGCATAATGTCAGGTCTAGATGCACAAAGGTAAATAAGTGAACCGATCATCGAGCGATATTTCTTCTGATCGAAAGGTTTGCCCTTATCATCTGCATCTAGATGAACATTCGTAGGCATTGGAGTCTTGATAGTTTTACAACTAACAAGATCAAACTTCTTTAGGAAATCTCTAAGATACTTCTCTTGAGAGATGAAAGTTCCATTCTTCTGTTGACGGATATGAAGCCCGAGAAAGAACTTCAATTCACCCATCATAGACATTTCATATTTATTCTACATCATACGAGCAAATTCTTCGCTAATATCAGGGTTAGTACAGCCAAATATAATATCATCGACATAAATTTGACACACAAAAAGATCATTTTTGTATGCACGAGTAAAAATAGTCGGATCAGTTTTTCCCGGTTTGAAGCCCTTCTTCAGAAGAAAATCCTTCAGTGTTTCATACCAAGCACGAGGTGCTTGCTTTAACCCATATAGGGCCTTGTGCAACCTGTACACCTTATCAGGATTTTTCGGGTCTTCAAAACCTGGTGGCTTCATAACATATACTTCTTCTTCGATGTCACTGTTAAGAAATGCACTTTTGACATCCATTTGATATAGAAATATACCATTGTAATTGGAAAAAGCAAGCATGACTCGAATGGATTCAAGTCGAGCAACTGGAGCATAAGTCTCACCTAAATCAATACCTTCGATTTGGGTGTAACCTTGTGCAACCAGTCGAGCTTTCTTCCTTACCACAATGCCATCTTCATCTTGCTTGTTGCGAAATATCCACTTCGTACCAATGATATTATGCTTCTTGGGATCACGTCTATCGACAAGGGACCAGACTTTATTTCTCTCGAACTGATTAAGTTCTTCGAGCATTGCAGTCATCCAGTCTGAGTCCTTCATGGCTTCATCGAATTTCGAGGGTTCTAGCATGGATACAAACGAAAAATTTCCACAGAAGTTAGCTAAACGAGTATGAGAACGAGTGGTGGGACGACCTAGTAAACGAATCTCTTCGAGTATTGAGTCGACGTCCACTCTTCTTTGAACACGAGGTAAAACTCCTTCATCATCTTGCGGATCCGGTTGTTCTTCGGGATCAGCTTGACTTTCAGGATCAGCTTGTCCTTCGGGATCATTTCCTTCGGGTTCAGCTTCTCCTTCGGGTTAAACATTTTCTTCGTTTATGCGTTCTCCTTCGACCTGTACATCATTTGCTTCAGGATGTTGATCTCCAGCGCCCCGGGCTATGTGTGGGAACATTGGACCATCATCATCCCTGTTGGCCTGATGTGCATTTCCTTCGACATGTCGAATATCTCCAATAGCCATGTACCTGATAACTTCATCGAAAGGTGGTTCATCCAGGTTAAGTGGTAACTGCTCCTTTTGAGAGCCGTTAGTTTCATCAAATCGAACATTTACAGTTTCTATAACTTTGCCAAGATGAGAGTTGTAAACTCTGTAAGTGTGAGAATTCGAACCATAACCTAGGAGAAAACCTTCGTGTGCCTTTGGGGCAAACTTGGAGCTGTGGTTCATATCTCTGATGTAGCATGGAGCACCAAAAACCCTGAGATATGAAACATTCGGCTTTTTACCAGTGATAAGCTCATGTGAAGTTTTCTTCAGAAATTTGTGCAGATAAACCTTGTTGATGATATGACACGCAGTATTAATTGCTTCGGCACAGAACCTGATAGGAGTCTTATATTCAGCAAGCATTGTTCTGGCCATTTCAATAAGTGTTTGATTCTTTCTCTCGACCACACCATTCTGTTGAGGTGTATAAGCAGCCGAGAATTCATGAGTGAAGCCATATTCATCAAGAAATTCTTCGATATGAGTGTTTTTGAATTCTGTACCATTATCACTTCTGATATGCTTGAGAGATAATTCATATTCAATCTGACCTCTCTTTGCGAAAGTTTTGAAAAATTCAACAACCTTGCTCTTGTCATCTAGAAATAAAACCCAAGTATATCGAGAGAAATCATCAACAATAACCAGACCATACTTGTTTCCTCCAAGGCTAGCATAATTTTGAGGACCGAATAAATCCATATGAAGCAATTCAAGAGGACGAGTAGTAGTCATTATAGTTTTTGCTGAATGATGTTTCTTGGCAATATTTCCTTCTTCACAGGCACTGCATAGACGATCTTTATCGAATTTCACATTATCAATTCCAACGATGTTCTTCTTCGAGATAAGAGTTTGAAGATTTTTCATTCCTGCATGACCAAGTCTTCGGTGCCATAACCAACCAGAAGTGGCTTTGGCCATTAAACATGTGGACACTGCAGGTCCCGAAGAAAAATCAACGATATAAAGATCACCTTTGCGATATCCTTCGAACACGAAGGGATAATCATCCTGTGAAAAGACAACACAACGAGAAGCAGAAAACAGTACAAGCATACCCATATCACAAAGTTTTGAGATAGACATAAGATTATATCCTAGTGATTGAACAAGCATAACCTTATCAATATGCTTATGTTTCGATATAGTGACCTTACCCAAACCAAGTACTTTTCCTTTGTTGTTGTCACCGAAGGTAATATATCTCTGTGAAGATTCAGTAAGTTTGTCTTCGGTGAACAAATCTTTGTCTCTGGTCATATGATTTGTACAACCACTATCCATGACCCATTCGGATCCACCGGGGACATAGCCCTGCAGAAGAATTAGTTCTTCTTAACCACCCACAAACGAGCAGGTGACTTAGAAGGCATGGAAGAGCTAAATGAGGCAGCGATATTATAGAGAACATGATTATATTGTCGATCTGGACCATCAAGCACACCATAAATATAATTCCTCGACGAGGGGTTAGAGTACTGGTAGGTAATAGAAGTTTTGGTATTATTGTTACGATAACGATAAACATTTCTATCAACTCGATAGTATTCCTTCTGGGGAACATTTGAAGCAGGCACCAAGGGTTCATTTCTATCGTCGAGAGAATAGTAGTGATTCGGTGATACTGAGGATTTTCCCTGCATACAATGGTTAGGGGGCAGTTTTTCTACAAGAGATTTGCGAACCCAAATCTGTCGCTTATAGAAACCATTCTTCGGAGGAGTACCAATGAATTCAGCCGACACCTTTCCTTCCTGATCTTTGACAAGCTTGTAGTCAGAATCAAGTGATTCATCAACAATAGCCTTATCAATTTTGCAACTGAAACCTGAAAGGTTAGCAATATCAATGGGCTTTTCCTTCGCAAGAACCCAGACAGTTTTAGGATACTGCTCAGGTTCCCAGTAGGTGCCATCAGGATTGAGTTTCCTTACGAAACCAACTCCTTCGTTTTTCGGATTCCTATGAAGGAGATCCTTCCGTAGGATATCACATAGGTACTTGTGTCCCTACACACTTTTGAACATGCCTGATTCAAATAAATTTCTCAACCTGAGGAGTTCCTCGGTAATGGTTTCCTCGTTCGAGGGGTTAGCATCATCAATAACAATAGTTTGCTTTCCTTTCGATTTCTCAGAAATAGATTCAATTTTACTTCGTTCCAAACAAGTTAAGCAAGGTGAAATAGATTCATTTTTATCTTCTTAGCTCTGTTGAGCCATGAGCGTGAGATTGACACTTTCCAACTCTTCATTCGCCTCTCTCAGTTTCTCGAGAGCCATTTTCCTTTGAAGGAATTCATAGGTTAGCTTCTCGTAGTCCACTGAGAGAAGATCATGCCGAGAGGAAAGTTCATCATACTTTTCCTTCAGAGCAACATGCTCATTCGTCAAAGTTTAACCTTTCTCAATCTCATCGATCAACAAAGTCTCAGATTTTTGAATAGTTTCACTTAGAGAATCTAGTTCATCTTGTTGGATAGAAGCTATTTTGGCAAGTTTGGCATAGCTTATCCTAGAGTTACTTTCATAAGCAGATCCATCAGAAGTATCGTAGGAATTCTTAGACGAGGATACCTTAGCCTTGGCCATGAAGCAGTAAGCTAGAGATTCATCTTCATTGCTTTCGTTGGTGAAGAATGAACTTGAAGTCTTGTTCGAAGAAAATGTTAGACCAGCAACACCATCAGATTCAGAACCAGAACTAGAACCAGATCTTGAGTTTGATTCAGCTTCAGAACCGGATGCTTCATCTTTAGAGTTCATCTCTTTACCCAAATAGGCTTTGGCACGGTGAGAATTCTTGCGTCGAGAGGAATGTGATTTCAAGGAAGAACTCTCTCGATGTTTATGGTACTTCTTCTTCTTGTCATCATCAGAACCATCTTTCTTGTCTTTTCTGGACTTTGAATCATATCTCTTCGACTCATAGTTTTTGCTCGATCTGTGTGACTTACTCGAAGAGTTGCCGTGAGAATGCTTTGATCTATGTTCAATTTCCCAGAGAGGAAAATCAGGAATGAAGTGACCTGGCTTCTTTCACTTGTAGCAATAGTTATCTTTCGCTGATGAGTTTCTGGATGATGATCGATGCTGTGATGAATTGCTCGAATGTCTTGAAGAGTAGTTTTTCTTCGGTGAAGAGGAGTTCCTTCTATGGAAGCGGTTGCATCTTCTCATTATCAGTGCCAGATCTTTTCCAATATTCTCGGGGTCATCAGAGGCACAACCAGATTCAGAACTGGCTTCAGGAGAGGAGTGATGTGAAGCTTTGGCCTTGAGTGCATGAGATTTTCTTCGAGTCCCATTAACATCTCGTTTTTATCTTCTTCCATCTCGAAGGTGTTGAATCTCTCAAGAATATCAGCGGCAACAAGATCCTTGAAATATGTCCTTTCCTTAATCATCAGCACAATGCGATCGAAGGATTATTAAGGGAACGGAGCAAAGTTCTGACCATAATCCTATTGGTAATGTCTTCGGCACCGAGGGAAATCAGTTCATTTGACAACGCAGTGAGTCTGCTGTATATGGAGTTAACTTTTTCTCCCTCGTGCCTCTTGAAACGATAGAACTTGCTTCGAAGGGTGTTGAACGAGCATCTTTCTGAGTAGAGACACCTTCACCAATCTTCTCGAGATAGTCCCAACCACCTTTGGCCGAGGAAATATTCTTGACTTCATGATATTTCTCTGGAATCAGATGATTTGTAATGAAAACCCAGACTTCAGCATCGTGTTCCATCTTCTTTGCCTCTTCAGGAGTGATAGCATTTTTGTCTTTGACAGTTACACCATTCTTGAAAACTTCCCAAGCGGCAGAGTTGATGGCCATGATGTTCCTCTTCATTTTGTCCTTCCAATAGGGATAGTCCTTCCCTTTGTAAATAGAAATTGGTTCCCCCGAGCAAACAGCTGCAAACGACATTCTTGACAACACTCCAGGTGGTTAGACCAAAATACGCAGAGCGTAGGGAGTGCCTAGCTCTGATACCAATTGAAAGCTCAAGAATGATCAGAGGGGGAGGGGGTGAATGATCACTTCAAAAAATTCTAAGGAACTTAGAAGGAATTCATGCAAACAGCTAAGGACTAAAGGCATCTCGAAAGAAATACAGTATCGAAAGTAATGCATGGCTTGAAAGGATTTGGAGCGAAGGAAAACATCGAAGACAAACAGGCAACGAGTAAATACTTAATGTAAATGCTAGAAGGAAAACAAGCCTGACACAACGATGTTTGGTAAACCAGTTCACACTCTGCAAAGTGCTATGTCCGGTTGGAGGGACTGGTGATTGAACACCTGGAGCAAAACTATCTCCATCCTATTCTCCACTGCAACAAACTCCTCGTTCACTAGTGGTAGATGATTCAGGACATCTCCGAGACCTTTACAAACTTCCTTCAGCAGCGACAATTACTCCTCGACTGCTTGAAAGGCGTCGCCTAACCGTCTAGGAGACTTGCAGTTCTCCAAGATAAAAAGATCGGCTAATCTCAACCTAAGTCTCTGTTAATTGCTCAACTCAGTTTGGACTTGGGTTTTGGTTTTCTCTCGATGGATCTCTCTTGGGATGCTCACAGTACTTCTGTCTTAGAATCTTCAGCGGAGCAGCCAACCCGAAATGGCGGGTAGGTGTGGGTTATTTATAGTTGGCGATCCCGATGGGTAAAATTACTGAAGTGACCCGACGCGACCGCTTGATGCGTGTCCACAACGGTCGGATTCCAATCACTGCACAACTTTACTTGAGGAACAAGTAAGCTGACTTACCGAGCAAGTTCTCTCTCGAAGGCACAAAGTGCGATGACTTTGCCTTCGAGCTATTCACTCGACTCAGTAAGATTCCTCTCGGTAGGCTTTCGTGGGTTTAGGTTGAGCAGAGCAAATTCACTTCGACAAAGATCTCAACTAGCAAACCCCTCTTGATAGTACGTTTTTTCCTACGACTCAAGAAAATAAAGAGAAACTAGTAAAAAGACTATGTCTTCGACCAGCTTCAGCTTTCTCCTCGTTGCGCTTTTACTCGAGAGAGACCTTCTTCTTCGACAACATTTTTAGGGGTCGTCTTCCTTCAAAGGTTTCGGTAGATGACTGCAGCTTTGCTGCAGTGAGTTGTCCTTCGACCTTCTACTTGCAAACTCCATTCTTTCGGAACCTAAGTATCTGTTTATACTCGAAAACAATATTAGTTCCACTTCTGCTTTGTCCAACAATGTCCAAAACCTTCGGGGGCAAAACTTGCTCTTACAACAGGCAAGGACTATACATTACTTATGATCCATTCTGTTTCAACCAGCGGTTTGCATGCTAGTCTAGCATAGGTTCGATGTTTGATCCTACCACATGTTTACAACCTGTTTCAAACCGATACAGCCATGTCCCCTCCCAGCAAACCTTGTACGGCTATGTTACTATTGCTCGTTGCTCAGCCTCTGCTTAGTATGTATGCTTAGGATGCTACGATGTTACCCTGTTACTCCTTGGTTTGGGATATCACATTATTATATTGTTTTTGATGATATGATTGTTATAATGTTGACTATATTCGACGAAGGATGGAAGGTCTAGGCTTCAAACATTTCTAGAGGTGGCCCAAGATGACTTACCATTTGAAACCATGCATATATGTCTGTCGGGTCGCTCCTAGCAGATATCCTTTAAAATAACCCGGGCCAGCGGAGACATTAGTTTCTTTGTTGGTCCACACCTGGTGACCTAGAGGCCTGCCCACATGTGAGGTGAACAGTTACCTCGACCTTGGCCAGACGGAAGAGTCCGATCCGAGAGCATGGCCAGCTTTTGGATTGGGTGTCGACTCCCCGGGGGCCACCCAGATTTGTTTGCTGTTAGCTAGAGGGACTTGTCGTTTCGGATCTCTCGGAACCAAATCATAAAATGGTTCCCTATGATGGGTAGCAACTGAGAGAGATGGCGTGCGTGCGGAGCTTTGTAATGGGCAGTTGGTACACCCCTGCAGGGTTAAATCTTTTCGAGAAGCCGTGTGCACGGTTATGGACGACTTGAGACCTACTCCTTGTTCATAGACAACAACAACTGAGATAATCTTAATATAGTTTGATCAACGTGTGTGTGCCTTGACTGCTTCTTCTTCTTCGTCGGGATGCGAAGAGGAGGACAAGGATAGGATAGATGTTATGTTTGCTTAAGTAGCTGATAGCAGGACTTGTTGGAGGCGATTCCTCATCGAATGCTTGGCTTCTTATACTCTCTAGATCGTTAGCCACTTCATAAATGCTAGTGCGGCAGCAACCTCACCACTTACCCCCCCGTAAACTACTAGTTGTCCTAGAATGACGAGTGATGAAGTCCTTGCTGGGTCAGATGACCACTACAGTTGGATGCTGAGTACCTGTGTACTCATGATACTACTCCAAACTCTTTTCAGGGTTCTTGATCGACAACAGGTATGGTGATCAACCTTTCACGTGGAGACTCGACGACGACTAGGTAGGAGGATCCCGGCGGAGGGCCTGGACCCGTGTGGTTATGGGGATCGATGTTTTTCTCTTTGCCAGTAGGCATTTGATTGTAGTCTGTACTCAGACATGTATCTTCTGCTGATGTATTGTATTAACACAGTCGTATGCCGATTGTATGAGATGTTGTATCCTTGTATCTGTAATGTTGTGATATCATGTTGGAAATCCGGGGCATATGACTATGTCATATGTCGCGGTGGGACCGATATGTGCTTCGTCCCCGGATCTGGATGGAAACATCTAGATCTGGAACATTACCGCATATCGGGCCTTACAACTTGGTATCAGAGCCTTACCGACCGTAGGATCCCTTTTCTGGACGAAGTCGAGTCTAGACAAAAACTATTTTGTAGTTACTAAGTTAGCTATCGGAGAGTAGGAATCTTTTTACTCCTTACCCTTGCTCTGGTCAGGACAAGTGTCGTAAGTGTTTTACTCTCGCCTTATCCCCTTCAAACTCTAGGATCTCGAGTGAGTGGAGTTTCAGAACCGTTACAATGCCTTGCTTGCAGCGTATTGTCTCGATTCCGATCTCAGGTTTGGGATATCCCGTAGCACCTTTAGTCTATCCGACTCTGGTAAACATCTTGGTCGTCTATTGACTTCAGTTATTTGGACCAGTATCCTCACGATTTCAGTGAGAATGCTTTCCTTAATCGTCACTTTAAACTATCGTTATCTCCTCTTGACCTCCCGATGGTTTCGTTTTCCGACGTTGCCGTCTCTCTGAGGAAATAATCTCGACGGAGTTTGATGTTTGACATGGAGCAGAGTCCCTTGTTGGTGGTGTTAAAGATCGTCGTCTCTCTTTTCTCTCCCCCTCTCCCCCGGATCGTCCTGGATCTCGGGACGAGATCCCTTGTTGGTTGTGTTGTATTGTAACAACCCAGATTTCACAAAAATTAAAATTTTTGTTTTCAGTGTGAATTGTTTGAATGTATGATTTGTTTGCGGTGTTTGCATCCTCCATTTATCTATCGACGATTATTCCCCCCCTCTTATCTCGTACCGGACGGAGACCGACCCTTGCCACTCTGACACTCGACCTTTGCGACACCGGGTTTCACCCGATCACCGTCGAAAAAACCCACACAAGACTAGCCGCAGCCAACGGAACGAAAACCCCGTTTAATAAGTTAACGAGATATTTTTATAGCGCGCCGAAAAGTTTTCTCGGAATGGTTCCAGCGCGAGGTGAACGCCGCCTGCTCGAAGCGCTGATCGCGTAGTTCGAAGTTTTACCCGAATCGGAGGAACTGCGGACTCCCGTTAGTCAGAAACGTAAACACCGCGCGCGCGAGAGGAAAACCGGGGATGTTTTTGCAAACTTCCAGCCACCTGGGCTATATAAAGACCACCACTCTCCCACCCTTTCTAGGGTTTCCCTAGCCAAAAAATTGCAGCCACTCCCCTCACAATTGCCCCCAGATCCAGTTTTAGCCCCAAATTCATCAAACCTAGATCCCAAATATTTTTGGACGCCAGATTTCGCGATCGGAGGGCCCTAGATGCGCCACGTCACCCCTAGCCCATCTCGTCTCTCCTCCCGCTGCGCCCGAGCCCGAGCTCCGCCGCCACCTCGTCTCCTCTTCGGCCGGCGAGCCGAGCCGTCGGCAGTCGCGCGCCCCTGCAGGTCACGCCGCCGCCTCCTCCTTCTTCCTCTTCCTCTACCCTCTTCCCTCTCTCCCCGTGACCTCTCTCTCTCTCTCACTGTCCAGGATGTAGCCATGGCCGCTCGAGCTCCCGTGAGCCCCCTGGACGTTGTTGCCGGCCAGATCCGGCAAGACTCTGGCCGGATCCGTGCCCTGGCTCCCCGTTCCCGCCGTCCCTGCCTCCCAGACGGCTCGCCGGAGCTCCACCAGCGTACATCACCGCTCGTCGTCCTCCTGGAGAACGTGTCCTAGCGCCAACCGCTCGGGACGAATCCCGCTCGCGGCCGTGCGTGGGCCAAGACGCCCCGTGGGCCAGGTGCACCTCCCCAGCCCAACTCGCCTCTGCCAGTGGCGCAGCCGAGCAGCGGCCCATCTACTCGCGCGGCCCGCAACGCCCCCTGCCGCGGCTATATTTCGCCTAGGTGAGCCGCCGGCTATCCCTCGCCACCCCGCCAGCCTGGGCAACGCCCAGTTTGGTGAGCCCCTCCCTTTTTTTCGGTTTGCTGTTGTTGGGCCGTCCCGATTGCTGTGTAGCGCCTAGTGCGACCCTTAGTTATATTGCGCCCTGCTCTGCTAGGCCTAGCTCATTGCAGTTTCGGCCTGAATAGTTTTTTTCCTAGGAGTTTATTTATAATTTGGAGGATTATGTTTTTTTTGCGATGACCGTATCTTTTTAACGGTCGCTCGGATCGCGACGCTTTAAGCATGAAAGTTGCTTAGTTTTTTGTGTAGATTAATAAAATGTGCTCTTTTTCCATGTTTGACTTCGTGTACATGTTGTTTTACTGCTAATTACAACCCTTTCCACTGTAACTTGTTAATTTAATAACTTCTTAACCGTTTCTCCGATAAAAATGTTTCTTATATGTAACTTGACTAGAATTGCGTGTAGATTTTGTTTATGCTGCTATTGCTTGCTAATTAAAATAATAAAGTTATGTTTGGGGCAAAACAGTACAAATGCTTTAATTGTCGTGGGGCACTTGGTGTATGCCATGTTTAGGATGTGCCTCACTTAAATTGACTAGCATAGATAATTTACTTTGTGCTTCACCTCTTGTCATGTTTGTGTGCTATGACATGCTTGAGTGAGATTCCATGTTAACAACCTTTGCTCATTCTGTGTAGCTAAACAACTTGAACCTTTCTAAATGTGCGGTATCGTCGTGTGTGACGAGTACTCCACTTAACCTGTTAGTAACGGCTCTCGACGATAGGTGCGATGTCTCGTGTTGACTTCCTGTTGATGCTTGCTCGTGTTTGCTTCGTAGTAATAGATGCTTGCTCGTTGATTGCTTTCCAGTGTTTACTCTCTTGTGTGCTTCCGCGGGTACCTCTCGGAGACGATGCGAGCTTGCGATCAACTACACCTTCGGAACCCGACTTATCAACAGGCAAGGACTATACATTACTTATTATCCATTCTATTTCAACAAGTGGTTTGCATGCTAGTCTAGGATATGTTCGATGTTTGATCCTACCACATGTTTACAGCCTCTTTCAAACTGATACATCTATGTCCCCTCCCAGCAAACCTTGTATTGCTATGTTACTATTGCTCGTTGCTCAGCCCCTGCTTAGTATGCATGCTTAGGATGCTACGATGTTACCCTGTTACTCCTTGGTTTGGGATATCACATTATTATATTGTTGATTATATGATTATTATAATGTTGACTATATTCGACGAATGATGGAAGGTCTAGGCTATCCCGCCCCGACGCTTTGTTCCATTCGAGTCACCTAGGATCCGAGTTCCGGGTATTGGTTTTAAGACTGAGCGTGCCTAACCGCGTGTGGGATTTTATGGGGTCCCCTTTTCTTACCTATCTAGATTCAAACATTTCTAGAGGTGGCCCAAGCTGATTTACCATTTGACACCATGGATACATGTGAGTCGGCTCGCTCCTAGCAGATATCCTTTAAAGTAACCTGGGCCAATGGAGACATTAGTTTCTTTGTTGGTCCACACCTGGTGAGATAGAGGCCTTCCCACATGTGAGGGGAACAGTTACCTCGACCTTGGCCAGACGGAAGAGTCCGATCCGAGAGCATGGCCAGCTTTTGGATTGGGTGTCGACTCCCCGGGGGCCACCTGGATTTGTTCGTTGTTAGCTAGAGGGACTTGTCGTTTCGGATCTCTCGGAACCAAATCATAAAATGGTTGCCTATGATGGGTAGCAACTGAGAGAGATGGGCGTGCGTGCGGAGCCTTGTAATGGGAAGTTGGTACACCCCTGCAGGGTTAAATCTTTTCAAGAAGCCGTGTCCAAGGTTATGGACGACTTGAGACATACTCCTTGTTCATAGACAACAACAACTGAGATAATCTTAATATAATTTGATCAACGTGTGTGTGCCTTGACTTCTTCTTCTTCGTCGGGATGCAAAGAGGAGGACAAGGATTGGATAGGTGTTATGTTTGCGTAAGTAGCTGATAGCAAGACTTGTTGGAGGCGATTCCTCATCGAATGCTTGGCTTCTTATCTTACTCTCTAGATCGTTAGCCACTTCATAAATGCTAGTGCGGCAGCAACCTCACCAGTTACCCCATCCTTACCGTAAACTACTAGTTGTCCTAGAATGACGAGTGATGAAGTCCTTGCTAGTTCAGATGACCACTACAGTTGGATGCTGAGTACCTCTGTACTCATGATACTACCCCAAACTATTTTCAGGGTTCTTGATCGACAACAGGTATGGTGATCAACGTTTAACGTGGAGACTCGACGAAGACTAGTTAGGCGGATCCCGACGGAGGGCCTGGACCCGTGTGGTTATGGGAATCTATGTTTTTCTCTTTGCCAGTAGGCATTTGATTGTAGTCTGTACTCAGACATGTATCTTCCGCTGATGTATTGTATTAAGGCAGTCGTATGCCGATTGTATGAGATGTTGTATCCTTGTATCTGTAATGTTGTTATATCATGTTGGAAATCCAAGGCATATGACTATGTCATATGTCGCGGTGGGACCAATATGTGCTTCGTCCCCGGATCTGGATGGAAACATCTAGATTTGGAACAGTACCGCATATCGGGCCTTACAACTTGGTATCAGAGCCTTACCGACCATAGGATCCCTTTTCTGGCCGAAGTCGAGTCTAGAGAAAAACTATTTTTTCGTTACTAAGTTAGCTATCGGAGAGTAGGAATCTTTTTACTCCTTACCCTTGATCTGGTCAGGACAAGTGCCGTAAGTGTTTTACTCTCGCCTTATCCACTTCAAACTCTAGGATCTCGAGTGAGTGGAGTTTCGGAACCGTTACAATGCCTTGCTTGCAGCGTATTTTCTCGATTTCGATCTCAGGTTTGGGATATCCCCTAGTACCATTAGTCTATCCGACTCTGGTAAACATCTTGGTCGTGTATTGACTTTAGTTCTTTGGCCCAGTATCCTCACGATTTCAGTGAGAATGCTTCCCTTGATCGTCACTTTCAACTATCATTTCCTCCTCTTGACCTCCCGATGGTTTCGTTTTCCGACGTTGCCGCCTCTCTGCAGAAAGAATCTCGACGGAATTTGACGTTCGACATGGACCAGACTCCTTTGTTGGTGGTGTTGAAGATCGTCGTCTCTCTTTTCTGTCCCCCTCTCCCCCGGATCGTCCTGGATCTCGGGACGAGATCCCTTGTTGGTGGTGTTGTATTGTAACAACCCAGATTTCACAAAAATTAAAAATTTTGTTTTCAGTGTGAATTGTTTGAATGTCTGATTTGTTTGCGGTGCTTCCATCCCTGATTTATCGAGCGGCGATTATTTTTCCCCCTCTTATCTCGTACCGGACGGAGACCGACCCTTGACACCCTGACACTCGACCTTTGCGACACCGGGTTTCACCCGATCACCGTCGAAAAAATCCGCACAAGACCAGCCGTAGCCAACGGAACGAAAACCCAGTTTAATAAGTAAATGGGATATTTTTATAGCGCGCCGTAAAGTGTTCTCGGAACGGTTCCAGCACGAGGTGAACGCTGCCGGCTCGAAGCGCTGATCGCGCAGTTCGAAGTTTTACCCGAATCGGAGGTACTGCGGACCCCCGGTGGTCAGAAACGTAAACACCGCGCGTTTTTGCAAACTGCTGATACGTCCAAAACATATCTATAATTTCTTCTTGCTCCATGCATGTTTTGTGTGATATTTCTATGATCTAGATACACTTTCATACACTTTTGATCATATTTGGACTAACCTATTAACTCAGTGCACCCAGTGCCAGTGCCAGTTCCTGTTTTGTGCTGTTTTTCTATTTCAGTTTTCCCCCATATAAAAAGTGCCAGAAAAATTCCGGGAAAATTATAGGAAAAATAAGCGCACAGGAAGCTTCGCGAAGAGCCCGAGTGGGGCCAGAGGGGAGCCAGGGGTGGCCCAGGCGGCCACCCGGCGCGGCCCCACCCCTGGCCGCACTAGGGGGCGCCTGGGACCCCTGGTCCACCTCTGACTGCCCCCTTCGCCTATTTATTCTCCGTCACGGGGAAACTCCGGACACAGAACCCTATTTCGCGATCTCTCCTCTGTTCTGCCGCCGCCGCCCTTCCGAGATCGGGAGCACCAGAAGACCTCTTCCTGGCACCCTGCCGGAGGAAGGGCCGACCTCCGGGAGTCTCCTCTCCACCATGGATGCCACCCGGATGTCTCGTGAGTAGTTTTCCTTGGACCATGGGTCCGTGATCAGTAGCTATGTCATGTTCTCCTCCCCTCTTTGTTCTTCATGGTTTAGACCTCATGAGCTGCCCTACATGATCGAGGAACTTTTGTAATCTTTCTGCTATTTCTATGCTGAGTTTGATGGGATCTGATGGATTATGAGATTATGTTTAGATTGTGATTGAGTAATATATTTGATTCTTATCTCTTATATTTTTGTTCCTAAGTAATTCTTGCATGTTCTCCGTTGATGTTTATTGCTTTGGCCAATTAGTAGGTAGTAACTCCAAGAGGGAACATTTTGCTCGATTGTGGGTTCATGCCCCCCGATGACACGCTTGAGTGACAAAAACATGAGTCTAGGGGATGTGCTGTTGCCACAAGGGGGAAAACAATGGTGCTTGTAACCGCGGTTGCAAGGATTGTTTACTTTACCTAAAGTGCTTTTTAATGCAGTTTTCTGTTGCTTTGGGTTTACACTTTGGGTGGGGCTCGCAACATAATACCAGCGAGATGTTCTGGATAGATATCTCAAGGTGGATGATTAGTAGTAGATGCAGTTGGATTTCGGTCTACTTATTTTGGCGTACTTCCCGTGCTTTTGAGCCTCTTCCTTTGTTTTGTAGCATAGTTAGCATTGCGGTGCGTTCATAATCCTGTCAATTGCCCTTCTGCAATTTTTTTACCTCGCATAGCAGTTTTATCGTCTTTTGGGAGAGAGATATCACTAGTGAACATCACGTATCCCGGTCCATATCCTCAATACTTTTTCGACGCTCATTTACTTTCCTGCTTTTACTTTCAGTTGCTATCATTATCCCTTTTGTTTTACCCTTTGTGAACAACAAGACCGGAGAGATTGACAACCTCTCTGAACTTCGTTGGGAACAAAGTTATCTGTGTCTGTTTGTAGGTCCGCGTCAGTTGCGCCGCTGACACCTACTTCTCATCTCTAGATTCTTACTAGAGACAAACCTTGGTATCTGTTGGAAATATGCCCTAGAGGCAATAATAAAATGTTATTATATATATTTCCACGTTCGTAATTAATGTTTATATTTCTGTGCTATAATTGCAATGACCCTGACTATGAGATTCAGAAGAAAACTCATTTGCATGTGTGGAAATGTAAACACCAAGAGTTCCTGGTTTAGCCTCTAAGACCAGCTCATGTGCTAACTGATGATTACTTTTTCTTAATCATGGACATTGTTCTTGTAACAAGGATGTCAGTAGCAATGGGAACATATTGTTAGCAGAACAATGATGTTGAACCCACGCTAGTATTGAATGATATACTTAGAGATCACATCGTAACTACGTTATAAGTCATATCATGAAATGTTATCATATACGTAATTCCTTAGACCATGAGAGTATCGAGTTGCTTCACACAGGAAGACATGCTTTGGTTCTTAGATGAATCCTCCCGTAAATGGGAAGTAGTAAAATAAGTTCTGGGTATGTCAGATGGTGTGGCTAGTGATTGTGATAGTTCAAGAATGGGATTTGCTCCTTCACGATGAAGAAGATATTCACTTCGGGCCCACTTGGTATGACGGTATCCATTATAGTCTGGCCAGACGCATTGTGATTTAGTCACGGGGATACCGGAATACGATAACGAGAAAAGGGACAAATGAGCAAAGAGGATAACGAGTGGCTTGTGTTCAAAAGTTGTTACACATGGGTGACAAACTTCTCTCCTCTAACTTTGTCATATATCGCGAAGCAAAGGGAATGGTGCATGACTAAACATGATGGTTCACTCGAAGTTTCTTCGTGTATGTGCGGGAGTCAACATGGGTGTCCATGGCTCCGCTGTTGATTATTGGCTATTGACAAAAGGCTGTTGACCTATGTACGAAAGATGTTTTGAGTCATGTCCGCATTATACCGAACCTATTGGGTCACACACTTAACGAGAAGTAGTTTGTTAGAATACTAGTATGGTAGAAGGTTTAGTGGAAGCAAAGCAGAATAGTTCATACGGGTACCGGAAGTAGCTCCGGGGATTTATAAAATAGTTCATAAGGGAACCAGAAGTAGTTTTGGGTATTTAAGGGTATGTCCGGATCACTCTGGAGTAGTCCCAGGTGGTTCCGGAACATATGAGAATGGTACTGGGGAAGTCCTGGATCAACCGAAATAGTTTCCGGATAATCGCTAGGCGTCCCGACAACCTTCGCGGTCATCGGGTGGCTTAAAATGTAACTCGGATGGTCTTGTAAACTATCCGGATGGCTCAGGAACGTCCGAGAACGGTCTTGGAAGGTCCTGGAAGTGCCCGGAATGTCCCAAAACGGTCCCGGTATGTCCCGGAAGGTCTTGGAAGCTTCTAGAAGGTCATGGAAGGTTCCGGAAGGTTCCGGGCAGTACCACCCACTCCCCTGCGCCCCTGGCCTTGGGGGGCAAGCCACCTAGGCTGCCCTGGCCGGCCAGAAGGTGGGGGGCGCACCAAGGAAAGGGGAATCCTCCTCCAGGTGGAATTACCAAATCCCATTATGGCAGGTTTCCGGTGGGAAGGTGTGGGAAGGTTTGGAGGGCTTGGGAGTCCAAGTTGGACTCCCAATACTCCTTGAGCTGCGCCCTAGGCCTCCTAGACACCTATATAAGGTGAGCCAGGGGGAGGGGGAGAGACACACAACTTGTCCCCAAGGCCTATGCGCCACCCTCCCTCCTCTAAACCCCGTTGCTCCACAATTAGACCCCGGTTTAGACGATGTTCTAGATCGGAATCCGTTAGGGTTTTCTCCCTCTAGTTTACTCGGTGGCGTTCATCTCTGGACGGCGAAGCGCTGCTGGATTGCTGCTACGGGATGTGTGGATACTAATGGAGGGGTCTTACCTTCGACCCTTCTTCGAGGAGCTTGTTCGTGGGACTTGTCCGTGGGACTTGTCCGTGGGACTTGATCGCGGGACGATTCGAGGGATCGATATCCTCGCGGTTGGGAGGTCATTGAAATTCCTAGCTGTGGGGATCTGCACCCACAGTCTTCACCAACTCTACTTCCGCTACATCGGTTGGTGAGCCATGACATAAAACCTTGTATGCAATCTTCTTGGATGATCTTGGGTTCTTGATTCGTAGGCCAAAAAGTTTTGTTTTCTACTACGTTTCCCAACAGTATCTTCACCGAGGGAAACTTGCTGCTGCATTGCATCACGCCTTCCACTTGGGGCTCACCAACGAAGGGGTGAGAAGCCATCAAAGAAAATTTCTGGCGCCGTTTCCGGGGACTCCGAGTGCTAAGATAGGGGAGTTGCACACTACCCTTTACCTTTGTTTTTTAGTCTTGTTAGTTTACCTTTCAGTTTTTTACTTTTGTGTCCCTTATCAAAAATACCAAAAATACCTGTTACCTTGCTTGCTGATGCTATCTTTACCATGGGTGTTGAACCACCCAAATATGGAAGGATGGACATGTTTCACTTGGCTCGTCTTCGATCAATTTGTGTTCACGCTAAAAACCCAACCGACTTGGTTGAGGGAAAATCATTGGATGAGCATGCTCATTACACGCGGCACCGCCTATCTCAGAAAGGGAAACACTTATGGGACCAAATACAAACTTCTTATTGCTATGCTGAGTGTTTATGCAGCATTTATGATTTTACTTGCTGCTCTAATATAGAGCGTAAACACCTTCCTTTCCAGTGTGAGTTTAATGAAAATGAGATCCTATCTTCTTATGCCAAAGGTGTTTATGATTATTTTGATGTTGAAAATATTGAAGAGTTTGTTGCTTTTAAAGGTGCTTATGAGATTGCTTCTTTGATTGAAAAGTATTACGATACTATTCACAAGTCCGAAAACTTTGCTGTTCTTGCTTATTGCTTTGAGAATTATACTTCCAATGCTTATATTGAGGATTTAAAAAATAAAATGCTTGCTGCCCAAGAAGAGGCTAATGACTGCTATGAAGAGGAATATTATGATTCCGAGGACTCACTTGATACTTCCCTTTCTGATGATTTTGATACTTGCTTTGTTGATGGCCATGATGCCACTATAGATGATGCTAACAAAAATGAACTCTCTATAGTTCCTTATGTTAGGCATGAAATTGTTGCTATTGCACCCACACTTGATTGTCCTATTATCCTTTTGAAATCTCCAACTCCGGAGAATTTTCCTCTTATCAAATCTCAATGTGATGGGTTGCATTTATCTTATGATCCTAAAAACCGTGTTGAAAACAATACACGTGTGCTTGTAGGTCATGAACAATATGATTTATGTGATAGTTACACTCTTGATGTTGTTCATGATACTACTGAAAATTACTTTGAGAGAGAAAAGTATGATTGTAGAAACCTCCATGTTACAAAAACACCTCTCTTTTTGTTGAAAGTTTTTAAGTTGTTCTTGTTCCACCTTCCAATGGATGCCAATTTGTGCTTCTTCGATTTATTTTCTTATGAGATGCCTATGCATAGGAAGTGGGTTAGGCTTAAATGTGTTTCATATTTTCTTCTTGATGCTCTCTTTTGCTTCAAAATTCTTATTCTTGTGAGAGCATCTTCTATAATCTTTCAGCCTAGCTAAAGGCATAAAAGAAAGCGCTTTCGGGAGGAAGCCCGCAACGAATTTAGGTTTCTTTTTGCTTTTTTTTGTGTCTTGATGTTTGTTACTACTGTAGCAACATCATTGTATCTTTATTTTTCAAGCTTTGTGCCAAGTTTAGCCTCATACGGCAAGGGAAGTAAAAGTTGTGACATGCTGTCCAGAAAACAGATTCTGTCCTCGTGACTAGAAAAAGTCCAGAAAAATCTCAGTTCATCTTTTTGAGCTGAAAGTTTTACACAGCGTGCTCTATACAATTACGAAACTTCCGTATGTTCTGAGTTTTTTGATTTGAGTTGCAGAAGTGCCCCGAAAATATTCTCTACTACCTGCTGTTCTGTTTTTCACAGATTCTGCCACGTTTTTTCTCTCCTTACTTTTTGCAAACCTTAAGCTTGTTTTTTTTTGAAAAAACCTTTTGGCAATATTGAGAAACAGTAGCTCTTCAAGAATATCTTTATATACAGTGGGGAAAAATTATTTTATTAAGGGTACTAACCTCTCTAATGAGCTTATGATGAGTTATGTAAGAAGGGAGTTTTCAAGTGTGCGATGGAAGATGATGAAAGAAGATCCAGGAGATTCAAGCGCTCAAGCTTGGGGATGCCCCCATGCATCCCCAATAAATATTCAAGGAGACTCAAGAGTCTAAGCTTGGGGATGCCCCCGTGCATTCCCTTCTCCATCAACAATCATCAGTTCGTCCTTCGTCTCACTATATTTTTATCACATCATGCGTTATGTGCTATGCTTGGAGCGTCTCGCTCTTAGGTTTTTAGTTTTATTTAGCTTTGCTTGCTGTTCATAAGCAAGTTAGATCCCGTCTTACTTTGTGTGGGAGAGAAACACGCTCCACTTTCAAAATCTAGAACACATCATAGGATTTTTCCTGCTTATCTTTTTGCTGTTGTGTGTTCTTTATCTTTTCATAGCTGCTGCCATGTTTAGTTTTAGTCTTAGTTTGTCTTTAGCAAGAGCCTTGGATTTTGCTTAGTTTGTTGCTGGAACTCTTTTTAGTTTTCATGTTTATCTTGTTAAAGAGAGTTGGTTGTTGCACGGAGTTGTGTCTTGTCTTGAAAGTAGGTAATTGAAGTTGCTATTTAATTCTAGTAGTAACTTGCAATGGTTTTGAGGTATTGTTGTGAGTAATGTTTGAACTTTTGGTGTCAAGAGCTCTAGCCTATTAGTGATAGGTGTCGTATTTTGGGCAATCCGTGTTTATTTTCAAAACCTAAAAAACTAGTTGAGAACTCTAGCTACTAGATGGATCACTACTCTTTGGAGGGATCGAATTTTAGAGTACACTCACGTACCATGAGTCGAGGATGCGCAAGGATAACCAAACCCCCATACACTCCTCCTCGGGGTACTTGTCTCTTTGTGAACCTCCTTATTAGATTGAGAGTTACCGATAATAAGTGCATGAGTTCTTCAGACTAATGTAAGTATTGAAAGTTGACACTTCCACCTTCCCATATTTTGCTAGCCTCTCCGGTGCCATGCATTGCCTTCTTCTCACTCCGAGAGTTGGTGTCCACCTTCGCCAGTACATCCAAACCCTTGGCATGATACGCTCTGTCATCATAAACCTCCTTATATCTTTCCTCAAAACAGCCACCATACCTACCTATCAACGCATTTCCATAGCCTTTCCGAGTTACATTGCCATGCATCATCCACCTCTTCATGACTTGATCTTCATGTCATACATGTTCCTGCTACACTCGCAGCGACATACATTGCATACACCATGATAGTTACATCTTCTTTATGATTTTGAGTACCTTGTAAAGTGTGAAAGATCTCCTTTACCTTCTTGTAAAATAGAGTGTTGCCCTTAAGTGAGGAAAAGATCCCAAAGTGGACACAATAAAAGATCCCAAAGAGGACAAATGAGAGTTAAATAGAAAGAGCCATTGAGGCCACAAAAAAATACAAAAAATGAGAAAAATAGAAAAAAGAAATGAAAAGAGAGAAAGGGGCAACACTACTATCCTTTTGAGAGATCCACACTAGTACTCCCTTTCTATCCTTGTACTCCATAGAGATGATCTTTATGCATATAGCTATGTGGGGACCTTCACACTATAGAACTTGGCTTGCATATTCCAAGGATGAGCCTCCTCAAACGAGCTCTACGTTTTCATAGTTCTTTTACGGTTGCTAGCATGTCACCACAGAAATTATGCTGTTATCGTTTACCTACTCAAGGACGAGCAGGAATTAAGCTTGGGGATGTTGGTACGTCCAAAACGTATCTATAATTTTCGCTTGATCCATGCATTTTTTGTGTGATATTGCTATGATCTAGATACACTTTCATACACTTTTGATCATATTTGGACTAACCTATTAACTCAGTGCACCCCAGTGGCAGTTCCTGTTTTCTGCTGTTTTTCTATTTCAGTTTTCCCCCATATAAAAAGTGCCAGAAAAATTCCGGGGAAAATATAGGAAAAATCAGCGTACAGGAAGCTTCGCGAAGTGCCTGAGTGGGGCCAGAGGGGAACCAGGGGTGGCCCAGGGGGCCACCTGGCGCGGCCCCACTCCTGGCCGCGCCAGGGGGGCGCCTAGGGCCCCTGGTCCACCTCTGGCTTCCCCCTTCGCCTATTTATTCTCCGTCACGGGGAAACTCCGGAGACAGAACCCTATTTCGCAACCTCGCCTCTGTTCCGCCGCAGCCGCGCTTCCGAGATCGGGAGCACCAGAAGACCTCTTCCCGGCACCCTGCCGGAGGGAGGGCCGACCTCCGGGAGTCTCCTCTCCACCATGGATGCTCCCCGGATGTCTCGTGAGTAGTTTTCCTTGGACCATGGGTCCGTGATCAGTAGCTATGTGATGTTCTCCTCCCCTCTTTGTTCTTCATGGTTTAGACCTCGTGAGCTGCCCTACATGATCGAGGCACTTTTTGAATCTTTCTGCTATTGCTATGCTGAGTTTGATGGGATCTTATGGATTATGAGATTATGTTCAGATTGTGATTGAGTAATATATTTGATTCTTATCTCTTATATTTTTGTTCCTAAGTAATTCTTGCATGTTCTCCGTTGATGTTTATTTCTTTGGCAAGTAGTAGGTAGTAACTCCAAGAGGGAACGTTTTGCTCGATTGTGGGTTCATGCCCCCCGATGACACGCTTGAGTGACAAAAACATGAGTCTAGGGGATGTGCTGTTGCCACAAGGGGGAAAATAACGGTGCTTGTAACCGCGGTTGCAAGGATTGTTTACTTTACGCAAAGTGCTTTTTAATGCAGTTTTCTGTTGCTTTGGGTTTACATTTTGGGTGGGGCTCGCAACTTAATACCAGCGAGATGTTCTGGATAGATATCTCAAGGTGGATGATTAGTAGTAGATGAAGTTGGATTTCCGTCTACTTATTTTGGCGTACTGCCCGTGCTTTTGATCTTCTTCCTTTCTTTTGTAGCATAGTTAGCATTGCGGTGCGTTCATAATCCTGTCAATTGCCCATCTGCAATTTGTTTACCTCGCATAGCAGTTTTATTGTCTTTTGGGAGAGAGACATCACTAGTGAACATCACGTATCCCGGTCCATATCCTCATTACTGTTTCCACGCTCATTTACTTTCCTGCTTTTACTTTAAGTTGCTATCATTATCCCTTGTGTTTTACCCTTTGTGAACAACAAGACCGGAGAGATTGACAACCTCTCTGAACTTCGTTGGGAACAAAGTTATCTGTGTCTGTGTGCAGGTCCGCGTCAGTTGCGCCGCTGACACCTACTTATTATCTCTGGAGTCCTACTGGAGACAAACCTTGGTATCTTCACCGAGGGAAACTTGCTGCTACATTGCATCACGCCTTCCACTTGGGGCTCACCAACGAAGGGGCGAGAAGTCATCAAGTGCCAGCCACGTGGGCTGTATAAAGACCACCACTCTCCCACCCCTTTCTAGGGTTTCCCTTGCCAAAAAATTGCAGCCACCCCCCTCACAATTGCCCCCAGATCCAGTTTTAGCCCCAAATTCATCAAACCTAGATCCCAAATATTTCCGGCCGCCGGATTTTGCGATCGGAGGGCTCTAGATGCGCCACGTCACCCCTAGCCCATCTCCTCTCTCCTCCCGCTGGTTACTAGTTATTTACTTCCGCTGTCTTACTATTGCCGTTGCTATCATCACTTCCATATTTCAGTTGCTATTAATATATTGTTTCAAGTAAGTCTATCTCAAGTGCGGTGGAACTGACAACTCCACTGTTAAAGCTTATGGATATTCTTAGTTTGATAACTTACTCGGGTGCCGGGGCCTCGGATCCAGAGGTGGCTCCCCTTGAGTCGAATCAATAAATTGGGTTATCTTACCCGCGAAGACTATCTCGATCCCCTGTAGTTGTGGGTTATCAAGCCTATTTTCTGGCGCCGTTGCCGGGGAGCATAGCTTTATTCACAAGTCTACTTGAAGTATTTTACCTGCTCCAATTTATCCGCTATGGGTAAGAAAGAAGACCCCAAAGTCCTGATCTTACCATCCCATACGAGAAAAGGTACTTTTCTGAACACTAGTGCTACACTTGATTCACCTTCAGTTATGAGTAAGTTTGCTTCCCCGCCAGCACATGATGCTTCTACTGAATCTGTTACTATATCCGATACTTTTGATGATGCTTCTACTACTCTTGATGATATTGGTTCACTTAATCACGCTCTTGAGAAACAGATTGCTGCTGCTGCCAAGAAATCTGGGATTGAAATTCCCGATACTTGCTATCCTTTTGATGGGACTTACACTTATCCCGATCTGAGTAAGCTCAAGGAGAGACTCCTTGATGATGATTATATTATACTTGATGATGATTTATGCAGGGAGCTAACAAAGTTTAAAACCTCTAACCCTGATGCTATTAAGAAACTGCTCGAGAAACATTCTTTGAAGAACAAGACTGTACCTAATCCTACTTTTTCTATGTCTCTTATATGCATCCATGATCCTGATTATACTTTTTCTGTTGATCTTTCACTTATATCTATGGTTGAAGCTGACCCCTTTTATGGCAGAGAAAATGACGATGCTATTGCACACCTGACCAAACTCACTGAGTTAGGTGGCTTGTTTACTACAGATGAGAAGATACGAAACTTCTATGTTACTAAGCTTTTTTCCTTTTGCTTCAAAGGAAAGTGCTAAAGCATGGTACGATGCACTACCATGTGGTTCTATTAGGAGTCCTCAGGACTTAGCTCACTCTTTTGTTGATAAGTATTTTCCAGCTCATATGCAACATGCCGCTTTACGGAAAATTTATAACTTTAAAAAGTTGTAGGATGAGAACCTCCCTAAAGCTTGGGGGAGGTATTGCAGTCTGATCCAGGCTAGACCGGGACATGGAGTCCCTAAGAATGAATTAATTGAAATATTTTATGCTGGTCTAACTGATGAATCTAGATCCTACTTGGATAGTTGTGCTGGTTGTGTTTTCAGGAAAAGAACACCGGACGATGCAGAAGAACTAATGGGCAAGATTGCCAAGAACCACGAAGATTGGTCCGTCCCTGAACCACCCCCACCACCAAAGAAAAGGGGCATGCTTGTCCTAAGCCCCGAAGACATGCAAGAAGCTAAGAAGTCTATTAAAGAGAAGGGTATTAAAACTAAAGACGTGAAGAATCAACCCCCTATTGAGAAGTTGTGTGAGCCTACCACTCACCCTCCTATGGTAGAGGTACACTCTCTTTTAGATTTCAATGCAAGTGACATTCCTCATGGTAAGGCTCCTGGTCAATGTTTAGATGAGCTTGATAATTTTATTATGAAGCAGAATCACTTTAATGAGAGGATACAAAGTCAGTTGCATGATAATTCCCTTGCTATCAAAAGTTTGCTTGATGTTCTACGTAGAACAGTTAATGAGGTTAAATGTCTTGTGAATCATTTTCATATGGTTCAAACTCAGCTTGATCAAATTTCTAATGTGCAAAAAGATTTGCTTGCTAATAATGCCAAACAGGATATACAGGCCTTCGGGATTAAAACTCGAGGGGGAACTAGTACTCAAGATCCTCTCTATCCGGAGGCGCATCCTAAGAGGATCGAGCAAGATTCTCAAATACAGGAAGAAGAAATTGTTAGATCTCCGAAGAAGAAGAAGAAGCACAAAGAAGCTGACAATTCTAATGATCCAAATAGTATATCTACTTCCGATGCTGAGACTGAAGACGGTGCTGAGCCTGAAAAGGATGGTGAAAAGAATGGTCCACCCGAAGTTCAAGAACAAGAAGCACCCGACAAACGCAAGAAATACACTAGAGAAGATTTTATCGCAAGAAGACATGGGAAGGAACAAGAACCATGGGTACAGAAACCCATGCCCTTTCTAGGTAAGTCTCTCAAAACCAAAGAAGAAGAGCATTACAATAAGTTTTGTGAATGGATGAAACCTCTTTTTCTTCAAATCCCTTTGACTGATGCTATTAAGTTACCTCCTTATTCGAGATATATGAAAGATATTGTTACTAATAAAAGAAAAGTTCCTAATGAAGCAATATCTACTATGCTTGCTAACTACTCTTTTAGTGGCAAGATTCCTGAGAAGCTTGGTGATCCCGGTATACCCACCATTCCTTGCTCCATAAAGAATAATTATGTTAAGACTACTTTATGTGATCTTGGAGAAGGAGTAAGTGTTATGCCTTTTTCTCTTTACAAGAGATTATGTTTAGAAAAACTAATCCCTACAGATATCTCTCTTCAGATGGCTGACAAGTCAACATCCGTTCCCATAGGTATTTGTGAGGATGTTCCCATTGAAATTGCTAATTGTTTAATCCTTACTGATTTTGTTGTGCTTGACATGCCCGAGGATGGGAGCATGTCTATTATTCTTGGTAGACCTTTTCTTAACACCGCAGGTGCTATTATTGATTGCAATAAAGGAAAGGTTACTTTCAACTTGAATGACAAATAACACACGGTGTATTTTCCTAAGAAAATTGACAAGAGGCATCGCCTCAACTCTATAGAAACTATCGAGACCGTGAACATTGGAGAATGGGATTGTCCTCTAAATGTACACCACAAATACAAAACCATCATGGTGGGGACAATGTCCATTAAAGTAAAGGTGCAATGATCACTTCATTAGAGGTGAGACTTTTTGCTTTATATATCGCCGGTTTGTTGGTAAGACTTGATCAACCTTGCTAGTAAGCATGTTTTATATAGGTAAAAAGTGGAGCTTGTTATGTTTTTTATTTGCTTTAGCTTTTATTCTCCTTGCTGTACCAAGTTTATATGTTTTTGAAACTTCACAACTCTAATCATTGCTTCAAGTTTTCAGAGAGTTTCGTAGCTTTTTGAACTTTAAAAAAATTTCAACAGTGAAGTTGTGAGAAAAATTCCAGAAAAAATATTTTAAAAATTTCCATGCCGGGAGTGACCCAGGGGCACCTGGGGCTGACCAGGGGGGGGCACCAGTGGCCCAGGCGGCCAGCTGGCGCGGCCTGGCCACTGGCCGCGCCCACAGGGCGCCTGGGGCCCACAGGGCAGCCATCCAGGTAAGTATTCTTCCTGCTCCCTTCTCTCTCTCTCTCCAAAAACACCAGTTCTGCACTTTTTTCTTGCGTTCTTGCTGCTCTCTGTCCAGAACTTCGATATCTCTCTACGACCCATCATTTGAGCTGAGATTTTGGGCAAATACTCCCTGGTATGTAACACCTTCACCCCTCCAATTAGATTTTGATTCGTGGCCTCATTTGTGAGTATTTAGTAGCTCTTGGTGATGTTCTTATGAGCTTGTGATACGTCCCAAACGTATCTATAATTTCTGCTTGCTCCATGCATGTTTTGTGTGACTTTGCCATGTTTTGCTTGAACTTTCTTACACTTTTGAGCATATTTGGACTAATCTATTAACCCAGTGCACCCAGCTGCCAGTTGCTGTTTTCTGCTGTTTTTGTATTTCAGGTTTTCCGGCCATTAAAAGTGCTCCAAAAAATCCGGAAATATCAGATAAAAAATCAGCGACCCGGAAGCTTCCGGAATCACCAAGGTAGCGGAGGGGGGCCACCACCAGGAGACCCGGAGGGTCCCTGGCGCGGCCCCACCCTAGGACGCGCCAGGAGGCCTCCTGACTGCCTGGTGGGTACCCTCGACACCCCCTCCGCCTATATTTAGCCCTCGGGGTGGAAACCCCTAATATAGATATCTTTTCCGCGAACTCGCCTCTGTACCGCAGCCGCCACCGTTTCAAGATCGGGGCTGCCTGGAGAAGCTGCCCTGGCAGCCTGCCGGGAGGAGGAACCCCCTCCGGGAGACCATCCATAGCCATGGACGCCTCCCGGATGTACCGTGAGTAGTCCCCCTTGGACCATGGGTCTGTGACCAGTAGCTATGTGATGTACCTCTCCGCTCTTTGTGCTTCCACTTTCGAGACCTCGTGAGCTGCCTCACATGATCGAGGCACTTTTGTAATTTCTGCTGTTGCTATGCTGAGTTTGCTAGGATCTGATGGATTATGAGACTATGTTCATATTGTGATGAGTAATATATTTGGTTCTTCTCTTTTATATTTTGTTCTTGAGTAAATTCTTGCATGTTCTCCGTTGCCGTATTTTTCTTTGGCCAAGTGATTTGTTGCAACTCCAAGAGGGAGCGTTATGCTTGATTGTGGGTTCAACCCCTTGATGTCTAGCTTGAGTGACAGAAACATGAGACTAGGGGATGTGCTGTTTCCACCAGGGATAAAACAACGGTGAATGTACCCGCGGGTGCAAGGATTGTTTACTTTACGCAAAGTTCTTTTAATGCAGTTGTATGTTGCTTTGAGTTTACACTTTGGGTGGGATTCGCAACTTAATACCAGCGAGATGTTCTGGATAGATATCTCAAGGTGGATGATTCGTAGTAGATGTAGTTGGATTTCGGTCTACTTACCTTGGCGTACTGCCCATTGCTTTTGAGCCCTTCCTTTCTTTCTAGCATAGTTAGCATTGCGGTGCCTTCATAATCCTATCAATTGCCTAGCAGTGATTTTTTTACCTCGCTAGCACTTTTATCGTATTTTGGGAGAGAGACATCACTAGTGAAAATCACGGGACCCAAGTCCATCTTCACATTATTGTTTACACCCTCAAATTATTTTCAGTCTTTACTTTTAGTTGCCACTATTATTATCTCTTGCTTTGATCCTTTGTAAACAGCAAGGCCGGAGGAATTGACAACTCCTCTGTACTCGTTGGGAGCAAAGTTATTTGTTTCTGTGTGCAGGTCCACGTCAACCGCCTAATTTCTGGCGCCATTGTCACCTACTTGTATCTCTTGGAGTCCTACTGGTTCGATAACCTTGGTATCTTCACCAAGGGAAATTTGCTGCTACGCTAGATCTCACCTTCCACTTGGGGTAACCAACGAGGAGTGAGAACTATCCTCACCGTATCAAGCTAATTTCTGGCGCCGTTGCCGGGGACTCAAGGAGCTACAAGTTGACTGGACCCGTCAACTCTCTAGCCAGAAAGCTAATTTCTGGCGCCGTTGCCGGGGACTCCAGTCTACAAGATAGGGGAGTTGCACACTATCTTTTATGTATGCTTTTTAGTCTTGTTAGTTTACCTTTCAGTTTTTACTTTTGTGTCCCTTATCAAAAATACCAAAAATACCTGTTACCTTGTCAGTAGTTACCACTATGGCTGGTCCTTTTGCCTTTGGTGAGGCAGAAGTACTTACCTTTACTCAAAGAGGTGGTGAAAGTTTGAAAGATGCTTGGTATAGAATTAATGATTCTCAAAAAAGAGCCACCAAGAAGCAATCCACTACTATCTTGCTTAGAAATTTTTATGTTGGGATCACTTCTTGGAATAGGTTTCTTTTGGAAACTGCTATCAATGGGAACTTCATAGAGGCCCCAGTTTGGGAAGCCCTTAATGTTATTGAAAAACTTGTTGGAAGTCTCCCAATTGTTAGTATTAAGGAGGACATTACTTTAGCTCACATTATGAGAAAACTTGAAAAAATAGAGCTAGAGATGCCAAGTATCGATAGGGTGAATGAGTTGGATCGTAAGATTCAAGGGAATTTGAATATGCTAGTTAACTCCATGCAAAAAATTGTCAAAACCTTGGAGACTATCAAATCCCTTGATGAGAAGTCTTCTAGGATAGAAAAGATTGAAGAAGTTATTGAAACTCTAGGAACTACCTTTTCCTCAATCAAAACCAAAAGGGATGAAACTCCGGGAAAGAAGGAACCTAAGTTCGTTTACATCCCCAAGGTTCCTCGAGCTAAAGCAAAAACACCCATTGCCAAGAGAGTTGAAACGGTGAAAACTTTGGAGGAGATACCTATCTTTAACTTTAATGAAACTCCAATTGATTTCCCTCCTTAGGATTTAACTCCAAGAAGCATTTTCATTCGTCCTTTATTTGAGAAACCTATTAAGATTAGTTGTACTATTGAAGAGCTTTTTGATGTTCGTGATGATGGTTCAATGGATACGACTTGATCTTCTGCTTTAAGCCTAGCTAATGGCTCTAAAGAAGCGCTTTCGGGAGGCAGCCCGCAACGAATTTAGGTTTTTATTTTTGCTTTTCTTCTGTTCTTAGTGGTCTTGATGATTTTTACTACTGTATCAAAATCATTGTATCTTTACTTTTCAAGCTTTGTGCCAAGTATAGCCTCATCCGACAAGGGAAGTGAAAGTTGTGACATGCTGCCTAGAAAACAGATTCTGTCCTCGTGACTAGGAAAATCAGAGAAAAATCCCAGTTTATATTTTTGAGCTGAATTGTTTACACAGCGTGCTCTATACAATTACGAAACTTTCGTATGTTCTGAGTTTTTTTATTTGAGTTGCAGAAGTAGCCTTAAAAAAATCGTTTCTATGTGCTGTTCTGTTTTTCTCAGCTTCTGCCCCGGTTTTTCTTTTCGCAGTTTTGCAATCCTTAAGCTTGATTTTTATTTGAAAAATCTTTTGGGCAGGCAAGATAAACAGTAGCTCTTCCTGGAAATATTTATTTACAGTAGAGGTAAATTATTTTAGTAGGGAACTAACCTCTCAAATCAGTCTACAATGAGTTATGTATGAAGGGAGTTTTCAAGTGCGCGATGGAAGATGATGAAAGAAGATCTTGGAGTGTCAAACGCTCAAGCTTGGGGATGCCCATGTGCACCCCCAATAAATATTCAAGGAAACTTAAGCGTCTAAGCTTGGGGATGCCCCCATGCATCCCCTTCTTCATCAAGAATTATCAGTTCGTCCCTCGTTGCACTATATTTTTATCACTTCATGCGTTGTGTTCTATGCTTGGAGCGTCTCACTCTTTACTTTTCTAGGTTTGTTTTTGCATTGTTTTCTGTAGTAACAAGTTAGACCCCAGCTTACTCTTTTGTGTGGGAGAGATACACACTCCGCTTGAACTAGAACTCCAAATAGGATTTGCATGCTTATTCTTTTAGCTGTGAGTTGTTCTTTTTCTTTTCTTAGCTACTGCTCTATTTAGTTGTAGTGTTTTAGTTTTTCTAGAGCTTTTCTTTTGTTTTAGGTTGAACTTTCTATAGGTTGCATGTTTTATGTTGTTAGAGAGTTTGCCTGTTGCACTGAGTTTTGTGTCTTGACTAGAAGTAGGTAGTTGAAGTTGCTATTCTCTTTGTAGTAGTAACTTGCAATAGTTTTGAGGTATTGACTAGAGTAATGTTTGAACTTATGGTGTCAAGAGCTCGAGCCTATTAGTGATAGATGTCGTATTTTGGGAAATCCATGTGAATTTCGAAAACAAAAAACCCCTGTTGAGAACTCTAGCTACTAGATGGATCACTAACATCTGGAGGGTTCGAATATTAGAGTACATTCACGTACCATGAGTCGAGGAAGCGCAAGGATAACCAAACCCCCATACACTCCTCCTCGGGGTACTTGTCTCTTTGTGAACCTCCTGATTAGATTGAGAGTTACCGATAATAAGTGCATGAGTTCTTCGGACTAATGTGAGTATTCGAAAGTTGACACTTCCACCCACCTATACTTTTTCTAGCCTCTTCGGTACCATGCATTTCCCTTTCTCACCCTGAGAGTTGGTGCATACTTCGCCGGTGCATCCAAACCCTGGGCACGATACGCTCTGTCATCATAAACCTCCTTATATCTTTACTCAAAACAGCCACCATACCTACCTACAAGGCATTTCCATAGCCTTTCCGAGATACATTGCCATGCAACATCCACCTTCTCATGACTTGATCTTCATGTCATACATGCTACTTGCTTGATCGATGAGCCGCATGCTAGTTGGGCCTTGCCCTAATCATTTCTACATGACGCGCTAGTATCATTGCATATCCTGCTATCCTGGCAGAGGCATACATTTGCATCATGATAGTTATATCTTCTTTATGTGAGTACCTTTTTAAAGTGTGAAAGATCTCCTATATTCTTGTAAAATATAGAGTGTTGCCCTAAAGTGAGGAAAAGATCCCAAAGAGGAAAAAAATCAAAAGATCCCAAAGAGGACAAATGAGAGTTAAATATAAAGAGCCATTGAGGCCACCAAAAAAATACAAAAAAATAGAAAAAGAGAAAAAGAAAAATAAAAAGAGAAAAGGGGGCACACTACTATTCATTTTGAGAGATCCACACCAGTACTTCATCCTCTATCCCTTGTACTCCATAGAGATTATCATCATGCATATAGCTATGTGGGGACCTTCACACTATAGAACTTGGCTTGTATATTCCAATGATGAGCCTCCTCAAACGAGCTCTATGTCTTCTTGAGCAAGCAAGTTAGATGCACCCCCACTAGTTCCCTTGGAGAGCTCTTAGCTCACATGTGCATCCGTTGCATGGCAATCCTTACTCCTCACATCATATCTATCATATGGCCTTCTCTCGCCTATGATTGTCCTTATTGATGTGAGCCTTTCACACCTTTTTTGTCTTCCTCCTCCACCTTCTTTTTGTTTCGCCTTTTAGGTGTCAACTTTCTTGCTCACACTCATCCATTGCATGAGGGCTCAAAATATCGAAAGGGAGTGGATCAATTTGAATTGTACCTGGCTAGTGGTCTGGGGACGAGTCAAGATAAGAATCCAAAGGAGACTAAGTGTGAAACTTTAGTAGATAGTTGTTCTCGACAACCTTTTTCTCTCTTTTTCCCAGTCCCCTGCTTGCACGCAAACACCATCTGGAGACATTCGAGTCACGGACAGCGAGAGCTCTTGCACCTTTTGTTATTTTGTTGCTTGTGTCAATGCTAATATAGACTCTTGCTTGTTAAGACTTGAACTGAATTGCATGCTTTAATTTCTTTACTTAAAAGTCCTTATATGGTTGTGTGGCATGTCACCACAGAAATTATGCTTGTTATCATTTACCTACTCGAGGAGGAGCAGGAATTAAGCTTGGGGATGTTGATACGTCCCAAACGTATCTATAATTTCTGCTTGCTCCATGCATGTTTTGTGTGACTTTGCCATGTTTTGCTTGAACTTTCATACACTTTTGAGCATATTTGGACTAATCTATTAACCCAGTGCACCCAGCTGCCAGTTGCTGTTTTCTGCTGTTTTTGTATTTCAGGTTTTCCGGCCATTAAAAGTGCTCCAAAAAATACGGAAAAATCAGATAAAAAATCAGCGACCCGGAAGCTTCCGGAATCACCAAGGTAGCGGAGGGGGGCCACCACCAGGAGACCAGGAGGGTCCCTGGCGCGGCCCCACCCTAGGCCGCGCCAGGAGGCCTCTTGGCTGCCTGGTGGGTCCCCACGACACCCCCTCCGCCTATATTTAGCCCTCGGGGTGGAAACCCCTAATATAGATGTCTTTTCCGCGAACTCGCCTCTCTACCGCCGCCGCCGTTTCAAGATCGGGACTGCCTGGAGAAGCTGCCCCGGCACCCTGCCGGGAGGAGGAACCCCCTCCGGGAGACCATCCATAGCCATGGGCGCCTCCCGGATGTACCGTGAGTAGTCCCCTTTGTACCATGGGTCCATGACCAGTAGCTATGTGATGTACCTCTCCCCTCTTTCTTCTTCCACTTTCGAGACCTCGTGAGCTGCCTCACATGATCGAGGCACTTTTGTAATTTCTGCTGTTGCTATGCTGAGTTTGCTAGGATCTGATGGATTATGAGACTATGTTCAGATTGTGATGAGTAATATATTTGGTTCTTCTATTTTATATTTTTTTCTTGAGTAAATTCTTGCATGTTCTCCGTTGCCGTATTTTGCTTTGGCCAAGTGATTTTTTGCAACTCCAAGAGGGAGCGTTATGCTTGATTGTGGGTTCATCCCCTTGATGTCTAGCTTGAGTGACAGAAACATGAGACTAGGGGATGTGCTGTTGCCACCAGGGATAAAACAACGGTGCTTGTACCCGCGGGTGCAAGGATTGTTTACTTTACGCAAAGTTCTTTTAATGCAGTTGTCTGTTGCTTTGAGTTTACACTTTGGGTGGGATTCGCAAGTTAATACCAGCGAGATGTTCTGGATAGATATCTCAAGGTGGATGATTCATAGTAGATGCAATTGGATTTCGGTCTACTTACCTTGGCGTACAGCCCATTGCTTTTGAGCCCTTCCTTTCTTTGCAGCATGGTTAGCATTGAGGTGCCTTCATAATCCTGTCAATTGCCTAGCTGTGATTTGTTTACCTCGCTAGCACTTTTATCGTCTTTTGGGAGAGAGACATCACTAGTGAAAATCACGGGACCCCGGTCCATCTTCACATTATTGTTTACACCCTCAATTTACTTTCAGTCTTTACTTTTGGTTGCCACTATTATTATCTCTTGTGTTGATCCTTTGTTAACAGCAAGGCCGGAGGAATTGAAAACTCCTCTGTACTCGTTGGGAGAAAAGTTATTTGTTTCTGTGTGCAGGTCCACGTGAACCACCTAATTTCTGGCGCCGTTGTCACCTACTTGTATCTCTTGGAGTCCTACTGGTTCTATAACCTTGGTATCTTCACCGAGGGAAATTTGCTGCTACGCTACATCTCACCTTCCACTTGGGGTAACCAACTGATGTCTACGCACGCTTCTATTCTTGTAGACTATGTTCTCTCTCAAGCAATTTCCCTCAAGTGGATGACCTAAGGTTTATCGAACTCAGGGAAGTAGAGGTTGAAGATGTTCTCTCTCAAGCAACCCTACAATTAAGATACAAGAAGTCTCTTGTGTCCCCAACACACCGAATGCAACTAGGAGTTGTATAGGTGCACTAGTCGAGGAAGAGATGATAACATATAGGTGATAGGTGTGGCAAAACGAATTAATATAAATCTGTAATAAAAATTGCAGCAAAGAAACAAGTGGTAAACGTGAGCACAAACGGTATTGCAATGGCGGAAACAAGGCCTAGGCTTCATTCTTTCACTAGTGGCAACTCTCAACAACATTAACATAGTCTAATCACATGATATTTCCCATAAAACATGCAATGGAGACGCACTCGAAGGTCATTCCTTTGTGGTCAAGAGAGGACGAGAATTATGTAGGGCTACAAAAGCACACCTCAAAGTTCGTAGTTCTCAATCTATGGATTTCCCAATGTCACCGCGGCCATCCAAAGAGAGTACCACAATCACCACAACATATTGACAGGATAGCCAAAGACAAGGACCAAAAGACTCTCAATCTTCACTCCACACACAACAGAGGAAATCACTCATGATAATATTCTTCTAACCCATGTCCAATAGACCGCTGTCACCATGGTCTCGGGGATTATACTAGATAAGATCAAGGGAGTACATCAATCCAATACATAGAGGAAGGGGAAATATCATGGGATCACCCTAGATTAACATAGCCTATGATCACAACAAAGATCACATCATGGGAGAGAGAATTGACCACATAGCTATTGGTAGAAACCTTAGCCCCGAGGGAGAACTACTCCCGCTTCATGAAGGGAGGAAGCAACATTGATGGAGATGAATCTGGGGGCACTTCCCTGTCCCGGAAGGGTGCCTGCACAGGAATTATGTCCCCCCGAAACTTGATGGTTAATAGATTAGTCCAAATATGCTCAAAAGTGTATGAAAGTTCAAGCAAATCATAGCAAAGTCACACAAAACATGCATGGAGCAAGCATAAATTATAGATACGTTTGGGGCGTGTCAACAACCCCAAGCTTAATTCCTGCTCGTCCTCGAGTAGGTAAATGATAACAAGCATAATTTCTGTGGTGACATTCCACACAACCATATAAGGATTTTTAAGTAAAGCAATCAAAGAATGCAATTCAATTCAAGTCTTAACAAGCAAGAGTCTATATTAGCATTGAGACAAGCAATAAAAGAACAAAAGGTGCAAGAGCTCTCGCTGTCCGTGACTCGAATGTCTCCAGATGGTGTTTGCGTGCAAGCAGGGGACTGGGAAAAAGAGAGAAAAGGTTGTTGAGAACAACTATCTACTAAAGTTTCACACTTGGTCTCCTTTGGATTCTTATCTTGACTCGTCCCCAGACCACTAGCCAGGTACAAGTCAAACTAATCCACTCCCACTAGTATGAAATATGCTACTGCTGGCGTACAGGTTTTCCCTACCGCTGGCGGGCGGGCGTACGCCAGCGTTGTCTCGCCAGTGGTAACAGGTACCGCTGGCGTACAAACTGTACGCCAGCGCTAACTACTCTTACCGCTGGCGTACAAGAAGTATGCCCGCCAGAGGTATGCTTCTGGCGTCCAGATCTGCCCGCCAGTGGTCAACAATTTGTACGCCAACAATACAATTTCTGGATTTGGTACTGTCCGCCAGCAGTAACTTTTCTGTACGCCAACAATATATTTTCTGGAATTACTTTTCTGCTAAAACTAGTTATTCCAGCAACACAAATACAGAAATATTTTCACAGTTTACCAACACAATACAAATACACTGAATTCATAAGTTCAAATATACAAGAGTGATCAAATATTGTTACATCACATTACTAACCAAAATAGAGAAGTTGTGTAGTGGATCACACATATTGTATCACACATAGATCACAAACCGAAAATAGACAAGTTGGGAGTTACCATCACTACATTGTATCACACACAAACTACATCTCGATAGTTGGACTTCATTGTATCGCATACAAGAGAATGGTAAAGACGATGAGCAAGAAGGGGATCACGAGGAAGTTGGACTTCATCCGGTGGTTCTTCCTCTCTTGCCTTTGCCGGTAGTTCAAGTACTGAGCTTCCGCCTCCGCTTTACTCTTGTAGCTCTTGTAGTTGTTGCCCTTGTACTTGTTCACTTGCTTGAAGCAATCTTCCCAGTGCTCATAGACTCCTGGAACGCTACCTTCGTACACCACATACCACTTCTTCATCTATAAAAGACATATATAAATATTAACCAAGATAGTTAATAAGGAAGATGTGTGTACATTCATGCATTATAAAAGAAGACTTAGTTCAATGTAAAACTAGCTAAATGTTCATCATGCATAAAAGAAGACTTAGTTCATGCATCATGTAATACGTACACAAGTTCAACATGAGATAAAGTTTACAACACATGTTCATCGATTGTTCGAAAAAAACTAGCTACATGCATAGAGAACACACCCTCTCACTTCTTGCTCGGCTTCGGCTTCGACTCTGGCTTCATCTTCAATGGAGGGAACGGGAGACAACCTTGCAATGAGTTGAACGGTCTGTCATCGCCATGTTGATGTAAGCGGGCTTCTATTTCAGCGTTAGGTGGTGGACGATGACTGTAGAAGAACACCCCATCGCTATGTATGACATCCATGGTGATCGTCCGCGCGATCATTTGCTGAATTCGGCCGAACTCTTGTCTTATTTCGGCATCGGAGGACACCGCCAAGGTATCGCACCATTTTGCGAGAGACGACGAATATTGTAGTCGTTGTTCATCCTTTATATACTCTCGCATATGATAGATGACGTACCAGGCCTCCCTCGTACTGCCTGGCGCCTGCTTGATGCAGGCGAACTCAGTTTTATGTATGAATGTGTACTACATAGGGTACCTGCAAACTGGACCAAAGCATATATAGCTACAAGACAGAAGCACAACCAACAACACAAAACTCATATAGACCACACCAAGAACATTTATAGCTAGAGCACCACTCAGTAGCACACACCCAGCAACACACATTCACCAACACATACCCAACAGCACTAGAAAACCCATATAGACCAGGGCACACACACAAGTAGTAGCCATGAAGAGATCACCTCGAAGGTTGGAGCACACGGGGCTGTGGTAAGGCGTCCTGGCTACGGTGCGGCGAATCATCTTGCTTTTCTATAATATAAGAACATATATTAGGAATGGGCATAACCACCTAATTAACAAAATAGTAGCAAAATAGGTTATAAAAATATACCAAAATGCTACCCTATGTAGTCTCCTACCAAGCTCATTTCAGTATTGAGTGATTCACCCACCACAGCAAGAAGATAAACCGATGTTGGAGTGTGATGTAGTACAAGCTTGGTGCAACTTGTAAACTATCTCAATTTGTTACTAACTCTAGTACAAAGTAGGCTAAGACAACTATTTTAGAACGGAGGGAGTACTTCATTAGTCAACCACCACCAAGGTTTATTGGGCCAAGCTAGATTTTCTCATATTTTCAAAGAACACATTATATGTAGCATCTATTTAAGACACCAAGGCTGAAATTTAAGATGATGCTTACTCATAAACCGTTTGTCCAAATTATAAGTCAACGGAGGCACGACCTCATACAAAATGAAGGCATGACCTTATACAAAACGAATGCATGACTATATAAAAAACGAAGGAACGACCTTATACAAAACGGAGTCACGACCTCATACAAAACGGAGGCATGAATATATAAGAAATGGAGTCACGACCTCATACAAAACGGAGGCACAACCTTATATAAAACAGAGGCATGACTATATAAAAAATGGAGACACAACCTCATACAAAATGTAAGCATGACCTTATACAAAACGGAGGCACGACTATATAAAAAAGGAGGCACGTCCTCATATAAAACGGAGGCACGACCTCATACAAAGTGCCTCCGTTTTGTATGAGGACGTGCCTCTGTTTTTTATATAGTCATGCCTCCGTTTTGTATGAGGTCCTGCCTCCGTTTACGTACAAATAACAATCACACACCCATGGATGCAAAGTGTAGATGATTTGTATCCGTTGGATCAATAATGGAGGGCCTAGGTTGGTGCAAGTCACGCGGTGACTTGTATCCTTCAAGTCACCGAAGCTCAGTCCCAGGGAAATGTAGTTATCTTTTTGATCTAGGTTGTTTGATCTAGGGCAAAATGTAGCTAGCTTTATTGGTTAACTAGGAAACTTGCCCGTGTACAGAAAGAAGCTGCCACTTTATACATATTTTTTAAATCCAATTTCAAAAATAAAATCAGCAACAAGGATAAACTTTGGCACTTATAACTATCCAAAAATACCCCACACATTCTCTATACATCATCTATTTCTACAACATGGAATGAATTTGATATAAAATGCATCAAACTGACATACACCGATACACAAACACAGAGTTTTTAAATCCAATTTCAGTTTAAAAAAAACCCATTCATAGAGCATGGCTTGCATTGTCATAACTGAGATCAATTCAATTGAGAGGACGTCATAGATCTTGGTTGTATGGAAAAAAAATCTTGAAACTAAGTGGTTGCAGAGGAGGGAAGCAAAGGGAGAAGTGCTCACCAAAGAGGAGGTATCCGTGCGCGGTTCAGTTGAGAGGACGACGGCGTTCCTCGGGTGCTCGCTGTAGCCCTAGAACGGGTGCTCGCCGTAGCCCTAGCTCGGGTGCTCACCAAAGAGGAAGGTCGCCGTGCTCCTGTGCAGCGACCGGAGGAGGTGTGGGCGCGGGCGCGACGACGTGGAATTGCACGGGAGGTGTCCACGTGGTCCACGGGGAGGCGGCGATGGGAGGCAGCGGCGGCGCGGGCTGGAAGATAAGAGAGAAGGAGTGGAGTGGAGGAGAGATGCGTATGGCGTGGGTGGGCTGGCCCATAGTCAACAGGTACACAAGTACCGCTGGCGGACAGGCATAAGCATCCGCCAGTGGCAGCTCCTATCACTGGCGGACGTTATGTAGGTGTCCGCCAGTGGTAGTTTCTTTTCTCTGGCGATCGTGGTTAGTCGTCCTCCAGAGGTGAGCCTACGACTGGCGTACTACAGGGTTGGCCGCCAGAGCTCTTTTCTCTTTATTTTATTAAAAGGGTTGTTTTCATATAAAAATGGTCAAAAAATTTATGACTTAATAACATAATTGCAAGTATTCAAAGATATATATTACAAAAGAGAGGTACATATAATAAGAGTGTCATCGAATATTAGTTCATCGATACAACAAGTTTGTAGTCTCATACAAAAGAGAAATCAATACTAGCTTGTTTCTTCGCACACATTGCGCGTCTTTCTCAGCGTTTGCTAATTTTCTTGCCTTTTTTTTGTCGCAGTTGCATAATTTAGCCCGACATCATGACTACTTCTTTTGAACGGACGACCTGACCTAGGTAGCGTCGTTCTGCTCCGTCTTGTGGTGTATTTTTCCCTATCGTCGTCATCTTCATCATCTTGGATATTTGGGTTGCCGAACATATCGAAGTTGTCTTTGTTAGCCATTCCTATGATATTTCTTTTGCCTCTCCTCACGACCATACGACTTGGCCTACAGGGGTCTGTTATGAAGAAGCATTGCGACACGTGCTTAGCCAATACCCATGGCTCATTTTGCGCAGTGATGTTCACGCTTGATGAAGTGCTGCCGTCTTTGGGTATAACCATGGTGGTGAAGTATTTGTTTTCTTTCATGACAGTTGATCTCCTAGCCCATCTGACACGAAACATCGGCACCTTCTCTCCAGAGTAGTCAAGCTCCCATATCTCCTCGATCCTTCCGTAGTATCTTAATTTTTCATTACCGATTGAGGATACCATCGTAACTCCTGAGTTTTGATAAACATAACTTTTATCCTTTTCTTTCGTGTAGAATGTGAACCCATTTATATCATATGCCTGAAACGTCACAACGTTGGGGGAGGGACCATGTGCCAAAGCATATAAGAGTCTGCCTTCTGGACAATCCATTGGTGGATCAGCGATAAGGCGTTCTTTGAACCAATGCAAGAAAGTGGAGTTGTGCTCTCTGATTACTTCCCCATGAGTCCTTTCCCTACCTTGGTCAATGTACTTCTTCCTAATGATGTTTTCGTGCTCTTTGCACCAGGGATCGACCATTTTAATGTGTTGTAGAGCTACCAAGTTTTCCCTGTTAAAGTCGACGCGTCATTTTTCAAAGTCCACATGCAATTCTCTCCGGCCATTCTTGTGGCCTACTCCATCGAGCCTGCCAAGGTGCCTGTTTCTGGGTGCTTGTCCATTATCCCTCGAATTGCAACCGGAAATATTTGCGTCATCATCACATGACAGTCATGAGACTTCATCCCGCTGAACCTTTGTTTTTGTTGGTCTAGATATCTGCTTATCAGCCCACAATAATTGAAAGGGGTTTTGACTCCTAGAAGGCACTTGATCAATTGTTGGACCTCGTTCTCACTTAGAGTGAAACAGGATGGGGGCAGTGGTAGTCATTTTTCTTAACCTTTTTTCCCTTGTGTCGGTTCGTATCCTCATCATCTGATGACTCGATTCCCCCGTGAAGCTCTTCCCTAATACCTAGATGTATCAGGTCATTTCTCGCTTTCGGACCATCTTTGGTTTTTTCCGGCATGTTGAGCAGAGTGGCAAACAAACTCTCGAACACATTCTTCGTGATATGCATTAGATCAAGGCAATGAGGCGTATCGAGAACAGGCCAGTACTTCAAGTCCCAAAACACAGACCTCGTCTTCCATACATCGAGGAGCGGTTTTGGTGCCTTTTGCTTCTTTCCTGGCTTAGGGCAACTCATATATTTCTTAACCGCAACTCTTACATGGAGGTCCCCGGAGCTCATATTCACCATTGAAAAGGTCTCCACGCCTTCTCCACGGGTCATCCTTGTGTAACCACCTTCGATGCCCCGTGTAGACAGTTTTTGAAGACCCGGGATCTTTCTTAAGCTGCATAAACGTTGGATCATCCATGCACCTCATACATCCCCAATGTCCGTGGCAAACCTGGCCTGCGACATATCCGTGGCTGAGATAGTCGTGCACCGTACAAAGCAAGGCGGCTCTCATAGGGAAATATTCTTCTGCGACGGCATCCCATGTTTTCACACCTTACCATAACATGTCTAGCTCATCTTTCAGTAGCTTTAGATACAGATTGATGTCGTTGCCTGGTTGTTTTGGCCCTTGAATTAGCATGAACATGTGTATGTACTTACTCTTCATGCATAACCAGGGGGGAAGGTTGTATATCCATACAAACACGGGCCAAGTGCTATGTGTGCTGCTCTGGTTGTTGTATGGATTCACTCCGTCGGTGCTCACACCCAACTTGAGGTTCCTCGGATCTGCCGTGAAACTTGCATCGACGCTGTCTAATGCTCTCCATTGGCTTGCATCCGAAGGGTGTGTCAGAACTGCCTTTTCACACCGTTTTGGATCTTTCAACACTACATTTTTTCTGTCCGCGTGCCACCGCATGAGCTTTGCTTCCTTGTAGTCCGCGAAATACCGCTGCAAACGGGGAATGAGGGGAAAGTACCACACAACTTTCCGAGGTTCTTTCTTCCCTTTCTTGTATCGAGCGGCATTGCACATCGGACATGTGATCATGTCTGCGTCCTCTTTCTGATAAATGTAGCAATCATTGATGCACACGTGGTATTTTTCATGCGGTAAATCAAAGGGGAACACGACTTTCTTGGCCTCATCACAACTTGTAGGACACGAGTTGCCCTCTGGAAGCTTACTCTGCCAGTATTGCAGGCTAGCGTCGACGCTTACGTCGGTCCATTTGTGTTTTTCCTTCATTTTGAGAACATCGAGCGCTACTTTCAAGCGAGAGTCTTCCGATCCACAACCTGGATACAACGGAGTATTCGAGTCTACCTCCAGTTGTGCTAGCTTAGCTTGCTCTATACTAGCAGATCTGCAGTTATTCGTCTTCTTTAGAAGCTAGCAGTGTTTGCATGTCATCGTCTTCGGTTACGTGTTGTTCAACATCTTCTAGATCTCCAACATCATGTGCGGGAGGATCATCAGGCGGCTCTTCGTCTTCTTGCTCGTGATTGTTATTATTGTCATGCTGATCATGACCATCCGCCGCACCATCATGGACTTCATCATCATCATCTTCATCAAGCCACTGAGTGTGGCCATCCATGAAACCATGTATTAGCAGATGCCCCAGCAACTCTCCCGAAAAGGGGTTCAGCAAGCCCACTTTTTTGCATTTGCAACACGGACATCTTACCTCCGTGCGGTTATTTTGTATCATGTCGTCTGTAGCATATCTCAAATATTTGTTCACGACACGTTCACTCATACGGCCGGGCGCCATATCGCCTGCACGTGATATAGAATCACAAGAAAAGTAAAACAATCATTTTTCATGAAAATTTTTGGCATGACCTTCCTACAAATAGGACTAAGAGAGTGTCAAAATTTGCCGAAACGGAAATGAATCAACATTCTGGCATAATATTGACATCATTTCTTGCACAATACAAGAATAGTACATATATGAACCATCACATATCCGGCAAAATTTCATCATCTACTATATGCATGCGTCATCATCATCAAGAGAATAACATATATATATATATATGCATCATCACATATCCGGGCACAATACAAGAATAGCACAATTATGTTGATCCCTCACCTTAATTGAGGCAATGTAGGAGAGGAAGAGAGATGTAGATAGATCTAGCTAGACCTAGGAGATGATATATTTGGATCCACACCAAAAGGAGCTAAATTTGGTTCTTCTGTGGCCATTTCTTTTGGTAGAGAGGAAATTAGAAGGGTAATGGAGCTAGATCTATCACCTAAACTAGTTTTAATTGGTTAGAAAGTGTGGCGGAGATGGGGGAAAGGGGAGGAACTTTGAGCTAGTGAGAAGAACAATAATGGTGTTGCAATAATGGAGAGACATGGTGGCAGCCGAAGCATCAATAATTGCACAGTATTACCGCTGGCGTACAGTTCTAATGGCCGCCATAGCTACATACGTTAGCACTGGCGTACGAAATATATTGCCCGCCAGCAATAGAACCTTCAGCTAAAAGTAATTTCGGGGAAAATTACTTCTGGCGTACAAACAAATATGTACGCCAGCGGTGACTGCACTAGCGCTGGTGGGCGTGGCAACCGTACGCCAGTGGTAGTTAGCCCCGCTGCCTAGCCCGGGGCAAGTCGTGCCTCCGGCGTGCACAAACATTTGTACGCCAGCGATACCACCTACTTCCCTGGCGTGCACACATTTCTGTACGCCAGCGATACTATCACTGGCGTACTACTTTTGTGTCCGCCAGCAATAAGCTGGCGGCTATAGCCTATTTCCTACTAGTGTCCCTTTCGATATTTTGAGCACTCATGCAATGGATGAGCGTGAGCAAGAAAGTTGACACTTAGGATGGCGAAGAGAGAATATGGTGGAGGAGGAAGACAAAAAGGTGTGAAAGGCTCACATCAATGAGGACAATCATAGGCGAGAGAAGGCCATATGATAGATATGATGTGAGGAGTAGGGATTGCCATGGAACGGATGCACATGTGAGCTAAAATCTCTTGAAGGGAACTAGTGGGGGTGCATCTAACTTGCTTGCTCAAGAAGACCTAGAGCTCATTTGAGGAGGCTCATCATTGGAATATACAAGCCAAGATCTATAGTGTGAAGGTCCCCACATAGCTATATGCATGATGATGATCTCTATGGAGTACAAGGGATAGAGGATGAAGTACTAGTGTGGATCTCTCAAAAGGAATAGTAGTGTGCCCCCTTCTCTCTTTTTATTTTTCTTTTTTCTCTTTTTTCTATTTTTTCTATTTTTTTGGTGGCCTCAATGGCTCTTTCTATTTAACTCTCATTTGTCCTCTTTGGGATCTTTTCCTCACTTTAGGGGAAACACTCTATATTTTACAAGAATATAGGAGATCTTTCACACTTTACAAAGGTTCTCACATCAAGAAGATATAACAATCATGATGCGAATGTATGCTTCTGCCAAGATAGAAGGATATGCAATGATACTAGCGCATCATGTAGCAATGATTAGGGCAAGGCCCAACTAGCATCCGGCTCATCGATCAAGCAAGTAGCATGTATGACATGAAGATCAAGTCATGAGAAGGTGGATGTTGCATGGCAATGTATTTCGGAAAGGCTATGGAAATGCCTTGTAGGTAGGTATGGTGGCTGTTTTGAGGAAAGATATAAGGAGGCTTATGATGACAGAGCGTATCGTGCCAAGGGTTCGGATGCACCGGCGAAGTATGCGCCAACTCTCAAGGTGAGAAAGGGCAATTCACGGTACCGAAGAGGCTAGAAAAAGTATAGGTGGGTGGAAGTGTCAACTTTCGAATCCTCACATTAGTCCCAAGAACTCATGCACTTATTATCGGGAACTCTCAATCTAATCAGGAGGTTTCACAAAGAGACAAGTACCCCGAGGAGGAGTATATGGGGTTTGGTTATCCTTGCGCATCCTCGACTCATGGTACGTGAGTGTACTCTAATATCCGACCCCTCAGAAGAGTAGTGATCCATCTAGTAGCTAAAGTTCTCAACTAATTTTGCAAGTTTTGAAAATAAACACGGATTTCCCAAAATACGACATCTGTCACTAATAGGCTAAAGCTCTTGACACCAAAAGTCCAAACATTACTCAAAACAAAACCTCTAAACTACTGCAAGTTACTACTGAAATTAAATAGCAACCTCAATTACTTACTTTCAAGACAAGACACAACTCAGTGCAACAACCAACTCTCTTAACAAGATCAACATGAAAACTAAAGTGAGTTTCACAAATAAACTAAACAAAAGCCAATGCTCTTGCTAAAGACAAACTAAAACTAAAACTAAACATGGCAGCAGCTATGAAAATATAAAGAACACACAACAGCAAAAAGATAGGCATGAAAAATCCTATGATGTGTTCTAGATTTTGAAAGTGGAGCGTGTTTCTCTCCCACACAAACAAAGATGGGTTCTAACTTGTTGTGAACAGCAAGCAAAGCTAAAGAAAACTAAAAAGGAAATAAGGAGCAAGACGCTCCAAGCATAGCACATAACGCATGAAGTGATAAAAATATAGTGAAACGAAAGACGAACTGATAACTGTTGGTGGAGAAGGGGATGCACGGGAGCATCCCCAAGCTTAGACGCTTGAGTCTCCTTGAATATTTGTTGGGGGTGCATGGGGAATCCCCAAGCTTGAGAGTTTGACACTCCTAAATGTTCTTTCATCATCTTCCCTCGCACACTTGAAAACTCCCTTCGTACATAACTCATCATAATCTGATTAGCGAGGTTAGTACATATAATAAAATATTTTTTTCCTACTGTATATAAAGATATTCTTGAAGAGATACTGTGTCTCAAGGTTTCCAAATAGTTTTTTCAAAGAAAAAGCAAGCTTAAAGTTTGCAAAATGAAGAAAAGGCAAAAAGGACAGAATCTGTGAAAAACAGACCAGCAGGTAGTAAATAATTTTTTACGGGTACTTCTGCAACTCAAATAAAAAAACTCAGAACATACGAAAGTTCCGTGATTGTATAGAGCACGCTGTTTCAAAAATTCAGATCAAAATGATGAACTGGTGATTTTATCTGATTTTTCCCGTCACGAGGACAGAATCTGTTTTCTGGACAGCATGTCACAACTTTAACTTCCCTTGTCATATGAGGCTATAACTTGGCACAAATCTTGAAAATAAAGATACAATGATGTTGCTACAGTAGTAAAAATCATCAAGACCACTAAAAATTGAAAGTAAAAACTTAAAGTAAAGATAACAAGGGTTGTCTCCCTAGAGCTCTTTCTTTATAGCCATAAAGACAGGCTTAAGATTTTAGTGATGCTCTCGTAGGAATAAGAGTTGAAGAAAAAAAGAGAGCATCAAGAAGCAAATATCAAACACATTTAAGTCTAACATGCTTCCTATGCAAAGGGACGTGTAGAGAAGTAAGTCATTGAAGCATAAAGATATTAGCATAGGAAGCCAAAATAAGTGCAACTTCAAAACCTTCAACATAAAGAGAGGGAACTTGATATTATTGAAATATCTATAAGCATATGTTCCCCTCTCATAATACTTTTCAGTAGGATCATGAATAAATTTAACAATATAAGTATCACATAAAACTTTCTTATCATGATCCACAAGCATAGAAAATTTGTTACTCCCCACATAAGCAAAATCCTTCTCATTAGTAATAGTGGGAGCAAACTCAACAAAATAGCTATCACATGAGTCATTCTTATGATGATGCACTTGTAAAAATTTATTCTTGATAGAATAAGTGTCATCACAATAATCATCATATAGAGGAGGCAAAGTATCATCAAAATAAATTTCCTCATCAAAATTTGGGGGGCTAAAAAGATCATCTTCATCAAACGTATCATCCCCAAGCTTATAGCTTTGCATATCATTAGCGTCAAAAGTATTCAAAGAAGACATGCAAATAAAATTACTACTATCATGAGTGTTGTGCAAATAATAAAGCTCCATAGGCTTTTTGATCTCCTCCTCAAACACTTCATGTCCTAACTCAAGATAGAGCTCATAAAGCTCTCCCATAATTTTTTTGTTGTTTTGCATAAAGCCTAACTAGTGAAAATAAAAAAAAGAAACGAAAATAATTAATTGAAAGATCTAAAGATATACCTTCAAGCACTCACCTCCCCGGCAACGGTGCCAGAAATAGCTTGATGTCTACGCACGCTTCTATTCTTGTAGACTATGTTGGGCCTCCAAGCGCAGAGGTTTGTAGGACAGCAGCAATTTCCCTCAAGTGGATGACCTAAGGTTTATCGAACTCAGGGAAGTAGAGGTTGAAGATGTTCTCTCTCAAGCAACCCTACAATTAAGATACAAGAAGTCTCTTGTGTCCCCAACACACCTAATGCAACTAGGAGTTGTATAGGTGCACTAGTTCGGCGAAGAGATGATAAAATATAGGTGATAGGTGTGGCAAAACGAATTAATATAAATCTGTAATAAAAAGTGCAGAAAAGAAACAAGTGGTAAACGTGAGCACAAACGGTATTGCAATGGTGGAAATAAGGCCTAGGTTTCATACTTTCACTAGTGGCAACTGATGCCCCATAGGCGTAAGGGATCGAGATAGTCTTCGCGGGTAAGTTAATCCAATTTATTGATTCGACACACGGGGTGCCAAAGAGTATTTATAAGCTTTGACAGTTGAGTTGTCAATTCAACCGCACCTGAAATATACTTGCTTGCAACAAAGGATAAGTGGTAATGGTAATATGATAGTGATGATAGCAACAGTAAAAGTAGACAGCAAATGTAACAGCTAATGACCAGCAGGATTGAAAACACTGTAGGCTAGGGAGATGGATGGTTGGGCGCTGCATGGATGAGAGTGAACATGTAATAGATTCTAACACGGGGCAAGGCACACAGAAAATAAATGATCATCTAGGCAAATATCAAACAATAGGCATGTATCCCATAGGTAGTTGTGCGTGCTTGCAATAAGAACTTGCACAACATCTTTTGTCCTACCATCCTGCTACGAACGGGGCCAAAGGGAACTTATGGAGATTAAGGTGCTCCTGTCAAAGAGCACCGGAACAAAGCAATAAACTCAATGGATACATGGAATCCTCAAATTATGGACCATCCCCTTTGGTGTCCCAAGCTGTCACCTTTGGTATCGCCGGTTCCGGACCATAATAGGTGCATACAACTCATATATAGGATCTAGAACACAAATATATTCATGAAAAACATAGGGTTCAGATCTGAAAACATGGCACTCGGGCCCAAAGTGACAAGAATTAAGAGCAACAAGTTGAAGCAAAGAAGATAAACACCAATCTAGATGATAGGCAACATGCCCCCAACAATCTGACGAACTATTACATGATCTAACTCATCCAATCCCTACCATCCCCTTTGCCTACAACAGGGAATTACTCACACATGTGAAGAGAAGTCATGGAGGTGGGATGGATTTGTGATGGTGATGACGATGGCGACGATCTCCCCTCTCCGGAGGCCAAATCAGCCTCCAGATTATCCCTCCCGAAGAAGAACAGAGGGTGGCGGCGGCTCCGCGACGGAAACTGGGAAAACGACTTCTGTTCTGGGGTTTTCCCGTCACGGGGATAAATAGGAGCATCGGTAGGGCACCAGAGGAGGGGGGAGGCGCCCAGGCGGCCAGAGGGCGCGGCCCCACCCCTGTCCGCGCCAGTGGGGCGCCTGGGGCCCCCAGGGCTCCCCTCTGGTCCCACTTCTGGCTTCTGGCTCCTTCGGGTGCGTGGATTTTCTGGTAATTTTCTGGGAATTTTCTGGAACGTCTAAAAATCCATTTTCCTGCACACAATAAAACCATACAGGCAGGTCTGCTGAAAACAGCGTTAGTCCGGGTTAGTTTCGTCCAAATCATGCAAGAATGAGGGAAAAACAATAGCAAAAGTGTTTGGAAAAGTAGATACGTTTGAGACGTATCAACTCCCCCAAGCTTAGCATATTGCTTGTCCTCAAGCAATTCAGTTCAACGAACTGGACGCGACAAAGAAAACTTTGACAAACTCTTTTGCTTCATTAGATGTATATAAGCATGTACTACGAAAAGAGTTTAGCAAGTATTGAAACAACGCTATAAGGACAATGCACGAATCAATTCTTCTTTCATGTGATCAGTCACAAACAACTAAAAGTAAATAATATGCTACTGAAAATCAAGACAGGATCACAATGCACATAGCTTGAACATACTTAAGTGGCATTTCGCTAGCCTCCATGAGTGAAGCAAAACATAAATGCAGAAACTCCTCCGGAGTTTTAAAGGTGACTAGAACTCAGTATTTCAGACTAGCAATAACACAAACATCCAGAAGACAATGTAATACTTTGGGACAATGCATGTTACACTAAGAATGACAATTATGCTCTCATAGTTGGTGCTTTGAAGAAAGAAGGGGGGACTCTCGAACCGTGGATTTTGTTGGCAAGGTTGAAAACCCGTGAAAGGAAGCAAAGACTAAACATGTGCCAGAGCTCTTGGTTTTGAAAACAGAGAAACTCTTTTGAGAGGTGTAACTTTCCAGTCAACGGTGAACGGTAAAGGTCTCTCAATATCTCCCATGCCAACCCTATATATTGCCTTTTGCTTACACATATTCCCTTATCAATAAATCCTTTGATGGTCTACGGAACCTTTTATTTTGCCTCAAGGATGGAAGGAGGGTATCATTCCATCTATCATAAGCAACATTTGGTCCATTTCACTCCATCATCAAGTATGGGGGAGGTGTAACTCTCATATTTTTTTCTTGACTAGTTAAAACTTCCGTCAAAATATTTTTGGCATGAAAGATACTGATTTCCCCTCACCGCACCATGAGCTTGTACGGTTACAAAAGGGAAACTTTTGAATAAATTTCGAGATGGCACAAGCAAGTCTAAGTTAGGAGTGGCCGGTATATACCACATATAGGTAGGTATGGTGGACTCAAATGGAATAACTGGTTTCAAGGATTTTGGATGCACAAGCAGAATTCCGCTTAGTGCGAGCGAAGGCTAGCAAAAGACTGGGAAGCGACCAACTAGAGAGCAATAACTGTCATAATCATGCAGAGCGACAAAGTAACATTGAATCGGGCATGAAAGTGATATAACTATTCTGAAACAAAAAGATCATCAAGGCATAATAGACTTTTTAGTCATAAGCATGTGTGAACATGTGCCAAGTGAATCCAAAAATTCTCTGAAGGGAAATACCACTTCAGTATGCCAAACTATGAACAATGCAATGCATGAAAATCATTTCAACAACACATTATGCACTCTGGCTATTTGAGACTAGCCACAAGGAAAGCATGAACACTGGGAAAGCAATGTAAACATAGCACTATGTCGCTACAAGCTGGTCTCTAGATCATAAGTACAGGAATATGTACAAAAGTAGAAACAAGAAGAGTTCATACCGGTTTTCCTTGTTGCTTCCCTTCCGTCGATCTTCTTCATTACTGCCTTGTCACTTTCACGATCGAACATGGGAAATATTATCAAATGCCATCACGGACTCGAGCTGAACTCTGAAAACAAAGCAAACTAAAGAGAGAAAGGAAATCTTTTTGGGTTTTTTTAAAGGTTTAAACGAGAGCAAAAGAAAAGAGAAAAATCTTTTTGTTGTTTTTGCAAAGATAGAAAGAAAGAAGAACGGGAAAAAACTTCGAAAGGATCAAAGAGAACAAAAATAAAACGGATAATACAATGGAAAAGTGAGAAGGGCATGTACTCCCCCAAGCTTAGGATTTTGGCCTAAGTTGGTCGTAGCTAATGTCCCCAGGAGCCTCCTGCTCCAGGGTGGTACTGGTGAGTCCAAGGGTCGTATGAGGCTTCCGGTGCGTACACCGAAGTCCTCGGATCCTCCCACGAAGAAGGATCCGCGCTCCAAGCAGAGGAAGACCCTTCACCAAACTGGGTGAAGGTCTCCCCCTGGAAAGGTGGGAACTCACCATGCTCCTCCTCATCGGGCACAACCCCCTCCATGGGGTTATGAAACTGATGCTAGACCGCGAACTCATCGAACTGGATAACATCAAAGGAACATCCGTTCCTGCGAGAAAAATCGAACAAAAGAGGTGCAGGTAGACGGATCTTGCGTTCCGTGGTGGCTCCGAAACGCAAGATATAATCAAGGTTACCAAACTCGGAAGTCATGGTAACAAACTTATGCCTTTTCATAGGAGCAAGATCAAAACTTAAATAAGTAAAAGGCTTATCATCGGGGTGTGGGGTGCCATTAAGAGACTCCAGGATAAGTGTGGCGTAAACGCCACCAAATAAATCTCCCTTGTTACCGTTCATAGCAAGGCGTCGAGCAGTTAAGGCACCCACATTATAATCAAACCTCCCTGAGAGGGAAGTTGCCAGGATAGCAATATCCGGCGCAGATATGTTGCTCGTGTTGTCACGAGCTAACACCCCTCTAGCAATAAAATACGCAAAATACCTGAGGTGTGGGAATAAGATGCTGGAGATTGTTGACCGATGAATATCCCTCGTATCCATGCTATAGAGAGAGTTGAAGATGGTTCTCAGCTCGGAGGGCTGAGAGCTCATCTTCGCCGTCAGTCCAACGTTCAGCATACCTATTATTTCACAAAACTTTTCCAAAGGCATGGTCAAAAGATCATTGTAAATTTTAAACTCAACAGAACCAGCATCAAGGTTATATCTAAAACTGTTAATGAAACAGGAGGTGAGTTTTTGATACTGAGCAACACGGCACGTTGTGAGCCGCGTCAGACCTGCATTAGCACAAAGATTATAGAACTTCTCCTTAATTCCTGCAGCTTCAAGGAATTCATCGCACGGGAAAGTCATAGCACGTGCTGGGTTTGTGTCCTCAAACAACTCTAAGGGCACATGATCTTCGTTGTAGCTCACCCTAGCAGTCGAGGGTGAATCTGCAGCTCTTGTAACTCGATCGGAGCGCTCGGGCCTTTTCTTCCCAAGCCACCCCTTTGCTCTTCCAAGCAAACTCGTTTCTGAAATTTTTGACAAATTACAAAAACAAGGATTTAAACAAAGTGAGTTAAGGCAAACTACTCAACTCACTTACCTAAGGCATAAACTTCCATCAAAACTTGGAAAATAAAATTCTACACATGCATGCAAGCTCACATGAACAACACCAAGAGCTACTAAATACTCACAAATGAAGCCACCAATCAAAAATCCAATTGGAGGGGTGAAGGAGTTACATACCAGGGAGTATTTGCTCAAAATTTCAGCTCGAATGGTGGGCTGTAGAGAGATATCGAAAATCGCCTCCAAGAACAGCAATAACGCAAGAACTGGAGCAGAACTCGTGTTTTTGGAGAGAGAGGAAGGAGGAGGAAGAAGACATACCTGGAAGTGGGGCCTGTGGGCCCCAGGCGCCCTCTGGGCGCGGCCAGGGGGCAGGCCGCGCCAGCTGGCCGCCTGGGCCACTGGTGCCCCCCCACTGGTCAGCCCCAGGTGCCTCTGGGTCACTCCCGGCATGGGAATTTTTTTTTATTTTTCTGAAATTTTTCTAAAAACTTCACTGTTGAAAAATTCTCGGAGTTCAAAAATCTGCAAACCTTTCTGAAAACTTAAAGTAGTGATTAGTATTGTGAAGCTTCAAAAACATAAAAAACTTGGTACAACAAATGGAATGAAAGCTAAAGCAAATGAAAACATAACAAGCTTAACTTTTTACCTATATAAAACAAGCTCACTAGTAAGGTTGATCAAGTCTTACCAACAACCCGGCGATATAAAGAACAAGAAGTCTCCCCTCTTATGAAGTGATCATTGCACCTTTACTTTAATGGACATTGCCCCCACCATAATGGTTTTGTATTTGTGGTGTACATGTAGTGGATAGTCCCGTTCTCCAATATTCACGGTCTCGATATTCTCTATAGAGTTAAGGCCATGACTTTTGTCGATCTTCTTTGGAAAATACACCGTGTGTTCTTTATCATCAACGTTGAAAGTGACCTTTCCTTTATTACAATCAATAATAGCACCTGCGGTGTTAAGAAAAGTTCTACCAAGAATAATGGACATGCTCCCATCCTCAGGCATGTCAAGCACAACAAAATCTGTAAGGATCAAACAGTTAGCAACTTCAACGGGAACATCCTCACAAATACCAATTGGGACAGCTGTTGACTTGTCAGCCATCTGAAGAGAGATATCTGTAGGGATTAGTTTCTCTAAACAAAGCCTCTTGTAAAGAGATAAAGGCATAACACTCACTCCTGCACCAAGGTCACATAAAGAAGTTCTGACGTAATTATTCTTTATGGAGCAAGGAATGGTGGGTATACCTGGATCACCGAGCTTCTCAGGAATCTTGCCACTGAAAGAGTAGTTAGCAAGCATAGTATAAATTTCCTCATTAGGAACTTTTCTTTTATTTGTAACAATATCTTTCATATATTTCGAATAGGGACGTAACTTGATAGCATCAGTCAAAGGGATTTGAAGAAAAAGAGCTTTCATCCATTCACAAAATTTATTGTAATGCTCTTCTTCTTTAGATTTGAGGGACTTACCTGGAAAGGGCATGGGCTTCTGTATCCATGGTTCTCTTTCCTTCCCATGTCTTCTTGTGATGAAGTCTTCTCTAGAGTACTTCTTGCGTTTATCTTGTGCTTCTTCTTCTCTTACCTCGGGAGAATCATCCTTCTCCTTGTCCCTTTCTTCAGGCTCAGCACCGTCTTCTGTTTCAGCATCGGAGGTAGATATGCTGTTAGGATCAACAACTGGCTTTTCACTTGTAATAAGATCACCGGGATTGTCAGCCTCCTTGTGTTTCTTCTTCTTCTTTTTCTTCGGAGAGCTAACAGTCTCGTCTTCTTCTTGTACTTGAGAATCTTGCTCGATCCTCTTTGGATGACCCTCAGGATAGAGTGGGTCCTGGGTGTGCGTTCCACCCCTAGTTTTGATGCCATAAGCTTGTATGTCCTGTTTGGCATTATTAGCAAGCAAATCTTTTTGCACATTAGAAATTTGTTCAAGCTGAGTTTGAACCATATGAAAATGCTTAACAAGACATTTAACATCATTAACTGTTCTTTCTAGAACACCATACAAACTTTTGATAGCAAGGGAGTTATCATGCAACTGCCTTTGTAACCTCCTATTAAAATGGTCTTGCTTAATAATAAAGTTATCAAGCTCATCTAAGCATTGGTCGGGAGGCTTACCTTTAGGGATGTCACTTCAGTAAAGTCTAATAGAGAGTGTACCTCTACCAAGGGAGGGCGAGTAGTAGGCTCACAGAATTTCTCGATAGGAGGTAGATTCCTCACGTCTTCGGCTTTAATACCTTTCTCCTTTATAGACTTCTTTTCTTCTTGGATATCTTCGGGGCTCAGAACAAGCATGCCCCTCTTTTTCGGTGGTAGAAGTGGTTCAGGAACGAACCAATCTTCATAGTTTTCGGCAATTTTGCCCATTAATTCTTCTGCATCGTCCGGTGTTCTTTCCCTGAAAACACAACTAGCACAACTATCCAGGTAGGATCTGGATTCATCGGTTAAACCAGCGTAAAATATATCAAGCAGTTCATTTTTGGGGATTCCATGTCCCGGCATAACCTTAAGTAAATCACAAAACCTCCCCCAAGCTTTAGGGAGGTGCTCATCCTGCAATTGTTTAAAGTTATAGATTCTTTGCAAAGCAGCATGTTGCAGATGAGCTGGGAAATATTTATCAACAAAGAATTGGACTAAGTCCCGAGGACTCTTAATGGAACCATAGGGTAGTGCATCATACCATGATTTAGCGTCTTCCTTCAAAGAAAAAGGAAAAAGCTTGGACACATAGAAGTTTCATATCTTCTCATCAGTAGTGAATAGGTTACCTAGCTCAGCGAGTTTGGTCAAGTGTGCTATAGCATCATCATTTTCTCTTCCATAAAAGGGGCCGGCCTCGACTGTAGATATAAGTGAAAGATCAACAGAGAAATCATAATCAGGATCAGTGATGCATATAGGAGACGTGGCAAATTTAGGATCAAGAATAACTTTGTTCTTCATGGAGTGCTTTTTGAGAAACTCCTTAACAACACCAGGGTCAGAGTCGACACACTCTATGAGTTCCCTGCAAAAATCATCATCAAGGATTATATCCTTGAGTTCATCTAAGCACGGGTAACCAAAGGTTTTGCAGGTAGGAATATAGGTAGCAGGGATCTCGGTCTTGGATTCTGCTGCAGCCTTAGCAGTCTGAGTTTCAATATAGTGACCAAGAAAAGTAGTGTCATCAAGAGTAGTGGAAGCATCATCAAAAGTATCGGACATAGTGACAGACTCAATAGAAGCATCATGTAGTGGTGGTGAAGTAAACTTACTCATAACAGAAGGTGAATCAAGTGTAGCACTAGTGTTCAGAACGGTACCTTTTCTTGTACGGGATGGTAAGATCGGAACCTTGGGGTCTCCTTTCTTAACCATAGCGGATGATATGCAGCAGGCAGGATACTTCAAGTAGACTTGTAAATATTGCTATGCACCCCGGCAACGGCGCCAGAAAACGCTGCTTGATTCCCCACAGGCGTAAGGGATCGAGATAGTCTTCGCGGGTAAGTTAACCTAATTTATTGATTCAACACACGGGGAGCCAAAGAGTATTTATAAGCTTTGACAGTTGAGTTGTCAATTCAACCGCACCTGAAATAAACTTTCTTGCAACAAAGGATAAGTGGTAATGGTAATATGATAGTGATGATAGCAACAGTAAAAGTAGATAGCAAAAGTAACAGCTAATGACCAGCAGGATTGAAAACACTGTAGGTTAGGGAGATGGATGGTTGGGTGCTGCATGGATGAGAGTGAACATGTAATAGATTCTAACACGGGGCAAGGCACACAGAAAAGCAATGATCATCTAGGCAAATATCAAACAATAGGCATGTATCCCATAGGTAGTTGTGTGTGCTTGCAATAAGAACTTGCACAACATCTTTTGTGCTACCATCCCGCTACGAACGGGGCCAAAGGGAACTTATGGAGATTAAGGTGCTCCTGTCAAAGAGCACTAGAGAAAAGCAATAAACTCAATGGATACATGGAATCCTCAAATTATGGACCATCCCCTTTGGTGTCCCAAGCTGTCACCTTTGGGATCGCCGGTTCCGGACCATAATAGGTGCATACAACTCATAGATAGGATCTAGAACACAAATATATTCATGAAAACACATAGGGTTCAGATCTGAAAACATGGCACTCCCGAAGAAGAACAGAGGGTGGCGGCGGCTCCGCGACGGAAACTGGGAAAACGACTTCTGTTCTGGGGTTTTCCCGTCACGGGGATAAATAGGAGCATCGGTAGGGCACCAAAGGAGGGGGGTGGCGCCCAGGCGGCCAGAGGGCGCGGCCCCACCCCTGGCCGCGCCAGGGGGGCGCCTGGGGCCCCCAGGGCTCCCCTCTGGTCCCATTTCTGGCTTCTGGCACCTTCGGGTGCGTGGCTTTTCAGGTAATTTCTGGGAATTTTCTGGAACGTCTAAAAATCCATTTTCCTGCACACAATAAAACCATACAGGCAGCTTTGTTGAAAACAACGTTAGTCCGGGTTAGTTTCGTCCAAATCATGCAAGAATGAGGGCAAAACAATAGCAAAAGTGTTTGGAAAAGTAGATACGTTTGAGACGTATCAGCAACTCTCAACAACATTAACATAGTCTAATCACATGATATTTCCCATAAAACATGCAATGGAGACGCACTCGAAGGTCATTCCTTTGTGGTCAAGAGAGGACGAGAATTATGTAGGGCTACAAAAGCACACATCAAAGTTTGTAGTTTTCAATCTATGGATTTCCCAATGTCACTGTGGCCATCCAAAGAGAGTACCACAATCACCACAACATATCTAAAGGATAGTCAAAGACAAGCACCAAAAGACTCTCAATCTTCAATCCACACACAAAAGAGGAAATCACTCATGATAATATTCTTCTAACCCATGTCCAATAGACCGCTGTCACCATGGTCTCCGGGATTATACTAGATAAGATCAAGTGAGTACATCAATCCAATACATAGAGGAAGGGGAAATATAATGGGATTACCCTCGATTAACATAGCCTATGATCACAACGAAGATCACATCATGGGAGAGAGAATTGACCACATAGCTACTGGTAGAAACCTTAGCCCCGAGGGAGAACTACTCCCGCTTCATGAAGGGAGGAAGCAACATCGATGGAGATGAATCCGGGGGCACGTCCCCGTCCCGGCAGGGTGCCGGCACAGGAATTCTGTCCCCCCGAAACTTGATGGCGATGGCGGCGGAGATCGGAATTGCTTCTAGAGAAAAGGGGTCTGGAATCAGGGTTTCCTCCGCGGGAGTAAAAATAGGGCCAAAGGGGGGAACCAGGGGGCCACAGGGCAGCCAGGAGGGCAGGTGGCGCGGCCTAGGGCGGACCCGCGCCGGGCACCCTTCTGGCCCCTTGGTGTTGGCCCTCCTGCCATGTCTTGGTTATTCCGTAAGCTTCCGGAGCGCTGATTTTTTATATAATTTTTCCGGGATTTATTGGGCACTTTAATTATTGGAAAAACCTGAAATACAAAAACAGCAGAAAACAGGAACTGGCAACTGGGTGCACTAGGTTAATAGATTAGTCCAAATATGCTCAAAAGTGTATTAAAGTTCAAGCAAATCATGGCAAAGTCACACAAAACATGCATGGAGCAAGTAGAAATTATAGATACGTTTGGGACGTATCACCAATGAGGAGTGAGAACTATCCTCACCATATCATCTAGCATGCTTGTGTAGAATTTTATTTTCCAAGTTTTGTTGCAAGTTTATGCCTTAGGTAAGTGAGTAGAGTAGTTTGCCTCAACTCACTTTGTTTATATCCTTGTTTTTGTGAATTGTTAAAAATTTCAAAAACGAGTTTCTTTGGAAAAGCAAAGGGGTGGCTTGGGAAGAAGAAGCCCGAGCGCTCCGATCGAGTCACTAGAGCTGCAACTTCACCCTCAGCCGTTAGGGTGAGCTACAATGAAGATCATGTGCCCCTGGAGTTGTTGGAAGACACAAATCCAGCATGCGCAATGATGTATCCGTGCGATGATTTTCTTACAGCTGCAGGAATTAAGGAGGAATTTTATGGCCTTTGTGCCAATGCAGGTTTGACACGGCTAGCTTTATGCCGTGTGGTGCAATACAAAAAGCTTACCTCTTGTTTTGTCAACATTTTTTTTTATAACCATGATGCTGGAACCGTCGAGTTCAAACTTTACAATGATCTCATAACCATGCCCTTGGCACAATTTTGTGATATAATAGGTGTGCCGAACGTTGGTCAGACAGCTAAGATGACCATGCAGCCTTCCGGGTTGAGGACCCTCTTCAACTCCCTTTGCTTCCAGGAGGAGCCCGACATTCGACGCACGAAGATTTCCAGCATTCTGTTTCCACACCTCAGGTATTTTGCGTATTTTATTGCTAGAGGGGTGTTGGCTCGTGACAACACGAGCAACGGTTCTGCACCAGACTTCGCCATTTATGCAAACGCCCTCTATGGAAAGAATGAGTATAATGTGGGTGCCTTGATTTCTCGGCGTCTTGGTACGAACAGTAACAAGGGCGATTTATATGGTGGCGTTTACGCTACACTTATCCTCGAGTCTCTTGAGCGCACCCCGCATCCTGATGATGTTCCCTTTTCATACGCGAGTCTCGATCTTGCGGCAATGAAGAGGCATAAGTTTGTTACCATGACTTCTCAGTTTGGTAACCTTGATTACATTTTGAGGTTTGAAAGGACTATTACTCGTGAGATCCGTCTACCTGCACCACTTTTGTTTGATAACACTCGCAGGAACAAATGGTCCTTCAACGAAATTCAGTTCGATGAGTTCTTGGCTAATTACCAGCCGCATGACCTCATGGAGGGGGTTGTGCCTGACAAGGAGGAGCATGGTGAGTTCCCACCTTTCCAGGAGAGACCTTCACCGAGCATGGCGAGGGATCTTCTTCCGCTTGGAGCACAGGACGTTCCTCATGGGAGGATCCGAGGACCTCGGTGTACGCACCGGAGGGCTCATACGACTCTTGGACTTACCCTTACCCTGGAGCAGGAGGCTCCTGGGGGCAGTAGTTGCTACCAACTTAGGCCAAAAGCCTAAGCTTGGGGGAGTACGTGTCCTTCTCACCTTTCCATTGTATTATCCGTTTTCATTTTGTTTTCTTTGATCTTTTTCGAAGTTTTTGCCCGTTCTTCTTTGTTCTTTTATTTTGAAAAAACAACAAAAAGATTTCTCTTTTTCTTTTTCTTCTGTTTAACCTTTGAAAAAATCCAAAAATATTTTCTTTTCTCTCTTTAGTTTGCTTTGTTGCAGAGTTCAGCTCGAGTCCGTGATGACATTTGCACTTGATTATATTCTCCTACGTTCAATCGTGCAAGAGACAAGGCAGTAATGATGAAGATCGACGAAAGGGATGCAACAAGGAAAACTGGTATGAACTCTTTTTGTTTCTACTTTTGTACATATGCTTGTACTTATGAATTAGAGACCAGCTTGTAGCAACATAGTGCTATGTTTATAATGCTTTCCCAGTGTTCATGCTTTCCTTGTGGTCAATCCCAAATAGCTAGAGTATGTAATATGTTGTTGGAATGATTTACATGCATTGCATTGTTCATGGTTTGGCATACTGAAGTGGTATTTCCCTTTGGAGAGTTCTTGGATTGACTTGGCACATGCTTACACATGTTTATGACTGAAAAGTCTACTATGCCTTGATGATCTTTGAGTTTCAGAATAGTCATATCATTTTCATGCCTAATTCAATGTTACTTTGTCGCTCTGCATGATTATGACTGTTATTGCTCTCTAGTTGGTCGCTTCCCAGTCTTTTGCTAGCCTTCGCTCACACTAAGCGGATTTATGCTTGTGCATCCAAAATCCTTGAAACCAGTTTTTCCATATGAGTCCACCATACCTTCCTATGTGGTATTTAGCGGCCATCCTAACGAAGAATTTCTTTTGCCATCTCGAAATTATTGAAAAGCATTCCTGTTTTGTGCCTCTATTTTAGCTCATGAGGAAGTAGTAGGTAATTCATGACCGTCTTATGTTAGACATGTTTTATTCCGGTATTTCATGTCTAATCTGCAAAGCCCAATACGAGGAGGGACTGACATGAGTGCGCCCAGCTCAAAAAAGATAATCACAACCAACAAACCCTCCTTCACGCTTTGTTTATGAGAAATCAGAAAACTTTGGCAGTGATAAACAAAGGAGATTAAGGGGATGTGATCGTATCCATCTTGGGAGCCGTTCCTCGAAACAAGTCCAGCGTAAGAGGCGATTGACTTGTCTACTAGCATTCATTGACGAAGCATGCATATCCCAAAAATCATTTATCTCTGTTTTCAAAACCAAGAGCTTTGGTACAAGTTTAGGCTTTGCTTCCTTCCACGGGTTTTCAACCTTTCCATCAAACTCCACGGTTCGAGAGTCTCCACCTTCTTTCTTCAAAGCACCAACTAGGAGAGAAGCATAATTGTAATTCTGAGTGTAATGTGCATTGTCCCAAAGCATTACATTGTATTTTGCATGATTGTGGTATTATTCATTCTGAAATTCCTTAGTTCTAGTCTCCTTTAAAACTCCAGAGGAGTTTCTGCATTTTTGTTTTGCTTCACTCATGGAGGCTAGCGAAATACCACTCTAGTATGTCCAAACTTTGTGCATTGTAATCCTGTCTTGATTATCAGTAGCATATTATTTTCTTTTAGTTGTTTGTGATTAATCACTTGAAAGAAGGATTGCTTCGTGCATTGTCCTCATAGCATAGTTTTGATACTTGCTAAATTCTTTTCGTGGTACATGCTTATATACATCTATTGAAGCAAAAGAGTTTGTCAAAGTTTTCTTTGTCGCGTTCAGTTCATTGTACTGAATTGCTAGAGGACAAGCAATATGCTAAGCTTGGGGGGGGGGGTTGATACGTCTCAAACGTATCTACTTTTCCAAACACTTTTGCTATTGTTTTTCCCTCTGTGACGCCCCCAAAATCAGACTGTGTACAGTAATCATATACGCAAGGTACACGATCGAGATCAGGGACTCACGGTAAGATATCACAACACAACTCTACAAATAAAATAATACAAGCTGTTTAATACAAGCCAGGGGCCACGAGGGCTCGAATACAACAGCTCGAAAGCACAAAGTTAGCGGAAGAAATAGTATTTGAGTACAGACACAAGGTACACATGATCTGCCTTAAGAAGGCTAGCACAAATAACAACAAATCGAAAAGGCGAGGCCTCCTACCTGGGAACCTCCAAACTACTCCTGGTCAACGGGGAACTCAACGTCGTAGAAGGCATCGGGGATCTTCATGTTGCGGTGGTCGGCATCATGAACTTCCTTCTCCTGGACTCCAAGGCTTCAACGTCGACTGCAGCGGCCGATCAGGCAAAACATAAAGGGGAAAATAAAGCAAAGGTGAGTATCTAGCATACCCGCGAGTCTTACGTCCTCTACTAAGCATTTATGCATTTGTATCAAATGGAAAGGGGAGGCTGTATATAGTGGACTGCAAGATAGAAATCAGAATAAGGGTAAGAAGCTAGGCCTATCGAAGACTAGCATCTTCTGACGTGTCTTGCATCATGAGAAGAGAAACAACCAACAGTTCAATAACATGAATGTAATAACAATGCAGCAGAAGTTGCTGCAGCATTGTATAATAGTAAGTTGTAATAATTAATAATAATAATGCCTCCGAGTTCCCTTCCTCGACTTCCCTGCGAGGAAGAAGACCCGGAACCATGCAGTTTAATAGTAGTAGTTTGTAGTGGTAAGATCCAGCTTCAGCATAAAGCGTCCTGTTACCATGGACATGGCTATTCGACTAGATTAATCTTCCCTGTAGGGGTGCACTGGCGTGACTCTACGATGCTCGGATCTCCAGGGTGGCGTACACCTTGTTAGGGAACACCCCACCGAAGCTATCCGACACAAAGTATCCCATCCTTTGGCAATCAATAGAGAGGTCATCCGCCGGACTATATCCTATGTACGCCGGGCTTTGGACCCTAACCCGAACGTACTCCTGCACGGTGCGTGACTGGCCGGTGAAGCAAAATCAAAACAAATACAAATACACCGCTCGAGCAAGAGAAGACAACACCACTCCCCGGCAATCAGCCCGCGATACTGCTGACGTCTGAATACCCTCGAACGACACTACGATGCAGGGGATCCCACACTCCTTATCCCACGTGTAGGTAGTGCATACAAGCCAAAAGGATACTCAAGACATCCGCCGAACCATTTAGCATTTTAATTAACCTGCCTGACAAACGTTATCGTTTCCTCAACTTAACTGACCCGCGGACAACGACAACAGTCAGGACCACCAGTACATCGGTGACTGCCTTGTCGTCCCACCAAGTCTCTGCGGTTACCAACAAGGTGAACCGTCTCCTTACCTTTTCTCGCGTGTGCTCTTAGTAGAGCTCAACTTTTCGTGGTTTGGTAACTCTCGCGAGATACGAGCAGGGGCCAAGCACGCCAGTAACGTTCGTCGTACCCTCCCTGTCGTTCCCGACGCAATACCGCTCGCGGGTGCCGTTGGGTCGCCTGACTTCTTACCTTTAAGGACAACCGTTGCTCAGGTACCTAGAGCGGCTATACAGAGCCAGCAACGAGTGGAGTACCAGGATTACTCCTTGATAGCTCGCACTTGATGGTGGCTCGGCAGAGACGAGCTAGGTGGCCTTAAGCGGTGTCTGCATTGTACCGTACCTGCGCAATTGTATATATTCTATCCGTGTTCACTCCCCTGAGTGGTCACGGCCCGCTATCTAATCCTAGCTAACAATGCGCAGGGCTCACTGCTGAATAATGCTTAATTATAATAGGCAGCATAGGATAAGGGAGGTACATCAAGGGGCGACAAAACAGGCTATGCAATTGAATAGGATTGTAATCGTAGCAGCAGCAGTAACAATGCCTAGTGCAAGAAAGTACGAAAAAGATAGGTGATATCTGGGGAAGAGAATGGCTCTGCTTGCCTGGAAGCTCGACGGTAGGGGTGCGGTCGTCGATGACGTAGTTGAACACAGGGGCATCGGCAGCGGTCGTCGGGACTACCGGACAATAAGAGAGGGGGGGGAGAAACAACAAATACACGGTAATAATAGCAATACAAATACAAGACATGGCAAACAAAATGTTAACAGTGTTCTAACGCAGTGCAAGATGTATTGCTCGGAGCGGGAATTCATCGGGGATGAACTACCGGCTCCGGGTGATTATCGACAGACGGCCCAGAGGGGGAAGGTTTCCAGGTCTGTAGTGTCATGAATACCCGACAGACGTGTGGGTAGTGTATCTGTGATCGTTGATGCATTCCGAACAACTTTTATGTTCAGAACATTTACATTCGGAAAGTTTTACCGGTACCGGATAATTACCGGACAGACGATCCGGAGGGGGAATGTCTCGGGTTCGGTATGTTAGAGGGGTGCAATGGGTATGCAGGTAGCGTAATCTTATTCGTTATAATTTTTTGATCAATTTTGATGTATAAAGTTTTTGAATCTGACTTGCGGTTTAAAAGATATTCATTTTCAAAGTTTAATTCATTTTCTGGAATTTCTTTTATTATTTAATAAACATTATCCACAACAGTAAGTTTGACTGGTCAACCTAACAAAGGGGACCCATCTGTAAGGTTGACTAGTCAATGTACTAGTGGGTCCCACATGTCAGCCACAAATATGTATTAAACATTTTTATATAATTTAAAAGCTGTGGGGCCCAGCTGTCATGGACACATGTGCTAAATCATTGTAATTTATCTGTTTAAATCATTAATAAGCAGTTGGGGGCCACCAGTAAGTCTCACATGGGGGTTAGTGGTTGTGGCCCACATGTAATAGACCCACTAACCAACAATTTTATTAGTTTAACTAGCCTCTTAACTAAAAAGTGGCCCACCTGTCATAGGGTGTTTAGAGGGGAGCTTAGGCTTAAAAGGGGATTAACCCCCACGGTTTAATTCACAGGCGCGCCCACTACAACAAGGTCGACGCCGGCGAGTCCGTTCCGGCGAGTGATGGCTTCTCGCCCCTCGTTGGTTACCCCAAGTGGAAGGTTTGAGATGCAGTGCAGCAGCAAGTTTCCCTCGGTGAAGATACCAAGGTTATCGAACCAGTAGGACTCAGGAGATACAAGTACGTGACAACGTCGCCAGAAATTGCTTCCTGACTAGGGCGTTGTCGTGGACCTGCAGACAGCAACAAATAACTTTGCTCCCAACGAGTACAGAGAAGTTGTCAATTCCTCCAGCCTTGTTGTTTACAAAGGATTAACGCAAGAGATAAAAGGTACAAAGGAAAGTAAAAGCTGAAAGTAAATTGAGGGTGCGAACAATAATGTGAAGATGGACCGGGGTCCCGTGATTTTCACTAGTGATGTCTCTCTCCAAAAATACGATAAAAGTGCCACTGAGGTAAACAAATCACAGTTGGGCAATTGACAGGATTATGAAGGCACCGTAATGCTAACTATGCCGCAAAGAAAGGAAGGGCTCAAAAGCAATGGGCAGTACGCAAGGTAAGTAGACCGAAATCCATCTGAATCTACTACGAATCATCTACCTTGATATTTCTATCCAGAACATCTCGCTGGTATTAAGTTGTGAATCCTACCCAAAGTGTAAACTCAAAGCAACAGACAACTGCATTAAAAGAACTTTGCGTAAAGTAAACAATCCTTGGACCCGCAGGTACAAGCATCAATGTTTTATCCCTGGTGGCAACAGCACATCCCCTAGTCTCATGTTTATGTCACTCAAGCTAGACATCAAGGGGCTGAACCCACAATTGAGCATAACGCTCTCTCTTGGAGTTGCAAATGAAATACTTAGCCAAAGCAAATACCGCAACGGAGAACATGCAAGAATTTATTAAAGAATAAAATATAAAAGAGATGAACCAAATATATTAATCATCACAATCTGAACATAGTCTCATAATCCATCAGATCCCAACAAAATCAGCATAGCAACAGCGGAAATTACATAGATGCCTCGATCATGTGAGGCAGCTCACGAGGACTCGAAAGTGGAAGCACAAAGAAGGGAGAGATAGATCACATAGCTACTGGTCACGGACCCATGGTCCAAGGGAAACTACTCACGGTACATACGGGAGGCGTCCATGGCTATGGAGGGTCTCCCAAAGGGGGTAGCTTCTCCCGGCAGGGTGCCGGAGCAGCTTCTCCAGGAAGCCCCGATCTTGAAACGGCAGCAGCGGCGGAACAGAGGCGAGATCGCGAAAGAGGAGTCCGTATTAGGGGTTTCCACCCCGAGGGGTAAATATAGGCGAAGGGGGGTGTCGAGGGGACCCACCAGGCAGTCAGGAGGCCTCCTGGCGCGCCCTAGGGTGGGGCCGCGCCAGGGACCCTCCTGGCCTCATGGTGGTGGCCCCCCTCCGCAGCCTTGGTCATTCCAGAAGCTTCCGAGTCACTGATTTTTTATCTGATTTTTCAGGATTTTTTTGAGCACTTTTAATGGCCGGAAAACCTGAAATACAAATACAGCAGAAAACAGCAACTGGAAGCTTGGTGCACTTGGTTAATAGATTAGTCCAAATATGCTCAAAAGTGTATGAAAGTTCAAGCAAAACATGGCAAAGTCACACAAAACATGCATGGAGCAAGCAGAAATTATAGATACGTTTGGGACGTATCAACATCCCTAAGCTTAATTCCTCCTTGTCCTCGAGTAGGTAAATGATAACAAGCATAATTTCGGTGGTGACATGCCACACAACCATAAAAGGACTTTTAAGTAAAGCAATCAAAGCATGAAATTCAATTCAAGTCTTTACAAGCAAGAGTCTATATTAGCATTGACACAAGCAACAAGAGAACAAAAGGTGCAAGAGCTCTCGCTGTCCGTGACTCGAATGTCTCTAGATGGTGTTTGGGTGCAAGCAAGGGATAGGGAAATACGAGATAAAAAATAAGGTTGTTGAGAACAACTACCTACTAAAGTTTCACACTAGGTCTCCTTTGGATTCTTATCTAGACTCGTCCCCAGACCACTAGTTAGGTACAAGTCAAACTGATCCACTCCCTTTCTATATTTTGAGCACTCATGCAATGGATGAGCGTGAGCAAGAAAGTTGACACCTAAAAGGCGAAACAGAAAGAAGGTGGAGGAGGAAGACAAAAAGGTGTGAAAGGCTCACATCAATGAGGACAATCATAGGCGAGAGAAGGCCATATGATAGATATGATGTGAGGAGTAGGGATTGCCATGCAACGGATGCACATGTGAGCTAAAAGCTCTCCAAGGGAACTAGTGGGGGTGCATCTAACTTGCTTGCTCAAGAAGACCTAGAGCTCGTTTGAGGAGGCTCATCATTGGAATATACAAGCCAAGTTCTATAGTGTGAAGGGTCCCCACATAGCTATATGCATGATGATGATCTCTATGGAGTACAAGGGATAGAGGATGAAGTACTAGTGTGGATCTCTCAAAAGGAATAGTAGTGTGCCCCCTTCTCTCTTTTAATTTTCTTTTTTCTCTTTTTTCTATTTTTTGTATTTTTTTGGTGGCCTCGATGGCTCTTTCTATTTAACTCTCATTTGTCCTCTTTGGGATCTTTTGATTTTGTCCTCTTTGGGATCTTTTCCTCACTTTAGGGGCAATACTCTATATTTTACAAGAATATAGGAGATCTTTCACACTTTACAAACGTACTCATATAAAGAAAATATAACTATCATGATGCAAATGTATGCCTCTGCCAGCGTAGCAGGATATGCAATGATACGAGCGCGTCATGTAGCAATGATTAGGGCAAGGCCCAACTAGCATGCGGCTCATCGATCAAGCAAGTAGCATGTATGACATGAAGATCAAGTCATGAGAAGGTGGATGTTGCATGGCAATGTATCTCGGAAAGGCTATGGAAATGCCTTGTAGGCAGGTATGGTGGCTGTTTTGAGGAAAGATATAAGGAGGTTTATGATGACAGAGCGTATCATGCCAAGGGTTTGCATGTACCGGCGAAGGTGGACGCCAACTCTCGGAGTGAGAAGAAAGCAATGCACGGCACAGGAGAGGCTAGAAAAATATGGGAAGGTGGAAGTGTCAACTTTCGAATACTCACATTAGTCCGAAGAACTCATGCACTTATCATCGGTAACTGTCAATCTAATCAGGAGGTTCACAAAGAGACAGGTACCCCGAGGAGGAGTGTATGGGGGTTTGGTTATCCTTGCGGATCCTCGACTCATGGTACGTGAGTGTACTCTAATATTCGAACCCTACAGAGGTTAGTGATCCATCTAGTATCTAGAGTTCTCAACAGGGGTTTTTGGTTTTCTAAAAACACACGGATTTCCCAAAATACGACATCTATCACTAATAGGCAAGAGCTCTTGACACCATAAGTTCAAACATTACTCTAGTCAATACCTCAAAACTATTGCAAGTTACTACTACAAAGAGAATAGCAACTTTAACTACCTACTTTCAGTCAAGACATAGAACTCAGTGCAACAGGCAAACTCTCTAACAAGATAAAACATGCAACCTGTAGAAAGTTCAACCTAAGACAAAAGAAAATCTCTAAAAAACTAAAGCACTACAACTAAACAGAACAGCAGCTAAGAAAAGAAAAAGAACAACTCACAGCTAAAAGAATAAGCATGCAAATCCTATGAGGAGTTCTAGTTCAAGCGGAGCGTGAATCTCTCCCACACAAAAGAGTAAGTTGGGGTCTAACTTGTTACTACAGCAAAGAAAGGAAAACAAACCTAGAAAAGTAAAGAGCGAGACGCTCCAAGCAAAGCACATAACGCATGAAGTGATAAAAATATAGTGCAACGAGGGACAAACTGATGATTGTTGATGGAGAAGGGGATGCATGGGGGCATCCCCAAGCTTAGACGCTTGAGTCTCCTTGAATATTTCTTGGGGATGCATGGGGGCATCCCCAAGCTTGAGCGTTTGACACTCCTGAATCTTCTTTCATCATCCTCCATCGCGCACTTGAAAACTCTTTTCATACATAACTCATTGTAGGTTGATTAGAGAGGTTAGTACCCTAATAAAATAATTTTTCCTCTACTGAAAATAAAGATAATCTTGAAGAGCTACTGTTTCTAAAGATTTCCAAAAAGTTTTTGAAAATAAAAAGCAAGCTTAAGGTTTGCAAAAGTAAGGAGAGACAAAACGTGGCAGAATCTGTGAAAAACAGAACAGCAGAAAGAAACGAATTTTTTAGGGGTACTTCTGCAACTCAAATCAAAAAACTCAGAACATACGGAAATTTCGTAATTGTATAGTGCACGCTGTGTAAAAATTTCAGCTCAAAAAGATGAACTGGTATTTTTCTCTGATTTTTCTAGTCACGAGGACAGAATCTTTTTTCTGGACAACATGTCACAACTTTCACTTCCCTTGCCGTATGAGGCTAAACTTGGCACAAAGCTTGAAAAGTAAAGATACAATGATGTTGCTACAGTAGTAACAATAATCAAGACCACTAAGAACAGAACAAACGCAAAAAAAAAACCTAAATTCGTTGCGGGCTGCCTCCCGAAAGCGCTTCTTTAGAGCCATTAGCTAGGCTTAAAGCAGAAGATCAAGTTGCAATTATTGAACCATCATCATGATCATCAAAAAGCTCTTCAATAGTACAACTAGTCTTAATGGGTTTCTCAAATAAAGAACGAATGAAAATTCTTCTTCGAATAAAATCAAAAGGAGGGAAATCAATTGGAGTTTCATTAAAGTTAAAGATAGGTGTCTCCTCCAAAGTTTTCACAGTTTCAACTCTCTTGGCACTGGGTGTGCTAGCTTTAGCTCGGGGAACCTTGGGTACGTAAACGGACTTAGGTTCCTTCTTTGCTGGACCACTAAGAACAGAACAAACGCAAAAAAAAAACCTAAATTCGTTGCGGGCTGCCTCCCGAAAGCGCTTCTTTAGAGCCATTAGCTAGGCTTAAAGCAGAAGATCAAGTTGCAATTATTGAACCATCATCATGATCATCAAAAAGCTCTTCAATAGTACAACTAGTCTTAATGGGTTTCTCAAATAAAGAACGAATGAAAATTCTTCTTCGAATAAAATCAAAAGGAGGGAAATCAATTGGAGTTTCATTAAAGTTAAAGATAGGTGTCTCCTCCAAAGTTTTCACAGTTTCAACTCTCTTGGCACTGGGTGTGCTAGCTTTAGCTCGGGGAACCTTGGGTACGTAAACGGACTTAGGTTCCTTCTTTGCTGGAGTTTCATCCTTTTTGGTCTTGATTGAGGAAAAGGTAGTTCATAAAGTTTCAATAACTTCCTCAATCTTTTCTATCCTAGAATACTTTTCATCAAGGGATTTGATAGTCTCCAAAGTTTTGAAAATTTTATGCGTGGAATTATCTAGCCTATTCAAATTCCCTTGAATCTTACGATCCAACTCATTCACCCTATCGATACTTGGCATCTCTAGCTCTATTTTTTCAAGTTTTCTCATAATGTGAGCTAAAGTAATGTCCTCCTTCATACTAACAATGGGAAGACTTCCAACAAGATTTTCAATAACATTAAGGGCTTCCCAAACTGGGGCCTCTATGAAGTTCCCATTGATAGCAGTGTTTAAAAGAAACCAATTCCAAGAAGTAATCCCAACATAAAAATTTCTAAGCAGGATAGTAGTGGATTGCTTCTTGGTGGCTCTTTTTTGAGAATCATTAATTCTATACCAAGCATCTTTCAAACTTTCACCACCTCTTTGAGTAAAGGTAAGCACTTCTGCCTCACCATAGGCAAAAGGACCAGCCATAGTGGGAACTACTGACAAGGTAACATGTATTTTTGGTATTTTTGATTAAGGACACAAAAATAAAAACTGAAAGGTAAACTAACAAGACTAAAAAGCAAAGGGAAAAGATAGTGTGCAACTCCCCTATCTTGTAGAGTTGAGTCCCCGGCAACGGCGCCAGAAATTTGCTTGATGGCTTCTCGCCCCTCGTTGGTTATCCCAAGTGGAAGGTTTGAGATGCAGTGCAGCAGCAAGTTTCCCTCGGTGAAGATACCAAGGTTATCGAACCAGTAGGACTCAGGAGATACAAGTAGGTGACAACGTCGCCAGAAATTGCTTCCTGACTAGGGTGTTGTCGTGGACCTGCACACAACAACAAATAACTTTGCTCCCAACGAGTACAGAGGAGTTGTCAATTCCTCCGGCCTTGTCGTTTACAAAGGATCAACGCAAGAGATAAAAGGTACAAAGGAAACTAAAAGATGAAAGTAAATTGAGGGTGTGAACAATAATGTGAAGATGGACCGGGGTCCCGTGATTTTCGCTAGTGATGTCTCTCTCCCAAAAGACGATAAAAGTGCTAGCGAGGTAAACAAATCACAGTTGGGCAATTGACAGGATTATGAAGGCACCCCAATGCTAACTATGCTGCAAAGAAAGGAAGGGATAAAAAGCAATGGGAAGTACGCAAGGTAAGTAGACCGAAATCCATCTGCATCTACTACGAATCATCCACCTTGAGATATCTATCGAGAACATCTCGCTGGTATTAAGTTGCGAATCCCACCCAAAGTGTAAACTCAAAGCAACAGACAACTGCATTAAAAGAACTTTGCGTAAAGTAAACAATCCTTGCACCCGCAGGTACAAGCACCGTTGTTTTATCCCTGGTGGCAACAGCACATCCCCTAGTCTCATGTTTCTGTCACTCAAGCTAGACATCAAGGGGCTGAACCCACAATCGATCATAACGCTCTCTCTTGGAGTTGCAAATAAAATACTTGGCCAAAGCAGATACTGCAACGGAGAACATGCAAGAATTTACTTAATAACAAAATATAAAAGAGAAGAACCAAATATATTACTCATCACAATCTGAACATAGTCTCATAATCCATCAGATCCCAACAAACTCAGCATAGCATTAGCAGAAATTACATAGATGCCTCGATCATGTGAGGCAGCTCACGAAGACTCGAAAGTGGAAGCACAAAGAAGGGAGAGATAGATCACATAGCTACTGGTGACGGACCCATGGTCCAAGCGAAACTACTCACGGTACATACGGGAGGCGTCCATGGCTATGGAGGGTCTCCCGGAGGGGGTAGCTTCTCCCGACAGGGTGCCGGAGCAGCTTCTCCAGGCAGCCCCGATTTTGAAACGGCGGCGGCGGCGGAACAGATGCGAGATCGCGAAAGAGGAGTCTGTATTAGGGGTTTCCACCCCGAGGGGTAAATATAGGCGAAGGGCGGTGTCGAGGGGACCCACCAGGCAGCCAGGAGGCCTCCTGGCGCGGCCTAGGGTGGGGCCGCGCCAGGGATCCTCTTGGCCTCCTGGTGGTGGCCCCCCTCCGCTGCCTTGGTGATTCCGGAAGCTTCCGAGTCGCTGATTTTTTATCTGATTTTTCCGGATTTTTTGGAGCACTTTTAATGGCCGGAAAACCTGAAATACAAAAAGAGAAGAAAACAACAACTGGCAGCTGGGTGCACTGGGTTAATAGATTAGTCCAAATATGGTCAAAAGTGTATGAAAGTTCAAGCAAAACATGGCAAAGTCACACAAAACATGCATGGATCAAGCATAAATTATAGATACGTATGGGACGTATCAGCGAGTCCCGGCGAGGGAGGCACGACGAGGGGGGGGGATTCGGGTGCGGCACAGGTGTGCGCAGCGAGAGGGCCGTGGCCAGGGGAGGCCATGCGCAGGCAGAGCGCCGCCAGCTTGGGCTGCGGCCATGGTGTGGCTCGGTCATGGCGGCCACAGCGGGAGCCAGCAAGGCGAGCGGGGCAAGCAACATGCCGGCGTAGAGGAGCGGCGCCGCAGCGGGCCCGTGGCCACTGGAACCGCACGCCGACGAGCGCGGCAGCACGCCATGGTGAGCTCACTCGGGGAGCTCGAGCCTTGGCCGTGGTGGCCACGACCCATGCAGGTGACCAACACAGCGGCAAATCGGAAGGGGAAAGGGGGGAATCGATCCGGATGCTCACGGGGATGCCCGAGGACGTCTCGGTGTGGTCGAAGGGGCTCGGACGGCGACGCAATCGTCGTCGGAGCACGGCGGCCGCGGCGGGGGTGATGAAGAAGAGGGTGGGGAACCTCCTGGACAGGCTAGAGCAGCCAACGGTGGCCGTTGGCCACGGTGGACACGGAGGCGCGGCCGCGGTTCCGCACTGCGAGTCCGGTGAGAGGATGAACGAGCGGGGAAGGGGGGAGATCTTTTCCAACGTCCACGAGGGCACGGGCTTGCCCTTATCCACCCAGAAAGAGTGCAGCGATGCAGCGGCGCGAGCTGGCTCGGCGGGGACGACGCCCTACCACGGTCTCCATGGCCTCCGATCGGTGGAACAGTGGGAGGGAAGAAGGAGGGAAGTGGCTGGGCCGGGTGTGGGCCTCGCCCTGGGCGTTAGATTAGGATTTTTCCTTTCCTTTTATTTTTCTTTTAGGTTTCCTATTCATCTATGTTTCTATTTTGTTTTGGCATCAAATGATTATTGTTAAATGTGAGACCTTATCCAATAGTATTGTTACACATTATTATAATGCTACAAAAAATTTGGTTTCCTAATAAAATAATTTAGATTTTGTTCTCTTTAAAAAGGATTGAAAGTGGTTGGTTTAGGCACTGTTTTGATTTGTTTAAAATATTTAAGCAAGGTAATAAAATACCATTGCTATTTTATTGTGACCTACTGATTTTTAGACTTTTAATAAAGTGGTTGCACTATTTTTGGATTAAGTTCTATTTCCACTTGTATCTGGAATTTTTATTTGGTTTGAATTTGAGAAAGCTTTGATCAAGGTGATCATCACAAGTTAATCAAGGTGACTTGGCATTAACAGAAGGTTATATCCTTGGATGATTTGGACGAAACTAACACGGACTAACGTTGTTTTCAGCAGAGCTGTCTGTATGGTTTTATTGTTCGCAGGAAAATGGATTTTTGGACGTCCCAGAAAATTCCCAGAAAAATAACAGAAAATCCACGCACCTGAAGGAGCCAGATGCCAGAAGTGGGGCCATAGGGGGGCCTAGGGGGCCCCAGGCGCCCCCCTGGCGCGGACAGGGGTGGGGCCGCACCCTCTGGCTGCCTGGGGGCCTCCCCCCTCCTCTGGTGCCCTACCGATGCTCCTATTTATTCCCGTGACGCGAAAACCCTAGAACAGAAGTCGTTTTCCCAGTTCTCGTCGCGGAGCCGCCGCCACCCTCTGTTCTTCTCCAGGAGGGATAATCTGGAGGATGTTTTGGCCTCCGGAGAGGGGAGATCATCGCCATCATCATCACCATCACCACTCCATCATCCCTCCATGAATTCTCCATCTATGTGTGAGTAATTCCCTGCTGTAGGCAAAGGGGATGGTAGGGATTGGATGAGTTATATCATGTAATAGTTTATTAGATTGTTGGGGGCATGTTGCCTCTCATCTAGATTGGTGTTTATCATCTTTGCTTCAACTTGTTTCTCTTAATGCTTGTCAGTTTGGGCCCGAGTGCCATGATTTCAGATCTGAACCCTTTGTATTTTCATGAATATATTTGTGTTCTTGATCCTATCTATGAGTTTTTTTGCACCTGTTATGGTCCGGAACCGGCGATCCCAAAGGTGACAGCTTGGGACACCAAAGGGGATGGACTATAATTTGAGGATTCCATGTATCCATTGATTGTTAATGCTTTGGTCCGGTGCTCTTTGACAGGAGCACCTTAATCTCCATAAGTTCCTTTTGGCCCCGTTCGCAGCGGGATGGTAGGACAAAAGATGTTGTGCAAGTTCTGATTGCAAGCACGTACAACTACCTTCGGGGTACATGCTTGATGTTTGATTTCTGCCTAGATGATATTTGCTCTTCTGTGTGCCTTGCCCCAAGTTGATTACATGATGTGTCTTATCCATGCAGCGCCCAACCATCCATCTCCCTAGCCTACAGTGTTTTAATTCTGCTGGTTACTAGTTATTTACTTCCGCTGTCTTACTATTGCCATTGCTATCATCACTTCCATATCGCAGTTTCTATTAATATATTGTTGCAAGTAAGTGTATCTCAGTTGCGTTGGAACTGACAACTCCACTGTTAAAGCTTGTGGATATTCTTTGGCTCCCCTTGGGTCGAATCAATAAATTGGATAATCTTACCCGCGAAGACTATCTAGATCCCCTGCAGTTTTGGGTTATCAGTCTCTCATGCCTGAAGGTCTTGCCATTCCTCTCAGTCCAAATGCACCAGGAAGCAGTGAGAACCACCTAAGGAAAAAAGGATGTCCAAAGGACATTTTGTCCTGGTTGAGGTTATTAACAAGATTACCATCCTGGGACCATTGGATCTGTAGGTAACACCATATTCTTGAGCTAAAGGAGCAAGAGAAAAACAGATGCATCATGTCTTCCAAAGTGTGATTAGGACACATGATGCAGGTATTGACCTCCTGTGGAGACCTCCAGTGTCTCCTGAACAGAAGGTCCTTTGTATTCAGCCTATCAAACAACAAAAACCAACCAAAAACCTTTATCTTCATAGTGCATTTGCTTTTCCATAGCCATTTGCAAATTGCGTCATCAGGTAAATGGGAATGCATAAGCATATAGAAACTCTTAGCAGTGTAACCATGAAGACCAGGCCAAGTCCAGATATCCTTCTTAGTGTTGGAGAGGTGTAAATTGTGTAACCAGTGACTTAAGACTGCTAACTCAGCTGCAGCCTGCTGTAATAGTGGCAGATAGAAAAGGGAGCTGACCTCAACAACAGTGATGAAATCTTTTATAGACAATTTATTATCGTTCAAAAATGAGAATAAATGTGGGAATCTGTCTCTAAGAGGTCTATGAGAGTTATTTAAAATCCAGCCATCAGACCAAAACAGCAGAGAGTCTCCAACATTGACCTGGATGGAAACCACATGCCTGTACATATCAACCAGCTTAAGGATGTCCTTCCACCAGAAAGAACCACACATTACATTGGCATGTGGGACATTACCATTGTAATAAGAATTCCAGATGAGAGAGACCGAAGGGGTGTCATCCTTGTTGAAGAATTTGTGGAGATGCTTCAGTAGTAGGGCTTTTCTTTGGAGCTGAAGATTCATGATTCCCATACCACCTTTGCTTTTAGGCTTGCATACCAATTCCCAGGCAGCAAGGGATTTCCTCTTAGTATCAGAGTTGCCTCTCCACAGACACTGCCTTTGAATTATCTCTAGCTGCTTTATAATTCCTTGAGGAATGGACAAGGAGCAGAGATGATAGATTGGCAAGGAAGAGATGACATAATTCAATAACTGCAGTCTTGCCCCCTGGTTTAACATTGCAGAACTAGAAGTGAGCCTCCTCTCAACTCTATCCACAAGAGGCATTAGATCGTGAATTTTTGGCTTAGTAGTGCCCATTGGTAGGCCCAAATATGTGAAGGGCATCTATCCAATTGAGCAACCAAAAGCAGCAGCCATCCTATCAGCCTCCTCTGCAGGAACATTCAAAGGAATCATTGAAGATTTATTGAAATTCACTTTGAGTCCAGTAAAGGAATGAAATCTAATGAGCATTTCTTTGAGGGCAAGAAGGTGGATGACTTGAGTGGGTCGACGTGCCCTATACACGCTACCTCCACGTGGGATTACAGTGTGGGCCCTCCGCGGCGTACATTCTAAAGAAAGCTCTTCAAACGTCAGAAGTACCGCGGGCTAATTGCCGGGAAGTGAGGTGTTTTCTTTTCTCGAGCTGTGTTATTTGCTACTGCTTCTCGGCCACCCACGCACCATGCAGGTGTATGAAGGGTGTAACGCGCTGACCACTCCCAACCGGTTAACCATCGATTCCATGGTCGGTGCGCCTGGGATCTATACTGTCCTCACAAACCAACACTAGTCTTTTCTGCACACTTTGTCCTCACTCGTGCGCACCCGGGATCAACTTCCCGTTCGGTCACCCATCCCAAGACTACTCCAAGCCAAGAACGCTTAACCTGGTAGTTCTTTCCTGATGGGCTCCCGAAAAAGAAGGTGCACCGTGTTCATATGAGTAGTCTATCATTCCTATCGAGATCCTCGGCTGTTACAAAGGGCTAGGGTCCAAAGTCCCTGCGTATATAGGATTTAGACCGGCGGATGGCCTCTCTGTTGAGTCTAGGTAGGACTACGTCGTGTTGGATAGCCTCGGTGGGGCATTCCCTAACAAGGTGTAGGCCACCCTGGAGATCCGAGCGTGTAAGGTAATGATACGTCTCAAACGTATCCACTTTTCCAAACACTTTTGCTATTGTTTTGCCCTCATTCTTGCATGATTTGAACTAAACTAATCCGGACTGACGATGTTTTCAGCAGAGCTGCCTGTATGGTTTTATTGTGTGCAGGAATATGGATTTTTAGGTACCTCAAAAAATTCCAGGAAAATTCACGAAAAATCCACGCACCTGAAGCTTCCACGAACCAGAAGTGGAGCCAGAGGGGGGCCACAGGGGCTCCAGGCGCCCTGCTGGCGCGGCCCCACCCCTGGCCGCACTGGGGGCCGCTTAGAGGACTCCCCCATCCTATGGTGCCCTACCGAGGCCCCTATTTATTCCCGTGACGCAAAAACCCCAGAACAGAAGTCACTTTTCCAGTTTCCGTCGCGAAGCCGCCCCCACCCTCTGTTCTTCTCCGGGAGGGCTAATATGGAGGCTGATTTGGCCTCTGGAGAGGGGAGATCATCGCCATCATCACCATCATCACCACTCAATGCTCCCTCCATGACTTGTCTTCACATGTGTGAGTAATTCTCTTCTGTAGGCAAAGGGGATGGTAGGGATTAGATGAGTTAGATCATGTAATAGTTTGTCAGATTGTTGGGGGCGCACCCTCTGGCTGCCTGGGGGCCTCCCCCCTCCTCTGGTGCCCTACCGATGCTCCTATTTATTCCCGTGACGCGAAAACCCTAGAACAGAAGTCGTTTTCCCAGTTCTCGTCGCGGAGCCGCCGCCACCCTCTGTTCTTCTCCAGGAGGGATAATCTGGAGGATGTTTTGGCCTCCGGAGAGGGGAGATCATCGCCATCATCATCACCATCACCACTCCATCATCCCTCCATGAATTCTCCATCTATGTGTGAGTAATTCCCTGCTGTAGGCAAAGGGGATGGTAGGGATTGGATGAGTTATATCATGTAATAGTTTATTAGATTGTTGGGGGCATGTTGCCTCTCATCTAGATTGGTGTTTATCATCTTTGCTTCAACTTGTTTCTCTTAATGCTTGTCAGTTTGGGCCCGAGTGCCATGATTTCAGATCTGAACCCTTTGTATTTTCATGAATATATTTGTGTTCTTGATCCTATCTATGAGTTTTTTTGCACCTGTTATGGTCCGGAACCGGCGATCCCAAAGGTGACAGCTTGGGACACCAAAGGGGATGGACTATAATTTGAGGATTCCATGTATCCATTGATTGTTAATGCTTTGGTCCGGTGCTCTTTGACAGGAGCACCTTAATCTCCATAAGTTCCTTTTGGCCCCGTTCGCAGCGGGATGGTAGGACAAAAGATGTTGTGCAAGTTCTGATTGCAAGCACGTACAACTACCTTCGGGGTACATGCTTGATGTTTGATTTCTGCCTAGATGATATTTGCTCTTCTGTGTGCCTTGCCCCAAGTTGATTACATGATGTGTCTTATCCATGCAGCGCCCAACCATCCATCTCCCTAGCCTACAGTGTTTTAATTCTGCTGGTTACTAGTTATTTACTTCCGCTGTCTTACTATTGCCATTGCTATCATCACTTCCATATCGCAGTTTCTATTAATATATTGTTGCAAGTAAGTGTATCTCAGTTGCGTTGGAACTGACAACTCCACTGTTAAAGCTTGTGGATATTCTTTGGCTCCCCTTGGGTCGAATCAATAAATTGGATAATCTTACCCGCGAAGACTATCTAGATCCCCTGCAGTTTTGGGTTATCAGTCTCTCATGCCTGAAGGTCTTGCCATTCCTCTCAGTCCAAATGCACCAGGAAGCAGTGAGAACCACCTAAGGAAAAAAGGATGTCCAAAGGACATTTTGTCCTGGTTGAGGTTATTAACAAGATTACCATCCTGGGACCATTGGATCTGTAGGTAACACCATATTCTTGAGCTAAAGGAGCAAGAGAAAAACAGATGCATCATGTCTTCCAAAGTGTGATTAGGACACATGATGCAGGTATTGACCTCCTGTGGAGACCTCCAGTGTCTCCTGAACAGAAGGTCCTTTGTATTCAGCCTATCAAACAACAAAAACCAACCAAAAACCTTTATCTTCATAGTGCATTTGCTTTTCCATAGCCATTTGCAAATTGCGTCATCAGGTAAATGGGAATGCATAAGCATATAGAAACTCTTAGCAGTGTAACCATGAAGACCAGGCCAAGTCCAGATATCCTTCTTAGTGTTGGAGAGGTGTAAATTGTGTAACCAGTGACTTAAGACTGCTAACTCAGCTGCAGCCTGCTGTAATAGTGGCAGATAGAAAAGGGAGCTGACCTCAACAACAGTGATGAAATCTTTTATAGACAATTTATTATCGTTCAAAAATGAGAATAAATGTGGGAATCTGTCTCTAAGAGGTCTATGAGAGTTATTTAAAATCCAGCCATCAGACCAAAACAGCAGAGAGTCTCCAACATTGACCTGGATGGAAACCACATGCCTGTACATATCAACCAGCTTAAGGATGTCCTTCCACCAGAAAGAACCACACATTACATTGGCATGTGGGACATTACCATTGTAATAAGAATTCCAGATGAGAGAGACCGAAGGGGTGTCATCCTTGTTGAAGAATTTGTGGAGATGCTTCAGTAGTAGGGCTTTTCTTTGGAGCTGAAGATTCATGATTCCCATACCACCTTTGCTTTTAGGCTTGCATACCAATTCCCAGGCAGCAAGGGATTTCCTCTTAGTATCAGAGTTGCCTCTCCACAGACACTGCCTTTGAATTATCTCTAGCTGCTTTATAATTCCTTGAGGAATGGACAAGGAGCAGAGATGATAGATTGGCAAGGAAGAGATGACATAATTCAATAACTGCAGTCTTGCCCCCTGGTTTAACATTGCAGAACTAGAAGTGAGCCTCCTCTCAACTCTATCCACAAGAGGCATTAGATCGTGAATTTTTGGCTTAGTAGTGCCCATTGGTAGGCCCAAATATGTGAAGGGCATCTATCCAATTGAGCAACCAAAAGCAGCAGCCATCCTATCAGCCTCCTCTGCAGGAACATTCAAAGGAATCATTGAAGATTTATTGAAATTCACTTTGAGTCCAGTAAAGGAATGAAATCTAATGAGCATTTCTTTGAGGGCAAGAAGGTGGATGACTTGAGTGGGTCGACGTGCCCTATACACGCTACCTCCACGTGGGATTACAGTGTGGGCCCTCCGCGGCGTACATTCTAAAGAAAGCTCTTCAAACGTCAGAAGTACCGCGGGCTAATTGCCGGGAAGTGAGGTGTTTTCTTTTCTCGAGCTGTGTTATTTGCTACTGCTTCTCGGCCACCCACGCACCATGCAGGTGTATGAAGGGTGTAACGCGCTGACCACTCCCAACCGGTTAACCATCGATTCCATGGTCGGTGCGCCTGGGATCTATACTGTCCTCACAAACCAACACTAGTCTTTTCTGCACACTTTGTCCTCACTCGTGCGCACCCGGGATCAACTTCCCGTTCGGTCACCCATCCCAAGACTACTCCAAGCCAAGAACGCTTAACCTGGTAGTTCTTTCCTGATGGGCTCCCGAAAAAGAAGGTGCACCGTGTTCATATGAGTAGTCTATCATTCCTATCGAGATCCTCGGCTGTTACAAAGGGCTAGGGTCCAAAGTCCCTGCGTATATAGGATTTAGACCGGCGGATGGCCTCTCTGTTGAGTCTAGGTAGGACTACGTCGTGTTGGATAGCCTCGGTGGGGCATTCCCTAACAAGGTGTAGGCCACCCTGGAGATCCGAGCGTGTAAGGTAATGATACGTCTCAAACGTATCCACTTTTCCAAACACTTTTGCTATTGTTTTGCCCTCATTCTTGCATGATTTGAACTAAACTAATCCGGACTGACGATGTTTTCAGCAGAGCTGCCTGTATGGTTTTATTGTGTGCAGGAATATGGATTTTTAGGTACCTCAAAAAATTCCAGGAAAATTCACGAAAAATCCACGCACCTGAAGCTTCCACGAACCAGAAGTGGAGCCAGAGGGGGGCCACAGGGGCTCCAGGCGCCCTGCTGGCGCGGCCCCACCCCTGGCCGCACTGGGGGCCGCTTAGAGGACTCCCCCATCCTATGGTGCCCTACCGAGGCCCCTATTTATTCCCGTGACGCAAAAACCCCAGAACAGAAGTCACTTTTCCAGTTTCCGTCGCGAAGCCGCCCCCACCCTCTGTTCTTCTCCGGGAGGGCTAATATGGAGGCTGATTTGGCCTCTGGAGAGGGGAGATCATCGCCATCATCACCATCATCACCACTCAATGCTCCCTCCATGACTTGTCTTCACATGTGTGAGTAATTCTCTTCTGTAGGCAAAGGGGATGGTAGGGATTAGATGAGTTAGATCATGTAATAGTTTGTCAGATTGTTGGGGGCATGTTGCCTATCATCTACTTTTGTGTTTATCATCTTTGCTACAACTTGTTTCTCTTAATGCTTGTTACCTTCGGCCCGAGTGCCATGTTTTCAGATTTGAACCCTATGTGTTTGCATGAATATATTTGTGTTCTTGATCCTATCTACGAGTTGTATGCGCCTGTTATAGTCCGGAACAGGCGATCCCAAAGGTGACAGCTTGGGACACCAAAGGGGATGGACTATAGTTTGAGGATTCCTTGTATCCATTGATTGTTAATGCTTTGTTCCGGTACTCTTTGACAGGAGCACCTTAATCTCCATAAGTTCCTTTTGACCCCGTTCGTAGCGGGATGGTAGGACAAAAGATGTTGTGCAAGTTCTTATTGCAAGCACGTAAAACTACCTGTGGGGTACATGCCTAATGTTTGATATATGCCTAGATGATCATTGATTTTCTGTGTGCCTTGCCCCAAGTTAAATACATGATGTATCTCATCCATGCAGCACCCAACCATCCATCTCCCTAGCCTACAGTGTTTTTAATTCTGCTGGTTACTAGTTGTTTGCTTTTGCTGTTTTACTTTCGCTGTTTTACCGCCACTATTTCCGTTGCCACCATCACTTCCATATCGCAGTTACTATTAATATATTTTTGCAAGTAAGTGTATCTCAGGTGCGGTTGAATTGACAACTCCACTGTCAAATCTTGTGGGTATTCTTTGGATCCCCTGGAGTCGAATCTATAAATTGGGCTATTCTTACCCGTGAAGACTATCTCTATCCCCTGCAGTTGTGGGTTATCAGCAGCATAATGTCCATAAGTTCCTTTTGGCCCCGTTCATAGCGGGATGGTAGGAAAAAAGATGTTGTGCAAGAACGCACAACTACCTACGGGATACATGCCTAATGTTTGATATTTGCCTAGATGATCCTTTCTTTTTTGTGTGCCTTGCCCCGTGTTAAAATCTATTACATGTTCACTCTCATCCAAGCAGCGCCGAACCATCCATCTCCCTAGCCTACAGTGTTTTTGATCCTGCTGGTTACTAGTAATTTGCTTTTGCTGGTTTACTTTCGCTGTCGCCACTTCCACTATCATATCACCATTGCTATTAATATTTTGTTGCAAGCAAGTATATTTCAGGTGCGGTTGAATTTAAAACTCAACTGTTAAAGCTTATAAATATTCTTTGGCTCCCCTTGTGTCGAATAAATAAATTGGGTTATCTTGCCCGCGATGACTATCTCGATCCCCTAAAGTTGAGGGTCATCAAGTACTGTATTCTGGCACCGTTGCCGGCGAGCATATCTTTATTTACAAGTCTACTTGAAGTATTTTGCCTACTGCACTTTATCCGCTATGGGTAAGAAAGGGACCCCCAAGGTTACGATTTTACCACCCACTACAAGAAAAGTTAGTATTCTGAGCACTAGTGCTACGCTTGATTCACCTTAAGTTATAAGTAAGTTCGCTTCACCACCACCACCACACGTTACTTCAACTGAGTCTGTTACTATGTTCGATATTTTTGATGATGCCTCCACTACTCTTGATGATATTGGTTCACTTGGTTATGCTCTTGAGAAACAGATCGCTACTGCTGCCAAACAATCTGGAATTGAAATTCCTACTACTCGTTACCCCAGCAGGAGGCTCCTGGGGGCAGTAGCTGTTACCAACTTAGGCCAAAAGCCTAAGCATGGGGGAGTACGTGCCTTTCTCCCTTTTTATTTGTATTATCCGTTTTTATTTTGTTCGCTTTGATCTTTTTTAAGTTTTTTCCCGTTCTTCTTTGCTCTTTTAATTTGCAAAAACAACAACAAGAGTTCTCTTTTCTTTTGCTTTCGTGAACCCTTTGAAAAAACCCAAAAATATTTCCTCTCTCTCTTTACTTTGCTTTGTTTTCAGAGTTCAGCTCGAGTCTGTGATGGAATTTGATTATATTTCCCACGTTCGATCGTGCAAGTGATAGGGAAGTAATGACGAAGATCGACGGAAGGGAAGCAACAAGGAAAACCGGTATGAACTCTTCTTGTTTCTACTTTGTACATATACCTGTACTTATGATCTAGAGACCAGCTTGTAGCGACATAGTGCTATGTTTACAATGCTTTTCCAGTTTTCATTCTTTCTTTGTGGCTGATCTGAAATAGCTAGAGTGCATAATGTGTTGTTGAAATGACTTACATGCATTGCATTGTTCATGGTTTGGCATATTGAAGTGGTATTTCCCTTCGGAGAATTCTTGGATTGACTTGGCACATGTTCACACATGTCTATGACTAAAAAGTCTATCATGCCTTGGTGATCTTTTTATTTCAGAATAGTTATATCACTTTCATGCCCGATTCAATGTTGCTTTGTCGCTCTGCATGATTATGACAATTATTGCTCTCTAGTTGGTTGCTTCCCAGTATTTTGCTAGCCTTCACTCGCACTAAGCGGAATTCTTCTTGTGTATCCAAAATCTTTTTCAAACCAGTTATTCCACTTGAGTCCAGCATACCTTCCTATATATGGTATTTACTGGCCATCCCTAACTTAGACTTTCTTGTGCCATCTCAAAATTTATTCAATAGCTTACCTTCTGTAATCGTACAAGCTCATGGTGCGGTGAGGGAAAATCAGTATCTACCATGCCAAAAATATTTTGACCGAAGTTTTAACTAGTCAATTTATAAAGAAAAAGAGTTACACCTCCCCCATACTTGATGATGGAATGAAATGGAACAAATGCTTCTAATGATAGATGGAACGAGAAAACTTCCTTCACTACTCGAGGCAAAAAAAAGGTACCATAGACCGTCAAATGATGTATGGATAAGGGAACAAACGTGTAAGCAAAAAGCATTAATATGGTTGGCATGGGAGATATTGACAGAACTTTACCATTCACCGTTGACTGGAAGGTGTCACTTCTCAAAACGATTTTATCTCTATTTTCAAAACCAAGAGCTCTGGTACATGTTTAGTCTTTGCTTCGAACCACGGGTTTTCAACCTTGCCAGAAAAAAGCCACGGTTCGAGCGTCTCCCCTTCTTTCTTCAAAGCACCAACTATTGAGAGTGTAATTGTCATTCTTAGTGTAACATGCATTGTCCCAAAGTACCACATTGTCTTCTGCATGATTGTGATATTGCTTGTTCTAAAATTCTTAGTTCTAGTCTCCTTTAAAACTCTGGAGGAGTTTCTGTATTTATGTTTTACTTCACGCATGGAGGCTAGCGAGATACCACTCTAGTATGTTCAAGCTATGTGCATTGTGATCTTGTCTTTATTCTCGGCAGCATATTATTTACTTTTGGTTGTTTGTGATTGATCACTTGAAAGAAGGATTGCTTCGTGCATTGTCCTTATAGCATTGTTTCAATACTTGCTAAACTCTTTTCATAGTACATGCTTATATACATCTTATGAAGCAAAATAGTTTGTCAAAGTTTTCTTTGTCACGTCCAGTTTGTTGAACTGAATTGCTTGAGGACAAGCAATATGCTAAGCTTGGGGGAGTTGATACGTCTCACACATATCCACTTTTCCAAACACATTTGGTATTGTTTTTCCCTCATTCTTGCATGATTTGAACTAAATTAAACCGTAGTGACGATGTTTTCAGCAGAGCTGCCTGTATGGTTTTATTGTGTGCAGGAAAAAGGATTTTTAGGTACATGAGAAAATTCCAGGAAAACTCACAAAAACTCCACGCACCCGAAGCTTACATGACGACGGGGTGACCCCACGACTCCTACGGATAAGCCTACCTGGTGTCCCTGAAGATAGAAGGCCCATGAAGGTACGTCCTCGGTCTGCTAATTGGCACTGACGTAGGAGTCTGCGACTCATAAGGAAGGTGCGAAAACCTGCCGTACGGATAAAGCTAGGGTTAGGAAAGCTTACCTGTAAACATAGATGAACTCCCCGAGACCTAGCACTCATCGACTCAACGGCTCCGGCAAGATCCAATCTGTTCGAGTCCCTCGGATTCACGGCCCACCTCCCGGCCCTCCAGCCAGTCTTTACCGATCTAGACTCCGGCGTCAATCTGATCTTCGGAGCGTATCAGATCTACATCAACCATTGGGGGACTCTTCGCCTCACCGACGGCACCCGCGCACCCACGGCAACACCTGCAGCAGTGACCGGAGCGGACGCCGCCCGCACGGCCAGCCTATCTGGCAGCCGTAGCTACCCACCCAACTCAAGGCTCCACGCCACTCGCGACCGCCCGAGTGGAGCCCCAACATGGAGAAGCACCATCACACGTATCAGCAAGGAGGCGGCAAGGACACCATCGCAGGTGTTCATGGCAGAAGTTGGCCCACCAGCGTCAGGTAACAACGGACGAGTCGACGACCCGGGCACTCGTCAAGAAACCCCAACCACCAACAGGGCGGAAGGTCTCGGCAACACCAGTCAGATGGTCGTACATCTAGGAGAACCGGGGACCATACCAAGGAAAGTCCAGGTGGAACAAGGACCCAGCAATCAAAAAAGCAGGCAGCCGCCAAGCAGCAAGCAGCAAGCACCCGGCCAAGGCAGCCATCCATCACGCAGCAGGCAGCAAACCCCGGTTGCAGCGGCAGACGAACCACCCAAAGAAAAATTATACTTGTCCAAAGAATCAATGGCAATGGTAAAGGAAGCAGTCGCCCGCGGCAGGTTACTACCATCAGATGCCTCAAGGGACGAGCTAAGGGCATACAACAAGCTAGCGCACGAGCTAACTCAGCAGACGAGACAGTGGGGCCTAGCCATGGAGAAGCAAGGAAAGGTGGAACTGGAAAAGAAAAGCAGTCGCAGACAACCTCCCAGAAGTGACTCACCAGGCCACGACTCCCCCACCCGCAACAGATCGAAACTCAACAACCTGCGGAAGACAGAAAGGGAGAGAGTGGTGCGCAAACTGGAAGACGACTTCAGATTAGAGGAAGACGACGACGAAGAGGAGCCCCTCACTCCGTCAGAAGCACTCATAAGCGCCCAGGACTACCTGTCCCGTGCCCAGAAAGCAGAAAGGGCAAGACGGATCTCTACACTTCCATTGCTTTGCAGATAATGAAGGACGCCATCGATGCCTCAGTACCTAAGAAATCCAGCGCAAAACGGCAGACTCGCGAGCGGACACCGGACAGGGACCCCAGTTCACCAGACGACGACGACGATAACAATAACGACGACAGGCGCAGACGCGCCGAAACGAACAAGAAGCACGACAGCGACGAAAACAATAGGCGCCGCAGCACTCGACGAGACGCGCGAGATGACATCACACAGAACAGAGTCAACCGCAGCAGGCGAAGACGCACAGCACGCGAGGAGTACTCGGACGAAGAGGCTTCCGACGAGGAAATCGAGCCATGTGGGGCATTATGCTTCACACGTGCCATACGTGAGACGCGAATGCCAAACGGGTTCAAACTGAACTCCACGACACTAAAGTACAACGGACTAGAGGAGCCGGAGGCATGGCTCGACGACTACCTAACAGAAGTCAAGTTTCGAAGAGGAACCAACGTCACGGCAATGCAGTACGTGCAACTCATGCTCGAGAGCTTCGCTCGACATAGGATGAAGAATCTTCGGCGCGGATCCATCTGCTCCTGGAGCCAGTTCCGAGGAGCCTTCATAGAAAACTTCAAATCCACATACAAGCGACCAGCCTCACTCGAGGAACTGCGGGCATGCAAACAAGGAACGAGGGAGACCCTGCGAGCGTACATCCAGCGATGGACGATATTCAAGAATTCAGTGGAAGACCTCTCGGACGAAAGTGCGATCGACGCGTTCAGGCGAGGCCTTCAGCGCGTTGAATTCAAGGAGCAGCTCGGACAGATGAAAGTCAGAACACTCGCACGGCTGTTAGAACTAGCCAACAGCGGGGCGGACGGAGAAGATTCCATTCCTAACGAAACAGGAACCCACACTGCACGATCAGAGTACGACTACGACTACAACGGAGATAGAGGAGCCGACAGGAGATGGAAGCAACCCAAACGGAACTTCTACGACGACAGAGGACCTGACATGGTCGCCGTCGGTTTCTCGGACGATCGGAACGGCAGACACCGCGATGACAACAGACCACAGCGACGAGACAACCTAGAAGACGAGCCCAGGCTCAGAAACGAGAATGGAGGACAAGGCAGCCACGCGACGGCACTCGCACATTCCGCTCCGCCAAAGAACAACTCGACGGACCGGGTTCTATACACGGATTCAGAAACGAGCGAGGAGAGTTCAGATCATCCCACACCCTCAGGAATTGCAGAAGCTTCAACGAGTTGGCCGAGGAGAAAATCCGCTCCGCGGCCGCAACAACACGACCACTCGCAAGCATAGTAGCTAGGCCAGTCGCCCACAATGTGCCACCAGCCCCCCCTCTGTCAACAAGATAGGTGGCCGCCATCCAGGAACGACAAAGGACACCAGAAGAGGAAAACCAGTTCCCAGAAGCCCACGGGAGGATCTACATGATACAAGAAGGCAGACCTTCCAACAGGCAGCAGAAACAAGTCACCAGACAAGTCTTCGTGGCAACCTCCGTACACCCGGCCGTCCCAGAGTACCTGCGCGGGTCGGAGACAGAAATCGCCTTCTCCCAGGACGACCACCCGCCAGTCGTTCCCCAACCAGGGCACGCCGCGCTAGTACTCGAGGCCAGAATCGGAAATTATGACATGTCGCGAGTATTCATGGACGGCGGCAGTGGGATCAACATCATCTTCACCAGAACACTCGACGACATGCTCATCCAAAACAACGCACTCAAGTCCTCAGGGACAACCTTCCACGGGATCGTACCAGGAAAAGCAGTCTACCCCCTCTGAAGGATAAGCCTGGAGGTAGTCTTTGGGAACGCGACAAACTTCCGCAAGGAAACGCTTGACTTTGAAGTGGTCGACTGGAAGTCGCAATACCACGCAATTCTCGGGCGACCAGCTTTCGCTCGCTTCATGGCCGTACCCCATTACGCCTACCTCAAGCTGAAGATGCCAGGCCCACAAGGGGTCATCAAAATCAGCGGCAGTTTCGTCAGATCCGACCGCTGCGACAAGGAATTCCACAAGATAGCAGAAGGCTTCGTAGCCCACCAAGGCAGCAGGACCACGGGACTCGCAGAAGAAGCGCTCCCGTAGAAGGAAAGGAAAATCGCCCGAATAACCCAGGCACTCGGAGATACCAGGCCTTTAAGGCCACTACATCATCGTTCCAAGAAAAAGGGATTTGTCTTCAACAGAACACCCCCTACTCTTTGTAAGAGACAACATGAAAAGTATTACACAAATATTTTTTCCCAAAATCTGTTGGCACTAGGGGGCTCGCCGAAGCAGCCACCCCCCGAGTCGTCCTCCGCAATCGCGGCACATTAACTTGGCACTCGGGGGCTCGCCGAAGCAGCCACCCCCCGAGTCGTCCTCCGCAATCGCGACACATTAACTTGGCACTCGGGGGATCGCCGAAGCAGCCACCCCCGAGTCGTCCTCCGCAATCGCGGCACATTAACTTGGCACTCGGGGGCTCGCCGAAGCAGCCACCCCCCGAGTCGTCCTCCGCAATCGCGAAACATTAACTTGGCACTCGGGGGCTCGCCGAAGCAGCCACCCCCCGAGTAGTCATCCGCAATCGCGGCACATTAACTTGGCACTCGGGGGCTCGCCGAAGCAGCCGCCCCCCGAGTCGTCCTCCGCAATCGCGGCACATTAACTTGGCACTCGGGGGCTCGCCGAAGCAGCCACCCCCCGAGTCGTCCTCCGCAATCGTGGCACATTAACTTGGCACTCGGGGGCTCGCCAAAGCAGCCACCCCCCGAGTCGTCCTCCGCAATCGCGGCACATTAACTCGGCACTCTGGGGCTCGCCGAAACTGCCACCCCCTGAGGCGCCCTTCGCAACCGCGACACATAAAAAGTTTTACACTCGGAGGCAAGCCGCGGCAACCCTCTGGAACGCCCCCCGCAACTACAACGCAGACGACCCCCCGCGACACAAACAAGAGAGAAATGGAATATATACAACCAAGAAGAAGCATATACAATGAAGGGAAGCACCTAATCTTTAGGCTCCAACTTCGCCTTAATAAGTGCACCCAGATGGCGGTCGTTCTCTTCACAAATTTGCCTCACAACCTGGCGCGCAGGTTTATCTACAGCCATGTAGTGCTCATTCATCGGATGATCCCTACCTCCCGGAGGACCCACCACCACCTGAGCAAAATCCACCCCCGGCAATTGACTATGGACCATACCCAAAGCAGCTCGGGCTCCAGCACGAATCTGATGATCCATCACTCGACGTAACTTTGCAGCCTGAGAAAATATGCGACAGAGCCTCTGAAGGGACGAAGGAACCACCTCCAACGGATAGAAGTCATCATGGATACCACCCAATACCCGCTGGCAGTATTTGAGAGCATCCGGTACCCGCTCAACTCGGAGACGAAGCAAAGCAAACGCTCGAGCACGAGCCCCATCCACCCAAAAGGGATTGCTCGCCTGCACTCTGGGATCATCAAGCCGCGACATCTCCGACTGAATGGCCCTCTCTTCATCTCGAGTTCGCCCTGCTAGCACTTCGAAAGTCAAAAACTGCGATCAAGACAGAGACGGCAAAACCTACTAAACGGAATCAAGCAACCAAGCAGAGGCAAGACTCACCCCGCAGCAGGTCGGATAACTTCACCACCCACGAAGCAAGGCTCTCAACCACAGCCTCGGCACGCTCGGGTGGAGTACGCTGAACGGCTACGGATCCCTTCAGTCGAACAATCTACCGCTCAACGTCCTTCAGTCGCAAGAAAATGGACTTGTACGCACCCTCGCGAGCGTCATCCTTCAGCGAACTCCAAGGACGAAGAACGCCCGGAGTGGCCTACCGCAGGATGAACAAAACAAAGAAATCAAAAACAGCAAGAGGAACAGCCAAGCAGTCACTCAGATAAAGGTAGAAAAAGATCAACCATCACAATGGAGTCACGAATTACAGACAAAGTTTCAAAGCGACGCAACACTACTGCGCCTCCCCCTCACCTACGACAGGGGGCTCCTGAGCATCTACAACCTGTTGCAGACGACGAGCCAGCTTATCGGCTTGGTCGTCCTGCTCATCAGAATAGTCTGGGATGGTCTCAACCAAGGAATCATCAATGGAAATCCCATGCCCCATAAGGACGACAAGAGTCGTAGAAGAACCACTCACCACGCTCTCCACAACTAGCTCCACCATACGTTTCCCATCCGGGCCGAATGCAGCCACCCGAGCGCCCAGGCCATCAGGCACCTTTGAACCCTCCGTCATAAGGTGCTCGTGCGCAAGACCCACAAGATCGGAAGCCCGAGTGCAGACGGCGCAGACGGCCCCGACCACCGCAATAGCCTCTGCAACAGCATCCACAGCACCTTGGAGAATTCCAGACTCTGACGCAGCAGCCTCCATCGGCTTCGCACCTATAGCAGTTGCACCAAGCAAAGAAACGTCATCACGGGAAGACAGTAGGAATAGCAAGACCAATGGTCGAATGCCAAACTTACACACAAGCGAGTCCGCCAAGGCGCGAAGACGTTTTCCCTCGACTGCTTCCACCCGCACTCGGGTCCTCAGCCTGGCGAAGGCGAACCAGCTCCTCATGTTGACCGTGCAACTCCGCCTCCTTGGAAGCCAAGGTAGCCTTGAGAACGGAAACCGTCTTTTCCACCTTCTCGGCTTGCTTCTCGGCAGCCTGGCGACGATCTGCAAGGCAAGACAACACTCAGAACAAAAGACGAAGCGTCCAAAGCTCAGCAGCGCAAAAATAAAAACTCACCATCCATAGCAAACAAGGCATCCTGGGCAGAATCATGGGCCCATTGCCAACGCTCAGCATCAATCATCAAACGCTCACAGTGTTGGAAAACAGGCTGCAAAAACCAGGCAATCAGATGTTAAGGAAAGACAAGACTACAAGCAACTGCAAACAGTTACTTCTAGCCTCGGGGGCTACTCCCTTCGGGAGCACTGCCGTGCCCCCTATGATAAAGTCGCACAGACACGAATCAACTTACCAGCTTGGACACATGGTCGAAAGCACGAGCCTTGTCTTCAATCGCCAGATCAAGCCGGCCAAAGTACGGAGGACCAAGTTCAGTTGGCTTGGGCTCAGGAGCAACAGCACCAGGCGCCTCAGAAGAAGGCACACCAGGAACTACACCCGCAGTCGAAACGGCAGGAGTCGCCGTCGGCCTAGATTGACCAGCGGCAGCCGAGAGGTCCTCAAGATGCTTGGCTGCCGCCCCAGAACTCGTCGACTTCAGATCAGTAGTAGCTGCGCTGGTGCACGAAGCAGCCGGAGCAGGCGCAACACTACAAAATAAGCATCATCAGACGCAAGAACAAGGAAAAGGGGACGGGCACAAATCCAGCAGACTCTTACCCGACACACGCAGCACGAGGGCGCCCCAGCCTCCCAAGCCTGACCCTCTTGGGAGGAGCGGCCGGAGCAGAAGCCGAAGGGGAAGGCCCAGCAAAAGGAGCAGCAGGCGGGACATCATCATCCAATGCAGCATGATCTTCAGCGCTCAAGGGGCGCGACCGCTTCACACGAAAGGGACTCGAATCCTCACTATCTCCAGTCTCCACCAGCACAATTTTAGCATCAATAGCCGGCGCAGCAGCATCAGCTGCGGAAGCACCAGGTTCTTCAAGAATATTGGCGTCCTCCGGCTGCGGAGGATTACACGGCACCGGAGCATGGCCCTGCTGAAAGGACGTGGATGTTGCCTAGAGGGGGGTGAATAGGCGCTTAAAAACAATTACAGTTTTGGCTTGAACAAATGCAGAATAAAACTTAACGTTTAATTTGCCAAGCAATAAACCTAAATAAGCTAGGCTCAACTATGTGCACCAACAACTTATACTAAGCAAGATAACCAACTATGTGATAGCAAGGTATATAACAAGATCACTAAGGCTATCACAAAGTAGGTGCACAAGTAAATAGGTTGACTAGATGAACAACCTATGGGACAAGCAATGCACAATAATATGAGCAAGCACAAGATAAAAAATGTAATAAGCTTGCTCAAAGTAAGGGTAGAGATAACCGAAAGTGGAGCCGATGGAGACAAGGATTTGTTACCGAAGTTCCTTCTCTTGCGAGAAGTACGTCTCCGTTTGGAGAGGGTGAGGAGCACAATGCTCACACGAAGCCAACGAGGGCCACCCTATTTCTCCTCACGCTCTTACCAATGCAAGATGCCGTGATTCCACTATTAGGACACTTGAGGACGGTCACCGAACCCGTACAAATGCTCGGGGCTATCTCCACAACTGAATTGGAGGCTCCCGTAGCGTCCCGAAGCTTTCCACCACAATGATTGAGCTCCGCAACAACAAGCCTCTAGGGTCCAACGCACCCAAGAGGAACAAGCTCTACAACGAATGCTCGGGGCAATCATCTCAACTTCACTTCTACAACGAATCCTCGGAGAGAACTCAAACCGATGCACCAAATGCAATGGAAAGAGCACACGAAGTGCTCAAGTCCCCAACTCTCAAATCCCACCAAAGCAACAAAAGCTATGGAGGAATATGAGAGGAAGAACAAGGAGAACACAAAGAACTCCAAGATCTAGATCCACAAGGTTCCCCTCACTTAGAGGAGAGATGGCTTGGTGGAGAATGTGGATCTAGACCTCCTCTCTCTTTTCCCTCAAAAAGGAGCAAGAATGATAGGAGGGAAAGGGAGTAAGCAAGCTCAAAGAGGTCAACAATGGGGGGACGAACATGCACAAAACCGGTGAGGACAAAGGGAGAAGAAGACCCCCTTTTATAGGTCCCCACTAATCCAACCGTTGGAAGCCCACCAACCACGGTACTACCGCACAGCGAGCGGTACTACCGTGGAGCGGTACTACCGCAACTAGAGCGGTACTACCGCCCTACGGTACTACCGGGCTCAGTACCGTGCCCCACTACCGCCCTATCCAGTAGGAATACGGTAGTGGATGCGGTACTAACCACGGTAGTACCGCTGGAGCGGTGCTACCGCTCTACCGGGCGGTACTACCGCTCGTGCGGTACTACCTCAACTCCGGGCGGTACTACCTCACTGGAAAAAACAGCACGGCTAAAACAAGCATAACTTTTCCATACTAAATCCGATTTTGATGATCTTGGGCTTGTTTTAAAGCTATGGAAAAGCTCTAGATCCTCACATAGAGAACCACCCAAGATCAAAAAAAATAAATGATGCAAATCATGGAAATTTTAGAATGCCAACAAGGTAGAAGGTGAAACCTTCACAAGATAAGAGCCGAGAAAAACACCAACATCGAAAACACAAAAGTAGATGTATATGAAATCCGTTTTCGATGAAGAAGGGCTTGTAATGAATACGAACTCAAGCTCCAAAACTCACAAAGATAAAAACCAAACAAGAACCAATAAAGATGATGCCAATGATGCAAAGGTTTGAGCTCTCCACGAACGATGCGGCCTAGCCTATAACCCGGTCTCCTAACTACCACCATGAGACCAGTAAACTAGAAACCTATAAAGGTCAAAATATAGGTCAAACCTTTGTCTTGCACATAATCCGCTTGAGCTTGATGATGATGATCATGTCCGCCTCAAGTTGGAACACCTTTCTTAGTTGTGCCGGCTCGATGAAGACTAGTAAATTGCTCCCCCATACTCCATTATGGGTGAGCCTCTTTTAGGCATATCTTCACAAAACCATTATCACCAAATGGTCGGCAAGCTCCAAGCATATGATATCTTCGTGATGCCCCTCTTGAACTTGCACACATCAACTGGACCAATCTTTGGATAGCTCCTTGAAGAACACCTTGGTCAACACGTAATCTTCATCTTACAACCTTGAAGCCACCATATGATCACCAAATGGTTGGCAAGCTCCAAGCATATGATATCTTCGTGATGCTCCTCTTGACCTTGAACACATCAACTTGACCAATCTTTGGATAGCTCCATGAAGAACACCTTGGTCAACACGTAATCTTCATCTTACAACCTTGAAGCCACCATATGATCTTCAAGCGTTGCCTATGGACAAACCTTAAAGTATAACTCAAGGAAACCATTAGTCCATAAAGATTGTCATGAATTACCAAAACCAAACATAAGGGCACAGGCCCTTTCACCTGCGAGGCAAGCAATGTCAACAACAAAACTAAAGTAGGTACTCGTCCAAACAAATGAATGAACACAGGCACCAACCGGCGGTGACAAAGCATATGGAAGGACAAGGCGCATTTCGGAAATACTCGAGCACTTGGTCACATGTTGGATACGAGCCAGCAAGGCGTCAGGTTCTAGCTCTTCAGGCGAGCATCTCGTCGAGTCACCGAGTCCCTCGTACTGCCACATGGGGCGAGTTTGATGCTGAGTCAGCTCGTACGACTCCACCTCGGTCAAAGAATGAGACCATGAAGGTTGTCTGACCACCCGCGTTCCTGGATTGAAAGAAGCAAGACCAAATTGCTGACCAACAACGAAGCGATCCTTCAGATAAAACCAGCCTCTTCGCCAGCCACTAACAGAATCGATCTTCTCCAAGTCAAAATATGAATGTTTATCCCCGATGGAGATACCCACTCGACCCACGGCGTACTCAGAGTTCGTCCTTTTTATGCTAAAAAGGCGCCTCCAAAGTCCCCAATGGGGGTAAATCCCCAGGAAGGCCTCACAAAGAGTGATGAAACACTCAATGTGCAAAATCCCGTTGGGAGTCAAGTCATGCAACTGGAGCCGATAGGAATACAGCAAGACCCGACCGAAAGGATGTAGCGGAAGAGCAAACCCGCGCTAGAAGAAAGCCTGGAAGCATACCCGCTCGTCCGCCGCCGGCGCTGGAATCGACTCCTCACCAGGAAGACGCACATCGCCCTCCACCACCACGGCATCAGCAACCAGCGCATCCAGATTTCCAGCCCCGAACGTGGACCGCTCCCACTTGCCGGACATCTTGGCCGACTCTACAGCAGCACGGGGGCGCTTGGTCATAGATCTCGCAGCAGCCCGCAGAGGAGAAAAGATGAAGGCTCAGGAACACGAAGGAAACAGAGAAAGAGGAGGAAGGCAATGGCTGGGTAAAACCTACAATTTACCCAGCCGCATGGTATTTAACTCAAGAGCCTAGCAAGAAGGGCCACCGTCCAACCTTTTCGCCCAGTAAAACGTGGCACGACCCCATACAGAGGCGAAAAGTATGGAAAATCCAACCGACGCAATAACAACACCGCCCACTACGCGCGCAAAAATAGGACCATGATCGCGCGACACGAAAATTTCGGCGGGACTGCGCCAAGTCATTTCCCCCGGCAGGCCACGGCGGTCAAAAAATTCCAGAAGACCACGCCAACTTCATATCACAGTAAGGCGAACTGAGTACGCCATCAAGGCTCTGAGATTCTATCTTTCAGATCTTTTTCCCGATGAAGGAAAACATCTTACTCCCATCGGGAGAGCACATCATAAGAGTCCCGGGTGCTCCCTCACCTAAAGGTCAGCAATGTCCTCGAGCGACCACTCGCACTCACGAGAGTCTCGGGTGCTCCCTCAACCCGACGCAAGACAAACATGCATTCGCCAAGATCATACGACGCTAAGAGTCTCAGGTGCTCCCTCACCTCAAGAACCTAAATGGCATTCGAGTGACTACTCGCGAAAAACCCCCCGTCTGAGCACTCGAAACAAGCTCCACGGGTGAATGAGTGAACAACTCGCTTGATGTTTTGTTCCAAGCGGGTGCAATGCTATAAGGCTCCGCGCCTCAGAAACACACATTCCTGGAACACGATACACTGTGCCATGATTCCACGCAAGATTAGCGTGTAGGTAAGACCCCGCGGCGAAGTTCGGCCGGGCTGGGACTTGCCGAAGAGCGATTTCACTCCCAACCTTTTCCATGCGCTGCGCATGATAGAAAAAGCCGGGCGGACGCGCCTTAGGCTATACACATTACTTGCGGCAAAAGAACACCGTAAGACCTGAAGAGGCAGGACTTTTGCTCGACACCAGTGTTCCAAGCTCACGTCGAGGGACGTGGGTTTGATTGGGCTACTGCGGTATTTGTCCTAGTGCAATTCACCAAGGCTCAACCGGTCGACTCCTTGGGCCCTTTCGGCTTAGCATCCCTCGAAACAGGTTTTGTCATGGCCACCAGACTGCCAGCGACCCGCGGTTGTACCGCGCATACGAATAACCGACAAATGTATGAACTCGAGTCCCTCCGCGACTCTTCGAGTCCCCCAGGCACTCGGGGGCTACTGACGAGGGGGTGACCCCACGAATCCTACGGATAAGCCTACCTGGTGTCCCTGAAGATAGAAGGCCCATGAAGATACGTCCTCGGCCTACTAATTGGCACCGACATAGGAGTCTGCGACTCATAAGGAAGGTGCGAAAACCTGCCATACGGAGCAAGCTAGGGTTAGGAAAGCTTACCTGTAAACGTAGATGAACTCCCCGAGACCTAGCCCAGTATATAAGGGCTAGGAGGGGAGACGCAAAAAGGCAACCAATATCATCTGTAACCCTAGCCTTGAGCGCTCCAGCCTTGGCATCCCCTGTAACCGCATCTCCCCCATCAATAATATCAAGCAGGAGCTTGCCTCCCTGTTTGCCGACGAGCTATCCTCCAACCTGTGCCTCTCATGATTAACCCAGGGTCCCTGACCATGGGATTTTCCGGGGTTGATCCCCGTCATTACACGAGCCAGAAGTGAAGTCAGAGGGGGGCCATAGGGGCTCCAAGCACCCTGCTGGCGCGGCCCCACCCCTGGCTGCACCGGGGGCCTGCCTGGAGGACTCCCCCTCCTCTGGTGCTCGACCGAGGCCCCTATTTATTCCCGTGACGCAAAAACCCCAGAACAGAAGTCGATTTTCCAGTTTCCGTCGCGGAGCCGCCGCCACCCTCTGTTCTTCTCCAGGAGGGCTAATTTGAGGCTGATTTGGCCTCTGGAGAGGGGAGATCATCGCCATCGTCATCATCATCACCACTCCATCCTCCCTCCATGACTTCTCTTCACATGTATGATTAATTCCTTGGTGTAGGCAAAGGGGATGGTAGGGATTGGATGAGTTAGATCATCTAATAGTTCGTCAGATTGTTCGGGGCATGTTTCCTATCATCTACTTTGGTGTTAATCATCTTTGCTACAACTTGTTTCTCTTAATGCTTGTCACTTTGGCCCCGAGTGCCATGTTTTCAGATCTGAACCACTTGTGTTTTCATGAGTATATTTATGTTCTTGATCCTATCTATGAGTTGTATGCACCTATTATGGTCTGGAACCGACGATCCCAAAGGTGACAGCTTGGGACAATAAAGTGGATGGTCCATAATTTGAGGATTTCATGTATCCATTGAGTTTATTGCTTTGTTCCGGTCATCTTTGACAGGATCACCTTAATCTCGATAAGTTCCTTTTGGCGCCGTTCGTAGCGGGATGGTAGGACAAAAGATGTTGTGCAAGTTCTTATTGCAAGCACTCACAACTACCTACGGGATACATGCCTAATGTTTGATATTTGCCTAGATGATCCTTGCTTTTCCGTGTTCCTTTCCCCATGTTAAAATCTATTATATGTTCACTCTCATCCAAGCAGCGCCCAAACATCCATCTCCCTAGCCTACAGTGTTTTTAATCCTGCTGGTTACTAGTAATTTTATTTTGCTGCTTTACTTTCGCTGTCGCCACTACCACTATCATATCACCATTGCTATTAATATTTTGTTGCAAGGACGTATATTTCAGGTGCGGTGGAATTGACAACTCAACTGTTAAAGTTTATAAATATTCTTTGGCTCCCCTTGTGTTGAATCAATAAATTGGGTTATCTTGCCCGCGAAGACTATCTTGATCCCCTACAGTTGATGGTCATCAGGTAGAAGTAGTGCTGCCCCTGCAGGGATGATAATCTATTCGAATAGCCGTGTCCACGGTAACATGACACTTCATGCTGAAGCCAGATCCTACTACAAAAAACTATTACTAGTAACCTGTTGGTTCCAGGTTTTCTTCCTCGCAGGGAAGTCGAGGAAGGGATCTCCCTCGCAGGGAAGTCGAGGAAGGGATCTCAGAGGCATTGATAATTATTACAACTTACTATTGTACAATGCTGCAACAACTTCTGCTGCATTATTACTTTATGCTTTATGTATAACTTTTGGCTATCCTCTTCTTGTGCTGCAAGAATCGTCGGAAGATGCTCGTCTTTGATTGGCCTAGCATATTCCCCATTACCCTGGTATTTCTGTCTTGCAGTCCACTATACAGCCTCCCCTTCCATTTTGATACAAATGCATAAATGCTTAGTAACCTGGGTTTAAGTCTCGCTGACTATGCTATATACTCACCCTTGCTTTATTTCCCCCCTTTGTTTTATATACCCGGATTGCTGCAACCAGACGCTGGCGCGTAGGAGCAAGAGTACCCCAGAGGCGCCTACTGCGACGTCGAGTTCCCCGTTGACCAGGAGTAGTTCAAAGGTTCCCAGGCAGGAGGCCTTGCTTTTTCGATCTGATGTTATTTGTGCTAACCTTCTTAAGGCAAAACTTGACTAACTATGTCTGTACTCAGATATTATGGTTTGTATAACTTATGTATTCGGATCCTCATGATCCTTGGCTTGTAACTTAAAAATTTATCTTATTTGTGTCCAGTGTTGTGTTGTGATATTTTCCGGTGGCATCCTAATCTCGATCGTGTACAACATGTGCATGATTAAGTACATGATCGTAAATCGGGGGCGTCACAGGGTCGTGCCTCTTTTTATAGAGGCATGCGGTGTGCCTCACGTGAAAGTAAATTCGTGCCTCCCGTGGAAACATGATCGTGCCTCTTTTTAAGGCAAATGTCATGCCTCCTTTTAAGGCCCGGGTTATGCCTTATTTTGTAGAAGTACGTTGTGTGCCTCTCGCGTGAACAAATTTGTGCTTCTCTTGAAGTCATGATCGTGCCCTTTTTTAGAGGCACTATCCGTGCCTCTTTTTAGATGCACGCGGTGTGTCTCAAACGAAAGCAGATTCGTACCTTGTGAGATGCACAATCGTGCCTCTTTTTTTACTTTTTATTTTTGAATTTTTTTTGATTTTTTCCATCAAAATGTAAGAAAAACCACGCGAAAACTAGGAAAAAAAACAAAAAAACCATTTTTAAACACCGAAAATGCATACACAAAAATGAAAAAACGGAAACCTGAGGGAAATATGAGGAAGCGACACGAGACACATTCTTAGAGGGTTCGCTTGATAGGCTACGAAGGAATAGTCCTTAATTAGTTTTTTTTTTTGAGAAAAAGTAGTCCTTAATTAGTTGCCTTCGCGAATCTTTTTGTCTTTGGTCCCACAGATTTTCTTATGGATCAAGGAATCATGGCCTGGTCGGTCAAACCTATATGACTCCTCGGTGCATCATGTGGGGAGGCTCGCTGAACAGCGGCCCACTTTTAGCAATTATTTCTTCTCTTTTTTCTGTTCTGCTTTTGTATTTTGTATTTTTTATTTGAATATTTTCCTTTTTAGTTTTTTAGTTTGTTTTCTCTTGTGTATTATACAATAAGATTAACATGTATTATATAAATATTTATTGCATATTAAGAAAATGATCACCGTATATTTTCCAGAAAGTGCATCGTACATTATAAAAATGTCCGTCTTATATTAAGTGCAACGTATAGTAAAAACATCATCGTATTTTCAGAAATTATTGAACATGTACTACAAAATGTTTGTCGCATATTAAGAAAATGTTCATCGTATTTTTGAAAAAAGTGAACCATGCATTATAAAAATGTTCATCATATATTAATAAACTGTTCAACGTATAATACTAAAGTTCATTGTATTTGAAATTAGTTTAGGATTTTTTCTACATAAATTTGTATTTAAAAATTGTTCAATCTATATATTACAAAACTGTTTATGGGAGATTATACTAGATATCATCAAGTGAGCATATCAAATCCAATACATAGAAGAAGGGGAACATCATGGGATACAACTAGATTATGATAACCAATGATCACATCATGGGAGAGAGAGAGATAACCACATATCTACTGGTAGAAAACCTCAGCCCTAGAGTGGAACTACTCCCGCATCATGGAGGGAAAAAGCAACATCGATGGAGATGTATCCGGGAGCACTTCACTGTCCCGGTAGGGTGCCGAAACAGGAACTTCTAGTCCCCGAAGCTTGTTGGAGATGGCGACGGAGATCGGAAACTCTTCGGGAAAAAGCGATTGGATATTCAGGGTTTTTGCGTTCCGGGAAATAAATAGGCGCAAAGTAAGGCACCAGAGGAGGGGCCCATCAGTCAGGCGACTAGGAGTCACGGGCAAGGCCTGGTCGCGCCCCCTGATCACCTGGCCGACTGGTGCCCCCCTTAAGGAGTCCTTCTGGCTCCTGGGGTCTTCCGGTGAATAAGAGTTTTAGGATTTTTTTCGGATTTTTCAAAGCACTATAATTTTTCACCCTTTTCGTGATGCACAGAAATAAACTAGCACTGGGCATTGGGTTAAGAGTTTAGTTCCCAAATATATTTTAAAAGACATTAAAATGCATCAATACATGTAACAATGTCAACCAAATACGAATGGAACATGCAAAATTATAGATACGTTTGGGACGTATTAACTGGCTAGAGGCCGTCAGGTCCTAGGATATGTCACCCTCCTCATCAGAGAGGGAAACATGCTCTAGTTATTGACAGAATCGAGCCCATTCCTCAATTTCCTGTCCTTTGAGGGCTCTACAGAAGGCAATCCCATTGGTGGTGGAAAGCGCGGTGGCCATCGAGATGTTGGGGTCAACAACGACCGCGTAGAGCCCAAAGTATATGATTCCTAGAGCGGCGCCAACCTCAATCAACGAGCGAGCCATATCCTAGTCGAGTACCCATTTGTCACATTAAACTTGGCTCCTAGTGCAAAGGTTGGTTTCATCGTCTGGATCCCATTGTAGAACGGTGAGCCCTTCTCGACGTCATAGAAGTTACAGGAAGGGAAGTATTTTTCCTGGAGCAAATCAACCCAAAGGTCAGTCACATTGTGGGTTAGTTTCCAGATCCATTTGAAGAATAACGCCACAGTCATGTGTTTGGTGTTCATAATCCCTAAGCCCCCGAGCTTCTTTGGGAGGCACACGGTCACCCACTTAACTGTATGGTATTTATGCTTATTCTAGGATCATCCCCAAAGGAAACGCGAGCAAGGTGTGTCTTGTTTAGCATGAACCCAATCTAGAAACATGTACAAATCCCCATCGTGTACATGGGTAGCGAGGAGACGCAACAGTTAGCCAGGATCACCCTTGCCCCGGAGGACATAAACTTGCCCCTCCAAGGGCAAAATTGGGAGTAAAATGGCTCCCAAGTCGCAATCAAGTGGTAGACGTTGGAAATTGGAAACCCCAGGAAGGTGGTAGGATATAAACATTCTTAAATCGAGGAGGTCTGCCATCCTACCACTTCCGGCAGCCTCCACCCCCATGGAGACTACTTGACACTTGTGGAAGTTGATCTTTAAGACGGACATTATCTCAAAACATAGCAAGATCAATTTAACCAAGGCAATGCTTAAATCGTCTGGCTCGAATACCAGCAAGGTATCGTCAGCATATTGAAGTTGAGATACGCCTCTGGGGATAAGGATGCCCACACCCCCTTGATGTGCCCTGCCTCACTAGCATGGTCCAACATCACCGAAAGTGCATCTGCAATGAAGTAAAGAGGAGTGGGAAATTGGTTCACCTTGTCTAAGGTCGTGTTTTTTACAGAAGAAAGGGCCGATCTCCCCGTTCAAGACCATTCCAGTTTGGCCTTGTAAGAGCAAGTTTTGCCCCTTACGTTTTGGAGATTGTTGGACAAAGCAGTAGAGGAACTAATATTGTTTTCGAGTATAAACAGATATCTAGGTTTCTGAAGAATGGAGTTTTCATGTAGAGAGATGAAGGACAACTCAATATCTAAGCCTTTGAAAGAGGACTAACCCTAAAAATGTCGCCGTAGAAGAAGGTGCTCTCGAACGAAAAATCAACGAGGAGAAAACTGAAGCTGGATGAAGACTTGGTCTTTTTGCTAGTTTCTCTTTTGATTTCATGAGTAAGAGGAAAAAAACGTATTATTAAGAGGGGTTTGCTAATTGAGATATTAGTCGAAGTGAACTTGCTCAGATCAACTTAAAACCCAGAGAGATAGCCTACCGAGAGAAATCTCACTGAGTTGAGTTATAGCTCAAAGGCAAAGTCATCGCACTTTGTGCCTCTGAGATAGAACTCATTCGGTGAGTCGGCTTTCTTGTTCCTCAAGTAAAGTTGCGCATTGATTTGAAATCTGACCATTGTGCACATGCGTCAAGCTATCACATCTGGTCACTTCAGTCATTTCACCATTGGGGTCGCCACCTATAAATACGCTGCACCCGCCCGCAATTTGCGGTTGGATGCTCAATTGAATATTCTCAGACAGAAGTGCTGTGAGCATACCAAGGAAAATCTCGAGAGAATAGAAACCCAAGTCCCATACTTAGTTGAGCAATTCAAAGTGATTTATGTTTATATTATCCAGCCTTTTTATCTTGGAGATCTGCAAGTCTCCTAGACGGTTAGGCGTTACATGTCAATCAGTCGAAGAGTAATTGTCACTACTGAAGGAAGTTTGTAAAGGTTTAGAGATGTCCTGAATCATCTACCCCGAGTAAGAACTGGACAAACTCGAGGAGTTTGTTTCAGTGAAGAATAGGACGGAGAGATTTTTTCTCCAGGTGTTCAATCACCAGTCCCTCCAACCAGACGTAGCACTTTGTAGAGTGTGAACTGGTTCACCAAAAATCCCTGATTCATGATCATTTTCCTTCTAGCACTTACTATTAGTATTTACTATGCAACTTATTTACTCTGGTTGTTTCCCCTCACCATGTTTATCTTCGTTGTGAACTGTCTTTACATGTCTTTCAATGTCACATTTCCTTCGTATTACACTTATTAGTTTGCTGTTACTCTGCTTTACTTTGAAGTTTCGTAGAAATTTTAGAAGTGATCATTCACCCCCTCCCCCTCTGATCATTATTGAGCTTTCAATTGGTATCAGAGCTAGGAATTCCCTATGCTCTGCGTATTTTGGTCTAATCTCATGGAGTGTTGTCAAGAATGTTGTTTGCAACAATTCGCTCTGGATAACCCATTGATGCTGCTTCTTGAAAGGTGGTCTAATCTTACTGTAAGGGCAAAATGAAGAGAAATATCATCTCAATTGATGCTGCTTCTTGAAAGGTGGTCGAGAACGGAGTCCATATTGCTGATCTCATAGATCCCACTGAAGAAGAGAAAAAGAATAAATCTCTCGATGCTTAAGTCTGGGTTTTCATCACCAACGATGTCACCCCCGAGCAATATCATGAAGTGAAGAATATTACCTCCACTAAGGGTATCTGGGACTATCTCGAGAAAATTGGAGAAGGTGTGTCTACTCAGAAAATTGCTCGCATTGACACTCTTCGAAGCAAATTCCATTGGTTCAAGTGCAAAGAGGGTGAAAAAAATGCCGCAATCTACAATAGACTCACTGCTCTTAAGAACGAGCTGACTTCCCTCGGTGCCGCAGATATCACCAGTTCCATGGTTGTAAGAACTCCGCTTCGATCCTTGGATGGCTCTTTCTCCCACATTGTTCTGATGATCAATGAGAGGTATGATTTCAAAGATCTTGTTTCTACTGATATTCTAGAGAGACTCAAAACCTTTGAGATGTTAGAAGATCAAAAACATTGGAAAGGATCTTTTTCTAATCATGAAATGTTTCAACCGCTTCCAGAGAAAGAACTCCTCTTCACCGAAGAATAATAACTCCTCTAGACACTCAAGAAATTCCTCCCATCACTGCTCATTTTCAAAGAACTCGTCGGCGAAGGATAAAACTTGCAAAACTAGCCACTTCCTCGCAGATTGTCCTCTTTGGGAAATTGAAAACAAATCTAAGAACTCTCACAATAATTCCTCAGCAAGTCACACAGATCGACCAAGAACTATGAGCCAAAGGGACATTAATCAAAGTCCAGAAGAGACAAGAAAGATGATTTAGATGATGATAAGACGAAGAAGTATCATAAGAGGCACGGGTATTCTTCCTCGAAGTCTGATTCCTCTTTTTGCAAGAATTCTCACCGTGCCAAGGCCTATCTGGGTAAAGAGATGAACTCCGAGGATGATGCATCTGGGACCGATGCTGAATCAAACTCAGGGTCTGGTTCTGGTTCTAAGTCTGATGTTGTTGCTGGCTTGGCATTTGCTTCGGCAAGACATCGAGCTCATTCTTCACCAACCACATCAGTGAAGATGAAACCTCCGCTTACTGCTTCATGGCCAAGGCAAAGGTATCCTAATCTAAAAATTCCTATGATACTTCTGATGGCTCAGCTTATGAAAGTAACTCTAGAGTTAGCTATGCCAAACTTGCTAAAATTGCTTCAGTTCACCAAGATGAACTTGATTCTCTCAGTGAAACCATTAAGAAATTTGAGACATTGTTGATCGATGAAATTGAGAAAGGCCAAACTTTGACTAATGAGCATGTTTCTCTGAAAGAAAAGTTTGAAGAGCTTTCCTCTCGGCATGATCTTCTTTCAGTAGACTATGAGAAGCTCACCTATGAATCCCTTCAAAGTAAATGGCTCTCGAGAAATTGAAAGAGGCTCATGAAGAGTTGGAAATTTTTTCAATCTCACTCTCATTGCTCAACAAGGCTCAGAAGCTAAAAATGATGCTATTTCACCTTACTTAACGTGTTTGGAATGAAGTAAAACTGAGTCTAGTTCTAAACAATCGAAAGGAAAAGAACCTATTATCATTGATGATACTAACCTCTCGGTCGAGGAAAATCTGGCTGTTACCGAGGAACTTCTTAGGTCGAAAGATTTATATGATACAAGAATGTTCAAGATTGTTCAGGGACACCAGTACCTATGTGATATTCTAACGAAGGCCCTCCTTCATAGGAATCGCCGAAAGGAAGGTGTTGGTTTCCAAAGGAAACTAAACCCTAATTCCACTTACTGGGAACCTGAGCAGTATCCTAAAACCGTCTCGGTTCTAGCAAAAGAAAAGCCCATTGATATTGCTAACCTTTCAGGTTTCAGTTGCAAAATTGATAAGGCCATTGCTGATGAATCACTTGATTCTGACTACAAGCTTATCAAAGACCAGGAAGGAAAAGTTTATGCTGAATTCGTTGGTACTCCTCCAAAGAATGGTTTCTATAAAAGAACTATTTGGGTTCGCAAATCTCTTGTAGAAAAACGGCTAGCTAACCATTCTATGCAGGGAAAGACTACGGTACCACCAAGACACTTCTATTCTCTCGAAGAGAGAAATGATCATTTGGTACCTGCATCAAATGTTCCCTAGAAGGAATACTATCGAGTTGATCGAAATGTTTATCGACATCGTGATAACAATGATAAAATTGCCTATGCTCACTAATATGCTAACCCCTCACCGAGGAATTATGTTTATGGTGTATTGGATGGTTCCCCTCATAGAAATACTTCTACTCGCAATACTTCTGAGGCATGTAACAATACATCTGCTCCTTCTCAGTGACCTGCTCGTTTGTGGGTGGTTAAGAAGAACTAATTCTTTTGCAGGGCTATGTCTCCGGTGGATCCGAATGGGTCATGGATAGTGGTTGCACTAATCATATGACCGGAGACAAAGAGTTGTTCACCGAAGACAAACTTACTCAATCTTCTCAGAGATACATTACCTTCAGTGACAACAACAAAGGAAAAGTACTGGTTTGGGTAAGGTTGCCATATCGAAAGATATGCATATTGACAAAGTTATGCTTTTTCAATCTCTCGGATATAATCTCATGTCTATATCCAATCTATGTGATATGGGTATGCTTGTATTGTTCTTTCCCTCTCGTTGTGTTCTGTTTTCACAAGATGACTATACATTCATCTTCGAAGGATTTCATAAAGGAGATCCTTACATAGTTGATTTTTCTTTGGGACCTGCTGTTTCCACTTGCTTAATGGCTAAAGCTACTTCTCGGTGGCTATGGCATAGAGTACTTGGTCATGCAGGGATGAAAAATCTTCAGACACTTATCTCGAAGAAACATATCGTTGGTCTTAACAATGTGAAATTCGATAAAGATCGTCTATGAAGTGACTGTGAAGCTGGAAAGATAACGAAGAAACATCATTCAGCGAAGACAATCATGACCACTACTCATCCTCTTTAATTGCTCCGTATGGATTTATTTGGTCCTCAGAATTATGCTAGCCTGGAAGGTAACAAGTATGGTGTTGTTATTGTTGATGATTTCTCTTGCTATACTTGGGTTTTATTTCTAGATGACAAGAGCAAAGTTGTCGAGATTTCAAGACATTTGCAAAGAGATCTCAGACCGAGTATGAGCTCACACTCAAGCATATTCGAAGTGATAATGGTACTGAATTCAAGAATACTCATATCAAAGATTTTCTTCATGATTATGGATTTACACATGAATTCTTTGCTGCTTACACACCACAAAAAAATGGTGTTGTCGAGAGAAAGAACCAAACTCTTATTGAAATGGCCAGAACTATGCTTGTTGAATATAAGACTCCGATCAGGTTCTGGGCCGAAGCAATTAACACTGCAGGCCATATCATCAACAAGGTTTATCTCCACAAGTTTCTTAAGAAAACTTCACATGAGCTTATCACTGTAACAAACCAAATGTATCTTAACTTAGGGTGTTTGGTGCTCCATGCTATATTAGAGATATGAATCATAACTCTAAATTTTCCCCTAAGGCCCATGAAGGTTTTCTCTTAGGTTATAGGTCGAACTCTCATACTTACAGAGTGTACAATTCCGATCTTGGTAAAGTTCTAGAAACTGTAAATGTGAGGTTTGATGAAAATAATGGATCTCAAAAGGGGCATTTACCTCATAATCTAGATGAACCTCCTTTGGATGAAGTTATCAGGTCTATGGCAATTGGAGATATTCGTCTTGTTGAAGCAAATCCTCGTCGAGAAGATAGGGATGATGATTGTCCAATGTTCCCACACATAGCCCGGGGCGCTGGAGATCAGATTCCTGACAACAATGATGTGCAGGAAGAAGAAGAACCTCAGAACAAAGAAAATGCTAATCCCGAAGGACAAGCCAATCCCGAAGGTCAAGCTGATCCCGAAGGACAAGCTGAAACCGAAGGACAAGCTGAACCCGAAGTTCAAGCTGAACCCGAAGGTCATGCTCAACCCGAAGGTCAAGCTCAACCCGAAGGATAAGCACAACCCGAAGGAAATCCTGAGCCTCAATAAAATCAAGTTGCTTTATCTCGAGTTCGAAGAAGAGTGAATGTCTACTCAATCCTCGCCGATATTGGTCAACCAGGTTGTCCTATTACTCGTTGATTACCCACAAGTGTAGGGGATTGCAACAGTCTTTGCGGGTATGTATAACCCTAATTTATTGATTCGACACAAGGGCAGCCAAAGAATACTTATAATCCTTAGCAGTTGAGTTGTCAGTTCAACCACACCTGAAAAAGCACTAGACAAGATATTTAGTACCAACGGTGTGTTGGCGGGTGTAGCCTTAGAGACTTCCCCTATCACAAAAACCACAAAGTAGTAACAAAGTAGTAGAAGAAGTGATGAGAGCAATAGTAACAATGAAGGAAATGAAGATGAAAGATGGACCGGGGTTCAAGGTTTCACTAGTGGTAACTCTCCAAGCAAAAAGACAGGTGTTGGGTAAACAAATTACAGTTGGGAAATTGACAAAATTGCACAAAATCTAGCCAAAGAACAAAATAGAGCAATCCTAGTCTAAGAACCAAACGTAGGCATGTGTTCCGTATGTAGTTCTACGTGTGACGAGGGGGTGACCCCACGACTCCTATGTGTGAGGATACCTAGTATGTATGAATACAGAAGCCCCGCTGGAAAGCCTCGACAGGCCCACTAATACGTCTCAAACGTATCTAATTTTCCAAACACTTTTGCTATTGTTTTGCCCTCATTCTTGCATGATTTGGACGAAACTAACCTGGACTAACGTTGTTTTCAGCAGAGCTGTCTGTATGGTTTTATTGTGCGCAGGAAAATGGATTTTTGGACGTCCCAGAAAATTCCCAGAAAAATAGAAGAAAATCCACGCACCTGAAGGAGCCAGAAAAATACAAGAAGATCCACGAACCCGAAGAAGTGGGACCAAAGGGGAGTCCTAGGGGCCCCAGGCGCCCCTGGCCCGGCCAGGGGTGGGGCCGCGCCCTCTTGCCGCCTGGGGGCCTCCCCCCTCCTCTGGTGCCCTATCGATGCTTCAATTTATTCCCGTGACGCGAAAACCCCAAAACAGAAGTCGTTTTCCCAATTCTCGTCGCGGAGCCGCCGCCACCCTCTGTTCTTCTCCGGGAGGGCTAATCTGGAGGCTGTTTTGGCCTCCGGAGAGGGGAGATCATCGCCATCACCACTCCATCCTCCCTCCATGACTTCTCCATCCATGTGTGAGTAATTCCCTGTTGTAGGCAAAGGGGATGTTAGGGATTGGATGAGTTATATCATGTAATAGTTTATCAGATTGTTGGGGGCATGTTGCCTATCATCTAGATTGGTGTTTATCATCTTTGCTTCAACTTGTTGTTCTTAATGCTTGTCACTTTGGGCCCGAGTGCCATGATTTCAGATCTGAACCCTCTATGTTTTCATGAATATATTTGTGTTCTTGATCCTATCTATGAGTTGTTTGCACCTATTATGGTCCGGAACCGGCGATCCCAAAGGTGACAGCTTGGGACACCAAAGGGGATGTACTATAATTTGGGGATTCCATGTATCCATTGATTGTTAATGCTTTGTTCCGGTGCTCTTTGACAGGATCACCTTAATCTCCATAAGTTCCTTTTGGCCCCGTTCGTAGCGGGATGGTAGGACAAAAGATGTTGTGCAAGTTCTTATTGCAAGCACGTACAACTACCTGTGGGATACATGCCTGATGTTTGATTTATGCCTAGATGATCTTTGCTTTTCTGTGTGCCTTGCCCCAAGTTGATTACATGATGTGCCTTATCCATGCAGCGCCCAACCATCGATCTCCCTAGCCTACAGTGTTTCAGTTCTGCTGGTTCCTAATTGTTTACTTTTTCTGTTACTATTACCGTTGCTATCGTCACTACCACTATTATCGCAGTTGCTATTAATATCTTGTTGCGAGTAAGTGTATCTCATGTGCGGAGGAACTGACAACTCCACTGTTAAAGCTTGTGGATATTCTTTGGCTCCCCTTGAGTCGAATCAATAAATTGGGTTATCTTACCCTCGAAGACTATCTCGATCCCCTGCAGTTGTGGGTTATCACCCACGACTGGTCCGCTCAAGGCACCGACGTAGGAGTCCACGACTGATATGGAAGGCAGAACTTGGCGCACAAGGCAAGATTAGGGTTAGGAAACTATCTCTGTAATCTATTACGGACTCCCCGAGACCTAGCCTACTATATAAAGGATGGGACGGGAGAAGTCTCATCATCCAATATTCAATCTACTCTCCTGGTCTTGCGAGAACCAGCCTTGGCCTCCCTTGTAATCGCCCCCTTACACAATAATATTGAGCAGGAAGTGCTTCTCCTGTTAGCCGACGAGTATCGTCCAACCTGTTCCTTCTCCATGACTAACCCAGAGTCCCTGACCATGGGATTTGCCGAGGCTGATCCTCATCAATTGGCACCGTCTATGGGAACTACGCAGGTTGAAATCACGATCTCGGCGGCCTCGTCACCAGCATCCGTCAAGGCAGCGACTCCGTCAGCACGCATCGACTCCACGACACGAGCAGACTTCGATCTATTTGGATCCCTGGGCTTCATGGCTCACCTTCTGACCTTTGGACCGGCCTTCGCCGATCTGCGCACTAGCATCAACTTGACCTTCGGAGCGTACCAGATCAACATCAACCACTGGGGAACCCTCCGCCTCATGGATAGCACTCGAGCACCCACAGCAACAGTCGCTACAACAGCGATCGAAGCAACACCCGCACGCGCGACGACCCTGCGAGTCAGCCACAAATCCCAACCCAACACAAGACGTCGCGTCAGTCGCGACTACTCGAGTGGACCGACACCATGGATGAAGCGCAACATCCACGCAAGAAAGACAGCAGTCAGGACACCGTCCTAGGTGTTCATGGTGGACGTTCACGAGCCAACCGCAGATGACAAAGGCCAAGACGACGACCCAAGCAGTCGTCGAGACACTCGCTCGAGCAGCAAAATCAGTGATCCCGACAACACCGGCTAGGTCACCGTCACACTTGGAGAACCAGGCACCATACCAAGAAAAGTGTATAAAGGACTGGAGCATAGCAATCACAGGAGCGACGAGCCAGAAAGCAGCAAGCGCCAGACCCCAGGCATGGCGAAAGAGGACCATCATGTAGAAAAATCTACCTGTCCAAAGAAGCAATCGCCAGAGTAAAGGACGCAGTAAAACTCGGCAAACTACTCCCGGAGAATGCAACACGAGACGAGCAGTCGGGACCATCGCCCACAACGCACCACCAGCCCCTGCAATTCCAGCAAGGCAAGTAGCAGCAATCCAAGGGCGGCGCACGACACCCGAAGAAGAAGAAAAATATACCCAGGAGCACATGGCCGGATCTACATGATACAAGAAGGAAGACCATCAAACAGGCAGCAGAAGCAGGTAACCAGACAAGTTTTCCTCGCACCCTGCTCTCCTAGAATACTTACGCGGGTCCGAGACTGAAATTACCTTCTCCCGAGAAGATCACCCGCCAGCCATCCCGCGTCCAGGACACGCTGCATTAGTACTCGAAGCAAGAATTGGAAACTACGACATGTCACGAGTCTTCATGGACGGTGGCAGTGGAATCAACATCATATTCACCAGAACCCTGGAAGAAATGCTCATCCAAAATTCGGCACTAAAAACCTCAGGCACAACCTTCCATGGAATTGTGCCAGGTAAATTAGTCTACCCCCTTGGAAAAATAAGTCTCGAGGTGGTTTTTGGAAGCACGAGTAACTTCCGTAAGGAAACGTTTGACTTCGAAGTGGTCGACTGGAAATCCCATTACCAAGCCATCCTAGGACGCCCAGGCTTCGCGCGCTTCATGGCAGTTCCACACTACGCCTACCTCAACCTGAAAATGCCAGGCCCGCAAGGAGTGATCACAGTCAGCGGCAGCTTCATCAGATCCGACCGCTGCGACAAAGAGTTCCACAAGATATCAGAAACCTTCGGAGCACACCAAGCCAGCAGAGCCGTGGCACAGGCGGAAGAGGCGCTCCCATAGAAACAAAAGGAGCAACCAGAGGACCCGCAGGCTTCGCACACCAAGGACCCATGCCACCACCTCAACAACCTACAACTCTTTGGGCTAACAAGCCATCGATCCAAATAAAAGGGATGTCTTCAATACCCCCTCATGTAAGAAACAACAGGAAGAATATTGAAAATATTTTTCCAAAAAAATTCGCTCATTGTCACTCGGGGGCTCACCGCAGCAGCCACCCCCCGAGGCATTCTTCGCTCACGCGACTTAAAATTTGGCACTCGGGGGCTCACCGCCGCAGCCATCCCCGGAGGCGTTCTTCGCTCACGCGACTTAAAATTTGGCCCTCGGGGGATCGCCGCAGCAGCCACCCACCGAGGCGTTCTTCGCTTACGCGACTTAAAACATGACACTTGGGGGCTCGCCGCAGCAGCCATCCCCCGAGGCGTTCTTCACTTACGCGACTTAAAATTTGGCACTCGGGGGCTCGCCGCAGCAGCCTCCCCCCGAGGCGTTCTTCGCTTACGCGACTTAAAATTTGGCACTCGGGGGCTCGCCGCAACAACCACCCCCCGAGTCGTTCATCGCTTACGCGACTTAAAAGCTGGCAGTCGGGGGCTCGCCGCAGCATCCACCCCCTGAGGCGTTCTTCGCTTATGTGACTTAAAAACTGGCACTCGGGGGCTCGCCGCAACAGCCACCCTTCGAGGCGTTCTTCTCTTACGCGACTTAAAAATCAGCACTCGGGGGCTCGTGCACAGCAGCCACCCCCAACGAGTTACTCGCCGAAGACTTAGGAACCGTCAAGACTCACCTGTACCATACGGGATTCATTCACAACAGGTAAGCAAAATAAAACAAAAGGGAACAACAACATACGTTGTCCAGCAAAGGAACCAGCGTTCAGCAAAGCCTAATCTCCAGGCTCTGATTTCACTTTACACAGAGCACCCAATCGACGGTAATTCTCCTCGACCACCCACTTTACAACTTGGCTTGCAGGCTTGTCCACTACGGCGTAATGGTCGTCCATCGGCTGAGCTCGACCAGCAGGAGGACCTTGAGCTGCCAGCATAATGTCCACCCCCGGCAAATGACTATGGACAAGGGCAAAAGCACAGCGAGCCCCCGCATAAATCTGGTGATTGACTACACGACGAAGGTCCGCAGGTTGAGAGAACACCCGACAAAGCTTTTCAAGTGAAGATGAGACAGGATCCAACGGATAAAACTCAGCAAAGATCCTGCCAAACACCCCGCAACAGTACTAACGAGCCCGCGGCACCCTCTCAACCCACATCCGCAGAATGGCGAACACTCGAGCACGCGCCCTATCCATCTAGAAGGGATTGTTCACCTGCACGACTAGGTCATCCATCCGCAACAACTCCACCTATACGGCTTCCTCTTCCTTGCGAAACCGCCTAGAAAGCACTTCGTAACGAAGAACAAAAGATCAGCAACACGCATAAGAAAAAGAACTCACACAGTCGAGCAGTCGAAAAGAGGCAAACTCACCCTTCAGAAAGTCAGACAACTTTATCACCCAAGCCGCCAAGCTATCCAAGACAGCTTCAGCGTGTTCATGTTTCGAGCGATGGACTGCAACAACACCTTTCGGGCGAACAATCTCACGCTCGGCCACTTTTAGCCTCAAGCAAACAAACTCGTAGGCACCTTCGTGAGCATCCTCCTTCAGCAAATTCCAAGCCCGAGAAACGCCCGGGGTGGCCTACCGCAAAGAGGAACAAGTCAAAAGAAACGAGACAACAAGCAGCCCGAAAGAGCAAAGCAGTTCCATGAATTAAAAAGATACACCGTCCCGCATGAGGCATATTACAGCTCAAAGTTCCAAGAAAAAATTCAAGAACCAGTTCACCCTACTCCTCGGTTGAAGAATTACGGTTATCAGCCTCCACAACCAGTTGTAGCTGGCGGGCCAGCCGAGTGGTTTGAGCACTCTGCTCGTCTGTATAATCAGGCAGACTATCCACCATGGAATCCTCAATGGGGACACCATGCCCCAGAAGAACAACAATAGACGTGGCAAGCCCACTCACCATGTTCTCGCGAACCAAGCCCTCCAGCTGATCACCGTCCGGACCGAAGGCAGCAACCAGAGAATCAAGACCCTCTAGCCTCTTCTCCTCATCCGGAAACATATGCTCATGAAGAAGCTTCAGGAGAGTCGAAGCCCGAGAGTAGACATCCCCCACAGCTACAGCAGCACCCGAGACAGCATCCACAACACCACAGAGAGTGCCTGATCCTACAGCAGCCACCTCCACCGCCCCAATACCAATAAATGCGAGAATATTGACTTCCATAACCTCTTTATTTTTTATTTTCACAATAACTCGGGATGTAATCCCATGGAGAGGAGAAAGGGGTATCTTGTAAATTCAAGGGTAGGGCTTGCATTCTAATAATACTGAATCAATTTAATATTATGAATATCGGATCTATCAAATCAATTCATGGATGAGAGTTATATTTCATGGATGAGAGTTATATAGTATAACATAGGAAGATTCTCTATCCATACTAAGACAAAAAAGGGTTTTTTGATTGAATTAGGAATTCCCTCTTTTTTAATCCTTTTCTACTTTTTCTTTTCTATATCTCTAACCCACGAGCTTTCTTAATCTTATCCAATTTCCCTTCCTTTTTCTTATAGTTATACATACAATTATGTATGTATTATATGACCAACTTTCTATGGGTCACATAGACATCCAAATAAGCAGTAGAAGTGAGATGGGGAAAAGAGGTCTGAAATAAAAAGGAAATACGATTTATGTATGGATTCCGCTAAAATACCGTTACTCTATTCCATAAGAGTGGAATAGGAAATTAAGATGAGGATTGTATCATCATAAAGAAAGATAGAGTAATATACTAAATTCTACTAATCCACATATCGTATGTGTGTCTTTCTTTATCTTTATCGATCGGGAGTAGTGAAAAAAATTCTTATACGCCTCCACTCCCTCTTTAATGAGAGATGCAAAATAAAAAAGTGAAGTAAGGGTGCCCTATGGGTATTTGATCTTGCCCCCTGCCCCTTTTTTTCATGGAAAAAGGAAATATGAATTTCTCCATTCATTGAACCCTAGTTCGGGACTGACGGGGCTCGAACCCGCAGCTTCCGCCTTGACAGGGCGGTGCTCTGACCAATTGAACTACAATCCCCCCGGGGTGTATGGCATACCCATTCTTAAATAGAACCATAAAAAGATTAGATTCGTCTGTCGTACTCTAAGAAATAGACGAATCGTATACTACATACCCACATATTATACGTGGGTATAGTGAGAGTGACATAACTAGTATGTCGTGATTTTTTATCACTAAAAATAGATAATAATCGACCCCTCAATAAGAAAAACTCTTTTGTTTGTTAAGAAAGGAATGAGACAGAAATAAAAGATAAAAAAAATTTCCCCCTTTTTTCTTTATCTTTTATTTCTATAGATCAGACATTTTATTTTATGGAAGAAAAACAAAAGGATCTAGTTCATATTCATGAAGCCTTAGATTTTTGGGCCGAGCTGGATTTGAACCAGCGTAGACATTGTCAACGAATTTACAGTCCGTCCCCATTAACCACTCGGGCATCGACCCAGGAAGAATTTATTCTAGGGTTTTTTATAATCTATGATTAACCTCCTTTCAGAATACTCCCTACCCCCAGGGGAAGTCGAATCCCCGCCCGCGGAACCGTAAAGAAGCAAAAAGATTTAGTACTCAGAAATTCAAGAGAAGAGAAAAACCCAAAAAACGGAAGAAAGGAACAGTCCACGCACCAGCCAAAGAGCCTGGCAAGTCCTGCTGGAGCTCGCACTCAACTTTCTCCACCCGGAGAAACCACTCTTCCACCCGCCGCAATCGCTCGAGCTCGCCATGTTGTGCCTGCAGGTCCCTTTCCTTGGATTCCAAAACGGCCCAAAGCTCAGCGAGTTCCTTCTTCACGGCCTCTGCCCGCTTATCAGCACTCTTCTTGCGACCTGCGGAAAGGACATCAGTCAGATAAACTAACTAGCAGCCAAAATAATGACAAAGAATCAAGATCTCACGTCTCATAGTGGTCAAGCTCCCCTGGACCGAGTCATGAGCACGTCGCCACCGATCAGTCTCAGTCAGCACACGCTCACATATCCGGAACAAAGGCTGAATTCAAGTAAAATGCACAGATCAAAGCGAAGGAAAGAAGAAAACCAGGTCCAAAGACTGCAACCAATCACACATGATTGCGTGCAGCCTCGGGGGCTACTCCCACTGGAAGCACTGCCGTACCCCCAATGAAAAACAACAGTCCACAAAAGAGAAAGACCCAAGATAAAAGACTACAACCGATCACAAATGATCGCTTGCAGCCTTGGGGGCTACTCCCGTCGGGAGCGCTGTGGCGCTCCAATAAAGTACAGAAGGGCAAGGAATTCCATACCTGCTCCGCCATACGATAAAAAAACTTTGCCTTATCCTCAGCAGAAAGATCCCGCCTTTCCAAGAAATGCTTTCAGGAATCATTGGTTTAACATCTGGAGGACAGTCCCCTTCGGGAGCCGCAGCAGCCGCAGCAGCCACAGCAGACCCCCCAGACGGAGCAGTCGCAGGAGTTCCCCCCGCACTTACAATCACAAGGGTCGTCCCCGCACCAGAAGCCACAGGAGTCGGAGAGTCAGTCGGCTGGCCCGGCGCCACGCCAGAGTCAGTCGGACAAAGATCAACAGCAGCATCACTTGCACAAGAAGCAGCCGGAACAGGAGCAGACCTGCAAACAACATATCTTCAGAACAGGAGTCAAAACAAAAACAGCAAAACTACCAAGCAGAAAGTTATACGAACCCAGCAGGTGCAGCCCCCGGACGAAGCAATATCCCGAACTTGCGCTTTTTCGGGGCAGCCGAGGAAGGACACGGCACAGAAGGTTGCACGACTACGCATTCAAGGGGCGAGTGCGTTTGACACGCAAAAGACTCGAATCCCCAGAGTCATCTGCAGCTGACGGCCTACCACCCGCTGACTCGACAACGTCAACACCCGAAGCACCCCCGTCACTCGCAAGCACAGGACAACCGTCAGCCGCACCAGGTTCATCAAGTATTTCCGCATCCTCAGGTTGTGGGGGATTGTTCAACAAAGGAGTATGACCCTACAGACCAGAACAACATCAATAATCAAACAAGCATCAGTAGAAATCACAAACAGAAAACTCATGGAAAGTACCTGGGAAAGAGGCAAATGAGCAGCGTAAGGACGGACGAGGCTCTCCTCACCAGTACTCGTACACTTTGTGACTTGTTGGACTCGAGTCAAAATGTCACCATCCGAGAACTCCTCGTGCGAACACCTGGTCGATTCGTCGGGCCCAGTGTATTGCCACATGGGACGCACCCGATGCTGAAGCGGCTACACGCGTCTCCTCACAAACACAGAGATAAGTTGGCCGCCAGTCAACTCATCCTTCAAAGAAGAGATATTTTGCACCAATGGCTCCACAAGAGACACCTCATGAGCGGACAAAAGATGTGCCCACGAAGACCGCTTAACCGCTCATGCAACAGGATCAAAGGGGGCAAGACCAAATTGCTGCCCCTCAACGTGTCGATCCTTCAGATAAAACCAGCTCTTCCGCCATGTATAGACGGAATCCAGCTTTTCCAGATCAAAATAGGCAGCCTTATCTTTAATGGAAATACCCACGCCCCCAATGGCATATTCAGAGTTCGTCATCTTCACATTGAAAAGACGTTTCCAGAGACCCCAATGGGGATAGATCCCCAAAAAACCCTCATAGAGCGTGATAAAGCAGGCAATGTTCAGAATGCCATTAGGGGTCAAGTCATGCAGTTGCAATTGATAGGCAAAAAGCAACCCCCGGAGGAAAGGATGAACGGGAAGCGCAAACCCACGAGGGAAGAAGCTCTGAAAGCATACCCGTTCATCTGGAAGGGGCCCAGGAACCTCCTCATCCCCAGGAATTCGGGCGGCACCATCTACCACCATGCCGTCCGCCACCAAGTTATCAAGATCTGCGGCTCCGAAAGAAGACCGCTTCCACCTACCAGTCATCCTTGCTGACTCCTACTCTGCACTGCGAGCACGCTTGGACATGGATCTCACCACCAAACCGCGCAAAGAGAATAGGCAAGAGGAAAAGAACGAAGAAGGAAGAGGAAGGACAAGCAGGAGAGTTGTCAGTTCAACCACACCTGAAAAAGCACTAGACAAGATATTTAGTAGCAACGGTGTGTTGACGGGTGTAGCCTTAGAGACTTCCCCAATCACCAACACCACAAAGTAGCAACAAAGTAGTAGAAGCAGTGATGAGAGCAATAGTAACAACGAAGGAAATGAAGATGAAAGATGGACCGGGGTTCAAAGTTCCACTAGTGGTAAGTCTCCAAGAAAAAAGACAGGTGTTGGGTGAACAAATTACAGTTGGGAAATTGAAAAAATTGCACAAACTCTAGCCATAGAACAAAATAGAGCAATCCTAGTCTAAGAACCAAACGTAGGCATGTGTTCCGTATGTAGTTGTACGTGCTTGCAATAAGAACTTGCACAACATCCTTTGTCCTACCGTCCCGCTACAAACAGGGCCAAAAGAAACTTACGGAGATTAAGGTGCTCCCATCAAAGAGCGGCGGAACAAATCATTAACACTCAATGAACACACGTGATCATCAAATTATAGCACATCCCCTTTGGTGTCCCAATCTGACACCATTGGGATCGCCGGTTCAGGAATATAATAGGTGCATACAACCGTAGATAAGATCTAGAACAACAATTATTATCATGCAACCATAACGTGTTCAGATCTGAAATCATGCTACTCGTGCACTAGTAACAAGAATTAAGAACAACAAAATTGCAGCAAAAATAATTCATATACCTCTTAGGACTGAACAAGGTAACAATTCATCGGATCCCAACAAACACAACACAAATTACATCATATGGATCTCAATCATGTAGGGCAGCTCATGAGAACTTTGTATTGAAGATTTAGGGGGAGAAGATACCAACAAGCTACTGCCAAGAACCCGTAGTCCAAGGAGGAACTACTCACGATCCATCATGGGGTGAAGAAGAGTTGATGAAGATGGCCCCGAGGGCCAAGGCCCTCTCCGGCAGGGTGCCGGAGCAGGATCCTTGTGACACTCGAAGCTAGGTTTCGATGGCGGCGGAGATCGGGAGCGCTTCTGGAAAAGTCGTCTGGATATCTTGGGGTTTTGCGTCACGGGGAAATTTATAGGCCAAGGGGGAGTCCGAGGCGGTGCCAAGGTCACCCAGGCGGATATTCCGCAACAAGCAAGCCGAAGATGGTACTGTGGTAAGAAATAAAGCTCGACTGGTTGCACAAGGGTACACCCAAATCGAAGGTATTGACTTTGGTGAGACCTATGCTCCAGCTGCTCGTCTTGAATCCATTCGTGTCATGCTTGCATATGCAAACTACAATGGTATTTTTCTATATCAAATGGATGTCCAAAGTGCATTTCTTACCGGTGAAATCGAAGAAGAAGTGTATGTTATGCATCCACTAGATTTTGAAGACCTGGAGATCCATATATGGTGTACAAGTCGCACAAGGCTCTTTATGGGTTGAAGCAAGAACCTCGTGCTTGGTATGAAACTCTGAAGGACTTTCACCTCAAGAAGGGCTTCAAACCAGGAACCACTGACCCAACTATTTTCACTCGTGCCTATAATGGTGATTTATTTGTGTGTCAGATTTATGTTGATGATATTATCTTTGGTTGTACTAACCCTGAAATCAACAGATAATTTGCTCGAATGATCTCGAAGAAATATGAAATGTCAATGATGGGTGAATTGAAGTTCTTTCTTGGACTTCAAATCCGTCAACAGAAGAATGGGACATTAATATCTGAAGAGAAATATCTCAAGGATTGCCTGGAGAAGTTTCAGCTCGTTGATTGTAAAACTATCAAGACTCCAATGCCTACAAATGTGCACCTAGATGTAGATGAGCAGGGCAAACCTTTCGATCAGAAGAAATATCGCTCGATGATCGGTTCACTTCTTTAACTTTGTTTATCTAGACCAGACATAATGCTTTTAGTTTATATGTGTGCTCGATTACAGGCAAATCCAAAAGAGTCACATCATATAGCAGTCAAGCGAATTCTTCGATATCTTGCTCATACACCTAACTTGTGACTATGGTATCCCAAAGGTGATCAGTTTGATCTTATTGGATATTTTGATTCTGACTGGGCTGGTGATCGTGTCGACCGGAAATCTACCTCAGGCACTTGTCATTTTCTTGGTAGATCTCTTGCTTGTTGGGATTCAAAGAAACAGAATTGTGTATCAATATCTACTACTGAAGCCGAGTATATTGTTGTTGGTTCATGTTGTACTCAAATTTTGCGGCTCAAGAAAACGCAGAAAGATTACGGTATTCATGTGAAGAAAATTCCTCTTCTATGTGATAACAAGAGTTCGATCAAAATTCCTCATAATTCTGTGCAACACTCTCGGACGGAGCATATTAATAGTCTTCACCATTTTCTTCGAGATCATGTTCAGCCTGAAGATATTGTTATCATGTGACACCCTAGATTTTGGAACTTTCTTTTTCCAAAAACTTTTTTGATTTATTTCAAGATTTGCTATTTGATTTTATTTCAAGAAACTCTTTCGACTTGAAACTTGAGCATATTTCCTTTCCTTTCTCAAGTGGCCCATGATTCCCTAGCCATTTCCAATGATCATCCCTTGATCAAACCCATCCAAGCCAAATTTTTATTCAAGCCATGTATTCTTTTTCCAATAAAAGGAATATTCCCATTTATTTGAGGATTATGAAGCAACCCCAATTTTTATTGATCCATATATCTACAAATAATTCCCACATGTCATTGACACCATATATTGCCACATTCTCCAAAAACATTGCCTGGCACAAGTGGATTTTTCACCTTGGGAAATTCATTTGTCTTTGGGGCAGAATGGAACTTTGTGAAGGAAGTGTCCTTTATCCTTATCCATTGGTAATGAAACTTGTTGTGCATACTCTTGTGATCATATCATGAGGCTATGCAAAGTTTCAGCCTTAGGGGACAAGCCAAAATCCATACCAAAATTCCCAAAGCTGGTATGCAGCAAGCGGGCATTGTGAAGCAAGTGCATGATAGGGGAACCCATTTTCCTTGAAACTTTTTGCACATGATACTACACCCAAATGAATCCACCAAACCAAGTTTGATCCAAAGCCAACCAACCATGTGAGAATACCCTCAAGATCAAGTTTCTAGCCAGTACAATACCTTGTGAAGCAAGTAATAGCTAGCCTGTTCCCCTAGCCTTGAAATTTTTCACAAATCTGGACAACACCAAATGACCCCACCACACCAAATTTCATCCAATTCCGTCAAGTCACGGAGATGCTAGCTTCAACTCAACTTTCTGGTCCATTTTGGCACTTGCAAAGGAAGTACACCATTCCTTTGGCCATTTGGGCTCAAACCTTGAAGAGAGCTAGTACATCCAACCCTTTGACCATGTGACAACACCACACACCCCCCCTATTCACCTTTTGACCATGGCTTTATCTCCAAGTTCACTGTTGCAATCTTTGCAGTGAAGATAAGCTCAAGCTGTAGCTCCCCTTGACCATCCAAGCCTACAGAGGTGATCAGCGTTGAAAGGGGAAGCATCTAGACACACTTGGCCACGAAGAAAACCCACAATGTGTGCCAATGCCGTGGAGGCCACGCTCTGGCATGCAACCGACGTGCTCTGGCTGCGCCCTGAGGCCACACGACGTGTCCACATCGCGCTGCAGAGCGCCGTTGGCCTCTTCTCCGTGTCCAGCCGCGCCGCAAGGCTTTCCAAGCCACGCGTGTTCCCTCCCCCATGCCTTTCCTCGCCGAAATCCCGCCGGTACGTCGCCGCCATGCGCAACACGACGGGCACAGTGGTCGCGTCCCGTCACCATCACCATGGACGCCCTCTCTGTCCATGTACACGCGCTGCTCCCCCGTGACCCTCCCCGTGCACTCCAGAACACACCCGAAGGAGCCCGAGCGAACCAGCACGCCGCCCTGCCATGGAAGCTTCTTCTCACCGGAGTCTGAGCTCGGATTCACCTCCCCCCTATTTAAACCCGTTCCTGGCCTTGTTCCTCCGCACCAACCCACTCCGCAACCTCCCAATTGCCTCCTAGCACCTGCAATTGAGTCGCGGGAGTATTTCTTCCCCATTTCCGGCGAGCTATACCGCCCGGAGTTGCAGCCGGATTTCCCCCGCCCCAAAGCTCCCCTAGCCTAGCCATCACCAGCATTAGAATCCCCTTGGCCCACTGCACCTTCCCGCACCGCCGCCCGGACCATTCCTTGCCGGAATCGACGGCTACGCCGGCGACCTCGTCGGGACCGTGACTTGCCGCCGCGACGATGGTAGCCTCGCCGTCCGGCCACCATTCGAGGTGCTGCGGGTACGTGCGTGAACGCCTTGGTCTTCCTGAGCCAACAGTGCCCACCGCAGTCCCGGCCGTGCCCCCTCGTCGCCGTTGAGCCGCCGATGAGCCCAACTCCCCTCTCTCCCTCTCTCTCTCTCTCTCTCTCTCTCTCTATGTTTCTCTCCAGCGGGCCCCACCTTCCATAGACCCAGGCTAGCCCGAACCATTTTCAAGTGGAGACGTATTCACCAGAATACGCCTTCGACGTCACCCCTGCACACATTTTCCAAAATGATTTTAAATCATTTTTAAATCACACTTTCACCAGAACTTTGACCTTGAATAACTTTTATTCCAAAATTCCAAATTAGTTGAAACTTTTTGCATTGGTTTTCTCTTGAACCCCTCTTCATTTTGGCATAGGTTTCATGCCATGTCTATCTGTTTATAGTTGTTGTTCAAAGGAAAACCTTTTATGTGACCTATTTCTTGTTATTTTAAAAATATATTTTTCAGGGATTGCTTTGTGTGAAGACCAGGAGTATTTCACACTCCTCTGGTGAAAGGCAAGCCACAACTTCTTTTGCACCTTCGTAAAGCTTTGACGTGGTTTACATCTTTCTTTAATATAACAATCTCTCTTGAAATGCTTGAATTACTTTGACCATGCTATTGCCAAGTTTGTGTGCATCATGTTCTAGTTAAATTGATGACCTTGCTATGTTGCATGATAACATCTTGATCATTTTGACATTCCAAAGTTAATCTTATTGTTATGCTTTCGAGTGTGATGTGACTATAGTCGTATCTTCGATTGTTCTGCATATAGATTGTTATGACCTGGACATAGATTTGCATGTTGCACCTGATGCTTGATTATGCATTTAAATACATGTTTTGTGCCAAGTTGATCATGTGCCACCGAACCGAACTTATCAGTGCAAACACACTCGCCTGTATGGGAAGCCCTTGGCTCGGTCTATCGGTGCACTCTATTATTTTTATCACCCAAAGAGGGGAGGCTATGCGCACGCGGTTACCCTGATCAGGTAAGCGTCGATAGCCTTGAAAGCCGGTTTGGTTATATGGAGCTCCGTCCCCGTTTGGGACAATTTTTCTTGCCACGATGGTGGCCGATACCCGTTTGGGACAAGTTTTCCACGACGGTGGCCGGTGTCTGGAGGACACGGGGCTACCGAAGACGGGATGTCGGTTGATACGATAAGGGAGGCATGCGGTATAACGGTCTCGTTCGAGAAGTCCTAGTCCACTCCTATGGTAGGAGTTATGAAGTTCCTGTGGGACAAGTTCCAAGGTAATGGATGGATGAAGAAATCCATAGCATGGGTAAAGTGCACAACCTCTGCAGAATGTTAAGAATCTATTCGAATAGCCGAGTCCACGGTATTGGAAAAAGTTTGTACTAGGTCACACCATGGGTCAACGTGAATCGGGTTGATGTTTGTGCTAAGTGGATTGGTCGTGCCACGAACCATATAAGTTGGGTAGTCATACGATGACTGTAACCGTTCAGTGGTCATGCGATGACCCATTTGGTCATGCGATGACTGGATCGGTTGGGTGGTAACATCGGGACACCTAACCCGTTGAATGGTCGTGCGATGACCCGTGCAGGTTGACTGGTCATGAGATGACCCGAGGTTGAGTCTCTAACGACTCCAATGTAAGGTGTATGATCATGGGATGATCATACGGGGTCCATGTGACCATAAACGATGATTGTTCATGCATTAGTTGAAACCTTGATAACATGCTAGATGCATCATGGTAGCTGTGCCTAAACTGTTAATGCCATGTTATTGTTTTGCCTTGGTGCTTTGGATGTTCTGAGATTGCAAGTACATTCAATATATTGACCTGGCGTGTCATGCCAGACTTGCAGGCAATGCTATGATTGCGTAAGACGACGTTCCCGGTGTTTGCGAGCTAGGAGGTGTCCCTGTCAGTGTCCCTGTGGAAGGAAGTTCATCACTGTCGCCATTGCTCCACTGCTAAGATTATTCCGCTGCTATAGAGTTATCCCGCCGCTTGGTGTAGACCTACGGATAGCTTTAGGAGCAAGTTTTTTGCTGCCTCGCTCCGCTGGCAATGTAATAGACCCCTTGTACCCATTTCATTGGTAATAAAAGTGGTTCAGTTTTATATGAGGCAGTGTCGTGTTCCAGAAGTCATGATCTCTAGGCTGGAGCATGGGGCATTCCGGTATTATGAGTCGGGGTGCCACATATCAGCCATGTTCGTACCGAAGATCAATTGGCTTATATTTTCACGAAGCCACTGGATGAGAAAAGGTTATGTGCATTGATGTATGATATGTCCCAAACGTATCTATATGTTCCATGCTCTTTTAGGTGACATTGCTATGTGTTTTTCTATACTTTTATATCTTTTTACTCATATTTGGACTAACCTATTAACTCAGTGCACCCAGTGCCAGTTTCTGTCTGCTGATGTTTTTAAGTTGCAGGTTTTTACCCGTATTTACAGAGCTCCAAAAATTCCAAGAAAATCAGATAATAAATTAGCGTGACGGAAGCTTCCGGATCGACGAAGGAGTGCCGGAGGGGGACCAGGTCCCACCCAAGCGGCCAACTGGCGCGACCCCCCTCCTGGCCGTGCCACCAGGGCGCCTAGGGGGAGGGTCCGCCATCTTTGGCCTATTTTTACCCCTGGTTCCGAAAACCATCGCAAAGACATCCACATCGCGATTTTCCTCTCTGTTCCGCCGCCGCTGCGATTCCAAGATCGGGAGCACCAGAAGACCTCTTCCCGGTACCCTACCGGAGGGAGGATTGACCTCTGGGAGCTTCTCCACCACCATGGACGCTTCCCGGATGTGCCGTGAGTAGGCCCCCTTTGACCATGGGTCCATGACCAGTATCTATGTGATGTCTTCTCTCCAATCTTGTGCTTCAATTCTTAGCCCTTGTGAGCTGCCCTATGATACGTCCAAATTGCATCACTATTTTATATTGTAATTTAACCCTATTCATTGATATATTCCACTTTAAAGTATTGTTCTTATGTTGTTTTGGCTTGTTTTACACAGTTTGCAACTTTCCGGCGCCGAAGCAGCAGAAGCAGAATTCAGCGGTGAAAAGTGGACATCAAGTTGCTGAATCAGATCAACTCCAAATTTGATGAAATTTGACGTGGATAATTATTTTGGAGATTCACTCGAGGAGACCAGAGATTGACCAGAGGGGACCCACCAAGGCTCTAGAAGGGTCCCTGGCGCGGCCCCCACTAGGGCGCGCCAGGCACCCTCCTGGATGCCTGGTGGCCCTCCTCGGTGCCCCCTCTGGCCTATATTACCCCCTGGGGTAAAAACCCTAAAAAGGGAGGAGTTTCGGAGTTTTGCCGCCGCCTCGTAGCGGAAACCTACAGAGAAGAAAAAGCCATCTCCGGCGGGCAGATTCCGCCGGGGAGATCACCTCCCGGAAGGGGAGATCCTCGCCATCGTCATCATCATCATCGCGGGCATCATTGAGATCATCATCAACATCATCCCCAACATCAGCACCATCTCCATCTCCATCCCATCTCATCTCACAATTGAAACTTGTGTTGTAATCCGTACTATCTACCCTCTCTACTATGTCGGTGTTGATTACTATTTTGTGGTGAATGCTATTGAGTTTTGTTGGAGAAATATCATTGTGTCCAGATTGTTTGCCACCCATCTATCACCTCTGATCATGAGCTCTTTTATGTCTTGTGAGTAGTTACTTTAGTTCTTGAGGACATGGGAGAAGTCTAGTTGTTAGTAGTCATATGATGTTGAAGTATTATGTATTGTTTGATACTTAAGTTGTGTTGTTATTTTCCTAGTGGTGTTGTGTGAGTCGAACACCCAACACTTTGCCTTATTAAGGACCTAGGGGAGTACATTGTGTACAAATGATGCTTATGGTGTGTTGCCGGATTGACAGAAACTTGAACCCCAGTTCGCACACTTTTGCACAAGGGAGTTATGGATCCTCGATCGTAATGCTATGGTTAGGCTTATGCCTTAATCACTACCTTTTATTTGCGGATCCTTGCAAGGTGTGTAATCATAAGAGTACACTTATATTAGTCTAGAAGGTGTACTAGCATTGATCCTCCCACCGACACTTATCGACACAATACATACTACTTGGCGGAATATGGTGAAAGTAACTTGGCTACCTCTCCCGTGTGTCCTCGAGAACGCTTTAGCCTTTATAAGTTCAGTTCCTAGGCTTATCCTTGTGAAAGAATTGGGCCACTTGTTACTCCTCAGTTACCCTGTTTACTTTGCTTGTATTTTACCTTTCTGTTGCTTAAACCAAAAATCCCTAAATATTTATCTTTTAGTGTTTGCAGACCTTTCCTTATCCAGGGTCACTTGTCAATACCTTCTGCTCCTCTCTGGGATCAACATCCTTATTTATCTAAAAGCTAAAATTGATCCCCTAGACTTGTGGGCTATCAAGAATCGTTTATTGGCGCGGTTCACGGGGGAGGCATCCCTACTAAACCTATCAACTTCACCGCCATCAACGAGCTTTTCTGGCGCCGTTGCCGGGGAGTGTAGCGCTATTGGTAAGTGAAGCCGGTAAGGAAACCTTTACTTTGTGTTGCTGTTTTTATTTTTATTGTTTCTACCCTTAGTCCTTATGGACCCCTCTATTGTTGGTTCGTTGCTGGTGAGGAGCCGCCCCGCGACTATGGTGGCCACTCCTACCCCTACTGAAATTGTGCCCTATAAAATACCAACTGATATTATTGATTATGTCTTGGCTAGTAGTTATACAAGAGAAGCACATCCGGGAGAACACCTGCTATATTTGTCACAATTATGTTCTTTATTTAAGCTTGCAGGTGTAACGATGGAGTTCGTCATGAAGAAACTATTATCCGTATCACTTAAAGATAAAGCTTCAGATTGGTATAAGCTACTCGATAACTTGGATTTGCTTGAATGGCAAGAGCTTATGTCTCTCTTTTATGCAATGTTTTATCCTCTTCGTGACATTCACCAAGACAGGAACTACATCTACAACTTTTGGCCTCGCAACGGAGAGAGCATCGCTCAAGCTTGGGGGATACTGAAGTCCTTGATGCTCAAATGCCCCAACCATGAGCTCCCCAAGGAAATTATAATTACAAATTTTTATGCCAGGATTTCTCGTCAGGACAAGGAGATGTTGGATGCCTCCTCTAGCGGGGTATTCTAGACCAGAAGTATAGAAGAAAAATGGGATCTTATTGAAAGGATCCAGAAGAACACTAAAGACTGGGAAACTGATAAAGGTATTGAACCCACTATAAACTATGAGCATGACTAGATTGAGACTTATGTGAAAACTGATTACTTTAATAACTTTTGCTCTAAAATTGGTCTTGATTCCCAGCTAATGATTGAATTTTGAAAAGACTTTGCTTCTCATGTTGATTCTTCTAAGAAGAAGGAGATTCAACATCATAAACCTTTCAAAGAGTCACCTATTGAGATTAATATTACTGATCCTGTTTTACCTGTAGTTGTGTATGAATAGCCTCCTTATCCCGCAAGGATAAAGGAGCACTCTTTTGTTACAGGTATTCTAAACAAAAATGGAAGGACCACTGATGAACCTGAGGACCTGATCAAGGTCAAGCCTCAAGTTGCAATGGTTAAGGATCTGGTAACCAGTGATATTGAAGAATCTATTATCAGTTTTTGTGTTGTTTCCACTAACATTGTCACAGCCAAGAACAAAGGCCCAATTTCAGGTACACCAGTTGTAACTATAAAAATAGGAGATCATAACTACTATGGGCTATGTGATCTGGGATCCAGTATTAGCGTTATTCCTTTCTCACTTTATCAAGAGATCATGCACGAGATTCAGCCGTGTGAGATCGAAGACATAGACGTCACGATTCATCTTGAAAATAAACAAACAATCTCTTCGGTTGGGATTGTGAGAGATGTTGAAGTTCTCTGCGGGAAGGTAAAATATCCTACTTACTTTCTTGTACTTGGTTCAGTGCAAGATAGTTTTTGCCCTATTATCTTTGGTAGGCCCTTCCTCAGCACTTGTGGAGCTATAATAGATTGCAAGAAAGGTATAGTTTCAGTTTAATTCGACGGTGATCCATATGAATTTAACTTCTCTAAGTTTTCTAAGCAGCCTCGTGGTACTGATTTGTCTAGTAATGACAAAATTATTGAAGAAATTGCTTCTATTGCTATTCCTCCTGACGATACTTTGCAGCAATTCATGGAAGACCACGAGAATGATGTAACATCCCAATTTTCTAAATTCGGATGTTAATAGATAATCATATGCATCTCATGTTGTTTCCGCATTTTTCTGGAGTTTTAAAAATATTTTAACCAATTTCCATCACATGGCAGTTCGCTGGAGAGGATATAAAAGGACTTCTCCCCATTTTTAAATTGTTGGAAAATAGTTTAAAATATTTTTGGAGACATTTTGAATTTATTTTCGGGTTATAAATAATTTCTAAATCTATTTTGGGAATTTATTTATGCTCCGGGAAAAGTTTAAAATCATTTTTTGAGTTTTTCTGTATTTTAAAATTGCCAGAAAAGTATTTAAAAATATTTAAAAATAAATTGCAAAGTTTTTATTTTTTTTAATATTTTGGTGATACCAAAAAAACAATTTTATTATTTTAAATTTTTGGTGAAAACGGAAATTAAAAATAATTATCCGTGATTTTTCTAAAATTGTTTTGGGCCTAACAGGCATGTGCTGTTTTTTTTCCGCCCAGCCAATTTCGTATTTGTTTCGGATTTAAAAAAATATTTGGATCGGGTTATAAATTTCGCCCGCGGACCCGCGGGTTAGGGTTTTCGCCCGACCCGTGTCGCCGCCGCCACACGTTTCGCCGCCGACTCGCCGCCGCCGGTATGCCGCCGACCCTGCCGCCCCGTCCGTGCGCCGCCGCCTCCGCGCCTCGCCGCCGCCGGTCAAAGCCGGCTAGATCTGGTCAAACCGGCGCCGGAGACCCGATCGCGTTTTCGAAGTTATTTTATTTATGGATCGGTCCTTTTTGCAGATTGGACCCCGATGCCACCCCGGTACCGTTTTTGCGGTTATTTTTTAACCGTAGCTCGGAATCGAGTGATTCCAGTTGCGTTGCGGCCGTGGCGAAAATTTCTAGCCATTAGACTAAGTTTTGTAGAAGTTTGAAGTTTTCAAATTTGAATCCCAAGCGGAATCCAATTTGAACTTCCGGTAGCCGTATCTTTTTCACGGTGCGCCCGTTTGCGCTGTTTATTTTTGCGTTGGTTTTATTTTTTCAAGTACTTTAAGTTTAGCTTCTGTTAGGGAAGTTTTTCTACTGTTCTTTGTATGTTTATTACTGTTTTTCCATATTTGTATTGAATATATGTTGATTGGTGCTATGTTTGCTCGTATAGATTGTCCGTAGTGCGCCGCCTCGTTCTGTGAGGATTTTGATCGTCAGGAACAGGAATAAGGCAAGTGTTGCTTTGACCATACTCATACCTATATTTTATCTATATGCATTATGTTAAGAATATCACCTTATTGCATGATAGGTAGTTTACTTTACTATTGCTGGAAAACCAGTTAGGATAGCCACATGTCTTGACTTGTATTTGTAGATCAACCTAGCCCGTGTTGTTAGTTTATTTCCATGCTTTGTATACGTGGTTGGGTTGCGAGAATTCATGGAGTGCATGTGAGCTATTTCATAATTTGTGTAGAAACTTTATAATAAATATAAATCACTTCTGGACGGGCGGGTTGCATCCTGGTGACTGTGCCTTGTCTAAGGACAGTGCCGGGGTTAAATGCACCCAATGGTTGTTTTGGTGGTGAACCGGGTGCGACATGGTGCATACCCTCGAAACGCAGTGGGCGCCGTCCAGGCTCAAAAAGATCAGATAGGCAATATTAGTAGTAGCTTCCGTGTACATCCACTGGCTATATGGGCTCTGTCTTAGCATGAGTACGTTGTGGGGAACCTGGCCCTGGTAGCTAGTTGATGTAGATGTGTGTTAGGTGTACCGGCTACCAAAGGGTGGAGGCAACCTCTTTGGAAAGTCTTCGTCTCAATCTTCGGGTTGAGTCCAGTGGGGAACGTGTACAACCTCTGCAGAGCGTATGAACTGATCATGATTAGCCGTATCCACGGTTACGGATGAACTTTGAGAACCTAGTCAGTACTGTTGATGAATGATCTTGACAGATGAATAATTAGTAATAATTTGGTGGGAAAGATTAGCATGGGTTGCTGTGTGATTCAGGTAGAACTCAACTTAAAATTTTGACTAGTTTAGTTCAGGAGAATATTGGCTTTCTGCAAAACAAAACCATAAGCATTTCCTTTGACTCACCTTGCATGTAGCTGTAGGTCCTTTATATATAACTTTTCCGTGTCACTTTCCGTAAAAATCAGATGTACTGACCCGTTGTCGGGCTGTAACCTTCGGTGTTGCAGGTTTTTCAAACGACCAGTAAGGTGCGTTTAGGGTTGCGGGTCTACACTCAGCATGTTCGCTTGTGGATGTTGATGGGACTCCTTGTTATTTTCTTATGCTTCCGCTATATTTATGTTTAATAAGCTAGCCTTGAACTATGATACTTGTTATTTGTTTTACTCTGGATCATACGTTGTAATAATGATGCACTTGTACTTTGATATACATCTATGATACTGTGTGTGCCAGCGAGTTCGATCTAGGGACTGGCACTTGATCACAGAGACTTCAATTCTATGTGAATTGGGTCGTTACAGATTGTATCAGAGTAGTGTGTTGACTGTAGGACGTGACCCTAGAAAATGAATTAGAAAAGCCATAGGAATGAAAATATTACTTTACATCACTCTGTCTTGTACTTACTTACCTTCTCTATCTCGTATTCATACATGTTCTAATCTTGCCTTTCCTCTCTTTGATTATAGATGACCACTTTGTCATACCGCACCATGGCGTTTGGACCTGAGCTCAGGGGGATTTGCCACAACCTGAACATCTACGCGCCAGTCTTTCAGCCGGACATAGTGGAGACAAGGGGAGCTGATGACTACTGGAAAGTGGAGACATTTCTCCTAGGAAGCATGACGGGAGAAATGGAGATCACAGAGTCATTCGAGGTGCATGCCCCGGAGAAGGAGCAGTGTGTGCACATAGTCGCTCACATGGCTCTTGGACGCATCGTTGAGGTGTATGTCGGCCGGCTAAAGGGTATGGTATACGCGGAGATGACCAAGATCCTTCCATCGGGGATCATATGGCCAAAGAAGTTCAAGTATGTGCCTGGGGCCATTTGGCCAGGTACAACTACCGACTTCATCCAGAGCCTGGAGAAGCACATCCATAGCCTGGAGAAGGACACTCAGTTAGACCTCTACACCATCATTGAGTTTTAGCAGAAGAACACCAAGCTCAAGAGGGACACCAACAAGCTGAAGAAGGAGAGGGTGGAGATGCAAGCGGAGATAAAGAGGCTGAAGGAGAAGATGAAGGCAAATGGCATTGAAGAACAAGAAGAGGAGCCAGAAGTGGAGACCTTGGCAGAAGAAGATGAACCGAGTCCCAAAAGTTGCAACCGCATTAGCGGGAGCGAATATCGCATGCTGTTTAGAAAAGACAACATTCGTAATTACTTCACCAGAAATTAGTTTACTATCGTTATCGTGTTAGCGTATTTGACCGTGTCGACTTATTCGGTATGGCAATACTAGGTTGCTTGATATACTCTTATTCGTGGTTGTGTTGAGGATCTTATATTATTCGTGGTTGTGTTGAGGAGCTTATATCAGTTATGCAATATATTTTAAACTATATGGTGTGATATGTGATGGTTTTTCGTATGAGTGCGTTGGTTGATGATTGTTATATGTTTGATGCTATGGTGATATTGTTTGGTGAAGTTGATTGGTGATATATGTATTGTATATATAATGCTTGCCATGATCATCATAAGCATATGGGGTAGGATATATTTCCCTAGCTACTTTCTGTCTACAACTTACCTATTCTTGCCCAGCAGATGCCGCCGAGACGTGATCCCACGGGGAATGGGAACAACAACAATAAAGTGCCAGCTTACATGCAACAGTTACTTCAAGGACAAGCTCAGTTGATCCAGTTGCTCAGTCAGAATATGGGAAATAACAACAATGCGCCACCACCACCACCCGTGGACATGCTTGCGAGGTTCCTGAGGTTGAATCCTCAGAGGTTCTCTAGCACTCCTGAACCCATAGTGGTGGATGACTGGCTTCGTTCAGTGGGACGGAACATGGAGACAGTTGGCTGTACTGAGGCAGAGAGGGTGAGGTTTGCCTCACATTTGCTGGAGGGTCCTGCCGCAGCATGGTGGGACAACTACTTGTTGACTTATCCCATCGACACCATCACTTGGGCACAGTTTCAGTCTTCCTTTCGCGCTGCACATGTTTCAGCAGGCGCCATGAGCTTGAAGAAGGAGTTCCGCAGTTTGCGTCAGGGAGGCCGTTCAGTGGCCGAGTATGTTGAGGTGTTCAACAAGCTTGCAAGATATGCTCCAGATGATGTCAGGAATGATGCAGCAAGGCAGGAGAAGTTCTTGGAAGGGCTGACTGATGAGTTGGGAGTCCAGTTGACAGTGGCTAATTTTGCTAACTGCCAGGGGCTCATAGACAAAGCTATTGTGTTGGAAGGCAAGAAGCAGGCCATTGAGAACCGCCAGAGGAAGTAGAACAACAAAAATGGTGGAAAGTATAAATCTGGACCGCATCAGAAGCCACACAATTCTTATGGTGGCAATGGAGGACATAACCATGGACATAACCACAATAGTGCGAATGGCCTTGTTCACAGTGGAGGACATAACCATCATGGTGGGAATGGTCACAACCATAATGGCCACAACCACCACAATGGTAACAGGAATGAAAATGGAAATGACAATGGAAGTAACAATGGGAATGGGAGAAGCAATGGAGCCAATGGAGGCAATGGAAACAACCGTCAGAATGGCCAGGCACCAAAGGACTTGAGTCACATCCAGTGTTTCAAGTGCAAGAACATGGGACACTATGCCACAGACTGCCCAGAGTCCAATAGGAATGGAGTCGTCAAGCCCAATCCTTTCAACAAGGGGCATGTGAATCATGTCAACGTGGAGGAGATTTATGATGAGCCTGATGCTGTGATTGGTAAGTTCTTTATCAATTCAGTACCCGCACTTGTTCTTTTTTATTCTGGTGCATCGCATTCTTTCATATCGAGGGTATTTGTGGATAAGCATGAGTTGCCTACCGTAGTTCTTAAGTCTTCTAAGCTCATAAGTTCACCGGGAGCGGAGATGTCAGCTAGTTTGGGATGCTATCAGATAAGCCTAGCCATAGGGATGTTTTTCCTACAGATTTGATTATATTGAAGTCACAACGTTTGGATATTATATTGGGAATGGATTGGCTAGCCAAGTACCAAGGTGTTATTGATTGTGCTAGTCGGTCTATCACTCTCCGTACACCGAATGGGCAGAAGATCAGATATGTGTCCAAGTATAAACATCAGCACGCTGAGGTGAATTCTCTTAAGGGGGGTAGCCTGGAGGATGTGCGTGTTGTGAGGGATTATCCGGATGTGTTTCCAGAAGAGTTGCCAGGTATGCCACCGGATAGGGAGATTGAGTTACTTATTGATTTAATACCAGGCACTGGGCCTATTGCTAAGAGACCGTATAGGTTGCCCGCTAATGAACTTGCAGAATTGAAGGAACAGATTGGAGAGTTGCAGGCAAAGGGATTCATTCGCCCAAGCTCGTCACCTTGGGGATCTCCAGTGTTGTTTGTTGAGAAGAAGGATGGAACCCAGAGGATGTGTGTGGATTACCATTCTCTGAATGATGTTACTATCAAGAAAAAGTACCCTTTACCTGTGATTAATGATCTATTTGACCAGTTGGAGGGAGCTTGTGTATTCTCTAAGATTGATCTTCGTTCTGGTTATCATCAAGTGAAGATTCGGGAGAAGGATATTCCGAAGGCTGCTTTTACTACAAGGTATGGGTTGTATGAGTATACTGTTATGTCATTTGGATTGACTAATGGTCCTGCATACTTAATGAATATGATGAATAAGGTGTTTATGGAGTTGTTGGATAATTTCGTTGTGGTGTTCATTGATGATATATTGGTGTATTCCAAGAATGAGCAAGAGCATGAGGCACATCTACGTTTAGTATTGGAGAAGCTCAGGGAGCACAAATTGTATGCCAAGTTCAGCAAGTGTGAGTTTTGGTTGAAGGAGGTAGGATTCCTTGGACATGTTGTGTCAGGAGAAGGAGTAGCTGTGGACCCAACCAAGGTTTCAATAGTTACGGAATGGGAGACACCCGCGACAGTTGGAGACATTCGCAGTTTCTTTGGTCTTGCAGGATATTATAGGAGGTTCATTGAGAATTTCTCCAAGCTTGCAAAACCAATGACGGAGCTGTTGAAGAAAAAGAATAAGTTCGTTTGGAGCGAGGAATGTGAGACCAGCTTTCAGGAGTTGAAGAAACGGTTGGTAACTGCACCTGTTTTATGTTTGCCTGATACACATAAGGATTTCCAAGTATATTGTGATGCATCTCGTTGAGGACTTGGTTGTGTTTTGATGCAAGGGGGTAGAGTTGTTGCTTATGCTTCACGTCAGCTTAAGAACCATGAGAAGAACTATCCTACACATGATTTGGAGTTAGCTGCAGTTGTTCATGCACTGAAAACATGGAGGCAATACCTTGTGGGTAATCATTGTGATGTTTTTACTGATCATAAGAGTTTGAAGTATATCTTTACTCAGAAGGAGTTGAATCTCAGGCAGAGTAGATGGCTGGATCTTATTAAGGATTATGATTTGAATGTGCAGTATCATCCTGGTAAGGCGAATGTGGTTGCTGATGCATTGAGCCGTAAGAGTCATATCAATGTTGCTAATGTTGAGGATATGGCACTTGAGTTATGTGAGCAGTTCAAGAATCTCAGGTTGGAGATAGTTCCTAGGGGATATGTGGCAACACTGGAAGTGAAGCCAAATCTATTGGAAAGAATCAGAGAAGCTTAGAAGGGTGATGCAGAAATTGATGAGATAAAGGTGAATATGACCAAAGGGAAAGCAGAGGGTTTCCGTGAGGATGAGCATGGAGCCATTTGGTTTGAGAAGCGCATTTGTGTACCGCAAGATGCAGAGATTAGGAAGTTGATTCTTCAGGAGGCACATGATTCACCTTATTCTATTCATCCCGGGAATACCAAGAGGTATTTGGACTTGAGGGCGAGATTTTGGTGGCCTATCCTGAAGCGAGAGATAGCTCAGTATATTGCATTGTGTGATGTTTGCCAGAGGGTCAAAGCGGAGCATCAGAAGCCAGCAGGATTGTTGCAGCCTTTGCCTATACCAGATTGGAAGTGGGATCGGATAGGTATGGACTTTATTACTAGTTTACCCAGGACTCGGTCAGGATATGATTCTATTTGGGTGATTGTTGATCGTTTGACCAAGGTTGCTCACTTCATTCCAGTAAAGACAACTTATACAAGTGCTAAGCTAGCCAAGATTTATATGTCCAGGATCGTGTGTTTGCATGGAGTTCCCAGCAAGGTTGTGTCTGATAGAGGTACTCAGTTTACTTCGAAGTTTTGGCGTCAGTTGCATGAGACCTTGGGCACTAGGCTGGAATTCAGTACAGCGTTCCATCCACAGACAGATGGGCAGACCGAGAGAGTCAATCAGATTTTGCAGGATATGTTGAGAGCTTGTGCGTTGGGTTATTGTCGGGACCCGGGGTTAGCGTATGTAATTCCAGTCACGATACAATCACAATGGAGAGCCGAGAACCGTACCCACTTGTCTAAGCAGACAAGGCCAAACACAGAACGTTCTCGGTAAGCATCGAACGTGAGGGGGCATCCCATTCAGGCCGGATGATCAACTGAGATGGGTCCTCAACGTCCGCTCACAAGTCTAAATGCTTATGGGTGGTGAATCCCATACTCATAGACAAGTCGCCTCAACCATGTTATCGATTGGATCCTAACTCTTACATAAACTTACTCCAGCCCGATCACTTAGTCGGGGTCTAGGGCGGGCTCGATCATACAACAAAGTGTGCACATGACAGAGTCACGAACAATCGCATCGCGATGCCCCAAGCTGCGCACATCTAAGGGCCACTTGGTGTATAAAAGACCGCCAGCCAGATCACAACTAAAGTCTCGAAAACCCATACTAAGACATGCATGTTATAAACATACACGCAACACACATGCCTAGTATGAACAGCAGGTATCATCACATAACTCTACAAAGTACTCTTTATTGATATACACTTAGAGCATACAAAGATCACATGTCTGTGATCAACATTACATCATACAACGGAAGCAATTTAGGTCTGAGTACAGACAAGTTTAACAAATGGCTTAGAGAAGCCTTGTACAACAAACATGCCCTTCCACGAGGGACCAGACTGCTGTCTGGGACTATGCTAACTTAGTCAACGTCGAGCTTCACGAAGGTGACTCCATCGGGTCCGGTTCTTATCTAAAACATAGAATAAGCAAACGTGAGTACAAATTCGTACTCAGCAAGACTTACATCAGAACTACACTACTCATGCTCAAGTATCAAGATAAAGGGAGGTGGGGTTTCACTTGCAGAAGTGTCAGCTTTGACTTGGCTAATCCTGAACTACGAATACCAGACTTGAGGTAAGAAGCGTACACGAGTCCACTACATCTCCAACCAATACACCACTATGGTTACTTCCTTGACTTCCCCACGAGGAACACACCATAGCACTCACGCTTATCTTGCGGATTTTATAAGTATCCATTCAAGTTGTCTAATAATCAGGTACAGGTTCCAAGTAGTCCTTAACCGCGGACGCGGCTATTCGAATTGTTTTCTTAACCTTGCAAGGGTGTAAACTACACACACATGACCATCGGTTACCGCCGAGTCTCGCCACCGTTCAAGAGGTGACAACGAGGATGTTCACCACGACACTTCGCTCACAACCGGTCTATTCCAGGAGTCGACTATCTGAGTTTGCCTCCGCTCGAGAGCCCGGCCGGATCAACGAAACGGACTCAAACAATGTAGGTGACCGAGACGCCACCTCTGGCAGATGGTTTTCCTGCCTCACAGGTGCACCCACACATCTATATGATGCAACCATTCCTTCATTCTTTTTCTATGCATATGCCAAATGGAAAGCCCGAACTAATGTGACTCCTGGACGTCGACACGGATCAAGGTACTAGGCCGAGAGGGGTCAGTGAGCCCAATGTGTGGTTATACTCTTTGTCTTGGATTACCATACAAGAACTCGATGCCTAAGGCAGTGTTCAACGAGACAACCCACTGTGTACTCCTACACAGCCTCTCATCGTTCACCTTGTAATAGGTGGATTCACCGACACAGTTTCACTTTCATCAACACCATGTTCACCAACATCCCGACTCACATCAAAAGCAACCTCATGTAACACTAAGCATGCAATAAGCTATAACAGTTGCAGGGGCTTCATGATATCAATCAACTCCTATGTCAGCTAGGATTGTGGTTTGCTTACTACTGTGACAAGATGATAGGTCATGCATCGGATATGGGTTCAACTATGCGGTAGAATCAATACAAAGTGATCTCCTAAACATGCATAAGCGAGACTGAGAGGGAATTGGGATTTTATAGACATGATCAATGGGGTTTGCTTGCCTTGCTGACGAGGTTCGATATCGGAGTCTTCAACGAAGGGGGTGGCCTCCGGTTCCAGTTGCACGTCTATCGAGCAAACAATCAAACAATGGTATAAATTTATTTGCAATGCATCAAACACATGATCAATATTGAAAAGGTGAAGTTCTTGGTCACAATGTGGTTACAATTCCATTTAAAAGAAGTCAAATGCAAAGTCATTTGCAAATGTGCTTCAAATTTGAATTTGAATTAAAGCCATATGGATGTTTTGCACTGTTCACCCAATTTTAATTGGTCAAACATGAAAACAGATCCCATATTCATAATCCTTGGATTTTTCTGATATTTTTAGACATATTATTTGTTATATTTGGAGTTCATATGAATTAGTTATGAATTTCCCAAGTTTAATTCATTTTCTGGATTTTTCTGAATTATTTTAATTCAATTCTAATTTTGGAATTTCTTTACTGCATCAGCATTGCGTGGGGATGACGTCAGGGGGGGGGGTTGACCAGTGGGTCCCTGCTGTCAGCCTCAGGGGGTTAATCCCCTCTATTAGTTTAACTAACAGTGGGTTAGGGGTGGCCTGGGGCCCACTTGTCATTGACCTAGGGGGGGTTTAGCTGGGTGATTAGGTTTAACCTAATCCAACTCGCCGGCGGCTCAACGCTGGCGACGTCGAGCACGGCGGCGCGGTACTGGGTGACGATTTTGGCCACCAAATCGGGCGCCGCTTGCACGAGAAGAAGCCCCGTGCTCGTCCGCATCACGCTGTGCCACCAGGGGGTCTCGGGGAGGGCTGAAACGACGCCGGCGACGACGAGGTGCGGCGGCCGGCTACTGTCCTCGCCGTGAACTTGAACCCGGCCACAGAAAAAAACGAGGAGGGAGGGGAACGAAGCTCCAGCTCACCCTGATCACGAGGAAGAGCTCGGGGAAGCCATTGGAGCAGCACAGGCGACTAATTCGAAGATGGCGCCCCCGGCGGCCGGCGGCGAGTTCCTGAAGCTGGAGTCGAGCTCGTGGCCCCCGGGCTTCGATTGAGGGCGTGGCTAGACAAAGTCGATGCCGGGCTTCATCCTGGACAAGGTGGCAGCGGCTGAGGAGGAGGGTGGCCACGGTCCTCCACGGTTGTGCTCCGGCGGGCTCTCGGCTAATCGCGGAATCCGGCGAGAGAGGAAAGGAGATGAGCTAGAGAGAGAGGGGAAGGTGCGGGCAGCTTCTGGGTGACTGCGTGGCGTCCTGGGGGAAGAAGAGGAGGCTCCAGGGGCCTCGGTGGCGTCCAGGGCGCTCGCCACCGAGCTGCTTGCCGTCGGTGGGGAAGACGACAGAGGAGGTTGCGGGCTGGGCCAGGCTGGTGGGCTCGGGGGGGAAGAGTTGGGCCCCTTTTTATTTCTTCTCTGTTTTTTCCTTTTCTGTTAATTTGTTTTGCCCCAAATCAAATAGCAGAGCAATTTTGTAAAATGCCCAAACATTTTTATAAATCCTAGGTGACCAGTAGCAAGTCACTTATAGAATTTGAGCATTTTTGAAATTCAATATACTTTGAATTTCAATTCAAATAGGGTTATTTTAATTTCCAAAGCCATGCATGGGCTTGCTCCCAAACCACTTTTAAAATGATCAGCATCATTTATAGGAATTTTCCAAATGTTCAAAAGATTTTTGGAAAAACATTTTTCTCTGGCTATTTGAATTAAATTCTCAGGGCTTTCTGCTTCCCCATTTTTGAATTTCCTTTGAAATTTTTCATGAAGCAAGGACACAAACAAACCCTAGCACTTACCCTAGTTGGGGTTCTGACAGTTACGGTTCGAGTTGGGATGACAACTTATCGTATGCTGAGTTCTCATACAACAACAGTTACCAGGCTAGTCTTCAGATGGCACCATTCGAGTTACTGTATGGTAGGAAGTGCAGGACTTCGTTGATGTGGGATGAGGTAGGAGAACTTCAGTTGTTTGGACCAGACCTGATCAGAGATGCTGAGGAGAAAGTCAAGTTGATCCGGGATAGACTGAAGAGAGCACAGTCCAGGCAGAAGATTTATGCAGATGCGAAGCGCAAGGATGTAACCTATGAGGTTGGAGACCGTGCGTATCTCAGAGTTTCACCAATTCGCGGAATCAAGAGGTTTGGAATCAAGGGAAAGTTAGCACCACGTTTTGTGGGGCCTTACAAGATCATGTAGCGCAGAGGAGAGGTAGCTTATCAGTTGGAGTTGCCAAAAGCTTTGTCAGGAGTTCATGATGTGTTTCACGTATCCCAGCTGAAGAAGTGTCATGCAGAGATGGCAGATATTCCCTTGAGAGATACAGTACCACTTGAGGCAATTCTGTTGGAGAGTGACCTGACTTATGAGGAGAAACCTGTGAAGATTCTAGAGACTGGAGAGAGAGTTACCCGCACCAAGAAAATCCAGCTATGCAAAGTTCAGTGGGATCATCATACCGAGGAAGAAGCCACTTGGGAGCGAGAAGATGATTTGAAGCAAGATCATCCACACCTCTTTGCTAGCCAGCCCGAATCTCGAGGACGAGATTCATCTTAAGGGGGGTAGGTTTGTAACATCCCAATTTTCTAAATTCAGAGGTTAATAGAGCATCATATGCATCTCATGCTATTTCCGCATTTTTCTGGAGTTTTAAAAATATTTTAACCAATTTGCAACACATGGCAGTTCGCTGGAGAGGATATAAAAGGACTTATCCCCATTTTTAAATTGTTGGAAAATATTTTAAAATATTTTTGGAGATATTTTGAATTTACTTGGGGGTTATTAATAATTTCTAAAACTATTTTGGGAATTTATTTATGCTCCGGGAAAAGTTTAAAATCATTTTTGGAGTGTTTCTGTATTTTTAAATTGCCGGAAAAGTATTTAAAAATATATAAAAATAAATTGCAAAGTTTTTATTTTTATTTAATATTTTGGTAATGCCAAAAATTCAATTTTATTATGTTAAAAGTTTTGGTGAAAACGGAAATTAAAAATAACTATCCGTGATTTTTCTAAAATTGTTTTGGGCCTAACGGGCCTGTACTGTTTTTTTTCTAAAATCTCATTTGTTTCGGATTTAAAAAAAATTAATTTCGGATCGGGTTATAAATTTCGCCCGCGGACCCGCGGGTTAGGGTTTTCGCCCGACCCGTTTCGCCGCCGCCACCCATTTCGCCGCCGCCGCCTCGGATGCCGCCGCACCGCCGCCGGAGTTCGCCTCCGCCGACTCGCCGTCGCCCGCCGCCGCCGGTACGCCGCCGACCCCGCCGCCTCGTCCGTGCGCCGCCGACTCCGCGCCTCGCCGCGCCGATGTCGTGCCGTGCCGCGCCACCGTGCCGCGCGCGCTGGCCCGCCGCCTCGCCGGCCGCCGCCGGTCAAAGCCGGCTAGATCCGGTCAAACCGGCGCCGGGGACCCGATCGCGTTTTTCGAAGTTATTTTATTTACGGATCGGTCCTTTTTGCAGATTGGACCCCGATGCCACCCCGGTATCGTTTTCGCGGTTACTTTTTAACCGTAGCTCGGAATTGAGTGATTCCAGTTGCATTGCGACCGTGACGAAAAATTCTAGCCAATAGACTAAGTTTTGCAGAAGATTGAAGTTTTAAAATTTGAATCCCAAGCGGAATAAAATTTGCAGAATCTTTTTAGCGGTGCGCCCGTTTGCGCCGTTTCTTTTTGCATTGGTTTTATTTTGTCAAGTATTTTAAGTTTAGCTTCTGTTAGGCAAGTTTTGCTACTATTCTTTGTATGTTTATTACTGTTTGTGCATATTTGTATCGAATATATGTTGATTGGTGCAATGTTTGCTCGTATAGATTGTCCGGAGTGCGCCACATCGTTTTGTGAGGATTGTGATCGTCAGGAACAGGAAGACGGCAAGTGATGCTTTGACCATACTCATACTTACAATTTTTCAATATGCATTATGTTAAGAATATCACCTTATTGCAGGATAGGTAGTTACTTTACTGTTGCTGCAAAGCTAGTTAGGATAGCCACATGTCTTGACTTGTATTTGTAGATCAACCTAGCCCGTGTTGTTACTTTATTGCTATGATGTGTAGACGTGGTTGGGTTGTGAGAATTCATGGAGTGCATGTGAGCTATTTCATAATTTGTGTCGCAACTTTATAATAAATAGAAATCACTTCTGGACGGGCGGGTTGCATCCTGGTGGCAGTGCCTTGTCTAAGGACAGTGCCGGGGTTAAATGCACCCAATGGTTGTTTTGGTGGTGAACCGGGTGTGACATTGTGTCTACCCTCTGAACGTAGTGGGCTCCGTCCAGGCTCAAAAAGATCAGACAGGAAATATTACTAGTAGATTCCGTGTACAACCACTGGCTATATGGGCTCTGGCTTAGCATGAGTACGTTGTGGGGAACCTGGCCCTGGTAGCTAGCTGATGTAGATGTGTGTTAGGTGTACCGGCTACCAAAGGGTGGAGGCAACCTCTTCGGAAATTCTTCGCCTCAATCTTCGGGTTGAGGCCAGTGGGGACGTGTACAACCTCTCGAGAGCGTACAAACTGATCATTATTAGCTGTGTCCACGGTTACAGACGAACTTTGAGAAACTAGTCAGTACTGTTGATGAATGATCTTGACAGATGAACACTTAGTAATAATTTGGTGGGAAAGATTAGCATGGGTTGCTGTGTGATTCAAGTAGAATTCAACTTAAAATTTTGACTAGTTTTGTTCAGGGGAAAATTGGCTTTCTGCAAAACAAAACCATAAGACTTTCCTTTGAGTCACCTTGCATGTAGTTGTAGTTCCTTAATATATACCTTTTCCATGTCACTTGCCGTACCACTACTAGAAAAACAACTATAGCTAATATAGACACTAATGGCGCACTGTGAATGTGGTGCGCCACTGCTATATAGCAATGGCGCACAACCTATAGATGCTCCACTAATAGAAAAGTTGCTAATTGCGCACCAAAAGTAAAATGCGCCACTACTATTTTTTTCCTAGGTCCACCGCCCTTCACAAATTTACGAATGGTGCACCAAAGACCAGATGCGCCATTACTATATTTCATTGCAATGGCGCACCTTTTGTCCAATGCGCCATTACTATTTTATTGTTTTTGTAGGTGTGAGTGGCCCAGCCCCACCAACGCACCATCTCTCTTCTTTCTCTCCCTATCCCCTTCTCCCTCGTGCGCGCGTCTCGCCCTCGCCCCGGCCCCGATCTACGCCGCCTCCCAGCTCCCTCCTCTTCCTGCGCGGCGGTTCTTGCGCCCCTCCCCTCCTCTCGTCCCGGTCCCCTACACACGTCCTTGTGGCCGTCTCGGCCAAGGAGCCCGAGCTCGGCGGCGGCGATGCGGGATCTGGAAGTGGTGGCACGGCAGGGAGTGGTGACCCGCAGGGTGGCGAATCCGACGCCAATGCCGAGGACCTCTACAACAACTCCCCCGCCCTCTCCCCACCGCCCCCAAACTTCTGCCCCAACCCCCACCTTCTCTGCTCAGCCCCCAGATCCACTAGAGCAGATCAGGCCGCGATCAGATCTGCCACGCCCGCGGCGCTGGTTCCACATTCGCGCCGTCATCGAGCTGGGCGGCGAAGGTTTTGCTCCTTCTCCACAACCAGCCGCCCGCTGTTCCTCCTGCGCCCTCCAAAGCCAGCGCCGCCCGTGGCCTCGCGCAAATCCGTCTTCTCTTCTTCGCGCCGCCCGCCCCGGGAGCTATTTGGTTCTTGTTGTTTTAAGTGTTTTTGTGTTCTTGTTGATATTGTATTAAGTGTTTTTGTGTTCTTGTTGTTTTTTGTCCTTTGGTTTCTTGTCTCACACCGATTGTTTTTCACAGATTCATGATGATATTCCCAAGGAGATTACTGATCCTGATGCAACGAAGGTATTTATTTCCTCATTTTTGAACAATTTTACTTTGAGCTGTGTTGCCTCTCGGCATGTGGAAATTCACAATGTTTAATACCTATGCAGCCTGAGGACTGGGATGAGGAGGAATATGGTGAATGGGCTGCTCCAGCCATTCCAAACCCAGATTACAAGGGACCTTGGATCCCGAAGTTATAACTATGAAAGTTCACTAAATGTCCAATTGTTCTAGACAAGCAGAAATGTGCATTGCAAGTTCTGACATGAGGTTTTGTGTGTATTCAGAAAATTAAGAACCCGAACTAAAAGGGAAAATGGAAGGCACCTTTGATCGACAACCCAGGTAAACTGAGCTTACCCACTGTTCTACATTCAGATTCACTGACTATCCATTTTGCCTTTTTTCTCAATTAATGCAATGCTCATGTGATCTTCTTTTCCTTTGTTTGTGCAAAGTATAAGGATGATCCTTACATCTACGCTTTTGATAGCCTGAAACACATTGGCATTGAGCTGTGGCAGGTTAGCGCTTTACAAATTCTGTGAAACATGGTTGGCACTTTGTGAATTTGATTGTGGGAAGTTGGAACATTGTGTATTGTTTTTTCTTGGATTGCTACTAGGTGAAATCGGGAACTCTGTTTGACAACATCCTGATCACGGATGATCCTGAGTACGCCAAGAAGTTCGCAGAGGAAACCAGCGGCAAGCACAAGGATGTAAGCCATCTTATCACCATCATTTTCAGTTTTGTGTGATTAATAAATGTAGGCCGCACTTTTGTGATTTGGGTTTAAACTTATGTTATGTAAGGTTGAATTGATAATGATGTTCATAGCACAACATTCTGTCCTGTTATAGGCTAAATTATTATAAGAAATCAATTCTCTAAATGCCAAAACTTTAAGTATACTCGTCAAATGGAACTGTATTATTTTCATTACATGCACTCTCTATCATGGTTCGTGACTTCCCATTTTTATATATGTTATTTTCTATCCTGGAGCTAGCATATATATGTTATTTTCTATCTTGTTATTTTCATTATGAAGTTCTTTATGCAGCAATGGCATAGTTGTCTTGGCGTACAACTTATACTAATTGCTAGCATAAATGTTCTATGAGAATGTTGGGTCTATTCATTTTGTTACATTTTGCAGGGATAAAGTGGAGGAAAGAAGACAAGATTACTACAATATTAGTTTTAGGATTTTTTTTGTCTCCTTGTAATTTTCCTTTTATTGGATAATTCTAATGACATTGTAATATTTTACTATAATAAAAATTATGATTTTGGTACATTTTTTGTTTTCAAATTATTTTTCTTTATAGGTTATTTTCAGTAAATTTAGATTTTTTTTGTTTTCTAAATACATTACTACTGGCGCATTTCTTCCTTTATTAGTGGCGCACCTCCCTTTATTTCTAGTGGCGCACTTATGAGGCTACAAGTGGCGCACATGAAAGGAATACTAGTGGAGCACCTAAGCTTAGTAATGGCGCACTATATGGTGCGCCATTACTACCTGAGATAGTAATGGCGCACCAAATGTGCGTCATTACAATTAGTTAGTAATAGCGTGCTAGTAATGGCGCACCGGATGTGCGCCATTAGTAGCAAAAATAGGTGCGCCATTAATGACCTATTTTCTAGTAGTATAGAAATCAGATGTACTGACCCGTTGTCGGGCTGTCACTTTCGGTGTTGCAGGTTTTTCAGACGACCAGTAAGGTGCGTTTAGGGTTGCGGGTCTACAATCAGCCTGTTCGCTTGTGGATGTTGATGGGACTCCTCGTTATTTTCTTATGCTACCACTATATTTATGTTGAATAAGCTAGCCTTTAGCTATGCAACTTGTTATTTGTTTTACTCTGGATCATACGTTGTAATAATGATGCACTTGTACTCTGATATACATCTATGATATTGTGTGTGCCAGCGAGTTCAATCCAGGGACTGGCACTTGATCACAGAGACTTCAATTCTATGTGAATTGGGTCGTTACAAATGACATGCGTATGCAGGAGATGAATGAGCTAGAAGACATATTTTTAAGACAAACTCCTATCCTGAAGCACAGCCTCCTGGTTGAACCTTTAGGAATCCTCTCGCAACCAAAAGAAGATCCGGTGTTCGATCTCAAACCACTTCCCGATACGCTCAAGTATGTTTATTTAGATGAAAAGAAAATATATCTTGTTATTATGAATTCTAACCTTTCAAGATTTGAAGAAGAGCGATTATTGGAGACACTCGGTAGTCACCGAGGTGCTATTGGCTATACTCTTGATGATTTCAAGGGTATCATTCCATCCATTTGCCAACATACTATCAATCTCGAGCCTGACGCTAAACCGGTTGTTGATCATCAACGACGGTTGAACCCAAAGATGAAGGACGTTGTTAGGACAGAGGTTCTCAAACTACTAGCCGCAGGTATCATCTATCCTATAGCTGATAGTAAGTGGGTAAGTCCAGTTCATTGTGTTCCTAAGAAGGGTGGTATGACTGTTGTTCCTAATGATAAAAATAAACTAATACCTCAGTGGACTATTATTGGATATAGAATGTGTATTGATTTCAGGAAGTTGAACAAGGCCATCAGGAAGGACCATTATCCTCTGCCCTTTATTGATCAGATTCTTGAGCGGTTGTCTAAAAACACCCACTTTTGCTATCTTGATGGGTATTCTGGCTTCTCTCAGATTCATGTCAACACTGCGGATCAGGAGAAGACCACTTTCACGTGTCCTTACGGTACTTATGCTTCTGGCGTATGCCTTTTGGTTTGTGTAATGCACCTGCTACTTATCAGAGGTGTATGTCTGCTATATTTCATGGTTTCTGTGAGGAGATTGTGGAGGTCTTTACGGATGACTTTTCCGTCTATGGAACCTCCTTTGACCACTGTCTCCACAATCTTAATAAAGTTTTGCAGAGATGTGAAGAAACAAATTTGGTGCTCAATTGGGAGAAGTGCCATTTCATGGTTAATGAAGGGATAGTTCTTGGTCACAAGATTTCCGAAAGGGGAATTGAAGTGGACAAGGAAAAGATTGAATCTATTGAAAGGATGCCCAATCCAAGGGACATCAAAGGTATTCATAGTTTTCTCGGTCATGCTGGTTTCTATAGAAGATTTATCAAGGACTTTTCTAAGACCTCGAGACCCCTCACCAATATTCTCCAGAAGGATGTTCCTTTTGTATTTGATGAAGATTGTAAGGAAGCCTTCAAAGTTCTTAAGGAAGCCTTGATAACCGCTCCTATAGTACAAACGCCTGACTAGAATTTTACCTTTGAAATTATGTGTGATGCTAGTGATTTTGCTGTTGGAGATTTTTTAGGACAAAGGATTGATAAGAATTTGAATGTCATACATTATGCTAGAAAAACCCTTGATAGTTCTCAAAAGAATTATGCTACTACTAAGAAGGAATTCTTGGCAGTGGTGTTTGCTTGTGATAAGTTTAGGCAGTATATTGTTGATTCTAAGGTTATTATTCATACTGACCATGGTGCCATTAAGTATCTTATGAAGAAGAAGGATGCCAAACCAAGGCTCATAAGATGGGTACTCCTTCTTCAAGAATTTCATTTACAGATTTTTGATAGAAAAGGAGAAGACAATCCGGTAGCGGATAAACTTTCAAGGATGAAAGATATTCCGCACGATCCTATTCCAGTCAACGACAGCTTTCCAGATGAACAACTTGCCGTTGTAAAAGTACAATCTCATTCCGACCCTTGGTTTGCAGATTATGCTAATTTTATCGTTGAAAAGTTTTTGCCTCCAGGTTTTACATTTCAGCAGAGGAAGAAATTCTTCACGGATTTGAGGCATTACTTTTGGGATGACACTCATCTTTATAAAGAAGGTGCGGACGGGATCGCAAGAAGGTGTATACCGGAGCACGAGCAGAAGGACATTCTTCGACAATGTCATGATAGCCCCTATGGAGGACATCATACCGGTGAGAGGACCGCACATAAAGTTCTACAATCAGGTTTTTATTGGCCTACTCTTTTTAAGGACGCCAGAAGGTACGTTCTATCTTGTGACAAGTGTCAGAGAGTTTGTAACATTAGTAGGAGAAATGAGATGCCTATGAATTACTCACTAGAAATCAACCTTTCGATTGCTGGGGTTTTGATTTTATGGGTGCTTTTCCTCCTTCACACAAGTACACACACATCTTAGTTGCAGTTGATTATGTAACAAAGTGGGTTGAAGAAATCCCCACTGAGAGTGTTGATCACAAGACATCTTTGAAAATAGTCAAGGATGAGATTTTTCCCAGGTTTGGTGTACCAAGGTACCTCATGAAAAATGGAGGGTCACACTTCACGCATGGAGCTTTTAGGAAAGCTCTAGCCAAGTACGATGTCAATCATGGAATTGCATCACCGTACCACCCACAAACTAGTGGGCAAGTTGAGCTCACCAATAGAGAGATCAAGTTGATCTTACAGAAAACAGTGAACAATTCTAGAAAGGCATGGTCAAAGAAGTTAGAAGATGCTTTGTGGGCGTATAGAACTTCTTACAAGAACCCCATGGGCATGTCTCCGTATAAGATGGTAAGCGGCTTCTCGCCCTTCGTTGGTGAGCCCCAAGTGGAAGGCGTGATGCAGTGCAGCAGCGAGTTTCCCTCGGTGAAGATACCAAGGTTTGTCTCCCGTAGGACTCCGGATATGATAAGTAGGTGTCAACGGCGCTGACGTGGACTTGCACACAGACACAGATAACTTCGTTCCCAACGAAGTTCAGAGAGGTTGTCAATCTCTCCGGTCTTGTTGTTCACTGTCAGAACCCTCTGTTAGGTAATGTGCTAGGGTTAGCAAGTCACTTGCATCATGTTAAAATTTCAAAAGAAATCTTCGAAATCAAAATCAAAAGCAAAATGGGAGAGAGAACACCCCCAGATGAATTAATTCAAAAGGCCAGATAAAAATCTTCTCCAAAAACTAATGTAAGATTTTTGAAAAGTCTTATAAATGAGTGTGATCACATATCAAGTGATGTGGGACCCACCCCATGCTCATGGATTTTTCAAATATTCAAACAGTGCCTTGGAATTAATTAAAAACCCCTATTTGAGTTAAGATTCAAATTATTTGAATTTTAAAAATGTTGAAACTTTATAAGTGGCTAGTCTATATTATTATGAGGCCATATAAATAGTTTCAGCATTTAATAAAATGCCTAGCTATTTATTTAGCACAGCAAAACAAAAAGGCAGAAAAGAAAACAGAAATGAATTAAGAAAAAGGGGAGAGCTTACCTGTTGCCCAGGGGCGAGGCCCACCTTCCCAGCCGGCCCAGCCCACCAGGGGGCTCCCCTGTCTTCTTCCCCGGGGACGAGCACACAGCTGCATGCCCGGCATGATGCAGCCGTCGCGGTGGCAGCCTCCCAGCCGCGCCCCTGCCTCCTTCTCGACGCCACGCACGCCAGGAGACGCCCCACGTCTCACTTCCCCCTCCTCGCCCTCTGGTCCGTCCTCCCCGCGCGAGTTCGTCGACGCCCGAAGAACCCCGCAGAGCACCACCGTGATCCAGCACAGCCAAAGACGCCCACCGGATGCGAGAAGCTATCCAAGAAGGTCGCCGTAGATGCAAGCCTCGCCGTGCATAAGATGGCCGACCAATTTTTTCTCTAGCAGTCGCAAGCTTCGTCGACATCTCGCCGTCACCTCCGGATCCCGTTGACTCTGTTTGACTTTGGTTTTTCACCTTCAGGATGTCTCAAGGAACCCGTGGCCAGCTTGGTCGTAACCAGGGTCGTGGGAATGACCAGGAGGAAGGCAACCTTCCACCCCCACCCACGATGGCTCAGGTTCTGATGGAGGTTGAGAGGAACCGCCGAGACTCTCACCATCTGCTGGAAGTCATTGCTCGCAACACCACTCAGCAGCGCAACGAGTTGGTGTCTCTGAACTACTTCATCCGGCTTCATCCCCCGGTTTCAGTTATTCCACCGAGCCCCTTGACGCTGATGACTGGCTTCGCAGCATCGAGAGGAAGCTCCAAGCAGGCCATGTTGCAGATTGCGCCAAGGTCAGCTATGCCACCTATCACCTTGAAGGTGCAGCTAGCTCTTGGTGGGAGAACTTCCTGAACATGCGTCCCGTTGGACCACCCGCATATTGGGATGAATTCTGCACTTCTTTCCGCGAGCACCACATTCCCAAGGGTCTTATGGAGCGCAAGCGTGAGGAGTTCTGCAACCTCACCCAAGGCAGAAGGACTGTTGACGAGTTTAGTCGTGAGTTCAACCAACTTGCTCGTTATGCTACTGAAGAAGTCTCCACCGACTCCAAGAAACAAGAGAGGTTCCGTCGTGGACTCAATTCTGGACTCCGTCGTGAGCTCAACCTACATGATTTTGCCACCTTCCAGGTCCTTGTCAACAAGGCCATCAAGGCAGAGGACATGAACACCCCCAATGACTTTCGCAAACACCCTAGAGACGACGGTTCATCCAGTTCCGGCTCTCAGAAGCGCAAGATCTGGATCCCCAACAGTATGTTCCGCCAGAACAACCCACCGAGGCCATCCTATGTGGCGCCTCGTCCACCAACTCAGTTCCACCCAGCTCCACCAAACAACCCAGCTCCACGCACTGTCTTTGGAGCCTGTTACAAGTGTGGTCAGGCGGGCCACTACTCTCGTGATTGTCCCCAGAACCAGCTCCAGAATCAGAATGCCCCACCCCGTGCCGGAGGCAAAAACAATGGTCGTGGCAAGCCACCCCAGAAGGTCTACACCGCCAAACCCGCTCCTCCCGCCACTCGTGGACGTGTGAACCAGATTGCCGCCGAAGAGACTGTCGACACTACTGACGTCATTCTTGGTACGCTCCCAGTCAATTATGTTCCTACTTCCATTCTTTTCGACCCAGGAGCATCTCATTCATTCATGTCGGAAAGTTACGCACTTCTTCATGAGTTATCTTTTGTTGAATTATCCACCCCCATGATTATTCAAACTCCAGGTTCAAGATGGCAAACTAATAGAGTAAGCCATGGTAATCAGATTGCAACTGAGGGTTTAGTATTCCTTGCTTCCCTCATAGCCCTCAAGTCTCCAGACATTGATGTCATCCTTGGCATGGATTGGCTATCAAGACAGAATGCATACCTAGATTGCAAAGGCAAATCAGTGAAACTCACCCACCCTTCAGGCAAGACCGTCATCTATACCTCACCCAGAACAAGAACCCAAGTGCATATTTTGAATGTACTTCCCCTTCCCGAAATTGAAGATGTTCCGATGGTTCGTGACTTCCCGGATGTCTTTCCTGAAGAGCTGCCGGGCATGCCACCCGACAGATGTGTAGAGTTTATAGTGGCTCTTGTACCAGGAACCGCACCAATTTCTAGACGCCCATACAAAATGGCCCCACGTAAGTTAGCTGAGCTTAAAACCCAACTGGAAGCTTTGTTGGAAAAAGGCTTCATCCGCCCTAGCTCATCGCCATGGGGTTGCCCCGTTCTGTTCGTAACGAAGAAAGATGGAACAGAAAGGATGTGCGTAGACTATCGCCCACTAAATTGACCGACGATAAAGAACAAGTACCCATTGGCCAGGATCAATGATCTTTATGATCAACTTGCAGGATCCTCTGAATTCTCCAAGATGGATTTGAGATTAGGTTATCATCAAATCAAAATCCGAAATGAGGACATTCCCAAAGCGGCTTTTACTACTCGTTATGGTCTTTACGAGTACACCGTCATGTCCTTTGGTTTAACCAATGCCCCCGCCATTTTCTCACGCATGATGAATTCGATCTTCATGGAGTACTTAGATAAATTTGTTGTGGTTTATCTCGATGACATTCTCATCTACTCTAAGATCGAAGAAGAACATGCCGAACACCTAAGGCTGGTATTGATGAAACTTAGAGAGCATCGCCTGTATGCTAAATTCTCCAAGTGTGAATTTTGGCTACCAGAAGTGACCTACTTAGGCCACGTGATTTCTTCAAAATGCATTGCTGTGAATCCCGAGAGAGTTCAGGCCGTCCTTGACTGGACTCCACCTGAATCGGTTAAGCAAGTTAGGAGTTTTCTTGGCCTAGCCAGCTATTGCCGTCGCTTCGTCGAGAACTTTTCTAAAGTTGCAAAGCCTCTAACTGAACTCCTCAAGAAAGATAAGAAATTCCTATGGACTCCCAAGTGCGAGGAAAGCTTTCAAGAGCTGAAAAGAAGGTTGACTTCTGCACCCGTACTTGCACCTCCAGACACCAAAAAGGATTTCGAGATTTATTGTGACGCAACACGGCAAGGGTTAGGATGCATACTTCTACAAGATCGACATGTGGTAGCTTATGCTTCACGCCAGTTGCGGCCACATGAAGAGAACTATCCTACCCATGACCTTGAACTCACTGCCGTAGTTCATGCCCTAACAACTTGGCGACATTACCTCCTTGGTAATCGTTGTGAGATCTATTCCGACCACCAAAGCCTCAAATACATTTTCACCCAGCCAGATCTTAATCTCAGGCAAAGACGCTGGATTGAGTTGATAAAAGATTACGACGTAGGAATTTCTTACACCCCAGGCAAAGCCAATGTCATGGCTGATGCACTAAGTCGTAAGTCGTATTGTAACAACCTCATGTTACAACAATATCAACCACTTCTTCATGAGGAATTTCGCAAGCTCAATCTTGAGATTGTTCCTCATGGCTATCTTTCTACCTTGGTGGCGAAACCAACTCTTGAGGATCAAATCATAGTTTCCCAAAGGCGTGCACGTGGTGTACGCTGGATCAAGGAGAACATTGTTAGCGGAGTTGCTAAATGTTTCTCCACAGATAGCAAGGGAAGGGTATTCTTTGGAAATCGTTTAGTAGTACCTAAGAATAGGGAACTAAGGCAACTCATCCTCAAAGAAGACCATGACACACCCCTCTCGATTCATCCCGGTAGCACAAAAATGTACCGAGATCTACGCCAGAGATTTTCGTGGACTAGGATGAAGAGAGACATTGCTCAATTTGTTGCCGAATGTGATGTTTGTCGTTGCATTAAGGCAGAACATCAAAGACCTGCTGGTACACTTCAGCCTTTTCCTATTCCAGAATGGAAATGGGACAAAGTCGGTATGGACTTCATCACCGGCTTTCCAAAAACCCAGAAAGGAAACAATTCCATCTTCGTTGTCATAGATAGGCTTTCCAAAGTTGCTCACTTCCTTCCAGTTCGCGAGTCTATAACTGCTAGCCAGTTAGCAGACTTGTACGTCTATAGAATTGTATCCCTTCACGGTGTTCCTTTGGAAATCAATTCTGATCGTGGTAGCCTTTTCACCTCTAGATTTTGGGGAAGCTTTCAGAATGCAATGGGAACTCATCTCTCCTTTAGTACGGCTTTCCATCCTCAGTCTAGCGGTCAAGTCGAGAGGGGTAACCAAATCCTTGAAGACATGCTCAGAGCTTGTGTTATCTCATTCGGAAAGAATTGGGAGAAGTCTCTTCCATTCGCAGAATTTGCTTATAACAATAGTTTTCAATCTAGTCTGAACATGGCTCCTTTTGAACTCCTATATGGACGACGATGTCGAACACCTTTAAACTGGTCAGAAACCGGTGAAAGACAATTCTTTGGACCGGACATGATCAAGGAAGCAGAAGAGCAAGTTCGCATTGTTCGTAATCAATTGAAAGCAGCCCAGTCTCGTCAGAAAAGCTACTATGATCATCACCATAGGCCAGAGAGCAACAATCTGGATGCGAAGGCTTACCTTCGGGTTACTCCTCTGAAGGGAACCCAACGTTTCGGCATCAAAGGCAAGTTGGCCCCACGTTACATCGGACCTTTCCGCATTCTTGCCAAACATGGAGAAGTTTCCTACCAACTTGAACTACCCCCGCACCTTTCCCGAGTACGTGATGTATTCCATGTGTCCCAACTCAGGCGTTGCTTCAAGGACCCCATCCGCGAAGTCGACCATGAAATGCTTGATCTCCAAGATGACCTTTCTTATCGAGAATACCCCGTTCGTATTCTTGATTCCGCAGAGCGTGTCACTCGTCGTCAGAAGATTAGGTTTCTGAAAGTGCAATGGTCACACCACTCTGAGAGAGAAGCTACGTGGGAAAGAGAAGACCGTCTCAGTGCCGAGTACCCCACCTTCCTCCCGCAGACTTCTGAATCTCGGGACGAGATTCTGTTGAGTGGGGGCGAGTTGTCAGAACCCTCTGTTAGGTAATGTGCTAGGGTTAGCAAGTCACTTGCATCATGTTAAAATTTCAAAAGAAATCTTTGAAATCAAAATCAAAAGTAAAATGGGAGAGGGAACACCCCCAGATGAATTAATTCAAAAGGCCAGATAAAAATCTTCTCCAAAAATTCATGTTAGATTTTTGAAAAGTCTTATAAATGAGTGTGATCACATATCAATTGATGTGGGACCCACCCCATGCTCATGGATTTTTCAAATATTCAAACAGTGCCTTGGAATTAACTAAAAACCCCTATTTGAGTTAAGATTCAAATTATTTGAATTTTAAAAATGTTGAAACTTTATAAGTGGCTAGTCTATATTATTATGAGGCCATATAAAAAGTTTCAGCATTTAATAAAATGCCTAGCTATTTATTTAGCAAAGCAAAACAAAAAGGCAGAAAAGAATTAAGAAAAAGGGGAGAGCTTACCTGTTGCCCAGGGGCGAGGCCCACCTTCCCAGCCGACCCAGCCCACCAGGGGGATCCCCTGTCGTCTTCCCCGGGCACGAGCACACAACTGCGTGCCCGGCATGCGGCTGCCGTCGCGGTGGCAGCCTCCCAGCCGCGCCCCTGCCTCCTTCTCGACGCCACGCACGCCAGGAGACGCCCCACGTCTCACTTCCCCCTCCTCGCCCTCTAGTCCGTCCTCCCCGCGCGAGTTCGTCGACGCCCGAAGAACCCCGCAGAGAACCACCGTGATCCAGCGCGGCCAGAGACGCCCACCGGCTGCGAGAAGCTGTCCAAGAAGGTCGCCGTAGACGCAAGCCTCGCCGTGCAGAAGATGGCCGGCCAATTTTGTCTCTAGCAGTCGCAAGCTTCGTCGACATCTCGCCGGAGCCGCCGGATCCCGTTGACGATTACGTCGTCACCAGGGCACCTTCGACCTCGCCGTCACCTCCAACGCGATCCTGGTGAGCAGGCGCTTCAAAACCCTAACCCCACTCCTCCTGTTGCACCTCCTAGCCTTGGCCGCCATGGGGGCCGAGCACGGTTGCCGCCATGGACGACCTGGAGCTCGCTCCCGTGTTCCTTCGTCCTTCCCAGCGTGTCCGTGTTACTGCTGGAGTCCCCAGGAGCGAAACACGCTACCCCACGCCTGGATGCGTGCACCGTAGCACCTTTCACGTCGTCACCGTGCCTCGGACCGCCGCCGGGAATCTCATCGCCGTCTCCCTGGACCCCGCCCCCCCCCCCCCCGTGGTCACCTGCAAGCTCGAGGAGACGCGCGCACGCCTGGGTTGCCCTCTAGTGGTATCAGCGAGCGATTTGGTGGCTGGGAGTGCCCTCCCCGTGCAGCGCCGCCGCGTACAGGGCCGCCGGCGGCTAGCCGCCGGCCTGTCAGTTTAACCCCCGGGCTAATCACCCCCTAATGACCCCCCACAGCCTATGACAGGTGGGGCCCTGGCCCCCCTTAACCCCCCTGTCAGTTTAATTAAACGGGGATTAAACCCAGACCCACTGACAGGGTTGGCCCACTTGTCAGCCCCCCCTAACGACAGCATGAGGTCATACTGACACAGTAAATGATTTTCCAGAATAAAATTAATTAAAGAAATTCCAGAAAATCCAGAAATAGCCCAAACTTTGGAAATTCATAGAAAATTCATATTAACTCCAAATTGGACAAATAATAGATGAAAATTGATCAGGAGAAAATAAGCTATCCAAATATCCAACTTTAAACTTTGTTTGAGTTGAATTTAAAAGGTGATCAGTAGCATTTTCTATTTGATTTAAATGGAATTAAATCAAATTCAATTCAAAAGTTTTTGCAACTTGAACCATGGCAACATGCTAAATTTCTGTCAGGACCCGAGGTTAGCGTATGTAATTCCAGTCACAATACAATCACATGGAGAGCCGAGAGTCGTACCCACTTGTCTAAGCAGACAAGGCCAAGCACAGATCACTCTCGGTAAGCATCGAACGTGAGGGGGCATCCCATCCAGGCCGGATGATCAACTGAAATGGGTCCTCATCGTCCGCTCACAAGTCTAAATGCTTATGGGTGGTGAATCCCATACTCATAGACAAGTCGCCTCAACCATGTTATCGATTGGATCATAACCTTTATATAGACTTACTCCAGCCCGATCACTTAGTTGGGATCTCGGGCGGGCTCAATCATACAACAAAGTGTGCCACGTGACAGAGTCACGAGCAATCGCATCGCGATGCCCAAGCTGCGCACATCTAAGGGCCACTTGGTGTATAAAAGACCGCCGACAAGAACACAACTAAGCTATCGAACCCCACACTAAGACATGCATGTTATAATCATACACGCAGCATACATGTCCAGTGTAAACAGCAGGTAATCACAACATGAACTCTACAAACTCATAGTCTTTATAACTTCTGCTAAACAGAGCAGACATAGTAGTTGTATTACAAGCAGAGATCACATGGATGTGATCCAACATTACATCAAACATCAACGGAAGCAAATTATGTCTTAGTAAAGACAAGTTTAACAAATGGCTTAAGAAGCCTGAAAGAAAATGCAACGACCCTCCAAAGGGCACAGGCTGCTGCCTGGAACTATACGACATTGGTCCACGTCAAGCTCGAGGTAGAGGCCACCATCAGGGTCAGTGGTCTCGTCTCTAAAACATAGAATAAGCAAACGTGAGTACAAAGTCGTACTCAGCAAGACTTACATAGGAACTATACTACTCATGCACATGTATCAAGGCAAAGGGAGGTGGGGTTTCACTTGCAGAAGTGCCAGCTTTGACTTGGCTAATCCTGAACTACGAGTACCAGAGAGAGGTAAGAACGTACACGAGTCCAAGTAACAGTCTCCAACCAATACTCCACTATGGTGCCTTCCTCGACTTCCCCACGAGGAAGCACGCCATAGCACTCACACTAATCTTGGTATGTTTTAGAAGTATCCGATTCAAGTTATCTATGATCAAGTAAAGGTCTCCAAGTAGTCCATAACCGCGGACACGGCTATTCGAATAGTTCATTAACCCTGCAGGGGTGTACTTCTACACACACGCCTCATCAGTTACCGCCTGGGGATGGACCCTTCAAGTGAGTACCGGCGAGGATGCTGGCACGACACTTCACTCACGGCACCATCTCTAGTCCTAGGGAGTCGCCTATTTGAGTTGGGACCACGATCGGAATCCGGCTGATTTTTCCGATGCGGACTCAAACGATGTGTGACCGCCATCAAGCTCAACTCGATCATGATCACTTGACTCAACGTGCCCACAACCTACGCCAACCACTTACCTTGGTTCCACGTGCTTGAGATCGTTAAAGGGCGAACTACTTGCGACTCCTGGACTGGTCCGGGGTGAGTTACTAGGCCGAGAGGGGTCAGTGAGCCCAATGTGTGGTCGTACTCTTAGTCTTGGATAAAAACACAAGAACTCGGGCCTAAGGCAGTGTTCAACGAGACAACCCACTGTGTACTCCTACACAGCCTCTCATCGTTCACCTTTGTTTAGGGTAGATTCACCAACACGTTACCACCATCATTCACATGATCACTACCATCCTGACTCACATCAAAGTAGCCTCAGGTAACAACTCTAAGCATGCAATAAGCTGTAACAGTTGCAGGGGCCACATGATATCAACCAACTCCTACATCTGCTAGGATTGTGGTTTGCTTACTACTGTGACAAAATGATAGGTCATGCAAAGGAATGGGTTCAACTAGCGGTAGAACGTATCATGGTGACATCCTAAACATGCATTTGCGAGAATGAGAGGGAACTGGGATTTTATAGACATGATCAAAGAGGGGGTTGCTTGCCTTGCTGACGATCATGATGTAACACTCTTCTGACGTGAGGTTGAACTCGTCTCCGAGATCAACTCTACAGAGAAGAAGCAATCACCGAAGCACTGGAAGTAAAGCACAATCAAGATAGTACAATGCACAATCAATATGTAAAACAAAGCATGGCAAGGTGCTGATGTGACCTACGTTTGAATTGCCACATGTTAATTGAAGTTGATTTGAAAAGTGAATTCAAATTCAAACTCCAAATGTTATTCAAATTTGGTCAACTTGCATTTGCTAATGTTTGTTCATTGGAAACCAAATGTTCATGTGTGTGAAAAGCTTCTGAAGTACAAGTGATGTGTGGTGCATTTCAAAGTTTGAAGTTGGAATAGCAATTGAATTCATTTTGAATTAAATCCAATTAAATCACATAGCAAAAGCTACCGATCCCTTTTTAAGATCAACTCCAACATAGTTGAAAGTTGGAAATTTGGATAGAGGATTTTCTCCTGATCATTTTTCATATATTACACTTTGAATTTGGAGTTATAGTTTAAAAGTTATTCAATTTCAAAGTTTTGCTTATTTTCTGGAATTTTCTGAATAAATAACTCATTTAATCTTTATTGCATCAGCATTGCATCATGCTGACGTCAGGGGGTTTGACAAGTCAACTGACAGTGTGGCCCCACCTGTTAGCCTCACTGGGGGTTAATTAGCTCTGTTTAAAATAAAACGCTGATTAGATTAAGGCCTAGGGCCCACAGTCAGAGAGAGAAGGGGGGGATTAGGAGCTGGTTAAGGCCTAATGGCCGGCGGCTAAACGCCGGTGGCTTGGGCCCCGGCGGCGCTCGCCGGAGTGGCGATTCCGGCCACGGGGGAGGGAGATGGAGGCACGGGAGCGTGCCTCGCGCTCGTGCGCTTCTCCTGGAGCACGCCGGGGACCTCGAGAAGGCCCTGGGCCACGGCTACGACGACGGGAAGCGGCGGCCGGAGCTCCTGGTCATGGCGGACGACGACAGAGGGGTCGGGGAGGGAAGCTAGGAGGGGGAAAACGGGGAGAAGCTCACGGCGGTGACGACGGTGAGCTCGGGGCGGCCGGAGAGGAGCTGGACGAGGCGGATTCTTCGCCGGAGTTTGCTGCGGCCGGCGGCGAGGATTTGAAGGGCGCGACGTCCCTGGGGCCTCTGGGCTCGATTCCGTGTGTGGGGCGATGAAGTTGATGCCAGCGGAGCTACTGGACAGCTCTAGGTGGCGAGTCGGGCACGGTGGCCGCGCAGGCTACGACGGCGTGCTCCTGCTGCGGCTCGGGAATGGCGGCAGAGGAGAGGAGAGAGGTCCCGAGGGGAGGGGAAAGTGGCCTGGTGCCTTCTGGACCTCTCCAGGCGAGAGAGATAGAGGAGGGGAGGGCCTGCGTGGCCGGGAGTAGGAGGTGGCGGCCATGCCCACAGCGCACGTCTCGGCCAGCAATCCTACTGGCGAGGGGGAAGACGACAGGGGAGGAGATGGGCCGGGCCAGGTGGGCTTTCGCCCGTGGGCGCAAGGTAAGCTCTTTTCTGTCTTTCTTTCTTATTTTATTTTCTGTTATTTGTTTTGCCCCTTTAAAATAATTAGCTAGGGCATTTATAAAAATCCCCAATCATTTTTATAAAACCTAGGTGACTCTATAGAAGTCAACCCCAAGTTTTGGGAATTTTTGAAATTCAATTTATTTGAATTTCAATTCAAATAAGCAATTTATTTAATTTCCAAGCCACTATTTGAATTATTGAAAAATCTATGAGCATGGGATTAATCCCAAATCACTTTTAAAATGATCACACTCATTTTTAGGATTTTTCAACACATCCAAAAGAATTTTGGAAAAAGATTTATTTCTGGCCTTTTTATTTAATTCCTTTAGGGCTTTTCTTTTCCCCAATTCCTTTTCTTTTGTAATTTTTTTTCAAGATGCAAAAATGCAAGCTAGGTTAAACACGAAACTAAATTGGGGTTCTGACAACTCGCCCCCACTCAAAAGAATCTCGTCCCGAGATTCAGAAGTCGTCGGGAGGAAGGTGGGGTACTCAGCTCGTAGACGATCCTCTCGTTCCCAGGTGGCTTCTTTCTCTAAATGATGTGTCCACTGCACTTTGAAGAATCTGATCTTCTGACCTCTGGTGCTACGCTCGGCTTCATCAAGAATACGAACAGTGTACTCTCGATATGAAAGGTTATCTTGGAGATCAAGCGTTTCGTGGTGTACTTCACGGATGGGGTCCTTGAAGCAACGCCTGAGTTGAGAGACGTGGAAGACATCATGAACCTGGGAGATGTGAGGGGGTAGTTCCAATTGGTAGGCTACTTCTCCACGTTTAGCGAGAATGCGAAAGGGACCGATATAACGTGGGGCCAACTGGCCTTTGATACCGAAGCGATGGGTACCCTTCAGAGGAGTAACCCGAAGGTAAGCCTTCTCATCCAGATTATAGCTTTCTTCCCTATGATGACGATCATAATAGCTTTTCTGATGAGACTGGGCTGTTTTCAACTTCTCACAAACAATGCGAACCCGCTCTTCTGCATCCTGAATCAAATCCGGTCCAAAGAATTGTCTTTCACCGGTTTCTGACCAGTTTAGGGGTGTTCGACATTTCCATCCATAGAGAAATTCAAAAGGAGCCATGCCCAAACTAGATTGAAAACTATTGTTATACGCAAATTCGGCAAAAGGAAGAGAATTCTCCCATTTATTTCCGAAAGAGATAACACAAGCTCTGAGCATGTCTTCGAGAATTTGATTGACCCTTTCTACTTGACCACTGGACTGTGGGTGATAAGCGGTGCTAAAGGAGCGGTGGGTTCCCATAGCATTCTGGAAACTTTCCCAAAATCGAGAAGTGAAAAGACTACCACGATCTGAATTGATTTCCAAAGGAACACCGTGAAGTGACACGATTCGGGAGACATACAAGTCCGCTAACTGGCTAGCAGTTATAGACTCGCGAACTGAAAGGAAGTGGGAAACTTTGGAAAGTCTATCTATGACAACGAAGATGGCATCATTTCCTTTCTGGGTTTTTGGAAAGCCGGTGATGAAGTCCATACTGACTTTATCCCATTTCCACTCGGGGATAGGCAAAGGTCTAAGAGTACCAGCAGGTCTTTGATGTTCTGCCTTAATGCGACGACAAACATCACATTCAGCAATGAACTGAGCAATTTCTCTCTTCATCCTAGTCCACCAAAATCTCTGGCTTAGATCTCGGTATATTTTTGTGCTACCGGGATGAATCGAGAGGGGTGTATCATGGGCTTCTTTGAGGATGAGTTGCCTTAGTTCCCTATTCTTAGGTACTACCAAACGATTTTCAAAGAATACCGTTCCTTTGCTATCTGTGGAGAAACATTTAGCAACTCCGCTAGCAATGTTCTCCTTGATCCCGCGAACTCCTCGTGCACGCCTTTGGGAAACTTGTTGCAAATATGCCCTAGAGGCAATAATAAAATGTTATTATATATATATTTCCACGTTCATAATTAATGTTTATATTTCTGTGCTATAATTGCAATGACCCTGACTGTGAGATTCAGAAGAAAACTCATTTGCATGTGTGGAAATGTAAACACCAAGAGTTCCTGGTTTAGCCTCTAAGACCAGCTCATGTGCTAACTGACGATTACGTTTTCTTAATCATGGACATTGTTCTTGTAACAAGGATGTCAGTAGCAATGGGAACATATTGTTAGCAGAACAATGATGTTGAACCGACCCCAGTATTGAATGATATACTTAGAGATCACATCGTAACTACGTTATAAGTCATATCATGAAATGTTATCATATACGTAATTCCTTAGACCATGAGAGTATCAAGTTACTTCACACAGGAAGACATGCTTTGGTTCTTAGATGAATCCTCCCGTAAATGGGAAGTAGTAAAATAAGTTCTGGGTATGTCAGATGGTGTGGCTAGTGACTGTGATAGTTCAAGAATGGGATTTGCTCCTTCACGATGAAGAAGATATTCACTTCGGGCCCACTCGGTATGGCGGTATCCATTATAGTCTGGCCAGACGCATTGTGATTCAGTCACGGGGATACCGGAATACGATAACGAGAAAAGGGACAAACGAGCAAAGAGGATAACGAGTGGCTTGTGTTCAAAAGTTGTTACACATGGGTGCCAAACTTCTCTCCTCTAACTTTGTCATATATCGCGAAGCAAAGGGAATCGTACATGAATAAAAATAATGGTTCACTCGAAGTTTCTTCGTGTATGTGCGGGAGTCAACATGGGTGTCCATGGCTCCGCTGTTGATTATTGGCTATTGACAAAAGGCTGTTGACCTATGTCCGGAAGATGTTCTGAGTCATGTCCGCATTATACCGAACCTATTGGGTCACACACTTAACGAGCAGTAGTCTGTTAGAATACTAGTATGGTAGAAGGTTTAGTGGAAGCAAAGCAGAATAGTTCATACGGGTACCGGAAGTAGTTCCTGAGATTTATGGAATTGTTCATAAGGGCACCAGAAGTAGTTCTGGGTATTTAAGGTTATGTCCGGATCACTCTGGAGTAGTCCCAGGTGGTTCTAGAACATATGAGAATGGTACTGGGGAAGTCCTGGATCAACTGGAATAGTTTCCGGATAATCGCTAGGCGTCCCGACAACCTTCGCGGTCATCGGGTGGCTTAAACTGTAACTCGGATGGTCTTGGAAACTATCCGGATGGCTCCGGAATGTCCGAGAACGGTCTCGGAATGTCCTGGAAGTGCTCCAGAAGTGTCCGGAATGTCCCGAAACGGTCCCGGTATGTCCCGAAAGGTCCTCGAAGCTTCTAGAAGGTCATGGAAGGTTCCGGAAGGTTCCAGGAAGTACCACCCACTCCCCTGCGCCCCTAGCCTTGGGGGGCAAGCCAACTAGGCTGCCCTGGCCGGCCAAGGAGGTGGGGGCGCACCAAGGGGAAGGAATCACCTCCAAGTGGAAAGTCCAACTCTCCAATATGGCAGGTTTCCGGTGGGAAGGTTTGGGAGGTTTGGGAGTCCAAGTTGGACTCCCCACCCCCCTTATTGCGCCCCAAGGGCCTCTTGGCCACCTATATAATGTGGGGGAGGGGTGGGGGGCGCAGCACAACTTGTCCCCAAGGCCTATGCGCCACCCTCCCTCCTCTAAACCCCGTTGCTCCACAATTAGACCCCGGTTTAGACGCTGTTCTAGATCGGAATCCGTTAGGGTTTTCTCCCTCTAGTTTTCTCGGTGGCGTTCATCTCTGGACGGCGGAGCGCTGCTGGATTGCTGCTACGGGATGTGTGGATACTAATGGAGGGGTCGTACCTTCGACCCTTCTTCGAGGAGCTTGTTCATGGGACTTGTCCGTGGGACTAGATCGTGGGACTTGTTCGTGGGATTGATCGAGGGACTGTTCGTGGGAGAACTTGCGAGATCTACTTCCACTACGTCCACGAGCTTCACCAACTCTACTTCCGCTACATCGGTTGGTGAGCCATGACCTAAAACCTTGTATGCAATCTTCTTGGATGATCTTGGGTTCTTGATTCGTAGGCCGAATTTTTTTGTTTTCTACTACGTTTCCCAACAGTGGTATCATGAGCGATCCTTGATTAGATGCATGTTTAGGTCTAGATCATATGTGTGATATGAGGCATTGATTTTCTTGTTGCTTCCCTGTCATGTGATATTTTCTATGCTTGATGGCAAGTTGAGGTTTTGCTACAAGGATTGAGTTTTCCATCGATCCCTCTATGCTGCTTTCAGTATGCTGGTTGCCTTGATCATGGTCTACATCAAACTCCTTGGATCTCATCTTAATCTCACAATAGAAGATTTAACATGGAGGGGCTTTTGGATTTTATGAACTCAAATCCACACGGGGGTCACGCGTTTAACGAAGTTTGGCTTGTGGCATTAGTTGCTGCACGCACCCCGTATGTTAAACTAGCAACAAAAGAAGTATCGTGTTTTGTTTTATCTAGGGTTTCTCGTTTGCCTTGTAAACCTACTTAACAACCACGATAAAAGTTGCAACAACCCGTGTAGATGGCGATCTAACTCGTTTTTGCAGAGTATGCTTGTGATGTGGTATAGCCTTCAAGATTTGCAATGTGTTTGTATGAGATGTGTAAGAGCAAGTTTTGCCCCCGAAGGTTTTGGACATTGTTAGACAAAGCAGAAGTGGAACTAATATTGTTTTCGAGCATAAACAGATACTTAGGTTCCGAACGAATGGAGTTTGCATGTAGAAGGTCGAAGGACAACTCACTGCAGTGAGTCTGCAGTCATCTACCGAAGCCTTTGAAGGAAGACGACCCCTAAAAATGTCGTCGAAGAAGATGTTTCTGTCGAGCAAAAGCGCAACGAGGAGAAAGCTGAAGCTGATCGAAGACTTAGTCTTTTTTTTGCTAGTTTCTCTTTATTTCTTGAGTCGTAGGAAAAACCGTACTATCAAGAGGGGTTTGCTAGTTGAGATCTTTGTCGAAGTGAATCTGCTCTGCTCAACCAAAACCCACAAAAGCCTACCGAGAGAAATCTCACCGAGTCGAGCGAATAGCTCGAAGGCAAAGTCATTGCACTTCGTGCCTTCGAGAGAGAACTCGTTCGGTGAGTCAGCTTACTTGTTCCTCAAGTAAAGTTGCGCAGTGATTGGAATCCGACCGTTGTGGACACGCGTCAAGCGGTTGCATCGGGTCACTTCAGTCATTTTACCCATCGGGATCGCCAACTATAAATACCCCGCACCCACCCGCCAGTTCGGGTTGGCTGCTCCACTGAAGATTCTAAGACAGAAGTCTGAGTGCATCCCGAAGAGATTCATCGAGAGAAAACCTACACCCAAGTCTGAACTGAGTTGAGCAATTCACTATGACTTAGGTTGAGATTAGCCGATCTTTTTATCTTGGAGAACTGCAAGTCTCCTAGATGGTTAGGCGTCGCCTGTCAAGCAGTCGAAGAGAAATTGTCACTGCTGAAGGAAGTTTGTAAAGGTCTCGGAGATGTCCTGAATCATCTACCACGAGTGAAAACTGGACAAGCTCGAGGAGTTTGTTGCAGTGGAGAATAGGACGGAGAGAGTTTTGCTCCAGGTGCTCAATCACCAGTCCCTCCAACCAGACGTAGCACTTTGCAGAGTGTGAACTGGTTTACCAAACATCGCTGTGTCAGGCTCGTTTTCCTTCTAGCATTTACTTCAAGTATTTTCTCGTAGCCTGTTTGTCTTCGATGTTTTCCTTCGCTCCAAATCCTTTCGAGCCTTGCATTACCTTCGATACTGTATTTCCTTCGAGATGTCTTTAGTCCTACGATGTCTACATGATTTCCTTCTAAGTTCCTTAGAATTTTTAGAAGTGATCATTCACCCCCTCCCCCTCTGATCATTCTTGAGCTTTCAATTGGTATCAGAGCTAGGCACTCCCTACGCTCTGCGTATTTTGGTCTAACAACCTGGAGTGTTGTCAAGAATGTCGTTTGCAGCTGTTCGCTCGGGGGAACCGATCCCTATATTCAATGGGAAGGACTATCCCTATTGGAAGGACAAAATGAAGAGGAATATCATGGCTATCAACTCTGCCGCTTGGGAAGTTGTCAAGAATGGTGTAACTGTCGAGGACACTGATGCCATCACTCCTGAAGAGGCTAAGAAGTTGTCCCTCGATGCTGAAGTCTGGGTTTTCATCACAAATCATCTGATTCCCGAAAAATATCATGAGGTCAAGAATATTCCTTCGGCCAAAGGTGTTTGGGATTATCTCAAGAAGATTGGTGAAGGTGTCTCTACTCAGAAAGATGCTCGAATTGACACCCTTCGAAGCAAGTTCTATCGGTTCAAGAGGCATGAGGGAGAAAAAGTTTGTTCCATATACAGCAGACTCACTGCACTGTCAAATGAACTGATTTCCCTCGGTGCAGATGATATTACCAATCGGATTATTGTCAGAACCTTGCTCCGTTCTCTTGATGATTCCTTCGATCACATTGTGTTGATGATTAAGGAAAGAACTGATTTCAAGGATATGGTTGCCGCTGATATTCTTGAAAGGCTTAATACTTTCGAGATGGAAGAAGATGAGAAGCGTGATGTCAATGGGAGTCGAAAGAAATCTCATGCACTCAAGGCCAGAGCTTCACATCACTCCTCTCCTGAAGCCAGTTGTGAATCTGATGGTGCCTCTGATGACCCCGAGAACATTGGGAAAGATCTTGCACTAATAATAAGAAGATTCAATCGCTTTCATAGAAGGAACTCCTCTTCACCGAAGAAAAACTTTTCTTCAAGACATTCAAATAATTCATCTCAACATCGATCATCATCCAGAAACTCTTCAGCGAAAGATAACTGTTGTTACAAGTGCAAGAAGCCAGGTCACTTCATCGCTGATTGTCCTCTCTGGGAAATTGAACATAAATCAAAGCACTCTCACAGCAGCTCTTCGAGCAAGTCTTACAGATCGAGCAAAAACCATGATTCGAAGAAATATGATTCAAGGTCCAGAAAAGACAAGAAAGATGGTTCTGATGATGACAAAAAGAAGAAGTATCACAAGCATCGAGAGGGTTCTTCATCAAAATCTCATTCCTCTCGTCGAAAGAATTTGCACCGAGCCAAAGCCTATCTGGGTAAAGAAATGAACTCTGAAGAAGAAGCATCCGGTTCTGAAGCAGGATCAAAGTCAAGATCAGGTTCTGGTTCTGGTTCTGAATCTGATGGTGTTGCTGGGATAGCATTCGCCTCGAACAAGAATTCAAGTTCATTCTTCTCCAACCAGAGCAGTGAAGATGAATCTCCAGCTTACTGCTTCATGGCCAAGGCTAAGGTATCCTCATCTAAGAAATCCTACGATACTTCTGATGGATCTGCTTATGAAAGTGACTCTAGGATAAGCTATGCTAAACTTGCTAAAATTGCTTCTATCCAACAAGATGAACTAGATTCTCTAAGTGAAACTATTCAAAAATCTGAGAATCTGTTGATCTATGAGATTGAGAAGGGTCAAACTTTGACTAACGAGCATGCAGCTCTGAAGGAAAAGTATGATGAACTTTCCTCTCGTCATGAACTTCTCTCAGTGGACTACGAGAAGCTAACCTACGAATTCCTTCAAAGGAAAATGGCTCTCGAGAAACTGAGAGAGGCTAATGAAGAGTTGGAAAGTGTAAATCTCACTCTCATGGCTCAACAGGGCTCAGAAGATAAAACTGAATCTGTTTCACCCTGCTTGATTTGTTTGGAACGAAGTAAAATTGATGCTATTTCTGAGAGATCGAAAGGAAAGCAACCTATTGTTATTGATGATACTAACCCCTCGGACGAGGAAACCATTACCGAGGAACTCCTCAGATTGAGAGATTTGTTTGAAACAGGCATGTTCAAAAGTGTGCAGGGACACCATTTTCTGTGTGATATCCTTCGAAAGGCTCTTCTTCACAGGAATCCTCGTAACGAAGGAATTGGCTTCGAAAGGAAAATCAATCCTGATGGAACCTACTGGAAACCCGAACAGTATCCTAAAACTTTCTGGGTTCTTGCGAAAGAAAAGCCCATTGATATTGCTAATCTTTCAGGTTTCAGTTGCAAAATGGATAAGGCTATTGTCGATGAATCACTTGATTCTGACTATAAGCTTATCAAAGATCAGGAAGGAAAGGTGTCAGCCGAGTTCGTTGGTACTCCTCCAAAGAATGGCTTTTATAAGCGACAGATTTGGGTTCGCAAATCTCTCGTAGAAAAACTACCCCCTAACCATTCTATGCAGGGAAAATCCTCGGTACCACCGAATCACTACTATTCTCTCGAGGATAGAAATGAACCCTTGGTGCCTGCTTCAAATGTTCCCCAGAAGGATTATTATAGAATAGATAGAAATGTTTATCGCCATCGTGACAATAGCACCAAAATTGCCATTACCCATCGTTACTCTAACCCCTTGTCGAGGAATTATATTTATGGTGTGCTTGATGGTCCTGATCGACAATGCAATCCTGTTCGATATAATATTGCTGATCCATCTAGCTCTTCCATGCCTTCTAAGTCACCTGCTCGCTTGTGGGTGGTTAAGAAGAACTAATTCTTCTGCAGGGCTATGTCTCCGGTGGATCCGAATGGGTCATGGATAGTGGATGTACAAATCATATGACCGGAGACAAAGATTTGTTCACCGAAGAAAAACTGTCTGAATCTTCACAGAAATATATTACCTTCGGTGACAACAACAAAGGGAAAGTACTTGGTTTGGGTAAAGTTGCTATATCAAAAGACAAGCACATTGATAAGGTTTTGCTTGTACAATCTCTAGGATATAATCTTATGTCTATATCGAAACTTTGTGATATGGGTATGCTTGTACTGTTTTCTGCGTCTCGTTGTGTTGTCTTTTCACAGGATGACTATTCCTTCGTGTTCGAAGGATATCGCAAGGGGGATCTTTACGTTGTTGATTTTTCTTCGGGACCTGCTGTGTCCACATGTTTAATGGCCAAAGCCACTTCTGGCTGGTTATGGCACCGAAGACTTGGTCATGCAGGGATGAAAAATCTTCAAACTCTTATCTCGAAGAAGAACATCGTTGGAATTGATAATGTAAAATTCGATAAAGATCGTCTATGCAGTGCCTGTGAAGCAGGAAAGATTGCCAAGAAACATCACTCTGCAAAAACCATCATGACTACTACTCGTCCTCTTGAATTACTTCATATGGATTTATTCGGTCCTCAAAATTATGCTAGTCTTGGAGGAAACAAGTATGGTCTGGTTATTGTTGATGATTTCTCTCGATATACTTGGGTTTTCTTTCTAGATGACAAGAGCAAGGTTGTTGAAATCTTCAAAACTTTCGCAAAGAGAGCTCAAACTGTATATGAATTATCTCTCAAGCATATCAGAAGTGATAATGGTACTGAATTCAAAAATACTCATATCGAAGATCTTCTTGATGAATATGGCTTTACTCATGAATTCTCGGCTGCTTATACACCGCAACAAAATGGTGTGGTCGAGAGAAAGAATCGAACACTTATTGAAATGGCCAGAACAATGCTTGCTGAATACAAGACTCCTATCAGGTTCTGGGCCGAAGCTATCAACACTGCATGTCATATCATCAACAAGGTCTATCTGCATAAGTTTCTGAAGAAAACTTCACATGAACTCATCACTGGTAAAAAGCCAAATGTGTCTTATCTCAGGGTTTTTGGTGCTCCATGTTATATCAGAGACATGAATCACAGCTCCAAGTTTGCCCCAAAGGCTCACGAAGGTTTTCTTCTAGGTTATGGTTCAAATTCTCACACTTACAGAGTTTACAACTCACATCTTGGAAAAGTTGTAGAAACTGTAAATGTTCGATTTGATGAAACTAACGGCTCTCAAAAGGAGCAATTACCTCTTAACCTGGATGAACCTCCTTTGGATGAAGTTATCAGGTTCATGGCTATTGGAGATATTCGACCTGTCGAAGGAAATGCTCAACAAGTAAACGGGATGATGATGGTCCAATGTTCCCACACATAGCCCGGGGCGCTGGAGATCAACATCCTGAGGAAATTGATGCACAGGTCGAAGGAGAACGCATAAACGAAGAATATGTTGATCCCGAAGGACAAGCTGAACCCGAAGGAAATGATCCCGAAGGACAAGCTGTTCCCGAAGATCAACCTGATCCACAAGATGAAGAATCTTTTCCTCGTGTTCGAAGAAGAGTGAATGTCGACTCAATTCTCGAAGAGATTCGTTTACCAGGTCGTCCCACCACTCGTTCTCGTACTCGATTAGCTAACTTCTGTGGAAATTTCTCGTTTGTATCCATGCTAGAACCATCAAAATTCGATGAAGCCATGAGAGACTCAGACTGGATGACTGCCATGCTCGAAGAACTTAACCAGTTCGAGAGAAATAAAGTCTGGTCCCTTGTCGATAGACCTGATTCCACGAAGCATAATATCATTGGTACGAAGTGGATTTTTCGCAACAAGCAAGATGAAGATGGCATAGTGGTAAGGAATAAAGCTCGACTGGTTGCACAAGGCTATACCCAAATCGAAGGTATTGATTTTGGTGAGACTTATGCCCCAGTTGCTCGTCTTGAATCCATTCGAGTCATGCTTGCTTTTGCCAATTACAATGGTATATTGCTATATCAAATGGATGTCAAAAGTGCATTTCTTAACGGTGAGATCGAAGAAGAAGTGTATGTTATGCAACCACCAGGTTTTGAAGACCCGAAGAATCCTAACAAGGTGTACAGATTACACAAGGCCCTATATGGGTTAAAGCAAGCACCTCGTGCTTGGTATGAAACGCTGAAGGATTTTCTTCTTAAGAAGGGCTTCAAACCAGGAACAACTGATCCGACTCTTTTTACTCGTGCATACAAAAATGATCTTTTTGTGTGTCAAATTTATGTCGATGACATTATCTTTGGCTGTAATAACCCTGATATTAGCGAAGAATTTGCTCGTATGATGTCGAAGAAATATGAAATGTCAATGATGGGAGAATTGAAGTTCTTTCTCGGGCTTCAAATCCGTCAACAGAAGAATGGTACTTTCATTTCACAAGAGAAGTATCTCAGAGATTGCCTGAAGAAGTTTGATCTTGTCAGTTGCAAAACTATCAAGACTCCAATGCCTACTAATGTTCATCTAGATGCAGATGAGAAGGGCAAACCTTTCGATCAGAAGAAATATCGCTCGATGATCGGTTCGCTTCTTTACCTTTGTGCATCTAGACCTGACATTATGCTATCAGTTTGTATGTGTGCTCGTTTTCAGGCAAACCCGAAGGAATCTCATCATATTGCTGTCAAGCGAATCCTTCGATATCTGGCACACACACCAACCTTGGGTCTTTGGTATCCCAAGGGTGCCCAGTTTGATCTCGTTGGTTATTCAGATTCTGACTGGTCTGGTGATCGAGTCGACAGGAAATCTACCTCTGGCACATGTCATTTTCTCGGTAGATCTCTTGTCTGTTGGGCCTCGAAGAAACAGAATTGTGTATCTATTTCTACGGCTGAAGCCGAGTATATTGCTGCCGGTTCATGCTGTACTCAGATTCTGTGGCTCAAGCAAACGCTGAAAGATTATGGTATTCTTGTGAAGAAAATTCCATTGCTTTGTGATAACGAGAGTGCAATCAAAATTGCTCATAATCCAGTGCAACACTCTCGAACGAAGCATATTGATATTCGTCATCATTTTCTTAGAGATCATGTTCAGCGAGAAGATATTGTTATCAGTCATGTTCGCACCGAAGATCAATTGGCTGATATCTTTACGAAGCCCTTGGATGAAAAGAGGTTCTGTACACTGAGGTGTGAGTTGAACATCTTGGACTCACGCAATGTGCAGTAAGATCATAACTATCGGTACTATGTATAATACCTTATTATTGTAGTTTACTTTCGTTAATTTTCTGTCGTATTTCTTTTTCGTTTATTTTGTTCGTTTGGTGTTGTCCTATACACTTATCACTCCGAGTTTTTATAGCTGCTTTATCTCGGATTGACTAAGTATCGGACCCTGTTTTCCCTCTATTCTATCCCTACCCTATTCTGTGCTTCTCCCTCGTGAACATGTACATATTGTACTCGATCAAGATTCCCTTCGAATGTCATTGATTCAGAAGGAAAATCTATCGAAGTTTTATCTACTTTTATACTCGATGTTCGATGAGTTTGGTCTCGGACGTGGAGCAACTTTCTTTCGGTTCGTTGGGATTTCCCACGATTACCGCCACATAATCCGTCCGTTGAATGCGGAGAGACGCGAAATCTGCGCCGTTGGATCAGATCTGACAGCTCGGTCAGAACCTCCCTTATAAATACTGATCCACTCCACCGGCTTAGACATCGCTATTCCTTCGACTTCGTCTCTTCGCCTCCAGAAGCTATCTCTCTCGCGCGTCGCCGTGCTGTCTTGTCGCCGTCGACTCCCTCGCCGCTTAACTGCCGGAAGGAAGCTGCCGGAGGCATTCCCGTCGACGAAGATCATCATCCGCGTCGCCGTAGTCGCCTCACATCACCAAGTTAGGGTATGTGTGGCTCTGGAGTCGATTCATCTCGTTCTGTTCTTCGTTTCCAGCTTTTGTGTTGATTTTTTTTTTTGATTTCTCTTAGGTCTGTTTGATCCGTTTGGATCTTTGAAACTTGGGAAATCTGTTTCTAGCTTTTCTGTCGATTCCCCATCTGTCCTTGGTAAGAAATCCCTCGGATTCTCTCACTTAGGCAAATCCTACAGTATCGTTTCGATAGATTTAATCTTGTGCGATTTATTCATACAAGTTCTTCGTTAGATTTCCACCCGATGAAAATCTAGCCTAGCACTTTCATGAAAATTTGCGATAAGACAAATCTCTCGATAAGATTGCTGCATTCAAAATGTTTTTCCTCGAAATTGTTGGTACTTGTTCACAACTTTCCTATATTCCCTCGTATCCTTCTTTTTCGCAGGAAAATGTCTGGTAACGAAGGAAATATTAGAGTTCCCAAGCGTGTGGGAGGCCGAACAAGAATCACCAATAACTCTGAAGGTTTGTCTGAGGAAGTAATCATTGAGAAGAATTTGAGAACGCCGCCAGGATCTGAGGATGATCGTACAAGAGAGAATCGTTTGCAAGAGATTCGGAGACTTCAAGCTCTTCGTTGGTATGAATACAAGTCTCTTATTCCTCGTTGGGAGAGGCTGTTTGCTATGAAGAATCCTTGGGTTGATGTCAAAGCTCTAAGGCCAAACTGGACGAAATTTAATCGACCACCTCCTCCTGCTGATGCTCACCCTTCTGCCCTCAAAACTCCTGATGATTTTAAAGAGCTCGTTGAAGCACGTGAACTTCGAGCACAAAAGAGAAGAGAAGCTAAAGCTCGAAAAGAAGCAGCTGCTAAAGCTGCCGAAGAAGTTGGCCCTAGCGCCAAACCGAAGGGTGGCAAGAAGTCTGCCAAGAGACAGAAAAAGGTTGTAATAGTTTCACCTCCTGATGCAAGCTCCGAAGGAGAAGCTAATTCAGATGATCAAGACCCTGGTACAGAGGCTGATGTCGAGGATTTACCTCTGAAGAAAAAGCCGAGCAGTAGAGGTATAAGGATCCAGGAGCCTGCTCCACAGGCTCCTCGAGGAAATATTGACTTGACCAACTTGGTCACAGATCCACCTATTTCATCTGCTCCACCTGTTCCTGCTCGCCAACCAAAACCTTCGGCTCCATCGAAGGGAAAGCAAGCTCAAGTTGGTGAAGATGATGAAACGCTTATTCAGCGCAAGGAAAGGCTGGCCAAACAAAAGGAACAAGAAGAGAAAGAATTGATTAATGCCAAGCTCCTGAACTTTCACAGCCAGCCCGAGCATAAAAAGGCTCTGGTTGCCCAACAACTGGGCATTCTCCACTTGGTCAGTGAAAAATATCGACGACAGGTTTCTGCAGGCACTATCTCTCGTGACCCGAAAGAAAAGGTCACCGAGAAAGTTGTGACTCCCACAGTCACGAAAGAAAAGGTAATAGCCCCTAGTGCCTCGAAGGAGAAAGCAGTGGTCTCAAAACCCATTGCTGCTGCCAAAGCCACCAAGGAAGCCGAAAAGAAAGCCAAAGAGGCAAGACAGAAGGCTCAAGCTGCTCCAGTTCCTCGAGCTGCACCAACTCCTGCCCCTGTTGCACCTGCTGTTTCCGGCCCTCATGCCGATGAAGAAAGTTCCAATGAAGGAGAATCTAATGCAAATGCTCCTTGGGATGCTGCACACATTTCTCACATTCTCTGGAAGATGGCTACTACACCGAGCAAAGTCACTGCCGAGGATGATGTTCCTGCTGAAATCCAAGAGCATGTTGCTCGATACATGATCCGCTGGGAAAGCTACATCACCCAGGATCGAAAGGATAAGGAGCAAGTCAGGTTTTACACCAGGCAACTCCAAGAGGAAACCGAGGACTTTGAGTCCAAAAAAATTTTCAAGTCCAAGATTTTTTCTGCTGAAGCTTCCAGGAGGACTCAGAAAGAAAATTTAACTGCTGTGTTTGACAAGGTAAAACAAGTTGTGTCTGCCGTTTGCAAAGAGCATAATGATGCTCTGTTCCAAAGACAATCTCGAAAGAGAAAGTCTGCTGCCCCAACCTCTGATCGTGGGACGCCAGAGATCGAGAAGAATGCAAAGAAGGCCAAGTCCACCGAGGTCGTTGCTACCACAGAACGACAAGAAACTGAACCAAACCCCACCAAGCAACCCACTCCTCCCCGTAAGAAAACTCCACCACCTCGCCAAACAAATTCACCGCCTCGACAAACAACTCCACCCCGACAACAAACACCTACACCTCCACCCAGACAGCAAACACCTACACCTCCACCCCGACAACAAACACCTCCACCTCCACCTCCATCTCCACCCCGTCAACCCTCACCACCAAAAGCCTCGCCACCACCTCCAAATCCACCATCTCCACCTCATGTCATTCCATCGACCATCCCCGCCACTGCAATCCAAGCTCATGCAGAGACCGAGCAAGTTGCTCGTGTCGAGCAAGAAACTCAAGTCCAGAAAGATTACTCTTCTGCCCGGACTATGCCTGAAGGAGAAGATGTTGATGTTGACATCACGACAGTTTCCTCTCGACGAGATTCTGTCGTAAGCAATAGTTCTGGAGATGACAGTTCAAGTAATAATTCTTCATCCTCCTCATCCAGTTCTTCGAACGAAGAAATGGTTGATGCGTTTGCTCAATTTAATGAAGACTTGGAGGCCATGGAAATTGAAGAGGCCGCACAAAATGCTCAAACCGACGAAGGAGATGCTGTCGTAGCTCAGGCCGAGGAGAATGCTCCTGCAGTCATTCCGGCTCAGGATATCGTAAACATTCCATCATCTATCTCTCGACCTGCTGAACCAGAGTTCCAGATGCCAGATAATGCTCCTGAGGTTTTCCCATTGATGAGCTGCTTCACTCTGCTCATCCGAGAGAAATGCTGCCTTTGTTCCGCTCAGATGTTCCTCGAGGAGGTCCCATCTTCAAAAGGCGCGAACACAAGCCATTTTTCTTTGGTACCAATCCCTACGAGAAGCCCAGAAGTGCATATTCTCTTCGGTTTTGGACCCAAGAGCAAGCTATCTATTATACTCGTGTGTTGTACAACAAGGCAAGAGTTTTCCAGCATCAATATCTTGATATGCCTTCGGTGTACTCCACTACTTGTTTCGAGAACATTGCCGAGACAATTGATAGCCTGCATGCTCACAAGATGTTTGCTCTCGATTGTGGTTACAATCCCGAGCTTATCAAACAGTTTTATGCAACACTTTATGTCTCTGGAGATCCTGAGAACTCGAAGACATGGAAATTTGACTATATGATTCAAGGCCAAGTTTTTCATATGACTGTCGATCAATTTTTGGCCATAATCAATTTACCTCGGTTCGAAGGATTACCTCACAAACTTCATGACTTACCTGCTGCAACTCCTGCTGAATTCTCTACGCTCATGGATCCAGAAGTCGTCGGAGATCACTACCCCACTGAGCCGAAGCCAAGACACTTGGTATTTGAAGCAAAGGCATGGTTCTATATTCTCTCGAAAACTTTGATGCCAATGCTTGATGTGCACGATAATTTTCCAATTCCAAATGATGTGCAACTTGCTCTGTTGAAGTTAGTCCACGGTCATCCCTTCGATTTTGAAAACTACTTCCTCAGAACCTTGGTGTCTTGTGCTGATGACCACAATTCCCACAAGCCATATGCACCATGGCTGATGGCTATCTGCAATTACTCTTGGGACGTGCCATTCCCGTGTCAATTTACCCGAAGATTTTCACTCCTCCAGTTCGTGAAGTATTGCAGGTTGTTGCTCGACCCAACGACCCTTTTGCTGAGCACACTGGCATCCGCGCCCACTTAACTGAGCGCAATATTCGCTCGAAGTTTATCAAGCCAGTGCATCATATGGAAGTTTCTCTTCGGTCTCAGCAAATGCTTCAACATCACATTGATCAAGATTTTATTCAGAAGCAAGCTTTGATGGATGAGATCAACCACTTGCGTAACATTACCATGAACAACAATCAGATGCTGCGTGAATGCCTTTGCCGTGATTGGAAAGGTCTTCGGAAGTTCAATTCCCTCGGTCAACTTCAACGTTGCGGGTTCGAAGAATATCCTCCCCATCTGAACAGGAATTGGACCAATGATGATCGAGTAGATCGACCGGATCCCAGTATCCCTCGTCTACCGAAGAACAGAGATGTGCTAAGTGTCGATGATTATTATCATATCACTTTGGACAATTTATCCTCTGACTCCGAGCAAGAAGAAGAAGCCCCTCCTCAACGTCAACCCAGAGCTCACTCGCCACTTCCTCGAAGCCCCAGGACCCCGCCGGAATCGCAACTGGAATCTTCAAGAGATCAACATTCTTTCCGCACGAAGATCACTCCTCCAGGCGCTCGTCCAATTCGTCGTGCTCCAACGCTCGCCGAATATTCTCGTCGTCGCCGGAGCCAGCGTCGCGAGTAGGGATTTCTTTCGACCCTATTCTCTCGATCTTTTTGTACGTTGTGACAAAAAGGGGGAGATGTAGTGGCATCGAAGAAATTCGTTTGCCTACGGGGTTAAGGGTTTCGCATTCCATTCGATAAACTCTTGTTTTTGAGGTTTCTGAGTAGTTTCAACAAACTTTCGATTCATATTCGATCTGGTTGTAACTAACTCTAAGTAGGACTGTGGACTGCTACTCTTTTCGTAAGATATCTATCTGCTGCTTGCTATACTTAACCATTTTTGCAGGAAGTTATCTTTCATATAAGTTCACAGGTCATTCGAGGAAATTGCATACTTCACATTGGATACTATCTGGAATGCAATTTCTCTCGCTAAGTCTATTGATGTTTTTCCCTCGACACTACTTGTCAAATATGCACTTCACAGGAAATCCTTATCTTACGTGCATACATCAAGGGGGAGTTCTTCATCAATCCTTAGCACTGGTTTATCATCGAAAACTCAAACTTTTTCAAATTATTTATCGATGCCTGTTTTGTCAACAATCGTCCAAAAAGGGGGAGATTGTAAGAGCAAGTTTTGCCCCCGAAGGTTTTGGACATTGTTAGACAAAGCAGAAGTGGAACTAATATTGTTTTCGAGCATAAACAGATACTTAGGTTCCGAACGAATGGAGTTTGCATGTAGAAGGTCGAAGGACAACTCACTGCAGTGAGTCTGCAGTCATCTACCGAAGCCTTTGAAGGAAGACGACCCCTAAAAATGTCGTCGAAGAAGATGTTTCTGTCGAGCAAAAGCGCAACGAGGAGAAAGCTGAAGCTGATCGAAGACTTAGTCTTTTTTTTGCTAGTTTCTCTTTATTTCTTGAGTCGTAGGAAAAACCGTACTATCAAGAGGGGTTTGCTAGTTGAGATCTTTGTCGAAGTGAATCTGCTCTGCTCAACCAAAACCCACAAAAGCCTACCGAGAGAAATCTCACCGAGTCGAGCGAATAGCTCGAAGGCAAAGTCATTGCACTTCGTGCCTTCGAGAGAGAACTCGTTCGGTGAGTCAGCTTACTTGTTCCTCAAGTAAAGTTGCGCAGTGATTGGAATCCGACCGTTGTGGACACGCGTCAAGCGGTTGCATCGGGTCACTTCAGTCATTTTACCCATCGGGATCGCCAACTATAAATACCCCGCACCCACCCGCCAGTTCGGGTTGGCTGCTCCACTGAAGATTCTAAGACAGAAGTCTGAGTGCATCCCGAAGAGATTCATCGAGAGAAAACCTACACCCAAGTCTGAACTGAGTTGAGCAATTCACTATGACTTAGGTTGAGATTAGCCGATCTTTTTATCTTGGAGAACTGCAAGTCTCCTAGACGGTTAGGCGTCGCCTGTCAAGCAGTCGAAGAGAAATTGTCACTGCTGAAGGAAGTTTGTAAAGGTCTCGGAGATGTCCTAAATCATCTACCACGAGTGAAAACTGGACAAGCTCGAGGAGTTTGTTGCAGTGGAGAATAGGACGGAGAGAGTTTTGCTCCAGGTGCTCAATCACCAGTCCCTCCAACCAGACGTAGCACTTTGCAGAGTGTGAACTGGTTTACCAAACATCGCTCTGTCAGGCTCGTTTTCCTTCTAGCATTTACTTCAAGTATTTTCTCGTAGCCTGTTTGTCTTCGATGTTTTCCTTCGCTCCAAATCCTTTCGAGCCTTGCATTACCTTCGATACTGTATTTCCTTCGAGATGTCTTTAGTCCTACGATGTCTACATGATTTCCTTCTAAGTTCCTTAGAATTTTTAGAAGTGATCATTCACCCCCTCCCCCTCTGATCATTCTTGAGCTTTCAAGATGCTATATGTTATGTAATATTTATTCGCGACCTGCGTGTCGTGGTACGGCATGATGACTGGAGTCATATGATTGTCACTTAATTATGGCCTGCGTGCCAGAACTGTTTATTAGCTCGAGGCAAAGCAATAGATAGATGCAAGGTGATGATCTACGATGCGGAGGTGGACCCCGACGCACATGCCGGAAGCCGTGGTGATGTTCCCGGCGCCAAGGACAAAGTTGGTGGACACGGTGACTTCAACCACGACAACGTGAAGACAATGAAGACTTCACGAAGCAAAGGGCTATACTATATCACATAATTTTATGAACTTCCTGTGATGTTTATCCCTTTGATGCACCCTTGTTTGATGCGCGGTAGTCTTATTTTATTAGGGTGATCTATCGCCAAAAAATATCAAGTTGATAGTGTTCTTCCAACTGTAGCACCGTCTATACTATGTTTCACATCGGAGCAGGTCATGTCACATGGGTGCACACGGTGTGACGCATAAAAGACGGGTGTGTTAAAAGAACACACAACACATTACACTTGGTTATCTTGACGGTTTGTATAAAAGTTTGCTACCGGAACACGCCCATCGAAAGATGAACAAGAATCACCTTTGGCGTGATTGGCAAGTTGGCCTACCAGTCCAGTCTAAGTCATCAGTGATGTCACATCAATGGCGGACGATTGGGTTGGATCTTGAATCACTCCAGCATCAATTACGAGAGATATTGATCTGAGTGGGAGCGCACTTAGTAATTAAATTGATTAATCACAAGTGCAACTTAATTATGAACAAAGTCTTAGTATTTGCATTATCGTTGTAGAATAATGGCTCGCGTTACCACCTTCCCAATTGTTTTTGATTAACTGTATTATCTGGTAAAAACTTTACGATTGGTACCGTATTGTGAGGACTATCCTCAATAGTGCCGAGAAGGACCATGTCCTATCGCTAATTTTCGATGCTCTCCCGCTAATGCAATGGATGATGTGACTTATGTACATAATCCAAAAGGCTAGAATTCCACCACAGCTAAGTGTATTGTCGTAATCACCATGAAACCCGAACTTTGAAACGTTTGGGATAGCTATGTTATATTCATGGAACTGAAAAATTGTTTTCAGTGATAAGACAATTGATGTAGGATATAAGATATCTAGTACAATGTCTGATTGTAAGCGTTAGTGAAAATGTTCATTATGCTCAAACAAAACTGATAAGTGTGGGATCCAGAAGAACACCGATCATATGATGATGAGGATTAAGGGAAAGGAAGTTCCATATGGTGTTAGTAAGACTTACACGCCGGAAAGTCCATGGCCTGCGCCATCCTTGATCATATGTGAGCTTCTGTGAGTAGGAGTGACATTGGAAATAGAACTATGATACGTATAAAGGCAAAACAAAAGAAGACTGGAATAACCAGCTCAGAAATGATAGTCATACGGAGTTATAGATGAATTCATTGCTGGTCAAGAGATGTAATTCTTGGGAATCATGATTAAGCAATTAATTGTGGATTCTGAATATTGTGATTAAACTGTTGATCACCGGAATATCACATCGATTGCATATTGTTGCAACTCGATGCAAGAAATACTATGGCCTTTATGACTAGCTAATGATGAGTTTTGACACGCTCGGGAACACGGTAAAAGGTTTACTATACCGTGTGTTGACTCTATGATTATCTTCATAATTCATTTTAGAGTTGAGTAAATTGTTACTACACTTTAGCCTTGTTGCAAAACATCATTTTTGAATCATGTTTATTGCAAGAGAGTTGTTCAAAGCTATGAATAACATAAAGGACATACTTCCATTATGAATAGGTTGTATGTTATGAATCTTGATAATAATATTAACCATCCATAACACTGACGCTAAACGTCGCAAGACTGACAAGAAATACCACATAGATGTGGCACTGCCGTTTATCACGAGTGACATAACATGCATGAAGAATTTCCATAAGTGATGGACTTTCGAGTCATATGATTATGAATCACTTGACGCTTGCGATCTTTGTCTCGAAGTAATGTGACTAAAACACCGTTGATAGGCCATACATGAACGGGCAACTAAACCATTGGTAATCATACATGATGATGTGTGTAGTCCAATAAGTGTAGTTGTGTGCAGTGGATTCCCTATCTTCACTCATGAGTTGAAGTACATATGTGGATATCTGTTCAATAGATACATACGTCTGAAATCTTTGAAATGTTCAAGGAATTTTAGAGTGAAATAGAAATTCATTGTAACGAGAAAATAAAGCTTCTGCAAATTAGATTGTAGAAAGCAATATTTGAGTTACAAGTTTAGCGAACGTCTGATGAGTTGTGAAGAAGTGTCATAACTTGCGTCTCCCGGAACACCACTATGAGTAAAGTGTTCGAGAGATGTAATCAAGCCATGTATGACACGGTAAGATCAAATATGACGTTTATCAATTTTCCATTATACTTATTAAAGTTATGCGTTAGAGACTACGGCTTTTACACTGAAAAGAGCACCATCAAATCTGTTGAAATGACACCATATTAGATGTGGAATGGAAGTGTTAAAACCATATTGTCTTTTCTTAAAATTTGGGTATATGAGACATGTGTTTGACATGCTCAAAACACCAAATCAGATAAGTGCTACTTTGTTAAGGTTATTCCAAAAGGGTTTGGTATTCCTCTATCACTACACAAAAGCAAAACTGTTTGCAGTTAAGAACAATGTGTTTGGAAGAAAATAGTTTCTTGCAAAAGAGTGAGTGGGAGGACGGTGCAACTTGTTAAAGATTGTTGAATCTTCAAATAAGTGCGCAGCTGAACCACACAGGTTAGACAAAACTCGTACAAACATTCATGATATGTAAAACGAGATATTGTTGTTCGACAATGATAAACCTGTGATATACAAAGAAGCGTTGATGGGCCCTGACTCCGGGATTTGGCTAAATGCCAAATAATCCGAGATAGTATCCATGGAAGTAAGTCAAGTTTTGAACTTGGTAGACCCTCCGAAAGACTAAAAGTCTGAAGAATATATATATGTGGATCTATAATTGATTCGGATGAAATTGTTTTATCCATAAAGCTCAACTCGTTTGAAAATTGTTTTCTAGCAAGTTCAAAGGTTGACTACGGCGAAGTAGTTTCGACCGTAGAGATGCTTTAGTCAGTTCGGGTTATATTAGCAATTACTACAGATCTCATTTATAGGATATGGTAGAATGAACGTCAAAACAAAGTTCCTACACGGAAATATAACAAAGGACGTATATGTGATACGACCGGAATGTTTTGTCGATTCAAAGGATGCTAAAATAGCTGCAAGCCTTGGATATCCAGTGATGGACTGGAGCTAGCATAATGGAGTTGGAATTTTCGTTGTGATGAAATTGCCAAAAGAGTTTGTTTTCATCAGGAATAACGAAGATGCTTGAATATTCAAGAAAGTAAGTGGGAGCTGAATAATATTTCTAAAATCTTATGTAGATGACATATTGTTGATTAGAAATGATATAAATTTCTTGACACGAATAAGGACTTCATTGGAAATAGTTTTCGGTTGAAGAACTTGGGCTGATATAGCATTAGTATTGAGCATAGTGATCTATGAAGATAGTAAGTGCCTGATCATGCTAAAGCCAACACTACATATTGACATGATACTAAAGTAGTTTAGTATGAAATCTCAAGAAACATGTTCTTGCCGAAGTCGTGGTGAAAAGTTGTTTGCAGAAATCGGTGTTGATGAACACAGATAAGCAAAAACACGTGAATTGAATTCCACTCACCCGTGTGTTTGGATTAATCATGTACACCATAATATGTAAAACGACCAGATATGTCCAGTGCTTCAAAAGGTTATGAGCAAGATACCAAAGTGATCAATATGTTGATCATTGGACAAACAGTGAAAAGTTAAACTTATGATAGATAAGATATGTTTCTCGGAAAATGGAGATAATGAAGAGCTCGTTGTAATAAGTTACACCAGCTGAATTTTGAAGCAAACAGTTACACCAATTCAGTCTTCATACTTACTCCGATCGATTTTCGATTTTAATTGGGATTATGTACATAAGGGTGGCACAGTATGAAGGAACTGTGTTAAATTTAGATACTGTGGCGAATTCTATAACAGAGGCTAAGTATATTGTTGCTTAAAGAAGTAACAAGGGAGGGTATTTTGAATCATCAGTTCATTTATGAACATGGTATGGTTTCCTAGATGCTTGAAGCTCATGGAACATTGATGAATGATTTCATGACTTATTCTAAGGAACCAAGGTCCTACCAAATGATTCAAACATATACAAATCTAAACTGATAAAATTAGTGAATTTTATGATAGCGTGAAAACGCGAAGATATGCAACATACAAACGGGCCTGAAACGTCAGAACCGAAGATGAGGTCTATACCACAAATGAGGCATTTATTACACCGGTATGCCATAGGTGTAAAGTGCTCAAGCACTGAAAATATTATTGACTCTAGTGCAAGTGGGAGACTGTTGCAAATATGCCCTAGAGGCAATAATAAAATGTTATTATATATATATTTCCACGTTCATAATTAATGTTTATATTTCTGTGCTATAATTGCAATGACCCTGACTGTGAGATTCAGAAGAAAACTCATTTGCATGTGTGGAAATGTAAACACCAAGAGTTCCTGGTTTAGCCTCTAAGACCAGCTCATGTGCTAACTGATGATTACGTTTTCTTAATCATGGACATTGTTCTTGTAACAAGGATGTCAGTAGCAATGGGAACATATTGTTAGAAGAACAATGATGTTGAACCGACCCCAGGATTGAATGATATACTTAGAGATCACATCGTAACTACGTTATAAGTCATATCATGAAATGTTATCATATACGTAATTCCTTAGACCATGAGAGTATCAAGTTACTTCACACAGGAAGACATGCTTTGGTTCTTAGATGAATCCTCCCGTAAATGGGAAGTAGTAAAATAAGTTCTGGGTATGGCAGATGGTGTGGCTAGTGACTGTGATAGTTCAAGAATGGGATTTGCTCCTTCACGATGAAGAAGATATTCACTACGGGCCCACTCGGTATGACGGTATCCATTATAGTCTGGCCAGACGCATTGTGATTCAGTCACGGGGATACCAGACAAAAGGCTGTTGACCTATGTCCGGAAGATGTTCTGAGTCATGTCCGCATTATACCGAACCTATTGGGTCACACACTTAACGAGCAGTAGTCTGTTAGAATACTAGTATGGTAGAAGGTTTAGTGGAAGCAAAGCAGAATAGTTCATACGGGTACCGGAAGTAGTTCCGGAGATTTATGGAATTGTTCATAAGGGCACCAGAAGTAGTTCTGGGTATTTAAGGTTATGTCCGGATCACTCTGGAGTAGTCCCAGGTGGTTCCGGAACATATGAGAATGGTACTGGGGAAGTCCTGGATCAACCGGAATAGTTTCCGGATAATCGCTAGGCGTCCCGACAACCTTCGCGGTCATCGGGTGGCTTAAACTGTAACTCAGATGGTCTTGGAAACTATCCGGATGGCTCCGGAATGTCCGAGAACGGTCTCGGAATGTCCTGGAAGTGCTCCAGAAGTGTCTGGAATGTCCCGAAACGGTCCCGATATGTCCCGGAAGGTCCTGGAAGCTTCTAGAAGGTCATGGAAGGTTACGGAAGGTTCCGGGCAGTACCACCCACTCCCCTGCGCCCCTAGCCTTGGGGGGCAAGCCACCTAGGCTGCCCTGGCCGGCCAAGGAGGTGGGGGCGCACCAAGGGGAAGGAATCCCCTCCAGGTGGAAAGTCCAACTCTCCAATATGGCAGGTTTCCGGTGGGAAGGTTTGGGAGGTTTGGGAGTCCAAGTTGGACTCCCCACCCCCCTTATTGCGCCCCGAGGGCCTCTTGGCCACCTATATAATGTGGGGGAGGGGTGGGGGCGCAGCACAACTTGTCCCCAAGGCCTATGCGCCACCCTCCCTCCTCTAAACCCCGTTGCTCCACAATTAGACCCCGGTTTAGACGCTGTTCTAGATCGGAATCCGTTAGGGTTTTCTCCCTCTAGTTTTCTCGGTGGCGTTCATCTCTGGACGGTGGAGCGCTGCTGGATTGCTGCTACGGGATGTGTGGATACTAATGGAGGGGTCGTACCTTCGACCCTTCTTCGAGGAGCTTGTTCATGGGACTTGTCCGTGGGACTAGATCGCGGGACTTGTTCGTGGGATTGATCGAGGGACTGTTCGTGGGAGAACTTGCGAGATCTACTTCCACTACGTCCACGAGCTTCACCAACTCTACTTCCGCTACATCGGTTGGTGAGCCATGACCTAAAACCTTGTATGCAATCTTCTTGGATGATCTTGGGTTCTTGATTCGTAGGCCGAAATTTTTTGTTTTCTACTACGTTTCCCAACAAAACTATGAGTTGATCCTCAAGGGTTGGTTTCTCCACCAAGTTGAAAAGAGATCCACCAGGAACAATCTCGAGGTTGAGCTTTCGAATTTCCACATGAAGAAGTGGTTGATACTCTTGTAACATGAGGTTGTTACAATACGACTTACGACTTAGTGCATCAGCCATGACATTGGCTTTGCCTGGGGTGTAAGAAATTCCTAAGTCATAATCTTTTATCAACTCAATCCAGCGTCTTTTCCTGAGATTAAGATCTGGCTGGGTGAAAATGTATTTGAGGCTTTGGTGGTCGGAATAGATCTCACAACGACTACCAAGGAGGTAATGTCGCCAAGTTGTTAGGGCATGAACTACGGCAGCGAGTTCAAGATCATGGGTAGGATAGTTCTCTTCATGTGGCCGCAACTGGCGTGAAGCATAAGCTACCACATGTCTATCTTGCAGAAGTATGCATCCTAACCCTTGCCGTGAGGCATCACAGTAGATCTCGAAATCCTTTTTGGTGTCTGGAGGCGCAAGTACGGGTGCAGAAGTCAATCTTCTTTTTAGCTCTTGAAAGCTTTCCTCGCACTTGGGAGTCCATTCGAATTTCTTCTCTTTCTTGAGGAGTTCAGTTAGAGGCTTTGCAACTTTAGAAAAGTTCTCAACGAAGCGGCGACAATAGTTTGCTAAGCCAAGAAAACTCCTAACTTGCTTAACCGATTCAGGTGGAGTCCAGTCAAGGACGGCCTGAACTCTCTCGGGATTGACAGCAATGCCTTTTGCAGAAATCACGTGGCCTAAGTAGGTCACTTCTGGTAGCCAGAATTCACACTTGGAGAATTTAGCATAGAGGCGATGCTCTCTAAGTTTCATCAATACCAGCCTAAGATGTTCTGCGTGATCTTCTTCGTTCTTCGAGTAGATGAGAATGTCATCAAGATAAACTACAACAAATTTATCTAAGTACTCCATGAAGATCGAATTCATCAAACGCGAGAATGTGGCGGGGGCATTGGTTAAACCGAAGGACATGATGGTGTACTCATAAAGACCATAACGTGTAGTGAAAGCCGTTTTGGGAATGTCCTCATTTCGGATTTTGATTTGATGATAGCCTAATCTCAAATCCATTTTGGAGAAGACAGAGGATCCTGCAAGTTGATCATAAAGATCATTGATCCTGGGCAGTGGGTACTTGTTCTTTATCGTCGCTAGATTTAGCGGGCGATAGTCTACGCACATCCTTTCTGTTCCATCTTTCTTCGTTACGAACAGAACGGGGCAACCCCATGGCGATGAGCTAGGGCGGATGAAGCCTTTTGCCAACGAAGCTTCAAGTTGGATTTTGAGCTCAGCTAACTCACATGGGGCCATTCTATATGGGCGTCTGGATATTGGTGTGGTTCCTGGGATAAGATCTACCACAAACTCTATAGATCTGTCAGGTGGTATTCCTGGCAGCTCTTCTGGAAAGATATCCGGGAAGTCACGAACCACCGGAATATCTTCAAGGTCTGGAAGAGGAAGCACATTTAAAGAATGCACGTGGGTTTTAGAGCTTGGTGAGGTGTACTTGATTGTCCGGCCTGATGGATGGGTTAGTTTCACTGACTTGGCTTTACAATCAAGGACAGCATTTTGTCTTGATAACCAATCCATACCTAAGATGACATCAATGTCTGAAGACTTGAGGGCTATAAGTGAGGCAAGGAATACTAAACCCTCAATTGCAATTTCATTCTCATGACTCACCATGGTGGTGTGCCATCTGGATCCGGGGGCTTGCACAACTAAGGGGGTGGATAACATCGAAAAAGAGATGTCATGTGACAGTGCAAAGTCCTGGGATATGAATGAGTGAGATGCTCCTGGGTCAAAAAGAACCGAAGCTGGGGTGGAATTGACAGGAAGGGTTCCGAGTACAACATCGGTTGACTTGTGGGAATCTAGAATGGATACATGATTCACATAACCATGTTCATAAACAGGAGGCTTGACATTGGAAGTCTTGGGTGGTGGTTTACCAGGACGAAAGGCTTGCTTTGGATTAGGTGTGGTGGCTACATGATTTTGGGGACACTCTCGAACATTGTGACCTGATTGTCCACATTGGAAACAAACACCACGTGGAATGAAAGGAACTTGAGAACTTGATTGTCCAACAAAATTCCAAGGAGGAGGATTGGGTTGAGGTGGACGATATCTGGTGGTGGGTGGTCTAGAAGCACTTACAGCACGACTGACGTCACTGAAGGGAATCCAAACATGGCGTTTCCGAGAAAATGGGCCAGAAGATTGGGCAAACTCACGATCACGCTTGCGAGACTCTTCATACAACTCATTTCCATACTCGGCCTTGAATGATTTGTCGACCAAGTCCCTGAAGTTGACAAACTCGTGAAGATTCAGGTCATGACGAAGGACGGGGCTAAGTCCCTTGCGGAACCTTGCTTGTTTCTTGGCATCGGTAGATACTTCTTCTTGGGCATAACGTGCTAGACGAGTGAACTCAGTCCTAAACTCATGAACAGTCATCTTTCCTTGGGTCAGGTTGCAAAATTCTTCTCTCTTGCGCTCCATCAGCTGATCCGGAATATTTTAACCTCGGAAGTCATCACAGAACTCTTGCCAAGTCACCACGTGACCAACTGGTTGCATTGCCACGAAGTTCTCCCACCACTGAAGAGCAGCACCTTCCAGAAAGTATACCGCAAATAGCACACGATCACCTGGAGCAACATGGGCTGTCTCAACCTTACGCTCGAGGGAACGAAGCCAATCATCGGCATCAAGGGGCTCGGAAGGACATCGGAAAACTGGCGGGTTGAGGAGAATGAAGTCCTGGATGGTAACAACACTATGATGCTGACGAGAAGTGTTCTGATCAATACGCTCGAGAAGACGTGTCTGATCACGACAATTCTGTTCAGCCTCCATCATGATTTCTGTCGTTGAGGTTGGTGGTGGAGGTTCTTCACCGTCTATGTTACCGGAACTGGGATCAATACCTTGATTTACACCTGACATTCTGTGTGATAAGAATCAACAATCAGAATGGGATCTAGGACACAATTCTATGCTAAGATAGAAGACTATAACGCAATAGCATCAAAGCCACAAACGGACAGCATAACGGCTACACTGGAATGGAAATTGAGACAACCTACAGGATAACGGACATCACTTCCATAGAAACACTATGGAATGATGGCTCAGAAAGACCACAACACTCCTACAGCTACAAAGAAGCAATCAACGAGATGTCCTAGTAAAGACATAGATGAGCCTAGTCCTATCTTCCCGTAGAATAAGATGAGGATGACTCAGAACTCAGATCGATGAGGATAAGGAGAAAAAATAAGTCTTACGTTGTTCCCTTATACCCAAAGTAACTATATAACTATAGAATGGTAGACTCGACAACGGCCAATGGTTTGATAATCCTACAGGCAGTCCTGCTCTGATACCAAGTCTGTCGGGACCCGGGGTTAGCGTATGTAATTCCAGTCACAATACAATCACATGGAGAGCCGAGAGCCGTACCCACTTGTCTAAGCAGACAAGGCCAAGCACAGATCACTCTCGGTAAGCATCGAACGTGAGGGGGCATCCCATCCAGGCCGGATTATCAACTGAAATGGGTCCTCATCGTCCGCTCACAAGTCTAAATGCTTATGGGTGGTGAATCCCATACTCATAGACAAGTTGCCTCAACCATGTTATCGATGGAATCATAACCCTTACATAGACTTACTCCAGCCCGATCAATTAGTCGGGATCTCGGGCGGGCTCGATCATACAACAAAGTGTGCCACGTGACAGTCACGAGCAAACGCATAGCGATGCCCCAAGCTGCGCACATCTAAGGGCCACTTGGTGTATAAAAGAGCGCCGGCAAGAACACAACTAAGCTATCGAACCCCACACTAAGACATGCATGTTATAATCATACACGCAGCATACATGTCCAGTGTAAAGAGCAGGTAATCACAACATGAACTCTACAAACTCATAGTCTTTATAACTTCTGCTAAACAGAGCAGACATAGTAGTTGTATTACAAGCAGAGATCACATGGATGTGATCCAACCTTACATCAAACATCAACGGAAGAAAATTATGTCTTAGTAAAGACAAGTTTAACAAATGGCTTCAGAAGCCTGAAAGAAAATACAACGACCCTCCAAAGGGCACAGGCTGCTGCCTGGAACTATACGACATTGGTCCACGTCAAGCTCGAGGTAGAGGCCACCATCAGGGTCAGTGGTCTCGTCTCTAAAACATAGAATAAGAAAACGTGAGTACAAAGTCGTACTCAGCAAGACTTACATAGGAACTATACTACTCATGCACATGTATCAAGGCAAAGGGAGGTGGGGTTTCACTTGCTGAAGTGCCAGCTTTGACTTGGCTAATCCTGAACTACGAGTACCAGAGAGAGGTAAGAACGTACACGAGTCCAAGTAACAGTCTCCAACCAATACTCCACTATGGTGCCTTCCTCGACTTCCCCACGAGGAAGCACGCCATAGCACTCACACTTATCTTGGTGTGTTTTAGAAGTATCCGGTTCAAGTTATCTATGATCAAGTAAAGGTCTCCAAGCAGTCCATAACCGCGGACACGGCTATTCGAATAGTTCATTAACCCTGCAGGGGTGTACTGCTACACACACGCCTCATCAGTTACCGCCTGGGGATGGACCCTTCAAGTGAGTACCGGCGAGGATGCTGCCACGACACTTCACTCACGGCACCATCTCTAGTCCTAGGGAGTCTCCTATTTGAGTTGGGACCACGATCGGAATCCGGCCGATTTTTCCGATGCGGACTCAAACGTTGTGTGACCGCCATCAAGCTCAACTCGATCATGATCACTTGACTCAACGTGCCCACAACCTACGCCAACCACTTACCTTGGTTCCACCTGCTTGAGATCGTTAAAGCGAGAACTACTTGCGACTCCTGGACTGGTCCGGGGTGAGGTACTAGGCCGAGAGGGGTCAGTGAGCCCAATGTGTGGTCGTACTCTTAGTCTTGGATAACAACACAAGAACTCGGGCCTAAGGAAGTGTTCAACGAGACAACCCACTGTGTACTCCTACACAGCCTCTCATCGTTCACCTTTGTTTAGGGTAGATTCACCAACACGTTACCACCATCATTCACATGATCACTACCATCCCGACTCACATCAAAGTAGCCTCAGGTAACAACTCTAAGCATGCAATAAGCTGTAACAGTTGCAGGGGCCACATGATATCAACCAACTCCTACATCTGCTAGGATTGTGGTTTGCTTACTACTATGAAATAATGATAGGTCATGCAAAGGAATGGGTTCAACTAGCGGTAGAACGTATCATGGTGACATTCTAAACATGCATTTGCGAGAATGAGAGGGAACTGGGATTTTATAGACATGATCAAAGAGGGGGTTGCTTGCCTTGCTGACGATCACGATGTAACACTCTTCTGACGTGAGGTTGAACTCGTCTCCGAGATCAACTCTACCGAGAAGAAGCAATCACCGAAGCACTGGAAGTAAAGCACAATCAAGATAGTACAATGCACAATCAATATGTAAAACAAAGCATGGCAAGGTGCTGATGTGACCTATGTTTGAATTGCCACATGTTAATTGAAGTTGATTTGAAAAGTGAATTCAAATTCAAACTCCAAATGTTATTCAAATTTGGTCAACTTGCATTTGCTAACGTTTGTTCATTGGAAACCAAATGGTCATGTGTGTGAAAAGCTTCTGAAGTACAAGTGATGTGTGGTGCATTTCAAAGTTTGAAGTTGGAATAGCAATTGAATTCATTTTGAATTAAATCCAATTAAATCACATAGCAAAAGCTACTGATCCCTTTTTAAGATCAACTCCAACATAGCTGAAAGTTGGAAATTTGGATAGAGGATTTTCTCCTGGTCATTTTTCATATATTACACTTTGAATTTGGAGTTATAGTTTAAAAGTTATTCAATTTCAAAGTTTTGCTTATTTTCTGGAATTTTCTGAATAAATAACTCATTTAATCTTTATTGCATCAGCATTGCATCATGCTGACGTCAGGGGGTTTGACCAGTCAACTGACAGTGTGGCTCCACCTATCAGCCTCAGTGGGGGTTAATTATCTCTGTTTAAAATAAAACGCTGATTAGATTAAGGACTAGGGCCCACAGTCAGAGAAAGAAGGGGGGGATTAGGAGCTGGTTAAGGCCTAATGGCCGGCGGCTAAACGCCGGTGGCTTGGGCCACAGTGGCGCTCGCCGGAGTGGCGATTCCGGCCACGGGGGAGGGAGATGGAGGCACGGGAGCGTGCCTCACGCTCGTGCGCTTCTCCCGGAGCACGCCGGAGACCTCGAGGAGGCCCTGGGCCACGGCTACGACGACGGGAAGCGGCGGCCGGAGCCCCTGGTCATGGCGGACAACGACAGAGGGGTCGGGGAGGGAAGCTAGGAGGAGGAAAACGGGGAGAAGCTCACGGCGGTGACGACGGTGAGCTCGGGGAGGCCGGAGAGGAGCTGGACGAGGCGGATTCTTCGCCGAAGTTTGTTGCGGCTGGCGGCGAGGATGTGAAGGGCGCGACGTCCCTGGGGCCTCCAGGCTCGATTCCGCGCGTGGGGCTATGAAGTTGATGCCGGCGGAGCTACTGGACAGCTCTAGGTGGCGAGTGGGGCACGGTGGCCGCGCAGGCTACGGCGGCGTGCTCTGGCTACGGCTCGGGAATGGCGGCAGAGGAGAGGAGAGGAGAGAGGTCCCGAGGGGAGGGGAAAGGGGCCTGGGTCCTTCCGGACGTCTCCAGGCGAGAGAGATAGAGGAGGGGAGGGCCTGCGTGGCCGGGAGCAGGAGGTGGCGGCCATGCCCGCAGCGCACAGCTCGGCCAGCGCTCCTACTGGCGAGGAGGAAGACGACAGGGGAGGAGATGGGCCGGGCGAGGTGGGCTTTCGCCCGTGGGCGCAAGGTAAGCTCTTTTCTGTCTTTCTTTCTTATTTTCTTTTTTGTTATTTGTTTTTCCCCTTTAAAATAATTAGCTAGGGCATTTATAAAAATCCCCAATCATTTTTATAAAAACTAGGTGACTCTATAGAAGTCAACCCCAAGTTTTGGGAATTTTTGAAATTCTATTTATTTGAATTTCAATTCAAATAAGCAATTTATTTAATTTCCAAGCCACTATTTGAATTATTGAAAAATCTATGAGCATGGGATTAATCCCAAATCACTTTTAAAATGATCACACTCATTTTTAGGATTTTTCAACACATCCAAAAGAATTTTGGAAAAAGATTTATTTCTGGCCTTTTTATTTAATTCCTTTAGGGCTTTTCTTTTCCCCAATTCCTTTTCTTTTGTAATTTTTTTTCAAGATGCAAAAATGCAAGCTAGGTTAAACACAAACCTAAATTGGGGTTCTGACAATTTCATTTACACATCAGAGGCATATCATACACATTTCAAAATGATTCAAATTGATCAAACAATGTCACATATAACTTGGCTAAGTTTGAATTCAAATTGGAGTTTGAATTGGCAATTAAATTTGCAATATACTCCATTTAAATGGAATTGCTTCACACATCAAAGCATATACATCAAGTTTCAACCTTCCATCATGTAGTTGTGCATTGTATTTACTTTGCTACCTTGTTTGTTGTTTGTCGAGTAGAGGTGGAACCGGAGCAGGAGGCTGCCCCCTTCGTTGAAGACCCCGAACCCGAACCTCATCAGCAAGGCAAGCAAAACCCCATTGATCATGTCGATAAAATCCCACTTCCCTCTCATGTCTCGCTTATGCATTGTATAGGATGATTACCATGATGCGTTTCTACCGCATAGATGAACCCATTCCTTTGCATGACCTATCATTTTTTCACAGTAGTAAGCAAACCACAATCCTAGAAAATGTAGGAGTTGATTGATATCATGTGGCCCCTGCAATTGTTACTGCTTATTGCATGCTTAGAGTGATACCATGATGATACTTTTATGTGAGTCGGGATGGTAGTGATCATGATGATGATGGTAGAAAAGTGTTGGTGAATCTACCCTAATACAAGGTGAATGATGAGAGGCTGTGTAGGAGTACACGGTGGGTTGTCTCGCTGAACACCGCCCTAAGTCCGAGTTCTTGTGTGGTGATCCAAGATGAAGAGTACAACCACACATTGGGCTCACTGACCCCTCTCAGCTTACTAACTCATCCCTTTCGATGTCCAGATGTCGCAATAGTTCGGAGTTCTGGTAGGTCTGTGGCCTGGCTGCTAAGTGAGAGAACGGCTCATCCGAGACCGGCTTATGCACCACGCACACATCACTTGGGTCCACTTCGGTAAACCGGCCGGGTTCACGATAGTGGTAGCCAACCCAGGTAGGCGGCTTTCTCGGACTAGATCGGCTATGAGGTAACAGTTGTGGTGAGCATCCTCGCCGGCACCCCTTGAATGGTGTCGAGATCAAAGGCGGTAAATGATGGTCATGTGTGTGTAGCGGTACACCCCTGCAGGGTTAACAAAACTATTCGAATAGCCGCGTCCGCGGTTATGGACTGCTTGGAAAGCTTAGCTTGATTATTAGACAACTTGAACTGGATACTTCTAAAACACACCAAGATAAGTGTGAGTGCTATGGCGTGCTTTCTCGTGGGGAAGTCGAGGAAGGCACCATAGTGGTGTAATTTGTTGGAGAAAGTAGTGGACTTGTGTACGCTTCTTACCTCAAGTCTGGTACTCGTAGTTCAGGATTAGCGAAGTCAAAGCTGGCACTTCTGCAAGTGAAACCCCACCTCCCTTTACCTTGATACATATGCATGAGTAGTATAGCTCCTATGTAAGTCTTGCTGAGTACGACTTTGTACTCACGTTTTCTTAATCTATGTTTTAGATGAACCCACTGACCCCGAAGGTGGCTTCTTCATCGAGCTGGACGACTGAAGATCAAGCTAGTCTAGTCCCAGTCAGACGACTGGTTCCCTCATGGAGGGCTTGTGTTTAAATAAGGCTTCTTAAGCCATTTGTTAAACTTGTCTGTACTCAGACATACTTTTCTCCCGCTTGTGTTGTAATGTTGGATCACATGTTTGTGATCTCTGTGTGCACTCTATAAGAGTTATCAATAAAATTGTATACTTTGTAGAGAATTGCAATGATACCTACTGTTCATACAAGGCATGTGTGTTGCGTGTATGTTTATAACATGCATGTCTTTGTATGGGTTTTCGAGACCTTAGTTGTGATCTGGCTGGCGGTCTTTCATACAGCAAGTGGTCCTTAGATGTGCGCAGCTTGGGGCATCGCGATGCGATTGTTCGAGACTCTATCTCGTGCACACTTTGATGTATGATCGAGCCCGCCCTAGACCCCGACTAAGTGATCGGGCTGGAATAAGTCTATGTAAGGGTTATAATACAATCGATAGTATGGTTGAGGCGACTTGTCTAGGAGTATGGGAGTTCACCACCCATATCAATTAGACTTGTGTGCGGACGATGAGGACCCATCTCAGTGGATCATCCGGCCTGAATGGGATGCCCCTCACGTTCGATGCTTTCCGAGAACGTTCTGTGCTTGGCCTTGTCTGCTTAGACAAGTGGGTACGGTTCTCGGCTCTCCATATGATTGTGTTGTAGCGAGGCTTGCATACGCTAACCCCGGGTCCCGACATTCACAAAGGGTAAAAAACAAGGGATAATGATAGCAAGTAAAAGAAGAAAAGTAAAGATAGCTTGGAAATAGTAATAATGATATGGACCGGGATACGTGATGTTCGCTAGTGATGTCTCTCTCCCAAAATAAGATAAAACTGCTATGCGAGGTAAACAAATTACAGAAGGGAAATTGACAGGATTATGGACGCACCGCAATGCTAACTATGCTACAAAAGAAAGGAAGAGGTTCAAAAGCATGGGCAGTACGCCAAAATAAGTAGACCGAAATCCATCGGCATCTACTACTAATCAGCCACCTTGAGATATCTATCCAGAACATCTCGCTGGTATTAAGTTGCGAGCCCCACCCAAAGTCTAAACCCAAAGCAACAGACAACTGCAATAAAAGAACTTTGCGTAAAGTAAACAATCCTTGTGACCGCGGTCACAAGCACCATTGTTTTCCCCCTTGTGGCAACAGCACACCCCCTAGACTCATGTTTCTGTCACTCAAGCATGTCATCGGGGAGGCATGAACCCACAATCTAGCACAACGCTCCCTCTTGGAATCACTACCTACTACTTGGCCAAAGCAATAAAAAGCAACGGAGAACATGCAAGAATTACTTAGGAACAAAAATATAAAAGATAGAAACCAAATATATTACTCTATCACAATCTGAACATAATCTCATAATCCATCAGATCCGATCAAACTCAACATAGCAATTGCAGAAATATTACAAAGGTGCCTCGATCATGTAGGGCAGCTCACGAGGTCTAAACAATGAAGATCAAAGAGGGGAGGAGAACATCACATAGCTACTAATCACGGACCCATGGTCCAAGGAAAACTACTTACAAGACATGCGGGGAGCATCCATGGTGGAGTGGAGACTCCCGGAGGTCAATCCTCCCTCCGGAAGGGTGCCGGGAAGAGGTCTTCTGGTGCTCCCGATCTTGGAAGCGTGGCGGCGGCGGAACAGGGGCGAGTTCGCGGAATAGGGTTCTCGTTCTGGAGTTTTCCCGTGACGGGGGATAAATAGGAGAAGGGGGGCAGCCAGAGGTGGGCCAGGGGCCCCAGGCGCCCCCCCTTGCGCGGCCAGGGGTAGGGCTGCGCCGGGTGGCCGCCTGGGCCCCCCTAGCTCCCCTCTGGCCCCTCCCGGGATTTTCTCGAAGCTTCCGTCACGCTGATTTTTATCTTAATTTTCCCGAATTTTTCTGGCAGTTTTTATATGGGGGAAAACTGAAATAGAAAAATAGCAGAAAACAGGAACCGGCACTGGGGTGCACTGAGTTAATAGATTAGTCCAAATATGATCAAAAGTGTATGAAAGTGTATCTAGATCATAGCAATATCACCCAAAACATGCATGGAGTAAGCAGAAATTATAGATACGTTTTGGACGTATCAACATCCCCAAGCTTAATTCCTGCTCATCCTCGACTAGGTAAATGATAACAACATAATTTCTGTGGTGACATTCTAGCAACCATAAAAGAACTTTGAAAAGTAAAGCAATCAAAGTTAGAGATTCAATTCAAGTCATAACATGCAAGAGTCTATATTAGCATTGAAACAAGTAACAAAATAATAAAAGGTGCAAGAGCTCTCGCTGTCCGTGACTCGAATGTCTCCAAATGGTGTTTGCGTGCAAGAAGGGGGATAGGGAATACGAGAAAAAAATATTTTTGTTGAGAACTCAATCTACTAAAGTTTCACACTTGGTCCTCTTTGTAATCTTATCTTGACTCTTCCCCAGACCACTAGCCAGGTACAAGTCAATTTGATCCACTCCTTTTTAATTATTTTCAGCACTCATGCAATGGATGAGCGTAAGCACGGGAGTTGACACTTAGAATGACAAAGAGAGAAATATGGTGGAGGAGGAAGACAAAAAGGATGAGAAAGTCTCACGTCAACGAGGACAATCATAGGCAAGAGATGCTAAATGATAGATATGCTGTGAGGAGTAGGGATTTCCATGCAACGGGTGTACATACGAGCTAGGAAGCTCTCCAAACTATATGCGTAAAGGTCATCTCTATGGAGTACAAGGATATAAAGGGATTACTAGTGTGGATCTCTCAAAATGATAGTAGTGTTGCCCCTTTCTCTCTTTTTATTTATTTTTCTCTTTCTTCTATTTTTTTTATTTTTTTGTGGCCTCAATGGCTCTTTCTATTTAACTCTCATGTGTCCTCTTTGGGATCTTTTAATGTGTCCACTTCGGGATCTTTTCCTCACTTAAGGGCAACACTCTGTTTTACAAGAAGGTAAAGGAGATCTTTCACACTTTACAAGGTACTCAAAATCATAAAGAAGATGTAACTATCATGATGTATGCAATGTATGCTTCTGCCAGTGTAGCAGGAACATGTATGACATGAAGATCAAGTCATGAAGAGGTGGAAGTTGCATGGCAATGTAACTCGGAAAGGCTATGAAAATGCCTTGATAGGTAGGTATGGTGGCTGTTTGGAGGAAGGATATAAGGAGGCTTATGATGACAGAGCGTATCATGCCAAGGGTTTGGATGTACCGGCGAAGGTGGACACCAACTCTCGGAGTGAGAAGAAGGTAATGCACGGCACGGGAAAGGCTAGAAAAATATGGGAAGGTGGAAGTGTCAACTCTCAATACTTACATTAGTCCGAAGAACTCATGCACTTATTATCGGTAACTCTCAATCTAATAAGGAGGTTCACAAAGAGACAAGTACCCCGAGGAGGAGTGTATGGGGGTTTGGTTATCCTTGCGCATCCTCGACTCATGGTACGTGAGTGTACTCTAATATTCGACCCCTCAGAAGAGTAGTCATCCATCTAGTAGCTAGAGTTCTCAACTAGTTTTGTAGGTTTTGAAAATAAACACGGATTTCCCAAAATACGACACCTATCACTAATAGGCTAGAGCTCTTGACACCAAAATTTCAAACATTACTCACATCAATACCTCAAAACTATTGCAAGCTACTACTAAAATTAAATAGCAACCTTAATCACCTACTTTCAAGACAAAACACAACTCAGTGCAACAACCAACTCTCTTTAACAAGATAAACATGAAAACTAAAAAGAGTTCCATCAACAAACTAAACAAAAGCCAAGGCTCTTGCTAAAGACAAACTAAGACTAAAACTAAACATGGCAGTAGCTATGAAAAGATAAAGAACACACAACAGCAAAAAGATACGCATGAAGAATCCTATGATGTGTTATAGATTTTGAAAGTGGAGCGTGTTTCTCTCCCACACAAAGTAAGAAAGGATCTAACTTGTTATAAGCAAGCAAAGCTAAAGAAAAATAAAAACAAAACCTAAGAGCGACACGCTCCAAGCATAGCACATAACACATGAAGTGATAAAAATATAGCGAGACGAAGGACGAACTGATGATTTGTTGATGGAGAAGGGGATGCACTGGGGCATCCCCAAGCTTAGACGCTTGAGTCTCCTTGAATATTTATTGGGGATGCATGGGGGCATCCCCAAGCTTGAGCGCTTGACACTCCTGGATCTTCTTTCATTATCTTCCATCGCACACTTGAAAACTCCCTTCATACATAACTCATCATAAGATGATTAGAGAGGTTAGTACCCTTAATAAATAATTTTTCCCACTGGATATTAAGATATTATTGAAGAGCTACTGTTTCTCAAGAGTGCCAAAAAGTTTTTGCAAAGAAAAAGAAAGCTGAAGGTTTGCAAAAGTTAGGAGAGACAAAACGTGGCAGAATTTGTGAAAAACAGAACAGCAGATAGTAAAGAATTTTATAGGGGCACTTCTGCAACTCAAATCAAAAAACTCAGAACATACGGAAGTTTCGTAATTGTATAGAGCATACTGTGTAAAAAGTTCAGCTCAAAAATATGAACTGGGTTTTTTCTGAAATTTTTCTGGTCACGAGGACAGAATCTTTTTTCTGGACAGCATGTCACAACTTTTACTTCCCTTACCGTAAGAGGCTAAAACTTGGCACAAAGTTGAAAAATAAAGATGCAATGATGTTGCTACAGTAGTAACAATCATCAAGACACAACAAAAGCAAAAAGAAAAACCTAAATTCGTTGCGGGCTGCCTCCCGAAAGCGCTTCTTTAGAGCCATTAGCTAGGCTTAAAGATTATTAAAGATGCTCACAAGAGAATAAGAATTGAAGCAAAAGAGAGCATCAAGAAGAAAATGTGAAACACATTTAAGCCTAACGCACTTCCTATGCATAGGCATCTTGTAATAAAATAAATCAAAGAAGCACAAAGTGACATGCATAGGAAGGTAGAACAAGAACAACTTCAAAACTTTCAATATGAAGAGAGGCGTTTTTGTAACATGGAAGTTTCTACAACCAAACTTTCCTCTCTCAAAGTAATTTTCAGTAGCATCATGAACAACATCAAGAATATAACTATCACATAAATCATGTTGTTCATGACCTACAAGCACACGTGTATTGTTTTCGACACGGTTTTTAGGATGATAAGATACATGCAATCCATCACATTGAGCCTTGATAAGAGGAAAATTCTCCGGAGTTGGAGATTTCAAAAGGATAATAGGACAATCCAGTGTGGGTGCAATAGAGAGTTCATTTTTGTTAGCATCATCTATAGTGGTATCTTGGCCATCAACAAAACAAGTATCAAAATTTTCAAAAAGGGATATTTCAAGTGAGTCCTCGGAATCATGGGATTCTTCCTCAAAGCAATCATTGGCCTCTTCTTGGGCAGAAAACATTTTATTTTTAAAAACATCAATATAAGAATTGGAAGTATAATTCTTGAAGCAATTAGCAAGAACTGCAAAGTTTTCAGAATCGAAAATAGTATCGTGATACTTTTCAATCAAAGAAGCAATCTCATAGTCACCTTTAAAAGCAACAAACTCTTCAATCTTTTCAACATCAAAGTAATCATAAACACCTTTAGCATAAGAAGATAAGATCTCATTTTCATTAAACTCACATTGGAAAGGAAGGTGTTTATGATCTATATTATAACAGCTAGTAAAATCATAAATGTGGCACAAAAGTTTAGCATGGCAATAAGAAACATGTATTTGATCCCATAAGTGTTTCCCTTTCTGAGATAGGCGGTGCCACGTATAATGAGCATGCTCATCCAATGATTTTCCCTCAACCAAGTCGGTTGGGTTTTTAGCGCGAGCACAAATTGATCGAAGACGATCCAAGTGAAACATGTCCATCCTACAATATTTGGGTGGTTCATCACCCATGGTGAGGATAGCATAAATAGGCAAAGCAAGACAAAGGCAAAAGGTAGCAACTATTTTTGTGGTTTTTCATAAAGGACACTGAGATATAAACAAAAAGGTAAACTAACAAGACGAAAAAAACAAAGGTAACGGGTAGTGTGCAACTCCCCTATCTTAGCACTCGGAGTCCCCGACAACGGCGCCAGAAATTCTCTTGCTTAGCGGCTTCTCGCCCTTCGTTGGTGAGCCCCAAGTGGAAGGCGTGATGCGGTGCAGCAGCGAGTTTACCTCGGTGAGGATACCAAGGTTTGTCTCCCATAGGACTCCGGATATGATAAGTAGGTGTCAGCGGCGCTGACGTGGACCTGCACACAGACACAGATAATTTTGTTCCCAACGAAGTTCAAAGAGGTTGTCAATCTCTCCGGTCTTGTTGTTCACAAAGGGTAAAACACAAGGGATAATGATAGCAAGTAAAAGCAGAAAAGTAAAGATAGCTTGGAAATAGTAATGATGATATGGACCGGGATACGTGATGTTCGCTAGTGATGTCTCTCTCCCAAAAGACGATAAAACTGCTATGCGAGGTAAACAAATTACAGAAGGGCAATTGACAGGATTATGAATGCACCGCAATGCTAACTATGCTACAAAATAAAGGAAGAGGTTCAAAAGCACGGGCAGTACGCCAAAATAAGTATACCGAAATCCATCTGCATCTACTACTAATCATCCACCTTGAGATATCTATCCAGAACATCTCGCTGCTATTAAGTTGCGAGCCCCACCCAAAGTGTAAATCCAAAGCAACAGACAACTGCAATAAAAGAACTTTGCGTAAAGTAAACAATCCTTGTGACCGCGGTCACAAGCACCGTTGTTTTACCCCTTGTGGCAACAGCACACGCCCTAGACTCATGTTTCTGTCACTCAAGCATGTCATCGGGGAGGCATGAACCCACAATCTAGCACAACGCTCCCTCTTGGAGTCACTACCTACTACTTGGCCAAAGCAATAAACAACAACGGAGAACATGCAAGAATTACTTAGGAACAAAAATATAAAAGATAGAAACCAAATATATTACTCTATCACAATCTGAACATAATCTCATAATCCATCAGATCCGATCAAACTCAACATAGCAATTGCAGAAATATTACAATGGTGCCTCGATCATGTAGGGCAGCTCACGAGGTCTAAACAATGAAGATCAAAGAGGGGAGGAGAACATCACATAGCTACTGATCACGGACTCATGGCCCAAGGAAAACTACTCATAAGACATCCGGGGAGCATCCATGGTGGAGAGGAGACTCCCGGTGGTCAATCCTCCCTCCGGCAGGGTGCCGGGAAGAGGTCTTCTGGTGCTCCCGATCTTGGAAGCGCGGCTGCGGCGGAATAGAGGCGAGTTCGCAGAATAGGGTTCTCGTTCTGGAGTTTTCCCGTGACGGGGGATAAATAGGCGAAGGGGGGCAGCCAGAGGTGGGCCAGGGGCCCCAGGCGCCCCCCTGGCGCGGCCAGGGGTGGGGCCGCGCCGGGTGGCCGCCTGGCCCCCCCTGGCTCCCCTCTGGCCCCTCCCAGGAGCTTCTAGAATCTTCCGTCACGCTGATTTTTTATCTGAATTTTCCCGAATTTTTCTGGCACTTTTTATATGGGGGAAAACTGAAATAGAAAAACAGTAGAAAACAGGAACTGGCACTGGGGTGCACTGAGTTAATAGATTAGTCCAAATATGATCAAAAGTGTATGAAAGTGTATCTAGATCATAGGAATATCACACAAAACATGCATGGAGCAAGCAGAAATTATAGATACGTTTTGGACGTATTAGATGGTCGATGGCAAAGCTTTCCATTTGCCATTAGAATTAGAGAACAAAGCTTTCTGGGCTGTTAGAGAGCTGAATGCTGACCCAAAGTTAGCTGGTGAAAAGCGTCTCATGAACTTGACTTCTCTAGATGAGTGGATAAGTGAAGCTTACGAGAGCGCTAAAATGTTCAAGGAAAAGGTAAAGAAGTGGCACGATAAAAGGATTCTGAAACTCGAATTTAATGTTGGGATAAAGTTTTGTTAATTAGATCTCGTTTCAGGTTTTCTCCAGGTAAACTACTTTCCTGATGGGAAGGACCTTTTCATATCAAAGAAGTATATCAGTCCGGTGCAATCAAGATTAATAATTTTGAAGGCACCAACCTCAAGTTGTGAATGGACAAACACTCAAACATTACATGGTAGGTCATCCTATCAATGTGGATGTGAATATGATATACACAACAACTAATGAAGAACATGTTGCAGCTCAGTTCCAAACACCGTCAAGAGCAGAATAAGAAAAGGTATGTATTACGGTAAGGAAACATCGCGAACGTCAATAAAAGTTTACTTTTCAAGGTTTTTGCAAAATTAGGAAAATTCCAAGCCCAAGTGGATCCGGAGAGGATCTCCAGGGGGCCCAGGAGGCCACCCGGTGCCCCCCCCTCCTGGCCGCGCCGGCACCCTCCTGGGTGCCCCGGACTCCGACTTCGACTCCACTTTGGCGTAAAACCTTCCTTGTGTTGCAGAAATTTTTGCTATATATTTACCCGGATAGTCCCGGCACCGTATCTCTCGATTTCGCGTGTTTTCTTCTCGAGCTATTTCTGCCAGGACTAAAAGTTGATTAGTAGAGATGTCTTGTGGCTCAAGCGGAGAGGACTACTTGGGATGGCGTCTATGTCAAGTCCAGAAGGATCTTAATCAAGGGAAGCACGTTGATTGGGCTACCGAAGAAGAAATTGCCGCAAGACAAGCGGAGATGGAGAGCTCCTTGAGAGAGGAAGTCAACACTACAGGAAACAGGAGTTTTGCCGTCAGCCAAAGCTGACGACAAACTTATGAAAAGCTGAAGGCAAAGGCTTTGCCGTCAGCTCCACGACGGCAAACCTGTTGTCAGCTCATCAGTCGGCAGTGAGCTGCTTTGCCGTCAGCTCAAGATCGACCGACGGCAAAGCCTTTGCCGTCAGCCTTTTTGTACTGGCTGACGGAAAAGCTGCTCGTACGGCCAGCTCTGACTTAACCCCCGTGGGCTGAGTTAACGGCGTGCATTGCCGTCAGCTAGCCGTCTAGCTGACGGCAAAGCCCTTTCCTGGGCCCACATGTCAGCTGTTTGCCGTCAGCCAGCCTACTCTTTGCCGTCAGCCGGTTGAAGGCCGACGGGAAAGCCATGACCAAATGATCACTTCCACAGCCCAGATTGCACAGGCTTCCGCCACATGTCCGCTTTGCCGTCAGCTTGCTAACGGCAACGCCTTTGCCGTCAGCAAGCTGACGGCAAAGCTCTCTGTATCTATCTTTTTAATTTGGTTTTCTTTAATTCCCTGCATATAAACAATAATATATATATATATGTACAGAATTCCATCCACAAGTCATATATACAATCATAATGCTATCCACAAGTCACGTATACAAAAGAAGCCATCCACAAGTCATATATACAAAAAGAAGCCATCCACAAGTCATATAAACAAAAAGAAGCCATCCACAAGTCATATATACAAAAATAAGCCATCCACAAGTCATATAAACAAAAAGAAGCCATCTCCATGTTTAAAAAAGCAAGTCATCTCCATGTTTAAAACAGCAAGCCATCTCCAAGTTTAAAACAACAAGTCATCATATATACAAAAGAAAAGTTCCCAACATGATATACATCTACAAGTCATCTCCATCCTAACATACTATATCTACAACGAAGAAGCATCCATCCATGCATAAAGGCAAATCTGCAAAATGAAACATAATCATATGTTACATACGGAAAAGAAGAAATCCAAAATGATGAAAAGATGAAAATAAAAAGGAAAAAGAAGAACAAGGAGAAGAAGAGTAAGGAGAAGAAGAGGAAGAATAAGAATAAGATGAAAGGAAGAAGAGAACTTGGAGAAAAAGAAAGAAGAGAAAAAGTAAGAATAAGAAGAACTTTTCTTCTTTTACTTTCTTTTTCACCTCTTTCTTCTTCACTTCTTTCTTTTCTGCCTATCCTTCTTCTTATTCTACAATACTTGTTCTTCTTAGACCTCAAGAGCTAAATATATCTCATTTTAGATCTAACTATGTCATTGATTCATTTTTGAGCTTTATATGCGAAGTATAAGTCATTTTTAGGTTTATAAGCCACTTAAGCTAGTAAATTCATTATTGAGCTTTTATAAGACAAGTATAAGTCATTGTTGAACTTAATAAGCTTATAAAATCTAATTTGAGCTTTAAAAGCTTATAAAGCCAAGTTTGAGCTTTATAAGCTTATAAAGTCATTATTGAGCTTTTAGAAGCCAAGTATAACTCAATTTTCATCGAACTACGCTATTAACATCATTTTTCAGCTTTATGAGCTTATGAAGTCATTGAGGAGCTATTATAAGCCAAGTATAAGTCATTTTTAGGTTTACAAGCTTATAAAGCCAAGTATAAGTTTTATAAGCTTATATAGTCATTTTTTAGCTTTTATAAGCCAAGAATAAGTAAATATTTATGTAACTAAGCTATTACTACCATTATTGAGCTTTATGAGCATATAAAGTTATTGATGAGCTTTATGTAACTTACCGGAGGCCACCTCAAGGCTGAGAAGCGCCGCCACGTGGGTTGCTCGGGGATTCACTAGGAGATTCTTGTGGGTTGTGAGATGCAGCTCCGGAATTATGCTCCAACAAAGGATGAGTTGCAATGTGGTAAGCATGATGACACTTGATGGTATAAGACCGGGATATATTGATCATTGAAAGAAACTTACCGTTCTGGGAGGAGAAACGATAGGCGTCGGCATCGGTGGAGGGGTAAGACCTTGCTTCTCCCACATACTCTGCGAGTTAGTTTTTGAGGACTCGAGCATATTAGCAAGTGAACCAAACATATGCATATGCATTCTTGGCGGATATATGCAAAAGTAGTAACTTACCGAGAAGAGGTCGTAGATGGCCTTCGTCTGGGCATTATTGCGTGCCCTCTCCTCCTCGAGTATCCTCTGGGTCCTCTCCTCCGCCAGCCGGTCCCTCTCCGCAAGCTGCTCCGACAACATCTCTTGTGTCGCTTGTCTCTCCCTCTGAATGGCGTCCTGCGAACACTCAACAATATAGCAATTATTGTCATCATCACTACGTAGTCTAAAGAACGGAAAGAAAAATTGAGACAAAGTTATACCTGGATAGCAATGTCCACTGGCCGCGGGCAAGGTCGTACAGCAGGAGCGGAGCTCGTTTGCATCGCCTTGATCTGAGGTAGAGTCTCCGGGAAATGTACGAAGCCATTGCACATGGAGGTGATTCCATGATGCTTACCGCCACCAGAAATCATCAAGGCCTCCGGATCCATCTCCTCCTCGCTCGGTTCAAACTGAGGACCGCGTAGCTCTTTCTCCACCTCAGAATAGGCCATCATCTTGTGGTAGGCTGCAGCGCTGGTGTACGCCTCAACACCGTCGCCCTCGGAATATGCCGTCACCGTTTTGTACTTTCCCTTATGGGCCATGGCAAATGAGTGAAATCCCTTAGGCACAGGCTGATTATGGTGCTTCGCCTACAATGAAAAGCAAAGAAAAGGCATGAAACAAATGAATTGATTAATGATGAAAGGACATGAAACTTAAAACAAAAAGGCACATACCCATTTTTTTGCGTACTCGTTGACGTTGAGATTACCTTGGTGGTGTGCCACACCTACCATTTGTGCACGCCTAGCCTTGGCGCTTTTGTGGGTGGACAGCCAGGCATCACTGAGCCATTTTTCCACTATCGCCTCAAAGCAATCCATCTTATTTTCACACCATCTCGGGGGCGCCTATGAATTAATAATCTTATAAAGTCATTGAATATCTTTTTTAAGCCAAGTACAAGTCAAGTTTTATGTAACTAAGCTATTATTATTATTTTTTAGTTTTACAAGCTTATAGAGCCAAGTTTGACCTTTATAAATTTATAAAGCCAAGTTTGACACTTATAAGCTTATAAAGCCAAGTTTGAGCTTCATAAGCTTATAAAGAAAAGTTTGACACTTATAAGCTTATAAAGCCAAGTTTGAGCTTCATAAGCTTATAAAGAAAAGTTTGACACTTATAAGCTTATAAAGCCAAGTTTGAGCTTCATAAGCTTATAAAGAAAAGTTGGAGCTAACTAGGCCTTACTTATAAGTGTAGGAATTTGAATTAGTTAGTAATTTACCTCCAAGTATTCTTCCTTCTTAAGGAAAACTTTTCTACACTTCTTTTTGGCCTTCTTCACGCCCTTCTTGGCGTACCAATCTCGAACACACTGAACACGCATCTCGTGCCTAGTGTTCGTGAGTAGCCTCACTATCTCCTTCTCGAGATTCTTCTGGGCGGCCGGCTCCATCCCCTCCTCAACCCTATAGTAGCACTGAAAAATGCATCGAACATATGAAAAGATGAGTGAAATGATTCCAACACTAATAAATGATTGCAATGCTTAGAATACTTACCCAAAAAGTAGCCACCACCATGTCGGCTTTGGTACGGCATTCAACGTTGTTGATGCGTTCATCTGGCGGGGCCGGGGCTGCTTTGTAGTGTGGCCAAGTGAGGCCGGGCTCAGGAACCCTACCCTCAACAGGCAACTGGACTAGCCCGGGGAACTGCTCCTTAAGCACGGCACCAAGGAGGCAGTTCGGATTCCGAGCACCTTCCGGGTAACTCCACGCCCTGAAAAATAAGAACACAAAGACATTAGTTCTTGTTGGACCATATGTACATGTATGATATATATATATACAAGGAACACAAAAAATTCATCAACTTACTTCTCCCCATCTGGCGCAATCAATGTCCTCTGCGCAGGGTCCGGACGTGGTGGGAGCCATGTCATACCACGCTGGTACACCGTCTTCTTGGAAGAGGAGCTCCCCTCACCCCCATCATCCCTCTCACCCCCTCAGCCCCGTCGTCATCGCTATCATCATGCTCATCAGCATCATCATCATCCGTGCGAGGACGCTCCTCCCAAGGATCATCCCAACGAGGCTCCGTCGTTTGCCTCGGTGCCTCCGGTGTCTCTGACTGCACCGGCGGTGTCCGCTGCTCCGGTGCCTCCGACTGCACCGGCGGTGGCCGCTGCTCCTGTGCCTCCGACTGCACCGGCGGTGGCTCCTGCACCGGTGAGACTGTCCTGTGAGTGGGTGACTCGGCTAGGGCGCCACCTGCTCCTCGACCACCGGGTTTAGCTCTCTTTGGGCCTTTTCCCCGACCTCTCCCACGAGGCCGCTCAGCACGCGCTAGTGGCGAGCTGGCTGCGACAATACCCGCCAGCAACTCTCTCCGTAGAGGTAGAGGTGGTCGAGACTCCACCGGTGGGTCCCTACGGCTCGCCATGTGTCAACACCTGTTACGGAGTAAAGATGAATTAGTAAAGTAAGGAAATAAATAATACAAATTCATATATACAAAAAACAAACATATGCATATAAAGATGAATTAGTACATTAAGGAAATAAATAATACAAATTCATATATACAAAAAACAAAAGAAAGTTGGGATGCATACAACTAATAGTTGGGATCATCTGTATCTTCTCCAGGATCAATAAAAACATCATCGTCACTATCACGCGTGTCGTCATGAATGATCTCTTCTCCGGGATCGGGTTCAGCGTCAACCACATTTTGAAAGCCTTTTTGTAACCGGTCAAGCAATGATAGGTCATCCGCATTGGTAACCTCTTCATGTTCCACTTCTTCATCTTCCTCCTCATCATCATCGGTAACCTCTTCGTGTTCCACTTCTTCCTCTTCCTCCGCATTGTCATTCTCTACTTCCATGTTCTGACAAAACGTAGAGGTTTTTCCGAAATGTTTTTTGGCCACACGTGTTTCTTGGAAGAATTCTCCGTCATATGTGTCTGGGTCTATGTGAGGTTGATAATCCTCTTCTTCATTGGGGGCAGGTAGTTTAGCATGTGGCGGCACGACATAGACGACATACGAATCTTCGAGATTCTTTACACTTTGGCAGGCCCATGGAAGATAGAAAACTTGTGTGGCCTGTTGAGCCACAATATAAACTTCGGCAACATTTAAACGGTTCTTCTGTTTAATTTCAACTAGCCCAACATGCTCATGAGTTCGTCTAGTGTCCTTCGGATCGAACCAATGACATTTGAAGACAACGGCATTCGGAGGATTTTCACCATAATATAGCAGTTCGTATATTTCTTCAACTATTCCATAATACTCGACTCCTCCATCTATAGCGGACACACCGGAATTCGTTGTTTTCCGATTGGGCATAGTTTGCTCTTTCATACCAGTACGAAAGCGATACCCATTGATGTCGTATTTTTCATATGTATGGACCTTAAAGTCAAAACCATTTGCGATTTGTCTCAATTCAGCGTCCATCGACTCTGAATTAGCCTACAAGGTGAAACGGAAAGGCTTGTTGTATTAGTCGGTACTGAGACGACGAAGAAATAAAAATGGCCTGTATATCATATAAGAAGTACCGTTTGTGTAAACCAAGAGATGAAACCGGGATTGCCGCCTCCCCGCTTCTCAAGAAGATTAATCTCTTCGATGGAGTCTTTTTTGATCGCCACTCCATTCGAGAATTGCGCGACGAATCGACTGTATCAAATCATTAAGAGAAGTTAGACACACAACTCGTCAAGAAGTTGCAGAACAATTAATATGTACCGCGCACTTACTCGATGTATGGCCGCACTTCTGTCATGTTGGTCAAGATATAAAATGTAATGATGCTCCATTCCTCGAAGTTCAACGTCTTTGTCTTCATAACCCCACAAGGTGCGAGGCTCCCTTTAAAGAGTTTGAACTTGGATTCATGTCGCTCGGGGTCGCTAGTATTGTACCGAGGCTTTGGATTATGCAAACTGTAATTAGTGGCAGCATAGTGTGCTATCACGAAGTTTGCCGCTTCCTCGACAACGAATGCCTCAGCCATTGATGCTTCAATTCTCCGTTTATTTTTTCATTTTGCTCGAAGCGTCTTCTGCATTCTCTCGGTTGCATAGCACCAACGGTTTTGCACAGGGCCACCCAATCTTGCCTCCATCGGTAGATGCAAAATCATATGCTGCATCGGATTAAAGAAACCCGGTGGAAAGATCTTCTCTAACTTGCATATCAACTCCGGCGCCAGTTTTTCAATCTCTTCTATCACAATAGGCGATAATTCTTTAGCACAAAGAACACGGAAGAAATAGCTTAGCTCTGCCATTACTAGCCATTCATCCTCGGGGATGTAGCCGCGCAACATCACTGGCATTATCCGCTCAAGCCATATGTGCCAATCGTGACTCTTCAGCCCAAAGATTTTCAACTTTTCAAGACTTGCTCCCCTTGCTAGATTCGTTGCATACCCATCGGGGAACATCAACTTTTTTTTCACCCAGATGAGGATTTCCCTCATGTGTTCCCTTTTAAGATTGAACCATGCCTTTGGCTTCTCCCAATTCTTCTTCCCTTTCGGTTGTCGCATGTTCAGTGACTTCCTATTACACAGACTCTCCTGATCGACTCTAGCCTTAACATTATCTTTCCCCTTATCAGTGCCGAACAATGTACCAAAAAGGGCCTCACCCATATTTTTTTCAGTTTGCATCATGTCAATGTTGTGTGGAAGAGAAAGGTCTTTGAAATACGGGAGATCCCAAAAGAATGGCTTGTGGGTCCAGGTGTGTTCCGTATTATATCCCAAGAAATACCCTGGCCGGTTCGGATCAGGCTCTAGTGAGTTCAACTGATCAAGAATTTGTGCGCCCGTCATCATAGGTGGTGCCTCGTGCTCGACAACTTTACCTTTGGTGAAATTCTTCTTGTCTTTTCTGAATCCATGGTCCTGAGGCAGGAATTGTCTATGCAAGTCAAAGCAAGAATACTTGCGACCCTCCGGCAGCCAATGAAACTTAAGAGCAGACTTGCTTTGCGGGCATGGGAACATTCCGTGCACGCACCATGCAACAAAAAGTGCAAACACCGGCAGGTCATGCATGGAGTACATCAACCAAGCATGCATTTGGAAGTTTGTTTTGCTAGCTGCGTCATATGTCTGGATCCCATTATCCCAAGCTTATTTCAACTCATCCATCAGTGGTTGCAAGTACACATTCATATTTTTCCGGGATAGTTGGGCCCCGGAACTATCAACGTCAAGAAGATGTGCTTTCTTTGCATAAGTACTCCAGGGGGCAGATTGAGGGGCATGATGAATACGGGCCAACAACTATACTGGGTTGCCTTCATACCGAAAGGATTGAACCCATCGAGGCTAATGGCGAGTGCCATGTTTCTTGGGTCTTTGGCTTTACCTTCTTTATGTATTTCATTGAACATCTTCCACGCTTCACCATCAGAGGGGTGGGTCAACATCAAATTCCCGTATTCATCTGTAGCACGTCTAATTCCATCTCTGTGCCATGTCATTTGTTTTTCTGTTTCTTCAAGCATGTAAAGCCGTTGAAGTCTTGGTAAGATCGGTAGGTACCGAAGAATGTTTACGGGTATTTTTCTCTGCGTCTTCTCACCAAGACCGTTGTCTACGACAATATACCTGGAGGACTTGCAGTGTGGACAATAATTATCATCCGCATACTCATGCCTAAATAAGACGCATCCTTTCTCACAATCATGTATCCGCTCGATGGGCATCTTCAGTGCACCGAGTATTTTGTCTGAGTGGTATAGGTTTGCAGGCATAATATGACCGTCCGGTAGAAAGCGCCCGAATAAGGTCATCATCGCATCATATCACTCTCTGGACAAGTTGAATTGTGCCTTAAGAGCCATTGTTTGTGCGATGGCATCTAGTTGACAAAGCTTGGTGTGCGCATGCAGTGGGAGTTTTGAAGACTCTAGCATGGCATAAAAGGCCTTGGCAGTTTCCTCCGGTTCTTCGTCCTCAAGACGAGCATCGTTGTAGTCATTGACCATGTCTTCGATCCCTGTACCACAATCCTCAATGCGCTGACGCACTACCTCATGTCTGTCACGTTGGGCCGACTCGCCATGAAATGACCACAACGTATAATCAGGCATGAAACCACGTATTTGCAGGTGTTTACCCGTTACATCCTTTGTCTGTTGTGAATAGTTCTTACATCTAGTGCAGGGGCACCATGTTCTTGGTTGGCCAGCACTAAATGCAACCTCTAGGAACTCTTCGGTCTTGGTTAACCATTCCTCAGTCATATTTTTTTGACTAGGGTGACCGGTGTACATCCACGCACGATCATTCATTCTGGCTAGCTAGCTAGTACAAATTAACACCAGAAGGCATATAATTAATTACGGTGATACGGCATATGCACACTAGCTAATAGGTAAAGATAGGTCCTAATCCCACCCGAGTATGTGCAGATTGGATTCATTTCCCCATGCTCTCCTCCCGATCCGACGCAAAATTTCGACAGCACCTCCCCGCTGTTCTCCTGATACACGTCTCAGCATAAACCGAGAGGATGTGTACCCGGAGAACAACAAGGTGGCGCTGACGAAATCCTGCGTCCGATCCGGAGGAGAGCATATATGGGGAAATGAATCCAATCTACACATACTCGGGCTGTCCATGGATAACGTTGGAAAATTCGAAAGAATCCAATTATAAATATGCAAATGATTGCATATTTATAAATGGAATCTTTCGAACGGGAGACGCATATGGGTTACGTGACTTGCATGAGTTGAGAAGGAAAGAACTAGCTACGCCTATCTTCTAGGTAGGGTGAAACTAGAGGAGGGAAAGGCACACAGATGTGATAAAATACAAGTGTGGCAATAAACCACACAAATGCCACCTAGCTTAGAACAACTTGGGTTCTTGAGATTAGGATATGCTTTCTCAATTTGAAAAAAAGGACTTGATACATCGAGCATTGTATTTGGAGACAATAGGAAGGGAAAGGGGGTTTGTCAAGGTGATTGTTACTAATGATATCTATGTATAGAATGTTATGCTAGTCCAATATCCATACTATAATCTTATTGGTTTGGGGGAAGGTTGAAGGCAAGCTACATGTTGTAATATTTTCAAAAGAAAAAAGGAAAGTTTGAAATAATTTAATCAATTGTTATTTATAGGTTTACATGTTGTAATATCATCTGCCCTACTTTTCTTTTCATTAATTTCACTTTACTAACAAATTGTTTTACTTACTAATAAATTATTTCTTTCTTTCCCTTTACTTTGATTCTAACATAATTAAACTTACTAACTAACTAAATAATAATAGAACAAAACTAACTAAAAGATTCTACCAAACTAGTAGTAACAACCCTAGCTATAACAACTAACAATAACCAAAACAGATTCTATATATATATATCTAACCTTAACTAACCTAACAACTAAAAATAACTAAAATTACTAACAACTAATTTCTTACAAGAACAAACAATGAACAGAAATCTACACTAACAGATGTAGATCTACACTAAGCTAACTAAAATTCCATGCCACTAAGATATCTACACTAAGCTAACTAAAATCTAATTAAACAAATAAAAAAATGGGCAACCGTGGGTGGCCGTGGGCTCACCGGAGAGCAGCGGCGGCAGCGGCCCGGACGAAGTTCGGCGGAGGCGGCCCGGACGTAGTGCGGCGCAAGGGGTGCAGCCTCTTCGCTGGCAGTGGCGGCGACGGCCCGGACGAGGCGGCGGCGGCGGGCTGGACCTGCAGAGGAGGAGAGGATGAGCGGGAGAGGGAGAGAGAATGGGGAGCGGGGGAAGGGGTGGACGGGGTGGCCGCGGCTCACCGGCGACGGCGGGAAGACGCGGCCGGCGCGGCGGGGGAGCTCCGATGGCGGCGGCGGCTTGGAGGGGAGGGGTTGAGAGCGGGCTCGAGCGGGGTGAGAGAGAGAAATGGCGGCTAGGTCTGCCCGGGCCGAGATAACGGCCCGCCGCTTGGCTGTCAGCCAACTGACGGGCCCGCCGCTTGGCCGTCAGCCAGCTGACGGCAACGCGACGGTCCGTTATCCCACAGCCGCGTGGTGGGGTTTGGGAAAACGTTGCCGTCAGTGGGGCTTTGCCGTCAGTTGTTCTGCGCGTTGCCGTCAGCTAACTGACGGCGTTGCATCAGCTGACGGCTAAAGTTTCTTTTGCCTACAGTTGTTTCTTTTCCTTCAGCATTTCTACTAGCTGACGGCAAACCATCGTTTGCCGTCAGCCCCGACGAAAAGCTGACGGCAAAGCACAAAGCTGACGGCAAAACTCCTATTTCCTATAGTGCAAGACTATCATTGGCCAACAACAAGGAGGTCCAAGCAATCCCATCATGGTGGGATTTGTCCAACCTCAATATGATCTTTCTCTTAACCTTTCAGGGCCCTCCACTTCACATGAAAATCAACGCACGCTTTCCACCATCTCCGAGGCCTACCGCATCACCAACCAACTCTGTGAAGATTTCCGTGTACTAAAAGTACAAGTGGAAGTCTTGGAGTCAGAGAAACGAACCCTTCGCCGTGTCATCAGGGATCTGAAGAAACAACCACAAAAAGATGAGGAGTAAATCTCCTCGGGTAATGGCACCCCCTCAGCTTGTTCCAAGCTTGGGGAGTGCCCGGTATCTTTATCTTTATCTTTTTCTTTAGGAGTCAAGTAGAGTCGTATCATGTCTAGGGAAGTTACTTTATGAAATAGGTGTTGCATTGAGGTCTATCACTCCTTTTGTGGAGAGTTTTGTATCCGTGATTGTGGAGTCGTCTATGAAGGAATATTAATGAGAAGTCTATTGGTTTCTCCGCTCCACTCACTATTTTCTTCACGCAATCGACATTATGAGCTGATTCTTATGGGGAGTATTGACCTTATATCTGGTATGGCTTCGAAAAATATATTTAATCTTGGCAAGTATAGCTTTGGTCATAACAACAAGCATGTTTTTCTCAAAGTAGCGACATAGCCAAACCTTTGTGTTATTATGCTTGAAGTGTTATGTTGACAAGGAAGACAACTTGATGTGCCATGCTAGTTTTAATGTTTATGCTTTGTATTGCTTGCATCTAAGTCATCGTAAATTGTCTGGTCTCTCAAAGACTTGCTAGCCAAAACTCCGTAACAAGCAGAATTCTGCTTGTACTTCCATACCCTGAAACCAACATCTTCCACTTGAGTCCATCATACCTTCCTATTCTTGGTATTCCACTACCACTCCTAAAGTATATAATTTATGTGCTATCTTTAGATGTTCAAAATATTTTGTTTTGTGCCTCTGATTGAACACATGAGGAAGTGGTGGGTAACCCACGATCTTCTTAATTTGGACAAGTTTTATCTTGGGATTGCATGTCTAATCTGCAAACCCCTAATACAAGAAGGGACTGGCATGAGTGCCCATCTCGTAAAAGATAAATACTAACACACAAGTTCCTTCGCCCATTTATGAGTGATAAAAAAAGGAATCTAAGGGGATGTGATCGTCCCTACATGGGAGCCGTTCCTCGAAACTTGTCTAAATCATGAAGTGAGTGAGTTATCTATCAGCAGTCGTTGAAGGATCATGCACCTCCCAAAATATGTTTTTATTCTGTTTGATCTAGAGATGGCACATGAGTTTTCCCTGCTTACCCTTTTGCACGGAGTTTATCCTTTATTTTGTGCTGAGTCAGTCCTTCCTACTTCCTTCCTTTCTGAGAGAGAACAGACACTTGATTTGATAAAGATTCTTCAATATAAAGTTGCATTAAGAGTTAGCATGTTACATATTTGTTGACATTATCTTTTGAGAAGTAAGTTTTTTGCAAAACCTTATGCCTAGTAAACATCTTCCTTTGTGTTAACATGTGCACTTCTTGACTAATAACATGTTCTTTCAAAAGCTTCAACTTGTTTCATTATAAGTGAAAGAGTAAAAGTAAAAGTTATTAGTTGTTCCTTGACCAAGGGTATGTTTGCCATGATTTAATGAGTTTTCTTGGCCCTACTTTGTTATAATTGCTACTACTTTCTCATAAGGGCCTTATGAGTTGAGGTTGCTGTTGAGGATGCTTCAGTTTTGTGAGAAATCTTGATGCTTCTTGTCCGTATTCTTTTATCGACACTTCACTCTCTAAACTTGTGGACAGGTTTGCGGAGCTCAGTAATCGCTTCGGGACAAGCGAGGTCTAACTTGGGGGAGTTGATACGTCCAAATTGTATCCCTATTTTATATTGTAATTTAACCCTATTCATCGATATATTCCAGTTTAAAGTATTGTTCTTATGTTGTTTTGGCTTGTTTTACACAGTTTGCAACTTTTCGACGCCGAAGCAGCAGAAGCAGAATTCAGCGGTGAAAAGTGGACATCAAGTTGCTGAATCAGATCAACTCCAAATTTGATGGAATTTGACGTGGATCTTTATTTTGGAGATTCACTGGAGGAGACCAAAGATTGACCAGAGGGGACCCACCAGGGCTCCAGAAGGGTCCCTGGCGCAGCCCCCCCCTAGGGCGCGCCAGGCACCCTCCTGGATGCCTAGTGGTCCTCCTCGGTGCCCCCTCTGGCCTTTTACCCCCCTGGGTAAAAACCCTAAAAAGGGAGGAGTTTTGGAGTTTCGCTGTCGCCTCGTGGCGGAAACCTATAGAGAAGAAAAAGCCATCTCCGGTGGGCAGATTCCGCCGGGGAGATCACCTCCCGGAAGGGGAGATCCCCGCCATCGTCATCATCATCATCGTCGCGGGCATCATCGAGATCATCATCAACATCATCCCCAACATCAGCACCATCCCCATCTCCATCCCATCTCATCTCACAATTGCAACTTGTGTTGTAATCCGTACTATCTACCCTCTCTACTATGTTGGTGTTGATTGCTACTTTGTGGTGAATTCTATTGAGTTTTGTTGGAGAAATATCATTGTGTCCAGATTGTTTGCCACCCATCTATCACCTCTGATCATGATCTCTTTTATGTCTTGTGAGTAGTTACTTTAGTTCTTGAGGACATGGGAGAAGTCTTGTTGTTAGTAGTCATATGATGCTGACGTATTATGTATTGTTTGATACTTAAGTTGTGTTGTTATTTTCCTAGTGGTGTTGTGTGAGTCGAACACCCAACACTTCACGTTATTAAGGCCCTAGGGGAATACATTGTGTACAAAGGATGCTTATGTTGGGTTGCCGAAGTGACAGAAACCTGAACCCCGGTTCGCACATTTTTGCACAAGGAGTTATGGATTCTCGATCGTAATGCTGTGGTTAGGCTTACGCCTTAATTACTACCTTGTATTTGCGGATTCTTGCAAGGTGTGTAATCATAAGAGTACACTTATCTTAGTCTAGAAGGTGTACTAGCATTGATCCACCCACCGACACTTATCGACACAATACATACTACTTGGCGGAATATGGTGAAAGTAACTTGGCTACCTCTCCCGTGTGTCCTCGAGAATGCTTTAGCCTTTATAAGTTCAGTTCCTAGGCTTATCCTTGTGAAAGGATTGGGCCACTTGTTACTCTTCAGTTACCTTGTTTACTTCTCTTGTCTTTTACCTTTCTGTTGCTTAAACCAAAAATCCCTAAATATTTATCTTTTAGTGTTTGCAGACCTTTCCTTATCCAGGGTCACTTGTCAATACCTTCTGCTCCTCGCTGGGATCGACATCCTTATTTATCGAAAATCTACAATTGATCCCCTAGACTTGTGGGCCATCAAGAATCGTTTATTGGCGCGGTTGACAGGGGACGCATCCCAACTAAACCTATCAACTTCACCGCCATCACCCTACATGATCAAGTCATCTATGTAATTCTTTCTCCTGTTGCTATGCTGAGTTTGCTGGGATCCGATGGATTATAAGATTATGTTCAGATTGTGATAAGTTATATATTTGGTTCTCCTTTTATATATTAGTTCTTTGGTAATTATTGTATGTTCTCCGTTGCTTTTTATTTCTTTGGCCAAGTAGTAGATAGTAACTCCAAGAGGGAGCGTTTATGCTTGATTGTGGGTTCATGCCTCCTGATGTCTAGCTTGAGTGATAGAATCATGAGACTAGGGGATGTGCTGTTTCCACTAGGGAGAAAACAACGGTGCTTGTAACCGTGGTTGCAAGGATTGTTTACCTTACGCAAAGTTTGTTAATGCAATTGTCTATTGCTTTGAGTTTACATTCCGGGTGGGGCTCGCAACTTAATACCAGCCAGATGTTCTGGATAGATATCTCAAGGTGGATGATTAGTGAGTAGATGCCGATGGATTTCGGTCTACTTGTCTTGGCGTACTGCCCATACTTTTGAGCCTCTAACTTTCTAGTAGCATAATTGCCCGCATGTGTTTTGGACATTGTTGGACAAGACAGTAGAAGAACTAACAATGTTTGCAAGTATAAACATGTGTTTAGGTTCCTGAAGCATAAGACAAGTGGTAGATATTCAACGAAGATGGAAAATAAGTTGAAGCTTATTCCTTGGAGTGAAGATTAATCACGCTGGGTAACCCCTAAAAATATATGGTATCCTGAAGCATAATTCTCAGAAGGAAATGAAGAAGAAGGCACAAGATTTAGTAGTTTTTGTCTAGTTCTTTTTTCCATTTTTTGAGTCATAGGAAAAACCGTACTATCAAGAGGGGTCAGTAAGTCGAAGCCGAAGTTATTGTGAAAAAGCTCAGCTCGAATCAAAACCTTGTGAGAAGCCTAAGAGAAGAAATCTCATGAGTGCTAAGTTAAGCTTCGGTGGCAAAGACTTCATACTTTACCCCTCCGAATCAAAACTCAGACTGCGAGTCAGCTTTATTTGTTTCGCAAGTAAAGTTGCGCACTAATGATAAATCCGACCGTTGTGGACACGCTTCAAGCTGTCGCGTCGGGACAAATCAGTCATTTTGCACATTGGGATCGCCACCTATAAATACGCCACCCCACCTTCATTTGCATTTGGCTTCTCAGTGATTATTCCCAGTAAGACTGAAGAGAGCATCTCAAGAAAGATACCAAATCCAAACCAAAACTCAACCACCCAATTAAAAGTCCTATTGATCTGAGAAGATTCACTATGACTTAGGTGGAAGTTTGCTAGCCTTTTTATCTTGGAGAATTGCAATTCTCCTAGACGGTTAGAGAGTCGACTTCAGAGAGCGAAGAGTAATTGTCGCCTCGAAGGTCAAGTTTGTCAAAGGTTTCAGAGATTCCCTCAATAATCAACCCCGAGTCAAAACTAGCCATGCTTAAGGAGATTGGTGCAGTGGAGAATAGGACGGGGAGAGATTAGCTCCTGTGTTCAATCACAAGTCCCTCCAACCAGACATAGCACTTTGAAGAGTGTGAACTGGTCGAACAAACATCGCTGCGTACATGCTCGTTTTACCTTTATACACTTACATTTTGTACCCTTTACTATATGTTGTGCTTCGTCAAGTTTTGCTTCACTGTCATTTGATTGACTTACTAGTTGTGCTTCCTAATTTCTGTTTAGCTTGTATTCTGTTGTTCTTCCATTTGGTTTCTTTCTGCTTCAGTTCAAAGATTTGGTCGAAATTTTTGAAGTGATCATTCACCCCCTCCCCCTCTGATCACATCCTTGGTCTTTCAATAATTAGCATTGCGGTGCGTTTATAATTCTGTCAATTGCCCAACTATAATTTGTTCACCCAGCTTCGCTATTTTATCGTCTTTTGGGAGAGAGACATCACTAGTGAACATCATGGGACCCCAGTCCATATATCCACCACTGTTTACACCTCCACTTTATTTTCCGCTTTTACTTTCAGTTGCAATTATCACTATTATCTACCCGTGCGTTTGATCCTTTCTAAACAACAAGGCCGGAGGGATTGACAACCCCTCTGTACTCGTTTGGAGAAAAGTTACTTGTTGTGTGTGCAGGTCCAGGTCAAGTGAGTAATTATCTTCAAACAACGCCTTGCTCGTTTGACTGCCTACTTGTCGACCATGGAGTCCTACTAGAGAAAAACCTTGGTATCTTCACCGAGGGAAATTTGCTACTATCTACATCTCAACCTTCCACTTGGGTAGCCAACGAAGGGCTAGAAGTCGTTATCATCTCTCGTACTATCAATGTGTGAGCTAAGCATCTTAGACTCACTCAATGTGCAGTAAGATCAAACCTATCTATTCCTCTGTACACTATGTTTTTTTCGTAGTTTACTTATGTTTTTATCTTCGTATATTTTTCATCAAGTTGTTTTTAGTCGTTTTAGTATTTTGTCCTATACACTTTTCACTCCAAGTTTCCTCAGTTGGTTTTCTCTCGGATTGATTAAGTATCGGACCCTGTATTCCCTCTATTCTGCCCCTATCCTCTCTATGATTTTCTATTGTCTTGCATCACTTAAGGGGCAAGCGAGATACCATTTTACTATGTTAAGACTATGAGCATTGTAATCTTGAACTAATTTTCTGTTTCATATTATTCATTCTTAGCTCTTTGGATTCTTTTTCATGAGCTTGATTGTTCGCTTTGTGCATTATATTCGTAGCACTATTCTAATGCTCGCTAGATCCTATCGTATCTACTTAGCCGGACTTTCCATGTCTCGACTCTGTTCTCTTGTATGGTTTATTTTGTATGAAGGAACCTCTTATCATTTATTTCCCCCAATTCTTACATTACTTAACAATTTTCTACTTAATAAAATTGCAGGTTAGCAATGGGTGACTCTGAGACTTATAACCGATGTATGCACTTGGTATAAAGATCTTATACTCATTAATATACAATCGAAGGAAAAATGATAGTGTTTGGGGTCTAACATTTACATCTTTCTTATAGCTCCTTTTACAATTGGTTTAGATCCACTATTCGACCCATTTTGTATCTGGGGAAACGAGGTGACCATGACAATCAACCAAGTCAAGAAACTTAGAAAGATTGTTAGGATAAAGAAACTGGCCACAAAAGAGACCAAACTCTTTGTCTACACAGTGAAGAAGACTTCAGTTTTCTATAAGATGGTACTAAGTTACCTCCCTACCATATTTTTTCATGTGCACACAATTTCAATACTCAGAAACGATATTTATGTCTATCTTTGCATGCAGTATTTTTCGAAGCAGTTCACCGATGATTACCTCTCAACGCACCTATACGGTTAAGAGGCAAGAAAGGTTTTTGTACAACATCCACGCTATAATATTGAAGTATTCCAGAAGTGGGCGAACGATGGACGAGCAATCATCAATAGTTGCTGGGCTAAATTCTCACAAGCGTTCAACTTTCTCGTAGGGTCAATTTTTGCATGACGCTTCGATAGCTTCCCAGACGATATTCATCTATCTATCTACAAACTATGAAACTGTACTTTGCAAAGTTTGTTATACCACAGTTTTGGTGCTTCTGTATTGTGGCTTGTTGTACTACCTGCTGGTTGTACTGTGATTTCAGTAATAATGAAAACCATGGTGACCATTAGAAGCATATTAATGATACACTGTGTTATATATATATATATATCTGGTGGGAACATTTTTTTTATAAATGTCCTTCTTAAAAAATTAAAAAATGGCTAAAATGTTCCAGATAAATATATTGCTAAATAATCCTTTTTGTAGTTAGAGCATTGCACACGGTTCTGCATATAATTTCTCCACAGATAGATGCGTACATCACACACATTCATAAGAAATGAGCGTCAGGGATTTAGTTCTAATTCCACACCATATTTTGTGCACAACCGTTTGTAATGTTCAGTGTACAACACACACAGTTATACAGAAAAGAACGTATGGGATTCAATTATGAAACCACACGAGCATTTTTGCATAAACGCTTGTGTAGGTGTGAACAACACAAACTTGTACTATATGCAAACTATATGGAATAGCTTCGGGTATCCCACGTAGTTCCTGACACACCAGTGTTTGGGATATAACTCAACACAAACGTAGTTCCTAGATTAAACGTATGTTATAGGATCATAATATTAGACGGACATTCGTGGATAAGTGTTTGCGATGAAAAGGTCAACACAAACGTTCGATTTATCATATGCGTCTGCGCGGAATAGTCCATAGGCAATGGTTTCTGGCTATCGTGTGGAATAGGCCCCCCTATCGCAATTGAACGCAAGGCGACGGTTCCGATTCCCATTGGAGATATGGGTAAATAAACCATTTGGATAGCTACGGTTCGCACTAGTTTTACTTTGTTAACTGGTTTAAATTTAATTATGGGGCTCATCCCACCATTGAATTTAGATATTATGATGAGATTAAAACTATGACGTTGGAAGAGTTTTGTGCAGTTTTGGGTGTGCGAAATGTAGGGAGGACGGATAGGATCAAGGTTTAGCCCTCCAATCTCAAGGCTCTCTTCAACTCTTTTCGTAGCGGGGACCCGAGAGAGACCCGTCGAGGCAATATATCAGGCATCCAGTTTCCCCACATCACGTATTTTGCATATTATATCGCTCGAGGGGTGTTAGCTCGTGGGAACACGAGCAACATTAGCGCTCCAGACCTCGCTATTCTGGCAGCCGCCTTCGAGGGGGATCACACGTACAATTTATGTGCTTTGATTGCTCGCCGTCTCGATTGTAATGGCGAGAAGGGCCCCAACTATGGAGGAATTTTCGCCACATTTATTGTTGAGCATCTCCATTTACCTGTACGTGCAGATGACTTGCCATTATCCATTTCACGTCTTGATCTTGACGCCATGAAGAGGCACGATTTTGTTACTAGAGGTTCTGAGTTGGGGTACCTTGATTACATGATAAGGTTTAGTGAAAAATGTAACTTTATTATCTATTTGCATGCACCTCTTTTCTTTAGTTTCACTAGTAGGAATGGATGGTCTTTCACTGAGGTTGAGTTGGACGAGTACCTGGCTCGACAGCAGTTCTACGCCCCCATGATGGAGGCAAATGCTCCTGAGGAAGAGGAGCCAGAGCAGATTCCGCCTCCTCCAGAGGAGCCCGTTGCCCAGTGGGGCGAGGGATCTTCTTCTTGGAGCGAGGAGCCTTCTTCTTGGGGGTGATACGTCCCAAACGTATCTATAATTTCTTCTTTCTCCATGCATATTTTGGGTGATATTGATATGCTTTTGATGCACTTTCATACACTTTTGATCATATTTTGACTAACCTATTAACTCAGTGCACCCAAGTGCCAGTTCTTGTTTTCTGCTGTCTTTTTATTTTAGGTTTTCCGATTACTTAAAGTGTCAGAAAAATTCCGGGAAAAATATATAAAAAATAAGCGACCCGGAAGCTTCCAGACTCCCGAAGGGGGGCGAGGGAGCCCCCACCAGGAGTCTATGCGGCCAGGGGCGCGACCTAGGGTGGGGTCGTGCCGGGAGGCCGCCTGGACTCCCTGGTAGCCCCTTGTCTGCCCCGCTCCGCCTATATATTTCTCTCGTCCCGAAACCCCTGAGGACATAACCCTTTTTCGCGATATCGCCTGTGTTCCGCCGCCGCCACACTTCAAAGATCGGGAGCACCAGAAGACCTCTTCCCGGCACCCTGCCGGAGGGAGGATTGACTTCCGGGAGCTTCTCCACCACCATGGATGCTTCCCGGATGATCCGTGAGTAGTCCACCTTGGACCATGGGTCCATGATCAGTAGCTATGTGATGTCCTCTCCCCCTCTTTGTTCTTCATTGATTAGACCTTGTGAGCTGCCCAACATGATCAAGGCACATATGTAATTCCTTTTACTGTTGCTATGTTGAGTTTGCTGGGATCTGATGGATTATGAGATTATATTCAGATTGTGATGAATAATATATTTGGTTCTTCTCCTTTTATATTTGTATTCTTGAGTAATTCTTGCATGTTCTCCTTTGCTGTTTATTGCTTTGGCCAAGTGGTAGGTAGCAACTCCAAGAGGGAGCGGTATGCATGATTGTGGGTTCATGCCCCCTGATGACTAGCTTGAGTGACAGAAACATGAGTCTAGGGGATGTGTTGTTGCCACAAGGCGGAAAAAAATGGTGCTTGTAACCGCGGTTTCAAAGATTGTTTACTTTACGCAAAGTTCATTTAATGCAGTTTTCTGTTGCTTTGGGTTTACACTTTGGGTGGGGCTCGCAACTTAATACCAGCGAGATGTTCTGACTAAATATCTCAAGGTGGATGATTAGTAGTAGATGTAGATGGATTTCGGTCTACTTATCTTGGCGTACTTCCCATGCTTTTGAGCCTCTTCTTTTCTTTTGTAGCATAGTTAGAATTCAGGTGCGTTTTTAATCCTGTCAATTTCCCAACTGTAATTTGTTTACCTCGCATAGCTATTTATCGTCTTTTGGGGGAGAGACATGACTAGTGAACTTCATGGGACCCCAGTCCTTTCCACCACTGTTTACACCCTCACATTATTTTACTGCCTTTACTTTACTTTGCATTTATCATTATCACTATCATTATCTCTTGCGTTGACCCTTTGTAAAGGACAAGGCCAGAGGGATTGACAACCCTCTGTACTGGTTGGGAGCAAAGTAATTTGTATCTGTGAACAGGTCCAGGTAAAGTAAGCAACCTTGGGTTGTCAACGACGCCATTGTTCACTTTACCACCTACTTGTCGTCGTTGGAATCCTACTGGAGACATAACCCTATCCTCTACATTAGGAGAAATTACCGCTACGCTACATCTCAACCTTATACTTGGGGTAGCCAACGAGGGCACTAATTCGGTGTCATCAAGAGTAATTTCTGGCACCGGCGCCGGGGACTCCTGTGACGCCCCCAAAATCGGACCGTGTACAGTAATCATACACGCAAGGTACATAGCCGAGATTAGGGACTCACGGTGAGATATCACAACACAACTCTACAGATAAAATAATACAAGCTGTATAATACAAGCCAGGGGCCACGAGGGCTCGAATAGAACAGCTCAAGAGCACAAAGTCAGCGGAAGCAATAGTATCTGAGTACAGACACAAGGATACAAGGTTGCCTTAAGAAGGCTAGCACAAATATCAACAACGATCGAAAAGGCGAGGCCTCCTGCCTGGGAACATCCAAACTACTCCTGGTCAAAGGGGAACTCGACGTCGTAGAAGGCATCGGGGATCTTCACGTTGCGGTTCTTGGCATCGGAGAACTGCTGCTCCTGGACTCCAAGGCTTCAACGTCGACTGCAGCGGCCGATCAGGAAAAACAAGAAGGGGGAAATAAAGCAAAGGTGAGTATCTAGCATACCCGCGAGTCTTACGTCCGCTACTAAGCATTTATGCATTTGTATCAAATGGAAAGGGGAGGCTGTATATAGTGGACTGCAAGGTAGAAATCAGAATAAGGATGAGAAGCTAGGCCTATCAAAGACTAGCATCTTCCGACGAGTCTCGCAGCATGAGGTAAGAATCAGCCAACTGTTTAATATAACAGTAATGAAAGTAACAATGCAGCAGAAGTTGCTGCAGCATTGTACAATAATAAGTTGTATTAGATAACAAATATATATGCCTCCGAGATCCCCTCCTCGACTTCCCTGCGAGGAAGAGTAATCGGAACCAAAAGTTTAATAGTAGTAGTTTGTAGTAGTAGGATCTGGCTTCAGCATAAAGCGTCATGTTACCGTGGATACGGCTATTCGAATAAATCAAACTCCCTGCAGGGGTGCACTACTGTTCAGCCTGCACGCTCGGATCTCCAGGGTGCCGTCCACCTTGTTAGGGAATGCCCCGCCGAGTCTATCCGACACGCCGAGGCCCATCCTACGGCTCATCAGAGAGGTCCCCGCCGGTCTACAGCCCTAAGGGCAAGGGGGTCATGTGCCTATCACCCCTCGCTCTCCGGGTCGTTGTGAGGAGGGTGAATTCCAGCGCTGCAGCGCGATCCGTCCCTGCCACAATGCTGAACTAGACGTCTTTCAGAGCTTTCGAACGAGACCACAACGCGGAGGGCCCACACCGTAGTCCCACGTGAAGGTAGTGCGTACAAGCCTTTGCGGCCTCTCAAGTCATCCACCTGAACCGTTAAGCATTTTATTATTATCTATCGGGACAACCTTTATCGTTGCCCCTATTCGGGTGAGTCGCAAACAACGATAGCAGTCAGGTCCAGCAGTAACAACGGTGCCTGCCCTGACGTCCCACCAACTCGTGCGGTTACCAACAAGGTGAACCGTCTCTTTACCTTGTCTCGCGTTTTCTCTTTGAAGAGTTAGACTTTCGTACAACAGGATACCTGTCGGCCACGAATAGTACCAGGCCCGCCGCGCACCGGTGGAATACACCTGACCTGTCGTTCCGCTAAGATACCCTACACGGGCACCGTTGGGTCACCCGACTCCTCACCTGTAAGGACACAGTTGATTCGAGTGCCTACCATCAAGTGAAACCAGGAAGAATCACCCTCGATGGTACACTTGAAGAGGTTCGACCGAGCCATCAGTGGAATGAACTAAAGAGGAATATTCTCGTATCACCGCAGTGGTGCCGAGACACCAGCAGAATGAACTAAAGAGGAATACCCTCGTATCGTCCCAGTGATGCTACGCTACTGAGCCGACGAGAGTGAAATACGAGTCCGTCCACTCGTAAGTCAAACTCGAAGCGACTCAGCAGAGTCTCGACGTTGTAGGTTCCCTAGGGAGTCTGCATTGATCCGTACCTATTGCAGTTATAATATTTTGTAATCCGCGTTCACTCACCAAAGTGATCACTGCCCACTATTCTAAACCTAGCTAACAATGCGCAGGGTTCACTACTGAATATTATATATATATATAAGGCAGCATAGGACAAAGAAGGGTACATGAAGGGGCGACAAAAACATTCTATGCAATTGAATAGGATTGCAACGTAGCAGCAGCAGTAGCAAAGCCTATTGCAAGAAATGTACGGAAAAGGCAGGCGATGTCTGGGGAAGGAAAATGGCCCTGCTTGCCTGGAAGCTCGCGGTAGGGGTACGGTCGTCGAGGACGTATGCGATCACAAGGGCATCATAAGCGGACGTCGAGACTATCGGACAATAAATACACGGCAATAATAGCAATACAAAGGTATGACAAAGCATATACAAAGAAACCGGGCTCTAACGCGGTGTTAGTTGATTTGCACGGAGCGGGAATTTATCCGGTGTTGACTCGTCAGTACTGGTTAATTACCGGACCGATGATCCGGAGGGGAAGGGTCCATGTCTGCAGTGTTAGAGGCATCTGACACACATGTGGATAGTGTATCCATGCTCGTTGATCCATTCTGAAAAACTTTCATGTTTAGAACATTTTCATCCGGAAAGTTTTACCGGCTCCAGTCGTCTGACAGTCAGATGAACCGGAGAGAAATGTTCCATGTTCGGTATGTTAAAGGGGTGCGGTGGGTATACGGGTAGCGTATCCGGGTCGTTGTATTTCTCTGAGCAACTTATATGTATAAAATATTTGCATCAGCCTTACCGTTTATTTTCTATGATTTTCTAAAGTTTTAAACGATTTTCTCTATTTTTGGATTTACTTTAATTCAAATAAAAAAACAATAAATACTTTTTAAACACAACAACACCTAGCCATAGTGTTTGAATGGTGGGGCCAGGGGGGTTGGGTTGACCCAGTCAAAGGTTGACTGGTCAAAGTGAACAGTGTAAGGGGGTCCCACATGTCATTGTCAACTATTGGAATTCCCTAAATTTTGCTAAGTCTGAGATTTCTGGTTTAAATATTAATTAGTTGTTTTCGAGAGGCTACGCTTTTGGGTTCTGCTCATCCGATGAAATTGTGCCCAACGTCAACTTTCATTAGTTGGCAGTGATCTCGAATTCGGTACGGAAGGTATTTAGGTTAGTGCTCATTTACTCAATTAAAACTTTGCCGGAAAAGTGCTGCCCCACATTAGTTCCTGACATTTGTTAAAATATGCAAAGTTTGCCGGATAAGTGCTATTTATCCGTAGCTCAAATGGAGATGTATCCAACATGGGTTTTGCTCTATATCATGTGCATTTCCATGCCATACCCTCAAATGGCAAGAAAGACCAGCGCAACTTGTTCGTCTTCTTGTCTACATTACCTAAGAAAACAGTGTTGTTTTGCTTTTAACGAAAATCTGCGTTTTGGGATTATTGTATGATTTAATCTACGCGATATTTGTAGATGGCCCAATGGCAACAATTGAAGCCGGTTATGTCTACTCCATGGCTGCATAACTATTATTTTTATTGTATTACCTTTGCTACTGTTTTGGGGCTGTCCAAGGTAGTATCTAACACCAATTTTCAGCACCTAGGCTTTTCTCTTCAAATTCAGTGGCACAAGCAGCATCAGTACAAAACATGGCATGTTCAGCAATAGCACATCGAAAGTGTCCATGGCCATGGGCCAGCGACGGCTGCGGGGCGAGCAGGAGGGCCGGGGCTAGGGGAGGTGGTCGGGCAACGGCGGCCAGCATGGCCGTTAGGCCATGGGAAGCGCGGCGGCCAGCAGGGGCACACACCCATCGCCGCTGCTGCTAAGCACGGGGGCACGGCCACGGCTTTGAGGGGCGCGACCGGGGTGAAGGACGATGTGCGGCGGTTGTTAGAGTCACGAGGATGACGGAGGAGGGCCTACGTCGGTGGCACGAGGCGGAAAAGGAGGGGAACGGGCACAACTCACCGAGGGGGAGCCGGTGGAGAGCGCATCGAGGACAGGAGGCGACCACTTCGACACATCGACAAGGGGTACGCGGAGGCCGTGGGCAAGTCGATGATGAAGGCGACGACTGCGAGCACCTCCGGCTCGAGCTGAGGGGCAGAGGTGGCGTGGAGGAGCGCGGCAGTCCCTCTGGACGTGCCAGCGAGATGAGAGGTGCCCGATGGCCGTGGGATCGACGGCGTGCGCGTCAGCGGCGGCTCTGGCAGACTCAGCCAGAGAGGGGAGGGGGCTCGCGAGGGAGGAAGGAGAGCGGGGGTGGCTAGGGTTGGAGGGGGGGCAGAGGAGGCCTTACCCTCGCCGGCGAGCCGCCGGATGGACGCCACGGCGATGGGGGCGGCCATGGCGGGCGTGGATGGCCGCCACGCCCCTGTCTGCCCTGTAGCGAGGAGGGAGATAGGCCCAGGTGGGCTGGGCCGGCTGGGGGTGGGGAAGGACTGCCCTGAGCGCATCATAGGACTACCTTTTTAGGTTTGCCCTTTTCATTTTCTTTTCTTTATTCTTTTCTATTTTATTATTATTATTTTTGGAAACCAAATGACTTTTGTAAAACATGTGACAAGCTCTAGTATTATCGTTACACCATACTTTAGTGCCAAAAAAAGTTTTGCTCACAAATACATTCATTTGATTATTACCATTTGTTTTAAAGTGTTAAATGGTGTCCTCTAGCTACTGTTTTTATTTCTTTATGATATTTAACATTTTAATAAATCCCCATTTCATTTTTAATATGACCTACTGATTATTAGGCATTTATCAAAATTGGTTGCACACTTTTTGGTCAAGGTTTATTTTCCACTTTTATTTAATTCCTAGGGGCAATTTAATATCCAACCATTATGGGTTTCACTATTTATTATTGACTTGGGATCTTTCAAAATGCCAAGAATAATCTGTCCAATTATTTGCAAAGGTTTTATCTCGACCTGCCTTTTGAACATGACTTGGAGTGCAATTATTTCCTAATGCAAAAAATTTATGAGGGTGATCCTGATGAAAAGGCATTTAACAAGGTGAGCACTGTTGAATTACTGTTGCCTGATTATCGGGGTGTTACAAATCTCCCCCACTACAAAGAATTCTCGTCCTGAGAATTAAAAATATTGTATAGGATAAGGTTGTGGTTTCGTAATCTAACGAATCTTCTGGGTCTTGTTGTCCTTCTCGAAGGAGTTGATCCTTAATGTTCTTGTCTTCATTTCTCTGCGTCGATGTACTCGACGCGTTGTCATCCTTCATTCAGGGTCTCCATCGTACTTACGGATAGGGTAGGAGGAGAAATTCAAGTGGGTCGGATCGGTACAAGGTTAATCAACCGAGGCGGTCCGAGGAAACGGGGCACAAAGTATCTCTCAAGTTTAAACTGAGGGAAATACATCGAGAGAACAAAGGATGGCATGCGAAGTTTCATGCGGATAGACAAGCGTTCGATGTCGATAAAGGATGATGAAAAGGGGTCCAGAGTATCAGGCATAAGCAATGCGTCTGATATCAGACTGAATATCACAAGGTAGGTAACTCATGAATTCCATACAAGGTCAAGGACAAGGAATAACCTTGGGAATGGGGTTGTACAAAAGAGTCAGGTTTCGATCCTGTGGAACTGTGGGTTATGGGCTCACATTGAGTAAGAAGGGTGGTGAAATTTAATGCGATCAAGTTCCAAGGTATGACAGAGAACAACTTGTACGGACAAAATAGTACACCGAAGTGTTTGCATAAGCAGGGAATTATCACTGCTCAGATAAGTTATATCACAAGAAAGGTTAAACAGACCAATGGAAAGGAAAAGGTGATGATACACAAGTATCAGGTGTATATATTTCCCAAGGGAAAGCAGAGCACGATATACACGACAAAGTTGTATTGGCAGGGAGTCAAGGGAGGTTGTCGATGATAAAACCAATTCATCGAGGGCAAGTATCACTACTAGAGAAATATCTATACATGAAAACCTTATTAGTGGCGCATTTTATATGTAATGCGCCACTATGTTGTAAGGGGTGGCGCACTGGTAAAAAATGCGCCACCCATAAGCTCTTATAGGTGGCGCATTTTCCAAAATCCGCCACCCCTAAGATTGCGCCAGCCATGGATCCCCTTATACGTGGCGCATTTGGAGAAATGCGCCACCCATAAGAAACTTATAGGTGGCGCATTTTGGAAATGCGCCACCCCTAAGAGCTTATGGGTGGCGCATTCTTGAAATGCGCCACCCCTAAGGAATTATTAGTGGCGCACCCAGAATGCGCCACCCATAAGCTCTTAGGGGTGGCGCATCATTCGTATGCGCCTACTAAGCAAAACCTGTGCGGGAAAAATTCCCAAATACACCCCCTGGTGGACCGCCTTTTCAATTTGAAAATAAATAAAAGAAAATGATAGAAATGTCAAAAAAATAAAAGAAAATAAGTTTCTCATATGATATGTGGTCTAGTTGTTAGGAAAATTTACAAATATGAATTTCGACTTCTTTTTCAAAATCTCTCGAGAATTTTGTAAAATGGGCATAACTTTTGCATACGACCTCCGATGAAAAAGGTTTTTATACGAAAAATCATCTCAGATTTTTTTTTATTTTTTAACATATTTTTTTATTTTTTTTAATTCAAAATAGGCTAGAGGACCGATCGGGAAGTTTCAAAAAAAAGTAGAAAATTTTAGCTAGTAACATTAAAAAAAATTAAAAAAATTTATTTTCAATTTTTTTTAAAAAGTTCAAAATATGCTAATGATCCCATCGAGAAAGTTTCAAAAAATATTGAAAATTTTAGCACACCCATGAACATCAACAAGGTCCTAGACATCAACATGTTCAATAGGATTTATATGATAGATATATCAACAAATGCCTGCTAGGTGAGCTGGAGTGGGAGGTTAATAGAACCGAGAAGTTAAGCGTGCTGGGGTTGGAGTAGTGCTAGGATGGGTGACCGTCGGGGAAGTTTGACCTAAGATTAAGCATAGTGACTGAGCATTAAGCATACTAATCTAAGATTAAGGAAATAATAAAAAAAATTGTTTTCCAGATTCAAAATTCAAAAATTAATTTTTTTTAATAGTGGCGCATTCTGAAAATGCGCCACCCCTAAGACTCTTATGGGTGGCGCATTCTGCTCTTATGGGTGGGGCATTCTGCTCTTATGGGTGGGGCATTTTTAGAATGCGCCACCCATAAGGGCTTATGGGTGGCGCATTTAATGCGCCACGCATAAGAGTTTTAGGGGTGGCGCATTTCAAATGAGCCATTATTAAGGCCTTATTAGTGGCTTGTCCTTAGAAATGCGCCACTAAAGGCAAAAAAAAGGATGCCACTATAAGGCCCTTTCCTAGTAGTGTATGTTATTTCACATGAAGAATCCAATCGACACATGGATGAAGCCACGTAAGATTAGTCAGATAATAATCCATCAAAGGTCGGGTGGTTCGCAAAGAATCTGATGTGAGTATCGGCACTCAACCAGAAGGAGAAAGAATGCAAAGGCATCGAATGATAAAAGTATCGGAATAATTCGATGCTTAAGTACAAGGGAATTGTGATTTATAGATCGGGAGGTGGATGTAATCATCCACACAGATTTATCGGTGATAGGGGATTGCAAAGGCGATGAACACATAGGTGCTCGGAAACTTATCGAAGAGTAATCTTCGGAATCTTCAGGTGAAGCAAGCGATCATCTTGGGTGAAGGGCTCTCCAGGTAGATGCGACCACAAGATCCTAATGTCAGAGTTAGAAAATTTTCCCGAAAGGATAAGAGGCTAGAATCCCAGAGTAAAGGCAAGGAAAATAGGATCCTAATATCACCAAGTTTGCGACGTGGGCCGATAAGACACACATCAGTGTTAGTAAAATAGTTTTTCCATTGACTAGACTGAACTTCGACCAAGGACTTGGAAGCGGTGTCCTACAGGCAGTCGGCTCTGATAACAACTTGTGACGCCCCGAAAATTGGACCGTGTAAAGTAATCATACACGCAAGGTACACAACCGAGATTAGGGACTCACGGTGAGATATCACAACAAAACTCTACAAATAAAATAATACAAGCTGTATAATACAAGCCAGGGGCCACGAGGGCTCGAATACAACAGCTCAAGAGCACAAAGTCAGTGGAAGCAATAGTATCTAAGTACAGACACAAGGACACAAGGTTGCCTTAAGAAGGCTAGCACAAATATCAACAACGATCGAAAAGGCGAGGCCTCCTGCCTGGGAACCTCCAAAAGACTCCTGGTAAAAGGGGAACTCGACGTCGTAGAAGGCATCGGGGATCTTCACGTTGCGGTGGTTGGCATCGGGGAACTCCTGCTCCTGGACTCCAAGGCTTCAACGTCGACTTCAGCGGCCGATCAGGCAAAACAAGAAGGGGGAAATAAAGCAAAGGTGAGTATCTAGCATACCCGCGAGTCTTACATCCGCTACTAAGCATTTATGCATTTGTATCAAATGGAAAGGGGAGGCTGGATATAGTGGACTGCAAGGTAGAAATCAGAATAAGGATGAGAAGCTAGGCCTATCGAAGACTAGCATCTTCCGACGAGTCTTGCAGGAGGAGGTAAGAATCAACCAACAGTTTAATATAACAGCAATGAAAGTAATAATGCAGCAGAAGTTGCTCCAGCATTGTATAATAATAAGTTGTATTAGATAACAAATATATATGCCTCCGAGATCCCCTCCTCGACTTCCCTGCGAGGAAGAGAAATCGGAACCAACAGTTTAATAGTAGTAGTTTGTAGTAGTAGGCTCTGGCTTCAGCATAAAGCGTCCTGTTACCGTGGACACGGCTATTCGAATAGATCAAACTCCCTGCAGGGGTGCAGTACTGTTCAGCCTGCACGCTCGGATCTCCAGGGTGACGTACACCTTGTTAGGGAATGCCCCACCGAGGCTATCCGAAACGCCGAGGCCCATCCTACGGCTCACCAGAGAGGTCCCCACCAGTCTATAACCCTAAGGGAAAGGGGGTCATGGGCCTATCACCCCTTGCTCTCCGAGTCGTTGTGAGGAGGGCGAATTCCAGCGTAGCAGCGCGATCTATCCCTGCCACAATGTTGAACTGGACGTCTTTCAGAGCTTTCGAATGAGACCACAACGCGGAGGGCCCACACCGTAATCCCACGTGACGGTAGTGCGTACAAGCCTTTGCGGCCTCTCAAGTCATCCACCTGAACCGTTAAGCATTTTATTATTATCTATCGGGACAACCGTTATCGTTGCCCCTATTCGGGTGAGTCGCGGACAACGACAGTAGTCAGGTCGCCCTGACGTCCCACCAACTCGTGCGGTTACCAACAAGGTGAACCGTCTCCTTACCTTGTCTCGCGTTTTCTCTTTGAAGAGCTCGACTTTCGTACAACAGGATACCTGTCGGCCACGAACAGTACCAGGCCCGCCTCACACCGGTGGAATGCACCTGACCTGTCGTTCCGCTAAGATACCCTGCGCGGGCACCGTTGGGTCACCTGACTCCTTACCTGTAAGGACACCAGTTGATTCGAGTGCCTAACATCAAGTGAAACCAAGAAGAATCACCCTCGATGGTACACTTGAAGAGGTTCGACCAAGACATCAGCGGAATGAACTAAAGAGGAATATTCTCTTATCACCCCAGTGGTGCCGAGACACCAGCGGAATGAACTGAGCCGACGAGAGTGAAATACGAGTCCATCGACTCGTAAGTCAAACTCGAAGCGACTCGGTAGAGTCTTTCCGTTGTAGGTTCCCTAGGGCGTCTGAATTGATCCGTACCTGTTGCAGTTATAATATTTTGTAATCTGTGTTCACTCACCAGAGTGATCACGGCCCGCTATTCTAAACCTAGGTAACAATACGCAGGGTTCACTGCTGAATATTATATATATTTATAAGGAAGCATAGGACAAAGAAGGGTACATGAAAGGGCGACAAAAACAGGCTATCCAATTGAATAGGATTGCAACGTAGCAGCAGCAGTAGCAATGCCTAGTGCAAGAAATGTACGGAAAAGATAGGCGATATCTGCGGAAGGAAAATGGCTCTGCTTGCCTGGAAGCTCACGGTAGGGGTACGGTCGTCGACGACGTAGTCGATCACAGGGGCATCAGCAGCGGACGTCGAGACTATCGGACAATAAGAAAGGAGGAAGATACAATAAATACACGGCAAAAATAGCAATACAAAGGTATGACAAAGCATATACAAAGAAACGAGGCTCTAACGCGGTGTTAGTTGATTTGCATGGAGCGGGAATTTATCCGGTGATGACTCGTCGGTACCGGTTAATTACCGGACCGATGATCCGAAGGGGAAGGTTCCATGTTTGCAGTGTTAGAGACATCTGACAGACATGTGGATAGTGTATCCATGCTCGTTGATCCCTTCTGAACAACTTTCATGTTCAGAACATTTTCATCCGGAAAGTTTTACCGGCTCCGGTCGTCTGACAGACAGATGAACTGGAGAGAAATGTTCCATGTTTGGTATGTTAAAGGGGTGCAGTGGGTATACGGGTAGCGTATTTGGGTCGTTGTATTTTTCTGAGCAACTTATATGTATAAAATATTTGCATCAGCCTTACCGTTTATTTTCTATGATTTTCTAAAGTTTTAAATGATTTTCTCTATTTTTGGAATTACTTTAATTCAAATAAAAAAACAATAAATACTTTTTGTACACAAGAACACCTAGCCATAGTGTATGACTGGTGGGGCCAGGGGGATTGGGTTGACCCAGTCAAAGGTTGACTGGTCAAAGTGAACAGTGTAAGGGGGTCCCACATGTCATTGTCAACTATTGGAATTCCCTAAATTTTGCTAAGTCTGAGATTTCTGGTTTAAATATTAATTAGTTGTTTTCGAGAGGCTACGGTTTTGGGTTCTGCTCATCCGACGAAATTGTGCCCAACATCAACGTTCATTAGTTGGCAGTGATCTCGAATCCGGTACGAAAGGTATTTAGGTGAGGGCTCATTTAATCAATTAAAACGTTGCCGGAAAAGTGCTGCCCCACGTGAGTTCCTGACACTTGTTAAAATATGCAAAGTTTGTCGGATAAGTGCTATTTATCCGTAGCTCAAATGGATATGTATCCAACATGGGTTTTGCTCTATATCATGTGCACTTCCATGCCATACCCTCAAATGGCAAGAAAGATCAGCGCAACTTGTTCGTCTTCTTCTCTAAATCACCTACGAAAACAGTGTTGTTTTGCTGTTAACGAAAATCTGCGTTTTGCGATTATTGTATGATTTAATCGACGCGATATTTGTAGATGGCCCAATGGAAACAATTGAAGCCGGTTATGTCTACTCCATGGCTGCATAACTATTATTTTTATTGTATTACCTTTGCTACTATTTTGGGGTTGCCCAAGGTATAATCTAACACCAGTTTTCAGCACCTAGGCATTTCTCTTCAAATTCAGTGGCACAAGCAGCAGCAGTACAAAACATGGTAGGTTCAGCAACAACACATCAAAAGTGTCCATGGCCACGGGCCATCGATGGCTGCGGGGCGAGATGGAGGGCCGGGGCTAGGAGAGGCAGTCAGGCAACGGTGGCCAGCACGGCGGCTAGGCCATGGGAGGCGCGGCGGCCAGCAGGGGCAAACACCCAGTGCCGCTGCTGCTAAGCACGGGGGCACCGCCATACCTTTGGGGTGCGCGGTCGGGGTGAACGACGACGTGCAGCGGCTGTCAGAGTCACGACGACGACGGAGGAGGGCCTACCGCGGCGGCACGAGGTAGAAAAGGAGGGGAACAGGCACAACTCACCGAGAGGGAGCCAGTGGAAAGCGCGGCGAGGCCGGGAAGCGACGACGGCGACACATCGACGAGGGGTACGCGGAGGCCGTGGGCAAGTCGATGATGAAGGCGACGGCTGCGAGCACCTCCGGCTCGAGCTGAGGGGCAGAGGTGGCATGGAGGAGCACGACAGTCCCTCTAGACGTGCCCGCGAGACGAGAGGTGCCCGATGGCCGTGGGATCGACGGCGTGCGCGTCAGCGGTGGCTCTGGCAGACTCAGCCAGAGAAGGGAGGGGGCGCACGAGGGAGGAAGGAGAGTGGGGGGTGGCTAGGGTTGGATTGGGGCAGAGGAGGCCTTACCCTCGCCGGCGAGCCGCCGGATGGGCGCCACGGCGATGGGGGCGGCCATGGCGGGCGTGGATGGCCGCCACGCCCCTGTCTTCCCTATAGCGAGGAGGGAGATAGGCCCAGGTGGGCTGGGCCAGCTGGGGGCGGGGAAGGACTGCCCTGAGCGCAACATAGGACTTCCTTTTTAGGTTTCCCTTTTCATTTTCTTTTTCTTATTCTTTTCTGTTTTATTATTATTATTTTTGGAAAACAAATGACTTTTGTAAAATATGTGACAAGCTCTAGTATTACCGTTACACCATACTTTAGTGCCACAAAAAGATTTGCTCACAAATAAATTCATTTGATTATTACCATTTATTTTAAAGTGATAAATGGTGTCCTCTAGCTACTGTTTTTATTTCTTTATGATATTAAAACATTTTTATAAAATCCCCATTTCATTTTTCATATGACATACTGATTATTAGGCATTTATCAACGATGAGTCTAGGGGATGTACTGGTGCCAAAAGGGGGAAAACAACGATGCTTGTAACCGCGATTGCAAGGATTGTTTACTTTACGCAAAGTTCTTTTAATGCAATTGTCTGTTGCTTTTGGTTTACACTTTGGGTGGGGCTCATAACTTAATACCAGAGAGATGTTCTGGATAGATATTTCAAGGTGGACGATTAGTAGTAGATGTAGTTGGATTTTGGTCTACGCATTTTGGCGTACCACTCATGCTTTTGAGCCTCTTCCTTTCTTTGTAGCATAGTTAGCATTGCGGTGCGTTTTTAATCCTGTCAATTGCCCAAATGTGATTTATTTACCTCACATAGTAGTTTTACCATCTTTTGGGAGAGAGACATCACTAGTGAACATCATGGGACCCAGGTCCATATTCTCATCACTGTTTACCACTAGTACAAAACAGGCCTTTGGATATGAGGAAAGGTCATGGTTCGAACACGGAGCGGTTCTACTGGCCCAATAGAACCAGTTCGTGGTGGGCCTCGAGCCCAGTGGTTGTTGCCAGCGCACCTTTACAACCGGTTTTTACTATCAACCGGTTCTAAAGATGTGGTGGAAGGTTGCCTTTAGGCATGCGGGCCACCTAGCAGCAGTAGAACCGGTTGGTACCTAGAAACGGTTCTAAAGGTTCACTAAGTTTAGTACCACCTCTCTAACCGAAGAGGAGTTCGACCGGTTTATAAGCATGGTTAGAGTGGACTTATCACAACATAAAAACTTCTATAAAGGTTGTACATGAGAGATTTAACTATATCCTGTATACTGTAGAGCAAATTTCGGTTGGACCTCGATTGGTGGGCAGATTTGCTAGATTTGCCGACGAGGCGGGGTCCATTTGAAACCCCGTATGTGATTGCGAAATCTAATACGGGCATTTCAGCTGGACCTCTCTTGTCTGCAGAGTAGCTAGATTTGCCCACTAATCAGGGGCTAACCAAAAATTGCCTTTACGGTGTACAGGGTGTGGAGAAATCTTCCATTGACATCCTATAATGAAATTGTTATACTTTTTTGTCGTAGCACTCTCAGCAGTTTTAGCAAGTTCAAACTGGACCATCAAGGGTTTCAGACGACAAGCCTGACCCAACGGCTCACAAGCTCTTGAAAGAAACACACGGTCCGTGTGCTTCTTCCTGATTGGTGGAGGCGAGCCTGATCCAACGGCTCACAAGCCGGATCCAATGATTCATAGCTTTCAAATTGTTGCTCTCGGAAAAACTCTTCTGAGCACTACTTCTAGCATTATCACGAGCCTTGTTAAGAACCTGATTTACTCGATTTTTAAAAGATTCCATCATTGTTCGTCCAGGCAGTCATTTGCGAAATATTAATGAAACTGCCTTTTGAGCCTGCAGTGATCATAGCTTTCAAATTGTTGCTCTCGGACAAACTCTTCTGAGCACTACTTCCAGCATTATCACGAGCCTTGTTAAGAACCTGATTTACTCGGTTTTTAAAAGATTCCATCATTGTGCGTCCAGGCAGTCATTTGCGAAATATTAATGAAACTGCCTTTTGAGCCTGCAGTGATCATAGCTTTCAAATTGTTGCTCTCGGACAAACTCTTCTGAGCACTACTTCCAGCATTATCACGAGCCTTGTTAAGAACCTGATTTACTCGGTTTTTAAAAGATTTAATCATTGTGCGTCCACGCAGTCATTTTCGAAATATTAATGAAACTGCCTTTTGAGCCTGCAGTGATCATAGCTTTCAAATATTTGCTCTCGGACAAACTCTTCTGAGCACTACTTCCAGCAATATCACGAGACTTGTTAAGAACCTGATTTACTCGGTTTTTAAAAGATTCCATCATTGTGCGTCCAGGCAGTTATTTGTGAAATATTAATGAAACTGCCTTTTGAGCCTGTAGTGATCATAGCTTTCAAATTTTTGCTCTCGGACAAACTCTTCTGAGCACTACTTCGAACATTATCACGAGCCTTGTTAAGAACCTGATTTACTCGGTTTTTAAAAGATTCCATCATTGTGCGTCCAGGCAGTCATTTGCCAAATATTAATGAAACTTCCTTTTGAGCCTGCAGTGATCATAGCTTTCAAATTGTTGCTCTCGGACAAACTCTTCTGAGCACTACTTCCAGCATTATCACGAGCCTTGTTAAGAACATGATTTACTCGGTTTTGAAAAGATTCCATCATTGTGCGTCCAGGCAGTCATTTGCGAAATATTAATGAAACTGCCTTTTGAGCCTGCAGTGATCATACCTTTCAAATTGTTGCTCTCGGACAAACTCTTCTGAGCACTACTTCCAGCATTATCACGAGCCTTGTTAAGAACCTGATTTACTCGGTTTTTAAAAGATTCCATCATTGTACGTCCAGGAAGTCATTTGCGAAATATTAATGAAACTGCCTTTTGAGCCTGCAGTGATCATAGATTTCAAATTGTTGCTCTCGGACAAACTCTTCTGAGCACTACTTCCAGCATTATCACGAGCCTTGTTAAGAACCTGATCCAACGGCTCACAAAGCCTGATCCAACGAATCGCCAGCGCTTGAAAGAAACACACGATCTGTGTGCTTCTTCCTGATTGCTGGAGGCGAGCCTGATCCAACGGCTCACAAGACGGATTCTATGGCTCACAAGCACTTGAAACAAACACGCGATCCGTGTGCTTCTTCCTGGTTGGTTGGATTCTGAATCGTGTGAGGTTAAAAGGACGTGGAGGCCTCCACGCAAAGCCAGTCGCCACTAGTTCTTTTCTCGTGCACTCTTTCCCGTTCCGCGCCACCGCCACTATGCCGCCCCGTTGCCGCCCGCCCAGCTTCCATGGCGTCCGCTGGCGCTCGGACGACACATTCATGGCGGTGATCACTTGCGCCAAGAACGAGCGTGTGTGTCTCGGCAGGTTCTGGCATGCATATTTAGTTGACCGTGCGTACGAAGTTGCGGCGTGGAGGCTCGGCCGCCCGCACGCGGAGATTAATAACCGCTACCTCCGCAGCTTGGAAGAGGCGGAGGACATAGCAGATCCGCCGCTCCTCCTCACTGAAGAGGACCACCGCCTCCATCGTCGATGAGCGGTGCTCGGCCTCGCCTCGGAGCAGGACTAGCGCGCCATGCAGGATTGGTACGCGAGCCATCCCCGTGAAGCCTCAGAGGAGGCGGAACACTGGACGAGGCTGACGGCCGAGAGCGCGGAGCGGCGACAGGAGCGTCATGAATGGCGGGTGGAGCGACTGGAGGCCAAGGCGATGGCGGAGGAGGAACTTGCAAGAGCCGCTGCCAACTGGCCCGTCGGTGACCCCCGCGGGATAGCGCTGGAGGATGACATCAGCTCATCCGGCACCGAAGACGATTTCTCAGACGAAGAGGAGGAGTAGTTTTTTTATGTTTTACAATAAAATGTTCTAGGCTTGAGATGTTAAGTTGTTGAGTGTTTTAAGTTTGCCGCGTCGCCGCCACCATGCCACCATGTTCTAGGTTTTCCGCACAGAAGCAGAAGAAATAAAGCCACATTCTCAAATTTTAAACCCTTTCTGACTTCATTTTCTTAATGACCTTGAATTTGGCAAGCACTACAGCTGGACTCAGAAAAGGTCGATGAAGTGAAAGATTTCTAACTAGATATATATAAGATCAACAAAACACACGATTTCGCCTGCATATAGCCCGACGGTGGCTCATGAGTGCAAGCATATCAAATACACCGTCGAACGTATGCAGGCGAATCCGAATGGTTTGTACTTGGCCGATGAACTGAGTGTCGAAAATGTCCTAGAGGTGGGCTATATATATAGGCAACGACAAGCCTGATCCAACGGCTCACAAGCCTGATCCAACGACTCACAAGCGCTTGAAAGAAACACGTAATCCGTGTGCTTCTTCCTGATTGGTTGGATCCAACGTCCCGGAATCCTGATCCAACGACTCAAAAGCGCTTGAAATAAACTTGCAATCTGTGTGCTTCTTCCTGATTGGTTGGATCCAACGTCTCAGAAGCCTGATCCAACGACTCACAAGCGCTTAAAAGAAAAACACGATCCGTGTACTTCTTCCTGCTTGGTTGGATTCATAAAAGGTTGAAACTTGGCAACGTATCATCATTTGACCCACATAACATGTGTGAAAAAGTTGAGAGGGTTATGACAAAAACTGGATGCACTTCGTGTACAAACTGGCGCATCTCTTTCGAAGTGTGAGGGTTTTAGACGAAAACTCATCTGTTACAAAGGCATTTCATTTTTCTAAACTTTTTTGAACTCAAGACTTTTTGCGCATTCAATATGCACCATTCAAAGCCACATACTAAAATTTCAACCCTTTCTGACTTCATTTGCTATTTTTCATGCATTTAATGATTTATTTTGTGCCAAATGACCCTGAAAATGGAAAGCATCTACAAATGAACCCAGAAAAGGTTGAAACTTGGCATGGTATCATCATTTGACCCATATAACATATGTGCAAAAGTTGAGAGGGTTACGACAAAAACTGGATGCACTTCGTGTACAAACTGGAGCATCTCTTTCTAAGTGTGAGGGTTTTAGACGAAAACTCATCTGTTACAAACGCATTTCATTTTTCTAAACTTATTTGAACTCAAGACTGTTTTTGCATTCAATATTCACCATCTAAGCCACATACTAAAATTTCAACCCTTTCTGACTTCATTTGCTATTTTTCATCCATTTAATGATTTATTTTGTGCCAAATGACCCTGAAAATGGAAAGAATCTACAAATGAACTCAGAAAAGGTTGAAACTTGTCATGGTATCATCATTTAACCCATATAACGTGTGTGAAAAAGTTGAGAGGGTTACGACAAAAATTGGATGCACTTCGTGTACAAACTGAGCATCTCTTTCGAAGTGTGAGGGTTTTAGACGAAAACTCATCTGTTACAAAGGCATGACATTTTTATAAACTTGTTTGAACTCAAGACTTTTTGTGCATTCAATATGAAACATTCAAAGCCACATCCTAAAATTTCAACCATTTCTGACTTCATTTGCTATTTTTCATGCATTTAATGATTTATTTTGTGCCAAATGACCCTGAAAATGGAAATCATCCACAAATGAACTCAGAAAATGTTGAAACTTGGCATGGTATCATCATTTGACCCATATAACATGTTTGCAAAAGTTGAGAGGTTTTACGACAAAAACTGGATGCACTTCGTGTACAAACTGGAGCATATCTTTCGAAGTGTGAGGGTTTTAGACGAAAACTCATCTGTTACAAAGGCATTTCATTTTTCTAAACTATTTTGAACTCAAGATTTTTTTTTGCATTAAATATGCACCATTCAAATCCACATACTAAAATTTGAACCCTTTCTGACTTCATTTGCTATTTTTCATGCATTTAATGATTTATTTTGTGCCAAATGACCCTGAAAATTGAAAGCATCTACAAATGAACTCAGAAAAGGTTGAAACTTGGCATGGTATCATCATTTGACCCATATAACATGTGTGAAAAAGTTGAGAGGGTTACGACAAAAACTGGATGCACTTCGTGTACAAAATGGAGAATCTCTTTCGAAGTGTGAGGGTTTTAGACGAAAACTCATCTGTTACAAAGGCATTCCATTTTTCTAAATTTTTTTGAACTCAAGACTTTTTGTGCATTCAATATGCACCATTCATAGCCACATACTAAAATTTGAACCCTTTCTGACTTCATTTGCTATTTTTCATGCATTTAATGATTTATTTTGTGCCAAATGACTTCAAAAGAATTATTAAAAAACACCAAATAAGAAAAATTAACCTGTGGAACCGGTTTATTATACGAACCGGTGCTAAAGGTCCCTCCCCTTCCCGCTTATATTTTCGCCCGAAAACGGGATGTAATTGGGGACCTTTAGCACAGGTTGGTGGGCGAAACCGGTGCTAAAGGACCTTTAGCACCGGTTTGTGGTTGAAACCGGTGCTAAACGTGCCCTGTTATATATATCGACACTTAGCGCAGTCCCCCCCACCGCTTCAGATCGTCTCCACGCCGCCAGGCCGTCGCCGTCGTCGTCGCCGTCCCGTCGCCCTCTCCGCCAGGCCGTCGCCGTCGCTCTCTCCGCCAAGCCCTCGCCCTTTGCCGCCGCCGTCGCCACGCGCCCTCCTCACCGTCGTCTTCGCCACGCCCTCGCCCCTCGTCGTCGCCGTAGCCACGCCCTCGCCCCCTGCCCCTCGCCGGCGCATTCCCCTCGCCGCGGAAGCCCCTAGGTGAGCCCCTCGCCGGCGCCGGCTACTATAGTTTTTTTTTAAACTTTATATTAGTATTGTTAGTAGAATTATTAGTAATTACTATAGTCAGTATATATATACTATAGTATTGTTAGTAGAATTGTTAGTATAATAGGTTAGCAAATACTATAGTTAGTATATAGTAGAATTTTTAGTATATATAATAGGTTAGCAAATACTATAGTTAGTATATACATATTAGTTACTAATAGGTTTGTAGAATTGTTAGTATAATGTTGTATTGTTACTATATACATATTAGTTAATCATCTAGCTAGCTAGGTAATTGTTATATATTGTTATTAATATTTTTATATTAGTATATATATTGTTATAAATATTATTAGTATATATATTGTTCTAAATATTATTAGTATATATATATATATGAGATGTTCTACAATTTGAGCTATAGATCAATAGCTATTAACATGCAAATATTGAGATATTTTTAGTTGTAATTTTATTACTTTCATTAGTGAGAATGCCGGGCCCGCATCCTCGTTACCGTCGCGCTCTAGGAGTTCTTGACGGGATGCGCAATGTCTGGGACTCGGCTCCGCCGGGATGGCATTGGGAGGTGGTTTTCGGGGTGCGTCGCTTAGCGAGGAATCTGGGTCTTGTCGTCGACCCGGATCTTCTTTGGTGGTGGTCGCGTGGGCCACAGTCGGTGCGGAGGGAGCCGGCCCCCGAGGAGGTTGTACGCCGATGTATCAGGGAGGAGGACGACCACGTCCGTCGCTACATGGCGGCGTTGGACGCCAGGTACTACAGTTTATGGAAGGTGCTTCAGGGATCTTACCCTAGCTACGATTGGGTGATGGTTCCTTCTCTTTGGGTGTCCACCGCCAGCCGGAGCTGACGTCGTTTACCGTTTTAGCTAGTTTATGGAAGGTGCTTCAGGGATCTTACCCTAGCTCTAGTGATCGACATATATATTAGTGTTGCATATATGTGAACTGGATTATTCGAGATGTAAGCTGGATTATTATTCTAATATTATTGTTGCATGTGAACTTGATTATTTGAGATGTCATTTTCTATATTTTCTTATACTAAATGGTTTTATCTTTTTCTACATCTCGTCGATATTAGTTAAGCTATGGACGACGTGTTCAATAGCGGCAGAGAGCAAGAAGATTATATGTACGAAATTATCCTCAGAGAAGCCAAACAAAGTGGTATCTACCTATGGAGAAAACAATGGATCATATTTCCATCCATTATGTCAAGTCCAACGCGTTCGACATCAAGTTCACCACCACCCCCCTAGATGGAGTGCATCCCGACTCCGCAGCACCAGCCGAGTCCTGCACCCCTCCCCGAGATGGAGCGCAGTGCGACTCCGCAACATCAGCCGAGTCCTGCACCATCCATCCCCGAGATGGAGCACAGTGGGACTGATCCGCTGCGACGTCAGCCGAGTCCTGCACCATCCATCCCCGTGGAGCGCAGCGCGACTCTGCCGCGTCAGTCGATTCCACCACAACCACCCCACATGGTGAGTCTGCAGCGCCAACCGATCCCACCAGCTCCCCCCGTGATGGATAGAAGGCAAACACGACAATCAAAAAGTAATCGACCTCCACCGCGTCATAAGAATCCACCGAAGAAGAAACCAAAGAAAGTTAAACTCCAGAAGAGTCTGCCGGTCTTACCCTGGGATAGGAGTGTAGCTGAAACCAAGGCCATAGTGGATGAAGCCGTGGCAAAGCACCTTGCACCGAAACCTCCCCCGCCACCGAAGGAGAAAATACCCGAGGTAATAGTACAACACTTCTTGAAGATGTTTGAACCCCCTGTTAAGACCGTGTTCTCGGACTACGAACGCTCTATTAACAAGTCATTTCCGCAAAAGGGTTCAAGAAGCAGCCACTCAGGCAGTAAAAAATGCGGGAAAACTGTTGCCCAGCTCGGAGAACAGACAGTGCAATCGATAGCCCCGCTCAAGGTGAATACCAAGCAGCAGGAAGAGATAGCCGACGAACAAAGATCATTTGCTAGAGAGGTGGGTCTTACTATTGAACAATTTTTAAACCTTGATGACTTGTCCGGTGAGCCATCTCCAAAAAGGAAATATGCAAAAGGGGAGCCTATGGTCACTAAAGAAGAAGAGAAGCTATTATCAACGCAAATGCGCAACTTGCATAAGTGGTACATCACAAAAGCTATACCGTTCAAGATACCCGGCTTCTGGATTCCGATCAGGCGAGATTATTTCGACAATGGAACTGGTGACATGTGGATTGCAAATGAAGAATTATTTCAGTCGGAAAATCTATCGTCAGTTTGTATTGTCTGTAAGTGATTCTTTCTAGCTCAGCTCGTACGTTATTGACTGTATTATCCTCACTATATATATTCTTTTGTGTGTGGTATTACGCAGAATGAAGATGTACGAAATGAGAAAAGATGGATTCTTTGGCATTAGGTTCATTGACCCAAATATCATACATGAAGTAACAGTAAAACATAATACAGAATTCGCGGAGACCCTTTTTCTTAAAAGTTTGAGGGATCTACATGCAGAAGAACATATACTATTTCCTTACAACTTCAAGTGAGTGTCATTATTTTGTACTACAAATTATAGTTTTTCTTACTCGATATTTTATATAAGTGATACCCGCTTACGTGTGCGCAGCTATCACTTCATCTTGATAGACATTGAAATGGAAAAAGATATGGTTACAGTAATGGACTCACTACGTATAGATATTAGTGAGTATAAAGAAATTAGGAACTCATTCGCGAGGTAATTTTAATCATTATCACACATGTAGGCTTCTTTAGTGTTCACTTTAGGTTTCTGTTATATCAAGTAATTAACTCCTTTATTCATTTTCTTTGACGGCAGAGTTTGGCAAAAGTTCAAAAAACTCGAGCGCGGTGAATGGAAGGAGAAGTTAACGTGGCAGTACGATAAATATGTGAGAGAACATTCGATCTAATTATATTTCTAGTTTCAATATACCATTATCATATATATGCTTGATTATTAAATCTGTTTGAACTCTATTTTGTTGTGAAGTGTATGAGGCAGAGAACGGGGACTGAACCTTGTGCTTACATCGTAATGGAGAACATTCGCTATATGACCGAAAAGATTAATCAAAGAACAATGATGGTACGTAAATACTATCTAGACTTTGTTCTTACCATATGTAATATATTCATATATTGATCATCTTCTTTAAATAATAAGATTTGGGAGAAGCGGGATAAACCCGACATAAATGATCGCATGCGAGCACTTCAAGAGGAAATAGCGGGATTTCTTCTTCGTGAAGTCCTAAATAAGTTGACCGGAGAATTCCCTTACCATATGTAATAGGAAACTCGTGTGTTGTCCATATGATGTATACTGTATGTATATTCAAATACCCTCCACTGTTGTGGGCTCGAGGCAAGCAAAGAGGGGCGGTGGTGAGGCACTAGTACTATATATGATCAATGTATATATTTATGTTAGAGGTACGATAATTGTACTATATATGATGGTTCTAGCTAGCTACGAGATATTCTACATGTATATATATATATATGCATTGTACATTATGTAATAGCGTAAAATAAACAGTAATCCTAAACCCAAAAGAAAAGAATTAATAAACCCTAAACCCTAAACTATTAAAGCCAAACAGAAAATAATTAAAAAAAACTTAAACCTCTAAACCTTTAGAATCGGTTTGTGTTACAAACAGGTGTTAAAGGTTCCCGAGCCCTCGCGCCCGACCTTCCACCACGTGGCTGGCTGCAGAGCTTTTAGAACCGGTTCGTGAGCAACCGGTTCTAAAGGGGTTCACCGTCTAGCACCGAACCTTTAGCACCGGTTGCCAAAACCGGTTCTAATGGCCTCCCAGAACCGGTTCTAATGACCTGTTTTGCACTAGTGTACACGCTCAATTTATTTCCTGTTTTTACCTTTCAGTCGCAATTATCATTACTTTTTATCTCTTGCGTTTGACCCTTTGTGAACAGAAAGGCCGGAGAGATTAAAAACCTCTCTGTACTCGTTGGGAGAAAAGTTATATGTATCTGTGTGCAGGTCCATGTCAACTTCCACGCCGAAAGAAATTTCTGGCACACTTATCACCTACTATTCGACCTTGCAGTCCTACTGGAGACAAACCTTGGTATCTTCACCGAGGTAAATTACGCTACGCTACATCTCAACCTTGCACTTGGGGTAACCAACAAGGAGCCGGCGCCGGGGACTGCAATCGTCAAGATAGGGGAGTTGCACACTATCTTTTACCTTTGCTTTTTAGTCTTGTTAGTTCACCTTTCAGCTTTTATATTTTTATCCTTTATCAAAAAACACAAAAATATTGCTTGTACCTGTTGCTATGGGTTCCACTAAAAACACCAACTTGTCTGACTTCACTAGTCACAACAACAATGATTTTATCTTCACTCATATTGCCACACCTGCCACTTCAGCTACCTCTTATGAAATTAAACCTTTTTTCACTACTGGAAAAACAGAGTTTGCCGTCAGTTTCTGGCTTTGCCGTCAGCTTTTTCACGGGGCTGACGGCATAGGCTCTATGCCCTCAGCCAGGTGAAAAACTGACGGCGTAGAACAGGCTGACGGCAAAGGATTTCTTTGCCGTCAGCCTGTTCTATGCCGTCGGCTGGCTGACGGCATAGGTGGCCTGACGGCGTAGGCAGCTTCTCAGCCCCCCTACTACCTCTGCCTAACCGCCCCAGGCTTTGCCGTCAGCTAGCTGACGGCAAAGGATAACGGCGAGCCTATGCCGTGAGCTAGCTGACGGCAAAGACCTGAGTAGATAACCCCCGGCCCCCAGCCCTCTCCCTCTATCACGCACCCACCCCACCCGCCAACCCCACCCCGCCCGAGCCCCAGCCGCCGCCGCCTCCTCGTCAACACCGCCGCCGCCGCCCTCGCCGGAGACCGCCCCGCCGGAGCCCACCCCTGCCGGAGCCCGCCCCCGCTCCCCGCCCCCCGCCAGAGCCCGCCCCCGCCCCCTCCCCCGCCCCCCCGGCCGCCCCCCTCCCCCGCCGGAGCCCACCCCCGCCCCCCCGGCCGCCACCCTCCCCCGCCACTCCCCCGCCGGAGCCCGCCCTAGCTTGCTGCTGCCAGGTGAGCCACCTCCTCCTTTTATTTTTATTTTCTTTTGTATTATTAGTTGAACTATCTTCTGTTTTTATTAGTTTTCCTTTTTTAGTTGATTTTTATTACATTAGTTATATCTTTTAGAAGTAGATAGAAGATTTAGCTAGCAATTAGTAGTTAATTTGTTATATGAATTAGTTAGTAGTTAGTATATTAGTTATATCTTTTAGAAGTAGATAGAAGATTTAGTTAGTAATTAAGAATATATGAATTAGTTAGTAGTTAGTATTTAGACAATAGGAATTATTAGTTAGTATTTAGACAATAAGAACGCTAGTACTTAGTTAGTAGAAGTAGGAAGAGAAAGAGAGGAGAAAGAGATTGAGAGAAAAAAAAGAATGAGGAGAAGGATATGAAGAGAAAAAGAAGAAAAGCAAAAGGAAGAAGAAGGAGAAGCAGATTAAGAGAATAAGAAGAAAAGGAAAAAGAGGAAGAATGAAGAGATGGAGAGAAGAATAATAATTGAAGAATGAGGAGAAGGAGATGAAAAGAAAAAGAAGAAAAGGAAAAGGAAGAAGAAGGAGATTAAGAGAATAAGAAGAAAAGGAAAAAGAGGAAGAAGGAAAGAATAATGAAGAAAACAAGAAAATAAGAAGAAGAATAGAAATAGAAGAAGAGAAGAGTAAAGAAAAAGAAGAAGACATGTGAAGAATAAGAACTATTAGCTTTATAGTAGTGATATTAATTAGCTTTATACTTTTAATATTGTAGTTGTCAATTAGATGTTGGTATTAGTTAGATTAGTTATCGCGAGTGCGTATTTGTTTTGATTGATTGCATTTAAATGTGCAGTTTTGGCCTTCGTGCCGATGACACTATCTGCTAGATGTTGGTATTAGTTAGATTAGTTATCGCGAGTGCGTATTTGTTAACTCTTCCTTCTCCACCTTTATATTGCTCTGTTTTGGCCTTCGTGCCGATGACACTATCTAGATAGGTAGTTTTAGTATTGAAATGCAAAGTTTTCGCGTAACCAATATGCGTCTCCCGTTCGAAAGGGTTACGGTTATAACTATGCATGCATTTGCATATTTATAACGGTGATTCTTTCGAATTGTCCAACGTTATCCATGGACAGCCCGGGTATGTGTAGATTGGGTCATTTTCCCATGCTTTGTTCCGGATCCGATGCAGAATTTCGACAGCGCCTCCTTGTTGTTCTCCGAGTACATATCCTCTCGGTTAGTTTCCGAGACGTGTATTAGGAGAACAGCGGCGAGGTGCTGCCGAAATTTTGCGTTGGATCGGGAGCAGAGCATGGGAAAATGACCCAATCTACACATACTCGGGTGGGATTAGGACCCATCTTTACCTAGTAGCTGGTAGGTGTGCATGCCGTGCATCCCAATGTTTTAACCATGATTAAAAAATGACCATAATTAATTTGACATACTTGATGAACTGATAATTTTTATTGTTCATATGTGGATACTATATAGTTAGCTTGACAGAATGACTAATCGTGAATGGATGTACTCCGGGCACCCTAGTCAGAAAGACATGACCGATGCATGGTTGAGCAAAACCTATGAATTCCTGCAAACGGCATTTTCTAAAGGCCAGCCAAAAACATGGTGCCCCTGCACTAAGTGCAAGAATTATTCGCGACAGACAAAGGATGTAATGGGTAAACATCTGCAGATGCGTGGTTTTACTCCCGGCTATACCTTGTGGACATTTCATGGTGAGTCGGCCCAACGTAATAGAGACGAAGTTTTGCGTCGGCACACCGATGATTATGGTACAGGGATTGAAGACATGGTCAATGATTTTGATGATGCTCGGATCAAGGACGAAGAGATGGAGGAATCCGCAAAGGCCTTCTATGCCATGTTGGAGTCTTCAAAACGTCCTCTTCACGAGCACACTAAGATTTCTCAGCTAGATGCCATCGCACAAGTAATGGCTCTGAAAGCCCAATTCAACATTAGAAGAGACCTGTTTGACTCAATGATGACCCTATTTGGGCGGTTTCTACCCGAAGGTCATATTATGCCTTCAAACCTATATGAGTCAGACAAAATCCTTAGTGCACTCAAGATGCCGTATGAGCAGATACATGCTTGTGAGAAAGGATGTGCCTTATTTAGGAAAGAGTATGTGGATGAAACATATTGTCCATTTTGCTAGTCCTCCAGATATGTTGAGGTAGAAAATGGTGAAGGTGAGAAGAAGCAGAGCAAAATCCCTGTGAGTGTTCTACGGTATCTGCCGATCCTACCAAGACTTCAACGACTTTACATGCTCGAAGAAACAGCAAAACAGATGACATGACACAAACATGGAATTAGGAAAGAATTAGATGAAAACGGAGATCCGATGTTGGTACACCCTTCGGATGGTGACGCATGGAAGGCATTTGATGCTAAACATACGGAAAAGGCTAAAGAGCCAAGGAATTGCCGAGTCGCCATCGGTCTCGATGGGTTCAATCCTTTTGGTATGACGGCTACCCAATATAGTTGTTGGCCTGTGTTTGTTATTCCGCTCAATCTTCCACCATCGTCCATTATGCAAAGAAAGCACATATTTCTAACGTTGATAGTTCCAGGGCCAAACTATCCGGGAAAGAATATGAGTGTGTACATGCAACCGCTGATGGATGACTTGAAAGAAGCTTGGGTGAATGGGGTCAACACATACGACGCAGCTAAGAAAGAGAACTTTCAAATGTATGTTTGGTACCAATACTCGTTGCATGATCTGCCGGCATTTGCGCTTTTCCTTGCCTGGTGTGTGCATGGAAGGTTCCCATGCCCACAATGCAAAGCAGCTCTTAAGTTTCATTGGTTGCCGGCGGGTGGAAAGTATTCCTGCTTTGACTTGCATAGACAGTTCTTGCCTATGGACCATCCATTCAGAAAAGACAAGAAGAATTTCATGAAAGGTAAAGTTGTCAAACACTCGGCAACACCTGCGTTGACGGGCACACAAATTCATGAACAGTTAAAATCTATGGAGCCTGATCCAAACCGTCCAGGGTATTTCTTGGGTTATAATGAGGAACACGCCTGGACCCACAAGCCATGCATCTGGGATCTCCCCTACTTTGAAGACCTCTTACTACCACACAACATTGACATGATGCACACTGAAAAAGAATATCGCCGAGGCCCTTCTTGGCACATTTTTCAGCACTGATAAGGGCAAAGATAATACAAAGGCTAGAGTTGACCAGGAGACTCTTTGTGATAGGCCATCACTAAACATGCGACAACCTAAAGGAAGAAAAAATTGGTCCAAGCCACCTGCCTGGTACAATCTCGAGAAGGGAGCAATAAGGGAAATCCTCTTGTGGATGCAAAAAAAGTTGTTGTTCCCTGATGGGTATGCTGCGAATCTAGCGAGGGGAGCGAGCATTGAAAAAATGAAAAATTTTGGGCTCAAGAGTCATGATTGGCACATATGGCTTGAGCGGATAATGCCAGTGATGTTGCGCGGCTATATCCCAGAGTCTGAATGGCTAGTATTGGCAGAGTTAAGTTATTTCTTCCGTGTTCTTTGTGCTAAAGAGTTGTCGCGTGCCGTGATAGATGACATGGAAGAGTTGGCGCCTGAGTTGCTCTGCAAGTTAGAGAAGATTTTTCCACCGGGCTTCTTTAATCCGATGCAACACATGATTTTGCATCTCCCGACCGAGGCAAGATTGGGTGGCCCTGTGCAAAATCTTTGGTGCTATGCAACTGAAAGAATGCAGAAGACACTTAGAGCAAAATGTAAAAATAAACGTAGAATTGAAGCATCGATGGCCGAGGCGTTCATTACCGAGGAGGCGGCAAACTTCGTAACAGCACACTATGATGCCACTTTGCACAGCTCGCATAATCCAAAGCCTCGGTACAATGTGGGCGACCCCAAACGACGTGGATCCAAACTCATCCTCTTCAAAGGGAAGCTCGCTCCTTCATGTGTGGGAAAATCAAAGTTGCTGGGCGTCGAGGAGTGGCGCACACTAACGATGTATATATTGAACAACTTAACAGAAGTTCGGCCGTACATCGAGTAAGTCCTCGATACATTGTTTCGCAACTTTTTAACAAGTTTTGTGTCTAACAACTGTTATTAATTGATACAGTCGATACGTCGAACAGTTCTCGAATGGTGTTGCAATCGAAAAAGAATCCATTCTCGAGTATGAACTTCTTGAAAAGACAGGAGGCGCCTATCCCGGTTTCATCTCTTGGTTCAAAAAAATAGCTAATTCAGAATTGAGACAAATAGCAAATGGTTTTGACTTTAAGGTCCGGACATTTCAGAAGTACGACATCAACGGGTTTCGCTTTCGTACTGCTAGCAAAGAGCTTTCAATGCCCGGTCGAAAAAAAACCAATTCCGGTGTCTCTGCTATAGGCGAGGGAGGTGTCGAGTATTATGGAAGACTTGAAGAAGTTTACGAACTTCATTATTATGGTGAAAATCCTCCAAATGTTGTTGTGTTCAAATGTCATTGGTTCGATCCTACTAAGACAAGACGGGCTCATGAACATGTTGGGCTAGTCGAAATCCGACAAGACAGGAAGTTAAGCGGTGATGATGTCTTTATTGTGGCTCAACAGGCCACCCAAGTTTTCTATCTGCCATACAGTCGTCAAAGTGTTAAGAACCTGGAAGGTTGGTATTTCGTGTACGATGTGCCGCCCCATCTTAGACCACCTCCACCAAACGAAGAGGATTATGAACCTCAAATTGACCCAATAACATATGATGGAGAATTCTTCCAAGAATCACGTGGTGTGAGACGTCGTCTCCGGAACTGCTCTACGTCCATCCTGAACACGGAGGAACAAGAATCACGTGATGATGAGGAAGAAGTGGAAGTAGAAGAGGTTACCAATCCGGATGAGCTAACAATGCTTGATCGGTTACAAAAAGGCCTTCCACATGATGTCCCTGAACCCGATGACGATGTCATTCATGACGACACGTATGATACCGATGATGATTATGCTTCAGTTGACCTTGGAGAAGAGACAGATGATCCCGACTATTAGTACTTTGTATGCATCCAAACATTTTTGTTTAATTATTTAATTATTCATGTATTTATTATTGTTCATTTAATTATTGTCTTTGAATTTGTACTAAGTATTTAACTATGTATTGTTGCAGGTGGTGAGACATGGCAGGCGGGGATAAGTTGAGGATATCACCTGGCCAACTACGGAGACAGTTGTTGCAGAGCTTTGCCGAGGAGCCCCGTGGGAGAGGCGGAGGAAAGAAGAGAGGCAGAGGACGTGGTCGCGGGAAAGGGAGGCTGCCTAATAGGAGCCAGTCGCCACCACCCTCAGCTACTTCAGTCTCAGCCACTTCACCCCTGCAGACAAGGGTGTCACCGGTGCGGGATCCTCCCGTCCAGGAGCGGACACTGATGCAGGATCCTCCCGTCCAGGAGCCGACACCCTCACACGAGGAGTGGGGGAGTTGGGGGCGGGACGGTGAGGGGGCTGGGGCGGATGCGGAGGCTGAGGTTGAGGTGGAGGATGAGGGGGCTGAGGCGGAGGATGAGAGGGCTGAGGCGGAGGATGAGGGCCCGTCTGCCAGCAAGTCGGTCTACCAACGTGGTATGACACGAGTTCCAGACCGATTAGAGTTGCAGCACAGGGCGTTGATTTCGCCAGATGGCGAGAAGTAAGTTGATGTCTATTGTGTACCTTATATCATTATTTTCCACCAAGTAGCTAATGTCTTTGCCTTCTCATTATGCAGGGGGTGGAATTACCCGGAGAATACCCGGAATCCAAACTGCCTCCTTGGTGCTTTGCTTAGGGAGCACTTTCCCGGGCTAGTGCAGTTCCCCGGGGAGGGTATGGTTCCCGAGCCAGGACTCAAGTGGGAGCACTACCAAGCCGCGCTGCTCCCGGAAAACACTCACATGAACGGTGTTGTTTGCGCGAGCGTGGCCGACAAGGTGTTGGCTGATTTTTGGGTAACTATTATTTTACCCAATAATAAGTATACAATATCCAATGTTATATCTTGTTATTTCCTATTCATCTGTGCATATATATGGCATAATTGCAGAGTTACCATAGGGTCGAGGAGGGGACGGAGGAGGCGGCCAAGAAGAATCTCGAGAAAGAGTGCAAGAGATTATTGAATAACACAAGGCATGAGATGCGTGTTCAGGCCGTTCGAGATTAGTACGCCAAGCAAAACGAGCCGAAGACGAAGGCTGAATGTCGAAAGCTTTTCCCTGATAAGACCGAGTACATGGATGTACGTAGATTCCTTAGTTACATTCTTTATTAGTTATGTTAGGGCTAGTTACAATACTTAGTTTCATTCATAGGTGCCCCCGAGATGGTTGGCGGATAAGATGGATTGCTGGGAGATGATAGTGGACAAGTGGTGCCCAGAGGCTTGGTTGACCACCCACAATGTGGCCAAGGAGCGTCGTGCCCAATTGGTTGGTGTGCCACACCACCAAGGAAATGCCAACATCAAGCAATACGCCAAAAAATGGGTATGTGTGCCTTGTTTTCTTTCATCATTAATTCATTTGTGCATTATTTTTGTTGTACTAACTCTTTGCCTTTTCTTGTAGGCCAAACACCATAACCAGCCCGAGCCTCAGGGATACGCCGTGTTTGGCATGGCCCATAAGGGCTCGTACAAGACGGCGACACCATATTCTGAGGCGGACGGGTCATCGTCGTACACAAGCCTGTCTGCCTACAACAAGATGACGTCTTATTCTCAGGTTGTCAAACAATTGCGCGGCCCTGACTTTGACCCGAGCCTGAATCCTATGGATGGGGAGGCGTTGATGATCTCTGGTGGCGGTAAGAGTCATGGCACGGTGGCCATGTGTGATGGCTTCGTCCCTATCACTGAGTCTCTCTCTCAGATCAAGGCGAGGCAAACTAGCTCGGCTCCTGTAATACGGCAGCGCGCGAGGCCAGTTGACCTTTCCATCGAGGTTAGTTTTCCTTCATTATTTCTTTAGTTCATTTGACCCTGGATGGATGATGATGAGAAGTGGTTGCAGGCCGCACTTGAGAAAGAGAGGGAGGCCACCAGACTCTTGTTGGAGGAGAGGGACCGGAATACCCAGAGGCTGCTGGAGGAGGAGAGGGCACACAATAATGCCCATGCGAAGGCTATGCACGACTTCGTTGCGGTAAGTCAGTTGTGTGAGAAGCAAGGCTATGTGTGAGAAGCAACAAGACTATTTCTTTGACTTCTCGAAAACTAATTTGCAGGCTATGTGTGAGAAGCAAGGTTTGCCACCCCCTCCGCCGATGCCTTCTCCGGTGGGAACGGTGAGTTCCCTTTCAATGACCAACCTTGCACGGACTTATATCGTTGTATGTTGCCATGCTAACCACATATTTCAACTCTTGCCTTGTTGCAGCATCATTCCAGAGTCGCATCCCACAATCCCTCTCCCGGTCAGAGCCCTACTAACCCGGCGACCAACCGAGATGGTGCTTCTCCTCCGTGACTTGGCATTTGGTAAGTTATTCCTCTCCTTCTTATTCTTATTGCTTAGCTCAACTTAGACTATGCCATGCTTTAGTTAGCTTAGTAAGTTCTAGTTAGGCAAAAAATTGCATAATTAGCTTAATTACATAAAAAAATTACATAATTAGCTTACTTACCTACAAAATGACATAGACTTTGCTTATTTGGTAAAAACATGACATAATTACTTGATAACACCAAAAATAGCATAATTAGTTGATATTAGAGCTCAAAAATGACATGCTTAGCTCAACTTAGACTATGCCATGCTGTAGTTAGCTTAGTAAATTCTAGTTAGGCAAAAATAGCATAATTAGTTGATATTAGAGCTCAAAAATGACATAATTACTTTACAAATTTTCAAAAGAAACCATAAGAGAAGAACAGAAGAGAAGAACAAAGAAGAGATGAAGAAATAAGAGAAGAAGAAAGAGGAGAAAAAGATAGATTAAGAAGAAACAAATCTTCTTATTCTTCCTTTTTCTCTTCTTTCTTTTTCTCCATCTTTTTCTTCTTCTTCTTCTTGTTCTTTTGTCCTTCTTCTTCTTCTTCTTCTTGTTCTTGTCTTCTTCTTCTTCTTCTTCTTGTTCTTCTTCTTCTTCTAATTACTTAGCGCTAAATTCTTTCTTCTTCTCATTATGCAGATTTTGATAAAGCAGCATGGCACATGGATGGATGCTCCAGGGACTCTACCTAGTTGTAGTCTTAGATGCTTTGTAATGCACTTTGTAATGCACTTGTACTTGCGGATGCACTAGGGATTCTTTGTGATGCTTTGTGATTCCATCTTTGTTGTTTGCACTTTGTGTTATTTATATTGTGATGCTTTGTGATGTTGTTAGATGCTTTGCGATGCTTTGTGATGCACTTGTGGTGCTGTTTAGGGCCTGGCAGAATATTAATTGTGTTATCTATATTGTTGTTTGAAAATGCAGGGAATTAACAGAAATTAAATTAAAAAAAAACAGAGAGAGTCTTTGCCGTCAGCTTACTGACGGCAAAGCCTTTGCCGTCGGTGGGCTGACGGCAAAGAAGGACACGTGGCAGCTAACTGTTAAATCTGGCAACTCTAGGACGACAAAATGTCCCAGGTTGTCAGCCTTGCCGTCAGCTGGACAGCGGCTGACGGCAAAGGGAAAGGACCCCACGTGGCACTGATCGCAGCTCCCCTGGCAAGCATGGCCCACAAGCAGCAGCTTTGCCGTCAGCTGGACTCCAGCTGACGGCAAAGCCTGCCGTTAACCCCCTAACGGGGCTGGGCTTAAGTCGTTGCCGTCAACGGTTTATGCCGTCAACCTCGGCTCCCTAGCTGACGGCACAGGCTTTGCCGTCGGTCGATTTCTAGCTGACGGCAAAGAACCTGTTTGACGGCAAACCAGCAGATTCCAGTAGTGTTTGCTAAACCTTGTTATGAGAGATCAATTTTCTGGTTGTCGAGATGATCCTGCTTTACACTTAAATAAGTTTGTTGAGCTATGTGATATGCAAAAGTATAAATAAGTAGAAGGTGATGTTGTTAAGATTAAGCTTTTTCCTTTCTCTTTGAGGGAAGGAGCTAAAATTTGGTTTCAATCCTTGCCTAGGAATAGCATAGATTCTTGGGATAAGTGCAAGGATGCTTTTATTGGGAAGTACTACCCGCCTGCTAAAATTATCCAATTGAGGTGTAACATTATGAATTTTAAGCAATTGGATAATGAACACATTGCCCAAGCTTTGGAACGATTGAAATCTCTTGTTAAGAAATGCCCAACACATGGTATGACTACTTGGATGGTTATCCAGACTTTCTACGCAGGCTTGAACTTTACCTCGCGGAACCTGTTAGATTCGGCCGCGGGAAGAACCTTTATGCCAACAACACTTGGTGCTGCCACAAAACTTCTAGATGAGATGATGACCAATTATTCCAAATGGCACACCGAACGCATTCCAAGAAATCTCCTATTAATCCTCATGATGTCCCTTTAAATTCTTTGGTTGCTCTGGAAAAAGTAGATGTGAACTTTTTCTCTAGAAACAACTTCAATAATAATGCCTATAGGGGTAATTTTTCTAGCAATCCTAGACCGTTTCCATCCAACTATGGGAACAACAACACTTATCCTTGCAACAAGAACCCCACTGCTGAATTAGAAAGCATGCTTAGAGACTTTATCACTACCAAAAATGCCTTCAACAAGAGTGTAGAAGAGAAATTAGACAAATTAGATAATCTCTCTTTGAAGGTGGACAAATTAGCTCTTGATGTTGAGATGCTTAAAATAAGAAACTCTCCCCTTGAGGAAAGGAAGGCCGCTCCTATTAATGCTATCAAATTGAAAATTAATGAAAATATTAGTATGATGGTTAAACTTAAAGAAAAATGGGCTAGAGAAAAAGAGGAAGAGAATAGAATTAAGATCCTTCCTACAAACCACACTGTTGCTACTATGCAAGTTTTTGCGGATACCCAAACTTTTAGCACCCAACACACTTCTAGTCCCATTGGACCTACTAATGGTGATGCTACTACCTCAACCATAGAAGAAATAACTCCTATGAAAATAGAAGCTTTCAAACAAGTGAGCCTAGATTACACAACTACCAACTTTGATACTAGTGACATTGATTTGGATAGTTGTACCCTTTTAGAAGTTATTATCTTGCTACACAAAATGTCTAGAGACCCCCACACTAGCACTCTAAATCTTGACTTCACGGAGCATATCACTAATGCTCTCATTAAAGCTAGGAAGGAGAAGCTTAGATTAGAAGCCTCCATACCTAGGAAGCTATAAGATGGTTGGGATCCTATGATAAAAATTAAATTGAATAACTTCTCTTGCTATGCTTTATGTGATATTGGAGATAGTACCTCAGTTATGCCAAAAATAATGTATGATATGTTTGAACTGAAACCTTTTGATACTTGTTCTTTTGGTGTTCGTCTCGTTGATACTTCCGTAAAGAAACCTTTGGGGAAGATCGACGATGTTCTTATCATTGTCAATGAAAATTATGTTCCTGTTATTTTTACTATTATGGACATAGAGTGTGAACCTTTATGTCCAATTATTTTGGGACGTCTTTTTCTTCGCACCGTTGGTGCTGTTATTGACATGAAAGAGGCTAATATAAAATTAAAATTCCCTATTAAAAATGGGATGGAACACTTCCCTAGGAAGAAGATTAAGTTACCTTTTGAGTCCGTTACACGGTCTAGCTATTCTCTCTCTCTTGATAAAACTTGATCTATTTGCTTTATGCCTAGCTTAAAGGCGTAAAACAAAGCGCTTGCTGGGAGGCAACCCAAGATGTTTTTACTTCTGTTTTTAGTGGTCTTGATGATTGTTACTACTGTAGCAACATCATTGTATCTTTATTTTCAAGCTTTGTGCCAAGTTTAGCCTCCGATTGCAAGAAAATTCAAAAGTTGTGACATGCTGTCTAGAAAACAGATTCTGTCCTTAGACGAAAAAATTAGCCTAAGATCACCAGATCATCTTTTTTATCTGAAATTTTTTGACTGCGTGCTCCATACAATGATCTGAGGTTTTTAATTTGAGTTGCATAAGTACCCCGAAAAAATTATTTACTACTTGTTGTTCTGTTTTTCATTGATGCTGCCACGTTTTGCCATTCCTTACATTGCAAACCTTAAGCTTGCTTTTTATTTGCAAATAATTTTAGGCAATCTTTAGAAACAGTAGATCTTCAAGAATATCTTTATTTCCAGTGGAGAAAAAATAATTTTATTAAGGGTACTAACCTCTCTAATCAGCTTATGATGAATTATGAATGAAGGGATTTTTCAAGTGTGCGAGGGAAGATGATGAAAGAAGATCCGGGAGTGCAAACGCTCAAGCTTGGGGATGCCACCATGCATCCCCAAAAAATATTCAAGGAACCTCAAGCAGCTAAGCTTGGGGATACCCCCGTGCATCCCGTTCTCCATCAACAATCATCAGTTCGTCCTCCGTCTCACTATATTTTTATTACTTCTTGCGTTATGTGCTATGCTTGGAGCATCTCGCTCTTAGGTTTCCTCTTTACTTTTGCTTCTTGTTCATAAAAAATTTGAACCATCTTACTTTGTGTGGGAGAGAAACACGCTCCACTTCAAACGAGAACACATCATAGGATTTGCATGCCTATATTTCTTCTGTTGTGTGTTCTTTATCTTTTCGTAGCTGTTGTCATGTTTAGCTCTTAGTTTTCATGTTTTTATTTTTCAAGAGCTTTAGCTTTTGTTTAGTTTGTCATTGGAACTCTCTTTAGTTTTCATGTTTATCTGGTTAAGAGAGTTGGTTGTTTCACTGAGTTGTGTCTTATCGTGAAGTAGGTAATTAAGGTTGCTATTCGATTGTAGTAGTAACTTGCAATAGTTTTGAGGTATTGTTGTGAGTAATGTTTGAACTTTTGGTGTCAAGAGCTCTAGCCTATTAGTTATAGGTGTCGTATTTTGGGAAATCCGTGTTTATTTTCAAAACCTACAAAAACTAGTTGAGAACTCTAGCTAGTGGATGGATCACTAATCTTTGGAAGGATCGGATATTAGAGTACAATCACGTACCATGAGTCGAGGATGCGCTAGGATAACCAAACCCCTATACACTCCTCCTCGGGGTACTTGTCTCTTTGTGAACCTCCTTATTAGATTGAGAGTTACCGAACATAAGTGCATGAGTTCTTCAGACTAATGTAAGTATTGAAAGTTGACACTTCCACCTCCTCATATTTGCTAGCCTCTCCCGTGCCGTGCATTGCCTTCTTCTCATTCCCAGAGTTGGCGTCCACCTTTGCCGGTACATCCAAACCCTTGGCATGATACGCTCAATCATCATAAACCTCCTTATATCCTTCCTCAAAACAGCCACCATACCTACCTATCAAGGAATTTCCATAGCCTTTCCGAGATATATTTCCATGGAACTTCCACCTCTTCATGACTTGATCTTCATGTCATAGATGTTCCTACTATACTGGCAGATGCAAACATTGCATACATCATTATAGCTACATATTCTTTATGTTTTGAGTACCTTGTAAAGTGTGAAAGATCTTGTATACCATCTTGTAAATTAGAGTGTTGCCCTTAAGTGAGGAAAAGATCCCAAAGTGGACAAAATAAAAGATCCCAAATAGGACAAATGAGAGTCAAATAGAAAGAGCCATTGAGGCCACCAAAAAAATAGAAAAAATAGAAAAAGGAGACAAAGAAAATAAAAAGAGAGAAAGGGGAAACACTACTATCGTTTTGAAAGATCCACACTAGTACTCCCTCTTATCCTTGTACTCCATAGAGATGATCATTCATGCATATAGCTATGTGGGGAACTTCACACTATAGAACTTGGCTTGCATATTCAAAGGATGAGCCTCCTCAAAAGAGCTCTAGGTCTTCATGAGCGAGCAAGTTAGATGCACCCCGACTAGTTCCATTGGAGAGATTTCTTAGCTCATATGTGCATCCGTTGCATGGCAATCCCTACCCCTCACATCATATCTATCATTTGGCCTTCTCGCCTATGATTTTCCTCATTGATGTGAGCCTTTCTCATCCTTTTTATGTTCCTCCTCCACCATATTTCTCTCTTTGCCATCCTAAGTGTAAACTCTCGTGCTTACGCTAATCCATTGCATGAGTGCTCAAAATATCGAAAAGGAGTGGATCAAATTGACTTGTACCTGGCTAGTGGTCCTGGGACGAATCAAGATAAGATTCCAAAGAAGACCAAGTGTGGAACTTTAGTAGATTGAGTTCTCAACAAAAATACTTTTTTTTCTCGTATTCCCTAACCCTCTTCTCTCACGCAAACACCATTTGGAGACATTCGAGTCACGAACATCGAGAGATCTTACACCTAATGTACTTTTCTTACTTGCTTCACTGCTGATATAGACTCTTGCATGATTTTGAGCCTCTTCCTTTCTTTGTAGCATAAATAGCATTCCGGTGCGTTTTAATCCTGTCAATTTTCCAGCTATGATTTATTTACCTCGCATAGTAGTTTTACCATCTTTTGGGAGAGATACATCACTAGTAAACATCATGGGACCCAGGTCCATATTCTCATCACTGTTTACACGCTCAATTTATTTCCTGTTTTTACCTTTCAGTCGCAATTATCATTACCTTTTATCTCTTGCGTTTGACCCTTTGTGCACAGAAAGGCCGGAGAGATTCACAACATCTCTGTACTCGTTGGGAGAAAATTTATCTGTATTTGTGTGCAGGTCCATGTCAACTTCCACGCCAAAGAATTTTCTGGCGCCGTTATCACCTACTATTCGACCTTGGAGTCCTATTGGAGACAAACCTTGGTATCTTCACCGAGGTAAATTACGCTATGCTACATCTCAACCTTCCACTTGGGGTAACCAACGAGGAGAGAGTATCAAGAAAATTTCTGGCGCCGTCGCCGGGGACTCCAATCATCAAGATAGGGGAGTTGCACACTATCTTTTACCTTTGCTTTTTAGTCTTGTTAGTTTACCTTTCAGTTTTTATCTTTGTGTCCTTTATCAAAAAACACAAAAAAAATTGCTTATACCTGCCGCTATGGGTTCCACTGAAAACACCAACTTTTTTGACTTCACTAGTCACAATAACAATAATTTTATCTGCACTCATATTGCCACACCTGCCACTTCGGCTACCTCTTATGAAATTAAACCTGCTTTGGTAAACCTTGTTATCAGAGATCAATTTTCTGGTGCTGGAGATGATGCTACTTTACACTTAAATAATTGTGTTGAGCTATGTGATATGTAAAAGTATAAATAAGTAGAAGGTGATGTTGTTAAGATTAAGCTTTTTCCTTTCTCTTTGAAGGAAGGAGCTAAAATTTAGTTTGAATCCATGCCTAGGAATAGCATAGATTCTTGGGATAAGTGCAAGGATGCTTTTATTGGGAAGTACTAAACACCTGCTAAAATTATCCAATTGAGGAGTAACATTATGAATTTTAAGCAATTGGATAATGAACACATTGCCCAAGCCTTGGAACGAATGAAATCTCTTGTTAAGAAATTCCCTACACATGGTATGACTACTTGGATGGTTATCCAGACTTTCTATGCAGGCTTGAACTTTACCTCGTGGAACCTGTTAGATTCGGCCGCGGGAAGAACTTTTATGTCCCTTTAAATTCTTTGGTTGCTCAGGAACAAGTAGATGTGAACTTTTTATCTAGAAACAACTTCAATAATAATGCCTATATGGGTAATTTTGCTAGCAATCCTAGACCGTTTCCATCCAACTATGGGAACAACAACACTTATCCTTGCAACAAGAACCCCACTCTGAATTAGAAAGCATGCTTAGAGACTTTATCACTACCCAAAAGCCTTCAACAAGAGTGTAGAAGAGAAATTAGACAAATTAGATAATATCATGTTGAAGATAGACACCTTAGCCCTTGATGTTGAGATGCTTAAAATTAGAACCTCTCCCCTTGAGGAAAGGAAGGCCGCTCCTATTAATGCTAGCAAATTAAAAATTAATGAAAATATTAGTATGATGGCTAAACTTAAAGAAAGATGGGCTAGAGAAAATGAGGAAGAGAATAGAATTAAGAGCCTTCCTACACACCACACTGTTGCTACTATCCAAGTTGTTGAGGATACCCAAACTTTTAGCACCCAACACACTCCTAGTCCCATTGGACCTATTAATGGTGATGCTACTACCTCAACCATAGAAGAAGTAACTCCTATGAACATAGAAGCTTTCAAACAAGTGAGCCTAGATGAAACAACTACCACCTTTGATAGTAGTGACATTGATTTTGATAGTTGTATCATTTCAGAAGTTATTAGCTTGCTACACAAAATGTCTAGAGACCCCCACACTAGCACACTAAATCTTGACTACACGGAGCATATCACTAATGCTCTCATTAAAGCTAGGGAGGAGAAGCTTAGAGTAGACGCCTCCATATCTAGGAAGATAGAAAATGGTTGGGATCCTATGATAAAAATTAAATTGAATAACTTCTCTTCCTATGCTTTATGTGATGTCGGAGCTAGTACCTCTGTTATGCCAAAAAGAATGTATGATATGCTTGAACTGAAACCTTTTGATCCTTGTTCTTTTGGTGTTCGTCTCGTTGATTCTTCCGTAAAGAATCCTTTGAGGAAAATCGACGATGTTCTTATCATTGTCAATGAAACTTATGTTCCCGTTGATTTTACTATTATGGACATAGAGTGTGAACCTTTATGTCCAATTATTTTGGGACGTCTTTTACTTCGCACCGTTGGTGTTGTTATTGACATGAAAGAGGCGAATATAAAATTACAATTCCCTATTAAAAAGGGGATGGAACACTTCCCTAGGAAGAAGATTAAGTTACCTTTTGAGTCCGTTACACGGTCTAGTTATTCTCTCTCTCTTGATAAAACTTGATCTTTTTTTCTTTATGCCTAGCTTAAAGGCGTAAAAGAAAGCGCTTGTCGGGAGGCAACCCAAGATGTTTTTACTTCTGTTTTTAGTGGTCTTGATGATTGTTACTACTGTAGCAACATCATTGTATCTTTATTTTCAAGCTTTGTGCCAAGATTAGCCTCCGATTGCAAGAAAATTCAAAAGTTGTGACATGCTGTCCAGAAAAAAGATTATGTCCTTGGACAAAAAAATTAGCCGAAAATCACCAGATCATATTTTTGATCTGAATTTTTTTGACTGCGTGCTCCATACAATGATCTGAGGTTTTTGATTTGATTTGCAGAAGTACCCTGAAAAAATTATTTACTACTTGCTGTTCTCTTTTTCATAGATTCTGCCACGTTTTCCCTTTCCTTACTTTTGCAAACCTTAAGCTTGCTTTTTGTTTGCAAATACTTTTTGGCAATCTTGAGAAACAGTAGATCTTCAAGAATATCTTTATTTCCAGTGGAGAAAAAATAATTTTATTAAGGGTACTAACCTCTCTAACCAGCTTATGATGAGTTATGTATGAAGGGAGTTTTAATGTGTGCGAGGGAAGATGATGAAAGAAGATCCAGGAGTGCAAAAGCTCAAGCTTGGGGATGACCCCATGCATCCACAAAAAATATTCAAGCAGACTCAAGCGGCTAAGCTTGGGGATGCCCCCATGCATCCCCTTCTCCATCAACAATCATCAGTTCGTCCTCCGTCTCACTATATTTTTATTACTTCATGTGTTATTTGATATGCTTGGAGCGTCTCACTCTTAGGTTTCCTTCTTAGTTTTCTTGTTGTTCATACAAAAATAGAACCCAGCTTACTTTGTGTGGGAGAGAAACACGCTCCACTTCAAACTAGAACACATCATAGGATTTTCATGCCTATCTTTCTTCTGTTGTGTGTTCTTTATATTTTCTAGCTGCTGTCATGTTTAGCTCTTAGTTTTCATGTTTTTCTTTTTCAAGAGCTTTCACTTTTGTTTAGTTTGTTGCTGGAACTCTCTTTAGTTTTCATGTTTATCTGGTTAAGAGAGTTGGTTGTTTCACTGAGTTGTGTCTTATCATGAAGTAGGTAATTAAGGTTGCTATTCGATTGTAGTAGTAACTTGCAATAGTTTTGAGGTATTGTTATGAGTAATGTATGAAGTTTTGGTGTCAAGAGCTCTAGCCTATTAGTTATAGGTGTCGTATTTTGGGCAATCCGTGTTTATTTTCAAAACCTACAAAAACTAGTTGAGAACTCTAGCTACTAGATGGATCACTAATCTTTGGAAGGATCGGATATTAGAGTACAATCACGTACCATGATTCGAGGATGCGCAAGGATAACCAAACCCCTATACACTCCTCCTCGGGGTACTTGTCTCTTTGTGAACCTCCTTATTAGATTGAGAGTTACCGATAATAAGTGCATGAGTTCTTTGGACTAATGTAAGTATTGAAAGTTGACACTTTCACCTCCTCATATTTGCTAGCCTCTCCCGTGTCGTGCATTGCCTTCTTCTCATTCCCAGAGTTGGCGTCCACCTTTGCCGGTACATCCAAAACCTTGGCATGATACGCTCTGTCATCATAAACCTCCTTATATCCTTCCTCAAAACAGCCACCTTACCTACCTATCAACGCATTTCCATAGCCTTTCCGAGATATATTTCCATGCAACTTCCACCTCTTCACGACTTGATCTTCATGTCATACATGTTCCTACTACACTGGCAAATGCATACATTGCATACATCATTATAGCTACATATTCTTTATGTTTTGAGTACCTTGTAAAGTGTGAAAGATCTTGTATACCATCTTGTAAATTAGAGTGTTTCCCTTAAGTGAGGAAAATATCCCAAAGTGGACAAAATAAAAGATCCCAAAGAGGACAAATGAGAGTTACATAGAAAGAGCCATTGAGGCCACCAAAAAAATAGAAAAAAACAGAAAAAGGAGAAAAAGAAAATAAAAAGAGAGAAAGGGGCAACACTACTATCATTTTGAAAGATTCACACTAGTACTCCCTCTTATCCTTGTACTCTATAGAGATGATCATTCATGCATATAGCTATGTGGGGAACTTCACACTATAGATCTTGGCTTGCATATTCCAAGGATGAGCCTCCTCAAAAGAGCTCTAGGTCTTCATGAGCGAGCAATTTAGATACACCCCACTAGTTCCATTGGAGAGCTTTCTTAGCTCATATGTGCATCCGTTGCATGGCAATCCCTACCCCTCACATCATATATATCATTTCGCCTTCTCGCCTATGATTGTCCTCATTGATGTGAGCCTTTCTCATACTTTTTGTCTTCCTCCTCCACCATATTTCTCTCTTTGCCATCCTAAGTTTCAACTCTCGTGCTTACGCTCATCCATTGCATGACTGCTCAAAATATCGAAAAGGAGTGGATCAAATTGACTTGTACCTGGCTACTGGTCTGGGGACGAGTCAAGATAAGATTCCAAAGAAGACCAAGTGTGAAACTTTAGTAGATTGAGTTCTCAACAAAAATACTTTTTTTCTTGTATTCCCTAACCCTCTTCTTGCACGCAAACACCATTTTGAGACATTTGATTCACGAACATCGAGAGCTCTTACACCTAATGTTCTTTAGTTACTTGCTTCACTGCTGATATAGACTCTTGCATGTTATGACTTGAATTGAATCACATACCTTGATTTCTTTACTTTTCAAAGTTCTTATATGGTTGCTAGCATGTCACCACATAAATTATGCTTGTTATCCTTTACCTACTCGAGGACGAGCAGGAATTAAGCTTGGGGATGTTGATACGTCCCAAACGTATCTATAATTTCTGCTTGCTCCATGCATGTTTTGTGTGATATTGCTATGATCTAGATACACTTTCATACACTATTGATCATATTTGGACTAACCTACTAACTCAGTGCACCCCAGTGCCAATTTTTGTTTTCTGCTGTTTTTCTATTTCAATTTCCCCCATATTGAAAGTGCTCCAAAAACTCGGGAAAAATCAGATAAAAATCAGCGTGAAGGAACCTTCCGGAGTCCCGAAGGGGGACCAGCGTGAAGGAACCCACCAGGACCCCTGGCTGCCCCCTTCGCCTATTTTATTTCCCCTGACGTGAAACTTCCGAAGAGATATCCTTTTTCCGTGATCTCGCCTCTGTTCCGCCGCCGCCACGCTTCCAAGATCGGGAGCGCCAATAGACCTCTTCCCGGCACCCTGTCGGAGGGGAGATCGACCTCCGGGAGCTTCCCATCCACCATGGATACTTCCTAGATGTGTCTTGACCAGTTTGCTTCAGACCATGGGTCCGTGATCAGTAGAAATGTGATGTTCTACTCGCCTCTTTGTTCTTCATGGTTTAGACCTCGTGAGCTTCCCTAAATGATCGAGGCACATATGTAATATTTCTGTTGTTGCTATGTTGAGTTTGATGGGATCCGATGGATTATGAGATTATGTTCAGATTGTGATAGAGTAATATATTTGGTTCCTATCTTTTATATTTGTGGTCCTAAGAAATTGTTGCATGTTCTCGGTTGTTGTTTATTGCTTTGGCCAACTAGTAGGTAGTAACTCCAAGAGGGAACTTATGCTAGATTGTGGGTTCATGCCCCCGATGAAAATCTACTAAATCATCTTAACAACCTTGAAGATACGGGATTATAAAATAAACTCATTTAGTTGATAGATCATTATTGGATTCTTTTTATTGTGACCAAGATCCATGAAATACCTCTCTTTATACTATGTTATAACTAGCTTGAGCGACAGAAACATGAGTCTAGGGGGTGTGCTGTTGCCACTACGGGGAAAACAATGGTGCTTGTAACCGCGGTTGCAAGGATTGTTTGCTTTACGCAAAGTGCTTTTTAATGCAGTTGTCTATTGCTTTGGGTTTACACTTTGGGTGGGGCTCGCAACTTAATACCAGAAAGATGTTCTGGATAGATATCTCAAGTTGGATTATTAGTAGTAGATGTAGTTGACTTTCCTCTACTTATTTTGGCGTACTACCCATGCTTTTGAGCCTCTTCCTTTATTTGTAACATAGTTAGCATTGTGGTGCGTTTATAATCTTGTCAATTTCTCATCCGTAATTTGTTTACCTCGCATAACAGTTTTATCGTCTTTTGGGAGAGAGACATCACTAGTGAACATCACGGGACCCCGGTCCATATTCTCATCATTGTTTACAAGCTTATTTACTTTTCCGCCTTTACTTTTAGTTCCTATGTAACATCCCAATTTTCTAAATTCGGATGTTAATAGATCATCATATGCATCTCATGCTGTTTCCGCATTTTTCTGAAGTGTTAAAAATATTTTCAACACAAAAATGACTTATCCCCATTTTTGAAATATTGGAAAATAGTTTAAAATATTTTCTGGAGACTTTTTAATTTACTTTGTGGTTATAAGTAATTTCTAAAAATATTTTGGGAATTTATTTATGCTCCGGAAAATTTTAAAATCATTTTTGGAGTTTTTCGGTATTTTTAAATTGCCGGAAAAAGTATTTAAAAGTATTTAAAAATAAGTTGCAAAGTTTTTATTTTTATTGAATATTTTGGTAATGCAAAAAATTCAATTTTATTATTTTAAAAGTTTTGGTGAAAGCGGAAATTAAAAATAATTAGCCGTTATTTTTCTAAAAATGTTTTGGGCCTAATGGGCGTGTAGTGTTTTTTTATGCCAGCCGTTTTCGAATTGGTTTCGGATTAAAAAAAAATCCACAGAGCGGGTTATAAATACCGCCGCCCGTTCCGCCGCCGACCCGCCGCTGCCGCCTCCGTCCGGCCGAGGTGAGCCGCCGTCGCCCCTCGCGCCGCCGCCCGTCCTCCGCCGCCGCCGCGTCGTGCGCCGGCCGCCGCCGCCCGCCGGCTGGAGCCGCCCAGATCTGGTCAACCGACGACCAGGGATCCGATCGTGTTTTTCAGTTTATTTTATTTACGGATAGGTCCTTTTTAGCAGTTCAGACCCCGTTGCCACCCCGGTACCGTTTTCGCGGTTACTTTTTAACCGTAGCTCGGAATTAAGTGATTTCAGTTGCGTTGCGACCGTGTCGAAAAGTTCTAGCCAGTAGACTAAGTTTTGCAGAAGTTTGATGTTTTAAAATTTGAATCCCAAGCAGATTCGAATTTGAACTTCCGATAGCCGTATCTTTTAAACGGTGCGCCCGTTTGCGCCGTTTCTTTTTGCGTTAGTTTTCTTTTGTTGAGTACTTTAATTTTAGCTTATGTTAGGCAAGTGTTGATAATTCTCTTTTTATTTTTATTACTGTTTGTGCATATTTGTGTTGAATATATCTTGATTTGGTGCTATGTTTGCTCGTATAGATTGTCCGGAGTGCGCTGCATCTATTTGTGAGGATTGTGATCGTCTAGAATAGGAAGAAGGCAAGTGATGCTTTGATCATACTCACACCTATAATTTTCTATATGCATTATGTTAATAATATCACCCTATTGCATGATAGGTAGTTTACTTTACTGTTGCTGCAAAACCAGTTAGGATAGCCACATGTCTTGACTTGTATTTGTAGATCAACCTAGCATGTGTTGTTACTTTATTGATATGCTTTGTAGACGTGGTTTGGGTTGTAAGAATTCATGGAGTTCATGTGAGCTATTTAATAATTTGTGTAGCACTTTTATAATAATAGAAATCACTTCTGGACGGGCGGGTTGCATCCTGGTGGCTGTGCCTTGTCTAAGGATAGTGCCGGGGTTAAATGCACCCAATGATTGTTTTGGTGGTGCACCGGGTGCGTCATGGTGTCTACCCTCTGAACGCAGTGGGTGCCGTCCAGGCTCAAAAAGATCATACATGCAATATTACTAGTTGCTTCCGTGTACAGCCACTGGCTATATGGGCTCTGGCTTAGCATGAGTACGTTGTGGGGAACCTGGCCCTGGTAGCTAGCTGATGTAGATGTGTGTTAGGTGTACCGGCTACCAAAGGGTGGAGGAAACCTCTTCGGAAAGTGATCGTCTCAATCTTCGGGTTGAGTCCAGTGGGGAACATGTACAACCTCTGCAGAGCGTATAAACTAATCATGATTAGTCCTGTCCACGGTTACGGACGAACTTTGAGCAACTAGTCAGTACTGTTGATGAATGATATTGCCAGATGAACACTTAATAATAATTTGGTGGGAAAGATTAGCATGGGTTGCTGTGTGTTTCAGGTAGAATTCAACTTAAAATTTTGACTAGTTTAGTTCAGGAGAAAATTGGCTTTCAGCAAAACAAAACCATAAGCCTTTCCTTTGACTCACCTTGCATGTAGTTGTAGGTCCTTTATATATACCTCTTCCGTGTCACTTGCCGTACAAATCAGATGTACTGACCCGTTAACAGGCTGTAACCTTCGGTGTTGCAGGTTTTTTAGACGACCTGTAAGGTGCGTTTAGGGTTGCGGGTCTACACTCAGCATGTTCGCTTGTGGATGTTGATGGGACTCCTCGTTATTTGCTTTTGCTTCCGCTATATTTATGTTGAATAAGCTAGCCTTGAGCTATGCAACTTGTTATTTATTTTTATTCTGGATCATACGTTGTAGTAATGATGCACTTGTACTTTGATATACATCTATGATACTGTGTGTGCCAGCGAGTTCGATCCAGGGACTGGCACTTGATCACAGAGACTTCAATTCTATGTGAATTGGGTCGTTACATCCTATCATTATCATTATCATTATCCCTTGTGTTTGATCCTTTGTAAACAACAAGACCGGAGAGATTGACAACCTCTCTGAACTTCGTTGGGAGCAAAGTTATTTGTGTCTGTGTGCAGGTCCACGTAATTTGCGCCGCTGACACCTACTTATCATCTCCGAAGTCCCACTGGAGACAAACCTCGGTATCTTCACCGAGCGAAACTTTACTCTACGCTGCATCTCACCTTCCACTTGGGGTAACCAATGAAGGGCGAGAAGCAATTGTCATCTCTCGCGTATCAAGCAAATATCTGGCGCCGTTGCCGGGGACTCCGAGTGCTCAGATAGGGGAGTTGCCCACTACCTTCTACCTTTACTTTTTAGTCTTGTTAGTTTACCTTTCAGTTTTTATCTTTGTGTCTTATATCAAAAATTACAAAAAAAATCTTCCACACTTGCTGCTACTATGGGTTCCACTGAAAACACCAAGTTGTGTGACTTCACTAGTCACAACAAGAAAGACTTTATCTGCACTCCTATTGCCACACCTGCCACTTCATCTACCACTTATGAAATTAAACCTTCTTTGCCCAGGAATAGCATAGATTCTTGGGATAAGTGCAAAGATGTTTTTATTGGGAATTACTACCCACCTGCTAAAATTATGCAATTGAGAAGTAACATTATGAATTTTAAACAATTGGATAATGAACACGTTTCCCAAGCTTAGGAACGTATCAAATGTCTTGTTAATAAATTCCCTACACATGGTTTGACTACCTGGATGGTTATCCAAACTTTTTATGCAGGCTTGAACTTTACCTCGCGGAACCTGTTAGATTCGGCTGTAGGACGAACCTTTATGTCAACTACACTTGGTGCTGCCACAAAACTTCTCGGTGAGATGATGACCAACTATTCCCAATAGCACACCGTACGCGCTCCAACAGGTAGGAAGGTAAACTCTGTCGAGGAGATTACCTCCCTGAATGAAAAATTTGACTTAATTATGTCTCTACTTACCAAGCAACCCTCTATTGATCCTCATGATGTTCCTTTAAATTCTTTGGTTGCTCAGGAACAAGTAGATGTGAACTTTATTGCTAGAAACAACTTCAACAATAATGCTTATAGGGGAAATTTTGCTAGTAATACTAGACCATTTCCATCCAACTACGGGAACACCAACACTTATCCTAGCAAAAAGAACCCCACTCCTGAACTAGAAAATATGGTTACAGACTTTATCAGTACCCAAAAAGCATTCAACAAGAATGTAGAAGAAAAATTAGCTAAGTTAGATAATCTCTCTTTGAAGGTAGATAGCTTAGCCCTTGATGTTGAGATGCTAAAAATTACAACCTCTCCCCTTGAGGAGAGGAAAGCCACTCCTATTAATGCTATCCAATTGAAAATTAATGAAATTATTAGGATGATGGCTAAACTTAAAGAAATATGGGCTAGAGAAATAGAGGAAGAGGATAGAATTAAGAGCCTTCCTACACACCACACAGTTGCCACTATCCAAATTGTTGAGGACACTCAAACTATTAGCACCCAATGCACTCCTAGTCCCATTGGACCTATTAATGGTGATGCTAATACCTCAACCGTAGAAGAAGAAACTCCTATGAACATAGAGGGTTTCAAACAAGTGAGCCTAGATGACACTAATACCACCTTTGATAGTAGTGATATTGATTTTGATAGTTGCACCCTCTCAGAAGTTATTAGCTTGCTAAACAAAATGTCTAGAGACCCCCACACTAACACACTCAATCTTGCCTTCACGGAGCATATCACAAATGCTCTCATCAAAGCTAGGGAGGAGAAGCTTAGGATAGAAGCCTCCATACCTAGGAATCTAGATGATGGTTGGGACCCTATGATTAAAATTAAATTAAATAACTTCTCTTGCTATGCTTTATGTGACGTTGGAGCTAGTACCTCCATCATGCCCAAAAGAATGTATGACATGTTTGAATTGAAACCATTTGATTCTTGTTCCTTTGGTATTCGTCTCGTTGATTCTTCCGTAAAGAAACCTTCGGGGAAGATCGACGATGTTTTTATCATTGTCAATGACAATTATGTTCCCGTTGATTATATTATTATGCATATAGAGTGTGAACCTTTATGTCCAATTATTTTGGGACGTCCTTTTCTTTGCACCGTTGGTGCCGTTATTGACATGAAAGACGGGAATATAAAATTTCAATTCCCTCTCAAAAAGGGGATGGAACACTTCCCTAGAAAGAAAATCAAGTTACCTTTTGAGTCCGTTACACAGGCTAGCTATTCTCTTTCTCTTGATAAAACTTGATTCTTCTTTTGATTTATGCCTAGCTGAAAGGTGTAAAAGAAAGACTTGTTGGGAGGCAACCCAAGATGTTTTTACTTCTATTTTTAGTGGTCTTGATGATTTTTACTACAATATCAACATCATTGTATCTTTATTTTTAAGCTTTGTGCCAAGTTATAGCCTCTTATGATAAGCGAAGCAAAAGTTGTGACATGCTGTCCAGAAAAAAGATTTTGTCTTCTTGACGGAAAAAAAGGAACAACTCAGCAATTCATGTTTTTTAGCTGAATTTTTTACACAGCATGCTCTATACAATTGTGAAACTTTCGTAATTTTGAGTTTTTTGATTTGAGTTGCAGAAGTACCCCGAAAAAATTCTCTACTACATGTTGTTCTGTTTTTAACAGATTCTAGAACGTTTTTCCTTTCCTTACTTTTGCAAACTTTAAGCTTGGTTTTACTTTGAAAAAACCTTTGGGCAATCTTGAGAAACATTAGATATTCAAGAATATATTTATATCTAGTGGGGAAAAATTATTTTATTAAGGGTACTAACCTCTCTAATCGGCTTATGATGAGTTATGTATGAAGGGAGTTTTCAAGTGTGCGAGGGAAGATGATGAAGAAGATCCCGGAGTGTCAAACGCTCAAGCTTGGGGATGCCCCCATGCATCCCCAACAAATATTCAAGGAGACTCAAGCGTCTAAGCTTTAGTATGCCCCCGTGCATCCCCTTCTCCATCAACAATCATCAGTTCGTCCTTCCTCTCACTGTATTTTTATCACTTCATGCGTTATGTGCTACGCTTGGAGCGTCTCGCTCTTAGGTCTACTTTTTAGTTTTCTTTAGCTTTGCTTGTTGTTCATAACAAGTTAGACCCCAGCTTGCTTTGTGTGGGAGAGAAAGACGCTCCACTCCAATCAAGAATTCATCATAGGATTTTTAATGCTTATCTTTTTGATATTGTGTGTTCTTTATCTTATCGTAGCTACTGCCATGTTTAGTCTTAGTCTTAGTTTGTCTTTAGCAAGAGCCTTGGCTTTTGTGTAGATTGTTGATGGAACTCTCTTTAGTTTTCATGTTTATCTTGTTAAGAGAGTTGGTTGTTGCACTGGGTTGTGTCTTGTCTTGAAAGTAGGTAATTGAGGTTGCTATTTAATTTTAGTAGTTACTTGCAATAGTTTTGAGGTATTGACGTGAGTAATGTTTGAACTTTTGGTGTCAAGAGCTCTAGCCTATTAGTGATAGGTGTCGTATTTTGGGTAATCCGTGTTTATTTTCAAAACCTACAAAATTAGTCGAGAACTCTAGCTACTAGATGGATCACTAATCTTTGGAGGGATCGGATATTAGAGTACACTCACGTACCATGAGTCGAGGATGCGCAAGGATAACCAAACCTCCATACACTCCTCCTCGGGGTACTTGTCTCTTTGTGAACCTCCTTATTAGATTGAGAGTTATTGATAATAATTGCATGAGTTCTTAGGACTTATGTAAGTATTGAAAGTTGACACTTCCACCTCCTCATATTTGCTAGCCTCTCCCATGTCGTGCATTGCCTTCTTCTCATTCCGAGAGTTGGCGTCCACCTTCGCCGGTACATCCAAACCCTTGGCATGATACGCACTGTCCTCATAAACCTCCTTATATCCTTGCTCAAAACATCCACCATACCTACCTATCAAGGCATTTCCATAGCCTTTCTGAGATATATTGCTATGCAACTTCCACCTCTTCATGACTTGATCTTCATGTCATACATGTTCCTGCTAGACTGGCAAAGGCATACATTGCATACATCATGATAACTACATCTTCTTTATGATTTGAGTACCTTGTAAAGTGTGAAAGATCTTCTATACCCTCTTGTAAATTAGAGTGTTTCCCTTAAGTGAGGAAAAGATCCCAAAGTGGACAAAATAAAAGATCCCAAAGAGGACAAATGAGAGTTAACTGGAAAGAGTGACGGGGATCAACCCCGGCAAATCCAATGGTCAAGGACCCTGGGTTAGTCATAGAGATAGGCACAGGTTGGACGATACTCATCGGCTAACAGGAGAAGCACTTTGTGACGCCCCCAAAATAAAGCCGTGTACAGTAATCATACATGCAAGGTACACGATCGAGATCAGGGAATCACGGTGAGATATCACAACACAACTCTACAAATAAAAAAATATACAAGCTGTTTAATACAAGCCAGTGGCCACGAGGGGTCGAATACAACAGCTCGAAAGCACAGAGTTAGCGGAAGAAATAGTATCTGAGTACAGACACAAGGGTACAAGGTTGCCTTAAGAAGGCTAGCACAAATATCAACAACGATCGAAAAGGCGAGGCCTCCAGCCCGGGAACCTCCAAACTACTCCTGGTCAAAGGGGAACTCGATGTCGAAGAAGGCATCGGGGATCTTCACGTTGCGGTGGTCGGCATCGGGGATCTTCTGCTCCTGGACTCCAACGTCGACTGCAGCGGCCGATCAGGCAAAACAAAAAGGGGGAAAAAACAAAGGTGTGTATCTAGCATACCCGCGAGTCTTACGTCCGCTACTAAGCATTTATGCATTTGTATCAAATGGAAATGGGATGTTGTATATAGTGGACTGCAAGGTAGAAATTCAGAATAAGGGTAAGAAGCTAGTCCTATCAAAGACTAGCATCTTCCGACGAGTCTTGCTGCATGAGGTAAGAATCAGCCAACAGTTCAATAACATGAATGTAATAACAATGCAGAAGAAGTTTCTGTAGCATTGTATAATAGTAAGTTGTAATAATTAATAATAATAATTCCTCGGAGTTCCCTTCCTCGACTCCCTGCGAGGAAAATAAACCGGAACCATACAATTCAATAGTAGTAGTTTGTAGTAGTAGACTCTGGCTTCAGCATAAAGCATCCTGTTACCATGGACACGGCTATTCGAATAGATCAAACTCCCTCCAGGGGTGCACTAATGTTCAGCCTGCACGCTCGGATCTCCAGGGTGGCGTACACCTTGTTAGGGAATGCCCCACCGAGGCTATCCGACACGCCGAGGCCCATCCTACGGCTCATCAGAGAGGACCCCGCCGGTCTAAAGTCCTAAGTACAAGGGGATCTTGGACCGTCGCCCCTCACCCTCCGGGTCGTTGTGTGCCAAGTGATTCCACGCAACTCTTCCAGGATGCGGATCGACCTAACCACAATGATGAACAGGACGTCTTTCAGAGCTTTCAAACGAGACCACAACGCGGAGGGCCCACACCGTAACCCCACGTGAAGGTAGTGCGTACAAGCCTTTGCGGCCTCTCAAGTCATCCACCTGAACCGTTAAGAATTTTATTAATTTTCTGTCGGGACAACCGTTATCGTTGCCCCTTTCTTGGTGAGTCGTGGACAACGACAGCAGCCATGACCACCAGTAACGTCGGTGCCTGCCCTGTCGTCCCACCAACTCGTGCGGTTACCAACAAGGTGAACCGTCTCCTTACCTTGTCTCGCGTTTTCTCCTTGTAGAGCTCGACTTTCGTACAACAGGATACCTTTAGGCCACAAACAATACCACGCCCGCCGCACACCGGTGCAATACACCTGACCTGTCGTTCCGCTAAGATACCCTGCACGGGCACCGTTGGGCCACCCGACTTCTTACCTGTAAGGACACCAGTTGATTCGAGTGCCTACCATCAAGTGAAACCAGGAGGAATCAGCCTCGACGGTACACTTAAAGAGGTTCGACAAAGACATCAGCGGAATGAACTAAAGAGAAATATTCTCGTATCACCCCGGTGGTGCCGAGACACCAGCGGAATGAACTAAAGAGAAATACCCTTGTATCATCCCAGTGATGCTACACTACTGAGCCAACGAGAGTGAAATATGAGTCCGTCCACTCGTAAGTCAAACTCGAAGCGACTCGGTAGAGTCTCGCCGTTGTAGGTTCCCTAGGGCGTCTGCATTGATCCGTACCTTTTGCAGTTATAATATTTAAAATCCGCTTTCAGTCACCAGAGTGATCACGACTCTCTATTCTAAACCTAGCTAACAATGCGTAGGGTTCACTGCTGAATATTATATATATTTATAAGGCATCATAGGACAAGGAAAGGTACATCAAGGGGCGACAAAAATAGGTTATGCAATAGAATAGGATTGTAACGTAGCAGCAGCAGCTTATGCCTAGTGCAAGAAATGTACGGAAAAGATAGGTGATATCTGGGGAAGGAAATGGCTCTGCTTGCCTGGAAGTTCGGTAGCAGTGGTACGGTCGTCGACGAAGTAGTCGATCACAGGGGCATCGGCAGCGGACGTCGAGACTATCGGAAAATAAGAGAGGGGAAGAAACAATAAATACACGGCAATAATAGCAATACAAAAATATGGCATAGAAGATACAAATCAACGGGGATCTAACGTAGTGTTCGGTGATTTTCCCGGAGCAGGAATTTATCCGGGGATGACTCATCGGTACCGGTTCATTACCGGACAGATGATCTGGAGGGTAAGGTTCCATGTCTGCAGTGTTAGAGACATCTGCCAGACATGTGGATAGGGTATCCGTGCTCGTTGATCCATTCAGAACAACTTTCATGTTCAGTACATTTTCATCCGGGAAGTTTTACCGGCTCCGGTCGTCTGACAGACAGATGAATCGGAGGGGAAATATTTCACGTTCGGTATGTTAGAGGGGTGTGGTGGGTATACGAGTAGCGTATTTGGGTTCGTTATGTTTTTTTAAGCAACTTTCACGTAGAAAGTATTTTGATCTGAGCTGCGGTTTACTTAAAATGATTTTCTAAGTTTAATTCATTTTATCTATTTTCTATATTTTCTTTTATTAAATAAATCAACATTATCCAGAATAGTGTATGTTGACTGGTCAACCTTGACAAAAGGGTCCCACATGTCTTAGGCGGTGGAAAATAAAAGAATTATATTTAATTTGAATAGTGCATGGGCCCACATGTCTTAGACTACATTTGGATCTCATTGATATTTTGCTAAGTCGCAAATTCTGTCTTCTAACATCACTTACCCATTTTTTTGAGAGCCTACGGTTTTGGGTTCTACTCACCCGACAAATTAGTACCCTATATCAAATTGAAGCATTTTTCTATGGTCTACAATCTGGTACAAATTTCATGCTTGTTGGATTTCATTTTCTTAATTAATACTTTGTTTGAACAGTGTCATCTGTTAATAATTCCAGAAACTATTACAGTTAACAGAACATAGCACTTTGCGATTTTTATAGGAATCAATTTATGGATCGTATGAAGTTGGTCCAGTGGGGTAAAGTTGAGATGGTTATGTGTAGAACATGCCCAGGTCATTTTCATTTTTAATAAAAGTCCATAACACAATGTTTGGGGCTTATGAAGTGGTTAAGAAAATGTTTCGGACTTAGAAGAAATTTACTAAGTCTGGTGATCTTTGTTTTAACAACAAATATCTTTTTGCAAAATTTATTGTGATCAATCTATATATAATTTGGAGTTGGTCAAATGGAATGAAATAATCTCTGGTATGTTTAGTTTCTTGATCTACAATTTTTACTTCGGTTGAGGTTTGTTTTCGGTTGAGCAATATTTTTTTGATTCAGTAGCAGTAGCAGTTTTCAGATTCAACATCGAAGCAACAACCGTGCACGCACACGGCCATGGCCGTGGTCATGGCTGGCAGTAGGAGCAGCAAGTAGGGCATGGGGATGGCACGGCCAGCGCGGCCAGGGCGCGACCCGTCCACGGCTAGGGCGCGGTGAGCACGGCGGACGCGCACGGGGCGCGGCCCAGCCATGGAGCAGGGCGGTGGCGACTGGGGCAGGTGCATGGGAGATAGACAGGGGGCGCTCACAAGGGGAGCTGGGTCGTCGCGGCGGGGCATGGGGGTGGCGCGGGCACCAGGGGGCGAGCACGCGGGGCGCCGGAGGTGGCCGGGGCCACGGCGGCGCCGTGCCCGATGGCCATGGCGGCTAGGGTTCGGCCGTCGGTGAGAGGAGGAGCGTAGCGGCAGGTCTTGGCGGTGATTGGGGGCAGCGTCGGGCGGCGTCGGAGCGGGCAGGCCGTCGGGGTCACCGTGCCGGCAGAAATCGGCGCCAAGGTCTCCAGGAGGGAGAAGGGGATTGGGAGGGGGGTTAGGTCGAGGGAGAGGGAGGGGATCAGGGGTGGGGTGCTCGGCCTTGTCTACGGCTCTGGTTGCAGGCGAGGAGGCTGGCTGGGCCGGGGTAAGTGGGCTTGGCCCAGGCAGAGGTTGGGGTGGGCTCTGCCCAATGTTGTAGTTTAGGTTTTAAATTCTTTTCCTCTTTCTTTTTTGTTGTTTTTCTTTTCTGTTTTTTTTGTTTTAAAATACTTTCAAAATTTTGTAAAACATGGGACTTGACCCAATATTAGTGTTATGTAATTTAGGATTAATACTAGGATTTTTAGGATTTACAAAAATCCTATGACAATTGGTTTTATTAAAAAAAGTAATAAAAGTCATTGTTTTGCTACTGTTCTGAATTCTGTATAATATTAAAACATTTTAATAAAACCCCAATTCACTTTTAATATGGCATATTGATTATTAGGCATTTTATAAAACTGCTACTATATTTTTTTGGTTAAAGTTTTATCTGCCACTTGTTTTTATTATCCATTCAAAGAAGGGGGGGGTTGGACTTTGATTTGCACGATGATGATCAAGGCACACTTGGCACATGGTTATTAACATGAACCCTTATGATATTGAACATGATGAACTGCAACGTTTGATGAGGGCATGATGGTTACGTTGGATTTAATAACCCCGTCATGATCTGAAGACGAAAAATCAAAATTTTATCAAGGCCAGTTTGAGCAACAAAGATTATCAATAGTGATTAGCGATAGTAATCCTTGATTAGCAAAGTGATTACTGTTCATGACAGTGAGGGTGTTACACACTTCCTGCTCGATATTATTACGTGAGGTGGCAATTATAGTGGAGGCCAAGCTGAGTTCTCGCAAGGCTAAGATGAGTAGATACGTAATGAGTTGTCCTGGACGTCTCCCCTCGTAGCCTTTATATACTAGGCTAGGTCTCGGGGAGTCCGTGCTAGGTTACAGAGGTAATTTCCTAGTTCTAGTCTTGCCTTGTTCGCCAAGTTGTGCCTTCCATATTAGTCGCGGACTCCTACGTCGGTGCCTGGTTGGGCCAATCGCGGGCTTGTCGTAGCTTCCCAACGGGCCTTCTGTCTTCATATGCACCAGGTAGTCTCACATGTAGGAGTCGTGGGGTCACCCCCTCGTCAGTAGCCCCCGAGTGCCTGGGGGACTCGAAGAGTCGCGCAGGGACTCGATTTCTTCTGTGCTTTTACTGTTTGTAAGTGTGGCATTGCCATGGGTCGCTGGCAGTTTTGAGCCATGACAATATCTATTTCGAGGGATTGGTAAGCTGAAAGGGCCCAAGGAGTCGACTGGTCGAGCCTTGGTGAATTGTGCTAGTGACAAATACCATAGTAGCCCAATCAAGCTCATGTCCCTCGACATGAACTTGGAACACTGGTGTCAAGCAAAGTCATGCCGCTGCAGGTCTTAGAGGATCAATTACCGCCAGTCTAAGCACAAAGCCTGAGCGCGTCTGCTCGGCTCTTTCTATCATGCGAGCGCATGGAAAAGGTCTGGGGTGAAATCGCTTTGCTGCAAGTCCCGGCTCGGCCGTTCTTCGCAGCGGGGTCATACCTACACGCTAAGCTTGCGTGGCATCTGGATACAGTGTGTCGTAGCCCAGGCATAATTTGTTTTTGTTGAGGCACGGAGCATAATTTAACAAATGCACCCACTTGGAATAAACAATCAAGTGAGCTGTTTTAGCCGTCACTCGCGGAGCTTGAAATGAACTCAGGCGAGGAAAATAAGATAGCACTCACTCGGAAAGTCGTCGAATGTGCGAGTAAGTCATGTTTATTGGATTGCCGAATCTTTTTTTTCGAGTGGTCACTCGAATGCCTTTCTGCTCTTGGGGTGAGAGAGCACCCGAACTCTGAAAGTATGTTGTTTCTGCTTGGTGCGAGTGGTCACTCGAGCACATCTTTGCCTTCTTGGTGAAGGAGCACCCGGACTCAAAAGGGTACTCCCAATGGGAGTAAAAGATTATTTAAAATAATATGAAAAAAAAACTTGTGAAGAGCTGAATGATGACCGAAGATGTGTGCTTGAGACGCGTTTATTGGTCTTCCTGATAGGTTGGGTTGCCATGTCAAGTGAAAATGAAGTGACTTGACGTCTGTGGCCCGAAAATTTCGCGCTGCGTGATGATGGCCCTCGTTTTTCGCGCGTGGTGGGCGGTATGGTTAGTGCGCCGGTTTAGTTTTCCATGTTTCTCAGCTGTCTTGGGATCGTGCCACGTCTGCTGGGCTCCAGAACGAGCGGTGACGATTTGCTTGCTCCGGCTATTGGTTAAATACCGGGGGGTCTGGTGTGTTTAGGTTTTCACCCAGCCATTGTCTTCTCCTTCCTCTCTTTCTTCTTCCTTCATTGTTCTTTTCCTTCCGCCTGCTTTTCGTGCGGCTTGCTAGTTAAGATCCATGTCCAAGCGCCCTCATAGTGCAGCGCAGGAGTCGTAGAGGATGACCGGTAGATGGGAGCGCTCTGCTTTTTGAGCTGCAGATCTGGATGAGCTGGTGGCCGACGGCGTGGTGGCGCGTGATGCCGCCCGGATTTCTGGTGATGAGGAATTTCCTGCGCCCCGTCCAGATGAGCGGGTATGCTTTCAGAGTTTCTTCCCTCGTGGTTTTGCACTTCCCATTCATCCCTTCTTCCGGGGGTTGCTTTGCGCCTATCAGTTGCAACTGCATGATTTGACCCCCAATGGGATTCTGCACATTGCCTGTTTCATTACGCTCTGTGAGGTTTTTTTGGGAATCTATCCCCATTGGGGCCTCTAGAAACGTCTCTTCAATGTGAAGAGGACAAATTCTGAATCTTCAATTGGGGGCGTGGGTATTTCTATTAAGGAGAAATCTGCCTATTTTGATCTGGAGAAGCTGGACTCCGTCTTTTCATGGAGGAGGAGCTGGTTTTATCTGAAGGACCAATGCGTTGAGGGCCAGCGGCTTGGTCTGCCCCCTTTTGATCCTGCTGCACGGGCGGTTAAGAGATCTTCATGGGCCCATCCTTTGTCTGCTCGCGAGTCATCTCTCGTGGAACCGTTTGTGTAAAGGATTACTACTTTGAAGGATGAGTTGACTGGTGGCCGGCTTATCTCCGTATTTGTTGAGAGACGTGTCCAGCCGCTTCAGCATCGGGTGCGTCCCATGTGTAAGAGCAAGTTTTGCCCCCGAAGGTTTTGGACATTGTTGGACAAAGAAGAAGTGGAACTAATATTGTTTTCGAGTATAAACAGATACTTAGGTTCCGTAAGTATGGTGTTTGCAAGTAGAAGGTCGAAGGACAACTCACTGCAGCAAAGCTGCAGTCATCTACCGAAACCTTTGAAGGAAGACGACCCCTAAAAATTTCTTCGAAGAAGAAGTCTGTCACGAGTAAAAGCGCAAAGAGGAGAATGCTGAAGCTGGTCAAAGACTTAGTCTTTTTACTAGTTTCTCTTTATTTTGTTGAGTCGTAGGAAAAACCGTACTATTAAGAGGGGTTTGCTAGTTGAGATCTTAGTCGAAGTAAATTTGCTCTGCTCAACCTAAACCCACGAAAACCCTACCGAGAGAAATCTTACTGAGTCGAGTGAATAGCTCGAAGGCAAAGTCATCGCACTTCGTGCCTTCGAGAGAGAACTCACTCGGTAAGTCAGGTTACTTGTTCCTCAAGTAAAGTTGCACAGTGATTGGAATCCGACCGTTGTGGACACGCGTCAAGCGGTCGCATCAGGTCACTTCAGTCATTTTACCCATCGGGATCGCCAACTATAAATACCCCGCACCTACCCGCCATTTCGGGTTGGCTGCTCCACTGAAGATTCTAAGACAGAAGTCTGTGAGCATCCCGAGAGAGATCCATCGAGAGAAAACCAAAACCCAAGTCTGAACTGAGTTGAGAAATTCACAGAGACTTAGGTCAAGATTAGCCGATCTTTTTATCTTGGAGAACTGCAAGTCTCCTAGACGGTTAGGCGTCTCCTGTCAAGTAGTCGAAGAGTAATTATCGCTGCTGAAGGAAGTTTGTAAAGGTCTCGGAGATGTCCTGAATCATCTACCACGAGTGAAAACTGGACAAGCTCGAGGAGTTTGTTGCAGTGGAGATTAGGACGGAGAGAGTTTTTCTCCAGGTGTTCAATCATCAGTCCCTCCAACCAGACGTATCACTTTGCAGAGTGTGAACTGGTTTACCAAACATCATCGTGTCGGGCTCGTTTTCCTTCTCTCAATTACATTAAGTATTTACTCGTGGCCTGTTTGTGTTCGATGTTTTCCTTCGCTCCGTATCCCTTCGAGCCATGCAAGTCTTTCGATACTGTGTTTCCTTCGAGATGCCTTTAGTCCTTTGAAGTTTGCATGAATGCCTTCTAAGTTCCTTAGAATTTTTAGAAGTGATCATTCACCCCCTCCCCCTCTGATCATTCTTAAGCTTTCAATTGGTATCAGAGCTAGGCACTCCCTACGCTCTGCGTATTTTGGTCTAACAACTTGGAGTGTTGTCAAGAATGTCGTTTGCAGCTGTTCGCTCGGGGGAACCGATTCCTATTTACAATGGGAAGGACTATCCTATTGGAAGGACAAAATGAAGAGGAACATCATGGCCATCAACTCTGCCGCTTAGGAAGTTGTCAAGAATGGTGTAACTGTCAAAGAGAAAAATGCTATCACTCCTGAAGAGGCAAAGAAGATGGAACTCGATGCTGAAGTCTAGTTCTTCATTACAAATCATCTGATTCCAGAGAAATATCATGAAGTCAAGTATATTTCTTCGGCCAAAGGTGTTTGGGACTATCTCGAGAAGATTGGTGAAGGTGTCTCTACTCAGAAAGATGCTCGTATCGAGAACCTTCGAAGCAAGTTCTATCATTTCAAGAGGCACGAGGGAGAAAAAGTTAACTTCATATACAGCAGACTCACTGCGTTGTCAAATGAACTGATTTCCTCAGTGCCGAAGACATTAGCAATCAGATTATTGTCAGAACTTTGCTCCGTTCTCTTGATGATTCCTTCGATCACATTGTGCTGATGATTAAGGAAAGGACTGATTTCAAGGATCTAGTTGCCGCTGATATTCTTGAGAGAATCAACACTTTCGAGATGGAAGAAGATGAAAAACGAGATGCTAATGGGACTCGAAGGAAATCTCATGCACTAAAGGCCAGAGTTTCACATCACTCCTCTCCTGAAGCCAGTTCTGAATCTGGTGGTGCCACTGATGACCCCGAGAATATTGGAAAAGATCTGGCACTGATAATGAGAAGATTCAACCGCTTCTAGAGAAGGAACTCCTCTTCACCGAAGAAAAACTACTCTTCAAGACATTCAAGCAATTCATCACAGGATCGATCATCATAGAGAAACTCATTAGCGAAAGATAACTGTTGCTACAAGTGCAAGAAGCCAGGTCACTTCATTGCTTATTTTCTTCTCTGGGAAATTGAACACAGATCAAAGCATTCTCACAGCAAATCTTCGAGCAAGTCACACAGATCGAGCAAAAACTATGAGTCGAAGAGATATGATTCAAAGCCCAGAAAACACAAGAAAGATGGTTCTGATGATGACAAGAAGAAGAAGTATCACAAGCATCGAGAGAGTTCTTCCTGGAAATCACATTCCTCTCGACGAAAGAATTATCACCGTGCCAAAGCCTATTTGGGTAAAGAGATGAACTCTGAAGATGAAGCATCCGGTTCTGAAGCTGAATCAAACTCAAGATCTGCTTCTGGTTCTGGTTCTGAATCTGATGGTGTTGCTGGTCTAGTATTTGCTTCGAACAAGACTTCAAGTTCATTCTTCACGAACCAAAGCAGTGAAGATGAATCTCACTCTTACTGCTTCATGGCCAAGGCTAAGGTATCCTTATCTAATAATTCCTACGATACTTCTGATGGATCTTCTCATGAAAGTAAATATATGATATGCTATGCTAAACTTGCCAAAATTTCTTCTATCCAACAAGATGAACTAGATTCTCTAAGTGAAACTATTCAAAAATCTGAGACTTTATTGATCGATGAGATTGAGAAAGGCCAAACTTTGACAAATGAGCATGTTACTCTGAATAAAAAGGATGATGAACTTTCCTCTCGGCATGATCTTCTCTCAGTGGACTACGAGAAGCTAACCTATGAATTCCTTCAAAGGAAAATGGCTCTCGGGAAACTAAGAGAGACTAATGAAGAGTTGGAAAGTGTCAATCTCACGCTCATGGCTCAACAAGGCTCAGAAGCTAAAAATGAATCTACTTCACCTTGCTTAACTTGTTTGGAACGAAGTAAAATTGAGTCTATTTCTGAGAGATTGAAAGGAAAGCAACCTATTGTTATTGATGATGCTAACCCCTCGAACGAGGAAACCATTACCGAGGAACTCCTCAGGTTGAGAAATCTATTTGAAACATGCATGTTCAAAAGTGTGCAGCGACACCCATACCTATGTGATATCCTTCGAAAGGCTCTCCTTCATAGGAATCCGCGAAACGAAGGAGTTGGTTTCTTAAGGAAACTCAATCCTGATGGCACCTACTGGGAACCCGAGCAGTATCCTAAAACTGTCTGGGTTCTTGCGAAGGAAAAGCCCGTTGACATTGCTAATCTTTCAGGTTTCAGTTGCAAAATTGATAAGGCTATTGTTGATGAATCATTTGGTTCTGACTACAAGCTTATCAAAGATCAGGAAGGAAAGGTGTCGGCTGAATTCGTTGGTACTCCTCCGAAGAATGGTTTCTATAAGCGAAAGATTTGGGTTCGCAAATCTCTCGTAGAAAAACTGCCCCCTGACCATGCTATGCAGGGAAAATCCTCGGTACCACCGAATCACTACTATTCTCTCGAGGATAGAAATGAACCCTTGGTGCCTGCTTCAAATGTTCCCCAGAAGGAATACTATCGTGTTGATAGAAATGTTTATCTTCATCGTGATAATAACACAAAAATTGCTTTTACCCATCAATAATCTAACCCCTCATCGAGGAATTATATTTATGGTGTGCTTGATGGTCCTGATCGACAATATTATCCTGTTCGATATAATATCGCTGCCTCATCTAGCACTTCCATGCCTTCTAAGTCACCTGCTCATTTGTGGTTGGATAAGAAGAACTAATTCTTCTGCAGGGCTATGTCTCCGGTGGATCCGAATGGGTCATGGATAGTGGTTGTACAAATCATATGACCGGAGACAAAGATTTGTTCACCGAAGACAAACTTACTGAATCTTCACGGAGATACATTACCTTCGGTGACAACAACAAAGGAAAAGTACTTGGTTTGGCTAAGGTCTCTATATCTAAAGACAAGCATATTGATAAGGTTATGCTTGTTCAATCACTAGGATATAATCTTATGTCTATCTCAAAACTTTGTGATATGGGTATGCTTGTACTGTTTTATGCTTCTCGCTGTGTTGTCTTTTCACAGGATGATTATTCCTTCGTGTTCGAAGGATATCGCAAAGGTGATCTTTATATCATTGATTTTTCTTCGGGACCTGCAGTGTCCACATGTTTAATGGCCAAAGCCACTTCTGGTTGGTTATGGCACCGAAGACTTGGTCATGCAAGAATAAAAAATCTTCAAACTCTTATCTCGAAGAAGAACATCGTTGGAATTGATAATGTGAAATTTGATAAATATCGTCTATGCAGTGCCTGTAAAGCAGGAAAGATTGCTAAGAAACATCACTCAGCAAAAACTATAATGACTACTACTCGTCCTCTTGAATTGCTTCATATGGATTTATTCGGTCCTCAAAATTATGCTAGTCTTGGAGGTAACAAGTATGGTCTGGTTATTGTTGATGATTTCTCTCGATATACTTGGGTTTTCTTTCTAGATGACAAGAGCAAGGTTGTTGAAATTTTCAAAACTTTCGCAAAGAGAGCTCATACTGAGTATGAATTATCTCTCAAGCACATCAGAAGTGATAATGGTACAGAATTCAAAAACACTCATATCGAAGAATTTCTTGATGAATATGGCTTTACTCATGAATTCTTGGCTGCTTATACACCGCAACAAAATGGTGTGGTCGAGAGAAAGAATCGAACACTTATTGAAATGGCCAGAACAATGCTTGCTGAATACAAGACTCCAATCAGGTTCTGGGTCGAAGCAATTAATATTGCATGTCATATCATCAACAAGGTTTATCTGCACAAATTTCTGAAGAAAACTTCACATGAACTTATCACTGGAAAAAACCCGAATGTTTCATATCTCAGGGTTTTTGGTGCTCCATGTTACATCAGAGATATGAATCACAACTCCAAGTTTGCCCCAAAGGCACACGAAGGTTTTCTCCTAGGTTATGGTTCGAATTCTCACACTTACAGAGTTTGCAACTCACATCTTGGCAAAGTTGTAGAAACTGTAAATGTTCGATTTGATGAAACTAACGGATCTCAAAAGGAGCAATTACCTCTTAACCTGGATGAACCACCTATGGATGAAGTTATCAGGTACATGGCTATTGGAGATATTCGTCCTGCCAAAGGAAATGCACGTCAAGCCAACAGGGATGATGATGGTCCAATGTTCCCACACATAGCCCGGGGCGCTGGAGATCAACATCCTGAAGCAAATGATGTACAGGTCGAAGGAGAACGCATAAACGAAGAAAACGTTCAACCCGAAGGAGAAGCTGAACCCGAAGGAAATGATCCCGAAGGACAAGCTGATCTTGAAGGTGAAGCTGATCCCGAAGAACAACCGGATCTGCAAGATGATGAAGGAGTTTTACCTCGTGTTCGAAGAAGAGTGGACGTCGACTCAATTCTCGAAGAGATTCGTTTACCAGGTCGTCCCACCACTCGTTCTCGTACTCAATTAGCTAACTTATGTGGAAATTTTTCATTTGTATCCATGCTAGAACCATCAAAATTCGATGAAGCCATGAAGGACTCAGACTGGATGACTGCAATGCTCGAAGAACTTAATCAGTTCGAGAGAAATAAAGTCTGGCCCCTTGTCGATAGACCTGATCCGAAGAAGCATAATATCATTGGTACGAAGTGGAATTTTCGCAACAAGAAAGATGAAGATGGCATTGTGGTAAGGAATAAAGCTTGACTGGTTGCACAAGGTTACACCCAAATCGAAGGTATTGATTTCGGTGAGACTTATGCCCCAGTTGCTCGACTTGAATCCATTCGTGTCATGCTTGATTTTGCCAATTACAATGGTATATTGCTATATCAAATGGATGTCAAAAGTGCATTTCTTAACGGTGAAATCGAAGAAGAAGTATACATTATGCAGCCACCAGGTTTTGAAGACCCTAAGAATCCTGATAAGGTGTACAAGTTGCACAAGGCCCTATATGGGTTAAAGCAAGCACCTCGTTCTTGGTATGAAACACTGAAGGATTTTCTTCGGAAGAAGGGCTTCAAACCACAACAACTGATCCGAATCTTTTTACTCGTGCATACAAAAATGATCTTTTTGTGTGTCAAATCTATGTCGATGATATTATATTTGGCTGTACTAACCCTGATATTAGCGAAGAATTTGCTCGTATGATGTCGAAGAAATATGAAATGTCTATGATGGGTGAATTGAAGTTCTTTCTCGGGCTTCAAATCCGTCAACAGAAGAATGGGACTTTCATCTCTCAAGAGAAATATCTCAGAGATTGCCTGAAGAAGTTTGATCTTATTAGTTGTAAAACTATCAAGACTCCAATGCCTATGAATGTTCATCTAGATGCACATGAGAAGGGCAAACCTTTCGATTAGAAGAAATATCGCTCGATGATAGGTTCGCTTCTTTACCTTTGTGCATCTAGACCTGACATTATGCTATCAGTTTGTATGTATGCTCGTTTTCAGGCAAACCCGAAAGAATCACATCATATTGCTGTCAAGCGAATTCTTCGATATCTGGCTCATACACCAACCTTGGGACTTTGGTATCCCAAGGGTGCCCAGTTTGATCTCGTTAGATATTCTGATTCTGACTGGGCTGGTGATCGAGTCGACTGGAAATCTACCTTAGGCACATGTCATTTTCTCGGTAGATCTCTTGTCTGTTGGGCTTCGAAGAAACATAATTGTGTATCTATTTCTAAGGCTGAAGCCGAGTATATTGTTGTCGGTTCATGCTGCACTCAGATTCTGTGGCTCAAGCAAACGCTGAAAGATTATGGTATTCTTGTGAAGAAAATTCCATTGCTATGTGATAACGAGAGTGCCATCAAAATTTCCCATAATCCAGTTCAACACTCTCGAATGAAGAACATTGATATTCATCATCATTTTCTTCGAGATCACGTTCAGCGAGAAGATATAGTTATCACCCATGTTCACACCGAAGATGAATTGGCTGATATCTTTACGAAGCCCTTGGATGAGAAAAGGTTCTGTGCACTAAGGTGTGAGTTGAACATATTGGACTCACGCAATGTGCAGTAAGATCATAACTATCGGTACTATGTATTATATGTTTTCTTTCTATGTTGTTTACTTACGTTAGTTTTCTATCGTGTTTCTTTTTCGTTTGTTTTTTGTTCGTTTGGTGTTGTCCTATACACTTATCACTCCGAGTTTTTGTTCTCATTGTTTTTCCCTCGGATTGATTAAGCATCGGACCCTATTTTCCCTCTATTCTATGCCTACCCCATCTTTGCTTTTCTCTCGTGAACATGTATATTTGTACTCGATCAAGGTTCCCTTCGAATGACATTGATTCGGAAGGAAAATCTATCGAATGTTTATCTACTTTTATACTCGATGTTCGATGAGTTTGGTCTCGGACGTGGAGCAACTTTCTTTCGGTTCGTTGGGATTTTCCCGCGATTACCGCCACAAAATCCGTCTGTTGAATGCGGAGAGAGGCGGAATCTGCGCCGTTGGATCATATCTGACAGTTATGTCAGACCCCTCCCCTATAAATACTGATCCACCCCACCGGCACAGCCCACGCAATTCCCTCGACTTCATCTCTCCGCTCCCGAAGTTCTCTCTCGCGTGCCGCCGTGCTACTCGTCGCCTTCGACTCGCTCGCCGCTTTGCTGCCGGAAGGAAGCCACCGGAGACCTTCCTGTCAACGAGGATCTTCATCCGCGATGCCGTAGTCGCCGTACATCACCGAGTTAGGGTATGCACGGCTCTAAGACTCGATTCCAATCTCTTCTGTTCATTGAGCCCTAGATTTGTTCTTGATTTTCTCTCATTTTATTAGGTCTGTTTGATCCGTTTGGATCATTGAATCTTGGGAAATCTGTTTATAGCATTTTCAGTCAACTCCCCATTTGAACTAGGTAAGAAATCCCTCGGATTCTCTCACTTAGGCTTTTTCCTCAGAAGCATATCGATGGATTTGCACTTGTGCACTTATTTCATTCAAGTTCTTCGTTAGATTTACACTTGACGAAAATCTAGCCTAGCACTTCCTTGAAAAACTTGTTGCAAGAAAGGTTTCTCGATATGTTTACTGCGTTCAAATGTTTTTCCTCGAAAACAGCTGGTACTTGTTGACAAATTTCCTATATTCCCTCGTACCTATCTTTTTTGCAGGAAAATGTCTGGGAACGAAGGAAATGTCAGAGCACCCAAGCATGTGGGACGCCGAGCAAGAATCACCAAAAACTCTGAAGGATTATCAGAGGAATTGATCATTGAAGAGAAATTGAGAACGCCTGAAGGTTCTGAAGATGAACACACGAGAGAAAACCGTCTGCAAGAGATACGAAGGCTTCAAGCGCTTCGTTGGTATGAGTACAAGTCTATTATTCCTCGATGGGAGAGACTGTTTGCATTAAAAAAATACTTGGTCAGATGTCAAATCTTTCAGGCCCAAATGGACGAAAGATAATCGACCACCTCCTCCAGATAATGGTCATCCATCCTCTCTCAAAACACCTGCTGATTTTCAAGAGTTGGTTGATGCTCGAGAAGCACGAGCGCAAAAACGTAAGGAAGCCAAAGCGAGATAGGAGGCTGCTGCTGCTGAGGGTGCCAAGGAAGTTGGCCCAAGCGCCAAACCGAAGGTTGGCAAGAAATCTGCCAAGAGAAACAAAAAGGTAGTAATTGTCTCGCCACCGGACGCGAGCTCCGAAGAAGAAGCTAATTCTGATGATCAAGACCCTGGCACTGAGGCTGATGTCGAGGACATTCCTCAGAAGAAGAAGCCGAGCAGTAAAGGCATTAGGATCCAGGAGCCAGCTTCCCAGGCTCCTCGAACAAAAATTGACATGACCAATTTGGTCACTGATCCGCCCATTTCCTCTGCTCCACCAGTTCAAGCTCGCAGGCCAAAACCTTCGGCCTAGTCGAAGGGAAAGAAAGCTCAAGTGTCCGAGGATGATGAGACACTTATCCAACGAAAAGAAAGGCTGTCCAAGAAAAAAGAGCAAGAAGATAAAGACTTGATAAATTCCAAGCTTCTAAACTTCCACAGTCAACCCGAGCATAAAAAGGCCCAGGTTGCTAAACAGTTAGGCATACTGCACCTGGTTAGTGCAAAGTATCGTCGACAGATTGCAGAAGGCACTATTCCAAGTGCCCCGAAGGAAAAGGTTGTGGCCCCTAGCGCCACCGAGAAAGTGGTGACTCCCACAGTCACGAAGGAAAAGGATGTAGCTGCAAGTGCTGCGAAGAAAAATACTGAGGCCCCTAGTGCCTCGAAGGATAAAGTTGTGGCCTCTAGTGCCGTCACAAAACCCATTGCTGCTGCCAAGGCCACCAAGGAGGCCGAGAAGAAAGCCAAAGAGGCTAGGCAGAAGTCTCAGGCTGCTCCACTTCCTCGAGCTGCTCCAGCTCCTGCTCCTATCCTTGTTGCGCCAGTTGTTTCCGGCCCTCGTGCCGATGAAGAAAGCTCCAACGAAGGAGATTCTGCTGCCCATGCTCCTTGGGATGCTGCTAATATTTCACATATCCTCTGGAAGATGGCTACCACACCGAGCAAAGTCACTGCCGAGGATGATGTCCCGCCTGAGATCCAAGAGCAAGTTGCTCGGTACATGATTCGTTGGGAAGGATATCTCACCCAGGATCGCAAGGACAAGGATCAAGTGAAGTTTTACTCCAGGAAACTTCAAGAAGAAACCGAGGACCTTGAGTCTCGCCAGTTTTCAAATTAAAAATTTCCACCCTTGAAGCATCCAGAAGGGCACAAAAGGAAAACATAACCGCTGTGAATGAAAAGGTTCGACAAGTTGTGTCTTCTATATGCAAAGATCACAATGATGCCCTGTACAAAAGACAATCTCGAAAGAGAAAGTCTGCTGCCACAACCTCTGCGCGTGGGACGCCAGAGATCGAGAAAACTGCCAAGAAGCCAAAGTCAACCGAGGTCGTTGCTGCAACAGCACGACAGGAAACTGCACCAACCCCCACCAAGCAACCCACTCCTCCTCGTAAGAAAACTCCACCCCCTCCCCAAAAAAATCCACCCCCTCGCCAAACAACTCCACCCCCTCGTCAAGCCACTCCTTCAACTCGGCAATCATCACCACCAAAAGCTTCGTCGCCACCACCAAACCCACCATCACCACCTCACATCATTCCATCGACCACCCCAGCCATCGAGACCCAAGCTCATGCTGAGACCGAGAAACCTGCTCAGGTCGAGAAAGAACATCAAGCCCCCATTTCCTCTGCTCAGAAGGATTATTCCTCTGCCCAGACTCTGCATGAAGGAGAAGACGTCGATGTTGACATCACAACAGTTTCTTCTCGACAAGATGCTGCCGAAGGAAATAGTTCAGGCGATGGAAGTTCGAGTGGAAGTTCTTCCTCCTCTTCATCAAACTCTTCGGACGAAGAAATTCTGGATGTCTTTGCCCAGCTGAACGAAGACATGGAGGCCATGGAGACTGAAGAGGCCGCCCAAAATTCCCCTGCCGACGAAGGAGTTGCTGTCGAAGCGCAGGCCGAGGAAAATACTCCGGCAACCATCCCAGCTCAGGATATTGTAAACGTTCCATCTTCAATTCCTCGCCCTGCTGAGCCAGTTTACCAGATGCCAGACAATGCTGCTGAAGTTTTTCCCGTCGATGAGCTGCTTTATTCTGCTCATCCGATAGAAATGCTGCCCCTGTTGCGCTTTGATGTTCCTCGAGGAGGCCCCATCTTCAAAAGGCGTGAACACAAGCCATTTTTCTTCGGGACCAATCCCTACGAGAAGCCCAGAAGTGCATATTCTCTTCGGTTTTGGACTCAAGAGCAAGCCATCTACTACACCCGTGTGCTGTACAGCAAGGCGAGAGTTTTCCAGCATCAATACCTCGATATGCCTTCGGTGTACTCCACTTCCTGTTTCGAAAATGTTGCCGAGACTATTGATGGTCTGCATGCTCATAAGATGTTTTCTCTCGATTGTGGCTACAATCCCGAGCTCATCAAGCAATTTTATGCAAATTTGTATGTCACTGGTGATCCAGAGAACTTGAAGACTTGGAAATTTGATTACATGTTTCAAGGCCAAGTATTCCATACGACTGTCGACCAATTTCTAGCCATCATCAATTTACCTCGGTGCGAAGGATTACCACACAAGCTTCATGACTTACCTGCTCCAACTCCTGCTGAATTTTCTACGCTCATGAATCCAGATGTCATAGGAGATCACCACCCTGCTGAGCCCAAGCCGAGGCATTTGGTGTTTGAAGCAAAGGCATGGTTCTACATTCTTTCAAAGACTTTGATGCCAATGCTCGATGTGCACGATGATTTTCCCATTCTCAATGATGTGCAACTTGCTCTGTTGAAGTTAGTCCACGGTTATCCCTTCGATTTTGAAGACTACTTCATCAGGACCTTGGTGTCTTGTGCTGATGATCACAATTCCCACAAGCCGTATGCACCTTGGTTGATGGCTATCTGCAATTACTCTCGGAACGTGCCATTCCCCGTGTCAATATTCCCGAAGATTTTCACTCCACCAGTTAGGGAAGTTTTGCAGATTATTGCTCAACCCAACGATCAATATGCTGAGCACACTGGAATCCGCGCCCAAATGACTGAGCGTAATGTTCGCTCGAAGTTTATCAAGACAGTGCATCACATGGAGGTTTCTCTTCGGTCACAGCAAATGATTCAACATCATATTGACCAAGATTTCATTCAGAAGCAAGCAATGATGGATGAGATAAACCATTTGTGCAATATTGCCATGAACAATAATCAGATGCTGCGTGAGTGTCTTCGCCGTGATTGGAAAGGACTGCAGAAATTAAATTCCCTCGGTCAACTTCAATGATGCGGCTTCAAAGAATATCCTCCCCATCTTAACAGGAACTGGACCAATGTTGATCGAGTAGATCACCCGAACCCCAATATTCCTCGGCTGCCGAAGAACAGGGACGTGCTCAGTTTTGATGATTATTATCACATCACTATGAACACCTTCTCCTCCAACTCCGAGAAAGATGAAGCTCCTCCACGCCAAGCGAGAGTTTACTCTCCACTTCCTCGAAGCCCCAGGACCCCGCCGGAATCACTGCTGGAATCTTATGGAGATCAACACTCCTTCCTCACGAAGATTACTCCACCAGGCACTCGCCCCATTCTTCGTGCTCCAACGCTCGCCGAATCTTCTTGACGTCGTCAGCACCACTCTCGCGAGTAGGGATTCCTTTCGACCCTATTCTCTCGACTTTTTGTACGTTGTGACAAAAAGGGGAGATGTAGTGGCATCGAAGAAATTAGTTTGCCTACGGGGTTAAGGGCTTTTCTTTTCGTTCGATAAAGTTTTGAACTTTGAGGTTTTTGAGTAGTTTCAACAAACTTTCTATTCATATTCGATCTGGTTGTAACTAACTCTAAGTAGGTCTGTGAACTGCTATCCTTTTCGTAAGATATCTATCTGCTGCTTGCGATACTTAACCTTTTTGCAGGAAGTTATCTGTCATATAAGTTCACAGGTCATTCGATGAGATTGCATATTTCTCATTGGATATTATCTGGATTGCAATTTCACTCGCTAAGATTATTGATGTTTTTCCCTCGACTCTACTTGTCAAATATGCACTTCACAGGAAACTCTTATCTTCCGTGCATACATCAAGGGGGAGTATTTCATCAATCTTAGCACTGGTTTATCATCGAAAACTCAAAACTATTTCAATTATTTATCGATGCCTGTTTTGTCAACAATCGTCCAAAAAGGGGGAGATTGTAAGAGCAAGTTTTTCCCCCGAAGGTTTTGTACATTGTTGGAAAAAGCAGAAGTGAAACTTATATTGTGTTCGAGTATAAACAGATACTTAGGTTCCGTAGGTATGGAGTTTGCAAGTAGAAGGTCGAAGGACAACTCACTGCAGCAAAGCTGCAGTCATCTACCGAAACCTTTGAAGGAAGACGACCCCTAAAAATGTCGTCGAAGAAGAAGTCTCTCACGAGTAAAAGTACAATGAGGAGAATGCTGAAGCTGGTCGAAGACTTAGTCTTTTTACTAGTTTCTCTTTATTTTCTTGAGTCGTAGGCAAAACCGTACTATTAAGAGGGGTTTGCTAGTTGAGATCTTAGTCGAAGTGAATTTTCTCTACTCAACCTAAACCCACGAATACCAAGAGAAATCTTACTGAGTCGAGTGAATAGCTCGAAGGCAAAGTCATCGCACTTCGTGCCTTCGAGAGAGAACTCGCTCGGTAAGTAAGCTTACTTGTTCCTCAATTAAAGTTGCGCAATGATTGGAATCCGACCGTTGTGGACACGCGTCAAGAGGTCGCATCGGGTAACTTCAGTCATTTTACCCATCGGGATCGCCAACTATAAATACACCGCATCTACTCGCCATTTCGGGTTGGCTGCTCCACTGAAGATTCTAAGACAGAAGTCTGTGAGCATCCCGAGAGAGATCCATCGAGAGAAAACCAAAACCCAAGTCTGAACTGAGTTGAGAAATTCACAGAGACTTAGGTCGAGATTAGCCGATCTTTTTATCTTGGAGAACTACAAGTCTCCTAGACGGTTAGGCGTCGCCTGTCAAGCAGTCGAAGAGTAATTGTCGCTGCTGAAGGAAGTTTGTAAAGGTCTCGGAGAAGTCCTGAATCATCTACCACGAGTGAAAACTGGACAAGCTCGAGGAGTTTGTTGCAGTGGAGAATAGGACAGAGAGATTTTTTCTCTAGGTCTTCAATCACCAGTCCCTCCAACCAGACCTAGCACTTTGCAGAGTGTGAACTAATTTACCAAACATCGTCGTGTCAGGCTTGTTTTCCTTCTCGCATTTACATTAAGTATTTACTCGTTGCCTGTTTGTCTTCGATGTTTTCCTTCACTCCCTATCCCTTCGAGCCATGCAAGTCTTTCGATACTGTATCTCCTTCGAGATGCCTTTAGTCCTTCGAAGTTCGCATGAATTCCTTCTAAGTTCCTTAGAATTTTTAGAAGTGATCATTCACCCCCTCTCCCTCTGATCATTCTTGATCTTTCACCATGTGGCAGTACACTGGGCCTGATGACTCGACTAGGTGTTCACCCGAGGATTTTTCCGATGACGACCTTTTGGCCCGGGTTCAGCAAGTCACAAAGTGCACGAGCATTGTGGAGCAGAGTCTTCTTCGTCCTTACTCTGCTGACTTGCCACTTCCCGAGTTACTTGTCTTTGATTTATTTTTGTTCTGGTGAATCGTTTCTGCTGACTGCTGATGTTGGTTCGATCTGTAGGGTCACGTCCCTTTGTTGAACAATCCACCGCAGCCTGAAGATGCGGATATACTCGATGAACCTGGTGAGGTTGATCCTGTGCTGCGAGTGGTGGGGGTGCTTCTGGCACGTCGGGTGTTGTTGCTGTCGAGTCCGCGGGTGCCCCACCATTAGTTGCTGATGACTCGGAAGGTTCAAGAACTCTTCGTGTCAAGCTCACTCGCCCTGCGAGTGGTCGTGATGCGGCGGGTGACGGTGACGGCTTGCCAGCGGTCGTGCAGCCCGCTGCGCCGTGTCCTCCTCCTGCTGCGTCAAAGAAGCGCAGGTTCGGGATGGTGCTGCGTCCAGGCGCTGCGCCTGCTGGGTTAGTTTCTCTTTGTCATCTCTGATTTTCATTGCTTTGGCTGGTGTTTCTGAGGGTAAACTGTCTTGTAGTACTGCTCCTGCTCCGGCTGCTTCCTCTGCGAGTGCTGGTGCTGTCGCTGCTCCTTCGACTGATTCTGGTGCTGCGTCTGTTCGATTGGCTGGTTTTGCCACTCCTGCGGCATCTGGTGCTGGGAGGACTCCTGTGACTGCAGGCGCGGAGGGAACTTCTGCGGCTGCTCCATCCGGGGGATCCGTCGTGGCTGTTGCGGCTCCTGAAGGGGACTTTCGTCCAGACGTTAGGCCTGTGATCCCTGATGAGCACTTCTTGACAAGGCGAGATCTTTCTGCCGACGATAAAGAGAAATTCTTTGATCGTATGGCGGAGCAGGTATGTGGCTTCTTTCCCTTCTGTGTTTTGCTGTAGTACCCCCCGAGGCTACGAACAGTCACTTGTGAGTGATTGTAGTCTGTGGCTTTGATCTTCGCTTATACGTATTGGGAGCACGGCAGTGCTCCCAATGGGAGTAGCCCCCGAGGCTACAAGCAATCATTTATGATTGGTTGTAGTCTTTGATTTTCTTCTTTCCTTTGCTCTTGTCTTGACGTATTTGCTTGGGTGCAGCCTTTGTTCCAGATGTGCGAACGTGTGCTGTCTGAAACTGATCGGTGGCGACGCGCTCATGACTCGGTCCAAGGGAGCTTGACTGCTATGAGACGTGAGATCCTGATTCTTGGTTTCTTGTTTCTTTTTCTCATTGATTTTGCCTGATTGATGTTTTGTTCTGTAGGCCGCAAGAAGGGTGCTGACAAGCGGGCGGAGGCTGCAAAGAAGGAGCTTGCTGAGCTTCAGGCTGCCCTGGAGTCCAAGGAAAAGGAGCTGCAGGCACAGCATGACGAGCTCGAGCGGTTGTGGCAGGTGGAGCAGCACTTTCTCTAGGTTGATAAGGCTGAGTGTGAGCGTCTGCAGGATTTGGCGGGCTCTTTGGCTCTGTAGATGCTGTCTCGGGCGTTGTTGTGGCTGTTGGCGATGTCTGTGCTCGGGCTTCAACTCTCCTGAAGCTTCTCCATGAGCATATGTTCCCAGATGCGGCGGAGCGTCCCGAGGGTCTTGATTCTGTGGTAGCTGCCTTCGGTCGGGATGGTGATCAGATGGAGGGCTTGGTTCGTGAGAACGTGGTGAGTGGGCTTGCCACGTCTATTGTTGTTCTTCTGAGCCATGGTCTCCCTATTGAGGATTCCATGGTGGATACTTTGCCTAGTTATACGGATGAGCAGAGTGCCCGAGCTACTCGGTTGGCCCGCCAGCTCCAAAAGGTCGTAGAGGCAAACAATTCTGCAGTCGAGGAGTAGTGCGAGCCTGTTTTTGTTTAAAAATTTCAGCTGTAATGTGCCTCCTGATGGGACGGCGGATCTTTTCCTTAGTTTAAGGGCCTCTTTTGTGCTGCTTGTTGTCTTGTTTCCCTTTGCGTTAGGCCATCCCGGGCGTTTCTCGGGCTTGGAATTTGCTGAAGGAGGATGTTTGCGAAGGTGCTTACGAGTCCGTTTTCTTGAGGTTTAAAGAAGCCGAACATGAGATCGTTCGACTGAAAGGTGTTGTTGCGGTCCATCATTCAAAGCGTGAACATGCTGAGGCTGTCTTGGATGGCTTGGCGACTTGGATGGTGAAGCTGTCTGATCACCTGAGGGGTGAGTTTGTTATTTTTCGTCTGCCTTACTGCGCGAGTTCTCCTTTATGCTTTGCTGCTGATCCCTGTTCTTCGCTACGAAGTACTTGCTAGGCGCTCTCGTGAGGAGGAGGAGGCAGTGCAGTCTGAGCTGTTGCGGATGGAGGATCCAGTCGTGCAGGCGAGCAACCCTTTCTGGATGGATAGGGCATGTGGTCGGGTGTTTGCTGTTCTGCGGATGCGAGTTGAGAGGGTGCCACGGGCTCTTGAATACTGCTGCGGGGTGTTGGGCAGGATTTTTGCTGAGTTTTATCCTTTGGATCTTGTCCCTTCTTCCCTTGAGAAGCTTTGCCGGGTATTCTCCCATCCTGCGGATCTTCGGCGTGTAGTTAATCACCAGATTTATGCAGGGGCTCGTTGTGCTTTTTCCTTTGTTCATAGTCATTGGCCAGGGGTGGACATTATGTTGCAGCTCGAGGTCCTCCAGGTGGTCGACCTCAGCCGACGGACGACCATTATTCCATGGCGGATAAGCCTGCTAATGAAGTTTTGAAGTGGGTGGTCGAGGATAATAACCGTCGGATAGGTGAAGTCTGAGCCCGGGGATTAGCCCTTTGCTTGTTTGCTGGTTCTTTGCTGGACAGTGTGTGTTGCTGTTATATCCTCTGTTGTAAGTCAATCTTGTGCAATATGGTCTTGTTTCGTCGGCTGGTGAGTTGCTGGTTGAGTGGTCCCTTCTTGCTATTTTAGGATCGCGTTTGCGAAAAAATGCCTCGTGGGGTGGCTACTTCTGTGAGCCCCGAGTGCCAAATCAAGAGTCGCGTTTGCGAAGAACGCCTCGGGGGGTGGCTGCTTCGGCGAGCCCCCGAGTGCCAATTTTTTAGAGTCGCGTTTTGCGAAGAACGCCTCGGGGGTGGCTGCTTCGGCGAGCCCCCGAGTGCCAATGTTAGAGTCGCGTTTGCGAAGAACGCCTCGGGGAGTGGCTGCTTCGGCGAGCCCCTGAGTGCCAATGTTTTAGAGTCGTGTTTGCGAAGAACGCCTCGGGGGTGGCTTCTTAGGCGAGCCCCCCGAGTGCCAATGTTTTAGAGTCGCGTTTACGAAGAACGCCTCGGGGGGTGGCTGCTTCGGCGAGCCCCCGAGTGCCAATGTTTTAGAGTCGCGTTTGCGAAGAACGCCTCGGGGGGTGGCTGCTTCGGCGAGCCCCCGAGTGCCAATGTTTTAGAGTCGCGTTTGCGAAGAACGCCTCGGGGGGTGGCTTCTTCGGCGAGCCCCTGAGTGCCAATGTTTTAGAGTCGCGTTTGCGAAGAATGCCTCGGGGGGTGGCTGCTTCGGCGAGCCCCCGAGTGCCAATGTTTTAGAGTCCCGTTTGCGAAGAACGCCTGGGGGGTGGCTGCTTCGGCGAGCCCCTGAGTGCCAATGTTTTAGAGTCGCGTTTGCGAAGAATGCCTCGGGGGGTGGCTGCTTCGGCGAGCCCCCGAGTGCCAAGTATTTAGAGTCGCGTTTGCGAAGAACGCCTCGGGGGGTGGCTGCTTTGGCGAGCCCCCAAGTGGCAATGTGCAGAAATAATTTTTTGGGAGAATATTTTCAATATTTTCCCTTTTGTTTCTTACACGAGGGGGGCTGGTGCTTGGAGGCAGCCCCTTTATTTGTATTGATGGCTTAGTAGCCCTAAGAGCGGTAGACTGTTGTGGCTCCCTTTTGCTTCTATGGTAGGGCCTCTTCCTATGATGATGTGGCTCCGCTGGCTTGGTGTGCTCCGAAGGTTTCCGATATTTTGTGGAACTCTTTGTCGCAGCGGTCGGATCTAACGAAGCTGCCGCTGACTGTGATCACTCCTCGCGGTCCTGGCATTTTCATCTTGAGGTAGGCGTGGTGTGGCACTGCCATGAACCGCGCGAAGGCTGGTCGTCCTAGGATGGCGTGGTATTGTGATTTCTAGTTGACCACTTCAAAATCCAATGTCTCTTTGCGGAAGTTGCTCGTGCTGCCAAAAACCACCTCGAGACTTATTTTTCTGAGGAGTTATACTACTTTCCCTGGCACGATTCAGTGAAACTTTGTGCCTGAAGTTTTCAGTGCTTAGTTTTGGATGAGCATTTCTTCCAGGGTTCTGGTGAATATGATGTTGATTCTGCTGCCGCCGTCCATGACGACACGTGACATGTCGTAGTTTCCGATTCTTGCTTCGAGTACTAGTGCGGCGTGTCCTGGGCGCGGGATGGCTGGGGGTGGTCTTCTCGGGAGAAGGTGATTTCAGTCTCGGACCCGCGCAGGTATTCTGGGACAGCAGGGTGTGAGGAGACTACGAGGAAAACTTGTCTGGTGACCTGCTTCTACTGCCTGTTTGATGGTCTTCCTTCTTGTATCATGTAAATTCGGCCGTGCGCTTCTGGGTATTTTTCTTCCTCGGGTGTCGTGCTTCGTTCTTGTATTACCGCTACTTGCCTTGTTGGTATTGCGGGCGCTGGCGGTGCGTTGTGGGCGATGGTTCCGACTGCTACGCTTGCGAGAGGCTGTGCTGCTCTTGTTGTAGATCGGCTTTTTTCTTCTGAGAGCTCGATGAATTTCCTACAGTTCTTGAGGGTGTGCCCTGATCTGAGCTCTCCGCGCTCGTTTTTTAACCCGTGTATTCTGCACGGTCCGTCGAGCTGCTCTTAAGCCGAACGATATGCTCGGGTGTCGTCTCGTGGATGCCTTGTTCTCCAGTCCTGTTTTTGAATTTGGGGTGCTTCTTCTTGGTTGTCCCTGTGCTGTATTCTCCTGCCATCGTGATGTCTGCCTTCTCTGTCATCTGGGAAGCAGGCCGCGACCATGTCGGGTCCTCTATCGTCGTAGAAGTTGCGCCTCGGGCGATTTCTTCTTCTGTCGAGTCCTCTGTCGCTGGTGTGGTAGTCGCACGGAGTGTGCTGTCTGGATCTCCGATTCGTTTCGCACGCAGTCTTCTCCATCTTCCCAGTTGTTGGCTTGCTCGAGCAGTCGTGCGAGTGTTCAGACTTTCATCTGCCCGAGCTGCTCCTTGAAGTCAATGCGTTGCAAACCCCTCCTGAATGCATCGATAGCGCTTCCGTCTGATATGTCCTCGGCTGAGTTTTTCAGTATGGTCCACCACTGGATGTATGCTCGCAGGGATTCTCTGGATCCTTTTTTCAGGCTCTCAGTTCCTCGAGTGATGCCGGTCGTTTGTAGGTGGACTTGAAGTTTTGAATGAAGGCGCTGTGGAACTGCCTCCAGGAGTCGATTGATCATCTGGTTTCTTCAGCCAGTGTCTTGTTGAGCTCTCGAGCATGAGTTGTATATACTGCATTGCTATGACATTGGTTCCGCGCTGGAATTTTACGGCCGTTAGGTAGTCGTCGAGCCATGCTTCTGGTTCTTCCAGCCCGTCGTACTTGTGTGTTGTGGAGTTTAACTTGAAACCTTTCAGCATCTTTGTTTTCCGTATGGACCGTGCGAAGCACAGTCTCCGCATGGTTCTACGTTCTCGCCGGAGGCTTGCTCATCCGATTACTCTTCGCGGGCTGCTCTTCTTCGTCTTCCACGGTTGACTTTGCTTTGTGTCATGTCGTCGCATGCGTCTCGCCGATTGTTGTTGCGTCTGTTGCTGTTGTCGTCCCTGTCGTGGTTCTTGTTTTTGTTTGGGCGCTTGCGCCAGTCGTCGCTGCTGTCGTCGTCGGGTGAATTGGGGTCCCTGTCCGGGGTCTGCTCGCAGGGAGCCCGTCTTGCGCCTCCTCTTTTGGGGGCTGAGATGGCGTCTTTCATTATTTTGAGTGTCATCGTCGTATTGTGATCTAAGCTGCCTTTCTTGCTTTTCTGGGCACGAGATAGATACTCTTGGGCAGTGAAAAGGGCTTCGGCTGGTTTGAGTTGTTCTTCCTCGTCGTCCTCCTACTCTAGTTCGAAGTCGTCATCTAGCTTGCGGGCCACCTTCTTCTTGTCCGTGCGTCTCAGATTGCTGAATCTGGATCTTTCTCGGATGGGGGAATCGTAGTCTGAGGAGTCCCTTCTAGGAGATGCCCTGCGGTTATTTCTTGAGTCGGTGGTAGATTTTCCTTGCTTCTCTAATTCTTGGCGTTGTTGTCTTGCTCTCTTGGTGGCGTCACTTGCCAGCTTGTTGTCTTCTTTGAGCTCGTCTCGTGATGCATTCTCCGGTAGTAGTTTGCCTCGTTTTACTGCGTCCCTTATTCTGGCAATTGCTTCCATGGACAGGTAGATCTTTTCTACGTGATGGTCCTCTTTCGCCATGCTTGGGGTCTAATTCTTGATGCTTTCTGGCTCGTCGCTCCTGCGATTTCTATGCTCCGCTCTTTGGTATATTTTCTTTGGTATGGTTCCTGGTTCTCCAAGCGTGACGGTGACCTGGCCAGTGTTGTCAGGATCACTGTCTTTGCTATTCGAGTGGTTGTCCCGGCGACTACTCGGGTCGTCATCTTGGTTTTTTCCATCTGCGTTTGGCTCGTGGATGTCTTCCATGAATACTTGGGACAACATCTTGGATGTCGTCTTGCTTCCGCGCGCAGTGCGCTTCTTCCAGGGACCACTCGAGTAGTCGTGCTGGGGGTCGTGACTGACTCGCGGAGTCGTCACGCGGGAGGGAGCTACTTCGATTGTTGATGTAGGATCTGCCGTCGCGGGTGCTCGAGCGCGGTCCGTGAGACGGAGGGCTCCCTAGTGGTTGATGTAGATTTCATATGCTCCAAAAATCAGGTTGACTCCAGTGCGCAGGTCGGCGAAAGCCGGTTGAAAAGCCGGGAGGTGAGCCATGAAGCCGAGGGATCCGAATAGATAGTAGTCTGCCTGGATCGGAGAGTCGATGAGTGCTGATGAAGTCGTTGTCTTGACGAGTGCCGATGATGAGGCTGCCGAGATCGCAATTCCAACATGCGAAGTTCCCACAGACAGCGCCAATTGAAGGGGATCAACCCCGGCAAATCAAATGGTCAGGGACCCTGGGTTAGTCATAGAGATAGGCACAGGTTGGACGATACTCGTCGGCTAACAGGAGAAGCACTTCTTGCTCGATATTATTACGTGAGGGGGGCGATTACAGTGGAGGCCAATGCGAGTTCTCGCAAGGCTAAGATGAGTAGATGCGTACTGAGTTGTCCTGGATGTCTCCCCACCTAACCTTTATATACTAGGCTAGGTCTGAGGGAGTCCGTGCTAGGTTACAGAGGTAATTTCCTAATTCTAGTCTTGCCTTGTTCGCCAAGTTGTGCCTTCCATATTAGTCGCGGACTCCTACTTCAGTGCCTGGTTGGGCCAATCGCGGGCTTGTCGTAGCTTCCAAATGGGCCTTCTGTCTTCATGTGCACCAGGTTGTATCACATGTAGGAGTCGTGGGGTCACCCCCTCGTCAAAGAGCCATTGAGGCCACAAAAAAATACAAAAAAATAGAACAAGGAGAAAAATACAATAAAAAGTGAGAAAGGGGCAACACTACTATCCTTTTGAAAGATCCACACTAGTACTCCCTCTTATCCTTGTACTCCATAGAGATGATCATTCATGCATATAGCTATGTGGGGAACTTCACACTATAGAACTTGGCTTGCATATTCCAAGGATGAGCCTCCTTAAAAGAGCTCAAGGTCTTCATGAGCGAGCAAGTTAGATGCACCCGCACTAGTTCCATTGGAGAGCTTTCTTAGCTCATATGTGCATCCGTTGCATGGAAATCCCTACTCCTCACATCATATCTATCATTTGGCCTTCTCTCCTATGATTGTCCTCAGTGATGTGAGCCTTTCTCATCCTTTTTGTCTTCCTCCTCCACCATATTTCTCTCTTTGCCATCCTAAGTGTCAACTCTCGTGCATACGCTCATCCATTGCATGAGTGCTCAAAATATCGAAAAGGAGTGGATCAAATTGACTTGTACCTGGCTAGTGGTCTGGGGACGAGTCAAGATAAGATTCTAAAGAAGACCAAGTGTGAAAATTTAGTAGGTTAAGTTCTCAACAAAAATACTTTTTTTTCTCGTATTCCTTAACCCTATTCTTGCACGCAAACACCATTTCGAGACACTCAAGTCATGGACAGTGAGAGCTCTTGCACCTAATGTTCTTTTGTTACTTGGTTCACTGTTGATATAGACTCTTGCATGTTATGAATTGAATTGAATCACATACCTTGATTGCTTTACTTTTCAAAGTTCTTATATGGTTACTAGTATGTCACCACAGAAATTATGCTTGTTATCATTTACCCACTCGAGAACGAGCAGGAATTAAGCTTGGTGATGTTCATATGTCCCAAACGTATCAATAATTCCTGCTTGCTCCCTGCATGTTTTGTGTGATATTGATATGATCTAGATACACTTTCATACACTTTTGATCATATTTGGACTAACTTACTAACTCAGTGCACACCAGTGCGAGTTTCCGTTTTCTGCTGTTTTTCTATTTCAGTTTTCCCCCATATTAAAAGTGCTCCAAAAATTCGGGAAAAATAAGATAAAAAAATCAGCGTGAAGGAACTTTCCGGAGTCCCGAAGGGGGACCAGGTGGGACCCACCACGGCCCCAGGCGGCCACCTGGCGCAGCCTAGGGCTTGGCCAAGCTAGGGGGGCACATGGTCCCCTGGTGGCCCCTTTGGCTGCCCCCCTTCGCCTATTTATTTCCCGTGACGTGAAACTTCCGAAGAGAGAACCGTTTTCCGCGATCTCACCTCTGTTCCGCCGCCACTGCGCTTCCAAGATCGGGAGCGCCAACAGACCTCTTCCTGGCACCCTGCCGGAGGGAGGATCGACCTCCGGGAGCTTCCCCTCCACCATGGACGCTTCCCGGATGTACCGTGAGTAGTTTCCTTTAGACTATGGGCCTGTGATCAGTAGCTATGTGATGTTCTCATCCCCTCTTTGTTCTTCATGGTTTAGACCTCGTGAGATGCCCTACATGATCGAGGCTTATATGTAATCTTTCCGCTATTTCTATGCTGAGTTTGATGGGATATGATGGATTATGAGATTATATTCAGATTGTGATAGAGTAATATATTTGGTTCTTATCTTTTATATTTTTGTTCCTATGTAATTCTTGCATGTTCTCCGTTGCTTTTTATTGTTATGGCCAAGTAGTAGGTAGCAACTCAAAGAGGGAACGTTATGCTCGATTGTGGGTTCATGCCCCCCGATGAAACACTTGAGTGATAGAAACATGAGTCTAGGGGATGTGCTGTTGCCACAAGGGGGAAAACAACGGTGCTTGTAACCGTGGTTCAAGGATTGTTTACTTTACGCAAAGTGCTTTTTAATGCAGTTATCTGTTGCTTTGGGTTTACACTTTGGGCGGGGCTCGCAACTTAATACTAGCGAGATGTTCTGGATGTTTATCTCAAGGTGGATGATTATTAGTAGATGCAGTTGGATTTCGGTCTACTTATTTTGGCGTACTTCCCATGCTTTTGATCCTCTTCCTTTCTTTGTAGCATAGTTAGCATTGCGGTGCGTTTATAATCCTGTCAATTGCCTATCTGTAATTTGTTTACCTCGCATAGCAGTTTTATCGTCTTTTGGGAGAGAGATGTCACTAGTGAACAACACGGGACCCCGGTCGATATTCTCATCATTGTTTACATGCTTATTTACTTTTTCGCCTTTACTTTCAGTTGCTATCATTATCATTTGTGTTTGATCCTTTGTAAACAACAAGACCGGAGAGATTGAAAACCTCTCTGAACTTCGTTGGGAGCAAAGTTATTTGTGTCTGTGTGAAGGTCCACGTTAGTTGCGCCACTGACACCGACTTATCATCTCCAGAGTCCTACTGGAGACAAACCTCTGTATCTTCACCAAGGGAAACTTATCGCTACGCTCCATCTCACCTTCCACTTGGGGTAACCAACGAAGGGCGAGAAGCAATTATCATCTCTCACGTATCAAAGAACCATTGAGGCCACCAAAAAAATTAAAATAAAATAGCAAAAGGAGAAAAAGGAAAAAAAGTGAGAAAGGGGCAACACTACTATTCCTTTTGAAAGATCCACCCTCGTACTCCCTCTATCCCTTGTACTCCATAGAGATGATCATTTATGCATATAGCTATGTGGGGACCTTCACACTATAGAACTTGGCTTGCATATTCCAAGGATGAGCCTCCTCAAATGAGCTCTAGGTGTTCATGAGCGATCAAGTTGGATGCACGCCCACTATTTCCATTAGAGAGCTATTCTTAGCTCTTATGTGCATCTGTTGCATGGCAATCCCTACTCCTCACATCATATCTATTATTTGGCTCTCTCTCTCGTATTATTGTCCTCATTGATGTGATAATTTCACACCCTTTTTCTCTTCCTCCTCCACCATATTTCTCTCTTTGCCATCCTAGGTGTCAACTCTCGTGCTTACGCTCATCCATTGCATCACTGCTCAAATTATCGAAAAGGAGTGGATCAAATTGACTTGTACCTGGCACGCAAACAAATATATTAGATAAGATTCCAAAGAAGACTAACTGTGAAACTTTATTAGATTGAGTTCTCAACAAATATATTTTCTCTCTCATATTCCTATCTCCCCCTTCTTGCACGCAAACACCATCTGGAGACATTCGGGGCATGGTGAGCGAGAGCTCTTGCACCTTTATGTTCATATGTTGCTTGTTTCAATGGTAATATAGACTCTTGCGTGTTATGACTTGAATTGAATTACATACCTTGATTGCTTTACTTTCAAAGTTCTTATATGGTTGTTAGCATGTCACCACAGAAATTATGCTTCTAATCATTTACCTACTCGAGGACGAGCAGGAATTAAGCTTGGGGATGTTGATACGTCCCAAACGTATCTATAATTTCTGCTTGCTCCGTGCATGTTTGTCTGATATTGCTATGATCTAGATACACTTCCATACACTTTTGATCATATTTGGACTAACCTATTAACTCAGTGCACCCAGTGCCAGTTCCTCTTTTCTGCTGTTTTTCTATTTCAGGTTTCCCCCATATTAGAAATGCACCAAAAATTCGGGAAAAATCAGATAAAAAGTCAGTGTACCGGAAGCTTCCGGAATCACCAAAGTGGGTCCAGAGGGCCACCACCAGGCGCCCAGGCGTCCTCCCCGCGCGCCCTAGGGTGGAGCCGTGCCAGGGGGCCGCCTGGACCCCTGGTGGCCCCCCTGGCTGCCCCCCTTCGCATATATATACTCCGTGACGGGATTCTTCCGAGGACAGAACCATTTTTCGCGATCTCGCCTCTGTTCCGCCGCCACCGCGCTTCCAAGATCGGGAGCGCCAACAGACCTCTTCCCAGTACCCCGCCGGAGGGAGGATTGACCTCCGGGAGCTTCTCCTCCACCATGGACGCTTCCCAGATGATCCCTGAGTAGTCTACCTTGGACCATGGGTCCATGATCAGTAGCTATGTGATGTTCTCCTCCCCTCTTTGTTCTTCATGGATTAAACCTTGTGAGACTCCCTACATGATCACGACACATATGTAATTCTTTCTGCTGTTGATATGCTGAGTTTGCTGGGATCTGATGGCTTATGAGACCATGTTCAGTTTGTGATAGAGTAATATATTTGGTTCTATCTTTTATATTTTTGTTCTTGAGTAATTCTTGCATGTTCTCCGTTGTTGTTTATTGCTTTGGCTAAGTAGTAGGTAGTGACTCCAAGAGGGAACGTTATGCTCGATTGTGGATTCATGCCCCTGATGACTAGCTTGAGTGAAAGAAACATTGTGGATTCATGCCCCTGATGTGCTGTTGCCACAAGGGGGAAAACAACAGTGCTTGTAACAACGGTTGCAAGGATTGTTTACTTTACGCAAAGTTCTTTTAATGAAATTGTCTGTTGCTTTGGGTTTACACTTTGGGTGGGGCTCGCAACTTAATACCAGCGAGATGTTCTGGATAGATATGTCAAGGTGGATGATTAGTAGTAGATGCAGTTGGATTTTGGTCTACTTATTTTGGCGTACCGCCCATGCTTTTGAGCATCTTCCTTTCTTTTGTAGCCATATTGGCCGAAATATCAACCGCTGACTCCTACGAAGAACAGTCACAACCTCACCATGGTTGCCTTCCATGGTTCTCCGGGTTTTCTCTGGATCATCAGATCAATGCTTGTTTCTTTATCAAGCCAGATACATGGAGTCCCTGTCAGAACCCTCTGTTAGATATGTGCTAGGGTTAGCAAGTAACTTTGCATCATGTTAAAAATTTCAAAAGAAATTGAAATGGGAGAAGAAACCCCCCCCCCAGATGAATTTAATTCAAATGGCCACAATAAAAGTTGCTCCAAAAATTCCTTTTTCATTTTTGAAAACTCACCCAAATGAGTGTGATCACATATCAAGTGATGTGGTAGCAATCCCATGCTCATGGATTTTTCAAATATTCAAACAGGACCTTGGAATTAATCAAATACCCCTATTTGAATTTGACTTTAAAAAATGTTCAAAACTTGGGAATGACTAGCTACTGGTCATGTAAGTCCATATAAAAAGTTTGAGCATTTATAAAAATAATTTGCTATTTTATTTGACAAAGCAAACAAATAGCAGAAAAGTAAATAAGAAGAAAAAGGAAAAGGAGGCCTACCTGAAAATGGCCCAACTTAACGCACCGCGGCCCAGCAAGCTAGGGCCAGCCCAACCCCCCTTGTTGTCTTCCCGCCGCGTCGACAAGCACCTCGGTGGAGGGCATGCCGACGCCGGCGAGCAGATGCCTGCCTGCCTGTCCTCTCCTGAGCCCTCTAGCAGCGCCACGGAGACGCCCAGGACGCCCAAAAGGAAGACTTGGCTTGAAGACATGTCTTGAAGAGAAGACCCGGTCTGCTATAGAGTCGGCTGCTATAGTACCGACAGGAGGTCTTATACAGGACCCGACATTCTACGAGAGTCGGTCTGGTATAGTACCAGCGGGGGGTCTTCTATAGGACCCGACCCGCTACAGTGTTCGCAGGCGGTCAGCTACAGTAAAAACAGGGTCCGCTATAGGAAGGAAGTACCAATCTCGGAAGGAGTCCACCTAACTTGGAAGCCACGAAAGGTTACAAGCTTTAGAGTAGGACCCCGACTATTATTTGACTTGTAATACAAGAGGAGGCTAGTTTGTATCCTACTAGGACTCTACATGTAAACCTCCCCCTTCCACCTATATAAGGAGGGGTAAGGCGCCCCAAAGAGGGCATACTGAGATAGATTTAATAGAACTTGGACAAGCTCTAGATAGACATCAAGCCCAGGTCATCTAAACTCGGGTAAATTGGACATCAATTAGAGGAGAGCCGGCGACATGTCGGCGACTTCCCCTGAGCAAAGAAATAAGACCTAGCCACAAACAACATGTAGGGTCTTTACCGGATGATGTTTCCAGGGGCCTGAAGCTGTAAAAATCGTGTCTCTCTATATGTGTGCTTTCTTTTTCCTCGTACACTCGTAGGAAAGGCCCTGTAATCGGGTCTGACTCTACCGACATATGCCGTGACTTTCCCACGACAGTTGGCGCCCACCGTGGGGCCACGCACAAAAGTATTGTCATCTTGGAGGAATGTCTCACAGGGATTCAGAAGATCGTGATCGACCAGATGAAGAAGAACCGACACGAAAAAATCTATATCAACAAGTCGGTGATCCGTCGCCTCCGGCAGGACTAGATCCGGCTCGGAATTCAAGCGCACAACTCGGAACTCAACGCCAAGTACGGCCCTCGTGTACATCCTACAGGACAAAAAAATATCTGCATTGCGGATGCTCCTGGAGGCGACTCGGAACTCATATTGAAGATCCCTTCAGTGAAAAGATTGGATGTTGTTTACAAGCTGTTATAATTTCAGCCAATTCCGACGGTTAGATCTCCCTGGCCGACTCCTACACTGAAGCACTATAGAAATCTGGCGAAACTCCGCACGACTTCAGCAAAAACACTCCCGAGGTTGACTCGTACATATTTTTTAGATCCCTCCTGTGGAAACCTGCGGGATATAATCCTTTACTACCACAAAAATTTCAGAAAATTCCAACGGTTAGATCTTCATAGCCGAATCTCGCACTAAAACGCGTTTTTTGGATCTACGCAAGGTCGCGAAATCCAACCACAAATTTAGCTCAACTTATCATCGGTTTGCACTCTGGACATTGGGACAACTACCGTTCGAGAAAAATTATCACACACATATGCGTCGGCTTACAACCGCTTGCCCGTCTCTATCACCGACTTGCCATATTGGCCGAAATATCAACCGTTGACTCCTACGAAGAACAGTCACAACCTCACCATGGTTGCCTTCCATGGTTCTCCGGGTTTTCTCTGCATCATCAGATCAATGCTTGTTTCTTTATCAAGCCAGATACATGGAGTCCCTGTCAGAACACTCTGTTAGGTATGTGCTAGGGTTAGCAAGTAACTTTGCATCATGTTAAAAATTTCAAAAGAAATTGAAATGGGAGAAGAAACTCACACAAATGAATTTGATCACATATCAAGTGATGTGGTAGCAATCCCATGCTCATGGATTTTTCAAATATTCAAACAGGACCTTGGAATTAATCTACCCCTATTTGAATTTGACTTTAAAAAATGTTCAAAACTTGGGAATGACTAGCTACTGGTCATGTAAGTCCATATAAAAAGTTTGAGCATTTATAAAAATAATTTGCTATTTTATTTGGCAAAGCAAACAAATAGCAGAAAAGTAAATAAGAAGAAAAAGGAAAAGTAGGCCTACCTGAAAAGGGCCCAACTTAATGCACCGCGGCCCAGCAAGCTAGGGCCAGCCCAACCCCCCTTGTCGTCTTCCCGCCGCGTCGACAAGCACCTCGGTGGAGGGCATGCCGACGCCGGAGAGGAGATGCCTGCCTGCCTGTCCTCTCCTGAGCCCTCTAGCAGCGCCACGGAGACGCCCAGGACACGCCGCGTCCATTTACCCCCCCTCCAGGCTTGCTCCCTCCTTATGTCTCGACGACTTCCACGACGAACCGAGCGCTGATGTGCGAGGTGATGATAGTGATTTCTCGCCCTTCGTTGGTAAACCCCAAGTGGAATGCGTGATGTAGCACAACAGCAAATTTCCCTCAGTAAATATACCAAGGTTTGTCTCCAGTAGGACTCCGGAGATGATAAGTAGGTGTCAGCGGCACAACTGACACGGACCTGCACACAGACACAAATAACTTTGTTCCCAACGATGTTCAGAGAGGTTGTCAATCTCTCCGGTCTTGCTGTTTACAAAGGATCAAACACAAGGGATAATGATAGCAACTGAAAGTAAAAGAAGAAAAGTAAATGAGCGTGGAAACAGTGATGAAGATATGGACCGGGATACCTGATGTTCACTAGTGATGTCTCTCTCCCAAAAGACGATAAAACTGCTATGCGAGTTGAACAAATTACAGAAGGGCAATTGACAGGATTATGAACGCACCGCAATGCTAACTATGCTACAAAAGAAAGGAAGAGGCTCAAAAGCATGGGCAGAACTCCAAAATAAGTAGACCGAAATCCAACTGCATCTACTACTTATCATCCACCTTGAGATATCTATCCAGAAAATCTCGCTGGTATTATGTTGCGAGCCCCACCCATAGTGTAAACCCAAAGCAACAACCAATGTTTATTCCTTAAGAAATATTGGCCCATCATTCAATCTAATTTTATGAATCTTATTTCTCAGTTTGCTGATGGCTCTCTCAATTGGAATGTCTAAATGGTTCATTAATCACCCTGATTCCAAAAATGCTAGCTCCTGTTTGCCCTAATGATTTTGGGCCTATATCTCTGACTAACACCTGCCTGAAATTCCTCACAAAGCTTCTTGCTAATAGACTTCAGAAGGTTATTCTACATTGCATTCACTTGACCAATATGGCTTTCTTCAGTCTAGATCTATTCAGGATTGCTTAGCATGGGCTTTTGAGTACATCCACCAATGCAAACAGTCTAAAAAGACCCTGCTTATTCTGAAGTTAGACTTTGCAAAAGCTTTTGACACTATTGAACATGAGGCTGTCCTTCAGGTTTTGGAACACAAGGGGTGTTGTCAGAAATGGATCAGTTGGATTAGAGAGATTTTAGGCTCTGGATCTTCATCCATCTTGTTGAATGGAGTGCCTGGTAAACAGTTCTATTGCAAGAGAGGGGTTAGACAAGGAGATCCTCTGTATCCTCTGTTGTTTGTATTGGCTGCTGATCTGCTACAATCAGTAGTCAATAAAATGCTCCATGATCAAATCCTGACACTGCCAATTGATTCTCATGATCCATATTACCCCATCATTCAGAATGTTGATGACACTATAATGGTAATTCATGCTGATGAATCCCAGTTGTTGGCTATCAAGGAGATGCTTATCAGGTTCCATGCTTCCACTGGTCTCAAAGTGAACTTCAATAAATCCTCTTTAATCCCCTGAATGTGGATGAGGCTATGACTGCTCATCTTGCTGAAGTGTTTGAATGCTCCATTGGGAAAATGTCTTTCACTTACCTTGGTTTACCAATGAGTACTACGAGGCCTAAAATTCAGGATTTGATGCCTTTGGTAGATAGGGTGGAAAGAAGACTCTCAGCTAGTTCTGCTATGTTGAATCAAGGGGCCAGACTACAGTTACTCAATTCAGTAATTTCCTCCATGCCCATTTATCACCTTTGTAGTCTTTCTCTCCCTCGAGGCATCTTCAAACAACTAGAGAGAATTCAGAGACAATGCCTCTGGAGAGGAAACTCTGATACCCCAAGACAATCTCTTTCTTCTTGGGAGCTTGTTTGCGGGCCTAAAAAGAAAGGTGGTCTGGGTATTGTCAACTTGCAAATTCAAAACAAAGCTCTACTCCTGAAGCACTTGCATAAGTTTTATAATAACGAGAATGTTCCTTGGGTTTCCCTTATTTGGAACACTTATTATAATGGCAATGTCACACATGCAATAATGCTTTGTGGATCCTTTTGGTGGAAGGATATCCTCAAACTAAGTGACCTATATAGACCAGTGACCTCTGTCATGATCAATGTTGGGGATTCTGCACTTTTTTGGTCAGATGGGTGGTGCATCAATGGCTCATGTAGACCTCTGCGAGATAGGTTGCCTCATCTTTTCTCTTTTGTGAGAGATGACAAACTATCTGTTAATGATTTTTTGAGCTTGGAGGATGAAGAGATTTTTTTTCACTTGCCACTCACACAACAAGCTGCTGATGAATAATTCTGTCTTAAGGACTGGATTCTTCATCTTCAGAGAGATCCTCAAGCTGCTGATTCTTGGCACTGGCCTGGTAAATATGGTTATACTGCCAAAGGTTTCTACAATCTTATGCATTCTCACATGCCATCTGATCAATCTTGTGCCTGGATATGGAGGAGTAAGTGCACCATGAAGATAAAAGTTTTTGGCTGGCTCCTGATGTTTGACAGATTAAACACTAAAGATCTTCTTGTTAGGAGACATTGGAGACCACCCACTAAGGATAATTCTTGTGTGATGTGTCACTCACATGCCCTTGAAGATAGACTGCATCTGTTCTTCTCTTGCAACTTTAGTTGTAGAGTTTGGAACTATTTGCAAATTACATGGGGGGGCAATGGATCTTTGCATTCCTGTTTACAACAGGCCAAAGATTCATTTGGTCAGTCTTTCTTCATGGAAGTCATGCTTACTGCCTCTTGGTGTATCTGGATAGTCAGAAATGGGAAAACCTTTAGGAATGAGAGACCTTATTTTCATTCCTGGAGAAGGCACTTTGTGCATGATATCACCCTGCTTTCACATAGATTGCAGGGAGATCCTAAAAACAGACTGATTTCTTGGATCAATTCACTGCAAATAGTATAGGTAGGATTAGATTACTTCCTTTATTTTCTTGTTCTTCTTTACTATTTCCTTGTACTATTCTTCGACAACCTTTGGTTCTCCCATGCAATAAAATACTGTGGAGCTCATGCTTCACAGTCTTAAAATTCAAAAAAAAGCAACAGCCAACTGCATTAAAAAGCACTTTGCGTAAAGTAAACAATCCTTGCAACCGCGGTTACAGGCACCGTTGTTTTCCCCCTTGTGGAAATAGCACATTACCTAGACTCATGTTTCTGTCACTCAAGCGTGTCATCAGGGGGCATGAACCCACAATCGAGCATAACGTTCCCTCTTGGGGTTACTACCTACTACTTGGCCAAAGCAATAAACAGCAACGGAGAACATGCAAGAATTACTTAAGAACAAAAATATAAGAGATAAGAACCAAATATATTACTCAATCACAATCTGAACATAATCTCATAATCCACCAGATCCCATCAAACTCAGCATAGCAACAGCAGAAAGATTACAAAAGTGCATCGATCATGTAGGGCAGTTCACGAGGTCTAAACCATGAAGAACAAAGAGGGGAGGAGAACATCACATAGATACTGATCACGGACCCATGGTCCAAAGGAAACTACTCACGGCACATCCGGGAAGAATCCATGGTGGAGAGGAGACTCCCGGAGGTCGGCCCTCCCTCCGGCAGGGTGCCGGGAAGAGGTCTGCTGGTGCTCCCGATCTTGGAAACGCGGCGGCGGCGGAACAGAGGCGAGATCGCGAAAAAGGGTTCTTCCTTCGAGGGTTTCTCGTCACGGAGAATATATAGGCGAAGGGGGGCAGCCAGGGGGGCCACCAGGGGTCCAGGCGCCCCCCTTGCGCGGCCAGCCCCTGGGGCGCGCCACCAGGGCGCCTGGGCCCCTGGTGGTGGCCCTCTGGCCCCACCTAGGTTCATCTGGAAGGTTCTTCTGCGCTGATTTTTCCTGAATTTTTGGAGCACTTTTTATATGGGGGAAAACTGAAATAGAAAAATAGCAGAAAACAGGAACTGGCACTGTGGTGCACTGAGTTAATAGGTTAGTCCAAATATGATCAAAAGTGTATGAAAGTGTATCTAGGTCATAGCAATATCACACAAAACATGCATGGAGCAAGCAGAAATTATAGATACGTTTTGGACGTATCAACATCCCCAAGCTTAATTCCTGCTCGTCCTCAAGTAGGTAAATGATAACAGCATAATTTCTGTGGTGACATGCTAGCAACCATATAAGAACTGTGAAAAGTAAAGCAATCAAGGTTAGAGATTCAATTCAAGTCATAACATGCAAGAGTCTATATTAGCATTGAAACAAGTAACAAAAGAACATTAGGTGCAAGAGCTCTCGCTGTCCGTGAATCGAATGTCTCCAAATGGTGTTTGCGTGCAAGAAGGGGGATAGGGAATACGAGAAAAATATTTATTTATTGAGAACTCAATCTACTAAAGTTTCACACTTGGTCTTTCTCTGGAATCTTATCTTGACTCGTCCCCAGACCACGAGCCAGGTACAAGTCAATTTGATCCACTCCTTTTTCAATATTTTGAGCACTCATGCAATGGATGAGCGTAAGCACGAGAGTTGACACTAAGGATGGCAAAGAGAGAAGTACGGAGGAGGAGGAGGAAGACAAAAAAGAATGAGAAAGGCTCACATCAATGAGGACAATCATAGGCAAGAGATGCCAAATGATAGATATGATGTGAGGAGTAGGGATTGCCATGCAACGGATGCACATATGAGCTAAGAAGCTCTCCAATGGAAGTAGTGGGGGTGCATCTAACTTGCTCGCTCATGAATACCTAGAGCTCGTTTGAGGAGGCTCATCCTTGGAATATGCAAGCCAAGTTCTATAGTGTGAAGGTCCCCACATAGCTATATGCATAATGATCATCTCTATGGAGTACAAGGATATAAAGGGAGTACTAGTGTGGATCTCTCAAAAGGATAGTAGTGTTGCCCCTTTCTATCTTTTTATTTTTTTTTCTTTTTTCTATTTTTTTGTATTTTTTTGTGGCCTCAATGGCTCTTTCTATTTAACTCACATTTGTCCTCTTTGGGATCTTTTATTGTGTCCACTTTGGGATCTTTTCATCACTTAAGGGCAACACTCTATTTTACAAGAAAGTAAAGGAGATCTTTCACACTTTACAAGGTACTTGAAATCATAAAGAAGATGTAGCTATCATGATGTATGCAATGTATGTCGCTGCCATGTTAGGAGGAACATGTATGAAATGAAGATCAAGTCATGAAGAGGTGGAAGTTGCATGGCAATATATCTCGGAAAGGCTATGGAAATGCCTTGATAGGTAGGTATGGTGGCTGTTTTTCGGAAAGATATAAAGAGGCTTATGATGACAGAGCGTATCGTGCCAAGGGTTTGGATGTACTGGCGAAGGTTGACACCAACTCTCGGAGTGAGAAGAAGGCAATGCACGGCAAGGGAGAGGCTAGCAAAATATGGGAAGGTGGAAATGTCAACTTTCAATTCTTACATTAGTCCGAAGAACTCATGCACTTATTATCGGTAACTCTCAATCTAACAAGGAGGTTCACAAAGAGACAAGTACCCCGAGGAGGAGTGTATGGGGGTTTGGTTATCCTTGCGCATCCTCGACTCAAGGTACGTGAGTGTATTGTAATATTCGATCCTTCCAAAGATTAGTGATCCATCTAGTAGTTTAGCGTTCTCAACTATTTTTGTAGGTTTTGAAAATACACACGCATTGCCCAAAATACGACACCTATCACTAATAGGCTAGAGCTCTTGACACCAAAAGTTCAAACATTACTCACATCAATACCTCAAAACTATTGCAAGTTACTACTAGAATTAAATAGCAACCTCAATTACCTACTTTCAAGACAAAACACAACTCAGTGCAACAACCAACTCTCTTAACAAGATAAACATGAAAACTAAAGAGAGTTCTATCAACAAACTAAACAAAAGCCAAAGCTCTTGCTAAAGACAAACTAAGACTAAAACTAAAAATGGCAGCAGCTACGAAAAGAGAAAGAACACACAACAGCAAAAAGATAAGCAGGAAAAATCCTATGATGTGTTCTAGATTAGAGTGGAGCGTGTTTCTCTCCCACACAAAGCAAGATGGGGTCTAACTTGTTATGACCAGCAAGCAAAACTAAATAAAACTAAAAATAAAACCTAAGAGCGAGACGCTCCAAGCATAGCACATAACGCATGAAGTGATAAAAATATAGTGAGACGAAGACGAACTGATGATTGTTGATGGAGAAGGGGATGCACGGGGGAATCCCCAAGCTTAGACGTTTGAGTCTCCTTGAATATTTATTGGGGATGCATGGGGGCATCCCCAAGCTTGAGCGCTTGACACTCCTGGATCTTCTTTCATCATCTTCCATCGCACACTTTAAAACTCCCTTCATACATAACTCATCATAAGCTGATTAGAGAGGTTAATACCCTTAATAAAATAATTTTTCCCCACTGGATATAAAGATATTCTTGAAGAGATACTATTTCTCAAGAGTGCCAAAACGTTTTTGCAAAGAAAAAGCAAGCTTAAGGTTTGAAAAAGTGAAGAGAGGCAAAACGTGGCAGAATCTGTGAAAAACAGAACAGCAGGTAGTAGAGAATTTTTTCGGGGCACTTCTGCAACTCAAATCAAAAAACTCAGAACATACGAAAGTTTCACAATTGTATAGAGCATGCTGTCACAAAAATTCTGATCAAAAATATGATCTGGTGATTTTGTTCGAATTTTTCTGTCAAGGGACAGAATCTGTTTTCTGGACAGCATGTCACAACTTTAGCTTCCCTTATCATAACAGGTTATAACTTGGCACAAAGCTGAAAAATAAAGATACAATGATGTTTCTACAGTAGTAACAAACATCAAGACACAACAAAATCAAAAAGAAACCTAATTCGTTGTGGGATGCCTCCCAAAAGCGCTTTCTTTTATGCCTTTAGCTAGGCTTAAAGATTATGAAAGATGCTCACAAGAGAATAAGAATTGAAGCAAAAGAGAGCATCAAGAAGAAAATGTGAAACAAATTTAAGCCTAACCCACTTCCTATGCATAGGCATCTTGTAAGAAAATAAATCAAAGAAGCACAAAGTGACATGCATAGGAAGGTAGAACAAGAACAACTTCAAAACTTTCAACATGAAGAGAGGTGTTTTTGTAACATGGAAGTTTCTACAACCAAACTTTCCTCTCTCAAAGTAATTTTCAGTAGCATCATGAACAACATCAAGAATATAATAACATAAATCATGTTGTTCATGACCTACAAGCACACGCGTATTGTTTTCAACATGGTTTTTAGGATGATAAGATAGATGCAACCCATCACATTGAGCCTTGATAATAGAAAAATTCTCCGGAGTTGGAGATTTCAAAAGGATAATAGGGCAATGAAGTGTGGGTGCAATAGCAACAATTTCATGCTTAACATAAGGAACCATAGCAAATTCATCTTGGTAAGCATCATCCATAGTGGCATCATGGCCATCAACAAAGCAAGTATCAAAATCATCAGAAAGGGATGTATCAAGTGAGTCCTCGGAATCATAGGACTCCTCATCATAGCAATCATTAGCATCTTCTCGGGCAGCAAGCATTCTATTTTTAAAATCATCAATATAAGCATTGGAAGTATAATTCTCAAAGCAATAAGCAAGAACAACAAGGTTTTCAGACGTGTGAATAGTATCGTAATACTTTTCAATCAAAGAAGCAATCTCATAAGCACCTTTAAAAGCAACAAACTCTTCAATCTTTTCAACATCAAAGTAATCATAAACACCTTTGGCATAAGAAGATAGCATCTCATTTTCATTAAACTCACATTGGAAAGGAAGGTGTTTACGCTCTATATTAGAGCAGCAAGTAAAATCATAAATGTGGCATAAACACTCAGCATAGCAATAAGAAACTTGTATTTCCCATAAGTGTTTCCATTTCTGAGATAGGCGGTGCCGCGTGCAATGAGCATGCTCATCCAATGATTTTCCCTCAACCAAGTCGGTTGGGTTTTTAGCGCGAGCACAAATTGATCGAAGACGAGCCAAGTGAAACATGTCCATCCTACCATATTTGGGTGGCTCCACACCCATGGTGAAGATAGAATTAGTAGGTATTTTTCGTATTTTTGATTAAGGACACAAAAGTAAAAACTGAAAGGTAAACTAACAAGACTACAAAGAAAAGGTAAAAGATAGTGTGTAACTCCCCTATCTTGGCACTCGGAGTCCCCGGCAACGGCGCCAGAAATCTTGCTTGATGTGCGAGGTGATGATAGTGATTTCTCGCCCTTCGTTGGTAAACCCCAAGTGGAAGGCGTGATGTAGCACAATAGAAAATTTCCCTCAGTAAAGATACCAAGGTTTGTCTCCAGTAGGACTCCGGAGATGATAAGTAGGTGTGAGCGGCGCAACTGACGCGGACCTGCACACAGACACAAATAACTTTGTTCCTAAGGAAGTTCAGAGAGGTTGTCAATCTCTCCGGTCTTGTTGTTTACAAAGGATCAAACACAAGGGATAATGATAGCAACTGAAAGTAAAAGCAGAAAAGTAAATGAGCGTGGAAACAGTGATGAAGATATGGACCGGGATACGTGATGTTCAGTAGTGATGTCTCTCTCCCAAAAGACGATAAAACTGCTTTGCGAGGTGAACAAATTACAGAAGGGCAATTGACAGGATTATGAACGCACCGCAATGCTAACTATGCTACAAAAGAAAGGAAGAGGCTCAAAAGCATGGGCAGAACGCCAAAATAAGTAGACCGAAATCCAACTGCATCTACTACTAATCATCCACCTTGAGATATCTATCCAGAACATCTCGCTGGTATTAAGTTGCGAGCCTCACCCAAAGTGTAAACCCAAAGCAAGAGACAACTGCATTAAAAAGCACTTTGCGTAAAGTAAACAATCCTTGCAACCGCGGTTACAAGCACCGTTGTTTTCCCCCTTGTGGCAACAGCACATCCCCTAGACTCATGTTTCTGTCACTCAAGCGTGTCATTAGGGGGCATGAACCCACAATCGAGCATAACGTTCCCTCTTGGGGTTAATACCTACTACTTGGCCAAAGCAATAAACAGCAACGGAGAACATGCAAGAATTACTTAAGAACCAAAATATAAGAGATAAGAACCAAATGTATTACTCAATCACAATCTGAACATAATCTCATAATCCATCAGATCCCATCAAACTCAGCATAGCAACAGCAGAAAGATTACAAAAGTGCCTCGATCATGTAGGGCAGCTCACGAGGTCTAAACCATGAAGAACAAAGAGGGGAGGAGAACATCACATAGCTACTGATCACGGACCCATGGTCCAAAGGAAACTACTCACGGCACATCCGGGAAGCATCCATGGTGGAGAGGAGACTCCCGGAGGTCGGCCCTCCCTCCGGCAGGGTGCCGGAAAGAGGTCTGCTGGTGCTCCCGATCTCGGAAGAACGGCGGCGGCAGAACAGAGGCGAGATCGCGAAAAAGGGTTCTTCCTTCGAGGGTTTCTCGTCACGGAGAATATATAGGCGAGGGTGGGGCAGCCAGGGGTCCAGGCGCCCCCTGGCGCGGCCAACCCCTGGGGCGCGCCACCAGGGCGCCTAGGCCCCTGGTGGTGGCCCTCTGGCCCCACCTAGGTTCATCTGGAAGGTTCTTCTGCGCTGATTTTTTATCTGGTTTTTCCCGAATTTTTGGAGCACTTTTTATATGGGGGAAAACTGAAATAGAAAAACAGTAGAAAACAGAAATTGGCACTGTGGTGCACTGGTTTAATAGGTTAGTCCAAATATGATCAAAAATGTATGAAAGTGTATCTAGATCATAGGAATATCACACAAAACATGCATGGAGCAAGCAGAAATTATAGATACGTTTTGGACGTATCAAGCGCCGCCGTCGCCATGACTTGAAGCCCGCGTGACCAACGTCCTCTTCAAGCTGCGCCTTGCTGTCCATCGCCTCCGCCACCGTTGACTGCGTCTGTGTGCAGGAGCTGGAGCTCCAATTTCGCTCCGAGCCGACGCCAGCCTCATCGTCTTCATCTCCGGCCGCCGCGAATCTTCCTCAAATTCCGGTTGCACTATAGCTCCCCCAAGCACTCCGTCTGCTCCATCTGAACCGTGGTGAGCAGCCCCCCTAAACTAAAGCCCCCTAGCTCCTTCTCTGCGCCGATCTTCCATGGAACCCGAGCACGGCCTTCGCCATGGATGAGCTCAAGCTCACTCCCATGCTCTTCTGCTTGCGCCAGTTGGTCCATCGCGTTCACCGTGGTCCACTGCTTCGAACAGGGCCATCACGAGTTCTTCTAGTTCTCGAAATCGACCGCAGCCTCGAGCCAGTAGCTCCGCGGCCGTTAGGGCTCGACGCCGACAAGCGTACAGGGCACCCCATCTTCCACGACTTGCTCCAATCGATGCGCGGCGACCGGGGCTTCAATCCAGTGGAAGCAGCGCACGATTTGGTCCACGGAATGACTGTCGCAGAGGACACCGCCGCATAGGAAGGTCGCCGGAGTTACGCTGGCGACGAGGTCCACGTGGCAGGGTGATTAACCCCTGGCCCACGTGTAGTGACCCTGACATGTGGGCCTTAGGCCTGACTAATCTCTCTGTTTAGTTTAAATCTTAGTAAAACGTTTCAATTAATCAAATAGACAATGACATGTGGGACCCCCTGATAAGAGGCCCCCTGGCGCCAGCATGAGGTCATGCTGGCGCAGTAATCCATTTTCTAATTAAAAAAAAAATGCAGGAAAGGTAGAAATTCAATTAAACTTTGAAAATTAATAACTAATTCATACTAACTCAAAATTGGGCATATAATATGTCTAAAATTATCAGAAAAATGCAAGGGATGTGAATATGTAATTTTTTTTCATGTTTGACCAATTTAAATTGGGTGAACAGTGGCATTTGTCCATATGGCATTAATTTGAATTCAAATTTGGAGTGAATTTGAAAATGACTTTGCATTCCACTTCTTTTAAATGGAATTTTACCCACATTGCAACCATGAACATCAGCACTACAATCTTATTCATGTGATTGTGCATTGTACTTTATATTGATCTATGATTGTGATATTGCTATTAGAAGTGGAACCTGAATTGGAGATCACCCCCTTTGTTGAAGACACTGTGTTTGAACCTCGTCAGCAATGCAAGCAAACCCCCATTGATCATGTCGATAAAATCTCATTTCCCTCTCAGTATCGCTTATGCATGAAATAGGATGATCACCTTGTTATCGATTCTACCGCATAGTTGAACCCATATCCTTTGCATGACATATCATCTTTTCACAATAGTAAGGAAACCATAATCCTAGCTGACATAGGAGTCGATTGATATCATGTCGCCCCTGCAACTGTTACTGCTTATTGCATGCTTAGAGTTTACAATGAGGATACTTTTGATCTGTGAGTTGGGATGGTAGTGATCATGATGATGATGGTGGAAATGTGTTGGTAAATCTACCCTAATACAAGGTGAACGATGAGAGGCTGTGTAGGAGTAAACAGTGGGTTGTCTCGTTGAACACTGCCCTAAGTTCGAGTTCTCGTGTGGTGATCCAAGATAGAGAGTACAACCACACATTGCGCTCACTGACCCCTCTCAACCTACTAACTCATCCCTTTTGATGTATAGATGTCGCAGTAGTTCGGAGTTCTGGTAGGTTTGTGGCCTGGCTTCTAAGTGAGAAAATGGCTCAACCGAGACCGGCTAATGCACCACGCACAGATCATCTGGGTCCACTTCGGTAAACCGGCCGGGTTCACGATAGTGGAAACCAACCCAGGTAGGCGGCTGTCTTGGACTACATCGGCTATGAGGTAACAGTTGTGGTGAGCATCCTCGCCGGCACCCCTTGAATGGTGACGAGACATGGCGGTAACTGATGGTCATGTGTGTGTAGTGGTACACCCCTGAAGGGTTAACAAAACTATTCGAATAGCCGCGTCCACGGTTATGGACTTCTTGGAAAGCTGTTCTTGATTATTAGACAACTTGAACTGGATACTTATAAAACTTGCCAAGACAAGTGTGAGTGCTATGGAGTGCTTTCTCGTGGGAAGTCGAGGAAGGATCCATAGTGGTGCAATTGCATGAGAGGCTTGGATAGTGGACACGTGTACGCTTCTTACCTCATTCTGGTATTCGTAGTACAGGACTAGCCAAGTCAAAGCTGGCACATCTGCATTGAAACCCCACCTCCCTTTACCTTGACACATGTGCATGAGTAGTCTAGTTCCTACGTAAGTCTTGCTGAGTACGACTTTGTACTCACGTTTTCTTATTCTATGTATTAGATGAACCCACTGACCCCGAAGGTGGATTCTTCCTGGAGCTAGATGACTGAAGCCAATATAGTGTAGTCCCAGTCAGCAGAATGGTTCCCTCGTGGAAGGGCTTGTTTATAAATAAGGCTTCTCTAAGCCATTTGTTAAACTTCTCTGTACTCAGACCTACTTTGCTTCCGCATGTTTGATGTAATGTTGGATCACAAACTTGTGATCTCTTTGTGCACTCTGTGAGAGTTAAATAAAGTTGTATACTTTGTAGAGAATTGTGATGATACCTGCTGTTCATACTAGACATGTATGTTGTGTGTATGATTATAACGTGCATGTCTTAGTATGGGTTTTCGAGAGCTTGGTTGTGATCTTACTGGCGGTCTTTTATACACCAAGTGGCCCTTAGATGTGCGCAGCTTGGGGAATCGTGATGCGATTGCTCGTGAGCCTGTCACGTGGCACAATTTGTTGTATGATCGAGCCCGCCCGAGACCCCTACTAAGAGATCGGGATGGAGTATGTTTATGTAAGTGTTAGAATACAATCAATAGTATGGTTGAGGAGACTTGTCTATGAGTATGTGAGTTCACCACCCATATCATTTAGACCTGTGTGCGGACGATGAGGACCCATCTCAGTTGATCATCCGGCCTGGATGGTATGCCCCTCACGTTCGATGCTTTCCGAGAGCGTTCTGTGCTTGGCCTTATCTGCTTAGACAAGTGGGTACGGCTCTCGGCTCTCCATATCATTGTGTTGTGACAGGACTTGCATATGCAAACCCCGGGTCCCGACAGTCCCCAGCCAACTCGTCGGGTAGAATCAAGTCTCGGGGGCTATGCCTCCTATAGGATCCATCAGAGATTGAGGTATATTATCTTTCAAGGACGGATTATAATTGACCATCACAAGTTTTTGTCCATTGATTTCGATGGTAAAATACCGGCTCAGATTCCGGTTCGCTGGAAAAATTCTGGCTCTTTCATTGAGTTCCAGATCATCAGAAACATCCCGGCTCCCTTCTCGAGTTCCGATTTACTGGAAAATCTTGGCTCCGCAATGAGATTCCAGTTCATCCAAAGTTCCAGCTCCTCGACGAGTTCCGACTCATTTAGAATTCTGGATCCTCAGCGATTCCCGGCTCATAAAAAATTCCGGCTCCTCGATGAGTTCCGGTTCATCGAAAATTTTGGCTCCTTTATGAATCCAGGATCATTACAAAATACCGGCTTCACAAGAAATCTTGGTAAGACTCGGCACTTCTGGAACCCAAAATTTGTCATCTTATGCATTAAACCTTTATTTTTATATAATGATGCATTACATCTTCTGCATTTTATGTCTCGAGACCTGGGGGCTTGATCAACCCTCTATTGGTACTGACCATGTATATGACTTATTCAGAGAAATCGGGGTGCTCGATGATATCCATCGACTCTATTCTGAGAACTCAGCATATATATGTCAAACTGGGCATGTATATGACTTCTTCAGAGGAATCGGGGGAGGGGGGGGCTCGATGATATCCAGCGACTCTAATCTGAGAACTCGACATATATATGTAAAATTGGCCCAGTGCGGTCTTATAATGGCCTCTACGGCTGATGCTCATACGACCAACGTGTACCCGACTTTGTCCAAACCTTGGAGGCTCACACAATGCTACCGAGTTTGGAAATAGTACAGGGAACGCTAGACGCGAACCCGCCTAAAGTTTCAATCATTATCCGACTTTACTAAAGCTTGGACAATATTAACTTTAGGATACGGGAACGCTAGTCATGTGATGCCAGCTTACAGAGAGGTTTCGACTTACGGGTAACTGAAAGTGCAATCTTTCCCTTAATTATATTTTGATGTTGATGACAATATACATATAGAGGACTAATAATGTTTGCCAAGTATATCTTAGGTTTTAGTCCTCGGTTCTTTGTGGTGGTGGGTCAAGGACCATTTGATCTTATCAAATTGCTCAAGATTCGGAACCAATGAACTTGAAGCGTAAGCTTTTTGGTTAATCTTGAGTATAGGGATCCCCGCACTATTAAGAGGGGATCAGTGGGTTTGTGTTTAAGATTTGCTCAAAGCTAATTAAAACAAAAACATTCCTTTGCCAAATTGAAACTAAAATGTAAAAAGTCAGGTCACTGCTTTCGGACGTCCGACAATTCAAAATTTCGGGCGACCTACAGCCATCGGACGTCCGACATCTCATTTACTGGTTTTCAGTTGGTGAGGTCATTGAGCATGTTAACTCACCGGAAGTACGACATGTTTCAGACGTCCGACCCCTCGGACGTCCGATGCACGTCGGACGTCCAACAGCTCATATGGTGGTTTCCGGCTGGAGAGGTCAGTGGGGATGCAAATTCACCGGTTGTCCGACATGTTTCGGACGTCCGTCCTCTCGGACGTCCAAAATCTGTCGAACGTCCGATCTGCCACTGGTCTTTCCTGTGTAGGGTTGTTTGTTGTGCTCCGCTTTAACATTACAGACGTCCGACCTATTTCGGTCGTCCGACATCTGGACTTTCGAACGTCCTATCCCTGACGGACGTTCGACATTTGCACAGCTTATTGCCCCAACGGCCATTTCATCCCTTGGGCAATAAATAGCCCCTCACTCCCACTTCTGAGGGTTGACCACTTCATTTTCAAACACCCAAGAACACAAGTGCTCCCTCTCACTCTCTCCCTCACCAAATCTCAGATCGGAGAGTTCCTTGAGAGTTCTTCATGGATCTTTCACCGATTGATAGATCCGCCCCTTCCCCATCTTCCAACCAAAGAAAATCGCGTTTTGAGCAAGTCTTGAGCATTTCCCATTGATCTTGTTACTCTTGGAGATTGGAGACTCCTAGGCGGGTAGGAGTTCTTCGGAGAGGAATCGACCATTGTGATTACCCCCGTTGAGTTTGTGAGGGTTTGGTGACCACCTTTAAGGTCAACCGGTAGTGGTTGGAAATCGCCTTCGTGGTGATATCTCAAGGGGAATAGAGTGCGCCTTCTTGGCGTTGGTGTAACTTCGTGGTTTCACCCACTCTCTCCGAACGGTGAGTAGCTTCCCTCCAAGGAAATGAACATTGGGATACATCGTTGTCTCCACGTCATTCGGTTATCCTACTCTTTCCCCTTATTAATTGTGCTACTGTATTATTTGCACCTCGCTGGCATTAGTATATTGCTCTTATTTTTTATCTTGTCTTTCCTAAATAGACCTTGCAACTGTTAGGCACACCTTTATCTCCGCACTATTGTCTAAAAATTTCTAAGTAGTGATAAAATTTGTAATAGGACCTATTCATCCCCCTCTAGGTCTACCTCGATCCTATCAATTGGTATCAGAGCCTCGTGCTCTATTCTTGTGGCTTAACCTCCCTAGAGCGAGATGAACAAGAACGGCATCCCCGAAAGATCGGGTGCCAATGTAGAGGAGGTCGCAATTGCTGCGGATGCCGCGAGTTCGGACATCGAGAGATTGGCTGCCGAACAAAGGGCCGCCGCACAAGCTGCGTTACCTCCTTCCACGGGGCATGTTAGTTATGAGATTCAGGATCCCAACTTATTCACCTCCGGAGATATGGAAAAATCCTTGCAAAAGGGTTTGGACAATCGAAGGAAAGAAATGGAAGACTACTTTGCAAGATTGAAGCCTTCGGCATCGGAGTCACAAACGTCAAGTGGTGCGGCCCCTAGGTCCCCACAAGCGACCTTTGTGCACCCCAGTTCCGAGGCTCCCTTGCAAAGAGGTGGTCCCTACCAATGGTACTATCCTGCTCCTAAGCTTGTGGAACCTAAGTATAACTTTAATGGCAATCCGCCGGTACTAATCGAAAACACTAACTTTTTGGATTGGAAAAGTCTTATGGAAGATTATCTTAGGTTTGTGTGCGAACCCATGTGGAACCTCATCGACTCCGGGAAAGGCTATTATCCCATTGATCCAAACAACCTTACTCCAAGTGAAGTGTTTGATCGACATCTCAACCTTGCAACTATTGGGTTCTTGAAAAGAGGAATGGATGAGTTGACATGTGCACCATTTCTTCATATCACCAATGACAAGGAAATGTGGGATACTCTTCTCATTGCCAAGTCCGGCACCGGGTCTCTTCAAATGACAAGATTTGAGACCGCAAAGAATGCATTGCACAACCTTCACATGAAGAAAGATGAGAGGCCCCAACAACTTCATATGCGTCTCAAAGTTCTCTCAGCTCATGTTCAGTCCTTCACATGTGAGAAATCTTTGGATGGATATCAAATCACCGACCGTTACCTTGTGGACAAGATGTTGAATGCTCTCATGGTGTATTCTCAGCAAATGGTGTGGGAATTGAGGCGTATGCCCGACTTCTTCAAGATGACACCGAATGATGTGATTTCCACCTTCTTGCAATATGAAGAGCACATAAAGGAGTCCAAGAGACTACTTGCCACATATGGTGGTCCTTCCTCAAACCTTGCACTCAAGGCTAGGCTCGAGGAGTTTGATGATGATGAGGAAGATGACGAGTATGAAGATGATGATAACTCCGATGATACTCCCTCATATGATGATATTGCTCTCTTTGTGAATAAGTTAACCAAAGGGGACTTCAAGGGAAGATTCCAAAAGAAGAAGACAAGAAACTGCTACAACTGCGAGAGACCAGGACACTTGGCGGAGGATTTTCCATATGAGAAAAGAGAGGACAAACCTCGATTTCCTCGGAAGGAAGTTGCCAAGAAGCTCCCAAACCCTCTCAACAACAAGTTCAAGAAGAAAGCATTGCTGGCACTTGAAGGGTCCGATCCCGAGGATGTTGGTGGTGTGGCCGGAGTTTCTCAAGATACACAAACGACCTTGAAGCTCCTCAACAAGGAAGGTGAAGTTGTAAACTACAACTACATGACTGACTACACCGGCAATGCACACAAGTGTCTCATGGCCAAGTTGGTTGATGATGACACTCCCTCCTCCTCGGCTAAGATCAAGGTAACTCATATTTATGAGTCCTTCATGTTCTCTTCCGAACCTCATGATGAATTTCATGATGCGGAAAGTGATGATGCACATACTATTTGTGAAGATTTGTTGTTTCCCAAAGTGAACAAAATGATGAGCTCTCTCAAAGGCAACAAGCTCAAAATGTTTCAATTACTTATGGATGTGGTGGGTAAGAACTCCACAACCATTAAGGATGTTGAAATCCTCCTCAACGAGGAAAAAGAGAACTACACTCTCCTTGAGCGAAAAGTTGACTTTGAGGAAGCTCGAAATGAAAACTTGTGCAAAGTTGTTCACGCATCAAATGACTTAAATGACAAGCATGTTGCCTCCTTGAAAAGGCTAATGAAATATGTATGGACCTTGCTAATAATATGAGAAAACTTGTGGAGCTAAACACCTCCCTTTCTAAGGATGTTGAGGTACTCACCTTGTCCCTCAAGACCAAAGATGATGAACTCGCCACCCTTAAGAATAATCTTGAGGCCCACAAACTTGCTCATATAAAAACACTTACTAAGATGTCTCCTCCCACTATTGTGCATATTAATGCTTGTGCTACTCACTCTACCCTTGATCAAGCATCTCTCATTGAGGAGAACTTAGCCCTTCAAAGAAGGGCCTCTTGACTTGTGCCCAAGGCGAGAAAAACCTAAATGATGTATTAAGTCATCACAAGGAGTCATTTGCTAATGAGGGACTTGGTTTTGATCCAAGTACGAGTGTGACAAAGGATGTCACCCTTAGCAAGGAATCAACTCCCCCAAAAGGTGATATTTGTTCGTGAAGGGCACAAGGACAAAGGTAAGAAAATTGTTGATGAGGTTGGTATTGGGAATGGGAAGACCATTAGGGGAAAGCACACTCCTAACAAGAAGAAGGAGAAAATGCCTCCATCCTATGTGCTCCGTAAGGCAAAGGATGGAGAGGTGTTTTCAAAATTCATTGGGCCCCGTAATGCTTTCCGTTTTTATACCATTTGGGTTCCAAAGACCCTTGTTACTAACCTTAGAGGTCCCATTGCAAAATGGGCACCTCTAACCAAAGCTTAAATCAATGTGTAGGATGCTATCTCCGGTGGAGTCAAATGGGTGATTGATAGTGTATGCACCAATCATATGACCGGAGAAAGCCGATTGCTCAAGGACTTCATGGATGCAATTCAACCATACATGAGCATTGTCTTTGGTGGTGGTTCCAAGGGAAAGGTACTTGGGTTGGGCAAGGTGGCTATTACTAATGAAATGTCTCTTTCAAATGTCATGCTTGTCCAATCCCTTCAATACAATTTGCTTTTCGTTCATCAATTAGCTTCCGTTTGTTATGATATAATATTTGGTCTAAGAAGTGTGAAAGTCTTTAGGAGAGATACTCTCGAAGAGGCCTTTGTTGGAGAGTTGGATGGCAACCTTTATACGGTTGATTTCTCGAAAGAGAGTACTTACCATGCAACTTGTCTAATGGCCAAGGCCGACAAGGGATGGCTATGGCATCGCCGGCTAGCCCATGTCGGTATGAGAAATCTAAAAGATCTCCTAACCAGTGAACACATCCTCAGACTAACAAACGTGTCGTTTGAGAAAGATTGTGTGTGTAGTGCATGCATAGCCGGGAAGCAACATCAAGCAAAGCATACCCCCAAGAATATCATGTCAACTTCAAGGACCTTGGAGCTCCTTCATGTGGATCTCTTTGGTCCTCCATCATGGGATAGTCTTGGTGGGAAAAATATGGTCTTGTCATTGTTGATGATTATTCAAGATATACATGGGTGTTCTTTCTCAAGTCCAAGGACGAGACGAAGGCCACCTTCATTGATTTTGCCAAACAAGCCCAAAGGAAATACAACATGGCTATCTTGGCAATACGAAGTGACAATGGCTCCGAATTCAAGAACTACACTTTAGAAGAATTCTTGAGTGATGAGGGGATTGAATATCAATATTCCGCACCGTACACCCCTCAAAAAAATGGTGTAGCCGAGAGGAAGAACCGCAATGTTGTGGAAATGGCCCGGTCCATGTTGGATGAGTACAAGTCACCATATTGTTTTTGGGCCGAAGACATCAACACCGCTTTTCATGCATCAAACCGGATCTTCCTTCGCAAGATCTTGATGAAGACCCCTATGAGCTTCTAACCGATCACAAACCAAACGTCAAATACTTCCGAGTATTCGGTTGTAAGTGTTTCTTTCTCAATAAGAAAGACCAGCTAGCTTAGTTTCAATCCAAAACAATTGAGGGTATATTTGTTGGGTATGCTTCAAACTCCCACGCCTATAGGGTCTACAACAAATCCACCGGATGTGTTGTGGAAACTTGTGACGTGGAGTTTGATGAATTTAATGGCTCCCATGGGGAGCAAGTTGATCTAAGTGATGTAGGAAATAATGAAGATCCTTCTCAAGACATCTTGGCTATGGGAATTGGAGATCTTGTGCCTATTGCTCAAATTCCTAGAGATGATGAGCTGTGTGATGGGCCAAGTGTTCCACCACCACAAGCACCTCCTCCTACCACTCAAGATCCAATTTCTCATGATCAGCCCATTATCCAAGAACAAGAACAAGACCCTCCACAATCCGATGTAGTTGCAAAACCACAAGTTGATGATGCGATTGATCCACGAGATCGGCTTGACCGCATTTTCTTTGGAGAAAATGATACTATTGAAGATGGCTCCGCCCTTGATGATGAACCAAATGTTGTTGATGAACCCGAATGGGTGGAGCCTATTGAAACTCCAACTTCCACCATGCCATTGGTGGCTAGACGTGTTGATGTTGACAAGATTCTCACGAGATTGGGGCAAGGTATAGTTACCCGCTGTCAACTTATGAACTTTTGCGCTCACTTCTCGTTTGTGTCTAGCATTGAACCACTTAGGGTTGAACAAGCACTTGAGGATGCGGATTGGATCATTGCAATGCAAGATGAGCTCACTAGTTTCACCCGGAATGAAGTATGGTCTCTCGTGGAGAGGCCTTCCGGTAAAGATCATAACATCATTGGAACCAAGTGGATCTTCAAGAACAAGCAAGATGAATATGGTAATATCATTCGAAAAAAGGCAAGGCTAGTGGCTCAAGGGTACTCCCAAGTTGAAGGCTTGGATTTTGATGAGACCTTTGCTCCCGTTTCCCGACTTGAATCTATACGCATGTCTCTTGCTTTTGCCGCATTCAATGGATTCCCATTATTTCAAATGGATGTAAAAAGTGCTTTTCTTAATGGTCCACTACAAGAGGATGTATATGTAGCACAACCACCCGGCTTTTGTGACCCTTATCACAAGGACCACGTTTACAAACTTCATAAGGCATTACATGGTCTTAAGAAATCCCCTAGGGCTTGGTATGACCATCTTAGGAAGTTTTTACTCGAGGAAGGATTTGTGAGGGGTGTCATTGATGCCACTCTTTTTACCAAGAGAACCAATGGTAAATTGCTCATATGCCAAATCTATGTAGATGATATCATATTTGGTTCCTCTAATCCATCTTTGTGCAAGTGGTTCTCGGAAACTATGACCAAGAATTTGAGATGTCCATGATGGGGAGCTTGCAGTATTTCCTTGGATTTCAAATCGAGCAATTTGCCGAAGGAACCTTCATCTCCCAAACAAAGTACATTCAAGACATGCTCGTGAAGTTTGGTATGAAAGATGCCAAGCCATGCAAGACACCCATGCCAAACAAGGGTTATCTAGATCAAGACCTTTCCGGTATTTCATTTGATTCTACTCTTTATCGTTCTATGATAGGTTCATTGCTTTACCTTTGTGCATCTAGACCGGATATTATGCTTAGCGTAGGAATGTGTGCAAGATATCAAGCCTCTACTATGGAGAGTCATCATTTGGCGGTTAAGCGCATTCTTAGATACCTTGTTCATATTCCTTTGTTGGGCCTTTGGTACCCCAAGGAAGCCAAGTTTGATCTCTTGGGGTACACCGATGCGGATTGGGCCGGAGACAAGGTGGATCGGAAGTCAACATCCGGTTCATGCCAATTTCTTGGGCGCTCATTGGTAAGTTGGCATTCCAAGAAGCAAAATTGTGTCTCCCTCTCCACCGCCGAAGCCGAATATGTGGCCGCCGCAAGTTGTGCTACTCAAGTTCTATGTATGAGGCAAACTTTGAAGTATTATGGCCTCACCTACAAGAAGGTACCCATCTTATGTGACAATGAAAGTGCTATCAAGATTGCCAACAACCCGTGTCAACATCCTCGCACCAAGCATATTGACATTCGTCATCACTTCATACGGGATCATATTCAAAAGGGTGATATTGTTCTTGCACATGTGGGCACCGACAAGCAACTTGCCGATATTTTCACGAAACCGTTGGATGAAGCAAGGTTTTGCCAACTAAGGGGTGAACTTGGTATCTTGGAACGTTATAGCTTCTCGGCCTAGGGGTATCTTTCTCTCATTCATGCACATAGAAAATAACTTGTGTAGATGTAGGCATGTATGTAGGGGGAGAAACTCACTCAATGAGTTCTCTTCTCTCTACGTGAGGCATAAATGAATTCACACATCAACAATCCGCGTGCTCACCATGGTGAACCCACGTGTAGCGGTTATCGATGGAGTAAGTGTCTTTGGACCCAAGGTACATCTTCGCGGTGTCAAAGAACTATACACTCAAACATGGTGGCCTCGGCCACCGCCTCTCCTTTGTGAAAGGTTTTGTGTGTTCATCCATCTGTGCCTATGATATTGTGTGTTTCTCTACCTTTGGCCCCTATCATAGCTGTTTGAACTGATTGAGTAAATTATTTTTCAACATTTTCTGGTTTGTGTGACAATGATCAGTAGCTTGTCGGACATCCGTTGGCTTTCGGACGTCCGACACGTCGGACGTCCGAAGTTGGATGTGCTATATAAACTGGGCTTCGGGCCGCGGGGGGTAGTTCTTCTCCCCGTCGGCCGTCTTTTCCCCTTTCCTCCCACTGTGTTGCCGCCGCCTGACGTTGCCGCCGGCCGCCCCGGCCTCTCCGGTGCTCCTCTCCTCCGGATGTCCTCACCCGTGGTACCTCTCGTCCCGATCTATCCGCTCAAACAATTGGTTTTTGCCATTTTGACCGATTTCTTGTCTCATTCTTGCCTCTTCTTCCTCTAGGGGTTCGAGATGGTGAGAACGAAGACTTGCGGTCGCAAGAATCGTGAGGCCTCCGGTTCTCATGGTATGCTCATGCTTATCATTCCCTTCCTCGTGGGTCTCCGTTTTGATGATTAGGGTTTCCGTGCTCATGTGCTTCTCCTATGTTAGGTGGTTCCGGGGATGAACCGCCCCATCTTCTTCGCCGCATGAAGCACCCGACGTACGCGGATCCATCCTCGGACAGTAAGCACACCCCTAGTGCGGAGGATAGCGCCTATGAATCAGACTTTGAGGATGAGGAAAACATTGGTGGCGAAGAGGAGGATATGTTTGCTACGGAAGATCCCCTTGTGGTGACTGGCCCCTCCAAACTTGGCGTGCGTCGCCCGACTAAGGGCTCCTCTTCGGCATCCGGTACTCGTGATGATGAGGATCCTTCCGATGCTCCTCCTATGCGTCCGATTCATATCTCCTCCGGGCCGGTGGTTGCTATTGGCCGTATGATGACGGACTACTCGAAGATTTCTCTGGACGCATACCGCAAGCTTCGCCGTGTCAATCAGTTTGTGTCCCCTCAGGATTGTCTGGATGGCAGGTTCTGGACCAATGTGCAGGAAGATATCTTCACGTCAGTTGCAGTTCGTCAGGAACTTGCAAACTCGCATGCCTGCATTCCCCTTGACTTCATCCAGGCCAATACGGACAAGTTTCCCGGTGTGATGGATGTTATTGATTCTGTGGGGCTCGGTCCAGTCTTCAGCTTTCGGCGTGACTGGAACACTGCTGCGATCCTCCAGTTCTATGCCACATGCTAATTCCACACCAATCACCGAGAGATCTCATGGATGACTGCTGAGCAGCAGTGCACTGCCACGTTTGCTCAGTTTCAGAAAGCTTTGGACATTCGCACCTCTGGTGTCCGGATGCATGCATCTACGAAGGAGAAGCCCAAGGGGATCAATGATTGTCTGTGCTTTGTTAAGTCTGGGATTGAAGGTGATGACTACTTTAGGAAGGCCAATGACATATCCATTTGGAAGCAGCCCTATTGGTTCCTGTACCAGTGCATGCTCAGGACTCTGTATCCCAAGTCTGGTGATAAGACTCATTGCAGCAGCTCTGCTATCACATTAATGTGCCGTATCCATAACGCCCCCCTCAAGCGACTTGATGTGCCCCACTATCTTTGGCATGAGATTCGGATGGCAATATCCCCATGCACCGTTCAGCAGCGTCGTCAATATCCCCATGCACCCTTCATCATGGCGCTCATTCAGTACGTCGTCTCCTCTCCATTGGAGATCAGTCAGCCCCACGCTGTTTGGTCCATTCCGGAGCATATGTACTTCGATGCCCCTGAGGTTGGCCTGACGCGCCCTGTTCCAATGAACACCACTGTTCGTGGCAACCTTCACCGTCAATCTGTGGAGCAGGCTCCTATGCGCCGTATGGGTCAGTTCTTGGGTAAGGCCCAAGCGGCTATGATGCGGGCTATCTCGTTCAACTGCCACTCCAACCACACGGTGGTCTCCAGTCTCTTCAAGTCCAAGAACTCCCTGAAGGCCCGTCTGCGTGCTGCTAGAGAGACCAACGTCAGTGATGATGAGCGTCTTCCCGATGCTCCTCCCGCTGATCTTCGTTTCAATTTTCCTACGGGACCGGAGTGGGAAAATTTCTTCCCTGGAGACCCTGGCACGAGCGGCAGTGGGACTCACTAGTATCTTCACTGCGTGTGCCCCCGTTTTTGGTACTTGGTGCAAAAGGGGGAGACTACTATTGTGTTTTACTTATGGTGTCTAGGTGATCGAGACTTGATTATGTCGTTGTATGGGACCTGGTGTGTTAAGACTCGTTTTTTGTGGTTTTATGTGTCTCATGCAATACTTCTGACTTTGTGTTATGCATGGTGTTGCTCTTGTGTCTGGCTGGCTTAAAAACTTATTGACATATGGTTTTATTCTGTTTGGGTGCAATCTAATTTGTCATCTCCATAATCATTGATTGTTTGCCTTGATATCATGTATTGTGACTCGCCCCAAATGTGTGCATCTTGCGTAAAGTAAATGATCTTATATGCACACATTAAGGGGGAGTTCATAGTAAAACTTGCTCCCACTAAAAGGTAAAATCTGAATAATTTGGGAGCTATATGTATGTTGTCATCAACTACCAAAAAGGGGGAGATTGAAAGTGCAATCTTGCCCTTAATTATATTTTGATGTTGATGACAATTTACATATAGAGGACTCATAATGTTTGCCAAGTATATCTCAGGTTTTAGTCCTCGGTTCGTTGTGGTGGTGGGTCAAGGACCATTTGATCTTATCAAATGCCTCAAGATACGGAACCAATGAAGTTGAAGCGTAAGCTTTTTGGTTAATCTTGAGTATAGGGATCCCCGCACTATTAAGAGGGGATCAGTGGGTTTGTGTTTAAGATTTGCTCAAAGCTAATTAAAACAAAAACATTCCGTCACCAAATTGAAACTAAAATGTAAAAATCAGATCACTGCTTTCGGACGTCCGACGTGGTTCGGACGTTCGAAAGCCATCGGACGTCCGACATCTCATTTACTATTTTTCAGTTGGTGAGGTCAGTGAGCATGTAAAATCACCAGAAGTATGACATGTTTCGGACGTCCGACGGCTCATATGGCGGTTTCCGGCTAGAGAGGTCAGTGGGCATGCAAATTCACCGAATGTCCGACATGTTTCGGACGTCCGTCCTCTCGGACGTCCGAACTCTGTCGGACGTCCGATCTGCCATTGGTCTTTCCTATGTAGGGTTGTTTGTTGTGCTCCTCTTTAACATTACAGACGTCCGACCTATTTCGGACGTCTGACATCTGGACTTTCGGACGTCCGATCCCTGACGGACGTCCGACATTTGCACAGCTTATTGCCCCAACGGCCATTTTGTCCCTTGGGATATAAATACTCCCTCACTCCCACTTGTGAGGGTTGACCACTGCATTTGCAAACACCCAAGAACACAAGTGCTCCCTCTCACTGTCTCCGTCACCAAATCTCAGATCCCAGAGAATTCCTTGAGAGATCTGCCCCTTCCCCATCTTCCAACCAAAGAAAATCGCGTTTTGAGCAAGTCTTGAGCATTTCCCATTGATCTTGTTACTCTTGGAGGTTGGAGACTCCTAGGCGGGTAGGAGTTCTTCGAAGAGGAATCGACCATTGTGATTACCCCCGTTGAGTTTGTGAGGGTTTGGTGACCACCTTTAAGGTCAACCGTTAGTGGTTGGGAATCGCCTTCGTGGTGATATCTCAAGGGGAATAGAGTGAGCCTTCGTGGCGTTTGTGTACCTTCATGGTTTCACCCACTCTCTCCGAATGGTGAGTAGTTTTCCTCCAATGAAGTGAACATCGGGATACATCGTTGTCTCTGCGTCATTCGGTTATCCCTACTCTTTCCCCTTATTAATTGTTCTACCGTATTATTTTCCCCTCGCTTGCTTTAGTATATTGCTCTTATTTTTTATCTTGACTTTGCTAAATAGACCTTGCAACTTTTAGGCACACCTTTCTCTTCCGCACTATTGCCTAAAAATTGCTAAGTAGTGATAAAATTTGTAATAAGACCTATTCACCCTCCCCCTCTAGGTCTATCTCGATCCTTTCAATAACCCAATAATCTTTCTCAACGCAAGAAGAGGAGGCATGTTAAATCCAGGGCCGACTTCTATATGAGCCTTCGTACTTTACTTTTTGTATGCATCAACATCATAGCGTACTTTCTTTTCTATCATTTCATGTGTCATAAAACCATACATAATTTTTTCATACAATATGGGCATAAACCTGTGTGACTCGGTATGACACAAAGATGCTCATACCGACTCATGGGGACTATGGCTCGAATTTCTCTGTGACTCGGCATGACACAAAGATGCTCATACCGACTCATGGGGACTATACCTCGAACTTTTCTAAGACTCGACATCACACAAAGATGCTCATACCGACCCTTGGGGAATATAACTCGAAATTCTATGACCTGGTATAACTTATTGACTCGCATACACAAACTTGAACCCGTATTAAAGTCTAAACATTAGCAAGCTCTACAAGGTGCTGGCAAGTTTTCTCTAAAAAAGGGAACGCTAGCACGAGTTGACCCGACTTAGTTCAAAAACGTTTACTATCTTTACTAAAATACTGGCTAAAATTGATCTAAGGACAGGGGCCGCCAGCTATTTACCGGCTTACTTATCGGTGAATCAAACATTTTTCTTCCTTATAAAGTCGGTCACAAGAGCTCCTACTTGGAAGCCAGATGATTATGAGCTTTAAAATTAGAATGGATGTGATATATGCACAATCGACTCGCAGGTATTAACTATAAAAATTATTTGGCATATAATCGCAACCTTTAGTATACAAGTGTTTGCCGTCTTCATGAAATAAGAATTCATGGAAGCAAGACTAACCCAGTGCTTATGGATGAGATAAAAATTATAGGATTATAGCAGAAGTGGGTCCCAGGTTGCTACAGGCAAGACAACCCGACACTTGGGGGTTGCACAAATTGATAGGTTTGTCATCAAGAAATTCTAAGTCCCAGGATTTTGCGGGCGAGCAACCCGACAATTGGGGGATACACCAGCAATGCTATTTTATATACAAAACTCCAAGTCATCACGAGATGATAAACTCGGAGCTTGGGGGCTATAGGTGATATGGACATAAAATTTCTTGTATTTTTTTTCGAGTCCTTTGACAAGACACGGAAGAGCAAAAAGCAACATTGAACTCAAACATGGAAGAGCTCACAATTGAATCATATCGGGTTCATTGACATGAATCAGTGGAGCAAGCCGTCTTAATGGTTTGGCCTCCAGACCCGGTCTTTATCCTAACTATTCATTAGATTGGGAGTTTACCATGGACGCGCACCTAGCGTTCTCTTCTACGACAATCTCATTGCCAAGGAAAAGCAGAGGAAAATGAAGCCCACACCAAGATTTCGTCCAGGCTAAATGTGACGCCATAAAAATCAGACCGTGTACAGTAATCAGACACGTAAGGTACACGATAGAGATGAGGGACTCACGGTGAGATATCACAACACACCTCTACCAATAAAATAATACTAGCTGTTCAATACATGCCAGGGGCCAGGAGGGCTCGAATACAATAGCTCGAGAGCACAAAGTTAGCGGAAGCAATAGTATCTGAGTACAGACAAAAGGTACACATGATCTGCCTTAAGAAGGCTAGCACAAAAATAGCAACGATCGAAAAGGCAAGGCCTCCTGCCTGGGAATCTCCAAACTACTCTTGGTCGACGGGAATCTCCATGTCGTAGAAGGCATCGGGGATCTCCTACTCCTGGACTCCAACGTCGACTGCAGTGGCCGATCAGGAAAAAAAAGGGGGAAAAAGCAAGGGTGAGTATCTAGCATACCCGCGAGTCTTACGTCCGCTACTAAGCATTTATGCATTTGTATCAAATGGAAAGGGGAGGTTGTATATAGTGGACTGCAAGGTAGCAATCAGAATAAGGATGAGAAGCTAGGCCTACCGAAGACTAGCATCTTCCAACGAGTCATTAAGAACAAGAAGAGAATAGCCAACAGTTAAATAACATGAATGTAAGAACAATGCAACAGAAGTTGTTGCAGCATTGTATAATAGTAAGTTGTATTAGATAACAATTATATATGCCTCCGAGATCCCTTCCTCGACTCCCTGCGAGGAAAAGAAATCGGAACCAACAGTTTAATAGTAGTAGTTTGTAGTAGTAGGCTCTGGCTTCAGCATAAAGCGTCCTGTTACCGTGGACACAGCTATTCGAATAGATCAAACTCCCTGCAGGGGTGCACTACTATTCAGCCTGCGCCCTCGGATCTCCAGGGTGGTGTACACCTTGTTAGGGAATGCCCCACAGAGGCTATCCGACACGCCGAGGCCCATCCTACGACTCATCAGAGAGGTCCCCGCCGGTCTAAAGTCCTAAGCGCAAGGGGGTCTTGGACCGTCGCCCCTCGCCCTCCGAGTCGTTGTGTACAAGGTGAATTCCACGCAACTCCTCTGGGATGAGAATGCGACCATGTTACAATGTTGAAATGGACTTATTTTAGAGCTTTAGAACGAGACCACAACGCGGACGGCCCACTCTGTAATCCCATGTGAAGGTAGTGCGTACAGACTTTTGCGGCCTCTCAAGTCATCCACCTGAACCGTTAGTCATTTTATTATTATCTGTCGGGACAACCGTTATTGTTGCACCTTACTGGGTGAGTCGCAGACAACAACAGCAGCCAGGACCACCAGTACATCGGTGCTTTCCCTCTCGTCCCACCAACTCTTGCGGTTACCAACAAGGTGAACCGTCTCCTTACCTTATCTCGCGTGTGCTCTTCGAAGAGCTCGACTTTCGTACTACAGGGTATCTCACGGCCAATGAGCAAGGACCAGGCCCACGATGGTATCCGCTTGTCCTGTCATCCCGATACAATCCCTGCGCGGGCACCATTGGGTCACCCGACTCCTTACCTTTTAAGGACACCAGTTGATTCGAGTGCCTACCATCAAGTGAAACCAGGAGGAATCACCCTGGATGGTACACTTGAAGAGGTTCGACATAGACATCCGCGGAATGAACTAAAGAGGTGAACCTCGTATCATCCTAATGATGCTACGCTACTGAGCAGAGGAGATTGAAATACAAGTCCATTCCACTCGTAAGTCAAACTCGAAGCGACTCGGCAGAGTCTCCCCGTTGTAGGTTCCCTAGGGCGTCTACATTGATCCGTACCTGTTGCAGTTATAATATTTTGTAATCCGCATTCTCTCACCAGGGTGATCACGACCCGCTATTCTAAACCTAGCTAACTATGCGCAAGGTTCACTGCTGAATATTATATATATACTTAATAGGCAGCATAGAATAAAGGAAGGTACATCAAGGGGCTACAATGACAGGCTATGCAATTGAATAGGTAAGCAACGTAGCAGCAGCAGCAATGCCTAGTGCAAGAAATGTACGGAAAGATAGGAGATATCTAGGGAAGAGAATGGCTTTGCTTGCCTGGAAGCTCGACAGTAGAGGTACGGTCGTCGTCGATGAAGTAGTCGATCACAGGAGCATCGGCAGCGGACGTCGAGACTACCAGACAATAAGAGAGGGGGGAGAAAAAAACATACACAACAATAATAGCAATACAAATGTATGACATCTGACAGACATGTGGATAGTGTATCTGTGCTCGTTGATCCATTCTGGACAACTTTCATGTTTGGACATTTTCATCCGGAAAGTTTCACCGGCTCCGGGTGATTACCGGATAGTGCAATTGGAGGGGGAATGTCCCGTGTGCGGTATGTTAGAGGGGTGTGGTGGGGGTATGGGTAGTGTATCCCTAATCGTTGATCCGTTCTGAGCAACTTTCGTATACAAAGGTTTTTCATCCGGACAACTTTTATCGGTACAGGGAATTATCGACAGACGGCCCGAAGGGGGGATGTCGATGTTCGTTGTGTTAGGGAGGTGTGGTAGACATACGGATAGCGTATCCGTATTCTACATATTTTTTTGATCAGTTCCGATATACAAATTATTTTCATCTGATTTACGGTTTAAAAGATATTAATTTTCAAAGGTTTAATCATTTTAAAGCAATTACTGAATTTCATTTATTAATAAAGTGTATTATTCAAAATAGTAATGTGGACTAGTCAACCCTAACCAGTGGGTCCTACCTGTAAACCTCTATCTATTTAATAAAACCATTTAAATTTATTTAAAATCTACTGGACCCACATGTCATTCTCAGCTAGCCATAAAAATTCATTTTAATTACACAATTAAACGTGGGACCCATATGTAAGTCACACAGGTCTTAATTAACAATTATTTTAATTTATCATAGAGACAAATAGAAAATTCCATTTAATTAATTTAACAGGGGCGGTTAAGTCCAAAGTGTTTTTAACAGGGGGGTGGTTAGCCCGTCTAATGCCATGCCCAGGTCATCCTGGCCGGAGGCTCGACGGCAGCGATAGGGGGCGCGTCGGCGCGGGTGCGGCCGATGGCTGCAAGCCGAGCGGGCTGCGACATGAGTGCGCGCGCAAGCCGTGTAGTGCAGGGGGGCGCACGGGAGCAACCACAGGGCACGCAGGACGCGCGGCCGGCGGGGCAGCACGAGCCCACGGGGCGGCCATGGAGGGCGGTGACCCGAATACTAGAAGTGAGAGGGGCGAGGGGAAGATGGAGGGGAAGCTCAAAGGGGGCGGAGGGGAAGGCCAGGGCTCGGGGAGCCGGAGACGCAGTTATGACGACGCAATCGTCGACGGCGTGCCGCAGCCATGATGAAAGGGAACCGACCCGATGGTGATTGCGGATGCTCCTTGGCCTCGATCTCCTCGCGTTGACGACAAAGGAGCCTGCGGCGCATCTCCTGGACAACATCTGGTGGCTCAGGGAGGCCAGTGGATGTAACACCCCCAGTCTCATGCTACAGTAAACTTTTTGTTAGTGTCAAGTCCCATTGGTTAGCAAGCACTAATCACCTTGATCATGCCCAAGTCCAAATCCAAACTCAAAAGAAATTACAAAAGTAGAGTGTAAAATAAAGTTCACCCAAAAATCTTGCAAACAATTTTGTAAATTGCACAATAATCAGTAGATCAAAGTAATATGTGCATTGGAATTTTTTGAGCTCTAAAATAAATCAAACAAATATAAACAGTAGCCAAAAGTCCCATTTAATTAGTAGCAGTTGAAAAATAAATAGAAAATCATTTTTAATAATCATCAAACTTTTTGTGGCACTTCTATAAAGTGTAATACCAATAAACGAACAAGTTTTACACCTAGCAAAAATCATTTGATAAGCAAATAAAATTGGAACAAAAGGATTGCACTGCTGGCAAACTGAAAAATGGAAGAAACTTAAATCTCGCCCATTGCTACTGCTCATCGGGCCCGGCCCAGATCCACTTAACGGTTCCCCCTTCACCTCCCCCGTGCGCTGCTCACACGCCATGCCCGTGAACTGCTCGACGCCGTGCCCCGGCCGCCCTGCCTCTCCCGTCGACAACGAGCTGCCCGAGCCGGATAAGAACGACGCCCTGGCCACGCTGGACACGCGCAAGGTCTTTTCCCCCTCGCTTGTCGCTCGCCATCTTCCTCCTCGCGCGCAGCCAGAACCCACCATGGCCATGGCCGTTCAAACTCACGGCCAGTGTGCCCCATCGTCGTAGCCGTCGTTTCCATTGATTCCCCGCTAGTCTACTTCTTCATCCTGCAGAAGAGGACGAGCCGGGACGCCCTACACGCGAGCAATCGCCGCCTTCTTATTACCCGGACCCGCCGAAGCAATCCGTCGATTCCGGCTGCCACAGCTCGCCATCGCACCCGCTGAGCTCACCTACAGGTCCACTGTAAGCACGGTTGTCGTCCCCAACCTCTCTCACCCCCTCCCTTGCACCGTAGGCCGCCCCGCTATTGACGCCGAGCTCAGTCTCCGCCATGGGTGACCGCGGGCTCGACCGAGTGCGCCCTATCTCACGCGTATGGTCCCAGTGTGTCCCCCGTGGCCGTAAGGTTTGATTCCACCCCGTAGCTAGCTCGCTCGCGTTACGTTTCGATGAGTTCCCCGCCGACCTCCCACGGCACGCCGCCGCGCTTGTCGTTGTTGTTGCTCCGGCGAGCCCCCGGCCACCCCGAGCACACCAAGCGACGCGACTCGGTCTCCTCTTTCGAACGCGCCCGGGCACGCCCCCTTCCATGGCCTGAATCCAGTGCAAGCTCGTCGCAGGCGTCTCGGACCTCACCGGTGCCGACGTGGTGTGGCCGACCAATGGGCCCTCCCCGTCAGTTTTATCATTAGTGGCTAATGGGCCACTGTCAGGTGGGCCATGCCCCCTGTTAATTAACTCTGGGTTTAAAACAATGAAAAACTATTAGATTAACCCCACTGTCTATGACAGGTGGGCCCTAGCTATTAGTTAGATAAAATTACTGTTAGTTACTCTCTGTTAGGATAACAGCTAGGCACCATGCCCTTAATATTAATTAACTTGATTAATTAGCACTCTGTGTGACTTACACATGGGCCCCAACTGTCAGGTTATTCTTTAAAAGAATTAATAGAAATTCCAGTAAATGACATGTGGGCCCAATGGCTATTTAGATTAAATAAAATGTTTTATTAATGTTGTGAGACTGACAGGTGGGTCCCCTCTGTCATTTGACCAGTCAACAACACTGTTTTCAATAATGTCTCTGTTTATTAATAAAAGTAATTTAGAAAATGATTTAAATTGTTTAACACTTTGAATTTAAATATCTTTTAAACCGTAAGTCAGATTCAAAAACTTTATGCATGAAAATTGATCAAAAATATATAGAGAATACGGGTACGCTATCCGTATACCAACCACACCCCTCTAACACAACGAACATCGACATCCCCCCCTTCGGGCCGTCTGTCGATAATCACACGGAGCCGATATTTCATCCCCGGATGAATTCCCGCTCCGAGCAACGTGCATTGCACTGCGTTAGAACACCGTTAACATTGCATATCGCTGCTACCGCCGACTACACTGCTGCCGGGTACGACTACTTCGTTGACGACCCTACCCCTACCGTTGATCTTCCAGGCAAGAAGAGCCATTCTCTTCCCCAGATATCGCCTATCTTTCCGTACATTTCTTACACTAGGCATTGTTACTGCTGCTTCTACGATTACAATCCTATTCAATTGCATAGCCTGTTTTTGTCGCCCCTTGATGTACCTTCCTTTATCCTATGCTGCCTATTATAATTATGCATTATTCAGGAGTGAGCCATGCGCATTGTTAGCTAGGATCATATAGCGGGTCGTGATCGCTTTGGGAGTGAACACGAATACGATATATTAACTGTAACAGGTATGGTACAATGCAGAAACCACCTAAGGCCCCCTAGCTCGGCTCTGCCGAGCCACCATCAAGTGGAGCCACCGAGGAGTAATCCTCGTACTCCACTCGTTGTTGACTCTGTATAGCCTCTCTAGGTAGCTGAGCAACGGTTGTACTTAAAGGTAAGAAGTCGGGCGACCCAATGGTGCCCGCGAGCGGTATTGCGTCGGGAACGAGAGGGAGGGTACGACCGACGTTACTAGCGTGCTTGGCCCCTGCTCGTATCTCGCGAGAGTTACCAAACCACGAAAAGTCGAGCTCTACCAAGAGCACACGCGATACAAGGTAAGGAGACGGTTCACCTTGTTGGTAACCGCAAAGACTTGGTGAGATGACAGGGCAGGCACCGATGTACTGGTGCTCCTGACTGATGTCGTTGTCCGCTGGTCAGTTAAGTCGAGGCAACGATAACGGTTGTCACGCAGGTTAATTAAAATGCTAAATGGTTCGGTGGATGACTTGAGAGACCCGTTGGTCTGTACGCACTACCTACACATTGGATTACGGTGTGGGCCCTCCGCGTCGTAGTTTGTCCGAAAGCTCTTCAGACGTCAGCAGTACCACGGGCTGATTGCCGGGAAGCGGTCTTGTCTTCTTTGATGCATCAGGTGTTTTTGGATTTTCTTTTGCTTCACCGGCCAGTCTCGTACCGTGAAGGAGCGTGCAAGGGTGAGGGACCTAGATCCCTTGGCGCATATGATATAGTCCGGCGGATCGCCTCTCTGCTGAGCCTAGGATGAACTGCGATGTGTCGGATAGCCTCGGTGGGGCATTCCCTAACAAGGTGTACGCCACCCTGAAGATCCGAGCGTGCAGGCTGAACAGTAGTGCACCCCTGCAGGGAGTTTAATCTATTTGAATAGCCGTGTCCACGGTAACAGGACGCTTTATGCTGAAGCTGGACCTTACCACTACAAACTACTACTATTAAACCGTATGGTTCCGGGTCTTCCTCCTCGCAAGGAAGTCGAGGAGGGGAACTCGGAGGCATTATTATTATTAATCATTAAAGATTATATTATACAATGCTGCAGCAACTTCTGCTTCATTGTTACTTTATGCTTTATATGAACTGTTGGATGTTCTCATCTTGTGCTACAAGACACCGTCAGAAGATGCTACTCTTTGATAGGCCTAGCTTCTTACCCTTATTCTGATTTCTATCTTGCAGTCCACTATATACAGCCTCCCCTTTCCATTTGATACAAATGCATAAATGCTAGATGCTCACCTTTTCTTTATTTCCCCTTTTTGTTTTTCCTGATCGGCCGCTGCAGTCGACATACAGTATACATCATATGGACAACACACCAGTTTCCTATTACATATGGTAAGGGAATTCTCCGGTCGACTTATTTATGACTTCACGAAGAAGAAATCCCGCTATTTCCTCTTGAAGTGCTCGCATGCAATTATTTATGTCGAGTTTATCCCGCTTCTCCCAAATCTTATTATTTAAAGAAGATGATCAATATATGAATATATTACATATCGTAAGAACAAAGTCTAGATAGTATTTACGTACCATCATTGTTCTTTGATTAATCTTTTCGGTCATATAGCGAATGTTCTCCATTACAATGTAAGCACAAGGTTCAGTACCCGATGTCTGCCTCATACACTTCAGATCAAAATAGAATTCAAACAGGTTTAATAATCAAGCATATATATGATAATGGTATATTGAAACTAGAAATATAATTAAATCAAATGTTCTGTCACATATTTATCGTACTTCCACGTCAGCTTCTCCTTCCATTCACCGCGCTCGAGTTTTTTGAACTTTTCCCAAACTCTACCGTCAAAGAAAATGAATAAAGGAGTTAATTACTTGATATAACAGAAACTTAAAGTGAACACTAAAGAAGCCTACATGTGTGATAATGAGTAAAATTACCTGGCGAATGAGTTCCTAACTTCTTTATACTCACTAATATCTTTACGTAGTGAGTCCATTACTGTAACCATTCCTTTTTCCATTTAAATGTCTATCAAGATGAAGTGATAGCTGCGCACACGTAAGCGGGTATCACTTATATAACAATATCGAGTAAGCAAAACTATAATTTGTAGTACAAAATATTGACACTCACTTGAAGTTGTAAGGAAATAGTATATGTTCTTCTGCATGTAGATCCCTCAAACTTTTAAGCAAAAGGGTCTCCGCGAATTCTGTATTATGTTTTACTGTTACTTCATGTATGATATTTGGGTCAATGAACCCAATGCAAAAGAATCCATATTTTCTCATTTCGTACATCTTCATTCTGCGTAATACCACACACAAAAGAATATATATATAGTGAGGATAATACAGTCAATGACGTACGAGCTGAGCTAGAAAGAAATCACTTACAGACAATAAAAACTGACGATAGATTTGTCGAGTGCCAATTGATGGAATAACTGAAATAATTCTTCATTTGCAATCCACAAGTCACCAGTTACATTGTCGAAATAATCTCGCCTGATCGGAATCCAGAAGCCGGGTATCTCGAACGGTATAGCTTCTGTGATGTACCACTTATGCAAGTTGCGCATTTGCGCTGATAATAGCTTCTCTTCTTCTTCAGTGACCATAGGCTCCCCTTTTGCATATTTCCTTTTTGGAGATGGCTCACCGGACAAGTCAGCAAGGTTTAAAAATTGTTCAATAGTAAGACCCGCCTCTCTAACAAATGCTCTTTGTTCGTCGGTTATCTCTTCCTGCTTCTTGGTATTCACCTTGAGCGGGGCTATCGATTGCACTGTCTGTTCTCCGAGCTGGGCAAAAGTTTTTCCGCATTTTTTACTACCTGAGTGGCTGCTTCTTGAACCCTTTTGCAGAAATGACTTGTTAATAGAGCGTTCGTAGTCCGAGAACACGGTCTTAACAGGGGGATCAAACATCTTCAAGAAGTGTTGTACTATTACCTCGGGTATTTTCTCCTTCGGTGGCGGGGGAAGTTTCGGTGCAAGGTGCTTCGCCACGGCTTCATCCACTATGGCCTTGGTTTCAGCTACACTCCTATCCCAGGGTAAGACCGACGGACTCTTCTGGGGTTTAACTTTCTTTGGTTTCTTATTCGGTGGACTCCTATGACGCGGCGGAGGTCGATTACTTTTTTATTTTCGTGATTGCCTTCTATCCATCACGGGGGGAGCTGGTGGGCGCTGTGGACTCGCGATGTTGGGTGGTTGTGGTGTAATCGACTGACGCGGCGGAGTCGCGCTGCGCTCCACGGGGATGTATGCTGCAGGACTCGGCTGACGTCGGAGTGGATCAGTCCCATTGTTCCCCATCTCGGGGATGGATGGTGCAGGACTCGGTTGATGTTGCGGAGTCGCAATGCGCTCCATCTCGGGGAGGGTTGCAGGACTCGGCTTGTGCTGCGGAGTCGGGATGCACTCCATCTAGGGGGGTGGTGGTGAACTTGATGTCGAATGCGTTGGACTTGACATAATGGCTGGAAATATGATCCAATGTTTTCTCCATAGATAGATACCACTTTGTTTGGCTTCTCTGAGGGTCTTCTGCCCTTCACCTCCAGGAATATCAAGGTTTAGTTCTTTATATTCCGTCACAACTTCATCCACCCCGACATGAGAATATATAGCCAGGAGGAATCGGATTGCAGTGGTGCAGTGCTCCTGGTGGATTCGTTAAAGAAAAGTCGTCCGCCACCTTAATGGATATATTGTTCACTTTGAAGATTAGCTCGCAACGTTTCTGCTCTGTGATATCATCCACGGGGTAGTGACCGTCATCGACCTCCGTGGATCCCACACTGCTTTTCGTCATAGATGGGACGGTAGTTGCTTCAGGTGGACCTTGAGTTTGCTGCGGTGGCTGGCTAAGTGACGCCTGTAGTCGCTCCTGCATATCCTTCATAGCATTTTCCAACTTTTAAAGACGGTCTGCTTTCAGCTTCTTCTTTCTCGCACGGCTTTTGTAAGTATCTTTATACTCCACAAACCCCTCATACCATGGAACAACGCCTACGCCTCGCGTTCGTCCCGGATGTTTAGGATTCTTGAGGGCGCGTGTAAGCTCGTCGTTCTCTCTCTCGAGGATGAAAATCCCATTCCTAGCATCAACAATTGCATTTAGTATCTCTTGATCGGCTCCTTTAAGACTTGCCTTCATAATCACCTTCCCTGTCTTTGGGTCCAACTTTCCCCCATGCCCAAAAAACCAACTCCTGCACCTGGGTGGAAAATATATTGTGACTTGAGTGACCCTGCAGCAATCAGCTTCTTCTCAAATGCATCCCACTTAGGCGACGCGGCCTTGTAGCCACCTGTACCCATGGTATGGAAAAGCTTATGCTTCTCAGCTTTAATATTGTTTATTTCCGACTGAAGTTTAGCTTCATCTGATTCGTTGTTCTCCACAAATTGGTCCCAATGTGCTTCTACCTTCGCTAGTGCTCCAGTGAAAATTGGAGTCTTCTTATTATTAGCGACGTATTTGGACCATAGCTTTACCTTCCAAGATCGGAATAGTTCTCCCATCTTCTTAAGAGCAGCATGCTTGACTTTCAACACATCATCTGGTGTCTCCCAATCTGGTAGGGTGAAATATGATAAGAGTTTAGCACAAAGATACTCTTTGCTCTGTCGCTGACAAAACTCTTGTTTCCACCTTCCTTTGGCTGATGCCATTCTTGAGTGCTAATCGGGATGTTATCTCTAAAAATTACTCCGCATATAGCTATCCATTTCTTCACGTGAGCTTCCGGAGCATTCGGTTGGCCACTCAAACCGATCCCATCGATGTTGTACTTTACATCATCCCGCGATAATTTGGCCAGGCCACGTTTTGCTTTCTTGAAGAAGATTTGCTCGATCCGGGTTTCTAGAAGAAGAAATATTTGTTAATTATTAGTGATAAATCAATTATTTGTAAATTTTATGATCACCAGAGGCCTTATATATATATTTATATATATACCTCGGCAGACTTTGTTGTTAATTGAAGATCTTGTTCTTCTCCTTCGTTGAACATTCCCTCACCGGAATCGTTCAGATATCGTGAGCCGTCATCATCGATATCGGCGTCATCATGAGGACCAATATCGGTGTCGGCGATAATTTCGTACATATCATCTTCTTGCTCTCTGCCGCTATTGAACACGTCGTCCATAGCTTAACTAATATCGACGACATGAAGAAAAAGATAAAACAATTTAGTATAAGGAAATATAGAAAATGACATCTCAAATAATCAAGTTCACATGCAACAATAATATTAGAATAATAATCCAGCTTACATCTCGAATAATCCAGTTCACATATATGCCACACTAATATATATGTCGATCACTAGAGCTAGTACACACACACATATATATATATATATAACATATCACTAGCTAAAACAGTAAACGACGTCGGCTCCGGCTGGCGGTGGACACCCAAAGAGAAGGAACCATCTCCCACTCGTAGCTAGGGTGAGATCCCTGAAGCACCTGCCATAAACATTAGTACCCGGCGTCCAACGCCGCCATGTAGCGACGGACGTGGTCGTCCTCCTCCCTGATACGTCGGCGTACAACCTCCTCGGGGGCCGGCTCCCTCCGCACCGACTGTGGCCCACGCGACCGCCACCAAAGAAGATCCGGGTCGACGACAAGACCCGGATTCCTCGCTAAGCGACGCACCCCGGAAACCACCTCCCAGTGCCATCCTGGCGGAGCCCAGTCCAAGACATTGCGCATCCCGTCAAGTACTCCCGGAGCGCGACGGTAACGAGGATGCGGGCCCGGCATTCTCACTAATGAAACTAATAAAATTACAACTAAAAATATCTCAATATTTGCATGTTAATAGCTATTGATCTATAGCTCAAATTGTAGAACATCTCATATATATATATACATACTAATAATATTTAGAAACATATATATACTAATAATATTTATAACAATATATATACTATAAAAATTTCATTCATGCACCGTTCAAAGCCACATACTAAAATAATATTTTTTTTAAATACATTTTTGGCGCCTAGCATATATATACTTGACTACAAGGCTTACAAGAAAAAATTTCATCTAGCAAAATGTTCATCTAGAAAAAATTTCATCTAGCAAAATGTTCATCTAGCAAAAATGTTCATCTAGCAAAATGTTCATCTAGCAAAATATTCATCTAAAAACATGTTCATCTAGAAAAATTGTTCATCTAGCAAAATTGTTCATCTAGCAAAATGTTCATCTAGCAACATGTCCATCCAGCAAAAATGTCCATCTAGCAAAATGTTCGTCATCTCTAGCAAAAATTTGGGGCCTCGCCGGGGTACTACGACGGCGGAGCTCGCCGTGGACATATGCATGTGGTCGGACAGGGGGGAGAGGAGAGCTCACCAGCGGCGGCGCCGGCGGAGACGAATGCGAGGAACGGCGGAGAGGGCCTCGGCGAGGGCGACGGCGCCACCGACGGTGAGGGCGACGACGACGGCCTGGCGGCGTGGAGACGATCTGAAGCGGTGGGGGGGAACTGCGCTAAGTGTCGATATATATAACAGGGCACCTTTAGCACCGGTTTCAACCACAAACCGGTGCTAAAGGTCCTTTAGCACCGGTTTCACCCACCAACCGGTGCTAAAGGTCCCCAATTACATCCCGTTTTCGGGCGAAAATATAAGCGGGAAGGGGAGGGACCTTTAGCACCGGTTCTTATAATAAACTGGTTCTAAAGGTTAATTTTTCATATTTGGAGTTTTTTAATAATTCTTTTGAAGTCATTTGGCACAAACTAAATCATTAAATGCATGAAAAATAGCAAATGAAGTCAGAAAGAGTTCAAATTTTAGTATGTGGCTTTGAATGGTGCATATTGAATGCACAAAAAGTCTTGGGTTCAAAAAAGTTAATAAAAATGAAATGCCTTTGTAACAGATGAGTTTTCGTCTAAAACCCTCATACTTCGAAAGAGATGTTCCAGTTTGTACACGAAGTGCATCCAGTTTTTGTCGTAACCCTCGCAACTTTTGCACACATGTTATATGGGTCAAATGATAATACCATGGCAAGTTTCAACCTTTTCAGAGTTCATTTGTAGATTCTTTCCATTTTCAGGGTCATTTGGCACAAAATAAATCATTAAATGCATGAAAATAGCAAATGAAGTCAGAAAGGGTTCAAATTTTAGTATGTGGCTTTGAATGGTGCATATTTAATGCACAAAAGGTCTTGAGTTCAAAAAAGTTTAGAAAAATGAAATGCCTTTGTAACAGATGAGTTTTCGTCTAAAACCCTCACACTTCGAAAAGAGATGCTCCATTTTGTACACGAAGTGCATCCATTTTTTGTCGTAACCCTCTCAACTTTTGCACACATGTTATATGGGTCAAATGATGATACCATGCCAAGTTTCAACCTTTTCTGAATTCATTTGTAGATGCTTTCCATTTTCAGGGTCATTTGACACAAAATAAATCACTATATGCATGAAAAATAGCAAATGAATTCATTGTTTGGGAGAGAAACACGCTCCACTTCACCCTAGAACACCACATAGGTTTGCATGCTTATCTTTTTGTGTGTTCTTTATATTTTCGGAGCTGTTGTCATGCTTAGATCTTGTTTTCATGCTTATACTTTTAAGAGCTTTTATTTATGTTGTTGCTTTTGGAACTCTCTTGAGTTATCATGCTTATCTTGTTTAGAGAGTTGGCTTGTTGCACTGAGTTGTGTGTCTTGCATGAGTAGGTAATTGAGGTTGCTATTATAAGTGTAGTAGTAACTTGCAATAGTTTTGAGGTATTGATTTGAGTAATGTTTGGAGTTTCGGTGCCAAGAGCTTGAGCCTATTAGTTCTAGGTGTCGTATTTTGGGCAATCTGTGCTTACTTTTGAAAACTACAAAAAAATTAGTTGAGAACTCTAGCTACTAGATGGATCGCTAACCTCTGGAGGGGTTGGAATATATAGAGTACCTCGCGTACCATGGGTCAAGGATGCACAAGGATAACAAAAGCCCCCATACAGTCCTCCTCGGGGTACTTGTCTCCTTGTGAACCTCCTGATTAGATAGAGAGTTATCGATATTAAGTGCATGAGTTCTTGATGGCACCGAAGTAGTGCTCCTCGTTGGTTACCCCAAATGGAAGGTAGAGATGTAGATCGCGGCTAATTTCAATTACACGTGGACAGTAAGGTTTATCGAACGAGGAGGACACCAAGGATCGACAAGTAGGTGGTTCGGCAAGTGAGGCGTCGTTTATGATAATCACTTGCTTTACCTGGACCTGCACACAGAAACAAATAACTTTTCTCCCAACGAGTACAGGGGGGTTGTCAATCCCTCCGGCTTTGTTGTTTACAAAGGATCAAACGCAAGAGATAATGGTAGTGATAAATGCAACTAAAAGTAAAAGCGGTAAAATAAATTGGAGGTGTAAACAGTGGTGGAAATATGGACCGAGATCCCATGAAGTTCACTAGTGATGTCTCTCTCCCAAAAAACGATAAACAGCTATGCAAGGTGAACAAATTACAACTGGGAAATTCACAGGATTAAAAACACACCGCAATGCTAACTATGATACAAAAGAAAGGAAGAGGCTCAAAATCATGGGCAGTACGCAAAGACAAGTAGATCGAAATCCATCTGCATCTACTCACTAATCATCCACCTTGAGATATCTATCCAGAACATCTCGCTGGTATTAAGTTGCGAGCCCCATCCAAAGTGTAAACCCAAAGAAACAGACAACTTCATTACAAGAACTTTGCGTAAATTAAACAATCCTTGCACCCACAAGTACACGCAACGTTTTTTCCCCTGGTGGCAACATCACATCCCCTAGACTCATGTTTCTGTCAATCAAGATAGTCATCGGGGGCATGAACCTACACTAGTGCGCGCGACAGCTATCCAAACAGTTTTTGACCCCTGTCGCCTACGGGAATCGGAACCGTCCCCTTGCTCTCGATTTCCATAGGGGGGCCTATTCCACATGATAGCCAGAAACCATTTGTGCCCACTCGGTATGACGGTATCATACTTTGGGCCCACTCGGTATGACGGTATCCATTATAGTCTGGCCAGACGCATTGTGGTTCAGTCACGGGGATGCCGGAATACGATAACGACAAAAGGGACAAACGAGCAAAGAGGATAACGAGTGGCTTGTGTTCAAGAAGTTGTTACACATGGGTGCCAAACTTCTCACCTCTAACTTTTTCATATATCGCGAAGCAAAGGGAATGGTACATGACTAAACATAATGGTTCACTCGAAGTTTCTTCGTGTATGTGCGGGAGTCAACATGGGTGTCCATGGCTCCGCTGTTGATTATTGGCTATTGACAAAATGCTGTTGACCTATGTCCGGAATATGTTCTGAGTCATGTCCGCATTATAATGAACCTATTGGGTCACACACTTAACGAGAAGTAGTCTGTTAGAAAACTGGAATGGTAGAATGTCTAGTGGAAGAAAAGCAGAATAGTTCATACGGGCACCAGAAATTGTTCCAGGTATTTATGAAATTGTTCATAAGGGCATCGGAAGAAGCTCTGGGTATTTAAAGATATGTCCTGATCACTCTGGAGCAGCCCCAGGTGGTTTCGTAACATATGAGAATGGTACTGGGGAAGTCCTGGATCAACCGGAATAGTTTCCGGATAATCGCTGGGCGTCCCGACAACCTTTGCTGTCATCGGGTGGCTTAAATTGTAACTCGGATGGTCTTGGAAACTATCTGGCTCCGAAACGTCCAAGAACGGCCCCGGAAGGTCCTGGAAGTGCTCCAGAAGGTTTCTGAATGTCCCGAAACGATCCCCGAAGGTCCCGGAAGATCCTGGAAGGTCCTGGAAGCTTCTAGAAGGTTCCAGAAGTTTCCGGGCAGTACCACCCACTACCCCACGCCCCTAGCCTTTGGGGGCAAGCCACCTAGGCTGCCCTGGCCGGCCAAGGAGGTGGGGGCGCACCAAGGGGAGGGAATACTCCTCCAGGTGGGAATACCAAAACCCAAATATGGCAGGTTTCCGGTGGGAAAGTGTGGGAAGGTTTGGGAGGTTTGGGAGTCCAAGTTGGACTCCCCACCTCCCTTATTGTGCCCCAAGGGCCTCTTGTCCACCTATATAATGTGGGGGAGGGGTGCGGGGCGCAGCACAACTTGTCCCCAAGGCCTATGCGCCACCCTCCCTCCTCTAAACCCTGTTGCTCCACAATTAGACCCCGGTTTAGACGCTGTTCTAGATCGGAATACGTTAGGGTTTTCTCCCTCTAGTTTTCTCGGTGGCGTTCATCTCTGGACGGCGGAGCGCTGCTGGATTGCTGCTACGGAACGTGTGGATACTAATATAGTGATCATATCTTTGGTCCTTCTCCGAGGAGCTTCTTCTTCCTCGGAGATCTTGTTCGAGGGACTTGCTCGAGGGACTTGTGCGTGGGACGAAGCGAGGTGCTTCTTCTTCCTCGGTGATCTTGATCGAGGGACTGTTTGTGGGACGATCCGCGAGATCTACTTCAACGAGCTACACCAACTCTACTTCCGCTACATCGGTTGGTGAGCCATGACCTAAAACCTTGTATGCAATCTTCTTGGATGATCTTGGGTTCTTCATTCGTAGGCCGAAATTTTTTGTTTTCTACTACGTTTCCCAACAGCAAGAACATTTCGCACGGTCCGTAAAAATGAATCGTTTGAAATAATTATAGTATTGCAAATGGTTTTGATAATAAATATGGTTGCAATGTACAGAAGACCCCACACGTTGGTTTTCTTACAATTGTGTGCTATATAGAATATAACGCACACAAAATACTAGGAGTAATTACTGATGTATGTTCTATAGGGCACGATCGATTAGATGCAATTGTTTGTGATACATACCGCCTTCCAAATGTACAATTCTTCCTGTCCGTGTGGGATGATAAGTAGATCGCCCACGGTTCTGTTTCAGTTCTATTATTTTTGAGCATCGCAGACGGTTACTTTCAAGGATGAGGTAATGTCGCAGACGGGTCATTGTAATATCGCAGACGGGTTGATTCTAATATCGCAGACGGTAACATAGTTGAGCCTTATGCAATTGAAAAGCAGAGGAACAATTCAGAAACATAATTCAATTAGCACCACTGGTAGTGAATTTGCTGGAACATGTTTTAAAACGAATTAATATTCACATCAAGAAGATTATTCATCAAGAAAATGTAATAGTGCATTCTAAGTATCTTAGTGTCACAGAATAAAGTCAGAGACATGTCATCACATGGAAAAAATGCATCCCATTTTGAAGTGAATGAAGAAGAAAGCATGCTTATTGAACATCCAAAGGTCTTCTAAAATCTGTTCCCAACCATTTGCAGATCATTGACCTGACTCCCAACAACTTCCTTTCGGATAGAGGTTCAGCTGTGAAGGTTTCGAAAACCTATATGATATAAAAATCATAATTTGCTATACGTGTAAATGAAAGTGATTGAGACACTAGACTTACTTCTGGTAGTTTGCGGGAAGAATATATTACAGGAGAACTGGCTAAGTAACTCATAAAATGACAAGCATAGAATCCACACAAGTTGGTCCCTGGTTCCTGCTCAGGACACTTTAAATTTGAGTACGGAGTTAGCAATAGTGTACATATGTATATATAGGAACAAATAAGACATACGACGTAATCGGTTTTAGTTTCTTTGGAGTACATATAGAACTATAAATGTACTTATATAGAAACTTGAATGCACGGACATACATTCTGAAAATAACATATTTCAGTATCATACCTGATAAATGGCGTCATGTTGCAGAGGTTTGATCTATCGAGAAGGTTCACTCAAATACGGATGTTTTCACGAAGTACACTACAAATGAAGATGAATTTTCCCACATTCAATTCTGTGATGAAGTTGAATTTTTCCATACTCATTTCTGGAAGTAAATATTAGCATAAGTTTCACCATAGAAGAATTCAATACCTATCCATGAAATTCTGAACAAATGACAGATCCATTGGGTTTTCTTTTGTTGATAGAGAATCAATGTAGTAGACGGTGTTGAGCTTTAGAACGTTGACAATAACGATCCAATGTTTCCTACAGGTTAGCAAAACACAGAAACAAATGAAACATGTTGGGTACTAAAAGTCAATCAATGTAGGTAAATGCAAGGTTCAAAATAGTGTGCTATCAAAAATAGCGTGGCCCTTCTCCAGAAGCTACCGAAGATATAGCGGGATATAGCGAAGTTACATTTAAAATGCTTGATGAAAAAAATGGCGAGAACTAACCCAAATATTAAGGATTTCAGGCATTTTATCACTGAATATTTGTCCAAAAGAAATGCATGCATAACCAGGTAACCATATTCAAATTTCAAGGCCAAATTGATGGCACAAATACCAACATGAGGCTTAAATCCACGCATAACAAAGTAATAAACTCGAAAAGACTAATTTTTTTAAGCTTTTAATCAGAATCATTGGCATCATGTTCAAATGAACTAGATGAACCACCAGATTGCTTTTGGGTAAATGTATATGTGGTCGTATAATTTACTTACTTTTCAAAATATGGAAGTAGGTGGAATTCTGGCGTCTGGTCAGAATAAAGCTATTTCATACTCATTAACCATACCAGTGTCTATGAAATCCATTGCATCTTTTGATCTCTAGGCAAGGACGCCAAAGCCCTGAGGAAATTATACAGTTAGATATAATTCGTTCATGGGCTTATATGAGAGGTTTATTGAATTTCTGCAGTACTTACAAGATGACGAATCAAATTAAACCCAATTCGAGCATATCAAAGTTGAAGAGGTCATAAAACTCTTTGAATGTTATTTGGAAGTCACTGTGTTTTGTACCTAAACCGAATTATGTTCCATGGTATATAGTGATACCAGCTTCATCGGTTTTTCGCATTTCACCGAATAAATATTCGTGCACCTTTTTGAAGTAAGCATCTTCCTTACTCAGGTGTTTCGTAGTCAGATAGTGCAGGTCACGTGCAAACTTACGTGCTTGGCTTGTATCTACAGGACACAACTTGTCCAGATTTCCATTGAAGCCTGATTTCAGTTTTGCAATAATATCCTCGTTGTTCTTGTCCCGGTTCAAGATTGTTTGCATCTTTGATTCATCGGCATCATCGGATTCATCAGCACCTATATCGTTGAGTCAAGATGATCGTCTCTCCGCCTTCTTCCTGCGGATTGATGTGGCCGTAGTCTGACCTTTACAGGTTTTCCTTCTCTTTCTCACTTCAGTGATATGATCAGTAGGTGCCAAGACGCTTGCATGATCTACTGACATTGCAGCTGGAGGTATAGGTGCATCATACTTGTTATTAGTTGGTGATGTAGTAGCTTCACAACGTGACCCTTGTTGTATGAGTGAATCATACTTTTGCGTTGTTGCTGCAACTGCGCTGGACTGCGGAGCTAGTTGTCCAGAATTGTCAGACTTTTGGGCTGTTGATTCATGGTCCCCGAACTGTGGAGCTTGTGTTGCAATATTGTTAGACTGGTGAGATGGCAGCGACGCTCTGTCGAGCTGAGGAGCGAGCGGTGTGGACGTTTGATCCATGGTTGCCGACGTGTCGGTCTTGTGAGCAGACATGTGATCCATGGTTGTCGCCATGTCGGTCTGCAGAGCAGACATGTGATCCGCGGGTTCCGTCCGGATGGTCAGCGGAGCAGACATGTCATCCTCAGGTATCGCCCGATCGGTCTGCTGAGCCACCACTGCAGCTGGCACTGTCTTCTTATCAGGTGTTGCTGGTGTGTGGGACACTGTGGCTTGAACGGGCGGCATCAGAACAGGTGGTATCATCGTTGCAGGAGGACCTGGCATAGTATGATATATAGTTGGTTGTTCCTTGGATTGTGTAAGAACATTAGATCGCAGGGGATGCTCAGAGCTTGAATTATGGGCCTCTTGGCTGGAATTGATAGGGCAATCCACAGAAGGACGAGTAATCTGATGTGGCGTGGGTAACATGCGTGCTTGATGGAAGGCGCAAATGGTGGATGGAACTGAGTTAGAGAAATCTCATCGAGGACAATTATTTCATTATAGCAGCATCATAGTCAATGAGGGTGGGGTCAGCTGATGCACAACTACTCTTATGCGGTGTTGTTGTTATAAGATCAGAATCAGACATGTTGACCTCCTGCGACAGGAGCAATTGAGCATGTACTGATAATCCTTTCATAAGATCCATCTTCACCAAGGTAGCAATTTGTTGATTCTTCAATGCTTTCTTCTCTTTCCTTATCTGCTTTTTCTCGTATATGGTGAGTCAGAAACCCCTCTTATGAGGGACATTCACCCCTATACCTCTTGCACGACCAGGGCGCTCATTGGTCTCCAAAGAATCATGCAGAACTTCCCCAGGGCCTCTTTTCCGGTAGACCCTTCCAGGTTCCGATGACAATTTTACCATCTTATCGTATAGTGCTTCGTCCTCAGCTTTTTCAAAGTAATATTTTCGTTGCTCATTCCTTGAGGAATGTCCCCGAATGAAGTATCTAGCACGAGTACCCTTAATTTCACTGAAGGGGGGGCAAACAAGCAGCGACTACTTCCTGGTCCTCCTTGTCCCATGTTGGTTTCTTGCCATAGTATCCACACACACCCATACGGTGGGGTTGTGTGTTCCTCATCTGAAGCTTCGATTGCATGGAACTTTTTAAAGCAAACTCCTTAGATGACCTTCCCCTTTTGAACTCCTCCCAATCTGGCTTCGTAATCATGGAGTATGCAGAGAAGGGATCCTTGCCTTTACACATATATTCCTTGTACGACACGTGCTTCCATTTTCTCCAAGAATCACTGGCCTTACCTAGCGCACAACTTTCCATCCGCCGTATGAACTCATATGGCGCGGTGAAGTGCGACATGATCTCTATGATTATCATGTCCCGATGTGCTCGGTCAACCTTGCGAAAATCTGCCACATTGATGTTGATCCTTTCCCTGCCAACGTATCCACACACACTCCTGAACTTTGTTCGTGCTTTATCTGGAGAGTTCGGAGCCCAAGTATACTCATCAATAATGTGTTTTTCAAATACACATTTGGGCTCAAGGTTAGGCCGTCTAGGAGCGTTCTTCCGTGTCTCGGACTTGATAGTGGTGATTGACGGTGGCATATGCAGCTCCGGCTGAGTTGATTGCGTGGTGTTCATCGGATCAGGCGAAGGAGTCGTAGGATGGTCGTACTCAGATTCTGACACGCTCTCCTTACTATCGTGGGTGCTGTTGTACGAGATCGACATCTACGAAACAAAGCACAAGAGAAAATCGGTCAATCTAGCAGCTTGGTCTATATGGAGCTGACTGAATGAAACATTTTCTTAAATTTAGACATCGACGATAACCAAATTTGGGTCATACGGAGCGAAATGTATGAACGATCGAGCTAATTCATGATATACTCACCTCGATGGATAGCAGGACCGTTGGTTAGGTCTGACCGACTGGATGGCGCGCGGGCTCGTCGACGAAAGGCGAGCAAACGGGGACGCGTACGCGCTGGTGGAGAGAGACGCACGGGTTTCCACACAGATGGTGTGTGTGCTGCACACCATCGGCGGCAACGCTAAGATGTGAATCTGGGTGGAGAGGCGACAATGATGGCTGCTGGGGGAGGGGAGGGGTGGGGTGATGGGGTTTGGATGAGAAAAAATGCCCAATTGTAGGTGGAGGCCAAAACCTTGGTACTGCAGTGGCGGAAAATAACGATGGCGAAGCGGGGGGACGCGCGGAAACATTGTTATGCAGACGGTTATATCTAACAAACCGTGTGTGTTTATCGAATTCTTTTGTTCAAACGTGTTGGCCGCTCGTTTGTTCGATGACTTTACCGCCCATGTTTTCGGTACACGACATTATCCCACCACCAAAACTCGTCGATAACACGAAATGTCCTAGTGAACTTGAACTACTTTGTGGTAACTACTTCGCTTTGTATATATTTAATGCATTACTCGATATTATATATATTAAATGATTTGAAATCATATATAAGCACCAAGATAACGAAATTCTGGCATGTTTTCTGAACATGGCCTTGGAAGATCGTACAAAAGATTAAAATGATGTATGAAATGTCACGATCACGATCCCAGTTGACCTAAGCATACATCTCAAGTGAGGGGAATATTAGTTCTCGTACGATTTGGTTTGGTTTCAAGGAAACCGTAATGGTATTGCATTGGTTGGCATTGTATTTTTTTTACATATGAACACGTGATGGTCATGGTATGACTTCAAAATCGGCGTAATTATTGATTAGTTCGGTACATGTAATTCATTATTTCTTATATAGTCAATCAATGGAATTAGGTCAAAAAACCATTGGAGCTTTGGGTTTTTCATGTAGAGTGGTTACAAAAATAAGTCATGCGTTGCATGTTAAAAGGCCAATAAAACTTTCTATAATTCTATTAAAGTTTCGATGACATCGCCCCTTGCAAACATGCCATTTCCTTTGTAGTATGGTCATGGTTCTTGTTCTGTGAATCATGGACTGCATCAATGGTGTTAAGTTAAAATTCGACATGCCATGAATATCTTTGATAATGTGCATTAAGTGCATTCTAATCAATTGATATGAAATTTTCCAGTTTGAACTCCAAATGAAACGAAAAATGTGCAAAGGTGTGTTGAACATTCGTATGCGAGTTCTCGGGTTACCGCGTAGTACCCACGCATGGAATTTGAGTGAACTCGGACCATATTGGCAAGGTCTTTTGGTCAGAAACATTGCGGTTGTCAGTTTTAAAATTCCAAAAAAAATTCAAAACCACTCCGAAATTGTCGCGGCTTTGCGTTGCGCCGTGGTTAGGTGAAAGTACGGTGTGGTAAAAATTTCAGCCGTTTTGGAAAAGGTTATAATGCATTCGCCTTGCAAAATGGGGGGTCTCGCAGGAAGAATCATGGTTTCGATAAGAAAAGAGACGTGAGGTGTTCAAGTTTCAAGTAAAATGTGATGTCACATCATAGATTGTCATTGTTATTTTTTTCACAACTAGCATGCATCTACATGTGACCTGTGTTCAAATTAGGACACATACCTTGCTAATTTCCTATATTTAAACATTTTATTACACTTAAAAACATGAAATGATTTGAATAGAATATCCTCTTGAACTACAGGTACAAGGGGTGGCTTCCTCGATGGTCGTATGATGCTAGTGCATTGGACGGTGCGGGCGTGCGATCCGTGGTGCTGTCTTTTGGCCAATCAGAATGCACGATTGAACGACCCGTGTTTGAGGTTATACACATAGTTTTTCATTACGGCCGTGTGCATTGCAATATGAGCTGGAATAGCAAGTACTTTCCACGGGTAAGTCCTCCTCGGTGGCCGTTGGATCCTGGTGCATTGGATGGTGCGGGCGTGCGATCCATGGTGCTAGATTTTGGCCAATCAGAACTCAAGGGCGAACGGCCCATGTTTGAGGTTATACACAGAGTTTTTCATTACGACCGTGTGCGTTGCAATATGAGCTGGAACAATAAGTACTTTCCATGGGTAAGGCCTCCTCGGTGGACGTTGAATCCTGGTGCACTGGACGGTGCGGGCGTGCGATCCGTGGTGCTGCCTTTTGGCCAATCAGAACGCACGGCCAAACGACCCGTGTTTGAGGTTATATACACCGTTTTTCATTACGACCATGTTCGTTGCAATATTAGCTGGAACAACAAGTACTTTCCACGGGTAAGGCCTCCTCGGTGGCCGTTGGATCCTGGTGCATTGGACGGTGCGGGCGTGCGATCCATGGTGTTGCCTTTTGGCCAATCAGAACGCACGGTCGAACAGCGCGTGTTTGAGGTTATCGACACAGTTTTTCATTACGATCGTGTGCGTGGCAATATGAGTCGGAACAACAAGTACTTTCGATGGGTAAGGCCTCCTCGGTGGCCATTGGATGCTGGTGCATTGGGCGTTGCGGGTGTGCGATCCTTGGTGCTGCCTTTTGGTCAATCAGAACGCACGGTCGAACGGCCCATGTTTGAGGTTATACACATAGTTTTTCATTACGACCGTGTGAGTTGCAACATGAGCTAGAATAGCAAGTACTTTCCACGGGTAAGGCCTCCTCGGTGGCCGTTGGATCCTGGTACATTGAACGGTGCGGGTGTCCGATTTGTGGTGCTGCCTTTTGGCCAATCAGAACGCACGGTCGAACAACCCGTGTTTGAGGTTATCCAAACGATTAGACATTTATAATCGTGTAAGCTGAAAGCCTAACCAGTCAAATCCTAAAATGCCCCATAGCTGGACTAATCGCCATTACGAAGTCATTCAACAAAAATGATCAGACACATCCACGACGTTTAGGCTGGTCACAATGGGCAGTAACTTAAACTAATAACATATACACATATTATGAGTTTATGTTACCACGTTCACATTGGTAACATGTATGTGGTGTCATGCAACACCTTATTTATTAGGCTATTTACAGTGGGAGTAACTTCAGAAGTAACATAGATGCCACCTAAGAAAAAAAGATGATGTGGTAGCTCATTAATGAGGAGAGAGGGAGATAGAGTAACTTAGATAGTTACCATCACATCACTTTTCCCAAGATAGAATGAGTCTATAAGCCAATAAATAAGGTCACCTATGTTACTACCTTGAAGTTATTTTGCATTGTGAAAGTAGTAACATAGACTAGTAACATGAGCATGTTACTACTCTAAGTTACTCCCGATTGTGACCAGCCTTAGGTTATAGACTCATCTTGCTTTGGTATGTCTGTTGTTACATTAACTACTAGCTAAGTTACCACAAACACTTCTCTACTCATTAACTGCATGCCACATAAGCAATTTTTCCTTGAAATGTGTGATGTTACCACCTACTCCCTTCGTCCTTTGAAGAGTGTACTTCCATTTTTGTTGGAAAGTCAAACTTTTACAACTTTGACCATGATTATGTAAAAATACACACCACCATGGCCAAACACTTCTCTACTCATTAACTACATGCCCATTGTAAGTTACTCCCATTGTGGCCAGCCTTATGCTACTCAATCATATATAGTGGGGTGTATCATATGATACTATTATATGATAATAACTTCATAATCATAATCCATAATATCATAAACTAGTATCATAGATTATCTCATTTATCGACATGCATGACACATAGTAGCTTGGCATTTATCATGATACTGCTATCTACCTATGTTACTCCAACACTCTCCCTCTCATTTTTAATTATTTGCCACATAAGCATTTTGCTAGTCCCAAGTATATGTTCCTAGCTATGATACCCCCACTATGGACAATCTTAGTATACATCTGAGCCATTCCTCATAGTTCACTACATTTAATTCACTAATTGCATACAGAGACATTCATATTAGTTATATCGAATAACCCCTTGGACTTTCTGTTTACTAAGGCAGAATGGTTTGAAAATTACCCCCATGTCGCATGGTAGATGAGAGCATAACTTTTTGCCATTTTCAGAAAGTAATGCCATCATGCTCTTGCACACTAGGACATCACACACGAATGATCGTGGTCTCGGTTTACTAATGCGTTAGGGTTGAAAGCAAACATGACATTTCCTTTGTCGGATGGCGTTGTTTCCTTTTCTACAAACCACTGACTCTATCCCCTGTGTTAAGCTAAAATTTGCCATTTTTACTGGATCCATTTGATATTCTTTAGGCATTAAGTGCATTTTAAGCAATCCATATGATTTTTTTCTAAATGTAGCCGCAAGTAAACGAAATTTGCTTGAGTTGTGCTGGAACCGTATGTGTGCTCCCGGGTTAATGCATAGTAACCACCCATGGAATTGGAATACAATTGGAACACATTGGCAAGGGCTTTCGTCCGGAAACATTGAGGTCGACGGTTTTTTAGTTCCAAAAAATCTAAAATCTGTGGCACCCCAGCTGAGAATACCGGAACGCCCCGTGCTCCAGCCCAGAGATCGTGTCTTCTGGAACACGACACTGCTTGATATAGAACTGAAACACTTTTATTAACGATGATATGGGGACAAGGGGTCTATTACAATGCTAGCGGAGCGAGGTAGCGGACAACTTGCTAATAATGCTAGACACAGATCTACACCAAGCAGCGGAATAATTTTACGGCAGCGAAATAATCTTAGCAGCAGAACAACAGCGACGGTGATGAACTCCATTCCACAGGGACACTAACTGGGGCACCTCCTAGTGCGCAAACACCGGCAACGTCGTCCTACGATGTCATTGCATTGCCTGCAAGTCTGGCATGACAAGCCAGGTCATTACATTGAATGTACTTGCAAGCTCACAATATCCAAGGCACCAAGGAAAAAAAATGGCATTAACAGTTCAAGAAATGCTAACATGATGCATCTAGCATATTATCAAGGCTACAACTAATGCATGAACAATCATCGTTTAAGGTTACATGGACCCTGTATGATCATCGCATGATCATACAGCTTACCTCGGAGTCATTACAGACTCAACCATCGGGTCATCTCATGACCAATCAACTTTCACGGGTCGTCGCACGACCATTAAACTGGTTAGGTGTCCTTCTGTTACCACCCAACCAATCCGGTCATCGCATGACAAAACGGGTCATCACATGACCACTCAACGGGTACAGTTATCGCATGACTACTCAACTTATATGGGTCGTCGCACGACCATCCACTTAACCCATTCATCAAACCAGACTCACGTTGACTCATGGTGTGACCTAGTAAGAACTTTGTCCAATACTGTGGACTCGGCTATTCGAATAGATTCTTAACACTCTGCAGAGGTTGTGCACTTTACCCACGCTATGGAGTTCTTCCTCCATCCAGTACCTTGGATCTTGTCCCACAGGAACCTCGGAACTCGTACCATAGGAGTGGACTAGGACTTCTCCAACGAGACCGTTCTACCGCGTGCCTCCCTTATTGTATCACCCGACATGCTACGCAAGCCATGCCTTGGGTAGCCCCGTGTCCTCCAGACACACCTGTCATCGCATGGCAAACAATATTGTCCCAAACGGGGACTGGATCCAAATATACTCACACTGGCTTTCAAGACTATCACCACTTACCGGGCCAGGGTAACCGCGCACGCATTGCCTTCCCACCTTGGTGATACGCATAAGAGAGCCCACCGGTAGACCGAGCCAAGGCCTTCCCATACAGGCAAGTGTGGCTGCACTTATAAGTTCGGTTCGATGGCACCTGACCAACTTGGCACATAGCATTTATCCAAATGATTATCATAAAGATCAGGTGCAACATGACAATCTAGTCCAACTCATAGCAATGCATGCACAACAATCCAAGGTACGGTTATAATCACATCATGATCCAAAGCATGTTTAGGTGATTAACTTAGTCATGTCAAGATGGTTAACATGCAACCTAGCAAGATCATGCATATGGCTAGGAGTATGATGAACACAAGCTTAATCATAGCAATAGCATCATCAAAGTAATTCAAAGCATAATAGGAGAAAACATCGTATCATCCGAGAATTAAAGCAAGTTCGAAACCCGTCAATGCTTTACGAAGGTGCAAAGGGTGTTGTGGCTTTCCATTCACCAGAGGAGTGGGAAACACTCCTGGTCTTGAAGACAAATAAATCCCTGGAAAAATATATTTAAAATGGAAAAGGACAATGTGATACGTCCAAAACGTATCCATAATTTCCGCTTGCTCCATGCCTCTTTTGTGTGATATTGCTATGATATTGATGAACTTCCATACACTTTTGATCATATTTGGACTAACCTATTAACTCAGTGCACCCCAGTGCCAGTTCCTATTTTCTGCTATTTTTCTATTTTAGTTTTCCCCCTTATTAAAAGTACCAAAAAAATTCCGGGAAAAATATAGGAAAAATCAACGTACCGGAAGCTTCGCGAAGAGCCCAGGAGGGGCCAGAGGGGATCCAGGGGGGCCCAGGCGTGGTTCGAGATTTCACCCGAATCGGAGGTCGTATGCACTCCCGGCGGTCAGAAACGTGGAATATCAAACGCGAGGGAGAAAACCCGAGGGCTTTTGCGTAAACTTGCCAACCAGACCACCTATATAAAGACCACCCCTCTCCCCTTGCCCTTCTAGGGTTTCCCCTAGCAAAATTTTCCGCCACCCCCTGAAATTACCCCAAAAATTCTGCCCAAAGCCCCCAAAATTCTCAAACCCTAGCTCCCAATTAATCCTGGCCGTCAGATCTGGGGATCAATGGCCCTGATGGAGGCCACGTCACCCCCAGATCCGCAAAGCAGCCTGTCCAGCCATCCGGGCTCCGTAGGGCCCAGCCGCCGCCGCCGTCGGGCCCGAACATGGTCGGGAAGCCCGCGCCTCCCGCTCCCGGCGCCGCCGCCTCCGGCAGCCGCCGCCTAGCTCCGCCTCCTTCTCCTCCTTCTCCTCCTTCCATCACCTCACCTCCTCCCTCTCCCCTGCAGACGCCACCGCCGCCGTAGCTCCATGGCCGGCGAGCCGGAGCTCGGTCGTGCCCGCGGCCTCACCGCAGCCGCTCGCCTCCCTCCGCCCCGAGATCGAGCCGGCGACTAGATCCGGCGCCGTGCCTCCTCGCTGCCTCGTCCTGACCCCACCGCAGACTCCCCTCGCCGGTCAACGCCGCCGGCGGCGACGGCAGCCGCCGCCCTGGCTTCGCTCCGATCGGGAGGAGCCCCGATCCAGGCTGACACCGCCAGGTGGGCCGGCCCAGCAGCGCCGCAGCCCAGGCCAGCCTAGCTGGCCTCCTTGGCCTCTCCAGCCAAGCTGGGCCTCAGCCCATGAGGTCCAGGCTCTCCTTTTTTTATCTGTTTTATTTCCTTAGTGTTTTTTTTCTAAGTCCTTGATAAGTACTGCTGTATTCAATTTTGCGAGTAGTATTGCGAGTTAAGCGTAGCCCGGATCACATTGCGCCCAAAAGGAAAATTTTTTAGAATTGTGTGTACTTCAATCCATATTTTGTGAGCATTTTGATTTGAGGTCATATTGATGGTGCAAATCTGTGTTGAAGTGGGCATCAGACTGTTAACTGCTACTAATTTCTGTTAGTGTGCTGCTGCTTTTATTTTATTGCAAGTTTGCATGATGATTGTGACACATCCATGAGGCCTATTGCATTGATTCTTATTGCATACTGGTAAGCATCATGTCTACATCCATTATATGTATTGCATTGTCACGATATGCTTGCTGGTCATCTAGTTATTGAGGTCCAAAGTTGTTATGTTGCTGTTTTTGACAGCCACCTCTGCCTATGTCCTTGATTCTTTTTTGTACCTGATCATCATCATGTCTAGTTCATGCCCACGTATTGCTATGTCATGTTGCTGCACTTTTGCATATAGCTTTACCCCTGTTTATACAGCATAAAAATAACAGTTTCTGCCCTGTTTTCGTGATTTTCACTAAGTTCTAGACCAGTAATGCTTTATTGCATTTTTCTTGGGCTATAATTAGTTGTTCATGATGCATTTTTGCATGATTCCTTTTCACATGCAATCCCTGCCATGTCTACTTGAGTTGCATATCATTTGTGAGCATGTTTGCATTCATTATCCTGTTTATGCATTGCTCTGAAATGTGCTTCGTGATGTTGGCAGATTGTGCTCAAAACTTGTTTTGCTTGTATCTTTTTGACCGTAGCTCCGTTTGGGGTGTTCTTTATATGTAACTTGATTAGTTTTTTGTGTACTTTGTGTTTATGATATTGTTTGCTGTTGTTAACCAACCTAAAATATTGTTTAGGGCAGAACAGTACCAAATGTTTTAATTATCGTGGGGTACTTCTTGGTATGCCATGTTTAGGTTGTGCTTCACATAAATTGACTAGCATAGATAGTTTATCTTATGCTTCACCTCTTGCCATGTTTGTGTGGTATGCCATGCTTGAGTGAGATTCCATATTAACAACCTTTGTTGATCACCTGTAGCTAAACAACTTGAACCATCGTAAACGTGCGGTATCGTTGTGTGTGACGGGTACTCCACTTAACCTGTTAGTAACCGCTCTCGACGGTAGGTGCGATGTCTCGTGTTGCCTTCCTGTTGATTCTTGCTCATTTTTTCCTCGTAGTAATAGATGCTTGCTCGTTGATTTCTTTCCAGTGTTTATTGTCTTGTGTGCTTCCGCGGGTACCTCTCGGAGACGATGCGAGCTTGCGATCAACTACACCTTCGGAACCCGACTTATCAACAGGCAAGGACTATGCCTTACTTATGATCCATTCTATTTCAACCGGAGGTTTGCATGCTAGTCTAGGTTAGGTTCGATGTTTGATCCTACCACATGTTTACAGCCTCTTTCAAACCGATACAGCCATGTCCCCTCCCAGCAAACCATGTACTGTTATGTTACTATTACTCGTTGCTCAGCCCCTGCTTAGTATGCATGCTTAGGATGCTACGATGTTACCCTGTTACTCCTTGGTTTGGGATATCACATTATTATATTGTTGTTGATGATATTGATTATTATAAATGTTGACTATATTCGAAGAAGGATGGAAGGTCTAGGCTATCCCACCCCGACGCTTTGTTCCATTCGAGTCACCTAGGACGCGAGTTCCGGGTATTTGTTTTAAGACTGAGCGTGCCTAACCGCGTGTGGGATTTTATGGGGTCCCCTTTTCTTACATACATAGCTTCAAACATTTCTAGTGGTGGCCCAAGATGATTTACCATTTGAAACCGTGTGTGTGCTGGTCGGCCACCAGTAGTTTTCCAACCAACCCTGACTAGTGAGGACATAGTTCCCTTGCTGGCCCACCTTGTTCATCTGAGGACCCGGTTTCCCATGTGTGATTAACCGGCTATCCAAACCTGCGACAGACGGTAGAGACCGATTCGAGAACGCGGCCGGCTTTTGAGTTGGGTGTCGACTCACCGGGGGCCACCCGGATTTGTTCGTTGTTAGTTAGAGGGACCTGTCGTTTCGGATCTCTCGGAACTAAATCATAAAATGGTTGCCTATAATGGGTAGAAACTGAGAGAGATGGGCGTGCGTGCGGAGCCTTGTAGTGGGCAGTTGGTACACACCTGCAGGGTTAAATCTTTTCGAGAAGCCGTGTCCACGGTTATGGACGACTTGAGACCTACTCCTTGTTCATAGACAACAACAACTGAGATAATCTTAACTATAACTTGATCAATGTGTGTGTGCCTTGACTGCGTCTTCTTCGTCGGGATGTGAAGAGGAGGACAAGGATAGGATAGGTGTTATGTTTGTGTAACTAGTTGATAGAAAGACTTGTTGGAGGCGATTCTCATCGAATGCTTGGCTTCTTATCTTACTCTCTAGATTCGTTAGCCACTTCATAATGCTAGTGCGGCAGCAACCTCACCACTTACCCCATCCTTACCGTAAACTACTAGTTGTCCTAGAATGATGAGTGATGAATTCCTTGCTGGGTCAGTTGACCACTACAGTTGGATGTTGAGTACTTCTGTACTGATGATACTACCCACCAAACTCTTTTCAGGGTTCTGATCGACAACAGGTACGGTGATCGACGTTTCACGTGGAGACTCGACGATGACTAGTTAGGCGGATGCCGGCGGAGGTCCTGGACCCGTGTGGTTATGGGGATCGATTTTTTTCTCTTTGCCACTAGGCAATTGATTGCAGTCTGCACTCAGACATGTATCTTTCGCTATTGTATTGTATTTTAGGCACTTGTATGCCGATTGTATGAGATGTTGTATCCTTGTATCTGTAATGTTGTGATATCATGTTGGAAATTTGGGGCATATGGCATTGTCATATGTCGCGGTGGGACCGATATGTGCTTTGTCCCCGGATCTGGATGGAAACATCTAGATCTGGAACAGTACCACATATCGGGCCTTACAGGCTGCCCCCTTTCGCCTATTTATTCCCCGTGACGAGACACTCTCGGGGACGGAACCCTTTTTTGCGATCTCTCCTCCGTTCCGCCGCCGCCACGCTTCCAAGATCGGGACCACCAGAAGACCTCTTCCCGGCACCCTGCCGGAGGGAGGAATCACCTCCGGGATCTTCTCCACCACCATGGATGCTTCCCGGATGAACCGTGAGTAGTCCACCTTGGACCATGGGTCCATGAACAGTAGCTATGTGATGTTCTCCTCTCCTCTTTGTTCTTCATGGATTAGACCTCGTGAGCTTCCCTACATGAGCGAGGCACATATGTAATCTTTCTGCTGTTGCTATGCTGAGTTTGCTGGGATCCAATGGATTATGAGATTATGTTCAGATTGAGATTGAGTTATATATTTGATTCTCTTCTTGTATATTTATGTTCTTGCGTAACTCTTGCATGTTCTCCATTGCTGTTTATTGCTTTGGCCAGGTAGTAGGTAGTGACTCCAAGAGGGAGCGTTATGCATGATTGTGGGTTCATGTCCCCCCGATGACTAGCTTGAGTGACAGAAACATGATTCTAGGGGATGTGATGTTGCCACAAGGGGGAAAACAACAGTGCTTGTACTTGCGGGTGCAAGGATTGTTTACTTTACGCAAAGTTCTTTAATGCAGTTGTCCGTTGCTTTGATTTTACACTTTGAGTGTGATTCTCAACTTAATACCAGCGAGATGTTCTGGATAGATATCTCAAGGTGGATGATTAGTGGGTAGATGCAGATGGATTTCGGTCTACATGTCTTGGCGTACCGCCCGTGCTTTTGAGCCTCTTCCTTTCTGTTTTGCATAATTAGCATTGGTTTGCGCACATAATCCTGTCAATTGCCCAGCTGTAATTTGTTACCTCGCATGGCTATTTTATCATATTTTGGGAGAGAGACATCACTAGTGAACATCATGGGATCCCGATCCATATCTCCACCATTGTTTACACTATCAATTTACTTTCAGTATTTACTTTTCCGTAGCTATCACTATCATTATTATCACATGCGTTTTATCCTTTGTAAACAACAAGGCCGGAGGAATTGACAACTCCTTTGTACTCGTTGGGAAGCGAAGCTATCTATGTGTGTGCAGGTCCAGGTGAAGGAAGCAACCTTGAGTTGTGAACGGAGCCATTGTTCACTTCACCACCTACTTGTATCTGTTGGAGTCCTACTGGTCCGACAATCAACCTTAGCATCTTTGCTAAGGGAAACTTGTCGTTATGCTACATCTCACCTTCCACTTGGGGTAACCAACGAGGGCGAGAAGTTATCTCGTGTATCAAGCAAATTTCTGGCGCCGTTGCCGGGGACTCCACTCTTCAAGATAGGGGAGTTGCACACTATCTTTTATCTTTGCTTTTTAGTCTTGTTAGTTTACCTTTCAGTTTTTTCTTTAGTGTATTTTATCAAAAATCTAACAAATTATTATCTTGCTTGCTGCTTCTATGGGTTCCTCTGAGAACACCAAGTTGTGCGAATTCACTAGTCACAACAATAGTGACTTTCTCTGCACTCCTATTGCTATACCTGCTACTTCAGCACCTTCTTATGAGATTAAACCTGCTTTGCTGAACCTTGTTATGAAAGATCAATTTTCTGGTGCTAGAGATGATGCTTCTTTGCATTTAAATAATCTTATTGAGCTTTGTGATATGCAAAAGTATAAAGAAGTAGATGGTGATATTGTTAAGCTTAAGCTTTTTCCTTTCTCTTTGAGGGATGAAGCTAAAATCTGGTTTCAATCCTTGCCTAAGAATAGCATAGATTCTTGGGATAAGTGCAAGGAGCTTTATTATGAATTTTAAGCAATTGGATAATGAACACGTTGCCCAAGCTTGGGAACGCATGAAATCTCTTGTTAAGGATTGCCCTACGCATGGTTTGACTACTTGGATGGTTATCCAGAATTTTTATGCAGGCTTGAACTTTACCTCGCAAAAACTTGTTAGATTCGGCCGCGGGAGGAACCTTTATGTCAACTACACTTGGTGCTGCCACAAAACTTCTCGATGAGATGATGACCAACTATTCCCAATGGCACACCAAATGAGCTCCAACATGTAGGAAGGTAAACTCTGTCAAGGAGATCTCCTCCCTAAATCAAAAAGTTGACTTGATCATGTCTTTACTTACCAAGCAATCTCCTATTGATCCTCAAAATGTTCCTTTAAATTCTTTGATTACTCAGGATCAAGTAGATGTGAACTTTATTTCTAGAAACAAATTCAACAACATTGCTTATAGGAGTAATTTTGGTAGCAATCCTAGACCGTTCCCCTCCAACAACTATGGGAACAACAACACTTATCCTAGAACCAAAAAATCCACTTTTGAATTAGAGAGTATGCTTAAAGACTTTATCACTACCCAAAAGGCCTTCAACAAGAGTGTAGAGAAAAAACTAGACAAACTATATACCCTCTCGTCAAAGGTAGACAATTTAGCCCACGAAGTAGAATTGCTTAAAATTAGAACTTCTCCCCTTGAGGAGAGGAAGGTCACTCCTATGAATGGTATCCAATTGCAAATTAATGAAAACATTAGGATGATGGCCAAACTTAAAGAGAGATGGGCTAGAGAAAAGGAGGAACAGGATAGAATTAAGAGCCTTCCTACACACCATACTGTTGCTACTATGCAAGTGGTTAAGGATATCCAAACTCTTAGCACCCAATGCACCCCTAGTCCCGTAGGACCTATTAATGGTGATGCTATGGCCTCAACTTTAGAAGAAGAAATTCCTATGACTATAGAAGCTACCAAACAAGTGAGCCTAAAGGACACCACTACCACTTTATTTGATAGTAGTGACCTTGATTTTGATAATTGCACACTTTCTGAAGTTATTCGTTTCCTTCACGAGATGTCTAGAGACCTCCACACTAGCACACTTAATCTTGCCTTCACGGAGCATATCACTAATGCTCTCATCAAAGATAGGGAGGAGAAGCTTAGGTTAGAAGCCTCCATACCTATAAATCTTGAAGATGGTTGGGATCCTCTGATTAAAATTAAGTAGTTTAACTTTTCTTTCTTTGCTTTATGTGATCTTGGAGCTAGTACCTCTGTTATGCCCAAAAGAATGTATGATATATTTGAATTGAAACCTTTTGATGCTTGTTCTTTTGGTGTTCGTCTCGTCGATTCTGCCTTAAAGAAACCTTTGGGGAAGATAGATGATGTTCTTATCATTGTCAATGACAATTATGTTCCCGTTCATTTTACTATTATGGACATTGAATGTGAACCTTCTTGTCCAATTATTTTGGGACGTCCTTTTCTTCGCACAGTTGGTGCTATCATTGACATGAAAGAGGGAACTATCAAATTCCAATTCCCTCTCAAGAAAGGGATGGAACACTTCCCTAGGAAAAAGATTAAGTTGCCTTTTCAGTCCGTCACACGGGCTAGTTATTTTCTTGAAAAGACTTGATCTATTTGCATTAAGCCTAGCTAATGGCTTTAAAAAGCGCTTTCGGGAGGCAGCCCGCAACGAATTTAGGATTTCCTTTTTGTTTTTATTCTGTTTTTAGTGGTCTTGATGATTTTTACTACTGTAGCAACATCATTGTATCTTTACTTTTCAATATTTGTACCTTTTATAGCCTCATACGACAAGGGAAGTGAAAGTTGTGACATGCTGTCCAGAAAACAGATTCTGTCCTCATGACTAGAAAAATCAGAGAAAAATCCCAGTTCATCTTTTTGAGCTGAATTTTTTACACAGCGTGCTCTATACAAATACAAAACTTTCTATGTTCTGATTTTTTTTATTTGAGTTGCAGAAGTACCCCTAAAAAATTCTTTACTACCTGCTGGTCTGTTTTTCACAGATTCTGTCCTGTTTTGCCTTTTCTTCGTTTTGCAAACCTTAAGCTTGCTTTTTCTTTGAAAAAACTTTTTGGAAATCTTGAGAAACAGTAACTCTAAAGATTATCTTTATTTCCAGTAGAGAAAAAATTATTTTATTATGGTTACTATCCTCGCTAATCAGATTATGATGAGTTATGTATGAAGGGAGTTTTCAAGTGTGCAAGGGAAGATGATGAAAGAAGATTAAGAAGTGTCAAGAGTTCAAGCTTGGGGATGCCCCCATGCATCCCCAAGAAATATCCAAGCAGACTCAACCGTCTAAGCTTGGGGATGCCCCCGTGCATCCCCTTCTCCGTCGACAATTATCAGTTCGTCTCTCGTTTCACTATATTTTTATCACTTCATGCATTATGTGCTATTCTTGGAGCGTCTCGCTCTTAGGTTTTGTTTTTAGTTTTCTTTAGATTTTCTTGCTGTTCATAAAAATTAGAGCCCATCTTTCTTTGTGTGGGAGAGAAACACGCTCCACTTCCAAAATTTAGAACATAACATAGGACTTTTTCCTGCTTATCTTTGTTTTGTTTGTTCTTTATCTTTTCATAGTTGCTGTCATGTTTTGCCCTTAGCTTTCATGTTTACCTTTTAAAAGAGATTTTGTTTAGTTTTTTGCTGGAACTCTCTTGAGTTTTCATGTTTATCTGTTTTAGAGAGTTTGCCTGTTGCATTGAGTTTTGTTTCTTGACTTGAAGTAGGTAATTGAGGTTGCTATTCTTTTTGTAGTAGTAACTTGCAAAAGTTTTGAGGTGTTCTCTTGAGTAATTTTTGGACTTTTGGTGTCAAGAACTTTAGCCTATTAGTGATAGATGTCGAATTTTGGGCAATCCGTGTTTATTTTCAAAAACCTAAAAATTAGTTGAGAACTTTAGCTACTAGGTGGATCACTACTCTTCTGAGGGGTCGAATATTAGAGTACACTCACGTACCATGAGTCGAGGATGGGAAAGGATAACCAAACCCCCATACACTCCTCCTCGGGGTACTTGTCTCTTTGTGAACCTCCTTAGTAGATTGAGAGTTACCGATAATAAGTGCATGAGTTCTTCGGACTAATGTGAGTATTCGAAAGTTGACACTTCCACCTACCCATATTTTTCTAGCCTTCCCTGTGCCGTGCATTGCTTTCTTCTCACTCCGAGAGTTAGCGTCCACTTTCGCCGGTACATCCAAACCCTTGGCACGATACGCTCTGTCATCATAAGCCTCCTTATATCCTTCCTCAAAACAGCCACCATACCTACCTATCAAGGCATTTCCATAGCCTTTCCGAGATACATTTCCATGCTACATCCTTCTTCTCATGACTTGATCTTCATGTCATACATGCTACTTGCTTGATCGATGAGCCGCATGCTAGTTGGGCCTTGCCCTAATCATTGCTACATGACGCGCTAGTATCATTGCATATCCTGCTACACTGGCAGAGGCATACATTTGCATACATCATGATAGTTACATTTTCTTTATGATTCGAGTACATTGTAAATTGTGAAAGATCTTCTATACTTTTTGTAATATATAGAGTGTTGCCCCTAAAGTGAGGAAAAGATCCCAAAGTGGAAAAAATTAAAAGATCCCAAAGTGGACAAATTAAAATATCCCAAAGAGGACAAATGAGAGTTAAATAGAAAGAGCCATTGAGGCCACCAAAAAATAAAATTAAAATAAAACAAATAGGAAAATAAACAAAAAAGAGAAAGAGAAAAAAAATAAAAAGAGAGAAGGGGGCACACTACTATTCTTTTTGAGAAGATCCACATTCGTACTCCATCTTGTATATTGTACTCCATAGAGATTATCATTCATGCATATAACTATGTGGGGACCTTCACACTATAGAACTTGGCTTCTGTATTCCAATGATGAGCCTCCTCAAATGAGCTCTACGTCTTCTTGAGCAAGCAAGTTGGATGCACCCCACCTAGTTCCATTGGAGATCTTACCTTACCTCATATGTGCAACCGTTGCATGGCAATCCCTACTCCTCACATCATAACTATCATTTGGCTTTCTCTCGCCTATGATTGTCCTCATTGATGTGAGCCTTTCACACCTTTTTGTCTTCCTCCTCCACCTTATTCTCTCTTTGCCATCCTAAGTGTCAATTTCTTGCTTACGCTCATCCATTGTATGAGTGCTCAAAATATCGAAAAGGAGTGGATCATTTTGACTTGTACCTGGCTAGTGGTCTGCGGATGAGTCAAGATAAGATTCCAAAGAAGACCAAGTGTGACACTTTAGTAGATTGAGTTCTCAACAATAAAAATACGTTTTCTTGTATAATCCCCTTTCTTGCACGCAAACACCATTTGGAGACATTCGAGTGACGGACAGCGAGAGCTCTTGCACCTTTATGTTCTTATGTTGCTTATTTCAATGCTAGACATAGACTCTAGCCTGTTATGACTTGAATTGAATTGCATGCTTTGATTGCTTTTACTTACAAAGTTCTTATATGGTTGTTAGCATGTCACCACCGAAATTATGCTCGTTATCATTTACCTACTCGAGGACGAGCAAGAATTAAGCTTGGGGATGTTGATACGTCCAAAACGTATCTATAATTTCCGCTTGCTACATGCCTCTTTTGTGTGATATTGCTATGATATTGATGAAATTCCATACACTTTTGATAATATTTGGACTAACCTATTAACTCAGTGCACCCCAGTGCCAGTTCCTGTTTTCTGTTGTTTTTCTATTTCAGGTTTCCCCCTTATTAAAAGTACCAGAAAAATTCCGGGTAAAATATAGGAAAAATCAGCGTACCGGAAGCGTCGCGAAGAGCCCAGGAGGGGAGCCAGGGGGCCTAGGGGGGCGCCTGGAGCCCCTGGCCCACCTCTGGCTGCCCCCTTTCTCGTATTTATTCCCCGTGACGAGAAACCCTCGAGGACGAAACCCTTTTTCACGATCTCTCCTCTGTTTCGTCGCCGCCGCGCTTCCAAGAGCGGGAGCACCAGAAGACCTCTTCCCGGCACCCTGCCGGAGGGAGGAATCACCTCCGGGATCTTCTCCACCACCATGGATGCTTCCCGGATGAACCGTGAGTAGTCCACCTTGGACCATGGGTCCATGATCAGTAGCTATGTGATGTTCTCCTCCCCTATTTGTTCTTCATGGATTAGACCTCATGAGCTTCCATACATTATCGAGGCACATATGTAATCTTTCTTCTGTTGCTATGCTGAGTTTGCTGGGATCCGATGGAATATGAGATTATGTTCAGATTGTGATTCAGTTATATATTTGATTCTCTTCTTTTATATTTATGTTCTTGAGTAACTATTTCATGTTCTCCGTTGTTGTTTATTGCTTTGTCCAAGTAGTAGGTAGTGACTCCAAGAGGGAGCGTTATGCATGATTGTGGGTTCATGCCCCCCGATGACTAGCTTGAGTGACAGAAACATGAGTCTAGGGGATGTGTTGTTGCCACAATTGGGAAAACAACGGTGCTTGTACTTGCGGGTGCAAGGATTATTTACTTTACACAAAGTTCTTTAATGCAGTTGTCCGTTGCTTTGCGTTTACACTTTGGCTGGGATTCGCAACTTAATACCACCGAGATGTTCTGGATAGATATCTCAAGGTGGATGGTTAGTGGGTAGATGCAGATGGATTTCAGTATACTTATCTCGGCGTTCCGCCCGTGCTTTTGAGCCTCTTCCTTTCTGTTTTTCATAATTAGCATTGGTTTGCGCACATAATCCTGTCAATTTCCCAGCTGTAATTTGTTTACCTCGCATGGCTATTTTATCTTCTTTTGAGAGAGAGACATCAGTAGTGAACATCATGGGATCCCGGTCCATATCTCCACCATTGTTTACACTATCAATTTACTTTCAGTATTTACTTTTCTGTAGCTATCACTATCATTATTATACCGTGCGTTTTATCCTTCGTAAACAACAAGGCCGGAGGAATTGACAACTCCTTTGTACTCGTTGGGAAGCGAAGCTATCTGTGTGTGTGCAGGTCAAGGTGAAGTAAGCAACCTTGAGTTGTGAATGGATCCATTGTTCACTTCACCATCTATTTGTATCTGTTGGAGTCCTACTGGTCCGACACTCAACCTTAGCATCTTTGTTAAGGGAAACTTGCCGTTACGCTACATCTCACCTTCCACTTGGGGTAACCAACGAGGGCGAGAAGTTATCTCGTGTATCACAATGTCACATAAAGAGTTTTCTTTTTGCAAATATAATCAGTGAGACATGGCATGAAACCTATGCCCAGTTAAAGAGGAGATCAAAAGAAAACCAATGCATAAATAATCATCTCATTTGGACTTGTCGTTTAGGAGATATTCAAGGTCAAAGTTCTGGTCAAAATGGGATTTAAAATGATTTAAAAATCATTTTGGAAAATGTCCAGGGGGTGACATCAAAGACATATTTGGGAAATACGCCTCCACTTGCGTACCGGTTCGGGGGGAGGGGTTGAGTGGCTGACTGTGGGGTCATGGTGTCGGGGCTGGAGGGAAATAGAGAGGGCAGGGGCGGCGAGGCTCACCGGCGGCGAACGGCGGCAAGGAGGGCACGGCCGGGGCTGGGACCGACGCAAGTGGATCGGGAGCACCACGGTGGTCACGGCCGTACCCGTGGCTCCTAAAATGGTGGCCGAACGGGTAGGGGGAAACCCGTCTAAACGGCGACAGAGGCACGAGCTCCGGTGAGCTTGACGGTGGCGTCGATTCCGGCTTCAATCCGAGTGGGGGAGATGGGGAAGGTCAAGGGGATCGAGTGGAGCTCGATAGTGGGCTTTTCATGGCCAGCGGGTCACTGGGGCTGCCAGAAATCCACTGCAACTCCGCGGCGGAGCTGGTGGCCGGAGGCGAGGAAGATGACCTTCCGCGGCTCAATTGCTGGTATAGGGGGTCAATTGAGGGGGAGATGATGCTGCGGGTGATGAGAAAGGGCGGCGGAGGCGCCCTTTTATGGGGGGGGGATTCCGGGCCAAGCGGCGACACTCGGGTGCGGCCATGGCGAAGCAGTGCCGTGCGACGTGTTGTCGGCCTCGAGCGGCTTCTAGGAGGATCTAGGGAGGTCACACGCCAGCCGGTGCACGCGTGGAGCAGGGGCAAGTCAAGGGCGATGGCGAAAGGTCAAAGCCACAGTGTCGTCGAGTTACACATGGCGGAGGGCGGCCGGCGGGGATTACGACGAGGGAGAGAGGGGCAGAGGTGCACGCTGATACGTCTCAAACGGATGTACTTTTCCAAACACTTTCGCTATTGTTTTGCCCTCATTCTTGCATGATTTGAGCTAAACTAACCCGGACTGACGCTGTTTTCAGCAGAGTTGCCTGTATGGTTTTATTGTGCGCAGGAAAATGGATTTTTGGACATCTCAGAAAATTTCCAGAAAAATACCAGAAAATCCACGCACCCGAAGGACCCCAAAGCCAGAAGTGGGACCAGAGGGCAGCCAAGGGGGCCCAGGCGCCCTGTGGGCCCGTCCAGGGGTGGGGTCGCGCCCTCTGGCTGCCTGGGTGACTCCCTCCTCCCCTGGTGCCCTACTTCGTCTCCTATTTATTCCCGTGACGGGGAAACTGTCGGGGGGATGGATCAGGCCCATAGACCCATCATTAGAAACCTCTGGGCAGACTTACATGAGAAGGCCCACAAAGAAGTCCCAGCCAGGAGTCTGACGTGCCAAGCGTGAATATTGAAGCCCTAGAAGGAATTAGACTTACCTTTTATCGCACATAGTAAACTTGTAAAGTAGAATAGAACTCCACATCGTGTAGGAGTTGGACTCTCGGAATCCCGGGACCCGGCACGTTTATAAGCCGAGGTCCACGGGAGCCAGAGCCAGAACTTACCTCAAGCCAGGACTAGACAACTCGCGACATAACCTAGATCTCCACGAGACTAAGGTTGCGAAACATCATAAGATCGGCTCTTCCTATTGAGGAGTCAATCCCACAATAGTCAAGAAGACGGAGTAGGTCCTTACCGCATTGACGGGGCCGAACCTGGGTAAATCGCCAAGTCCCGTGTCTATGTCGACTCGCTCCTCGAATTCGCCTCGCAGCAAAGGTCCCATGATAAGTCCGACTCCACGGACATCTGCCGTGGCTTTCCCACGACAATTCCCGCCCACCGTGGGGCCTGCGCTCGTAGGTGTTCAGATTCTAGGAGGAGCTCTGCAAGGTATGGAAGGATTCATGGCTGGGCGAATCACCAGGTGCCGGCGTGGAAAGCTCTGCATCGACGACTCGACTTGGGGCCCGGACGCTGATTCCGTCGAATCCGGTGATATGGTCCCGATCAGGTCTATTCACATCTTCATTGGGAAGATAGACGGATCTGAGCCAGAGCCGGATCCTGAGGTCCCCCTAGAAACCTCGAGTCGGCGACATGCCAGCTCAAGGCCCACTTTTGTTGGGTTCATCGTTGGATCTCCAGGGTCGGCGCGCTTTCTCGAGTCCCCGACGCCCGACGCCTTGCAAGAAACATCTGACGCTGACTCACATCCCAGTGAAACAAGCTTCTCAGACACCGGCTCCATCCGATCTGCCGGGAGCAACAGACTCGGCCAGGGAACAGCAGAATGCGACCCCGACTTCCCCAAGTACGAACCCCCATACTGCGTGACAGTGTTCATAGCAGGCTAGCAGGCACCGAAGAGCAGGGAAGTCAGGCGGCTCAAGGCGCAGCACAAAATCAGAACGTAGAGATGGCTCGCAACACAACCCCTAATCTAGATAGGGAGCATCCAGAAGTTCTCACGGGAGCAGAAGTCCTCAAAGATGCCTTAAACGCCCTCAACGAAGCTCTAGCTACACCAATGACCACGGAAAACACGGAAGCCTAGAGAACCAGGTTCAATGGACTCAAGGCCCAGGTGATGAGCATACAGAGGGAAATTAACTCCCAGAACGCACAGATGGTGGAGATTGAAACCCGACTCGCCCAGGAAACTAGGCGCCTACGACACGAGTCAGAGTTGATAGAATCTCAGAAACTAAGCCTCGCCAATACACGCCTTGCAGGGCCCTTGAGCCGGATCCCCGCTGATCTCCAAGCACGGATACTATTCCAGGATACACATCAGTCGACTCCACCAGGGTACACGCCACCAACGCAACCTGCCCCCTCACCACGACAGGAACGGTTCCATACACCTCCGGATCATTTCAATAACCCCATGGCTAACGTGGTGGCAGCGACACGATTCCTCGCCAGCGTGCCTGCGGACGAGACACTGCAGTGGACCAGGACACTCGATGGGCAATTGACTTGCTCAAAACTGCAATTACACAGCAAGCCTAGTACTCACAGGGATTCCAATACTTACATGAGACCCCCTATCAAAGCGTGAGCCGGCAAGAAGATTCACCGGTTCCAGCCGGCTCGAGCAGCCATCATCAGCGTAGAGCTCCACCACCTCCGGACACTCGGGGGGCAATAAGGATCCAAGACATACCGGCCGGCTTCAATCCCGACTGCCGCGTAGAGTCGGTGACCCAACCTCCACCCCAAGATCAAGACACTGAATTCACCAGCAGATCCGTGGGAAATCGATGCCTGGTGCCGGCTCTGCAAAATACACGCTTGCCATCAGATTTCAAAGGAACACGTAAGATCGCAAACTATAAAGCTGATATAGACCTGGCGGCTTGGATCGAGAGTTATGACCTAGCCATGGAAATGTTACAAGCTAGTGAAGGAGTTTGCGCCCGTTACCTCACAATGATGTTGGAAGGGCCGGCTCGCACATGGTTCAAAAATCTCCCAGAGAACTTTGTCACCTCCTGGGCGGATCTCAAGGAAAAGTTCATCCAGAACTTCCAAGGCACCTGTCGACGAGCTACCACAATTTTTGACTTGGAGCATTGTGTACAGAAGGAAGGAGAGTCGACCCTGAGCTGGGCACGACGGATGGCAGAAATAATCCACTCCCCAGACAATATCACTGCCCAAACAGCCGCCATTGTCTTGGAAATGAACTGCAAGTTCGAGCCCCTAGTACACAAACTTTGCCGCCTAAAGAGGATGGTCAAGGATATAGGAGAGCTCATGAACGCGGTTATCAAATATGCCGAGTCTGACAAATCCAAGGATACTGAACCTCAGCAGGATAAAGTCGGCCAGAACAAAAACAGCGGCAAAACATCCCAGAATCAGAGTTAGCAAACCAAATGGCTACTTGATCAAACTACCTCTGACTTGGTGGCCAACACAAATGTCGGCTCCCAAAGACAGAAGCAAGGGGGAAACAACTACCGCAAGTCGGAAGGATATTTTCGCCCAAACAGCTTTGAAGCAGCTATGAAGAGTCCTTGCCCAACCCATAGTAAACCCGGTCGCCCAGCCAACCACACCTGGGAAGCTTGCAATTTCATGAAAGAGTTTGCACGGCGTGGGAACCAGGGACCTCCCGGGTCAGGTGGGGGAGCCGGCCAGAACGGCAACAACCAAAATCCTGGCTTCCAAGGAGCCGGTGCGATGCCTCAACACCAAGGACCCCGAGGAGGAAGCCAGCAAAATCAATCAGGGCTTGCTGGATTTCAAGCAAACGCAAAAAAACTCCATTACCGTGCAGCATATCACGTTTTCACCACCAGCAGCTGCCGGAGGGATAGGAAGCTGCAACGGAGAGCCGCTATGGCTGTGACTGCAGAGCCGGCTTGGCCCAGGTGGCTCAATTGGTCAGAACAGCCAATCACTTGGACAAGGGATGACCACCCCCGGGTGGTGGATAACCCGGGGGCTCTGGCTCTAGTAGTCTCTCCACAAATTGGAGGATATAAACTTGACAAAGTACTCATGGACGGAGGAAGGAGCATCAACATCCTCTACTACGAAACTTTCCGCAGGATGGGACTAACCCAAAAACAGTTGCAACCCTCCATCACCGTTTTCCATGGAATAGTTCCAGGCAAGTCGGCACGTCCGATAGGCAAGATCTACCTCGAGACGGCTTTTGGAAACGCTGAAAATTTCCGCTCCGAGCTTGTCGTCGGAAAGTCACGGCAGATGTCCGTAGAGTCAGACTTGATTATGGGGCCTTTGTTACGAGTGTACGAGGAGGAAGAAACTCACACAGAGAGAGACGCGATTTATCCAGCTTCGGGCCCCGAGAAACATCGTCCGGTAAAAACCCTACATGCTGTTTGTGCCTAGGTCTTATTCCTTTGCTCACGGAGAGTCGCCGGCGTGTCACCGGCTCTCCTATAGTTGTGTCTAATTGTCCCGGGTTTAGATGACCCGGGACTAGTCTCTAATTTAGAGCCTAATGTGGTCTATTGAGTCTTCTTGAGTTGTCCCGTTTGGGGCGCCCTACCCCTCCTTATATAGGTGGAAGGGGGAGGTTTACATGTAGAGTCCTAGTAGGATATAAACTAGTCTCTTATTCTATTACAAGTCGGATATCAATCCGGGTCCTACTCTAAGTCTTGTAGCTTTTCGTATCTTCCAAGTTAGGTGGACTCCATCTTGATTCCTTCGTCCGGCTTTCATCTCCGCGAGCCGGCTCTTGTCATCCGACCGGCTTTGTCTTCAAGCCGGGTTTAGCCGTGGGATATTCCCCCGACATTAGCCCCCAAGTTTATCTTCGACACAATCTTGTTGTGTGCTTCATTTTTCCTCTGCTTTTCCTTGGCAATGAGATTGTCGTAGAAGAGAACGCTGGGTGCGGCCATGGTAAAATTCTAGTATAATGAATATTTAGGATAAAGACCGGGTCTGGAGGCCAAATCATTAGTCCGGCTTGCTCCACTGATTCATGTCAATGAACCCGATATGATTCAATGTTAGGCTCTTTCCACCTTTGAATCCAATGTTGCATCTTGCTCTTCTGGGTCTTATCAAAGGACTCCGAAAAATTTATGGGCAATTTATATCCATATGACCTGTAGCCTCCAAGCTCTGAGTTTATCATCTCGTGATGACTTGGAGTTTTGTATATAAAATAGCCTTGCTTGTGTAGCCCCCAAGTGCCGGGTTGTTTTTCCTGCAGCAACCTGGGATTTGTACTTGTGAAATTCGCTTCGAAGTAGTTTAGCCCCCAAGTGACGGGTTGTCTTGCTTGCAACAACTTGGGACTTACAATTTCTTGCTTATTTTCTGAAGTCGGCAAGTATTATACCGAAATTTTTTGTTGAAGCCGGCAAATGTTTTCTTGCTGATAAAAACCGATGAACGCGAATTTACTGAATCCGGTAGATATGATAGGATGGGTTGTGTTCCCAGCTTCCAGATAGAGTGGCCCTTCGAGTGCTAGAATATGTTTCCTTCAGCAACCCGGCATAATGTGTGCTAATTCTAAGTCGGCATGAGCATCTGAATGTGGCGAGAGCCGGTGCGACGAAAGTCGACTTATATATTTTTATATGGCAAGAACCAATGCGACGAGTGTCGACTTCTATATACGGCGGGAGCCGTTGCAACCGAAGTCGACTTTATATGTATGGCGAGAGCCGTTGTGACCGAATTCGACTTTATAATGCAGAAGATGCAATGATGTTTGGATGTGAAACGTAATGCAGTCGGCATGTGTGTATTGACAAATAGCCGCATCACATAGGGAAATTTTTCGACTTGTAGTCCCCATGAGTCGGTATGATCATCTTTGCGTCATGCCGAGTCACACAGGTTAATGATGTTATTGAAATATGTTGGTGTTTCCGTTGACAAAGCTAGTGCTTTAAAAGCGCTTTGAAGAAAGCCAGTATTTGTGCTAGCTTTCCACGGTTACAGCCGAGTCATATTCTTTTTCAAGTCGGCGTGTATGCCATAAGGTTGTCAGGAAAAATGGTAGCAAAAGAGGAAAAATGCTATTATGCTGATGTATGCAAAAAGTAAAGTGCAAAGGCTCATATAGAAGTCGACTCTGGATTGAATATGCCTCATCTTCTCGCGTTGAGAGAGATTATTGGGTTATCCAGGAGTCGATACCTCTCTGTAAGCCGGCACATATGACTAGCATTCCTTGTGCTTAAGCCCAACCTCGATAGGCGTTTCTGTAAGCCCCGAGGTTTTTAGACTTAAGTCGGGTACACGTAGGTCGTATGAGCTTGAGCTATACAAGCCAAGATTAAGGCGTGGTTATCCAGTTCATGTATATGCCGGGATTTCGTCGGATAAGAGTCGATGGATGCCATCGAGCTCCCCTACTTCCCCTGAATAAGCCATACACGTGTGGAGTTTTACATATATATGTCGAGTTCTCAGATAAGAGTCGATGAATGTCATCGAGCCCCCCGATTCCCCTGAATAAGCAATATACATGCTCAATACCAATAAAGGGGTTGATCAAGCCCCCAGGTCTCTGAGATATGTGAATGCAGAAGATGCAATGTATCATGAAATGTAGTGTATGATGCAACATGAGAAGAGAGTAAATTCATAGTGCATCAGATGCAATGTATGGAGAAGTCGGCATGACCAAGGTCGGCGTACCTTAGTGTGGCGGAAGCCGGTGCGATGAAAGTCGACTTGTATTTTATATGGAGAAAGCCGATGCGACGAAAGTCGACTTATATTTTGTGCGGCGAGAGCTGGTGCGACGAAGGTCGACTTATATATTTTATGGCGAATGCCGGTGCGACGAATGTCGAATTTATATATTTATGGCGAAAGCCGGTGTTTTATAATGATCCTGGATTCATAAAGGAGCCAGAATTTTCGAAGACCCGGAATCTCATTGTGGAGCCGAGATTTTCCAATAAACCGGAACTCGAGAAGGGAGCCGGGATTTTTCCGATGATCCAGAACTTAATGAAAGAGACGGAATTTTTTCATCGAACCGAAATCTGGGCCGTGATTTTACCGATGATCCGATACTCAATGAAAGAGCCGGAATTTTCCCGATGAACCGGAATCTGAGCCGGGATTTACCATCGAAAACAATGTACCAAACTTGTGATGGTCAATTTATGATCCGTCGTTGAAATATAATATATCTCAATCTCTGATGAATTCTGTAGGAGGTGTGGCCGCATGAGTCGGCAATGAAAACGGAGAAGGACCGCGACAAGCCGGCTAGCGCGACAAAGGCGTCTCGTCAAGTGTAGAGACGGCCGGCGAGGGCGGTCACAGGAGGCCGACGCACGGTGCTGGAGTAGGCCGACGAGAGCGGCGACTGGGAGCCGGTGCAGTGCTAGGAGTCAGCCGGCGAGAGCGGCGACTGGGAGCCAGCGCACGTAAAGGTGGAGTTCGGTTGAATTCTAGCGTGCGTTTTGCTGTCTCCGAATTCAATCCGGAGCTGGTATACTTTTGCATACGTGCACTAGTACTCATTATCTATCAGGCTGCGCTAGGTTGACATGTAGCATGGAATAGCTCATATCAGGCTGTGTTGTTCAAAAGTTGGAGCATTGGCGTTCGAGGCGTAGCCGGCCTTTGTGTCGCTGTGAGCAGGGCAGGCGAGCTGTGCGGCCTATACCCTAGCCCAAGTCGGATGAGTAGGGAAGCCGAGTCGTAACTGTGACAGGGACGACCAGATATCGGCTGTAGAAGGATAGATAGGGTTTGGTGGAATCGATGTTTATTGCTTGAGCCTTGGAGGCATATATATATAGGAGTACATGACCAAGTTGGAGTACAAAACAAGGCAATAATAAATCGTAGTCTATCTCTTGTTTCCTAATAATCAATATACTCAACATCCCCCCGCAGTCACAACGTAGCGACGCAGACGGAAAGACTGAAAAAGAATCCGAAGGCGGAGCCGACGGACATTCCCACCACAGTCGTAATGGTCGACGCATCGCGGAGCTTGTGGCGGGAGTGAATGCCAACGAGGTTTCCAAGCAGGTGGTAGCTATTTGTGTCGATGTCGAGGTAGCCGAGAGCGTAGGGTGGTGTAGTCGTGGTCGAGGTAGCCGTGCAATGGACGCCGTGGTCGATGTTGAGTCGGGATGGCCGGTGTCGAGGTATTCGCCGTGGACCGGGAAGAAGAGCGGCGACGGCCTAAGGACGAAGCGGCGGCGGCTAGGTCAGAAGCACGGTGACGTTGCTCGAGTAGGCGAGGAAGAATCCGACAGCGTGACGAAGACCGGCGTGGATGGTGGCGTTCCCGGGCCTAGGAAGGCGGCGTGGCGCATACCACATAGAGACGCGAGGGGACAACTGAGTGGACCGCACGCCGCGAAGCTGTTGCCCGAAGGGGCGACGCAACGGCAACGCGCGGGTCGAGGTGACGGCGGGGAAGACCTCGGGGTGGTTGCAAGGACAGCGCAGCGACATCGCGAGGGTCAGTGCAGCCTCGGGGACGACCTTGAGCTGAGGACCTCGAGGCGGCGGTTGACCACGGGCCGCAGCACTGTGGCCCGAAGGGGCGACGCAAAGGCAGCGCGCGGGTTGGTGCAACCACGGTTACGGCCTCAGGGCGGCGGTGGGGACCACGTGTTGCGGCACTACGTCCCGAAGGGGCGACACAGCGGCGGCGCGGATCGGTGCAGCAACGGGGAGAACCACGAGGCAGCGGCGCTGCGACCCGATGGGGCGACGCAGCGGATGCCCGTTGCTCGATCGGTGGAGCGACGCACTAAACTCAGGAACCGGGCGGTGACGCCCGATGTCGGAGTAGAGGCGTGTGTCGACGGCGGCGGTGGGCGACGCAAACCGATCTTAGATCGGAAAACCAAAAAAGATGCCGATCAAGACGACCGGCGGAAGAGAGAAAACCAGATCAAGAGATCGGGAAAAAAGACTCTCTAGGGAAGCCGGTCCACAGAACCGGCGGACAAACCCTAGGTACGGGCGGCGCAGCCCCCGGCGCTGGCGATCATGGATCGGCCCCTGGGGCGGCGCGGGCAAAAGCGACGGCGGCGGCTAGGGTTTAGATCGTGTTTAGGTTGATACCATGTAGAAGGATAGAGAGGGTTTGGTGGAATCGATGTTTATTGCTTGAGCCTTGGAGGCATATATATATAGGAGTACATGACCAACTTGGAGTACAAGACAAGGCAAGAATAAATCCTAGTCTATCTCTTGTTTCCTAATAATCAATATACTCAACATCGGGAACCGTCGCAACTCTCAAGACGGCTTAGATGCGGGTCCACGGGCTGAAAACTGGAGCATGCGATATATATTTTTCTTTGAATCCGGCTCCAGGAGTGATGTGTTGGAATCGGGCGTAGTAATATTGATCCATCAGCCAAGTAGCAATAGCGTCGGTTTGTATCAAAATTGGATCGTGGAAGTCGACCAGTACTGGATTGCGCGTTAGGCGTTGGAATTTTTTAGCAAAGACAGAATTTGGCCGGCTCACCTGATGGAGAGTACGGATCCGTGGATAAGGTATTTCTCTTTTTCTTGGAAAGTGCATGGATCGTTTCGTAGCTTTCCATTGTTCTTGAACACTGGTAGAAAGAGGCCCATTTGTCCCGGTTCCGGAACTAGGAATAAAGGGTCGTAACTAATGCCCAAAACCTTTAGTCCCGGTTGGGCCACGAACCGGGGCAGATGGGTCTCCACGTGTCCGTTGTGGCTTGCCCAGGCGGGAGGGCCTTTTGTCCCGGTTGGTGCCACCAACCGGGACGGGTAGGTTTTCTTTTTTTTTGAAATGGTGGGGGGGGGGTAGGGGGTTTTGCAGGGGTTAATTTAGGGGTTTCATATATTGTTTTAGCTAGCTAATAAAAAGAGTTGTGTACTCTCTTATCACCATCTAGCAGAGAAAGAATTCATCTCATATATATCATCATGATCATAATTAATATCCAACACACAAAGGTCCTTTGCTAGTTTAACTTCGCTAATATCAAACACAAAGTTCCATTTCCATAATATTATACCTCGACTCCTCATATATATCACCTATGAGACTGCTCATCCTAACAAGAGTAAATATAAAAAAACCAAAAGACACATTCATTTCCATAATGTAATATGGAGAAGACCTTGTCCCAATCTTTTATATTCTTCCGAATCACTATCCGTTTCCAATTTTTTATTCTCAAGGAGCCACCATCACGTTCACTTTCAGTGGATTAGTCAGTCTTGAAGAGTTCTTCCCATGTCCGCCGGCATCCACAACTGTAAGCCACAACTGTAAGCTCGCCTCTAGAAGGCATCCATCTAGGCACACATTTTTTCGGAATTTTCTGTTGAAAACATATGAGTAAAATACTTAGTAATGCGGCATAGTTAATCTTAGGTCAAAAGATTTCTGAAAATGATGAAGTAATGACAGAACGGTAAAAAATCTCACCAAGATATAGTTTGATACATATACCGTCAACAACTCGAGAACAAATGGAACATATGGAGTATAAGATTTGCTTGCAAAGCCAGTTACATCTTCAAGAAAGGAGATGTACTCATCTTGTTCATCCATGGTTAGCTCCTCAACGCCACCATTATAGAAAGCATTATCAAATATCTTGCGTACATCCATCGGAGCATAGAGATAAACTGGCAATTATAACAAAGTTGTCAACTTGGGAAGCAAAGAAATAAGGAAAGGAAAAAAAAGTAAAATTTGGTTAAGAAACTCACGTGGAGATAGAACCAGCTTCTTGTCGTCCACTAGCATCCAAATATCCTTATTTTTAAATACATCTCGGCGAGGTCCAAGATCAAAGGTTATTTGCATACCCTCCTGTAATGCATATGCCTTGCACAATGCATGCCAATTTGGACAAGCAAAATAAGTGCACCAAGATTTATTAGTGACATCAATCCTCAAAGTTATACCATGTTTCGTCGTCTTTAGTTTGACTTCCTTTGTTTCATTCTTTTGCCACGAATTGAATTTAACAAAAACACACATACTTGGCATCTTGCATAGCATGGGATGCGCTAGCTGATTATAAAAAAATTACACGTCAAAACAAAAATTTAAGTGCGAAGCATGCTTAAATAAGAAGGATGATGTCGACGCAGAAGTTGTATATATATACCGTTATTTCTATGAAGTCATGCCTAAGCGTGAGGGAGATATATCTTTCTTCATCCCCATCCAACTTTGGATACCTGCTGTCGCACCGACCCGAGTTATCGTCACAATAGGGGCACTGGACGAGTTGTTCAACGTCAGCCATTTTCTGTGTTCATATAGAATTCAAAAGATTAGTTCGGTGTCGTCGTCGGCGTCGTGTTGAGCCAAATGGCGAGAGGGGAACGACGTCTGGAAGGCGGGGGATTATATACCAAGAGAATAGGTCCTGATTGGTTCAAAGTTAATACACACAAAAAATAATGAACTCGAATAAAAATGCAGCAATAATAATTTAAAACAAGGTTGCATAGTGCCTCATATGTAATACAACGGTAAACAACATGACTAATATAGTAAACAACGTCGGGTGCGGTGGAAGGTGGCCACCCAAAGAGAAGGAACCACCACAAACTCGTAGCTCAGATCAGATCCCTAAAGAACCTTCCAGGTCCTCCATGACCCTGCGTCCAACGCCACCAAGTAGCGACGGACGTGCTCGTCCTCCTCCCTGACACGTCGGCGTACAATCCACTCGGGGGCCGGCTGTCTCCGCATCGACTGTGGACAACACGACCGCCATCAAAGAAGATCCGGGTCGACGACAGGACCCAGATTCCTCACTAAGCGGCGCACCTCAGAGATCACCTCCCAGTGCCAGCCTGGGGGAGCCCAGTCCCGGACAACACCCATCCCATCATGTAGGTAAACTCCGACGCGGCGACGACGGGGATGCGGGCCAGGCATCGTTGCCGAGAACTTATTTAATATGCAAAGTTTTATTAACATGAGAGTGAAAAAATTATACTAACTAACAAATTTAACAAAATAAGACAAAAATACCTAGCTATCTATCTATATATCTATCTATATATATATATATTATACAAAAGATTCTACTCTATCTATTTATTATATAGCTATCTCTATCTATTTATCTATATATCTATCTAGCTATTTATCTATCTATTATAGACAGATTCTACTATATCTATCTATCTATCTATCTATCTATCTATTTATCATCTATTTATTTATAGCTAGCTATATATATATATATATATATATATATCTATTTAATCTAGCGGCGCCGGTGAGGAACGGAGGAGAGGCTCACCAGTGGGCTCGAGGCGGCGACGTAGAGGAGTGGGGAGGACGGCGTCGGTGGACGAACGGGGCGGTGGCGTCGGTGGAGCGGGGCGGCGGCGGAGGAGAGGGGCGGCGAGAGGCGCGGTGGTGAGGAACGGAGAAGCGGGGGTGGCGGCAATGCGGATCGAGGAACGCGAGATGCTCGGGGTGCCGCAGGCGAGGTCGTCGGCGACGACAGGGGCGGTGCGGCGCGGCGCGGCAATCGGGCAGCCTGACGGCTTCGGTGTCGACGTCTGCGTCGTCTTGAGCCAAATGGCAGATGGGAACGACGCCTCGAAGGCGGGGGGATTATATACCAAGAGAATTGGTCCCGGTTGGTGGCACCAACCGATACTAAAGATAGGTATCCGTCCCGGTTGATGTCACCAACCGGGACCAATGATCCTTTTTCAGCAGCCCAAAGGGCGGGAAACAGAAACCATTGGTCCCGGTTGGTGGCACGAACCGGTACCAATTACTACCTTTAGTACCGGTTGGTTCCACCAACCGGGATGAATCATGCGATGCCGCGATGTGATGCGGTGGGATGTTTAGTCCCACCTCGCTAGTCGAAGAGGAGCCGGAGTGGTTTATAAGCGCTGCTGCGCGTACCACTGCGAGCTCCTCTCAACCGCAGGCTTTCGGGCCTACTCTGTAACAATATTGCTTGTTGTCCTGCTGGGCATGTTGCGGGCCTGGATCCTGGCCCATATGTGGGTTTCTCGTCGTATCCAGGCCGTATGGCCCAGTAGGTTATTTTTTTCTCCTTTTGGAGGAAAAATGACCTTTAGTACCGGTTGGTGACACCAACCGGTACTAATAGTCTGCAATTTAGTCCCACCTCACTAACCGAAGTGGAGTTAGACTTGTTTATAAGCACGACTCTTCGTGGACTTATCGTAGCATAGAAAGTTTAATAAAGGTTTTCCACGAGTGATTCATCTATATCCTGTATACTGTAAAGGCAATTTCGGTTGAAACTTGATTGGTGGGCAGATTGCTAGATTTTCCAACCAATCAGGGCTTAACCTAAATTGTCCTTTATGGTGTACAGGGTGTGGAGTAATCTTCCGTTGACATCCTGTAATGAAATTGCTATACTTTTTTGTTTTTGTTTTCCAATCAAACAAAACACAAGGTTTCCCCTGCATACAGCCCGACGTTGGCTCATGAGTGCAAGCATATCAAATGCACCGTCGGGCATATGCAGGGAATCCGAATGAATTGTATTTGGTCGATATGAAGTGAAAGATTTCTAGCTAGATATATGTAAGATCAACAAAACATATGATTTCTCCTGCATATAGCCCGACGGTGGCTCATGAGTGCAAGCATATCAAATGCACCGTCTAACGTATGCAGGCCAATCCGAATGGTTTGTATTCGACCGATGAACTGAGTGTCGAACATGTCCTAGAGGTGGGCTATATGTATAGGCAACGACAAGCCTGATCCAATGGCTCACAAGCCTGATCCAACGACTCACAAGCGCTTGAAAGAAACATGCAATCCGTGTGCTTCTTCCTGATTGGTTGGATCCAACGGCTCAGAAGCCTGATCCAATGACTCACAAGCGCTTGAAAGAAACATGCGATCCATGTGCTTCTTCATGATTGGTTGGATTCAGAATCGTGTACGGTTAAAAGCGCGTCGAAGAGGACTCCACGCAACGCCAGTCGCCACTAGTTCTTTTCTCGTGCACTCTTTCCCCTTCCGCGCCACCGCCACCATGCCGACCCGCCGCCGCCCACCAAGCTACCACGTTGTCCGCGAGCGCTCGGACGGCACATTCATGGAGGTGATCACTTGCGCCAACAACGAGCGTGTGTGTCTCGGCAGGTTCTAGCATGAATATTTAGCAGCCCGCGCGTACGACGTTGCGGCCTGGAGGCTCGGCGGCCCGCTCGCGGAGATGAATAACCGCCACTACCGCAGCTAGGAAGAGGCGGAGGACATTGCAGATCCACCACTCCTCCTCACTGAAGAGGACCATCGCCTCCATTGTCGACGAGCGGTGCTCGGCCTCGCCTCGGAGAAGGACCAGTGTGCCGTGCATGATTGGTACGCGAGCCATCCCTGTGAAGCCTCGGAGGAGGCGGAACACTGGACGAGGCTGGCGGCCGAGAGCGCGGAGCGGCGACAGGAGCGTCATGAATGGCGGGAGGAGCGGTGGGCGGCCAAGGCGATGGCGGAGGAGGAACTGGCGAGAGGCGCCGCCAACTGGCCCCTCGGTGACCCCCGCTGGATAGCGCTGGAGGATGACATTTGCTCCGTAACCGAAGACGATTTCTTCGACGACGAGGAGGAGTAGTTTTTTATGTTCTAGGTTTGAGATGTTAAGTTGTTGAATGTTTTAAGTTTGCCGCGTCGCCGCCACCATGCCACCATATTTATAAGTTTCCCGCCACCATTCAATGATTTATTTTGGATTTCAACCCTTTCTGACTTCATTTGCTATTTTTCATGCATTTAATGATTTATTTTGGGCTAAATGACTCTAAAATTGGAAAGCACTACAACTAAACTCAGAATAGGTTGAAACTTGGCATGATATAACCATTTGACCCACATAACATGTGTGCAAAAGTTGAGAGGGTTATGGCAAAAGCTGGATGCACTTCGTATACAAACTGGACCATCTCTTTCGAAGTACGAGGGTTTCAGACGAAAACTTATTTGTTACAAAGGCATTTCATTTTTCTAAACTTATTTGAACTCAAGACTTTTTGTGCATTCCATATGCATCATTCGAAGCCACATGCTAAAATTTTAACCCTTTCTGACTTCATTTGTTATTTTTCATGCATTTAATGATTTATTTTGAACTAAATAACCCTAAAATTGGACTAATTCTTGTGGGCGAGCCTTTAGTCCCGGGTCGAGCCACAAACCGGGACTAATGCTTGTGGGCCAGGAGCGAGGTGCATTGGTCCCGGTTCTTGGCTGAAACCGGGACATACGCCCCCAGACGAAACGGGACCAATGCCCCACAAGGCCCGACCGGCCCCCTGGACGCACGAACCGGGACGTATGTCCCGATGGGTCCCGGTTCGTGGCACAACCGGGACTAATGGGCTGGAGAGGCCTGAATCAAAGCCCTATTTTCTAGTCTAGTGTAATTTTTTCATCTGTTCTGTAGCGGAAAGTTTAGGCACAAAAGAACTCGGCCGACGGGCGCAGGCATCCGGCAGCTAGTACGTCACGGACAGCCGGTGACACGAACGACGCAGAGTCGGCAGTCCGAGCGCGTGAGAAGCCGCCGCAGGCTAGCGTGAAGAGCTGGTTTGCATGTATAAAACATCCATCCATCAGCTCTGGCTTTTGCACGTATAACATACATCCATCAGCTCTCATAGTAGGATGCTAGGCGGGTTACCGTCGTGGCCGGTTGTTGCAGCTTGAAGCTGGCATCGGAAAAAAAGACCGGAACCAGTGGTAGCTGGGCGGAGCTGAGGCGGAGTTTGGAGCGCGTCTCCCTCAAAGTTGCAGGCGGGTCCGTGTTGAATAAGAAGTCGATTCCGTCACTCGAATCGGGGCGGAACCAGATTTTTTCGGGAGCCGTCGGGGGCGTCGAACTGGCACGGGAGGTCTTCACAGGTGGCCGTGGCCATGAGCGGAGCCAGTGGTGCAGGGCGCGTTCTGAAGACGGGTGTTTCGCACCAGCGTCGTGCGCTGAGACCGGGAATGCCGGAGGCGGCTGCTCGTTGATGACAGGAGAGCCGGTGGACCGAGTGTCCCATCGTGCAGAGCCGGTGTCCTGGCGAACGTAGTGGAGGGTGAGACTGTCCGGCCGGGACGCCGAGTAAGCGGAGCCGGCAATCGGATTTTTTTATTCGACCCTGGAAGTAGTCTGGATCCAAGGGGCAATGGCTATCCCCCCGGGTACTGAACTTTGATGGAGTTATTGATGTAGATCTATCTGTGCCGGTTTATCCGGCTGATCAGGAGCTTCTTGATCCTTGATGACAACACCCTTGTGCGTAGCGCCACGGTGGGTGCCAACTGTCGTGGGAAAGTCACGGCAGATATTCGTAGTGTCAGACTTGATTATGGGCCTTTGTTACGAGTGTACGAGGAGGAAGAAAATCACACAGAGAGAGACGTGATTTATACAGCTTCGGGCCCCGGGAAACATCGTCCGGTAAAAACCCTACATGTTGTTTGTTGATAGGTCTTATTCCTTTGCTCACGAAGAGTCGCCGGCATGTCACCGGCTCTCCTATAGTTGTGTCTAATTGTCCTGGTTTAGATGACCCGGGACTAGTCTCTAATTTAGAGCCTAATGTGGTCTATTGAGTCTGCTTGAGTTGTCTCATTTGGGGCGCCCTACCCCTCCTTATATAGGTGGAAGGGGGAGGTTTACATGTAGAGTCCTAGTAGGATATAAACTAGTCTCTTATTCTATTACAAGTCGGATATCAATCCGGGTCCTACTCTAAGTCTTGTAGCTTTTCGTATCTTCCAAGTTAGGTGGACTCCATCTTGATTCCTTCGTCCGGCTTTCATCTCCGCGAGCCGACTCTTGTCATTCGACCGGCTTTGTCTTCAAGCCGGGTTTAGCCGTGGGATATTCTCCTGACAGAGCTCATACCCTTTGAAGTGGTAAAACTCGAGAGCCCATATCACGCCATTTTAGGTAGACCGACTTATGCTAAATTCATGGCTTGGTCATGCTATGTCTACTTAAAGCTAAAAATGCCGAGTCATAATGGCCCGATCACAGCGAATGGAAGTCGGTCTAGGGCAGTGGAGTGTGACGAATAGGACGTCAAATTGGCCGAGTCGACACACGCCAAAGAGGACTTGTCAGTATACCAAGAAAAGGTAGATCCGACAGACCCCACAATCCTGAAGAAACCGACTCCCGACAACAATCCCAAGTTTCAACCGGCTCAGGATACAAAGAAAGTTGAGTTTGTCCCTGGTGACTCATCTCAGCAGTTCATCATTGGGACAGAGTTATCTAATAAATAGGAAAGCGTGCTCATCGAGTTCTTCCGTGAGAATCGGGACATCTTTGCATGGAAACCCTCTGATATGCCAGGTGTCCCGAGGGAACTCGCTGAGCACCACCTAATAGGCCTCAAGGAAACACTATTGGGGAAGAAATAGCCCGGCTCCTTACCGCCAGGTTCATCATGGAAGTCTTCTACCAAGAATGGCTTGCAAACCCGGTCCTCGTTTTGAAAAAGAACGGGACCTGGCGTATGTGTATCGACTACACCGACTTGAATAAGGCCTGCCCGAAGGATCCCTTTGCGCTGCCTCGTATTGACCAGATCATAGACTCGACTGCGGGATGTGAGCTCCTGTGTTTCCTTGAGGCCTATTATGGTTATCACCAGATCAAGATGGCCCTTGAGGATCAAGATAAAACGGCTTTCATCACCCCCTTCGGGATCTACTGTTACACTTCTATGCCTTTCGGCCTTAAGAATGCATGAGCCACATATCAGCGAACGGTGCAGAGTTGCCTCAAAGATCAGATTGGGCGCAACGTGCACGCCTATGTGGATGATATAGTGATCAAATCCCAATTGGTCGACTCACTCATCAGTGACCTACAAGAAACCTTCAAAAATCTGCGCAAGTATCAGATGAAGTTAAATCCTTGGATACCTACAGGTAAGCTCCTTGGATACATAGTATCACAGAGAGGCATCGAGGCAAACCCAGAGAAAATCAACGCTATCATGAATATTCAGAAGACGGCCTCAGTAAAAGGAGTCCAACGACTCACAGGGTGTGTAGCCGCTCTAAGTCGGTTTATAAGCCAGCTCGGTGAAAAGGCAATCCCCTTGTACCAACTTCTGAGGAAATCAGAAACATTTGTCTGGGATGACGAAGCCGATCAGGCCCTAGAGTCATTGAAGAAGCAACTATCCCAGGCTCCAATCTTGGCGGCTCCCAAGCTAAAGGAACCTATGTTACTTTATATCGCTGCCAACAATCGAGCAGTCAACGTTGTGGCTGGTCTTGAGCGTATGGAAGACGGCAAAGAGCACCCCCTGCAAAGGCCAGTTTATTATGTCAGTGAGGTTCTGACTTCATCAAAGCAACGTTATCCTCACTGGAAGAAATTGGTTCTTGTTGTATTCATGGCGAGTCGAAAACTTAAACACTACTTTCAGGAGCACCCCATAACTATAGCCATCTCAGCACCACTTGAAGATATCATCCAAAACCGGGAAGACACGGGAAGGATTGCAAAGTGGGCCCTAGAGTTGGGGGCTTATCACATCAAATATAAACCACGAACGGCCATAAAATCCCAGGCGTTAGCCGACTTCATCAATGACTGGACGGAAATCCAAACATATCCGGAGAAACAAGTTACCAAATATTGGACGATGCACTTCGATGGAAGTTGGCAGCTCCAAGGGTCAGCAGCCGGCATGGTCCTTACCTCACCTAAAGGGGAGAAATTCTGCTACGTTCTACAGCTGCAGTTCACCTGCACCAACAATGCAGCAGAGTATGAAGCCTTACTTCATGGGCTACGGCTGGCTCATGAGATGAGCATAAGTTGGATCCAATGCTATGGGGACTCTGATCTCGTTTCTCAACAAGTGTCAGGAAAATGGGATTCCAAGAATCCCATGGCAGCTTATCGACGAGAAGTGCAAAGGCAAGCCAGGTTTTTCGTTGGATACCAGGTGGATCATGTGGACCGTAGGGAAAAAAAAGCAGCAGATGCTCTGTCCTGACTCGGCTCTCAGCGAAAGCCGGTCCCTCGAAACGTATTCCTGGATGTTCTAACAAAATTGTCTGTACAACCACCAATAGAGCAAGACATAGCAGAGCCGGATCCGGAGCCGGATTTGGTTGCTGCAATTCATGCTACACCCTCATGGGTCGTACCTTACTTGGATTAGAAAACTCAGGGAATCCTTCCTCAAGATGAGATTTTTGCCAGACAAATTGTCAGGAGAAGCCAATCCTTTGTACTCATCAATGGTGAGTTGCATCGGCGGAGTGCCGCGGATGTTTTCCAGAGATGTGTCTCACCAGAAGAAGGTAGAGCCATCCTCAATGAAATACACTCTGGGGATTGCGAACACCATGCCGGCTCTCATTCTCTTGTAGCTAAAGCCTTTCGACATGGCTTCTACTGGCTCACAGCTCATGCGGACGCAGAGGACATAGTCAAGAAATGTGATGGGTGTCAAAACTATGCAAAACAAGCTCATGTGTCGGCGCAAGAACTCAGAATGATCCCTATCACTTGGCCCTTTGCGGTATGGGGGCTTGATATGGTGGGACCTTTCAAGAGGTCAGCCAACAAGAATACCCACGTATTGGTGGAAGTGGCTAAATTTACCAAATGGGTCGAGGCAAAGCCGGTCAGCAAATGTGACGCTGCAACGGCACTGAAATTCTTGAAAAAGATCATATATAGATTCGGCTACCCCCACAGCATCATCACTGATAACGGTTCTAACCTATCAGAAGGGGTTAAGCAGCGATTCTTCCAGAACGAGCACATCAAACTCGAACTTGCATCAGTGGCTCACCCACAGTCTAACGGACAAGCCGAGAGAGCCAACCAAGAGTTGCTCCGAGGCATCAAACCCTGACTTGTTGTCCCCTTGAAAAGGACGCCGGGTTGTTGAGAGGAGGAGTTACCCTCGGTATTATGGAGCATCAGGACGACTCCTAACAGGTCGACAGGCTATCCTCCCTTCTTCCTAGTCTATGGAGCGGAAGCCATCCTCCCAAGTGACATACGTCACGACTCACCACGAGTCACTGCCTATGTAGAAGCCGAAAACGAGAAAGTAAGACAAGATTCCTTGGATATTCTCGATGAAAAACAAGATTTGGCTGCAGCTCAGTCGGCTATTTACTAAAAAGATCAGCGACGCTACCATAGCCGCCACATCAGAAGTCGGACTTTCCAGGAAGGTGATTTAGTGCTCCGACTCATACAGAAAAAAGATGGGATGCACAAGTTATCCTCTCCTTGGGAAGGACCGTTTGTGGTCAGCAAGAACCTGTACAATGGATCCTACTACCTAGTTGATATACGCGAGAAGGCAGACACGCGCACATGAATGGAGGAGACTCCCAGGCCGTGGAACATCGCACAACTCCGTCCATATTACACTATAGTAGAACAGGAACATTACTGTACATTTATATAAGTCGACACATGTCGCACTAGCTTTCGCCATATTACATAAGCCGACATTCGTCGCGCCGGCTTTTGCCATCAAAATATACATAAGTCGAATTTTGTCGCACTGGCCCTCGGCACATATACCTAAGTCGACATCTATCGCACCGACTCTCGCCATATCGACTCCTCTTTACTTTTTTGTTTCATGTTATTTATTTTTGCATCATACATTGCATGTTTTTCATTATTATATCTCAGATACCTGGGGGCTTGATCAACCCTTCTATTGGTACTGAGCATGTATATTGCTTATTCAGGGGAATCAAAGAGTTTGATGACAATCATCGACTATTTATCCGAAAACTCGGCATATATATGTAAAACTCCACATGTGTATAAGCTTATTCAGGGGCATTAGGGGAGCTCGATGTCACTCACTGACTCTTATCCGAAGAAATCCCGGCATATACATGAACTGGCTAACTACGCCTTAATCTTGGCCTGAATAGCTCAAGCTCATACGATCTACGTTTACCCGGCTTAGCCTAAAAACCTTGGGGGCTGACAGCAACTCCTACCAAGTTTAGTCTTAAGTACATGGAGCACTGGTCATATGTTGCCGGCTTACATAGAAGTTCCAACTCCTGGATAACCCAATAATCTATCTTAAACACAAGAAGATGTGGCATGTTGAATCCAGAGTCAACTTCTATATGAGCATTCATACTTTCTTTTTGCATACATTATCATCATCACATACTTTTTCTTTCATCATTTTATATGTCATCCAAAAGATGCACCGTGAGCATTAACCTGTGTGACTCGGTATGACACAAAAGATGCTCATATTGACTCATGGGGACTATAGCTCAAAAAATCTCTATGACTCGGTATGACACAAAAGATGCTCACACCGACTCATGGCACTACACTTCGAAAAAATATCTTCTCAAACAAAGACTCGGAACAGCGCCCAAATGCATATACCGACTGTTGGGAAGTAACACTTCGAAAAACTTCTTCTTTGATGAATCGGCTCAACGCCATGATAATCATACCAACTCTTGAGAAGCAACACTTCTTTGATGACCCGGTACGGCACGCAAACGTGACCACACCATCTCATGGGGGCTACAAGTCGATCTCTCCTATGAGTCGATTACCGATACACAACTATTCTGAATCGACTCAGGGGGGCTACAAATACATACAATATCATAAATAATCGTCTCTCATACATTTTGAAAAATATTCAAAGTCAGGAATAAAACCGACTTATGGACTCAATGAAAATTCATAATTTTCATTCATCAAACCAACTGGGTCCTACATCAAAGGAGGCAACCTTACAAGCAAAATCCAAACTCGGCAAAATAGTACTAAGAAGAAAAGTCCACAGCTTCAGATATCTTCTTCAGAGTCGGCTTCATCTTCCGTTGAAGCTTCTTCTTCACTAAGAAGTTCTTCATCGCTGGAGCTCTCCATACAACAGCAGGCTCGGTCTCCATCCGAGTGAAATATCCTAGACCACAAGGTGTCTTCACCATCAAATTTGAAGACAATGGTGTCTCCTCTTGAGATATTCCTAGATCGAAGAAAAGTTTTCCAACCCTTCTCAAAAAACATGGTGCCATGGCTAGAAAATCTAACCGTCACCCAGACAGGCCCATGAGGACATCCATCAAATCGGAGCCAAAGACCCGAAGGCGTTGAGTCAATTACAAGTTGAGTAAAAGACTCAGGGAGTTTGATCCAGTGACGAATCGTCCGGATATGAACCAAAAACTCACTCCTCTCAGGAGAAGAAGGGGGAGATTCGGAAGGAGAGGCAGCACGAGTACTTCTTCCCCTACCTCTACCATGGCCACGACCTCGCCCACGGCCACTACCACGGTCGCGGCCTGGACCTCGAGACTTGCACGGGGGACGGGCTCATTGGATGCCAAAGGAGAAGAAGCTTCTAGCTTAGGTGCCATGGGGAAAATTGGAAGAGGAAGAAGAAGATGTGTGTGCTTGAAGGATCAAACTACCCGAGGAATATTTATAGTAGATTCAAGGAGAGGATCAATTAATACCATACATGATACGGGATAACTACCCATGGTAGATAGCATTTATGGAAAGACTCCTTGATTCCCATTACAAACATCAATGCCTCCAACCTGCGTTTCGGGCAATGTGATCATAAAAACCAAACCGGATCTTTGACCAAAAGTAAAAGGAATTTTTTTCAAGTAGAAGTTGATGTAAGGCTAAAGAGAGTCGGCTTCGTCTCCTAGTGAACATCAAATATTAGTTGGCTCAACCAGGAGAGTCAGTTCTATAAAGATAAAGAACTTGAAGCAAGATTGAAGAGAGACAACTCCGACTCCCAATCAGCGTCAAGCATGAAGCCGGCCCTTGATCCATGAAGAGACGACGACAATGAAGAAAATGAAGAATATTGCTATGAATACTAATGCATCATAACAATCCTGGGGGCTAATGTCGAGGGGGGGGGGACGGGGTGGATCAGGCCCATAGACCCGGCATTAGAAACCTCTAGGCCAACTTACATGAGAAGGCCCACAAAGAAGACCCGACCAGGAGTCTGACATGCCAAGCGTCAAGATTGAAGCCCTAGAAGGAATTCGACTTACCTTGTATCGCACGTAGTAAACTTATAAAGTAGAATAGAACTCCACATCGTGTAGGAGTCAGACTCTCAGAATCCCGGGACCCGGCACCTTTATAAGCCGAGGTCCACGGAAGCCAGGGCCAGAACTTACCTCAAGCCAGGAGTAGACAACTCGTGACATAACCTAGATCTCCACGAGACTAAGGTTGCGAAACATCACCTCTGTAATCGATATGATCGGCTCTTCCTATTGAGGAGTCGATCCCACAATAGTCAAGAAGCAGGAGTAGGTCTTTACCGCATCGACAGGGCTGAACCTGGGTAAATCGCCGAGTCTCGTGTCTATGTCGACTCTCTCCTCGAATTCGCCTCGCAACAAAGGTCCAATGATAAGTCCGATTCCACAGACATCTGCCGTGACTTTCCCACAACAGAAAATCAAAAACAGAAGTCACTTTTCCAGAACCCGTCGCGGAGCCGCCGCCAACCTCTGTTCTTCCTCGGGAGGGCTAATCTGGAAGCTGATTTGGCCTCCGGAGAGGGGAGATCGTCGCCATTGCCATCACCACTCGATCCTTTCCCCATGACTTCCCTTCACATGTGTGAGTAATTCCCTGCTGTAGGAAAAGGGGATGGTAGGGATTGGATGAGATTGATCATGTAATAGTTCTTCAGATTGTTGGGGCATGTTGCCTATCATCTACTTTGGTGTTTATCATCTTTGCTACAACTTGTTGTTCTTAATGCTTGTCACTTTGGGCCCGAGTGCCATGTTTTCAGATCTGAACCACTTATGTTTTCATGAGTTTATTTATGTTCAAGATCCTATCTATGCGTTGCATGCACCTATTATGGTCCGGAACCGGCGATCCCAAAGGTGACAGCTTGGGACACCAAAGGGGATGGTCCATAATTTGAGGATTCCATGTATCCATTGAGTTTATTGCTTTTTTCCGGTGCTCTTTGATAGGAGCGCCTTAATATCCATAAGTTCCTTTTGGCCCTGTTCGTAGCGGGATGGTAGGACAAAAGATGTTGTGCAAATTCTTATTGCAAGCACGCACAACTACCTACGGGATACATGCCTAATGTTTGACATTTACCTAGATGATCATTACTTTTCTGTGTGCCTTGCCCCGTGTTAGAATCTATTACATGTTCATTCTTATAAATGCAGCGCCCAACCATCCATCTCCCTAGCCTACAGTTTTTTAGTCCTGCTGGTTACTACTAGTTTACTTTTGTTGTTATCATTATCACTATCATATCACAGTTTCTATTAATACTTTGTTGCAAGCAAGCATATTTCAGGTGCGGTTGAATTTAAAACTCAACTGTCAAAGCTTATAAATACTCTTTGTGTCCCTTGTGTCGAATCAATAAATTGGGTTAACTTACCCGCGAGAACACTACAATCGATCCCCTACAGTTGAGGGTCATCAAGTATTGTTTTCTAGCGCCGTTGCCGGGGACCATAGCAATATTTACAATTCTATTGAAGTATCCTGCCTACCACACTTCGTCCGCTATGGGTAAGAAAGGAGACCCCAAGGTTCCGATCCTACCATCCACTACAAGAAAATGTACCGTTCTGAGTAACAGTGCTACGCTTCATTCACCTTTCGTTATAAGTAAGTTTGCTTCACCACTACCACCACATGCTACTTCTACTGAGTCTGTTACTATGTCCGATACTTTTGATGATGCTTCCTCTACCCTTGATGATGATAATTTTCTTGGTCACTATATTGAAACTTAGACTGCTAAGGCTGTAGCAAAGCCCGAGACTAAGATACCTGCTACCTATATTTCTACGTGCAAAACCTTTGGTTACCCAGACCTGGATGAACTCAAGGAGAGAATCCTTGATGATGATTATATTATTCTTGATGATGATCTTTGCAGGGAAATCAGAGAGTGTGCTGACTCTGACCCTGGAGCAGTTAAGGAGTTGCTCAAAAATCACTCTATGAAGAACAAGAATATTCCTGATCCTAAATTTGCCACATCTCCTATATGCATCACTAATCCTGATTATGATTTCTCTGTGGATCTTTCACTTATATCTATAGTCGAGACTAACCCTTTTTATGGCAGAGAAAATGATGATGCTATAGCACACCTGACCAAACTTGCTGAGTTAGGCGACCTATTTACTACTGATGAGAAGATACAAAACTTCTATGTGTCCAAGCCTTTTCTTTTTTCTTTGAAGGGAGACGCTAAATCTTGGTATGATGCACTACCCTATGGTTCCATTGAGAGTCCTCGGGACTTAGTTCAATTTTTCGTTGATAAATATTTTCCTGCTCATATGCAACATGCTGCTTTGCAAAGACAACTTTAAACAGTTGCAGGATGAGCACCTCCCTAAAGCTTGGGGGAGGTATTGTGACTTAATCAAGGCTAGACCAGGACATGAAGTCCCAAATAATGAGTTACTTGAAATATTTTATACTGGTCTAACCGATGAATCCAGGTCCTATCTGGATAGTTGTGCTGGTTGTGTTTTCAGGGAAAGAACGCCAGCCGATGCTGAAGAATTAATGGGCAAGATTGCCAAGAATCATGAAGATTGGTCCCTCCCTGAACCACCTCCACCACCGAAGAAGAGGGGCATGCTTGTCCTGAGCCCCGAAGATATGCAAGAAGAAAAGAAGTCTATTAAGGAGAAGCGCATCAAAGCCGAAAATGTGAAGAATCTACCGCCTATCGAGAAGTTGTGTGAGCCTACTACTCACCCTCCCTTGGTAGAGGTACACTCTCTATTAGACTTTACTGAAAGTGACATCCCTAAAGGTAAGCCTCCCGACCAATGCTTAGATGAGCTTGATAATTTTATTATTAAGCAAGACAATTTTAATAGGAGGATACAAAGTCAGTTGCATGATAATTATCTTGCTATCAAAAGTTTACTTGGTGTTCTTGAAAGAACAGTTAATGATGTTAAATGTCTTGTTAAGCGTTTCCATATAGTTCAAAATCATCTTGAACAAATTTTGAATGTGCAAAAAGATTTGCTTGCTAACAATGCCAAACAAGACATACAAGCTTATGGCATCAAAACTAGGGGTGGAACACACACACCCAGGACCCACTCTATCCTGAGAGGCATCCGAAGAGGATCGAGCAAGATTCTCAAGTGCAAGAAGAAGAAGAGATTGTTAGCTCTCCTAAGAAGAAAAATAATAAGAAGAAGAAACACAAGGAACCTGACAACTCTAATGACCCTATTACGAGTGAAGAACCTGCTGTTGATCCCAACAGCATATCTACCTCCGATGCTGAAACTGAAGACGGTGCTGAGCCCGAAGAAAATGATAAGGAGAAGAATGGTTCTCCTTAGGTGTGAGAAGAAGAAGCACCCGATATACGCAATAAGTACACAAGAGAAGAATTCATAGCAAGAATATATGGGAAGGAAAGAGAACCGTGGGTACAAAAACCCATACCCTTTCTACAAATTCCTTTGACTGATGCTATCAAGTTACTGCCTTATTCCAAATATATGAAAGATATTGATACTAATAAAATAAAAGTTCCTAATGAGGCAATATCTACTATGCTTGCTAACTACTCTTTCAGTGGCAAGATTCCTGAAAAGCTTGGTAATCCAGGTATACCCACCATTCCTTGCTCTATAAAAAATAATTATGTCAAGACTGCCTTATGTGATCTCGGAGCAGGGGTGAGTGTTATGCCTTTTTCTCTTTACAAAAGGCTACGTTTAGATAAGTTAATCCCTACAGATATCTCTCTTCTGATGGATGACAAATTAACAGCCGTCCCAATAGGTATTTGTGAGTATGTTCCAGTTGAAGCTGCTAATTGTTTAATTCTTACTGATTTTGTTGTGCTTGACATGCCTGAGGATGGGAGCATGTCCATTATTCTTGGTTGACCTTTTCTAAACACCGCAGATGATAAAGAACACATGGTGTATTTTTCGAAGAAGATCGAGAAAAGGCATTGCCTTAACTCAAAAGAGAATATCGAGACCGTGATGATTGGAGAATGGGATTGTCCCCTACATGTGCACCACGAATACAAAACCTTTATGGTGGGAACAATGTCCATTAAAGTAAAGGTGCAATGATCACTTTATAAGAGGTGAGACTTTTTGTTCTATATATCATCGGCTCGTTGGTAAGAATTGATCAGCCCTGGTAGTGAGCATGTTTTATATAGGCAAAAAGTGGAGTTTGTTATGTTTTCATTTGATTTAGCTTTATTTCTCCTTGCTGTACCAAGTTTATATGTTTTTGAAACTTCACAATTCTAATTAATGCTTCTAGTTTTCAGAAAGTTTTGTAGCTTTTTGAACTCTGAAAATTTTTCAACGGTGAAGTTTTCAGAAAAATTCCAGAAAAATTATATAAAAAATTTCCATGTCGGGAGTGATCTAGAGGCACCTCGGGCTGACCAGGGGGTCCACCAGTGGCTCAGGCGGCCAGCTGGCGTGGCCAGCCCCCTGGCCGCGCCCACAGGGCGCCTGGGGCCCACAGGTCGCACCTCTAGGTAAGTCTTCTTCCTCCTCCTTCCTCTCTCTCCAAAAACACGAGTTCTGCACTTCTTCTTGCGTTCTTGCTGTTCTTGGAGGCGATTTTTGATCGCTCTCTATAGCCAACCATTTGAGATGAGATTTGAGAAAATACTCCCTGGTATGCAACTCCTTCACCCCTCCAATTATATTTTTGATTGGTGGCTTCATTTGTGAGTATTTAGTAGTTCTTGGTGCTGTTTAGATAAGCTTGCATGCATGTGTAGAAATTTATTTTCCAAGTTTTGATGCATGTTTATTTCTTAGGTAAGTGAGTAGAGTAGTTTTCCTCAACTCACTTTGTTTAAATCCTTTTTTTTTGAATTGTCAAAAATTTCAGAAATGAGTTTGCTAGGAAAAGTAAAGGGGTGGCTTCGGAAGAAGAAGCCCGAGCGCTCTGATCGAGTCACTAGAGCTGCAGTTTCACGCTTAGCTGATAGGGTGAGCTACAATGAAGATCTTGTGCCCCTGGAGTTGTTGGAAGACACAAGTCCAGCATGCGCAATGATGTATCCGTGCGATGATTTTCTTACAGCTGCGGGAATTAAGGAGGAATTTTATGGCCTTTGTGCCAATGCAGGTTTGACACGGCTAGTATTATGCCGTGTGGTACAATACAAGAATCTTACCTCCCTCTTTGTTAGCAGTTTTCGTTGTAACCATGATGTTGGAACCGTTGAGTTCAAACTTTATAATGATCTCATAGCAATGTCTTTGGCACAGTTTTGTGATATAATAGGTGTGCCGAACGTTGGTCTGACGACAAAGATGACCTCTCAGCCTTTTGAGTTGAGGACCCTCTTCAACTCCCTTTGTTGCCAGGAGGAGACCGACATTTGGCGTACGAAGATTTCCAGCATTTTGTTTCCACACCTCAGGTATTTTGCGTATTTTCTTGCTAGATGGGTGTTGGCTTGTGACAACACGAGCAGTGGTTCTGCACCAGATTTCGCTATTTATGCGAACGCCCTCTCTGATAAGAATGGTTATAATGTGGGTGCCTTAATTTCTCGGCGCCTTGTTACGAACAGTAACAAGGGTGACTTATATGGAGGCGTTTACGCCACACTCATCCTTGAGTCTCTTGAGCGCACCCCGCATCCGGATGATGTTCCCTTTTCATACGCAAGTCTTAACCTTGCGGCTATGAAGAGGCATACGTTTTTTACCATGAATTCCAAGTTTGGTAACCTAGATTATATTTTGAGGTTTGAAAAGACCATTATTCGTGAGATCCGTCTACCTGTACCACTTTTGTTTGATAGCACTCGCAGGAATGGATGGTCCTTCAACAATATTCAGTTTGATGAATTCATGGCTCATTACCAGCCGCATAACCCCATGGAGGGGGTTGTGCCCGACGAAGAGGACCATGGTGAGTTCCCACCTTTCCAGGGAGAGACCTTCACCGAGCATGGCGAGGGGCCTTCTTCCGCTTGGGACGAGGGGACTTCCTCATGGGAGGATTCGAGGACTTCGGTGTACGCACCGGAGAGCTCATTTGACCCTTGGACTTACCATTACCCCGGAGCAGGAGGCTCCTGGGGGCAGTAGCTGCTACCAACTTAGCCCAAAAGCCTAAGCTTGGGGGAGTACGTTCCCTTCTCACCTTTCCATTGTATTATCCGTTTTTATTTTGTTTGCTTTTATCTTTTTCGAAGTTTTTTCCCGTTCTTCTTTGTTATTTTATTTTGCAAAAACAACAAAAAGATTTCTCTTTTCTTTTTCTTTCACTAAACCTTTGAAAAACCCAAAAAGATTTCCTTTCTCTCTTTAGTTTGCTTTGTTTTCACAATTCAGCTCGAGTCTGTGATTGCATTTGATTTTATATTTCCCACGTTCGGTCATGCAAGTGACAAGGCAGTAATGACGAAGATCGATGGAAGTAAGCAACAAGGCAAACTGGTATGAACTCTTCTTGTTTCTACTTTTGTACATATGCCTGTACTTATGATCTAGAGACCAGCTTGTAGCGACATAGTGCTATGTTTACAATGCTTTACTAGTCTTCATGCTTTCCTTGTGGCTGATCCCAATCAGCTAGAGTGCATAATATGTTGTTGAAATGATTTCCATGCATTGCATTGTTCATGGTTTGGCATATTGAAGTGGTATTTCCCTTCGGAGAATTCTTGGATTGACTTGGCACATGTTCACACGTGTTTATGACTAAAATGTCTATCATGCCTTGATGACCTTTTTATTTCAGAATAGTTATATCACTTTCATGCCCGATTCAATGTTACTTTGTCGCTTTGCATGATTATGACTATTATTGCTCTCTAGTTAGTCGCTTCCCAGTCTTTTGCTGGCTTCACTCGCACTAAGCGGAATTCTTCTTGTGCATACAAACTCCTTTTCAAACCAGTTATTCCATTTGAGTCCACCATACCTACCTATATGTGGTATTTACCGGCCACTCCTAACTTAGACTTTCTTGTGCCATCTCGAAACTTATTCAATCTTCCCTTTTTTTAACCGTACAAGGTCATGGCGAGGTGAGGGAAAATCAGTATCTACCATGCCAAAAATATTTTGACGGAAGTTTTAACTAGTCAATATAAAGAAAATGATGGTTACACCTCCCCCATACTTGATGATGGAATGAAATGGACCAAATGTTGCTAATGATAGGTGGAACGATATCCTCCTTCCATCCTTGAAGAAAAATAAAAGGTTTCGTAGACCATCAAGGGATTTATGGATAAGGGAACAAGTGTAAGAAAAAAACATTAATATGGTTGGCATGGGAGATATTGAGAGACCTTTACCGTTCACCATTGACTGGAAAGTTGCACTTCTCAAAATAATTTTATCTCTGTTTTCAAAACCAAGAGCTTTGGCACATGTTTAATCTTTGCTTCCTTTCACGGGTTTCCAATCTCGCCATAAAAAATCCACGGTTCGAGAGTCTCACCTTCTTTCTTCAAAGCACCAACTATTGAGAGCATAATTGTCATTCTTAGTGTAACATGCATTGTCCCAAAGTATTACATTGTCTTCTGCATGCTTGTGATATTGCTAGTCTGAAACTCTTAGTTCTAGTCTCCTTTAGAACTCCGGAGGAGTTTCTGCATTTCTGTTTTTCTTCACTCATGGAGGCTAGCGAGATACCAGTCTGATATGTTCAGGCTATGTGCATTGTGATCTTGTCTTGATTTTTAGTATCATATTATTCACTTTAGACTGTTTGTGATTGATCACTTGAAAGAAGGATTGCTTCGTGCATTGTCCTCATAGCATTGTTTTGATGCTTGCTAAACTCTTTACGTAGTACTAGCTTATTTACATCTTATGAAGCAAAAGATTTTGTCAAAGTTTTCTTTGTCGCATCCAGTTCGTTGAACTGAATTTCTTGATAACAAGCAATAGGCTAAGCTTGGGGAATTGATACGTCTCAAACGTATCTACTTTTCCAAACACTTTTGCTATTGCTTTGCCCTCATTCTTGCATGATTTGAGCTAAACTAACCCGGACTAACACTGTTTTCAGCAGAGCTGTCTGTATGGTTTTATTGTGTGCAGGAAAATGGATTTTTACACATCTTAGAAAATTCCCAGAAAAATAACAGAAAATCCATGGACCCGAAGTAGCCCGAAGCCAGAAGTGGGGCCAGAGGGCAGCCAGGGGGTTCCCGGCGCCCTATGGGCCCGACCAGGGGTGGGGTCGCGCATTCTGGCTGACTGGGCGACTCCCTCCTCCCCTGGTGCCGTACTTCGTCTCCTATTTATTCCCGTGACGGGGAAACTCCAAAACAGAAGTCGCTTTTCCAGAACCCGTCGGGGAGCCTCCGCCAACCTCTGTTCTTCCTCGGGAGGGCTAATCTAGAGGCTGGTTTGGCCTCCGGAGAGAGGAGATCATCATTATCGCAATCACCATCACCACTCCATCCTTCCTCCATGACTTCCCTTCACATGTGTGAGTAATTACCTGCTGTAGGCAAAGGGGATGGTAGGGATTGGATGAGCTTGATCATGTAATAGTTCATCAGATTGTTGGGGGCATGTTGCCTATCATCTACTTTGGTGTTTAATTATGATCTTTGCTACAAATTGTTGTTCTTAATACTTGTCACTTTGGGCCCGAGTGCCATGTTTTCATATCTGAACCACTTATGTTTTCATGAGTTTATTTATGTTCAAGATCCTATCTGTTGGGAATGTGCCCTAGAGGCAAATAAAATATGTTTATTAGCATATTCCATAAGTTCATAATATGTTTTATACTGTGCAATAACTGTATTAAGCGGAAACATTAATACACGTGTGGTATAAAACAACCAGGTCCCTAGTTAACTCTAGTATACTAGTCCATTGTGCAATTGATGATCAAGGTTTCTTATCATGAGCAATTAAGTTTTTGACAATGGAGTCGTATCATTGGGAGAATGGTATGATGGACACACACCCACCAGAAGTGTTGCAATGTGATCGAGTCACATGAATTCAACATCACAATAACTACAACGTAGTGACCAGATCCTTTGACCGTAATGACCATACGTAATTACTGTCTATTAGGATGCCTTTATTTGCTACCCACCGCCTGACTGAAATATGCTGGCCATAAAGGAGTACTTCAGGTATTCCGAATAGATATGTTAATGAGTATGCAAATAGATCAAGGCGGGATTTGTCCATCCGAGTGACGGATAGGTACTCTGGGCCCACTCGGTGATATTGCATCATAAAGTTTGCAAACGTGTGACTAGGTCACGGGGTTGCACTATCACGGGAACGAGTAAAAATGTTTGTCGGTAACGAGGATGAACTAGGTATATTGGATACCGACGATCAAACCTCGGACAAGCAAAGTACCATAGGACAAAGGGATAATGCTCAACGTTAAACGGATCCAACAGCGATGAAGTTTCATTCGATGGAAGCGCAGGGGCTATCAAGGATTGTAACCAGGTCCAATTGATTAGTCATTGATCAATGAGATTTTCTCGATTATGTCTGTTGTTTCCCGGACCATGGGGTGTCACACTTAAGGGTATTCGACGCATTAAGGATTGATTCGGGATCACCAGAGAAATAAGAGAGAACACCGGAATTGTTTCCGGTGGAGGCCAGAAATTGTTCTGGGAATTTTGAAAGGTTCAAAATGATATTTAATAATGTTTAAATATGTTTTATTATTTAATTATCTGAATTAGATATTAAAATATAATTAAATATAATTAATAAAGGAAGAAAAGGCATATGGGCCTAAAGAGGCCCATTAGGGGAAGAGGGAGTCTCCCCCTTGGTCCAAGGCGCATTTGCCCCCCTCCCCTTGGATTAGTCCCACATGGGAAGTTGAGGGGAGGTGCCCCCTTCCTTGGCCTATATAAGGAGGGGTAGGGTGCCCTTTTCTTCACATCCAATTTGAGACAACTTTCTCATCTCTCTTCCTCCTCTCTCCTTCCTGTGAGCGGACTCCCCTTGTATGGAGTCTGCACTAGGATGGGGATTTCTCCACCATACGCACGCCGTCGTGCTGTTGGAATTGGGATCCGAATCCATTCTTTCCACTGCTCTTCTGGTTCGGAGCCCGGAGGAACGTCGGGTACACCGTATGTGTGTAATCCCGCGAGGCTCTACACTTGTGGCGCTACTTCATCGTCGTGGTCGTATCACGTCGTCTTCACCGACAACGTTCCGACGGCGACGTAATCCCGTCATCGGCATCAAGGACCGGGTGGCTATTGGAGTCATCGTGGAGCTGCGCGCAATCAGGGATTGCCGATACGACTACATCAACCACGTTCACGCCGGAACGTTTCCCGCTTAAACGGATACATACTAGTATGTGAACTTATTCCATCCGTTACTTGCATCGCCATAGCATAGGTCTTGGGATTGGGTATCGTAGGTTATGAACATTTTGTGTTTTCTGCCCCGAACCCCAACACTATCTATGAGTTGTATGCACCTATTATGGTCCGGAACCGGCGATCCCAAAGGTGACAGCTTGGGACACCAAAGGGGATATTCCATAATTTGAGGATTCCATGTATCCATTGAGTTTATTACTTTGTTCTGGTGCTCTTTGACAAGAGCGCCTTAATATCCATAAGTTCCTTTTGGCCCCGTTCGTAGTGGGATGGTAGGACAAAAGATGTTGTGCAAGTTCTTATTGCAAGCAGGCACAACTACCTACGGGATACATGCCTAATGTTTGATATTTTCCTAGATGATCAATACTTTTCTGTGTGCCTTGCCCTGTGTTAGAATCTATTACATGTTCATTCTTATTCATGCAGCGCCCAACCATCCATCTCCCTAGCCTACAGTGTTTTAGTCCTTCTGGTTACTACTAGTTTACTTTTGTTTTTATCATTATCACTATCATATCACAGTTGCTATTAGTACTTTGTTGCAAGCAAGAATATTTCAGGTGCGGTTGAATTGACAACTCAACTGTCAAAGCTTATAAATACTCTTTGTGTCCCCTTGTGTCGAATTTATAAATTGCGTTAAATTACCCGCGAGAACACTACAATCGATCCCCTACAGTTGAGGGTCATCACACGCGTCTGGCGATGCCGGGCGTGGCCAGAGCGCGCCAAACGCACGCCAGAGCGCGGCCACCACATTGGTAGGTACACATGGGCTGTTTATTCGTGGCCAATGCTGTCTAGGAGCTTATACTTTCTACACTGATCACTGTGGTGCCATGGACTGGTCAAGGTGAGCTCTGGTGTGACCTCTTCTTCAAGCCAAAGTTTGATACAGAAAACTTGTAGAGCAAGTCTTGGTCAAATGATGGATAGTGGGCGTAGGTGGTGTTGTCACATGGCTATAGTGTTGGAAGAACTACATGTCTATGGAGTTTCAGCCCAATTGGCCAAAGGAACAATGTACTTCCTTTGTAAAGCATCAAATGGACCAGAAACTTATATTGAAGCTAGCATCTCCATGGCTTGCTGAAGTTGGCTGAAATTTGGTGTGGTGGGGTTATTTTGTGGTGTGCATATGTGTGCAAAATTTCATGGCCATTGGATGTGCCTAGCTAGTACTTGCTTCACAAGGTACTCTGCTGGCCAAAAACTTGATCTTGAGGGTGTGCTCACATGGGTAGTTGGATTTGGGTCAAATTTGGCTTAGTGGAGTTATTTGGGTGTGGGAATAGGAACAATTTTTTTAAGGCAAATGGTTTCCCCTATCATGCACTTCCTACACAATGCCCCCTTGCTGCATACCTACTTTGGGAATATTGGTATGGAGTTTGGCTTTTCCCCTAAGGCTGAAACTTCGCATAGGCTCAAGATATGATCACAATAGTATGCACAAAAAGTTTCACCAGCAATGGATAAAGATAAATAACACTTCCTTCACAAAGTGCTATTCTGCCCCCACAGACAAATGAATTTCTCTTGAGGAGGAATCCACTTGGGCCATGCAATGTTTTTGAATAATTTGGCTAGAAATGGTGTCAAAGATAGGTGGGAATTATTTTGTGATTTATGGAGCAATATAAATAGGGGTTGTTTGACAATCCTCAAATAATAGGGAATATCCCTTTTATTGGAAAAGGAATATATGGCTTGAATCAAATGTGGCTTGGATGGGATGGATCAAAGGATGGTCATGGGAAATGGCTAGGGAATCATGGTCCACTTGAGCAAGGAAATAAAATATGCTCAAGTTTCCAGTCCAAAGAGTTTCTCAAAATCAAGTCATCAGGCAAATCTTCAAATAAACCAGAAAAGATTTTGGAAAAAAGAAAGTTCCAAAATCCAGGGTGTCACAAAATCGCTCGGAAATTGACGAGTTTTTCTAAATCTGTCTTGTGTTCAAATTAGGAAACATTCCCTGTTAATTTCCTATATTTCAAAAATTTATTACACTTAAAAACGTTAAAATGATTTAAACAGAATATCCAGTGGAACTACACGTACAAATGGTGGGTTTGTTGGTGGCCGTTGGATCTGGGTGCACGGAGGGTGATGAAGACATGCAATCCGTGGTAGTTCGTTCTGGACAATTGAACGCGACGTTGAATGGCTCAGGGTTGAAGTTATCCACACGTTCGTACAATTAAAATCGTGTGTGTTGATAACCTCACCATGGTTCAAGGTTGAGGTTTCTTCTACTCAGCTGACCACGGTTCGAATCCCCTCGGGACAATTTTGTGGTTTCTCATTAAGTGGACTTCTATATTAATTCTAGGCCATGCCGGGTACCTCCCCATTATATTGGACCTCATTTTTTTCATCAAAATACATCAATATGGGTGGAAACACCATATATAGACATCTATACGACATACACACTCAGAATATAGGATTTCGCCGCGATTTATAGATAAATCCACGACCAAAAATCAAAGTTGTAGTTACAAGCAAACACAACATCCGCTGTGGGCACATTAAAAACAAGCCCAATACATAAAGGGAAAGACACACACACTCCTTTAGATAATTAGTTAGTCTATTGGTTCTTCTTCACCTGTCTTGTCTCCAAGCTTGTACGTGTGAACATCATCACCACCAACCCCCCTCATGTACACATGATTTGTGATGGTATTGTCATTCCTTGATGCCTCGATTCGTGCACCAACTATTTGAAAATCATCAAACTGATTGTACTCTTCTTCATCAACAACATTTTCAACTCCTAATATCCTCCTATTCCCAAACATAACCACATGGTAACCGTCATTCAACGTGTCTGTCACATAGAAAATTTGGGTATCTTGACTGGCGAGAATGAACATGTCACCCTAGTAGGCCATATTATTGAGATTCACACAGGTCCTCCCGTATTCATCAACTATCACTTCTTCAGGATCGACCCATTTACACAGGAATAGTGCCACCTTGATTTGCTCATACAAAAGCTCCTAAATCTCCTGGATGGTTCCATAGTAAACAACAGACTTAGGATTTTTACCGGCACTCAGGGATTCTATTTTAATAGAGCTATTCTGATACGTGGTCCTCTCATCACGATCGATCGTGTAGAACGTGTTCCCATTAATGTCATATGCTTGGTATTTCACAACTGTAGGTGATGGTTTTTGCGCCAACCACGTTAGCACGTCGCTGCTGGGCCCATTTTTTAAATGATCCTTCAGCCATCCAATGTATTCTTCATTGTCTGTATTCTTCAGTGTGCGTACCGACGACATCTTTAGACACTCTCTATTTTTTATAAACTCCAAGTGTTCATCCTCATAAGCGGAGAGACGACTGGTGTGATGCAATGCCGTCAAATGGTCTTCATCCACCATTGAAGAACTTGAATGGCACGGTGTTCCCTTAAGGACCGGATAACCAGCCAACCTTCCCTCGTGCCGAGACCGAGGCACACCAATAGGTTGTTGTTTCATGTATTCCGTGCAAAACTCAACCACCTCCTGCGATACGTAACTTTGCACGCTGCTGGCCTCTGGATGATACCGGTTCCAACATAGGTGCTACAATATTCCCATGAACCGCTCCAAAGGATACATGTTGCGTAGAAACATAGGACCGCACAACTTTATCTCGTCGACCAGGTGCACACTAAGATGGACCATGATATCAAAGAACGACGGAGGAAAAAACATCTCAATCTCTAACAAAATTCTCGCAATATGCATACCCATCTAGTTCATCACGGTCTACGACCTTCTTCCATAATTCATTGAAGAAGTCACCGAGAGCAATGATCGTGTCTCGAATCTGTTTGTGCATCATATTCCAGATAGACACTGGGAGTATTTGTGTCAGCATAACATGGAAATCACGTAACTTCATGTGTGTCAACTTCTTATTATCTGAATCGACTAGGTTCCTGATGCTTGCAGAGTAGGAAGAGGGTGTCTTAACTGGAAAAAAAAACTCAAAGAACTGTTTCACTTCCATCTTTGTTAAATTGTAACTCCAGAGTTGGACAGTATACTCAACGTCTCCGTCATGTTGCAGACCATTTGGTTGACCACCAAGCATGTCTAGCCTTGCATTTTCCCCATAGTTTGTTTTTCCTTTTATCCGGAGAAGCGTACCAAGAAGGCTTTCACAAATGTTTTTCTTTACGTGCATGACATCGATACAGTGACGCACAGTTAGAATCTTCCAGTAAGGTAATTGCCAAAACACTGATTTCTTCTTAAACACTTGGTCCTGAGGTGTTGTTTTCAAAGAAGACCCCTTTCCCTTGACAAGCACAACATTTATTTTGTTTGCCATATCGTGGACCTCTTCCCCGGTATAAGGTCTTGGAGCATATCATTTCGCTGTTGTATTGTTAAATTCTGCCTTCATCTTTCTGTATGGGTGACCTCTTCTTAAGAACCTATGGTGACGCATGTACATGGTTTTATGTGAGTTTGTAAGATAACGACTCACGGTTCTATCCATGCATGTCACACATCCCACTACCCCTTTGTTTTCTGCCCTGATGTGTTGCCTAATGCAGGCATATCTTGGATGGTGTCTAACAACACGACACGAAGGTTGAAAAACTTCCTTTTGTAAGCATCATAACATCTTACACCTGGTGTAGCCCAAAACTCCTTCAGTTCATTCACTAGTAGCTGAAAGTAAATGTCAATGTCATTTCCAGGTTGCTTTGGGCCTTGGATAATCATTAACACCATGATGTAGTTTTTCTTCATACACAGCCAAGGTGCTAAGTTGTATATGCACAAAAGCACCGACCAGGTGATGTGCTAAGTGCTCATCTCGCCAAATGGGTTTATCCTGTCAGTACACTCTGCAAGTCTCAAATTTCTATGCTCCTTTCTGAACCTTTTATACCTATCATCGATTGCGCGCCCTGTTGAGCATCTGCCGGGTGCCTCAAATATTTATCTATTGTCCGGGTTTTATGCCAGCGTAACCTCTCTGGATCTTTGGGCTTTGCATACAAACGCCTCAACCTAGTAATTAAAGGCAAGTACCAAAAAACTTTAAATGTGATTCCCGTTTTAATCTCGTCGTCAGCTTGTTCTTGTCCTTTGCTAGCTTGCGCTTGTATCGTGGTTGGTGGCTGATACGTCTCCAACGTATCTACTTTTACAAACACTTTTGCTATTGGTTTTCCCTCATTCTTGCATGATTTGAACAAAACAAACCCGGACTGACAATGTTTTCAGCAGATCTGCCTGTATGGTTTTATTGTGCGCAGGAAAATGGATTTTTGGACATTTCAGAAAATTTCCAGAAATATACCAAAAAATCCACGCACCCGAAGAAGCACGGAGCCAAAAGGGGGCCAGAAGGCAGCCAGGGGGGCCCTAGGTGCCCTGTGGGCGCGGCCACGGGTGGGGCCGCGCCGGGAGGCCGCTTGGGCGACTCCCCCTCCCCTGGTGCCCTACTTTGGCTCCTATTTATTCCCGTGACGGGGAAACTACAAAACAGAAGCCACTTTTCCAGAACCCGTCGTGGAGATGCCGCCAACCTCTGTTCTTCCTTGGGAGGGCTAATCTGGAGGCTGATTTGGCCTCCGGAGATGGGAGATCGTCGCCATCGCCATCACCATCACCACTCCATCCTACCTCCATGACTTCTCTTCACATGTGTGAGTAATTTCCTATTGTAGGCAAAGGGGATGGTAGGGATTGGATGAGATTGATCATGTAATAGTTCGTTAGATTGTTATGGGCATGTTTCCTATCATCTACTTTGGTGTTTATCATCTTTTCTACAACTTGTTGCTCTTAATGCTTGTCACTTTGCGCCCGAGTGCCATGTTTTCAGATCTGAACCACTTATGTTTTCATGAGTTTATTTATGTTCAAGATCCTATCTATGAGTCGTATGCACCTATTATGGTCCGGAACCGGCAATCCCAAAGGTGACAGCTTGGGACACCAAAGGGGATGGTCCATAATTTGAGGATTCCATGTATCCATTGAGTTTATTGCTTTGTTCTGGTGCTCTTTGACAGGAGCACCTTAATCTCCATAAGTTCCTTTTGGCCCCGTTCGTAGCGGGATGGTAGGACAAAAGATGTTGTGCAAGTTCTTATTGCAAGCACGCGCAACTACCTATGGGATACATGCCTAATGTTTGATATTTTCCTAGATGATCATTACTTTTCTGTGTGCCTTGCCCCATTTTAGAATCTATTACATGTTCATTCTTATTCATGCAGTGCCCTACCATCCATCTCCCTAGCCTACAGTGTTTTAATCCTGTTGGTTACTACTAGTTTACTTTTGACGTTATCATTATCACTATCATATCACAGTTGTTATTAATACTTTGTTGCAAGCAAGCATATTTCATGTGCGGTTGAATTGACAACTCAACTGTCAAAGCTTATAAATACTTTTTGTGTCCCCTTGTGTCGAATCAATAAATTGGGTTAACTTACCCGCGAGAACACTGCAATCGATCCCCTACAGTTGAGGGTCATCAGTGGCATATGCGTCATTCACGCAAATATTTTTCTGCACCGTCGTACATCATACAGTCATTCACACATGCATGTATATTCCGGACTTCAAGTGACAATGGGCAACCCACCTTCATGGCTTCGTTGTTCATAATTGGTAGCAAATTGTTTTCTGGAAACATGTCTTGCAAAACTGTTAGCAATTCTGTCATGCCCTTGTTTGGTACTTCGTATTTTGCTTTATATCTGAGAAATATTAGTGTGGCACTCAGCTTGGAATCTTTCCTTTTGCATCCTGGATACAAATCTGTCTTGGGGTCGACCTTAAGGGTATCCATAGACTTATACTCCCTGGTACATGTGCCCCCTTGAAATCTCCAAGCATGGCATCGAAATCTGGCATGTCATCGTCATCATCATAAGATGGCATCACACAATCTTGGTTTTGTTCTGACCGGTTTGGGTTCTCACATTCTGCGTTCTGTTGGTGGTTTTCCATCCCACCCATGCAGTTGTATTCCATATCAGTGTGCCCCGGTTCAGAGTTTTGTATATTACCACCCGGGTTGTTGCCTTAACCCATGACCCCATCTTCACCATGTTTGGTCCAACAAGTGTATCCCACCATGAACCCATGAAGGAATAAGTGATCTTGCACTGTGTCAATATGATGTAATATATTGTTGACACAAGTTGGTTCTCCCAGTATTCCTCTTCACCATTTCATTATCAGTAGCTAAAAATAAACCCACTCATGTCCGCAATATATCTACCGCTGGTTCAGCTCCCTGACATCCAAGATCTATCCATCTGCACACACGAAGGGGTTATTCAAAATGCATCATGTCTGTCCGAAGATGGACATATAATTCATAGTATATTTTCCAAGTCTATACATAATTTATGGACATCATATCGATAACTACTCCGTGTTTGTAATGTGTGATATGGGATATAATTAAAGACCAGTACATTGAACACGGATAGTTATGAATCAATCGAATACCTGAATTAATTAGTCGGGCGGTGTCCTCAACCACACAGCTAGCAGGAACGTATAGTGTGGGCGTAGCCAAGCCAAGGCGAGTCAGAGACAGAGCAGGGATGATGGAGCAAAGCGTATCCAGTCAATGACAGGAGACGCAAATGCCGGAGCCGCCGACCAAGGAATAAACTCCTCCAATCACGTCGGCCGACAACGCCGCCGACCGAGGAATGAGCTCCGCCAATCACGCCGGTTTGCAACGCCGCAAACCAAGGTATGAACTCCTCTAATCACGCCGGCCGACAATGCCATCGATCGAGGAATGAGCTCCTCCAATCTGTTGGGTTTCGCAGCAGAAAACAATAATTTTTCTAACTAGCGTCACCCTTAACCCAAGATCTATCTAGCTGTAATGCCGTAACGGAAAGACTTGCGGAAACATACCTCGGGGTGTAGTCCGTTGCGCGGGAAACGTTCTTGCAAACGTGGTTGATGAAGCCGTGAACCTTTCACAGCCCCCTGGTTGTGTTAGCACCCTGTTGGGTGGTAGTGCCGCACGTGCAGCACCTCGTAGTACTCGCACACGTACGGACTCGATGACGACCTCCGTTCTTCGATCCAGCGAAGGTGGCGGAAGTAGACCTCCCGGAACCGGAGTTTCGGCAGCACGACGGCGTCCGCGTAGCAGAGAATCCTCAATCCCAGCATAGGTACCAGACAAGGGGACCCCGGCTTGAGAGAGAAGAGAGAGGGGAGAAGACCGGTGAAAACCGATCTCAATTCGGAGTAATATTGAATTCTCTGCGAATTTTTCTGTTTTCAAGAAGTGCACCCCTGCCCAGCTTTATATAGGCAGACGGAAGGAGTCAACCCCCTTCCCTTGGCAATGTGGGACTAATCCCTTGCCAAGGGGGGAGGGTGCGGCTAGGAGGAGGGGGGGAAGTAGGGTGCCACCCACATGGGCCCCAAGGCCCATGGCGCCCCCCCTTTTTTTCTTTTCTTTTTCCCTTTTATTTTCCTCCTTCCCCTAATGGGCTTCTTTCACAAATAAGGCCCATTGCACTTTTTAATCTGAAATAAATTATTATTAATTATTATTTCACTTAATTAATAAATAATACATATTATTTCATCTCCCGATGATCCGGAACTCCTTGCAGCTCACTCCGAACGTCCTTCAGAACAACACGAAACTTTTCCGGTACGTCTTTCTCTCTTCTCCGGTAACTCCGATAGTTCCGAAAAGGTCTCCGATATTCATCGAGCCCTTAAGTGTGTTACCCTATGGTCCGCGAACACTCCAGTCATGACCGAGACAAAGGCTACGGCCAATGATCAATAGAGGGACCTGGATGCCCATAATGACCCCTGTGCATTTCGGAAGTAACCGATTGAACCGTACATGTTGTATACCATTCCCTTTGTCATGCGATACTAGATTAGTCCAAGATTCGATCAACTGCATCTAATGCATTAGTTCTGTCTTGTTAACGACAAATCTTATTCACTCGTTCTGTGATATTCATCCTTGTGACCTAGTCACATGCTGCGCAGCTTTATGGATGCAATCTCACCGAGTTGGCCATGAAGTATCTTTCCATTATATGGATTGAAAAATCCCTCTCTTGAATCAACACTACTCAACATATCCCATCGGATAGCCCAAGATACACCTTTATGGTCACCATGTTTCAGTGTGACGGTTAACACACTCAAAGCATCCTCAGAAGATAGAAATTATGCGTGATCTCACGGTCAAAGGAACAGGCTACTACGTTCTGTAATTACAACATTGAACTTTTATGATTTGATCATGTTGCAATGCTTGCATTGGGTAATGTTCATCACGTAATTCATTCAATGAGGTGACCTTACCGTCAATTGACTTGATTGTCCATGATCGTGAAACCACAATCATCAGTTGACGATAAACCAGTCATCATGAGAGGCTGACTAGAAACTCTGGTTGTTTCTATACCACACATGTATCATTGTTTCACTGATACAGTTCCAGCACAGTATGAAACTGGTCATGAACTTATTTAGATATATTGGAATAATCATATATTATTTGCCTCTAGAGCATATATCCAACAGTCTCCCACTTGCACTAGATAGCAAATAATCTAGTTGCATATTTTCTCGATCATAATCATCTTATCATATAAGTTTTTATGGATCATGCTTGGTTATGGAAGAGGTTTCGTCAATGATCTATACCCGTTCAGATTCGTATGTTCCGTTGCAACAGGCATTGGTCAACTTGCTTGATATACCCTTCATTATCTAATAATGCTTGAATTATAAGTTTGGTGGGAGAGTGAGACTTCTTATTTTACAGTATTCTCTAATGACAAAATGGTTTTAGTCCCTAGGACTCCCATAGTCATGTATACTAAAAAAATACACTCAGCCAAAAGTCTAAACTTCTTACGCTAAACTTTATTCAACCTTCTACTTCCTAAAGTAGATATTTATATTTTTAGAGTTTTGGTTCGTGAAATTATAGCTCACATTTCCTTTCTATTCCTTTTGGTGATATCTCTAATTCATATAGACCCATAATAAGGCTTGCAATCGTAATCCAGTATTACATTCAAGTATATTATCTTTTCTATCATTTAGAGTATTGTCCTCAATTTCTCTTCAGATACTGAATGCTTGGACTTTCCTCAGGTTCTGTGTTTTGCCAACCAAGCACATCGGAACCTGTTCTTCTTCTATGAACCTTTGAGTCATTCTGTTATTGGATTCAAAATTTCCGTTTTATGGTAGAATCATATGTCAAAGGTCATATAGGATCACATGTCTTGAGAAAAAGTGCATCCCTATTCTTCCATTAAAACATTATTTTGTGATATTAAGGTTTTACATCCTTTATATAATTCCTATCCACAAGAACCTTTTCTTGTTTGGGATATCATTCCAATCCTTTTGATGTTCATTACACATGTCCTAATCTATCCTTATAGATTTTAGTGTGTGACACATCTGTATTTCTTTCATATAAGATTCTCGTAATCCTTTCATCTTATTAGCCTTAATCTCCATGTATATCAACGTATATATATGAGATTGTTTTCACATATATCATCGTATATATATGAAATTGACATTTTGCTCCCACTCAAATATATCCGACATATATCTGTAAGTAAGCTTTTATTAAGTTTCTATTCTAATTATGTCAGACATAATAATATTGCTCCCAAAGCTCCCACTCAGAAAATGCTCTCTGCATTCCAAGTTTTCAGGAAGTCTCCAAAGCTCCTACTCCGTTTCATGAAATTGCAGTCCATCTCAATATTTTCATTACTTCAAAATCACTTGATCAAATCAAGGTTGAGAATTTCTGCCTTGAGGTACTATGGTCCATCTTATCGAAACATTCTTTCGTTATGCCATTTGCTGCTTCTCTTCAAATTCCAAATTTGAATGTGATGCAATTTTCTTCAGGGTATGGTCCCAGTATAGTGTTTGTGAATGAAATGCCCATATTGATTTAGCATTGCTACGCTTCCGTAGTCAATCATTATTGAATTTAGCCATAACATATTTTATGTGCCAAATCATGCCTTTATGTGTTGCACCATTCTTAATAACTTCCTGGTTATTCAGAATGTGAAATAACTACTTTATTTCATAGGATGTGAGCCATACCATATGCAACTCAATATGATTTCATTTCTTCTCGTTTCCTAGGTAACCATCAATCCTTCGTAGTTTATGAGCAGCGTCCCTTTTGTTTCACTTAAGAAGACTCATGATTATTGTTCTGTACAGAACGTATTCATGAAAATCTTCTTATTTTTAAACTAAGTCTTTAACTTATATACCATGATCATCATCAATAGCATATTTCCTCTTTTCATGGAGTCATTGCAGAGGAACATTTTCCGTTGCGTTACTCTGTTATCTGGAGGCAGGGTCAATCACCCTGGTCAAAGAATTCACTTTTCTCCCATTGGTTTATTCCTTGAGAACCATCTTCTCATTCACCAATTCAAGAAATACAAGTTTTCCTATTTGGGAAGGTGTGTTTTACAATTGCTCACAACTCTAATACAAAGAAAGTTATATCATTGTAAAACTTGTAGAAACTTTCTAAGACCATCATCATATGGAGTCATCAGCTTCATTAAATTCAGAATGGTTTCCTTATTTCATGAAGTGGGTGTTTTAACTTAATAAATTATAACAACTTTGTTCATTCAAAATAGCATTAGCGTAAGGGGAATATATTTAGACTATACTACATTTTAGTATGATTACGAATGGTTCAGGTGCTTGAGCACTTTAAACTTCCATCGTAATTTGTGGCATTATTTCCACGTCTCCCATTTATGTCAACTATAATACTCATCACTTTGATCACATCATGGTGTTGTATTTTTATATCCAACTTCACTGTGATTCCGCAATCTCAGATTTATGATCTTAATTGAATGGCTTGTTCAATTAATCATGCGAATCATCTTTAATGATTATTCATGCGCTTGGTTAATACATCATTTATGTACAATGTTTGGCGCAAGTTCTACTTTGCTAGAACTCCGTTATTAGTCATCTTGGTTGATAATAAATTCATGAGTTAATAGATCGAGTATCTAATGACTTCATCATTTATGAATTCATCTCATGCATTTAGTATAGTTATGACTTTTGACCTTATTGTTATTCATAATAACTTAATCATTAAACATTGAATATCACTTGACAATTATGGCGTTTTATAAATGCTTATATCATATTATAAACTCAATTGCAATCATAGTATAAGCACACTTTATTCATCAAACTGGAACAACTGACTTGTCTCAAAACATGAATAACTTTGTCTCGCGAGATGCAAGACATACCACTAAGTGTTCATATTTGATTGATTACAAAAGATTTATCTAATACTCTAAGTATAATCCTATGATAGATGTCTTGGTGAAATCTTGGTGGCCATCAACTGTCTTGGTTGCCATCAATCCTGGATTGCACCTCGTCCCGTCTATGCAACGCAAGGCCCTGTTTTCATAAAAAAGAACAATTATCAAATACTTATTAAACTTTAAATGTTGTATAAGGAAACAAACATTTATAACGAGTATATCAAATATATACCTTCTCCATCAATAATTTCTCCTTCAATGGGTGCAACCTTTGCATCAAGAATATTAGTCATGAAATCCTGGAGATGCAGGTTATCTCCTCTCCCGACATAGCCATGGACATAATTTTGATAACTCGGTGGAAGCGAATGTAGCACCGTGTTTATCGCAAATTCCTCTGTGGTAGATTCATTTGTTGTCCAATATTCAAAGTCTTCCACAAGGCTCAGATACATCCTATGCATCTTGTCTAGGTGGGCTCTCAGGAAGGTGTGCTCTTCCATCTTTGTAGAAAGAAATTGTTTTTCTAACTCAAATCTGGCCACTCTGAACTGACGTATAAACAATGTCTTTAGCGTGTCTATCATGTCATAAGCACTAGTTTCCCTAAACAGATTTCTCAACTCATTTGACATGGAGTGTTCCATAACATTCTTCACCACAAAGTATTTATGTCGATGAACATAGCAATCCATCATTTCTTGTTCATCTCCATTGTTATCCGGAGGATCTCCCACATGGCTTTCTATTAGGAACAAGATATTTACTCTCTTGAGTGAAGTCCTAAGGCGTAGATACCAATCAACGAAATTTGACCCATTTACTTTAAGTCTATCACCACCCATGAAAGAAAGCAATTCACGATGTTCATTTGGATTCATTTTCTACAAAATATTTGCAAGGAAAACAATTAAGACTAGTTCATAACAATGAGTTCATAATAATCATATTATAGATGAGCTCACACTAAAATAATCATCCCTAAGAAGTTTTAGTGATTACATGATCCAGATTCACTATCCGTCCTCGAATTTCACAATGGCCGACGGATTAGTTTCAAAGGTAGACAACTAGTTTGTGCGATCACATCCTATATGTGACTCATGCTCGATCTTTCGATCTGTAGTATTCCGAGGCCATATCTACATATGCTAGGCTCGCCAAATTGACCTTAGTGTTATATGCTTCTTAGCAAGGACATATCGACATATGCTAGGTTGCCAGGCCCAACCTCATGCGAACTCTAATGTATGTATGACACCCGATCGTCACGGCCTTCTTATCATAAAGAGAACCTTCCAGGTGGTGCACACTTCGGTAGAATACTTATGTTTGGTATTTTATAAGGGATCATATTATTTAATGCTACCGTCGTGTATCCTATACTAGCAAGTTTTAATATGTATGATCATGGTGGCACTAAGTCTACAGTGTGTCCATTTAAGTTTGTTTCATCATGATGAACGTTTACTACTTTCTAGTAAAACATAGCAAAGCTATCACTACATCAAGATTAACAAAACAACAATAGCCCCCTCTCGAATATAAAGTTAGACGCCTCTATCTTTGTATATTGCATGTTTTACGTGGCTGCTAGGGCTTTTCATAGATCAACCGTTTTTACGAACATTGAACCACAACGCTGATTATAGATTGTCTCTATTACACCCCGTACGGGGCCCTCCGTTGCAAATGGCATATCCGCTAAAGTAAGAGAGACAGACACCCCCAGAGCCACTTTATACGGTACAAGCCGTATGTCAAGCGTGGAACCAGTCTCTCGTAAGAGTACGCGTAAGGTCGGTCGGGGGCCGTTTCATCAAACAATGCCACAGATATAACAAGTACACGTGAGAGGGTAACAATCGTAGAATCAACGCCCACATCCCCGATGTGTTCTAACCGTACAGCAATACGAAGCATAGAACTAGCTCATGATACCGCTATTGGGTCTCGCAGCAGAAAACAATAATTTTTCTAACTAGCGTCGCCCTTAACCCAAGATCTATCTAGTTGTAATGCCGTAACTGAAAGACTTGCGGAAACATACCTCAGGGTGTAGTCCGTTGCGCGGGAAATGTTCCCGCAAACGTGGTTGATGAAGCTGTAAACCTTTCACAGACCCCTGGTTGTGTTAGCACCCTGTTGGGTGGTAGTGCCGCACGTGCAGCACCTCGTAGTACTCGCACATGTACGGACTCGATGACGACCTCCGTTCTCCGATCCAGCGAAGGTGGCGGAAGTATACCTCCCGGAACCAGAGTTTCGGCAGCACGACGGCGTCCGCGTAGCAGAGAAGCCTCAATACCAGCACAGGTTCCAGACAAGGGGACCCCGTCCTGAGAGAGACGAGAGAGGGGAGAAGACCGGTGAAAACCGATCTCAATTCGGAGTAATATTGAATTCTATGCGAATTTTTCTTTTTTCAAGAAGTGCACCCCTGCCCATCTTTATATAGGCAAACGGAAGGAGTCAACCCCCCTTCGCTTGACAATGTGGGACTAATCCCTTTCCAATGGGGGAGGGTGCGGCTAGGAGGAGGGGGGAAGTGGGGCGCCACCCACATGGATCCCAAGGCCCATGGCGCCCCCCTTTTTTTTCTTTTCCTTTTCCCTTTTTTTTCCTCCTTCCCCTAATGGGCTTCTTTCACAAATAAGGCCCATTGCACTTTTTAATCTGAAATAAATTATTATTAATTATTAATTAACTTAATTAATAAATAGTACATATTATTTCATCTCCCGATGATCCGGAACTCCTTCCATCTCACTCCGAACGTCCTTCGGACCAACCCGAAACTTTTCTGGTACGTCTTTATCTCTTCACCGATAACTCCTATAGTTCCGAAAAGGTCTCTGATATTCATCAAGACCATAAGTGTGTTACCCTACAGTCCGAGAACACTCCAGTCATGACCGAGAAAAAGGCTACGGCCAATGATCAATAGCGGGACCTGGATGCCCATAATGACCCATGTGCATTCCGGAAGTAACTGATTGAACCGTACACGTTGTATACCATTCCCTTTATCATGCGATACTAGATTAGTCCAAGATTCGATCAACTGCATCCAATGCATTAGTTCTATCTTGTTACCGAAAAATCTTATTCACTCGTTCCGTGATATTCAACCTTGTGACCTAGTCACATGTTGCGCAGCTTTATGGATGCAATCTCACCGAGTTGGCCATGAAGTATCTTTCCATTATATGGATTGACAAATCCCGCTCTTGAATCAACACTCCTCAACATATCCCATCGGATAGCCCAAGATACACCTTTATGGTCACCATGTTTCAGTGCGATGGTTAATGCACTCAAAGCATCCTCAGAAGATAGGAATTATGCGTGACCGAGTTGGCCATGAAGTATCTTTCCATTATATGGATTGACAAATCCCGCTCTTGAATCAACACTCCTCAACATATCCCATCGGATAGCCCAAGATACACCTTTATGGTCACCATGTTTCAGTGTGATGGTTAATGCACTCAAAGCATCCTCAGAAGATAGAAATTATGCGTGATCTCACGGTCAAAGGAACAGGCTACTACATTCTGTAATTACAACACTGAACTTTTACGATTTGATCATGTTGCAATGCTTGCATTGGGTAATGTTCATCACGTCATTCATTCAATGAGGTGACCTTACCGTCAATTGACTTGATTTTCCATGATCGTGAAACCACAATCTTCAGTTGACGATAAACCAGTCATCATGAGAGGATGACTAGGAACTCTGGTTGTTTCTATACCACACCTGTATCATTGTTTCACTGATACAGTTCCAGCACAGTATGAAACTGGTCATGAACTTATTTAGATATATTGGAATAATCATATATTATTTGCCTCTAGAGCATATATCCAACACAATCACGCCGGCCGGCAACGCCGCCGACCTAAGATCGATCTCATATGCCTCCTGGGACCCAGGAAAGAATGCTATACCCCGCCGATGACCAAGGATTGAGTTCTTTTTCCGCAGCCGCAGAGCAAGGTCAGTGCTATGAAGTAGTCTCAAATATTCCCCATGCGCTAGACGGTAGGGTTATAACAAAGCACACGGTCATTAATTTTTAAGCGTTTGGGTACGTGCACACGTAAGCTACAAAAACCATGTGTGATTCAGAACAGGGTGCCATATATGTACTTGCGATTTTTTCGACCGTTATCTCATCCACATTTCCCCAAAATTCCTAAAGTGCCGTGTGTGTCTGCGGTGATGACTTTCAACCGGAGGAGGGATCCAGATGCTCCGGCGGAGATCTCAAGCGCAATGGGCGCCGCCGCCAGGATGGTTGATGACGAGGAATTGCCTCGTTAGGTGAAAAATTTGATCTAGATCTACATTTTAATTTCTCAAAACTCTCTCAATTGTCCTTCCTAAAGGGATCCACATTTAGGAAATCGATGAACCTCCGGATGTCAAATTTCTGCCACAAGATTTTAATCCAGAGTTTGGTGCCACTGAGAAGTACCGAAATGTTAGTTGTGTCCACGGGCACACTACCGCACGACGGATATGCAGGGAGGGATTCGACATAGGGAGACGGTTTCTGAATTGCCCCTTAGAGGTTAGCGCCAATATCAGTACAGTTAACGCCCTTTGCTCCACTGGCTTGATGGCGCATACTAATATTTATTACAATTATTTCCCAGGGAAACGGAGCTTGTGCTTTTGTCAAGTGGTTTGATGATGATTCGGAGGGCAGGGCCAGGAGTGTTGTCACCAAGCTTGCATAAGATAACGGGGAGTAGAATAAGAAGGTTGCTGATATAGAGTGTACAATTACTAGGTTGAAGCTAGAGAGAATCAAGAACATGCAGCAGATGAAAGCAAGAGACAAGTATGAAGTAGCATGTATAGTTGCAGTTGCGGCATTGACCATCTTCTATGCGATTTTTTCAATGATGAATATCGGCTTTGTTTGAATGCACTTTGGGTTGAATGATGTGTTGATTTCATAAATTTGCTACTTATGCATTCATGTACTTGTTGCGAAGAAGGCCAGCGGTTCATTGTTTGCAACCGTATGCATTCTCAATTCTCATAGCGGACGGTCGGTTGGACGAACTGTCAGCCTTGCTTCCGCCCATGAAAGTATTTCCATAAACGTGCCTGATACATTATGCATCCAAACATTTCACTGACTGCCACCGTTTGGTAAGAAGGGCTAGCGGTTCCTTCTTTGCAACCGTGGGTTTTCTGAATGTACGTACTCGATGGTTGTTTAGAGCAAACCGTGAGCCAGATTCAGCCCACGAAAGAATTTTGAGAACCATGCCTGATACATAATACATCCCACACATTTCAATAACTATGATCGATTGCAAATACGAGCTAGAGGTCCATTATTTGCAACCGTGGATTTTCACCCTCAATATAACAGACGATTGTTTATCGGAACCGTCAGCCCTGTATCGCCCATGAAATAAATTTTGTAATCGTGGCAGATAGCCAACGTTTCCCAGACGGTTCAGTTTTGAGCACAAAGTTTTTCATTTATGTTGTTTGCGTTGATAGCATCGCAAACAGTTTCGTACAAGGGACTGGGAAAGGAGTATCGTGTTAGCCCCTCTTTGCAGTAGTGCCACAATCATGCATAACGCTCCCTCTTGGAGTCACGATCCATCACTTGGCCCAAGTAATAAAAAGCAACGACGAACATGCAATAATTACTCTAGAACATAAATATAAAAGGAGAAGAACCAAATATATTACTCATCACAATCTGAACATAATCTCATAATCCATCAGATCCCAGCAAACTCAACATAGCAACAGCAGCAAAATTACATAGGTTCCTTGATCATGTAGGGCAGCTCACAAGGGCTAAGAATTGAGGCACAAGATTGGAGAGAAAACATCACATAGCTAATGATCATGGACCCATGGTCCAAGGTGGATTACTCACGGCTCATCCGAGAAGCGTCCATGATGGTGGAGAAGCTCTCGGAGGACAATCCTCCCTCCGGCAGGGTGCTGGGACAGGATCTCCTGGCAGCCCCGATCTTGAAACGGCGGCAGCGGCGGAACAGAGCTGAGACCGCAAAAAAGGGTTATGTCCTCGGGGGTTTCGTCACGGGGTGTAAATGTAGGCGAAGGGGGCAGCCAGAGGTGGACCAGGGAGTCCAGGCGGCCCCCTGGCGCGACCTAGGGTGGGGTCGTTCCACCAGGGCGCCTGGAAGCCTTGTGGGGGCCCCTGGCCCCCCTTCGGACATCCGAAAGCTTCCGTCTCACTGATATTTTATATATTTTTCCTGGAATTTTTTGGGAACTTTAAGCAATGGGAATACCTGAAATACAAAAACAGCAGAAAACAGAAATTGGCACTATGGTGCACTGATTTAATATGTTAGTCCAAATATGATGAAAAGTGTATGAAAGTGCATCAAAATCTTAGCAATGTCACGTAAAACATGCATGGAGGAAGCAAAAATTATAGATACGTTTGGGACGTATCAATTCTTCGAACTAATGCGAGTATTCAATCGTTAGCACTTCCACCTTCCATATTTTGCCAGCCTCTTCGGTACGGTGCATTTCCCTTTCTCATTTTGAGAGTTGGTGCAAACTTCGCCGGTGCATCCAAATCCTTGGCATGCTACGCTCTACCATCATAAACCTCCTTATATCTTCCTCAAAACAGACACCATACCTACCTATCAAGGCACTTCCATAGCCTTTCCGAGATACATTGTCATGCAACATCCATCATCTCATGACTTGATCTTCATGTATACATGCTTTTGCTTGATCGTAGAGCCGCATGCTAGTTGGGCCTTGCCCTCATCATTGCTACATGACGCACTAGTGTCATTTCATATCCTGCTACACTGGCAGAGGCATACATTTGCATACATCTTGATAGTTTTTAATTTTTTTATGTTGAGTACTTCTTGTAAAGTGTGAAGATCTCTTATATTCTTGTAAAATATAGAGTGTTGCCCTTACGTGAGGAAAAGATCCCAAAGAGGACAAAATAAAAGATCCCAAAAGAGGATAAATTTAAACATCCCAAAGAGGACCAATGAGAGATAAATAGAAAGAGCCAATGAGGCCACAAAAATACAAAAAATAGAAAAAAGAAGAAATAAAGAAATAAAAAAGAGAAGGGGGCAACACTACTAGTCCTTTTGAAAGATCCAAACTCTTACTCCATAGTTATATTTGTACTCCATAGAGATTAGCATTCATGCATAACTATGTGGGGACCCTTACACTATAGAACTTGGCTTGCATATTCCAAGGATGAGCCTCCTCAAAAGAGCTCTAGGTCTTTGTGAGCAAGCAAGTTGGATGCACCCCCACTAGTTCCATTGGAGAGCTTAACTTAGGTCATATGTGCATCCGTTGCATGGAAATGCCTACTCCTCACATCATATCTATCATTTGGCTTTCTCTCGCCTATGATTGTCCTCATTGATGTGAGCCTTTCACACCTTTTTGTCTTCCTTCCCCGTCATTTATTCTCTTTTCCATCCTAAGTGCCAACATATCTTGCTTGCGCTCATCCATTTCATGAGTGCTCAAAGTTGAAAGGGAGAGGATCTGTTTGACTTGTGCCTGACTAGTGGTCTGGGGACGAGTTGTAACACTCTCACTGTCAGTGAACAGTAATCAGGGTTACTGTTCATCTCTACTGTTCAAAACTTTTGTTTAATCAACTTGGATCAGTTCAAATTCAATTTCCACTTTGTTATCCTGGAATGCAATGTGATCATGACCTTGGTCAACTTGGATCAAACCAATACCTGGTCAATTCAAATGACCTTTGCATTGAAATCAATTTAAACCCTAAAATGCCTTTTGAGGAATAATAAAAATAAGTGGAAATAAAACTTTGTTCAAAAATTGTGAAAGCAATTTTGTAAATTGCCTAAAAATCAGTGGATCACATCCATATGGTTTTGGGGATTTACTAAGCAATAAAATAAATCCAACAATTCAAACAGTAGCCAAACCAGTGGGATTTAATACCTTTTTAATAAAACAAAAATACAATTGATTTTATTTTGGCACCAATCTTTTTGTGGCATCTCAATATGGGGTTATACTAATTATGCAACAAGCAACTTATTTTACAAAACTCATTGCTTGTTTGATTAAATCAAATAGTACAGCAGCACAAATTGTAAATACTGGAAATTGAGGAAAGTTTATTTTTCGCCCAGTGCGAAGACCCCCGGCCCGGCCCAACCGCGACCTTCTCTTTTTTTCCCCCACCTCCCCTTCCTGTTCCTTCGGCCGAGCCAGCCATGGCGTGGCTGGACCAGCCCGACGCCAGCGCCCGGTCGCGACAGTGCCCCCCCGCTGGAGCTAAATATCTCCCCCTTCCCTCCGCAAATTGTGGATCGAGCAAGCCATTCCTCCCCCTCCCAGCTTCGCCTTCTCCCCCCCCCCCCGCTCGATCCCGTGACCACCAGAGCACCGCCGCGGGCAGACCTCGCCGGAACGCGCGACCACCGGAGCCCATCCACCTCCTCGCCGTGTCCAGAGGCTTCGCCGACGACTACCTCGTCCACCCGCGCTAGCAATCGACCAGGGACGCACCGCACCTCGAGGAATCGGGCGTTTCTTCCTCCTCCAGCCGCCCCGCCATTAACGACCGGGAGCTCGCTACCGACCTCCTCCGCGCCCGCTGCCATCCACTTCCGGCTCCCGGTGAACCTACGCCCGTTTTCCCCCTCTCCCCGCTCCTTTTGACGCATGGGAGCACCCTCCCCGTCGGCCCAGTGCTCCGGCCGCCGCCCAGCTCGATGTCGTCGTCGCCCTGGGCCGCTCCAGCTCGCGCGAAGGGCACCTACGGGTGCGCCTCGTTCCCCCGCGCGCGTACGAGCCAGCGGCGCCCCTGTTTGGCCCCCTGGGCCGAGTGCACACCTCGCCGGGCTCCTCTGCCATGGCCTCGCCGGCGTGGCTGCAACAGCCGTGGGCTTAACCCCCACCCTCACCCGCACTGACCTGTGGGCCCGCCCACGATTAGTGCTAACCCCCCCCCCTCTAATTACCTTGCTAAAAAAAGAAAAAAAAACAGAAAAGAAAACCCCCTCACCATATGACAGGTGGGTCCATACCCCCTTTAACCTAATTAAACAGATTAATTAGCCCAACTGTCTATGACAACTAGGCCCCACCAGTGTTTAATCTAGTTAAATTAAATTAAATTGCTGATGAGAGTATGACATGTGTGCCCTGGCATTTTTCTAATTTAATTAAAATGTTTAATTAGTATGTGAGGCTGACCAGTGGGTCCCACTGGTCAGGTTTGACCAGTCAAACTGCACTGTTCTGGATAATGTTGCATTTTACTAATAAAAGAAAATCCAGAAATTGATTTAAAATGATTTAAACTTTGAATTTGAATATCTTTTAAACCGTAAGTCGGATTCAAAAACTTTATACATGAAAATTGATCAAAAAATATAACGAATACGGATACGCTATCCGTATGTCTACCGCACCCCCCTAACACACCGATCATCGACATTCCCCCCCTCCGGGCTGTATGTCGATACTTCCCGGTACCAATAAAAAGTACCCGGATGAATTTATTTCGAACACGAAAGTTGTCCGGAATGGTTCAACTAACACGGATACACCCCCCTTATGTTTGTCGGATGTCCACGACACCTCCGGCTTGATCCTTCCCCCTCCGAACACCCTGTCCTGTAACCACCCCGGAGCTGGTAGTTCATCCCCGGATGAATTCCGGCTCCGAGCAACGTGCATTGCACTGCGTTAGAACACCGTTAACATTTCATCTGCCATGTCATGCATATGTTTGTATATTATTGCTGTGTATTTACTGTTTTCCTCCCCCCCCCTTAATCTTCGGTAGACCCTGCTGCTACCGCCGACTACACCACTGCCGGGTACGACTACTTCGTCGACGACCCGACCCCTACCGTCGAGCTTCCAGGCAAGCAGAGCCATTCTCTTCCCCAGATATCGCCTATCTTTCTGTACTTTCTTGCACTAGGCATGGATACTGCTGCTACTACGTTATACTCCTATTCAATTGCATAGCCTTATTCTGTCGCCCCTTGATGTACCTTTCTTATCCGATGCTGCCTGTTATAATTATGCATATATTCAGCAGTGAACCCTGCGCATTGTTAGCTAGGACTAGATAGCGGGCCGTGATCACTCAGGGGGTGAACACGGATACAATATATACAACTGCACAGGTACGGTACAAAGCAGACACCGCCAAAGGCCCCTATCTGGGTTATGCCTAGTCACCTCAAGTGTGAGCTATCAAGGAGTAATCCTTGTACTCCACCCGAGGCTGACTTTGTCTTGCCGCCATAGGATCCTGAACAGCAGTTGTCCTTAAAGGTAAGAAGTCGGGAGACCCAACGGTGCCCGCGAGAGGTATATTGTCAGGAACGAAAGGGAGGGTACGACCGACGTTACTGGCGTGCTTGGCCCCTGCTCATATCTCGCGAGAGTTACCAAACCACGAAAGTCGAGCTCTACCAAGAGCACACGCGAGAAAAGGTAAGGAGACGGTTCACCTTGTTGGTAACCGCAGTGACTTGGTGGGACGACAGGGCAGGCACCGATGTACTGGTGGTCCTGACTGCTGTCGTTGACCGCGGGTCGGTTAAGTCGAGGCAACGATAACGGTTGTCACGCAGGTTAATTAAAATGCTAAATGGTTCGGCGGATGACTTGAGAGGCCCGTTGGTCTGTACGCACTACCTACACGTGGGATTACGGTGTGGGCCCTCCGCGTCGTAGTTTGTCCGAAAGCTCTTCAGACGTCAGCAGTACTGTGGCCTGATCGCCGGGAAGTGGTCTTGTCTTATTTGCTGCAGCAGGTGTGTTTGGTTTTGCTTTTGCTTCACCGGCCAAACTCGCACCGTGCAGGAGCGTGCAAGGGTGAGGGACCTAGACCCCTTGGCGCATAGGATATAGTCCGGCGGATGGCCTCTCTGTTGAGCCTAGGATGGGCTGCGTCGTGTCGGATAGCCTCGGTGGGGCGTTCCCTAACAAGGTTCACGCCACCCTGGAGATCCGAGCGTGCAGGCTGAATAGTAGTGCACCCCTGCAGGGAGTTTAATCTATTCGAATAGCCGTGTCCACGGTAACAGGACGCTTTTTGCTGAAGCTGGATCTTACCACTAGAAACTATTACTATTAAACTGTATGGTTCCGAGTTTTCTTCCTCGCGGGGATGTCGAGGAGGTGAACTCGGAGGCATTATTATTATTGTTAATCATTACAACTTATATTATACAATGTTGCAGCAACTTCTGCTTCGTTGTTACTTTATGCTTTATATGAACTGTTGGCTGATTCTTACCTCATGCTGCAAGACAACGTCGGAAGATGCTAGTCTTCGATAGGCCTAGCTTCTTCTCCTTATTCTGATTTCTATCTTGCAGCCCACTATATACATCCTCTTCTTTCCGTTGATACCATGCATAATGATTAGTAGCGGACGTAAGACTCGCGGGTATACTAGGTACTCACCTGCTTTATTTCCTTTACTGTTTTGCCTGATCGGCCGCTGCAGTCGACGTTGGAGCCCAGGAGCAGGAGTACCCAGGAGGCGGATACTACTACGTCGAGACCCCCGCTGACCAGGACCAGGAGTAGTTTCGGAGGCTCCCAGGCAGGAGGCCTTGCCTTTTCGATCTGTATCTCTGATGTTATTTGTGCTAGCCTTCTTAAGGCAAAACTTGACTAACTATGTCTGTACTCAGATATTATGGCTTGTATAACTTATGTATTCGGGTCCGCGCGACCCCTTTATTGTAACATTTTGGTTTATCCTTTTGTGTTTAGTCTTGTGCTGTGATATTCTCACCGTGGCACCCTAATCTCAGCCGTGTACACTGCGTGTATGATTACTGTACACGGATTGATTTTGGGGGCGTTACAAGTTGGTATCAGAGCCGACTGCCTGTAGGAAGCCACCCCACCACTACCTGGTCGAAGTTGAGTCTAGACTTTGAAAAACTATTTTGCTAACTTAATATTTGGCTTACGGGCCCACATCGATGTCACTACGTGTAATATCTATGGTATTAGGATCCTTTTCTCCTTACCTATGCTCTGGGACTCTGCTCTCTTATCCTTGCTGGTAAGTTTTACAAAATCTGACATTAGGATCACGTTCTCTTGATTCCACCCGGCGTTTTTGGTGCTACCCCCATTGATTGAGTCGTGTCGCAGGAGTCGTACCCCAGATCCCGGACCGCGGATCCCATTCTCATCCTGGGCAGGTCGCGCGTTCTCTGGCATCAACTCCTGTGGCCAACAGTTTTCTTGCGGCGTGATTGACATAGTGGAATCTATGTCGCGTCGTGTAATCCTTACCGCGGTCTGCGCGTCGCCTAGTGTGTCCTTTTTCCTTAATTTCTACGACGTTACACTTCCCGATTTTCGATTGATTCTATGTGTGGATGTGTATGTCTTATATGACTACTCCTATATATCCATGCCTCCTCTTTGTTGTCGCTTTACCTATTGCTCGTTTCCGGCATCTCGTTAACAATGTTCATCGCTGAAATACCCCTGTTAAATTCTAGCAGGATGGCTGGTCGTGGTGGTCGTGGTCGTGGTGCCAACGATCCACCTCCGCCGCCGGACTACATGGCCGCGATGATGCAGCAGTTTCAGATGAACTAGGTGTTCATGCAGGGAGTCATAGATCAGCTCCAGAACCAGAACCAGAACCACCCGCCTGTGGTTACTCTGCGGGATTTCATGCGTCTCAATCCCCCTCTCTTCCACCAACCGGAACAGCCGCTAGATGCTGATGATTGGCTTCGTGACATCACTCGTCAGCTGGAGTTCGCTAATGTGAGCGCTGCTGATTATGTCAACTTCGCGTCCTATTTCCTGCGTGGTCCCGCTGCTCAGTGGTGGGACACTTACAAGGGCTCGCTAGCTGAAGGGACTGTCGTCACCTGGAATGACTTCAAGACTGCCTTCCGTGCTCAATATGTCCCCCAGGCGATTATGAACCGTATGAAGGCCGAGTTCCGCAACCTTGTTCAGGGCAACAGAACTGTCGAGGCATACCAGAGGGAATTCCTCCGCCTCTCCCGCTATGCTGCAAGTGACCTCCCCAATGATGCAAGTAGGCAAGAGAAGTTCCGTGATGGGCTCAACCCAGATCTCCAGCTTGCACTGGCTTTGCACGTCTTCCCCGACTTCGCCACCATGGTGAACCAGACTATCACTCTTGAGACCGCTCAGCTTAAGTTCGGTGGTTCGCCGAAGCGCCCCCGTGATGCTGGCTCATCTTCGGGCACAGCACAGAAGCAATGCGTTTGGCTTCCACACAGTCTTATGCGTCCAACTGCCCCTGCACCAAGGCCGTCGTATGTTGCACCTCGTCTGCCTCCGCCCCCGCCGAGACAGCCGAAGACTGAGACTGCACCTCTCCGTCCGCAAGATGGCCTGTGTTTCAAGTGCCGTCAGTCAGGCCATATTTCCAGAGACCGCCCTCAGCGACAGAATCAACTGGTAGTTCACCCTGCTGGCCGCGGAAATGGTCGTGGCAACAATGGGACCCTCAACTATAATACTGGGTCAAGTCCTCATGCTCGTGGTCATGCTTACAACATTGATGTTGAAGCATCTCAGGAACAGCCCGCTACTGTGATGGGTACACTCCTTGTTAACTCAATACCTGCTACTGTTTTATTTGATACAGGAGCATCGCATTCATTTGTGTCTGGAGCATTTGCTTCTAAGCATGGCATTTACCACGAAAAGATGCATACCCCCTTAGTAGTCCGGACTCCCGGTACCCAGTGTCGTGTCGACATGGTTGCACCTAACCTCACTGTCGAGATCGAAAGATTTGAGTTCATGGTTTCTCCACACATTCTGAAAACCTCCACCATCGACCTTATCCTTGGCATGGATTGGCTGAAAACCCACAATGCCGCACTTTACTGTGGCACCAAGGTCATCCAACTTTTTCATCCTTCTGGCGCGATTTTAAGTCACACTGCCATTGTGTCGATGAACGCCGAAGCTCGTATATATGCTCTGAATGCCTTGAATGTCGCACCTCTCGAAGGGATTGAGAAAGTCCCAACCGTTTGTGATTTTACCGACGTATTCCCAGAAGAACTGCCGGGGATACCCCCGATTAGGGAAGTTGAATTCGTCATCGACTTGAAGCCCGGCACCGTCCCTATTGCCAAGCGCCCATATAAGATGCCACCTCACCACCTCCTTGAATTGAAGAAGGAGATCGACACGGCCCTCGAGAAAGGCTTCATCCGTCCAAGTTCCTCTGCTTGGGGAGCACCTTCGCTCTTTGTCAAGAAGAGTGATGGCACAAACCGTTTGGTCCAAGATTACCGGCCTATCAACCAGGCCACGATACAGAACAAGTACCCTCTCCCTCGGATCAATGATCTTTATGATCAACTTGCTGGATCCACGGTGTTTTCAAAACTCGACTTAAGGTTGGGTTACCATCAGATCCGGGTCCGTGATGAGGAAATCCCGAAGACCGCATTCATTACTCGCTATGGTTCATACGAGTACACTGTCATGTCATTTGGCTTGACCAATGCACCAGCCACCTTCTCCAGATTGATGAACTTTATATTCATGGAATACCTCGACAAGTTTGTCGTGGTTTATCGGGATGATATATTGATTTACTCCAAGACCGATGCCGAACATGCTGAACATCTTCGTCTTATACTGGAAAAGCTTCGAGAACACAAACTCTTTGCTAAGTATTCTAAGAGTGAGTTTTGGCTTCCCGAAGTAACCTACCTTGGTCATGTGATTTCCAAGGATGGCGTTGCCGTCAACCCCGAACGTATCCAGGCTATTCTTGACTGGACTCCGCCCAGGACTGTAAAGCAAGTCAGAAGTTTCCTCGGCCTCGCTAGCTATTGTCGCCATTTCGTTGAGAACTTCTCCAAGATTGCCAAGCCTCTGACTAATCTGCTTCACAAAGGCGTCAAGTTTGAGTGGACTGATAAATGTCAAGAAAGTTTTCAAGCTCTGAAGGACAAGCTCACTTCACCCCCAGTGCTTGCTCCGCCTGATACTCAGAAGGACTTCGTGATTTATTGCGACGCGTCTCGTCAAGATTAGGTTGTGTCCTAATGCAAGAGCGCAAAGTGATTGCTTATGGCTCTCGTCAGTTGCGTGCTCACGAAGAAAACTATCCAACTCATGATCTCGAATTGGCAGCGGTAATTTATGCATTGAAGCTGTGGCGACATTACCTCGTCGGTAATCGTTGCGAGATCTTCACCGACCACCAAAGCCTGAAGTACCTGTTTACGCAACCCGACCTGAATCTCCGCCAACAGAGATGGCTCAAGACAATAGCCGACTACAACATGGGAATTTCTTACACCCCTGGCAAAGCTAATGTGGTGGCCGATGCCTTAAGCCGCAAAGCCTATTGTAGTGAACTTGAAGTTCAAGTGCAACAGCCACGTCTGTATGCAGAACTCCGCAAGCTGAACATCGAAATTGTTCCGCAGGGATATGTGAACTCCCTGGTGGTCCAACCAGACCTCGACACCTGCATAAAGACGGTACAACATTATGACTCCGACATTTGGAAGATTAAGCGTCGTGTCGCCAGCGGAGAGCCCTCATTCTTCACTATTGATGAAAATGATGATAATGCGGTGTACTTCAAGGGTCGTTTAGTGGTTCCGGTAGCCAAGGCCAATCTGAATTACGCCTCTGATGTCATGAAAGAAGATCATGATACACCCTTGTCGATTCACCCTGGTAGTACCAAGATGTACCAAGACATTCGTCAGCGGTACTGGTGGTCTAACATGAAACAAGACATTGCTCGTTATGTTGACGAGTGTGACGTTTTCCGTCGCGTCAAAGCCGAACATCAAAGACCTGCTGGAACTCTGCAACCACTCTCTATTCCTGAATGGAAATGGGACAAGATTGAAATGTACTTCGTCACCGGATTTCCCCGATCACAGAAAGGTCATGATGCCATGTTTGTCGTCATCGATCGATTCTCCAAGGTTTCTCATTTTCTGCCTGTCAAGGAGACGATTTCTGGTAGTCAGTTGGCAGACTTATATGTTTCCAGAATCGTGTCGCTCCACGGTATTCCGTTGGAGATCAGTTCCGACTGAGGCAGCATTTTCACCTCGAAGTTCTGGGATAGTTTCCAAGAAGCTATGGGCACTCACCTAAATTTCAGCACCGCTTATCACCCCCAGTCGCAAGGACAAGTCGAACGAGTCAACCAAGTACTTGAAGATATGCTCCGAGCTTGTGTCATTTCATTCGGTAAGAAATGGGAGGAATCTCTTCCATTTGCTGAATTCTCGTACAACAATAGCTATCAGGCTAGTCTGAAGATGGCACCCTTTGAAGTTCTCTATGGACGTAAGTGTCGAACCCCTCTGAATTGGTCAGAAACTGGAGAACGAACTCTCATTGGTCCGGACATTATTCAGCATGCCGAAGATCAGGTTCGCGTTATTCGTGAACACCTGAAAGCTGCTCAGTCCCGCCAGAAGAGCAACTATGATCGCAAGCACAAGGAAATGGTCTATCAACCTGGCGAATAGGCGTACCTCCGTGTCACTCCCATGAGAGGCACTCACCGCTTCGGAATCAAAGGCAAATTAGCTCCTCGCTACATTGGCCCGTTCCGTATTCTTTCCCGGAGTGGACCAGTGGCATACCGATTGGAATTTCCGGCAAACCTCTCTCAAGTCCACGATGTATTTCATGTGTCGCAACTCCGACGCTGCTTCAAAGACCCTATACGTGAATTGGAGCATGATATGATCGAGCTGCAACAGGACTTGACTTATCAAGAACATCCGAGCCGCATTCTCGATCAGTCTGAACGCAAAACCTGCAACAAGACAACCAAGTTCCTCAAAGTTCAGTGGTCGAATCATTCTGAAGATGAAGCCACTTGGGAACGCGAAGATCGTCTTCGTGAGGAATACCCCGATCTTTTCCCCTCTACCGCTTAGATTCTCGGGACGAGAATTCTTGTAGTGGGGGAGATTTGTAACACTCTCACTGTCAGTGAAAAGTAATCAGGGTTACTGTTCATCTCTACTGTTCAAAACTTTTGTTTAATCAACTTGGATCAGTTCAAATTCAATTTCCACTTTGTTATCCTGGAATGCAATGTGATCATGACCTTGGTCAACTTGGATCAAACCAATACCTGGTCAATTCAAATGACCTTTGCATTGAAATCAATTTAAACCCTAACATGCCTTTTGAGGAATAATAAAAATAAGTGGAAATAAAACGTTGTTCAAAAATTGTGAAAGCAATTTTGTAAATTGCCTAACAATCAGTGGATCACATCCATATGGTTTTGGGGATTTATTAAGCAATAAAATAAATCCAACAATTCAAACAGTAGCCAAACCAGTGGGATTTAATACCTTTTTAATAAAACAAAAATACAATTGATTTTATTTTGGCACCAATCTTTTTGTGGCATCTCAATATGGGGTTATACTAATTATGCAACAAGCAACTTATTTTACAAAACTCATTGCTTGTTTGATTAAATCAAATAGTACAGCAGCACAAATTGTAAATACTGGAAATTGAGGAAAGTTTATTTTTCGCCCAGTGCGAAGACCCCTGGCCCGGCCCAACCGCGGCCTTCTCTTTTTTTCCCACACCTCCCCTTCCTGTTCCTTCGGCCGAGCCAGCCATGGCGTGGCTAGACCAGCCCGACGCCGGCGCCCGGTCACGACAGTGCCCCCCCGCTGGAGCTAAATATCTCCCCCTTCCCTCCGCAAATTGTGGATCGAGCAAGCCATTCCTCCCCCTCCCAGCTTCGCCTTCTCCCCCCCCCCGCTCGATCCCGTGACCACCAGAGCACCGCCGCGGGCGGACCTCGCCGGAACTCGCGACCACCGGAGCCCATCCATCTCCTTGCCGTGTCCAGAGGCTTCGCCGACGACTACCTCGTCCACCCGTGCTAGCAATCGACCAGGGACGCACCGCACCTCGAGGAATCGGGCGTTTCTTCCTCCTCCAGCCGCCCCGCCATTAACGAGTGGGAACTCACTACCGACCTCCTCCGCGCCCGCTGCCATCCACTTCCGGCTCCCAGTGAGCCTACGCCCGTTTTCCCCCTCTCCCCGCTCCTTTTGACGCACGGGAGTACCCTCCCCGTAGGCCCAGTGCTCCGGCCGCCGCCCAGCTCGATGTCGTCGTCGCCCTGGGCCGCTCCAGCTCGCGCGAATGGCACCTACGGGTGCGCCTCGTTCCCCCGCGCGCGTACGAGCCAGCGGCGCCCCTGTTTGGCCCCCTGAGCCGAGTGCACACCTCGCCGGGCTCCTCTGCCATGGCCTCGCCGGCGTGGCTGCAACAGCCGTGGGCTTAACCCCCCACCCTCACCCCCACTGACCTGTGGGCCCGCCCACGATTAGTGCTAACCCCCCCCTCTAATTACCTTGCTAAAAAAAACAGAAAAGAAAACCCCCTCACCATATGACAGGTGGGTCCATACCCCCTTTAACCTAATTAAACAGATTAATTATCCCAACTGTCTATGACAGCTAGGCCCCACCAGTGTTTAATCTAGTTAAATTAAATTAAATTGCTGATGAGAGTATGACATGTGGGCCCTGGCATTTTTCTAATTTAATTAAAATGTTTAATTAGTATGTGAGGCTGACCAATGGGTCCCACTGGTCAGGTTTGACCAGTCAAACTGCACTATTCTGGATAATGTTGCATTTTATTAATAAAAGAAAATCCAGAAATTGATTTAAAATGATTTAAACTTTGAATTTGAATATCTTTTAAACCGTAAGTCGGATTCAAAAACTTTATACATGAAAATTGATCAGAAAAATATAACGAATACGGATACGCTATCCGTATGTCTACCCCACCCCCCTAACACACCGATCATCGACATTCCCCCCCCTCCGGGCTGTATGTCGATAATTCCCGGTACCGATAAAAAGTTCCCGGATGAATTTATTTTGAACACGAAAGTTGTCCGGAATGGTTCAACTAACACGGATACACCCCCTTATGTTTGTCGGATGTCCACGACACCTCCAGCTTGATCCTTCCCCCTCCGGACACCCTGTCCGGTAACCACCCCGGAGCTGGTAGTTCATCCCCGGATGAATTCCGGCTCCGAGCAACGTGCATTGCACTGCGTTAGAACACCATTAACATTTCATCTGCCATGTCATGCATATTTTTGTATATTATTGCTGTGTATTTACTGTTTTCCTCCCCCCCCCCCCTTAATCTTCGATAGACCCTGCTGCTACCGCCGACTACACCGCTGCCGGGTACGAATAGTTCGTCGACGACCCGACCCCTACCGTCGAGCTTCCAGGCAAGGAGAGCCATTCTCTTCCCCAGATATCGCCTATCTTTCCGTACTTTCTTGCACTAGGCATGGATACTGCTGCTGCTACGTTATACTCCTATTCAATTGCATAGCCTGATTTTGTCGCCCCTTGATGTACCTTTCTTATCCTATGCTGCCTGTTATAATTATGCATATATTCAGCAGTGAACCCTGCGCATTGTTAGCTAGGACTAGATAGCGGTCCGTGATCACTCAGGGGGTGAACACGGATACAATATATACAACTTCACAGGTACGGTACAAAGAAGACACCGCCAAAGGCCCCTATCTGGGTTATGCCTAGTCACCTCAAGTGTGAGCTATCAAGGAGTAATCCTTGTACTCCACCCGAGGCTGACTTTGTCTTGCCGCCATAGGGTCCTGAACAGCGGTTGTCCTTAAAGGTAAGAAGTCGGGCGACCCAACGGTGCCCGCGAGAGGTATATTATCGGGAACGACAGGGAGGGTACGACCGACGTTAGTGGCGTGCTTGGCCCCTGCTCGTATCTCGCGAGAGTTACCAAACCACGAAAGTCGAGCTCTACCAAGAGCACACGCGAGACAAGGTAAGGAGACGGTTCACCTTGTTGGTAACCGCAGTGACTTGGTGGGACGACAGGGCAGGCACCGATGTACTGGTGGTCCTGACTGCTGTCGTTGACCGCGGGTCGGTTAAGTCGAGGCAACGATAACGGTTGTCAGGCAGGTTAATTAAAATGCTAAATGGTTCGGCGGATGACTTGAGAGGCCTGTTGGTCTGTACGCACTACCTACATGTGGGATTACGGTGTGGGCCCTCCGCGTCGTAGTTTGTCCGAAAGCTCTTCAGACGTCAGCAGTACTGCGGCCTGATCGCCGGGAAGTGGTCTTGTCTTATTTGCTGCAGCAGGTGTGTTTGGTTTTGCTTTTGCTTCACCGGCCAGACTCGCACCGTGCAGGAGCGTGCAAGGGTGAGGGACCTAGACCCCTTGGCGCATAGGATATAGTCCGGCGGATGGCCTCTCTGTTGAGCCTAGGATGGGCTGCGTCATGTCGGATAGCCTCGGTGGGGCGTTCCCTAACAAGGTTCACGCCACCCTGGAGATCCGAGCGTGCAGGCTGAACAGTAGTGCACCCATGCAGGGAGTTTAATCTATTCGAATAGCCGTGTCCACGGTAACAGGACGCTTTATGCTGAAGCTGGATCTTACCACTAGAAACTATTACTATTAAACTGTATGGTTCCGGGTTTTCTTCCTCGCGGGGATGTCGAGAAGGGTGAACTCGGAGGCATTATTATTATTGTTAATCATTACAACTTATATTAGACAATGTTGCAGCAACTTCTGCTTCGTTGTTACTTTATGCTTTATATGAACTGTTGGCTGATTCTTACCTCATGCTGCAAGACAACGTCGGAAGATGCTAGTCTTCGATAGGCCTAGCTTCTTCTCCTTATTCTGATTTCTATCTTGCAGCCCACTATATACAGCCTCTTCTTTCCGTTGATACCATGCATAATGCTTAGTAGCGGATGTAAGACTCGCGGGTATACTAGGTACTCACCTGCTTTATTTCCTTTACTGTTTTGCCTGATCGGCCGCTGCAGTCGACGTTGGAGCCCAGGAGCAGGAGTACCCCGGAGGCGGATACTACTACATCGAGACCCCCGCTGACCAGGACCAGGAGTAGTTTCGGAGGCTCCCAGGCAGGAGGCCTTGCCTTTTCGATCTGTATCTCTGATGTTATTTGTGCTAGCCTTCTTAAGGCAAAACTTGACTAACTATGTCTGTACTCAGATATTATGGCTTGTATAACTTATGTATTCGGGTCCGCGCGACCCCCTTTATTGTAACATATTGGTTTATCCTTTTTTTTTTAGTGTTGTGCTGTGATATTCTCACCGTGGCACCCTAATCTCAGCCGTGTACCCTGCGTGTATGATTACTGTACACGGATTGATTTTGGGGGCGTTACACGAGTCAAGATAAGATTCCGAAGGAGACCAAGTGTGAAGTTTTAGTAGATTGAGTTCACAATTAAACTATATAGTATTTTTATGCTCTAAAACCATCTCCCATTTCTTGCACGCAAATACCATTTGGAGACATTCGAGTCACGGACAGCAAGAGCTCTTGCACCTTTATGTTCTTGCTTTGCTAGTTTCAATACTAGATATAGACTCTTGCTTGTTATTGACTTGACTTGAATTGCATGTCTTACTTGCTTTAATTTGAAGTTCTTATATGTGTGTTAGCATGTCACCAAAGAAATTATCTATGTTATCATTTACCTACTCGAGGACGAGCAGGAGTTAAGCTTGGGGATGTTGATACGTCCCAAACATATCTATATTATATGCTTGTTCCATGCTCATTTGAGTGACTTTGCTATGTGTTTTGCTACACTTCCATACCTTTTACACATATTTGGACTGACCTACTAACTCAATGCACCGACTGCCAGTTTTTGTCTGCTGATGTCTGTGAATTGCAGGTTTTCACCCATATTTTCAGTGCCCAAAAAATTCCAAGAAAAATATATAAAAAATCAGCGTAACGGAAGCTTCCAGAAGACCGAAGGGCAGCAGGAGAGGGGCGCGTCTAGGGGTGGGCCCTCCCCTGGTTCCCCCCTTTGGCCTATATTACCTCCTTGATATAGAAACCCTGAGGAGAGCCCCCGCATCACGAATTTCCCCTCTGTTCCGCCGCCGCCGCGATCCCAAGATCGGGACCACCAGAAGACCTCGCCCCGGCACCCTACCGGAGGGAGGATTGAGCTCCGGGAGCTTCTCCACCACCACGAGTGCTTCCCGAATGTGCCGTTAGTAGTCCCCCTTGGACCATGGGTCCATGACCAGTAGATATGTGATGTCTTCTCTCCAATCTTGTGATTCAATTCTTAGTCCTTCTGAGCTGCCCTACATGATCAAGGCACTTATGTAATCTTTTGTTGTTGCTATGTTGTGTTTGCTAGGATTCGATGGATTATGAGATTATGTTGAGATCGTGCTGAGTTATATATTTGGTTCTCCTTTTATATTTTGTTCTTGAGTAATACTTGCATGTTCTCCGTTTATTTTTATTGCTTTGGCCAAGTAGTAGATAGTGACTCCAAGAGGGAGCGTTATGCATGATTGTGTGTTCATGCCCCCCAATGTCTAGCTTGAGAGATAGAAACATGAGACTAGGGGATGTGTTTTTGGCACCAGGGAGAAAACAACGGTGCTTTCTACGGCGGTTGCAAGGATTGTTTACCTTATGCAAAGTTTGTTAATGTAGTTGTCTGTTGCTTTGGATTTACACTTTGGGTGGGGCTCGCAACTTAATACCAGCGAGATGTTCTGGATAGATATCTCAAGGTGGATGATTAATGAGTAGATGCAGATAAATAAACAGTCTACTTGTCTTGGCGTACTGCCCATACTTTTGAGCCTCTAACTTTCTTGTAGCATAGTTAGCATTGCGGTGTGTTTATAATTCTCTCAATTGCCAATTGTAATTTGTTCACCAATCTTAGTTGTTTTATCGTCTTATAGGAGAGAGAGATCAGTAGTGAACATCATGGGACCCTGTCCATATTTCCACCATTGTTTACACTTCAACTCTTTACTGCTTTATTTCCTTTTAGTTGCAATCTCCATCACTATTTCCACCGTGTGTTTGATCCTTTGTAAATGTAACACCCCGGGTGTCACGCTATAGTGATCACCTTGTTAATTGACTAGTCATCATGATTATTCTAATAATAATCACCCTTGCTCAAATTGAGTTCCAATTCAAATTCGTTTGGAAATTCAAAGAAATGTGGGAAAATAAAGTTGTTCCAAAAGTAGTGCAAACAATTTTGTAAAAAGCACAAAAATCAGTAGACCAACATGCTATGGTGATAGATATTTATTATGGCATTTAAATATTTAAAACAATTCAACACAGTAGCAAAACAACCCCTTTTAATCATTTATTAATTAGATAAAAATACAAAAGATGTTTATTAATGCTCAAACTTTTTTTAGCAGTGTAGTATATTGCAACATAAATATGGGAGCAAGTTGCATATTTTACAAAACCATTTGGTGGCTAAGAATAATAGAAAACAAAAAGAAATATTCAAAGAAAAACAAAACTAAAAGAAAATAGGAAACAACTAACTTGCGCCCTAGGGCAAGGCCCACCCCGGCCTGGCCCTCTATAACAGCCCACATTTCACAAAAATTAAAAATTTTGTTTTCGATGTGAATTGTTTGATTGTCTGATTTGTTTGCGGTGTTTGCATCCCCGATTTATCAATCGGAGATTATTTTTCCCTCTCTTATCTTGTACCGGACGGAGACCGACCCTTGCCACCATGACACTCGACCTTTGCAACATTGGGTTTCACCCGATCACCATCACAAAAACCGGCACAAGACCAGCCGAAGCCAACGAAACAAAAACCCCGTTTAATAAGTAAATAGGATATTTTTATAGCGCGCCGGAAAGTGTTCTCGGAACTGTTCCAGCGCGAGGTGAACGCCGCCGGCTCGACGCGCTGATCGCGCAGTTCGAAGTTTTATCCGAATCGGAGGTCCTGCGAACCCTCGGCGGTCAAAAACGTGAATATCGCGCGTGAGAGAGAAAATCCGGGGATGTTTTTGCAAACTGCCAGCCACCTGGGCTATATAAAGACCACCACTCTCCCACCCCTTTCTAGGGTTTCCCTAGCCAAAAATTGCATCCACCCCTCCGCACTTTGCCCAAATTTGCCTCTCAGATCCTCCAAATCTGAAACCCTAGCCTCCCAGCCCCTCACTGCCGTTGGATCTGGACATCAACGCTCCAGATCGCGCCCCCAGCTCCTCCCACCTCCAGCCAGGCGGAATCGGCCCGCGCCGGGCCCGCCCTGCCGCCGCCAGGGCCAACTCGAGTCCATCTAGCGCTCGAGCCAGCCGCCCGCACCTTTGGTCGCCGGCGAGCCACACTACCGCGGCCGCCGCTCCGGTGAGCCTTCATCGCACCTCGTCCTCTTACCCTCTGCCCTCACCGCGCCCTCCTCCCTCTCTCTGCAGGACCGGTGCCGCCGCTCGCCGCCATCGCGCCATGGCCACCTCGGCCGGAGCTCGAGCCGGCCGCCGCCTTCTCCAGCGGCCACGGTTGGGCCGCCGCCTCCATGGGCCTCCGAATGTACCCGCCTGGTGCCACGCCTCCTCGGCCTGCCCTGCGCCGCCCCGCCCCTGTGCCGGAGTTCGCCGCCGTCCAGGAGGACGCCGCCGCGAGCCGGCTGGACCGGGACCGTCCCCCCGATCGGGACGAACCGCCACGGCCAGGTGGGCCGGCCCAGCGTCCAGCGGCCCACCGGATCAGATCCAACCGAGCCGCCTCTAGGCCGCCAGTGGGCCTTGGCCCGATTAGGTCTATTTTTTCCCTTCCTTTTTTTTCTAATTTCCGCTAAGTCCCTGAGCTATAGTATTTTATTCAATTTTGAGACGATATTTGCGCTCAAACCGTAGCTCGTATGACTTCGCGCCCAAAAAACGGAATGTTCAGTTTTGCGTGCTCTATCGTTCGTATGTAGAAATTTAATTCTTTTGAGTCCATCTTGATGTTGTTAATCAGTGTTGAAGTGGGCATCAGACTGTTAATTGCTGCTAATTCTCTGTCAAGTGCTGCTGTTGTTATTTTATTGCAAGTTTGATTGATGATTGTGACTCATCCATGAGGCCTATTGCATTGATTCTTGTTGCATACTGTTAAGCAAGATGTCTACTTTGATGCTATGCAATCACTTGTCATGTTTGCCTGTTGTAGCTATATTAATTCTTGCTTCAAAGTGGTGATCCTGATGACATGTGTTGTTGTTTATATAAAGTTGCTACTTTGCTGCCCTATAACCGTGCATCCTATTGAGCATTGCAATATGTCATTTTGATCTATTCCATGTCTACTTCCATTGTATGTATTGTATTGTCATGATATGCTTGCTGGTCATATAGTTATTGAGCTCCAAAGTTGTTGTGCCACTGTTTTTGACAGCCATCTCTGTTTTTCTCTAAGTCTGTAACTTTATGATGCCATGTTGCACGCTTAATATCTTTTGATCTGTGATGCCTATGACCTTGATTCTTGTTTGTACCTGATCACCATAATGTCTAGTTCATGCCCATATATTTCTATGTCATGTTGCTGCACTTTTCCATATAGTTTTGCCCCTGTTTATACAACATGAAAATAATAGTTTCTGCCCTGTTTTCCTGGTTTTCACTAAGTCCTTGACCAGTAATGTTTTATAGCTTTTGTGTTGCTTATAACTAGTGAACCATGATGCCTTCTTGCACGATTCCTTTTCCCAAATCTTCCCTGCCATGTCTACTTTAGTTGCATATCATTTGTGAGCATGTTTGCATTCATTATCCTGTTTACGCATTGCTCTAAAGTGTGCTCCCTGATGTTAACAACATGTGTGCATAACTTATTTTGCTTATATCTTTTTAACCGTAACTCCGCTTGGAGTGTGCTTTATATGTAACTTGATTAGTTTTTCATGTACTTTGTGTTTATGCTATTATTTTCTGCTGTTAACCAACCTAAAATATGGTTTAGGGAAGAACAGTACCAATTACTTAAATTGTCGTGGGGCACTTAGTGTTATGCCATGTTTAGGTTGCGCCTCACTTAAATTGACTAGCATAGATAGTTTATCTTATGCTTCACCTCTGTAACAGCCCAGTTTTCACAAAAATTAAAAATTTTGTTTTCGGTGTGAATTGTTTGATTGCCTGATTGTTTGCGGTGTTTGCATCCCCGATTTATCGATCGGCGATTATTTTCCCCCTCTTATCTCGTATCGGACGGAGACCGACCCTTGCCACCCTGACACTCGACCTTTGCGACACCGGGTTTCACCCGATCACCGTCGCGAAAACCGCACGAGACCAGCCGCAGCCAACGGAACGAAAAACCCCGTTTAATAATTAAACGGGATATTTTTATAGCGCGCCGGAAAGTGTTTTCGGAACGGTTCCAGCGCGAGGTGAACGCCTCCGGCTCGACGCGTTGATCGCGCAGTTCGAAGTTTTACCCGAATCGGAGGTACTGCGGACCCCCGGCGGTAAGAAACGTGAGCACCGTGCGCCCGAGAGAAAAACCGATGATGTTTTTGCAAACTGCCAGCCACCCATGCTATATAAAGACCACCACTCTCCCACCCCCACTTAGGGTTTCCCTGAGCCAATTTTGCAGCCACCCCCCTCCACTTTGCCCAGATCTGCCAATTTGATCCCCAATTTCCGAAACCCTAGCCAGATCAGATCTGGACCGTCAGATCGCCCGATCTGACGGCCCAGAGAGCTCCCCACCAACCCATCTCTCCTCTCTCTCCACAGCCGCAGCAGCTCGCCGCCTGTGGACGCACGAGGCCGCCGCCGCCTCTGCCATGGCCGTCGTGCCGTTGCACTCCGGCGAGCCGCTGTCCACCTCGCAGGTCTTCTCCTCCTCCTCTCCTCTCACCCTCTTCCCTCTCTCCCCGTGACCTCTCTCTCTCACTGCCCAGGACCCACCATGGTTGCCATGAGCCTGAGCTCCAAGAGCCCCCGCACGGCCAGAAGCTCCTCCGCCTGGACGCCGCCGCCGCCCGGAGCTCCAGCAGCTCGCGCCGCCCCTGCAGGTCTTCTCCGCGCCACGACGCCGGCGTCCGCCGCGCCCCCGTGCCTGCTCCGGCCCCTCCGCGCTGGCCTCCTCCACCGCCTTGCCCTCCGCTCACCAGAGTACAGCGGGCAGCCGCCGCCGCTGGTGCTCCGCTCGGGAGCGCGCTCGGGAACGAGCCGAGCGGTTCCAGCCGCTCCAGCGCTAGACGGCCAGGTGGGCCGGCGCAGCCCACCACAGCCCTGGCCAGCCAGCGCCCCCAAGCCCAGCAGCCAGGCCACTTTGGGCCAGATTCGGCCCGTGGGTGAGCTGCCCCTTTTTTCTTTTTATTCGTTTATTTCTTTTTTTTCTGTTGGGCCCAGTAATTTCGGCCCAGTTAATTTTTTTTTCTGCTAGTTGTTTTTATTTATTTAGGCAGTTTTAGTTGTAATTTTTGCGGTGCCCGTAACTTTTTAACCGTAGCTCCGATTGCGACGCGTAAAATATGAAACTTGCTTAGTTTTGTGCCTAGATTAATAATTTTTTGCTTTTTGCCATGTTTGACTTTGTTTACATGCTGTTTGACTGCTAATTACACTGCCTGCCACTGTAAACTGTAACTGCTATAACTTTTTATCTGTTGCTCTGTTTAAAATGTTCTTTATATATAACTTCACTAGAATTGCATGTAGATTGTGTTTTTGCTGCTGTTGCTTGCTAAGAAAAATAATAAAATATTTTTTAGGGAAAAACAGTACCAAATGCAATATTTATCATGGGGTCCGCAATAGTTTGCATGTCTAGGATTTCACCCCACTTAAATTGACTAGATCAGATAGTTTATTTATGCTTCACCTCTTCCCATGTTGTGTGCTATGCCATGCTTGCTTGAGTTGCCATGTTAATAACCGTTGGTTGATCACCTGTAGCTAAACAACTTGAACCACCGTAAACGTGCGGTATTCGTCGTATGTGACGAGTACTCCACTTAAACCGTTAGTAACCGCTCTCGACGGTAGGTGCGATGTCTCGTGTTACTTCTTGTTGATGCTTGCTCGTGTTTGCTCCGTAGTAATAGTGGTGCACCGTTGATTGCTTTCCAGTGTTTACTTCTTGTGTGCTCCCGCGGGTACCTCTCGGAGACGATGCGAGCTTGCGATCAACTACACCTTCGGAATCCGACTTATCAACAGGCAAGGACTTTGCATTACTTATGATCCATTCTATTTCAACCAGCGGTTTGCATGCTAGTATAGGTTAGGTTCGATGTTTGATCCTACCACATGTTTACAGCCTCTTTTAAACTGATACAGCCATGTCCCCTCCTAGCAAACCTTGTACTTCTATGTTACTTCTGCTCGTTGCTCAGCCCCTGCTTAGTATGCATGCTTAGGATGCTACGATGTTACCCTGTTACTCTTTGGGTTGGGATATCACCTGATTATTATATTGTTGTTGATGATATGATTATTATTATAATGTTGACTATATTCGACGAAGGATGGAAGGTCTAGGCTATCCCGCCCCGACACTTTGTTCCATTTGAGTCACCTAGGATCCGAGTTCCGGGTATTGGTTTTAAGACTGAGCGTGCCTAACCGCGTGTGGGATTTTATGGGGTCCCCTTTTCTTACCTATCTAGCTTCAAACATTTCTAGAAGTGGCCCAAGCTGATTTACCATTTGAAAACATGCATATATATCTTGTCGGGTCGCTCCTAGCAGATATCTTTTAAAACAACCCGGACCAGCGGAGACATGGTTTCCCTGTTGGTCCACCTTTGACCGGCGAGGGCCCGGTCTCATAAGAGAACTAACCGGTAACCCAAACCCTGTTGAGACGGAAGAGTCCGATCCGAGAGCGCGGCCAGCTTTTGGATTGGGTGTCGACTCCCCGGGGGCCACCCGGATTTGTTCGTTGTTAGCTAGAGGGACTTGTCGTTTCGGATCTCTTGGAACTAAATCATAAAATGGTTGCCTATAATGGGTAGCAACTGAGAGTGATGGACGTGCGTGCGGAGCCTCGTAATGGGCAGTTGGTAAACCCCTGCAGGGTTAAATCTTTTCGAGAAGCCGTGTCCACGGTTATGGACGACTTGAGACCTACTCCTTGTTCATAGACAACAACAACTGAGATATCTTAATATAACTTGATCACCGTGTGTGTGCCTTTACTGCTTCTTCTTCGTCGGGATGCGAAGAGGAGGACAAGGATAGGATAGGTGTTATGTTTGCGTATGTAGGTGGATAGCAAGACTTGTTGGAGGCGATTCCTCATCGAATGCTTGGCTTCTTATCTTACTCTCTAGATCGTTAGCCACTTCATAAATGCTAGTGCGGCAGCAACCTCACCACTTACCCCTTCCTTACCGTAAACTACTAGTTGTCCTAGAACGACGAGTGATGAAGTCCTTGCTGGGTCAGATGACCACTACAGTTGGATGCTGAGTACCTCTGTACTCATGATACTACCCCCAAACTCTTTTCAGGGTTCTGATCGACAACAGGTATGGTGATCGACGTTTCACGTGGAGACTCGACGACGACTACTTAGGCGGATCCCGGCGGAGGGCCTGGACCCGTGTGGTTATGGGATCGATGCTTTTCTCTTTGCCACTAGGCATTTGCTTGTAGTCTGTACCCAGACATGTATCTTCCGCTGTTGTATTATATTTGAGGCAGTTGTATGCCGATTGTATGAGATGTTGTATCCTTGTATCTGTAATGTTGTGATATCATGTTGGAAATCCGGGGCATATGGCTTTGTCATATGTCGCGGTGGGTCCGATATGTGCTTCGTCCTCGGGTTCGGGCGGAAACGTCCGAATCTGAAACAGTACCGCATATCGGGCCTTACAACCTCTTTTCATGTTTGTGTGCTATGCCATGCTTGAGTGAGATTCCATGTTAACAACCTTTGCTCATGTTGTGTAGCTAAACAACTTCAATCATTCTAAATGTGTGGTATCGTCGTGTTAGTAACCGCTCTCAACGATAGATGCGATACCGTAGTGCGTTGTCTCGTGTTGACTTCTTGTTGATGCTTGCTCGTGTTTGCTTTGTAGTAATAGATGCTTGCTCTTTGATTGCTTTCTAGTGTTTATCGCCTTGAGTGCTCTCGGGGTTACCTTTGGAGACGATGCGAGCTGGCGATCAACTACACCTTCGGAACTCGACTTACCAACAGGCAAGGACTATACATTACTTATGATCCATTCTATTTCAACCAGCGGTTTGCATGCTAGTCTAGGTTATGTTCGATGTTTGATCCTACCTCATGTTTACAGCCTCTTTCAAACCGATACAGCCATGTCCCCTCCCAGCAAACCATGTACTGCTATGTTACTATTGCTCGTTGCTCAGCCCCTGCTTAGTATGCATGCTTAGGATGCTACGATGTTACCCCTGTTACTCCTTGGTATGGGCTATCACATTATTATATTGTTGTTGATGATATGATTATTATAATGTTGACTATACTCGACGAAGGATGGAAGGTCTAGGCTATGCCGCCCCGACTCTTTGTTCCATTTGAGTCACCTAGGACCCGAGTTTCGGGTATTGGTTTTAAGACTGAGCGTGCCTAACTGCGTGTGGGATGCTATGGGGTCCCCTTTTCTTACCTACCTAGCTTCAAACATTTCTAGTGGTGGCCCAAGCTGATTTTACCATTTGAAAACCGTGTGTGTGACTGGTGAGCTCCCAGCAGATTTTCAAATAACTTGGGCCAACGGAGACAGAGTTCCTTTGTTGGTACACACCTGGAATCTAGGGGGCTGCCCACAGTGATGGGTTAGTTACCCCGACCTCGTCTAACCGGAAGAGTCCGATCCGGTAGCGCGGACGGCTTTTGGATTGGGTGTCGACTCCCCGGGGGCCACCCGGATATGTTCGTTGTTAGTTAGAGGGACCTGTCATTTCGGATCTCTCGGAAATGGGCAGTTGGTACACCCCTGCAGGGTTAAATCTTTTCGAGAAGCCGTGTCCACAGTTATGGACGACTTGAGACCTACTCCTTGTTCATAGACAACAACAACTGAGATAATCTTAATATAACTTGATCAACGTGTGTGTGCCTAGACTGCTTCTTCTTCGTCGGGATGTGAAGAGGAGGACAAGGATAGGATAGGTGTTATTCTTGCATAAGTAGGTGGATAGCAAGACTTGTTGGAGGAGATTACTCATCGAATGCTTGGCTTCTTATCTTACTCTCTAGTTCGTTAGCCACTTCATAAATGCTAGTGCGGCAGCAACCTCACCACTTACCCCATCCTTACCGTAAACTACTAGTTGTCCTAGAATGACGAGTGATGAAGTACTTGCTGGGTCAGTTGACCACTACAGTTGGATGCTGAGTACTTCTGTACTTTCAGGGTTCTTGATCGACAACAGGTGGTGATCGATGTTTCACGTGGAGACTCGACGACGACTAGTTAGGTGGATCCCGGTGGAGGGCCTGGACCCGTGTGGTTATGGGGATCGATGATTTTCTCTTTGCCACTAGGCACTTGATTGTAGTCTGTACTGAGACATGTACCTTCCGCTGATGTATTGTATTAAGGCAGTTGTATGCCGATTGTATGAGATGTTGTATCCTTGTATCTGTAATGTTGTGATATCATGTTGGATATCCGGGGCATATGGTAATGTCATATGTCGCGGTGGGACTGATATGTCCTTCGTCCCCGGATCTGGATGGAAACATCTAGATCTGGAACAGTACCGCATATCGGTCCTTACACCCTCCCACTCATCTCCCACCTCTCGCTACAAAGAATGCCCACCGAGGCCATGGCAGCAGTGCGTCGCAGCCGCACCAGCTCCCCTCCTCAACCCTCGACGGCGCGTCGGCTCACCCCTCGTGGATAAGACCAGCCCCCATGCCCCCGTGGTCAGGCCTGGGATCTTTCTCCCCTCCCCCTCTCTCCATTTTTTGTGGGGCATGGCCGCCCGATGCGTTCTTCGCTGCCGCCGTGGATACTCGCGGCCAGCGACCTCCCCACGCCCCGCCGCCATGTCCTGTCGCCTCCTCCCCACGCCTCTCAAGCGCCAAGGAATCGAGCTGGGAGGCCGTCATGCGACGCCATCGCTGTCGTATTCTCGCCACGTCCGCCGCCGCTGCTCACCGCGATTCTCCGCCCTCGCTGCTTCCTCGGCCGCCCCAAGCCTACCCTGAGCTCCGCGGTGAGCTACCTCGCCGTTTCCCCCTCTCCTCTCTGTCGATTACGCGTCGTAGCCTCTCCCCCCCCCCCCCGATGCACCGGTCGCCGCTGTGGCCTTTGTCTCCTGCTGGCCTCCCCGGTGCTCGCGCTCACTGGATGACCGAGACGCACCCGCGCGCGTCACTCTCTCCGGAGTTGTGCCCGCGCCCCCTGCCTTCATTCGCGTGTGCCCGTGGGCGGCCTCGTTGTCGCCGGTTTGCTCCGGTCGCGCCCTTGGCCACGCCCTGCGCATCCACGAGCACGCCTGAATCCCGTAGCCACACGCCCGCTGCTGCTCGCCGCGCACGCCCCCCCCCCCACCGCAGCCAGCTCACCCTGCAGTACCCCTCACCGGCCGGCCTGGCCGCGTTGGCCTGAGTGGCCACGAACATGGCTGTTTTGTTAAGCCACTAACCCCTAGTTACAATGACGTGTGGGCCGGAGGCCCCTAATTATGTAACACTTAATATAAGCCAGAGAAACCCCCCCCCTAAGAATGGCATGTGGGCCCAACACTAAGATAACCCCCTGGTTAAATTAAATGTTGTGATTAGGACAACTGTCTATGACAGGTGGGCCCTGGCCATTTAGTTAACAAAATGTTAATTAAAAGACCCTCTATATGAAAGTGGGGCCCCACCTGTCAGTTTGACTAGTCAAAGATACTGTTATGGATAATGTTTAATAAACAATTAAATAAATCCAGAAATTGCTAGAAAATGATTTAAACTTCAAATATTAATATCTTTTAATCTGTATATCAGCTCAAAAACTTTTTCAGAAAAATACAACGAACCCGGATATGTCAAACTTTTTCAGAAAAATACAACGAACCCGGATACGTCACTCGTATACCCACTGCACCCCTCTAACATACTGAACCTGAGACTTTCCCCCTACGGATCGTTTGTCCGGTAATTACCGGGTACCGGTAAAACTTTCCGGATGGAAATGTTCTGAACATAAAAGTTGTTTAGAATACAACAACGATCACTGATACATTATCCACATGTCTGTCAGATGTCTCTAACACTTCAGACATGGAACCTTCCCCCCTCCGGTTGCACTGCCGATAATAACCTGAAGCTGGCAGTTCATCCCCGGATGAATCCTCGCTCCCAGCAATACCCCTTGCAATGCGTTAGAATACCGTTAACATTGTGTTTGTCATGTCTTGTAATTGTATTGCTATTATTAATGTGTATTTATTATTTCTTCCCCCCTCTTATTTTCCGGTAGACCCGACGACCGATGTCGACGCCCTTGTGTTCGACTACGTCGTCGACGACCGTACCTCTACCGCGAGCTTCCAGGCAAGCAGAGCCATTTTCCTTCACCATATATCTCCTATGTTTCCATACTTTTCTCGCACTAGGCATTGTTACTGCTAATGCTACGTTACAATCCTATTCAATTGCATAGCCTGTCATTGTCGCCCCTTAAGGTACCTTCCCTATCCTATGCTGCCTATAAATATATATTATATTCAGCAGTGAGCCATGCGCTTTGTTAGCTACGTTTAGAATAGCGGGTCGTGGTCACTCTGGTGAGTGTACGCGGATTTCAGAATATTATAACTGCAATAGGTATGGATCAGTGCAGATGCCCTAGGGAACCTACAATGGCGAGACTCTGCCGAGTCGCTTCGAGTTTGACTTACGAGTGGAATGGACCTCTACGTGAGGGTACCTGGTGCGTTTCATGGCTGGCGGCCCACTAGTGGCCCACTTGTGTCATGGCCTTAGGCGCAAGACAAAGGACTCCTACTTGTAGTCGACTAGGACTCTTGTAAACCCCTACCTGGCTAACTATATAAAGCGAGGTAGGGGAACCTCTCTAGACATTAGGTCAGAAGCTCTCAACCCCCACGCATAGGACTAAACAGATCTCTCCCCACCAAAGCCCTCACGGCACCTCTGTACATCATCATCAATACAAGATCAAACAAGCAACATGTAGGGTTTTCCCTCCGGGGGCCTGAAGTTGGGTAAATCGTGCCCCATGTGTCGCTTGTCCGCCTTCCGAGATCAACTCAATACGCATCTACTCATATTAGCCTTGCGAGAACTCGCCTTGGCCTCCACTGTAATCGCCCCCTCACGTAATAATATCGAGCAGGAAGTGCTTCTCCTGTTAGCCGACGAGTATTGTCCAACCTGTGCCTATCTCTATGACTAACCCAGGGTCCCTGACCATGGGATTTGTCGGGGTTGATCCCCGTCAGACTCGTATTTCACACTCGTCGACTCGGTAGCGTAGCATCACTGGTATTATACGAGGTTTACCTCTTTAGTTCATTCCGCTGATGTCTCTGTCGAACCTCTTTAACTGTACCATCGAGGGTGATACCTCTTGGTTTCACTTAATGGTAGGCACTCGAATCAATTAGTGTCCTTAAAGGTAAGATTCGGGCGACCCAACGGTGCCCGCGAGCGGTATTGCATCGGGAACAACAGGGAGGTACGACCAATGTTACTGGCGTGCTTGGCCCCTGCTCGTATCTCGCGAGAGTTACCAAAACCACGAAAAGTAGAGCTCTACCAAGAGCACACGCGAGACAAGGTAAGGAGACGGTTCACCTTGTTGGTAACCGCGCGCTTTGACGGGACGACACGGCAGGCCCCGACATTACTGGTGGACCTTGTTTCTGTTCGTTGTTCGTTGTGTTGTTAGTCAGACAACGATAACTGTTGTATGCGAGATAATATTAAAATGCTAAATGGTTCGGCGGATGACTTGAGAGGCCCGTTGGTTTGTACGCACTACCTTCACGTGGGATAAGGAGTTATGGGCTCCCCTGCGTCGTAGTTTGTCCGAAAACTCTTCAGATGTCTGCAGTACTGCGGCCTGATTGCCGGGAAGCGGTGTTGTCTTCTTTGCTGCAGCAGGTGTGTTTGGATTTTCTTTTGCTTCACCGGCCCGACTCGCACCGTGCAGGAGCATGGAAGGGTGAGGGACCTAGACCCCTGAGCGCATAGGATATAGTCCGGCGGATGGCCTCTCTGCTGAGCCTAGGATGGGCTACGCCGTGTCGGATAGCTTTGGTGGAGCATTCCCTAACAAGGTTCCCGCCACCCTTGAGATCCGAGCGTGCAGGCTGAATAGTAGTGCACCCCTGCAGAGAGTTTAATCTATTCGAATAGACGTGTCCACGGTAACAAGACGCTTTATGCTGAAGCCGGATCTTCTCACTACAAACTAGTACTATTAATCTGTTGGTTCCGGGTTTTCTTCCTCGTAGGGAAGTCGAGGAGGGGAACTCGGAGGCATATATTATTATTATTTATTACAACTTACTATTATACAATGCTGCAGCAACTTCTGCTTCATTGTTACTTTATGCTTTATATGAACTATTGGTTGTTCTCTTCTTGTGCTGCAAGAAATCGTCGGAAGACGCTAGTCTTCGATAGGTCTAGCTTCTTATCCTTACTCTGATTTCTAGCTTGCAGTCCACTATATACAGCCTCCCCTTTCCATTTGATACAAATGCATAAATGCTTACTAGCAGACGTAAGACTCGCGGGTATGCTAGATACTCACCTTTGCTTTATTTCCCTCTTTTTGTTTTGCCTAATCGGCCGCTGCAATCGATGTTGGTGCCTCGGAGTCCAGGATCAGGAGACCCCCGATGCTGACCACCTCTACATGAAGATCCCTGATGCCTTCTACGACATCGAGTTCCCCGTTGACCAGGAGTAGTTTGGAGGTTCCCAAGCAGGAGGCCTCGCCTTTTCGATCATTGTTGTTTTTGTGCTAGCCTTCTTAAGGCAGATCATGTGTACCTTGTGTCTGTACTCAGATACTATTGCTTCCACTAACTTTGTGTTCTCGAGCTGTTTTATTCGAGCCCTCGTGGCCCCTGGCTTGTATTAAAAGGCTTCTATTATTTTTATTTGTAGAGTTGTGTCGTCATATCTTACCGTGAGTCCTTGATCTCAATCGTGTACCTTGCGTGTATGATTACTGTACACGACTTGATTTTGGGGGCGTCACAAGTTGGTATCAGAGTCGACTTCCTATAGGAATCCCCTAACCACTCCTCGGTCGAAGTTGAGTCGAGACTTTGAATTTTTTTTTGTTAACTTAAGTATTGGCTTACGGGCCCACATTGTTACCACCCCGTGTGATATCTATGGTGTTAGGATCCTTTTATCCATACCTATGCTCTGGGACTCTGCTCTCTTATCCTTGCTGGTAAGTTTTACTAACTCTGACTTTAGGTTCTCGTACCTCCTTCCTTCCGGAGAGCTCTGCATTCCAGCTGATTGCTTACTCTGCCAGAAGATTTCCGACGATACTCTCCGAAAAACTTCCGGGACCCTTTGTGTTCATCGCCTTTGCAATCCCCTGCCACCGATAAGTCTTTATGGATAATTACATCCACTTATCGATCTGGAAATCATAATTCCCTTGTACTCAAGCATTGATTTATTCCGATGCTTCTATCACCCGATGCCTTTGCATTATTTATCCTACTGGTTGAGTGCCGATACTCACATCAGATTCTTTGCGAACCACCCGACCTTTGGTGGATTATTATCCGACTAATCTTTCATGGCTTCTTCCATGTGTTAACTGGATTCATCGTGTGAAATACCATCCCTGCCCCTCAATGATTTGTGTTATCATCGACAACCTCCGTTGACTCTCTGCCAATACAACTTGGTCGTGTGTATCGTGCTCTGCTCTCCCTTGGGAAAGATATACACGTGATACTTGTGTATCATCACCTTTTCCCTTCCATTGGTCTGTTTGATCTAATGATCACATTTTTCCTTTCCGTTGGTCTGTTTAATGTTTCCTCCGAGGTAACTGATAACCCACAACTGCAGGGGATCGAGATAGTCTTCGCAGGTAAGAATAACCCAATTTATAGATTCGACTCAAGGGGAGCCAAAGAATACCCACAATCTTTGAAAGTGGAGTTGTCAATTCCACCGCAAATGAGATACACTTACTTGCAAAAGGATATTAATAGTAACTGCGATATGGAAGTGATGGTGGCAACGGAAATAGTGGTGGTGAAACAGCGACAGTAAAACAGCAAAAGTAAACAACTAGTAACTAGCAGAATTAAAAACACTGTAGGCTAGGGAGATGGATGGTTGGGTGCTGCATGGATAAGATGCATCATGTATTTAACTTGGGGCAAGGCACACAGGAAAGAAATGATCATCTAGGCACATATCAAACATTAGGCATGAACCCCACAGGTAGTTGTACGTGCTTGCAATAAGAACTTGCACAATATCTTTTGTCCTACCATCCCGCTACGAACGGGGCCAAAAGGAACTTATCAAGATTAAGGTGCTCCTGTCAAAGAGCACCGGAACAAAGCATTAACAATCAATGGCTACACGGAATCCTCAAATTATAGTCCATCCCCTTTGGTATCCCAAGCTATCACCTTTGGGATCGCCAGTTCCGGACTATAATAGGTGCATACAACTCGTAGATAGGATCAAGAACACAAATATATTCATGCAAACACAGAGGGTTCAGATCTGAAAACATGGCACTCGGGCCCGAAGTGACAAGCATTAAGACCAACAAGTTGAATCAAAGATGATAAACACCAATCTAGATGATAGGCAACATGCCCCCAAAAATCTGATAAACTATTACATGATCTAACTCATCCAATCCATACCATCCCCATTTCCTACAGTAGGGAATTACTCACACATGAAAGGAGAAGTCATGGAGGGAGGATGGAGTGGTGATGATGATGACGATGGCGATGATCTCCCCTCACCGGAGGCCAAAACAGCCTCCAGATTAGCCCTCCCGTAGAAGAAAAGAGGGTGGCGGCGGCTCCGCGACGAGAATTGGAAAAAAGACTTTTGTTCTGGGGTTTTCTCGCCTCGGGAATAAATAGGAGGCGAAGTAGGGCACCAGAGGGGGGAGGACCCTCCCAGGAGGCCTCCATGCGCGGCCAGGGGTGGGGCCGCGCCAGTAGGGCGCCTGGGGCCCCCCTGGCTGCCCTCTGGCCCCACTTCTGGCACATTGGTCCTTCGCGTGCGAGGATTTTCTGTGATTTTTCCTGGAATTTTCTGAGACACCTAAAAATCTATTTTCCTTCACACAATAAAACCATACAGACAGCTCTTCTGAAAACATCATTAGTCCGGGTTAGTTTCGCCCAAATCATGCAAGAATGGGGGTAAAACAATAGCAAAAGTGTTTGGAAAAGTAGATACGTTTGAGACGTACCAACTGCCCCAAGCTTAGCATATTGCTTGTCCTCAAGCAATTCACTTCAACGAACTGAACGCGACAAAGAAAAATTTGACAAACTTTTTGCTTCATTAGATGTATATAAGCATGTACTATGAAAAATAGTCCAGAAAGTATTGAAACAATGCTATAAGGACAATGCATGAAGTAATCCTTCTTTCGTGTGAACAATCACAAACAACTAAAAGTAAATAATATTCTACTGAAAATCAAAGCAAGATTACAATGCACAAAGCTTGAACATATTAGAGTGGTATCTCGCTAGCCTCCATGAGTGAAGCAAAACATAAATGCAGAAACTCCTCCGGAGTTTTAAATGAGACTAGAACTAAGAACTTCAGAATAAGTAATACCACAATCATACAGAAGACAATGCAGTACTTTGGGACAATGCACATTACACTCAGAATGACAATTATGCTCTCATAGTTGGTTCTTTGAAGAAAGAAGGTGGAGACTCTCGAACCGTGGATTTTGATGGCAAGGTTGAAAATCCGTGGTTGGAAGAAAAGACTAAACATGTACCAGAGCTCTTGGTTTTGAAAACAGAGATAAAAAGTTTTTGGGAGGTGCATGATTCGTCAATGAATGCTAGTAGACAACCTAATCACCTCTTATGCTAGACATGTTTCGAGGAACGGCTCTGTAAGGCCCGATATGCGGTACTGTTCCAGATCTAGATGTTTCCATTCAGATCCGGGGACGAAGCACATATCGAACCCACCGCGACATATGACAAGGCCATATGCCCCAGATTTCCAACATGATATCACAACATTACAGATACAAGGATACAACATCTCATACAATCGGCATACAACTGCCTCAAATACAATACAACAGCGGAAGATATATGTCTGAGTACAGACTACAAGCAAAAGCCTAATGGCTAAGAGAAAAACAACGATCCCATAACCACACGGGTCCAGGCCCTCCGCCGGGATCCGCCTAACTAGTCGTCGTCGAGTCTCCACGTGAAACGTCGATCACCATACCTGTTGTTGATCAGAACCCTGAAAAGAGTTTGGGGTAGTATCATGAGTACAGAGGTACTCAGCATCCAACTGTAGTGGTCCACTGACCCAGCAAGGACTTCATCACTCGTCATTCTAGGACAACTAGTAGTTTAAAGTAAGGAAGGGGTAAGTGGTGAGGTTGCTGCCGCACTAGCATTTATGAAGTGGCTAACGATCTAGAGAGTAAGGTAAGATGCCAAGCATTCGATGAGGAATCGCCTCCAACAAGTCTTGCTATCCACCTACTACGCAAACATAACACCTATCCTATCCTTGTCCTCCTCTTCGCATCCCGACGAAGAAGAAGCAATCAAGGCACACACACACACGTTGATCAAGTTATATTAAGATTATCTCAGTTGTTGTTGTCTATGAACAAGGAGTAGGTCTCAAGTCGTCCATAACCGTGGACACGGCTTCTCGAAAAGATTTAACCCTGCAGGGGTGCACCAACTGCCCATTACGAGGCTCCGCACGCACGCCCGTCACTCTCAGTTGCTACCCATCATAGGCAACAATTTTATGATTTAGTTCCAAGAGATCCGAAACGACAGGTCCCTCTAGCTAACAACGAACAAATCCGGGTGGCCCCCGGTGAGACGACACCCAGCTCAGGAGCCGGCCGCGCTCTCGATCTGGTCTCTACCGTATGACTCCAGGTTTGGATTGCCGGTTCATCACACATTGGGATAACCGGGTCCTCAGCCGGTCATGATGGGCCAGCAAGGGAACTATGTCCTCACTGGTCCGAGTTGTTTTAAATAATATCTGCCAGGAGCGACCCAACAGACACACACACGGTTTTCAAATGGTAAATCAGCTTGGGCCACCACTAGAAATGTTTGAAGCTAGATAGGTAAGAAGAGGGGACCCCATAAAATCCCACACGCGGTTAGGCACGCTCAGTCTTAAAACCAATACCCGGAACTCGGATCCTAGGTGACTCGAATGGAACAAAGCGTCGGGGCGGGATAGCCTAGACCTTCCATCCTTCGTCGAATATAGTCAGCATTATAATAATAATCATATCATCAACAACAATAATAATAATGTGATATCCCAACCCAAAGAGTAACAGGGTAACATTGTAGCATCCTAAGCATGCATACTAAGCAGGGGCTGAGCAACGAGCAAAAGTAACATAGCAGTACAAGGTTTGCTGGGAAGGGACATGGCTGTATCGGTTTAAAAGAGGCTGTAAACATGTGGTAGGATCAAACATCGAACCTAACCTATACTAGCATGCAAACCGCTGGTTGAAATAGAATGGATCATAAGTAATGCAAGTCCTTGCCTGTTGATAAGTCGGGTTCCGAAGGTGTAGTTGATCGCAAGCTCGCATCGTCTCCGAGAGGTACCCGCGGGAGCACACAAGAAGTAAACACTGGAAAGCAATCAACGGTGCACCACTATTACTATGGAGCAATACAAAAGCAAGCATCAACAAGAAGTAACACGAGACATCGCACCTACCGTCGAGAGCAGTTACTAACGATTTAAGTGGAGTACTCGTCACACACGACGATACCGCACATTTACGGTGGTTCAAGTTATTTAGCTACAGGTGATCAAACAACGGTTATTAACATGGCAACTCAAGCAAGCATGGCATAGCACACAAACATGGCAAGAGGTGAAGCACAAAGTAAACTATCTATGCTAGTCAATTTAAGTGAGGCACAACCTAAACATGGCATAACACTAAGTGCCGCACGATGATTAAAAGATTTGGTACTGTTCTGTCCTAAACCATATTTTAGGTTGGTTAACAACATCAAGCAATAGCATAGACACAAAGTACACGAAAAACTAATCAAGTTACATATAAAGAACACCCCAAACGGAGTTACGGTTAAAAAGATATAAGCAAAACAAGTTATGCACACATGCTGTATAAACAGGGGTAAATCTATATGCAAAAGTGCAGAAACATGACATAGCAATACATGGGATGAAATTAGACATCAAGCTTAACAAAATGCAATTGGAATCACTCAATTCCGATGAACGGTTGCGAAGCAATCGTCATCCGAAGTTGCAACAAAACAACAGTTTCAGCAATAGCAGCACAATAACATCAGGATAGCTACTTTGGACCAAGATATAATTATGATTCAGCAGGCAATTATGGCATGTGAATGCATGTAGCTGAAGTAGAAACATTGCTTAACACAACGCAAAAAGAATCAATGCAATAGGCCTCATGGATTTCTTACAATCATCATGCAAAGTTGCAACAAAATAATAACAGCAGCACATAACAGGAAAAATAGCAGTTTAACGGCCTGATGCCCTGTTCAGCACACAATTACACAATCAAGATGAGCTCAAATTCAAATTCTCACAAAAGATGAATTAAAGTACACGCAATTCTGAGCAACTTTCGTTTTGGGGGCACGTTCATCGGAGCTACGGATCACTCGCAAACTTCAACGCAATATCGAATCAGCAGCACAATTATCAGCACTTCAACGCAAGAAAAATATATAAAAAAAAGGGATTCGGGCCCTCACCCCAAATGGGCTCGGCCCATCTGCAGCCAAGGGGAGGCCGGCCTGGGCTGGTTCGCTGCTGGGCCTGGCCTGGCCTGGGCCTCAAGGGGCAGCCGGCCCACGCAGGCACGAGCGGCGAGCGGGCGCAGGAGGCGTCTTGCTCCTCCCGAGAAGCCATGGCGGCGGCGCCGGCTTCTGCCGCGGGAGATGGCAGCGAGGCAGCCCACGGCGGCGGCCGGTGAAGGAGGTGCGGGCGGCGGCGTGGATCCAGTGGCACGGCGGCCAGATCCAGTCGGCGCGGGGAAGGGCGGAGGCGGCGGCGAGCTTCAAGCTCCGGGCGTCCATGGCGGGTCGTCCTGCTGAGAGAGAGAGAGAGGTGAGGAGAGAGCAGTGGGGGAGATGAGGAAAGGAAGCGGGAGGAGAGGAGGAGGCCGGGGTGAGGAGGGAGTGTGGCGGCCCGGCTGGCTCGCCGGCCGGCGGCTGGCCGGAGCAGACGTGGAGGCGGCGGCGGTTGGCACGGGCACGGCGCTCGGGCAGGGAGGAGAGAGAGGGCTAGGAGGCTGGGGAGCTCCCTGGGCCGTTGGATCGCCCGATCCGACGGTCCAGATCGCATGGGAAGCCAAATTTCGGGATTTGGGGATCTGGGAGGCAAAACTGGGCAAAGTGGAGGGGGGTGGCTGCAAAATGTGGCTAGGGAAACCCTAGAAATGGGTGGGAGTGTGGTGGTCTTTATATAGCCCCGGTGGCTGGCAGTTTCCAAAAAATCATCGGTTTTGCTCTCGCGCGCGCGGTGCTCACGTTTCTGACCGCCGGGGGTCCGAAGTACCTCCGATTCGGGTAAAACTTCGAACTGCGCGATCAGTGCGTCGAGCCGGAGGCGTTCACCTGGCGCTGGAACCGTTCCGAAAACACTTTCCGGCGCGCTATAAAAATATCCCGTTTAATTATTAAACGGGGTTTTTCGTTCCGTTGGCTGCGGCTGGTCTCGTGCGGTTTTCGCGACGGTGATCGGGCGAAACCCGGTGTCGCAAGGTCGTGTGTCGAGGTGGCAAGGGTCGTTCTCCGTCCGATACGAGATAAGAGGGGGGAAAATAATCGCCGATTGATAAATCGGGGATGCAAACACCGCAAACAAATCAGGCAATCAATCAATTCACACCGAAAACAAAATTATTAATTTTTGTGAAATCTGGGCTGTTACAGGCTCCCAATATGGGGACGATCACATCCCCTTAATCTCCTTTGTTTATCACTACCAAAGTTTTCTGATTTCTCATAAACAAAGCGTAAAGGAGGGTTTGTTGGTTGTGATTATCTTTTGTGAGTTGGGCGCACTCATGCCAGTCCCTCCTCGTATTAGGGGTTTGCAGATTAGACATGCAATCCCGGAATAAAACATGTCTAAGCATAAGAAGATGAAGAATTTCCTACTACTTCCTCATGAGCTAAAATAGAGGCACAACACAGGAGTGTTTTTGAATAATTTCGAGGTGGTACAAGAAAGTCTTCGTTAGGATGGACGGTAAATACCGCATAGGAAGGTATGGTGGACTCATATGGAACAACTGGTTTCAAAGTTTTGGATGCCCAAGCAAAATTCCGCTTAGTGCGAGCGAAGGCTAGAGAAAGATTGGGAAGCGACCAACTAGAGAGCAATAACAGTCAAAATCATGCAGAGCGACAAAGCAACATTGAATTGGGCATGAAAATGATATAACTATTCTGAAATTCAAAGATCATCAAGGCATAGTAGACTTTTTAGTCTTAAACATGTGTAAGCATGTGCCAAGTCAATCCAAGAATGCTCCAAAGGGAAATACCACTTCAGTATGCCAAAATATGAATAATTAAATGCATGTAAATCATTTCAACAACACATTATGTACCCTAGCTATTTGAGATTAGCCACAAAGAAAGCATGAACCACTGGGAAAGCATTGTAAACATAGAACTATGTCGCTACAAGCTGGTCTCTAAATCATAAGTACAAGCATATGTACAAAAGTGGAAACAAAAAGAGTTCATACCGTTTTTCCTTGTTGCATCCCTTTCGTCGATCTTCGTCATCATTGCCTTGTCGCTTGCACGATCGAACGTAGGAAAATATAATCAAGTGCAAATGCCATCACAGATTCGAGCTGAACTCCGCGACAAAGCAAACTAAAGAGAGAAAATAAATCTTTTTGGATTTTTCAAAGGTTAAACGAAAGAAAAAAGAAAGAGAAAATATTTTTGTTGTTTTTGCAAAGAAAGAATTAAAGAAGAACAGGAAAAAACTTCGAAAAGATCAAAACGAAAAAACATAAAACGGATAATACAATGGAAAAAAAGAGAAGGACACGTACTCCCCCAAGCTTAGGCTTTTGGCCTAGGTTGGTATTTGCTACTGTGGTCCCCAGGAGCCTCCAGCTCTAGGGTAGTACTGGTGTGTCCATGGGTCGTACGGGGCTTCAGGTGCATAGACCGAAGTCCTGGGATCCTCCCACGAAGAAGGATCCGCGCTCCATGTGGAAAAAGATCCTTCACCCCACTCGGTAACGGGCTCCTCCTCATCATCATGCACAACCCCCTCCATGGGGTTATGGAACTGCTGCTGGGCCACGAACTCATCGAACTGGGTGACGTTGAAGGACCATCCGTTCCTGCGAGTAAAATCAAACCAAAAAGGCACAGGTAGAAGGATCTCCCGAATATCGATTAGTCCAAACCTGAGAATATAAATAAGGTTACCAAACTCGGAAGTTCTCGTAACAAACTCATGCCTCTTCATAGCAGCAAGGTCAAAGCTTATAAAAGGAAAAGGCTCATCATCAGGATCTGGGGTGCGCCCAAGAGACTCACGAATAAGTGTGGCATAAACGCCACCAAAGAGATCTCCCTTGTTGCCATTAAGGGCAAGTGGGCGAGCAATCAAGGCACCCACATTATACGTAGTTTCCCCTGAGAGGGCATTTTCCAGGATAGCAATATCCGGCGCAGAACTGTTGCTTGTGTTGTCACGAGCTAATACCCCTCTAGCAATATAATATGCAAAATACGTAAGATGGGGAAACAAGATGCTGGAAATTTTTGAACGTCGGATATCCCTTGTATCCCGACTGCAAAGAGAGTTCAAGAGCATTCTCAGCTCAGTGGGCTGAGTGTTCATCTTTGACGTCCGTCCAACGTTCGGCACACCTATTATTTCACAAAATCTTTCCAAAGTCATGGTCAAAGGATCATTGTAAATTTTAAACTCAATAAGACCAGCATCATGGTTATATCCAAAACTGTTAATAAAACAAGAGGTGAGTTTACGTTATTGAGTAACACGGCATGTTTCAAGCCGTGTCAAACCTACATTAGCACAAAGGTTATCAAACTCCTCCTTAATACCTGCCGCTTCAAGAAAATCGTTGCACGGAAACATCATTGCCCGTGCTGGACTTGTATCTTCCAGCAACTCCAGGGGCACAACATCTTCATTGTAGCTCACCCTAGCAACTGAGGATGAAGCTGCAGCTCTAGTTACTCTATCAGTATGCTCGGGCTTCTTCTTCCCCGGCCATCCCTTTTCTTTTCCTAAGAAACTCATTTCTGAATTTTTTTGACAATTCACAAAAACAAGGATTTAAGAAAAATGAGTTGGGGCAAACTACTCTACTCACTTCCCTAAGTCATAAACTTGCATCAAAACTTGGAAAATAAATTTCTACACATGCTTGCAAGCTCATATGAATAGCACCAAGAGCTACTAAATACTCACTAATGAAGCCACCAATCAGATATCTAATTGGAGGGGTGGAGGAGTCACATACCAGGGAGTATTTTCTCAAACTATCAGCTTGAATGATGGGTTGTAGAGACAGATCGAAAATTGCCTCCAAGAACAGCAAGAACGCAAGAACAAGTGCAGAACTCGTGTTTTTTGGAGAGAGAGAGAGAGAGGAAAAAGACTCACCTGGAGATGGGGCATGTGGGCCCCAGGCGCCCTGTGGGGCGGCCAAGGGGCACGCCGCACCAGCTGGCCGCCTGGGCCATTGGTGCCCCCCCCCCCGGTCAGCCCCAGGTTCCTCTGGGTCACTTCCGGCATGGAAATTTTTATTTTTATTTTTCTGGAATTTTTCTGACAACTTCACTTTTGAAAAAAATTCGAGGTTCAAAAGGTGCAAAACTTTCTGAGAACTTGAAATAGTGGTTAGCTACGTGAAGCTTGAAAAATATAAAAGTTGGGACCAGCAAGAGAGATAAAAGCTAAAAGAAATGCAAACATAACAACCTCTACTTTTTACTTATATAAAACTCATCTAATAGCAAGGTGGATCAAGTCCTACTACTAAACAAGCAATACATAGAGCAAAAAGTTTCACTTACTATGAAGCATTCATGGTAACTTCACTTTGATGGATATTGTCCACACCATAATGGTTTTATATTTGTGGTGCACATGTAGAGGACAATCCCAATCACCAATCTTCACGGTCTCGATATTCTCTATAGAGTTGAGGCCATGCCTTTTGTCAGTCTTCTTCGGAAAATACACCGTGTGTTCTTTATCATTCACATTAAAAGTAACCTTTCCTTTATTGCAATCAATAATAGCACCTTCGGTGTTAAGAAAAGGTCTACCAAGAATAATAGACATGCTCCCATCCTCGGGCATGTCAAGCACAACAAAATCATTAAGGATCAAACAATTAGCAACTTCAACGGGAACATCCTCACAAATACCAATGGGAACGGTTGTTGACTTGTCAGCCATCTGAAGAGAGATATCTGTAGGGATTAGTTTCTCTAAACAAAGCCTGTTGTAAAGAGAGAAAATCATAACACTCACTCCTGCTCCAAGATCACATAAAGCAGTCTTGACATAATTATTCTTTATGGAGCAAGGAATGGTGGGTATACCTGGATCACAAAGCTTCTCAGGAATCTTGCAGCTAAAAGAGTAGTTAGCAAGCATAGTAGATATTGCTTCATTAGGAACTTTTCTTTTATTAGTAACAATATCTTTCATATATCTCGAACAGGGAGGTAACTTAATAGCATCAGTCAAAGGGATTGGAAGAAAAAGAGGTTTCATCCACTCACAAAACTTATTGTAACGCTCTTCTTCTTTAGTTTTGAGAAACTTACCTGGAAAGGACATGGGTTTCTGTACCCATGGTTCTCTTTTCTTCCCATGTCTTCTTGCGATGAAGCCTTCTCTAGTGTATTTCTTGCGTTTGTCGGGTGCTTCTTCTTCTCGAACTTCGGGTGGATCATTCTTTTCACCATCCTTTTCAGGCTTAGCACCGTCTTCAGTCTCAACATCGGAGGTAGATATACTATTTGGATCAATAACAAGCTCTTCACTTGAAATTGGATCATTGGAATTGTCAGCTTCTTTGTGCTTCTTCTTCTTCTTCGGAGAACTAACAATTTCTTCTTCCTGCATTTGAGAATCTTGCTCGATCCTCTTCGGATGCCCCTCTAGATAGAGAGGATCTTGAGTGCTAGTTCCACCTCGGGTTTTAATCCCGAAGGCCTGTATATCCTGTTTGGCATTGTTAGAAAGAAAATATTTTTCACATTAGAAATTTGTTCAAGCTGAGTTTGAACCATATGAAAATGCTTCACAAGACATTTAACATCATTAATTGTTCTACCTAGAACATCAAGAAAGCTTTTGATAGCAAGGGAATTATCATGCAACTGACTTTGTATCCTCTCATTAAAGTGACTTTGCTTCATAATAAAATTATCAAGCTCATCTAAACATTGATCAGGAGGCTTACCATGAGGGATGTCACTTGCATTGAAATATAAAAGAGAGTGTACCTCTACCATAGGAGGGTGAGTGGTAGGCTCACACAACTTCTCAATAGGGGTAGATTCTTCACGTCTTCAGTTTTAATACCCTTCTCTTTAATAGACTTCTTTGCTTCTTGCATATCTTCGGGGCTTAGGACGAGCATGCCCCTCTTTTTTGTTGGTGGAGGTGGTTCAGGGACGGACCAATCTTCGTGGTTATTGGCAATCTTGCCCATTAATTCTTCTGCATCGTCCGGTGTTCTTTTCCGAAAACACAACCAGCACAACTGTCCAAATTGGATTTGGATTCATCAGTTAGACCAGCATAGAATATATCGATTAATTCATTCTTAGGGACTGATACACGAGATAGCTTCTCGTCCCTCGTTGGTTACCCCAAGTGTAAGGTGAGATGTAGCGTAGCGGCAAATTTCCCTTAGCGAAGATGCTAAGGTTGAGTATCGAACCAGTAGGACTCCAACGTCAACAAGTAGGTGGTGAAGTGAACAATGGCACCGTTTACAACCTAAGGTTGCTTACTTCACCTGGACCTGCACACACACAGATAGCTTCATTTCCCAACAAGTACAGAGGAGTTGTCAATTCATCCGGCCTTGTTGTTTACGAAGGATAAAACGCACGGGATAATAATGATAGTGATAACAACGGAAAAGTAAATAATGAAAGTAAATTGAAGGTGTAAACATTATTGTAAATATGGACTGGGGTCCTATGATGTTCACTAGTGATGTGTCTCTCCCAAAAGACGATAAAACAGCTCTGCAAGGTAAACAAATTACAGCTGGGCAATTGACAGGATTATGTGCGCAAACCAATGCTAATTATGCTATGCAGAAAGGAAGAGGCTCAAAAGCACGGGCGGTACGCCAAGACAAGTAGACTGAAATCCATCTACATCTACCCACTAATCATCCACCTTGAGATATCTATCCAGAACATCTCACTGGTATTAAGTTGCGAATCCCACCCAAAGTGTAAACTCAAAGCAACAGACAACTGCATTAAAGAACTTTGTGTAAATTAACAATCCTTGCAACCGCAAGTAAAAGCACCGTTGTTTCCCCCTTGTGGCAATAGCACATCCCCTAGACTCATGTTTCTCTCACTCAAGCTAGTCATCGGGGGGCATAAACCCACAATCATGCATAACGCTCCCTCTTGGAGTCACTACCTACTACTTGGCCAAAGCAATAAACAGCAACGTATAACATGCAAGAATTACTCAAGAACATAAATATAAAAGAAGAGAATAAAATATATAACTCAATCACAATCTGAACATAATCTCATAATCCATCGGATCCCAGCAAACTCAGCATAGCAACGGCAGAAAGATTACATATGTGCCTCGATCATGTAGGGCAGCTCACGAGGTCTAATCCATGAAGAACAAAGAGGGGAGGAGAACATCACAGAGCTACTGATCATAGACCCATGGTCCAAGGTGAACTACCCACGGTTCATCCGAGAAGCATCCATGGTGGTGGACAAGCTCCCGGAGTTCATTCCTCCCTCCGGCAGGGTGCTGGGAAGAGGTCTTCTGGTGCTCCCGATCTTGGAATCGCGGCGGCGGTGGAACAGAGGAGAGATCACGAAAAAGGATTCCGTCCCCGAGGGTTTCTCATCACGGGGAATAAATAGGCGAAAGGGGCAGCCAGAGGTGGGCCAGGGGCTCTAGGCGCCCCCCTAGCACGACCAGGGGTGGGCCGCGCCCTCTGGCCGCCTGGGGCCCCCTGGCTCCCCTCTGGCCCCTCTTGGGCTCTTCACGAAGCTTCCGGTACGCTGATTTTTCCTATATTTTTCCCGCAATTTTTCTAGTACTTTTAATAAGGGGGAAACCTGAAATAGAAAAACAGCAGAAAACAGGAACTGGCACTGGGGTGCACTGAGTTAATAGGTTAGTCCAAATATGATCAAAAGTGTATGGAAGTTCATCAATATCATAGCAATATCACACAAAAGAAGCATGGAGCAAGAAGAAATTATAGATACGTTTTGGACGTATTAACATCCCCAAGCTTAATTCCTGCTCGTCCTCGAGTAGGTAAATGATAACAAGCATAATTTCTGTGGTGACATGCTAACAACCATATAAGAACCTTGTAAGTAAAGTAATCAAAGCATGCAATTCAATTCAAGTCATAACAAGAAAAGAGCCTATATTTGGCATTGAAACAAGCAACATAAGAACATAAAGGTGCAAGAGCTATCGCTGTCCTTGACTCGAATTTCTCTAAATGGTGTTTGCGTGCAAGAAAGGGGATAGGGATATACGAGAAAAAGTATTTTTGTGTTGAGAACTCAATCTACTAAAGTTTCACACTTGGTATTCTCTGGAATCTTATCTTGACTCATCCCTAGACCACTAGCCAGGTACAAGTCAAAATGATCCACTCCTTTTCGACATTTTGAGAACTCATGCAATGCATGAGCGTAAGCAAGAAAGTTGACACTTAGGATGAAAAAGAGAGAACATGGTGGAGGAGGAAGACAAAAAGGGTGTGAAAGGCTCACATCAATGAGGACAATCATAGGCGAGAGAAAGCCAAATGATAGATATGATGTGAGGAGTAGGTATTGCCATGCAAAGGATGCACATATGAGCTAAGGTAAGCTCTCCAATGGAACAAGTGGGGGTGCATCCAACTTTCTTGCTCAAGAAGACCTAGAGCTCTTTGAGGAGGCTCCTCATTGGAATATACAAGACAAGTTCTATAGTGTGAAGGTCCCCACATAACTATATGCATGAATGATAATCTCTATGGAGTACAAGATATAAGAGGGAGTACGAGTGTGGATCTCTCAAAGGAATAGTAGTGTGCTCCCTCCTCTCTTTTTATTTTTTTTCTCTTATTCTATTTTTTTGTTTTTTGTGGTGGCCTCAATGGCTCTTTCTATTTCTCTCATTTGTCCTCTTTGGGATCTTTTAATTTGTCCACTTTGGGATCTTTTAATTTGTCCACTTTGGAATCTTTTCCTCACTTTAGGGTCAACACTCTATATATTACAAAAAGTATAGAAGATCTTTCACACTTTACAAAGGTACTCAAATCATAAAGAAAATGTAACTATCATGATGCATGTAAATGTATGCCTCTGCGAGTGTAGCAGGATATGCAATGATACTAGCGCGTCATGTAGCAATGATTAGGGCAAGGCCCAACTAGCATGTGGCTCATCGATCAAGCAAGTAGCATGTATGACATGAAGATCAAGTCATGAGAAGATGGATGTTGCATGGCAATATATCTCGGAAAGGCAATGGAAATGCCTTGATAGGTAGGTATGGTGGATGTTTTGAGGAAGTATATAAGGAGGTTTATGATGACAGAGCGTATCGTGCCAAGGGTTTGGATGTACCGGTGAAGGTGTACGCTAACTCTCGGAGTGAGAAGAAAGCAATGCACGGCACAGGAGAGGCTAGAAAAATATGGGAAGGTGGAAGTGTGAACTTTCGAATACTCACATTAGTCCGAAGAACTCATGCACTTATTATCGGTAACTCTCAATCTAATAAGGAGGTTTCACAAAGAGACAAGTACCCCGAGGAGGAGTGTATGGGGGTTTGGTTATCCTTGCGCATCCTCGACTCATGGTACGTGAGTGTACTCTAATATTCGACCCCTCAGAAGAGTAGTGATCCATCTAGTAGCTAAAGTTCTCAACTAATTTGTAAGTTTTGAAAATAAACACGGATTGCCCAAAATACGACATCTATCACTAATAGGCTAAAGCTCTTGAAACCAAAAGTCCAAACATTACTCAAGACAACACCTCAAAACTATTGCAAGTTACTACTACAAAAAGAATAGCAACCTCAATTACCTACTTCAAGTCAAGACACAAAACTTAGTGCAACATGCAAACTCTCTAAACAAGATAAACATGAAAACTCAAGAGAGTTCCAGAAACAAACTAAACAAAATCTCTTTAAAAAGATAAGCATGAAAGCTAAGAGCAAAACATGACAGCAGCTGCGAAGAAGATAAAGAACACACACAGCAAAGATAAGCATGAAAAGTCCTATGTTTTGTTCTAAATTTTGGAAGTGGAGCGTGTTTCTCTCCCACACAAAGAAAGCTGGGTTCGAACTTGTTATGAACAGCAAGCAAATCTAAAGAAAACTAAAAACAAAACCTAAGAGCGAGACGCTCCAAGAATAGCACATAACGCATGAAGTGATAAAAATATAGTGAAACGAGAGACGAACTGATAATTGTTGATGAAGAAGGGGATGCACGGGCGCATCCCCAATCTTAGACGCTTGAGTCTCCTTGAATATTTCTTGGGGATGCATGGGGCATCCCCAAGCTTGAACGCTTGACACTTCTTAATCTTCTTTCATCATCTTCCCTCGCACACTTGAAAACTCCCTTCATATATAACTCATCATAATCTGATTAGCGAGGTTAGTACCCATAATAAAATATTTTTTCTCTACTGGAAATAAATATAATCTTGAAGGGCTACTGTTTCTGAATAGTGCCAAAAGGTTTTTGCAAAGAAAAAGCAAGCTTAAGGTTTGCAAAATGAGGAAAAGGAAAAACAGGACATAATCTGTGAAAAACAGACCAGCAGGTAGTAAACAATTTTTTAGGGATACTTCTGCAACTCAAATCAAAAAACTCAGATCATACGAAAGTTTCGTAATTGTATAGAGAACGCTGTGTAAAAAATTCAGCTCAAAAATATGAACTGATATTTTTCTGTCATTTTTCTAGTCACGAGGACAGAATCTGTTTTCTGGACAGCATGTCACAACTTTCACTTCCCTTGTCGTATGAGGCTATAAAAGGCACAAAGCTTGAAAAGGAAAGATACAATGATGTTTCTACAGTAGTAAGAATCATCAAGACCACTAAAAACAGAATAAAAACAAAAAGGAAATCCTAAATTCATTGCGGGCTGCCTCCCGAAAGCGCTTCTTTAAAGCCATTAGCTAGGCTTAATGCAAATAAAAGGAATCAAAGATCATCATAATAATCGGTGTTGTAATATGATTCAAATGGTTCCTCAACAAGTGCATCCTTGTTTCTTTTAGGAAAGGGGTACACACCTTTTGCCTTCCCGCGTAGGCGTATTTTTCACTTACCTATATCAATGAAGCCTTTCATGGCTCGGAGGAAATCCCTCCCAAGCACTACGTTTCCTTGGTTTGGCTTCATGACAAAGAAATCAACCATTGCAATCCCTTTAAGGAATGTCACTGGTACATCTTTTATCCTTTCCTGGATCTCAGAAATATCTCCATTAGCATGTTCATGATAGGATGATAATTTGTCCATGTTAAATTTTAAAGAATCATAAACAACTTTTGGCATAGTAGAAACCATAGATCCAATGTCACAAAAGGCAAGGAAGTATTGGTTAGAGATGCTAATTCTAACAAAGGGTTCCCAGTCACCATCTATCTCATAAACATCTTTCTTATTTGGCTAGGGTTTCTTTTCCTTTTTCAAGTCTAGAGCATCCAATCTCTTTTCAATAGTAGCAAGTCTATCTATAACAGTATCAAAACTATGGTCATAAACAAAGTAACTAGATAGACCATGTATAATTTCTAGAGCTCTAGATTCATCACAGGCTAAGAAATCCCCTTCATCTATAATATCAAGAGAGTGCTTGCACCATCTAAAAATACCATGGTAAAAATTGCTAAGCACAATTTTTATAGGTATCCAAGGCATAACTCTTCTATGTGCATCACAAATTCTATCCCAGGCCTTCTTCATATTTTCTCCATCCCTTTGATGGAAATCTAAGACCTCAGACTCCCTCAAGGCACCAAATCCTAACATGCTTGACTAAACAGAAAGGATAACTAAAAGCAAGATAACTATTTTATTTTATTTTTGATAAAAGACACTAAAGCAAAAACTGAAAGGTAAACTAACAAGACTAAAAAGCAAAGATAAAAGATAGTGTGAAACTCCCCTATCTTGAAGAGTGGAGTCCCCGGCAACGCGGCCAGAAATTTTCTTGATACACGAGATAGATTCTCATCCCTCGTTGGTTACCCCAAGTGGAAGGTGAGATGTAGCGTAGCGGAAAATTTCCCTTAGCAAAGATGCTAAGGTTGAGTATCGAACCAGTAGGACTACAACGTCAACAAGTAGGTGGTGAAGTGAACAATGGCGCCATTTACAACCTAAGGTTGCTTACTTCACCTGTACCTGCACACACACAGATAGCTTCGCTTCCCAACGAGTACAGAGGAGTTGTCAATTCCTCTGTCCTTGTTGTTTACGAAGGATAAAACGCACGGGATAATAATGATAGTGATAGCAAAGGAAAAGTAAATACTGAAAGTAAATTGAAGGTGTAAACAGTATGGTTAATATGGACTGGGGTCCTATAATGTTGACAAGTGATGTCTCTCCCCCAAAAGACGATAAAACAGCTATGCAAGGTAAAAAAATGACAGTTGGGCAATTGACAGGATTATGTGCGTAAACCAATGCTAATTATGCTATGCAGAAAGGAAGAGGCTCAAAAGCACGGGCAGTACGCCAAGGCAAGTAGACCGAAATCCATCTGCATCTACCCACTAATAATCCACCTTGAGATATCTATCCAGAACATCTTGCTGGTATTAAGAACATCTCGCTGGTGTAAACTCAAAGCAACAGACAACTGCATTAAAGAACTTTGCGTAAAGTAAACAATCCTTGCACCCGCAAGTACAAGCACCGTTGTTTTCCCCCTTGTGGCAACAGCACATCCCCTAGACTCATGTTTCTGTCACTCAAGCTAGTCATCAGGGGGCATGAACCCACAATCATGCATAACGCTCCCTCTTGGAGTCACTACCTACTACTTGGCCAAAGAAATAAACAGCAACGGAGAACATGCAAGAATTACTCAAGAACATAAATATAAAAGAAGAGAATCAAATATATAAATCAATCACAATCCGAACATAAACTCATAATCCATCGGATCCCAGCAAACTCAGCATAGCAATAGCAGAAAGATTACATATGTGCCTCGATCATGTAGCAGCTCACGAGGTCTAATCCATGAAGAACAAAGAGGGGAGGAGAACATCACATAGCTACTGATCATAGACCCATGGTCCAAGGTGGACTACTCACGGTTCATCCGTGAAGCATCCATGGTTGTGGAGAAGCTCCCGGAGGTGATTACTCCCTTCGGGAAGGTGCCAGGAAGATGTCTTCTAGTGCTCCCGATCTTGGAAGCGCGGCGGCGGCGGAACAGAGGAGAGATCACAAAAAAGGGTTCCGTCCCCGAGGGTTTCTCGTCACGGGGTATAAATAGGCGAAAGGATGCAGCCAGAGGTGGGACAGGGGCTCCAAGCGCCCCCCCCCCCCCTGGCGCGACCTGGGGTGGAGTCGCGCCCTCTGGCCGCCTAGGGCCCCCCTGGCTCCCCTCTGGCCCCTCTCGGGCTCTTCGCGAAGCTTCCGGTACGCTGATTTTTCCTATATTTTTCCCGGAATTTTTCTGGTACTTTTAATAAGGCGGAAACCTCAAATAGAAAAACAGCAGAAAACAGGAACTGGCACTAGGGTTCACTGAGTTAATAGGTTAGTCCAAATATGATCAAAAGTGTATGGAAGTTCATCAATATCATAGCAATATCACACAAACGAAGCATGGAGCAAGCAGAAATTATAGATACGTTTTGGACGTATCAGGGACTCCATGTCCCGGTCTAGCCTGGATCAGACTGCAATACCTACGCCAAGCTTTAGGGAGGTGCTCATCCTGCAACTGTTTAAAGTTATAAATTCTTTCTAAAGCAGCATGTTGCATATGAGCAGGAAAGTACTCATCAACAAAAGAGTGAGCTAAATCTTGAGGACTCTTAATGGAACCACATGGTAGTGCATCATACCATGCTTTAGCACCTTCCTTCAAAGAGAAAGGAAGAAGCTTAGTAACATAAAAGTTTTGTATCTTTTCATCCGTAGTAAACAGGCCACCAACTCGGTGAGTTTTTGTAATAGCCCAGTTTTCACAAAAATTAAAAATTTTGTTTTCGGTGTGAATTGTTTGATTGTCTCATTTGTTTGCGGTGTTTGCATCCCCGATTTATCGATCGGCGATTATTTTACCCCTCTTATCTCGTACCGGACGGAGACCGACCCTTGCCACCCTGACACTCAACCTTTGCGACACCGGGTTTCACCCGATCACCGTCGCGAAAACCGCACGAGACCAGCCGCAGCCACCGAAACGAAAAACCCCGTTTAATAATTAAACGGGTTATTTTTATAGCGCGCCGGAAAGTGTTCTCGGAACGGTTCCAGCGCGAGGTGAACGCCTTCGTCTCGACGCGCTGATCGCGCGGTTCGAAGTTTTACCCGAATCGGAGGTACTGCGGACCCCCAGCGGTCAGAAACGTGAGCACCGCGCGCGCGAGATAAAAACCGAGGATGCTTTTGCAAACTGCCAGCCACCGGGGCTATATAAAGACCACCACACCTCCACCCATTTCTAGGGTTTCCCTAGCCACAATTTGCAGCCACCCCCCTCAGATATGCCCCAATTTTCGCAGTTTTACCCCAATTTCAGTCAAACCCTAGCTCCCAGGCATCCAGGACCGTCAGATCTGGGATCCGACGGCCCAGATCGTCCCAAGCCTCCACCTCCTTCTTTCTCTCTCCTCCCACCCTCTCTTTCCAGCCGCCTCCACTGCCCGTGGGCAGCCGCCGCCGCCGGCCCCAACTCCGGCCGCCGGAGCAGCCCACCGCCGACCACCCAGGTCCTCCTCGCCGCGTGCTCCTCTCTGCTCTCCTCCTGTCACCCTCTTTTCTCTTCCCGCAGGCCCGCAGCGCACTGCCGAGCGCCATGGCAAGTGGCCGGCCGAGCTCAAGCTCGCCAGAGCCAGCCCACGACCACCTCGCGCCGCCGGCCCTGGACATCGCCCCGCGCCACCCCTACGCCGGATCCGGCCACCCCTCCTTCCTCGCGCCGGGTCCGCCTCGCCCCCTTGCCGGAAGACGGCCGGCAACAGCGCCGCCGCCATCAGTCGGGACGGGAGCAGCCCAAGCCGGCAACCGCCGTGGTGGGCCCTGGCGCCCCGGCCCACCAGCAGCCACCTCCGTCCTGCCAGCGCAGCGCCCTTGCGGCCCAAGGCGCCCTCGGCCCAGCTCCTCCAACAGTAGCCGCCAACCAGATGGGGCTTGGCCCACGAGTTTGTTTTTTTTTCTTTTTTTTCCTTCTATTTTTTTTTCCTAAGTCCTGTGTTAACTGCTGCTGTTTTCGTTTCGCGTTGTAATTTCATGTTAATCCGTAGCTCCGATGAACGTGCCCCCAAAATGAAAGTTGCTCGGTTTTGCGTGCTCTAGCATTCGTATGTAGAAAGTTTTTGCATTTGAGCTCATCTTGATTGTGTAATTGTGGCTGAACAGGGCATCAGGCCGTTAATATGCTACTAATTCTGTCTAGTGTTGCTGTTATTATTTTGTTGCAACTTTGCATGATGATTATAACAAATCCATGAGGCCTATTGCATTGATTCTTTTTCCTATATGTTAAGCATCATGTGTACTTCATTTCCATGCCTTAACTTTCCATGTTTGGGTGATCTAGCTATATTAAATCTTGCTCCAAAGTGGTGATCCTGATGTTAATGTGCTGCTATTGCTGAAACTGTTATCTTGTTGCAACTTCGGTCGACGAGTGTGTCGCGGCCGTTTATCGGAATTGAGTGATTCCAATTGCATATTGTTAAGCATCATGTCTACTTTCAATACATATATTTCCTTGTCATGATTTTATTGATGTTCATATAGTTATTGATCTCCAAAGTTGATATGCTGCTGTTTTTGACAGCCACCTCTGTTTTTCTCTAAGTCTGTTACTTTGCGATGCCATGTTGTTTGCTTAATATCTTTTGATCTATGATGCCTATTTGTATGATTCTTTTTGCCATGCATTCCTTGTCATGTCTACTTTAGTTCCATATCCTTTGTGAGCATGTTTGAATTGATTATCCTATTTATGCATTGCTCTAAAGTGTGCTTCGTGATGTTGGCAGTTTGTGCCCGTAACTTGTTTTGCTTATATCTTTTTAACCGTAACTCCGTTTGGAGTGTTCCTTATATGTAACTTGATTAGTTTTTCGTGTACTTTGTGTTTATGCTATTGCTTTCTGCTGTTAACCAACCTAAAATATGGTTTAGGGCAGAACCGTACCAAATCCTTTAATTGTCGTGCGGCACTTAGTGTATGACATGTTTAGGTTGTGCCTCACTTAAATTGACTAGCATAGATAGTTTACTTTGTGCTTCACCTCTTGACCTGTTTGTGTGTTATGCCATGCTTCTGTGTTTGCCATGTTAACAACCGTTGGTAGATCACTTATAGCTAAACAACTTGAACCTTTCTGAATGTGCGGTATCGTCGTGTGTGACGAGTACTCCACTTAACCTGTTAGTAACCGCTCTCGACGGTAGGTGCGATGTCTCGTGTTGCTTCTTATTGATGCTTGCTCGTGTTTTCCTCGTAGTAATAGATGCTTGCTCGTTGATTGCTTTCCAGTGTTTATCGTCTTGTGTGTTTCCGCGGGTACCTTCGGAGACGATGCGAGCTTGCGATCAACTACACCTTTGGAACCCGACTTATCAACAGGCAAGGACTATACATTACTTATGATCCATTCTATTTCAACCAGCGGTTTGCATGCTAGTCTAGGTTAGGCTCAATGTTCGATCCTACCACATGTTTACAGCCTCTTTCAAACCGATACATCCATGTCCCTTCCCAGCAAACCTTGTACTGCTATGTTACTATTGCTCGTTGCTCAGCCCCTGCTTAGTATGCATGCTTAGGATGCTACGATGTTACCCCCTGTTACACCTTGGTTTGGGATATCACATTTTTATATTGTTGTTGATGATATGATTATTATAATGTTGACTATATTCGACGAAGGATGGAAGGTCTAGGCTATCCCGCCCCGACGCTTTGTCCCATTCGAGTCACCTAGGATCCGAGTTCCGGGTATTGGTTTTAAGACTGAGCGTGCCTAACCGCGTGTGGGATTTTAGGGGTCCCCTTTTCTTACCTACCTAGCTTCAAACATTTCCAGTGGTGGCCCAAGCTGATTTACCATTTGAAACCGTTTGTGTGCTGGTCAGCTGCCAGTAGTTTTCAAACCAACCTGGACCAGTGAGGACATAGTTCCCTTGCTGGCCCACCTTGTTCGGCCGAGGACCCGGTTTCCCATGTGTGATTAACCGGCTATCCAAACCCGAGACAGACGGTAGAGACCGATTCGAGAGCGCGGCCAGCTTTTGAGTTGGGTGTCGACTCACCGGGGGCCACCCGGATTTGTTCGTTGTTAGTTAGAGGGACCTGTCGTTTCGGATCTCTTGGAACTAAATCGTAAAATGGTTGCCTGTGATGGGTAGCAACTGAGAGAGATGGGCGAGCGTGCGGAGCCTCGTAATGGGCAGTTGGTACACCCCTACAGGGTTAAATCTTTTCGAGAAGCCGTGTCCACGGTTATGGACGACTTGAGACCTACTCCTTGTTCATAGACAACAACAACTGAGATAATCTTAATATAACTTGATCAACGTGTGTGTGCCCTTACTGCTTCTTCTTCGTCGGGATGCGAAGAGGAGGACAAGGATAGGATAGATGTTATGCTTGCGTAAGTAGTTGATAGCAAGACTTGTTGGAGGCGATTCCTCATCGAATGCTTGACTTCTTATCTTACTCTCTAGATCGTTAGCCACTTCATAAATGCTAGTGCGGCAGCAACCTCACCACTTACCCCTTCCTTACCGTAAACTACTAGTTGTCCTAGAATGACGAGTGATGAAGTCCTTGCTGGGTCAGATGACCACTACAGTTGGATGCTGAGTACTTCTGTACTCATGATACTACCCCCAAACTCTTTTCAGGGTTCTCGATCGACAACAGGTATGGTGATCGACATTTCACGTGGAGACTCGACGATGACTAGTTAGGCGGATCCCGGCGGAGGGCCTGGACCCGTGTGGTTATGGGATCGATGTTTTTCTCTTTGTCAGTAGGCATTTGCTTGTAGTCTGTACCCAGACATGTATCTTCCCCTGTTGTATTGTATTTAAGGCAGTTGTATGCCGATTGTATGAGATGTTGTATCCTTGTATCTTTAATGTTGTGATATCATGTTGGAAAGCCGGGGCATATGGCTATGTCATATGTCGCGGTGGGACCGATATGTGCTTCGTCCCCGGATCTGGGTGGAAACACCTAGATCTAGAACAGTACCGCATATCGGGCCTTACAACTTGGTATCAGAGCCTTACCGACCGTAGGATCCCCTCTCTGGCCGAAGTCGAGTCTAGATAAAAAATATTTTGTAGTTACTAAGTTAGTTATCGGAGAGTAGGAATATTTTTACTCCTTACCCTTGCTCTGGTCAGGACAAGTGTCGTAAGTGTTTTATTCTCTCTTACCCCTTTCAAACTTTAGGATCTCGAGTGTGTGGAGTGTCGGAACCGTTACAATGCCTTGCTTGCAGCGTATTGTCTCGATTCCGAGCTCAGGTGGGAAATCCTGTAGTACCATTAGCTTCTCCGATTTCGGTTATCATCTGGGTCATCCTTTTCCCTCCCTCCTTTTGCCCGGTGTTTTCATGACTTGCGTCGAGAAGCACTATTCCCTTTGACCAGGTTTTAGTAGCCGTTCTTCCTCTTGACACCTGATGGTTTTGATCTTCGACGTCGCCATCTCCCTGCGGAAAGTTTCTCGACGGAAGTTTGACGTCGACATGAAGGAGAGTCCCTTGTTGGTGGTGTTGAAGATCGTCGTCTATATTTTCTCTTCCCCCTCTCCCCCGGATCGTCCTGGATCTCGGGACGAGATCCATTGTTGGTGGTGTTATATTGTAACAGCCAAGTTTTCACAAAAATTAAAAATTTTGTTTTCGGTGTGAATTGTTTGATTGTCTGATTTGTTTGTGGTGTTTGCATCCCCGATTTATTGATCGGCGATTATTTTTCCCCCTCTTATCTCGTACCGGACGGAGACCGACCCTTGCCACCCTGACACTCGACCTTTGCGACACCGGGTTTCACCCGGTCACCGTCGCGAAAACCGCACGAGACCAGCCGCAGCCAACGAAACGAAAAACCCTGTTTAATAATTAAAAGGGTTATTTTTATAGCGCGCCAGAAAGTGTTCTCGGAACGGTTCCAGCGCGAGGTGAACGCCTCCGGCTCGACGCGCTGATCGCGCGGTTCGAAGTTTTACCCGAATCGGAGGTACTGCGGAACCCCAACGGTCAGAAACGTGAGCACCGCGCGCGCGAGATAAAAACCGGGGATGTTTTTGCAAACTGCCAGCCACCGGGGCTATATAAATACCACCACACCTCCACCCATTTCTAGGGTTTCCCTAGCCACAATTTGCAGGCACCCCCCTCAGATATGCCCCAATTTTCGCAGTTTTACCCCAATTTCAGTCAAACCCTACTTCCCAGGCATCCAGGACCGTCAGATCTGGGATCCGACGGCCCAGATCGTCCCAAGCCTCCACCTCCTTTTTTCTCTCTCCTCCCACCCTCTCTCTCCAGCCGCCTCCACTGCCCGTGGGCAGCCGCCGCCGCCGGCCCCAACTCCGGCCGCCGGAGCAGCCCACCGCCGGCCACCCAGGTCCTCCTCGCCGTTCGCTCCTCTCTCCTCTCCTCCTCTCACCCTCTTTTCTCTTCCCGCAGGCCCGCAGCGCACCGCCGAGCGCCATGGCAAGTGGCCGGCCGAGCTCAAGCTCGCCAGAGCCAGCCCACGACCACCTCGCGCCGCCGGCCCTGGACATCGCCTCGCGCCACCTCTACGCCGGATCCGGCCGCCCCTCCATCCTCGCGCCGGGTCCGCCTCGACCCCTCGCCGAAAGACGGCCGGCAACAGCGGTCGCCGCCATCACTCGGGACGGGAGCAGCCCGAACCGGCAACCGCCGTGGTGGGCCCTGGCGCCCCGGCCCACCAGCAGCCACCTCCGGCCTGCTAGCGCAGCGCCCTTGCGGCCCAAGGCGCCCTCGGCCCAGCTCCTCCAACAGTAGCCGCCAGCCAGATGGGCCTTGGCCCACGAGGTCGTTTTTTTCTTCTTTTTTTTCCTTCTATTTTTTTTGTTAAGTCATGTGTTAACTGCTGCTGTTTCCGTTTCGCGTTGTAATTTTCCGTTAATACGTAGCTGCGAAGAACGTGCCCCCAAAATGAAAGTTGCTCAGTTTTGCGTGCTCTAGCATTCGTATGTAAAAAGTTTTTGCATTTGAGCTCATCTTGATTGTGTAATTGTGTGATGAACAAGGCATCAGGCCGTTAAACTGCTACTAATTCTGTCTAGTGCTGCTGTTATTATTTTGTTGCAACTTTGCATGATGATTGTAACAAATCCATGAGGCCTATTGCATTGATTCTTTTTCCTACGTGTTAAGCATCATGTGTACTTCATTTCCATTCCTTAACTTGCCATGTTTGGGTGCTCTAGCTATATTAAATCTTGCTCCAAAGTGGTGATCCTGATGTTAATGTGTTGTTGTTGCTGAAACTGTTATTTTGTTGCAACTTCGGTCGACGAGTGTGTCGCGACCGTTTATCGGAATTGAGTGATTCCAATTGCATATTGTTAAGCATCATGTCTACTTTCATTACATGTATTTCTTTGTCATGATATGCTTGCAGGTCATATAGTTATTGAGCTCCAAAGTTGCTATGCTGCTGTTTTTGACAGCCACCTCTGTTTTTCTCTAAGTCTGTTACTTTGCGATGCCATGTTGTTTGCTTAATATCTTTTGATCTATGATGCCTATTTGCATGATTCTTTTTGCCATGCATTCCTTGTCATGTCTACTTTAGTTCCATATCCTTTGTGAGCATGTTTGCATTGATTATCCTATTTATGCATTGCTCTAAATTGTGCTTCGTGATGTTGGCAGTTTGTGCCCGTAACTTGTTTTGCTTATATCTTTTTAACCGTAACTCCGTTTGGAGTGTTCTTTATATGTAACTTGATTATTTTTCGTGTACTTTGTGTTTATGCTTTTGCTTTCTGTTGTTAACCAGCCTAAAATATGGTTTAGGGCAGAACAGTACCAAATCCTTTAATTGTCGTGCGGCACTTAGTGTATGCCATGTTTAGGTTGTGCCTCACTTAAATTGACTAGCATAGATAGTTTACTTTGTTCTTCACCTCTTGACCTGTTTGTGTGTTATGCCATGCTTCTGTGTTTGCCATGTTAACCACCGTTGGTTGGTCACTTGTAGCTAAACAACTTGAACCTTTCTGAATGTGCGGTATCGTCGTGTGTGACGAGTACTCCACTTAACCTGTTAGTAACCGCTCTCTACGGTAGGTGCGATGTCTCGTGTTGCTTCTTATTGATGCGTGCTCGTGTTTTCCTCGTAGTAATAGATGCTTGCTCGTTGATTTCTTTCCAGTGTTTATCGTCTTGTGTGCTTCCGCGGGTACCTTCGGAGACGATGCGAGCTTGCGATCGAGTACACCTTCGGAACCCGACTTCTCAACAGGCAAGGACTATACATTACTTATGATCAATTCTATTTCAACCAGCGGTTTGCATGCTAGTCTAGGTTAGGCTTGATGTTTGATCCTACCACATGTTTACAGCCTCTTTCAAACCGATACAGCCATGTCCCTTCCCAGCAAACCTTGTACAGCTATGTTACTATTGCTCGTTGCTTAGCCCCTGCTTAGTATGCATGCTTAGGATGCTACGATGTTACCCCCTGTTACTCCTTGGTTTGGGATATCATATTTTTATATTGTTGTTGATGATATGATTATTATAATGTTGACTATATTCGACGAAAGATGGAAGGTCTAGGCTATCCTGCCCCGACACTTTGTTCCATTCGAGTCACCTAGGATCCGAGTTCCGGGTATTGGTTTTAAGACTGAGCGTGCCTAACCGCGTGTGGGATTTTATGGGGTCCCCTTTTCTTACCTACCTAGCTTCAAACATTTCTAGTGGTGGCCCAAGCTGATTTACCATTTGAAACCGTGTGTGTGTTGGTCAGCTGCCAGTAGTTTTCAAACCAACCTGGACCAGTGAGGACATAGTTCCCTTGCTGGCCCACCTTGTTCGGCCGAGGACCCGGTTTCCCATGTGTGATTAACCGGCTATCCAAACCCGAGACAGACGGTAGAGACCGATTCGAGAGCGCGGCTGGCTTTTGAGTTGGGTTTCGACTCACCGGGGGCCACCCGGATTTGTTCGTTGTTAGTTAGAGGGACCTGTCGTTTCGGATCTCTTGGAACTAAATCGTAAAATGGTTGCCTGTGATGGGTAGCAACTGAGAGAGATGGGCGTGCGTGCGGAGCCTCGTAATGGGCAGTTGGTACACCCCTGCAGGGTTAAATCTTTTCGAGAAGCCGTGTCCACGGTTATGGACGACTTGAGACCTACTCCTTGTTCATAGACAACAACAACTGAGATAATCTTAATATAACTTGATCAACGTGTGTGTGCCTTGACTTCTTCTTCTTTGTCGGGATGCGAAGAGGAGGACAAGGATAGGATAGGTGTTATGCTTGCGTAAGTAGTTGATAGCAAGACTTGTTGGAGGAGATTCCTCATCGAATGCTTGACTTCTTATCTTACTCTCTAGATCGTTAGCCACTTCATAAATGCTAGTGCGGCAGCAACCTCACCACTTACCCCTTCCTTACCGTAAACTACTAGTTGTCCTAGAATGACGAGTGATGAAGTCCTTGCTGGGTCAGATGCCACTACAGTTGGATGCTGAGTACTTCTGTACTCATGATACTACCCCCAAACTCTTTTCAGGGTTCTCGATCGACAACAGGTATGGTGATCGACGTTTCATGTGGAGACTCGACGATGACTAGTTAGATGGATCCTGGCGGAGGGCCTGGACCCGTGTGGTTATGGGATCGATGTTTTCTCTTTGCCAGTAGGCATTTGCTTGTAGTCTGTACCCAGACATGTATCTTCCGCTGTTGTATTGTATTTAAGGCAGTTGTATGCCGATTGTATGAGATGTTGTATCCTTGTATCTGTATTGTTGTGATATCATGTTGGAAATCTGGGGCATATGGCTATGTCATATGTCGCGGTGGGACCGATATGTACTTCGTCCCCGTATCTGGGTGGAAACACCTAGATCTGGAACAGTACCGCATATCGGGCCTTACTTTTTTGTTAGGAGTGCAATAGCATCATCATTTTCTCTGTCATAAAAGGGGTCAGCTTCAACCATAGATATAAGTGAAAGATCAACAGAGACATTATAATCAGGATCATTGATGCATATAGGAGATGTAGCAAATTCAGGATCAGGAACGGTCTTGTTCTTCAGGGATTGTTTGTTGAGAAGCTTCTTAATAGCACGGGGGTCAGAGTCGACAAACTCTGTTATCTCCCTGCATAAATCATCATCAAGTATAATATAATAATCCTCAAGGAGTCTCTCCTTGAGTTTACTCAAATCAGGATAATCATAAGTTCCACCAATAGGGTAGCGAGTAAAAGGAATTTCAATTCCAGATTTTTTTTGCAGCAGCGATCTGTTTCTCAAGAGTGTAACCAAGTGAACCAATATCATCAAGAGTAGTAGAAGCATCATCAAAATTTTCGGACATAGTAACGGATTCAGTAGAAGCATCATGTGGTGGAGGTGAAGCAAACTTACTCATAACTGAAGGTGAATCAAGTGTAGCACTAGTGTTCAGAACAGTACCTTTCCTTGTACGGGATGGTAAGATCGGAACCTTGGGGTCTTCTTTCTTATCCATAGCGGATAAATTGCAGCAGGTAAAATACTTCAGGTAGACTTGTGAATAAAGCTATGATCCCCGGCAACGGAGCCAGAAAACCACCTTGATAACCCACAACTGCAGGGGATCGAGATAGTCTTCGCGGGTAAGAATAACCCAATTTATAGATTCAACTCAAGGGGAGCCAAAGAATACCCACAAGCTTTCACAGTGGAGTTGTCAATTCCACCGCACCTAAGATACACTTACTTGCAACAAGATATTAATAGTAACTGTGATATGGAAGTGATGGTGGCAACGGAAATAGTGGTGGTGAAACAGCGACAGTAAAACAGCAAAAGCAAACAACTAGTAATCAGCAGAATTAAAAACACTGTAGGCTAGGGAGATGGATGGTTGGGTGCTGCATGGATAAGATGCATCATGTATTTAACTTGGGGCAAGGCACACCGGAAAGCAATGATCATCTAGGCACATATCAAACATTAGGCATGTACCCCATCGGTAGTTGTACGTGCTTGCAATAAGAACTTGCACAATTTCTTTTGTCCTACCATCCCGCTACGAACGGGGCCAAAAGGAACTTATGGATATTAAGGTGTGATGTATACGCACGCTTCTATTCTTGTAGACTATGTTGGGCCTCCGAGCGCAGAGGTTTGTAGGACAGCAGCAATTTCCCTCAAGTGGTTGACCTCAGGTTTATCGAACTCAGGGAAGTAGAGGTTGAAGATGGTATCTCTCAAGCAACCCTGCAATTAAGATACAAGAAGTCTCTTGTGTCCCCAACACAGCTAATACAATGGAAAATTGTATAGGTGCACTAGTTCGGCGAAGAGATGGTAAAATATGGGTGATAGGGGTGGCAAAGCAAGGTAATATAAATCTGAATAAATAAAAACAGCAAGGTAGCAAGCGACAAAAGTGAGCACAAACGGTATTGCAATGGTGGAAACAAGGCCTAGGCTTCATACTTTCACTAGTGGAAACTCCCAACAACATTAACATAGTCTAATCACATGATATTTCCCATAAAACTTGCAATGGAGACGTACTCGGAGGTCATTCCTTTGTTGTCAAGCGAGGACGAGAATTGTGTAGGGCTACAAAAGCACACCTCAGAGTTCGTTGTTCTCATCTATGGATTTCCCAATGTCACCGCGGCCATCCAAAGAGAGTACCATAATCATCACAACCTATCTAAAGGATAGTCAAAGAGAAGCATCAAGAGACTCTCAATCTTCAATCCACACACAAAAGAGGAAATCACTCATGAAAATATTCTTCTAGCCCATGTCCAATAGACCGTTGTCACCATGGTCTCGGGGATTATACTAGATAAGATCAAGTGAGTACACCAACCCAATTCATAGAAGAAGGGGAAACATCATGGGATCATCCTAGATTAACATAGCCTATGATCACAATGAAGATCACATCATGGGAGAGAGAGAAGACCACATAGCTACTGGTAGAAACTTCAGCCCCGAGGAGGAACTACTCCCACATCATGGAGGAAGGAAGCAACGTCGATGGAGATGAATCCGGGGGCACTTCCCCGTCCCGGCAGGGTGCCGGCACAGAAATCTGGTCCCCCGAAACTTGGTGGCGATGGCGGTGGAGATCGGAATTGCTTCTGGAGAAAAGGGTTCTGGAATCAGGGTTTTCGCGTCGCGGGTAAAAATAAGGGCCAAGGGGGGCCACCAGGAGTCTAGGCGGCCTCCCTGCGCGGCCATCCCCTAGGTCGCGCCCACTGGCCTCCTAGGCACCAGGTGGGGCCCCTCTGGTCCCCCTTCGGGTGTAAGGAAGCTTCTAGAACGCTGATTTTTTATATATTTTTCCTGGAATTTTCTGAGCACTTTTAATAATGAGAAAACCTGAAATCCAAAATAGTAGAAAACATAAACTGGCACTGGGGTGCACTGAGTTAATAGGTTAGTCCAAATATGATCAAAAGTGTATGAAAGTGTATCAAAAGCATAGCAATATCACCCAAAACATGCATGGAGCAAGCAGAAATTATATATACGTTCTGGACGTATCAACATCCCCAAGCTTAATTCCTGCTCGTCCTCGAGTGGGTAAATGATAACAAGCATAATTTTTGTGGTGACATGCTACCAAAGAGTCTTTCACAATCACATGACAAATGCTTATTGAGATAATGAATCTTTAGTAATTAAGTTGCCTCATGAGAATATCACAAAGAACTAACAGTTTACAATATGATACTGAAACACCCAATAGATTTTTAGTGAGCATGGTGTGCAAACATGACAAAGTGATACCTCGCTTGCCCCCTTTAGTGATGCAAAACATAAATGAAGGAGAACCTCCAAAGTTTAAGTGACGACTAGATACAATGATTTCAGAATAAGAGATATCACAATCATGCAGAAGACAATGGTACTTTGGGACAATGCACATTACACTCAGAATGAAAATCATGCTCTCAATAGTTGGTGCTTTGAAGACAGAAGGTGGAGACTCTCGAACCGTGGCTTTTGATGGTAAGGTTGAAAACCCGTGGCTGGAAGAAAAGACTAAACAAGTACCAGAGCTCATGGTTTTGAAAACAGAGATAAAAAGCTTTTGAGAGGTGCATAATTCGTCAACGAATGCTAGTAGATAACCCAATTACTTCTTATGCTGGACAAGTTTCGAGGAACGGCTCCCACGCGGGGACGATCACATCCCCTTAATCTCCTTTGTTTATCACTGCCAACGTTTTCTGATTTCTCGTGAACAAAGCGTGAAGGAGGGTTTGTTTGTTGCTATTATCTTTAGTGAGCTGGGCGCACTCATGCCAATCCCTCCTCGTATTAGGGGTTTGCAGATTAGACATGCCATCCCGGGGTAAAACTTGTCCAATCATAAGAAGATCATGAATTACCTACTATTTCCTCATGAGCTAAAACAGAGGCACAAAAGAGAAGTGCTTTTGAATAATTTTGAGATGGCACATGAAAGTCTTCGTTAGGAATGGCAAGTAAATACCATATATAGGAAGGTATGGTGGACTCATATGGCATAACTGGTTTCAAGGATTTTGGATGCACAAGCAGTTAGTCCGCTTAGTACAGGTGAAGGCTAGCAAAAGACTGGGAGCGACCAACTAAGAGAGAAATGACGGTCATAATCATGCAGAGCGACAAAGCAACATTGAATCGGGCATGGAAGTTATATCACTACTCAGAAATTAAAGATCATCAAGGCTTGATAGACTTTCTTTACAGTCTCAAATATGCATGAGCATATGCCAAGTCAATCAATATAAATTCTTGGAGGAAGATATCACTAAACCATACCACATCATAGGAAAACAAATCATGTTGGTATTTCAATAACACATTAAGAACCCCCAGCTATTTGAGACTAACCATAAGAAAACATGAACTACTGAGCAACATTATGCACATAGCATTTTTATCATAGACATATCAACCAGTGCCACAGAAGCCAAATCTCTTAACAAGATAAGCATGAAAACTCAAGAGAGTTCCAGAAGCAACAACCTAAATAAAAGCTCTTAAAAATATAAGCATGAAAACTAAGAGCTAAACATGACAGCAGCTAGGAAAAGATAAAGAACACACACAAGAAGATAAGCATGCAAGCCTATGTTGTGATCTACACTGGGGTGGAGCGTGTTTCTCTCCCAAAAAATGAAGGCTAGGATCCAACTTGTTAAGAACAGCAAGCAAAACTAAATAAACTAAAAAGAACAGAGCAAGACGCTCCAAGCATAGCACATAATGCATGAAGTGATAAAAATATAGTGGAACGAAGGACGAACTGATAATTGTTGATGGAGAAGGGGATGCACGGGGGCATCCCCAAGCTTAGATGCTTGAGTCTCCTTGGATATTTCTTGGGGGTGCAGGGGGGCATCCCCAAGCTTGAGTGTTTGACCCTCCTGAATCTTCTTTTATCATCTTCCCTCGCACACTTGAAAACTCCTTTCATACATAACTCATCATAATCTGATTAGCGAGGTTAGTACCCACAATAAAATATTTTTTGGCTACTGGAAACAAAGATATTATTGAAGGGCTACTGTTTCTCAAGATTTCCAAAAAGTTTTTGCAAACAAAAAGCAAGCTTAAGGTTTGCAAAATGAAGAAAAGGCAAAATAGGGCAGAATCTGTGAAAAACAGACCAGAAGGTAGTAAATAATTTTTTTGGGGTTGATACGTCCCAAACGTATCTACAATTTCTATTTGCTCCATGCATGTTTTGTGTGACTTTGCCATGTTTTGCTTGAACTTTCATACACTTTTGAGCATATTTTGACTAATCTATTAACCCAGTGCACCCAGCTGCCAGTTGTTTTCTGCTGTTTTTGTATTTCTTTTCCGGCCATTAAAAGTGCTCCAAAAAATCCAGAAAAATCAGATAAAAATCAGCGACCCGGAAGCTTCCGAAATCACCAAGGCAGCGGAGGGGGACACCACAGGGACTCCAGAAGGGTCCCTAGCGCGGCCCCACCCTAGGCCGCGCCAGGGGGCCTCATGGCTGCCCTGTGGGTCCCCTCAATGCCCCCTCCGCCTATATTTAGCCCTCGGGGTGGAAACCCCTAATATTGATCTCTTTTCCGCGAACTCGCCTTTGTACCACCGTCGCCACCGTTTCAAGATTGGGGCTGCCTAGAGAAGCTGGCCCGGCACCCTGCCGGGAGGAGGAACCCCCTCCGGGAGACCATACATAGCCATGGACGCCTCCCAGATGTGCCGTGAGTAGTCCCCCTGGGACCATGGGTCCGTGACCAGTAGCTATGTGATGTACCTCTCCCCTCTTTGTGCTTCCACTTTTGAGACCTCTTGAGCTGCCTCACATGATCGAGGCACTTTTGTAATTTCTGTTGTTGCTATTCTGAGTTTGCTAGGATCTGATGGATTATGAGATTATGTTCATATTGTGATGAGTAATATATTTGGTTCTTCTCTTTTATATTTTGTTCTTGAGTAAATTCTTGCATGTTCTCTGTTGCAGTATTTTGCTTTGGCCAAGTAGTTTGCTTGCAACTCCAAGAGGGAGCGTTATGCTTGATTGTGGGTTCAGCCCCTTGATGTCAAGCTTGAGTGACAGAAACATGAGACTAGGGGATGTACTGTTGCCACTAGAGATAAAACAACGGTGCTTGTACCCGCGGGTGCAAGGATTGTTTACTTTACGCAAAGTTCTTTTAATGCAGTTTTCTGTTGCTTTGAGTTTACACTTTGGGTGGGATTCGCAACTTAATACCAGCGAGATGTTCTGGATAGATAGTAGTAGATGCAGTTGGATTTCGGTCTACTTCCTTGGAGTACTGCCCATTGCTTTTGAGCCCTTCCTTTCTTTGCAGCATAGTTAGCATTGCGGTGCCTTCATAATCCTGTCAATTTCCCAGCTGTGATTTGTTTACCTCGCTAGCACTTTTATCGTCTTTTTGGAGAGAGACGTCACTAGTGAAAATCACGGGACCCCGGTCCATCTTCACATTATTGTTCACACCCTTAATTTACTTTCAGTTTTTACTTTCAGTTTCTACTATTATTATCTCTTGCGTTGATCCTTTGTAAATAGCAAGGCCGAAGGAATTGACAACTCCTCTGTACTCGTTGGGAGCAAAGTTATTTGTTTCTGTGTGTAGGTCTAGACAACCACCTAATTTCTGGCGCCCTTAGCCAGAAGCCAATTTCTGGCGCCGTTGTCACCTTCTTGTATTTCTGCGAGTCCTACTGGAGACAAACTCTGGTATCTTCACCGAGGGAAATTTTCTGCTACGCTACATCTCACCTTCCACTTGGGGTAACCAATGAGAAGTGAGAGAACTATCCTCACCATATCAAGTTAATTTCTGGCGCCGTTGCCGGGGACTCCAGTCTAGAAGATAGGGGAGTTGCACACTATCTTTTATCTTTGCTTTTTAGTCTTGTTAGTTTACCTTTCAGTTTTTACTTTTGTGTCCCTTATCAAAAATTCCAAAAATACCTGCTGCTACTATGGGTTCCAATGAAAACACCAAGTTGTGTGACTTCACTAGTCACAACAACAGTGACTTTATCTGCACTCCTATTGCTGCACCTGCCACTTCAGCACCTTCTTATGAAATTAAACCTCCTCTGCTTAATCTTGTTATGAAAGATCAATTCTCAGGTATTGGACAGGACGCTGCCTTGCACTTAAAAATTTTTATCGAGCTCTGTGATATGAAAAAGTACAAGTGGATGGAGACATCATCAAGTTGAAGCTTTTTCCTTTCTCTTTGAGAGGAAGAGCCAAGGAGTGGCTGCAATCCTTACCCAAGAACAGTATCGATTCTTGGAGTAAATGCAAAGATGCTTTTATAGGGAAGTACTATCCCCCTGCTAAAATTATTCAATTGAGGAGTAACATTATGAATTTCAGGAAATTGGATAATGAACACGTTGCCCAGTCTTGGTAACGTATGAAGACGCTTGTCAAGAACTGCCCCACACATGGACTGACTACCTGGATGGTTATCCAGACTTTTTATGCAGGCTTGAACTTTACCTCGCGGAAATTGTTAGATTCGGCCACGGGAGGAACTTTTATGTCAACCACACTTGGTGCTGCCACAAAGCTACTTGATGAGATGATGCTGAACTACTCTCAGTGGCACACCGAAAGATCTACAACTGGTAAGAAGGTAAATTCTATCGAGGAGATCTCCTCTCTAAATGAAAAGGTTGACCTTATCATGTCTCTACTTACCAAGCAAGCTCCTATTGATCCTCAGGATGTTCCTTTAAATTCTTTGGTTGCTCAAGAACAAGTAGGTGTGAACTTTATCTCTAGAAAAAAATTCAACAATAATGCTTATAGGAGTAATTTTGGTAGAAACAATCCTAGGCCTTTCCCATACAACAACTATGGGAACAACAACACTTATCCTAGCACCAAAAACTCCACCTCTGAACTAGAGACCTTGCTTAAAGACTTTATCACTACCCAAAAAGCCTTCAACAAGAGTGTGGAAGAGAAATTAGTTAATTAGATATCCTCTCTTCGAAGGTAGACAATTTAGCCCACGAAGTAGAATTGCTTAAAATTAGAACTTCTCCCCTCGAGGAGAGGAAGGTCACTCCTATGAATGCTATCCAATTACAAATTAATGAAAACATTAGGATGATGGCTAAACTTAAAGAGATATGGTCCAGATTAAAGGAGGAAGAAGATTGAATTAAGAGCCTTCCTACCTACCACACAGTAGCCACTATCCAAGTAGTTGAGGATGTCCAAATTTTTAGCACCCATCACACCCCTAGTCCCACTGGACCTACCAATGGTGATGCTACCACCTCAACCATACATGAAGAAACCTCTATGAACATAGAGGCTTTCAAACAAGTGAACCTAAATGATATCACTACCTCCTTGATAGATAGTAGTGACCTAGACTTTGACAACTGCACTTTACCTGAAGTTATTGGTTTCCTACACAAGATATCTAGAGACCCCCACACTAGCACACTTAATCTTGCCTTCACAGAGCATATCACCAATGCTCTAATCAAAGTTAGGGAGGAGAAGCTTAGACTAGAATCCTCCATACCTAGGAAGCTAGAAGATGGTTGGGATCCTATGATAAAAATCAAATTGAATAACTTCTCTTGTTATGCTCTTAGTGATGTTGGAGAAAGTACCTCTGTTATGCCCAAAAGAATGTATGATATTCTTGAATTGAAACCTTTTGATCCCTGTTCTTTTGGTGTTCTTCTTGTTGATTCTTCCGTAAAGAAGCCTTTGGGGAAGATCGACGATGTTCTTATCATTGTCAATGACAATTATGTTCCCGTTGATTTCACTATTATGGACATTGAGTGTGAGCCCTCTTGTCCAATTATTTTGGGACGTCCTTTTTTCGCACAGTTGGTGCTGTTATTGACATGAAAGAGGGGAATATCAAATTCCAATTCCCTCTCAAGAAAGGGATGGAATATTTCCCTAGGAAAAAGGTTAAGTTACCTTTTGAGTTCGTCACACGGGCTAGTTATTCTCTTGAAAAGACTTGATCTTCTGCTTTAAGCCTAGCTAATGGCTCTAAAGAAGCGCTTTCGGGAGGCAGCCCGCAACGAATTACGTTTTTCTTTAAGCTTTTCTTCTTTTCTTAGTGTTCTTGATGATTGTTACTACTATAGAAACATCATTGTATCTTTACTTTTCAAGCTTTGTGCCTTTTATAGCCTCATACGACAAGGGAAGTGAAAGTTGTGACATGCTGTCTAGAAAACAGATTCTGTCCTCGTGACTAGAAAAATCAGAGAAAATCACAAATCATCTTTTTGAGCTGAATTTATTTACACAGCGTGCTCTATACAATTACGAAACTTTCGTATGTTCTGAGTTTTTTTATTTTAGTTGCAGAAGTATCCCTAAAACATTCGTTTCTACCTGCTACTCTGTTTTTCACAGGTTCTGTCATGTTTTGCCTTTTCTTCGTTTTGCAAACCTTAAGCTTGCTTTTTCTTTGCAAAAACCTTTTGGCACTCTTGAAAAACATTATATCTTCAATATTATCTTTATTTCCAGTACAGAAAAAGTTATTTTAGTAGGGCAATAACCTCTCTCATCAGTCTACAATGAGTTATGTATGAAGGGAGTTTTCAAGTGCGCGATGGAAGATGATGAAAGAAGATCTTGGAGTGTCAAACGCTCAAGCTTGGGGATGCCCATGTGCACCCACAATAAATATTCAAGGAGACTCAAGCGTCTAAGCTTGGGGATGCCCCCGTGCATCCCCTTCTTCATCAACAATTATCAGTTCGTCCCTCGTTGCACTATATTTTTATCACTTCATGCGTTGTGTTTTATGCTTGGAGCGTCTCGCTCTTTACTTTTCTAGGTTTGTTTTTGCTTTGTTTGTTGTAGTAACAAGTTAGACCCCAGATTACTATTTTGTGTGGGAGAGATACACGCTCCGCTTGAACTAGAACTCCTCATAGGATTTGCATGCTTATTCTTTTAGCTGTGAGCTGTTCTTTTTCTTTTCTTAGCTGCTCCTCTGTTTAGTTGTAGTGCTTTTGTCTTTCTAGAGCTTTTATTTTGTTTTAGGTTGAACTTTATATAGGTTGCATGTTTTATCTTCTTAGAGAGTTTGCCTGTTGCACTGAGTTTTGTGTCTTGACTAGAAGTAGGTAGTTGAAGTTGCTATTCTCTTTGTAGTACTAACTTGCAATAGTTTTGAAGTATTGACTAGAGTAATGTTTGAAATTTTGGTGTCAAGAGCTCGAGCCTGTTAGTGATAGATGTCGTATTTTGGGAAATCCGTGTGATTTTCGAAAACCAAAAACCCCTGTTGAGAACTCTAGCTACTAGATGGATCACTAACCTCTGGAGGGTTCGAATATTAGAGTACACTCACGTACCATGAGTCGAGGATGCGCAAGGATAACCAAACCCCCATACACTCCTCCTCGGGGTACTTGTCTCTTTGTGAATCTCCTGATTAGATTGAGAGTTATCGATAATAAGTGCATGAGTTCTTCGGACTAATGTGAGTATTCGAAATTTGACACTTCCACCCACCTATACTTTTTCTAGCCTCTTAGGTACCGTTCATTGCCCTTTCTCACCTTGAGAGTTGGCGCATACTTCGCCAGTGCATCCAAACCCTTGGCACGATACGCTCTGTCATCATAAGCCTCCTAAATCTTTCCTCAACACAGCCACCATACCTACCTACAAGGCATTTCCATAGCCTTTCCGAGATACATTGACATGCAACATCCACCTTCTCATGACTTGATCCACACTAGTACTTCATCCTCTATCACTTGTACTCCATAGAAATCATCATCATGCATATAGCTATGTGGGGACCTTCACACTATAGAACTTGGCTTCTATATTCCAATGATGAGCCTCCTCAAACGAGCTCTAGGTCTTCTTGAGCAAGCAAGTTAGATGCACCCCCACTAGTTCCCTTGGAGAGCTTTTAGCCCACATGTGCATCCGTTGCATGGCAATCCCTACTCCTCACATCATATCTATCATATGGCCTTCTCTCTCCTATGATTGTCCTCATTGATGTGAGCCTTTCACACCTTTTTGTCTTCCTCCTCCACCTTCTTTCTGTTTCGCATTTTAGGTGTCAACTTTCTTGCTCACGCTCATCCATTGCATGAGTGCTCAAAATATCGAAAGGGAGTGGATCAGTTTGACTTGTACCTGGCTAGTGGTCTGGGGACGAGTCAAGATAAGAATCCAAAGGAGACTAAGTGTGAAACTTTAGTAGATAGTTGTTCTCAACAACCTTTTTTCTCTCTTTTTCCCAGTCCCCTGCTTGCACGCAAACACGATCTGGAGACATTCGAGTCACGAACAGCGAGAGCTCTTGCACCTTCTATTCTTTTGTTGCTTGTGTCACTCCTAATATAGACTCTTGCTTGTTAAGACTTGAATTGAATTTCATGCTTTAATTTCTTTACTTAAAAGTCCTTATATGGTTGTGTGGCATGTCACCACAGAAATTATGCTTGTTATCATTTACCTACTCGAGGAAGAGCAGGAATTAAGCTTGGGGATGTTAATACGTCCCAAACGTATCTAAAATTTTTGTTTGCTCCATGCATGTTTTGTGTGACTTTGCCATGTTTTGCTTGAACTTACATACACTTTTGAGCATATTTGGACTAATCTATTAACCCAGTGCACCCAGCTGCCAGTTGCTGTTTTCTGTTGTTTTTGTATTTCAGGTTTTCCGGCCATTAAAAGTGCTCCAAAAAATCTGGAAAAATCAGATAAAAAATCAGCGACCCGGAAGCTTCCGGAATCACCAAGGCAGCGGAGGGGGGACACCACAGGGACTCCAGAAGGGTCCCTAGCGCGGCCCCACCCTAGGCCGTGCTAGGGAGCCTCCAGGCTGCCCTGTGGGTCCCCTCGATGCCCCTCTCCGCCTATATTTAGCCCTCGGGGTCAAAACCCCTAATATCGATCTCTTTTCTGCGAACTCGCCTCTGTATCGTCGCCGCCGCCGTTTCAAGATCGGGGCTTCCTGGAGAAGCTGGCCCGGCACCCTGCTGGGAGGAGGAACCCCCTCCGGGATACCGTCCATAGCCATGGACGCCTCCCGGATGTGCCGTGAGTAGTCCCCCTTGGACCATGGGTCCGTGACCAGTAGCTATGTGATGTACCTCTCCCCTCTTTGTGCTTCCACTTTTGAGACCTCTTGAGCTGCCTCACATGATTGAGGCACTTTTTTAATTTATGTTGTTGCTATGATGAGTTTTCTAGGATCTGATGGATTATGAGATTATGTTCAGATTGTGATGAGTAATATATTTGGTTCTTCTCTTTTATATTTTGTTCTTGAGTAAATTCGTGCATGTTCTCCGTTGCAGTTTTTTGCTTTGGCCAAGTAGTTTGCTTGCAACTCCAAGAGGGAGTGTTATGCTTGATTGTGGGTTCAGCCCCTTGATGTCTAGCTTGAGTGACAGAAACATGAGACTAGGGGATGTACTGTTGCCACCAGAGATAAAACAACGGTGCTTGTACCCGCGGGTGCAAGGATTGTTTACTTTACGCAAAGTTCTTTTAATGCAGTTTTCTGTTGCTTTGAGTTTACACTTTGGGTGGGATTCGCAACTTAATACCAGCGAGATGTTATGGATAGATATCTCAAGGTGGATGATTCGTAGTAAATGAAGTTGGATTTCGGTCTACTTACCTTGGCGTACTGCCCATTGCTTTTGAGCCCTTCCTTTCTTTGCAGCATAGTTAGCATTGCGGTGCCTTCATAATCCTGTCAATTTCCCAGCTGTGATTTGTTTACCTCGCTAGCACTTTTATCGTCTTTTGGGAGAGAGACATCACTAGTGAAAATCACGGGACCCCGGTCCATCTTCACATTATTGTTCACACCCTCAATTTACTTTCAGTCTTTACTTTCAGTTGCCACTATTATTATCTCTTGCGTTGATCCTTTGTAAACAGCAAGGCCGGAGGAATTGACAACTCCTTTGTACTCGTTGGGAGCAAAGTTATTTGTTTCTGTGTGCAGGTCCAGACAACCACCTAATTTCTGGCGCCGTTAGCCAGAAGCCAATTTCTGGCGCCGTTGTCACCTTCTTGTATTTCTGCGAGTCCTACTGGAGACAAACCTTGGTATCTTCACCGAGGGAAATTTTCTGCTACGCTACATCTAACCTCCCACTTGGGGTAACCAACGAGAAGTGAGAGAACTATCCTCACCGTATCAGGGGCACTTCTGAAGCTCAAATCAAAAAACTCAGAACGGACGCTCGAAAGCCAATTGTATAGAGCACGCTGTCAAGACAATTCAGGTCAAAAAGATGATCTGGTGATTTTATTCAAATTTTTCTGTCCAAGGACAGAATCTGTTTTCTGGACAGCATGCCACAACTTTTGAACTTTCTTGCAATCAGAGGCTAAACTTGGCACAAAGCTGAAAAATAAAGATACAATGATGTTACTACATTAGTAACAAACATCAAGACCACTAAAAACTAAAAGAACAAACTGAAAGTAAAGATAACAAGGGTTGTCTCCCTAGAGCTCTTTCTTTATAGCCATAAAGATAGGCTTAAGACTTTAATGATGCTCTCGCAGGAATAAGAGTTGAAGAACAAAAGAGAGCAGCAAGAAGAAAATACGAAACACTTTTAAGCCTAACATGCTTCCTATGCAAAATAATATTGCAATAGAATAATTCATTGAAGCACAAAGCAATAAGCATAGGAAGGAAAAACAAGGCAGCTTCAAAACCATCAACATAAAGAGAGGGAACTTGATATTATTGAAATATCTATAAGCATGTGTTCCCTTCTCATAATAATTTCCAGTGGGATCATGAATAAACTCAACAATATAAGTATAACATAAAGCATTGTTACCATGATCCACATGCAAAAAGGTACTCTTATTCTCCACATAAGCATAATCTTTCTCATTGGTAGTAGTGGGAGTAGGACTATCATAAACAACTTGAACACTATAGATTAATTGTGTATTAGGAAGATGGTGTTTAGCAAGGGAGTAATCCCCTCCATGATTATTACAAGTTTCATAAGGATAATTTCTCCTTGTGTCATAGGTACCTTTACAATCACTATAGATAGGAGTTATAACATCATCATAGTAGAGAAGAGAATTATCATTTCTAGCAACTATATTTGTAAACACGTTGTCTTTATTCTTACTAGCAAAAGAATTATCAATTACCACATCACTAATGGGTAAAGGACTTGCAATCCTATCATCCCCAAGCTTAGAGCTTTCTATATCATCATTTTCAGAGTTGGCACCAAAAAGATTTTCAAGATCATAAGTGGCATTATCATTATCTTCCCAATCACAATAAGTAACATGCATATCATAATCAAAATCATCATCAATAGTGCCTACGAACTTAACATCAGGATAATAATGAATGAAATCAAGCTCACCATCTTCCATAAATTTATATCCGTTAGGATAAAAATTGATGCGAGGAATATGCTCAGGCCAGGTTGATACCCATTCTTCTTCCTTCTTGCTCCTCTTCCTCCTCCTCTTGTTTTTCTTCTTCTTCACCTTAGGAGGGAGTGGTTGGAGATGAAGTTTCTCCATATATCCTGGTTTATCATTAGAAACAATAGGGGAAACTTGGGAGAAACTCTCCTTTTTATTAGTAGAAATATAAGAGGCATTTTTATACTTTGGTAAAGTTCCCTCATTTCTAATCATACTTATGTAATCATTTTCATGGCAATTAACAACACAATAGAGAAGGAAATTTTGCAAAGTGTTGTTTATTCCTAAGGCATTACCATCTAGCCAAGAAGTCTTTTATGATAACTCTTCACACATCAAAAATAACATAAGTTCATCATAAATATCAGGGGTGATCATGTTATCACACAACTGGTGAACAGTTATGTTTTGAAAGTTCATGCATTGAAAATTAAAGTGACCCTCTATTCCACAAAGTTCACAAGTAAAAGGATAAAGGTCACACAATTCTCTAGCAATTTCATTTAAATCTTTGACACAAGTGATTGTTATTTCATGCTTATGTTGCTTACAATACTTATCTTCTTCAATCCCAGGCCTTTCACAAGGTCTATCCACTCCACAAAAATTAACATGCTTATATAAAACTTCATTTTCAGGAATTGGATCATGCATGTCGCAATCATCATGAACAATTTCATTTTCTTTGCAAATCTCTTTAAAAGGTTCATGATGCTTGATCCAATCCTCCTTAGGCATATTAAGATGTGAAGCAAAATATTTGAGAAAATCAACAAGGAGTTGAGAATCAAGCCCAAACTTAGCACTAAACTTATTAAAGCTTGCAGTTTCAACAAAGGACTTAATGCAATCATACTCACAATTTATAACTGTCTCTTTACCTTTGTTGATCTCCCAATCTTCAGTGTTGCGTTGAATTCTTTCAAGGAGTTCCCATTTAGCATCAATCTTTTCGTTTGTGAAACAATCCATAATGGAAGCATCGAGCAAGTCTTTATCCTGTTGAGAGAGCCTTGCATAAAAATTAGTAATAATGATATCTTTGGGGAGCCCATGGTTAGGACATTTTAGCATTAAATTTTTCAGTCTCCCCCAAGCTTGAGCTATGCTCTCTCCGTCGTGAGGATAGAAATTATAAATATAATTCATATTCTCATGAAGTTCATGAAGAGGATAAAACTTGGATTAAAAGGGAGACTGGATCTCTTCCCAATCTCGTAGGTGAGAATCATCTAGTAGCCTATACCATTCCAATTCTTTTCCTTGCAGTGACAAGGCAAACAATTTCTTCATGACTTCACCTCTTGTCAAACCTGAAATCTTAAATAACTCAGAAAGTTATGTAAGTTTCAACAAATGAATACTAGGATTGACTCTCCCATCATAACAACCATTAATAATTATTTCAACTATCCCAAGTGGTATTTGGAACGGGATACATTCAGTAGGTGGAGGAGACTTCTCTACCACGGGTGTGGTAAAGCGGCCTTCCCCAAGCAACGAACTAAGAGTGCGGTTTTCCATAAGCCTAACTAGTGAAACTAAAAACAAGAAACGAAAAGATTTAATTGTAAGATCTAAAGATATACCTTCAAACACTTACGTCCCCGGCAACGGCGCCAGAAATAGCTTGATGTCTACGCACGCTTCTATTCTTGAAGACTATGTTGGGCCTCCAAGCGCAGAGGTTTGTAGGGCAGCAGCAATTTCCCTCAAGTCGATGACCTAAGGTCTATCAAACTCAGGGAAGTAGAGGTTGAAGATGGTATCTCTGAAGCAACCCTGCAATTAAGATACAAGAAGTCTCTTGTGTCCCCAACACACCTAATACAATGGAAAATTGAATAGGTGCGAAGAGATGGTAAATATGGGTGATAGGGGTGGCAAAGCAAGGTAATATAAATCTGAATAAATAAAAACAGCAAGGTAGCAAGCGACAAAAGTGAGCACAAACGGTATTGCAATGCTGGAAACAAGGCCTAGGCTTCATACTTTCACTAGTGGCAACTCCCAACAACATTAACATAGTCTAATCACATGATATTTCCCATAAAACATGCAATGGAGACATACTCGGAGATCATTCCTTTGTGGTCAAGAGAGGACGAGAATTGTGTAGGGCTACAAAAGCACACCTCAGAGTTCGTAGTTCTCATCTATCGATTTCCCAATGTCACCGCGGCCATCCAAAGAGAATACCACAATCACCACAACATATCTAAAGGATAGTCAAAGACAAGCACCAAGAGACTCTCAATCTTCAATCCACACACAAAAGAGGAAATCACTCATGAAAATATTCTTCTAACCCATGTCCGATAGACCGTTGTCACCATGGTCTCGGGGATTATACTAGATAAGATCAAGTGAGTACACCAATCCAATACATAGAAGAAGGGGAATCATCATGGGATCATCCTAGATTAACATAGCCTATGATCACAATGAAGATCACATCATGGGAGAGAGAGAAGACCACATAGCTACTGGTAGAAACCTCAGCCCCGAGGAGGAACTACTCCCGCATCATGGAGGGAGGAAGCAACGTCGATGGAGATGAATCTGGGGGCAATTCCCCTTCCCGACAGGGTGCCGGCACAGGAATTCTGGTCCCCCGAAACTTGGTGGCGATGGCGGTGGAGATCAGAATTTCTTCTGGAGAAAAGGGTTCTGGAATCAGGGTTTTCGCGTCGCGGATAAATATAAGGGCCAAGGGGGGCAGCCAGGGGGGCCACCAGGAGTCTAGGCGGCCTCCCTGCGCGTCCATCCCCTAGGTCGCGCCCACTGGCCGCCTAGGCACCAGGTGGGGCCCCTCTGGTCCCCCTTCGGGTGTAAGGAAGCTTCTGGAACGCTGATTTTTTATATATTTTTCCTTGAATTTTCTGAGCACTTTTAATAATGGGAAAACTTGAAATACAAAAACAGCAGAAAACAGAAACTGGCACTGGGGTGCACTGAGTTAATAGGTTAGTCCAAATATGATCAAAAGTGTATCAAAAGCATAGCAATATTACCCAAAACATGCATGGAGCAAGCAGAAATTATAGATACGTTTTGGACGTATCAAGGTGCTCCTGCCAAAGAGCACCGGAACAAAGCATTAACAACCAATGGGTACACGGAATCCTCAAATTATAGTCCATCCCCTTTGGTGTCCCAAACTGTCACCTTTGGGATCGCCGGTTCCGGACTATAATAGGTGCATACAACTCGTAGATAGGATCAAGAACACAAATATATTCATGCAAACACATAGGGTTCAGATCTCAAAAGATGGCACTCGGGCCCAAAGTGACAAGCATTAAGAGCAAAGATGATAAACACCAATCTAGATGATTGGCAATATGCCCCCAACAATCTGATAAACTATTACATGATCTAACTCATCCAATCCCTACCATTCCCTTTGCCTACAGCAGGGAATTACTCACACATGAAAGGAGAAGTCATGGAGGGAGGATGGAGTGGTGATGATGATGACGATGGGGATGATCTCCCCAAACCGGAGGCCAAAAAAGCCTCCAGATTAGCCCTCCCAGAGAAGAACAGAGGGTGGCGGCGGCTCCGCGACGAGAATTGGAAAAACGACTTATGTTCTGGGGTTTTCTCGCCACGGGAATAAATAGGAGGCGAAGTAGGGCACCAAAGGGGGGAGGACCCTCCCAGGCAGCCTCCTGGCGCGGCCAGGGGTGGGGCCGCGCCAGTAGGGCGCCTGGGCCCCCCTGGCTGCCCTCTGGACCCACTTCTGACACATTGGTCCTTCGGGTGCGTGGATTTTCTGTGATTTTTCCTGGAATTTTCTGAGACACCTAAAAATCCATTTTCCTTCACACAATAAAACCATACAGACAGCTCTGCTGAAAACATCGTTAGTCCGGGTTAGTTTCGTCCAAATCATGCAAGAATGAGGGCAAAACAATAACAAAAGTGTTTGGAAAAGTAGATACTTTTGAGACGTATCAGTAACTCGTCTGGGAAGTGATAATTCCCCGCTTATGTAAACACTTCGGTGTACTACTTTGTCCGTACAACCTGTTACGATTGTTGATGACTTTTCGGTGACGACCGATGGACAAGAACTTTGCCAATTGGTCTGTCTCGTAATAACGAGCAGGAAAATGGTTCTCTTCGTCCCTCACCCTTGGCACTGATGTTGTTGCCGACATAGTTGACAAGTTGTTCTCCTCCATACCTTGAAAGTTGATCGCGTTGAATGTCAACACCCTTCTTATTCAATGTGGGCCCATAACCCACAGTTCCACAGGACCGAAACCTGACTCTCTTGTTCCTTTCTGTTCTCGAGGTTATTCCTCTTTCTTGACCTCGTATGTAATTCACGAGTCCTCTACCTTGTGATATCCAGCGCGATATCAGACTCAGTGCATATGCCTGATGCTCTGGACCCCTTTTCATCCTCCGTTATCATCGTCGAATGCTTGCATGTCCGCTTGAAAACTTCTCATGCCTTCTTTTGTTTCTCTCGATGTATCTCCCAGAGTTTAACTCGTGAGGTACGTTGTACCCCATTCCTTTCCAAAACCTCGATTGATTAACCTGGTACCGATCCGACCCCCTTAAGTTCCCATCCTACCCTATTCGTAGGTACGACGCAGCCCCCGAAAGAAGAATGACATCTCGTCAAGATGCACCGATACAGAGAGATGAAGGCAACCACATTAAGGATCAACTCCTTCGATAAGGATAACAAGCACCAGAAGAATCGTTAGAATACGAAACCAAAGCTTTACCCATTTCACTACCTTTAATTCTCGGGACGAGAATTCTTTGTAGTGGGGGGAATTTGTAACACTCCTGGTGTCACGCTACAATGATCACCTTGTTAATTGCCTAGTCATCATGATTATTCTAATAATAATCACCCTTGCTCAAATCGAGTTCAAATTCAAACTCGTTTGGAAATTCAAAGCAATGTGGGAAAATAAAGTTGTTCCAAAAATTGTGCAAACAATTTTTTTAAATGCACAAAAATCAATAGACCAATATGCCATGGTGATAGATATTTATTAAGGCATTTAAATATTTAAAACAATTCAAAACAGTAGCAAAACAACCCCTTTTAATCATTTCTTAATTAGATAAAAATACAAAAGATTTTTATTAATGCTCAAACTTTTTGTAGCAGTGTAGTATATTGCAACATAAATATGGGAGCAAGTTGCATATTTTACAAAACCATTTGGTGGCTAAGAATAATAGAAAACTGAAAGAAATATTGAAAGAAAAACAAAACTAAAAGAAAATAGGAAACAACTAACTTGCGCCTTAGGGCAAGGCCCACCCCGGCCCGGCCCTCCCACTCATCTCCCACCTCTCGCTACAGAGAAAGCCGACCGAGGCCACGGTAGCAGTGCGTCGCAGCCACACCAGCTCCCCTCCTCGACGCTCGACGGCGCGTTGGCTCACCCCTCGTGGATAAGACCAGCCCCCGTGCCCCCGTGGATAGGACTGGGATCTTTCTACCCTCCCCCTCTGCATGGCCGCCCGATGCTATCGTCGCCGCCGCCATGGATACTCGCGGCCAGCGACCTCCCCGCGCCCCGCCGTCTTGTCCTGTCGCCTCCTCTTTGTCGTCTTCATCGCCCAGCTCAAGGAATCGAGCTGGGAGGTCGTCATGCGATGCCATCGTTGTCGTCTACTTGCCACGGCGGCCGACCGCTGCTCGCTGTGATTCGCCTCCCTCGCTGCTTCCTCGGCCGCCCCAAACCTTCCCCGAGCTCCGCGGTGAGCTACCTCGCCATTTCACCCTCTCCTCTCTGCCGATTATGCGACGTAGCCCCTCCCCCCCCCCCCCCGACGCACCGGTCGCTGTTGTGGCCTTTGTCTTCGGCCGGCCTGCCCGGTGCTCGCGGTCACTAGACGACCGGGCCGCACCCACGTGCGTCACTCGCTCTGGAGCTGCGCGTGTGCTTGTGGGCGGCCTCGCTGTCGCCGCCTTGCTCTGGCCGCGCCCTTGGCCACGCCCTGCGCATCCACGAGCACGCCCGACTCCCGTAGCCACATGCCCGCTGGTGCTCGCCGCGCACGGACGCCCCCCACCGCAGCCAGCTCACCCTGCAGGCCCCCTCACCGACCAGCCTGGCTGCACCGCCGCTGGCCTGAGTGGCCACGGCCATGGCCGTTTTGTTAAGCCACTTACCCCCAAGTTAACCAAACCCTGGGTCAATGACGTGTGGGCCCTAGGCCCCTAATTATGTGTCACTTAATATAAGCTAGAGAAATACTCCCCCCCTAAGCATGACATGTGGACCCAACACTAAGATAACCCCCTGGTTAAATTAAATATTGTGATTAAGAAAACTGTCTATGACAGGTGGGCCCTAGCCATTTAGTTAATAAAAATGGTAATTAGAACACCATCTCTATGACAGTGGGGCCCCACCTTTCAGTTTGACTGGTCAAAGATACTGTTATGGATAATGTTTAATAAACAATAAAATAAATCTAGAAATTGCTAGAAAATGATTTAAACTTCAAATATTAATATCTTTTAATCCGTATATCAGCTCAAAAAACTTTATACATCAAACTTGATAAGAAAAATACAACGAACCCGGATACGTCACTGGTATACCCACCGCTCCCCTCTAACATACCGAACCCGATACCGGTAAATCTTTCTGGATGGAAATGTTCTGAACATAAAATTTGTTCAGAATACAGCAACAATCACGGATACATGATGGCTTCTCGCCCCTCGTTGGTTACCCCAAGTGGAAGGTTGAGATGCAGTGCAGCAGCAAGTTTCCCTCGGTGAAGATACCAAGGGTTGTCTCCAGTAGGACTCCGGAGATGATAAGTAGGTGTCAGCGGCGCAACTGACGCGGACCTGCACACAGTCACAAATAACTTTGTTCCCAACGAAGTTCAGAGAGGTTGTAAAAAGCAGGAAAGTAAATAAGCGTGGAAACAGTAACGAGGATATGGACCGGGATATGTGATGTTCACTAGTGATTTATCTCTCCCAAAAGACGATAAAACTGCTATGCGAGGTAACAAATTATAGAAGGGAAATTCACAGGATTATGAACGCACCGCAATGCTAACTATGCTACAAAAGAAAGGAAGAGGCTCAAAAGCACGGGCAGTACGCCAAAATAAGTAGACCGAAATCCAACTGCATCTACTACTAATCATCCACCTTGAGATATCTATCCAGAACATCTCGCTGGTATTAAGTTGCGAGCCCCACCCAAAGTGTAAACCCAAAGCAACAGACAACTGCATTAAAAATCACTTTGTGTAAAGTAAACAATCCTTGCAACCGCGGTTACAAGCACCGTTGTTTTCCCCCTTGTGGCAACAGCACATCCCCTAGACTCATGTTTCTGTCACTCAAGCGTGTCATCGGGGGGCATGAACCCACAATCGAGCATAACGTTCCCTCTTGGAGTCACTACCTACTACTTGGCCAAAGCAATAAACAGCAACGGAGAATATGCAAGAATTACTTAGGAACAAAAATATAAGAGATAATAATCAAATATATTACTCAACCACAATCTGACATTAATCTCATAATCCATCAGATCCCATCAATCTCAGCATAGCAACAGCAGAAAGATTACAAAAGTGCCTCGATCATGTAGGGCAGCTCACGAGGTCTAAACCATGAAGAACAGGGAGGGGAGGAGAACATCACATAGCTACTGATCATGGACCCATGGTCCAAGGAAAACTACTCACGAGACATCCGGGGAGCATCCATGGTGGAGAGGAGACTCCCGGAGGTCGGCCCTCCCTCCGGCAGGGTGCCGGGAAGAGGTCTTCTAGTGCTCCCGATCTCAGAAGCGCGGCGGCGGCGGAACAGAGGCGAGATCGCGAAATATGGTTATGTCTTCGGATTTTCCTCGTGACGGAGTAAATAGGCGAAGGGGGGCATCCAGAGGTGGACCAGGGGCCCCAGGCGCCCCCCTGGCGCGGCCAGGGGTGGGCCACCCCTGGCTCCCCTCTGGCCCCACTCAGGCTCTTCGCGAAGCTTCCTTCACGCTGATTTTTTATCTGAATTTTCCCGAATTTTTCTGGCACTTTTTATATGGGGGAAAACTGAAATAGAAAAACAGCAGAAAACAGGAACTGGCACTGTGGTGCACTGAGTTAATAGGTTAGTCCAAATATGATCAAAAGTGTATGAAAGTGTATCTAGATCATAGCAATATCACACAAAACATGCATGGAGCAAGCAAAAATTATAGATACGTTTTGGACGTATCAATACATTATCCACACGTCTGTCAGATGTCGCTAACACTGCAGACATGGAACCTTCCCCCCTCCAGTTGCACTACCGATAATCACCCGGAGCTGGAAGTTCATCCCCGGATGAATCCTCGCTCCGAGCAATACCCTTTGCAATGCGTTAGAACACCGTTAACATTATGGTTGCCATGTCTTGTAATTGTATTGCTACTATTGTTGTGTATTTATTATTTCTTCCCCCCTCTTATTGTCCGGTAGACCCGAAGACCGCTGTCGTCGCCTCTGTGTTCGACTACGTCGTCGACGACCGTACCCCTACCGCGAGCTTCCAGGCAAGCAGAGCCATTTTCCTTCCTTAGATATCGCCTATCTTTCCGTACTTTTCTTGTACTAGGCATTGTTAATGTTGCTGCTACGTTACAATCCTATTCAATTGCATAGCCTGTCACTGGCGCCCCTTGATGTACCTTCCTTTATCCTATGTTGCCTATAAATATATATTATATTCAGCAGTGAGCCCTACGCTTTGTTAGCTAGGTTTAGAATAGCGGCCCGTGATCACTCTGGTGAGTGAACGCGGATTTAAAAAATATTAACTACAATAGGTCCGGATCAATGCAGATGCTCTAGGGAACCTACAATGGCGAGACTCTGCCGAGTCGCTTCGAGTTTGACATACACGTGGAACGGACTCGTATTTCACTCTCGTCGGCTCGGTAGCGTAGCATCACTTGGATGATGATACGTCCAAAACGTATCTATAATTTCTGCTTGCTCCATGCCTCTTTTGTGTGATATTGCTATGATATTGATGAACTTCCATACACTTTTGATCATATTTGTACTAACCTATTAACTCAGTGCACCCCAGTGCCAGTTCCTGTTTTCTGCTGTTTTTCTATTTCAGGTTTCCCCCATATTAAAAGTGCTCCAAAAATTCGGGAAAAATCCAATAAAAAATCAGCACAGAAGAAGCTTTGGGAATCACCGAGGGGGCCAGAGGGGACCCACCAGGGCCCCAGGCGCCCTCCCGGCGCGCCCTAGGGTGGGGCCGCGCCATGGGGTCGCCTGGACCTCTGGTGGCCCCCCTGGCTGCCCCCCTTCGCCTATTTATTCCTATTGAAATGAAACCACCATGACGGGAACCCTTTTTCGCGATCTCTCCTCTGTTTCGCCGTCGCCGCACTTCCAAGATCGGGAGCACCAGAAGACCTCTTCCCGGCACCCTACCGGAGGGAGGAACCACTTCTCGGAGCTTCTCCACCACCATGGATGCTTCCCGGAAGAACCGTGAGTAGTCCACCTTGGACCATGGGTCTATGATCAGTAGCTATGTGATGTTCTCCTCCCATCTTTGTTCTTCATGGATTAGACCTCGTGAGATGCCCTACATGATCGAGGCACATATGTAATATTTCTGCTGTTGCTATGCTGAGTTTGCTGGGATCCAATGGATTATGAGATTATGTTCAGATTGTGTTTGATTAATATATTTGATTCTCGTCTTTTATATTTATGTTCTAGAGTAATTCTTGCATGTTCTCTGTTGTTGTTTATTGCTTTGGCCAAGTAGTAGGTAGTGACTCCAAGAGGGAGCCTTATGCATGGTTGTGGGTTCATGCCCCCCGATGACTAGCTTGAGTGACAGAAACATGAGTCTAGGGGATGTGATGTTGCCACAAGGGGGAAAACAACGGTGCTTGTACTTGCGGGTGCAAGGATTGTTTACTTTACGCAAAGTTCTTTAACGGAGTTGTCCGTTGCTTTGAGTTTACACTTTGGGTGGGATTCGCAACTTAATACCAGCGAGATGTTCTGGATAGATATCTCAAGGTGGATGATTAGTAGGTAGATGCAGATGGATTTCGGTCTACTTGTCTTGGCGTACCACCCATGCTTTTGAGCCTCTTCCTTTCTTTATAGCATAATTAGCATTGGTTTGAGCACATAATCCTGTCAATTGCCCAGCTGTAGTTTGTTTACCTCGCATGGATATTTTACCGAGGGGGCGCCAAAGGGGACCCACCAGGGCCCGAGGCGACCTCCCGGCGCGCCCTAGGGTGGGGCTGCGCCGGGGGGGCGCCTGGACCCCTGGTGGCCCCCCTGGCTTCCCCCCTTCGCCTATTTATTCCTCGTGACGTGAACCCCCCATGACGGGAACCCTTTGTTGTGATTTCTCTTCTGTTCCGCCGCCGACGCGCTTCCAAGATCGAGAGCACCAGAAGACCTCTTCCCGGCACCCTGCCGGAGGGAGGAACCACCTCCGAGAACTTCTCCACCACCATGGATGCTTCCCGGACGAACCGTTAGTAGTCCACCTTGGACCATGGGTCTATGATCAGTAGCTATGCGATGTTCTCCTCCCCTCTTTGTTCTTCATGGATTAGACCTCGTGAGCTGCCCTACATGATCGAGGCACATATGTAATATTTCTTCTGTTGCTATGCTGAGTTTGCTGGGATCCGATGGATTATGAGATTATGTTCAGATTGTGTTTGAGTAATATATTTTATTCTCCTATTTTATATTTATGTTCTAGAGTAATTCTTGCATGTTCTCCGTTGCTGTTTATTACTTTGGCCAAGTAGTAGGTAGTGACTCCAAGAGGGAGCGTTATGCATGATTGTGGGTTCATGCCCCCCGATGACTAGCTTGAGTGACAGAAACATGAGTCTAGGGGATGTGATGTTACCACAAGGGGGAAAACAACGGTGCTTGTACTTGCGGGTGCAAGGATTGTTTACTTTACGCAAAGTTCTTTAATGCAGTTGTCCGTTGCTTTGAGTTTACACTTTGGGTGGGATTCGCAACTTAATACCAGCGAGATGTTCTGGATAGATATCTCTAGGTGGATGATTAGTAGGTAGATGCAGATGGATTTAGGTCTACTTTTGTTAGCATACCGCCCATGCTTTTGAGCCTCTTTCTTTCTTTATAGCATAATTAGCATTGGTTTGCGCACATAATCATGTCCATTGCCCAGCTGTAATTTGTTTACCTCGCATGGATATTTTATCGTCTTTTGGGAGAGAGACATCACTAGTGAACATCATAGGACCCCGGTCCATATTTCTAATACTGATTACACCCACTATCAATTTACTGTTTTATTTACTTTTCCGTTTCTATCACTATCATTATTATCCCTTGCGTTTTATCCTTTGTAAACAACAAGGCCGGGGGAGTTGAAAACTCCTCTGTACTCGTTGGGAAGCAAAGTTATTTGTTGTGTGTGCAGGTCCAGGTGAAGTTAGCAACCTTCGGTTGTAAACGGCGCCATTGTTCACTTCACCACCTTCTTGTATCTGTTGGATTCCTACTGGTAGACACTCAACCTTAGCATCTTCGCTAAGGGAAACTTGCTACTGTCTACATCTCAACCTTCCACTTTGGGTAACCAACGAGGGGGCCATAATTTGTACCATCAAAAGCAATTTCTCGCGCCGTTGCCGGGGACTCCACTCTTCAAGATAGGGGAGTTGCACACTACCTTTTATCTTTGCTTTTTAGTCTTGTTAGTTTACCTTTCAGTTTTTTCTTTAGTGTCATTTATCAAAAATCAAAAAAATACTTACCGCGCTAGTAGTTTTCATTATGTCTGGTCCTTTTTCCTTTGGTGAAGCAGAAGTGCTCACCTTTAAACAAAGAGGTGGTGAAAGTCTGAAAGATGCCTGGTATAGAATTAATGATTCTCAAAAAAGATCCAGCAAGAAGCAATCCACTACTATCCTGCTTAGAAACTTGTACGTTGGAATTAATTCTTGGAATAGGTTTATTCTAGATATTGCTATCAATGGGAATTTCATAGAAGCCCTAGTTTGGGAAGCTCTTAGTGTTATGGAAAATCTTGTTGGAAATCTCCCTGTTGCTAGCATTCAAGATGACATTACCCTAGCTCATATTATGAAAAAACTTGAAAAGATAGAGCTAGAGATCCCAAGCATTAATAAGATAAGTGAGTTGGATCGTAGATTCAAGGGAATTTGAATAGACTCGATAGCTCTATGCATAAAATTTTCAAAACCTTGGAGACCATAAAATCCCATGACTTGGACCCTTCTAGGATTGATAAGATTGAGGAAATCATTGACACTCTAGGAACTACTTTTTCCTCAATAAAAACCAAAAAGGTGGAAACTCCGGAAAATAAGGAACCTAGGTTCGTTTACGTTCCAAAGGCTCCTCGTTTCAAAAATAATCTATCTATTGCCAAAGGGGTTGAAACTGTGAAGACTTTGGAAGAGATACCTCTCTTTAATAGAATAAATGAGACTCCAATTGATCTTCCGCCTTTTGCTTTTATTCCTAGAAGTATCTTTATTAGGCCTTTATTTTAAAGACCTCTTAAGAGTGGTTGTACTATTGAAGAGCTTTTTGATGATCTTGATGATGGTTCAATTGATACAACTTGATCTATTTGCATTAAGTCTAGCTAATGGCTTTAAAGAAATGGTTTCGAGAGGCAGCCCGCAATGAATTTAGGATTTTTCCTTTTGTTTTTCTTTTGTTTTTAGTGGTCTTGATGATTGTTACTACTGTAGCAACATCATTGTATCTTTACTTTTGAAGCTTTGTGCCATTTATAGCCTCATATGACAAGGGAAGTGAAAGTTGTGACATGCTCTCCAGAAAACAGATTCTGTCCTCGTGACTAGAAAAATCACAGAAAATCCCAGTTCATCTTTTTGAGCTGAATTTTTTACACAGCATGCTCTATACAGTTACGGAACTTTCGTAAGTTCTGAGTTTTTACTTAAGTTGCAGAAGTATCCCTAAAAAATTCTGTACTACCTGATGGTCTGTTTTTCATAGATTCTGCCCTGTTTTGCCTTTTCTTCGTTTTGCAAACCTTAAGCTTAATTTTTCTTTGCAAAAACTTTTTGGAAATCTTGATAAAACAGTATCTCTTCAAGAATATCTTTATTTCCAGTAGAGAAAAAATTATTTTATTATGGGTACTAACCTCGCTAATCAGATTATGATGAGTTATGTATGAAGGGAATTTTCAAGTGTGCGAAGGAAGATGATGAAAGAAGATTAAGAAGTGTCAAGCGCTCAATCTTGGGGATGCCCCCATGCATCCCCAAGAAATATTCAAGGAGACTCAAGCGTCTAAGCTTGGGGATGCCCCCATGCATCCCCTTCTCCATCAATAATTATCAGTTCGTCTCTCGTTTCACTATATTTTTATCACGTCATGCGTTATGTGCTATGCTTGGAGCGCCTCGCTCTTAGGTTTTATTTTTAGTTTTCTTTAGCTTTGCTTGATGTTCATAACAAGTTAGAACCCAGATTTCTTTTTGTGAGAGGGAAACACGCTCCACTTCCAAAATATAGAACACAACATAGGATTTTTCATGCTTATCTTTGCTGTGTTTGTTCTTTATATTTTTTATAGCAACTGTCATGTTTTTCTCTTAGTTTTTCATGTTTATCTTTTCAAAGAGCTTTTGTTTAGTTTGCTTCCGGAACTCTCTTGATTTTTCATGTTTATTTTGTTTAGAGAGTTTGCCTGTTGCACTGAGTTTTGTGTCTTGACTTGAAGTAGGTAATTGAGGTTGCTATTCTTTTGTATTAGTAACTTGCAATAGTTTTGAGGTATTGTTTTGAGTAATGTTTGGACTTTTGGTGTGAAGACCTTTAGCCTATTAGTGATAGATGTTGTATTTGGGGCAATCCTTGATTATTTTCAAAACTTACAAAATTAGTTGAGAACTCTAGCTACTAAATGGATCACTACTCTTCTGAGGGGTCGAATATTAGAGTACAATCACGTACCATGAGTCGAGGATGCGCAAGGATAACCAAACCCCATACACTCCTCCTCGGGGTACTTGTCTCTTTGTGAATCTCCTTATTAGATTGAGAGTTACCGATAATAAGTGCATGAGTTCTTCGTACTAATGTGAGAATTCGAAAGTTGACACTTCTACCTTCCCATATTTTTCTAGCCTGTCATGTGCCGTGCATTTCCTTCTTCTCACTCCGAGAGTTGGCATCCACCTTCGCCGGTACATCCAAACCCTTGGCATGATACGCTCTGTCATCATAAACCTCCTTATATCCTTCCTCAAAACAGCCACCATACCTACCTATCAAGGCTTTTCCATAGCCTTTCCGAGATATATTGTCATGCAACATCCATCTTCTTATGAATTTATCTTCATGTCAAACATGCTACTTGCTTGATCGATGAGCCGCATGCTACTTAGGCCTTGCCCTAATCATTGCTACATGACGCGCTAGTATCATTGCATATCCTGCTACACTGGCAGAGGCATACATTTGCATACATCATGATAGTTACATCTTCTTTATGATTTGAGTACTTTGTAAAGTGTGAAAGATCTTCTATACTTTTTGTAATATATAGAGTGTTGCCCCTAAAGTGAGGAAAATATCCCAAAGTGAACAAATTAAAAGATCCCAAAGAGGACAAATTAAAAGATCCCAAAGAGGACAAATGAGAGAAATAGAAAGAGCCATTGAGGCCACCAAAAAAATACAAAAAAATAGAAAAAAGAGAAAAAGAAATAAAAAGAGAGAAGGGGGCACACTACTATTCCTTTTGAGAGATCCACACTCGTACTCCCTCTTATATCTTGTACTCAATAGAGATTATCATTCATGCATATAGCTATGTGGGGACCTTCACACTATAGGACTTGGCATGTATATTCCAATGATGAGCCTCCTCAAACGAGCTCTAGGTCTTCTTGAGAAAGCGAGTTGGATGCACCCCCACTAGTTCCATTGGAGAGCTTACCTTAGCTCATATGTGCATCCGTTGCATGGCAATCCCTACTCCTCACATCATATCTATCATTTGGCTTTCTCTCGCCTATGATTGTCCTCATTGATGTGAGCCTTTCACACCCTTTTTGTCTTCCTACTCAACCATATTCTCTCTTTTCCATCCTAAGTGTCAACTTTCTTGCTTACGCTCATCCATTGCATGAGTGCTCACAATGTCGAAAAGGAGCGGATCATTTTGACTTGTACCTGGCTAGTGGTCTGGGGATGAGTCAAGATAAGATTCCAAAGAAGACCAAGTGTGAAATTTTAGTAGATTGAGTTCTCAACACAAAAATATTTTTTCTCGTATATCCGTATCCCCTTTCTTGCACGCAAACACCATTTGGAGATATTCAAGTCACGGACAGCGAGAGCTCTTGCACCTTTATGTTCTTATGTTGCTTGTTTCAATGCTAATATAGACTATTGCATGTTATGACTTGAATTGAATTACATGCCTTGATTCCTTTACTTAAAAATTCTTATATGGTTGTTAGCATGTCACCACGGAAATTATGCTTTTATCATTTACCTACTCGATGAAGAGCAGGAATTAAGCTTGGGGATGTTGATACGTCCAAATCGTATCTATAATTTCTGCTTGCTCCATGCCTCTTTCGTGTGATATTGCTATGATATTGATGAACTTCCATACACTTTTGATCATATTTGTACTAACCTATTAACTCAGTGCACCCCAGTGCCAGTTCCTGTTTTCTGCTGTTTTTCTATTTCAAGTTTCCCCCTTATTAAAAGTGCTCCAAAAATTCGGGAAAATCCAATAAAAATCAGCGAAGAAGAAGCTTCGGGAATCACCGAGGGGGCGCCAAAGGGGACCCACCAGGGCCCGAGGCGACCTCCCGGCGCGCCCTAGGGTGGGGCTGCGCCGGGGGGGCGCCTGGACCCCTGGTGGCCCCCCTGGCTTCCCCCCTTCGCCTATTTATTCCTCGTGACGTGAACCCCCCATGACGGGAACCCTTTGTTGTGATTTCTCTTCTGTTCCGCCGCCGACGCGCTTCCAAGATCGAGAGCACCAGAAGACCTCTTCCCGGCACCCTGCCGGAGGGAGGAACCACCTCCGAGAACTTCTCCACCACCATGGATGCTTCCCGGACGAACCGTTAGTAGTCCACCTTGGACCATGGGTCTATGATCAGTAGCTATGCGATGTTCTCCTCCCCTCTTTGTTCTTCATGGATTAGACCTCGTGAGCTGCCCTACATGATCGAGGCACATATGTAATATTTCTGCTGTTGCTATGCTGAGTTTGCTGGGATCCGATGGATTATGAGATTATGTTCAGATTGTGTTTGAGTAATATATTTTATTCTCCTATTTTATATTTATGTTCTAGAGTAATTCTTGCATGTTCTCCGTTGCTGTTTATTACTTTGGCCAAGTAGTAGGTAGTGACTCCAAGAGGGAGCGTTATGCATGATTGTGGGTTCATGCCCCCCGATGACTAGCTTGAGTGACAGAAACATGAGTCTAGGGGATGTGATGTTACCACAAGGGGGAAAACAACGGTGCTTGTACTTGCGGGTGCAAGGATTGTTTACTTTACGCAAAGTTCTTTAATGCAGTTGTCCGTTGCTTTGAGTTTACACTTTGGGTGGGATTCGCAACTTAATACCAGCGAGATGTTCTGGATAGATATCTCTAGGTGGATGATTAGTAGGTAGATGCAGATGGATTTAGGTCTACTTTTGTTAGCATACCGCCCATGCTTTTGAGCCTCTTTCTTTCTTTATAGCATAATTAGCATTGGTTTGCGCACATAATCATGTCCATTGCCCAGCTGTAATTTGTTTACCTCGCATGGATATTTTATCGTCTTTTGGGAGAGAGACATCACTAGTGAACATCATAGGACCCCGGTCCATATTTCTAATACTGATTACACCCACTATAAATTTACTGTTTTATTTACTTTTCCGTTTCTATCACTATCATTATTATCCCTTGCGTTTTATCCTTTGTAAACAACAAGGCCGGGGGAGTTGAAAACTCCTCTGTACTCGTTGGGAAGCAAAGTTATTTGTTGTGTGTGCAGGTCCAGGTGAAGTTAGCAACCTTCGGTTGTAAACGGCGCCATTGTTCACTTCACCACCTTCTTGTATCTGTTGGATTCCTACTGGTAGACACTCAACCTTAGCATCTTCGCTAAGGGAAACTTGCTACTGTCTACATCTCAACCTTCCACTTTGGGTAACCAACGAGGGGACCATAATTTGTACCATCAAAAGCAATTTCTCGCGCCGTTGCCGGGGACTCCACTCTTCAAGATAGGGGAGTTGCACACTACCTTTTATCTTTGCTTTTTAGTCTTGTTAGTTTACCTTTCAGTTTTTTCTTTAGTGTCATTTATCAAAAATCAAAAAAATACTTACCGCGCTAGTAGTTTTCATTATGTCTGGTCCTTTTTCCTTTGGTGAAGCAGAAGTGCTCACCTTTAAACAAAGAGGTGGTGAAAGTCTGAAAGATGCCTGGTATAGAATTAATGATTCTCAAAAAAGATCCAGCAAGAAGCAATCCACTACTATCCTGCTTAGAAACTTGTACGTTGGAATTAATTCTTGGAATAGGTTTATTCTAGATATTGCTATCAATGGGAATTTCATAGAAGCCCTAGTTTGGGAAGCTCTTAGTGTTATGGAAAATCTTGTTGGAAATCTCCCTGTTGCTAGCATTCAAGATGACATTACCCTAGCTCATATTATGAAAAAACTTGAAAAGATAGAGCTAGAGATCCCAAGCATTAATAAGATAAGTGAGTTGGATCGTAGATTCAAGGGAATTTGAATAGACTCGATAGCTCTATGCATAAAATTTTCAAAACCTTGGAGACCATAAAATCCCATGACTTGGACCCTTCTAGGATTGATAAGATTGAGGAAATCATTGACACTCTAGGAACTACTTTTTCCTCAATAAAAACCAAAAAGGTGGAAACTCCGGAAAATAAGGAACCTAGGTTCGTTTACGTTCCAAAGGCTCCTCGTTTCAAAAATAATCTATCTATTGCCAAAGGGGTTGAAACTGTGAAGACTTTGGAAGAGATACCTCTCTTTAATAGAATAAATGAGACTCCAATTGATCTTCCGCCTTTTGCTTTTATTCCTAGAAGTATCTTTATTAGGCCTTTATTTTAAAGACCTCTTAAGAGTGGTTGTACTATTGAAGAGCTTTTTGATGATCTTGATGATGGTTCAATTGATACAACTTGATCTATTTGCATTAAGTCTAGCTAATGGCTTTAAAGAAATGGTTTCGAGAGGCAGCCCGCAATGAATTTAGGATTTTTCCTTTTGTTTTTCTTTTGTTTTTAGTGGTCTTGATGATTGTTACTACTGTAGCAACATCATTGTATCTTTACTTTTGAAGCTTTGTGCCATTTATAGCCTCATATGACAAGGGAAGTGAAAGTTGTGACATGCTCTCCAGAAAACAGATTCTGTCCTCGTGACTAGAAAAATCACAGAAAATCCTAGTTCATCTTTTTGAGCTGAATTTTTTACACAGCATGCTCTATACAGTTACGGAACTTTCGTAAGTTCTGAGTTTTTACTTAAGTTGCAGAAGTATCCCTAAAAAATTCTGTACTACCTGATGGTCTGTTTTTCATAGATTCTGCCCTGTTTTGCCTTTTCTTCGTTTTGCAAACCTTAAGCTTAATTTTTCTTTGCAAAAACTTTTTGGAAATCTTGATAAAACAGTATCTCTTCAAGAATATCTTTATTTCCAGTAGAGAAAAAATTATTTTATTATGGGTACTAACCTCGCTAATCAGATTATGATGAGTTATGTATGAAGGGAATTTTCAAGTGTGCGAAGGAAGATGATGAAAGAAGATTAAGAAGTGTCAAGCGCTCAATCTTGGGGATGCCCCCATGCATCCCCAAGAAATATTCAAGGAGACTCAAGCGTCTAAGCTTGGGGATGCCCCCATGCATCCACTTCTCCATCAATAATTATCAGTTCGTCTCTCGTTTCACTATATTTTTATCACTTCATGCGTTATGTGCTATGCTTGGAGCGCCTCGCTCTTAGGTTTTATTTTTAGTTTTCTTTAGCTTTGCTTGATGTTCATAACAAGTTAGAACCCAGATTTCTTTGTGTGAGAGGGAAACACGCTCCACTTCCAAAATCTAGAACACAACATAGGATTTTTCATGCTTATCTTTGCTGTGTTTGTTCTTTATATTTTTTATAGCTACTGTCATGTTTTTCTCTTAGTTTTTCATGTTTATCTTTTCAAAGAGCTTTTGTTTAGTTTGCTTCCGGAACTCTCTTGATTTTTCATGTTTATTTTGTTTAGAGAGTTTGCCTGTTGCACTGAGTTTTGTGTCTTGACTTGAAGTAGGTAATTGAGGTTGCTATTCTTTTGTATTAGTAACTTGCAATAGTTTTGAGGTATTGTTTTGAGTAATGTTTGGACTTTTGGTGTGAAGACCTTTAGCCTATTAGTGATAGATGTTGTATTTGGGGAAATCCTTGATTATTTTCAAAACTTACAAAATTAGTTGAGAACTCTAGCTACTAAATGGATCACTACTCTTCTGAGGGGTCGAATATTAGAGTACAATCACGTACCATGAGTCGAGGATGCGCAAGGATAACCAAACCCCATACACTCCTCCTCGGGGTACTTGTCTCTTTGTGAATCTCCTTATTAGATTGAGAGTTACCGATAATAAGTGCATGAGTTCTTCGTACTAATGTGAGAATTCGAAAGTTGACACTTCTACCTTCCCATATTTTTCTAGCCTGTCATGTGCCGTGCATTTCCTTCTTCTCACTCCGAGAGTTGGCATCCACCTTCGCCGGTACATCCAAACCCTTGGCATGATACGCTCTGTCATCATAAACCTCCTTATATCCTTCCTCAAAACAGCCACCATACCTACCTATCAAGGCTTTTCCATAGCCTTTCCGAGATATATTGTCATGCAACATCCATCTTCTTATGAATTTATCTTCATGTCAAACATGCTACTTGCTTGATCGATGAGCCGCATGCTACTTAGGCCTTGCCCTAATCATTGCTACATGACGCGCTAGTATCATTGCATATCCTGCTACACTGGCAGAGGCATACATTTGCATACATCATGATAGTTACATCTTCTTTATGATTTGAGTACTTTGTAAAGTGTGAAAGATCTTCTATACTTTTTGTAATATATAGAGTGTTGCCCCTAAAGTGAGGAAAATATCCCAAAGTGAACAAATTAAAAGATCCCAAAGAGGACAAATTAAAAGATCCCAAAGAGGACAAATGAGAGAAATAGAAAGAGCCATTGAGGCCACCAAAAAAATACAAAAAAATAGAAAAAAGAGAAAAAGAAATAAAAAGAGAGAAGGGGGCACACTACTATTCCTTTTGAGAGATCCACACTCGTACTCCCTCTTATATCTTGTACTCAATAGAGATTATCATTCATGCATATAGCTATGTGGGGACCTTCACACTATAGGACTTGGCTTGTATATTCCAATGATGAGCCTCCTCAAACGAGCTCTAGGTCTTCTTGAGAAAGCGAGTTGGATGCACCCCCACTAGTTCCATTGGAGAGCTTACCTTAGCTCATATGTGCATCCGTTGCATGGCAATCCCTACTCCTCACATCATATCTATCATTTGGCTTTCTCTCGCCTATGATTGTCCTCATTGATGTGAGCCTTTCACACCCTTTTTGTCTTCCTACTCAACCATATTCTCTCTTTTCCATCCTAAGTGTCAACTTTCTTGCTTACGCTCATCCATTGCATGAGTGCTCACAATGTCGAAAAGGAGTGGATCATTTTGACTTGTACCTGGCTAGTGGTCTGGGGATGAGTCAAGATAAGATTCCAAAGAAGACCAAGTGTGAAATTTTAGTAGATTGAGTTCTCAACACAAAAATATTTTTTCTCGTATATCCGTATCCCCTTTCTTGCACGCAAACACCATTTGGAGATATTCAAGTCACGGACAGCGAGAGCTCTTGCACCTTTATGTTCTTATGTTGCTTGTTTCAATGCTAATATAGACTATTGCATGTTATGACTTGAATTGAATTACATGCCTTGATTCCTTTACTTAAAAATTCTTATATGGTTGTTAGCATGTCACCACGGAAATTATGCTTTTATCATTTACCTACTCGATGAAGAGCAGGAATTAAGCTTGGGGATGTTGATACGTCCAAATCGTATCTATAATTTCTGCTTGCTCCATGCCTCTTTCGTGTGATATTGCTATGATATTGATGAACTTCCATACACTTTTGATCATATTTGTACTAACCTATTAACTCAGTGCACCCCAGTGCCAGTTCCTGTTTTCTGCTGTTTTTCTATTTCAAGTTTCCCCCTTATTAAAAGTGCTCCAAAAATTCGGGAAAATCCAATAAAAATCAGCGAAGAAGAAGCTTCGGGAATCACCGAGGGGGCGCCAAAGGGGACCCACCAGGGCCCGAGGCGACCTCCCGGCGCGCCCTAGGGTGGGGCTGCGCCGGGGGGGCGCCTGGACCCCTGGTGGCCCCCCTGGCTTCCCCCCTTCGCCTATTTATTCCTCGTGACGTGAACCCCCCATGACGGGAACCCTTTGTTGTGATTTCTCTTCTGTTCCGCCGCCGACGCGCTTCCAAGATCGAGAGCACCAGAAGACCTCTTCCCGGCACCCTGCCGGAGGGAGGAACCACCTCCGAGAACTTCTCCACCACCATGGATGCTTCCCGGACGAACCGTTAGTAGTCCACCTTGGACCATGGGTCTATGATCAGTAGCTATGCGATGTTCTCCTCCCCTCTTTGTTCTTCATGGATTAGACCTCGTGAGCTGCCCTACATGATCGAGGCACATATGTAATATTTCTGCTGTTGCTATGCTGAGTTTGCTGGGATCCGATGGATTATGAGATTATGTTCAGATTGTGTTTGAGTAATATATTTTATTCTCCTATTTTATATTTATGTTCTAGAGTAATTCTTGCATGTTCTCCGTTGCTGTTTATTACTTTGGCCAAGTAGTAGGTAGTGACTCCAAGAGGGAGCGTTATGCATGATTGTGGGTTCATGCCCCCCGATGACTAGCTTGAGTGACAGAAACATGAGTCTAGGGGATGTGATGTTACCACAAGGGGGAAAACAACGGTGCTTGTACTTGCGGGTGCAAGGATTGTTTACTTTACGCAAAGTTCTTTAATGCAGTTGTCCGTTGCTTTGAGTTTACACTTTGGGTGGGATTCGCAACTTAATACCAGCGAGATGTTCTGGATAGATATCTCTAGGTGGATGATTAGTAGGTAGATGCAGATGGATTTAGGTCTACTTTTGTTAGCATACCGCCCATGCTTTTGAGCCTCTTTCTTTCTTTATAGCATAATTAGCATTGGTTTGCGCACATAATCATGTCCATTGCCCAGCTGTAATTTGTTTACCTCGCATGGATATTTTATCGTCTTTTGGGAGAGAGACATCACTAGTGAACATCATAGGACCCCGGTCCATATTTCTAATACTGATTACACCCACTATCAATTTACTGTTTTATTTACTTTTCCGTTTCTATCACTATCATTATTATCCCTTGCGTTTTATCCTTTGTAAACAACAAGGCCGGGGGAGTTGAAAACTCCTCTGTACTTGTTGGGAAGCAAAGTTATTTGCTGTGTGTGCAGGTCCAGGTGAAGTTAGCAACCTTCGGTTGTAAACGGCGCCATTGTTCACTTCACCACCTTCTTGTATCTGTTGGAGTCCTACTGGTCGACACTCAACCTTAGCATCTTCGCTAAGGGAAACTTATTGTTGTCTACATCTCAACCTTCCACTTTGGGTAACCAACAAGGGGGCGTTAATTCGTACCATCAGATGATACGAGGTTTACCTCTTTAGTTCATTCCGCTGATGTCTCTGTCGAAACTCTTTCAGTGTACCATCGAGGGTTATACCTCCTGGTTTCACTTAATGGTAGGAACTCGAATCAAATGGTGTCCTTAAAGGTAAGAGTTGGGCGACCCAACGGTGCCCGCGAGAGCTATTGCGTCGGGAACGACGGGGAGGGTACGACCGACGTTACTGGCGTGCTTGGCCCCTGCTCGTATCTCGCGAGAGTTACCAAAACAACGAAAAGTCGAGATCTACCTAGAGCACACATGAGACAAGGTAAGGAGACGGTTCACCTTGTTGGTAACCGCGCACTTTGACAGGATGACAGGGCAGGCCCCAACGTTACTGGTGGACCATGTTGTTGTTCGTTGTCCGTTGTGTTGTTAGTCAGACAGCGATAACAGTTGTCTGTGAGATAATATTAAAATGCTAAATGGTTCGGCGGATGACTTGAGAGGCCTGTTGGTCTGTACGCACTACCTTCACGTGGGATAACGTGTTATGGGCTCCCCTGCGTCGTATCTTGTCCGAAAACTCTTCAGACGTCAGCAGTACTGCGTCGTGATCGCCGGGAAGCGGTGTTGTCTTCTTTGATGCAGCAGGTGTGTTTGGATTTGCTTTTTCTTCACCGGCCAGACTCGCACCGTGCAGGAGCGTGGAAGGGTGAGGGACCTAGACCCCTGAGCTCATAGGATATAGTCCAGCGGATGGCCTCTCTGCTGAGCCTAGGATGGGCTGCGCCGTGTCGGATAGCTTTGGTGGAGCGTTCCCTAACAAAGTTCCCACCACCCTGGAGATCCGAGCGTGCAGGATGAACAGTAGTGCACCCCTGCAGGGAGTTTAATATATTCGAATAGCCGTGTCCACGGTAACTGAACGCTTTATGCTGAAGCCGGATCTTATCACTACAAAATACTACTATTAATCTGTTGGTTCCGGGTTTTCTTCCTCGTAGGGAAGTCGAGGAGGGGAACTCGGAGGCATATATTATTATTAATTATTACAACTTACTATTATACAATGCTGCAGCAACTTCTGCTTCATTGTTACTTTATGCTTTATATGAACTGTTGGTTGTTCTCTTCTTGTGCTGCAAGACATCGTCGAAAGACGCTAGTCTTCGATAGGCCTAGCTTATTATCCTTACTCTGATTTCTAACTTGCAATCCACTATATACATCCTCCCCTTTCCATTTGATACAAATGCATAAATGCTTAGTAGCGGACGTAAGACTCGCGGTTATGCAAGATACTCACCTTTGCTTTATTTCCCCCTTTTTGTTTTGCCTGATCGGCCGCTACAGCCGACGTTGGTGCCTCGGAGTCCAGGATCAGGAGATCCCCGATGCTGACCTCCGCTACATGAAGATCCCCGATGCCTTCTACGACGTCGAGTTCCCCGTTGACCAGGAGTAGTTTGGAGGTTCCCAGGCAGGAGGCCTCGCCTTTTCGATCGTTGTTATTTTTGTGCTAGCCTTCTTAAGGCAGATCATGTGTACCTTGTGTCTGTACTTAGATACTATTGCTCCCGCAAGCTTTGTGTTCTCGAGTTGTTATATTCGAGCCCTCGTGGCCCCTGGCTTGTATTAAACAGCTTGTATTATTTTTATTTGTAGAGTTGTGTTGTGATATCTTACCGTGAGTCCCCGATCTTGATCGTGTACCTTCCGTGTATGATTACTGTACACGACTTGATTTTTGGAGCGTCACAGTAAACAACAGACCTGGGAGATTGACAACCTCTCTAAACTTGTTGGGAGCAAAGTTATTTTCTTTTGTGTGCAGGTCTAGGTTAAGCAAGTGATTTCTATTTAGACGGCACGTCACTTACTTCACTACCTTCTTATTGATCCTTGGAGTCCTATGGGAGACATGAACCCTATCCTCTACATTAGGGTAAATTTGCTGGTAGCTACATCTCAACCTTCCACTTTAGGTAACCAACGAGGGGCGAGAAGAAGGTAATCTCTCGCTCCATCAAACGTGCATTGCCCTTTCTCATCTCGAGAGTCGGTGCAAACTTCGCCGGTGAATCCAAATCCTTGGCATGATACGCTCTGTCATACATAATACTCATTATATCTTCCTCAAAATAGCCACCATATCTACCTATCAAGGCATTTCCATAGCCTTTTCAAGATATATTGCCATGCAACATCCATATTCTCATGACTTGATCTTTCGTTGGCATACATGCTTTTTCTTGATCGTAGAGCCGCATGATAGTTGGGATTTGCCCTTACATAATTGCTACATGATGTGTTAGTATCATTGCATATCCTGCTACATTGGCAGAGGCATACATCATGATATAGTTCTAGTTTTATTATGAGTACCTTGTAAAAGTGTGTTGATCTTTTTCGTCCTTGTATATATAAAGTGTTGCACTTAAAGTGAGGAAAAGATCCCAAAGAGGACACAAATAAAAGACCCCAAAATAGGACACATGAAAAGATCCCAAAGAGGACAAATGAAAAATAAATAGAAAGAGCCAAAGAGGCCACAAAATAAAAATAAAAATAAATAGAAAAAGAGAAAAAAGAAAATAAAAAGAGAGAAGGGGCAACACTACTATTCCTTTTTAAAAGATCCACAGTTGTGCTTCAAAGTAGAATTTTTACATCATAGAGAGTTTTCATATCATTCATGCATAACTAAGTGGGGATCTTTACACTATGGAACTTGGCTTGTATATTCCAATGATGAGCCTCCTCAAAAGAGCTCTAGGTCTTCGTGAGCAAGAAAGTTGGATGCACCCCACTAGTTCCATTGGAGAGCTTTCATATACTCATGGCTCATTGTGCATCCTTGCATGACAATCCCTACTCGTCACACCATTTCTACCATTAGGCTTACCCTCGCCTAAGGTTGTCCTCATTGGTGTGAAACTTTCTCACTTTTTGACTCCCTATCCCCATTATTTATTCTCTTTGTCATCCTAAGTGCCAACCAATCTTGCTCACGTTCATTAATTGCATGAGTGCTCGAAATTGGAAGGGAGAGGATCAAATTGACTTGTACCTGGCCAACGGTTAGGGGATGAGTAATGATAAGGTTCCAAAGAGACCATATGTGAATTTAGTAGATTCAGTTCTCCACAAATATTAAGTACTTTTTTTCTCTAAACCCATCTCCCACTTTCTGGACGGGTACACCGATTGGAGACATTCGAGTCACGGAAAACGAGAACTCTTGCACCTTTATGTTCTTACTTTGCTAGTTTCAACACTAGATATAGACTCTTGCTTGTTATTTCTTTGACGTGAATTACATCTCTTGCTTGTTGTACTTTAAAGTTCAAAATTATGTTGATAGCATGTCACCACAATAATTATCTACGATGACATTTATCTACTCAAGGACGAGCAGGAATTAAGCTTGGGGATATTGATACATTCCAAATGTATCTATAATTTTTGCTTGTTTCATGCTTGTTTTGGTGATAATGCTATATGTTTTGATGCACTTTCATATCATTTACAACATATTTGGGGCTAACGTATTAACCTAGTGCACAGTGCTAGTTTATGTATGTTTTTGTGTGTGCATTGTAGAAAAAGGTGAAAAATTAAAGTGCTTGGAAAATTCCAGAAAAATCCATAAAATCATTTACGCCGGAAGACTCCAGAAGCCAGAAGGGCTCCCGGAGGGAGCCCACCCCTGGCCCAGGCGCCTCTAGGGCGCGGCCAGGGGGTCGCGCCCTCTGGCCTCCTGGGCTAGTGGGGCCACCCCCGGTGCCCCCCTTTGGCATATATTTACGTCGTCCCCCTTAAACTCCAGAGGAGGAACCCTTTTTCGTGAATACCCTACTTTTTCTCCGCCACCGCGATTCCGAGATTGGGATCAAAAGAAATTCCTTTCCCAGCAAGCTGAAGGAGGGAGGATTGATCTCCGGAAGCTCCTCCACCACCATGCTCGCCTTTGGGATGCACCGTGAGTGGTTCCCCTTGTAGCATGGGTTCATGATCAGTAGCTAGTAGATGTCTTATCTCCAATCTTGTGCTTCAATGTTTAGCCCTTGTGAGCTGCCTATCATGATCAAGGCACCTATGTATGAATTCTTGTTTTGCTATGTTGAGTTTGCTGGGATCCGATGGATTATGAGATTATTTTCAAATTTGTGAGAGTAATATACCTGGTTTACCTTTATATTTTTGTTCTTGAGTAGTCTTGGATGTTGTCCTTTGTCGTTTGTTACTTTGGACAACTAGTAGATTGCAACTCTAAGAGGGAGCGTTATGCTAGATGATGGGTTCATGCCTCCTGATTGTCTAGATTGAGTGACAGAAACATGGGACTAGGGAACGTGTTGTTGCCATTAGGGGTAAAACAACGGTGCTTACGACTGTGTGTCATAAGGATTGCTTACATTACGCATAGAGTGTTAAGACAGTTATTCATTGCTTTGGGTTTACATCTTTAATTGTGGCTCACAACTTAATACCAGCAAGATGTTATGGATAGATATCTCAAGGTGGATGATTAGTGAGAAGATGTTGATGAATAAACGATCTACTTTTCTTGGTGTAATGCCCAAACGATTGAGCCTTTTAATTTTCCAGTAGCATAATTAGCATTGCGGTGCGTTTATAATTCTGACAATTACCCATCTCTAATTTGTTCACTGTAACAGCCCAGATTTCACAAAAATTAAAAATTTTGTTTTCAGTGTGAATTGTTTGATTGTCTGATTTGTTTGCGGTGTTTGCATCCCCGATTTATTGATCGGCGATTATTTTTTCCCCTCTTATCTCGTATCGGACGGAGACCGACCCTTGCCACTCTCACACTCGACCTTTGCGACACCAGGTTTCACCCGATCACCGTCGCGAAAATCGGCACAAGACCAGCCGAAGCCAACGGAACGAAAACCCCGTTTAATAAGTAAACGGGATATTTTTATAGCGCGCCGGAAAGTGTTCTCTGAACGGTTCCAGCACGAGGTGAACACCTCCGGCTTGACGCGCTGATCGCGCAGTTCGAAGTTTTACCAGAATCGGAGGTACTGCGAGAGAAAAACCGGGGATGTTTTTGCAAACTACCAGCCACCTGGGCTATATAAAGACCACCACACTTCCACCCTTTTCTAGGGTTTCCCTAGCCTAAAAATTGCAGCCACCCCCCCCCCCCCAGATTTTCTCTAAAATTCTGCCCCAAGTCCCCCAAAGCCCGAAACCCTAGCTGCAGCAAAAATCTGGCCATTGGATCTGCGAACGGAGGGTCCAAAAGAGGCCACGTCGTCCCACCGGAGCAACCTCCCACCTCCAGCCGCGTTTGGGCCACGCCGGGCCCGCTCTGCCGCCGCCAGGCCCGCTCGAGCCCCGATCTGGGCCGTCGTGCCCGTGGAGCTCCTCCCCCACGCCCGAGCATCGCCGGCGAGGCGCCGCCGCGCTGCGCGCCGCCCCGGTGAGCTCCCTCACCGCGCCCCCTTCCCTCTCTCCTCCTCACCCCGCCGCTTTTGCTGTGCAGGTCGCCGGCCGCAACCAGGGCCGCCGCGCCATGGCGCCATGGCCGACCTCGGGCCGCACCTCGCCGTGCCGGTCAGAGGGGTCGCCGCGCCGCCCCTTCGCCGGATCCGCCGCCAGCGACTCCTCCTCCGTGCTCGTTCCCCCTCGCCTCCTCCCATGCGGCCGCCCGACCTCCCTCGCCGGCGAGCGCCGCCGGTCGCCGACGAGCCGCCGCCCGATCCAGTCGGGATGGGGCGAGCCAGCGCCCAACCACCACCGTCTAGGTGGGCTGGATCCAGCCTAGCGCGGCCCAGCAAGTAGCCAGCGCCTCCAGCCCAGCACCGAACTGGCCTCTCCAGCCAGATGGGCCGAGCCCAATGGGTGAGGCCCGGATCCTTTTTTCTGTTTGTATTTTTTTCCTTTTTTCCAGTTTTCTCTAAGTCTGTTAATATTGTGCTGCTGTTTCAATTTTGCGACGTGATTTGCGATTAAACCGTAGCTTGGATCACGATGCGCCCAAAAGGAAAATTGCTTAGAATTGTGTGTACTTCAGTTCGTCTTTTGTGAGAATTTTGATTTGAGGCCATCTTGATGTTGTTAATCTGTGTTGAAGTGGGCATCAGGCTATTAACTTCTGTTAATTTCTGTTTAGTGTTGTTGTTATTATTTTATTGCAAGTTTGCATGATGATTGTGACACAACCATGAGGCCTATTGCATTGATTCTTTTTGCATATTGTTAAGCATCATGTCTACTCCATTATATGTATTGCATTGTCATGATATGCTTGCTGCTCATCTAGTTATTGAGCTCCAAAGTTGCTATGCCACTGTTTTAGACAGCCACCTCAGTTTTTCTCTAAGTCTGTAACGTTCCGATGCCATGTTGCATGCTTAATATCTTTTGATCTATGATGCCTATGACCTTGATTCTTTTTTGTACTTGATCCTCATCATGTCTACTTCATGCCCATGTATTGCTATGTGATGTTGCTGCATTTCTGCATATAGCTTTACCCCTGTTTATACAGCATAAAAATAACAGTTTCTGTCATGTTTCTCTGATTTTCACTAAGTCCTAGACCAGTAATGTTTTATTGCATTTTGCATGGGCTATAACTAGTTGTTCATGATGCCTTTTTGCACGATTCTTTTTACCATTCCTTCCTTGTCATGTCTAATTTAATTGCATATCATTTGTGAGCATGTTTGCATTCATTATCCTGTTTATTCATTGCTCTAAAGTGTGCTTCGTGATGTTGGCAGATTGTGTTCCAAACTTGTTTTGCTTGTATCTTTTTAACCGTAACTCCGTTTGGGGTGTTCTTTATTTGTAACTTGATTAGTTTTTCATGTACTTTGTGTTGATGCTATTGTTTGCTGCTGTTAACCAACCTAAAATATGGTTTAGGGCAGAACAGTACCAAATCTTTTAATTGTCGTGGGGTACTTAGTGTTATGCCATGTTTAGGTTGTGCCTCACTTAAATTGACTAGCATAGATAGTTTACTTTGTGCTTCACCTCTTGCCATGTTTGTGTGCTACGCCATGCTTGAGTGAGATTCCGTGTTAACAACCTTTGTTGATAACCTGTAGCTAAACAACTTGAACCTTTCTAAATGTGCGGTATCGTCGTGTGTGACGAGTATTCCACTTAACCTGTTAGTAACCGCTCTCGACGGTAAGTGCGATGTCTCGTGTTGCCTTCTTGTTGATGCTTGCTCGTGTTTGCCTCGTAGTAATAGATGCTTGCTCGTTGATTGCTTTCCGGTGTTTACCGTCTTGTGTGCTTCCGCGGGTACCTCTCGGAGACGATGCGAGCTTGCGATCAACTGCACCTTCGGAACACGACTTATCAACAGGAAGGACTATGCATTACTTATGATCCATTCTATTTCAACCAGCGGTTTGCATGCTAGTCTAGGATAGGTTCGATGTTTGATCCTACCACATGTTTACAGCCTCTTTCAAACCGATACAGCCATGTCCCCTTCCAGCAAACCATGTACTGCTATGTTACTATTTCTCGTTGCTCAGACCCTGCTTAGTATGCATGCTTAGGATGCTACGATGTTACCCTGTTACTCCTTGGTTTGGGCTATCACATTTTTATTGTTGTTGATGATATGATTATTATAATGTTGACTATACTCGACGAAGGATGGAAGGTCTAGGCTATCCCGCCCCGATGCTTTGTTCCATTCGAGTCACCTAGGATCCGAGTTCCGGGTATTGGTTTTAAGACTGAGCGTGCCTAACCGCGTGTGGGATTTTATGGGGTCCCCTTTTCTTACCTACCTAGCTCCAAACATTTCTAAAGGTGGCCCAAGATGATTTACCATTTGAAAGTGTGTGTGTGCTTGGTTGGTCCCCCAGCAGTTTTAAAACAACTCGGGCCAGCGGAGACAGGGTTCCTCTGTTGGTCCACACTGGTGAGCTAGGAAAGTCCCCTGTTATATAGGTGAGACTAACCCCGACCTTAGCCATATGGAAGAGTCCGATCCGAGGGCGCGACCGGCTCTTGGATTGGGTGTCGACTCTCCGGGGGCCACCCGGATTTGTTCGTTGTTAGTTAGAGGGACCTGTCGTTTCGGATCTCTCGGAACTAAATCATAAAATGGTTGCCTATCATGTGTAGCAACTGAGAGAGATGGGCGTGCGTGCGGAGCCTTGTAATGGGCAGTTGGTACACCCCTGCAGGGTTAAATCTTTTCGAGAAGCCGTGTCCACGGTTATGGACGACTTGAGACCTACTCCTTGTTCATAGACAACAACAACTGAGATAATCTTAATATAACTTGATCAACGTGTGTGTGTGCCTTGACTGCTTCTTATTCGTTGGGATGCGAAGAGGAGGACAAGGATAGGATAGGTGTTATGTTTGCGTAAGTAGTTGATAGCAAGACTTGTTGGAGGCGATTCCTCATCGAATGCTTGGCTTCTTATCTTACTCTCTAGATCGTTAGCCACTTCATAAATGCTAGTGCGGCAACAACCTCACCACTTACCCCATCCTTACCGTAAACTACTAGTTGTCCTAGAATGACGAGTGATGAAGTCCTTGCTGGGTCAGTTGACCACTAAAGTTGGATGCTGAGTACTTCTGTACTCATGATACTACCCCCAAACTCTTTTCAGGGTTCCTGATCGACAACAGGTATGGTGATCGACGTTTCACGTGGAGACTAGACGACGACTAGTTAGGCGGATCCCGGCGGAGGGCCTGGACCCGTGTGGTTATGGGCATCGATGATTTTCTCTTTGCCACTAGGCATTTGCTTGTAGTCTGTACCCAGACATGTATCTTCCGCTGTTGTATTGTATCTAAAGCAGTTGTATGCCGATTGTATGAGATGTTGTATCCTTGTATCTGTAATGTTGTGATATCATGTTGGAAATCCGGGGCATATGACTTCGTCATATGTCGCGGTGGGACCGATATGTGCTTCGTCCCTGGATCTGAATGGAAACATTTAGATCTGGAACAGTACCGCATATCGGGCCTTACATTCACCCAGCATAGTTGTTTATCGTCTTTTGGGAGAGAGACACTACTAGTGAAATTCATGGTACGTAGGTCCATCTTCGCAGCATAGTTTACACCGTCTTCATTTAATTTTTTACTTTTCCTTTCCGTCGCATAATTATTTTCCTTTGCGTTTGGCCCTTTGTAAATAGCAAGGCCGGAGATATTGACAACCTCTCTGTACCCGTTGGGAGGAAAGTTATTTGTGTTTTTGTGCGCAGGTCCACGTCAACTTAGCTACCAACAAACTTCTGGCGCCGTTGTCACCTACTTTTCGTCTTTGGAATCCTACTGGATCGATAACCTTAGTATCTTTACCGAGGGAAATTTGTCGCTATCTACATCATAACTTTTCACTTGGGGTAACCAACGAGGAGGTCTTATCTACACCCATCAAAGTCTTCTTCTTCTTCTTTATTTGTTTATGTCTTGCTACAGAACCCACCACGGTGAAGTAGGACCCCAATCCCCCTCCCGATCCACACGGTCTTTCTTGCAATTCTGCTAGTCTCGTTACTCTTTTGAACGTAACTCCTTCTCCTACCGTCGATCCTCATCCGAGGGGTCGACCTACATCGTCCTCTTACCTTGCTTGTGCTACTCTTTGGACCCCATGTCTACCACCTCAGGAAAATAATGAGTGAGAGGAGGTGGATCTGGAATGGAAAGAAGATGATTAGTTGTTAACCCGAGCCACCGTCGCTCTTGACAAGTGACTGGGAACCCTAGGGGTGGGTCGCAACAACCCCTCCTTATCCATATATAGGAGAGGAGGATGGTCTTGACCGGGGCGGGGACTAGGATAGTGTGTACCGATTTGACTCCCTGGTTCCGCCCTACCGGCGATGCTGGCCTGTCAGGATTAGTAGGTAGGCTGCTGCCGGTCTTAGTTTCCTTAACACCATCCCACGAGACAACGAGCCCAATAGGGCTGGCTGGCGCAGCACGCTACTTGCTCGTGCCCCTACTAGCGTCTTGCTCCCCTCCAACTCTAGACAAGGCGTTACGAGCATAGCCGCCACCTCCAGATCCATTAGCAGCATAGCGCCACACGGGGGCTGCACAAACAGGGAGGAGAAGGAGCAGTCCCTGACATGCTCACTGAAAGAGGAGCTAGGAGGATCCCTTGCGACGAGATGCCCCACCCCCCTGAGCTAAGCCGCAAGCCAGATCTATGGGCACTACTTCCTGGAGTGGCCTCCCGGTGCGATGCCTTGGCGTAGAAAGGAAAAAAAGATATATAAAATAGAAAGGGGGCAGAAAAATCACGTAAAATATAATTTGGAATCCTTGAATTAAATGGGTTTTTGCAAAGTTGATTACAACCAATTTTGTAAAGTAAATTCAAACTTATTTGAATTAATTCAAATGGGATTTGAACTATACCCACATTTTCCAGGAAAGATAAAATCTTAAAACTTGACAGAGATCGATCTATATAATGGAAAAACATGATCATATCCATGAGGGCTAGCTTAGAGGGTCAAAGGAGAATATGAAAAAAATGGCAAAAGTTGAAAAAAGAAAAAGAAAAGAATTTGAATAAATCCTTTTAAATAACAAGAAACATATTTGAGCATTTTTCTATCACATCGATGATAGCAAAGAATAATTACGTAAAGTTCCACCCAAACAAAAAAAATAAAAAGGCAAAATTATTAGGAATTTCTTGTTATGGGCTATCACAATGTGTTAGATATGGTGAATGTGTTTGATGAATAGTATGAAATGGTGTGCATATGCCAAGAAAATTAAATTTTACACCATGTGCTTATTGCATGCATTAACTTATAAAAATAAATCTAGTGTATCAATCATTACATTGCACATGATTTAGCACAATAAATCATATGCAATGAATCCTTACAAAACACTCATTTGTGCAACACACAATGTATACAATGGAACCAATTAATGCACACAACTATTGATAAGCCATACGGAACATCACACGTTTTTTTGTTATCAAGTTTTTGACAGACCTCTCATTCCACTTGTTTTTCTGGTTAAGAACGTGTGTGGTGGTTTTTATTGCAGACATTTGTTATTATCAAAGTAGTGGATAGACCTCAACATAACCATGCATGCACATATGTTGATGTTTGTTGTATGCATTATAACTATAAAGACGAAGCATGCGTTCATTATGTTTACATCCTTTAATGCTTTATTTCAAAATAATAAAAGAGGTAAAAGCACTGGGAGTCCACAAACTTGCACGGTGTGTGATGGTTTGGTCCAGCAACTTGCAATACGCTACTCTGTCATATAAACTTGTCTTCTAGGTGCAAAAAAATCCAAAGCCAATACTAAGATGACATTTGGCGTTGCACATTTTACAGAAAAGACCCCCATGATCTTTGGAACTAAAGTGAACTGTAAGGGGCCCATATGTCCAGTACGAAGAGAAAAAAATTAGCAGAAAAACTACGCCGCCCATATATCCAGTACGAAGAGGAAAAAATTAGCAGAAAAATAATGCCGCGCAGCGGATTCAAACCCTAGACCTCGGCTACCTTGTAGGTGCTACCCAACCACTGGACCAAGTTTCCATATAGGTTGCACATGGCGATAAAATGTATATGTACAATAGTACTACGGAATAAGTACTGATATAACAACGAAGATCACCCCAATGCTTCCATTTTGGATAGCCATTTATGTGTTGACGTATGTATGTGTCAATTTTTCGTTCATGTTCAATTCATTGACTATATAGAAATTAAGTACATATAATAGTTAGAAAGAAAAGAAATGGAAATGGATTGAGTGAGATGCATTTAAATTTAATTTCATTTTTAATCAGACATATAATGTATCAAAGTCTAACAGTAGATTAAAATTTGCACATTTTTTATTTGTAATAAATTGCAAGTTATAAAGTTTATAGATGGCTATCCATCAAGACTTAAATGCTTTTACGTTCATTCTACGCTACATTTTTTTATTTTTATTTTTAATTTACAAGTATACAACCTTGCAAATAGGATTTTTTGCGTGGTCTGCAAATAGAATTAAAAGTATTCAAATTCAAATAAAAATGTTGATATATGGATTTTTAAAAATCCTCAAACAGTCCAAGGTGAGCGAAATTTATGCGTGCAACGCTTGAAACGTCTTTATATTACCGGAAAAAAGAAGCATCTTTAACCTAAAATAAAATAAAAAATGCAATGTCGCTTACCCACACAAAAAATTTAAAATGAAATGCCGCTTACCCACAGAAAAAATAAAAATAAAATTTCACTCCGTGCGAGCGAATTCAATTTCCGTATCTCGCTCAGTAGAGAATATAAACGTTTTATTTTTGAAATTCTGATGGTTTGCAACGTGTACGCGGGACTAGAGTTTCGTAGTTCGATCCTCCACGGGGGCAGAATATTTTTTGTTTTCGTATTTATATCAATACGTACTCCGTAGAACAATTTTACATTTATATTTTATCGCTCAGCCAAAATATAAGTGAAGTTGGTTCATTGGTTAGGAGGCGTGTACCACGTAGCCAAGGTCGTAAGGTTCTATTCCCATGCGCGCTCTTTAGTTTTTCTCCTAATTTCTTTCTCTATGTACTGATATATTAATTTCTTTCTCTGTGTACTAATATATGGGCCCCATATAATTCATTTTAATTCCTAAGATCATAGAGTGTTTTCTGTAAAATGTGCAGCGCCAAATGTCAGCTTAGTATTGGCTTTGGGTTTTTTTTACACCTAAAAGACAAGTTTATGTGTGGCCGAATAGTGTTTTGCAAGTTGTCGGACCAAACCTTCACGCATCGTGCAAGTTTGTGAATTTCTAGTGCCTTTACCTCATAATAAAATGTATGTTTTCTGAAAAAAGACTTCAACATACATCACATTTTCTCTTTTCTGAAACGTTTAGGCCCCACACGACTTCTTGGGTATGTGTGATGGTTCCGTCGGTTCGTTAAACTTTATGCGATAAAGATTTAAAATCATTCATAATTACTTAAACTGCACTACTGATAAGTATTTACAGCTTGATAGATCATAGATCACATTCAAAATGGTTTGAATACAAAATATTGCGATGAAACTGTATTTACCGCCGATAATCAATTAAAAAACATAGTTGGACCTTAAAGTAAACAACTCATACAATTTGTGCCCATCGGTACGATCACCTATCAATAGAGAGCTACCAAGTGCGTGTATAATCACGCTATCACTCAACCACACAAAGCTATCCTTTATCCGAATTCGGTTACTATGAATAGGAGGCACGGATCGCACGCTAAAAGCTCACCGCATAATATCATCCATATCCATATCAGTTTACTATCAATAGTACTGGCCTAGCTGCTCCTTCAGCTCCTCAAAAAATTTAGCCGACACCTACATACTACTAGCATGGTTAGCCATTGTGCAGATAAGCATAACGGGTTTTTCTTTTTTGCTAGTAGCTCGTTTCTTGCGCAGATAATCAACAAGCAAATATATGTGTGTACCATTTACTCTTTTGTTATCTCTGTGTGTAGCACCTAGTCTTACAAATCATCGACGTATTACTCCTACATGTTCAATCTTTAAGCGGAAAATCACCAGGAAAAAAAACCTTACTCTTGGAACGAAAGAGGTGTACCACCAGACAAAAATCGACCTATCACGGTTCAAGGGTGACCCATCCCGTTCCCACTAGACGGTTACGTTCACGTCGCTGAAGGACGGGCCCCGCAACCTCATCCATGACCTAGAGAAAACTGCCACGAGTCCCCGGGTGTTTACGCGCAGCTCTCTCTCCCACACGTGGCGTCTCCCTTCCCTACCCCTACGGGCGCGTGAGTTGTGAGCCCCAATTTATTATCCTTATCCGGTACATATCCGTCCTGCGAAAAAGAAAAGAAAACTCCAGAAGTTGCGGATTTCGGACTACGTGGCGACCATCCGGCGGCCCATCAGTACGTCGGACGACTGGTAGTAGTCGGCGGGGGTTATTTACCAGCAAGGGAAAGGGAAAAGAGAACGCGGCGCTTTTTTTTTACTTCGCGTAGCTTGCTTTTATCCGTGGGCCTTCCTTTTTAAAAGGAGCTACTTTTCTTCGCCGCTTCCAATCCCCTCTCCTCTCTCCTCTCTCTCTCTCTTGTGTTCTTCCTTCTCGGCTTCCCTCTCTCTCTGAACGGCAAGCGGCTATGTCGACGGCGCAGGCGGTGGCCAAGGGGACCCTGGTATCACCGTGCGGCAACCGGGCCGCAGGATTTGTAATCCGGCGGCGGGGCGCCGTGGCGGCCCGCATCTCGCCCTGCGCGCCGGCGCCGGCGGCCGTGCGGATCGGCCGGAAGAGCCCGTTCCTTGGCGCGAGGCTGGCGCTTGGCCCCAGGAGATCCAAGCTCGTTCCCCGGAATCTAGTCGCGTCGCCGGTTCAGGTGAATTTAATTTCCCCTTGTACTAGTTCATTCATTTCTTCGTTGCCTGCAAATTTTTCTGTTGATCATAAGTGTATTTTTTAATCTGATGCTATTATCTCCGCCTTAGCGTATTTTCAGGGATAGAATTGTTGATATAATCACCCTATCCGTATCTCATGTGCATGCAAAGTTGAACACCTATATTTGACTTTTTCCTATTTTGCAACTAATCTCGAACTATAAATTTCAAGTGCGGCGTGCGGGGAAAATATTAATTCTGAGCTCCTGTTTGTTTCTTTGCAGATGAACCTTGCGTTTGCGAAATCCACCAAGTGGTGGGAGAAGGGTCTGCAGCCCAACATGAGGGAGGTTGAGTCCGCTCAGGACCTCGTCGATTCGCTCGCTAACGCAGGCGACAGGCTCGTCGTCGTTGACTTCTTCTCCCCTGGCTGCGGTGGCTGTCGTGCCCTCCACCCTAAGGTAAACAATCACGGCTGCGCAAATACTACTAATATACACTTCTCAAGTTAATTAAACCGTTGTGTGATGTACAAATCTGCAGTGTTCTTAAAATATTTTGTTTCCTATGTAGATTTGCCAGTTTGCGGAACAGAACCCAGATGTGCTCTTCTTGCAAGTGAACTACGAGGAACACAAGTCCATGTGCTACAGCCTACATGTCCATGTCTTGCCCTTCTTCAGGTTCTACAGGGGAGCGCAGGGCCGCCTCTGCAGCTTCAGCTGTACTAACGCAACGGTAAGATACTACTAATCTGGTATTCTGGTCATCTGCTATTTCTTACTGCTGTTAATTATGGAACACGAAAGGAATCGAAAAAAAAACGAACTATGTTTTAAGTTACAAGGGATCCTTCCAAACTTGCCTACCAAGGCTTTGAAAGACCTGCATATAGCGTAACAACAAGCTTAGTGATAGTGAAAGGAACGAAGGTCGTTTCCTGAATTTGAAGGAACATATTATGGTCTCCTCTTCTTATTGACGCGTAGTCTAGTCTTGTTTCAAATCGAATTCTCTTGCAGGTCGTGTCACTTACCATTTTAACAGATAATGCTTACTATGGTCACAAATTTGTTTTCAGATCAAGAAGTTCAGAGATGCACTTGCGAAGCACAATCCTGATAGGTGTAGCATTGGCCCAACCAGGGGGCTCGAGGAGTCTGACCTGCTGGCCTTGGCTGCGAACAAGGACCTGCAGTTCACCTACACCAAACAGCCAGAACCGGTTCCGAGTGGAGACTCCGAGGTCATTGCTCCTGGGAGCCCAAGGTTTTCTGCACCTGCAAAACCATTGGTCCGGCAGGGGTCTGGAGAGAGGACCTTGGTCTCATCAGGAAGATGAGATTGTGATGCGAGGAAGGTCTACATGTACAGTCTCTCGATCGTTGTTGGTGTGTACAGGTTGTACTTTCTCATGGTTGTGTAGGGTGCAGGCTTGATAGATTTTTGCTAAGTGTCAAGCCTGTCAGCTAGAAGCGTAATAGTAGTAGAAGCAATACTGTAGTAGTACCAGCAAGCATTGTGGGTATTCTTTGCCAGTAAATTGTATGGTAGCTGTATGAGTTAATCTGTGTGCCAATTCGAATTATCGTGGCTCCATTGCTCTTTCATCAAATACTACTACTCCCTCCGATCCATATAAATGGGCACACGCTTAGTACAATTTTGTACTAAGTGTGTGTCCATTAATATGGGTCGGACGTAGTATTCAGTTTCGTTTCCTCTTGGAGGTTGTGTTTGGAAGCGTGTTCTGTATGCCGCTCTAAAATTTGAAATCCAGCGGCTGCCTTTAACATGTAAAATCGTGCGTTAGCACTCAGGGTATGACATTTCGATGAGGATGTTTGAGGTGCGAGTTTGTGATGCGTTTTTACTGGAAATAGGTACATGTAGCTTTGTGTGTAGTTTGGAGCTGGATTTTCGAATTTGACAAAGTGGGATGTAAAAGAGGAGTGGATTTGAAACTTGAGAAAGAAGGGACAGACCTTGTGGTTGCTCTCGCTTGAAGTGAAGAAAAAGGTGGTCCTGCTGATGAGCTTGATCGAGTTGATGATATATCTTGATGGCACATCATCCAGCGTATGGATATTATTTTTCGTTTTCTACCCTCTTCGGCTGCATATCCTTGTCCACAGGGTTGTCCCCCGATTTCGCCTCTCAAACTGACCTGAAAGGAGGACCATGAGATCTGCCTGCAAGACTTTTGGATTTACGTTTCCTCGAGTGTGCATCAGTCTTGTTGGCTCCTACAACAGGTGTACCCGAAAACGTTTCCTCGGTTTCTCGAGGACCATGAGATCTTCCTTCTCGAAATATTCAGGTCCCCGATAATTGCGATTCTGGAGGGTCCCTCCCAGCTCGTCGAAAACAACAGCATGTCGACGCCAGCTACGTGGCGACGTGCTGGTTTGCAGTTGCAACGCTCATATTCTGGTCGACTGGACCTGATGGTCTGCTTATCTTCTGTAGCAGTCTTCACGTCGCAATACATGTAGGTCGTGCAGTACGTACGTGTCTTTATGCTATGCACGTAAGCTGATATTTTTGGGATGAAAAAGTGTCTGGTTGCAAGTGGTGATAACTTCAAAGACCAAAAAGATTTGCATAGAATGAAGTGATATAGTATTTTATAAGCGGATCGTCGTAAAATAAAAATGCCACATTAAATCAATCACGATAAAATAGATGTGCTAAACACGTACGATATACATACATATTTATACGCAGGTTCACGCAACGAACATTGCCGGAACATCACCGGAGTTAATACAAGAAAAAATGAAAACAACTAAACTACATACTACATCACTGAAGGTCGCCGGAAGTTGCCTGGGTAGTAGCTCTAGCCCCGGGTACTAACGTGGCTCGAAGCAGGTGCAGATAGCGTTATACTCCGTCATGGCGTAATTCCATCCCCGTTGGGCCTCGACGAGGCGTTAAACTCCACGGTCTTCTTGGTGGATGACATCGGCAATGACGGCTTCCCGTACATCGTCGGCTATGCGGAGCGCGACGGTATACGGCCATAGGAAACACCGAAGCTGGAGGTACCGCTCCCACGGATCGTCCAGTGCCTCATTTCCGCTACGAATGTAGACCATCGTCGGCTGTTGGGAACTAGAGGGACGCCGACCTCCACCGCGGGAGATTACGCCACGTCCGGGACCTCCTCTCCCAGTGGATGTCATTTAGTTTCTCGTCGAAGTTGGGGTACGATGCGGCGGATGGAAAAAAATGTGACGACCGGGAGGGGATGGAATGGCAAACGGGAACCCTACCTCCTTTACCGCATCGTAGATATGTCGTCTCGGAGGGAATTATGCGGGCCATCCGCATAATATTTTAAGGGCCGGGGAAAATATGGCGGTTCTGTATGGGCCAAAAAACACGCCCCACCGTCAAAAAGCCCTCATATATATGGGTCGGCGATGGGATATCGCATCTGCTAAAGTTGCTCTAAGGAAAGCACATCCCTTTTAGCCACTATTTGTTTATTTATGAGATTTTTTTATCTATTCATCTTTAAACATGATAGTACAATAAATATCAAAATATCTTTTACCTAAAGGACTGCGGTTAACTCCCTGCCAATTTGGGACGATATGCAGAAGCGTAACATTGTAACATTGTTACTGAAAGCTCAAGAATGATCAGAGGGGGAGGGGGTGAATGATCACTTCTAAAAATTCTAAGGAACTTAGAAGGAATTCATGCAAACTTCGAAGGACTAAAGGCATCTCGAAGGAAATACAGTATCGAAAGAAATGCATGGCTCGAAAGGATTGGGAGCGAAGGAAAACATCGAAGACAAACAGGCAACGAGTAAATACTTAATGTAAATGCTAGAAGGAAAACGAGCCTGACACGACAATGTTTGGTAAACCAGTTCACACTCTGCAAAGTGCTACGTCTGGTTGGAGGGACTGGTGATTGAACACCTGGAGCAAAACTCTCTCCGTCCTATTCTCCACTGCAACAAACTCCTCGAGCTTGTCCAGTTTTCACTCGTGGTAGATGATTCAGGACATCTCCGAGACCTTTACAAACTTCCTTCAGCAGCGATAATTTCTCTTCGACTGCTTGATAGGCGACGCCTAATCGTCTAGGAGAATTGCAGTTCTCCAAGATAAAAAGATCGGCTAATCTCGACCTAAGTCTCTGTGAATTGCTCAACTCAGCTCAGACTTGGGTTTTGGTTTTCTCTCGATGGATCTCTCTTGGGATGCTCACAGACTTCTGTCTTAGAATCTTCAGTGGAGCAGCCAACCCGAAATGGCGGGTAGGTGCGGGGTATTTATAGTTGGTGATCCCGATGGGTAAAATGACTGAAGTGACCCGATGCGACCGCTTGACGCGTGTCCACAACGGTCGGAATCCAATCACTGCGCAACTTTACTTGAGGAACAAGTAAGCTGACTTACCGAACGAGTTCTCTCTCGAAGGCACGAAGTGCAATGCCTTTGCCTTCGAGCTATTCACTCGACTCAGTAAGATTTCTCTCGGTAGGCTTTAGTGGGTTTAGGTTGAGCAGAGCAAATTCACTTCGACTAAGATCTCAACTAGCAAACCCCTCTTAATAGTACAGTTTTTCCTACGACTCAAGAAAATAAAGAGAAACTAGTAAAAAGACTAAGTCTTCGACCATCTTCAGCTTTCTCCTCATTGCGCTTTTACTCGAGTGTGACGCCCCCAAAATCAAGCCGTGTACAGTAATCATACACGCAAGGTACACGATCGAGATTAGGGACTCACGATGAGATATCACAACACAATTCTACAAATAAAATAATACAAGCTGTTTAATACAAGCCAGGGGCCACGAGGGCTCGAATACAACAGCTCGAGAGCACAAAGTCAGCGGAAGCAATAGTATCTGAGTACAGACACAAAATACAAGGTTCCCTTAAGAAGGCTAGCACAAAAACAACACGATCGAAAAGGCGAGGCCTCCTGCCTGGGAACCTCCAAACTACTCCTGGTCAAAGGGGAACTCGACGTCGTAGAAGGCATCGGGAATCTTCATGTTGCGGTGGTCGACATCGGGGATCTCCTACTCCTGGACTCCAAGGCTCCAACGTCGACTGCAGCGGCCGATCAGGCAAAACAGTGAAGGAAATAAAGCAGGGTGAGTATCTAGTATACCCGCGAGTCTTACGCCCGCTACTAAGCATTATGCATTGTATCAACGGAAAGAAGAAGCTGTATATAGTGGACTGAAAGACATAAATCCAGAGCAAGGGAAAGAAGCTAGGCCTATCGAAGACTAGCATCTTCCGACGATGTCTTGCAGCATGAGGTAAGAATCAGCCAACAGTTTATATAAAGCATAAAGTAACAACGCAGCAGAAGTTGCTGCAGCATTGTATAATAATAAGTTGTAATAATTAACAATGCCTCCGAGATCCCCTCCTCAACATCCCCGCGAGGAAGAAAACCCGGAACCATACAGTTTAATAATAATAGTTTCTAGTGGTAAGATCCAGCTTCAGCACAAAGCGTCCTGTTACCGTGGACACGGCTATTCGAATAGATTAATCTTCCCTGCAGGGGTGCACTTGTGTTACGCTACACGCACGGATCTCCAGGGTGGCGGGAACCTTGTTAGGGAACGCTCCACCGAGGCTATCCGACACTTCATAGCCCATCTTTCAAACTCAACAGAGAGGCCATCCGCCGGTCTAAATCCTAAGTACACCGGGCCTTGGACCCCAACCCGAACGTACTCCTGCACGGTGCGTGGCTGGCCGGTGAAGTTAAAGCAAATCCAAATAAGACACCACCGCGCGAGCAAATAAGACAACACCACTTCCCGGCGCAGGCCGCGGTACTGCTGACGTCTAAAGAGTCCTCGGACGACACTACGAAGCAGAGGAGCCCATAACTCGTAATTCCCACGGGTAGGTAGTGCGTACATGGCATATAGCCAACTCAAGATATTCACTGAACCATTTAGCATTTTAATTAACCTGCGTGACAACCGTTATCGTTGCCTCGACTTAACTGACCCGCGGACAACGACAGCAGCCAGGTCCACCAGTACATCGGTGCCTGCCCCGTCGTCCCACCAAGTCACTGCGGTTACAAACAAGTGAACCGTCTCCTTACCTTGTCTCGCGTGTGCTCCTGGAGGAGCTCGACTTTCGTGGTTTGGTAACTCTCGCGGCCAACGATCAGGGGCCAAGCACACCGGTACACTGGTCGTACCCTCCCTGTCGTCCCGTCGCAATACCTCTCGCGGGCACCGTTCGGTCGCCCGACTTCTTACCTGAAGGACAACCATTTCTCAGGTACCTAGAGCGGCGATACAGAGTCAGCAACGAGTGGAGTACAAGGATTACTCCCCGATAGCTCACACTTGATGGTGGCTCGGCAGAGCCGAGCTAGGGGGCCTGAGGCGGTGTCTGCATTGTACCGTACCTGTACAGGTATAATATTTGTATCCGCGTTCACTCCCCTGAGTGATCGCGGCCCTCTATCTAATCCTAGCTAACAATGCGCAGGGCTTACTGCTGAATAATGCATAATAATAATAGGCAGCATAGGATAAAAGAGGTACATCAAGGGAAGACAAAAACAGGCTATGCAATTGAATAGGATTGTAACGTAGCAGCAGCAGTAACAATGCCTAGTGCAAGAAAAGTACGGAAAGATAGGCGATATCTGGGGAAGAGAATGGCTCTGCTTTCCTGGAAGCTCGACGGTAGTAGGAGGGTCGTCGACGAAGTAGTCGAACTCGGCAACGGTGTAGTCGACAGCAGCGTCGGGGTCTAATACACAACAATAATAGCAATTCAAGGCATGACAAGGAAGATACAAAGCAACGGGGCTCTAACGTAGTACGACGCACTTTGCTCGGAGCGGGAATTCATCCGGGGATGAACAGCCAGCTCCGGGTGATTACCGGACAGGGTGTCCGGAGGGGGGAGATATCATCTCGGAGGTGTCGTGGACATCCGACACATGTGTGGGTGGTGTATCCGGGTTAGTTGAGCTATTCCGAACAACTTTGATATATAATTTATTTTCATCGGAGTTAAGGATTAAAATATATTGATTTTCTAATATTTAAATGTCTTTAGGAATTTTCTAGAATTGTTTTTATTATTAAAATCACATTATCCAAAATAATAAAGTTGAATGGTCAACTGACATATGGGACCTACATGTCATAGGCGCTATTGAATTTCTTTGAAAATGGCTAAGTCAGGGAGTCTCTGTTTAAACATCATCTAGCTGTCCTCTAGTGGCTACGGTTTAGGGCTCCGCTCATCCGCCGAGTTAGTGACTTATATCAAGTCGAACAATTTTCTTTGATCTCGAATCCGGTACGAATCCAATTTATTAGGGTCCATTTACTTAATTCAAACCCGGTCCAAAAAGTGCTACCAATTGTTGATTACAGCTGAATGTTTTTTTATTCAAACTTTGCCAGTTAATAGTTATTGATCGATCGCTCAAATTGGGGTACCTCCTATGGATGATTTGCAACATATAATTTATACTAGCATGCCATGGGTTTAATTTTGCATAAAACATTGCTTCAACTTGTTAACTCATAGCCCTAAATTAGCTATGACAATCATTTGTTTTCTGCCATTGCTTTTGTTAATAGAAATCTGTCTTTTGTGATGTTTGTTGGATTTAATCCGTGCATTTTCTGAAGTTGCTCCAATGAAACAAATTGATGCTTGATATTTTGACTATCCATTCATATTACTTCTAGCTATTTTAGTACATGTTTAATACTGTTTTGTGGCTAACAAAAGAGGGTTCGGAAGCAGTTTTAGTAGTAGCAAGTTAAGCAGCAGACATCATCGCAGCTTCAACAAGCAACAACTGGTTGCAGCGGCCGCAGGCAGTAGCCAGCAGCGGCAACCACGAGCAGACAGGCGCCCAGCGCCGAGGACGGCGGCCGGAACTAGCCGGCGGCAGCGGCCGTCATGTGTGCACACACCCACACAACACGCACGCACGCACACTGTCATGCACACACGCCCAGCCATGTCTTGGCCGTGGCCACGACTAGCACGCAGTAGCAGCAAAGCTGCGCTGCGATGACAGCCAACAGGGGGTGATCTGGAGGGTGGCCACTCGCGCGCGTGCGAGCTGCATCGGGCAGGGGCGCGAGTGTGGCCGAAGCTTTGCCGGAGACGACGGACTGCGGCGGCCAGAGTACGGGGTGACGGGGAACATATGTAGGAGCTCGAATTCGAGCCCAAAAGGAGGGGGGTTTGGCGCTGGTGCTCACATTGGAGGCAGACGACGGCTCGGCGAGCGTCGGGGTTGGCCGGAGGAGGCGAATCGCGGCGAGATGCCGGCGGCCGTAGTGGAGGAGGTGGCCCGATTCCGGCAACGCAAAGGTCGGCGACTCAAATTCGAGGTCCGGGGGGACGAGGACGAGCACGCCGGTGGTCTTGGACATGTCGGAGCGGCACGTCGCCATTGTTGGCCGCGAGGTTCAGAAAACGACGGCCATGGCGGGCTCGGACAGAGGGGGGAGACGAATGGCGCGAGGAGAGGAGGGGTGGGGGGGAACTAGGGTTTGGGGAGGGCCTGGGGGCGGCCTTATCCAGAGGGGGGGGAGGTGAGGGAGGGGGGGGAGCAGGTAGGAAGGGGCCGGCGCGGCATGGCCCTCTGCCATGGCCATGGCGCCACAGTGGGGAGCAGGTGGGGAGGGGATGGGAGTAGGTGGGGGTGGAAGGAGGCCGGGGTGGGCCGGCTGGGCCAGGGGGGGCTAGCGCCCAAAGCGATAGTTTAGGTTTGCATTTTTTTCTTTTAGTTTTTTTTGTTAATATCTAATTGGTCATCAAAATGATTTTTATAAAAATTCCAATCAATTCTAATATTATGGTTACATCATACAAAGATGCCAAAAAAGATTTGGATCAAATATAAAATCATTTGCATTTTCTATAATTATTTAATAATTAAAATGGGCTACTTTGGTACTGTTTTTAAATTGTTTCTTTTATTTAAACAACTAATAATTCCACAATACACTTTTATTATGGCTTACTAATTATTAGGCTTTTTTATAAAACTGGTTCAACAATTTTTAGTGCATTTAAAATTTCCACAAGTTTATTAAAATTATTATGGCAATTTTAATAATTTTCAAGATATTGTCTTTATTTCACAATACTCCTAAATCACATTAATAAAATATCCAGTGATGTATTAATCATGGCCTAATGATTGCTAGGCATTTTATAAATAGATTCTATTATTTTGGTTCAACTATGATTTCCATTTATTTATTATTTTTAAAACAATTGTGATAACCTCACAACATTGGTTCCATCATTAGCATTGACTTGTGATTATTCAAATGGCTAGGAGTTGACTTGGTTTAACCATGATCGTGTTGATTGACTGGCATCCACAATTCTTGGAGCAAAACTATAGTCCACTCTAATTTGAAAATTTAATCAGGGTGAGAATCTATCAGAGCTATGATCAAAGGTGATCATGGCTTGATCATCAACCGTAATGATCACTAACAGTGGAATGACTGTAGTGATTACTGTTACTGATTCTGAGGGTGTTACAAATCTCCACCACTACAAAGAATTCTCGTCCCGAGAATTAAAAGTAGTGTGAGGGGCAAGGTTCCGGTTTCTCCTTCTAACAAATCTTCTGGTTCTTGTTGTCCTACTCAAAGAATTTAATCCTGCATGTTGAGGTCTTCATCTCTTTGCATCGGTGCATCTCGATGAGTTTTCATCCTTTCCTCGGGGCTTCATCGCACTCACGAACAGGTTAAGAGCTAAAGCTTAAGGCGGTCGGATCGATACAAGATCAATCAAATGGGGTTGCTCAAGGGTATGGGGTACAAAGTCCTTCCGAGTTTAACCTCAGAGAAGTACATTGTGAGAAGTTTTAAGCGGATAGGCACGTATTCGATGCCGATGACGGAAGATGGGAAAGGGGCCCCGATCATCAGACACAATCACCGAGTCTGATATCGGACGGAATATCACAAGGTCGATGACAAGAGTCAGGTTTCGGTCTTGTGGAACTGTGGGTTATGGGCCCCATTGAACCAGGGTGGTGACATTCAATGCGATCAAGTTGGAAGGGTATTACGGAGATCAACTTGTAAACTATGTCGGCAACAACATCAGTGCCAAGGGCGAGGGACGAAGAGAACCATTTTCCTGCTCGTTAAGACGAGGCGAACCAATTGACAAAGTTCTCGTCCATCGGTGGTCACCGAAAAGTCATCAACAATCGTAACTAGTTGTACAGACAATGTAGCACACTAAAGTGTTTACATAAGCAGGGAATTATCACTGCCCAGATAATTTATATAAAAGGAAAGATTAAGCAGACCAATGGAAAGGAAAATGTGATGATACAAAAGTATCAGGTGTATATCTTTCCCAAGGGAAAGCAGAGCACGATGTACACGGCCAAGTTGTATTGGCAGAGAGTCAAGGGGGTTGTCGATGATAACACAAAGCATCGAGGGGCAAGGATGGTAATTCACAAGGTGAATCCAATTGACACATGGAAGAAGCCACGTAAGCTTAGTCGGATAATAATCCACGAAAAGGTCGGATGGTTCGCAAAGGATCCGATGTGAGTATCGGAACTCAATCGGGAGGAGAAAGAATGCGAGGGCATCGAGTGATAGAAGCATCGGAATAATGCGATGCTTGAGTACAAGGGAATCGTGTTTTCCAGATCGGGAGGTGGATGCAATCATCCATACGGACTTATCGGTGGCAGGGGATTGCAAAGGCGATGAACACGCAGGTTCTTGGGAATTCATCGGAGAGTAATCGTCGAAATCTTTAGGTGGATCAGGCGATCATCGAGAATGCAGAGCTCTCCGGGAGGACGGAGGTACGCGAACCTAAGTCAGAGTTATTAAAAATTTACCAGCAAGGATAAGAGATCAGAGTCCCAGAGCATAGGTACGGAGAAAAAGATCCTAATACCATAGATATCACACGTAGTGACATCGATGTGGGCCCGTAAGCCAAACATTAAGTTAGCAAGTAGTTTCGCAAATACTAGACTCAACTTCGACCAAGGAGTTGTTAGGGGCTTCCTACAGGCAGTCGGCTCTGATACGAACTTGTGATGCCCCCAAAATCAAGCCGTGTACAGTAATCATACACGCAAGGTACACGATCGAGATTAGGGACTCACGATGAGATATCACAACACAACTCTACAAATAAAATAATACAAGCTGTTTAATACAAGCCAGGGGCCACGAGGGCTCGAATACAACAACTCGAGAGCACAAAGTCAGCGGAAGCAATAGTATCTGAGTACAGACACAAAATACAAGGTTCCCTTAAGAAGGCTAGCACAAAAACAACACGATCGAAAAGGCGAGGCCTCCTGCCTGGGAACCTCCAAACTACTCCTGGTCAAAGGGGAACTCGACGTCGTAGAAGGCATCGGGAATCTTCATGTTGCGGTGGTCGACATCTGGGGTCTCCTACTCCTGGACTCCAAGGCTCCAACGTCGACTGCAGCGGCCGATCAGGCAAAACAGTGAAGGAAATAAAGCAGGGTGAGTATCTAGTATACCCGCGAGTCTTACGCCCGCTACTAAGCATTATGCATTGTATCAACGGAAAGAAGAAGCTGTATATAGTGGACTGAAAGACATAAATCCAGAGCAAGGGAAAGAAGCTAGGCCTATCGAAGACTAGCATCTTCCGACGATGTCTTGCAGCATGAGGTAAGAATCAGCCAACAGTTTATATAAAGCATAAAGTAACAACGAAGCAGAAGTTGCTGCAGCATTGTATAATAATAAGTTGTAATAATTAACAATGCCTCCGAGATCCCCTCCTCGACATCCCCGCGAGGAAGAAAACCTGGAACCATACAGTTTAATAATAATAGTTTCTAGTGGTAAGATCCAGCTTCAGCACACAGCGTCCTGTTACCGTGGACACGGCTATTCGAATAGATTAATCTTCCCTGCAGGGGTGCACTTGTGTTACGCTACACGCACGGATCTCCAGGGTGGCGGGAACCTTGTTAGGGAACGCTCCACCGAGGCTATCCGACACTTCATAGCCCATCTTTCAAACTCAACAGAGAGGCCATCCGCCGGTCTAAATCCTAAGTACGCTGGGCCGTGGACCCCAACCCGAACGTACTTCTGCACGGTGCGTGGCTGGCCGGTGAAGTTAAAGCAAATCCAAATAAGACACCACCGCGCGAGCAAATAAGACAACACCACTTCCCGGCGCAGGCCGCGGTACTGCTGACGTCTGAAGAGTCCTCGGACGACACTACGAAGCAGAGGAGCCCATAACTCGTAATTCCCACGGGTAGGTAGTGCGTACATGGCATATAGCCAACTCAAGACATTCACTGAACCATTTAGCATTTTAATTAACCTGCGTGACAACCGTTATCGTTGCCTCGACTTAACTGACCCGCGGACAACGACAGCAGCCAGGTCCACCAGTACATCGGTGCCTGCCCCGTCGTCCCACCAAGTCACTGCGGTTACAAACAAGTGAACCGTCTCTTTACCTTGTCTCGCGTGTGCTCCTGGAGGAGCTCGACTTTCGTGTTTTGGTAACTCTCGCGGCCAACGATCAGGGGCCAAGCACACCGGTACACTGGTCGTACCCTCCCTGTCGTCCCGTCGCAATACCTCTCGCGGGCACCGTTGGGTCGCCCGACTTCTTACCTGAAGGACAACCATTTCTCAGGTACCTAGAGCGGCTATACAGAGTCAGCAATGAGTGGAGTACAAGGATTACTCCCCGATAGCTCACACTTGATGGTGGCTCGGCAGAGCCGAGCTAGGGGGCCTGAGGCGGTGTCTGCATTGTACCGTACCTGTGCAGGTATAATATTTGTATCCGCGTTCACTCCCCTGAGTGATCGCGGCCCTCTATCTAATCCTAGCTAACAATGCGCAGGGCTTACTGCTGAATAATGCATAATAATAATAGGAAGCATAGGATAAAAGAGGTACATCAAGGGAAGACAAAAACAGGCTATGCAATTGAATAGGATTGTAACGTAGCAGCAGCAGTAACAATGCCTAGTGCAAGAAAAGTACGGAAAGATAGGCGATATCTGGGGAAGAGAATGGCTCTTCTTGCCTGGAAGCTCGACGGTAGTAGGAGGGTCGTCGACGAAGTAGTCGAACTCGGCAACGGTGTAGTCGACAGCAGCGTCGGGGTCTATCGGAGAATAAAGGGGTGGGGGGAAACAATAAATACACAACAATAATAGCAATTCAAGGCATGACAAGGAAGATACAAAGCAACGGGGCTCTAACGTAGTACGACGCACTTTGCTCGGAGCGGGAATTCATCCGGGGATGAACAGCCAGCTCTGGGTGAATACCGGACAGGGTGTCCGGAGGGGGGAGATATCATCTCGGAGGTGCCGTGGACATCCGACACATGTGTGGGTGGTGTATCCGGGTTAGTTGAGCTATTCCGAACAACTTGTATATATAATTTATTTTCATCGGAGTTAAGGATTAAAAGATATTGATTTTCTAATATTTAAATGTCTTTAGGAATTTTCTAGAATTGTTTTTATTATTAAAATCACATTATCCAAAATAATAAAGTTGAATGGTCAACTGACATATGGGACCTACATGTCATAGGCCCTATTGAATTTCTTTGAAAATGGCTAAGTCAGGGAGTCTCTGTTTAAACATCATCTAGCTGTCCTCTAGTGGCTACGGTTTAGGGCTCCGCTCATCCGCCGAGTTAGTGACTTATATCAAGTCGAACAATTTTCTTTGATCTCGAATCCGGTACGAATCCAATTTATTAGGGTCCATTTACTTAATTCAAACCCGGTCCGAAAAGTGCTACCAATTGTTGATTACAGCTGAATGTTTTTTTATTCAAACTTTGCCAGTTAATAGTTATTGATCGATCGCTCAAATTGGGGTACCTCCTATGGATGATTTGCAACATATAATTTATACTAGCATGCCATGGGTTTAATTTTGCATAAAACATTGCTTCAACTTGTTAACTCATAGCCCTAAATTAGCTATGACAATCATTTGTTTTCTGCCATTGCTTTTGTTAATAGAAATCTGTCTTTTGTGATGTTTGTTGGATTTAATCCGTGCATTTTCTGAAGTTGCTCCAATGAAACAAATTGATGCTTGATATTTTGACTATCCATTCATATTACTGCTAGCTATTTTAGTACATGTTTAATACTGTTTTGTGGCTAACAAAAGAGGGTTCGGAAGCAGTTTTAGTAGTAGCAAGTTAAGCAGCAGACATCATCGCAGCTTCAGCAAGCAACAACTGGTTGCAGTGGCAGCAGGCAGCAGCCAGCAGCGGCAACCACGAGCAGACAGGCGCCCAGCGCCGAGGACGGCGGCCGGAACTAGCCGGCGGCAGCGGCCGTCATTTGTGCACACACACAACACTCACGCACACACCCACACAACACGCACGCACACTGTCATGCACACACGCCCAGCCATGTCTTGGCCGTGGCCACGGCTAGCACGCAGTAGCAGCAAAGCTGCGCTGCGATGGCAGCCAACAGGGGGTGATCTGGAGGGTGGCCACTCGCGCGCGTGCGAGCTGCATCGGGCAGGGGCGCGAGTGTGGCCGAAGCTTTGCCGGAGACGACGGACTGCGGCGGCCAGAGTACGGGGTGACGGGGAACATATGTAGGAGCTCGAATTCGAGCCCAAAAGGAGGGGGGTTTGGCGCTGGTGCTCACATTGGAGGCAGACGACGGCTCGGCGAGCGTCGGGGTTGGCCGGAGGAGGCGAATCGCGGCGATATGCCGGCGGCCGTAGTGGAGGAGGTGGCCCGATTCCGGCAACGCAAAGGTCGGCGACTCAAATTCGAGGTCCGGGGGGACGAGGACGAGCACGCTGATGGTCTTGGACATGTCGGAGCGGCACGTCGCCATTGTTGGCCGCGAGGTTCAGCAAACGACGACCATGGCGGGCTCGGACAGAGGGGGGGGGACGAATGGCGCGAGGAGAGGAGGGGTGGGGGGGGGGGGAACTAGGGCTTGGGGAGGGCCTGGGGGCGGCCTTATCCAGAGGGGGGGGCAGGTGAGGGAGGGGGGGGGAGCAGGTAGGAAGGGGCCGGCGCGGCATGGCCCTCTGCCATGGCCATGGCGCCACAGTGGGGAGCAGGTGGGGAGGGGATGGGAGTAGGTGGGGGTGGAAGGAGGCCGGGGTGGGCCGGCTGGGCCAGGGGGGGCTAGCGCCCAGAGCGATAGTTTAGGTTTGCATTTTTTTTATTTTAGTTTATTTGTTAATATCTAATTGGTCATCAAAATGATTTTTATAAAAATTCCAATCAATTCTAATATTATGGTTACATCATACAAAGATGCCACAAAAGATTTCGATCAAATATAAAATCATTTGCATTTTCTATAATTATTTAATAATTAAAATGGGCTACTTTGGTACTGTTTTTAAATTGTTTCTTTTATTTAAACAACTAATAATTCCCCAATACACTGTTATTATGGCTTACTAATTATTAGGCTTTTTTATAAAAGTGGTTCAACAATTTTTAGTGCATTTAAAATTTCCACAAGTTTATTAAAATTATTATGGCAATTTTAATAATTTTCAAGATATTGTCTTTATTTCACAATACTCCTAAATCACATTAATAAAATATCGAGTGATGTATTAATCATGGCCTAATGATTGCTAGGCATTTTATAAATAGATTCCATTATTTTGGTTCAACTATGATTTGCATTTATTTATTATTTTTAAAACTATTGTGATAACCTCACAACATTGGTTCCATCATTAGCATTGACTTGTGATTATTCAAATGGCTAGGAGTTGACTTGGTTTAACCATGATCGTGTTGATTGACTGGCATCCACAATTCTTGGAGCAAAACTATAGTCCACTCTAATTTGAAAATTTAATCAGGGTGAGAATCTATCAGAGCTATGATCAAAGGTGATCATGGCTTGATCATCAACCGTAATGATCACTAACAGTGGAATCACTATAGTGATTACTGTTACTGATTCTGAGGGTGTTACAAATCTCCACCACTACAAAGAATTCTCGTCCCGAGAATTAAAAGTAGTGTGAGGGGCAAGGTTCCGGTTTCTCCTTCTAACAAATCTTCTGGTTCTTGTTGTCCTACTCGAAGAATTTAATCCTGCATGTTGAGGTCTTCATCTCTTTGCATCGGTGCATCTCGATGAGTTTTCATCCTTTCCTCGGGGCTTCATCGCACTCACGAACAGGTTAAGAGGTAAATCTTAAGGCGGTCAGATCGATACAAGATCAATCAAATGGGGTTGCTCAAGGGTATGGGGTACAAAGTCCTTCCGAGTTTAACCTCAGGGAAGTACATTGTGAGAAGTTTTAAGCGGATAGGCACGTATTCGATGCCAATGACGGAAGATGGGAAAGGGGCCCCGATCATCAGACACAATCACCGAGTCTGATATCGGACGGAATATCACAAGGTCGATGACAAGAGTCAGGTTTCGGTCTTGTGGAACTGTGGGTTATGGGCCCCATTGAACCAGGGTGGTGCCATTCAATGCGATCAAGTTGGAAGGGTATTACGGAGATCAACTTGTAAACTATGTCGGCAAGAACATCAGTGCCAAGGGCGAGGGACGAAGAGAACCATTTTCCTGCTCGTTAAGACGAGGCGGACCAATTGGCAAAGTTCTCGTCCATCGGTGGTCACCGAAAAGTCATCAACAATCGTAACTAGTTGTAAAGACAATGTAGCACACTAAAGTGTTTACATAAGCATGGAATTATCACTGCCCAGATAATTTATATAAAAAGAAAGATTAAACAGACCAATGGAAAGGAAAATGTGATGATACACAAGTATCAGGTGTATATCTTTCCCAAGGGAAAGAAGAGCACGATGTACACGACCAAGTTGTATTGGCAGAGAGTCAAGGGGGTTGTCGATGATAACACAAAGCATCGAGGGGCAAGGATGGTAATTCACAAGGTGAATCCAATTGACACATGGAAGAAGCCACGTAAGCTTAGTCGGATAATAATCCACGAAAAGGTCGGATGGTTCGCAAAGGATCCGATGTGAGTATCGGAACTCAATCGGGAGGAGAAAGAATGCGAGGGCATCGAGTGATAGAAGCATCGGAATAATGCGATGCTTGAGTACAAGGGAATCGTGTTTTCCAGATCGGGAGGTGGATGCAATCATCCATACAGACTTATCGGTGGCAGGGGATTGCAAAGGCGATGTACACGCAGGTTCTTGGGAATTCATCGGAGAGTAATCGTCGAAATCTTTAGGTGGATCAGGCGATCATCGAGAATGCAGAGCTCTCCGGGAGGAAGGAGGTACGCGAACCTAAGTCAGAGTTATTAAAACTTTACCAGCAAGGATAAGAGATCAGAGTCCCAAAGCATAGGTACGGAGAAAAAGATCCTAATACCATATATATCACACGTAGTGACATCGATGTGGGCCCGTAAGCCAAACATTAAGTTAGCAAGTAGTTTCGCAAATACTAGACTCAACTTCGACCAAGGAGTTGTTAGGGGCTTCCTACAGGCAGTCGGCTCTGATACGAACTTGTGATGCCCCCAAAATCAAGACGTGTACAGTAATCATACACGCAAGGTACACGATCGAGATTAGGGACTCACGATGAGATATCACAACACAACTCTACAAATAAAATAATACAAGCTGTTTAATACAAGCCAGGGGCCACGAGGGCTCGAATACAACAGCTCGAGAGCACAAAGTCAGCGGAAGCAATAGTATCTGAGTACAGACACAAAATACAAGGTTCCTTAAGAAGGCTAGCACAAAAACAACACGATCGAAAAGGCGAGGCCTCCTGCCTGGGAACCTCCAAACTACTCCTGGTCAAAGGGGAACTCGACGTCGTAGAAGGCATCGGGAATCTTCATGTTGCGGTGGTCGACATCTGGGGTCTCCTACTCCTGGACTCCAAGGCTCCAACGTCGACTGCAGCGGCCGATCAGGCAAAACAGTGAAGGAAATAAAGCAGGGTGAGTATCTAGTATACCCGCGAGTCTTACGCCCGCTACTAAGCATTATGCATTGTATCAACGGAAAGAAGAAGCTGTATATAGTGGACTGAAAGACATAAATCCAGAGAAAGGGAAAGAAGCTAGGCCTATCGAAGACTAGCATCTTCCGACGATGTCTTGCAGCATGAGGTAAGAATTAGCCAACAGTTTATATAAAGCATAAAGTAACAACGCAGCAGAAGTTGCTGCAGCATTGTATAATAATAAGTTGTAATAATTAACAATGCCTCCGAGATCCCCTCCTCGACATCCCCGCGAGGAAGAAAACCCGGAACCATACAGTTTAATAATAATAGTTTCTAGTGGTAAGATCCAGCTTCAGCACACAGCGTCCTGTTACCGTGGACACGGCTATTCGAATAGATTAATATTCCTTGCAGGGGTGCACTTGTGTTACGCTACACGCACGGATCTCCAGGGTGGCGGGAACCTTGTTAGGGAACGCTCCACCGAGGCTATCCGACACTTCATAGCCCATCTTTCAAACTCAACAGAGAGGCCATCCGCCGGTCTAAATCCTAAGTACGCTGGGCCGTGGACCCCAACCCGAACGTACTTCTGCACGGTGCGTGGCTGGCCGGTGAAGTTAAAGCAAATCCAAATAAGACACCACCGCGCGAGCAAATAAGACAACACCACTTCCCGGCGCAGGCCGCGGTACTGCTGACGTCTAAAGAGTCCTCGGACGACACTACGAAGCAGAGGAGCCCATAACTCGTAATTCCCACGGGTAGGTAGTGCGTACATGGCATATAGCCAACTCAAGACATTCACTGAACCATTTAGCATTTTAATTAACCTGCGTGACAACCGTTATCGTTGCCTCGACTTAACTGACCCGCGGACAACGACAGCAGCCAGGTCCACCAGTACATCGGTGCCTGCCCCGTCGTCCCACCAAGTCACTGCGGTTACAAACAAGTGAACCGTCTCCTTACCTTGTCTCGCGTGTGCTCCTGGAGGAGCTCGACTTTCGTGGTTTGGTAACTCTCGCGGCCAACGATCAGCGGCCAAGCACACCGGTACACTGGTCGTACCCTCCCTGTCGTCCCGTCGCAATACCTCTCGCGGGCACCGTTGGGTCGCCCGACTTCTTACCTGAAGGACAACCATTTCTCAGGTACCTAGAGCGGCTATACAGAGTCAGCAACGAGTGGAGTACAAGGATTACTCCCCGATAGCTCACACTTGATGGTGGCTCGGTAGAGCCGATCTAGGGGGCCTGAGGCGGTGTCTGCATTGTACCGTACCTGTGCAGGTATAATATTTGTATCCGCGTCACTCCCCTGAGTGATCGCGGCCCTCTATCTAATCCTAGCTAACATTGCGCAGGGCTTAATGCTGAATAATGCATAGTAATAATAGGCATCATAGGATAAAAGAGGTACATCAAGGGGCGACAAAAACAGGCTATGCAATTGAATAGGATTGTAACATAGCAGCAGCAGTAACAATGCCTAGTGCAAGAAAAGTACGAAAAGATAGGCGATATCTGGGGATGAGAATGGCTCTGCTTGCCTGGAAGCTCGACGGTAGTAGGAGGGTCGTCGACGAAGTAGTCGAACTCGGCAACGGTGTAGTCGACAACAGCGTCGGGGTCTATTGGAGAATAAACGGGGGGAGAAACAATAAATACACAACAATAATAGCAATTCAAGGCATGACAAGGAAGATACAAAGCAACGGGGCTCTAACGTAGTACGACGCACTTTGCTCGGAGCGGGAATTCATCCGGGGATGAACAGCCAGCTCCGGGTGATTACCGGACAGGGTGTACGGAGGGGGGAGATATCATCTCGGAGGTGTCGTGGACATCCGACACAAGTGTCGGTGGTGTATCCGGGTTAGTTGAGCTATTCCGAACAACTTTGATATATAATTTATTTTCATCGGAGTTACGGATTAAAAGATATTGATTTTCTAATATTTAAATGTCTTTAGGAATTTTCTAGAATTGTTTTTATTATTAAAATCACATTATCCAAAGTAATAAAGTTGAATGGTCAACTGACATATGGGACCTACATGTCATAGGCCCTATTGGATTTCTTTGAAAATGGCTAAGTCTGGGAGTCTCTGTTTAAACATCATCTAGCTGTCCTCGAGTGGCTACGGTTTAGGGCTCGGCTCATCCGCCGAGTTAGTGACTTATATCAAGTCGAACAATTTTCTGTGATCTCGAATCCGGTACGGAAGCCAAATTTTTTAGGGTCCATTTACTTAATTCAAACCCGGTCCGAAAAGTGCTACCAATTGTTGATTACAGCTGAATGTTTTTTTATTCAAACTTTGCCAGTTAATAGTTATTGATTGATCGCTCAAATTGGGGTACCTCCTATGGATGATTTGCAACATATAATTTATACTAGCATGCCATGGGTTTAATTTTGCATAAAACATTGCTTCAACTTGTTAACTCATAGCCCTAAATTAGCTATGACAATCATTTGTTTTCTGCCATTGCTTTTATTAATAGAAATCTGTCTTTTATGATTTTTGTTGGATTTAATCCGTGCATTTTCTGAAGTTGCTTCAATGAAACAAATTGATGCTTGATATTTTGACTATCCATTCATATTATTTCTAGCTATTTTAGTACATGTTTAATACTGTTTTGTGGCTAACAAAAGAGGGTTCAGAAGCAGTTTTAGTAGTAGCAAGTTAAGCAGCAGACATCATCGCAGCTTCAGTAAGCAACAACTGGTTGCAGCGGCAGCAGGCAGCAGCCAGCAGCCAGCAGCGGCAACCACGAGCAGACAGGCGCCCAGCGCCGAGGACGGCGGCCGGAACTAGCCGGCGGCAGCGGCCGTCATGTGTGCACACACACAACACTCACGCACACACCCACACAACACGCACGCACGCACACTGTCATGCACACACGCCCAGCCATGTCTTGGCCGTGGCCACGGCTAGCACGCAGTAGCAGCAAAGCTGCGCTGCGATGGCAGCCAACAGGGGGTGATCTGGAGGGTGGCCACTCGCGCGCGTGCGAGCTGCATCGGGCAGGGGCGCGAGTGTGGCCGAAGCTTTGCCGGAGACGACGGACTGCGGCGGCCAGAGTACGGGGTGACGGGGAACATATGTTGGAGCTCGAATTCGAGCCCAAAAGGAGGGGGGTTTGGCGCTGGTGCTCACATTGGAGGCAGACGACGGCTCGGCGAGCGTCGGGGTTGGCCGGAGGAGGCGAATCGCGGCGATATGCCGGCGGCCGTAGTGGAGGAGGTGGCCCGATTCCGGCAACGCAAAGGTCGGCGACTCAAATTCGAGGTCCGGGGGGACGAGGACGAGCACGCCGATGGTCTTGGACATGTCGGAGCGGCACGTCGCCATTGTTGGCCGCGAGGTTCAGCAAACGACGGCCATGGCGGGCTCGGACAGAGGGGGGGGGGACGAATGGCGCGAGGAGAGGAGGGGTGGGGGGGGGGGAACTAGGGCTTGGGGAGGGCCTGGGGGCGGCCTTATCCAGAGGGGGGGGCAGGTGAGGGAGGGGGGGGAGCAGGTAGGAAGGGGCCGGCGCGGCATGGCCCTCTGCCATGGCCATGGCGCCACAGTGGGGAGCAGGTGGGGAGGGGATGGGAGTAGGTGGGGGTGGAAGGAGGCCGGGGTGGGCCGGCTGGGCCAGGGGGGGCTAGCGCCCAGAGCGATAGTTTAGGTTTGCATTTTTTTTATTTTAGTTTATTTGTTAATATCTAATTGGTCATCAAAATGATTTTTATAAAAATTCCAATCAATTCTAATATTATGGTTACATCATACAAACATGCCACAAAAGATTTGGATCAAATATAAAATCATTTGCATTTTCTATAATTGTTTAATAATTAAAATGGGCTACTTTGGTACTGTTTGTAAATTGTTTCTTTTATTTAAACAACTAATAATTCCCCAATACACTTTTATTATGGCTTACTAATTATTAGGCTGTTTTATAAAACTGGTTCAACAATTTTTAGTGCATTTAAAATTTCCACAAGTTTATTAAAATTATTATGGCAATTTTAATAATTTTCAAGATATTGTCTTTATTTCACAATACTCCTAAATCACATTAATAAAATATCCAGTGATGTATTAATCATGGCCTAATGATTGCTAGGCATTTTATAAATAGATTCCATTATTTTGGTTCAACTATGATTTCCATTTATGTATTATTTTTAAAACAATTGTGATAACCTCACAACACTGGTTCCATCATTAGCATTGACTTGTGATTATTCAAATGGCTAGGAGTTGACTTGGTTTAACCATGATCATGTTGATTGACTGGCATCCACAATTCTTGGAGCAAAACTATAGTCCACTCTAATTTGAAAATTTTATCAGGGTGAGAATCTAACAGAGCTATGATCAAAGGTGATCATGGCTTGATCATCAACCGTAGTGATCACTAACAGTGGAATCACTGTAGTGATTACTATTACTGATTCTGAGAGGTGTTACATCGAGAGAGTCATCTTCTTCGACGACATTTTTAGGGGTCGTCTTCCTTCAAAGGTTTCGGTAGATGACTGCAACTTCGCTGCAGTGAGTTGTCCTTCGACCTTCTACTTGCAAACTCCATTCTTTCGGAACCTAAGTATCTGTTTATACTCGAAAACAATATTAGTTCCACTTTTGCTTTGTCCAACAATGTCCAAAACCTTCGGGGGCAAAACTTGCTCTTACAATCTCCCCTTTTTGGACGATTGTTGACAAAACAGGCATCGATAAATAATTTGAAAGTTTTTGAGTTTTTGATGATAAACCAGTGCTAAGATCGATGAAATACTCCCCCTTGATGTATGCATGGAAGATAAAGATTTCCTGTGAAGTGCATATTTGACAAGTAGAGTCGAGGGAAAAACATCAATAATCTTAGCGAGTGAAATTGCATTCCAGATAATATCCAATGAGAAATATGCAATCTCCTCGAATGTCCTGTGAACTTATATGAAAGATAACTTCCTGCAAAACGGTTAAGTATCGCAAGCACCAGATAGATATCTTACAAAAAGAGTAGCAGTTCACAGACCTACTTAGAGTTAGTTATAACCAGATCGAATATGAATCGAAAGTTTGTTGAAACTACTCAGAAAACCTCAAAGTTCAAAAGTTTATCGAACGAAAAGCAAAGCCCTTAACCCCGTAGGCAAACTAATTTCTTCGATGCCACTACATCTCCCCCTTTTTGTCACAATGTACAAAAAGTCGAGAGAATAGGGTCGAAAGAAATCCCTACTCGCTTTGGCGGCTCCGTCGACGTCGAGAAGATTCGGCAAGCGTTGGAGCACGACGAATGGGGCGAGCGCCTGGAGGAGTGATCTTCGTGCGGAAGGAGTGTTGTTCTCCAGAAGATTTCAGCTGCGATTCCGGCGGGGTCCTGGGGCTTCGAGGGAGTGAAGTGAAAACTCTCGGTTTGCGTTGAGGGGCTTCATTGTGACGCCCCTAAAATCAATCCGTGTACAGTAATCATACACGCAGGGTACACGGCTGAGATTAGGGTGCCACGGTGAGAATATCACAGCACAACACTAAACACAAAAGGATAAACCAATATGTTACAATAAAGGGGGTCACGCGGACCCGAATACATAAGTTATACAAGCCATAATATCTGAGTACAGACATAGTTAGTCAAGTTTTGCCTTAAGAAGGCTAGCACGAATAACATCAGAGATACAGATCGAAAAGGCAAGGCCACCTGCCTGGGAGCCTCCGAAACTACTCCTGGTCCTGGTCAGCGGGGGCCTCGACGTAGTAGTATCCGCCTCCGGGGTACTCCTGCTCCTGGGCTCCAACGTCGACTGCAGCGGCCGATCAGGCAAAACATAAAAGGGGAAATAAAGCAAAGGTGAGTATCTAGTATACCCGCGAGTCTTACGTCCGCTACTAAGCATTATGCATTTGTATCAACGGAAAAGGGAGGCTGTATATATAGTGGACTGCAAGATAGAAATCAGAATAAGGGTAAGAAGCTAGGCCTATCGAAGACTAGCATTTTCCGACGTTGTCTTGCAGCATGAGAAGAGAAACAGCCAATAGTTCATACAAAGAAATAAAGTAACAATGAAGCAGAAGTTGCTGCAACATTGTATAATATAAGTTGTAATGATTAATAATAATAATGCCTCTGAGTTCCCCTCCTCGACTCCCATGCGAGGAAGAAAACCCGGAACCATACAGTTTAATAGTAATAGTTTCTAGTGGTAAGATCCAGTTTCAGCATAAAGCATCCTGTTACCGTGGACACGGCTATTCGAATAGATTAAACTCCCTGCAGGGGTGCACTACTGTTCAGCCTGCACGCTCGGATCTCCAGGGTGGCGTGAACCTTGTAAGGGAACGCCCCACCGAGGCTATCCGACACATCGCAGCCCATCCTAGGCTCAGCAGAGAGGCCATCCGCCGGACTATATCCTATGCGCCAAGGGGTCTAGGTCCCTCACCCTTGCACGCTCCTGCACGGTGCGAGTCTGGCCGGTGAAGCAAAAGCAAATCCAAACACACCTGCTGCAGCAAAAAGACAAGACCACTTCCCGGCGATCAGGCCGCAGTACTGCTGACGTCTGAAGAGCTTTCGGACGAACTACGACGCGGAGGGCCCACACCGTAATCCCACATGTAGGTAGTGCGTACAGACCAACGGGCCTCTCAAGTCATCCGCCGAACCATTTAACATTTTAATTAACCTGCGTGACAACCGTTATCGTTGCCTCGACTTAACCGACCCGCGGTCAACGACAGCAGTCAGGACCACCAGTACATCGGTGCCTGCCCTGTCGTCCCACCAAGTCACTGCGGTTACCAACAAGGTGAACCGTCTCCTTACCTTGTCTCGCGTGTGCTCTTGGTAGAGCTCGACTTTCGTGGTTTGGTATCTCTCGCGAGATACGTGCAGGGGCCAAGCACGCCAGTAACGTCGGTCGTACCCTCCCTGTCGTTCCCGACAATATACCTCTCGCGGGCACCGTTGGGTCGCCCGACTTCTTACCTTAGGGACAACCGTGCTCAGGACCCTATGGCGGCAAGACAAAGTCAGCCTCGAGTGGAGTACAAGGATTACTCCTGGATAGCTCACACTTGAGGTGACTAGGCATAACCCAGATAGGGGTCTTTGGCGGTGTCTGCTTTGTACCGTACCTGTGCAGTTGTATATATTGTATCCATGTTCACCCCCCTGAGTGATCACGGCCCGCTATCTAGTCCTAGCTAACAATGCGCAGGGTTCACTGCTGAATATATGCATAATTATAACAGGCAGCATAGGATAAGAAAGGTACATCAAGGGGCGACAAAATCAGGCTATGCAATTGAATAGGATTGTAATCGTAGCAGCAGTAGTAACAATGCCTAGTGCAAGAAAGTACGGAAAGGTAGGCGATATCTGGGGAAGAGAATGGCTCTGCTTGCCTGGAAGCTCGACGGTAGGGGTCGGGTCGTCGACGAAGTAGTCGTACCCGACAGCGGTGTAGTCGGTGGTAGCAGCGGGGTCTACCGGAGAATAAAGGGGGGGGGGAGAAACAGTAAATACAAAGCAATAATATACAAACATATGCATGACATGACCGATGAAATGTTAACGTTGTTCTAACATCATACGATGCACTTAGCTCGGAGCCGAAATTCATCCGGGGATGATATACCGGCTCCGGGTGATTACCGGACAGGGTGTCCGGAGGGGGAAGGGTTCATGCCGGAGGTGTCGTGGACATCCGACAAAGATAACGTGGGTGTATCCGTGTTAGTTGAACAATTCCGGACAACTTTCGTGTTCAGAATAAATTCATCCGGCAGGTTTTTACCGGCACCGGAAATTATCGACAGACAACCCGGAGGGGGGGGGATGTCAGTGTTCGTTGTGTTAGAGGGGTGTGGTTGGTATACGGATAGCGTATCCGTATTCGTTATATTTTTATGATCAATTTTCATGTATAAAGTTTTTGAATCTGACTTACGGTTTAAAAGATATTCAGATTTTAAACTTTAAATCATTTTAAATCAATTTCTAGATTTATTTTTATTATTAAATTCCAAACATTATCCACAACAGGGTTGACTGGTCAAACCTGACCAGTGGGTCCCACTGGTCAGCCTCACATGTTTTATTTATTTATTTTATTAATTAAAATAGAGCCAGGGCCCACATGTCATACACTGGAATAAATCTGAAATTGTTTTTATTAATAAAAGGCAGTGGGGCCCAGGTGTCATTGACACAAGTTATTAATAATAGGGTTTTATTTCTTTAAACCTAATTATCAGCTTAATTAAGGGGTGGGGGCCACCTGTCAGTGACTGCTTAGTCACTAACAGTGGAACTGACCGGGGCGGCCCACCAGTCAGCCGCACGGGAGTTCGTCGGAGACTCGCCGGCGACGGGTCTCCGGCGAGCGCGAGCTAGAGCTCGATTCCGGCCATCATCCTCGACGCCGTAAGCTCTTATGTGTCCCCCGGGCCGGGCCGCGTCGAATGGAGGCAAAAGCGAGGGGTGGGGTTGACCGGAGCTTCATCGGCGACGAGGACGGCGGCAGGCAGTGGACACGAGGTGACGACGACGGTGTCCCTAGACCGGGGTTTGAGCGCGAGCTAGCGCATTCGAACGAGGGGCGCGTGGGGAGTGTTTTGACGCGAACGGCGGGCCAAAGGCGTGCCCCGGACCACGACGAGGAGCTCAACGGCGGCGGCCAGGTTCGGCTTCCATGGCAGCTACGGCTACGGCGAGATAATTATCCAGGGGAGACATGGCTACGATGAAGGGGCTCACCGTGGGGGCGTAGCCGTTTAGAGTGGGCTCGGGGAGGGCTCGACGACGCAGCAATTTGACGACGATGTCGCGGCGGCGCCGGAGGGGAACGACGGCGTAGTCGTCGCTGCCGGCTCCATCGTTCGATTCCTTTGGCGCAGAGAGGCAGGCGACGATGGCACATCGAATGGACAAGACGGCGAGACGGGAAGGGCCCAGTGGCCACGGCGGGGCGCGACAACGGCGACGACAGAGCTCGGGCAAGCTTCTCCCGACGATGACGGCGCGAGGAGAGGGGGTTCTAGGGTTAGGGTTCACCAAGCGGCTCGGGAGCGTGTACTTAACGACGACGACCGCGCTGTAGCAACTCGGTGGCACGCATCGCGCGGTGGCCGGCGTCGAGCACCGTGGGGATGGCGCCACACACGGGTTGGGGTGAACAGGGGAAGGGGATGACCGTGCTGGGCCAGGTGGGCTGCACGGGCCGCACTGTGCACTTAGTGCAGTGGCCAGCAGGCCTTTTTCTTTTATCTCTTTTCTGCATCTGTTCTTTTCTTTTTGGTATTTATTTTTAGTTGCCTTTTACAATTTTGTAAAATATGGAACTTGATCCATAATTGATATTGCACATGACCAGAGTGCCACAAAAAGTTTTGTGCCCAAATAAAATAAATTGTATTTTTGTTTCATATAAAAGGGATTAAATCCCACTGGTTTGGCTACTGTTTGAATTGTTGGATTTATTTTATTGCTTAATAAATCCCCAAAACCATATCGATGTGATCCACTGATTTTTAGGCATTTTACAAAATTGCTTTATCAATTTTTGAACAATGTTTTATTTCCACTTATTTTTAATATTCATCAAAAAGGCATTTTAGGGTTTGTTTGAATTTTATTTCAAATGGCTTGGAATTTCGTTGGCCAATGATGATCAAGGTCCATCGTTCATATTTTCTTGCAACAATATCAAAGGAGAATTTGAATTTGAACTGAACCAGTTGATCAAACAAAAGTTTTGAACAATAGAGATGAACAGTAACCCTGATTACTGTTCACTGACAGTGAGGGTGTTACAAATCTCCCCCACTACAAGAATTCTCGTCCCGAGAATTTAGGCGGTAGAGGGGAAAAGATCGGGGTATTCTTCACGGAGACGATCTTCGCGTTCCCAAGTGGCTTCGTCTTCAGAATGATTCGACCACTGAACTTTGAGAACCTTAGTCGTCTTGTTGCGGGTTCGGCGTTCAGATTGATCAAGAATGCGGCTTGGATGTTCTTGATAGGTCAAGTCCTGCTGCAGCTCAATCATATCATGTTCCACTTCGCGGATAGGGTCCTTGAAGCAGCGACGGAGTTGCGACACGTGGAATACGTCATGGACTTGAGAGAGGTTCGGCGGCAATTCCAATCGGTATGCCACTGGTCCACTCCTGGACAGGATACGGAACGGGCCAATGTAGCGAGGAGCTAACTTGCCTTTGATCCCGAAGCGGTGAGTGCCTCTCATCGGAGTGACACGAAGGTACGTGTATTCGCCAGGTTGATAGACCATTTCCTTGTGCTTGCGATCATAGTTGCTTTTCTGACGGGACTGAGCAGCTTTCAGGTGTTCACGGATAACGCGAACCTGATCTTCGGCATGCTGAATAATGTCCAGACCAATGAGAGTTCGTTCTCCAGTTTCTGACCAATTCAGAGGGGTTCGACACTTACGTCCATAGAGAACTTCAAAGGGTGCCATCTTCAGACTAGCTTGATAGCTATTGTTATACGAGAATTCAGCAAATGGAAGAGATTCCTCCCATTTCTTACCGAATGAAATGACACAAGCTCGAAGCATATTTTCGAGCACTTGGTTGACTCGTTCGACTTGTCCTTGCGACTGGGGGTGATAAGCGGTGCTGAAATTTAGGTGAGTGCCCATAGCTTCTTGGAAACTATCCCAGAACTTCGAGGTGAAAATGCTGCCACGGTCTGAACTGATCTCCAACGGAATACCGTGGAGGGAAACAATTCTGGAAACATACAAGTCTGCCAACTGACTAGCAGAGATCGTCTCCTTGACTGGAAGAAAGTGGGAAACTTTGGAGAATCGGTCGATGACGACAAAGATGGCATCATGACCTTTCTGTGATCGGGGAAATCCGGTGACGAAGTCCATTTCAATCTTGTCCCATTTCCATTCAGGAATAGAGAGTGGTTGCAAAGTTCCAGCAGGTCTTTGATGTTCGGCTTTCACGCGACGGCAAACGTCACACTCATCAACATAACGAGCAATGTCTTGTTTCATGTTGGACCACCAGTACCGCTGACGAATGTCTTGGTACATCTTGGTACTACCAGGGTGAATCAACAAGGGTGTATCATGAGCTTCTTTCATGACATCAGAGGCGTAATTCAGGTTGGCCTTGGCTACCGGAACCACTAAACGACCCTTGAAGTACACCACATTATCATCATTTGCATCAATAGTGAAGAATGAGGGCTCTCCGCTGGCGACACGACGCTTAATCTTCCAAATGTCAGAGTCATAATGTTGTACCGTCTTGATGCGGGTGTCGAGGTCTGGTTTGACCACCAGGGAGTTCACATATCCCTGCGGAACAATTTCGATGTTCATCTTGCGGAGCTCTTCATACAGACGTGGCTGCTCTACTTGAACTTCCAGTTCAGAACAATAGGCTTTGCGGCTTAAGGCATCGGCCACCACATTAGCTTTGCCAGGGGTGTAAGAAATTCCCATGTTGTAGTCGGCTATTGTCTCGAGCCATCTCTGTTGGCGGAGATTCAGGTCGGGCTGAGTAAACAGGTACTTCAGGCTTTGGTGGTCGGTGAAGATCTCGCAATGATTACCGACGAGGTAATCTCGCCACATCTTCAATGCATAAATTACTGCTGCCAATTCAAGATCATGAGTTGGATACTTATCTTCGTGAGCACGCAACTGACGAGAGCCATAAGCAATCACTTTGCGCTCTTGCATTAGGACACAGCCTAATCCTTGACGAGACGCGTCGCAATAAATCACGAAGTCCTTCTGAGTATCAGGAGGAGCAAGCACCGGGGGTGAAGTGAGCTTGTCCTTCAGAGCTTGAAAACTTTCTTGACATTTATCAGTCCACTCAAACTTGACGCCTTTGTGAAGCAGATTAGTCAGAGGCTTGGCAATCTTGGAGAAATTCTCAACAAAACGGCGGCAATAGCTGGCAAGGCCGAGGAAACTTCGGACTTGCTTGACAGTCCTGGGCGGAGTCCAATCAAGAATAGCCTGAATACGTTCGGGGTTGACGGCAACACCATCCTTGGAAATCACATGACCAAGGTAAGTTACTTCAGGAAGCCAGAACTCACACTTTGAGTACTTAGCATACAGTTTGTGTTCTCGAAGCTTTTCCAGTATAAGGCGAAGATGTTCAACATGTTCTGCATCGGTCTTGGAGTAAATCAATATATCATCCAGATAAACCACGACGAACTTGTCGAGGTATTCCATGAATATATAGTTCATCAACCTGGAGAAGGTGGCTGGTGCATTCGTCAAGCCAAAGGACATGACAGTGTACTCGTATGAACCATAGCGAGTAACGAATGCGGTCTTCGGGATGTCCTCATCACGGACCCGGATCTGATGGTAACCCAACCTTAAGTCGAGTTTTGAAAACACCATGGATCCAGCAAGTTGATCATAAAGATCATTGATCCGAGGGAGGTGGTACTTGTTCTGTATCGTGGCTTGGTTGATAGGTCGGTAATCTTGGACCAAACGGTTCGTGCCATCACTCTTCTTGACAAAGAGCGAAGGTGCTCCCCAAGCAGAGGAACTTGGACGGATGAAGCCTTTCTCGAGGGCCGTGTCGATCTAATTCTTCAATTCAAGGAGGTGGTGAGGTGGCATCTTATATGGGCTCTTGGAAATAGGGACGGTGCCAGGCTTCAAGTCGATGACGAATTCAACTTCCCTAATCGGGGGTATCCCCGGCAGTTCTTCTGGGAATACGTTGGTAAAATCACAAACGATTGGGACTTTCTCAATCCCTTCGAGAGGTGCGACATTCAAGGCATTCAGAGCATATATACGAGCTTCGGCATTCAACGACACAATGGCAGTGTGACTCACAATCGCGCCAGAAGGATGAAAAAGTTGGATGACCTTGGTGCCACAATAAAGTGCGGCATCGTGGGTTTTCAGCCAATCCATGCCAAGGAGAAACCATGAACTCAAATCTTTCGATCTCGACAGTGAGGTTAGGTGAAACCATGTCGACACGACACTGGGTACCGGGAGTCCGGACTATTAAGGGGGTATGCATCTTTTCATGGTAAATGCCATGCTTAGAAGCAAATGCTCCAGACATAAATGAATGCGATGCTCCTGTATCAAATAAAACGGTAGCAGGTATTGAGTTAACGAGGAGTGTACCCATCACAGTAGCGGGCTTTTCCTGAGCTGCTTTAACATCAATGTTGTAAGCATGACCACGAGCATGAGGACTTGACCCAGTATTATAGTTGAGGGTCCCATTGTTTCCACGACCATTTCCGCGTCCAGCAGGGTGAACTACCAGTTGATTCTGTCGCTGAGGGATGTCTCTAGAAATATGGCCTGGCTGACGGCACTTGAAACACATGCCATCTTGAGGACGGAGGGGTGCAGTCTCAGTCTTCGGCTGTCTCGGCGGGGGCGGAGGCAGACGAGGTGCAACATACGACGACCTTGGTGCAGGGGCAGTTGGACGCATAAGACTGTGTGGAAGCCAAACGCGTTGCTTCTGTGCTGTGCCCGAAGATGATCCAGCATCACGGGGGCGCTTCGGCGAACCACCGAACTTAAGCTGAGAGGTCTCAAGAGTGATAGTCTGGTTCACCATGGTGGCGAAGTCGGGGAAGACGTGCAAAGCCAGTGCAAGCTGGAGATCGGGGTTGAGTCCATCACGGAACTTCTCTTGCCTACTTGCATCATTGGGGAGGTCCCTTGCAGCATAGCGGGAGAGGCGGAGGAATTCCCTCTGATATGCCTCGACGATTTTGTTGCCCTGAACAAGGTTGCGGAACTCGGCCTTCATACGGTTCATAATCGCCTGGCGGACATAACGAGCTCGGAAGGCAGTCTTGAAGTCATTCCAGGTGACGACAGTCCCTTCAGCTAGCGAGCCCTTGTAGGTGTCCCACCACTGAGAAGCGGGACCACGCAGGAAATAGGATGCGAAGTTGACGTAATCAGCAACGCTCACATTAGCGAACTCCAGCTGACGAGTGATGTCACGAAGCCAATCATCAGCATCCAGCGGCTATTCCGGTTGGTGGAAGAGAGGGGGATTGAGACGCATGAAATCCCGCAGAGTAACCATAGGCGGTTGGTTCTGGTGCTGGTTCTGGTTCTGATTCTGGTTCTGGAGCTGATCTATGACTCCTTGCATAAACACTTGGTTCATCTAAAACTACTGCATCATCGCGGCCATGTAGTCCGGCGGCGGAGGTGGATCGTTGGCACCACGACCACGACCACTACGACCAGCCATCCTGCTAGAATTTAACAGGGGTATTTCAGCGATGAACATTTTAACGAGATGCCAGAAACGAGTAAGAAGTAAAGCGACAACAAAGAGGAGGCGCGGATATATAGGAGTAGTCATATAAGACATACACATCCACACATAGAATCAATCGAAAACCGGGCAGCGTAATGTCGTAGAAATTAAGGAAAAAGGACACACTAGGCGGCGCACAGCCGCGGTAAGGATTACACGACGCAACATAGATTCCACTATGTCAATCACACCGCAAGAAAACTGTTGGCCACAGGAGTTAATGCCAGAGGACGCGCGGCCTGCCCAGAATGAGAATGGGATCCGCGGTCCGGGACCTGGGGTAGAACTCCTGCAACACGACTCAATCAATGGGCAAGCACCAAAACGCCGGATGGAATCAAGAGAACGTGATCCTAATGTCAGAGTTTTTAAAACTTACCAGCAAGGATAAGAGAGCAGATTCCCAGAGCATAGGTAAGGAGAAAAGGATCCTAATACCACAGATATCACAAGTAGTGACATCGATGTGGGCCCGTAAGCCAAACATTAAGTTAGCAAAATAGTTTTCAAAGTCTAGACTCAACTTCGACCAGGTAGTGGTGGGGTGGCTTCCTACAGGTAGTCGGCTCTGATACCAACATGTGACGCCCCCAAAATCAATCCGTGTACAGTAATCATACACGCAGGGTACACGGCTGAGATTAGGGTGCCACGGTGAGAATATCACAGCACAACACTAAACACAAAAGGATAAACCAATATGTTACAATAAAGGGGGTCACGCGGACCCGAATACATAAGTTATACAAGCCATAATATCTGAGTACAGACATAGTTAGTCAAGTTTTGCCTTAAGAAGGCTAGCACGAATAACATCAGAGATACAGATCGAAAAGGCAAGGCCACCTGCCTGGGAGCCTCCGAAACTACTCCTGGTCCTGGTCAGCGGGGGCCTCGACGTAGTAGTATCCGCCTCCGGGGTACTCCTGCTCCTGGGCTCCAACGTCGACTGCAGCGGCCGATCAGGCAAAACATAAAAGGGGAAATAAAGCAAAGGTGAGTATCTAGTATACCCGCGAGTCTTACGTCCGCTACTAAGCATTATGCATTTGTATCAACGGAAAAGGGAGGCTGTATATATAGTGGACTGCAAGATAGAAATCAGAATAAGGGTAAGAAGCTAGGCCTATCGAAGACTAGCATTTTCCGACGTTGTCTTGCAGCATGAGAAGAGAAACAGCCAATAGTTCATACAAAGAAATAAAGTAACAATGAAGCAGAAGTTGCTGCAACATTGTATAATATAAGTTGTAATGATTAATAATAATAATGCCTCTGAGTTCCCCTCCTCGACTCCCATGCGAGGAAGAAAACCCGGAACCATACAGTTTAATAGTAATAGTTTCTAGGGGTAAGATCCAGCTTCAGCATAAAGCGTCTTGTAACCGTGGACACGGCTATTCGAATAGATTAAACTCCCTGCAGGGGTGCACTACTGTTCAGCCTGCACGCTCGGATCTCCAGGGTGGCGTGAACCTTGTCAGGGAACGCCCCACCGAGGCTATCCGACACATCGCAGCCCATCCTAGGCTCAGCAGAGAAGCCATCCTCCGGACTATATCTTATGCGCCAAGGGGTCTAGGTCCCTCACCCTTGCACGCTCCTGCACGGTGCGAGTCTGGCCGGTGAAGCAAAAGCAAATCCAAACACATGTGCTGCAGCAAAAAGACAAGACCACTTCCCGACGATCAGGCCGCAGTACTGCTGACGTCTGAAGAGCTTTCGGACGAACTACGACGCGGAGGGCCCACACCGTAATCCCACGTGTAGGTAGTGCGTACAGACCAACGGGCCTCTCAAGTCATCCGCCGAACCATTTAGCATTTTAATTAACCTGCGTGACAACCGTTATCGTTGCCTCGACTTAACCGACCCGCGGTCAACGACAGCAGTCTACCGGAGAATAAAGGGGGAGGGAAGAAACAGTAAATACAAAGCAATAATATACAAACATATGCATGACATGACAGATGAAATGTTAACGTTGTTCTAACATCGTACGATGCACTTAGCTCGGAGCGGAAATTCATCCGGGGATGATATACCGACTCCGGGTGATTACCGGACAGGGTGTCCGGAGGGGGAAGGGTTCATGCCGGAGGTGTCGTGGACATCCGAAAAAGATGACGGGGGTGTCACCGTGTTAGTTGAACCATTCCGGACAACTTTCGTGTTCGGAATAAATTCATCCGGGAGGTTTTTACCGGCACTGGGAATTATCGACAGACAGCCCGGAGGGGGGGGATGTCAGTGTTCGTTGTGTTAGAGGGGTGTGGTTGGTATATGGATAGCGTATCCGTATTCGTTATATTTTACTGATCAATTTTCATGTATAAAGTTTTTGAATCTGACTTGCGGTTTAAAAGATATTCAGATTTTAAACTTTAAATCATTTTAAATCAATTTCTAGATTTATTTTTATTATTAAATTCCAAACATTATCCACAACAGGGTTGACTGGTCAAACCTGACCAGTGGGTCCCACTGGTCAGCCTCACATGTTTTATTTATTTATTTTATTAATTAAAATAGAGCCAAGGCCCACATGTCATACACTGGAATAAATCTGAAATTGTTTTTATTAATAAAAGGCAGTGGGGCCCAGGTGTCATTGACACAAGTTATTAATAACAGGGTTTTATTTCTTTAAACCTAATTATCAGCTTAATTAAGGGGTGGGGGCCACCTGTCAGTGACTGCTTAGTCACTAACAGTGGAACTGACCGGGGCGGCCCACCAGTCAGCCGCACGGGAGTTCGTCGGAGACTCGCCGGCGACTGGTCTCCGGCGAGCGCGAGCTAGAGCTCGATTCCGGCCATCATCCTCGACGCCGTAAGCTCCTACGTGTCCCCCGGGCCGGGCCGCGTCGAATGGAGGCAAAGGCGAGGGGTGGGGTTGACCGGAGCTTCACCGGCGACGAGGACGGCGGCAGGCAGTGGACACGAGGTGACGACGACGGTGTCCCTAGAGCGGGGTTCGAGCGCGAGCTAGCGCATTCGAACGAGGGGCGCGTGGGGAGTGTTTTGACGCGAACAGCGGGCCAAAGGCGTGCCCCGGACCACGGCGAGGAGCTCAACGGCGGCGGCCAGGTTTGGCTTCCATGGCAGCTACGGCTACGGCGAGGAAAAAATCCAGGGGAGACATGGCTACGATGAAGGGGCTCACCGTGGGGGCGTAGCCGTTTAGAGTGGGCTCGGGGAGGGCTCGACGACGCAGCAATTTGACGGCGATGTCGCGGCGGCGCCGGAGGGGAACGACGGCATAGTCGTCGCTGCCGGGCTCCACCGTTCGATTCCTTTGGCGCAGAGAGGCAGGCGACGATGGCACAGCGAATGGACAAGACGACGAGACGGGAAGGGCCCAGTGGCCACGGCGGGGCGCGACAACGGCGACGACAGAGCTCGGGCAAGCTTCTCCCGACGATGGCGGCGCGAGGAGAGGGGGTTCTAGGGTTAGGGTTCACCAGGCGGCTCGGGAGCGTGTACTTAACGACGACGACCGCGCTGTAGCAAATCGGTGGCACGCATCGCGCGGTGGCCGGCGTCGAGCACCGTGGGGATGGCGCCACGCACGGGTTGGGGTGAACAGGGGAAGGGGATGACCGTGCTGGGCCAGGTGGGCTGCACGGGCCGCACTGTGCACTTAGTGCAGTGGCCAGCAGGCCTTTTTCTTTTATCTCTTTTCTGCATCTCTTCTTTTCTTTTTGGTATTTCTTTTTAGTTGCTTTTTACAATTTTTTAAAATATGGAACTTGATCCATAATTGATATTGCACATGACCAGAGTGCCACAAAAAGTTTTGTGCCCAAATAAAATCAATTGTATTTTTGTTTTATTTAAAAGGGATTAAATCCCACTGGTTTGGCTACTGTTTGAATTGTTGGATTTATTTTATTGCTTAATAAATCCCAAAAACCATATGGATGTGATCCACTGATTTCTAGGCATTTTACAAAATTGCTTTCACAATTTTTGAACAAAGTTTTATTTCCACTTATTTTTAATATTCATCAAAAAGGCATTTTAGGGTTTGTTTGAATTTTATTTCAAATGGCTTGGACTTTAGTTGGCCAATGATGATCAAGGTCCATGGTTCATATTTTCTTGCAACAATATCAAAGGAGAATTTGAATTTGAACTGAACCAGTTGATCAAACAAAAGTTTTGAACAGTAGAGATGAACAGTAACCCTGATTACTGTTCACTGACAGTGAGGGTGTTACATTCATCTTTCTCGGAGTCGGAGGAGAAGGTGTTCACAGTGATGTGATAATAGTCATCGACACTGAGCACATCTCTGTTCTTCGGCAGCCGAGGGATATTGGGATCCGGGTGATCTACTCAATCATCATTGGTCCAATTCCTGTTAAGATGGGGAGGATATTCTTCGAAGCTACATCGTTGAAGTGGACCGAGGGAATTGAATTTCCGCAGTCCTTTCCAATGACGACGAAGGCATTCACGCAGCATCTGATTGTTGTTTATGGTAATATTGCGCAAATGATTTATCTCGTCCATCAATGCTTGCTTCCGAATGAAATCTTGGTCGATATGATGTTGAAGCATTTGCTGGGACCGAAGAGAAACTTCCATGTGATGCACTGGCTTGATAAACTTTGAGCGAACATTACGCTCAGTTAAATGGACGCGGATGCCAGTGTGCTCAGCATATTGATCGTTGGGTCGAGCAATAACCTGCAATACTTCCCTAACAGGTGGATTGAAAATCTTCGGGAAAATTGACACGGGGAATGGCACGTCCCGAGAGTAATTGCAGATAGCCATCAGCCAGGGTGCATACGGCTTGTGGGAATTGTGATCATCAGCACAAAACACCAAGGTCCTGATGAAGTAGTCTTCAAAATCAAAGGGATGACCGTGGACTAAGTTCAAAAAAGCAAGTTTCACATCATTGGGAATGGGAAAATCATCGTGCACATCGAGCATTGGCATCAAGGTCTTCGAAATAATATAAAACCATGCCTTTGCTTCAAAAACTAAGTGTCTTGGCTTCGGCTCAGCTGGGTAGTGATCTCCTACGACATCTGGATTCATCAACGAGGAAAATTCAGCAGGAGTTGGAGCTGGTAAGTCATGAAGCTTGTGTGGTAATCCTTCGAACCGAGGTAAACTGATGATGGCCAGAAATTGGTCGACAGTCATATGGAATACTTGGCCTTGAATCATATAATAAAATTTCCACGTCTTCGAGTCCTCGGGATCGCCGGTGACATAGAGCGTTGCATAAAATTTCTTGATAATCTCGGGATTGTAGCCACAATCGAGAGCAAACATCTTGTGAGCATGAAGACCATCAATTGTTTTGGCAATATTCTCAAAACATGAAGTGGAGTACACCGAAGGCATATCAAGGTATTGATGTTGGAAAACTCTCGCCTTGTTGTACAGCACACGAGTGTAGTAGATGGCTTGCTCTTGAGTCCAAAACCAAAGAGAATATGCACTTCTGGGCTTCTCGTAGGGATTGGTCCCGAAGAAAAATGGCTTGTGCTCACGCCTTTTGAAGATGGGGCGTCCTCGAGGAACATCTGAGCGGAACAGGGGAAGCATTTCTCTCGGATGAGAAGAATGGAGCAACTCATCAACAGGAAAGACCTCGGCAGCATTATCCGGCATCTGGAAAACAGGCTCAGCATGGCGAGGAATTGAAGATGGAACATTGACAATGTCCTGAGTTGGGATGGATGCAGGAGCATTTTCCTCGGCCTGCACTTCAACGACAACTCCTTCGTCGACATTAGCATTTTGAGCGGCCTCTTCAGTCTCCATGGCCTCAAAATCTTCGTCCAGTTGAGAGAAAGCATCAACCATTTCTTCGTTCGAGGAACTTGATGAGGAGGAGGAAGAAGTGTCACTAGAACCGTCATCTCTAGAACTATTTCCTTCGACAACATCTTGACGAGAAGAAACTGTCGTGATATCAACATCAGCGTCTTCTCCTTCATGCAGAGTTTTTGCAGAGGAATAATCTTTCTGAGCAGAGGAGATGGGGGCTTGAGTTTCTTGCTCGACCTGAGCAGGTTGCTCGGTCTCTTCTTGAGCTTGGGTCTCGATGGCTGGGGTGGACGATGAAATGATGTGAGGTGGTGATGGTGGGTTTGGTGGTGGTGACGAGGCTTTTGGTGGTGATGGTTGACAAGGTGGAGGTGTTTGTTGTAGAGGTGGAGGAGTGGCTTGAAGAGGGGGTGGAGATGTTTGGCGAGGGGGTGGAGTAGTCTTACAAGGAGGAGTGGGTTGCTTGGTGGGGGTTGGTGCAGGATCCTGTCGTACTGTGGCAGCAACGACCTCGGTTGGCTTGGACTTCTTGGCATTTTTCTTGATCTCTGGCGTCCCACACTCAGAGGTTGAGGCAGCTGACTTTCTCTTTCAAGATTGTCTTTTGTACAGCGCATCATTGTGCTCTTTGCATATGGCAGACACAATTTGTCAAACCTTTTCGTACACAGCTGCCAAGTTTTCCTTCTCTGCCCTTCTAGATGCTTCAGCGGTGGCAATCTTGGATTTGAAAAACTTACGGGACTCAATGTCCTCGGTTTCTTCTTGAAGTTGCCTGGTGTAAAATCTCACTTGTTCCTTGTCGTTTCGATCCTCAGTGAGGTATTTTTCCCAGCGAATCATATATCGAGCAACTTGCTCTTGGATCTCAGCAGGGACATCATCCTCGGCAGTGACTCTGTTAGGTGTGGTAGCCATCTTCCAGAGGATATGCGAAATATTAGCAGCATCCCAAGGGGCATGGGCAGAAGAATCTCCTTCGTTGGATCTCTCTTCATCGGCATGAGGGCCGGAAACAACTGGCGCAACTGGGGCAGGAGCAGGAGCAGCTTGAGGAACTGGAACAGCCAGAGACTTCTGCCTAGCCTCTTTGGCTTTCTTCTCGGCCTCCTTTGTGGCTTTGGCAACAGCAGTGGGTTTTGTTTACGACACTAGGGACCGCAGCTTTATCCTTCGAGGCACTAGGGGCCTCAACATTTTTCTTCGCTGCACTTGCAGTTGCATCCTTTTCCTTCGTGACTGTGGGAGTCACAACTTTCTCGGTGGCGCTGGGGGCCACGAACTTTTCCTTCGGAGCACTAGGAGTTGTGCCTTCAACAATCTGTCGACGATACTTTTCACTGACCAGGTGCAATATGCCTCGCTGTTTGGCAACCTGAGCCTTTTTATGCTCGGGCTGACTGTGAAAGTTCAGGAGCTTGGAATTTGTCAAGTCTTTATCTTCTTGCTCTTTTTGCTTTGCCAGCCTTTCTTTTTGTTGAACAAGAGTTTCATCATCCTCAGCAACTAGAGCTTGCTTTCCCTTCGATTTGGCCGAAGGTTTTGTCCTGCGAACTTGAACTGGTGGAGCAGAGGAGATGGGCGGATCAGTGACCAAGTTGGTCATGTCAATTGTTGCTCGAGGAGCCTGTGCAGCTGGCTCCTGGATCCTAATGACTTTACTGCTCGGCTTTTTCTTTTGAGGAATGTCCTCGACATCAGCCTCAGTGCCAGGGTCTTGATCTTCAGAATTAGCTTCATCATCGGAGCTTGCATCTGGTGGCGAGACAATCACCACCTTTTTTATTTCGCTTGGCTGATTTCTTGCCAGCCTTCGATTTGGCACTTGGGCCAACTTCCTCGGCACCCTCAGCAGAAGCAGCCTCATTTCTTGCTTTGGCCTCTTTGTGCTTCTGTGATCGTGCTTCCCGAACATCAACCAGCTCTTGAAAATCAGCAGGTGTTTTGAGAGCAGATGGGTGAGCATCATCTGGAGGAGGTGGTCGATTATCTTTCGTCCACTTGGGCCTTAATGCTTTGACATCAGACCAAGGATTTTTCTTTGCAAACAACCTCTCCCAATGAGGAATAATAGCCTTGTACTCATACCAACGAAGCGCTTGAAGTCTTCGAATTTCTTGCAAACGATTTTCTCTCATGCGTTCATCTTCAGAACCTTCAGGCGTTCTTAATTTCTTTTCGATGATCAATTCCTCTGATAATCCTTCAGAGTTGTTGGTGATCCTTGTTCGGCCTCCCACACGCTTGGGTGCTCTGACATTTCCTTCGTTCCCAGACATTTTCCTGCGAAAAAGATAGGTACGAGGGAATATAGGAAAGTTGTGCACAAGTACCAGCAGTTTTCGAAGGAAAACATTTTGAATGCAGTAAACATATCGAGAGATTTGTCTTGACGCAAGTTTTCATGAAAGTGCTAGGCTAGATTTCCATCGGGTGCAAATCTAACGAAGAACTTGTATGAATTAATCGCACAAGTAGAAATCTATCGATACGTTTCTGTAGGAATTGCCTAAGTGAGAAAATCCGAGGGATTTCTTACCTAGTTCAGATGGGGAATCGACAGAAAACGCTAGAAACAGATTTCCCAAGATTCAATGATCCAAACGGATCAAACAGACCTAATAAAATGAGAGAAAATCAAGACAACATCTAGGGCTCGATGAACAGAAGAGATTGGAATCGAGTCTTAGAGCCGTGCATACCCTAACTCGGTGAAGTACGGCGACACGGATGAAGTTCCTCGTCGACGGGAAGGTCTCCGGCGGCTTCCTTCCGGCAGCAAAGCGGCGAGGGAGTCGACGGCGACGAGCAGCACAGCGGTGCGCGAGAGAGAACTTCGAGAGCGGAGAGATGAAGTCGAGGGAATTGAGAGGGCTGTGCCGGTGATGTGGATAAGTATTTATAGGGGAGGGGTCTGACATAACTGTCAGATCTGATCCAACGGCGCAGATTCCGCGTCTCTCCGCATTCAACGGACGGATTTTGTGGCGGTAATCGCGGGAAATCCCAACGAACCGAAAGAAAGTTGCTCCACGTCCGAGACCAAACTCATCGAACATCGAGTATAAAAGTAGATAAACGTTCGATAGATTTACCTTCGGAATCAATGACATTCGAAGGGAATCTTGATCGAGTATAAATATACATGTTCACGAGAGAAAAGCACAGATGGGATAAGGATAGAATAGAGGGAAAACAGGGTCCGATGCTTAATCAATCCGAGGGAAAACCAGCGATAAGACTCGGAGTGATAAGTGTATAGGACAACACCAAACGAACAAAAACAAACGAAAAAGAAACACGATAGAAAGTTAACGTAAGTAAACAACATAGAAGGAAAAACGTATAATACATAGTACTGATAGTTATGATGTTACTGCACATTTCGTGAGTCCAATATGTTTAACTCACACCTTAGTGCACATAACCTTTTCTCATCCAAGGGCTTCGTAAAGATATCAGCCAATTGATCTTCGGTGCGAACATGGCTGATAACAATATCTTCTCGCTGAACGTGATCTCGAAGAAAATGATGACGAATATCAATATGCTTCGTTCGAGAGTGTTGCACTGGATTATGGGCAATTTTAATAGCACTTTCGTTATCACATAGCAATGGAATTTTCTTCACAAGAATGCCATAATCTTTCAGCGTTTGCTTGAGCCACAGAATCTGAGTGCAGCATGAACCGACAACAATATACTCAGCTTCAGCCGTAGAAATAGATACGCAATTCTGTTTCTTCGAAGCCCAACAGACGAGATCTACCGAGAAAATGACATGTGCCTGAGGTAGATTTCCTATCGACTCGATCACCAGCCCAGTCAGAATCAGAATATCCAACGAGATCAAACTGGGCACCCTTGGGATACCATAATCCCAAAGTTGGTGTATGAGCCAGATATCGAAGAATTCGCTTGACAGCAATATGATGTGATTCTTTCGGGTTTGCCTGAAAACAAGCACACATACAAACTGATAGCATAATGTCAGGTCTAGATGCACAAAGGTAATGAAGCGAACCAATAATCGAGCGATATTTCTTCTGATCGAAAGGTTTTCCCTTCTCATCTGCATCTAGATGAACATTCATAGGCATTGGAGTCTTGATAGTTTTGCAACTGACAAGATCAAACTTCTTCAGGCAATCTATGATATATTTCTCTTGAGAGATGAATTTGAAGCCCAAGAAAGAACTTCAATTCGCCAATCATAGACATTTCATATTTCTTCGACATTATACGAGCAAATTCTTCGCTAATATCAGGGTTAGTACAGCCAAAAATAATATCCTCGACATAAATTGGACACACAAAAAGATCATTTTTGTATGCACGAGTAAAAAGAGTCGGATCAGTTGTTCCAGGTTTGAAGCCCTTCTTCAGAAGAAAATCCTTCAGTGTTTCATACCAAGCACGAGGTGCTTGCTTTAACCCATATAGGGCCTTGTGCAACCTGTACACCTTATCAGGATACTTCGGGTCTTCAAAACCTGGTGGCTGCATAACATATACTTCTTCTTCGATTTCACCGTTAAGAAATGCACTTTTGACATCCATTTGATATAGCAATATACCATTGTAATTGGCAAAAGCAAGCATGATACGAATGGATTCAAGTCGAGCAACTGGGGCATAAGTCTCACCGAAATCAATACCTTTGATTTGGGTGTAGCCTTGTGCAACCAGTCGAGATTTATTCCTTACCACAATGCCATCTTCATCTTGCTTGTTGCGAAAGATCCACTTCGTACCAATGATATTATGCTTCTTGGGATCAGGTCTATCGACAAGGGACCAGACTTTATTTCTCTCGAACTGGTTAAGTTTTTCGAGCATAGCAGTCATCCAGTCTAAGTCCTTCATGGCTTCATCGAATTTTGATGGTTCTAGCATGGATACAAACGAAAAATTTCCACAGAAGTTAGCTAATCGAGTGCGAGAACGAGTGGTGGGACGACCTGGTAAACAAATTTCTTCGAGAATTGAGTCGACGTCCACTCTTCTTCGAACACGAGGTAAAACTCCTTCATCATCGTGCGGATCCGGTTGATCTTCGGGATCAGCTTGTCCTTCGGAATCATTTCCTTCAGGCTCAGCTTCTCCTTCGGGATAGACATTTTCTTCGTTTATGCGTTCTCCTTCGACCTGTACATCATTTTCTTCAGGACGTTGATCTCCAGCGCCCCGGGCTATGTGTGGGAACATTGGACCATCAACATCCTTGTTGGCTTGATGTGCATTTCCTTCGATAGGTCGAATATTGTAACACCCTCAGTTTCTGTAACAGTAATCATCATCACTGTTGATCATCACTGTTGAATTATCACTGTTTAATCTCCCTTGTACCTGATAAAACTTTGTGATGCTCATGATCAAACCTTGCTGTGGTTGATCAACACCCCTTGCACCATGTACTTGAACCCTTGGGATCAAAACCCAAAGCCAAATGCACCTTGCTCCTCTAAGAAAACAAACCCTAGTTGAAACTACCTTAAATGGAAAATAAAACAAAAGTGCTGAAATAAAGTTGTTCCAAAAATCATGAAACTATTTTTGTAAATTGCCTAAAATCATTACAATCATGTTGGACCTACTTTGGTAATTTTTGAAGTTACATAAAATTCCAAACAATTCAACCAGTAGGGTAAAACCCCTACTTGGGGCATTTAATATTTAAAATAAATATCTAATGATTTTATTTTGCTTCAATAACTTTTGTGGCACTGATATATAATGTTATACTAATATTGGGATACCTAACACATTTTACAAAATGCCATAGTGATCAGGATAAATGCCAACAGAAAATATCAGAAAAGAAAAAATGAAAAATAAAATAAAACCTAGATAACCCCCCCCTTGGGCGAAGCCCATCCCCCTGGGCCACCAACCGGCCCACCTAGCCCCCCATCATCCCCTACCTGCCCCCCCGTCCCCTCCCTCCCCTGTTCCCCTGACGCTATGGATGGGGGCAGAGGACACGCCCGCCATGCCCCCACCTCACCTGCCCCCCCCTCTCTCCACCTTCTCCCCCACTCCTCTCTGTGGTCAAGGAGACCACGCCCCCCTTTGCGGCCACGCCCCCATTCCCTCCCCTGCCTCACCCTCTCCTCTTCCGCAGAGCGCCCGAGACGACCGCCGCCGCCACCGAGCACCATCGCGGCCGGTGGTCACCCCCCGAGCCCGCTGAGACCACCGGCGTGAGCCTCGTGAGCCCCTCCTCCCATTTTTCTCTTTTCCCCGCCCTGATTCATTGCCGTGGACGCGCCCCGCTCGCCGCCTTCTGTGCTGTTGCGGCTGCAAGCTGCAGCGGTTGCTGCTGCTTATGGCCGCCGGCCACCCAGTCCCCGTCCGCCCCCTGACCACCGACGCCGACCGCCCCTTGGCCACATCGGGCCACCACTCTCGCGCCCAGCAGCGCAACTGCTGCCCTGCTCCCATCACGGCTGCTGCAGCCATGGCAGGTCGTGCGTGGTGGGAGTTTGGGAACTGAACCCCTTCTTCAGTTTTGCTAGATTCAGACTAGAGCCGCCTTTGATTGTTTACATAGCTTCTGTGTTGAACTCTGTCAAAACAATTGAGTTAGTGTAGTGGTGCGTGGACATGGTTTGCATCTGTGAGATGCAGGGTTCGAGTCCCTCCTAGGACATTAAAACCCTGCTTTTCATATCTTTGTTTTGCTCACTGACAGTGGGCCACCTTTGGGCTGTTTAGTTAAATTAAACTTGATTATTACCTCTGTGACACTGACAACTGGGCCCCAGCTGTAAGTCAATTAGAAATAAATAAAATTATAAAAACTAGTCACTGACATGTGGGTCCAGGGGTATTTTTCTAATTTAATTAGATGTTTTATAAATAACAGAGGCTGACATGTGGGTCCCACATGTCAGCACTGTTCTGGATAATGTTTTGGATAATCTTTTGGATAATGTTTAAATAAATAATAAAAGAAATGTAGAAAATCATTTAAATTGATTTAAATTTAGAAATTCAATAATTTTTAAACCGTAACTCGGATTCAAAAACTTTATACATGAAAATTGATCAGAAAAATACAACGAATACGAATACGCTATCCGTATGTCTACCACCCCCCTCTAACACAACGAGCCTCGAACATTCCCCTCCGGCCGACTGTCCGATAAATTGTCCGGTACTGTTAGAGTGCCCGGATGAATTTATTTCGAACACGAAAGTTGTCCGGAATGGATCAACTAGCACGGATACACCCCCTTATGTTGTTTCGGTAACCACGACACCTCCGGCTTGATCCTTCCCCCTCCGGACACCCTGTCCGGTAATCACCCGGAGCCGGCAGTTCATCCTCAGATGAATTCCCGCTCCGAGCATATTGCATTGCACTGCGTTAGAACACCGTTAACATTTCATCTATCATGTCATGCATATGTCTGTATATTATTGTTGTGTATTTACTGTTTCCTCCCCCCCTTAATCTTCGATAGACCCCGCTGCTGCTGTCGACTACACCGCTGCTGAGTACGACTACGTCGTCGACGACCCTACTACTACCGTCGAGCTTGCAGGCAAGCAGAGCCATTCTCTTCCCCAGATATCGCCTATCTTTCCGTACATTTCTTGCACTAGGCATTGTTACTGCTGCTGCTACGTTTACAATCCTATTCAATTGCATAGCCTGATTTTGTCGCCCCTTGATGTGCCTTCCTTTATCCTATGCTGCCTATTATTATTATGCATTATTCAGCAGTGAGCCCTGCGCATTGTTAGCTAGGATTAGGTAGAGGGCCGTGATCACTCCGGGGAGTGAAAGCGGATGCAAATATTATAACTGCACAGGTACGGTACAATGCAGACGCCGTCGAAGACCCCTATCTGGGTTATGCCTAGTCACCTCAAGTGTGAGCTATCAAGGAGTAATCTTTGTACTCCACTCGAGGCTGACTTTGTCTTACCGCCATAGGGTCTTGACAACGGTTGTCCTAAAGGTAAGAAGTCGGGCGACCCAACGGTGCCCGCGAGAGGTATTGCGACGGGACGACAGGGAGGGCACGACCAGTGTACCGGTGTGCTTGGCCCCTGATCGTTGGCCGCGAGGGTTACCAAACCACGAAAGTCGAGCTCCTCCAGGAGCACACGCGAGACAAGGTAAGGAGACGGTTCACCTTGTCGGTAACCGCAGTGACTCGGTGGGACGACAGGGCAGGCACCGATGTACTGGTGGTCCTCGCTGCTGTCGTTGTCCGCGGGTCGGTTAAGTCGCGGCAACGATAACGGTTGTCACGCAGGTTAATTAAAATGCTAAATGGTTCAGTGAATGTCTTGAGTTGGCTACAAGCCATGTACGCACTACCTACCCGTGGGATTACGAGTATGGGCTCCTCCGCTTCATAGTGTCGTCCGAGGACTCTTCAGACGTCAGCAGTACCGCGGGCTGATTGCCGGGAAGTGCGCTGTCTTCTTTGCTCGAGCTGTGTTGTTTTGGTTACGGCTTCCCGGCCACCCACGCACCGTGCAGGAGTACGTCAGGGTTGGGGTCCAAGGCCCTGAGTACTTAGGATTTAGACCGGCGGATGGCCTCTCTGTTGAGTTTGAAAGATGGGCTGTGGAGTGTCGGATAGCCTCGGTGGAGCGTTCCCTAACAAGGTTCCCGCCACCCTGGAGATCCGTGTGTGTAGTGTAACACAAGTGCACCCCTGCAGGGAAGATTGATCTATCGATAGCCGTGTCCACGGTAACAGGACGCTTTATGCTGAAGCTGGATCCTACCACTAGAAACTAATATTAAACTGTATGGTTCCGGGTTCTTTTCCTCGCGGGGATGTCGAGGAGGTGAACTCGGAGGCATTGTTAATTATTACAACTTATTATTATTCAGTGTCGCAGCAACTTCTGCTTCATTGTTACTTTATGCTTTATATAAACTGTTGGCTGATTCTTACCTCATGCTGCAAGACATCGTCGGAAGATGCTAGTCTTCGTTAGGCCTAGCTTCTTACCCTTGCTCTGTATTTCTGACTTTCAGTCCACCATACACAGCCTCTTTATTCCGTTGATACAATGCATAATGCTTAGTAGCAGACGTAAGACTCGCGGGTATACTAGATACTCACCTTCTTTATTTCCTTTACTGTTTTGCCTGATCGACCACTGCAGCCGACGTTGGAGCCCAGGAGCAGGAGTACCCCGGAGGCGCCTACTACGACGTCGAGTTCCCCGTGGACCAGGAGTAGTACTGTGGATCCCAGGCAGGAGGCCTCGCCTTTTCGTTCTGTATCTCTGATGTGGTTTGTGCTAGCCTTCTTAAGGCAAAACTTGACTAACTACGTCTGTACTTAGATATTATGGCCTGTTTGACTTATGTATTCGGGTCCGCGTGACCCCCTCTATTGTAATATATTTGTTTATCCTTTTGTGTTTAGTGTTGTGCTGTGATATTATCACCGTGGCACCCTAATCTCAGCCGTGTACCCTGCGTGTATGATTACTGTACACGGGTTGATTTTGGGGGCGTTACAAGTTGGTATCAGAGCCGACTGCCTGTAGGAAGCCACCCCACCACTACCTGGTCGAAGTTGAGTCTAGACTTTGAAAAACTATTTTTCTAACTTAATATTTGGCTTACGAGCCCACATCGATGTCACTACGTGTGATATCTATGGTATTAGGATCCTTTTCTCCTTACCTATGCTCTGGGAATCTGCTCTCTTATCCTTGCTGGTAAGTTTTACAAAATCTGACATTAGGATCACGTTCTCTTGATTCCATCCGGCGTTTTTATGGTGCATCCCCCATTGATCGAGTCGTGTTGCAGGAGTCGTACGCCAGTTCCCAGACCGCGGATCCCATTCTCATTCTGGGCAGGCCGCGCGTTCTCTGGCATCAACTGCTGTGGCCAACAGTTTTCTTGCGGCGTGATTGACATAGTGGAATCTATGTCGCGTCGTGTAATCCTAACCGCGGTCTGCGCGCCGCCTAGAGAGTCTTTTTCCTAAATTTCTACGACGTTACGCTGCCCGATTTTCGATTGACTCTGTGTGCAAATGTGTATGTCTTATGTGACTACCTACTGCATATATCTACGCCTTCTTTTCGTTGTCGATTACATCAGGCTTAATTTCGGTATCTCGTAAAATTTTCAACGCTGAAATACCCCTGTTAAATTCTAGCAGGATGGCTGGTCGTGGTCGTGGTCGTGGTCGTGCGGCCAACGACCCACCTCCGCCGCCGGATTATATGGCCGCGATGATGCAGCAGTTCGAGATGAACCGTCAGTTCATGCAGAATATCATGGCTCAGTTCCCTCAGCCGAATCAGAATGGGCACCACCATCAGCATGCCACCGTGACTCTGCACGACTTCACCCGCCTCAACCCCACTATGTTCCGCAACACCGTTCAGCCGATGGATGCTGATGACTGGCTTCGCGACATCACTCATGAGCTGGAGTCTGCTAATGTCGATCCAGCCGACTATGTGAACTTTGCATCTTACCATCTGAAAGGCGCCGCTGCTCAGTGGTGGAGCACCCACAAGCGTTCCCTGCCAATTGAAGAAGTCATCACTTGGAATGAATTTCAGTCTGCTTTCCGCGCCCGCTACATTCCTCAGGGGATCATGGATCATAAGGCGGAAGAATTCCGTAACCTCACTCAGGGTGACATGACTGTTGAAGCCTATCAGCGCGAGTTCCTTAACCTCTCTCGCTATGCGGAAGAAGAGGTCGCCACTGATGCTCGTAGGCAGCAGAAGTTCCGTCGTGGCCTCAACCCAGAACTCAGGCTCGCTCTTGCCGTTCATGATTTCGCCAACTTCGCCACCATGGTGAACAAGGCTATCACCGTCGAGACTGCCCAGATGGAGCACAAGACCTCTCTGAAGCGTTATCGTGACGTTGGCTCATCTTCGGGCGCAACGCAGAAGCGTCGTATCTGGCTCCCTACCAGTGTGACCCACGCAGCTGTCCCTGCTCCAAGGCCGTCTTATGCTGCACCCTGTCTGCCTCCGCCACCGCAGATGCCAAGAGCTCTGCCTGCGTCACCCAATGCACCACCCCTTCGTCCTCAGGATGGATTGTGCTTCACGTGCCGCCAACCTGGGCATTATTCCAGGGAGTGTCCCCAGAAACAGAAGCAACTGGTAGTTCACCACGCTGGCCGCGGAAATGGTCGTGGCAACGACAGGACCCCCAACTATAATACTGGGTCTACTGCTCATGCTCGTGGACATGCTTACAACATCAATGTTGAAGAAGCTCAGCAACAACCCGCTACTGTGATGGGTACCCTTCTCGTTAATTCCGCACCTGCTACTGTTTTATTTGATACAGGAGCATCGCATTCATTCATGTCGAAAGCATTTGCATTATCGCGTAACATTACGTTTGAGAAGATGAACCCACCGATGATGGTTCGCACCCCTGGAGGCCGTTGTCAAACCTCCATGATGGTACACGATGTCACCATTGACGTCGAAGGGATTATATTCCTTGTGTCCCCCATCATCCTGAAAACCTCCACCAAAGACCTCATCCTGGGAATGGATTGGTTGAAAGTTCACGATGCCGCACTGTATTGTGGCACCAGCTCTGTCCGTCTTTTACACCCCTCCGGCGGGATTGTTAACCACACCACCCGAGTTTCCCGTGATGCCGAAACACAGATATTTATGATGAATGCTTTGAATGTCTCACCTTTGAAAGACATCGAGAACGTTCCGGTCGTTCGCGATTTTCCCGACGTCTTCCCAGAAGAACTGCCGGGAATACCCCCGACCAGGGAAGTTGAATTCGTCATCGACTTGAAGCCAGGCACTGCCCCTATTGCCAAGCGTCCTTACAAGATGCCGCCACATGAACTCCTTGAACTTAAGGAGGAAATCGACAAGGCACTTCAGAAAGGATTCATTCGCCCCAGTTCCTCAGCTTGGGGAGCACCTTCACTCTTTGTCAAGAAGAGCGATGGGACAAACCGATTGGTCCAAGATTATCGGCCCATTAACCAAGCCACCATCCAGAATAAATACCCACTTCCCCGGATCAATGATCTGTATGATCAACTTGCCGGATCCAAGGTGTTTTCTAAACTCGACTTGAGGTTGGGTTATCACCAAATCCGAGTCCGTGATGAGGACAGTCCGAAGACTGCCTTCATTACTCGCTATGGTTCATACGAGTACACCGTCATGTCCTTTGGCTTAACCAATGCTCCAGCCACCTTCTCCAGATTGATGATTTATATTTTCATGGAGTACCTCGACCAGTTCGTCGTGGTTTATCTGGATGATATATTGATATATTCCAAGAATGAAGAAGAACATGCTGAACATCTTCGTCTTATACTGGAGAAGCTTCGAGAACACAAACTCTACGCTAAGTTTTCCAAGTGTGAATTCTGGCTTCCCGAAGTAACCTACCTTGGACATGTGATTTCCAAGGATGGCATTGCCGTCACCCCAGAACGTATCCAGGCTATTCTTGACTGGACTCCTCCCAAGACCGTCAAGCAAGTCTGCAGTTTCCTCGGACTCGCTAGCTATTGCCGCCGTTTCGTCAAGAATTTCTCCAAGATTGCCAGGCCTCTGACTAATCTGCTTCACAAAGGCGTCAAGTTTGAGTGGACAGATAAATGTCAAGCAAGTTTTCAAGCCCTCAAGGACAAGCTAACTTCTCCCCCGGTGCTCGCTCCCCCTGATACTCAGAAGGACTTCGTGATATATTGTGACGCGTCTCGTCAAGGCTTAGGCTGTGTCCTATTGCAAGAGCGCAAGGTGATTGCTTATGGCTCTCGTCAGTTGCGTGCTCACGAAGACAAGTATCCAACACATGATCTCGAATTGGCAGCAGTAATTTATGCATTGAAGCTGTGGCGACATTACCTCGTTGGTAATCGTTGCGAGATCTACACCGACCACCAGAGCCTGAAATACTTGTTTACTCAGCCCGACCTGAATCTCCGCCAACAAAGATGGCTTGAGACAATAGCCGATTTCAACATGGATATTCATTACACCCCTGGCAAAGCCAATGTGATGGCTGATGCCCTGAGCCGTAAAGCTTACTGTAGTGAACTTGAGGTTCAGCTACAACAACCACCTCTGTATGAAGATTTTCAAAAGTTGAACCTCGAGATTGTTCCTCAAGATTGTGCTAATAACCTGGTCATTGAACCGGATCTCGTCAAAAACGTCAAGTGTATACAGTTCTATGATGATTTCGTACACAAGATTAAGCACGATATCGCCAATGGGAGACCCTCACCCTTCACCGTTGATGGTAAGGGTGCGGCGTTCTACCAGAACCGTTTAGTGGTTACTCACAGCAAGGGCAGGCATGAGAACCTGGATATGACTCCGAAGGTCATGAAAGCGGCTCACGATACCCCGTTGTCCATTCATCCTGGAAGCACCAAGATGTACCAAGACATTCGTCAGCAATTCTGGTGGCCTAACATGAAGCAAGACATTGCCCGATATGTTTCTGAATGTGACGTTTGTCGTCGCGTCAAGGGGGAACATCAAAAACCCTCTGGAAAACTACAACCACCTGAAATCCCTGTATGGAAGTGGGACAAAGTTCAGATGGACTTCGTCACCGGTTTTCCCCGATCACAGAAAGGTAACGATGCTATCTTTGTCGTCATCGACCGGTTCTCCAAGGTTGCTCACTTTATACCAGTCAAGGAGAAGATCACGGCGGCTCAGTTAGCGGAATTATATATCGCCCAAATCGTGTCGCTCCACGGTATTCCGTTGGAGATCAGTTCAGATCGTGGCAGCCTTTTCACCTCCAGATATTGGCGGAGTTTCCAAGAAGCTCTGGGGACTACTCTGCACCTCAGCACCGCTTATCACCCCCAGTCACAGGGCCAAGTCGAACGCGTCAATCAAATACTTGAAGATATGCTTCGAGCTTGTGTCATCTCCTTCGGCAAGAAATGGGAGGAATCTCTTCCATTTGCTGAATTCTCGTACAACAATAGCTACCACGCTAGTCTGAAGATGGCACCCTATGAAGTTCTCTATGGACGTAAGTGTCGGACCCCGCTGAGTTGGTCAGAAACTGGGGAACGTGCACTCATTGGCCCGGATATTATTCGGCAAGCTGAAGACCAAGTTCACGTCATCCGTGAACATTTGAAGGCCGCTCAGTCCCGCCAGAAGAGCAACTATGACCGCAAGCACCGTGACATGGAGTATCAACCTGGTGAATACGCTTACCTCCGTGTCACTCCCATGAGGGGCACTCATCGCTTCGGTATCAAGGGCAAGTTGGCTCCTCGCTACATTGGCCCGTTCCGTATCCTTTCCAGGAGTGGACCCGTGGCATACCAGTTGGAATTGCCGCCGAACCTCTCCCAAGTCCACGATGTCTTCCATGTGTCGCAACTCCGTCGCTGCTTCAAGGATCCTATCCGCGAAGTGGAGCATGATATGTTCGAGCTGCAACAAGACTTGACTTATCGAGAACATCCGAGCCGCATCCTCGATCAGTCTGAACGCCGAACCCGCAACAAGACCGTCAAGTTCCTCAAGGTTCAGTGGTCGAACCATTCTGAAGATGAAGCCACTTGGGAACGCGAAGATCGCCTTCGCGATGAATACCCCGATCTTTTCCTCGCTACCACTTAAATTCTCGGGACGAGAATTCTTGTAGTGGGGGAGATTTGTAACACCCTCAGTTTCTGTAACAGTAATCATCATCACTGTTGATCATCACTGTTGAATTATCACTGTTTAATCTCCCTTGTACCTGATAAAACTTTGTGATGCTCATGATCAAACCTTGCTGTGGTTGATCAACACCCCTTGCACCATGTACTTGAACCCTTGGGATCAAAACCCAAAGCCAAATGCACCTTGCTCCTCTAAGAAAACAAACCCTAGTTGAAACTACCTTAAATGGAAAATAAAACAAAAGTGCTGAAATAAAGTTGTTCCAAAAATCATGAAACTATTTTTGTAAATTGCCTAAAATCATTACAATCATGTTGGACCTACTTTGGTAATTTTTGAAGTTACATAAAATTCCAAACAATTCAAACAGTAGGGTAAAACCCCTACTTGGGGCATTTAATATTTAAAATAAATATCTAATGATTTTATTTTGCTTCAATAACTTTTGTGGCACTGATATATAATGTTATACTAATATTGGGATACCTAACACATTTTACAAAATGCCATAGTGATCAGGATAAATGCCAACAGAAAATATCAGAAAAGAAAAAATGAAAAATAAAATAAAACCTAGCTAACCCCCCCCCCTTGGGCGAAGCCCATCCCCCTGGGCCACCAGCCGGCCCACCCGGCCCCCCGTCATCCCCTACCTGCCCCCCCGTCCCCTCCCTCCCCTGTTCCCCTGACGCCATGGATGGGGGCAGAGGACACGCCCGCCATGCCCCCACCTCACCTGCCCCCCCTCTCTCCACCTGCTCCCCCACTCCTCTCTGTGGTCAAGGAGACGACGCCCCCCCTTTGCGGCCACGCCCCCATTCCCTCCCCTGCCTCACCCTCTCCTCTTCCGCAGAGCGCCCGAGACGACCGCCGCCGCCACCGAGCACCATCGCGGCCGGTGGTCACCCCCCGAGCCCGCTGAGACCACCGGCGTGAGCCTCGTGAGCCCCTCCTCCCATTTTTCTCTTTTCCCCGCCCTGATTCATTGCCGTGGACGCGCCCCGCTCGCCGCCTTCTGTGCTGTTGCGGCTGCAAGCTGCAGCGGTTGCTGCTGCTTATGGCCGCCGGCCACCCAGTCTCCGGCCGCCCCCTGACCACCGACGCCGACCGCCCCTTGGCCACATCGGGCCACCACTCCCGCGCCCAGCAGCGCAACTGCTGCCCTGCTCCCATCACGGCTGCTGCAGCCATGGCAGGTCGTGCGTGGTGGGAGTTTGGGAACTGAACCCCTTCTTCAGTTTTGCTAGATTCAGACTAGAGCCGCCTTTGATTGTTTACATAGCTCCTGTGTTGAACTCTGTCAAAACAATTGAGTTAGTGTAGTGGTGCGTGGACATGGTTTGCATCTGTGAGATGCAGGGTTCGAGTCCCTCCTAGGACATTAAAACCCTCCTTTTCATATCTTTGTTTTGCTCACTGACAGTGGGCCACCTTTGGGCTGTTTAGTTAAATTAAACTTGATTATTACCTCTGTGACACTGACAACTGGGCCCCAGCTGTAAGTCAATTAGAAATAAATAAAATTATAAAAACTAGTCACTGACATGTGGGTCCAGGGGTATTTTTCTAATTTAATTAGATGTTTTATAAATAACAGAGGCTGACATGTGGGTCCCACATGTCAGCACTGTTCTGGATAATGTTTTGGATAATCTTTTGGATAATGTTTAAATAAATAATAAAAGAAATGTAGAAAATCATTTAAATTGATTTAAATTTAGAAATTCAATAATTTTTAAACCGTAACTCGGATTCAAAAACTTTATACATGAAAATTGATCAGAAAAATACAACGAATACGAATACGCTATCCGTATGTCTACCACCCCCCTCTAACACAACGAGCCTCGAACATTCCCCTCCGGCCGACTGTCCGATAAATTGTCCGGTACTGTTAGAGTGCCCGGATGAATTTATTCCGAACACGAAAGTTGTCCGGAATGGATCAACTAGCACGGATACACCCCCTTATGTTGTTTCGGTAACCACGACACCTCCGGCTTGATCCTTCCCCCTCCGGACACCCTATCCGGTAATCACCCGGAGCCGGCAGTTCATCCTCAGATGAATTCCCGCTCCGAGCATATTGCATTGCACTGCGTTAGAACACCGTTAACATTTCATCTATCATGTCATGCATATGTCTGTATATTATTGTTGTGTATTTACTGTTTCCTCCCCCCCTTAATCTTCGATAGACCCCGCTGCTGCTGTCGACTACACCGCTGCTGAGTACGACTACGTCGTCGACGACCCTACTACTACCGTCGAGCTTGCAGGCAAGCAGAGCCATTCTCTTCCCCAGATATCGCCTATCTTTTCGTACATTTCTTGCACTAGGCATTGTTACTGCTGCTGCTACGTTTACAATCCTATTCAATTGCATAGCCTGATTTTGTCGCCCCTTGATGTGCCTTCCTTTATCCTATGCTGCCTATTATTATTATGCATTATTCAGCAGTGAGCCCTGCGCATTGTTAGCTAGGATTAGGTAGAGGGCCGTGATCACTCCGGGGAGTGAAAGCGGATGCAAATATTATAACTGCACAGGTACGGTACAATGCAGACGCCGTCGAAGACCCCTATCTGGGTTATGCCTAGTCACCTCAAGTGTGAGCTATCAAGGAGTAATCTTTGTACTCCACTCGAGGCTGACTTTGTCTTACCGCCATAGGGTCTTGACAACGGTTGTCCTAAAGGTAAGAAGTCGGGCGACCCAACGGTGCCCGCGAGAGGTATTGCGACGGGACGACAGGGAGGGCACGACCAGTGTACCGGTGTGCTTGGCCCCTGATCGTTGGCCGCGAGGGTTACCAAACCACGAAAGTCGAGCTCCTCCAGGAGCACACGCGAGACAAGGTAAGGAGACGGTTCACCTTGTCGGTAACCGCAGTGACTCGGTGGGACGACAGGGCAGGCACCGATGTACTGGTGGTCCTCGCTGCTGTCGTTGTCCGCGGGTCGGTTAAGTCGCGGCAACGATAACGGTTGTCACGCAGGTTAATTAAAATGCTAAATGGTTCAGTGAATGTCTTGAGTTGGCTACAAGCCATGTACGCACTACCTACCCGTGGGATTACGAGTATGGGCTCCTCCGCTTCATAGTGTCGTCCGAGGACTCTTCAGACGTCAGCAGTACCGCGGGCTGATTGCCGGGAAGTGCGCTGTCTTCTTTGCTCGAGCTGTGTTGTTTTGGTTACGGCTTCCCGGCCACCCACGCACCGTGCAGGAGTACGTCAGGGTTGGGGTCCAAGGCCCTGAGTACTTAGGATTTAGACCGGCGGATGGCCTCTCTGTTGAGTTTGAAAGATGGGCTGTGGAGTGTCGGATAGCCTCGGTGGAGCGTTCCCTAACAAGGTTCCCGCCACCCTGGAGATCCGTGTGTGTAGTGTAACACAAGTGCACCCCTGCAGGGAAGATTGATCTATCGATAGCCGTGTCCACGGTAACAGGACACTTTATGCTGAAGCTGGATCCTACCACTAGAAACTAATATTAAACTGTATGGTTCCGGGTTCTTTTCCTCGCGGGGATGTCGAGGAGGTGAACTCGGAGGCATTGTTAATTATTACAACTTATTATTATTCAGTGTCGCAGCAACTTCTGCTTCATTGTTACTTTATGCTTTATATAAACTGTTGGCTGATTCTTACCTCATGCTGCAAGACATCGTCGGAAGATGCTAGTCTTTGTTAGGCCTAGCTTCTTACCCTTTCTCTGTATTTCTGACTTTCAGTCCACCATACACAGCCTCTTTATTCCGTTGATACAATGCATAATGCTTAGTAGCGGACGTAAGACTCGCGGGTATACTAGATACTCACCTGCTTTATTTCCTTTACTGTTTTTCCTGATCGGCCACTGCAGCCGACGTTGGAGCCCAGGAGCAGGAGTACCCCGGAGGCGCCTACTACGACGTCGAGTTCCCCGTGGACCAGGAGTAGTACTGTGGATCCCAGGCAGGAGGCCTCTCCTTTTCGTTTTGTATCTCTGATGTGGTTTGTGCTAGCCTTCTTAAGGCAAAACTTGACTAACTACGTCTGTACTTAGATATTATGGCCTGTTTGACTTATGTATTCGGGTCCGCGTGACCCCCTCTATTGTAATATATTTGTTTATCCTTTTGTGTTTAGTGTTGTGCTGTGATATTATCACCGTGGCACCCTAATCTCAGCCGTGTACCCTGCGTGTATGATTACTGTACACGGGTTGATTTTGGGGGCGTTACAAATATCTCCAATAGCCATGTACCTGATAACTTCATCCAATGGTGGTTCATCCAGGTTAAGAGGTAATTGCTCTTTTTGAGAGCCATTAGTTTCATCAAATCGAACATTTATAGTTTCTACAACTTTGCCAAGATGTGAGTTGTAAACTCTTTAAGTGTGAGAATTCAAACCATAACCTAGGAGAAAACCTTCGTGAGCCTTTGGGGAAAACTTGGAGCTGTGGTTCATATCTCTGATGTAACATGGAGCACCAAAAACCCTAAGATATGAAACATTCGGCTTTTTACCAGTGATGAGTTCATGTGAAGTTTTCTTCAGAAATTTGTGCAGATAAACCTTGTTGATGATATGACATGCAGTATTGATAGCTTCGACCCAGAACCTGATAGGGGTCTTGTATTCAGCAAGCATTGTTCTGGCCATTTCAATAAGTGTTCTATTCTTTCTCTCGACCACACCATTTTGTTGCGGTGTATAAGCAACCGAGAATTCATGAGTAAAGCCATATTCATCAAGAAATTCTTCGATATGAGTGTTTTTGAATTCTGTACCATTATCACTTCTGATATGCTTGAGAGATAATTCATATTCAGTCTGAGCTCTCTTTGCGAAAGTTTTGAAAATTTCAACAACCTTGATCTTGTCATCTAGAAAGAAAACCCAAGTATATCGAGAGAAGTCATCAACAATAACTAGACCATACTTGTTTCCTCCCAGACTAGCATAATTTTGAGGACCGAATAAATCCATATGAAGCAATTCAAGAGGACGAGTAGTATTCATTATAGTTTTTGCTGAGTGATGTTTCTTGGCAATCTTTCCTGCTTCACAGGCACTGCATAGACGATCTTTATCGAATTTTACATTTTCAATTCCAACGATGTTTTTCTTCGAGATAAGAGTTTGAAGATTTTTCATTCCAGCATGACCAAGTCTTCGGTGCCATAACCAACCAGAAGTGGCTTTGGCCATTAAACATGTGGACACTGCAGGTCCCGAAGAAAAATCAACGATATAAAGATCACCCTTGCGATATCCTTCAAACACGAAGGAATAATCATAGTGTGAAAAGACAACACAACGAGACGCAGAAAACAGTACAAGCATACCCATATCACAAAGTTTTGAGATAGACATAAGATTATATCATAGAGATTGAACAAGCATAACCTTATCGATATGCTTATCTTTCGATATGGCAACCTTACCCAAACCAAGTACTTTTCCTTTGTTGTTGTCACCGAAGGTAATGTATCTCTGTGAAGATTCAGTAAGTTTGTCTTCGGTGAACAAATCTTTGTCTCCGGTCATATGATTTGTACATCCACTATCCATGACCCATTCGGATCCACCGGAGACATAGCCCTGCAGAAGAATTAGTTCTTCTTAACCACCCAAAAACGAGCAGGTGACTTAGAAGGCATGGAAGAGCTAGATGGGGCAGCAATATTATATCGAACATGATTACATTGTCGATCAGGACCATCAAGCACACCATAAATATAATTCCTCGACGAGGGGTTAGAGTATTGATGGGTAACAACAATTTTGGTGTTATTGTTACGATGACGATAAACATTTCTATCGATACGATAGTATTCCTTCTGGGGAACATTTGAAGCAGGCACCAAGGGTTCATTTCTATCCTCGAGAGAATAGTAGTGATTCGGTGGTACCGAGGATTTTCCCTGCATAGAATGGTTAGGGGGCAGTTTTTCTACGAGAGATTTGCGAACCCAAATCTGTCGCTTATAGAAACCATTCTTTGGAGGAGTACCAACGAATTCAGCCGACACCTTTCCTTCCTGATCTTTGATAAGCTTGTAGTCAGAATCAAGTGATTCATCAACAATAGCCTTATCAATTTTTCAACTGAAACCTGAAAGGTTAGCAATGTCAATGGGCTTTTCTTTCGCAAGAACCCAGACAGTTTTAGGATACTGCTCGGGTTCCCAGTAGGTTCCATCAGGGTTGATTTTCCTTTCGAAGCCAACTCCTTCGTTTCGTGGATTCCTATGATGGAGAGCCTTTCGTAGGATATCAAATAGGTACTGGTGTCCCTGCACACTTTTGAACATGCCCGTTTCAAATAAATTTCTCAACCTGAGGAGTTCCTCGGTAATGGTTTCCTCGTTCGAGGGGTTAACATCATCAATAACAATAGGTTTCTTTCCTTCCGATCTCTCAGAAATAGACTCAATTTTACTTCGTTCCAAACAAGTTAAGCAAGGTGAAGTAGATTCATTTTTAGCTTCTGAGCCTTGTTGAGCCATGAGCGTGAGATTGACACTTTCCAACTCTTCATTAGCCTCTCTCAGTTTCTCGAGAGCCATTTTCCTTTGAAGGAATTCATAGGTTAGCTTCTCGTAGTCCATTGAGAGAAGATCATGACGAGAGGAAAGTTCATCATACTTTTCCTTCAGAGAAGCATGCTCGTTTGTCAAAGTTTGACCTTTCTGAATCTCATCGATCAACAAGGTCTCAGATTTTTGAATAGTTTCACTTAGAGAATCTAGTTCGTCTTGTTGGATAGAGGAAATTTTGGCAAGTTTAGCATAGCTTATCCTAGAGTTACTTTCATAAGCAGATCCATCAGAAGTATCGTAGGAATTCTTAGACGAGGATACCTTAGCCTTGGCCATGAAGCAGTAAGATGGAGATTCATCTTCACTGCTTTGGTTGGAGAAGAATGAACTTGAATTCTTGTTCGAAGCAAATGCTAGTCCAGCAACACCATCAGATTTAGAACCAGAACCAGAACCAGATCTTGACTTTGATTCAGCTTCGGAACCGGATGCTTCATCTTCGGAACGGTGAGAATTCTTTCGTCGAGAGGAATGAGATTTCGAGGAAGAACTCTCTCGATGCTTGTGCTACTTCTTCTTCTTGTCATCATCAGAACCATCTTTCTTGTCTTTTCTGGACATTGAATCATATCTTTTCGAATCATAGTTTTTGCTCGATCTGTGTGACTTTCTCTAAGAGTTGCTGTGAGAATGCTTTGATCTATGCTCAATTTCCCAGAGAGGACAATCAGCAATGAAGTGTCCTGGCTTCTTGCACTTGTAGAAACAATTATCTTTCGCCGAAGAGTTTCTGGATAATGATCGATGCTGTGATGAATTTCTCGAATGTCTTGAAGAGTAGTTTTTCTTCGGTGAAGAGGAGTTCCTTCTCTGAAAGCGATTGAATCTTCTCATTATCAGTGCAAGATCTTTTCCAATATTCTCGGGGTCATCAGTGGCACCACTAGATTCAGAACTGGCTTCAGGAGAGGAGTGATGTGAAGCTCTGGCCTTTAGTGCATGTGATTTTCTTCGAGTCCCATTAACATCTCGTTTTTCATCTTCTTCCATCATGAAAGTGTTGAGTATCTCAAGAATATCAGCGGCAACTAGATCCTTGAAATCAGTCCTTTCCTTAATCATCAGCACAACGTGATCGAAGGAATCATCAAGGGAACGGAGCAAAGTTCTGACAATAATCCGATTTGTAATGTCTTCGGCACCGAGGGAAATCAGTTCATTTGATAATGCAGTAAGTCTGCTGTATATGGAGTTAACTTTTTCTCCCTCGTGCCTCTTGAAACGATAGAACTTGCTTCGAAGGGTGTCAATACGAGCATCTTTCTGAGTAGAGACACCTTCACCAATCTTCTCGAGATAATCCCAAACACCTTTGGCCGAAGAAATATTCTTGACCTCATGATATTTCTCTGGAATCAGATGATTTGTAATGAAAACCCAGACTTCAGCATCAAGCTCTATCTTCTTTGCCTCTTCGGGAGTGATAGCATTTTTGTCTTTGACAGTTACACCATTCTTGACAACTTCCCAAGCGGCAGAGTTGATAGCCATGATATGTCTCTTCATTTTGTCCTTCCAATAAGGATAGTCCTTCCCATTGAAGATAGGAATCGGTTCCCCCGAGCGAACAACTGCAAACGACATTCTTGACAACACTCCAGGTGGTTAGACCAAAATACGCAGAGCGTAGGGAGTGCCTAGCTCTGATACCAATTGAAAGCTCAAGAATGATCAGAGGGGGAGGGGTTGAATGATCACTTCTAAAAATTCTAAGGAACTTAGAAGGAATTCATGCAAACTTCGAAGGACTAAAGGCATCTCGAAGGAAATACAGTATCGAAAGAAATGCATGGCTCGAAAGGATTGGGAGCGAAGGAAAACATCGAAGACAAACAGGCAACGAGTAAATACTTAATGTAAATGCTAGAAGGAAAACGAGCCTGACACGACGATGTTTGGTAAACCAGTTCACACTCTGCAAAGTGCTACGTCTGGTTGGAGGGACTGGTGATTGAACACCTGGAGCAAAACTCTCTCCGTCCTATTCTCCACTTCAACAAACTCCTCGACCTTGTCCAGTTTTCACTCGTGGTAGATGATTCAGGCCATCTCCGTGACCTTTACAAACTTCCTTCAGCAGCGACAATTTCTCTTCGACTGCTTGATAGGCGACGCCTAACCGTCTAGGAGAATTGCAGCTCTCCAAGATAAAAAGATCGGCTAATCTCGACCTAAGTCTCTGAGAATTTCTCAACTCAGCTCAGACTTGGGTTTTGGTTTTCTCTCGATGGATCTCTCTTGGGATGCTCACAGACTTCTGTCTTAGAATCTTCAGTGGAGCAGCCAACCCAAAATGGCGGGTAGGTGCGGGGTATTTATAGTTGGCGATCCCGATGGGTAAAATGACTGAAGTGACCCGATGCGACCGCTTGACGCGTGTACACAACAGTCGGAATCCAATCACTGCGCAACTTTACTTGAGGAACAAGTAAGCTGACTTACCAAACGAGTTCTCTCTCGAAGGCACGAAGTGCGATGACTCCTTCGAGCTATTCACTCGACTCAGTAAGATTTCTCTCGGTAGGCTTTCGTGGGTTTAGGTTGAGCAGAGCAAATTCACTTCGACTAAGATCTCAACTAGCAAACCCCTCTTAATAGTACGGTTTTTCCTACGACTCAAGAAAATAAAGAGAAACTAGTAAAAAGACTAAGTCTTTGACCAGCTTTAGCTTTCTCCTCGTTGCGCTTTTACTCGAGAGAGTCATCTTCTTTGACGACATTTTTAGGGGTCGTCTTCCTTCAAAGGTTTCGGTAAATGACTGCAACTTCGCTGCAGTGAGTTGTCCTTCGACCTTCTACTTGCAAACTCCATTCTTTCGGAACCTAAGTATCTGTTTATACTCGAAAATAATATTAGTTCCACTTCTTCTTTGTCCAACAATGTCCAAAACCTTCGGGGGAAAAACTTGCTCTTACAGTTACAGACCTGACCTGTCCGATCCACAAGTGCGATATTGAGCATGCCTTGCACGCACTCTATCGATGTCCACTATCTGCTAATTTGTTGCGTGTTATGGCGGAGGTATGGCCCCTCCCTGATATCGCGTCAATACAACATACAAGGCGGGACTGGTTGCTTGACCTTCTAGTCCAACTAGACTCACATCAACGCACTATGGTGTTATTTTAAACATGGTCGTTAGGTCCCGATCTATTATTTAAATCTTAAAAGACCCTAACCAGGGAGGCTCCCGGACGCTCTTCCGGAGGCACTCTTCGTTGCTCGTCCGATTCGGTTCCCGCTCGCTCTGCGCCGTTGATGCTTCTCAACCCTAGCCCCCAATCCCTCTTGCCCAGAGCCCCACGCCCCTCTCCCTCATCTCTTCCCCTCGCCAGCCACCGCCTACCTCCACTCCCACCTCCATCTCTACCCTCTCTTCCCCCCGTGTCGGCCAGCCGCCGTCGCCTGAGGTCCCCGCTCCTCCTCCCTCTCTCCCTGCTCCCCTCTTCCTCCCTCACCTCTCTCTCTCTCTCGTGTAGCAACAGCTGGCTGGCTGGCGAGATCTAGCCCGAGCCGCCATGGCTAAGCTCACCCCGGACCACCTCGACGACGACCTCGCCCCGGTGGTACGTCCCAAACGTATCTATAATTTCTTCTTGTTTCATGTTATTTTAGGTGACATTGCTAAATGCTTTGCTACACTTTTATATCTTTTTACACATATTTGGACTAACCTACTAACTTAGTGCACCCAGTGCCAGTTTCTGTCTGCTGATGTCTGTAAGTTGCAGTTTTTTACCCATATTTACAGAGCTCCAAAAATTCCAAGAAAATCAAATAAAAATCAGCGTACATGAAGCTTCCGGAATCACCGAAGGAGGGTCGGGGGGAGCCAGGCCCCACCCAGGCGGCCACGTGGCGCGGCCCCCTCCTGGTCGCGCCACCAGGGACTTTGGGAGGAGGGGCCACCCCCTGGTGCCCCCCTTCGGCCTATTTTTACCCCTCGTTCCAAAAACCCTTGGAGAGACCCCCGCATCGCGAATTTCCTCTCTGTTCCGCCGCCGCCGCGCTTTCAAGATCGGGAGCACCAGAAGACATTTTTCTGGCACCCTGCCAGAGGGAGGATTAACCTCCAGGAGCTTCTCCACCACCATGGACCCTTCCCATTTTTGCCGTGAGTAGTCCCCCTTGGACCATGGGTCCATGACCAGTAGCTATGTGATGTCTTCTCTCCAATCTTGTCCTTCAATTCTTAGCCCTTGTGAGCTGCCTTACATGATCAAGGCATCTATGTAATTTTCCTGCTGTTGTTATGCTATGTTTGCTGGGATCCGATGGATTATGAGATTATGTTAAGATTGTGATGAGATATATATTTGGTTTACCTTTTATATTTTGTTCTTGAGTAATTCTTGCATGTTCTCCGTTACTTTTCATTGCTTTGGCCAAGTAGTAGATAGTAACTCCAAGAGGGAGCGTTTATGCATGATTGTGGGTTCATGCCCCTCGATGTCTAGCTTAAGTGACAGAAACATGAGACTAGGGGATGTGTTGTTGCCACCAGGGAGAAAAAAATGGTGCTTGTAACAGCAGTTGCAAGGATTGTTTACCTTACGCAATGTTTGTTAATGCAGTTGTCTGTTGCTTTGAGTTTACACCTTGGGTGGGGCTCACAACTTAATACCAGCAAGATGTTCTAGATAGATATCTCAAGGTGGATGATTAGAGAGTAGATGCAGATGGATTTCAGTCTACTTGTCTTGGCGTACTGCCCATACTTTTGAGCCTCTAGCTTTCTAGTAGCATAAGTAGCATTGCAGTGCGTTTATAATTTTGTCAATTGCCGAGCTGTAATTTGTTTACACAACTTAGCTATTTTATTGTCTTTTGGGAGAGAGACATCACTAGTGAACATCATGGGACCCCGGTCCATATTTCCACCACTGTTTACACCTCCACCTTTATTTCCTGCTTTTACTTTCCGTTGCAATTATCACTACTATCTACCCTTGTGTTTAATACTTTGTAAACAACAAGGACGAAGAGATTGACAACCTCTATGTACTCGTTGGGAGCAAAGCTATCTGTTGTGTGTGCAGGTCCAGCTAAAGTAAGAAACCCTCGGTTTGGAACGACGCCATTGTTCACTTTACCACCTACTTGTCGACCTTGGAGTCCTACTGGACTGACTCAAACTTTGGTATCTTTACCAAGGGAAATTTGCTGCTAGGCTACATCCAACCTTCCACTTGGGGTAACCAACGAGGAGCGCTATCCCGCGCCAGCAAGTAAATTTCTGGCGCCATTGCCGGGGACTCCAATATTCAAGATAGGGGAGTTGTACACTATCTTTTATCTTTGCTTTTTAGTCTTGTTAGTTTACCTTTAAGTTTTTTTATCTTAGTGTCTTTTATCAAAAAACGACAAAAAATTATTTACCTTTCTTTTAGTTGTCCTTTCTGTTTAGTCAAGCATGTTAGGACTTGGTGCTTCTAGGGAATCGGAGGTTCTATATTTCCATCAAAAGAATGGAGAAAATATGAAGAAGTCTTGGGACATAATTTCTGATGCACATAGAAGGATTATGCCTTGGATACCTATAAAAATTGTGCTTAGAAATTTTTACCATGGTCTTTTTAGATGGTGCAAACACTCTCCTTATATTATAGCTGAAGGAGATTTCTTAGAGTGTGATCAAGCTAGAGCTCTTTATATTATACATGGTCTATCTAGTTACTTTTTTTATGATCATAGTTTTGATACTGTTATAGCTAGACTTGCTACTATTGAAAAAATAATGGATGCTCTAGACTTGAGGAAAGAAGAGAAACCCAAGCCTAATAAGAAATATATTTTGGAGATAGATAATGATTGGGAGCCTTTTGTTAAGACTAGCATCTCTAACCAATACTTCCTTTCTTATTGTGATATTGGATCCATTGTTTCTACAATGTCAAAAGTTGTTTATGATTCTTTAAACCTAATAAACATGGATTTTTTTTCATATTATCATGAACATGCTAATGGAGATGTTTCTAAGACCCGGGGAAAGGTAAAATATGTCCAGGTTACATTCTTAAAAAGGAGTGCAACGGTTGATTTCTTCATCGTGGACCCAAACCAAGGAAACATAGTGCTTGGAAGGGACTTCCTTCGAGCCGTAAAGGCTTCATTGATATAGGTAAAGGACACATACGCTTATGTCGAAAGGAGAAAGGTAAGTACCCCTTTCCTAAGAGAAATAAGGATGAACTTCTTGAGGAACCATTTGAAGTTTTTTTATAATTCCGATAACTATGATGACTTTTGATTCCTCTTTTTGCATCATGCCTAGCTAAAAGGAATAAAAGAAAGCGCTTGTTGGGAGGCAACCCAAGATTTTTTTTACTTTCATTTTTAGTGGTCTTGATGCTTGTTACTATTGTAGCAACATCATTGCATCTTTATTTTCAAGCTTTGTGGCAAGTTTTAGCCTCCGATTGCAAGAAAGTTCAAAAGTTGTGACATGATGTCTAGAAACAGATTCTGTCCCCTTGACGGAAAAATTGGCCATAAATCACCAGATCTTCTTTTTTATATGAATATTTTTGACAGTAAGCTCTATACAATTAGCTTTCGTGCATATGTTCTGAGTTTTTTTGATTTGGGTTGTAGAAGTACCCCTAAAAATTATTTACTACTTGCTGGCCTGTTTTTCACAGATTCTGCCACGTTTTGCCTTTTCATCGTTTAGCAAACCTTAAACTTGCTTTTTATTTGAAAAAACATTTTGGAAATCATAAGAAACAGTATCTCTTCAAGAATATATTTATTTTTAGTGGGGAAAAATATATTATCATGGGTACTAACCACTCTAATCATCTTATGATGAGTTTCGTATGAAGAGAGTTTTCAAGTATGCGAAGGGACATGATGAAAGAAGATTCGGGAGTGTCAAGCGCTCAAGCTTGGGGATGCCCCATGCAACCCCAAGAAATATTCAAGGAGACTGAAGCATCTAAGCTTGGGGATGCCCCCGTGCATCCCCTCCTCCATCAACAATCATCAGTTCGTCCTTCTTCATGCTATATTTTTATCACTTCATATGTTATGTGCTAAACTTGGAACATATCGCTCTTTAATTTTTAGTTTGTTTTAGTTTTTCTTGCTGTTCATAACAAGTTGGATCCTAGCCTTCATTTTTTGGGAGAGAAACACGCTACACTCCACCGTAGAACTCAACATAGGCTTGCATGCTTATCTTTCTTTGTGTGTTCTTTATCTTTTCATAGCTAATGTCATGCTTATCTCTTAGTTTTCATGCTTATCTTTTAATATCATTTGTTTAGGATGTTCTAGGAACTCTCTTAGTTTGCATGCTTATCTTTTTTAGAGAGTGGTCTTGTTGCACTGAGTTATGTGTCTTGCATGAGTCGGTAATTAAGGTTGCTATTACTAGTGTAGTGGTAACATGCAATAGTTTTGAGGTATTGATATGAGTAATGTTTGGAGATTAAGGTGCCAAGAGCTTGAGCCTATTAGTGATAGGTGTCGTATTTTGGGCAATCCGTGCTTATTTTCAAAAATTAAAAAAATTAGTTGAGAACTCATGCTACTAGATGGATCGCTAACCTCTGGAGGGGTTGGAATATATAGAGTACCCTCACGTGCCATGGGTCGAGGATGTGCAAGGATAACCAAACCCCATACACTCATCCTCGGAGTACTCGTCTCTTTGTGGACCTCCCGATTAGATAGAAAGTTACCGATAATAAGTGCATGAGTTCTTCAGACTAATGCGAGTATTCGATTGTTGGCACTTCCACTTTCCCATATTTTGCTAGCCTCTTCGGTACCGTGCATTGCCCTTTCTCACCTTGAGAGTTGGCGCATACTTCGCCGGTGCATCCAAATCCTTGGCACGATACGCTCTGTCATCATAAACCCCCTTATATCTTCTTTAAAACAGCCACCATACCTACCTATCAAGGCATTGATACGCTCTGTCATCATAAACCCCCTTATATCTTCTTTAAAACAGCCACCATACCTACCTATCAAGGCATTTCCATAGCCTTTCCGAGATACATTGCCATGCAACATCCACCATCTCATGACTTGATATTCATGTCATACATGCTTTTTCTTGATCGAGGAGCCGCATGATAGTTGGGCTTTGCCCTTATTATTGCTACATGACGCGCTAGTATCATTGCATATCCCGCTACACTGGCAGAGGCATACATTTGCATACATCATGATAGTTTTTATCTTTATTTAAGTTGAGTACTTTTTGTAAAGTGTGAAGATCTTCTATATTCTTGTAAAATATAGAGTGTTGCACTTAAGTGAGGAAAAGATCCCAAAGAGGACAAATTAAAAGATCCCAAAGAGGGCAAATGAGAGATAAATAGAAAGAGCCAAAGAGGCCACAAAAATAAAAAAAAGAGAAAAAGAGAAAAAAGAAATAAAAAAAGAGAAGGGGTCAACACTACTATTCCTTTTGAAAGATCCACACTTGTACTCCACTGTCATATTTGTACTCCATAGAGATAATCATTCATGCATAAATATGTCGGGACCCTTACACTATAGAACTTGGCTTGCATATTCCAAGGATGAACCTCCTCAAATGAGCTCTAGGTCTTCATGAGTAAGAAAGTTGGATGCACCCCCACTAGTTCCATTGGAGAGCTTACATTACCTCATCTCTGCATCCGTTGCATGGCAATCCCTACTCCTCACATCATATCTATCATTTGGCTTTCTGTCGCCTATGATTTTCCTCATTGATGTGAGCCTTTCACACCCTTTTTGTATTCTTTCCCCACCATTTCTCTCTTTGCCATCCTAAGTGCTAACGTATCTGGCTCGCGATCATCCATTGCATGAGTGCTCAAAGGCGAAAGGGAGAGGATCAGTTTGACTTGTAACTGACTAGTGGTCTGGGGATGAGTCAAAATAAGATCCCGAAGGAGACCAAGTGTGAAACTGTAGTAGATTGAGTTCTCAATTAAACTATTTTTTTATTCTCTAATCCCATATCCCATTGCTTCCACACAAACACCATTTCCAGACATTCGAGTCAAAGGCAGCGAGAGCTCTTGCACCTTTATGTTCATGCTTTGCTAGTATCAATACTAAGACTCTTGCTTGTTATTATCTTGACTTGAATTGCACATATTACATGCTTTACTTTGAAGTTCTTATATGTGTGTTAGCATGTCACCATAGAAATTATCTGTGTTATCATTTACCTACTCGAGGATGAGCAAGAATTAAGCTTGGGGATGTTGATACGTCCCAAACGTATCTATAATTTCTCCTTGTTCCATGCAATTTTATGTGACATTGCTACATGTTTTGCTAGAATTTTATCTCATTTTACACATATTTGGACTAACCAACTAACTCGGTGCACCCAGTGCCAGTTTCTGTCTGCTGATGTCTTTTAGTTGTAGTGAGTTTACCCCAATTTTCAATGTTCCAAAAATTAAAAAAAATCAGAATAAAAAATCAGCAGAACCGAAGATTCTGGAACTCCGAAGGAGAGCCAGGGGCCCCCCATCGGGCACCCAGGTGGCCAGGTGGCGCGGCCCCACCCCTGGCAGCGCCACCAGGGTGCTTAGGAGCCCTCGGACACCCCTTGCTGCCCCCTTTTGCCTATATTACCTCTTTGTTCCAAAAACCCTCGGGGAGAACCCCACATCACGAATTTACTCTTTGTTCCGCCGCTGCCGCGCTTCCAAGATCAGGAGCACCTGAAGACTCCTCCCCGGCATCCAGCCGGAGTGAAGAAGGACCACCGGGAGCTTCTCCACCACCATGCACGCTTCCCGGATGTGCCGTGAGTAGTCCCCCTTGGACCATGGTTCCATGACCAGTAGCTATGTGATGTCTTCTCTCGAATCTTGTTCTTCAATGGTTAGTCCTTGTGAGCTGCCTACATGATCAAGGCACCTACGTAATTTTCCTGATGTTGCTATGCTGTGTTTGCTGGGATCCGATGGATTATGAGATTATGTTCAGATCGTGATGAGTTATATATTTGGTTTACCTTTTATATTTTGTTCTTGAGTAATTCTTGCATGTTCTCCGTTACTTTTTATTGCTTTGGCTAAGTAGTAGATAGTAACTCCCAGAGGGAGCGTTTATGCATGATTGTGTGTAACATCCCAGTTTTCACAAAAATTAAAATTTTTGTTTTCGGCGTGAATTGTATGATTGTCTGATTTTTTTGCGGTGTTTGCATCCCGATTTATCGATCGGCGATTATTTCCCCCCCCCTCTTATCTCGTACCGGATGGAGACCGACCCTTGCCACCCTGACACTCGACCTTTAAGACACCGGGTTTCACCCGATCACGTTGTGAAAACCGCACGAGACCAGCCGCGGCCAACGGAACGAAAAACCCCGTTTAATAATTAAACGGGATATTTTTATAGCGCGCCGGAAAGTGTTCTCGGAACGGTTCCAACGCGAGGTGAACGCCGCCGGCTCGACGCGCTGATCGCGCAGTTCGAAGTTTTACCCGAATCGGAAGTCCTGCGGACCCACGGCGGTCAGAAACGTGAGCATGCGCGCGCGAGAGAAAAACCGGGGATGTTTTTGCAAACTTCCAGCCACCTGGGCTATATAAAGACCAACACACTCCCACCTCTTTCTAGGGTTTCCCTAGCCACAAAATTGCAGCCACCCCCTCCACTTTGCCAGATCTGCCCAATTTTCCCTCTATTTTCGAAACCCTAGCCCTGGACACTGCCGGAGCCGTAGGATCGCAGATCGGAGGGCTACGGCGACGCCATGTCAGCCCCTTTTTTCCTCCAATCTCTCCTCTCTCTCCCGTGGACGCGCCCGCGAGGACGCTACCGCCGCGCCCGACTCCGGCCAGGCCGCCGCGCCACCCCGCCACGGTGAGGCCCCCAACTCGTTGCGCCTCCCTTCTCCTATCCCTCACGGCCTCCCTCCTCTCTCTTGTCCAGCAGTGAACGGCGCCACGCCGCCGCGCCATGGACACTGGCGAGCTCCGAGCTCAACTGCCGCGCTCCTCTGTCCAAAGCCCGTCGACCTCTCCTCCCACGGGATCCGGTGACCGGCGACCGGATCCGCCATCCTGCGCTGCCCTCGGCCTCCAGGGTTGGCCTGCCGCGCCTCCCCCTCGCCGGCGTGGTCGCCAGCCGGCGGTGCCGCCCGATCGGCCACGTCCAGGAGGGACAGGCTACCACCTCGCGCGGGCCGCCTTTAGCGCCTGCTCCCTGGCCTAGCACGCCAAGGCCTGGCCAACCCCTCCAGCCCGAATCGGCCTCCCAGCCTAGCCGTATAGCGCTGAGCCCATTTCGTGAGGCGCCTTTTTCTTCTTTTTCTATTTTCTGTTGGGCCCAGTAGCTTTCGGCCGTTGCCCTGTTTTTTTTCCCTGGGCAATTTAATTTTGGCAGATTGTGTTTTGTTTTGCGTTGCTCGTATCTTTTAAACCGTAGCTCGGATCGCGACGCTTTAAACATGTAAATTGCTTAGAATTTTGTGTAGATTAATAAAATGTGCTCCTTTGCCATGTTTGACTTTGTTTACATGTTGTTTACCTGCTAATTACAACTGCTTGCCACTGTAAACTGTAATTGCCATAACTTTTTAACCGTTGCTCTGTTTAAAATGTTTTTTATATGTAACTTGACTAGAATTGCATGTAGATTGTGTTTATGCTGTTCTTTCTTGCTAATAAAAATTATAAAATATTCTTTAGGTCAAAACAGTACCGAATTCCATTTTTATCGTGGGGTCCGCAATAGTTTGCCAGGTGTAGGAATTTTACCCGCTTAACTTCACTAGTATAGGTAGATTATTTATGCTTCACCTCTTGCCATGTTTGCGTGCTATGCCATTCTTGAGTTAGATGCCATGTTAACAACATTTGTTGATCACCTGTAGCTAAACAACTTGAACCCTTCTAAATGTGTTGTATCGTCGTGTGTGACGAGTACTCCACTTAACCTGTTAGTAACCGCCCTCGACGGTAGGCGCGATGTCTCGTGTTGCCTTCTTGTTGATGCTTGCTCGTGTTTCTTTCGTAGTAATAGATGCTTGCTCATTGATTGCTTTCCAGTGTTTATCGTCTTGTGTGCTTCCGCGGGTACCCTTCGGAGACGATGCGAGCTTGCGATCAACTACACCTTTGGAACCCGACTTATCAATAGGCAAGGACTATACATTACTTATGATCCATTCTATTTCAACCAGCGGTTTGCATGCTAGTATAGGTTAGGTTCGATGTTTGATCCTACCACATGTTTACAGCCTCTTTTAAACCGATACAGCCATGTCCCCTCCCAGCAAACCATGTACTGCTATGTTACTATTGCTCGTTGCTCAGCCCCTGCTTAGTATGCATGCTTAGGATGCTACGATGTTACACTGTTACTCCTTCGTTTGGTATATCACATTATTATATTGTTGTTGATGATATGATTATTATAAATGTTGACTATATTTGACGAAGGATGGAAGGTCTAGGCTATCCCGCCCCGACGCTTTGTTCCATTCGAGTCACCGAGGATCCGAGTTCCGGGTATTGGTTTTAAGACTGAGCGTTCCTAACCGCGTGTGGGATACTATGGGGTCCCCTCTTCTTACCTACCTAGCTTCAAACATTTCTAGTGGTGGCCAAAGCTGATTTACCATTTGAAACGTGTGTGTGACTGGTCCGCGGCCGGCAGATTTTCAAACAACTTGGGCCAGCGGAGACATGGTTTCTCTTGTTGGTCCACCCCAGGGAGCTAGGGGGTTGTCCACATCTGTTTGGGCAACTAACCCGACCTCATCCAGACGGTAGAGGCCGATTCGAGAGCGCCACCGGCTTTTGAGTTGGATGTCGACTCACAGGGGTTCACCCGGATTTGTTCGTTGTTAGTTAGAGGGACCTGTCATTCCGGATCTCTTGGGACTAAATCATATAATGGTTTCCTATCATGGGTAGCAACTGAGAGAGATGGGCGTGCGTGCGGAGCCTTGTAATGGGCAGTTGGTACACCCCTGCAGGGTTAAGTCTTTTCGAGAAGCCGTGTCCACGGTTATGTACGAATTGAGACCTGCTCCTTGTTCATAGACAACAACAACTGAGATAATCTTAATGTAACTTGATCAACGTGTGTGTGTGCCTTGACTGCTTCTTCTTCGTTGGGATGCGAAGAGGAGGACAAGGATAGGATAGGTGTTATGATTGCGTAAGTAGTTGATAACAAGACTTGTTGGAGGCGATTCCTCATCGAATGCTTGGATTCTTGATACGTCATAAATGCATCACTATTTTATATAGTAATTCTTTCTTATTCGTTGATATATTTCATGATATGATGCTATTCTTATGTTGTTTTGGCCTATTTTACACAGTTTGCAACTTTCCGGTGCCGAAGCAGCAGACGCAGGATTCAGCGTTAAAAGTGGACGCTGAGTTGCTTAACAAGAATACCTCCAAATTACCTAAAATTCGACGGAGGGTATTTTCCAGAAGGATCACGAAGACACGCAAAAGAGCGACCAGAGGGGGGTTTTTACGGAGTTCCGCCGCCGCTCCGTGGCGGAAACCTACAGAGAAGAAAAGCCATCTCTGGTGGGCAGATTCCGCCGGGGAGATCACCTCCCGGAAGGGGAGATCATCGCCATCGTCATCACCATCGTCACGGGCATCATCGAGATCATCATCAACATCATCCCCATCATCAGCACCATCTCCACCTCCATCCAATCTCATCTCACAATTGCAACTTGTGTTGTAATCCGTACTATCTATCCTCTCTACTCTATCGGTGTTGATTACTACTTTGTGGTGAATGCTACTGAGTTTTGTTGGAGAAATATTATTATGTCCAGATTGTTTATCATCTATTTATCCCCACTGATCATGATCTCTTTTATGTCTTGTGAGTAGTTACTTTAGTTCTTGAGGACATGGGAGAAGTCTAGTTGTTAGTAGTCATATGAAGTTGAAGTAATATGTGTTGTTTGATATTTAAGTTGTGTTGTTATTTTCCTAGTGGTGTTGTGTGAGTCGAACACTCAACACTTCGCCTTATCAAGGACCTAGGGTAATACATTGTGTACAAAGAATGCTTATGGTGGGTTGCCGGAGTGACAGAAACCTAAACCCCAGTTTGCACACTTTTGCACAAGGGAACAATGGATCACCGATCGTATTGCTATGGATAGGCTTTTTCCTTAATTACTATCTTGTATTTGCGGATGCTTGCAAGGTGTTTAATCATAAGAGTGCACTTATCTTAGTCTAGAGGGTGTACTAGCATAGATCCACCCACTCAACACTTATCAACACATCACATAGTACCGATGCGAAATATGGCAGAAGCACATGACTACCTCTCCCGTGTGTCCTCAAGAACACTTTAGCCTTTATAAGTTCAATTGCTAGGCCTCTCCTTTGCTCATAAAGGATTGGGCCACTCGTTACTCTCCAGTGTCGTTTACTTTGCTCGTTTTTACTTTCCTGTTGCTTATACCAAGAAAACCCCTAAAAAGTTATCTTTCAGTGCTTGCAGTTATCTCCTTGCCAAAGTTACTTGCTATTACCTTCTGCTCCTCGTTGGGTTCGACACTCTTACTTTTCGAAAACGCTGCAATAGATCCCTTACGGTTGTGGGTCATCACTTCTTACCTTACTCTCTAGATCGTTAGCCACTTCATAAATGCTAGTGCGGCAGCAACCTCACCACTTACCCTTCCTTACCGTAAACTACTAGTTGTCCTAGAATGACGAGTGATGAAGTCCTTGCTGGGTCAGTTGACCACTATAGTTGGATGCTGAGTACTTCTGTACTCATGATACTACCCCAAAACTCTTTTCAGGGTTCTTGATCGACAACAGGTATGGTGATCGACGTTTTTCACGTGGAGACTCGACGACGACTAGTTAGGCGGATTCCGGCGGAGGGCCTGGACCCGTGTGGTTATGGGGATCGATGTTTTTCTCTTTGCCACTAGGCATTTGATTGTAGTCTTTACTCAGACATATATCTTCCGTTGTTGTATTGTATTATGGCAGTTGTATGCCGATTGTATGAGATGTCGTATCCTTGTATCTGTAATGTTGTGATATCATGTTGGAAATCCGGGGCATATGACTTTGTCATATGTCGCGGTGGGACCGATATGTGCTTAGTCCCCGGATCTGGATGGAAACATCTAGATCTGGAACAGTACCGCATATCGGGCCTCACAACTTGGTATCAGAGCCTTACCGACCGTAGGACCCCTTTCTGGCCGAAGTCGAGTCTAGATAAAAACTATTTTGTAGTTACTAAGTTAGTTGTTGGAGAGTAGGAATCTTTTTACTCCTTAACCTTGCTCTGGTCAGGACAAGTGTTGTAAGTGTTTTAATTCTCGCCTTATCCCCTTCAAAACTCTAAGATCTCGAGTGTGTGGAGTATCGAAACCGTTACAATGCCTTTGTAGCGTATTGTCTCAATTCCGACCTCAGGTTTGGGAAATCCTGTAGTACCTTTAGTTCTTCTGGCTCTGGATAAACGTCTCGGTCGTCTGTTGACTTCAGTCCTCTTGCCCAGTATCCTCATGATTTCAGTGAGAGTACTTCCCTTGATCGTCGTTTGAATTGTTGTTCTTCCTTTTGATCTCCCGATGGTTTCGTTCTCCGACGTTGCCGTCTCTCTGCGGAAACTTATCTTGACAGAAGTTCGACGTCGACATGGAGCAGAGTCCCTTGTTGGTGGTGTTGAAGATCGTCGACTATTTTCTCTCACCCTAATCATCATGGATCTCGGGACGAGATCCCTTGTTGGTGGTGTTGTATTGTAACAACCCAGTTTTAACAAAAATTAAAATTTTTGTTTTCGGCGTGAAATGTTTGATTGTCTGATTTGTTTGCGGTGTTTGCATCCCCGATTTATCGATCGACGATTATGTCCCCCCTCTTATCTCGTACCGGACGGAGACCGACCCTTGCCACCCTGACACTCGACCTTTGCGACACCGGGTTTCACCCGATCACGTCATGAAAACCGCACAAGACCACCTGCGACCAACGGAACGAAAAACCCCGTTTAATAATTAAACCGGATATTTTTATAGTGTCGGAAAGTGTTCTCGGAACGGTTCCAACGCGAGGTGAACAACGCCGGCTCGACGCGCGGATCGCGTAGTTCGAAGTTTTACCCGAATCAGAGGTCGTGCGGACCCCGGGCGGTCAGAAACGTGAGCACCGCGCGCGCAAGAGTAAAACCGGGGATGTTTTTGCAAACTGCCAGCCACCTGTGCTATATAAAGACCACCACACTCCCACCTCTTTCTAGGGTTTCCCTAGCCACAAAATTGCAGCCACCCCCTCCACTTTGCCAGATCTGCCCAATTTTTCCCTCCATTTTCGAAACGCTAGCCCTGGACACTCCCGGAGCCGTCGGATCGCAGATCGGAGGGCTACGACGACGCCACATCTGCCCCTTTTTTATTCTCAAATCTCTCCTCTCTCTCCCGTGGACGCGCCCACGAGGACGCCGCCGCCGCGCCCGCGAGCACCATCTCCACCTCCATCCAATCTCATCTCACAATTGCAACTTGTGTTGTAATCCGTACCATCTATCCTCTCTACTCTATCGGTGTTGATTACTACTTTGTGGTGAATGCTATTGAGTTTTGTTGGAGAAATATTATTGTGTCCATATTGTTTATCATCTATTTATCCCCACTGATCATGATCTCTTTTATGTCTTGCGAGTAGTTACTTTAGTTCTTGAGGACATGGGAGAAGTCTAGTTGTTAGTAGTCATATGATGTTGAAGTAATATGTGTTGTTTGATATTTAAGTTGTGTTGTTATTTTGCTAGTGGTGTTGTGTGAGTCAAACACTCAACACTTCGCCTTATCAAGGACCTAGGGGAATACATTGTGTACAAAGAATGCTTACGGTGGGTTGCCGGAGTGACAGAAACCTAAACCCCAGTTTGCACACTTTTGCACAAGGGAACAATGGATCACCGATCGTATTGCTATGGTTAGGCTTTTGCCTTAATTACTATCTTGTATTTGCGGATGCTTGCAAGGTGTTTAATCATAAGAGTACACTTATCTTAGTCTAGAGGGTGTACTAGCATAGATCCACCCACTCAACACTTATCAACACATCACATAGTACCGATGCGAAATATGGCGAAAGCACATAACTACCTCTCCCGTGTGTCCTCAAGAACACTTTAGCCTTTATAAGTTCAGTTGCTAGGCCTCTCCTTTGCTCAGAAAGGATTGGGCCACTCGTTACTCTCCAGTGTCGTTTACTTTGCTCGTTTTTACTTTCCTGTTGCTTATACCAAGAAAACCCCTAAAAAGTTATCTTTCAGTGCTTGCAGTTATCTCCTTGCCAAAGTTACTTGCTATTACCTTCTGCTCCTCGTTGGGTTCGACACTCTTACTTATCGAAAACGCTGCAATAGATCCCTTACGGTTGTGGGTCATCACTTCTTACCTTACTCTCTAGATCGTTAGCCACTTCATAAATGCTAGTGCGGCAGCAACCTCACCACTTACCCTTCCTTACCGTAAACTACTAGTTGTCCTAGAATGACGAGTGATGAAGTCCTTGCTGGGTCAGTTGACCACTACAGTTGGATGCTGAGTACTTCTGTACTCATGATACTACCCCAAAACTCTTTTCAGGGTTCTTGATCGACAACAGGTATGGTGATCGACGTTTTTCACGTGGAGACTCGACGACGACTAGTTAGGCGGATCCCGGCGGAGGGCCTGGACCAGTGTGGTTATGGGGATCGATGTTTTTCTCTTTGCCACTAGGCATTTGATTGTAGTCTTTACTCAGACATATATCTTCCGTTGTTGTATTGTATTATGGCAGTTGTATGCCGATTGTATGAGATGTCGTATCCTTGTATCTGTAATGTTGTGATATCATGTTGGAAATCCGGGGCATATGACTTTGTCATATGTCGCGGTGGGGCCGATATGTGCTTAGTCCCTGGATCTGGATGGAAACATCTAGATCTGGAACAGTACCGCATATCGGGCCTCACGACTTGGTATCAGAGCCTTACCGACCGTAGGACCCCTTTCTGGCCGAAGTCGAGTCTAGATAAAAACTATTTTGTAGTTACTAAGTTAGTTGTTGGAGAGTAGGAATCTTTTTACTCCTTACCCTTGCTCTGGTCAGGACAAGTGTCGTAAGTGTTTTAATTCTCGCCTTATCCCCTTCAAAACTCTAGGATCTCGAGTGTGTGGAGTATCGGAACCGTTACAATGCCTTTGTAGCGTATTGTCTCAATTCCGACCTCAGGTTTGGGAAATCCTGTAGTACCTTTAGTTCTTCTGGCTCTGGATAAACGTCTTGGTCGTCTGTTGACTTCAGTCCTCTTGCCCAGTATCCTCACGATTTCAGTGAGAGTACTTCCCTTGATCGTCGTTTGAATTGTTGTTCTTCCTTTTGATCTCCCAATGGTTTCGTTCTCCGACGTTGCCGTCTCTCTGCGGAAACTTATCTTGACAGAAGTTCGACGTCGACATGGAGCAGAGTCCCTTGTTGGTGGTGTTGAAGATCGTCGACTATTTTCTCTCACCCTAATCATCATGGATCTCGGGACGAGATCCCTTGTTGGTGGTGGTGTATTGTAACAGCCCAGTTTTAACAAAAAATAAAAATTTTGTTTTCGGCGTGAATTGTTTGATTGTCTGATTTGTTTGCGGTGTTTGCATCCCCGATTTATCGATCGACGATTATTTCCCCCCTCTTATCTCGTACCGGATGGAGACCGACCCTTGCCACCCTGACACTCGACCTTTGCGACACCGGGTTTCACCCGATCACGTCATGAAAACCGCACAAGACCACCTGCGACCAACGGAACGAAAAACCCCGTTTAATAATTAAACGAGTTATTTTTATAGCGTCGGAAAGTGTTCTCGGAACGGTTCCAACGCGAGGTGAACACCGCCGGCTCGACGCGCTGATCGCGTCGTTCGAAGTTTTACCCGAATCAGAGGTCGTGCGGACCCCGGGCGGTCAGAAACGTGAGCACCGCGCGCGCGAGAGTAAAACCGGGGATGTTTTTGCAAACTGCCAGCCACCTGTGCTATATAAAGACCACCACACTCCCACCTCTTTCTAGGGTTTCCCTAGCCACAAAATTGCAGCCACCCCCTCCACTTTGCCAGATCTGCCCAATTTTTCCCTCCATTTTCGAAACCCTAGCCCTGGACACTCCCGGAGCCGTCGGATCGCAGATCGGAGGGCTACGGCGACGCCACATCTGCCCCTTTTTTATTCTCCAATCTCTCCTCTCTCTCCCGTGGACGCGCCCGCGAGGACGCCGCCGCCGCGCCCGCGAGCACCATCTCCACCTCCATCCAATCTCATCTCACAATTGCAACTTGTGTTGTAATCCGTACCATCTATCCTCTCTACTCTATCGATGTTGATTACTACTTTGTGGTGAATGCTATTGAGTTTTGTTGGATAAATATTATTGTGTCCATATTGTTTATCATCTATTTATCCCCACTGATCATGATCTCTTTTATTTCTTGTGAGTAGTTACTTTAGTTCTTGAGGACATGGGAGAAGTCTAGTTGTTAGTAGTCATATGATGTTGAAGTAATATGTGTTGTTTGATATTTTAGTTGTGTTGTTATTTTCCTAGTGGTGTTGTGTGAGTCAAACACTCAACACTTCGCCTTATCAAGGACCTAGGGGAATACATTGTGTACAAAGAATGCTTACGGTGGGTTGCCGGAGTGACAGAAACCTAAACCTCAGTTTGCACACTTTTGCACAAGGGAACAATGGATCACCGATCGTATTGCTATGGTTAGGCTTTTGCCTTAATTACTATCTTGTATTTGCGGATGCTTGCAAGGTGTTTAATCATAAGAGTGCACTTATCTTAGTCTAGAGGGTGTACTAGCATAGATCCACCCACTCAACACTTATCAACACAACACATAGTACCGATACGGAATATGGCGAAAGCACATGACTACCTCTCCCGTGTGTCCTCAAGAACAATTTAGCCTTTATAAGTTCAGTTGCTAGGCCTCTCCTTTTCTCAGAAAGGATTGGGCCACTCGTTACTCTCCAGTGTCTTTTACTTTGCTCGTTTTTACTTTCCTGTTGCTTATACCAAGAAAAGCCCTAAAAAGTTATCTTTCTGTGCTTGCAGTTATCTCCTTGCCAAAGTCACTTGCTATTACCTTCTGCTCCTCGTTGGGTTCGACACTCTTACTTATCAAAAACGCTGCAATAGATCCCTTACGGTTGTGGGTCATTAAGTACCGTTTTCTGGCGCCGTTGCCGGGGAGCGTAGCGCTATTAGTAAGTGAAGTTGGTAAGGAAGTTTTTATATTTCTGTTTTTAGTTTTGCTGTTGCTGCTTTTGTCCTTATGGACACCCCTACTCTTGGATCGTTGTTCTTGGGGAGCCGCCCCACAACTAAGGTAGTCACTCCTGCCCCTTCTGAAATTGTGCCTTATAAGATACCATCTGGTATTATCGATTATGTCTTAGCTAATCGCTATGCAGGAGACAGACATCCAGGTGAACACTTTCTATATTTATCACGATTATGTTCATTATTGAAGCTTGCAGGTGTGTCAGTGGAGTTCGTTATGAAGAAATTATTCTCCATATCGCTTACGAACAAAGATTCAGATTGGTATAAGCTCGTCGATAACTCACATTCTCTTAATTGGGAAGAGCTTATGTCTCTCTTTTATACAAAGTTTTACCCTCTTCATGAAGTTCATCGAGACAGGAATTACATCTATAACTTTAGGTCTCGCGACGGAGAGAGCATCGCTCAAGCTTGGGGGAGACTTAAATCCCTAATGTTCAAATGTCCTATCCATAAGCTCCCCAAAGATATTATACTTACAAATTTTTATGCCAGGCTTTCTCGTCAGGATAAGGAAATGTTGGATGCCTCCTCTAGCGGGGTATTTCAGACAAAGAGCGTTGAAGAAAGATGGGATCTCATCGAAAGGATCCAGAAGTATACTGAAGACTGGGAAATCGATAAAGGTATTGAACCTGCTACAAATTATGAGCATGATTATATTGAGAGCTATGTGAAAACTAATTATTTTAATACCTTTTGCTCTAAGATTGGTCTGGATTCCCATCTAATGATTGATTTTTTTAAGAAATTTGCCTCTCATGTTGATTCTTCTAAGATGAAGAAGGATCAGCACCATAAGCCTTTCAAGGAAGTGCCTATTGATATTCACGTTGCTGCTCCTATTTTGCCTGCAGTTATATATGAACAGCCCCCTTTTCCTTCAAGGATAAGGGAGCACTCTTTTGTGACTGGCATAATAAATAAAAGTGAGAGAAGAACAGGCGAACCTGAGGACCAGATCAGAGTCGATCCTCAAGTTGCGATGATTAAAGATTTAGTTACTAATGATGTTTCGGAATCTATTATAAATTTTTGTACTATTTCAACTAACATTGTCACAGCCAAGAATAAAAGCCCAATTCCAGGTACACCAGTTGTATCTGTTAAAATAGGAGATCACAATTATTATGGGATATGCGATCTGGGATCAAGTACTAGCGCGATTCCTTATTCGCTTTATCAAGAGATCATGGGTGAGATTTCACCCTGTGAACTCGAAGAGATTGATGTTACTATTCATCTTGCAAACAAAGCTACTATATCTCCTATTGGGATTGTGAGAGATGTTGAAGTCCTATGCGGAAAGGTAAAGTATCCTACCGACTTTCTCGTACTTGGTTCAGTGCACGATAGTTTTTGTCCTATTATTTTCGGTAGACCTTTTCTCAGAACTTGTGGAGCTATTATAGATTGCAAGAAAGGTAAAGTTTCCGTTGAATTCAATGGTGAGCCATATGAATTTAACTTTTCTAAGTTTTCCAAGCAGCCTCGTGGTACTGAATTACCTAGTGATGATAAAATTATTGAAAGTATTGCTTCTATTGCTATTCCCCCTAATGATCCGTTGCAGCAATACATGGAGGACCACGAGAATGATACTCATATGCAGGAAAGAAATGAAATTGATGAAATCTTCTTGAGACAACCTGCTATCCTGAAGCACAACCTTCCGGTTGAACCTTTAGGAATTCTATCCAAACCAAAAGAAGACCCGGTGTTTGATCTCAAACCTCTTCCCGATACGCTCAAGTATGCTTATTTAGATGAAAAGAAAGTATATCCTGTTATTATCAACTCTAACCTTTCAGGATATGAAGAAGAGCGATTATTGGAGATACTTCGTAAACACCATGGTGCAATTGGCTATACCCTTGATGACCTTAAAGGAATTAGTCCATCTATCTGTCAACATACTATCAACCTCGAGCCCGATGCTAAACCTGTTGTTGACCATCAACGACGGTTGAACCCAAAGATGATGGATGTTGTGAGGACCGAAATCCTCAAGCTTCTAGCCGCAGGTATTATCTACCCTATAGCTAATAGTAAGTGGGTAAGTCCAGTTCATTGTGTTCCTAAGAAAGGAGGGATAACTGTAGTCCCTAATGATAAGAATGAACTAATACCTCAGAGAATTATTATTGGATATAGAATGTGTATTGTTTACAGGAAGTTGAACAAGGCAACTAGGAAGGACCACTACCCGCTGCCCTTTATCGATCAGATGCTTGAGAGGCTGTCGAAAAACACCCACTTTTGCTATCTTGACGGGTACTCTGGCTTCTCTCAAATTCATGTTAACACTGCCGATCAAGAGAAGACCACTTTCACTTGTCCTTATGGTACTTATGCTTATAGGCGTATGACTTTTGGTTTATGCAATGCCCCTGCTACTTTTCATAGATATATGTCTGCAATATTCCATGGTTTCTGTGAGGAGATTGTGGAAGTCTTCATGGACGATTTCTCCGTCTATGGAACTTCCTTTGACCACTGTCTCCACAATCTTAATAAAGTTTTGTAGAGATGCGAGGATACAAACTTAGTTCTAAACTGGGAAAAGTGCCACTTCATGGTTAACGAAGGGATCGTGCTTGGCCACAAGATTTCCGAGAGAGGAATTGAAGTGGACAAGGCGAAAATTGAAGCTATCGAAAGGATGCCCTATCCAAGGGACATTAAAGGTATTCGTAGTTTTCTCGGTCATGCTGGTTTCTATAGAAGATTTATTAAAGACTTTTCTAAGACCTCGAGACACCTCACTAATCTTCTCCAGAAGGATGTTACTTTTGTATTTGATGAAGATTGTAAGCAGGCTTTCGAAGTTCTTAAGAAAGCTTTAATAACCGCTCCTATAGTACAACCGCTTGACTGGAGTTTTCCCTTTGAAATTATGTGTGATGCTAGTGATTTTGCTGTTGGAACTGTTTTAGGACAAAGGGTTGATAAAAAATTGAATGTTATACATTATGCTAGTAAAACCCTTGATAGTGCTCAAAAGAACTATGCTACTACTGAGAAGGAATTCTTAGCAGTAGTGTTTGCTTGTGATAAGTTTAGGCAGTATATTGTTGATTCTAAAGTTATTATTCATACTGACCATGCTGCCATTAAGTATCTTATGACGAAGAAGGATGCCAAGCCAAGACTCATCAGATGGGTACTCCTTCTTCAAGAATTTGATTTGCAGATTGTTGATAGAAAAGGAGCAGACAACCCTGTAGCGGACAATCTTTCAAGGATGGAAGATATACCGCATGATCCCATCCCAGTCAACGACAGTTTTCCAGACAAACAACTTGCCTTTGTTAAAGTACAATCTCTTTCCGATCCTTGGTTTGCATATTATGCTAATTTTATCGTTGCAAAGTATTTGCCTCCAGGTTTAACATTTCAGAAAAGGAAGAAGTTCTTCCATGATTTGAGGCATTACTTTTGGGATGACTCACATCTTTTCAAAGAAGGTCCATACGGGATCGTGAGAAGATGCATACCGGAACACGAGCAGAAGGACATTCTCAAGCAATGTCACGATAGTCCCTATGGAGGACATCACGTCGGTGAGAGAACCACACATAAGGTTCTCCAATCAGGTTTTTATTGGCCTACTCTCTTTAAAGATGCTAGAAATTATGTTTTAGACTGGGATAAATGTCAGAGAGTTGGTAATATTAGTAGAAGGAATGAGATGCCTATGAATTACTCACTAGTGATTGAGCCTTTTGATTTCTGGGGTTTTGATTTTATGGGTCCTTTTCCTTCTTCGCACAAGTACACTCACATATTAGTTGTTGTTGATTATGTAACCAAGTGGGTTGAAGCAATCCCCACTGAGAGTGCTGATCACAAAACATCTTTGAAAATGCTCAAAGATGTAATTTTCCCTAGGTTTGGTGTACCTAGGTATCTCATGACTGATGGAGGATCACACTTTACGCATTGAGCTTTTAGAAAAGCTTTAGCCAAGTACGATGTCAATCATAGAATTGCTTCACCGTACCATCCTCAAACTAGTGGGCAAGTTGATCTCACCAATAGAGAGATCAAGGGTATCTTGCAAAAGACAGTTAATAGAAATAGGAAGGACTGGTCAAATAAGTTAGGAGATGCTTTGTGGGCATATAGAACTTCTTACAAAAACCCCATGGGCATGTCTCCCTATAAAATGATCTATGTCAAGGCTTGCCATTTGCCATTAGAGTTAGAGCACAAAGCTTTCTGGGCTGTTAGAGAGCTTAATGCTGACCCAAAGTTAGCTGGTGAAAAGCGTCTCATGAACTTGACTTCTCTAGATGAGTGGAGAAGTGAAGCTTACGAGAGCGCTAAAATGTTCAAGGAAAAGGTAAAGAAGTGGCATGACAGGAGGATTCTGAAACGTGAATTTAATGTTGGGGATAAAGTTTTATTGTTTAGATCCCGTTTCAGGTTTTCTCCAGGTAAACTACTTTCCAGGTGGGAAGGGCCATTTCATATCGAAGAAGTCTATCGGTCTGGTGCAATCAAGATTAACAATTTTGAAGGCACCAAACCTCAAGTTGTGAATGGGCAAAGACTCAAGCATTACATGGCGGGAGATCCCGTCAATGTTGATGTAAATATAATACGCACAACAACTCATGAAGAACATGTTGCAGCCCTATTTCAGACACCGACAGAAGCAGAATAAGAAAAGGTATGTATTACGGTAAGGAAACATCGCGAACCACCATAAAAGTTCCATATTATGAGTTTTTGCAAAATTAGGAAAATTCGAGGCCTAAGTGGAGCTGGAGAGGAGCTCCAGGGGGCCCAGGCGCCCCCCTGGCGCGGCCTACCTCCTGGCCGCGCCGGGAGGCCGCCTGCGCACTCAGGAGTCCGTCTCCGACCCCACTTTGGCTCGTAACCTTCCTTTTGTTGCAGAAATTTTTGCTATATATTCGCACGGGTCGTTCCGGCAACGTATCTCGCGATTTCGTGTGTTTTCTCTTCAATCTGTTTCTGCCATGAAATCTTTTAGTTAGACCTAGGTGCCATGGCTTCCCCAAGTTCCCCCAAGGACAAGTTCGTTGTCAACGTCATCAACCCTTACCTCGCTGAGTTGACCAAGCACCCCCAGGTCCTTCGTGTGGAGGACGGTGTTCTCCACAAGGAAGATCTGAAGGGACCAGTCATGGAAGGGAGCACCGAGGAGCAGCTGAAGGAGATGGAACATGAGGTCTTCAAGTTCAAGAAGATGGTGGAGCGTGGCGTTGAAGCCAACTTCGACATCAGGAACGAGATCGAGGCTTCCCATAAGAAAGAGATGAAGGAGATGCGGTCAAGTTTGTCCGCATTAGAAGAAAAAGTTTACGGGCTCCAAGCACAAATCTATGATCTGCACAACCAGAACTGTGAGTATGAACTAAAGTTTCTGCGCATGGGTTTAGGTGCTGAGTGCAGGATCCTGGAGACAGGAATGTCCTTTGAGACTGAAGAGGAGCTACCATGGAAGCGCTTTGCCAAGGAGTACCTGACTGAGAAGAACAAGAATGAGGAGTAAATCTCCTCGGGTAATGGCATCCCCTTAGCTTGTTCCAAGCTTGGGGGAGTGCCGGGTATCTTTATCTTTATCTTTGTCTTTAGGAGTCAAGTAGAGTCGTATCATGTCTAGGGAAGTTATTATATGAAATAGGTGTTTGCATTGAGGTCTATCACTCCTTCTGTGGAGAGATTGTATCCGTGAGTGTGGAGTCGTCTATAATGGAATATTAATGAGAAGTCTATTAGTTCCTTCGCTGCACTCGGTATTCTCTTCGCGCAATCGGCCTCATATGACGATTCTTATGGGGAGTATTGACCTTATATCAGGTATGGCTTTTAAAACTTTATTAAATTTTGGCAAACATAGCTTTGGTCATGACAACATGCATGTTTTCTCAAGTAGCGACATAGCCAAAACCTTTACGTTATTATGCTTGCAGTGTTATGTCGACAAGGAAGACAACTTGATGTGTTATGCTTACCTTAATGTTTGTGCCTTATATGTTTTGCATCTAAATTAGCATCAATTGTCTGTTCTCTCAAAGCCTTTGCTAGCCAAACTCTTTGCCAAGTAGATTTCTGCTTGTGCATCCATACCCTGAAACCAATACCTTCCATATGAGTCCACCATACCTTCCTATTCGTGGTATTCCCCTACCATTCCTACAAGTATAGAATTTATGTGTTATCCTTAAATGTTCAAAATCTTCTGTTTTGTGCCTCTTGTTTAGCTCATGAGGAAGTAGTAGGTAATTCATGATCTTCTTAAGTTGGACAAGTTTTACCCCGGGATTGCATGTCTAATCTGCAAACCCATAATACGAGGAGGAACTGGCATGGGTGCGCCCAGCTCGAAAGATAATATAACAAACAAACCCTCCTTCACGCTTGGTCTATGAGAAATCAGAAACTTTGGCAGTGATAAACAAAGGAGATTAAGGGGATGTGATCGTCCCCACTTGGGAGCCGTTCCTCGAAACTTGTCCATCTTGAGAAGTAATTGAGCTATCTATTAGCATTCGTTGACAAACTATGCACCACCCCAAAATCTATTTTTATTATGTTTGATTTAAGGATAGCACATGCGTTTTCCCTGCTTGCCCTTAACAAGGCCTTTCATCCACCTTCATGTTGAGTCAGTTGTCCCACTTCCTACTTTTCTCTAAGAGAACAGACATTTGATGTTGATGAGGATTCATCCTTATAAAGCTGCATTAAGTTTTGCCATGCCACATCCTTGTTGACATTATCTTTTGATAAGTAAGTTGTTTGCGAAAGCTTTTGCCAAGCAAGCATCTTCCTTTGTGTTAGCATTTGCACTTCATGACTAATAACAAGTTCTTTCAAATGCTTAAAATTGTTTCATTAAAAAGAAGGAGCAAGAGTAAAAGTTATTTAGTTGTCCTATGACCAAGGATATGTTTGCCATAATTTGATGAGTTTCCTCAGCCCTACTTTTGATTATAATTGTTATTACTTTCTCATAAGGGCCTTATGAGTTGAGGTTGCTGTTGAGGATGATTGAGTTTGATGAAGAAAACTTGATGCTTCTTGTCTGTATTCCATTTATCGACACTTCACTCTCTAAACTCGTGGACAGGTTTACCGAGCTCAGTATTCGCTTGGGGACAAGCGAGGTCTAAGCTTGGGGGAGTTGATACGTCCAAAATGCATCACTATTTTATATAGTAATTCTTTCTTATTCATTGATATATTTCATGATATGATGCTATTCTTATGTTGTTTTGGCCTATTTTACACAGTTTGCAACTTTCCGGTGCCGAAGTAGCAGACGCAGGATTCAGCGGTAAAAAGTGGACGCTGAGTTGCTGAAGAAGAATACCTCCAAATTACCTGAAAATCAACGGAGGGTATTTTCCAGAAGGATCACGAAGACACGCAAAAGAGCGACCAGAGGGGTTTTTTTTATGGAGTTCCGCCGCCGCTCCGTGGCGGAAACCTACAGAGAAGAAAAGCCATCTCTGGCGGGCAGATTCCGCCGGGGAGATCACCTCCCGGAAGGGGAGATCATCGCCATCGCCATCACCATCATCACGGGCATCATCGAGATCATGATCAACATCATCCCCATCATCAGCACCATCTCCACCTCCATCCAATCTCATCTCACAATTGCAACTTGTGTTGTAATCCGTACTATCTATCCTCTCTACTCTATCGGTGTTGATTACTACTTTGTGGTGAATGCTATTGAGTTTTTTTGGAGAAATATTATTGTGTCCAGATTGTTTATCATCTATTTATCCCCACTGATCATGATCTCTTTTATGTCTTGTGAGTAGTTACTTTAGTTCTTGAGGACATGGGAGAAGTCTAGTTGTTAGTAGTCATATGATGTTGAAGTAATATGTGTTGTTTGATATTTAAGTTGTGTTGTTATTTTGCTAGTGGTGTTGTGTGAGTCGAACACTCAACACTTCGCCTTATCAAGGACCTAGGGGAATACATTGTGTACAAAGAATGCTTACGGTGGGTTGCCGGAGTGACAGAAACCTAAACCTCAGTTTGCACACTTTTGCACAAGGGAACAATGGATCACCGATCATATTTCTATGGTTAGGCTTTTGCCTTAATTACTATCTTGTATTTGCGGATGCTTGCAAGGTGTTTAATCATAAGAGTGCATTTATCTTAGTCTAGAGGGTGTACTAGCATAGATCCACCTACTCAACACTTATCAACATAGCACATAGTACCGATACGGAATATGGCGAAAGCACATGACTACCTCTCCCGCGTGTCCTCAAGAACACTTTAGCCTTTATAAGTTCGGTCGCTAGGCCTCTCCTTTGCTCAGAAAGGATTGGGCCACTCGTTAAACTCCAGTGTCTTTTACTTTGCTCCTTTTTACTTTCCTGTCGCTTATACCAAGAAAACCCCTAAAAAGTTATCTTTCAGTGCTTGCAGTTATCTCCTTGCCAAAGTCACTTGCTATTATATTACCTTCTGCTCCTCGTTAGGTTTGACACTCTTACTTATCGAAAACGCTGCAATAGATCCCTTAAGGTTGTGGGTCATCACTTCTTACCTTAATCTCTAGATCGTTAGCCACTTCATAAATGCTAGTGCGGCAGCAACCTCACCACTTACCCCTTCCTTACCGTAAACTACTAGTTGTCCTAGAATGACGAGTGATGAAGTCCTTGCTGGGTCAGTTGACCACTACAGTTGGATGCTGAGTACTTCTGTACTCATGATACTACCCCAAAACTCTTTTCAGGGTTCTTGATCGACAACAGGTATGGTGATCGACGTTTTTCACGTGGAGACTCGACAACGACTAGTTAGGCGGATCCCGGCGGAGGGCCTGGACCCGTGTGGTTATGGGGATCGATGTTTTTCTCTTTGCCACTAGGCATTTGATTGTAGTCTTTACTCAGACATATATCTTCCGCTGTTGTATTGTATTATGGCAGTTGTATGCCGATTGTATGAGATGTCGTATCCTTGTATCTGTAATGTTGTGATATCATGTTGGAAATCCGGGGCATATGACTTTGTCATATGTCGCGGTGGGACCGATATGTGCTTAGTCCCCGGATCTGGATGGAAACATCCAGATCTGGAACAATACCGCATATCGGGCCTCACAACTTGGTATCAGAGCCTTACCGACCGTAGGACCCCTTTCTGGCCGAAGTCGAGTCTAGATAAAAACTATTTTGTAGTTACTAAGTTAGTTGTTGGAGAGTAGGAATCTTTTTACTCCTTACCCTTGCTCTGGTCAGGACAAGTGTCGTAAGTGTTTTAATTCTCGCCTTATCCCCTTCAAAACTCTAGGATCTCGAGTGTGTGGAGTATCGGAACCGTTACAATGCCTTTGTAGCGTATTGTCTCGATTCCGAACTCAGGTTTGGGAAATCCTGTAGTACCTTTAGGTCTTCTGGCTCTGGATAAACGTCTCGGTCGTCTGTTGACTTCAGTCCTCTTGCCCAGTATCCTCACGATTTCAGTGAGAGTACTTCCCTTGATCGTCATTTGAATTGTTGTTCTTCCTTTTGATCTCCCGATGGTTTCGTTCTCTGACGTTGCCGTCTCTCTGCGGAAACTTATCTCGACAGAAGTTCGACGTCGACATGGAGCAGAGTCCCTTGTTGGTGGTGTTGAAGATCGTCGACTCTTTTCTCTCCCCTGAATCATCATGGATCACGGGACGAGATCACGGGACGTCGACATGGAGCAGAGTCCCTTGTTGGTGGTGAATTGTTTGATTGTCTGATTTGGTTGCAGTGTTTGCATCCCCGATTTATCGATCGACGATTATTTCCCCCCTCTTATCTCGTACCGAACGGAGACCGACCCTTGCCACCCTGACACTCGACCTTTGCGACACCGGGTTTCACCCGATCACGTCGTGAAAACCGGACGAGACCACCCGCGACCAACGGAACGAAAAACCCCATTTAATAAATAAACGGGATATTTTTATAGCGCGCCGGAAAGTGTTCTCGGAACGGTTCCAACACGAGGTGAACGCCGCCGGCTCGACGCGCTGATCTCGTAGTTCAAATTTTTACCCGAATCGGAGGTCCTACGGACCCCCGGCGGTCAGAAACGTGAGCACCGCGCGCGCAAGAGAAAAACCGGGGATGTTTTTGCAAACTGCCAGCCACCTGTGCTATCTAAAGACCACCACACTCCCACCTCTTTCTAGGTTTTCCCTAGCCACAAAATTGCAGCCACCCCCTCATTTGCCAGATCTGCCCAATTTTTTCCTCTATTTTCGAAACCCTAGCCCTGGACACTCCCGAAGCCGTCGGATCGCAGATCGGAGGGCTACGGCGACACCACATCAGCCCCTTTTTTATTCTCCAATCTCTCCTCTCTCTCCCGTGGACGCGCCTGCAAGGACACTGCCGCCGCGCCCGACTCCGGCCAGGCCACCCCGCCGCGGTGAGCCCCCCCTCCTCGTTGCGCCTACCTTCTCCTCTCCCTCACGGCCTCCCTCCTCTCTCTTGTCCAGCAGGGAACGGCGCCACGCCGCCGCGCCATGGACGCCGGCGAGCTCCGAGCTCAGCCGCCGCGCTCCTCTGTCCGAAGCCCGTCGAACTCTCCTCCCGCGGGATCCGGTGACCGGCGACCGGATCCGCCATCCTGCGCTGCCTTCGGCCTCCAGGGTAGGCCTGCCGCGCCTCCCCCTCGCCGCCGTGGTCGCGCCAGCCGGCGGCGCCGCCCGATCGGCCACATCCAGGAGGGACGGGCTACCTTCTCGTGTGGGCCGCCTTCAGCGCCTGCTCCCCGGCCCAGCACGCCAAGGTCTGGCCAGCCCCTCCAGCCCGAATCGGCCTCCCAGCCCAGCCGTCTTGGGCCGAGCCCATTTGGTGAGGCGCCTTTTTTTTCTTCTGTTTTTTTTCTATTTTCTGTTGGGCCCAGTAGCTTTCGGCCCGTTTCCCTGTGTTTTTTCCCTGGGCAGTTTAATTTTGGAAGATTGTGTTTTGTTTTGCGTTGCTCGTATTTGTTAAACCGTAGCTCGGATCAGGACGCTTTAAACATGTAAATTGCTTAGAATTTTGTGTAGATTAATAAAATGTGCTCCTTTTCCATGTTTGAGTTTGTTTACATGTTGTTTACCTGCTAATTACAACTGCTTGCCAATGTAAACTGTAATTACCATAACTTTTTAACCGCTGCTCTGTTTAAAATGTTTTTTATATGTAACTTGACTAGAATTGCAGGTAGATTTTGTTTATGCTGTTCTTGCTTGCTAATAAAAATTATAAAATATGATTTAGGTCAAAACAGTACCGGATTCCATTTTTATCGTGGGGTCCGCAATAGTTTGCCATGTGTAGGAATTTTACCCGCTTAACTTGACTAGTATAGGTAGATTATTTATGCTTCACCTCTTGCCATGTTTGTGTGCGATGCCATGCTTGAGTGAGATGCCATGTTAACAACATTTGTTGATCACCTGTAGCGAAACAACTTGAACCCTTCTAAATGTGTTGTATCGTCGTGTGTGACGAGTACTCCACTTAACCTGTTAGTAACCGCTCTCGACGGTAGGTGCGATGTCTCGTGTTGCCTTCTTGTTGATGCTTGCTCGTGTTTGCTTCGTAGTAATAGATGCTTGCTCGTTGATTGCTTTCTAGTGTTTATCGTCTTGTGTGCTTCCGCGGGTACCCTTCGGAGACGATGCGAGCTTGCGATCAACTACACCTTCGGAACCCGACTTATCAAAAGGCAAGGACTATACATTACTTATGATCCATTCTATTTCAACCAGCGGTTTGCATGCTAGTATAGGTTAGATTCGATGTTTGATCCTACCACATGTTTACAGCATCTTTTAAACCGATACAGCCATGTCCCCTCCCAGCAAACCATGTACTGCTATTTTACTATTGCTCGTTGCTCAGCCCCTGCTTAGTATGCATGCTTAGGATGCTACGATGTTACCCTGTTACTCCTTGGTTTGGGATATCACATTATTATATTGTTGTTGATGATATGATTATTATAAATGTTGAATATATTTTACGAAGGATGGAAGGTCTAGGCTATCCCGCCCCGACGCTTTGTTCCATTCGAGTCACCTAGAATCCGAGTTCCGGGTATTGGTTTTAAGACTGAGCGTGCATAACCGCGTGTGGGATGCTATGGGGTCCCCTCTTATTACCTACCTAGCTTCAAACATTTCTAGTGGTGGCCCAAGCTGATTTACCATTTGAAATGTGTGTGTGACTGGTCCGCGGCCGGCAGATTTTCAAACAACTTGGGCCAGCGGAGACATTGTTTCTCTTGTTGGTCCACCCCAGGGAGCTAGGGGGTTGTCCACATCTGTTTGGGAAACTAACCCGACCTCATCCAGATGGTAGAGGCCGATTCGAGAGCGCGGCCGGTTTTGAGTTGGATGCCGACTCACCGGGGGCCACCCGGATTTGTTCGCTGTTAGTTAGAGGGACCTGTCGTTCCGGATCTCTTGGGACTAAATCATAAAATGGTTGCCTATCATGGGTAGAAACTGAGAGAGATGGGCGTGCGTGCGGAGCCTTGTCATGGGCAGTTGGTACACCCCTGTAGGGTTAAATCTTTTCGAGAAGCCGTGTCCACGGTTATGGACAACTTGAGACCTACTCCTTGTTCATAGACAACAACAACTGAGATAATCTTAATGTAACTTGATCAACGTGTGTGTGTGCCTTGACTGCTTCTTCTTCGTCGGGATGCTAAGAGGAGGACAAGGATAGGATAGGTGTTATGATTGCGTAAGTAGTTGATAGCAAGACTTGTTGGAGGCGATTCCTCATAGAATGCTTGGCTTCTTACCTTACTCTCTAGATCGTTAGCCACTTCATAAATGCTAGTGTGGCAGCAACCTCACCACTTACCCCTTCCTTACCGTAAACTACTAGTTGTCCTAGAATGACGAGTAATGGAGTCCTTGCTGGGTCAGTTGACCACTACAGTTGGATGCTGAGTACTTCTGTACTCATGATACTACCCCCAAACTCTTTTCAGGGTTCTTGATCCACAACAGGTATGGTGATCGACGTTTTTCACGTGGAGACTCGACGACGACTAGTTAGGCGGATCCCGGCGGAGGGCCTGGACCCGTGTGGTTATGGGGATCGATGTTTTTCTCTTTGCCACTAGGCATTTGATTGTAGTCTGTACGCAGACATATATCTTCCGGTGTTTTATTGTATTAAGGCAGTTGTATGCCGATTGTATGAGATGTCGTATCCTTGTATCTGTAATGTTGTGATATCATGTTGGAAATACGGGGTATATGACTTTGTCATATGTCGCGGTGGGACCGATATATGCTTCGTCCCCGGATCTCGATGGAAACATCTAGATTTGGAACAGTACCGCATATCGGGCCTTACATTGTGTGTTCATGCCCCCGATGTCTAGCTTGAGTGACATAAACATGAGACTAGGGGATGTGCTGCTGCCACTAGGGAGAAAACAACGGTGCTTGTAACCGCGATTGCAAGGATTGGTTACCTTACACATAGATTGTTAATGAAATTGTCTGTTGCTTTGAGTCTACACTTATGGTGGGCTCGCAAATTAATACCAGCGAGATGTTCTGGATAGATATCTCAAGGTGAATGATTAGTGAGTACATGCAGATGGATTTCTGTCTACTTGTCTTGGCGTACTGCCCATACTTTTGAGCCTCTTACTTTCAAGTAGCATAATTAGCATTGTGGTGCATTTATAATTCTATCAATTGTCCAGTTGTAATTTCTTCACCCAACTTAGCTGCTCTATCGTGTTTTGGGAGAGAGACATCACTAGTGAACATCATGGACATCGTGGGCTCGCAACTTGATAATGTGCAGAGTAAAGAAACAATTATAGTCATTTTGTTGTTCCCCATCTCAAATGCCGATTTTTTTTAATGATGCTAAGATGATTCAACTTTGGAAATTTTGACATAGTTTATATACTCAATGAATTTTCTGGCCGCTCGACGCGGAGATTGACCCTATATGTAGCTTGCAACACTCAGCTGGAAAATGTATTCGTAGGAACTAATCACTTTTCTGAACTCTGTCGATTATCCAATTTCCGCAGACATTAGTCAGTTAATCTTGCTTAGATTAATTAGCACATAATATGTCAGTTAATCTTGCTTGCATTTTAGTGTCTGCATTATTTTCCTTGTATCAAGCATGAAGATTTTGATGCTGGATTTCTGCCTATGTTCCTTTATTCCCATTTTGTGGGTGTTTTTTGTTGTTGAATTTGTACCCCGGTATTTAGACTCTTAGTTATGTGCTCTGACTACTGAATATTGAAAAACATAAGTAGTTTACTAGAGTTGGGAAGAAACTCCTGTAAATTGGACTGGATGGCACCTGCCTTAGCCTGGTGTTATTTTCTACTGCATACATAGCTGAAAATTCAACCAGAGGGACCAGCAAGCGACGGAGGCTGCTAGACACCAGGGGCTCGCCTGGGTGGTCCATGCCAGGGAAGAAAGTGGCAGGGAAGAAATGGTGGTTGCTCGACGCATGGACGTCCTTGATACGTCTCAAACGTATCTAGTTTTCCAAACACTTTTGCTATTTTTTTCCCTCATTCTTGCTATTGTTTTGCCCTCATTCTTGCATGATTTGGATGAAACTAACCCGGACTAACGTTGTTTTCAACAGAGATGCCTGTATGGTTTTATTGTGCGCAGGAAAATGGATTTTTGGACGTCTCAGAATATTCCCAGAAAAAACACAGAAAATCCACGCACCCGAGGGGCCATTGTGCCAGAAGTGGGACCAGAGGGCAGCCAAGGGGGCCCCAGGCGCCTCCCTGGCGCGGCCAGGGGTGGGGCCGCGCCCTCTGGCCTCCTGGGGGCCTCCCCCCCTCCTCTGGTGCCCTACCGAGGCTCCTATTTATTCCCGTGACGGAGAAACCCCGAAACAGAAGTCGTTTTCCCAATTCGCGTCGCGGAGCCGCCGCCACCCTCTGTTCTTCTCCGGGAGGGCTAATCTGGAGGCTGTTTTGGCCTCTGGTGAGGGGAGATCATCGCCATCATCATCATCATCACCACTCCATCCTCCCTCCATGACTTCTCCATCCATGTGTGAGTAATTCCCTGCTGTAGGCAAAGGGGATGGTAGGGATTGGATGATTTAGATCACGTAATAGTTTATCAGATTGTTGGGGGCATGTTGCCTATCATCTAGATTGTGGTTTATCATCTTTGCTTCAACTTGTTGCTCTTAATGCTTGTCGCTTTGGACCCAAGTGCCATGATTTCAGATCTGAACCCTTTGTGTTTTCATGAATATATTTGTGTTCTTGATCCTATCTATGAGTTGTATGCACCTGTTATAGTCCGGAACCAGCGATCCCAAAGGTGACAGCTTGGGACACCAAAGGGGATGGACTATAATTTGAGGATTCCATGTATCCATTGATTGTTAATGCTTTGTTCCAGTGCTCTTTGACAGGAGCACCTTAATCTCCATAAGTTCCTTCTGGCTCCGTTCATAGCGGGATGGTGATACGTCCCAAACGTATCTATAATTTCTGTTTTCTCCATGCATGTTTTGTGTGACTTTGCCATGTTTTACTTGAACTTTCATACACTTTTCAGCATATTTGGACTAATCTATTAACCCAGTGCACCCAGCTGCCAGTTGCTGTATTCTGCTGTTTTTGTATTTCAGATTTTCCGGCCATTAAAAGTGCTCCAAAAAATCCAGAAAAATCAGATAAAAAATCAGCAACCCGGAAGCTTCCGGCATCATCAAGGCAGCGGAGGGGGGCCACCACAGGGACTCCAGAAGGGTCCCTGGCGCGGCCCCACCCTAGGCCGCGCCGGGCACCCTCCTGGCTGCCATGTGGGTCCCCTCGACACCCCCCTCCGCCTATATTTAGCCCTCGGGGTGGAAACCCCTAATATTGATCTCTTTTTCGCGAACTCGCCTCTGTACCGCCGCCGCCTCCGTTTCAAGATTGGGGCTGCCTGGAGAAGCTGCCCCGGCACCCTGCCGGGAGGAGGAACCCCCTCTGGGAGACCATCCATTGCCATGGACGCCTCCCGAATGTGCCGTGAGTAGTCCCCCTTGGACCATGGGTCTGTGACCAGTAGCTATGTGATGTACCTCTCCCCTCTTTGTGCTTCAACTTTCGAGACCTTGAGAGCTGCCTCACATGATCGAGGCACATTTGTAATTTCTGCTGTTGCTATGGATTATGAGACTATGTTCAGATTGTGATGATTAATATATTTGGTTCTTCTCTTTTATATTTTGTTCTTGAGTAAATTTTTGCATGTTCTCCGTTGCAGTATTTTTCTTTGGCCAAGTAGTTTGCTTGAAACTCCAAGAGGGAGCGTTATGCTTGATTGTGGGTTCAGCCCCTTAATGTCTAGCTTGAGTGACAGAAACATGAGACTAGGGGATGTGCTCTTGCCACCAGGGATAAAACAACGGTGCTTGTACCCGCGGGGTGCAAGGATTGTTTACTTTACGCAAAGTTCTTTTAATTCAGTTGTCTGTCGCTTTGAGTTTAAACTTTGGGTAGGATTTGGTAATTAATACCAGCGAGATGTTCCGGATAGATCTCTCAGGGTGGATGATTCGTAGTAGATGTAGTTGGATTTTGGTCTACTTAACTTGGCATACTGCCCATTGCTTTTGAGCCCTTCCTTTATTTGCAGCATAGTTAGCATTGCGGTGCCTTCATAATCCTGTCAATTGCCCAGCTGTGATTTGTTTACCTCGCTAGCACTTTTATCGTCTTTTGGGAGACAAACATCACTAGTGAAAATCACGGGACCCCGGTCCATCTTCACATTATTGTTTACACCCTCAATTTACTTTCAGTCTTTACTTTCAGTTGCACTTTTATCTCTTGCGTTGATCCTTTGTAAACAACAAGGCCGGAGGAATTGACAACTCCTCTGTACTCGTTGGGAGCAAAGTTATTTGTTGCTGTGTGCAGGTTCACGTCAACTATCTAGCCCGAAGCTAATTTCTGGCGCAGTTGTCACCTTCTTGTATCTCTTGGAGTCCTACTGGTCGATAACCTTGGTATCTTCAACGAGGGAAATTTGCTGCTACGCTACATCTCACCTTCCACTTGGGGTAACCAACGAGAAGTGAGAGAACTATCCTCACCGTATCAGATGGTAGGACAAAAGATGTTGTGCAAGTTCTTATTGCAAGCACGTACAACTACCTATGGGGTACATGCCTGATGTTTGATTTATGCCTAGATGATCATTGCTTTTCTGTGTGCCTTGCCCCAAGTTAAATACATGATGTGTCTTATCCATGCAGCGCCCAACCATCCATCTCCCTAGCCTACAATGTTTTAATTCTGCTGGTTACTAGTTGTTTACTTTTGTTGTTTTACTATTACTGTTTCACCACCACTATTCCCGTTGCTATCATCACTTCCATAACGCAGTTACTATTAATATCTTGTTGCAAGTAAGTGTATCTCTGGTGCAGTGGAATTAACAACTCCACTGTTAAAGCTTGTGGATATTCTTTGGCTCCCCTTGATTCGAATCTATAAATTGGGTTATTCTTACCCGCGAAGACTATCTCGATCAACTGCAGTTGTGGGTTATCAGTCCTCCATGCTGGCTCTCGCGACTTGGATCTTTCGCGGACTTGACTTGATGGCGGGAGATGCGCCTCCCAGACGGCCGAGCAACTCCATATCCGGCTGGAAAGGGGTAGGTTTGTTTGTTCTCCACCCCATATGAAGTACTACTTTTATAAATTACTTTGCAGTATTCTTAGTGAGCACATGTATGTAGTTAGTGTTTACTAACTTTCAGAATTTTCAAGGGTTAGGCATTAAGCATATTAAGTGTAGTGATGTGAAGATGCAGGTTACACAAGAGGAATCTGAATTTCTTGTGTATGCATTAATTTTATTAGGGACAATTACATTTCTAACCCTAGTTATGTCCCACTCGTCTAATTTTCCCCTAGTTTCGAAAACACACCTGTTCTGTCCAAGCCACTTTGCGAATCTTATGCTTTTGCCCTTTGAACGTTTGACCGTAACTTTGAAAACATCAGAGCAGATTAATACTAACTCGAAAAAATGCAAATAAGATATCAAAATGTTAATAAAAACATCACCTATATGTGTGTGTCATTTGCAATAATGAAAAAAGTGGTAGAAATTCCCCATCTGAGTTCGAGATCATATGATCTTAGCATGAATAAAAAATCTCAAAAAATTCAAAAATAATTCGAAAATAATTCGAAAAAATTCTGAATTATTTTTCCTGTAAAGATTGGTAAATGTTTTAAGTTCTTGCAAAGTTTCATCATGAAATAACATTCATGAAAGTCATGGAAAAAAGACAAATTCAACACTCACAAATTCTTTGTTTCAGAGTGTTGGATTTTACTTTTTTGCCTCGACATTCATGAATGTTATTTAATGATGAAACTTTGCAAGAACTCAACATTTGTCATTGTTTACAGAAAAAACAAGTCGGAATTTTTTTGAATTTGTTTGAATTTTTTGAATTTTTCTATTCGCACTAAAATCATTTGAGCTCGAACTCAGATGGGGAATTTCCAAAACTTTTTTCATGATTGCAAATGACACGCACATATATGTGATGTTTTTCTCAAAATTTTGATATCTTATCTGCATTTTTCCGAGTTAGTATGAATCTGCTCTAAAGTTTTCAAATTTATGGTCAAACGGTCAAAGGGCAAAAGCATAAGGTTCGCAAAGTGGCTTGGACAGAACAGGTGTGTTTTTTAAACTAGAGGCAAATCAGACGAGTGGGACATAACTAGGGGTAGAAATGTAATTGTCCCATTTTATTATTCTGCTAACACCCCTTAAGTCTTATTCTGCTAACACTAATCTTATTCTGCTAACACTAATCTTATTCTGCTAACAGTACCGACTATCGACCCCGCACCGCAAAAAAAGGACATACTACTTAACCTCGCACTCAGCCGCCCACGCCCCCGCCCCACCCCCACGTTCGCCCGATCCCATCTTCCTCCCCACGCCCGCCCCCTTGCATCCACCTTCTACTGCGCCCTGCCACCGCGCCCCCTCCCGTTGTCGCACCTTCCCCAACGGCGCATGATACGTCCCAAAGGTATCTATAATTTCTTCTTGCTCCATACATGTTTTGTGTGACTTTGCCATGTTTTGCTTGAACTTTCATACACTTTTGAACCTATTTGGACTAACCTACTAACTCAGTGCACCCAGCTGCCAGTTGCTATTTTCTATTGTTTTTGTATTTCAGGTTTTCCGGCTATTAAAAGTGCTCCAAAAAATCCAGGAAAATCAGATAAAAAAATCAGCGTCGCGGAAGCTTCCGGGAACACCAAAGCAGCAAAGGGGGGCCACCACCAGGGGGCCCGGAGGGTCCCTGGCGCGGCCCCACCCTAGGCCGCGCCAGGAGGCCTCCTGGCTGCCTGGTGGGTCCCCTCAACGCCCCCCTTCGCCTATATTTACCCCTCGGGGTGGAAACCCCTAAGACAGAATCCTTTTTCGTGATCTCGCCTCTGTTCCGCCGCCGCCGTTTCAAGATCGGGGCTGCCTGGAGAAGCTGCTCCGGCACCCTGCCGGGAGAAGCTACCCCCTCCGGGAGACCATCCATAGCCATGGACGCCTCCCGTATATACCGTGAGTAGTTCCCCTTGGACCATCGGTCCGTGACCAGTAGCTATGTGATCTATCTCTCCCTATTTTGTGCTTCCACTTTCGAGTCCTCGTGAGCTGCCTCACATGATCGAGGCATCTATGTAATTTCTACTGTTGATATGCTGAGTTTGTTGGGATCTGATGGATTATGAGACTATGTTCAAATTCTGATGAGTAATATATTTGGTTCTTCTCTTTTATATTTTGTTCTTGACTAAATTCTTGCATGTTCTCCGTTGCGGTATTTGCTTTGGCCAAGTATTTTATTTGCAACTCCAAGAGAGAGCGTTATGCTCGATTGTGGGTTCAGCCCCTTGATGTCTAGCTTGAGTGACAGAAACATGAGACTAGGGGATGTGCTGTTGCCACTAGGGATAAAACAACGGTGCTTGTACTTGCGGGTGCAAGGATTGTTTACTTTACGCAAAGTTCTTTTAATGCAGTTGTCTGTTGCTTTGAGTTTACACTTTGGGTGGGATTCGCAACTTAATACCAGCGAGATGTTCTGGATAGATATCTCAAGGTGGATGATTCGTAGTAGATGCATATGGATTTCGGTCTACTTACCTTGGCGTATTGCCCATTGCTTTTGAGCCCTTCCTTTCTTTGCAGCATAGTTAGCATTGCGGTGCCTTCATAATCCTGTCAATTTCCCAACTGTGATTTGTTTACCTCGCTAGCACTTTTATCGTCTTTTGGGGGAGAGACATCACTAGTGAAAATCACGCGACCTTGGTCCATCTTCATACCATTGTTTACACTACCAATTTACTTTCAGTATTTACTTTCAGTTGCCACTATTATTATCTCTTGCGTTTTATCCTTTGTAAACAACAAGGCCGGAGGAATTGACAACTCCTCTGTACTCGTTGGGAGCAAAGTTATTTGTATCTGTGTGCAGGTCCAGTTGAAGTTAGCAACCTAGGTTGTGAACGGCGCCATTGTTCACTTTACCACCTACTTGTATCTCTTGAGTCCTACTGGAGACAATCTAAACCTTAGCATCTTCGCTAAGGGAAACTTGCCGTTGTGCTACATCAAACCTTCCACTTGGGGTAACCAGCGAGGGGTGAGAAGCCATCAAGCAAATTTCTGGCGCCGTTGTCGGGGACTCAAGTCTACAAGATAGGGGCGTTGCACACTATCCTTTATCTTTGCTTTTTAGTCTTGTTAGTTTACTTTTCAGTTTTTATCTTCCTATCCTTTATCAAATAATTCAAAAAAAATAGTATGTCTAGTTCCTTACTTGCCAATCAATGTCTGACTTCTTTGAAACTAGATCTTATTGGCATGAAGGATTCACCGAGGATCAACAAAAGTGGTACAAGGAACACCGCTTGTCTCAAAAGGGGATACACTTATGGAAACAAATACATCAGTTGTATGAGTATGCTAGAAACTTGTGCTCAATACATAATATATCTTTCTGCAGGGATGAATCTTGTTGCTTTATGAGGCACAAACACCTTTCTTTCCAATGTGAGTACAATGATGATGAAACCTTAGCTTCTTATGCTAAGAGAAACTATGATTTTCATGATGTAGAGGAAATAGAAGAATTTGTTGCTTATAAGGGTGCCTATGAAATTACTTCTCTTCTTAAAAATATTGATGATGCCCCTTACAAATATGAGAGTCTTGCTATACTTAACTATTGTTTGGAAAATTACGATGCAAATTATTACATTACTGATCATCTTGAGAGAATCTCTCCCCCAAAGGAAGAGACTAATGATTTGCAGGACTCTATGCAAGAAGAAATTTATGAACCTGAAAGCTCCTTAGATGAAAAAGAGGAGGAGAGTGACGAACAAAAGGAGGAAGAATAGATCCATACATGTCTACCTTCTAATGAGAGTAACTCTTTGAATCTTACCTTATATGAGTATTATGATCCTATGGATTCTTTTGAAATATCCCTTTTTGATGAAGTTGATGCCTTCTATGCTTATGGCCATGATGCCACTATGGATGATGCTTACAGAGATGAACTTTCTATAGTTCCTCATATTAAGCATGAAATTTTTGCTATCGCACCCACACTTGAGTGTCCTATTAACCTTTTAAAATCTCCAACTCCGGAGAATTTTCCTCTTATCAAAGCTCAATGTGATGGGTTGCATTTATCTTATGATCCTAAAAACCGTGTTGAAAACAATACACGTGTGCTTGTAGGTCATGAACAATATGATTTATATGATAGTTATATTCTTGATGTTGTTCATGATACTACTGAAAATTACTTTGAGAGAGGAAAGTTTGGTTATAGAAACTTCCATGTGACAAAAACACCTCTCTCTAAACTGAAACTTTTGAAGTTGTTCTTGTTCTACCTTCCTATGAATGTCACTTTGTGCTTCTTTGATTTATTTTCTTACAAGATGCCTATGCATAGGAAGGGGGTTAGACTTAAATGTGTTTCACATTTGCTTCTTGATGCTCTCGTTTGCTTAAACTGTTATTCCTTTGTGAGCATCTTTTGCAATCTTCAAGACTAGCTAACGGCTCTAAAGAAACGCTTTTGGGAGGCAGCCCGCAACGAATTTAGGATTTTATTTTTGCTTTTTTTCTGTTCTTAGTGGTCTTGATGATTTTTACTACTGTAGCAACATCATTGTATCTTTACTTTTCAAGCTTTGTGCCAAGTTTAGCCTCAGATTGCAAGAAAGGTCAAAATTTGGTGCATGCTGTCCAGAAACAGATTCTGTCTGCTTGACGGAAAAATTCGGGATAAATCACCAGATCATCTTTTTGATCTGAAGTTTTTTGACAGCATGATCAATACAATTACCTTTCAGGCGTATGTTCAAATTTTTTTTATTTGAGTTGCAGAAGTACCTCGAAAAAATTCTCCTTTCTCTGCTGTTCTGTTTTTCTCAGCTTCTGCCCCGGTTTTCCTTTTCGCAGTTTTGCAATCCTGAAGCTTGCTTTTTCTTTGCAAACATTTTTGGGAAGGAAAGAGAAACAGTATCTATTACTGAAAATCTTTATTTGCAGTAGAGGAAAATTATTTTATTAGGTTACTAACCTCTCTAATCAGCCTCCAATGAGTTATGTATGAAGGGAGTTTTCAAGTGCGCGATGGAAGGTGATGAAAGAATATTCAGGAGTGTCAAACGCTCAAGCTTCGGGATGCCCATGTGCACCCCCAATAAATATTCAAAGAGACTCAAGCGTCTTGGGGATGCCCCCGATGCATACCCTTCTTCATCAACAATCATCAGTTTGTCCCTCGTTGCACTATATTTTTATGAATTCATGTGTTATGTGCTTTGCTTGGAGCATCTCGCTCTTTACTTTTCTAGGTTTGTTTTTCTTTCTTTTCTGTAGTAACAAGTTAGACCCCAACTTACTCTTTTGTGTGGGAGAGATTCACGCTCCGATTGAACTAATACTCCTCATAGGATTTGCATGCTTATTCTTTTAGCTGTGAGCTGTTCTTTTTCTTTTCTTAGCTGTTGTTCTGTTTGGTTGTAGCGCTTTAGTTTTTCTAGAGCTTTTCTTTTGTCTTAGGTTGAATTTTCTATAGGTTGCATGCTTTATCTTGTTAGAAAATTTGCCTATTGCACTGAGTTCTGTGTCTTGACTGAAATTAGGTAGTTAAAGTTGCTGATTCTCTTTGTAGTAGTAACTTGCAATAGTTTTGAGGTATTGACTAGAGTAATGGTTGAACTTATGGTGTCAAGATCTCTTGCCTATTAATGATAGATGTCGTATTTTGGGCAATCCGTGTGTTTTTCGAAAACCAAAAAACCCCTGTTGAGAACTCTAGCTACTAGATGGATCACTAACCTCTGGAGGGTTCGAATATTAGAGTACACTCACGTACCATGAGTCGAGGATGCGCAAGGATAACCAAACCCCCATACACTCCTCCTCGGGGTACCTGTCTCTTTGTGAGCCTCCTGATTAGATTGAGAGTTACCGATAATAAGTGCATGAGTTCTTCGGACTAATGTGAATATTCGAAAGTTGACACTTCCACCCACCTATACTTTTTCTAGCCTCTTCGGTACCGTGCATTGCCCTTTCTTACCTCGAGATTTGGCGCATACTTCGCCGGTGCAACCAAACCCTTGGCATGATACGCTCTATCATCATAAGCTTCCTTATATCTTTCCTCAAAACAGCCACCATACCTACCTACAAGGCATTTCCATAGCCTTTCCGAGATACATTGCCATGCAACATCCACCTTCTCATGACTTGATCTTCATGTCATACATGCTACTTGCTTGATCGATGAGCTGCATGCAAGTTGGGCCTTGCCCTAAACATTGCTACATGACGCGCTAGTATCATTGCATATCCTGCTACACTGGAAGAGGCATACATTTGCATACTTCATGATAGTTACATTTTCTTTATGTGAGTACCTTTGTAAAGTGTGAAAGATCTCCTATATTCTTGTAAAATATAGAGTATTGCCCCTAAAGTGAGGAAAAGATCCCAAAGAGGAAAAAACCAAAAGATCCCAAAGAGGACAAAATCAAAAGATCCCAAAGAGGACAAATGAGAGTTAAATAGAAAGAGCCATCGATGCCACCAAAAATACAAAAAAAAGAAAAAAAAGAAAAAAGAAATAATAAAAGAGAGAAGGGGGCATACTACTATTCTTTTTGAGAGATCCACATTAGTACTTCATCTTCTATCCCTTGTACTCCATAGAGATCATCATCATGCATATAGCTATGTGGGGACCTTCACACTATAGAACTTGGCTTGTATATTCCAATGATGAGCCTCCTCAAATGAGCTCTAGGTCTTCTTGAGCAAGAAAGTTGGATGCACCCCCACTAGTTCCATTGGAGAGCTTACCTTAGCTCACATGTGCATCCGTTGTATGGAAATCCCTACTCCTCACATCATATCTATCATATGGGTTTCTTTCGCCTATGATTGTCCTCATTGATGTGAGCCTTTCACACCTTTTTGTCTTCCTCCTCCACATTCTTTCTGTTTTCCCTTTAGGTGTCAACTTTCTTGATCACGCTCATCCATTGCATGAGTGCTCAAAATATCGAAAGGGAGTGGATCAGTTTGACTTGTACCTGACTGGTGGTCTGGGGACGAGTCCAGATAAGAATCCAAAGGAAGCCAAGTGTGAAATTTTAGTAGATAGTTGTTCTCAACAACCTTTTTCCTCTTTCTTCCCAGTCCCTTGCTTGCACGCAAACACCATTTGGAGACATTCGAGTCACGGACAGGAAGAGCTCTTGTACCTTTTGTTCTTTTGTTACTTGTGTCAATGCTAATATAGACTCTTGCTTGTTAAGACTTGAATTGAATTGCATGATTTGATTGCTTTACTTAGAAGTCCTTACTTGGTTGTGTGGCATGTCACCACAGAAATTATACTTGTTATCATTTACCTACTCGAGGACGAGCAGGAATTAAGCATGGGGATGTTGATACGTCCCAAATGTATATATAATTTCTGCTTGCTCCATGCATGTTTTGTGTGACTTTGCCATGTTTTGCTTGAACTTTCATACACTTTTGAACCTATTTAGACTAACCTACTAACTCAGTGCACCCAGCTGCTAGTTGCTGTTTTCTGCTGTTTTTGTATATCAGGTTTTCTGGCTATTAAAAGTGCTCCAAAAATCCAGCAAAATCAGATAAAAAAATCAGCATCGCGGAAGCTTCCGGAAACACCAAAGCAGCGAAGGGGGCCACCACCAGGGGGCCAGGAGGGTCCCTGGCGCGGCCCCACCCTAGGCCGCGCCAGAAGGCCTCCTGGCTGCCTGGTGGGTCCCCTCGACGCCCCCTTCGGCTATATTTACCCCTCGGGGTGGAAACCCCTAAGACGGACTCTTTTGTTGCGATCTCGCCTCTGTTCCGCCGCCGCTGCCGTTTCAAGATCGGGGCTGCCTGGAGAAGCTGCTCTGGCACCCTGCTGGGAGAAGCTACCCCCTCCGGGAGACCATCCATCGCCATGGACGCCTCCCGTATGTACCTTGAGTAGTTCCCCTTGGACCATGGGTCCGTGACCAGTAGCTATGTGATCTATCTCTCCCTCTTTTGTGCTTCCACTTTCGAGTCCTCGTGAGCTGCCTCACATGATCGAGGAATCTATGTAATTTCTGTTGTTGCTATGCTGAGTTTGCTGGGATCTGATGGATTATGAGACTATGTTCAGATTGTGATGAGTAATATATTTGGTTCTTCTCTTTTATAATTTGTTCTTGAGTAAATTCTTGCATGTTCTCTGTGCGGTATTTGCTTTGGCCAAGTATTTTATTTGCAACTCCAAGAGAGAGCGTTATACTCGATTGTGGGTTCAGCCCCTTGATGTCTAGCTTGAGTGACAGAGACATGAGACTAGGGGATGTGCTGTTGCCACCAGGGATAAAACAACGGTGCTGGTACTTGCGGGTGCAAGGATTGTTTACTTTACGCAAAGTTCTTTTAATGCAGTTGTCTGTTGCTTTGAGTTTACACTTTGGGTGGGATTCGCAACTTAATACCAGCGAGATGTTCTGGATAGATATCTCAAGGTGGATGATTCGTAGTAGATGCAGATGGATTTCGATCTACTTAACTTGGCGTACTGCCCATTTCTTTTGAGCCCTTCCTTTCTTTGCAGCATAGGTAGCATTGCGGTGCCTTCATAATCCTGTCAATTGCCCAACTGTGATTTGTTTACCTCGCTAGCACTTTTATCGTCTTTTGGGAGAGAGACATCACTAGTGAAAATCACGCGACCTTGGTCCATCTTCATACCATTGTTTACACTACCAATTTACTTTCAGTCTTTACTTTCAGTTGCCACTATTATTATCTCTTGCGTTTTATCCTTTGTAAACAACAAGGCCGGAGGAATTGAAAACTCCTCTATACTCGTTGCGAGCAAAGTTATTTGTATCTGTGTGCAGGTCCAGGTGAAGTTAGCAACCTAGGTTGTGAACGGATCCATTGTTCACTTTACCAGCTACTTGTATCTCTTGAGTCCTACTGGAGACAATCTAAACCTTAGCATCTTCGCTAAGGGAAACTTGTTGTTGTGCAACATCAAACCTTCCACTTGGGGTAACCAACGAGGGGCGAGAAGCCATCAGCGCACCACCTTCTCGTCCCCACCTCTGCACCCCCGTGCCGCACCACCTTCTCCCCCCGGTGCACCGCCTCCTTCTCCCGCGGGTCAATGAGCGGCTGGATCTATGCGTTGACCGACGCCCCTCACTGGATCCGCCGTCTCCTACACATGGTCTGCCTCCCCCAGCGTGCCTTGCCCATCCTTCCTCTTCGGGCGCCACCTAGGCTTTCTCCCCTGGTGTCCAGCGCAACAGCCAGATGCGGCCGGGATCCGTCGGACATGGCGGACACCAGCGGCTAGCGCGGCTTCCCAAGGCCGACCGGATGCACGGCCGGGACACGTCCGACAGCGGCGTAGTCGGGCATCCACCACCCGCCCTTCGGGGCATTCCCCAACCCCTTCCTCACCAACTCCATCTCGTGCACGAGCGGGTGCCCCATCCCCAGTGGTGGTGCATGCGGCTTGGGCGTGGCACCACTGACAGATCGATAGCGGCGTCCCCAACCCCATCAGCGGCCTGGGCGGGTGGTCTCCTCTACTCTGTTGCATGACTTGAAAGAATCTGCAGTCGCCGCCCTGCAGTTATCTTCTCAGTGACCGGTTCTTGGGCGTAGGATCTTTCTTCTCTCGTAAATTTGTTTATATCCAGTGCAGTTGCACAGTTTTCTGGTGCAAAAATTTTGTAGTTCAGTCTTTAGATGAGTGAGATGAGATTTTGTAGTTCAATGCACTGTACTTGCCCCCGTTCATGTAGCACAGACAAAATACGACTGTAGTCCATTGGACAAAAACATTGCAGCACATATATGTATCGAATAAACATTGCAGTAAAAAGGTTCACTATATATATGTTAAGAAAAAAAGAAAATAAATTCGCCTTGAGAAAATGCAGTTCACAATCCTCGACCATTCGATTTAAATGAATTTGCCTTGAGAAAAAAAGAAAATAAATTCGCCTTGAGAAAATGCAGTTCACAATCCTCGACCATTCGATTTAAATGAATTTGCGAAAAATGCTAACAAGAATTAAAAAAGTTATGCATTTCACTTTTGTTATGCCACGCGATTCATTTCCTCCGAAACGAACTGTGAAGTTCTGCTAAATGAATAAAGAAACGCATACAGTTCTCTCTATTCAACATTGCAACGTGGTCGTTCATAGGATGCAGTTTGCTTCGTCGAGTTCGGATCCGTGAAAAAAATATTAATTTCTGTACGTCACATTGCAGTGCGCTTGCATGTCCAATGCGGTGCGGTTGCATGGCTAATGAAGTTCACTTCGTCGATTCCGGGTACGCGAAAAAACAGAGTTCCGTGATTTACTAAAATCGACGTTGCTCTCAAACCGTAAGGAATTATAGGATCTGTTTTACATACAAATGGAGCGCCTCGACGATAACTATCCAATCGTGTATCAGTTGCATCGATCGGACGAACGAATCAAAACAATTTACACAAAAAAGCCCGCTACCCACACGAGTGCAGTACACGGTTTTTGAAATTACTTCAAAACCGTGAAGAATCTTGAAAAGTGTTAATTATATGAATTGTTCTCCTACTCCATAAGAATCCAAAGGTGTGTCATACGCATCGTTCCGACAAACGGTTTAAGAGAAATCATAAAAAAAACTTCCGCTATGAAAGTGGACCGCCACACCGTTTTCAAAACTGCTCTTAATCTGTGATGAATTGGAAGAAGTTTTCAACATACAAAAGATGATGTTTTCCCATACGAATCCAACGGTGTACCTTACGCTCAATTCCGATGAACAGTTAAAAAGTTAAATAAAAAATAATGCATGCGGTTCTGTTTTACCCGAGTTGCAGCACTTGTAAGTCAGAAGTGCAGTTTTCGTTAGCATCCGATGCAGTGCGAAAGTGTTAGCAGAATAGTTATTCTACTAATATTAGCAGAATAGACGGAATATATATAGGACCGAGCTATTGTATTACACTGGGCAGCCATGGTCGTGACGGTCGTCGCCGGAGTTTGCCCTTCACCAGCAGCCTGCGCCTCCCCACATCACACCGCCCGTTCTGCTCCCCGTGCGCCAGATTTGTGCCCTCCCTCTTCTGCCGCCACGCCTCTAGCCTCCTCCCTACTCCGCCGTTGCACGCCTCTAGCCTCCTCGCTCCATCGTCGCGAAGCCATCGTCCAACCTCCCCGCATCTTCGGTTGTCGTGTTCCTTCTGCGAGCCACGAACGGCCTCCACGTTGTGACCTGCGCTGAGCGGCTGCGGAGGGAAGGGATTAAGGAGCTTTGTCTCAAAGTACAACTTCATGCTCCACCGCATGTCACAAGAAGAGCTGCTGCGTGCAGGCCATGACGTGCCCTGAACGCATCCAGGTTGTGGCTCACCGGTGAATCCATCCAGGACGACCTCGAGCTCCTGACGCGAGGTGCTGGTGCACCTCTTTATCCTTGCTTAAATTTGTTGCTGCATGCGGGCGCTCTGGTACGCATCTGCCAATTTCTGTTAGTGTTGCCTTGTAATTTCTATTTGAAGTTTAGTTCCAGTGTAGTCGCTAGCGAAGGAATAGAGGTACTGAATGTTGGTTCGAGCATAACCCATAATCACACCTTTAATGTTGTTCGTGGTTCTATTTCTGCTTTTTCTGAAGCTCCTATAGGTCTGATCCTAGTGCTAAAGTTCTTAGAAATCAAAGTGTTGATAAGGAGAAATACATGGGTTCTTGAATAACTTTGGAAGCATGTACGTTTCTGATGTTGTAGACACATGCAGTGTAACTAGGGACATTCTCATTATTGATTTTCAGAACTTCCATTATGTTGAAAATTTATCTTAAGGGAAATCAAACAACTACTTGTGTGTAGCGCGCTGCCGACCACGGATCTGGGCGTGGTGCTCACGTGTTCACTAATCTTACGTAGAAATCTAATAGTGCAAGAGATAACAGGTTGTTGCTTATGTTGTGTGCTGAGCTTCAAGATAAGAATGTCCGTATATGTGTCCGTCTTTCCCCGGCATCAAGTTGTTGAATGTAAATTCTGTTTTAGAACGCCCAGATATTTGATTGCTCTATTAATTTGTAGCGTACTAGGGTATGCATGTATAGTTCTCTCAAAGGAAGCAGTGAGTTTATGAGTTGCGATTTAATTTTTTACAAAAATGTTCCAGGCATATTGAGTTTGATGGAGAGAAACATGTTTGTTCTAATGTTCATATTTGATGCCATTTACCTGTTTGTTGTTGAATGAAGCTGAACCTTTAGGATATGTGCAGTTGACTGTGAAATGTAGAATTCGCATCACAAACTCGAGTACATGAGTACTATTTTAGGATATTTGTGGTTCCAGTTGTTAGATGAAACGAGATCAAAGTAGAGACAAGAGACACCAATTTAACGTGGAAACTCTTGCGGGAGAAAACCACGGACGCACGAAGGCGCAACTTCACTATGATGGAGGAGTATTACAAGCACGAGACGACATGCCGTCTTTGGTGTGACTACATGGAGTATATAGAGGAGGCAACACATAAGAGTCCTAGTAAAACAAGTAAACTAGTTGTACTCGTACGCGTCGGTACCAACGCAAAGCCCCACACCGCTCATGACACGGCGCCCGTGTATAACACGGTAGACGAATTTGGATCATATTTTAACAATCTCCACCTTGAACCAATTTCCCTCCAGTAGTCGAAAAAAGCAAATAACTCCATCCAAATCAGCATAAACACCTTCTGCGTCAAAGTTCATAGGACTAGTGATAAATACCAACTAAGTCTGAGCAAAGCTCAAACTTATTGGTCGGAACTGACTGTGTCATCATATCCGCAGGATTATCATGCGTACTTATATTTCTCACCTTCAAATTACGTCTAGCAATAACATCTCGAATGAAGTGATATCTGACATAAATGTGCTTCGTTCTCTCATGATACACTTGATTCTTAGTGAGACATATAGCACTTTGACTGTCACAAAATATGGTAGGGCAACACTCATCTCCACAAAGCTCAGTGTATAAACCTCTCAACCAGATAGCTTCTTTGCATGCCTCAGAAACATCCATATACTCGACATCAGTAGTGGAACAAGCCACAATAGACTGGAAAGTCGCTCTCCAACTCACAGCACAACCACCAATGGTGAAAACATAACCTGTGAGTGATCTTCTCTTATCCAAATCATCAGCAAAATCAGAATCAACATAACCAACAAGCCCATCTTTAGATTTCCCAAACTTTAAATAAGCATTAGAAGTACCTCGCAGATGTCTGAAGATCCACTGAACAGCTTTCCAATGCTCTTTTCCAGGATTAGCCATGTACCTACTGACAACGCTCAATGCGTGTGATAAGTCCGGACGAGACCAAACCATGGCATACATAAGTGAACCAACTGCACTTGAATAGGGAACTCTAAACACGTGCTCAATATCAACATCTAACTTAGGACATAAGGCTGATGATAATTTGAAATGCGCAGCTAATGGAGTACTACTGGCTTGGCATTATGCATATTAAAATGACGAAGAACTTTATCAACATATCCCTTCTGACTGAGATATAATTTTCCAGATGGCCTATCTCTGGATATTTTCATGCCAAGAATTTTCTTTGCTGCACCCAAATCCATCATCGCAAATTCATTACTCAATTTCTTCTTTAGTTCATTAACTTCTGACATACTCTTTGCAGCAATTAGCATATCATCTACATAAAGGAGCAAATAAGTAGCTGAATCATTAACAGATTTCAAATAAACACAGCTATCATAATCAGACCTTTTGAAACCTTGAGAGAGCATAAAAGTGTCAAATCTCTTGTACCACTATCGAGGGGATTGCTTCAATCCATAAAGATATTTATTTAACTTGCAGACAAGATTCTCCTTTCCAGGAATAATAAAACCTTTCGGTTGTTCCATATAAATATTCTCTTCTAACTCCCCATGTAAGAAAGCAGTTTTAACATCCAATTGTTCAAGCTCATAATCATGTATGGCAACAATACTGAGTAAAGTGCGAATAGAGCTATGCTTCACAACGGGGACAAATACTTCATTAAAGTCAATACCTGGAATCTGGCTATAACCTTTAGCAACCAACCTTGCTTTATATCTTGCCTCATCATTTGGAGAAATACCCTCCTTTCTTTTGAAAACCCACTTGCAACGAATAGGTTTCTTCTCTCCAGGTAATTTTATTAAATCCCAAGTGCCATTCTTTTCAAGTGATTCCATCTCATCATGCATAGAAATTGTCCACTTATTACTATCACCAGAAATAATAGCCACGGAATATAAAGAAGGCTCAGCATTACCTTCAATATCTTCTGCAACAGATAAAGCAAAATAAACAATATTGCACTCATCAATTAACCTTGAAGGTGCCTTAGAAACACCACGCCTAACTCTGTCACGTGCAAGATTCCAACTTGGTGGAACAATAGGCTGATTTGGAGTGACATGTACATCATCAACAGGGGGTTCATCATGTGCAACAAAATTTTCCTTATCTAATGTGGAATCAATAACCTGCTCCACCTGAACAGTAGGATGCTGAATAGTAGACTGTTGTTCACTCTCAACAGGAATATCAGTAGAAGGAACATCATGGAACATAGCAGTTTCATTAAAGATAACATTTCTGCTAATAACAACCTTCTGAGTTTCAGGATTCCACAATTTAAAACCTTTAACACCAGATTTATAACCAAGAAAGATGCACTTAATAGCCCTAGGCTACAACTTTCCATTATCAACATGAGCATAAGCAGTGCAACTAAAAACTCTCAATATTGAATAATCTGCAGTTGAACCAAACCATACCTCAGTTGGAGTTTTCTTATTAAGAGCAATAGATGGTGAACGGTTAATAAGATGACAAGCAGTGGAAGCAGCCTCATCCCAAAAACGCCTACTCAAATCGGAATTTGACAACATGCAACGAGGCTCGGAGATAATGGTTCTATTCATACGCTCAGCAACACCGTTTTGTTGAGGAGTATAAGGAACGGTGTATTGTCTGACAATGCCTTCAGACTTGCAATAATACTTAAATTTCTTAGAACAGAATTCCATACCATTATCAGTGCGAAGTATATTGACCTTCCTTTCAGTTTGCCTTTCAATCATAACCTTCCACTCTTTAAATGCAGAGAATGCCTCATATTTATGTTTCAAGAAATAAGGCCAAACTTTCCTCGAGTAATCATCAATAATAATCAACATGTATCTAGCACCACCTAGTGACTTTCTGCGAGAAGGCCCCCATAAATCGGAATGCACACAATCAAGAATACCTTCAGTAGTATGAGTTGAAGTGTTGAAATTCACCCTCTTGTGCTTCCCGAAAATACAATGCTCACATAATTTCAATTTTCCAGTTTGATAACCAGCAAGAAGACCTTTCTTATTTAACTCTTCCAAACCAAGTTCACTCATATGTCCAAGACGCATATGCCAAAGGTTAGCAGCATCACAATCAGAATTATTTGAAACAGCTGGAGTAGCGTTACGTGAGATGGTAGAACCTCGAAGGTAATAAAGACCATTCGTCAAACTTAAGTCACCCTTCATAACAATGAGAGAACCTTTAGTGACATTCATAACGTTATCTCCACCTGAATACTTGTAACCTTTTGCATCAAGGGCGCTCAAAGAAATAAGATTTCTCTTCATCTTCGGAATATACCGAACATCTCTTAAAGTTCTGATTGTGCCATCAGACATCTTGCATCGAATAGAACCGATGCCTTCAATCTTGCATGGTGAATTATCAAACCCCAAAACGGAACCACCAGCAGTAGTAGAATCCAAAGTATTAAACCAATCTCTATTTGGGCACATATGAAAAGAACATGCAGTGTCAAGTACCCATTTATCACTGGCCTCAGCACATCCAGCAAACGACAAGAGCATCATCAGAACTATAATCATGAGCAACATTAGCAGAATTTTCACCTTTGTTACCTTTCGGTTTGTATGTGGCATTCCTCTTTTCCTTATTCTGCAACTTAAAACACTCAGAGATTTCATGTCCTTCTTTCTTGCAATATCTGCAATACTTGTTCTTGCCTCTGGATTGCGACCGGCCCCTATAGCCGTTCTTACTTTTGCCTCGTTTTGCATTACTTGAGCTCTTCTCATGTGTCCTGCCACGAACAGATAATCCCTCGGCTTGAAATATGTGTCATGACCAGTTCAAGCGAACAAAAATGAAATATTAAAATTTCAAACACACTTAAAATAAAGTTATATAATGGTGGCTAAGCCCCCCCCCAAATTAAATCTCAGACTCGCCAATAATAATTCAAGTTAGTTCTACTATATAAATCATGAAAGTTCATGGGTGATGAAACCAAAAGTTCAAACGGGAAAAGAAATTAAAATAGAAAAGAGAAAAACTACTGGTTATTCTATTCCCTAGTCATTTAGGACAGTAAAACTAAGCTGTTTTCCAGCCCTCTCACGCTATCAGCATTTTGAACCGTTAGATTTGGCGTTTGGATCATTCCTGGCCGTTCGATCTTCGTTTTTTTCTCTCTGGTCTTGTTTTCCGTTTAATGGGCTAGCTGTCCTAATGGGACCCGCTGGTTAATTGGGCCTCTAGGAGGCCCAGATAGTCGCCCCTTTCCATCCAGTTCATTTCCTTGTCGTGGCCGCCTCCGCTCCTCTCCTGACCCCTATCCTCCTCTCACGATCCGCCGCCGTCACCATCGTCGCCGTTCCCCTGCCTGGGACCTCTACCTCACAGCGCGCAAACGACGCTCCCTGGTCCCTCTTGGCTTCAGGGATTCATATCAGTGGGGGCGGTTGAGCCGAGCAATCGCAGTGCGTTCGTGAGGGGGAGCGGTGAGCGGTACGTGAAGAAGCCTCTGCAGAAGCAGTAGGGGTTGAGCGAGGCGGCGGGCGTCGTGGTGGGTTCATCGTCGAAGCATCAGGGTTCGTCCACGGCTTCGGTGTCCTCGTCGACTACGGTCGGGAGAGGGTCTTTGTTCCGGCTGCAGCATCTGTCCGGGTGCTACGAGTGGCACATGGGGCGCCGCCATCTTCCTCTGGCCTGACTGCGGCGACGTCTTCGTCCGGGCCGATATCCTCCACCTCCACCAGTCCACCCGCTACGCATGTACACTTAACCATATCAGTGGTGCTCTGCTGCCGCCATTACAGTGACTAATCTTTCTTCTCCTTCTCTTCCCAGTTCCGATTCTTTTCATCTATTCTATTCCTACTCCAGTACTGTCAGAACAAAACACTATACCTCCATTCTCCATGATTTTTCATCTTTTTTCCCTGCGTTCCTAATGGAGCAGAAATTAATTACATCATATCCCGTGTTAATTAGTGGATGCTACCTCCCCTTGTTGCCTCCTTGTCCGCCTGCTCCATGCTGGTCGAAGGTGAGAGGAAGATGAGAAGGTTAGTACTAGAGGATGGGCAGGTAAGTCATTCAACAAGCATTGTATTAGGAGGCCTTCACCTCGGCCAAGGATGATGGAGCTGTGTGTGTGTGTGTGTGTGTGTTTTAATTTTAGGTGTCATGTTAGAGGTGCATGATGCTTGTATAGGATGTTATCATTTGCCATTAAAACAGGGAACATGTCCTATGGAAGTTTCTTTTATTCTGGTTCATGTTCTTGCTCCTATTTGCAATTTAATTTTGTATAAACTAATATTTGTCCACTTTTTCTCAAGTATTTTCTACTGCTTTGAGGTGAGTAGAGCGAAGGCATTCCATGATCATGATTCAGAGGACCCACGTTATTGTCTTTGTTGTCAAGCAACTGCTCACGATTCATATCTCTTCTTGGAAGCAAAGATGCCTATATGAACCCGGCTTCTTCTGTAGCTATGCTCTATCATGAGAGCAGTATGTTATTGTTGGTAATGCAATTTAAAATTTAAAAAAATTAAAACAAATATCTATCATGAGAGCAGTGGAGTAATTTCTGTAGCTAAGCTCTATCTCTTCTGTACAAGCAAAAAACCAACCTATTTGTGTAAATTTCAAAAGCATCTAGATGTTGTTTTTTCCTCTTTGTATATACTTCTTCTATTGTTTTTGTGGAAAACATGTTCCTAATCCTCCTTTCATAACTAGATCATTTTTGGATGACAGTCTTCTAAAACCTTTAAATAATTTTTTAATTGGTACTCAATATAATGGTTTGTAATGGCAGCTACTCAATAGTTGACATTCACTAATTTATCATCCCTTTTTTTGAAATATTTACTTTCAATCCTGAGGTGGTACCGTGGTAGGGTGCCTGGTGGAGGCTTAGGATGTTGATGGTCCATCTCCCTTGATTCTTCCGTATCCAACCTCTCGACCACCAGCTCTCACTGGCTACCTGTAGGCACTGATTTTGCCTTGCCATGCCAGCCATGGTTCTCGAGAAGTGATGTTGGTGAGATTATCATTGCGTACATGCTATTCATGGATTAGTTTTTTGGTTGAATACAACTTTATAAACAGATTATATATGTTTTTTATTAGAAAGCATTGCTCCTTGAAGAATACCCCTAGATACTTCAACAAGATCTATATCTTTTTTTACAGTTTAGTTTGGTGATGGTTTATATTGAGAATACGATTAATTGCGGATGCATGCTTAAACATGTATATGACGTGCAGTTTACATTTCATGATTCTGTAAATTAAAATTTATTGTTATATTTGATATCTAGGTTGTGTACATCAATGTAGAGGCCATTACTTATGTTGTGCAAGCCATTTGACGAGCTTGTTGTTGATATCAAGGTTATGCAATACTTTGAAATTCAACCTTGACAACAAGGGTATGCTCGACTTTTATAGCCAATCTTTACAACAAGTTTTTCTGTATTTACCTCATGTTGGCCACACTTATACTATGATGCGAAATTTCACAGGATTTTGATGCATTTTCTTTGGAGAAGTTCATGAGCTGGCAGCACCTTGTAAGCTGTTACTTTTCACGGAACTTTGGCAACCATCCTTGCCTCTTCAAATTATTCTAAAGCAATGTTGCCAAGGTAGCTACTGACCTATAAAGCTTCATTGTTACTTCTGTCGTCCAGTATTTGTTAGCAATGATGAACTGGAAAAGGTGGAACAATGAACTCATTTACTAGCGAGATATTCTATATTCGTTTGAAGGTTAATTTCAGTTAGCTATGTTCAGTGCCATGTGACATTTAATAGTTCAATATACTTCCTTAATTTAGTTTATTATATCAAGAGTCGAAATAAAGAATTATCATCTCGGATTAGTTAAGCTAACTTCATGTTTGTCAGTGGTTTTGTCCGCTTTAGGTTTCAAACCAGTTGTATTTCAAAAGACATCTTTGCATTATCTTTATAGTTGATTAAATGGACAACAACAGGGAGTTGTCGGCTTTTAAGTTTGAAATAAGACACATGGTTGTTTGCTTTCCACTCTTAAATTTCCTTTTTGACAACATTAAAAAAACTATGATAATCGAAGTTTATTATTTCTCTTTTTCCTGTACTCTTCTATATCAGAAAGAATGATCTATGACACAATTTTTCATTTCGTGTAATCATTTCAACTTGTCCATGGAGAGAGCATCATAACTTGTGGTTATTTCTGTCATAGAAGTGTTAAAAAGATAATGTATGAAACGTGTAATTTCATGAAAGTACTTAGTAGTATCAACTTCCCTTTGCCATACATTCTTATTTGTCGGCATTCCTTTTACATGATTAATTATTTTTATTGTATCATGTTTATTTGTAGCATTTTTTGAAAAGTTCATGCTTTTACCGAGACCTCCAACCAAACACACCCTTACTCTCAACGACCGCGCTTTCTATTTTTTAGCAATGGCAGAGGCGAGATTCCAGTTGCGGCAAGTCGCCGGCCTCCCCCATGTCCTTGCCGACGCGGCGGCTGTGCTCACCGGGCCGGCGCAGCGATGCGTTAGGTGAGGACTCTAAAAATTCCTCCCCTTTTTTCTCCAATTCATGATCATTAAACCTCAACTGGTTGTTGTGTTGTGGAGAAAGAGAACACATACATGCTCGTGTCAAGATTAAAGCCTAACAAACAATCATGTCTGACAGTCCGGATCTAACTCACTGATCCTTTTCCTCTCTAGCGTTGAATCTTAGTTTCATGCCAGGTTTATAATATACTACTACCATTTTTAATTTAGTTTTCATATATATATATATATATAGCTTACCGGCCCTAGAGTTCATGGGATAAATATTACTGCGTGTAGTTGCACTTTAATAACATGATGGAAGATTTTTATTTTGAACTGAAAAATCTTCCACCATGTGTTTCTATTTTGTTCAGATTTTAGTTTGAATTGATGATTTTTTTTCTCTCTCAAAGTCTCAATTTTCTGCAGGTGCATTAGCCACAATTGATTGAAAATTGTTTGAAGCATCCGGGAAGGCTGATTCTTGTATTGGTTTGCGAGTGGTGCATTAGTCACGAATTCATCAATTCTCATGAGCATTTCATGCATCATCTTACCACGTGATGACATACGATTGATTTTCATGACCCCAATGTGTCCTTCCCCTCACCACTAGGCTAGATCCCAAGGTATTAAATCTCCGCTCCTACACTAAGCCTTGTTCCCTTTTCAAGACTTGATTTTGTTCCTTAATACCCTCTGTTTATACTTCTACCTTAATTTCCCTAAGGGTTAACAAGGCCCCTTGTATGGGTCGATGGCCCGGGATATGGTGTTGCAAAATAAATGTGGAGTTGGTTCAATGAGTAAGGTTGTTGCTACAGTAGCATATGTTGATCCTATCTATGATTGAGACCTTGCGTTTGTGTGATTGATGATCTCATGATCCTTTTGCTTTGTTGTGATAATAAGACCATATACATCAATATATGATTATTTCCCTGGCTATTTTACCATATAATTTTGATATGCTTCTTCTTCTGCGAGAAATTATTCTATGCTAGGAAACATGCTTCGTGACTTGTTAGAACTGACTTAAATACACTATGATTCCAGTGGTTAATTAGACTTAAATACACTATTATTCCAGCGCTATCGGATGTGAGTGCGTGTCTATGCAATGCACAAGTATATATCTAGCTCATCTGGTGCATACGCATGTGATATCACACACATTACATCACATTCTTCTCCTTTATTTGTATTCCCCTACTCAACTTCGTTAGTTGTTTTCCAGATTTAATTACATGACTTTGCTTATTGCTTCTTATTGTAAAAAAATAGCTAGAAATGCTTATTTATGGGATTGACAATGTTATAAATTTTAGATTCATCAAGGTGTCGGAGCAAGAAAAATATTCTCCTGTACTTTCTTATCGAATGTATGATTCTTTCCTGTCATGATGCCAATTTTCAACCTAGCTATTTGCTGCTGTCATCTAATTTGTTATGGTAAGTTGTATCTACTATATGGATTACATTAATTCATAGTGTTCTATTCATTGCTGCTACCCAAAGAAATATTTAGATGTATATATTATGTTTGGTGGGTGCCAATCCAGGAAGAGATACATCCTAACATAGTGCTGCCACTACAAGCTAGGTGGTCGAAAATGTGAGGGATTGTTGGTGTAAAAATATTCAATAAGTTTCCCCTTGCTCCATGATACAAGTAGTTATTTAAATAGCGCACTTAGAAAAACTGAAAATAAGCACCCCTTAAGCAGGCTAACTAACATATGAAAGTACACAAATAAACTGTTAGCTTTCACTACTGGAAAAAAGGGCATTAATGGCGCACATCATTTGCATGTTAATGGCGCACATATGGTGCACCATTACTACCACGCCACTACTAGCACTTAGTAATGGCGCACATTTGGTGCGCCATTACTAACCCAAACAGTAATGGAGCATCATGAGTGCGCTATTAGTAAGGCCCCAAGTGCGCCATTACTAAGAATTATATAGGTTTTTTTTCTTTCTGTATTTGCATCACAGATATAAACATCTCACAAAAACAAAATACATCACACACAGATATAAACAACATCATCATGACATGACAACTATTGTAACATCCACATTAGCTAGAATTCAACCAACACCATTATTAATGTGACGCCCTCAAAATCAAGCCGTGTACAGTAATCATACACGCAAGGTACACGATCGAGATTAGGGACTCACGGTGAGATATCACAACACAACTCTACAAATAAAATAATACAAACTGTTTAATACAAGCCAGGGGCCACGAGGGCTCGAATACAACAGCTCGAGAGCACAAAGTCAGCGGAAGCAATAGTATCTGAGTAAAGACACAAGGATACAAGGTTGCCTTAAGAAGGCTAGCACAAATAACAACAGATCGAAAAGGCAAGGCCTCCTGCCTGGGAACATCCAAACTACTCCTGGTCAACGGGGAACTCGACGTCGTAGAAGGCATCGGGGATCTCCTGCTCCTGGACTCCAAAGCGCCAACGTCAACTGCAGCGGCCGATCAGGCAAAACAATAAAAGGGGAAAATAAAGCAGGTGAGTATCTAGTATACCCGCGAGTCTTACGTCCGCTACTAAGCATTATGCATTGTATCAATGGAAAGGGGAGGCCGTATATATAGTGGACTGCAAGATAGAAATCAGAATAAGGGTAAGAGGCTAGGCCTATCGAAGACTAGCCTCTTCCAACGAGTCTTGCAGCATGAGGTAAGAATCAGGCAACAGTTTATATAAAGCAGTAAAGTAAAAATGAAGCAGAAGTTGCTGCAACATTGTATAATATAAGTTGTAAATGATTAATAATAATGCCTCCGAGTTCCCTTCCTCGACTCCCTGCGAGGAAAAGGACCCAGAACCATACAGTTTAATAGTAATAGTTTCTAGTGGTAAGATCCAGCTTCAGCATAAAGCGTCCTGTTACCGTGGACACGGCTATTCGAATAGATTAAACTCCATGCAGGGGTGCACTACTGTTCAACCTGCACGCTCGGATCTCCAGGTTGGCGTGAACCTTGTTAGGGAACGCCCCACCGAGGCAATCCGACACGACGTAGCCCATCCTAGGCTCAACAGAGAGGCCATCCGCCGGACTATATCCTATGCGCCAAGGGGTCTAGGACCCTCACCCTTGCACGCTCCTGCACGGTGCGTGGCTGGCCGGTGAAGCGAAAGCAAATCCAAAAACACACCGTCCGGACGAAGAAGAAACCACTTCCCGGCGCAGGCCGCGGTACTGCTGACGTCTGAAGAGCTTTCGGACAAACTACGACGCAGGGGAGCCCATAACTCCTTATACCACGTGAAGGTAGTGCATACAGACCAACGGGCCTCTCAAGTCATCCGCCGAACCATTTAGCATTTTAATTAACCTGCGTGACAACCGTTATCGTTGCCTCGACTTAACCGATCCGCGGTCAACGACACCAGTCAGGACCACCAGTACATCGGTGCCTGCCATGTCGTCCCACCAAGTCACTGCGGTTACCAACAAGGTGAACCGTCTCCTTACCTTGTCTCGTGTTTGCTCTTGGTAGAGCTCAACTTTTCATAGTGTGGTAACTCTCGCGAGATACGAGCAGGGGCCAAGCACGCCAGTAACGTCGGTCGTACCCTCCCTGTCGCTCCCGACAATATACCGCTCGTGGGCACCGTTGGGTCGCCCGACTCTTACCTTTAAGGAAACCAGTTCATTCGAGTGCCTACCATTAAGTGAAACCAGGAGGAATCACCCTCGATGGCACACTTAACGAGGTTCGACAGAGACATCAGCGGCATGAACTAAAGAGGAATATTCTCGTATCACCCCGGTGGTGCCGAGACACCAGCGGAATGAACTAAAAAGAAATACCCTCGTATCATCCCAGTGATGCTACGCTACTGAGCCGACGAGAGTGAATTACGAGTCAGTCCCCCCGTAAGTCAAACTCAAAGAGACTCGGTAGAGTCTTGCCGTTGTAGGTTCCCTAGGGCGTCTGCATTGATCCGTACCTGTTGCAGTTGTATATATTTTGTATCCGCAGAGGGGGTTTGACCAGTCAACTGACATGTGGGGCCTACTGACCAGTGCGTCCCACATGTCATACACAGTATTTAATAAAAATGTTTTATTTATATCTAATATTCCAGAGGGCCTACATGTCATACTCTTATTTAAAACAAAAATCATTTAAATTATGAAACTGACAGTGGGACCCATGTGTAAGTGTAACAGTGCTAAATGTTTGTTAATTTTATTTCTAATTGGCCAGGGCCCACTTGTAAGTCTCTAATTTTAACTTAACAAATTCTTTTGGATTAAACTTCTGGCCTTGGGCCCACTAGTCATAGAGGGGGGGGGGGGGGTTGTTAACCCACACTGGTTAGCCTGGCCCGTGCCGGGACAGAGCACGGCGAGGCCACGGTGGTGGCGGGGCGCACGCACAGGGGGGCGAAGGGGCTGGCCGGGGCGCGGGGAGCGTGGGCTGCGGCCACGCCCGGCAGCACGGGGAGGGGCGAACGAGCAGAGCTCCAAGGAACCCGGACAGGGCAGCAATGGCGCCGGAGCCAGGAGGATGCAGGGTGGCGGCCTACGACACAATAATCGAGCGCTGAAGGGGGGGAATGCAGCGGCTCACATCGGGGGTAGGGGAGCGGTCTGAGCGGCCGGGGATGTCTGAGCGCGCCAATTCCGGCACGGGGATGCGGCGTCCGTGGCGAGGTCCAGCGCTCGATTCACGGCGGGCGCGGTATCACGGTGTCGAAGGGATGCACGACGAGAAGGAGTAGGGAAAGGGGCGGTTGCTGGACAACTTCGTCCGGCGGGGAGAGGCCTTTGGCCGCGTCGCCGACGACGATGTGGCCACGGTTGGGCCCGGGTGCGCGAGGAGGAGGGTGACGAGGGAGGGAGGCGAGATCCAGGGGGCGTGGGGAGTTTAGGGTTAGGGCACGAAGTCGTGGTGCCTCGGGGTGCCTTATAGGTCGCCGGGGAGCTCGCCGATGCCCGCCATGGCGATGGACATCGCGGTGGCCACGACCGATGGCCGCCACGCCCCTGCTTCTCCCCTGTAGCGAGAGGAAGGGGGCAGTTCGGGTGGGGGTGGGCCTTGGGATGGATTCGGTGGGGGTTGGGGAGGTTAGCTGGGCCGGTTGGCCCAGTGGGAGAGGGGGTTAGTTAGGTTTAGTTTTATTTCTCTTTTCTTTCTTTTGTTTATTTCTGTTTTATATTTGTTTCACCCACTTAGGCATTTTTGTAAAATGTGATACGTGTCCTATAAATATTGTTCCACCATACCTAAGTGCTCCAAAAAGTTTGAGAGTTTTTCAAACTCATTTGATATTTTATTTTATTATAAAAGAGTAATGGGCCTGGAATTGCTACTGCTATTATTTATTTGGAATTTTCGATAGCACAATTAAATACCCATGACCACATTGGCATGGTCCAATGATTATTTGGGATTTTATAAAAGTGGTTCCAAGATTTTTGGAAAAGATTTATTGTCACCATATTTTTAATATTCACCAAAAGGCACTTTGGGTTTTGTTTGGAATCAAGGTTTATCAAGGCTTGATCAAAGGTGATTAGAGGCTTGCTAATCACAGAGAATTATGTTAACAAAAGTTTTACAGATGCCTAACACTGAGGGTGTTACAAATCTCCCCCACTACAAGAATTCTCGTCTCGAGAATTTAAGTGGTAGAGGGAAAAAGGTCGGGGTATTCTTCACGAAGACGATCTTCGCGTTCCCAAGTGGCTTCATCTTCAGAATGATTCGACCACTGAACTTTGAGAAACTTAGTCGTCTTGTTGCGGGTTCGGCGTTCAGACTGATCAAGAATGCGGCTTGGATGTTCTTGATAGGTCAAGTCCTGCTGCAGCTCAATCATATCATGTTCCACTTCGCGGATAGGGTCCTTGAAGCAGCGTCGGAGTTGCGACACGTGGAATACATCATGGACTTGAGAGAGGTTCGGCGGCAATTCCAATCGGTATGCCACTGGTCCACTCCGGGAAAGAATACGGAACGGGCCAATGTAGCGAGGAGCTAGCTTGCCTTTGATTCTGAAGCGGTGAGTGCCTCTCATCGGAGTGACACGGAGGTACGCGTTTTCGCCAGGTTGATAGACCATTTCCTTATGCTTGCGATCATAGTTGCTCTTCTGACGGGACTGAGCAGCTTTCAGGTGTTCACGGATAATGCGAACCTGATCTTCGGCATGCTGAATAATGTCCGGACCAATGAGAGTTCGTTCCCCAGTTTCTGACAAATTCAGAGGGGTTCGACACTTACGTCCATAGAGAACTTTAAAGGGTGCCATCTTCAGACTAGCTTGATAGCTATTGTTGTACGAGGATTCGGCAAATGGAAGAGATTCCTCCCATTTCTTACCGAATGAAATGACACAAGCTCGAAGCATGTCTTCAAGCACTTGATTCACGCGTTCGACTTGTCCTTGCGACTGGGGGTGATAAGCGGTGCTGAAATTCAGGTGAGTGCCCATAGCTTCTTGGAAACTATCCCAGAACTTAGAGGTGAAAATGCTTCCTCGGTCGGAACTGATCTCCAACGGAATACCATGGAGCGACACGATTCTGGAAACATATAAGTCTGCCAACTGACTAGCAGAGATCGTCTCCTTGACAGGCAGAAAATGAGCAACCTTGGAGAATCGGTCGATGACGACAAAGATCGCATCATGACCCTTCTGTGATCGCGGAAAACCGGTGACGAAGTCCATTTCAATCTTGTCCCATTTCCATTCAGGAATGGAGAGTGGTTGCAGAGTTCCAGCAGGTCTCTGATGTTCTGCTTTGACGCGACGGCAAACGTCACACTCATCAACATAACGAGCAATGTCTTGCTTCATGTTAGACCACCAGTACCGCTGACGAAGGTCTTGGTACATCTTGGTACTACCAGGGTGAATCGACAAAGGAGTATCATGAGCTTCTTTCATGACGCGCAGGGTCAAGTTTAGATTGGGCTTACTCCTAGGGACCATTAAACGATTCTTGAAATACAATGTACCATCATCAGCAACAATGAAGCATGATGGCTTTCCTCTAGCGATATACTTCTTGATCTTCTCGACATCAGAGTCACATGTTTGTATCCACTTGATGGTGTTGTCGAGGTCCGGCTCAACCACAAGGTTATTCACATGTCCCTGCGGAAAAATTTCAAGGTTCAACTTGCGGAGATCTTCATACAGAAGTGGCTGCTCTATCTGGAGTTCAAGTTCAGAACAGTAGGCTTTGCGGTTTAAGGCATCGGCCACCACATTAGCTTTGCCAGGGGTGTAAGAAATTCCCATGTTGTAGTCGGCTATTGTCTCAAGCCATCTCTGTTGGCGGAGATTCAGGTCTGGTTGAGTAAATAGGTACTTCAGGCTTTGGTGGTCGGTGTAGATCTCACAACGATTACCAACGAGGTAATGTCGCCACAGCTTCAATGCATAAATTACCGCTGCCAATTCGAGATCATGAGTTGGATAGTTTTCTTCGTGAGCACGCAATTGACGAGAGCCATAAGCAATCACTTTGCGCTCTTGCATTAGGACACAGCCGAATCCTTGACGAGATGCATCACAATATATCACGAATAGCCTGGATACGTTCGGGGTTGACGGCAACGCCATCCTTGGAAATCACATGACCAAGGTAGGTTACTTCGGGAAGCCAGAATTCACACTTAGAATACTTAGCATACAGCTTGTGTTCTCGAAGCTTTTCCAGTATAAGACGAAGATGTTCAGCATGTTCTGCATCGGTCTTCGAGTAAATCAATATATCATCCAAATAAACCACGACAAACTTGTCGAGGTATTCCATGAATATATAGTTCAGCAATCTGGAGAAGGTGGCTGGTGCATTCGTCAAGCCAAAAGACATGACAGTGTACTCGTATGAACCATAGCGAGTAATGAATGCAGTCTTCGGGATGTCCTCATCACGGACCCGGATCTGATGGTAACCCAACCTTAAGTCGAGTTTTGAAAACACTGTGGATCCAGCAAGTTGATCATAAAGATCATTGATCCGAGGGAGGGGGTACTCGTTCTGTATCGTGGCCTGGTTGATAGGTCGGTAATCTTGGACCAAACGGTTCGTGCCATCACTCTTCTTGACAAAGAGCGAAGGTGCTCCCCAAGCAGAGGAACTTGGACGGATGAAGCCTTTCTCGAGGGCCGTGTCGATCTCCTTCTTCAATTCAAGGAGGTGGTGAGGTGGCATCTTATATGGGCGCTTGGCAATAGGGACGGTACCAGGCTTCAAGTCGATGACGAATTCAACTTCCCTAATCGGGGGTATCCCCGGCAGTTCTTCTGGGAATACGTCGGTAAAATCACAAACGATTGGGACCTTCTCAATTCCTTCAAGAGGCGAGACGTTCAAAGCATTCATCATATAGATATTTGTTTCAGCATCACGGGTAATTCGGGTGGTGTGGTTAACAACCTCACCGAAGGGGTGAAAAAGTTGGACAGACTTGGTACCACAAAACAGTGCGGCATCGTGGACTTTCAACCAATCCATGCCCAGGATGAGGTCTATGGTGGAAGACTTCAGAATGATGGGGGACACGTGGAATACAACTCCTTCGATTTCAACGGCGGTATTGGGCACCATCATGGTGGTTCGGCATTGGCCTATCGGGGTGCGAACAACCATCGGTGTGTTCATCTTTCCAAGTGTAAAGTTATGCGATAATGCAAATGCTTCCGACATGAATGAATGCGATGCTCCTGTATCAAATAAGACAGTAGCAGGTATTGAGTTAATGAGGAGAGTACCCATCACTGTAGCGGGCTGTGCCTGAGGTTCTTCAACGTCAATGTTGTAAGCATGACCACGAGTGTGAGTAGAAGACCCAGTGTTATAGTTGGGGGTCCTATTGTTGCCACGGCCAGCAGGGTGAACTACCAGTTGATTCTGTCACTGAGGGAAATCTCTGGAAAAGTCACCTGGCTGATGGCACTTGAAGCACAAGCCATCTTGAGGACGGAGGGGTGCAGTCTCAGTCTTCGGCTGTATCGGCGGAGGCGGAGGCAGAAGAGGTGCAACATACGACGGCCTTGGTGCAGGGGCAGGTGGAAGATACACACTGTGTGGAAGCCAAACGCGTTGCTTTTGTGCTGTGCCCGAAGATGAGCCAGCATCACGGGGGCGCTTCGGCGAACCACCGAACTTAAGCTGAGCGGTCTCAAGAGTGATAGTCTGGTTCACCATGGTGGCGAAGTCGGGAAAGACATGCAAAGCAAGTGCAAGCTGGAGATCTGCGTTGAGTCCATCACGGAACTTCTCTTGCCTACTTGCATCATTGGGGAGGTCACTTGCAGCATAGCGGGAGAGGCGGAGGAATTCCCTCTGATATGCCTCGACAGTTTTGTTGCCCTGAACGAGGTTGCGGAACTCAGCCTTCATACGGTTCATAATTGCCTGGGGGACATAACGAGCACGGAAGGCAGACTTGAACTCATTCCAGGTGATGACAGTCCCTTCAGCTAGCGAGCCCTTGTAGGTGTCCCACCACTGAGCAGCGGGGCCACGCAGGAAATAGGACGCAAAGTTGACGTAATCAGCAGCGCTCACATTAGCGAACTATAACTGACGGTTGATGTCACGAAGCGAATCATCGGCATCCAGCGGCTGTTCAGGTTGGTGGAAGAGAGGGGGATTGAGACGCATGAAATCCCGCAGAGTAACCACAGGCGGTTGGTTCTGATGCTGGTTTTGGTTCTGATTCTGATTCTGGAGCTGGTCTATGACTCCTTGCATAAAAACCTGGTTCATCTGAAACTGCTGCATCATCGCGGCCATGTAGTCTGGCGGCGGAGGTGGATCGTTGGCACCACGACCACGACCACGACCACCACAACCAGTCATCCTGCTAGAATTTAACAGGGGTATTTCAGCGATGAGAATTTTAACGAGATGCCGGAAACGAGTAATTGGTAAGCGACAACAAAGAGGAGGCGCGGATATATATAGGAGTAGTCATATAAGACAATACACATCCACACATAGAATCAATCGAAAATCGGGCAGCGTAACGTCGTAGAAATTAAGGAAAAAGGACACACTAGGGGGCGCGCAGACCGCGGTAAGGATTACACGACGCGACATAGATTCCACTATGTCAATCACGCCGCAAGAAAACTGTTGGCCACAGGAGTTAATGCCAGAGGACGCGCGGCATGCCCAGAATGAGAATGGGATCCGCGGTCCGGGACCTGGGGTATGACTCCTGCGACACGACTCAATCAATGGGGGAAGCACCAAAAACGCCGGATGGAATCAAGAGAACGTGATCCTAATGTCAGAGTTTGTAAAACTTACCAGCATGGATAAGAGAGCAGATTCCCAGAGCATAGGTAAGGAGAAAAGGATCCTAATACCATAGATATCACACGTAGTGACATTGATGTGGGCCCGTAAGCCAAATATTAAGTTAGCAAAATAGTTTTTTCAAAGTCTAGACTCAACTTCGACCAAGGAGTTGGAAGGGGGTCTCCTATAGGCAGACGGCTCTGATACCAACTTGTGACGCCCTCAAAATCGAGCCGTGTACAGTAATCATACACGCAAGGTACACGATCGAGATTAGGGACTCACGGTGAGATATCACAACACAACTCTACAAATAAAATAATACAAGCTGTTTAATACAAGCCAGGGGCCACGAGGGCTCGAATACAACAGCTCGAGAGCACAAAGTCAGCGGAAGCAATAGTATCTGAGTACAGACACAAGGATACAAGGTTTCCTTAAGAAGGCTAGCACAAATAACAACAGATCGAAAAGGCAAGGCCTCCTGCCTGGGAACATCCAAACTACTCCTGGTCAACGGGGAACTCGACGTCGTAGAAGGCATCGGGGATATCCTGCTCCTGGACTCCAAAGCTCCAACGTCAACTACAGCGGCCGATCAGGCAAAACAATAAAAGGGGAAAATAAAGCAGGTGAGTATCTAGTATAGCCGCGAGTCTTACGTCCGCTACTAAGCATTTTGCATTGTATCAATGGAAAGGGGAGGCCGTATATATAGTGGACTGCAAGATAGAAATCAGAATAAGGGTAAGAGGCAAGGCCTATCGAAGACTAGCATCTTCCAACGAGTCTTGCAACATGAGGTAAGAATCAGCCAACAGTTTATATAAAGCAGTAAAGTAACAATGAAGAAGAAGTTGCTGCAACATTGTATAATATAAGATGTAAATGATTAATAATAATAATGCCTCCGAGTTCCCTTCCTCGACTCCCTTCGAGGAAAAGGACCCGGAACCATACAGTTTAATAGTAATAGTTTCTAGTGGTAAGATCCAGCTTCAGCATATAGCGTCCTGTTACCGTGGACACGGCTATTCGAATAGATTAAACTCCATGCAGGGGTGCACTACTGTTCAGCCTGCACGCTCGGATCTCCAGGGTGGCGTGAACCTTGTTAGGGAACGCCCCACCGAGGCAATCCGACACGACGCAGCCCATCCTAGGCTCAACAGAGAGGCCATCCGCCGGACTATATCCTATGCGCCAAGGAGTCTAGGACCCTCACCCTTGCACGCTCCTGCACGGTGCGTGGCTGGCCGGTGAAGCGAAAGCAAATCCAAAAACACACCGTCCGGACGAAGAAGACACCACTTCCCGACGCAGGCCGCGGTACTGCTGACGTCTGAAGAGCTTTCGGACAAACTACGACGCAGGGGATCCCATAACTCCTTATCCCACGTGAAGGTAGTGCGTACAGACCAACGGGCCTCTCAAGTCATCCGCCGAACCATTTAGCATTTTAATTAACCTGCGTGACAGCCGTTATCGTTGGCTCGACTTAACCGACCCGCGGTCAACGACAGCAGTCAGGACCACCAGTACATCGGTGCCTGCCCTGTCGTCCCACAAGTCACTGCGGTTACCAACAAGGTGAACTGTCCCCTTACCTTGTCTCGCGTTTGCTCTTGGTAGAGCTCGACTTTTCGTAGTTTGGTAACTCTCGCGAGATACGAGCAGGGGCCAAGCACGCCAGTAACGTCGGTCGTACCCTCCCTGTCGCTCCCGACAATATATCGCTCGCGGGCACCGTTGGATCGCCCGACTCTTACCTTTAAGGACACCAGTTGATTCGAGTGCCTACCATTAAGTGAAACCAGGAGGAATCACCCTCGATGCCACACTTAACGAGGTTCGACAGAGACATCAGTGGCATGAACTAAAGAGGAATATTCTCGTATCACCCCGGTGGTGCCGAGACACCAGCGGAATGAACTAAAGAGAAATACCCTCGTATCATCCCAGTGATGCTACGCTACTGAGCCGACGAGAGTGAATTACGAGCCAGTCCCCCCGTAAGTCAAACTCGAAGAGACTCGGCAGAGTCTTGCCGTTGTAGGTTCCCTAGGGCGTCTGCATTGATCCGTACCTGTTGCAGTTGTATATATTTTGTATCCGCGTCACTCCCCTGAGTGGCCACGGCCCGCTATCTAATCCTAGCTAACAATGCGCAGGGCTCACTGCTGAATATATTATATAGATATAGCAGGCAGCATAGGATAAGGAAGGTACATCAAGGGGCGACAAAATCCGGTTATGCAATTGAATAGGATTGTAACGTAGCAGCAGCAGTAACAATGCCTAGTGCAAGAAATTATGGAAAAGTTAGGCGATATCAGGGGAAGAGAATGGCTCTGCTTGCCTGGAAGCTCGCGGGTAGAGGCAGGGTCGTCGACGAAGTAGTCGTACCCGGCAGCAGTGTAGTCGGCTATAGCAGCGGGGTCTACCGGAGATAAGGGGGGAAGAAACAGTAAATACAAAGCAAGTAATGCAAACATATGAATGACATGGCAAATGTATCGATGTCGGTGTTCTAACGCAGTACGATGTATCAGGCTCGGAGCGGGAATTCATCCGGGGATGAACTACCGGCTCCGGGTGATTACCGGACAAGGCGACCGGAGGGGGAAGGTATCATGCCGGAGGTGTCGTGGACACCCGACAAAGATGAGGGGTGTATCTGGGTTAGTTGAACTATTCCGAACAACTTTCGTGTTCGGAATAAATTCATCCGGCAGGTTTTTACCGGCACCGGGAATTATCGACAGACAGCCCGGAGGGGGGAATGTCGATGATCGGTGTGTTAGGGGGGTGGGGTAGACATATAGATAGCATATTCGTATTTGTTATATTTTTCTGATCAATTTTCATGTATAAAGTTTTTGAATCTGAGTTACGGTTTAAAAGATATTGAATTTCCAAGTTTAAATCATTTTTAAAAGAATTTCTGAATTTCTTTTAATATTAAATCCAACATTATCCACAGAGGGGGTTTGACCAGTCAACTGACATGTGGGGCCTACTGGCCAGTGGGTCCCACATGTCATACTCAGTATTTAATAAAAATGTTTTATTTATATCTAATATTCCAGAGGGCCCACATGTCATACTCTTATTTAAAACAAAAATCATTTCAATTATTAAACTGACAGTGGGACCCATGTGTAAGTGTAACAGTGCTAAATGTTTGTTAATTTTATTTCTAATTGGCCAGGGCCCACTTGTAAGTCTCTAATTTTAACTTAACAAATTCTTTTGGATTAAACTTCTGGCCTTGGGCCCACTGGTCATAGAGGGGGGGGGGGGGTTGTTAACCCACACTGGTTAGCCTAGCCCGTGCCGGGACAGAGCACGGCGAGGCCACGGTGGTGGCGGGGCGCACGCACAGGGGGACGAAGGGGCTGGCCGGGGCGCGGGGAGCGTGGGCTGCGGCCACGCCCGGCAGCACGGCGAGCAGCAGGGGAGGGGCGAAGGAGCGGAGCTCCAAGGAACCCGGACAGGGCGGCAATGGCGCCGGAGCCCGGAGGATGCAGGGCGGCGGCCTACGACACAATAATCGAGCGCTGAAGGGGGGGAATGCAGCGGCTCACATCGGGGGTAGGGGAGCGGTCTGAGCGGCCGGGGATGTCTGATCGCGCCAATTCTAGCACGGGGATGCGGCGTCCGTGGCGAGGTCCAGCGCTCAATTCACGGCGGGCGCGGCGTCACGGTGTCGAAGGGATGCACGGCGAGAAGGAGTAGGGCAAGGGGCGGCTGCTGGACAACTTCGTCCGGCGGGGAGAGGCCTTTGGCCGCGTCGCCGGCGACGATGTGGCCACGATTGGGCCCGGGTGCGCGAGGAGGAGGGTGATGAGGGAGGGAGGCGAGATCGAGGGGGCGTGGGGAGTTTAGGGTTAGGGCACGGCGCCGTGGTGCCTCGGGGTGCCTTATAGGTCCCCGGGGAGCTCGCCGATGCCCGCCACGGCGATGGCCATCGCGGTGGCCACGGCCGATGGCCGCCACGCCCCTGCTTCTCCCCTGTAGCGAGAGGAAGGGGGCAGTTCGGGTGGGGGTGGGCCTTGGGCTGGATTCGGTGGGGGTTGGGGAGGTTAGCTGGGCCGGTTGGCCCAGTGGGAGAGGGGGTTAGTTAGGTTTAGTTTTAGTTCTCTTTTCTCTTTTCTTTCTTTTCTTTATTTCTGTTTTATATTTGTTTCACCCACTTAGGCATTTTTGTAAAATGTGATACTGGTCCTATAAATATTGTTCCACCATACCTAAGTGCTCCAAAAAGTTTGAGAGTTTTTCAAACTCATTTGATATTTTATTTTATTATAAAATGAGTAATTGGCCTGGAATTGCTACTGCTATTATTTATTTGGAATTTTCCATAGCACAATAAAATACCCATGACCACATTGGCATGGTCCAATGATTATTTGGGATTTTATAAAAGTGGTTCCAAGATTTTTGGAAAAGATTTGTTGTCACCATATTTTTAATATTCACCAAAAGGCACTTTGGGTTTTGTTTGGAGTCAAGGTTTATCAAGGCTTGATCAAAGGTGATTAGAGGCTTGCTAATCACAGAGAATTATATTAACAAAAGTTTTACAGATGCCTGACACTGAGGGTGTTACAATTAACAAGAGAAAATCACAAAGTATATACAGCATGAGAGTACACAAATTCTTAACAAATACATGTTATCAATTACATGCACTACTTCACTCCTCGTCAAAAGATATGACGATGAGCTTGTTCTCTCTTTCGGCCTGAGGTGCTTCCCATACAACCGCTAGGCGCGCTGGGTCTCGTGGAGGGTCATCGAATACGCCCGGGTACCTGCGCTCCCAAATGGAATTGAACTCCGCCTCCTCTGCTGCGTCCTCCTCTTCTATCTCCCGCCTATTTCGAGACAACTCTGAAGCAGTGGGCTGAACATCAGAGCTTGTCGTCGAAAAGCCGGAGACATCTGAGGACGTCGTCGATGTAGAGAGGCGCGAGCCCGTGGAGCAGCCCGACAATGCGGGTGCGGGCGTGAGCGCGGGAGAGGGAGCGGGCGCGGGCGCGGGAGCGCGAGCAGGCACGGTCTCCGGCTCGGGGGTGGCGGCTCGGGGGTGGGGTGGTATACGGATGCCGGTGGTGATGCGGCAGGTTTGGCGAGAGCGAACCATTTCTGCAAGATAAGAAAATCACAGCATCAATTAAAGTAGAGTGCTTCACATTCAAAAGACTTTTAAAAAGAATGGTTCAGCCTGAATAAAAACAATCGCAGGTTCGGCCTGAGTATAGCTGGCCGATTCTGTCTGTTACTTAACTGTAACAACAATGTGCATAGCTTAGGATGTTTGGCATTCAGATTGTGACTAGTTTTTCATCTCAACTCATTCCACAGTTCCCGAACCGTAATTGATGCTGATATCAAGTTATTGCTGGGAAGAAGCCGGTGTTTATTTCATATGTATTTGTGCTAACTTACTGCAATCAAACTGCTAAATATTTAATATTGAATTCTGATATGCCATGCTTGGAGGAACATATTGTCTTTTTAAGTTAAATTGACTGCAGAAAGCACTATTATTTGGTCCCTTGAGAACAGAGACATATGCCAAGAAATTAGTAACCATGAGCTTTTGTGTAGTATCACAAACACAGGGGGATGGATAATTAAGCCACTGGGATAGTAGCAGTAATTTATTCTGCGAAATTCCATTTTGGTGTAGCTTCTTTAGAGACTGTAATAATATTGACTCCACAACAGCTTCACTAGATCTGTTGAACAGCTTCAGTGTAGTATTAGCCTGAATTATTTCATCATAGTTGATTTCTAATGTTGAAAAAAAATGTTCGGTTTCATTATTATTGGGTACAAAAATCAGTGAGGGGAGTTAGCCAGAGTTCAAAGTTATGCCAGCATGTTTGTTCCAAAAACGTTGCTGATGGATCTACTTGTGTTGCAATGTCCATAGCATACCGAAGATTTGATAGGTGTTCATCAACATTTTGCAACTCGTGGTAATATAGATTCAGATTGACTACCATATTTTTCAATGATGAAGCTTCAGTGCAGCACTGGACTACCATATTTTGCAATGAAAATCAACAGCAGTGAGCACGCGCACGAACGGAAAGGAAAAAGCCACATCAGCAGGTGGACTACTCACCTAGGGTGGCTTGGAGACGAGCTCGAACACGCCGTAGGGGAAGAAGATGACGTAGCCGAGGAAGAAGACTCCCGCGATGAGCGTCGATAGCTCGGGGACGCGTCGATGGCGGGCGTCGTCGTCGTCGATGGACGCGTCGATGGCGAGCGTCGATAGCTCGGGGACGCGTAGGTGGTAGCAGACGGGGCGGCGGCACTATCGGGCGGGTCCGCGATGGGGGAGGGGGAGGGGGCGGGAGGGAGAGCGAGGCCACCGGAGCGATCGCAGGAGAGGTGGGGAGGGGGTCATAGGAGACTGGGAGGTGGGGAGGGGGTCGTCGGAGACTGGGAGGTGGGGAGGGGGTCGCCGGAGACTGGGACTGGTTGCGGGAGAGGTGGGATTGGATCGGGAGGGGGAGGGGGAGGGGGAGGGGTCGATAGGCTAGGGGTTGCGGCGCGGGGGGGTTGATGTGCTAGCTAGGGTTATGGCGTTGGGCCGGTACGTATGTTGCCCAGGCCAGCCCAGAGACATACTAATAGCGCATCCACAAGAAGTGCGCCATTAGCATCCCTGGTTGCTAATGGCGCATTCCAGAGAGGTGCACCATATCTATGTAAGGGGAGGGGGCTGGTCCAGGAGCAATTTAGTAGTAGCGCACTAGATGAGGAGTGCGCCATTAGCAAAGTGGATACTAATGGCGCACTTGATGACTGTGCGCCATTGCTATATAGCAGTGGCGCACCTCATGGGCAATGCGCCATTAGTTGTCATATTATCTATAGCCTATTTTCCAGTAGTGTTTTGCTCTTCTTGGCATTTACTTTCTTATAGTTCTATTTCACGATAAAGAGCCCGTGTTCTGGAAAATGATAAAAGAGTAGCCAAATTCATATGTAGCAGATAAAAGAGATCTAAGAGGATTTTTTTATAGAGATGCAAATCATTGACCAAGAAATCTGCTAAACTGCATTCTTTACAATTAACTCGCCAAAGTCATCTATAATGTGTTAGTTGTAATGGATCTTACGAGGAATGGGTCCTTTTTGTATGTTAGGACAATGAAAAGTAATAGAGTTTGTTAAGGGATTATTTTGATGTTCCATCTTGGACTGTATATTCTCTTTATTCATGAATATGATGATTAATGATGAGACTGAAAATGTCCATTCATTTTTCAATCATGTTAATGTTCATTATTAGTGTGCGCAGATAGTTAATTTTGATAACAAGGTTATTGGTGAGACATGAGATTTATGGGAGTATGTGATGGACTAGCATTGAAAAAATCATTGCAATAATGTATTTCTTTTGTTATTCCTTGGAAGGGCTAAACTTTCTTTTGTTTTTGCTTGGACTTAGGGGAACAATAACCAATTAAGTTCCATGTGCTAAAGATAGCTTCGAGGGTTCTCTAAAAAGAACTTTTAGGGAAAATCTCATTATATTTTCTTGTGCTTTGATTCCATAGTAAATCAGGTTCCATTTGTTAAAGAAGTTTCCAAGGAAAATCTCATTGTATTGTTTTATGCTTTGCGTCCGCAATATATTTCTAATCTTGACAATAAACTTTATGTGAAACCAATACTTCTTTGAAACCTCATGTACATGCACCCACACCGCATTACTATAAAGCCACTTTATGAATTCATTTTAATTATTATTGTCTTCATATAATTTTGAAAAATCCTATCGATATATTGTAAAAATGAACGGGCGTGGCAACGCACGCCATCAATGATCTAGTAAAGTTATATAATGAGGGCTATGTCTCCCCCAAAAATTAAGTCTCGGACTAGCCTCCACATACGATGCCGCGGTGCGCAGCACCATCGCCTTCTCCGACTTGATCCTTACTAATTCTCGCCGGGGTCCCCGCGCCTTGCTAATGCTCGTCACGCCCCTCGGCTTGGCCTCGTTCTAACACCAATGAACGCCATCAGTTCAAACACAGCCATGCCATCAGTACAACTATGACATGCGTGTGGTTTTTGTTTATTTTTTTTAGACCCCCTCCTAAGTCAAGTCTCCGACTCACCTCGACATAAACGTGGTTGGGGGAAATCATCTCAGACATGACCGCCTCGTCAATACAAACACGGTTGCGCCGTCAAGACGTCTATGCCCTAAAACGGATGGGGGAAATCAATCTAAACACAGTCGCACCGTCAATACAACTATGACACACGGTGAGGTTCTAGTAATTTTCTTTAAATCCTCCACAAGTTAAGTCCCAGACTCGCCTCCCCATGAATGTGGTTGGGGAAATCAGTTCAACACAAGGTTCCGCCGTCAATAAAAAAAGTTTTTTCCATCAATAAAACAAGGTTGCGTCGTCAGTACGACTATGACCTAACGCGGATGAGGGTAATCAGATCAAACTCCGTCGCACCGTCAGTACGACTATGAAAAGCGGTGCGGTGTTGGTTTACTTCTGCTCCCCCATGAACAAAAGATATATACAAAATGGTCACTATGGCTTCACTAACATACCATGCAATCAGTACAAGCACGTCTGTGCCGACAGTACACCTAAAATCTAACTTGGATGGGGGGGGGGAATCAGTACAAGTACGGATGATTCGCTAGTACGGGTAAGTCCTAACACTTTTGCGGTGCATCAATTCAAACTAAGACTGAACAAACAGTTAACTCACTGACGCTCGTCAGATGCCCCACACTTGCACCCGAGCTAACCTCAATGGGACAGTCAATTCAAACATGAATGCACCATCAGTACGACTATGATACACACTTTGTTCAATACAAATTTTATCACATTCAAAAATATTCTTAAATTATATTGAATTTCATAAAATGTTTAACATGAAAATTACGCCCTTTTCAATAGGTTTTCAACGATATATTATTTACTTAATTTAGAGAAACGGTTAAAAAATTACGACTAAAACAGTATCAAAAAAACAAAGTAAAGTTCAGACTGTAAAACTCCTCAGTTCAAACCTGTAGTTCACTCAGTTCGCGTAATTTGTTTTTCTGACGAACAACAACATGATCTAGTTTTCTCGCGTTTGAAATTACTCTTAAACGTTTGAGAATTAGAGTAAACTTTCAACATGAAAAGTTTCACATTTTTCGCTATCTTTCGAACGGCATATTATTTGCCTTATTTTGACAAACTTAAAAAAACGAATTGAAAATCAAATTTTACCGTATTCAAATTTTTTTTTCAACTGTAATGAATTAGGAAAAACTATTTATACAAAACAGTTTCGCATTTTCTGTAGCTTTCCAACGCCGTATCATTTGCGTCAATCCAATAAACGGTTTGCAAAAAAAGGGAAAATACGTTCCGCCCAGAATTTCACTTTTTTCAAATTACTTTTAAACCGTATAAAATTAGAAAAAAACTTTCTATAAGTAAAAATAGCGGAATGTCATAAGCTTTCCAACACCATCTCATTTGCTCCATTCTGACTAACCGTTTAAAAATGGCGCCAAAAATACCATTCGCGTTGTTGAATTTGAAAAAAAAATGTATTTTGAAAACTGCTCAACAACCGTGATGATTTTGCCAAAAAGTTCTATATTAACTGGAATGGCGCTTTCCATAGCTTTCCAACGGTATATTACACGCCCCGTTCCGATAAATAAATATTCATAAATTGTTTTTTTAACTAGAGCGGTGCATAGTACCGTCCTTTGCATGCGTCAGTTCAAACCCATGCTTCTGTCAATTCTATGTTTGTAACAGAATAATATTCTGCTAATTATTCTGCACTGCATCGTATCGCTAAGGGAACCGCACTTCTGACTTACAAGCACTGCAGCTCGGGTAAAAATGAACCACATCACCGTTTTCGCTCAAACTTTTAAATCGTTTATCGGAATTGAACGTATGATACACCGTTTGATTTGTATGGAAATGGAGCATCTTTCGTATGTTGAACACTTCCCCTGGTTATTCACGGATTAAGAGCAGTTTTGAAAACGGTGCGGCGGCCCACTTTCATAGCGGGAGTTTTTTTGCGATTTCTCTTAAACCGTTCGTCGGAACGATGCGTATGATACACCGTTGGAAAGATATAGATTTGGCGCCTCGTCCATATGTAGAACACTTTCTCTATTTCCTCATGGTTTGAGAGGAATTTTAAATTGAATTTTTTTTCATGAAGTCTGTTTTTTTCTGGCGGATCTTGTAGAGAGTCAAAAAAAATAACTGTTTGTCGGAACAATTTTTATGATACACCGTTGGATTCGTATGGACTAGGAGAATCTCGGATATTTTGAACACTCTTTGAGATTCTTCACGGTTTTGAAGGAATTTGGAAAACGACGTGGTGCCCTCTTGTGGACAACGGGCGTTTTTTGCGTAAATGTTTTTTATTCTTTCGTCCGATCGATGCAATTGATACACGGTTTGATAGCTATCGTCGAGGTGCTCAATTTGTATGTAGAGCACATCCTCTAATTCCTTACAGTTTAAGAGCAACGTTGAATTTTGTAAATCGTGAAACTCTGTTTTTTCGCGTACCCGGATTCGACGACGTGAACTGCATTGGCCGGGCAACCACACCGCATCCGACAGGCAAGCGCACTGCATTATCGCCAAATAGAAATGCACGTTTTTATCACGGAACAGAAATTGGCGAAGCGAACTGCATGTGATTGCATCCGACGGGCAACCACACTGCATTACCGGTGAACGTAAATGGACGTGTTTTTCATGGATAAAATTTGGTGTAGCGAACTCCATTCGCCGGGAAGCCGCACCGCATTTGACGATCGATAGAACTGCACATTTCTTTTGTTGTTTATCAAAACCATCGCAGCTCTCTTTGAGGAAGGTGAACCGCAACATAGACCACAGTGAACTACATTGACTTTTTAAATAATCACAAACATGAATTATGTTATCCAACAAGTGGACTGTTGTCTCTCTCTCTCTCTCACTCTTTTGCATCATAGCTACAAATTTCTTCATACATACATCAGGACCATGTGCACTGCACAAACTTACAACAAAACACAAAAATGTGAAAAATATAAGTTAATAGCAATAAACTTCACAGAAAAAGCTTTGAGAAAAAATTCATCCAATTTTTTTTACAGACTACATAAGGATGTGCACTGCCTTTTTTTACACGAGTGAAAAAATGAACTACAAGGTTCACCGCGCTGCAATGCCACGAGCAGTCAACTGCACGGCGAAGCACTTCAGCACTAGGAGACTGAATCACTTCTAAAAAAAGTGAACTACATGGCACCGGGAGGGGGGCGTAATGCGTGCACACCCAAGAACTGGACTGCACGGCCGGCTCGACGGAGCAGATCGAAGGATGAAGATGAAGCGATTTGCATTTTGCCGAACAAAACATGCTGCAGAGCAAATCCACCCAATGCCTGGCTCCTTGTAGCTCCCTGTAACGTAGACCGGCAGATCCCTGGCCAGCTTGTACAGTTTGTACGTCTTTCTGTTGAGGGCAAGGTTGACCTGCACGTACGTACAAGTTTAATGGCTTGCTGCCCTTGCGCTCTTGGCTCCGATACTGCACAACCACGTACGGGTCTATCTTCCCTACGTGTACAGGTAGAAACAGATCAATCTCCATCAATAATCGAACATAAAAACAACGGAGCAAATCGAAGCCAGCCCAAGAACACGCGTGTTCGCGAGGTGGGTTTTCTCCAAAATCGACAGAAGGAGGTTGGTGCTCATCGAGGAAATCGCTGCCGGGGCGTCTACCAGATGCACCTCGAGAAGACCGCGCACCATTGTATTCGTCTCTCGATCTCGCTGGACACCTAATCACTATCTTCTCACACCGCGGCTGGGGAAGGTTGGGGAAGCTCGACCGCGGCTGTACGGGTCCAAGGCCGCGCCGCCATAGAGATGACATTAGGAGGTGGCGCCGAGGGAATGGGAGGGCGCGGAGGCGCGACACGTCTGCCGCTGGAGGGACGCGGTGGTGCGGCCGGAACGGGAGGGTCCGGTGGCTCCGCGACCACGGGAAGGCGCGATGGCGCGCTGGGAGAGAGGAGGTTGGGCGCCTCCGGGCCGGGAAGAGGAAGGTTGGGTGCCGCTGGGGGATAGGGAGGCTGGGCGCGCCAGGGGGAGGGAAGGTCGCGACACATCTGGGCGGCGGCGCTGTAGGAGAGAGAGATGGCCGACGTGGGTGGGTGGGTGTGTGGGGGGTGTACATTAGGGTGGGTGTGTTCGGTTGATTTTTTCTAGCAATCAAGTGTTAGCAGAATAACGATTTTGTTATTAGAATAACACTCTTAAGGATATTAGTATAATAGGCCCATCCTATATATATATATATCCTCCCCAAAGAAAAAACAAATGATCCTGTCGGCGGATGATACGTCTCAAACGTATCTATAATTTCTGCTTGCTCTATGCATGTTTTGTTTGATATTGCTATGTTTTATATACACTTTCATACACTTTTGATCATATTTGTACTAACCTATTAACTCAGTGCACCCCAGTGTCAATTCTTGTTTTCTGCTGTTTTTCTATTTCAGGTTTCCCCCGTACTAAAAATGCTTCAAAAATTCCGGGAAAATACAATAAAAAATAAGCGCACCGGAAACTTCGGGAATCACCGAGGAGGGGCCAGAGGGGACTCACCAGGGGCCCAGGCGCCTTCCCGACACGGCCAGGAGTGGGGCCGTGCCAGGGGGTCGCCTGGACCCCTGGTGGTCCCCCTCGCTGCCCCCACTTCGCCTATATATTCTCCGTCACGAGAAACTTCCGAAGACATAACCTTTTTCGTGGTCTCGCCTCTGTTCCACCGCCGCCGCGTTTCTAAGATCGGGAGGGACAACAGACCTCTTCCCGGCACCCTGCCGGAGGGAGGATTGACCTCCGGAAGCTTCTCCACCACCATGGACGCTTCTCGGATGATCCGTGAGTAGCCCACCTTGGACCATGGGTCCATAATCAGTAGCTATGTGATGTTCTCCTCCCCTCTTTATTCTTCATGGATTAGACCTTATGAGCTGCCTTACATGATCAAGGTACATATGTAGTTCTTTCTGCTGTTGGTATGCTGAGTAATATATTTGGTTTTTATCTTTTATATTTTTGTTCTTGAGTAATTCTTACATGTTCTCCGTTGCTGTTTATTGCTTTGGCCAAGTAGTAGGTAGTGACTCCAAGAGCGATCGCTATGCTTGATTGTGGGTTCATGCCCTTGATGACTAGCTTGAGTGACAGAAACATGAGTCTAGGGGATGTGCTGTTGCCACAATGGGGAAAAAAACGGTGCTTGTAACTGCGGTTGTCTGTTGCTTTGGGTTTACACTTTGGGTGGGGCTCGCAACTTAATACGAGCGAGATGTTCTGGATAGATATCTCAAGGTGGATGATTAGTAGTAGATGAAGTTGGATTTCGGTCTACTTATTTTGGCGTACCGCCCATGCTTTTGACCCTCTTCCTTTCTTTGTAGCATAGTTAGCATTGGTTTGCGCCCGTAATCCTGTTAATTGCCCAGCTGTGATTTCTTTACCTCACATAGCAGTTTTATCGTCTTTTGGGAGAGAGACATCACTAGTGAACATCATGGGACCCCGGTCCATATTCTCATCACTTTTTCACCCTCAATTTACTTATTGTTTTTACTTTCTAGCTGCACTCCCTATTATCCTTTATCCCTTGCATTTGATCCTTTGTAAACGACAAGGCCGGAGAGATTGACAGCCTCTCTGAACTTCGTTGGGAGCAAAGTTACTTGTTGTGTGTGCAGGTACTGGTAAAGTAAGCAACCCTGAGGTTGTGAACGGCGCCATTGTTCACTTTACCACCTACTTGTCGACCTTGGAGTCCTACTGGTCGATATCAACCTTGGTATATTCACCAAGGGAAACTTGCCGCCACGCTACATCTCTCCTTACACTTGGGGTAACCAACGAAGGGCGGGAAGCCGTTATCATCTCTCGCGTATCAGTGGACTCCCCCTCTTCTTGGTTTCTTCCGCCGGAGGCATCGTCGCGGGCGAGCGAGCGACGGCGATAGCCGGAGCAAGGGAGCCCGCGACGTCGTGACGGGCCGCGGCCTCGCCTCACACATCACCACCACCCACCGCCGAGCACGGGCAGGAGCGCCGCCGTCGGATCTCGTGCTTCTGGCTCCCGCCGCCAGATCTCGTGCCTGCTTGGATTTGATCGCGATTCGACAGAGAAGACAACATGACATGCAAGATGAAGAACAATCCATCCGCATAAAGGTGATTGTATTTGAACTAATCCCACTTTGGATGTGCTTTGCGTTGGGGAAATATTTGAACAAGAATAAAATTAGTTCATCGGTTTAAATAGACATGTTAGTTCATAAGGTGCTGGTTGTTGAGTTCAAATGTTTCTACTGTTGCATCAACCTTTGATAGTCTTTGAACAGATTCCACTTTGAGTAAAAATTTGAACTAGAATAAACTGGTTCATCTCAATACATCACATTAGATGTTAGTATGTAAGTTCATATATTGTACTTGCTTCAGCTCAACTCCTTGAGTATTTATCTGTGCATAGAAAAAGCACCTTATATAGCTAGAGCATATATTTCATTGTTGTGACGCCCCCAAAATCAATCCGTGTACAGTAATCATACACGCAGGGTACACGGCTGAGATTAGGGTGACACGGTGAGAATATCACAGCACAACACTAAACACGAAAGGATAAACCAATATGTTACAAGATAAGGGGGTCACACGGACCCGAATACATAAGTTATACAAGCCATAATATCTGAGTACAAACATAGTTAGTCAAGTTTTTCCTTAAGAAGGCTAGCACAAATAACATCAGAGATACAGGTCGAAAAGGCAAAGCCTCCTGCCTGGGAGCCTCCGAAACTACTCCTGGTCCTTGTCAAAGGGGGACTCGACGTAGTAGTAGGTGCCTCCGGGGTACTCCTGCTCCTGGGCTCCAACGTCGACTGCAGCGGCCGATCAGGCAAAACATAAAGGGGGAAATAAAGCCAGGGTGAGTATCTAGTATACCCGCGAGTCTTACGTCCGCTACTAAGAATTTATGCATTTGTATCAAATGGAAAGGGGAGGCTGTATATAGTGGACTGCAAGGTAGAAATCAGAATAAGGGTAAGAAGCCAGGCCTATCGAAGACTAAAATCTTCTGACGAATCTTGCAGCACAAGATGAGAACAACCAACAGTTTATATAAAGCATAAAGTAACAATGAAGCAGAAGTTGCTGCAACATCGTATAATACAAGTTGTAATGATTAATAATAATAATGCCTCCGAGTTCCCCTCCTCGACTACCCTGCGAGGAAGAAAACCCGGAACCAACAGATTAATAGTAGTAGTTTGTAGTGGTAAGGTCCAGCTTCAGCATAAAGCATCCTGTTACCGTGGACACGGCTATTCGAATAGATTAAATTCCCTGCAGGGGTGCACTACTGTTCATCCTGCACGCTCGGATCTCTAGGGTGGCATGAACCTTGTTAGGGAATGCCCCACCGAGGCTATCCGACACATCGCAGTTCATCCTAGGCTCAGCAGAGAGGCCATCCGTCGGACTATATCCTATGCGCCAAGAGGTCTAGGTCCCTCACCCTTGCACGCTCCTGCACGGTGCGAGTCTGGCCGGTGAAGCAAAAGAAAACCCAAACACACCTGCTGCAGCAAATAAGACAACACGGCTTCCCGGCGATCAGGCCGCTGTACTGCTGACGTGTGAAGAGCTTTCGGACGAACTACGATGCGCAGGGCCCACACCGTAATCCCACGTGTAGGTAGTGCATACAGACCAACGGGTCTCTCAAGTCATCCGCCGAACCATTTAGCATTTTAATTATCCTGCGTGACAACCGTTATCGTTGCCTCGACTTATCTGACCCGCGGACAATGACAGCAGTCAGGACCACCAGTACATCGGTGCCTGCCCTGTCGTCCCACCAAGTCTCTGCGGTTACCAACAAGGTGAACCGTCTCCTTACCTTGTCTCGCGTGTGCTCTTGGTAGAGCTCGACTTTTACGAGCAGGGGCCAAGCACGCCAGTAACGTCGGTCGTACCCTCCCTGTCACTCCCTACAATATACCGCTCGCGGGCACCGTTGGGTCGCCCGACTCTTACCTTTAAGGACACCAGTTGATTCGAGTGCCTACCATTAAGTGAAACCAGGAGGAATCACCCTCGATGGCATACTTAAAGAGGTTCGACAGAGACATCAGCGGAATGAACTAAAGAGGAATATTCTCGTATCACCCCGGTGGTGCCGAGACACAAGCGGAATGAACTAAAGAGGAATACCCTCATATCATCCTAGTGATACTACGCTACTGAGCCAACGAGAGTGAAATAAGAGTTTGTGCACTCGTAAGTCAAACTCGAAGCGACTCAGCAGAGTCTCGCCGTTGTAGGTTCCCTAGGGCGTCTGCATTGATCCGTACCTGCTGCAGTTGTATATATTTTGTATTCGCGTCACTCCCCTGAGTGGCCACGGCCCGCTATCTAATCCTAGCTAATAATGCGCAGGGCTCTCTGCTGAATAATATATATATATATATATATATATATATATATATATATATATATATAGGCAGCATAGGATAAAGGAACGTACATCAAGGGGCGACAAAAACAGGCTATGCAATTGAATAGGATTGTAATCGTAGCAGCAGCAGTAACAATGCTTAGTGCAAAAAATGTACGGAAAAGATAGGCGATATCTGGGGAAGAGAATGGCTCTGCTTGCCTGGAAGCTCGGCAGTACAGGCAAGGTCGTCGACGAAGTAGTCGTACCCGGCAGCGGTGTAGTCGGCGGTAGCAGCGGGGTGTACCGGAGAACAAAAGGGGGAAGAAACAGTAGAACATGGACATGCCAGAGGTGTCGTGGACATCCGACAAACGTGTGGATAGTGTAACTGTTCTAGTTGAAACAATCCGAACAACTTTCGTGTTCAGAATAAATTCATCCGGATACTTTGACAGTACCGGACAAATCATCGGACATACGGTCCGGAGGGGGAGGTTTCGATGTTCGGTGCGTTAGAGGGGTGTGGTTGGTATACAGATATCGTATCTGTATTCATTATATTTTTCTGATTAATTTTCATGTATAAAGTTTTTGAATCTGACTTACGTTTTAAAAGATATTCAAATTCAAAGTTGAAATAATTTTAAATCAATTTCTGGATTTCTTTCATTATTTAAAATCCAACATTATCCACAGAAGGGTTGACTGGTCAAACCTGACCAGTGGGTCCCACTTGTCAGCCTTACATTTTAATGAATCAAATTATTAAATTTAAATAACAGTGGGGTCCCACATGTCATTGACTCATTACATTTACCAATTTAATTAAACTAACTACTTACTGGTGGGGCCTAGCTGTAATAGACTCATGTGTTAAGTTAACAGTTAAATTAATCCAGTGGGTTAATTAAAACCTGGGCCCATATGTCAGTTGGTCAGGGGGTTATTTTAACTCAGTTTTATTTAACAGTGCATTAGCCGGGGTGGACCCACATGTAAGTGGTAGTGGGCAGGTTTAATTAGCGCTAACAGTGGATCTGACCACGGGGCCCGCATGGCAGTGACTCCGGCGAGCTCACCGGCGACCGGGCTCCGGCGATCTCGAGCTAGAGCTCGATTCCGGTCATCATTTCCGACGTCGTTTGTTCCTACGGGCTGAGGGATCCATGGCGCGTCACCCGGGGGGTTCGGGGTAGCCGGGGGGCTTGTCGGAGCGGTGTCAGCGACAATGGAGGCGGCGGCCGCGCTCGGGTGTGGACGGGGACGGCGATGCAAGCGCACCCGAACAGAATGGGAGGCGCAGGGAGCATCCACGCGAGGCGGGGAGCATAATGGGGCGGAGCTTGTGACCATTTGGTCACCGAAAGCCTGCTGGCGACGATCTCGCGCGACGGCGGCTCGGACACACGGAGGGCGTCGAGTACGGCCACGGCGAGCGGTAGGGGAGGGCGGCGTTCAGTGCGCGCGGGGGGGGGGGGGGGGCTCACCGCGGTTTGTAGCCGTTAGAGCGGGCTCGGGGTGTACTCGTTGGCGCCAGATTTGCGATAGCGAGCGGCGGGGCCGAGGAGAGGAACGGCAGCGTAGCGGTGCGAGGGGGGTCCCGGCTTCGATTTGCCTGGCTCGGAGACGAAGACGACGACAGCGGTGGTGAACGACAAGGTGGCGCAGGGAATGGTGGCCGCCACTGATGGCTTCTCGCCCCTCGTTGGTTACCCCAAGTGGAAGGTTTGAGATGCAGTGCAGCAGCAAGTTTTCCTCGGTGAAGATACCAAGTTTATCGAACCAGTAGGACTCAGGAGATACAAGTAGGTGGCAACATCGCCAGAAATTGCTTCCTGACTAGGGTGTTGTCGTGGACCTGCACACAGCAATAAATAACTTTGCTCCCAACGAGTACAGAGAAGTTGTCAATTCCTCCGGCCTTGTCGTTTACAAAGGATCAACGCAAGAGATAAAAAGTGCAAAGGAAAGTAAAAGCTGAAAGTAAATTGAGGGTCTGAAAAATAATGTGAAGATGGACCGGGGTCCCTTGATTTTCACTAGTGATGTCTCTCTCCCAAAAGACGATAAAAGTGCTAGCGAGGTAAACAAATCACAGTTGGACAATTGACAGGATTATGAAGGTACCGCAATGCTAACTATGGTGCAAAGAAAGGTGGGGCTCAAAAGAATTGGGCAGTACGCCAAGGTAAGTAGACCGAAATCCATCTGCATCTACTACGAATCATCCACCTTGAGATATCTATCCATAACATCTCGCTGGTATTAAGTTGCGAGTCCCACCCAAAGTGTAAACTCAAAGAATTAGACAACTGCATTAAAAGAACTTTGCGTAAAGTAAACAATCCTTGCACCCCCAGGTACAAGCACCGTTGTTTTATCCCTGGTGGCAACAACGCATCCCCTAGTCTCATGTTTTTGTCACTCAAGCTAGACATCAGGGGGCTGAACCCACAATCGAGCATAACGCTCTCTCTTGGAGTTGCAAATAAAATACTTGGCCAAAGAAAATACCGCAACGGAGAACATGCAAGAATTTACTCAAGAACAAAATATAAAAGAGAAGAACCAAATATATTACTCATCACAATCTGAACATAGTCTCATAATCCATTAGACCCAACAAACTCAGCATAGCAACAACAGAAATTACATAGATGCCTCGATCATGTGAGGCAGCTCACGAGGACTCGAAAGTGGAAGCACAAAGGGGGGAGACATTCATCACATAGCTACTGGTCACGGACTCATGGTCCAAGGGGGACTACTCACGGCACATCCGGGAGGCGTCCATGGCTATGGATGGTCTCCCGGAGGGGGTTCCTCCTTCCGGCAGGGTGCCGGGGCAGCTTCTCCAGGCATCCCCGATCTTGAAACGGCGGCGGCGGCGGTACAGAGGGGAGTTCGCGAGAAAGAGATCGATATTAGGGGTTTCCACCCCGAGGGGTAAATATAGGCGAAGGGGGGCATCGAGGTGACCCACGAGGCAGTCAGGAGGGTCCCTGGCGCGACCCAGGGTGGGGCCGTGCCACCTGCTGTCCTGGCTGCCTGGTGGTGGCCCCCCTTCCCTCTCTTGGTGATTCCGGAAGCTTCTGTTGTGCTGATTTTTTATATATTTTCCCGGAATTTTTAGAGCACTTTTAATGGCCGGAAAACCTGAAATACAAAAACAGCAGAAAACGGAAACTGGCAACTGGGTGCACTGAGTTAATAGGTTAGTCCAAATAGGTTCAAAAGTGTATGAAAGTTCAAGAAAAACATGGCAAAGTCACACAAAACATGCATGGAGCAAGCAGAAATTATAGATACGTTTGGGACGTATCAGCCACGCCGGCGATGATGGCGTGCCCATGGTGGCGTCGGGCGAGGTGGAATCTGACGAGGAGGAGGAGCTCGAGGGGAAGGGAGAAATGGCGGGCGCTATCTAGGTCAAAATGGGGGCGCAGGGATGTGGCCTCATTTTATCCACGCCGGCGGCTCGCCGGATTGCCGCGACGGCATGGCCGGCCAGCGTGGCTCCGCGCGATGCATGCCACGACATGTGAACAGGGGAGGGGAGGGTGAGGGGCCTGGGTGGGCTGGCTAGTGGGCTAGGGGGAAACAGGGGTGGGCACCTTTTGCTTTTATTATTTTCTTTATTTTCCTTTTTTCCTTTTTGTTTTCTTTTCTGCATTTAATTGTTTTAGGCACTTCTGCATTTTTGTAAAATATGTAAGATAGACCATAATTAGTGTAACACCATATTGAGATGCCACAAAAAGTTTGGTGGCAAAAGAAAAAAAATTATTATTCTTTTTTAATATTCAACTGAGAATTGTTGTTGTTCAGCCACTGGTTTGAATTGTTTGAATTTTTTAGTGGCATGATAAATACTCAAAGTTGCTTTACAATGGTCCAATGAATATTAGTGATTTTATAAAAGTGGTTTCATAATTTTTGGACAATATTTTATGTCCACTTATTTTTTAATAGCAACCAAAAAGGTATTTTGGGTTTGTTTGAATTCAAAGATGAACAAGGCATGATAAAAGGTGATTAGAGGCTTGCTAATCACAAAGAATTATATTAACAAAAGTTTTACTGATGGCTGACACTGAGGGTGTTACAAATCTCCCCCACTACAAGAATTCTCGTCCCGAGAATCTAAGCGATAGAGGGGAAAAGATCAGGGTATTCTTCACGAAGACGATCTTCACGTTCCCAAGTGGCTTCATCTTTAGAATGATTCGACCACTGAACTTTGAGGAACTTGGTTGTCTTGTTGCGGGTTTTGCGTTCAGACTGATCGAGAATACGGCTCGGATGTTCTTTATAAGTGAAGTCCTGTTGCAATTCAATCAGATCATGTTCCACTTCACGAATAGGGTCCTTGAAGCAGCGATGGAGTTGAGACACGTGGAAGACATCGTGGACTTGGGAGAGGTTTGACGGTAATTCCAAACGGTATGCCACTGGTCCGCTTCTGGAAAGGATACGGAACGGGCCAATGTAGCGAGGATCTAACTTGCCTTTGATCCCGAAACGATGAGTGCCGCTCATGGGAGTGACACGGAGGTAAGCTTGTTCGCCGGGTTGATAGACCATTTCCTTGCGCTTGCGGTCATAGTTGCTCTTCTGGCGGGACTGAGCAGCTTTCAAGTGTTCACGAATAACACGAACCTGATCTTCGGCATACTGAATATTGTCCGGACCAATGAGAGTTCGTTATCCAGTTTCTGACCAATACAGATGGGTTCGACACTTACGTCCATAAAGACTTCAAAGGGGGCCATCTTTAGACTAGCTTGGTAGCTCTTGTTGTACGAGAATTCAGAAAATGGAAGAGATTCCTCCCATTTGTTACCAAATGAAATGACACAAGCTCGAAGCATATCTTCGAGCACTTGGTTGACTCGTTCGAATTGTCCTTGTGACTGTGGGTGATAAGCAGTACTGAAGCTTAGGTGAGTGCCCATAGCTTCTTGGAAACTATCCCAGAATCTTGAGGTGAAAAGGCTGCCACGATCTGAACTGATCTCCAACGGAATACCATGAAGGGAAACAATTCTGGAAACATATAAGGCTGCTAACTGACTAGCAGAGATCGTCTCCTTGACTGGCAGAAAGTGGGCAACCTTGGAAAATCGGTCGATGACGGCAAAGATAGCATCATGACCTTTCTATGATCGGGGAAATCCGGTGATGAAGTCCATTTAAATCTTGTCCCATTTCCATTCAGGAATAGAGAGTGGTTGCAGAGTTCCAGCGGGTCTTTGATGTTCGGCTTTCACGCGACGGAAAACGTCACACTCATCAACATAACGAGCAATGTCTTGTTTCATGTTAGACCACCAGTACCGCTGACAAATGTCTTGGTACATCTTGGTGCTACCAGGGTGAATTGACAGGGGAGTATCGTGAGCTTCCTTCATGACGCGCAGGGCGTAGTTCAGGTTGGGGGAAGAGAGGTGGATTGAGACGCATGATATCCCGCAGAGTAACCACAGGCGGTTGGTTCTGATGCTGGTTTTGGTTCTGATTCTGAAGCTGATCTATGACTCCTTGCATGAACACTTGGTTCATCTGAAACTACTGCATCATCGCGGCCATGTAGTCCGGCGGCGGAGGTGGATCGTTGGCACCACGACCACGACCACGACCACCACGATTATCCATCCTTCTAGAATTTAATAGGGGTATTTCAGCGATGAACATTTATCGAGATACCGGAAACGAGTAAGAGGTAAAGCGATGACAAAGAGGAGGCGCGGATATATAGGAGTAGTCATATAAGACATACACATACACACATAGAGTCAACCGGAAAATCGGGCAACGTAACGTCATAGAAATTAAGGAAAAAGGACACACTAGGCGGCACGCAGAGTGCGGTAAGGATTACACGACGCGACATAGATTCCACTATGTAAATCACGCCGCAAGAAAACCGTTGGCCACAGGAGTTAATGCCAGAGGACGCGCGGCCTGCCCAGAATGAGAATGGGATCCGCGGTCCGGGACCTGGGTTAGAACTCCAGCGACACGACTCAATCAATGGGGAAGCACCAGAACGCCGGGTGGAATCAAGAGAACGTGATCCAAATGTCAGAGTTTGTAAAACTTACCAGCAAGGATAAGAGAGCAGATTCCCAGAGCATAGGTAAGGATAAAAGGATCCTAATACCATAGATATCACACGTAGTGACATCGATGTGGGCACGTAAGCCAAACATTAAGTTAGAAAAATAGTTTTTCAAAGTCTAGACTCAACTTAGACCAGGTAGTGGTTGGGTGGCTTCCTACAGGCAGTCGGATCTGATACCAAATTGTGACGACCCCAAAATCAATCTGTGTACAGTAATCATACAGGCAGGGTACACGACTGATATTAGGGTGCCACAGTGAGAATATCACAGCACAACACTAAACACAAAAGGATAAACCAATATGTTACAAGATAAGGGGGTCACACGGACCAGAATACATAAGTTATACAAGCCATAATATCTGAGTACAGACATAGTTAGTCAAGTTTTTCCTTAAGAAGGCTAGCACAAATAACATCAGAGATACAGATCGAAAAGGCAAGGTCTCCTGCCTGGGAGCCTCCGAAACTACTCCTGGTACTGGTCAAAGGGGGACTCGACGTAGTAGTAGGCGCCTCCACGGTACTCCTGCTCCTGGGCTCCAACGTGGACTGCAGCGGCCGATCAGGCAAAACATAAAGGGGGAAATAAAGCAAGGGTGAGTATCTAGTATACCCGCGAGTCTTACGTCCGCTACTAAGCATTTATGAATTTGTATCAAATGGAAAGGGGAGGTTGTATATAGTGGACTGCAAGGTAGAAATCAGAATAAGGGTAATAAGCTAGGCCTATCAAAGACTAGCATCTTGTGACGAATCTTTCAGCACAAGATGAGAGCAACCAACAGTTTATATAAAGCATAAAGTAACAATGAAGCAGAAGTTGCTGCAACATCGTATAATATAAGTTGTAATGATTAATAATAATAATGCCTCCGAGTTCCCCTCCTCGACTACCCTGCGAAGAAGAAAACCAGGAACCAACAGATTAATAGTAGTAGTGTGTACTGGTAAGGTCCAGCTTCACAATAAAGCGTCCTGTTACCGTGGACACGGCTATTCGAATAGATTAAACTCACTGTAGGGGTGCACTACATGTTCAGCCTGCACGCTCAGATCTCCAGGGTGGCGTGAACCTTGTTAGGGAACGCCCCACCGAGGCTATCCGACACATCGCAGTTCATCCTAGGCTCAGCAGAGAGGCCATCTGCCGGACTATATCCTATGCGCCCAGGGGTCTAGGTCCCTCACCCTTGCACGCTCCCGCACGGTGCGAGTCTGGCCGGCGAAGCAAAAGAAAATCCAAACACACCTGCTGCAGCAAATAAGACAACACGACTTCCCGGCGATCAGGCCGCAGTACTGCTGACGTGTGAAGAGATTTCGGATGAACTATGACGCGGAGGGCCCACACCGTAATCCCATGTGTAGGTAGTGCGTACAGACCAATGGGTCTCTCAAGTCATACGCCGAACCATTTAGCATTTTAATTAACCTGCGTGACAACCGTTATCGTTGCCTCGACTTAACTGACCCGCGGACAACGACAGCTGTCAGGACCACCAGTACATCGGTGCCTGCCCTGTCGTCCCACCAAGTCTCTGCGGTTACCAACAAGGTGAACCGTCTCCTTACCTTTTCTCGCGTGTGCTCTTGGTAGAGCTCGACTTTTCGTGGTTTGGTAACTCTCGCGAGATACGAGCAGGGGCCAAGCACGCCAGTAACGTCGGTCGTACCCTCCCTGTCGCTCCCGAAAATATACCGCTCGCGGGCACAGTTGGGTCGCCCGACTCTTACCTTTAAGGACACCAGTTGATTCGAGTGCCTACCATTAAGTGAAACCAGGAGGAATCAGCCTCGATGGCACACTTAAAGAAGTTCGACAGAGACATCAGCGGAATGAACTAAAGAGGAATATTCTCGTATCACCCCGGTGGTGCCGAGACACCAGCGGAATGAACTAAAGAGGAATACCCTCGTATCATCCCAGTGATACTACGCTACTGAGCCGATGAGAGTGAAATACAAGTTCGTCCACTCGTAAGTCAAACTCGAAGCTACTCAGCAGAGTCTCGCCGTTGTAGGTTCCCTAGGGCGTCTGCATTGTTCCGTACCTGTTTGCAGTTGTATATATTTTGTATCCGTGTCACTCCCCTGAGTGGCCACTGCCCGCTATCTAATCCTAGCTAACAATGCGCAGGGCTCACTGCTGAATATATATATATATATATATTTATAGGTAGCATAGGATAAAGGAAGGTACATCAAGGGGCGACAAAAACAGGCTATGCAATTGAATAGGGTTGTAATCGTAGCAGCAACAGTAACAATGGCTAGTGCAAGAAATATACGGAAAATATAGGCGATGTCTGGGGAAGAGAATGGCTCTGCTTGCCTGGAAGCTCGGCAGTAGAGGGAGGGTCATCGACGAAATAGTCATACCCGGCAGCGATGTAGTCGGCGGTACCAGCGGGATCTACCGGAGAACAAAAGGGGGAAGAAACAGTAAATATAAAGCAATCATAGCAAACAGATGAATGGCATGACGTATGTAATGTTAACAGTGTTCTAACATAGTGCAATGCACGTTGCACGGGGCGGGAATCCATCCGGGGATGAACTGCCAGCTCCGGGTGATTACGGACAGGGTGTCCAGAGGGGGAATGGTTCATGCCAGAGGTGTCGTGGACATCCGACAAACGTGTGGATGGTGTAACCGTGCTAGTTGAAATAATCCGAACAACTTTCGTGTTCAGAATAAATTCATCTGGATACTTGACAGTACCGGACAAATCATCCGACAGATAGTCCGGAGGGGGACGGTTCGATGTTCGGTGCGTTAGAGGGGTGTGGTTGGTATACAGATAGCGTATCTGTATTCGTTATATTTTTCTGATCAATTTTCATGTATAAAGTTTTTAAATCTGACTTACGTTTTAAAAGATATTCAAATTCGAAGTTTAAATCATTTTAAATCAATTTCTGGATTTCTTTTATTATTTAAAATTCAACATTATCCACAGAAGTGTTGACTGTTCAAACCTGACCAGTGGGTCCCACTGGTCAGCCTTACATTTTAATAAATCAAATTATTAAATTTAAATAATAGTGGGGTCCCACATGTCATTGACTCATTACATTTACCAATTTAATTAAACTAACTACTTACTGGTGGGGCCTAGCTGTAATAGACTCATGTGTTAAGTTAACACTTAAATTAATCCAGTGGGTTAATTAAAAGCTGGGCCCATATGTCAGTTGGTCAGTGGGTAATTTTAACTAGTTTTATTTAACAGTGCAATAGCCGGGGTGGACCCACATGTAAGTGGTAGTGGGCAGGTTTAATTAGCGCTAACAGTGGATCTGACCACGGGGCCCGCATGGCAGTGACTCCGGCGAGCTCACCGGCGACGGGCTCTGGCAAGCTCGAGCTAGAGCTCGATTCCGACCATCATTTCCGACGTCGTTTGTTCCTATGGGCTCAGGGATCCATGGCGCGTCGCGTGGGGGGTTCGAGGTAGCCGGGGGCTTGTCGGAGCGGTGTCAGCGACAACGGAGGCGGTGGCCGCACTCGGGTGTGGACGGGGACGGCGACGCAAGCGCACCCAAGAAGAATGGGAGGCGCAGGGAGCATCCACGCGAGGCGGGGAGCATAACGGGGCGGAGCTTGTGACCATTTGGTCACCGGAAGCCTGCCGGCGACGAGCTCGCGAGATGGCGGCTCGGACACATGGAGGGCGTCGAGTGCGGCCACGGGGAGGGGTAGGGGAGGGCGGCGTTCAGTGCGGGGGCGATCACCACGGTTTGTAGCCGTTAGAGCGGGCTCGGGGAGGACTCGTTGGCGCCAGATTTGCGACGGCGAGCGGCGGGGCAGAGGAGAGGAACGACAACGTAGCGGTGCGAGGGGGCTCCCGGCTTCGATTCTCCTGGCTCGGAGACGAAGACGATTACAATGGTCGTGAAGGACAAGGTGGCGTGGGGAATGGTGGCCGGTGGCCACGCCGGCGACGATGGCGTACCCACGGTGGCGTCGGGCGAGGTGGAATCCGACGAGGAGGAGGTGCTCGAGGGGAAGGGAGGAATGGCGGGCGCGATCTAGGTCAAAACGGGGGCGCAGGGGTGTGGCCTCATTTTATCCACGCCGGCGGCTCGCCGGATTGCTGCCACGGCATGGCCGGCCGGCGAGGCACAGCGCGATGCGTGCCACGACAGGTGAACAGGGGAGGGGAGGGTGAGGGGCGGGGGTGGGATGGCTAGTGGGCTAGGGGGAAACAGGGGTGGGCTCCTTTTGCTTTTATTCTTTTCTGTATTTTCCTTTTTTTTAATTTTTGTTTTCTTTTCTGCATTTAATTGTTTTAGGCACTTCTGCATTTTTGTAAAATATCTAACATAGACCATAATTAGTGTAACACCATATTGAGATGCCACAAAAAGTTTGGTGGAAAAAAAAATTTATTATTCTTTTTTAATATTCAACTGAGAATTGTTGTTGTTCATCCACTGGTTTGAATTGTTTGAATTTTTCAGTGGCATGATAAATACTCAAAGTTTGTTTACAATGGTCCAATGAATATTAGTGATTTTATAAAAGTGGTTTCATAATTTTTGGACAATGTTTTATTTCCACTTATTTTTTAATAGCAACCAAAAATGTATTTTGGGTTTTTTGAATTCAAAGATGAACAAGGCATGATCAAAGGTGATTAGAGGCTTTCTAATCACAGAGAATTATATTAACAAAAGTTTTACTGATGTCTGACACTAAGGGTGTTACAATTGTACTGTCAGTTCTACTTTTACATGACCTGTCATTTCAAATAATTTATTCATAGAAAAATGTCACATAACTTCTAATTTTACATGATCTCACAATTCAAATGATTTGTTCATGTCACGCAGACGCAACCGAGGCAGCAACGCGACAATGCTAGTTTTGACACTCCAGCCGGGTACCAAGCTCCCCCTGGTTGGATAACTCCGGTGATACCAAGTGGATATTTCAGCACCACCAGCACATTTGTAGCAACGCGGGGATCAACATATGAAACACTGCAAGCCGACAGGGATGCAGGATTTGATCCTTCTGAACATGCTTCCGCAGCTTGTCCAGGACGAAGTGGCGAAGACGATGAATGCCCTCCTTCCTGATATGATGCAGTCACTAACGAATTGGCAAGCGCGTGGTGGACAAGGTCCCATACTGGTCCCCAGCATGGTCGGCAACACCTCGTGCACCACGGTTGCAGTCCCGACTCCCACCGTATTGGTGGCTCCCGCCTTATTGGTGACTCCGGCCGCCAACACCGCTGCAGCGCCGGACGTGATGGTGATACGTCCCAAACGTATCTATAATTTCTGCTTGCTCCATGCATGATTTGTGTGACTTTGCCATGTTTTTCTTGAACTTTCATGCACTTTTTATCATATTTGGACTAACCTATTAACTCAGTGCACCCAGTTGTCAATTCTTGTTTTCTGTTGTTTTTGTATTTCAGGTTTTCCGGCCATTAAAAGTGCCAAATAAATCCCGGAAAAATTATATAAAAAATCAGCGACCCGGAAGCTTCCCGAATCACCAAGGAAGAAAGGGGGGTGGACCCACCAGGGCCCCAGGAGGGACCCTGGCGCGGCCCCACCCTAGGCCGCGCGAGGAGGCCTCCTGGCTGCCCCGTGGCCCCTCTCGGTGCACCCTTTGGCCTATATTTACCCCCCGTGACGGAAACCCCTAATATCGATCTGCTATTCCCGTTCTCCTCTCTATACCGCCGCCGCCGTTTCAAGATCGGGGCAGCCAGGAGAAGCTGCCCCGGCACCCTGCCGGAAGGAGGAATCCCCTCCGGGACACCATCCATCACCATGGACGCCTCCCGGATGTCTTGTGAGTAGTCCCCCTTGGACCATGGGTCCGTGACCAGTAGCTAGGTGATGTACTCCTCCCCTCTTTGTGCTTTCACTTTCGAGACCTCGTGAGCTTCCTCACAAGATCGAGGCACTTTTGTAATTTTCTGTGTTGCTATGCTGAGTTTGCTGGGATCTAATGGATTATGAGATTATGTTCAGCTTGTGATGAGTAATATATTTGTTTCTCTTTTATATTTGTGTTCTTTAGTAAATTCTTGCATGTTCTCCGTTTCCGTATTTTACTTTGGCCAAGTGATTTGTTGCAACTCCAAGAGGGAGCGTCATGGTTGATTGTGGGTTCAGCACCTTGATGTCTAGCTTGAGTGACAGAAACATGAGACTAGGTGATGTGCTGTTGCCACCAGGGATAAAACGACGGTGCTTGTACTTGCGGGTGCAAGGATTGTTTACTTTACGCATAGTTCTTTTAATGCAGTTGTCTGTTGCTTTGAGTTTACACTTTGGGTGGGATTCGCAACTTAATACCAGCGAGATGTTCTGGATAGATATGTCAAGGTGGATGATTCGTAGTAGATGCAGATGGATTTCGGTCTACTTACCTTGGCGTACTTCCCATTGATTTTGAGCCTCTTCCTTTATTTTGTAGCATAGTTGGCATTGCGGTGCGTTTATAATCATGTCAATTGCCTAGATGTGATTTTTTTACCTCGCTAGCACTCTTATAGTCTTTTGGGAGAGAGACATCACTAGTGAACATCACGTGACCCCGGTCCATAGTCACACCATTGTTTACACCTTCAATTTAATTTCAGTTCTTACTTTCAGTTGCACTATTATCTCTTGCGTTGATCCTTTGTTAACAACAAGGCCGGAGGAATTGACAACTCCTCTGTACTCGTTGGGAGCAAATTTATTTGTTTCTGTGTGCAGGTCGCAACAACCTCCCAATTTCTGGCGCCGTTATCACCTTCTTGTATTTCTACGAGTCCTACTGGAGACAAACCTTGGTATCTTCACCGAGGGAAATTTGCTGCTACGCTACATCTCACCTTCCACTTGGGGTAACCAACGAGGAGTGAGAGAACTATCCTCACCGTATCAAGCCAATTTCTGGCGCCATTGCCGGGGACTCCAGTCTACAAGATAGGGGAGTTGCACACTGTCTTTTATCTTTGGTTTTTAGTCTTGTTAGCTTAACTTTCAGTTTTTTATCTTTGTGTCCTTTATCAAAAATCAAAATAATAATAATAGTATGTCTAGTTCCTTACTTGCCAATAAATGTCTAACTTCTTTGAAACTAGATCTTATTGGCATGGAGGATTCACTGAGGATCAGCAAAAGTGGTACAAGGAACACCGCTTGTATCAAAAGGGGATACACTTATGGAAACAAATACATCAGTTGTATGAGTATGCTAGAAACTTGTGCTCAATATATAATATATCTTTCTGCAGGGACGAATCTTGTTGCTTTATGAGGCACAAAGACCTTGCTTTCCAATGTGAGTACAATGATGATGAAACCTTAGCTTCTTATGCTAAGAGAGACTATGATTTTTTTGATGCAGAGGAAATAGAAGAATTTGTTGCTTATAAGGGTGCCTATGAAATTACTTCTCTTCTTAAAAATATTGATGATGCCCCTTACAAATCTGAGTCTTGCTATACTTAACTATTTTTTGGAAAATTACGAAGCAACTTATTAGATTACCGATCATCTTGAGAGAATCTCTCCCCCAAAGGAAGAGACTAATGATTTGCAGGACTCTATGGAAGAAGAAATTGCTGAACCTGAAAGCTCCTTGAATGAAAAAGAGGAGGAGAGTGACGAACAAAAGTAGGAAGAATGGAGCCATTCATGTCTACCTTCTAATGAGAGTAACTCTTTGAATCTTACCTTATATGAGTATTATTATCCTATGGATTCTTTTGAAATATCCTTTTTGATGAAGTTGATGCCTTCTATGCTTATGGTCGTGATGCCACTATGGATGACGCTTACGAAGATGAACTTGCTATAGTTCCTCATGTTAAGCATGAAATTTTTGCTATCGCACCCACACTTGAGTGTCCCATTATCCTTTTGAAATCTCCAACTCCGGAGAAATTTTCTCTTATCAAAACTCAATGTGATGGGTTGCATTTATCTTATAATCCTAAAGACCGTGTTGAAGACTATACACGTGTGCTTGTAGGTCATGAACAATATGATTTATGTGATAGTTATATTCTTGATGTTGTTCATGATACTACTGAAAACTATTTTGAGAGAGGGAAGTTTGGTTGTAGAAACTTCCATATTACTAAAACTCCTCTCTTTATGTTCAAAGTTTTGAAGATGTTCTTGTTCCACCTTCCTATGCTGGTTTATTTTTGCTTCTTTGATTTGTTTTCTTACAAGATGCCTATGCATAGGAAGTGTGTTAGGCTTAAATATGTTTCATATTTGCTTCTTGATGCTCTATTTTGCTTCAAAATTCTTACTTTTGTGAGAGCATCTCTTATAATCTTTATGCCTAGCTTAAAGGCGTAAAAGAAAGCGCTTGTTGGGAGGAAACCCAAGATGTTTTTTCTTCTTCTGTTTTTTAGTAGTCTTGATGATTGTTACTACTGTAGAAACATCATTGTATCTTTATTTTTCAAGCTTTGTGCCAAGTATTGCCTCATATGACAAGGGAAGTGAAAGTTGTGACATGCTGTCCAGAAAATAGATTCTTTCCTCGCGACGGGAAAAATCGTAGAAAATTACCAGTTCATCTTTTTGAGATGATTTTTTACACAGCGTGCTCTATACAATGAAGGAACTTTCGTATGTTCTGAGTTTTTTAATTTGAGTTGCAGAAGTACCCCTAAAAAAATTCTTTACTACCTGTTGTTCTGTTTTTCACAAATTCTACCACGTTTTGTCTCTCTGAAGTTTTGCAAACCTTAAGCTTGCTTTTTCTTTGAAAAAACTTTTTGGCAATCTTGAGAAGAAGTAGCTCTTCAAGATTATCTTTATTTGCAGTAGAGGAAAATTATTTTAATAGGGTACTAACTTCTCTAATCAGTTTACAATGAGTTATGTATGAATGGAGTTTTCAAGTGTGCAATGGAAGATGATGAAAGAAGATCCTGGAGTGTCAAACGCTCAAGCTTGGGGATGCCCATGTGCACCCAAAAAATATTCAAGGAGACTCAAGCATCTTAGCTTGGGGATGCCCCTTTGCATCCCCTTCTTCATCAACAATTATCAGTTCGTCCCTCGTTTCACTATATTTTTATCACTTCATGCGTTATGTGCTATGCTTGGAGCGTCTCGCTGATGGATTCTCGCCCCTTGTTGGTTACCCCATCTGGAAGGTTTGAGATGTAGTGCAGCAGCAAGTTTCCCTCAGTGAAGATACCAAGGTTATCGAACTAGTAGGACTCAGGAGATACAAGTAGGTGGCAGCGTCGCCAGAAATTGCTTCCTGACTAGGGTGTTGTCTTGGACCTGCACACAGCAACAAATAACTTTGCTCCCAACGAGTACAGAGGAGTTGTCAATTCCTCCGGCCTTGTCGTTTACAAAGGATCAACGCAAGAGATAAAAGGTGCACAGGAAAGTAAAAGCTGAAAGTAAATTGAGGGTGTGAACAATAATGTGAAGATGGACCGGGGTCCCGTGATTATCACTAGTGATGTCTCTCTCCCAAAAGACGATAAAAGTGCTAGCGAGGTAAACAAATCACAGTTGGGCAATTGACAGGATTATGAAGGCACCGCAATGCTAACTATGCTGCAAAGAAAGGAAGGGCTCAAAAGCAATGGGCAGTACGCCAAGGTAAGTAGACCGAAATCCATCTGCATCTACTACGAATCATCCACCTTGAGATATCTATCCAGAACATCTCGCTGGTATTAAGTTGCGAATCCCACCCAAAGTGTAAACTCAAAGCAACAGACAACTTCATTAAAAGAACTTTGCGTAAAGTAAACAATCCTTGCACCCGCAGGTACAAGCACCGTTGTTTTATCCCTGGTGGCAACAACACATCCCCTAGTCTCATGTTTCTGTCACTCAAGCTAGACATCAGGGGGCTGAACCCACAATCGAGCATAACGCTCTCTCTTGGAGTTGCAAATAAAATACTTGGCCAAAGAAAATACCGCAACGGAGAACATGCAAGAATGTACTCAAGAAAAAAATATAAAAGAGAAGAACCAAATATATTACTTATCACAATCTGAACATAGTCTCATAATCCATCAGATCCCAACAAACTCTGCATAGCAACAACATAAATTACATAGATGCCTCGATCATGTGAGGAAGCTCACGAGGACTCGAAAGTGGAAGCACAAAGGGGGGAGAGATTCATCACTTAGCTACTGGTCACGGACCCATGGTCCAAGGGGAACTACTCATGGCACATACGGGAGGCGTCCATGGCTATGGATGGTCTCCCAGAGGGGGTTCCTCCTTCCGTCCGGGTGCCGGGGCAGCTTCTCCAGGCAGCCCCGATCTTGAAACGGCGGCGGCGGCGGTACAGAGGGGAGTTCGTGAAAAAGATATCGATATTAGGGGTTTCCACCCCGAGGGGTCAATATAGGCGAAGGGGGGCATCGAGGGGACCCACGAGGCAGTCAGGAGGGTCCCTGGCGTGGCCCAGGGTGGGGCCGCGCCACCTGCCCTCCTGGATGCTTGGTGGTGGCCCCCCTTCCCTCTCTTGGTGATTCCGGAAGCTTCTGTTGCGCTGATTTTTTATATATTTTTCCCGGAATTTTTGGAGCACTTTTAATGGCTGGAAAACCTGAAATACAAAAACAGCAGAAAATAGGAACTGGCAACTGGGTGCACTGAGTTAATAGGTTAGTCCAAATAGGTTCAAAAGTGTATGAAAGTTCAAGAAAAACATGGCAAAGTCACACAAAACATGCATGGAGCAAGCAGAAATTATAGATACGTTCGGGACGTATCACTCACTCTTTACTTTTCTTAGGTTTGTTTTTTCTTTGTTTGCTGTAGTAACAAGTTAGATCCCAGCTTTATTTTGTGTGGGAGATAAACACGCTCTGCTTGAACTAGAACTCCTCATAGGATTTGCATTCTTATTCTCTTAGCTGTGAGTTGTTCTTTTTCTTTTTTTAGCTGTTGCCCTGTTTAGTTGTTGTGCTTTAGTTTTCTTCTAGGGCCTTTGTTTTGTCTTAGGTTGAACTTTCTATAGGTTGCAAATTTTTATCTTGTTAGAGAGTTTGCCTGTTGCACTGTGTTTTGTGTCTTGACTAGAAAGTAGGTAGTTGAAGTTGTTATTCTCCTTGTAGTAGTAACTTGCAATAGTTTTGAGGTATTGACTAGAGTAATGTTTGAACTTTTGGTGTGAAGAGCTCGAGCCTATTAGTGATAGATGTCATATTTAGGGCAATCCGTGTGATTTTCGAAAACCAAAACCCCTGTTGAGAACTCTAGATACTAGATGGATCACTAACCTCTGGAGGGTTCGAATATTAGAGTACACTCACGTACCTTGAGTCGAGGATGCGCAAGGATAACCAAAACCCCATAAACTCCTCCTCGGGGTATTTTTCTCTTTGTGAACCTCCTGATTAGATTGAGAGTTACCGATAATAAGTGCATGAGTTCTTTGAACTAATGTGAGTATTCGAAAGTTGACACTTCCACCTCCCATATTTTGCTAGCCTCTCCTGTGCTGTGCATTGCCTTCTTCTCACTCCGAGAGTTGGCGTCCACCTTCGCCGGTACATCCAAACCCTTGGCATGATACGCTCTGTCATCATAAACCTCCTTATATCCTTCCTCAAAACAGCCACCATACCTACCTACAAGGCATTTCCATAGCCTTTGCGAGAGACATTGCCACGCAACATCCACCTTCTCTTGACTTGATCTTCATGTCATACATGCTACTTGCTTGATCGATGAGCTGCATGCTAGTTGGGCCTTGCCCTAATCATTGCTACAAACGCGCTAATATCATTGCATATCCTGCTACCCTCGGAGATGCATACATTTGCATCATGATAGTTACATCTTCTTTTTGTGAGTACCTTTGTAAAGTGTGAAAGATCTCCTATATTCTTGTAAAATATAGAGTGTTGCCCCTAAAGTGAGGAAAAGATCCCAAAGAGGACAAAATCGAAAGATCCCAAAGAGGACAAATGAGAGAAATAGAAAGAGCCATTGAGGCCACCAAAAAAATACAAAAAAAAATAATAGAAAAAAGAGAAAAAGAAAAATAAAAAGAGAGAAGGGGGCACACTACTATTCCTTTTGAGAGATCGACACTAGTACTTCATCCTCTATCCCTTGCACTCCATAGAGATCATCATACATGCATATAGCTATGTGGGGACCCTTCACACTATAGAACTTGGCTTGTATATTCCAATGATGAGCCTCCTCAAACGAGCTCTAGGTCTTCTTGAGTAAGCAAGTTAGATGCACCCCCACTAGTTCCCTGGGAGAGCTTTTAGCTTATATGTGCATCCGTTGCATGGAGATCCCTACTCCTCACATCATATCTATCATATGGCCTTCTCTCGCCTATGATTGTCCTCATTGATGTGAGCCTTTCACACCTTTTTTTGTCTTCCTCCTCCACCTTCTTTCTGTTTCGCCTTTTAGGTGTCAACTTTATTGCTCACGCTCATCCATTGCATGAGTGCTCAAAATATCGAAAGGGAGTGGATCAGTTTGACTTGTACCTGACTAGTGGTCTGGGGACGAGTCGAGATAAGAATCCAAAGGAAACCAAGTGTGAAACTTTAGTAGAGAGTAGTTCTCAACAACCTATTTTTTTATCTCGTATCCCCTATCCCCTTTCTTGCACGCAAACACCATTTGGAGACATTCGAGTCACGGACCAAGAGCTCTTGCACAATTTGTTCTTTTGTCCCAAACGTATCTATAATTTTTTCTTGCTCCATGCATGATTTGTGTGACTTTGCCATGTTTTTCTTGAACTTTCATACACTTTTTATCATATTTGGACTAACCTATTAAGTCAGTGCACCTAGTTGCCAATTCTTGTTTTCTGCTGTTTTTGTATTTCAGATTTTCCGGCCATTAAAAGTGCCAAATAAATCCCGAAAAAATTGTACAAAACATCAGCGACCCGGAAGCTTCCCGAATCACCAAGGAAGAAAGGGGGTGGACCCACCAAGGCCCTAGGAGGGTCCCTGACGCGGCCCCACCCTAGGCCACGCCAGGAGGCCTCCTGGCTTCCCTGTGGCCCCTCTCGGTGCCCCCTTTGGCGTATATTTACCCCCCATGACGGAAACCCCCCTAATATCGATCTGTTATTCCCATTCTCCTCTTTGTACCGTCGCCGTGGCCGTTTCAAGATCGGGGCTGCCAGGAGAAGCTGCCCCGGCACCCTGCCGGAAGGAGGAATCCCCTCCGGGAGACCATCCATCACCATGGACGCCTCCCGAATGTCTTGTGAGTAGTCCCCCTTGGACCATGGGTCCGTGACCAGTCACTACTGGAATTCAAAAAATTTCCATGTGTCAACCTCTTTGCCGTCTGTATGTCATCGGTGCAGACGGCAAAGAGGTTGTATGCCGTCTGTTGGCCTAAATACAGACGGCAAACGACTGACGCATGGAAAACCCGTTGTTTGCCGTCTGCGTCCACCCAGGTTGACGGCAAAGGCTTCTATGCCGTCTACATGCAGACGGCAAAGTTCCAATCGGGGCCTAGTCGGGCTGCGCTCGATCTGACTAAGGGCCCCGTGCTATGCCTTTGTCGTCTGCTGGCATAGCAAGGGGCCCTTAACTGCCCCACTCTCTTTCCCCATCCCCCACTCTCTCTCTCTCCTGTCCACACCCTGCCGCCGCCCGAGCCACAGGTCGCCGCTGCCCGAGCCGTCCCACCGCGCCCATCGCCGGTGAGCCCCGACGCCCCTCCTCCTCTCTCTCCTCTCCTCCTCCCTCCTCTCTCTCCTCTCCTCCTCTCTAACAGGCCGCCACCTCCCTCCTCCGGTTGCAGATCCCCGCCGCCTCCAGTGAAGAGACGCCGCGCCGCCCTTGCCGCCGGTTCCGCTCTCCTCCAACAGCCTCCTCCAACAGCCGCCGCCACCACCCTCCTCTGGTGAGCCCCCTCCTCCCCCTCTCTGTTTTTTCTCTATGTTAGTTAATTGTAGTTAGTTTAGTTAGTTGTAGTTAGTCAGTTCTAGTTAGGTTAGTTAGTTTTAGTTAGAATTTTAGATTTTAGAAAAAAATAAAAGAAAAAAATGCATTAGTTAGGATGTAAGTGTTAGGATTTTAGGTTCTAGATTTTTAGTGTATATTTTATTCATAATTTTTTTCAGTTAGTTGCTATTATATTGTATTTTAGGTTCTAGATGTAAATAGAATAAGAAAATGGAAAGAAGAAGAAGAAGAATAAGAAAAGAAAACAAGAAGAATAATAGAAAATGGCAATGAGCATAAAGAGAAAATGTAAAAGAAAATAAAGGGAAAATGTAAAGGAAAATAAAGAGAAAATGTAAAGAAAAAAAAGAAATTTAAAGGAAAAATGTAAATAAAGAGGAGGAGAGGAGGAGGAGCAGAGAAGGAGGAGGAGGAGGAGGAGGAGGAGAAAAGGAGAAGGAGGAGGAGGAGGAGGAGGAGGAGGAGGAGAGAAGGAGAAGGTAGAAGACGGGGAGGATCGAGGGAGAGAATCACCGGCGCAACCCATCGCTCCCGCCCGACCCTTCTGCCGGTGGGAATAAGAAAGTAGAGATATTATAGCTAGTAATTAGATGTTAGTATTCCTTAGCTTAATTGTCGGGACTAAGTGTTTGTAATGTGCAGGTATTTCCATTTCACCTCGAGCACTGCCGTCGAGGGTCTCGTGTTCGACGACATCCCCTGCGTTCGGGGGTGAGTAAAAAACGTCCTATGCTCCTCCCCCCTTCCTTTTGCTCTGTTCCAGCCTTCGTGCCGATGAAACTAGCTGGGCTAGTCGCGTAACCAGTATGCATCTCCCGTTCGAAAGGATTACGGTTATTAATATGCATTCATTTGCATATTTATAATAGTAATTCTTTTTAATTGTCCAACGTTATCCATGGACAGCCCGAGTATGTGTAGATTGGGTCGTTTTTCCATGCTCTATTCCTGATCCGACGTGGAATTTCGTCAGCGCCTCCCTGTTGTTCTCCGGATACACAACCTCTCGGCTTGTTGTCGAGACGTGTATTAGGAGAACAGCGGGGAGGTGCTGCCGAAATTCTGCGTCGGGTCGGGAGCAGAGCATGGGAAAATGAACCCAATCTACACATACTCGGGTGGGATTAGGACCTGTCTTTACCTATTAGTGTGTAGGTTAATTAATTGCATATGGCGTAGCTTTGTATGATAAAAGCAATAAAAATTGGACGTAATAAAATTGACAAACTTGTATATTTGTTGTTTAGTAGCTAGCTAGTGACAAGATGAGCGATGATCGTGCCTGGATGTACACCAGTCGCCCTAATCAGAAAGAGATGACCACTGAATGGGCAATGAAAACCAAGGACTTTCTGAGAGCAGCGTTTGCAAATGGTCAGAGAAAAACCTGGTACCCCTATGTTAGGTGCGACAACTATAAACAGGCGACAACGGTGGATATGGGTAAACACTTGCAGAAGTGGGGTTTTAAGCCTGATTATACGGTGTGGACTTTCCATGGCGAGTCTGCCGGACGCAGGAGAGAGGAGGTGGTCCGCCAGCGCACGGACGAGTACGGAACTGGGATCGAATACATGGTGCAGGACTTTTACGATGCGCGGGATGAGGACGATGAGATGGAGGAAACTAAAAAGGCCTTCTATGAGATGTTGGAGTCCTCAAAACGTCCTCTCCACGCTCACACTGAGCTTTGTCAACTCGATGCCATCACACAAGTGATGGCTCTGAAGGCACAATTCAACTTGGGCACAAAATGCTACAATGCGATCATGACCCTATTTGGGCGGTTTCTACCAAAAGATCATGTTATGCCTGCAAACCTGTACCAATCGGATAAGATCCTCAAGGTACTTAAGATGCCCTATGAGCAGATACATGCTTGTGAGAATGGATGTGCTTTATTTAGGAAAGAGTATGCGCAGGAAGACTATTGTCCCAAATGCAAGTCATCCAGGTATGTTGTGGTAGACAATGGTCAAGGTGAGAAGACGCAGACCAAAATACCCGTAAATGTTCTTCGGTATCTTCCAGAGATACCAAGAATTCAACGCCTTTACATGATGGAAGAGACAGCCAGACAGATGACATGGCACAAATATGGGAAGAGAACGGAATTTGATGCAGATGGGAAGCCGATGTTGACTCACCCATCAGATGGTTTAGCATGGAAGCACTTCGATGAAAAACATTGGAAAAAAGCTAAGGAGCCAAAGCATTGCCGAATCGCCGTCGGCACGGATGGGTTCAATCCTTTCGGTCTGATGGCAGCCTCATATAGTTGTTGGCCTATATTTGTCATGCCACTCAATCTCCCCCCCTCAGAGATTATGAAAAGGAAGAACATTTTCCTGACATTGATAATACCAGGGCGCAAATATCCGGGGAAGAATATGGATGTGTACATGCAACAGCTTAAGGAGGAATTGCAACAAGCTTGGGATGAAGGGTTCAAGACATACGATGCAGCTAGAAAAAAGACCTTCAAATGCATTTGTGGTATCAGTACTCGATGCATGACCTGCCGGTGTATGCACTTTTCTCTGCCATGTGTGTTCATGGAAGGTTTGCATGCCCAACATGCAAGGCTTCTCTTCAGTTTCATTGGCTGAAGGAGGGTGGAAAGTATTCCTCCTTCGACTTGCATAGACAGTTTCTGCCTCCTAAGCATCCTTTCAGAAGAGACAGGAAGAACTTCATCAAAGGCAAAGCTATCAAAAACCTGGCAGCACCTAAGATGACGGTTGAACATGTCCTGGCTCAGTTGAACTCTCTCGAGCCTGATCCAGAACGTCCCAGGTATTTCAAGGGATATAATTCGGAACACGCATGGACTCAAAAGACATGCTTATGGGATCTCCCCTACTTCAAAAACCTCGAACTTCCACACAACATTGATGTGATGCACACTGAAAAGAATATCGGTGAGGCCCTATTTGGTACATTTTTCGGCATAGATGGCAAGTCAAAGGATAATCCTAAGGCTAGAGTCGACCAGGAGACTCTATGTGCTAGAACTTTACAGAACATGCGACAGCCGAAAGGAAGGAAGAATTGGTCGAAGCCAAGGGCCTGGTTCAATCTTGAAAGGGGGCATATGAGGTAAATTCTCTTGTGGGTGAAAAACCGTTTGATGTTCCCCGATGGGTATGCAGCGAATCTAAGGAGGGGAGCTAGTCCAGAATAATTGAAAATATTTGGGCTCAAGAGTCATGATTGGCACATATGGCTTGAGCGGGTAATGCCGGTGATGTTGCGCGGCTATATCCCCGAGGAAGAATGGCTAGTACTGGCAGAACTGAGCTATTCCTTTCGTGTTCTTTGTGCTAAAGAACTATCCGATGGTGTGCTAGAAGACATGGAAGAGACGGCAGCGGAGTTGCTCTGCAATCTAGAAAAGATCTTTCCACCGGGTTTTTTTAATCCGATGCATCATTTGATATGGAATCTCCCGACCGAGGCAAGATTGGGTGGCCTTGTGCAAAACCGTTGGTGCTATTCAACCGAGAGAATGCAGAAGACGCTTCGAGAAAAATGTAAAAATAAACGTAGAATTGAAGCATCCATGGCCGAGGCATTCATTACCGAGGAGGCGGCAAACTTCGTGACAGCACACTATGAAGCCAAAAATCGCCATTTGCATAATCCAAAGCCTTGATACAATACTGGCGACCCCGAACGACGTCGATCCAACCTCAGACTATTCAAAGGGAAGCTTGGATCTGTTGGTGCTTCGAGAAATATGATTTTGGATCTCGAAGAATGGAGGACCCTTACGTTGTATATCTTTACCAACCTAACAGAAGTGCGCCGTACATCAAGTAAGTGCTCGGTACGTAAAATGTTTTGCAACTTCTTATAATTCTGGTGTCTTATTCACATCAATTGGTACAGTCGATACGTCACCCAATACTCGAATGCAGCGGTTATTGAAAGGGATTCCATCGTAGAGTATGAGCTTCTAGCCAAACATGGACACGGCAATCCCGGTTTCATCTCTTGGTTCAAACGAACGGTAACTACCATTCATACAGGGTTTCATTTGTTGTACATATTTCCGACTAATATACCAATCTTTTCCTATTAAACTTATAGGCAAATTCACCTGACGAGCCTATAGACGCTGAATTGCGACAAGTCGCTAATGGTTTTGACTTTAAGGTCCGTACATTTGAGAAATACGATATCAACGGGTATCGCTTTCGTACCGTTGGTAAAGAACAAATATTTCCCGATCGAACATCTAAAAATTCGGGTGTGTCGGCTGTTGGCGAAGGAGGTATCGAATATTACGGAAGAGTTGAAGCAATATATGAACTTCTATTCTATGGTGAAAATCCTCCGAACGTCGTTGTCTTCAAATGTCATTGGTTTCTTCCGTCGGAGACTAGACGGACTCATGAACATGTAGGTCAAGTCGAAATTCGACAAGACACACATTTCAATGTCCATGATGACTATATTACGGCTCAACAGGCCACCCAGGTTTTCTGTCTATCATACCCCTGCCAAAAGGTTGAAAACCTGAAAGGTTGGGATGTCGTTTATGATGTGCCGCCACATCTTAGACCACCTCCCCCCAATGAAGATGATTATGAGCCTCACATTAACCCGGAGACATATGAAGGAGAATTCTTCCAAGAAACCCGGAGCCTGAAAAAACGTTTCCGAAACCACTCTACACAACCCGAGAACATGGAACAAGACAATGAGAGTGAACCCGATATCGATGATGAAGAAGAAGCCCATACCAATGATGTGCAAGAGCCTTCTGAAGAAGAAGAGGTTACTGCTCCAGATGACTTGTCAATGCTTGACCGTTTACAGAAAGGCCTTCCAAATGTTGGTGTTGTTGAACCCGACGATGCTACGACGACACGCGTGATAGTGATGATGATCCATCTATTGATCCCAGAGAAGAGACGGATGATCCCGACTATTGTTAGTTGTATGAATCCCAACTTTAAATATATTTATATATATTCTCATTATAGTAATTACTTTTTTTCTTTTGTAGTAGTATTATTTCTGTTTCTCATTTGTACTAATTTATTTTACTATGCTTTCTGGCAGGTTCGTGACAGATATGGAGGGCGAGACCTCCGGGGTACTACGCTCGCACCAGGGACTCTATGGAGGTCTTTGCTCGAGAGTATGTCCTCGCCTCCTACTTCTGAGGTACCCAAGGGGAGAGGAGGTCAGACGAAGAGGGGCTGGAGAGGAGGCAGAGCAGGTGGTGGCCACACGAGAGGGAGGCGGACAGTTGCGCCTTCCTCTCCACCACCTCCGGCTGATTCACCAGAGCACAGGGTGGATCCCTCCTCGGAGAGTCCCGTGGTGGAGGAGGAGGCTACATCCGGGCGCACGTCCTGGGGTCCGTGGCCGGAGGTGGAGACGCCCGAGGGGGAGGTTGGTAAAGAGAGGCAGGTTGGTGAAGAGGAGGCGGTTCCCACTGATGATGAGGCTGAGGGGGCTGAGGGTAACACCGTGTACCAGCGTGGGGGTACACGGCTCCCGGCTGAGCCGGTGACTCCGGCCCATAGGTCGTTGATTACGCCTAATGGAGAGACGTAAGTGCATTTAATTACTTTGTTTCATTACGCCGAGGTTTATGCAAATATCTGATGGATTTTTTTACTTTTTTGTATTGCAGGGGTTGGGAATACGCCTCGGGTGTCCGCAATCCCAACGGTATCCTTGGTGTGCTCATCATGCAGCATTTCCCGGGGTTGGTTCAGTTGCCCGATGATGATTCGCCTCCGCAGCCTGGACTCTTTTGGGAGCACTATATAGCTGCCGAGGCCCCATCAAATACGACCGTCAACGGGGTCGAATGCCACACCAGAGTGGACATGGTGTTGAACGGCTTTTGGGTAATTTCTCTTTCACACAATGAGAACTTGAGAATAGCTAGGTAGTTGGTGCACTCATCAGTGTTGTCTCGTGCTATTAATTGCAGGTCTATTACAAGGTCGAAGAGTCCATGGAGGAGGAGGCGGGAAAGGTGCTCATCCAAGAGTGCAGGTGCCTCTTGCAGAACACAAGGCACGAGATGAGAGTGCAGGCGGTCCGTGACTACTACGCCAAGCGTGGCCTTAAGCGTAGCAAGTCGGAATGCCGAAAGAAGTATATTTCGAGGGACCAGTACATGATGGTAACCCCTTCTTGCATCTTTTAGTTTCGTTGATTTCATTCCTAGCTAGATAGGCCTATATAATAGCTAATCTTCCTTCTTACTAACTTAGGCGCCACCGAGATAGTGTGCGGATAAGATGGATTGTTGGGAGGTCATTGTGGACCAGTGGTGCTCAGAAGCCTGGTTGGCCGCCCACAACAATGCCAAGGACCGGCGCGCCCAGATGGTTGATGTGCCACACCATCAAGAGAGCCGCAACTTAGCTGGTTACGGGCAAAAATGGGTATGTGTGTTTTGCTAATATTGTCTTTTACGCACCCACAACTTAGCCGTTTACTAATATTGTGCTTTGCTTTGTCTTTTAGGCGGAGCATAATAAAACAGAGCCGCTTGGTGTGTTCGACAATTATGGCATGGCCCATACAGCGTCGTACAAGAAGGCCAAGGCACTCTCAGAGTCGGAAATTGCCACTCCGTCGACTTTCACCAACGTTGTCTCCTATGGTAAGATGAAGGCTTATACCGAGGTGGCGAAGGAGAAGCACGGGAAGTATTATACCCCGGTTGGGAAGCCTATAGACCCGGAGCTGGTGATGATCTCTGGTGGCGGAAGGCGCCATGGCGCCATGGCCATTGGAGATAAGTTGATTCGGTGCAATAGGACTCTCCCTGAGATCAAGGCGCGCCAAACGAGTTCTTCTCCTGCTATGAGGACTCGTGCGCGGCCAGTCGATCTTGCTATCGAGGTTAGCCATATATAAGGACTCTTGCATTCTTGTGTTCTCTCATCGAATATTACAGTGCTAACTACAGGAGTGGGGTTGCAGGAAGCTCTTGAGAGAGAGCGACAGAATACCCAGCGGCTACTCAAGGAGAAGGAGCGGTTGGCGGAGGAGAAGGCAGCAGAGAGAGAGAGAGAGAGAGAGAGCGGTTGGCGGAGGAGAGGACGGCGAAGGCTTTTGAGGAGGTCATGGCACGCCACGATGCGTCGAACCGGGCCTTGTACGAGCTCATCGTGGTAAGTCACTTGTTCATATTCACCCAAAGAACGCATGTTATAATGTTTGTTTATATTAGGAACTAATATGATTGACTCATGGAAAACAAATGTCTAGACTATGTGCGAGAAGACTGGCCAGGCCGCTCCACCGATGCCGATCATCTCTCCTGTGGGGACGGTAAGTATCTTTCAATGATCATCCATACCTTATTGAGTGGTGTCATGCTAACCGCTAGTTGATCTTTTCGTGCAGCATAACTCTCGGGCTGCATCCCATGACCCTTCTCCTCCGTCAACCTCGGGCAACCCGACTGATGCTTCTCAGCCACCTTAGCCTTGAGGGCTACACTTCGGTAAGTTTTCTTCCATACTTACCTTCAGAATTCCTATATTTATCCGAAAATGTCATACTTTGCTTATTTTGCACCAAAAGGGCATAATTAGCTTGTTACTTCAAAAACTGACATAGTCAACTTAGTTATACATAGTTATCTCAAAACATATCATAGTTAGCTTAGTTATCTCAAAAAATGACATAGTTAGCTCAACAAATGGTATAATTAGCTAAGTCGGCTCAAAAATGGCATTATTAGCTAAGTTAGCTAAAATAATAATACAATTAGCTAAGTTAGCTCAAAAATGGAGGCTATTTCTTCATCTTCTTCACCATGCATCATCTTCTCTTATGGTTCCTCTTCTTTCTTCTTCTTCTTCCTCTCTTTCTTTTTTTCTTCTTCTTCTTCTAACTTTCTTTTCTTTCATTTTGCAGAGTAGCTTCACGGGAGTCATGCATTCATGGAGTGGTGCTTCTTCACTTGTAGAATATTTGTTTATTTTGAGACTTGTGTTTGATGGAGTGATGTATGTGTTTGACACTTGTGTGCACTATGTATATAGATCACTTGATGTTCATTATGTATTTGGAGACTATATAGATCACTTTGATGTTTATTATGTGTTTGGATCACTTGATGAGATGTGATTTGTGCTTCTGGTACTGCTGGTATATATGTATATATAGTTTGTTTTGTCAAATGCAGAGAATTATAAGAAAACAAAAAAAAACAGTGGTTATGCAGCCTCTTTGCCGTCTGCTGGTGGTCGGCAAAGGTGACACGTGGCACCCAGCTGTGCAATCTGGGAACAGACTGGGTGCCATTTGGTCTGTATGCCGTCTGCCGGGCAGACGACAAAGATCTGATGAGAGGTGACATCTTGACGTCATCAAATCTTTGCCGTCTGTCGGTAGACGGCATACCCCTCTGTTAACGGCTGACGGAGGGGCTTGTAACCTTTTTGCCGTCAGGCTGCCGTTGCCGTCTACCTGCCAGTATGCTGTCGGCAAAGGGCTTTGCCGTCCGTCGATTATGTGCAGACGACAACACACCTCTTTGCCGAAGAAACTATTGACAGGAGTTGTGCCATCCGGGAGCAGACGGCAAAGCTCTTTGCCGACAGCTAAAGGTGTGTTTGCCGTCTGCCAATGCAGACGGCAAACAAGAGAATTCCAGTAGTGAGTAGCTATGTGATTTTACTCCTCCCCTCTTTGTGATTTCACTTTCGAGACCTCGTGAGCTGCCTCACATGATCGAGGAACTTTTGTAATTTTCTGTGTTGCTATGCTGAGTTTGCTGGGATCTGATGGATTATGAGATTATGTTCAGATTGTGATGAGTAATATATTTGGTTCTCTTTTATATTTGTGTTCTTTAGTAAATTCTTGCATGTTCTACGTTTCCCTATTTTACTTTGGCCAAGTGATTTGTTGCAACTCCAAGAGGGATCGTTATGCTTGATTGTGGGTTCAGCCCCTTGATGTCTAGTTTTAGTGACAGAAACATGAGACTAGGGGATGTGATGTTGCCACCAGGGATAAAACAATGGTGCTTGTACTTGCGGGTGCAAGGATTGTTTACTTTGCGCATAGTTCTTTTAATGCAGTTGTCTGTTGCTTTGAGTTTACACTTTGGGTGGGATTCGCAACTTAATACCAGCGAGATGTTCTGGATAGATATCTCAAGGTGGATGATTCGTAGTAGATGCCGATGGACTTCGGTCTACTTACCTTGGCGTACTGCCCATTTCTTTTGAGCCTCTTCCTTTCTTTTGTAGCATAGTTAGCATTGTGGTGCGTTTATAATCATGTAAATTTCCCAGCTATGATTTGTTTACCTCGCTAGCACTCTTATCTTCTTTTGGGAGAGAGACATCAATAGTGAACATCATGGGACCCCGGTCCATATTCACACCATTGTTTACACCTTCAATTTACTTTCAGTTCTTACTTTCAGTTGCACTATTATCTCTTGCGTTGATCCTTTGTAAACAACAAGGCCGGAGGAATTGACAACTCCTCTGTACTCGTTGGGAGAAAAGTTATTTGTTTCTGTGTGCAGGTCGCGACAACCGCCTAATTTCTGGCGCCGTTGTCACCTTCTTGTATTTCTGCGAGTCCTACTGGAGACAAACCTTGGTATCTTCACCGAGGGAAATTTTCTGCTACGCTGCATCTCACCTTCCACTTGGGGTAACCAACGAGGAGTGAGAGAACTATCCTCACCGTATCAGATGGTGACTCCTCCAGCCACGATCGAGCAACCGGGGCATAATAATAATCCACCCGACGGTAGCCCAAATAGGGCGGCCACCTCCAGGGGAGGCAGCGCACCCTCCGTCTCTTGCATGCCCGCCATCGTCGGCGAGGTCTCTTCATTTCCGAGCTCGCCGCCCTCAAGGTAACTATAAGCGTCCACAGCTCAAACGAGGACTTCATCTCCTTGCCTTTTATTACTGGCATCTCTCTGATGCCCTACATGCATATATCTCTTTCGCAGGAGGACACACCATGCATTCTACTACAAGTCGTCGATGGCAAGTTGAAGGATGTTGCCAAAGGTAAAATCCTTCAACTCCAAAACCGAATGATGCACAATAGGCCGATGGCACCGGGGATGCATAAGGTTCAAATATCTCTCGTGATTTCAGGCTACAAGAGAGTTGAACCTCCCATTAAAACCCTCTAATACGATGAGGACGAGCCGACGGTCCTCAATGATTATTTCGGCCAAATGTGCCTATGGCCGAAGACCCAAATGCGTTTGATGACGGGGGAGGGGGCACCACACCAAGGACAACACCGGTAATCGTCGTGCCGGCGCCACATGATCCCATCGACGCACAACAAGAAGACGATGATCTAGATGACGATATCCTCGCCAACCAGTTCATCAACACTTCGTTTGGCGATGGTGACTTATTCATGCCTCGTGTTGAAGAAGCCTATTACGAGCATGTGGAAGACGCTCGCGATCCAGCTGATCCTGCGATGAAACCTGCTTGCTCCACGCGTCTCTTCCTGCTTCTCAGGGGATATCTCCAGCAGCTTGCACCTTCACCGAGCCTCAAGAAGATGCCATAGCAACAAGATCTATTCTCAGCCCGTCCACACTCCATAAGGCGGCCACTGAGCAGATAAAGGTCTGTGACTGCTCGAAACCGGAAAAGAAGAAGGGACGGAAAAGAAAGAAGAGCACTTCGAGCAGCCAACCTCCGACGCCGATCCGGGCTCAGGACGAGCCACCAAGACCCAAGGATCTCATGTTTGACATCCATGTGGCGGGTAGGCTGATGCTATATCAGAATGTGCTCGAGCTTGCAACTTCGGATACGCAGCATGTGCATAACTGTGTTACGACATTAGAGAAGATGCTTCTTCGAGAACAGAATCCCCCGTATCCAGTTTTCATGGCCAAGGTGCCACTCAACATGGGATTCAACAACAATATCCCCGCGGATATGAAAATCCTGCGGTTTTCAAAAATCTTCAATTTGTATCATCTCAAGCGGCTGGACCATAGCCTATCCGTCTATTCTCGCTCAGCCTTTCTATCAGTATCAGGAGAGATCAGACCCCAAGAGTCGCGATATCGGACCCCTTCTACATGCGTGAAAGCATCTTGATGGATGACGGAGACGTGACTCTCACGGCGGGGTACATCAGAGACTTCATGCTAGAGAACGCTAGCAAGGATTTATTTCTCACGACCTACTCTCCCAAGTAAATCATTCGCTCACCGCCGCAACATATGCTTTCTTAGCATTCCATCCGACATTCCTTTTGGATTGTTTTAATTATGCAGTTAGGATCAAGACTGCGTGCTCATCTGCTTTTCACCGAAACACTCGCATGCCGTGTATTTAGACTCGGGGAGTGCGAAGAATAAATATTACAAGTATTTCATCAGAGTTTTGTATGATGCTCTCGCCGGCTACAAAGAAGCGGGAGGCAAGATCGTGAAGCACAAGTTCAGCAAGCATCAGTCTGGCGTGAGCATGTTCAACCACGTAACGTAGTTCCCGTGCATCAAGCAGTCGGTTGGCAGTGTGAGGGATGCCTACTATGCCCTCCATCACATGCGGGCGATTGTACAGGACCAGCGCAACCTTACGCTGCCAAGTCATCTCAAAGCGTGGGCCGAAAGGAGGGCGACAATCGCCGATGCAAATCTTAGGCACGAGTTCTTTCACATCCAAGGGAAGATGGCGACTATCATCTTTCGTGAAGTCCAAGTGAAGGGGTCGATGTTCCACTGCAACATTGCACCATCCAATGGGGAGATAGAATTCCGCCTAAAGGCCTTGCGTGACACAAGGCCTTTCATGACGAAAGAAGGATGCCGCCCATTCCCTGAGCCGAGTCACAAGTGATGACGATCGATGTGAATTTCATGCTACATTGTTTCATGCTTAGCGTTGTTAGTTCCGAACAATATTGATGATTTGTGTTCTAAATAACTTTATCTCTATCGCACATTCACTTTTATCTCTTTGTATAAATGTATCATGCATCATTTTGGCTATGGTACTAGTTTAGTTGATCGATTCTTATTGAAGTTGTGTTATGTGTATCTTCCTATATGCTTAAACGATAAATGTGGTCATTGCCATTTTCATTGACACTCACTTTTTTGTTGCAACAGATCAATCAAAATGATCAACAATATCAAGATGGAGTGAAGAAAACATTACTTGAATATTTGATTTAGGGTTTTCTTTTATTTCATTTGTAATAACTTTCCTTATATTCGATACTTGTAAAGACATGTAATGCTTTCTGTAGTTCTGTAATGCTTCTATTTATGTAATATTTTCCGTGATTCCATTTATGTAATTTTTCTCTATTTTGTTTTCTTTTTCTGCACATTAATTTTTTTGTTTTCTGTAATATACATTTAGTGGCACATATTCTGTACAAGCAGTGGCGCACCAGGAATGCGCCACCCCTAAGGATCCTTAGGGGTGGCACATTTCAAAATGCGCCACCCATAAGATCTTAGGGGTGGCACATTTCAAAATGCGCCACCCATAAGGGTCTTAGGGGTGGCACATTTAGAATGTGCCACCCCTAACCCCTTAATAGTGGCTTGTCCTTAGTGGCGCATCCATAATGTGCCACTAAAGGCAAAAAAAGGACGCCACCATAAGCCTTTTTTATCTCAACCTCAACACTTTTCAGCATGGCGAACAAATCATAAGGGGTCTTAGTCATCCCCTGCATGTTTTAGTTGAACACAAAGCCTTTGTAGCTAGGGGGCAGCGATTGGAGCATCCTATCAACGGCAAGTTCATCCGGAATCTGACATTCCAGAGCATTCAAGCGTTGAACATAGCCGGACATTTTGAGCACGTTATCACTAACACTGCTATGCTCATCCATCTTAGCCGAGAAGAAGGCTTCAGAAGCCTCGTATCGTTCTTCCCTATCTTGAGGTGCAAAGACATCTTTGAGGTCAGTGATAATCTCATAAGCATCCATCCTCTCAAAACGCTTCTACAACTCAGCCTCCATGGAATAGAGCATGCCACTCTGGACAAGGTTGTAATCATCAGCCTTGGATAGGTAGACATTCTTCTCATCCTGGCTTGCATCTGTTGGTGGTACATCATCTAATGCGGCCTCTAGTACGTATACCATTTTGAGGGGAACGAGGAGAATCCTCAGAGTGCGTAACCAGTTGGTGAAGTTTGACCCATCAGTTTAGAGTATGTATTTCTCTAGGAATGACCCTAAGTTGAATGAGGGACGTGGTGCTGCCATCTACAATGGTGATTCACAAAGATACATATTTATACTTGTAACAGCCCAGATTTCACAAAAAATAAAAAAAATTGTTTTCGGTGTGAATTGTTTGATTGTCTGAATTGTCTGCGGTGTTTGCATCCCCGATTTATCGATCGGCGATTATTCCCCCCCCCCCCCCTTATCTCGTACCAGACGGAGAACGACCCTTGCCACCCTGACACTCAGCCTTTGCGACACCGGGTTTCACCCGATCACCGTCACAAAAACCGCACGAGACCAGCCGAAGCCAATGGAACGAAAAACCTCGTTTAATAATTAAACAGGGTTATTTTATTGCGCGCCGGAAAGTGTTCTCGGAACGGTTCCAACGCGAGGTGAACGCCTCCGGCTCGACGCGCTGATCGCGCAGTTCGAAGTTTTACCCGAATCGGAGGTACTGCGGACCCCCGGCGGTCAGAAACGTAAACACCGCGCGCGAGAGAGAAAAACCGGGGTTGTTTTTGCAAACTGCCAGCCACCTGGGCTATATAAAGACCACCACACTCCCACCTCTTTCTAGGGTTTCCCTAGCCGCAAAATTGCAGCCACCCCCTCTGCTTAACCAGTTAGCAACCGCTCTCGACGGTAGGTGCGATGTCTCGTGTTGCCTTCTTATTGATGCTTGCTCGTGTTTGTTTCGTAGTAATAGATGATTGCTCGTTGATTGCTTTCCAGTGTTCACTTCTTGCGTGCTCCCGCGGTTACTCTCGGAGACGACGCGAGTTTGCGATCGACTACACCTTCGGAACCCGACCTTATCAATAGGCAAGGACTATACATTACTTATGATCCATTCTATTTCAACCAGCGGTTTGCATGCTAGTCTAGGATAGGTTCGATGTATGATCCTACCACATGTTTACAACCTCTTTCAAATCGATACAGCCATGTCCCCTACCAGCAAACCATGTACTGCTATGTTACTATTGCTCGTTGCTCATCCCCTGCTTAGTATGCATGCTTAGGATGCTGGGATGTTACCCTGTTACTCCCATGTTTGGGATATCACATTATTATATTGTTGTTGATGATAAGATTATTATAATGTTGACTATATTCGACGAAGGATGGAAGGTCTAGGCTATCGCGCCCCGACGCTTTGTTCCATTCGAGTCACCTAGGACCCGAGTTCCGGGTATTGTGTCTCTTGACGAGCGTGCCTAACCGCGTGTGGGATTTTATGGGGTCCTCTTTTCTTACCTACCTAGCTTGAAACATTTCCAGTGGTGGCCCAGGCTGATTTACCATTTGAAACCGTGTGTGTGTTGGTCGGCCGCCAGTATTTTTGCAACCAACCCGGACCAGTGAGGACATAGTTCCCTTGCTAGCCCACCTTGTCCGGCTGAGGACCCAGTTTCCCATGTATAATCAACCGGCTATCCAAACCCGAGACAGACGGTAGAGACCGATTCGAGAGCGCGGCCGGCTTTTGAGTTGGGTGTCGACTCACCGGGGGCCACCCGGATTTGTTCGTTGTTAGCTAGAGGGACCTGTCGTTTTGGATCTGTTGGAACTAAATCATAAAATGGTTGCCTGTGATGGGTAGCAACTGAGAGAGATGGGCGTGCGTGCGGAGCCTTGTAATGGGCAGTTGGTACACCCCAGCAGGGTTAAATCTTTTCGAGAAGCCGTGTCCATGGTTATGGACGACTTGAGACCTACTCCTTGTTCATAGACAACAACAACTGAGATAATCTTAATATAACTTGATCAACGTGTGTGTGTGCCTTGACCGCTTCTTTTTCGTCGGGATGCGAAGAGGAGGACAAGTATAGGATAGGTGTTATGCTTGCGGAAGTAGTTGATAGCAAGACTTGTTGGAGACGATTCCTCATCGAATGCTTGGCTTCTTACCTTACTCTCTAGATCGTTAGCCACTTCATAAATGCTAGTGCGGCAGCAACCTCACCACTTACCCCATCCTTACCGTAAACTACTAGTTGTCCTAGAATGACGAGTGATGAAGTCCTTGCTGGGTCAGATGACCACTACAGTTGGATGTTGTGTACCTCTGTACTCATGATACTACCCCCAAACTCTTTTCAGGGTTCTGGTCGACAACAGGTTGGTGATCGACTTTTCACGTGGAGACTCGACGACGACTAGTTAGGCGGATCCCGGCGGAGGCCCTGGACCCGTGTGGTTATGGGGATCGATGTTTTTCTCTTTGCCACTAGGCATTTGATTGTAGTCTGTACTCAGACATGTATCTTCCGCTGTTGTATTGTATTAAGGGAGTTGTATGCCGATTGTATGAGATGTTGTATCCTTTTATCTGTAATGTTGTGATATCATGTTGGAAATCCGGGGCATATGGCTATGTCATATGTCGCGGTGGGACCGATATGTGCTTCGTCCCCGGATTTGGGTGGAAACATCTAGATCTGGAACAGTACCACATATCGGGCCTTACAACTTGGTATCAGAGCCTTACCGACTGTAGTATCCCTTTTCTGGCCGAAGTCGAGTCTAGACAAAAACTATTTTGTAGCTACTAAGATAGTTATCGGAGAGTAGGATTGTTTTTACTCCTTACCCTTGCTCTGGTCAGGACAAGTGTCGTAAGTGTTTTATTCTCGCCTTGTCCCCTTCAAAACTCTAGGATCTCGAGTGTGTGGAGTTTCGGAATAGTTACAATGCCTTGCTTGCAGTGTATTGTCTCGATTCCGATATCAGGTTTGGGAAATCCTGTAGTACCTTTAGTTCTTCCGACTCTGGATAAACCTCTTGGTCATCTGTTGACTTCAGTCCTCTTGCCCAGTATCCTCATGATTGCAGTGAGAATGCTTCCTTGACCGTCGCTTTGAACTGTCGTTCCTTCTCTTGATCTCCCGATGGTTTCGTTTTCCGACGTTGTCATCTCTCTGCGGAAAGTTTTCTCGTCGGAGTTTGACGTTCGACATGGAGCAGAGTCCCTTGTTGGTAGTATTGAAGATCGTCGACACTCTTCTTTTCCCCTTCTCCTCTCCCCCGGATTGTCTTGGATCTCGGGACGAGATCCCTTGTTGGTGGTGTTGTATTGTAACAGCCCAGATTTCAAAAAAATTAAAAATTTTGTTTTCGGTGTGAATTGTTTGATTGTCTGAATTGTTTGCGGTGTTTGCATCCTCGATTTATCGATCGGCGATTATTCCCCCCCCTTATCTCGTACTGGACGGAGACCGACCCTTGCCACCCTGACACTCAGCCTTTGCGACACCGGGTTTCACCCGATCACCGTCGCAAAAACCGCACGAGACCAGCTGAAGCCAACGGAATGAAAAACCCCGTTTAATAATTAAACGGGTTATTTTGTAGCGCACCGGAAAGTGTTCTCGGAACAGTTCCAACGCGAGGTGAACGCCTCCGGCTCGACGCGCTGACCGCGCAGTTCGAAGTTTTACCCGAATCGGAGATACTACGGACCCCCGGCGGTCAGAAACGTAAACACCGCGCGCACGAGAGAAAAACCGGGGTTGTTTTTGCAAACTGCCAGCCACCTGGGCTATATAAAGACCACCACAGTCCCACCTCTTTCTAGGGTTTCCCTAGCCACAAAATTTCAGCCACCCCCTCCGCTTAACCTGTTATCAACCGCTCTCGACGGTAGGTGTGATGTCTCGTGTTGCCTTCCTGTTGATGCTTGGTCGTGTTTGTTTCGTAGTAATAGATGATTGCTCGTTGATTGCTTTCCAGTGATCACTTCTTGCGTGCTCCCGCGGTTACTCTCGGAGACGATGCGAGTTTGCGATCGACTACACCTTCGGAACCCTACTTATCAACAGGCAAGGATTATACATTACTTATGATCCATTCTATTTCAACCAGCGGTTTTCATGCTAGTCTAGGATAGGTTCGATGTATGATCCTACCACATGTTTACAACCTCTTTCAAACCGATATAGCCATGTGCCTAGCAAACCATGTACTGCTATGTTACTATTGCTCGTTGCTGAGCCCCTCCTTAGTATGCATGCTTAGGATGCTGCGATGTTACCCTGTTACTCGTTGGTTTGGGATATCACATTATTATATTGTTGTTGATGATATGATTATTATAATGTTGACTATATTCGACGAAGGATGGAAGGTCTAGGCTATCGCGCCCCGACGCTTTGTTCCATTCGAGTCACCTAGGACCCGAGTTCCGGGTATTGTGTCTCTTGACGAGCGTGCCTAACCGCGTGTGGGATTTTATGGGGTCCCCTTTTCTTACCTACCTAGCTTGAAACATTTCCAGTGGTGGCCCAAGCTGATTTACCATTTGAAACCGTGTGTGTACTGGTCGGCCGCCAGTAGTTTTCCAACCAACACTGACCAGTGAGGACATAGTTCCCTTGCTGGCCCACCCTGTCCGGCTGAGGACCCGGTTTCCCATGTGTGATCAACCGGCTATCCAAACCCGAGACAGACGGTAGAGACCGATTCGAGAGCGCGGCCGGCTTTTGAGTTGGGTGTCGACTCACCGGGGGCCACCCGGATTTGTTCGTTGTTAGCTAGAGGGACCTGTCGTTTCGGATCTCTTGGAACTAAATCATATAATGGTTGCCTGTGTCGAGAAGCCGTGTCCACGTTTATGGACGACTTGAGACCTACTCCTTGTTCATAGAAAACAACAACTGAGATAATCTTAATATAACTTGATTAACGTGTGTGTGGGCCTTGACTGCTTCTTCTTCGTAGGGATGTGAAGAGGAGGAAATGTATAGGATAGGTGTTATGCTTGCATAAGTAGTTGATGGCAAGACTTGTTGGAGACGATTCCTCATCGAATGCGTGGCCTCTTACCTTACTCTCTAGATCGTTAGCCACTTCATAAATGCTAGTGCGGCAGCAACCTCATCACTAACCCCCATCCTTACCCTAAACTACTAGTTTTCCTAGAATGACGAGTGATGAAGTCCTTGCTGGGTCAGATGACCACTACAGTTGGATGCTGAGTACCTCTGTACTCATGATACTACCCCCAAACTCTTTTCAGGGTTCTGGTCGACAACAGGTATGGTGATCGACGTTCACGTGGAGACTCGACGACGACTAGTTAGGCGGATCCCGGCGGAGGGCCTGGACCGGTGTGGTTATGGGGATCGATGTTTTTCTCTTTGCCACTAGGCATTTGATTGTAGTCTGTACTCAGACATGTATCGTCCGCTGTTGTATTTTATTAAGGAAGTTGTATGCCGATTGTATGAGATGTTGTATCCTTGTATCTGTAATGTTGTGGTATCATGTTGGAAATCTGGGGCATATGGCTATGTCATATGTCGCGGTGGGACCGATATGTGCTTCGTCCCCGGATCTGGGTGGAAACATCTAGATCTGGAACAGTACCGCATATCAGGCCTTACAATAATTTTTTTCATAATGTGGAGTTTCAATTTTAACTTAAAATTCTAGAAAGCTCCCACTTAGAAAAAAACTTCTCAATTAAACTAAGTGATCACACAATCCTATAACCTCATACCTCCCCCGATCGTCACGACCATCAGTATGTGGGTAAGGTAGGCCATCATGCCAATCACATCAGGTATGTGACTCGTGCTCGATCTTTTGATCTTCTGTTTTCCAGACCCGCATCTACATACGCCAAGCCTGCCATTCTGACGTTAATCTTAGTTGTTTAGCAAGGTCGGATGCTAGCGAGGAAGTGATTCTCGTCCCTCGTTGGTTACCCCACGTGGAAGGTTGAGATGTAGCGTAGAGGCAAATTTCCCTTGGCAAAGATACCAAGGTAGAGATGGACCAGTAGGACTCCAACGGCGACAAGTAGGTGGTAAAGTGAACAATGGCACCGTTCACAACCTAAGGTTGCTTACTTTACCTGGACCTGCACACACAACAAACAACTTTGCTCCCAACGAGTACAGAGAGGTTGTCAATCTCGCCGGCCTTGCTGTTTACAAAGGATCAAACACAAGATATAATGGTAGTGATAATTTCAACAGAAGTAAAAACAGTAAAATAAAGTAAGGGTGTAAACAGTGGTGGAAATATGGATCGGGGTCCCGTGAAGTTCACTAGTGATGTATCTCTCCCAAAATACGATAAACATCTATGCGACGTGAACAAATTACAGCTGGGCAAGTCACAGGATGACAAACGCACCGCAATGTGCTACAAAAGAAAGGAAGAGGCTCAAAAGCATGGGCAGTACGCCAAGACAAGTAGAACAAAATCCATCTGCATATACACACTAATCATCCACCTTGAGATATCTATCCAGAACATCTCGCTGGTATTAAGATGCGAGCCCCATCCAAAGTGTAAACCCAAAGCAACAGACAACTGCACTAAAAGAACTTTGCGTAAAGTAAACAATCCTTGCACCTGTAAGTACAAGCACCGTTGTTTTCCCCTTGATGTCAACAACATATCCCCTAGACTCAGGATTCTGTCACTCAAGCTAGTCATTGGGGGGCATGAACCCGCAATCATGCATAACGCTCCCTCTTGGATTCACGATCCATCACATTGCCAAAGTAATAAAAAGTAACGGAGAAGATGCAATAATTACTCAAGAACATAAATACAGAGGAGAAGAACCAAATATATTACTCATCACAATCTGAACATAATCTCATAATCCATCGGATCCCAGCAAACTCAACATAGCAACAATAGGAAAATTACATATGTGCCTTGATCATGTAGGGCAGCTCACAAGGTTCAAACATTGAAGAACAAAGATGGAGAGAAGAAATCGCATAGCTACTGATCATGGACCCATTGTCCAAGGTGGATTAATCACGGCTCATCCGGGAGGCGTCCATGGTGTTGGAGAATCTCCCGGAGGTCAATCCTCCCTCCGGCAGGGTGCCGGGACAAGGTCTCCTGGCAGCCGTGATTTTGGAAGCGCGGCGGCGGTGGAACAAAGGGGAGATCGCGAAAAAGGGTTCTGTCCTCGAGGGTTTCAGGACAAGAGGTAAATATAGGCGAAGGGGGGATCCAGAGGTGGACCAGGGAGTCCAGACGGCCCCCCGGCGCGGCCTAGGGTGTGGCTGCGCCACCAGGGCGCCTGGAGCCCTAGTGGGGCCCCCTGGCCCCCTTCGGGTATCTGGAAGCTTCCGTATCTCTGATTTTTTACATATATTCCCGGAATTTTTTGGGCACTTTAAGTAATGGAAAAAACTGAAATAAAAAACAACAGAAAACAAGAACTGGCACTGGGATCCACTGAGTTAATAGGTTAGTCCAAATATGATCAGAAGTGTATGAAAGATCATCAAAAGCATAGCAATATCACCCAAAACATGCATGGAACAAGCAGAAATTATTGATACGTTTGGGACGTATCAAGGTCATATCTACATATGCTAGGCTTGCCAAACCCAACCTCATGCGAACGCCGTTTATTATGTGTGACACCCAATGTATTGTGTGTCGGCCATAACGGAGATCCTTCCAGGTGGTTCTCATTAAGGGAGAACACAATAGTGGTATTGTGGGAGATGATCCTATTTATGCTACCGTCATTATATCTAGCATATTAGCAAAAACAGGAAGTAAAACTGCAAATCATACATTCCATGATCCCATTTCGTGCAAATTAAAGTTAAACGCCTTCTACTTTATCTTTTTGCAAGTTTTACGTGGCTGCTAGGGGTTTTGATAGAGATAACCGTTTCCATCCTGTGAAAACATGCCACAACACCAATTCCACATTTGTTTCTATTACACCCGTGTCGGGGCCCTCCGTTGCAAACATCTTCGCGTCGCTAATGTTAGAGAGACAGAAACCCCCTGATGCACTTATATGGTACAAGCCATATGTCAAGCGTGGAACCAGTCTCGCGTAAACGCGTAAGGTCGGCCGGGGCCTCTTCATCAGGACATTGCTGCAACGCTAAATGGGTACACATGGGACGGTAACAAATGGAGAATTGATGCCCACATCCTCGATGTGTTCTACCTGTACAATACATCTACGCATGGCTAGCTCTGATACCACTGTTAGGATACGGGGCAGAAAACAATAATTTTTCCAACCTACGATACCCGAACCCAAGATCTATGCTATGGCGATGTAAAGTAACAGAGGGAATCGGTGTTCATACCTTTAAAGACCAAAAGAGGGAAACGTTCTACGAACGTGGTCGGCGTAGACTCTGAACCTACGACCTCCCTATCGTGTAGAAGACTGATACGTCTCAAATGTATCGATAATTTCTGCTCGTACCATGCATGTCTTGTGTGATATTGCTATGATCTAGACACACTTTCATACAATTTTCATCATATTTGGACTAACATACTAACTCAGTGCACCCCAGTGCCAGTTCCTGTTTTCTGCTGTTTTTTATTTCAGTTTCCCCCCATATAAAAAGTGCTCCAAAAATCCAGGAAAAATCAGATAAAAATCAGCGTGTCAGAAGCCTCCATAAGCCCAAAGGAAAGCTAGAGGGCCACCACCAGGTGCCCAGGCGGCCACCTGGCGCGGTCAGTGGCCTGGGCGCGCCAGGGAGGCGTCTGGACCCCTGGTGGCCCCCCTGGATGCCCCCCTTCGCCTATTTATTCTCCGTCATGGGAAACTTCCGAAGACAAAACCCTATTTCGCAATCTTGCCTCTGTTCCGCCGCCGCCGCACTTCCAAGATCGGGAGCACCGTCAGGACCCTCCCGGCACCCTGCCGGAGGGAGGATCGACCTTCGGGAGCTTCTCCTGCACCATGGACACTTCCCGGATGTGCCGTGAGTAGTCTACCTTGGACCATGGGTCCGTGATTAGTAGCTAGGTGATTTTCTCCTCCCCTCTTTTTCTTCATGGTTTAGACCTCGTGAGCTGCCCTACATGATCGAGGCACATATGTAATTCTTCTGCTGTTGCTATGCTGAGTTTGATGGGATCTGATGGATTATGAGATTATGTCCAGATCGTGATAGAGTAATATATTTGGTTTTTATCTCTTATATTTTTGTTCCTAAGTAATTCTTGCATGTTCTCCGTTGCTGTTTATTGCTTTGGCCAAGTAGTAGGTAGTGACTCCAAGATGGAACATTATGCTCGATTGTGGGTAGATGCCCCCTGATGACACGCTTGAGTGACAGAAACATGTGTCTAGGGGATGTGTTCTGGCCACGAGGGGAAAAACAATGGTGCTTGTAACCGTGGTTGCAAGGATTGTTTACTTTACACAAAGTTCTTTTTAATGCAGTTGTCTGTTCTTTGGGTTTTCACTTTGGGTGGGGCTCGCAACTTAATACCAGCGATATGTTCTGGATAGATATCTCAAGGTGGATGATTAGTAGTAGATGCAGATGGATTTCGGTCTAATTATTTTGGCGTACTTCCCATGCTTATGAGCCTCTTCCTTTCTTTGGTAGCATAGTTAGCATTGCGGTGCGTTTATAATCCTGTCAATTGCCCATCTATAATTTGTTTACCTCGCATAGCAGTTTTATCGTCTTTTGGGAGAGAGAAATCACTAGTGAACATCACGGGACCCCGGTCCATATTCCCATCATTGTTTACAAGCTATTTCCTTTGACAATATTTACTTTCAGTTGCTATCATTATCATTATCCCTTGTGTGTTTGACCCTTTGTAAACAACAAGACCGGAGAGATTGTCAACCTCTCTGAACTTCGTTGGGAGCAAAGTTAATTGTATTGTGTGCAGGTCTGCGTCAGGTGCGGCGCTGACACCTACTTATCATCGCCGGAGTCCTACGGGAGACAAACCCTATCCTCTACATAGGGGAAATTTATTGCTATCCTACATCTCACCTTCCACTTGGGGTAACCAACAAAGGGAGAGAAGCCATTACCACTTCCACGCCATCAAGCAAATTTCTGGCGCCGTTGCCGGGGACTCCGAGTGATAAGATAGGGGAGTTGCCCACTATCTTTTACCTTTACTTTTTATTCTTGTTAGTTTACCTTTCAGTTTTTATCTTCATGTCCTTTATCAAAAATCCAAAAAATAAAATAAAATAGTATGTCTAGTTCCTTACTTGCCAATCAATGTCTGACTTCTTTGAAACCAGTTCTTATTGGCATGGAGGATTCACCGAGGATCAACAAAAGTGGTACAAGGAACACCGCTTGTCTCAAAAGGGAATACACTTATGGAAACAAATACATCAGTTGTATGAGTATGCTAGAAACTTGTGCTCAATATATAATATATCTTTCTGTAGGGATGAATCTTGTTGCTTTATGAGGCACAAGCACCTTGCTTTCCAATGTGAGTACAATGATGGTGAAACCTTAGCTTCTTATGCTAAGAGAAATTATGATTTTGATGATGCAGAGAAAATAGAACAATTTGTTGCTTATAAGGGTGCCTATGAAATTAATTCTCTTATTAAAAATATTTTTGATGACCCTTACAAATCTGAGAGTCTTGCTATACTTAACTATTGTTTGGAAAATTACGATGCAAATTATCATATTACTGATCATCTTGAGAGAATCTCTCCCCCAAATGAAGAGATTAATGTTTTGCAGGACTCTATGGAAGAAGAAATTGTTGAACCTGAAAGCCCCTTGGATGAAAAAGAGGCGGAGAGTGACGAAGAAAAGGAGGAAGAATGGAGCCATCCATGTCTACCTTCTAATGAGAGTAACTCTTTGACTCTTACTTTATATGAGTGTTATGATCCTATGGATTCTTTTGAAATATCCCTTTTTGATGAAGTTGATGCCTTCTATACTTTTGTCCAAGATGCCACTATGGATGATGCTTACGAAGATGAACTTGCTATAGTTCCTTACGTTAAGCATGAAATTGTTGCTATTGCACCCACACTTGATTGTCCTATTAACCTTTTAAAATCTCCAACTCATATTTTGGAGAACTGTGCTTTTATTAAGGCTCAATGTGATAGGTTGCATTTATCTTATGATCCTAAAAACCGTGTTGAAAAAAATACACGTGTGCTTATAGGTCATGAACAATATGATTTATGTGACAGTTATATTCTTGATGTATTTCATGATACTACTGAAAATTATTTTGAGAGAGGGAAGTTTGGTTGTAGAAACTTTCATGTTACTAAAACTCCTCTCTTCGTGTTGAAAGTTTTGAAGTTATTCTTGTTCCACCTTCCTATGCATGTCACTTTGTGCTTCTTTGATTTATTTTCTTACAAGATGCCTATGCATAGGAAGTGGGTTAGGATCAAATGTGTTTCATATTTGCTTCTTAATGCTCTCTTTTGCTTCAAATTCTTATTCTTATGAGAGCACCTTCTATAATCTTTATGCCTAGCTTAAAGGCGTAAAAGAAAGCGCTTGTTGGGAGGCAACCCAAGATGTTTTTACTTCTGTTTTTAGTAGTATTGATGATTGTTACTATTGTAGCAACATCATTGTATCTTTATTTTCAAGCTTTGTGCCAAGTTATAGCCTTATATGACAAGTGAAGTGAAAGTTGTGACATGCTGTCCAGAAAACAGATTCTGTCCTCAAGACGGGAAAAATCATATAAAATCACCAGTTCATCTTTTTGAGCTGAATTTTTTACACAGCGTGATCTATACAATCACGGAACTTTCTTATGTTCTGAGTTTATTGATTTGAGTTGCATAAGTACCCCTAAAAAATTCTTTACTATCTGTTGTTCTGTTTTTCACAGATTCTGCCACGTTTTGTATCTCCTATCTTTTACAAACCTTAAGATTGCTTTTTCTTTGATAAATCCTTTTGGAAATCTTGATAAACAGTATCTCTTCAAGAATATCTTTATATCCAGTGGGTAAAAATTATTTATTAAGGGTACTAACCTCTCTAATCGGCTTATGATGAGTTATGTATGAAGGGAGTTTTCAAGTGTGCGATGGAAGATGATGAAAGAAGATTCGGGAGTGTCAAGCGCTCAAGCTTGGGGATGCACCCATTCATCCCCAACAAATATTCAAGGAGACTCAAGCGTCTAATCTTGGGGATGCCCCCGTGCATCCCCTTCCCCATCAAGAATCATCAGTTCGTCCTTCGTCTCACTATATTTTTATCACTTCATGCGTTATGTGCTATGCTTGGAGCGTCTCGCTCTTAGGTTTTATTTTTAGTTTTATTTAGCTTTGCTTGCTTTTGATAACAAGTTATACCCCGTCTTACTTTGTGTGGGAGAGAAACACGCTCCACTTTCAAAATCTAGAACACATCATATGATTCTTCATGCCTATCTTTTTGCTGTTGTGTGTTCTTTATCTTTTCGTAGCTCCTGCCATGTTTAGTTTTAGTTTTAGTTTGTCTTTAGCAAGAGCCTTGGCTTTTTTTTAGTTTGTTGCTGGAACTCTCTTTAGTTTTGATGTTTATCTTGTTAAGAGAGTTGGTTGTTGCACTGAGTTGTGTCTTGTTTGAGAGTAGGTAATTGAGGTTGCTATTTAATTTTAGTAGTAATTTGCAATAGTTGTGAGGTATAGATGTGAGTAATGTTTGAACTTTTGGTTTTCAAGAGCTCTAGCCTATTAGTGATAGGTGTCGTATTTTGGTAAATCCTTGTTTATTTTCAAAACCTACAAAACTAGTTGAGAACTCTAGCTACCAGATGGATCACTACTCTTTGGAGGGATCGAATATTAGAGTACACTCACGTACCATGAGTCGAGGATGCGCAAGGATAACCAAACCCCCATACACTCCTCCTCGGGCTACTTGTATCTTTGTGAACCTCCTTATTAGATTGAGAGTTACCGATAATAAGTGCATGAGTTTTTCGGACTAATCTAAGTATTGAAAGTTGACACAGCCACCTCCTCATATTTGCTAGCTTCTCCTGTGTCGTGCGTTGCCTCCTTCTCACTCCGAGAGTTGGCGTCCACCTTCGCCGGTACATCCAAACCCTTGGCATGATACGCTCTGTCATCATAAACCTCCTTATATCTTTCCTCAAAACAGCCACTATACCTACCTATCAAAGCATTTCCATAGCCTTTCCAAGATATATTTCCATGCAACTTCCACCTCTTCATGACTTGATCTTCATGTCATACATGTTCCTGTTACACTGGCAGCGGCATACATTGCATACATCATGATAGCTAAATCTTCTTTATGATTTGAGTACCTTGGAAAGTGTGAAAGATCTTCTATACCCTCTTGTAAATTAGAGTGTTGCCCTTAAGTGAGGAAAACATCCCAAAGTGGACAAAATAAAAGATCCCAAAGAGGACAAATGAGAGTTAAATAGAAATAGCCATTGAGGCCACCAAAAAAATACAAAAAAATAGATAAAAGAGAAAAAGGAAATAAAAAGAGAGAAAGGGGCAACACTACTATTCTTTTGAAAGATCCACACTAGCACTCCCTCTTATCCTTGTACTCCATAGAGATGATCATGCATATAGCTATGTGGGGACCTTCACACTATAGAACTTGGGTTGCATATTCCAAGGATGAGCCTACTCAAAAGAGCTCTAGGTCTTCATGAGCAAGCAAGTTAGATGCACCCCACTAGTTCCATTGGAGAGCTTTTCAGCTCATATGTGCATCAGTTGCATGGCAATCCCTACTCCTCACATCATATCTATCATTTGTCCTTCTCGCCTATGATCGTCCTCATTGATGTGAGAATTTCTCACCCTTTTTTTCTTCCTCCTCCACCATATTCTTTCTTTGCCATCCTAAGTGTCAACTTTCGTGCTTACGCTCATCCATTGCATGAGTGCTCAAAATATCAAAAAAGGAGTGGATCAAATTGACTTGTACCTGGCTAGTGTTCTGGGGACAAGTCAAGATAAGATTCCAAAGGAGACCAAGTGTGAAACTTTAGTAGATTTAGTTCTCAACAAAATATTTTTTCTTCTCGTATTCCCTATCCCCCTTCTTGCACGCAAACACCATTTGGAGACATTCGAGTCACGGACAGCGAGAGCTCTTGCACCTAATGTTCTTTTGTTGCTTGTTTCAATGCTAATATAGACTCTTGCATGTTATGACTTGAATTTAATTACATTCTTAATTGATTTACTTTTCAAAGTTCTTATATGGTTGCTAGCATGTCACCACATAAATTATGCCTGTTAGCATTTACCTACTCGAGGACGAGCAGGAATTAAGTTTGGGGATGTTGATACGTCTCAAACGTATCAATAATTTCTGCTCGTTCCATGCATGTTTTGTGTGATATTGCTATGATCTAGATACACTTTCATACACTTTTGATCATATTTGGACTAACCTACTAACTCAGTGCACCCTAGTGCCAGTTCCTGTTTTTTTCTCTTTTATTATTTCAGTTTTCCCCCATATAAAAAGTGCTCCAAAAATCCGGGAAAAATCGGATAAGAAATCAGCGTGTCGGAAGCCTCCAAAAGCCAGAAGGAGGGCCAGGGGGCCACCACCAGGTGGCCAGGCGGCCATCTGGCACGACCAGGGGGGCGCATGGACCCCTGGTGGCCCCCCTGGCTGCCCCATTCGCCTAATTATTCTCCGTCACATGAAACTTCCGAAGACAGAACCCTATTTCGCAATCTCGCCTCTGTTCTGCCGCCGCCATGCTTCCAAGATCGGGAGCACCGCCAGGACCCTTCCCGGCACCCTGCCGTAGGGAGGATCGACCTCCGGAGCTTCTCCTCCACCATGGACGCTTCCCGGATGTGCTGTGAGTAGTCTACCTTGGACCATGGGTCCGTGATCAGTAGCTATGTGATGTTCTCCTCCCCTCTTTGTTCTTCATGGTTTAGACCTCGTGAGCTGCCCTACATGATCGAGGCACATATGTAATTCTTCTGTTGTTGCTATGCTGAGTTTGATGGGATCTGATGGATTATGAGATTATGTTCAGATCGTGATAGAGTAATATATTTGGTTTTTATCTCTTATATTTTTGTTCCTAAGTAATTCTTGCATGTTCTCCATTGCTGTTTATTGCTTTGGCCAAGTAGTAGGTAGTGACTCCAAGAGGGAACGCTATGCTCGAATGTGGGTACATGCCCCCTGATGACACGCTTGAGTGACATAAACATGAGTCTAGGGGATGTGCTCTGGACACAAGGGGGAAAAAACGGTGCTTGTAACCGCGGTTGCAAGGATCCTTTACTTTACGCAAAGTTCTTTTTAATGCAGTTGTCTGTTGCTTTGGGTTTAAACTTTGGGTGGGGCTCGCAACTTAATACCAGTGAGATGTTCTGGATAGTTTTCTCAAGGTGGATGATTAGTAGTAGATGCAGATGGATTTTGGTCTACTTATTTTGGCGTACTGCCCATGCTTATGAGCCTCTTCCTTTCTTTTGTAGCATATTTAGCATTGAGGTGCGTTTATAATCCTGTCAATTGCCCATCTGTAATTTGTTTACCTCGCATAGCAGTTTTATCGTCTTTTGGGAGAGAGACATCACTAGTGAACATCACGGGACCCCGGTCTATATTCTCATCATTGCTTACAAGCTATTTCCTTTGACAGTATTTACTTTCAGTTGCTATCATTATCATTATCCCTTGTGTGTTTGACCCTTTGTAAACAACAAGACCGGAGAGATTGACAACCTCTCTGAACTTTGTTGGGAGCAAAGTTAATTGTATTGTGTGCAGGTCCGTGTCAGGTGCGCCTGACACCTACTTATCATCGCCGAAGTCCTATGGGAGACAAACCCTATCCTCTACATAGGGGAAATTTGCTGCTATCCTACATCTCACCTTCCACTTGGGGTAACCAACGAAGTGCGAGAAGCCATTACCACTTCCACGCCATCAAAGACCACCGGCGATGAAGACTCGTGGAGACCTCCGACGACGAAGTAGCACCACAAGTGTAGTGCCTCGAGGAGATTACACACGTACAGTGCATCCGATGTTCCAACCGGGCTCCAAACCAGGCGAGTAGAAGAAAGAAGAAGGATTCGGATCCCGACTCCAGCAGGACGACGACGTGCTTTGGTGGAGAACTCCCAATCAGGTGCAAAATCCAAACAAGGGGAGTCCGCTCGAGGTAGCAGAAAGAGAGAGAGAGAGAGATTAAACTCCATGTTGTATGGAAAAAGGGGGGTCTACCCCTCCTTATATATGCTGAGGGGGGTGTGATCCTCCTGGCCTCCCGCATGTGGGACTAAACCCCCAAGGGGGGATTGCGCCGGCCAAGGGGGGGATGGGCCCCACCCTTGGCGCCAAGTCCAAGGGAACCCCCTCCTCCCCTAATGGGCCCCATATGGCCCATTAGCCATTTTTGCATTATTTAATTACTCCCTCCGATCCATAATAAGTGTCGCTCATTTTGTACTAAGCTAGTACAAACTTTGTACTAGATGAGCGACACTTATTATGGATCAGAGGGAGTAATTTAAATACATTTTAATATTTAATTCAGATACTTAAATAATAAAATATTATTAAATATAATTAAACTTTATTTAGAACCTTTCAAAATATCTAGAACATCTTCCGGTAATTCCCGGAAGAATTCTGGTTCTCTCTTCTATTTCACCGAAGATCCCGAATCAATCCTAATGCATCGATTGCCCCTTAAGTATGACACCCTATGGTCCGAGAAATAGCAGACACAAGACATTATTTTTGATCAATGGCTAATCAATTGGAGCTGGTTACAATCCTTGATAGCCCCTGCGATTCCATCGAATGAACTTCAATCGCTTTTGGAAACCGTTAACGATAAGAGATGATCCCTTTTTCCTGCGGTACTTTGTTTGTCCGGGGTTTGATCGTCAGTATCCTTATACCCAGTTCATACCTCGTTCTCAACAAACAAGTTTACTCATCTATGCCTATTACATCTTTTGTGACCTAGTCACTTTCTTGCAAGCTTTTGATGCAATATCACAGAGTGGGCCCAAAGTACCTGTCCGTCACAAGGACTGACAAATCCTGCTTTGATCTATTTTCATACCCATAAACATATATATTTCGGAATGCCCAAAGTACACCTTTATGGCCAGCATATTTCAGTCAGGCGATGGATGCAAATCAAAGCTTCCTAATAGATAGCAATTAAGTATGATCATTACGGTCTAAGGACTAAGTCATATGTTACAAAGTCATTGCAATGCTGAACCATGTGACTTGATCACATCGCAATGCTTTAGGTGGGTGTGTATTCATCACATCATTCTCCTAATGATATGACCGCATTGTCAATAGACAGTTTGTACCTCATGATCAGGAAACCATGATCATCGATTTCCCAATGAGCTAGTATACCTAAGTTTAACTAGGGACGGATGTTTATACTACTACACATGTATTAGTGTTTCCTAGTAATACAGTTCTAGCATAATATAAAATGTATTATGAACAAAATGAATATGTGACAAATATCTTTATTAATTTGCCTCTAGGGCACATATACAACAACACCAGTATAACACACGAGAAAAGTTTCGGAGTGATTGAGATTTAATTGGAGATAAAACCGGAATCGTTTTGGGGCATCGGTAAAGTACCGGGAAGAGTTTTGAAAAAACCGGGTAAAACTGGAGGACCGGAAAAGTTCCGGGATGGTCTAAATATGTTTAATATTTAGTTATTGTGAATTCCCAAAAAAATTGGAATTAACAAAATAGATTTAATATCAATGGCCCCCCTCTAACTTGGAAGGCCCAAGTGGGGATGGAGCAGTTGGAGCAAGGAGGCCCATGTGGGGAAGGCGCGTAGGAGGAAGCTTCCTCCTGCTCCCCCTTGGGGTTGACCTTAGAGGGAGGGGAAACCCTAGGGCGCCACCCCTAGGTCTTCCCCCTCCTCCATAGTGTCCTCCACTCCCCTCCCACTATTAATAGATGAGGAGGGGCACCCCCAAGGACACACAAGTTTGCTCCTTTTCCTTAGGGCTACCCCTCCTCTCTCTCTTTCTCCATTAGATCTAATCTCCACATTAGGCCGAAGGGTTGCTCCTCCCTCCTCTCAACTCCGGAGGCGTCGAGCTCTAGATGGTGGAGCCCTGCAGGATCTACCACACCGTACATGTGGATCAACCATAGAGAGATCGTACGTTCGATCTTCGTTCAAGGGACTTCTAGATATGTTTGTAGGACATCTCACGGATCGTATATTTCAAGGGGTTGAGATAGTTCAAACTTCCCCAACTATCCATCAACATCTTCCACTGTGATAGAACTACCATTGAACGGTTGTTAAGATAACAAGATCGCTATCCTTGTTTGCGTCTATCTAGATCCTTTCTTGTGACTTGGTTTCATAGTACCGAATTTTGTTGTTTTCTACTCTGAATCCCAATAGCTTGTTCCGCACAACGCGCAAAATTGTGTACCTGGTTGTAAAACCATGTCAAAAGGATGCAAAATTGAGTGGGTGTTTGAGAGGTGCTAACAGGAGCGGTCAAGAAGAACTAACCGCGACGGTAGCAACGAGAAAAGGCGGAAGCCGACAAGGAACTCGGCGAGATTGGAAACTCGGCTTTGGAGATAATATTGGGAGAAAAAAAGAAGAGTATGTCAAGGGCAACGGTGTATGGGAATAAACAACATGGAATCGCGAGAAAATCGAAGACTGCTTCGATTCGATCTCGAAATGGTTTGTATTCGGTACGAGAGTCCTTGAAGAACACTCCACCTACGATGAAGAAAAAAATAAACGATAGAGAAAAGGGGTTGATGGGATCGGTTCTCGCTGGGAATGGGCCGACCTACACTTGTTGCTGGCTGCACGAGCAAGAAGGGAAAATTGGCCACGACGCTGGGCTTGCCTGGAGTTCTGTTTTTTCCTTCTACTTCTACAGGAAAATAAATTAGGATATTTTTTCCTAAAATCACGCAAACATACAGAAAATTATTACTAATGCTACATAACACATAAAATTGATTTGCACCCCCAAATAAAGTAACTTCATACAATATTTTACAATCTTATTTTGGGCCTTATTAATATGCCCTAAAGTTAATTTAGGGTTATAAATAATTCCCATGATAGTTTTAAACTCGAAATAAAATCGAAATAATATTTAAAACATTTTCCAATTCTTTTAGTATATTGACGGAGTCATATTACCTTCTCTCGGTTTATTTTTATTCTTGAGTTGGATTTTGTTTTGAATAATAAAATTCAAATAAGATAACAAATGAATATTTGAGAAATTCATTTTATTATTCATTCAAACTCCCAATTTTCAGATCCTAGTGAAAATTAAGCATATCAAGGAAAACAAACACTATTTAATTAATTTATTAACATTCCAAAATTCAAATTTTTTTGGGATGTTACACAATAATTAATTAATTTTACTTGGGTACTATTGAAACACTCAATTTAAATTGTACCTATTGTTCCCCAACTTTGTTTGACGGTTCTTGGAAAGAAAAACAAAGGGAAAAGTGTACAAAAGATAGAAGTACAAAACAAGACAGAAATCTATGAAAATAGAAATCTGTCAAATAAAAAACTCAGAATTGGTGAAAGTTTCCCAGTTGTATAGATCATGTTGTGTAAAAAATTCAGATAAAAATATGATATGGTGATTTTTGATGATTTTTTCGTGGAGCAGTCATAATCTGTTTCTTGAAAACATGTTACAACTTTTGGTTCCGTTATCATCAGTGTCTAAAACTTGGCGCAAAACTTAAAAATAAAGATATAATTATGTTGTTACAGTAGTGACAAGCATCAAGACTACTAAATCTGAAAGTGAAAACATTTTGGGTTGCCTCCCAATAAGTGCTTTCGTTTGTTCCTTTAAGCTACGCATGAAGCAAGAAGATCAAGTTTTATCAATATCAAAAACATAACTAGCTGGTATGAGGGACTCAAAAGGTAACTTCATCTTATTTCTAGGGAAATGTTCCATGCCCTTCCTAAGGGTAAATTGAAATCTTATCATCTCTTCTTTCATGTCAATGATTGCACCAACGGTGCGAAGAAAAGGTCTTCCCAAAATAATAGGACATGAGGGATCATACTAAATGTCCATGAAAAAAAATCAACGGGAACATAGTTATCATTGACTACAATAAGCACATCATCTATTCTTCCTAAACGCTTTTTAACGGAAGAATCAACTAGTCAAATACCCAAAGAGCATGGATCAAAAGGTTTTAAATCAAGGATATCACACATTTTCCTAGGCATATAGGAGGCACTAGCTCCAACATCACATAAAGGAAAACAAGAAAGATTACTAATTCTAATCTTGACCATAGGATCCCAACCATCTTCTTGTTTTCTGGGAATAGAATTTCTAGTCTAAGTTTTTCTTCCCTAGTATTAGTAAGAGCATTAATGATATGCTCGGTAAAGGCAATATTAAGTGAACTAGTGTGGGGGTCTTTGACCATCTTAAAAAAAATCAATAACTTTTGAGAGATTGCAATTGTCAAAGTAAAGTTCACTAACATTAATTAAAGTGGTAGTGCTATTATCTAGGTTCATTTTATCTTTGACAATTAATCTCCAAGTTGGTGGGACTTTCTTGTCCTAAAGTTGAGGCTTCATCATTACCATTGAGAGGTCCATTAGTTGGACTAGGAGTGTGATGGGTGCTGAAAGTTTTCAAATCCTCAACAACATTTAAAGTAGTGAGTCTAGTGTGTGTAGGAAGGCTCTTAACTCCCTCTTCATCTTGTTTCTCCCCAGCCCATTTATCCTTAAGTTTTGCTAGCATTCTAATGTTCTCATTTATTTGCACTTGAATATCGTTCAAAAAATTTATCATCTCGCCCTCTAGGGGAGAGGTCCTAATTTTAAGCATCTCAATATAATGAGCAATATTATCAACCTTTAGAGAAAGACTATCTAATTTATCTTATTTTTTCCTCTACATTCTTATTGAAATATTTTGAGAGGTAATAAAGTCCTTAAGTAGGCTCTCTAATTCAGAAGTGGAGTTTTTGGTCCTAGGATAAGTGTTGTTATTCCAATAAGAGTCGTTGGAAGGGAAAAGCCTAGGATAGTTATTACCAAAGTTACTCCTGTAAGCATTGTTATTGAAGTTGTTCCTAGAGATAAAATTAAAATCAATCCGCTCTTTCTCTTGAGCAACCAAGGAAGTTAAAGGAACATTATGAGGATCAACAGGAACTTGCTTAGTAAACAAAGACATAATCAAGTCAACCTTTTCATTTAAAGAGGACATCTCCTCAACGGAGTTTACATTCGTACTGCTTGGAGATTGTTTGGAGTGCCATTGAATGTAGTGTGTTGTCATATCATCTAATAGATTTGTAGCAACTCCAAGTGTAGTTGACATAGAAGGTTCCCCATGCGGCCAAGTCTAACAAATTCCGTGAATTTAATATTTTTATATCATATAAATATAATTCTATTTTTGAATTTAATAGTTTAGTTATATACATTTTTACATAATACTTTCTATTTTTATTGAATAATTTAATTATATATATCTTACATTTAATAATTTAGTATATGTATTTTGTATTTAAGAAATTAATTATATGTATTTATATATTAATACGTAAATATTCATTTATTGTTAATTAGTGAAGCTATTCATCATCGAGGGTACAGAATAATTTATTCATCATTCGAGGTAATCTTATGAACCTTATATAAATAAATTACATTTGTAATACAAATAGTTACATTAATATTGGTTTACTACATAAATTTTGGCATAATAATGTAATATATAGGAGTATGTCATAAGACCAAATTTTTTACATTTTATGAATATTTTACATTTGTAATTTTATGTAACATAATTTTTTTATGGTGATTATACATTTTCTTACGCTGTCTTTTTACGTATGAATCAGACAAAATTAACAAAATGTTATATTACGATGCAATGATATCAAAATAAAGGGTGGAGTGAAGAATAACTAGTCCTCACCTAAGATGACGAATAGTCAATCCTGTTGAATATATATATGTAATATGTAACGCTCGATTATAATTGATAAAAAATACAAAAAACTAGCAGTGTTAGTTGTATGGATTTTTAAAAGAATATGGGAATAAATTATATTTTTACTTGTATATACATATTATTTATAACAAATGCTCCCACTTTATATATATTATACATATTTGTTTTACAAAATTAGAAGTGTAATTGGGCCTTGCAGCCCGTTTAGGTGTTCCATAATATATATAATTGTATTGTTCAATTTACATGTTGCATGTTGCATGTACTAGAGCTGCGGTTCTGTTCACCGCGAATTGAGAGAGATTTTGCGCTTTCCAATTCCGGCGTACCAATTATTTTGGACTATTTGCTTTGTCAGTACATTGCTGGCAAGGTTTACGACCCTTCATTCTGAAATGAATGTTTTGATTATACTATAATTTTGTACTAAAGTTATTTGTACAAAGTTGACATACTTATTTCAAAACGAGAAACATTTGCTTTATCAGTACATTGCTTGCAAGTTTTAGCATTATTTTTGTGAATTTTACAATTTTTGATAAGGTTTCTAAAACGTCCTATAAAAAGAACGGGGGAAGCATTTAACTCACAAATAAACCCGGAAGGAAGTACCTCCTGACAATTAATGCCGTTATCTGTTTTGGCGGGAATTAATGCCATGATCCTTTTTGGCGGGAATTAACGCTGTCATATTTTTTTTCGCGGGAATTAATGCTGTGATATTTTTTGATGCCGTGTTTTTTTTGGCGGGAATTAATGCCGCGAGGTTTTTTTTTGGAGGGAATTAATGATGTGATCTTTTTTTGCAGGAATTAATATGTAGTGATCTTTTTATTTTGCGATAACTAAAACGGGGATACGCTTTCTATAAGAGGCCCACATATTTTTTGCGATAACTAAAACGGATATTTTTTGGAGGGAATTAATGCTGTGATATTTTTTGATGCCGTGCTTTTTATGCGGGAATTAATTCCGTGAGCTTTTTTTTGGAGGGAATTAATGATGCGATCTTTTTTTGCAGGAATTAATATGTGGTCAGCGTCACGTGTTCCATCAGGAGGGATTCCTTCAAATAAGCACCATACATACGGCCATACAGGCAGCACAAGACGTCCCAATGGAGACCCAGCAGATCGCCCTCCTCCTTTTACTCATCGCCGCCAGCCATGGCCTCGCCGTGGCCGTCGTCCCTACACCCATGATCAACACCACATGCGTCGCCCTCCACCACAGCCCCAACTTAATAACGCCCACCGACTACGAACACTGCGTGCGCGCGCTCTCGGCCGACCCGGCGGCCTCCTCCGCCACAGACGTTCGCGGGCTAGCGGCCGCCGCGGCAAGCCTCACCGTCACCAACATCACGTCCACAGAGCTTGTCATCGTCGACCTCATCCATAATCTAGGCATTTGTCTTAAAGAATACAGAGAAATGAACTCCTTGGCGGTGGGTGCGCTAGACGACCTCCACGCCGGGCGCGTCGTCGACGCCTCCAAGAAGCTTTTGGAGGCGAAGATGAATCACTTTGCTGATGTATGCGACCTCCTATTGATAGAGGGAGATGCCAAGAGGGACCCCATAGTGCAGGAGAACGATAACGCATCCTTCTTGTCTGTCATGGCCTCCAACATTGTCGAGCTGATGCTGCATTCTTGAGCATGATCACCAAAAGATAGTTGAATGCATGCCTGTTGTCTGTTTCCGTTTTTAACAATTTATATCAAGGGTTTTTGTTTTTCTATTAGTGTCTGTTACATTGTAGTCCAGTAATCCAATTACAGATCTTTACTCTCAAAAATATGGAATCGCCAATAGTGGACCGAAGCAACCGGCAAACATTCTGACTCGCGTCTTACGGCCGATCGACTCGTCTCGCGTCTGATTGTAAGCAAATTTCTCATAAGCACCCGTTGTCCTTGATTTTTAGATTGGCACCCGCTGTCCATGGCGTAGTCGCCATCTTCCAACACCACCATCCCGAAGGGGAAAGAGACCATTACTCGCCTCGCTTCTCAGGTCATGTCCCTCTAAAAAATTGTTGAATATATTTTCCTTTTCAAAACGAAATTGTTGAATTGGGATGTATTGAAATATTCAACCAATAACAGAATGAGATCCCCACGATAAGTGCCACGCATTAGTGGCGACTAGTAAGCATGTACGTGCAACTCACGTATAAATAAAATGCTATTCAACATTAGAGGCTAGTTGGAGTTGTCATACGTTGTGAGCTTTTTAGTTTGCTTGGAAGCATACCATGTGGGACCTACCTTAGAGGCAAGGTCGCCTCTACACAATGGTGATGCTCTAGAGTGTGTGTATGAGTCCCTAACTTGCAGGGATTAGTTTGATTAGAATATTGAACATATAATCCCTAAAATGGAGGTAAAAAACTCACTAATTTCAATCATTAGCATCACAAATCTTAGTTTTCAAACAGATTGTCAGGTTAAAGTTGAACTCTCATGCGAAGAAGATAACATCAAGGTGAAGAAGAGAACCGCCAGCAGCCGCCTAGGTCCCTTCGACAGGGAGTCACCCTCGCGTCTGTGTTCCCCAACCGACACCTCCAGGAAGGGAAGCGACAACACGTCGCCGCCATCGGCACAAGGGAAACAAGGCTTTCGCCCAATGAAGGATGCAAGGGAAGGGTGCGGGATAAACCTCGACGAGGCCTCCAAGGAGGGAATCGATGCCAGAGGCGTTGCCATCGTCGTGACCTCCACCGGCGGCCAAGAGTTTCCCCCGGTCCACTCCGCAACACCCGACTCCCAAGCATGAAGGGTCCAACCACACGAGGCAGCCATGGAACAGATCTTGTCGGGAGGACGCACTGTCGAGAAGAAGCGACGATCTTTGACGAGGTGGTGTGCAGGGCCACGGGGCACCCAGCACATCATAGCACACGGACACCGCGACCTCGCCGCCCACACAACCGAGTTCATGGGACAACACCAAACGACGCCGCTAGCTGCATAGCTGATGGCACTGAAGTAGTGCTCCTCGTTGGTTACTGATGGCTTCTCGCCCCACTACTAGGGAAATAGCTATACATGGAAACCTTATTACTGGCACATATATTAAGCCATGCACCACCATCTATTAGGGGTGGCGCACTGGTAAATAATGCGCCACCCATAAGCCCTTAGGGGTGGCACATTATTTTCCAGTGCGCCACCCTTAAGAGTGGGCCAGCCTGGATGAGCTTATACGTGGCGCATTCTGAAAAATGTGCCACCCCTAAGGACCTTATAGGTGGCGCATTTTCAAAATGTGCCACCCCTAAGAGCTTAGGGGTGGCGCATTTTGGAAATTCGCCACCACTGACTTGCAATATGCGCCACTAAATACATGGAGCTGCCCTTATCTACTCCATCCCACCTACCACCTCTCATTCACTCCACACACTTCTCAAACTAGATCCACTCTTCTCACCCTAGATCTATTCGGTTTTCTCCTCCTCCCCACCTCATTTCTTCCATTTATCCGTCCATACTTGGCATTAAATCTATTTTGTTTCATATTAAAGTAACTGGACCTCCTCCCCAACTCTTTTCTTCCATTTATCACCCATATACTTGCCTTTATTAGCTTGGGGTTTGTTGTATATGTGAAGCTTGGGTTTGATGTACATGTGAAGCTTCTGGTGGTTTGATGTATATGTGAAGTGTATATGTGAAGCTTGTGGTGGTTTGATGTATATGTGAAGTGTATATGTGAAGCTTGTGGTGGTTTTCATGTATATGTGAAGCTTGTGGTGGTTTGATGTATATGTGAAGCTTATGGTGGTTTGATGTATATGTGAAGCTTATGGTGGTTTGATGTATATGTGAATCTTGAGTTACCAATGTTTTGCCGAAATGTCGATTGATTTCTGTTTTGGCAAATTTCTGGCGCACTCTCCGCATGCCCCATGCATTATTAGGGAAGGTCATGCAGAATTATTTCGGCGACGACTGTGATATATAATTGTGTTGCTCTCTCTGTGCACGCAGGCGATCGATCATAGTCCGCGAGATACTGAGTGATATCACCGTGTCTAGGTGGATGCTATGTGCGACAAACGACATGCTACATAATAATAGGTCGGATATAAGATGTCTGTGTCGGAGATGCAAACTGCAGTGCGTGACCGAACCTGATTCCGGAATATTGCAAAGACACCTGAAGCGTAATGGTTTGATGGATGGCTACACACGATGGATAAGTGATGAAGCTGGTGAGGAGGAGGACGTCAATGGTGGGGCGCCAGTAAATGAGGAAGGGCAACCAGACAACAAAGGCGGGCGAGAAGACGAAGAGCATCCCCTACATGATCATGAAGAAGATGCCGAAGTAGATCATGTAGATCAAGATGCCGGACATGAGGATTCAAGCTGCGTGCGGGACCATCATGTTCAAGAGCTGCATATCAAAGAGGCGTTGAACGCAATAGGTGCAGCTAGAGAGAAAGCCAAGATGGCGCAACTCGAGAAAGACGCAATTACGAAGTTGTATGAAGGATGCAACGACGGGGATACACGCTTGAATGTAACACTTTGGGCTATGGAGATGAAGGCAAAACACAAATGGACCGACGAAAGCTTCGATGATAACATGGCATTTTGGCACGATCCTCTTCCGAAGGGCAACACGTGCCCAACTAGTATCGCTGAGGCGAAGAAAGTCATGTGCCCTCTCGATCTTCCGCTCGTTAAATACCACATCTGCATAAATGATTGCATGATCTATCGGGGTGAGGACGAAGAGAAAACCACATTCTCGGTGTGCGGTGTTAGTCGATACAAGAGAGGGAAGAAAGTTCCTAGAAAAATGGTATGGTACTTTCCGATCACTCCTCGTCTGCAGAGGTATTTCGTAGATCTCGAGGAAGCAACGCTCATGACCTGGCACGCAGATAGAAAGAAGCTAAAAGAGGATGACCCGAACCCGGATCCGAAAAAGGAAGACATGCTGAGACACTCTTCAGATGGTAGCCAATGGACTGTGTTGGACCTCGAATACCCAGATTTTGGGGAAGAACCAAGGAACCTCAGGATTGGTGTGAGCAGCGATGGAGTCAATCCGTTTGGCGGCCAGAGCAGCACATACAGTACCTGGCCCGTGTTTGTATGCATATACAACCTTCCTCCCTGGAATTGCATGAAGAAAAAGTACATAACAATGTGTCTTCTAGTTCAAGGGCCGAAACAACTAGGTACGGACCTTAATTTTTATCTCCAGCTGTTGAAAGAGGAGATAGAAACGTTATGGAAAGACGGAGTCAATACGTGGGACGCTGCCGCAAAAGAATATTTTCCAATGAAAGTCGCAGTGATCACGACGGTGCACGACTATCTCGGATACAAATATTTCTCAGGGAAGGTGGTCCAAGGATTCTGTGCATGCATTAGGTGCATGGAAAATACAACGTACCGCCAGCTAGCGAAAGATCCCGGATCTTCAAAAACCATGTTCTAGGGGTCTCGGAGGTCGCTTCCCAAGAAACACGCGTGGAGAAAACAGGGACATTAATTCGATGGAAGCGAGGAGCTCTGAGCACCCCCAACTCGAAGGAGCGGCAAAGAAATCGACAACTTGTTGAAAACTTTGAAAGAGTGCCCCGCGCCGGGAAATAAAAAAAGAAGACTCAGTCGTTGATGAGGGTATGGAAAGCGAGGTCTTTTTTCTGGGAGTTGGAATACTGGAGTCTCCTCCGCAGTCCTCATAGCCTTTATCTCATGCATATCACAAAGAACATGTGCGGGAGCTTGTTTGGCACGCTGCTCAACATTCCGGAGAAGACCAAGGACGGGCCAAAATCAAGGAATGACTTGAAATTTATGGGCATCCGGAGGGAACTTCACCCCCCTAGTGACGACGATGATGAGCCGGAGGAGGAAGAGGATCCGGAAACGCAAAACTCTCGCAAATGAAAAAGGGCGACCAAGAAGAAGACCGGTATTGATCACTGCCCCCGGCATGCTTCACTCTGTGCGAGGAGGAGATCAAGCGAGCGTCTGCAACTCAAACGAGGACTTCATCTCCTTGCCTTTTTTTAGTGGAATCTCTCTGATGCCTTACATGCATATATCTCTTTCGCAGGAGGAAACTCCATGCATTCTATTACAAGTCTTAGACGGCGAGTTGAAGGATGTTTCCAAAGGTAAAATACTTCAACCACAAAATCGAATCATGCACAAAATGCCGATGGCACCGGAGATGCATAGGGTTCAAATATCTCTCGTGGTTTCGGGCTATGAGAGAGTTGAACCTCCCATTCAACCCCCCAGATACGATGAGGCCGAGCCGGCAGTCCTCAGTGATTGTTTCGGCCAAATATGCCTATGGCCGAAGACCCAAATGCGTTTAATGACAGGGGAAAGGGGCACCACACCTAGGAAAACACCGGTAGTCATCGTGCCGGTGCCACATGATCCCATCGACGCATAACAAGAAGACGATGATCTTGATGATGATGATGATATCAATGCCGACCAGTTCATCAACACTTCGTTTGAAGGTGATGACTTATTCCTGCCTCCTGTTGAAGGAGCCTACCAACATGACGAGGAAGCTCGCGGTCTAGCTGATCCTGCGGCGAAACTTGCTTGCTCCACGCGTCTGTTTGCTGCTTCTCAGGAGATGTCTCCAGCAGCTTGCGCCTTCACCGAGCCTCAAGCAGATGCCACAAGGAGATCTATTCTCAGCCCGTCCACACTCCATAAGGCGGCCACTGAGAAGATAAAGGCCGGTGACTGCTCGAAATCAGAAAATAAGAAGGGATGGAAAATAAAGAAGAGCATCACTTCGAGCAGCCAACCTTCGATGCCGATCCGGGCTCAGGACGGGCCAGCAAGACCCAAGGATCTCTCGTTTGAAATCCATGTGGCGGGTAGGGCGATGCTACCTAAGGACATGCTCGACCTTGCAACTTCGGATATGTAGAGTGTGCATCACAGTATTATGTCATTAGAGAAGATTCTTCTTCGAGAAGAGAATCCCTCGTACCCGGTTTTCATCGCCAAGGTGCCACTCAAAATGGGCTTCATCAACACTATCCCCGCGGATATGATAATCCTGCGGTTTTTGGAGATCTTCAATTTGTACCATCTCAAGCGGCTGGACCCCTTTCTATGAGTATCAGGAGAGATAAAACCCCGAGCGTCGTGATATTGGACCCCTTCTACATGCATGAAAGCATCTTGATGGACGATGGGGATGCGACTCTCGCGGAGGGGTACATCAGAGACTTCATGCTAGAGAATGCCGGCAAGTATTCATTTCTTATGACCTACTCTCCCAAGTAAGTCATTCGCTCGCCGCCGTAGCATATATGCTTTCTTAGTTTTCCATTGTCCTCTTCCAACATTCCTTTTGGATTGTTTTAATTATGCAGTGAGGATCAAGACTGCGTGCTCATCTGCTTTTCACCGCAATACTCGCATGCCGTGTATTTAGACTCGGGGAGTGTGAAGAAGAAAGATTACAAGTATATCATGAGAGTTTTGGATGATGCTCTCGCCGGCTACATAAAAGACGGAGGCAATATCGTGAAGCACAAGTTCTGGAAGAATCAGCCTGGCGTGAGCGTGTTCCACCACGTAACGCAGTTCCTGTGCGTCAAGAAGCCGACTGGCAGTGTAAGGGATGCGTTCTACACCCTTCATCACATGAGGGCGATTGTACAGGAACAACGAAACCTTACTCCGCCAAGTCATCTCAAAGCGTGGGCCGAAAGGAAGGCGGAAATCGCCAATGCACATCTTAAGGAGGAGTTCTTTCACATCCAAGCGTAGATGGTGACTATCATCCGTCATGAAGTACAAATGAGGGGGTCGATCTTCCAGTCCAACATTGCACCATCCAAGGGGGAGATAGAAGTCCACCTAAAGTCCTTGCGTGACACAAGGCCTTTCATGACGAAAGAAGGATGCCACCCATTCCCTGAGCCGAGTCAGAACAAGTGACCAATTTATGTTATATATGGCAGTCATTTGATGAATGTGTGCCCTACATGTAATTTGGATGTACTCTTTGTGTGTAGTAGATGGTAGTGTCAAATACTCTTGGTGTTTATTGTGTATAAAGGTCACTGCATATGCATTTTTATGCATATGTGCATGATCCTGGCTATTGATCGACTTAATTTATGTTGTTGATAACAATAGATGCTATGTTGCGTTGTTGTCCTTTGCTATGAATTCATATGGATGTGACCTCTAAATCTTTGTTTTGTGCAGGTTGAAGAGCAAACAAGAGATGATGAAGAAAGTAGCTTTCTGTTTTAAATAATTGTTGGGCTCGTTGTAATATTGTGATGAGTGTAATCTTGTGAATCTTGTTGGCCTCTAAACCTTAGACGATGATGTATGTAATCTTGTAAATCTTTGTAATAAGAATTATAATGCAATTCTTTTGTATCAATAATTTTTGGGCTCATTGTAATATTGTCTTTTGAATTTCTGTAATATGATAAAAATATCTGTAATGTTTGTAATTCTGTACTGTTTTATTCTTTTCTGTAATTCTTTTGTTGTTTTGTTTAACACATTTAGTGGCGCATTATGTCTGGCTTTAGTGGCGCACTAGGAATGTGCCACCCCTAAGGGCCTTCTGGGTGGCGCATTCTGAAATGCGCCACGCCTAAGGGCCTTCTGGGTGGTGCATCCAGAATGCGCCACCTCTAAGCCCTTATTAGTGGCTTGAATTTAGTGGCGCATCCCTAATGCGCCACTAAAGCCCTAAAAAGGACGCCACTAAAAGGGTATTCTGTAGTAGTGTCCTCTGCCACGTCAAGATCGTTTCCACACGCCCCCCTCACCACTTCAGTAACCCGGTAGCCAACGTCATGGCGGCGACTCAGTACCTCGGCAATGCACCGATCCAGGGAGATACCCCAGCAGATCGCGCCGCCCGAGTAGCAGTCGACTTCCTCAAGACAGCGACCACACAGCAAGGTCAGTATTCCGAAGGAGTCCCATACTTACATGGAACCTGGCAAGCAGAATCGCCGGCTCCAGCGGCTTTCGGCAGCCAGCACCACCAAAGAGTGCCCATGGACCCTCCGGGAGGGTTGACGATCGCGGGCATACCGGTTCCCAACACGACTCGACGCACAGAGCCGACATCTCAACTTCCTACACAAGAACCAAATACCGAGTTTGTCAGCAGATCCTTGGGCAATCGGTATTTAATACCGGCTCTAAGGAACACACTCCTACCCCTAGACTTCAAAGGACCGCGCAAAATCCCGAACTACACGGATGACATGGACCCGACAGCTTGGATCGATACCTACGACCTTGCCGTGGACATGTTACAAGCTGGCGAAGATGTATCCACCCGATACTTCACGATGATGCTGGAAAGGCCGCCTCGCACATGGTTCAAGAACCTCCCAGAAAATTCCATCACTTCCTAGACAAATCTTAGAGAGAAGTTCATCAATAATTTCCAAGGGACTTGCCGGTGAGCTACGACAATAGTCGACTTGGAGCACTGCGTTCATAAAGAAGGAGAGTCGGCCCTGAACTGGGCATGACGAGTTGCGGACATAATCCATTCTTCGGATACCATCACTACACAGACAGCTGTAATAGTTCTGGAAAGAAACTGCAAGTTTAGAGCCTCTAGTTCACAAGCTTGGCCGACTCAAGAGGACGGTCAACAACATAGGAGAGCTCATGAACGCAGTCATCAAGTACGCTGAGTCGGAAAAAACCTAGGATGCCGATCTGGAAGAAGATAAAGCCACTCAAGGCATAAAGAACAATGGCAAGGGGGTTCAGAACCAGAACCAACCGGGCAAAATACGACTCGATCAGAATACTTCTGACTTGGTTGCCAACACAACTATCGGCTCCCAAAGACAGAAGCAAGGGGGCAACGACTACCGCGGCAAGAAGGAAAGAAATTTCCAACCCCCAACTACCTTTGAAGAAGCTGCGAAAAGACCTTGCCCGTTCCACAGTAAACCCGGCCGTCTGGCTGTCCACACCTGGGAACAATGCAAATTCATGAAGGAATACCAAAGGCAAGGATGCCAGGGCCCTCCTAGGTCAGGTGGTGGATCTGGCCAAAACAATAATAACCAAAACAAGTTTGGTCAGCAGGGAGCCAACGCAGCACCACAATATCAGGGATCTCAAGGAGGTGGACAGCAAAACCAATCAGGGCGTGATGGATACCAATCAAACCCAAATCAGCTCCAAGACCACTTGGCTTAACATGTCTTTACCACAAGCAGCTGCCGAACAGACAGGAAGCTACAACAGAGAGCCGCTATGTCCGTGGCCATGGAGCCTTCTTACCCCAGGTGGCTTAACGGGTCGGAGCAGCCGATCACTTGGACAAGGGACGACCACCCCCCCCCCCTATGGTGGAAAACCTGGGTTCTTTGGCTTTAGTGGTTTCTCCACAAATTGGATGCTACACGTTGGACAAGGTACTCATGGATGGAGGAAGCAGCATCAACATCCTTTACTACGAAACCTTTCGTAGGATGGGCTGACCCACAAACAGTTGCAAACCTCCAACACCATGTTCCATGGAATAGTCCCAGGGAAGTCGGCACGTCCGATAGGAAAGATCTACCTGGAGACGGCTTTCGGAACTCCTGAAAACTTTCGCTCCGAAATCACACCTTATGAGGTGGGGGAACTCGAGAGTCCATATCACGCCATCTTAGGCAGACCGACTTATGCCAGGTTCATGGCTCGCCCATGCTACGTCTACCTGAAACTGAAAATTCCGGGTCCTTACGGCCCTATCAGAATGGATGGTGTTGACGAAGAATTTGTTCAACACAACACAGACTTGCACCGTGCAATATGATAGATAAGGGAGTCGCCATTTTGTTTTTTGTTACGAAGAACGGATGATTTACGACCAAATCAACAAAGATATTTCCTCGATTTCGGGGAGGATAGCCGACTGCTTTTCGGCGCAGAACAACAAAGATAATCTAAACCCTAGGGTTGCTAGAGCATGGCGAAAGAGAAAAGAAAGGTAAAAAAGGTACTGGTAAAAAGATAGATGTTTTTTATGTATGTCGATTGTGTGTTGTTTCAATCGGACGTCACCTCATCTATATATGAGGAGGCTGGACTTTCCGTGCAAGAAAAGGACTTCAAATCCCGTCCAAATCTTTCCAAACATAACCGAACTCGGATTACAAGTGGGCCTGGGACAACAATTCGGTTTTCGGTAGTTTTAGGGCTGTAAATGACCTCGGATGAAAAAACTCGAAACAACAAAGTTGTAGCCCTCGAAATTTCCAAAAACCTTCATGTTGAACATTTTTTGATTCGGGGCCATCTTGAGGGCCGAAATCCTCACGCTTTCCATCAGACATCAATCGTATAGGTGTCTGGCTCCGGGCGTCACTTTTTGCTCTTTGACAGGGTTGTACTCCGAGGGCTGTAACTTTTTCATACGTACTCGGATTGAGATGATTCAAAAACCAAAGTCGACCGTTTCGACGAGACCAAGCCACACCATGTAGAACATTCTTCCATTTGATGATGTCTTGAAGGCCTAATTGGCCGAATAGTACTTCGAATGCCAGGATCTTATCACTTCCAACATAGTTTGGGCCCTTGAGATGGAATCGGATGATCATGGCTCGAACTATAAAGTTGTTCATATCGACAATACCCAACTTTTCATGTATAACACTTCTTCATTTGAGGTCATCTTCAATAGATTTATTTCCATGCCAAAAACCGGCATCAACACATGCCCCCTGTTTTTCGGTAAAGCTTGTGTACCGAAAAATAATTTGCACCGCATAGAGTTTAAGGACAATGTCAACACTCCATCGGCCATGCATATTCTTAGGGCGATAATCATATATCGGCCGCGTTTATCCTTGGGGCGACAATCATATATCGGCTATTTATCCTTGGGGCGATAACCATGTATCGGCTATTTATTAGCACGATTAATCATGTATCATCCATTACTTGTTTGATCATTTTTATGCAGACTTGGGTGAAACCTTCTGAACTTGAGAATAATGCCATAAGAAATCCATCAATAATCCCCATATATCAACATCTATCTCAAAGATATCCACTGAACAATATAGTCCACCCTTTTGCGAGAATCTTGTAAACAATAAATATTGAACCTCCTCCAATCCTTCCTTTCGCCTTCATATAAAAATCTCCAATAGTGGATGAAACGGTGAACTCCGGTTCGGTCTCCCCTATATTGGCAAACTTAACATCGGCTCTTGAGAAATATGAAATACACCACAACTAACATGATAACCAGATGTCTATTGTGCCAATTTATTTTCTTTCCAGTTGTCATGTGTAGGTATATGAGCAATGCTAAAACAATCCAATATAAACATTATATCTAGACACTTTATCAAGATGAATATTAAGTGATTCGTCAACACATATGAAATCCATAGATATTTGTTGAGCTATTAATAACGAATCACCAAAAACCTCAATATGTGTAGCACTTATAGAAAATAAAAAACTCTGGACTGAATAATAAAACATTCGGTTTTGATCATTTGTGCAACAACACTCTAAACAGTTTGAGGCTCCAAAACAGCACCTCAAGGAGATGTATAAACAATATCAATACCTCGGCTATTGCAAACCGAACTATCAAAGTACAAAATCTCCATGGCACTAATAAGACAAGGTTTACCAATAGTACACATGTCATAAATAGGATGCTCAATAATAGAAACAGTAATGATTTGGCTTCTCATAAATTCAAAGAATTAACTAGCTAGATCATACTAAACCAAAACATAATTCACCAATTCCACAACTATGAATTGGTCCATGCAACATATTTTCAATGAATGCACACCTTGTCTCGTTCTCCAAAAAAGACTAAGAACGATGTTTAGAAAATCACACCGGCCATATTTATGTAACCACAAGTAGCATGCAGAATTCATCCGCGAAAGCATATATAACCGAAATAAACAAATGAGATAACAAGGAAAATATTTTAGATCTTTGATGCAGCAAAGAATGCAACTAATAGAATGTATATTGATTTGGTGATACCCCTTCATGATGTAAGATATCGTATTGCATACATGGATAAAAATAAGCCCTTGGAGGGTAGCCAATCATACCTGGGGATGAGTTCCATGCTAAAGATGTTAATGGCATGGTTGAATAATATAAATGATGTGCTAACCAAAGATCATTTTTCGTAGATAAAAACCTTCGGCTTAATCTGTTATGGGATACTTGCTCTTTCTTCACCATGGTTAAACTTGTTGCAACAGGAGCTCGCACATCATTCTTAGTTTGATTGCTTTTCTTGGGAACCCATGCCATACTCATCTTCTCAAGTTCTTGTGCACCAAGATTTTTCAATTTCTTCCAAGTGGTACTAGTCAAATTATGTTTCCAAGTAGTACTTAATGACACAACATCCGGTCGTGTTTGCATATGTAACAAGGTGAGTGTAGCATCCGAATTGGTTGTAGCTAGGTGCTTGTGTTTTCGAGTCATGACCAAATCATCAGTGGCAGCAACTCCTTTTTGGACCAATCCCTATTCACGACCACGGTTTTCTTCTAAATTCCGAGTAGTTTGGTGGATTCTGAGTTGGTGTCGAGTTACTCGGTTAGTTCCGAGTGGGTTCCGAGCTGCTCGGTGAATTCTGAGTTGCTCCCGAGCTGCTCCATTGGTTCCGGGCTGGGTTTCAATAGTTCGGCTGTCTCTGCCCCTGTTCCGAGTAACTTGATTTGATCCGAGTTGTTGCCGAGTAGCCCGGTTTGTTCCGAGTTCCTTTTGAACAGCTCGGCTGAGTCTGAGTTCGTCCCGAACAGTTTGGTTGATTCTGAGCTCACTCGGAGTAGCTTGGTTTCTTCCGAGCTCAGCTTCCTGTCTATCCTCTTCTACCCTAGTCGGCTTTGCAGCAGACGTTGGGACATCCATTTTGACTTGAGAATTTTGCTTAGGGACCCATGCCGTCTTTCTCTTCTCTAATTCCACAGATCTTAGCCGACTCGGTTTAGGCACTTCTAGCTCTGAAACAGCATCCTTGCGGCCATCTCTTTTTACTTGGTAGACTTGTTGGAGTACCTCCTTCTTCCTCCATGAGCTCCTGGCCGATTCCTTTTGAGTGAAACGGTTTTGGTTATGTTTATTAAATGCTGATCTTTTTGGAGCTACACAGCCTTGCTGAGATGACTCAAAATAGGATGGATAATGTGCCCTTGTATCATACGTCTCCCATGATGGATATGAACTCATATAAGCATAGGGAGGGACCCATGACATTGGTATTGGCAACCCATAGTAAGGATGTGAATATGTGGTATTGAGATTATCTCTTTGCCAATACCGGTCTTTAGGTTTGCGCCTAGGGGGTGATCTTGACACCTTTGAAACAATTGGCCGATAAACACTCTTTGCCTCATTTATCTTTTGATATTTTTCCAATAGCTACGCGAAAGTAACTTTCGGCTTTCTACTTTTGTGTTTACTTCGGCCTTTGATTTCTTTGACTGTGGTATCATCGATCATCGGATTAGCTTGTTGCCCCCCAGTGCTTGGCGTCTTCATTGTAACCTTGACAGAACCTTCGCCTTCAAGAATATCATCATCATGCTCACGAGTAGTTGGTCTACTTGAAAGCTCGATCCTATCACTTGTGGTGTCCACCTTCTTGTCAACCTGATCACACATGTTTGAATCGAAGGTCAACTTTTTATTTTCTAACTGATCTTGATGTGAGAACGGCTTTGGAAATAAGCCAACGAATGGTCCAGATTTGGCATCACCCCATTCGGCTACGCATTGTGTTTCACACTCTACTTCCGATGGCTTTGAATAAGGAATTATAACACCATCGGTTTCCTCAACAGATACGTATCTTGGCTTCATGTTTCTGAAATCAAAAGTGTTACAAAACATATGTCTCATTTGAGACCAAATGTTAGTCAAGTATGAAATAATCGAAGTTGCCCGTATGAAAATAAAACTTACCATGGATGATGGGAGCAACCTTGATTGAGACAAATTATAACTCGGTGTGTATCTCAGTGGGTTTTGATTCCGAGCTAGATGTAACTCGGTATGTGTCATATCCAAGCTATGAACGACTAGATTCTTCACCTCCGAGTTATAAGTGTCACGAGTTACAAATTCACTACTAGCCTTTATGAATGGTATGATATGTTGACTGGCATAGTCAGTGACAAAATCATTCCTAGCAAACAAGTTACTCATCTTGATCGGTCTTTCAATATTAAGGACAATCATGAAGGTAGACGCATCGAAAATATAATTATGACCAGATCGAAAAATGAGCAAGCTGCTAGTTAGGTATACCTCTTTGAAGACGTCGGGCAAATATAATGCTTGTACGGGAACAATACTTTGCTCCTCTTCTGGATAATTCTCCAATGCCGCGTCTTCCTCCTCTGGATCTCGTTCCATGTTACTCGGAGGCACCTTGCTGACCGAACACTGCTTGGCCTCGCTTTCTAGCTCTTGAGTCTCATCGTGTAGTAAATCGTGCTCGGTCATGCTTTTATGATTTTGATGCACATCATCTTTGGCACGAAACTCGGAGGGTAGTACGACAATTCCCGGGTATCTGACTCGGCTTCATTAGCCAACTCGTTTGTAATAATCGAGTCAACATTGTCTTGGTATACTTGCAGGGTTCCTTTCTTTTGTATATCTAAATCGGAAGGCTTACATGGTTGCTGCAGTAAGGAGTAGACAAGTCACCCGAGTGCTGATGTGCATGTTTCCGAGTCAAGAGTAACTCGGCACACTCTTGTTTCCGAGCTGGAGTAACTCGGTTTTCTGTTGTTGCCGGTTTACAACTCGGTACTGTTTCTTACAAGTAGGAGCAACTTGATACTTTTGTCTCTGAGTTGAAACAATTTGGTGGTGCGGTCTCCGAGTTGAAATAGCTCGGTATGGTTTCTTCCGAGTTAGAGCAGCTTGATATTGTTGTCTCCGGGTCAGAACAACTCGGTACTGTTGCTTCCGAGTTTGAGCAACTCGGCGCTGTTACTTCCGATTTGGAGCAACTCGGTGCTGTTGCGTCCGAGTTGGAACAACTTTGTACAAACGTTTCTGAATCAGAACAACTCGGCATCTCTGTTTTTTGGTTGGAACTACTCGGTGGTATAGCTGCCCTCTTGATGACGCTATTATTTTCCTTGTGTTGCTCATCTACTTCTTTTTGCCTTATTGTGCCAGCATCATGGGGCTTCTCTACTAGCTCTTGGCAGATAATATTCTTCATGCCAATGATAAAATCTTTCTCTAGATTATCCCACCACTCTTTTGTTCCTATAATAGGATGCCCCCCAATGCTTTTTGTTTCTTTTGGCATTGATGTGTTGCCAAAAAATTGGAATTGTACAGGGGACGTACCATAGGCCGCAGTACTAGATGAAAGCACATTAGTTGCACATGGTGCTGAAAAGTTAGTAGCATAAGGTGCAGCATATGATGGTGGAGGGTAATTTCCCAAATAGCTAGTAGGAACATGGCCAACTTCTCTATCTATCGACATGTTTGGAGGTGAAGACACATATGGAAAACAATGTGCCGATGGATATGGAGATGAAACACTTGATTGCATGCCATTGAAATTGCTAAGATTGGGTGTTTCATATTGATTGAATGAATTCACCATGTTGTCCATCGGCTTTTGCACATAGTAGGAACTAGGGTTAACCGATGCATGAGAATTCAAATCTACATGTTGGAAGTTGCTAGAAAAAGATGAATCATATGGATTATTATGCATCGGCCTTTGCCCATAGTAAAAACTAGGGTTAGCCGAAGCATGCAAATCATGTTGTACCGACTCTTGCACATAGTAAGAATTAGGGTTAGTCGATACAGTACACATATCACTAGGTCTAGCAACATTACCATAAGAGAGATTGTAATCTACGTAAGAAAATTGAGTATTCATGATACCGTGTAGATCGCAGCCTCTTGATGCGCTCCGGAGTGTAGGTTTTCTTGCTTGTCCGAGTTAGATGTAACTCGGGCTCGTCCTTGATCTTATTGTCGCCGAGTAGATCAAAAGCACTCAGCGTTCTTCTTCCCCAGCGGAGTCGCCAATTTGTGTTGAAGAAGAATTTGTTCAACGCAACACAGACTTGCACTGCGCAATATGATAAATAAGGGAGTCGCCACTTCGTTTTTGTTACGAAGAAGGGATGACTTACGACCAAATCAACAAAGATATTTCCTCGATTTCGGCGAGGATAGCCGACTGCTTTTCGGCGCAGAACAACAAAGATAATCTAAACCCTAGGGTTGCTAGAGCATGGCAAAAGAGAAAAGGTAAAAAGGTACTGGTAAAAAGATAGATGTTTTTGATGTATGTCGATTGTGTGTTGTTTCAATCGGCCGTCACCTCATCTATATATGAGGAGGCTGGACTTTCTGTGCAAGAAAAGGACTTGAAATCCCGTCCAAATCTTTCCAAACATAACTGAACTCGGATTACAAGTGGGCCTGGGACAACAGTTTGGTTTTCGGTAGTTTTGGGGCTGTAAATGACCTCGGATGAAAAAACTCGAAACAAAAAAGTTGTAGCCCTCGAAATTTCCAAAAGCTTTCAAGTCGAACGTTTTTTGTTTCGGGGCCATCTTGAGGGCCGAAATACTCACGCTTTCCATCAGACATCAATCGTATAGGTGTCTGGCTCCGGGCGTCACTTTTTGCTCTTTGACAGGGTTGTACTCCGAGGGCTGTAACTTTTTCATACGAACTCGGATTGAGATGATTCAAAAACCAAAATCGACCGTTTCGACGAGACCAAGCCGCACCATGTAGAACATTCTTCCATTCGATGATGTATTGAAGGCCTAATTGGCCGAATAGTACTTCGAATGCCAGGATCTTATCGCTTCCAACATAGTTTCAGCCCTTGAGATGGAATCGGATGATCATGGCTCGAACTACAAAGTTGTTCATATCGACAATACCCAACTTTTCATGTATAGCACTTCTTCATTTGAGGTCATATTATATAGGTTTATTTCCGTGCAAAAAACCGGCATCAACAGATGGGAGCCGGTCCAGAGCCACAGAGTGAGAGGAGCAGCATGAAAATTTCGCGCAGTCGGCCTGTGCTAAAGAGGATCTATCAGAAGTCCAGGAAAAGGTAGACCCAGCAGATACCACCATCCTGAAGAAACCGACTCTTGACAACAACCCCAAGTTCCAGCCGACTGAGGACACCAAGAAAGTCGACTTTGTCTCAGGTGACACTTCCAAGAAGTTCATCATTGGGACAGAGCTATCTGACAAATAGGAAAGCTCGCTCATCGAGTTCCTCCTTGAGAATCGGGACATCCTTGCATGGAAACCATCTGACATGCGAGGTGTCCTAAGGGAACTCACTGAGCACCACCTTAATATTAATCCAAAATTGAAGCCGGTTAAACCATTCCTTCGTCGCTTCAATCATGAAAGGAGGAATGCCATGGGAGAAGAGATAGCCCGGCTCCTCGCCGCCGGGTTCATCATGGAAGTTTTCTATCCGGAGTGGCTTGCAAACCCGGTCCTCGTTTTGAAAAAGAACGGGACCTAGCGTGTGTCCATTGACTACACCGACTTAAAAAAATCCTTCCCAAAGGATCCCTTCGCACTACCTCGCGTCGATCAAATTATCGACTCTACCGCAGAATGCGAGCTCCTATGATTTCTCGATGCCTACTCAGGTTATCACCAAATCAAGATGGCCCTCGAGGACCAGGAGAAAACGACTTTCATCACTCCCTTTGGGATATACTACTATACTTCTATGCCTTTCGTCTTGAAGAACACAAGATCCACATATCAGCGAATGATGTCTACGCACGCTTCTATTCTTGTAGACTAGAAGCGTAGAGGTTTGTAGGACAACATCAATTTCCCTCAAGTGGATGACCTAAGATTTATCGAACTTAGGGAAGTAGAGGTTGAAGATGGTCTCTCTCCAGAAACCCTACAATTAAGATACAAGAAGTCTATTGTGTCCCCAACACACCTAATACGACTAGGAGTTGTATAAGTGCACTAGTTCGGCGAAGAGATGGTAAAATATGGATGATAGGTGTAGCAAAAAGAAGTAATATAAATCTGTAATAAAAATTATAGCAAGCAAACAAGTAGTAATCGTGACCACAAACGGTATTGCAATGGTGGAAACAAGGCTTATGCTTCAAACTTTCACTAGTGGCAACTCCCAACAACATTAACATAGTATAATAGCATGATATTTCCACTAAAACATGCAAGGAGACGTAACTCGGAGGTCATTCCTTTGTGATCAAGAGAGGACGAGAATTATGTAGGGCTAAAAAAGCACACCTCAGAGTTCGTAGTTCTCATCTATGGATTTCCCAATGTCACCGCGACCATCCAAAGAGAGTACCACAATCACCACAACATATCTCAAGGATAGTCAAAGACAAGCACCAAGAGACTCTCAATCTTCAATCAATTCAAAAAAGAGGAAATCACTCATGAAAATATTCTTCTAATCCATGTCCAATAGACCGCTGTCACCTTGGTCTCAGAGATTATACTAGATAAAATCAAGTGAGTACATCAATCCAATACATAGAAGAAGGGAAACATCATGGGATCACCCTAGATTAACATAGCCTATGATCACAATTAAGATCACATCATGGGAGAGAGAATTAACCACATAGCTACTGTAGAAGAGCTCAGCCCCGAGGAGGAACTACTCCCGCATCATCATGAGGGGGAAGCAACGTCGATGGAGGTGAATCCGGGGGTACTTCCCCGTCCCGGCAGGGTGCCAGCACATGAATTCTGGTCCCCCGAAGCTTGTTGGCGATGGCGGCAGAGATCGGAATTTCTTATGGAAAAAGGAGTTCTGGAATGAGGGTTTCCTCGACGGGAGAATAAATAAGAGCAATATCACACAAAAGAGGCATGGAGCAAGTAGAAATTATAGATACATTTTGGACGTATCAACATCCCCAAGCTTAATTCCTGCTCGTCCTCGAGTAGGTAAATGATAACAAGAATAATTTCTGTGGTGACATGCTAACAACCATATAAGAACTTTTAAGTAAAGACATCAAGGCATGTAATTCAATTCAAGTCATAACAGGCAAGAGTCTATATTAGCATTGAAACAAGCAACATAAGAACAAAGGGTGCAAGAGCTCTCGCTGTCTGTGACTCGAATGTCTCCAAAAGGTGTTTGCATGCAAGAAAGGGGAGAGGGATATACGAGAGAGTAAAACATAGTTTTTATTGTTGAGAACTTAATCTACTAAATTTTCACACTTGGTCTTCTTTGGAATCTTATCTTGACTCATCCCCAGACCACTAGCCAGGTACAAGTCAAAATTATCCACTCCCTTTCGATATTTTGAGCACTCATGCAATGGATGAGCGTAAGCAAGAAAGTTGACACTTAGGATAGCAAAGAAAGAATATGGTGGAGGAGGAAGTCAAAAAGGTGAGAACGGCTCACATCAATGAGGACAATCATAGGCAAGAGAAAGCCAAATGATAGATATGATGTGAGGAGTAGGGATTTCCATGCAACTGATGCACATATGAGCTAAGGTAAGCTCTCCAATGGAACTAGTGGGGGGTGCATCCAACTTGCGTGCTCAAGAAGACCTAGAGCTCATTTGAGGAGGCTCATCATTGGAATATACAAGCCAAGTTATATAGTGTGAAGGTCCCAGCTATATGCATGAATGATAGTCTTTATGGAGTACAAGATATAAGAGGGAGTACGAGTGTGGATCTCTCAAAAGGAATAGTAGTGTGCCCCCTTCTCTATTTTTATTTCTTTTTCTCTCTTTTTTATTTTTTTTATTTTTTGGTGGCCTCAATGGCTCTTTCTATTTCTCTCATTTGTCCTCTTTGGGATATTTTAATTTTGTCCTCTTTGGGATCTTTTCCTCACTTTAGGGGCAACACTCTATATATTACAAGAAGTATAGAAGATCATTCACACTTTACAAGGTACTCAAATCATAAAGTAAATGAAACTATCATGAAGTATGCAAATGTATGCCTCTGCCAGTGTAGCACGATATGCAATGATACTAGCGCGTCATGTAGCAATGATTAGGGAAAGGCCCAACTAGCATGCGGCTCATCGATCAAGAAAGTAGCATGTATGACATGAAGATCAAGTCATGAGAAGGTGGAAGTGTCAACTTTCAATACTTACATTAGACCGAAGAACTCATGCATTTATTATCGGTAACTCTCAATCTAGTAAGGAGGTTCACAAAGAGACAAGTACCCCGAGGAGGATTGTATGGGGGTTTGGTTATCCTTGTGAATCCTCGACTCATGGTATGTGAGTGTACTCTAATATCCGACTTCTCAGAAGAGTAGTGATCCATCTAGTAGCTAGAGTTCTCAACTAGTTTTGTAGGTTTTGAAAATAAACACGGATTGCCCAAAATACGACACCTATCACTAATAGGCTAGAGATCTTGACACCAAAAGTTCAAACATTACTCACATCAATGCCTCAAAACTATTGCAAGTTACTACTGAAATTAAATAGCAACCTAAATCACCTACTTCCCAAAAACAAGACATAACTCAGTGCAACAACCAAATCTCTTAACAAGATAAACATGAAACTAAAGAGAGTTCCAGATACAAACTAAACAAAAGCGAAGGCTCTTGCTAAGACAAACTAAGACTAAAACTATACATGACAGTAGCTACGAAAAGATAAAGAACACATAACAGCAAAAAGATAGGCATGAAGAATCCTATGATGTGTTCTAGATTTTGAAAGTGGAGCGTTTTTATCTCCCACACAAAGTAAGACGGGATCTAACTTGTTATGAACAGAAAGAAAAGCTAAAGAAAACTAAAAATAAAACCTAAGAGCGAGACGCTCCAAGTATAGCACATAACGCATGAAGTGATAAAAATATAGTGAGACGAAGGACGAACTAATTATTGTTGATGGAGAAGGGGATGCACGGGGGCATCCCCAAGATTAGACGATTGAGTCTCCTTGAATATTTATTGGGGATGCATGGGTGCATCCCCAAGCTTGAGCGCTTGACACTCTGGAATCTTCTTTCATCATCTTCCATCGCACACTTGAAAACTTCCTTCATACATAACTCATCATAAGCTGATTAGAGAGGTTAGTACCCTTAAGAAATAATTTTTCCCCACTGTATATAAAGATATTCTTGAAGAGCTACTGTTTCTCAAGATTTCCAAAAAGTTTTTTCAAAGAAAAAGCAAGCTTAAGGTTTGCAAAAGTTAGGAGAGACAAAACGTGGCAGAATCTATGAAAAACAGAACAACAGGTAGTAAAGAATTTTTTTGGGGTACTTCTTCAACTCAAATAAAAAAATTCAGAACATATGAAAGTTCCGTGATTGTATATATCACGCCGTGTAAACAATTCAGCTCAAAATGATGAACTGGTGATTTGATCTGATTTTCTCTTCACGAGGACAAAATCTGTTTTCTGGACAGCATGTCACAACCTCACTTCCCGTGTCATATGAGGCTATAACTTGGCACAAAGCTTGAAAATAAAGATACAATGATGTTGCTACAGTAGTAACAATCATCAAGACCACTAAAAACATAAAGTAAAAACTCAAAGTAAAGATAACAATGGTTGTCTCCCTAGAGCTCTTTCTTTATAGCCATAAAGATAGGCTTAAGATTTTAGTGATGCTCTCATAGGAATAAGAGTTGAAGCACAAAATAGAGCATAAAGAAGCAAATACCAAACACATTTAAGTCTAACATGCTTCCTATGCAAAGGGATCTTGTAGAGAAATAACTCATTGAAGCATAAAGATATTAGCATAGGAAGGCAAAAAATGTGCAACTTCAAAACCTTCAACATAAAGAGAGGGAACTTGATATTATTGAAATATCTATAAGCATATGTTCCCCTATCATAATAATTTCGAGTCGGATCATGAATAAACTCAACAATATAAGTATCACATAAAAAATTCTTATCATGATCCACAAGCATAGAAAAATTTGTTACTCTCCACATAAGCAAAATCCTTCTCATTAGTAATAGTGGGAGCAAACTCAACAAAATAGCTATCACATGATTCATTCTTATCATGGTGCACTTGTAAAATTTTATTCTTTATAGCATAAGTGTCATCACAATAATCATCATAGATAGGAGGCAAAGTATCATCAAAATAAATTTCCTCATCAAAACTTGGGGGGCTAAAAAGATCATCTTCATAAAACGTAGCACCCCCAAGCTTATGGTTTTGCATATCATTAGTATCAAAAGTATTCAAAGAAGACATGCTAATAACATTACTACTATCATGAGTGTTGTTCAAATAATACAGCTCCATAGGCTTTTTGATCTCCTCCTCAAACAATTCATGTCCTAACTCAAGATAGAGCTCATAAATCTCTCTCATAATTTTTTTGTTTTTTTCCATAAATCCTAACTAGTGAAAAAAAAAACAAGAAACAAAAAGATTTAATTGCAAGATCTAAAGATATACCTTCAAACACTTACTTCCCCGGCAACGGCGCCAGAAATAGCTTGATGTCTACGCACGCTTGTATTCTTGTAGACTATGTTGGGCCTCCAAGCGCAGAGGTTCGTAGGACAGCAACAATTTCCCTCAAGTGGATGTCCTAAGGTTTATCGAACTCAGGGAAGTAGAGGTTGAATATGGTCTCTCTCAAGCAACCCTGCAATTAGGATACAAGAAGTCTATTGTGTCCCCAACACACCTAATACAACTAGGAGTTGTATAAGTGCACTAGTTTGGCGAAGAGATGGTAAAATATGGATGATAGGTGTAGAAAAAAAGTAATATAAATCTGTAATAAAAAAGTGCAGCTAGCAAACATGTGACAAAAGTGAGGACAAACGGTGTAACAATGGTGGAAACAAGGCCTAGGCTTCATACTTTCACTAGTGGAAACTCCCAACAACATTAACATAGTCTAATCACATGATATTCCTCATAAAACATGCAATGGAGATGTACTCGGAGGTCATTCCTTTGTGGTCAAGAGAGGACGAGAATTGTGTAGGGCTACAAAAGCACACCTCAGAGTTCGTAGTTCTCATCTATGGATTTCCCAATGTCACCGCGGCCATCCAAAGAGAGTACCACAATCACCACAACATATCTAAAGGATAGTCAAAGACAAGCCCCAAGAGACTCTCAATCTTCAATCCACACACAAAAGAGGAAATCACTCATGAAAATATTCTTCTAACCCATGTCCAATAGACCGCTGTCACCATGGTCTCGGGGATTATACTAGATAAGATCAAGTGAGTACACCAATCCAATACATAGAAGAAGGGGAAACATCATGGGATCATCCTAGATTAACATAGCCTATGATCACAATGAAGATCACATCATGGGAGAGAGAGAAGACGACATAGCTACTGGTAAAAACCTAAGCCCCGAGGAGGAACTACTCCCGCATCATGGAAGGAGGAAGAAACGTCGATGGAGATGAATCCGGGGGCACTTCCCCGTCCCGGCAGGATGCCGACACTGGAATTCTGGTCCCCCTAAGCCTGTCAGCGATGGCGGCGGAGATCGGAATTGCTTTTGGAGAAAAGGGGTCTGGAATCAGGGTTTTTGCGACGGGAGAATAAATAGGGGCCAAAGGGGGCACCGGGGGTCCACCAGTCGCCGACGTGCCCTCCCGGCGCGGCCAAGCCCTAGGTCGCGCGGGGTGGCCGCCTGGGCACCAGGTGGGGACCCTCTGGCCCTTCTTCGGTGAATCCGGAAGCTTCCGAAACGCTGATTTTTATCTGTTTTTTCCCGATTTTTTGGAGCACTTTTAATATGGGGGAAACCTGAAATAGAAAAACAGCAGAAAAAACAGGAACTGGCACTAGGGTGTACTGAGTTAATAAGTTAGTCCAAATATGATCAAAAGTGTATGGAAGTTCATCAATATCATAGAAATATCACACAAAAGAGACATGGAGCAAGCAGAAATTATAGATACGTTTTGGACGTATCAACATCCGCAAGCTTAATTCCTGCTCGTCCTCGAGTAGGTAAATGATAACAAGAATAATTTCTGTGGTGATATGCTAACAACCATATAAGAACTTTTAAGTAAAGCAAACAAGACATGTAATTCAATTCAAGTCATAATAGGCAAGAGTCTATATTAGCATTGAAACAAGCAACATAAGAACAAAGAGTGCAAGAGCTCTCGCTGTCCGTGACTCGAATTTCTCCAAATGGTGTTTGCATGCAAGAAAGGGGATAGGGATATACGAGAGAGTAAAACATAGTTTTCTTATTGAGAACTTAATCTACTAAAGTTTCACACTTGGTCTTCTTTGGAATCTTATCTTGACTCATCCCCAGACCACTAGCCAGGTACAAGTCAAAATGATCCACTCCCTTACGATATTTTGAGCACTCATGCAATGGATGAGCGTAAGCAAGAAAGTTGACACTTAGGATGGAAAAGAGAGAATATGGTGGAGGAGGAAGTCAAAAAGGTGAGAAGGGATAAAATCAATGAGGACAATCATAGGCAAGAGAAAGCCAAATGATAGTTATGATGTGAGGAGTAGGGATTGCCACGCAACGGATGCACATATGAGCTAAGGTAAGCTCTCCAATGGAACTAGTGGGGGGGGGTGCATCCAACTTGCTTTCTCAAGAAGACCTAGAGCTCATTGGAGGAGGTTCATCATTGGAATATACAAGCCAAGTTCTATAGTGTGAAGGTCCCCACATAGCTATATGCATGAATGATAATCTCTATGGAGTACAAGATATAAGAGGGAGTACGAGTGTGGATCTCTCAAGAGGAATAGTAGTGTGCGCCCTTCTCTCTTTTTATTTCTTTTTCTCTTTTTCTAATATTTTTATATTTTTTTGGTGGCCTCAATGGCTCTTTCTATTTCTCTCATTTGTCCTCTTTGGGATCTTTTAATTTTGTCCTCTGTGGGATCTTTTCCTCACTTTAGGGGCAACACTCTATATATTACAAGAAGTATAGAAGATCTTTCACACTTTACAAGGTACTCAAATCATAAAGAAAATTAAACTATCATGAAGTATGCAAATGTATGCCTCTACCGGTGATATGCAATGATACTAGCGCGTCATGTAGCAATGATTAAGGCAAGGCCCAACTAGCATGCGGCTCATCGATCAAGCAAGTAGCATGTATGACATGAAGATCAAGTCATGAGAAGGTGGAAGTATCAACTTTCAATACTTACATTAGTCCCAAGAACTCATGCACTTATTATCGGTAACTCTCAATCTAGTAAGGAGATTCACAAAGAGACAAGTACCCCGAGGAGGAGTGTATGGGGGTTTGGTTATCCTTGCGCATCCTCGACTCATGGTACGTGACATAAGAACATAAAGGTGCAAGAGCTCTCGCTGTCCATGACTCGAATGTCTCCAAATGGTGTTTGCGTGCAAGAAAGGGGATAGGGATATACGAGAAAAAGTATTTTTGTGTTGAGAACTCAAACTACTAAAGTTTCACACTTGTTCTTCTTTGGAATCTTATTTTGACTCATCCCCAGACCACTAGCCAGGTACAAGTCAAAATGATCCACTCCTTTTCGACATTTTGAGCAGTCATGCAATGGATGAGCGTAAGCAAGAAAGTTGACACTTAGGATGGCAAAGAGAGAATATGGAGGTGGAGGAAGACAAAAAGGTGTGAAAGGCTCACATTAATGAGGACAGTCATAGGCGATAGAAAGCCAAATGATAGATACGATGTGAGGAGTAGGGATTGCCATGCAACGGATGCACATATGAGCTAAGGTAATCTCTCCAATGGAACTAGTGGGGATGCATCCAACTTGCTTGCTCAAGAAGACCTAGAGCTCATTTGACGAGGCTCACCATTGCAATATACAAGCCAAGTTCTATGGTGTGAAGGTCCCCACATAGCTTTATGCATAAATGATAATCTCTATGGAGTACAAGATATAAGAGGGAGTACGAGTGTGGATCTCTCAGAAGGAATAGTAGTGTTCCCCCTTCTCTCTTTTTATTTATTTTTCTCTTTTTTCTATTTTCTATTTTCTATTTTTTTCTATTTTTTTGTGGTCTCAATGTCTCTTTCTATTTCTCTCATTTGTCCTCTTCGGGATATTTTAATTTTGTCCACTTTCAGATCTTTTCCTCACTTTAGGGGCAACACTCTATATATTACAAAAATTATAGAAGATCTTTCACACTTTACAAAAGTACTCAAATCATACAGAAAATGTAACTATCATGATGTATGCAAATGTATGCCTCTGCCAGTGTAGCAGGATATGCAATGATACTAGAGTGTCATGTAGCAATGATTAGGGCAAGGCCCAACTAGCATGCGGCTCATCGATCAAGCAAGTAGCATGTATGACATGAAGATAAAGTCATGAGAAGGGGGATGTTGCATGGAAATATATCTCGGAAAGGCTATGGAAATGCCTTGGTAGGTAGGTATGGTGGCTGTTTTGAGGAAGGATATAGGGAGGTTTATGATGACAGAGCGAATCATGCCAATGGTTTGGATGTACCGGCGAAGGTGGATGCCAACTCTCGGAGTGATAAGAAGGCAATGCACGGCACATGTGAGGCTAGAAAAATATGGGAAGGTGGAAGTGTCAACTTTCGAATACTCACATTAGTCTGAAGAACTCTAGCACTTATTATCGGTAACTCTCAATCTAATAACGAGTTTCACAAAGAGACAAGTACCCCGAGGAGGAGTGTATGGGGGTTTGGTTATCCTTGCGCATCCTCGACTCATGGTACGTGAGTGTACTCTAATATTCGACCCCTCAGAAGAGTAATGATCCATCTAGTAGCTAAAGTTCTCAACTAATTTTGTAAGTTGTGAAAATAAACACGGATTGCCCAAAATACCACATCTATCACTAATAGGCTAAAGCTCTTGACACCAAAAGTCCAAACATTACTCAAAACAATACCTCAAAACTATTGCAAGTTACTACTACAAAAGAATAGCAACCTCAATTACCTACTTCAAGTCAAGACACAAAACTCAGTGCAACAGGCAAACTCTCTAACCAAGATAAACATGAAAACTCAAGAGAGTTCCAACAAAAAACTAAACAAATCCTCTTTGAAAAGATAAGCATGAAAACTTAGAGCTAAACATGACAGTAGCTATGAAAAAGATAAAGAACAAACACAACAAAGATATGCATGAAAAATCCTATGTTGTGTTCTAGATTTTGGAAGTGGAGCGTGTTTTTCTCCCACACAAAGAAAGCTGGGTTCGAACTTGTTATGAAAAGCAAGAAAAGCTAAATAAAACTAAAAATAAAACCTAAGAGCGAGACGCTCCAAGCATAGCACATAATGCATGAAGTGATAAAAATATAGTGAAACGAGAGACGAACTGATAATTGTTGATGGAGAAGGGGATGCACGGGGGCATCCCCAAGATTAGACTCTTGAGTCTCCTTGAATATTTCTTGGGGATGCATGATGGCATCCCCAAGCTTGAGCGCTTGACACTTCTTAATCTTCTTTCATCATCTTCCCTCCCACACTTGAAAACTCCCTTCATACATAACTCATCATAATCTGATTAGCGAGGTTAGTACCCATAATAAAATATATTTCTCTCTACTGGAAACAAATATATTCTTGAAGAGCTACTGTTTCTCAAGATTGCCAAAAAATTTTTGCAAAGAAAAAGCAAGCTTAAGGTTCCCAAAATGAAGGAAAGGAAAAACAGGACAGAATCTGTGAAAAACAGACCAGAAGGTAGTAAAGAATTTTTTAGGGATACTTCTACAACTCAAATAAAAAAACTCAGAAAATACGAAAGTTCCGTAATTGTATAGAGAACGCTGTGTAAAAATTTCAGCTCAAAAAGATGAACTGGGATTTTTCTAGTTACGAGGACAAAATCTGTTTTCTGGACTGCATGTCACAACTTTCACTTCCCTTGTCATATGAGGCTATAAATGGCACAAAGCTTGAAAAGTAAAGATACAATGATGTTGCTACAGTAGTAACAATCATCAATACCACTAAAAACAGAAGTAAAAACATCTTGGGTTGCCTCCCAACAAGCGCTTTCTTTTACGCCTTTAAGCTAGGCATAAAGATTATAAAAGATGCTCTCATAAGAATAAGGACTTGAAGCAACAGAGAGCATCAAGAAGAAAATTTGAAACACATTTAAGCCTAACCTACTGCATAGGCATCTTATAAGAAAATAAATCAAAGAAGCACAAAGTGACATGCATAGGAAGGTGGAACAAGAGCAACTTTAAAAATTTCATCAAAAAGAGAGGTGTTTTTGTAACATGAAAGATTTTAGAACCAAGCTTTCCTCTCTCAAAGTAATTTTCAGTAGTATCATGAACAACATAAAGAATATAACTATCACATAAATCATGTTGTTCATGAACTGCAAGCACACGTGTATAGTTTTCAATACGGTCTTTAGGATCATAAGATAAATGCAACCCGTCACATTGACGTTTAATAAGGACAAAACTCTCCGGAATATTTGGAAATTTCAAAAGGATAATAGGAAAATCAAGTGTGGGTGCAATAGCAACAATTTCATGCTTAACATGAGGAACTATAGAAAGTTCATCTCTGTAAGCATCATCCATAGTGGCATCATGGCCATATACATAGAAGGCATCAACTTCATCAAAAAGGGATATTTCAAAAGAATCCATAGGATCATAACACTCATATAAGGTAAGATTCAAAGAGTTACTCTCATTAGAAGGTAGACATGGATGGCTCCATTCTTACTCATTTTGTTCGTCACTCTCCTCCTCTTTTTCATCCAAGGAGCTTTTGGTTTCATCAATTTCTTTTTTCAAAGAGTCCTGCAAAACATTAGTCTCTTCCTTTGGGGGAGAGATTCTCTCAAGATGATCAGTAATATAATAATTTGCATCATAATTTTCCAAACAATAGTTAAGTATAGCAAGACTCTCAGATTTGTAAGGGGCATCATTAATATTTCTAAGAAGAGAAGTAATTTCATAGGCACCCTTATAAGCAACAAATTCTTCTATTGGCTCTACATCATAAAAATCATAGTTTCCCTTAGCTTAAGAAGCTAAGGTTTCATCATCATTGTACTCACATTGGAAAGAAAGGTGTTTGTGCCTCATAAAGCAACAAGATTCATCCCTGCAGAAAGATATATTATATATTGAGCACAAGTTTCTAGCATACTCATACAACTGGTGTATTTGTTTCCATAAGTGTATCCCCTTTTGAGACAAGCGGTGTTCCTTGTACCACTTTTGTTGATCCTCGGTGAATCCTCCATGCCAATAAGATCTGGTTTCAAAGAAGTTAGACATTGATTGGCAAGTAAGGAACTAGACATACTATTTTTTTGGATTTTTGATAAAGGACACAAAAGAAAAAACTGAAAGGTAAACTAACAAGACTAAAAATCAAAGATAAAAGGTAGTGTGCAACTCCCCTATCTTGAAGAGTGGAGTCCCCGGCAACGGCGCCAGAAATTGCTTTTGATGGTACCAATTCTCGTCCCTCGTTGGTTACCCAAAGTGGAAGGTTGAGATGTAGACAGCAACAAGTTTCCCTCGGTGAAGATACCAAGGTTTGTCTCCGGTAGGACTCCAAAAACGATAAGTAGGTGGTTCAGCAAGTGATGCGCCGTTTGAAGATAATCACTTGCTTCTCCTGGACCTGCACACACAACAGATAGCTTTGCTCCCAACGAGTACGTAAAGGTTGTCAATCCCTCCGGCCTTGTTATTTACAAATGATAAAACGCACGGGATAATAATGATAGTGATAGCAACGGAAAAGTAAATAAAGCAGTAAATTGATAGTGGGTGTAAACAGTATTGGAAATATGGACCGGGATCCTATGATGTTCACTAGTGATGTCTCTCTCCCAAAAGACGATAAAATAGCCATGCGAGGTAACCAAATTACAGCTGGGCAATTGATAGGATTATGTGCGCAAACCAATGCTAATTATGCTATAAAGAAAGGAAGAGGCTCAAAAGCATGGGCGGTACGCCAAGAAAAGTAGACCGAAATCCATCAGCATCTACCTACTAATCATCCACCTTGAGATATCTATCCAGAACATGTCGCTGGTATTAAGTTGCGAATCCCACTCAAAGTGTAAACTCAAAGAAACGGACAACTACATTAAAGAACTTTGCGTAAAGTAAACAATCCTTGCACCTGCAAGTACAAGCACCGTTGTTTTCCCCCTTGTGGCAACAACACATCCCCTAGACTCATGTTTCTATCACTCAAGCTAGTCATCGGGGGGGCATGAACCCACAATCATGCATAACGCTCCCTCTTGGAGTCACTACCTACTACTTGGCCAACGCAATAAACAACAACGGAGAACATGCAAGAATTACTCTGGAACATAAATATAAAAGAGGAAAATCAAATATATTACTCAAACACAATCTGAACATAATCTCATAATCCATCGGATCCCAGCAAACTCAGCATAGCAACAGCAAAAATATTCCATATGTGCCTCGATCATGTAGGGCAGCTCACAAGGTCTAATCCATGAAGAACAAAGAGGGAAGGAGAACATCACATAGCTACTGATTATAGACCCATGGTCCAAGGTGGACTACTCACGGTTCAACCGGGAAGCATCCATGGTGGTGGAGAAGCTCCCGGAGGTGGTTCCTCCCTCCGATAGGGTGCCGGGAAGAGGTCTTATGGTGCTCCCGATATTGGAAGCGCGGCGGCGGCGGAACAGAGGAGAGATCGCGAAAAAGGGTTTCTGTCACGGGGGTTTCACGTCACGAGGAATAAATAGGCGAAGGGGGGCAGCCAGGGGGGCCACCAGGGGTCCAGGCGGCCCCCTAGCGCGGCCCCACCCTAGGGCGCGCCAGGAGGGCGCCTGGGGCCTTGGTGGGTCCCCTCTGGCCCCCCTCAGTGATTCCCGAAGCTTCTTCTGCGCTGATTTTTTATTGGATTTTTCCCGAATTTTTGGAGCACTTTTAATATGGGGGAAACCGGAAATAGAAAAACAGCAGAAAATAGGAACTGGCACTGGGGTGCACTGAGTTAATAGGTTAGTCCAAATATGATCAAAAGTGTATGGAAGTTCATCAATATCATAGCAATATCACACAAAAGAGGCATGGAGCAAGAAGAAATTATAGATACGTTTTGGACGTATCAGCTTCCGAAGAAGAACACTTCCAAATTACCTGAAAATCGACTGAGGATGTTTTTCAGAAGATTTACGGAGACACGCAAAAGAGGGGACAGAGGGGGGCCACAGGGTGCCCAGGCAGCCACCTGGCACGGCCCCCACCCTGGCCGCGCCGGGAGGGCGCCTAGACCCCTGGGGCCACTCCCGGCTCCCCCCTCTGGCCTATATATTGCTCGTCATCTAAAAACCTTAAAAGAGGAGAGTTTTCGGAGTTCCTCCGCTGCTCCGTGGCGGAAACCTACAGAGGAGAAAAGACATCCACTACTAGAGAAATGACTTATGGTGGCGCCCTTTTTTAGCCTTTAGTGCCGCATTATGGATGCGCCACTAAGGATAAGCCACTAATAAGGGCTTAGGGGTGGCGTATTCTGGATGCGCCACCCCTAAGACCCTTATGGGTGGCGCATTTCGAAATGCACCACCCCTAAGACCTTATGGGTGGCGCATTCTGGAATGCGCCACCCATAAGGTTCCTTAGGGGTGGCGCATTTTAGATGTGCCACTCACAATACAGGAGATGCGCCACCAAATATTTATTACAGAAAACAAAAAAATCAATTTACAGAAAAACAAAACAAAATACAGAAACAATTACATAAATGGAATCACAGAAATTATTACATAAATAGAAGCATTGCAGAACTAGAGAAAGCATTACATGTTTTCGAGTATTGTTTACAAGTATCGAATACAAGTTATTACAAATGAAATAAAAGAAAACCCTAAACTAATCTTCGAGTATTGTTTTCTTCACTCCATCTTGATAATGTTGATCATTTTGATCGATCTGTTGCAGCAGACAAGTGAGTGTGAATGACAATGGCATCAATGACCACGTTTATCGTTTAAGCATATAGGAAGATACACACACACAACACAACTTTAATAAGAAGTGTTCAGCTAAACTAGTAGCATAGACAAAATGATGCATGATACATTTATACAAAGATGGAAAAATGTTTGTGCAATAGAGATAAAGTTATTTAGAACACAAATCATCAATATTGTTCGGAACTAACAACGCTAGCATTAAACAATGTAGCATGAAATTCACATCGATCATCATCACTTGTGACCCGGCTCAGGGAATGGGCGGCATCCTTCTTTCGTCATGAAAGGCCTTGTGTCACGCAAGGCCTTTAGGCGGGCTTCTATCTCCCCATTGGATGGTGCAATGTTGCTGTGGAAGATCGACCCCTTCATCTATACTTCATGATGGATGATAGTCGCCATCTCCCGTTGGATGTGAAAGAACTCCTGCCTAAAATTTCTGCCGGCGATTGGTTCCTTCCTTTCGACCCACGCTTTCAGATGACTTGGAAGCGTAAGGTTGTGCTCTTCCTGTACAATCGCCCGCATGTGATGGAGGGCGTAGTACGCATCCCTCACACTGCCAGCCGGCTGCTTGACGCACAGGAACTGCGTCACGTGGTTGAACACGCTCACGCCGGGCTGATTGTTCCTGTACTTGAGCTTCACAATCTTGCCTCCGGCTTCTTTGTAGATGGAGAGAGCATCATCCAAAACTCTCATGATATACTTGTAATATTTCTTCTTCACACTCCCCGAGTCTAAATACAAGGCATGCGAGTGTTGCGGTGAAAAGAAGATAAGAACGCAGTCTTGATCCTCACTGCATAATTAAAACAATCCAAAATGAATGTTCGAAGAGGACAATGGAAGAAAGCTAAGAAAGCATATATGCTACGGCGGCGAGCGAATGACTTACTTGGGAGGGTAGGTCATGAGAAATGAATCCTTGTCGGCGTTCTGTAGCATGAATTCTCTGTTGTACCCCGCCGCAAGAGTCGCGTGTCCATCGTCCCTCAAGATGATTTCACGCATGTTGAAGGGGTCCAATATCGCAACGCCCGGGGTCTTATCTCTCCTGATACTCATAGAAAGACTGACCGAGAACAGACGGATAAGGCTATGGTCCAGCCGCTTGAGATGAAACAAATTGAAGATCTCTGAGAACCGCAGGATTATCATATCCGCGGGGACATTGTTGATGAAACCCATGTTGAGTGGCACCTTGGCCATGAAAACTGGGTATGAGGGATTCTTCTCTCGAAGAAGCATCTTCTCTAATGCCATAACACTATGATGCACACTCTGCATATCCGAAGTTGCAAGGTCGAGCATGTCATTAGGTAGCATCGCTCTACCCGCCACATGGATTTCAAAAGAGAGATCCTTGGGTCTCAGTTGCCCGTCCTGAGCCCTGATCGGCATCGGAGGTTGGCTGCTCGAAGCGCCCTTCTTTATTTTCCGTCCCTTCTTCTTTTCTGATTTCGAGCAGTCTGCACCGGCCTTTATCTGCTCAGTGGCCGCCTTATGGAGTGTGGACGGGCTGAGAATAGATCTCATTGTGGCATCTTCCTGAGCCTCGGTGAAGTCGCAAGCTGCTGGACACATCTCCTGAGAAGCAGCGAAGAGACGCGTAGAGCAAGCAGGCTTCGCCGCAGGATCAGCTGGACAGCGAGCTTCCTGGATATTCTGATAGGCTCCTTCAGCAGGAGACATGAATAAGTCATCAGCATCATACAAAGTATTGATGAACTGGTCGGCGCTGATATCATCATCAAGATCGTCGTCTTCTTGTTGTGCGCCGATGGGATCATGTGGCGTCGGCACGACGACTACCGGTGTTGTCCTTGGTGTGGTGCCCCTTCCCCCGTCATCAAACGCATTTGGGTCTTCGGCCAAAGGAATATTTGGCCGAAACAATCATTGAGGACTGCCGGCTCGTCCTCATCGTATCCGGGGGGTTGAATAGGAGGTTCCACTCTCTCGTAGCCCGAAATCACGAGAGAGATTTGAACCCTATGCATCTCCGGTGCCATCGGCATAATGTGCATCACTCGATTTTGGGGCTGAAGGATTTTACCTTTGGAAACATCTTTCAACTCGCCGTCCATGACTTGTAGTAGAATGCATGGAGTGTCCTCCTATGAAAGAGACATATGCATTTAGGGATCAGAGAGATGCTAGTAATAAAAGGCAAGGAGATGAAGTCCTCGTTTGAGTTGCGGACTCTTATAGTTACCTTGAGGGCGTCGAGGTCGCCCAATGAAGAGACCCCGCCGACGACGGCGAGCATGCAAGAGACGGAGGGCGTGTTGCCTCCCGTGGCGTCGGTCGCACTTTTTTCACTACTGGCGGGTGCATTATTATTATGCCCCGGTTGCTCGATCGTGGCTGGAGGAGTCACCATCACGTCCGGCGCCGGCGTCGCGGTGTTGGCGGCCGGAGTCGGTGCGGGAGCCGTAGTCGGTGCGCGAGCCGGGACTGCGGCTGCCGCGGTGCCCGAGTTGCTGCCGACCATGCTCGGGACCGGTATGGGCCCTTGTCCACCACACGCTTGCCAATTCGCGAGTGATTGCATCATATCAGGAAGGAGGGCGCTCATCGTCTTCGCCACTTCGTCCTGGACAAGCTGAGGAAGCATGTTCACTTTCTCCTCCAGTCCACGAACATAAGCGGCGTCTTCTTCGGTCCTTCTCGCCTTGCGCCCCCTCGAACCCGACTGCTCCACCGATTTCCCATAATATTCGGACCAATTTAGGTCCGCACCAAAGCCGACCACACGGCCGGCTGACGATGGCTTCGCCGACACGTTCTCAACCTTCTTAACCTTGTTCATCGCCCTGTTAAAAGTGGTGTCCCACGGGACGGCCGGCTTAATAGACGAGCCCTGCGATGAGGCCGCGGCGAATTCATCTTCCTGCACAAAGAATGTGAAACACTAAGAAGCTGAACTTCAGGAACTAGAATTCAATCGACAAGGAAGTCACGTGGTGAACTACTTACCACGGCAGCCGTAAACTCCTGACCTTAGGATCGAGAACTATGTTCGAGGTTTCTTTGTCCTTAATGCTGCGGGCCCTCACAAAGAATTCAGTCTGTGGATCAACTTTGTATTTCTCAAAGGGGTTGGGTAGGCCCGCAGCGGCATACTCGGCATCCTCCTTTTCCCATTTAGGCTTGGAATGTCTGTAACCAGCGGCTCCGAGACGGTGGTTACCTATGACTTGAGCCCGCATCTCCTTGCACTTTGCACTCATAGCCTTGGCGTCCTCAGACTCACACCTAGCCTTGAAAAGGTAGTAGGTAGCTTCGTCGATCATCGACTCTTTCTCCTTGAGCTCCTCCCAGGATTTTCCGTGCTCCATAATTGCCTCCTTCACCCGGGTTTTCCAACTGGACAAGGCTTTGCTCATCCTCCTGAGGGCCCATTTGTTTACCTTGTTCCCTTTGAGGTTTTTGTTGTCGTACGGGTCTGGGAACTTGTATCGTTTGTGCAACTTGTCGAGAAGGAGCTGACAATAATGAGTGTTGTCACGACTCCTTAGGTTTATTGTGGTGATCGGGACGGTGTTCCGGAGGATCGCCGCGACTTGACGGCCGTACCCTTCCGATAAACGTTGGGGCTCGGTAGGAATCCCAACGGAGGTCACAACCGTAAACTCTTGCCTGATGGTGCCGACCTTGGTTGGTTTCCGATTCCGCTTCCTCGACTGGCTACCATCTGTATTTGAGCCACTGGCATGATCATCATCGTCGGCGGTGTTCCTCTCCCCTTCCTCCATGTCATCATCCTCCGATGAGTCGGACTCCGACTCTATCTCCTCCTCATACTCCTCCTCGTCCGGAGGTACTTCCTCTTCTCTCTACTCCTCAACCTCTTCGTGTGAGTATTCCCAAAATTGCTTCCTTTTTTTCCCGGCTGAGGAGAAGGACCGGCGTCGCCTCCGGTCGACATGCTTGCACTAGTACAATATTAAGAAATGTAACTAGTTAATTAATTAGCACAATAAATAAATGCAAGTACTCTCATGTTAAGAAAAATAGCAAAGGTCATGCACGAATTCACGAAAAAATTCGGCATGACCTTTGCTATTTTTCTTAACATGAGAGTGCCCTATTCTCAACCGAAACAGAAGTTAATCAACATTTCAGGAGAAAGGGGATAATGATTTGTACCTGCACAAAAAAATGCCTTGTATGTAGGCACAACTAGCAAGCAATGAACTTCATAAGAAATGGCAGCAAGCAATGAACTTGATAATTAAGCAATGAAATTTATAAGCATTAATGGCAACAAGCAACCAACAAGTTAAGCAATGAACTTGATAAGAAATGGCAGCAAGCAAAAAAAATATTTAATAAGCATGAACTTCACATGGTCATGGTCAGTAGCACACACACATCACCCACACACACAGGAACTTAGCCTACATTGCTACCACTATTTCTACCTCTATTCCTACCACTATTGTTTCAACTACTACCTCTATTGCTACCACTACAAACCTAGTACAGAGTACTACTAGAACATAGCCTACATTCTGTTTTTTTAATATAATTAATGTTCAGTTTCTTTAGTTAAAATGAAGTAAATCTTTAGACTTTAGACTAACTATGGCATATATATTCACTTTAAGCACTAATTGTACAGTTTCTATAGTGGATAGCACAAAGATCCAGCAAAAGCATATAATCTAGGAACTGCTACACTGAACACTTTAGACATGAAAGGCCTCTAACAATTGCCAGCACAAAATGCATGAGCCCATAGCAGGAGGGATGCTTAATCTTGGAGGAAATCTAGATAGATTGAGGACCAAGACTCTCAAATTCCCCAAAGGGATTGCACATATAGCAATTCTCAAATCCCCTCTCTGTTTTCTATGGTAATTTCATAGCAGGAGGAAGACTGACCCCGATCGGCAGTGGCGGTGAGGACAGTGAGGGCTCTGGCTCCTCCGGTGGCGGCGCAGCAGGTAGTGTCCGGCGGGGCGATTGCGGTCGCGAGGGACTCCTCCGGTGGCGGCTGGCGGCGGTGACTGTGGTAGCGAGAGCTCGGCTGGCGGCGAGGCAAGGGCTCCGGTGGTGGCGTGGCTAGAGAGAGAGATCGAGATGAGAGAATGGGTGGGAACGGGCGGGAGGGGGGCCTAGATGGAGAGGTGAAGGCTTAGGGGTGGCACATTCTGTAGAAATGCGCCACCAAGTAGATCCTTATGTGTGGCGCATTTCTGCGGAATGCGCCACGCATAAGGTTGTACTTGGTGGCGCATTTCTACAGAATGCGCCACCCCTAAGCCTTGACCATTTCATATTTTTAATTAAAGTATAACCATTTCATTTTTTATTTAAAGTTTAAACAGTTATTTATTTTTTAATTAAAGTGAAACCATTTTAAAAAATTAATTATGGAGTTAGGCATGGTGCATCGATTATGTAGGTTCGGTCATAGATATGACTCTTTATCAAGAAATAAAAAATTACCAATAGCAATTCGTGAGCTGGCGCGTTCAATTCATGCCTAAATGAGAATGATGCCTAGCACTGATAGAGCAAACATCCCAGAACACACACAAATGCCGATTCACTGCTAACCAGATGATGAGAATGCCTATATTATAATCGAACTATAAGAATGTGATCATCAATTACAAAGTGCAGATTAAATCCATCACCAACAAAGTGATCATGAATTACAAAATATTTTTCTTAAATTTGGAGCTAGCGTTTCCTCACGATCTTCTTCTTGCCCTTCTTTTTCGTGGTTGAATAATTTAGGGCCGGGACGCCTTCACTTTTCCTCTTGAACGGGAAACCTTTCTTTGGTAGGGTTGTGGTGTATGTATCCTGAGCAGCGTAGTCATCTTCCATCTTTGGTGTGGCACCCCGGCTCAAAGGACCGGAACGCCCCGTGCACCAGCCCAGAGATCAAGTCTTCTGGAACACGACACTGATTGATATAGAACTGAACAACTTTCTATTACCGAAGATAGGAGTACACGAGGTCTATTACAACGCTAGCGGAGACACAACTTACTCCTTCGGCTAGCCTCAGCTCTACACCAAGCAGCAACATAACTTTCTAGCAGCGGAATAATGACGGCAGCAGAACAATAACGGCGATGATGAATTCCAATCAACAGGGACACTGGTTGGGACACCTCCTAGCTCGCAAACACCGGGAACGTCGTCCTACGCATCCAAAGCACGGACTGCAAATCTGGCATAACACGCCAGGTCAGTACATTGAATATACTTGCAAGCTCACAACAACCATGCAACAAGGCAAAACAATAACATGGCAACTGGTTAAAGTATATTAGTGGATTAAACAGGTGAGCAACAATATCATGCAAACAGATATTCATCAAGCATATTATCAGCATTAAGACTAATGCCCACACAATGGACCCCACATGATCGTCGCATGATCACGTGGCTTACCTCGGAGTCCTTACAGACTCAAGCACCCGGTCACTTTGTGACCAATCACTTCCACGGGCCGTTGCATGACCAAATGGATCATTGCACGACCATTCAACGGGTTAGGTGTCCTCGTTACCACCCAACCAATCCAGTCATCGCATGACCATCCACTTAACACAAACTTAACACCGAACTCATGTTGATCATTTGGTGTGACCTAGTAAGAACTGTGTCCATTACCGTGGACGTGGCTATTCGAATAGATTTTGACTCGTGCAGAGTTTGTGCATGTTACCCACACTATGGAGTTCTTCCTCCATCCAGCACCCCGGTACTTGTGCCACAGGATCCTTGGAACTCCTACCGCAGGAGTGGGATAGGACTTCTCCAACGAGACCGATGCTACCGTGTGTCCCTCTTACCGTATCATCGACATCCTGTCTTGGGTAGCCATGTGGTTAGGTGTCCTTCGTTACCACCAGAACCACTCGGCCAAACTTTTGGCAAACGACCACCTTGTGGCAAATACTGTCCCAACGGGGACTGATCTCATAACAACACTGGCGTACAAGACTACCGCCGCCTGCCTGATCAGGGAAGCGCGTGCGTGTAGCCTCCCCTCTTTGGTGATACAAATAAGAGAACCCACCAGAAGACCAAATCAAGGCCCGCCCATACAGGCAAATGTGGCTGCACGGATAAGTCCGGTTCGGTGGCACCTGATCAACTTGTCACGAAGCATATTTCCAACAGCGAACACAAGCATCAGGAGCAACATGAGTATCAGATCGTAACAATGCATAGCATGGTAACAGGACAGTTTCAGATATGATCAAACACATTTTAGATGGTGAACTTATCCGTGTTACAAAGATTAAGTTATTAGCATGGCAACAACATGGATGCAGTTAAGCATAACATGAGAAAATTAACATGATGATGGTATATTGTGGTTACGATGATTCAAGATATAACATAGAAATGATATGATCAAGGCATAGCATGAATATAACATGGCAAAACATTGCATAGCATGGTAATGATAACATCAATCATAGCATAGCATGGCAATGATAACATCGATCATAGCATAGCAACATGATCATAATCACCGATATAAGCATATCATCGAACAACAATTTTAGAAGCACGTCAAAGCTTTGCGAAGGTGCAAAGGGTATTGTGGCTTGCCTTTCACAAGAGTGGTGTGAAACACTCCTGGTCTTCGACGTCACCAAAACCCTGCAAAATATTTTGAAATAACGCAACGAAGAAAAAGTCAAACATCATCTTTTGTTTGACCAGCAAATAACAACATAAATACATGGCACAAAACCTATGCCAAACTGAAGAGGAGCTCGATACGAAAACAACGCAAAAAGAATCAACCCGTTTGGACTTACGGTTGCGGAGATACGAAGGAAACGGTATCGGGGGCTGGTTTTTGAACGAAATACACTTCCGGCTTAGTGGAAGCGTATTTCGGGTTGCTTGACGAGGAAAATACGCTTTAGAGTGGTGAAAACGTACTTTTTTCTGAAGAGGCGTGGAATATGCGTTCCAGAAGGGAAAGCGTACTTCCCGGAATGCGCCTCCACTTAAAAGGATGGGCCGGGCCCAGCTGTCGATCTCTTCGCGGCCACTTACACACGGGGCCCACGCGGTCTTCTCTCTCTTCCCTTGCCTCTGCTTCTTCTTCCCCACGATGGGAAACAGAGGAGACCGGCCGCGTGGGGCACGGGCGAAGGGAGGAGCTGGGTGAGCTCGCCGGTGGTGCTAGGGGGCGCGGCGCAACGGGGAACGGTCGCCAGCGGCCGCGGCGCCGAGCGGGTCGGCCAGCGGGGACAGCACCACGGCTGAGCACAGAAACCGTGGGCGAGCTCGGCCGTAGCGAGGCGGGAGAGGGGCGGGGCTCCGGCGGGTCGTGGGAGGAGGTGGGGGGAGGTGCAGGCATCGGCTTGGTGGAGCTAGGGAAAGAGAAGGAGGCTCCGGCGTCGCGAATTTTGTCGGAGTCCGGCGGCGGCCGTGGTGCCCGTGGAGAGCAATGCGGGGCTCCGGCGATCGAATTGGCAAGGGGGATAAAGGCTAGGGGGAGGTGTGGGAGTTGTTGTTGTTCCGGGAGGACCTCTGGGTGCATGGCTTTTATAGCCAGGGCGAGATGCCCGTGGCCGGGAGATGCCAAGCGGACGCGGCCACGGCCGGAGTGAGCTGGCGGGCACGAGAGGGTTCCAGAGGGGGTGGCTGATATGTCCCAAACGTATCTATAATTTCTGCTTGCTCCATGCATGTTTTGTGTTATATTGCTATGTTTTTGATATACTTTCATATATCTTTATAACATATTTTGGAACTACCCTATTAATGGTTGCAAGAGTGCACAAGTTCTTGTTTTTCTACTTTATGTGTAGGAATTACTTGGATAAAGGAAAGATCACAAAAGGAAGCCTTGTAAGAGTTGGACTCTAACTTTCCCGAAATCTGTCCCCAGCAGACAGGTTTTAAAGATCGCCTCGGAAACGCTAGAAGACGGCCTCAAACGGAAAAACTTAAAACTATAAAGTTGTATGGAATTTTTTTCCGGTGGATTTAGACATACAATTCGGCCAAATCGGAGTTCGGATGCTTCCAGAAACCCCAAAATATAGAAGACGTAATCTGGATGAAGGGAATCCGAGAGTCTATATAAAGAGAGGAAACCTAGGTCAAAGGGCACCACGAAATTTCCTCCCCCTTGGCAGCCGTCTTGAGGGGGAGATCAATCTCCACAGCAGCACCATCTCCAAGGAAGAAGAAGGGGCCAAGGGTCGCTGCCCCCAAGGGCCGTGGCCGTGGGCGCCGACGCCGCCATGGTCGCCGCTCTCGCCGTCTCCTTCATCTCCTCCGGGCTGCACCTCTCCATCAACAACTCTCCCTCTCACCATGTCCATGTGTGAGTAGTTCCCCTCGGGGCTAAGGCTTGTATCTTGATCTATGTGGTTTCTCTCTCTGCATGATGTGATCTTTGTTGTTATCATTGGCTATGTTAATCTAGGGTGATCCCATGATGTTTCCCCTTCTTCTATGTATTGGATTGATGTACTCAATTGATCTTATCTAGTATAATCCCCGAGACCATGGTGACAGCTGGTCTATTACACATGGATTAGAAGAATATTTTCATGAGTGATTTCCTCTTTTGTGTGTGGATTGAAGATTGAGAGTCTTTTGGTGCTTGTCTTTGACTATCCTTTAGATATGTTGTGGTGATTGTGGTACTCTCTTTGGATGGCCGCGGTGACATTGGGAAATCCATAGATTGAGAACTGCGAACTTTGAGGTGTGCTTTTGTAGCCTACACAATTCTCGTCCTCTCTTGACCACAAAGGAATGACCTCCGAGTACGTCTCCATTGCATGTTTTATGGGAAATATCATGTGATTAGACTATGTTAATGTTGTTGGGAGTTGCCACTAGTGAAAGTATGAAGCCTAGGCCTTGTCTCCACCATTGTTACACCGTCTGTGCTCACTTTTATTACATTTTTGTTTGCTGCACTTTTTATTACAGATTTATATTAACTTGCTTTGTCACACCTATCACCCATATTTTACCATCTCTTCGCCGAACTAGTGCACCTATACAATTCCTAGTTGTATTAGGTGTGTTGGGGACACAAGAGAGTTCTTGTATCTTAATTGCAGGGTTGCTTGAGAGAGACCATCTTCAACGTCTACTTCCCTGAGTTCAATAAACCTTAGGTCATCCACTTGAGGGAAATTGCTGTTGTCCTACAAACCTCTGCGCTTGGAGGCCCAACATAATCTATAAGAATAGAAGCGTGCGTAGACATCAGTGGCGTGGAGCACGCAGCCTAGGGAAAGCCGTGCGGCGCGGCTAGACAACAGGAAGACGACGAGGACACACTGTGGCGCGAGGTGGACGTGACGGGCACGCGCGGTGCGCCGCCAGAGCACGCCAGGTGCTGCCAAGAGCATGGCCAAAAAATGCACTGGTGCTCATAGTAGGTTTCTTCGTGGCCAAGGATGTCCATCCTGTAGTCCTTTGAGTGCTGATCACATGGGTACAGCTGGATGGTAAATATATGCACTGTGGTGATCTCTATATCAATCAACAGTTTGATGCACTAAACTTGGAGCAGAAGCTGGGATCACATGGTGGGGTTTTGGATAGGGTCAAGTTGTCTTTTGGCTTTAGGATAGGAGGGACTAGTAATCTGGAAAGTTTGGGGCCAAAATGATTAATGTACATGGTACATCCTTTGCAAATGGCACAATGCTGCAGAAGGTGTTTGTGTTGTCGAATGGCTTGTACACAGCTCCCCTAGGCATGATATTTTGCATAGCTCAATCATACACGAGGATGAGTGTGTACACTAAGTTTCATTTTATTTGGAGTAAGTTAGCTAGCACTTCCTTTACAAATGTCCAATTGAACCAGAAGTCCAATGTTGAAGCTAGCATCTCATAGGTTTGGTGAAATTGGCTGAAAATTGGTGTATCTGGGTTATTTGGCATGGTGCACATGTGTATAAAATTTCATAGCCATTGGACACACATAGCTAGCACTTGCTTCACAATGTGGCCCACTGACCAGAAACTTAAACATTACAATGCACTCACATGGGTAATGTGATTTGGCTCAAATCTGGTTTGGTGGAGTTATTTGGTGGTAGGATCATGCTCAAAAAGTTTCAAGGCAAATGGGATACCTTATCATGCACTTGCTTCACAATGCCCCCTTGCTGCATCCAAACTTTGGGAATTTATTGTGGGAGTTTGGCTAATCAAATGGTGGTGTAATTTGGTGGAGATAAATCCTATGATCATATGAGATTGCACAAAAAGTTTCACCAGCAATGGATCAATAGAAATGGCACTCCCTTCACAAAGCTCCATTCTGCCCCCACAGACAAATGAATTTTTCTAGAGGAAAAATCCACTTGGGCTATGAAATGTTTTTGGAGAATTTGGCAAGATATGATGTCCATGACATGTAGGAATTATTTGGGGATTTATGGAGCAATATAAATATGGGTTGCTTCACAAACCTCAAATAATAGGAATATCCCTTTTATCGGAAAAGGAATATATGGCTTTAATAAAAATGGCTGGGATGAGGTGGATCCATGGAATGGCATTGGAAAGGCTTAGAAACAAGGGCCACTTGAGCATGGAAGGAAATTATTCTCAAGTTTCAAGTCCAACGAGGTGATCAAAATCAAATCCAATAGCAAATCCAGAAATAAATCCGAAAAGTTTTTCGAAAAAGAAAGTTCCAAAATCCAGGGTGTCACAAACCTACCCCCCATAGAAAAATCTCGTCCTCGAGATTTGGTTGCTCAGGGAACCATCGCAAACTTACCGTCCTTCGGAAACTTGCTTCTTCTCAGATTTCCTTTTTACCGCATACTGTTCCGAAGGTAGCATCCAATATATCTGCTGAGGGGGTTTACTTCACCCGATCCGTAGTTCTTGCAGAATGTTCTTCCTTGATACATCACATCCTTTCTTGCTGATTTCCATCCTCATATCTTCTGACTTGTATGATAACTGGACGTCTTGTCATAGGATGAATGCTGACGACACCCATACTGTGTCTGGGGTAGCTCGGGCCTTATTCGTGGTACGGTCTTGAATCCTTTGCCTTGGCCTCTTTGAAAAGAACTTGGACTTCATCGGTAGTTGGTATATCCGAATGTTTACTATCGTGACCTTGACTGACGGCACATGGGGTTGCACCCCATTGCTTTTGGTTGTCCACCTTGCTCAATAGTCCGGAACGGGGCACAAATTCCGAACAAGTGCCTCCGCTGAGAATTGCTTGACCAGTTGCTCTTTCCTGGTGGCGGTGAGCCGTATTATGCTGCTTGTAGTCAACATGCTGAGCTGAGCTGGTGATCTTCCGCGGAGCAGGTTGAGGTATCTCGGACAGACAGACGATCCTGAACTTGAGTAACTGCTCAGGCTAACTGGATCGGTACACGGTCCTTGGCCCATAGGGAATGATATTTCTTTGTGGTAGATATCCACGGTGGTTCATATGACTTCAACTGATCGCGGAAAATTTGACTTGAGGTCCATGCGATTCAGTCTGCCAAACCCGTCGGGCTTGAGAGTTGCATTCCTCTGACAACTTGCGAGGTGCCACGCTTAAGCAGATTGCAGCAAGGTCTGACATCTGCCATGTGTGTTTGTCCTGGATCTTGCCTCTGTGGCAATCACCTTTCTTGTACTGGCTTTTCTTCGGCCAGGGTTCTTTCCTTGTTGTATAACTGCTTATTGTTCTGCCGCAATCTTTGAGATAGACAGTTTACCATCACCTTTTGTCTCTTGTTTCGTCCTGATAACCTTGGTTGCAATGAACAGGGTCTCCAGATTATTCTGCTTCGGGGCCTTGTCGGTCGTGCGGAGCTGACCTTCATGACGGGAGCAGGATCCAATGCTCCTTGCTTCCTTTCTTCAGGGTGACTTTGTCAGTCTTTCTTCTAAGCTGAGATGTGTATCCGCCTCTTCTGCTGACTTGTTTCCCGAGAGTTGCGGTTCTTCACCGTCGTTCATGTGCATAAATATTCCTTGATTATGAGCATGGTGGTATCCGCACAGGGGTATCTTTCATACTTGATAACAATAACGATAACCATATGCGGGTCCTGACGATGCTGAAGTCTTCACTGTACTGCATGGCTGGATTTCTGACAATACTGTTGCAGGTATGATGGCATGTCGAGGAAGACTGGTATCTTGCCCGCGAAGCTTGGGGTAGCTTGCTGGGGAAGGTTGGGTACCCTACCCCGGAAGCTTGCTCCGGTGGCGTATCGAGGAAGGCAGGGTGTCGTACACTGGAAGCTGCCTCGATAGCTTGCTGAAGAAGACTGGGTGTCTTGTCTTGGAAGCTTCCTTAATGAATTACTGACGAAGATTGGTTGTCTTGTCCCGGAAGTTTGCCTGTTTATACCGTGGATGCGTCGGTCCCTTCTGCGGGAAGTTTCAGCGGCAGTTTACTGTAGACGACTGAGCGGCTTGTGCTGGAGTCCATCCCTGTGGCGTACCGAGCATGATCGAGTGTCTTGCACTGTAGGCTTCTGTCGGTGGCTTGTGGAGGAAGGCAACCTGTCTTGGCTGAGAAGATATCCCGGTAACATACTGAGGAAGGCTGATACACTGTACAAGTCGGCTGTGCCTGGTACCTTGTCACGGAATGCTGAGGTTCCTTCTGTACGAAGCTTTCCCTCAAAGACGTGGAGACATATCTGACCACGGTGTCTAACAGGCTTCTGACTGCCCGCTGGTGAGGGGGAAACATTCTTCCGATCATCTGGGCTTCATGATATGTCTTGGCCACCTTCCGGAATATACTGAATTATTTTGTATTGCATAGGACTATAGCTGGTGTTTGTCCTGCCTTGGGTGCATATGCTCGTGGGTCACAGTTTCTGCTTATCTTTGCATGAATCTTTGCGGCTGTCGTAGTCGATATAGACGGGACTCAATGGATAGCTTGGGTAGCATTCATTTGTGAGCCTCTTGCTTCCTACGCATCTTGGTAAAAGTACGGTTTGACTTGCTGATTTCCTGCATCATTGCGGCCTTTAACTGTCCGAGTCTTCAGGCTATTCTGGTTACAGACGAAATGAAGGCCTGATGGTTTCCGCATGATTCACACTCGAGCAAAATGTGTGAGATGCAATCGGGTATGCGTCATTCCTGTCTGGTTGATTTCCTTATTTCTTTGCGGTCTTCCACTGATAGAATCTTCATGACTGTAACATCCACCGGAAAAATGCTGTCTTGGTTCATTCAGGCAGAACTCTTTTGGGGTTGAACACTCCTGCTGCAAGATGGTGTGGGTCCTTGACTTGGTGTCTTCATGCTGCTCTGCGGTATTGCACTGGTTCTTTGAGGTATGCGGGGTTATGAGCAACTTTCCATCGGTCGGATAAAGTGACACCAAAGAACCAAACGAAGAACCAACGAAGAAAGCCACGGAGCAAAAGCAAACGAGAAGAGGTTTGCTACCTCATCAGCTTTAGCGGTGGTCGATGACTATCCGGACTCCTTGCAAAGAAAACAGCGAATAACCCAGTAGCCACCAGAACGGTCTTTACAACTCAGATCTGAGACTTGTATTGGAATATCTCAAGCATTGCTCAAGATGGCCGACCCAAATCAGGTCAGAGCATGAGGCAATGTTGATAAAAAGAATGCAGAGGTCCCCTAAGACGGTCGAGAAAACATCTCAGAGCATAGGGTCTCCACTGTGAAAATAAACTCAACAACTACCCGAGACGGCCAAAAAGCAGCTCAAAACACGGGTCGGTCGTTGAAAAGAGAAATTTAAAACAGGCATCCACTCCGGACGGCCGACGATGCATCAGCTCAGAACCAAACGTGGTGCCACTGCAGAACAACAAGCAAGGGTCCGTCCAAGTCATCTAACACCTACCAAAACAGAGTTAGTAACCGCCGAGGAAATGAAGAAATAACCAACAACGAGAACCAACTAAACAGTAAAAACAATACTGAACAAGCAATGAGATCACACGCAGGATCTCAACTTATTGCTACACACATCAACATGCAACAGGCAACATGCAATACTACTACTCATGCATCATGAACTACACGAAGCTCAGGCGTTCTGATCTGACGGCGGGTTGCCGGTGGTGGCAGGAGTGGGCGGAGAAGTCGACAACGACAAGGCTGCAGCAAGAGCTCTCCTTGCATCCCTTGCATCACGGACGAGCTCGACGAGGAGGGCGTACTGGGAGATCATGTAGCGGGACATGGTGATCACCGCCGCATCGGCTTCCGTCAAAGGGCGAGGAAACCTTACTTGCTGCGGAGTCGCACCCAAGGTGGGATAGAAATGGAAGGCGCGATTCTGCTGCATCGCACTTTCCTGGTGGCGGAGGCCTAGGAGGCCCGCCAACGCGGCAAGCTGAATGGCACAATCCAAGGTAGAAGCGGGTCCACCCTGGAAGTTGTAGGAGCGCATGCCAATGGGGATGGTGGCAGCCACATAGACGTTGGCGCGGTACTCAAGCAGCTGCCCTCCGATCGGCGTCTGGGAAACTTGGTACCTTGGAAGCTCTCCACTGGGGTAGAGAGTGTTGGGGTTTGGGGAAGAAAACACAAAATTTTCATAACCTACGAGACCCAAACCCAAGACCTATGCTATGCTGATGCATGTAACGGACAGAAATAGATCACATACCAGTATGTAGTCCGTTAAGCGGGAAAAGTTCCCGCATGAACGTGGTTGGTGTAGTCGTACCGGCAATCCCCGATGCCGCGCAGATCCACGATGACTACTGTAGCCACCCGATCCTTGTGGACCGATGACCGGATTACGTTCCCGTCGGAACGTTGCTGATGAAGACCTCGCGATACGATCACGACGATGAAGTAGCACCACAAGTGTAGTGCCTCGCGGGATTATACACATACAGTATACCCCACGTCCCTCCGGCTCCGAACCAGTAGAGCAGAGGAAAGAAGATGGATTCGGATCCCGATTCTAGTAGCACGACGGCATGCGTATAGTGGAGAAATCCCCAACCAAGTGTAGACTCCAAACAAGGAGAGTCCACTTGAGGAAGGAGAAAGAAGGGAGAGAGACATGAGAGAAATTGTCTCAAATCAATTTGTATGAAGAAAAAAGGGAACCCTACCCCTCCTTATATAGGCCAAGGAGGGTTTCCACCCCCCCTCCACTTCCGTGGTGGGACTAATCCCAAGGGAGGGGGGTTTTGGCGCATCCCTAGGGGGGTGGGCCCCCTCATGGCGCCATGGCCCATGGGGGAGGACTCCCTCTCCCCCTAATGGGCCCTATGAGGCCGATATGCCTTTTCTTCAATTTTTAATTATATTTAAATACATTTTAATATTTAATTCAGATAATTAAATAATAAAACATATATTAAACATTATTAAATATATTTTGAACATTTCAAAATACCCGGAACAACTTCTGGCCTTCATCGGAACAATTCCGGCCATCACCGGAACAATTCCGGTGTTCTCTCCAATTTCTCCGGTGATCCCGAATCAATCCTTACTGCATCGAATACCCTTAAGTGTAACACCCTACGGTCCGGGAAACAGCAGACATGATCGAGAAAATTCTCATTGATCAATAAATAATCAATTGGACCTGGTTACAATCCTTGATAGCCCCTGCGCTTCCATCGAATGAACTTCAATAGCTGTTGGATCCGTTAACCGTGTGCCTGTTCCCTTTGTCCTATGGTACTTTGCTTGTCCGAGGTTTGATCATCGGTATCCAATATACCTAGTTCGTCCTCGTTCTCAACAAAAAAGTTTACTCGTTCCCGTGATATTACAACTCCGTGACCTAGTCACACTTTTTCAAACTTTATGATGTAACATCACCGAGTGGGCCCAGAGTACCTATCCGTCACACGGATGGAAAAATCCCGTTTGGATCTATTTGCATACTCATTAACATATCTATTCGGAATACCTGAAGTACTCCTTTATGGACAACATTTTTCAGTTAGGCGGTGGGTAGCAAATCAAGGCATCCTAATAGACAGTAATTACGTATGATCATTACGGTCTAAGGATCTGGTCACTATGTTATAGTTATCAAAATGTCGAACTATGTGACTTGATCACATCGCAACACTTCTGGTGGGTGTATGTCCATCATATCATTATCCAATGATACGACTCCATTGTCAACAGATGCCATTGTCTCATGATCAGGAAACCTTGATCATCAATCGCCCAATGGACTAGTATACTAGGGTTGACTAGGGACATGGTTGTTTGTATACCACACCTGTATTAATGTTTCCGCTTAATACATTTATAGCATAGTATCAAACGTATTATGAACTAATGGAATATGCTCGATAAAACATATTTTATTTGCCTCTAGGGCACATTCGCAACAGTCTCCCACTTGCACTAGAGTACAAATAATCTAGTTGCATTTCCTCTGGATCATAACTCCTTATTGATCATGCTTTCCCGTGGAAGAGGTTATATCAACGGTCTGGGTACCATTCAGAACCGTATGTCCTTTTTCAAATCATAATGTCACCAATTTGACATTCCTTCATCATCCACTATAATGATGAGGTATATATATTTGGCGGTGAAGTGAGACTTCGTTTGCTGTGTCATAGCAATGACATCCGGTGGATCACGCGGACTTTCCCATAGTCATGCACACTTGAAACCCACTCAATCAGAAGTCGAACTTCTTAAGCCATAATATAACTCTTGCTACTTCTAAAGCAGCCACATCAATGTAGATTCAATCCTTAGTGCATTGTATGCAACTTTGATGTCTAACCATGTTTCTTTCAACTTAGGCATTCATTAGTATGATATCTCAATTTTCTAGGTTAGTGTCAAAACTTGAACCAGCATAACATTTATGGTCAAGTCCACTATCCTTTAAAAATTTGAGATGTATCCTCAGTTCTCTTCAGACACTGAAGGATAAACTTAACTCTTTGTTCAATGATTTACTCATAAATCATATCACAACATGTTCTTACTACTAAGAACTTGGGTCACATTACGTCGAGTACATAACTCTGGTTTTATATGAAAGAACCTATGACAAAGGCATAGAGGATCCAACACATCCGTTTCTTTCATTAACCATTAACCATTGTTCTTGTACTGAGATTAACTCAACACTTCTCTTGGATATACAAGTAAGGACCACTTCTTGACTTGTCCCATTCTGAACTCCTTCAGAATCTTATCCAGGAAAGTATTACGACTCAATGTTATTAAACACATATCTATCTTAATAGATCTTCAATGCTTAATACTTCTTCATCTTCATTTATGAAAGATTCAAATAATCATTAACACCAACTGCACCATTCATAATATGTTATCCATATATGAGAATGTTATCATGATCCCACTCAAATATGTCCTGTACATATTAAGTTATAGGATAACACTCATATTGCTCCCACTCAAATATGTCGTCCACATATAAGACAAGGATAACATCCACATGGCTCCCACTTAGATATGTCAGACACATATTAAGTTCAAATTACTAACCACATGGCTCCTACTCAAATATGTCATATACATATAAGTCTAGGATAATACTCCCATAGCTCCCACTCAAAATATGTCGTCTACATATTAAGTTTCAGGAAACTATTCAGCTCCCACTCAGTTTCATGCAAATGCATGTTTCCTCGATATTTTGGTTAAGTCCAAAATCCTTTGATCATCCATCAAAAATGAGAATTCAGTTTACGAGACACTAATATCCATATGTTTTTCCAAAACCTTCTTGTTGTACCAATTACAACACTTCTTCAAATACAGGATTTGAGGAAGTCACGGTGTTGATAACAATCCTGGATCAATCGTAGTGAATATCCCTTTGACTCATGCATTGCTACACATTGTAGTCAACCCATTGAATTTGTCAGAAACAATCTTTGTGACAAACCAATCTTGACGTCCCTTTGATGTTCACATTTATTCCTCATAACTCTGAAGTTATTGTGAATATCAAGTAACCTCCTTACTTGATAAGATTCAAGCAATCTTCAATGTAACTCAACATAGGATTTCATGACTCGTAGTCATATCTCGTATTTAGGTCCACCATCGCTTCTTTGTAGTTCGTAGGAATGTCTTGTTCCATTAACATGACAAGTGAATCATGAATATCATTTTGCACCAGGGGCAAATATATATTCTTGAATCCTACCTTTCTCAGTAAAAGCTCCCATAAAAAAAATCATGATCATTATCATTAGTTTCTCCTCTTATTGTAGAGCGTTTTCTTCCAAAACATATTCCGTTGCACAACTCTGACATTTGGAGGCAAGGTCAATTACCTTGGTTGAACTTTCACTTTTCTTCCAGTACCACATTTATCAAGAACAATTCTTGAAAAACACCAAACATAGCAATACAAGTTTTGCTCCTTTTGGTTCTAATTGTGGAAGATGCATCCATAGTTGTCTAAGGATACACTATCTTACATAAATCAAGCTTCCTAGAAACCACAACACACCATGGCATATATAGTGTTAGTTTCCACGAACTCAGATGGTTCCGTATGCTGAAGTGAGTGTTTGCATATTAAATTAATAACTCGAAATAATAATAACGTAACTTGGTAAGAGATAACTTAGACCATACACTTTTCGATAGAATATGATCACAAAGTTCAGGCACGTTAATCATATTGAAGTGTCTCAAGACATTGCAATTTGTGGAACAACTTTCACACAAGTCTTTATGCCCAAGACTAACTCAAAACATTTGTCACTTTGATCAAATCGTAGAGACTTGTCTTTCTTGTTAATTTAATATCCATCTTTACTCTGAAATCCCTTTTGATCATATCAAATTATTTCAGACTCATGTTTCATTAGTGAATACAAATATTCATCTAATTCCACATACGAAGTTCACGAAATAATGAAATTCACCACATGCTGACATACGATACATCACAATGTATGATACTCAACAATCAGTACACATTCCGTTTACCAGAATGCGAGGTTTTAGTCATCTCACCTAAAAGGCATGGTTTGTATGTGTCCAGTGATCAAGTATCTTAAGACATCATCATACCATTCATGACTTAAACTGTAGTGTCATTATTAAGCCTGGATATTTCTTGGCATTACAATATTTCTTATAAATGATCAAACAACTATCATCAATATAAGAATAACTCATTCATAATCGTAATGTGAGCATAAGATATATCATTCATAAAAGGAGAACAACTGACTTGTTTCTCACTAATATGAATAATTGTCTTCGCGAGATGCAAGACACACTAATAAAGTCCTCATTCAAACGATCATAAAATTTATTCATATTTTAATCAATTGATAGATGTAGAGGGAGAGTGTTGTCGACCATCAACTATCTTGATTGCCGTCAGCACACATTGTCACCTCATCCCTTCTAAGTCACTCTCAAGCAGTAAGTTCAAGCATCAAATACTTAATCAACCACAATTAGTGTTTCGTGGGAAAGACATTTATAACTCGTATATCAAATATACCTTCTCCGTCAATGACCATTCCTGCATTGGTTCTACTCTTAAAGTTCTTGACTTTAACCATGACCTCATGACAGGTGAACGATTCTCCTTCATGACATAGTCCATACATGGTCTTTGTAACTGGGAGGAAGCGGATGCAACTCCCCAGTTATCGCAAAGTAACCAGTCATTTAGTAGTCCAAGTTATACACAAGGTGTTTCATGTATCTTATACATTTTCCAAGTGACTTTCTCAGCAGGTTGTTCCTTCCACCATAGTTGAAAGAAACCCCGTCCATATACTCATATTCCATTACTCTGATTTGTGACCAAGTGCTTTCAAGTTCACCTAGTACGTCATACGTGTTGGTTAACATGCATTCACAATTCAGATTCCATAGAATGAATTATGGTGTATTGGACAGTCATTCATAAGTGACGGTGAGTGCGATACTCATCATCATCTTCCTTGATTACGGATTTGTCAGGTGTATCTCCTAGAAGTTCTTCGTATTATGTTTAGCAAGTCATTACTAATGAGTATGTCTCTAATGGTGTTGGTTCACATCAATGAAGTAAAACCCATTTACCTTAAGTTCTATCATACTAAAAGAGCCATAGTTCTAAACATTGGTATGACATTATCTACAATGATATTTGCTAAGACATGAAGATTAAGTTCATAATATGGAGTTCATGTTTCAAAAACAATTCTGGAACTCCCACTCAGACAAACATCCCTCATAGTTTTTTCTAAGTGATTACACGATCCTTGAAGAACATACCTCCCCCGTGTGACACGACCATCAGTATGTTGTTCAAGGTAGGCCATCATGCCAATCACATCATCCATGTGACTCATGCTCGACCTTTCGGTCTCTTGTGTCCCGAGGCCATGTCTGCACATGCCAGGCTCGCCACAATAACCTTAGTGAGTATATGCCGCGTATGCAAGGCCATGTTTCTGGACATGTTAGGATTGCTCCACCCATCTCTTGTGAACGTAAAAATGTTTGACACCCGTGTGACACGTGATGCCTCCATAATGAAGAACTTTCCAGATGGTGCTTCACTAAGGAAGGACACTTTGTTGGATTAGTGAGGGATCATCCTATTATGCTACCGTCCTATATCTAACATATTAGCAAAACAGGATGCAACAGTATAAATCATACATGCTATGATTCCCCCCGACATGCAAATTAAAGTTAAAATGCCTTTCTACTTTATCTTTTGCAAGTTTTACGTGGCTGCTAGGGGTTTCGAGAAAAGAACCGCTTTCTATCCTGCGAAAACAAGCCACAACACCAATCCCGCAATTGTCTCTATTACACCCCTGTCGGGGCCCTCCGTTGCAAACATCTTCGCATCGCTAATGCAGAGAGACAGACACCCCCCAGCCACTTTATATGGAACAAGCCATATGTCAAGCGTGGAACCAGTCTCGCGTAAACGCGTAAGGTCGGTCGGGGGCCGCTTCATCAAACATTGCCGCAACGCTAAATGAGTACACGTGAGAGGGTAACAATTGGAGAATTGATGCCCCAATAGTAGATGTGTTCTATCCGTACAATACATCTACGCATAGCCTTGCTCATGATACCACTGTTGGGGTTCGGGGCAGAAAACACAAATTTTTCATAACCTACGAGACCCAAACCCAAGACCTATGCTATGCTGATGCAAGTAACGGATAAAAATAGATCACATACCAGTATGTAGTCCGTTAAGCGGGAAAAGTTCCCGCATGAACGTGGTTGGTGTAGTCATACCGGAAACCCCCGATGCCGCGCAGATCCACGATGACTACTGTAGCCACCCGATCCTTGTGTACCGATGACGAGATTACGTTCCCGTCGGAACGTTGCTGATGAAGACCTCGCGATACGATCACGACGATGAAGTAGCACCACATGTGTAGTGCCTCGCCGGATTATACACATACAGTATACCCGACGTCCCTCCGGGCTCCGAACCAGTAGAGCAGCGGAAAGAAGATGGATTCGGATCCCGATTCCAGTAGCACGATGGAGTGCATATAGTGGAGAAATCCCCAACCAAGTGTAGACTCCAAACAAGGGGAGTCCACTCGAGGAAGGAGAAAGGAGGGAGAGAGAGATGAGAGAAACTTGTCTCAAATCAATTTGTATGAAGAAAAAAGGGCACCCTACCCCTCCTTATATAGGCCAAGGAGGGGTGCCACCCCCCCCCCCCCTCCACTTCCGAGGTGGGAATAATCCCAAGGGAGGGGGGTTTTGGCGCAGCCCTAGGGGGGTGGGCCCCCTCATGGCGAAATGGCCCATGGGGGAGGACTCCCTCTCCCCCTAATGGGCCCTATGAGGCCCATATGCCTTTTCTTCCATTTTTAATTATATTTAAATACATTTTAATATTTAATTAAGATAATTAAATAATAAACATATACTAAACATTATTAAATATATTTGGAACCTTTCAAAATAACCGGAACAACTTCCAGCCTTCATCCAAACAATTCCGGCCATCACCGGAATAATTCCGGTGTTTTCTCCAATTTCTCCGGTGATCCCGAATCAATCCTTACTGCGTCGAATACCCTTAAGTGTAACACCCTATGGTCCGGGAAACAGCAGACATGATCGAGAAAAATCTCATTGATCAATGACTAATCAATTGGACCTGGTTACAATCCTTGATAGCCCCTGCGCTTCCATCGAATGAACTTCAATCGCTGTTGGATCCGTTAACCGTGTGCTTGTTCACTTTGTCCTATGGTACTTTGCTTGTCCGAGGTTTGATCATCGGTATCCAATATACCTAGTTCGTCCTTGTTCTCAACAAAAAAGTTTACTCATTCCCGTGATATTACAACTCCGTGACCTAGTCACACGTTTGCGAACTTTATGATGTAACATCACCGAGTGGGCCCAGAGTACCTATCCGTCACACGGATGGACAAATCCCGCTTTGATCTATTTGCATACTCATTAACATATCTATTCGGAATACCTGAAGTACTCCTTTATGGCCAGCATATTTCAGTCAGGCGGTGGGTAGCAAATCAAGGCATCCTAATAGACAGTAATTACGTATGATCATTACGGTCTAAGGATCTGGTCACTACGTTATAGTTATCGCAATGTCGAACTATGTGACTTGATCACATCGCAACACTTATGGTGGGTGTATATCCATCATATCATTATCCAATGATACGACTCCATTGTCAACAGACGCCATTGTCTCATGATCAGGAAACCTTGATCATCAATTGCCCAATGGACTAGTATACTAGGGTTGACTAGGGACCTGGTTGTTTGTATAGCACACCTGTATTAATGTTTCCTCTTAATACAGTTATAGCATAGTATCAAAAATATTATGAACTAATGGAATATGCTCGATAAAACATATTTATTTGCCTCTAGGGCACATTCCCAACAGAGAGTGCACCATACGTCTGCAAGGAGGTAATCAAAGTTAGTCGCGGATGAGGATCATGTGTAGTCCACCGGGTATTCCGCCATCTACACTCGTCAGATCAGATAGTTAGCGAAAACATAGCGTCTATATGCAACAAACAAATGCATCAGGCTAAAGCATCACACATGCAAGCTATACTCTAGCTCTAACGTCAATCTAACGTCCTTCTAACATTCGCGCGGGCTAGTGGGTCGTACAGCAAGTCCTGCTCTGATACGAATCGTTGTGGCACCCCGGATCAGAGGACTGGAACTCCCCTTGCACTAGCCCAGAGATCAAGTCTTCTGGAACACGGCACTGATTGATATAGAACTGAACAACTTTCTATTACCGAAGATAGGAGTACACGAGGTCTATTACAACGCTAGCGGAGACACAACTTTCTCCTCCGGCTAGCCTCAGCTCTACACCAAGCAACAACATAACTTTCTAGCAGCGGAATAATGACGGCAGCGGAACAATAACGGCCATGATGAATTCCAATCCACAGGGACACTGGTTGGGACACCTCCTAGCTCGCAAACACCGGGAACGTCGTCCTACGCATCCAAAGCACGACCTTCAAATCTGGCATAACACGCCAGGTCAGTACATTGAATGTACTTGCAAGCTCACAACAACCATGCAACAAGGCAAAACAATAACATGGCAACAGGTTAAAGTATATTAGTGGATTAAACAACTGAGCAACAATATCATGAAAACAGATATTCATCAAGCATATTATAAGCATTAAGACTAATGCACCCACAATGGACCCCACATGATCGTCGCATGATCACGTGGCTTACCTCGGAGTCCTTACAGACTCAAGCACCGGGTCACTTTGTGACCAATCATTTCCACGGGCCGTTGCATGACAAAACGGATCATCGCACAACCATTCAATGGGTTAGGTGTCCTCGTTACTACCCAACCAATCCATTCATCGCATGACCATCGACTTAACACAAACTTACCACCGAACTCATGTTGATCATATGGTGTGACCTAGTACGAACTGTGTCCATTACCGTGGACGCGACTATTCGAATAGATTTTGACTCTGCAGAGTTTGTGCACGTTACCCACACTATGGAGTTCTTCCTCCGTCCAGCACCCCGGTACTTGTGCCACAGGATCCTTGGAACTCGTACCGCAGGAGTGGACTAGGACTTCTCCAACGAGACAGATGCTACCGCGTGTCCATCTTATCGTATCACCGACATCCTGTCTTGGGTAGCCATGTGGTTAGGTGTCCTTCGTTACCACCAAAACCACTCGGCCAAACTTTTGGAAAACGGCCACCTTGTGGAAAATACTGTCCCAAAGGGGACTGAGTGTCGGGACCCGGGGTTAGCGTATGCAAGTCTCGCTACGACATAGTCATATGGAGATCCGAGAACCGTACCCACTTGTCTAAGCAGACAAGGCCAAGCACAGAACGTTCTCGGAAAGCATCGTACGTGAGGGGCATCCCATCCAGGCCGGATGATCAACTGAGATGGGTCCTCATCGTCCGCACACAAGTCTAATGATATGGGTGATGAACTCCCATATTCAAAGACAAGTCGCCTCAACCATACTATCGACTATCTCATAACTCTTACATAGACTTACTCCAGCCCGATCACTTAGTCGGGGTCTAGGGAGGGCTCGATCATACCACAAAGTGTGCACGAGACAGAGTCTCGAACAATCGCATCGCGATGCCCCAAGCTGCGCACATCTAAGGGCCACTTGGTGTATGAAAGACCGCTAGCCAGATCACAACTAAGGTCTCGAAAACCCATACAAAGACATGCATGTTATAATCATACACGCAGCACACATGCCTTGTATGAACAGCAGGTATCATTGCAATTCTCTACAAAGTATACATTTTATTGATAACTCTCACAGAGTGCACACAGAGATCACAAGCATGTGATCCAACATTACAACAGACAAGCGGAAGCAAAGTATGTCTGAGTACAGACAAGTTTAACAAATGGCTTAAGAAGCCTTATTTAAACACAAGCCCTCCACGAGGGAACCAGTCGTCTGACTGGGACTAGACTAGCTTGGTCTTCAGTCGTCGAGCTCGATGAAGAAGCCACCTTCGGGGTGAGTGGGTTCATCTAAAACATAGAATAAGAAAACGTGAGTACAAAGTCGTACTCAGCAAGACTTGCATAGGAGCTATGCTACTCATGCACATGTATCAAGGGAAAGGGACGTGGGGTTTCATTGCAGAAGTGCCAGCTTTGACTTGGCTAGTCCTGAACTACGAGTACCAGACTTGAGGTAAGAAGCGTACACGAGTCCTCTACTTTCTCCAACCAATTACACCACTATGGTGCCTTCCTCTACTTCCCCACGAGAAAGCACGCCATAGCACTCACACTTATCTTGGTGTGTTTTAGAAGTATCCAGTTCAAGTTGTCTAATAATCAAGCTAAGCTTTCCAAGCAGTCCTTAACCGCGGACGCGGCTATTCGAATAGTTTTGTTAACCCTGCAGGGGTGTACCGCTACACACACATGATCATCAGTTACCGCCTTTGATCTCGACACCATTCAGGGGGTGTCAGCGACGATGCTCACCACAACTGTTACCTCATAGCCTATCTAGTCCAAGAAAGCCGCCTACCTGGGTTGGCTACCACTATCTTGAACCCGTCCGGTTTACCGAAGTGGACCCAGGTGATGTGTGCGTGGTGCATAAGCCGGTCTCGGTTGAGCCGTTCTCTCACTTAGCATCCAGGCCACAAGCTTACCAGAACTCCAAACTAATGCGACATCTGGACATCGAAAGGGATGAGTTAATAGGTTGAGAGGGGTCAGTGAGCCCAATGTGTGGTTGTACTCTTCATCTTGGATCACCACACAAGAACTCGGACTTAGGGCGGTGTTCAACGAGACAACCCACTGTGTACTCCTACACAGCCTCTCATCGTTCACCCTGTATTAGGGTAGATTCACCAACACATTTCCACAATCATCAACATGATTGCTACCATCCCGACTCACATAACAGCAACATCATTGTATCACACTAAGCATGCAATAAGCAGTAAAAATTGCAGGGGCCACATGATATCAATCAACTCCTACATTTTCTAGGATTGTGGTTTGCTTACTACTGTGACAAATGATAGGTCATGCAAAGGAATGGGTTCATCTATGCGGTAGAAACGTAGCATGGTAATCATCCTATGCAATGCATAAGCGAGACCTGAGAGGGAAGTGGGATTTTATCGACATGATCAATGGGGGATTTCTTGCCTTGCTGACGAGGTTCGGGTTTGGGGTCTTCAACGAAGGGGGCAGCCTCCTGTTCCGGTTACACCTCTACTCGACAAACAACAAACAAGGTAGCAAAGTAAATACAATGCACAATCACATGGTTGAAGGTTGAAACTTGATGTATATGCTTTGATGTGTGAAGCAATTCCACTTAAATGGGGTATTTGCAATTGAATTTGCAAATTTAAACTCCACATATGAATTCCAATTTAGCCAAATTGCCTATGACATTTTTTGATCAATTTGAACCATTTTGAAATGTGTATGATATGCCTCTGAAGTTCAAGTGTGGTATGTTGCTATGGTTCAAATTGCAAAAGCATTTGAAATGAATTTGATTTAATTCCATTTAAACCAAATAGCAAATGCTACTGGTCACATTTTAAATTCAACTCAAACATAGTTGAAAGTTTTAAATTTGGAAATCTTATTTTCTCCTGATCATTTTTCATCTATTATTTGTTAAATTTGGAGTTAATATGAATTTTCTATGAATTTCTAAAGTTTCAGCCGTTTTTTGGAATTTCTGGATTTATATAAATCAATTAATCGATTTACTGCGTCAGGCTTGCAACAGCATGGCGTCAGGGGGGTTTTGACCCCGGTCAAACTGACATGGGGACCCACCTGTCATAGGCTCTGTTTAAAACCCAGTTTAATTAAGCTTAACAGAGGGGATTAGGGGGCCTGGAGCCCACCTGGCAGTGGATGAGGGAGTTGGACTAGGGGCTAAGTACCCTGGCCACGTGGAATTTGCCGCCTGCGAGACTCCGGCGACCAACCAGCACGGCGGAGTCCGCGGGGACAGCGAATCCAGAGGCCATTTGACGCGCTGCGAGTCCCAAAATGGAACCCTTGACCTCGCGCTTCGAAAGGACCAAGCTACGGGTGCTGGGGTGCACCGTAGAGACCCCGGCGTCGAGCCCTAGCAGCGGCGGAGCCACTGGCTAGACGCAGTCGTTGATTCGGGGCACGAGGAGAAGCAGCAGTGGGCGCAAATGACGCGTAAGAGCACGGGGAAGACGACGGGCAACCCGGTGCAGGCGAAGGAGCACGGAAGTGATCTCAAGCTCGTCCATGGCGGAGGCTGTGCTCGGCTCCCATGGCGGAATGGCACAGAGGAGGAGTTAGGGGGCGCGGGGATAGGCATAAGACGCAGCTGCTCACCAGGAAGGCGATGGAGCAGACGGCGTGCTTGGGGAGGAACTAGAGCTGCCGGATTTTGAAGGCGACTCGCGGCGGCCGGAGTTGAAGACGACGAAGGGGGCGGCGGCTCTGGAGCTCCTCGGGACGATTCCTTGCGCACGGTGACGTAGTCGAGGACGGCGGAGGTGATGGACACCTTGGCGTGGCTCGGGGACGACGGTGGCCGCGAGTTCTTCACGGCATGGCGACGGCGGCGTTCGGGTCTCCGTCGAGCTTGGAGAGATAGAGGGTGCGGGCGTCTCCAGAGGGGGGGGGGGGAATGGGTGCGTGGCTCGACCAGGAGCTGCGTGGCGCGGCTAGACGTCTCCAGAGGGGCAGGTGGTGACTGGAGGGACGACGCCGTGCTCGGCTGTCTCGATGGGCATTCCACCGAGCAGCTTGGAGGCGCGGGGAGGGGGAAGAAGACCCCTGTGCCCCTTTGGGCCGGCTGGGCTGGATGGGCCGGCTTCGCCTAGGCGACAGGTAAGGGTTTTCCTTTTCTTCTTCTTTTTTTCTTTTCTGTCATTTGTTTTGGCTAGCTAAAATAAATAGCAAACCATTTTATTAAATGCTCATAATTTTTATAGGCCTCTTATAAATTTTGAACATTTTTAAAATTCAAATAATTTGAACTTTAAATCAAATAGGGGTTTTTGATTAATTCCAAGGCACTGTTTGAATATTTGAAAAATCCATGAGCATGGGGTGGGTCCCACATCACTTGATATGTGATCACACTCATTTATAATACTTTTCAAAAATCAAACATGAATTTTTGGAGAAGATTTTTATCTAGCCTTTTGAATTAGTTCATCTGGGGGGTGTTCCTTCTCCCATTTTGCTTTTGAAATTGATTTCAATGACTTCTTTTGAAATTTTAAACATGATGCAAGATGACTTTGATCCTAGCACATTACCTAAAAGAGGGTTCTGACAACTCGCCCCCACTCAAAAGAATCTCGTCCCGAGATTCAGAAGTCTGCGGGAGGAAGGAGGGGTACTCAGCACTGAGACGGTCTTCTCTTTCTCACGTGGCTTCTCTCTCAGAGTGGTGTGACCATTGCACTTTCAGAAACTTAATCTTCTGACGACGAGTGATACGCTCTGCGGAATCAAGAATAGGAACGGGGTATTCGCGATAAGAAAGGTCATCTTGGAGATCAAGCGTTTCATGGTGGACTTCGCGGATGGGGTCCTTGAAGCAACGCCTGAGTTGTGACACATGGAATACATCATGTACTCGGGAAAGGTGAGGGGGTAGTTCAAGTTGGTAGGAAACTTCTCCACGTTTAGCAAGAATGCGGAAAGGTCCGATTTAACGTGGGGCCAAGTTGCCTTTGATACCGAAACGTTGGGTTCCCTTCGGAGGAGTAACCCGAAGGTAAGCCTTCTCATCCAGATTGTAGCTCTCTTGCCTATGATGACGATCATAGTAGCTTTTCTGACGAGACTGGGTTGCTTTCCATTGATCACGAACAATGAGAACTTGCTCTTCTACTTCCTTGATCATATCCGGTCCAAAGAATTGTCTTTCACCGGTTTCTGACCAGTTTAGGGGTGTTCGACATCGTCGTCCATATAGGAGTTCAAAAGGAGCCATGTTCAGACTAGATTGAAAACTATTGTTATAAGAAAATTCAGCGAATGGCAGAGACTTCTCCCAATTCTTTCCGAATGAGATAACACAAGCTCTGAGCATGTCTTCAAGAATTTCGTTAGCCCTTTCGACTTGACCGCTAGACTGAGGATGGAAAGCTGTACTAAAGGAGAGATGAGTTCCCATCGCATTCTGAAAGCTTCCCCAGAATCTAGAGGTGAAAAGGCTACCACGATCAGAATTGATTTCCAAAGGAACACCGTGGAGGGATACAATTCTAGAGACGTACAAGTCCGCTAACTGGCTAGCAGTTATAGACTCGCGAACTGGAAGGAAGTGAGCAACTTTGGAAAGCCTATCTATGACAACGAAGATGGCATCGTTTCCTTTATGGGTTTTTGGAAAGCCAGTGATGAAATCCATACCGACTTTGTCCCATTTCCACTCTGGAATAGGCAAAGGTTGAAGTGTACCAGCAGGTCTTTGGTGTTCTGCCTTAATGCAACGACAAACATCACATTCGGCAACAAATCGATCAATGTCTCTCTTCATCCTAGTCCACCAAAATCTCTGGCGTAGATCTCGGTACATTTTTGTGCTACCGGGATGAATCGAGAGGGGTGTGTCATGGGCTTCCTTGAGGATGAGTTGCCTTAGTTCCCTATTCTTAGGTACTACCAAACGATTTCCAAAGAATACTGTTCCTTTGCTATCTGTGGAGAAACATTTAGCAACTCCTCTAGCAATGTTGTCCTTGATCCGGCGAACACCTCGTGCATGCCTTTGGGAAACTATGATTTGATCCTCAAGAGTTGGTTTCGCCACCAAGGTAGAAAGATAGCCATGAGGAACAATCTCAAGATTGAGTTTGCAAAATTCCTCATGAAGAAGTGGTTGATACTGTTGTAACATGAGGTTGTTACAATACGACTTACGACTTAGTGCATCAGCCATGACATTGGCTTTGCCTGGGGTGTAAGAAATTCCTATGTCATAATCTTTTATCAACTCAATCCAGCGTCTTTGCCTGAGATTAAGATCTGGCTGGGTGAATATGTATTTGAGGCTTTGGTGGTCGGATTAGATCTCACAATGATTACCAAGGAGGTAATGTCGCCAAGTTGTTAGGGCATGAACTACGGCAGCGAGTTCAAGGTCATGGGTAGGATAGTTCTCTTCATGTGGCCGCAACTGGCGTGAAGCATAAGCTACCACATGTCGATCTTGCAGAAGTATGCATCCTAACCCTTGCCGTGATGCGTCACAATAGATCTCGAAATCCTTTTTGGTGTCTGGAGGTGCAAGTACGGGTGCAGAAGTCAATCTCCTTTTTAGCTCTTGAAAGCTTTCCTCGCACTTGGGAGTCCATAGGACTTTCTTATATTTCTTGAGGAGTTCAGTTAGAGGCTTTGCAACTTTAGAAAAGTTCTCGATGAAGCGACGGCAATAGCTGGCTAGGCCAAGAAAACTCCTAACTTGCTTAACCGATTCAGGTGGAGTCCAGTCAAGGACGGCCTGAACTCTCTCGGGATTCACAGCAATGCCTTTTGCAGAAATCACGTGGCCTAAGTAGGTCACTTCTGGTAGCCAAAATTCACACTTGGAGAATTTAGCATACAGGCGATGATCTCTAAGTTTCATCAATACCAGCCTTAGGTGTTCGGCATGTTCTTCTTCGTTCTTCGAGTAGATGAGAATGTCATCGAGATAAACCACAAAAAATTTATCTAAGTACTCCATGAAGATCGAATTCATCATGCGTGAGAAAGTGGCGGGGACATTGGTTAAACCAAAGGACATGACGGTGTACTCGTAAAGACCATAACGAGTAGTAAAAGCCGTTTTGGGAATGTCCTCGTTTCGGATTTTGATTTGATGATAACCTAATCTCAAATCCATCTTGGAGAAGACAGAGGATCCTGCAAGTTGATCATAAAGATCATTGATCGTGGGCAACGGGTACTTGTTCTTTATCGTCGCTAAATTTAGCGGGCGATAGTCTACGCACATCCTTTTTGTTCCATCTTTCTTTGTTACGAACAGAACGGGGCAACCCCATGGCGATGAGCTAGGGCGGATGAAGTCTTTTTCCAACAAAGCTTCCAGTTGGGTTTTAAGCTCAGCTAACTCATGTGGGGCCATTTTGTATGGGCGTCTAGAAATTGGTGCGGTTCCTGGCACAAGATCCACTATAAACTCTACACATCTGTCGGGTGGCATGCCCGGCAGCTCTTCAGGAAAGAGATCCGGGAAGTCACGAACCATCGGAATATCTTCAAGTTCGGGAAGGGGAATTACATTCAAAGAATGCACTTGGGTTCTTGTTCTGGGTGAGGTATAGTTGACTGTCTTTCCTGAAGGATGGGTGAGTTTCACTGATTTGCCTTTGCAATACAGGTAGGAATTCCGTCTTGATAGCCAATCCATGCCAAGGATGACATCAATGTCTGAAGACTTGAGAGCTATGAGTGAAGCAAGGAATACTAAACCCTCAATTGCAATTTGATTACCATGGCTTACTCTATTAGTTTGCCATCTTGACCCTGGAGTTTGAATAATCATTGGGGTGGACAATTCAACAAAAGATAACTCATGAAGAAGTGCATAACTTTCTGACATGAATTTATGAGATGCTGCTAGGTCGAAAAGAACGTTAGTAGGAACATAATTGACTGGGAGCGTACCAACAATGACGTCAGTGGTGTCGTCAGTCTCTTCGGTGGCAATCTGATTCACACGTCCACGAGTGGAGGGAGGAGCTGGTTTGGTGGTGTAGACCTTCTAGGGTGGCTTGCCACGACCATTGTTGTTGCCTCCGGCACGGGGTGGAGCATTCTGATTCTGGAGCTGGTTCTGGGGACACTCGAGGGAGTAGTGGCCTGCCTGACCACAGTTGTAGCAGGCTCCAAAGAAAGTGCGTGGAGCTGGGTTGTTCGGTGGAGCGGGGTGGAACGAAGTTGGGGGACGAGGCGCCACATAGGATGGCCTCGGTGGGTTGTTCTGGCGGAACATACTGTTGGGGATCCAAATCTTGCGCTTCTGGGAGCCGGAACTGGATGATCCATCCTCTCTAGGGTGTTTGCGGAAGTCATTGGGGGTCTTCATGTCCTCTGCCTTGATGGATTTGTTGACAAGGACGTGGAAGGTGGCAAAGTCATGCAGGTTGAGCTCACGACGGAGTCCAGAATTGAGTCCACGACTGAACCTCTCTTGCTTCTTTGCGTCGGTGGAGACTTCTTCAGTAGCATAACGAGCAAGTCGGTTGAACTCACGACTAAACTCGTCAACAGTCCTTCTGCCTTGGGTGAGGTTGCAGAACTCCTCACGCTTGCGGTCCATAAGACCCTTTGGAATATGGTGCTCGCGGAAGGAAGTGCAGAACTCATCCCAAGATGCGGGCGGTCCAACAGGACGCATGTTCAGGAAGTTCTCCTACCAAGAGCTAGCTGCACCTTCGAGGTGATAGGTGGCATAGCTGACCTTGTCGCCATCTACAACATGGCCTGCCTGGAGCTTCCTCTCGATGCTGCGAAGCCAGTCATCGGCGTCAAGGGGCTCGGGGGAGTAACTGAAAACTGGGGGATGAAGCCGGATGAAGTCGTTCAAGGACACCAACTCATTGCGCTGCTAAGTGGTGTTGCCGGCAATGACCTGCAGCAAATGGTGAGAGTCTCGGCGGTTCCTCTCAACCTCCATCAGAACCCGAGCCATCGTGGGTGGGGGTGGAAGGTTGCCTTCCTCCTGTTCATTCCCACGACCTTGGGCACGATCAAGCTGGCCACGGGTTCCTTGAGACATCCTGAAGGTTAAAATCAAAGTCAAACACAGTTGATTGGAAGAGTCTAAACAAGGTATTGAAGTACTGGACGGATTACAGAGCAAAGGAAGTAATCATCCTGACAACATGGTGATAAAATCATACAAGCCATATATTCACAAGCTTTCATACAAACCATACATCGTTTTAGTACAAGCATCAAGCTAATACAAACGTGATGAAGATGATACATCCTTCAGAGGCACTCTGACTTCCTATACATTATTTATCTAAGCCTCTGGAACTTAGACACCTTGCGTACAATATACTAAGATACTACTACATCCTCACTAAAGTAAGACCACAGGCGGTCTCACTCATCTCCATCTCCATAGTAGTGCTCGTAAAAGTTACCCGCGTAATCCGGTAGCTGAAGGTGACCATCGGAAAACACGGAGGCCTGTGGACCCTGATATCCATTTGGGCAAGGATGGTGCCTAGGTCCAGCATAGGGTGGAAGAAAAGTACCACGGGGTGGAAAAATGCCTCCAATCTCGGGTCAAGCAACTCGAGAAGGCATCTGACTCTTCACAGGGTAGATAGCATCATACTCGACTGATCCAACACTCACGAAGGGCGCCAAGAGTGTCAGTGCTCGATACGGACAAACACGGGTGGCGTGAAGCTCAAAACGGAGAGCGCGTGCATCACGATCTCAATCACAAGCAAACCAAGCAGTCATCTGAAGCAAAGGGTCCTCCAAAGAGTGATCTATGTACAGTCCGGTGTAATACCCATCTTCTCCTGGAAGTGCAGCAGGGATATAGCGGAATGAGGTCTCTCTCAGCATAGTGTGCTCCTCTCTCAAAAGAGTAATACATGATTATGCAGCATCCTGCACAACAATGTTCACAGTCATGCCAATGCCATGTCCAAAGTGGATAGGCTGAGTGACTCCATTGTGGTGCGGGTAGATCCTGACAATGCAGTGGTACTGAGTCTGGTTGAAGTCAAGGAACTGATCCTCAACTGTGTACTCAGGGTACCATCGGTATCCAATGAAGGACATCATCTCGATCAACGTGGCGGGATGGCCACGCACACCGAGGCACCTGGACAAACGAACAATCTGCCGAGGGGGAAGATCTGCCATCTGAAACAGAAAGAAGGAGTTTGCAAATGCATCAGATTATGAAGAAACTTGGAATGACTCGGACAGCATAACGGCTGTAATTGCAAGAAAAAGACGATTTCTTACAACATGGAAACAACACTTACATACGATGTAAGAAATCAGGAAGCACAACAACTCTAACGAACCGAACACAACCTTCCTACGGCTACAAGGAAGCAAACAACGAGATGTTCTAATCAGACAGAGGAGGGCCTAGTCCTATCTTCCCGTAGAACAAGATGAGGGTGACTCAGAACTCAGAACGAAGGGGTTAAGGAGAAAAAAGAAGCCTTACGTTGTTCCCTTATATACCCAGAGTAACTATATAACTACAGCAAGCTAGACTCGACTTCGGCCAAGGCTGCTAGTCCTACAGTCAGTCCTGCTATGATACCAAGTCTGTCGGGACCCGGGGTTAGCGTATGCAAGTCCCGCTACAACATAGTCATATGGAGAGCCGAGAACCGTACCCACTTGTCTAAGAAGACAAGGCCAAGCACAGAACGTTCTCGGAAAGCATCGTACGTGAGGGGCATCCCATCCAGGCCGGATGATCAACTGAGATGGGTCTTCATCGTCCGCACACAAGTCTAATGATATGGGTGATGAACTCCCATATTCAAAGACAAGTCGCCTCAACCATACTATCGACTATCTCATAACTCTTACATAGACTTACTCCAGCCCGATCACTTAGTCGGGGTCTAGGGCGGGCTCGATCATACGACAAAGTGTGCACGAGACAGAGTCTCGAACAATCGCATCGCGATGCCCCAAGCTGCGCACATCTAAGGGCCACTTGGTTTATGAAAGACCGCCAGCCAGATCACAACTAAGGTCTCGAAAACCCATACAAAGACATGCATGTTATAATCATACACGCATCACACATGCCTTGTATGAACAGCAGGTATCATTGCAATTCTCTACAAAGTATACATTTTATTGATAACTCTCACAGAGTGCACACAGAGATCACAAGCATGTGATCCAACATTACAACAGACAAGCGGAAGCAAAGTATGTCTGAGTACAGACAAGTTTAACAAATGGCTTAAGAAGCCTTATTTAAACACAAGCCCTCCATGAGGGAACCAGTCGTCTGACTGGGACTAGACTAGCTTGGTCTTCAGTCGTCGAGCTCGATGAAGAACCCACCTTCGGGGTCAGTGGGTTCATCTAAAACATAGAATAAGCAAACGTGAGTAAAAAGTCATACTCAGCAAGACTTACATAGGAGCTATACTACTCATGCACATCTATCAAGGTAAAGGGAGGTGGGGTTTCATTGCAGAAGTGCCAGCTTTGACTTGGCTAGTCCTGAACTACGAATACCAGACTTGAGGTAAGAAGCGTAGACGAGTCCACTACTTTCTCCAACCAATTGGACCACTATGGTTCCTTCCTCGACTTCCCCACGAGAAAGCACGCCATAGCACTCACACTTATCTTGGTGTGTTTTAGAAGTATCCAGTTCAAGTTGTCTAATAATCAAGCTAAGCTTTCCAAGCGGTCCTTAACCGCGGACGCGGCTATTCGAATAGTCTTGTTAACCCTGCAGGGGTGTACCGCTACACACACATGATCATCAGTTACCGCCTTTGATCTCGACACCATTCAAGGGGTGTCAGCGAGGATGCTCACCACAACTGTTACCTCATAGCCTATCTAGTCCAAGAAAGCCGCCTACCTGGGTTGGCTACCACTATCGTGAGCCCGACCGGTTTACCAAAGTGGACCCAGGTGATGTGTGCGTGGTGCATAAGCCGGTCTCGGTTGAGCCGTTCTCTCACTTAGCATCTAGGCCACAAGCCTACCAGAACTCCGAACTACTACGACATCTGGACATCGAAAGGGATGAGTTAATAGGTTGAGAGGGGTCAGTGAGCCCAATGTGTGGTTTTACTCTTCATCTTGGATCACCACACAAGAACTCGGACTTAGGGCGGTGTTCAACGAGACAACCCACTGTGTACTCCTACACAGCCTCTCATCGTTCACCTTGTATTAGGGTAGATTCACCAACACATTTCCACCATCATCAACATGATTGCTACCATCCCGACTCACATAACAGCAACATCATTGTATCATGCTAAGAATGCAATAAGCAGTAACAATTGCAGGGCCACATGATATCAATCAAATCCTACATTTGCTAGGATTGTGGTTTGCTTACTACTGTGACAAATGATAGGTCATGCAAAGGAATAGGTTCATCTATGCGGTAGAAACGTAGCATGGTAATCATCCTATACAATGCATAAGCGAGACCTGAGAGGGAAGTGGGATTTTATCGACATGATCAATGGGGGTTTCCTTGCCTTGCTGACGAGGTTCGGGTTCGGGGTCTTCAACAAAGGGGGCAGCCTCCTGTTCCGGTTCCAACTCTACTCGACAAACAACAAACAAGGTAGAAAAGTAAATACAATGCACAATCACATGGTTGAATGTTGAAACTTGATGTATATGCTTTGATGTGTGAGCGCAATTCCACTTAAATGGGGTATTTGCAATTGAATTCGCAAATTTAAACTCCACACATGAATTCCAATTTAGCCAAATTGCCTATGACATTGTTTGATCAAGTTGAACCATTTTGAAATGTGTATGATATGCCTCTAAAGTTCAAGTATAATGTGGTATGTTGCTATGGTTCAAATTGCAAAAGCATTTGAAATGAATTTGATTTAATCCCATTTAAACCAAATAGAAAATGCTACTGGGCACATTCTAAATTCAACTCAAACATAGATGAAAGTTGGAAATTTGGATAGCTTATTTTCTCCTGATCATTTTTCATATATTATTTGTTAAATTTGGAGTTAATATGAATTTTCTATGAATTTCTAAAGTTTCAGCCTTTTTCTGGAATTTTTGGATTTATATAAATCAATTAATCGATTTACTACGTCAGGCTTGCGTCAGCATGGCGTCAGGGGGGTATTGACCCCGGTCAAACTGACATGGGGACCACCTGTCATAGGCTCTGTTTAAAACCCGGTTTAATTAAGCTTAACAGAGGGGATTAGGGGGCCTGGAGCCCACCTGGAAGTGGCTGAGGGGGTTGGATTAGGGGCTAAGTACCCTGGCCACATGGACCTTGCCGCCGGCAAGACTCCGGCGACCAACCAGCACGGCGGAGTCCGCGGGGACAGCGAATCCAGAGGCCATTTGACGCGCTGCGAGTCCCAAAATGGAGCCCTTGACCTCGCGCTTCGAAAGGACGAAGCTACGGGTGCTGGGGCGCACCGTAGAGACGCCGGCGTCGAGCCCTAGCGGCGGCGGAGCCACTGGCTAGATGCAGTTGTTGATCCGGGCACGAGGAGAAGCAGCAGTGGGCGCAAACGACGCGTAAGAGCACGGGGAAGACGGCGGGCAACCCGGTGCAGGCGAAGGAGCACGGAAGTGAGCTCGAGCTCGTCCATGGCGGAGGCTGTGCTCGGCTCCCATGGCGGAATGGCACAGAGGAGGAGTTAGGGGGCGCGGGGATAGGCATAAGGCGCAGCTGCTCACCAGGAAGGCGATGGAGCAGACGGTGTGGTTGGGGAGGAACTAGAGCTGCCGGATTTTGAAGGAGACTCGCGGCGGCCCGAGTTCAAGACTACGAAGGGGGCGGCGGCTCTGGAGTTCCTCGGGACGATTCCTTGTGCACAGTGACGTAGTCGAGGACGGCGGAGGCGATGGACACCTTGGCGTGGATCAGGGACGACGGTGGCCACGAGTTCTTCACGGCATGGCGACGGCGGCGCTCGGGTCTCCGTCGAGCTTGGAGAGAGAGAGGGTGCGGGCGTCTCCAGAGGGGGGGGGAATGGGTGCGTGGCTCGACCAGGAGCTGCGTGGCGCGGATAGACGTCTCCGGAGGAGCAGGTGGCGACTGGAGGGACTACGCCGTGCTCGGCTGTCTCGGTGGGCATTCCACCGAGCAGCTTGGAGGCGCGGGGAGGGGGAAGAAGACCCCTGTGCCCCTTTGGGCCGGCTGGGCTGGATGGGCCGGCTTCGCCTAGGCGACAGGTAAGGGTTTTCCTTTTCTTCTTCTCTTTTTCTTTTCTGTCATTTGTTTTGGCTAGCTAAAATAAATAGCAAACCATTTTATGAAATACTCATAATTTTTATATGGCCTAACAAAAAAATATACTAGCCACTTATAAATTTTGAACATTTTTAAAACACAAATAATTTGAACTTTAAATCAAATAGGGGTTTTTGATTAATTCCAAGGCACTGTTTGAATATTTGAAAAATTCATGAGCATGGGATGGGTCCCACATCACTTGATATGTGATCACACTCATTTATAAGACTTTTCAAAAACCAAACATGAATTTTTGGAGAAGATTTTTATCTCGCCTTTTGAATTAGTTCATCTGGGGGTGTTCCTTCTCCCATTTTTCTTTTGAAATTGATTTCAATGAGTTCTTTTGAAATTTTTAACATGATGCAAGATGACATTGATCCTAGCACATTACCTAACAGAGGGTTCTGACAACTCGCCCTCACTCAAAAGAATCTCGTCCCGAGATTCAGAAGTCTGTGGAAGGAAGGAGGGGTACTCGGCACTGAGATGGTCTTCTCTTTCCCACGTGGCTTCTCTCTCAGAGTGGTGTGACCATTGCACTTTCAGAAACTTAATCTTCTGACGACGAGTGACACGCTCTGCGGAATCAACAATACGAACGGGGTATTCGCGATAAGAAAGGTCATCTTGGAGATCAAGCGTTTCATGGTCGACTTCGCGGATGGGGTCCTTGAAGCAACGCCTGAGTTGTGACACATGGAATACATCATGTACTCGGGAAAGGTGCGGGGGTAGTTCAAGTTGGTAGGCAACTTCTCCACGTTTAGCAAGAATGCGGAAAGGTCCGATGTAACGTGGGGCCAACTTGCCTTTGATACCGAAACGTTGGGTTCCCTTCAGAGGAGTAACCCGAAGGTAAGCCTTCTCATCCAAATTGTAGCTCTCTTTCCTATGATGACGATCATAGTAGCTTTTCTGACGAGACTGGGCTGCTTTCAATTGATCACGAACAATGCGAACTTGCTCTTCTGCTTCCTTGATCATATCCGGTCCAAGGAATTGTCTTTCACCGGTTTCTGACCAGTTTAGGGGTGTTCGACATCGTCGTCCATATAGGAGTTCAAAAGGAGCCATGTTCAGACTAGATTGAAAACTATTGTTATAAGCAAATTTGGTGAATGGCAGAGACTTCTCCCAATTCTTTCCGAATGAGATAACACAAGCTCTGAGCATGTCTTCCAGAATTTGGTTAACCCTTTCGACTTGACCGCTAGACTGAGGATGGAAAGCTGTACTAAAGGAGAGATGAGTTCCCATAGCATTCTGAAAGCTTCCCCAGAATCTAGAGGTGAAAAGGCTACCACGATCAGAATTGATTTCCAAAGGAACACCGTGGAGGAATACAATTCTAGAGACGTACAAGTCCGCTAACTGGCTAGTAGTTATAGACTCGCAAACTGGAAGGAAGTGAGCAACTTTGCAAAGCCTATCTATGACAATGAAGATGGCATCGTTTCCTTTCTGGGGTTTTTGAAAGCCGGTGATGAAGTCCATACCGACTTTTTCCCATTTCCACTATGGAATAGGAAAAGGTTGAAGTGTACCAGCAGGTCTTTGGTTTTCTGCCTTAATGCGACGACAAACATCACATTCGGCAACAAATCGAGCAATGTCTCTCTTCATCCTAGTCCACCAAAATCTCTGGCGCAGATCTCGGTACATTTTTGTGCTACCGGGATGAATCGAGAGGGGTGTGTCATGGGCTTCCTTGAGGATGAGTTGCCTTAGTTCCCTATTCTTAGGTACTACCGAACGATTTCCAAAGAATACCGTTCCTTTGCTACCTATGGAGAAACATTTAGCAACTCCGCTAGCAATGTTCTCCTTGATCCGTCGAACACCTCGTGCACGCCTTTGGGCAACTATGATTTGATCCTCAAGAGTTGGTTTCTCCACCAAGGTAGAAAGATAGCCATGAGGAACAATCTCAAGATTGAGTTTTCAAAATTCCTCATGAAGAAGTGGTTGATACTGTTGTAACATGAGGTTGTTACAATACGACTTACGACTTAGTGCATCAGCCATGACATTGGCTTTGCCTGGGGTGTAAGAAATTCCTACGTCGTAATCTTTTATCAACCCAATCCAGCGTCTTTGCCTGAGATTAAGATCTGGCTGGGTGAATATGTATTTGAGGCTTTGGTGGTCGGAATAGATCTCACAACGATTACCAAGGAGGTAATGTCGCCAAGTTGTTAGGGCATGAACTACGGCAGCGATTTCAAGGTCATGGGTAGGATAGTTCTCTTCATGTGGCCGCAACTGGTGTGAAGCATAAGCTATCACATGTCGATCTTGCAGAAGTATGCATCCTGACCCTTTTCGTGATGCGTCACAATAGATCTCGAAATCCTTTTTGGTGTCTGGAGGTGCAAGTACGGGTGCAGAAGTCAATCTCCTTTTTAGCTCTTGAAATCTTTCCTCGCACTTGGGAGTCCATAGGAATTTCTTATCTTACTTGAGGAGTTCAGTTAGAGGCTTTGCAACTTTAGAAAAGTTCTCGACGAAGCGACGGCAATAGCTGGCTAGGCCAAGAAAACTCCTAATTTGCTTAACCGATTCAGGTGGAGTCCAGTCAAGGACGGCCTGAACTCTCTCGGGATTCACAGCAATGCCTTTTTCAGAAATCACGTGGCCTAAGTAGGTCACTTCTGGTAGCCAAAATTCACACTTGGAGAATTTAGCATACATGCGATGCTCTCTAAGTTTCATCAATACCAGCATTAGGTGTTCGGCATATTCTTCTTTGTTCTTCGAGTAGATGAGAATCTCATCGAGATAAACCACAACAAATTTATCTAAGTACTCCATGAAGATCGAATTCATCATGCGTGAGAAAGTGGCGGGGGCATTGATTAAACCAAAGGACATGACGATGTACTCGTAAAGACCATAACGAGTAGTAAATGCCGTTTTGGGAATGTCCTCGTTTCGGATTTTGATTTGATGATAACCTAATCTCAAATCCATCTTGGATAAGATAGAGGATCCTGCAAGTTGATCATAAAGATCATTGATCCTGGGCAACGGGTACTTGTTCTTTATCGTCGCTAAATTTAGCGGGCGATAGTCTACACATATCCTTTCTGTTCCATCTTTCTTCATTACGAACAGAACGGGGCAACCCCATGGCGATGAGCTAGGGCGGATGAAGCCTTTTTCCAACAAAGCTTCCAGTTGGGTTTTAAGCTCAGCTAACTCACGTGGGGCCATTTTGTATGGGCGTCTAGAAATTGGTGCGGTTCCTGGCACAAGATCCACTATAAACTCTACACATCTGTTGGGTGGCATGCCCGGCAGCTCTTCAGGAAAGACATCCGGGAAGTCACGAACCACCGGAATATCTTGAAGTTTGGGAAGGGGAAGTACATTCAAAGAATGCACCTGGGTTCTTGTTCTGTGTGAGGTATAGTTGACTGTCTTGCCTGAAGGGTGGGTGAGTTTCACTGATTTGCCTTTGGAATCCAGGTAGGCATTCTGTCTTGATAGCCAATCCATGCCAAGGATGACATCAATGTCTGAAGACTTGAGGTCTATGAGTGAAGCAAGGAATACTAAACCCTCAATTGCAATTTGATTACCATGGCTTACTCTATTAGTTTTCCATCTTGACCCTGGAGTTTGAATAATCATTGGGGTGGAAAATTCAACAAAAGATAACTCATGATGAAGTGCATAACTTTCCGACATGAATGAATGAGATGCTCCTGGGTCGAAAAGAACGGAAGTAGGAACATAATTGACTGGGAGCGTACCAAGAATGACGTCAGTGGTGTCGTCAGTCTCTTCGGCGGCAATCTGATTCACACGTCCACGAGTGGCGGGAGGAGCTGGTTTGGTGGTGTAGACCTTCTGGGGTGGCTTGCCACGACCATTGTTGTTGCCTCCGGCACGGGGTGGAGCACTCTGATTCTGGAGCTGATTCTGGGGACACTCGCGGGAGTAGTGGCTTGCCTGACCACACTTGTAGCAGGCTCCAAAGACAGTGCGTGGAGCTGGGTTGTTCGGTGGAGCGGGGTGGAACGAAGTTGGGGGACGAGGCGCCGCATAGGATGGCCTCGGTGGGTTGTTCTGGCGGAACAAACTATTGGGGATCCAGATCTTGTGCTTCTGGGAGCCGGAACTGGATGATCCATCCTCTCTAGGGTGTTTGCGGAAGTCATTGGGGGTGTTCATGTCCTCTTCCTTGATGGCTTTGTTGACAAGGACCTGGAAGGTGGCAAAGTCATGCATGTTGAGCTCACGTCGGAGTCCAGAATGGAGTCCACGACGGAACCTCTCTTGCTTCTTTGCATCGGTGGAGACTTCTTCAGTAGCATAACGAGCAAGTCAGTTGAACTCATGACTAAACTCGTCAACAGTCCTTCTGCCTTGGGTGAGGTTGCAGAACTCCTCACGCTTGCGGTCCATAAGACCCTTTGGAATGTGGTGCTCGCGGAAGGAAGTGCATAACTCATCCCAAGATGCGGGCGGTACAACGGGACGCATGTTCAGGAAGTTCTCCCACCAAGAGCTAGCTGCACCTTCGAGGTGATAGGTGGCATAGCTGACCATGTCGCCATCTGCAACATGGCCTTCCTGGAGCTTCCTCTTGATGCTGCTAAGCCAGCCATCGGCATCAAGGGGCTCGGTGGAGTAACTGAAAACCGGGGGATGAAGCCGGATGAAGTCGTTCAAGGACACCAACAAATGGTGAGAGTCTCGGCGGTTCCTCTCAACCTCCATCAGAACCTGAGCCATCGTGGGTGGGGGTGGAAGGTTGCCTTCCACCTATTCATTCCTACGACCTTGGGCACGACCAAGCTGGCCACGGGTTCCTTGAGACATCCTGAAGGTTAAAATCAAAGTCAAACAGAGTTGATTGGAAGAGTCTAAACAAGGTATTGAAGTACTGGACGGATTACAGAGCAAAGGAAGTAATCATCCTGACAACATGGTGATAAAATCATACAAGCCATATATTCACAAGCTGTCATACAAACCATACATCGTTTTAGTACAAGCACCAAGCTAATACAAACGTGATGAAGATGATACATCCTTCAGAGGCACTCTGACTTCCTATACATTATTTATCTATGCCTCTGGAACTTAGACACCTTGCATACAATATACTAAGATACTACTACATCCTCACTAAAGCAAGACCACAGGCGGTCTCACTCATCTCCATCTCCATAGTAGTCCTCGTAAAAGTTACCCGCGTAATCCGGTAGCTGAAGGTGACCATCGGAAAACACGGAGGCCTGTGGACCCTGATATACATTTGGGCAAGGATGGGGCCTAGGTCCAGCGTAGGGTGGAAGCAAAGTACCACGGGGTGGAAAAATGCCTCCAATCTCGGGCCAAGCAACTCGAGAAGGCATCTGAGTCCTCACAGGGTAGATAGCATCATACTCGACTGATCCAACACTCACGAAGGGCGCCAAGAGTGTCAGTGCTCGATACAGACGAACACGGGTGGCGTGAAGCTCAAAACGGAGAGCGCGTGCATCACGATCTCAATCACAAGCAAACCAAGCAGTCATCTGAAGCAAAGGGTCCTCCAAAGAGTGATCTGTGTACAGTCCGGTGTAATACCCCTCTTCTCCTGGAAGTGCATCAGGGATATAATGGAATGAGGTCTCTCTCAGCATAGTGTGCTCCTCTCTCCACAGAGTAATACATGAGTATGCAGCATCCTGCACAGCCATGTTCACAGACATGCCAATGCCATGTCCAAAGTAGATAGGCTGAGTGACTCCATTGTGGTGCGGGTAGATCCTGACAATGCAGTGGTACTGAGTCTGGTTGAAGTCAAGGAACTGCTCCTCAACTGTGTACTCAGGGTACCATCGGTATCCAATGAAGGACATCATCTCGATCAACATGGCGGGATGGCCACGCACACCGAGGCACCTGGACAAACGAACAATCTACCGAGGGCGAAAATCTGCCATCTGAAACAGAAAGAAGGAGTTTGCAAATGCATCAGATTATGAAGAAACTTGGAATGACTCGGACAACATAACGGCTGTAATTGCAAGAAAAAGACAATTTCTTACAACATGGAAACAACACTTACATACGATGTAAGAAATCAGGAAGCACAAAAACTCTAACGAACTGAACACAACCTTCCTACAGCTACAAGGAAGCAAACAACGAGATGTTCTAATCAGACAGAGGAGAGCCTAGTCCTATCTTCCCATAGAACAAGATGAGGGTGACTCAGAACTCAGAACAAAGGGGGTAAGAAGAAAAAAGAAGCCTTACGTTGTTCCCTTATATACCCAGAGTAACTATATAACTACAGCAAGCTAGACTCGACTTCGGCCAAGGCTGCTAGTCCTACAGTCAGTCCTGCTCTGATACCAAGTCTTTCGGGACCCGGGGTTAGCGTATGCAAGTCCCGCTACGACATAGTCATATGGAGAGCCGAGAACCGTACCCACTTGTCTAAGCAGACAAGGCCAAGCACAGAACGTTCTCGGAAAGAATCGTACGTGAGGGGCATCCCTTCCAGGCCAGATGATCAACTGATATGGGTCCTCATCGTCCGCACACAAGTCTAATGATATGGGTGATGAACTCCCATATTCAAAAACAAGTCGCCTCAACCATACTATCGACTATCTCATAACTCTTACATAGACTTACTCCAGCCCGATCACTTAGTCGGGGTCTAGGGCGGGCTCGATCATACCACAAAGTGTGCACGAGACAGAGTCTCGAACAATCGCATCGCGATGCCCCAAGCTACGCACATCTAAGGGCCACTTGGTGTATGAAAGACCGCCAGCCAGATCACAACTAAGGTCTCGAAAACCCATACAAAGACACGCATGTTATAATCATACACGCAGCACACATGCCTTGTATGAACAGCAGGTATCATTGCAATTCTCTACAAAGTATACATTTTATTGATAACTCTCACAAAGTGCACACAGAGATCACAAGCATGTGATCCAACATTACAACAGACAAGCGGAAGCAAAGTATGTTTGAGTACAGACAAGTTTAACAAATGGCTTAAGAATCCTTATTTAACCAGAAGCCCTCCACGAGGGAACCAGTCGTCTGACTGGGACTAGACTAGGTTGGTCTTCAATCGTCGAGCTCGATGAAGAAGCCACCTTCGGGGTCAGTGGGTTCATCTAAAACATAGAATAAGCAAACTTGAGTACAAAGTCGTACTCAGCAAGACTTACATAGGAGCTATACTACTCATGCACATGTATCAAGGTAAAGGGAGGTGGGGTTTCATTGCAGAAGTGCCAGCTTTGATGTGACGCCCCCAAAATCAATCCGTGTACAGTAATCATACACGCAGGGTACACTGCTGAGATTAGGGTGCCACGGTGAGAATATCACAGCACAACACTAAACACAAAAGGATAAACCAATATGTTACAATAAAGGGGGTCACGCGTACCCGAATACATAAGTTATACAAGCCTTAATATCTGAGTACAGACATAGTTAGTCAAGTTTTGCCTTAAGAAGGCTAGCACAAATAACATCAGAGATACAGATCGAAAAGGCAAGGCCTCCTGCCTGGGAGCCTCCGAAACTACTCCTGGTCCTGGTCAGCAGGGGTCTCGACGTAATAGTATCCGCCTCCGGGTTACTCCTGCTCCTGGGCTCCAACATCGACTGCAGCGGCCGATCAGGCAAAACATAAAATGGGAAATAAAGCAAAGGTGAGTATCTAGTATACCCGCGAGTCTTACATCCGCTACTAAGAATTATCCATTTGTATCAACGGAAAGGGGAGGCTGTATATATAGTGGACTGCAAGATAGAAATCAAAATAAGGATAAGAAGCTAGGCCTATCGAAGACTAGCATCATCCGGCGTTGTCTTGCAGCATGAGAAGAGAAACAGCCAACAAAACCTATAAAGCAATAAAGTAACAATGAAGCAGAAGTTGATGCAACATTGTATAATATAAGTTGTAATGATTAATAATAACAATGCCTCCGAGTTCCCCTCCTCGACTCCCTGCGAGGAAGAAGACCCGGAACCATACAGTTTAATAGTAATAGTTTCTAGTGGTAAGATCCAGCTTCAGCATAAAGCATCCTGTTACCGTCGACACGGCTATTCGAATAGATTAAACTCCCTGCAGGGGTGCACTACTGTTCCAGCCTGCACGCTCGGATCTCCAGGGTGGCGTGAACCTTGTTAGGGAACGCCCCACCGAGGCTATCCGACACGACGCAGCCCATCCTAGGCTCAACAAAGAGGCCATCCGTCGGACTATATCCTATGCGCCAAGGGGTCTAGGTCCCTCACCCTTGCACGCTCCTGCATGGTGCGTGTCTGGCCGGTGAAGCAAAAGCAAATCCAAACACACCTGCTGCAGCTAAAAGACAAGACCACTTCCCGGCGATCAGGCCGCAGTACTGCTGACGTCTAAAGAGCTTTCGGACGAACTACGACGCGGAGGGCCCACACCGTAATCCCACGTGTAGGTATTGCGTACAGACCAACGGGTCTCTCAATTCATCCGCCGAACCATTTAGCATTTTAATATTATCTCGCAGACAACCGTTATCGCTGTCTGACTAACAACACAACGGACAACGAACAGCAACAAGGCCCACCGGTAACGTCGGGGCCTGCCCTGTCGTCCCGTCAAAGAGCGCGGTTAACGACAAGGTGAACCGTCTCCTTACCTTGTCTCGCGTGTGTTCTTGGTAGAGCTCGACTTTTGCGTGGTTTGGTAACTCTCGCGAGATACGAGCAGGGCACAAGCACGCCAGTAACGTCGGTCGTACCCTCCCTGTCGTTCCCGACACAATACCGCTCGCGGGCACCGTTGGGTCGCCCGACTTCTTACCTTAAGGACAACCGCTGTTCAGGACCCTATGGCGGCAAGACAAAGTCAGCCTCGAGTGGAGTACAAGGATTACTCCTTGATAGCTCACACTTGAGGTGACTAGGCATAACCCAGATAGGGGACTTTGGCGGTGTCTTCTTAGTTCCGTACCTGTGCAGTTGTATATATAGTATCCGTGTTCACCCCCCTGAGTGATCACGGCCCGCTATCTAGTCCTAGCTAACAATGCGCATGGTTCACTGCTGAATATATGCATAATTATAATAGGCAGCATAGGATAAGAAAGGTACATCAAGGGGCGACAAAATCAGGCTATGCAATTGAATAGGATTGTAATCGTAGCAGCAGCAGTAACCATGCCTAGTGCAAGAAAATACGGAAAAGGTAGGCGATATCTGGGGAAGACAATGGCTCTGCTTGCCTGGAAGCTCGACGGTAGGGGCAGGGTCGTCGACGAAGTAGTCGTACCCGGCAGAGGTGTAGTCGGCGGTAGCAGCAGGGTCTACCGAAGATTAAGGGGGGAGGAAACATTAAATACACAACAATAATATACAAACATATGCATGACATGACAGAGGAAATGTTAACGGTGTTCTAACGCAGTGCAATGCACGTTGCTCGGAGCGGGAATTCATCCGGGGATGAACTACCGGCTCCGGGGGATTACCGGACAGGGTGTACGGAGGGGGAGGGTTCATGTCGGAGGTGTCGTGGTCATCCGACAAAGATAAGGGGGTTGTATCCGTGTTAGTGGAACTATTCCGGACAACTTTCGTGTTCGAAATAAATTCATCCGGCAGGTTTTTACCGGCACCGGGAATTATCGATAGACAGCCCGGAGGGGGGGAGTGTCGATGATCGGTGTGTTAGGGGGTGGGGTAGACATACGGATAGCGTATCCGTATTCGTTTTATTTTTCTGATCAACTTTCATGTATAAAGTTTTTGAATCTGACTTACGGTTTAAAAGATATTGAATTTCCAAGTTTAAATCATTTTTAAAAGAATTTCTGAATTTCTTTTAATATTAAATCCAACATTATCCACAGAGGGGGTTGACCAGGTCAAACTGACAGAGGGGACCCACCTGTCAGCCTCACAGTTAATAAAAATGGCTTTATTAATTCTAAAAATCCAGTGGACCCACATGTCACAGACTGGAATTTCTATTAATTCTTTTAAATAATTAAACTGACTGGTGGGGCCCATGTGTCATAGACACATGTTTAGATTAACAGTTAATGTAATTAAACAGAGAGTTAAGTGGGGCAGGGCCCACATGTCATAGTCAGTGGGGTTAGTCCTAACAGTTTTTATTTGTTTTGTTTAATTTAAACTCACAGGAGTATTAACCCCTAATCTAACAGGGGTCGGCCCCACTTGGCAGTGGCATTGCCCACTGGTGGTTAGCCCAGCCGGGCACACGCCGGCGACAGAGGCACGGCGGCGCGGCCAACTGGGTGCTTCCGGCGGCCATACGAGCGGCGAAATGCAGGGATCGAATGGGGGCCGCTTCGCGCATCTAGTGGGGGACCCGACGGACGACGGGGAAGAGTCACACGGCGGCAGCGGCGAGGCCAGACGGCGGCCGGAGCATGCCTTAGCGGGCCGGTGGCCTACGACACCAAATCGAGCGCTCAACGGGGGGGGGGGGGGGAATGCAGCGGCTCACATCAGGGGTAGGGGAGCTGCTCGGGGAAGCCGTGGGTGTAGCTACGGTGGCGGATCGAGGCGGGGGTTGCCGGCGGCCGTCAACGTAGAGGATGAGGATGGCGTCGTCTTCAAGGCGTCTGGCTCCAATTGAACACGCAGGGAGACGAGGACGTCCGCGCTGGAGGTCCTGGACACCACGCGACGGCTCGGGGAGGCTACTGGCCGCGACGCCGGCAATGGCGCGGCGACGGCCGTGCGGTTTAGTGTGGGGGGGCAAACGCGGGAGCGCACGAGGGGGATCTGGAGGGGGAGGCTAGGGTTCCGGGTGGCTCGGGGTGGCCTTGGGGAACTTATCCCCTTCGGCAGCTCGCGGGATGGCCGCCACGCCGACGTCGACGGCGTGGAACCGGCCGATGCGCGCCACGGCACCGCTCGTACGGGAGGAAGAAGAAGGGGGGGCACGGTGGGCTTGGGTGGGCTGGTTTCGGTCCAGGGGGGAGGGGAGAGGAGGTGGGCCTCGCCCATCGGGGTAGTTTAGGGTTTTTTTTTTGTGTGTTTGTTTTTTTTTCCTTTTTCTTTTCTGTAATTTCCTTTTTGTATTTATTTTATACACCTTGGCAATTCTATAAAATGTTGCATGTGACCCATAATTATTGTTATACCCTGGGCTAGTGCCACAAAAGGTTTGGGCACTTATAAAAGTCATTTAATATTTTATTATCATATTAAATGATTAAATTGGGGTTTTTAGCTACTGTTTTGATTTGTTTGGAATTTTCCATAGCACAATAAATACCCAAACCCATATGGATTTGGTCCACTGAATATTTGTGATTTTATAAAAGTAGTTCCACAATTTTTGGAGAAATTTTATATTCCACTTTGTTTTTAATATTTCTCCAAAGGCATTTTTAGATTTGAATTGATTTCAAAAGTTTATGGATTGGACTTTGTTTTCATCCATGATGATCAAGGCCCATGGTTCACATTGCTTACAACAATATCAAAGGGTAATTTGAATTTGAACTGAACCATATTGATCAGACAAAAAATTTGAACAGTACAGAGGAACAGTAATGGTGATTACTGTTCACCTGACAGTGAGGGTGTTACAAATCTCCCCCACTACAAGAATTCTCGTCCCGAGAATTTAGGCGGTAGAGAGGAATAGATCGGGGTATTCCTCACGAAGACGATCTTCGCGTTCCCAAGTGGCTTCATCTTCGGAATGATTCGACCACTGAACTTTGAGAAACTTCGTTGTCTTATTGCGGGTTTTGCGTTCAGACTGATCGAGAATGCGGCTTGGATGTTCTTGATAAGTCAAGTCCTGTTGCAATTCAATCATATCATGTTCCACTTCTCGAATAGGGTCCTTGAAGCAGCGCCGGAGTTGGGACACGTGGAATACATCGTGGACTTGAGAGAGGTTCGGCGGCAATTCCAATCGGTATGCCACTGGTCCACTCCGGGAAAGAATACGGAACGGACCAATGTAGCAAGGAGCTAATTTGCCTTTGATTCCGAAGCGGTGAGTGCCTCTCATCGGAGTGACATGGAGGTACGCGTATTCGCCAGGTTGATAGACCATTTCCTTGTGCTTGCGATCATAGTTGCTCTTCTGACGGGACTTAGCAGCTTTCAAGTGTTCACGAATAACGCGAACCTGATCTTCCGCATGCTGAATAATGTCCGGACCAATGAGAGCTCTTTCTCCAGTTTCTGACCAATTCAGAGGGGTTCGACACTTACGTCCATAGAGAACTTCAAAGGGTGCCATCTTCAAACTAGCCTGATATCTATTGTTGTACGAGAATTCAGCAAATGGAAGAGATTCCTCCCATTTCTTACCGAATGAGATGACACAAGCTCGGAGCATATATTCAAGCACTTGGTTGAATCGTTCGATTTGGCCTTGCGACTGGGGGTGATAAGCAGTGCTGAAATTTAGGTGGGTGCCCATAGCTTCTTGGAAACTATCCCAGAACTTAGAGGTGAAAATGCTGCCTCGGTCGGAACTGATCTCCAACGGAATACCGTGGAGCGACACGATTCTGGAAACATATAAGTCTGCTAACTGACTAGCAGAGATCGTCTCCTTGACTGGCAGAAAGTGGGAAACTTTGGAGAATCGGTCGATGACGACAAAGATGGCATCATGACCCTTCTGCGATCGGGGAAATCCGGTGACGAAGTCCATTTCAATCTTGTCCCATTTCCATTCGGGAATAGAGAGTGGTTGCAGAGTACCAGCAGGTCTTTGATGTTCGGCTTTCACGCGACGGCAAACGTCACACTCATCAACATAACGAGCAATGTCTTGTTTCATGTTGGACCACCAGTACCGCTGACGAATGTCTTGGTACATCTTGGTACTACCAGGGTGAATCGACAAAGGTGTATCATGAGCTTCTTTCATGACATCAGAGGCGTAATTTAGGTTGGCCTTGGCTACCGGAACCACTAAACGACCCTTGAAGTACACCACATTATCATCATTTGCATCAATAGTGAAGAATGAGGGTTCTCCGCTGGCAACACGACGCTTAATCTTCCAAATGTCACAGTCATAATGTTGTACCGTCTTGATGCGGGTGTCGAGGTCTTGTTGGACCACCAGGGAGTTCACATATCCCTGCGGAACAATTTCGATGTTCAGCTTGCGGAGTTCTGCATACAGACGTGGTTGTTGCACCTGAACTTCAAGTTCACTACAATAGGCTTTGCGGCTTAAGGCATCGGCCACCACATTAGCTTTGCCAGGGGTGTAAGAAATTCCCATGTTGTAGTCGGCTATTGTCTCGAGCCATCTCTGTTGGCGGAGATTCAGGTCTGGTTGTGTAAACAGGTACTTCAGGCTTTGGTGGTCGGTGAAGATCTGGCAACGATTACCGACGAGGTAATGTCGCCACAGCTTTAATGCATAAATTACCGCTGCCAATTCGAGATCATGAGTTGGATAGTTTTCTTCGTGAGCACGCAACTGACGAGAGCCATAAGCAATCACTTTGCGCTCTTGCATTAGGACACAGCCGAATCCTTGACGAGACACGTCGCAATAAATCACGAAGTCCTTTTGAGTATCAGGCGGAGCAAGCACCGGGGGTGAAGTGAGCTTGTCCTTCAGAGCTTGAAAACTTTCTTGACATTTATCAGTCCACTCAAACTTGACGCCTTTGTGAAGCAGATTAGTCAGAGGCTTGGCAATCTTGGAGAAATTCTCAACAAAACGGCGGCAATAGCTGGCAAGGCCGAGGAAACTTCGGACTTGCTTGACAGTCCTGGGCGGAGTCCAATCAAGAATAGCCTGGATACGTTCGGGGTTGACGACAACGCCATCCTTGGAAATCACATGACCAAGGTAGGTTACTTCGGGAAGCCAGAACTCACACTTTGAATAGTTAGCATAGAGTTTGTGTTCTCGAAGCTTTTCCAGTATAAGATGTTCAGCATGTTCTGCATCGGTCTTGGTGTAAATCAATATATCATCCAGATAAACCACGACGAACTTGTCGAGGTATTCCATGAATATATAGTTCATCAATCTGGAGAAGGTGGCTGGTGCATTGGTCAAGCCAAATGACATGATAGTGTACTCGTATGAACCATAGCGAGTAATGAATGCGGTCTTCGGGATGTTGTCATCACGGACCCCGATCTGATGGTAACCCAACCTTAAGTCGAGTTTTGAAAACACCATGGATCCAGCAAGTTGATCATAAAGATCATTGATCCGAGGGAGGGGGTACTTGTTCTGTATCGTGGCCTGGTTGATAGGTCGGTAATCTTGGACCAAACGGTTCGTGCCATCACTCTTTTGACAAAGAGCGAAGGTGCTCCCCAAGCAGAGGAACTAGGACGGATAAGCCTTTCTCGAGGGCCGTGTCGATCTCCTTCAATTCAAGGAGGTGGTGAGGTGGCATCTTATACGGGCGCTTGGCAATAGGGACGGTGCCGGGCTTCAAGTCGATGACGAATTCAACTTCCCTAATCGGGGGTATCCCCGGCAGTTCTTCTGGGAATACGTCGGTAAAATCACAAACGATTGGGACTTTCTCAATCCCTTCGAGAGGTGCGACATTCAAGGCATTCAGAGCATATATACGAGCTTCGGCATTCATCGACACAATGGCGGTATGACTCAAAATCGCGCCGGAAGGATGAAAAAGTTGGATGACCTTGGTGCCACAATAAAGTGCGGCATGGTGGGTTTTCAGCCAATCCATGCCAAGGATAAGGTCGATGGTGGAGGTTTTCAAAATGTGTGGAGAAACCATGAACTCAAATCTTTCGATCTCGACAGTGAGGTTAGGTGCAACCATGTCGACACGACACTGGGTACCGGGAGTCCGGACTATTAAGGGGGTATGCATCTTTTCGTGGTAAATGCCATGCTTAGAAGCAAATGCTCCAGACATAAATGAATGCGATGCTCCTGTATCAAATAAAACGGTAGCAGGTATTGAGTTAACGAGGAGTGTACCCATCACAGTAGCGGGTTGTTCCTGAGATGCTTCAACATCAATGTTGTAAGCATGACCACGAGCATGAGGATTTGACCCAGTATTATAGTTGAGGGCCCCATTGTTGCCACGACAATTTCCGCGGCCAGCAGGGTGAACTACCAGTTGATTCTGTCGCTGAGGGAAGTCTCTGGAAATATGGTCTGGCTGACGGCACTTGAAACACAGGCCATCTTGAGGACGGAGGGGTGCAGTCTCAGTCTTCGGCTGTCTCGGCGGGGGCGGAGGCAGACGAGGTGCAACATACGACGGCCTTGGTGCCGGGGCAGGTGGACGATACACACTGTGTGGAAGCCAAACGCGTTGCTTCTGTGTTGTGCCCGAAGATGAGCCAGCATCACGGGGGCGCTTCGGCGAACCACCGAACTTAAGATGAGCGGTCTTGAGAGTGATAGTTTGGTTCACCATGGTGGCGAAGTCGGGGAAGACGTGCAAAGCCAGTGCAAGCTGGAGATCTGGGTTGAGCCCATCACGGAACTTCTCTTGCCTACTTGCATCATTGGGGAGGTCACTTGCAGCATAGCGGGAGAGGCGGAGGAATTCCCTCTGGTATGCCTCGACAGTTTTGTTGCCCTGAACGAGGTTGCGGAACTCGGCCTTCATACGGTTCATAATCGCCTGGGGGACATAACGAGCACGGAAGGCAGTCTTGAAGTCATTCCAGGTGACGACAGTCCCTTCAGCTAGCGAGCCCTTGTAAGTGTCCCACCACTGAGCAGCGGGACCACGCAGGAAATAGGACGCGAAGTTGACATAATCAGCAGCGCTCACATTAGCGAGCTCCAGCTGACGAGTGATGTCACGAAGCCAATCATCAGCATCCAGCGGCTGTTCCGGTTGGTGGAAGAGAGGGGGATTGAGACGCATGAAATTCCGCAGAGTAACCACAGGCAGTTGGTTCTGGTGCTGGTTCTGGTTCTGATTCTGGTTCTGGAGCTGATCTATGACTCCTTGCATAAACACTTGGTTCATCTGAAACTGCTGCATCATCGCGGCCATGTAGTCCGGCGGCGGAGGTGGATCGTTGGCACCACGACCACCACCACGACCACCACGACCAGCCATCCTGCTAGAATTTAACAGGGGTATTTCAGCGATGAACATTTTAACGAGATGCCGGAAACGAGTAAGAGGTAAAGCGACAACAAAGAGGAGGCGCGGATATATAGGAGTAGTCATATAAGACATACACATCCACACATAGAATCAATCGAAAATCGGGCAGCGTAACGTCGTAGAAATTAAGGAAAAAGGACACACTAGGCGGCGCGCAGACCGCGGTAAGGATTACATGACGCAACATAGATTCCACTATGTCAATCATGCCGCAAGAAAACTGTTGGCCACATGAGTTAATGCCAGAGGACGCGCGGCCTTCCCAGAATGAGAATGGGATCCGCGGTCCGGGACCTAGGGTAGAACTCCTGCAACACGACTCAATCAATGGGGAAGCACCAAAACGCCGGATGGAATCAAGAGAACTTGATCCTAATGTCAGAGTTTGTAAAACTTACCACCAAGGATAAGAGAGAAGATTCCCAGAGCATAGGTAAGGAGAAAAAGGATCCTAATACCATAGATATCACACGTAGTGACATCGATGTGGGCCCGTAAGCCAAATATTAAGTTAGCAAAATAGTTTTTCAAAGTCTAGACTCAACTTCGACCAGGTAGTGGTGGGGTGGCTTCCTACAGGCAGTCGGCTCTGATACCAACTTGTGATGCCCCCAAAATCAATCCGTGTACAGTAATCATACACGCAGGGTACACGGCTGAGATTACAGTGCCACGGTGAGAATATCATAGCACAACACTAAACACAAAAGGATAAACCAATATGTTACAATAAAGGGGGTCACGCGGACCCGCATACATAAGTTATACAAGCCTTAATATCTGAGTACAGACATAGTTAGTCAAGTTTTGCCTTAAGAAGGCTAGCACAAATAACATCAGAGATATAGATCGAAAAGGCAAGGCCTCCTGCCTGGGAGCCTCCGAAACTACTCCTGGTCCTGGTCAGCGGGGTCTCGACGTAGTAGTATCCTCCTCCGGGGTACTCCTGCTCCTGGGCTCCAACGTCGACTGCAGCGGCCGATCAGGCAAAACATAAAAGGGGAAATAAAGCAAAGGTGAGTATCTAGTGTACCCGCGAGTCTTACGTCCGCTACTAAGCATTATGCATTTGTATCAACGGAAAGGGGAGGCTGTATATATAGTCGACTTCAAGATAGAAATCAGAATAAGGATAAGAAGCTAGGCCTATCGAAGACTAGCATCTTCCGACGTTGTCTTGCAGCATGAGAAGAGAAACAACCAACAGTTCCTATAAAGCAATAAAGTAACAATGAAGCAGAAGTTGCTGCAACATTGTATAATATAAGTTGTAATGATTAATAATAACAATGCCTCCGAGTTCCCCTCCTCGACTCCCTGCGAGGAAGAAGACTCGGAACCATACAGTTTAATAGTAATAATTTCTAGTGGTAAGATCCAGCTTCAGCATAAAGCGTCCTGTTACCGTGGACACGGCTATTCAAATAGATTAAACTCCCTGCAGGGGTGCACTACTGTTCAGCCTGCACGCTCGGATCTCCAGGGTGGCGTGAACCTTGTTAGGGAATGCCCCACCGAGGCTATCCGACACGACGCAGCCCATCCTAGGCTCAACAGAGAGGCCATCCGCCAGACTATATCCTATGCGCCAAGGGGTCTAGGTCCCTCACCCTTGCAAGCTCCTGCACGGTGAGTGTCTGGCCGGTGAAGCAAAAGCAAATCCAAACACACCTGCTGCAGCAAAAAGACAAGACCACTTCCCGGCGATCAGGCCGCAGTACTGCTGACGTCTGAAGAGCTTTCGGACGAACTACGACGCGGAGGGCCCACACCGTAATCCCACGTGTAGGTATTGCGTACAGACCAATGGGTCTCTCAATTCATCCGCCGAACCATTTAGCATTTTAATATTATCTCGCAGACAACCGTTATCGCTGTCTGACTAACAACACAACGGACAACGAACAGCAACAAGGCCCACCGGTAACGTCGGGGCCTGCCCTGTCGTCCCGTCAAAGCGCGCGGTTACCGACAAGGTGAACCATCTCCTTACCTTGTCTCGCGTGTGCTCTTGGTAGAGCTCGACTTTTGCATTGTTTGGTAACTCTCGCGAGATACGAGCAGGGCCAAAGCACGCCAGTAACGTCGGTCGTACCCTCCCTGTCGTTCCCGACACAATACCGCTCGCGGGCACTATTGGGTCGCCCGACTTCTTACCTTAAGGACAACCGCTGTTCAGGACCCTATGGCGGCAAGACAAAGTCAGCCTCGAGTGGAGTACAAGGATTACTCCTTGATAGCTCACACTTGAGGAGACTAGGCATAACCCATATAGGGGCCTTTGGCGGTGTCTGCTTTGTTCCGTACCTGTGCAGTTGTATATATAGTATCCGTGTTCACCCCCCTGAGTGATCACGGCCCGCTATCTAGTCCTAGCTAACAATGCGCAGGGTTCACTGCTGAATATATGCATAATTATAATAGGCAGCATAGGATAATAAAGGTACATCAAGGGGCGACAAAATCAGGCTATGCAATTGAATAGGATTGTAATCGTAGCAGCAGCAGTAACCATGCCTAGTGCAAGAAAATACGGAAAAGGTAGGCGATATCTGGGGAAGAGAATTGATGTGCATGATTGGAAGCTCGACGGTAGGGGCAGGGTCGTGGACGAAGTAGTCGTACCCGGCAGCGGTGTAGTCGGCGGTAGCAGCAGGGTCTACCAAAGATTAAGGGGGGAGGAAACATTAAATACACAACAATAATATACAAACATATGCATGACATTACAGAGGAAATGTTAACAGTGTTCTAACGCAGTGCAATGCACGTTGCTCGGAGCGGGAATTCATCCGGGGATGAACTACCGGCTCCGGGTGATCACCGGATAGGGTGTCCGGAGGGGGAGGGTTCATGCCGGAGGTTTCATGGTCATCCGACAAAGATAAGGGGGTTGTATCCGTGTTAGTGGAACCATTCCGGACAACTTTCGTGTTCGAAATAAATTCATCCGGCAGGTTTTTACCGGCACCGGGAATTATCGACAAACAGCCCGGAGGGGGGGAATGTCGATGATCGGTGTGTTAGGGGGTGGGGTAGACATACGGATAGCGTATCTGTATTCGTTATATTTTTCTGATAAACTTTCATGTTTAAAGTTTTTGAATCTGACTTACGGTTTAAAAGATATTGATTTTCCAAGTTTAAATCATTTTTAAAAGAATTTCTGAATTTCTTTTAATATTAAATCCAACATTATCCACAGAGGGGGTTGACCAGGTCAAACTGACAGAGGGGACCCACCTTTCAGCCTCATAGTTAATAAAAATGGTTTTATTAATTCTAAAAATCCAGTGGACCCACATGTCAGAGACTGGAATTTCTATTAATTCTTTTAAATAATTAAAGTGACTGGTGGGGCCCATGTGTCATAGACACATGTTTAGATTAACAGTTAATGTAATTAAACAGAGAGTTAAGTGGGGCAGGGCCCACATGTCATAGTCAGTGGGGTTAGTCCTACCAATTTTTATTTGTTTTGTTTAATTTAAACTAACACGAGTATTAACCCCTAATCTAACAGGGGTCGGCCCCACTTGGCAGTGGCATTGCCCACTGGTGGTTAGCCCAGCCGGGCACACGCCGGCGACAGAGGCACGGCGGCGCGGCCAACTGGGTGCTTCCGGCGGCCATACGAGCGGCGAAGTGCAGGGATCGAATGGGGGCCGCTTCGCGCATCTACTGGGGGACCCGACGGACGACGAGGAAGAGTCACACGGCGGCAGCGGTGAGGCCAGCCGGCGGCCGGAGCATGGCTTAGCGGGCCGGCGGCCTACGACACCAAATCGAGCGCTGAAGGGGGGGGGGAATGCAGCGGCTCACATCGGGGGTAGGGGAGCTGCTCAGGGAAGCCGTGGGTGTAGCTACGGTGGCGGATCGAGGCGGGGGTTGCCGGCGGCCGTCGACGTAGAGGATGAGGACGGCGTGTGGCTCCAATTGAACACGCAGGGAGACGCGGATGTCCACACTGGAGGTCCTGGACACCACGCGACGGCTCGTGGAGGCTACTGCCCGGGACGCCGGCAATGGCGCGGCGACGGCCTTGCGGTTTAGCGTGGGGGGGGGGGGAGGGACAAACGCGGGAGCGCACGAGGGGGATCTGGAGGGGGAGGCTAGGGTTCCGGGTGGCTCGGGGTGGCCTTGGGGAACTTATCCCTACCGGCAGCTCGCCGGATGGCCGCCACGCCGACGTCGACGGCGTGGAACCGGCCGATGCGCGCCACGGCACCGCTCGTACGGGAGGAAGAAGAAGGGGGGGCACGGTGGGCTTGGGGTGGGCTGGTTTCGGTCCAGGGGGGGAGGGGAGAGGAGGTGGGCCTTGCCCACCAAGGTTGTTTAGGGTTTTTTTTGTTTGTTTGTTTTTATTTCCTTTTTCTTTTCTGTAATTTCCTTTTTGTATTTATTTTATACACCTTGGCAATTCTATAAAATGTTGCATGTGACCCATAATTATTGTTATACCCTGGGCTAGTGCCACAAAAGGTTTAGGCACTTATAAAAGTCATTTAATATTTTATTATCATATTAAATGATTAAATTGGGGTTTTTAGCTACTGTTTTGATTTGTTTGGAATTTTCCATAGCACAATAAATACCCAAACCCATATGGATTTGGTCCACTGAATATTTGTGATTTTATAAAAGTAGTTCCACAATTTTTGGAGAAAGTTTATATTCCACTTTGTTTTTAATATTTCTCCAAAGGCATTTTTAGGTTTGAATTGATTTCAAAAGTTTATGGATTGGACTTTGTTTTCATCCATGATGATCAAGGCCCATGGTTCAGATTGCTTGCAACAATATCAAAGGATAATTTGAATTTGAACTGAACCATATTGATCAGACAAAAATTTTGAACAGTACAGAGGAACAGTAATGGTGATTACTGTTCACCTGACAGTGAGGGTGTTACATTTGACTTGGCTAGTCCTGAACTACGAGTACCAGACTTGAGGTAAGAAGCATACACGAGTCCACTACTTTCTCCAACCAATTATACCACTATGTTGCCTTCCTCGACTTCCCCACGAGAAAGCACGCCATAGCACTCACACTTATCTTGGTGTGTTTTAGAAGTCTCCAGTTCAAGTTGTCTAATAATCAAGCTAAGCTTTCCAAGCAGTCCTTAACCGCGGACGCGGCTATTCGAATAGTTTTGTTAACCCTGCAGGGGTGTACCTCTATACACACATGATCATCAGTTACCGCCTTTGATCTCGACACCATTCAAGGGGTGTCAGCGAGGATGCTCACCACAACTGTTACCTCATAGCCTATCTAGTCCAAGAAAGCCGCCTACCTGGGTTGGCTACCACTATCGTGAACCCGGCCGGTTTACCGAAGTGGACCCAGGTGATGCGTGCGTGGTGCATAAGCCGGTCTCGGTTGAGCCGTTCTCTCACTTAGCATCCAGGCCACAAGCCTACCAGAACTCCGAACTACTGCGACATCTGTACATCGAAAGGGATGAGTTAATAGGTTGAGAGGGGTCAGTGAGCCCAATGTGTGGTTGTACTCTTCATCTTGGATCACCACACAAGAACTCGGACTTAGGGCGGTATTCAACGAGACAACCCACTATGTACTCCTACACAGCCTCTCATCGTTCACCTTGTATTAGGGTAGATTCACCTACACATTTCCACCATCATCAACATGAGTGCTACCATCCCGACTCACATAACAGCAACATCATTGTATCACGCTAAGCATGCAATAAGCAGTAACAATTGCAGGGGCCACATGATATCAATCAACTCCTACATTTGCTAGGATTGTGGTTTGCTTACTACTGTGACAAATGATAGGTCATGCAAAGGAATGGGTTCATCTATGCGGTAGAAACGTAGCATGGTAATCATCCTATACAATGCATAAGCGAGACCTGAGAGGGAAGTGGGATTTTATCGACATGATAAATGGGGGTTTGCTTGCCTTGCTGACGAGGTTCGGGTTCAGGGTCTTCAACGAAGGGGGCAGCCTCCTGTTCCGGTTCCACCTCTACTCGACAAACAACAAACAAGGTAGCAAAGTAAATACAATGCACAATCACATGGTTGAAGGTTGAAAGTTGATGTATATGCTTTGATGTGTGAAGCAATTCCACTTAAATGGGGTATTTGCAATTGAATTTGCAAATTTAAACTCCACATATGAATTCCAATTTAGCCAAATTGCCTATGACATTGTTTGATCAAGTTGAACCATTTTGAAATGTGTATGATATGCCTTTGAAGTTCAAGTATAATGTGGTATGTTGCTATGGTTCAAATTGCAAAAGCATTTGACATGAATTTGATTTAATTCCATTTAAACCAAATAGCAAATGCTACTGGTCACATTTTAAATTCAACTCAAACATAGTTGAAAGTTGGAAATTTGGATAGCTTATTTTTTCCTGATCATTTTTCATATATTATATGTTAAATTTGGAGTTAATATGAATTTTCTATGAATTTCCAAAGTTTCATCCTTTTTCTGGAATTTCTTGATTTATATAAATCAATTAATCGATTTACTGCGTCAGGCTTGCGCCAGCATGGCGTCAGGGGGGTTTTGACCCCGGTCAAACTGACATGGGGACCCACCTGTCATAGGCTCTGTTTAAAACCCGGTTTAACTAAGCTTAACAGAGGGGACTAGGGGGCCTGGAGCCCACCTGGCAGTGGATGAGGGGGTTGGATTAGTGGCTAAGTACCCTGTCCACGTGGACCTTGCCGCCGGCGAGACTCCGGCGACCAACCAGCATGGCGGAGTCCGCGGGGACAGCGAATCCAGAGGCCATTTGACGCGCTGCGAGTCCCAAAATGGAGCCCTTGACCTTGCGCTTCGAAAGGACCAAGCTACGGGTGTTGGGTGCACCAAAGAGACGCCGGCCTCGAGCCCTAGCGGCGGCAGAGCCACTGGCTAGACGCAGTCTTCGATTTGGGGCACGAGGAGAAGCAACAGTGGGGCAAACGACGCGTAAGGGCACGGGGAAGACGACGGGAAACCCGGTGTAGGTGAAGGAGCACGAGAGTGAGCTCGAGCTCGAGCTCGTCCATGGCGGAGGTTTTGCTCGGCTCCCATGGCGGAATGGCAGAGAGGAGGAGTTAGGGTGCGCGGGGATAGGCATAAGACGCAGCTGCTCACCAGTAAGGCGATGGAGCAGACGGCGTTCTTGGGGAGGAACTGGAGCTGCCGGATTTTGAAGGCGGCTCGCGGCGGCTGGAGTTGAAGACGACGAAGGGTGCGGCGGCTCTGGAGCTCCTCGGGACGATTCCTTGCGCACGGTGACGTAGTCGAGGACGGCGGAGGCGATGGACACCTTGGCGTGGCTCGGGGACGACGGTGGCCATAAGTTCTTCACGGCATGGCGACGGCGGCGCTCGGGTCTCCGTCGAGCTTGGCGAGAGAGAGGGTGCGGTCGTCTCTAGAGGGGGGGAATGGGTGCGTGGCTCGACCAGGAGCTGCATGGCGCGGCTAGACATCTCCGGAGGGGCAGGTGGCGACTGGAGGGACGACGCCGTGCTCGGCTGTCTCGGTGGGCATTCCACCGAGCATCTTGGAGGCGCGGGGAGGGGGAAGAAGACCCCTGTGCCCCTTTGGGCCGGCTGGGCTGGATGGGCCGGCTTCGCCTAGGCGACAGGTAAGGGTTTTTCTTTTCTTCTTCTGTTTTTCTTTTCTGTCATTTGTTTTGGCTATCTAAAATAAATAGCAAACCATTTTATTAAATTCTCATAATTTTTATATGGCCTTACAAAATAATATACTAGCCACTTATAAATTTTGAACATTTTTAAAATTCAAATAATTTGAACTTTAAATCAAATAGGGGTTTTTGATTAATTCCAAGGCACTGTTTGAATATTTGAAAAATCCATGAGCATGGGGTGGGTCCCACATCACTTGATATGTGATCACACTCATTTATAAGACTTTTCAAAAATCAAACATGAATTTTTGGAGAAGATTTTTATCTGGCCTTTTGAATTAGTTCATCTGGGGGTGTTCCTTCTCCCATTTTGCTTTTGAAATTGATTTCAATGAATTCTTTTGAAATTTTTAACATGATGCAAGATGACTTTGATCCTAGCACATTACCTAACAGAGGGTTCTGACAACTGAGCTCATAACAACACTGGCAGTCAAGACTACCGCCGCCTGCCTGATCAGGGCAGCGCGTGCGCGTAGCCTCCCCTCTTTGGTGATACAAATAAGAGAACCCAGTGGTAGACCGAATCAAGGCCCGCCCATACAGGCAAATGTGGTTGTACAGATAAGTCCGGTTCGGTGGCACCTGATCAGCTTGTCACGAAGCATATTTCCAGCAGCGAACACAAGCATCAGGTGCAACATGAGTATCAGATCATAACAATGCATAGCATGGTAACAGTACAGTTTCAGATATGATCAAACACATTTTAGATGGTGAACTTATCCGTATTACAAAGATTAAGTTATTAACATGGCAACAACGTGGATGCAGTTAAGCATAACATGAGCATATTAACATGATGATGGTATATTGTGGTTATGATGATTCAAGATATAACATAGCAATGATATGATCAAGGCATAGCATGAATATAACATGGAAAAACATAGCATAGCATGGTAATGATAACATCAATCATAACATAGCATGGCAATGATAACATCGATCATAGCATAGCAACATGATCATAATCACCGATATAAGCATATCATCGAACAACAATTTTAGAAGCATGTCAAAGCTTTTCGAAGGTGCAAAGGGTATTGTGGATTGCCTTTCACCAGAGTGGTGTGAAACACTCCTGGTCTTCGACGTCACCAAAACCCTGCAAAATATTTTGAAATAACGCAACGAAGAAAAAGTCAAACATCATCTTTTGTTTGACCAGCAAATAACAACATAAAGACATGGCACAAAACCTATGCCAAACTTAAGAGGAGCTCGATACGAAAACAACGCAAAAAGAATCAACCCGTTTGGACTTATGGTTGCGGAGATACGAACGAAACGGTGTCGGGGGCTGGTTTTTGAACGAAATACGCTTTCGGCTTAGTGCAAGCGTATTTCGGGCTGCTTGAAGAGGAAAATACGCTTTAGAGTGGTGAAAACGTATTTTTGTCACAAGAGGCGTGGAATACGCTTTCTAGAAGGGAAAACGTACTTCCCGGAATGCGCCTCCACTTAAAAGGATGGGTCGGGCCCATCTGTCGATGTCTTCGCGGCCACTTGCACACGGGGCCCACGCGGTCTTCTCTCTCTTCCCCTGCCTCTGCTTCTTCTTCCCCACGATGGGAAACAGAGGAGACCGGCCGGTGGAGCTAGGGGGCGCGGCACGACGGGGAACGGTCGCCGGCGGCCGCGGCGTCGAGCGGGTCGGCCAGCGGGGACAGCACCACGGCTGGGCACAGAAGCCGTGGGCGAGCCTGGCCGTAGGCGAGCCGGGAGAGGGGCAGGGCTCCGGTGGGTCATGGGAGGAGGTGGGGGAGGTGCAGGCTTCGTCTTGGTGGAGCTAGGGAAAGAGAAGGAGGCCCCGGCGTCGCGAATTTTGTCGGAGTCCGGCGGCTGCCGTGGTGCCCGTGGAGAGCAATGCGGGGCTCCGGTGATCGAATTGGCAGGGGTATAATGGCTAGGGGGAGGTGTGGGAGCTGCTGGTGTTCCGGGGGGACCTCAGGGTGCATGGATTTTATAGCCAGGGTGAGATGCCCGTGGCCGGGAGATGCCAAGCGGACGCGGCCGCGGCCGGAGTGAGCTGGCGTGCACGAGAGGGTTCCAGAGGGGGTGGCGGGGAGCACACAGCCTGAGGAAAGCCGTGCGGCGCGGCTAGACAACAGGAAGACGACGAGGACACACTGTGGCGCGAGGTGGACGTGACAGGCACGCGCGGTGCGGGACCAAAGCACGCCAGGTGCTGCCAAGAGCATGGCCACAAAATGCACCGGTGCTCACAGTAGGTTTCTTCGTGGCCAAGGATGTCCATCCTGTAGTTCTTTGAGTGCTGATCACATGGGTACAGCTGGATGGTCAATAGATGCACTGTGGTGATCTCTATCTCAATCAACAGTTTGATGCAGCAAACTTGGAGCAGAAGCTGGGATCACATGGTGGGGTTTTGGATAGGGTCAAGTTGTCTTTTGGCTTTAGGATAGGAGGGACTAGTAATCTGGAAAGTTTGGGGCCAAAATGATCAATATACATGGTACATCCTTTGCAAATGGCACAATGCTGCAGAAGGTGTTTGTGCTGTGGAATGGCTTGTACACAGCTCCCCTAGGCAAGATATTTTGCATAGCTCAATCATACACTAGGATGAGTGTGTACACCAAGTTTCATCTCATTTGGAGTAAGTTAGCTAGCACTTCCTTTACAAATGTCCAATTGGACCAGAAGTGCAATGTTGAAGCTAGCATCTCATAGATTTGGTGAAATTGGCTGAAAATTGGTGTATCTGGGTTATTTGGCATGGTGCACATGTGTTTAAAATTTCATAGCCATTGGACACACATAGCTAGCACTTGCTTCACAATGTGGCCCACTGACCAGAAACTTAAACATGACAATGCACTCACATGGGTAATGTGATTTGGCTCAAATCTGGTTTGGTAGAGTTATTTGGTGCTAGGATCATGCTCAAAAAGTTTCAAGGAAAATGGGATACCCTAATCATGCACTTGCTTCACAATGCCCCCTTGCTACATCCAAACTTTGGGAATTTATTGTGGGAGTTTGGCTAATCAAATGGTGGTGGAATTTGGTGGAGATCAATCATATGATCATATCAGATTGCACAAAAAGATTCACCAGCAATGGATCAATAGAAATGGCACTCCCTTCACAAAGCTCCATTCTTCCCCCATAGACAAATGAATATTTCTAGAGGAAAAATCCACTTCGGCTATGAAATGTTTTTGTAGAATTTGGCAAGATATGATGTCCATGACATGTGGGAATTATTTGGGGATTTATGGAGCAATATAAATATGGGTTGCTTCACAAACCTCAAATAATAGGAATATCCCTTTTATCGGAAAAGGAATATATGGCTTGAATAAAAATGGCTTGGATGAGGTGGATCCATGGAATGGCATTGGAAAGGCTTGGAAACAAGGGCCACTTGAGCATGGAAGGAAATTATGCCCAAGTTTCAAGTCCAACGAGGTGATCAAAATCAAATCCAATAGCAAATCTAGAAATAAATCCGAAATTGTTTTGGAAAAAGAAAGTTCCAAAATCCAGGGTGTCACATTTGGGTCGCCGTACTTGTCAAAGTCTTGCTCGTTGGCGACTCCATCCATTCCGATTATGTTTCTTTTGCCTCTCCTCACTACAACACGGCTCTGCTTTGTTGGGTCGGAAATGAAGAAGCATTGGTCCACTTGGCTAGCCTGTACCCATGGCTCATTTTTCGCGGTGACGTTTGCGCCCGCAGATTTGGATTTGGCTTCGGGTATAACCATGGTGGTGAAGTACCGGTCTTCTTTTACGACGCTCTTGGCCCATCTCACACGGAACATCGACACCTTCTCTCCACAGTAGTCAAGCTCCCTTATGTCCTCGATCCTTCCGTAGAATCTTTCCTTGACGTCATCGGTGTAGAATATCCCCGTTACCCATGAGTTCTGGTAATCGCAGTTATTGTCCTTTTCCTCCGTGTAGAATGTGTAGCCGTTGATATCATACACTTCATAGGTCAGAAGGTTGCGTGCGGCACCCTGTGACAAGGTAAATATCATCTTTTCGTCCTCGGAAGCGTTCCTTCGCGGGGGATTAGCACGAAGCTCGTCCCTGAACCAAGTCATGAAACCGGAGTTGTGCTCTTTGATTAGTCGTGGATCTCGGTCCGTTATCTGCAGGCCCAGGTCACGGTACTTCTTCCTGATTACATCCTTGTGATTTATTATCCAAGGATCGACCAGCTGGATGTGTTGTAGCGCGACTAGGCTTGCTCTTTCAAAGTCGATGCCTCAACCCTCGAAGTTGACATGCATTGCGCGGCTTCCCTCCTGGTGACCACACCCATCGATCCTGCCAAAGTGCTTGTTGACGGGCAGACCAACAGGGTTCTCGGTGTTGAGATAATTCGTGCAAAAAGAGATGCACTCTTCGGTTAGAAAGCCCTTCGCTATGCTTCCATCTGGACGGGACCTGTTACGAACGTATTTTTTGATGTGTCCATTCATCCTTTCGAACGGCATCATGCTGCGCAGAAACGCAGGCCCGAGTTGGACGATATACTCCACGACATGGATCATCAGATGCACCATAATGTCGAAGAACGTGGGCGGGAAATAGATCTCAAGCTCACATAGTATGAGCATGAACTCCTCTTGTAGCCTTTTGAGTTGTGTAGCGCAAATCGACTTCCGAGAGATGACATGAAAAAAGTTGCAAAGGCCAAACAACGTTTTACGGACATGCTCGTCCATTATCCCTCGGATCACAACTGGGAGAATCTGTGTCATCACCACGGCACAGTCGTGAGATTTCATCCCGCTGAAACGCTGCTTCGCCTCGTCTAGGTATCTTCTTATCTTCCCCGCGTAGCCATTCGGAAATTTTACTCCTATGAGGCAATGGATAAATCGCTTGATCTCCTCCTCGCACAGAGTGAAGCATGACGGGGGGCAGTGATCAATACCGGTCTTCTTCTTGGTCGCCCTTTTTCGTTTGCGAGAGTTTTGCGTTTTCGTATCCTCTTCCTCCTCCGGCTCATCATCGTCGTCACTAGGGGGGTGAAGTTCCCTCCTGATGCCCATAAATTTCAAGTCATTTCTTTTTTTTGGCCTGTCCTTGGTCTTCTCCGGCATGTTGAGCAGTGTGCCAAAAAAGCTCTCGCACACGTTCTTTGTGATATGCATGAGATCAAGGCTATGAGGACTGCGGAGGAGACTCCAGTATTCCAAATCCCAGAAAACAGACCTCGCTTTCCATACCCTCATCAACGGCTGAGTCTTCTTTTTTTTCTTTCCCGGCGCGGGGCAATCTTTCCAAGTTTTCAGCAAGATGTCGATTTCTTTGCTGCTCCTTCGAGCTGGGGGTGCTTGGAGCTCCTCGCTTCCATCAAACAGATGTCCCTGTTTTCTCCACGCGTGTTTCTTGGGAAGCCACCTCCGAGACCCCTGGAACACAGTTTTTGAAGATCCGGGATCTTTTGGTAGCTGGCGGTACGTTGTATTATCCATGCACCTAACGCATGCACATAATCCTTGGACCACCTGCCCTGAGAAATATCTGTATCCAAGATAGTCGTGCACCATCGTTATCACCGCGGCTTTCATTGGGAAATATTCTTTTGCCGCGGAGTCCCACGTATTGACTCTGTCTTTTCATAACGTTTCTAGATCCTCTTTCAACAGCTGCAGATATAGATTGAGGTTCGTACCTGGTTGTTTCGGCCCTTGAACTAGCATACACATTGTTATGTACTTTTTCTTCATGCACTTCCAGGAGGGAAGGTTGTATATGCATACAAACACGGGCCAGGTACTGTGTGTGCTGCTCTAGCCGCCACACGGATTGACTCCATCGGCGCTCACACCAATCCTGAGGTTCCTTGGTTCTTTCCGAAAATCTAGGCATTCGAGGTCCAACGCAGTCCATTGGCTACCATTTGAAGGGTGCCTCAACATTTCCTCATTTTCCGTATCCAGGGGGAAAGGGTCATCCTATTTTAGCTTCTTTCTATCTGCGTGCCAGGTCATGAGCTTTGCTTCCTCGGGATCTACGAAATACCTCTGCAGACGAGGAGTGATCGGAAAGTACCATAACACTTTTCTAGGAACTTTCTTCCCTCTCTTGTATCGACTAACACCGCACACCGAACATGTGGTTTTATCTTCGTCCTCACCCCGATAGATCATGCAATCATTTATGCAGACGTGGTATTTAACGTGCGGAAGATTGAAAGGGAAAAGGACTTTCTTGGCCTCAGCGATACTAGTTGGGCACGTGTTGCCCTTCGGAACACGATCGTGCCAGAATGCCATGTTATCATCGAAGCTTTCGTCGGTCCTTTGTGTTTTGCCTTCATCTCCATAGCCCCAAGTGTTACATTCAAGCGGGTATCCCCGTCGCTGCATCCTTCGTACAACTTCGTAATCGCATCTTTCTCGAGTTGCGCCATCTTGGCCTTCTCTCTAGCCGCACCTCTTGCGTTCACCGCCTCTTTGACAACCAGCTCTTGAACATGAGGGTCCCGCACCTAGCTTGAATCCTCATGTCCGGCATCTCGATCTTCATGATCTGCTTCGACATTTTCTTCATGATCATGTACGGGATGCTCTTCGTCTTCTCGCCCGCCGTTGTTGTCTGGTTGACCTTCCTCATTTACTGGCGCATTGACGTTCTCCTCCTCACCAGCTTCATCACTTATGCACCGTGTGTAGCCATCCATCAAACCATTACGCTTCAGGTGTCTTTCCAATATTCCGGAATCAGGCTCTGTCACGCACTGCAGTTTGCATCTCCGACACGGATGTAACACCCTCAGATCCAGTACAGTAATCACTACAGTGATTCCACTGTTTGTGATCATTACTGTTGATGATCAAGCCATGATCACCTTTGATCATAGCTCTGTCAGATTCTCACCCTGATAAAATTTTCAGTTTATAAGTTTGCTCCAAGAATGGTGGATGCATGTCCATCACCCTGATCTTGGTTAAGCCAAATCTCCCTGGTCATTTGAATGATCCCAAGCCAATGATGATCCTGAACCCAATGTTGTGGGGTTATCAAAATTATCATGGGCTTTTAAATGGTAATGGAATAATAGTCCAACCAAAAATGATGGAACCTATTTATGGGATGCCTAGCAATCATTAGGCCATGATTGAAATAACAATGGATATTTTAGTAAAGTGATTTAGTAATGTTATGAAATAAAACAATAGCTTGGGAAATATTAAAATTACCATGGAATTATAATAAACAAGTGGAAAATAAATTTGTTCCAAAAATCATGAAACTGTTTCTGTAAATTGCCTAAAATCATTATAATCATGTTGGACCAACTTTGGTATTTTTTGGAGTTACAGAAAATTCCAAACAATTCAAACAGTAGGGTAAAACCCTTACTTGGGGCATTTAATATTTAAAATAAATATCTAATGATTTTATTTTGCTTCAAAAACTTTTGTGGCACTGATATATAATGTTATACTAATATTGGGACACCTAACACATTTTATAAAATGCCATGGTGATCAAGATAAATGCCAACAGAAAATATCAGAAAAGAAAAATAAAAATAAAAACCTAGCTAACCCCCCCCCATGGGCGAAGCCCATCTCCCTGGGCCACCAGCCGGCCCACCCGGGCCCCCCTTCATCCCCTACCTGCCCCCGTCCCCTCCCTCCCCTGTTCCACTGTCGCCATGGATGGGGGCAGAGGACACGCACGCCATGCCCCCACCTCACCTGCTCCCCCTCCTCCCTCACCTGCTCCCTCGGTGTGGATAAGGCGCCCCCCCTGGACCCTAGCCCTCCCTCCCCTCGCAGGATCCCTTCTCCTCCTGTTCCTCCCGCACGGCCCGAGCCCGCCATGGCCGCGTCATCGTAGCCGCCGTGGCCATCGTGCTCCCCGGCGTGGTGGAGCTTGTCCAGGAGCCTGCTGGTGGACGTCCTCGTCTTCCCCCGCAGTCAATCGACGTCGAAACGCTCCGAGCTCGCGCAATCGACGGCTTCTTCTACCTCCAGCCGCCGGCATACCCCTTCAATTCCGGCCACCCCAGCCCTCCGTCGAGCCCTCTGCCACCGTCTTCTTCCTCTTGGTGAGCGTCCAGTGGCCCCCGGCCCATCCCCTCTCCTCCTCATCCCCTGTAACGTCGCCGCCGCGTACAAGTGCTCCGGCAGCCGCTGCTCGTCGGCGTTGTCGCCCCTCCGGCTGCCCCCTGCTCCGGCTTGCGGCAGCACTGAGTGCACGCAACCGCCCACAGCCGAACGGGCCTAACCGCGCACGTCTTGGTCCTCTGAGGCGCGTCCCCGGCCAGCGTCGTGCTCGTCGCCGGCGTCGGCCTCACCCCGTGGGCATTGGCCCCCTAACCCCCTTGCGCTAGCCCTATGACAAGTGGGGCCGGACTGTTTTAGTTTGAGTTAATCATCAATTAGCAGAGTAATAAACCCCCCCAGGAACTTACATGTGGGGCCCCTGGCAATTTAGTTTAAATAAACAGTTTAGTTAGCACTGGAGTCAATGACACCTGGGCCCCATTTGTCAGTTTGATTTTTAAAGAATTTAAAAGAAATTCCAGTGGCTGACATGTGGGTCCAGAGGCATTTTCTGATTTAATTAAATGTTTTATAAATAACAGAGGCTGACATGTGGGTCCCACATGTCAGCACTGTTCTGGATAATGTTGTGGATAATGTTTTAGATAATGTTTAATAAAAGAAAATCCAGAAAATCATTTAAATTGATTTAAACTTTGAAATTCAATAACTTTTAAACCGTAACTCGGATTCAAAAACTTTATACATGAAAGTTGATCAGAAAAATATAACGAATACAAATACGCTATCCGTATGTCTACCACACCCCTCTAACACAACGAACATCGAACATTCCCCCTCCGGACCGACTGTCCGATAAATTGTCCGGTACTGTTAGAGTGCCCGGAAGAATTTATTCCGAACACGAGAGTTGTCCGGAATGGTTCAAATAGCACGGATACACCCCCCCTTATGTTGTTCCGGTAACCACGACACCTCCGGCTTGATCCTTCCCCCTCCGGACACCCTGTCCGGTAATCACCCGGAGCCGGTAGTTCATCGCCAGATGAATTCCCGCTCCGAGCAACGTGCATTGCACTGCGTTAGAATACCGTTAACATTTCATCTATCATGTCATGCATCTGTTTGTATATGCTTGCTGTGTATTTACTGTTTCTTCCCCCCCTTAATCTCCGGTAGACCCCGCTACTGCCGTCGACTACACCGCTGCTGAGTACGACTACGTCGTCGACGACCCTACTACTACCGTCGAGCTTGCAGGCAAGCAGAGCCATTCTCTTCCCCAGATATCGCCTATCTTTCCGTAAATTTCTTGCACTAGGCATTGTTACTGCTGCTGCTACGATTACAATCCTATTCAATTGCATAGCCTATTTTTGTCGCCCCTTGATGTACCTTCCTTTAATCCTATGCTGCCTATTATTACTTATGCATTATTCAGCAGTGAACCCTGCGCATTGTTAGCTAGGATTAGATAGCGGGCCGTGATCACTCTGGGGGTGATCGCGCGAACGATATATATTACAACTGCAATAGGTACGGATCAATGCAGACACCGTAGGGAACCTACAACGGCGAGACTCTGCTGAGTCGCTTCGAGTTTGACTTACGAGTGGAATGGACTCGTATTTCACTCTCGTCGGCTCAGTAGCGTAGCATCACCGGGATGATACGAGGTTTACCTCTTTAGTTCATTCCGCTGATGTCTCAGTCGAGCCAGCTCAAGTGTACCATCGAGGGTGATTCCTCCTGGTTTCACTTAATGGTAGGGACTCGAACCAACTGGTGTCCTTAAAGGTAAGAAGTCGGGCGACCCAACGGTGCCCGCGAGAGGTATTGCGACGGGACGACAGGGAGGGTACGACCAGTGTACCGGTGTGCTTGGCCCCTGATCGTTGGCCGCGAGAGTTACCAACCCACGAAAGTCGAGCTCCTCCCGGAGCACACGCCAGACAAGGTAAGGAGACGGTTCACCTTGTTGGTAACCGCAGTGACTTGGTGGCACGACGGGGCAGGCACCGATGTACTGGTGGTCCTGGCTGCTGTCGTTGTCCGCGGGTCGATTAAGTCGAGACAACGATAACGGTTGTCACGCAGGTTAATTAAAATGCTAAATGGTTCAGTGAATGTCTTGAGTTGGCTATATGCCATGTACGCACTACCTACCCGTGGGAACTACGAGTTATGGGCTCCTCCGCTTCTTAGTGTCGTCCGAAGACTCTTCAGACGTCAGCAGTACCGCGGGCTGATTGCCGGGAAGTGGTGTTGTCTTATTTGCCGCGGCAGTGTGATTTGTATTTTCTTTGATTTAACTTCACCGGCCAGTCACGCACCGTGCAGGAGTACGTCGGGGTTAGGGTCCAAAGCCCCGCGTACATAGGATATAGTCCGGCGGATGACCTCTCTGTTGAGTTTGAAAGATGGGCTATGAAGTGTCGGATAGCCTCGGTGGAGCGTTCCCTAATAAGGTTCCCGCCACCCTGGAGATCCGTGCGTGTAGCGTAACACAAGTGCACCCCTGCAGGGAAGATTGATCTATCGATAGCCGTGTCCACGGTAACAGGACGCTTTATGCTGAAGCTGGATCTTACCACTAGAAACTATTATTATTAAACTGTATGGTTCCGGGTTTTCTTCCTCGCGGGGATGTCGAGGAGGTGAACTCAGAGGCATAGTTAATTATTACAACTTATTATTATTATACAATGCTACAGCAACTTCTGCTGCATTGTTACTTTATGCTTTATATAAACTGTTGGCTGATTCTTATCTCATGCTGCAAGACATCGTCGGAAGATGCTAGTCTTCGTTAGGCCTAGCCTCTTACCCTTGCTCTGAGTTTCTGTCTTACAGTCCACTATATACAGCCTCTTCTTTCCGTTGATACAATGCATAATGCTTAGTAGCGGACGTACGACTCGCGGGTATACTAGATACTCACCTGCTTTATTTCCTTTACTGTTTTGCCTGATCGGCCGCTGCAGCCGACGTTGGAGTCCAGGAGCAGGAGATCCCCGATGCCGACCACCACAACATGAAGACCCCCGATGCCTTCTACGAAGTAGAGTTCCCCGTTGACCAGGAGTAGCTTGGAGGTCTTAGGCAGGAGGCCTCGCCTTTTCGATCGAGTGTTGATTTTGTGCTAGCCTTCTTAAGGCAACCTTGTATCCTTCTGTCTGTACTGAGATACTATTGCTTCCGCTGACTTTGTGCTCTCGAGCTGTTGTATTAGAGCCCTCGTGGCCCCTGGCTTGTACTAAACAGCTTGTATTATTTTATTTGTAGAGTTGTGTTGTGATATCCCATCGTGAGTCCCTGATATCGATCGTGTACCTTGCGTGTATGATTACTGTACACGGCTTGATTTTTGGGGCGTTACAAGTTGGTATCGGAGCCGACTGCCTGTAGGAAGCTCCTAACCACTCCTTGGTCGAAGTCGAGTCTAGACTTTACAAAACTACTTTGCTAACTTAATATTTGGCTTACGGGCCCACATCGATGTCACTACGTGTGATATCTATGGTATTAGGTTCTTTTTCTCCTTACCTATGCTCTGGGACTCTGCTCTCTTATCCTTGCTGGTAAAGTTTTAACAACTCTGACTTAGGTTCACGTACCTCCTTCCTCCCGGAGACCTCTGCATTCCCGATGATCGCCTGATTCACCTGAAGATTCCGACGATTACTGTCTGATCAATTCCCAAGAACCTGCGTGTTCTTCGCCTTTGCAATCCCCTGCCACCGATAAGTCCGTGTGGATAGTTACATCCGCCTCCCGATCTGGAAGTCATAATTCCTTTGTACTTAAGCATCAAATTATTCCGATGCTTCCATCACCCGATGCCTTTGCATTCTTTCTCCTCCTGATTGAGTGTCGATACTCACATCGGATCCTTTGCGAACCATTTGACCTTTTCGTGGGTTATTATCCGACTACTCTTACGTGGTTTCTTCCATGCGTCGATTGGATTCATTGTGTGAAATACCATCCTTGCCCCTCGATGCTTTGTGTTATCATCGACAACCCCCCTTGACTCTCTGCCAATACAACTTGGTCATGTATATTGTGTTCTGCTTTCCCTTGTGAAAGATATACACCTGACACTTGTGTATCATCACCTTTTCCCTTCTATTGGCTTGTTTGATCCGATGGTCACTTTTTCCTTTCCATTGGTCTGTTTAATCTTTATTGTGTTATAAATTATCTGAGCAGCGATGATTCCCTGCTTATGTAAACACCTCGGTGTACTACTTCGTCAGTAACCCTTGTTGCCATTGTTGATGACATCTCGGTAACCACCGGGACGAGAACTTTGCCAATTGGTCCGCCTCGTATTAACGAGAAGGAAAATGGTTCTCAATGTCCACTGCTCCTGGTACCGATGTTGTTGCCGACATAGCTGACAAGCTATTCTCTGACCACCCTTGCATCGTGATCGCATAATATGCCACCACTCTAACCCACAGTTCCACAGGACCGAAACCTGACTCTTGTCCTCTACCCTGTGATATTCCGTCCGATATCAGACTCAGAGGTTGTGTCTGATGATCGAGGCCCCTTTCCCATCTTCCTTCATCGGCATCGAATACGTGCCTATCCGCTTAAAACTTCTCATGATGTACTTCCCGGAGGTTAAACTCGGAAGGACTTTGTACCCCATACCCTTGAACAACCCCATTTGATTGATCTTGTATCGATCCGACCCCCTTAAGCTTTACCTCTTAACCTGTTCGTAAGTGCGATGAAGCCCCCGACGAAAGGATGAAAACCCATCAAGATGCACCGCTGTCGTGCCGTGAAGGCCTCAACGTGAAGGATTAATTTCTTCGAGTAGGACAACAGGAACCAGAAGATTTGTTAGGAGGCGAAGCCGAAACTCTACCCCGTTCACTACTTTTAATTCTCGGGACGAGAATTCTTTGTAGTGGTGGAGATTTGTAACACCCTCAGATCCAGTACAGTAATCACTACAGTGATTCCACTGTTTGTGATCATTACTGTTGATGATCAAGCCATGATCACCTTTGATCATAGCTCTGTCAGATTCTCACCCTGATAAAATTTTCAGTTTATAAGTTTGCTCCAAGAATGGTGGATGCATGTCCATCACCCTGATCTTGGTTAAGCCAAATCTCCCTGGTCATTTGAATGATCCCAAGCCAATGATGATCCTGAACCCAATGTTGTGGGGTTATCAAAATTATCATGGGCTTTTAAATGGTAATGGAATAATAGTCCAACCAAAAATGATGGAACCTATTTATGGGATGCCTAGCAATCATTAGGCCATGATTGAAATAACAATGGATCTTTTAGTAAAGTGATTTAGTAATGTTATGAAATAAAACAATAGCTTGGGAAATATTAAAATTACCATGGAATTATAATAAACAAGTGGAAAATAAATTTGTTCCAAAAATCATGAAACTATTTCTGTAAATTTCCTAAAATCATTATAATCATGTTGGACCAACTTTGGTAATTTTTGGAGTTACAGAAAATTCCAAACAATTCAAACAGTAGGGTAAAACCCTTACTTGGGGCATTTAATATTTAAAATAAATATCTAATGATTTTATTTTGCTTCAAAAACTTTTGTGGCACTGATATATAATGTTATACTAATATTGGGACACCTAACACATTTTATAAAATGCCATGGTGATCAAGATAAATGCCAACAGAAAATATCAGAAAAGAAAAATAAAAATAAAAACCTAGCTAACCCCCCCATGGGCGAAGCCCATCTCCCTGGGCCACCAGCCGGCCCACCCGGGCCCCCCTTCATCCCCTACCTGCCCCCGTCCCCTCCCTCCCCTGTTCCACTGTCGCCATGGATGGGGGCAGAGGACACGCACGCCATACCCCCACCTCACCTGCTCCCCCTCCTCCCTCACCTGCTCCCTCGGTGTGGATAAGGCGCCCCCCTGGACCCTAGCCCTCCCTCCCCTCGCAGGATCCCTTCTCCTCCTCTTCCTCCCGCACGGCCCGAGCCCGCCATGGACGCGTCATCGTAGCCGTCGTGGCCATCGTGCTCCCCGGCGTGGTGGAGCTTGTCCAGGAGCCTGCTGGTGGACGTCCTCGTCTTCCCCCGCAGTCAATCGACGTCGAAACGCTCCGAGCTCGCGCAATCGACGGCTTCTTCTACCTCCAGCCGCCGGCATACCGCTTCAATTCCGGCCGCCCCAGCCCTCCGTCGAGCCCTCTGCCACCGTCTTCTTCCTCCTGGTGAGCGTCCAGTGGCCCCCGGCCCATCCCCTCTCCTCCTCATCCCCTGTAACGTCGCCGCCGCGTACAAGTGCTCCGGCGGCCGCTGCTCGTCGGCGTTGTCGCCCCTCCGGCTGCCCCCTGCTCCGGCTTGCGGCACCACTGAGTGCACGCAACCGCCCACAGCCGAACGGGCCTAACCGTGCACGTCTTGGTCCTCTGAGGCGCGTCCCCAGCCAGCGTCGTGCTCGTCGCCGGCGTCGGCCTCACCCCGTGGGCATTGGCCCCCTAACCCCCTTGCGCTAGCCCTATGAAAGGTGGGGCCGGACTGTTTTAGTTTGAGTTAATCATCAATTAGCAGAGTAATAAACCCCCCCAGGCACTTACATGTGGGGCCCCTGGCCATTTAGTTTAAATAAACAGTTTTAGTTAGCACTGGAGTCAATGACACCTGGGCCCCATTTGTGAGTTTGATTTTTAAAGAATTTAAAAGAAATTCCAGTGGCTGGCATGTGGGTCCAGAGGCATTTTCTGATTTAATTAAATGTTTTATAAATAACAGAGGCTGACATGTGGGTCCCACATGTCAGCACTGTTCTGGATAATGTTGTGGATAATGTTTTGGATAATGTTTAATAAATAATAAAAGAAAATCCAAAAAATCATTTAAATTGATTTAAACTTTGAAATTCAATAACTTTTAAACCGTAACTCGGATTCAAAAACTTTATACATGAAAGTTGATCAGAAAAATATAACGAATACAAATACGCTATCCGTATGTCTACCACACCCCTCTAACACAACGAACATCGAACATTGCCCCTCCGGACCGACTGTCCGATAAATTGTCCGGTACTGTTAGAGTGCCCGGATGAATTTATTCCGAACACGAGAGTTGTCCGGAATGGTTCAAATAGCACGGATACACCCCCCTTATGTTGTTCCGGTAACCACGACACCTCCGGCTTGATCCTTCCCCCTCCGGACACCCTGTTCGGTATTCACCCGGAGCCGGTAGTTCATCCCCAGATGAATTCCCGCTCCGAGCAACGTGCATTGCACTGCGTTAGAATACCGTTAACATTTCATCTATCATGTCATGCATCTGTTTGTATATGCTTGCTGTGTATTTACTGCTTCTTCCCCCCCTTAATCTCCGGTAGACCCCGCTGCTGCCGTCGACTACACCGCTGCTGTGTACGACTACGTCGTCGACGACCCTACTACTACCGTCGAGCTTGCAGGCAAGCAGAGCCATTCTCTTCCCCAGATATCGCCTATCTTTCCGTACATTTCTTGCACTAGGCATTGTTACTGCTGCTGCTACGATTACAATCCTATTCAATTGCATAGCCTATTTTTGTCGCCCCTTGATGTACCTTCCTTTAATCCTATGCTGCCTATTATTACTTATGCATTATTCAGCAGTGAACCCTGCGCATTGTTAGCTAGGATTAGATAGCGGGTCGTGATCACTCTGGGGGTGATCGCGGGAACGATATATATTACAACTGCAACAGGTACGGATCAATGCAGACACCCTAGGGAACCTACAACGGCGAGAATCTGCTGAGTCGCTTCGAGTTTGACTTACCAGTGGAATGGACTCGTATTTCACTCTCGTCGGCTTAGTAGCGTAGCATCACCGGGATGATACGAGGTTTACCTCTTTAGTTCATTCCGCTGATGTCTCAGTCGAGCCAGCTCAAGTGTACCATCGAGGGTGATTCCTCCTGGTTTCACTTAATGGTAGGGACTCGAACCAACTGGTGTCCTTAAAGGTAAGAAGTCGGGCGACCCAACGGTGCCCGCGAGAGGTATTGCGACGGGACGACAGGGAGGGTACGACCAGTGTACCGGTGTGCTTGGCCCCTGATCGTTGGCCGCGAGAGTTACCAACCCACGAAAGTCGAGCTCCTCCCGGAGCACACGCGAGACAAGGTAAGGAGACGGTTCACCTTGTTGGTAACCGCAGTGACTTGGTGGGACGACGGGGCAGGCACCGATGTACTGGTGTTCCTGGCTGCTGTCTTTGTCCGCGGTTCGGTTAAGTCGAGACAACGATAACGGTTGTCACGCAGGTTAATTAAAATGCTAAATGGTTCAGTGAATGTCTTGAGTTGGCTATATGCCATGTACACACTACCTACCCGTGGGAACTACGAGTTATGGGCTCCTCCGCTTCTTAGTGTCGTCCGAAGACTCTTCAGACGTCAGCAGTACCGCGGGCTGATTGCCGGGAAGTGGTGTTGTCTTATTTGCCGCGGCAGTGTGATTTGTATTTGCTTTGATTTAACTTCACCGGCCAGTCACGCACCGTGCAGGAGTACGTCGGGGTTAGGGTCCAAAGCCCCGCGTACATAGGATATAGTCCGGCGGATGACCTCTCTGTTGAGTTTGAAAGATGGGCTATGAAGTGTCGGATAGCCTCGGTGGAGCGTTCCCTAATAAGGTTCCCGCCACCCTGGAGATCCGTGCGTGTAGCGTAACACAAGTGCACCCCTGCAGGGAAGATTGATCTATCGATAGCCGTGTCCACGGTAACAGGACGCTTTATGCTGAAGCTGGATCTTACCACTAGAAACTATTATTATTAAACTATATGGTTCCGGGTTTTCTTCCTCGCGGGGATGTCGAGGAGGTGAACTCGGAGGCATAGTTAATTATTACAACTTATTATTATTATACAATGCTACAGCAACTTCTGCTGCATTGTTACTTTATGCTTTATATAAACTGTTGGCTGATTCTTATCTCATGCTGCAAGACATCGTCGGAAGATGCTAGTCTTCGTTAGGCCTAGCCTCTTACCCTTGCTCTGAGTTTCTGTCTTACAGTCCACTATATACAGCCTCTTCTTTCCGTTGATACAATGCATAATGCTTAGTAGCGGACGTAAGACTCGCGGGTATACTAGATACTCACCTGCTTTATTTCCTTTACTGTTTTGCCTGATCGGACGCTGCAGCCGACGTTGGAGTCCAGGAGCAGGAGATCCCCGATGCCGACCACCGCAACATGAAGACCCCCGATGCGTTCTACGAAGTCGAGTTCCCCGTTGACCAGGAGTAGCTTGGAGGTTCCCAGGCAGGAGGCCTCGCCTTTTCGATCGAGTGTTGATTTTGTGCTAGCCTTCTTAAGGCAACCTTGTATCCTTCTGTCTGTACTCAGATACTATTGCTTCCGCTGTCTTTGTGCTCTCAAGATGTTGTATTAGAGCCCTCGTGGCCCCTGGCTTGTATTAAACAGCTTGTATTATTTTATTTGTAGAGTTGTGTTGTGATATCCCATCATGAGTCCCTGATATCGATCGTGTACCTTGAGTGTATGATTACTGTACACGGCTTGATTTTGGGGGCGTTACAACGGACAACTTATATCTGTCCTATTATTCCGTAGCCTGTCGTTTGTCGCACATTGCATCCACCTAGTCACGGTAATATCGCTCATCATCTCGCGGACCATGATTGCCTGCGTGCACAGAGAGCAACACAATTATATATCACTATCAACGCCAGAAAAATTTGGCATGACCTTCCCTAATAATGCATGGGAACATGCGGAGAGTGCGCCAGAAATTTGCCGAAACGGAAATGAATCAACATTTCGGCAAAACATTGGCAACTCAAGATTCACATATATATCAAACCACCATAAGCTTCACATATACATCAAACCACCATAAGCTTCACATATACATCAAACCACCTCAAACTTTTACATACACATCAAACCACCTCAAGCTTTCACATATACCTCAAACCACCACAAGCTTCACCTATATACTTCACATATACATCAAACTCAAGATTCACATATACATGAAACCCCAAGCTAATAAAGGGAATTATGTGTGATAAATGGAAGAAAAGAGTTGGGGAGGAGGCCCACTTACTTTAATATGAAACAAAGTATATTTCAAGCCAAGTATGGATGGATAAATGGAAGAAATGAGGTGGGGAGGAGCACAAAACTGAATAGAGCTAGGTGAGAAGTGTAGATCTAGTTTGAGAAGTGTGTGGAGTGAATGAGAGGTGGTAGGTGGGGTGGAGTAGATAAGGGTAGCTCCATACTTAGGGGTGGCGCATATTGCATGTCAGTGGTGGCGCATATTGGAAATGCGCCACCCCTAAGAGCTTAGGGGTGGCGCATTTCCAGTATGCGCCACCCATAAGCTCTTAGGGGTGGCGCATTTCCAATATGCGCCACCCATAAGCTCTTAGGGGTGGCGCATCAGCAATATGCGCCACCTATAATGTTCTTAGGGGTGGCGCATTTTTCCAAATGCACCACATATAAGAGGATCCATGGTTGTCCCACCCTTATGGGTGGCGCATTTTACAATATGCGCCACCTCTAAGATCTTAGAGGTGGTGCATTTTTAACCAGTGCGCCACCCATTACATCCTAGTGGCGCATTACACTGAAGATGCGCCACCAATAAGATTTCCATGTATAGGTTTTTCTCTAGTAGGGATCTCAGGCGGGAAGATTCCGTCGGGGAGAACACCTCCCGGAAGGGGAGATCGTCACCATCGTCATCACCATCGTCACGGGAATCATCGAAATCATCATCAACTTCATCCCCAAGATTAGCACCATCTTCACCACCATCCAATCTCACCTCACAAGTTTATCTTGTGTTGTAATCCGTACTATCTATCCTCTCTACTCTACCGGTGTTGATTACTACCGTGTGATGAATGCTATTGAGTTTAGTTGGAGAAATATTATTGTGTCCAGATTGTTTATCATCTATTTGTACCCACTGATCATGATCTCTTTTATGTCTTGTGAGTAGTTACTTTAGTTCTTGAGGACATGGGAGAAGTCTAGTTGTTAGTAGTCATATGATGTTGAAGTAATATGTGTTGTTTGATATTTAAGTTGTTTTGTTATTTTCCTAGTGGTGTTTTGTGAGTCGAACACTCAACACTTCACCTTATTAAGGACCTAGGGGAATGCATTGTGTACAAATATTGCTTACTGTGGGTTGCCGGAGTGACAGAAACCTGAACCCCAGTTCGCACGCTTTTGCACAAGGGAACAATGGGTCATCGATTGTATTCCAATGGTTAGGATTTTGCCTTAATTACTATCTTGTATTTGTGGATTATTGCAAGATTTTTAATCATAAGAGTGCAATTATCTTAGTATAGAGGGTGCACTAGCATAGATCCACCCACTCAACACTTATCAACATAGCACATAGTACCGATACGGAATATGGCAAAAGCACATGACTATTTCTCCCGTGTGTCCTCAAGAACGCTTTAGCCTTTATAAGTCCAGTTGCTAGGCCTATCCTTTGCTCAAAAGGATCGGGCCACTCATTACTCCTCAATGCTCTTTACTTTGCTTTCTTTTACCTTTTTGTTGCTTATATCGAAAACCCCTAAAAAGCTATCTTTCAGTTCCCGCAGCTATTTCTTTACCAAAGTCACTTGCCAATACCTTCTGCTCCTCGTTGGGTTCGACACTCTTATTTATCGAAAACGCTACAAACGATCCCCTACAGTGATTGTTTTCTGGCGCCGTTGCCGGGCAGCGTAGCGCTATTAGTAAGTGAAGCTGGTAAGGAAGTTTTTATATTTCTGTTTTTATTTTGATGTTGCTACTTTTGGTCCTTATGGACACCTCTACTCTTGGATCGTTGTTTATGGGGAAACGCCCCACAACTGTGGTGGTCACTCCTACCCCTACTAAAATTGTGCCTTACAAAATACCGTCTGGTATTATCAATTATGTCCTATCTAATCGTTATGCAGGAGATAGACATCCAGGTGAACACTTGTTATATTTATCACAACTATGTTCATTATTTAAGCTTGTAGGTGTGTCACTAGAATTCATCATGAAGAAATTATTCTCCGTATCACTTATAGGTAAAGCTTCAGATTGTTATAAGGTCCTCGATAACTCACATTTACTTAATTGGGAAGAGCTTATGTCTCTCTTTTATACAAAGTTTTACCCTCTTCATGAAATTCATGGAGACAGGAATTACATCGACAACTTTTGGTCTCGCGACGGGGAGAGCATCGCTCAAGCTTGGGGGAGAATTAATTACCTAATGTTCAAATGCCATATCCATGAACTCCCCAAAGATATTATACTTACAAATTTTTATGCCAGGCTTTCTCGTCAGGATAAGGAGATGTTGGATGCCTCTAGCGGGGATTCCAAACACGAATCGTCGAAGAAAAGTGGGATCTCATCGAGAGGATCCAAAAGAATACTGAAGACTAGGAAATCGACAAAGGTATTAAACCTGCTATAGATTATGGGCATGATTATATTGAGAGCTATGTGAAAACTGATTATTTTAATACCTTTTTTTTCTAAGATTGGTCTTGATTCCCAGCTTATGATTGATTTCTGTAAGAACTTTGCCTCTCACATTGACTCTTCGAAATAAGAGAAGGCTCGGTACAATAAGCCCTTTAAAGAATTACCTGTTGATATTCATGTTGCTGACGCTCTTCTACCTGCAGTTTTTTATGAAAAGCCCCATTTTCCTACAAGGATGAGGGACCACTCTTTTGTTACAGGCATAATAAATAAAAGTGGGAGAAGAACTGACGAACCTGAGGACCAGATCATGGTCGATCCTCAAGTTGCGATGGTTAAAGATTTAGTTACTAATGATGTTTCAGATTCCAAGATAAATTTTTGTGTTGTTTCAACTAACACTGTCACAGCCAAGAATAAGAGCCCAATTTCAGGTACACCAGTTGTATCTTTCAAGATAGGAGACCACAACTATTATGGGCTTTGTGATCTGGGATTCAGTGCTAGCCCTATTCCTTATTCACTCTATCAGGAGATCATGGGTGAGATTTCACCCTGTGAACTTTAAGAGATCGATGTTAATATTTTTCTAGCAAACAAAGAAACTATCTCTCCCATTGGAATTGTGAGAGATGTTGAAGTCCTATGTGGAAAGGTAAAGTATCCTACTGACTTTCTCGTACTTGGTTTAGTGCAAGATAGTTTTTGCCCTATTATCTTAAGTAGACCTTTCCTCAGCACTTTTGGTGCTATTATAGATTGTAAAAAAGGTAAAATCTCTGTTGAATTCAATGGTGAGCCATATTAATTTAAATTTTCCAAGCAACCTCGTGGTACTGATTTACTTAGTGATGATAAAATTATTGAAAATATTGCTTCTATTGCTATTCCTCCTAATGATCCTTTACAACAATATATGGAAGACCACGAGAACGTTATGCATATGCAGGAAAGAAATGAGTTAGACGAAATATTGACAAGATAAACCGCTATCCTGAAGCACAACCTTCCAGTTGAGCCTTTGGGGATCCTAGCGCAACCAAAAGAAGACCCGGTATTTGACCTCAAACCACTGCCTGATACGCTCAAGTATGCCTATTTAGATGAAAAGAAAATATATCCTTTCATTATCAATGCTAACCTTTCAGGATTTGAAGAAGAGCAATTATTGGAGACACTTCGCAGACACCGTAGTGCCTTGGGCTATACCCTTGATGACCTTAAGGGGATTAGTCCATCGATTTGCCAACACACTATGAATCTCGAGCCCGATGCTAAGCCAGTTGTTGATCATCAACGACGGCTGAACCCAAGGATGAAGGACGTGGTTAGGACGGAGATTCTCAAGCTTCTAGCCGCATGTATCATCTATCCTATAGCTGATAGTAGGTGGGTAAGTCCAGTTCATTGTGTTCCTAAGAAAGGAGGTATGGCTGTTGTTCCTAATGATAAAAATGAACTAATACCTCAAAGAGTTGTTATTGGATATAGAATGTGTATTAATTACAGGAAGTTGAACAAAGCAACCAGGAAGGACCACTACCCGCTGCCCTTTATTGATCAGATGCTAGAGAGATTGTCTAAAAAAAACCCACTTTTGCTATCTTGATGGGTACTCCGGCTTCTCTCAAATTCATGTTAACACTGCCGATCAAGAGAATACCACTTTCACGTGTCTTTATGGTACTTATGCTTACAGGCGTATGACTTTTGGTTTATGCAATGCACCTGCTACTTTTCAGAGATGTTTGTCTGCAATTTTTCATGGTTTCTGTGAGGGGATTGTGGAAGTCTTCATGGACAATTTCTCCGTCTATGGAACTTCCTTTGAACACTATCTACAAAATCTTAATAAATTTTTGTAGAGATGTGAGGATACAAACTTAGTTCTAAATTGGGAAAAATGTCACTTCATGGTTAACGAAGGATCGTGCTTGGTCACAAGATTTCCGAGAGGGGAATTGAAGTGGACAAGGCGAAGATTGAAGCTATTGAAAGGATGCCCTATACAAGGGACATTAAAGGTATTCTTAGTTTTCTCGGTCATGCTAGTTTCTATAGAAGATTTATCAAAGACTTTTCTAAGACCTCGAGACCCTCACTAATCTTCTCCAGAAGGATGTTCCTTTTGTATTTGATGAAGATTGTAAGGAGGCTTTCGAAGTTCTTAAGAAAGCTTTGATAACCGCTCCTATAGTACAACCACCTGACTGGAATTTTCCCTTTGAAATTATGTGTGATTCTAGTGATTTTTCTGTAGGAGCCGCTTTAGGACAAAGGGTTGATAAGAAATTGAATGTTATACATTATGCTAGCAAAACCCTTGATAGTGCTCAAAAGAATTACGCTACTACTGAGAAAGAATTCTCAGCAGTAGTATTTGCTTGTGATAAATTTAGACCTTATATTGTTGATTCTAAAGTTATTATTCATACTGACCATGCTGCTCTTAAGTACCTTATGCCAAAGAAGGATGCCAAACCAAGACTCATCAGGTGGGTACTCCTTCTTCAAAAATTTGATTTATAGATTGTTGATAGAAAAGGAGAAGACAATCCGGTGGCGGACAATCTTTCAAGGATGGAAGATATACCGCATGATCCCATCCTAGTCAATGACAGTTTTCCAGATGAACAACTTGCCGTTGTAAAAGTACAATCTCTCTCTGATCATTGGTTTGCAGATTATGCTAATTTTATCGTTGCAAAGTATTTGCCTCCAGGTTTAACATTTCAGCAAAGGAAGAAGTTCTTCCACGATTTGAGGAACTAATTTTGGGATGACCCTCATCTTTTCAAAGGAGGTCCGGACGGGATCGTGAGAAGATGCATACTGGAATATGAGCAGAAGGACATTATGAAGCAATGTCACGATAGTCCCTATGGAGGACATCACACCGGTGAGAGGACCGCACATAAGTTTCTCCAATCAGGTTTTTATTGGCCTACTCTCTTTAAAGATGCTAGAAATTATGTTTTATCTTGTGATAAGTGTCAGAGAGTTGGTAATATTAGTAGGAGGAATGAGATGCCTATGAATTACTCACTAGTGATTGAGCCTTTTGATTGCTGGGTTTTTGATTTTATGGGTCCTTTTCCTCCTTCAAACAGGTACACTCACATTTTAGTAGATGTTGATTATGTGACGAAGTGGGTTGAAGCAATCCCCACTGAGAGTGCTGATCACAAGACATCTTTGAAAATAATCAAAGATGTTATTTTCCCTAGCTTTGGTGTACCTAGGAATCATATGACTGATGGAGGATCACACTTCACTCATAGAATTACTTCACCGTACCATCCTCAATCTAGTGGGAAAGTTGACCTCACCAATAGAGACATCAAGCTGATCTTGCAAAAGACAGTCAACAGTTCTAGAAAGGACTGGTTGAAGAAGTTAGGAGATGCTTTGTGGGCGTATAGAACTGCTTACAAAAACCCCATGGCCATGTCCCCGTATAAGATGGTCTATGGCAAGGCTTTCCATTTGCCATTAGAATTAGAACATAAATCTTTCTGGACTGTTAGAGAGCTTAATGCTGACACAAAGTTAGCCGGTGAAAAGCGTCTCATGAACTTGACTTCTCTAGATGAGTGGAGAAGTGAAGCTTACGAGAGTGCTAAAATGTTCAAGGAAAAGGTAAAGAAGTGGCATGATAGAAGGATTTTGAAAAGTTTATTTAATGTTGGAGATAAAGTTTTGTTGTTTAGATCTCGTTTCAGGTTTTCTCCAGGTAAATTACTTTCCAGATGGGAAGGGCCATTTCATATCGAATAAGTTTACCATTCAGGTGCAATCAAGATTAACAATTTTGATGGCACCAAACCTCAAGTTGTCAATGGGAAAAGACTCAAGCATTACATGGCGGGAGACCCCATCAACGTTGATGTAAATATAATACACACAACAACTAATGAGAAATATGTTGCAGCCTCGTTTCGGACACCAGCAGAAGCAGAATAAGAAAAGGTATGTATTACGGTAAGGAAACATCGCGAAACCGCCATAAAAGTTCTAGATTATGAGTTTTTGCAAAATATAGAAAATTCAGGGCCTAATTGGAGCCGGAGAGGAACTCCAGGAGGCCCAAGCGCCCCCCTGGCGCGGCCTACCTCCTGGCCGCTCCAGGAGGCCGCCTGGGCACCCCGGATCCCGTCTCCGACTCCACTTTGGCTCGTTACCTTCCTATTGTTGCAGAAATTTTTGCTATATATTTTCCCGAATAGCCCCGACACCGTATCTCTTGATTTGCGTGTTTTCTTTTCGATCTGTTTCTGCCAGGAGATCTTTTAGCTAGACCTAGGTGCCATTGCTTCGCCAAGTTCCCCCAAGGACAAGTTCATCGTCAACGTCATCAACCCTTACCTCGCTCAGATGAAGAACCATCCTCGAACCGTCCAGTTGGAGGATGGTGCGCTTCACCAAGAGGATCTAAAGGAACCTGCCAAGGAGGGGAGTATCGAGGCCAGGCTAGAAGAGATGGAGCAAGAATTCTTCAAGTACAAGAAGATGGTTGACTGGGGTGTTGAAACCAACTTCGACATCAACAACGAGATGAAGACGTTCAACAAGAAGGAGATGAGGAGGATTTGTTCAAGCATCACAACAGCAGAACAAAGAATTGATCATCTCCAAGGGCAGATCTATGATCTGCACAACCAGAACTGTGAGTATGAACTAAAGTTTATGTGTTTGGGTTTAGGTGCTGGAAGCAGGATCTTGGAGACTGAATCCTCTCATGGGACTGGGGAACCTCTACCATGGAAGCGCTTCATCCATGACTACATCAACAACAACAACAACTACAATAATGAGGAGTAAATCTCCCTGGGTAATGGCATCCCCTCATCTTGTTCCAAGCTTGGGGGAGTGCCCGGTATCTTTATCTTTATCTTAGTCTTTTAGAGTCAAGTAGAGTCGTATCATGTCTAGGGAAGTTATTATATGAAATAGGTGTTTGCATTGAGGTCTATCACTCCTTCTATGGAGAGTTTTTATCCGTGAGTGTGGAGTCGTCTATGTTGGAATATTAATGAGAAGTCTATTGGGTCCTTCGCTGCACTCGGTATTCTCTTCACGCAATCGACCTTATATGATGATTCTTATGGGGATTATTGACCTTATATCAGGTATGGCTTTGAAAACTTTATTTAATTTTGGCAAACATAGCTTTGGTCTTGAAAACATGCATGTTTTCTCAAGTAGCGACATAGCCAAAACTTTTACGTTATTATTCTTCAAGTGTTATGTTGACAAGGAAGACAACTTGATGTGTTTTGCTTACCTTAATGTTTATGCTTTATATGTTTTGCATCTAATTTAGCATCAGTTGTCTGTTCTCTCAAAGCATTTGCTAGCCAAACCCTTTGCCTAGTTGATTTCTTCTTGTGCATCCATACCCTGAAACCATTACCTTCCATTTGAGTCCACCATACCTTCCTATTCGTGGTATTTCCCTACCACTCCTAGAAGTATAGAATTTATGTGTTATCCTTAAATGTTCAAAATCTACTGTTTTCTGCCTCTTGTTTAGCTCATGAGGAAGTAGTAGGTAATTCATGATCTTCTTAAGTTGGACAAGTTTTACCCCGGGATTGCATGTCTAATCTGCAAACCCATAATACAAGGAGGAACTGGCATAAGTGCGCCCAGCTCGAAAGATAATATAACAAACAAACCCTCCTTCACTCTTGGTGAAAGCTCAAGAATGATAAAAGGGGGAGGGGGTGAATGATCACTTCTAAAAATTCAAAGGAAATTAGAAGGAATTCATGCAAACTGCGAAGGACTACAAGCATCTCGAAGGAAATATAGTATCGAAAGACATGCATGGCTCGAAAGGATTGGGAGCAAAGGAAAACATAGAAGACAAACAAGAAACGAGTAAATACTTAATGTAAATGCGAGAAGGAAAACGAGCCTGACACGACGATGTTTGGTAAATCAGTTCACACTCTGCAAAGTGCAACGTCTGGTTGGAGGGACTGGTGATTGAACACCTGGGGCAAAACTCTCTCCGTCCTATTCTCCACTACAACAAACTCCTCCAGCTTGTCCAGTTTTCATTCGTGGTAGATGATTCAGTACATCTCCAAGACCTTTACAAACTTCCTTCAGCAACGACAATTTCTCTTCGACTGCTTAACAGGAGACGCCTAACCGTCTAGGAGACTTATAGTTCTCCAAGATAAAAAGATCGGCTAATCTCGACCTAAGTCTCTGTGAATTGCTCAACTCAGTTCAGACTGAGGTTTTGGTTTTCTCTCGATGGATATCTCTTGGTATGCTCACAGTACTTCTATCTTAGAATCTTCAGTGGAGCAGCCATCCCGAAATGGCTAGTAGGTGCGGGGTATTTATAGGTGGCGATCCTGATGGGTAAAATGACTGAAGTGACCCGATGCGACTGCTTGACGCGTGTCCACAACAGTCGGATTCCAATCACTGCGCAACTTTACTTGAGGAACAAGTAAGCTGACTTACCGAACGAGTTCTCTCTCGAAGGCATGAAGTGCGATGACTTTGCCTTCGAGCTATTCACTCGACTCAATAAGATTTCTCTCGGTAGGCTTTTGTGGGTTTAGGTTGAGCAGAGAAAATTCACTTCGACAAAGATCTCAACTAGCAAACCCCTCTTGATAGTACGGTTTTTCCTACGAATCAAGAATATAAAGAGAAACTAGTAAAAAAGACTAAGTCTTCGACCAGCTTCAGCTTTCTCCTCGTTGCGTTTTTACTCGAGAGTGTCTTCTTCTTCAACGAAATTTTAGGGTTCATCTTCCTTCAAAGGTTTCGGTAGTTGACTGCAGATTCGTTGCAGTGAGTTGTCCTTTGACCTTCTCCTTGCAAACTCCATTCTTTCGGAACCTAAGTATCTGTTTATACTTGAAAACAATATTAGTTCCACTTCTGCTTTGTCCAACAATCTCCAAAACCTTCGGGGGCAAAACTTGCTCTTACAATCTCCCCTTTTTTGGATGATTTTTGACAAAACAAGCATCGATAAATAATTTAAAAGTTTTGAGTTTTAGATGATAAACCAGTGTTAAGATCGATGAAATACTCCCCCTTGATGTATGCACGGAAGATGTGAATTTCTAGTGAAGTGCAGATTTGATAATAGTTGAGTCGAGGGAAAAACATCATTAATCTTAGCGAGCAAGATTGTAGTCCAAATAATTATTCAATAAGAAATATGAAATCTCGTCGAATGACCTGTGAACTTAGATGAAAGATAACTTCCTGCAAAAGGTTAAGTATCGCAAGCAGCAGATAGATATCTTACGATAAAATTAGCAGTTCACAGACCTACTTAGAGTTAGTTACAACCAGATCGAATATGAATTGAATGTTTGTTGAAACTACTCAGAAACTTCAAAGTTCAAAAGTTCAACGAACGAAAAGCAAAGCCCTTAACCCCGATAGCAAACTAATTTCTTCGACGCAACTACATCTCCCCCTTTTTGTCACAACGTACAAAAAGTCGAGAGAATAGGGTCGAAAGAAATCCCTACTCGCTTGGGCGGCGCTGACGACGTCGATAAGATTCGGCGAGCGTTGGAGCACGACGAATGGGGCGACCGCCTGGAGGAGTAATCTTCGTGCGGAACGAGTGGTGATCTCCAGAAGATTCCAGTTGCGATTCCGGCGGGGTCCTGGGGCTTCGAGGAAGTGGAGAGTAAACTCTCGCTTGACGTCGAGGTGCTTCATCTTGGTCAGAGTCGGAGGAAATGGTGTTCACCGTGATGTGGTAGTAATCATCAACATTGAGCACGTCCATGTTCTTCGGCAGCAAAGGAATATTGAAATATGGTCGATCGACACGATCATCATTAGTCCAGTTCTTGTTCAGATGAGGAGGATATTCTTCGACGCCGCAGCGCTGAAGTTGACCGAGGGAATTGAACTTGCGCAGCCCTTTCCAATTGCGACGAAGACATTCACGCATCATCTGATTATTGTTCATGGCAATGTTCGCAAATGGTTGATTTCATCCATCATCTTCTGCTTCTGAAGGAAATCTTGGTCAATATGATGTTGCAGCATTTGTTGGGACCGAAGAGATACCTCCATGTGATGCAATGGCTTGATAAATTTCGAGTGAATATTGCGCTCAGTCATTTGGGCGCGGATGCCAGTGTGCTCTGCAAACTGATCGTTGGGTCGAGTAATAATATGCAACACTTCCCTTACAGGTGGAGTAAAAATCTTGGGGAAAATTGATACGGGGAATGGCACGTCCCGAGAGTTCTTGCAGATCGACATCAACCAAGGTGCATATGGCTTGTGAGAATTATGATCATCAGCACAAGACACCAACGTGCGAATGAAGTAGGCTTCAAAATCAAATGGATGACCATGGACTAACTTCAACAGAGCAAGTTAAACATCGTGGGGAATTGGAAAATCATTGTGCAAATCGAGCATTGGCATCAAAGTCTTCGAAAGAATATAGAACCATGACTTTTCTTCAAAAACTAGATGCCTTGGCTTCGGCTCATCAGGGTAGTTATCTCCTACGACATCTGGATTCAGGAGTGTAGAAAATTCAGCAGGAGTTGGGGCAGGCAGATCATGAATCTTGTGTGGTAATAATTCAAACCAAGGTAAATTGATGATGGCCATAAATTGATCGACAGTCATATGGAATACTTGGCCTTGAATCATGTAATCAAATTTCCACGTCTTCGAATTCTCAGGATCACCAGTGACATACAACATGGCATAAAACTGCTTGATGAGCACGGGATTGTAGCCACAATCGAGAGCAAACATCTTATGTGCATGCAGACCGTCAATTGTTTCGGCAATATTCTCGAAACATGAAGTGGCGTACATGGAAGGCATATCAAGGTACTGATGTTGGAAAACTCTAGCCTTGTTGTAAAACACACGATTGTAATAGATGGCTTGCTCTTGGGTCCAAAACCGAAGAGAATATGAATTTCTGGGATTCTCGTAGGGATTGGTCCCGGAGAAAAATTGCTTTTGTTCCCGCCTCTTGAAGATAGGGCCTCCTCGAGGAACATCGGGGCGGAACAATGGCAGAATTTCTCTCGGATGAGCGGAGTGCATCAGCTCATCGACTGGAAATACCTCAGCTGCATTATCTGGCATTTGAAGCATTGGCTCAGTAGGGCGAGGAATTGAAGATGGGACATTTACGATGTCCTGAGCTGGGATGGCTGCAGGAGCATTTTCCTCGGCCTGCTCTTTGACGGCATCTCCTTCGTCGGCATTGGCATGTTTCTCGGCCTCAGCAGTCTCCATAGACTCGATATCTTCATTCAGTTGTGCAGAGGCATCAATCATCTCTTCGTTCGAAGAGTTTGAAGAGGAGGAGGAAGAACTTTCACTCGAACTGGCATCGCTAGAACTTTGTCCTTCGACAGCATATTGACGAGAAGAAATAGTTGTTATATCAACATCGACGTCTTCTACTTCGTTCAGAGTCTGGGCAGAGGAATAATCCTTCTGTGCTGATGGAACTGGGGCATGATGTTCTTGCTCGACCTGAGCTGTTTGCTCGGTCACAATATGAGTATGGGGCTTGATGGCTGGGGTGGACGATGGAATGACGTGTGGTGGTGATGGTGGGTTAGGTGGTGGCGACGAAGCTTTTGGTGGTGATGGTTGGTGAGGGGGAGGAGTTTTTTGTCGAGGTGGAGGGGTGTCTTGGCGAGGTGGTGGAGTTTTCGTACGGGGTGGAGTGGGTTTCTTGGCAGGGGGTGGTGCAGTTTCCTGTCGTGCTGTTGCAGCAACAACCTCAGCAGATTTTTTCTTCTTAGAATTTTTCTCGATCTCTGGCGTCCCACGCGTAGAGGTTGAGGCAGCGGATTTTATCTTTCAAGATTGTCTCTTGGAGAGGGCTTCATTGTGCTCCTTGCACATACCAGAAACTATCTGTCGAACCTTTTCATTGACAACAATGATGTTTTCTTTCCGTGCCCTTCTGGATTCACCAAGGATTGCAAGCTTGGTCTTGAAAAACTGTCGGGACTCAAGGTCCTAAGTTTCTGCTCGAAGCTGCTTGGAGTAAATCTTTTCTTGCTGTTTGTCCTTTTGATCCTAGGTGAGATATCCTTCCCAGCGGATCATGTAGCGAGCTACTCGTTCTTGTATCTCTGGAGAGACATCATCCTCGGCAATTACTTTGCTCGGTGTGGTGGCCATATGCCAAAGAACGTTGGAAATCTGCGCTGCATCCCATGTAGTATTTGCAGCAAAATCTCCTTCGTTGGAGCTTTCTTCATCGGCACGAGGGCCGGACACAACTGGAGCAGCAGGGGCAGGAGCAGGAGCAGCTCGAGGAACTAGAGAAGCCTGAGCCTTCTGCCTAGCCTCATTGGCTTTCTTTCGGCCTCCTTGGTGGCCTTGGCAGCAGCAACTGGTTTTGTTACGGCACTGGGGGCCGCAACTTTATCCTTCGAGGCACTTGCAGCCTCAGCAATTTTCTTCGTAGCACTAGCGGCTGCATCCTTTTCCTTCGTGACTGTGGGAGCCACAATTTTCTCGGTGGCACTTGGGGCCACAACGTTTTCCTTCGGAGCACTGGGGACAGTGCCTCCTTCAATCTGTCGTCTATATTTCTTGCTTACCAGATGCAAGATGCCCAACTGTTGAGCAACTTTTTCCTTCTTGTCCTCGGGCTGACTGTGAAAGTTGAGAACCTTGGACTTTATCAAGTCTTGCGCTTCAAGTTCTTGTTGCTTGGCCAACCTTTCCTTTCGCTGGATCAGGGTCTCATCATCTTCAGCCACTTGGGCTTGCTTTCCCTTCGACCTGATCAAAGGTTTTTGTCTGCGAGTTTGCACGGGGGGAGCAGAGGAAATTGGTGGATCAGTGACAAAATTGGTCATATCAATTGTTACTCGAGGAGCCTTTGAAGCTGGCTCCTGGATTCTGACGCCTCTATTGCTAGGTTTCTTCTTCAGAGCAATGTCTTCGACATCTTCCTTTGTGCCATGGTCTTGACCATCATAATGGGCTTCTTCTTCGTTATAAGTTGCCTCAGGTGGAGAAACAATAACATCCTTTTTTTACGCTTGGCAGATTTCTTGCCAGCCTTCGATGTGGTACTGGGACCAACATCCTCGGTGCCCTTAGCAGCAGCAACCTTTCTGGCTTTAGCTTCCTTCCTCTTTTGTGCTCGTTCAGCTCGAGCAACAACTAACTCTTTGAAGTCTTCAGGAGTTTTTAGAGCGGATGGGTAAGCATCGGCCGTAGGACGTGGTCTATTTTCCTTCGTCCATTTGGGCCTTAGTGACTTGACATCAGACCAGGGATTCTTCAATGCAAACAGCCTCTCCCAGCGAGGAATACGTGACTTGTATTCATACCATCGAAGCGCTTGGAGCCTTCGAATCTCTTGCAGTATGTTTTCTCTCGTACGATCGTCTTCAGAGCCTTCAGGCGTTCTCAAGTTCTTCTCTATAATCAGACCCTCTGACAGACCTTCTGAGTTGTTGGTGATTCTTGTACGACCTACAACTTGCTTGGGTTCTCTGAAATTTCGTTCGTTCTCAGACATTTTCCTACGAAATAGATAGGTACGAGGGAATATAGGAAAGTTGTGAAGAAGTACCAGCCATTTTCGAGGAAAAACATTTTGAAAGCAGTAAACATGTTGAGGAATTTGTCTTGAAGCACGTTTTTCATGGAAGTGCTAGGCTCGATTTTCATCGGGTGCAAATCTAACGAAGAACTTGTATGAAGAAGTGCACAAGTGTAAATCTATCGATATGCATCTGTGGAATATTCCTAAGTGAGAGAATCCGAGGGATTTCTTACCTAGATCAGATGGGAAATCGACAGAGAACTTAAGAAACAGATTTCCCCAAGCTCAAAGATCCGAATGGATCAAACATACCTAATAAAAAGAGAGAAAGTCAAGAACAAATCTAGGGCTCAAGAACAGATTGGAGAAGGATTGAGCTCTATCCTCGCACATACCCTAACTCGGTGATGCGTAAGATCTACGGCGGCGCGGATGATGATCCTCGTCGACGAGAAGGTCTCCGGCGACTTCCTTCCGGCAGCAAAGCAGCGAGGCAATCGACGGCGACGAACAGCACGGCGGCGCGCGAGAGCTCGGGAGCGGAGAGATGAAGTCGAGGGAATTGTGTGGTCTGTGCCGGTGGGGTGGATCAGTATTTATAGAGGTGGGGTCTGACATAATTATCAAATCCGATCCAACGGCGCAGATTCCACGTCTCCCCGAATTCAACGGACGGATTTGGTGGCAGTAATCGCGGGACAATCCCAACGAACCGAAAGAAAGTTGCTCCACATCCGAGACCAAACTCATCGAACATCGAGTATAAAAGTAGAGAAAAGTTTTATAGATTTTCCTTCGGAATCAATGACATTCGAAGGGAATCTTAATCGAGTACAACTATACATGTTCACGAGAGAAAAGCAAAGATGGGGTAGGGATAGAATAGAGGGAAAAGCAGTGTCCGATACTTAATCAATCCAAGAGAAAAATAAGATAAGAAACCTCGGAGTGATAAGTGTATAGGACAACACCAAACGAACAAAAACAAAAAGAACGAAAAAGAAACACAACTGAAAAACCAACGAAAGTAAATTACGTAAAACATATAATAAATAGTACCGATAGTTATAGTCTTACTACACATTGCGTGAGTCCAATATATTCAACTCACACCTTAGTGCACAAAACCTTTTCTCATCCAGGGGCTTCGTAAATATATCATCCAATTGATCTTCGGTGCGAACATGACTGATAACAATATCTTCTCGCTGAACGTGAGCTCGAAGAAAATGATGGAGAATATCAATATGCTTCGTTCGAGAGTGTTGCACTGGATTATGGGCAATTTTGATAGCACTTTCGTTATTACATAGCAATGGAATTTTCTTCACAAGAATACCACAATCTTTCAGCGTTTGCTTGAGCCATAGAATTTGAGTGCGTCATGAACCGGCAGTAATATACTCGGATTCAGCCGTAGAAAAGGATACACAATTACGTTTCTTCGAAGCCCAACATACAAGAGATCTAACCGAGAAAATGACATGTGCCTAAGGTAGATTTCCTGTCGACTCGATAACCAGCCCAGTCAGAATCAGAATACCCAACGAGATCAAACTAGGCACCTTTGGGATGCCATAGTCCCAAAGTAGGTGTATGAGCCAGATATCGAAGAATTCGCTTGACAGCAATATGATGTGATTCTTTCGGGTTTTCCTGAAAACGAGCACACATACAAACTGATAGCATAATGTCAGGTCTAGATGCACAACGGGAAAGAAGCGAACCAATCATCGAGCGATATTTCTTCTGATCGAAAGGTTTGCCCTTCTCATCTTCATCTAGATGAACATTCGTAGGCATTGGAGTCTTGATGGTTTTGCAATTAACAAGATCAAACTTCTTCAGGAAATCTCTGAGGCACTTCTCTTGAGAGATAAATGTCCCATTTTTCTGTTGATGGATTTGAAGTCCGAGAAAGAACTTCAATTCACCCATCGTAGACAATTCATATATCGGGACCCGGGGTTAGCGTATGCAAGACTCGCTGCAACAGAATCATATGAAGAGCCGAGAACCGTACCCACTTGTCTAAGCAGACAAGGCCAAGCACAGAACGTTCTCGGAAAGCATCGAACGTGAGGGGCATCCCATTCAGGCCGGATGATCAACTGAGATGGGTCCTCATCGTCCGCACAAAAGTCTAAATGATATGGGAGGTGAACTCCCATACTCATAGACAAGTCGCCTCAACCATACTATCGATTGTATTGTAACCATTACATATACTTACTCCAGCCCGATCACTTAGTCGGGGTCTAGGGCGGGCTCGATCATACAACGAAGTGTGCACGTGACGGAGTCACGAGAAATCGCATCGCGATGCCCCAAGCTGCGCACATCTAAGGGCCACTTAATGTATAAAAGACCGCCAGCCAGATCACAACTAAGGTCTCGAAAACCCATACTAAGACATGCATGTTATAATCATACACCCAGCACACATGTCTAGTATGAACAGCAGGTATCATTGCAATTCTCTACAAAGTATACAACTTTATTGATAACTCTTACAGAGTGCACACAGAGAGCACAAGTCTGTGATCCAACATTACATCAAACATGCGGAAGCAAAGTAGGTCTGAGTACAGACAAGTTTAACAAATGTCTTAGAGAAGCCTTATCTATAAACAAGCCCTTCCACGAGGGAACAGTCGTCTGACTGGGACTACACTAGCTTGATCCATCGTCGAGCTCCATGAAGAATCCACCTTCGGGGTCAGTGGGTTCATCTAAAACGTAGAATAAGCAAACGTGAGTACAAAGTCGTACTCAGCAAGACTTACGTAGGAGCTATACTACTCATGCACATGTATCAAGGTAAAGGGAGGTGGGGTTCAATTGCAGAAGTGTCAGCTTTTACTTGGCTAGTCCTGAACTACGAGTACCAGACTTGAGGTAAGAAGCGTACACGAGTCCACTACATCTCCAACCAATTACACCACTATGGTGCCTTCCACGACTTCCCCACGAGAAAGCACGCCATACCACTCACGCTTATCTTGGCAAGTTTTATAAGCATCCATTGAAGTTGTCTAATAATCAGGCACAGTTTTCCAAGTAGTCCCTTACCGCGGACGCGGCTATTCGAATAGTTTATTAACCCTGTAGGGGTGTACTGCTACACCCATGAAACGATCCGTTACCGCCGGGATATCGTCACCCTTCAAGCGGGTGTCGGCGAGGATAATTTCCACAACTCTTACCTCACAACCAACTCAAATTCAACGGAGACGCCTATCTGGGTTGGAGTCCACATCGTGAACCCGGCCGGTTTACCGATGTGGTCCCAAAAGATGTGTGCAGGGTCCCAAGACGGTCTAAATAGCCGTTCTTCCACTTCGCAGACCGTGCCACAGACCTACCAGAACTCCGAACTACTGCGAATCATTGAACTGAGAAGGGGTGAGTTAGTAGGTTGAGCGGGGGTCCATGTGGTAGTACTCTTCAGCTTGGATCGCCACACAAGAACTCGGTCTTAGGGCGGTGTTCATCGAGACAACCCACAGTTTACTCCTACACAACCTCTCATCGTTCACCTTGTATTAGGGTAGATTCACCAACACATTTCCACCAACATCAACATGATCACTACCATCCCGACTCACAAAAGAGTAACCTCATTGTAACTCTAAGCATGCAATAAGAAGTAACAGTTGCAGGGGTCACATGAAATCAAACAACTCCTACATTTGCTAGGATTGTGGTTTGCTTACTACTGTGACAAATGATTGGTCATGGAAAGGAATGGGTTCAACTATGCGGTAGAAACGCATCATGGTAATCATCCTAAACAATGCATAAGCGAGAATGAGAGGGAAGTGGGATTTTATCGACATGATCAATGGGGGTTTGCTTTCCTTGCTGACGAGGTTCAGTATCGGGGTCTTCAACGAAGGGGGCAGCCTCCTGTTCCGGTTCCACCTCTACTCGACAAATAAAAAACAATGGAGAAACATAAATACGATGCTCAAGCACATGAATTGAAGGTTGAAACTTGATGTATGTGTCACTGATGTGTGAGTTATTCCAGTTAAAAGGAGTATATTGCAAACGAATTGCAAATTCAAACTCCATTTGATTTATCGATGAATTTCAAATGCATTTGAATCCATGAATGTTCATTTGAAAAGGTTGAGCATGAAGTGATGTGGTATAGTTGAGGTAAAGTCTCTGATGTGTGGATGAAACCATTTAAAAGAAGTGTGTTGCAAAGTTATTTGCAAAATCACTCCAAATTTGAATTTGAAAAGGATCCATATGCACATATGCCACTGTTCCCCCATTTTAAAATGGTCAAACATGAAAACAAATTGCATATTCAGAATCCTTGTATTTTTCTGATAATTTTAGAAAATATTATTTGTCCAATTTGGAGTTAAAATGAATTAGTTATGAATTTCTAAAGTTTAATTCATTTTCTGGATTTTCTGGATTATTCTTTAAATTTGGAATGACTTATTGCGTCACTGTTGCGTCATGCTGACGTGGGGGGTGCTGACATGTGGGGCCTCACTGTCAGTGGGTTAGTTAACTAACCCGGTTAGTTTAAACTAACCAGGGATTAGTTAATGGCATGGGCCCACTGGTCAGTGGCCCAGGGGGTGGTTAGCAGGGGGGTCAGGGGTTAATGGAGGGGGCTCGCCGGTGGTTAGCTGCCGGTGGCACCAGTGTGCGGCGGCGCACACACGGGAGGTGCTCCCGGCCACCAAATGGCACGGGGAGGGCACCTAGATGTTCCCCATGGTCGCCCACGTCGACCTGTGCGCACGGGGAGGGCAAGGGAGCTGCCGGAGCCTCGCCGGCGACGTGCTCGGGCGGCGGCCGTAGCATGGCCGTGAGGTAATCAGCGTTAGAGGCCGCGGGGAGGAGCGCTAGAAGAGGGGAAAGACGCGGGAGCTCACCCCGGAGCGAATGGAGAGGACGGCGGGGTCGTAGGGGCTCTGGAGGCGACGAATTCCGACGAGGTGATCACGGCAGCCGGCGACGGAACCTTGAAGCTGGTGTCGCGCTCGGGGCTTCCTGGTTCGATTCCCTGCACGGCTCGACGAAGTCGATGCGGGCGAAGCTGCTGGATAGCTTGCGGCGGCGAGTGGGGCACGGTGGCCGCGAATTCTACGGCGGCGTGCTCCGGATAGGCTACGGGTTCGCGCGATTTTCCGGCGAGCTGGCGCGAGAGGAGGGGAGTGGCAGGGGACTCTCTGGGCGTCTCCGTGGCGCAAGGGGAAGGTTGTTGTGTGGCCAGGGCACGCCGACGGCGTCGGCATGGACGCCACCGAGGTGCTTGGCTCGGCGGGGAAGAAGATGCCAAGGAGGGTTGGGCTGGGCCTGGCTTGCTGGGCCGGCCAGGCTTGAGTTGGGCCTCTTCACAGGTGAGTTTCCTTTTTCTTATTTCTTTTTCTGTTTATTTTCTGCATTATGTTTTGGCACTGCTAATTAAATAGAAAACCATTTTATAAAATGCTAGAACTTTTTATATGGCCTCATAATATATTGGACTAGCCACTTATAAAGTTTGAACATTTTTAAAATTCAAATTATTTGAACTTTAATTCAAATAAGGGTTTAATTTAATTCAAGCTCCTGTTTTGAATATTTGAAAATTCCATGAGCATGGGATTGCTACCACATCACTTTATATGTGATCATACTCATTTATGTGAGTTTTCAAAAATACAAAAGGAATTTTTGGAGCAACTTTATATCTGTCCATTTGAATTAAATTCATCTGGGGGGTTTCTCTCTCCCATTTCAATTTCCTTTGAAATTTTTAACATGAATGCAATGTTGCTCTTGATCCTAGCACATACCTAGCTTGGGGTTGTGACAACTCGCCCCCACTCAAAAGAATCTCGTCCCAATATTCAGAAGTCTACGGGAGGAAGGAGGGGTACTCGGCACGGAGACGGTCTTCTCTTTCCCATGTGGCTTCTTTCTTGGAGTGGTGTGACCATTGCACTTTGAGGAACTTGATCTTCTGACGACGGGTGACACGCTCTGCAGAATCAAGAATACGAATGGGGTATTCCCGATAAGAAAGGTCATCTTGGAGATCAAGCGTTTCATGGTCGACTTCACGGATGGGGTCCTTGAAGCAACGCCTGAGTTGTGACACATGGAACACATCATGTACTCGAGAAAGGTGCGGGGGTAGTTCAAGTTGGTAGGCAACTTCTCCACGTTTAGCATGAATGCGGAAAGGTCCAATGTAACGTGGGGCCAACTTGCCTTTGATACCGAATCTTTGGGTTTCCTTCAGAGGAGTAACCCTAAGGTAAGCCTTCTCATCCAGATTGTAGCTTTCTTGCCTATGATGACGATCATTGTAGCTTTTCTGACGAGGATGGGCTGCTTTCAATTGATCACGAACAATGCGAACTTGCTCTTCTGCTTCCTTGATCATATCCGGTCCAAAGAATTGTCTTTCACCGGTTTCTGACCAGTTTAGGGGTGTTCGACATCTTCGTCCATATAGGAGTTCAAAAGGAGCCATGTTCAGACTAGATTGGAAACTATTGTTATAAGAAAATTCGGCAAATGGAAGAGACTTCTCCCAATTCTTTCCGAATGAGATAACACAATCTCTGAGCATGTCTTCCAAGATTTGGTTAACCCTTTCGACTTGACCACTAGACTGAGGATGGAAAGTTGTACTAAAGGAGAGATGAGTTCCCATAGCTTCTGAAAGGTTCCCCAAAATCTAGAGGTGAAAATACTACCACGATCCGAATTGATTTCCAAAGGAACACCATGAAGAGACACAATTCTAGAGACATAAAAGTCCGCTAACTGGCTAGCAGTTATAGACTCGCGAACTGGAAGGAAGTGAGCAACTTTGGAAAGTCTATCCAGAACAACAAAGATGGCATCATTTCCTTTCTGGGTTTTTGGAAAGCCAGTGATGAAATCCATAGTGACTTTGTCCCATTTCCACTCTGGAATAGGCAAAGGTTGAAGAGTACCAGCAGGTCTTTGGTGTTCGGCCTTAATGCGACGACAAACATCACATTCGGCAGCATACTGAGCAATTTTTCGTTTCATCCTAGTCCACCAAAATCTCTGGCGTAGGTCTCGGTACATCTTTGTGCTACCAGGATGAATCGAAAGGGGTGTGTCATGAGCCTCCTTAAGAATTAGCCTCCTAAGATTGTGTTTTCGTGGTACAACCAATCGAGTGTCAAAGAAGACGAAACTTTGATCATTTATGGAGAAACATTTCGCAACTCCGCTAACAATGTTCTTCTTGATGTCTCGAATACCACTATCACGTTTCTGGGCGGCTATAATTTTATCCTCAAGGGTTGGCTTCGCCACCAAGGTAGAAAGATAGTTTAAAGGAAGTGGATGTTGCCTAGAGGGGGGTGAATAGGCGCTTAAAATAATTACGGTTTCGGCTTGAACAAATGCGGAATAAAACTTAAAGTTTAATTTTCCAAGCAAGAAACCTAAATAAGCTAGGCTCAACTATGTGCACCAACAACTTATACTAAGCAAGATAAACAACTATGTGAAAGCAAGATATATAACAAGAGCACTAGGGCTATCACAAAGTAGGTGCACAAGTAAATAGGTTGACTAGAGGAACAACCTATGGGACAAGCAATGTACAATAATATGAGCAAGCACAAGATAAACAATGTAATAAGCTTGCTCAAAGTAAAGGTAGAGATAACCGCAAGTGGAGCCGATGGAGACAAGGATTTGTTACCGAAGTTCCTTCTCTTGCGAGAAGTACGTCTCCGTTTGGAGAGGGTGAGGAGCACAATGCTCACACGAAACCAACGAGAGCCACCCTATTTCTCCTCACGCTCTTACCAATGCAAGATGCCGTGATTCCACTATTAGGACACTTGAGGGCGGTCACCGAACCCGTACAAATGGCAACCCTTTGGGGCGGTCACCGAACCCGTACAAATGCTCGGGGCAATCTCCACAACCGAATTGGAGGCTCCCGTAGCGTCCCGAAGCTTTCCACCACAATGATTGAGCTCCGCAACAACAAACCTCTAGGTTCCAACGCACCCAAGAGGTACAAGCTCTAGAGTGCCAATGCACTCAAGAGTATTTATCTTCTCAACTTCACTTACTACAACGAATCCTCGGAGAGAACTCAAACCGATGCACCAAATGCAATGGCAAGAGCACACGAAGTGCTCAAGTCCCCAACTATCAAATCCCACCAAAACAACAAAATCTATGGAGGAATATGAGAGGAAGAACAAGGAGAAACACCAAGAACTCCAAGATCTAGATTCACAAGGTTCCCCTCACAAAGAGGAGAGTTGACTTGGTGGAGAATGTAGATCTAGATCTCCTCTCTCTTTTCACTCAAAAAGGAGAAAGAATCATGGGAGGAATAGAGAGATCTCAAGCTTGAAAAGGTCAACAATGGAGGTGAAAAACGAGCTCAAGAACATTAGGGACAATGGGGAAGAATACCCCCTTTTATAGGTCCCCACAAATCCAACCGTTATGAGCAGTTTTCTGCGTCCCGAGCGGTACTACCGCTCAAACGGTACTACCGGACATTAAAAATATCTCTACTACAGCCCCGAACAGAGGAGTTGCGGTAGTAGCAAGCGGTACTACCGCTCTTCCGGGCGGTACTACCGCTCTACCTCTCAGGCAAAAAACAGCACGGCCAAAACAAGCATAACTTTGTCATACGAACTCCGATTTTGATGATCTTGGGCTTGTTTTAAAGCTATGGAAAAGCTCTAGGTACTCACATAGAGAAACACCCAAGATCAAAAAAAAAGAAAAGCTTCAAACCAAGGAAAAGTTAAAATGCGAACACGGTAGAAGGTGAAACCTTCACAAGATAAGAGCCGACAAAAACACCAACATCGAAAACACAAAAGTATATGTATATGAAATCCGTTTTCAATGAAGAAGATCTTGTAATGAATACGAACTCAATCTCCAACACTCACAAAGAGATAAACCAAACAAGAACCAAAAAAGATGATGCCAAGGATGCAAAGGTTTGAGCTCCCCACGAACGATGCGGCCTAGCGTATAACCCGGTCTCCTAACTACCACCATCAAACCGGTAAACTAGAAACCTATAAAGGTCAAACCTTTGTCTTGCGCATAATCCACTTGAGCTTGATGATGACGATCATGTCCGCCTCAAGTTGGAACACCTTTCTTGGTTGCCGGCTCGATGAAGACTAGTAAATTGCTCCCCCATACTCCATTATGGGCGAGCCTCTTTTAGGCATATCTTCACAAGACCATTATCACCAAATGGTCGGCAAGCTCCAAGCATATGATATCTTCGTGATGCTCCTCTTGACCTTGCACACATAAACTTGACCAATCTTTGGATAGCTCCATACAGAACACCTTGGTCAACACGTAATGTTCATCTTACAACCTTGAAGCCACCATATGATCTTCAAGCGTTGCCTATGGACAAACCTTAAAGTATAACTCAAGGAAACCATTAGTCCATAAAGATTGTCATCAATTACCAAAACCAAACATAAGGGCACATGCCCTTTTAATCTCCCCCATTTTGGTAATTGATGACAAACACATTAAGAGGGTTTATATTATGAATTATGCTAATCATGCAAAGAAAGTATGCATGAACAAGAAGGCAAATGCTTAAGAACAAAACCAAAGCATGAAACTCCTCAAACAAAACAAAAACCCTCTAAACTCTTCTCCCCCTTTGGCATCGATTGCCAAAATGGGCGAAAAAACTTAGAGGGCTGATATAGAATGTTTTCCTCCCAAAAGGGTGTATTTCTCAAGAAATGAGTGGAATAAAATACACATATCCAAAGATACATGGTGGGAGGAAAAACAAACTATAGATAGGATCCAAAGATTGCAAAAGGATGAGATGGCACAAAGGTATAAGAAAATGCAAGCAATCAAACAATCCAACATGCCAAAAGACTACAAGATATTATGATATGAGCATAAGAGTGTTCTAAAGAAAATAGAGAAGTTCCCCAAGATTTGTGCACTATTTAGAATCTTTGTATTATAATACAAAGTTCACAAAAATTGGATCATCACTCCCCCAAAATCGATAGAAACACAACACAAGTTCAAGTGTGCAAAGATATGAGACAAAGTCTAGTACTTGCAACAAACCAATGGTTGAGCAAATAGCAAAAGAGATAATCATAGGAATGGGCTCAACCAACAAGATATGTGTGAGTCATGGCAAAGCACTTGATATGACTAGTATAAGGATGATTATTTAAGCATCAACATAGTCTTGAAGAAATGAGACTCAAGATGCTCGACATGTCCTTCCAACATAAGTTAAGAAGGTCACACACACAAACAACAAATGGGTTCACAAGCTTAAATAAAATGCAAAGTAAAATCAAGGCTTATGACACCCCATGGTGAAGATATACAATAATAGGCTCACGAAGATAAGCATGAGGACAAAAATCTTCACCACCAAAAGAGTGTACTAAGATGAATTGGATAACGACACACACTCAAACACACACGCTTTCATGTAACCACCGAAGAATTAATCACAAAAGAGTGAGGGTGGACGTGAAAGCAAGAGGATATCCACTAGATATAACTTCTCTCAAGTGTATAAGATTCTAGGTAGATTATATCCACAAAGAAGCATGTACACATAAAATAGTTACAAAATGAGAGAACACGATATCCAAATGGAAGTCATAAATATACGAATAAGATCTTTGCTTGAAAGCATAGCCAATGGCTTAATATTATCTTATTGTATAAAAATGAAATCCACACAAACAACCATCAAAGTCATCACAACTAGCAACAAGGTATCAAGAGATAGTTGAGATGCTTTGAACAACGAAACAAGTATCGCAACCACTAATATATCTTGCAATTCTAGAACAATCAAGAACCGCAACAATTGCAAATGAAGAATGGCATGCCATGATGCAACCTACACAAGGTTGGAAGCAAGAAAACTATGCATGAGGTAGATACTTGTTACCGAGATAGCATGGGAATGATGTAGTAGATAAAGTCTTCATTGATCGTCCTAGCATTACTCCAAAAGGCACATGGTGACACCACCTTCCTTTTGATTAAGACGATCCTCCATTGCATCTCCAAAGTTCCTAGAACCATAGTTACCAAACAAAATGGTACCCAAACTCATTGGGACCAAAGAGTTAGAGGAACAAAAAAAATAGGACAAACTCCACACGAATAAGTGCATATGGACATGAAGATGAGTTCCATGCACATATTAGCCAATAAATAAGTGGATGGAGTTTAACCTATATATATAGGATCAAAGAAATAAAACATGGCATAGGTACTACACAAATAGCAAATATGCATGCGTAAGAATTTCAAGAACCAAAGGACATACAATTTGCACAAGACACCAAGTAAACCAAGAAGGCACACCAAAGGTGGCACAACATAAGGTTTTCCAAATTATATCAAAGGTCCAAATCAACACATGATAGGAGACAAGTAGCAATTAACACATGGTGAATTGCTACACTCACTAAAAAATGAGAAGAAATACCAATTGAATCACAACCCAATCAACACATGATTGAATAGGAAAACAATTGAAAAGGATACCAAGTGACCAAAAGATTCCAAAATAAGATTCCAATTGAAAATAAGGTTCCAAAATAAACTTGTCACTTGGAGTATACCAAATAAAGGATATATCAAGGAATGGGGTATCAATTGACACACCAATTGATAGAGAGCATGATATCAAAAATAAAAGATATCAAAGACAAGAGGTATCAAACTCTCAACAGGAAAGCACAACTCCAAGCTAACTATGGCCTCAACAAATTTATGAT